>JAQPPZ010000521.1:14545000-24545000 GCA_028583015.1 Wollemia nobilis
CAATTTTGTTGCAGGTACATCACTATTTTTCAACCGGAGCCAGCATCCATCGTCGTCGACAAACCTGTTCAGATCGGAGGCGATCCCGTCAAATGCGAGACGATTTCGTACTGATGCGAGATGATCTCGACTGTAGCCCACATCGAGGCAATCAGTGCCTGAAGTTTGCTTTTCTCAACTCTTTTTCTATCATTTTATTCTACAAATTAGATGCTCTATTCAGTTTTTATGCTATTTTGCATTTGGAGTTCACCCATTTAGCTTAGATTGCATGCTAAGTTCATGATCTGCCATTAAAGTACAGTAATTTGTTTTAATTTCTGTTCTTAAATATTGCTCAGTATTCATTTTATTATTTGGTGTAATTTGCCTCTGTTAGCACAGTAGGACTTCTTGTATTTTGCATCTATTTTCTGTCTTGCAGGTCTCTGACGAATTCGTCTAACGAATTCGTCAGATCTCAGACGATTCTGTCAGTCTCAGACGATTCTGTCAGATTGCAGACGATCCTGTCAG
This sequence comes from Wollemia nobilis, assembly GCA_028583015.1. NCBI lineage: Eukaryota > Viridiplantae > Streptophyta > Pinopsida > Araucariales > Araucariaceae > Wollemia > Wollemia nobilis. The sequence continues at coordinate 14,545,517 of JAQPPZ010000521.1, forward strand.
ATTGTAGGTGATTCTGTAGAATTCCAGATGATCCAGTACTTCAAATGTCAGAATCTTCTTCAGACATCCGGATCAGGTATTCCCCATTTTCCTCCCGTAAATTCTCTCGTTTTCTGCTTTTTTAATCTGCTTGTCGTATTCATGAAAGTTGCATTTTCATGTAGTTTAATTTAGATTCATTCGGCCAAACCTAGGATATGAATGCTTAAGATTAAAATGAACTCATCTAAACACATTCCAAAACCTAGGCATGGAAACTGCCGCCAAATGTTTCCTGGTGAACCCACCATCCGTCAAAAAATCACCAAAATACACCTCCCTTGAGAGGCGGGACCTTCGCAAAGTCCTCTCAGTCCGAGGTACCGCACCATCCTTTTCCCATCCTCCTTCCGGGCGCGGATCCTATAGCCTGAAGGTAGGGATGCAAAAAATTTGGAGCGATACATTTTGGTGAACCCGACGTGAATGCATCATAACCTTTTGAAAACAAAAACAAAAACAAAAACAAAAAAAATTAGAACAACTAAAACTTAGATGCATTTTAAAACATTTAAGGTTTAAAGTCATGTTTAGATGGTAGCTCCTAAAAAGAGGTTAGCAGTTACTATAAACGTAGAAAATCAATTGGCAGCTATAGAAGTTAATTTTGTCCTTAATATCCCTGAAACGAGTAGAAATCAATCCTTGTGGGACGAACTTGACAGGAGACTTAGTATCATCTCATCTAGGTCCACACAACTTAAGCAAATTAAGAGGCTAGTCTTGGATAGAATCCTGGATCCTCACCAACTAGTTTTTTATCATGAACTTCAGAGAGCCTGCCATAGATGGTTAGCCTATAGGAGAGCTCTTGTATCTGCAAAATTTTTAACTTTCAAGGAAAATCTCGAAGACACAGTTATAGTGCGCCCATTTCTAGTTCATATAGATTCCTTAGAAGTTGATCTTATAATTAGGAGAAGATGGAACAAAACTCCTAGAGCTATGTTATATTGTAAATATTGTCGTGAGAATTATTATTATCAACCAGCATCTGAGATAGATAATATCACCATAGCCCTTTTCATCAAATTTTTAAAAGAAAACTTTCAATTTGAAGAAGAACATTTCATGACCCCTGAACAACTCGAACCTATTAATGATATTCATAAGTTATTCATAGAAAACTAGCTCATTTACTTTCAGTCTTATTATTTTGTGCATTTATTGTGTTATTTGTTGTCTTTATTATATTGTTTCAAAAAAAAAATTAAAGAAAAAACTAAAAAATCAAAAACTTAGCAAAAACTTAAACATTTCATTTTTCAAATATTGTAGTAGGTATATAGTAAATATATACCTCTTAATTTGTTGCATATATATATATATATATATATATATATATATATATATATATATATATATATATATATATATTTGCTGAAATCAAAACTTAGCACCATGCCTAAACTTAGGAATGGTAAAGAAACTTTAGGGGAAGGAGAAGATTGGTTACAAGATACAACTGAAAACCCAAATGTCCTTCTTGGAGATACAAATCCGGAAGGAGAAACCCTAGGTCAATCAGATGAAGACTTAGGGGAAGATAAGGAACAAGAAGCAAGTGTTAAAGAGGATGGATCCTCATCCCCTAGAGTAGCTCCTAATGGAGCTATTGCCTTTGACAATGCAGAGCATTTCAAGAGATTTCTCATGGAAAACATTGATGACCTTAATGTGGCAATTCGCCTTGATAAAGGGCAAATTAGTAAAACTCAAGCAACCATGGAATATATATGCAATATGCAGACTAACCCCTTGTCTTTCATTGATCAAGAAAGTGACAAGGGTGGACCATCCAATACGGATATGGTCACTATAGCCCAAAGCATGTCAAAACAACAGATTACCCAACCTCCTAAGGAACCTGTTACTCAACCTAAAATCACTCCCGCACAAAAGAAAATTCCCTTCACTACTTTGTTCCGCCAAACTATTGAGCAAAATGCTTTAAATAAACAGAAACCTAAAACAAAGCCAAATACAAACTTTCAACAATCTGGAATACAACATAATACAGCTTCAAAATTCCTCCATAATACTTTTCCTACCAATAATTTACACAACAGTAACATGGCATCTAATCCGCATGTTCCTCCATCCTATGCCCATAACACTCATGTCAATGCCCTACCAAACCAATATGGGGGGCAAACTAGTAATCTGGAAGCTATGGTGAAACAATTGGCTTCACGTATGGACCAAATAGATCCCTACCGTCCCTCGTATAATTATCGAGAGATTTGTAGTCAACCCTTGGATCCCATAGTTGTAGCTCAACCATATCCTAAACATTTTCCCATGCCTGTTCTCGCCTATATATAAAGGAACCGAAGATCCCATAGAGCATCTTCGCATGTTTAGGATAGCATGTCACGACATATCGCATGACGACTTGCTATTACTAAAAATGTTCCCCAAAAGTTTAGGTGGGATGGCATTAGAGTGGTACTATCAATTGCCCACTCATTCTTTAAGAAACTTCGAAGAAACAACTGAATCATTTGTCCATCAATTTAGTGCCTACATCGAGAGGCATGTAACTATTAAAGACCTATACAATTTAAAACAAGATAAGGATGAATGCTTTGCCGATTTCTTAGCTAGATGGAGGCAATTGATAGGAAAACTGCACTTTGTGCTGCCTTATAGGGAAATGTTGGACATTTTCATCAACAATTTACAAGAACAACTATCTTATGAGCTATCAACCGCTACCCTAACTACCTTCGATCAAGCTATAGATTTAGCTCGAAGAGTAGAAGATGCCCTCATTAGGAGAGGCCAACTTAGGAAGAAGGATGATGAGAAAACATCCAGAAATCAATATAAAAACAAACAAAGTTGTCGGTGATGGAGTCACTGACAGCAGAAATGTTGCTAATGTCAATGCAACGAAGACAACAGAAAAATTCATATTGAAACCTCCTGACAAGCCTCCTCGAGAATTCACTAGATTAAACCAACCTTTGTCAACTATTTTACCTCAACTACTCGAAAGAGGTTTAATCCAATTACCAGCCATCCGGGAACCCGACCCAACTATACCCGGATATAGAGCCGATTTGCACTATGATTTCCATAGAGGACCTGGACATTCTACCAACGCTTGTAAGAGGTTGAAACATAAAATACAAGATTTGATTGACAATAATGAAATGGAAGTGCAAGCCTTCCAACCTAAACAAAACCCTCCTAATAATACTCAAAAGACCATTCCCCAAAATCAAAATCAAAATGCCAATCAAACTCTAGACATATTTCAACACCCTTTACCAAGACATGGTAAAGAGGTAGCCAATCAAATCGAACATCATAATGTTCCCCCTCCTACCCGATATGTAGGAACCATTAGCGGACAATTACCTGTTCAGGATCCTCAAATATTTGACACGACCTTATCCCTAGTTACGACCAGGCCCTTACATAATTTTCAAACTTCTGATTCTAGTGATATAGAGTCAGATAGTGAAAGTGAAGTAGACATTACTTCAAACCAATCGAATAGTTCTGAAAATGAATCAGATCCTATTCAACCTGTCATAGATGCTATGGTTCCAGAAGAACCATTTCCTAGAAGAGTCACTACTCGACCTTCTTCTAATATATTCCTTTCAAATGAACAAGCCATTAATGCTCAACCGAGACCAGTTCAACGTCGTCACTATAACATCGTAGGTACCATTGGAGTCGTTACTCGACAACAAGCTCAAAACTCTCAACAAGAACCAAACCAGAATGATGGATCAGCTCCATTCATTCTGAAAAACCCCAATAAAGGGAATCATGCTCCTAATATCCAATCTAAACCCCCTTACAGTATTAACGAACAATTGTCCAATACCACGGCCAGAATTTCCCTCTTAGATTTATTAAGATCCTCTCCCACCCATAGGGATGAGTTGATGCTTACATTGAGCCAAATGATGGTACCTCAAAACATTCAACTCGAAGCTATGGCCAATACTATCATCACTCGAGAGATTGATTGTATTGACTTCCGGGATAAAGATATCCCACAACACAGTTTACATAAGGACAATCCCTTATACATTACTGCTTTAATTGGAGATGTAGTTGTCAAACGAGTTTTGATTGATAATGGCTCATCTCTAAACATTTGCACCTTTGACTTCTACCAACGATTTGGCTTTAGAAGTGATGAAATGAAGAAAATTGATATGATCATCAAAGCTTTTAATGACGAAACACAAGAAACATGTGGAGTTATTACCCTCCCATTGCAAGTTGGTCCTAGAACCCTAGAAACAACCGTGTTTATTGTACATTGCCCAGCATCGTACAATATACTTTTGGGTCGCCCTTGGATCAACGCCATGCGAGTAGTCCCATCAACTTTACACCAATGTGTTAAATTTGAGTTTAAAAATCAGTTGGTCACTATTCATGGTGACCCTAGACCTTTTGATATGTGTGCTTTGGCAGTAACCAGCTTGGAGTGCAATTTTGCCCAGCTCCGTCATCCACACATCCTAGTTCTTCTTTTTCATCTAAAACTATGAAACATAAACCCATAACTTCACCTAATTCCCCTCCATTAATTTCATCTTCCTATATAGATCAACAACCCTCTAAACAAATTATTTTAGAACCTCAAAAAGATTTTAAATCTACAACCAATCCTTCAACTATTATCCCTACAAATTCAAAACCTCTAGACACATCTATCATATCTTCCACACCTCAAGACATAAGTAATAAACCTTCTACATCTTATGCCCTTTCTGATGACCTTTTACCAGATTTATCTACAACCTTAATATCAGAAAAAATGAATGCTTTCATGCAAGATTCAAACCTTTTAAATAATTTGCCGCCATCTCCTCGTACTTTGGGCCTCCCACAACCTATGGGAAGTACTTACCAAGTCGGGAGTTGTGCCTTCATTTATAAAGGATATGACTCGGGGAAGAATCCCTCGGAATATCAAAACTCATCATGAGGGATACGCTCGGTGTTATTTTACCAATGATTATATTAAAGCTAAACCCATGATGCTTAAAATGGGATATAAAGGGAAAGGCTTGGGACCTTTCCAAAATGGCATGAAAGAACCTTTCGAGGTAGAACCGTGGCCCCGCCCGCTGTGGTGTGGGCCTATTTCCTAGTAAGGGACAACCCTTTCCTTTTGAAGAGGATGATCACCTCATATGCTATCAAGATTATTTGGATAGGCATGTTGATTTGCCTCTTAATAATCAGTCATTTTCATGCAACATGCTATCCATAGCATACCCTGAAATGATTGTCGACCCCGATGAAGAATTGGAAGGAGATATCTTCCATGATGTCTCTGTTGAAGAGATGTTACACAATGGGTTTTATTTTGATGGTTCTATACCAACTATAGCCCAAATTGAGGCCACTGATCCTCATAATGAATTATCTAAATTAACCTTACAAGAATTACAAGAATTGGGCGTTTCACCCGCCCCACCTAATTTTGAAAGAGATCTACACATGGAGGTAGAAAATGTCATTAAAATTAATATTGGAACTGAGGATAATCCTCACATAATCAATATTGGAGTAGAACTAAGTCAAGAAAAACAAGAACAATACATTGCATTCCTTAAAGAGTATGAAGATGTCTTCGCTTGGACATACGAAGATATGCCAGGTCTAGACCCTTCCGTAGTCATGCATCATCTAGTGGTCCATCCGGATGCTAAACCAGTTAAACAAAAACTTAGAAAAATGCATCCCAAAGTGGCTCTTCTAGTCAAAGGGGAGTTAGAAAAACTCCTGAATGTTATCTTTATACAAGCTATTGATTATGCTGAATGGATCTCAAATGTAGTTCCAACCACCAAGAAAGAAGCTACCAAAGTTAGGGTTTGCACCGATTTTAGAGATATCAACGCCGCATGCCCTAAAGATGACTTTCCTCTTCCAAACATGGATCAAATTATTGACTTCACTCGCTAGAAGTGGGATGATGTCCTTAATGGATGGATTCTCCGGTTATAATCGGATCGAGATAGCTCCTCGAAGACCAGAGCTAAAATAGCCTTTATTACCCCTGGGGTACCTTTTGCTGGAAAGTGATGCCATTTGGCTTAAAGAACGCCGGTGCAACTTATCAACGGGCTATGACCTACATTTTTCATGATATGATGCATGATATCCTACATGATTATGTGGATGATATTATAGCTCGCTCTCTTATTGAAGATCATCATTTGGATGATTTGCGAAAAGTTTTTAATCGATTACGAGAATATCTCATTCGATTAAACCCAGCAAAATGCATATTCGGAGTTAAATCCGACAAACTATTAGGGGTTTTAGTTTCTTTACGTGGTATCGAAATTGACCCTCTCAAAATTGCGGCTATCACTGATATGCCCGCACCTACTAATATATCTGAATTACGAAGTTTACAAGGTAAACTTCAAGCTATCCGTCGCTTCATTGATAAGCTGGCAGATAAAACTAGTCCCTTTCTTAAACTCCTTAAGAAGGATGTCCCCTTTAATTGGGACATAGAATGTAGAGAAGCTTTTGAACTTCTCAAACAATACCTCCTTAATCTGCCGGTGCTTTCACCACCTAAATCCGATCGCCCATTTCTCCTATATATTTTAGCTTCAGATTCTGCCTTAGGAGCTATGTTAGCTCAACTCGATGATGAAAAGCGAGAACGTGCTAATTATTATATTAGCCGAACCTTCATCAGTTATGAAACCCGCTATACAACGTTAGAGAAGCTATGTCTAGCAGTCATTTTTGCTACGCAAAAATTATGACATTATATGCTTAGCCAAAAAACTTATGTCATTGCTAAATATGATCCCTTAAGGTATCTCATGAGTCGACCTTATTTATCGGGTCGCACCGCCAAGTGGGTTCTTGCTCTAAGCGAGTTTGATCTCACATTCATAGGATAGAAGTCTGTTAAGGGTCAAATCATAGCAGATCAATTAGCTGCTGCACCCTTAGAGTCTACTCATCCCCTCACCATCGAGTTTCCAGATGAATGCCTTCAATTAGAGGTAGACCATCCTGAACAATGGTCCTTATACTTTGATGGAGCCCGATGTATGAGTGGGGTTGGTGCGGGTATTATTTTAATATCTCCGCAAAAACATCTTATTCCTCTCGTCCTTCAAACTGACCTTTGCTTGCACCAACAATATTTCTGAGTATGAGGCTCTAATCCTTGGATTACGAGCTGCTTTAGCACTAAAAATTAAACACCTTTTAGTTTTTGGTGATTCCCAATTGGTTATAAACCAAATTAATGAAGTCTATCAAACCCGAGATGATAAACTGCGCCCATATAAGGCCTATGTTTTACAACTAATGTCCTTGTTTGATCAAGTTACTTTGGAAGCTATTCCTCGAACTAGCAACCGCGTAGCTGATGCTATGGCCGCAGCTGCATCTCTCCTGCCCTTGGAGTTAGATGACGAATATGCGACTATCATTATTCGTCGACTCCAGGAACCCACTTCAAATAAGTCCTGCTTAGAGCCTTTGGATGTGTTTCTAATCAATGAAACTACTCCTGCACCTTGGTACATAGACATATTTGATTTTCTCCAAAATGGGACTTTCCCTGCTAATTCTAATAGAAACCAGCGTCGGTTATTACGTCGACGAGCAAGTCACTTTGTAATAATTGGCAATACTTTATATAGGAGATCTTTTGAAGGTATCCTATTAAGATGTTTAAACTTAGAAGAGTCTAAACTAGCCTTGAGTGAAGTCCACGATGGATCTTGTGGAGGACACTTTAGTGGTAGTGTCATTGCTAAAAAGCTCCTTCGGATAGGATACTTTTGGCCTACCATGGAAACGGATGCACATGAGTATGTGCGCCATTGCGACAAGTGTCAAAAACATGCTGACCTTGTCCATGCGCCCGCACAAGAGTTGCAAGGCTATTTCATCTCCTTGGCCCTTTTCTAAATGGGGCTTGGATATTATTGGCAAAATCAATCCCGTGTCATCCGATGGACACAAGTTCATCATAACCGCCACTCAGTATTTCACGAAGTGGGTTGAAGCTATGCCTTTAGCTTCCTCGCACCGGCACACAAGTTTCTAAATTTATTTTTAATCAAATTATTTGCAGGTTCGGAATTCCTGCCAACCTCATCTCTGACAATGGAACTCCTTTAAAAAATAAAGATGTTAAAAAATTATGCCAAAAATACAAGATTCAACATCGCTGGTCCACTCCCTATTATCCTCGTGGTAATGGTCAAGCAGAAGCTTCTAACAAAACTTTAATCAAAATTCTCAAAATATTAGTCAATAAAACTGGTCGTGACTGGCATATTCAATTATATCCAGCCTTGTGGGCTTATCGAACTAGTGTTCGAACCCCCACGGGCACTTCACCATTTGTTTTGGTATATGGTGCCGAAGCAGCTTTTTCCATTTGAATTGGAAGTTCCTTCTTTGGCTTTGCTACTTCAAGATACCGAAGTAGGAGATGAATATCGTGTCGTGCACTCAACCACTGGAACTCCTAGATGAAAAATGCATCAATGCTTTGGAGCATCTCCGTGCTTACCAAAACAAGCTTAAAAGATCATATGCTAAGAAAGTTCGTCATCGATCCTTTGAGATCGGCAACCTTGTTTTAAAAGAAAATCAAAAAAATACAAATGCAACTAAGGAACTTAAAGGTAAATTCGAGCCCAACTGGCTTGGACCATATATTATTACTTCTAAATTTGAATCAAGAGCATATAAATTATCTACCTTAGATGGTAAAGAACTTAAAGAACCCATGAATATTTTGCATCTTAAACGTTACTATGCATAAATTTGGTCATTTCATCCATGTATATATTTGTTCAAAATTACTATCTTGTATTTCTTTCAATTAATTCAAAAACACCAAAAACATTCATAAATCTCCAAAAATCTTCAAAAACTATCTATTGCATACAGAAGAAAGAGAGAGTCAAAATTCTCAAAATTTCTCAAAAATCATTTATATCTATCTTTTTCTTCCAATTATTGCAGTTATATGTTTCAACTTATTTTGGATAAAATTAGCATTTATTTGGCATCCCTCACTTCCACACTCACAACAATAAATATCTTGATTTTATCTGGCATGATTACTAATCTCTCTTATATCAAAGTCCACAAAATTCAATTAAATAAAGTTTGAGCATAGAGAATTGATCTTGTTATTTACTTAAACCAAGCACATCTTTTCACAATAAAATTATTATATTTGTAATTTCCATGTTCTGCTACATAGTAGAAGTGATTTCTTGAGTGAAAAGTTTCCCCTGCTATCCTATCATGCACATGGTCTAGAATCTTTGAGAATTGGCAAAAGGACAAGCTCACCCCTACCCAGAATAAAAATCCCTTGCTCTACAGCTAATCCAAGCAAGTATCCCTAGAAAAAGAAAAAGAAAAGAAAAGTTCAAAAAAAAAAAAAAAGAGAAAAGAAAAATGTTATTTCAGCAATATTTCAAGCACTATCTCAAAAATCAAGCAAAAAGAAAAATAAGCAAAATTCAAAAGAAAGCAAGAAAGCAATAAAATACCTTTCCCTACCCTTTGAAAAGAAAAGAAGGGTTGATGAGCTTGAATCCCTGGAATTCTCAATTATTCAAAAATTGTGAGGTAAGCCCCATAACAGGTGGTTTGTGCCCAACCCGCTTGGCCTTGGGTAACTCCTAGCGTGGCGATATGTCTGTCACATTAGCGACCTTCTATTGTACAGACCTATGTCTGCTTATGGATTAGCTAGATCTTGATAATCCGATCTACATAGTAGTCTAATATGGTTATATGCATCTACATCATGGTTAATGAACACTTATTTGGTTTCTTCAAATCACTTGTATCATAGTATCTTGCTCAAAACTGGTAAATGAACAATGCAATTGCACACACATTTGTATTTGAGAGATTTTATCTATCATTATGATGAATCAAGATTGGAAATGAATGCACATATGCACATGGGATTCCTTATAAATCTTACTTTTGTCTTCAAAATACTTTGAAATATTATTTTTGCAACTTGTTTGGAATAATCAAGTACAATTATTTTTTACAAAGACAACTATATAACAAAAAAATCAAAAATTTCTTTCAAACTATACAATCAAAACATATACATATATATCTGATTGACTTTCGCGATGATGGTATAGTTTCAAAACCAAAATTGGAATTTTATGCCTAGCGCAAGTCCTCATTTTCATATTTTCTGTTCATCAAAAATCAACCTTGCAATAAAACTATCTTTTGTGGATTTTCGTGATGATGGTATAAGTCTATACCTACATATTCTATGCCTAGCGCAAACCATTGTAACAATTTTTATCCCCCATTTATCAAAAATCATAAAAACCATATGACTTCATTTATTATGTTACACAAATTATGCTTTTCAAAAGCAAACCTATTTTTTCACTATTTTTATGTCATTATGTCAACCTTCAACTTTGCAATGATGGTATAATTCCTAAGGAATTATTCACAAATTTTATCACACTTATTTGATATTCAAAAAAAAAAATATTGTTGAATAAAATTAAGAAAAATAGGGTAAAACCCTAATTCATTTTTACTGTTCATTTTCTGGTTTTTAGAGCTCTGAAGCAGAAATGGTGGAGACAATGCACAGATCGACAGAGGTCCGACGCGGTCTACGGGTAAGAGCCTAGACTTAACTAGAACTGATTTAATTTGATTTTTACATGCTTTTTAGGGAGATTTTAAGCATCGCGGCCATTTTTGGGCTGTCGACATCGTCGGGACGAAATCGTCCCGATTTCGAAGAAATCGTATCAATTTCTGCAATTTCGCCCAAGGGCGAAATCGTCGAAAGGGAGAAGATTTCGTCAAATTAGAGACGATTTAGAACTACAAAATCGAAGACGATTATGCTCAAATTTGGGACGATATCGTCCAATAGTGGGTGATATCATCAATTGCACAAAATTGATCTTTAAGTTGCATTATTGCTTATTTGAATTATTAATTAATGATTGTTTATTATTTTATTGTTTATGTTGCAGAGAGGTTTGCTAAAGAGCAGAGAATGGAAATATGGAGGATTGAGAGATGACTTGGCCACTCTGACACAGGCAGAGCGAGATCTCGCCGGCACAGTGCCGAGCTTATCGCATGTGGCGTAGATGCCACAAGTATCCACAGATATGGGGCTTCTAACAGCCCTAGCAGAGAGATGGTATCCGAGGTCTTCTTGTTTCCAGCTACCGACAGGGGAGATGACTCCCACACTAGAGGACGTATGGAGGATTCTGAGAATCCCCATACAAGGATGGATGATCACTCCTACAGCCAACCAGGGCCATGCTATGGGACGACTGTGTGGTGACCCGAGCTTCGCCCTGGAGAAGGGCGAAGTTAATATTGAGGCACTATGCCAGATGCTTGGGGCATCTCGACTCACATGAGTACTATCTGGAGTGGTTGGTGGACTTCTGCTGTGCCACCAAAGCGGATGCAGGGTACCATGGATGCTCGCAGATGTGATCTACGATATGCGGGACCATGGGTACAGGTTTTGTTGGGGCAGCTTTGTTCTATGCCGGTTGTACAGGATCCTATATGGGGTCATGTACAAGGGCGGCCGATGTCTGGTGATGACATCACTCCTACAGGTTTGGTGCTGGGAGTACATTGCAATGCGAAGGCCGATAGGGCTTCCACTGACAGGGATTGACAGGGAGAGGCCCCGAGTCTTCTACTGGTGGCTCCAAAGAGGGTCATAGCGACGGATCGACCTGCCGATGTTTCGGAGACTACTGGACGATTTAGTCCCAGACCAGATCACCTAGAGGCCATGGAGGGAGCATCCAAGGTGGCCAGAGGACAGACAGGATCTGGCTCGCATCAGGAAAGTCTGCTGGTTACGGATGGAGAGGGGAGAGGTGGAGCTCCACCGCTACGACCGAGTTTTGTGACAGTTCGGTCTACAGCAGGGGATCCCATCTCTCAGAGACTATGAGTTTTTCTGGATAGTCCGGGATAACACCACAATTAGTGGGGCTCCGGACATGCAGCGCTTCTAGAGCTAGGACACAGACGATGCCCCCATTCAGCCAATGGATGGGGACGATGCAGGAGTAGCCGATGGCTATGATGCCTGGTACGCAGGCATCCACCTCCTCGGATGACGAGGGCACAGGGTTCGATCCACGTGGTTGTGCGTCGGATAGGGAGGCGGTGCCAGGCAGTGATAGAGGCAGCCCAGGGTCACGGCGGGAGGGAGCAGAGGAGGCCACAGGCATAGGAGAGGCTACGGCAGTGGGAGAGGAGGGAGGAGAGACCCCCATCTCCACAGAGAGAGAGACCACCATCACCCGATAAGGGCAAGGGCATGGACACTGGGGAGAGCAGCGAGACAACGACTCTCCGAGCTGAGGTTGCCCGCTTGCGAGCTTAGGTGCAGACACTATAGGATGAGGCTACACGGCTCAAAGCTCGGGGCGGAGGAGTGAGCACTCGGGATTTAGCACGCGCTATCACCCAGATCACTTTCTATCAGGCTCTATACTACCAGGCGGTGCCAACGGAGCAGAGGGTGCCATTACCAGCACACATTGTAGAGCCTATCGTGATGGGGTCATCTAGGACATCATCACGATCGGCATCCAGGACTCATGGCACCACACGGACTGCGATGGGGCCACCTCCTCCACCTCAAGGGGGGAGGAGATGAGGCGAAGAGCTCGAGGGGCTCTCGAGACACTACACAGAGGGTATTTGATTGAGTATGCCAAGATATGGATTGTGGCATACCAATCTAGCTGATATGATGTATATATTTTTTTGTGATATATATATATATATATATATATATAGATGAGATATTTTTGATCATATGACTTATATTGTGTTATGTATTTTTATGATGCTTTTAGATGTTTTGATTGATTGATTTGATAATTCATTGAGGATTCATGTAATTATGTCGTTGGAAATATTATAATTTGAATGTCATGCTATAACATTGTAAATGAAATAATCTGATGTAACAAAGTGTTTGTTTGTGATGCAATAATTTGATAAAAATAAAAGGGGACTTTTAACAATAATTTCAAAGGACATTGTCGCTATTATAGACCATTTCATGGAGTCGCCGCTCACTCGGTCGTCAAGCTAATCCCATTTATAGAAATATTGTTAAAAAGGAAAAGAGTGCTTAAGAGACTGTCTTAAGACTTTGGTGCAATAGTGCAAATGATGATGATGATGATGATGGTTTGTTTTCAGATTTTCATGAAAAATATTATGCATGAAATATTTTAAAATGATTTTTGCTAGGCATAAATTCCTAAGTGTGATAAAATTTGTGAATAATTCCTTAGGAATTATACCATCATTGCAAAGTTGAAGGTTGACATAATGACATAAAAATAGTGAAAAATGAGTTTGCTTTTGAAAAGCATAATTTGTGTAACATAATAAATGAAGTCATATGGTTTTTATGATTTTTGATAAATGGGGAATAAAAATTGTTACAATGGTTTGCGCTAGGCATAGAATATGTAGGTATAGACTTATACCATCATCGCGAAAATCCAAAAAAGATAGTTTTATTGCATGGTTGATTTTTGATGAACAAAAAATATGAAAATGAGGACTTGCGCTAGGCATAAAATTCCAATTTTGGTTTTGAAACTATACCATCGTCGCGAAAGTCAACACGATATATATGATTTGATTTGTGTAATTTGAAAGAAATTTTTGATTTTTCTATTCTATAGTTGTCTTTGTGGTAAATAATTGTACTTGATTTATTCCAAACAAGTTGCAAAAATAATATTTCAAAGTATTTTGAAGACAAAAGTTAGATTTATAAGGAATCCCATGTGCATATGTGAATTCATTTCCGATCTTGATTTATCATAATGATAGACAAAATCTCTCAAATACAAATGTGTGTGCAATTGCATTGTTCATTTACCAGTTGTGAGCAAGATACTATGATACAAGTGATTTGAAGAAACCAAATAAGTGTTCATTAACCATGATGTAGATGCATATAACCATACTAGGCTACTATGTAGACCGGATTATCAAGAGCTAGCTAATCCATAAGCAGACATAGGTCTGTACAAAAGAAGGTCGCTAATGTGACAGACATATCGCCACGCTAGGAGTTACCCAAGGCCAAGCAGGTTGGGCACAAACCACCTGTTATGGGGCTTACCTCACAGTTTTCGAATAATTGAGAATTCCAAGGATTCAAGCTCATCAACCCTTCTTTTCTTTTCAAAGGGTAGGGAAAGGGATTTTATTGCTTTCTTGCTTTCTTTTGAACTTTGCTTATTTTTCTTTTGTATTTCTTTTGCTTGATAATGCTTGGAACATTGCTGAAATAACATTTTTCTTTTCTCTTTTTTTCTTTCTTGAATTTTTCTTTTCTTTTTCTTTGCTAGGGATACTTGCTCGGATTAGCTGTAGAGCAAGGGATTTTTATTCTGGGTAGGGGTGAGCTTGTCCTTTTGCCAATTCTCAAAGATTCTAGACCATGTGCATGATAGGATAGCAGGGGAAACTTTTCACTCAAGAAATCACTTCTACTATGTAGCAAAACATGGAAATTACAAATATAATCATTTTATTGTGAAAAGATGTGCTTGGTTTAAGTAAATAACAAGATCAATTCTCTATGCTCAAACTTTATTTAATTGAATTTTGTGAACTTTGATATAAGAGAGATTAGTAATCATGCCATATAAAATCAAGATATTTATTGTTGTGAGTGTGCAAGTGAGGGATTCAAAATAAATGCTAATTTATCCAAAAATAATTTGAAACATATAACTGCAATAATTGGAAGAAAAAGATAGATATAAATAATTCTGAGAAGTTTTGAGAATGTTGACTCTCTCTTTCTTCTGTATATTGTTTTGGTTTCGAAAGAGTCAAGCATATAGCTGTTTTTATTATTTTTTTGAGCAAAAAATTTAACAACTGCCTTAAACAAATGCAATAGATAGTTTTTGAAGATTTTTGGAGATTTATGAATGTTTTTGGTGTTTTTGAATTTTTTATAAATTGAAAGAAATATAAGATAGTAATTTTGAACAAATATATACATGGATGAAATGACCAAGTTTATGCATAGTAACGTTTAAGATGCAAAATATTCATGGGTTCTTTAAGTTCTTTACCATCTAAGGTAGATAATTTATATGCTCCTGATTCAAATTTTGCAGTAATAATGTATGGTCCAAGCCAGTTGGGCTCAAATTTACCTTTAAGTTCTTTGGTTGCATTTGTATTTTTTTTATTTTCTTTTAAAACAAGGTCGCCGATCTCAAAGGATCGATGACGAACTTTCTTAGCATATGATCTTTTAAGCTTGTTTTGGTAAGCACGGAGATGCTCCAAAGCATTGATGCATTTTTCATCTAGGAGTTCCAACTGACTGAGTCTCGCCAAAGACGATATTCATCTCCTACTTCGGTATCTTGAAGTAGCAAGAGCCAAAGAAGGAACTTCCAATTCAAATGGAAAACCGCTTCAAGCACCATATACCAAAACAAATGGTGAAGTGTCCCGTGGGGGTTCGAACACTAGTTCGATAAGCCCACAAGGCTGGATATAATTGAATATGCCAGTCACGGCCAGTTTTATTGACTAATATTTTGAGAATTTTGATTAAAGTTTTGTTAGATGCTTCTGCTTGACCATTACCCTGAGGATAATAGGGAGTGGACCAGCGATGTTGAATCTTGTATTTTTGGCATAATTTTTTAACATCTTTATTTTTGAAAGGAGTTCCATTGTCAGAGATGAGGTTGGCAGGAATTCCGAACCTGCAAATAATTTGATTAAAAATAAATTTAGAAACTTGTGTGCCAATGCAGGAAGCTAAAGGCATAGCTTCGACCCACTTCGTGAAATACTCAAGTGCAGTTATGATGAACTTGTGTCCATCGATGACACAGATTGATTTTGCCAATAATATCCAAGCCCCATTTAGAAAAGGGCCAAGGAGATGAAATAGCCTCGCAACTCTTGTGCAGGCGCATGGACAAGGTCAGCATGTTTTTGACACTTGTCGCAATGGCGCACATACTCATGTGCATCCGTTTCCATGGTAGGCCAAAAGTATCCTATCCGAAGGAGCTTTTTAGCAATGGCACTACCACTAAAGTGTCCTCCACAAGATCCATCGTGGGCTTCACTCAAGGCTGATTTAGACTCTTCTAAGTTTAAACATCTTAATAGGATACCTTCAAAAGATCTCCTATATAAAGTATTGCCAATTATTACAAATCGACTTGCTCGTCGACGTAATAACCGACGCCGGTTTCTATTAGAATTAGCAAGGAAAGTCCCATTTTGGAGAAAATCAAATATGTCTCTATACCAAGGTTCAGGAGTAGTTTCATTGATTAGAAACACATCCAAAGGCTCTAAGCATGACTTATTTGAAGTGGGTTCCTGGAGTCGACGAATAATGATAGTGGCATATTCGTCATCTAACTCCAAGGGCAGGAGAGATGCAACTGCGGCCATAGCATCAGCTGCACGGTTGCTAGTTCGAGGAATAGCTTCCAAGGTAACTTGATCAAACAAAGACATTAGTTGTAAAACATAGGCCTTATATGGGCGCAGTTTATCATCTCGGGTTTGATAAACTTCATTAATTTGGTTTATAACCAATTGGGAATCACCAAAAACTAAAAGGTGTTTAATTTTTAGTGCTAAAGCAGCTCGTAATCCAAGGATTAGAGCCTCATACTCAGCAGTATTGTTGGTGCAAGCAAAGGTCAGTTTGAAGGACAGAGGAATAAGATGTTTTTGCGGAGATATTAAAATAATACCCGCACCAGCCCCACTCATGCATCGGGCTCCATCAAAGTATAAGGACCATTGTTCAGGATGGTCTGCCTCTAATTGAAGGCATTCATCTGGAAACTCGATGATGAGGGGATGAGTAGACTCTAAGGGTGCAGCAACTAATTGATCTGCTATGATTTGACCCTTAACATACTTCTGTCCTATGAATGTGAGATCAAACTCGCTTAGAGCAAGAACCCACTTGGCTGTGCGACCCGATAAATAAGGTCGACTCATGAGATACCTTAAGGGATCATATTTGGCAATGACATAAGTTTTTTGGCTAAGCATATAATGTCATAATTTTTGCGTAGCAAAAACGACTGCTAGACATAGCTTCTCTAACGTTGTATAGCGGGTTTCATAACTGATGAAGGTTCGGCTAATATAATAATTAGCACGTTCTCGTTTTTCATCATCAAGTTGAGCTAACATAGCTCCTAAGGCAGAATCTGAAGCTGAAATATATAGGAGAAATGGGCGATCAGATTTAGGCGGTGAAAGCACCGACGGATTAAGGAGGTATTGTTTGAGAAGTTCAAAAGCTTCTCTACATTCTGTGTCCCAATTGAAAGGGACATCCTTCTTAAGAAGTTTAAGAAAGGGACTAGTTTTATCCGCCAGCCTATCAATGAAGCGATGGATAGCTTGAAGTTTACCTTGTAAACTTCGTAATTCAGATATATTAGTAGGTGCGGGCATATCGCTGATAGCCGCAATCTTGAGAGGGTCAATTTCGATACCACGTAAAGAAACTAAAACCCCTAATAGTTTGCCGGATTTAACTCCGAATATGCATTTTGCTGGATTTAATCGAATGAGATATTCTCGTAATCGATTAAAAACTTTTCGCAAATCATCCAAATGATGATCTTCAATAAGAGAGCGAGCTATAATATCATCCACATAATCATGTAGGATATCATGCATCATATCATGAAAAATGTAGGTCATAGCCCGTTGATAAGTTGCACCGGCGTTCTTTAAGCCAAATGGCATCACTTTCCAAGAAAAGGTACCCCGTGGGGTAATAAAGGCTGTTTTAGCCTCGGTCTTCAGGAGCTATCCTGATCTGATTATAACCGGAGAATCCATCCATTAAGGACATCATCCCACTTCCGGCAATGAAGTCAATAATTTGATCCATGTTTGGAAGAGGAAAGTCATCTTTAGGGCATGCAACGTTGATATCTCTAAAATCGGTGCAAACCCTAACTTTGGTAGCTTCTTTCTTGGTGACTGGAACTACATTTGAGATCCATTCAACATAATCAATAGCTTGTATAAAGATAACATTCAAGAGTTTTTCTAACTCCCCTTTGACTAGCAGAGCCACTTTGGGATGCATTTTTCTAAGTTTTTGTTTAACCGGTTTAGCATCCGGATGGACCACTAGATGATGCATGACTACGGAAGGGTCTAGACCTGGCATATCTTCGTATGTCCAAGCGAAGACATCTTCATACTCTTTAAGGAATGCAATGTATTGTTCTTGTTTTTCTTGACTTAGTTCTGCTCCAATATTGATTATGTGAGGATTGTCCTCAGTTCCAATGTTAATTTTAATGACATTTTCTACCTCCATGTGTAGATCTCTTTCAAAATTAGGTGGGGCGGGTGAAACGCCCAATTCTTGTAATTCTTGTAAGGTTAATTTAGATAATTCATTCTGAGGATCAATGGCCTCAAGTTGGGCTATAGTTGGTATAGAACCATCAAAATAAAACCCATTGTGTAACATCTCTTCAACAGAGACATCATGGAAGATATCTCCTTCCAACTCTTCATCGGGGTCAACAATCATTTCAGGGTATGCTATGGATAGCATGTTGCATGAAAACGACTGATTATTAAGAGGCAAATCAACATGCCTATCCAAATAATCTTGATAGCATATGAGATGATCATCATCCTCAAAAGGAAAGGGTTGACCCTTACTAGGAAATAGGCCCACACCACAGCAGGTAGGCCACGGTTCTACCTCGAAAGGTTCTTTCATGCCATTTTGGAAAGGTCCCAAGCCTTTCCCTTTATATCCCATTTTAAGCATCATGGGTTTAGCTTTAATATAATCATTGGTAAAATAACACCGAGCGTATCCCTCATGATGAGTTTTGATATTCCGAGGGATTCTTCCCTACTCATATCCTTTATAAATGAAGGCACAACTCCCGACTTGGTAAGTACTTCCCATAGGTTGTGGGAGGCCCAAAGTACGAGGAGATGGCGGAAATTTATTTAAAAGGTTTGAATCTTGCATGAAAGCATTCATTTTTTCTGATATTAAGGTTGTAGATAAATCTGGTAAAAGTTCATCAGAAAGGGCATAAGATGTAGAAGGCTTATTACCTTTGTCTTGAGATGTGGAAGGTATGATAGATGTGTCTAGAGGTTTTGAATTTGTAGGGATAGATAGTTGAAGGATTGGTTGTAGATTTAAAATCTTTTTGAGGTTCTAGAATAATTTGTTTAGAGGGTTGTTGATCTATATAGGAGGATGAAATTAATGGAGGGGAACTAGGTGAAGTTATGGGTTTATGTTTCACAGTTTTAGATGAAAAAGAAGAACTAGGATGTGTGGATGACAGAAGCGGGCAAAATTGCACTCCAACCGGTTCTGCCAAAGCACACATATCAAAAGGTCTAGGGTCACCATGAATAGTGACCAACTGATTTTTAAACTCAAATTTAACACATTGGTGTAAAGTTGATGGGACCGCTCGCATGGCGTTGATCCAAGGGCGACCCAAAAGTATATTGTACGATGCGGACAATGTACAATAAACACGGTTGTTTCTAGGGTTCTAGGACCAACTTGCAATGGGAGGGTAATGACTCCACATGTTTCTTGTGTTTCGTCATTAAAAGCTTTGATGATCATATCAATTTTCTTCATTTCATCACTTCTAAAGCCAAATCGTTGGTAGAAGTCAAAGGTGCAAATGTTTAGAGATGAGCCATTATCAATCAAAACTCTTTTGACAACTACATCTCCAATTAAAGCAATAATGTATAAGGGATTGTCCTTATGTAAACCGTGTTGTGGGATATCTTTATCCCGGAAGTCAATACAATCAATCTCTCGAGTGATGATAGTATTGGCCATAGCTTCAAGTTGAATGTTTTGAGGTACCATCATTTGGCTCAATGTAAGCATCAACTCATCCCTATGGGTGGGAGAGGATCTTAATAAATCTAAGAGGGAAATTCTGGCCGTAGTATTAGACAATTGCTCATTAATGTTGTAAGGGGGTTTAGATTGGATATTAGGAGCATGATTCCCTTTATTGGGGTTTTTCAGAACGAATGGAGCCGATCCATCGTTCTGGTTTGGTTCTTGTTGAGAGTTTTGAGCTTGTTGTCGAGTAACGACTCCAATGGTACCTACAATGTTATAGTGAAGACGTTGAAACGGTCTCGGTTGAGAATTTATGGCTTGTTCATAAGGAAGGAATATATTAGAAGAAGGTCGAGTAGTGACTCTTCTAGGAAATGGTTCTTCTGGAACCATAGCATCTGTGACAAAGTTGAATAGGATCCGATTCATTTTCAGAACTATTCGATTGGTTTGAAGTAATGTCTAGTTCACTTTCACTATCTGATTCTATATCACTAGAATCAGAAGTTTGAAAATTATGTAAGGGCCTGGTCGTAACCAAGGATAAGGTCGTGTCAAATATTTGAGGATCCCGAACAGGTAATTGTCCGCTAATGGTTCCTACATATCGGGTAGGAGGGGGAACATTATGATGTTCGATTTGATTGGCTACCTCTTTACCATGTCTTGGTAAAGGGTGTTGAAATATGTCTAAAGTTTGATTGGCATTTTGATTTTGATTTTGGGGAATGGTCTTTTGAGTATTATTAGGAGGGTTTTGTTTAGGTTGGAAGGCTTGCACTTCCATTTCATTATTGTCAATCAAATCTTGTATTTTATGTTTCAACCTCTTACAAGCGTTGGTAGAATGTCCAGGTCCTCTATGGAAATCACAAGTGCAAATCAGCTCTATATCCGGGTATAGTTGGGTCAGGTTCCCGGATAGCTGGTAATTGGATTAAACCTCTTTCGAGCAATTGAGGTAAAATAGTTGACAAAGGTTGGTTTAATCTAGTGAATTCTCGAGGAGGCTTGTCAAGAGGTTTCAATATGAATTTTTCTGTTGTCTTCATTGCATTGATATTAGCAACATTTCTGCTGTCATGACTCCATCACCGACAACCTGTTTGTTTTTATATTGATTTCTAGATGTTTTCTCATCATCCTTCTTCCTAAGTTGGCCTCTCCTAATGAGGGCATCTTCTACTCTTCGAGCTAAATCTATAGCTTGATCGAAGGTAGTTAGGGTAGCAGTTGATAGCTCATAAGATATTTGTTCTTGTAAATTGTTGATGAAAATGTCTAACATTTCCCTATAGGGTAGCACAAAGTGCAGTTTTCCTGTCAATTGCCTCCATCTAGCTAAGAAATCGGCAAAGCATTCATCCTTATCTTGTTTTAAATTGTATAGGTCTTTAATAGTTACATGCCTCTCGATGTAGGCACTAAATTGATGGACAAATGATTCAGCTGCCTTCTTCGAAGTTTCTTAAAGAATGAGTGGGCAATTGATAGTACCACTCTAATGCCATTCCACCTAAACTTTTGGGGAACATTTTTAGTAATAGCAAGTCGTCATGCGATATGTCGTGACATGCTATCCTAAACATGCGAAGATGCTCTATGGGATCTTCGGTTCCTTTATATATAGGCAGAACATGCATGGGAAAATGTTTAGGATATGGTTGAGCTACAACTATGGGATCCAAAGGTTGACTACAAATCTCTCGATAATTATACGAGGGACGGTAGGGATCTATCTGGTCCATACGTGAAGCCAATTGTTTCACCATGGCTTCCAGATTACTAGTTTGCCCCCCATATTGGTTTGGTAGGGCATTGACATAAGTGTTATGGGCATATGATGGAGGAACATGCAGATTAGATGCCATGTTACTGTTGTGTAAATTATTGGTAGGAAAAGTATTATGGAGGAATTTTGAAGCTGTATTATGTTGTATTCCGGATTGTTGAAAGTTTGTATTTGGCTTTGTTTTAGGTTTCTGTTTATTTAAAGCATTTTGCTCAATAGTTTGGCGGAACAAAGTAGTGAAGGGAATTTTCTTTTGTGCGGGAGTGATTTTAGGTTGAGTAACAGATTCCTTAGGAGGTTGGGTAACCTCGTTGTTTTGACATGCTTTGGGCTATAGTGACCATATCCGTATTGGATGGTCCACCCTTGTCACTTTCTTGATCAATGAAAGACAAGGGATTAGTCTCGCATATTGCATATATATTCCATGGCCGCTTGAGTTTTACTAATTTGCCCTTTATCAAGGCGAATTGCCACATTAAGGTCATCAATGTTTTCCATGAGAAATCTCTTGAAATGCTCTGCATTGTCAAAGGCAATAGCTCCATTTGGAGCTACTCTAGGGGATGAGGATCCATCCTCTTTAACACTTGCTTCTTGTTCCTTATCTTCACCTAAGTCTTCATCTGATTGACCTAGAGTTTCTCCTTCCGGATTTGTATCTCCAAGAAGGACATTTGGGTTTTCAGCTTGTATCTTGTAACCAATCTTCTCCTTCCCCTAAAGTTTCTTTACCATTCCTAAGTTTAGGCATGGTGCTAAGTTTTGATTTCAGCAAATATATATATATATATATATATATATATATATATATATATATATATATATATATATATATATATATATATATATATATATGCAACAAATTAAGAGGTATATATTTACTATATACCTACTACAATATTTGAAAATGAAATGTTTAAGTTTTTGCTAAGTTTTTTGATTTTTAGTTTTTCTTTAATTTTTTTTTTTGAAACAATATAATAAAGACAACAAATAACACAATAAATGCACGAAATAATAAGACTGAAAGTAAATGAGCTAGTTTTCTATGAATAACTTATGAATATCATTAATAGGTTCAAGTTGTTCAGGGGTCATGAAATGTTCTTCTTCAAATTGAAAGTTTTCTTTTAAAAATTTGATGAAAAGGGCTATGGTGATATTGTCTATCTCAGATGCTGGTTGATAAAAGTAAAGCTCATGGCAATACTCTCGATATAACACAAGCACGAGGAACTCTATTCCATCTTTCCCTATCTGTAAGAACAACCTCTTGGTCTTCTACACGGCCTAGGAATTGGTGCACAATAGCTGCGTTCTTCGAGGTATTCCTCGAAGGTGAACAACTTCGAGGATACTAAAGCTCTCCTATAGGCTAACCATCTATGGCAGGCTCTCTGAAGTTCATGATAAAAAACTAGTTGGTGAGGATCCAGGATTCTATCCAAGACTAGCCTCTTAATTTGCTTAAGTTGTGTGGACCTAGATGAGATGATACTAAGTCTCCTATCAAGTTCGTCCCACAAGGATTGATTTCTACTTGTTTCAGGGATACTAAGGACAGAATTAACTTCTATAGCCGCCAATTGATTTTCTACGTTTATAGTAACTCGCTAACCTCTTTTTAGGAGCTACCATCTAAACATGACTTTAAACCTTAAATGTTTTAAAATGCATCTAAGTTTTAGTTGTTCTAATTTTTTTGTTTTTGTTTTTGTTTTTGTTTTCAAAAGGTTATGATGCATTCACGTCGGGTTCACCAAAATGTATCGCTCCAAATTTTTCGCATCCCTACCTTCAAGCTATAGGATCCGCGCCCGAAGGAGGATGGGAAAAGGATGGTGCGGTACCTCGGACCGAGAGGACTTTGCGAAGGTCCCGCCTCTCAAGGGAGGTGTATTTTGGTGATTTTTCGATGGATGGTGGGTTCACCAGGAAACATTTAGCGGCAGTTTCCACGCCTAGGTTTTGGAATGTGTTTAGATGAGTTCGTTTTAATCTTAAGCATTCATATCCTAGGTTTGGCCGAATGAATCTAAATTAAACTACATGAAAATGCAACTTTCATGAATACAGCAAACAGATTTGAAAGCAAAAAACAGAGAATTTACAGGAGGAAAATGAAGAATACCTGATCCGGATGTCTGAAGAAGATTCTGACGTTTGAAGCAGTCTGGATCGTCTGGAATTCTATAGAATCGCCTGCAATCTGACAGGATCGTCTGCAACTGACATAATCGTCTGAGATCTGACAGAATCGTCTGAGACTGACAGAATCGTCTGAGATCTGACGAATTCGTCGACGAATTCGTCAGAGACCCGCAAAACAGAAAATAGATGCAAAATACAAGAAATCCTACTGTGCTAACAGAGGCAAATTACACCAAATAATAAAATGAATACTGAGCAATAGTTTAAAACAGCAATCCTAGCAAATTTCTGTATTTTAACAACAAATCATGAACTTAATGTGCAATCTAAGCTAAATGGGTGAACTCCAAATGCAAAATAATATAAACACTGAGTAAATGATCTAATTTGCAGAATAAAATGACAAAGAAAAGGTTGAGAAAAGCAAACTCCGTGCACCGATTGCCTCGATGTGGACTGCAACGAGATCATCTCGCATCAGTACGAAATCGTCTCGCATTTGACAGGATCACCTCCGATCCGAACAGGTTCGTCGACGACGATGGATGCTGGCTTCGACTAAAAATCAGTGATGTATCTGCAACAAAATTGCTATGGGACTAGTGCAAAAGCAAGATTAGGATGTTTTGACGTAGAGGGAATCACTTTGCAAATAATTTCAGCCAGGGGTTGGGAAGGGAAAATCCTAGAGATTAAATAGGCTTAGGGGGAGTAGTTAGGAGGTTGGAGATCATCCCAATTTGGGAGATCTCCAACGGGGGAGGGTCCCAACGGCGCAGACACGCTTCTGCCCAGATTGGAGACCCGTTGGAACAGATTCCAACTATGCAAATTCAGTTTTGCGACAAGATCGTCTGGACGTCCTAGTCCAGACGAAATCGTCAAATCTGGGGCGATATCGTCTGATCGGCGACGATATCGTCAAACGGTCAAAACAACCTCTAAAAATGGCACGAAAAAGGGGGAAACGGATTTCTCGATGGTTAACGGGCGGTTTGGGAGGTTAAATTTGAATTTAAAATTATTTACTAAGGTGAATGTAAATTTTATAATTTTACTGCGCCAATTTTAGGGTGCTACACATTGAATCAAATAATCATATTAGGGTTAGATATTATTTTCTTGCATCTTATGTGTCTTACATAACTCCCTTATTTGCATATTTTAGTTTATAGATACTATATATAAGTGATTGATTAATTGAACACATTAAACATTTCCACCCTAGACTTGGAATGAGTCCTAAAACTATTCTTGGTAAACCTTTTTTCATGTCCTTGAGTGTAGAGAATATAATAGCCACCACGGTCACCTCAGCTTCTAGCAGATCAGATCAAGAATCGTATGCGGTGCACAATTTCCCCCCTCTATAGCATCATAGTAGTAGCTGCTCTAGAATCAATAAAAAAATTATGAACCACCCACCCTACCATTCTCAAATATATGTAGAAAGGAGGTGACCTATTATTCATAGCCTCTAGACTCATTGTATCTTGAGCAATATTAAACTTTGAAACTAGCTGATTTTCCAAAATGACTTTCTTTAATGAAGCTATGAGTAGATCTACTTTTCTAGGGATCATTAGCACGTCATACATACTCACTATAGGATTCTTTTTTAACTCTTCTACTATATTTTTTTTATTGATAGAAAGGGTTTTAGAGGGTACCTAAACTTTTACAAAGTGGGAATGAAGGGAAACCAAATGGATTCACCTACTATAAACAACAAAAAGAAACATCACGTAAAAAGGGTCAACC
Source organism: Wollemia nobilis (assembly GCA_028583015.1). NCBI lineage: Eukaryota > Viridiplantae > Streptophyta > Pinopsida > Araucariales > Araucariaceae > Wollemia > Wollemia nobilis. The sequence goes on from JAQPPZ010000521.1 coordinate 14,571,217, forward strand.
CAACTGAAAAGAACAAGCAAGCAAAGCATGACAAAAATAACCACAAACCAAAAGGCAATAAAGGGGTCTCATATACCCTAGTAAAAGACACCCAAAAACTAAAATAGAGTGATGTTGGTTACTCCAACATATTCTGCTCATTATTGGTATAGGGATGGTCACTTTACCACCTTCATTATTACTGGATATTTCTTTGGTCATTTTCATCACTTGTTGAAGCATGGTCTAATTTTTGTTGAAGGTAGTGTAAACACTATCAAACATTTCCATCAGGATTTCTAAAGGGTCACAACTGGTCTTGGTAAAATAATCATCATACTTCATAGAGAGTGCCTTAGAAGAACTATCTTCCTTCTTGAGGCAATTGGTCTTTGCATGATAATCATCAGAGGACCCATATTCGCTGACAGAAAAATTTTGCTTGGTTGTCGAAGCTCTAAATGAACAACATTGAGGTTTAATTTTTACCAAAGTTGAAGTGTAGCCCATAGTTACCTTTCTTTTACACTTTCCATTACCAATAGATATTTTCTCCTAATCATCACTTACTATGATTATTTGCAGGCTATCTTGGTTGGATCCAAATCCAATGTTACCTATGGTATTGATTGATGTCTTCCAAGATTTTTTTGCAACGCATGCCTGAATAGGATCAAGTGAAGACCCTAGTGCTTCACATGGATTGACATCTCTTTCTTGATTAAATTCATTAAAATCTCCATTGATTTAACAAAGTAATCTGACATATTAATTTCTTTGACATCCCTCATATAATTTAGGAAGGCATGTTGAAAACTTCTCAATGGTTCATTGGTCTCATCCATTGTGAAGTATTGCATAATTGGAATTAATACTCTATTCCAAGGTTTTGGAAGCCCTTTTCTAATAATACCCTCTTTATCCCTTGTCTAGAAAATGCTTGAGCTCTTTCTCCATGGAATGTCTATCACAAAAAATTATATCTCCATCAATGGGAAGCTTAGTAACCTCTATAAGAAGTCACACATTAACTTTGAAATTTAGCCCTTTGATTTCAACACGACCATTATCCCAAGAATTGATAAATTCTTGAGATATTTCATGATTTTTCCCACATAAATTTTTAGGAAATGCATGAACCCATGGCTCTTTAGGATCACCTCCACATTAGGATCAAGGTGCATGGTTTTAGGCTCAAAAAGGGCCATGGAAATGCTAAGATGGTTAATAGGGGAATTAAGGAGAGATGAGTGATGTCTACCACCTTTGAGCATGTTTAAAATAACATTACTTTGGAAACTCTTCTACTATATTGAAGTTGGGCGCTTCTACTGATTTATTTTTATTTCTTTTTTTTTATTCATCGAACCTTTTATATTCCTACGGAGCTTCAATTCTCTATCTCTTGGTGAATGAAGGGAATCTAAGCTTTGTTGGAATATATTATATTATTTGGTACTTGCTAATATACCACCTTGGGTACATATTTATATTAGGAGTGTGTCTTATATTAGAGTGTGAGTATTTACTTTATGCAATGTAATAAATGTACAAGTATTATTAGAGTGTGCAAAGTATTTAATGATGTAAATGTTAATAGTCCATGTGCACATGAGTCCATATAATAGGAAAGTGAAGATTCTCAAGAAGAGTGAAGGCCAAGAGTACTCCATATGAAGAGTCACATTCAATTATATATGTGTCTATGTGTGTGTGTGAGATACAATGTAGAGTAAGAGTGTGTGGAAGTATGGTGTATTGGAGATATTTATTCTATCAAGATACTATTTTCATGAGTATTTATTAATGACAGTTTTATGAGTTGTTGCAGAAGTTATTTATGAGTTTTATATGTTTAGAATATTTTCATTATCTTATATTTCATATTGCAACTTTATTTTATATCTTGTGGTTATTTTGCATCAAGTATTTAGTATCAAAAACTAACAAGCTTATCCCATGCTTCCTCTTTTGTGTCAAGCAACACTTATTTTGCATTATCTGATTGCTTTGACCTAGAGGGGTCCTTATGTGATTCTCACACAATTTTGAGAATAACTATTGAAGTTTATTGCTTTTAGAATTCTAGAGATTTGGTTGATTGCTGATGTCTAAGTTTTTTTACTGTAGAAAATTAGTTTTCAAAAGTTGAGAAGCTTCCTACAATGGATAGAGAAGAATTTCATTTTTGATTACCTAAAATTCTATGTGCTTTCCTCATGTAGGGATTAGTTTTGAGTTACAACAAAATAGTAGAAATTGAAGATTAAGGAGGTCCAAGAAAGAGGTCCCATTGGATATTGAATATTGAATATTGAGGAGACCCAAAAAAGAGGTACCCATAGAATATTTAAGATTGAATATTGAGGATACCCAAGAGTAAAAGCAATTACATGCCACTTGGCACTTGAAACAGTGAGTACCAAACATATTTGAAGGGATTCAAAGCATTTTGAAATATTCATTTAATGCATGGGCCAAAATTAGCAAAGGAGAGATTGATTTTGGAATCAAGTTTGGGCAGCAAAGTGGAGAGAGTGCCTTGCAGTAAGAAGACTATTGACTATTCAACAATGAAGACAGATTACTTAGCCTAGAATAGCATGCATGTCTAGATTATTGAGGTAAACTCTCAAGTTATTTGATTTATTCAAATATTGGAGAAATAAGGAATATTTTATTGATTTATGAAAGTTTGAAATTGATTTATATATTTCCACATTGATTAATTATTGCTATTGGAGGTATAAGGTTTATAAGTGGAAAATCAAAACCTTAGATATTTTGTTATTGCTAGTTGGAAATTTTTATAAAGATTTGAAAAGTTGATTTGAAGATTTGAGATATTAATTTGAAGTTTTGTAATTGATTTATTGAAATATTTGCAAATTGATAATTTTGGAGAAATGATAATTTCAACATCAAATTAGGAATACAAAACTTACAAATATCTTTTATAGAATTTATAATTGGGTAGTTATAAGGAATTCAACACCAACATAGGTTTGTGAAATGTAAAATTGAGAAAATATATTTTTAAAATTTTAGAGATAAAATGATTCAACTCAGAGATTTGAATAATTGAAACCTTTATCAAGATTATTGATTTTCATTCAAACTAGGGATACATAAGGTAGTCAACCTCAAAGGTTTAGAGATTTGAAAAATTACCCTTAAGTTGTACATAAAAATACTAAGGAGCTATAAGGAATATTACTTTAGAACTATGGAAGAACTTATTAAGTATACAAGATTCAAGGAATCAAAATTATTTAGAGATATACTTGATTCAAGGGATAATAATATGAAAAGTATGATTAGAAGAGAAGAACCAATATGGCTTAGAAAAACTCTTGAGGAATCACAAATTGATAGTTTGACAAGAGTAGATTCTATAAAGACATATTCTAACAATATAATAGAAGAAATTGATGACAATTATACTAATGGAAATATTGAGAATAAACTCAAAGACCATTCTCAAAATATAGCAAAAAAATTTAGTCAAGAAGATCTCTTACATATTTATGAAAGAAGCAAAGGTAGAATTACCTCAATTATACACAAATGGTTGTATCAGTTGATCAAGAAAATAAATGAAACTAAAGTTTACAAAACAACAAAAGAAGATTTGAAATGCACATATTGTAATAAAAATGGACATGAAGAAGCTGATTGTTGGAATTTACATCCTTGTAAATATTGTGGAAAATAATCACATTCATCTACTTTCTATTATTACAAGGAAGAATATTATAGGAAATTTGAAAAAGTATTAACATACAAGTTAGAGTGTCTATTTCAAAATATTGTTTCTAAAGCCTTTACTAACAATGGATACAAGCATGAAGAGCAGGCAAGAAGGTTATCCAAAGAATAAGAAAAACAAAAGTGGACTAGAGATGTAATTAGATCTCTTGCTCAACAAGGCTATCTGATGATAGACTATATTGAAAGTCCAAGATGAAAGCAAAATTCAAAGATAAAGAAAAGGAATAAGATCAAGAAAATAAAGATGAATATTGAACTAGATGAAGATACTTATCTAAAGAATCCATATAAATACTGAATATGAAGATCCATATTGAAGACTAAAGTCTTCATTAACCAAATAATGTAATACAAGGGGTGTTGGCATGTATTACATTATTTGGTACATTCTAATGTACCACCTTGGGTACATCTTTAGATTAAGAGTGTGTGGTATATTATATTGTGAGTATTTACTTTATGCAATGTAATAAATGCACAAGTATTATTAGAGTGTGCAAAGTATTTAATAATGTAAATATGCATAATAGTCCATACCTAGGTGATTTTTTGTGAAACATGATGTGTAGGCACCTGGTGGTGCAACTTGATTGATCAAAGCATTGATTATAGTGTATCGAGGTGAATCAGGGACTTGCATTTTTTGTGTGGAGCAATCTCATCAAAGTAATGTTATTGGGTACTACATATTATTAGTTTTGAGGTCTCATGCTAAAAATAAAAACCATGATTATTCATCATGGGACAACACACTTCTACATTGGAATTTAGAAGTAGTGTATCCCATTGTCAACATCTCGGGAGTAAGCATACTCCAGTATTTGTGACCAAAAAGTAGGTATACTCCATCCATTAAAAAGTTAATTTCATCGTATGCGCATGGATATAGGCATCACTTTTGGATATAGGTGCTTTTGCTACATTTGGATATAGGTGCCTTTGCTATTCTAGTTCTGAAGATAGGCACCCCTGCTGCTTTGAATATAGGTGCCTATGTTATGGATATAGGTATTGCTTCTACTCTAGATATAGGTGCCTATGTTCTGGATATAGGCACCTTCGTATTGGTTTAGATATAGGTGCCACTCCCCCTAGTGGAAGATAGGCACCTTTGTGGTGGCCCAAATATAGGTGTCGCCCTCCTGGTGGGAAGTAGGCACCTTTTGTGTTAGCTCAGATACACGTGTCATCCTCCTAGTGGAAAATAGATGCATGCCACCTAGCCTGGATATAGGCACCTACTATCACTGGGATATAGGCACCTTTTCTGCATTGCTACACTCCTAGAAAGTAGGAAAAACAAGGCAACGTAGCTTCATGCCTGATAGGCCCGTTTGACCCGGATGCCTACAACTCTGCAACTGACTCCATGTGGCCCTACAAAACAAAAATAATAATAAAAGAAAAATAGGGCAGCATAGCTTCATGTCTGATAGGCCTGGTAGATAGATGCCTACAACTCTACAATAGATTCCACGTAGCCCTACAAAATAAAAATAATAAAAGAAAAATCTATTCTTAAAATAGTTAGAAATATATATATATATATATATATAAATATATAAAAAAAAATCCTTTTTTTCTTTTATTTATTTTATAGTGAATGCATAAGCATTCATCGAACTACTAAATTTTTTAGAGAATGGGGGTCTCCCCCATGCTTGCATTTGAGTTGATCATGTGAATTGGAGGTGCATGGTAAGGTCGTAAGCAGTGGTCATTGACCATCAAAACTATGTCGCTACCATCAATGGTTCTAACATAGACAACTCCATTGTTGATTACTTCAATCACCTCATACGGACCCATCCACCTCTGCATGAGCTTTCCCTTTCACTCCTAGAACCGGGAATCATATAATAGTGCCCAATATCCTTATTTAAATCATTTTGGTCTTATGTGGTGGTCATGCCACATTGCCCTTTGTTTTTTCATTAGTTTTATGTGTTGCAATGCATCTTGCATGTATTCATCCAACTAATTTAGCTGGAGAATATGCTCCTTTTGTGCAGCATCTAGGTTCATATTGAGCTCCGTAGTAGTTCACAAAGTTTTAATTTCAAATTTGATTGGCATCATTGCATTTTTCTCATACACCAACTGAAATGGTGTAAATTCGATAGTTGATTTCCACGTAGTCTGATATGCCCATACTGCTTTCGAGAGGTGTTTCTCCCAATCCTTTTTATGTTGTTGCACTATCTTTGTTAGAATGTTCTCCAACTCTCAGTTTGTAACCTCCACCTGGCCATTTGCTTGTGGATGGTATGGGATGGTTTTGTTGTGCTGGATCTGGAACTGCTGCATCAGTTCTTGAATCATCTTCGAAGTGAACTAAGTCCCCTGGTCAGTGGTAATCTCCCTGGGAACACCGAACCTAGTGAAAATAAATTCATACAAGAATTGCACTACATTATCTTCTTTTGCGTTCTATAGTGCCTGCACTTCAACCCACTTAGTAACATAATTAGTACATACTAAAATATACCTCTTACCGTTAGATTGTGGATTGATAGGCCCAACAAAATCCATCCCCCATTTATCAAATGGTTCAATATGCAAATGTGGCTGAAGGGGTATTTCATCTCATGGAGTTGGTTGACCCATTCATTGACATTGATCGCAATGGTTGACATAGTTTATTGCATATTTAAATAATGAGGGCCAATAATACCCTGTTTGTAAAACTTTAAATGTAGTTCTTTTTCCTACAAAATGTCCACCACACGGTTCATCATGACAAGACTTTTAAAATTTCTGTGGTTTCATTTTTTGTAACACATCGTCTCATGATTTGATCAGGGCTAGTTTTAAATAGGCAACTATCAATCCATGAAAACAGACTACACTCTTTTTTATTATTATTCCGCCTCCCGGGGGGGGGGGGGGGGTTTCTCCCGGGGGGGGCGGGGTGGGCCCCCCCCCCCCCCCGGGGTGGGGTTTCTAAAGAGCACGGGGACCCCCCCCCCCCTCCTCCCCCGGGGGGGGGTCGGGATTCCCACCAACAACCCCCCCCCCCCCCCCTCTTCCTCTTTTTTCTTCACCCCCCCCCCTTCTCTCCTCCCCCACCCCCTTTTTTTCTTTCCCCTTTTGTTTTTTTTTTTTTTTGGTGGGGGGGGTTTTTTATTTTTTTTTTTTGTTTTTTTTTTTTATTTTGTTTTTTTTTTTTTTTTTTTTTTGTTTTTTTTTTTTTTTATTTTTTTTTTTTTTTTCTTTTTCTCCCCCTCCCCCCCCCCCCCCCCTCCGCCGCCGGGGGGGGGGGGGGGGGGGGGGGGGGGGGGGGGGGAAAAAATGCGCACAAAAAAAAAAAAAAAAAAAAAAAAAAAAAAAAAAAAAAAAAAAAAATTTAAGGTTTGGAATGCTTGCTCACATTCACTTGTCCAAACAAACTCAGCATCTTTGGTTAACAATGTGTGTAGTGGTTTGGTGATTTTACTAAAATCTTGAATAAATCACTGATAGTATCCAACAGAGCCCAAGAAACTTCGGACATCTCACTATTTTTTGGGGGTAGGTAGTTCTTTGATAACCTCAATATTTCTCTTATCTACCTTTATCCCCTCAACAAAGATGTGGTGTCCTAAAACTATCCCTTCCATCATTAACATAAAGCATTTTTCATTACTGAGGGACAGGTTTATTTCTTGGCAGTGTTGGAGTACTCTCTCCATATTAGCTGTAGCTTCTTCAAAACTTTCACCATACACGATGAAATCATCCATATAGACCTCTACAATCTCTCCTACCATATCCAAAAAAATACTAAGGACTACCCGCTGGAAAGTTGCAGGTGCGTTACACAACCCAAAAGGTAAGACACGGTAGGAAAATGTACCCCAAGGATAGGTAAATGTTGTATTTTTCTTGATCCTCTTCCCCTATTTGGATTTGATTGTAGCCACTGTACCCATCAAGGAATGAAAAATATTTTCATCCTACCAGGGTATCTAGGACTTGGTCTATAAATGGTAAGGGAAAATGATATTTTCTAGTGGCTTTATTTAACATCCTATAATCCACACAAATTCTCCATTTTCCATTCTTTTTGGGTACTACCACCAAAGGTGAGACCCACTGACTATCAAAAATGGGATAGATGAATCCAATAGATAATATTTTTTGTAATTCAGCTTTTACGATTTCCTTCATGGTTGGATTCATCCGCCTCTGGGGTTGTCTTACCGGTCTTGCACCATCCTCCAAGTAAATCCTATGAGTGCATACATCGGGTGCAATACCCCTCATGTCTCTATAATCCCAAGTGAAAGTAGTTTTATGTTTATTTAATATTCCTTTCAACTTCTCTTCTTGGTCAGTTATCAAGAAATTATCAATGTTCAGTGTTCATCCAGGTTCTATTTCAATTTGTTTAACATGATTTTCCCTGCTACCAACGAGTGGGGAATCCATAGGAGGGTGTGAAGATTCTCCTTGGAGAAAATTTGTTATGATTTGATCTTCATCTACTTCATCCTCTACTTCATCTAGAACCATCACTTGTTGCAACATAGGCAAGGCATCATCATGAACAAATTTAGAATTAGGCTCTCCCAATTCAATGGTAGATTGTGCAGGAGGATAAATGACTAAATTTTTAACATTTTATCCATTGGATATCATCATTTATCTAGTCCTACAACTTATGTAGGTATCAACCATTGTTACCAGCCAAGGACATCCTAATATGAGTGGATAACCACCTAGTCCTGATTTTGACTTTAGAACTAGGAAGTCTATTGGATATTCCCATGCATCCATAGTTACAATCACGTCTTCCAACATTCCCTCTGGGAGTACTATAGACCGATCTACCAATTGTAAAACTATTTTAGTTGGCCTCATGTCTGTTAACTATAGTTTTTGCATGGTTTCCTTAGGCATGACATTTATGGCTGCACCTAAATCTACTAAAGTATTGGGTAGCCTCAAGCCTTCAATTTGAACTATTAAAACTAGGCTTCTTGGATCAGAATATTTTTGGTGATAGGTGTTCCCTAACATTAAGTCAGCTAACTGACCTACCACGTGTACTACTTTTGACTATTGTCATCATCCTGGTCTCTTAAGACATAATTCTCTAATGGATTTTGTATAGATAGGCACATCTCGTATAGCCTGATAGAGGGGAATTGTGATAGTTAGATTTTTCAACCCTTCCATTATGTCAAATTTTGGTTGCATCATTTTTTTAGATTCTTGTAATATTTTGGAAAAGGGTGGAACCCCTTCATTGTTGGACTATTCAACAGTTAAATTTTCTTCCACCCCCTCTACTGGAGGTGTTGGTTCTTCTACTTCTACTTATATTTCCTCTTCCTCCACTATTAGAGGTGTTGGATCTACTCCTACTTCTCTACCTAATCTAAGTCTAATTGGACTACAATCTACACTAATATGATACATAGGATACATCCCCATGTCTACTTGATACATTGGTTGATTTATCTTATTATTATTTAGATTTGGGGTTGGTTGTGTCGATAGTTATTGTGGTCTAGAAGTAGGTGGTGTCGATAAACTAGGTTGTAGTGGGGCTTGTGTTGTTACCTGTGGAGGTGAAGTCCATGTATTATAATTTTACCACTACATTCTAGCTTGTTGGTATGGCATCCATGGATAAGGTGTGTAAGGAGTTGGCCCTTGGGTGGCATTCATCCAAGGTGGCTGACCCCACCATCCCATATTGGGTGTTTGAGTCTACCCTTGGTGCATAAAATTGGATCCCCCATAGGGTGGTACTACTCTTGGCATTTCACCTTCCATAGGAGACTATTGCCAATTTCTCCTATTACCCATAAAATAAGTTTTAGCTACTTTTGGTTCCTCTTTCATATTTTCTAATTGTGGGCACAACTTTATTTTGTGATCCATTTGACAAATGGCACACACTCGAACCTTATTTTTTGAACATTCATTCTTTGGGTGTTTCTTCCTACATCTTGGGTAGAAAAAGGCCAATGTTGCCTCGATTTCTTGCTTCTTTTTTTGAAGCTAGAATGTATCTAGTTGGATTGCAAGAGATGATAAAATATCACTCTTCATGTCTTCCAACAATGTACCTATTTTTGCTTTTGTTATGGAGGCTGTTGTTTTTGTTCCATGGGTGATGGGTTTACCTTTTCTCCTAGAGTAATTTCGACAATACTATTGGATATCTGACATTTGGGTTTGGTAAATGTCACCTCCCACTAACAAGTTTAAGGCTTCTAATGACTCATTCATGAGACCCCTTAAGAATATACTTCTCAAGGATTTCTCACCCAATTTTGCATGGGGTGAACATTGAAGATTAAAATTAAATCTACCCCAGTAATCCTCCAATGACTCTTCCTCCCTCTATGACATATCTAGGACTTCCTCTCTAGCATCTCATGCCCTACCAAAATCCTGGTATTGTTCTAAAAATATTTTCTTCATGTCCTCCTAGGTGGTAATTTGTTTGTTCCCTAAACCGATAAACCAACGTAATGTTGAATCATCCAATGTAGAGGGAAAAAGTTTTAATTTTTGGGCATCAGTTTTATAATCCATTGATCTACAAAGAACATCAAATTTAAAAAGAAATAGATCAAGATCTTATGTTGGTAGTCCTCTAAATATAGGAAGGTGTGTAGGAGAAATATGTTTCATTTTAATGTCTCCTCTAGATTCTTCAATTGGAAAGTCAAAACTGGTGGAAGCCTCATCGTTTCCAGCCATGGTTTCAGATGATGTAGGTGTTAAACCCGATGCTTCTACAATAGCTAATAGTGCTTCACACTCATTTCTTGTGTCTTCAAATAGTAAATCTAAATCAAAACCTGAGGCAAACCCCCTTTCTAATGTTTTCCACCTTGAGTCTTTAAATAAAGTTTGTCCAAATAATGGATTAATATGCCAAGGTGTGTTAGGTGGAGATGATGGTCCAACAATAGGAAGTGTTTTAGATTCTTCAGAAGGTATTTCAGGTGGTTCCAAGGTGACTTCTACTCTCTTAATAAAACATTCATCAAGTCCTCTTGGTCTTGGTGGACTCATGCATTCTCAGGTAGGGGATCTATGGGTAAGATAGTCTGAATAATTATTTTTAGGTTGACTAACCTACAGATCCTAAAATACTATAGTTGGCACTCCCCAACAATGATACCAAAATGGTGAGCAAAAAATGGTGTTCCATAAAATAGTTATTTCCTTTCCATTTAATTATCAATCTAGGAGTTCATAAACTTATGAGTACCTATGCATAGTATATGCCTGTAGTAATTGGGAGATGAGTCCTATATATCAATTGGTTTGGTGGGGGTGTGTTTGTTCATGTAGTTCAGTTTTAGCCAAACCAATAAAAACTAAATGCAAAAAAATAAAGCACACAATTAAAAGAAACTGTAGGAAGTAAATTGCTCACAACTAAAATTAAAATGTTGAAATCAAACACATGATTGAAAGGGAAATTGTTGAAATTAAACACACAATTGAAAGTAAAATTGTAGAAAATAAACACACAACTAAAATAAATAAAACAAGAAATAAACACACAATTGAAATAAATAAAGTAGGAAATAAAATAAACAGGGGAGGATTACTACCTGGAGTGGGCCCAAGCTCCCGTAGATGGTCCACCCAACTGGTTACTAAAAAATCACTCTTCCAAATACACACGAATGGAGAACACTCAAAAATTTATTAATATTTATGCAATACAAAATAATAAAACTTCATGAATTTTCTGATCTCCTTTTTTAAGGATGGCCTACATTTTTATACAAAATGCAACCAATCCCTGTTACAAAAATAACTTGTTCTAATTTAATCATACGTCATGATTCACTACGATCGATTCATGCACAGTTACAATTATCATCTATTAAAGGAGTGACCATATCTAAAATTAATCATGAAAGATAAGAATGGTGCTCCCTAAGTTTACATAACAATTTATTTCTAAAATTCATGTGGTCTCTCGATCAATCGGTCAATGCGTAGAATAAAGGTACTTTATTCTCACCAGATATAGGTACTCGCATGCCTACCACCAAGATATACACATCTTTTGGCCATCAAAAGATAGTCACCAAGATATAGGTACCTTTCCTATTGTTGGGATATAGGTGTTAGGATATAGGCACCTTTCTTGTCAATGGGATATAGGCACCGGCCTAGACCCACAATATAGGCATCGACCTACGCTCGAGATATAGGCACCGATCCTTAGTAGGATTTAGATACCCTCTTCAGGCACCACAATCTCCTTCCAGATGTCCATCATTCTTCAAACACATTACACTTGTTGTACAATGCTAGGTCCATGTGGGACCTTGACTAAAAGATGTGAAAAAGCAACGAAAATCTGCATCTACACACATTTCCCACTAAAAACACTAGTCAAGCATAATACGTCATTTTCCATTAAATATATGCAATAATTACACAAAAATGTTAGAGTATATTACATTATTGGGTACATATCAATGTACCACCTTTGGTACATTACTAGAGTAGGAGTTTACTTTAGAGTAAAGTTAAGTAGTTACTTCAACATGTAATAAATGCACAAGTGTTAGAATGTGCAATGATGTAAATGTGCATGTAGTCCACATGTACATGAGTCATAGGATAGAGTCAAAGGTAGAGTGAGGGCCAAGGAACTTATCTTCCTATATATAGGCCTTATAGTGAGTGAAATAGAGAGGAGAGAATATAGAGAGTGCATAGTATAGATTGGTAGAGGAGTACAATGTAGTTCCTTTAAAAATAGTTTATGGAGTGTTCATGTCCTCCATTATACTGCATTGTACTATTTTTATGAGCTTTCATTAATGGTATATTTTTGAGTTATTGCAGAAGTTTATCTCTTTATTTTCCTGCATATTATAGTGTCATTATCATATAGATATCATAGATTGCTTATCTTACATCTTGTGGTTGCATTTCCTATATCATATACTCATCAAAAGCTAACAGTGGTATCAGAGCACATGGTAGATCGATAGGAAATAGGGAGAGCCACAAGTGAGATTGAGAGGAATCCAAAAATCTCATTTTCAAAATTTTTGAGATTGCATTTGGCTAGAGTCTTTCCACAAGGTTGCAGAAAAACTCGTGAAGACTAGGACTCAACATTGATTCCACTAGATTGACAAATCAACTAGTGAAGATTGATTATCTCTAGATTTAGAATTTCTTCCATTACAGTCCTAATACTTTGTTGTAGGAAAAAGGAGATTCAAAGAAAGTTGGGAAGCTTCCTACAAAAGAGCTAGGAAGAATATCTTCTTTAGAATCAATCCAACACTAGAAGCAACAAATGAAAGAACAAATATTTGGAGGCCTGAAGAAAAGGTCCCATTGCTAGAGATTGCAGACCTGTAGAGTGCAGAAGAAGAAAAGGCCATAGGAGCCTTGTTGTAGATTCAAGGAAGAGACTCCAGAGAAGAGTCCAGGAGAATATTGGAGGTTGGTGATCTCCATTTAAGACTACAAATAGAATATTGAAGAGACTCCAGAGAAGAGTCCCGATGAAGATAGGAGATTGGTGATCTCCATTGAAGATTGAAGACTTCACCTTGAAGGAGTAGAAGAAATCAGCCTAAGAAGCTGAAGAGACCTACAAGAGGTCCCATTGAAGAACTTCTAATTTTGGAAGAGATAGAGAAGGACTAGAAAAAGTCCTATTCCTGAAGCAATAGATTTTAGAGATCCAAGAGGGAGATCTCATTACCAACACTTCCATAGTAGAAGGTTGAAGGAAATGTCTCATTGGGAAGACTAGAGAAGTTGTGAGAGTGAAGACCCTAGAGAAGAGGTCTCAAGGAGAAAGAAGGAGAAGGCTTGGAGAGCCTCATTGAAGGAGATTCAAAGAAGGCCATTAAAGGAGTTCCTAGGAGAACTCATTGGAGAAATTTACCACCAAGGAGAAGTTCCTAATAAAGGAAGAACTTGGGACAATTATCGCCATCCGAAAACAAGCCCAAGGGAGAAGGATTTGGCAAGAAGTTTTCCAAATTTTGGAGGAGATTGGTGAAGACCTCAAGACTTTTAGATTCTTGAGAAGAAGGCCTAGATTGAAGTTAGAATTCGACAAGGAGGTTGAAGGAGAAAGGAGCCAGAAATTACTACCAAACCTAAGAGGTTTGAAGATTACCTTTGAAGGCTAGAAGGCTCATTTGGAGAAAGGAGATCTGTTAGTTTCTATAGCAAAAAACTGAAGGGTTCTTGAAGGAAAATCTTAGCTACGATTTGGAGGAGTTCCCTACCAAATTTTTGAGATTCAAGGATAGCATTTCAATGGAGAGATTGACTACTTTGCAATCTAAAAATTTTAGATTTGAGGATAACAAGAAAGCAACAACTTAGGCAGCATCAATAGTTGCTAAGTTTTAGATTTCTAGGATACATCTTGAAGGTTGAAGCCACCAAACTATAGTATCAGGCAACAAGATATAAGGAGGTACAAAGCTGCAAATTGGTGTGTTGAGAAGCTATTTTGGATAGCAAAGAAGAGTTGCAAGTTCATCTAGTTAAGGGTAGCAATAAGGTGAATCTAATCACCTTGCAATCCTTCATCTACAAAGTTCATTAAGGTAAGAAACTTTGGTGCAAAAGGTTCATTAGTTGAACTTTAGATTTTTGGTTCATTATTAAGATTCATTAAGCACCATATTAGAGTTAAAAGTTGCAAAGAGAAGGTTGCATATTAGAGTCTTCAAGGGAGTGCAGAAGATAGTTTCTTTTAAGGTTAATACATGCACATTAAAATAGGAGTTAGATATATTTTGATAGAAATAAAAATATCATCTTCCTATTATTTAGTTGAAGCAAAGAAGACTACATTAAGTTTGCATAGTTTATAGTGCATATTTCAAGTTACTTTGAGAGTTCTTTTACAGGAGTGATAAGGTGAGATCAATATTGCACTATACTAGTTATTCTTAAGAGATATTTTTAAGGTGCATTAAGTATTTTAGTTGAAGTGAAAATTAGTGCAAAGTTAAACCTCTAAAATAGCATATTAGTTGCATGATTAAGAGCTTGGATTCATTGTTACTAAGTTATCCAAGAAAGTAAGTTAGAGGTTAGTGTTGTCTAGTAAGGAAGGCAATAATACATTACTATTTACTCTCAAGGATTAGAGTAGAAAGATGCCATATCTAGGAAGTAAGGAATACCTTCAAAAGGATATGTATAAATTCAGTGCAAAATAAGGGACTTAATCCTATCTATTGCAAAAAATTTTACATTACATTGGCACTGATTTTTTCCTTTAAAATACAACAAATAGGAACAAAATAAAGAGTGTCTTAAAGACACTATAATAGGTAGAAAAGTGCAGTCTCCAAGCATCCACATTATTGAAGTTTGAGGAGCAAACTTCAAGTAGAGGAGAGAGCCAACAAAAGGCTCATCAAACCAGCATTCAAGCCATGAGATTTAGCATCGATTGGTCTCATATCAAGCAACATTCATGGTGCAAGTCAATCTACATCACAAGGAGACCAAGTTGGACAAGCGTAGCCATGTTAGCAAGGCAAGTCTAACATAATATTTGCAAGAGAAATAACATAACAAAAAATAGTAAAATCAAGGTGCAAGTAAGGAGCTTATTACCCAAGTGAATGTTATCAAAATATTGGAAGAAGAACAATGTTAGGGCTAAAACAAATACCTTCAAACCATCAGGAGTGAAGCACCTTGGAACCACCTGCATTGGAGAATACCACTATTAGCTGGAGAAAGCTAAGCAAGAAGCATTGGAGAGCCATCATTAGCTGGAGAAAGCAAAGCAAGAAGCATTGGAGAGAGCCACCATTAGCTGGAGAAAGCTAAGCAAGAAAGCATTGAGCAAACGATCAATAGTTGGCAAGAAGCATTGGGCTAATAAGTGAATGAAAGGGCATAGCTACATGCAAGGTTGAAGATGTCCACTTGCCATCTCGAGTGAAGAAACATTGTGCCACTTGGCACAAGACTTAAGGAGCAAAGGAGTGTCATTAGAGTCTTTCATAATGCCTTCGTTCATAATGCATGCAAAGGAAGAGGAGTGCCTAAGTAATTCTTTACACAAACTGATAAAGTTTAGTCATCATTCAAGCATATAGATATTGTAATAATGCCTACGTTACCAAGAGTGATATCTTCTAACGTACCTCACAGATTGGTACCATCTAGCAAGGAGAGATAGGCTCAAGCAATAATGTATATGCCATTTGGCATACATTACATAAGGAGGTAAGGTTCATTAAATACCTCTACCAATAAGGAGAACGTAGAAGGAGATTTTTGCTACATAGTCAAACAATGATTAAGAAGGGAGAGAGTGTAGTCTAAATAATATCGAGAACATCACCCAAAGTAGTGCTTGATACCATACCTCATGGACCACAAATATTTAGCATTCAAGAGGTTGAAATTCATAGTCAAAACCTACGTCGAACATCGAACAATGAGCAACGAGCAACGAACAATGAGCAACGCATTATTAAAAGGTATAAGCCATAGTATATCATTAATTGCTTTCTATAAAGGTTATTCAATTCCTAAGGTTGGTTTATTAAACAATAGGAGGAATAAGGAGATAAAACCTTAGACATTCTATTAAGTTCTAGAAAGCTAATTGAAGGGTGAAGTTTATTTTGGAAAAAGCATTTCAAATTCTATTGCTTGAAATTCCAATAACATAGTATTTGCAAAATAATCAAATTAGGAGATATAAGGGTTTCCACCTTAGATAATTAAATTATTTTGCAAGTGTTATTATTTTCTAAAGTTCCAAATTTGGGAGATATAAGGAATACTACACCAAAACTTAGTCTAATTGGAATTTAGAAAATTAAACTATTGAAAATTAGAATTGAGAGAAGTTATTCATAGCATTGGTTAAAGAGTTGGAATTTATTGCTTATACTTGTCTCATACTCATACTAAAGGGACAAAAGAAATCCAACTATAGATAACTTCATTAAATTTGAAAGTGCATAGTTCAATAGGAGAAATAAGGTGAAATAGGAGTTGATTATTATTATTCCAAAAATATTACAAAATCAACTCAAAAGGTGAACTAATACTTGTTAAGCACTTTACCAATATTAGAACATATTCTAATCACTAGGGAGACATAAGGATCCTACAAAACCTAAGTCTTAGAAAGGTTTTATCAAATTAGTTCACATACTCTAAACTAGGGAGTCATAAGGAAGTCTACTCCAAAGACTCTATCAAAAGTATTCTCAAAATACTAAAGAGCTAAAATAAATCTATTAAAACTAAGGAAGATGTCTACCTCAAATAAAGAGTGAAAAATTATAGAAAAACACGATTAGAAAGGAAATGGCAAGTGTCATAAAAATTAGAATCAATAAATTACTTATAAAGTTTGAAGGAGACTTAGATCTTACTTCAAAAGTGATTCATAGTGAAGATTTAAAAGATAACTTTAAAACCAAGGAATATTATCTACATGCTCGACTCATTGAAGTAATTGATAATGGAAATAATGACATTTAAATTCCTTTAGACTTTGGTAGCATATTATATATGGCATTACTTACATTTAAATGTTACAAGGATGATAATGTAGAACAAAAAGGATTGATAGAAGCACTTAAAAAGAAAATATAAATTGATGAATTTTACCTAGAGAAGATGTTTCAATGCTCATGTAGTATTGATACTTCAATTTCTACTAACTAAAAATATTATCATAATGCCTTAAGTGTTTGTTCAGAAGCTTCTAAACAAAACCTGAAAAAATGATAAAAATGACAAAGATAAAGAGAATATACTTTTGCAAGAATCAGGTGATAGTATGACCACTTATGAAAGTGCAGTAATTGAATACAAAGACAAGAATAAAGAAGAAGAAGAAGAAGAAGAAGAGGAACCATATCAAGGAGGCATACAATGCAAGGTGAATTAAAGATAATACAAAGGACCAGATCAAGTTGAAGAACATCTAAAGATGAAGATCCATATTGAAGACTAAAGTCTTCAATACCCAAATAATGTAATACAGGGGGTGTTAGAGTATATTACATTATTGGGTACATATCAATGTACCACCTTTGGTACATTACTAGAGTAGGAGTTTACTTTAGAGTAAAGTTAAGTAGTTACTTTAGCATGTAATAAATGCACAAGTGTTAGAATGTGTAATGATGTAAATGTGCATGTAGTCCACATGTACATGAGTCATAGGATAGAGTCAAAGGTAGAGTGAGGGCCAAGGAACTTATCTTCCTATATATAGGCCTTATAGTGAGTGAAAATGAGAGGAGAGAATATAGAGAGTGCATAGTATAGATTGGTAGAGGAGTACAATGTAGTTCCTTTAAAAATAGTTTGTGGAGTGTTCATGTCCTCCATTATACTGCATTGTACTATTTTTGTGAGCTTTCATTAATGGTATATTTTTGAGTTATTGCAGAAGTTTATCTCTTTATTTTCCTACATATTATAGTGTCATTATCATATAGATATCATAGATTGCTTATCTTACATCTTGTGGTTGCATTTCCTATATCATATACTCATCAAAAGCTAACAAAAAATGTAGTCCTAATGTTAGACATGCCATACATTAGCCCTTTTAAAAATGCATAAAAATGAGCATTTTTGGTGCTCATCAATGCCCTTGGGGAACATTTATCTATTGTGTACTACCTTTTGGTCTCTGTAATGGTCTTACAACTTTCTAGCAAGCTATCCTCACTATTTTTCTTATCTCACAAATGAATGTGTAAAAGTTTACATTGATGATTTCATCGTGTACAAAGAGACTTTTGACGAAGCTCTCCATAATCTTGACAAAGACCTCACTTGTTGTAAATATTATAATTTCACCCTAAGTCATAAACAATGTTTAATGATGATGGATGAAGGTATTGTTTTAGGACATCATATTTCCTCTTGAGGAATAGAAGTAGATCCTAAAAATATTGAGATTATATTACAATTTCCCCTCCCCAAAACATAAATAGATATACAAATTTTATTAGGGCATATAGGCTACTATAAATGCATTATAAAGGATTATAGTAGAATCATAGATCCTATGTATGCTTTGTTAGCCAAAAATATTGAATTTAGATGGACAAATGCATGTTAGAATTCATTTGACACACTAAAAGAAAAACTTTCTACCCCTCCTATACTACAAGGACCAAATTGAAAACTCTCATTTCATATTTTTACTCCAATAATTTGACATCACAATAGTTGACACACCTGATAAAGCTAACATCATGGCTGATTTTTTGTCAATATTGAAAAATGCAAGTGATTAAGAGCTAGTGGAGGATACCTCTCCAAATGAATATATTTTTGCAATATTATTACACTCTCCATGGTTTGTAGATATTTCTAATTATTTAGTGTTAGGGAAGATTCCTTTACATTTCTCTTGGGAAAAGAAGTATTTAATTCAACAAATTTAATCTTTTAAATGGATTAATATTAAACTATTTAAATGTGAAACTAACTTTGTTTTGTGTAGGTGTGGAAAATAGGATGAAATTATTGACATCATTTGGGTATGTCATGATGAGCCATCAAGAGGACACTTCTAAAAAAAACTCTTCAAAAAGTTCTTGGTGCAACCCTCATTCCATTAGGATGTTAAAAAACATGTGTGACACTGTGATCAATGGTTGTGAGTGGGAAATCCCACTACTATAGATGAGATACCTCTACATAATCAAGTGGTTCTTGATCTATTTGAGAAGTGGGGGCTTGATTTTACTGGACCAATTGATCCACCATCCTAGAAAAAGTATTACAATTTAGTTTGTACAAATTACTTGACCAAGTTGGTCAAGGTTCATGCATTCAAGCATGCTCATGAATATAAAGTTATAGATTCCTATATGGGCATATTTTTTAGTGATTTAGTGCTCCTCATGTTACTATGTCTGATGAATAACCATAATTCATATCTGAGTTCGTTTAGGCATTTGCAAAATTTTATCAAGTAAATTGCAAGAAGGTGTCTCCATACAATCCTTAGGCAAATGGATAGGTATAAGTCATTGACAGAGAGATTGAGACTATTTTAATAAATATGATGGCTTCTCATAGAATAGACTAGATGGATAGGTTTCCTAAGGCTGTGTGGGTATACAATACTACATGGAAATCAATCATAGGTTTCACCCTATTTTAGTTAGTGTATGGTGATTTCATGATCCTCCCTTAGCAAACCCATACATATTATGAATGCTTGAACTACTATGTTATCTTATTGATGCAATTATTGACTATTTTGTTGGAAATTTTGAGTTAAAGTTGTCATTGATGTCAAGGAACGAAGTTGTCATTGATGTCAAGGAATAAGCTACCATTGATGCCAAAAGGTCAAAAGGAGCAATGCAAAATATTGATGGCAAAGGAACTTCATAATATTTATTTTTAATATTATGTGAAGCATAAGTAGAAGGGCTTTTATTAAAATCATAGATGAGAAAAAATAAAAAGTTTTATAAAAAACCAAGGAGGCTTTTAATTTCAAATTAGAAAAGCCCAAGGAAGTTTTAATATTTAATTTATAAATATTTAAATTCAAATTGAATTTAAATTTTATAAATAAATATTTTCTATTCGAAGTGGTAAAACCAGATGAGGCTTTAATCTTTAATGAAGCCAAAATATTTAAATATTAATTTATAATATTTAAATTCTAGTGAATTTAAATAATTATAAATTCAATATTTCGAAGTTAAAACATAAGCACCGACCCCCAACTAATTCATCTCCATCGATGTGCATGGGAACAAGGGCATAAGGTATTTATACCTTAGCCAAACCTTAGCTTGGAGTCTCGATTATTGCATCCACATTTTTGTTGAAAAAGCTCATGCATTGTGTAAACCCAAATTTTGGTGTATTCAATATGTTGAGGTGCTTGGTTTCTAGCACCATCCAGTGGCTAGCTCAGGTGGCATTTGACTTGGTGCTTGTGGCAGAGTGGTTACGGGTTCAAAACCTGATGGTAGTAAGTTTGGAAGTTTGTCTTTTGCATCTCTATTTTGGTGGTAGTAGAGGAGGTAATAGAGTGCATGGGCACTCTAGCTCAAAACATGAGCACCTAGCTCACATGGCAGCCAAGGTTGCGGCTAGGGTGCTTGGGGAGACAGCGTCGTGTGTTCAAAACCCACTAAGGGCAAAGGTACAATTTTAATAAAAATTTTATTTACCCTAAGGTTTGACATGAGGTAGTTGGGAGGCATAAGGATTAATTAAATTTTAATTTCTTGTGGTGATTTTTCATGGTAAAATAGTGAAGGGAGTTATAAGGAGTTTGATTTTAATTTTAAAATAAAGTCTAAATTGTTACATTTGCATATTGGAGGAGTAACCCTTTTAAGGTGTTGATTTTATTTTAAAAGGACTTTTTTCCAAAGGGATTATTGTGAAAGTAATTTTTCTAATATTTTTAAGGTGTTGGATGTTATTTTAAATATGGAGTGATAAGGTGTATTTATGTTTGATATTATTTAGTATTGTGATTCCTTGAGAGAGAAATTATTATCTTCTAACCTCTTTGAGTTTGGCAAAGAAGTGTTTATGATTGTGGCAGATTTGTATGGTCTACTCCTCATCAAGAAAAAGGTATGAGCACATTCTTCTTTGGTTGAGTTGATTGGTTGGTTTTTTGTAAAATAACTTTGGAGTGAAAAGGACTTGATTAGTTTCCTTATTTAGTTGTTGAGCTATTGTGAAGTGAATGCTATGCACCTTGTTTGATAAGAATTGTTGTTGAAGTGAGTTTTTGAGTGAAGAACTTGAACTAGGGTTTGCAAAGAACATAAGTATCATTGTTATGTGAGATTGGTTGATAAGCATTGTTGGAAACATTTTGAGTGAGTGTTCATATGCTTGAACTAGGGTTTGTGAGCAAGGATTATTTCATTGAGTGATTTTTTGAGTAGAGTTGGTTGAGAATAGTCAAGTGGATGTGTGAAGTGATAGTTCAAGTTCTATGAAAAAAATTATTCTATATTCTAAATTGATTTGAGAAAGAGGTTGATTATTGATGAGTGTGAAATATATTGAGTCTCTAACAATTCTATATATGTTTCTATGATAAAAGAGATATTGGAAGTGATTGAGAGTTTGTGAATATGAAGCATATTGAGTCTCTAACAATTCTTTGTATGTTTCAAAAGAGTGATTAAAAGTGATTGAGCATTGTGATGAATGTGAAGCATATTGAGTCTCTAACAATTCTCTATATGTTTCTAAAAGAGTGATTAAAATTAATTGAGAATTGTGATTAGTGTGAAGCATATTGAGTCTCTAAAAATTATCTTTATGTTTCTATGAGTTTGGATAAGTTCTAGTGAGGACTTATTGAATAGATTTAGATAAGTTCTAGTGAGGACTTGTTGAGCAGATTTGGAAAAGTTCTAGAGAGGACTTGTGGACAGATTAGTATGAGCTTTTGTGGAAGCTTACAAGACATATTTGAGATAAGTATTTGAGAATACTTGAGAGCATAGTTTATTGATTGATTTGTTTAAACCTTGAGTTAAGGTTTGGGGTAGATCTAGCAGAGTTTATTTGAGATTGGATCAAGATTTATGCTAAGTATTGAGGATAGATATTGAGGACAGATTTTTTCTAGACCGACTTAGGTTATAATTTGTGTCCAAGACTTCATCAACATTGAACGACCAGGCTAAAACTGAGGTTTGCCTGGTTCAGTCTCCAGAGAAGGTTGGTTCCTTGTTTTTATAGGAAAAGGGTAGAGAGAAAGGAATGCTTAAAGAAGGGAAACGTAGCCAATGCTATGAGATTAAAATTGGTACAGATTAAGTAACAACACAGTGTTGATTCAACCTTTTTGCAGAAAGCATAATAAAACTCAACGCACCATAAACTAAGATCACTCGATGAATATTTAACTCCTAAGCAGTTTATCAATGAAGTAAATTGCAGATCTACTCGAACATTTAACACAAAAATTCAGTTTAAGAATTAATGTATGGTATATTCAATATAGATTCAACTTCAGCAATAAACGATCACATACATACTTGCACACCAAATGAGCTCAGAAGTATGAATACATAGCCTTGTAAACACCTAAGAGCCGACCTTTTGCTTTGGTCGCTCATTCTTTATATAGAGTTTTACATAACAGACTAATGAAAGTTGTTACAACAGAATGCCCGAAGGCTTATCCTAACAATAGAGTGGTTAGAGATCGAGATCTCTATTGTTACACAGATATCTTTTGAGTGATGGAACTTTTAACCAAAAAGGTTAAGATATTCTTGTTACAAAGATCTCCTCCACTTGCTTTTATATATGTTGGTTCCTCCTCTTCAAAACGTCGCGCTATCATGACTTTTTCTCCTTCGCTTGGTCCTCCTTGGCAAAACGTCATGCTATCACGACTTTTTCTCCTTCGCTTGGTCCTCCTTGGAAAAACGTCATGCTATCATGACTTTTTCTCCTTCGCTTGGTCCTCCTTGGCAAAACGTCATGCTATCATGACTTTTTCTCCTTCGCTTGGTCCTCCTTGGCAAAACATCGTGCTATCACGACTTTTTCTCCTTCGCTTGGTCCTCCT
The DNA here is from genome assembly GCA_028583015.1 of Wollemia nobilis. Lineage (NCBI taxonomy): Eukaryota > Viridiplantae > Streptophyta > Pinopsida > Araucariales > Araucariaceae > Wollemia > Wollemia nobilis. The sequence continues at coordinate 14,594,510 of JAQPPZ010000521.1, forward strand.
TGGCAAAACGTCGTGCTATCATGACTTTTTCTCCTTCGCTTGGTCCTCCTTGGCAAAACGTTGTGCTATCATGACTTTTTCTCCTTCGCTTGGTCCTCCTTGGAAAAACGTCCGCTATCAACTTTTCTCCTTCCTTGGTCCTTCTTCAAAACTCGCTATCATGACTTTTTCTCCTTGCTTGCTCAAAAATAAGGAAAGTACCTTTATTTCCCTGGGTGTTGTCATTTTGACCAACATTCTTGGTGCCTCCTAGGGTAATTATATTAACTGAATGTCAGAACTTAGAGCCTTTATCCATTGGGCAACGAAGTCAAAAATAAAAAATAAAATAAAGAAAAGAGGGGAAAGAAAGGGAATGATACCAAGCTCAAAAAAAACAAATCAAGCCTGGGAGGGAGGATTATTCTTTCATGGACTCTTCTTCAGACTGCTTTGCCCCTTCTTGACCTGGAAATGTTGTACTGCTTGACGTGGCCTTCTAGGATTTTTCTTGCTTCTCCTTATCCCGCTTGTCTCTAGATTGAACAACTTCATTATAAGCGGTACACGCTTTCTTCCAGGTCTCTTCATATGTATCTGCATTTTCTTTGAAAGTTGCATATAGGTACTCCAATTCTTCTACCTTATCATAAGATAGACTTTTAGACTTAAGGTACAACTCATTCAGGCTGGACTTTATTTGAGTGATATCTTGCGCCATACTAAAAATTTGATCTTCCTGTACTGGCTCTTCCCAACTATCAATTTTTGATGTATCATCAAAGAAAGTCTACCAAATAACTTTCATCTCATCCTCTGACAATAGTTTGGAATGTGAGTCCCAAAAACTAGGTATACCACAATCTTCGACCATATTAGCATGTTTTGAAATTGACTTCACTTTTGCTCTTAATTCTTGTATAATTTTTATAGCAGTTATCACCAACTTATGCCGCTTGAAGAAGTCCCTAGCAACTGATTTAGCTTGAGACCAGTTTTCATCTTGGGTTCTATAGCCAACTATTGTTTACGTGCTGCTCGCCAGGACCTTGATCTTGTTGGCTGCAGATACTCTAGGTGTCAAGAGTTTAACCGAAGCTTCAAAATATTTCTCTACCTGATTTAGTATGTTGTTTACCTTGGATAAGTAGACCAGAGTTGGTCTAGCTTTTAGGATCAATTTTCTTAACCTTGCGAGCTTTTCTTTCTGAACTGCTATTGCTTTTTCCTTAGAGAACCCTTGAGGCTCATCTGGGACTATTGACAACTATTGTTTCAACTCTTCTATCTACTATTGTAGGATCTAAACCTGTTCTTCTACTTTTGCTACCTTTTCTTGGAAGGATGCGGCTTCACTGAACCTTTGTTCCCATTTCTTGGCTTCATTTTTAAGAGCTTTCTCAGTGATATTCTATTGATTGAAAGCTTCTTCTAGCCACTTGCGAGCCTGTTCTTCTTTGAGGAATTTTTCTTTGAAGTGCTCTACATTAAGATAAATCATCCCCATGTGAGTCTGAGCCTTGCTCCACTCTTCTTCCATTGGCAGTTGGGTCATGTCTTCTATGATGATTTTAGCTTGATAATCATCTAGAGTCATTTGTTTCTCAGGATTCTGTACTAAAGGAGTCATCTTCATAGTAGAGCGTTGCATACTGATTGGGTCAAGGATTGTCCCTTCTCGGACATGGGCCATCTCAATGGCACTCGGAGAACTTCATGTCTTCAGCCAGGTGGCAACATTTACTGTAGCTTTCTTTAGCTTTCAAAATTTGGCAACTATGGGATTATTGGAAGAAGAGGTACTCTGTAGGGACTGCAGGCTCAATAGATTCATGGAAAGTGGAAAAGGAGTGGGTGGTAACGAGGATTCCATGCTAGTTGGTTGAGAGGGAGATCCTATTGGTGTGCGGTGAGGCGAAACATGGGGGGATTGAGGAGGTGATGATGGCTTTGAAGTATTTTTATCTTTTTGAAAAGGAGAGGAAATCCTCTATGAATGAGGGGAAGAAGAAGGGGTATCAAGATTGATTGGAGATATTTCTCATTCCTTCTATGGGTTAGAGCCTCCCATTTCTTGTGATTATTCTATGTAAGCTTCCGCTATATGCTTTAGACATGAAATATCTGCACCATCTGTCACTAGCGGTGGAGTCTGCTCTTGGCTCGGTGGCTCCTTTTGAGGGGGCTCTTCAACCTTTTTAGCCACTTGTTCTTCTTCGCTATCCCCTATTTTTTTGTGTTCCTCTATTTCTCCCAAATTTACTTGTTCCTCTTCTTTTGATTCTTCAGGAGAGGATTCTTGAATTTTTCTTCTTTTTCGGCCACCTCCCTGCTCTTGCTTTGCTTTCCCCTTCTTTTGCTCAGCTACCATATTTCTATGTTCCAAAGAAGTATTGTCATCAGAGTCTGTATCTGATCCTAAACATGAGATATATTCGACATCTCTTTTTTGTGGTTTCTACTTGTGAAGCTGCTACTTCTTTTCCTTTTTCCTTTTTAGTATCTTTCTCAGATTGCTTTTGGGAAACACCGCCAACTCCAATCGAGACCTTATCGACCAATGTTTTGGACCAGCTCTGATAATGCTCATCATATTTGGCACAGAACTTAGTATCCATCTTGAGCCCATACCTTGTGAAAGTTTCGATGTGGCACCGCATTTGCCACCAGGCTAAGATTTTGGCCTCATTCCAGTCATCTCCCTTCTTCTTCATTTTGTTGAAGGTCTTGGTGGGGATTTTGTGTGATGGGCAAGAATCCAGGCTATAATATATCAGATGTTCATAGAAATCATGCCACGAAGCTAGTGGTTGCATTTTCTCAACATGCCATTCCAGAGGATGATCTTCACTATTATTTCTTCTTTGCTCGATGTCTCTCCCAGAGACATGGAACTATTGGAAAGGAGCCTTGTTCAGAGTGGCCTGCCTTTTTGCAAATATATCCTCGATATCATATTTCCACCTCTGTGGAAGTTCTACCAGCCCCATACCTCTTAGTACTTGAGTAATCTTCTGATGATCTCCCTTTTTTGAAATAGTCACCCCTTCAAAACTGAAAGGCATAAGGCAAGTATGGGTTTTCTAAGTGCCTATCCCAAACATGAAATTTATGAATTCTTGTTGTCTTACATATTCTAAGGCAAAGAGTCATTTGGTGACGTAGTACAACAACAAGAAAGGCTTCTCTATGAAGCCAAAAAGCCTTATAACCACTCCTTGAGTTAAGATGAAAAAGTCTCCTTCTTCTGCATGAGGGCGCCTCAGGGTCTCTTCTACTTCCTTAGGAATCCTCGGCATGGGTCCTAACACAATATGTATAGCGGGTCCCAGGAATTCCATGGTGAACTGGTAATATGAACTCGCTCTTGAGAGAAGTGGAGTCCATTCACACACAGGCAGATTTTCTCCCTTTTCGTTCTTTTGCGTTACGGATATAGACTTCAAATTTTTTGATTGAAAAAAGAAGAAAAGCCAAATCAAATAGGAGTACCTGAAAGCATCTAGGGCTTCTACGTGCAGCTTTGAAAGTCCTGCATGTAGCTATTGAGCTATGTAGGATGGCCAGTCGAAGAAAAGTGGGACTTTATTTGGGTCCAAGTGTGCTTTATCATAGAATTTGTAAATTGAAATGCACTGTGCCACAACAACTTGCCACCCATGCACCTGAGTATCATCTTCCATACCCGCTACCATGGCTAACATAGAGAAAAGTTGCTTGTTCTTGAACTTGGACAAGGGTATGGGAGATTGGGGAATAGAACCCTTTGGGAGTTCATTCTCAAGATTTTGTTGTAGGAAGGCTCTTATGTTTCGGGTGTTGAGATAGAACTTTGCAGAGTTGGTTGGTTCAAATAAAATAGGAGGTACTGGGGGCTTACATCCCTGAGCAAACACAACTTTGATTGTTTTGGGATCTATTGTAAAAAGAGTCTCACCTCTATAATTTTTTACACTTTTGCTCTTGACATCGTACAACTTCGCCATTGCTCTAACCAATTCTGGATAGGGGTGGACTTGAGGACATACGTACCAGTAGAGCATAGAGTAGTAGGTGAAATTACTTGGGTTTGATGGAGAGGCATCTACATTTAGTCTGGTGACTATTTCCTTGTGGATTTGTCTCGGATCCTTCCATGTCAGCTTCGTGTCTGTAATGTGGCCATCAGGGTCGACAAAGTTGTCTACTTTGGTGCTTGAACTCCTTTTCTTTTTGGGAGGTGCAGACATAGAACCTAGGGTTGGAGAGGTAGACATTGTGATACTGCTATAATTTTAGGTATTCGAGAGACTGCAGAACTCTCAGGGTGACTGTTAGAAATTAGATAACCAGATAATCAAGAAAATAGGAGATAAATTGATAAAAGTTGTTTATTAAAATGGCTATGTATGCTCGTGCCCCAACTGTTCAAGTAACATGGAGTAATTGTGGTTGGAGGTACATGTCCCAATACTGATTTAGAATGCTGGTAGGAGTCTCAGCCTGTGTGCCAACTTTTAATGATACCAACTACCTCGAGTTGTCATTTTTAATAAAAACCAATGGGAGGCTTCTGCTATGGTACCGAGCCAATGGGGCGACATCTTCTTCTGGTCTTGTTAGAAAAAATGATCTTGATTAAAATAGTGGTGCTTTTCATACTTCCTGAGATACCTGATTATTCTAGCATGGTGTACAACTATACAATAGACCCTTGACATGGTGCTTCGATGTTCGAGGCATCAGGTCTGACGTGGTGCGCTGATAGGGTTCCTTATTTCAAACAAGAAAATGACACTCTCTTTGCTCGAAAGTCATGAAATCATGACATTTTTCTTGAAGGATGCCATGAGTGCTCAAAAAGTCATGAAATCATGACATTTCTCCTGAAGGATGCCATGAATGCTCAAAAAGTCATGAAATCATGATATTTCTCCTGAAGGATGTCATGAGTGCTCAAAAAGTCATGAAATCATGACATTTTTCCTGAAATGGATCAGCTTGCAAAAAATAGCATATGTACAAGATTACTTATATTCATAAAACAAATATATACAAGGATAGGACAGGATCCATTACTTATAGTATAGCTTCAGGTGGAAGCCATTGACAGGAATGGGTAGGACATGGCCCTATTCATCCTTCAGCTAGAAAGAATTATGTTGCTTTTCTTCAATGATTTCTAGGGGACCATCCCAGAATGTGTCAAACTTATCATGGTTCCCTGGTTTTGACCTCTTTTCATTCCACTTTAGAACTAGGTCTCCTACCTTGAAATTCCTTAAAGTGGCTTTCTTGTCAAACCATCCTTTGGTAACAACTGCATGTTTTTGGTAATGATCATAGGCCTGTTCCTTAAGTTCTTCTAGCTGTAGGAGTTGGATCAGCCTATTTTCCATGGGTTCCGCTTCTTCAGTCCTAGTTAAATCCAATAGTTTTAGAGCTGGTATCTCTATGTGTATTGGGAGCACAACCTCTTTACCATAAACCAGAGAATAGGGAGAGGTATTGATAGATTTTTTAATCATGATCCTATCAGCCCAAAGTGCCTGGTTTATCAAAGAATGCCAACTTCTTTTATTGTCCTTGAGGGTCCTTTTCAAAATTCTGAGTAGATTTTTATTGGTGGACTCAGCTAATCCATTACCCTAGGGATAATAGTTCGAAGATGTTTTCAAGTATATCCCATACTTACTTGCAAATTCGATCATCTTTGCTCCCACAAAATGTGAACCATTGTCTGTGACCAAGGCCTCTGGGATGCCGAACCTTGTGATCAGGCTTTCCACAAACTCGATCACCACCTCTTGATCATTTCTCTTGGTGGGTATAGCTTCCGACCATTTTGTGAAGTAGTCAGTGGCTGTGAGAATGTATTTATGCCCTGCAGATGAATTTGGTTCTATGATCCCTATGAAGTCTAAACCCCATTGTTGGAAAGGTTCTTCAACCTGAATGGTCTTGAGGGGTAGCGGGGCATTCCTATTTCTTCCCACATATTTCTGACATTCATCATAGTTTCTTGTGATCTTAAAAGCATCTGCAAAAACCATTGGCCAATAACACCCAGTTCTGATGATTTTCAATGTTGTAGTTCTCCCAGAGTAATGTCCTCCTGATAGGCCACCATGAAATTCTTTTAAAATCTTCTATTTTTGCTCTTCTGACACACATCGAAGGAGAACTCCATCCAAGTTTTTTTTGTATAATCCTTCGGGCAATAAAGTGTATTTAAGAGCTTGGATCCTGTATCTTCTCCTCTGTGAAGCATTCAAGCCTTCTGGACATATCCCAGTCTGAAAATACCTCATCAATTCATCTGCCCAATCGAGCTGCTCTGAAGGTTGTTCTTCATCTGATATGGATTTTTGAGCCTGACAAGCCACATACCCTGTAGATGCTTGTTTTGCAAGTTCCTGGCACAAAGCTCTACCCCTGACTAGTTTTGTTGGGTGTATCTCTACATCATATTCTTGTATTTTAGTTACCCAACCTGCTCTAGTATCATCGAGTTCTCCTTGTGTAATGAAGCTTCGTACATCAGGGTGTATTGTATATACGATAACTTTGCTTTGCGACAAGAAGTGCCTGAAATTTTTTAGGGATTTCATGATGGCATAAATTTGTTTTTCAATGAAATTGTACTTTTCCTCATGTTCTTGCATATTTTGACTCAAGAAGGTGATGGGCCTTTCTTCATTGTCAGTCCCTTTCTGTGTGAGCACAGTGACGTAGCTTCCCTGTTCGCCTATCGCATATAAGATAAAATATTTGGAGTAGTTTGGATTTACCAGGATGGGAGCTTGAGCTATCTGCTCTTTGATCTATTGAAAAGCCTATTTTCTTGCATCAGTCCATTTAAAAATGGCATCCTTCTTCAACAATTTTGTCATAGGTTTAACAATTTGTGCAAAGTCTGCTATGAATTTGCGTACAAAATTGATCTGACCAAAAAATGACTGTAACCCCTTTTTGTTTAAAGGGAGGGGAAGTTCCAACAAGGCTTTTACTCGGCTGGGGTCTATGGCTAGACCTGATTTTGAAACCACATGGCCAAGTAAAATTCCCTCCTCTACGATGAAAATAGACTTTTTGGGGTTTATGGATATACCAAACTCTCGGTATTTTTCCAGTACTCTCCTGAGGTGAGTTATATGATCTTCTTTCCTATGAGAGAAAATAGTCATGTCATCCAGGTATATCACTATTATTTTGTTCACAAGTTCTCCAAAGGCTACATCCATGGCTCTTTGAAAAGTCGCTCCAGCGTTTGATAACCCGAAGGGCATCCTTTGGTAAGCAAATGTTCCCCATTTGGTTGTGAACGTTGTTTTGAATTGGTCTTCATCCTTGACCCATACCTGATTATACCCGGAGAAACCATCTAATAGAGAAAATATTTCAGCTCCAGCCACTGTGTGCAAGATCTGATCGATTTGCGAGAGGGGTAATGATCCTTGAGTGAAGCTTTGTTCAGATTACGAAAATCCACACATAGTCGAATATCCCCATTTTTCTTTCTCACTGGTACTAAATTAGCAACCCACGTCGAGTGCTTGATTGGATATACAATCTTAGCCTCTAGTAGTTTTAACAATTCTTGTTTCATCAAAGCTTCTATTTTTGGATTTATTGGCCTCTGCTTTTGATGGAAAGGCTTGGCACCTTCTTGAAGCTCAATTGTATGTTGGATTGTTTCCTTTGAGTACACCTTTAGATCACCATAGGTCCAAGAAATTGTATCTGGAAATTCTTTGCATAATTCTCTGATCTCATCCAATTCCTTGTCCATAGTTTTCACACCTACTTTGATGGCCTTGTCAGGTCCTATTGTAGCTTCCTTATACCTGTGTTTGTCAACTTTCATCTTATGACCTATTGATCTATCATTGTTATCAAATAGGGACTCAAGTGTGACTAGCCCCTTTGGGATGTGATTATTTTTTAACTGGATGACAACTGCCTCTTCTTCGTCTTCATTTTCCCTATTGTTGGAGCAGTTCATTTCATGGACTAGAAAATCTACTATATGTTGATCATTTTTGAAAACCTGCCAGAAAGTATCTCTATCAGGTACAGAAGGTCTGTATATCAGTCTGACCATCTTTGATTTCTGGATGACGTTGCTTATAGGACAGAAGTTTGCTCCAACCGAAGCCAATAAATCAGCATGTGTATTCTTCTCCCTGGGGATCACTTTCATGTTCAGAGCTTCAAAAGACTCTAGTAAATCCTAGACTTTATTTCTATAAGCCTTCAGATAATGTTGTTTGCTTATACATTTTCCTGTCACTTGATTTACTATTAGTTCAGAATCACCAAAAACTTGCAATTGCTTGATGCCCATCTTCTCAGCCTTCTTGAGGCCCAAACAGAGCGCTTCGTATTCTGCTGCATTATTGGTGCAGCTCCAGGTCAATCTGTAAGAGAAAACTTTTTCTTCACCTATAGGAGCGATTAGGACAATACCTGCTCCTGCTCCATTTTTGCATCTGGCTCCATCAAAGAAAAGTTTCCACAACTGGTTAGTGGATATTTCAGGTGGTGGGGAAGAAGGTGATTTACTTTTCTCAAGCTTCTGAATTGTATAGCTACCCAGATCTGTCTCGATCATGGCATTGAAATCCAGGAGAGAAAACTGGTCTTCTTCTTGTAACTCGTTAAGAGCTTCTTCCATTAGACTCAAGTCGGTCAGTTCTTCTGTCATCATGTTCATAGTAGTAGAGTTTTTCTCCTCTTCTCCAAGCCTCTCGACATGATAGGTAGAGGGTTTCTCATTGAATATTTTCACCCTTTTGCCTTTGAATGGAATTTCGAGGTGCAAAAAGTCAAGAGATAGATATCCACCTATTTTAGTAGTAAATTCTCTAGACAGGAACATGCCAAAATAAGGTTCTAAATCAACCACTACCACCTCTTGTATAACTGTAAGCTGAGGGAGCCTATTAAGGATGATAGGGATATCTTTAATCATACCTACTATTTTTATAAGAGTTCCATCGAGTTGCAAAACTCCTGGAGCACTCCTTGTATATTCCATCCCCATGATATCGCACACCACTTTGGGCATAACAGTAGTCGTGGCCCCAGAGTCAATCATACAATTATGGACTACCCATCCTTCCATCTGGAGAGATAAATAAAAGGGGGGAGGTCTATTTTTTCCTGAGGTGGAAGAAAGACTTGCTTGGGTAGAGCTTAATTTAATTGGATCTTTATCTTTATTTTTCATAGATTTCAATGATTCCTACAGTAGGTCTATCTACCCTGGGATCCGTAGGGCTTCATACATAGTGGCCTTGGAAGGAGTCTTCTTCATTTCTTCAAAAATATTGAATGGGAGAGAATCAACACTCTTCTCCTTTACTGTCGTATCAAACCTGTTCATGTACCCCTGAGTAGCATCAACTCTTTGGCATTTAGTCAATGAGGGATACCTCAACTTTTCCCTGGCTTGCTCCTGAGTCTCTGTTTCCTTAGCCGGAGGTGTTTCCTTTCGAAACTCTGCTCCTTTTGGGTCTAGATTTTGTGGAGGTCTCTTTTTAGTAGGACTCCTTGTAGGCATAGGTACCTTCAAAGGGTTAAGGTCTTTAGGATCAACCTGGAATGGTTTCTTTCCTGATCTAGTCAGAACCGAGACTTGTTCTAGAGAGGGCATCATAAAATTTTGATCATCTTCCCTGATCATGTTTACCTGACCCTTAAGGGACCTTTCTAATTTTTTTGTAGCTACTTTCTGGATCTGGTGCTGATGAATCATGCAAGCAGTCTCACCATGGGGATCATTGCACGTGGAACACCAGAAGGATGATTCAGGTGAATCGACACTGGGTCCCACATCTTCATTGGCATACACTGTGTTGGTTTTTTCATAATTTCTTCCACTAGTGGATGCTTGATCTCTTGTTACTTGTGGATAACGTCTCGGTTGAGAGTTTCTTTCCGCTTCTCTTCGCTCCATAGATATGAATTTATTTGACAAAGTCTTGTACGAGGATTGCAAATCTTGCAATATTGCCAGTTGGGTGTCTTGAGTAGACATGTTTGTTGTTGGGGAAAGTGTCGGAATAGGAGGGAGCATCGCAAGGGGAGGGGGTGCTAGTAGGAGTGGGATGCTCGACTGTCCATTCCACTTGGGAAGGGTGGTATTGAGATTTGTAGGGGAAACTGGAGGAGCAACACTTGAAATTTGAGGGAAATTTGGGAAGATAGGTGGAATTATCTTGGAAGGAAATCTCCCTATGGCGATCAAGTCCTTTTTCGCTTTATGTGCTTCTAGATAGATTTTAGGAAAAGTTGTTACTCGGGACTATTTGATAGCCATACTTATTTTTGAATTGAAAGCTCTTAAATAGTAGTATATAGCCCCTTCTTGTGATGGTCTCAGGCCATCAAGAACTCTCTTCCAGGTTCGACTGAACCTGATATTAAAATCCATGATCTCTTCCTGAGGGTGCTTCTGAATGGCGTTAAACTGATTTAGTAATGAAAAAGGATCGGTATGCTCATTAAATTCTTCCACTAATTTTCTGGTGAGTTGAGCCCAAGTAGATATAGATTGGTATTCCAGGGCTCTGTACCAGTAGAGCATTTTCCCTTTTAAGGAAATAATCAGTAGCCTGATCATCACGTCTTCTTCTGAAATGTCATATATTGGCGCCAATGCAGCCACATCTAGGCAATGTTCATATGTTGTTTTTCCAGTACCATCATACTGGGGTAGCACTTTTAGGGTCGCTACTGGTATTGGGTGCTGGATTCCAAGATTCAAAGGGCCCGTATGGTTCCATAAAGGATAGGGTAGTTCAGGCAGATTTCCAGCCATCGTAGTCAGATTAGTAACTAGAGTTGGGGTTCTGATAGCAGCAGTGCTAGAGAATGTTATATGAGAAGTATTTGCTTGCCTGAGATTGCTATTGTGAGTAAGAACTATTCTAGCAACCAAAACCGGGTTAGCACGAAGGCTACCAAGGTGCAGTTCGAAGAACTCTATGGGCTCTTCTAAATTTTTTGCTTTAGATCTAGTTATCATAAGAATGGTTCATAACCAGATACTGGGTAAGGATTTATTTAGGGTTCCTTTCCTGTGCGGAGTCGCCAGGTGATAATAAAAAGGTTAACAGGACAAAGGCTTCACTGAGACTTTGACTGTATATAATGCGTGGGATTTGTGTCCCATCGGGCGTGCCAAAAACTGTTGGAACGAAATCCACCTTAGGTTATAATTTGCGTCCAAGACTTCGTCAACATTGAACGACCAGGCTAAAACTGAGGTTTGCCTGGTTCAGTCTCTAGAGAAGGTTGGTTCCTTGTTTTTTATAGGAAAAGGGTAGAGAGAAAGGAATGCTTAAAGAAGGGAAACATAGCCAATGCTATGAGATTAAAATTGGTATAGATTAAGTAACAACACAGTGCTGATTCAACCTTTTGCAGAAAAGCATAATAAAACTCAACGCACAATAAACTAAGATCACTCGATGAATATTTAACTCCTAAGCAGTTTATCAATGAAGTAAATTGCAGATCTACTAGAACATTTAACACATAAATTCAGTTTAAGAATTAATGTATGGTATATTCAATATAGATTCAACTTCAGCAATAAACGATCACATACATACTTGCACACCAAATGAGCTCAGAACCAGGGTGGATGATCTCTATTGATTTTTTAGAAGTCTGAATACATAGCCTTGTAAACACCTAAGAGCCGACCTTTTGCTTTGGTCGCTCATTCTTTATATAGAGTTTTACATAACAGACTAATGAAAGTTGTTACAACAGAATGCCCGAAGGCTTATCCTAACAACAGAGTGGTTAGAGATCGAGATCTCTATTGTTACACAGATATCTTTTGAGTGATGGAAATTTTAACCAAAAAGGTTAAGATATTCTTGTTACAGAGATCTCCTCCACTTGCTTTTATATATGCTGGTTCCTCCTCTTCAAAACGTCGTGCTATCATGACTTTTTCTCCTTCGCTTGGTCCTCCTTGGCAAAACGTCGCGCTATCACGACTTTTTCTCCTTCGCTTGGTCCTCCTTGGCAAAACGTCGTGCTATCGTGACTTTTTCTCCTTCGCTTGGTCCTCCTTGGCAAAACGTCGTGCTATCATGACTTTTTCTCCTTCGCTTGGTCCTCCTTGGCAAAACGTCGCGCTATCATGAATTTTTCTCCTTCGCTTGGTCCTCCTTGGCAAAACGTCGTGCTATCATGAATTTTTCTCCTTCGCTTGGTCCTCCTTGGCAAAACGTCGTGCTATCACGACTTTTTCTCCTTCGCTTGGTCCTCCTTGGCAAAACGTCGTGCTATCACGACTTTTTCTCCTTCGCTTGGTCCTCCTTGGAAAAACGTCGTGCTATCATGAATTTTTCTCCTTTGCTTGCTCAAAAATAAGGAAAGTACCTTTATTTCCCCAGGTGTTGTCATTTTGACCAATAGGTAGATCTAGCAGGTTTGATTTGAGATTGGATCAAGCTTTATGCTAAGGCTTGAGGATAGAGATTGAGGATAGATTTGTGCTAGACCTAAGGACTGTGTTTATTATTGATCAATGGATAGATATTGAGGATAGATTTGTGCTAGACCAAAGGACTATGTTTAGTACGGATTCAAGGATAGAGTTTGGTATAGATTTGAGGATAGGTTTATGCCAGACCAAAGACAGAGATTTAGCATATTTGTGCTAAAATAAAGGACTGTGTTTAGTGCAGATTTGAGACAGATCTTTGAAGGTGACAGAGTATAGAGGACGAAAATATCTAGTAAATAGAGATCCATTAGCTAGGGTAGTGAGGATAGGTGCCTTCAGTGGATAGAGATCCATTAGCTAGAGCAATGGGGGTAATAGTTCTTCTAGAATATCACCAGTCAGAGCTAAGGAGAAAGAAGTTATTTATATTGCATAATATTGATTGGGAAAATTTTAGTGAAATATTTTCTCAGTGGAGTAGCCCACATTGGGTGAACCACGTTAAATTGGTGTCTCTATTGTGTGTGGTGATTTGTGCATTACTTTGATTACTATTGTTGATATTGCTATCTTTACATTGCATAATATTGATTGGGAAAGAAAATTAAAAAGTGGTCTTATACTATTCACCCCCCTCTCAATATAATCTTGTGTTCTTAATATTTCAGATTTAATTTATGCTATTCATATATTTTATGGAGGAATATGATGCTTCTAATGGATTTGCACTTTTGTAGGAACATACTTTCTTGTAGGTGGAAGAAAGCATTAAAACTGAGAATAAAAGACCATAATAAAGGGTAACATGGATGAATGCTCTTTTCATGTAGTTGCATATCATGAATTTGCATGAGGAAAATATATCAAGTTTAGATGAAACTTGTTTGTTGCATGATAATCTTATTTTGGATGAGTTTGATATAAGGGAATTTATCTTTTGATTGGTATTATTGCTTTGAAGTAGAAAAATATATATTATAATCATTCTTGCTTGTATTTAATAAGGAATAATATTTTCATTAATGTTCCTTTTAGTAAGAAATATTGTTTGTTTTGATTTATGAAAGGAAATATATATGTTTTTTAAGAAAATTCATCAGGTAAGGACTTAATGACTTGGTTTAGTTGATTGAAAAACTATCTCACTTTATGATGGAACTTGTTGCTAAGCCAACAATCAAAAATTAATATTTTGAGCATTTCTAGTTAAAAATTTTGGTAAGACTTATGAATATATGTATATCTATATATGTATCAATACAATCATGGAGGTGGTTTTTTGGTAAGACTTATGAATATATGTATATCTATATATGTATCAATACAATCATGGAGGTGGTTTTTTTTTTGGTATTGGATCCTTGATATACAAAGGAAGAAGGGAACGTGCATAGTGGAGGAAAAGATACCATACACCCTCATTAATGCCCAATAGTTTTAGATGAGGCAGAGATAGTTACTCTTTGGCAGATTGAGGAAAGATTTAGTTACACTCTAAAAAATAGGAGAGGATACATTAGAGGAAAAAGAAACCAACAAACCAGTGAAACGAGTCTTATTAGTTTGAAAGGTCTTTGCAAGAAGTAATCATGTGAGTACTAGGTAGATTTTTGAGAATTATTATTATGATTTGGGTAAACACTTTGATTTTAAAATTTTAGATTATTTTGGTGTGTATGTTCAGTGGAAATTTTCTTTTGACTGAAACCTTATTTTTGTTATATAATGTATTGCTCATGCACCTCTCATTTTGCTAAAAATCATGGTATGTAAGTGGATAGAGGATTCATGTTCAATAGAATTATATTTGAGTGGATGTATATCATTACCTTTTTGGATGTCCATTTATTTCTAGAACTATTGGTAGAATGATATTAGTGAAGTTGCAAGCTTTGCTAGTGTAGTTGATGCAGAATTGTTGAAGTGTTAGGTGAGTTACACTTCGAATGTTTACCCATCAAACTCAAGACTATTCGTTTGCTATGTACAACTTGGGTAGTGTGGTTGAGCTTGATAATTTTGTGAATTTGTTGTTGTGTAAAATAATGGACTGCTAAAAATGTTAACTATCCTAGTTTTCTTGCATAGCTTGTGTTTTGATTATGAGAATAGTGAGCAGATATTGATTCTGTATTAAATAAACCTTGTACAATGGATAATCGAAGGCCATTATGTTCAATCTCGGGTTTAATTATTATTTTATTTGGTCTAGCGTTAACTTATGACTAATGTTTTAGACGTTCCATAAGACTTGAGATAGAGGATGAGGGGGCATGTATAGAGTTTTAGAAATTCATTTGTGCTTTACAGCCAATAATTAGACTTTAGCTTTGCCATCTAAAGGAATTGGGTAGAGTATGTATGTTGTTATTTCAGCCTTTAGTTTTGAAGAAATTTAAACCGTGTTGGTTGTATTATTAGAATTACTTTGAGATAATAAGGAAAAGGATTGAATATGGAATTAATATATAAAATAAGTTTGTGTAATGAGATATATTATTTTAGTGTTATCATATGCCGATATGGCAATTTTCCAATTTGAAATTATCTTATGTTGTTTATTGGTCAATGTGAGACGAATTATGTATTTAGTCGTAGGAAAGGTTAGTTTAACCATGAAAATTTTAATAAAGTAATTAGAATTATATTCATTTTTCAAAAATATGTTCCTAAGAAAATGACTGGCATATGTTCTAATTTCCAATTGTGTGATTGGTATTTAGTTAAATTTATACCATATAATGGTGAAAATCCAACTTATACGCAACATGTTGAAGTATTGTTGAAACTAAAAGTTGCTTGAGAAATACTTAGTTGAGAGGCATGAAGTCTTTGTTTACTAAGAAAATATGGGTTTTCTTTGAGCTATTATTTGCTCTTTTATGAAAATGAACTTGATTTAAATACAGTTCTATTAGAAAGAGCATTGAGAGTTTATTTTATAGAAATATGTTTGCAATGAAAGAGTATAGGTGGTTTTCATTAATGAACTTGCAATGTGCTAACGATAATCGATGATGAATTCTATATTTGAAACTAGATTATTATTATGAACTAAAGGGTAGGTTCATATTGTAATACCATAAGAAGCATGGATTCTTATAAGGGTATAAAAGGTGTTAGGGTATGCCTTAGATACAATATTATGAACCAAATTGCTTTTACGAATTGAATGATGCATTCATATTGTAATACAATAAGTAGTAAGGAAATTTTATGAGGATAGGAATGGTGTCATGGGCTGCTTTTGTCTCAAAGAATGGGCCAATTTGTACTTATGAATTAAAGGAATTATTCATATTTTAAATTCAAGGGAATTATGGAATTCCTTAGTTGGAGGTAAAGACATTATGTGGTGTCTTTAACTCAATGTAAGGAATCAAATAGTTTATGAATATAATAAATAATCGACTTCAAGGCTAGGTTTATTCCCCATGAGGGTTCCCAAGATATATGATATGTTGTGAGATTATGTGTGGAGTCTCTTTATTTATTGATGTACTTTGATTGAATTGTTAATAAAATTTCTATGTTATTTAAATAATGGGTAATTTATTCTGGATTCATACTTTTATTAACTATGCACCAATTATTTAAATAACTCCATGAGACAATTATAAGCCTTGTATGGTAAACCTTGAAAAAGCAATTGAAATAGATAGTAATTTGGACTTGAAAAGAACTTGGATAATTCTCAAGTATTCATTATTTTAAGTATATAACATGGTTGCAACTCCTTTAGGGGACATAAAATGTACACTTGTGATAATGGTTCACCTAAGGGGAAAACTCATGCTAATTCAAGTATCTACATTGAAGGTAGTAGAGGGAAAAGAATGGGTGATGCTTATTACAGTAGGACTAACGATATTTTGTGATGAATCCTAGTGGTATTAAAAGAGATTTGGTGGCTCGTGTCCTTAGATTTAGGTATAGAGTAAGACTTATTGGGACAACAATAGCTCATCATGAGGATGAGATCAATAGCCTTATCCCAGTATGAT
This sequence comes from Wollemia nobilis, assembly GCA_028583015.1. Lineage (NCBI taxonomy): Eukaryota > Viridiplantae > Streptophyta > Pinopsida > Araucariales > Araucariaceae > Wollemia > Wollemia nobilis. The sequence continues at coordinate 14,610,944 of JAQPPZ010000521.1, forward strand.
TAGTACACCTACATAAAAGTACTTATATATGGTGTAGATATTGGTGTGTTCCTTTCGATGGACTGAAGAGAATAAGCTAGCTCATTGGAAGATGATATTGAGAGCTTAATCTTGCACTTCACCTAGTACACTTGCATAGAAATACATATGTAAGTTGTAGGGGTGGATATACCACATGTTAGATGTGGTAAATATGAGTAACTCCTTGAGGAGAGGAGATCGATAGCTCAACTAAGATACACTAAAACCATGAGTAGAACCCTAGCCCTACATAGATATATAAAAAAATGGTTCATGAAAGAGATAGAAAATTTGGGTTTTGATACTTGGTATCAGATCTCATGGTCGTAGGATATAATCTTTCATATATAAAACCTAGGTATAGCTAGACTAAGTGAAGAAAATATTTTGAAGGAATAAAATCATTAATAGAGATTACACCCTACATGGGATAGGGTAATAAATCATTTTGATTAGTCAAGCTATTTACTTGTTTAGTTAAAAAAGTGGTACAATTTGTAGAATGAATTGTGACCTAATTCGAACTCTCATTCTTGTGTGCGACTAGGGATAATGGCACCAAGAACAAGGAGAGGAAGTGTTGTTATATTGAAGAGGTAGACATGATGGACTATTATTGAGGATAGAACCCCATATTTAGGTACAATAAATCCTACTGATGGAGGGAAGGACCTTACTACAATAGTTGTTTTGATTCAAGAATATATGGAACAATGGAGACAATTGCTAGAAACTATAGTGAATCGAGATTCACAGGCAAGGAGCTTTAGGGTTAGACAGGCTAATTAACCTCTTACAAAGGTACAATAGGCTATAATTTGGTAAAGGGCTAATATGGCCAAATATTTGAAGAATGTACAATCCTCCAAGTTTAATGGAGAATAATGGGGTGATGCAGTCGAAGCCTAGATGGAGTTGAAAACACTCTTCAATTTGAAGAATTACTCTATAGGAAGTTGAACATCATATGCCACTATACATTTACAAGGTGTTAGACTAGATTGGTGAGAAAATTTTAGTACATAAAGAGGAATCGAGGTAGTTGACCTTAAATAGGAGGACTTTGTCATAACTTTTAAGGAAATATTCCTCACAGAGCATTTTTATACCAAGAAATTTGAGGATTTCACCAATCTTAGGAAAGGAAATAAGACGATGGAGGCTTATTATAAAAAAAATAAGTTGTTGAAGTATGTGCTCGTGTATAATGAGAAAATAAAAATCCATAATTTCATTTTGGTGGAAGATCCCAAGATAGGGCATGAAGTGAATATGTGTGAGCCTAAGACCCTTCAAAAAACCTACGACTTGGCTAGGAAAGTAGAGACTTATCTTAAGCCCTAATTTTATTATGAAGGGTCATATGAGTAGGACATATAGGCACTAAAGAAAAGAAATAACACTAGTTTCATGAAATAGGAGAGAGAACAGATAAACAAAAGTTCCCAAGGGCAAGATAAAAGAAACAACAAGAAATTCGGAAAGTTTAAGAAGAAAATTTGAGGAAAGAATAACATCTGTAACAATAATAATAGCAAGCCACTACTGCATGGATATCCTAACCCTCCACTAGCAGTGAAAGCATAAGTATAAAAATAGAGAACACATCTAGGACCCAAGCATGGATGCTTTGATTGTGTACGTCTACATTATGCCAATAATTTCCTGCTCAAAGTAGGACTGAGTTCTAAGGGAAAAGAACCTACTTACAAGGAACCTGTTCATAGGATTTATGCAATGAAAAGGAGTTAAAATCTAGAATGGCAAGCCACCCCTCTACTTATAAAGGGTAAGATTTTTGGTAAAGATGTTAAAATTATAATAGATAGTGGAGCTACATATAGCTTTGTTTCAACTAGTTTGATTAAGGATATACCAGAAAGGCCAAGAATCTCGGCACGTGGGTGGAAGGTCAAGTATGGTTCTGGATAAACCTACTCTATGTCAATGCTATCCTATAACTTAAATTACCTTGCCTAGTGGAATGACCATTTGATATCTTTATGTAGCGTCACTATATGATTTTGATGTAGTCTCATGGATGGATTGGATACAAGCCCATAGGGTTGTAATCAATTTCTAGGAAATGTGGATTGAATACTCATAGGATGGCAAGAAAATATAGAGGTTCTATAGCTTGTAAAGAATTTTTCAACCTTAGATACTTTCTATGATGCAAATTAAAAAAGCTATTAGGAAGGGATGAACAATTTATGTAGTTAAACTTAATGAAATTGAAGGAGAAAAGATGGAAGAAGTATTTGGGAAACACCTAGTACTTTAGGAATTTAGGGATGTGTTTCCAGAAGATTTACTTGGACTCCCTTTGAAACAAAATTTTGATTTTACTATTGAGTTGAAACCTAGAACAGAGCCTATTCATAGATATTATTATAGGATGAATCCTATTTACACGCAAGAGTTAAAGGTATAGTTGCAAGGATTGTTGGAGAAGGAATTAATCAGGTCGAGTGTGTCACCATGGGGTGCACCTATGATATTTATTAAGAAGAAGGATGGCTCCTTGTGGTTATGCATAGATTACAGAATGCTTAATAAGGAAACCATCAAAAATAGATATCCTTTACCTAGAACTGAGGATCTCTTTGATCAGTTAAAGGATGCCACTATCTTCTCTAATATTGATCTGAAATTTGAATTTCACCAATTGAGAATCTATGAAGAAAATACCCACAAGACAATATTTAAAACTTGATATAAAAACTACAATTTCATGGTTTTACCATTTGGATCAACAAATGCTCCAACAACATTCATGAACTTGATGAATAGTGTATTCAAAAAGCATCTGGATCAATTTATCCTTATATTTTTAGATGATATTCTAGTATATTCCTGAAATAGGATGGAGCATGATAAGCATCTCAAAATTGTGCTAAGGTTTCCAAGGAAGAATCAACTATACGAGAATATTTTAAGTGTGACTTCTATGTGTTAGAAGTACAGTACTTAGTACATATAATATCATCATAAGGGATTGCAGTGGACCCTAATAAGATAGATGTTATACTAAATTGGTCAATGCCCACAAATGTGACTGAAGTGCAAAGCTTCATGGGTTTAACTAGATATTATAGGTGCTATGTGAAAGATTAATCCAAGACAGAATCTATAATAAATAATCTCTAGAGAAAGGGGAAGGAATTCAAGTGGACTGATAAGTGTGAAGCAAATTTTACTTTCTCAAACAAAAACTCACTATAACACCCATATTAAAGATTCTAGATACTCAGGGTAATTTTTTAGTATGCACTGATGCATATTTGGAAGGATTTTGTGGAGTGCTCTAATAGGATGGGGCAGTTGTAGCTTATGGCTAAAGAAAGCTCAAGAGGCATGAGGTCAACTATGCTACTCATGACCTAGAATTAGCAGTGGTTGTATACACTATCAAAGTTTGGTGACATTGTCTTGTGGAAAGACCTTTAAAACTAAGAACCGACCATTAGAGTTTGAAGTATATATTTACTCAATATTTGCTTAATGCCAAGCAAAGGATATGGATGGATTTCCTCGTCAAGTATGATTTTGGGATTGAATACATCAAATGAAAATAAAATAAGGTTATTGATGCCCTAAGTAGGATAAAACACATTGCTACCTTGACCCACATCCATGTAGACTTGATGGATCAATTCAAATAAATGCAATATCAAGATGAGTATCGCAACCAAATTTGGGATAAAATAAAAAGGAAACCCAAATAAAATAGGGAATTTGGCATCAAGGATGGATTTCTATGCTTCAAGGATCGGGTAACCATTCCTGAGGCAAGTGATCTAGGAAAAATGATCATGAATGAAGTACATAGATCTCCTTATTTTGCTCACCTAGGGGGAGCCAATATGAGGGAAAACATGAAGAAAACTTTTTATTGGCCAGTAATGGAGAAAGATATCATTGAATTCGTTGCTCAGTGCCTAGAATACCAAAAAGTAAAGGCTAAACATAGACACCCTACAAGATTATTGTATTCACATGAAGTACCCATGTAGAAATGGTAGGACATTTCAATGGATTTAATTGTAGGCTTTCCTAAGACTAGATTCCAGCATGACACAATCCTTGTTATAGTCAATAGATTGACTAAGGTTATGCATTTTATACCCGAAAGCACCAAAGATGATATCGTGATTGTGGCTAACAGATTTTCCAAGGAAATATTTAGGCTTCATGGTTTTCCTAAGGTAATTATTTTATATAGGGACTCCAAGTTTACATCTGAATTGTGGAAAGCTCTACATTAGGCCATAGGTACTAGATAAAACATAAGCTTTACATATCATCCAAATACTAATGAGTAGATAGAAAGGGTAAACCAGGTGTTGAAGGACATGCTTTGCATGTATTCTATGGATCAAAAAACTTGATGGGAAGACTATATACACCTGGTATAATTTGCCTACAAAAATGTTCATCATTCAACCTTAGGCATGGCTCCATTTGAAGCTTTATATGGTAGGAGGTGTAGGACACCATTTTCATGGATAATCTAGAGGATCGGGTTGTGCTTGGATCGAACATGGTTAAGGATATGGATAATCAACTAAGGATGATTAGAGAGGCTTAAGGAAGTCGTAGATCATTAAAAAGTTATGCAAATCTAAAGAGGATGCCAAGAGAGTTTTTTGTGGGTGTCATAGTGTTTCTGAGGGTGAGACCAAAGAAGAGTACTATAAAGTCCACAAAACTAGATCCTCATTTTTTTGGATCCTTTGAAATCATAGAAATGATTAGTCTCATGGTGTATGGACTCACCCTACCACTCAATATGTCAAAGATTCATGACACCTTCCATATATCCTTGCTTATAAAATACATTTCTAATCCTAATCATGTTTAGGATTTTTCTAAATTGTAGATGGTAGACCTAGAGGGCATTGAGGTACGTCTAGTAAAGATTCTTGAGTTTCATTCCAAGGCGATGAGAAAAGGGACTCTTGAGCAATGTAAGGTCCAGTGGGACTATTATTCCAAGATAAATGCTACTTGGGAGAAAGTGACAGATATGCAAAGACATTTTTTGTTTTTGTTTGAAAATGAAATGTAAATATTGCTTGGATTTTGATGAAACACAGAGGATTGTGTTTAGCCTAAGGGGGGTAGGATGTCATGACCGTCCCTTGGAAAACCTATGCATATGATGAATTATTGAACTACTATGTTATCTTATTGATAGAATGGATGACTATTTCATGTTTAATTTTTGCTAATCATATATTTTATGGAGGAATATGATGTTGCTAATAGATTTGCACTTTTGCAGGAAAAAACTTTCTTGTAGGTGGACTATCATTAGTGCTTCTCATGGGCATCTTTCCTATATGGGCATACTTTTTAATTATTTAGTGCTCCTCATGTTACTATGTCTGATGAAGGACCATAATTCATATCTGAGGTTGTTTAGGCATTTGCAAAATTTTATCAGTTAAATTAAAATAAGGTGTCTCCATACAATCCTTAGGCAAATTGATAGGTAGAAGTCACTAATAGATAGATTGAGACTATTTTAATAAAGATGATGGCTTCTCATATAATAGACTAGATGTACAGGTTACTTGAGGTTGTGTGGGCATACAATACTACATGGAAATCAATAATAGGTTTTACCCTATTTGAGTTAGTGTATGGTGATGTCATGACCCTCCCTTGGCAAACCTATGCATATGATGAATGCTTGAACTACTATGTTATCTTATTGATGAAATGACTGACTATTTCATGTTTAATTTTTGCTAATCATATATTTTATGGAGGAATATGATGTTGCTAATGGATTTGCATTTTTGTAGGAACAAACTTTCTTGTAGGTGGAAGAAAGAATTAACCACTAAGAATAAAAGACCATAAGAAAGGGTAACATAGATGAATGCTCTTTTCATGTAGTTGCATATCATGAATTTGCATGAGCAAAATATATCAATTTTAGATTAAACTTGTTTGTTGCATGATAATTTTATTTTGGATGAGTTTGATACAAGGGAATTTATCTTTTGATTAATATTATTTCTTTGAAGTAGAAAAAAAAGATTATAATCATTCTTGCTTGCATTTAATAAGGAATAATATTTTTCATTAATGTTCCTCTTAGTAAGAAATCTTGTTTGTTTTAATTTACCAAAGGAAATATATATGTTGTTTAAGAAAATTCAACATGTAAGGACTTAATGACTTGGTTTAGTTGATTGAAAAACTATCTCACTTTATGATGGAACTTGTTGCTAAGTTGGCAATCGAAAAATTATATTTTGAGCATTTTTTGTTATAAACTTTGGTAAGACTTGTTGGAAATTTTGAGGAGTGTTTTTTGGCATTGATGTCAAAAGCATTGGTGTGCTATTTCATCATATTTGAGGACAATAAGCGTTTCCTCCAAAAGCAAGAAGGTCTTGAAAAGCAATAGGCTATAATATTTATTTTTAAATATTATATACCCATGAGGGTTCAAAGAATGAATATCAAAAGAATGAGAAGCAAGTTCAAAATTAAATAATAATATTTTATTATTATTATTTCAGATCAAAAATCGATTTTAAAAAGATTAAGGAACAAGCTAAAAAAAACCCACAAAGAGAATTTAATTTAAATTAAAATATTTTAATATTTGATTAAAATTTTAATTTAAATTATGATGGGTGCTAAGGTTAATTTTAAATATTTATTTAATACTTAAATTTAACTTTAACATTTGAATTAAAACTAAATTTGAATAATTGTCGATGTTGAAATAAGCTAAAGGTTGCATATAAATAATGCCAAATTTAGCATTTGGAAAATTATCCATGCGATAGTTTTTGGCTCGTGCAAAAGAGAAGTGTGATTTTTGCATGTGTTTTCAAGCAAAGGAAAAGGATAAGTGTGACTAGCCTCCGAAAAAATATTCTAAGTCCCTCGCAGTTGAGTTGGCAGCCAAGGGCTACGTAAGACGCGTGTTAGGTGCTTGGTGCAGGATCGAATCCTGCAAACGTCATTTTTGGTAAAGGAAGGCTCATGTTTTAAGGTTGCACCATTCGAGGAAGCAGGTCAAAGGCATGCTGGTGCCTTTTGGATATTGTGGATCCACGCAGCCCAGCTGGTGGGCGCGAGCGCTGCGGAAGCATTTGGAGGAGAACCAACAGTGGTTTGAATCCCGCCAAGGCCTTTTTGGGTAACACTATTGAGGTATTCACATTGTGAGGTTTGATTTGGCTTACGAAAAATAAAAGGGAAAATATTATTTTTTTTGTTTCCAACAGTTTATGTTGATTAAATTTTCTGCATAATTAATTTGATTATAAGTTGTTTAGGGGAGTTAAAAGGGAATGCAAAACTTTGATTTCTAGATTGAATTTTAAGTGTTAAGGAGTTATAAGAGAGTATGGAAAGTTTATTTTTTATATTCAAGGGTGTTGGATATTATTTTAAAAGTTGGAGATTATAAGGTGTATTTGGATATTAATTTTTGTATTGAAGAAATATTTTTGAAGAAGTGTTAGGGTGATAATTCTTGTCATCTAACCTTTGTGCTTGGAAAGGAAAGTGGATATAATTGAGATAGGTTTTGAAATCTATTCTTCAACAAATAAAAGGTATGGGCATATTCTTCTTTGGTAGAAATAATTCATTGGTTGAAATTTTCTAAAAACAAGATTGGAGTGAAAAGGATTTGATTAAGTTTTTCTTTGTAAGTTTGTTTAGTTGATGAGTTTTCTGAAATGGAAGTAAATGCTATAAACCTTGTTTGATAAGCATTGTTGGAGATTTGAGTGAGTTAATGCATACTTCATTATTGTGTGATTGATATTATTTGTTGTTTAGTTTGAATATTGGATTAGGGTTTTAAATATCATGAGTATCATTGTTATGTGAGGATTGGTTGATAAGCATTGTTGTTGAAGTAATTGGTTGAGTGAAAAACTTGAACTAGGGTTTGCAAAGATCATGATTATCATTGTTATGTGAGGATTGGTTGATAAGCATTACTGTTGAAGTAATTGGTTGAGTGAAGAACTTGAACTAGGATCATGAGTATAATTTTTATGTGAGGACTACTTGATAAGCATTGTTTTTGAAGTGATTAGTTGAGTGAAAGTGATTGAGCTTACTTGAGTGGATGTGTTGAAATGATATTTCAAGTTCTATGGAAAAAATTGTTCTATATTCTAAATTGATTGAGTGTTTATGAGTGTGAAATATATTGAGTCTCTAACAATTCTCTATATGTTGTTGTGGTAAAAAGAGAGGTTGAAAGTAATTGAGTGTTTATGAGTGTGAAACATATTGAGTCTCTAACAATTCTCTATATGTTTATGTGGCAAAAATAGGGATTGAAAGTTATTGAGCATTGTTGTGAATGTGAAGCATATTAAGTCTCTAAAAATTCTCTATATGTTTCTATGAGATTGGACAAGTTCTAGTGTGGACTTGTTGAGCAGTTTTGAGGTAAGTTTTTGAGAAGACTTGTGGATATATTGGTGTGAACTTTTGTGGAACATTACAATACAGAACTGAGTACAAATATTATTGAGTATATTTGGACAAGTTCTAGAGAGGACTTGTGGATAGATTAGTGTGATATTTTGTGGAAGCTTACAAGGTAGATTTGAGACAAGTCTTTGAGAAGACTTGTGAGCAGAGTTGATTGATTTATTTGTTCAAACCTTGAGTTAAGGTTTGGGGAAGATCTAGAAAAGTTGATTTGTGATTAATTCAAGCTTTGTATTAAAGGTTGAGGACATAGATTGAGGAAAAATTTGTGCTAAACCAAAATATTGTGTTTAGTGCATATTTGAGGACAGATATTGAGGATAGATTTGTGCTAAATTGAAGGACTGTGTTTAGTGCATATTTGAGGATAGAAATTGAGGACATATATGTACTAGACCAAAGGACTATGTTTAGTGCATATTTGAGGATAGTTTTTGGTGCAGATTTGAGGATAGGTTTGTGCCAGACCAGAGACATAGTTTGAGAAAATTTGTGCTAGACCAAAGGACTGTGTTTAGTGCATATTTGAGACAGATTTGAGAGCAAGCTTTGGAGGTGACAAAGTATAGAGGAAAATAGTCTCTAGTGGATAGAGATCCATCAACTAGGGTAGTGAGGATAGGTCTTCTGAGTAATGATAGGATTCTTTAGTGGATAGATATCCATTAGCCAGTGTAGTGGGGGCAAAAGTTCTTCTAGAAGATCACCAACCAGAGCTAAGGAGAAAGGAGTTCTCCTATGGATAGAGATCCACAAACTTGATTAGGGGATTTGTGTCTCCTTTGGACAAAGGTCCATAAACATTGTAATAGGGAAAGTATTCCCAAGATATTGATTGAGAAAATTATTAGTGAAATATTTTCTTTGTGGAGTAGCCCACATTGGGTGAACCACATTAAATTGGTGTCTCTATTGTGTGTGATGATTTGTACATTGCTTTGGTTAATATTGTTGATATTGTAATTGATTATATTGGATATTATTATTTTGGAAAGAAAAGTAAAAAGTGGTCTTATACTGTTCACCCCCCCTCTCAGTATAAGTTTGTGTTCTTCAAGACTTACGAATATATGTATATCTATATATGTGTCAATATAATCATGGAGGTGGTTTTTTGTTTAGTTTTGGCTCCTTGACGTATGAAGGAATAAGGGTACATGCATAGTGGATGAAAACATACCACACACCCTCATTAATGCCCAACAATTTTAAATGAGGCAAAGATAGTTACTCTTTGGTAGATTGAGAGAGGAGTTAGTTACACTCTAATAGATAGAGAGAGGAGATGTTGAAGGAAAAAGAAACCGACAAACTAGTGAAATGAGTGTCATCAGTTTGAAAGGTCTTTGTAGTAAGTAATCACATGAGTACCACGTATATTTTTGAGAATTATTATTATGATTTGGCTAAACGCTTTGATTTTAAAAAATTTAGCTTGTTTTTGTGTGTATTTTTAGTGGAAATTTTTGTTTGACTGAAACCTTCTTTTAGTAATATAACATATTTCTCATGCACCTCTCAGTTTGCTAAAAACCACAATATGTAAGAAGATAGAGTATTCATGTCTAGTAGAATTATATTTTTGTGGACGTATATCATTGCCTTTTTGGATGTTCATTTCTTTCCAAAACTATTGGTAGAATGATATTAGTGAAGTTGCTAGCTTTGCTGGCATAGTTGATTAAGAATTTTTGAAGTGTTAGGTGAGTTACACTTCGAATGTTTACCCATCAAACTCAAGACTATTCTTTTGCTATGTACAACATGGGTAGTGTGTTTGAGCCTGATAATTTTATGAATTTGTCGACGTGTAAGAGAATGGACTATTGAAAACATTAACTATCCTAGTTTACTTGCATAGATTATGTTTTGGTTATGAGAATAGTGAGTAGATATTAATTGTGTGTTAAAGAAACCTTGGATAGTGGATATCCGAAGGCCATTATGTTCAATCTCAGGTTTAATTACTATTTTCTTTGGTCTAGCATTAACTTATAGCTGATATTTTAGATGTTCCATAAGACTTGAGATAGAGGATGAGGGGGCACGTATGGAGTTTTAGAAATTCATTTGTGCTTTACAGTCAACAACTAGACTTTAGCTTTGTCATCTAATGGAATTGGGTAGAGTATGTATGTTGTTATTTCAGCCTTAGTTTTGAATAGATTTAAACTGTGTTGGAGATAATAAGGAAAAATATTATTTCAATGCTATCATATGCCAATATGGCAATTTGCCAATTTAAAATTATATTATGTTGTTTCTTGGTCTGTGTGAGAAGAATTATGTATTTAGACACAATAAAGGTTAGTTTTTCCATGAAACTTTTAATAAAGTAATTAGGATTATATTTGTTTTTCAAAAATATGTTCCTGAGAAAATGGTTGGCATTTGTTCTAATTTCCAATTGTGTGATTGGTATTTAGTTAAATTTAGACCATATAATGGTGAAAATCCATCTTATACACAACATGTTGAAGCATTTTTGAAACTAAAAGTTGCTTGAGAAATACTTAGTTGGGAGGCGTGAAGTCTTTGTTTACTAAGAAAAATATGGATTTTCTTTGAGCTATTATTTGCTCTTTTATGGAAATGAACTTGATTTAAATACAACTCTATTAGAAATATTATTGAGAGTTTATTTTATAGAAATATATTTGCAATGAAAGAGTATATGTGGTTTTCACTAATGAACTTACAATGTGCTAAGGGTAATGGATGATTAATTCTATATTTGAAACCAGATTGTTATTATGAATTAAAGGGTAGGTTCATATTGTAATACCATAAGAAGCATGTATTCTTATGAAGGTAGAAAAGGTATTAGAGAATTCCTTAGAAACAATATTCTGAACCAATTTGTTTTTATGAATTTAAGGATGCATTCGTATTATAATACCATAAGTAGTATGGAAATTTTATGAGGATAGGAATGATGTCATGGGCTGCTTTTGTCTTAAAGCATTGTCCAATTTGTACTTATGACTTAAAGGAATTATTCATATTGTAAAGTCAAAGGAATTATGGAATCCTTAGTTGGAGGTAAAGGCATTATATGGTGTCTTTAACTCAATGTAAGGAATCAAATACTTTATAGAAATAATAAATAATCAACTTCAAGGCTGGTTTTATTCCCCATGAGGGTTCCCAAGATATATGAGATGTGAGATTATGTGTGGAGTCTCTTTATTTATGGATGTACTTTGATTGAATTGTTAATGAAATTTCTATGTTCTTAAAATAAATGGATAATTTATTTTGGATTCATACGTCATTAACTATGCACCAATTATTTGTTATGAACTCTATGATACAATTATAAGCCTTGTATGGTAAACCTTGAAAAAGCAATTGAAATAGATAGTACTTTGGAATTGAAAAGAACTTGGATAATTATCAAGTATTCATTATTTTAAGTATATAACATGGTTGCAACTCCTTTAGGTGACATATAATGTACAGTTGTGATAATGGTTCACTTAAGGAGAAAATTCATGCCAATACAAATATCTGCATTGGAGGTATTAGAGGGAAAATAATGGGTAATGCTTATTACACTAGGACTAACGATATTTCGTGATGAATCCTAGTGGTATGAAAAGAGATTTGATGGATTGTATCCTTAGATTCAAGCATAGAGCAAGACTTATTGGGATATGACTAGCTCATCATGAGGATGAAATCGATAGCCTTATCCCAACACACTTAGTACACCTACATAAAAGGACTTATGTATGGTGTAGATATTGGTATATTCCTTTTGATGGACTGAAGGGAATAAGCTAGCTCATTGGAAGGATGAGATTGATAGCTTAATCTTTTACTTCACGTAGTACACTTGCATAGAAATACATATGTAAGTTTTAGGGGTGGATATACCACATGTTGGATGTGGTAAATATGAGTGACTCCTCGATGAGATCAGATCAATAGCTCAACTAAGAGATACTAAAACCTTGAGCAGAACCCTAGCCCTATGTAGATATAAAAAAAATGTTTCATGAAAAAGATAGAAAATTTGGGATTTGACAGGTAAGAACCCAATACTCCCCATTGAATTTGAACTTCAAACACTTTGTATGATGCTTGTGGTATACATAGACTTGATAAAGTCACAACATGGGAGGATCCTAAAGTTGAATGAGTTAGATGAACGACACTTGGAGGCTCTTATATACATGGAAATAATACAACAAAAATAAAATGTGTGACATGATCACCACATTAAAACCAACAAATAGAAACTAGGTGATTGGGCACTTCTTTTTTATTCCCATTACCAAGACTTTGTTGGAAAATTGCATACTCGATGGTTGGGACCATATGAGATTGATCAAGTTTTTAATAATGGTGTGATATAAGTCTAACCCGTCGATGGCTCTCAACATTTTCTATTAGTTAATGAACATTACTTGAGATTGCATCATAAGCCAATCATCAAGGAGGAGTTTTTTTTCTCATTCATTTTTATAGTCTAATTTATATTTTGTGGAAGAGGTGTCCTCTTATAAATAAAACATTGAGTGGTTATGTTTATTCTATTGAGAAAAATGATGAAAAAAATAATAAATGATATTTCAATAGTGAAAACCTCTTTTGTGGTGCTATTGGACCAAAGCTTGCATGAAAATTGATGTTTGCCTTGTAAGTAAGAACTTGATTGTAAAAATACTTATGGATGCAAGCAAGATAGAATGTGGTTGAAAACTAGAAATGGTGATCTCTTCTTCTTGTGAAAAATATAAATATAAATAAACTTGTCCTAGATTATGAGATATAATCCTTCTCTATGACTAGATTCCATGGTAAAATTGTTCAATAAAGTTTAATGATATGTAGATATATCTACTACATAAGGTATGTGTATAATTTTTGCTATTTTTGAGCTTTAATATTACATATAATTACATATAGTCCATATTAGATATAATATAATTAAAATAGGCATCAACTAATGTTATTTAAAAAATTTTATGATGCACCTTAAATTGTGTCAAACTACTCTGATGCCCATTTATCCAAAGACAATATTGTGGTGTAATTTGGCTTCATCATTTTTTGAAAAGAAAAATGGGGGTTGTAGGATATGTGTTTCTATAACTTGGGGTAGATGCATTGTAAGGTTTCCACATCAATAATTAAATATCATGCAAACAAGATACTTCTAAAAAAACAATAAATTAAGTGTCATGTCAGCTTCAAATCATGCAAATGAGATATTACCAAAAAACAAGAAAATAAAAATGGCACAAATTTAATGATAAATACCATGCTTGGGTGACAATTAGGAAGGTGATATTTTCCATCTTTCACATGTGGATCATGTGAGTTGCATGATGGAAAAGCATGATAGATATCACACGCCTCTCCACACTCGTGTGTCAATAGCATTTCATGATGTGATGTGATGTTATGGGAAAAAATGATAGACCAAGTCTATTGACCAAGGGATATGCCATATCAGGTGGATTAAACCAAGCATGACATGCCCATGCCCATTAATGGAAATGATAATGATTTAATTACCATAATAAGCAATTGTATAATGTTTAATGCATGCTTTCCATGTAGTTACCCATCCAAGCCAAATGATGACATGTGCTTTCCCCTACATAAGAACCATGCAAAGTTTGAAAATTTCACCCAATATGGAGAGGATATTCTATAATGTGAATATGATATTATCACATGATCCATAAATTCACTACCACTATGGACAAGAGAATTAATAGTGATCAAGATTCTCACAAGTGCTTTAAATATTTTAGGTGCTCAAGGTAAATACATCCACCTCCTAAAAAAACTCTAGCATCCATCCAAAACTATCTATTTATTGTTTAATGACAAGCGATATTCAAAAGGTTTCAATGTAGGTCAGTTGCAACAAAAATTTCTAGCGAACAAAGTGTGTAATCTGCCAATAAACTACAAAAACCAACTTTATAATATTTCCATTATTAGTAGTAAGGAGAAATAAAGAACTTTCTATATAGTAGCATGAGAGGGCAAAAGAGAAAGTCTAAACTAGATGATATTTTTGAGATTGCCTAACACACAAAAGTGATGGTTACTTTTTGTCAAGCAATATGGTTGGGATTGTAGAAGTTTAAAGGACGTAATGAAGTATTTGCTAAGGAATTTGCACTCAAATTCTGAGAAAATACTATAATAGTTAAAGATACCACAGTAGAGGTAAATCCAAAAATCTTGAGTAGACTCTCAGGTTTTCCTTGTGAAGGTGAAGATATTTTAAAATCTAGGATGATGCTTTTTGAATTGTTCAAGGATTTTAAAGATGATAATGACCTTGAACTTGAATATGAAATGAAAAATACATTACATAAGGGAATTAAGCATTTTAGTTTGATAGCACCATGGGATAATATGGCCCTTTGTGTCATGGATTTTATTACTGATGGCTAGTATGGTATTCTCTCAGGTCATACATGAGCTATTGACACATCTTAGGCGTGGGGTCCATAAACCCTATGTGAGGGTTAATTTTCCCTCTTACCTACACATTGCCTTGCATATCATGGTAAAAGGATACAAAAAGATAATGGTTCCCTAAAACACCATGGTTTAATCAAACTAATCTATACATATTATTTCACCCAAAATGGAGGGGATGAAAAATAATGGCAACAATTCCTTGGTCAATGGGCACCAACAAAACCACTTAAGCATCTAGCCTAAGATTTTGGTGAAGGCTCTAGTAGTAGAAAATGATATCCTAGATCTGTAGCTATAGAAAGCCATGAAATAGCTAAGTAAGTTAGTTCAATATTTGTAATAGCTAGCTATAGTAAAAGAAGTAGGAAAAGGGCTAGATTTTTTTATTATAAAAATAAGGAAAAAAAGACCAACCAAAACCAACACTCGATGTGTATGGAACAAGACAAGGAATTACCAACATAACCAAAATGTCCAAGGTATGATAATAGGTGCACATCTAAAAATATAATGTTACAAAACATTCTATAAGAAGATCAAGAAAACAAAAAAAGATAGAAATCCTCAATAGCAATGAGGAGGAATGGCCACCACCTCAACAATAGTCTATACCCATTTGCAACATAACAAATAAAAAATGAAAATTATTGTCAATAAGTGAGAAATAGGAGTGACCAATGGAAAGAAGACACCCAGGCATGTAGGAAGAAAAGAAGGAAAGCACACATATGCTGTGCTATAAAATACAACTATCCTGAAATAGGCACTGGACACATTTAATACTAGAAGAAGAAAAGTAAGAAGGTAATGATAGAAAGTAGTATTGATGAGCAAACTCATGAAGCTTTTGTTTAACTACAACATGAGAATACCAATTTATTTGCTAAACCACAAGAGCCTCTAGAACCAAGTGAAGAACATGATGTAGATGTAACTAAAAAAGAGACTGAAGCTCTTGATAAGTTAACCTTGGTGCATTCCAAGGCACTAAATAAAATTTAGCAAAATTAGTTACAAGAAGCTCAATAATTATTATAGTAAAATGACAAATATATTACTTAAACTTTATAGGAGTTATATGAGTTAAGAAATAAATATGCTCAACATAAAGAAGACACACCACATGAAAAAATTCTTGAGCTTGATACTACCACCATTTTACTAGAATTGGCCTTTGAATTCAATAGTGTGGAAAATTTCGGTTTAAAACAACAAGGATAAATGTAAGAATAGCCACTTAAGGCACAATAACAATCTATAGGAACATAAAGTCTTGTAATAGTGACTATTTTATAGGAATTAAAATATAAGACAAAAAAAGTAGGGGATCTTGATGTAGATGTACCAAAACAATAGGAAAGCTAAGAAGAGTTGCCAAAACAAATGGCATCAAAGCACACATAAATGGCACCAAAGAAAATAGAGGAAATATTAGCATAGTCACCATTGGTTCCAGAATATGTAGAAAGGGGATTAGAAGTAATGCATACCACCAAGATACCAACACCAAGTATTTTAGGCTAATAGTTGGAAGGTCTCATAGCTAGTAATGATTATTTCTTTAGGAATGTTCACCTTGGATAAGCACAATGTAACTATAGAAATATGGGTAAGAAAATTTCATGATGTAATTATCTATAAGAAAGGTTTAAAACCCTCAAGTATTTTTAAGGAAAGAACAAACAATTGATAAAATAAGTCACCAATTTGTGAAGCAAACTTGATGATATGTACAACATTGTCAAAAGAATGCTTGAGTGTAGATGACCTGCATGGTTTTATAGATTGTTCCTATGGGAACAATATTATACATGGTAGATCTTCAGGATACATAATGGTATGAGTTACCAATTGGATTCTATTGAAGAGATCCTTGATGCTTATCATACCAACCAAGCAAAATAAATGAATTTGCTATGTGAACTCTATGCATAAGTATATGTTACTTGAAGTGGTAAACTTTCTTCCCCATATTTATGTTGGTGATATTCAATTTCAAGGTTTTACATATATCACTCAAAATAAAATTCATAGGGAAAATAGATTAGCATATTATGAAGCTAGAAAAATGGAATTCAAGCTATTACTACAGTTTGATCTCTCCAACCCAGATGCACTCAATTATATGCATTATACTCTGATGAAGAAAAGTGCATGAGCAAGAACTATAAAACCAACATGATTTTTTGTATTCAAGAATTTAACAAATACTATAATAGAAATCTTAATAATGCATGGTTAGCCTACAAAAATAGATGGGAGGAAATAAGCCCCCCATTAAGAAAAAGGAAACCAATTTCCCTCACCAAATTTAACTAGTCTTATTAGAGATCTTTGGCAGTTGTGGAGGTCATGTAACTTGTTCAACTCAAGTTTAGTCCACCTACCATTATATATCCTATTCCTCAATTCAACTGTGTTGGACCATAAAATACAAATTAGTTTAAAAATAGTTAAAAGACATCCATAATCACAAAGGATATCACCCCCAGATAGAAAACCTCTAGCCAAATATGGATAAAGAGCTTGACATTAGTGCTACAATAGAATAAAGTAATGCATGAGGATATGTATCATCATAAGTTGATGGGAGTGATGGATATCTAAAATACCTAAATTTATGCAACTAAGAAACATCCTTTTGCCTTATTTGTGTGACTTTAATATATGTATGTGATGGACAAAACTATAATTTATGGTAATATTTTTGTTAAATATAGTAAATAAAGGAAGTGTATTACTTATTTTTTTTATATTGATTTTGTGTTTTTAGGTGTATAGTTGCATGCATTTGTTATTGAGGCCACTTAGAAAATGGTTAGGCAACTCATGACTTGCAAGTTTTTCAATGCTGAGATAATTGAGCACTAAACAAAGTACGTTGGACTTGAAGGAGGCACTTGTTATGATCATGCACCAGAAACGCTCTTTGTATGTGCACACACCAAAAAATCCCTTGAGTATATATGCACCGAGAATGCCTATTGTGTGTGCACGTGCAAAAAAAAAATTGTTGAACGCATACATGCCAAAATCACTTATTGTGCACACATGCAACAAAAATAGGTGATATGCATTCAATGAGCATGATGAAGAAAAGACAACGTAGGAATTTTTAAGAGAAGTTACATGCTAGGCTAATCGATTTACACGGTGGAGAATTTTTTATTTCTACTAACTAGGGCATGCACTTGTTTGTCTTATCCTTCACTGGTGAATTCATAGTTTATTCCTTTTTATGCTTTGTAAAAAATTCAACAACCAATTAAAGTTTGTTTTGATTCTCCAAATAATAGTATATGTAGTTAGGCTTGGCATATGTGATCCTGCAAACATTTTGTAATTTATTTTAATCCTCTATTAGATAAACATGTGTATGGTTGGGAGTGATGTATAAGAACATGTTCAAATTATGTAGAATGGTTAGAAGATAAAGAGAATAAGAGATGGATGTAAAGGAAAGGCTTTATATTTAGTTTAATAAAATATTCCTCTTTTCTTCTAAAATCATGTAGAAGTTTTAGACTTATTTTGAGTTAGTTTTTCTTTCTTTCCATTAAGTTGAGGAGTAAAGACGTACTTCAACCTGGTGGGAATTCTATTTTCCTTTTCTTCCTGCTTATATAGGTATTATTAGAATAAATATTCTCATGTGATTCATAATTTCATTTATCATTTCTTTCCTAGGATTATGTTATGCAATTGGTGGGTTAGTTTATATTTCATGTATAAAATTATTACTTTAGCATTTAATTTATTTTCCACAATGTGTGACTTAAGTTTTATGTAAGTGAGCAATTTTATTTCATGTATGTGTGCTTTAATTAATAAAGGTGTGTTTTCAATTTTTAAAAGTGTGATCTTATTTTATGTGAGTACTAATTTACCTTTATACAAGAGTGTTTATATTTATGCAAGTGCAATTTTGTTTCCGTTAAGCATGATTTATTTTTCTATCAAGTGTGATTTATAGTGTGTTTTAATTTCTACAAGAATATTTTCAATAAATTTTCCCAAAATACCATAAAGAAATCCAATACCAAAATACAACTCTTTACCCTCTAGCGCATACAACCATTGGATGCCACCCCATATTGATAATTTAAAGTGCAAACATTAACGACTCTCGTCAAAGTGGAAGTGGGGATTGAATTCAAATTACTCCATGATTTTTCTTCTAAAAGGGTTTTTCCTCATCATCTTCTCCACTTCAAAAATTAGGAATAAAATAATGGGTGGGAGCCCATGGTTTTTTTTGGGCGAGATGTTCTATATTTAAGACCATAGAGTGAGATTTTTTCTATGGAGATAGTAACTATTAAAATGCTTCTAGCGTAGATTAGTATTTTTATTCAATATAAACTTATTAATAAGGATATTTTAAAGAATATTGGCAATACTCTAGGGGAATTCATCCAAGAGGGACAAATTACTAAGGAGTGAAAACATGTAAAAACCCAAATATGTCTTGCCATGGATATTTTGAAATCCTTGTGACAATCTATTACTTTTAAATCTAAATCAAGATAATGATATAAATAAGTATATTATAAAAACATCATATTCTAATGTCACAAATGTTATGATACTAGACACATTGAAAGACATTACGAAGTGAAAGTGATGAAATTTTTTGTTTAGGAGATTACATTGTAGTAGAAGTTGGATTGGATCAAGGACTTTTCACTCCAAAAAAAAGTGGTAAATAAAGTACCTCCATATCATCATATGGTAAATGCCACTACAATTCACTTACATCAATCGTTAAAATAAACGAAGGATATAAGTGATAAGAAAGTACACTATGCAATTTCAAATTCAAAAGGAAGTTGTGAAGGAAAATATTAAAGCAAAGAAGGAAGAACAGGTCAAGTGTAGTCAAGTAAATCTTATTAATTTTCCTCAAGTAGTTTAAAAGCCTCTCATTGCAATAAAATTGAAAGTAGTATAGAGTTTAGTCCTTGCACTCAAGGGTTTCAAGAGTATCATAACAAGGAAATATTTATGGAGGATATCTATATGAAAATTTAATTTTTTTTATGATAGCATAAGAGAGTAAGTACTATGGAGGATTGTAACATCCCCACCATTTTCTTATCTATCTATTAGTTTTTATTAGAACAAATGTTGTTGATGATTTTCTATGAGTGCAGGAACTGTAGCAGTTATGAACAACAATTTAGTGTATCTGTTGCACAACTGCAGGTAGAGGGATAAGGATTGTCGCTCAGGTAAATTGGGATATGATTTCAGTGCTTTAATAGCACCACGGTTGTGAGTACATGGAAGCTCACGGAGGAAAACTAATATAGGTTATACATTGATTGTAATTGCACGATTTGCTTGCGATTATTTTTGCATTTAGATCATAGTTTACCTCCATTTTGGTTAGAAAAATGCATTCATTTGTAGTATTCAATATGGATGCATTAAAAATTAAAGTTAAGTAAATATAATATACCTATATAAATTTTAAAATAAAATAAAAGAATATATATTAAATAAATAAAAATATATATAAAGAAAATAAATATATATACCAAATATATATAATATAAAAATAATAATAATAAAATATATATATATATAAAGGACAACACCCAATTATCGGGCAATTGTCCCTTATGCCATCCGATAAAAATCTATCGTGAGGTGTTTCATGGGAAAGCATATGTGTCAAAAACTCTTTGAGCCTTCACGCTTTTAAAAGGAAGTGTTTATGAAAAAGAAAATTCATTCTCTTCATCAGCGACTGTTGGTGGAGATTAACTGCTCTGTCGTCTATTGTGAGAGGTCGGCCACTCCAACTTGTGTAATGTTTTCTCTATGATATTCATTGTTATTTTTCTGTTCCGCAGAGGAAAATTTTTGTTGAGTTATCTTCTGCATGTCTTTATTTTAATCAATATTATTGTTGTTAATTTTGAAACCAAGTGGTTGGTATAACTATAGGATTTCAATCTAAATTATTTAGAAAAGATAAATCCAAGATCTGAAAACCTGTTAAATATTTTAGATGATATGCTAAATAAATTATGAAAATTATGTCAAAAATTTAGACAGTGTTGAACAACCAATACAAATTTTAAAATGATTTTAGGGTATCAAAATAAAATAAATTCGAATATGGCGGGAGTGGAAGCGGGAGCAGGACTAGGAACAGGTTCAGAGACTGGTGCAGGTTTCTGGACGGGAGTGGGATCAAGATTGGGATCGAGCACGCCAGGGCCCAAACTCGGGCCCGTAATACCCTCGACGGGCCCAGAGGAGGGCTCAGAGACTGAGCAGAATGGTGGCCAGGGTGGGGACGACATCTTGGGCCCGGGCCCTCAGCCCAGCCTCGATGCGAGTGCAAGCCTAGGGAAAAAGCCTCCAGATCCTGGGCAGGGTTATGTCTCGGGTGGGCCTAAACCCTCCTATCAATAGATCTTGGCTGGCACCAAGGCCCATCCTCGGGCCCTAGGTCTAGGGCTTTGCCTCGACGGAACTCACATTTCTATTCAAGAGGAGGTCTACTCCTTTGTTTCTGGATCCTCTGTCTCCCTGGTTGGGAAATTCTTGGGAGGGCGACCAGACATGGAAACCGTCCATAGATGGGCGACTTCCAAATGGAAGGTTTCCAGGCATATTCAGTCGGTTGCCCTTACCAAGGGATTCTTCATCATCAAACTAAATAATAGCGATGATGTCGAAAAGATCCTGTTGGGCGGGCCCTGGTTTCTGGGACGTAAAAGCCTCTTCCTCAGGCGATATGGAGATGACTTCCACCCCAGCACCCAAAGCATCAACTTCACCCTGATCTGGGTTTGGCTCCTAGACCTTCCCTTCCACCTGTGGCACAAAGACGTCCTAAGACTTATTGCTCAATCGGTCGGGGACTTGGTGGCCTTCAACCCCGCTACCAAGGTAGGATCCCGAATGGTTCATCATGCCAGATTTTGCATTAATGCAAATCTCGAATCCAAAATTCCCTCTTCTGTGACCATCTCTTCTGGGTCCTTCTTTTGGTGCCAATCCTTGATTTACAAAAATAAACTTGCTTTTTACCCCCTCTGTTGCAATCAGGGTCACCTCCCCCACCAATGCCTTGTATCCAAAAATGTTGATGGTCGTCCCCCCAAACTCCCTTCTCAATCAGGTCGGGCCCCGTCCCAAGGGCCCCCTCACGATGACCATAGATCCCAGGCCTGGACCACCAAGGAGGCCTCCCCTTTTGTCCCAAAGGATTCCCAAGTGGGCCCTGGCCTAGAGGACGGTCTTCCCCAGGTTTCCCCTTCTGCTGCTCCCTCCCTTGGGTCATCTTCCAAGGCCCCAATCTCAGGTTCTCCCTCCCCGCTTGATGCGAATCCCCCCTCGCAAGCCCCTGCTTGCACCCCCCAAGGCCTACGAGCCACCCATGATCTTTTCCCCGTCGGCTCCCACCTTCCCGTCTTCCTCTGTAATGGTTCCCTCCTCCCCCTCCACCCCCGCTATCCCCCCCTCGACCCCCTCCCGACCCTCCTCGTGGTCTCTGCTGGGCTTCCCCCATTGGAGTGTGGATTCAAGAGGTTAGACGAAGATTTTGAAGGCAGTTCTCCATCCAGGTCCGATGAAGTCAGCCCCAAGATGACCCGAAGCAGTACTTTCACCACAGACTTTGGCAGCAAACTCAAGAGAGGTCGGCCCACCCTGGGCGACTAGCGAACAAGTATCACTAAAGACGACATAGCCAATGGCTCCTAGGCAACTCTTGCCGACGTTGCCACGGGCTTCTCCAAGACGGATGCCCTTCGACCCAAACCCCCTGCTCAGGCCAAGAAGGGGGGCAAGCGACCCCACAAGGGTGTCAAATGAAGCTCATCACCTAGAATTTCAGGGGGCTCAATGGTGCCCCCAAGAAAAGGATCCTCGACCAACTCTGATCACCACCCGTCCTTCCTCCTCTAGGAAACCAAAATAGATAACGCTGCTGCCCGACGAGTAGCCCAAGCTACCTGGCGCAACTGAGTCCCTGTCTACCCCTACGGCTGGCTTAGTCGAGGGTCTGCTATGCATGTGGGATCCCCGGTCTTACGATGGGAGGCTCATATCATCTTCTCCTAGAATAATCAACATTCTGGTCCATTGTGTGAAGTCAAGGCACTCATGGATTCTATCCAACATCTATGCCCCTAACAGCCCTATTGAGAAAGCAGACTTATGGAAGGAAATCAACTCGATGAGAGAAGCCTTTGCCCCCCTCCCATGGATCATGTAAGGGGACTTCAACAGTCCCTTGTTCCTTTTTGATAAAATTGGGGGCTCAACGGCTTCGAGAAAAAGTGTGGGGGACTTTAGAGCCTTCACTGTCCTCAACTAGCTCATGGACGTCAGCCTGAAAGGAGCCAGGTTCACCTGGTCAAACAGAAGAGCGAGAGCAAGCCATATCCAAGTCAGGTTGGATAGAGTGTTCCTGTCCAAGGAAGCCCTTCCCCTGTTTATTGATGCAACCTTGTTGGCCCTCCCCAAAATTAGGTCTGACCATAGCTCCCTCCTCCTCGAAACCGATCATCATTCCTCCCCCAAGCGGCCCTTCCGGTTCAAGTCCATGTGGTTGCCTCATCCCAACTTCAAGGCCCAGGTAGGCCGCTGGTGGGCTCCCCCAGTCCCTGGGCGCCCCGTTGAACAAGTCTACCACAAGCTGAGATGCCTCAAAGAGCAACTCAAGGTATGGAATAGAGAGGTGTTCGGTAACATCTTTGAAAACAAAGCGGCAGTTAAGAAAAAACTTGAAGACCTTGAGCTCAGATTTTAGGCAGGCTCCCAAGACCCGGGGAACAGGGAAGAGGAACGCCTAGCCCTCAACGAGTATCATAAAATCCTGGCCAGGGAAGAAACATTTTGGAGGCAGAATTCGACAACCCTATGGCTCCAATATGGCGATGCTAACACAAAGTTGTTCCACACGTCGACTCTCAGTAACAGGGGCTCTAACTGAATTGCTGAGTTGGTGGGCAGTGACGACAGAATTATCAAGGAAGAAGAGGACATTTGGACTGAAGCCACCAACTTCTTCTAGGAGCTCCTTGGCGACAGCCCCAATGTCCTTAGAAGTGGCAGACTCCCTTCTGGAACATATCCCTACTTCAGTCTCGGCCATGGCAAATGAGATGCTTGTGCAGCCCCTATCTGACTCTGAAATCTATGTTGCCACCTTTTCCATGAAGGTTGAGGTGGCCCCGGGCTAGGATGGGTTTCCCCCTGATTCTTCCAATCCTTTTGGGACATCATTGGGCAAGAAGTGTATGCTACCATCTAGGACCTCCAGACTGCCAGCTCCATCCCCAGAGGTATTAACTCCACCTTAATTGCCTTGATCCTCAAGTCCCAGGCAGCCAGATCCCTCTCGGATTTTTGCCCCATTAGCTTGTGCAATGTCCTGTATAAAATCCTAACTAAATCCATGGCCTCCCGCATCAAGGATATCCTTCCCCTGATCATTGTCCCCTGCCAGGGAAACTTGATCAAAGGTAGACTGATCATAGACAAAGTTATAATCATGCACGAGGCCATCCACTTGGCCTTCCTTTCTAAAAATGCCTCCTTTCTGCTCAAACTGGATATGAACAAGGCCTTTGACAGAGTCGACTAGGATTTCCTTTCTAAGGTCCTCCTTAATTTTGGGTTCCACCCCTCCTGGGTCAGGCTCATCAGCAACTATATGTCCTCCCCCTGGTTCTCTATCCTTATCAACGGATCCCCTATCGGGTTCTTCCCTAGTTTTAGAGGCCTTCGACAAGATGACCCCCTATCCCCGATCCTCTTCATTATCATGGCTGAGGCCCTGGGATGCACCATATCGAGTGTTGTTTCCTACGGACTCATTTTGGGCATCAGGCCTGCGCTAGGCCTACCCCCTGTGTCTCATCAGCAGTTTGTGGACGACACCATCCTCGCCACCTCAGCTTCAATCCCTCAAGCCAAGGCCCTCAAGCAAATCTTGACCCTATACAAGGAGGCGGCCTGGCAGAAAATTAAACTCCAGAAAAGTAAGATTTTCTTCATCCATACTCCCTTGGCTAGGCAAATCAGAATTGGGCAGATTATGGGTTGTACCCCTGGTTCCCTTCCCTCATCTTACCTCGGGCTTCCCCTGTTTACAGGTGCATCCTCCAAGGCCCTGTGGGGCAGGATGATAGAGCGGATTCAGAGGAAGTTGGCCCCCTGGAAAGGTCACCTCCTCTCTCAGGCTAGCAGAGCTACCCTCTTGGCGGCTGTCCTTCAAAGCATTTTGATATATTTCATGTCAGTCTCCAGAATCCCGACCTCCATTATAGCCCACATCAAACAAATTCATAAACGCTTTCTCTGGTCAGGTAGCAAAGATAAGAAGAGGATTCTCCTGGTCTCCTAGCCCTTGGTCTGCCACTCCAAAGGCGAGGGAGGGATCGGTATCAGGCGGGTGACCCTCATGAACAAGGCCCTATGGTCCAAGCATGCTTGGAAGGTGTTCACCAACGCCCCTAATGAGTGGGTCAGCATCGTTCGCAGGAAATGCTGCCATCATCAGCCCTTCCTCAGCGAATCTCAGCCTTGAGATGGATCAGCCTTCTGGGAATCCTTGATCTCCACCAAAGACATTATTCAAAAAGGGACCAGATGGATCCTCGGGGATGGAGCCAAGATCGACTTCTGGGAAGACAGGTGGATCCATGATGAGGCCCTGACTGCTGACAGAGATCTCCTCATCCTCAAACCAGGCTGGCAGACAAAGGGCCCAGAGTTTCGGCCTATCTTTCCTAGAACCAGGGGCGGGTTACTTGGAAACCCATCTTGAATCCCAGGCACCCGCTCCAAGCTTCCAAGCTTCAGCGCCTCCTCAATGTGACTGTTATTCTGTCCTCCGGAGGAAATGACAGATGTGTTTGGCATGGCACTCTCAGTGGCATATTTTTTGTCAAATCTACCTACAACCTTTAAAGAGTCCCTGACGAGGCCCTCTTTCTAGCCCGGTAGGTGTGGGCTAAGAAGCTGATCCCCAAAATCAGCCACTTCGTCTAGGCAGTTGTCCATTACAAGATCCTGACTATCGAGAACCTGATCAGGAGGGGCTTTCAGATCTCGAACAGATGCTTCCTTCGCTATGCTGCCTGGGAGTCCACTAATCACCTCTTTATCAGATGTCCCTTCTCTTTTGAAGTCTTGGGCCTCATCCTTTCCCAATTCTCTATTCAGTGGGTGGCCCCCAACTCCATCTCTGACCTCCTATCTTAGTGGCCCAACCCCTTTGCCCATCCTTTCATCCGCTTCCTCTAGGGCTCCTGCCTTCCTCATCTACTTTGATAACTCTGGCTTGAGTGCAACAGTAGAACCTCTCCAACCCGGCCCGTTCCCCCTAGTGGATAGCGACCAAGGTGGTGTCCTTCGCCCTTGATAATTTCTACTCCATCCCCTTGATCGAGGTGCCCCGGAGGCTAGGCGAGGCCACCCTCCTATCCTCCCTCGGAGTTCAGCTTCCCCCCAGGTCCCCCTCTCGTCCCCTCCCGTCGATCTATGACGAGGTGGACTACCCCCCGGATGGGTCAAACTTAACTTTGACGAAGCTTCTAAAGGGAATCCTAGGCCCTCTGGAGTGGGCGGGGTCATCAGAGACTGTCATGGGGCCCTGATCATGGCGTACATTGCACCGCTTGGCATCTAGACTAACAACTTCGCCGAAGCAACAACTCTCCTCAGTGGGCTGACCGCCCTCAGGGAGTCCTCCTCAAAAGTCATCATTGAGGGCGATTCCCAAGTTATTATCAAAGTCGTTCGTAGCCCGAAAAACTACTCTTGGCGCATTCACAACTCCATATGGGAAGTCCTCACCATTCTCTAAGGACTCCTCGACAACGCCTTTTGGCATGTGTACAAAGAAGGCAATAGGGTTGTCGATTTCATGGCAAATCAAGCCATCTTAGCTGAAGACTTCACCACCTGGACCCCGAACATCCCTGAAGCTCTAGTCCAAATATCTTCGCAAGACTATCCTAGCAACGATGAGGGCCCTGGTGCTTAGCTCGCCCTGAGTCAGGGCCCCTAAGTTTCATTGTTGCACCCCCCAGTGGCCAGGGGAATCACCTGTCTGCTCCGCCATGTCGACTAGCCCTTGTCCTCCTCTTGCTCGTGAGCCGATCATCAAGATCCCCCTCGTGGTGCCAAGTGTCATCGGCCACGTCAGATTATCGGTTCATCTCGGCCTGGATTTACGAAGCTTCGCTGGCAGTTTTGGCAAGTCCAAGTCAGAGTGCATGACAGCCCATTTTGACCTTCCTACCTTAGACGTCGTGCCATCAGATTCCCATGTTGTGTCAGTTCGCCCACGGCTCTATCCCGTGAGGTCCCCTCAAGTTGATCCCCCGCTCAAATTGCGCCATCTGGAGCGCTGGCATTGGCCCTTCTCCCCTGCCCCGCGTGGTAGCCTTCAACCGCGCCCCCTTAGCCCCTCCCACCTCGTGTCGCCCCCTACCCCTAGCGCTCCTTCCCGACACCGGTGGCCCTTCCCCTCCTTTGCGCCCCCCTGTAAGTTTTTAAACCTGTCACACGCAGAGTTCTCCCGCATTCTTGTCTGCTTCCCCCTCCCCCTGTCCTCGCATCTCTGGTCAGGCCACCCCTGTTTCCCTTGCCCCTGTGCTGTCAGTTCGCTCCTCATGGCTGCCAAAGTTGTCTTCCTCGAGCCTTCCATGCTTGAATTGAGCGAGTCGGCCAGGCTATTTTCCAATGCCAAGAAATATACCCCTTTCTTCAGCAAATTCGCAGGGGCCGACGAAGATATTACCCAAAGTTTTCTGGATACCTGGAATGATGGTGAGGTCAAAGTGAAGGGTCTCCACTTCAAAGTGGCCAAAGAGTTTCTGACGGAGGTTACAAGCCTGCATCATGAGGAGAAAGGCAGAGTCATCAGACGGGATAAGCACAATTGGGAGGAGGAGTTGTCTCGCTTCCCAGAGAAGCAGTGGGATAAGGCCAATATTTTTTGCACCAACCTCCCGGCCCCCTTCGACAAGGCCATCATCCCGGTGATGCAGTACATCACCTGCGACGATCCGGACCAGCGGCTGTACAGTTTCCACCTTAGCTACTTCAACCACCTAAATGGAGCCATGCTGGTCAGCACCCCTCGGTTCCTTTTGTACTCCCTAAGCCTTTCCATCGACCAAGCTCGCAGGAGCCACTCCTGGCCCTCCCACTAAGGCCTCATGGTTGTCTTGTATAGGCATGCCCTAGCTAACCAGTCGCAGCTTCACTGCATCCCTCCCCTATCCACTGTCCCCCCCTGAAGCGGCTAACTCCCCCGGTGCTTCTCCTGCAGCTTCTAAATCCAAGGAGACCCCCTCCCCCGAAGCCTCCCCTTCCCCGAAGCGGCGTAGGCCCACCCAGAAGTGCAGAACTTCGGCCCAGGGCCTAGGCAGGGCCCCGCCTCCTGGTGCCAGTCGTAAAGGCCCGCCCCCAGGCAGTAGCAAGGTTGATGGCAGCACCAAGAAGGCCAAGGTGGAGGCCCCGGAGCCCACCGAAGTCAGCTCTGACTCTGGCAGTAGGCTGCAGAACTTGGCAATCATGGCCCTTCTTGACACCACGATTGGCTCCCTGACCGCGTCCGCCAAAGCGGCTTCCTCAGCGGCCAATGCCCTGGCCGAACTCCAACGCAGGCTGGGCGATGGCCCTGATAGGGAGTGGAGCTGATCTGACAGGTTGGGCCCCGTCCAGGCCAGGCCCGGCTGCAGGGCTTCCCGGAGTGACGGCATGCAGTTTTTGCGATATTGGCGTTTGTTGTTTTACGGCTTTTCCTTGTTTTGGTGGCCACAGGCCAAATTTTGTTGTTCTGTTTCTTAGTTGGCCTGATTTTTGTAGGCACCAGGGCCCTGGGCCCCGGATCGTTGCCCAAGGGCGCAGCCCCGATTTTTAATCTTAATTTCAGCCTCGGCTTTCTATGTAACTAAGGTTTTGGGATCCTTCTTTAAAAACCCATTGTAAATATATTGCTACTTATAAAAAAAAAATACAAATTTAAAAATAAAAATAAATAAATAAAGATAAAAATAAAAATAAATAACTTTGCTATGGGTGGACAGTATTATGTTTGTAAATATTTTGGTTATGCATTGCATAATAGTCAAAGGTAATATGCATATAGTTGCATTGCATTAACTGTGCAAGCCCAATACTCTGTTTTTAAACAATATTAAACTTTTCTTTAATTCTGTACATAGATATGAAGTGATGAAAATTGTGAAAATAATTTTTGGTTGAGAATATATGTATATGTGATTGATTGAAAGTAAACTGTTCTAATAATTGTGAAGTATCAAGTGTCTGTGTTTTGTTTTTAAAAAAAAAATGCAAACAAAATTCTACCACTTTTGCCAAGATATTTAATATTGATTTAGATAGAACTGATAATAAAATTTGAATACGCCAACTGTCATCTCTCTAGATCCATAGTTCTGTGTGTCCATCTCAAGGCATCTTTGGTGGAATTTAACCCAGTTTTCGTAATAATATTGTATGAACCTGAACCTGAAGGTCCCAATATTAATAACCTTACATCTGAAGGTAGTAATTTAGAGCAGAATACACTTTCCAAGGTTAGATGAGAATCGTATATTAAACTTGTCTCTTAATTTGTGTGTGCGTTCTAAAGTAGTACCCTGTTGGTTTTAATAGACTGCCAAATTTTGGTATGATAGTAATTTTGGAAGGAAATCAGCCTCGGAGTGTGACCATTAAATGGTACCGATTTGGTTGAACAATGTTATAATACCTCTATTGAAACTTGATTGAGTAGATGTAAAAATGTGACTGTAATTTGAGTGCTTAAAATCTGTTCATAAATTGGAAGTAATTTGAGGCTCGCGGGTAAGTCTTGGATTGAATTCAAAAGAGTACTTTAACTGGTGAGATAAACCTAAAGTGTTAAACCATGACTTCTTCACGCTGTATATTAAGTATTAAAAACAGTTCACTTCACTTACAGAAGAAAAAAAAAATCTCATATAGGTACCAAGTTGTTTTCCAATGGAATTCTTCAATTATAATACTATTTAATATAGTTTAGTTTAATCCTTAGGTTGGTTAATCCTTAGGTTAGCAAAGTCAAATAAAAATTATAGAATTGATCAATTACGAGAGAGGTACAAACATATATATAAGTTTATAATTAAAAAAAAAAACAATTGGTCGAAGTCTTTACTTTAAATGCATTCACGAATGATTGAATTAAAAGTAAATAGTAACATAAGAATGATTGAATTAAAAGTAAATAGTAATATGGCAGGGTTGTAATCAGGTTTTGGGTCCCTTGATAAAAAAAACCTTTTTAATTTAAACTACTAAAAAAAATAGTAACATGGCATGCAAAAAATATAATAATTTAGTAAAACTCTATTATATCTCCTCAATCTATTATATCTCTGTTTGAGGAGGATATTAGAATGTTTCTAAGACATAGTCATAGTGAATCTTTGTTTGAAAACTACCTATAACAATAAAGCATTAAATAAAATATAAAATATAAGTTGTTAGGTTAATCAGGTTAAGTTTGAAGTCCAATCCTTATTTCTTTTAATGAAGAAGACCTTGAAAGACACCCTTCATGGAAAAATGTAAACCATACCCAAACATTTCTATAAACCTTCTCCATGCCATGCATACTCTCTCTCCCTCGAGAAGTATGAAATATCTTTGTACTTAACCAAAAGTATGAAATATCTTTGTACTTAACCAAGGGAAGTTTTAACTTAATAGGTGGAGCTAACTTGTACTAAATTAGTTATTCTCTTCGGTTATTAATATGATAGAAATATTGTGTTATTAGGTTGTTATTGGGTTATACTAATATTTTGTGTTATATATACTTCTCTTTAAAATAGATAGTTATAAATCTTTAAAAATATGAATCTTCTTATAAATGTTCTTACAAATGTTTTTATGGGAATCAAAGTCATTTTATGAAATTCTTAGATTGGAAACTTTTTGTAGACTAAAACAATAGCTTGGACAATCCTTAAATTAAACCTTTGGAAGGTGAACCAAAATAAGAGATGTTTTGTGACATCACCTATCTCCAGCCACTAAGAAGGATGGTATATGGAAATTGAAGCCATAAAGAAGGATGGTATATGGGGATATTGAATCCATCGAGAAGGAAAGATTGTTGATGCTACTTCGAGTAGAGCATCCACCCAACTCTGATAGCTCATAGGTGGCGGTTGTTGTAATTCGAGGATAATCGTTCTTTAGAAAAAATAGAAGGGTCAGTGGATCCTATGCTAGGAAGAGTAACGAACAGCAAAATGAGACGTCGTTCTAGGTTATCGTATGAGGTAGTATGTGAGGGTTCTCACGACTCATAATCCAGATAGCCAACAGTAACTCAAGACTAGGGGTGTTGATATTAAGGTTGGAAGGTCCAGCGATAGATGGTATGAAACGTCTTATCGTCAACTATGATATGATCTAAGATATTTGAATCTAAAGCCAGAGTATTAGCAGGCCCTGATAGCATTCATAGAATTATGGACTGCTATCAGGCACCAGGCATAACAATGCTAACTCTAGCATGGGCTTAAAACTTAATCATGAACCAAGATGAAGAAAAGGTTAATGGGATCAATGTCCTCCATGCTACGAGATGGGGAAAATATGCATCCACCCTTCCAGATGTTATGGGCCCTGGAAGGATAACTCCTTACCGAGAACCCAAAACTTGAGTCAAAAGAAGGTGAGTCTCATAAATGGAAGCCTATTATGGAATTTGGTCAATCTCGAGCACTCGAGATTCTGTCTACAACGGTCTTTTATCTCGGAGTACGGAATTTTATGCCTATGTACTAATATAAAGTTGGGTGTGAAATTGTCAATTTGTGACCTTGTTTCCAAATGAATCGAAATTTTGTTTTTTGTGTTTTTAACAACCAAGAGAGTTAGACCTAGGTTGTTACAAGGATGATCTCGGTGGTAACATAAAAAATAATATATTTTTGAACTATTACTTGCACTTCAAATTATCTAAGTTATAATAAACTTATAGACAATAAGTCTTATTATGAATAGTTTAATTAAATCAAAGAGACTAATGAAGATAAGAATGTTGGTGGGAATGGTAGGAGAGGAATACCCTTGAAGAAAAAACAAAGAGAAAATAAAACTTAGAGGGGTGTTGAAATGGGCAACAAAAGCAAATATAATAAATGTTGGCTAGAAGTAGGGCTAAACCCGCAATTAAAAATAAAAAATGATGATAAAAATTATATGTTGAAATATTAGGGGTACGATTAAGACCCTCTATAAAAAGAGTTGTTAGAAAAATAATAGGTTGTTGTAGTCCTAGTTTGTTTTATTGCAAGAAATAAAATAAGTACTAAGAAATGCTTTAGGAAGATGAGATGTTATCTAGTAATTATTGTTACATAAGATTTAGGAATATTTTAACAATATGAGACGAACACAAATGGGATGGACAATTGCTAAAATCAAAAAATAATTGGGTTGCAAGTCCTTTTATGAATAAATAGAAAAATTTAGAGTTGAATTTATAAATTTATATGCTAAAATTATAGTTGCTTCTCATGAAATATGTTGGAAAGACCTTAGTTTATTTATGTCAAATTTAATGGTTATTTATAATTGTGATCTATGTATTCTTGGATGGGACTTAAACATAGTTATACCTCATTTGGAAAATAAGGGTGCTACTCATGGAGGGTCTAAATAAATAGAATATTTTGCTTCATTTATCAATTTAAATAACCTTTGGGATGCTATTCTTTCAAGATTTTAAAATGGATTGGATAATAGGTGCATAGAGAAAACTTATGTTTGGATCAATTTTTATTATCTAGTATAACCATAGAGTATATAATATCTTTAGCATTTTATTTTGAGTAAGAATCATATTACAAACCCATTATATTGAGATGTAATTTACTTATTCAAATCCATTTTAATTTTTGTTTATATGGATCCAAGATCTTGATTTCATTTATATTGTTAAGTTAGGGTGGGATGAAGCAAGATTTGAAGGATCGTGTATGTACATATTTTTTCAAACTATAAGATATCTAAATTCAAACTATAATATATCTAAAGGGATAGATAAAATTTGGAATGCCAAATATTTTGATAACATATTTAAAGGAAAAGAAAAAATTAAATCACCCATCAAATTTTGGGTAATCAATTGTATATAGAGAATTTCATATCATCAACCAAAGTTCTAATCCTACAAGTGAACCATAACATTTCAATCAAATGGTATTAGCTCAATTAGTTATACTCAACTTTTAAGGAGGATACCCAAGTTTGGTTCAATCAAATGGTATTAGCTCAATTAGTTATACTCAACTTTTAAGGAGGATACCCAAGTTTAAACTTGCCAATATATACATGCTTAATTGCCAAGTTGTACCCAAGTTTAAACTTGCCAATAGATACATGCTTAATTGCCAAGTTGTTGAATACCATTATGTGGTTATGATATAATATGGGTGGGGTTTATTTTAATCCCATATAATCATTATAAAAAAATAAAATTAAATCCAAGCTCAAAACTTTACAAGATAGAATAGAAATCAAAGGAATGGACCAACATAATTATGTGTAAGAAAATTCATTACTTTCTAATAATCAAATGTATTTAAAAAATAATCATATTGATCCCAATAATCTAGGGAAAGATGGCTTAATGAAGTAGACATAAATGCCAAAAATTTCATGCTAAAGCCAAAATAAATTTCTTTTTTCAACAACTCAAAAGTATATTAACTCAAGATGGAAGAAATATTAAGGAAGAAGAAGACATCAGGAAGGAAGCAATTAATTATTTGATAAATATTTTGTTAGATATTTTGTTAGATGTTAGTCATGAAAAATATTCCATCAATTATCAAATGGGGATAAAATAAAATCTTGACAAGTAAAATCTCTATGCAGGAGCTAAACGAGGCAATTTTCTCTTTAACTCTTTAAAAAACACATGGACTTGTTGGATTTATTTTTTTATTTATTCCATTTTTAAATTGGGATTTTTTGAAAAATAATATGTTGGATTTAATTAAAGAGGTAAGAAAAATACTACAATATTTGAGATCAATGCCATATTTATTGCATTGGTCCGAAGAAAGGTGAAATAAAATATTTTGATATTTTTGGTCTAATGACCCTTTGTAATATGATTTATAATATAACATAAAGAATTATGACAACTAGATCGAAAGTGTTCTAGATTGTGTTTTCTTAGAGGAACAAAATGGTTTCGTTCATAGCCATTAAATTCTTATTAGTGTAATCATTACACTAGAGGCCATAGATTCTCTTAATTCCATGAAAAACCCATGAGTGCTTGAAATATTAGACATGAACAAAACATATGATAAGGTTTTCTAGAGTTTTCTATATGATATTTTCAAAAATATTGGTTTTTATCAAGGTTGGTGTGAATGGATTGGATTTTGCTATAACAAGCCAATGTATTCTATTTTGACCAATGAAACAAACATCTTGTGGAGTCTACTAGGGTGACTTCTATATCCTTATCTATTTATTATTAGTAGTAAATTACTAGGAAGAGCTTTCTCAAAGTGAAAAATAGAAGAATAAATCAAAGGTATTCAAGTTGCAACAAATGGTCTCTTTAAATATCATCTAAAATTTGTTGATGATAGTTTTTTTTGGGTTATTCCTTAGTCATTTAGTCCATGGAGTTTAAATTAATATTATTATGCTATGAAAAGGTTGCTAGACAATTAGTTAATGCTAAAAATTCCATATTCATTTCATTAACATTGCCTATATTTACAATGAATTATTGCAAAGATATTAGGTTTTAAAGTTAAACAATAGCCATCAACATATTTGACTATTCTTTTATCTCAAAATGAAAAGGAGCTCTATGAATCAATTATAAAAAGAATGATATATTATTTGGTAGGTTGGACAAGTAATTTCTTAAACATGGGTGGAAGTCTACATTGCAATCTTGATGAAATTCAAAGAGATTTTATTTATAAAGGATGTGATGAAAATTTTAGATTTCATCTTTGTAAGTGGGATAGAGTTTGTAAAGGAAAAAAACATCTAACTAGTTTCTTCAATGTCCTTTTGCTTATACCATTTGAGGCCACTTTTTTTATAAAATATGAGAATATATTGGGAACTCCATAAACATTAAAATAGTTAATAAAATGTTATATAAATTGTGTCAATTGCAATGTTTTCTCTATGAGTCATAGCATTCCATCCATGGATAAGAACTTAACTTTAGCTTTGAAAACATTGATTTAAAATATTATTAACTCTTTCAATGTTGATGTATATCCCAATATATTCTCATATTTTATAAAAAGTGGTTTCAAATGGTGAAAGCAAATGAACAATGAAAAAGTAAATGGTTTGATATTTCTAGATCCTTCTCACACAAGACGAACCTAAGGGTTCATGATATCCTCTTATTTATAAACCCTCACCTGTAGAATCCTTGTTTTGGACTACTAACCAAAGGAAGATTCAGGCCCTCCCTACGGCCTTGAGTAACCAAACATTCCTCCATGAAAAATATTTAGGATTAAATATTCTTGATTACATTAAATCCTTATTTCTAAAATTTGACTAAATATCAACTATCTTTTGAGAGATTCCAAACCAACTCATCCTTCCTTGTAAAAAAGGGAAAATAAAAATCTTGAAGCATCCTTTGAAGCCTATCAACTATTTCTTTGATGTCCTCTCCTTAAATGAAGTTTCTAATAGAAATCCATTATCTATAATAGTTTCTCATGTTAATATAATTTTAACCTTTGAAAATTTATAAGCCAAACATGCTTAAGCCAATGGTTTCTATTATAGATAATAAATAAGAGATAAGGATTCGATCAAACATCAATCTAGAAATTTGAAAAAATTTCATTATTGAGTAACTATCTAACATACTTTTTGATCAATTGTAAACTATCTAATTTAAAACTCCATGTTATTGATCCTCTAGGTAGGGTTCATTTTCTAAACAATTTTATTACATCAATAAAACCTTATATATTTTTGAAGTAAAATATTACCAACTCTTTCCTTAATATTTGAATAATCTACAACCAAGTTTTGCCTCTAATGTTAGACTCCTAGGTTTTTCATTTCATAAGGCTACCACTCCAATACTTTTTTCTTTGCAAACTCTATCCCACTTACAAAGAGAAAACATAAAATTTTCCTCAAGGCCAAGGCCAACAGTGGTGAAGTACCTATGGGTGCTATTGATGTAA
The DNA here is from genome assembly GCA_028583015.1 of Wollemia nobilis. NCBI lineage: Eukaryota > Viridiplantae > Streptophyta > Pinopsida > Araucariales > Araucariaceae > Wollemia > Wollemia nobilis. The sequence goes on from JAQPPZ010000521.1 coordinate 14,647,153, forward strand.
GCCTATAGGCAAGTGCTATGTAAGCCTTTGGACATCTTGATGTAATCCTATGGGCATCTTCATATAAGGCTATAATCTAGTTCTATATAAGCCTTTTGATATTTTTCTATGTAATTCTATGGGTATTATTCTATGAAAGCCTATGGGTATTTTCATTTAAGCCTAAGGGAACTCTCATGTATTCATCCTTCATAAAAATTATTTAATCCATATTTATGGATAACTTTGCTTAAAGGGTAATTTATTATTATTTTATTGTAAGGTTAACCTCAACATTAAGTTAATTTTAGGCTAAGGTCAACATCTTATTGGGGTTTTGGTATCGCTATAAATACCTCTCAATACGAAATCATGTAATATATTGTGATTTACAAAAAATATTTTGGGGTGCACATGGGTACCCTCTTATTCCTTCTCTTATATCATGTATTTTATCTCTTTCTTTTTTGTCCATATGCTCTATTTTCTCACTCTTCTTCCTTTTCATGTACATGATTGTGGTGAATGGTTGTTTTGGGATGTTTTTAGAAAACATTATAAATTACAACATGATATTAGAGATAAAATAACGCAACTTCATTTAATTACATAGAAATGATGTATAGAGAATACCATAGTAGATATGGATAAACTATTAGTTTTGGCAATTTTCTTGTAAAATTTCAAGAGGGATCCTAGTTCAACACTTTTAGAAATTTTAGAGATTTTGCTATTTTGATACCTATTTTTGCATCCAAAAAATATACATGTTTCCCTCCAAAAAATTGAATTTCAAATTTAAAAGAGGAGTATTGCACAAAATATTCCCCTTTGTGGCGGAAGGAGGTATATAGACATGCATGATGAATTTTTGGTGGTAATTTCTAGATGGATGTTTAAATTTTTACATCTCTAAAAGATATTGTAATGCATTGGTAAGTACCCTTTATAATGGGATGAATGTTTATAATTCAACTTGCATGGGAGGTTTCTTTTATTTTGTACATAAGGCACATTTTTTTCTATATGTGACATACTGACTACTTTGTAGGGTGTACCTATTGCCATGTGTAGGGCATTCCCACATTTGTGCACATGGCATGAATGTATCCATCCTTTTTTTCTTTAAAAAATAAAAATAAAACATTAGTGCTTCAAGAGGAAGCACCTATTTTATTATGTAAACATGCATACATGGCATGCTAGTTAGTGCTCTTCCTTACTAGTAGGAGGTCTTGGGTCCAAGCCTCATCAACTCCAAACACTTAAAATGATTATATATATGGAGAAAAATTCAACAAATTATATCCTACAAAGCATCAAACACACATTCACCAATACAACATCCAATCTAGTGCTAACAAGTGGTAGATAGCAATTCGACAAAATTATTTCTAAGGTTTGACATTTGATTTTTTGTTTTTATTTAAGCATAATATCGTCTAACTTTTGGAGGCTATAACTTTTGCTGGCAATTAAAAATAATAACTATTACTTTTTACCCCACATAGTTCACCTTAGACGGCAGGCGACTAAGGTGGACGACAAGCAAGGATGTCGGCAAGTGGTCGACATAGTAGAATAGTGGTTTGATTAGAATTTTGTTTGTAGCCCGTCTATTTCTCCAATAGACTTAGGGGTAACTATATAAACTTGTAATTTATTTATTTTTAAGTTAATGCGAATAACAATTCACATCTGGTGTCAAATCATAGGAGGAGTGTCTAGGTTTTCAAGGCCAGGCATGATTCTCAAGGAGGCCCGAGGAGGCCCACAGGAGAGTAGGAGGAGCGCTAAGGCTAGGCATGATTTTTGAGGAGCCCCACAAGGTGCAGATCCCAAAGCTAAGTGAGTAGGCCAGCACAGAACCTGAGGACACGCGAAGGCATGATTCCCAAGGTGAACTACTAAAGGTACGGTGAGGCTCGTAGACCAGTAGTAGCAGACTAGACACATGGTAGTCAATAGGGCTAATGTGGTAGAGTGGATCGAGGTTGACCGAATAGTGATGTGGCATAGCCGACGTAGATGGAATGCGGATCAAGGAATGCTGACTAGGCAATGACATGGCAGAACGCTGACTAGGCAGTGATGTGGCAGACACACAGTAAGAAATGCTGATGTGACGAGTGGACAAGCAAGGATAAGGTGACGTAGTGAAAGGCGATTTTCCCGAAGGGAGCAAAAGGGTAAGGTCCGATTACCCGAAGACAATCAAACTATCTACCACATGCCCATTGTTTTAAACACCCTCTGCACCGAAATCCCAATGCATGTGGGATAATAGGTTTTAAATTTTTTTAATTAAATCATGTCGCCCTCGTGTTTAAATAAATGCGAAGGAGTTTACATCCAAAAGTGGCTTGTAGCACGAGTAGCAAAGGGTCAATTTTTGCAAGGAAGAGATCACGGGTTCGAGTCCCGTCGGATCCCAAAAATTTTCTAAAAGCCCATTTTAATTTTTTTTTGTATTAAATTTTTTATATAACTTATTAAATTTTTTAATAATTTAGCTTAATATTTTATTAAAATATTTTTTAATGTTTTAATTAAATATTTGCTTAATTATTAATTAATATTTTAATAAGGTTTTTATAAAAAAAAATTGCAAACTTTTATAAAAATGCAAATAGAGATTTCCTAAGAGGAAATATTTTGTAAAAATCCTGAGAGGCTTAAAAAAATTTCTTTGTAAAAGTTTGAGAGAGGCAAAAGCATTGAAGACTGAAAAATTATTGTAAAAGGCCTAAGAGGCTTTAAGAGTGTAAATTTCTGTTATTGCCTAAGAGGCAATCTTTGTAAAAATGGGAAGCATAAAAGTGAGGTTAGAAAAGTGACGGGAAGCCTTCTAGAGCACCAGTTTAGCGCTGCCCCTTGGAACCCCGTTCAAGGGTTAAGTATTGTGATGGAAAACATGAAGGTGCCAAGTTTCAATGGAGATAATTATGCTATTTGGAGCATAATGATGAAGACCTTCTTGATGGCCAAAGACCTCTGGAGCATTGTAGAAGAAGGATATGATGAACCCACTTGGAACAAGCTACAAGATGAGGGGAAAAAGAGATGAAAGGGAAACAATATGAAAATTGCTTAGCCCTTATGGATTTGAGGAGAGGAATGGAAAAGAGTGTTTTCCCTCTCATAGCTAATTGTAGAACAACTACAATGGCATGGCAAGTATTGAAGGATACTTATGGGTTTGATGCAGACACCCATAAAGCCATGTGTGACAATCATGAAGATTGTTTAAGCAAGGAGGAGCCTTGCTTCCTTGAAGAAATTTTTGAATTAGATCCTTTTGAAGGAGCTTTTAAAGACTCTTGTGAAGGCTCATATGAAGATAAGAGAGACGAAGATAAGGAATCCCTTCATGGCGAAGAGAATGATAAGGCGAAGGAGCCTTGTATAGCTCTCATTGGAGAGAGTTATTGTGAGACACCCATAGTTGCAGAAATGTCTTGTAAAGGTATGGAAAATTGTAATAGTCAATTATTTATTTTAGGAGGAGAAAAAGATGAAAAGAAAAATTGTACTAATGTTTTTTTTGTAGGAATGGCATGCTTGGAAAGCATTCACATTGATAGCAAAGAGGATGAATGTCTCAATGGAGAGACAATTGCTCAAGGACCTTGTAGTGAAGACCACTTAAAAGTGTAATAAGATCTTGAAGATGAAGGAAGAGAAACACTCACATTGGAGTGTTCCTTGCTTGAAGACCATCAAAGTGAAATGTATGATGAAGAATGTCTCATGGAGGAGATAAATGAAGAGTGTATTTTGGAGAATGCACCTACAATTCTCATGGAGGATAATAAATAAATTTTATGGAATGATGATGGAGAAGCAATCTTCATGGAAGACCATTGGCTCCCTTATCTTGAAGACCATTCACTTGGAATGTATGAGTGCTCTCTTGAAAGAGCAAATGAATATGTAAATATTGAAGCTCACTCATATGGAGTGAATTTTGATTGTAATGTTCACGTTATGTGGGATTTTGATCCACAAGAATTTGTAATTGAAGAGGATATGAAAGACATAGGCTTCATGCTCAATGGAGGATATCACTTATTAGGGGTGAAAAATAAAGATGCTTCTTGTTCATCATCCCAAGAATTAAAACATGAAAAATAAGGAGAGATTGATAGTTTTCATGTTGTGATGACTATGAGAACATCAATGCTTGAACCCGGGAATTGTCTTGTACAGAAAATTACAAAACAAGAGGAAGATTACTCATTTGGTGCAATAGAAAAAGAGATTAATGGGTTCCATGTTATGGAAACATCAATGGAAGAAAAAATGAAGGGCATAAGTTTCATGCTTCATAATGAATATTATCTCAAGGCTGAGATAATAAAAGGAAAATCACATTATGAGAAAGACTATCTCAAGAAGGAGATAGAAAATAGTGAGATAGTCATTAATGAACTTCATGATGTATTGGAGGCATCATCAAAGGAGATTGAAAATTGTCTTGAAGAGGTAATTGTGGATGAAGATCACTCACTTGGAGTGACTACATTGCATAAAAAGAGTTGTCTTGAAAAGGCAACAATGTATGATTGCTTGGATGAATGGTGTTTCAACACACCAACATGGATTAAACAAAGGAGGAGAACTCTCAATATCATGAAGGCAACAAGGAAGAAAAATGTCACAATATCGCGACATGTCGCAATATCACGACCAAAAAGGAAAAGGAAGGGCAAGAGAGGAAACATGTCACGATATCGCGACATGTCGGGTTTTCATGACCCAAAGAGGAGAGAAGAGGTGATGGAGCATAAATGTCATGATATCGCGACATGTCGAGTTTTCACGACCCGAAGAGGAGAGAGAAGGTAAGGGAATAGAAATGTCACGATATCACGACATGTCACGATATCACGATAGGAAGAGAAGAAGACGAGGAAGAAGGAGGAGATGTCACGAAATTGTGACAGGCAGCATTTTCAGAGACCATTACAGAATGACACGTGGCAGCACAGAACGACACGTGGCACCAAGGTGTAGTGAAAACAAGCACAAAAAAATAGTTAACGAAATATGTTATGCCAGTTACAGAGGACATTATAGATTGTAGTTATGGAGCAGACAAAGATGAACAGTCATGGTAGAAATGAATCAAAGGGCCACCAGATGGAATACGAAGAGGCATGCCCAAAAATTTATAAAAGGATGAAGAAGAGGCATGTACAGGGGTTGGAAAACTATAGAAGTAGACTCGTAAAGTTGATTTGCAGAGCCGAGGGCAGAGAGCTGGCTTAGAGAGTGCATTTTCCTTCCAAGGGAGGACAGAGTTAGGATTTGCATAGGGAGTAGAAAACTAAGCCGTCGAGCTAGTTTTTGTAAAGCCTGCGGGCTGTTACTGTAATTTATTTCCAGTTTGTTAATGAAAAATTGGATTCATGAGTTGCAAATTTTTCTGTTCCCCATCAAGTGGTATCAGAGCCAAAAGTTCTTGAGTGTGCAAGCAGATCATCGAAAGTGAGGTGGTTTGCACCAATATTTGTGGAAGGTCTTGTGATTGAGTGAGTAGAATGCCTCCAAGAAGAAATCGAGGTGGTGGCAGAGACATAGCAACAGCAAAAGATGTTCGAGTTTTGCAGGGACAAATGCAAGCCCTACAAGAGGAGCTACTCATAATAGATTTGTAGAGGCAAGTGAAAGCCCTGCAAGAGGAGCTGCTCATAATGGATTTGCAGAGGCAAGAGGAGCTGCACAGAAAGCGTGAGGATAAACTGAGAAGTAGAGGCCAAGAAATGGAGTTGAAGCGGACTGCAAAGGTAGGTGAATGTCTGGAGGTATTGCAGAAGGCGATGACCAAACAGCGCAGAAGTGAAGATCACTTCTCCACCAACCTCGAGTGTCTGATGCAGGAGCATCTAGTGGCACCTGATGCAGAAGCATCTAGTGGTAGGAGGGCCACTTCTAAAAAGTTGGCTAAGGAGGGAAGACATCACGATTTTATGACATGTCATGAAATCACGACAGAAGAAGAAGAAGGCAAAGAGAAGAATATGTCACGATATCGTGATAGAAAAAGTGTCATGATATCACGACACAAAGAGGAAAGAGGAACCAGCAGAGAAGACTGTCGTGATATCACGATAGAAAATGTTTCACGATATCGTGACACAAGCAGAGAACAAAGCCCGCGGGGAGAAGCTATCGTGAAATCGTGATAGCAAACGTGTCATGAAATCATGATAAGGAGCAGCCAGGAGTGTCACAAAATCATGACAAGGAGCAGCCAGGAATGTCACAAAATCATGACTATCATGAAATCGTGACAAGGAGCAGTCGGGAGTGTCGTGAAATCATGACTGTCATGAAATCGCAACAAGGAGCAGTCGGGAGTGTCATGAAATCATGACTGTCATGAAATCACGACAAGGAGTAGCCGGGAGTGTCACGAAATCATGACCGTCATGAAATTGTGTCCAAAAATAGTCGAAATGTGATGCCGATGAGAATGTCACAATTTTGTGACATGTCACGAAATCGCAACCAGCAGCAGGAGGAAGAAGATGCCAAGGAGATTGTCACGATTTCATGACATGTCATGAAATCATGACCAAAACAGAAAAGCAGTGGCATCTGAAGGCAAATGTCACGATATCATGACATGTCATGATATCGCGACCCAAAGGCGAGGAAGGTAGTGAGGAAGGAATATGTCATGATATCGTAACATGTCACAATTTCACGACTCGAAGGGGAAAAATGCAGCGAGGAAGAAAAATGTCATGATATCACAACATGTCGTGATATCGCAACCAAAAAGGAAAAGGAAGGGCAAGAGAGGAAACATGTCGTGATATCACAACATGTTAGGTTTTCATGACCCAAAGAGGAGAGAAGAGGCGATGGAGCAGAAATGTCACGATATCACGACATGTCAAGTTTTCATGACCCGAAGAGGAGAGAGAAGGTAAGGGAATATAAATGTTGTGATATCATGACATGTCATGATATTGTGACAGGAAGAGAGGAAGACGAGGAAGGAGGAGATGTCACGAAATCATGACAGGCGGCATTTTCAGAGACCGTTACAGAATGACACGTGGTAGCATAGAAAGACACATGGCACCAAGGTGCAGTGAAAATAGGCACAGACGAACAGTTAACGAAAGATGTTACACCAGTTACAGAGGACGTTACATATTATAGTTATGGAGCAGACGAAGACAAACAGTCATGGCAAAAATGAATTGAAGGGCCGCCAGATGGAAGACGAAGAGGCACGCCCAAAAATTTATAAAAGGATGAAGCAGAGATGTGTACAGGGGTTGGAAAACTACAGAAGTAGACTCACAAAGTCGAGTTGCAGAGCCGAGGGCAGAGAGCCGGCTTAGAGAGTGTGTTTTCCTTCCAGGGGGGACAGAGTTAGGATTTGCATAGGGAGTAGAAAACTAAGCCATCGAGCTAGTTTCTGTAAAGCCTGCGGGCTGTTACTGTAATTTATTTCCAGTTTGTTAATGAAAATTTGGATTTGTGAGTTGCAAATTTTTCTGTTCCCCATCACCTATACTCGATTTTATGGACCTATATCCACATGATACCTTTGTCCCCACTGCTCTTGTTTTTGGACCTCTATCCATAGGAGACCTTTGTTCCTTTGCCTTGGATTACTTCAAGCCTTTACACAAGGCTTGCTCAATTCTTCTCCAAAACCTACTCTCAAATTTGCTCAGATCTACTCCAAATATATGCATTGAACTTGCTCAAATATGCTCACCAATACCTGCTCTCAAATTTCCTCAAATATACTTCAATTCTACACACAAGACTTGCTCAAATATGCTTACCAAAACATGCTTTCAACTCTGCTCTAAGTCTCCACACAAGACTTGCTCAAATTTGCTTACCAAAACCTACTCTCAACTTTGCTCAGATCTACTCCAATTATCCACACAAGACTTGTTCAAATATGCTTACTAAAACTTGCTCTTAACTCTGCTCAGATATGCTCCAAGTCTCCATACAAGACTTTCTCAAATTTGCTCATAACACGTACTCAAATCTGCTCATACACATGCTCAAATCTTCTCATAACACATGCTCAAGTCTTCTCATAACACATACTCAAATTTGCTCATAAAGCTACTCTCAACTCTGCTTAGATCTGCTCCAAGTCTACGCATTAAACTTTCTCAAATTTGCTCACCAATACCTGCTCTCAACTTTCCTCGAATCTGCTCCAAGTCTACACACAATACTTGCATTAAATATGCTTACCAAAACCTGCTCTCAACTCTGCTCATATCTTCTCTGTCTCCACACAAGACTTGCTCAAATCTTCTTACCAAAACTTGCTCTCAAATCTACTCAGATTTGCTCCAAGTATCCACACAAGACTTGCTCAAATATTCTTACCAAAACCTACTCATGACACATGCTCAAATCTACTCATAACACATACTCAAATTTACTCATACACATGCTCAAATATGCTAATACACATGCTCAAATCTGCTTATAACACATGCTCAAATCTTCTCATAACACATACTCAAATCTTCTCATAACACATACTCAAATCTACTCATAACACATGCTCAAATATTCTCATAATACATGCTCAAATATGCTCATAAAACATGCTCAAATTTTCTCATAATACATGCTCAAATATGCTCATAACACATGCTCAAATCTGCTCATAACACATGCTCAAATCTACTCATAACACATGCTCAAATCTGCTCATAACACATGCTCAAATATGCTCATAACACATGCTCAAATTTGCTCATAACACATGCTCAAATCTTCTCATAACACATGCTTAAATCCACTCATAAAACATGCTCAAATATGCTCATAACACATGCTCAAATCTATTTCAAACCTTGTTTGTAAAAATTGTTTATTTATCTTGCATAATGGTGTCATCAAGTGCTTTATCTATTCTTCAAAGATATTTCCTCAACTAAATCAGTTTAGACATATTCTACCCATAATGTGTTTAACCTCTTGAACATATAGAGAATGATATGCACTAACAAATGCTCAATATGTTCTTCACATGCATTAAGTCTGTCGCTTTCACACGTCTCACATTTATTATATTTTAAGGGTAGCTCTAGTCTAGCACTTGATAAATAACCTGATGTTTATTGATTTGCAACTTCTCTTCAAATCAATCACAATGCACAAGTCCTTTTCATCTACTCACACAATCAATCATGAAGATGCACAAATTGGCTTCACAATCTAATCTATGACTTACATTTTCATGTCCAATATAACTCAAAACCAATGCATAGATTTGCTTTACAAGATTGGTCTATTATATTATCAACTTCATTCAACAATAACACACAACTTTTTCTCAAACCCTTGCATTCATATTCCCAAATTCATTCAATACAAGTGATGCACAACTTTGTTCTCAAATCCTAGTTCTTATATTTCCAATATTAACCAAAGAAATGGACAAATAATCTCAACTTCAATCAATCACTAATGCTCATCAAATCAATCCTTATACCTCCACCCTATGATATCACAAATATTTCCTTCAAAAAACACCACTTAGAGTATGGGTTAAAACACCATACCTCAAAAATACCTTAATGAAGATGTGCCCTCAAAAACCTATCTCAAAATACTTTTACTTTTGGTCCTTCAAAATTTGGTTAGTGATTTTCAAATTCTAGCACAGATAGAAAAATCATCCACTCAAATCTCTCCAAAATATCCACAATAAATCTAGAAAATAATACCTTGTTTCTCCTTTTAATATTTTAAAAAGAAGATTTTAAAACCCTTAAATTTCAACTCACAATACATAGAATATGATAATCATTAAGTACACCTTATAACTCCTAACTTATAATCATTCAAAAATACACCCTAATTTTCAACTCACAATGCACAGAATATAATAATTGTTAAGTACACCTTATAACTCCTAGCTTATAATCATTCGACAATACACCATAATTTTCAACTCACAATGCACATAATATAATAATCATTAAGTTCACCTTATAACCTCTAACTTTAAAATATAATCAAAAAAAAAATTCCATACCTTTCTCAATATGTTGGTGCGCTTCAAATCTCATTAACTGCCATCAACACCAGGCAACCTTAGTGCATTTTCCCAAAATCACCAACTGTTGTCAAAAAGCCAAGCAAAACACATCAGACGTGTTTCAACCCACTAACCTCTCCAACATAATGCTATCACGATCTTCCTAACCAACTGCACTACCACGTTAGTTGGAACCAAAAGGAGCACCCACAAATATATCTTTATCCTCAATGTGCAATCCAAAAAACTCAAACACCCAAAACGACGTCCAGGGGTTTCGACCCTGCAACCCTTCTCTCAACAGCGCTAACATAAGTCAACCAACCACTAGGCTACTCTAGACGGGTGAGACCCAATCTGCACATACATGGATTTATCAATGCCAGCACCTGCACACTTTAAAATTTCGTTGTCTCTTTTTATCTCTGTCGTTCGTAAGAATCATGCCCAAAAATTATTAACAAAAAAAATACTTGCGACAACTTCCAAAGGTGAAAGGGCAATGTATTTATATGCTTTGTCTTTGAATTTTCCAAGGTCGGCTTATATTTTGAAACCTCAAAATGTTGGCACTTTTGGGTTTAAATGTTATAACATAAACTTTATATTATAATATTAAAAATATTATAATATTATTCTTTTAGATCTTTATATTAAAAATATTATAATATTATTCTTTTAGATCTTTGCCCTTAATATTTAAACCTTGCCTCCTATTTTAATTCTTGGCATTTTTCTTTTAAACCTTGGACCCAAACCACTTTTTAAAAGCTTTATCCCAATCATCCTCTTTGACCATATTTATAATATTTAAATTAAATATTATAAACCTTTTCTTTACAATAATTCTCCTTGCTTTACAGGAAGAAAGACGAGTTGAAATTTCCTGGGATTGGGTTTGGTAAGAAAATGAGCTCTGGCGATTTTTTCCTCTGAACTAGGGTTTTGGAACTTCAAAAAATCTAGGGCATCAGCTGGATTGCAGAAGTGCCTTCGGGGTACGGTGGATCTGAAGGCTAGATCGGTGCCCTAGGAGGGTCCAATGGGGACTTCTCCGGCTCCTTTTCCAGGGAGTAGCAGCTCATACGCAGATTTGTTTAAAGAAAATTCTCCTCCAAAGAACGACGAAGCTCAAAAAATGGCATATAAAATGCTCTTCACGACTGCTGGGAATAGGTCGACAGCACCTCGTGTGAATGGATGTTTGCCGCAGGCCGAAACCAGGCCAAAAATTGTCATCGAGCCAAGTATGGTTGAAGAATCAGTCATTTACAGAGCTAATCACGATTTAATCTGCAAGTTCATGGGTATACGTCCTTCCCTGAATTTTTTGCACTCTTGGATCCGCCAAAACTGGGAGCCTCACGGTGAGTATTCATTGTGGTTTATTAGCAATGGATATTTTATTGTTAGCTTTTCGTCTTTGGCCGATAGAAATAAGGCTTTCGAGTCAGAGAAGAAAAGTCATGGCCCGATAGGGCTATTTGTTCAGCCATGGAGAGTGGGATTCGATCCCCGAGTTGAACCTACTGCTGTCCCAGTATGGATCCGACTATATGCTCTCCCAATGGAATTCTGGAGTGAGCAGGTGTTGGCAAGGATTGGCAATTCTATTGGAAGACATCTGGGTGTTGCCAGAGACACAATTGAAGGGAGCATGGCGGTGTATGCAAGAATATGTGTGGAGATGGATCTCAGCCAGCCTTTGTCGACAGAGATGGAAATTGAATTGGCAGGTCTCTCCTGGATTCAACAACTGGACTATGAGGCCCTACCCTTTAGATGTAGGGTTTGTCACAAACATGGACATTTGGCCCGTTTCTGCCCTAATAATATGAATGCTAAAATGGAGGCCCCTTTAGGAATGCCAAACCTGCCTAAAGAGGATAAGGCAACACTTAATAAAGATTCTAATAGCACCGTTCAGGGCCAGGAAGCTCAGAGAGAGGGTTTTGAACAGCCCAGAAGAAAAATACGGACAAAGAAAAAAGAGGGAAAGGAGCAATCCCATCTCAGACCTGCCAATAGGTATGAGATATTTAAGTCATTGGTTGATGAAGAGGAACAATTTATGGAGGGCATGGAGGGTATTAAGGAAACTTCTAATATTCCCGGGCAACTCCCTCTCTCTTCTCCTCCCGTCATACAGCAGGTAGTTGAACTCTGTGAGGTATCACAGCCAGTGTGTTCAGGGGCTTTAGTAGTGCATAACCAGGAGCAGACAGTATCTCAGGATGTCAGCATGGGAATACCAGAGAAGAACAGGGAAAGGCCAACTTTGGGGATAACCCAGGTAGAAAAAAGATCAAAAAATAGCAATTCTCAGGGAGTAGGTAGAAGATCCAATAAGGAGTTGCTAGCAGCCCAAGGAGACAAATTGATCACGGGAGGATCGGTGAGGACAATAGACTCTTATTGCTCCCAGGGTAACCAATGATTATACAATCATGGAATGTGAGGGGTTTAAACAGCAGAACCCATCAATCTGTTGTTCGAAGACTTTTAGAGAATCGTAATACTGATTTTTTGCTTTTACAGGAGACTAAGATGTCATTAGATCTTATGTCCAAAATAGTCAACAGAATTTGGAGGGGTGCTGGTCATATGGATGTGGCTGCCCAAGGTGCCTCAGGGGGGATTGTTACTCTGTGGAACTCTCTTGAATGGTCTGCAATAGAACATCTTGCCTGGAGGGGGTTCTCACTTCTCTTTTTAGGAATAATGTCACTATGGAACACGTTCTAATCACAAACTTTTATGGGTCTCAAAACCTAGATGGTCAGAGGCGGCAGTGGAAGGTTGTGCATAACATGCGAACCTCAAGGGAAGATCTAGACTGGATTATAGCGGGGGACTTTAACGCTAAATTATCTTCTAGAGACCAGGAAGGGGGAACACCATTTTTGGACCCAAGGGACCGTTTCATGATTGCCCAAGTCCAGGCTTTGCACTTAGTGGACATTAAATGTCCTGGCATTAACTACACTTGGACTAATAAAAGGCGGGAGCCACATAGCAGGAAGGTTAAGCTAGATCATTTTCTGGTTTCAGAGGAGGCGTTTGTAAAATGGAATATAAATTTTTAGATTTTAGAAGGCCCAGTTTCAGATCACTATCCCATTCTGTTGGAAGGCGGGACTAGGATGGGGCAGAATCACAAACCTTTCAGATTTGAGAATTTTTGGCTTCAGAAAGAAGAACTTCGGGAGAAAATTCCACAGTGGTGGGAAGAAGGCCGCCCAGCTTATGGGAGAGCAATGTTCAGAATCCACAAACAACTACAATATGTCAAAGCTCAGTTGAAGTATTGGAGGCGTGCTAATAAAACAGACTTCCAGGCCCAAAGAGCTCCATTGGTGGCCAGATGGGATGAGGTCCAAAAATAGTTCAGAGAAGGAGTAATTACAGACCAGCTCAAAGCTGAGGATGATGCCTTGCGTACAGCGGTTGAGGACATTGACAACCAGGAGGAGACCTATTGGAAGCAGAGAGCAAGAACCACCTGGTTATTAGAAGGGGACAGAAATACAAAATTCTTTCATCGGACTGCTTGTGCTCGAAGACAGATGAATAAGATGGAGGCCCTTCAAGATGAGAACGGTCATTCCTTTGATACACTTCCAGGTATACATTCCCATGCTATGGATTATTTTTCTAAGATTTTTAAGGAAAGTGTGGTACAAGATGTAGAGGCCCAAAATGAAGTTATTTCTGTCATACCTGCTGTTATTTCTGAGGATGAAAATCAGGCCCTCCTCAAACCCATTGATAGAGATGAATTGAAAACTGTGGTCTTTGGAATGAGCACTGGTAAAACTCCAGGTCCAGACGGCTTCCCAATTGAGTTTTTTCAGGCTTTCTGGGACTACTTAGAGGAAGATGTAAGGGTTGTTGTAGAAGAGTCCAGAGAAAATAAGAGAATGCTTAAAGCTATAAACCACACTTTCATTACCTTAATTCCAAAAGGGGAGGAGGGGGTTCATATTTCAGATTATAGGCCTATTGCCTTATGTAATGTGTTGTACAAAATAATCACAAAGGTAATGGCTGAGCGCCTAAAACCTCTTCTTCACAACATTGTCTCCTCTGAGCAAGGGGGTTTTGTTGAGGGACGACAGATTCTGGATGGGGTGGTTGTGGCCCAGGAAGCAATCCATTCAATGCACACTTCTGGTAATAAAGGGATGTTCATAAAACTGGACATGTCAAAGGCTTATGACAGGGTTGAATGGAGTTTCCTGGCTAAAATGATGGCAGCCTTTGGTTTCTCTCAAGACTGGATAGAGTGGGTCATGAGTTGTGTCTCTACCCCGACTTACTCTGTGCTAATCAAGGGCCTTCCTTCGCAACCATTTGGAGCTACTCGGGGACTGCGCCAGGGGGATCCATGTTCTCCTTATATTTTTCTCATTTTGGCTGAAGGTCTTGGCAGACTTTTCTTGAGGAGAAGACAACAAGGTAGATTATTGGGTATCAGGGTGGGTGACGAAGTTTTAACGCACCTGCAGTTTGTGGATGACACTTGGTTTGGTGGGAGTGGCCAGCTTCAGGGAAGCAAGAATGATTAGGGATACTCTTAATGTCTATCTCAGGGCTACTCAATAGGTCATTAATGACAAGAAATCCAAAGTGGTTTTTTTTAATCTGGAGCAAAGGCTTCAGAACAAAATTTTAGAAATCCTGGGATTCACAAGGACTTCTCTCCCAGTGGTTTACTTGGGGGTCCCCTTGCACTTTAAGAAGCTAAAATTAGACACATGGAGGAATCTGCTGGAGTGTATCAAGGACAGAATTAATCACTGGTCTCACAAGTGGTTAAGTTATGGTGGCAGATTAACGTTCTTACAATCGGTCATTCAAGCCATGCCAATTTACAAATTCTCTATCCTGGCTGCCCCGTTTACAATATGGAAAGAGTTGGACAGGATGGCTAGAAAGTTTTTATGGGAAGGAGCAAAGGGAGAGAGAAAGTGGGCCTTAGTGGGCTGGGACAAAGTTACCCAGCCCAAGGTTAAAGGAGGTCTGGGTTTGAGAAAATCTAAGCT
This sequence comes from Wollemia nobilis, assembly GCA_028583015.1. NCBI lineage: Eukaryota > Viridiplantae > Streptophyta > Pinopsida > Araucariales > Araucariaceae > Wollemia > Wollemia nobilis. The sequence goes on from JAQPPZ010000521.1 coordinate 14,662,225, forward strand.
GAATAATAAAGCTTTGGCTGGAAAGTTGTACTGGAGATGGATCTCCCAACCCACCTCCCTTTTCAGTAGAATCCTAACTAGCAAATACCTGGGACAGGCCAACCCAATCGATGTAGCTCGCATCCCCTTGGATGGTACTGGGTCCCTAGTTTGGCAGGCTCTCAAGTTAGGGTCTCAGGTTGTTAAAGACCGCTTATTTTGGAAAGTGGGAAGAGGGGAGAAGGCTCATTTCTGGACAGATTCTTGGGATCAGTTCCCACCCATCATTGCTGAATTTCTAGAATTACTGCCAATAAAAGCAGCCATTGAAGCCAAGGGATGGATCCGTATTGAAAGTTATTTCACAACTACTCAGTTGGGGAAGTGTAAGTTTAAGCAGTTCAAGAAGTTGGATGAGTGGCCCATTTCAATCCCTCCGGATTTGTCGCCTATCATGACTAAAATTTTGACAGAAATATTTCTTACAGGGGGAGACGTGGAGGATGAATTAGCCTGGGGCTTTGGGAGTCTTGGCGTCTATACAGTAAAGGACGGATATGACAACATTCTCCCAGAGCCCCCCCTCATACTTTTCAGGTTGAGGACTGGAGGAAAATCTGGCACTCTAAAGGTTGGCCGAAAGTTAACTTTTTTGCCTGGCAGTGCATGCACAATGGAATCCTCACTTTTGATAATCTCAGATCAAAAGGTATCATCGGCCCTTCTCAATGTGTACTATGCTACAAGAGCGAGGAAACTGTTGACCATTTGTTGTTTGGTTGCCCTTTCACCCGACAGATTTGGCTGCGTTGGTTTGCTTACTTTAAAATTCAAGTAAGTGGTGACCTGAACCGGATGAATATCTGGGCAAAATGGTAGAAAGGTAGATTCAAATCTAAAGCTCTTCATTTTGGCTGGGAGCTCGGTTTAAGCTTTATCTGGTGGCAAGTATGGCTGGAAAGAAATGCCAAAATTTTTAGAGAAACTTTTACTGCTCTAGACGGGGTTTGGCAGACCATTTGGAGCAAGGTTACCGAAACTGTGGCTGTTCATGCTGAGGAGGAAGCTCAAATTGGCATTGGAGCTTTGGAAGAATGCCCTGAACTGCAAGAGGGATAGGACAAAAATTGTTGGAAACCTCCCCCTGAAGGTTGGATTAAAATCAATACTGATGGAGCTGCAAAAGGCAATCCGGGTAGAGCCAGAATTGGAGTGGTGTGCCGGAACCATGCTGGGACTGTGCTCTATTGGGAATTGCAAGGCCTAGGAAGATCCACTAACAATGAAGCCGAAGCCATTGCCATCAAGTCTGCTTCTATTTGGGCAGTGAAACATGGCCACCGCAGGATTATTCTTGAATCAGACTCGCAAATAATGGTTGGAGCTCTAGACTGCATGAGGAACTTTGATCTGAAAGCTTGGAGGTTGAGGGCTCTTGTTACCCAAATTAAAGAATTATGGAAGGAATTGGAGGACGTGATCCCAGTTTATGCGAGTAGAGATTTGAACAAAGCGGCTGACTTTCTAGCTAAGATGGGTGCGGAAAAGGAGGTTGGAGTTCAATTGCACAGTGACATGGATATTGAGGATGAGGTGATTAGACAGGGTCTGGAAAGGTCCTTGAGCCAATGATCAAAGAAAAAGCAAAGGGAGGAAAGTTGTCGCGATATCGCGACATGTTGCGCCGTCACGGTCGCTGGAGGAAAGTTGTCGCGATATCGCGACATGTTGCGCCGTCGCGATCCTGGAGGAAAGTTGTCACGATATCGCGACATGTTGCATCGTCATCGTCGCTGGAGGAAAGTTGTCACGATATCATGACATGTTGCACCATCGTCATGGAGGAAAGTTGTCATGATATCGTGACATGTTGCGCCATCGCGATCGCTGGAGGAAAGTTGTCACGATATCGCGACATGTTGCGCCGTCGCGGTCACTGGAGGAAAGTTGTCATGATATCATGACATGTTGCACCATCATGGTCACTGGAGGAAAGTTGTCATGATATCGCGACATGTTGCACCATCGCGATCGCTGGAGGAAAGTTGTCACGATATCGCGACATGTTGCGTCATCGCGGTCATGGAGGAAAGTTGTCACGATATCGTGACATGTTGCTTCATCACGGCCAAGGGAGGAAAGTTGTCACGATATCGTGACATGTTGCTTCATCATGGCCAAGGGAGGAAAGGTGTCACGATATCGCGACATGTTGCTTCATCGTGGCTAAGGGAGAAAAGGTGTCGCGATATCGTGACATGTTGCATTTTTGCGGCCAAGGGAGAAAAGGTGTCGCGATATCGCGACATGTTGCATTTTGGCCAAGGGAGAAAAGGTGTCGCGATATCGTGACATGTTGCATTTTCATGGCCAAAGGAGAAAAGGTGTCGCGATATCGTGACATGTTGCATTTTCATGGCCAAGAGAGAAAAGGTGTCGCGATATCGCGACATGTTGCATTTTCACGGCCAAAGGAGAAAAGGTGTCACGATATCGTGACATGTTGCATTTTCATGACCAAAGGAGAAATGGTGTCGCGATATCGCGACATGTTGCATTTTCGCGGCCAAAGGAGAAAAGGTGTCGCGATATCGCGACATGTTGCTTCATCGCGGCCGAGAGAGAAAAAGTGTCGCGATATCGCGACATGTTGCACTTTCGTGCCCAAAGGAGAAAAGTGTCGCGATATCGCGACTTGTTGAATTTTCGCGGCCAAAGGAGGAAAATGTCGCGATATCGCGACATGTTGCTTTTTCGCGGCCAAAGGGGAAAGGTGTCGCGATATCGCGACATGTTGCATGTTCGCGGCCTAAGGAGAAGAATAGTGTCACGATTTCGTGACAAGCTGCATCAACTGTCCATGTCGACCCCCTGCTAGCTAGTTAATGGTTCAGGAGATTTGGCTCCATTGCAAATCTTCTTCTACTATTGTAAGCTTGTGTTCTCTCTGAATTCGGCTGGGAAGAGTCTCTTCCCATATTGTAATTGATCTTTGTTTTAATACAAGTTTTTTCAAATTTTTCAAAAAAAAAACAATTTTCCTTGCTTTTAGATATACCTTACCTTGAAGAATATTTCTGCCTTGAATACCATGCAACCTTTTGACATCAATGAAAACTCTTGACATCAATCCTTTGACATCAATGACAACTCAATATGCTCAATATTTCCAATAATATTCCCCTTTGTCATTGATGGTAACCCTTATTAAAAAAATATTCCTTTTACTATAACTGGATTCCCAAATTGCTCCCCTTGACAAGCTACTCCCCCTTACTGAATTCTCTCCCCATTTGACATCAATGGCAAAGGGCTTCTTTGGGCTAAAAATAAGACACTTAGCATAGCCCCCTCACCACCTCCTTTCTTGAGGTGATTTGGTGAGACCACCAACTTAATGCTCTTCTTCTCTTTCAATATTTTTCCATATCTTTGTAGTCATACCTCTTTGATCCTTTTGGATATCCTTCTTCTTGCTAGTCTTTCGAAGTTCTTGAAATTCTATTCTACACCACTTTGCTCTATGCCCATAATTATTGCAATTGTAACATATGATGTTGTAATTCCTGAAAGGTGCAACTGAATTGAAGTTCCTCTTGGTGAAGCCAAAATCATAATTACCATGAACCCTAAAATGTATAGCTCTATGACCAAAAATATTACATGAGTAGCAATAACCTTGGAAGAAATATTTATCTTGCCTTGGAGAGTGTGATCTCATGGTTCTTTCCTTATCTTTTCTGTGATGATCCCTATTCCTTGATTGTGCATTGTTTTCTTCCTCTTTGATGCTTCCACTTCTTAACTCATTAGTATAGGTCTTAGTTTCTTCTTTAATCACTTCCTTTGAAACTTCTTTTTCTTTTGAGCTTGACTCCTCTTTTTGTACTTCTTGACCTTCCTCAAAGCCAAGTCTGGTCTTCATAAATGGAGATCTCTATGTTTTGATAATATCATCCAAATATTTTGAGATTTTCCTAAACTGATATATCTTATTGTTGAATTTCTCAAGTCCCTTCCTTAGAATATCAGCTTAATGTTCTAGTCTTTCACATTCTAGTTCTTTTGCTTTTAACTATTCAACCATACCTTCTTCAACTCTTCTTGCATATTCAACCTTAACTCTTAATTCAGTGAGATCTTGTAGAAGCCTTGCCTTTGTTTTCTCATACTCTTGTACTTGAGCCTTTAATATTAAGTTCTCCTTTTCAACTCATCAAGTTCAACAACAAGTTCCTCTTCCATATCCACTGTGGCTTCTTCTTCCTTTTTTGATTCTTTCTCTTTTTCTAGGTCTTCAACTATAGGAGCATCTTATTTCTATCCTACTTGGTTTTCAATAGGAGTAATCTCTTTCTCTTCTACTTGGTATTTAATGACATTATCCTCTTCCTCTTCTATTGCAAAAAATAGAATCTCTTATTTTCATTGTCTAAGAGACTTTCATCATTGTCACTTGAAGCACTACTTGCTTCTTCAACATAAAAACTTTTCTTGTACCTTTGAAAAATCTTCTTCTCATGTTTTCCTTGACCATACCTATTTTTCTTTTCATAACCAAATTTTCTTTCTTTATTTTTCTTGTATTCTTTTTCATCTTCACTGCTACTATATCCATTTTATGGATAATAAGCTGCATAGTGACCAATTTTTCCACAACTAAAACATTTCACATTCTACATATTCTTGTATTTCCTTGGAACCTTATTATTTCTTCTTACAAAATTAGCCTCTTCTTCATTGCTTGATTCATCACTTGATTCTAATTATTTATCCTTTTTCTTCTTTTAAGCTTTGAATGTTGCCTCCATTTTGGATGTTTAATATTTTTTTGTTCTCATCTCATAAGATGTGAGAATCCCATGTAGTTCATCTATCCTTAAAGTTACGAGATCCTTCATTTCTTCTATTGTTGAAACCTTTTCATCATACCTCATGGGAAGTGATCTTAAAATTTTTTGAACAATAGTAGAATCCTCAATCTTCTCTCCAATTCCACAATGGTATTAACAACCTCATCAACACGAAGTAAGTATCTAGCAATATTTTCCTCATCTTTCATCTTCAAGTCTTCAAAATTCCTTTTGTGAGTTTGAAGTTTTGCCATCTTAACCTTGTCATCTCCTTCATATGTATTCTATAACTTATCCCACATTTCTTTTTCTGATTTTTTGTGCATGACTTTTACAAACTCAGATTCATGTAATCCACTTAAAATTGTATTCATTGCCTTGGCATTATTTTCATATAGTTTCTTACCATTTATATCTATGGGAGGAGTTGCAGGTGGTGTGTACCCATTCTCTACTGAATTCCATGTATCAAATCCTTGTGCCATCAAAAATATCTTCATCCTCACACTCCAGAAAGCATAATTAGTCCCATCAAACAATGGAGCTTTGTGTGTTGAAAATCCTTCCTGATTAGCCATTTGTGTTCCTGTAAGATCTTCCTTCAAGCTTTTAGGCTTCCTCAAAGGAACCCACTCTGATACCAATTGAAGAACACAAGCTTATACTGAGAGAGGGGGTGAACAGTATAAGATAAAACTTTTTAATTTTCTTTCCAAAGTAGTATTATCCAATATTATCAATTGCAATAATGAAACAATACACAGATCATCACACACATAAGAGACATGGATATTTAACGTGGTTCACCCAATGTGGGTTACATCCATGGAGAAAATATTTCTTATAAATTTTCTCAACAAATCTCTTGGGAACCAATTCCCTATTACAATGTTTATGGGTACCAACCCAAAGGAGATACCAATCCCCTATGCTCAAGTTCATGGACCTCTATCCATAGGAGACCTCTGTCCCCACTACTCTAGTTTGTGGACCTCTATCCACAGGAGACCTCTATCCCCTTGCCCTAGACTACTTCAAGCCTTTACACAAGGCTTGCTCAATTTTTCTCCAAAACCTACTCTCAACTCTGCTCAGATATGCTCCAAGTCTACACACTAAACTTGCTCAAATATGCTCACCAATACCTACTCTCAACTTTTCTCAGATCTACTCCAAGTCTACACATAAGACTTGCTCAAATATGCTTACCAAAACCTACTCTCAACTCTACTCAGATCTGCTCCAAGTCTCCACACAAGACTTGCTCAAATATACTTACCAAAACTTGCTCTCAACTCTGCTCAGATCTTCTCCAAGTCTCCACACAAGACTTGCTCAAATATTCTTACCAAAACCTGCTCTCAACTCTACTCAGATCTGCTCCAAGTCTCCACACAAGACTTGCTCAAATCTACTTACCAAAACTTGCTCAGATTTTCTCACTCTTCTCAAATCTACTCATAACACATACTCAAATATGCTCATAACACATGCTCAAATCTGCTCATAGAACATGCTCAAATCTGCTCATAACACATGCTCAAATCTTCTTATAACACATGCTCAAATATTCTCATAACACATACTCAAATATTCTCATAACACATGCTCAAATTTGCTCATAACACATGCTCAAATCTACTCATAACACATGCTCAAATTTACTCATAACACATGCTCAAATATGTTCCAAACCTTTTTTACAAAAATTGTTTATTTATCTTGCATAATGGTGTCATCAAGTGCTTTATCTATTCTTCAAAGAGCTTTCCTCAACTAAAGCAATTTAGACATATTCTACCCAAAATTTGTTTAACCTCTTGAACATATAGAGAATGATATGCACTAACAAATGCTCAATATGTTCTTCACATGCATTAAGTCTATCACTTTCACATGTCTCACATTTATTACATTTTAAGGGTAGCTCTAGTCTAGCACTTGATAACTGACCTGATGTTTACTGATTTGCAACTTCACTTCAAACCAATCACAATGCACAAGTCCTTTTCATCTACTCACACAATCAATCATGAAGATGCACAAATTGGCTTCACAAATATGATCTATGACTCTTGCATTTTCATGTCCAATATCACTCAAAACCAATGCATAGATTTTCTTTACAAGATTGGTCTAGTATATTATCAACTTCATTCAACAATAATGCATAACTTGTTCTCAAACCCTTGCATTCATATTCTCAAATTCATTCAATACAAATGATGCACAACTTTGTTCTCAAACCCTAGTTCATATATTTCCAATCTTAATCAAAGCAATGCACAAATACTCTCAACTTCAATCAATCACTAATGCTCATCAAATCAATCCTTATACCTCCACCATATGATATCACAAATATTTTCTTTCAAACAACACCACTTAGAGTAGGAGTTAAAACACCATACCTCAAAAATGCCTTGATGAAGGTGTGCCCTCAAAAACCTATCTCAAAATAATTTTCCTTTTGGTCCTTCAAAATTTGGTTAGTGATTTTCAAATTCTAGCACAAATAGAAAAATCATCCACTCAAATCTCTCCAAAATGTCCACAATAAATCTAGAAAATAATACCTTGTTTCTCCTTTTAATATTTTAAAAAGAAGCTTTTAAAACCCTTAAATTTCAACTCACAATACACAGAATATGATAATCATTAAGTACACCTTATAACTCCTAACTTATAATCATTCAACAATACACCCTAATTTTCAACTCATAATGCATAGAATATAATAATCATTAAGTACACCTTATAACTCCTAACTTATAATCATTCAACAATACACCCTAATTTTCAACTCACAATGCATAGAATATAATAATCATTAAGTTCACCTTATAACCCCTAACTTTAGAATATAATCAAAAATTTGTTTTCCATACCTTGCTCAATATGTTGGTGCACTTCAAATCTCATTAACTACCATCAACACCAAGCAACCTTAGTGTATTTCCCAAAAATCATCAACCATCATCAAAATCCAAGCAAAACACATCAAATGGGTTTTGACCCACTGACCTCTCCAACACAGTGCTATCATGAGTGCCTTGACCAACTATGCTATTGCCTTGGTTGGAACCAAAAGGAGCACCCATGAATATATCTCTATCCTCAGTGCACAATCCAAAAAACTCAAACACCCAAAATGATATCCAGGGGTTTTGACCCTACGACCCTTCTCTCAATAGTGCTCATGCAAGCCAACCAACCACTAGGCTACTCCATATGGGTGAGACCCAATATTTGTGCACACAAATTTTTCAATACCAACACCTGCACACTTTAAAATTTTGTTATCTCTTTTTATCTCCGTCATTTGCAAGAATCATGCCCAAAAATTATTAACAAAAATGCTTGCAACAACTTCCAAAGGTGAAAGGGCAATGTATTTATATGCTTTGTCTTTAAATTTTCCAAGGTCGGATTATATTTTGAAACCTCCAAAACATTGGCACTTTTGGGTTTAAATGTTATAACATAAACTTTATATTATAATATTAAAAATATTATAATATTATTCTTTTAGATCTTTGGCCTTAATATTTAAACCTTGCCTCCTTTTTTAAGTCTTGGCCTTTTTCTTTTAAACCTTGGACCCAAACCACTTTTTAAAATCTTTGTCCCAATCAACCTCTTTGACCTTCTTTATAATATTTAAATTAAATATTATAAACCTTTTCTTTACAACAATTTTCCTTGCTTTTAGATATACCTTGCCTTGAAGAATATTTCTGCCTTGAATACCATGCAACCTTTTGACATCAATGACAACTCAATATGCTTTAATATTTCCAAAATTCATGATGTTCTAGTGCTACTTTTGAAAATATGATGGACTTTGCTAATGTTTTCATGATGTGCTAGTGCTACTTTTGAAAAGATGATGGACTATCTATTTATTTATCATGAAAAATTATGTGTTGTTTATGGAATTATGTGGTGATTTGATTGATCATCTTCTCATGTTAACATCCTTGCAAACTTGGTTTTATGAAAGAATAATATGTTGCTAATGGAACATCACTTTTTGCAGGAAAAATGTTGCTATGGGTGGCAGAAATAATTGGTCACCGAGAAAGGGAATGTCCACGGGAAATGATGTGATGGGTTATTCGATGAAGTATTTGGAAGCAACATGAATGAGTGCTTCTTTCAAGGAGAATGCATAACATGACTTGCATAAAAGGAACTAACCATGTTGACCTTTAGCTAAAGAAATGCTTATCATAAAAATGGGTGTTTTGATTAAAATGGATAAGTGGCTATGGAATTGATTGCTTGTTGTTGAGCTTTCTAGGGAAAGGAATCATGTGTTTTGTTTAAAAATATATTTCTAGTATAAAACCTAGAAAAAAAAGAAAGATTTTGTTTATAAGTATGGATTCTAGTGTTGTGTGCGATTTCCTTGTTTTCAAAAAGAGGAGCTTGTTCCTCGTAGAATTGTTATTTCAAAATATTTTTATTTCATGGCTGCTATGACGTCTTAATGTTGGTGGAAACTTAGTTCCCCTCAAAGATATATATATTCTAGATGGTTGTTAGTGAGCAATCATGAGAGCTTGAGTTGTAATGTTTCCACCACCATCACTCTTAATGTAATTTTGGTTGGAATCCCTAGTGGTGGACGGAGGAGAGAAACATGTCGAGCAAGGAGTATGATATCCTTGGGAGTCTAGGAGGTTTGAAAAAAAGAGGAGTGATTCGGTAAGTAAGAAAAAAATAAAGTAGTGTTTTTTTTGTGGGTTGAAAAAAAGAGGAGCGCAGGAGAGAAGGATCTATCTGACGATGAAGGAAGGTTGAGTTGTAGGTAGGAAGCATTTAAGACTAGTGTTGATCAATAGGTAGAACCCTTTTAAGGAAGGCAAATTGGTTTATTGTATGATGCTTAAATTATTTATCTTGTGGTAAGTTCATTTATGGGTCAGCCAATGGTCTTTAGTGGATAGAATTCTTGTTGCACCTGCTGTTAAATGATTATGGAAAAGTTATTTTATTTTTGCTATTGTGGAAAGAAAAAAACTTGTGCTTGATCTCATTTATGGATAGCATTGTGACTAGATTTAATGGTTACTTTATTTTACCATGGATGTTTTACTGTTGTGTCCTTTCAAAAGCTATGTTTACTGGGTTTCTCTAGGAAAGTTAATTTTGAGTAAAAGTTTCCTTAGGGATGGAGTTAGCTGGGATTTGATGGTATTTATCTCTTGTGCATGTTGCTCTAGCATAAAAGTTGAGTTTTTGAATTGAATGGAACTTTAGGAAATATTTTTTGTTGAATTCTGAAGAATACCTTATGAATGAGTTTGGCATACCTGAGTTCTTAGAAACTTGCATTAATGTCAAGTAGAGTGGGGCTTAGACCAGCTATGGTAGAATAGATTAGTTTTTGAAATAACTTGAGGTGTTTTCCATCGTAATGAAGCCAGACCTCTAGAAAGAAATGAAGGTTGGACTTTATATCTTAATGAAAGCTATTATTTACGTAAAACTAATTTTTGAGGGCTTGTTGGTAATTTGTGGTATGAGGAACGAATGGGAAATTTTGTGTATATTTTTTATGTTGTCTATTTAGAAGAAATAGTGAGCGTAGGCTTTATTATGAATAAGATTGTTTAATAAAATTCCTTGCTCTATATTGCATGATGTTTGAGATAAAATTCTCTTTGTGTGATGTTATTTTGGAATGCTTTGGTAGAACGAAGTTTGGTATGGTTGTCCGTGTGAAAGTTTCACTTTCAAATGTGATTATGTGTTAGAATTTGTGTTCTTTCTTATGGGAGCCATCTCTAATCCCGGAGCATGGACAATCCCTTTCTAGAGACCAATGTTAAATATGTTTAGGCGTGTCAAATCTAGTCTTGTTGTAGTGTCAAGCGGTAATGGATATTATTTTACCGGAGATGAGTCTTGGAAGAGATGCAGTAAAGAACCTTTCGTTGGTGAAACAGGGAAGCTTTGTTCTTCCATGCATTGGTAGCACCAGATAACTCCTTTGTAATTTGGTAGTTTCAATGGAAGACTATGACAAGGAGTCATGAGTATGAAGAAGCTTGTAACTAGATATTATGTGGAAACTTACTATGTAATCTCCATGATCAGAGGATGACTTTGAGCCTCACTGTTTGTAATGCGAACCTTTCAGGTTGAATATGGTTTAACTGGTTTTTGTTGAAATAATTTCTTTACGTTCTATTTTAGCTTTGTGAATATGTTAAATGGGAATGGTGAATAAATTGATGATGCTATAAACTTTGTGTTTTACTTTCGTATGATTGATTATGTGTTGTGTTTAAGGGATACTTTAGAGAATGCTTTAACTCCATTCACATTAGGATGGTGTAATGAATCCTTGTTGTTATCACATGAATGTATGTATGGGGACAAATGTTAAACATATTCTGAGTATTTATCTCTGTTGTCTCGAAGGTGGGCATTAAGGTTTTAACATAAGAAAGTTCACTGGTAGTGCAACTTGACTCAAGATAGAGTTTGTTAAAATGAGAAGACTCTCGAAGCTTTCAAGAAAGCATAAGTATACCCCATGAGCTAAGAGCTTGCATGGACTGGGAAGGGCTTAATTGAATAAGCCAAGTCATTTGGATGGCATATCTAAACTAGTGTGTAGTTCTATTCTTGAAATTTCTGCTCTCTTGAGCTATGTGGATGTCACACTAAAGAAACAAAGCTTATGAAATTAGTAAATTATAACCCCCATATTAAACCAAGTGATAATGGATATGATTCCATTTCTATTGTGTTAAGTAAGGATGAAAGTTTCTACCAGGTAGGCCAACCCCTTGAATGAAGAAAGGGTATACCAGCCATTGCTAGCATAATGCAACTCTTTGAATGACCAATGAGGTTTGTAGAGATATGCACAACCCTTTTCGATGGATAGGAAAGGGAAAAATCTACACTAAGTGACTTGTGTAGTGTGATGTGCTAGGAATTTCCTTCCAAAATATGGAGAAGGTATGCTCCTACATTAAATGACACTTGTAGAGATCTGGGCCTACTGAAATTACCCTTTTAGAGGAAAGAAAGGGGAAGGTGGTAAACCATGATTAATTAAGAGAAATGATGAACTCACTAAAGATCTAATCACTTATCTATGGGATAATGTGGTTAGAGAATGGTGTGGGTTTTAAGAGGGTTAATGTCCTTAAGCTACTTGGAAAAAAAAATTGTGTGGAATTTTGGGTTGTTACATTTGGTATCAGAGCATGGTTCAAAAAGGGGAATCGACTCATTATGCAAACTTTTTGGGAATGATTAGTAGTAGGTTTACCTTGTTGGGTTGTTTTATAGGAAAGGGAAAAACCAATTGTTAATCTAGGAGTTAGTCGGTAGGAGAAATTACCAAAGAAGAATTGGAAATTGACTCCTACTACCTCTTTTGTGTGTGGTTAGGGGACAATGCCACCAAAAATAAGAAGAGGGAGTGTTTCCCCATCAATGAGGGTAACTCGAGGAACCAATGTAAAAAATAGAGCACCTAAAGTTGGAACGGAGAATCTCGATGGAAGTGATAATATTACTAAAATAGTGGCTCTACTTCGTGAGCAGGTGGAGACCCAAAAATAGTTGTTGGAGGCTATGTTGAGTCGAGAAACACAATCTAGTAATCCGAGAAGGGGACAAGTAGATGAACCACTCACTGAGGCACAATTGGCTAGAGTTCAATTGGAGGCTGAGTTGGGCAAGGAAATGAAATATCTAAAGTCTTCCAAGTTTAATGGAGAGGAATATGGGGATAAGGTCGAGGCTTGGTTGAAGGAGATAGAGACATACTGCATCATGAAGAATTTTTCTTTAGGCACTCGAACATCCTATGCTACACTGCATTTGCAAGGAGATGGTTTAGCTTGGTGGGAAACCCTTAGTGAGGAACAAAATCTAGCAGCTACAGTTGACTTGAAATGGGAAGAGTTTGTTAAAGCCTTCAAAGAAAGGTTTCTTACAGAATATTTCTATTCCCAAAAGTATGACGAATTCACTAAAATTCATCAGGGAATTAGAACCATGGAAAAATATTATCAAAAATTTGTTAAGTTGGTGAAATATGTACCCGCATATACTGAGAAAATGAAGATCCACAAGTTTATACTTGGAATAGATCCTAGGATAGGATAGGAAGTGGACATGCGAGAACCTGAAACATTGCAAAAGGCCTATGAGTTGGCAAGGAAAGATGAGATATACCTTAAACCCTACTTTGATTATGAGGGGTTAGATGAGCAAGGTAAAGAAGCATTAAGGAAGAGAAATAGTTCAGGGTTCATGAAGTGGGAACGTGAGCAAGCTAGCAAGAGCATTCCTAAGCAGGATGGAAAAGAAGACAATAAGCAAGGAAAGTTTAGAAGAAGATTTCGAGGAAGGAAGTGCAGATGAGATAATCATGGTAACAATGGCAATAGATCACCATAGAGATAGACTAACCTACCCAAGGAAGAGGGAATAGTAGGAGAGTTGAAACGAAAAGAACATCCAGGACCCAAGGAAGGATGTTTTCTTTGTAAGGGAGCTCATTACGCCACTAATTATCCACAAAGAGTAGGGATGAGTTCGAAAGGAAAGGAACTAATGAACAAGGAAACTACACCTAAGGAACCAATGCACAAGATATATGCAACTATAGGAAACCAAAATTTGGATGGACAGGCCACTCCTTTGGTAATAAAAGGTAAAATTTTTGGTAGAAGTGTTAGAATATTATTTGATAGTGGTGCTACTGACAACTTTATTTCCACTAGTTTAATTAAACATATATCTGTAAGGCTAAAAATTTTGATGCATGGGTGGAAGGTTGAGTACGGTTCAGGATAAACCTACTCCGTAAATCAGTGCTATCCTAGGGCGGTCATCACTTTGCCTAGCGAAATGACCATAGGATGCTTATATGTTGCACCATTGCATGCCTTTGATATAGTGATAGGAATGGATTGGATGCAAGCACATAAAGCAATGATTAATTTTCAAGACCATTGGATTGATTATACAGATGCTGATGGGCTGGTTCAAAGAGTGAATAGCCTGCAAGGGGCTTTTCAACCCCAAATTCTCTCGACTTTACAACTTAAGAAAGCCATCAGGAAAGGAGGAATGGTTTATATAGTTAAGATAAATGAGTTAAAGGAAGAAAATAAAGAATAAGTGTTTGGGAGACACCCTATTCTTCAGGATTTTAAAGATGTTTTTTCAAAATATTTACCCAGATTACCTCCTAAAAGAGAATTTGACTTCTCTATTGAACTTCAACCCAGAATTGAGCCTATTCATAGGGCTCCCTATAGAATGAATCCTATTGAAATGCAAGAATTGAAGGTTCAACTTCAAGGATTTATGGAGAAAGGACTAATAAGACCAAGTGTGTCACCTTGGGGTGCACCAGTTCTATTTGTGAAAAATAAGGATGGTTCTTTAAGACTATGCATTGATTACCGGATGTTGAATAAAGCAACTATCAAAAATAGATATCCTTTACCCAAAATCGAAGATCTCTTTGATCAACTCAAGGATGCCACAATATTTTCAAAGATTGATTTGAAATCTGGATACCATCAACTGAGGATCCGAGATGTGGATACTCACAAGATAACTTTTAAGACCCGATATGGGCATTATGAATTTATCGTCTTACCATTTGGTTTAACGAATGCACCAGTCACATTCATGAATTTGATGAATAGCATATTTAGGAAGCAATTGGACAAGTTTGTTCTGGTATTCTTGGATGACATATTGATATATTCCTAGAATAAAGTAGAACATGATAGGCATCTCAGAATTGTGTTGGAACTGTTAAGGAAAAATTAGTTGTTTGGGAACTTGTCCAAATGTGAGTTCTATGTGATAAGAGTACAATATTTAGGTCATATTGTGTCAGTAGATGGGATCGCAGTAGATCCTAAGAAAATTGAGGCTATCCTAAATTGGCCACCACCGACCAATGTGATAGAAGTTCGAAGTTTCATGGGTTTAACTAGATACTATAGGTGGTATGTTAAGGATTATGCCAAAATTACTGCACCTATAACTAACCTGCAAAGGAAGGGAAAGGAGTTCATATGGTCTGATAAGTGTAAAGAAGATTTTTAATTGCTTAAACAAAATCTCACTATACCTCCTATATTAAAGATACCCGAACCCCAGGGAAGTTTTTCAGTATGCACAGATGCATCAATGGAGGGTTTGGGAGGAGTGCTCTCTCAGGATGGAGCAGTGGTTGCCTATGGGTCCAAGAAGTTGAAAAGACATGAGATTAATTATGCAACCCATGATTTAGAGTTGGCAGCTGTAGTGTTTGCTCTCAAAATTTGGTATCACTATCTAGTAGGTAGACCTTTTGAGCTAAGGACTGACCACCAGAGTCTACAATATATCTTTACTCAACCCTTACTCAATGCTAGGCAGAGGAGATGGATGGAATTTCTTATAGAATATAATTTTGGTATTGAGTATATAAAAGGGAAAGAGAATAAGGTAGCAGATGCTTTAAGTAGAAGGAAACACATTGTTGTTTTATCCCATTTCTATTTTGACTTGATGGAACAAGTCAAAGAGAATCAGAAACAAGACACTTATTGCAAGTAAATTTGGAAGAGAATGGAAGAGAAACCAGATGTATATAGAGATTTCAGCTTCAAGGATGGATTCTTCTACTTTAAGGACAAAGTGGTAATACCCAAAGTTGGAAATTTGAGGAAAAATATTATGAGTGAAGCTCATAGATCCCCATATTCTGCTCACCCTGGTGGAGAAAAGATGAGGGAGAACATGAAGAAAAATTTCTATTGGTCTGGGATGAAGAGGGACATAAATGAATATGTCGCTCAATGTCTTGAATGTCAAAAAGTTAAGGCTGAGCATAGGCATCCAGTAGGACTATGAAATCCTCATGTCGTACCTGAGAAAAAGTGGCAAGTAATTTCCTTGGACTTTGTAGTAGGGCTACCTAAAAATAGGTTCCAACATGATGCAATCCTAGTAGTGGTCGATAGACTAACCAAGGTTGCACATTTTATACCTAGAAATACTAAGGATGATGTTGTGGTAGTGGCTAATAGATTTTCCAAAGAGATATTTTGGCTCCATGGTTTTCTAGAAGTGATTATATCAGATAGAGACTCGAGATTTACCTCTAAGTTTTGGCAAGCTTTGCATCATTCCATTGGAACTAGACTAAATATTAGTTCTGCATACCACCCAAAAATGGATGGGAAAATGGAGAGAGTAAACCAGGTGCTAGAAGATATGCTTCGCATGTATTGTATGGATCATAAAACCCATTGGGAGGATTATCTACACTTGGTGGAATTTACCTACAATAATGGGTACCATTCAACCCTGGGAATGGCACCTTTTGAGGTATTGTATGGAAGAAAATGCAGGACACCATTATCATGGGATAATCCCAAGGATCAGATTGTGTTGGGACCCGATATGGTTAGAGAAATGGAGCAACAATTAAGAATGATCAAAGAATAACTAAAAGAAGTTGCAGATCGACAGAAGAGTTATGTTGATCTTAAGAGATCCCCAAGAGAGTATGCAGTGGGTGACAAGGTGTTTTTAAGGGTAAATCCAAGAAAGAGTGCAATCAAGTCCATGAAACTTGATCCTCGCTATATTGGACCCTTTGATATTATGGAGAAGATCAGTCCTGTGGCTTATCGACTTGCCTTACCACCTAATCTATCTAAGATTCACAACACCTTTCACATTTCTTTACTTAGAAAATACATTGCTAATCCTGAGCATGTGTGGGATTTCTCTAATTTGTATATGGTGAACCCCATGGCTATAGAGGTTCAACCAATAAGGATCCTTGAGTACCGAACCAAGTCTATGAGGAAAGGAATGTTGGAGCAGTGTAAAGTTTAATGGGATCGATATTATGAAAGGAATGCTACTTGGGAGAAAGTGGCGGACATGCAGAATCATTTTCCATTTCTATTTGAAAAATATTTGTAAATAACTTGCTTTTTTATTAAAACCTTGGGAGACACAGAGGACTGTGTTAAGCCTAAGGGGGGAGTATGTCATGACCCTCCCTTGGCCAATTTTTGGTTTTATGGTTTGCTAATGTTTTCATGATGTGCTAGTGCTACTTTTGAAAAGAATGATGGACTATCTATTTATTTATCATGAAAAAATATGTGTTGTTGATGGAATTATGTGGTGATTTGATTGATCATCTTCTCATGTTAACATCCTTGCAAACTTGGTTTTATGAAAGAATAAGATGTTGCTAATGGAACATCACTTTTTGCAGGAAAAAGGTTGCTATTGGTGGCAGAAATAATTGGTCACCGAGAAAGGGAATGTCCACGGGAAATGATGTGATGGGTTATTCGACGAAGTATTTGGAAGCAACATGAATGAGTGCTTCTTTCAAGGAGAATGCATAACATGACTTGCATAAAAGGAACTAACCATGTTGACCTTTAGCTAAAGAAATGCTTATCATAAAAATGGTTATTTGATTAAAATGGATAAGTGGCTATGGAATTGATTGTTTGTTGTTGATCTTTCTAGGGAAAGGAATCATGTGTTTTGTTTAAAAATATATTTCTAGTATAGAACCTAGAAAAAAGAAATATTTTATTTATAAGTATGGATTCTAGTGTTGTGTGTGATTTCCTTGTTTTAAAAAAAAGAGGAGCTTGTTCATCGTAGAATTGTTATTCAAAATATTTTTGTTTCGTGGCTGCTATGATGTCTTAATGTTGGTAGAAATTTAGTTCCACTCAAAGATAAATATATTTCGGATGGTTGTTAGAGAGCAATCATGAGATCTTGAGTTGTAATGTTACCACCATTGCTCTTAATTTAATTTTTTTTGGAATCCTTTGTGGTGGACGGAGGAGAGAAACATGTTGAGAAAGGAGTATGATATCCTTGGGAGTGGAAGGTTCAAAAAAAAGGAGTGATTTGGTAAGTAAGAAAAAATAAAAGTAGTGTTTTTTTGGGTTGGTTGAAAAAAAAGGAGTGCAAGAGAGAAGGATATATCCAATGGTGAAGGAAGGTTGAGTTGCAGGTAGGAAGAGTTTAAGACTGACAATGATCAATAGGTAGACCCATTTTAAAGAAGGCAAATTTGTTTATTGAATCATGCTTGAATTATTTGTCTTGTGGTAAGTTTATTTATGGCTCAGCCAGTAGTATTTAGTGGATAGAATTCCTATTGCACCTGATGCTAAACGATTATGGAAAAATTATTTCATTTTTTTTGTTGTAGAAAGGAAAAAACTTGTGCTTGATCTCATTTATGGATAGCATTGTGACTGATCCCATTTATGGATGGCATTGTAATTCCTAAAAAGTGCAACTGAATTGAAGTTCCTCTTAATGAATCCAAAATTATTCTTACCATGAACCCTAAAATGTATGGCTCTATGACCAAAAATATTACATGAGTAGCAATATCCTTGGAAGAAATATTTATCTTGTCTTGGAGAGTGTGATCTCATGGTTCTTTCCTTGTCTTTTCTATGATGATCCATGTTCCTTGATTGTGCATTGTTTTCTTCCTCTTTGATGCTTCCACTTCTTAACTCATTAGTATAGGTCTTAGTTTCTTCTTTAATCTCTTCCTTTGAAACTTATTTTTCTTTTGAGCTTGACTTCTCTTTTTGTACTTCTTGACCTTCCTCAAAGCCAAGTCTAGTCTTCATAAATGGATATCTCTATGTTTTAATAATATCATCCAAATATTTTGAGCTTTTCCTAAACTGATATATATTATTGTTGAATTTCTCAAGTCCCTTCCTTAGAATATCAGCTTCATGTTCTAGTCTTTCACATTCTAGTTCTTTTACTTTTAACTATTCAGCCATACCTTCTTCAACTCTTCTTGCCTATTCAAACTTAAATCTTAAGTCAATGAGATATTATAGAAGCCTTGCCTTTGTTTTCTCATCCTCTTGTACTTGAGCCTTTAATATTAAGTTATCCTTCTCAAGTCAAAAAGTTCAACAACAAGTTCCTCTTCCATATCCACTCTCGCTTCTTCTTCCTTTTTTGATTCTTTCTCTTTTTCTAGGTCTTCAACTATAGGAGCGTCTTCTTTATATTCTACTTGGTTTTCAATAGGAGTAATCTCTTTCTCTTATACTTGGTCTTTAATGGAAGTATCATCTTCCTCTTATATTGCAAAAAATAGAATCTCTTATTTTCACTGTCTAAGAGACTTTCATCACTGTCACTTGAAGCACTGCTTGCTTCTTCAACATAAAAAATTTTCTTGTGCCTTTGAAAAATCTTCTTCTCATGTTTTCCTTGACCATGCCTATTTTTATTTTCATAACCAAAATTTCTTTATTTATTTTTCTTGTATTCTTTTTCAACTTCATTGCTACTATATCCATTTTGTGGATAATAAGCTGCATAGTGACCAATGTTTCCACAACTAAAACATTTCACAGTCTACATATTCTTGTGTTTCCTTGGACCCTTATTATTTCTTCTTACAAAATTAGCCTCTTCTTTACTGCTTGATTCATCACTTGATTCTGATTCTTTATCCTTTGCCTTCTTTGAAGCTTTGAATTTTGCCTACCTTTTGGATGTTTAATATTTTTTTTGTTCTCATATCATAAGCTATGAAAATCCCATGTAGTTCATCTATCCTTAAATTTACGAGATCCTTCATTTCTTCTAATGCCGAAACCTTTTCATCATACCTCATGGGAAGTGATCTTAAATTTTTTTAAACAATAGTATAATCCTCAATATTTTCTCCAAGTCCATGATTAACAACCTCATCAACACGAAGTAAGTATTTAGCAATATTTTCCTCATCTTTCATCTTCAAGTATTCAAAATTCCTTTTGTGAGTTTGAATTTTTGCCATCTTAACCTTGTCATCTCCTTCATATGTATTCTATAACTTAATCCACATTTATTTTTTTGATTTGTTGTGCATGACTATTACAAACTCAGATTCATGTAATCCACTTAAAATTGTATTCATTGCCTTGGCATTATTTTCATATAGTTTCTTACTATTTATATCTGTGGGAGTAGTTGCAGGTGGTGTGTACCCATTCTCTACTGAATTCCATGTATCAAATCCTTGTGCCATCAAAAATTTCTTCATCCTCACACTCCAGAAAGCATAATTAGTCCCATCAAACAATGTAGCTTTGTGTGTTGAAAATCCTTCTTGATTAACCATTTGTGTTCCTATAAGATCTTCCTTCAAGTTGTTAGGATTATTCGAAGGATCCTGCTCTGATACCAATTGAAGAACACAATCTTACACTAAGAGTGGGGGGTGAACAGCATAAGATACAACTTTTTACTTTTCTTTCCAAAGTAGTATTATCCAATGTTATCAATTGCAATAATGAAACAATACATAGATCATCACACACATAAGAGACATAGATTTAACGTGGTTCACCCAATGTAAGTTACATCCATGGAGAAAATATTTCTTATAAATTTTCTCAACAAATCTCTTGTGAACCAATTCTCTATTACAATGTTTATGGGCACCAACCCAAAGTAGATACCAATCCCCTATGCTCAAGTTCGTGGATCTCTATCCATAGGATACCTCTATCCCCACTACTCTAGTTTATGGACGTCTATCTATAGGAGACCTCTGTTCCGTTGCCTTGGACTAATTTAAGCCTTTACACAAGGCTTGCTCAATTTTTCTCCAAAACCTACACTCAAATTTGCTCAGATTTGCTCCAATTCTACACACTAAACTTGCTCAAATATGCTCACCAATACCTTCTCTCAACTTTCCTCGGATCTTATCCAAGTCTACACACAATACTTGCTCAATTATGCTTACCAAAACCTGCTCTCAACTCTACTCAAATCTGCTCTAATTCTCCACACAAGACTTGCTCAAATATACTTACCAAAACCTGCTCTCAACTCTGCTCAGATCTTCTCCAAGTCTCCACACAAGACTTAGCTCAAATTTTCTTACCAAACCTGCTCTCAACGCTACTCATATCTGATCCAAGTATCCACACAAGACTTGCTCAAATTTTCTTACCAAAACCTACTCAGATTTGCTCATAACACATGCTCAAATATACTCATAACACATACTCAAATATGCTCATACACATGCTCAAATCTGCTCATAGCACATGCTCAAATCTTCTCATAACACATGCTCAAGTCTTCTCATAACACATGCTCAAATATTCTCATAACATATGCTCAATATGTTCTTCACATGCATTAAGTATGTCACTTTCACATGTCTCATATTTATTACATTTTAAGGGTAGCTCTAGTCTAGTACTTGATAATTGACCTGATGTTTACTGATTTGCATCTTCTCTTCAAACCAATCACAATGCACAAGTCCTTTTCATCTTCTCACATAATCAATCATGAAGATGTACAAATTGGCTTCACAAATATGATCTATGACTCTTGCATTTTCATCTCCAATATCACTCAAAACCAATGCATAGATTTGATTTTCAATATTGGTCTAGAATATTATCAACTTCATTCAACAATAATGCATAACTTATTCTCAAACCCTTGCATTCATATTCCCAAATTTATTCAATACAAGTGAAGCACAACTTTGTTCTCAAACCCTAGTTCTTATAATTTCAATATTAATCAAAGCAATGCACAAATAATCTCAACTTTAATCAATCACTAATACTCATCAAATCAATCCTTATACCTCCACCATATGATATCACAAAATTTTCTTTCAAACAACACCACTTAGAGTACGAGTTAAAACACCATACCTCAAAAATGCCTTGATGAAGATGTGCCCTTAAAAACCTGTCTCAAACTATCTCAAAATAATTTTCCTTTTGGTCCTTCAAAATTTGGTTAGTGAGTTTCAAATTCTAGCACAGATATTAAAATCATCCACTCAAATCTCTCCAAAAGATCCACAATAAATCTAGAAAATAATACCTTGTTTCTCCTTTTAATATTTTAAAAAGAAGCTTTTAAAAACCCTTAAATTTCAACTCACAATACACAATATGATAATCATTAAGTACACCTTTGACATCAATGACAACTCAATATGCTTTAATATTTCCAAAATTCATGATGTTCTAGTGCTACTTTTGAAAAGATGATGGACTTTGCTAATGTTTTCATGATGTGCTAGTACTACTTTTGAAAATATGATGGACTATCTATCTATTTATTTATCATGAAAAAATTATGTGTTGTTGATGGAATTATGCAGTGATTTGATTGATCATCTTCTCATGCTAACATCCTTGCAAACTTGGTTTTATGAAAGAATAATATGTTGCTAATGGAACATCACTTTTTTTAGGAAAAAGGTTGCTATGGGTGGCAGAAAGAATTGGTCACCGAGAAAGGGAATGTCCATGGGAAATGATGTGATGGGTTATTCGACGAAGTATTTGGAAGCAACATGAATGAGTGCTTCTTTCAAGGAGAATGCATAACATGACTTGCATAAAAGGAACTAACCATGTTGACCTTTAGCTAAAGAAATGCTTATCATGAAAATGGGTGTTTTGATTAAAATGGATAAGTGGCTATGGAATTGATTGCTTGTTATTGAGCTTTCTAGGGAAAGGAATCATGTGTTTTGTTTAAAAATATACTTCTAGTATAGAACCTAGAAAAAAAAAAAAATATTTTGTTTATAAGTATGGATTCTAAGTGTTGTGTGTGATTTCCTTGTTTTCAAAAAAAAGGAGCTTGTTCATCGTAGAATTGTTATTCAAAATGTTTTTGTTTCATGGTTGCTATGACATCTTAATGTTGGCAGAAACTTAGTTCCACTCAAATATAAACATAGTCTGGATGGTTTTTAGAGAGCAATCATGAGAGCTTAAGTTGTAATGTTACCACCATCACTCTTAATGTAATTTCGATTGGAATCCCTAGTGGTGGATGGAGGAGAGAAATATGTCGAGCAAGGAGTATGATATCCTTGGGAGTGGGAGGTTCAAAAAAGAGGAGTGATTTGGTAAGTAAGAAAAAATAAAGGAGTGTTTTTTGGTTTTGTTGGAAAAAAGGAGCACAGGAGAGAAGGATCTATCCAACGATGAAGGAAGGTTGAGTTGTAGGTAGGAAGCATTTAAGATCGATGATGATCAATAGGTAGACCCCTTTTAAAGAAGGCAAATTGGTTTATTGTATGATGCTTGAATTATTTGTCTTGTGGTAAGTTTATTTACGGGTCAGCTAGTGGTCTTTAGTGGATAGAATTCCTGTTGCACCTATTGCTAAAATGATTATGGAAAAGTTATTTTATTTTTGCTATTGTGGAAAGGAAAAAACTTGTGCTTGATCTCATTTATGGATAGCATTATGATTGGAGCTAATGCTTGCTTTATTTTACCATGGATGTTTTACTATTACATCCTTTCCAAAGCCATGTTTATTGGGTTTCTTTGGGAAAGTTTATTTTTGAGTAAAGGTTTCCTTAAGGGTAGAGTTAGTTGGGAGTTGATGGTATTTATCTCTTGTGCATGTTGCTCTAGTGTAAAAGTTGAATTTTTGAATTGAATGGAACTTTAGGAAATCTTTGTTTTTGATTTTTGAAGAACACCTTATGAATGAGTTTGGCATACCTGAGTTCTTAGAACCTTGCATTAATGTCAAGTAGAGTGGGGTTTAGGCCAATTATGGTAGCATAGACTAGTTATTGAAATAACTTGAGGTGTTTCCCATCGGAATGAAGCTAGACCTCTAGAAAGAAATGAAGGTTGGACTTGAGATCTTAATGAATGTTGTTGTTTACGTAAACCTTATTTTTTTGAGGGCTTGCTGGTAATTTGTGTATGAGGAACGAATGGGAAATTTTATGTGCATTTTTTATGTTGTCTATTTAGAAGAAAATAGTGAACGTAGGCTTTATTATGAACAAGATTGTTTAAGAAATTGCCTTGCTCTATATTGCATGATGTTTGAGATAGAATTCTCTTTGTGTGATGCTATTTTGGAATGCTTTGATAGAACGAAGTTTGGTATGGTTGTCGTGTGCAAGTTTCACTTTCAAATGTGATTATGTGTTAGAATTTGTGTTCTTTCTTATGGGAGTCATCTCTAATCCCGAAGCTTGGACAATCCCTTTCTAGTGACCAATGTTAAATCTATTCTGGCATGTTGAATCCAGTCTTGTTATAGTGTCAAGCGGTAATGGATAGTATTTTACCGGAGAAGAGTCTTGGTAGAGATGCAGTAAAGAACCTCTCATTGGTGAAATAAGGAAGCTTCGATTTTCCATGCATTGGTAGCACCAGATAACTCCTTTGTAATTTGGTAGGTTCAATGGAAGACTATGTTAAGGAGCCTTGAGTATGAAGAATATTGTAACTAGATATTATGTGGAAACTTACTATGTAATCTCCACGTCTGAGGATGACTTTGAGCCTCATTGTTTGTAATGTGAACCTTTCAAGTTGAATATGGAATATCTAGATTTTGTTGAAAGAATTTCTTTATGTTCTATTTTAGCTTGTGAATATGTTAAATGGGAATGGTGAATAGATTAATGATGCTATAAACTTTGTGTTTTACTTTCGTATGTTTGATTACGCGATGTGTTTAAGGGATACTTTAGAGAATGCTTTAACTCCATTCACATTAGGATGGCATAATGAATCCTTGTTGTTATCACATGAATGTATGTATGGGGACAAGTGTTAAACATATTTTGAGTATTTATCTTGGTTGTCTCGAAGGTGGGCATTAAGGTTTTAACATAAGCAAGTTCACTAGGAGTGCAACTTGACTCGAGATAGAGTTTGTTAAAATGAGAAGACTCTCAAAGCTTTTGAGAAAGCATAAGTATACCCCATGAGCTAAGAGCTTGCATGGACTAGGAAGGGCTTAATTGAATAAGCCAAGTCATTCGGATGGCATATCTAAACTAGTGTGTAGATCCATCCTTGAAATATTTGCTCTCTTGAGCTACGTGGACGTCACACTAAAGAAATGAATCTTATGACATTAGTAAATCAGAACCCCCAGATTAAACCAAGTGACAATGGTTACGATTCCATTTCTACTATGTTAAGTAAGGATGGTTGTTACCAGGTAGGCCAACCCATTAAATGAAGAAGGGGTATACCAACCATTGCTAGCATAACACAACTCTTTGAATGACCAAAGAGGTTTGTGGAGGTATGCACAACCCTTTTCGATGGATAGGAAAGGGAAAAATCTACACTAAGTGACTTGTGTAGTGTGATGTGCTAGGCAATTCCTTCCAAAATACGGAGAAGGTATGTTCCTACATCAAATGACATTTGTAGAGGTTTGGGCCTACTGGAATTACCCCTTTAGAGGAAAGAAAGGGGAAGGTGGTAAACCAATATTAACTAAGAGAAATGATGAACTCACTAAAGATCTAAACACTTATCTATGGGATAACGTGGTTAGAGAATGGTATGGGTTAAAAGCGGGTTAATGTCCTTAAGCTACTTGGAAAAAAAACTGTGTGTGGAATTTTGGGTTGTTACATTTGGTATCAGAGCATGGTTCAAAAAGGGGAATCGGCTCATTATGCAAACTTTTTGGGAATGATTAGTAGTAGGTTTACCTTGTTGGATTGTTTTATAGGAAAGGGCAAAACCAACTATTAATCTAGAAGTTAGTCGGTAGGAGAAAATACCAAAGAAGAATTGGAAAATTGACTCCTACTACCTCTTTTGTGTGTGGTCAGGGGACAATACCACCAAAAATAAGAAGAGGGAGTGCTGCCCCATCAATGAGGGTAACTCGAGGAACCAACGTAGAAAATAGAGCACCTAAGGTTGGAACAGAGAATCCCGATGGAAGTGAGAATCTTACTAAAATAGTGGCTCTACTTTGTGAGCAGGTGGAGATCCAAAAATAGCTATTGGAGGTTGTGCTGAGTCGAGAAACACAATCTAGTAATCTGAGAAGGGGACAAGTAGATGAACCACTCACTGAGGCACAGATGGCTAGAGTTCGATTGGAGGCTGAGTTGGGCAAGGAAATGAAATATCTGAAGTCTTCCAAGTTTAATGGAGAGGAATATGGGGATAAGGTCGAGGCTTGGTTGAAGGAGATAGAGACATACTGCATCATGAAGAATTTTTCTTTAGGCACTCGAACATCCTATGCTACACTGCATCTACAAGGAGATGGTTTAGCCTGGTGGAAAACCCTTAGTGAGGAACATAATCTAGCAGCTACAGTTGACTTGAAATGGGAAGAGTTTGTTAAAGCCTTCAAAGAAAGGTTTCTTACAGAATATTTCTATTCCTAGAAGTATGATGAATTCACTAAAATTCATCAAGGAATTAGAACCATGGAAAAATATTATCAAAAATTTATTAAGTTGGTGAAATATGTACCCGCTTATACTGAGAAAATGAAGATCCACAAGTTTATACTTGGAATAGATCCTCGGATAGGATAGGAAGTGGACATGCGAGAACCCAGAACATTGCAAAAGGCCTATGAGTTGGCAAGGAAAGTTGAGACATACCTCAAACCCTACTTTGACTATGAGGGGTTAGATGAGCAGGGTAAAGAAGCATTAAGGAAGAGAAATAGTTCAGGGTTCATGAAGTGGGAATGTGAGCAAGCTATCAAGAGCGTTCCTAAGTAGGATGGTAAAGAAGATAGTAAGCAAGGGAATTTTAGAAGAAGGTTTCGAGGAAGGAAGCACAGATGAGATAATCATGGCAATAATGGCAATAGATCACCACAGAGACAGACTAACCTGCCCAAGGAAGAGGGAATAGTAGGAGAGCTAAAATAAAAAGAACATCTAGGACCCAAGGAAGGATGTTTTCTTTGTAAGGGAGCTCATTACGCCACTAATTATCCATAAAGAGTAGGGATGAGTTCGAAAGGAAAGGAACTAATGAATAAGGAAACTGCACCTAAGGAACCAATGCACAGGATATATGCAGCTATAGGAAACCAGAATTTGGATGGACAGGCCACTCCTTTGGTAATAAAAGGTAAAATTTTTGGTAGAAGTGTTAGAATCTTATTTGATAGTGGTGCTACTGACAACTTTATTTCCACTAGTTTAATTAATCATATATCTGTAAGGCCAAAATTTTTGATACATGGGTGGAAGGTTGAGTATGGTTCAGGATAAACCTACTCTATAAATCAGTGCTATCCTAGGGTGGTCATCGCTTTGCCTAGAGGGATGACCATAGGATGCTTATATGTTGCACCATTGCATGCCTTTGACATAGTGATAGGAATGGATTGGCTGCAAGCACATAAAGCAGTGATTAATTTTCAAGACCATTGGATTGATTATACAGATGTTGATGGGATGGTTCAAAGAGTGAATAGCCTGCAAGGGGATTTTCAACCACAAATTCTCTCGGATTTGCAACTTAAGAAAGCCATCAAAAAATGAGGGATGGTATATACAGTTAAGATCAATGAGTTGAAGGAAGAAAAGAAAGAAGAAGTGTTTGGAAGATACCCTATTCTTCAGGAGTTTAAAGATGTTTTTTTGGAATATTTACCTAGATTACCTCCTAAAAGAGAATTTGACTTTTCTATTGAACTTCAACCAAGAACTGAGCCTATTCATAGGGCTCCCTATAGAATGAATCCCATTGAAATGCAAGAATTGAGGGTTCAACTTCAAGGTTTGTTGGAGAAAGGACTAATAAGACCAAGTGTGTCACCTTGGGGTGCACCAGTTCTATTTGTGAAAAAGAAGGATGGTTCTTTAAGATTATGTATTGACTACCAGATGTTGAATAAAGCAACTATCAAAAATATATATCCTTTACCTAAAATCGAAGATCTCTTTGATCAACTCAAGGATGCCATAATATTTTCAAATATTGATTTGAAATCTGGATACCATCAACTGAGGATCCGAGATGTGGATACTCATAAGACAACTTTTAAGACCCGGTATGGGCATTATGAATTTACCATCTTGCCATTTGGTTTAACGAATGCACCAACCGCATTCATGAATTTGATGAATAGCATCTTTAGGAAGCAATTGGACAAGTTTGTTATGGTATTCTTGGATGACATACTGATATATTCCCAGAATAAAGAGAACATGATAGGCATCTCAGAATTGTGTTGGAACTATTAAGGGAAAATTAGTTGTTTGGGAATTTGTCTAAATGTGAGTTTTATGTGACAAGAGTGCAATATTTGGGTCATATTGTGTCAGCATATGGGATCACAGTAGATCCTAAGAAAATTGAGGCTATCCTGAATTGGCCACCACCGACCAATGTGATAGAAGTCAGAAGTTTCATGGGTTTAACTGGATACTACAGGTGGTATGTTAAAGATTATGCCAAAATTACTACACCTATAACTAACCTGCAAAGGAAGGGAAAGGAGTTCAGATGGTCTGATAAGTGTAAAGAAGCTTTTGAACTACTTAAACAAAATCTCACTATGCCTCCTATATTAAAGATACCCGAACCTCAGGGAAGTTTCTCAGTATGCACAGATGCATCTATGGAGGGTTTGGGAGGAGTACTCTCGCAGGATGGAGTAGTGGTTGCCTATGGATCCAAAAAGTTGAAAAGACATGAGAATAATTATGCAACTCATGATTTAGAGTTGGTAGCTATAGTGTTTGCTCTCAAGAGTTGGTGATACTATCTAGTAGGAAGACCTTTTGAACTAAGGACTGACCATCAGAGTCTACAATATATCTTTACTCAACCCCTACTCAATGCTAGGCAGAGAAGATGGATGGAATTTCTTATAGAATATGATTTTGGTATTGAGTACATAAAAGGGAAAGAGAATAAGGTAGTAGATGCCTTAAGTAGAAGGAAACACATTGTTATTTTATCCCATTTCCATTTTGACTTGATGGAACAAGTCAAAGAGAATCAAAAATAAGACATTTATTGCAAGCAAATTAGGAAGAGAATGGAAGAGAAACCGGATTTATGTAGGGATTTCAGCTTCAAGGATGGATTCCTCTACTTTAAGGACAAAGTGGTAATACCCAAAGTTGGAAATTTAAGGAAAAATATTATGAGTGAAGCTCATAGATCCCCATATTCTGCTCACCCTAGTGGAGCAAAGATGAGGGAGAACATGAAGAAAAATTTCTACTAGTCTAGGATGAAGAGGGACATAAATGAATATGTCACTCAATGTCTTGAATGTCAAAAAGTTAAGGCTGAGCACAGGCATCCAATAGGACTATTAAATCCTCATGTCGTACCTGAGAAAAAGTGGCAAGTAATTTCCTTGGACTTTGTAGTAGGGCTACCTAAAAATAGGTTCCAACATGATGCAATCCTAGTAGTGGTCGATAGACTGACCAAGGTTACACATTTTATACCTAGAAATACAAAGGATGATGTTGTGGTAGTGGCTAATAGATTTTCCAAAGAGATATTTTAACTTCATGGATTTCTAGAAGTGATTATATCAGATAGAGACTCAAGATTTACCTCTAAGTTCTAGCAAGCTTTGCATCATTCCATTGGAACTAGACTAAATATTAGTTTTGCATACCACCCAAAAATGGATGGGAAAATAGAGAGAGTAAACCAAGTGCTAGAAGATATGCTTCACATGTACTGTATGGATCAGAAAACCCATTGGGAGGATTATCTGCACTTGGTGGAATTTGCCTACAATAATGGGCACCATTCAACCCTGGGAATGGCACCTTTTGAGGCATTGTATGGAAGAAAATGTAGGACACCATTATCATGGGACAATCTCGAGGACCAGATTGTGTTGGGACCCGATATGGTTAGAGAAATGGAACAACAATTAAGAATGATCAAAGAATGACTAAAAGAAGTTACAGATCGACAGAAGAGTTATGTCGATCTTAAGAGATCCCCAAGAGAGTATGCAGTGGGTGACAAATTTTTTTTAAGGGTAAAGCCAAGAAAGAGTGCAATCAAGTCCATGAAACTTGATCCTCGCTATGTTGGACCCTTTGATATTATGGAGAAGATCAGTCCTATGGCTTATCGACTTGCCTTACCACCTAATCTATCTAAGATTCACAACACTTTTCACATTTCTTTACTTAGAAAATACATTGCTAATCCTGAGCATGTGTGGGATTTCTCTAATTTGCAGATGGTGAACCCCATGACTATAGAGGTTCAACCAGTAAGGATCCTTGAGTACCAAACCAAGTCGATGAGGAAAGGAATGTTGGAGTAGTGTAAAGTATAGTGGGATCGATATTCTAAAAGGAATGCTACTTGGGAGAAGGTGGCGGACATGCAAAATCATTTTCCATTTCTGTTTGAAAAATATTTGTAAATAACTTGCTTGTTTTTAAAAACCTTGGGAGACACAGAGGACTGTGTTAAGCCTAAGGGGGGAGTATGTCATGACCCTCCCTTGGCCAATTTTTGGTTTTATGGTTTGCTAATGTTTTCATGATGTGCTAGTGCTACTTTTGAAAAGATGATAGAATTTACTAATGTTTTCATGATGTGCTAGTACTACTTTTGAAAATATGATGGACTATCTATCTATTTATTTATCATGAAAAATTATGTATTGTTGATGGAATTATGTGGTGATTTGATTGATCATCCTCTCATGCTAACATCCTTGTAAACTTGGTTTTATGAAAGAATAAGATGTTGCTAATGGAACATCACTTTTTGCAGGAAAAAGGTTGCTATGGGTGGCAGAAAGAATTGGTCACCGAGAAAGGGAATGTCCATGGGAAATGATGTGATGGGTTATTCGATGAAGTATTTGGAAGCAACACGAATGAGTGCTTCTTTCAAGGAGAATGCATAACATGACTTGCATAAAAGGAACTAACCATGTTGACCTTTAGCTAAAGAAATGCTTATCATAAAAATGGGTGTTTTGATTAAAATGGATAAGTGGCTATGGAATTGATTGCTTGTTGTTGAGCTTTCTAGGGAAAGGAATCATGTGTTTTGTTTAAAAATATACTTCTAGTTTAGAACCTAGAAAAAAAAAAATATTTTATTTATAAGTATGGATTCTAAGTGTTGTGTGCGATTTCCTTGTTTTCAAAAAAAGAGGAGCTTGTTCATCGTAGAATTGTTATTCAAAATATTTTTGTTTCGTGGCTGCTATGATGTCTTAATGTTGGTAGAAATTTAGTTCCACTCAAAGATAAATATAGTTCAGATGGTTGTTAGAGAGAAATCATGAGAGCTTGAGTTGTAATGTTACCACCATCACTCTTAATGTAATTTTTAGTTGGAATCCCTAGCGGTGGACGGAGGAGAGAAACATGTCGAGCAAGGAGTATGATATCCTTGGGAGTGGGAGGTTCGAAAAAGGAGGAGTGATTTGGTAAGTAAGAAAAGAATAAAGGAGTGTTATTTGGTTTTTTGGGAAAAAAGAGGAGCATAGGAGAGAAGGATCTATCCGATGGTGAAGGAAGGTTGAGTTGTAGGTAGGAAGCATTTAAGACCGATGATGATCAATAGGTAGACCCCTTTTTAAAGAAGGCAAATTGGTTTATTGTATGATGCTTGAATTATTTATCTTGTGGTAAGTTTATTTATGGGTCAACCAGTGGTCTTTAGTGGATAGAATTCCTATTGCACCTGCTACTAAATGATTATGGAAAAGTTATTTCATTTTTGTTGTTGTGGAAAGGAAAAAACTTGTGCTTGATCTCATTTATGGATAACATTGTGACTGGAGCTAATGCTTGCTTTATTTTACCATGGATGTTTTACTATTGCATCCTTTTCGAAGCCATGTTTATTGGGTTTCTTTGGGAAAGTTATTTTTGAGTAAATTTTCCTTAAGGGTAGAGTTAGCTGGGAGTTGATGGTATTTATCTCTTATGCATGTTGCTCTAGCGTAAAAGTTGAATTTTTGAATTGAATGGAACTTTAGGAAATATTTGTTGTTGATTTTTGAAGAATACCTTATGAATGAGTTTGGCATACCTGAGTTCTTAGAACCTTGCGTTAATGTCAAGTGGAGTGGGGTTTAGGCCAGCTATGGTAGCATAGACTAGTTATTGAAAGAACTTGAGGTGTTTCCCATCGGAATGAAGCCAGACCTCTGGAAAGAAATGAAGGTTGGACTTGAGATCTTAATGAATGTTGTTGTTTACGTAAAACTTATTTCTTTTGAGGGCTTGCTGGTAATTTGTGGTATGAGGAACGAATGGAAATTTTTATGTGCATTTTCTATGTTGTTTGTTTAGAAGAAAATAGTGAATGTAGGCTTTATTATGAACAGGATTGTTTAAGAAATTACCTTGCTCTATATTGCATGATGTTTGAGATAAAATTCTCTTTGTGTGATGTTTTTTTGGAATGCTTCGGTAGAATGAAGTTTGGTATGATTGTTGTGTGCAAGTTTCACTTTCAAATGTGATTATGTGTTAGACTTTGTGTTCTTTCTTATGGGATCCATATCTGATACCAGAGCATAGACAATCCCTTTCTAGTGAATAATGTTAAATATGTTCTGGTGTGTTGAATCTAGTCTTATTGCAACATAAAGTGGTAATGGACAGTGTTTACTAGAGAAGAGTCTTGGCAAAGATGCAGTAAAGAACCTCTCATTGGTGAAACATGGAAGATTCAATTTTCCATGCATTGGTAGCACCAGATAACTCCTTTATAATTTGGTAGTTTCAATGGAAGACTATGTTAAGGAGTCATGTGTATGAAGAAGATTGTAACTAGATATTATGTGGAAACTTACTATGTAATCTCCACGTCAGAGGATGACTTTGAGCCTCATTGTTTGTAATGCAAACCTTTCAAGTTGATTATGGAATATTTGGATTTTGTTGAAAGAATTTCTTTATGTTCTATTTTAGCTTTGTGAATATGTTAAATGGGAGTGGTGAATAGATTAATGATGCTATAAACTTTGTGTTTTACTTCTGTATGATTGATTATACATTATGTTTAAGGGATACCTTATATAATTCTTTAACTCCATTCACATTAGGATGGCATAAAAAATCCTTGTGGTTATTGCATGAATGTATGTATGGGGACAAATATTAAACGTCTTTTGAGTAATTATCTTGGTTGTCTTGAAGGTAGGCATTATAGGTTTTAACATGAGCAAGTTCACTGGTAGTGCAACTTAACTCAGGATAGAGTTTGTTAAAATAAGAAGACTCTCGGAGCTTCCAATAAAGCATAAGTATACCCCATGAGCTAAGAGCTTGCATGGACTAGGAAGGGCTTAATTGAATAAGCCAAGTCATTCGGATGACATATCTGAACTAGTGTGCAAATTCATCCTCAAAATTTCTACTCTCTTGAGCTATGTGGACGTCACACTAAAGAAATGAATCTTATGACATTAGTAAATCAGAACCCCAGATTAAACCAAGTAACAATGGTTACGATTCCATTTATACTATGTTAAGTAAGGATGGTTGTTACCAGGTAGGCCAACCCATTAAATGAAGAAGGGGTATACCAGCCATTGCTAGCATAATGCAACTCTTTGAATGACCAATGGGGTTTGCAAAGATATGCACAAACCTTTTCGATGGATAGGAAAGGGAAAAATCTATACTAAGTGACTTGTGTAGTGTGATGTGCTGGGCATTTCCTTCCAAAATATGGAGAAGGTATGTTCCTACATTAAATGACACTTGTAGAGGTCTGGACCTACTAGAATTACCCTTTCAAAGGAAAGAAAGGGGAAGGTGGTAAACCAATATTAACTAAGAGAAATTATGAACTCACTAAAGATCTAAACACTTATCTGTGGGATAATGTGGTTAGAGAATGGTATGGGTTATAAGAGGGTTAATGCCCTTAATATACTTGGGAAAAAAAAACTATGTGTGGAATTTTCGGTTGTTACATATCATCTTTCAATCCATTAATAAAACAACTATAAAAAATCCTTCATTCAACCCCTTTGTCCTATTATCCAATTTCTCAAATTGGGTTTGATAGTCATGGATAGTAGAGGTTTATTTAAATCTGGTTAAGGCTCTTGTAAAGATTCATACTCACTAGGACCAAAATGAGTGAGTAATTATGACTTAAAATCTTACCAAAATGGTTTAGAGTTGTATTTTCTAACCGTTGATATCATTGTAAGGCTTTAGATTCAAAGTTGAAAGATGCCATGGTGACCCACAAATATTTAGGTACATTTTAAAGTTTGAAGAACTAATCTACTCGACATAACGACCCATCAGTGTCCTTTCCATTGAACTTAGGAAAGTTTAATTTAGGAATCTTAAATAGAGTATCTATGTCAAAAATAGATTGATAGCCTTCTTTCTCCTTATGGAATCCATTTCCTTATTTATCAATATTAATATTCTCAAACACATTTAGGCCTTCCCTATATTTATCCTCAACCTCTAGGAATCTTTCTTCAAATGCAACTTTGGATCTAAGGTGTTCACCTCTCAAAAGTGATACTTCTTCCTTCAAATGTTTAAATTCAATGCCAATATTAGTAAGACATGCATTTTCTCCATAAGGGTGATTTTTTCTAACTCATTTTCATGTCCTTTAGTTCCTATAGCCATTTAGGTACAATTTGGACCACTCTCATAGACTTACTAAAAATAGAAGTATTAGTCCAGGAGTTATTATTTCTAGTAATGGGCCATAAAGTGTTTGGGTGCTTTATCTAAAAATGATTAGCTCAAAAAGTTAAGAAAAATGTACTAGGTCTTATAATGGCATTTTTTGGCACTCAAATTTTTTTTCTAGGATAGTGCTATCTTCAAGTGTTGTCCATTCACTCAAAAAATTGACTTATCTGACAACTCCTTACTAGACTCTGCACTATCTATTACTGACTCTATTTTGTCTGACATCTTTTGATCACTAACACTATAGCTCACTATCTCTGACAACTATCTTAACTAACTTTGTTACTGACAAATTCCCTATTTGTTATGATTCTTGAATGTTACAAGTAATTGTTATTGATGCTAGTAAACTCTGTCTTAACTATTATTGACTACTAGTCAATTGTTACTGACAAATCATGCTGTGACTGTTATTCTCACTACCAATTTTCTATTGACTATTTGTGTTTATTTAATTCTATAATAGTGGTCTCCTTAGTATGCTCATTTTTGTGATGTTTTTTGACATGCAGGATAAACAAAAATAGGGTACTCTAAGCCAAGGTGTGTGTATTGCCCATAGACCCTCTATTATACTATAGTGATGAATGATAGTGATCAAACCAATATTTTAGGCCACAACTCAAGGATATTTTTATGCATCCCTTAAGCACACTACTTGCCTCTCTACCAGTATATTAGGGTGATATTCTTGGATGATGTGTCTGGTGTACTATAGAGAATACATGGTCAAAAATATTCTTAGGGATAAAGCTTTCTCCTAATCCTAGGGGGTCTTTTTATATACCTGAGGATATGTGGGAGCTCAATTCCATAGTTGTCTGGGGCCTAGGTATTATATCCTGATCACCCCTCACTTCACTAGATGCTTTATAGGTAATTTATCTTAGCCAATAACAATAACTTCTCCATGATATTTTAAAACTCCAAGCACAAGGTCTCTAAACTAATAAACTAATGCAAAAAAATGATTGTTTTTTTAATAAGGAAACAGACAAAAAAATGAAAACAAAAAAATTATACTTAGCAATTGAAATGGTAGGGTAAGAACTATTGTAGTCGCAATGGAACATGATCCTAGAAAGCATTTTGATACCACTTGTTAAAAACCTTCTAATTAAAGTAAGCACATTCACATAAATATTACAATAAAATAAAAAAATTATAAATAATATAATATTGCAAAACAAAATGTAAATTTAGAAATATAATAACCTCACAAATACAACATAGAATCATGACCCTCTTTGAGGGGGCAACCAACTTCAATACTTTAATTCAATATTCAAAAAGATACATTCATTTATGGACCCTTTTATTTTAAGGATACACCTCATGCAACCCTAATATAATGCTCAAGAGTTGGCTTACATGCAAAGTGCCACTTGAGCTAGAATCTTCTACCAAACAATAGTTGCATTCTTGATAATGGCTACATGAAATGAATTCACTTTTCTAGGTGCCTCAATTACCACATACCTTTAAAAAATATTACAAAATATCATTACAATGGGGTCACCACATTGTAAAGGGGTCGTTATATAATAATATGAGAATTACACAATAATGTTAGGATGGGGTCCTAACATGTTTCTAGAAAATATTACAAATTCCAACATTTCCAAAGAAAATATCCATGGATTTTATAAATTTTGTGTGTGTGTATAGGGATATATTATAATCTAGTATTTATGAGTCGTATCCTTCGTTCCATGGTTAAGAACTTACCCTTCCAACATTAGGAGAAAAAACTAGCTAGAAATTATTCAAAGATCAAGCAAAGAGTTGGGATAATATTTAAAAATATAGGCTCTATTGATACAATAAAATTGTTTAGAAAACTAACCTACCTAGAGGCTTGTCAATGTGGAACTTCATATTAGATAGTTTGTAATTGACAATACATATATTAGATAGCCACTCAATAATAGTATTTTTCATTTTTTTAGTTTGATGCTTGATCTAATCCTCATACTCTTATTTCTTATCTAGAATATAAACCTATGGTTTAGGCATGCCTAGCTTATAAATTTTCAAATGTAAAAAATTAAATTAATATAAGAAACAATTCTAGATCATGGGTTTTATTAGTAACTTGGTTGAAGGAGAGGACCTCAAACAAATAGATGATAGGCTTTAAAGGATGCTTTAGGAGTTCTATTTTTCTGTTTTTACATGAAAGGACGAGTTGGCTTGGAATCTATCAAAAGATAGTAGCTATTCGGTTAAAATTTTAGATATTAGGATTAAAAGTAATAAAAAATTTCTACTCCCAATAATTTCCCTTGAAGGAGTGTTTGGCCACTCTAGGCCCTTCTTAAGGCCTCAAAATTCCTTTGGTTAGTAATCCAAATCAAGATTCTTATAGGTGATGTTTTGCAAATAAGATGATATCATGAACCTTTTAGGTTTTTCTTATGTGGAAAGGATCTCAAAACATAAAATCATTCACCTCTTCATTGTCCCTTTGATTACACCATTTGAGGCCATGTTTCATAAAATATGAGAATATATTAGGATCTTTGTCAACATTGAAAGAGTTAATAAAATTTTTAATCAATTATTTCAAAGCTAAAGCTTTATGCTTTCTATGGAGGTTTGGTATTGCCATTATTTATTGGAATTTATGGCTTGAAAGAAGTAATACATTTTTTACAAGAATATGAAAATCATGCCAAGGTTTATAATCATATTATTGCCAATTTTGTAGAAAGTTTACAAACATGGTTTTTATCATGGGAATACTCAATTATGGAAAAAGGTACTAGCCTCTTGGTTACAATATTTGAATACATATTGAAGAATCATCTACAACGACAAAGTTAACACACATGTTCTACTTCAATCTATGGTAAAATGCAAATGTTCAAAAGTTGAGTTTATCAAACTTGTTATTGTTCTTCCAAGGCAATTTGGGAAAAGTTGGTGGAGATGGTGTTTTTACAAATAATAAAAAGAAAAAATCTCCTCGTTTACTTATAATCATATGAAACTTCAACAAAGAACTATGTAGATATTGGGACACTTCTGATAGAGATCAAAAATATGATTGGAAAAATGAAAATATATTTCAGTGAGGGAGATTCACAAATTATTACTAATGCTATCAATAAAAATGGATACAAGGATTGGATAAAAAAATAACTTTATATTTAATGTTTATCAAGTATTTTTGATGCAATAGGTCTGAGGGCCTAGAATATTGGTCAAAAATGCTCTCTTGGGAGCATGGAGACCATGGTTCAAATCCCTCAGGCCTCGTAGAACTGAAAGGTATGTCGTGCCAGTGTTACTGATTATCTTAAAAATTTTACCCAACGTAATTGGAGGTTATAGTGGTAGCAAGGAGTAGGATTCAAACCCACAAAGAGGTGATAAAAAATATAACGAGTTACCGATTCCTCTAGTATACACAAAAAAAAACTATTGCTGGTGCAGTGTTTTAGAAATGTTAGCATATCTATAGAGAATAACACTATGTTGTAGGTAATTTAGCTAGTTGTGTTGTTGATATTTGTCCTAGTGATATTTAAACTTGTAACGACCCTAAAATCAAAAAATAAGAAAATACACAAAATAGAAAGAATTTTATTTTTTAAACATAAGGAGAGGGATTCATAAACCCCTAACCAACCTTAGATCAACTTAATTTTTTAACAAACCCCTAATTTTCTCAAGAACTATACCACACAAGATTCCCCTCATGCAAGTCCCTTCTACATAGACATATCTCATGTTATGCACATAATTCCATCCATCTCATCATCCTCGATGAGATGGACTTATCACCCTCAATAATTAGAAGGTGTACATGCATCTCCATATTCTACGCAAGCCACTATATGTAGGTATGCTATGTATACTATGAGTTAAGCTATCAATATTGTCCTTTGACAAGCTATCTTAACTTTGGTACGATCTTCTATAAATCTAGTTACCATTTTCCCTAAGGGGGTCTCAAACCCTTAGGTTAACCTCTAAGTTCACCCTAGAACTTACTACTCAATTCTTATAAAAGTTATTCAAGCAAGAAAATAAAAGATAGATCTAGATACTAAATCTAACAAAACATAATCCACTTAAACATGTAAAAGGTAACTGGAAACATAGAACAATAATTAAATAATAAGCATGAATTAGAAAGGATGTAGATACATTCACAATAAATCAAATAGAATACAAATATGCATCTGCCACATTGATCATTTATCACTTAAGTGTATGGTAAAACCTCCATACCCTAAAATAATACATTACATCAATCTCATCAGGGAAATCTCCCCATAAATCTAATCTATTTGCATAAATAAACAAGATGTAAAGTAGAGAGCAAACTTGTGCATTGGTCCATCTGTGCCTTCGGTCCTCCCATTCTTCCATAGATCAAGTGAGGATAGTAGGGGATCAGTACACTCATAGTTCATGATAGACATACTTCTAAATACATTTACTCATTTTATTGTCAAATTGCAACTATACAAACAACCCAAGCAATTCAACTATCTAATGCATAGTTGATATCATAAAAACTACTCTTTCTATTCTTTCCATATCATCCTCATATGAGAGTCTTTCAACCATGCATTTATATCATGGGCTATACTTGTAATAAATTATTCAACCCTTATTCAATAATTAAAGTCCCATACCCTTAATTGCCAAATAATCTAGGTTCATTCAATCTTATAAAACAATATTTTCATTTAATTTCCAAATTAAATCTTTCACTACTTTAATTAAACAATAAATCTCTTCTCGTTCATTTCATAAACCAAAGTCCCATACCCTTAGTTTAAAAACAAACCTTTCTTTCATTTTTCAAATTAAAGCTTTCTTAATTAAAACAATGAATCCAACATTCCTTTATTTGACAAATTAAAGCTTCCCTTACTTTAATCTATAAAATCCTTCATTTGTTTATTTACTAAATCAAAGCCCCATAACTTCAATTTAAAAATAAATCCAACATTCTCTTATTTCATAATCAAAACTTCCCTTACTTTAATCTATGAAACCCTTCATTTATTTATTTACTAAATCAAAGCTTCATAACTTCAATTTAAAAATAAATCCAACATTATTTTATTTCATACTCAAAGCTTCCCTAAATTTAATCTATGAAACCCTTCATTTATTTATCTACTAAATCAAAGCCCCATAACTTCAATTTAAAAATAAATCCAACATTCTTTTATTTCACAATCAAATCTTCCCTTACTTTAATCTATGAAACCCTTCATTTATTTATTTACTAAATCAAAGCCCCATAACTTCAATTTAAAAATAAATCTAACATTCTTTTATTTCACAATCAAAGCTTCCCTTACTTTAATCTATGAAACCCTTTATTTATTTATTTACTAAATCAAAGCCCCATAACTTCAATTTAAAAATAAATTCAATATTCTTTTATTTCACAATCAAAGCTTCCCTTAATTTAATCTATGAAACCCTTCATTTATTAATTTACCTAGAATATAATTATTTAAATAAACTTCTATTTAATATAATCGAGACTTCCATTTAGCAAATCAAACATTACTCTTTGGTTTAACCTTTGCTTTAAATAGATTAATATTTACTTCAACTATTACCGATCAACATAGAGGATTACTTGTTTACTCAAAATAGTATGCAAAAACTCCACCCGTCGTCCATGGAAGAACAACCAAGGCCTCTCGATGAGGGAGGACTATTATAAAGTTTAGGAAAGGTATCCTAGAAGCAGCCCAAAGGATACACGTTCACACTAAGGCTTACACCTACAAACTCTAATGTGATTGGAGGTAAGGTAGAGTTGCATTGCTGGTCATGATGGTATTAATAGTAAAGCACCCCACCAGTCAAAACACACAAGATGCCCCTTTGAAAATGGGTGCACTCCATGACCACCATAGTGATACTTGGTAAAAAATAAAATAATTTATGTAACAGGTGACGAAAATATAGACGTCATCTACGATATCCATCGACCTCAAAAGGGATGAACGTTGAGAGATACATCATACCTTAACAACAGGTGACATAGGCGTCTATCAGAGGTTACCATAATATTATTTTCTATGGTTCAGCTAGGGGATAACATCCAAGCAATGATGTGAGGAGTGCGGATTTACAGTAGGCCTCCTACAAATTTATCCCCAAACATGCCCACACTGTCTACAAAGAGAAAAGCATGGAAACCAGTTCAAGGAGCTATGATGTAAACATGAATAGTTCATCTATAGTTTCAAGGAACAATAATAGACCAGCCACATCCATGGCCATGGGGATTATAACCAGTTTAATTTGTCTTAAAAGGGCAAGCAAACGAAAGGTAACCCACTTGAAATTGTTCGCCAATGGAATCCAATACGACCACTCTGGTAATACCCACCATAGGATTCCAAGATGTTTGCGTTGTTCACTCCTTTTCTACAGCACACTCTGGATTTTCTCCTTCTGGTTCTTTCGCCTCTTTTTCATATGCGTCTCTCTTCATCTTATTTTCTCTTTAGGGAGTCTCTCCCTTCCCCACTTGGCAGTTTTATCTTCTCATTAAAGCTCAACTTCCTACCAATACTTCCCTCTCCCATTCGTAGCTACCGACCACCCTTTGGCTTAAAGAATAATTTTATTTTCTCACTCCCAAAGCTTGTTATTAATGAATCCATCCCTTCCATACTTGTAAGGAAGCTTTGCCTTGCCACCTTGGTCAAAATCCCAAGAAAGGCAAACGCAAGAATCCGATCCTATGAATCCTTAAAGTGATCTTACTTATTGCTCACCTAGCTGCTCTTATTAAATTGCTTAAAGAGCTTTTCAATAGCAAATAAGATAAATTTCAATTATCAGCTAGGTAGAACTTTAATACTTAATTTAAATGAATGCCCATCATCATTTAAATAAAAGTTTTTGATAATTAAGTTAAATGAATTTCATTTATCATTTCAAATAGGATAGTTATGTGTTTATTTAAAATGAAATCTCTTTATCATTCTAAAATAAATCAACTATTTATTTAAAAATGAAATCTCTTTATCATTCTAAAATAAATCAATTATTTATTTAAAATGAAATCTCTTTATCATTCTAAAATAAATCAACTATTTATTTAAAATGAATTTTTTTTATCATTTTAAAATAAATCAACTATTTATTTAAAATGAAATCTCTTTATCATTCTAAAATAAATTAATTATTTATTTAAAATGAAATCTCTTTATAATTCTATTTACCAAAGCACACTAAGAGCTATGGAGACAACCTATCTGTTAGGAATGGAGCCTAATTATGAGGAGGCTAAACAAAGAAAGTTTCTGGATTTATTGCAGGATGGGCAGGGAAAGTTTCCAGATTTACAGTCTGTTAGTCTACCGGAGAAAGTTTTCGGATTTACAACGGGACAGCCGGGGAAAGTTTTTTTGTTTTTATCCCAAAATTAGATGTTGGGAACTCAATGTTAATCTTGGAATGTATTAAGAAAAGCGGTTTGTTTTTCTTTTTTTCTTATATATAGTTGTGAGGAAAAACGAGAGAATATGACAATGAAAATTACTGTGTTGATTCCTTGGAAATATAGAGAGGAAATTACAGCAGATGTTGGTTGTAGGTTGTAACCCTCTATTGCTTGGATTGAGAAAGGAAGGACTGAAAATTCTCGGTGGATGTAACCCACATTGGGTGAACCACGTTAAAATCGTTGTCTCTTCTTTTGTGTGTGTTTGTCTTATTTTGTTAATTCTGCTGTTAAAGTTTGAAACACTATAATTGCTTTTCTATATTTTATATAGTGATTTACTCTAACAAGTGGTATCAGAGCGGTTGTTTTGTTGGGTGCACTTGACGGAAGGAGAATTTTTGGATCAAGTGGGAGCAATGGCGGAAGAAGGGAGGTTTAGAGTTCAAAAATTCAATGGCCAGAACTTTCAATTTTGGAAGATGCGTATGGAGGATTACTTGTACCAGAAGGATCTTTACTTACCTCTTGAGGGGGAAACAGAGAGACCTTCATCTATGTATGATGAGGAGTGGAGTCTCCTTGATAGAAAGGCATTGGGTACTGTGAGGCTGTGCTTGGGAGCCACCGTAGCCTTCAACATCTCTGATGAAAAGACTACCAAGGGAGTCATGGATAAGTTGGCCAAGATGTATGAGAAACCATCAGCATCAAATAAGGTATTCTTAATGAAAAGGTTATTTAACATGAAAATGAGTGAAGGAGGATCTGTGCATGATCATTTAAATGAATTTAATATTGTCACTAATCAATTGCATTCAGTAGGATTGGATTTTGATGATGAGCTTAGGGCCTTATTAATCTTATGCTCTCTTCCGAAAAGTTGGAACAGTTTGGTAATGGCGGTAAGTAACTCTGCTTCGAGTTCAAATAAATTAGAATTTGATGATGTGGTTGGTGTGATACTCAGTGAGGACATGAGAAGAAAAACCACAGGAGAATCATCTAGCACCGCCTTAACTATTGAGAATAGAGGAAGAGGAAGAGAAAGAGGCAAGAGTTCACATCGTGGCAAATCCAAAGGCAGATCCAAATCACGTGGAAAAGGAAAGCTACAGTGTTGGCACTGTGGCAAAAAGGGTCATCTCAAGAAGGATTGTTGGCAAAGAAAGGGTGATGGAAATGAAGGTAATGATAATAATGGTAACACTTCAGAAGCCAATATTACTGGACAAATTCTACAAGATGCTTTAATCTTATCTCTTGATAGAAATAGTGATTATTGGGTAATTGATAGTGGTGCTTCATTCCATGCTACCTCACATAAGGAATACTTCATAGATTATGTTTGGAGATTATGGACAGGTTCTGTTGGGAAATGACCAACCATGTAAAATCGTGGGTATTGGAAAGATTTTGATTAAATCCCCAAATGGATGTCAATGGGCTCTTAAAGAGGTGAGACACATACCAGATTTAAAGAGAAATCTTATATCGGCAAGTAAGCTTGATGGTGAAGGATACACGGTTGCATTCGGAGAAAATGCTTGGAAAGTTACTAAAGGTTCATTGATAGTAGCTAGAGGTAAATTGGTGGGTACTCTTTATTTACTTACTGATTTTTCTCCCTGCTCCATGAATTTAG
The DNA here is from genome assembly GCA_028583015.1 of Wollemia nobilis. Taxonomy (NCBI): domain Eukaryota; kingdom Viridiplantae; phylum Streptophyta; class Pinopsida; order Araucariales; family Araucariaceae; genus Wollemia; species Wollemia nobilis. Next base: position 14,705,649 of record JAQPPZ010000521.1, read on the forward strand.
TTTCTACGGGTGAGAGTGCATCTTTGTGGCACCAAAGACTTGGCCATATGAGTGGAAAAGGTATGGAAATTTTACATTCAAGAAAGTTATTGCCTAAGTTAAAAGAGATTGATTTGGAATTCTGTGAGGATTGTGTTTATGGTAAAGCAAAGAGAGTTAGATTTCTCAAGGATGGCAAGGAAAGGAAGAAAGAGAAATTGGAGCTTGTGCACTCAGATGTTTGGGGCCCGGCTCAGGTAACTTCTCTTGGAGGTTCCTCTTACTATGTACTTTTTATTGATGATGCAACAAGGAAAACATGGATATATTGCATTAAGAATAAAAGTGATGTTTTTAATACCTTCAAGAATTGGAAAGCATTAGTTGAAAATGAAGCTGGAAAAAGGTTAAAGTGTCTAAAGTCGGATAATGGTGGAGAATATTGCGGTAGAGAATTTGATGTGTTTTGTTCTAAAAATGGAATTAGAAGAATCAAGGTAGTTCCAAGAACACCTCAAGAAAATGGGGTTGCAGAAAGAATGAATAGAACCATCATGGAGCGTGCTAGGAGCATGAGAATACATGCGAGGCTTACCATTATTTTTATGGGCTCATGTTGTTGATACTGTAGTATATCTGATTAATAGAGGACCGTCTAGTGCCTTGGATGGAGGAATTTCGGAAGAGCTTTGGACAGGTAAACCGATAAATTATTCTTTCCTTAAGGTATTTGGATGTGAGGCTTTTATGCATATAGACAAAGAGAACAGAAATAAGTTAGATGCTAAGGCCCAAAAGTGCTATTTTATTGGTTACGGTATTGATGGCTTGGGTTACAGATTATGGGATTGTGATAACCGAAAAGTCATTAGAAGTAGGGATGTCATATTTAATGAAAAAAACTTGTATAAAGATCGGTTGCAGGGAAAGAAAAAGAAAGAGGAAATTGCTGAATACATAGACCTTGATGGACACATAGAAAAGGTAACTCCAAAAGTGGTAGAAGATCAAAATGTACAGCAGCAACAACAAGCACCTCAATCTCCAGAAAGTGTTGTTAGACGATCTACCAGGATAAGTAAAATTCCTCAACGTTTCTCTGATTATGTTTTGTATACTGATCTTTGGTGAGCCAGAATGTTTTCAGGAAGCATTACAGATGGATACCGGGAATAAGTGGGAGCTTGCAATGAATGAAGAAATGGACTCTTTATTCCACAACCAAACTTGGGATTTGGTTGAGCTACCCAAAGGTAAAAGAGCTTTGACCAATAAATGGGTGTACAGGATTAAAGAGGAGAATGAAGGGCATAAGAGATACAAAGCAAGACTAGTGGTCAAGGGATTCGCTCAGAAAAAAGGTATTGATTTTGATGAGATTTTTCTCCAGTTGTAAAAATGACCTCTATTAGAGCTATTTTGAGTCTTATAGCTATAGAAAATTTGTATCTGGAGCAATTGGATGTGAAGACAACATTTCTTCATGGTGATTTGGAGGAGGAAATTTATATGCACCAACCAGAAGGCTTTCAGGTGAAAGGTAAAGAGGATTGGGTATGTAAACTGAAAAAGAGCTTGTATGGGTTAAAACAAGCTCCTAGACAGTGGTATTTAAAATTTGATAAGTTCATGGCTAATCAAAGGTTTGAAAGATGTCAAAGTGATCATTGTGTATATTTTAAGCAAACTGGAAATGGTAACTATGTTATTTTGCTATTGTATGTGGATGACATGTTAGTTGCGGGAACAAATATGCAAGATATAAACATGCTCAAGAAGAAGTTGGCTAAATCCTTTGCCATGAAGGATTTGGGAGAAGCCAAACAAATCCTTGGTATGAGGATAACAAGAGACAAGGAGAGTCACACTCTGAAATTATCACAAGCAAAATACATTGAAAAAGTGCTTAAGAGATTCAACATGAACAATGCAAAGTCTGTTGCTACTCCATTGGCAAAGCATTTCAAACTCACCAAAGATTTGTGTCCCAAGACACAAAAGGAACAAGAGCATATGGCTAAGGTTCCCTATGCATCAGCGGTTGGAAGCTTGATGTATGCAATGGTTTGTACAAGACCAGACATTGCCCATGTTGTGGGAGTAGTGAGTAGATTTATGAGTAATCCGGGAAAAGGACATTGGCAAGCGGTAAAATGGATACTCAGGTACTTGAGAGGAACTTCAAATTATTCTTTGAATTTTGGAGGCTCTAATATATGCTTGAAAGGTTTTGTAGATTCTGATATGGCGGGTGATCTTGATGGTGGAAGGAGCACTACGGCTACATCTTTACTATAGGAGGAGGAGCGGTTAGTTGGATTTCTAAACTCCAACACGTAGTTGCCCTTTCAACCATTGAAGCTGAATATGTTGCTGCTACAGAAGCAAGCAAAGAGATGGTTTGGTTGCAAAGACTAATGGAAGAATTGGGGAAGAAGCAAGAGGATAATAGGTTGTGGAGTGATAGCCGAGTGCTATACACCTTGCGAAGAATTCGGCATTCCATTCAAAAACTAAACACATCAAACTCGGGTATCATTTCATTAGATCGGTAGTGGAAGATGGATCTTTGAAATTAGGGAAGGTTCACACATCACAAAATCCTGCGGATATGCTTACAAAAGTGGTGTCAAGAGAAAAGTTGAGCTTTTGCTCAACTTCAGTTGGCCTTAAGGAATAAGAGGCCATGATGAGAATTTTTCAGTCCTTGGTTGCGGTATGGTGCAATGGAATTAGTCTCCAAGTGGGAGATTGTTAGGAATGGAGCCTAATTATGAGGAGGCTAAACGAGAGAAAGTTTTTGGATTTCTGCGGGACGGGCGGGGAAAGTTTCCAGATTTACGATCTGTTAGTCTACCGAGAGAAAGTTTTCGGATTTACAACAGGACAGCCAGGGAAAGTTTTTTTGTTTTTATCCCAAAATTAGATGCTGGGAACTCAGTGTTAATCTTGGAATGTATTAAGAAAAGCAGTTTGTTTTTTCTATTTTTTTCTTATATATAGTTGTGAGGAAAAACAGAGATGACTATGACAATGAAAATTACTGTGTTGATTCCTTGGAAATATAGAGAGGAAATTACAGCAGATGTTGGTTGTAGGTTGTAACCCTCTATTGCTTGGATTGAGAAAGGAAGGACTGAAAATTCTCGGTGGATGTAACCCACATTGGGTGAACCACGTTAAAATCGTTGTCTCTTCTTCTATGTGTGTTTGTCTTATTTTGTTAATTCTGTTGTTAAAGTTTGAAACACTATAATTGCTTTTCTATATTTTATATAGTGATTTACTCTAACACTATCCATTCACACTTCCCAAATTGTTGAGGCATTAGTGTTGAAGTAAAATATAAATCAAGCATGTGCAACAGACAAAGACAGAGTCTTTCCATCAATTTAGTCACTTGTCTCAGCCTCTAGAACAACTTACGATAGCTACTAGGCTATCATTTTGGTGCTCAAGGTGGCTATCTATTGATGATTATCCCTAAACCGAATGCGTTCCTATATGAAGTTATCCATCCTTGTTACCTCCAAGTTGCCTTCTCATCAATTCCTCAACCTCAAGTACCCTCACCTTTGTTGGATGACTCAACTTCTTCCTCTTACGAGTGTACATAATCCTACACATTGGCAATTTGTTAGCAGTATCATTCTCTTCAATATCTACTAACATTGCATAATCGCTTAATTGCACAAAATTGATTATTAAAGCACCATCAATTAATACATTATTTTCCATGTTGAAAGGTCCATTTGGGAGGGTCATGACAAAACTTTTGAAGGTAATTGGCTAAGTAAAAATTATTTCTCAATGAAAAATATGTCAAGGAATTGATTGTGAAGACATAATTATTTAAGAAACATGAATAATACCTTTGATAGAAAGGAAGATGAAGAATATATTTGAATAAAAGATAAATTATACATGGTTTAATTGACTTGACAATAATGTAATATTTTGCTATTTTGATGGGAGTGGCCCCCAAAAGAATCTGCATATAAATTTTGAAAAAATATGTCCAAGGCAGTATGAAGCAATGGTAAATCAGTTGCACAAGGAGATGAGTTCAAAACTTCACATTGTAGTAGGAGAATATCATGAAAGGATGGTTTTTGATAATACTGAAATTTATGAGACTATGATAATATGATTCATTGAAAAATCTAATATAGTTGGAGCATCATTTCAATCTAATATATAAATTAAAATAAATATTATATATTAATATGGAAAACATGACTTGCAAATTTTATCTTTATTTCTCATAAAAGGGAAAAATTATTTCCAATACTATTAAAGATTAAAGGCTACATTTCAAATTAAAAAAAAAAAAGATAAGTCCTTTAATGTTGATCCATGATTGGTCAAATTTTCATGGTCTATATATTTTATATTATATTTTTCTCAAATATGAAACATAAATAGAACATTAATGTGTCCATAAAAGAAAATGATTATGCCCACCACTAATAAAGCAATTCATTTGTATATCATCTTATTTATTACCAAATTTAGCACATCATTGTAAGGTTTCCTCATTTTGGTGTCTTGTGCATAATATTTTTCATTTTAATTGTATGTTGGTGTTATTGTTTTCCAATCAGTTATAGAGTTGTATTTATATGTTGAAAATAAGAGCACTTATTTTAACATATAAAAAATTCCTAAAAGAGGAGCTCCATGAGGGATGTAGGTTCTTTTATAATTTTCAATCACTTAGAAATTTTTATTTATGGAATGAAACTGAGTATGCAAACATTAATTTAAATACAACTCCATAATTGATTAGAAAACAACAAAAAACACAAACTTAAATAATGAAGAAATTATGCAGGAGATGCAAAAAGAAGAAAAGCATACACTGATGTACCAAATAACATCATTAACATTGAAATTGGTATTAAAACAATCCAAATTATAATATCATGTCTAAATGTTATCAAATGGTATGAGCTCAACTGGTTAAAAATATATACTTGCAAGAGGAAGACCAATGTTTAAATCTTTAAATACATGCATAAATGACTAAGTGTTATTGTATTAATATCACTATGTGGTTAAGATCTATGAGGAGTATTTTAGTGGCAAGTCCTTGGGTTTTCATCCAAGAGACCAAAGTTAAAACCTTGGTATGAGGGGATCGGGATCCCTCATAAAAACCCATATAAATTTAAATTTTGAATCAAATGGCATTAGCTCAACTGGTTAGATTCCTCGACATTCAAGGAGGAGATCTAGGTTCAAATATTTCCAAGTGATACATGGATAATATCTAATCTTTGTTGTAATACCACTATGTGGTGATGATGTAATACAAGTGGGGCTTATTTCAATCTCATATAACCAATTGAAATATCACTATGTGGTTGGTTTAAATACTATAGAAATGTAGTCCTAATATAATATGGGTGGGACTATTTAAATTCTTTATAACTAGTTAAAAATAATACTATATAAATGATATCAAATAAAAAATGGTTAAAACATGGACTTCTAATATAGAGACATGGGTCCAAATATTCAATGCAATATATGCATAGTTAAAAGGTTATTGTATAAATACACAATGTGGTTTGTTGAAATATAATGTTAACATAGTTATGATGTAATATATGTGGGCTTGTTTCAATCCATATAACCCATTAAAAACATGTACACACATATTTTTAGATTAATTTATTTGTACTATGAGCTCAAGTGGTCAAAATATGAATTTCCAAGGCAAAGTCCAAGATGCAAATACAGGTAAAGTGTTATTGTATTAATACTAGTATATGGTTGGTTTAAATATTGTATTAACATGTTCATCCTATAATATGACTATGCCTACTTCAATTCCATATAATCAATTGAAAATAAAAAGAAATACAATATGTTATCATTTATTCAAGGCATTATGAAGTAGTGATAAATGGGTTGAAAAAGTAGATGAGAGTTCAAATCGTCACATCATAATGGATAATTTTTTTTTAAATAGCTCATGATATTAATGATTTATTATAATAATATGGTTCATTGAAATATATATAATATGATTACAACATTATTTAGTTAAATATAACAAACTAAAATGATTATTATATATTAATATGTAAGAAAGGCCTAAATTTTATCCTTATCATAAAAGGGCAAAAATCACTTCTAATTCTTCACTACTAAAGGGTTTTGTTGAATTCTGGAAAGATATAACTTCTTATATGCCCATAACTCTATTTCAACAAATAGGAAGTAAGGGAAGTGTGTCCCTCTGAACCTTTAGATTTAGGCTGGGTCCAAACTATCCTTGCTAAATCTAACTAATCTAATCTAAATACATAAAGTAAATGTGTAAATTAAAATGCATGAAAATAAATTTTGAAGTTTAAGGTGCAAGAAATTAAAAATTAAAATATGACTGTAACCATAGTAAGGAAAGTGTATGATCAATCAACACATGAGAAAATTTATTAGCAACAATGGGTCATGTGCATATGAAGTGGAATTAACAAGGAATAACAAGAGGATAAAAGGGCAATTCCACAATCATCATGTGTTCTACAATCTAGAAGAGTAAAAAGTAAAAATTCTAATAAATTTCTTATTAATCTAAGATAAAATAGCAATTAAAATTTGTGGCTCAAAAATTACAGATCTAATTCTCTCAAGGCCAAAAGATGTTTATGCACATGGCTTCTATTTATGAAAATAATTGACCTCTAAGTTACTCTAGGTGAGAAATTCTCACTCCTAGTAAAAGTAATGATTTAGCGGGAATATTTACCAAAATTACGCATATCCAAATGTTACATGCATCTAAATACATATATAAACAAGTTAGAAGCCTTCTAAAATGCTCAATGGTTCCACTACATGCCAAAATATCACTATCTAAAGGTCTTCCTTAAGACCCATGCACTTTCTTTTTTGCTTTTACCTATCAATGAGTGATTCACTCTAGAAAGGGGAGAGAATAAATCCTACTAGAAGAAATTTACTCCTTTTTATTAGTGCTTCTTTCCTCAAGAACCAATCGCTCCATGTTATCAAGTGCTTCACTCCTTAAAAGCCAATCATACCATTTTGAGCAAATCGCTCTTTGGATTAAAATTTTGCAAAACTAAGTTTTTGGAGGCTATGATTGGTTAATCTAAAGTTTTTATAAACCTTTAAAATATGGAGGAATCCCAAGGTAGTAATTGAGTCACTATATTTTTTGTGACTTTATGGGGTGTTGTTGATATGGGGAATTGTTACTGACTTTTAATTTAAGTGTTGCACCCCAAATCCAATTTTCAACAAGGTTGGATAGGTTTACCAAAGGCTTCTTCTACCTCTATTTTAAGGATGAATCCCTAATTTACTCATATTTATCTCTAATATAAACTTAGATGTATGAAAATAAAGTGCAAAAAGAAAAATATGTAAAAAGTAAAGTGCAAGAAATAAATTATGAACTTTAGAGTGCAAGAAGTAAAAGCAAATATGAATGTTAAATCATATCAAGGAGAGCATACAATAAATCAACGCTTGAGAAATAAAGTAACATCAATTCCTACCCATTTTTTTGATTATACAATTGATAAGCAAATGACAATATGGGCTAGAAGGACCATGCCACATCTACTATGCACTTAGCAAACCAAGAGGATAATGCCATTGATGGGATGCATAACGACTTGCCAATTTATTACAACATCATGAGTAGAAATTTTAATATGGATTTCATAGAGTGTAGCTCAAAATTATCATGGCAAAACAATTATTACAATAAGGGCCCTAGGCCCTATTAATAGCAACATTTTACCCTTGAGTTACCTAGGGTGAAAAAAATTATTCCTAGTAAAAGGAAATATTTAGGGGTAATTTTAGCAAAAATTTACACCTATAAAAGTTAAATTCCTTTAATTTTTCCTCTAAAAGGATTATAAGGCTCCAATAATGCTTAGTGCACCACAAAATGCCAAACAAAGTCATTTTGGAATATTTTCCTTGTGATCCACGTTGATTTTCACTTTTATGTCTATTCAAGTTATTTGCTCATATTTTACAAGAAAATTGGCACCTCTTAATAATTTAATTGGAATTCTTTAATGAGTGAATCAACACCCTTTTCTTATTGAAATGGCACTCTTTGTAAGCTAATCACTCCATTTTATGAACAAACTCCTCCCCTGAACTAATCGATCCTTTTTGTGAGCGAATCACTTCCTTGAGGTAGTCAACCCATTTTATGAGTGAATCACTTCATTTGATGAGAAAATAACTTCCTTGAGCCAATAAGACCATTTTTGAGACATTAAAATTCGGTAAATTTTACAAATTTTGTTTTTGCAATGTTTTTCCTAGGTTTACAAAATCCATTTTCTCTAGTTATTTTCTTAGAATTAGAAGGTAGTACCTAAGATACTACATTTATGGTAAGTTTATTGGCCATAAAAATAAATTGGAAAGATATCCCACATATTTACTTTATCCTTGGACATAAATTCTTCAAAATTGGAATCCTTATTGCAAAATTGCAAAACTATGGGTCACCTTTATTTAGCTCTTGGATAACAAGTTCAAAATTGCTTGTCAATTAGTGCATAAGGGTGCACCTTGATCATATACATTTTGTTATTTGACACAAAATATTTATAATAATTCTATGAGGGGATCTTACCTTGATCCTCTTTAGTTTTTTAACTTTCACAGTTGGTTTTTGATTCAACAATCTCCTTTGAAACATTAGGTAATACTAGCTATGGACACATCTACTTTAATTTTCTCTACAATATGTTATTTAGTAGTTTGTACATATCTTTTCTCAATTATTCAACCATAATTTCAAGGGAAACATATGTAGCTTGCATCATTTTGGTCACCCTCACATGTAGTATATATCTTTAAACTACATGATTACTATTTCCTTATTTGGCCTACCCATTTATTTTATTTGTTTCATTAGATGGAAAGTTCTTCAATGTACTTTGACTTGAATTAGCTCCTTTAATTTTATTGATATCTTTAAAGAGCAAGGTATTACACTTGTTAAGATATGTGGGATGCACATGAATATACATGGCCCCACAGGGTCTTAGATTATCCCACCACTGAGATCTTGATTTTTATATTCTATATTGGAAGTGCCTTGATGACTAATAGCCCCACTGAGATCTTGATTTTTATATTCTATATTGGAAGTGCCTTGATTACTAATAGCCCCCCTCTTCCTTTCATTAGCTAGAATTGGTGGATCATGGATGTAGTATATACTGAAGGTATTTTTACTAGTTTTATCTTGATTAATATGATTTCTTGTCCCTCGCATAATAAATGATGCTTACTTTGCATCCTTTCAAAGGAACCCTTTTCACCACATGAGGGAAATACTAATATATGCCAATGCCAATATGTTCCTTCATAGTGCTAACTACTTTGAAAATATTTGATTCTAAATTAGAAAGAGTATCATTATACCTATGGGAACTAGTGGACCAATAAATATAATGATACTAGCTTGACACAATGATATGGGTGATGGTATGGACTGATTGGTAATGAATGATGAGTGGAATTAGAATGATGATACATGGGGTGACATGATGACACTTGTAATTTGGGGGACAAAATGATGGAATAAGTGTGAATGAAATAATAGGTGATAATGTAAAATATTATAGGATAAATTGGAGTGGATGTGATGTATGAAATAACCCTACACTTTGAATATTCACACCTATTGGTGACCCTACAATTAGGGTTACACTTACTTGATTTGGTATGGATGTAGTATAAGAAATTAGGAGATTTAAAGAAGCATAAATAAAATAAAAAAGAGGTAAAGAGAAAATAGATAGGGAATATAAGATATGGGGTTGAAATTTAAGTGAATATGGTTGTGGGAAATATGGTAGAATAAATTTATAGTTCTAGATTATCAACTTCCATTCTTATCACTATTTTTCTTATTTGTAAAATTTCCTTTTCAAAGCCCTTCTCTATAGGTTTATCGACCATTTCTCTTTATTCTACATCCCCTTTAGTAATTAAAGGTGTCATGTACTAAGATATTTCTACTAGTACCCATTTCAACAATCATTTCTAAGACTATAATGTCAACAAGGTCTCTCTTAGATTCTACCTTTCCCATTGGGTTGTGGGTTTAGAAGGAAGAAAACTCCTACTTACCCTAAAATACTTTGGATCTCAGATATTTCCTTGTTATCATTGTATTTATAGGTTGGAATTTCATCTTTTCAGCTTTATGAAAAAAACTTTGATGTTAGAAATATCTTCAACCAATATTAGAGGAAAGGGATGTAAAGAAATGGGGACCTCAGTGTTTCTTATGATATTTTTACCTATGTGAGATGGGGATTTTATTTCTCTCTAATGATAAGATGGAATTATTTGAACAAATAACTATCTCTCTAAGCGAAATTTAGTCCCATTCATTGGCTCAAAAAATAGCTTCCCACCCTCTCATACTAATGTTCCAACTTAGTATTTTGTAACACCTTTATAAATATAGTATGTTTGATAATATTAATGATGTATATGGGGGGCCCTTTTCCAAGGAGGCTACCCCAATGTAAATCTGCATAGGGACATTTTGAAATATGGTATGTTTCTTCACCAAAATAATCAAAACCTTGATTAGATGTCATGATTTGGGAAGATATAATAACCTTTCTCTTATCATTCCCTCTTTTTCTTACTTTTGATACCAAATATGTGAACTGGTGCCTCTCTTTACTTCTAAAATGGTGGGAATTATAGGTGGACATTGACATTTATGTAATTGTGATAGCCTCTCTACTTTTTACCTCATTTCATGATTTAATTTGATGGCAATCTTTAGTTTGGATAACTGACTTTGTGTAATAAGGCAATACAACATCACTCAACAATAATAGTTATTTTTTCTATTATTTTTATACCAATTCAATATCATCCTTCAAAGCATTAAACTATTGGGATACAATTTTTACCTTAGTTGTACTTCCTAGGATTGGAGGAAACTGCCCCATTTTAGAATCATGGCTTACTTATTACTCAATATAGCCTTCTAATCTGGGACCACTTGAGCAACATCAAGAGTAGAATCCTTCTCCATTTTTTGAATAGAGGATATTTCTAGGCTTCCATCTACAAAGGAGAATACTTCTTCATAAAATGGACCCTATAAGTTTTATTTGCACACTACAAGCTTATCTTTCACAAATACAAAATTGTATGTCGCATGCTTTGGCTTAGCTTCTTATTCTATTTTGTGTTCATCCTCTTGTATAAATACCTCATATTCTAGCTATAAGATTTCATCCACATTTGCTATAGGATCATATCCCCCTAAAGAGAAACCAAAAGTATCACATTATGGGAGGGCAAATATTTCAACACCCTTTGATGATTTATGAAAATCACACATGATGACACCTTGGATAGGAAAATGGATTTCAATATCCTTAGGTGCTTCAAGTTTTATAGTGAATTGAATCTCACATGGTATCTCAATAATGTGATAGTATTCTCTTGAAATTTCTTTGTCAAGAAAGTAAAATGCTTTTATGAAAGGTAATTCACATGTTGATTCCTCATACTTTGTAGTGTCTCCTTCTTCATATTCTAGATCAATTTCTCTTTTTGTTTCCCTTGTATACTCAAAGTCATCACTTTATGGAGGCTCTAATGTTTGATTATTTGATTGTACATTTTCCTTTGTTATCACCATAGGTAGGACATCCTCAAAATGGGACTCAAACCACTTGTATTTTATCTTGATTTTTGCTTCCATTATAGATTCTTCTGCATCCCATGGAAAAGTAAACACTTCACATTCATCTCCAGAATCTAATTTTATATTTAAAAAGGGACCAATTCATTTAGGATCTTCTTCATCCTTTTATTTATTTTTTTAATTCTCCTTCTATTCTTGTGTCACCTATTGTGCTATGATAGTCATTTCACTTTTTAAATACAAAAGCATATTTTCCTTTCTAAGGACTATTGTACCATTCCTAGTTTTGGACTGCTTTTTAACTAATTTCTCTTTAGAAGTTTTCCTCTTATCTCTAGTTCAACCCATTTTTTATTAGTGCATTTAGCATCATCTTTGAATATTTAATCCTCACATGGTGATGGTGGATCCTATGGTTATTGGTATAATATTAGATTAATTATGGAGACTGTTTGACTAGTGATGGCAACCTATTAAGCATGACATTTCTCATTACATTAAATAGTCTTAGGAGGCCTGATTACTCCAATGGACTCTACAGGATCATGGCTATTATTACAAGGGATACACCATGCTAGTGTTAACCATGTGATTGTGAGTTTGATTTTCTCCTTGATCATTCCTTTCTAAGACACCTTTTTTTTTCAAGTACAAAATCCTTTAGGGCTACCAATTCTATGATTATTTTCAATGTTGATTTATAACATTGTTTGATTTACCAAAGTATTGATCACCTTTATAATTTCATTTATTATGAAATTGCTATTGGAATCATTACCTGGTTTGGATGGAGTGAGGAGGGCTAGAGGTTATGGATGAAAGGCTATAGTGGATGAAGTATTTTGATTAGGATGATTAATAATATATAGTGATGTGGGAGGACATGTTGGATTTTAAGAATTAATATCTCAAAAATCACAAGTCTAAAAGTAAATAAGCCATAATATTAAAGGTCAAAATATCAATAATGAAGAGTCGAATATTATATAAGCAATCTAATAGATATCAAGTTCAATATAAGAAGAAAATAACATAAACTAATAATATCAAATATGAAATTAAATGTACAGTCTTTCATAAACATGCATGAAGAAAACTTATAATATTATATGCTCAAAATTTGTATACAAGCTTTATTATCAACTGTTTTTACTTTTTATTTTGTTGTATTCATTGTTACATTGTATGGAGCTTTGTCTCCATAATATAGATATAGAAGATGATTCTTCATGTAATTGACTATTGCTCTCCATATGACAACTCCCATGACCTTTGGCTTATCATATTATCACTTGTATAGTAGACTCTTCATTCTCTTCTTACATATACACTTGACTCTATGACACTTGTAGAATTCTACATGACTCTTACTCTCCAAAATGCACTCCTAATACAAGACACTTGTGCACATCCTCACTTTACATATTCATACACTTTAACCTACATGACACTTATGCACATTCTATCAATACACACTAGGAATATTACATGACACTTGTGCATTTCTTGTGCATTGCACTCTTACATGACATTTCCTGTGCATTGACACTTATATGAAAGGGAAATATAAATCACTCTCCTAAACTATAGACTCAACCCTTATATATTACATATTTACATTTGTACCATGAAGGTACCATGGGGGTACATTTACATGTACCAAATAATGTAATATTCCTCAATAGGATGGATGTAAGTGTTTGGTTGGGGATTATTAATAGATGAAATATAAGATGTGGAGATAGGTATAGGCATGTTTTGGGAAATTTAGGCTACATAGGCTATTGTTGGAGTGGGGGGTAACTTTCCTACTTGAATGAGAACCTCTTCTATTCTAGCTTCCTCTTAAAATGCTATAGCTAGTGTTCAATGATTAGCATTACAAACCACTAAAACTAAGTTATATTATAAACCTTTTATGTAATAAGGTAATGTCTATTCTCCATTTGACCTAATATTTTATGGGATTAAGTTCAAGGTACTCAAGAATCTTGTATTGAAATCATGTATATCTTCTTGAGAATGACTTTGGATTGTATATAATTTAAAAAATCAATTAACCATTTCTTGTGTTACCAAACCTATGCATACATGGTTCCACTATTGATTCCTAACTAGTAATTAAATTATTTGGTAATCCCCTATACCACAAGGAAGCTTTATCATGAAGAGAGTAGATCAATAAGAATACCATTATGTCCTCTTCTTGGATGTAGTGAATTTATTTGAGCTTTGATAAATTTTAAGGTGGTCTAATTCCATCTTGTACCCATTCTCGTTGAAGGTAGGTAGTGCTTTCATAGTTGTTGAGTGAAGAAGAGAATAGACCACAAATTTAGCAGACCTTGGTAGGTCCAATGAAGGGATTAGTTTTATGGCTTAGGAGGCTCTCTTATATTATTTTATTAAGGAGGAGGTTGATCATACTAATGTTTAGGAGGGGGTATATTGCATAGCCATGAGGTAAATATGGAGGGTATATAGGGAAATAAGGTAGATTGTACTAAGGTGGTAGATATGGTAAACCTATTATTGGTTTAAAGGTCATTGAATATTGTATTCTGGATTTTATAGTGAATACTACTAACTTGGAAAATCTATAAGAGTTGGGGTATTTTAGGACTTTGAGTTGATGATATATTTTATATTATTTGGGGATTTCCCTATAGTTGAACCATAATAATGTTGCATGAAGCCTGGATATATCAAATATTTTTTTAAGAAAATTATTCACTTGATTTTGCTAAAGTTTGTAAAGCAAAGAATCATTATAGATCCCCCATATTTTTTTGGTCAAAATTTACATTTTCTTTTTTAAATCTCAAATTTTGCCTATCAATTAATTTGCTCACAACATTGGATCAAATAATTCACAATTTGAGGCAATTTGTTCCTAGTGTATAGTTTTATAGAATGTAAAAAATTGAGTGATTTACTTGTTATTTTGAATGATACTCTTCGTTTTATGAACTCAAAAAATTTTGGTAGAAAGAAGATGGTCTAAGTAGATCACTTGAAGCAAATATCTTTGAGACTAGAGAGAATCACCTTCCTAATGAATACTTTTTTAAAATCTATACAAATCACTCACTAGACCTTGTCTTGGATGAATTTCACCATTTTTGGAGATAGCTCGCTTTTACAAGGAAATCACTCACTTTTTTGTATTTAGGTAAAAATAACTTAGAAACTATTTTGAGTGCCTCCTACCCATGGTGAATGCACGTACAAGATCAAATTTGAGTTATGATGTCACTTAGATATTTTTTTTATTAGCTGGAGGAAGGATTTTGAAAGGATCCTTGAACCATGTATAAAAAGATCAGCAAAGGAGATTAACTCCCACAACCCAAAAACACAATAAAATGACCTATGACAGTCTCCAAGAGAAGGACAAAAAACAAGGAAACAAAAGAGGGGGTCTCCAAATTGGAAGGATTGCCTAAGTGAATAGAGAGATGCACACAAAGGGAAACCAAAACGAGGGTGAAAAGCTCATCAACTATCCATGCTAGGAGCTAAGTGTTTAGCATTATCCATTGCATTATCACCTTTAAGCTGGTTGCAAAGCTCCTCCAAAATGACAAAGGCTTATTATAACAATGACAAATTCATCTTGGTGGCTAGTTCCATCATACTCATGAGATCATCCAACTCCTATGGTTGCACATGACTCTTCTTGGTGATGAAGGGTATGCAAGCACATCGATTGGATGACTTGGAGGAGTTGCATAGAGGAGCTCCTTTATGGGAGGAAGACCGTAATGGAGCATCTTCACATTTGATTTTTTGGGTGCTAGTGGGAGAATCTTTAGAGAAGTCACCATATTGCTCTAGGGTGATGGGAAACTTTCATTTTTTGGATTGATATTTGCTTCAATAAGAGTGACAACAACCTTCAGATTTAACCGTTGTTGGAGTTCCATGGGCTTCAAAATTGAACTTAAGCATACGTCTAGTTTTGGGAGAAGCAGGCTTTGGAGCAGCTTCTTCAAGAACAAGGAAAGGTATTTCATAGAGATGAAGGAGGGCCAAGGGGCCAACAATGCAAGAGATAATTACTTTGTTGGACTCTCTATAGAGGACATGTCTGTAAATTAACAGGTGGAGACCTTGGTGAATTGGAAAGGAAGAAGTTTTTTTCTTAACATTAAGGATTGACCTTTCGATGGATCTAAAGAGATACTCTAGGATATTGATGACCTTGTTACCATGGAGATGGTTAAGGAAGGCCAGGTGAAATTTATGGAGAACAAAATTAGAGTCATCAATAATGAAATATTGGAGAATTGGCACCATGATCCTATTCCAGGACTTGGGAAGGGATTCTCTAATGATGCCACCCTTATCCTTACCAAGACTTTCACCTTTCTCAACAAAGTAGGAGATCTCATCGTTGAGGGAGTGCTTTTCACGTTGCACGATGTCAGTTGAATGTTGTTGGAATCAGTCTTTGTAAAAAATAAGTTTTTGAAGTTTGTGTTAGAATCGCCATTCATAAAGTACCTACAAACCTCAAACACAAATAACAAAAAATTGGTTCAAGTAAAAATAGGTTTGGAACTAAAATATTTAATTCCTTGTCTTGGAAAATCACTCTAGAGATTCAACCTAGAAAAAACAAGTTTTATCGAACGAATTGCTTAAGTCTTATGGGCTTAGTGATTTTTGAATTTTGGCATGAAATTGATGGAATCTCCTGCTTTTGTGAGTAAATTGCTTCCAAAATCAGACAATAAAAAAATTCTTTAATTTTGATTCGATCACTCCATTTGCAATGGATGTGTTTTTGGGTATAAAATTTGAGAAAATTAATGCAAATGCATGAAAATTGATGAGGAATACTTATGATATCCTATGTAATTAACATGTAGCCCCTTGGCTCATGTTGAATTATGGCTTTTAATTCATGAAGCCACTCATGGCTCATATTAGGCTAGGATTAATAGTGGTTACCACTAGTCCTTGGTGTATCATGCCATTCAATTGGCAAGGTTCTTATTAATACCCTTAGAGCAAGTTGACCAACTTGGGAAAAGAATCATGTGGAAGCCCCTCATAGTCCATACCTATTATGGTTGTAACCACCTTGAGGAGTCTTGGTGACTATTTAAGCATCTTCCTCCATGAAATCTATAGCTTCAGTTTTAAAACCACAATAGTGGTGTTAGAGAATTAAGAGGCTAACAAGAAGGTTTGGGCAATTGCCAACTTCGTGTTGCTAGTACTAAGCTTTGGGTCATTTTTGGCTAGTATCCTTTCATTGGCTTGGTGATGTGATTGTTCTTGGATTAGCCTTGGCCATTTTTGTATCACCATTGAAGTTCTAAAGTGCAGAAAGCTAAATGATTAGCTACCTGCACCTGTTTGGAGAATGACTTGTGGGAATCAATGCTTCTATTTTGGCTATTAGGAAATCAAACCCTAGATAGCGTAGTATTTCATTGAGTTTCATAAAACCAATGTATTCTTCCAAATAAATTTTGTACTTGTTGCCTTCTTTGGGTAGAATATAGATTAGTGAAACATTTTGATGGATCTTCCAGTGACACAAACTAGAAGCCTTACTCAATCTGCAATCCATGGGAAATGTTTTGTCTATTTAGCAAATGTTTTGATTCTCTAGAACTCCATATTAGGTCATTTTTGTCTACCACAATAGATGAATAGCAGTGACTAACAAAATTTTGACACCATGGTGAAATTTTTGAATTTAGAGGATTGTCATATGCATTGAAAGAACTGATCATGCCCTTATCTTATGCATAGGCCAAAGCCTCATTGTAGGGAAGCTTTCTTACTATTGTAAAATGGTTGTTCATTTTAGACAATGGCCTTTGTCCAAATTGGGCCTTAACCCATATATCCACCGTAGAACAAAGTCCATTGAGGAGCTTTTTGCTATCTTTAGTAACATAAAACTCTATTCCAATCATTTTCAAGTGAGAAGTGTTGAAGATATTTGTTCTCCATCAACACCATGATCTAGGCATCATTTCATTTTGATGATAAAAATAATTTGAGGTCACAATAATTTCTCTACCACACTAGTGGACGTGATTATAGTGGTTGCATGATTGACTTTCCTCGACATCATTTCGATGTCAAGATTACAAGTTTTGGCCTAAAAACCTTTCATTGGTGGATGATCCTTTTCAAATGGTGATTGTGAGTGCAAAGTAATATCTATTACCATTTTTTCTATGTTTATAAGCCACAATTAGACAATGATTTCTCACTAGCAGCATGAGGATTACATCAATCAATGGAGAAAATTGATGTTGTTGTTCTAGTTTGAATAATGTCTACATAGAGTGGACAAAAGGAAATCCATTAAAGTTCCCTCACCATAAATAGGATTTTTGGGCAGCATAGATGATTCTTTTTTTTTTATATTCATTTCTTCCCCATGTTGTTTCCTACCAAATATCCCACATGTGCAGATAGAAAGTAAAGTACACGGTTGAAAAGAGATTTGTTGTACCTTTATGAGTGACCATTTAATAGTGGTTAGGTCAGCCTATGCATAGAATTTTATGAACAAAAGAGTGCCATGTGTCCATAACTTGGAGTCTCTTTTGACTTGTTAACTGATTACGTAGGTTTCTTTGAGGTGCCCAACATTTTGGCAAAACTAATCGTTGGACCGATCGCTTATTGGCATCTATGTGGTAGGTGTCATATGGTGTTGTATGGTTGGAACCCCTAAACTATAGACCCATCAAACAATGGGTAGCACAAGCTTTAGCCTGCTAGCTATTGGACATAACAAATAGTGGTTTTTTGAACCACCAACAATCAAAATACGATTTTAGTCATGTTAACTAGGTAGACCGTTGATGATTTTGGTGCTAGTAGTTTTTAAAAATTTATAATTGTGAAGGTGAAAAATATTCCACTTTTTGAAAAAGAGGGTAAAAATCCTTTCTTATTAATTAAGCAATTTTCTTGATTAATTAATAATATCTTGTGCTTTATTTTTTATTTTTACTATTTTCATTGAAAACTTTGTTGAAACTAGTAAAATTTAAAACCCTTGTAATTTTTACAAAGACATCTTTGTAAAATTGCATGGAAAGGAACAATATATAACCCCCTATTGTGAAATTTTGGAGATAAAAATTGTAACCCTTCAAAGTGGACAAGTTTTTGTAACTCTTAGTTCAAATCTAGGCACTTTTGTGTTTTAGGAACCTTCAAAATTTGTTCCTTATAAATGCCTAGAAGAGGGGTAAACTTTTGCAAACCTTTTTGAGTGTTTTGATAGCTTGGCTTATACTCGATTAGCAATGGATTTTGATTTGGTGGATCAGATGGCTACATAGTTTGTTTGTTGGCTAATAAATTTTAGGAATGTTAGAGTTACTATGCTACAGTAACTATGATTATTACCTCATTTGGTTATATGTAAATTAACCTAGGTAGATTATTAGGGTAAATTCATTTTTACCTTAGTAAGTTAGGTTATTACCATTATTTTTCACCTATGTAATATTCACATTGTTAGGCAAGTATTAATAGTGTTAGATAATTTATTATTGTTAGTAGGTTAGCACTTTATTTTCTAAGCAAGTTAGTTAGCATGATTTACTATTTTGTTAGTAAGTTAGCTACCTTAACGGTAGCACCACGTTAGGCTATTCTTAGCCTAATTATTTGTATATAAACCTTTGCATATGAAATATATTTTTAATATTCGCACCTAATATTTCATGGTATCAGAGCATGCGGTGAGCAAGGTGGGCAGATTCTCCGAAGAAGTAGCTTACCAGGACAACGAAGTCGAAATCCCAAATTGAGACCCCCTCCTCGAGCTACATGAAAACCCACGCTTTGGCATTCATCCTGAGGTGATCTACAATGACTACGAAATATTTGTGGTGCGGAATTTGGTTTGTAGTTTAATATTTCTATTAGCCTGCGTCAGTCCCTAACATGCAAAAACTGATAACCCCTGCTTGAGCAACGAGCTCCAACTGAAGGGCAGTTGTCCTGCACTTACTGCAAGCCCGTAGGACCATAGATCTGAAAACCACCTATTGTCAGACCTATCAGGCCTGACAGGCCCACGTGGGGTAGGTAGCCCACTTTAGGCGGCATCCCCGATTGGATAGTAGGCGAACACAATCTGACCACCAATGATGCTCGGATCACGAAATCCAAGGCTCTTCTATCCCTGATACCTAATAACAACAAGCGATAGCTTTCGCATACAAACTGGTGCCACCTGACAACGGATCTCTAATCAAATTTTTAGTACCTCTAATAGTTGAATCCGACGTGCACGACATTGGCAGCACAAAACTCGAGGGCAATCTAATGGAACCTCAGTGCATGGATCTCACCCGTTGACAACTCGCACAACCAGACTCGAAAACTCATAGACGTGATGTCGTACGCACAAAATCCCTAACCTACATGTGATCTGAGGCATGAATCCCGAGGAGGTGGACACCTGGCACATCAAAAGGTATGCAAATCTGGCATATTGACGTGTGACCTCTTGGAACAGCTCGTCTTCCAATACATACATGTGGTACGGTAAGCTGATTCGGTGCATCGGACGATGTGGCAGACCTGAGCTGGCATTGATGTGGCAGTTTCGCTGATGTGGTAGTTGGCACGCACCCCAAGGCAAACACATGGATATCCATTGCACTGATGTGGCGAGCTTCTCGAGCGTACGTGTGGTAATCTACTACTCATGGTTTTGTCCAACAAAAGATCGTTTCAAAGCCTCTAATTGCCCGAAGGCAATCAATGTTCAATGGGCGATAAAAATATTTTATAACGCTAAAATAAGTCCTGCAGCATCCATGTGGCACTAAAGTCCCAAGCAAATATTTTTTGCTTCATGGTGGAAGGAAAAATAAAGGGAAGACATTCCATTTTCCTTCTAGATCAGTGCGCTAGCCCGATTGGCTATTTGGGCCAGCGCTAAGGGAGACTCCCACGTGGTCGGGAGATCGACCCCCATTAGGGTCAAAAATTCTTTTTTTTTTTTGCTAAAGGTCGCGCATACTTTCCAATGTAATTTTTTTTTTTTTTTGTATTTCTTAATTTTTTTTTAGTTTTTTTGTTAATAATTCGATATTTTTTTATTTAAAATCATATTTTTTAATATTAAGATGATTTTAATCATAACTATTTTATTATTGATTAATTTTTGCTAAACTTAATTAAATTTAAGCACTAAAATTGAAAATTGAAGGCCCATTTTTTTGCAAATAAAACAAAAGAGTTTGTTTTCTCCAAAAAGGGGGATGTAAGACAAAGAAGAGCACCATTTCTTTTGCAAAATTAGGGAGCCCTAAAATCTTCTCAAAACCTTGTTAATTTTACAAAATCAAGGGGGCACAAAAACAAGAAAATTGATTCTTTCTTGCAAAATTGTAACACAAGGAGACACTAAATTTGCAAAATCTAAAGTTAAAATTTGTGCATTTGTTTTCTCCAAGGAGGGATATAACACAAGAAATTGCACATTTTATTTTTTGCAAAACCGTTGGGCCGCTGCTTGCAAGCTCGCAGCGAGAAGAGATTGAATACCTTGGGTCCACTAATACCAAGTCGTGTGTCAACTGGTTCTGGAAAACGTTTCAAACAACTTGTCGTGTGTCGACTTGGCTTGAAAGGTGTGCTACCTTGTTAATTTTGCAAAACAAAGGGGGATAACAAGAAATTGTATTTCTTTGTAAAATTGTAACACAAAGAGGGGGCACTTGAATAACAAAACTTGTTTATTTTGCAACTCAAAAAGAAGGGCAATTGTTTTTGTCCAAATTCTTTGCAAAATTGTAAAAAAAAGGGAGACGTTGAATATCAAAAATTTTGCACAACACAAATCAAAATTTTGTTACAAAAATTAGTGATAAGGTGCATTTCCGATATTACTCGACACCTTTATTTAAAATTAGCATTTGATAATTTAAATGCATTTTTGGTTGCATTTGACACTTAACTGGTAAAAAATTGTGGGCACTCTTTGATTGATTATTGCATTTAATTTCTTGTTTTTTGCAATTATAAGTCATCAAAATCAAGAGCACTCAAAACCCCAAATTTCACACTCATTTGTGTAATTCATTGCACAAGTATAAACCATTTTTAATATTGATATTCTCTCCATACAACCCTAAATACACTTTTTTTTTGCTCAATTTTCTCAAATTGATCATCCTTCTTCAGGAGGATTTTCAGGCAGGTGCCATTAAATATCAATTAGAGTGAATTCTCTTTCATTTCTTATTTGTTTGGCTTAAAATTCCTCAAACTAATTATCCTTCTTTAGGAGGATTTTTAGGCAGGTGCCATTAAATATCAATTAGAGTGAAAGAGAAACCATTTTGGTGCAAATAAAGAACCTACACAATGGCTACAATCAACAAGTATCTCAATGATACCCAATTGCTTAAAGGTTCTAATTATTCAGCATGGAAGACCAAAATGAAGGTCATTCTTATTGTAGAGGAAATGTGGGATATAGTGTATGGCACTAATAAAATACCCATATCAACAGGAGGATATCAGAAAGCATGGGACAAAAATGATGATCGGCTTCTCATGTTGATTTTGCTAGCTACTACTAATGAAATTCAGCCTCAAATTTGTGATGCTGAAAATGGTAAAGAAGCATGGGATGCTTTATCTACCATTTTTGAAGGGAAAAATGAAGCCACAATTCTTAACCTTCAATCACAAATTCATACTCTCCATATGAATTCAGGTGAAACAGTAGAGTTATTCCTCTGTAGAGTGGCAGAAATAAAATCAAAACTAAATGCTTTGGGAGAAAAAGTTGAAGATAAGGTCTTAACTTTGGTTATTTTAAGGGCTCTTCTAGACTCCTACAAAATGTTAATAACATCTCTTCAAGTGTCTCAAAGACAGGTGACCTTTGTGGAGTTAGTAAATTTGCTTCAAACTGAAGAAGCAAATCAGCTACAAAAAGATGAAGTGTCCAACACTACACTTTTTACACATAAACAGGGTCAACAGAAGAAGAAGGGGTCATCTTCCAAAGATAAGGGCAAACAACCTCAATCAGAAAAGAAGTTTTGCACAAATTGTAAAAAGGACAACCATGACACCAATCGATGTTGGTTTAAAAATAAGCAAGACAAAAAGGGCAAAGGCAAACAGAGACAAAATAGACAACAAAGAGACCATGTTGCTAGTTAAGTTTTTGATTCTAATTTTGATTCAGAAAGAGCACACAAAGTTCTCATGATCCATACAGCTTTGTAAGGGAAACAAATTGTAAACCTAGGCAGCACCATTCCAACCCTCTTTTTAGGCTTCATAAATAGCAAATGTTTTTGTTTGAAGTACTTGCAATAAAGGGGTGGTTGTACCTCTTTTTAGGCTTCATAAATAGCAAACTCTTTTTGTTTGAAGTACTTGTAATAAAGGGGGGATTTTTTTGGTGAATTTTTTTTAATTTGCCAAGGAGGCAATCTTTGTAAAAGCCTTAAAAGGCTTCATAAAGTTGCATATCTTTTTGCTCTTAAGGGGGGATAAACATTTCTTTCCTCCCTCATATAGAATATTTTTGCTAAAAATGGAGGACGACTTATAAGGGTACATTTTCGACAACGACCGACACCTTAGTCAAACTTCTTGCAGAAATTCCATTACAACATGTTTTGCAAAAAGGGGGAAACTTATAAGGGTGCATTTTTGACAGCGACCGACACCTTAGCTACCTTATCAAAACTTTTGCAAAATCATATTGTAACATAATGAACCTCGTATGTAGTGATCTACTCTAGTACACCTAGTGGTTGCAGTGGTTGGTTACCCATGCAATCCGATAGGATGAAAAGATTACAATAAGGACATTCGTTGATGTGAAAACAAAGTGAGGAATGACCCACTTTTTCTTAGAGCAGCTAGAGCAATGTGACAGAGCCCGAGCTAGAGCAAGAGCCAACATATCAGCATCTTTTTTCATTGTATTGGGGTAGTTATATACATTACCCAAATAATGTAATAAGGGGGGATGTTAGAGTTACTATGCTACAATAACTATGATTATTACCTCATTTGGTTATATGTAAATTATCCTAGGTAGATTATTAAGGTAAATTTATTTTTACCTTAGTAAGTTAGGTTATTACCATTATTTTTCACCTATGTAATATTCGCATTGTTAGGCGAATATTAATAGCGTTAGATAATTTATTATTGTTAGTAGGTTAGCACTTTATTTGCTAAGCGCGTTAGTTAGTGTGATTTACTATTTTGTTTGTAAGTTAGCTACCTTAATGGTAGCACCGCATTAGGCTATTCATAGCCTAATTATTTGTATATAAACCTTTGCATATGAAATATGTTTTTAATGTTCACACCTAATATTTCAAGGAAATAATAGTTTAAAGCACTCCTAGTGATGTGAAGATCTATAATCATGATATTCATAATAAGGTTAAATGCAAGGTTAAACCTTATGATGGGTCCAGGAACCTTGATGTGTTGTCAAGTTGGATCTTGGATATGGAGATTTGGTTCTCCTACAAAGGAACTCCTACTAAATAGAAGTTCCCCTTCGCTAAACTTAAGCTTTTAGATTTGGAAAAAATATTGATTATGGAAAGGAAACAAGGCCAAAATCCAATCAAGAAATGGGATGACCTCATCAAGGCCTTGAAGAATACAATCTATCCATCAAACTATGAGCATGATCTCAATGTAAAATGGTACAGATTAAGACAAACTAACAATATGTCTATCCAAGATTACATTTTTTAGTTCAACAGGTTGAGGATTCTTCTTGGAGTGAAAGATCCAATGGAGGTAATCATCACCAAGTTTTCAAGTGGTTTGTAGGAACATTACATATAAGAAGTTGAAATTCATTCGCTTAGCCATATTGGATGCCACATTCAACCATGCACTCCTTATGGAGGAGAAATTTGCTGCTCAATCAACATCTATAAGCATTTCCAAGGCCCCAAATCAACAACAACCATATAAGGATAAGACATATTATTACTCTTCTTCTCCTCCTTTATCTCCTCCTCCTCCTCCTTCCCCTTCTCATTATTTCAATGGAAAGAAGCTTTGTAATCATTGTAATAGAAGAGGTCATGTGAAATCATATTGCTTTAGGAAGAAGAAAAATATCATTGTACAATCTCAAAATGAGAAACCACAAGATGGTCCCATTTTAATTATAGGAGAGAAAAAAGTATATGATATGCTTAGGGAAAAGCTAAAAAATGTAACCTTAATTTCTCATCACTTGTCTTAGGATACCCATGAAAATTTGTTTGTCACAAGGGCCCATCTAACCCATATTTTTTTGTGGATTATATCGATAATTTCTTACTAATTTATCAAAAAAAAAAGCAACATTAATAAAAAAACATTATAATTCATAGCTAAATTCAAAAACCTTGTATTTCATCCCATCATTCTCCCTTGACCAATGAAGACCATTGTATAAACAACATTCTTAATTTTATTTATAAAATACAAAATCAATGATTTCAACATTCACTAAAATTGTTTTCTAACTAAACAAAAGTGTAATTTTCTAACTGAACAAAATTAACTGAGGAAAACTAAAACTTCAACTTTTATTTAAATTTTTGAATGTCAAAATACACTCTTGGGTAACACGATACCATCACATTGTAGATAAGTTATTTGTATGCTTACAACATAAACACAAGTAAATTTCAATATAAGAGCCCTCTTATGTTTAATGATGTCTCAGATTTTTTCAACTAAGAGAATTTTTTAATTTGTTATTTATTCTCCAATGATTCAAACAAAGATCTTGTGAAATTAAAATATCCAAATAAATAATACTGCTAACTAAATTTGGATTAGTTGCTTATGAATTTAATATTATATTTAACAAATATAACTCATTGAAAATGAGGAAGCCCCTCTAGAATCATCTTAAAAGACTGAAAAAACATTCCAAATCAAGTTGCTCCCCAAAATCACGAGAGCAAAAGAAAAAATGAAAAAGAGTTTACTATCATTCAAATGAGGATGTTTTTCCTATTTAACCGTATAGAGTAGCAAAGCATCTAACCTCTCGTTTTGTTTGAGACTTACATAAAATAGCAGGAACTGAACGTTTCTCTTTCGAGTCAAATAACAGTCTTAATTCTGCTTGTAAGAGAAAAACATCCCGCTAGTTGAAGGTTACAAAAGGAGTCTCCAGTCACAATAGTAAATAACAATTATTGGGTGGTGGGAGTCCGTGAGGCTAGTGGATTGGTAAGCTGAAGTACATATAGAGAAGAGACTTAGGTTCCAATCTCACGCGCGTGCTCATGCATAGCCAGTAGTCTGATCTGAATCTTCTGCGTGTTGCACGCGATGGTGGTCTGTTCCCTACATGTCTGGTGGTCCCCATCTCCTGTTGCATGTTGACCCAGTGTTGACCCACAGACTGATGACAACAGTATGACCTCTATGCGTCCAGTGGTCCCCATCTCACGTAGGGTTACCATTAAATCGAAACAGTTGCGTGTTGACCCAAACTGACGACGACGGTACGACCTCTATGCGTCCGGTGGTCCCCATCTCACGCCGGGTTACCATTAAATCGAGACGAATAGGTTTGTTGGATGCAGTCGCTGATGGTTGGAACCCTGCCTTGGCAGTTACTACAAATTGTGATTGTAACCAATTCATCTATGTACCAAAAAACAATTATTGGAAGAAACAATTATTGGAAGAAAAAAGCTTCAAGTGATTCAGAGGCTCCAGCTGTCGGTGGAGGGTCTTTCAAGGTGTAGATCGCAACCAAAGCCCTGCTCCTATTTATGTGGGACGACAGACCAGCTGTCGGTGGAGGGTCTTTCAAGGTGTAGATCACAACCAAAGCCCTGCTCCTATTTATGTGGGACGACAGACCAGAGAAATCTTAATTGAAAAGCCCAATAGAATATGCTAATCAAAGTTCTCTAGATCATTACACTTTTGAAGCATAGCAAAAGAATTTATGGAAGTACACATTCTAGGTTACTTGCAGCTTGATAAGGTACTTTTCTATGAAAAAAGAACATGCTCCTATTTATGTGGGACGACAGACCAGCTGTCGGTGGAGGGTCTTTCAAGGTGTAGATCACAACCAAAGCCCTGCTCCTATTTATGTGGGACGACAGACCAGAGAAATCTTAATTGAAAAGCCCAATAGAATATGCTAATCAAAGTTCTCTAGATCATTACACTTTTGAAGCATAGCAAAAGAATTTATGGAAGTACACATTCTAGGTTACTTGCAGCTTGATAAGGTACTTTCCTATGAAAAAAGAACATGTTTCTTATGCATCAAATGATGGCGCAAGTAATTATTATAGTAAGTCGAACTCAGAAGATTACAACACAGGGAACACAATATACTACAGGGGAGAGGCAAACCCTCAATATAGGTATCCATGCCTTCTCCAAGATACTGGTTTACCAGATGCAAATATTTCATAACATAGATTTGGCGTAATCCGTTAATCAGGCATTTTACTTATAGAGATCCACACTTCAAATGCACCAGGGACCTCAATTGCATAAGGTATCTAATCTGAAGATTTAGTGTGGTAGTAAAAAAAAAATCACATAAAGCTGATCATGGAGATAGTAAAGGAGAAACTAAACAAATGGGAGATTTTAAATTTTTGTGGGGTCATGTTGAATTTGAGCAAAAGGACTTCTATCACCAAGGGTAATAGGTTTCACAAAGGCAAGTGGAATAGATTGTCCCTTATATAGACATGTTATTCTCTGTGGAAAGCTGTGAGAAGACCCAAATCCTGATAGACTCGAGATTTTATTTTCAGTGATTTGATTGCTCCACGTTCGGGATTGTATAACGATGATATTTGGCATATATGCTAGATTTTTTTGGTTACATGCGGATGACATTATTATTTTTGGTTATATAAGGGAATCGCAAACACCTCTGTCCAATACGGGCCAGGACATCATATCGAAACCAGACACCACCACCATAAACCCTAATCCGTTGGTAAGACAAAGTCAACGGGATCCCGACCCTCCAGGGAATCAAACCAGGGCAGCCATCCCAACAAACACTTGGGCCTATCCCCTTCTGGGTACGCCATGGTTTAAACCTAAATTTTCTAAAAAAATGCAGGTAAGATGATGAAGGCAGTCGGACCTATCCCCTTCTGGGTACGCCATGGTTTAAACCTAAATTTCCTCGAAAAAGATGCAGTTAAGATGATGAAGAGTTTACTTGTGTTTGCAAGTCAAAATGCATCCCATCAATCTAAAAACCCCGGTATTATAACATACATTTTACATCAAAATTTGATTATATTTTACATAATTTTCATTAACAACAATTCAAAACCCAAATCCATACTTTATTATTTGCTAGAGAGACTCTAGCAATTAACCATATGCACGAAGTGTCCAGTTCCGTGGATTCCCCCACTCCAAGTTTGGTTTCTAAATGCCTTTGTTTGAATCCACAGGCGACATTGTTCATCTTTATGAAGGTAGTAAGCATATTGCATTATAATATACGTTTTCTATAATTTAAATAAAATTTGGTTATATTTTACTTAATTTTCAGAAGGATTCAAAACCTAACATTCATACTTCAAAACTTTAGAAATTAACCATATGCATGAAGTGTCCAGTTCTATCTAAATGCCTTGGATGAGTCCACAGGAGACATTGTTCATCAAGGTGGTAAAGATATTTAAACCTGTGCAGTTCAACACGAGATTCATAGATGCCTGTTCTTTTGTAATATTTCAAAATTCTATTTCCCTATCCAGAATGTAATCGTTGTTCAACTGGGATCAACTGTTCTTAACTGTAAACTGCATTACGCTATTCAATGCTTGGTGAGCTTAAGGTCCAAAGTCATTCTCTAGAGTCTATGAAGTGAAAAATTTTCAGATGAGCTCAGACGTGTATATGAGATAAGGTAAGTTAATTTCCTCTTCAGATGAACTGTGAGTGCGGGCATCTGAGGCTAAAGCAGAGGAAGAATTACATTTGGAAAAAATGAGGCCAAAGATGACCATGAAAGGGAACAAAGAGGATGAAGATTTATATTGACGATGTGTCCTATTCTAAACTGCCACTTAAATACTAGGCACTCAAAACTGACAGGTGGGATTTAAATTTGCAACATAAATATTAATATGTTGCATTGAACCAATGATTAATTCAAACCAATATTCACAATTACTTTCATTCCATTACAGATGAAGTCAATATAAACTCCATCTGCTATCCATACATAACAAAAATGTGAAATTCAAAACGTCCACTGTTCTCAAGTATTTGTAATTATGAAGAGAGAATTGCAAGAATATATAGCACTGTTTGACTACAGATCTCTTATGCTTTCAGAGAACAACACAACAATGAAGTTACCCTCCTAAGATGGGGAAAATGCAGCCCTCACTATACATCAGAGTGCAATAAAGATATCATAATTTCACCTAAGTTCCCCTCCTAAGATGGGGAAAATGCAGCCCTCACTATACATCAGAATGCAATAAAGATATCATAATTTCACCTTTTTCTTTCCTTTTGAAAGATGCATCACATTAACAAATTAATGGATAAGAAGCACTCATAAGGAACAGGATGCAAGCAGCATAAAGAAAAGAAACTTAGAACTTTACATAGTATAATGCAAATGTTAGACATGGAGCTTGCTTATTAAGAATTCATCTAGACACTGCATGACCCATCTCAAGGATCAAACTTCAAGGATGCAACTCTGGACTGTCGATTATGTTTAGAAACCTTAATAAAAACAGACGATAGACATGATGGAGCCCACCATGGTCTTCGGACTTCTTGCTCCCCTTTCAAGCATGCCACTGAAAAATATAAATAGTTAAAAAAATGAAAATTAAGCCATGTCCTACAACAAAGCACAGATTTAAGAAATAATTACAATATTTTACCGAAGCAAAAGATGGATGGAATTTTATTCATAACTGTATGGATTACTACAAGGGAACAAAGACGACCAGAGTGCCCTGAATGCATGCTCCAAACACAACTGAAGTACTGATAATAACTACCTTTAATGTTGCGAAGTTCCTTGCACAAAGTGATGAAGTCTCCCCATTTCATGTGACACCGTCTAATAAACCGCAAAATTTGTTCTGTTGTGAACGTTGACAAATTATCCAAGTACTCTCCATTAATCCTATTTTCTTTGAAAGTTTGCTTGTACATTCCAAGCCCAATCTCATCCAGCCACACCCCTACATCCTGAATAAGAATCCCAAAATGTTAAAAATAATAATATTTTGCTTCCCATAGCCTGATAAAGAACTATATGTGGTTGTTGAAATACAAGTCATTTTATTTTCACAGTAATTAAGTTCAGAAATGTGTAAATATTGAAATTTCTTATTTTGATAAAATTTATGCTGTAGCAACTTCAATTTCATGGAATACAACTGGATAATTTAGTTTGTCTCATAAATTTTGATGGTAGTATTTTACAAATATGTGCAATTTTGAAAATAGAAAAACCACTCTTACAAACTCGAAATGGACTTCAAGAAAAGAATTTATATAGCGGACAGGTAGCGGACCTCTCAATGTGCATCAAGGATACAAGTTGAGAAAACAAGAATGCATCAATCTACATGTATGGTCCTTTCTAAAGAGTGACTTATTATTTTGGATGGTTTTAAGAATAAGGAACTATGAATAAGCACCGGTAAGTTGAAGGTAAAGCTAACTTTTACAAAAACTTCCACAGCATCTTTGAGTAAAAGAGAATAAAATAATGAGCAAAAGCTTCTACTAACAATAAGCTCACATAAAAATATAAATTTATACAGATTTCAGGCTAATATCTGATTACAGAAAGGCAACGATGTCACTATGTCTATGCACTTACAAATTCCTATTCAAAACAATGCTTTTGCAAACAGAAAGTTTGATGGTTATGATGATGACATATTTTACCCCCAACGGATTCCTATATTCAGGCATTTTCAAATAAAATCATTTAATTAACAAATAATAATGTTGTGACATCAAACCCCATGCAATGCTTTGATGTGGCAATGAAAATGCCTGTTTGGAAAGTTAGGTGTCCTAAAATCATTTCAAATGCCAATATAATAACTTGTGAAACCAATATCTTACGATATAAATCTCATAACATACAAGAAACTTCACTTATAAAAGCCAAGAACAATATCCGGTCGCAAGTCAAACTGTGTTACCATGCCTACTTTTAATTGGAGCATAAAACCACCACAAAAAAATTAAAAAATAAACAAATTCATGAATAAGGGTTAATGAATTGGTAGGGGTAAAAAATGCAAATGCGAGATCATTTTCCAATTCTTCTTCTTTGTTTAATTGTAAATTGATTGAGAGGTTATTGACAACAGTAACAACAATGTTTATTGCGTATTGCTTGTGAAATTCCATAAACAAAGAAAGCACAAAGGGCAAAACAGGGCCCTCCACACCAGAAAACGAGTATTCATCTAAAAGCCCAGACACTGCCTTTCCTCCTCACCCTCAAAAGAAGCAAAATTGCAACCTTTACCTAAAAAATCGATTTTCCCCATATATTTTTGGAAAAGAACTAGAATTGAATTGAATAGAAGAGAAGAGAAATTGAGGGTAAGTGTCTCGCACCTCTGCAGTCCAGATGAAGAAGTCCAAGGGTTCGGGAGGTCTTCCTTTACTCATCAAGCCCCAATCCAATCCGATTAATTGCTAATTATTAAAAGAAAATCGTTTCAAAACGATGAGCTGTGCCCAGGCCAAAAAGCCAAAATTTTATTTATAGAAATCGCGCAGTCTTCCACAACAAAATCCAAAATTCAATCCATTCCCTTGAGCTTTCTGTTTCTCCCCTTCTCTATTTAGTTAGCGCGATCCAACGGACTCTAATCCCAAAAACAACCTTGCGGATCGTGCCCATAAAGGAGCCATACTTTACAAGATGCGCACGTTTTATTCGAATTCAATTGCGGTTAACAATGCCTCTGCGTCATACATTTCCTCTGCTGTGCTCTGTGCTGTGCTGTGCTTGCAACTTTAAAATTAGTGTCCCATTATTCTTCTTTTCCTCCTTTTTATTTTTTTAGATAAATTTGCTGCCACTCTTTTATTCGTCACCTTTAAACTCTAAAGACTGCGTCGTGTCTTTCAACCAAAATAAAACAAACACGTTCGCCATTCCATGCGATTGGGAATTTACATGTGTCCACTTTTACTTTCAGATTAGACATAAAATGATGATAATACAAATAATTTCAAATCTCTTGGTGCACATAAATTGCTACACCGTCTACACACATAATATGATTATCATTACTTATCCTTAAATATAAAGGAATAAATCCTTTTCTCACTTCTTTAAATGTTTATTTCACTTCATTAAATATTTATTTCGAGTAAAGGATTTGAAGGAATTTCGGATTAGAATCAAACTTAAAGTTGACAAGTTGAACTTTTTCTTTTTACATGAGAATAACCCTTGTCTCACTTCTTTACATGTTTACTTCGAGTGAAGGGGACCTGAAGGGGTTCTAAATTGGAATTGCCGAGTTCAAACTAACAAACACTCAAACAAAATCAATCAATCTACTACCTTCATCCTTTTTTACAAGAAAATAACCCTACCCCATCTTTTTAAATGTTTTACTACGAGAAGCATACATTAAACTCGGATCTGTTTACTATTGAAAACTTACCATCTAGTATTTAATATCTACCTATGGGTGTAAATAGGTTTATGGGAGTAAATGGTAGGGAACAAGGATTTTATACAAGATTTTCAAAATTATAAGTGAAGTTTAATATTTTAATTAGATGATATAAATTTAATTGGTTAAACATTTTAATTATTAAGATTTAAAGAAGAGTTATTATCACTTCATTATAAAATTATTATATGGTTATTAATTGGTTAGATTTTTCAACTTTTAAGGTATAGTAAATTTTTTGCTATATTATGTTTTGTGGTATACCCCTACCAATATCTTAATATTAGTAGAGGAGCTAAAGTAAAGAAATCACTATCAATCCAACCAAACTTCTTAAGAAAAGTGTTAGACAGGATGCAACATTGAAATCTGATTATTGGAAGTAGAGATCGATCAATGGAAGAAACATGTGAAGCTACCAGGGCACATTTTCCAAAGGTAAGGATATTTCCACACCTAGTGATGAGTTGCCTCCTTGGTGGACATTTACTACAAATGAACCTAGGCTAGCTTTGTATTTTATAGCATTTTTACCTTCACTATAACCATTAATGAACATATGAGTTTCTCCTCTTCACCATTTGAGAGGGAATTTTGAAATTTAAATTTTGATGTAAGCATTATAAATAGCTATTTTGAGGCTCAAGAAAATGAGGTTGAATTGTAATCGTGTCTAGTATCTGATCTTGAGCAATTTTTCCTCCTCTTTCCATTTTGCATTTTAGTCTAGACTTGATTCTTCGGTTATTGCATGTATAGGTTGTCAAGCCTCTTCTAATTGTATATGAATGTAATGAGCTTTAACATGAATACAAAGAGTTGTGACTACAATATTTCGAGCATGGTTTAAGTATTTATGTATCTTTTCTGTGGGGGGTTGTAACTACTCTAGTATTTTTGTCTTGGCTTTCACAAGAGATTATTTAATTTGTAGTCTTATGTGATTGGGACCGTGTTCAATTTAATGTTGTCATGTTTGATTCATGTGTTCACTAATCCCACTAAAGTGTAGAATGGGAACCACAATCTTTGGTGCATTGTCACTAGTAGCTTAGTCTAGTTAGGCTAGGTAGCTTTTACTACTTTTTCATTGTTTCCTTTAAGTCATTTACAACTTTTTCTCTCTTTTACTTTTCCCTAATAAACATCCAATAGGATAGGCTAGCATAGGACGAAGAGCATCGAAGATTACACCTAGACAAGGAGCTGACCTTGGTAAAAAATCTTAGAGGTTTTCCAAAGGAGCTACGTCTCATGCTCCTCGAACTTCCCAAGATTGGTGTGGTACCCCAAGTGAGGCACGAGCACTAGACACCCTTAAAGAAAATCACATATGTGGGTGGTCACGTCACCCGAGGTGCAGGGGTCATTTCCATCCCCCAATAGTTCAAACTAGCATGTTTGGTGGGATCCAAATTGCTACATATGTCCCTTGTTTAGAACTTAGGTTGAGTTTTTTATAAAGGCCTCAATCTCCTACTTATTGAAGCATCTTGAAGACTCACTTGACAACTTTGTAGAAGAACCTAGAGAAATCACCTTCTAAAGAATAGGTCGAGGTTGTGGTGGGAACCACTATCTAGTTATTAGTAAGTGTCTACCACCTGCCAACTTTTCTTTACAAGAAAAGAAAAGAAGACCTGGATAACATGATGAAAAGCAAAACCATTATTTCATAAGCTCAAGGCCTACCACAAGATCTAGCTCAAGAGTAAATCCTTAACTACTTTTGCCCCCTCTCAACTTTGGCAACATACAAAGAAATCAACAACAAAATATAGTCATTCCTTATGATCCAAATCAAAGGAGGCTTCTGGCATGGGATGATGGAGGCCCCTTGCAACTGCTAGATACACCAACTACGTGGAATGAAATCCTAGCATCCACTTTGAAATCCCTACTATAATTTATCGGAGAGGGTACAACGACTCTAATTGAGCACCTCCAACACATAGTCAACTCGTATGCTATCTATAGCATTGGATAACAAAATTTTGGACTCAAATTTTTTGGTGGCCTCTTTTAAAGGAAAAGCAAGAGAATTATATCTCCCTCACCTCTCACTTTATCAGTGACTAGGACCAGCTCAGAAATCTACTATTGGATAGGTTCAAGGAAAATGCAGATAGAGTGTCACTATTAGAACAATTGGAAAATATCAAAAGGGCCCCTATGGAAGCCATGGATGACTTCAACACCAGATTCCATAAGTCTTGGTACAAAATCCCTAAAGAAATTTGACTTATACTAGGTATGTCTTTTATATATTATCTAAAGAAAATCAATTTTGAAATAGCCATGATAGTGAAAACCAGGGGAGGCAATTCATTGCCAAAAACCTATGGGATAGTAATTCAAGCTGAGAGAGACCTCATTCAAATTGAAATATTATCCCATATACCTCTTATGCCTCTCTTTTCCAATGTTTAGCCACCATATCAGCCTCCTCCAACCATATAGCTAACCACCTTCCAACCAACCACTATTTTTGGTTAGATTTCTATGTAAACATCTCCATTTGGGAGAGGTTGGAAGGTGGTTAGCTATATATCCCTCAAGCGCCAGCAAATTTTCTAGAGGTTTGGTTATCAAAACTACCAAAGACCTCCCTACTAGCAAGGTAACCAAGGATACCAACCTATCCCAAATGGATATCAAAGGTATCCACCTCAACTCAATAGAGATTCTAGTCTACCCCAAGACCTTGAGAGGTAAATATTACTCATTCCCATCCCTATGCAACTAGTGCCTCCGAATCAGGTAAGAGACTTAGTCCCTGCTCGAAACAACTATATAGGAGATCCATATGGATGGTCATATTATTATCTTGATCCCTATTATCCATGCCACAAAGGACTCTAGTACGTGAAATGTCCAATGCCTTAGCATGTATACTAGA
The DNA here is from genome assembly GCA_028583015.1 of Wollemia nobilis. Classification (NCBI taxonomy): domain Eukaryota; kingdom Viridiplantae; phylum Streptophyta; class Pinopsida; order Araucariales; family Araucariaceae; genus Wollemia; species Wollemia nobilis. The sequence continues at coordinate 14,740,924 of JAQPPZ010000521.1, forward strand.
TTCATATGATATAGGCACTAGGGAAAACTATTCAAAACTCACCATCAAAAGTTCCCTCAATTCTAGAAATCAGAGCATCGAAACAAACCTTAATAACAAGGGAGGAGGGAGAAGTCTATGTCATCCCTAGATGAACAAGAACTCCACTAAACAACTAGACCCAAATTTAGTCCAATGTTCTCATAAGGGGCAAAAGGAGAGTGATTGAACAAGCTCAAAGATAGCAAGACCCAACATTGAAAGTCAGCAAACTGAAAACTAGTCAAACCTAATGGGTAAACTAGGAGGAGCCAAGACAATTGGTACTTAGACAACTGGTACCAAAGCAACTTCTCCTAAAACCAGTCTAAGGGCCCAACCTTGGCACCAAGTAACCTAGGCCCTAGTTCATCTTGTGCAACATGCTAAAGGCCCATCCACTGGAATCCTTTAGTGTGGTTGAGCACCTAAAGAGATCCATTGTACCCATGTCCTTGTGGGACATGCTCACCCTATCAAAATAGATGAATTAGTTGGAAGAATACCTAGAGAAGCAGAAGGCCACTAAAAGGTCAAAGGGACATGTACTTCTATAAAAATCTAGCTTTGTTCTTGAAAAACCTAAAACGATTGTCTATATCCTATAGAAAATTTTTAAGCAATTGAGGCTACCACGAAATACGTCCTCCAAGTAGAAGAATAGTTAGAACCTAAAAGAAAAGAAAAGCAAATTTTTTTTGGAGAATTAGAAATTCAAATAAATGAATGGGCCACTAAATTATGGGACTTAGGCTAGTATGATGACATAAAGCCAACAAGGATAGACACACCTTATATAGGATGGGAAAAAGCTTCTATAAAAAAATGTCATTGTAGAAGAAGAGCTAACTAAGATCTAGAAGCTCTACTTTGATGGGTCTAGGCAAAGGTCTAAAGTAGAAGGGAAGGAAAACATTGCAAGCCTTTTGGCTACAATTCAAATATTCAAACAATATGGACGAATATGAAGCACTAGTACACAACCTCTTATTAGCTTCTAAAAAACAACTTAAAGAGATGCATATATATGGGAACATTGAACTCATCATTAAGTAGGTTAGATCCTTGTGTGTATCCAAGAATCAATTGATGAAGCCATACCAACACTGAGTTTGGGATCTATTAGAGGCCTACGACATTATCAATGTAGCGACAGTAACCTGTAGTCAAAATATAGATGCCAACCACATGGTTCTCATAGGAGCCCAATTTGACTATGAAAAAGATATATTGAGCAATCATCAACATGTTAAGGTCATCATCAAGATAGTTTTCCTAGACAACAATGTCTTATGGAAGTTTTTTAATAATGAAAAACACATCATTCATTTCATACAACAGAGGCTAAATTTATGGAAAATGGGAACCAAATATATAAGAATCCTACAAAGACCAGGTTATTCAACTTAGCGAAAATAAAATACCCAAGGGGCTTGTAACCTTGAAATCCTTATTCAATATCAATGATCATTTCAAGGGTAAGAATGGTGTCACCATAGACAAAGGTGACTAGCAAGAGATAGAGATCAAGACTGAAAAGGTCTTGTGGGTAGCAAAGATCACTACCTGGGACAAAAGAAGAAATCTTATTGACCTGTGCTAGAAATATACAAGGGTGATGCCATGGAGTTACGAATACCTAAAAGGGTATGACAAGGACATCATCTAACATACCATACAGTTGGATATAGATACTAAACCTATGAGGCAAAAGCAAAGGCCCATAAATCCTAAGATTAAACTCCTTATAAAACAAGAACTTATCAAGCTTATAAAGTATATACTCGCTAAAGCATACCACTTGGGTGTCCAACCTAGTTCCAATCAAGAAAAATAATGAGGATATCTGGTTATGCATTGACTTTGAGGACTTCAAATGGGCCTCACATAAGGATCATTATTTGTTGCCTTCTATGGACCAAATTCTATAAACAATGGCAGGGTTAGAAAGGTTCTCACTCCTAGATGGGTTTTCTGGGTATAATAAGGTTTTAGTAAAGGATGAAGACCAACACAAAATGATTTTCACCACCAAATGGAGTACCTTTACCTACTAGTGAATGCCTTTTGGCCTGTCTAGCATTGAAGCAACATTCCAAAGGGCCATGGATATTTCCTTCCATAATATGCTTAACAAAACCATCCTTGTCTACCTTGATGATCTCACAATATTCTCCAAAAGAAAGGAAGACCATTTGGAGCATCTAGAGAAGGTGTTCAAGTGTTGCAAAGGATTTAGAATTTTCCTAAACCCAAAGAAATTAAAATTTGTATTCCCTACAAGGTAAACTCTTAGGACATGTAGTATTCAAGGAAAGGATAGCTATTGACCTTGACAGGGTAAAAGTTATTCTCAATATATCATTGCCACAACATGAAAAGGTTATCTAGTCTTTCCTCAAGAAAATTAACTTTATCTAGAGATTTAACTCGACTTCATCTCCATTGTTAGGCCTATCAGAAGAATGTTAAAAAGAGATAATTGTTTAAATGGATTGAAGAAGAGAAATGAGCTTTTTAAATAATTAAGCAAGCTATCATGTAAGCCCAAGTGCTAGCCAACTTGGAATTTGATAAGGATTTTATCCTCTATGCCTATGAGGGAGGGTCTAATGTAGTCACGGTCCTCACCCAAAGAGATGACAAGGGCGATGAACACCCCATTGTATTTTTCAGCCAAACTCTAAAAAATTATGAGCAACGCTATAGCTTCATCAACAAACAAGTATACGCCCTAATCCAAAGCTTACAAAAGTTTAGGCATTTGATTTCAAGCAAGTAGCTAATGTCGTCCATTTAAGAATCAAAGATATTATGAATGGGGATAATAGTGAGAAGAGAGTTATATGGGTCACTTGCACTCTTGAATATGACATTGAGATAAAGGAAACCAACTTGATTAGAGGTAAAGTGTTATGCCAAAATTTGGCCCAAGATGTTGAAGAATCAGAAGAAAGAGAGGAAGAATGCTTGATCATTTTTGGAAAAAATGAGGACTGGGTTCAAGATTGTATCAACTACATGCAATACAACCAATATCCACCGAACCTAATTCAGACCCAAAGAATGGCATATAGGCTAAAAAATTCTCACTACACCCTCATAAGAGAGGTATTGTTTCATAGGAATTTTGGTAAAACCCTCATGAGATGCATAGAAACTAAATGAATAACCTTGCTACTACATGAATTTCATCAAGGGTTCTTTGGAGGGCACTACTCAACACACACCATAGCAATGAAAATAATAAGAGCCAATTATTACTGGCTTGCCATGTTCAATGATGTGCATCAATAGGTGAGGGAGTGCAACAAATGCAAATTCTTCACTGAAAGGAACCAAAATGCTTCCATACCCCTCAAGCCTATTGCAATTGATGAACCCTTTTGGCAATCGGTTTTGATTTTATAGGGATAATTAATTGACCCACTAATGAAGGACACTATTAGATTTTGACCACCACAAATTATATCAAGATGGATATAGGTAATCTCACTCAAGCATGCAATTAGAAAGGTCATTATAAATTTTCTAGAGGAAATCATCACTCGATTTGGGGTACCACACATTTTTATAATTAACAACGCACCGACATTCATAAAAATAGAGGTTATCCAATTTACCTTTAAATATGGTATTTATATGAAAACCTCTTCCAATTATTACCCCTAGGGAAATGGTTTAGGGAGTCTTCAAATAAAAATATATGAAGAATCCTGAAGAGAATAGGTGCAGAGAACCAAAGATTATGGCATCAACATGTCTGCCAAGCACTATGGTCAAATAGAATAGCTTCAAAAAAGGGGATTGGTTTCTTTCCTTTGTCTCTAGTCTATAGTCTAGAATCTCGACTACCTATTTCTATTGAATTACCAGCCCTTTAGTTACTGCACTAGCTAGAGCTCTAGGAACATGATGACATATCATTAATAATATGAGAGTTATTAAAACTATAAGAATCAAGGGAAAAGGAAAGAGCTCACCTAAAGAAACATCAAAAGGATGTAAAAATTTGGTTTGAAAAAAAGGCCACTACCCAAAAATTTTGGATAGGCGACCTAGTGCTCAAATAGGATGAGGACCGTAGTAAATTGGGTTAACATTCTAAATTTGATGCCATATACAATGGGTCCTACATTGTCACTTGGTCAAAAGTAGAAAACACCATGGATCTCACTGAACTAGAAGGTCAACCACTCATGATTCCAGTTAATGGGATCTATTTGAAAAAAAATATTGCCCATAAAAAAAATATTTCTATATAAAAAAGAGGGGGATGGGAAAACAAAAGTAATAAAAAAAGGATGTCGCAAAGGGCAATAGTCAGAAGAACAAAGTTGCAAAAGATAATAATGTTATAAGCCCTATCAACATACAAGTCCATAACAAATATTTTCCCCCACATGTCCTTTCAAACATAAATATTAATTAAGGGAGGTGGAGGACAACTATCTGATAAACCTTGGTGGTTCGGGCACCAAAATAATTTTCGATGTTGCAATCATCACCACTAAGGCTTGCCTTGCTCTAGTGGAAAATTTGAAATTTACCAATTACAAATTAGTCAACACAAATCAAGAAAGTTCTAGTAGAAGAAGGCCACCTCCATAGTGTAGCCAATGACATGCAAAAAGGTAACACACATGTAAAAAAAATGCAACGACTAGAAGAGTTAATAAAACCTCTAATTTTTTTTTGCCTCCACCATCATACATAAAGAAACAATAAAGTTTGAAGTAGAAAATAACTTAGTAGAACCACTAAAATAAATAATTAGGATGTATTCATAGGCACCATAGATACAAAGGTTACATACACCCATACCACTAGGTCTAATTCTAATAAGAGGTTACTCGAAAATGTTAAAGCAAATAAAATAGTAATCATCCTGACAGATACAACATAAAAGGTATCAGACCCTAAGACATCCATGAATATAAAGGGTCGAAGGGAAGGTGCCTTATAAAGGTATCAAGATATGGAGGCCAAATATTTTTCTATCAGATTTTGGATGACTTACTTGGCTCAGTATATGTTGCCTCAGGTCCACCAATGTTTAGAACTCATAGAAGCATGTGTTGCAAGATTTGATTCTCAAAAAGGGATAGTGTGAGGAGACAATGGATGCTTCCAAATTATTATTTCACCAAAATCCATATGAGACATGTTTATGGTTCCCCATGGGCTAGAGCTTGACCCCTTCATCACTAACTAGTTTTAAGAAAACACTTTGATCTATTGATGGACCTAAATATGGAAATCCTCAAGAATAAATGATTGAGTTTCATGTCAAATCTTCCAGTAACATGGACTCTATTTAGTGATAATTCAAAAGATACCTTAAACATGAAAACATTCATCTTTGACAAAGACAAAGACAAGAGAGCGAACACTTAAGAGTTGGGAGTTGTATACACTCTAAGATACACTCCTTATGACTGACAATTGATTCTTGAATTAAATGCCCACCTTGCTTGATGGATTCATGAAGGATTGGAGGACTTCAATGAAATTATGACCTTTAGGTTTCATTTTTACTTGGTGCACTTAATATTGACCCAAAATCTAGGGTTATACAATATTTTACACCTAAAATTGTAGAAGATGCTCCCAATAAAATATTTTCAAAAGATGTCTTGGCTACAAGGGGGACTGGTTTTTTTGGAAGACTATACCATTATTATCATCCCTAGTTTTGTCAAGCCTATACATTTGCTACCTTGGTATGTATCAGAAATGGTATTTACCCTAGCCATATTGTGGCATATTGATATGATAGACATTACCTATGGAATAGGGTAAAGTAAAACTATAGACATGGAAAATTGACCTAGTAAGATGAGTCATTTAGTTTTCACCTCAAGTTTCCTAAGGTCATATTTGAGTCAAAATTTCCCCATAAAATATGCTTCATTCCTCCCAAAATCTATACCATTAGATTGGTCTCGAAAAGAGTTTTTCAACAGTATAAGTTTTGTCCCATTCTGACATTGTTTTATCCTCCAAACTGTAAAAAAATTGCACATGGGTCTAGCTATTGCAATTGCACTATTTTTGAAAGTTCTAGAACCCTAGTGGCTGCCCTAACCCTAAAACATAATTTTTAAATTTCATTTTTTTCCCGCCTAAGCCCTCCAAACCTTCTATAAATAGAGGGGTTGGGTTCCATTTTTAAAGGACCATGTTCTATTGTGATAAGACCATATATGTATACCTTGGATGCTCTCATGACTTACTCTCTATTGTTACATCTTCTTGAAGGAGAGAAGATATCCCTCCTTCGCTTGTGTAGCCTCTTCAAAATTTCTAGGTTATCTCTTTTATTGTTATTAATTGTGTTTTCATTATTTGTTATTGTCGTGTTTTCATTCTCTTTTATCCTTATTCATTGTGTTTTCATTAATTGTTATTGTTGTGTTTTCATTCTCCTTTATTGTTATTCATTGTGTTTTGACCTCTAGAATTTTGTTTTATTAATTTTGGTTGCATTATATTGGGGGTAACTTTTTGTTCCTCAAAACCCTAGTTTCAAATCTATATATTTGTTCAGTCGCGTTTTCATTCTCTTTTATTGTTATTCATTGTGTTTTGATTCTCTTTAATTGGTATTCATTGTGTTTTCATTAATTGTTATTGTTGGGTTTTCATTCTCTTTTATTGTTATTCATTGTGTTTTCATTAATTGTTATTGTCGTGTTTTCATTTTCTTTTATTGTTATTCATTGTGTTTTCATTAATTGTTATTATCGTGTTTTCATTCTCTTTTATTGTTATTCATTGTATTATCATTAACTATTATTGTCGTGTCTTCATTCTCTTCTATTGTTATCTATTGTGTTTTATCCTCTAACATATTTTATTCACTTTGATCACATTAGATTGGGGATAATTATTTTTTCCTCAAAACCCTAGTTTCAGATCTGCATATTTGTTTAAGTTTGGTATCTAATCTCATTTTTACATATACATTTAATATCTCATGTGTTGGATGTGTCTCATTCTTTGTCGGAAAAGAATTGTACGATAGGCACTACAGTGCAAAATACGATGGGTAGGGGGGGTCCGGGGGGCTGGAGGTTGATTCTGATAAAAGCACTATGACAAATGAGTGTAATAGCTCAACTGTTCCTGAGGTTGATTCTGATAAAAGCTCAACACTCTGGCATCAAAGGATGGGACATATTGGAGAAAAGGGATTGCGTACCCTATACACAAAAGGTATGGTTCATGGTATCCCTAATTAATCAATGTCTTCCGAGTTCTGTGAACATTGTATTTATGGTAAACAAAATCGGGTTAGTTTTCCATCTGGTGCCACAAGATCTAGTGGGGTACTAGATTTGATCCACAGTGATATTTTTGGTCCTGTTCCTATGTCGTCTCTTGGAAAATCACGGTATTATGCTTCCTTTGTTGATGATTTTTCAAGATATGCATGGATTTACTTTCTTAAGAGCAACGACGAAGTGTTTGAAAAATTTAAGGAATTTAAAGCACTTGTTGAGAATCAAAATGATAAAAGGATTAAGGTGTTGAGGTCTGATAATGGAGGGGAATATTGTTCTAATATATTTGAGAAATTTTGTAAGCAATGTGGTATTGCAAGACAGAAGACTACTCCATATACACCTCAATAGAATGGAGTTGTAGAGAGATTGAACAGATCATTGATGGAGAAGGCTAGAAGTATGCTCAGTGGTGCAGGTTTTGGCACAGGAATTCTGGGCAGAAGTAGTGAGTGCAGCATGCTACTTGTGAAATCGGTCACCTACATTAGCATTGCCGGATCAAACTCCATTTGAAGCTCTATTTGGTAAGAAACCATCTATTTCACATCTCAAAGTTTTTGGCTGTGATGCATACATGCATATTCCAAAGGAGAAAAGAAGTAAGCTAGATAATAAGGTTGTTAAATGTATCTTTATTGGTTATAAAGATGGTGTTAAAGGATATAAGCTTTGGAATCCAAAAACTAAAAGTACAGTGTATAGTAGAGATGTGGTATTTAGGGAGATGATCAGTGATTCCAGGAAGGTAGTTATAGAAGAGGAACTTGGAACGGTCCAATTTGATCTCATGGAAAACTATCAAACAGTAGAGGATCTGGAAGAGGAGCATACAGATGAGGATATGGAAGAGGAGCATACAAGTGAGGATCTGGAAGAGGATAAAGAAGAGGCTCATACACCTGTGGTAAGGAGATCAACACAGGAAAGGAAGCAACCTGAAAGGTACAGTCCATCTACTTTTCCTACTTCTTTTGTACTATCTATTACTGATGAAGATCCTAGAATAGTTAGAGAAGTCATTAATTCTGGAGAGGCAAACCATTGGGAAGAGGCCATGGATGAGGAAATGATGTCCTTGAAAAAGAACAAAACATGGGATTTAGTGAAATTACCAAGTGGTAGGAAAGCAATAGGTTGCAAGTGGATCTTTAAGAAGAAGTAGAATGCTAAAGGTAAAGTGGAGAAATATAAAGCTCGTCTAGTTGCTAAAGGTTTTTCCCAGGTTGAAGGAATTGATTATGGTGAAGTTTTTTCTCCCGTTGCAAAGCTAAAATCAATTAGATTTATGTTAGCTGTGGCTGCTGCATTTGATCTTGAAATAGAATAGATAGATGTGAAAACTGCATTCCTTCATGGAGATTTGGAGGAAGAAATCTATATGAGGCAGCTTGAAGGTTTCACTGTTGCAGGAAAGGAGGATCTGGTATGTAAGTTAAAGAAATCATTGTATGGACTGAAACAATCACCTAGAATGTGGTACCAAAAATTTGATACTTATGTTTTAGGAATTGGTTTTGTTCATAGCAATGCTGATCACTGTGTGTATTCAAAGAAAATTGGTAATATAATTGTCATTATAGTTCTTTATGTTGATGACATGTTACTAATTGGAAATAGCAAGAAACTGGTCAGGGAAGTAAAGTCTCAGTTGGCATCGCAGTTTGACATGAAGGATATTGAACTTGGAAATTTTAGATTGGGTATGCAAATAAAAAGAGATCGCTCTAATAGAAAGTTGTGGCTGGATCAGAAAAAGTATGTTGAGATAGTGTTGAAAAGGTTCAATATGCAGGATTGCAAACCGGTGAAGGTACCTATTTCTTTAGGTGAAAAATTGTCTGCTAAATAATGTCCAAAAATAAAAGAAGAGGTAGAGTAAATGTCACATATTCCTTATGCAAATGTTGTAGGTAGTTTAATGTATGCCATGGTTTGTACTAGAGTAGACATTGCCCATGCAGTGGGAGTCTTGAGTAGATATATGTCTAAACCTGGTAAAGAGCATTGGACTGCTGTGAAAAGGGTTTTCAGATATTTGCGTGGCACCTCTGATTTTACAATATGCTATGAGGGTACAGGTAAAGAAAACAGACAATTGGATATAGAAGGGTTTGTTGATGCAGATTGGGCTAGAGATCTAGACAGGAGAAGATCTACTAGTGCTTATGTATTCAATTTGTTCGGAGGGGCCATTAGTTGGATGAGCAAGAGGTAGACTGTTGTTGCTCTTTCAACTACTGAAGCTGAGTATATGGCAACCACTGATGCAAGTAAGGAAGTTGTATGGCTGCAAAGACTATGTGCTGAAATTGGGTTCTTTCAAGGAGTTGTGAAGATAAACTATGATAGTCAGAGTGCCATATTTTTGGCAAAGAACCCTGCTTACCATTCAAGAACGAAGCACATTGATACAAAGTTCCATTTCTACAGGGACATGCTTGAATAGAAGAAAGTGTTGCTGGAAAAGGTAGACACCAAGGAAAATGTTGCAGATGCTTTAACCAAGGCTGTAAGCACTGAAAAGTTTAGATTATGTACAATTGAAATGGGTTTGGCAAAGTATTCAACAAGTGGGAGAATGTTGGATGTGTCTCATTCTTTGCCGGAAAAGAATTGTATGACAAGCACTACAGCGCAAAATACGACGGGTAAGGGGGGTCCGGGGGGGCCGGAGGTCCCCAAGGACCCCCGGCTACGATAAAGGTGCTTACGTAATAGGTAATGGATCGGGGTGCGTAGGGGGGCACCCTCGGATACAGTGAAAGCAATCAAAGCCGACAAAGCTGACGCCAAAATTTTCACCTACTTCTATTGCTACTTTTCACCTACTTTTATCGCTACTTTTGGAGCGACCCTCGGGATTCCCACGGTTGGTGGGTGGTTAGTGGGTGTGGGTGGTTTAGCCCATGGTGTTGTATCCACGGTACCCTAATACCACTTGGTGGTTTAGGGTTGTAAGAGTTTCCTTATATAATTATTGTAATGTCCCGTTTTAGGGACAAGAGAGAGAATAATATATCAAGAAGGATAGACTCTTGTTTGCTGGACTAGCCCAAATTGGGTGAACCAGGGTAAATATTGTGTGTCATATGTGCATTGAATGGTGTTATTCTTTCTTTAGTTACTTTTTTGCTTTATTTCTAAAATATGTTTCTGTAAAATCTCTTCATTCATGTTTATGTATCTCGTTGCATTTTTCCAAAGGTCAAAATTTTCTTTGCTTTTAAAGTAGACTAAAAGGACCTATGGGGTTTTACTGTTGCACCTCTGAGCATGATCACATAGTGGCCTAAGCAGCCTCCCTAATGCTGACCATTATTTTTTTAGTTTCTATAAAGCTATGTTGCAGGTTAGAGTTATTGGATATACCAGACGCAAGTTAAAGCTGAGGTCAACCATCAGAGACAAGTAAGTGTTCTATGTAGACTATTACTCTGTTCATACTCAATTTATTTTTTATTATTTTTTAAAATGAACAAAGAACATAAAATAAAATAAAAGAAAGAAATAACAAATATTTTATTTTTTGTGTTAGGCATATAAAAGTGAAGTACATGTAGTTGTGCATTTTAGGGTTTAATCTTGCATATTCACATTCTTTTGGATTCTTGTATTAAAGAAGAAGACTTCATTCTTTGCACCATAGGGCTAGACCTCATTGAAACAAAAATCATATTAGAGTAGTCATTGTATTACTGCATATTGTTTGTTTTGCATCATCCTTTTATTTTCATAAAGACCCAAAAATATAGGTGTTTGTATAAAGTTACACATCAAACAATCACACCATCCAACCCCTAAACTTGGAACAAGTCCTAAAACTATTCTTGGTGAACCCTTTTTCCTTGCCCACCGAGTGTAGAGACATAACAATCACCATGGTCACCTTGGGGCTTCCTAGCGGATCCAACCTTGAGAATCATACATGGTGTGCAATTTTTCCCCTCTACATCTTTGGTGAACCCGACGTGAACGCACATCTATAGTGGCCAAAATAGGAAGAATTTTATTTTCTTTTCTTTTATTTTAAAAAATTTAAACAAGACCACTAAAATATATTTTCTTAGATTAGAAAAATATAAAAAAAAATTTTAAAATCTTGTTTGATTCACATTTTTCTTTTTTTAACATCCCTAAAAAGAACACATCCAACATCTTATTCCATAGCCTAGCCTCATGACAGGGCACCACTTTGGTGGTGGGAAATCCACATTAAAGGTCCTATGAGTCAAAGATAGTCTAGAATTAATGAGAATACATAGTGAAGGGGGTTAGCCATACCCAAAAACCTTCAAAAAGGATTATCCTTTCACCTGTGCTCAAAAAATTAAAAAAATTTTTAATCAAGATTAAAATTTAGCTAGTCCAATATCCATCATAGTTATGGAATAGAGCACATATTTCTCTTTAGAGAGTATATCACTAACCATAGTGAACTAGGTGAGGACTGGTAGGACTTGGGCTCCATCACGGCTTGGATTTCATCACCAAGTGTCTATATGTGGGCATCTAGGTGAAGGCCCTAATTTAAGACAAGTTCACTATACCTCTCCAACTTTTATCCCACACTTTGTATTTGGTTGTATAAATATAGTTTTATTTTTATTATTATTTTTCTCTCTCCTATCATTTTTCTTAGTCCTAATGGCTCCCAATCTTAGGAATAAGTGAAATATTTTAGAGCCTAGTCATATTTTCCAAGAAGATGACCAGGTTGATAGGGAGAATCCCAATTTAGAAGAGGAAGAGAATGTAGAAATGAGAAATGAGGTTGATCCTATTGAGGGGCCCAATGGACACCTCACCTTCAAATATTTTGATCAAATATGGGGTTTCTATAAGAAACATAAATCTACTTTGGACAAGGGTTTAGAGGTGGAACAACAACTTGAAGAGGGTGGGACCTCCCATCATCAGAATGTTCCACCCCAAAATGTTCACATTAACCCCTTGTTTGAAGATACCTCTAATATAAATCATTTTCATCAACCTACCTATGCCACTACTACAACCACCAATATTGGAAGGACTCCACTTGTTCCTCCAACTAGTAGTGCATCCCAAAATTATTTTCAATTTCCTCCTCATCCTACCCATCTCAACATTCCTACTTCTATTCCACCAAATATCAGTTGTTCTCAACAACAAGATACCACATATCACAACCCATTCCATAACAGCGTCAATACCTCCAACATTGGCCAAGTTCCTTACCAACAACCTACCTATACCCCTCCCTTAGGGAACTTAGGGGTATTGCACGACAACAATCCTAAAATGCAAAGCTTAGCAAGTGTGGTGAAACAACTAGTTTCAAGAATGGACATGATTCAACCCCCAAGTTTCACCTAAAATTATAGAGAAATGTGCAGTCAGCCCCTAGACCCTATCATTACCTCTAGGCCTTATCCCAAACATTTCCCCATGCTCGTGTTGCCTATCTATAAGGGAATGGAAGATCCAATTGAACACTTAAGAATATTTAGGATAACATGTCATGATATCATATATGATGACATGTTGCTCCTAAAAATATTCCCTAAGAGCCTTGAGGGGTATGGCATTAGAATGGTACTATCAGCTACCCAATCATTCCTTGAGGAACTTTGAAGAGACAACAGAAATGTTTGTCCAACAATTTGGGGTCTATGTTGAAAGAAATGTGTCAATGAAGGATGTCTACATGTTAAAGCAGGGTAAAGAAGAAAGTTTTTTGGATTTCTTATCTCATTGGAGGAGTCTAGTTGGATGATTAAGATATACTCTACCTCCTCGAGATATGCTTGAGATATTTATCAAAAATATGCAAGAACAAATATCTTATGAGTTGGAGACCACAACTATCACATCCTTCGACCAAGCAATAGACTTAGCAAGAAGGGTAGAGCAAGCCCTTATCCGAAGAGGCCAACTCAAGATAAAAGAAGATAGAACCACTAAGTCACAATATAAGAACAAGCACGTGGTAGGTGATGGGGTAATAGATAGTAGGCCCATTAATAGTATTGTTAACTCCCTACAAAATATGGTGCTAAGCCAACCCCAAAAACCTCCACCGAGGAATTTCACAAAACTCAACATACCTATGATGGTGGTTCTAAAACAGCTTTTGGAAGCTAACATGATTGAGTTACCTCCCATTAGGTAACCAGATACCATAACTAATTGGTACAAAGTAGGACAACATTGTGACTATCATAGGGTGGAGGGACACATGACAAACTCATGTAGGAGATTGAAACATGTGGTTCAAGACCTCATTGATGAAGGTCGCCTTGTTATAGAAGGTTCTAAACCCAATCCTCCAACAAACAATCAACCTCCTACACAACAAACACCCACAACAAATCAAGACATGGGGATTTTTCAAGATCCCCTCCCTAAGCATGGTCAATCAACAACCAATCAAGTATCATATAATAAAGTGCCCCCTCCCTATGACCATATGGTTGGTATGATAGCAATAACCACAAGGCAACAAGCAAAGATGCAACCGACTCAACATTCTCAATAGGAGATGAGTCCTTCATCCAACTTACCTTCAAAACCTACCTTAGTTTTGAAGAACCCCTCAAAAAGGAGCATGAGCTTAGAGAACCCACCCTTAGTGTTAAAACCACAACCTAAAGTCTCCTTTGACATCCAACAACAATTAGCTAGTACCCCAGCTAAGATTTCCCTTTTAGAACTTTTACAAACTTCCCCTATTCATAGGGAAGCTTTGTTGGAGCTTCTAAAACAACAATCTATCCCTCAAGACATTTCCCCTAGTGCTATAGCTAATGTTGTAGGCTCTCTTGGGACACATCACATCACATTTTTGGATGATGATATACCTTCCTCTGACCTGCGAGGGGACTCTTCCCTCTACATCACTGCATTTATTGGGGAAAATTTTGTCAAGCGAATCTTGATTGATAATGGATCTTCCCTTAATTTATGCACATATCAATTTTTCCAAAGTTTTGGATTAAAAGAGGAAGACTTAACTAAATTTGATGTTATCATCAAAGCCTTCAACAATGAGTCCCAAGAGGCCTACGACATTATATCCCTCCCCCTTAGGGTTGGACCTAATATTTTAGATACCTTGTTCTATGTGGTGTCTTGCCCTGCATCTTTCAATCTTCTCCTTGGATGCCCTTGGATCCATGCGATGAGGGTTGTCCCTTCCACTTTTCATCAATGCTTGAAGTTTGAATTTAGGAATCAACTTATCACCATTTCGGGTGACCCTCATCCATTCGAATATTGTTCAATGGTTGAACAAGCTCAATATGGTCTCAATATTTATCCTTCGGTCTCTATTTCTTCTTCTCCTACTCATCCTTCCTCACAAATCATTGAGCAACTTGAAAATTTAAAAGTAAGTGAGGAACCACTCATCAATGTTTCATCATAGGATCAAACCAATCTATTTCTTCAAGAACCTCTTCTAGATCTTGCTCAACTACCACCTTCACCAAGGACTATGGGTTTACCCTATAAGAAAGGTGAAGTTGTACACATTGGCACGTGTACCTTTGTCTTCATAGGAATGTCCCTCGAAGAAAATATTTGTGGTCGCAACCCTTGTCCTGTAGAGTATTCTTTCGCCCATTGTTACCTATCCAATGATTACCCACTTCCCAAGCAAATCCTATCTAGTATGGGATATATAGGTAAAGGTTTGGGGCCAAAAAAAAAAGGTATTCAAGAACCTTTGGAAGTTGAGCCTTGGCCTAGGAGATGTGGCATAGGCTACATACCCACTAAAAACCAACCTTTACCATTCAATGATGATGATCACCTTATTACTTATATCGAATACTTAGATCATCAAGGCTTGGAGTGGAGTGATGAGGATGAGGGACCACCTTTTCCCTCTGACATTCTATTTTGCAATGTCGTAACTTTGGTGCACCCTAAGCCAATGCCTCCTTGGATGGTAAAGAACTTAAAGAACCCATGAACATAATGCACCTAAAAAGGTACTATGCATAATTCATCATCATTTATCATATTGCATTTAGCTTAGTGATCATATTGCATTTTGATTGTTTGTTCATACTACATACTTTCCTGACATAGGTTGCATGATTTGCTTAACATTTTTTCCATTTTGCATTTTTGCTTGTCATAATTGCATTGTTGCTTGCTCATGACTGCTTGATCATATAGATTTTTAGGGATTTTGTACCAATGGCAAGTGATGACACCTAGTTAGGTCATAGCTCACATGCATTGCACTCTCACTAGGGCTTTGATGCCTAGTGAAGTCCCCAACCTAGGGCCCATGCATCACTTCTCTTTTCTTCTTCTATTCCTTGACCTTGAAAGTTTTTACAACGACCATCAATTTCTCTCCAAAGTCAAGGAATATTATTCTCCTTCATGTATATCCTTACCTTGTTCATATTTTTTAAAATCTTTTTCTCTCATCAAGACAAGGATATACATCCTTTTATCTGTGCATCTTGTTTGTTCACACTTTCCTTCTTGATATTTTGATTATTAAGGGATCCTCGTGAGATAGGATAGATACCGTATGAATATCATTTTTGGTGCTTATACAACCACTAACTATCTTACACACATCTCTTAACTATCAAAATTTCAAAAAGGAACACACACACACATGATTATTTAAATCTCTTTTGTCCCTATTTTTGCTATCTTTCTTCTAGCACATTGCACACACACACACACTCATGCTTTAATTTGTTCACATATTGCACACACCACCCTCCTATTGGGTTACACTTCTCTTGACTTAGCGACACCCCATTACAGGATCAGCTCCATGGCCATTCATGCGGTCATACACAACACACATCCTAGCGGGTAATCACCCCATAGCAGTCACTAGTGAGAACACACCCATAGTGAGTATCACTCCACCTATCCATTTTAGTGGGCACTACACCCCATTATAGGATCAGCTCCATGGCCATTCATGCGGTCATACACAACACACATCCTAGCAGGTAATCACCCCATAATAGTCACTAGCGAGCACACACCCATAGCGGGTATCGCTCCACTTGAACATTTTTTGAGCATAACACCCTTTATGGATAGCTTCATGGCCATACACGAGGGGTAACCTCCATATCGATCATTTATGAGCATACATCCTTATAGGGTTCTTATGCTTTTTTTTTGCTTTCTTTATTTTGACCTTTTGGAGCTTTGTTTCCCCCTTCTTCTCTCCTCTTCCCTCTTATTTCTTTCCCCTCATTTCATTTATTCATCCATGCATATTATTTCATGCATTAATTATATTTATTTTGTACGTAGTTATCGTTGACATGCTTTGCTCTACTTGATCTATTTTCTTTTATTTTTCTGCTTTGTTTTCTTTCTTTGATTTTTTTGAGTTTCTTAAGGAATTTTACATTCCTTCTAAAACTTGAGGGGGCACCCCAACCTTAGAGGCATTAATGGTAGTAATGTCTTGCTTTGTGTGCAAAATTCTAAAGTGTCCGTAATGATACCTTTCTGCACCACCCCTCTATCCAAACCCAGCCACCCCTTTTTGTGTTTTCCCATAGGTGTCTACATCTTTCTTTGACACATTTATTTGGCCATAAATGTGTCAAAGAGGGGGTAAAATGTAGATATGGAAAATTGACCCATTAAGATGAGTCATTTTCCTTAGATCCTTTGTTTTCCCCTCCCTTTCTGTATTTTTCCCATAGGTGTCTACATCTTTCTTTGACACATTTATTTGGCCATAAATGCATCAAAGAGGGGGAAAATAAACAATGGAAAATTGACCCATTAAGATGAGTCATTTAGTTTTCCTCTCAAGTTTCCAAAGGTCATATTTGAGCCAACTTTTCCCCCATCAAATCTTCTCCATTCCTCCCAAAACCTATACCATTGGATCGGTCTCAAAAAGAGCTTTCGATGGTATAATTTTTATCCCATTCTAACATCATTTGGTCCCCCAAACTATAGAAAAACTACACATGGGTCTAGCTATCGCAATTGCACGATTTTTGAAAGTTCTAGAACCCTAGTGGTTGCCCTAACCCTAAAACCTATTTTTTAAATTTTCTTTTTTCTTTTCTAAGCCCTCCAAACCCTCTATAAATAGAGGGGTTGGGCTCCCTTTTTAGAGGACCATGTTCTATTGCGATAAGACCATATACATATACCTCAGATGCTCTCACGACTTGCTCTCTATTGTTACATCTTCTTGAAGGAGAGAAGATCTCCCTCCTCCACTTGTGTTTCTTCTTAAAACTTTCTAGGTTATCTTTTTTATTGTTATTCATTGTATTTTTATTAATTGTTATTGTCATATTTTCATTCTCTTTTATCGTTATTCATTGTGTTTTTATTAATTGTTATTGTTGTGTTTTCATTCTCCTTTATTGTTATTCATTATTGTTTTGACCTCTAAAATTCTATTTTATTCATTTTATTTGCATTAGATTAGGGGCAACTATTTGCTCCTCAAAACCCTAGTTTCAAATCTGCATATTTGTTTAGTCATGTTTTCATTCTCTTTTGTTGTTATTCATTGTGTTTTCATTAATTGCTATTGTTGTGTTTTCATTCTCTTTTGTTATTATTAATTGTGTTTTCATTCTCTTTTTTTGTTATTCATTGTGTTTTCATTATTTTTTACTACTATGATTTCATTAATTTTTATTATCGTGTTTTCATTCTCTTTTATTGTTATTCATTGTGTTTTCATTAATTTTCTATTCTTGTGTTTTCATTTCCTTTTATTGTTATTCATTGTGTTTTCATTAATTGTTATTGTCGTGTTTTCATTCTATTTTATTGTTATTCATTGTATTTTTATTAATTGTTATTTTCGTGTCTTCATTCTCTTTTATTGTTATTCATTGTGTTTTGTCCTCTAACATTTTGTTTTATTCACTTTGATTACATTAGATTGGGGGCAACTGTTTGTTCCTCAAAATCCTAGTTTTAGATCTACATATTTGTTCAAGTTTGGTATCTAATCTCATTTTTACATATACATTTAATATCTCATGTTTGTGTATCTCACTACATTTTTCCAAAGGTCAAAATTTTATTTGCTTTTAAGGTCAACTAAAAGGACCTAGGGGTCTTGACTATTGCACCTCCAAGGACGATCACACAATGGCCTAAGTAGGCCCTCTAATGTTGACCATCATTTTTTTAGTTTCTGTGAAGTTATTTTGTAGGTCAGAGTCATTGGATATACCGGACACAAGTTAAAGTTGAGGTCAACCATATGGGACAAGTAAGTTTTCTGTGTAGACTATTAGACTGTTCATACTTAGTTTATTGTTTATTATTATTATTTAAAATATACAAAGAACGTAAAAGAAAAGAAAATAAAAGAAAGAAAAAATATTTTGTTTTTTGTGTTAGGCATGTAAAAGTGAAGTACATGTAGTTGTGCATTTTAGTGTTTAATCTTGCATATTCACATTCTTTTGTATTCTTGTATTAAATAAGAAGATTTCATTCTTTGCACCATAGGGCTAGACCTCATTGAAACAAAAATCATATTAGAGTAGTCATTGTATTACTGCATATTGTTTGTTTTGCATCATCCTTTTATTTTCATAGAGTAGCATTAGAAAAGACCCAAAACTGTAGGTGTTTGTATAAAATTACACATCAAACAATCACACCATCCAACTCTCGAACTTGGAACGAGTCCTAAAACTATTCCTAGTGAACCCATTTTTCCTTTCCCACCGAGTGTAGAGATATAACAACCACCGTGGTCACCTTGGTGCTTCCCAGTGGATCCAACCCTGAGAATTGTATGTGGTTTGTAGTTTTTTCCCTCTATGAAAACTAGCTATTTCAAGCTTCCAATGCAATTAGGTGGATTAACCAATTGAAGAGGAGGGACACCCTTGTTAGAAGAAAAAATTAAAAGCTTAGAACTTGAAACTTTAGATGATCCATTGACATTGATCCAAAAGGTAATTTTTAGGAGTGGCTATCCAAGATAAAAAATGCAAAAAAAATTACATCCTAGAGATAATCAAGATTGGAAATCCCTTGGAGTCTTGAAGAAAGTGGTTATACACCACTCTTGAAAGAAAATTTATTGACCTACCTGAAGCAATTTGAGATGTGGTTTGACTTATACAATCCCGATAAGCCCAAAGGATGTAGTAGATCCAAAATAATAATATTTTTAAGAATAAAGGAAGAAAAATTATGACATTGTGACTAAAAAATGCCAAGGTCAGAGACTAGTGGATTTATCGATAATTAATAAAGGATAGAATCTCCATACTCGAAAAAAATCCAAAAAATAATGCTTTCGTGAATTATATGATGAGGCAAATGCATCTGATAACAATGATAACTTGGAAGAGATCAAACAAGTGATACATGCACAAAAAAAACTCTAGCTAGAAAAGGAGTAGAAGACTTCACTATTCGATAACCCATCACATTTGAAGCCTTTCCCAAAAATAGAGGTATGCACCTGTAACACATGAAAAGTAGAATATCAATTTCAAAGCTAATGAAAATGTGCAAAGTGCTCTTTATTATTGATTTCAAAAGGGTTACAAATGTCCTTTCTCTCAGGAGATATTTCCCTCTCTTTTTCAATGTGGATGTAGATGCACTATTGATGCTTTTCGGTGCCCTCAATGCAGGTGGGCTTCTTTGTATGTGTGCCACCGGTTGGATGCTAGGAGATGTTTGAAATACCTATATAAACCTGCAAAAATGTGTTAATGTGTTTGGGGACCTGTCATGGATCAGATCCCATGTTCATACAGATAAAAATGACATGAAAATAATATAAAATATGCTTAAAACTAGAGGAAATATTGTAATAACCCTAAACAAAGTATACTTACTTGATTTGGAGATGTAGAGTTGTAGATTTGGTTTTCATGGCAGGGTGCAAACTTGTGCCCGGGTTCGCACGGTGGGGTGTGAACCTTGATGTTGTTGACATAACTTTCTATTCGAATATGATCCAGGTAATGTTTGTTGATGTTTGATGGATGCATAAATAGTAGAAGATATTCTAAGGCAATTTTAGTAGAGTTTTGGTATGTTAGCCAAAAGGGTGAGAGAGATAATTATGAAGTAAATGGCCCTCTATTTATAGAGTGGACCAAGGCTAGGGGGAGAGTGAGGTGTCCTAGAATCTAGGTCAGTTTCTACCATGGTGAGGTTAGGGTTATGAAGAGGAATGTTGAGTCATCCCTTCATGTGCCTTGAAGGAAATATCCTAGGTGCACACATGTGTGAGCTAGGATTAGGGTTAACCTTGATTAGTTAATACCTAGGTTAGTTGGAGGTTAGGTTAGGTATCTTTGGAAATATCCTAACTAAGTGGGTGCACACATGTGTGAGGATAGAATTAGGGCTAATTTGGTTTTAACCCTAATTAAACCTATTTAGGCAATAAAGTGCACTTAAGTGAAAAGTGACTTTCAAAATAGAATTGTAATTAGCATAATTAGAGTTTTTGGAGGGAATGATCCCATGGAGGCCCTAATTAGGTGTAGAAAAGGGTTTAGGTGGCCTAAGGGGGCTTGTAGGTGGCTCCTTTCATGAATAGGAAGTGTTTTAGATGCAACTTGTGTAGTTTTGTAGGTTTTGCGACTATGATTGACTAAATTGCCTATGATTGCCTACACATGCCTACGATGGCCTATGCTTGCCTACACATGCCTAACAGTATCTACATGTGTCTATGCAAGCCTACAAGTGTCTATGCAAGCCTACAAGTGCCTATGCAAGCCTACAAGTGACTACGGGTGATTATGTATGACTTTTAGGTGTCTATATTTACCCATTTTTGTACTATGTTGTGTAGGACACAATTTAGTACAAAAATATGATAGAAGAAGGTGGTGGAGTGGTTGGAAGGATGAAGAATGTATGGATGAATGAATGTGGATGATTACGAATGAAACATGATGGTGAAATAGGTGATTTTTCAATTTAGTACAACATTTTGCAATGTCGTACTAGTTGCTTGTGAGGGAAACTTAAGACTGCTTTGTTCTTGTGATCAATGCAAGATGGTCCAATTACGAATAGAACAAATGCCTATTCAAATTTTTTCTTCTGATTGATTGATGAGCGCATGATGATATTTATTAAATAATTTGAGTTGAGTGGCAAGGACAGATCAGGCGTAGCATTCAATATGTGATCAGGGTCGATATACAAAATGGAATCAAGATGTGTTTGAATATATCAGGTGTAGTATTCAGAGTGTGGTCAGGGCCACTATCATGAATAGCATCAAGATGTATCTATTTTTGTGCATGGCTCTCATGATCTAACAAATATTTTATTGGGATTGAATTTATGTTGAGATAATATTCAACAAAAAATTTTGTAGATAGATGTGATATCCATGATTGGATGTGTGGTTGTTTGATCACATGCAAAGTAGATTTTTGTATGAATACCCCCTCAAGCGAGGAATCGACAATGAAACGGATGAAATGTGGTGATGAGTTGATTGATAGAAGAAAATGGTGATAAAAAGTGGAAAAATGGGGAAAATAGGGATGGAATGGGAAGAGGAATCTACAAAAGTGAAGAAAAGGTGAAGATGATGTGTTTAGGGTTGGTTCGCATGGTGGGGTGCGAATTGGGGTTCACATGGCGAGGTGCAAACCATGCTATTTGGAGGAATAAAACCCATTTTTTCACATACGAGGTTTTTTTACACTGTGAAAATTTGGGAGGAGAGGAGTGAGAAAGAGTTTGTGACGCAAAGCATTGTCGAAATTTCAAGCCAAAGTTGAGATGGTAGGAGGACGTGCGAGAACAAGTGGCAGGAGCAGTATTCCACCAGTAAGTGCCTGAAATTCAAACTTTTTGATTTGCATAAATCTTTAAAAAGTACAAAAATATATGTTTGAGTGTGCACGAGTGTGTGCATGTTGTGTTTGAGTGAAATGTGTGGATAAAGTGTGAAAGTGGCCAAATGGGTATCTAGAAATGTTGCTTGTTTTCCATTTTGACCATTTGGATTGTAATGTTTGACTGATGTGGCGTGTGGCACATGTATAAGAGTTGACTTTATTTTGTGGTATGAATGGTGTACTATTTTTGGAATCTGAATGAATTTTGACCATGAAAGGCCAAAATGGGTATCCAAAAATATTGTTTGTTTGTTATTTTGTGATGTTTTGGTGAGTGTTGTGAATGCGTGCCATGAGGTGTGTGTTTATGAGGTTGACTTTGTTATGTGGCGTGAATGGTGTGCTATTTTTGGAATTTGAATGAATTTCGACCGTGAAAGGTCAAAATGGGTATCCAAAAAAGTTGTGTCCTATTTTGTGATGTTTTGGTAAGTCATGTGAATGCATGCCTCAAAATGTGTGCTTATGAGGTTTGACTGCATGTTTTGTATGCAATGAATGTGTTGTTTTTGGATTGTGAGCAAAAAGTGACCATGAAAGGGCCTAATGGGTATCCAAAAATGCCCTCCTTGCAAGGTTCACATGGCGGGGTGTGAACCAAATTTTTTTGTGTGATGCATGAGATATGATGAATGATGTTGGGATGTGATGAATATTTGTATATAATGATGAAAAGGAATTTATATACATGTGAAACTAATGAAGAATTTGTGTGATGTGTTTGAATAAAAATAGGTGAAGAAGATTGAGTCATGGTATTGTGTGCAAAATTTGAGAGATACCCTGAGGGATAAATGGATAAAGGAGGATAGGGAGTGGATGGGTAGGGTGTGGATTAAGGGCATGTGGGAGATGTAGAGTATTCATGACAATAGGGCATATATATCAATGTTATATGAGATGTGGGATCCAGATAGGAATACCTTCCATATTCCTATGGAGGATATATACAGGATATACAAGTTGTCGATAGAGGACACTACAGTGAGGGTGGCACTAGATGGTACATGAGATGATGTGTTGTAGCAAAAATTTAGTGCTAGGTGGGTAGAAGTGCAGCATGAGAAGGGAGTAGACTATGAGTATTATTGGAAGAAGGATATGTTGTCTAATCACCATTGTATGACAATGCTTATGATATCGACGTATGCTTTACCAGATAGTTCAGGGGATAAAGTCCTAGAATATGATGGGTATAGTATGTGATATGGTGGAGCATGATGTGGTGTTTGCATGGGTGATCATGTTGTTAGCACATGTGTACAGGGAGTTGTATGAGGTGGTGAGGACAGAACAATTGAGCTTGATTTTTAGCCCATTATTACAGGTGTGGATGTGGAAACACATCATGGTGGAGCAACCATCATTATTGTCGTACCTGGTACACGAGTTGATGGAAGACTTCATACCCTACACCTTGAAATCACATATAAATATGGAGAAGAGGATGAAGAGGGGACATGAGAGGGATGGGCTATTTTGGAGAGGGATGCTAGGTGATTTAGAGTTGAAGCATATCTAGTGGAGGCCCTGGAAGGGTAGGGTCATTTGGGATAAGTGTGATGAGTAGTTAGGGAAGATACACTAAGGGCGATGGATAGTGGGATGATATGAGAGACCGATGAAGTTATTCTCATTTAGTAGGGTCATGTAGTAGTTCGGGTTATGACAGGGGTGATCAGATCCATATATCGTAATATGAAGAAGGTATGGCAAGCTGGGAGGATGACCTGTAGTGCCTCCCTTGGATGTGATGAGGGATCCATCAATGGTAATCCCATATGTGGATGATGCGGGGATGACTCCTGAGTATGATGTATGGTGAGCAAGATAGAGATGGTAGCTAGGAATTAGGGTGATAAATGACTGGGTGCATCTAGTGGCAGGTTTACCTACAATAGGTTGATAGGTACCTAGAGGGGTTGTACTTATATCAAATACAAAGTTAGAGGAGGAGATAAAGGAGCCTCTCTAATGATAGTGGCACCATTGAGATTATGGGGCAATAGTTCCTATTGCAAGGTCACTAGAGAGATAGGGTAGCGATGGAGGCCAACCATTAGGTGAGGTCATGCCTATGGAGGAGGAGGGAGGTGGCACAACAATGGATGATATAGTACGGTATCCTTAGGATGGGTCACCAGGGCATTAGGATGGTGGTGAGATATAACCTATAGAATGGGATGGTAGTGATGGAGGAGGATGATGATGGAGGTATGCCAAACATACCATTTGATATTCAGGATATGATGGATGTCCATGATGAACTGGAGATACTATAGGAGAGAATGCAAGATTTAGAGGGGAGACTTAGTGAGATGGAGATAGATTGGATTGGGGGAGGTTTTTAGAGGAGAAGAAGGGAGTAGAGGAGATATTGGCAACAATTGAGCAAGTGAGCCACTCTACAAGGGATGAGTTGTAGAGGCAGTGTGAGGAGCTAAGAGGATAGCTCACAATAGAGTGGATGAGTCTCACGAATCGTGTAGGTAAGATTCTATGCTAGGTGTAGGGGACCATGGTCATAGAGGAGAGAGTTAGATCAAATATCATGACAATACAAGAAAGTGTGTAGTGAGAATATGTTGATATTGATACTATGCGAGCTACACATGAGGTAGAGGTAGCATGCCTATGCGAGGACATAGATAGATTGCAACAAGTGTAGGAGGAGGTAGATCATACCAGGATTATGGGTGAGCAGGCCATGGTAGAGGTGATAGTCTTGAGGACTGAGGTGGAGCATTTGTGATGAGTGAATGCAAACCTGTTGGATAGGTATGAGAGTGAGGCATCAATGAGGGTACGATGTGAGATTTCATTGGTATCATATGATCATGTACTTCCAAAGTATTGGGTGAGATCAAGGTCACATTCTTGAACACATACACACTCACAGTAGAGTCAATGGAGTGCTCCATTTGTAGTGTTGGGGGAGCCTAGGATGGTGGCACCAATAGTGTCGTAGGTGGTGGGAGCTACCCCAGAGTTGGGTAGGGTGGTAGTTCCAGTAGCGATGTGGTTGGTGGAGGTTAATCTAGAGTTGAGTGGGGCAGCTGAGGCATGAAGGGTGGAGGTGGAAATGATGGCACAAGAGGAGAGTGGTGAGACTCCTAGTGGATAACAGGGGTGAGATGTCTATGTAGTGTTGTATAGTGAGGTGGTGGCTAGAGAGGCCAACCACAGATGTATGATATATGTACTCTATTTTGTAGCCTGAGGGCATTTTGATCATAATATATATAAAAATATATATATATATATATATATACATATATATATTTATTCTATTTTCAACTTTATTTACATGTGTTATGATTTGTGTGAATGAATGCATAACATAGGATTATGTGTATGTATAATGTAAGATATGGTAAATGAAATAACATGTAGGTATGTGGTAAAAAATATGAGAATGATATCATTGTAGATTAGATGTGATCAAAAATTATGTGATGTAGATGAGTGAATGTAATATAGATGCAATGATGCATGTATGTGTGTGATGAAATATGCAAGGGAAGCACTTGTATTGTAGCAAAACCGGTGGCAATGTGATCCATTCCATTATCTCAGGGATGTAGGATGGCATAGGAGAGTTTTGCAGTAAATTTGACTATCATAGTTGTAGCAATCAAACCTCATGAGAAACTGAGCAAGGTTCAACCACAACCCATAACTAACCTAACTAGATCAAAGTCTATCATGGACCAATGTGTGTGATGAGTGATATTCATTTATCCATTTTGAGGGAGGTAGGACTAACCTATTGTAAACTTAGCCAAAATAGCTAGCTCATCCATAAGCATGTAGTGATTTGTACAAAATAAGGTCGCTAATGTGACAAATGTGTCACCACTTGTAAGACTATTCCATTGGTAGGCATGCTCTTGGAGCCTATTGTTGGTGATGGAAATCATCCTGTGATGTTATGTTAAACCGAAGGACCAAAGGAGATCAAGCATAATGGTAGTGCTCTTGGAGGCTTTTCCTTTTGTTTTCTACCCCTCTTTATTTTGATTCTCTTTTTGTGGTGCTCTTTTCTCATTTTTTTTGTGGGCGTTGGCTTTTTTTTCTACCCATTTTTAGTTTTTGTTTATGCTTGTCCCTTTGTTTATCCCTAGGTCGTATTTTGATCATGCAAATGATAGGATGAGCAGGGGAAACCGTTCACTAGATGGTAATATCTACGCAAGGTGTTGTCTTCCCTAGACTCAAAATTTGCTTAAAATATGACATGTGTGAGTGGTCCCTGAAAGAAATCGAACCAACCAAGGAAAGTTGTGAGAAGCATAAGAACTTGTCAACTAGAGGTGATGTTTGATTGGCTCAACTGGTGAATGGTCAAAATCATGCAAAATGCTACACAATCCGTAATCCTAAAAAGGGGAGTGGACATCCAAGTGGTGATGCTAACAAGTGCATGTTTTAATCCGTCATGAGAACATTTTCTAGAGGGAGAATGCACAAGTATGGATATGGATGCAAAAGAGAGATGTGTATATGCAATGGAAGCAATATGAAAGACATAGCATGCATGAAAATATGTACAAGAAGAATGTGTGAAACTCAACGAGATGAGATTGGGAAATGTCAAGAAAGAGGTGAATAGATGAAGAAAATATGATGAGAAGAATGAACATTAGATGTGGTTGCCCTAACCTATGGGGAGGTGCAGAAAGTAGAAGAGATGAATGCAAGAAGGTGAAGGTGTATGATAGCCGATATCAGGAGGAGTGATAGGCAAAAGAAAAAGATGATGGAGAAAGTAAAATGGAAGAAAGGAGATGGAGAGGGATGGAGGAAGAGAAGAAGAGAAGAAGAAGAGAGGGGAGATTCAACACAGGTATGTAGCCGCTCGAAGCGTGACCATACAATAATATAAAATAACAAGAAGGAGGAGAAGAGAGAAATTTTAGCATAGGTATGTAGCTTCTTGAAGAGTGACCATACAACAATACAAAATAGCAAGAAGAAGAAGAGGGAGAGAAGGGAAATCTAGCATAGGTATGTGTCTAGCTGTAAACTCTACACTTATTTATCAATCTAGGGTGAACGATTTAAAGGGCAGTAATCTAATATAGATTATACCACAATGATTTAATCTTAGACTTAATTCTGTTTTCTTAGTTTTAGGTTTGTAGAAAATAATAAAGATTACAAGAAAATAAATTATGCTGAATTAAAATAAAATGTAATTTTATGATTTATACTAATTAAATATTTTTTATATTTGTTGATGTGGATCCACGTGCAAATTATGTTAACTATCTATTTTTACCTTATAGTCTAAAGTGATGCAATTTAATTTAATTGATAATTTAAATTTAATCTATGTACTAACTATTCCTAACCTATTTTAGGGGCGAGAGAATAGGGACTGGCTATAGGAGTGGGCCCTGCCTCCTAGAGGATAGTGTAAATATTTCTCCCCTAAACTATTTTACTTTAGTAACTAATGTGCATTAAAACTACTAAAATTATTTTAATTTATGAATGCAGGAAAATACAGTAAGTATTACATAAGAAAATACATCATAATGAAGTAAATGACATGGTTACCAAATACATGATGAAAAGTGTTGTTGTTTTATTGCTAAAAATTCAAATGTATAGGATCTTCGAACATCAAGCCTTCAAAATAAAATACATCTGACATTAGAATTCCATTGTCTCAACAATTCAACATTTAGAATTTAGCATTAGACCTTTTCAAATGTCTCTCTTATATTTTATAATGTTGCTTGGACATTCTTAATGAAATTCCTCCATGTATTTTGCCATGTGTCTTATCGGCTTGATGATGCGACTCCTAACTCTTTAACAATAATAATCTAAACTAATACTATTTTACAACTACCTTGGACTTCGTCACAATCATGATGGTCCAAGTGGCAAATTGATGAACTAACATAACAAAAGTTCTTAATTTAAATAATCTAATGATGCAACAAATACAACTATTTGTCCTTAATTTTAGGAAGAGATAAAATAGGCTTATGTCAGAATCTAGACATCTTAACAATGAAATAATTTTATAACTTTATAATAACAACTTTAATAAATATACAATCTCGTGCATAATGCCAACATGTCATTCAACTGTTCTAATTGTGTATGCCTTGTAATAATGCTATGTTGTCATTAGACATGGCATAACAATGCATTGGACAATTTGACTTGGTTAATATTCTTTATGTAATGCCTTTAAGTAGACACTTTCTGTAACAACTTTTCGTAGCTATATTTTATAGTGCATTTTTGTAACGTTCATCCATGAGTCTCCTTAGCACATCATCCTTGTGGTTGGTCTATCCACACTTGTCATCTGGTTTGTGCCTTTCCGTATCATCTTCTACGAAGCTCCTGCAACGTTCTCCTACCAAAATACACATAAAATTGCACACTTTTGTGTAAAAAACAAGCATATATTATTTTTATCATTATGGATCAAATTCATCCACAATTCATACAATAAAGACCAAATGATTATCAAAATACATTTGTTTTCATAAATTTATAGATAAAAGATGCATTAAACTTGCATAAAATACGTGTTGTTTTAACACTCATCATTACCCCAAACTGAAGGAGATGTATGTCCTCATGCATACAAGTTAAATTTACAGTAGGTCCAATAAAATTTTTGCAATAGCTGTTCAATCATTTCAACATTTTTGCAGACATAAAATAGAACATTACAGTGTTACGTAAATAATTTCATAGATATAAAGTAAGACACTATAATTATTTTCAGAATTCACTTGATAATTCTTATCAACAAGGAACTGTAATTTACATGAATTATTTGCATTCATTTTATAGAAACAAGTCTGCTAAAATATGAAACACCATATTGCAACATGAAGATGATAATTATTTTCAGATATGCAACAAAAAAATACTTGTAGATATAAAGATAAAATGCTAAAAACTTTTGCAAATAATTAAGATCATCATTATTAAATCAAATAAAGTCTGTAAAATAATGCAATTTTTATCAAAGTTTTGTTATGGATTGTTCAAATTTAGATCTAAGTCAAGATGAAACCTGTGTAGGTTTCGATCTCTTTGCTAGTAAATTCTTCTCTCACTTCACCTTCTATACCTATTCTTTGGCTTCCTTGGGATCAAGTGGTAATTCAACCAATATTTTTTATTGACATGCTTGACTTCTATGGATCCTCCATATTATGACTCAAAATGTGCATTCTATTTTTCTGTAGGAGGAGGTTTGGCTGTTTTAATGATACGATTAATTATTACATCTATGTTGTGGGGCATCCCAATGTTAAGGAGTAATCTTGTTTAAGGCATCCTTTTTTTAACGGATGGTTTTGGTATTTGAGGGCGATTCTATTGAAACACCTTAGAAAATGGAATCAAACACTCTTCTTCAAGTACTCTGGTGAAGTCAATGACCTTGTTGAAATTCACTGATTTATTTAGCTTTTTATCGGATGTGGAGCTTTTATTGGGAGAGGTACCAACAATTTCCAATTGGATGACTGGATCAACCTATTTTATCACCCTATCCATGGATATTTTCTTGAGGATGTCAAGCTGGAGAGTAAGGGCACGTCTCACTAGAGCAGCATACTCAGTAAACTCAAACCCAAGTCTATCCAGCTTGATATGCAAGCATTTGGATTTACCCAAGAATTTTTGTGGGTGGATCTAGTATAAGAGGGTTTATTTTTGGGTTGGATGTCTCCCTTGTTTCATGAGTTTTTCGAATGTATCTTTCATGTTTGGTATTGCTTGTAGGTCGAGAGGGTTTGGATGGCTTGGAATGGGTGGAAGGTTTATGCACAGGGGATTCTTCCTCCTCCTGACTCTCAGGCTCAAAATTTTCTTAGATAAACTATCCCAAGTGGCTTCTGACTCACTCAGCTCAGAATGGATGGAAAGGTTAGCCTCTTCTACTACAACATCCCATGGAATCCTAGTTTCAAGTGCTTTATCTAAGACTATCAATTTTATCAACCCGTGATGGGTGATTAAGTGAAATGTACGATTATATTTGGAATTTTTAGGCTAGAGTCGAGCAATTGTAGCTTTAATTGAGTATAGAGGAAGTACAAGAGGTTAATTATGCAGTCCTCATGCCTAGGGTATTTTAAATTTAACATCATCTTGAGTTGGTAACCCCCATAATTGGACAATATCCCCTATAGGATAAAGAATTTCATAATAATTGTGGTAGCTTCCTACCATTTGATAGGGAGCGAGGAAGTCGCTACACCTTTTATCCACCCGTATCTGTCTCGAGTTACAATACATCTTTCCCAAACCTTTCGACCATATGATTTACCCCCTTGTAGGTAGATTTATAATAGTGTTGACTAACTTAAGAAAGGCTTAGAACTTCAGATATTAGGTTGGAAGCGAATTTAATTTGGATTTCACCTACATGGGTCACCATGGTCATGGGATCACAGTTCATGATGAACTGCTTTGCCATGCCTTGGTCATGCCCTTGAAATTTTGTTAGGGCATCCCACCAGCACACCTCTTGGAATAAATTATTCATGACATCACTAGGGTTCTAGGTATGGATAGATGAGGGTTCACTTCTTTTATGGAAGGTAGTTCTAGGCATAATGATTGGTTTAATGGATAGGGTAGGGTTTTAGTGGAAGATAGGTAAGGTAGTTTGGAATGTGCTTCAACTTCAGCTTAAAATTTTATCATGAAGTTACTTAGTTGAGAGGAAAACCTGCAAATGAATTCAAAAAAAAAATTACATGCATATAAGACAAAAAGAAATTCTTATGTATATTCATATCTTTTAACCCATGCAGAAAAAAAATGTGATATCAAAATTTTGAATGCATTACTATATATGTATTTTTTTCTTTTATGCATGATTAATTAGAGGGTTTCCTTTTTTTATAGAAAAATGATTAAAGAGGAAGATATAATAATGTATTCTGCAGTTTTTGTTTTTGTAAAATTTCTTCTGAGAAAAAAAATATTTCTTATTCCAAAAAGGGTTTGCCACCTTACTTACCCTTCTTCATATATTTTTACGTCGTCGTCAACTTTGTTTATTTCCTCATCATCTTTCATATGTAATCCTCCTTCGATCTTCATCATCGTGCATTAATTTTCATCTGTTGCTCAGTAAGTTTATCTCTCAGTAATGTGGTTTCATCTTCAATCATGTAGAGGATTCTCCTTCGTAGTTGCAAACTTGCTACAGAAATATTAGGGTTATTTTTTTTAGGTTTATCATGTAATGCAAAACATGGGTAAATCTTGGCCCTTCATTTCTCTTTGATTGATGGCTCATAACTCTGATATGTGAAGCTCCTTATTTTCTTCACATGGCCAAGTGTTGATGATAACCCTTATTCATGCGTGGTGGTTAGTGCTAGCTTATAGGGAAAGTTTTCATCTGTGTCATGTGAGTTTAATCAAACTGGATTGTGACATTTCATTTCCTCCTAATCAACGGTTTAAAATCATGATCCACGGTATATTATTTTATTGGTCCTTATGTCCAAGTGTCGATAATAGATACTAGGACCATGAGGTGGTCGACTTCCCTTGCATATTTTGTCTTTTGGTGTGATATTTCCTGCCACCTTGCATGGGAGTAAATCAATAATTTTTTTAATAAACTAATGTCTTGTGCTATGAGTTCAGTTTCTAAAGGGAGATTAGATTTAATTAATAAAATTTAAAATCCCTAATATTGATTCCCATTTTGGCTTATACATGTGTACCTTCTTCATCTGACTTCTTATTATTGTGTCTTATTGGCTCGTACACGCATCTTGTGCCATGCCTTCCACGTGTATAGTTGACTTCCTAATAACACTTTTTACCATATTTCAAATTTTAAATTTTATAATATCCATACAATGCCCTATTTTTTATTTGCTCTTGGTCAATGTCCACGTAATGATTTCCATGAATTGGTGGTATTTGATCCACACTTTACCTTTACCTTTAGTGCTCTAGGTTGTAATTTTCAATGTCTTCATGCAAAGGTTAGTCTTGTTAAACTGACCCTTATACACACGATTCCCAAAGTTACTTCTTGGTCATCCAATTTTGCTATGCATTATTTTCAATACTGAGTCCATATTGCAATTTTTGTGTCGTGATTTATTGGCTTGAAAAACATCCACGCCATGGTGTTCGCAATAATATTTTTTTTTGGTAGATAATATACTATAGCATTAATACCGGGTTTTACAGGTTGACCTAAAACCTTTTACAAAAATCAGCCCAGGGCTTTTGATGAAAATATCCTTACTAAGGATCCTATATATGTAAAATCTACATGCCACCAAAGCCATTACATCCGGTAAGGCACATAGCCTGTTATAAAAAATAAACTTCCCATACAACATTTTGGATATACCCCAAGAAAACACACATGCATCATAATTACAAAAAAGAAACAGACACGGATCCCTTCCTTGAGACAATGGAGAAACAAAAAGCTGCAGACACACATAGCAGAGTACTAAAAAAAATCCCACAAGCTCTGTATTGAGAGTTACTCTTAATAATTCTTTGGTAATTGCTTTCTTTTGTATATGACATGCTTTGATACCACATACTATCTTGGCCAATCAGCCTTGGAGAAGTGAACCTGCTGGATAGATTTATTGTGGTGGCTATTTGGTGGTCCACGTGGCTTTGGTTCAAAGTCTTATATTGCCGTTTATTTCCTTCCTTGTGATTATCAAACAACCTCGAATTACTAATATGACTAGGAGCCATGTTTTATGACATGTGACTGTCCCCATTAGTCTTTGTGGTATTTCCAAGCAGCATCCACGAAGACTGAGAGCTCAGATAATTTTTATTATGAGTCAAATTAAAAAAAGAGATAGGAATACTTCTAGCCTTTGAACTTATAGTGCCTTCCCTGTTAGTAAATTCGACTATCATTCTTGGAATTCTTGTTGAATAAGCTTCTATACTTCACTCGAGACACTGTGTTCCCATTTGAAAAGTCCATCACCATCGACACCCAAATTGGCCAGCTTATCAGCAATTTTGTTAGCTTCTCGAAAGACATGTTGGGCTTTTCTGTCCTGTATTCCCTGGAAAAGGATCCTAGCATCTTCAACAATTGTTTTAATCCTTCAAGGAGGTGTTTTTCAATTATTGAGGAGATTTATAACATGCATAGAGTCTCCTTCTATGATCAAATTGCCTTCTATGTCTTGAGTCATTTGAAGGCCTCTCCACATAGCTCTAGCTTCAGCTTCGTTGTTCATCCTTGTTCCCAAATATTTGGAAAATGTAAGCATCATATTCCCATTATGATCTCGTACAATGCCACCTTGCACAATGCCACCAGTGCCTGCTCTTCCAGAATTGTCCTTAGCTGCTCCATCAAAATTAAGCTTAAACCAAACCGTAGGAGGTGGAGACCACTTAACATTGGCTCTAGGGTTGACTACCCTAGGCATAGACTCATCTAATAAGGTTAAGCTTAAATATTGAGAAATCATGGTCTCCTGTAGATGAGGTTTACAACTATCAAAAGGGATAAGGTTCACATTCTCATTAGCAAAGGATAGGATCCTGGAAATGATAGTTTGATGATCATGGATAGACTCATTAAAGACTCTATGGTTCCTTTCTAACCACACCTACCAAAGATAGTGATTGAGATAAATTTTCCACATGTATCTAAGTCTTTGGCTTGAAAAGGGGCAAGGCCACTGGATGAAAAATCAAGTACGGTGGATAGTTTAACCCATGAAATATTTAAGGCCTGAAAAATCCTACTTAGGATAGTCAAAGAAAAAGGGCACTCAAGGAAAATGTGATAAATGGTCTCCCAATTAGCCCTGCACATAAAAACGATAAGTGATAAAAATACCTTTACACATCATATTATCAATGGTTATAATTCTTCCTTGGATAACCAACCATGAAAAGACTGCAATTTTTGGTATTAATATTTTTATCCAAACTAAGTCCTTTTGGAGGAAAAAATCCTTGTCATCAAGTAGAAGCTTGTAAGCTGATTTAACAGTGAACTATCCATTTTTCGTAGGAGCCCAGGTCACTTGATATTCCTTGGGTCTCATGAGGATAAACTGTTGCCCGAGAATGTTACAAAGATCATTTGATTCCGCTTGAAATCCCTGAATTGTTATTTGTTTCCACTTCTGTCCTCAACCATATAATCAGAGACTTTTCTGCCAATGAGTTCTTCTGTGATATCTCTGATTTGGGCTAAGTTAGGATATTGCGTCAGTGGTTCATCCTTAGCCCACCTATCATTCCAACAATTTATCCTCTCACCATTGCCTAAAACTCATCTTAAACCTTTTTTGATGATTTCATTACAATTAAGAATTGCTTTCCAAAAAGCAGAAACTCTGATTAGAACTGATTCACTTAGAAATTCCATATTTTGAAGATACTTTCATTTGATGATAGCTATCCATTCATTTTCTTCACCAGAAATGAGACGCCACACCTGCTTAGCTAGTAAAGCTAAATTTATGTGAGCAATTTTCCTAAGACCTAAGCCCCCATTTTCCCTGGGTCTACACACTTTGGTCCATCCTACAAGGTGTATCCTTTTTTTCTCCTCTGATCCAGTCCATAATTTTTTTTTTTGAAGTTTCTCAAATTTCTGGAAAACCTTCATAGGGGCTTTGAAAATGGAGAGGAAATAGACTGGAATGCTCTGAAGAGAGGCCTTAGTGGGGGTCAACTTTCCTACTTGAGATAGAAGATGACCTTTCCATCCAATAAGTTTTTTTTGAATTGTTTCAATAACCCTGTCCCACATTGACTCTCTCGGAGAACCAATGAAAAGAGGGAGACCAAGATATGAAGTGGGGAGGTTTGCTATATCACACCCTAAATTTTTTGCAATCCTTCCTTGCCTCTGAATGGGGGTGTTCAAGAAATATAACTTGCTTTTACTGAAATTAACTTTTTGACCAACAACATCCTCGTAGAGTTGCAGGATGTATTTAATTATTTTTTCCTCAACCACTGATGCCTTAGTCAATATAAGGGTATCATCAATGAATTTTTGGTGAGAAACAACCCTAGTGAGAGATGTTTCCTTGATTCTCGATATTAGCCTTGAACTACAAGCATTTTTTATGGTTCTACCTAAAGCTTCTACCATAATGATGAATAACATGAGGCTGATAGGGTCCCCCTGCCGAATTCCTCTACGAATTTGAAAGTAACCAACAATTGTTCCATTAACTAGAATCAAGAACCATGCTTTAGAAATACATTCTTTGATCAAATTAATCCATTGGTGGTGAAAACCAAACTTAATGAGGACAACAATAAGAAAGTCTCAATTTAGCCTGTCAAATGCTTTGTTCATATCAAGCTTGAGGGCAAAAACAGACCTGTTAGTCTTATGATCAGAGTGCAAAGCTTCACGAACTATGATAACTCCATCCAAGATTGACCTACCCTGGACAAAGCTTCCCTAGCATGGATCTATGATGCGGGGCAGAATATGTCTCATTCTATTTGCAATGGCTTTAGTTAGGATCTTGTAAGAAACATTGCACAGACTGATTAGCCTAAAGTCAACCATAGATTCATGGGTTTGATTCTTAGGAATTAGATAAATAAAAGTAGAGTTGATACCTTTTGGGATATGATCGCTTGCTTGCAATTCTCTGACAGCAAAAATTACATCCTCACTTACAATGTCCCATAAATCTTGATAGAAATGAGGGAGAAAGTCGTCGGGTCCTGGGGCTTTGTCTGGCTCCATGCTAAACAAGGCTTCCTTAATTTCATGATAAATTTTTAAATATTCATGCGAATTTACCTCTTTTTCTTCAAAAGCCCTTGTATAAATAATTTTTAATAATTACCTTGTATGATTCTACGTTGACACGTGTCATCTTATTTTGCACAAATATGAGCATTAACACTTAGAAATTTTTTATGAAATGTGCTACAAAAACTGTCTATGAAAAATATCTACATAAACTGTCTACAAAAAATATCTATAGAAAATGTCTACATAAAATATCTACAGAAAATATCTACAAAAATTATCTATAGAAAATATCTACAGAAAATGTCTACATAAAATATCTACATAAACTATCTACAAAAAATATCTACAGAAACTATAATTGTAGAGTTGAAAGAATACTTTACCTGATTCTTCATTCCCTTTTTTTCTTTTTCTTCCCCCCAAACTGTATCATGAATTATGAATGAATCTTTTACTTACCTCCCCCAAACTGTATTTTTGGCTATATAGCCAAAACAGGATAGAGAGGATTTTATTTTGTAAAAATTTATATTATGACAAATATTATATATATAATAGTTTTAATATTGTTTTATTTATTTTATTTAAGGATATGGGGGATTTACTTATGTATTATTTATGTTGTCAAGCCATCAAATAGGCTTGTAGAATAATAAACCTTTTTGCAAAATGTACTTACCTTCTTGGCTTCTAAATAAATGATCCCATGGTCTTGTTAACAATTTCTTCCAATGCCCTAGGGATGTTATTTTCTTGTATTTATTTCTTTAATTTCATTAAGGAGTTCCATGTGAGAGAAAAATAATGGATTTAAACTTGATATCAGTCATCAATATTTGCAAAATAGATCTTCATCAAAGGCTTAGGTGCTTTCAAAACTTGTTTTGGAAGAGAACAAATAGGATAGTCATTATGGTATCATCTTGATGGCCTTTTTCTATAGAAATATGCATCTATTTGCTATTATTATAGGGGTGCAAATATTTGGGGAATTGGATTCCCAACCACTCTATCAAAGTCTTGATGGGAATTGTAACCCTATCCTTACTACTTTGTCCCTACAAGTGAATATTAAGGCTTTGGGAATTCGAGCCACATTTTTGTAGGATGAAATGGATTATGATATATGTATGGCAATGTGATAGTGGTATGGAATGGAAACTTGCTTATGACTCTGTTTGCCTTAGGTATAAATGATCTAGAGTTGTTTTACAAAGACTCAAACATCCTAGTGATCTTAAACAAATTCATCTATTCATCTCACAAATCGATATGATGCTAAGGTTGTCCTAGTGGTTTCAAGCATCTGAAGGACCAATTGTGTGTGTAGTGAATATTCATTTCTCATTATGAGTAAGGATTGACTAATCCATTGGTCACTTATGCCAACAAGCTAGCTTATCTATGAGCATCCATAGGTCTTGTACAGACTTGTCACTACCACGTAAGGATACCTTATTGCTAGGCAGGTTTCATTCAACCCATTGTTGTAATGAGGATCACCCCATGGTTTTTGAAACACTAAGAATTCTAGGGATTCAAGCTCCTTTCCCTTATTTTATTGGATTTTATTTGGGATACTTGCTCATTTTGAAGAAGAGCAAGGGGATTTTTATTGCTTTTTGGGATACTTGCTCATTTTGAGAGAGAGCAAGGGATTTTTTTTTCAAGGGTGAAGGGAGAGCTTGTCCTTTTTCCAATTCTTTAGCTTTCTAGACCATGCACATAATTGGATAAGTAGGGGAAACCATTCACTTTATAGCAATAGTAACTTCATGAGTTATTCTTTCCTAAACTTCACAATGTTTTTATTTGTTATAACGTGCGTAGTCCAAGAGAAAACTTGATTGACTAGGAACAACCTATGGCACTTTAAGGATTGTTTGATTTTCAATGGAGATTTGCTTAAAACACTAGTGGTGGCTGAGTGATTGAAAACACCTAGATTTTATTTAGCAAAAGTGTTATGCAAGATGTGGTAGTAATTTCTCTACAAGTTTTCAAACTGATTTAACTAGAAGAGGTATCTCCTTTGGAGCTTTTTGAAACAATATTGAGACTGAATATTGATGAAAAATAAGATGAAAATATTATAGATATTGGAACTCCATCATGAAACAAAGGAAGTATATTTAGAGAGTGATTTTTCATGATAATATTCTTTTTATTTTGCCAAGTGGTGTATAATACATTTATTTATTTTATTTTTATTCTTATTAGTATATATATATATATATATATATATATATATATATTTTTTGATAGAAAGAGAAGTTGTCATTCAATAATAGTTGATTGTAGTTTAGAAATGCACTACAAATCAACCTATTGCTTAAGATAATGTATGAATTCTTCTTTAGATAATGGCTTCTTGTAGAGTTTAAGCCTATGCCCATTTACTAGTAATCTTCTTGTTGAGTCATCTATAGGCTTAAGTTTAACTGTACCATTTCCAAATATTTCTTCAATCTCATAGGGTCCTAGCCATCTTGTCCTTAACTTACCTTGAAAATCTTGGTAGTGAGAGTCAAATAACAAGGCCCAATATCCTGATTGAAATGTTCATGGTACAATGTGTTTATCATGCCATTTATTTCTTTGTTGTTGAGTTAATTCAGTCCTGTGTAATGCCTCTAGTCTTCTTTCATCTAGAATATTTAACTTTTCCAATCTAGCTTTTTGTGCTTGATCCAAGTTCATGTCAAGTTGTACCATTGTGCGAAGAGTTTCTATCTCAAATTCAATAGGCATAATAGCTTGCTTGCCATAGACCATTTCATAAGGTGACAATCCTATGGTAGTTTTCCAAGTTGTATTATATGCCCATACAACTTCTTTTAACCTTTCTACCCAATCAACCCTATTAACAACTACAATTTTTGTAATGATATTTTCAAGTTCTCTATTTGTAACTTCTACTTGTCCATTAGCTTGAGGGTGATATGGTGAAGTCTTCTTGTGTTTTATTTGATATATTTCAACAAAATGTTTGATTACTTTGGAGATAAATTGAGATCCATGATCCAAAACTAGTTCTCTAGGTGCTCCAAAGCGTTGCATGATATTTTCATAAAGAAAATCAGCTACAAGTTCAACTTGTGCTCGTGGTAAGGCTTTTACTTCAGCCCACTTGGTGACATAATCTGTACACACAAGTATATGCTTATTACCTACACTTGGAGGGTCTATTGGTCCAACAAAATCAATTCCCCATTTCTTGAATGGTTCAAACATTATTTGTGGTACCAAAGGCATTTCCATTGAAGGTGTAGGTTTACTAGCCCTTTGACAAGCATCACATCTATCAACAAACTTATAGGTATATTTATTCATAGTAGGCCAAAAGTAACCGGTTTGAAGCATTTTATTGACTATTCTTTGGGTGGCATAATGGCCTCCACAAGGTTCTTCATGTGCTACCCGAATGATGTCATATACATCTTCTTCTTGCACACATCTCCTAATTACTTGGTTAGGGCAAGATTTAAACAAGACTCCATTAATCCACATATAAGGGGTACTCTGATGTATTAGTTTTCTATGCTCATGCAATGTAAAATTTTGAGGTATTTTTCCTATTACTAAATAATTTACAATATCAGCATACCAAGGAGTAAAAATAGAGAGAGCAAACAAATGTTCATCCAAGAAATTATCAAGAATTAACTCATCATCATCAAATATTTGCATACGAGATAAATGATCTACAATGACATTATCCTTGCCTACTTTGTCTATAATTGTGACATTAAATTCTTGCAATAAGAGAAGCCATCTAACCACTCTACCTCCTACTATAGCTTTATTCATTAAGTATCTTATGGCAGAGTGATCAATGTGAACAAATACTTCATACCCTATTATGTAATGTTTGAATTTATTAATAGCATGGACTACAACTAAGAACTATTTTTTAGTAACTATGTAATTCAGTTCAGCCCCATGCAAATTTTTACTTACATAATAGATAGCATAAGGTATTTTATTCTCTATTTATTGTAGTACTACTCCTATTGCATATCCTGAAGCATCACAATGTATATGAAAGGGTAATTCCCAATTTGGTCCCCTCAGGATTGGAGTAGTAGTCAATTTATTCTTTATAATTTTGAAGGCTTCCTAACATGCTTCAGTCCAATTAAATTCACTTTCTTTGGTTAAGAGCTTAAGCATAGGAGAAGCAACTTTGCTGAAATATTTAATGAATCTATGGTAGTATCTTGCATGTCCTAAGAAACTTCTTACCTCTATTTGTATTTTTGGAGGTTGGAGGGATTGGATAACTTGAATTTTTATAGGATCTACTTTAACACCTTCCTCTGATATGTAATGTCCTAAAACAATACCTCCTCTCATCATCATGAAACACTTCTCATGACTCAAAGAGAGGTTTTGTTCTTGGCATCTAACCAAAACCTTTTGTAAGCTTGATAGAGTTTCTTCAAAGGTGTTACCATAGACTGTGAAGTCATCCATATAGACTTCTACACATTCATTAATCAAATCAGAAAAAATAGCTAAAACAACCCTTTGAAAAGTAGTAGGTGCATTGCATAATCCAAAAGGTAAGACTTTATAAGCATAGGTTCCTACAGGACATGTGAAAGTTATATTTTCCTGATCTTCTTCAGCTATGGAAACCTGATTATACCCACTAAAGCCATCCAAAAAACAAAAGTATTTCTTCCCAGTCAAGGTATCAAGAACTTGATCAATGAATGGTAAGGGGAAATAGTCCTTCTTTATCACTTTATTCAGTTCCATGTAATCCACACAAATCCTCCATTTACCATTATTTTTAGGGACTATCACTAATGGTGATACCCATTGGCTATCAAAAATTGGATATATAAATCCTACATTTAAGAGTTTAATGATTTCTTCCTGAACTACATCTTTCATAGCTGGATTCAACCTTCTTTGGGGTTGTCTTACTGGGTGGCAACCTTCTTGAATAAATATGTGATGGGTACAAATATTTGGGTGTATTCCTTTCATGTCCTCATAGTTCCATGCAAATGCAAGTTGATGCTTCTTAAGCACATCAATCAGTTGTGATTCCTGTATGCTTGTAAGCTCATTACTAATATTCAAAGTTCTTCTCGATGTGATATCTATTTATTTGCAACTTTTTATATTTGCATCTATTCCCATCATTTCATGTTCAAGAACATTCAAGTGATAGTCGTAAGGTATCAATTATTGAGATTGACTTGTGCTAGCTTCATTAATGAACATAGTAGATTTAGATAAACAACTATTATCTTGACCTTGATCTTCCTATTGATCTCCTAGTAACAATGATAATGGTCCCTCAATTTCTTATTGTAGGTGTTCACTCAGAACATTGATTGATAAGGTTTGGATATCATCCAAATCATGAGGGAAATCATACCATAGTTGTTTTGGAAAATCTCTATCTAATGTTGATTCAGGAAATAGGCTAAGATCTTTAGTGTTTTTACCATAAAAAATAGTCATGTTTTTGGATCTATAGCTAATGTAGGCATCAATTGTTGCAAGCCATGGGTATCCTAGAATTAAGGGATGTCCCCCTAACTTCTTCTTGGGTTGTAAGACTATAAAGTCTATAGGGTATTCCCATGAACTTACAGAGACTATAACATCTTCTAATTTTCCTTCTAGCCTGATAGTAGACCTATCTGCAAGTTGGAGTACTATAGAAGTTGGTTGTAATTTGTGTACTCCTAAGGATTCTATTGTTTCCTTGGTCATGACATTAATAGTAGCTCCTAAATCGACCAAAACATTGTGCAAGGCTATTTTACCAATGTGAACTATGAGTATAGGTATTCCAGGATCTATATATTTTGGTAATAACCTACCTCCAATCATTATCTCAGACAATTATCCAATGACTTGAATGGTTTGAGCTTCATTCTTATTTTTCCTTCCTGAATTTGTACATATATTTTTGATTAATTTGGAATAGATAGGAATATCCTTGATAGCTTGTAACAGAGGAATTTTAATGGTGATATTTTCTAACTCTTGAAGGAAATTGAAAGTTGGTTTAGATGGTTCCTTTGGTATTGCCAATATTTCAAGAAATGGTATCTCCACTTCTTTCCTTTGAGGAATTTGGATCTCTTTTTGTTTTGCTAGAATGTTTTTTGGTAAAGCTACCACCTCTTCTTTAGGCCTTTCATCTTTGTTTACTTTTTCAGATAGATTTTCTATGGGTTCTTCAATTTCTATGAGAGTAGCTCTAGTATTATCCAATATTTTTCTAGATCTTAATTGAATCTATTGGCAAGGTACCACAGATATTGAGCATGTCTCATTTGTTTCATAGACCTGTTGAACATTTTTGTTATTATTAGGGTTAGGCACTGGTTGAGCTAGTAAAGGTGGCTGCTTAGGAGGATTATTTACATTATTTGGAGGTGGAAGGAGTCTATTTTGAGGTACTTGCCCCCTAAATTGATTTTGAAAGTTTTGTTGTTGGGGCTGCCCTTGAGACCAGCTAGGTCCTATTTGATTGTATTGGCCACTCATATTCCAATTAGATGCATTTTGATTTTG
This sequence comes from Wollemia nobilis, assembly GCA_028583015.1. Classification (NCBI taxonomy): domain Eukaryota; kingdom Viridiplantae; phylum Streptophyta; class Pinopsida; order Araucariales; family Araucariaceae; genus Wollemia; species Wollemia nobilis. The sequence continues at coordinate 14,783,385 of JAQPPZ010000521.1, forward strand.
TCCTGCCATCCATGGAGGTGAATTTCCATATGGATTGGACATGAATTGAGCCCAAGGAGGCATGTTCCAATCTTGATTAGATTGATTCCAATTCATCCAACTTGGAGCATTTGACCAATAATTAGGTCTTTGTTGGTTGGAATAGTTAGAGTTTGACCAATTAGGTGGACCATTAAATGGACCATTCCTTCTTTGAGCTATAAAGTAAACATCTTCTGCTTCTTCAACCTCAGGTTCTTTTATAGCAGTTTTGATAGCCAAAATATATTTACAATTTTTGGTATTATGGTTCTTGTCACAGATTTTACAACAAGTAGAGATGTTGGAAATGTTTGTAATGTTGAGAGGACATTCCCTCAAGTTGTGTTTCTTCCTACATCTGTGACAATATATTTCTTCAATGTTTTGCTCCTTTGGTTTCTTATCCATGAGGTCGAGATATGATGTTAATGTACTCAATAAATCAGTTTTGAGACTCTCTAGCATATTGCCAATTTTAGCTCGTGTTACTCCCCCTCTTGATGATGGGTGCTTATTACTTCTTAATGGCTTATTTCTTGAGTAATTTTTGCAAATATTTATGATTTCTCCCAATCCCATCTGATGAATATCCCCCTTTGCCATAAGGTTTAGTATGTCAAGGACATCTTCCTTTAGCCCTTTAAGAAAAAGTTCTTTTTGAATTTCTTCATCCAACTCAATGTTTACTCTTGATCCCACAAACTGGAATCTCTCAAGATAATCTTCAAGGGATTCATCATATTTTTTATTCATGCAAAACAACTCGGCTTTCTTATCCCAAACTCTACAATAATCTTGGTACCTCTCAAGGAATATGTCTTTTAATCCATGTTCTCCATCCCATCGATTGCAAATACTTTCTCCTAGACCCATGAACCATATTAAGGTTGCATCCTTAAGTGTAGAAGGGAATAGTCTTAATTTTTGCTCATCAGTGGTGTAAAAATAGGCTTGGCACACCACTTCAAATTCAAAGAGAAATGCATCAAGATCCTCATGTGGTTTCCCATGGAAGGTAGGTAAAATAACAATAGAGACCAATTTTGGTTCTCTTGTTAGCCTATCTTCGAAAGAAGGAATTGGGAAGGCAAAAGTCTTTCTCTGTCCACCCCCCCTTTGATTTTCTACTTCTCCTTGATCATTAGTCCTTTGCATATGTTCCCTTTGGTTTCTATTTACTTCCCCTTGTTCACTAGCTTGATCAGCCATGATTGAATATAAGATTTCAAGAATTGGATCAGGTATAGGTTCAGAAAATAGAGATGAAGGATCTATATGATCATCAAAATCTGGTTTGGGTAGTAGATATGTTTTGGGATCTTGTTCTAGAAATTCAATCTATTTTTTGATGATGCAGAATCTGTAGATGTTTGGATTGTAGTTTTAGTTTCTTTTAACTCAAAAGTTTTAGATTTCTTACTAAGGTTTCTTTGGCAATCTGCTTCTAGTTCACTAATTTTAATAAATCTTCCCTTTGAATCTCTAGGTATGTTCATGAAATTTCCAAGTTCTTTGGTTCTTGCAATAAATTTTTACCTTTTTAATCTTCTTTGAACAACCTATGGATATCATTAATTGGATCGAGTTGTTCAAGAGTCATATAATGCTCCTCAAATCCAAATTCTTTTGTTACCAGAGTAATCAATTGGACAATAAAAGCCTATTTTGGAATTGGGTTAGGGCTCTCAAACTATAATTCATAACGTAAGTCTTGACATAGTTCTCTAAAGTATACTACTCTAGGTGCCCTATGATATCTCTTGCTATATTCTAGGTTCACCTCCCTATCTTCTATTTTTTCTAGGAAACTGTGAATGGTAATGGAATCCTCGAAATACTGATCCCAAGGGTAAGTGACTAAATTTATTATTGCTCTCCTATCCCCAAGCCACCATTCACAACTCCTTATAAGGTCAAGGTAGGGTGAGTGATAATCTAGCCCTAGAATTTTAGCTATGTTTACTCTCTTGATTCTACCCAATTCATCTGATATTTCTTTTATAATATCAAGGTGCTCACACAGGTATTCCCACTCTTTCCTAGATGTTTTATCTCTTTGCTTGAAAAGAAGGTTAACTTCTTATTCTAATAGTAATTTTCTGAGGTCAATGGAAGCAGATTGTTTGATGCAATTTTCTATCATCTAGCAATATTTTTACTTCTCTTTTTTTCTTTTTATTTTTTGTTTTTGTTCTATTTTTGTTTTATTTTTGTCAACAATTTAAAGCAATCCTACTATTTTTAAGATTCAATCTACAATTCACAACCAACCTTAACACAGTAAGAGAAAGAATAAAATTTTTAAAACAATCCTATTATTACCAAAACTAGGTGCAATTCACAACCAATGAATTTATACAACCAATTTTAGCACAATAAGAGAAAAATAAAGTTTCTATTTCTAAAAAATCCTACTATTACTAAAATTAGGTGCAACTCACAACCAATGAATTTATACAACCAATCTTAGTACAATAAGAGAAAAGTAAAGTTTCTATTTCTAAAGCAATCCTACTATTACTAAAATTAGGTGCAACTCACAACCAATGAATTTATACAACTAATATTAGCACAATAGGAGGAAAGTAAAATTTCTATTTCTAATTTGAATTTACTAAATGTGAATCATAGCCAATGAATCCTATACAACTTTTATCCAAAATTTTTATAAAGAAAATTACAATCTCCTATAACCATCATGACAATCATTTTAAACCTATTAGCCACTAAAGCACTAGGAAAGTTACAATCATTTAGTCCAACTAAGATTTAACCTTAGACTTACTTTAATATGATAAAATTAATAAATTTCTATTTCTAAAACAACTTTATTGCCACTTAAAACTAGGTGCAATTCACAGTCAATGAATTTATACAACTAATTCTTAGCACAGTAAAGTAAAATGAAATATTGCTTGAAAAGTAAATTTTGCTAGAAATAAAATTGTTGAAATAAAAGGTTAAATTGTTGTTACTTATTTGATTTTAAGGAGAATTTCACTATGATTGTGTCACTCAATCACACCTACTTCCTATTTCCACAGGTTAGAGAACCCAGACCAAAGCAAGCAATAACAACCACCCAATGCTTTGAAAATTTTTTAGAAATGAAATATTAACTATGAAAGCAATAAAATGATCCTAAGAAAAAGAACCTAGCAACGTCGAACAAAGGGGCTTGTTGGGACTTCTTGTGCCACTTTGACTCGTATGCATGCCAAGGACTCGTACCTCTTCCCACATACAAGTAAGCCTCTCTTCTTATGCAACCAACAATCTTTGATTAAAAATTATGACACTACTCTCCCCAACAACGATGCCAAAATGTCTAGTTATAAACTCTACACTTATTTATCAACCCAAGGTGAATGATTTAAAGGGTAGTAATCCAATATAGATTATACCAAATGATTAATATTAGACTTAATTCTATTTTTCTTAGTTTCAGGTTTATAGAAAATAATAAAAATTACAGGAAAATAAATTGTGTTGAATTGAAATAAAATGCAATTTTATGATTTATATTAATTAAATGCTTTTTATATTTATTGATGTGGATCCACGTGCAACCTATTGATTTAACTATCTATTTTTACCTTATAGTCTAAAATGATGCAATTTAATTTAATTGATAATTTAAATTTAATTCTATGTACTAACTATTCCTAACCTATTTTAGGGGTGAGAGAATAGGGATTGGTTATAGGAGTGGGCCCTACCTCCTAGAGGACAGTGTAAATATTTCTCCCCTAAACTATTTTACTTCAGTAACTAATGTGCATTAATACTACTAACATTATTTTAATTTATGAATGCAGGAAAATATAATAAAGACTACATAAGCAAATAAATCATAATGAAGTAAATGACACAGTTACCAAATACATGATGAAAAGTGTTGCTGCTTTATTGCTAAAAATTCAAATGTACAGGATCTTCGAACATCAAGCCTTCAGAGTAAAATACATCCGACATTAGAATTCCACTATTTCGATAATTCAACATTTAGAATTTGGCATTAGACCTTTTCAAAGGTCTCTCTTGTATTTTATAATGTCGCTTGGACATTCTTAATGAAATTCCTCCACGTATTTTGCCATGTGTCTTATCGGCTTGATGATGCGACTCCTAACCTTTTAACAATAATAATCTAAACTAATACTATTTTGTAACCACCTTGGACTTTGTCACAATCATGATGGTCCAAGTGGAAAACTAACGAACTAACATAACAAAAGTTCTTAATTTAAATAATCTAATGATGCAAAAAATACAACTATTCATCCTTCATTTCAGGAAGAGACAAAATAGGCTTGCATCAGAATCTAAACATCTTAACAACGTAATAATTTTACAACTTTATAATAACAACTTTAATAAATATAAAATCTCATGCATAATGCCAACATGTCAGTCAACTGTGTTGACTGTGTATGCCTTGTAATAATGCTACGTTGTCACTGGACGTGGCACAACAATGCATTGGATAGTTTGACTTGGTCAATATTCTTTATGTAATACCTTTCAGTAGACACTTTTTATAATAGCTTTCTGTAGCTATATTTTGTAGCACCTTTCTATAGCGTTCATCCACGAGTCTCCTTAGCACATCATCCTCATGGCTGGTCTATCCACACTTGTCATCTGGTCCGTGCCTTGCCACATCATCTCCTATGAAGCTCCTGCAATGTTCTCCTACCAAAACACATAGAAACTTGCACACTTTTGCGTAAAACACAAGCATAAATCATTTTTATCATTATGGATCAAATTCATTCATAAATCATACAATCAAGATAAAATGATTACCAAAATACATTTATTTCCATAAATTTATAGATAGAAAATGGATTAAACTTGCATAAAATACGTGTTGTTTTAACACTCATCAATATGTAGCCGCTCAAAGCATGACCATACAATAGTGCAAGATAACAAGAAGGAGAGAGGTAAAATAAAGAGTTAGCAGGCTAAACTAAGGATGTGGGGAGTGGCAAATCTCATATCATGAATGACTAGGTGGAGTGACGATGCAACTAGGATTCTGATAGTTGGTGTGGCTGGATAGCTTCTAGAAATAGTGGGGTGTGGATGTGAATGATGCACGTGATGGGATGAGGTGAGGTATGGGAGGAGGTGAAGTTCTCTAGACTTCAATAGAAGAGGTGGTATACTCAAATCGTGGAGGATTTTTGCCATCTACCATGTCATTGGCGAGGTGTTCAAAGATGCGATATTTATGAGGTCATGCCCTGATTGGTGATAGTAGATGAAGTATTGGTGCTCATTGTAGCCCCTCGATTTGGGGTGGAGTGGATCAATTGGATGGATATCAGGTAACACAAGGAGTCCTATGTGAAGCATTTGGTGGAAAGTATGGGAGAGAAGTTTCAAAAGGACAAGTGTGGGGTAAATGTAAGGCACGAGTGGTGCCAAGCACGAGGAAGGTGGGATAGGCGAGGGTGGTTGAACTGTGGACCTTGGTTCTAGTGGATGTTGTGTGCATGGATGAGGGATGGGTATGGAAGAGAATAAAGGGGTATGAGATGTACTAGAACAATGTGTAGGTAAATAAAATCGGTAATGGCTCAAATGTGACTCAAGAATATCGATGCAGGAGAGGATGTATTGTATATCGATAGGTGGGGGAGATGGTATTGATGTAGGAGGAGAACGAAAGCTTAGGGTAATGGTGGCATTGGGATATGAGTGCATATGTGGGAATGGAAAAGGTTAAGGGGGTGAAGATGGATATTGGTAATGTGGTGATGGCAAAGATCGAAGATGAATACCACAAAAGGGTTTTGGAGGTATCTGAAGAATAGGTGGAGCTTATGATGGCTACAAGGAGCGATGTGGCTGAGATGGATGGGCATAAAAAGGGATGGCCTAAGAAATATGCTAATAGAGGGACTGGTCATAAGATAATATCCCATTCAACAAGGGTGGAGGTAACCCTAAGGAGTGTGGACAAGCATGTGAATTCCCTCTATTAGGAGGAAAATAGCCAAATGAAGGTCATGGAGCTGAAGTGGCCAGGAGTTAAGGGCCTCTTTCATCAACTACAGTGGGAGGAGATAGCCCCCTAACATGAGGGTATGGGGAGTGGGAGCATTCCCTTGTATATACAAAGGAGGATAGGGAGACCTGATTATCATCAAAGTGAGGAGAAATGGAAGAATCTCTATGATCGGTTGAATGAGACTGGAGTGAATTATCATGGTCTAAATATGATGAGAATTATGACTATCCAACATGAACAATACTAGGTGGCTCTACATAATTGATCGGGGTGATTGGTGCTAGAAGGAGCATTTAGAATTCCTACATGATGGATCGAGGCTAGGCTTGTTGATTATGGAGCCTGATTAAATTGGAGGTCTTTGTTTCAACCACACTTAGACCCACTATGTGAAAGAGGGGGGGTGTAGGGGGACATTAGTCCCCCCTAATACTATCACTAGGGAGCCCCCCCTGGCAAGGGTTTTGGGGGCAGTGCCCCCGAAGCTAAAAATAGGTGTTTTTTCCTCTATGTAAATTTGGACCATTTTATATTAGGTAACAGATCGGACGGTAGATTTTAGGTGGGTTCTTTGCCCTAAAATTGTAATGCATTATTATAAGAGGAGGTTGTATAGAGACTAAAAGTGTAATGAGGTGCACGACTATGTACAGAGGGGTTTTTCAGACGGAATACAAAGGGCCTCGTTATTTTCTCCGTGGAGTAGCCCGATTTGGGTGAACCACGTTATATCTGTGTCTATTGTGTATTGCATATTTTCTTCAGTGTTTATTTCCGCATTATATTATTGCTCGTATTTGTTAATTAATCCTAACAAGGCTTATGATGTAGATCTGGTGTAAGATGTCCCAGTGAAGGTGGTGTAGTTGATGATAGTAAACCTGCAAGACAACATATACAAATAGCATAAAAATGATATATAAAACAAAAGTGTTTCTATTATGTAATAGAAAGTGCAAGGTGTATGTTTGGTGCAGTGTGGATTGTGCATGTATTAGTGAGGTGATATGTATGACATGACTATGACAATATGTATAATTATTGGTGATATGTACCTAGGACATCTAGGCATTGAATGTGCACAGATGGATAATATTAATGGGTTCAGGTTTTGTGAGTCCTTCGAGGTTAGCCAGTCGATAGACCCCAAAACCAAATTTTTGTGTGATAATGTAAGGACCTAGCTAATTGGGGGTAAATTTGTCTCACTATTGGTAGGATTGGCTAGTGATCTATTGGTTCTCTTTGAGAATCAGGTTGTCGATATGAAATTCATGTTGGTGTACCTTACTATTGTAGGTACGATGAATACGGTCTTGGTAAACATGTGTGTGCTCTATAGCATGGATGCAACACTCATCTAAGAGAGTTAGTTGGTCCAACCTGACTTGGCAAGTAGTATCGTCATCGATGAAGTCTTGCATGGAGATGCGTAGAGGGTATCTCAAACTCCAGGGGCATAATGGATTTAGTGCCATAGACTAAAGAAAAGGGTGTTTCCCCAATGGGAGTACGGATACTCATTCGATAGGCCAAAAAGGCCAATGATATTTGATTATGTCATTCACGATGAGATTCTATGATCATTTTGCGAAGGATAACACAGATGGTTTTGTTAATAACTTCTACCTAACTATTAACCTAGGGGTAGTATGGGGTAGAGAAGCTATAATGAATGTTGAACTTGGTGCATAGGGTGTAGAAAATTTTATTTTTGAATGACATACCATTGTCAGAGATGATTTATGAGGGAATTCCAAAGCGAAAGATAATATGTTCAGTAATGAATGCTGAAATTTTGGCTCTCGTGGTTTGGACCAGTGGGATAGCTTCGACCCACTTTGTGAAATACTAAGTAGTAGTGATGATAAATTTATGGTTGCTAGAGGAAACGGGTGGGATTTATCCAATAATATAGAGATCCCATTGCAAGAAGAGCTGCATGGATTAGATGGGATGTAGTACTTATGAAGGTAAGTATGTGAGGTTGGCATGTTGCTGACACTTGATGCATCATTTAACATACTCACAACAATCATGTTCCATTTTGGACCAATAGTAGCCCATGCATAAATGCTCTTAGTAATGGCCATGTCATTAAAGTGGCCACTGCAAGTCCCATCATGGGTTTATTGAACCAATATTTGAGCTTCTTGTGGCTCGAGGTAATGTAGGAGGATGCCATCATGACTGCAGTGGTAGAGGATGTCCCCTAATAGCATATAGCAAATCACCCTTTGTTTGAATTCTTGTCAGTGAGCATGTGGTAAGTCCTAAGGAAGAAAGCCTCATTTGATGTAATACTTAATATAAGAAAATCAAGAATCATGCAACCCAGTGTGGATGACATGGATGTCATCATCATCGATGAGGGACGAAGGTAAAATAGTGAATTGCATTAATGTATGGATGGACACATGTGTTGTGTCAAAGAGGGGGTTTTGTGGTATTAAAGAGCCTAGGGAAGCCATGGTGTCCACAAAATGGTTTAACAAGTAGGGAGTTGCCTCGATATCATACCACTCAAGTTGAGTGAGTAGCTATTGAGTATTTTATTTATATTGTTGGAGTATTGGGTAGCGATATTGCCAAATTTACTTTACTTGATTGATGATAAGAAGATAATCACCAATTATTTGAAGGCATATAATGTGCATAGAGAGTGCCTGTTTCAAGCTAAGAATGAGAGCTTCTAAAGCAAAGTTGCATTAACCAAAACACATACAATCCACATAAATAGAGAAAATATAAAAGTTTATTGGTATTATTTGCTAAGGAGATTGGAGCTTACAAATACCAATACTACACAAATTTGAAATTCCCCCTCAAATACCCTATTTCCACATTTCCCACCTAGAACAATCTATTTGAAATTTGAATTTTAGGGGTAAACTTACCGAGGTCATAACTCATCGCTTGTTGCTCGAAATGACTATTTGTGCATGTTTTCAGAAAGATCTCAAAGGGGTTTGCAGCCTTATAATTTCCTAGAGGAAATTACCACCATTTTTCAGCCCTCAAAAAGGCCTCTAAGGCCTTCAAAATTGACCTCTAAGTTTTACTAGCAGGATTTTCACTAGTTTTGATAGGGTAGAAGACCTTAAAATTTACATATCTCCCAAACCACTCAGGATATTGGGATGATTCTTTTGGCATTGGGTCTATTTCTCCATCCTCTAAACAACTAAACAAACTTTAGAACAAAATAAAACAAATATAAATTTGGGTGATGCAAGATCACTCTTACACCGATGGATGCTCCTACATTAGCTTCATATCCGGTATTATTATTCATGCAAGGAAAACCTAATTTAAAGGATAAGGGGAGAGGTTCCCCATCAGGTGTGAAAAATATAATTCTAGCACTCCCAATGTGGGTGCAATGGGAACCATAAAAAAATAGCGTCAAATCGGCTAGCACTTCGGGTTCCATATATTCTTCTGCTTTTGTGATGTGGAAGATGGAATCATCGGGAAGCTAAATAAGGAGTGGTTGGTTATCAGGAAATGGAGCCTCAACTAGTTGGTTGGTGGTGACTAGTCCCTTTATAGATTTATGAGAAATGAATTTGAGGTCAAATTTGGTAAGAACCATGATTCATTTAGCGGTACAAGAGTTATGATAAATCTTATTCATCATGTAGTGTAATGGGTTATCACAAGTGATGATAAATATCATGTGGTTAAGCATGTAGTAGCGTAGCTTTTGTGTAGAAAAGACTACAACCAGGCATAGATTCTCCATGTAGGCATATCAGGTTTCATAGCTGACAAGAGTGTGGCTAATATAGTATATGGCTTGATTATGGTTGAGCATATTTTTCTAAGCCAATAATGTTCCAATTGTAAAATCTATGGTAGAAATGTACAAGAAGAATAACAATTGTTGATGGTATGGAGATAGAACTTGTGGTAACATAAGATAAACTTTGATTGAGTTAAAGGTTTATTGGCAGTTGGTATCTTACTTTAAAGTGATCCCATTTCACTTATAATATAATTGGACGATAAAGATATAAATGACTTGGATTTTGCCCTCTAGACTATGTAGTTGCTTAAGATTCATGGGAGGAGGCATATCAATGATGGATTTTTCTTTATTGGGATCAAATTCAATGCCTCGTTGAGAGATAATGAACCCTAATTTTTTACCCGAAGTAACACCAAAGACACACTTCTTTGGGTTTAGTCACATGTTATGTTTGAGAAGGCGATAAAAGATCTACAAGATGCTATGAGCATTCTTTTGATTTGGCGATGAGGTCATCAACGTAGTCTTCCAAAACTTTGTGCATGTAGTCATGGAATATGTAAGTCATGGGACATTGGTAAGTTTCCCCAGCATTCTTAAGGTCAAAGGACATGACATTATAACAAAAAGTCCCCTAAGGGTTGTGAAGGATGTATTATGTTGATCAGAAGGGTTGATCTTGATTTGATTGTAGCCAAAAAAGCCATCCATGAGAGATAATTTAATGGTCTGTGATGAAATCGACCAATGGAATGATGTTGGGGAGGGAGAAGTTGTACTTAGGATAAGCTTTGTTAAAATCCCTAAAATCAATGCAGACTTGAACTTCATTAGAGGGTTTGGTACTGGGACTATATTGGATACCCATTTCGGGTAATCAATGGGTTGTATGAACCCCACATCGAGAAGCTTTTGGAGTTCAAATTTTACCATCAAAGTAACTGTGGAATGTATGCATCTTAATTTTTGCCTGATGGGCTTGGTGTCCCCATCAAGTGTGAGGTTTTGGATGACTAATTATGGATTGAGTCCAGGCATGTCCATGTAGGACCAAGCAAAAATATTGATGTATTATTTAAGGAAAGAGCTAAAAAAGATTCATTTCTCTAAGGAGAGGTTGGGGATAATTTTAGCAATGTGGAGATTGGTGGGGTTATCACCAATGTCAACATTGATAGTGTCCTCCACAAGCATGTGGGAATCATCTTGGAGTTGAGCTAGGATGGGAATGAGATGGAGGTCATCGATAGCCTCAAGTAAATTGAATTCATCATCTAAATATACATCCATATGATTAATCCATGGAATGTGAGGTAGAATAGATGGTGAAGGAGTGTTTGTAGTGCATAGGATTGGTGGTGATAGTAAGAAGTCTTGAGGTGAAGGTGTAGAAGAAATGTGAGTGAAGTCGATGAAGTTCAGATTGGGTGCATCGTTGTGATCCAAATGAAATATGTAGAGAAGTGGGGAGAATAAGTTGACATCGACCATGTTAATGGAGGTAGTGGAGATAGTGGAATGTGATGAGTCTGAAGATGAAGACTCAAAAGCATGTGAACAATTTGGTAGATTCAATGGAGGACGTAGAACCAAGGGTAGAGAATGAGGTTGAGTCAGAGAATGGAAAAAATATAGTCGATGAGGCAATGGTATATAGGAAATGGAGGGGAGGTGAAGAAGTATGCTCTATGTGAGAAGTAAGGGAAAGGGCAAAAAATTTGTTAACCAACTCATAAATGTAGCAAGCAGCGATAGTGTCAGAAAGTGGCATTTCCTTGAAGAATGTGTTCAAAATGTTGACAATAGAATAAGGAATGGACACTCATAAAGGATTTCAATGTTGAATTCCCCTTCCAACAAGTTAGTAGGAATAACTAGAGGATGCAGGGAAACATATTGAACCTTATCTTTGAGCGTGTGAGCGACTAGAGGGTGGTAACCTAGACCAGATTTATCTATGGGTAATTGAATGTAAGGTGTGAAGGGCATTCGTAAGACTTGTTCATAATTTCCTAGTCCAAAGCCATGCCAATGTAAACGTTAAAGGTAGTGTAAGGCAAAGTGTGTATTGGACATGTGGTATAAGGTGCCATAAAAACTATATTGCGGTGGTGGGGACATAGCTGCTGGGAGTGACGAGTCAAGGCCCACATAGATAAAATTTGTATGATTATTATGTGGACCAAGCGGTATAATAGTACCAATGGTTAGCATTGAGGCAAAAAGATGACTAAAATCATGGATAGATTAGATCGTTGGAGGATGCACGCAAGCATCATGCATATTATATTTATTGGGACCAAAATTGGACTTGAAAATGGAAACATATGGTGATGTATGTGGCAATGAACGAGGTGGTGAGTCCAAGTCAGAGGAATAAGATGAAATTTGGGAATCATAGATAGTAACAGTAGAGAAATGGAATATTTAGGTATCCAGGTGAGAGGCTCATTGTTCCCAATCATGGTATTCAACTATAGTGGAAGGGATGGGAGGACCCGTATGTGGAAACTATGAGGTGGGGTGAGTAGGAGTAGGCATCGAGTTACTAGAAGACATGCATGAATGAGGTTGCAAATGGAATAGAAGTGGGGGTGTATGAGAAGTAGGAAGGAGAGGAGGCTCTATAGAAGAATATGGGTGAGACGAAGTAGGAGGCCACAAATATGGTGGAAAAAAAGGCATCAACCCAGTAGGAGGATTCATGGAAGAAGATGGTTTAGAAGGAGAAGGAGGCCATGAGGAATGTGGTAAAAAAGGTATGGATGCAAGGTGGGGATCCATAGAAGAGGATGGAGGTATGTTAGAAGTATATGCAGGGGAATGTGTGTGTGTTTCAAGTGAGCGATGTGAGGATGAGACAGGTGAGGGAGAGGACGTAGAAGAATCTACCTGATGATGTGAAGGAATAGGAAAGGCCTATGTAGAGGATGACGAAGGTCCTGGTGGGTGGTCTACAATGTTGCAAAATTTGAATAGATCACCATTGGTGGGAACATAGTGGATGAGTTCATCATACACATATTTGAGGCAATGATGCAAGTTTGATGGAACACATTACATGTCAGGGATCCATGGATGTCCAAGTAAAATATTATATTGCATTTCACCTTGAATGATGTGGAATAAGATGGATATGGTCCTTACATCTATGTGGATAGGTAGGACAATGGAACCTACTATGGGATACATTGAACCATAAAAAGCATGAATGTTGAGTGATGGCATAGTGAAGTTGGTAGGTGGAATATGTAAATGATGAGGGGTAGTAGTAGAAATGATATTGATGGAAGAACCAGTATCAATGAGGACATGCTTATAGGTGATGTCATTGATGGATGCCTAAAAATGTAGGGGAGGATCAAATTCCTCACCCTTAAGTTTGATGATATCATGGTTGTGGAAGCTAATAGAGGGTTGCATGCATCAAGGAATTTTCTCAAAAAAATTCACAAATGCATTGGTTTCATGGGTTTTGAGGTCAATTGATCAAAGAATATCATTTAACACCTCACGATGGGATTGAGATTGCTATAAAAATTTGAAAATGGATAGTCTAGCTAGGGTGTTGCACAACTGATGAGTGAGGCTACAATGAATAATGATGATATTGCATGGTAGGTGCAATGAACCATTCAATGTAGTGGGTGAGTGAGGAGAAAGGAATGGTGTAGGAGGCAAAGAGATAGGTGCATCTTGGTGTGGCAAATAAAATTGGGTATGAGTGGTGAGGTTAATCATGCTAACCAATCCATGTGAGGGAGGATCATGGTGGATACTATTAAATTTTCTATATTGGGCTCCTTGGGGATTGATTCCCCCGTGTTCGGGTAGTGGATTCTAATAGATACCTAGATTTTGGTTTTATTGTACAAGGGGGTTTGAAACCTGAATGGTACCCTGATCGATGAGATACTACACTAGGCTACAAAATAAGCAACAAGACCCTACATCATGGTCGTGTTGTCGATGGTATGCACAAAAGGCCTATTCATTGAACCCATGAGGTTTGGGTTGATTCAGGTCGATGGGCCTAATGTTAGGTAAGGTAATATGACAAGTGTCATACAACCTATGAAATATAGCTGGTAGTGGCTCAGATAGTGGAGTCAAATTTTGTTTAGGAGGTTGAGGGTGAAGACCATGAGATTGTTAAGGATTAGATAGAGGAGGTGCATTAGTCTAAAATATTTGTTGTTGTGGGGGAGGAGATCGTGATATTGACAAAGAAGCTAGAGAAGCTACTACCACTTGATTGGTTTGTGGCACTTTAGAGAAGGGTTTATTTGATGCATTTTTATTGAAGCAAAAATTTGAATTGTAAGATGGCTTCTACCTGAGCTTGATTTTGTCAGATTGGAATTTGATGTCCTTAATGACCTTTGCTTGGGTAATGGGTTCATCAAATGTGTAGCTTTTGGTAAGGTCTTCCTTACCTTCCCTCGCCCAAATGCATGGAAACACAACTTATTGAACATAAATATAACAGTGAATATAGACGATAGCGAAAGTATATAAGTAAATCAATGAAGGATGAATTAATGAAATGAATATCGCCACTAGGAGGGCAGATCCCGTTGTAAAGGCTTATATGCGAGAACACAAATGAAATATGAGAATAAAAGATGATAAATGATTTAAAACAAAACAATTGGATATATATAATCAAATGAAATCTTTCATAATATAGCCGACGACTATATTATGTTTGGTATGTAACATGACTCCCCTCCTCGAAAATCTTTGTCCTCAAAGTTGGAAATGTCTGGAAAATCCTTTCAGGTTCCCATGTAGCCTCTTCATCTGGTAGGCCTTGCCATTTGATGAGAAATTCTTGGATGTGACGAGAGCTCCGTATGCGTGTTCTGCTTTGTAGAACTGCTTCTGGTTGTAGATATATATGCCCTTCTACATCTAGTATTGGTACTTCTGACTGAGATTTCACTTTTTGGCCGATTACCTTCTTGAGACACTGTCTGGCATGGTCATGGGATATTTTGGGAGGTAGTCCCTTTGGTTCTTGGAAGACCTCTTCGTAATGTGCTACGATGTCCCATAAATCTGGAGCAAAAATACCCAAAGTTGCTCGAGATTGCTTTTCCAAACAATTAATTTGAGCTATGAATCCGTATCCACCCTTTTTTAATATTTTCTCCATACTATGAGAGCTCACCATCTGTGATGGGGGAGTAGTAATACCTTGTAAGCGAATGACCCGTCCTTTTTCCTTCCATTCCACAAATAATTTTTTGAAATTGAAGCTAACCGTGTCTAGTGTTTCCAACCATTCGAATCCCAAAATGACATCAGAGTTCCCTAAATTCATTACGAAGAGAGATCCATACCATGTATAAGTTCCCATTTTAATGGAAACTTGAGATGTTCTCCCAATACATTGAGCATTCAACCCGTTGGCTACTAGAACCTGGAATTTGTCTTTGTTGGAAAAGTTAATAAATAAATTCAAAGCTTTTGTTGTTTTGATGTCGATAAAATTGTGGGTACTGCCTGAATCAATTAGCACATTCAACTTTTTCTGGCAGAGAAATCTCGATACCTTGATTGTATGGTGGGTTGTTAACCCCATGAGGGCATGCATGGAAATAGCCATTGTATCCTCTTCCTTCTCTTCTAGAACAATCGATAGTTCTTCTTGAATAGGTTCTTCCTGGTGGTATGCTTCTTCCTCTTCTCCTTCATATTGAGCGCATTCAATATGAAAGTTTTGTTTTTGTGCACATGCTTGTTATCTGGGATGGTGATTGCAAAATTTATAGCAGAAGTATCTTGATGGTTGATCATTTTTGCGAAAAGAGTTTTTGCCATACGAAGGATGACTATAAGTTTCATGCTGTGTATACATCTGAATTCTCTTCTCAGCTAGCTTGGCTATTCTTATGCAATCGTTCAACGAGGTTGGATTTTGAATGTCCACCTCCACCTTAATATTTTATTTCAATCCATTATGAAAAGCTCCTACCACTGTGTCTGGACTGAGGTGTAATGCATACGATAGTAAACTGGTGAATTCGGAGACGAACTCACTAACTGATCTTTCTTGTTTAAGAGATAACAGTCTTACTGTGTATGATGATGTAGCTCCTTCATCAAATCTTTCTAAAAAATAGGTAGTGAAATTATTCCAGCAAACAGTAGCTCCTTTCTTGCGTTTAAGCCATACGAACCATTGGTAAGCCTTAGTGCCTAATTTTGATGCCACGAAAGGGACTTTATCAGAATCCCTAATTTGGTATAAGTCCAGAATGCCTTCCATCTTTGCTATCCAACCACGAGGATCATGACCTTCAAAAGTGGGCATATCAATGCGTGGAAAATTATTAGGGTCTCTCGGTTGGTGATAACCCATATTCCTATCCTGATCTTGGTTATATCTCTGTCGATGAAGGTGATTCCTATAATTATCCGGATTGCCTCTTTGCTGCTCCCAATTTTCATCTTGGTCATTATTTTCCTCATTCCTTTGTTTGTGATAGTGATTTTGGGAATTAGCGTTGGGATTAGGTCGAGTTTTTGTGTCCAAAATTTTAGATATTTTGATATTAAGTTGGGCCATACCATCTAGTAAGAGTCGAAGAGCTTCATCAGTGGTAATGACAGAGTTGCTTGATTCTCCTTGTGTGACGTTTTTGTGAGTTGGGGGAGGGTTAGTAGCCATGGGGTCAACCAGTGGATGACTCGAATTATAACTGCCAATTTGAAAGGAGAAGGAGAATTATTTGTACCTTGGCCTCGATGAGGTCTTCTTATGTTTGAATTTTCTTTGTTGGGAGCTTTTGAGCTTGTTAATCGACCATCAGATCTTTTGATCCAACTTCTACTCATGCACTGTTCAAAATTTCCTGCTTAGTAATCCTTGAGCTTCAATTTCTGCAAAATTTGGTTGAATTTGGCAAAAATTTGGATTTTACTTCAACTGTCGCTCCAACTGTGATGCGGATTTGAATTTGGGTGGCCTCCTTGATAGCAACTTTCAACAACTTTTCAATTTGGACAATTTCAGCAACTTTGACAGCAAGTTTTTAGCAACTGTTGACAATTTTTGTACAACTTTGACAATAACTAGACTGGGACTAACCACTAACCGCAAGATAGAAACGTAATGACATGACCAAACCGAAGACGATGGACAATGGACAGCCAGGACACAGACGATAGACAAAAAATGAGGAATGGAATGGACAATGAGGACAATGAGGAACAAACATTGAGGACATAGGCGATAGACGAACAACGAGGACATGAAAAGACCAAAGATGACAGACTGACAGCGAGGACATGACAAGACCGAAGACAGAACGGACAACGAGGAATCAAAACTGACATGATGTAAGCAGGGCACAATGAAGAACCGAAACTTACACGATGCAAGTAGCACAAACAGACACGTGGGACACAGATGGAAGACACGATGGAGACCAGACATGTGGGGATGGCTTTGCATGAGAGAGAGGAGTTGGCCTTGTGACCAAAGTCACAAACTATTACCTTCCCTTTCTTCTTTAAAAATCGTTTGGGGCTTAATGCCTGCCCAATGTGGGATAAAACCCCGAAGCCAAAAATACAAAATGAAATATAAACCTGGCGTACCTTAGGTTAACGTGCAATTTTGATTTTTTTTTAAATTTTGTTCTTGTTTTTTGATTGGTCATCGTGGCTGGTTTGAAAATGCGACAGTCTGCACCAGTTTAATCATGATTTTTTTGTTTTTCTTTGTACGTTTGGAGAATGGAGGCTACTACCACTACTCCTGCTTGTCAAACCAGTTCTGAAATTCACCGAATCAGAGTGAACCACGAACGGTGGTTTTGGAAGTTTGGTTGAGATGTGTTCGGTGGATGTCTGGCAGCCTAAAACCGTCGATTGTTTTGTGACTGGAAAAACTGATAACGAGAGGTAAGTTGTGCGATGTAAACTATTTTGGCCTAGCTGATGATCGAACCAACCTGATACCACTTGGTAAGGTCTTCCTTACCTTCCCTCGCCCAAATGCATGGAAACACAACTTATTGAACGTAAATATAACAGTGAATATAGACGACAGCAAAAGTATACAGGTAAATCAGTGAAGGATGAATTAAGGAAATGAATATCACCACTAGGAGGGTAGATCCCGCCGTAAAGGCTTATATGTGAGAACGCAAATGAAATATGAGAATAAAATATGATAAATGATTTAAAACAAAACAATTGGATTTATATAATCAAATGAAATATTTCATAATATAGCCGATGACTATATTATGTTTGGTATGTATCAGCTTTGATGAAGTTGCAAAGGTGTAGAGATATGTTTATGACAAATTTTGGTAAAGAGTGTGATGAGCTCGAAGGACAGGAGGCTATGAGTTAGGTTATGGATGATCGATCTCCATCGAGAGACGAAGTCCATGATACATTCATCATCAACTTATCGCAAGGCATAGACATAAAAAATTTCATCTTCTTCTTGATATTAATGGAGAAATATTCTAGAAATGAATTATCCAACTACTCGAATGTGAATAGGCTATGGTGCGAGGGCATGTTGTACCAATTGAGGGCTTATCTCCCAAGTGATAGAGCAAAGGTACACAACATGAGTGGATCACTGTTGTGAAGCTGATAAGATGCGAAGTGATAGTTACTGATGCATTCTCGAGGGTCCTCTTTACCCTTGTATTTGTCAAACTTTGAAATCTCAAAATGGTATCGGTAAGGAGGAATGAGAACTGATGTATGAATAGGTTCATTGTACAACATGTTATATGTGGGTTTCTAGGGCCCATAACCAGTTGTGTAAAGATACAATATCTTAACTTGTTCATGTAAGAGTTGGTGTTTGGGTGACGGTGGTGGGATGAAGTGCATTGTGGTAGTAGAAGATTGAGAATGGCAAGGGTATTGGAGATGTTGTTCCTCCCATTGTGAAAGAGAAATATACTAATTTTTTTTCTATATATGTGGTTACTGAATAGCATGAGATATGGGGGTTGATGGGAGAATCAGTTGTAAGGCATACATCTTCTACGAGTGATAATATTGTGGTTGTGGAGTATGTACCTATTGTACAAGAATATGCTATGATGGTTGCATGGTTGGATAGGATGACTAGGAAAGAGGTGTAATGAATAATTTAGGTATGATAGAGTGTGGTGGAGGAAGAGGTGTTTGGATAGAGGATAAAGGTGGCTAGTGAGATGATGTGCCAAAGGATGGTAATTGTGCATGACCAGATGAGCTATGAATGGAGAACTTAGGTTGGGAAAAATAGCATGGGGGGTTGGTGAGATAGGATGGATAGAGTGGATTATAAGAAGAAAGGGGATGGAAGGAGGAGCCTAAAATGAACAAGATGGAGGAAGATGAAATGTGGAAGCAGATGAAGGTAGAGGTGGAGTGGAATATAGCATACCATACATCATAGAAGAGGGGAAAGTAGGTGGGAAAAGTTATGAGGAAGGAGTGTAGGTATCAAATATAGAAGCCTAAGAGGAGGGCATGATGAACATGTCCACAAATATTTGTGAAGATAGGATTTTTTGATGTTTTTGAGGAATGAATTATTGTCATTGAGATGGTGGTTGTGATGTGGTATCGAAATATGAGAAATAGATTGTTAGGAAGGTGATTATTGTAGTGCTTGAAAAACGCATTGGTCTGACGATGTGAGTGGAGTATGTTGTTATTGGAATAGTGAATGTTGTGAGGGTGATTGTGATAAAGGTGCCTGAGTGCTCAAGGTGGAGGATTAAGGATCTAAAATCATCCCTATGGTAAAGGTAGATGATGTAACCTTAGGGCAAGGATAATTAAGTAGAAGGGTCATCCTTGAGAAGGAAATGAGATGGATCCTAGAGGAAATGATGAGTGAAAGTAGGTGAGGTAGGTGGAGTTTCCTCATCAATGGTGAAGAAGGGATATGGGTCTCTTGAAGCGGTATAGATGATGTTATTGCAGAAGGTGGAAGGTGTATTTTGTGGAGGTAAATGAGGAAGAAGATGATCTTCACCAGAAGATGTGGTAAGCATATTACTAGAGATAGAGGTCTCACAATGAGACATGGTGTTTATGCGAGATGGCACAAAACCAGTAAGGAGATTAGGTTTGAGAGTGGATGTTTCCCTTGTGAAGGGAGGGGGAGTAATAGACTGATTGAAGGTGACATGAGAAGCTTCCTTCACAAGATACACTTGCTTGCGTGCTCGGCTATGAGTAACAACAAGCATGGTGATGTGTACCATGATTAGGTGCTCAAACTATCCAAAAATACAAATCTAAACCTATGGGTGTGCTCTATGCAATATTTAATGTAAAAATATGAAATTTAGTTTGTTTTTGTACACTAGAATAGAGTTCACATGTTGCTACAAAAATCTATACTATAGAAATCTGGTTTGCATAGTTCTATGCAAACCTGCTCCAAAAAGTTAATCTAACATAAAATTATTAGTGATAGTCTATGAATAGCCAACATGTGAGTGGATAACAAGTGAATGTGCTAAAAATAGTATTGTGAGAGTGCAAAATAAAATATAACTCGAGTCGATGCTAAACAAAGAAAAACAAATATTTGGTTGTTTTGTGTGTTTTAATGAGAGTACCAACTCTAAAACATGACACTAGAAGTGGGGTGGAACTCATGTCACTGGCATGGAACTTCCTACAACACCCAAGGGTGCACATAATAGAACAATGTCTCAATAGGCGAATGGTGACCTGAATGGAGAGGTGCAATAAAATGATATCCAAGGGGAAGGAACTCAAAATGTACTAATGAGTCCAAAATCCTCTCACAAGAAGAGGTGCTACTATCTAATACCTGCTACTGGCCGAGTTAGGTGGTCTCTTCACTCTCAGGAAAGCTTAGTAAAGAACGATAGCTACCTGTTCATGAATTATATGAGCCTTGTGAACAAAGGTGTCTAATCCTATCCCACTCTGAAGGTCCCTTTTGGTGATGAAATCTAAAAACCCATTTTCAAGAGTAGGGGATATTTCGGTGATGAAGTCCCAAAAACCACTCTTGGGGGCTACTATGGTGTCTAGGGGGTGAGCTAGTGGAAGGAGATGAATTCAAACGCCACAAGCCTCAAGTGGGGATTGGTGATGAAGTCCAATATTACCACTGTGTATGAGATGTGATTGTGTGGTAGTGTGTTTGCTACTAATGATATGAAAGCGAGAAACTAGCTAAATGCATTTTTGAAAAAGAAACTAGACCTAGATGCCTTTTGAAAAGTGAAACTAAATCTAGATGTTTTTTGAAAAGAAATCTAAACCTAGATGCTTTTTGGAAAGAGAAATCTAGTCTATGAAACTTGAAAGCAATCAAAGATGAGATGCATGAAAAATGAATTTGAAGTCTTATCTATGTGCGTCTAAAATAAATTGAAATCCTAATTTAATGACCAAAAAAGAAACATGCAAGTTACCCAGGTGATTTGTGAAAGAAATGAAAAATTTCTAATCTAGATGATATAAAGAAATTTGAAATTCTAATCTAATGACATGAAATAAAATATGCAAGTTACCCAGGGGATTTGTGAAAGAAATGGAAAATTTCTAATCTAAATGATTTAAAGAAATTTGAAATCCTAATCTAATGACATGAAACAAAATATGCAAGTTACCTCGAGGATTTGTGAAAGAAATGGGAAATTTCTAATCTAAATGATGTAAAAAAATTTGAAACCCTAATATAATGACATGAAATGAAATATGCAAGTTATCCGGGGGATTTGTGGAAGAAATGGGAAATTTCTAATCTAGATGATGTACAAAAATTTGAAAACCCTAATCTAATGAAATGAAAGGAAATTACTCGAGGAATTTGTGAAAGAAATGGGAAATTTCTAATCTAAATGATTTTAAAGAAATTTTGGAACCCTAATCTAAATGTTATTTTGAAAGAGAACATAAATCCTATTCTAAATGATTTAAAAAAATATTTAAAAACCCAATTTAGATGACATGAAAGAGATTTAAAATCCTAATCTAAATGATTTTGAAAAGAGATTGAAAAATCTGATCTAGGTGACATGAAAGAGATTTAAAATTCTAATCTAAATCATTTGAAAAGAAATTAAAAAATTTGATCTAAATGTAATTTTGAAAGAGATTTAAAATCCTATTCTAAATTATTTGAAAAGAAATTGAAAATTCTGATCTAAATGTGATTTTGAAAGAGATCAAAATTTTAATCTAGTGCTTTAAAAGAAAATTTGAAAGTGATTTGAAATTTGGAAAGAAATTAAAATGTACTCTAATAACTTGGAAAGAGAGTGAAATTTTAATCTAAATACATGAAAGAGATTTGAAAATATCTAACCTAAATGATTTTGAAAGGGATTAAAACCCTAACTAATGTGCTTTGAATAGGATTTTGCAAAATGAGTTGATGCTTTTGAAAGAGAATATTCTTTGGAAAAGTGATGAAAATTTGTGGTTCTGAGAAGAATACCTAACTCCTATGGTGTCAGATGGTCTTTCTTCTATCTCTGTTGTAGGGACCTGTAATTTTAAGTTGTTCTAGATCTTTTTGGTAGGGTTTGCATGGCGAGGTGCGAACCTATCTGGTGGTTTGCATGATGGTGTGCAAAATAGGTTTAGAAGCCTGTAACTTATGATCTGAAAGTCTAATGTGTGTTTTAGGGATCTTCTAGGCTCTGTTTTGTGTTTACAGTACCTATAACATAAAAAAAAAAGCCATTTATTGAGTTAGATAGTAAGAAGGCTAGTTTAAAATAATTTTGTGGGGGTCCCACCGGACGTGCCAGAATGTAACACACAAAAAGTAGAACATCAATTTTAAAGCTAATGAAACTATGCAAAATGCTCTTTATTATTGATTTGAAAATTATTACAAAAATCCTTTCTATCAGGAGAGATTTCCCTCTCATTTTCAAGGTGGATGTAGATGCACTATTGATTATTTTCGATGCCCTCAATGTAGGTGGGCTTCTTTGTATGTGTGCCACTAGTTGGATGCTAGAAGATGTTTGAAATACCTATACAAAACTAAATTAATATGTGAATGTGTTTGGGAACCTATCATGGATCATATCCCATGTTCATACAAACAAAAATGACATGAAAATAACATAAAATGTGTTGAAAACTAGAGGAAATACTGTAAAAATCCTAAACAGAGTATACTTACCTGATTTGGAGTTGTAGAGTTGTAGACCTAGTTTGCATGGAGGGGTGCAAACTTGTGCTTGGGTTCGCACGATGGGGTGTGAACCTTGCTACTATTGACTGGTTGTTATTCCTTTCTATTTGAATATGATTTAGGTAATGTTTGTTGATGTTTGATGGATGCAAAAATAGTAGAATATGTTCTAAGGCAATTTCAATAGAGTTTTGGTATGTTAGCCAAAAGGGTGAGAGAGAGAATTATGAAGGAAATGACCCTCTATTTATAGAGTGGGCTAAGGCTAGGGGGGAGAGTTAGGTGTGCTAGAATCTAGGCTAGTTTCTACCATGGTGAGGTTAGGGTTATGAATATGAATTTGAGTCATCTCTTCATGTGCCCTGAAGGAAATATCCTAGGTGCATACATGTGTGATCTAGGATTAGGGTTAACCTTGATTAGCTAATTCCTAGGTTAGTTGAAGGTTAGGTTAGGTATATTTGGAAATATCTTAACTAAGTGGGTACACACATGTATGGGGATAGAATTAGGGCTAATTTGGTTTTAACCCTAATTAAACCTATTTAGGCAATAAAGTGCACTTACGTGAAAAGTGACTT
The DNA here is from genome assembly GCA_028583015.1 of Wollemia nobilis. Classification (NCBI taxonomy): domain Eukaryota; kingdom Viridiplantae; phylum Streptophyta; class Pinopsida; order Araucariales; family Araucariaceae; genus Wollemia; species Wollemia nobilis. Next base: position 14,806,931 of record JAQPPZ010000521.1, read on the forward strand.
TCAAAATAGAATTATAATTAGCATAATTAGAGTTTTTGGAGGGAATGATCCCATGGGGGCCCTATTTAGGTGTAGAAAAGGGCTTAGGTGGCCCCTTTCATGAATAGGAAGTGTTTTGAATGCAAATTGTGTAGTTTTGTAGGTTTTACAACTACGATTGACTACGATTGCCTATGTGTGCCTACAATGGCCTACGCTTGCCTACGTGTACCTACAATAGCCTATGCTTGCCTACATATGCCTAAAGGTGTATACAAGTGTCTATGCAAGCCTACAAGTGTCTCTGCAAGCCTACAAGTGTCTATGCAAACCTACAAGTTCCTATGCAAGCCTACAAGTGACTACATGTGATTATGTGCAACTTTTAGGTGTCTACAACACCATGGAACCTCCTATTTTAAATAACCTGATTGAAGTTGTTGTGTTCCACTTGGTGCAATCATCAAGTGATATATCAAAATATAAGGACAAGAAGTTCAAGAAGAGGTGAAAGTCCTACCTAGACAATGAAAAGAAAACAAAGAAGAAAAGGAGTAAGTCCCAAGCCAAGTAACTCCCACTATTAGAAGAAGGGCCTCAAAAGAGTCCTTGGAGATCATCGAAAGATGAAAAGGATCCCAAGAACATAGTCCTAGATAAATGAGTCATCAAAGCCCATCTCAATAGTTTTCCATTTTTCTTATATTTGAGGCATACTCTTAAGGTACCCCTTCCACCATTTCACTCATTTTTTCACTCCCATCACTCCATCCACATCTCAAGGTCTCCCATTACCAAAATCAACCATTGCTTTCATCCCATTATTGAGTATTATGACTCCTTCCACTATGGTATCCTTGATAGGTCCTCTAACATTTTTGTCATTCATAAAATATCTACCATTACCACTAGAAATCCTAGGACTATCATTTGATCCTAAACCAATATCCTCCATCCTAGAACTTATCCTTTACTTCCAGTAGGACCAAGACCATAATCAACAAAAATTAAATCAAAAGGTGGAGTGGTGAGTCAAACAAAAAACCAACTTACATAAGAGGACCTCCATGCTTCCCCAATGGGAAGGACTCAGTTTGATTAATTTTGAGCCAATGGTCTCGAAATCACTAGGATAAATGTGATCGTAGTATTATCGAATATCAATCATCAAACTAATATTCAAGATGCACTATCAAAGGAGACCATTGAGTTCACAAAATAAATAATTAGATTACTAAGACATAAATATATTATGACCATGAAAAGGCTTGCCAAAAAAGAAAAGGAATTGGATAAGGCTAGGAAAGTGCTCAATAATTCCCACATTGAGACCAAGACACTAAAAGCTAAGCTTACTCACCTTTCTACCAGGTTTAGAGGAAAGAAATTCAAGCTAGAGGAATAAAAGACAAGGATGAGGGAGCAAGAGCAAATATCCCAAGAAACTACACAAATAATATAAATCATTCAAACTTTTTAGAAGGGTATAGCCCAGGAGGCAAAGGGACTCCTTTCAAAAATATATTGTATTTTATCTATCTCCTCTTTGAGTGTGGAAGCTAGATGAAAACTTGAGAGATTTGAAGAGGCCTCCAGTCCCTAATTCTAAGAAGCCCAATCATTCTAGGCCATCCTATCCCAAGTTGATCTCAATTTATGGACTTCAGTAGGGATTATGAACAAGGATCTCATATTCCAAAGGGTCATTGTAGTATTGGCTTTCCAAAAAGCAACCCATAGGTGTAGTGAATAAATCAAAATCCTATCCTAGAAAATAGAAGAATGGAAGGGACATATCTCATCATTGGTGGTGGTAGGACTTCCTTACCCTTTAGACATAAATGGTAACTTTGTACTGGAAGAAGAGTATGGGCAATAACTTAACCAACTAAGAAATATTGAAATTATCTTGGACTTGTTTATAGAAGATAAGGTAAATGTGGTAGTGAAGCCTACCATCACACTAGAATCACTCCTCCAAAAAATCCGATGTGAATATGTCATGCCACTTATCAAGGAACTATGTGAGTTGTAAAAGTTCTATTGGCACTACACATGGTCTAAGGTCCTAATTTAAAAGGATTGGAAGGAATTCATTGAGGGAGTTAGAAAGCTTTAGGTGTGACTCCATGCCCAATGAAAAGGCTATCAAGATCTAGAATTCTACCCTTGACCAGTAGAAGGTCCCTTAGAATTCACCATTACTATAGTAAATTATTTACTACAATATTTTTTATGGTAGACCCCTACCAAAAATCCAATAATAGCAGAGGGACTAATGTAAAGAAACCACTACCAGACCAACCACACTTCCTAAGGAAATTATTACGCAAGATGCAACACCAAAACCTAGTTATCAAAAATAGAGATTGATTAGTGGAAGGAACAACATGTGGAGCTACTAGGGCACATTTCCCAAATGTAAGGCTCATTAATGTCACACCTAGTGATGAGTTGCCTCTCTAGTTGACATTTATGACAAATAAACCTAATCTAGATTTATATTTTGAAATATTGTACCTTTGCTATAACCATTATTGAACGTATGAGTTTCCCCCCTTCACCATTTGATAGGGAATTTTGAAATTTAAATTTTGATGTAAGTATTAAAAATAGCCATTTTGAGGCTTAGGAAAAGGAGGTTGAATTGTTGTCGTGTCTAGTATCTAACCTTGAGCAATTTTTCCTCCTCTTTCCATTTTGCATTTCAGTTTGGATTCAAGCCTTGGGTTATTGCATGTACAGACCGTCAAGCCTCTTCTAATAGTATATGAATGTAATGAGCTTTAACATGAATATAAAGAGTTGTGACTACTCCAATATTTCTATCCTGGTTTGGGTATTTATGTATAATTTTTTGGGGGTGATGTGGAGACAATGGGTAAGAAGATATATAATTGAAAATCAAAAGCCAAGTATTTTCATTCATTACTTTTCAAGATATATATTATGTGAATAGGCATGATTTGAATAGACATGCATTTTTACAATATAGCTTTTCATAAAGTTATATTAATTGTTAATTAATAATTAATTATTAATTAATTGTTAATTAATAATAGTTAACTATTAACTAATTATTATTTAATAAAAATTATATATAAATTAATAATAGTTAACTATTAATTAATAATTAATTAAATATTTAATGGAATGAGGAATTTTATTCTTCATCATCCCTCCCAATAATATGCGTATTTGACTCAATGCATTCAAAAGAGGAGGAAGAAAGTATTTAGAGGATGAGGAGGCGACCATAGGGGAGGCTGATGAAGTAGCATCAAGCACGCAAAGAGGGCACATAAGAAGGTTCTTTGAAGCATATTAATGGTACTTTATTTCTAGGAATATATATCCTTCACAACAATAGATTTGATTTCTAGAACAATAGACGTAGGTGTGTTGACATTTAACTTTGCTTGGATAGGACTTCCATCCAGGAATATGTTCTTCAACTTTGTATATCAAGAACAATATTGCATAGAGTGATCATAGCCATTTTCTAATATATTTGGTTAAGCAAAGAAATGAGTCTCATCCTCAATGAGATCGCCTTCAGATGTATTTTACAAAATTTTGTCAAGATTTTGGTCCACTAAGCCAGTAAAAAAGGACACTTCTTGAAGTGAAACAAGAGTAGAAACATCATCTTTAATGATGTACACTAGAGGAGGCAAAGGAGGAGTTGTCTCTCGAGTCGAAGGCACTTTGTTAAAAAATGCTAGAGGAAAATATCCACTGGGCATGACTACACCCTTCTTGAGCCAAGGAATCTCACATAATTCCTTTACCACTGTCTACACATTCATGTGTACATTGGGACTTGTTTATAGGGTCTCCATGGATTGAGAAATAGTCTTACGATTGCTCCCCGAATTGACTTTGATCATGCCAATTCTACTATCCATAATGCTAAGGTTTGTGGATGGAAAAGTGAGGCTTTATTCAATGTTAACATCTTGCTTTAAGTCCTTAATACCAAGGAACTCATTCTAGTCCATGTCAATCATATTTGACATGGTATACTTTATATGGGCACATAGCTCTTTCATATAATAGACCAGCTGTATGATCCTCATCTCTTGGAATTTGAGGCTAGGCAACATGGTGCCAACTCTTGGAGTGCCTTGATGTTCAAATGGTCCAAAAATACAATCTTTTGTGTTAAATGGATAAAAAGCTAAGGGCTCAAATTTTTAAACTCCTTACCGTTTGAATGGTCTAAAAATATAGTCGATCATATTGAATGAACAAAAGGGCATGCCTTGACATCCAAATAGTCTAGAAATATAGTTAGCCATGTTGAATGGAAAAAATGTAGAGGCCAAGTTATGGAGCAACTTGTTCCACAAGTGAATTGATATGCTCTGATACCATTGATGTGGAGACAATGGTCAAGAAGATATATAATTGAAAATCAAAATATGAGTATTCTTATTAATTACTTATATATATATCATGAATAGGCATGATTTGTTTAGACATACCTTTTTACAATATAACTTTTCATAAAGTTATATTAATTATTAATTAATAATAACTAATTATTAGTTAATAATAGTTAACTATTAACTAATTATTAGTTAATAATAATTAACTATTAACTAATTATTAGTTAATAATATTTAACTACTAACTAATTATTAGTTAATAATAATTAACTATTAATTAATAAAAGTTTACTTCTAATTGATAATTAATTAATGTTTTTATTTAATATTTAATGGAATTCCTCATTAGGGGGCTATGAATGCTCTAGTATTTTTATCCTAGCTTGCAAAGAGGATTACTCGATATGTAGTCTTATGCAATTAGGATTAGGACCGTGTTCAATTTAATGCTTTCATGTTTGATTCGTTGTTAACTAATCTCACTGAAGTGCATAATGTGAACCACAATCTTTGGTGCATCACCATCCATAGCTTAGACTAGTTAGGTTGGGTAGCTTTTACTGCTTTTTCATTGTTTCATTTGAGTCATTTACTACTTTTTATATCCTTTTATTTTCCATCACAAACATCCAATAGGATAGGTTAGCATAGGAGGAAAAGCATCAAATATTGCACTTAGAAAAGGAGTTGACCTTGGTAAAAAAATCTTGGAGGTTGTCCAAAGGAGCCACATCCCACACTCCCCATACTTCATAGTACTGGTACCCTAAGCAAGGCACAGACACCAGAAACACCCAAAGAAAACCACATTCACAGGTGATCATGATGCCCAAGGTGTAGGGATCATTTTTAGCCCCCAAAATAAGGGTTAAAATCTTACCAATAGATACATGCATAATTGTCAACTTGTTTACAATATTACTATGAGATCATGGCTTAATATAGGTAGGCATGTTTCAATCCATTATAACCAATTAAAACAAAAAATACTACTATATGGTTTTATAATTTAATAAATATAGAATCCATTTCAATTCCATATAACCATTTAAAAATAAAGGACCCTTATGAGGGAAATTTAGGCAACATGCTAAGAAAGTCAATTTTGAAAGTCCTAATTGGATGTAAGAATGTCGTAGTTGGGGACAAGAGGAAGTAAAATATGGAAAATCCTATCCAAGAAGTAAATATTACATTAAAAGTGATATTTAATAATGAAATAATCAAGCATGAAATAATGATTATCAAAAGCAAAGGGTTAATATATAAGCTCCATAGATACTAGTCATGTTTTTTAGATTTTGAAAATTGTATTAAGTGGAAGCAGGGATTGAATAAAAATGGCTCTATGATTGTTTTCCAAAAGGATATTTCCTCATTATCTTCACGAGTTGAGAATCAAGGAAAAAATAATGGGTGGTTTCCCTTGGTTAAGGCGAATATATGCATTACATTTAAGACCATGAAGTGTTAATTTTTCTATGGAGACATAAACTATTAAAAGGCTTATAGTATGGGTTAGGTTTTTTTATGGTTTTTTGGACTTCCATATCAACTCATCAATAAGGATATTTTGGAGAATATTAGTAACACTTTAGGGAAGTTCATCTAGGAGGGATCAACTATTAAGGAATGAAGCCATGTTATCTATACCTAAATATGTATTGTCATGTATATTTCAAAATCTTATCGCAGTCTATTAAGATAGATCTAAATCAAGAGAATGATATTGATAAAGGGATTATAAAAATATTACATTCTGACATCCCAAATGTTATGGGATTGGACACATAACAAGATATAGCAAAATTAAAAATGATTGGTAAAGATAGAAACTTTTGGGTATGAGACAAACTTCAATGAAGCAAGGAGATCATATCATAGTAGAAACTAGGCCAAATCAAGGATTTTTCACTTTCATAAAAGTAACAAAGAAATCCCATATGCATCATCAAATGGAAAAGTTAATTACACTTTACTCAAATTAACCATTACAAGAAACAAATAAGGAGACGGGGATGAGATGGAATCATGTGTAAGTTCAAAAAATGAATTAAATATGTGAAGGAAAATAACAAGGCAAATTATAAATCAAAGGAGGTTAAAGAGGTGAAATTAATCTAGGTAAATCATCTTTTTTTTTCTCAAGTAGTATAAAACTCTCTCCTTGTAAAAAAATGAAACTAGTATAGAGTGTGTCCCTTGAGCTTAGGGGTTTTAAGAGCAATATTATATAAAAATATATATGGAGGATATCCATGGAAATTTAGCATGTATATGACAATTAGAAAATTAATTAATCTAGAGGATCACCCCTTTCACTTTAAGGTTTCTAGGGAAACATTTAGCGTTTTCACAACAATAAAAGAAAGCAATTACTATGAAGGATCATCCTTGCACTTTAAGGTTTTTGAGTCAACACAAAGAAGAAAGTTTTTGTAACGCTTAAAATTACACTTTAGATTCTCCAGGATAGCATAAAAATTTAGAAAATAAGTCTTATTATGAATAGTGTAGACACAAAAATCAATTGTAATAAATACTAATTAATTAGTATATTTAATATTAATTAAAATTAAATTAATATTTATATGCCCAAAGTATAATTATTTATTTAATTAATCTATTAAATAATTGATTAAATATTACTTAAGCTACACAACCATTCACCCCTCCTCAATGGGACCCCTCACCCTTCCATCTCCCATGGCCACATCATCTGCAGTTTACTCCAGTTCCACCTTCCATATATTGTGACCAATCATGTGTAAAACACAATTACCCTTTTTCCACAAATTGAACTTCAGTAATTCATAGGTCCACCTCTATGCACATTCAGTTTAATATGCATACCCAATTTGATATGCATATCTTATCTGGTGAAAAATCCAAAGAATATACCCATCAAAAAATTACATGCACATTTTTATGATAACTTTGAGTTATGCACAAGTGGTAATTACAAGGTGAGCTTATCTCACTTTTGGAAACATGCATCTTCAGTGATAAAATCAATGCAGAAGTGAAACATCAGTCGATCCCACTTAACTAGTTGAGCTTCCACCTCATCCATTCTGTGTGGGAATTCTAAAAATGCACCCCCTTTGACCTCATTACAAGAGAGGATGGTACATGCATCAAAGTGCTACTGAAATCCTGAGCATACTTTGCATCCAAACACCCAAGGTAAATATTACACAACCATTCTTATCCTATGCCAGACCTTGATCGTAAAACCTTGTATACCTGGATCTAGCTTTCATCAGTGAAAGGATGTCATAGCTCGCAATCATCTAAACCTTGATGATCTCAATTCATGGTCATATAGACCAAAACACTAATCATATAGCCCATGCATAGACCTCCAGATGCAACATGACGTAGCTCAACACATTGCAACGCAACCTAACACAGCACAATGCAGCAACAAAGATAACACCGATAACAAAAGAAGGGTAAAATCAATTTATGCTCTAATTAGTATCATCCTTTTGCAGATCTCCATTTCATTTTGCATCTTTGATGTTTAATATTGTTTGAAAACTAGGCCTCACCCCGAGAGGCCCGATAGATATTGTTAATAAATTTTGAGTCTTCTACCCAAATTTATTAACTATGTGAATAATTATGATAAATTCAAGTAGTGTGTAAAAGGAGATATGCATGAAGTATTAGAGGTTCCCCCAAGGTCGAGGCTAGTCCATTCTTGCAAATGGAGGATTTATCCAAAGATATCAAAATATTTAAAAGATATTTTTAGAAAGTCAAATATCTGTTAAAAGTTAGATATTTTCAAAAAGATAAATATTTCATAAATGCAAATATCCGTTAAAAGTCATATATTTTCAAAAAGTTAGATATTTTAAAAAATTCAAATATCTGTTAAAATTTTTAACAGATATTTTTAAAAAGACAAATATTTTCAAAAATACAATTATCTATTGAAGTTGAATATTTTAAGAAAGGATTGAGATATTTTGTAAAAGATCTCTCTATATTTTATTGTATCTTAAGAAGAGATTAAAGTACTCTTGGAATTGCTCTCATCTATAAAAGAGAATTCCTAACTCATTGTAAAGTAGTTGTTGATGATCTACCTACTTGTAGAGCTCTGTAAATTGAACTCAGAAATTGATACAAAGTTTGTTGCAGCCGCACCTATGTATTCTAACTGGAATTTCATTGCATGTGGCATTGGTCCTTGGTGTGATTTCATATTACCTCTTGCATTGATTCAGGATTTGTGTAGGTTTTTGTGTGATTTTATTTGTGTTGATTAAGTGTGGATTTAATTGGCTACTAGGTTTAATTCAGTTCTTACCTCTATGTTGGTTATTTTGGTATTTTCTAGTATTTTGTGTATTTCAAGGCTATATTAACTATCCTTCTTATTTTGGTGTATCACCTCCCTTTCCCTATTTTTAATTATTTTTTTATCCTTCTCTCTCTTTTCCTTTTAAATTTTATGAGAACCAACTCAGTCTGAAGGTCTTCTTCTCTTAGGCAGTCTCACATGAGAGTAGAATTCCCATGTTAGTGGATGACAATAGGCATAAATGTTATCATACATTTTCAACCATTAACAATTTTGGCACACATGGTGGGACAAAAAAATCTAATTTACTATATTTCTAAAGTGTGACAGTGATTTTTGTTAAGTTTATGCTTGTTGAAGCAGCTTTTCCTATTGTCTGGCGAATTTGTTGGTCATCAAAATTCAATATCTCTGTGTTGTAGCAGTCCTAGTTTTAATTAATATATTTTTTTATAGCTTTACCATTTTGTTTATGAGGGGTGTATCTACAAGAAGTAATTCAAGAAAGGAGGGTAGATTCCAATATCAAGAGCTATATTTTAAAACCTCAAGGAGAAGAAGAGGAGGCAAAACCCAAAATCTAGTTTTCACACCACCTCATACTGGTTCTCCATTTTTTCAGAGAGCCCACCATCAAATTCCATTTATGGCTCAGCCACCACCAAAAGTTTACCTTTCTTTCAATCAGGGTAGTCCTTTAGCCCTGACTGTACATAATGATATTTCGATATCAGCCCTTAAGGCTTTGCCTTATTATATCAGAGAAACTTTGCAAACCCCCATTGAGCATCTCCAAGATGTGGCAAATGTGTGCTCAGTGCATGATGTGACTAAGGATAATGTAGTAGTTAGGCTAATAGCATATTCTATTAAGGGCAAGGCCCTTCAATGGTTTAGAAGTCTTTCTGTTGGATCTATTATAGATTGGGATACCTTGGATGATAAGCTAACAAATCAGTTTTAGGATAAATCAGATAGCTTATCACTAATGGAAGAACTGAAAACCATAAAAAGAGCTTCCAATGAGATGATTACAAACTTTAATTTTAGGTTTCAAAATACATGGGATAGAGTGCCTGTAAAAGTGAGGCCAAATGCATAATCTGCTTTATTATATTTTTTTAGGGCATTAAGTTCAGATATAGGAATGACAATTTAGACTATGGGGACAAAAATATTGCCTCAAGAATATGATAAGGCTGTGGACACAAAAAATTATTAAATTAAGTGTGGAAGAATTGCTCCTAAACTGCATATGCCTCTATTCTCGTAAGTATTTTTTCCTACTCCACTTCCTCCCCAAATTCCTAGAAGTATTCTTGCAATTGTGTCTACCCCAATTAATGATAATACCCCAAATATTTTAGGGCAATCCTATGATAAAATAGATGAATTGATGAAAATGTTTAAAAACTTGGGTAATGAGGTGAATAATTTGAAGAGACAAAAAAATCAACCTTCACAGAGGCAACCTTATTATCCACCTTACCAACAAAGGCCTCCATATCATAATTTCTCATGCCCATCTACACATTTACAAGCTTATATCCCTGCTATAACAAATCAACAATAAGCCTTAGTCCCTGTACAAACTAATCTAGCTGAGCAACAAAGATGGTGTTCTCCATGCCAATTACCTCATGATCCAAGTAGTTGTGCATATGGAAGTGATAGTAGAGCTTTAGTGGATCAGGATCCAAACTACCAGATGCAAGAACAAAATCAATATCAGCAGCTTTCTTCCCCATCTCCTGAAAGTACTCTAGTGTATTGGCAAGAAGGAGACCAATGTGCAATTAATCAAACAATTGATAGTTTAGCTAGACCTCAACTGTAATTATAATATAAAATAAGATCAAAAGGGAAGACTACATCTAGTGGTCCATCTACATCTTAGATAGCTTCAGCTAATCAGCCTCCTACTACAACTATTATAGCTAAGCCTACAGTCACATTTAAGGATGATCTAGATTTGAGAAATCAACAGGTTCAAATTCCACAACCTAAAAATACTTGGAAAATAAGGCCAACATACTCAACTATTGAGAGACCAAGAGGTGATTGGAATGCACAAAATATACAAAGGAATCATCCTCTTAATATTGTTAGTCTTACAATGGCACTGAGAGGGGGGTGAATCAGTGTAGTTCTTTAAACTTAAATTCATAGCTCTTAAAACTGAAATAATGAAACCTTAAAACCAGATAAAGCAAGTATCACAAGAGAACATCACACAACACAAGATTTAACGAGGTTCACCAATTTGGCTACTCCTCAAGAATGACCGCTTGGACTACCATCCAAATCCAGCCTTTGCAAAGCTCCAACTTTACAATCAATTTACCAGCACCCATTGGAAGGAGTACCAACCCCTTATTTATCTCGCACCAATAGAAAGGAGCACCAACCCCCGATTTACCAGCACCTACTGGAAGGAGCACCAACCCCTGATGCCAAGCTGCAACCTGGACTTCAATTTTGAATCTAGAAGTTTAACATAAAAATACCTTCACTTTTACAAGACCCTAACTGGTCTATTGCTTACCCAATCTCTCTCACTATTTATGGAACAAACACATCTTCTACGATCTACAACCGCACTTCGCCTTTTGCACTCTCTACACCTTCTGCTCTCTTTGCGCAATCACAACCGCACTTGGTTGAACTTCAACCTTTGTACTCTTTGCACCTTCTGATTTCTCTACGCACTCACATACGCACTTAGGACAATTTGACATGACTCTTCGCTCACTTTGCGCACTTCGCCATCATCTCGCCGCTTCTGCGCTTTTTGCGCTCTTACGACCGCATTTCACACTTTGACACGCATTCGACATGACTCACTTCACACTTCAACACATCCAAAATTCTCCAAACAACCCTCCTTTTATAATAGAATTTTCATGATGAAAACCCTAATCTTAGTCGGCTGTAAACCCTAATCTTAGTCGACTGTAAACCCTAATTTTAGTCGATTGTCATTGGTTCATCGGCTTCAACTCAACCGCAAAAATACATGTCATGATATCGTGACACTTTCGCTTTCTCTCTCTTTCTCCTTGCTTTGGCCCTCAAAAATACAACATGTCACGATATCGCGACACTTTTTCTTTCTCTCTCTTTCTCTTTGCATCGGACCGCGAAAATGCTACATGTCGCGATATCGCGACACTTTTTCTCCTTACGCTTTCTCTTTGCTTGGCCCCCAAAGACAATATCGCACACTTTTTCTCCTTACGCTTTCTCTTTGCTTTGGCCCTCGAAAATACAACTTGTCACGATATCGTGACACTTTTTCTCCTTGCTCTTTCTCTTAGCTTCGGCCCGCAAAAATACAACATGTCACGATATCGTGACACTTTCACCTCCGTACTCTTCCTCTTTACTTTTGTCACGATATCGTGACACTTCTACCTTCTTACTTTCTCTCTCCTCCTTTAGTCACGAAAATGCGACATGTCGCGATATCGTGACACTTTTTCTCCTTTGCTCTTTCTCTTGCCTTCGGGTCGTGAAAACGCGACATGTCACGATATCGCGACACTTTTTCTCTCGAACTCTCTCTCTTGCAATATGTCATGAAATCGTGACACTTTTTCTTTCGTACAATCTCTCTTGCAATATGTCACGAAATCGTGACACTTTTTCTTTCAGACTCTCTCTCTTGCAATATGTCATGAAATCGTGACACTTTTTCTTCCGTACAATCTCTCTTGCAATATGTCGCGAAATCGTGACACTTTTTCTACTTGCCTTTTTCTCTTCCAACATGTCATGAAATCGTGACACTTTTTCTACTTGCCTTTTTCTCTTCGAACATGTCACGAAATCGTGACAGTTTTTCTTGCTTGTGCTTTCTCTTCGAACATGTCGCGAAATCATGATAGTTTTTCCTGCTTGCGCTTTCTCTTCGAACATGTCACGAAATCATGACAGTTTTTCTTGCTTGCGCTTTCTCTTCGAACATGTCATGAAATCGTGACAGTTTTTCTTGCTTGCGCTTTCTCTTCGAACATGTCACAAAATCGTGATAGTTTTTCTTTCTTCTCAACATGTCGCGATATCGTGATAGTTTTTCTTTCTTGCTCAACATGTCACGATATCGCGACAGTTTTTCTTTCTTGCTCAACATGTCGCGATATCGCGACAGTTTTCTTCCTTGTGATTTTCTTTTGATTTTTAGCATATGGGCCACTTCGATCTTTTGGAAAATCATTGTACATACTCTGAAGAACCTCTTAACTCCTATCCACTGCATCAACCGATCTATCTGACTGTGTTGACAACAATGACAATACTTTTGTTGCACCTTGCTCAACAATCTCCCCCTTTGGAATTGTTGGCAACACATGTGCAATTTTCTATAACTCTTCTCCCCCTTTGACAATAATACCAAAGGGCTACTGCAGACTCCCCCTGAGTCCATGCACAACATTCTCAGGCACAAATTTATTACACTTAGCAAAAATCATGAACATGAGCAAAAAGATAATCAAATACTTAAATGCTCCCCCTGAGAATGTGATCCCTATAGCTAGTCAATTCTTGGGAAGTGTGACCACTCCCAATTTATTGCGAAGGTACTCAAAAAGCTTCCTTGGGCAATGGTTTTGTGAAGATATCTACTACTTGCTCTATAGTTGGAACAAAATCCAACTTAACCTCACCTTTCGCAACTTTCTCCTTCAAAAAATGATACCTGCATACAACATGTTGTCGCTGCAATATATTCTGCCTCTGTTGTCGATAAGGAAACTGACTCTTGTTTCTTACTGTGCCATGTGACCAACCTGTCTCCAAGATAGAATGCACCTCCACTGGTACTCTTTCTGTCATCGACACTTCCTGCCCAATCTGCATCTGAATACGAAATAAGGGTGAAGTCTTTACCTTTTAGATACCATAACCCATACTCCATAGTACCCTTGAGGTACCGAAGAATCCTCTTCACTGCTGTCACATGAGTCTCCTTGGGATTAGCCTGAAATCATGCTACCATGCATACTACCTACAAAATATCTAGTCTGGTAGCTATCAGGTACAGTAAGCTCCCAATCATAGATCTGTACATGGTTTGATCAACAGGTGGAGATTTGTCATCCTTGCTCAACTTGCAACCAATCATTGACATTTCAAATTCTTTTTGCATCTTATTTGCTAAATATTTACATGACTCATCTTTGCTGCTGCCAAATATGATATCATCTTTCTTAAACCCTTGTTGAGTGAGATAGTTGTCTAGCTTTGCATACCATGCTCGGGGTGCCTGTTTCAAGCCATATATCTTCAACTTACAAACTAAGTTGGGATCATCACCAAGCTGGAAACCATCTGGCTGCTCAATATAAACCTCTTCTTCAAGCTTCCCATTCAAAAATGTTGATTTCACATCTGTCAAAAAAATTGTCAAGTGACTCACACTTGTACCAGCTTTTGTCCAACACTGTACCGACACTGCAATTTTACTGCCAACTCTGTGCAAGCATCAAACACTGTACCACAACACCAACCAAATCCCTTTTTACATTTTCAACTTGGTCTATGTTTTCTATAGTCACCGCTGGTCACACCTTACTTTCAACTGTTTGAATCAGGAGACAACATTTTGTCAAACACTTCACGGCCAACTATAGTGCACCTTACTCAAACTCATACTTCTGGACCTCGGATAGGTATGATTCACAAAGCAAAGTTGCTCATCTTGATGAGCTAAACATGAATCAATAATCAGACTTCAATATTTTTCACCACAGAGTCATAATAGATCTAACAATCTTCACGTCAATGTGTAGTTCAAATACACACTGCTTTTATCGAAACACATATATGCGGCTAGGGCAACATTCTTTCACTAACCAAATTATCTGAACTATTATAATCCTTAACTTTGGACAGTGGCAATAAGAACCATCAATAGTACAACAATGACATATAGCAATACTACCAATAATGACAACTCTCAATTTAATCACCACCCTTCACGACACTTCCACAAACAACTACATGAACTGAAAAACACACTTCAACAACTATACGACAACTTCCCTAACTACTTGCCTTTCATCCTCAGGTAATCAAACAAATACATAGGAGCATTAAAATGAAACTTCAAGATTGCTCCCCCTGAGGATGTGCTACCTGGAGTTGCTTAGTGCAATAGCGGAGTAGTCTCCTTCAGTCCAAGGAGACACGATTTCCTTTCTTCTATCCTTCTCCAAACTTTCTTGAACTCGGGCTTGGATTTTTCAACTACATCCTTGTTTTGCACCTTTTCGTGAACTCAAACATTTCTCTTGTGTGGTTGTCTCTTGTGCATCCTTGATGAATGATTATTTTCCTTTCTTTTATGTACATGATTTATTCCCTGTCTGTGTTGCGTTCTTTGTGTCTGATGAAATCTACTGTTTTGCCTTAGATTAGATACAAAAGTGCTTGGACAAAACCTTGCTATGTGCCCATGACCATTACATTGAAAACATTGTACATAGTGTTCACTCAGAAACGTAGATGTATTTCTACCAAGCATAACTCTTTGATTTATTATTCAATCCACAATAAATTGCCTTGTGACCATACTTGGTTGCATCTGAAACAATAGCCATTAAAAGTATTATTATGAATAGAGTGAGAGTGATAGAACCTCTTTTGTTGTGGTTGCTTTGTTGTAGATCTCCTTTGATATTTTCTTCCTTTTGAAGATTCAGCTTCAAAATTTTCTTGCTTCGATCCTTCAACAGTGAACTTCTTCTTCTCTGTAGAGTTGGAAGATGAAGGTTGTTCAACTTCATATCCAAGACCACGCTTATCCATGGAGCTTCTTTGTTGGCTTATCATTTTATCTAGCAACTCTGTGCTCTTCTCGAATTTGAGATTTGTATTGGCCTCTTCTAGTTGTTTCTTCAATAAAACAATCTCTTCCTCTTGTTTGCAACAACCAATCTCTTTCTCATTGATCTATGACCTGAGAGTTTCTTCAATCCTTTTGAATTCTTCTACCTATACTTTCAAACTGGTTATTATTTCATTTGCATCCTCAAGCTTTCTTGAGATTTCCTTATTCCTTTTTCTTTCTATCTTCAATTCATCCAGAGCTGCAATTAGTTCCTCTTTCAAATTTATTTTTGCATCAATTTCTTCTTCATCACATTCCTATTCTTTTTATGTTTCTTCTTTGAGTGTCATGAGAAGACCTCCACCTATTTCCCTTTTAGAATCATCCTCTAGGACTTCATTAACTCTCAGCATATATGCCTCTATGTTCTCATCGTCATTCAACTTTAATGCTTCGAACTGAGCTTGATGTGTTTGTAACTTGGCCTCCTTGATCTCATCGTCTCCTTCATGAATACTCCTTAGTTTGTCCCATATTTCTTTTGCCATTTTACAACTCATGATCTTTACCAATTCACTGTCTACTAATCCGCACCTGATAGCATTCTTTGCTTTTGAGTCATTCTCAAATAGATTCTTACCGACAGCATCGGTTGGAGGAGTGATGGGTATTGTGTATTCACTGTCTACTGAATCCTAGATGTCGTATCCCAAAGCACAAAGATATGCCTGCATCCTGATTCTCCAGATCACGTAATTAGTTTTGTCAAACAAAGGTGCTTTGTTTGATGAGAAGTCTTCAACCTTTTTGGTTCAATTTTCTCTTCCACAGGAACTGAAACTGACTGAGATGCCCTTTTGGAGGAGGATCTATTCTTCTTACCCATTGCATACTAATCCAAGATCAACCCTGACTGATTTAGCCTAAGAAGGGAACTTGGCTCTGATACCAATTGTTAGTCTTACAATGGCACTGAGAGGGGGGGTGAATCAGTGTAGTTCTTTAAACTTAAATTCATAGCTCTTAAAACTGAAATAATGAAACCTTAAAACTAGATAAAGCAAGTATCACAAGAGAACATCACACAACACAAGATTTAATGAGGTTCACCAAATTGGCTACTCCTCAAGAATGACTGCTTGGACTACCATCCAAATCCAGCCTTTGCAAAGCTCCAACTTTACAATCAATTTACCAGCACCCACTGGAAGGAGTACCAACCCCTTATTTATCTGCACCAACAGAAAGGAGCACCAACCCCTGATTTACCAGCACCTACTGGAAGGAGCACCAACCCCTGATGCCAAGCTACAACCTGGACTTCAATTTTGAATCTAGAAGTTTAACAAAAAAATACCTTCGCTTTTACAAGACCTTGACTGGTCTATTGCTTACCCAATCTCTCTCACTATTTATGAAACAGAGACATCTTCTGCGATCTACAGCCGCACTTCGCCTTTTGCACTCTCTATGCCTTCTGCTCTCTCTATGCAATCACAGCCACACTTGGTTGAACTTCAACCTTTGCACTCTTTGCACTTTGCTCTCTTTGCGCACTAACAGATGCATTTAGGACAATTCGACATGACTCTTCGCTCACTTTGTGCACTTCGCCATCATCTCGTCGCTTCTGCGCTTTTTGCGCTCTTACGACCGCATTTCACACTTCGACATGCATTCGACATGATGTCTACAACACTTCAACACATCCAAAATTCTCCAAACAACCCTCCTTTTATAACAAAATTCTTATGATGAAAACCCTAATCTTAGTCGACTGTAAACCCTAATCTTAGTCGGCTATAAACCCTAATTTTAGTCGGCTGTCATCGGTTCGTCGGCTTCAACTCAACTACAAAAATACATGTCACGATATCGTGACACTTTCGCTTTCTCTCTCTTTCTCCTTGCTTTGGCCTCCAAAAATACAACATGTCGTGATATCGTGACACTTTTTCTTTCTCTCTCTTTCTCTTTGCATCGGACCGCGAAAATGCTACATGTCACGATATCGCGACACTTTTTCTCCTTACGCTTTCTCTTTTTCCCTCTTCGTCCCCCGAAAATACAACATGTCGCGATATCACGACACTTTTTCTCCTTGCTTTTTCTCTTAGCTTCGGCCCGCGAAAATACAACATGTCGCGATATCGTGACACTTTCACCTTCGTACTCTTCCTCTTTACTTTTGTCGCGATATCATGACACTTCTGCCTTCTTACTTTCTCTCTCCTCCTTTAGTCATGAAAATGCGACATGTCACGATATCATGACACTTTTTCTCCTTTGCTCTTTCTCTTGCCTTCGAGTTGCAAAACACGACATGTCGCGATATCGCGACACTTTTTCTCTCGGACTCTCTTTCTTGCAATATGTCACGAAATCGTGACACTTTTTCTTTCGTACAATCTCTCTTGCAATATGTCACGAAATCGTGACACTTTTTCTTTTAGACTCTCTCTTGCAATATGTCGAGAAATCATGACACTTTTTCTTTTGTACAATCTCTCTTGCAATATGTCACGAAATCGTGACACTCTTTCTACTTGCCTTTTTCTCTTCCAACATGTCACGAAATCATGACAGTTTTTCCTGCATGCACTTTCTTTTTGAACATGTCACGAAATCACGACATGTTTTCTTGCTTGCGCTTTCTCTTCGAACATGTCACGAAATCGTGATAGTTTTTCCTGCTTGTGCTTTCTCTTCGAACATGTCGTGAAATCATGATAGTTTTTCTTGCTTGCACTTTCTCTTCGAACATGTCACAAAATTGTGACAATTTTTCTTGCTTGCGCTTTCTCTTCGAACATGTCGTGAAATCGTGACAGTTTTTCTTTCTTGCTCAACATGTCGCGATATCGCGACAGTTTTTCTTTCTTGCTCAACATGTCGCGATATCGCGATAGTTTTCTTCCTTGTGATTTTCTTTTGATTTTTAGCATATGGGCCACTTTGATCTTTTGGAAAATCACTGTACATACTCTGAAGAACCTCTTAACTCCTATCCACTGCATCAACCGATCTATCTGACTGTGTTGACAACAATGACAATACTTTTGCACCTTGCTCAACAAATATTGTGGAACATATAAAGAATGCGAGTTTACAAGTATCCATGTGGAATGCACTTTCACTACCAAGTCAGGTGGACCTTCTCATAGAAGCCTTGAATCACATAGTTCCAGCACCAAAGGAGGCAAAAAATATTGATGCACAAGACACCAGTATTATGAAAATCTGTCCTAATAAGGTAAAAGTGCCATCTAAGCCTCTTCATTTTTATATAAATCTTATTATAGGTCAACATTTGGTACACAGTTGTCTTATTGACTCAGGGGCTAGCAGTTGTGTGATGCCAAAGAGAGTAGTTGAGGCTTTAGGATTGAAAATCCAGCTAATGGATGTAGGTGTCATGTAACTTGATGGGACCACTGTTAAAATATTGGGTGTGGTTAAGAATTTAGATCTTACTTTGCATTCTTACCCCAGTATAACCATCACACATGATATATCTGTTATAGACCTTCCACCTATATTTACTATATGCCTGTCAAGGGATTTTACTACAAATTTAGGAGGATATATATCCCTAGATTGGTCCAATATGTCATTAACCACAAGATATGGCACAAAATAATTTATACAAGCTTAACCCATATTATCATTCCATGTAGAACCTCTTGACCTAAAGCCTAAAGTAAATTATACAACAATGGAATAAACTAACACTACAGATTAGATTTAGGATCCTCCTAATCCTGACATTCATATGGATGAATGGGTAAGACAATTATATGGGTATGATCCATATGATAATTTTCAAGAGGTAGGCATCGACACATATTGTATCATGGAGGAGAAAATTGCAATCCTAAAAGTTGTAAAAAAGGAACAAAAGCCTAAAGATTTGTGGAAGCTTCACTTTGATGGACCTAGATGCATGCAAGGTGCTGGTGCAGGCGTTGTTCTTACTTATCCTTCAAATAAAATATTTTTGCATTATTTCAACCTATAATTTTGTTGCACTAATAATATGGCGGAGTATGAAGATCTCATTCATGGACTCCTAACAGGTAAGAAGAGAGGAATTAAACAATTGCATATTATTGGTGATTCACAACTTGTGGTACAATAGGTCAAAGGTTAGTGTGCAGTCAAAAATAAGCTTTTGAGAGCTTATAAGAATAGAGTGTTAGATCTACTTGAAGGCTTTGATGCCTTAAATATTCAATCATTCCCCAGGAAGAGCAATCAAGAAGTTGATATGATGGAAACTGTGGGGGTAAAATATCAGTTACCTATTGTTTTCCTGTGTAAGAATAACAACAATATATTGTTTTTCCTCAAAATCTTACATAATAAAATCCCTTTCAAAATTGAGGTTTGTTAGAGCAAGGGATTTAGAAACAGTAAGGGTAGGTTTTTGTAGTTTTTATTATTATTTTTTTGTTGTGTTTCCTAAGTGTTTTGACACATTTTTTGCTTCATTTTGGAGTATGTTTTCCTTCTTCTATTTGTTGTTTTTTCTGCTGTTTGCATTGGTTTGTTTAGTTGCAGAGATTGGTTTCAAAGTCTAATATTATAAAGCAAGTGCAAAATTTTATTCTTCTTGAAAATATAAAGATGATCAATGAATCTATGCCCAATGGATGTTAAGGCTACCTGGTATTATGGGTTCTTTCAACATAGCAGGCATGCTTCCCCTAAGAATTGTTAACTATTAATAAATTTTGAGTCTCCTACCCAAATTTATTAACTATGTGGATAATTATGATAAGTTCAAGCAATGTGTAAAAGGAGATATGCAGGATGGATTAGAGGCTCCCCCCAAGGTTGAGGCTAGTCCATTCAAGCAAATGGAGGATTTATCCAAAGATATTAAAAGATTTAGAAGATATTTTCAGAAAGTCAAATATTTGTTAAAAGTCAGGTATTTTCAAAAAGACAGATATTTTCAGAAATGCAAATATCTGTTAAAAGTTAGATATTTTTCAAAAAGTGAAATATATGTTAAAAGTTTTAATAGATATTTTCAAAAAGGTAGATAAATTCAAAAATGCAAATATCTATTGAAGTTGAATATTTTAAGAAAGGATTGAGATATTTTGTAAAAGATCTCTCTATATTTTATTGTATCTTAAGAAGATATTAAAGGACTCTTGGAATTGCTCTTGTCTATAAAAGAGAATTCCTAACTCATTATAAAGTAGTTTTTGATGATCTACCTACTTGCAGACCTCTGTAAATTAAACTCAAAAATTGATACAAAGTTTTTTGCAGATACACCTATGTATTCTAACTTGAATTTTATTACATGTGGCATTGGCCCTTGGTGTGATTTCATCTTACCTCTTGCATTGAATTAGAATTTATGTAAGTTTTTGTGTGATTTTATTTGTGTTGATAAAGTGTGGATTTAATTGACTACCAGGTTTAATTTAGTTCTTACCTCTATGTTTATTATTTTGGCATTTGCCAGTGTTTTGTGTATTTCAAGGATGTATTAACTATCCTTCTTATTTTGGTGTATCACCTCCCTTTCCCTATTTTTAGTTATTTGTTTTTCCTTCTCTCTTTTCCTCTGTAATTTTATGAGAACCAGATCACTCTAGAGATCTTCTTCTCTTAGGCAGTCTCACATGAGAGTAGAATTCCCATGTTAATGGATGACAACAGGCGTAAATGTTATCATACATTTTCAACCATTAACAGATATTATTAACCATTTGTATCTCACTTGTGTGTAGGTATAGAGGTTCAAAGTGAGCCGATATAGACAAAACAAATCAAACACAACAAAGGACTCTAGTGATCAATTTTTTGACCCCAAATGATCAAATATCACAACCATACAACACCTAGATTGTTAGATTGTACGATCATCGATACCCCTAATGGTCGACATCTAGACACGGGTACATGTGATTAGAAGTAGATCCAACAGATGCATACACAATCGTGAACACAGATGTAGATACCCAGATCTAGAAAAAATAATGATCATGAAAAACCTACCCTTCAGTGCTATAGTAACAAAAGAACTGAGGCACCATCATTAATTGTAAAAGGGAATTAACCCCCTTAAATGCTTGCATAACCTTTGTGATGGTCAATTTTGTAATCAATAAGGACAAAAACATACACAATATAATAAATATATATATTTTATTGCTTCTATTCATTTGCTTTACATAGTGCATCTTTTTATCATCTACAAGATGGCGATCACAATGGGACCTTCCCTTTGATTTGGTTTGCGTAATAGTTCAGGTTTTTTTTAAGATTGATATAAGTCTATTTTCTACATTTTGTAAATTACTAACACATTTTCCTGTTTTGAGTTTTTACACAGGCTACATATAGTACACAAACAAAACCATTTGAACTAATATGGCCTCAAAATACAACCATCTAGCTAGGGACAATCTCAGATAGAAATCATCTAACCTCAGATGGTCATGAAATACAAGCACACCAACCTTCGATCTTTGATAAAACACAAGATCATAGGTAGGGAGATAATATTCCTTTTCGTTAGAAGTTTTTAGTTAGAAGTTGTCTTAGATAAATAAATTTAGAGTTATTTTCTTTATACTTCCTTTTGTGTGGTAAGAAAGAAAGATTTGTTTTCTCTTATGTGGTTGTCTCTTATGCATCCTTGATGAATGATTATTTTCCTTTCTTTTATGTACATGATTTATTCCCTATCTATGTTGCATTCTTTGTGTCTGATGAAATCTACTATTTTGCCATAGATTAGATACAAAAATGCTTGGACAAAACATTGCTATGTGCCCATGACCATTACATTGAAAACATTGTACATAGTGTTCACTCAGAAACGCAGATGTATTTCTACTAGCATAACTCTTTGATTTATTATTCAATCCACAATAAATTGCCTTATGACCATACTGGTTGCATCTGAAAAAATAGCCATTGAAAGTATTATTATGAATAGAGTGAGAGTGATAGAACCTCTTTTGCTGTGGTTGCTTTGCTGTAGACCTCCTTTGATATTTTCTTCCTTTTGAAGATTCAGCTTCAAACTTTTCTTGCTTTGATCCTTCAACAGTGAACTTCTTCTTCTCTACAGAGTTGGAAGATGAAGGTTGTTCAACTTCATATCCAAGACCACGCTTATCTGTGGAGCTTCTTTGTTGGTTTATCATTTTATCTAGCAACTCTGTTCTCTTATTGAATTTTTGATTTGTATTGGCCTCTTCTAGTTGTTTCTTCAATAAAACAATCTCTTCCTCTTGTTTGCAGCAACCAATCTCTTTCTCATTGATCTACGACCTGAGAGTTTCTTCAAACCTTTTGAATTCTTCTACTTGTACTTTCAAACTAGTTATTATTTCATTTGCATCCTTAAGCTTTCTTGAGATTTCCTTATTCCTTTTTCTTTCTATCTTCAATTCATCCAGAGCTGAAATTAGTTCCTCTTTCAAATTTATTTCTGCATCAATTTCTTCTTCATCACATTCCTGTTATTTTTTTGTTTCTTCTTTGAGTGTCATGAGAAGACCTCCACCTGTTTCTTTTTTAGAATCATCCTCTTGGACTTCATTAACTCTCAGCATATATACCTCTATGTTCTCATCGTCATTCAAATTTAATGCTTCGAACGGATCTTGATGTGTTTGTAACTTGGCCTCCTTGATCTCATCGTCTCTTTCATGAATAATCCTTAGTTTGTCCCATATTTATTTTTCCATTTTACAACTCATGATATTTACCAGTTCACTGTCTACTAATCCGCACCTGATAACATTCTTTGCTTTTGAGTCATTCTCGAATAGATTCTTACTAGAAACATTGATTGGAGGAGTAAAGGGTATTGTGTATTCACTGTCTACTCAATCCCAGATGTCGTATCCCAAAGCACAAAGATATGCTTACATCCTGAATCTTCAGATCACGTAATTAGTTTGGTCAAACAAAGGTGCTTTGTTTGATGAGAAGTCTTCAACTTTTTTGGTTCAATTTTCTCTTCCACAGGAACTGAAACTGACTGAGATGCCCTTTTGGAGGAGGATCTATTCTTCTTACCCATTGCATACTAATCCAAGATCAACCCTAACTAATTCAACCTAAGAAGGGAACTTGGCTCTGATACCAATTGTTAGTCTTACAATGGCACTGAGAGGGGCGATGAATCAGTGTAGTTCTTTAAACTTAAATTCATAGCTCTTAAAACTAAAATAATGAAACCTTAAAACTAGATAAAGCAAGTATCACAAGAGAACATCACACAACACAAGATTTAATGAGGTTCACTAAATTGGCTACTCCTCAAGAATGATTGCTTGGACTACCATCCAAATCCAGCCTTTGCAAAGCTCCAAATTTACAATCAATTTACCAACACCCACTGGAAGGAGTACCAACCCCTTATTTATCTGCACCAATAGAAAGGAGCACCAACCCCTAATTTACCAGCACCTACTGGAAGGAGCACCAACCCCTGATGCCAAGCTGTAACCTGGACTTCAATTTTTAATCTAGAAGTTTAACAAAAAAATACCTTTGATTTTACAAGACCCTGACTAGTCTATTTCTTACCCAATCTCTCTCACTATTTATGGAACAAACACATCTTCTATGATCTACAATTGCACTTTGCCTTCTGCACTCTCTATGCCTTCTGCTCTCTCTGTGTAATCACAACCGCACTTGGTTGAACTTCAACCTTTGCACTCTTTGTGCCTTCTACTTTATCTACACACTAACAGACGCACTTAGGACAATTCGACATGACTCTTCACTTACTTTGCGCACTTCGCCATCATCTCGCCACTTCTGCGCTTTTTGCACTCTTACAGCCACATTTCACACTTCAAAACACATTCGACACGACTTGCTCTCTATGCACAACGATCGTATTTCACACACTTTAACACATCCATAATTCTCCAAAAAACCCTCCTTTTATAACAAGATTTTCATAATGAAAACCCTAATCTTAGTCGGTTGTAAACCCTAATCTTAGTCGACCGTAAACCCTAATTTTAGTCGACTATCATCGATTCATCGGCTTCAACTCAATCGTAAAAATACAACATGTCACGATATCGCGACACTTTCGCTTTCTCTCTCTTTCTCCTTGCTTTGGCCCCCGAAAATACAACATTTCGTGATATCGCGACACTTTTTCTTTCTCTCTCTTTCTCTTTGCATCGGACCGCAAAAATGCTACATGTCGCGATATCATGACACTTTTTCTCCTTACGCTTTCTCTTTGCTTTGGCCCCCGAAAATACATGTCGCGATATCGCGACACTTTTTCTCCTTACGCTTTCTCTTTTCTTTGGCCCCCAAAAATACATGTCGCGATATCATGACACTTTTTCTCCTTGCTTTTTCTCTTAGCTTTAGCCCACGAAAATGAAGCATGTCGCGATATCGCAACACTTTCACCTCTGTACTCTTCCTCTTTACTTTTGTCGTGATATCACGACACTTCTGCCTTCTTAATTTCTCTCTCATCCTTTAGTCGCGAAAATGCGACATGTCGTGATATCATGACACTTTTTCTCCTTTGCTCTTTCTCTTGCCTTTGGGTCACAAAAATGTGACATGTCTCGATATCGTGACACTTTTTCTCTCAAACTCTCTTTCTTGCAATATGTCATGAAATCATGACACTTTTTCTTCCGTACACTCTCTCTTGCAATATGTCCCGAAATCACGACACTTTTTCTTTCGGACTCTCTCTCTTGCAATATGTCACGAAATCGTGACACTTTTTCTTTCGTACAATCTCCCTTGCAATATGTCATGAAATCGTGACACTCTTTCTACTTGCCTTTTTCTCTTCCAACATGTCATGAAATCGCGACAGTTTTTCCTGCTTGCGCTTTCTTTTTGAACATGTCATGAAATCACGATAGTTTTTCTTGCTTGCGCTTTCTCTTCAAACATGTCATGAAATTGTGACAGTTTTTCCTGCTTGCGCTTTTTCTTCGAACATGTCACAAAATCATGATAGTTTTTCCTGCTAGCGCTTTCTCTTCGAACATGTCACGAAATCGTGATAGTTTTTCTTACTTGCGCTTTCTCTTTGAACATGTCACGAAATCATGATAGTTTTTCTTTCTTCTCAACGTGTCGTGATATCATCAGAGTTTTTCTTTCTTGCTCAACATGTTGCGATATCGCGACAATTTTTCTTTCTTGCTCAACATGTCGTGATATCGGGATAGTTTTCTTCCTTTTGATTTTATTTTTATTTTTAGCATATGTGCCACTTTGATCTTTTGAAAAATCACTATACATACTCTGAAGAACCTTTTAACTCCTGTCCACTACATCAACCGATCTGTCTGACTGTGTTGACAACAATGGCAATACTGTTGCACCTTGCTCAACAAATATTGTGGAACAAATAAAGAAGGTGATTTTACAAGTATCCATGTGGAATGCACTTTCACTACCAAGTCAGGTGGACCTTCTCATAGAAGCCTTGAATCACATAGTTCCAGCACCAAAGGAGGCAAAAAATATTGATGCACAAACCACCAGTATTATGAAAATCTGTCCTAATAAGGTAAAAGTGCCATCTAAGCCTCTTCATTTTTATATAAATCTTATTATAGGTCAACATTTGGTACACAGTTGTCTTATTGACTCAGGGGCTAGCAGTTGTGTGATGCCAAAGAGAGTAGATGAGGCTTTAGGATTGAAAATTCAGCTAATGGATGTAGGTGTCATGTAACTTGATGGGACCACTATTAAAATATTGGGTGTGGTTAAGAATTTAGATCTTACTTTGCATGCTTACCCCAGTATAAGGTGCTTTGTTTGATGAGAAGTATTCAAAAAATTTTGGTTCAATTTTCTCTTCCACAATAACTAAAACTGACTGAGATGCCCTTTTGGAGGAGGATCTATTCTTCTTACCCATTGCGTACTAATCCAAGATCAACCCTGACTGATTTAACCTGAGAAGGGAACTTGGATCTGATACCAATTGTTATTATTATAATGGCACTGAGAGGGGGGGTGAATCAGTGTAGTTATTTAAACTTAAATTCATAGCTCTTAAAACTAAAATAATGAAACCTTAAAACCAGATAAAGCAAGTATCACAAGAGAACATCACACAACATAAGATTTAACGAAGTTCACTAAATTGGCTACTCCTCAAGAATGACTGCTTGGACTACCATCCAAATCCAGCCTTTGCAAAGCTCCAACTTTACAATCAATTTAATAGTACCCACTGGAAGGAGTACCAACCCCTTATTTATTTGCACTAACAGAAAGGAGCACCAACCCATGATTTACCAGCACCTACTAGAAGGAGCACCAAACCTTGATGCCAAGCTGCAACCTGGACTTCAATTTTGAATCTAGAAGTTTAACAAAAAAATACCTTCACTTTTACAAGACCCTGACTGGTCTATTTCTTACCCAATATCTCTCACTATTTATGGAATAGACACATCTTCTGTGATCTACAACCGCAATTCGCCTTCTGCACTCTCTACGCCTTCTGATCTCTCTATGCAATCATAGCCGCACTTGGTCAAACTTCATCCTTTGCACTCTTTGTGCCTTCTGCTTTCTCTACACACTAACAGACACACTTAGGACAATTTGACATGACTCTTCACTCACTTTATGCACTTCGCCATCATCTCGTCGCTTCTATGCTTTTTGTGCTCTTATAGCCGCATTTCACACTTCGAAACGCATTCGACACGAATTGCTCTCTGTGCACAGTGATCGTATTTCACACACTTCAACACATCCACAGTTCTCCAAACAACCCTCCTTTTATAACAAGATTTTCATAATGAAAACCCTAATCTCAGTCGACTGTAAACCCTAATCTTAGTTGACTGTAAACCCTAATTTTAGTCGGCTATCATCGGTTCGTCGACTTCAACTCAATCGCAAAAATACAACATGTCGCGATATCACGACACTTTCACTTTCTCTCTCTTTCTCCTTGCTTTGGCCCCCAAAAATACATGTCGTGATATCGCAACACTTTTTCTTTCTCTCTCTTTCTCTTTGCATCGGATCGTAAAAATGCTACATGTCGCGATATAGCGACACTTTTTCTCCTTATGCTTTCTCTTTGCTTTGGCCCTCGAAAATACATGTCGTGATATCACGACACTTTTTCTCCTTACGCTTTCTCTTTGCTTCGGCCCCCAAAAATACATCATGTCACGATATCATGACACTTTTTCTCCTTGCTTTTTCTCTTAGCTTCGGCTTGTGAAAATATAGCATGTCGCGATATCATGACACTTTCACCTCTGTACTCTTCCTCTTTACTTTTGTCACGATATCGTGACACTTCTACCTCCTTAATTTATCTCTCCTCCTTTTGTCACGAAAATGCGACATGTCACGATATCGCGACACTTTTTCTCCTTTGCTCTTTCTCTTGCCTTCGGGTCACAAAAACGCGACATGTCGTGATATCACGACACTTTTTTTCTCAGAATCTCTTTCTTGCAATATTTCATGAAATCGTGACACTTTTTCTTCCGTACAATCTCTCTTGCAATATGTCCCGAAATCGTGACACTTTTTCTTTCATACAATCTCCCTTGCAATATGTCACAAAATCGCGACACTCTTTCTACTTGCCTTTTTCTCTTCCAACATGTCACGAAATCGTGACAGTTCTTCCTGCATGCGCTTTATTTTTGAACATGTCACGAAATCGCAACAGTTTTTCTTGCTTGCACTTTCTCTTCGAACATGTCATGAAATCGTGACAGTTTTTCCTGCTTGTGCTTTCTCTTCGAACATGTCGTGAAATCTTGATAGTTTTTCTTGCTTGCACTTTCTCTTCGAACATGTCACGAAATCGCGATAGTTTTTCTTACTTGCGCTTTCTCTTCGAACATGTCGTGAAATCACGACAATTTTTCTTTCTTCTCAACATGTCACGATATCGTGACAGTTTTTCTTTCTTGCTCAACATGTCGCGATATCGCGACAGTTTTTATTTCTTGCTCAACATGTCATGATATCACAACAGTTTTATTCCTTGTGATTTTCTTTTGATTTTTAGCATATGTGCCACTTTGATCTTTTGGAAAATCACTATACATACTCTGAAGAACCTCTTAACTCCTGTCCACTGCATCAACTGATCTGTCTGACTGTGTTGACAACAATGACAATACTGCTGCACCTTGCTCAACAAATATTGTGGAACAAATAAAGAAGGTGAGTTTACAAGTATCCATGTGGAATGCACTTTCACTACCAAGTCAAGTGGACCTTCTCATAGAAGCCTTGAATCACATAGTTCCAGCACCAAAGGAGGCAAAAAATATTGATGCACAAGCCACCAGTATTATGAAAATTTGTCCTAATAAGGTAAAAGTGCCATCTAAGCCTCTTCATTTTTATATAAATCTTATTATAGGTCAACATTTGGTACACAGTTGTCTTATTGAATCAGGGGCTAGCAGTTGTGTGATGCCAAAGAGAGTAGCTGAGGCTTTAGGATTGAAAATTCAGCTAATGGATGTAGGTGTCATGTAACTTGATGGGACCACTATTAAAATATTGGGTGTGGT
The DNA here is from genome assembly GCA_028583015.1 of Wollemia nobilis. Taxonomy (NCBI): domain Eukaryota; kingdom Viridiplantae; phylum Streptophyta; class Pinopsida; order Araucariales; family Araucariaceae; genus Wollemia; species Wollemia nobilis. The sequence continues at coordinate 14,836,004 of JAQPPZ010000521.1, forward strand.
TAAGAATTTAGATCTTACTTTGCATGCTTACCCCAGTATAACCATCACACATGATATATCTGTTATAGACCTTCCACCTATATTTACTATATGCCTGTCAAGGGATTTTATTGCAAATTTAGGAAGATATATATCCCTAGATTGGTCCAATATGTCATTAACCACAAGATATGGCACAAAATAATTTATACAAGCTGAACCCATATTATCATTCCATGTAGAACCTCTTGACCTAAAGCCTAAAGTAAATTATACAACCATGGAATCAACTAACACTATAGATTAGATTTAGGACATTCATATGGTTGAATGGGTAAGACAATTATATGGGTATGATCCATATGATAATTTTCAAGAGGTAGGCATCGACACATATTGTATCATGGAGGAGAAAATTGTAATCCTAGAAGTTGTAAAAAAGGAACAAAAACCTAAAGATTTGTGGATGCTTCACTTTGATGGACCTAGATGCATGCAAGGTGCTGGTGCAGGCATTGTTCTTACTTATCCTTCAAATAAAATATTTTTGCATTATTTCAACCTATAATTTTGCTGCACTAATAATATGGCGGAGTATGAAGATCTCATTCATGGACTCCTACAAGCTAAGAAGAGAGGAATTAAACAATTGCATATTATTGGTGATTCACAACTTGTGGTACAATAGGTCAAAGGTTAGTGTGCAGTCAAAAATAAGCTTTTGAGAGCTTATAAGAATAGAGTGCTAGATCTACTTGAAGGCTTTGATGCCTTAAATATTCAATCATTCCCCAGGAAGAGCAATCAAGAAGTTGATATGATGGAAACTGTGGGGGTAAAATATCAGTTACCTATTGTTTTCCTGTGTAAGAATAACAACAATACATTGTTTTTCCTCAAAAGCTTACACAATATTTGTTTTTCCTTCTCTCTTTTCCTCTGTAATTTTATGAGAACCAACTCACTCTAGAGATCTTCTTCTCTTAGGCAGTCTCACATGAGAGTAGAATTCCCATGTTAATGGATGACAACAGGCGTAAATGTTATCATACATTTTCAACCATTAACAGATATTATTAACCAGTTGTATCTCACTTGTGTGTAGGTATAAAGGTTCAGAGTGAGCCGATATAGACAAAACAACTCAAACACAACAAAGGACTCTAGTGATCGATCGTTCGACCCCAAATGATCAAATATCACAACCATCCATCACCTAGATGGTTACATTGTACGACCATCGATACCCCTAATGGTCAACATCTAGACACAGGTACATGTGATTAGAAGTAGATCCAGCAGATGCATACACAATCATGAACATAGATGTAGATACCCAGATCTAGAAAAAATGATGATCATGACAAAACTGCCCTTCAGTGCTATAGTAAAAAAAAAACCGAGGGACCATCATTAATTGTAAAAGGGAATTAACCCCCTAAAACACTTGCATAACTCCTGTGAGGGTCAATTTTGTAATCAATCAGGACAAAAACATACACAATATAATAAATATATATTTTATTGCTTCTATTCATTTGCTTTACATAGTGCATCTTTTTATCATCTACAAGATGGCGATCACAATGGGACGTTCCATTTGATTTGGTTTGCGTAATAGTTCAGGTTTTTTTTAAGATTGATATTAGTCTGTTTTCTAAATTTTGGAAATTACTAACACATTTTCCTGTTTTGAGTTTTTACACAGGCTACATATAGTACACAAACAAAACCATTTGAACTAATATGGACTCAAACTACAACCATCTAGCTAGGGACAATCTCAGATAGAAATCATCTGACCTTAGACGGTCATGAAATACAAACACACCAACCTTCGATCTTTGATAAAACACAAGATCATAGGTAGGGAGATAATATTCCTTTTTGTTAGAAGTTTTTAGTTAGCAGTAGTCTTAGATAAATAAATTTAGAGTTATTTTCTTTATGCTTCCTTTTGTGTGGTAAGCAAGAAAGATTTGTTTTCTCTTATGTGGTTGTCTCTTGTGCATCCTTGATGAATGATTATTTTCCTTTCTTTTATGTACATTATTTATTCCCTGTCTGTGTTGCGTTTTTTGTGTCTGATGAAATCTATTGTTTTGCCTTAGATTAGATACAAAAGTGCTTGGACAAAACCTTGCTATGTGCCCATGACCATTACATTGAAAACATTGTACATAGTGTTCACTCAAAAACGCAGATGTATTTCTACCAGCATAACTCTTTGATTTATTATTCAATCCATAATAAATTGCCTTATGACCATACTGGTTGCATCTGAAACAATAGCCATTGAAAGTATTATTATGAATAGAGTGAGAGTGATAGAACCTCTTTTGTTGTGGTTGCTTTGCTGTAGACCTCCTTTGATATTTTCTTCCTTTTGAAGATTCAACTTCAAACTTTTCTTGCTTCGATCCTTCAATAGTGAACTTCTTCTTATCTACAGAGTTGGAAGATGAAGGTTGTTCAACTTCATATCCAAGACCACGCTTATCTATGGAGCTTCTTTGTTGGCTTATCATTTTATCTAGCAACTCTGTTCTCTTCTTGAATTTTAGATTTGTATTGGCCTCTTCTAGTTGTTTCTTCAATAAAACAATCTCTTCCTCTTGTTTGCAGCAACCAATCTCTTTCTCATTGATCTATGACCTAAGAGTTTCTTCAATCCTTTTGAATTATTCTACCTGTACTTTCAAACTGGTTATTATTTCATTTGCATCCTCAAGCTTTCTTGAGATTTCCTTATTCCTTTTTCTTTCTATCTTCAATTCATCCAGAGCTGAAATTAGTTCCTCTTTCAAATTTATTTCTGCATCAATTTCTTCTTCATCACATTCATATTATTTTTTTGTTTCTTCTTTGCGTGTCATGATAAGACCTCCACCTATTTATTTTTTAGAATCATCCTCTAGGACTTCATTAACTCTCAGCATATATACCTCTATGTTCTCATCGTCATTCAACTTTAATTCTTCGAACAGAGCTTGATGTGTTTGTAACTTGGTCTCCTTGATCTCATCATCTCCTTCATGAATACTCCTTAGTTTGTCCCATATTTCTTTTGCCATTTTACAACTCATGATCTTTACCAGTTCACTGTCTACTAATCCACACCTAATAACATTCTTTGCTTTTGAGTCATTCTCAAATAGATTCTTACCGGCAGCATCGATTGGAGGAGTGAAGGGTATTGTGTATTCATTGTCTACTCAATCCCAGATTTTGTATCCCAAAGCACAAAGATATGCCTGCATCCTGAATCTCCAGATCACGTAATTAGTTCTGTCAAACAAAGGTGCTTTGTTTGATGAGAAGTCTTCAACTTTTTTTGGTTCAATTTTCTCTTCCACAAGAATTGAAACTGACTGAGATGCCCTTTTGGAGGAGGATCTATTCTTCTTACCCATTGCGTACTAATCCAAGATCAACCCTGACTAATTTAACCTAAGAAGGGAACTTGGATCTGATACCAATTGTTAGTCTTACAATGGCATTGAGAGGGGGGGAGAATCAGTGTAGTTCTTTAAACTTAAATTCATAGCTCTTAAAACTGAAATAATGAAACCTTAAAACCAGATAAAGCAAGTATCACAAGAGAACATCACACAACACAAGATTTAACGAGGTTCACTAAATTGGCTACTCCTCAAGAATGACTGCTTGGACTACCATCCAAATCCAGCCTTTGCAAAGCTCCAACTTTATAATCAATTTACCAGCACCCACTAGAAGGAGTACCAACCCCTTATTTATTTGCACCAACAAAAAATGAGCACCAACCCCTGATTTACCAGCATCTACTGGAAGGAGCACCAAGCCCTGATGCCAAGCTGCAACCTAGACTTTAATTTTTAATCTAGAAGTTTAACAAAAAAACACCTTCACTTTTACAAGACCCTGACTGGTCTATTTCTTACCCAATCTCTCTCACTATTTATGGAACAGACACATCTTTTGCGATCTATAATTGCACTTCACCTTCTGCACTCTCTGCGCCTTCTGCTCTCTCTGTGTAATCACAGTTGCACTTGGTCAAACTTCAACCTTTACACTCTTTGTGCCTTCTACTTTATCTACACACTAACAGACACACTGAGGACAATTCAACATGACTCTTCACTCACTTTGTGCACTTTGCCATCATCTCATCGCTTCTACGCTCTTACAGCCGCATTTCACACTTCAAAATGCATTCGACATGACTTGTTCTCTACGCATAATGACCGTATTTCACACACTTCAACACATCCACAATTCTCCAAAAAACCCTCCTTTTATAACAAGATTTTCATAATGAAAACCCTAATCTCAGTCGGCTATAAATCCTAATCTTAGTCGACTGTAAATCCTAATTTTAGTCGGCTATCATCGGTTCGTCGGCTTCAACTCAACCGCAAAAATACAACATGTCACGATATCACAACACTTTCACTTTCTCTCTCTTTCTCCTTGCTTTGGCCCCTAAAAATACATGTCGCGATATCGCGACACTTTTTATTTCTCTCTCTCTTTCTCTTTGCATCGGACCGTAAAAATGCTACATGTCGCGATATCGTGACACTTTTTCTCCTTACGCTTTCTCTTTGCTTTGGCCCCCGAAAATACAACATGTCGCGATATCGCGACACTTTTTCTCCTTACACTTTCTCTTTGCTTCGGCCCCCAAAAATACATCATGTCGTGATATCATGACACTTTTTCTCCTTGCTTTTTCTCTTAGCTTCGGCCAATGAAAATACAGCATGTCGTGATATCGTGACACTTTCACCTCCGTACTCTTCCTCTTTACTTTTGTCGCGATATCGCGACACTTCTGCCTTCTTAATTTCTCTCTCCTCCTTTAGTCGCAAAAATGTGACATGTCGCGATATCACAACACTTTTTCTCCTTTGCTCTTTCTCTTGCCTTCGGGTCACGAAAACGTGACATGTCACGATATCATGACACTTTTTCTCTCGAACTCTCTTTCTTGCAATATGTCACAAAATCGTAACACTTTTTCTTCTATACAATCTCTCTTGCAATATGTCCCGAAATCGTGACACTTTTTCTTTCAGACTCTCTTCTTGCAATATGTCATGAAATCGCGACACTTTTTCTTTTGTACAATCTCTCTTGCAATATGTCACGAAATCGCGACACTCTTTCTACTTGCCTTTTTCTCTTCCAACATGTCACGAAATCGTAACAGTTTTTCCTGCATGCGCTTTCTTTTTGAACATGTCATGAAATCGCGACAATTTTTTTTGCTTGCGCTTTCTCTTCGAACATGTCATGAAATCGTGACAGTTTTTCCTGCTTGCGCTTTCTCTTCAAACATGTCGCGAAATCATGATAGTTTTTCTTGCTTGCGCTTTCTCTTCGAACATGTTGCAAAATCGCGATATTTTTTCTTACTTGCGCTTTCTCTTCGAACATGTCACGAAATCATGACAGTTTTTCTTTCTTCTCAACATGTCACGATATCGTGAGAGTTTTTCTTTCTTGCTCAACATGTTGCGATATCGCGACAATTTTTGTTTCTTGCTCAACATGTCGTGATATTGTGACAATTTTCTTCCTTGTGATTTTCTTTTGATTTTTAGCATATGGGCCACTTCGATCTTTTGGAAAATCACTGTACATACTCTGAAGAACCTCTTAAATCCTATCCACTGGATCAACCAATATGTCTAATTGTGTTGACAACAATGACAATACTGTTGCACCTTGCTCAACAAATATTGTGGAACAAATAAAGAAGGCGAGTTTACAAGTATCCATGTGGAATGCACTTTCACTACCAAGTCAGGTGGACCTTCTCATAGAAGCCTTGAATCACATAGTTCCAGCACCAAAGGAGGCAAAAAATATTGATGCATAAGCCACCAGTATTATGAAAATATGTCATAATAAGGTAAAAGTGCCATCTAAGCCTCTTCATTTTTATATAAATCTTATTATAAGTCAACATTTGGTACATAGTTGTCTTATTAACTCAGGGGCTAGCAGTTGTGTGATGCCAAAGAGAGTAGCTGAGGCTTTAGGATTGAAAATTCATCTAATGGATGTAGGTGTCATGTAACTTGATGGGACCACTATTAAAATATTGGGTGTGGTTAAGAATTTAGATCTTACTTTGCATGCTTACCCCAGTATAACCATCACACATGATATATCTGTTATAGACTTTCCACTTATATTTACTATATGCCTGTCAAGGGATTTTATTGCAAAGTTAGGAGGATATATATCCATAGATTGGTCCAATATGTCATTAACCACAAGATATGGCACAAAATAATTTATACAAGCTAAACCCATATTATCATTCCATGTAGAACCTCTTGACCTAAAGCCTAAAGTAAATTATACAACCATGGAATCAACTAACACTATAGATTAGATTTAGGACATTCATATGGATGAATGGGTAAGACAATTATATGGGTATGATCCATATGATAATTTTCAAGAGGTAGGCATCGACACATATTGTATCATGGAGGAGAAAATTGTAATCCTAGAAGTTGTAAAAAAGGAACAAAAACCTAAAGATTTGTGGAAGCTTCACTTTGATGGACCTAGATGCATGCAAGGTGCTGGTGCAGGCATTGTTCTTACTTATCCTTCAAATAAAATATTTTTGCATTATTTCAACCTATAATTTTGCTGCACTAATAATATGGCAGAGCATGAAGATCTCATTCATGGACTCCTACAAGCTAAGAAGAGAGGAATTAAACAATTGCATATTATTGGTGATTCACAACTTGTGGTACAGTAGGTCAAAGGTTAGTGTGCAATTAAAAATAAGCTTTTGAGAGCTTATAAGAATAGAGTGTTAGATCTACTTGAAGGCTTTGATGCCTTAAATATCAATCATTCCCCAGGAAAAGCAATAAAGAAGCTGATATGATGGAAACTGTGGGGGTAAAATATCAGTTACCTATTGTTTTCCTGTGTAAGAATAACAACAATACATTGTTTTTCCTCAAAAGCTTACACAATAAAATCCATTTCAAAATTGAGTTTGGCTAGAGCAGGGGATTTAGAAACAGTAAGGGTAGGTTTTTGTAGTTTTTATTATTATTTTTTTGTTGTGTTTCCTAAGTGTTTTGACACATTTCTTGCTTCTTTTTGGAGTATGTTTTCCTTCTTCTATTTGTTGTTGTTTTTTCTGCTGTTTGCATTGGTTTGTTTAGTTGCAGAGATTGGTTTCAAAGTCTAATATTATAAAGCAAGTGCAAAATTTTATTCTTCTTGAAAATATAATTATGATCAATGAATCTATGCCCAATGGATGTTAAGGCTACCTGGTATTATGGGTTCTTTTAGCATAGCAGACATGCTTCCCCTAAGAATTGCTAAACTATTAATAAATTTTGAGTCCTACCCAAATTTATTAACTATGTGGATAATTATGATAAGTTCAAGCAATGTGTAAAAGGAGATATGCAGGATGGATTAGAGGCTCCCCCCAAGGTTGAGGCTAGTCCATTCTTGCAAATGGAGGATTTATCCAAAGATATTAAAATATTTAAAAGATATTTTCAGAAAGTCAAATATTTGTTAAAAGTCAGATATTTTCAAAAAGACAGATATTTTCAGAAATGCAAATATCTGTTAAAAGTTTTAATAGATATTTTCAAAAAGGTAGATAAATTAAAAAATCCAAATATCTATTGAATTTGAATATTTTAAGAAAGGATTGAGATATTTTGTAAAAGATCTCTCTATATTTTATTGTATCTTAAGAAGATATTAAAGGACTCTTGGAATTGCTCTTGTCTATAAAAGAGAATTCCTAACTCATTATAATGTAGTTGTTGATGATCTACCTACTTGCAGACTTCTATAAATTAAACTCAAAAATTGATACAAAGTTTGTTGCAGATACACCTATGTATTCTAACTAGAATTTTATTACATGTGGCATTGGCCCTTGGTGTGATTTCATCTTACCTCTTGCATTGAATTAGAATTTATGTAAGTTTTTATGTGATTTTATTTGTTTTGATAAAGTGTGGATTTAATTGACTACCAGGTTTAATTTAGTTCTTACCTCTATGTTGATTATTTTTGCATTTGCCAGTGTTTTGTGTTTTTCAAGGTTGTATTAACTATCCTTCTTATTTTGGTGTATCACCTCCCTTTCCCTATTTTCAGTTATTTGTTTTTCCTTCTCTATTTTCCTCTGTAATTTTATGAGAACCAAATCACTCTAGAGATCTTATTCTCTTAGGCAGTCTCACATGAGAGTAGAATTCCCATGTTAATGGATGACAATAGACGTAAATGTTATCATACATTTTCAACCATTAATAGATATTATTAACTAGTTGTATCTCACTTGTGTGTAGGTATAAAGGTTCAGAGTGAGCTTATCTAGACAAAACAACTCAAACACAACAAAGGACTCTAGTGATCGACCATTTGACCCCAAATGATCAAATATCACAACCATACAACACCTAGACGGTTAGATTGTACGATCATCGATACCCTTAATGGTCGACATCTAGACACAGGTACATGTGATTAGAAGTAGATCCAGCAAATGCATACACAATCGTGAACATAGATGTAGATACCCAGATCTAGAAAAAATGATGATCATGACAAACCTGCCCTTCAGTGCTATAGTAACAAAAGAACCGAGGCACCATCATTAATTGTAAAAGGGAATTAACCCCCTAAAACGCTTGCATAACCCCTATGAGGGTCAATTTTGTAATCAATCAGGACAAAAACATACACAATATAATAAATATATATATTTTATTGCTTTTATTCATTTGCTTTACATGGTGCATATTTTTATCATCTACAAGATGGCGATCACAATGGGACCTTCCCTTTGATTTGGTTTGCGTAATAGTTCAGGTTTTTTTTAAGCCTGATATAAGTTTGCTTTCTATATTTTGGAAAGCACTAACACATTTTCCTATTTTGAGTTTTTACACAGGCTACATATAGTACACATAAACAAAAGCATTTGAACTAATATGGCCTCAAACTACAACCATCTAGCTAGAGACAATCTTAGATAGAAATCATCTAACCTTAGACAGTCATGAAATACAAGCACATCAACGTTCAATATTTGATAAAACACAAGATCATGGGTAGGGAGATAATATTCCTTTTCGTTAGAAGTTTTTAGTTAGCAGTAGTCTTAGATAAATAAATTTAGAGTTATTTTCTTTATGTTTCCTTTTGTGTGGTAAGCAAGAAAGATTTGTTTTCACTTAGGATAAAATAATTAGTGATTTTTTCTTTTTGTGCAAGGTTTAAAATTTACATCACACACTACACATTTTGCATAAATATTGATGAGTTATATTTCATCACCAACCATTGATTGAGACCAACAACATTGGAATTCATCTCCTTTCGTTGGCTCACCCCATAGATACCATAGTAGCCCCCATGAGCGATTTTTTGAATTTCATCATCAAGAAATCCCCCACTCTTGAGAATATCTTGGGGTGGGTTAGGTTAGATACCTCTTTGTTCATGAGGTTTAATAATCAATGGACTTGTAGCTATTGTTATTGTCCAAGCCTGCCCAAGGGTGAAATGAAATCCCAACTGGGCAAGTAGCAGGACTTAGACAACATGACCTCCTTTAGGAGGGTTATTTTGTCCCCTTAGGTTACCATAAGCCATAACCATCCTAGGAAGCCATTTCATCCATTATTGTATCACTTTCTCATTAGAGAAGTGGGCATCAACACACCCAGTTAGATTGCATTCCACCACTTCCATTCGTAGTTTCTAGGCTTAGGAGGCATTAAAACACACACAAAAAAATAAAAAAAAATTAAACTCCAAAAAAAATAAAAAATACACAAAAAAAAATAAAGAGCAAAAAAAGTTCCAAGAATCTCACAAACACATCAACCTAAACATTAGCATACTAAAACAAAGAAAATTAAAACTAATGTTTGTTTGATTACTTGTTTGTGTAGATAGAGAAATACACCAACATCATCACCATCAAACCTTGAACCCACATCCCATCCATTACCTGCTTAGCTTATGATATTGAATCAAAGTCAAGTCCAAGCCCAATCTTGAGCCCAAGCCACCACCCAAATCATAATGGATTAATTTGGTCCAGCCTCCCATCCATCCATCGCTCCTCCAACTCAGCAGGAGGTAGCCTTGCAACCTCCCCAAGGTAGTTTGTATAGCTACACCCATAATACCTTCACTAACCCATATGAGACACATAGCTTGAGTACTACCTACCACTACATCCCTACCAACATCCCTAAATCCACTAGTCTAAGGACACCTGTGTCCCCGAGCCACATCACCCATATTGACATTAATGTTGCTTGAGCCCTCCATGTGGACCATTTCCCATACCATATTTACCATGATCATCCTTGTCACTGTTGACCATTCCACCCAGTTCGGTATCCCCCATACCCCAAGAGTAGGTTTATACTCATGCAACCCACCCTATCGAGCCATGTCTTGAGTTTGGCATGCTCACTGAATACTTTCCACTTGGAATTTCTAACCCCCAATCCAATGCAAGCCATATATCTATATTTGTGAATATAAACCAACATATCACTTGCTTGTGCCTACTCTTCCTACCTCATCCCATCAATCGTAATCACCACCCCAAGTGTCAAGCCACCCAACTTCCACAACCACCCAAGAATTGTTCTTTACACAATATCCATCATGGGCCACTCAACCACCAACCATACATGCTTTAACACCTTTACAACAATACCAACAACAATCCACTCCACCACCAGATCCCAAGGCCTACGACCAACCATCGCCCCAATAGTACCATTAGCTTTCATTATAATAGTACTACCAACAACAACCTCCACCCATGCAATAGTACCAGTAACTATCGTTTCAATAGTACTACCAACCATAACATCCACCCACACAATAGTACCAATAAATTCTATCATAATAGTACTACCAACAACAACCTCCACCCATGCAACAATACCAACAAATTTTGTTAAAATAGTACCACTAGAAACAACCTCTACCATGTAATAGTACTAGCAACTTCTACCACAATAGTACTACTAGCAACAACCTTTTCCCATGCCACAACATCAATAACAACCACTCATCCAATACCAACAACAATAATAACAACTGCAACAAGAACCTCCATCCACGCAACAACATCAATAGCAACCACCCATTCAATACCAACAATAGTTGAAACAACAACCTTCACCCATGCCATAACATCAACAATAACCACCCATATCATACCAAAAACAACAACTGCAACAACAACCTTTGCCCACCACACAACATCAACAATAACCACCCATTCAATACCAACAACCGTTGTTGCAACATCAACCTCCACTCACTTTGCATCATCAACAACAACCCATTAAACACTAAAAAGTCATCCAACATCAATACCAAAAACCACCCATCCAACATAAACAACAACACCAACAATCCCCCCACACATCAACAACCTTTCAACCAGCACCCATTGACTCATCCCACCTACGCCCATCACCGATATGTTCAATACCCTCAGGTTTCCAAGTCGATACATCTCATACAATCCTCCCATTCACTTTAGATAAATTTCAAATGTTGGCTGATAAGGTTGATAGTTTGGTATTACAAGTAAGGGGTATTGGATATCAAAAAAATATGCTCAATCAACTGCAAAACTATCCCAATCACCCTTTGATACCATAACTACCATATCCTCTCCTGTTTGTAATGTCAAATTTAAAAAAATTAAGGGGAAGGAGGACCCCCAAGATCACATAAGCTCATTTATCAATGCATGCTACCTTATCAATGAGATTGATCCCCTCATGCTTCACACATTCTCACTATCCCTTGGGGGAACCTCAGATTGGTTCAACCACTTACCCAGGTACAATCTATATAATTTGAGCAACTGGCCAACCTATTTCTAGAATGTTTCACCATCATTGTTAAAAATAAAATAACACTCACTAATATGTATAATATTCATCAATATGATGACAAGTCGATCTTAGATTATGGTGCACGATGGAGAGATATAATAATCAAACTCCCTTTTTCTCTCTCCATCATAGAGCTGACTCGATTATTCACGAGGAGTTGTTCAAAACCAATATCATTACTACTACAACTCCAACAATATCGTACACTTGAGGAAGCTTTAGCACAAGCTAAGACCATTGAGGACATTAAAATACAAGAGGGCAAAGTAAATCTCAAAAATAAAGAAATGCTAAATAAGAATTCCAATGGCACTCCCAATAACCAATCAAAACTCAATCAAGTCAATCAGGTGGTATTGAGCAGCCCAAGCATGCCTAATAAATAATCTCATCAATCATAGGAATTGTAACCATAGTAAGGTCAACATCCATCACAATGACCAAAATACCATGCCATGCCACCTCCCATACAACTATAAAACCCTCAAACAAAAAACTACCCCAAGCATCCTACTAGGCCCCCACAAAATTTCACTCTACTTCTTGATCCCTACTTAGTCATGTTTCAATGAATTTATGAGGCACAGGCAATATCATTACCAGAAGTAAGACCAAAATAACCCAATAGGCCTAAGACCACATCATACAAAGAATATCACCATTTTTATTACCATAGGAAACAAGGTCATGATATCAATGATTGTATTTCCTTCAAACATCTGGTACAAGATATTATCGAAAAAGGGATCATTAATCATAGATAATCTATTTGTGCCACCCATTTAAAATCTCAATATTTATCAGGACTCCTTACCATAGCATGGGAAAAACCAATAATTTTAGGTGCCACCAACCGCCAACACCCCCCAAACCAGGTCAACCACCTCAACACCATGCAACATCATAATTTTGTAGGGATGATCCATGTTGTTACTCAAAATCAATACTATTATGATCGACATACTCAATCAATTACTTCTCCTAACATGACTTCATATTTTGTTGTGCCACCTCCACTAGCACAGGATGTACTACACCCCCCATGACTAGTCATATCCCTCACAAACTGCCTCACACAAAGCCTCAGGATGGCACCGACCAAACTTTCAATTTATGAGCTCATCCAACAGTCACCCCCGCATCATGAGGCATTTATGGAAATCTTAAAATCCATTGACCTTCACACTCAAGATCCAAATGCCTTCACAAATTTTATGGGTAGCATCAAGACTTACATGGATCCCACAATAACCTTCTATGATTATGAAATCAAAACTTTACCAATAGATGCACCAGATCCTCCATTGTATATTGTAGCTCATATCGACCACAAGCCCTTTAAACAAGTTCTAGTCAACACTAGTTCCTTTATCAACATCATAACATCTATGGTGCTCCAACACCTCCACCTACCACCTTCACACATAGTCTCATCCACCTTCACTCTACAAGCCTTCAATGATACATTGTGCTCAACACTTGGGATAGTCATTCTACCTATTCAAGTAGGTGGTAAGACTATCCATACTTTGTGTCACATCCTTGAAGGAGAAATGCAATACAATATCTTGATTGGAAGACCATGGATTTAGGATATGCAATGCATCCTCTCAACATAACATCATTGTCTCAAATATGTTTATGAGGGTTGTGTAAATTTCATCCCCGTTGATGAGAAACCTTTCAAGTATTGCAAGTTGATTGTTAGAGTTACTATAGTAATTCTATTTATTACCTCATTTAGTTGTTAGGGTAGTTAGTTATCTACCTAAGGTTCACTTAACCACTTTGTTAAGAAAATATTTCTTGTTGATTAGTTAGCACTATTTGGTTAGTGGTTAGCTATTCCTATGGGCTAACTATAGCCTAAGTTGTATTATTTAATCTATGTTTGATTAATGAAATATTATTTGTTTCTCTGACATGGTATCAGAGAGGGTTTTATGGAGCCCTATCACTCACATTTTTGAGGTGATCTTCCAGGGGAAAACTCAACCCCTAGGAACTTTGGGTTCCATACTTCGACATGGAATTCCAAGCAGAGTAGATACATCAGGTCAGACTAATAGGATTTAGATCACATGGACGCTGAACCTAACCTTGTCAGACCGACATGTGATAGAGGACCATACTGACATGGGACCTGGGTGGACAACCGAACTGGCCGAGATCGTAAAGACACCTAAGTTACTGATGTGGGACCTGGGTGGATAGTCAAACTGGATGAGATCCTGAAGACACCTAAGCGTACAAGATGATCCTACCTGGTGGACAGTAAAATTTGGCTAAACCCTAGCTAGACCGTGGCAGCGAATTCTCTCAAATATGAAAACCTAAAGGTAACATGATTGGAAAAAATACTACAAGTGGCAAATTGGGTTTGCACAAAGTGCAAGGGGTACTGCTCAATCGGTATAGTCTACTCGAAGGTAGAAAAATACAAAGGAGAGATGTTTTCTTTTTAAAGTTTATTTTTTCCTTCCCAGTGTGCATGTGGGATAAATATCCCAGAGTGCATAACAGTTCTTCCTGCGATTCATAATTTCATCATGTAATTTCCTGTTGTAGACAACCACCACTATTCGGTGCAAACCCTCCCTCAACGGAATTAACCATTTGCGTGGCATGTTTGATGATTTCCTACGTGTGTTATTTTTTCTATAAGGAGAGTGCCAGTTGTGGTAGCTGTTGACATTTGCGATAAAGGATAACACTGATCCAAATGTCGTTGAGTAGACTGTAGATCAAATATTGATCTTTAAAGGCGAGTACGTGGATCAAAACTAGCGAAAGAAGATTGGAGAGATCTAAAAATCATGAGAAGTGATTATATTCAACTCTTTGATATTATATTTGATGCCGGATCTCAGTGGAGGTATTACACTACAAACAATTGGCAATGTGTTGTCCTTGATGTGACAGTCAACTATGGACGAATTGCAAATGTCGCCTTGAGAGGTTGCAAATATTTATTTTAGATAACCCATGTCTTGGACGAGTAGATTTTGTTTTAAATTGGGCTCACTGGAGGAAAATCACGTAGTGCTCGTAGCCCCAAAGGAGAAGTGATCTATGATTCTACAATCGCTGCAACACAACCTATTTCATAAAAAAAGGGTGACTAAAGAACTCAACGGATAAGTCCTGCTAGATTAATTGTGCGTCAATCATTGGTTGGAGTAGTCGATTTGGTTTGCTCTCAATCGATAAGTTAATTTTTTTTTTTTGTGAAATCCTCTGATCCTAATTTCCAGCCTCAAAAATCCTGAGAGCACAGATATTTCTCAACCAAAAGGCATCATAAAATTCTGTTTGCAAAGTGAAATCTCGATTCTAGAGTGCACAACATTTTTTTTGACTTGATTGATGATAGACTATGACCAATAGATACTGTGATTAATTCGAGTACATCCGAATCTATGTGCACTACAACAACGAGTAGTTGCTTGACCGACAAAGAGTCATAGGAGGATAGCCGGTGGAGTGCCACCATATGGAGAGGTGCACCACCTGTCATGGAGAAGCGAGGCACATTTTTTGGTTTTACTGCAATGACATTGGGATTAAGAGCTACACTTGCTCTTTTATCACCATCGACAGTGGTATCCAGAGTGGTAGCTTGCTCGGCCTTACGGTGCTTATAGCCTAGGAGGTCCGGGGATCCATTCACATTGACAACCTCACAAAGGTATATATATATATTTTTTAATTTTTTGTTTTTGATTAAGTTTTTTTATTTTTTAATGATTTAATTCTTATTAATTAAATATTATTCTTATTTATTTTAAGAATTTTTATATTTTATTAATATAAATTTTTTCATTAAATTATATATTTTTTTGCTTTCAAAAACAAAATTTTAAAATACCTTTGAGAAAGAGATCCCAATTTTTTCTTTCATCCTATTTATTGCAAAATTGTCACACTCAAATTTGAGTGCATTTGAAAAATTGTCTACAAAGCAGCAGTCATCCCACACAAACCTTTTTAGACTTCATAAATAGCACATTCCTGTGTTTGGAGTTCTTGAAATAAGAAGGGGGATTTTTTTTTATTATTGCAATTTTTTTGACATTTGTCTAAGATGGCAAGCATTTTTGTGTTAAGGGGAGATATATTTTTGCAAAAACAAGGGGGGAAGAATTATAAAGGTGCATTTTTCGGTAGTGATCGACACCTTAGATTATTTTTGCAAAATTTCATTGTAAAAGGTGCATTTTTGATAGAGACCGACACCTTAAAAGATGGGTAGATCAACGAAGAAAACTACCCCAAAATCAACTGATGTTGCTAAATTAGTTAAAGGCCCATAATTTTCCCCACACATGGATGGGATGGATTTTTATGAAGATGGCACATTTCTCACACTATGGAATGGTGTAGATGCCATAATCAATGAGTGAGAAGCTATACAACATTTCTTTCATCATGGTCCATTGTGTGAGATCTATCCATCCACAATAAATATGAACCTTGTTGGCCATTTTTATTTTATATCAACATCTTGAAGAAAAGTGATTCATACATCCACAAGAATCACAGGGATGTAATATCCAACACTTAGTTGCAACATGTCCTGTCTATCTACAATTACTACAACAATGCTTTTTAGGAGTTGTAGGAGACTTAGGGTTTACAAAAATGGTATTACTGGTACTTTATTGTCTAGAATAGCCAAGGCCTTCATTCTTTGCCCTAACATTTAGCATTATTGGAATTTTAATGCCTTGTTCATGTTTACCTAATCTCTCACCATTGAATCCCATTTTATTCATTAGTTTGGATCCATATCCTTTGGTGTGTTTTTCAAAACACCCAATTTCATCATCTTCATCAATTTTTTTAACAATATGGCATTTGTCACTATTGATGAGATTATGGTGCTCATTTTTAGGAGGTTCAATTTTTAAGTCACTAGTGTCACAAGAAAAATCTGCTACTATGATGAGATCACCTATGCTACAACTGATATCTACCATAGAAGGTAGGAGGTCGCATGTATTACAACAAGCATTAGCCATCATGGGCTCAAGGTCACATGTGTCACAACAAGCATTCACCACCATGGACTGAAGGTCACTTGTGTCACTAAAAGCATCAACCACTAGGGTTTTGACCTCTGTTTCCTCACTAATGTTTCTTTTCACTTTACGATGTGTAATGTCAAGAGCATAAAATGACATGTATATTCCCATTACAGCGCCAATAGGGATTAGAACACCATTTTTCTGCATGTCTTCACAATACGCATAATCATTGATTATGGCATCTACACCATTCCATAGTGTGATAAATGTGCCATCTTCATAAAAATCCATCCCGTCCATGTGTGGGGAAGATTATGGGCCTTTAACTGATTTAGCAACATCAATTGATTTTGGGGTAGTTTTCTTCTTTGATCTACCCATATTTTAAGGTGTCGATCTCTATCAAAAATGCACCTTTTACAATGAAATTTTACAAAAATAATCTAAGGTGTCGGTCACTGCAAAAAAATGCACCTTTATAAGTCTTCCCCCCTTGTTTTTGCAAAAATATATCTCCCCTTAACACAAAAATGCTTGTCGTCTTAGACAAATGTCAAAAAAATTGCAATAATAAAAAAAAATCCCCCTTTTTATTTCAAGAACTCCAAACACAGGAATGTGCTATTTATGAAGTCTAAAAAGGTTTGTGTGGGATGACTGTTGCTTTGTAGACAATTTGTCAAATGCACTCAAATTTGAGTGACAATTTTGCAATCAATAACTTGCCTCATTGCCTTCTTCGTCTACCATTCATCACGTTGACATGAGTGATTCTGAGTCACCCATTTTTAAAAATGCAGTGGATGACATCCACCTCATTCCCACTCCTCACCAATTAGAGGAAGGTTCCCACATGCTCATCGAGGACACCATCGACATAGACCTCAACACTGATCCAGAACACCCACAAATCATCAAACTTGGAATAAGCCTCTCTTCTAAAGAGCAAGAATAGTTCATTGCCCTACTTACCAAATACAAACAAGTGTTTGCATGGTCTTACAAAGATATGTTGGGCCTTGACCCTAATTTAGTGGTCCACAATCTCATCTTGAGCCTTGATGCAAAATCGATAAAGCAAAAACTATGAAAGCTTCATCCTACCATAGCCCTAATGGTTAAAGAAGAGTTACAAAAATTGCTAGATGTGGGTTTCATTCAACCCATTGACTACCCAGAATGGGTTTCTAATATGGTACCCATTAGCAAGCCTAACGGGGGGATACGCATTTGCACAAATTTTTGTGACCTCAACAAAGCGTACCCTAAGGATAACTTCCCACTTTTAAACATGGATACGCTCATGGATTCTACCATTGGCCACGAAATGCTCTCCCTAATGGATGGTTTCTTGGGGTATAACCAAATTCGAGTTAATCTCGAGGATCAACATAAAACAACTTTCACAACACCTTGGGGGATATTTTGCTACAAAGTCATGCCATTCGGCCTAAAAAATGTAGGTGCAACATATCAATGCGCCATGACTTATATCTTCCATGACTACATGCATAAGATAGTGGAATATTATGTAGATGATCTATTGGCCAAATTAAAAATACGTCATGAGCACATAAGCATTTTGCATAAAATCTTTGATCGATTACTTGAACACAAGGTGAGACTTAACCCCAAGAAATGTATTTTTGGTGTCACATCCAAAAAACTCTTAGGGTTTATAGTCTCCAAACAAGGCATCAAAGTCGACCCAAATAAAGTCAAAGCAATTATCGAGATGCCACCCCCAACAAACCTCAAAGAGCTACATAGTTTACAAGGAAAAATCCAAGCAATCCATCACTTTATCGCGTAACTATCCGATAAATGTAAACCTTTCAACCAACTATTGAAAAAGGGGGTTACCTTTACATGGAATCAAGAGTGTCAAGATGCTTTTGATGCCATCAAGCAATATCTTGCTTCCCCACCTATGTTGACACCACCTCGACCAAGTGTTCCATTTCATCTATATATATCTACCATGGACTTTGCCCTTGGCACAATGCTAGCGCAAAAGAATGAAGCAAATAGAGAGCAAGCCATCTATTACATCAGTCAAACTTTGGTGAGTTATGAGACCAAGTACGCATATGTCAAAAAGCTATGCCTAGCAGTTGTCTTCACAACTAAGAAACTTTGACATTACATGATCGGCCATACCACGTATATCATAGCTAAAGAGAACCCTCTATGCTATATGATGAGCCACACCTATACGAATAGCAGAACTTCCAAATGGATAATGCTTTTGATGGAATTTGATCTCAAATTCATTAGCCAAAAATCCATTAAGGGTCAAGTAATCGTAGATCAACTTGTTGAAGCTCCATTACCAGATGATCAACCACTTATTATCGAGTTGCTTGATGAAAACGTATTCAATATCATAGAGCAAGAGGAAAATATTGAACCTAAAGATGAGGTTGATGTTGTCCTCTTCTTTGATGGTTCCAAGTGTGAATGAGGGGGAGGTGTTAGAGTTGTCTTCTTCACACCTCAAGGAGCTCCTATACCCTTATCATTCAAACTCAACTTCCCTTGCACCAATAACAATGTAGAATACGAAGCCCTAATCCTAGGCCTCCAGACTGCTATTGCATTAGGCATCAAATGGATCAACATTTTTGGTGACTCCCAACTCATTATCTATCAAGTTAAGGAGATCTACCAATGCAAATACCCAGTCTTGAAGCAATACAAGCAGATCATTGATAAGTTGCTTAAGCACTTTGACTGGTATGAAATCGATAACACACCTAGGTCGAACAATCGATTCATAGATACTATGGCCTCTCTTGGATCGCTCATACCATAGAATCCCATCGATAGCACTACATGCATCAAAATCAAAACACTATCTCAATCAACTATTGAATGAGAATCATCTCAGACTAGAAGAGAATGTGAACTTCATTCAAACTAAGCCATACAATGATAGCTTCTCATAAATAAAGGATTTTATAAAAATGGGTACTCTACCTATAGATTTATCCTCAATCGCTAAATGCACATTCAAACAAAAAGTGGTTCATTACACTCTCTTGGGTGATATCCTTTATCATCATAGCTTTGATGGTATCCTCTTACATTATCTTGAACCACAAGAGGTAAATTGGGTCATTTCTCAAGCACATGATGGAACATGTGGGGGTCATTTTAGTGGGATGGCCATCGCAAAGTGTATTTTATGCATGGGTTACTATTGGCCCACCATGGAATGTGATTGTTGTACATATGTCAAGAAATATCTAAAATATCAACATCATGCCAACTTAACCCATGTACCATCATAGGCATTGCAACCAATTCAAGCTCTTTGGCCTTTCTCACAATGGGGTCTCGATCTCATAGGAAAGATATCTCCTCCTTCCTTAAGACACCATACATTCATCATCACAACTACTGAGTACTTTACCAAATGGGTTGAGGTAATTCCTCTTACCAGTATGATCGAACCTCGAATCGTGGAGTTCATACTCCATCACATCATTTATCATTTTGGTATACCATCCAAGATCATTTTTGATAATGGCACTCCATTCAAAAATAAGGATGTTCGAGCACTTTGCACTAAGTATAACATTCAACACAACTTCTCGACTCCTTACTATCCATAGAGTAATGGACAAGTTGAGGCAACCAACAAGACTATCATTGCCATTCTAAAGAAAATAGTCAAATAAAATCATAAAGATTGGCATCTCCAACTCCCCCTAGCATTATGGGCTTATCGAACAAGCATACACATGCCAACTAGGGCAACATCATTCTCACTAGTCTATGGTGTCGAGGCCATCATGCCTCTTGAGCTCAAAATCCTATCATTACACATATCATTACAAGAATTCATCGATGATGATACTACATGACAAGCACACCTTGATCAATTGACCTTGCTTGATGAACGATGAATTAATGTACTTGAGCACCTTCATATCTATCAAGATAGGGTCAAACATGCTTACAATAACAAAGTGCATCCTCAAGAATTTCAAGTAGGGGATTTAGTTCTTAAATAAAATCAATAAAATTCAAGCCTTCCACCACACTTGCATGACAAGTTTACCACCAACTAGCTTGGTCCATTCATCATCACACAAACATTTAGCATTGGAGCATACAAACTTGCCACCCTTGAGGGAATTGAGGAACCTGAACCCATCAATATCCTTCATTTGCATGCCTTCTATACCTAGTTCATAGCTAGCATTGTACATACACAAACAAAAACATCAAAATATCAAAAACATCAAAAAAAAAAAACATCAAAAACATCAAAAAACATCAAAATACAAAAACATCAAAAATCATCAAAAACACAAAACATCAGAAAAACATCAAAATACAAAAACATCACAAAAATCATCAAAAATACAAAAACATCACAAAGTCTTAAAAAAAGAGAAGAACCAAAAACAATAAGCAATAAATTTTCACACCGCTACAAAGCGTGTTGCATTCACACAAATATCATTATTTCACCATCACCAATAAAACTTTGGTCATCATTCGATCTATGCTTTAAACTATTTGCTAGGATTGATTTTGTCACATTAATCAAGGGCATCTTCCTTATGGTATTTGTCTTGCATCATCCTTCATTATATACATTGGTGCTACATCCACAACACACCCCCATCATTCATCCATTCATAATACACAGATGACATCTTGACTTTTTCAAGACTCTAGTTTGGAGATTCTTTAGGTTCTTTCGATCATTCAACCATACCTAGTGTCTCATTCAACCTCCATTGAACATCATTAGTTCTTGAAATACTATAGGTCTTCCTAGTGACCTTAAGTTTTCTCTAAGACCATGCACAAATCACACATTAACAAAATTTTGGTGCCTAGGAAAGATGAACTCATGAGTCACTATCACCATAAAGCGAATGGTTTCCCTTACTCATCCTATCATGCACATGAGCTAACCCTGAGAATTGGAAAAAGGACAAGTGCAAAGCCAAAATACAATTATCTTAAAAAAAGAGCTAATAAAAGCTTGAATCCTTGGAATTCTCAGGTCCTTAGATCATGGGGTTAACCTCCATCGGGGCTATAGATGCCTAACTAGTAGTGGAGTACACCTTGCATGGTGACATGTCTATCACATTAGCGACCTTATTTTGTATAGACCTATGTACGCTCGTGGATGAGCTAGCTTATTGGCATAAGTCACAAATGATTAGTCCCTCACCCAAAATTAAAAATGAACAATCACTGCACACACATTGGTCTTTGAGCAACTTGAATAACTTGGTTGGTCTTAGCATCTTCAAGTGCCTATATGATTAATAGATGAGTTTGATCGATGTCACTAGGGTGTTTGAGCATCATGAAAGCACTTTTAGAATCTTCATCCCTAGGACATGCAAAAGTACAAATCATGTCATCTTGACCTTCATAGTAGCACAATTATTGCAAACCATCACATAACATTCCACTAAATCCATTCCACATGAAAGTTAGTACCCTTGGGTTGACGCCCTTGATTAATTGATTAAAGTCATGAATAATGATACAAGTTTACGCATTTTTTGAAAGTTAATCAAAAGTATATGCATACATTCATTGCATCCATCAACATACATTCAATCATTCAATAAAACATTACATCAAAACATAAACAAATAAGCATTACACACAAAATAAGCAGCACATCACATCAATAAAATATATATATATATATATATCATCAAAAAGTACATATACAGTCTCACCCATAGGCTACATATGTCAAAGCTATCAAAGCTCATCAAAACTATCAAGAAGAGATACAAGGCATCTACAAAAACATCCTATACAAAGCTCGATATCCACATGTCACTCCCCAC
Organism: Wollemia nobilis; assembly: GCA_028583015.1. Classification (NCBI taxonomy): domain Eukaryota; kingdom Viridiplantae; phylum Streptophyta; class Pinopsida; order Araucariales; family Araucariaceae; genus Wollemia; species Wollemia nobilis. The sequence continues at coordinate 14,858,789 of JAQPPZ010000521.1, forward strand.
CCTCATTGCTCTCCCCACTACCCTTAACCTGATCTCCTCAAGCCTACCCACTATCACTACCATACCACTAACTCTCACCATGAGATGTCCCCACCCCTGAAGCCTAGGAGGTCGATACCCCTACAAATTGAGGTACAAGTGGGACAACTAAATGACTACCCAAAGCTCTACTCCTAACTCCATGATGAAGTAGAGGATGATAGTAGTGATGGTACTACTATACCATTCAATAAAAGGGTGTTCTCTAAAAGTCTCACCCTATCCTCTCTCCACTCCACCCTATCCCTCTCCCACTCTAATTGGGCTAGCATGACCCTCACTACCTAGCTCCCCTAGGCCCCTGCACCTATCCCACCCATAGAGCATCTCACTCTACCCTCAATGCATCTTGATCCACCTATAGGGCATCACGCTCTACCCTCAACACATCTTGCTCTACCACACTCCTTACCCTATCTATCAAGGATTGGTCATGCTCCTTGACTAGCCTCTTACTCCTCCTATAGGCTCTACACCTAGGCCTATAGTGTATCCTACTCCTCCTAACCCTACCATCTCTAGTACTCCCCATCCCACTAACTCTACTCCTAGGCAATGGTAGTCTCTAACTCTACCTTCTACCTCTCCAAGCACCCACACTCGATATGACATAATAATATACTCTACTATAGAGTCACTACTATCACTATGTCCCTCCCTACTAGAGCTCTCCTCTACAACTCCCTTCCTAACATCTCATGATGATCCTACCCTAGGATCCATCCATCATTGTACCTACCATCCTATAGGCTTTAAAGGTCTACCTCTACATCGCCTATGGCACCACCTCCTACCTCTGGTTGGATCACTTGTACACCAACCCACATATCATACTCTGACATCATACTTGCATCATCCACATCTACTATATGACACCTCATCCACATCTACCCCTATGGGCTCATACTCTAGATCGATGTCTATCTTAGTACATCATCATCTGTATACTATAGGAGTTGGAGGAACACCCTAGGGTAACCCAAACTACCACAACACATGATCATACTAAAAAACTTATACTCGATCCCATGGTGACCCACCACCCATCTCCCCCACTAAACCCATCCCAAATGCAATGCATCCTCTAGCTAACTTGGACCCTCCCTCCAAGGCCTCCATACCACATCCTCTAGATGCAATCATGAAAATAAATCATCATAATACATCCACACCCCTGAGAATGGGTGGCTCCTACCCTCCTCTCGATCCCTACTCCATCTCATGGTGTAAGGAGTGTCATCCCCCATATCCTTCACCTCTAACCAAGGCAACCCCTTAGGTCACCCAACCATAAAATGCTCCCATACCCAAATCTATAGTAGCAAACTACAACCCAAACTAGATCTACCTTGGTATCATATCTCATATAGCTCTTGATAAGTCTACACTAACAGCACTAGAGCCCATACCATCACCTTGGGCTCCTCCACCAAATCTTGTACTAACCCAAGTAGGTTCCATGGGAACCAAGCACCTAATGAATCTGATAGTATGACATTGGAGATCAATATCATCAAGATCATATGCCTCACTATCAACCATCATAGTCGATAATGACTATCGACATCCACACCCCCACTATCCACAGTAATCACTACCTAATGGTCCCTATACACCCACTATAGTAGGGCCTCCCTATGATGCATAGGGGTTATCTCAATTCGATCACCCTCCACTAGTATCCAAAAATTTAATACATATCCTCGAGAGTGATCATGATCTCTCTGATGGGTATGTAAAATGTACATGTATCAGGATCCCATCTATCTACCAATGTAGTCAGATATGCATGATCCACATGCACATTCTCTAACTTAGCTACATACCACAACCCAATCACATCTAGCCACTTCTAATACTCCTTTGACATCCACCATCGAGCTTTGTAAAACATACCCTTGAACTGATGCCTTAATCTCAATAATTTTTTTGTAAAATAAACAAATCATATCAAATACATCAACACCATACCATGCAAAAAAAAACAACAAAAACACAATACATCTAATACCAATGACCTATCACATCATATAATCAATAGATGATCACAACAACAAAAAAACAAAAACAACAAATACATCGACCATCCGACAAACATATCCATACCATCACCATACGATCAATGGATGATCACAACAACAACAAAAAATAAACAAACATACAACAAAAATAAATTGACCATTTGATAAGAAGACGACCATCAACCATCATCGTTCAATTAAAAAATGGTCATAACAACGTAAAAAAAAGTGTTTCACAAAAACATTGACCATCTATGATAGGTATGACCCCAACCACTAACCATCTAGTCCATGAATGACCACAACACATGTTTACAAAAAAAAATAACACAAAACAACAAAAAAACACACATAAACAATCAACACATGACAATTGCAAACAATCAAACACACAACTTGGGTTCATTTTATCCAAAGTAAAATTGAGAAAGGGTAACTTATGTTACTTACCGATGCCGCACTCCCTCCAATACCAACTGCTCCACCTCTTGAAGCCATCAAGTCACCCCCACTCAAAAATTGGTAAGACCTCTATGTCAATTTTCCACTCACACACCTCACTCTCCCCTTGTTCCTCATCTACAATGGTGAAAATGACCAATCACCCCAAAAATCCATTTATATCCTTTAAGGCATGAATCATCCCATATGGTCTCATATTTTGATCATCCCGAATGGTCGAGATATTTACCAAAAAAACAAAACCCAAAATTACTACCAACAACATTTCATCCATCATCTCATGCCCAATCCTATTGAGGTCAATCGCCTTATTGTTGTCATCCATTCTATCCTCCATCGACTTACTGCTTGAGGGGGTAGACAATACCAACAAAATCATACTCCAAACAAGTTCAATAATCAAACACCCATGTTGGACTTGATGTTTGTTCAAGAACCTTATCTGAGACTATCATGCGTATAATATCATTTCAATTTTTGCATAGTGACTCTAGGTCACATTAGCATGCCTTCCAACATAGAGACTCTAGGTCTCAATAGTTTAGTTATTAGTTAGCATCTTTATGCGCTCATCAATTTATCAATGACAAGGTTTAAAGATATTCGTCACCTCCATCACTAGGGCATCTTACATTGCTCTTGATCTAGGGTAATCAAACGTCAACCCCTCAAGCACAAGTCATCATTCATCTGCACAATGATAGGTGTCATTTATTTTTGCATCGCATTGTGTTTCACACAACACGATACAAAAAGGGGCATTTGTAGACACCAAAATCAAGCGTAATAAATACTAATTAATTAGTCATAATTAATTAGTATATTTAATATTAATTAAAATTAATTAATATTAAATTAATGTGCATTTGCCCAAAGTATTAATTAATTAATTAATTTATCTATTAAATAATTGATTAATTATTACCTAAGCTACACAACCATTCACCCCTCCTCAATGGGACCACTCACCCTTCCATCCCCCATGGCCACATCATCCATAGTTTACTCCAGTTCCACCTCCCATATCCCATGACCAATCATGCACAAGAAAGAATTACCCTTTTTCCACAAATTGAACTCTAGTAATTCATAGTTCCACCTCCATGCACATTTAGTTTAATATGCATATCCAATTTGATATGCATATCTTATCTGGTGAAAAATCCAAAGAACATACCCATCACAAAATTGCATGCACATTTTGATGATAACTTTGAGTTATGCACAAGGGTGATAATCACGAGGTGAGCTTATCTTACTTTTGCAAACATGCATCTTTAATGATAAAATCAATGCAGAAGTGAAACATCAATTAATCCCACTTAACTGATTGAGCTCCCACCTCATCCATTCCCCATGGGAATTCTATAAATGCACCCCCTTTGCCCTCATTACAAGAGAGGATGGTACATGCATCAAAGCACTATTGAAATCCTGAGCACACTTCACACCCCAAACACCCAAAGTAAATCCCATGCAACCATCCCTGTCCTATGCCAAACCCCAATCACAACATCCTGTAGGCCTAGATCTAAATTTTATCAGTGAAATGATGCCATAGCTTGTGACTATCCGAACTCAAATGATCTTGGTTTTTGGTCATCTAGACCTAGATGGTCATCATCCAACCCATGAGTAGACCTCCATATGCAACATGATGTAGCCCGACACATCGTGATGCAACCCAACACAACACAACGATGGAAATAGAGATAACAACGATAACAAAAGAAGGGTAAAATAAATTTATGCTCTATTCAATATTATCCTTTTATATATTTCCATTTCATTCTGCATATCTGGTGTTTAATCTTGTTTGAAAATCAGGCCTCACCTCGAGAGGCCCAATAGGTACTACTGACCAGTTGCATCTCACTTGTGTGTAGGTATACAGGTTTGGAGTGAGTCAACCCAAACACAGTAGTAAACCTGAATGCAAAAAAGAACTCTGATGACCGACCATTTGACCCCAAACAATTGAATATCACAACCATCCGACACCTAGATGATCAGAGCACATGATAGTTGATTCCCCTAATGATAAACATCCAGACACAGATATGAGTGATCAAAAGTAGATCCAAAAAATGCATACACAAATGCGAACACTAATGCAGATATTCAGATCCAACAAAAGCAACAGTCATGACAAACCTACCCTCCATTACTATAGCAAAAAAAGGACCGAGGCACCATAATTGATTGTAAAAAGGAATCAACACCCTAAAACACTTGCATAACCCCTATGAGGGTCACTATTGTAATTGAATAGGATGAAAGCATACACAATATAATAAATATATATTTTATTGCTTTTATTCATTTGCTTTACATGGTGCATCTTTTTATCATCTACAAATAGTATGGAAAAATAGAAGACATTGATGAAGATGAAAGTGTTAGTAAGAATGAAAAAATGGAAGGAAGACCCTAAAATCAAGGAAAAAGAGAAAAAACTTTAGAGGGATATCTACTTTGGGAACCATAAATAGATATTATAGGTGTTAACATAAAGTGGTGCTTAGCCCACAAATAAAAATAAAAATTGATGATGAAATTTGTATCGTAGAATATTAGGGGTATTGATAAGAACCTTAAAAAAGAGTTATTAATGATTTAATAGGTTGTTATAATCTTTTATTATAATTTTTGTGGTCGCACTTATGCTTTAGGAAGGAAACTAACAATCCAGATCTGGTAAATCAAACTATGATGGTGCAATGTTTTGGATATATTACTCTACTAAGGTGCAATGCATAGATAGTACAACTGGAATTTTAGTATTGTGAGGGCTGCTATAGGATAATGTCAAGAAGGATACTAAATTCTGGAATATTTGTATTCACATAGAAAATTGAAGAAGATCCAAAAAATGAAAATAAAGAATTTAAACATTTTATGAAAATGATGTAGGTATCTATCTATATCATCTCAATTGAGATGAGAATTGAATTTGTTTGTAAAATCTCAAGCTCTAAAGGAGAGAGTTGTTGTCAAGGGTGGAGGACCCAAGTACAACCCCTTGTTCTCTAGAAAAAAAAAAGGTTGTTATAAAATTGCATTTATTTTAATACAATAAATAAAATTAGGTAGTGACAAATGTAAGGATGCACTTGAAAATATTTGGAATATGGGTGGTTTTTTGTACATTCTTTTATAATATCCTTTAGAGGTACTACAACAATATAAGACAAATACACATGGGATGGTCAATTTCCGGAAACAAAAAGTAATGGGATTATTGTTCTATTTTGTAGGAAAGAGGTTAATATTAAAGTTGGAATTATTAATGTATATGGTCCAATTATAGTTACTCCTCATGAAATATGTTAAGAGGACCTCAACGTATTTTTTAAATACAATGATGATTCTTAATTATGATTCATTTAGTCATAGGGGGACTTTAATAAATTTTTATCCCCTTCAAAAAATGAGTGTCATATCCTTGTATGGTCTAAATAAATGTAATATATTGCTTTATATATCAATTTAAATGGCCTTTGGAATGCTATTCCTCTAAGCTTTTCATACATATGGGATAATAAATGCATTGAAAACTCATATAGAAAAAATATTATAAAGCTTTTTGGTTATTCAATACATAATTGTGAATAGAGTATACAATCTCTTCAAAAATTTTATTGTGAGCATGATTAGATTACAAACCTATTCTATTGATATGTGATTTATTTAATAATGATCATCCAAATCCACTTTGATTTTAGTCTATATGGCTTTAAGACCATAATTTATTCCAAATTATTAATTTATGGTGATATGAAGCAAAGTTTGAATCATATGTATAGGTTTTTAAAAATATAAAAATATCTAAAGGGGAAAATAAATATTTAGAATTCCAAATATTTTGGAAACATATTTCAAGAAAAGTAGGAAATTGAATCCAAGAACTATAATTTATAAGAGATGGTAGAAATCAATGAATAGACCAACATACTTTTGTGTGTAAGAAAAACAATTACTTTCTTATTATCATAATGTATTGAATAAATAGTCATATTGGTCCCAAAAATATAGGGAGAGATGGATTAAATATGAGGAGATAAATGACAAATTCTTTCATACCACAGTTAAAATAGATTTATTTTTTATTGCATATTGAAAAATATTGAGAAATAAAAAGATGTCAGAAAGGAAGCAATAAATTATTTCAAATATATTTTATAAAAAATTAGGTAATATAATCAAATGGCATTAGCTCAACTGGTTATATTCCTCAACTTTTAAGGTGATGTAGGTTTGAAGCTTGCTAATTGATATATGCGTAGTTACCAAACTATTGGAATACCACTATGTGATCATGATGTGATATGAGTGGGGTCCATTTCAATCCCATATAGCCAATTAAAACATTGTTGGGCAAGATAAGGAGGATCAAATTAAGCTTTTGTATAATATTCCATTAATTATATATAGGGACAAAATGAAAGGTTAACAAGGAATATCTCTATGAAGGAGCTATAAAAGGTTGTTTTTATTTTTCACTTTAACAAGGCACCTAGCCTTCATGGATTTCCTACAATTTGCTTTTACAAATTTTAGGATTTATTGAAGAGTGATATGTTGGCTATAGTTGAAGAGGCAAGGAAAAAGAAGGCTAAAATAAGTTATATCATTACCATATTTACTACATTAGTTCCAAAGAAAGATGAGATAAATTATTTTGATAATTTTTATCTAATAAGCCTTTGCAACATGATTTATAAGATCATTTCAAAAATTATGAGAAACAATTTGAAAAATATTTTATATTGTATTATTGTATAGGAACAAAGTGGTTCTATTTGGATAAATAAATTCTTGATAATGCAATATTAGCATAGTAGGTTGCACATTCTCTTTATTACATAAAAAATCTAGGTATGCTTATATAAACAAAGTATATGATAGGGTTGTTAGGGTTTTCTATATGATATTCTTAAAAAAATTGGGTTTGATCAAGGTTGGTGTCAATGGATTAAATGTTGTTATAAAACTAACATATTCCATTTTGATTAATGGATCTACTATTGGACACTTTGAACCATCCCATAGAATCTACTACTATGACCTACTATCTCCTTATCTATTTATTATTCTTCTAGAGGCATTGGATAAAGTATTCTTGAAGGAAAATATTCAGGTTGCAACAAATAGTTCCTTTGAATCTCATCTCCAATTTGTTGATGATATTTTTATTTTAGGTCATACTACAGTAAATGAGGCCAATATTATCATGTTATGACAAGGTTGTTGGAAAATCAGTTAATACTACAAAATCTAGGATTTTTTTAATTAACATTACCCTATATTTACAATGGATTATTATGGACATTTTAGGGTGTTAAGATGGAAAATTTCCATCAGCATATTTGGTTATTTCTTTGTCTAGTAAAGGAAATAAAAATAAGCTATGGGAATAAAATTTGGATATAAACATTGGTGGCAATCCATTGGAGGTTAGTGACTTTATTAGTGAAAAAAATGTTGATGGTTCTGTCAGATACTGAAAGAACTCTCCCCTCAATAGTTGACGGATCCCACAAACAAAGGAGACCCCCAGATGCCCCTGAGGAGGGACAAAAGGCAAAATTGCTATGGGATAACATTTTCGCAATGCGCAATAACTTTCCTGACTTTCCATGGATGCTCTGTGGCGATTTCAATACTCCCCTTCACCTGTTTGACAAGCAAGGAGGCAACTCGATCACTAGCAACTGCATTGAAGATTTTAGCAATTTTGTCAACCTCAACGAGCTAATGGACTTGCCGCTCCAAGGATCCAACTACACATGGAGCAACAGACGGGTGGGCATTCATCACATCCAAATTTGGCTTGACAAATTTCTTTTATCCAAAGAACTCATTCCTATTTTTGGCGATGCCAGGCTTCATAGCCACCCAAAAATTGGATCCGATCATAACCCCTTAATTCTGGATTGTTCCCGCCCCCAGCAAATCTTCAAAACCCCTTTCGGGTTTGAAAAGATGTGGCTCACCCATCCAGATTTAGGTCGGTGTATTCGACAATGGTGGCAGCAAAACCTTTGTCCAAACCCTCTCACGAATCTGTTCCTCAAACTCAAAGCGGTCAAGCTCAAGCTGAAATGCTGGAACAGGGAGGTTTTTGGCAACCTCTTTACCGAAAAAAAGCATCTGATGGATGAGCTCAAAAGGGTGGAAAATCTGATTCAGGGAGGGGATCAGAGGGTCGAAACTTTCATGGAAGAAAAAAACCTCCTTTCAAACTTTCACAATACCTTGGCTAAGGAAGAGTCCTACTGGAGGCAAAAATCCAGAAGCCTCTGGCTCAAAGAAGGAGACACCAACACGAAGTTTTTCCATGCTTCCACCATGCACCACAGAGGCTCAAATAAAATCTCTGAGTTGACCAAGGCTGATGGAACCATTGTCTCTGACATCCATGCTATCAGACAGGAAGGCGTGCGCCACTTCCAGGAAATCTTAGGTCCAAGTGTTGACTGCCACCCCCGCACAACAAGTTCTCTGCTTCAGAACATACCAAAGTTGGTGTCTAACGATGATAATGGGAAATTGCTCCAATTCTTCACTGAAGAGGAGATCAAAGAAGCTCTGTTTGCAATGGAACCTGATAAGGCCCCTGGACCCGATGGCTTCCCACCCCAGTTTTTTCAACACTTTTGGGATATTGTGGGCCCTGATGTTGTTGTTGCGGTTAAATTCTTCCAGAGAGCCAAAAATATGCCGAGAGAAGCCAATTCCACCTTCATTGTTTTAATTCCCAAGTCCAATGATCGTGCTTCTCTCTCCGACTTCAGACCTATTAGTCTCTTGTAGTGTCATCTACAAACTTATCACCAAAGTTATGGCAAACAGGCTGAGAGACATCCTTCCCTCCATCATCGACCAGTGCCAAGGGAGCTCGGTCAAAGGCAGATTCATTGTTGATGGAGTGATAACCGTCCATGAATTGGCCCATTCGGCATCAAAAAATAAAAAACCTAGTATGTTCCTTAAGCTTGACATGAACAAGGCTTTTGATCGGGTTTCCTGGAAATTCCTGTTCGAGGTCCTAGAGAAGTTTGGGTTTCACAAAGAATGGATCAAGATGGTTCGTGAATGTATCTCTACTGCTTGGTTCTCTGTTCTTATCAATGGTTCTCCCGCTGGCTTCTTCCAAAGTTCCAAAGGCATCCGTCAAGGGGACCCTCTGTCACCCTTCCTCTTCATCATTTTGGCCGAAACCCTTGGAAGAACCCTTACTGCTGCTTGCAATAGTGGACTCGTCTCCGGGATCAAACCAGCCTCAACAACCAATGCCATTTCCCATCAACAGTTTGTGGATGATACTATTCTATCCTCTCATGCTTCTGTTCCCGAAGCAAAAATCATTAAGAACATTCTTGATTCTTATGAAGAGGCGGCTGGCCAGAAAGTCAATTACCGCAAAAGCAAGCTATACTTTCTCAATACTCCCATCCACAGGCAAAATAGGATTGCTGAGATCCTTGGGTGTATCATTGGGAGCCTTCCAACTACTTATCTTGGATTACCGCTTTTCCATGGCAAATCGGTCTCGGCTATGTGGAACCCTATTTTAGATCGCCTCAACAAGAAACTTGCAGGTTGGAAAAGTTCAATGCTCAGTCAGGCAGCCAAAGCCACTCTGGTCCAGGCTTGCCTGCAAAGTATTCCTATTTTTTTCTTATCTATCTTCAAAGCTCCAACTTCCATCTGCCAAAGAATTGAGCAAATTCAACGCAGATTCCTTTGGGCGGGAAACGAAAACAAGAACAAATTTTCCCTTGTTGCCTGGGATAGGGTTTGTTCCAAGAAAAAGGATGGAGGACTCGGATTCAGGGACATCAAGCGGATGAACATGGCCCTCATTGCCAAGCAGTCCTGGAGACTTACCACCAATGAAAATGTCACTTGGATTGACATCATCAAAGCTAAGTACCTCCATCAGGTTCCCTTTCTTGGAGAGCACAACCTTCCTAGCGGATCTCATTTCTGGAATGGCGTCACCAAAACAAGGAAGATCATCATGGAAGGCTTAAGGTGGTGTCTTGGAACTGGAATGACCATTCATTTTTGGGATGACCCGTGGATCCGTGACAAACCTCTCAGCCAAGATCCTCATCTTGCAGTGCTCAAGACGGTTACCGAAGCCACCTTTGGAGATAAGGTGTGTCATTTCATTAACCCAGGTATTACAAGACCTGAATGGAAACACCTGGCTCTTAATGGGCCTAGGCATATCATAGAGGTGCTCAGGCGGTTACAAAACTTGTTGAGGACTTGCATCATCCCCAGCTCTCACAAAGATGATTCCATGGTCTGGAACCTTGAAGATTCAGGGAATTTCATCGTTAAATCAGCTTACTACAGTCAAGAAACTCCCAATGATGGTCGGGACTTATCTAATCAGGTCTGGGTTCCCAAGATCATTCCCAAGGTCAAATTCTTCTGCTGGTTGGCCATCCAAAATAGAATCCTCACCACTGACAACTTGATAATCAGAGGGTTACTCATCCCCAATTGGTGCATCCTGTGTAAAAATGCCTGTGAGTCAACTTCGCATGTTTTTCTGGAATGTCCCTTCTCTCTTGCAGTGCTCAACCAGGTTCTTAACACCTTCGTCATCTCCATAGCCCTCCCTCATTCCATTCCCCTCCTTTTTCAACAATGGCCCCGACCTTTCAAGAACAATCAACTTAAATTCATGTGGCAAGCTTGCCTTCACATCTTCCTGTGGCAGATTTGGCTTGAGAGAAATGCCAAAATTTTCAAAAACCAAGCCATTGATATGAAGATTGTTGTTGCCAAAATCTTGGCCCTTGCTACGGAGAATGCCTCTCTTGTCTCGTCTTCCAAACCCCCCGTCCTGGCCTTGAATCGGACCTAACAAAACTTTTCAATCTTTCCAATTTCTCTGCCACACCCCGTACTTCTGTTGACAGGTCTGTCATCAAGTGGGTCTTACCTCCTACTGGGTGGCACAAGCTTAATTTCGATGGTGCGGCCAAAGGCAACCTAGGAGCGGCTGGCGGAGGAGGAATTCTCAGAAATCACAGAGGAGAAATTATTTTGGCCTTTGCTCAGAACCTGGGAATTCAATCTAACAATATGGCAGAGGCTCGGGCTCTGCTCCAAAGCTTGATTCTCTTGGAAGGCTTGACCATCAATAAACTTATCATAGAAGGAGACTCACTGCACTGCATCAACTGGCTCAATGGGACTTCTGTGCCTCCCTGGGCCCTTGTTTCGATCTTCCAAGAATGCAAGGCACTAATTGGCATTTACCCAGAACTAGTCATTAAGCATCAGTACCGGGAAGGCAACAAAGCTACGGACTGGCTTGCTAACAAGGGAGTTGGCAAAACGGACATTCATGTTTGGAGAGACTCCTTTCCCATTGGCCTAAGGGACGCTTCTACAAGTTCCAATGTCTGCACAATGTGAGTGGTTAACAGGGGACCGGGTTTGTTTGCTCTTGGAACTGGTCGAGTTTTCGTGTCCTTTCTTCCTTCTTCTCCCCCTTCGGCTGCGTTTCGGCAACTTGTCATGATATCGCGACACTTTTCACCGTTGGCCATGAAATTTCAGCATGTCACGATATCGCGACATCCCTTTTTCCTCTGGCCGTGAGGTTGCTACTTGTCGCGATATCGCGACACTTTTTTCTCCTTCGAAAGCGGTCTTTCAACTTGTCGCGATATCGTGACACTTTTTCTCTCCGGCTGCGGTTTTACAACATGTCGCGATATCGCGACACCTTTTCTCTTCGGCCACGATTTTGCAACATGTCGCGATATCGCGACACCTTTTCTCTTCGGGTGCGTTTTTGCAACATGTCGCGATATCGCGACACTTTTTCTCTTCGGGTGCATTTTTGCAACATGTCGCGATATCGCGACACTTTTTCTCTTCAGGCGCTTTCTTGCATCATGTCACGATTTCGTGACATTTTTTCTCTTCGGCTGCGGTCTTCCATTTTGTCGTGATATCGCGACACTTTTTCTCCTTGGCAGCGGTCTTCCATCTTGTCGCGATATCGCGACACTTTTTCTCTTCCTTGCATCATGTCGCGATATCGTGACACCTTTTCTCCTCGGCTGCGGTCTTCCATATTGTCGCGATATCGCGACACTTTTTCTCTTTGGCAGCGGTCTTCCATCTTGTCGCGATATCGCGACACTTTTTCTCTTCGGCTGCGGTCTTCCATCTTGTCGCGATATCGCGACACCTTTTCTCTTTGGCAGCGGTCTTCCATAATGTCGCGATATCGCGACACTTTTTCTCTTCGACAGCGGTCTTCCATCTTGTCGCGATTTCGTGACACCCTTTCTCTTTGGCAGCGGTCTTCCATAATTGTCGCGATATCGCGACACTTTTTTTCTTCGGCTGCGGTCTTCCTTCTTGTCGCGATTTCGTGACACCTCTTCTCTTCGACAGCGGTCTTACTTCTTGTCACGATTTTGCGACACCTTTTCTGTCCGGTCGCGGTTTTCCTTCATGTCGCGATTTCGTGACTCTTCTTCTCTTTCGGCTCCAACCTAGCAACACGTCGCGATATCGTGACACTTCCTCTCTTCTGGCAGCAACCTTGCAACATGTCATGATATCGTGACTTCTTCCCTCCTTCGGCTTCGATGGCGCTTCTTGTCGTGATTTCGCGACATCCTTTCTTCTCTTGGCAGCAACGGTGCAACTTGTCACGATTTCGTGACATCACCAATTTGGTCGCGATTTCGCGACACCTTTCCTCGTGTGGAGGTTTGCTCGCTCTTTGATATTTATTTCTTGGACCACCTCGGTCGATCTGGAATTCATGTAATTTCTCTTGTACAAGGTTCAGGGACCTTTCAACACCCTTTCTACCAATCAATTTTTTTTTTGGATATAATGAAATATTGTTTGGTAGTTTGGAAAGGTAAGTTCTTAACCATGGTTAAAATATTATAGCATATAAATACTTAATTGCAATCCATCCCTATATATGATGCCACTTTTAAGATTGTCAACCGGTATAATGTATGAATTTGATAAAATTTAAAGATTTTTTTTTGAAAAGGATGTGAGAAAAAATTAGGTTTTTTTGTTATAAGTGGGACAAGGTTTTCAAAGGAAATAATATTAGAGGGATAAGCTTTTGGAATCGCATACTTACAAGTTTGGAATTAAGGGTGAAAGTTGACTAGAGACTATTCAAAGGTCAAGGAAAGATTTGAACACAAATGTTACTATATAGATTTTTTTGATGTAATTAAAGTATTTAGGAAATAAGCCCTACTTAAAGGATCACCTATAAATTCATATCACATAGTTTTTGGTGAGTCAAGAAACATAGTAAATGGTTAGTCAATAAGGGGGGTTCTATAATTTTTTTATTTGATGCTTGGTTGAAGTTTTATCCTATTATTTATGATCTAATATTGATACCATGCGCTTGGGATTATATAGCTTGTAAAGGTCCAAATTATATTAATGTAAGCAATAACTCTAGACCATGGATTTCTATTAGTAATATGGTTTAAGGGGAGAAACTAAAATATATAGTAGATGAGATTCAAAGGATGCTTCAAGAGTTCTATTTGTTTATTTTTACATTGAAGGATGAGTTGGTTTGGAATCTATCAAAATTTGGTGGACACTTGTTCAAGTTGGGATATGAGGATTTAGAGAAATCATAATTTTCATCTCTTACTATTTCCTCTTGAAAAAATATATGATCATTGGAAGTTTTTTTCAAGCCTTATATTTCTCTGCTTAGCATTCCAAAGAAATATTGTTACATGAGAGAATATATAAACAAGTAGATCATGGGCCTTGGGTGAGAAGGATATAGAAACGTCAAATTATTACTTCTTCATTGTCCTTACATAATTTGGGGTGCCTTTTCAAAAATATGAGAATATACCGTGTAACTCTGAATTAATTATTTCAAATCTAAAGTATTATGTATTACGTGGAGGATTGATCCTACCATTATTTAGTATAATTTATGGCTTAAAAGGAACAATAGAATTTAAAAAATAAATCTCAAAATCATTTCTAAATTTGAAACTATATTATTACCTCTCTTGAAAAATGTTTATAGACATGGTGCTCATCATGGGAATTCTTGAGTGCAAAAAAATAGGTGTTAGCCTCTTGATTGCAAGATTTAAATATACATGGAAGGGTCGTCTATATCAATAGAGTTAACACAAAGGTTCCACTTTGATATATTGGGTTTATCAAAGTTATTTTTATGGTGCTTCCAAAATAAATTTAAGATAAATTAGTGGAGATAATAGTTTTTAAGATAATGAATGAAGGTAAAATTATCCTCACTTACTCAAAATGATATTTAACTTCAACTAACAACAATGTAGACTCTAGGACCCTTTTTATAGGGATTGAAATTGCAATTGAAAAAATATAGAAATATATTCCAATTGAAGGAGATGCATAAATGATCATTAATGCTATTAACATAAATGGATTTGAAAATTGAATAAAAAATAATATTATTGTTGATGTTTATCAACTGTTGTTGGAGGTAGTCTCCTAGAAATTTGAGTATATCTACAAAGAAGAAAATGTGGTAGATAATTTGGCAAATCATATTATTGATCTTTGTCTTGGTGGAATTCAAATTCTAAAAGGCAATTGGTTGAATGGGATTTTATTTTTAATGAAAATAATGTCACGAAGTTGATTGCACAAACATAGTAGGTCAAGGAAGATGAACAATATATATGATAGAAAAGGAAATGAAGAATATATTTGATTAAAATAGATAGATATTATTTAATTAAATTGATAGCAAATGTAACATTTTATTATTTTTATGGGAGTGGCCCCCAATGGGATCCACACATAGATTGTTAAAAAATAAAAATGTTATGTTCAAAAATAAAAATATTATGTTCAAAAATAAAATGAGAAGCATATCAAGTGGCATTAGCTCAATCGGTTAAATTCCTCAACATTCGAGGAGACCAAGGTTCGAATATTACCAAATGATACATGGATAATATCTAAGTTTTGTTATAATACCACTATGTGGTGATGATGTAGTATGGGTGGGGCCTGTTTCAATCCCATACAACCAATTGAAAATAAAATAAAATGAGAAGCACTACTTAACTTCAAATTTATGAACATTTTCATTATAAATTATTTTTTCAATATCACATAACCAATTAAAAATATAAATAAAAATATAGTTCTTATTATTTATATATGCCCATTAATATATTGTTTTGATCTTTATTCATGAAAATTTTGTATTTAATAAATATTATTTAAAAAAAAAGTTATTATTTCCTTTTTATGAGTTATGGCTTCTATTGGGAACCATTTTCATCAAGTTAAGAAAATGTTACATTTGCTATTAGGTCAATTAGACCATTTCCAATATAAAATGGCATTAGCTCAACTGATTATATTCATCAAATTTTAAGGAGGAGACCAAGGTTTGAATCTTGCGAGGTGATATATGCATAATAACCAAACTATTGTAAAACCATTATGTGGTCATTATGTAATATGGGTGGGGCTCACCTCAATATGATATAACCCATTGAAAAACTAACAAATGACATTAGCTCAACCAATTAGATTCCTTAACATTCAACGAAGAGACTCGAGTTTAAATCTTGCCAAGCGATACACAAATAATACCCAAGCTATTGTCGTATCGCTCCAAATTTTTTGCATCCTTACCCTCAGGCTATAGGATCCGCGCCCAGAAGGGGGATGCGAGAAGGATGGGACAATACCTCGGACTGAGAGGCCCTTTGAAGGTCCCGCCTCTCGGGGGAGGAGTATAAGGGTGAATTTTTGATGGATGGTGGGTTCACCAGGAAACTTTTGAGTGGCAGTTTCCATGCCTAGGTTGATAGTGGGTTTGATGTGTTCATTTTTATACTCAATCATTCAACTCCTAGGTTTGGCCAAGATGAATCTAAACTATTCTATCTACCAATGATAATTTAAATGGATACAAAAAATAGGAATGAGTGCTAATAACAGAGAATATGCTAATTAGAATGTGTCATACCTGATTCCGGATGTTTGATGAAGATTCTGAGTTTTGTAGCAGTCCAGATCGCCTCAGTTCATACGTAATCATCTGAGATCAGATAGGATCATCTGATATCTGATGAATTCGTCAGACGAATTCGTCAGAAACCTGCAATCACAGAAATAGATGCGAAATACCAAATATGCAAGTGCAGAAGCAAAGGACAATGGTAGAAATAACAACAAACATGCCTAAATAATGGATTCCAATAACAAATAAGGAAATGCAGTAGATTTAATGATTGATTTTAACCTTACCATGCGATTATGCTAAATGAGGTGAACTCCAAGATGCAAAAAACATAATAATTCAAGACAATGCAGAAATACAATATGAAAAATGCAGAGAAAGCTAAGGGAATGCAAACTCTGGACTCGGATTGCCCCCAATATGGACTACAGTCAGGATCGCCTCCAATCGTACGAGATCGTCCGTAATCGTCCGAGATCGTTTGCATCGATCCGAGCTATCTTCGACTGCAAAACAGTAGAGTTCCTACAAGAAAATGCAAAATATAGAACACAGACAGTAGTGCGAGGGAATAAGGAGTTAAATCATGTCATATAAGGGGTTCAGGGAAATCAGAATCAAGGGGGTCATGTAGGGTCAGGGGGGTAAACTAGAAAATCCTAGTTTATATAGGCTTAGGAAGAGGTTTAAGAGGTTGGGGATCATCCCAATCTGGGAGATCTCCAACAGGGCAATCTCCAACTGCGCAGACACGCTTCTGCCCAAGTTGGAGAGGTTGTTGAAACAGAAGCTAATTATGAAAATTTGGTTTTGGGACAAAATCGTCTGGACGTTCTGTCCATGATGATTTCGTCAGATCTGGGATGATCTCGTCTAATCTACGACGATATCGTCCAACGGTCAAAACAAATCCTAAAAATGGCACAAAAAATGAGGAAACGGGTAGCAGGCGATTTTGGAGCGGTTTTGGGGTTAAAATTCAAATTTTTATCTTTTATCTTTTACTAAGGTTTTTAACCGTGCCAATTTTAGGGTGCTACATTTTGCCCCCTCTTTAGCGAATTTTCTGAAGAAAATGCGTTAAAGACGAGTTTTTCCCGTTTTACGAGAAAGCAAAAATGTACTCAATTTTTTAGACGACGATTCTTGGTCGAATCGTACAACTGCTGACTATGGTGCCCCCTCCGTGTTTTTACCCAAATCGAATGTTTGAGGTAAAAACGCGGAAAGACAAAAATTAAAATGTTGACTTTTTAAATAAAATTAAGAAAATAGGGTAAAACCCTAATTCATTTTTACTGTTCATCTTTACTGTTCCAGAGTTCTGCAGAGAGAAAATGGTGGAGACAATGCACAGAGCGACAGAGGTCCGGCGCGGGCTACGGGTAAGGATCTAAGCCTAGTAGATTAGTTTTGATTTTGCTTTGTGCAATTTGTGGATTTAAATTTTGATTATTTGGGACATCGTGGCCGTTTTTAGGCCGTCGACGACGTCCGGATGAAATCGTCCCTATTTCGTCGAAATCGTCCCTAGATCATCGATTTCGTCCGAGGGCAAAATCAACGAATTAGGGGCGATCCCGTTCAACAAGGGGCGATCCCCAAGTTTGCGAAATCGGAGACGAATTCATCCTACAAAGGATGATTTTGCCAAATTTAGGACGATATCATCCGATGGTGGATGATAACATCTTTAACTTGATTTTAAAATGTGTTTAATTTGATTTTACTGATTGGTTATTAATAAATTTTGTTGTTATTGTTTGTTTTGCAGAGGGATTACTAAAGAGCCGAGAATGGAAATACGGTGGACTAAGAGACGACATAGCCACGCTTGACCAGGCAGAGCGTGACCGACTAGGACAGGTCGGGCTACAACATGTGGCAGAGATGCCACAAGTACCGACTGACATGGGGCTACTGACAGCCCTAGCAGAGAGATGGTATCCGGGGTCATCCTGCTTTCGGTTATCGATAGGGGAGATGGCTCCCACACTAGAGGACGTATGGAGGATCATGAGGATCCCCATACAAGGATGGCTGATGACGCCTACGGCCAATCAAGGCCAGGCGATGATGAGGCTGACTGGAGACCCGAGCTTCACCCTGGAGAAGGGCGGGGTGAACATCGAGTCTCTACGGTAGATGCCTGGGGCATCTAGGCTGACTCAGGTTTTGGCAGGGGTGGTAGGTGGCTTACTGTTGTGCCACCAGAGCGGGTGCAGGCTACCATGGCTCCTCTCAGATATAGTCTACGACATGAGAGACCACGGGTACAGATTTGCATGGGGCAGCTTTGTACTCTGCCGCTTGTATAGGATCCTACATGGGGTCGTATACAAGGGAGGTCGATGTCTGGTCTTGACATCATTGCTATAGGTTTGGTGCTGGGAGCACATTGCGGTGCGGAGGCCGATAGGGCTCCCACTGACAGGGGTTGACCGAGAGAGGCCCCGGGTTTTCTATTGGTGGCTACAGAGAGGGTCACAATGACGGATAGATCTGTCGATGTCTCGAAGGTTGCTAGACGACCTCATCCCAGACCAGATCACCTGGAGGCCATGGCGAGAGCACCCCGGGTGGGCAGAGGATGGGCAGGAGCTGGCTCGCATCAGGTGAGTCTGCTGGCTGAGGATGGAGCGGGGAGAGGTAGAGCTCCATCGCTACGATCGGGTACTACGATAGTTCGGTCTATAGTAGGGGATCCCTTCTCTCAGGGATTACGAGTACTCTCAGACTATTTGGGATAGTACTACACTGAGCGGGGCTCCAGACATGCAATGATTCTGGAGTCAGGATGCGGACGATGCCCCCATCCAGCCAATGGATGGTGACGATGTCGGGGTTGCAGACGGCTACGATGCCTGGTACATAGGCATCCGCCCTCCTCGGATGATGAGGGCATAGGGTCCGATGCATGTGGTTGTGCGATGGATGGGGAGGCGGTGCCAGGCTGCCATTGAGGCAGCATGGGGTCATGGTAGGAGAGAGCAGCGATGGTCCCCATAGGAGAGACGCCAGCGGATGGGTCAGGCTCCATAGAGGCCATGGGAGACAGGGCGGAGGGAGGAGAGACTCCCTTCGCAGTAGGGGGAGAGACCACCATCGCCTGATAAGGGCAAGGGTGTTGAGGTAGGGGAGAGCAGCGAGACGGTGGTTCTCCGAGCTGAGGTTGCCCACCTTCGGGCTCAAGTGCAGACACTACAGGATGAGGCTACATGGCTCAGAGCTCGGGGCGGAGGAGCGAGCACTCGAGATCTGGCATGGTCTATTGCTCAGACCACATTTTACTAGGGGTTGTACTATCAGGCGGTCCCAGAGGGATAGAGGATATCATTGCCAGCCCCCATTGCAGAGCCGGTCATGATGGGATCATCGAGGACATCCTCACGATCGACGATGAGGACCCGAGATATGGCCCGGACCTCTATGGGACCACCTCCTCCACGTCAGGGTGGGGGAGGAGATGAGGCTGAGAGCTCGAGGGCTTCTCGAGGCTAGCTACTATAGAGTGCAGATTTATGATATATGTATATATATATTTGTTTTTGAGGGGATTGAGTATGCCAGGGTTTTGATTGTGGCATACCAATCCAGATGATGTAGATAATTGATTGATGATATATATAGATTTATTTTTGATGATATGACTTGTGTATATGTTGTATTATGATGCTTGAATTGTTGATTCATGTAATTATGTCATTTGGAAATGAATTATAATGTTATGTCATGCCATAAAATTTGTAAATGAAATAATCTGATGTGCATAAATTGGTTGTTTTGGTGTGATTTGATGAAAAATAAAAGGGACTTCTAACAATAATTTCAAAGGACATTGTCATTGTTATAGACCATTTCATGGAGTCGCCGCTCGCTAGGTCGTCAAGCTAGTCCTAGTATAGAAATATTGCTAAAAGTAAAAGAGTGCTTAAGAGACTGTCTTAAGACTTTGTGTTGTGATGATGAAAATGATGATGGTGATAATTTGTTTTCAGATTTTTTCCACAAAATTATGCATGAAATATATTTAAAAGTGATTTTTGCTAGGCATAAATTCCTAAGTGTGATAGATTTTTGAATAATTCCTTAGAAATTATACCATGGTTGCAAGATGGAATGTTTTGACATAATGACATGAAATAGAATAAGTGTTCGTTCGTTTTGAAGCACAATTGTGTAACATAATGATGTAAGCCATATGTGTTTTTAAAATGGATGGGAAAATAAAATTAGAACAATGGTTTGCGCTAGGCATAGAATTATAGGTATAGACTTATACCATCATCGCGAAATCCAAAGATAAAATAAATATTTTAGTTTTATTGCATGATTGATTTTTTGATTTTTGATTTTTGATAAACAGAAAATAATAATATGATGAACATGTTGTTTGCAATCGTTTTGCAATTTTGTGACACAATGTATATAATTGTTTTTATACAAAACAAAATTCTGAAATAAGAGGATAAAATTATTTCGAAAAGAATTACAGAAATATTTTAAATTATCTCAAAAACAAATGTAGGTTTATAAGGGATCCTCATGTGCAAATGTGAGTTCATTACCGATCTTGATTTATCATAATGATACAAAATCTCTCAAATACAAATGTGTGTGCAATTGTATTGTTCATTTACCAATTTTGAGCAAGATAATTTGATACAAGCAATTTGCCTTAACCAAATGAATGTTCGTTAACCATGATTTATATGCATATAACCGTACCGGACTACTGTGCAAGTTAGGTTATCAAGAGCTAGCTAATCCATAAGCCGATATAGGTCTGTACAAAAGAAGGTCGCTAATGTGACAGACATATCACCATGCTAGGAATTACCCAAGGCCAAGCGGGTTGGGCACAAACCACCTGTTATGGGGCTTACCTCACGGTTTTCGAATAATTGAGAATTCCAGGGATTCAAGCTCATTCACCCTTCTTTTCTTTTCAAGGGGTAGGGAAAGGATTTTATTGCATTTTGCTTTTGCTTTTCTCTTTTGCTCTTTTTTCTTTTTCTTTCTTTTTTTGTATTTTTGCTTGATTTTTGAGATAATGCTGAAATATTGCTGTGATGATACAAAATAACATTTTTCTTTTTCTCTTTTTCTTGCATTTTTCTTTTCTTCCTATGCTAGGGATACTTGCTCAGATTAGCTGTAGAGCAAGGGATTTTTATTCTGGGTAGGGGTGAGCTTGTCCTTTTGTCAATTCTCAAAGATTCTAGACCATGTGCATGATAGGATAGCAGGGGAAACTTTTCGCTCAAGAAACCACGTCTACTATGTAGCATCATATTGAATTTGCAATGAAATCATTTTAATGTGAAAAGATATACTTGGTTCAAGTAAATAACAAGATCAGTTCTCTATGCTCAAAATTTTATTTAATGCCAATGTGGACTTTGATATAAGAGAGATTAATAATCATACCAAATAAAATCAAGATATTTATTCATGTGAGTGTGAAAGTGTGGGATTCCAAATAAATGCTCATTTATCCAAAATAATTGAAAATATAACTGCAAATTCCAAGAATTGACAGGTATATAAAAAAAATGTTTTTGAAGATTTTGACAATTTTGATGTTTTTGTATTTGATTTTAATTGATGAATTGCAAGAAGAAATATTATTATTGTTCTTTGAAAAATATTTTGATAGAAATGGCTAAAAATGAAACAATATGCAAAATACAAGTATATACAAATGATGAAATGATTCAATGTTTTATGCATAGTAGCGTTTGAGATGCATAATGTTCATAGGTTCTTTAAGTTCTTTACCATCTAAGGTAGATAATTTGTATGCTCCCGATCCAAATTTAGCAGTGATGATATACGGTCCAAGCCAGTTGGGCTCGAATTTACCTTTAAGGTCTTTAGTAGCATTAGTATTTTTTTTATTTTCTTTTAAGACAAGGTCGCCGATCTCAAAGGATCGAGGATGAACTTTCTTGAGATATGCTCTCTTAAGCTTGTTTTGGTAGGCACGAAGATGCTCCAAAGCATTGATGCACTTTTCATCTAAAAGTTCCAGCTGACTAAATCTGCCAGCACGATATTCATCCCCTACTTCAGTATCTTGAAGTAGTAGAGCCAAAGAAGGAACTTCTAATTCAAATGGAAAAACAGCTTCAGCGCCATAAACCAAAATGAAAGGTGAAGTTCCAGTGGGGGTGCGAACACTAGTTCGATAGGCCCATAAAGCAGGATATAATTGGATGTGCCAATCTCGACCAGATTTATTGACCAGTATTTTGAGAATTTTAAGTAATGTTTTATTAGATGCTTCTGCTTGGCCATTACCCTGAGGATAATAGGGAGTGGACCAACGATGTTGAATTTTATACTTTTGACATAATTTTTTGACATCTTTATTTTTGAAACAAGTTCCATTATCGGAAATGAGATTGGCAGGAATGCCAAACCTACAAATAATTTGATTAAAAATAAATTTGGAAACTTGCGTTCCAGTACAAGAAGCTAAAGGCATAGCTTCAACCCATTTTGTGAAATACTCCGTAGCGGTTATGATAAATTTGTGTCCATCAGATGACACAGGGTTGATTTTCCCAATGATGTCTAAGCCCCATTTTGAAAAGGGCCAAGGAGATGAAATAGCCTGCAGCTCTTGTGCAGGCGCATGGACAAGGTCAGCATGTTTCTGGCACTTGTCGCAATGGCGCACATAATCATGTGCATCATTCTCCATGGTAGGCCAAAAATATCCTATCCGAAGGAGCTTCTTAGCAATGGCGTTACCACTAAAGTGTCCTCCACAAGATCCATCGTGGGCTTCGCTCAAAGCTGATCTAGATTCTTCTAGATTCAAACATCTTAATAATATGCCTTCAAAAGATCTCCTATACAAGGTATTACCAACAATTACGAAGCGACTTGCTCGTCTACGTAATAATCGGTGCTGGTTGCTAGTATAACCATCAGGGAAGGTTCCATTTTGCAAAAAATTAAATATATCAATGTACCATGGTTCGGGAGTAGTTTCGTTGATTAGAAACACATCCAAAGGTTCTAAGCATGATTTGCTTGAAGCGGGTTCCTGGAGTCGACGAATAATGATGGTAGCATATTCATCATCTAACTCCAAGGGTAAAAGAGATGCTATTGCAGCCATAGCGTCAGCTGCACGATTGCTAGTTCGAGGAATAGCTTCCAAAGTAACTTGATCAAACAAGGATAATAACTGCAAAACATATGCTTTATATGGGCATAATTTATCATCTCTGGTCTGATAAACATCATTGATTTGATTTATGACAAGTTGGGAATCACCAAAAACTAACAAATTTTTAATTTTCAATGCCAAAGCTGCTCGTAATCCAAGGATTAGAGCCTCATATTCAGCAGTATTATTAGTGCAAGCAAACGTTAGTTTAAAGGACAGAGGTATAAGATGTTTTTGTGGAGATATTAAAATAATACCCGCACCAGCCCCACTCATACATCGGGCTCCATCAAAGTATAGGGACCATTGTTTAGGATGGTCTACCTCTAATTTAAGGCATTCATCGGGAAGCTCAATGATGAGGGGATGGGTAGACTCTAAGGGTGCAGCAGCTAATTGATCTGCTATGATTTGACCCTTAACAGACTTTTGTCCTATAAACGTGAGTTCAAACTCGCTTAGCGCAAGAACCCACTTGGTTGTGCGACCAGATAAATATGGTCGACTCATAAGATATCGCAAAGGGTCGAATTTGGCAATAACATACGTTTTTTGACTGAGCATATAATGTCGTAGTTTTTGTGTAGAAAATACGACTGCAAGACATAACTTCTCTAATATGGTATAGCGAGTTTCATAACTGATTAAGGTTCTACTGATGTAATAATTAGCACGTTCTTTCTTCTCATCGTCAAGTTGAGCTAACATAGCTCCTAAGGCAAAATTGGAAGCAAAAATGTACAAAATAAATGGACGATCAGATCTAGGTGGGGAAAGCATCGATGGTTGGAGGAGATATTGCTTAAGGAGTTCAAATGCTTCTTGGCATTCTTCGTCCCAATGGAAAGAGACATATTTCTTAAGAAGTTTAAGAAAGGGTCCGATTTTATCTGCCAACTTATCAATAAAGCGGCGAATAGCTTGAAGCTTACCTTGTAAACTTCGTAATTCTGATATATTGGTGGGTGCGGGCATATCAGTGATAGCCATGATCTTGAGAGGGTCAATTTCAATGCCACGTAAGGAAACTATAACCCCCAATAATTTATCGGACTTAACTTCGAAGATACATTTGGCTGGATTCAATCGGATAAAATACTCCCTTAACCGATCAAATACTTTTCTCAAGTCATTTAAATGATCATCTTCTTTGATGGAACGAGCTATAATATCATCTACATAATCATGTAGAATATCATGCATCATATCATGAAAGATATAAGTCATGGCTCGTTGATAGGTTGCACCTGCATTATTTAAACCAAATGGCATCACTTTCCAACAAAAGGTTCCCCAAGGGGTAATAAAGGTTGTTTTAGCCTGATCTTCAGGAGCTATCCTGATCTGATTATAACCAAAAAATCCATCCATTAGGGATATCATTCCACTTCCAGTAGTAAAATCAATGATTTGATCCATGTTAGGAAGAGGAAAATCATCTTTAGGGCAGGCAACATTAATGTCTCTGAAGTCTATACAAACCCTAACTTTAGTGGCTTCTTTCTTAGTTACTGGAACTACATTTGAGATCCATTCAACATAATCAATGGCTTGTATAAAAATGACCTTCAACAGTTTTTCTAGTTCTGCTTTGACTAGTAAGGCCACTTTAGGATGCATTTTTCTAAGTTTCTATTTAACAGGTTTAGCATCTGGATGGACTACTAGATGATGCATGACTACGGAAGGGTCCAGACCTGGCATGTCTTCATATGTCCAAGCAAAGACATCTTCATAGTCTTTAAGAAATGAAATGTATTTATCTTATAATTTTGATCCAATATTGATTATGTGAGGGTTATGTTTGGTTCCAATGTTAATTTTTATACCATTTTCAACTTCCATATGTAAATATCTCTCAAAATTAGGTGGGGCGGGTGAAACACCCAATTCTTGTAATTCTTCCAAGGTTAGCTTGGATAATTCGTCTTGAGGAGTCGAGGCCTCAAGCTGGGCTATACTAGGTATAGAGCCATCAAAATAAAATTCGTTATGTAATAAATCATCAACGGAGACATCATGGAAGATATCCCCTTCCAACTCATCATCGGATTCGGCAATCATCTCAGGGTAGGCGAGAGATAGCATATGACAAGTAAAGGGATTATTTTTTGAAAGCAAAGAATCTTGTTTATCGAGATAATCTTGATAACATGTAAGATGGTCATCCTCCTCAAATGGGAAGGGTTGACCTTTTCTAGGAAATAGGCCCACACCACATCGGGTAGACCATGGTTCTACATCAAAAGGTTCCTAAAAACACGAGATTATGGAAACAAAAAGGAAAGACTAAACGAAATCGTATTAAAAGGAAGGAACACAAATGAATGAACACAAGATATAAGAACAATATGAAATGTAGCCCTTTTTTTATTGATATTCTTTTCAATTCGTGTTACAATACGTCTCCTTCCTTTTTAGGGGATAGGAGCGTTAGATATTGTTCTCTACAACTTGTCTCTGAATTCCTTCTTCCACGTGCCCACATATAAAATGGGCGAACCAAAACGTTGTCGCCGCTTGCATTGACAAAGGTCGATTCCTCGCTGCTCCTTCAATAGACCTAAAATCTGTGTTCAAAGAAACAAACAAAGAATCAGTAGCACTTGTGTATGAAAAATAAAAGATAAATCTAACTATGGCTGAAATGAATCTAAATGCACTAAAAACTTGATAAATGCATAAACATGAAACTAGCTAAAATACTATAAATGAAGTAAAGCGGGGAGGTTCCCGAAGGCAAACCACCCGCGGATAAAACCTTGCTTCGACACCAATCCGCTTGAGATGGGTCCGAAACCTGATGTGATGTGTTGTCGTCAAATTGATAGAATATTGTGGTCAAAATATTGGGGTTTGGGCGCAAATCGCAAGTAAGTGAATTAACAGCACTTCGTTGCTCAGAATGCTCCTGCTCGGTATCTCTTTTGGGTGAGGAAACTCACCATTTTATAGACCCAAGGGGTCTCTTTGAATTAACATGCAAAAGTGTTTCTTTGCATGAATGCTTTTGTTTGTGAAGAGAAGACTTCTTCTTGATCAAGGGCTTCTTAATTGCCTCTGTGCATGTCTTTGTGTGTTTTAGAAAAACTCACTTGCACTCCTATGTCATGCATGAAAAGCTGAGTGGTAGTTCTGAGTTGTCATGCGCTGAGGTCTGACTTTTTGCTGGTCAAACCTGGCATTCGTCCCACCCAGAAGCGAGCACTAGTAATCGTCCCTGGGTGAAACGAGTAAAAATCCATACTCGTCCTTGGGTAGGACGAGTACAAATTCGCACTCGTCCCTGGGTGGGACGAATAAGAAATAAAGTGTCTAAAAGGTGCCAAACTGATTTTTGACTTGCAAAACTGTTGTGTAAGTGGTTAGAACCACTTGTTTAACCTCTGGGGGCTATGTGTGTTAATGTGATCAGTGTTTGTAGTCACATAATCGGATTGGTGCTATTTTGGTGTCTACAGATGCCCCTTTTTGGGAAGCGTTGTGCATGGCACAGCGTCGAGCAAAAATAGATAACCAAAGCACTAATGATTAGGGTTTCTTAGTAACCTAACCAACTCTTGATGCCCCAAGCATGGAAAGGGCATGCATTCTTGAATCCTTGCTTCTGACGAGCTAAGGAATTTGATTTCAAGTATTAACCTATTTTGGTGAGGTGTAACTTGAGCTTGGACATTGATCAGTCATGAATAGGCAAAGGGCGCAAAACCTTTTATCCACGGGGGAACCTTGTGTTCATGCTTCGGGAATGCCAAGTGTTTGATCAATTTTGTGATTATTGCTTGTTTGCTACCCCAAGCAGGAGCGTGATTGTCTTTGTCAATGATTCTTTGAATACATGCCATTGCCTTGATTGGGTGTGTTTTTGTTGATTGGTGACTTAAGTGTGACTACCCCCTCAAGCGACGAATCGATGAAGGAATGGCTGACATGAGAAAAGCGACGAGTCGCTTGACCCAAGATGACTTAAGTGAGGGTGCCTTCAGATGTTGTCCGTTGAATGCGCGAGCAATTTCTTGATTTTTGTGGACCTATTTTTGGTGGGTGTGAACCCATTTTGGGATGCCATTTGGGGGTAACATTGGCGAAAATCCGTCTTCCCGTGGAGCGGTCCGGCTATGGTAGCCTTCTTGGGGAGTAGGATAACGACAAGGTAGACCCCG
The DNA here is from genome assembly GCA_028583015.1 of Wollemia nobilis. Lineage (NCBI taxonomy): Eukaryota > Viridiplantae > Streptophyta > Pinopsida > Araucariales > Araucariaceae > Wollemia > Wollemia nobilis. The sequence goes on from JAQPPZ010000521.1 coordinate 14,886,683, forward strand.
ACATCAATTTTCTTATGCCAAGAGGTTAAGTGCAAGAGCACTTTTGTCCGGCAATTTTTAGTGGTTTTGTTGGCATTTGTCATTTTTATGTTTTGGTTGTTTTGTTGTGTTTGTTTTTTTTTTTTTTTTGTGGCGTGTTTTTATGTATGTGTTTGATGTATGCAGAGGTGATTATGAATGTGATGTTTCTAATTTGTATGATGTATGGATAGGGAATGAATGAAATGAGGTGTTGATGATGTGTCGATGCACCATAGACTGTACAAGATTTGACTGACTTGCTATACTAATGGGATGACTTTGTGGAATGACTTGGCATGTGATAACTGTGTGTTTTTGTATTTTGCATATATTTTGATGGTGATGTACGGAATGAAATGTACCAGTTGTTTTAAAATGTAGTTAAGCTTTTTTGAGATTCAGATATTTTAACTAACTAGCCAAGACTGTACATTTATCTCACAAGACTTTTGAACAAGGTATAAATTCGACTTGAATGTAACCAAGTTATTTCACATCCCTGTGTGTGCAATTGAGTTTGTTTATGTGTTATTCCTCAGGATACCGCCAGTGCCAGATGGGCTTTCAACCGAACCTGTACTGAGGATCACCTAATTAGCTCCACTAACTCCTTTATTGTATTTAGTTAGATTAATCTACGATGTTATCTAGGATACCATAAGCTAGCTCATCCACATGCAAACATTGATCTATACACAAGTTAATGTGACAGATATATCATCATGCGGGAGGTTTACTATCAGTGACTGATAGGCTATCAACCAAACCGATACTAAAGCTTGCCTCATGACCTGTCGAAATGCTGAGAATTCCAGGGATTCAAGTTCGACTCCCTTCTTTTCTTCAATTGTATTGGGATACTTGCTCTTTATAGTGATAAAATCACTATTTATTTTTGTTTTATTGATGTTTTTTTTTTTTTTTGAGCAAGGGATAGGGAGTGACGAGAATCACTATTGTACGTGCCTTTTGATGTGTGCACTGTAGGATGTCAAATTTTAGTGTTTTGACGTTTTGCAAATTGTTGATGTTTTTGCAACTTTTGAGAACTTGGGATTCATGGGGAATTGGGTAGGGAGGATGCTTGTCCTTTTGCCAACTCTCAGCATTCTAGGGTCATTCGCACAGGGGGATAAGCAAGATAGCCGTTTCGCTTATGGTGACCTGGATTACGGTGCAGGTTTCATCTTTCGTTCACACAACTTAGGAATTTTTTTATATGTGTGTTAATTTGTGTTGGGATGCTACGTAACAAGGTGTGATCCAAGTAAAACTTTCCCGTGTAAAATCTGTTTAACTATGTACAGTTTTGGCTAGAAATTTAAAGACATCTGAATGAAAAAAACCCTATATACATTAGGAAACAACTGACTATGCTAAAATAAAAATGGTGATATGCTGGATGTATGCATTTATGGACATGGATGTGATGTGGAAAATGATGGAATTGCCAAGTAATGACAGCCTATGGTGCTTTTGACTTGTATGACCTATCGAAGTATGCAAGGGATGGATGCAATGTTTAATGCAACCTATATTTTTGTATTTTGATTTTTATGAAAATGCATGCAAATGTTTTGGTGATTTCGTTTTTTTTATTTATGAGAATGTATGGAAAATGCAAATGTTTTTGTGATTTTGTTTTTTTTATGAGAATGCATGTAATTGAAATGCAATTGTTTTTGTGATTTTGATTTTTGTTTTTGTTTTTTTTTTGTTATGAGTATGCATGGAATTGAAATGCAATTGTTTTTGTAATTTTGATGTGTTATGAGAATGCATGGAATTGAAATGCAAATGTTTTTGTGATTTTGATTTTTGTGTTGTTTTTGTTGATTTTTGAATACTTATGTTGACCAAGCAGTTATGGTAACTCTTGGAGATTTTGGGTTGACCAAGCGATTGTGGTAATCCTTGGAGCTTTTGTCTTGACCAAAGGGTTTATAGATACCTTTGGGGCATTTAGGGTTTGACCAAGCGATTATGAAAATCCCTGGAGCTTTTAGGGTGACCAAGTGATTGTGATAATCCTTGGAGCTTTTTGGGATGACCAAGCGATTGCGATAATCCTTGGAGCTTTTTGGGATGACCAAGCGATTGCGATAATCCTTGGAGCTTTTGGGATGACCAAGAGATTGCGATAATCCTTGGAGCTTTTGGTATGACCAAGTGATTACGATAATCCTTGGAGCTTTTGGGATGACCAAGAGATTGCGATAATCCTTGGAGCTTTTGGTATGACCAAGAGATTGCGATAATCCTTGGAGCTTTTTGGGATGACCAAGCGATTGCGATAATCCTTGGAGCTTTTTGGGATGACCAAGCGATTGTGATAATCCTTGGAGCTTTTGGGATGACCAAGTGATTGCGATAATCCTTGGAGCCTTTTGGGGTGACCAAGTGATTGCGATAATCCTTGGAGCTTTTGGGGTGACCAAGTGATTGTGATAATCCTTGGAGATTTTGGGATGACCAAGAGATTGCGATAATCCTTGGAGCTTTTGGGATGACCAAGAGATTGCGATAATCCTTGGAGCTTTTGGTTTGACCAAAGGGTTTATGGACATCTTTGGAGCGTTTGGTTTGACCAAAGGGTTTATGGACACCTTTGGAGTGTTTGGTTTGACCAAAGGGTTTATGGACACCTTTGGAGCATTTGGTGTAACCCACTGGCTCTTCAGGGAATAGAGGTACCCCCAGCTTGATGATCTATGTGCACCGGATCTGGCTTTGTAGGAATTGGCACGAATGGATCGGCCTTATGCACGGATAGGAGGGCAAGGTCTGCCTTCGACACTGATGGTGCTATGATATCTCTGGGTGGAAGTGGCTCACGATCTTCCCAAAGGAGCGGAATTAACATGTGATACCAGTGGGTCGGGTCTATGCGCCACTCATGCCCTAGTATTATGCCTAGTTGGGCCATTAGTTCGTCATGGGTTACAGGGTGATTGTGCCATCGTGCATGATTGAGATATTCCATCTTAGTTTCATCTTTGTAATCATTATCGATGATCCAAAGGCCCTCGTTGGCCCCCAAAATTGTCTGCGACATGTTAGGCTCGTCCGGCTCGAGCAGATTGACATGGTCCCGATGGGGTTGTTCCGTGCTTTGCAGGGGGACCTGATTTTCCTGTAATGGCACAGGCTCGATGGGAGCCTCCAAATGGAATAATGTTAGGAGAATTTTATGATGCTCATCCATGGGGACCACCTATGAATTAGTGATGTCAGACTCGAACGGGTCCCATAGCACTATTGCATATGCTGACTCGTCTTTGGTGAGAGAGTCAGGCTTATCAGAATCTGGTGATTCTAAGATATGGAAGACCTCATCATCAGGTAGCTCTACAACCAGGGGTTGATCCTCTTTGAGAGGAGTTTCACGTGATTTGGGCTTTTGTGGCCCCAAAATCTTGGTCTCTACTGACTCTAAGTGCTTGGGCAGTGCATTGCTTGTATCGAGGGATTTGAGCTCCTCCTGTTTGATTTGTTCCCATTGCAAGTTGTGGGAAACTTGATGCCTTGAGAGGGATGACTGAATAGCACCCCCCATGCTTTGGTATTTTGTTTTGGTCCACTCTTTTTCTAGCTCAGGTTCCTCAGAGGCTTCTTGAAGAATTTTTGGGGGTGGTCCATGAACCTGGGTGGGCGCCTGAAGAAGGCACCCATCATTGGTCTTAGGATTGGCCTCCCGCTCAAGTCTAGGAGGCGTCGAAGGCAACGTTTGATAAGGTCGTAGAGACCTGTCTTGCACCCAGTTGTGTTTCTCATAATGTTTTGTCTTATGCATGCGAGGGGTTGGAGTCTTCGCCGCATAGTGTGTTGTAACAACTCATCCTCCTGGCACTGAAGGCACTCTTGATTTAAAAGATATTGTTGCTCTAACTATTGTTGTTCCAGCTCAAGTATCGTGAGTTGCATCCGACGTGCAATATGCTTGGCAGATTCTAAGATAGTTGGTCCTGTCGTCTCATGTCTAGAAGGCCTAGATGCCTCTCCTAGATATCTATCTCGGTCATGGTGATCCGAGATCTCTATAGGTCACCTCCCTCTATTGGGGGTAGCGGCATTCCCCCGAGGCTTTGGCCTCAATAGGTAATCCTGAAAGCTAGCAATTGCGGAGGCGTGTTGCTCCTGCGATGTATATTTTTCTTGAGGAAGGTAAGGGTTTTCCTTGTGCTCTCTTTTGTAAGTGAAAGAGGAACAGGAAGAGTTGGCTCGTCCCACCTGAGGAGCCTTGTGCTCTGGATTTGTCCTTGTAGTCCTGACAACTAGAGGGGGTGAAGGAGGGATAGTGTAATCATGTGGTTCCTCCCGTCGAACCCTATGTTGACCTAGTGCTTCATTGCATGGTGACCACTCATAGCGAGCATCTAAGGGAGCTCTCCTATGAATGTACCCCTCATGGGAGGATGCGTGCTGGGTGCTATGCTGAACAGGAGTGCCCATAGAAGAGGGGCCCCTATAGTCCCTTTCCGTTAAGGTGTGGAGGGGACTACCTTGTGTGTTAGGTCACCAAGGTGGTATGACCAAATCTTGAGGACTATAATGGAGGCGACTCGTGCCTCCTCGGACATTCTTCGTAGCATCCGCCCGTGATTGGGCTTGGTTGCGAGTGAACACCATGACAATGTCTCTCTAAAAACTTTTCTATGCAAAAGTTCTTTTTGTGATTTTCTTTTTATGATGTTTTTGGTCTAAACAAAAAATAGCATACACACTCACAAGCAATGATTATCTCTTTTAAAGATTAATAGTGTGCCCTAAATCTAGTTTAGTGTGTTTTTGTTGTTTGTTTTGTTTTTGAAGATTTTTGTGAAATGTTTAAATGCAAGTATGAAGGCTCTTATGACTCCCAATATGGTCGCCCCTTCAATATACCATTTCCGGACCGATATACCAACCTCTCTATATACCCGCCCTTACGTGAGGGAGACTATAGGTACGTGAGAGCAGATGATACGTGGAACATAGGCGGTACGGAAGGGGAATCACTCTGTTTATGAAACCTACCATAGAAGACTTATCCTCGCGTGCTGGGAATCACCCCAAGCTACACTCGGTCAGCTTTCATCAGGATTTATGTCTAGCAACAGTCGCGATCGAGGTAATGGATGCAATATATCAAGCCAAAGTGATAATGGAATCCACCTTTGGTCTTGTTCAAGGTTTGGGGTTTTACGACCAACGCCTTGGTTTAAAATGCCTCATGATGTGTGGGGTTCGTTTTAATTGTGCAAAATTGAAACAGGCAAACGAAAATAAATCTTTCCCTAAGCCATACAAACTGAAAACTAGAAAACAGAAAAACATAAATTTGACAGAAGCTGTAAAAACCCCTACCTCTTCTCTGCCTAACAGGATGTCTCTGATTTGCTCTAAAAATTGCACAAAATTATAATCGTCCCTGGGTGGAGCGAATAACAGACCATAATCGTCCCAGGGTGGAACGAATAGTTTATTCGTCCCGGGGTGAGACGAGTACCAATTCTGTAATCGTCACGTGGAGAGACGAATAACAGTCCGAGGTTAAAAAATAGGTACCTGTAAAAACAAGCAATTTTAGATCAGTAAATTAACCTAAAAAAATAGAGGACAGTCGTCCCATCGTGATCGCCATTGAAAACATGAGATTTCAGAAACAAAAAGGAAATACTAAACGAAATCGTATTAAAAGGAAGAAACACAAATGAATGAACACAAGATATAAGAACAATATGAAATGTAGCCCTTTTTTTATTGATATTCTTTTCAATTCGTGTTACAATACGTCTCCTTCCTTTTTAGGGGATAGGAGCGTTAGATATTGTTCTCTACAACTTGTCTCACGAATTCCTTCTTTCACGTGCCCACATATAAAATGGGCGAACCAAAACGTTGTCGCCGCTTGCATTGACAAAGGTCGATTCCTCGTTGCTCCTTCAATAGACCTGAAATCTGTGTTCAAAGAAACAAACAAAGAATCAGTAGCACCTATGTATGAAAAATAAAAGATAAATCTAACTATAGCTGAAATGAATCTAAATGCACTAAAAACTTGATAAATGCATAAACATGAAACTAGCTAAAATACTATAAATGAAGTAAAGCGGGGAGGTGCCCGAAGGCAAACCACCCGCGGATAAAACCTTGCTTCGACACCAATCCGCTTGAGATGGGTTCGAAACCTGATGTGATGTGTTGTCGTCAAATTGATAGAATATTGTGGTCAAAAGATTGGGGTTTGGGTGCAAATCGCAAGTAAGTGAATTAACAGCACTTCGTTGCTCAGAATGCTCCTGCTCGGTATCTCTTTTGGGTGAGGAAACTCACCATTTTATAGACCCAAGGGGTCTCTTTGAATTAACATGCAAAAGTGTTTCTTTGCATGAATGCTTTTGTTTGTGAAGAGAAGACTTCTTCTTGATCAAGGGCTTCTTAACTGCCTCTGTGCATGTCTTTGTGTGTTTTAGAAAAACTCACTTGCACTCCTATGTCATGCATGAAAAGCTAAGTGGTAGTTCTGAGTTGTCATGCGCTGAGGTATGGCTTTTTGCTGGTCAAACCTGGCATTCGTCCCACCCAGAAGCGAGCGCTAGTAATCATCCCTGGGTGAAACGAGTAAAAATCCATACTCGTCCTTGGGTAGGACGAGTACAAATTCGCACTCGTCCCTGGGTGGGACGAATAAGAAATAAAGTGTCTAAAAGGTGCCAAACTGATTTTTGACTTGCAAAACTGCTGTGTAAGTGGTTAGAACCACTGTTTAACCTCTGGGGGCTACCCTGGGGGCTGTGTGTGTTAATGTGATCAGTGTTTGTAATCACATAATCGGATTGGTGCTGTTTTGGTGCCTACAGTTCCTTCATACCATTTTGGAAAGGTCCCAAACCTTTCCCTTCATAGCCCAATTTAAGAATTATGGGTTTAGCTTTAATATATTCATTAGCAAAATAGCATCGAGCATATCCATCACAATGTGTCTTGATGTTTCAGGGTATTCTTCCCCAATCATATCCCTTATAAACAAAAGAACAACTTTCAACTTGTTTGATACTTCCCATAGGTTGTGGGAGGCCCAAGGTACGAGGAGAAGGTGGGAGTTTATTTAAAACAAGGGAAGCTTGCATGGTAGTGTTGATCTCTTCTGATATAAGAATTTTAGATAAATCGGGTAGGAGTTCATCAGTAAGAGCGTAAGAGGTAGAAGGAACATTTCTTAGATCTTCTGATGTGGAAAGGATGCCTGTAGGAGATGTTATAGGGATATCGATGGATGAGTCTATCGATGTGGAAGTTATAGGGGTAAAACAAGAAGCATTGGTTGTAGTTCTGGGATATTTTTGAGGTCCTAATGGGGTTTGTTCAGAAAGTGGTTGAGCTATATGTAGAGGTGTAGTTGATGGGGAAAATGTAGGTGATGTTATGGGTGAGTGTTTCACATGTTTAGACGGTTGACGATAATTAGGATGTGTGGATGACAAAGCAGGGCAAAATTGAACTCCAATCGATTCTGCCAAAGCACACATATCAAAGGGTCTAGGGTCACCATGAATGGTAACCAATTGGTTTTTGAATTCAAATTTAACACACTGATGTAAAGTGGATGGAACTACTTGCATCGTGTTGATCCAAGGGTGACCCAAAAGTATATTGTATGATGCAGGGCAATGTACAATAAACACGATCGTATCTAGGGTTCTAGGACCAACTTGCAAGGGTATAGTAATGACTCCACACATTTATTGTGTCTCATCATTGAAGGCTTTTATGATCATATCCGTTCTTTTAATTTCGTCACTCCTAAAGCCAAATCTTTGGTAGAAGTCAAAAGTGCATATGTTTAAAGATGAACCATTATCAATCAAGACGCGTTTAACAACTACGTCCCCAATTAGGGCAGTAATATATAAGGGGTTATCCTTATGTAAACTATGTTGTGGTATATCTCTATCTCAAAATTCAATACAATCAACTTCTCGAGTTATGATAGTATTGGTCATGGCTTCAGGCTGAATATTTTGTGGTACCATCATTTGGCTTAATGTGAGCATTAATTCATCCCTATGGATAGGAGAAGATCTTAAAAGGTCCAAAATGGAAATTCTAGCTATAGTATTGGATAATTTTTCATTAATATTATACGGAGGCTTAGGTTGAACATTAGACATATTATTCCCTTTATAGGGATTTTTCAAAACAAATGGAGTTGATCCATCATTCTGAGTTTGATCTTGTTGAGAATTTTGAGCCTGTTGTCTAGTAACAACTCCAATGGTACCTACAATATTATTTTGAGGATGATGAATTGGTCTCGGTCTAGCATTTATGGCTTATTCATTAGAAAGGAACTGATGAGAAGAGGGTCAAGTAGTAACTCTTATAGGAAATGGTTCTTTCGAAACCATAGAATCTGTGATAGGTTGAATAGGATCTGATTCGTTTTCAGAACTATTCGATTTATTTGAGGTGATGTCCATTTCACTTTCAGTATCAGATTCTACATCACTAAAATTAGGTGTTTGAGTATTATATAGGGGTCTGGACGTAACCATGGATAAAGTTGTGTCAAATGTTTCTAGATCATGAATAGGTAAATGCCCACTAATGGCTCCTACATATTGGGTAGGAGGGGGAACATTATGATGTTCAATTTTATTAGCCACCTCTTTGCCATGTTTTGGTAAAGGATGTTGAAATATTTCCAATGATTGATTGACATTCTGATTTTGACTTTGAAGGGTGTTCTTTTGAACATTACTAGTAGGATTTTTTTTAGGTTGAAAGGCTTGTACCTCCATCTCTTTGTTATCAATTAAATCTTGTATTTTATGTTTTAATAATTTACAAGAGTTGGTAGCATGTCTAGGTCATCTATGGAAATCACAATGCAAATCAGCTCTATATCCGGGTATGGTTGGATCAGGTTCCTAGATAGTTGGTAGTTGGATCAATCCTCATGCTAGTAATTGCGGGAGAATGGTTGATAAAGGTTGATTTAACCTAGTAAATTCTCGAGGTGGTTTATCAGGAGGTTTCAATATGAACTTCTCTATTGTTTTTGTAGTATTAACATTGGCAATGTTTCTGCTATCAGTGACTCCATCACCCACAACTTGTTTATTTTTGTATTGATTTATGGATGTTTTCTCATCATCTTTCTTTTTGAGCTAACCTCTTCTAATGAGAGCGTCTTCCACTCTTCGGGATAATTCTATAGCTTGATCAAAGGTGGTCAAGGTAGCAGTTGATAATTCATAGGATAGTTGTTCTTGTAAATTATTGATAAAAATATCCAACATTTCCTGATAAGGTAACACAAAGTGTAATCTTCCTATCAACTGCCTCCATCGAGCAAGAAGTCAACAAAACACTCATCATTGTCTTATTTTAGGTTGTACAAATATTTAATAGTTACATGTCTTTCAATATAGGCACTAAATTGGTGCACAAAAGACTCGACGGTCTCTTCGAAATTTCTCAAAGAATGAGGGGGCAATTGATAATACCATTCCAATGCCATCCCTCCTAAACTTTTTAGGAACATTTTTAGTAATAACAAGTCATCATGTGATATATCATGACATGCTATCCTAAACATATGAAGATGCTCTATGGGATCTTTGATTCCTTTGTATATAGGTAGGACAGGCATGGGAAAGCGTTTAGGATATGGTTGTGCTACAACTATAGGATCTAGAGGTTGACTACACATCTCTTGATAATTGTATGAGGGACGATAGGGATATATTTGGTCCATACGGGAGGTTAACTGTTTCACCATGGCTTCTATTACCAGTTTGCCCACCATATTGGTTCAGTGGTACATGAGCATGAGATTTGTGAGCGTAGGAATGCGGGACATAAGGATTAGATGCTATGTTTATATTATGCAAATGATTGGTAGGAAGAGTATTATGAAGAAGATTTGTGGTAGCATTATGTTGTATCCCAGATTGTTGGAAATTAACATTTAGTTTTGTTTTAGGATTTTGTTGATTTGAGGTATATTGATCGATAGCTTAGCGAAATAGAGCAGTGAATGAAGGTTTATTTTGTGTAGGAATAACCCTTGGCTTAGTAACAGGCACTCTAGGTAGTTGGGTAACCTATTTTTGTCGTGTGTTTTGGATTATATTAGCCATGTCCAAATTGGAAAGTCCAGCTAGATCACTCTCTTGATCAATGAAGGACAAATGATTAGTGTGTGTGTGATATATATCTTTTAGGGTTGCTTGAGTGTCACTAATTTGATCTTTGTCCATATGAACTGCTCTATTAAGAGTGCCAATATTAGTATGGAGAAATTTCCAAAAATGTTCCAATTTTTCAAAAGTAATAGCTCCTTCTGGAGTTATTTTAGGATATGAGGATCCTTCCTCTCTATCATTTTCCTTTTGTTCATTTGCATCAACATAATATTCTTCTTGTTGGTCTAGAGTTCCTTCTTCCTGAATTGGGTCTTTAGGAAGGACATCTGGGTTATTTTATGTTTTCCTTAACCAATCTTCTTCTACCTAAATTTGTCTTCCATTCCTGAGTCTAGTCATTATGTCTAAATCTTAGATTTTAGCAAATATATATATATTGATATATTTGCAACAGATTTGGGAGGTATATATTAATTATATACCTACTATGATGCTTAAAAATAAAATGTTTTGATTTTTTTGTTATGATTTTGATTTTTTTTATTTTTATTTTGTGCTTTATAAAGACAACAAATAGCACACTAAATGCAAGAAATAACAATAATAGAATAATAGCTTAGTTTTCTAAAAATAGTTTATGAATGTCATTGATAGGATCAAGTTCATCGAGAGTCATAAAATGCTCCTCTTCAAATTGGAAATGGTTTTTCAAGAACTTGATAAAGTGTGCTATAGTGATATTATCTACTTCTGACTCTAATTTGTAAAAATAGATTTCATGGCAATACTCTCGATATAACACAGCTCTGGGGACTCTATACCATCTTTGTCTATCCGTAAGAACGACCTCCTGATCCTCTATACGAGACAAAAATTTATGTACTATGGCTGCATTCTCAAGGTATTCCTCAAAGGTATACAACTCAGAAGACACAAGGGCTCTTTTATCTGCTAACCACCTATGGCAAGCTCTCTGAAGCTCATGATACAAAGTCACTTGATTGGGATCCAGGATTCTATCTAGGACAAACCTCTTGATTTGCCTAATTTCGGTTGCTCTAGATGAAATGAGATTCAATCTCCTATTAAGTTCGTCCCACAAAGGTTGAACCCTATTTGTTTGAGGTACGCTAAGTACAAAATTAATCTCTATAGCTGCTAATTGATTTTCAACATTAATGGTGATAGCTCGTCTTTTGTTATAATCTACCATCTAAATATGACATGCAATATTTGATTCTAAATGCATTTATATATATATATATATATATATATATATATATATATTTTAATTGTTTTCAAAAGGTTTTTAGTTTTCACGTCGGGTTCACCAAAATGTATCGCTCCAAAATTTTTGCATCCTTACCCTCAGGCTATAGGATCCGCACCCAGAAGGGGGATGCAAGAAGGATGGGACAATACCTCGGACTGAGAGGCCCTTTGAAGGTCCCACCTCTCGGGGGAGGAGTATAAGGGTGAATTTTTTATGGATGGTGGGTTCACCAGGAAACTTTTGAGTGGCATTTTCCATGCCTAGGTTGATAGTGGGTTTGATGTGTTCATTTTTATACTCAATCATTCAACTCCTAGGTTTGGCCAAGATGAATCTAAACTATTCTATCTACCAATGATAATTTAAATGGATACAAAAAATAGGAATGAGTGCTAATAATAGAGAATATACTAATTAGAATGTGTCATACCTGATTCCGGATGTTTGATGAAGATTCTGAGTTTTGTAGTAGTCTAGATCACCTTAGTTCGTATGTAATCATTTGAGATCAGACAGGATCATTTGATATCTGACGAATTCGTCAAATGAATTCTTCAGAAATCTACAATCACAAAAATAGATACGAAATACCAAATATGCAAGTGTAGAAGCAAAGGACAATGGTAGAAATAATAGCAAACATGCCTAAATAATGGATTCCAATAACAAATAAGGAAATGTAGTAGATTTAATGATTTATTTTAACCTTACCATGCGATTATGCTAGATGAGGTGAACTCCAAGATGCAAAAAAAATAATAATTCAAGACAATGCAAAAATACAATATGAAAAATGCAGAGAAATCTAAGGGAATGCAAAATCTGGACTCGGATTGCCCCCAATCTGGACTACAGTCAAGATCGCCTCCAATCGTACGAGATCGTCCGTAATCATATGAGATCATTTGCGTCGATCCGAGCTATCTTTGACTGCAAAATAGTAGAGTTCCTGCAAGAAAATGCAAAATATAGAACACATATAGTAGTGCGAGGGAATAAGGAGTTAAATCTGTCAGCTAAGGGGTTCAGGGAAATCAGAATCAAGGGGGTCATGTAGGGTCGAGGGGGTAAATTAGAAAATCCTAGTTTATATAGGCTTAGGAAGAGGTTTTAAGAGGTTGGGGATCATCCCAATCTGGGAGATCTCCAACAGGGCAATCTCCAACTGTGTAGACGCGCTTCTGCCCAAGTTGGAGATGCTGTTGAAACAGAAGCTAATTATGAAAATTTTATTTTGGAACAAAATCGTCTGGACGTTCTATCCATGATGATTTCGTCAAATCTGGGATGATCTTGTCTAATCTACGACGATATCGTTCAACAGTTAAAACAAATCCTAAAAATGGCATGGAAAATGAGGAAATGGGTAGCAGGCAGTTTTGGAGTGGTTTTGGGGTTAAAATTCAAATTTTTATCTTTTATATTTTACTAAGGTTTTTAACCGTACCAATTTTAGGGTGCTACAATTGTAATACCACTATATGGTGATGCTGTAATATAGGTGGGGCCCATTTCAATCCCTTATAACCAATTGAAAAAATTAGACTATATCCAACTTACCTTTCTATAAAATATACTCATCATCTCCCTCAAATTTCATGTTCTTTATTAGCTCACTGATTTAATTTTTCTTGAGAGATAAAATCTCGCTTGACCACTTACCTTCTAAAATTTGAAATTTCACTAAGATCAAGATCAAATTCAAGATTTAATAATGCATCATTACATTCCTTACTACATGTTTTTCTTTCTTATATTATAATCAAAACAACCTATTAGTTAATGAAGAACACAAGCTTATACTGAGAGGGGGGGTGAACAGTATAAGACCACTTTTTACTTTTGCTTTAAATCAACTTTCAAATCAACTTTATGCAGAGAACAGATAGCAGTATCAAGAGCAACAATTAAAACAATGCACAACACATCAACAACAAAGAGACACAACAATTTACGTGGTTCACCCAATGCGGGCTACTCCACGGATAAAATTTTCTTACTAAATTTTATCAAAGTCCTCTGGGAATACTTCCCGATTACAATGTTTATGAGCCTCGGCTCAAAGGAGACACCTTCCCCTAATTCTGCTTTGGCTGGTGATCCTCTAGAAGACCTCTACCTCTTCTACCCTTAGCAAGTGGAACTCTATCCATAGAAGACACCTGTCTTCCCTGCTCTGGCTGGAGATCTCTGTCCTCAACTCTGTCACAGCAAGCTGGTCCTCTTTTTTGCACCAAAACACAGTCCTTCGGTCTGGCACAAATCTGTCCTCTTCCTCTTTTCTTTTTTGTTATAGATTCTACTTGGTCGAAACCAACTTTTCATAGTCTACGCAAACACAGCAGCACTCGATCAAATTATACTCTTCTGAGAAACTCAGCAGCACATTCTTCACGCATACAACAACACAGTCTTCGCATAAACAACAGCACAGTCTTCACATGAACAGCAACACAGTCTTCCACATGAACAGCAGCACAGTCTTCCACACTTTAGACGATTCGATGAAATGCACTCTTATACTACAGTCGAACTTCGCACTCTGCTTTTTCGATGATCGAACCTCACTATCGCACTAAATCTATGAATGCCACTCTTCGAACGCACACTTCGATCGATGCACAAAACTGCTCAAACAACCCTCCTTTAATACTCACAATCTCAAGTTGAAATCTTGTTCTTAGTCGGCTGTTCAACCTTCAATCACGTCGACTGTAAAACCCTATGTTGCATCGACCCAGATTTAACTCTGTCGGCTTCACTGCCTCCCTGAAGCTCCTGGCACGAAACTTCAACATGTCATGATATCGCGACACCTTTACCTGTCGTACACCCTCTTTAGCTTGTTGTAGCGATATCATGACGCTTTTGCTTTTGTATGCTTCCTTCGCTCTTCTGTCATGAAATCATGACACTTTTGCCTTTCGTTGACGTCATCTCACTTCTGTCATGAAATCACGACGCTTTAGACTTCAAAGCCTTCTTCTCCGCTTCTGTCATGAAATCGTGACACCTTTGCCTCTTGCTGACGTCATCAGCAACTCTGTCATGAAATCGTGATGCTTTAGACTCCAAAGCCTTCTTCTCAGCTTCTATCGTGAAATCGTGACACCTTTGCCTCTTGCTGACGTCATCTGCAACTTTGTCATGAAATCGTGACACTTCTTGCTTCTTCAACCTTTTCTCGGTTTGCACTAGTGAAAATGGAACATGTCACGAAATCGTGATGCTTTCGCTGCCTTAAGCTCTTTTCTGCCAACTGCTCATGAAACTGGAACATGTCACGAAATCGCGACGCTTTCGCTGCCTTAAGCACTTTTCTGCCAACTGCTCGCAAAACTGGAACATGTCACGAAATCGTGACGCTTTCGCTGCCTTAAGCACTTTTCTTGCCAATTGCTCGCGAAACTGGAACATGTCACGAAATCGTGACGCTTTTCCCAACTCAACTTTCCGAAATCGTGACACTTTCTGCATCCGTACAACTTCTTTGAAACATGTCACGAAATCGTGACACTTCCTGCAACTCAACACTGCCAACTCAACTTGTCACGAAATCGTGACACTTCCTGCAACTCAACGCTACCAACTCAACTTGTCACAAATCTACACTTTCCTCCTCAACTTGTCACAAAATCGTGACACTTTCTGCAACTCAACACTGCCAACTCAACTTGTCGCGAAATCGTGACAGTTTTGCCTGAACTTTCTCTCTCCTCAAACATGTCGCGAAATCATGACAGTTTTGCCTGCTTCGTCTCTGCCTTCCAGCATGTCACGAAATCATGATAGTTTTGCCAGAACTTTCTCTCTCCTCAAACATGTCGCGAAATCGCGACAGTTTTTCCAGCAGCCTGCAAACTTTTTCTAACTTATCTTTTTCTGGATTTTTGGCAACTGGGCTACTCTGATTTTCTTGGAGACTTACTGACCAACTGAAACCTTCATCAAAACACATACTTAGACATAAAAACAAATTGCTCCAAGAACTCCTTGACATCAAAAACAACAACTACCAAGAGCTCCTTGACATCAATGACAACAACTAAACTTAGGCAAAGGCAATGTACTCAAGGTACCCAAAATTGCCAACAATCTCCCCCTTTGTCATTGATGGCAACCCTTTACTAAAAACACATCTTAAAGAGCCAAAACTGAAATCAATCTCTTTGAAGTTTTGCTCCCCCTGACTTGAAGCTTTCCTCTTCACTTGAAGCTCTCCCCCTTACTCATATCTCTCCCCCTTACTCAAATCTCTCCCCCTTTGTCATCAATGGCAAAGGGTCACCTTTGGGGCTTGGGACTAAGAATGAGTCTCTTAGCTTAGTCCCTCCCCCACCTCCTAATGAGGTGATTTTAAAATAGAGTTGGGAGTGAAACTCCCATTAGACACTCATCATCATCAGTGTCTACAATTTCTTTGTCGGGCCTTTTCTTGAGCTCTTTGTTAATGTTTTTGTTCTTGACACTTTTCTTGTTCTTGTTCTCATCTCTTTTCTTGTCCACACCTTGATCCTTGGACCTGTTTATACCACTATTTTTGTTCCTGTACCTTGGAAGATCAGCTCTGCACTTTTTGGCTGAGTGACCTGTATTGTTGCACTTGTAACAAACAACATTATTTCTTTCAGGCATAGCTGTTCTTTGAATTCGCCTATTATTTGAATTGCAAAAAATTGCCTTGTGCCCGAACTGATTACAAGAGTAGCAATACCCTTGAAATAAATTGCGACTTCTGAGATTATTGTTAACCTTCTTCATTTGAGACATGCAATGTGCAGCCATGTGTCCAAACCTGTAACACGCAAAACATCTACCGAAAAATATTCTTTTAATCGATCTCTTGGGTCCCGAGAACTTCTGTTTCACATTCAGAAATCTGTTTTCTATTTCTGCGCATTCATTACTCACAGACTCATGATCTGAAGTACTTTCATCATCAGAACTTTCTTCTTTTTGAAATCTCTTGCTAGATTCCCCAATCTGTTTCTTGTGCGGCTCAACAAAACCGAGACCTATTTTATCTGTTGGATTTCTTTGATTTTTGATGAGAGACTTAACCTTCTTGGAGCTATCCTAAAATCTGTAGAGTTTATCCTTGTAATATTTATTTTCTTCTTTCAAAGAAACCATTTTCTGCTCTAACTCATTATACTCAAGAATCTTAGACTCTAACTCATCCTTGAGTTCCTGTGTTTTGGCTATAGAGAAGTCGAGACTTTCTATAAGATCGTCTCTCTCCATACAACATTCATCTAACTTAACCTTGAGTCTATCATTCTTCTTCCTTTCCTTTTCCAAAACACTGAGAGCATTATTGAGTTCACATTCAAGATTCTCTATTTGATTACACTTTGAATTATCAAGACCTTTTTCTGATTTCTTATTACTAGATGTGCTACCCTTTTCAAAAACCATACATGCATCTTCCTTATCATTTTTTGAAGCATCCTCATACATACTAGCAACCAATTCAATATTTGTGCAATCATCCTCAAGGTGCCCAAAATTTCCACATCTAAAGCATTTCATGACCGTGAATTTATGTTTCGGTTCTTCTTCTTTTTTGAAATGAACAACATCTCATTTTCATTATCACTGGAAGAGCTTTCACTATCACTGCTAGAACACTTACTTACTTTGTCCAAATAGAAGCTCTTCTTGTTCTTGTGTGAATACCTCTTTCCTTGATTGTTGTGTTCATCTTTGTTCTTTCTGTAATACCTGTGCTTTTCAGAATCCTTGCTCTTGACATCCTGTATATCTTCATCACTTTCATCTTTAGAAACAGTACAATCAGTAGCATAATGACCATACTTTCCACAGTTGAAGCATCTTATATTTTTCTTGCTTTTGTGCTTTCTAGAGAATTTGCCTTTCTTGTTGTAATATGCTTCTTCCTCACTAGAAGACTCATCACTCTCTTGAATCTGTTTGCCTTTTGATTTCTTGGTAGCTTTGAAAGCTGCCTCTTTCTTTATATCAACATTCACTTGAGTTCTCAGCTCAAAAGCTGCAAGAATACTATGGAGCTCATCCTTTTTCAATTTATCTAAATCTTTGGCTTCCTCAATAGCAGAAATATTTTCACTAAATCTATTAGGAAGAGATCTTAAAATCTTATCACACACATCATTTTTAGCAAGTTCAAGACCTAAGTCTTTCATGGAGTTCACAATCTCATCCATCCGAAGCATGTAGTCACTAATATTTTCATCATCATTCATCTTGAGTTGTTCAAACATACCTTTAAAATGTCTCAATTTGGCCTTTCGAACATTTGCATCACCTGTATGAACAACCTGCAATTGTTTCCACATTTCACTAGCTGTCTTGCAGTGAATAACTTTGGTAAGATCAGCCTTCTATAAACCTTTCAGGATTGCATTCATGGCTTTTGAGTTGTTGTGATGTAGGAGCCTGTCTTCTTTAGTATAAGGACCATTTGCAGGAATGGTGTACCCATCTTCAATAACTTCCCATACCTCATTACCAAGAGCCATTAGATAGACTTTCATTCTTGCACTCCACAGACCGAAATCTGATCCATCAAGAATAGGTGCTGCATTGCCACCTGAGAAATCCATTGTGTTCTAAATCAGTTCTTCCTTCCGGCTGTAAAACCTTTTCGAAGGAACCTGCTCTGATACCAATTGAAGAACACAAGCTTATACTGAGAGGGGGGGTGAACAGTATAAGACCACTTTTTACTTTTTCTCTAAATCAACTTTCAAATCAGCTTTATGCAGAGAACAGATAGCAGTATCAAGAGCAGCAATTAAAACAATGCACAACACATCAACAACAAAGAGACACAACAATTTACGTGGTTCACCCAATGCGGGCTACTCCACGGATAAAATTTCTTACTAAATTTTATCAAAGTCCTCTGGGAATACTTCCCGATTACAATGTTTATGAGCCTCGGCTCAAAGGAGACACCTTCCCCTAATTCTGCTTTGGCTGGTGATCCTCTAGAAGACCTCTACCTCTTCTGCCCTTAGCAAGTGGAACTCTATCCACAGAAGACACCTGTCTTCCCTGCTCTGGCTGGAGATCTCTGTCCTCAACTCTGTCACAGCAAGCTGGTCCTCTTTTCTGCACCAAAACATAGTCCTTCGGTCTGGCACAAATCTGTCCTCTTCCTCTTTTCTTTTTTGTTATAGATTCTACTTGGTCGAAACCAACTTTTCATAGTCTGCGCAAACACAGCAACACTCGATCAAATTATACTCTTCTATGAGAAACTCAGCAACACATTCTTCGTGCATACAGCAACACAGTCTTCGCATAAACAGCAGCACAGTCTTCGCATGAACAGTAGCACAGTCTTCCACATGAACAACAACATAGTCTTCCACACTTTAGACGATTCGACGAAATGCACTCTTATACTGTAGTCGAACTTCGCACTCTGCTTTTTCGATGATCGAACCTCACTGTCGCACTAAATCTGCGAATGCCACTCTTCGAACGCACACTTCGATCGATGCCAAAACTGCTCAAACAACCCTCCTTTAATACTCACAATCTCAAGTTGAAATCTTGTTCTTAGTCGACTGTTCAACCTTCAAACACGTCGGCTATAAAACCCTATGCTGTGTCGGCCCAGATTTAACTCTATCGGCTTCACTGCCTCCCTGAAGCTCCTGGCGCAAAACTTCAACATGTCACGATATCGCGACACCTTTACCTGTCGTACACCCTCTTTAGCTTGTTGTAGCGATATCATGACACTTTTGCTTTTGTATGCTTCCTTTGCTCTTCTGTCGTGAAATCGTGACACTTTTGCCTTTCGCTGATGTCATCTCACTTCTGTCACGAAATCGCGATGCTTTAGACTTCAAAGCCTTCTTCTCCGCTTCTGTCACGAAATCGTGACACCTTTGCCTCTTGCTGACGTCATCAGCAACTCTATCATGAAATCATGACGCTTTAGACTCCAAAGCCTTCTTCTCAGCTTCTGTCATGAAATCGCGACACCTTTGCCTCTTGCTGACGTCATCTGCAACTTTGTCACGAAATCATGACACTTCTTGCTTCTTCAACCTTTTCTCGGTTTGCACTAGCAAAAATGGAACATGTCGCGAAATCGTGACGCTTTCGCTGCCTTAAGCTCTTTTCTATCATCTGATCGCGAAACTAGAACATGTCACGAAATCGCGACGCTTTCGCTGCCTTAAGAACTTTTCTGCCAACTGCTCATGAAACTGGAACATGTCACGAAATCGTGACGCTTTCGCTGCCTTAAGCACTTTTCTGCCAACTGCTCATGAAACTGGAACATGTCACGAAATCGTGACGCTTTTGCCAACTACAAGCTGCCAACTCAACCTGTCACGAAATCGTGACACTTTTTGCATCCGTACAACTTCTTTGAAACATGTCACGAAATCGTGACACTTCCTGCAACTCAACACTGCCAACTCAACTTGTCGTGAAATCGTGACACTTCCTGCAACTCAACGCTACCAACTCAACTTGTCATGAAATTGTGACACTTTTGCAACTCAACACTGCCAACTCAACTTGTCATGAAATCGTGACACTTTCTGCAACTCAACGTTGCCAACTCAACTTGTCACGAAATCACGACAGTTTTGCCTAAACTTTCTCTCTCCTCAAACATGTCGCGAAATCGTGACAGTTTTGCCTGCTTCATCTCTGCCTTCCAGCATGTCACGAAATCATGACAGTTTTTCCAGAACTTTCTCTCTCCTCAAACATGTCATGAAATCGTGACAGTTTTTCCAGCAGCCTGCAAACTTTTTCTAACTTATCTTTTTCTGGATTTTTGGCAACTGGGCTACTCTGATTTTCTTGGAGACTTACTGACCAGCTGAAACCTTCATCAAAACACATACTTAGACATAAAAACAAATTGCTCCAAGAACTCCTTGACATCAAAAACAACAACTACCAAGAGCTCCTTGACATCAATGACAACAACTAAACTTAGGCAAAGGCAATGTACTCAAGGTACCCAAAATTGCCAGCAGTTAATAACTTTTTTTGGGTGTTTTTCATACTATGAATGTTCTAAAATACCATATTCATCATCATATTTTAGTCTTATTTGTGGGCTTAGCCCTACTTCTTTTAAACACTTGTGATATTTATTTTTGGTAGATATTTATTTCTAGCATCCTAAATCAACATCTCTCTAGGTTTCATTCTTTTTATTTTGCTTTTAGGATCTTCCTCTCCTTTTTTCAAGCCTATTGGAGCATGTTCATCCTCATAGATCATATTTTAGTATTATTTATGGACTTAGCCCTACGTATTTTAACACTTGTGATATTTATTTTTGGTAGATATTTGTTTCTAGCATCCCAAAACAATATCCCTCTAGGTTTCCTTTTTATTTTTTCTTTGAGGATCTTTCTCTTCTTTTTTTTTTCCTATTGGAACACTTTCATCCTCATCAATATCTTACATTTTTTTAGACTATTCATAAATTGGCTTACCATCTATAGGTTTATGTTTCCATTGAGAATTACAATTACAAGGGATAGACTCAAAATATGTTCTTTATGTTACCCTAGAATATTTGAAGTGTAAAGGAATCCTTCAAAGTATTTAGTTTTCATGCTACCCTAAATTGCAATCAATATCCTCCATACTACTTTTTTTTATTATGATACCTTTGAGACCCTAAATTCCAAGGCACAAAATCTATACTATCTTCATTTTTACTGCAAGGAGATGATTTTCTACTACTTGAGTAAAATGGAAATGATTTATCTCAATTAAACTTGATCTTTATTGGTTTTTAATTTTAAAATTTGCTTCCACATCTTCCTTTACACCTTTATTTCCTTTTAAATTTGAACATGGACATTACAATCCTTCATACCTTGCATCCTTGTTAGTTTATTTTAGTGTTTGTTTGGAATAAATCATTAATACATTCACCATTTGATGAGCCAAAGGGGATTTCTATAGTACAATTTTGGGAGTGGAAAATATTTGAACTTAATTCACCTTTTTTTATAATATGATATCCTTGCTTGATCTTAATCCACTTGAGTTTGACTCATGAACAATACTTTTCTTTTCTTTGTTAATAATTTTCACTTTACAATATCTTGCCATTTGTTAGGTCTCATAACATTTATAAAATTAGAATATAATATTTTCATAATCCACTTATTGATCCCATTCTCACATTTTTATTTAATATTAACAAATTTTGGAAAAGGTTTGAAACCATCCATGACAACACATATTTGGGTATATATAACATGTTTTAATCCTAAATAGTTAGCCCCATTAGAATATCATATGAAACTCTAAAATTTTTAACCCACATTGAAATCCTTTCAAGAGTATGTATCCATAGAAAATTCTTATTCCATGGTCTATGCAATCCATATTTTACCTTAAAATATGTAAAACATGGTTTCCACCCTTTATTTTATCCTTAATTACTAAATTGAATAAGGTGAGGAAAATAAAAACTTTTGGAAAGAAAGTCATAGAATAACATGAAATCATTTCCTACTTCAGCTTAATCCACTTTTAAATCTCTAAATAATTTGGCAAGTCTCCATTGAACTTACATATTAACTCTCTAGTTTTAAGAACCATTATATCATACTCAACAATGATATATTTGATAATAATTTTGGTGAAACATTTGTCACTTAGATAAGGATTATCATAGATATGTTATTTTTTCCCTCAATTAGGACATCCTCATAAATGAATTTCTTTCATTGTTACATAGATTTTTCTTATGATAATATTTTATTCTTTTCATTTTTTTCCAAATATTTAGAGTAAAAACTCTAAATATTAATCCTTGGTCACATACATTCCCAACTTACCTTGTTTCCTGCTTGTAACATAATAAATACCATTTTTTATTCTTTTTAAAATTAGTTTGCATTTACACATACATACATACATACATACATACATACACACACACACACACATATATATATATATATAATTAGTTATGTGAAATTGAAATGGCTTCACTTGTATTACATCATGATATGGTTATTATGGTATTTTTGGCAATTATCCATATATCATTTGCTAAGATTTCAACTTTGATCTCATATTGAAAGTCCATGTTTTTAACTGCTTGAGATTGTTACATTTGTTGACTTTTAAGCTAGGTTATCTTAGGTCCCAATATTTTGGATCTTGAGTAGACTCAAATATAAGAGCAATCAATATATAAGTTGACCAATATAAATTATAATAACATTCAATAAAATATCAAATATGAATATAAAATGATCAAAATCATTCATGCAATAACATGAAGAAACTTATAGTAGAGTTTCTCAAAATATGCATACAAGCTTCAATATTATTAATTCTTGAATGTGATATTCTTCTCTTACAATACATGGAGCTTTATAACCATACAAATATGACTCTTCAAGTTCTTGATTGTTGTTTTCCTCACATATACGAGAGATACATATTTTCCTATTCCATGCATAAGATAAATCCTCTCATGTCTTTTGGCT
Source organism: Wollemia nobilis (assembly GCA_028583015.1). Classification (NCBI taxonomy): domain Eukaryota; kingdom Viridiplantae; phylum Streptophyta; class Pinopsida; order Araucariales; family Araucariaceae; genus Wollemia; species Wollemia nobilis. The sequence goes on from JAQPPZ010000521.1 coordinate 14,909,599, forward strand.
TCTCATCTTACCACTTGTATACATGACTCTTGACTCTCTATTTACTTGCACACTTAACTCTATGACACTTGCACACTTCTACATGACACTTACACTTCTACATGCACACCTAATACATAAAACTTGTGCACTTTATCACATTACATATTTGTACACTTAATTACATGACACATGGACTTTTTCTCATTACACACTTACACACTTATATACACGACACTTGTGCATAACTTGCACATAGACACTTACATAAATATGAAATATAAATCACACTACTAAAGTATTGACTCAAACCCTATTATAATATTGTAGATACGAAAAATTGACCCACTAAGGTGAGTCATTTTCCTTAGATCCTTAGTTTTTCTCTTGGAAAAATAAGGTCATATTTGAACCAAAATTTCCCCTATAAAATATTCTCCTTTCCTTCTAAAACCTATATCAATGGATTGGGATCGAAAATATATTTCCAACGGTATAATTTTTTTCATATTATAACATCGTTTGGTCCCCAAAAATATAGAAAAACTCCACTTGGATCTAGCTAAACCAAATTCGTGGTTGCCCCGCATGGGGCACGAATTTGGAAATATTAACTTACCAGATTCATGCCCTGTATTTTAGGGGATGAAAATTTGTCTAAAATACTTTTCCAAATTCATGGTCACCCCACATAGAGAACAAATTTGGCGTTCTAAGGGTTTTTCTCTCTAAAACCCATCCCCTTATCAGCTCGTTTTGGGATCGGCCTTGCCCAAAGTGAAATTTCACTTTCCCACCTATTTTTCCCTCCAAAAATATTATAAATAAGGGTTTGGATCTCCCTAGTTAACTCCAACAAGTTATCTTAATATTCTAACTTTTGGCTTACTCATTTGCTGATTATTTCAAGTGGATTTATGCTACAAATTATTGTTTTAGTTATTTTGGTGCTTGGTGATTGCTACCCTTGGTGATTGAATGAAGAAGTCTTGATGATTGGATATACCAATCAATTTGAAGTGCTTCTTTCTCCTCTTCATTTCTTCTTGCTTGCTCTATTAGCTCATCAATTTTTGTACTTGTTTTTTTAGCACTTAAATTTTATCTTCTACCATTTTGCATCCTGTTTTTCATTGTTTCAAGCCCCAAAAAGGGCATTTGAACCAGATTCATGCCTCACACATACATGATTTTTGTCAACCAAACTTGTGCCTCCTAGTTATAGGGCACACATTTGGTAAAATTAGGGTTTTGGAGGTAATATTTGCACTTTAAAACACTAATTTGCACCCTGTCTTAAAGCTTTCTATTGTGTCCATCTTAGATGCATTTTATATTATAGTTGCATATCTGTTTTATTTTTTTTGTGCATTTTCCAAAGGTAAGTAATTATTTTGCTTTTTAATGGTCAACTAAAAGGGCCAAAGGGGCTTGATTACTACACCTCCAAGCTCAGTTATATAACGACCTAAGCAGACCCCAAAAGCTGATCAAATTTTCTAGGGTTTTGTGAAGCCATTTTGTAGGGTTAAAGCTATTTAATATTAAATATGCAATATAAATCTTGGACCAACCAACCGATAAGATAAGTGCCCTAATAGATCTTTAGGTTGATTGTTTTTTTCTTTCTACCCACTTTTATGGAAAACCTAGATCATAAGTAAAGTATAGATATTTGATTAAGTTTCATAGGCATTTGAATGAATAAGATCATATAGTGTACATCTAGAATTTTTGTTTGTGCATTCCCTTGGACCCTTTCTCAAAATATTTTATTTTGCAATCTAGGGATAGAAATGATTGAATTGAAGAATCATTCTAGGCTTAGCTCTCATATTATTGCTTCTTGTATCTTGCATTGTTCTTTCATTTTCATAGCTTAGTTAGAAAGACCAAACATAGGTGTATGCTCAATTGAACACATCTAAACACATTCCACCTTGAAATTGGAACGAGTCCTTAAACAATTCCTAGTGAACCCTTTCCTCCTTTATATAAAATGTAGAGTTATAATGACTACCATGGTCACCTCAGGGCTCCCAGTGGATCGAACCCTAAGAATCATACGTGGTGCATGGTTTTCCCCCTATACATATTTGGTGAACCCAATGTGAATGCACATATTAGTGGCCAAATTAGGAAGATTTCTTCCTTATGTGCTTTTATTTTGAAAACATTTTAATAAGACCACTAATTTTTTTGATTAGAATTAGAAGAACAGTAATAAATATCTTTAAAATCTTCTTGTGTGTATTTTGTTAGTCTTCTCTTCTATCCTTTCACTTCTTCTAATGGCTCCATTCCTTAGAAGTCAGTGAGAGTAGCTAGATTCTGATCATGTTTCCCAATAATATGATTATATTGATAGAGATAACCCTAACCTTGATGTAGAAGAGTAATAAAATGAAGAAACTGAAACAAACTATGATCCCCTTGAAGAGCTCGATGGGTGCTACTTCTTTAAATCATTTGATCATATGCAAGGTTTTATGAAATGCTATAAGGAGGACTTGCTTGTAGCTATGAGGTAGGAAGCTCAACTTGAAATATGTGAGACTCCTCCTCCTCCAACAGTCTCTCCTAGATGCATTCATACTAACCCTTTATCTAAATATTTTAATCATGGTAATATTGTCCATCAAATAGCTTGTGCCACTACTATAACCACCAATGTTGGAAGGAATCTACAAGTCCTACCAACTAGTAGTGTCACTCAGGATTTTTTTCAATTTTTGCCTCGATCTACTAATCTCAACATTTTTTCTTCTATTCCACCAACTATGTAAATACCTTCAACATGAGCCAAGTACCCATCCAACAACCTATCTATCCCTTAGGAAATCTAGGGGTATTGCACAACAACAATCTTGAGGTGCAAAATTTAACTAATATGGTGAAACAGTTGGTTTCAAGAGTGGATATGATTAAACCCCTTTGGTCTCACCTAAAACAATAGAGAAATGTGCAATCAGCCCTTAGACCCTATAGTTGCTACCAAGCCTTATCCTAAGAATTTTTCCATGCCGATTTTACCTATATATAAGGGAATGGAAGATTCAATTGAACATTTGAAAATGTTTAGAACAACATGTTATGATATTATATATGATGACATTTTGTTGCTAAATACGTTCCCTGAGAGTCTTGGTGGCATGGCTTTAGAGTGGTATTATCGGTTTCCCAACCATTATTTAAGGAATTCTGAAGAATCAACTAAATTGTTTGTTCAACATCTTGGTACTTATGTTGAAAATAATGCCACCATGATAGATGTTTATAATTTAAATTAAGGTAAAGAGGAATTTTTTTAGAATTTCTATCTTATTGGGGAATTTTAGTTGTACATTTGAAATATAAATTACGTCCTCAATAAATTCTTGAGATATTTATTGGGAATTTGCAAGAATATATATCGTTTGCATTAGAAATAACTATCACATATTTCAATCAAGCAATTGAGTTAGCAAAGGAAAGTGGAACAAGATCTTATCATAAGAGGATAGCTTAAAGTAAAAAAAGATAAAACCACTAAGTCACAAGATAAGAACAAGCATGTGGTAGGTGATGGTGCAGTGGATAGTAGGCCTATTAACAATATTATTAACAACCTACAATAGATGATACTTCAAAAACCTCCATAAAATAATTTCACATGACTTAAAATACCTATGGATGTGGTTCTAAAGTAGCTTTTGGAAACTAATATTATTGAGTTACTTTCCGTAAAGCAGCCAGATACTACAACTAATTGGTATAAAGTAGGACAACAATGTGAATATCATAGAGTAGAGGGACACTGGACAAATTCTTGCAAAAGGCTGAAATATGTGGTTCATGATCTGATTGATGTAGGATACCTCATCATAGAAGGTTCTCATTAATAAAGTAATCAATCTCCTACTCAACAAGCACCTATGACTAATTAGGATATGGGAATATTTTTATATCCACTACCTAAGCATGGATCGTACGCAACTAATCAAGTATCTTATCAGAATGTGCCACCTCCCTATGGCAATATGGTTGGCATGGTTGGAGAAACTACTAGGAGGTAAGTTCAAGCTTAGTCGATTCAGTATTCTTAGTAGGAAAAGAGTTCTTCATTCAATTCATCTTTGCAGCCCATTTTGATTTTAAAGAATAAACATAGAAAGAGCACAGGAATAGGAGCCCCACATTTAGTGTTGAATCCACAACCTAAAGACTTCTTTGATATTCAAAAATAGTTAGCTAGTACCCCAACCAAGATCTCTCTTAGAACTTTTGAAAACTTCTCCTATTCATAGGGAAGCTTTGTTGGAACTTCTAAGACAACAATCTGTTCCTCAGGATATTTCCCTTAGTGTTATGGCTAATGTTGTAAGTTCTCTTGGGATACATCTTATCGAATGATGATATTTCTTCGTTAGACTTACATACAAATTCTTCTCTCTACATTACTGCATTTATTGGGGGTACTTTTATCAAGAGGATTCTGATTGATAATGGTTCTTCCCTTAATTTATGCACATATAAAATTTTCCAAAAGTTTAGATTAAAAGAGGAATATTTAACTAAATCCAATGCAATAATCAAAACCTTCAATAACGAGTCCCAAGAAGCTTAAGATATTGTATCTCTCCCCATTTGGGTTGGATGTGAGATATTAGATACCTTTTTTTATGTGGTTTCTCGCCATACATATTTTAATATTCTTCTCGAACATCATTGGATCCATGCGATGAAGGTCATCCCTTCTATTTTCAACAGTGTTTGAAGTTTGAGTTTAAGGACAAACTTGTCACCATTTTGGGTGACCCTCATCCATTGGAATATTATTCTACGATTGAGTAATCTTAGTATGGTATCAATGTTTGTACTTCAGTTTCATAATCAATTTATTCAAGTTCCTCATCTCAAAAACTAAGCAACTTGAAAATTTAAAAGTGAGTGAGGAACCATTAATCAATGTTTCATCACATGATCAAGTTAATCATTTTCTTCAAGAACCTCTTTAGGATCTATATCATCAAGGTTTGGAGTGGAATGATGAGGATGATGACCCCCTTATCCCTCTAACATCTTGTTTTGTAATATGATAAATTATATGCATTATGATGGTAAATATTTTGCTTCTAAAGGGAACCCTACTTTGCTATCTTATAGAGATCTTGAAAAATTAGGGATTTCCCCTCCTTTTGTTAAGAAATATGGTTTTTTTTTAATTTGTGAAGACTTTCATGTAATGACTTGAAGAACACAAGCTTATACTGAGAGGGGGGGTGAACAGTATAAGACCACTTTTTACTTTTATTTCCCAAACAATATTATGCAATATATCAATGGCAATATCAACAATAGTAATCAAAGAAATGCACAAATCACCACACACAATAGAGACACCAATTTAACGTGGTTCACCCAATGTGGGCTACTCCACGGAGAAAATATTTCACTAAAATTTTCTCAACAAATCTCTTGGGAATCCTTTCCCTATTACAATGTTTATGGACCTCTGTCCAAAGGAGACACCAATCCCCTAATCAAGTTCATGGATCTCTATCCATAGGAGACACCAATCCCCTCAGCTAGTTCGTGGATCTCTATCCACAGGAGAACTCCTTCTCCTCTGCTCTGGTTGGTGATCCTCTAGAAGACTACTACCTCCACTACACTGGCTTGTGGATCTCTATCCATAGAAGACTCTATCCTCACTCAAAAGATCTCTGTCCTCACTACCCTGGCTAATGGATCTCTATCCACTAGAGACTACTGTCCTCTACTCTGTCACCTCCAAAGCTTGTTCTCAGCTCTATCTCAAATCTGCACTAAACACAGTCCTTTGGTCTAGCACAAATCTGCTCAATATCTATCTTTGATCTACACTAAACATAGTCCTTCGGTCTAGCACAAATCTTCTCAATCTCTATCTCTGATATGCACTAAACACAGTCCTTCGATCTAGCACAAATCTTCTCAATATCTATCTCTGATCTGGCACAAACCTATCCTCAAATCTACACCAAACTCTATCCTCAAATCTATCCTCAAGCCTTAACACAAAGCTTGACTCAATCACAAATCAACTCTGCTAGATCTACCCCAAACCTTAACTCAAGGTTTGAACAAATCAATCAATCAACTCTGCTCACAAGTCTTCTCAAAGACTTACCTCAAATCTATCTCCACAAGTCCTCACTAGAACTTGCTCAATCTGCTCAACAAGTCTTCACCAAGACTTACCTCAAATCTGCTTTGTAAGCTTCCACAAAAGCTTACTCAACTCAATCCTTAAGTCCACTCTAGGACTTACTTCAAATCATCTCACAAGCTTTACAAAATCTTATTCAACTCAACTCAATCTATCATAGAAAACCTCTTCAATCACACAAACAAGCTTCACACAGATTCTTGTTTAATCTCATAGAAACATATAGAGAATTGTTAGAGACTCAATATGCTTCACACTTACAACAATGCTCAATCACTTTCAATATCTCTCTTTTTTTACCACAAAAACATATAGAGAATTGTTAGAGACTCAATATGTTTCACTCACAACAATGCTTAATCACTTTCGATCTCTTCTTCAACTCAATCCAGAAATAAAGAACAATTTGTTTCACAGAACTTGAACTATCACTCCAACACTTCCAATCAACTAAGCTCAATCAACTCCTCACAACCAATCACTCAATGAAAGTTTATTCAACAATGCTTATCAAACAAACTTCACATAACAATGATACTCATGATCTTTCACAAACCCTAATCATGCACATGAAGGCTCACTCAATATTTCCAACAATGCTTATCAAACAAGGTTTCTAGCATCAACCTTCATTCTAGAAAAACCTTCATCAATCAATATTGGATATCTCAAAACCAAACTCAACAATGCTTATCAAACAATCCTTTTCACTCCAACTTAGCATTCACAATATCCAATCCAACAATATTTTACTCACAAGGAAGATGTACCCATACCTTTTATTTTTATGGAGATATGTCTTCAAAACCTGTCTTAACCACAATCAAATTTTCTTTGCCAACACTAGGGTTAGGTTACCACAACCTATCTCAAGATCTCCACAAAATAATTTTCTCAAAAATTATTTTTCATACAAAATATCAAATCCTTTTGTACACCTTATAATCTCCAAACTCACAATATTTAACTCAATAATTTCACCATAACAAAACACTTAACAATTTCCCTTGCACACCTTATAATCTCCAAACTCACACATATCTAACTCAATAATTTCCTTATAACAAAATTCATAGCAATCTCCCTTATACACCTTATAAACTCCACACTTTATAAAATAAATTTCAATCACCAAAAACCAAAATAAAATATTTTAAATTTTTCCTTTACCTTATAACTCCCCAAGCACTTAGCACTCACGTCAATCTCTAGACAATTTCAATTTTCAACACCTTGGAGAATAAAAATTAAATAGCATACCTTTAATTCTTCTTGCCCACAAAAATATCTTCAGCGAATTCGACCATGTGACCTTGCACTTCCCAACACCCTAGCTCAAGCTAGGCCACCAAGTGGGCTGCGTGCCCACATGAGACAAACGGTGCATGCTTTCCTCCTTATTCTCCTCACAAACCACTCCCACGACAAAATGAAGGCCTCTCACATGCAAAACATCGATCGCGTGGATCGAACCATGATCTCCTTCTTGCAAGCCTTAGCACTCTCCCAACTGTCGCCTACGCTACCGCCATCGGTGGGAAGTCTACACACCTCGCTACCTTTATTGCCTCATTTCCCTCAACCTTCTTTGAAATGTGAATCCTCTCTTATGGTGCATTAACTCTTTGCATAAACTTCGATTCACAAGGATTATTAATGCCAAATATTTTTGGCATTATTTATATGCATTTCAATGCTTTTTCTCCAACGTCGGTGAGGACATTCGAATTTTTAAAATTCAAATTTATATTTAAAAACTTAGGGCCTTTAAATCATTATTATTTAATTTTAAATTTTAACCTTAAGGTTAAATTATTTAAAATTAAATAATTAAACCTTTAACCACTCAATCTTCCATATGGGTCTTTTTAATTTGAACTTCATTTTTCTTTGTCTTGATATTTGGCCCGCAATATTATAATAATATAATATTATTATTTAATTTAAACTTGCTTCTCCTTCCTCGGTTCTTCATCCTTTGGGCCCTTTTTAGGCATATAATATTAAAAATAAATATTATATCCTATTCCTTTTCAAGACCTTCTTGCTTTTGGAAAAACCACTTGATGTCCTTAATGATGAAATTAAACCAATATTCTTTTGACATCAATGACAACCAAAACTACTCAAAATTTCCAACAATCTCCCCCTTTGTCATTGATGGCAACCCCTTTATTTTTATCATTCCTTTTTCTTTTTCAAAAGTTGCTTTCCCTGAGAAACTGCTCCCCCTGACTGAATGCTCTCCCCCTAACTCAAATCTCTCCCCCTTTGTCATCAATGGCAAAGGGTCACCTTTGGGGCTTGGGGCTAAGAATGAGACTCTTAGCTTAGCCCCTCCCCCACCTCCTCTTGAGGTGGTTAATTCTGGGGTGGGAGTATTTCTACTCCCAGCATACACTGATCTTTACCTTTGTCCACTTTCTTCCTCAACTGATCCTTCTGATTCCTCTGACTATTCTTGTTCCTGCTTGTCTCTAGGATTTTTGCTCTACACCACTTTGTTGTATGCCCATCATTATTGCACTTATAACACTTAATGTTGTTATTCCTTAAAGGTGCAAATATCTTGGGGTTTCTCCTGGTGAAGCCATATCCATTCCTATCATGAACCCTGCAATTTACTGCCTTGTGACCAAATTGATTACAAGAGTAGCAATACCCTTGAAAAAGCTGCCTATTTTTGAAACTTCCATATTCTTGTCTTTCATGTGTCCTGCACTGTGTAGCCTTGTGCCCAAACCTATGACATGAGAAGCATCATCCATTGAAACTACCTTGCCTTGACCCCATTGGTCTCTTAGTTTCTTTTACCCTATGTTGGTTCATGTTCCATCTATTCCTCATTTGTGCATTGTTCCTTTCCTTGTTGAACTTTCTATTATCCAACTCATCCTCAGAAGTCTCACTCTCTCTTACACTCTCTTCTTCTAAAGCTTCTTCTTCTTCGGAGCTTGATATTGACTCCTCTCCTTATTTTCTTTGTACCTATTCAAAACCAAGACCTATCTTGTTTGATGTAGGTTTTTGTGTCTTGATAATCTTATCCAATTTCTTTGAGCTTCTCCCAAACCTGTGTAACTTATCCTTAGACTCTTTTACTTCCTTCCTTAGTGAAGCTACCTCATGCTCTAACCTTTCACATTCTAAAACCTTTGCTTCTAACTTCTCTTTGAATCTTCTTGTCTTAGCTATTGAGTTAGTTAGATCCTCTATAAGCTTTCCTTTCTCTTCATCACATTCTTGAAATTTAAGCTTGAGTTTTGAATTTTGCTTTCTTACCTCCCTTAATGCATCAAGGGCATGAATAAGCTCACCCTCAAGATCAACTTCTCCTTTCTCTAATTCTTCCTCTATTTGTTTGCCTTTGGGATCATCTTCATTCCTTTCTGATTTATCTTCAATAGGATCACCTCCTTCTTCTTCTATTGCAAAAAGTAAACTTTCTTCTAGTCCTTCAAGTGTATCTTCATATTCATCATCACTAAAACTGAATCCATTCCTTGTAAAACTATCTTCAAGATGACCAAAGTTACCACATCTAAAACACTTGAGAATCATTGGTGCCCTTTTTCTAACATCATATTTTTCTTTTGCTAGAAATAGTACTTCATCTTGATCATTATCTGAGGAACTTTCATCACTATCACTTGAGCTCTTACCTGCCTTGTCTGCATAGAAACTCTTCTTATGCCTTTGGAAAAACTTCTTTCCTTGCTTGCCTTGTCCATCCCTGCTTTTCTTTTGGTACCTATGTTTTCTTGTTTCCTTGTTCTTATGATCATATTTTTCTTCATCATTGCTATTTCCAGCCTCTGGACAATCAGATGCATAGTGACCATATTTTCCATAATTGAAACATCTAACTGATTTTGTACCTTTATATTTTCTTGAGTCCTTGTTCCTTCTACCATAATTTGCTTCTTCATCACTGGATGACTCATTGCTTGAATCTGACTTCTTACCCTTTGTCTTCTTAGTAACTTTGAAGGCTACTTCCTTCTAGGGAATAGGTTCCTCTTTTATTCTCATCTCAAAAGCTGTGAGAATGCCATGTAATTCATCCCTTGTCAAAATTTCAATATCTTTTGCCTCTTCTATAGCTGAAATATTTTCACTAAACCTTTTTGGAAGTGACCTTAAAATCTTATCACAAACATCTGTTTCCTCAACATTAAGCCCAAGTCCTTGCATGGAGTTAACAACCTCATCCACATGAAGTAGATATGCCACAATGTTTTCCTCATCCTTCATCTTTAGGTCTTCAAATGCTCTCTTGAAATTTTGCAACTTTACCCTTTTGACCTTTTTATCTCCTTCATATATGCCTTGCAACTTATCCCAAAATTTCCTTTGCTGATGTGCAATGCATAACCTTTATAAACTCTATTTCACGCAAACCTCTCAAAATTCCATTCATTGCTCTTGAATTGTGATGATGTAGAAGCTTACCATATTTATCTGTAGGTGGAGTTGTTGGTGGTGTGTATCCATTTTCAACTGCTTCCCATATTTCATTTCCAAGTGCCATTAGATGAAACTTCATCCTTGTGCTCCATAGTGCATAATTGTTCCCATCGAACAATGGTGTTGAATTCCCTGAAGATCCAGTCTAAGAATCCATCTGTGTTCTTGTAAGATTTTCCTTCAAGATGTTAAACTCTTTCGAAGGAACCCACTCTGATACCAATTGAAGAACACAAGCTTATACTGAGAGGGGGTGAACAATATAAGACCACTTTTTACTTTTCTTTCCCAAATAATATTATGCAATATATCAATGGCAATATCAACAATAGTAATCAAAGCAATGCAAAAATCACCACACACAATAGAGACACCAATTTAACGTGGTTCACCCAATGTGGGCTACTCCACGAAGAAAATATTTCACTAAAATTTTCTCAACAAATCTCTTGGGAATCCTTTCCCTATTACAATGTTTATGGACCTCTATCCAAAGGAGACACCAATCCCCTAATCAAGTTCATGGATCTCTATCCATAGGAGACACCAATCCCCTCAGCTGGTTTGTGGATCTCTATCCACAGGAGAACTCCTTCTCCTCTACTCTGGTTGGTGATCCTCTAGAAGACTACTACCTCCACTACACTAGCTTGTGGATCTCTATCCATAGAAGACTCTATCCTCACTCAAAAGATCTTTATCCTCACTACCCTAGCTAATGGATCTCTATCCACTAGAGACTACTATCCTCTACTCTATCACCTCCAAAGCTTATTCTCAGCTCTATCTCAAATCTGCACTAAACATAGTCCTTCGATCTAGCACAAATCTGCTCAATATATATCTCTAATCTACACTAAATATAGTCCTTCGATCTAGCACAAATCTACTCAATATCTATCTCTTATATACACTAAACATAGTCCTTCAGTCTAGCACAAATCTGCTCAATATCTATCTCTAATATGGCACAAACATATCCTCAAATCTGCACCAAAATCTATCCTCAAATCTATCCTCAAGCCTTAACACAAAGCTTGACTCAATCATAAATCAACTCTGCTAGATCTGCCCCAAACCTTAACTCAAGGTTTGAACAAATCAATCAATCAAATCTACTCACAAGTCTTCTCAAAGACTTACCTCAAATATTCTCAACAAGTCCTCACTAGAACTTGTCTCAATCTGCTCAACAAGTCTTCACTCAAGATCTTTAAGCTTCCACAAAAGCTTACTCAACTCAATCCTTAAGTCCACTCTAGGACTTACTCAAATCAGCTCATAAGATTTTACAAAAGCTTATTCAACTCAACTCAATCTATCACAGAAAACCTCTTCAATCACACAATAAGCTTCACACATATTCTTGTTTAATCTCACAGAAACATATAGAGAATGGTTAGAGACTCAATATGCTTCACACTTACAACAATGCTCAATCACTTTCAATATCTCTCTTGTTTTTACCACAAAAACATATAGAGAATTGTTAGAGACTCAATATGTTTCACTCACAACAATGCTCAATCACTTTTGATCTCTTCTTCAACTCAATCCAGAAATAAAGAACAATTTGTTTCATAGAACTTGAACTATCACTCCAACACTTCCAATCAACTAAGCTCAATCAACTCCTCTCAACCAATCACTCAATGAAATTTTATTCAACAATGCTTATCAAACAAACTTCACATAACAATGATACTCATGATATTTCACAAACCCTAATCATGCACATGAAGGCTCACTCAATATTTCCAACAATGCTTATCAAACAAGGTTTCTAGCATCAACCTTTATTCTAGAAAAACCTTCATCAATCAATATTGGATATCTCAAAACCAAACTCAACAATGCTTATCAAACAATCCTTTTCACTCCAACTTAGCATTCACAACATCCAATCCAACAATATTTTACTCACAAGGAAGATGTACCCATACCTTTTATTTTGATGGAGATATATCTTCAAAACCTATCTTAACCACAATCAAATTTTCTTTGCCAACACTAGGGTTAGGTTACCACAACCTATCTCAAGATCTCCACAAAATAATTTTCTCAAAAATTATTTTTCATACAAAATATCAAATCCTTTTGTACACCTTATAATCTCCAAACTCACAATATTTAACTCAATAATTTCACCATAACAAAACACTTAACAATTTCCCTTGCACACCTTATAATCTCCAAACTCACACAATCTAACTCAATAATTCCCTTATAACAAAATGCATAGCAATCTCCCTTATACACCTTATAAACTCCACACTTTATAAAATAGATTTCAATCACCAAAAACCAAAATAAAATATTTTAATTTTTCCTTTTACCTTATAACTCCCCAAGCACTTAGCACTCACGTCAATCTCTAGACAATTTCAATTTTCAACACCTTGGAGAATAAAAATTAAATAGCATACCTTTAATTCTTCTTACCCACAAAAATGTCTTCAGTGAATTCGACCATGCGACCTTGCACTTCCCAACACCCTAGCTCAAGCTAGGCCACCAAGTGGGCTGCGTGCCCACATGAGACAAACGGTGCATGCTTTCCTCCTTATTCTCCTCACAAACCATGCCCATGACAAAATGAAGGCCTCTCACATGCAAAACATCGATCGCGTGGATCGAACCGCGATCTCCTTCCTGCAAGCCTTAGCACTCTGCCAATTGCCACCTACGCTACCACCATCGATGGGAAGTCTACACACCTCACTACCTTTATTGCCTCGTTTCCCTCAACCTTCTTTGAAATGTGAATCCTCTCTTATGGCGCACAAACTCTTTGCATAAACGTCGATTCACAAGGATTCTTAATGCCAAATATTTTTGGCATTATTTATATGCATTTCAATGCTTTTTCTCCAACGTCGATGAGGACATTCAAATTTTTAAAATTTGAATTTATAATTTAAAAACTTAGGGCCTTTAAATCATTATTATTTAATTTTAAATTTTAACCTTAAGGTTAAATTATTTAAAATTAAATAATTAAACCTTTAACCACTCAATCTGCCATATGGGTTTTTTAATTTGAACTTCGTTTTTCTTTGTCTTGATATTTGGCCCACAATATTATAATAATATAATATTATTATTTAATTTAAACTTGCTTCTCCTTTCTCGGTTCTTCATCCTTTGGGCCCTATTTAGGCATATAATATTAAAAATAAATATTATATCCTATTCCTTTTCAAGACCTTCTTGCTTTTGGAAAAACCACTTGATGATGGTGAAATTAAACCAATATTCTTTTGACATCAATGACAACCAAAACTACTCAAAATTTCCAACATGACTACCTAAGAAAAGGATACGAAGGAGCCTCCTTGTGATTTTTATCATCAAGATGACCCCCTTCTAGATTTTCTTTTGATGGATCAGTCTCGTGTATGCCTATTATTTTTGTTACGATAGGAGGCACAATCAAATTATGTGATGACTATCATTCTACTCACTTGCATTAATAAATAATAATAATAAATAAATAATGAATCGTTATTAGGTATGCTCTTGCATTTTTATTTTGTTGCATTCATTTGTTTGCTCATACTACATGTTTGCCTATCATAGTTTGCATAATTTGCTTGACATTCTATTCCACTTGCATCTATGCTTGTCATCATTGCATTGTTGCTTGCTCATGATTGTTTGATCATATATCTTTTCAAGGATTTCACAACAATGGAAAGTGATGACACCTATTTAGGTTATAGTTCACATGCATTGCACTCTCACTAGGGCTCTAATGCCTAGCAAAGTCCCTAACCTAAGGCCCATGCATTTTCATACCTTCTTCTCTCTTATTCTTATAATCCTTGACTTTAATTTTTTTTACAATGACCATAAATTCTCTCCAAATTCAAGGAATAAAATTATCTTCTTGGTGTATCCTTGTCCTTTTGCATGTTTTCCTTCTTCTTTTTCAATTCAAGGATATACATTCTTCATCCAATCACTCTTATTTACCTTCACACTTCTTCCTTCTTGACTTTTCAATAGTTAAGCTGTCCTCGTAGGATAGGTTAGATACCTTATGAATACCATTTATGGTATTCCTATAGCCATTGATTATTTTATGCACACTTCTTAACCATTAAAACTTCAATATGGGGTACACACACACAATTCTTTGCTCCTCATTCTTCTTCCTCTCTTTTATTTTGATACGTGCGCACACTCACATTGCATTATGCTCGACATGCTTTTTCCATACACATTCTTGCACACACCATAAACCTATTAGGTAGTACTTGCTAATACATATGCACACATAGCACACCCCATATGGGATAGCTTCATGGTCACATGTGAGTGGTAGCCTCCATCTCAACCATTTATGAGCATACATCCTAGCAGGTATCTTTTGACCATCTATCCATCTGTCCATCTAGCCATATTAGCAAGCATTGCACCCATAGCATTTCATGCTCCACATTTTTCCATCTATCCATATTAGTGAGTACTACACCCATAGAGGGTTTTACTCCACTTTTGACGAAATTTTCAAGCATAACACCCTACATCTAGGGTTTTGACCATTTTATTGTGCTTTTTATCTCTTTGACCTCTTTTGGAGATTTGTTTCTTCTTCCTCTTCTTATTCTTCTCTCCTCTTCCCCTATTATTTCTTTTCCATTCTTATTTTTCATTCATTTCATCTTAGGTAGCTTGCATTTCATGCATTAGTTAGATTCATTTTGTATCTAGTTGACATTGTCATGCTTTTTTTTTTTATAGAAAAAAACCCCTTACAGGGCCGCCTTGGTCTGAGAGACCACGAATAGGGGGTTCTACACCGTCAAAGTCACCCGGGAGTCGCACCCGACCCTACCCGCACCAACATTATCAATTGTATTTTTGGATACCCAATTCAGATTTTTGGTAGGGTGGAGATTTGAACCTGGGACCTCCCTTGGAGGATTGCCCTCTCCTCTCCAACTCACCTACAACACCTGGGTGACATTGTCATGCTTTTTTATCTGCCTATTTTGTTTTCTTTTCCTTCTATGTTTTATTTTCTTCTTTATCCTTTATTCAAATTTCTTAAGGAATTACCCATTCCTTATGGAACTCAAGAGGGTATCCTAGCCTTAGAGGTATTAATGGAAGTAATATCTCACTTTATATGCAAAATTCTAAAGTATCCATCATGATATCTCTTTTTGCACCACCCCTCTATCTAGACCTAGCCACCCCTTTTTATGTGTTTGTTTGTTTCTTTCCCTTAGGATTCTACATATTTCTTTGATTAATTTACTTGACCATAAATGTATCAAATATGGGGTAAAATGTAGACACAAAAAATTGACTCACTAAGGTGAGTCATTTAACTTAGATCTTTAGTTTTCCCCTTAGAAAAGTAAGGTAATCTTTGAGCCAACTTTTCCCCATAAAATATTCTCCATTACTTTCAAAAACTATACCATTGGATTGGTATCAAACATAGCTTTCCTATGGTATAAGTTTTATCCCATTTTGACACCATTTGGTCTCATAAAATATAAAAAAACTACACTTGGATCTAGCTAAACCAAATTTGTGATCGCCCCATATGGGGTGCGAATTTGGCAAGTTTAACTTGGTGGATTCATGCCCTATATTTTAGGGGGCATGAATTTGGCTAAAATACTTTTCCAAATTCATGGTCACCCTGTATAGGGCATGAATTTGGCAGTCTAGGGGTTTTTCTCTCTAAAACCCCTCCTCTCGTTGGCTTGTTTGGGGTCAACCTTGTCCAATGTGAAATTTTACTTTCCCACATATTTTACCCTCCAAACCTCTTATAAATAATGCTTTGGATCTCCTTAGTTACCCCCAACAAGTTCTCTTAATATTCTAACTTTTTGTTGCTCATTTGCTCATGATGTTAAGTGGATTTCTGCTACAAATTATTGTTTTAGTTGTTTTTGTGCTTGGTGATTACTGCCCTTGGGGATTGAGTGAAGAAGTATTTATTATTGGATAGATCAACCACTTTGGAGTGCTTCTTCCACCTCTTTATTACTTCTTTCTTTCTCCATCAACTCATCAAGTTTTGTACTCATTTTGTTAGCACTTAAATTTTATCTTCTGCCATTTCACACCCTATTTTTTTGTTGTTTTAGGCCCTAAAAAAGGAATCTAAATCAGATTCAAGTCTCACCCATATAGTGCATGAATTTGGTAAAATTAGGGTTTTGGGGTAAGATTTTCACTTTACAACCCTAATTTACACCCTATATTGAATCTTTCTATTGTGTCCATCCCAGTTGCATTTTATATTACTGTTGCATATCTATTTTACTTTGTTTGTGCATGTTCCAAAGGTCAAAGATTATTTTACTTTTGAATGGTCAAATAAAAGGACCAAGGGGCCTTTCCAAGCTCAACTATATAGTAGCCTAAGTAGACCTCCAAATGCTGATCAAATTTTCTAGGGTTTTATGAAGATATTTTACATAGTTGAAGCTATTAGATATTTGGGATGAAAGATAAAGCTTGGACCAACCATCTTATAAGATAAGTGCCCTAATAGGTATTTAGGTTTATTGTTGTTTGCTTTTTGCCCACTTTTGTAAAAAATATATATCATAAGAAAAGTATAGATATTTGATTAAGTTTCATAGGCATTTGAATGAATAAGAGCATATAGTGTACATATAGAGTTTTTATTTATGCATTCCCTAGGACCCTTGCTCAAAAGAATTCATTTTGCAATATAGGGTTAGAAATCATTGAATCAAAGAATAATTTTATGCTTAGCTCTTATATTCTTGCATCTTTGTATCTTGCATTTTTATTTCATTTTCATAGTTTAGTTTAGAAAGTCCAAACATAGGTGTATGCTGAATTGAACACTTCCAAACATATTCCACCTCAAAATTGGAGTGAGTCCTTAATGTTAGATTTTGATACAATATGTAAAGGGAGATAATAATCAGGAGATGCTGAATAATATGAAAGAAATTAATATGCTAGATGACTGAGATATGAAATAAATATAAAATGATATATAAATGAATACAATGTAGCTATGGAGGAAATAAACACTCCATTAATAAAGCAACTGGACTACATTGCACCCATCACCAATGTATGGTGATACACACAAAATTGTACTACCTACTAAGATACCTCAGCTATTATGTCATCGACTCTCCCTGTTCATCTATCTAACAATGAGTAGATTTCTTGAGTAGATTCATGATCTCAAGTTTTATGGCATTGGATTTTTCCTTTCTGAGGCACTTATTGATAGACATCCTTATATAGCTCCCTAGTCTTAGGATATGCAAACCTTGATTGAAGTATATAAGCTTGATTTGATGAAACCTTTTTATATTTGTAGGCTTCCTTATGTCTCCCTAGTAATGAGAGTATGAACACCTAATTTTAGGTTTTGAAGAAAGCTTATATCTTCCCAACTTGACAACCTTTGATCAAGTTTTGTAGAATGCCTTATGACTCCCTAATGTTTTGGAGTATGATATAGTGCTTTTGTAAAAATAAAGTTCAATTTTATGATTGATTTTGTACAATCAAAAATCAATTTTTCTAACACCTTATTTCTCCTAATTGAACTAAGCACTTTTCCAATTTTGAAGAGGTTTTAATGTTGGATTCCTTTTGTCCCTTTTGAGAAATTTAGAGACAAGAAAATATAAATTTCCAACTTTAACAATAAATATTTAATAACCTCTTTTTATAACCCTTAGGTTTTAATTTCTAATTTCCAAAGACCTAGTTTGATGTTGTAACCCTTATCACTCCCAAATTTGGAAAATTAGAAAATCAATAATATTTGCAAAATATCAAAGAAATTAATCCAAGTTGAATTCCTTATTTCTCCTAGGTTGAGATGCAAATATTATTTTAATTTGGTAAGTTATCCCTTATAGCTTTTGCTTTCACTAAACTAAATTTTCTACCTTAGTTTATAACCCTTATATCTCCAAAGTTGAAAGCAATAATAAAGTGGGATTTCACCCTTACCTTTTTTATGCTAGTCTCCTCACTCTTTGACATTCTCTTTGGCTGAATATAACAATGATGATAAGGTTCCCTTGGGCATTGGAATCAATGGAGATGCTCATCTTTAATGCTAGAATGTATACGTTGCTGAATTTGGAAGATTTGACCTTCAAAGACCTAGAGACTTAAATGCTCCTTCTACCTTCCTTCCACGTTGTGCTTGACTAGATTTGACTGTGTTTCACTCTCTCTACCTGCTATGATATTTGGACTTCGAGAACTTTTATTGGAGGAGAAAACTCAAGCCTTGTGACACGTGTCACGTCCATTATGTATGGGCGCTCCTTCTTCGTAACTCTTTCTTGTTCAATGTTGTTGGTCACTTTGTAATGCCTTCTCACTCATGTGGGACTTGAGGAGAATAACAAGTGTCACCACATATGCTAGTGCGTTGAGAGATGAAGCTTCTTGTAACGTATGCTTGAGTGAAGTTCTTGAAATGTATGCTTGAGCATTGAGAGACGACGTTCTTGTAATGCATGCTCTTTAGAAGATTGATGCCAAGTGGCATTCATGCTCTCTACATGTAGACCTTCACCGTAATGCCTTCCAAGGAGATTATTATAACTCCTTAGGTATTTTAGTCTACCATTCCTTTGCTTTGCTATGTTTCTTGAGCAGCAAGAAACCTTGTTTTCTGCAGGTGGATTGATGAGGCGCTATGGAGCTTGAATAGCGATTCTGATGCTTCGTTTGGTGGATGATCTTCACCAAGTTCTGAATGTAGCTCCTTTGTTATTTATCTTCTATACCTCCAACGTATTAATACCTATGCATATTTGTAGTGTAGATGTTGTTCATTTCTCTTTGGTAGAAATAGATACCTTTTAGATGTTGTCCATCTTACATTGTTGTCCATATTACGTTGGTAGAAGTAGATGCCTTCTTTTTGTAGTGTAGATGTTGTTCATCCCATGTTGTTGTCCATCTCACATTGTTGTTCATCTCACATTGTTGTACGTTGGTAGATGTGCACTCTTTTCTCTACGTAGATGTAGCTTTGATGATAGCCTCTTGTGGGCTTTGTTTTGCAGGTTCATCCATCCAAGATGAGCCCTTTGAGTGGCTCCTATTGCTTGGGAAGAAGAGTGCTTACGTTCAACCTTTCTTGGCTGCTTTTCCTATTGATATTGTGCCTTTTGGGGACACATCCAAATCTGCTCTTGGGCTGTAAAAAACTAGATTAAAATGGTGCAATAAAATGTACTATAGATTGTACATTAACCTCCTTCTTTTGCACTCTTATTTCAGATCTGAAATTTTGGTTTCATGGCAGATTTTTCTTCCTACAATACAAGGGTTTTGAGGTTGTCTTTTATGAGTAGACACCTTCCCCTTTTTTCTTGGACACTTTTATAATAAATCCAAGCTTAGATAACAGTAGATAGAAGCTTTTTAGTTTATGCAATTTTCTGCATTTTCTTTTCTTGCATCCAATCTTGTAATGCTTTGGATCTGAGACTCACCAAGTCTCAATCTTGAAGCTTCTATTTCTATTTTTGGTTAGTTGTGTTCTTCTCCAAGTTTTGGAGGATTCTAACCTTTTTGGGTGGCTTCTTTTGGCCACTACGAGTTGCAGATTTCTGTGCTTCAATAGTGTCTTTAGACACTTGATACAAATCATATTTTGTGCCCTTCAAGAACACAAAAAACTAATTTCTTTTGAGAGTAGTATAATAGTGCAAAATAAATCTAATAGAATTTATTTTTAATGCACTAAGAATTTCACCTTATCACTCCAATTAAATCTCAAGATAATGCACTTTAATCAATCTACTACAACTAATCAAGAATAACCTAAAATGAATCTTTAAAAGTTATTCTGCAAATTCACTACAACTAATATTGTAGGACTTAGTCTTCTTTTCTATTTCCAAAGTAGATGATAGGTAGTTGATAGATATAATTCTGAAATCTAATCAACTCCTAATTAATGTGCAAATGAACCTTAAAAAGAACCTTTTCCTATTTGCACTTTTGAAGACTGTAATCTACTTTTCTTCATGCAACTTTAATCCAGATAAGGTGCTCTAATGAATCTGATAAGAAGTCTAATTAATGAGTTAGTTAGCACTAGTAGTTGCATACCTTTTTGTAATATTTTGTAGCTCCTTTTTCCACTTCTGTAGAGGATGTGGATCTTGGTGTCTAAGATCACCAAGTTGTTGCTTTGAGTAGGATTTTGCAGCTCTTTGTAGACTATTTTTGAACAACTCCTTCTTCACCAAATGATGGTCTCAAACTTTCTTTTATGAGCCTAGGATTTGGTGGCTTGTTCTCCTCTTGTAATATTCTCCTTCTATTGTAGATTTGGAGAAGTCTCTATCTCTGAAGTGGTGCCTTCTTGCTATGAGAGGTAATCTTCAAATCTCCTAGATTTGATGAGCTTCTTCTATCTTCAAGTCTTCTTGTCAAATTTTGACTTCAAGTAGGATCTTCCTCTCAAGATTCTAAATGTCTTGAGGTCTTTCACTGGATTCTTCTTCTACAATTTGGCACTCCTTGCCAAATTCTCCTTCTCTTGGGCTTTTTTTTGGATGGCGATAATTGTCCCAAGTCCTTCACTATCAGGGGCTTCTCCTTGGTAGTGGATTTCTCCAATGAGATCTCCTTTGATGATTTCTTTAGTAAGGCTTTCCTAGATTTTTTTGGATGCTCGATGAGACCTTCCCAAGGTCTTTGATCTTGCAGCTTCTAATGGTCTTCACTTGAGACCTCTTCAACCTTCTACTCCTAGAAGTGTTGGTGATGTGATCTGCTCCTAGATCTTTGATTCTGCTACTTCTAGATTCGAGCAGGACTCTCCTAGTCCTTCTTCCAAGTCTGGAAGTCCTTCAATGAGATCTTCTCCTGATCTCCTTTGCTTCAGGTGCTGAATTGATTCTGAAGAAGATACCCTTCCTAACTTTCTTGTAGGAAGTTTTCCAACTCACTGAATCTTCTTTCCCTACAACAAAAATGTTAATACTAAAATCTTAATCTACTTTTGAATCAGATATTCCTTTCAAATTCTTCTTCAGGATCAAGGCTTCTATGGCCTATTTTAGTATCAAGGCTTCTGTAGCCTTTTTAGTATCAAGGATCCTGTGGCCTTTTCAATATCAAGGCTTCTATGGCCTTTTCAGTATCAAGACTTCTATGGCTTTTGCTTCAAGGCTTCTATGGCCTTTTATTCAAGGCTACTATGGCCTTTTTGTATCAAGGCTTCTATGGCATATTCTTCAATCTATAATGGAGATCTTCAGTCTCCTAGCTTCACCATACCTTTTCTTCAGAAGTCTTCTTCTATAGTGTTCTTCTCCTGCACAAGGAACTAATCTCTACACTATGAGGGCACGTCGACCTTCAGGCAATGAAGTTGGAGTCTCCTAGATTTCTATCATAGGAGGAGTACCAATCCTCTGAGAATTAATTATCTGCAACAAAAGAAACTTTGGGCAATAGTTAGAAAATTCCAGATATCCTAGATCTTCACTAGATGATCTATCAATCTAGTGGATTGAATGTTGAGTCTTGGTCTTCACGAGTTTTCCTATAACTCTGTGGAAAGACTCTAGTCAAATGCAATCTCAGTATTTTCTAGGACTGAGATTTATTTTAGTCCTCACTTGTGACTCTCCCTAATTCTATCACCTAGATTCTTCTGAGATATTTTGATAGTGACTGGTCCAATGGTGCATCAGGTTGACAAAACACTCAGGCTCAATAATGATGGTGATTTTCCTATAGACCTACATAGACTAGATCTACCATAGCTCTGATACCACTGTTAGCTTTTGATACAATATGCCAAGGGAGATAACAATCATGAGATGCAGAATAATATGAAAGAAAGTAAATCTACTAGATGACTGAGATATGCAATAAACATAAATGATATATAAATGAATACAATGTAGCTATGGAGGAAATGAACACTCCATCAATAAAGCTACTGGACTACATTGCACCCATCACCAATGGATGGTGATCCACACAGAATTGTACTACCTACTAAGATCCCTAAGCTATTGTCACTGACTCTCCTTTTTTATCTATCTAACAATGAGGCCTTCCTTATATAGGTAAAATAGGATACTTGGCCAACACTCTATCTAGATGTACAAGTGACACCTTGCACATTTACAACTTGCACATTGACACTTGTGCATTTATTACATTGCATGAAGTAACTAGATAACTTCCCCCTAAAGTAATCTAATGTCCTAAGTATGTACCTTGGAAGATACATTTACATAACCCAAATGATGGAATATAATCTATTTCTAACACTTAAACAATTTTTGGTGAACCCTTACCCCCTTTACATTGAGTTTAGAGTTATAATGGCCACCACAGTCACCTTGGAGATCCCAATAGATCCAACCTCAAGAATCATACACAGTGCATAGTTTTTCATCTCTACAAATATATACACTATACCATGGGTACCATGGGGGTACATTAGCATATACCAAATAATGTAATATTCTCCAATACCCTCCTATATTATATTTTTTGGTTATTGAATACTTTATCTTTAATCTTTGTCTTCTATTTTTTTCAAGTAACCTTGCATTGAGTATGATATTTCATTTGAGTTCCTTATTCATCTTCTTTATTTAGCTCTTCTATCTTTGCTTCTTTTCTATGAAATTTTGTATCTTGCTCATGGATTGTTTGAGTTTCTTCTTTATATTTAACTTCTCGTTCATATGCTTCTTTTGTTTCTACTTTCTTGTAGTCTTGATGTTGTATTGTAAACTCTAAATATTCACTTAAAGTATCATAATGATTTTTTGAATTTGATGAGCTTGGATTGTTAGTCTTACTATCACATGTAGAGTTAAGCAATATGTTATATGCTTCCTAAGATTATTGACTTAACTCACTTGTATCATGACCTACGTCTTTTATCACTATTTTTTCTTTTAGTCTCAATCAACTCTTTTTGCATTTGACTTGTATTCGTATGAATTTCAAGTGAAAGCAATTCCATATACATTATACTACCTATATCAATAGGTATTGTAATATCATATTTAGATTTATCAATTGCTTCAACAAGTTTTGAGTGCAAATAATATTCAAATGTTTCAAAAATTTCATTCATTGCTTCTCTATAGATAAATTGCATTGCCATATCTTGCTTATCATCATATTTTTCAATCAATTTATGTATATCAATTTTAATAATTTCCAATTTTTTCTTTCTTATTATGGTATTCAAATCATTTGATTCCATGATTAAATTCATTTTTCAAATTTTTTGAGTTGGATTCCTTTTTACTCCAAGGTTTTGAATTGCAATTTCAAAAATATTTTTCAAAAATTTCAATAATCAAATTTTAAATTCTTTTCAAAAAATAAATTTGCAAATTTAAAATTTTCAAATTCCTTTGAAGTAGAAAACCTTTTATCTCCCTAATTTATTAAATTTGTAAATTCTAAATTCTTCAAATTTCAAAAACATTTTTCAAATTTCTTTTTGGAGTAGAAATCCTTCTCTCCAAAATCTAATAAATTTATCAAATTTTTAAATATTAAATTTTTGAAATAGATCACAAAATTAATTGCAAATATAAAAATATCAACTTTATTTTTTCAATCTTTCATAAATGTGATTGAAGTCCTTATAATTCCCCCCTAAATATTATATCCTGTGGATTTGAATCGCTTTTAACTCCCTTTCTTAAAATATAAATTTAAAGTTCCTAAGTTTCTAATGCTTCAAATAAATCTCAACTTAGGACTTCATTAAAAAATATATTAAATATTAAGGCATTATTGCTTACCTTATATTTCACTTGGAAAAATAGAAAAGAATATCCATATATGTATGCACCACTTCGAAATGCTCATAGCAAATCAACATTCCACTCTGGTAGATGCATGTTGAAGCAGTACAATAGGTTGTAATGGGTGTTACACTTTTGTGTAATGTTCATGCAAATTTTTCACTTCCCTTATGTTGTCTATGTCACTTATGCATTAACTAATATGACTATAGCAACATGGACTCAAAAGAGTCATAGAGAAAATATGTTCAACCTAAGTTTTTCATTTTCTTCCTCTAAGGATAATATTATTGGCACTCTAGCTTGTGCTTTGGTTGAGCTAATCTACTCAAGAGATAATATTTTTTGATGCTATAGCTTGCACTCTAGCTGAACTAATATACATAGGAGATATTGGTGCTCTAGCGTATGCTAATAAAGTCTTTTAATTATTTATTGTTGCTTCTTATCTCACTTACGTGCTCTGGTTTGCTTATCTCACTCAAGTGCTTTGACGTGCTTATCTCACTTAGGTGCTCTAAATTTTTATCCTTTCTCTACTTTGCTACTTTAACTTGTATTTTAGAATATACTTTAGAAATATCCAATGCTTTCTCCTCTTTTTTTTCTTATCTACTCAATATCTTGCTTGATCTCTTCTATTTTATTTTTCTTTCTCTCAAGTTCTAGCCTAGGTTCTATCCAGGGTTATGCATAAGGGGTCAGCCCCAAAATCTATTTATAAAATCCTGGTGAATCGGTCTCGAAATCCTGGCGAATCATGTCCAAGGAGAAATGGCGAATTGCATTCATATTTCACCAAAAAATTTCAAACTATGGTGAATTTTTCTATGTTGGGGGCTATGCCTATCGGTTGCCAAATTCTAGACCTGTACAACAAAATCAAAGGCTTTATGCCGATAGGATAAAGCTATGCCGATCAGACTATACCTATGGAACAATGTCGATAGGAAAAAGCTATGTCGATCAATCTGCATCGATCGAATGTAGACATGATGGTTGAACAAAGTCGATCGATCTATGTCGATCAGTTGCAAAAAAATCAATGTGTAAACCAATGAGTTGCAGCAATGCTGATGTGTTGTAGCTATATCGATGTATTGTAGCAATGTCGATATGATAAAGTAATGCCAATGCATTGTAGCAATATCGATGCATTGAAATAATACCGATTGGTTACTATAATATCAATGCATTACAATAATATTAATCAAATGTAGTAATGTCGATCTGATGCAATAATGGCAATGCATTGCAGCAATATCAATTGGTTATAACAATTTTGATCAGATGCAATAATACCGATCGATTGTAGTAATGTCGATTGATTAGAATGTCGATCAATGCATAATTCGATAGAAATACTCAATCGAATGCAACAATGTTGATTCGGATACAAATGATAAATGATGATCGATTGCAACAATATCAATTGAATGAAAAATATCAAATTGATCATGCACAAAGTCGATCGAATGTAGCACATTGATCCTGATGTCGATTAGTTGCATTGATGATGCATTGCATCTATACCACATGTCAACCATCCATTAAATGATTGCATGTAGATGCCACATGTCAATTATTTATTCAATGGTTTCATTCAAAAAGTCTATATAAAGGCATAAACAATCATTTTTTTCACCTTTTCTAACATAGTTTTCATCACACACCTTCCATTTTAACCCTTTTCTGATGTTTTCCATCAAGTTTCCAATACCTTCCACCCTACCTCCTGATCCATAGTCCCTCGTACCCTATAAAATAAACCAATGGCATCCCCTTCCACCCCTACAATATCAAAAATTAATTTCAAAAACCTTGTTTGCCCCCTAATTTCTAAAATTTTAACAACACCAGTTACGACATGTCATGGGTCCAAGACTCTAGTCTTTAGGGTCTAGTTTTGATATCATAGTTTGACACAGACATAAAACTACTGGAGAGGATAATTATAGGTTACGACATTGATTCGACCATGGTAAATATTGTCATTGACAACAAAAATATCAAATTTTCTTTCACAGCCTTAGACATCTCCAGATTGATAGGATTACCTCACACCGATTGTGATCCTATCACATCAAAATTCACTTTAACTAATGATGACAAACTCTACCTAGAGACCACCTTCAATGTCCAATCAGAATATTTTCAAGGTATAACTACATATTTTTATATTTAATTGAATTTAAATTCTAGGGTTTACAATTACTGATTTTTTTTTTGTAGTTATCGCTACCAAGTCCAGAAGGGGTTTGACTATACCAACTATTCAAAACAATTTTCTTTGAGCATGTTATGAATTCTTCCTAGCCAAACTCATTCTACAAGGAAGACCGATAGAAATTTTGATGTGGGCATTGGCATATTTGGTTCATTGTATTGCACACCAACAATTTGACTAGTCCACCTATGTCTCACATCACATCAGAATGGATATCCAAAATATGAAAACCCATGCTTCTCCAACTCCAACACTCAGCACATGCAACTACATTCTTGGTTTTTTATGAATCATATTATAATTTGTAGAATACTGTAGTACCGACTTCTTGGCACCCAGACCTAGCCACTGCAGCCATGACAGTACAATAGGTGCAGGTAATTTTTACTTAATATGAAACTAATAATTTTTTATATTTAATATGTTTGTCATTTTTATAATTTTAACAATTTATACAAAATACAAAAAAGGGCATCCTCTTCCTCTTCAAAGCGGGATGTTGCTTTCAGAGGTTATAATCTAGAGGAATCAAGAGACTCGAAACACCTATGGAGGAAACAATGCCACCACTAAGAAGAAGATCTAGGAAATATGTAAGATCTAATTCTCCTAATCCTCGACAACCTCCACCTGCACGTCCACTACCAACTAGTGTAGTTGCGCAAGAGGTCTCATCTTCGACAAGTAAGTTTTACAGTCTACCTTCACAAAATTTGTTACCAAATTTTACTATTTTTTATTAATTTTTATAATGTGTTTTCAGATGTACAATGCACCCACATTCCATTTGCAGTTGTGGTTATGCAAGAGGTCTCATCTTCGATCGATAAGTGTTATAAATTAATAGTAAATTTTACAGTCTACCTTCACAAATTTTGTAACCAAATTTTATTTTGATTTTTTAAGTTCCTCACAACAATTTCATCAAGGAAGACAATAGTCGATGTCGCCCCCTCCTCCACCACGCCAACCTCAAATGCGAGGTCAACAATGGTTCTAGGGTGGAAAATATTTTCTTCCATCTAGGCCATAGGGAACAACATCCAAGCAATTTTTAGGATTCAAAAATATATCTTTTGGTAATTTTATAGGTGTACAGGAAGCTTCTGGTGTTGGGTTAGATAATCCTCCACTTGATCAGGATTTCTTTTTACAAGGCAACATACCCACTATTTTTCAAGTAATAGATCTACTTCGAGATCCTCAAAATGAAGTAGGAGCAGAATGTTCAAGTCCATATCCTCCTAAGGAAACTAGCACCCCTCAAGCTCATCCTCTACCAGAGGATGAAAAAGTAAAATTTTCTAAAAATGAATTAGTTTCTAACAATTTTCAAGCAACCATTAAATATTATTTAATTCCAGATGTAAAATAAATGAAACAATGGGAGTATCGAGCCAAAGTTTTGATAAAGGAAATAAATGCCCGATTCAAAAAAATTCAAAAAGAGAAAACTATTTTTCTTTAGTTGAAAATGAACTAGAAAAGCTTGATGCTCTACTACATCAAGCTAAATCTGGCATGGTGAAGGTTACAACATCTTACAATGATGAAATTTTAAGCATTATGTTGAACAGATTGGAGAACTTAAATGTTGAAGCCCAAGCTTATTTTAATGAATGGGCATGTGATAAGAAAATGGTTGTTGTTGTTGTAGCTGCAAGGAATGTTGTCGAGGTTAGACTAATGTGTTCTAAATTTTTTGTTCTCTTTTTTAAAATGTAAATATCTGTTGACTACTTATTTTTCCTTTTGTAGGTAAAGTTTGATAATCTGAGGAAGCAGGTTCAAAACCTGCAAGACTATCTCCAGATGGCAAAGGATTTCTTAATGGCTTCTATGGCAATGAAAAAAGAGCTCAAGAAGCAGTTCGACAAAACAACGCTTTTAGGAAGATCATTATCCAAAATGGATTGGATCCTGATGTTCTGCTTAAGGAGAAGGGTAAAGAAGTTCTTGCACCAATATCCAAAGATGTTGGGAAAGAGGAAAACACCCTGCTCGAAGGCTTGAAAAGTGTAGAGAACATCCTTGTCAGTTCTGGAGCAATGGAGAGGACTGATAACCAGCCCGAGGGAGGACCCCTTGAACTGTAGAATGTGGAAGCAACGAAAAAGGGAAAAGAAGCTGAAACTACCTCTAGCCCCCCATCTAAGGAATGAAAAGGATAGCCTGGATGTGTTATTGCTTTTAAAAATTTGATTTTATCAAAAAGATAATTTTATGATATGTTTTCATTTGAAAACAAGACATTTGTTGTTATTACTTGAGTATTATACTATTTACATTTATATTTGTGTGTTATTTTCATCACTTGAGTATTATGTTGTTTCAATTATGCTTGAGTTTACGAAGGATATATCTATGCATGGGTTTAAATTTTCATTTTATTCAAAGTCAATCTTGTTATGATATAAAAATGAGTATTGTCTTGTGTATTATGCTATATTATTTTTATATTTCCATATCTAGAGTAATATGCTATTTGCATTTTGCCTTCTAGAGTACATACAACACCTTTTAAAAGAAATATTTACTAATGATACATACATGCATGGTTTGAAAATTTTCAATTTATTCAAAGTCAAAGCATAAATCATAATATTTTGTCAACATAGACAATTAATTCAATAACAAAGCTATGATATAATAATGAGAGTTATCTTGTGCTATTTCCATAACTTGGATTTCATGCTATTTCCATTTATATTGTATTGTTATTTCCATAACTTGAGATTTATGCTATTTGCATTGTGCTTTCTACTATTCTAGACTACATACAACACTTTCTAAAAGAAATATTTACTAATTATATATGCATGCATGGTTTTAAAATTTCTAGTTTACTCAAAGCTAAAGCATAAATCATAAAATTTTGTCAACATAGACAATCAATAACATTAAAAAGCAAATACGAGAAATCATTGATTATAGAATTTTTTAAATCATTGTAATTTTACAAATGATATCAAATACGAAAAATCATTGATTATATGAATTTTTTAAATCATTGAAATTTTACAAATGATATCAAATCTAAAAAATCATTGATAATATGAATTTGTTTAACTCATTGAAATTTTACATTGTTGGAAGCTGAAACAAAGTCTTGTCGACTTCTCCAAAAGAACCGAGAATCCTTTGTGAATTCTACGTTTCCATAATCTCATCACTACAAGCTGACTCATTATCCTCATTATCAACAATATTAGTGAGACCTCTTATATCCACTAGGGACTTCCAATATGTCAAAGCTCTATCATAGGGAAACTTATCCAACTCGTACGATGACACATACATTCTCAAACAATTTTCCAAATTTTTGTCCAACCTATTACGAACTTTAGATTTAACAAAAGATAGTGCACTAAAAACCCTTTCATCTTCAATAGATCCCAAAATCATTGTCTAACATAATTCATATAAAATAAAGTATTCACTCATAGTTTCTTGTAAGACACTACTTGGATACAATTTTTGCCACAAACGCATGATGGAACCAGTCTCATGTGGGTTTTTGAAATGTGCAATTTGATTAACCATTGTTATTCCAAAATTGGTTGATTGTTGTCTCAAAAGTTCTTTGTTTAGAATACCATTGATTTGAATGCCATTTACTTCCACACATTTAGAGAAATGTGTCATAAGAGTGCCCATATATTTTACAAACAACTCACTTTTACTACTGTGGTCAAGACAAGGATTCCAGAACATGGGATTAACAACAACCATGGCCTCAAGCAACTCATCTCTATGAAAATGATCTCTTATTTCACTTGTTAATGTTTTTGCAATTCTTTTCAATTTATTCTTAGTACTATCCAAAACCTCATCAAATCCACAATGTGTTATGGGCACTTGTTCAACATCATCTGTAAGTGTATCTAACCACTTTTCATAATGATATAAAGGAATCATCTTTCCATGGATAGCAATACAAATATTATCATTGATGTTGAACTTTAAAAAGTTGTTAGGATCATTGACTTGAACTAATGTATTCCAACTATCAAACAAAGGATCCTTAAAATTTTCTTTGAACAAGTAAATCTTATCAATAAGCATACATATTTGTTTTCTCATCCTGATGAAATCGATAATATAAATTGCTCTTTCCTATGCGAGTTTAATCAAAGAATTCATTTCTTGCAACAATGGAAGAATACCACATAATGTGAGAAGAGTTTCCAAGTCAGTCATACAAAATAGCAAATATTTTGCCTTGTCAACATCCCTACGATGTGCATACATAAACCCCACTAAGGATTGATATTCTAAAAAACCCTTTTTGCAGGAAGAAACAATGAAATCCACCTAGTGTCCACATATTTTAATAATTTTTTGCCTTCAGTTACACCTAGAGAAAACTATTGAAACTCTGCAAACCTTTTTGGACTGCATGAAAAGTAAGAGTGTATTTCACGGATGAGATCTTCCACTCTGGCTACATTTTCAAATGTGCTCACAATTTTGTATGCAAGATTCATTCGATGAGCCATGCAATGAATGAGAATCAAATATGGGGTAATTGATGTCTGAAGTCTAACACAAAGACCATTCCTTTGTCCTTGCATTATAGTTGCACCATCAACTCCAACACAAATTAACTTTGTGGCAATTTATTTTTCATCCATTCTAGCAATATCCTTTAAACTGGTTACAACAACATTGTAAATATTTTTTGCATTACAATTTTCCATCATCTTATGTAGTGCTAGTAAATGAGGTTGTCTCAAATGATTTTGGAATGTGTAAACATGTATGCAAATCCAAGATGTGTTGTCAACAATCGTTACCTCATCAATGGAAAGTGAAATAAATTTGGCTTGTTTTACATTCTCTCTTAGGTCCTCCTTCTCAACTAATGATAGATATTTTACCATTTCCCAACCACTTCGATCTGACCAATGGGAACTGGTAAGGTTTTGTACATCAACTAGTTGAAATAGTTGCTTATAATCAGCAAAATCAGACATGGGTCGACCCTTTTTTAGAATATTGTATACAACAACAAACTACAAATATTTTGAGGCTAATACGGTCTTATTAATTTTTTGAAATTGGGCCTGGATTGTTCCACCCTTCTCAACGAGAGTTTGTTGGTGTTTCATTAATTTTTTATATTCAAGTGCATATCTGACATGCACACATTCCGATGCATCCTTCCACCTATGAGATTTCTTAATTGTTCCATCACTTTGTATTTCTTTGATATAAACTTTCCCATAATGTTTTTCTATTGTGTCTTTCTTATTTTACAACAAATGATCCTTTCCTAGTTTCCAACTACAAATAACGCATCTACACATTTTCTCTATCTCATATCACTCAATAAAGGGGTATAACCATGCCCATTCATTTTTAAAATCCCTTCCAATAGTCCATTCGCTTGTCTTTTGATATTTAGATTTTTGACTAGAAGATTCCCTAGAGGTCTACATTTTAATTGTACTATCATTTTTTTTTTGGTTGATGTGTCTGTATTAGGCATCTCGTGAAGTGGTTGTTGAATGTCATTATTAGGAAAATTATCATGTGGTCCCATCTCATCCACTGGAATATCTTCGAGTGGATGCATATCAGGGTCGACAGTGTTTACTACATTCAATGTTTGGTGTTCTATATCATTTTTGGATGTAAAAAGGCACTATTTTAAAGAATAACAAATATGTAGATAAGTAGACAACCATTTATCTATTAATAAATAAAGGCTTTATATTTAAGAATAACAGATAGAAAAAGTAATGATTTGATGGTAAAAGGTGTTTGTACCTTCATGTTGTGCAGATGTGGATGCCTCACTGCATTTTGATATTTGTGTAAAATATTTTAGAATTATCTTTTTACCAGAATATTGGCCTCCGTTCTTTCCATATTTAGTAGGTGACATTGTATCTATAAAGAAAAAACCTTTAGATGTTAGGAAATGAATATGAAATTGAAGGAAAATTGCATACTTCCCTCAATAATAATTTGTATTTCTAAGTAACCAAGGTTAAACTATAATTCCATAAAGAATCTATGAGTCTTCAGATGAACCTACGCTACCCTCTAGAATGACCTCTACCTACATGCTCAGAGAACAACAAAAAATCAAAACAATGCTAAGAAAACATACTCTAACAGACAAGAAGTAGTCTCTGACAACAAAAATGCTCCTAACACACAACAAGATGACATGGATACTTGTCTACCATAGTTGTAGATAGTGCATCTACGCTGCCTATGAAACTGAAGAAAAAGAGCTTTGGACAACAAAACTATGGAAGAAGAATACTCTACCTAGAAATTCTAAAGAAACTAACAAAGGTTAAAAAAGAAGTAACAAGGCTACAACAACAAGTAGGCATTAAGTCAAATTTATTGCTAGAGATTATCCAAAACAAAACAAGCACATTGATTTTTGGAAGCTTTCAATTTACCTATTATCATAGTCATCACAACTTTCTATCATCGATAGTCACTTTAATGTTATTACAACCGATCGATCATGATCGATTGACAATACTCTAAAATAGATCATCACACTATCAAAATATCTACAATCAATCATTTTTTATGATCAACAATCTACTACAACCAATCGATATGTATTGAGGGGTAGTCCTCTACAATAGATCATCACTATCAAAATATCTACAATCGATCGATAATTATCGATTGATAATTCTATGAACCTTTATCAACTTATCAATTTACACTCCTTTGCAACCGATCAACTTATGTTGATTAACACTCCTCTACAACCGATCAACTTATATCGATTGACACTCCTCTACAACCAATCCTTATTCAACATTCTCTAACTCGATCACCTTTTATTTCTACAACCAATCGATATATATTGATTGACACTCCTCTACAACTAATCAATTTATATTGATAGACTATCCTTTAAAATTGATTCACCTAGGTTTTTGCAACTGATCGACATATGTCGATTGACACTCCTCTACAACAAATCAATTTATATTGAGAAGCTATCCTCTAAAATTGATTCACCTTTTCAGGTTTCTACAATCGATCGACATATATCGATTGACACACCTCTACAATAGATCAATTTATGTTGAGAAGCACTCCTCTGCAACCTTGTCAAGTTTGTGGAACCGATCGATGTCTTTCGATTGATAATCCCCTACAACCAATCGGTAAATATGTCGACTGACAATAGGTTTTTCATTGCTTCAGAGCTATTTTTGAGTTAGAGTGTTTTAGATGTATGTTTATCGGTACCCCTTTAGTATTTATATAGGTAGTATATGTGGCGAATTGGGTGGGAAAAACAAAATTATTTATAATTTGAAGGTGAATTGTCCATGGAATTGGGTGAAAGTGGTTGGCGAATTAAAATAAAAATAGGATAATTATTATCACCGTCGAGCGAATCGACCCCAAAAAAATTCCACCCCATAAATTTTGGGTGAATGGGCCCTAGTGAAAGGTCCCAAAATTAGCAAATTTAAAATTTTGAAAATCCTAAATATAGCCAATTTGTGATGATTCGCGCTTATGCATAATGTCGGTTCTATATTTTTCTTCTTTTTCTTAGGTTCAAGACTGATTTATTCTATCTTCTTCTTAGGTTCTAGCTCGAGTTCTTCTATCTTCTTCTCAAGTACTTACATGAGTTCTATGTTTTTATAAGGTTCTAGCCAAAGTTCTTATATATTCTTCTTAGGTACTTGCCTAAGTTCTTCTATATACTTCTCAGGTACTTGCTTAAGTTCTATATTCTTTTATAGCCTTCTAGAGACCACAACCTTATATGTGCTCTATCTTGTCATGGTCAAATATACCCAAAATTTAAAGTGTTAATTTTTATCTTATATGGCTTTTGGCCAATCAATATGTGGTTCTCTATCTTAAAAAAATACAAAAAATAAGGGTGACTTTTGATTTGTCCCCTCAATCAATTCTTCAAGTCGAGTCCTAGTCTTCACTTCTTTTTAGAGTGGAAAGACTCCAACATATAATGAAACATTTTCTAGAATATTTTTAAATTAGTCAATCAATCTGCAAATTCAAAATTTGCAACAATATGAGTCTACGTTTTCTTCAAATTACTCTAAATATAAATTCACATCAAAGACTTCCTCCAATTCTAGCAATAGAGTCTACTCAAAGTAGCTTTGATACCATTATTGGATTTTAAGCCAGATTATCTTAGGTCCCAATATTCTAGATCTTGAGTAGACTCAAATATAAGAGCAATCAATATATAAGTTGACCAATATAAATTATAATAACATTTAAGAAAATATCAAATATGAATATAAAATGGTCAAAATCATTCATGCAATAACATGAAGAAACTTATAGTAGAATTTCTCAAAATATGCATACAAGCTTCAATATTATTAATGCTTGAATGTGATCTTCTCTTAAAATAAATGGAGCTTTATAGCCATACAAATATGACTCTTCAGGTTATTGACTATTGTTCTTCTCACATATGTGGGAGATACATATTTTCCTATTCTATGAATAAGATAAATCCTCTCATCTTTTGGCTTTTCACCTTACCACTTGTATATAGGACTCTTGACTCTCTATTTACTTACACACTCAACTCTATGACACTTGCACACTTCTACATAACCCTACATGTCTATATTCATGCCTAATACATGACACTTATGCACTTTCTCACATTACATATTTACACATTTAATTACGTGACACTTGTGCACTTTATCTCATTACACATTTGCACACTTACATAAAGGGGAAATATAAATCACACTCATAAACTATTGACTGAAACACTATTCTAATATTTACATTGTACCATACGTACCACAGGGGTATATTGGCATGTACCAAATAATGTAATATTCTCCAACAACATTTGATAAGTAAAATACTTTTATTTTATATATGTTTATTAATAGGTAGTGTTTAATCTTTGTAGAAGAAGAAGTTGTATTTAATATGTATTATAAATAATTATTTTAAATTTATAGATAAAAAAACTTTAATTCTTTTTAAAATAAATTTGCATTAGAATAAATTTAATATCAAGTCTAAGTTAAATTGGTTTATACAAACTATTTTTATATGTTTATGTGCATCAAATTTTTTATTAATAATAAAATTACTCATCTAAATTGTTTGGATTAATTTAATATTACATGTATGGTATTATTCTTGTAATATCCATCTAGTTATATCTAATGTCATTGTAGATTGGAAAAGATAAAATAAATCATATTCTATTTTGTTCTAATAATAATGATGCAGGAGCATCCAGGGCAGCACAACAATCTTGCATCACCAAAAAAGACAAGCAAAAGAAACAAGCAAAAAAAGTTCTAAGTTTGAAAAAAATATGCTAAGGTTCAAAGGTGTCACGATATCGCGACATAAAAGTTGTCGCGATATCGCGACACCATCAGCATAACGGCGGGCGCAAAATAAGTTGTCACGATATCGCGACATAAAAGTTGTCGCGATATCGCGACACCATCAGCACAACGGCGGGCGCAAACTTAATGGTCGCGATATCGCGACATAACAGTTGTCGCGATATCGCGACACCATCAGCACAATGGTGGGCGCAAACCCAAGTGTCGCGATATCGCGACACAAAGGTTGTCGCGATATCGCGACACCTCCGATCAAGGGCGGAAGCAAAACTCAAGTGTCGCGATATCGCGACATAAAGGCTGTCGCGATATCGCGACACCTTAGAACAAAGCAAGAGCTAAAATGCAGATGTCGCGATATCGCGACACCTCGACAAAGAAGGTCGAAGGGCGAAAAAGTGTCGCGATATCGCGACACATTGGCGAAAGAGAGCCAAAGGCAGAAAAGTGTCACGAAATCGCGACATGTCACGTTTTTGCGACCTGGCTAAGAAAGAGAAGGCGGGTTTTCGCGGACTATTGCAGAATGACAGTTGGCGGTTCCAGAAGCCGTTAAGGCAGTTCCAGGAAACCGTTGTAGCGGTTACAGGGACGGTTGCGAACGACGTTTACAGCAAGAATCTATGATGATAAAAAGGGATTTTTTGAAGGATTGCGGAGGCTGGAGAGAGGAAGGTTGTGGCTTCTTTTAGCATTTTTCTTACTGTGTAATTTTTCATGGTCTGAATTGTAAAGCTTCCATGCTTCGAAATAAAATTGCGTCTTTGAAATAAAATTATGTTTTTTTCTTGGTTATTAAAATTGGCTCCCCATCAAGTGGTATCAGAGCAATAAGATTCTGAGTGTGTGAGCAGAGCGCCGAACGTGAGGCAGCTTGCACCAGGATCTGGGGTTATGGGTTCTGAGAAACAGTGAAGCAGAATGCCACCGCGAAGAAATCATGGTGCTGGAAGGAACGTGGTTCCTGAAGGAGACTTTCGAGCATTGCAGAGGCAAGTGCAGGCCCTGTAGGAAGAATTGCGTAGAGGAGTAGAGCCAAGAGGAGAAGACCAAAGCGATGATGAAGCTTGCGGAGTTGATGATCCGTCTAAAGAAGAAGGAGAAGCGATGAGTTCTGTAGAAGCTCGAATGATTAAAGCTATTTCTCAAATTGGGAAAAGGCCAAAGATTGATGTATCCACATATTCTAGAAATTTAAATCCAAAAGAATTAATTGACTGGATTAATGACATGGAGGAATATTTTGAATATGAGGAAGTTGAAGATCCAAATCGAATTAAATTTGCTAGAACAAAGTTGAAAGGCCATGCTGGCATATGGTGGAAAGGAGTGCAACTGGAAAGAAACCGGAGAGGAAAAGAAAAGATCACCAGGTGGGATCGAATGGTTGAAAAACTGAAACGGCAGTTTATTTCGATAGATTACGAATTAGATCTGCTGAGAAAAATGCAGAGTTTGCGATAGTCCAACAAGTCTGTTAAAGAATATACAGAGGAATTTTTTAAAATTTCTATCAGAACCGGCCATACAGAAGCAAATAAAGAGAGAGTAGCCCGTTACATTAATGGGTTGAGAACCAACGTGCAAGAAGAATTGAGTCTCGGTTCGAATGAGCAACATTAAAGATGCTTACCGCTTGCTCGAAAGTGGAAGAGAAACCGAACCGCAGATTTGACAAGAAACAAAGAGGAAGAGGTCGTGGTGGAAGAACCGGTGGAAGAACCAAGGAGGTAAATATGATGACCAAAAGCAGATTGGTGAAACCAGAAATCACCAGGAACAGAAGGAGGAGAATGCTTACCGACCCCGTAATCAGAACAATTATTATCAAAGGGGACGAGGTAGAGGTGGACGCGGATATGGCAGAGGCAGATTTCGTGGAACCTGTTTCAATTGCGGAGAAGAGGGGCATCGATCATATGAGTGTCCCAAACACCAAGAAACACCGAACAGAAGGCCTGAAGGTAATGCCAGAGCTACAGTTGTTGAGGATGGTGTTGAATCTGAGCACTCTAAAGAAGCAGAGCACGGAGAAGTGATGATCACAAGGAGAACCTTGTTGAACGAAGAGAGGGAACCAGATCAACAGAAAAGCCTGTTCCGCACGAGGTGCAAATGTTCAGGTAAAATCTGTAATATTATTATTGATAATGGTAGTACAGATAATTTGGTTTCTGAGGAAATGGTAGCTAAGTTAAAGCTAGAAAGAAGACAAGCACCCGCATCCATACCGGATTGCGTGGTTGCAGAAGGACCATAGAGCATTGGTCAATGAACAATGCTTGGTCAAGTTTCAAATTGGAAGATACCAGGATGAGGTCCTGTGTGATATTTTGTCGATGGATGCTTGCCATTTGTTGCTGGGAAGACCATGGCAATTTGACAGACATGCAGCGCATGATGGGCATGCAAATACCTATTCCCTAACAAAAGACGGAGTACGCCACAAACTGAAGCCATTGAAGGAGGTTGAGGAAAAGGTATGCAATAATGCTAGAATTTGTTTAGTAGATGGCAAAAAAAATTTGGATGGTCTAAAGAGGGATTCAATGTGTTATGCATTAATTCCTGCTGTAAAGAGAAAAGAAACTACTGACATTCCAGCAGAAGTTGAACATCTGTTAGCAGAATTTCTTGATATTATATCAGACAATGTGCCTGAGGGTTTGCCGCCAATGAGGAAGATTAGTCATCAGATTGACTTAATGCCAGGATCTAGCTTACCCAATAAGGCTGCCCATAGAATGTCTCCTGTAGAGAATGAAGAGTTGAACCGACAAGTTCAGGAATTGTTGAGGAAGGGTTTGATTCGAGCAAGTTTGAGCCCTTGTGCAGTGCCAGCAGTACTTGCACCAAAGAAGAATGGTGAATGGCGAATGTGCACT
Organism: Wollemia nobilis; assembly: GCA_028583015.1. Taxonomy (NCBI): domain Eukaryota; kingdom Viridiplantae; phylum Streptophyta; class Pinopsida; order Araucariales; family Araucariaceae; genus Wollemia; species Wollemia nobilis. The sequence goes on from JAQPPZ010000521.1 coordinate 14,948,511, forward strand.
GATTCCCGAGCCATTAATAAAATTACCATTAAATATCGCTTTCCATTACCCAGAATGGATGATATAATGGATTGTTTGAGTGGAGCTAAATACTTCACTAAGATTGATTTAAAGAGCGGATATCACCAGATTCGTGTTAGAGAGGGTGACGAATGGAAAACAACTTTTAAAACCAGAGAGGGTTTGTATGAGTGGTTAGTTATGCCATTTGGATTGACTAATGCACCCAGTACGTTTATGAGGCTGATGAATGAAGTATTGCGTGACTTTCTGGAAAAGTTCGTGATAGTTTATCTAGATGATATTCTGATTTTTAGTAAAACATTGGACGAGCATTTGTTGCATGTTCGAACAGTTTTTGAAAAACTGCGTGAGGAGCAGTTATTAATTAATATACAGAAGTGCAGTTTTGTGCAGAAAGAGTTGATTTACCTGGGATTTGTCATCTCAGAGGAGGGTCTGAAAATGGATCCTAAAAAAGTGAAGGCTATCATTGAATGGCCTGCCCCACGAAATGTAACAGAGGTAAGATCGTTTCATGGTCTTGCAAGTTTCTATCAAAAATTTATTAGAGACTTTAGCAGTATTTGTGCGCCCCTAACAGAAACTATGAGAGGGGATAAGAGAGAATTTAAGTGGACTGCCAAGGCAGGTACCGAGATGGACATATTGAAAAAGAAAGTGACAGAACAGCCCATTCTGGCACTTCCCAATTTTAATAAAGTGTTTCAAGTTGACTGTGATGCCAGTGGCAGTGCCATTGGAGCCGTATTGAGCCAAGAAGGTAAACCTGTTGCATATTTTAGTGAAAAATTGAATGATGCTCGCAAGAAATATTTTGTTTATGATCAAGAATTCTATGCTATAATTCAGGCTCTTAAGAAATGGAGACATTATTTGCTAACCAAAGAGTTTGTTTTATATACTGACCATCAAGCTTTGCAGTATATAAATAGTCAAGGTAAACTTAACCAATGGCATTTGAAGTGGGTTGAATTCTTGTAGAGTTATACCTTTGTATTGAAGCATAGAAGTGGCAAATCTAATAGAGTTGCAGATGCCTTGAGTAGAAGGCACAATTTGTTGATGGAAATGAGAGTGCAAGTTGTTGGGTTTGATGAACTCAAGAGTTTATACCCAGTAGATCCAGATTTTGCAGAGGCATGGATGGCATGTGTGTCTCCTACTACTGTGGATCGCACTAAGTGGTTGGATTTCATGATCCAAGATGGGATGCTATTTTGGTAGAACCAGTTGTGCATTCCATGCAGTTCCATGAGGGAAAATTTGATCAAAGAGAAACATAGCGGAGGACTAGCAGGGCATTTTGGTCGAGATAAGACCATTGCTCTCGTTAGTGAGAATTACCATTGGCCGCAGTTGCAGTCGGATGTGACCAAATTTGTGCAGGGTTGCAGAGTGTGCCAGATGGCAAAAGGAGTCAGCTAGAATACAAGAATGTACCAACCATTGCCTGTACCGAGAGACCGTGGGAGGACATCAGTATGGATTTTGTTCTTGGTCTGCCAAGAACACAACGTGGAAATGATGCCATTTTTGTTGTTGTTGACAGGTTTTCGAAGATGGCTCATTTTATTCCATGTCAGAAGACAAGTGATGTTGTTCATATTGTAGGCTTGTTTTTCAGGGAGGTTGTGCACCTTCATGGTCTACCCCAAAGCATTGTCTCGGATAGAGATACCAAATTTGTGGGTTATTTCTGGAGAACCCTGTGGAAGAAGCTGAAAATAGAATTGAAATTTAGTTCTGCGTACCACCCGCAGACTGATGGACAGACCGAAGTAGTCAACAAAAGTTTGGGTAATCTTCTACGATGTCTGGTAGGAGATAAACCCAAGGGATGGGATCTGATTTTACCACAGGCAAAGTTTGCTTACAATAATTCTATCAATCGCAGTACTGGTAAATCCCCATTCTAGATAGTGCATGGGAACAGCCCGAGAAACGCTTCTGAGTTGAGGCCGATGGATAAGGGTGACAAGCGCAGTGCTGAAGCTGAAGACTTTGCAGCACACATGAAGAATTTGCATGAAGAAGTACAACAGCATATCAGTCAAATGAATGCTACTTACAAAGCCCGAGCAGATCAGAAGCGGTGTTTCAAGGAATTCCAGATAGGAGATGAAGTCATGGTTCATTTGCGCAAGGAACGTTTTCCTACCAAAACCTACAATAAGCTAAAAATGAAGAAGTTTGGACCATGCCGGATCATAGGTAAACGAGATTCAGGCAATGCCTATGAAGTAGATCTACCGAGTGAGATGAATATTTCACCCATCTTCAATATTTCAGACTTGGTTGAATATCATGCAGGCAGTTGTAGCGAACCACCCAGTCCGGATCTGTGGAACATTCCCACATCCACTCCAGACAAAGAAGAAATTGAAGACATACTCGACACTCGCGAAGGCAGAAGTACCCAAAATAGGCAATATTCGGAGTATTTGGTCAAGTGGAAGAACCGACCTGTCGAAGATGCCACATGGTTGTCCAAATCAGAGGTTGATCGTCTGGGTTTTCCTCTGACCGTCCAGAAGTGAGGATCACTTCTAAACATCTACCCCGGGTGTCTGATGCAGGAGCATCCAGGGCAGCACAACAATCTTGCATCACCAAAAAAGACAAGCAAAAGAAACAAGCAAAAAAAGTTCTAAGTTTGAAAAAAATATGCTAAGGTTCAAAGGTGTCGCGATATCGCGACATAAAAGTTGTCGCGATATCGCGACACCATCAACATAACGACGGGCGCAAAATAAGTTGTCGCGATATCGCGACATAAAAGTTGTCGCGATATCGCGACACCATCAGCATAACGACGGGCGCAAAATAAGTTGTCGCGATATCGCGACATAACAGTTGTCGCGATATCGCGACACCAACAGCACAATGGTGGGCACAAACTTAATGGTCGTGATATCGCGACAAATTTTATGTCGCGATATCGCGACACCATCAGCACAATGGCGGGCGCAAACCTAAGTGTCGCGATATCGCGACACCTCCGATCAAGGGCGGAAGCAAAACTCAAGTGTCACGATATCGCGACATAAAGGCTGTCGCGATATCGCGACACCTTAGAACAAAGCAAGAGCAAAAATGCAGATGTCGCGATATCGCGACACCTCGACAAAGAAGGTCGAAGGGCGAAAAGTGTCGCGATATCGTGACACCTTGGCAGAAAGAGAGCCAAAGGCAGAAAAGTGTCGTGAAATCGTGACATGTCACGTTTTCGTGACCTGGCTAAGAAAGAGAAGGCGGGTTTTCACGAACTGTTGCAGAATGACAGTTGGCAGTTTCAGAAGCCGTTAAGGCAGTTCCAGGAAACCGTTGCAGCGGTTATAGGGACGGTTGCAAACGGCGTTTACAACAAGAATCTTTGATGATAAAAAGGGATTTTTTGAAGGATTGCGGAGGCTGGAGAGAGGAAGGCTGCGGCTTCTTTTAGCATTTTTCTTACTGTGTAATTTTTCATGGTCTGAATTGTAAAGCTTCCATGCTTCAAAATAAAATTGCGTCTTTGAAATAAAATTGCGTCTTTTCTTGGTTATTAAAATTGGCTCCCCATAAAATAAATATTGCATATTTTTGTTATCAAATTGTATGGCATGTCCATCTAACATTTCACAATATAGACCATGAAAGTGACTTCTTCATTTAGCAATTATAATTTTCTTTTTAGAGCTAGTCACATCATTGAGGTAGGTAGTATGGTTTACTTGAGGATTGAAAGTTGTTTTATAATAATAATTTTTCTTTGAAGATATGAATATGTATTTTTAAAGCTCTATGTGTTTTTCTATTGAGCCACTTTCATCAAAATACCAAAATATTATATTTCTTGTTAGGTTAATAAAACCATATCTAGGTTTCCCCTCTATCAAATATTTTTCATTTCCTTTTCTATCAAACATATTCTTCATCTTCCTCAAATTTTTTTGCAATTATCTCCTTGACATCATTTTCACTAGAAAAGAAAATCTCACTTGGCTAGTTGCCTTCTAAAATTTGAATTTGACCAAGATGGAGATCAACACTATGATTGGTTGAATTATCTATTACTTGATTTTATTCTCTAGAAATATGCTCATATTTCTAAGAGATCACCTCCAATAATAGACAATGAACATTAGCAATAATATTATTATTTATCCAATCCCCACTTCCATTTTATTGACAACACTAATGTTAATTTTTGAACCCCCCTTGATTGAAATATTTTTTCATATTTTTTCAATTGTATTTTTAATCCATATAAGAAATGACCTAGCCTTGACATATTTTTTAGTTGAAGTTCCGTACAATTATGAATAAGTGAGAAGAATTTTTCCTTCATTATTTGAAAAACACCACCTCCACTAGATTTTTCTAGATTTTATTTGGAAGCACCATCAAAATGAATTTTGATATACCTAATTTCTAGACATTTTTATTTTACCATAGATCAAATTAGATCCTTTGTTTTAATGCCATTGTCTTATATGACTCTTCCATGTATATTCAAATCATATAACCAAGTGGCTAGCACAATGTTTTAGCACTTGAGACTTCCCATGATGAGCACCATGTATGTAAATATTCTATAAGAGAGTAAATAATATGATTCCAAACTTGGGTATGAGTTTGAGAGTTATTTTTAAAAACTCTATTATTCCTTTCAAGCCATGCATTCCAACAAATAATGGTAGGATCAATCCTCTGAATAATACATAATAGTTTATCTTTGAAATATTTAATCCAACATTCATCAAATATTTCAATGTTAATGGAGATACCCAATATATTCTCATATATTTTAAAATGTAACCCCAAATGGAGCGAGAAAAGAGACAATAAAGAAGTAAATGGTCTAATATTTCCAAGTCCTTTTGACACAAGGTAAATATGAAAATGTACATGATATCTTATTCTATTTAGACTCTCTCCTATAAGAATATTACTTTGACCTACTAACCAAAGGAATGTTGAGGCCTTAGGAAGAGCTCCTAGTGACCAAACATTCTTCTAGGGGAAATATTTAGGAATATTACTCTAAATCTTCATATTCCAACTTGATCGAGTACCATCATCTTTTGATAAATTCCAAATAAACTCATACTATTATGTAAAAATAGGCCAATAAAACCCTTGAAGCATATTTTGAAGCTCATTTACAACTTGTTTGAGTTCATTTCCTTCAACCAGGTTACTAATAAAAATCTATATCTGGAGTTGTTGCTCACATTAATATAATTTTTTACATTTGGACCTTTACAAACTAGATATGCTCGAGCCAATGGTTACAATATTGAATCAAAGATATGAAGATAAGACTTTAACCAAAAATCAATCCAAAAATTTATAGAATTATCCTCATTGACTAAACATCCAATGTATCTCTTGATTAATTGCAAACAATATAATATGAAGTTCCATGTTATGATCTTTTAGGTAGGTTTCCCAAAATAAATTCATTGCATCAAGAGAATTTGAATTTTTTAAAGTAATATTTATGCCCAACACTTTCCTTGATATTTGAATAATCTCCATCCAATTCTTTCCCCAAAATTATAAGTTTATGATGCTACAAGTTTACCCCTCCAATATTTGTTCTTTTGTAAACCTATCCCATTTACAAAAAGGAAACCTAATTTTTTTCTTACGTCCTTTACAAAGAAATTCTCTTGAATTTTATTAATTTTTAATGTTATACCCATAGTTGAAAAAATTAAAATCAACATTTTTAAAAATTGACAAAAATCGAGAATTGATAAAAATTTGGGGAAAGAATTGGCAAAAAGATAAACTGAAGAAAAAACATAATTTATTGAAAAAAAAAAAAATTATGCATATTACAATGAATTAACATTATGCAAATCAAATATTGCAATAAAAAATAATTCATGTCAAGACATCACACGAGGCTCAAGCTTTAAGTACACATGAAAGTGACAAAACACATCTTGTATTGTTTATCATTTGAAAAGGTACAAAGTTACAAGTAACAAGGATAAAAGGTTTCATTTTTTATATGCCTACACATGGAAACAAGTAACAACAAAGTTACAATCACTTGAAAATAGGAGAAAAAAATCTAAACCTTAAACCAAAAGGCTAGGGTTTAGGGTTTAAAATTGAAACACTGACAACTAAAAATTGGGCTTGCATACATAGGTATCAGGCAATAATATTTACTTAAAAAGAGGAGGGAAAAAAACCCAAAACCCTAGAGCTTAGACTAGGGTTTAGGGTTTAAAATTCAAGTTCAAATTTCAATGTTTCAAAATCAAACATTAATAGCTAAAAAAGGGGTTATCATACATAGTTACCGGGCAACAATATTTACTTAAAAATATGAGGAAAAAAACAAAACCCTAAATCCAAAATCCTAAGGCCTAGCCTAGGGTTTAGAGTTTAAACTTCAAAGTTCAAAGTTTCAAATATTAATAGCTAAAGAATAGGCTTACATACATATTTATCAGGCATCAATATTTACTTTAAAAAGGAGAAAAAAAAATCCAAAACCCTAGGCTTACATACATAGTTATCAAGCATCAATATAGTGTTTAAACTTTAAACTTCGAAGTTCAAACATTAACAGTTGAAAAATGGGCTTGCATAAAAAAACCCTAAATCAGTCGTAACCTTAAAAACAATTATTAAAAAATTTGGCAAAATATCTTCAAAAAATATTTTCATCATCGTGAGTTTACCGATTGCATTGGCATTTTAAAAAATTGGCAAAAAATCAAGATTTTGCAGATTTTCTCAACTATGGTTATACCTATTGATAATCTTGAAAGTTACATCATATAAATAGGGATGGATTGCAATGCAGTATTTATGAGTAGTAGCTTTTCCACCATGGTTAAGAACTTCTATTTCCAATCTTACAAACAATTTCTCCTTTTATCCAAACAGGAGACCCAAAGCTCCTTTTTTATTTTCCTTATGAGACAAAGGAATACCCAAGTAATTTGATGGAATTTTTTTACTTTCTAACCCTAAAATATCCACACTAATTCATTGTAAATATAGGGTAGTGCTAATAAAAAATATTGGATTTTGTAGTATTAACTATCTAGTAGCTTTTTCATAGCATGATAATATTTATTTAAACTCCATGACCTCACTGACTAAAGTATCATCTACAAATTTGAGATGAGATTCAAAGAGGCCATTTTTTGCAACCTAGATACCTTTGATTTTTTCTTTCATTTTTGCCTTTGAGAAAGCTCTCCCTAATGCCTCTACAAGAATAATGAATAGATAAGGAGATAATGGATCACCTTGGAAGAGACCAAGTTATGACTTAAAATAACTATCATGAGAACCATTGTTTGAAATAGAATATTTTTAAGTGCTATAACAACATTTAATCCATTCACATCAACCTTGATTAAAACCAAACTTTTTGATATTATCATGTATAAAACTCTAGCAAACCCTATCATATGCTTTGTTCATATCTAATTTCATAATCATACCTAGTTTATGGAATGAAAAGAATGTATGTACTCCTATGTGATGATTACACCATCAAGAATTTGTTTACCATGAACAAAACCACCTAATTCTTTAAGATGATACTATATAGAATGCTTTTCAACTTGTTTTTCATAACTTTTGAAACAATTTTTTTTTTATAAGTAACGATGTATTTACAACGGGTTTTTTAGAAAAGGATCCCAAAACCTTAGTTACATCAAAAGCCGAGGCTTAAAAAATGAATAAAAACTGGGGCTACACCCAAGGGCAATGGTCCGGGGCCCGGGGCCCTGGTGCCTACAAAAACCGACTAGGACACAAAACATCAAAACTAGGCGTGAAGCCACCAAAAACTAGAAACCGTCACCATCACCAATGCAGAATCTGATCGTCGTTGCATCGATGGGCCCTACGGTCGGTCCTGGCCAGGACAGGGCCCCAGGCAGCCCATCTTTACTCCCTATCAGGGCCATCCCCCAGCCTATGCCAGAGCTCGACCAGGGCATTGGCAGCAGATGAGGCCGCTTGGGCAGCCGCATTCAGGGATCTGATAGCCATGTCGAGAAGGGCTCTGATAGCCAAATTTTGCATCCTATTGCCAAAATTGAAACTAACTTCGATGGGCTCCGGGGCCTCCAATTTGGCCTTTTTGGTGCTGCCAGCAACCCTACTGCTACCAGGGAAGGGGCCTTTATGAGCGCTACCAAAATTTGGGGCCCCGCCTGGGCCCTGGGCCGGAGTCTTGCACTTCCGAGTGGGCCTGCGATGCTTCGGGGTAGGGGAGCCTTCGGGAGAGGGGGTCTCCTTGGAAATGGAAGCAGCAGGGGAGGCAGTGGGAGAGTTAGCCATTTTAGGGGGGGACAGAAGACAGGGGGATGCGGTGGAGCTATGGCTGGTTGGCAAGGGCATGCCTATACAGGATGGCCATGAGGCCTTGGTGGGAGGGTCGAGAGTGGCTTTTGTGAGCATGATCAATGGAAAGACCCAGGGAATACATAAATAATCAGGGGGTGTTGACCACCGTGCCCCCCCGAAGGTGGTTGAAGTAGCTCAGGTGAAAGCTAAACAACCATTGTTTTGGGTCATCGCAGGTGATGTACTGCATCATTAGGAGGTTGGAGCAGAATAGGTTCACCTTGTCCCACTGCTACTCTGGGAAGTAGGACAATTCCTCCTCCTAGTTATGCTTATCCCGCCTAACTACCCTGCCATTTTCCTCATGGTGCAGGCCTATCACTTTTGTTAAGAATTCTTTGTTCACTTTAAAGTGAAGGCCCTTCACTGTGACCTCACCGTCATTCCACGAGTCTAGAAAGCTTTGGGTGATTTCGATGTTAGCTCCTACAAATTTGCTGAAGAAAGGGGTGAATTTTTTGGCATTGGAGAAGATTTTGGCTGACTCGCTCAAATCTAGTGCAGAAGGCTCAATGAAGATAGTTTTAGAGGTCATGGGGATCGAACTGACAACCCAGGGAGAGGAGAAACAGGGGGAACCAGGCCAGAGATGCAGGGACAGGGGCCAAGGGAAGTAGAAAATATTGTAGGAAAGCTCAGTGTGCATAAAAGTTAATGCCTTACAAGGAGTAGCAAAGGGGGGAATCCGTCGACGTCGAGAAAGGGCGCTCGGGGCCAGGAGTGACATGATGGGGAAGGGGCTAAGGGGGCACAGCTGTTGGTTGCCACGTGGGGCAAGAGAGAGGGGCCACTACCAGCACGCCAGGTGGCACAAGCTGAGCTGGGGAGCACCTTGAGGGTACTTCATGAGATAGGGCCATGGGTGAACTAACATGGCATGGGGATCCGACGGTGTAGCTTTCAAGGCAAAAAGGTTGGAGAGGGCAGTCGTGCATTCTATCTTGGAACTATCAGATGCGCCAATGGGGCAACGCAAATCTAGGCTAAGAAGAGCTGATCTTCGAATGTGGCCAAGCACACTTGGCACCATGAGGGGGATCTGGGAGATCAACTCACGGGTAGGTGACAGGTCTGGATCAGACGATGTGGCACCCCAGGGGGGAATCCCTTGTCCTCTGGAAGCCACACCGATGGAACTTCAGGGCCTCGAATGGGGGCAAGCTAGACACCAGGGCTCTCATCATTATTGGAATGGTCTTACATCATAATGTGGACCAGAGCTTCAAGAAATTTTGTAGTCCAAGTGGTGAAGTCTTTAGCTGAGATGGCTTGGTTTGACATGAAATCAACCACCCTGTTGCCTTCCCTATACATATGTCAGAAGGCATGATCGAGGAATCCCTGGAGGACAGAGAGGGCTTCTCGAATGGAGTTGTGGATGTGCTAGAAGTAGTTTCCCAAGTTGCGGGTAGCTTTGATAATAACTTGGGAATCACCCTCAATGATGACTTTTGAGGGTGACTCCCTAAGGGCGGTCAGCCCACTGAGTAGATTTGCTACTTCGATGAAGTTGTTAGTCTAGATGTTGAGCGGAGTAGCAAATGCCATGATCAGGGCCTCGTGGTAGTCTCATATGACCTTGCCCACCCCAGAGGGCCGAGGATTACCTTTAGAAGCATCATCAAAGTTAAGCTTGACCCAACCGGGGGGGCAGTCCACCTTGTCAAAGATCGACGGGAGGGGGCGGGGGGGGACCGGGGGGGAAGCTAAATTTCAAGGGAGGATAGGAGGGTGGCCTCACCCGGCCATCGAGGCACCTCGATCAAGGGGATGGAGTAGGAATTCTCAAGGGAAAATGTCATCGCCTTAGTCGCTATCCATAGGGGGGACCGGGTCGAGGAGGAGAAGGCTCTATTGTTGCACTCCAGCCAGAGTTTCCAAAGCATATGAGGAAGGCAGGAGCCCTAGAGAAAGCAGATGAAGGGATGGGCAAAGGGGTTGGGCCACTGAGATAGGAGGTCAGAGATGGAGTTGGGGGCCACCCATTGGATAGAGAATTGGGAAAGGATGAGGCCCAAAACTTTAGATGAAAAGGAACAGTTGATGAAGAGGTGATTGGTGGACTCCCAGGAAGCACAATAAAGGAAGCATCTATTCGGGATCTGGAAGCCCCTCTTGATTAGATTCTCGATCGTCAAAATCTTGTTTTGGATGGCTACCCAAATGAAGTGGCTAATTTTGGGGATCAGCTTCTTGGGCCACACCTCTCGGGTTGGGAAGGGAGCCTCATCAGGGACTCTTTGGATATTGTAGGCAGATTTAACAAAAAATACTCCACTGGGAGTACCATGCCAAATGCATCTATCATTTCCTCCGGAGGACGGGATGATAGTCACCTTGAGGAGGCGCTGAAGCCTGGCAGCTTGGAGCGGGTGCCTGGGATCCAGGATGAGTTTCTAGGTAGCACGCCCCTAGTTCTGGGAAAGGTAGGCCGACACTCTGGGTCCTCTGTCCGCCAGCCCTGGTTTGAGAATGAGAAGCTCTCTGTCGGCCATCAAGGCCTCATCATGAATCCATCTATCTTCCTAGAAGTCGATCTTGGCTCCATCCCCGAGGATCCATCTGGTCCCTTTCTAGATTATGTCTTTGGTGTAGATCAGGGACTTCCAAAAGGCTGATCCATCTCGAGGCTGAGAATCACTGAGGAAGGGGTGGTTATGATAGTATTTTCTATGCACGATGCTGACCCACTCATCAGGGGTATTGGTGTGCACCTTCCAGGCATGTTTGGACAAGAGGGCCTTATTCATAAGGACCACCCGCCTGAGCCCGATCCCTCCCTCACCTTTGGGGAGATAGACCAGGGGCTAGGAGACCAGGGGAATCCTCTTCTTATCTTTGTTGCCCGACCAGAGAAAATGTTTCTAAATTTGTTTGATGTGAGCTGCAATGGAGGTCGGGATTCTGAAGACCGACATGAAATATATCGGAATGCTTTGCAGGACTACCGCCAAGAGGGTGGCTCTGCCAACCTACGAGAGGAGGTGACCTTTCTAGGGGGCTAGCTTCCTTTGGATCCGCTCAATCACCCCACCCCATAGGGCCTTGGAGGACGCACCTGTGAATAGGGGAAGCCCGAGATAAGAGGAGGGAAGGGAACCAGGGGTGCAGCCCAAAATTTGCTCAATTTTGATTTGCCTAGCCAAGGGAGTATGGATGAAGAAAATCTTGCTTTTTTGAAGGTTGATTTTCTGCCCGGTCGCCTCCTCGTATAGGGTCAAAATATGCTTGAGGGTCTTGGCTTGAGGGATTGAGGCAGAGGTGGCGAGGATGGTGTCATCCATGAATTGTTGGTGAGACACAGGGGGAAGGCCCGACGTAGGCCTGATTCCCAAAATGAGACCGTGGGACATAGTTCCAGAGATGGTATGCCCCAGGGCCTCCACCAGGATGATGAAGAGGATCGGGGATAGGGGGTCACCTTGGCGGAGGCCTCTAGAGCTGGGGAAGAACCGGCAGGGGACCCATTGACGAGGATAGAGAACCAAGGGGAGGACACGCAGTTGCTGATGAGCCTGACCCAGGAGGGGTGGAACCCAAACTTAAGGAGGACCTTGGACAGGAAATCCCAATCAACTCTGTCAAAGGCCTTATTCATATCCAGCTTGAGTAGAAAGGAGGCCTTTTTGGATAGGACGACCGAGTGAAGGGCCTCGTGCATGATTATGACACCGTCTGTGATCAGTCTGCCTTTGACCGAGCTGCCCTGATAGGGGAAATAATCAAGGGAAGGATATCCTTGAGGCGAGAGGCCATGGATTTAGTCAAGATTTTGTACAAGACATTGCACAAGCTGATGGGGCAAAAATTCGAGAGGGATCTGGCTGCCTGGGTCTTGGGGATCAGGGCTATGAAGGTGGATTTGATACCTCTAGGGATGGATCTGGCAGTCTATAGGTCTCGGATGGCAGCACACACTTCTTGCCCGACGATGTCCTAGAATGATTGGAAAAATTTAGGGGGGAATCCATTCGAGCCCGGGGCCACCTCAGCCTTCATGGAAAAAGTGGTAGCATGGATTTCGGAGTCAGACAAGGGCTGCACAAGCATCTCATTTGCCATGGCCGAGATAGAAGAAGGGATATGTTCTAGAAGGGATTCAGTCACTTATGAGGACATGGGGGGGCTATCACCCAAGAGCCCCTAGAAGAAGTGGGTGGCTTCAGCCCGGATGTCCTCTTCTTCCTTGATGATTTTGCCATCGTTGCTCACCAACTCAACAATTCTATTGGAACCCCTATTTTTGAGAGTCGATGCGTGGAAGAACTTAGTGTTTGCATCGCCATCTTGGAGCCACAGGGCTCTCGACTTTTGCCTCCAAAAGGTTTCTTCCCTGGCCAAAATGTTGTGATACTCGCTGAGAGCCAGGTGTTCCTCTTCCCTGAGCCTCGGGTCTTGGGAGCCTGCTTGAAATTTGGACTCGAGGTCTTTGAGTTTTTCTTTGAGTATCACTTTGTTTTCAAAGATATTACCGAACACCTCCTTATTCCATACTTTGAGTTGCTCTTTGAGGCATCTCAACTTGTGAAAGACTTGTTCCACGGGGCATCCAAGGACTGGGGGAGCCCACCAGCAGCCTACCTAGGCCCGAAAGTTAGGGTGATGCAGCCACATGGACTCGAACCGAAAAGGCCTCTTGGGGGAGGGGTGATGATAGGTTTCGAGGAGGAGGGGCTGTGATCAGACCCAATTTTGGGGAGGGCCAATAGGGTGGCATCGACAAACATGGGAAGGGCTTCCTTGGACAAGAAAACTCTATCTAGTCTGACCTGGATATGATTTGCTCCCACTCTTCTGTTGGACCAAGTGAACCTGGCTCCTTTCAGGCTGACGTCCATGAGCTCATTGAGGGTGGTAAAGGCTCCAAAGTCCTCCATGCTCTTGGTCTGAACCATTGTGCCCCCACTTTTATCAGAGAGGAATAGGGGACTGTTGAAGTCCCTAGCCAAGATCCAGGGTAGGGGTGCAAAGGCTTCTCTCATCAAGCTAATTTCCTTCCATAAGGCCACTTTCTCGATAGGGCTATTAGGAGTGTAGACGTTGGACAGAATCCATGAGTGCCTAGACTTCACGCAATGGACCAAAATGTTGATTATTCTAGGGGACGAAGATATGAGTCTTCCCTCAAAATATCGGGGGTCCCACATGCACAGCAAACCCCCGGTTGAGCCAGCCGTAGGGGTAGACAGGGACTCATAGTTATGCCAGGTAGCTTGGGCTACATGTCGGGCAACAGCGTCATCTATTTTGGTCTCTTGAAGAAGGAGGAAGGATGGGCGGTGATCCCTGTGAAGTTGGCCGAGGATCCTTTTCTTGGGGGCCCCATTGAGCCCCCTGATATTCTAGGTGATGAGCTTCATTTGACACCCTTGTGGGGTCGCTTGCCCCCCTTCTCGACCTGAGTGGGGGGTTTGGGTCGGATGGTGTCCGTCTTGGAGAAGCTTGCACCAACATCAAAGAGAGTTTCTTGGGAGCCATTGGCTATGTCATATTTAGTGATCCTTGCTCGTTGGTCGCCCAAGGTGGGCCTTCCTCTTTTGAATTTACTGCCAAAGTCTATGGCAAAATTCCTGCTATGGGTCATCTTGGGGCTAACTTCTTCGAGCCTGGATGGAGAACTAATCTCTTCATCTGACCTCTCAGATCTGCACTCCAAGGGAGGAAGCCTAGAAGGGATCACTGGGAGGGTCAGGGGGGGTGAGGGGGGGAAAGCGGGAGTGGGGGGGAGAAGGGGGCCCTGACGAGAGGGGAGGTCAGTGGGGAAGGGAGCCCGGGTGGCTCGCTTTCCTGTAGGGGGCGCAAGCAGGGGCCTGCGGGGAGGGATTCAAAATGGGCCGGGAGGGAGAACCTAGGATCGGGGCCCCGAAAGTCAACCTAGGGGAGGGAGCAGCTAGAGGGGAAACCTGGGGAAGACCGCCTTCTAGATCGGGGTCCATATGAGAGTCTTTTGGAGCAGGAGGGGGGGCCTCCTTGTTGGTCCATGCCTAGGATCTATGGTCATCATGAGGGGGCCCGCGAGACGGGGCCCGACCTGATCGAGAATGGGGTTTGGGGATAGGGCCATCAGCATTTCTAGAAACTGGGCATTGGTTGAAGAGATGACCCTAAGCATAGCAGGTGGGGTAGAAAGCAAGTTTATTTTTGTAGATCAGGGGCTGACTCCAAAAGAAGGACCCAAAAGAGATGGTCACCGAGGTGGGGAGTTCGGATTCAAGATTGGCGTTAACGCAAAATCTGGCATGCACCATTTGGGATCCTGCCTTGGTAGCGGGGTCAAAGGCCACCAGGTCCCCGACCGACTAAGCAATGAGTCTAAGGAGATCTTCGTGCCACAGGTGGAAGGGAAGGTCTAGGAGATGAACCCAGACCGGGGCGAAGTTGATGCTTTGGGTGCTGGGGTGGAAGTCAGCTCCATACCGCCTGAGGAAGAGGCTTTTATGCCCTAGAAACTAGGGCTCACCTGACAGGATCTTTTTGACATCCCCACTGTTATTAAGTTTGATGATGAAGAAGCCCTTGGTCAGGGCAACTAGCTGGATATGCCTAGAAACCTTTCATTTGGTAGCCGCCCATCTATAGACAGTTTCTATGTCTGGACACCCTCCCAAGAATTTCCCTACCAGGGAGGCCGAGGAACCAGCTACCAAGGAGGAATAGACCTCCTCCTGAATAGAGATGTGGGTGCCCTCAAGGGAAAGACCTAGCCCCAGGGCCCAGGAAGGGGCCCTGGTGCCCACCAAGATCTGTTGATAGGAGGGTTTGGGCCCGCCCGAGACAGAGCCCTACCCAGGATCAGGGGGATTTTTCCCTAGGCCTACACTCACATCGAGGTTGGCCTAGGGGCCAGGGCCCAAGATGTCATCCCCACCCTAGCCGTCAATCGGATCAAGTGCAGAGCCATCCTCTGGGCCCACCGAGGGTCTTGCTAGCCTAGGACCGGGCCCTGACATGCCTGATCCCGATCTCAAGCCCGATCCTGAGCCCGATCCCAACCGAAACTCTACACCAAAATCTGAACCTACTCCCAGCCCTACATCCGCTCCTGCTCCTACTCCTCTTCCCATAATCTCCAAATTTTGAAAAAAATTTATAGCTCATATTACACAAGATTATTGGATAAAAATTATCAAAATATTTTATCTTGTCTTTCTTAGGAACCAATGTAATACAAGTGGAATTTATCTCACTTATTATGGTCTTCCTTTTTTGGGCCTCTTCAGCTACAACAAACATATAACTCTTCAATAAATCATAATATTTTTGACATAAAATTGTAATAAATCCATTGGTGCTAGGTTACTTTCTTTGATTGAAAGGGAAATTTGCTTCATATAGCTCATTCCTAGATATCTTCTTCAACGAAGCTTTCATTTTATCCTTGTGTGATAATTTATGGAATACTTCACAAAATCTTATCTTATGCCTCCTTATCTTGTCTAATATTTGATAAAATATTTTTGAAATAATTAATTTCTTCCTTATTGATATCTTCTTCTTCCTCAGTATTTATTCCATTTGGAGTTAAAATATTTATGATGTGACAAATAATTTTTATTTTTATTTTTGCTATAGCATAAAATTTTTGGTATTACTATCTCCTCCCTTGAGCCATTTCTACCTGATTTTTATTTCAATATATTATGGTAATAAAAAAATAATTGTTTTCCTTGCACATAAGAATCCTAGCCCATTCCATGGATTTCTACTATTTCTTGTAAATTTTTGAGCTTGGATTCAATTTCCTTCTTTTGTTAAAAAATATGATCAAATTATTTGACATTTTAAATCTTCATTTTACTCTTTAGATATTTTATCTTTTGAACAAACCTACACATACATGATCCTTTAGAATTTGCTTCATCCCACCATATCATAACCATATAGAATAAATTGGGGTATTGGATATATATAACCTAAAAGGAAAATGGTTGTGGATGATCATTATTGAGTAAATCATAGGTCAAAAATGGGTTTATGATCTGATCATGCTCATGATAATTTTTTGAAGAGATTGTATAATTTATTTGTAACCATGTGTTGGATAAGAATAATCTATCCAATATTTCTATTATATGAGTTTAACCAATGCATTTATTATCCCATGTATACTAAAAATGAATATTAACATTCCACAGGCCATTTGAATTGACAAATGGATCAAAATCATGCATTGATTTAGACCATTTAGGAGTACCGCCCTTCTTTTTCAAATTTTCAAAGAAGATCAAACTTTTTTTAAATCACCCCAAGAATCCATATGTCATAATTATGAATCATCTTTGTGTTCAAAAAAAAATATGCTAAGGTCCTTCCAACCTATTTCATTAGAAGTAACTATAGTTAGAGCATCATTTTATAACCACAACTTTGATGTTTCCTTATTTTTGTAAAATAGTCTAGCAACCCGATTACTCTTTGCTTCTAACAATTGTTCATCCCATTTGTCTTTATCCCATATTATTGCAACACCATCAAAATATGCTATAGAAGAAGCTACCAAAAAATCCTCTATCTTCCAAATCTTTTTAAAAGCACCCTTAAGTTTTTTATAATTTTTTTTTTTCTTCTATTAAAATAAACTCAAGACTATAACAAACTATTAATTTGTTAATCATTCTTTTTTAGTGGTCTTATTCATACCCTAATATTCCATGATACCATTTTCATCATCTCTTTTTATTTTTAGTAATGGTCTTATTCCCCCTTCTTATTCACACCTATGATACTTTTACTTGGCTTCCCAAATTGATATACCTTTGAATTTATTTTTCTCTTTGTTCATGCTTTGATGACCTTCCTCTCCTTTTTCCATTCTCACCAACACTTTCATCTTCCTCAATATCATCTATTTTCCATAATTTTAACAATGAGACTTATCTTCTAAAGATTTATGCTTCCCCAAAGAATATAAAATGCAAGGAATAGCCTCATAAACCATTTCTTCTTTATGTTTCCCTAGAAATCCTAAAGTACAAGGGTACTCCTATGTTGTAATTACTTTGTTATGCTACATTGGAAACCCTAAATATCCATGGATATCCTCCATATGTATTTTTTATTATGCTACTCTTGAAACCCTAAAATGCGACAAATACACTTTGTACTACTTTTACTTTTATCACAAGGAGAGAATTTTATGTTGCTTGAGGAAAATAAATATGATTTACATAGATTAACCTTAACCTCCATATGATTCACTTTAAAATTTGCATTTCCATCTTCCTTGACACCTTTAAAACCTTCTAAATTTAAACTTGTGCATTGTACTTCCTCATACCTTGTGTCATTGTTTTCTTCTAATGGTTGATTCAAGTAAATTGTAATGAACTTTGCCATTTGATGATGTAGAGGGTTTTCTTTCCACTTTCTTAGGAGTGAAAATTCCTTGATTTGAACCAAATTATACTATGATATGATCTTCGTGTTTTATATTTAAGTTTATCTTATACCCAAAAATTCCCATCTCATTTTCACTTTATAATATCTTGCCACGTGTCTAGTCATATAACATTATTTGCAATATCAGAATGTAATGTTTTAATAGTATGGTTGTTGATCATTTTTAATTAATTTAGATTTAATACTAATAAACTATGACAAAGGTTTGAAATATCCATGACAACACATATTTGAGTATGTAAAATATGTCTTCTCTCCTTAATAGTAGGTTTCTTCTATATGAAAACCTTAGAATATCCATTATTCTTCAAAACATCCTTCTATATGAGTTGATAAGAAAGTCCAAAAAGCCTAATCTACACTAGAAGCTCTTTAATAGTATTTGTATCCATAAAAAAACTCACTCCATGGTCTTAAATATAGTTCATATTTGCCCTTAAAACAAGGGCCACCATCCATTTATTGAAGAACACAAGCTTATACTGAGAGGGGGGGTGAACAGTATAAGACCGCTTTTTACTTTTTTTCTCCAAATCAACTTTCAAATCAATATTATGCAGAGTATAGAAAGCAATATCAATAGCAATAATTAAAGCAATGCACAAAACACCATCCACAATAGAGACACAACAATTTACGTGGTTCACCCAAAGCGGGCTACTCCACGGATAAAATCTCTCACTAAATTTTATCAACTCAAAATCTGGGAATACCTTTCCCGATTACAATATTTATGGGCATCAACCCAAAGGAGACACCAATCCCCTAGCTCTGTTCTGGTTGGTGATCCTCTAGAAGACCTCTGCCTCCTCTGCCCTTAGCAAATGGAACTCTATCCACAGAAGACACCTGTCTTCCCTGCTCTGGCTGGAGACCTCTGTCCTCAACTCTATCACCTCCAAAGCTGGTCCTCGAAATTGCACTAAACACAGTCCTTCGGTCTAGCACAAATGTCCTCGATTTCTCTTTCTCTGATCTGCACCGAACACAGTCCTTCGATCTGGCACAGATGTCTTTTGTCCTCTTTTTTTGGTCTGCACAAAAACATAGTCCTTCACTCTTTTTGCGCAATCACAGCTGCCCTTGACCTTTGCACCTCTATGCAATTACAGCCGCATAGTCTTCGCGCACTCTGCTTCCTTGCAATCTCTCTCACTTGGAAGATTCGACAGAATGCACTCTGCTCTCGACGATCGAACTTCTTCACTTCGCACCATCTACGAACGCCGCTCTTCGAACGCACACTTCGATCGATATCATTTTCTCTCCAAGCAGCCCTGCTTTTATACTAAAACTTTCAAGATCAAAACCTTGATCTTAGTCGGCTGCTACCCTTAACTTCGTCGGCTGCAAAACCCTAAACTACGTCGGCTCAAATTCAACTCTGTCGGCTTCAACCGCCTCTGTGGTTCTGTAGCTTTTCTCGTGAAACTACAACATGTCATGATATCGTGACACCTTTGCAACCGAACACTATCTTATGGCTTTTGTCATGATATCATGACACTTTCTGCTTCTGTTGACGTCATCTTCTCTTCTATCATGAAATCATGACCCTTCTGACTTCATGGCCTTCTTCTCTACTTTTGTCATGAAATCATGACACTACTGCCTTTGCTGACGTCATCTTCACTCCTATCATAAAATCGTGACCCTTCTCACTTTCTCAACCTTTTCTCGGCTTGCACTAGCAAAAATGGAACATGTCACGAAATCGTGACACTTTCGTTGCCTTGAGCTTCTCTCTGCCTTACTCTCGTGAAACTGGAACATGTCACGAAATCATGACGCTTTTGTCTTCATAGCCTTCCTTTCTGCTTCTATCATGAAATCGTGACACTTCTCCTATAGAAGACTGCTTCTAGTTTTGTCATGAAATCGTGACACTTTCTCCATCCGTACGCTTTTCTTTCATCCTGTCATGAAATCGCTACATCTTCATCCTCGGCTTTCTTCTTAGCCCATCGTAAAATCATGACGCTTCTCATTTTAGACTCTTCCCTTTGCTGCATGTCACGAAATCATGACAGTTCTCACTTTAAGCTTTTTAGCATGTCACAAAATCATGACAGTCCTCACTTCATCTTTTGTAGCATGTCAAGAAATCATGATTGTTCTCACTTCGAACTCTTTAGCATGTCGCGAAATCGTGACACCTTTCGAGTAACTTTCTCTCTCTTCGAACTTGTCACGAAATCATGACAGTTCACACTGTGGACTCTCCTTTCAGCATTATGTCATGAAATCATGACATTTTTCCTTTCGGACTCCCTCTCCTGCAACATGTCACGAAATCGTGACACTTTTCGGTCCGTACAATCTTCTTTGCAATATGTCGCGAAATCGTGACACTTTTCCTTTTCTGCCTTCCTGCACTTTTCGAGTCGCGAAAATGTGACATGTCATGAAATCGTGACACTTTCCACCTTGCTCTCCTTCTCTGCCAACATGTCACGAAATCGTGACAGTTTTTCCAGCTTCTTCTCTCTCTTCCAACATGTCATGAAATCGTGACAGTTTTGCCAGCTTCTTCTCTCTCTTCCAACATGTCGCGAAATCGTGACAGTTTTTCCAGCCTGCTGCAAACTTTTTCTAACTTGTCTTTTTTTCTTTGATCTTTTGCAAATGGGCTACTATGATATTTTTGGAAACCCACTGTCCATGCTCTGAATAATCTGACATTAAATCAAATTCCTTCAAGAGCTTCTTGACATCAATGACAACTTCTACACTTGAGCAAAGGCAATGTACCCAAGGTACCCAAAATTGCCAACAATCTCCCCCTTTGTCATTGATGGCAAACCTTTACTGAAAACACAACTCAAGAGCCAAAACTAAAACCAGCTATGCTAACAACTGAGAATCTGCCTTTGAAGTTTTGCTCCCCCTGACTTGAAGCTCTTCTCTTCACTTGATGCTCTCCCCCTTACTCATATCTCTCCCCCTTTGTCATCAATGGCAAAGGGTCACCTTTGGGGCTTGGGACTAAGAATGAGCCTCTTAGCTTAGTCCCTCCCCCACCTCCTGATGAGGTGATTAAAATAGGGGTGGGAGTAAAACTCCCATTAGGCACTGATCATCATCAGCATCTACAATTTCCTTGTCGGGCCTTCTTTTGAATTTTTTGTCAATATTCCTGTTCTTGTTCCTATCACTGTTCTGATCCTTGGACCTGTTCATACCACTGTTCCTGTTCCTGTACCTTGGAAGATCAGCTCTACACTGTCTAGCTGTGTGACCATCATTGTTGCACTTATAACAGGTAATAATGTTATTTCTTTTAGGCATACCTGTTCTTCGAATCCGCCTGTTCTGACTAACCGAGTTCCTGTTATTAGCCTTGCAAAAAAATGCCTTATGCCCAAACTGATTACAAGAGTAGCAATACCCTTGAAAGAAATTGCTACCTCTAAAACTGTCATTTACCTTCCTTACTTGAGTCATGCAATGCACAGCCATGTGACCAAACCTGTGACACGCAAAACATCTGTCATGAAATTTTCTTTTATTCGACCTCTTGGGTCCCGAAAACTTCTTCTTCGCAATCTGAATTTTGTTTTCTATTTTTGCGCATCTATCACTCATGGACTCATGATCTGAAGTACTTTCTTCATCAGAACTCTCTTCCTTTTGAAATCTCTTGCTAGATTCCCCAACCTGTTCCTTGTGCGGCTCAACAAAACCGAGACCTGTTTTATCTGTTGGTTTTCTTTGACCTTTGATGAGAGACTTAACCCTTTTGGAGCTATCTTGAAACCTGTACAGTTTATCCTTGTACTCTTTAGTTTCCACTTCCAAAGAAGCCATTTTCTGTTCCAACTCATTATCTTGAAGAATCTTAGACTCTAACTCGTCCTTGAGTTCTTGTGTCTTAGCCATAGAGAAGTCAAGACTTTCTGTAAGATCATCTCTCTCCATACAACATTCATCTAACTTATCCTTGAGTCCGGCATTCTTCTTTCTTTCCTTTTTCAAAGCACTAAGAGCATTGGTAAGTTCACTTTCAAGATCCTTTATTTGTTTGCTTTCCGAATCATCAGAGCCTTTTACAGATTTCTTATCACTAGAGGTGCTACCCTTTTCAAAAACCATACAAGCATCTTCCTTATAGTTTTCTGAAGCATCCTCATACATACTAGTAACCAATTCATTATTTGTGCAATCATCCTCAAGGTGACCAAAATTTCCACATCTAAAACATTTCATGATAATGAATCTATGTTTCGGTTCTTCCTCTTTTTCTGATATGAACAACATCTCATTTTCACTATCACTTGAAGAACTTTCACTATCACTACTAGAACACTTACTTGCTTTGTCTAGGTAGAAACTCTTCTTGTGCTTGTGAGAATACCTCTTTCCGTGATTGTTGTGCTCATCTTTGTTCTTCCTGTGATGTTTGAATTTTTTAGAATCCTTGCTCTTAGAATCCTGTTTATCTTCATCACTTTCATACTTGGAAACAGTACAATCAGTAGCATAATGGCCAAACTTTCCACAATTGAAACATCTTATATTCTTCATGCTTTTGTGCTTTCTAGAGAACTTGCCTTTCTTGCTGTAATATGCCTCTTCATCACTAGAAGACTCATCACTCTCTTGAATCTGTTTACCTTTGGATTTCTTGGTAGCCTTGAAAGCTGCCTCTTTCTTGACATCAACCTTCACTTGAGTTCTCAACTCAAATGTTGCAAGTATACTATGGAGCTCATCCTTTTTCAACTTATCCAAATCTTTAGCTTCCTCAATAGCAGAAATATTTTCACTAAATCTATTAGGAAGAGATCTTAAAATCTTATCACAAACATCATTTTCAGCAAGCTCAAGACCTAAGTCTTTCATGGAGTTAACAACCTCATCCATACGAAGCATGTAGTCACTAATATTTTCATCATCATTCATCTTGAGTTGTTCAAACATACCTTTGAAGTGTCTCAACTTGGCCTTTCGGACATTTACATCACCTGTGTGAACCACCTGCAGCTGTTTCCACATTTCACTAGCTGTCTTGCAGTGAATCACTTTGGTAAGATCTGCCTTCTATAAACCCTTCAAGATTGCATTCATTGCTTTTGAATTGTTGTGATGTAGGAGCCTATCTTCTTTAGTATAAGGACCATTTTCAGGAATAGTGTACCCATCTTCAATCACTTCCCAAACCTCATTCCCAAGTGCCATTAGATGAACCTTCATCCTTGCACTCCAAAGACCAAAATCTGATCCATCAAGAATAGGTGTTGCATTGCCACTTGAATAATCCATTGTGTTCTTTGCTAGCTTTTCCTTCAAGTTGTTAAACTTTTCGAAGGTACTGGCTCTGATACCAATTGAAGAACACAAGCTTATACTGAGAGGGGGGTGAACAGTATAAGACCGCTTTTTACCTTTTTTCTCCAAATCAACTTTCAAATCAATATTATGCAGAGTATAGAAAGCAATATCAATAGCAGTAATTAAAGCAATGCACAAAACACCATCCACAATAGAGACACAACAATTTACGTGGTTCACCCAAAGCGGGCTACTCCACGGATAAAATCTCTCACTAAATTTTATCAACTCAAAATCTGGGAATACCTTTCCCGATTACAATATTTATGGGCATCAACCCAAAGGAGACACCAATCCCCTAGCTCTGTTCTGGTTGGTGATCCTCTAGAAGACCTCTGCCTCCTCTGCCCTTAGCAAATGGAACTCTATCCATAGAAGACACCTGTCTTCCCTGCTCTGGCTGGAGACCTCTGTCCTCAACTCTATCACCTCCAAAGCTGGTCCTCGAAATTGCACTAAACACAGTCCTTCGGTCTAGCACAAATGTCCTCGATTTCTCTTTCTCTGATCTGCACCGAACACAGTCCTTCGGTCTGGCACAGATGTCTTTTGTCCTCTTTTTTTGGTCTGCACAAAAACACAGTCCTTCGCTCTTTTTGCGCAATCACAGCTGCCCTTGACCTTTGCACCTCTGTGCAATTACAGCCGCATAGTCTTCGCGCACTCTGCTTCCTTGCAATCTCTCTCACTTGGAAGATTCGACAGAATGCACTCTGCTCTCGATGATCGAACTTCTTCACTTCGCACAGTCTACGAACGCCGCTCTTCGAACGCACACTTCGATCGATATCATTTTCTCTCCAAGCAGCCCTGCTTTTATACTAAAACTTTCAAGATCAAAACCTTGATCTTAGTCGACTGCTACCCTTAACTTCATCGGTTGCAAAACCCTAAACTACGTCGGCTCAAATTCAACTCTATCGGCTTCAACCGCCTCTATGGTTCTATAGCTTTTCTCGTGAAACTACAACATGTCACGATATCATGACACCTTTGCAACCGAACACTATCTTATGGCTTTTGTCATGATATCGTGACACTTTTTGCTTCTATTGACGTCATCTTCTCTTCTGTCATGAAATCGTGACCCTTATGACTTCATGGCCTTCTTCTCTGCTTTTGTCATGAAATCATGACACTACTGCCTTTGCTGACGTCATCTTCACTCCTATCGTGAAATCGTGACCCTTCTCGCTTTCTCAACCTTTTCTCGGCTTGCACTAGCGAAAATGGAACATGTCACGAAATCGTGACACTTTCGTTGCCTTGAGCTTCTCTCTGCCTTACTCCCACGAAACTGGAACATGTCACGAAATCGTGACGCTTTTGTCTTCATAGCCTTCCTTTCTGCTTCTGTCATGAAATCGTGACACTTCTCCTATAGAAGACCTGCTTCCAGTTTCTATCATGAAATCATGACACTTTCTCCATCCGTACGCTTTTCTTTCATCCT
Organism: Wollemia nobilis; assembly: GCA_028583015.1. Lineage (NCBI taxonomy): Eukaryota > Viridiplantae > Streptophyta > Pinopsida > Araucariales > Araucariaceae > Wollemia > Wollemia nobilis. Next base: position 14,973,094 of record JAQPPZ010000521.1, read on the forward strand.
ATCATGAAATCGCTACATCTTCATCCACTGGCTTCTTCACTTCTACCTATCATGAAATCATGACGCTTCTCATTTTAGACTCTTCCCTTTGTTGCATGTCATGAAATCGTGACAGTTCTCACTTTGAGCTTTTCAGCATGTCACGAAATCATGACAGTCCTCACTTCGTCTTTTGCAGCATGTCAAGAAATCGTGACTGTTCTCACTTCGAACTCTTTAGCATGTCGCGAAATCGTGACACCTTTCGAGTAACTTTCTCTCTCTTCGAACTTGTCGCGAAATCGTGACAGTTCACACTGTGGACTCTCTTTTCAGCATTATGTCATGAAATCATGACATTTTTCCTTTCGGACTCCCTCTCCTGCAACATGTCACGAAATCGTGACACTTTTCGGTCCGTACAATCTTCTTTGCAATATGTCACGAAATCGTGACACTTTTCCTTTTCTGCCTTCCTGCACTTTTCGAGTCGCGAAAATGCGACATGTCACGAAATCGTGACACTTTCCACCTTGCTCTCCTTCTCTGCCAACATGTCACGAAATCATGACAGTTTTCCAGCTTCTTCTCTCTCTTCCAACATGTCACGAAATCGCGACAGTTTTGCCAGCTTCTCTCTCTTCCAACATGTCGCGAAATCGCGACAGTTTTTCCAGCCTGCTGCAAAATTTTTCTAACTTGTCTTTTTTTCTTTGATCTTTTGCAAATGGGCTACTATGATCTTTTTGGAAACCCATTGTCCATGCTCTGAATAATCTGACATTAAATCAAATTCCTTCAAGAGCTTCTTGACATCAATGACAACTTCTACACTTGAGCAAAGGCAATGTACCCAAGGTACCCAAAATTGCCAACATTTATTTATCATTTATTTTTGAACTAGAGAAGATAATGAAAAATCCTTTTAGAAGAAAAGTCATAGAATAATTTGAATTCAATTCCCATTTCCATTTTATCCTATTTTAAATCTTTGAAAAGCCTAGTTAGTATCCATGGAATTTACATTATAACCCTTTTTTTTAAGAACCATTATATTATGATTGATCATCTCATCCTTCATAACCAATTTTGGTGTAGTAATTGCAACCTAGATAAGGTTTTCCATATATCCACTATTCCTATTATTGCTAACTAGGGCATACATATTTCCAATTGGGGCATCCTTATTTACAATAAAGACATTCAAAAATGACTTTCTTGCCACATTACCTAGATTTTGTTTACATGTATTATTTATTTTTTGAGCTTCTCCTAATATTTAGAACAAGAAGAATTGGTGTTCATTCCTTGCTTGTACTTTGTTTCCTATCCATGCTTCCTGCTGTACCTTTAACACTTGCTTGCTTTCTATAACAAGAAAACGTCTTGCTCCTATCTTGTAATAACTATTAGATTGCATTCACTAATATGAATATAATTTTTATTCTTACTAAATTATTATTTTTAAATTAGTCATATGGATGAAGGTCTAAGGTTCAAATCTTGGGCCTCGCCATACTGAACGCTTGTCCCTTTCCTGGTGCTTTCAACGGCGTAAACAGTTTAAAATGATTGTGGCATGGTGGTTATAGGGGCAAATTGCACGAAGATCTGTGTGGCGGCTTCCGAGATGGACATTGCAAAATACTATGGCAGCCATAAAAGTTGGACAGCCTGCCCAGATTCGTGGTGGCTACAAATTCCACCATGTAAATACAAAAAAAAAAATTAGTCATATGGAATTGAAATGGGCTGCACCTATATTACACATCACTGATAGTGGTATTACAACTTTTTGGAAATTTTATGTTGTATCAATTGGAAAGAATCAAACTAGGCTATCCTCATTGGCAGTTAAGGTATAGAACCAATTGAGATAATGCAAATTGATTTTTCATATTAAATTATTAAAATAATATTCTATTTATTAAATTAACATATTTAAATAAAATGAATGCTTCCATAGTCCATAATAGTATGAAGAAAATTTTGGATTTACATATACTCAAGAATTATAACTCAATATTAAATGAAACTAATCTCACAATCAAGGTATATTACAAGATAGGAGGTACTATAGGATCTCCTTATAGAGATAAATCATGAGACCAAGAAGTTCAATACATATCTCTAAATACAACTCAATGAATATAGTCATTAAATTACAAAACCTTAGAACTCTAACACATCAATGGCTATAACCTCCACCACATATGTATGTCACATCCAATTTTTTTATTGTTGGAGAAAAAAGGATTTATTGAGGCCCCCACCCTTGATAAATTACAACTCTCCCCTTTAGAGCTTGAGAGTTTACAAACAGATTAAATTATCATCTCAATTGAGTTGTTATAGCTAGATACCTACATTTTTTTTTCATAAAATGTCTAAATTCTTTATTTTTATTTTTTAGATTTTCTTTAATTTTCTTTGTAAATACAAATATTCTAAAATTCAACATCCTTCTTGAAATTTTCTTGTAGAAACATTCACAATATCAAAATTCCACCTCTACTATCTATGCACTACATCTTAGTCGAGTATTATTTCCAAAATTTTGTGATATCATAGTCATATTTACTATATTTGGTTTGTTAGTTTCCTTCATGAAGCACAAGTGCAACCACAATAATTGTAATAAATAGTTTGTATGAAAACACATTGCTATTATAAAATATAACAAATATTACCAATGGAAAAAATTAAAGAAAATATTAATCTTTATTTGATTTAGGTGGTCAACATTTTCTTGTCAACCTTAATTAAACTTGCTACTTCCTCTAACCATGGTAAAGAGAATTTAACTTCATGATCCTCTATTAAAACCCCTCTATTGGCTAGCTTATCTATACATTTGTTACCTTCCCTTAACGTATGTGTAAATCTAATTTCTTTAAACTTTATAGCAAGGTCTTGTATTTTCACAATAATCTCTTTTATATTATATGAGGCCTTTGTTTTCCTTAAATTTGCATTTATTACTATTAATGAATCAAATTCTCTCCATACTATGTCCCATTTCATTTTTCTACATATTTTTTATCCTTCCAAATTCACCTAGGATTTAGCTTCATTATTTATCTTGATTCCACTATTGAAAATGTAGTGTGACAAACTCATTCCTATTATTTTTAATTATTCCTCCTCCTACTAGTCCTAAATTTCCTTTAAATGCTCCATCAAAATTTAATTTGATCATCTCAACTTCTAGTGGTTTCCATTTTATATTCTTTACCTTCCTTGTATTTCTCCAATACCCAATGTCATAATTCTATTTGATGACTTGACTCCATTTATCTCTACTTTAATATTAGGGGTTGGGCAAGTTGATAAAGATGGTTTAGACTCCTCTATGGCTAAAAAAATCTGTTGGACATATTGAGTCCCTAAGCTAAAATGTTGTCATTGATGTCAAAAGAGCATTTAATGTCAAAAGGATCTATGAAGGGTTTTTGTGAAAACCAAGGCAGGAAAAATAAAAGGTTTTATTTAAAACCATGGACAACAGATTTGATCTGGGTTTTTCTTAAAACCCAAGTTGGGCTTTCGTTTCATCGAAAAAGGTGCCCCGATGATGGAGTTATTTGAGTTTTAATATTTGGTTTAAATTTTAATTATTTAAAATTTAATTCAAATTTAAATTTAAATGCAAAGTTTCCCATCGACGTCATCAAGCAAACATAAATTCATATTTACGTCGACGTCTTCGAAGTGTTTTAAACACTATATAAAGGGGTGGTAAATAAATCAAAGTTTTATCCTTGCTCTTGTGATAAATGTTTGGCATTCGAATAAGTCTATGAGCTCGTGCGAATTTTGAGAAGAGAAGCAGGAAAGAAAATGACAGCGCTTGGAAAGTCAAAACGTGGTGGGAAGCGTGGCGCATTGGCAAATCATTTTGGCTAAGGGACAAGGCAGCGCAAACACCGGGGATCGAATCCCTTGGATGGCGTTTCGGAAGGCATGTGGAAAGCGCTTTGGCGCTTTGTCTTTTGCGGAAGGTGGAGGAAGGTTTAAGGCACTTTGGGCCTTTGCCTTTCCAACGAGCGCCTAGCTCGTGTGGAATCTTAGCCATGGCTAAGACGCTCGTGGTGTGGCAAGTCGGGGGTTCGAATCCCCTTGAGGAGGTAATTACGTTTTGCATTTAAATAATTTTTATTAGCCCTAAAGTTTGGAGTTATAAGGTAGTTAATGGAAATTAAAGTTTGTTATTAGGGTTGTGATTATTATTGCAAAGCATAATTGGTTTATGATTTATTTGATGGTTATGGAGAATTAATTTTAGGAGAAATAAGGAGTTGTTTTTTAAAAGCAATTTTGAGAGGTTTATTATTTTTGATAAGGGTTTTAATAAAAGGGACTTTGGTGGATGTGTTTATTAACTTGGAGTAAAAAGGGTGTAATTTGAGTAATGCTTTATTTTGTGATTATTTGAAGTCCATTAACCCTTGTTTAGATTGGAAAGGAAAGTTGTGTTTAAGTGTGGCAGATTTTGTGGACAACTTATTGGCATCAAAAAGGTATGGGCACATTCTCCTATTGATTGTTTATGGTGGTTGATTTCTGAAATATCATTGGAGAGAAAAGGATTGATTGTGGTTTCCTTTGAGAAAATGATTGGTTGAATGCTTCAAGGTTTTCTGGTTTGTGAGTTGTATTTAAACCTTGTTTTATTAGCATTGTTGTTGAAGCCCATTGATGATGAAATGAACTTGAACTTGAGTTAGAAAAGAACATGAGTATCATTGCTATGTGAGACTTGTGCTTGAGCATTGTTGGAAACATTTTGAGTTGGTTAATACATGCTTGGACTAGGGTTTGTGAAAAAGGATTGTTCCTTGAGGTTATTGTTGGTTGTTAATTTGTTGGTTGAGTTGAGTTGGTTAATACAGCTTGGACTAGGTTTGTGGGAAAAGATTGTTCCTTGAGGTGATTGATTGAGTTGAGTTGATTAAGCCTAGTCAAGTGGATGCATGTGGTTGTTCAAGTTCCTAGAAACAAACTATTCAATATTCTGATTTGAGTTGAGATTGAGGTTGATTTGAGTTGAGATTGGGATTTGAGTATAGAACATATAGAGTCTCTAACAATTCTCTTTATGCTTCTATGAGATTGATTTGAGATATTGATTGTACATTGAGCTTAGAACATATTGAGTCTCTAACAATTCTCTTTATGATTCTATGTGATTGAGACAAGTCTTTGAGAAGACTTGTGGACTATTTTGAGTTAAGCTTTTGTGAAAGCTTGCTATGCAGATTTGAGCAAGTCCTATAGAGGACTTATTGAGAGATTTGAGCAAGTCCTATAGAGGACTTATTGAGCAAATTTGAGCAAGTCCTAAAGAGGACTTATTGAGCAGATTTGAGCAAGTCCTAGAGAGGACTTGTTGAGCAGATTTGGACAAGTTCTGTGTGAACTTGTTGAGCAGATTTGGACAAGTTCTATGTGAACCTAGTTGAGCAGATTTGGACAAGTTTTTGTGAACTTTTGAGAATTGAAAGTTTTGTGTGAACCTATTGAGCAGATTTGGATAGGTTTTGTGTGAACCTATTGAGCAAATTTGGATAGGTTTTGTGTGAACCTATTGAGCAGATTTGAGCAGGTTCTAAGTGAACCTATTGAGCAAAATTGTACTAGACCGATTATACTATGTTTAGTGCAAGAGATTGAGCAGAACTATGCTAGACCGACTGAACTATGTTTGGTACAGTATTGAGATAGAGCTTTGGAGGTGATAGAGTATAGAGGATAGAGTCTCAGTGGATAGAGATCCAGCAACCAAGACAATTGAAGATAGATCTGAGTGAGGAGTCTTCAAGTGGAGAGAGATCCACAAGTCAATGTAGCAGAGAGACAGAGTCTTCTAGAAGATCACTAGCTAGAGCAGAAGGGGAAAGAGTTCTCCTATGGAAGAGATCCATGAACTTGAGATTTAGGGGATCAACATCTCCTTTGGACCGAGGTCCATAAACATTGTAATTTGGGAAATATTCCCAAGAGATTATTTGAGAAATATTTAGAAGAAATATTTTCTCTATGGAGGTAGCCCACATTGGGTGAACCATGTTAAATCTATGTCTCTATTGTGTGTGGAGTTTTGTGCATTGCTTTGATTACTACTATTGATACTGCTATCTATACACTACATAATATTGATTTGAGAAGAAAAGTAAAAAGTGGTCTTATACTATTCACCCCCCTCTCAGTATAAGCTTGTGTTCTTCAATTGGTATCAGAGTGGGTTCCTTCAGAAGAGTTTGACAGCTTGAAGGAAAAGTGGTCTAAGAACACAATGGATCACAAAGATCAAAAGGATGGGTCCTTCAATAATGTAGTACTAGTATTTGATGGAAGTGACTTCTTGTATTGGTGTATGCTGATGAGATTTTACCTGATGGCACTTGGAAATGAAGTTTGGGATGCAGTGGAACTTGGATATGATTCTACAATCAATCCTCCGATAGATAAGGAAGGTAAGCTTCTAATGCATGCAAATTCAAGAGCTATGAATGCAATTATAAAAGGATTGGGTAGATCAGAATCTATGAAGGTTATGGATTGTAAAACAACAAAAGATATGTGGGATCTACTACATGATATATATGAGGGTGATAAAGGTGTCAGGAAAGCTAAGATCAAAAATCTCAAAGGAGAATTTGAGAACTTAAGAATGAGAGATGATGAAAATATTCATGATTATCTCAGTAATATTGATGAACTTGTACATGAGATGAGAGGTCTTGGAATGAAGGTTGATGAATCAGATGCTTGTGATAAGATCTTGAGAACTCTTCCAAAAAGGTATAGTGAAAAGGTTTCTGCTATAGAAACATCAATTGATAGTGATTCTTTGACAAGGAATTCTTTGCTTGGTATGCTTACTACTTTTGAGATAAGAACAAAAGATCCTATTCCTCCGAAAGAAGTTGCTTTCAAAGTGGACAAAAATAAAAAGGGAAAGCAAATAGAATCAAGCAGTGAGTCATCTAGTGATGAAGAAGCTAACTATGGTAGAAGAGATAAAGGGTTCAAAAGACCAATAGATATGAGATCAGTTAAGTGCTTTAATTGTGGCAAGTTTGGACATTTTGCAACAAAGTGCAAAGAGCCAAAGTACAACAGTGATGAAGAAAAATAGGATCACAAGTACAGGGAATCAGAAAGACACAAGTACCAGAAGAAAGGCAAGGATGGACAGAACAAACAAGGAAAGAAGTTTTTCCAAAGGCAAAAGAAAAGCTACTATGCGGATAATGCAAGTAAGTACTCATTTGATAGTGATGCTAGTTTTTCAGACAATGATAGAGATGAAGTCTTGTTCATGATTGAAGAAAAGGATCAAACTAAGAAAAAGACTCCAGTTATTCTTAAGTGTTTTAGATGTGGTAAATTTGGACATCTTGAAGATGATTGCACAAGAGATGGTTATAGTTTCAGTGATGATGATTTTGAAGATGCACTTGATAGATCAAATGAGAATCTTCTAATGGCTTTAGAAGATGAAGAATTGAGTGATCCTATAGAAAGCAAGTCAAAAGAAAGAAATGATATGGACAAAGGCAAAAAAATAGAGGACTACTCAATAGAGAATGGTTATGATCTCAAGGGAGAACTTATCCATGCCCTTGACACAGTAAAGAAGGTAAGAAAGCAACACTCTAAGCTTGAAAGTCAGTTTCAAGAATGTGATGAAGAAATATTATTGCTCATAGAGGACTTAGAAAAGTCAAAGGCTAAGGCAAGTAAGTTCAAGGATAAGTTAGAAGCAAAGATTTTGGAATGTGAGAAGTTAGCACAAGAAGTGGCTACTCTAAAGAAATATTTATAGGACTCCAAGATCAAGATGAAGAGTTTCACAAATAGCTCTAAGAACTTGGATAAGTTCATTTGTGGACAACAGAGAACATCATGTTCAACAGGTCTTGGTTTTGGAAAGAAATAGGAAAAAGCAAAGTCTACTTCAAGTCTTCAAGAAGAAACAACATCAGAAGAAGATACTTCAGAAGAGGGATTCTCAGATGCAAGTGAAAGTGAAACTTCTAAGGATGAGTCAGATTGCAGTGAGTCCAACAGGGACAATGGGCAAAGAAGATACAGATGGAACAACAATCAGAACAGGAGACCAATGAGGTCTAGGCAAGGAAGCTTCAATGGGAGATGCTTCTCATGTCAAAGGTTTGGGCATATGGCTTCACAGTGTAGATCACATGAAAGATAGGTATATGGAAGAGAACAACTTTTCCAAGGATATTGCTATTCATGTAATGAGTTTGGTCACAAGGCAATGAATTGCAGAATTCATGACAGAAGAGGATATGGCTTCACTAGGAGAAATCCTAAGACTGTTGCACATCCAAGGAATAATAACATTAAGTGTTATAAGTGCAATAATGATGGTCACATAGCAAGATGGTGTAGAGCAAATATTCCAAATAAGCATGAATAGGAACATGAACATGAACAGGAACAGGAATATGAACAAGAACAGGAACAGGAACATGAACAGAAACAAGAAGATGAATAGGAACAGAGACTCAGAAAATAAAAGAGACTCAGAGAAGAATGAGAACAAGAATAGGTACAAGAACAGGAACATGGATGAGAACAAGAACAGGAACAGGAACAGGGATGATGACTTGGAAAGAAACAATGAGAGGATTCAACAAAAAGGAAGAGGAAAAGACAAAGGCAGAGAACAGTGCTTTCGGGGAGTAGAAATACTCCCACCCTAGAATTAACCACCTCATGTGGAGGTGGGGGAGGGGCTAAGCTAAGAGGCTTAATTCTTAGCCCCGAGCCCCAAAGGTGACCCTTTGCCATTGATGTCAAAGGGGGAGAGATTTGTGTATTATGGGGAGAGTTTTTGGATATGAGGAGAGATTTGATATCTGAGAGAGCATTGAGCCAGGGGGAGCAAAGTCCCGGGGGAGCAGAAAAGAAGGTCAGAATTCAGTAAAAGGATTTGGGTTGCCATCAATGACAAAGGGGGAGATTGTTGGACATTTTGAGTCCCTAAGCTAAAATGTTGTCATTGATGTCAAAAGAGCATTTAATGTCAAAAGGATCTATGAAGGGTTTTTGTGAAAACCAAGGCAGGAAAAATAAAAGGTTTTATTTAAAACCATGGACAACAGATTTGATCTAGGTTTTTCTTAAAACCCAAGTTGGGCTTTCGTTTCATCGAAAAATGTGCCCCGATGATGGAGTTATTTGAGTTTTAATATTTGGTTTAAATTTTAATTATTTAAAATTTAAATTTAAATTTAAATCAAAGTTTCCCATCGACGTCATCAAGCAAACATAAATTCATATTTCCATCGACATCTTCGAAGTGTTTTAAACACTATATAAAGGGGTGGTAAATAAATCAAAGTTTTATCCTTGCTCTTGTGATAAATGTTTGGCATTCGAATAAGTCTATGAGCTCGTGCAAATTTTGAGAAGAGAAGCAAGAAAGAAAATGATAGTGCTTGGAAAGTCAAAACGTGGTGGGAAGCGTGGCGCATTGGCAAATCATTTTGGTTTAAGGGACAAGGCAACGCAAACACCAGGGATCGAATCCCTTGGATGGCGTTTCGGAAGGCATGTGGAAAGCGCTTTGGCGCTTTGTATTTTGTGGAAGGTGGAGGAAGGTTTAAGGCACTTTGGGCCTTTGCCTTTCCAATGAGCGCCTAGCTCGTGTGGAATCTTAGCCACGGCTAAGACGCTCGTGGTGTGGCAAGTCGGGGGTTCGAATCCCCTTGAGGAGGTAATTACGTTTTGCATTTAAATAATTTTTATTAGCCCTAAAGTTTGGAGTTATAAGGTAGTTAATGGAAATTAAAGTTTGTTATTAGGGTTGTGATTATTATTGCAAAGCATAATTGGTTTATGATTTATTTGATGGTTATGGAGAATTAATTTTAGGAGAAATAAGGAGTTGTTTTTTAAAAGCAATTTTGAGAGGTTTATTATTTTTGATAAGGGTTTTAATAAAAGGGACTTTGGTGGATGTGTTTATTAACTTGGAGTAAAAAGGGTGTAATTTGAGTAATGCTTTATTTTGTGATTATTTGAAGTCCATTAACCCTTGTTTAGATTGGAAAGGAAAGTTGTGTTTAAGTGTGGCAGATTTTGTGGACAACTTATTGGCATCAAAAAGGTATGGGCACATTCTCCTATTGATTGTTTATGGTGGTTGATTTCTGAAATATCATTGGAGAGAAAAGGATTGATTGTGGTTTCCTTTGAGAAAATGATTGGTTGAATGCTTCAAGGTTTTCTGGTTTGTGAGTTGTATTTAAACCTTGTTTTATTAGCATTGTTGTTGAAGCCCATTGATGATGAAATGAACTTGAACTTGAGTTAGAAAAGAACATGAGTATCATTGCTATGTGAGACTTGTGCTTGAGCATTGTTGGAAACATTTTGAGTTGGTTAATACATGCTTGGACTAGGGTTTGTGAAAAAGGATTGTTCCTTGAGGTGATTGGTTGAGTTGAGTTTGTTGGTTAATTGTTCCTTGAATGATTGGTTGAGTTGAGTAGGTGAGAAAGGATTGTTCCTTGAGGTGATTGATTGAGTTGAGTTGATTAAGCCTAGTCAAGTGGATGCATGTGGTTGTTCAAGTTCCTAGAAACAAACTATTCAATATTCTGATTTGAGTTGAGATTTATTTGAGTTGAGATTGAGGTTGATTTGAGTTGAGATTGGGATTTGAGTATAGAACATATAGAGTCTCTAACAATTCTCTTTATGCTTCTATGAGATTGATTTGAGATATTGATTGTACATTGAGCTTAGAACATATTGAGTCTCTAACAATTCTCTTTATGATTCTATGTGATTGAGACAAGTCTTTGAGAAGACTTGTGGACTATTTTGAGTTAAGCTTTTGTGAAAGCTTGCTATGCAGATTTGAGCAAGTCCTATAGAGGACTTATTGAGCAGATTTGAGCAAGTCCTATAGAGGACTTATTGAGCAGATTTGAGCAAGTCCTAGAGAGGACTTATTGAGCAAATTTGAGCAAGTCCTAGAGAGGATTTGTTGAGCATATTTGGACAAGTTCTATGTGAACTTGTTGAGCAGATTTGGACAAGTTTTGTGTGAACTTGTTGAGCAGATTTGGACAAGTTTTGTGTGAACTTGTTGAGCAGATTTGGATAGGTTTTGTGTGAACCTATTGAGCATATTTGGACAGGTTTTGTGTGAACCTATTGAGCAGATTTGGATAGGTTTTGTGTGAACCTATTGAGCATATTTGAGCAGGTTCTAAGTGAACCTATTGAGCAAAATTGTACTAGACCGACTGTACTATGTTTAGTGCAAGAGATTGAGCAGAACTATGCTAGACCGACTGAACTATGTTTGGTACAGTATTGAGATAGAGCTTTGGAGGTGATAGAGTATAGAGGATAGAGTCTCAGTGGATAGAGATCCAACAGCTAAGACAATTGAAGATAGATCTGAGTGAGGAGTCTTCAAGTGGAGAGAGATCCACAAGTCAGTGCAGCAGAGAGACAAAGTCTTCTAGAAGATCACTAGCCAGAGCAGAAGGGGAAAGAGTTCTCCTATGGAAGAGATCCATGAACTTGAGATTTAGGGGATCAACATCTCCTTTGGACCGAGGTCCATAAACATTGTAATTTGGGAAATATTCCCAAGAGATTATTTGAGAAATATTTAGAAGAAATATTTTCTCTATGGAGGTAGCCCACATTGGGTGAACCACGTTAAATATATGTCTCTATTGTGTGTGGAGTTTTATGCATTGCTTTGATTACTACTATTGATACTGCTATCTATACACTACATAATATTGATTTGAGAAGAAAAGTAAAAAGTGGTCTTATACTGTTCACCCCCTCTCAATATAAGCTTGTGTTCTTCAATTGGTATCAGAGTGGGTTCCTTCAGAAGAGTTTGAAAGCTTGAAGGAAAAGTGGTCTAAGAACACAATGGATCACAAAGATCAAAAGGATGGGTCCTTCAATAATGTAGTACCAATATTTGATGGAAGTGACTTCTTGTATTGGTGTATGTTGATGAGATTTTACCTGATGGCACTTGGAAATGAAGTTTGGGATGCAGTGGAACTTGGATATGATTCTATAGTCAATCCTTCGATAGATAAGGAAGGTAAGCTTCTAATGCATGCAAATTCAAGAGCTATGAATGCAATTATAAAAGGATTGGGTAGATCAGAATCTATGAAGGTTATGGATTGTAAAACAACAAAAGATATGTGGGATCTACTACATGATATATATGAGGGTGATAAAGGTGTCAGGAAAGCTAAGATCAAAAATCTCAAAGGAGAATTTGAGAACTTAAGAATGAGAGATGATGAAAATATTCATGATTATCTCAGTAAGATTGATGAACTTGTACATGAGATGAGAGGTCTTGGAATGAAGGTTGATGAATCAGATGCTTGTGATAAGATCTTGAGAACTCTTCCAAAAAGGTATAGTGAAAAGGTTTCTGCTATAGAAACATCAATTGATAGTGATTCTTTGACAAGGAATTCTTTGCTTGGTATGCTTACTACTTTTGAGATAAGAACAAAAGATCCTATTCCTCCGAAAGAAGCTACTTTCAAAGTGGACAAAAATAAAAAGGGAAAGCAAATAGAATCAAGTAGTGAGTCATCTAGTGATGAAGAAGCTAACTATGGTAGAAGAGATAAAGGGTTCAAAAGACCAATAGATATGAGATCAGTTAAGTGCTTTAATTGTGGCAAGTTTGGACATTTTGCAACAAAGTGCAAAGAGCCAAAGTACAATAGTGATGAAGAAAAATAGGATCACAAGTACAAGGAATCAGAAAGACACAAGTACCAGAAGAAAGGCAAGGATGGACAGAACAAACAAGGAAAGAAGTTTTTCCAAAGGCAAAAGAAAAGCTACTATGCGGATAATGCAAGTAAGTACTCATTTGATAGTGATGCTAGTTTTTCAGACAATGATAGAGATGAAGTCTTGTTCATGATTGAAGAAAAGGATCAAACTAAGAAAAAGACTCTAGTTATTCTTAAGTGTTTTAGATGTGGTAAATTTGGACATCTTGAAGATGATTGCACAAGAGATGGTTTTAGTTTCAGTGATGATGATTTTGAAGATGCACTTGATAGATCAAATGAGAATCTTCTAATGGCTTTAGAAGATGAAGAATTGAGTGATCCTATAGAAAGCAAGTCAAAAGAAAGAAATGATATGGACAAAGGCAAACAAATAGAGGACTACTCAATAGAGAATGGTTATGATCTCAAGGGAGAACTTATCCATGCCCTTGACACAGTAAAGAAGGTAAGAAAGCAACACTCTAAGCTTGAAAGTCAGTTTCAAGAATGTGATGAAGAAATATTATTGCTCATAGAGGACTTAGAAAAGTCAAAGGCTAAGGCAAGTAAGTTCAAGGATAAGTTAGAAGCAAATATTTTGGAATGTGAGAAGTTAGCACAAGAAGTGGCTACTCTAAAGAAATATTTACAGGACTCCAAGATCAAGATGAAGAGTTTCACAAATAGCTCTAAGAACTTGGATAAGTTCATTTGTGGACAACAGAGAACATCATGTTCAACAGGTCTTGGTTTTGGAAAGAAATAGGAAAAAGCAAAGTCTACTTCAAGTCTTCAAGAAGAAACAACATCAGAAGAAGATACTTCAGAAGAGGGATTCTCAGATGCAAGTGAAAGTGAAACTTCTAAGGATGAGTCAGATTGCAGTGAGTCCAACAGGGACAATGGGCAAAGAAGATACAGATGGAACAACAATCAGAATAGGAGACCAATGAGGTCTAGGCAAGGAAGCTTCAATGGGAGATGCTTCTCATGTCAAAGGTTTGGGCATATGGCTTCACAGTGTAGATCACATGAAAGATAGGTATATGGAAGAGAACAACTTTTCCAAGGATATTGCTATTCATGTAATGAGTTTGGTCACAAGGCAATGAATTGCAGAATTCATGACAGAAGAGGATATGGCTTCACTAGGAGAAATCCTAAGACTGTTGCACATCCAAGGAATAATAACATTAAGTGTTATAAGTGCAATAATTATGGTCACATAGCAAGATGGTGTAGAGAAAATATTCTAGAAATAGGCATGAACAGGAATAGGAACATGAACATGAACAAGAACAGGAATATGAACAAGAACAGGAACAGGAACATGAACATAAACAAGAAGATGAATAGGAACAGAGACTCAGAAAAGAAAAGAGACTCAGAGAAGAATGAGAACAAGAATAGGTACAAGAATAGGAACATGGATGAGAACAAGAACAGGAACAGGAACAGGGATGATGACTTGGAAAGAAACAATGAGAGGATTCAAAAAAAAGGAAGAGGAAAAGACAAAGGCAGAGAACAGTGCTTTTGGGGAGTAGAAATACTCCCACCCCAGAATTAACCACCTCATGTGGAGGTGGGGGAGGGGCTAAGCTAAGAGGCTTAATTCTTAGCCCCGAGCCCCAAAGGTGACCCTTTGCCATTGATGTCAAAGGGGGAGAGATTTGTGTATTATGGGGAGAGTTTTTGGATATGAGGAGAGATTTGATATCTGAGAGAGCATTGAGCCAGGGGGAGCAAAGTCCCAAGGGGAGCAGAAAAGAAGGTCAGAATTTAGTAAAAGGATTTGGGTTGCCATCAATGACAAAGGGGGAGATTGTTGGACATTTTGAGTCCCTAAGCTAAAATGTTGTCATTGATGTCAAAAGAGCATTTAATGTCAAAAGGATCTATGAAGGGTTTTTGTGAAAACCAAGGCAGGAAAAATAAAAGGTTTTATTTAAAACCATGGACAGCAGATTTGATCTGGGTTTTTCTTAAAACCCAAGTTGGGCTTTCGTTTCATCGAAAAAGGTGCCCCGATGATGGAGTTATTTGAGTTTTAATATTTGGTTTAAATTTTAATTATTTAAAATTTAAATGCAAATTTTCCCGTCGACGTCATCAAGCAAACATAAATTCATATTTTCATCGATGTCTTCGAAGTGTTTTAAACACTATATAAAGGGGTGGTAAATAAATCAAAGTTTTATCCTTGCTCTTGTGATAAATGTTTGGCATTCGAATAAGTCTATGAGCTCATGCAAATTTTGAGAAGAGAAGCAAGAAAGAAAATGACAGCGCTTGGAAAGTCAAAACATGGTGGGAAGTGTGGTGCATTGGCAAATCATTTTGGTTTAAGGGACAAGGCAGTGCAAACACCAGGGATCGAATCCCTTGGATGACATTTCGGAAGGCGTGTGGAAAGCGCTTTGGCGCTTTGTCTTTTGCGGAAGGTGGAGGAAGGTTTAAGGCACTTTGGGCCTTTGCCTTTCCAATGAGCGCCTAGCTCATGTGGAATCTTAGCCGCGGCTAAGACGCTCGTGGTGTGGCAAGTTGGGGGTTCGAATCCCCTTGAGGAGGTAATTACGTTTTGCATTTAAATAATTTTTATTAGCCCTAAAGTTTGGAGTTATAAGGTAGTTAATGGAAATTAAAGTTTGTTATTAGGGTTGTGATTATTATTGCAAAGCATAATTGGTTTATGATTTATTTGATGGTTATGGAGAATTAATTTTAGGAGAAATAAGGAGTTGTTTTTTAAAAGCAATTTTGAGAGGTTTATTATTTTTTATAAGGGTTTTAATAAAAGGGACTTTGGTGGATGTGTTTATTAACTTGGAGTAAAAAGGGTGTAATTTGAGTAATGCTTTATTTTGTGATTATTTGAAGTCCATTAACCCTTGTTTAGATTGGAAAGGAAAGTTGTGTTTAAGTGTGGCAGATTTTGTGGACAACTTATTGGCATCAAAAAGGTATGGGCACATTCTCCTATTGATTGTTTATGGTGGTTGATTTCTGAAATATCATTGGAGAGAAAAGGATTGATTGTGGTTTCCTTTGAGAAAATGATTGGTTGAATGCTTCAAGGTTTTCTGGTTTGTGAGTTGTATTTAAACCTTGTTTTATTAGCATTGTTGTTGAAGCCCATTGATGATGAAATGAACTTGAACTTGAGTTAGAAAAGAACATGAGTATCATTGCTATGTGAGACTTGTGCTTGAGCATTGTTGGAAACATTTTGAGTTGGTTAATACATGCTTGGACTAGGGTTTGTGAAAAAGGATTGTTCCTTGAGGTGATTGGTTGAGTTGAGTTGGTTAATACATGCTTGGTACTAGGGTTTGTGAGAAAGGATTGTTCCTTGAGGTGATTGATTGAGTTGAGTTGATTAAGCCTAGTCAAGTGGATGCATGTGGTTGTTCAAGTTCCTAGAAACAAACTATTCAATATTCTGATTTGAGTTGAGATTGATTTGAGTTGAGATTGAGGTTGATTTGAGTTGAGATTGGGATTTGAGTATAGAACATATAGAGTCTCTAACAATTCTCTTTATGCTTCTATTAGATTGATTTGAGATATTGATTGTACATTGAGCTTAGAACATATTGAGTCTCTAACAATTCTCTTTATGATTCTATGTGATTGAGACAAGTCTTTGAGAAGACTTGTGGACTATTTTGAGTTAAGATTTTGTGAAAGCTTGCTATGCAGATTTGAGCAAGTCCTATAGAGGACTTATTGAGCAGATTTGAGCAAGTCCTATAGAGGACTTATGAGATGAAAGAAGGACTTATGAAATTTGAGCAAGTCCTAGAGAGGACTTATTGAGCAGATTTGGACAAGTTCTGTGTGAACTTGTTGAGCAGATTTGGACAAGTTTTGTGTGAACTTGTTGAGAAGATTTGGACAAGTTTTGTGTGAACTTGTTGAGCATATTTGGACAAGTTCTATGTGAACTTGTTGAGAATATTTGGATAGGTTTTGTGTGAACTTATTGAGCATATTTGGACAGGTTTTGTGTGAACCTATTGAGAAGATTTGGACAGGTTTTGTGTGAACCTATTGAGCATATTTGAGCAGGTTCTAAGTGAACCTATTGAGCAGAATTGTACTAGACCGATTGTACTATGTTTAGTGCAAGATATTGAGCAGAACTGTGCTAGACCGACTGAACTATGTTTGGTATAGTATTGAGATAGAGCTTTGGAGGTGACAGAGTATAGAGGATAGAGTCTCAGTGGATAGAGATCCAGCAGCCAGGACAATTGAAGACAGATCTGAGTGAGGAGTCTTCAAGTGGAGAGAGATCCACAAGTCAGTGCAGTAGAGAGATAGAGTCTTCTAGAAGATCACTAGCCAGAGCAGAAGGGGAAAGAGTTCTCCTGTGGAAGAGATCCACGAACTTGAGATTTAGGGGATCAACATCTCCTTTGGACCGAGGTCCATAAACATTGTAATTTGGGAAATATTCCCAAGAGATTATTTGAGAAATATTTAGAAGAAATATTTTCTCTGTGGAGGTAGCCCACATTGGGTGAACCACGTTAAATCTGTGTCTCTATTGTGTGTGGAGTTTTGTGCATTGCTTTGATTACTGCTATTGATACTGCTATCTATACACTGCATAATATTGATTTGAGAAGAAAAGTAAAAAGTGGTCTTATACTGTTCACCCCCCTCTCAGTATAAGCTTGTGTTCTTCAAAATATTTATTTTTATTACCTCTAAATTACTTTACTTTCCTTTAAATATTATTTTATTCCTTTCTATACATATAGTCCAAAGTATTGCATCTTTTGATATATCCTAGGTTGTCTATAACACCTCACTTTTAAAAGTGCTTTGCCATTGCTTTGACCATTCTTCAGTTTTGTCATTCATCACCAACAATTTACCAAACATATTAATAATCAATTTATATAGTTCATAGACTATTTAACAATATCTCTAGTGATGGTCTATACTCTCCTCCTATTTACATATAACACATTGTGAGGATCCATGAAAACCCCTTTTCATTAGGTTATACTAGGATAAAAATTTCCTATGACCTACTAGCCATACAAACATTTTGAATTTTGAAATGCTCAATCTATTCTAAATTTCTCTCCATATTCTTGTAGTATTCTTATTTTGTTGGTGCTTTACATTATATTCACTTCTTGTTGTTTATTCTCCTAACCTATTCAACTCTCAAATTAGTTTTTCTTGTTCTCCCCTCAGAATGATCACTATCCGTATCTTTCTTCTCAAATGCTTCCTATCAACAGTGTTTGGTATAGTTGTAAAATAATCATTTTTCCTTTTGTATATTCCTTCCTAATCCTTGTCCATAATATATGAAATCCTATCACCATATTTTTATTGAAGTAATATCATTCATGGTTTTAAAATTGGATCTATATTGAGTGTTTTTTATCACACAAAGTATCCATACAAATAGAATTTTTTTTCCAACTACCATCACCCATATTAGACCTTTAATCACTAGATCAATTTATTTTTTAAAACTATTCCATAGTACATAACCATTTCATAGTGAGAATGTAGTAAATATTAAGCTCGAGTCATTGAGATAAACGTACTTAGAAGAATTATTTCCCATTACCTTTGACTCTCTTTGTACAATCTCTAAACTAATTTTTCCCTTAGAACTCTCAAACCAATACCTCCCCTAGTTTTATCTTCACACACCTTGCTCCATTTCACCAAAGGAAATTTATTTTTATTTTGTAATCCTGACCATAAAAATAACTACATAATATAGATTAAGATTTTTCCTATCCATTTTGGCACAATATAAAAGGACATATAATATGTTAGAATGGTTTATAAGACTAATTAGTTAGTTGAATTATTCTCTCTAACAATAATATTTTACCTTTTTCATATCTTTAGTTTACTATGCATTTTACTTATAACTAGATTCCATAATTTTATCCTCATTCTCCCCTCAAATAAAGGCATTAGATATGTTGCTGATAATTTACCTCCGTTTGAAGTATTTTGTATATCCCTACTTTGATTATAGTTGGAGCATTTATGAAGTAAATTTTTGATTTTATCCTATTAACGTTTTTCGTAATTCTCTTTCATATTTCTTATAAAAAATTTCAAAGCTTTGGCCTCACTTTTTCTTTCCCTTCCAAAAAAGGTTTTATCATCTATAAATTGTTGATGGATGATGTTGTTAATGTTATTATTAGACTTAAGTCTTCTTATTAGTCCATATTTGTATGCCTTATTCAAGTTCCTTCCCAATACCTCCACTATAATAATGAACATATATCATGATAGAGAATATCCTTGTCTAAGACCCTTATTGGATTTAAATTATTTTGTTACTAGCCTATTGACTAACAATGAATATGATACTATAAAGACATAAAATTTAATCCATTTGATCATTTTATTCCCAAATATAAACTTTTTTAGTACTACAAAAAGAAAATCCCATTTAACCCTATCACAAGTTTCATTCATATCAAGTTTTAAGATCATTGCTCTCTTTTCTAGAAGTTGTTGAATGCATTACTTCATGAGCTAATATGACCCCATCTAGAATTTGTCTCCCTTTCATAAATATGTCTTGTTCTTCTTTGTATAATAGTGGTATTAAATAATATTCTAGCACTTTGGAGATTATATATTATGCCATATTACATATGATTATGGGCCTAAATGAATCAAACAATTATGCATCCTTATTTTTTGGAATTAAGATAAGATATATTACATTTATTTTGTAAGATATGTACTATTTTATCCTAGATTGTTATACTACCACCAATAAAGAATCCCTCACTATTTTCTAGTTATACTAATAGAATACTATAGAGAGCCCATTTGAACCTAGGGATTTATCCTTATCAAAAGAGAAAATATCTGAATGAACTTCTTCCAAATTAATAGGCTCCATTAGTTTTCTACTATCTTCAATTTTTATAATTGAAGGTACTTCTTGTAATAGTTTATCATTAAGAACTTCAACCTCCTTTGATCATAGAATACTTTGGTGAAAAACCTTGTCTTCTTTCTTATTTTTCTTTGGGCTTCAATCCAAACCCCTTCTATTGATTTAATTATACTAATTTTGGATGTTGATATTTGTACTATTAACATCCTACGAAAAAAAATTGTGTTTTTATCTCCTTATTTTAACCAAGTCTATCTCAATTTTAATCTCCAAAATTTTTCATCCTTAAAATATTATAGTTTTCACTAATTAACTTCCTTTCTTTTGAGGTTGGATTATTGTGCTCACCTTTTTCGAATCTTGAAAGTTTCACTTTTAGTTCTTCTTCTCAAAAATATTTTTGAAAGTGTTCTTGTTCCATTCTCTTAATCTAGATGTCATTGATTTAATTTTCTTTTGAAGTGTATAACACCTGCTATTTTCTAAATAATTTCATATTTGTATTATCATATCAAAAAATTGAGGATGGTATTCTAACATTTGCTCATGTTTAAAATGTGATATTTTTTAATTCACTTACCACCATTTTAACTCTGATTGGTGAGTGACTTGAACCAATCCTTGTCAAGGTATTAATTTTAGCACAAGTTCCTTCATCTACATAATTATCTAACAGTGTGCATATGCCTATTTTTTCTACTATTAGGTTCTATCCTATACGATTGTTGGTCCATGTATAGTTGTCCTCTTCAAACTCGACCTTCCATAGATATTGTTTTGAATAAAACTAAGAAATATCTCATACTTTGGGCTAATTTTCTAATTCCCTCAATTTTTTCATCCATCTTTAATATGGCATTAAAATATTCTATGATAATGAATCAGGTATTTTGGTCTTTAATTCTCATAAGGGATTTAATCACACACCATCCTTCTCATTTACTTAACTGAGTTGTAGTTCTATATACATTGATAAGGATGAAATGAATATTTGTAAATTATCATGTGACTAATGAGGCTAGCTAATACCTAGTTTTATGAATGGTTTCACAAGAGGTTTTAACTAGTTCCAACATGTTAGAATTTCCCTTAATACCCCTTATGAATCTACAACTCATTCACATCTTGCCCATAATACTTTCATAGTTTTGGAAACTTCTTCCTTTGTCATTTTAGTTTCATTTATATAAAGAATATCAAGATTACTACTTAAATAAAGGTCCTTGATACACCTCTTCTTTGAGGGGGCATTAGCACCCCTTATATTCCATGAGATGGTGATCATATCTTATAAGGGTTGCTAGCCCCTCCTATGAATTACCAATATAATTTTGTTGTTTTGTAAAGAGAATTTCAACCAACTTAGATTATATTCCTTTCTCTATGTTTGCTCTTGCTTCCCTTACTCTTGCTTGATAATTCGAATGTTTTCCTTTTTTTCCTTGCTAATACAAAAAGTGTTGGAGGTATTATATTATTTGGTCCCTTTGTAAATATTAGTTTAGGAGTATGATTTATATTTTATCTAATGAATGTGTCAAGTAAGAGAGTGAAGAGTCACATGATATGTGGCAAGATGTAAATTAAAGATGCATGAGAGTTTTGTCTTAAAGTGAGGGATGTGAAAGGATGCATCTCCCAAATATTTTGAGGAGAGCAATAGTTAAAGTATTGAAAGGTTACAAAAAGTTATATATTAGAGATAAATCTCCATGCAATGTACACTATCTAAATCACTCTTGATGTCATATTTTGATATTGAATATATTTATGTGAGGTTATTTTGTAAACGTGATTCATTAATATTTTTTATTAGATAGTAAATGGAGTTTTGAAAGGGACCTCACCTTTTTATACAAAATAAAACTATCATATAAAAGGTTCACACACTATAAATTTGGTGTATGAAATAAACAAAATGAACCATAGATACAATGATAACTACAAAGCCACACTAGAGATACAACTAAGATAAAAGGATTAAGGAATAGAGATCACAAATAGAAACACTAGCAGATAGGCCAGTGGGCCATCAAAACAAGCAATGAAATTGAATCTGAAACCAAAATATACCAAGCCTAAAAACATCTAAATCATTTCTCACCCAAAGCATCCCTCTATTTTTGGGTTTACCCATGAATATCCTGGATGTAAGAAACAACCATATGAAGAGCTCCCAAGAGAGCTTGATGTTTCCCATCCAAATCACCAAGGAAGGGTGAGAGGCCAGGAAGCACTGGAACCACCACTGGGGAAGCATATTTTACATCATTGCTATCATCAAAAACCTTCTGATCTTTCCTTTTTGGTTGGCTATCCTCAAAATTTGACACCTCAATCGAAGCTGGAGATTTTCTACATTTCCATTTTTCAAAGATAGTTGTTTGGAATACCTAGAACTACCCCCAATTGTAATATTGGGTGTCACTTCCATATCACTCCTAAAGAAATGTTTCTCTTTCTCAAAGGAATTCAACAAAATTTTAGGTCCTGAATCGGAATGCTCACTAGAAGCCTCATGTAAAGTAACGCTCGGGTCTAGAATCGAAGGAAAATTCTAGAAATAAATTCTTTTCAAAACCTCATCCACCACCACCCCTTTGGATTTTGTAATGTGTTCAAGTTTAAATAGAATTAGACCCTTATGAATTGGGTCTAGCCCTCGCCCACCACTTACATCAGTCATTGTTTTCTCTAGAGAATCATATAGGAACAAAGAATGTTTATAAGGCACTTCCTCCTTAACTGGTTCAAAAATAATTAAAGGTAAACTATGAAGCCCATCCCTCCTCACATCCAGGGTGAAGTAATTCATGACAACCAAAATGACAGTCTCATGGTGCCTTGAGGGTTTTTGCATCAAAACATTCACACACTTTGGAAGATACTCCCATTTTTCCCTAAATGTATTCATTTCTCTCTTGAGGGAGTTATTCTTTCGATTATGGGAAACACCAACAACTAGTAACCCAATAACCTCTCCAATAAACTCCTTTGATAATTGAAACTTAAAACCAATAGCTCAGACCCAACCTCTCCTCCACGAGTGGACCAATGTTCTGGACAGTACCCTATGATATCCATGATATAGTTCAATAGTCCATATTTACAAAGAATATTTCTAACGTCATCATCAATCTCCAGAACAGAGGGTTCAATCAAAACTTTGCATACTTTCTAGGTACATTGTGAACCCATAGTGCTTTTATTTGCAAGAATACAAGCTTAGGATATTCAAAACTAAAGCAGATCATAATGCAATAACTTGACATCTAGGAGAGTGAATAAAAAGGCCCAAACTGTCCCTAGGGTAAAACTTCAACAAGAGGTTAAAAAGATCACTAGGAGGAACTGACCCATGGGAACATCACCCAACCATGATTATGAGATATCACATAAAAAGTGAAATTCATCCAACCAATCCAAGTCACATGAGACTAGCCATATGATCCCATGATGCAGCATGATATAGCAAGCTAGGAGTTTGTCATTCCCCATGTGAACCATGGATGAAAATGGTGGTTTCCAATCCCATTATCTCTTGAAGCTCTAATGTTGAGAAGCCTAGGGGAAATAAAATCATAAGGATTTGAAAAATATGCCAACCAAGCCACTTCCCAAAGAACCAAACAACCAAGGCCCTGAAAAAGAAATTGAGGTGGCACAAAAAATCCCAAGAAAGAATGATAAACCATAGGTGCTCAAGAACCAAACAAGAAAAACCAATAATAACAAGGCATTCCTAGGAGTCACAAGGTAAAGGAAAATGAAGCCAAAAAACCCCAACCAATATTGAATTTTCTCTCTAAAAACTAGAGCACCATACTTAAAAAAATTAAAATACGTCTGGCCCACCTTAAGGTGACGAAACAAGTCAACACTCAAAAATCCAAAAATAAGAGAACCAAAAGGAAATGTTGAAGGAAGGTGTTTAAATTCAAAAATTCCTCGAGATCAATCACCTGACCTACCACCCAAGAGATGCAAAACATCATAGTCTCACACACCTATACTTGTAACAAATGAAACAGAGAGATAAATCTCTAAGATATAGTACCAACAACCTAAATCTCAACATAAATTTGAATTAGTCATTATCATCACTTACCATTCTTTAAATGCACTAAGGGAAATCTAAAACCCAGGTTTTGAGACCTTGAAGGGAAATACCCATGTTTACCAAAATATCTGCAATAGAATTTCCTTCTCTAAAGATATGTTGGATTCTAACCTCCTCTCTAGATAGAATAATTATTTTTGCCTTAGAGATAAAATTTGCAATAGACCAACTCGGAGAAGTAGAGGAGGAGAGTAGGTTGATTATGTTGAGTCACCTTCAACTATAAGTCTTTGAAAACCTAAATTTTTTATAAGAATGAGATCTTTAAGCATAGCATGGGCTTCCACAAAATGAGAGTATTGGGATAAAATATTCTTTGCATATGCTTCAATAATAGCTCCTTTGTCGTCTCTAATGATACCACTAGCCCCAACAAGGCCAGGATTTCCTTTTGAAGCTCCATAAAAATTCAATATAACCCACCCTAGGTGGGCGGGGCCCATATCACCAAAATCCTATATCTCATTTGTAAGGTCTCACCAGTCATCAATTTGGGAGGGAAACCAAGTAGGTTTTCCAAGTTTTCATCATCTCCTCTATTGATGTCCAAATCAGAAAGATAAGACAAAACATTCTCAACAATTCTTGAACACACTGACTGTGGGTCTCTTTTGGATTTTTTGAAAGGCCTTTGATTGTGTTCCCACTAGATGCCCTAGAAGGCATGAGGAAGTAAGAATTTCCACAACCACTTGAGTAGGAATACCTAAAAGGAAAAATCCACTAGGAGCACACATCTTGAATTGACTAAGGGAAGACCCATTGGACCCCTAGAGCGAGATAAATTCCATTCAAAATTATAGAGAAAAAATGATATTGAAAAAATAGATGAGTAGTTATTTCCTCTATAACCCCACAAATATCACTTATTGATGAGAATCATCCATATTTTGTGAAGATTTTCAATTGTTAGACATTTGTTTTGGATAACCAGCTAGAAAAAAAATTCACCTTCGATGTTAAATGATAAGCTAAAATTTACAGGGAAGATGCCAAACAAAAACATGGTCATCAAGCATAATATATGTAGATTTAACCGTAAAGGATCCATTGGAATCCCTTTGCCAGATAATTTGGTCCTCCACCTTTTGGACTTTTAAAACCTGCAATCTGAGGAGGTTATGAATGGACTTCCAAGTAGAGAATTTTGCCTTGTTAATAATGGATGGAGAGACCTGTTTCCAGACTCTACAATCCTAAACCCTATCAATGATACTTTCAACTGGAGCAAGACTAGGATCCTACAATAGTGGGTGATCCATAAGCCAGGTATCAGTCCAAAAATTAATAGATCTCCCATCACCTAGAATCCATAAAGAGCATTGAAAAAGGGCTTCTCTAGATTTGTGTAAGCTCTACCAAAAATTGAGCCTTCGATGGGAAGAGGTCTCACTCTGAAATTCCTATATTGAGGCATATACTTCACTATAACTATTCTTAACCACTTCGAATCTTCCTTATTAAAAATATTCTAGCCCTATTTCATGACTAAAGCATCGTTTATAAGTCTAATATTCTTGAGCCCCAATCCCCAATAATATTTCCTAGAATAGGCATGATTCCATCCCACCAAATAAAATTTCTTATGTTCCCCAGCCCCTGCCAAAAGGAAGGTCTTTTAAATTTGCTCTAGTTTGGTTAAGACCTTTACAGGGAGTTTGAATATGGACATGAAGTATATGGGGATACTTTGAAGGATAGATTTGACCAAAAGAAGCTTACCCACTTGGCTTAACAGGGCCCCTTTCCAACTAGCAAGCTTTCTCTGCAATATTTCCACTACGGGATCCCACAGGCTATATTTCATCCTTCCCATGAATAGAGGTAAATCTAAATGAGAAGCTAGCAAATCCACTACTCCATAGCCAAGAATTTTTGTAATATTTCTCTGCCTAGGAATATGAGTCATAAGGAAATAAATATTGCTCTTCAAGTAATTGATCAATTGACCAGACGCTCTCTCATACAAGGAAAGAATTATTTTTATCTTTCTGGACTGAATCATTGAAGCTATGAAAGACAAGAGCGTGTCATTATAAAATTGATGGTGTGTGATTGGATTGACAGAAGTAGCCGATTTGAGACCCTCAATAGAGAAATCTGCCAAGATGGCCCTACCCAAAGCCTTAACTACAATGATGAAAAGGTAAGGGGAGAGAGGATCTCCTTGGCGAAGGCCTCTTGAGCTCCTAAATATTCAATGAGAGAACCACTAACAATAACAGAGTACTTAATAGAGGATAAATAGGTCCTTAAGAGATTAATCAAGATCCTACTAAAGCTAAATTTCAATAAGACCTCCAAGAATTCACAAGAAACTCTATCATAAGACTTGTTAATATCTAGTTTTAGAAAGAGACCTGGAGTACCATTTTTTTGGACTAAATGCATTATTTCATGAACCACCAGAACACCATCCAAAATTTACCTTCCAATGACAGACCCACTTTGAGCTTTATCAATGATAAAAGGCATCATCGATTTCAGTCTATTGGCCAAATATTTAGAAAGGATTATGTAAACAGTATTGCAAAGGCTTATTGGATGGAAATCCTTTAAGGAATTAGCTCTTACAACCTTAGGAATTAGAGCCAATAATGTAGAGTTCACCCCTTCAAGGAGCCAATAAGAATATTAGGCTTTTCTTACTACATCACAGACTTCCACTCCAACAATATGCCAAAAAATTTGAAAAAAAAAGGGGAAAGCCATCAGGTCCCAGGGCCTTTAAAGCTGATATTCCAAAGATTGCTGCTTTGATATCATCATCGAAAATATATGCTTCAAGCCTCAAATTAATTTCTCTTGTAAGTAAGCAAGGAATGGAATTAAGAAAAAAATATTATGCTTCCTTATCTCTGTTACTTCTGGAATCTAAAAAGGAACTAAAAAATACCGCTTTGGCTCTAATATCATCTACGTTCTCTAAAACTAAACCTTTCTCTTTGGAGTTTCAACAAATTTTGTTGAAACTTCTATGCCTTAGCATTGTGGAGTGAAAATACCTTGTTTTCTGGTCTCCCTATTTGAGCCACAAGGCTCTAGACTTCTATTTCCACAAGAGCTCCTCTCTAGCCAAAACATTATGAAGACTAGAAAGAAGGTCCTTTTACTTTCACCTCACAAGTTTTGAAATGCCAAATGAATTAATTTCTAAGTTGACCTCTTTCACCTTGCAATTAATATCTTCCTTTGCTTTAAAAATATCTCCAAAAACCTCCTTATTCTAAGATTTTGGTTCACATTTAATCAATTTAAGCTTATTAGCCCTTAACCATTCTAATTCCTAGCACTTACTTAGCCCACCATTCTAAAATTATTTCTTGTAACTCTGGATGTGTACACCACATAGTCTCAAAACAAAAGAGCTTGGGAAATAACTCACTTTGTTGGTGAGATTCGAACCATAGAGGGTTGTGGTCTGAACCAACTTTAGGCAAAGCATTCAAGGAAGTATCACCAAAATAGGTAAACTTTGTTTGGATAAGAACACTCTATCCAGTATTATGATAATGAGATTCACCCCTATTTTCTTGTTACTCTAGGTAAATCTAGATCCCTTCACGTCCAAATCCATGAGTTCACACCAGCTTACAAAATTTGCAAAATCTTCCATACTTTTAGAGCATGGTTAATGATCTTTTTTTTTATCAGAATGGTAAAGAAGGCAATCAAAATCTCCAGTCAACAACCAAGCCTCATCCTTGAAAAACACCCTCATCGCAATCAAGTTAGACAAAAAACATTTTTTCTTGGTATTGAATTTGGAGCATAAATATTAGACATTACCCATCTCTGGTTAGAAGCTTTACAAATAATAAAATATTAATTACCCTTTCAGAGGAAGAAATCACATGACCATCCACCTTAGAAAGGTCCCAAAAATAAATAAGCCCTCTAGATGAGTCGTTCATAGAGCTAGTTG
Organism: Wollemia nobilis; assembly: GCA_028583015.1. Taxonomy (NCBI): domain Eukaryota; kingdom Viridiplantae; phylum Streptophyta; class Pinopsida; order Araucariales; family Araucariaceae; genus Wollemia; species Wollemia nobilis. Next base: position 15,000,849 of record JAQPPZ010000521.1, read on the forward strand.
TAAAGCCTGCGTGTTTCCATATAGTGAACTTCACCAGGTCAAAATTATCTACCTCAATTTTAGATTCTTGAATAAATAAAATGTTAAGAGCTAAATCTTTCTTATGTGAGGATATGATACGTCATTTAGAGGATCCATGTAATCCTCTGATGTTCCATGATAGGAACTTCATTTGCAAGAGAAGGATTTATTGCTACCAACTTTCGACTGGCTAGAGGTTTTGAAGGCTTCCAACTTGTAACTACTTACTATTAGCTACTTTGTATTTTCTACCTTCAATAAGGATTGAAACCCATTCGTAGTCTCAAACGCTGCTTCTTTTTTCTATCAGGATGCATTTGAGGGCCTACCCAATTTTATTTCTATCCCAATGTCAATGTGACCCTTACGAAAACTTGAACCTGGTGATCCTTTCTCCTAAACCATTCTAGGAGGAGTGACCTCGATGTCTCCTTTTGGGGATAACTATTGAACCATCAGTTCTTCCAATTCAAGATCCTCAAAGGAATTATGAAGGACAAGATCATTTCAGCCTACCTCTACAAGAGAATGTGTTGGAAATTTGAGCTATTTTATGTTGTCATTGATGTCACATGAAACATTGATGTCATGTGGATCACATTGAGTTTTTATGGGCAAATGTTATCTTGGAAAGCATGGATAAAATCAGGGTTTTTGTGAAAACCAAGGCAGGAAAAAAAAAGTTTTATTTAAAATCATGTATGGAATATTTGAAATGGGTTTTTCTTAAAACCCAAGTTGGCCTTTTGTTTCGTTGAAAAAGGTGCCCCGGTGATGGAGATATTTAATTTTAAATATTTAGTTTAAATTTTAATTATTTAAAATTTTAAAATTTTAATTTTAATTTTAAAATTAAAATTAAAGTTAGCGTCGACGTCTAAAGAAAGAGGTAAAATCAATAATGCATCGACGTCAACGAAAATGAGGAGAAGACTATATAAATGGGGATCCTAAGGTTCATTTGAAATTAATCCTTGCTCGTGTTAATTGTTCATTAAGCATCCGAAGAGAGCTCGTGCGAAAATCATTTTGAAAATGGAGACATCGAATAAATCCAAGGTTGGTTGAAAGCCCAAGATACTATGGGCAGAGTGGCACATTGGCAATTGGTTTTTTTTTAAGGTGTGTGAATGTGCTTTACGTCAAGGTTCAAATCTCCTTGACTACTTTCGAAGGCATTGGAAGGAAAGCGCTCAAAGCGTTTTTGGTTTGCATGGAAGGGAGGAAGGACTTAAGGCACGTGTATCACTCCAAATTTTTTGCATCCTTACCTTCAGGCTATTGGATCCGTGCCCGAAAGGAGGATGGGAAAAGGATGTCGCGGTACCTCGGACTGAGAGGACTTTGCGAAGGTCCCGCCTCTCAAGGGAGGTGTATTTTGATGATTTTTCGACGGATGGTGGGTTCACCAGGAAACATTTAAGGGCAGTTTCCACGCCTAGGTTTGGAATGTGTTTTAATGTGTTCGTTTTTAACCTTAAGCATTCATATCCTAGGTTTGGCCAAATGAATCTAGATTAATCTACATGAAAATGCAAATTCAATGAGTACAAAAAACAGATTTAAAGACATAAAACAGAGAATTTACAGAATACAAATGAGGAATACCTGATCCGGATGTCTGGTGATGATTCTGATGTTTGAAGCAGTTAGGATCATCTGGAATTTGACAGAATCGTCTGAGATCTGACAGAATCGTCTGAGATCTGACGAATTCGTTAGAGACCTGCAAGCAAAAAAATAGATACAAAATACAACGAATACTACTGTGCTAACAGGGAAACAACACCAAATGACTGTATGAATACTGAATAATAGTTATGAATAGAAATTCAAGCAAATTACGATATTCTAATGACAAATCATGATCTTAGTATGCAATCTAAGCTAAATGGGTGAACTCCAAATGCAAAATAACATAAACACTGAATAAACTATCTAATTTGCAGAATAAAACAGCAGAGAAAAGGTTGAGAAATGCAAACTTCAGGCACTGATTGCCTCAATATGGACTGCAGTCGAGATCGTCTCGCATCAGTACGAAATCGCCTCGAATTCGACAGGTTCGCCTCCGATCTGAACAGGTTCGTCGACGACGATGTGTGCTGGCTCCGGCTGAAAAACAGTGATGTACCTGCAACAAAATTGGTATGGGACCAGTGCAAATGAAAAATTGGGATGGTTCAACGTAGATGGAGTTAAATTGTAGAGAATTTCAGCCAGGGGGTGCTAAGGGAATAGCTTAGGATTAAATAGGCTTAGGGGAGTAGTTAGGAGGTTGGAGATCATCCCAATTTGGGAGATCTCCAACGGGGGAGGGTCCCTAACGGCGTAGACACGCTTCTGCCCGGATTAGAGACCCGTTGGAATAGAAGCTAATTTTGCAAAATTAGTTTTGCGACAAGATCGTCTGGACGTCCTAGCCTAGACGAAATCGTCAGATCTGGGGCGATATCGTCTGATCGGCGATGATATCGTCAAACGGTCAAAACAACCTCTAAAAATGGCACGGAAAAGGGGGAAACGGATTACCCGACGGTTAACGGGCGGTTTGGGAGGTTAAATTTGAATTTTAAATTATTTACTAAGGTGAATGTAATTATTACAATTTTATCAGCGCCAATTTTAGGGTGCTACATTTTGCCCCCTCTTTAGCGAATTTTCCGAAGAAAATGCGTTAAAGATGAGTTCTTCTCGATCTACGAGAAAGCAAAAATTATTCCCATTTTTAGGCGACGATTCTTGGTCGAATCGTACGATAGCTTACTATGGTGCCCCCTCCGTGTTTTTACCCAAATCGAACGTTTGAGGTAAAAACGCGAAAAAGCAAAAAATTATTTTTGAATAAAATTAAGAAAAATAGGGTAAAACCCTAATTCATTTTTACTGTTCATTTTCTGGTTTTTAGAGCTCTGAAGCAAAAATGGTGGAGACGACGCATAGATCGACAGAGGTCCGACGCGGTCTACGGGTAAGAGTCTAGACTTAACTAGAATGCTTTAATTTGATTTTACATGCTTTGTAGGTAATTTTTAGATGAATTTTGAGCATCGCGGCCATTTTTGGGCCGTCGACATCGTCGGGATGAAATCGTCCCGATTTCGACGAAATCGTCTCAATTTCGGCAATTTCGCCCAAGGGCGAAATCGATGAAAGGGGGACGATTTCGTCAAATTAGAGACGATTTCGGCTTGCAAAATCGGAGACGATTCTGCTCAAATTTGGGACGATATCGTCCAATAGTGGGCGATATCATCAATTGCATAAAATTGAATTTTAACTTGCATTATTAATTACTTGAATTGTTTATTAATGATTGTTTGTTGTTTTGTTGTTTATGTTTGCAGAGAGGATTACTAAAGAGCAGGGAATGGAAGTATGGAGGGTTGAGAGATGACTTGGCCGCTCTCACACAGGCAGAGCGAGATCACTGGCATAGGCCGGCTTGCAGCATGTGGCAGAGATGCCACAGGTGTCCACAGATATGGGGCTACTAACGGCCCTAGCAGAGAGATGGTATCCGGGTTCCTCATGTTTTTGGCTACCGATAGGGGAGATGACTCCCACTCTAGAGGATGTATGGAGGATTCTAAGAATCCCCATACAAGGACGATTGATCACTCCTACGGCCAATCAGGGCCACGCTATGGGACGACTGTGCGGTGACCCGAGCTTCGCCCTGGAGAAGGGCAGAGTTAATATCGAGGCACTATGCCAGATGCCTGGGGCATCTAGACTCACACGGGTGCTAGCTGGAGTGGTTGGTGGACTTTTGTTGTGCCACCAGAGCGGGTGCAGGGTGTCGTGGATGCTCGTAGATGTGATCTACGATATGCGGGACCACGACTACAGGTTCTCTTGGGGCAATTTTGTACTATGTCGATTGTACAGGATCCTATATGGGGTCGTGTACAAGGGCGGCCGATGTCTGGTGATGACATCGCTCTTACAGGTTTGGTGCTGGGAGCACATTGCAGTGCGGAGGCCGATAGGGCTTCCTCTGATAGGGGTTGACGGGGAGAGGCCCCGAGTCTTCTACTGGTGGCTCCGAAGAGGGTCACAGTGGCGGATCGACCTCCCTATGTCCCGAAGGCTATTGGATGACTTAGTCCCAGACCAGATCACCTGGAGGCCATGGAGGGAGCATCCAGGGTGGGCCGAGGATGGACAGGAGTTGGCTCGCGTCAGGCGAGTTTGCTGGCTATGGATGGAGAGGGGAGAGGTGGAGCTCCACCGCTATGACCGAGTTTTGAGGCAGTTCGGTCTGTAGCAAGGGATCCCATCTCTGAGGGATTATGAGTTTTCTCGGACTATCCGGGATAACACCACAGTTAGCGGGGCTCTCGACATGCAGCGGTTCTGGAGCCAGGACGCAGATGATGCCCCCATCCAGCCAGTGGATGGGGACGACGTAGGGGTAGCCGATGGCTACGATGCCTGGTACGCAGGCATCCGCCCTCCTCGGATGACGAGGGCATAGGGTCCGATTCACGCGGTTGTGCGTCGGATAGGGAGGCGATGCCAGGCAGCTATGGAGGCGGCCCAGGGTCACGGCGGGAGAGAGCCGAGGAGGCCACAGGCACAGGAGAGGCCACGGCAGAGGGAGAGGAGGGAGGCGAGACCCCCATCTCCATAGAGGGAGAGGCCACCATCGCCCGATAAGGGCAAGGGTGTCGACACAGGAGAGAGTAGCGAGATGGCTACTCTTCGGGCGGAGAGAGATCATCTCCAGGCACAGGTGCAGACTCTACAGGATGAGGCTGCATGCCACCGAGCTGAGGTGGCACAGCTGCGAGACGAGATTGCACGCCTCAGGGCACGGGGCGGAGGGGCGAGCTCTGGAGAGCTGACACGGGCTATCGCCCAACTGACATTCTATCAGACATTGTATTACCAGCTGGTGCCAGAGGTGGATAGACTACCCCTGCCAGCCAACATTGCAGATCCGATCAGGATCGGGTCATCGAGGACCACATCTCGATCGAGGACTAGGACTACATAGACTGCGATGGGGCCACCTCGTCCACCTCAGGGCGGGGGAGGAGATGAGGCAGAGAGCTCGAGGGGCTCTCGAGGCTAGAGGGCTGCACAACTTTGTACAGACTGACATTGTATTATTATTATTTTTTGTTGATAGAGGATTGAGTATGCCGAGGTACAGATTGTGGCATACCAATCCAGTTTTGATGATGTATATACTGTTGATATATATATATGAGGTGATATATTTTTGATCATATGACTTGTGTTATGTGTATGCTTATGATGCTTTTATGTTTGATTGATTGATTTGATAATTGGATTGAGGATTCATGAAATTATGTCGTTGGAAATATTATAATTTTGATGTCATGCTTGTAATATTTTAAATGAAATAATCTGATGTAACAAATTGGTTGTTTGTGATGAAATGTGATAAAAGATAAAAAGAGACTTCTAACAATAATTTCAAAGGACATTGTCGCTATTATAGACCATTTCATGGAGTCGCTGCTCACTCGGTCGTCAAGCTAATCCCATTTATAGAAATATTGTTAAAAGTAAAAGAGTGCTTAAGAGACTGTCTTAAGACTTTGGTGCAATGATGAAAATGATGGTGATGATGGTTTGTTTTCAGATTTTCATGAAAATAGTATGCATGAAATAATGTTAAAATGATTTTTGCTAGGCATAAATTCCTAAGTGTGATAAAATTTTTGGATAATTCTTTAGGAATTATACCATCATTGCAAAATTGAAGGTTGACATAATGACATGAAATAATGAAAATGTGTTTGCTTTTTAAAAGCATAATTTGTGTAACATAATGAATTAAGTCATATGGTTTTCATGATTTTTAATAAATGGGGAATAAAAATTGTTACAATGGTTTGCGCTAGGCATAGAATATGTAGGTATAGACTTATACCATCATCGCGAAAATCCAAAAAAAGATAGTTTTATTGCATGGTTGATTTTTTGATGAACAGAAAATATGAAAATGAGGACTTGCGCTAGGCATAAAATTCCAATTTTGGTTTTGGAACTATACCATCGTCACGAAAGTCAACCAGATATATATGTATATGTTTTGATTGTATATTTTGAAAGAAATTTTTGATTTTTCTATTATATAGTTGTCTTTATGGTAAACAATCGTACTTGATTTATTCCAAACAAGTTGCAAAAATAATATTTCAAAGTATTTTGAAGACAAAAGTTAGATTTATAAGGAATCCCATGTGCATATGTGAATTCATTTCCAATCTTGATTTATCATAATGATACACAAAATCTCTCAAATACAAATGTGTGTGCAATTGCATTGTTCATTTACCAGTTTTGAGCAAGATAATATGATACAAGTGATTTGAAGAAACCAAATAAGTGTTCATTAACCATGATGTAGATGCATATAACCATACTAGACTACTATGTAGGTCGGATTATCAAGAGCTAGCTAATCCATAAGCAGACATAGGTCTGTACAAAAGAAGGTCGCTAATGTGACAGACATATCACCACGCTAGGAGTTACCCAAGGCCAAGCAGGGTGGGCACAAACCACCTGTTATGGGGCTTACCTCACAGTTTTCGAATAATTGAGAATTCCAGGGATTCAAGCTCATCAACCCTTCTTTTCTTTTCAAAGGGTAGGGAAAGGGATTTTATTGCTTTCTTGCTTTTGCTTTCTTTTTCTTTTTGTATTTTTTTTGCTTGATTTTTGAGATAGTGCTTGAAATATTGCTGTAATGATATAAAAGAACATTTTTTTTCTTTTCTCTTTTTCTTGAACTTTTCTTTTCTTTTTCTTTGCTAGGGATACTTGCTCGGATTAGTTGTAGAGCAAGGGATTTTTATTCTGGGTAGGGGTGAGCTTGTCCTTTTGCCAATTCTCAAAGATTCTAGACCATGTGCATGATAGGATAGCAGGGGAAACTTTTCGCTCAAGAAATCACTTCTACTATGTAGCAAAACATGGAAATTACAAATATAATCATTTTATTGTGAAAAGATGTGCTTGGTTTAAGTAAATAACAAGATCAATTCTCTATGCTCAAACTTTATTTAATTGAATTTTGTGGACTTTGATATAAGAGAGATTAGTAATCATGCCGGATAAAATCAAGATATTTATTTTTGTGAGTGTGCAAGTGAGGGATTCCAAATAAATGCTAATTTATCCAAAATAATTTGAAACATATAACTGCAATAATTGTAAGAAAATATATATAAACACTTTTGAGAAGTTTTGAGAATGTTGACTCTCTCTTTCTTCTTTATATTGTTTTGGTTTCGAAAGAGTCAAGCATATTGCTGTTTTTATATTTTTATCATTATTTTGATTTTTGGTTTTATTTTTGTTTTTGAGCAAAAAAATTTAACAAGTGCCATAAATAAATGCAATAAATAGTTTTGAAGATTTTGATGATTATGAATATTTTTGATGTTTTTGGATTTTTATAAATTTGAAAGAAATATAAGATAAAAATTTTGAAATATTTTAAACAAATATATACAAGGATGAAATGACCAAATTTATGCATAGTAACGTTTAAGATGCAAAATATTCATGGGTTCTTTAAGTTCTTTACCATCTAAGGTAGATAATTTGTATGCTCCTGATTCAAATTTAGCAGTAATAATGTATGGTCCAAGCCAGTTGGGCTCAAATTTACCTTTAAGGTCCTTAGTTGCATTTGTATTTTTTTTATTTTCTTTTAAAACAAGGTCGCCGATCTCAAAGGATCGATGACGAACTTTCTTAGCATATGATCTTTTAAGCTTGTTTTGGTAAGCACGGAGATGCTCCAAAGCATTGATGCATTTTTCATCTAGGAGTTCCAACTGATTGAGTCTGCTAGCACGATATTCATCTCCTACTTCGGTATCTTGAAGTAGCAGAGCCAAAGAAGGAACTTCCAATTCAAATGGAAAAACTGCTTCAGCACCATAAACCAAAACAAATGGTGAAGTTCCCGTGGGGGTTCGAACACTAGTTCGATAGGCCCACAAGGTTGGATATAATTGAATGTGCCAGTCACGGCCGGTTTTATTGACCAATATTTTGAGAATTTTGATTAAGGTTTTGTTAGATGCTTCTGCTTGACCATTACCCCGAGGATAATAGGGAGTGGACCAGCGATGTTGAATCTTATATTTTTGGCATAATTTTTTAACATCTTTATTTTTGAAACAAGTTCCATTGTCGGAGATGAGATTTGCGAGAATTCCGAACCTACAAATGATTTGATTAAAAATAAATTTAGAGACTTGTGTGCCAGTGCAAGAAGCTAAAGGCATAGCTTCGACCCACTTCGTGAAATACTCAGTGGCGGTTATGATGAATTTGTGTCCATCAGATGACACAGGATTGATTTTGCCAATAATATCTAAGCCCCATTTAGAAAAGGGCCAAGGAGATGAAATAGCTTGCAGCTCTTGTGCGGGTGCATGGACAAGGTCAGCATGTTTTTGGCACTTGTCGCAATGGCGCACATACTCATGTGCATCCGTTTCCATGGTAGGCCAAAAGTATCCTATCCGAAGGAGCTTTTTAGCAATGACACTACCACTAAAGTGTCCTCCACAAGATCCATCGTGGGCTTCACTCAAGGCTGATTTAGACTCTTCTAAGTTTAAACATCTTAATAGGATACCTTCAAAAGATCTCCTATATAAAGTATTGCCAATTATTACAAATCGACTTGCTCGTCGACGTAATAACCGACGCTGGTTTCTATTAGAATTGGCGGGGAAAGTCCCATTTTGGAGAAAATCAAATATGTCCGTATACCAAGGTTCGGGAGTAGTTTCATTGATTAGAAACACATCCAAAGGCTCTAAGCATGACTTATTTGAAGCGGGTTCCTGGAGTCGACGAATAATGATAGTGGCATATTCGTCATCTAACTCCAAGGGCAGGAGAGATGCAGCTGCGGCCATAGCATCAACTGCACGGTTGCTAGTTCGAGGAATAGCTTCCAAGGTAACTTGATCAAATAAAGACATTAATTGTAAAACATAGGCCTTATATGGGCGCAGTTTATCATCTCTAGTTTGATAAACTTCATTAATTTGGTTTATAACCAGTTGAGAATCACCAAAAACTAAAAGATGTTTAATTTTTAGCGCTAGGGCAGCTCGTAATCCAAGGATTAGAGCTTCATACTCAACAGTATTGTTGGTGCAAGCAAATGTCAATTTGAAGGACAGAGGAATAAGATGTTTTTGTGGAGATATTAAAATAATACCCGCACCAGCCCCACTCATGCATCGGGCTCCATCAAAGTATAAGGACCATTGTTCAGTATGGTCTGCCTCTAATTGAAGGCATTCATCTAGAAACTCAATGATGAGGGGATGGGTAGACTCTAAGGGTGCAACATCTAATTGATCTACTATGATTTGACCCTTAACAGACTTTGTCCTATGAATGTGAGATCAAACTTGCTTAGAGCAAGAACCCACTTGGCTATGCAACCCGATAAATAAGGTCGACTCATGAGATACCTTAAGGGATCATATTTAGCAATGACATAAGTTTTTTGACTAAGCATATAATGTCATAATTTTTGCATAGCAAACACGACTGCTAGACATAGTTTTTCCAACTCTATGTAGTGAGTTTCATAATCGATGAAGGTTTAGCTAATATAATAATTAGCACATTCTCTCTTTTCATCATCAAGTTGAGCTAACATAGCCCCTAAGGCAAAATCTAAAGTGGAAATATATAGGAGAAATGGGCGATCAGATTTAGGTGGTGAAAGCATAGGTGGATTAAGGAGGTATTGTTTGAGAAGTTTAAAATCTTCTCTAGTCATATCCTTTATAAATGAAGGCACAACTCCCGACTTGGTAAGTACTTCCCATAGGTTGTGGGAGGCCCAAAGTACGAGGAGATGGCGGAAAGTTATTTAAAAGAATTGAATCTTGCATGAAAGCATTTGTTTTTTCTGATATTAAGGTTGTGGATAAATCTGGTAAAAGTTCATCGAAAAGGGCATAAGATGTAGAAGGCTTATTACCTATATCTTGAGATGTGGAAGGTATGATAGATGTGTCTATAAGTTTTGAATTTATAGGGATAGAACTTGAAGGATTGGTTGTAGATTTAAGATCTTTTTGAGGTTCTAAAATGATTTTTTTAGAGGGTTGTTGGTCTATATAGGAGGATGAAATTAATGGAGGGGAAATAGGTGAAGTTATGGGTGTGTGTTTCATAGTTTTAGATGAAAAATAAGAACTAGGATGTGTGGATGACAGAGCAAGGCAAAATTGCACTCCAACGGGTTCTGCCAAAGCACACATATCAAAAGGTCTAGGGTCACCATGGATAGTGACCAACTGATTTTTAAACTCAAATTTAACACATTGGTGTAAGGTTGATGGGACCGCTCGCATGGCATTGATCCAAGGGCGACCCAAAAGTATATTGTACGATGCTTGGGCAATGTACAATAAACACGGTTGTTTCTAGGGTTCTAGGACCAACTTGCAATGGGAGGGTAATAACTCCACACGTTTCTTGTGTTTCGTCATTAAAAGCTTTGATAATCATATCAGTTTTCTTCATTTCATCACTTCTAAAGCCAAATCGTTGGTAGAAGTCAAAAGTGCAAATGTTTAGAGATGAGCCATTATCAATCAAAACTCTTTTGATAGCTACATCTCCAATTAGAGCAGTAATGTATAAGGGATTATCCTTATGTAAACTGTGTTGTGGGATATCTTTATCCCGAAAGTCAATACAATCAATCTCTCGAGTGATGATAGTATTGGCCATAGCTTCAAGTTGAATGTTTTGAGGTACCATCATTTGGCTCAATGTAAGCATCAACTCATCCCTATGGGTGGGAGAGGATCTTAATAAATCCAAAAGGGAAATTCTGGCCGTAGTATTGGACAATTGCTCATTAATATTGTAAGGGGGTTTAGGTTGAACAGTAGGAGCATGATTCCCTTTATTGGGGTTTTTCAAAATGAATGGAGCCGATCCATCGTTCTGGTTTGGTTCTTGTTGGGAATTTTGAGCTTGTTGTCGAGTAACGACTCCAATGGTACCTACAATGTTATAGTGAAGACGCTGAACTGGTCTCGGTTGAGCATTGATGGCTTGTTCATTAGAAAGGAATATATTAGAAGAAGGTCGAGTAGTAACTCTTCTAGGAAATGGTTCTTCTGGAACCATAGCATCTGTGATGGGTTGAATAGGATCTGATTCGTTTTCAGAACTATTCGATTGGTTTGAAGTAATGTCTAGTTCACTTTCACTATCTGATTCTATATCACTAGAATCAAAAGTTTGAAAATTATGTAAGGGCCTGGTCGTAACCAGGGATAAGGTCGTGTCAAATATTTGAGGATCCTGAATAGGTAATTGTCCGCTAATGGTTCCTACATATCGGGTAGGAGGGGGAACATTATGATGTTCGATTTGATTGGCTACCTCTTTACCATGTCTTGGTAAAGGGTGTTGAAATATGTCTAGAGTTTGATTGGCATTTTGATTTTGATTTTGGGGAATGGTCTTTTGAGTATTATTAGGAGGGTTTTGTTTAGGTTGGAAGGCTTGCACTTCCATTTCATTATTGTCAATCAAATCTTGTATTTTATGTTTCAACCTTTTACAAGCGTTGGTAGAATGTCCAGGTCCTCTATGGAAATCACAGTGTAAGTCGACTCTGTATCCGGGTATAGTTGGATCAGGTTCCCGGATGGCTGGTAATTGGATCAAACCTCTTTCGAGTAATTGAGGTAAAATAGTTGATAAGGGTTGGTTTAATCTAGTGAATTCTCGAGGAGGCTTGTCAGGAGGTTTCAATATAAATTTTTTTGTTGTCTTCGTTGCATTGATATTAGCAACATTTTTGTTGTCAGTGACTCCGTCACCAACAACTTGTTTGTTTTTATATTGATTTCTGGATGTTTTCTCATCATCCTTCTTCCTAAGTTGGCCTCTCCTAATGAGGGCATCTTCTACTCTTCGAGCTAAATCTATAGCTTGATCGAAGGTAGTTAAGGTAGCAGTTGATAGCTCATAAGATATTTGTTCTTGTAAATTATTGATGAAAATGTCCAACATTTCCCTATAAGGCAGCACAAAGTGCAGTTTTCCTATCAATTGCCTCCATCTAGCTAAGAAATCGGCAAAACATTCATCCTTGTCTTGTTTTAAATTGTATAAATCTTTAATAGTTACATGCCTCTCGATGTAGGCACTAAATTGATGGACAAATGATTTCGCTGTTTCTTCGAAGTTTCTCAAAGAATGAGTGGGCAATTGATAGTACCACTCTAATGCCATTCCACCTAAACTTTTTGGGAACATTTTTAATAATAGCAAGTCATCATGCGATATGTCATGACATGCTATCCTAAACATGCGAAGATGCTCTATGGGATCTTCGGTTCCTTTATATATAGGCAGGATGGGCATGGGAAAATGCTTAGGGTATGGTTGAGCTACAACTATGGGATCCAAAGGTTGACTACATATCTCTCGATAATTATACGAGGGACGGTAGGGATCTATCTGGTCCATACGTGAAGCTAATTGTTTCACCATGGCTTCCAGATTACTAGTTTGCCCCCCATATTGGTTTGGTAGGGCATTGACATGGGTTTTATGGGCATATGATGGAGGAACATGAAGATTAGATGCCATGTTACTATTGTGTAAATTATTGGTAGGAAAAGTATTATGAAGGAATTTTGAAGTTGTATTATGTTGTATTCCAGATTGTTGAAAGTTTGTATTTGGCTTCGTTTTAGGTTTTTGTTTACTTGAAGCATATTGCTCAATAGTTTGGCGGAATAAAGTAGTGAAGGAAGGTTTCTTTTGTGTGGGAATGATTTTAGGTTGAATAACAGGTTCCTTAGGAGGTTGGATAACCTGTTGTTTTGACATGTTTTGAGCCATAGTGACCATATCCGTATTGGATGGCCCAACCTTGTCACTTTCTTGATCAATGAAAGACAAGGGATTAGTGCGCATATTACACATATATTCCATGGCTGCTTGAGTGTTACTAATTTGCCCTTTATCAATACGAATTGCCACATTAAGGTCATCAATGTTATCAATGAGAAATTTCTTGAAATGATCTACGTTGTCAAAAGCAATAGTTCCATCTGGAGCTACTCTAGGGGATGAGGATCCATCCTCTTTAACACTTCCTTCTTGTTCCTTATCTTCACCTAAGTCTTCTTCGATTGACCTAGAGTTTCTCCTTCCGGATTTGGATCTCCAAGAAGGACATTTGGGTCTCTAGTTGTATCTTGTAACCAATCTTCTTCTTCTCCTAAAGTTTCTTTACCATTCCTAAGTTTAGGCATGGTGCTTAATTTTGATTTCAGCAAATATATATATATATATAATATATATATATATATATATATATATATATATATGCAACAAATTAAGAGGTATATATTTACTATATACCTACTACAATATTTGAAAATGAAATGTTTAAGTTTTTGCTAAGTTTTTTAGTTTTTTTTTTTTTTTGAAATAATATAATAAAGACAGCAAATAACACAATAAATGCAAGAAATAAGACTGAAAGTAATAATCTAGTTTTCTATAAACAATTTATAGATATCATTAATAGGCTCGAGTTGTTCCGGAGTCATGAAGTGTTCTTCTTCAAATTGAAAGTTTTCTTTTAAAAATTTGATGAAAAGAGCTATAGTGATATTATCTGCTCTCAGATGCTGGTTGATAAAAGTAAAGCTCATGGCAATACTCTCGATATAACACAGCTCGTGGAACTCTATTCCATATTTCCCTATCTGTAAGAACAACCTCTTGGTCTTCTACACAACCTAGGAACTGGTGCACAATGGCTGCGTTCTCGAGGTATTCCTCGAAGGTGAACAGTTTTGAAGATACTAGAGCTCTCCTATAAGCTAACCATCTATGGCAGGCTCTCTGAAGTTCATGATAAAAAACTAGTTGATGAGGATCCAGGATTCTATCTAGGACTAGCCTCTTGATTTGCTTAAGTTGTGTGGACCTAGATGAGATGAGACTAAGTCTTCTATCAAGTTCGTTCCACAGGAATTGATTCCTACTTGTTTCAGGCACATTAAGCATAGAATTGATTTCTATGGCTGCCAATTGGTTTTCTACATTTATAGTAACTGCTAATCTTTTCTTAGGAGCTACCATCTAAACATGATTTCAAACTTAAATGTTTTAAAATGCATCTATGTTTTAGTTGTTCTATATATGTTTTTGTTTTTCAAAAGGTTATGATGCATTCACGTCGGGTTCACCAAAATGTATCGCTCCAAATTTTTTGCATCCTTACCTTTAGGCTATTGGATCCGTGCCCGGAAAGGAGGATGGGAAAAGGATGTCGCGGTACCTCGGACTGAGAGGACTTTGCGAAGGTCCCGCCTCTCAAGGGAGGTGTATTTTGATGATTTTTCGACGGATGGTGGGTTCACCAGGAAACATTTAATGGCGCTTTCCACGCCTAGGTTTGGAATGTGTTTTTATGTGTTCGTTTTTAACCTTAAGCATTCATATCCTAGGTTTGGCCAAATGAATCTAGATTAATCTATATGAAAATGCAAATTCAATGAATACAGAAAATAGATTTAAAGACATAAAAATAGAGAAATTACAGAATACAAATGAGGAATACCTGATCCGGATGTCTGATGAAGATTCTGATGTTTGAAGCAGTCAGGATCGTCTGGAATTCGACAGAATCATTTGAGATCCGACGAGATCGTCCGAGATCTGACGAATTCGTCGACAAATTGTCGAGACCTGCAAGCAGAAAAATAGATGCAAAATACAAAGAATACTACTCGTGCTAACAGAGGAAACAACACAAAATGACAGTATGAATACTGAGCAATAGTTAAGAATAGAAATTCAAGCAAATTACGATATTCTAATGAAAAATTATGATCTTATTATGCAATCTAAGCTAAATGGGTGAACTCCAAATGCAAAATAACATAAAAACTGAATAAACTATCTAATTTGCAGAATAAAATAGCAGAGAAAAGGTTGAGAAATGCAAACTTCAGGCACTGATTGCCTCAATATGGACTGCAGTTGAGATCATCTCGCATCAGTATGAAATCGCCTCGGATTCGACAGGTTCGCCTCCGATCTGAACAGGTTCGTCGACGACGATGTGTGCTGGCTCCGGCTGAAAAACAGTGATGTACCTACAACAAAATTGGTATGGGACCAGTGCAAATGAAAAATTGGGATGGTTCAACGTAGATGGAGTTAAATTGCAGAGAATTTCAGCCAGGGGGTGCGAAGGGAAGATCCTTAGGATTAAATAGGCTTAGGGGAGTAGTTAGGAGGTTGGAGATCATCCCTATTTGGGAGATCTCCAACGGGGGAGGGTCCCTAACGGCGTAGACACGCTTTTGCCCGGATTGGAGACCCGTTGGAATAGAAGCTAATTATGCAAAATTAGTTTTGCGACAAGATCGTCTGGACGTCCTAGCCTAGACGAAATCGTCAGATCTGGGGCGATATCGTCTGATCGACGACGATATCGTCAAACGGTCAAAACAACCTCTAAAAATGGCACGAAAAAGGGGGAAACGGATTACCCGATGGTTAACGGGCGGTTTGGGAGGTTAAATTTGAATTTTAAATTATTTACTAAGGTGAATGTAATTATGACAATTTTACTGCGCCAATTTTAGGGTGCTACAGCACGTCGTGCCTTTTCATTTCAAATGAGCGGATAGCTCATGTGTCAAACTTAGCCGTGGCTAAGGTGTTCACGGTGTGGGAAAGCTAGGGGTTCGAATCCCCTTGAGGAGGTAATTACGTTTTGCACTATTTTAATTTCGTTGATGCCCTAGGATAGGAGTTATAAGGTGGTTAAGGAATAATTAATTTTTTTTTTTAAACTTTATTTTTATAAGGGTTGAGAATATTATTTCAGAGGTGGATGAGTTGTTGATTTATTTTGATAATCATAAAATTGAAAATTAAGATTTAGGAGAAATAAGGAGTTGTTATAAAATATTTTTGAGAGCCTTATTGATTATTATTTTTGATAAGGATTTTTATTAAAAAGGACTTTGGTGGACGTGTTTATTAAGTTGGATTAAAAATTTGTAAATTGAGTTATGCTTATCTTGTGATTATTATTTGAAGTCCACTAACCCTTATTGAGATTGGAAAGGAAAGTTGTGTTTAGTGTGGCAGATTTTGTGGACAACTTCTTGGCATCAAAAAGGTATGGGCACATTATCCTATTGATTGTATATGGTGGTTGGTTTCTAAAATATTATTGTATTGAAAAGGATTGATTGTGGTTTCCTTTTCGAAAGTGGTTGGTTGAATGCTTCAAGGTTTTCTAGTTTGAGAGTTGTGTTTAAAACTTGTTTTATAAGCATAGTCATTGAAGCCCATTGGTTGTGAAATAACATGAAAAGAACATGAGTATCATTGTTATGTGAGATTTGTGGTTGAGCATTGTTGCAAACATTTGAGTTGGTTGATGCATGCTTAGACTAGGGTGTTTGTGAGAATGAGTAGTCCCTTGTGGTGATTGGTTGAGTTGAGTTGATTGAGCATAGTCAAGTGATTGTGTGAGGTGATTGGTCAATTTCCATGAAACAAACTATTCCATAATTCTGATTTGAGTTGAGAGTGAGATTAGAACATATTGAGTCTCTAACAATTCTCTTTATGATTCTATGAGTTGACTTGAATTGAGTTGAGATTGATTTAAGTTGAGTTGAGTTGAGAGTGAGGTTAGAATATATTGAGTCTTTAACATTTCTCTTTATGCTTCTATGAGTTGACTTGAGTTGAGTTATATACTATAAATTTCCTTTTTTTTGAGTTGAGATCATTGTGGATCATTGTTGTCATCCATTAAAGAGTACATTGTCATTCATTGTTGAGTTCATCTTTGAGCTTTGCCTTGATATATTTGTGGATGATATTTGAGTGCTACTTGAGCATGATTGATTGAGCCTTTGAGAAGGCCTTTGTGGATAGTTTTGGGACAACTTTGTGATAGTTTTGGGACATTTTTGGGGTTTAGCTTTGTGGACAATTTTGGGATAGCTTTGTGGATAGTTTTAGGATATATTTGAGCAAGTTATTGGTGAGCTTTCTAGAGCATATTTGGGCAAGTTCTTGGTGAGCTTGCTAGAGCATATTTGGGCAAGTTTTTGGTGAGCTTGCTAGAGCATATTTGGACAAGTTCTTGGTGAGCGTGTTGGAGTATATTTTAGGCAAGTTATTGGTGAGCTTGCTAGAGTAGATTTGGACAAGTTCTTGTGTGAGCTTGTTATTCAGTTTTAGATAAGTTATGTGTGAGCTTGTTATTCAGTTTTGGACAAGATCTGTGTGAGATTGTTATTCATATTTGGATAAGTTTTTTGTGAACTTGTTATTTAATTTTGGACAAGTTCTGTGTGAGCTTGTTATTTATATTTGGACAAGTTTTGTGTGAACTTATTATTGCTTAGCTTTGAGCAGATCAAATAAATAATTGTATTGTATAAGGATCCTTATTTATGTGTGAAGTATTATAAGGAGATTATTTGGTGGAGTACCCCACATTGGGGGAACCACGTTAAATCTTGTATCTCAATTGTGTATGGTGACTTGTGCTCTTTCTTACTATTGCTATTTGAGTTATTAATGCACACTACTATATTTGGTTATTACAATTAAGGACATTAATTTATATTGATTTGGAAAGAAAGTAAAAAGTGGTCTTATACTGTTCATCCCCCTCTTAGTATAAGTTTGTGTTATTCAATTGGTATCAGAGTGGGTTACTTCGAAAAAGCTAACAACTTGAGGGCAGATTCTACAAGAACATAGATGGCTTCACATTGTGGATCATCTACAAATAAGGCTCCATTATTTTATGGTAACAATTATGGTTTTTGGAGCATGAGGATGAATAACTACTTGATATAACAAGGATATGAGGTATAGAAAATGGTTGAAAAAGAGTATAGAATTGAAGGTGATCCTGAGGTAGATAATACTATCAGGAAATTGGTTGATATCAATGCAAGAACAATGACTTGTATTTTGAGTGGGCTTCATGAGACAGATTTTGCAAAGGTCATGGTATGCAATTTAGCTAATGAAATGTGGACCAAGTTGTAGAATACTTATGAAGGATATTCCAAGGTAAAGGTGGCAAAACTACAAACTCATAGAAAAATATTTGAGGAATTGAAAATGGAATATTCTAAAGATATTGTAAATTTTTTACTTTGTGTTGATGAGATTACTAACACCATGAGAGGCCTAGGTTTTGATATGAAAGAATAAAAAGTTACTCAAAAGGTTTTGAGATCACTTCCCATGAAATATGATTCTAAGGTTTCAACAATAGAAGAGACAATGGATATCAACAAGCTAACAATGGAAGAATTGCAAGGTACTCTCACAAATTATGAGATGAGGGCAAGTAAGCATCAGGTTCCAATAAAATATATTGCATTCAAGGCTTCAGAAAAAGAGAAAGGGAAAGTTTTAAAAACAAGTAGAGGTTCAGATAATGATGAGGAATCTAAATTCATCAAAAGGAATAAGAACTCAAAGAATTTCAGGGATATAAGGAAAGTTAGATGCTACAAGTGTGGTGATCTTGATCACTATGCATACATGTATCCACATAAAAAAAATGGTGATGATGAAAAATAGGGTAACAAAAGAAAATAATATGGAAAGCATAATCATGACAAAGATGAAAAATACAAACAAAACATGTTTGAGAAGAAGACATTTTTTCATAAGGCAAAGAAATATTACTACATTGTAGAATCATGTGATAGCTCAGATCATAATGAAAGAGAAAAATCAAATGATGAAAAGGAAGAACATCTATTCCTAGGAATAGAAGGTGAAAGAGAGAAGTGCTTTGTGTGTGGTCAAAGAGATCACAAATCAGGATATTACAATGGTTTCAATGATAGTGAAGATGAGATAACACATCAAGGAAACAAACATGGTCAAAGAAATATTGAGAGTTTGTTTGCTATAGAAGTTTATAATGGTCTCAATGAAAGTGAAAACAAAGACGTCTCACTTTTGGTTATAGAAAAGGAAGAGGATGAGCTAAGTAAACAAAAATCATAAATTAAAAGGCTAAAAGAAGAATACAGGAATATTGAAAACAAGATTCGAACAGATGTTAAAATCAAATAAGAACTACTTCAAACAATCAGTAATCTCAGATAAGAGCTTAAAAATGCAAAAAGGATAGAAGAAAGTATGAATGAAGAACTAAGGTTAACCACGACAAGACATGATACATTAGATGAAAAGGTTCAAAAATGAGAAAACTTATTTTAAGGTTGTATCTTACTTCCAAGAAAAAACACACTCAAAAGGAAAGGAAGTTCTAAAAGATGAAAGCAAGGAAGCACCTAAGATTTGTGAGAAAATTTCCAAAGTTTCTATGGCTCCAAATATTTAGTTTGGATCTTGTTTTGAGAAAGGTGAATCAAGTTCAAAATAAAAAGAAATTCTTGAAGAGGAAAGCAAGGAAGAAACTAAGTAAGAGGTTTTAGATGCTACAAATAAGGTTCAAGGATGCAATGCAGAAGTTGAAAATGATCATAAGGATAATGGTCAAGAAAGATATGAGGAACCAAGGCATGAACAAAGGGCTTTTCAAGGACATTGTTTTTCTTGTAATGTATTTGGACACAAAGCTATACATTGCAGGATCCATGGATCAAAGAAGTTTGATTTTGCTAGAAGAAACCTCAAAGGAAGAAGGTATGGTTTTAAGGGACATTGCTTCTCATGCAACAGGATTGGTCATAGATATTTTCAGTGCAAAGGAAATGAGCAACATGGTTTTGGTTTTAGAGCTTCACAATTCAGAAGTCATGGTCATAATGGTCAAGAAAATAGAGCTTCACAATACAGGGTTCAGGAAAGGAATGGATATGGAAATTATTTTAAGAATGAATTTAGGACATGGACACCATCCAAAGGCTACAATATCAAGTGTTTTAATTGCAATAAATTTGGGCATATTGCAAAATGGTATAGGACTCAATTCCAAACATGCTAAAGGCAAGAAGGTCAAATAAGTTCAAGGTAAGAAGGTCAAACAATTTCTAGACAAGAAGATCAAGTAATTCATCAAGAGAAGGATATCAGAAAAACATGGAAGGAAGTTGATAGAGGAAAGAAACAATGTGATATGGGAGTAAAAGTACTCCCACCCCAAAATTAATCACCTCAAAAGAGAAGGTGGTGAGGGGGCTATGCTTAAGAGTCATATATTTTAGCCCCATAGGTGTCCCTTTTGCCATTGATGTCAAAGGGGGAGAGATTTGAGTAAGGGGGAGAGCATTGAGTTAGGGGTATCAGCCTCAAAAGAGAGCATTGAGTTAGGGGGAGCAGCCTCCATAGATATTATTGAGTCAGGGGGAGCAAATTTGATTCTCAAAGATGGCTTTTGCAGTGATTGTGGTTTTTGCTTTAGAGGTGTTGCCATCAATGACAAAGGGGGAGATTTTTGGCAATTTGAGTTATTTTATGTTGTCATTGTTTTCACATGAATCATTGATGTCATATGGATCACATTGAGTTTTGATGGGCAAATGATATCTTGGAAAGCATGGATAAAATTAGGGTTTTTGTGAAAACCAATGCAGGAAAAATAAAAGGTTTTATTTAAAAAAATGGATGGTGGATTTGAAATGGGTTTTTCTTAAAACCCAGGTTGGCCTTTCATTTCGTCGAAAAAGGTGCCCCGGTGATGGAGATATTTAATTTTAAATATTTAGTTTAAATTTTAATTATTTAAAATTTTAATTTTAATTTTAAAATTAAAATTAAAGTTAGCGTCGATGTCTAAAGAAAGAGGGAAAATCAATAATGCACCAACGTCATCAAAAATGAGGAGAAGACTATATAATGGTTGAAAAAGAGTATAGGGTTGAATGTGATCCCGATATAGATAAGACTATCAAGAAATTGGTTAAGATCAATGCAAGCGCAATGAATTGTATTTTGAGTGGGCTTCATGAGACAGATTTTGCAAAGGTCATGGTATGTAATTCAGCTAATGAAATGTGGACCAAGTTGTAGAATACATATGAAGGATATTCCAAGGTAAAGTTGGTAAAACTACAAACTCATAGAAAAATATTTGAGGAATTGAAAATGGAATATTCTGAAGATATTGCAAATTTTTTACTTCGAGTTGATGATATTACTAACACCATGAGAGGCCTAGGTTTTGATATGAAAGAATCAAAATTTACTCAAAATATTTTGATATCACTTCCCATGAAATATGATGCTAAGGTTTCAGCAATAGAAGAGACAATGGATATCAACAAGCTAACAATGGAAGAATTGCAAGGTACTCTCATAGCTTATGAGATGAGGGTAAGTAACCATTAGGTTCCAATAAAATAGATTGTATTCAAGGCTTCAGAAAATGAGAAAGGGAAAGTTTTATAAACAAGTAGATTTTTAGATAATGATGAGGAAGCTAACTTCATCAAAAGGAATAAGGACTCAAAAAATTTCAGGGATATAAGGAAATTCAAATGCTACAAGTGTGGTGATCTTGGTCACTATGCATACAGGTCTCCACATGAAGAAAATGGTGATGTTGAAAAATAGGGTCACATAATAAAATAATATGGAAAGCATAAGCATGACAAAGATGACGAATACAAGCAAAACAGGTATGAGAAGAAGAAAAATTTTCTTAAGGCAAAGAAATATTACTACATTGGACTAGTCATAGCTCTAATCATAGTGATAGAGACAAATCAAATTATGAAAAGGAATAAAATATATTGCTAGGAATAGAAGGTGAAAGAGAGCAGTGCTTTGTGTGTGGTAAAAGAGATCACAGATCAGGATATTGTAATGGTTTCAATGATAGTGAAGATGAGATGACACATCAACAAAACAAGAATGGTCAAAGAAATCTTGAGAGTTTGTTTGCTATAGAATATTATAATGGTCTCAATGACAGTGAAAACAAAGAAGTCTCACTTTTGGTTATATAAAAGGAAGAGGATGAGCTAAGTAAACAAAAATCAGAAATCAAAATGCCAAAAGAAGAATACAGGAATCTTGAAAACAAGATTCGAACAGATGTCAAAATCAAAGAAGAACTACTTCAAATAGTCAGTAATCTCAGAGGAGAGCTTCAAAATGCAAAAAGGGTAGAATAAAGGATGAATGAATAACTAAGGGTAACCACAGCAAGACATGATACATTAGATGAAAAGGTTCAAAAAGTAGTGGAAACTTATTTTAAGGTTGTATCTTACTTCCAAGAAAAATCACACTCAAAAGGAAAGGAAGTTCTAAAAAATGAAAGCAAGGAAGCACCTAATATTTGTGAGGAAAGTTTGAAATTTCATATGGCTCCAAATATTCAGTTTGATTCTTGTTTTGAGAGAGGTAAATCAAGCTCAAAGGGAAAAGAAATTCTTGAAGATAAAAGCAAGGAAGAAACAAAGGAATAAGTTTTAGATGCTACAAAGAAGGTTCAAGGATGCAATGCACAAGTTGAAAATGATCATAAGGATAATGGTCAAGAAAGTTATGAAGAACCAAGGCATGAACAAAGGGCTTTTCAAGGACATTGTTTTTCTCATAATGGATTTGGATACAGGGGGTCTATGGATCAAAGAAGCTTGATTTTGCTAGAAGAAACCTCAAAGGAAGAAGGTATGGTTTTTAGGGGCATTTCTTCTCATGTAATAGGATTGGTCATAGAGTTTTTCAGTGCAAAGGAAATGAGCAACATGGTTTTGGTTTTAGAGCTTCACAATTTAGAATTTGTGGGCATAATGGTCATGAAATTAGAGCTTCACAATACAGGGTTTAGGAAAGGAATGGATATGGAAATTATTTTAAGAATGAATTCAGGACATGGGCACCATCCAAAGGCTACAATATCAAGTGTTTTAATTGTAATAACTTTGGGCATATTGCAAAATGGTGTAGGACTCAATTCCAAATAGGTTTAAGGCAAGAAGGTCAAACATGTTCAAGACAAGAAGATCAAGTAATTCATCAAGAGAAGGATATCAGAAAAAAAATGGAAGGAAGTTGATAGAGGAAAGAAACAATGTGAGATAGGAGTAAAAGTACTCCCACCCCAAAATTAATCACCTCAAGAGAGAAGGTGGTGAGGGGGCTATGTTTAAGAGTCATATACTTTAGCCCCATAGGTTTCCCTTTTGCCATTGATGTCAAAGGGGGAGAAATTTGAGTAAGGGGGAGAGCATTGAGTTAGGGGAGCAGCCTCCAAAGAGAGCATTGAGTTAGGGGGAGCAGCCTCCATAGATATTATTGAGTTAGGGGGAGCAGCTTTGATTCTCAAAGATGGTTTTTACAGTGATTATGGTTTTTGCTTTAGAGGTGTTGCCATCAATGACAAAGGAGGATATTATTGGCAATTTGAGTTATTTTATGTTGTCATTGATGTCACATGAATCATTGATGTCATATGGATCACATTGAGTTTTGATGGGCAAATGATATCTTGGAAAGCATGGATAAAATCAGGGTTTTTGTGAAAACCAAGGCAGGCAAAATAAAAGGTTTTATTTAAAACCATGGATGGCAGATTTGAAATGGGTTTTTCTTAAAACCCATGTTGGCCTTTCGTTTCATCGAAAAAGGTGCCCCGGTGATGGAGATATTTAATTTTAAATATTTAGTTTAAATTTTAATTATTTAAAATTTTAAAATTAAAATTAAAGTTAGCATCGACGTCTAAAGAAAGAGGGAAAATCAATAATGCGTCGACGTCATCAAAAATGAGGAGAAGACTATATAAAGGGGGATCCTAAGGTTCATTTGAAATTAATCCTTGCTCGTGTTAATCGTTGGCTAAGCATCCGAAGAGAGCTCATGCGAAAATCATTTTGAAAAGGGAGACAACGAATAAATCCAAGGTTGGTCGAAATCCCAAGACATTGTGGGCAGAGTGGTGCATTGGCAATTGGATTTTTGTTAAGGTGTGTGGCAGCACTTTACATCAAGGTTCGAATCTCCTTGACTGCATTCGAAGGCATTGGAAGGAAAGTGCTCGAAGCACTTTTGGTTTGCATGGAAGGGAGGAAGGACTTAAGGCACGTCGTGCCTTTTCCTTTCGAACGAGCGGCTAGCTCGTGTGGCAACCTTAGCCATGGCTAAGGCATTCACGGTGTGTGCAAGTTGGGGGTTCGAATCCCCTTGAGGAGGTAATTATGTTTTGCTCTAATTCAATTTGGTTGATGCCCTAGGATAGGAGTTATAAGGTGGTTAAGGAATAATTAAAGTTTTTAATTAAACTTTATTTTTATAAGGGCTGTGATTATTATTTCAGAGGTGGATGAGTTGTTGATTTATTTTGATATTCATGAAATTGAAAATTAAGATTTAGGAGAAATAAGGAGTTGTTATAAAATATTTTTGAGAGCCTTATTGATTATTATTTTTGATAAGGGTTTTTATTAAAAAGGACTTTGGTGGATGTGTTTATTAAGTTGGAGTAAAAAGGTGTAAATTGAGTTATGCTTATCTTGTGATTATTATTTGAAGTCCACTAACCCTTATTGATATTGGAAAGGAAAGTTGTGTTTAGTGTGGCAGATTTTGTGGACAACTTCTTGGCATCAAAAAAGGTATGGGCACATTCTCCTATTGATTGTTTATGGTGGTTGATTTCTGAAATATCATTGGAGTGAAAAGGATTGATTGTGGTTTCCTTTTCGAAAGTGGTTGGTTGAATGCTTCAAGGTTTTCTGGTTTGAGAGTTGTGTTTAAACCTTGTTTTATAAGCATAGTCGTTGAAGCCCATTGGTTGTGAAAGAACTTGAAAAGAACATGAGTATCATTGTTATGTGAGATTTGTGGTTGAGCATTGTTGGAAACATTTGAGTTGGTTGATACATGCTTGGACTAGGGTTTTTGTGAGAAAGAGTAGTCCCTTGTGGTGATTGGTTGAGTTGAGTTGATTGAGCCTAGTCAAGTGATTGTGTGAGGTGATTGGTCAAGTTCCATGAAATAAACTAATTCCATAATTTTGATTTGAGTTGAGAGTGAGATTAGAACATATTGAGTCTCTAATAATTCTCTTTATGCTTCTATGAGTTGACTTGAGTTGAGTTGAGATTGATTTGAGTTGAGTTGAGTTGAGATTGATATTAGAACATATTGAGTCTCTAACAATTATCTTTATGCTTCTATGAGTTGATTTGAGTTGAGTTGAGTTGAGATCATTGTGGATCATTGTTGTCATCCATTGAAGAGTACATTGCCATTCATTGTTGAGTTCATATTTGAGCTTTGCCTTGATAGATTTGTGGATGAGATTTGAGTGCTACTTGTGCATGATTGATTGAGCCTTTGAGAAGGCCTTTGTGGACAGTTTTGGGACAACTTTGTGGATAGTTTTGGGACAGCTTTGTGGACAGTTTTGGGACAGCTTTGTGGATAGTTTTGTGGACAAATTTGTGGACATATTTGGGATAGATTTGAGCAAGTTCTTGGTGAGCTTGCTAGAGCATATTTGGACAAGTTCTTGGTGAGCTTGCTAGAGCAGATTTGGGCAAGTTCTTGGTGAGCTTGCTAGAGCATATTTGGACAAGTTCTTGGTGAGCTTGTTAGAGCAGATTTTGGGCAAGTTCTTGGTGAGCTTGCTAGAGCAGATTTGGGCAAGTTCTTGGTGAGCTTGCTAGAGCAGATTTGGACAAGTTAGCAAATTTGGACAAGTTATGTGAGCTTGTTATTTAGATTTGGACAAGTTCTGTGTGAGCTTGTTATTCAGATTTGGACAAGTTCTGTGTGAACTTGTTATTCAATTTTGGACAAGTTCTGTGTGAGCTTGTTATTCAGATTTGGACAAGTTTTGTGTGAACTTGTTATTGCCTAGCTTTGAGAAGATCAAAGAAATCATTGTATTGGATAAGGATCCTTATTTTTGTGTGAAATATTATAAGGATATTATCTGGTGGAGTACCCCACATTGGGGGAACCACATTAAATCTTGTGTCTCAATTGTGTGTGGTGACTTGTGCTCTTGCTTACTACTGCTATCTGAGTTATTAATGCACACTACTATATTTGGTTATTGCAATTAAGGACATTAATTGATATTGATTTGGAAAGAAAGTAAAAAGTGGTCTTATATTGTTCACCCCCCTCTCAGTATAAGCTTGTGTTCTTCATAATAGTCGACATGTCTTCTAGTCTTTAGAAAAAAAGAGCTTAACAAATCCTCTCCCTCTGCCTCAGGAACCATCTTATCCTGAACCAACCCAGCATAACCAGAATATAAACCTATAGATGAGGATAGGGGAAGATCTAAATTTTCCTTCTCTATAGTCAAAATCCCACCCATATTTGTAGTAGGATTCTTAGATCTCTTTTACTCCACCTTTGGCTTGGATTTCTTCATATCCTAGATCTTATTTCTTGAGCTTCTAGGGTTCTTCATATTATTTTTCTTATTTGAGCTTTGGGAGTGGTATTGACTAGATATATGCCTTGGTTTATCATATCCTTGGAACACTCCTGGCCTATTTTCATACTCTATACACTGCATCTATGTCCTAATTTCATCAAATATGATATCTATGGAGTCTAGGAGTTTTACCTCCATATTTACCAAAACTCATAGCCTAGTGAATACCATACGATTTTGAGCTAGAGTAGCCACATCAAAGGACACTAGATCCCCAATATTTTAAAATACCTCTAAGGACATCATGGTGCCAAAAAAATTTAGGGAAACTAGGAAGTCTTACCCATAGAGGCACCAAATTGACCTTTTGCATAAAAGGGTTGAAATATGTACTCCATTTACGAAGATAAAGGTCTCTTTGTCCAAAAAATCAGGGGCCACTTTCTAATATTCATCTAGAGTCCTCTGCATAGGAAATCATGATCAAAAAAAGGATTTGGAGAAATCCAAGATATCAAGGGATCTCAGTGGACATCATTTCACCAATGCCCACTTTTGTATCGAGTCAAAATAAGGTTTGCGTCCCTAAAATTTTCCAACTAAATCCAAATCACCTTCTTTACCCATGTTGATAATTTCTCCCAGGATTTGTAACTCTTGGAACACCAGGGAAAGATCATATTGAGGCTACTTCCCCCCTACATAACTAGATCTAGTTTCCACTCTAGCATAAGATTTGGCCAAAATCACGTGGCATCCACCATCCTTTCTTGCTTGATCACGGATTGAGTGTTGGACATTAATAATATTATCAACATTTTTTGAACTCACTTGGGATCTACCTTTGAATTTCCATGGATCCCATTCCAAATTCTCCACTGGGATTGTGGGACCTTTAAGTTTAAAAAATATCCCATCATCACATCTTGGTCACTTGACTACTAAATCACAGAGAGCTATCCACCACCTCCAATAGCCTGCAATCTTGGTTCTTCATATTCTCACTCTTACACAGTTTCAAAATTTTCATGTTCCATAAACCTTCACCATAATTTAGTAATTATGCATATATCCATTGATAATATTTAATACTAAGATATTTTTCTATGAGTAACATTTATATGATTTATACTTGATCCTGGATAAAGGAACTATGAGATAATCTAGGAGAAATCCCAATATTTGTATCAGAGCCATGAAGATTTAGAGTGAAGGTATTAGGACAATTGTAGCCATCTAATTATAAGAACTATTAGATAAAGTATTATTTTTTAATGAGAGGTCATGTTCATTGTTGCCAGTGAAGACTAAAGAGAAGAGAAATGTGAGTTTTTTGAGGGGATATTCAAGGAAATTTTGCTTATTGGATGACCTATTGGAATATTATTGGTTGATTGCTTGGTATTGGAGAAGAAAGGATTGCATTTGAAGAACATGGAGAACAAATTATAGAACATCTAAGTTGGATAATAGACATCTAATGATATCTTGTGAATTATGAGTTGAAGAAAACCTAAGTTGGATAACATCTATCTTTAAGTTCTCATGTGTTGAAGGAAACCTACATTAGAGAATTAGAAGGTATACCAAATAATTGAAAGCTAGGGTTTGTAAAACTATCCCATCAGAACTAGATCATTGAAACACATAGGTATATATATTTCCTTTTTGACATTAAATTATTTTAATGATAGATAATTATTTTATTGGAACTATGAGATTAGAAAGTTGGAGGTGTGCATTACATAGAACACAAAATTATATTGGTTAGGTGAAACTGTTGGAATATTAAATAAATAGTGAATTAGTAACATATGTAGGACAAAAATTATATCATACATAGAATTATAATGTTCCATAACCAAGAAAAATATTATGCAAAATTAAAATTACAAGAGATTTATATATTACACGAAGTTAAATTTATTCCATGAGAATTTTGGGTCATTATATGGTTGAGAGTTGTTAAATTTATTCTGCAATATATTTGAAATGATATTACCTAAGATGAATATTACTTGAGAGGGATGTAAAAGGCATGAAATGATATATGGTCTATCCCATGAAATTTTTGACCAAAAAAAAAATGTTGCTTATTGCTTATTGAGCATAATTTGATGATTTTTTTACCAGATTCAATCACAGGTCCTAATATCTAGGATCTTAAATAGACTTAAATATTAGAGCAATAAACATATAAAATTAATAAAATTAATGAATATAACATTCATGAAAATAACAATAATATGGATTAAATGGCCAATATTAATAACAATATGCATAAGCAAAATTTACAATATAATTGTTCAAAATATTGTATACAAGCTTTAATATTCTCTAATGAGTCTCTTAATACAATGGAATTTATTTGGTACAATACATGGAGCTTTGTATTCATAATATAAACCTAGAAAGGTGACTCTTGAACTCTTTTGACTATTGCTCTCCTTACATATCTGGGAGATGCATCCTTTTTTATTCCATACATAAGATAAACCTCTCATGTCCCTTGGCTTTACATCTTGCCACTTGCATACATGACTCTTGATATTCTATTTACTTGCACACTCTACTATACGATACTTTGCACTCTCCTACATCTACACACTTGCAGACTTTATGACATGACACTTGCACACTCTCACACTTGCATACTTTATGACACTTGGACACATCCTACACGTAAACACATACTTAAGGAAAAATATAAATCACACATATAAACTATAGACTCACACCTTATTCTAATATTTACATATATTCAATTGTACCATAGGTAAATTTATGTTTCTACCAAATAATGTAATATTGTTTAACATAATTCTCTTATGAAATTTTGACCAGGTAAATTTACGTTTCTACCAAATAATGTAATAACTCTTACACCCTCTTGTATTACATTATTTGGTTATTGAATAATTTAGTCTTCAATCTATTCCTTTTAGTCCTTCAGCTTGATCTTCTTCATCTTCAATTATTTATTCATGTATTTTGTTCTTCTTTCTTTTATTCTTTGCTTTATTCCTCTTCTTTAATCTTCTTGTCTTTATCTTCACTTGTGGTATGGTTGTTGGTGTGACTTCTGGATAATGAGTTAGCAAGTCATCACAATAATACATTTTGGAATTTAAATATTCCACATTGAAGCTAACATATGTTGCATTCAAATCATATGTGTCATAGCTAGCATTAGTTTTTCCTTCTTGTTTCTTTTCTTGATAGATATCAAAAGTGAGTAGTGCCATATACATCACTATACCTACTTCAATATGCAACATAATAATTTTTTAGGGATTCCACTATGCTCCATTTTTTTTTATAAAGATAGTTGATGAATGTTGTAAATTTTTATTTTTGATATTTTTTAGAATGAAAGACAATATCATCTTCAAATCATTTAATATATCCTTCTTTTCATGAGAATCATCGATCAAATTTTGTGTATTGAATTTTAGATTGTTCAACATTTCTTCATTATCTTCAAAAAATATATTTTTAATGATTTCTTTTATAATGAGATCCTTTGATGTTGAAGCCCTTAACAATTTTAATTTTTAAATTCAATCAATCAAATCATTCAACTTTTCACATTCCTTTGAAGTAGAATTCCTTATCCCTCCAAAAATTTTAATTTTAATAATCAAATTTCTTTAAAACATCAATTTTCAAATTTGCAAATTCACAAAATTTAATTTTGTAATTATTTAATTTCTTCAAAATTATTTTGGAGTAGAAATCCTTATTTTTCCAAAGTTTAATTTCAATCAACCAATTTTATCAAAAATCAAGTTTTTGAAATCAATATCAAATTAATTTCTCAATTTCATAAATCAAATCAATTTTCAAATTTCCCTTATAACTCCCAGATTTCCTTTTTTTCAAATAATCTTTTAATTAAATCTTTAATTATCTTAACTCTTTGTCAATTATTTCTTGCCCCAAAAAATTAACTTTATTAGTCAAACCTCTAAAATATGCATGCTCAATTATTTATTGGTGCTCTCATACATGGATCTTTTGCATGAGGTATTACATACTCCCTTGGTGTTGATCATTCTCTTCTTTGCAAGATGTAAAATATTACCAGGCTAGTCTTCATAGGTGCATATGCTATCACTTCTCTTTCAAAATGATTTCAATAGGCGCTATCACTTCCATATCGAAGGCTTTCAATAGATGATTCTCAGGTGTTATCTCTCCTCTTTTAGAGGCTTTTAACAAGCACTTCCTAGGTGTTGCCACTTATTTTTTAAATGCTTTCAATAGATGCTTCTCAACTTCTCTTTTTACACTCTTTAGGTGCTACAATTCACTCCAAATTATATCATTTCTAGGGCACTTATTTATTTGTGAGGATACTTCAAATATTTTGATGTAGGGTTGCTTCAGTAATGTAGATTAGGGATGCACCAAGCTCTTAGAAGGCACTCATCACCAAGCTACTTTATTTTTAGCAACTCTAGCAAATTGACTTTGCTAGTCTTTGACTTCAACCATCAAATATTTCTCCTTCTCTATGTTTTTTGCTTACCATTTTTATTCTTATTATTTGTGTAGGTCTAGAACTTTCCTTTGAAGGCTTCACGGTCTTCCCATCACTTCAAAAATTATTTAAGGCTCTTCAAACATTGTAGTTTGAACTCAATATCACCTGATTTAAAATTCATACATATTTGAAATTGGGGTATGGCTCCAATAATATTTTTCTAGAACATTTCTTTTTGTCTAGAATCTCTTAGGACCAATATTCAATTCTTTGAAGAATTTCTTTAATCCTTCACAAATGCATTCAATATGTAGTTAAATAAAATTCACACCAATTTTTTTCCCAATGCTAGCTATGAAACTTATCACTCCAAGTTTCTTCAAATATTTACACCAAATTTTTATGATGCTAGCTTTATGAGACTACTCAAAGTAGCTCTGATACCATTGATGGATTTTTAGCCAAATTCAATCATAGGTTCCAATATCCAAGATCTAAAATAGACTCAAATGTTAGAGCAATCAATATATAAAATGACCAAAATCAATGAATATAACCTTCATGAAAATAATATTAATATGGATTAAATGGCCAATATGAATAATTATATGCATAAGAAAAACATACAATATAATTGCTCAAAATATTGTATATAAACTTCAATATTTTCTAATGAGTCTCTTATTACAATGGACTTCATTTGATATAGTAAATGGAGCTTGTATCCATAATATAACCTTAGAAAGGTGATTCTTAAAAATTTTTAACTATTGATCTCCTCACATATTTTGGGAGATGCATCATTTCCTATTTCATACATAATAAAAACCTCTCATGTTCCTTGGCTTTACATCTTGTCACTTGCATACATGACTTGACATTCTATTTACTTGCACACTCTACTATATGACACTTTTCACTCTCCTACATATACACATTTACATGCTTTATGACATGATACTTGCACACTTTATGAAACTTGGACATATCCTACACATAGACACATACATAAGGGGAAATATAAATCACACATCTAAACTATAGACTCACACCCTATTCTAATATTTACATATTTACAATTGTACCATAGGTACATTTACCAAATAATGTAATATTCCTTAACATAATTCTATTATGAAATTTTTTACCAGGAGAAAAGAAATAATAAGAACAATATATTATGCTAAATTAAAAGGGTTGAGAATTAACCCATAAAATTTTTGACCAAGAGAAAATTTTCAGGGAATAACTTTTCATTTTTGTGAAACTTACCTTTTTTATTTTGATCTTCGAAATGTTTTTTATTCAAATTTTTAAATTAAACACTCAAGGGGATATTTGTGGAAAGATTTCTTTTTTGATAAGTAGATTGGATTTAAAAATTAGGTTTTGAGGGGGCGGAGGTCCAAGGTTCAAATCTTAGGCCTCACCAAAGTGAACGTTTGTCCCTTTCCTGGTGCTTTCAATGGTGTAAAAGGTTTAAAATTATTGTGGCATGATGGTTATAGGGGTAAACTACATGAATATCTATGTGGTGGCTTCTAGGGAAGACAACGCATAATACTATGGTAGCCATAAAAATCATATAGCCTTCCCGAATTCGTGGCGGCTACCGATTCCACCATGTAAATTAATAAAAAAAAGGTTTTGAAAGGAGCCTCAAAACCTTATACAGAGAAGCAAAGATAAACAAACTTGAACCAACAGCAAAATCTTAAAACGCAAAGGCAAATCATTGAGAAAAACTAGAATTTCCAAAGGGGAATCCCAACGGGATGATCCCAACAAAATAAGAAAGATCCGTATACAAAAGGGAAGGTCCTAGGGGGAAGATCCCAACATGACAAACTAGGCAACAAACCATTAGTCTTCAGTGTTGACATTTACAGTAGTGTTGACATCCGAAGTGTCTTTGGCATTCTCAAAGATCGTCTTGAGTTGGATGTGAAGTTTTAGAAATATTTTTGGAAAGATTTTTTTTTTTTTTTTTGGTGGTGGCCACAAGGGGTAAACATACTGTGACCACGAGGGAACCATTACATAACATATCCGCAACATGTGAGGCGAGATATTTGAACCTGGGCCTCTCAGCAACTAGAGGGAAACAAAAATGCTCTTCTATTATAAAAATGCTATTTTACTTTGTCACAAAACCAAAAAGGAAATAACTATTACCATATTTGTGAAAGAGCACATAGTACACAATTTTGTAAGTATAATGCATGGAATAGGAACAATCAAGACCAAGAATATCCTAAAGGGAAACAAAAAAATAAGAACAATCAGCAAGGTTTTATTGTACAAATAAAATTAGAATGTATACATAGGGTTCTTATGGCAAATAAAAAATATTGTTATCTAGTATTGAATAATTCACAAAACTAATATCTTATTTGCAATCGATCCTAAAGAACATCAATTTTAAAAAGATGTAATGATATCTAAAAATAATATAAGAAAAATGTGTATGGCTCTAGAACTTCTAAAAATTTAACAATAATATGAGGAATCCAATAATGACTTGGAATATATGACAATAGATTCATGTTTTGATAGAAAAATAAAAGGTATAGAGTGTAACACAAATTATTTGAATATGGTTCATGATTGTTCAAAGAAAAATTATGGTTTCAAAATTGATAATGATAGTGATATGGATTCAAATGATGGCAAGGATAGTAATGCTCAAATTTGACTTGATATTAAAATATATTAGTGTGATGACAAATTTGGTTATTTTAAAAAGCATAATAAAGGGATTGGTTCAAAATTATTAAATAAAATCAAATACAAAAACATAGGTTTGGATATTTTATACAGGTAACTACGATGGATCAACATAGGCTGCTAAGGTAAAGGATCAACCATTGGTGACTATGGTGGATCAACCATAGGCTTCTAAGGTAGCAGATCAACCACATGTTGCAAAGGTAGTGGATCAACCATAGGCTACTGAGGTAGAAGATCAACCATAGGTAACTATGGTGATAGTGGATCAACCACATGCTATTGAGGTAGTGGATCAACCATAGGCTACTACGATAGTGGTAGATCAACCATAATATGCTACAGTAGATAAACCATAGGCTACTGAGGTCGTGGATCAACCATAGGTGACTACGATGGCAATAGATCAACCATATGCTATTGATATGGTAGATCAACCATAGGCTATTGTGAAAATGGTGAATTGACCACTAGTTACCGAGGAGGCAGATCAACCATAGGCTACTAAGGTGGCAAGTTGAAATTTTTTGATGGCCTCCATTGAGGGTTGTTTGGATAAGGATGGAGAGCTTGAGGTTGATCAGGGGGAGAATTTTCATCTAGATCTAGGTAGAGACAAAACCTAGGCAAAGCTAGTTATGGGAGTAGTGAACCCCAACAAGGATTTTTTTTATCTAAATCTAGAGAAAATAGAGGAAGTGTTGACTTTGAGGGTTCCATAGATTATTTTGAGTAGAACCTCCAAAGAAAGAGAAAATAGCCTTGTTGGAAAATTCATTGGTGTTAGGCTAGATCTAGATACAATCATAAAATGGGTGTCCCACAAGTGGAAACCCAAAGGTAACCTAGAGATTGTTGCACTAGCAAAAGGGTTTTTACTATTTAACTTCATGTGCAGGGAAGATATGAATGGGGATCTATTGAAAGGCCCATGGTTTTTTGGAAGACGAGGGCTCTATCTCCAAAAATGGAAACTGATATTTGACCCAAATACTAAGAATATAAATGTTGCACCATTATGGGTCAGACTCCCAAGGCTTCTAGTTGAGTTTTGGGATGAAGACATCATTGAAGGGTTAAAGGAGAAAAAAAGCCCCCCAAATTTGACCCAACCATTACCTCCTTAATAAAACTTGTTTCAGATGTGGGGGTGTGGAGTCATCCAATCAAATATGAATCATCAATGGTAGTTTGTTTTGTATGTAAGATAATAGGGCATCTTATAGCTCACTGCCTAAAAAGAAAACAACCCAAGAAAAAAGAAAAGGTGTAGATCTGGAAAAACAAGGAGAAAGAGCTAAGACAAACAAATGTTTTGATAGAGAAAGCTGAATTGTTGAAGAAAAATAACCTAGAAACCAATAAATTCTAGATCTTGCAAGGTTTGGAGGAGGATATCATGAGCAAACTAGATCTAGAGGAGGTTAGAGAAGTTGACAAAGGACTGGAGAATGTAGATTTATAGGCTCAGGAGGAGAATCAACCAGATTTATTGAATAAATATTTAGACCCAAAATTAGAAGAAGAGGAAGTAGTTAAAGAAACTCCTGTAGAGGAAGGAGAGGTTGAAGAAATAGAGCCAAGAATAGAACCTAAACCAGAGGAAGTATGGTTGTCTTTGGAAGAGGGAGAAGGCTTCAAAGAGGTGGCATATAAAAGGAAGTTAAGAAGAGGTAAAGCTTTGGAGAACCAAGAAGTTCAGCAGTAGCAAAATACCAAGGGCATCGAAGGGAAAAAAATTCTTCCATAGAAGAAACTAGTACGATGAGGCTGATAAGAAATACATGGAAAACCATAGATCTAGGTAGTGTGACAAAGCCTGGAAGACCCAAACTGGTAGATACAAGGAACAAGAAAGCAACTCAAGACATAGCAAATGGAACTCAATAGGTGTTGGTACTGAGTGGGGAGAAAGTTCCCACCAAAGGTAAGAAATGAAAGTTATTTCCTAGAATATTTCGAGGACCGAACACCCTAAACAAGCATAGGGTAGTTAGGGATATTAGAAAAATGCATGGGATAGATATCCTTTTACTTCAAGAAATAAAAATTGGAGAAGGAAATTTAGACAGGATTAAAAATCTGGTATGGAATAAAGCAGAAGGTACCTATAGACCAACTAGAGGTGCTTTTGGGGGTTTGTGGACTCTTTGGAATCCAAATAACCTAGAAGGGGAGTGTGTGCAATAGAATGATAGATTTATTTTGGTCCTCTTTCGATGTAAATTGACTATTTTTTGTTGGTTAGCTACAAATGTCTATGCCCCTAATTCTCAAGTGGATAGGAGAAGGCTTTGGGATGATTTAGAGAGATTTGGTGCTTCAGTTAGTCTTCCTTGGATGATAGTAGGAGACTTCAACACTACTCTCCTACCGAGTGAGAGGTAAGGAGGAGTAGCTGGCTTCACAAACAATATGGAGGATTTTGGTAAGTTTCTCTCTTCTTTGGGATTAATAGATGTGGATCTATAGGGGGCCAAGTTCACTTGGTCAAACTAAAGAATAGGAGGGGGTCTTATCCAATCAAGGATTGATAGAGTAGTAGCTTTCATTGATTGGTATGGAAACTTTCACTTTTGTTCTTTGAGAGCCTTACCAAAAATTGCCTCTGACCATAGCCCACTTCTTTTAGAGTTTTCTAAGGAAAAAAGGACAAAAGGATTTCCTTTTTGATTCGATATGATGTGGCTGAAGCATCCTCAAATCAAGGATAGGATCAGAGATTGGTGGAACACAGATGTGTATGGAACTAAAATGTTCCAAGTTGTCAAAAAACTAAAAATCATAAAGGTGAATCTCAAGAAATGGAACCAAGATGTGTTTGGAAATATTTTCCAGCAAAAGCAGGAGCTTTTAGATAACCTGAAGGAAGTGGAGTTGAAGCTTCAATAGGAAGGAAGAACTTTGGAGCTGGATAAAATAGAAAGAGAGGTTCTTGTAGAGTTTCATAATATTTTAGCAAAGGAGGAAACTCATTGGAAGTAGAAATCAAGGGCAA
The DNA here is from genome assembly GCA_028583015.1 of Wollemia nobilis. Taxonomy (NCBI): domain Eukaryota; kingdom Viridiplantae; phylum Streptophyta; class Pinopsida; order Araucariales; family Araucariaceae; genus Wollemia; species Wollemia nobilis. The sequence continues at coordinate 15,037,479 of JAQPPZ010000521.1, forward strand.
CATGGCTAAAGGAAGGAGATCGTAACATAAAGTTCTTCCATCTCTCAACCATAAGGTATAGGAGTTCCAATAGGATAAAGGAGCTTAAGATGGATAATGGTGATGTAGTGAAAAAGGAGGAGGAAATAGCAATAACAATAGTAAATTTCTTCTAGACTCTCTTTTCTAAATATTAGGATGAAGATGAGGCAACAATGGACTCCCTTCTTGGCAACATTCCCTCATTGATTTTAGAAGAAATGAACAACCTATTACTTACTCCCTTCTTGGAAGAAGAGGTCAAGGAAAGTGTGTTTGATATGGTAAAAGATAAGGCACCAGGTCCAGATGGTTTTTTGACTGGCTTCTTCTAGAGTTTTTGGCACATAATAGGAAAAGATGTTGTAGAGGTAGTAAGAGAATTTCAAGTCTCTAATTCATTACTTCAGGACTAGAATAATACTTTTCTGGTTTTGATCCCAAAGAATCATGGAGCCTCTTCCCTAAAAGAGTTTAGACCTATTAGCCTCTGCAACTCCATATACAAAATCCTCACTAAGACATTGGCCAATAGACTCAAGAAGGTACTTCCAAGGATCATCTCTTCTATGCAGGGAGGTTTTGTTCAAGGGAGACAAATAATAGATGGAGTAATGACAGTACATGAAATATTGCATTCAATGGATAAGAGGGGTGTTGTAGGTATGTTATTTAAACTAGATATGAATAAAGCATATGATCGGGTGTCATGGATTTTCTTGGATAAGGTAATGCAAAAATTTGGTTTTGATATTAAGTGGAGATAATGGATAAAAATGTCTCTCTTCAACAAAGTTTTTGATCATAGTTAATGGTAGATCAATAGGTTTCTTTAGGGGGTAGTGAGGTCTAAGACAAGGAGATCCTATATCCCCATATTTTTTCATCATCATGGCTGAAGCTTTAGGTAGAACTTTGGGTGCAACCACTACCACAACAAAGATAAGAGGGATTAAACCTATAGGTAATGTTGTAGCAATGTCTTACCAACAATTCATGGATGACACTATCATCTTGGGTGAAGCCTCAATAAGAGAAGTGAAGGAGATACTCAATATCCTACATCTTTATGAAAGAGCTTCCAATCAAAGTGTCAATTTTAGTAAAAGTCATGTCTATTTTGTCAACACAACTAGACAGGTGCAACAAAGAATATCTAGGATTTTGGGATGCAACATAGCAAAATTTCTAGCTACCTACCTTGGATTACCTCTTTTCATAGGTAGATTGAAAGAAGAAATGTGGGCTCTAGTCATAGACCAGATTCAAAGGAAGTTGGTAGGGTGGAAGGGTAATATGCTATCTCAAGCTGGGAAATTACAGCTTCTAAAGGCAACATTATAGAGCATCCCAATTTACTACATGTCACTTTTCATAATCCCCTACAAGGTCAAAAATAGAATAGAGAAAATATTTAGAAGGTTTCTTTGGGTAGGGGTAGAAGAAAAATAGAGGCTTGCTCTGGTATCATGGGATAGAGTTTGCTCTTCGAAGAGGGAAGGTGGTCTAGGGATAAGAAAGTTGCAGTAGTTCAATAAAGCACTGCTAACTAAAATAGGTTGGAGATTGACCAAGGAACAAGATCTACTTTGGGCTAATATTCTTAAAGGTAAGTACTTGGAAGGTTCCATACCCTTCTTTAGAAGTTTAGACCCTCCTAAAGGATCAACAATTTGGAATGGAATTTCAAAAACTAGGAAATTGTTGAGAAGTGGACTAAGATGGATGGTAGGAGAAGGCAAGGAAATATTTTTTTGGGAAGACACTTGGATTGTAGATAGTCCTTTACAACAGATGCAGGAGTTTAGAAGACTAAAATACCCCCTGGTTCAAAAATATGGACCGCTAGTCAAATATTACATAGAATTTGGGGAAGGTCAAAGGTTTTGGAAAGAGCTAACTTTGGATTCTGCTGATCCAAAACTACAACAATATCTGCTAAATATTAATAGGCTGTTGCAATAGTACCACTTACCTCAGAATGAAGATAAGGACTCTTTGATCTGGTTCCCTACTTCCTCAGGGAAATTCTCTGTGAAATCAACTTATACCCTATAGTTTGGAGGTGTGGAGGGGGACTTTCCTATAAATAAGGTTTGGAAGAATGAGTTAATCCCCAAATTGGCTTTCTTTCTTTGGTTATGCTTACAAAACAAGATTCTAACTCTAGATAACCTGAGTAAGAGAGGTTTTCAAATGCCAAATATATGCTCTCTTTGCATGAAGGATGTTGAATCAATTGACCACTTGTTTATTCATTGTGAGTTTGCAAGTAAGGTACTTAATAATCTAATGGAAGCTATGTTCTGCTCTTGGGTGGTCCCTAGTACTTTTAGGTAACTTTTTAACCAATGGAGATGCCCTTTTAGCAACAACAGGTTATCAAAACTCTAGAATTTACTACTACCTCATTTTTTATGGGGTGTTTGGTGGGAAAGAAATCAGAGAGTATTCAAGGGGAAAGTAAGGATGAACTTTCAATGTCTAACAAAATTAAAACTGTAGTGAGGGAGAATTTTCTTGCCTTTGATAGTAGTGTGGACTCTAAGAACAATTTGGAAAAGAGGATCACTAGAGAATGGAACTTGGGAGAACCTAGAGCAACACCTTTGCCAATCAGTTTGAAAAGAGCAAACACTAGATGGCTAAAACTAGAGGAGGGTTGGGTAAAGTTAAACTTTGATGGAGTTGTGAAAGGCAACCTAGGTAGAGCTAGGGGAGGAGGTGTCATTTGAAATGAGAAAGGTGAAGTGTTATGGGCTTATGCAGAAAGTTATGGGATACAAACCAATCACTATGTGGAAGCTAAAGCCCTATACTCTGGTGTTATGTTGTTGAGATAAAAGAGTGTAAGGAAGGCCATCATAGAAGGGGACTCTATGAATATTCTCAAGGATCTTAAGAAAGGAGAAGTTGATAACTGGTAGGTGTTAAGTTTAATTAAGGATACCTCATCCCTATTAAAATAAATGGTAGAGGTGAAGATATTACATATATATTGGGAAGGAAATGTTGCAGTTGATTGTTTGGCAAACATTGGAGTTCATTTTGATCAGAGGAAGATATGGGAAAATAATTTTCCCTTATCTCTTATAAGGATTACCTCATCAGAGGTAGAAGAAAATATATTCCATAGGGTGTTATATTTTGATGTTGTTGGTACTATTGTTGCTTTTGGGGTCTTTTGGTGCTCCCGATGTGATTGTATGTTGTTGCTATTACAACAATTGTAGTTCTAGTGAATGCTATTGTAGTGTGCTTCTACTTTTGTTGTTGCTACTTCTATTACCTATTATTGAGAATTGGAGTGATTACTACTACTATTGGTGTGGAAGGGAGGAATAAACAATAATCGGGTCAACCTTTGTTCCTTTGCTAGAAATAGTTTTTGATATCAGCCAGAGTGTTGCTTTTTGTCTAGTTCTATTCTAGGATTTTTGTTGCAACTTTGTTTTTGTCTCATGCTACAACCTTACATCTCCTTTTGATGCTATCCAGGGAGGAGGTTGATGTTTATCTTGTAACCTTGGAAATCTTAATTCTATAATAGGGTTGGGGCCCCTCCAAAACCCCTTTTCTTTTCACCATTACAAAAATAATATAGGTCTATAAAAACATGGACAAGGAATTAAAGAACCAATTGTACTACAAATAAGACCAAAATATGAAGGTCTTGAATAAAAAAAGAGAAAATAATGAATCAGGGACTAAATTTGTAATAGGAAATAATGACATTAAATTTGTAACAAGGATTGATAAAACCAGTAACAATGAAGGACAAACAAGAAATAATGAATCATAGAATGGTAAAAGAAATTTTGTAATAGGGAATAAGTGTAACCAATGTGGTAGATATGGACATAAGATAGAGAAATGTTGGAATATTAATTATTATGAAATTTGTGGAGGACATAATCATTCTCAAAAATATTATCTACATAAAAAATAAAAAATAATCACAACTTAAAAATGGATTGTGGATGGATAAGTATAGATGAATAGGATATAATGAAAATAATGTTGTATGGTTTCTATAGGATAAAACCAAGTGTGATGAAAAATAAAAGTTTTTTGAATGTAAATAATAATGTCAGTATTACCATGAATAATTGTGAAATGGATGATTATGACCCAAGCACAACTTGGAAGGAGATCTACACTAAAAGCACATGTATTGATGATTCTATAGAAACAACAGTCCTATGACTGTTCTAGTGATTGAACTAGAGTTAATGATTATCCAAAGGTGACCCAAAGGAAGAGATCCAAAGGTAGATACCTAGAGATGACTCAAATGCATTGACCTAGAGGTAGCCATAGATAATTTATAAAGTTACATCTAATGAAGTTTCCATATATCCAATAGTACCATAGTCAGAGCTGAAGAACATTATTTGGTCCTTTTATAAATATTACTTTAGGACTATGATTTATATTTAATTAATGTATGTGGCAAGTGAGAGAGTGAAGAGTCACATGATATGTGGCAAGATGTAAAGTAAAGAGTCATGAGATTTTTGTCTTAATGTGAGGAATGTGAAAGGATGCATCTCCAAATATTTTGAGAAGAGCAATAGTTAAAGTATTGAAAGGTGATGTAAAGTTATATATTGAATACAAAGCTCCATACAATGTACACTCTTTGAATAAATCTTGATGTAATCTTTTGATATTGAATATATTTGTGTGATATTGTTGTTTTTAGTTTTTGAATGTGATTCATTATTATTGGTGAGTGAAATTTATGTGATTTATACTTGATCCTAGATAAAGGAAATATGATACAATATAGGATAATTCCCCAAAAAAATAGGTCTTATATTCTATTCTTTAATATTATTTCAAAAACAAATTCATTAAATTTATCCTCTCCTGACTCTACTAAGGAAGATTTTGACTTATCCTTCTCATTTTCTAGTATTTATTTCTTAACAATAGAGGTATTATCATCTAACATTGATTTTTCTATACTATGTTCCTTCTCATGAATAATTCATGGTATTTCAAGATAGTCTTCAAAATTTAATGAGGAACATTCCTTAGGTTCAGTAGAAATGTTCATCCCTAAATCAGGATCATATCGAGTAAATAGTTCATAGTTAAATTTAAAATCCTATTATACCATATCCTCTAACCTACTGATCTAATTTTCTTTTGTAGCCTAAAGCCTCAAAATGTTAGCTTTTGAGGATATATGCAGTGGAAGAGATCTAACACAGGTCCTAATAAGATGCAATAAATATGAAAGCAAGTGAGTCTACAATATGACTGAAATATACTATAAATAGAAATGATGGAAATACAATGCAATATGGAGGAAATGGTCACTCCATTAATATGAGCTAAAGAGCTACATTGTACTCCATACAAGAGCACTACTACTATCTACTACAATGCACTTGACAAGAACTTGATATGAACTTGATATATGATCTACCACTATGAGGCCCTTTATATAGGAAGATAGATTCCTTGGCCAACACTCTACCTAGTTGTACAAGGGGACACCTTGCACATTACAACTTGCACATTGCCACTTGTGCATTTATTACATTGCTTGAAGTAACTAGCTAACTTCCCCCTAAAGTAATCTCCTACTCTAACTATGTACCTAAGGTGGTACATTTACATGACCCAAATGATGTAATATACTCTAACTCTAACACCCCCTTGTATTACATTATTTGGGTATTGAAGATTTCAATATTCAATATGGATCTTCTTCTTTGTCTTGGAGCTTGTATTCTTCTTCTCTATTTTTTGTAACCTATTCAAGCAAGTAGTTAGTGTCTTCATAACCTGTTGTTCTTGCTGAAAGAGCTTTGACTTCATAATCATCTGTAGATTCTTCTAGTTCTTCAATTTCTTCTATCCTTTGAGCTAGGTGTCCTTTCTGATTCTCTTTTTGATACTCCAATTGGGGATAATTGGTTGGACGCTGAGCTTGCTGCTGGTTTTGATATTGTCATGGTTGAAATCTGCTTCCATTGTTCATCTGATTTCCTTGATTCTTATTTCTGGGATTGAATCTACAATAGTTAGTACTATGACCTTTTCTCTTGCATATCTGACAATACCTGTTATACCATGGTCTTCATCCTCTTGATGATGAAGCAATATTTCCCTGTGGATTGTCTTTTGATGCCAATGCAGTGTTAGTCATTTCATCTTTAACTGTATTCTCTACCTCATATTCTTGAAGAATATTGATTAGGTCATCAAAAGAAGTATCTTTACTTAGGACTTGTAAAGATGTTACCAAATGTTTGTAGCTATCTGGAAGTGCTCTCATGGTTACTTGAGTAAGAAGTTCATCTTTAATTTCTTCTCCTAAGGTTAATAATTTCCCTTTAATATCTGCTACTTTCCTTAGGAATAGTTCTATGCTCTCACCATTGTTCATTTTTAGAGAATGTAGTTGAGTTTGAAGATGAAGGATAGTGGCTTTATTTTTTCCTTCAAATATATTTTCTAAGCTTTTCCATGCTTCTGTAGATGTCTTTGCTAAACTGATATAAGGTTGTATTTCATCAGTGATAGCAAAGGTTATTATCATTAGGGATTTTGCATCATTTTCATCAAACTTCTGAATTTTAGTATCACCTGTGTTTGGTCTTTTTGTTGTTCCTTGAGTTATCTCCCAAAGTTTTTCATATACTAAGATTGCTTTAACCTTATTTTTCTAGGAGAAATAGTTTGGTCCCTTAAGTAATTGGGATTCTGCAAGAAAGAATTTGTTTGATGCCATGATGATCCTTGTGGTCTTCTTTTAATTTCCCTAGTATTGATTTGATGATGCCTTGGTGAAATTCTAGGTTTTGTAGAATGCCTTATGTCTCCCTAGTAATTTTGGATATGTTGAATGATAGATAAAGTGCTTTTGAGAATAGTAGTTCAATTTTGGGTTGATTTTGTAAAGTTTTGTGAATAGCAAAAATCAACTTCTTTTACACCTTATTTCTCCTATTGAACTTAAGCACTTTCTAATTTTGATGAGGTTCTAATAGTTGGATCTCCTTTGTCCCTTTAATGTAAGTTTGAGACAAGTATAGTAATTAGTTTCCAACTCTTGATATTCCTTATTGAACCTTCTTTTATAGCCTTTGATATTTTGATATTTAATGTTTCTATATTCCAATTACCTACTTTGGTGTAGTATTCCTTATAACTCCCTAATATGGAATATTAGAAAACAATGATATTTGCAATAATAGAAGTTTAATTTATCCAGGTAGAAATCCTTATTTCTCCTATGTTTTAGATTGCAAATATTAGGCTATTAATATATATTTTCCCTTTTAATATTGCTTTCAAATATGGTTGATTTCCCTTAATGTTTCAACCTTATATTATACCTTATAACTCCCTATTAATGAAAGCAAATTAGAATAAGGTAAAGTTTTACCTTTGTAATGTTGCAAACCCAAAATATTTGGCATTGAATTTGGTCGTAGATGACAACAAGCTTTATGTCCTTTCTTTGGGTGCTATAGCCAATGGAATGCTTTGATTCTTCCTTGGCTTCAATGCTTGGATGGTGGCACCTCAATTTTGGAGTCTTTGACCTCCCTTGACCAGAGCCTTTAATGCTCTTCACCTTTCTTCCATGCTGCAACTTTGGTTGCTATGAATGTGCTATGAATGTTGATGTTGCTACGTAAATCTACCATGAACTCTACAAATTGGCTTTGAATGCTCTATGAATTTAGCTTTGAATTCTCTATGAATTCAACTTTGAATTGTTGTTGCTCCTTGGTCTTTGGTACCTAATATAGAGACAAATATTGAAATGTGTGACAAGTGTCACGATAGTTATCTTTGAGTGCTTGAGGGATGAGAAGATGCTTATTGCCACTTGTAAATTTTTTCAGGTAAAGGATGAGCATTACAGTCTTGGATGAGCGCTCATTCTTTTTTATGACATGTGTCTTCTTCCTTCTAACACACCAACCTTCTTCCCTGTAATATTTTCTTGGTCAAACTTGCAATGGATGGGCACTCATGTGGGAAATGTTAGTGTTTCCTTCTAGGTGACAAGTGTCACCTTCCATTTGTGCATGAGCTTTCTACGTAATGCCTCTTCAACGTATCTTTGCAATACCCTTATTAACAATGCAACACGGCCAACTCTTCCTTTGTTCGATGGTGCTTGGTATGAGTTGGTTCCAGCTAGAGTGGAGAGCAACGCCTTTGGAGACTTGGAGCTAGGATTTGGGAAATGATATTGAGGGCTTCAAGAAATGCTATGGTGGAGTTTGAAATACTCCAATGATGCTCCTTGGATGTACATCTAGTGTAATCTATTGTGCTTTATTTGCTTGCAGGTTCAGCTATCCAAATCGTAGAAGATATGAGCCTTTTGAGAGGCTCTATTCCCTTGTGTGGAGTGTGCTATTATATGACTGCCTTGGGCTATTTTACCCTGAGAAGAATGTGCCTTTGAGGCACTTTAAACCTTGCCATTTTTCCTACATATGGCAGATTAGAATAGTGCAGTATAATGTAAAAATATTTGTATATAAAATACCTTTTTGCACCTCCTTTTGCAATCTGATTTTTTCTGGTTTTATGACAACTTCCTTATAGGTAATGGCAGATTTTGAGGTTGTCTTCTTGATTAGACACCTCTCTCCTTTTGCTTGGATATTTTTCTAATGAACCCAAGCTTGTAACCACGTAGATAGAAGCTCTTTTTAGATGTAATTTTCTGCACTTTTTTTAAACCTTTGTGCACTTTGAATCTGAGACTCACCAAGTCTCGATTTGAAGCTCCTTTTTCTGATTTTTGGTGGTTACTTTCTTCTCCAAACCTTGGAGGAAACTGATCTGATTTGATGGCTTCTATGGCCACTAAATATTGTAGGTTTTGTGCACCAATAGTGTCTCTAGACACTTTGACAACAATATGATTTTGTGCCCTTATTTAAAGAACACAAATTAATCCTTTTTTAGAGTAATTAGTATAGTGCAAATGAATTTAACAATACTTCCAATTTCACTGCACTTTTAATTGCAACAATAATTTCACCTTATTGCTCCAATAAACTCTCAAAGTAATTTCTAAATGCACTTAATAAATTACTACAATTTTTCAAGAGTAATCTGTAATGAACCCTTAATGGATACTCTGCAATTTTTCACTACAATCAATATTGTAGGATATAGTCTTCTTGCTTTCTAGATAGAAAATAGGTAGATGATAATTTTATTTCTTTCAAAAATATCCAACTCCTATTTAATGTGCAAATAAACCTTAAAATGAATTCTCCCTTTTTGCACTTTCTTGAAGACTATAATGCAATCTATCCTTCTACAACTTTTAATCTAAGTATGGTGCCTTAACGAAGTTTGATAATAATCCAATTTGTAGTTTAATCAATAAACCTAATTGCACCCAAGTTGCTTACCTTTTTTATGGCTTCTGAAGTAGATGTAGATCTTGGTGTTTTTGATTCACCAAGTTGCTACCTTGTAATGGTTGAATTTATAGCTTCTTGTTGGCTGTCCAGAACAACTTCCTGCTTCACCAAACTGTAGCCTTGAACTTTCTATCTTGAGCCTTGGATTTGGTGGCTTGATCCTTCCAGTGATCTTTGATTTTCTGTTGTAGATTTAGAGAACTCCTTTCTCTGAACTGTGCCTTCTTGCTATGAGAGGTAATCTCCAAATCTCCTAGATTTGGTAGGCTTCTTCTATCTGAATCTTCCTTCAAACTTCTTGTCAAATTCTGACTTCAAACAGGATCTTCTTCTTCTCAAGATTCTAAATTTCTTGAGGTCTTCACTAGATTCTTCTTCTGGGATTTGGCACTCCTTGCCAAATTCTTCTTCTCTTGGGCTTGTTGTCGGATGGTGACAATTGTCCCAAGTCCTTCACTATCAAGTGCTTTCTCCTTGGTAGTGGATTTCTCCAATGAGTTCTCCTAGGAACCCTTTTTGATGATGCTTCTATGAGCTCTGCAACAAGGCTCTCCAAGCCTTCTTTTTTTCTCCTTGAGACCTCTCCAAGGTCTTCTATCTTGCAGCTTCTATGGTCTTCCAACTGAGACCTTTTCTTCAACCTTCTACTTCTGGAAGTGTTGGTGATGAGATCTTCTTCTTGGATCTCTGATTCTACTGCTTCTAGATTTGTACAAGACTCTCCTAGTCCTTCTCTTTCTTCCAAGAATGGAAGTTCTTCAATGAGATCTTCTCTTGATCTCTTCAGCTCCTTCTTGAAGGAAATATTTAATCAATAAAGGAGATCACCAATATCCTATTTCTTGGACTCTTCTCTGGAGTCTTCTTCAGGAACTCCTTTCTGGAGTTTTCTTCTGAATCAGGAACTTTTCTTCTGAATCAGGAAATCTTCTCTAAAGTATTCTTCAAGAACTCTTCTTTGGAGTATTCTTCTGAATCAGGAATTTATCTTCTGAATCAAGAATTCTTCTTTGAAGTATTCTTCAGGAACTCTTTTTGGAGTATTCTTCTAAATCAGAATTCTTTTCTGAAGTATTCTTCAGAATTAAGGCTTCTATAGCCTTCTTCTTGATCAAGGCTTCTATGGCCTTTTCTACTTTTGCACTCTATAGGTATTGATCTTGAATGGAGATCACCAATATCCTATCTCCTTATTTGACTCAACTTCTAGAGTCTCTTCTTCCTTGAGTCTGCTATAAGGCTACTGTGGCCTTTTCTTCACTTCTGCACTTTGCAGGATTGCAACTCTTGTAATGGGACCTTTCTCGAGGTCTTTGAAATATTCAGTCTTCTTCCTTGTTGCTGCAAGTGCTGGAATGATTCTAAGAAGATATTCTTCCTAACTCTCTTGTAGGAAGCTTCCCAACCTTTTTTGAATCTCCTTTTCCTGCAACAAGTTGTTAGAAACTAGAATTGAAGAATTTGTAATTCTAGAGATAATAATATTCACTAGTTGATTTGTCAATCTAGTGGCTTGAATGTTGAGTCCTAGTCTTCACGAGTTTTTCTGCAACTCTGTGGAAAGACTCTAGCCAAATATAATCTCAAAATTTTTGCAACTGAGATTTATTTCAGTCCTCACTTGTGACTCTCCCTATTCCTCTTGACCTACTAGACTTCTCTTGTGATGACTTTTGTAAGTGGTGGTGCACACTGGTGAATCTGGTTTACAAAAGTGCAAAGAGGAACTATGATGGATGTAGGTCCTCCTATCTTGATTTACCATGGCTCTGATACCACTATTAGCTTTTGAGGATATATGTAGTGGAAGAGATCTAACACAGGTCCTAATAAGATGTAATAAATATGAAAGCAAGTGAGTCTGCAATATGACTAAAATATACTATAAATAGAAATGATAGAAATACAATGCAATATGGAGGAAATGGTCACTCCATTAATATGAGCTAAAGAGCTACATTGTACTCCATACAAGAGCACTACTACTATCTACTACAATGCACTTGATAAGAACTTGATATGAACTTGATATATGATCTACCACTATGAGGCCCTTTATATAGGAAGATAGATTCCTTGGCCAACACTCTACCTAGTTGTACAAGGGGACACCTTGCACATTACAACTTGCACATTGCCACTTGTGCATTTATTACATTGCTTGAAGTAACTAGCTAACTTCCCCCTAAAGTAATCTCCTACTCTAACTATGTACCAAAGGTGGTACATTTACATGACCCAAATGATGTAATATACTCTAACTCTAACACAAAAGAGTTGGTGTTTATCGTGATATCATTACTTATTGGTTTCCACTATTTATTTACTTTCATTTTTTTGGACCTTTTTTTGAGAAGTTGAAAACCATCCTTATCCATATGCTTTTGTATGTTTCTCTTGTGGTTTTCTACATATGTTTTTGCTAGACTCTTCTTAGAGCATGATGTCTCAGTATGGCCCACCTTATAATATCTTCTACATATAAAAGATATATTTTCATAATCCATGGTTTGGATCCATAACTTACCCCCATACTTAAGAATGATTGATTATGGTAAAGGTTTACTAATATCAATCATGACTAATATCCAAGCATAAATAGCCAAGACTCCATCTTTTGTAGTTTTTCAAAAACTTGAAGAAATTCTCATAGAGTGTTTCCTATTGCCTTGAAGGTATCTATTTCCAACAATAAATTTGGAAAACCATACATCTTGACCCAAACTGATACTATCAAATAGATTTATGCTTTCAGGTGTAAAGCCTTCATACCAAGGGGTAGGGAAGGGTCTTGTTTTTCCCATAAACCAAGGACCTCCTTTTAGGATTTTATATTTTTACTTCCTATAGTATAAAATTACTAGAAAAAATATTTGGAAATAAAGGATAGACTCAATATTGTATACTTCCATCTCCTATCAATCCATTTTCTCAAAGCCAAGCCCTTGGCCAAGAGTCATTAAATTTACCAATGACTAACTTATCTTTGAGAAATGAGGATAATTGCTTTATGAGGTACTCCTTAACCTATACTTATAGATATTATTCTAAGGATTTATCTATAAATATATTCATATGAATAAAACTATAACTTTATATCCACTAAAATTTACCAGTATATCCTATAGCAATTATATTATTTGAAAATAAACCTATAATAATCTGCATGCAAAACTTCTAAGATATTGAAGGGATAAATTAAAATTAGCTAGAATATTTTGTGCCCATATAGAATATCCTACCTTGCTAATGTCATAGTCCTCCATTTCTCCTCCCATCATCTGAACCTGGTTGACAAATAATTGTAATTTTATTTTCTATCACTTGAAAAATTAGCATTGCCCTTGTTTTAGATGGCTAACTTCACATGGTTGTATCTCCCTTAATATTTCTATTATTCCTTCATATGACTACTAATTTTAGATATCTTTTAAATTGTGTACAAATAGGTCTAAGAATCATCAAAATCAGACAATCCTTCACAAAGAAATGTTTCTTGAAAGATGAGATTTTTTCTACAAAAAAATTTCCCTAACACTACCTTTATTCCATATGGCTATCTTCACATGGTTGTATCTCCCTCAATACTACTTGGATTATTTTTCATGGCCACTCATTTTAAAACTCTTCAAATTTAACACGAAATGACACAATACTCATTTGAATTGTACAACTCTATGCAAAGATATTGCTCTTAAAATATGAAATATTTTTCAAGAAAATATTGCCTTAACTCTACTGATTCATAATTGCTTACAATATTAAAATTATTTTGTCACATCTAAACATTAATTTTTAAGGTATTTAAAAAAAATTAAACATAGATATTTAAATTAACCATAATATTGTGTTTATTAATAATAGTAGCAAATTATTATTACTATTTTTATTATAAATAAGTTATGTTCATATGTGATTAATCTAATACCTACACTCTCCTTCAACGTACTTGGATATTTCATGATTTTCTTGATTCCTTGATATATTTTATCATCACATGGCTCTCATGTATGATTACTTTAACTTACTTAAATATAGTATGATTTCCTAAACCTCTTGAGTGGTCTCATTGGTGAGCAGAAATTCATGTCCTGAAAAACATTCATTTCTCTTCCATAAATTATCAATCCGGTAAGTTTGTAAACTTATGAGTGTCACGCACAATATATGCCTGCAGTGTTGGGGAATAAATTTGGTTGTACCTTATTTAGTTTGGTGGGGAGGTTTGTGTAATTGGATTCCAGCCAAACCAAATAAACTAAGTGCGGGAAATGAAATAAATAAATTATTAAACAAAAAGTAAAGTGCTGGAAATAAAATGCGAGGAAATAAACACACACAACTGAAATTAAATAAAGCAGTAAACTAATATACAGAAATCAAATGAACAAATAAAATAGGGGAGGACTACTACAAGGAGTGGGCCCAAGCTCCCACAGATAGTCCGCCCGGCTAGCTACGTAGAGCTTGCTCGAATAAGAGGAGTTGCACTCTTAATTAATTAAACAATAAAATAAAATAATTTCTGTGTAAAACTAATCATTGATCTCTGATCCCCCTCCGTTCATCTGGCCTGCGTCTTTATATAAAGTGCAACCAGATATCATTACAATAACAAATCGGTCTATTTTAATCACGTGATGTGATTTAGTTACAATTGATTCTACACATATTTTATTCTTCTATTTTAAAGTATGTTCATTCACCAGATTATAAACATCCTTAGGTGTACGTAACAACAAATCCTAAACTAATGCATCCTAAAAATAATAATATGCTTTAAGAGCTTTACAAGGTCAATCGGCCAATCGATTGATAATAATAACAAACACTTTATTCTATTTAATAAATGCATGATTAAAATAGATCTCCTTTGTCTTCACGTGCAACCTCCTCCATAGTCCTTGGTCAACCAGTCAAAGTTGACTTGGTAAATCTTTCAAAGTATGAAGGCATGGAGGCACCTTTCAATTGTAGGGAGGTGCTCTTCTTCCGTTGGTGCCTTCCTGTTATAGGGAGGTGCTTGTCTTTCGTTGGCACCTTCTGGTTGTAGGGAGGTGCTCATCTTCTATGGGTGCCTTCCGATTGTAAGGAGGTGCTCATTTTCTATCGATGCCTTCTGGTTGTAGGGAGTCACTCTTCTTTCGTTGGCACCTTCTGGTTGCAGGAAGGCGCTCGTCTTCTGTTGGCGCCTTCTGGTTGTAGGGAGGCGCTCATCTTCCATGGATGCCTTCCGGTTGTAGGAAGGTGCCTACTTCTGTTGGGTGCCTTCCTTGAAGAAGAAGGCACCTACTCTCTTGCCTTAGTCTCTGTAAGTAGAAGTATATCTGTTCCAAGTGGATGTAGACTGGAAAACACCATATTAGTACCAATACCTGCATTTATACACATTTCCCACTAAAAAAACCAATCAAGCATAATACCGGATTTTCTATCAATTATATGCATAAGTTATATAAAATACATTTCATATGCTAATTGAACCAGTGATAATTCTCCCTAACTGTGTATATAAAATGAGCATTTTTGGTGCTCATCACTCATTAAATTTAATTTGATTAGTATATATAATCACATCTCTATAATGTTCTTTGACTTTTCTAAATTGTTCTACCTACTTCATTTATATACACCATTATAGGTTCTAGTTCTAAAATTCCACCTCAATAGAGAAAATAGACTAGTTGGAGATAAATATTGGGTGGAAGTGAAGTATGCATATTTGAAACTTTTATAATTTGAGCAAAGCAATACATTGTAATAATAACTCAAGTTGGAGATATGTGCAAACATAGTCATGCAAGTGCATTTTACACAAAATTTATCTTGTATTTAAGAGGTGAGGTGTCAAAGGTGGTAATTGTTTATAAATATCATCCCCATAGTTTAAATAAGAACCTCTTATTCAATTGAGAAGGTATACATACATGGGATACATTGTATATGCTGGAGAGATTCCATTGCAGTTGAATTGTGTAGGTCGACAGTGTAGAGTGCATAGGAGATATTATATACAGTATCAAAAGTTATGTGTATAAGAGAATGCCATAATAGGTTATCATTAATGCAATATATATTCATGTTCATTCATCATTTGCTATTGCTAGTGTATGCAATATGCATGTGTTGTTATTGATTAATTACTATAGTAGATTAGATTCAATCCTATCATTTGTATTATTTTACATGTTCTACTATACAAGTATGCTTTGATAGTTGCCAGGTTGTTCAATATATTTGCAATCCATACAATGCAATTTTTGGGCCATTAAGACTAAAGGTAAGTTTTCCAACTAGTTCTATCTATCTAGGAAGAGTGTAAGTCATTTGATTATCAGAAAGGGTTGCCTAGAGTAGTGAATAAGCTCATAAAATATAAGGAGATGATGAAATTTGTATAGCTACATCACTACAATTTATAAATATTTAATCTATCAATCCAAATTAGTCCTATAAGGGTGGAACACCACCACCATGCTACATTTTATGTTATTATAATTTAAGTTTGAAGAACTGTGTGAAGTTTGGAGAGGTGAATGACAATTCATTTACCATGAGGAAGTGAGACATAGTGTGAGATCAACCAATATGCAAAATTATGAGGATTGCACAACAAAAAGAATAATAAAATCATGGGCCTATTGAGTAATACTTGCATGTTGTTAATGAAGATATGAAAGAAGATACTAATAAAACTTGTCGGTCGAAAAATACATATACCCAAAGTTGAATGAGTTTGGAATCCTCAAATGTTGTATAGTTCAGATGAGGAATGAAAAAGGTGGAAATCTATTTTTAACAATGAAAGACAGATTACAAGTGGAGGTATACAAAGAAAACAAGGTTGATACCAAAAAAACATATTCATGCAATTTTTGAAGAAGGTGTAGTCATGGAGTGTATGTAAGAAAACGTAAAGCAATTGGTGATGCTAGCACAGTTATAGGGGATATTTTCTAGATGTGTAAGTGATAAGATTCAATCGTAAAGGTGACCATAGGATATTATTCTTAAGAGGCTATATCCAATGTTTATGTATTCATGGAGGATATCATGAAGTGTGGGAGTGCAAGGTAGCAACCAAAGATTATTTGCACACAAAGGTTCATCAAGTCAAGGTTAAAAAAAAAATAATGGATAATACTACTATAGCTATAAACAAACAAAAGTTCTCAAAGTTAATTATTAATGATAAGGATGACCTAGAATACCATATCAAAACATGTGAAATGATATGGAAATCCAATGGCATATCTGATGAATCATGAAGGTTCATGGCTATGATTATTTCTAGCCATGTTACGTGGAATAGTGATGAATTGGAACTTAAAACAAGAAGAATCCTTTACAAATTGGGATGAATTGAAGATTATATTTATTAAAGATTTTAGATTGCTTCAATATGATACAAATATAATTGGAGATATACTCAATGAATCAAAATAAGGATGAGAAAAGCAAGTCATATAATCATCATTTAAAGGAACTTATTGACAATATGGAATAAAAACTAGCATATGGGCTATAAAAATATGGTTCTCTTATCTATTTCTATCATAAAACAAGAAAATAATAAAGGTATTTCCACCAACTAGGTATCAAAAAGCCTTTTTAGATCTCAAAGTTTAAAAGGTGAGATGAAGACAACTGTAATAGGTGGAGGAAGTGTAGTCCATGATCAAGAAAATGATTTAAATAGTGATCAATATTAATTAAGCATGATAATCCAAACCATGAGGAAGGACCTAGAGCATATGATTAATGATGTGAAGGCTAACAATAAAAAGGAGAAAAAGGACATATGGCGTTTAGATTTAAAATTTGGACACAATAATGTCAATTTTCCAAATAAAGTATTTTACAATATTTTTGAAGTTGTGGGGCATGCTATTGTTGATTATCCATTTAGACACTAGAAATTGATGTTGTAGAAGGAGAGTAAGGAATAAAATCCAAGCACTTCAAATAATAGACAAGGAGAAACACATGGAAGATATCAAAATAAGTACTAAGGATGAAGGCAACTAAAACAAGTAAATTGGTCCATAGGATGACAAGGTCAATTGTAGTATGATTTAAACAAGAGGCCAATAATTTAGTACCAAAGATGTCAAAAGTAGGAACACTTCAGATGCAATTGTTACAATACCCTAGTAGGAGGAGGAAATAAAAAAATAATGCAATGATGCATTGATGGTGTGGATGAGCTAATAACAAGGAGGCAAATTGTCTGAAGAAAGCAAGTATAAGTAACTTACAAAATGGTCTTGATAGGGACACCATAACGGAAAAAGGTGTTGGAATTTCCTAATGGAGACCCAAGTTCAATTCATGGGAAGGGTGACCCTAATATACCCCCAACTTTTCACCTATTCAAAAATAAAAGTAACTTACAATATGTCAATTTTATTGACATCAATGAATCTTTATAGGACCAATAGAAGAAGGAAAAACATGTTCTAGTGATAACTCAAGCACAAGCAAAGAAGGAAGAATAGTACCCAAACATTTCTAAATAGAAGGAGATATGGTAGAAATCATGCATACAAATTAAAAAGGATATTAAAAAGACCAATTAAGAGAGACTGATCTAGGAAAAGAAATTAAAAGTATCCATCAAGATTGAAGAAGAGAATATAGTAACAAACTAGCTGGTCATGCAAGTATTTGTTGGAGAATATTACATTATTTGGCACATGACAATGTACTACCTTGGTACATCATTGTAAATATTAGATTAGGATTGTGTCTTAGGTTAGAGTGTGATTTAATATTTTATGTAATGTAATAATGTGAAGGAATGCACAAGTGTCATGTAAATATGTGTGCAAGTGTTATAAGTGTAAATATGCACAAGTGTCTAATATGTAAGTGTGCACATGTGTCCTTAGAATAGAAAAGTGAAGATTTTTTAAGAAGAGTGAAGGTCAAGAGTGCAACATATGAAGAGTCACATACAATTATATATTTGTGATAAAATATTGTAATATTAATTGAACATGCAAAGCTTTATGCTTGCATTAGTAGACCTTTATTCAATACTACTTTTTGTATTTTTCATGTGCAATATTGTGAGTATGTTTATATGATTATTCTATACGTATTGTTATTTATGTGTTATTATTTTATTAATTATATTACAACTTCATTATATTATATCCTATGATTATTTTCATATGTATATTTACACTAAATATTAAAGCTTCAAAAGCTAAAAGTATTGAATACGAGTATTCAAGAGAAAGTATCTAATTTACGAGGTGTAATATTGGAGCTATATATAACGATAGGATAGATGGTGTGGACATGGAAAATAGAATATCTACAACACCAAATGGAAGTAACAAGAATAATAAAGGATCAATATATTGACCCAACACTCTTAATGATGGATGATGGGAAGAAAACAACATTGATGTACACCGGGTTATTGAAGTTGAATCAAGTAATCATTGATGGAGGGTCAAATGTAAATGTATTACCTAAAAAAATATGGAATAATTTGGGAGAACCAATTTTGTGGTATCTCAAATTTCAGTTGTATGGCATAGAACACTATGTGATAGATATGAAGGGAGTACTAACTACATAAAAAAGTGAAGACTATTGATCAAATGTTAATCATGCCATGCAATGGGTGTGTGAGTATGTTCAACAAAAAATGGATTTTATGGTAATTGCTATGAAAAAACCAGCCTATGATGCATTGTTGAGATGTGGGTGGCTACACATGACAAAGGTAAACCACAAATAGGAGAATGATTATTTTAAAATCAAGAAAGGCTATGATAAGTATGGTATTAATTGTAGGTTCAGTATGTAAATGAAGAATTAGTTACATTTGATGAGTCTAGGAATTCATCATCGAAGGATGCTAATGGACAAGAACCAAATGAGGAAGGTGTGTTGGAGTTGGAGGAATACACAAAGGATGAGGAGCACTCTAACACTGGAATTATCTATTGGCAAATGGAAGACTATGAAGTCTTCTAGCAAAATTATATGTGTATCAACATAGAAGAAGAAGACCAATATGAACTAGTATGGGGTGTATATAATATCATTGAATGCAATTAGAATATTAAGTTTGTAACCAAGGCTAAAGAAGAGAAGTGGACTTTTCCATCAAATTATAGAATACAACATTTTGTATGACTTGATTAATGAAAAATTAACACATCCAATTTATGCATAGAAAGTGGTAAAAACACCTAACACCATCTATTATGAAGGGAAAAATATGGTGTAGGAAAACCTTAATGAAGGTGATCCATTGCAAGGATGACTAAGATCCATTCCTAAAAACAATAGCTTTCAAAATATTCATGTAGTATAAGGAGGTTTTCATATGGACCTATAAGGATTTGATGGTGATTCCACTTGAATTGTATGTGCATAATATTTCATTGGTTTTGGGTGCATAGCTAGTACAAATAAGGCCATACAAAATGAATCCAAAGTATATGACTTTAGTGAATGAAAAAATTAAAAAGATGTTGGATTCTAAAATCATTTTCAAGGTAACTATATATGAGTGGGTTTCACCAATTATGATCAATTGGAAAGAGAGCAATCATATTTGTATCTATATTGATTTCAAAAATTTGAACATCATTACTATTGAGGATCCCTTTTCGATACCCTTCACTGATTCAATATTGGAATATGTAGCTAGACAAAATATATAATCATTTTTGGATGGGTTCTTAGGCTATAACTAGATCAATATATTCAAGGAAGATAGGTTGAAGACTACTTTCATAGTGGTTAGTGGAATCTATGCATATAATAAAATGCCTTTCCATTTATGAAATGTCCATAGCACATTTTAGAGGATAATTATATATATTTTTGAACAAATATCCATAGGTAAATTCAAAGTATTCCTAGAATATGGGTTTTGTTTTATTAGATAAGATAATGGGATTTGAAAGAGACTCTAAACATTTTATAAAAGGATTTGAAAGAGTATAAGACCAATACCTGAAGCTCAATTAAGAAGAAAACAAAACCAAAAATCAAAGCTACCTAAAAAAGGCTGCCCTACAACAAAAACCAAAATAAGGGGGACCAAACGACCCTGCAGGACAACAACTTAAAAATAAACTAAAACAAGACATGAATCATAGTTTGAAAAATACCATACATCAAAGGACTGGGATCCCCCATATTACTTGGTTTTTAATACATCCTTTTAATGTTGCACCATACTATGAATCTCATTAATAAAATAGATCACAACTTTAAGAGAATCCAATAACACCTGATGCTTTTCATCGAGCTTACTCAAGAAAGGTTGGTCGTTAGGGGATTTGGGTCTCAGAGATGGGGATATCTCATTGGCATTCTTATAATCCTTTGAGCACTTTGATATTTTCTTTGTTGGTAGACTCTCTTCCAAATCCATCACCTCCATCAAAACCGAGGAGGTTTAAGGGTTTAATTCCCTTGAATATAGGTGTTTAGAATGACATGCTTGGCCCCCTAATGCCATCGAAGGAATATGCCACATTTACCATAGACTTAGCCTTACTTTTTAAAGAGGAGAAGGAAGTATTGAACTCATATGACTCAAACTCAAAAGACTCACTTGATGACCCAGAAGACATCACAGGTGGGTCGAAAGCTGAGGGAATTTTTTGAAATTGAATCTTCACCAATGCATATTCCATATCAATACCTCTATACTTGGCCACATGTTCAAATGTAAGAAATACCAAGCCTTGATGGATTGGGTCCAACACTTTCCCTCCCCTTACATCCTTCATATATTTTAGATATTCATGAGGGGATATTCATGAGTCTTTTCCTATTGAGTTGGTTTAGAAACATCATACAATAGCTATAAATCACCTTCCTATTTGCATCCAATGTAAAATAGTCCATTATAACTAAAATTTCCTAATTATAGGGAGCCTTGAGAGCCTTGGCATCATATCCATTCTACAATTTTGGTGTATATTCTCCATTATCTAGGAAAAAATTGTATTCCCTCTTTAGAGAATGCTTAGGTCGATTATGGCAACCCCCATTGACTGGTAGATTAGTCACCTTACCCATCAGAGCCACAAAAAACTAAAACTCAAGCCCACTGGCTTAAACCCAACCCTTTCTCCAATAGTGTGTCAACATTCTAGAAAGGCTTCTATGATGCTCATGAAAGGACTAAATATAGTCCAAGAGGCCACCTCTAAGCAAACTTTTCTTCATTTCATCATCTACCACTAACTCATTTTTATCTAATGGTATCTTCATATCCTTCTATGCAAATCTCTATCCCATTAAGCACCACCACCCACCAGGAGAATAAGATCATAAATTCACATCCCCACCACACCAAGAGCTAAGCATTGTTTCCTTAAAATGAAAGAGCACCCTAACAAAATCATAGATTCCTATGCATCGAGCTTCAATGAGATTTTAAAGAAAATGCCAAGGGTTGTGGTGCCATAAAATAAGAGATAAAATTTTAGGACAACACTAAATATAGGTATCGCACTAGAACTCCCAATTCAATGAAAGAATCTTGGTTTTAGCATCAATGCCCACTAACCAAGTAAGATTGAGGTGTACTTTCCCACACGATTTCCAGAACGGAGATTATAGTTTCTAAACCAAGCTAGGGCCACAAAGTTGTCACTGACCCTCCAAGGAAAATGCATCCTTGAAACTCGATGAGAAGCATGACAGTGCCATGAGTAAAACTTATACCCATATTTAGAACAATTAAAAAGAATGCATTAGAATATGGGTTATTGTGCAGGAATAAGGACAAAAATTTTAGGGTATTGGAGGAATGCATAACATTGTATCAATGCCTAATTATCCTTTAATCCAAATATATATAAAATGATAGTACCATATAGCAAGTTATTTGGACATGTTTTATGTAAGCAGGGATTGAATACCAATCTTGATAAGATACAAGTCATGATGAGCATGGATGATCCATACAACATGAGTTTGTTAGTCATTTTTGGGATATATCAGGTATTATTGGTAATTCATCAAATTGCACAAGTATCTTATCCTCTATATGTGTTTTCATGTAAGAATATTTATTTCTAATGGATAAAGGAGCATCATAAGGCCTTTGAGGAGTTGAAGGTATTGTTGTATTATGCACCCATTCTGGTATTTCCATATTGAAAAAAGGATAGCCATGTCCATGTTGATGCATCCTACTTTGTAATTGTATGTGGGTTGGCATAGGAGAGGTAGTATAGGTTGTATCAGTACATATATATTTCTAGTTTATTTTTGTCTTGTGTAGATAAAATTTATATCACTAGGAAGCAAGAAGACTTGGGGATGATGTATGTAATATAGAAGTTCAAATATTATCTACTTGCCAATATTTTTTCTTTCTAAGTGGACCATCAAACATTGTTATATTTAAACAATAAGCTTGATATTCATGGATGAGCTATCAAATGGCTCATCACACTACAAGAATTCATGTTTTGAGAGGTTTTCAGTCTAGGGAGTAAACATGTAGTAGCAAATAAATTATCAAGGATTCCTTAGAAGAGCCTACATAAGGAGTTTCAGATGAATTTTTGGATGCTTATTTTTTTAATCACTATACTAACATCATGGTATAAGTGTGTGTGAGAATACTTGTTAATGGAAAAATGACCACATGAGTCAATAAAAATTAAGAAGAAGAAGATTATTGTGAAATAAGTACCTTTTCAATTAATAGCTAGATTGCTATACAAGACTGGACTTAATGGAGTTTTGTGAAGATGTGTGATGGAAAAGGAAGTGAATGCAACACTAAAGGAATATCATGAGGGGATGATAAGAGGGAATATGGGACTATACATGATCGTGTAGAAATTGCTTTTGGTAGGGATATGGTAGCCCACCCTCTATCATAATGTGAAGGAGTTTGTGACTACATGTGATACATATCAAATAGTTGGGAAGCCACTAAGGAGGGACATCATGCCATTACACTTATCTTAACCATAAAAATTATTCAAAATATGGGTCTTGAATTTGGTGAACCATTGAAGACAAGTAAAAGATAATGTAGATACATTATGGTAGCAATGGAATAATTCACAAAGTGGATCAAGGCAGGAACATTGCTTGATAATTCTACAAAGTGTGTTGTATGTTTCTAATATGAAAAGTGATAACAAGATTTGACATACCTTTTTAATTGAAAAATGATCATGGAGAATAATTTATCAATAAAATAATTGAGAAGGTAACCACAAAATTTAAGATCTTGTATTCATTGTCTAGTTTGTATAACCCCAAAGTAAATGGGTAAATGGAAGCAATGAAAAAGGTCTTAGTATCAATAATATATAAGACGTGTAATTTAAGATGTTTATTAAAAGGAAAATTTACTGGTAGTCTTATGGGTATACCTAACTATGTTTAAATCAATAAAAAATCATAACTTATTATGGTTGATGTGTGGTTAGGAGGTAGTTGTGCCAATGGAGTTTTTAGTACCAAGTTTGAGAGTGGGGGTATAGAACCATTTGGTGATCAAGATATATTAGAAAAAGGGATAAAAACAATTATCTATTTGGATGAGAAGAGTTATGGATTAGTGGGCCACAAAAAGTGGCCAACATCATAGGAATTTATGGCATAGAATCACCTAAAGAAGATGGATTTGAAATTAGGTAACTTGGTTTTGATATATAAGAATAAAAGATAAATCAAGCCAAGAAAATTTATTTTTTTGGGTTAGACCCTTCTAAGTAGATGAAATTATGGATAATAGTATAATGATATTTACAAACTAGATGGGGTATTGTACCCCAAAATAGTTAATGGTTCAAATTTGAAGCCAGCACCAACCTAGCCTTTAGAAAATTTTATGGGAATATTGACTTAAGAAGTTGATAAATTGAGTCATACTAAGGAGGAAGATGGTGGAGTAGAAATTAGTGATTCAAATAATGGACATGTAGAGCAGATAACCTGGTCCTATGAAGGGAAGAATGCAAGTAGAGAAGGAAAAGATATGCAACCTATGATAAATAAAAGGAATAGTAGCCATATTTTATAGATCATAAACATATTAAGGTACATGTCATATTTCTAGATATAGAAGAAGAACTATTGAGATCATTAAATGTAAAAAATATATAAAAATGGTGTAGGTGTATGTTGGGTAAGGAGGACCACCAAAAAAAGATCTCCATAGTGAGGGTAGTAAGTATGAAGATATGAGTTTACTTGTAGCTATTGTTCATGAATAACAATAAATGAGAAAATAAACATAATAGTTGTGAAAGTAGAGTCAGCAATTTAATATAAGAATGAAAGAACGAAGGAGACAATGTGCATGGAAATTATTAAGAATGCAATAGGAAATTCAAGCAACAGGTAGGAGAAGTTTTTTTGGAATGAAATAAGTCTAGAAGAAACTCTGAGAAATGCACAATAATTAAGTAAGTGTTGTGACTTGCTAATGGCTATGCAAAGAAAGCTAAGTTTTTGGAGGTAGATTGCTAACCCCACAAAATACCTGTTGTAAATATAGAAGTATGGAGGGATTTACTCAAAGTAACATTTTGAATAAGGTGAGGAGAAGTTGAAAATGTGAGGTAGGAGTCAAGTAGTTTATCTTTGACAAGTTCAAGCAATAATAGAGAAGATTATAGTGATAGTTTAGTCTTGGAACTTAGAAGTAGAGTAAGAAAGATGATGCTATGGAGACACCAATATGATCAACCTAGAGGTAATGAACAACAAAA
Organism: Wollemia nobilis; assembly: GCA_028583015.1. NCBI lineage: Eukaryota > Viridiplantae > Streptophyta > Pinopsida > Araucariales > Araucariaceae > Wollemia > Wollemia nobilis. Next base: position 15,062,644 of record JAQPPZ010000521.1, read on the forward strand.
AAATGTAGAGCCAAAATGCCTTTGAGATAGGTAGATAGTTGAGTTGGAGAAATCAAGATCAACAAAACTTGAATAGTTCCTTGGGAAGATAAAGTAGTCTACAAAAACTACTAGATGACTCAAGGTATGTTTAGGAAGACATGTTTATACTTAGTTAATTCAAACAGTCTTGGAAGGCTATTATGTCCCCTAGGATATTTGGATTTTCTTGGACAAGGAAGGAGGCCATCTGGTTTTTTCTTGGTCACCTAAGGGGAACTTATTTTCATTAGTATACCCCTAGGTCATACAACTAGTGAGGTGGGCAATTTTGACCACCCCATGAGTATCTAGAAGATAAAAGAAGACCCTAGATGACCATATAACCATCTAAATTTTTTAGAGTATATTACATCATTTGGGTCATGTAAATGTACCACGTACATAACTAGAGTAGGATATCACCTTAGGGGATAGTTAGCAAGTTACTTCAAGTATTGTAATTGTAGACACCAAAACAGCACCAATCCGATTATGTGACTACAAACACTGATCACATTAACACACACAGCCCCCAGGGTAGCCCCCAGAGGTTAAACAGTGGTTCTAACCACTTACACAGCAATTTTGCAAGTCAAAAATCAGTTTGGCACCTTTTAGACACTTTATTTCTTATTCGTCCCACCCGGGGACGAGTGCGAATTTGTACTCGTCCTACCCAAGGACGAGTATGGATTTGTACTCGTTTCACCCAGGGACGATTACTAGCGCTCGCTTCTGGGTGGGACGAATGCCAGGTTTGACCAGCAAAAAGTCAGACCTCAGCGCATGACAACTCAGAACTACCACTCAGCTTTTCATGCATGACATAGGAGTGCGAGTGAGTTCTTTTGACAACACACATCTGCCAATTGACTTTCCCTTCACTGCATGGGAAGGAGAGTAAGATTTTTAAGACAACTCAGATTTGCCACTTAGCTATCCCTTCATTGCATGGGAGTGCAAGTGAGCTTTGCTAAAACATGCAAAGACATGCACAGAGGCAGTTAAGAAGCCCTTGATCAAGAAGAAGTCTTCTCTTCACAAACAAAAGCATTCATGCAAAGAAACACTTTTGCATGTTAATTCAAAAAGATCCCTTGGGTCTATAAAAAGGGTGAGTTTTCTCACCCAAAAAGGATATACAGAGAAGGAGCATTTTGAGCGACGAAGTGCTGCTAGTTCACTTACTGGCGATTTGTGCTTTCATAATCGTGGTATTTCTTTTAGTTTCATGTTTATGCTTTTGTCAAGTTTTTCATTTCATTTAGATTCATTTCAACCATCGTTAGATTCATCTTTTATTTTTCATACACAGGTGCTATTGACTTTCTTGTTTGTTTCTTTGAGTGCGAGTTGCGGCATTAGAGGAGCGGCGAGGAGTCTACCTTACCAACGCAAGCGGCGGCAACATTTGGCCCGCCCATTCCAAACGTGGGCATGCGGAAGGAGGAAGACTAAGTCACAAATTGTAACAAAGACCAATTTAACGCTCCTAGCCCCTAAAAAGGGAGGAGACGTCTATGTAACCGAGGATAAGAAATTTGAATAAAGAGGGTTGTGATTTCCTTACATCTTTTCTTTCGTCTCCAATTTATCTCCTTTCCTTGTTTTTGTGCATAGGATTAAAGCGTTACATTTCGTCTTATATTGCATAGTTATAGTTTTCCTTTTGCTTCCGAAATCTCGTGCTTTCAATGGCGATCACGGTGGGACCTCTGTCCTCTATTTTTGTTTAGGTTAAATTATTGATCTAAAATTGCTTGTTTTTTTACAGGTACTTGTTTTTCAACAATCGGACTGTTATTCGTCTCTGCAAGTGACGATTACAGAATTGTTACTCGTCTCACCTCGGGACGAATAAACTATTCGTTCCACCCTGTGACGATTACGGTTCTGTTATTCGCCTCACCCAGGGACGATTATAGATCTGTGCAAATTTTCGAGCAAATCAGAAATTTCGATTAGGCGAGAGAAGAGGTAGGGGTTTTTTTACGGCTTCTGTCAAATTTTTGTTTTTTTATTTTTGGTTTTCAGTTTGAATGGCTTAGGGAAAGATTTCTTTTCGTTTGCTTGTTTCAATTTCGCAAAATTAAAACGAACCCCACACATCACGTTACATTTTAAACCAAGGCGTTGGTCGTAAGACCCCAACCCTTGAGCAAGACCAACGGTGGGTTCATCACCACCTTGGCTTAGCTTTGCATCCATTCCCCGATTGTCAACTGTTGTTAGGCGTAAATCCTGACGAAAGCTGACCGAGTGTCGTTGGGGTGATTCCCATGCGCGCGAGGATAAGTCTTCTATGGTAGGTGCCATTAACAGGACAATCCCCCTTCCGTACCGCCTACGTACCACGTACCATCTGCTCTCACGTACCTATAGTCTCCCTCTCGTAAGGGCGGGTATATAGAGAGGTTGGTATATCGGCCTGGTTGGTATATTGAAGGGGCGACCATTTTGGGAGTTATATGAGCCTTCATAATTGCATTTAAACGTTTCACAAAATTTTCAAAAAAAACAAAACAAAACAAACAACAAAAACACACTAAACCAGATTTAGGGCACACTATTAATCTTTAAAAGAGATAATCATTGCTTGTGTGTGTATGCTATTTTCTGTTTAGACAAAAAAAATCAAAAATCAAAAAAATCATAAACAAAGATAAAAATCTACGCATTTTGTCACTCGCTCCAAAAAGCTCCAAGGATTCCCGCAATCGCTTGGTCACCCCAAAATGCCCCAAAGGTGTCCATGAACCCTTTGGTCAACCCAAAAGCACCCTGAAGGTGCCCATAAGTGATGCCAGGACCATCCAACAAAATATGGGAAATTTTATATTTTTCTCTAAATTTTAGTGCATCTTGCCGGGGCCATAACTTCTCAACCGTAGCTCCGATTGACTTGAAATTTTACAGGGAGTTAGTTGGGATAATTTTAAACAAATATAACTCCCTAGAGTTCTATTTGCCCAAAAAAGTCAGTTTTCGGGGCCAAATTCCATCATCTAGTGCCCCAAAATTAGGTTTTAAAATTGCGTGCCCAATTTTTTGCACTTTTTGAGCTGTTCGGATGTCAATATCTCCTAATGTATTTAGAGTTAGGACTTGAAACTTCATTTTTGTCTTATCTACTATAAGAGGGATGCGCACACCAATTTTGGGCCCCATCTGACTCATTTTCAATTTTTAGGGTTTTTAAGAGACATCGCCATGGTGTTCACCTGCGGTCAAGCCCACTCACGGGTAGATGTTGTGGAGAATGTCCAAGGAAGCACGAGTCGCATCCGTTATAGTCCCCAGGATTTGGTCATACCACCTTGGCGACCTAACACACAAGGCAGTCCCCTACACACCTTAACGGAAAGGGACTATAGGGGCACCTCTTCTAGGGGCACTCCTGTTCAGCATAGCACCCAACACACACCCTCCCATGAGGGGTACATCCGTAGGAGAGCTCCCTTAGATGCTCGCTATGAGTGGTCACCACGCAATGAAGCGCTAGGTCAACATAGGGTTCGACGGGAGGAACCACATGATTACACTATCCCTCCTTCACCCCCTCTAGTTGTCGGGACTACAAGGACAAATCCAAGCACAAGGCTCCTCGAGGCGGGGCGAGCCAACTCTTCCCGTTCCTCTTTCACTTACAAAAGAGAGCACGAGGAAAACCCTTACCTTCCTCAAGAACAATATACATCGCGGGAGCAATACGCCTCCGCAATTGCTAGCTTTCGGGATTACCTATTGAGGCCAAAGCCTCGGGGGAATGCCGCTACCCCCAAGAGAGGGAGGCGACCTATAGAGATCTCGGATCACCATGACCGAGATAGATATCTAGGAGAGGCATCTAGGCCTTCTAGACATGAGACGACAGGACCAACTATCTTAGAATCTGCGCAAGCATATTGCACGTCGGATGCAACTCACGATACTTGAGCTGGAACAACAACGGTTAGAGCAACAATATCTTTTAAATCAAGAGTGCCTTCGAGCGCCGGGAGGATGAGTTGTTACAACACACTATGCGGGCGAAGACTCCAACCCCTCGCATGCATAAGACAAAACATTATGAGAAACACAAGCGGGTGCAAGACAGGTCTCTACGACCTTATCAAACGTTGCCCTCGATGCCTCCTAGACTTGAGCGGGAGGCCAATCCTAATACCAATGACGGGTGCCTTCTTCAGGCGTCCACCCGAGTTCATGGACCACCCCTAAAAATTCTTCAAGAAGCCTCTGAGGAACCTGAGCTAGAAAAAGAGTGGACTAAAATGAAATACCAAAGCATGGGGGTGCTATTCAGTCATCCCTCTCAAGGCATCAAGTTTCCCACAACTTGCAACGGGAACAAATCAAACAGGAGGAGCTCAAATCCCTCGATACAAGCAATGCACTGCCCAAGCACTTAGAGTCAGTAGAGACCAAGATTTTGGGGCCACAAAAGCCCAACTCACGTGAAACTCCTCTCAAAGAGGATCAACCCCTAGTTGTAGAGCTACCTGATGATGAGGTCTTCCATATCTTAGAATCACCAGATTCTGATAAGCCTGACTCTCTCGCCAAAGATGAGTCAGCATATGCAATAGCGCCATGGGACCCATTCGAGTTCGACAGCATTAATTCACAGGTGGTCCCGATGGATGAGCATCACAAAATTCTCCTAACATTACTCCCTTTGGAGGCTCCCATCGAGCCCGTGCCATTGCCAAAAAATTAGGTCCCCCAGCAAAGCGTGAAACAACTCCATGAGGACCACATCAATCTGCTCGAACAAGAAGAGCTTAACATGTCACGAGACAGCTATCGAGGCCAACGAGGGCCTTTGGATCACTGACAATGATTACGAAGATGAAACTGAGATGGCTTATCTCAATCATGCACGATGACACAATCACCCTGTCACCCATGACGAACTAATGGCCCAACTAGGCATAAGACTAGGGCATGAGTGGTGCATAGACCCAGCCCAATGGCATCAAATGTTGATTCCACTCCTTTGGGAAGATCGCGAGCACCTTCCACCCGAGAGATATCATAGCACCATCAGTGCCGAAGGCAGACCTTGCCCTCCTATCCGTGCATAAGGCCGATCCATTCGTGCCAATTCCTACAGAGCAGGATCCGGTGCACAAAGATCATCACGTTGGGGGTACCTCTATTCCCTGAAGAGCCAGTGGGTTACACCAAATGCTCCAAAGGTGTCCATAAACCCTTTGGTCAAACCAAACGCTCCAAAGATGTCCATAAACCCTTTGGTCAAACCAAAAGCTCCAAGGATTATCGCAATCTCTTGGTCATCCCAAAAGCTCCAAGGATTATCGCAATCACTTGGTCACCCCAAAAGCTCCAAGGATTATCGCAATCGCTTGGTCATCCCAAAAGCTCCAAGGATTATCGCAATCGCTTGGTCATCCCAAAAAGCTCCAAGGATTATCGCAATCTCTTGGTCATCCCAAAAAGCTCCAAGGATTATCGCAATCGCTTGGTCATCCCAAAAGCTCCAAGGATTATCGCAATCGCTTGGTCATCCCAAAAGCTCCAAGGATTATCGCAATCTCTTGGTCATCCCAAAAAGCTCCAAGGATTATCGCAATCGCTTGGTCATCCCAAAAAGCTCCAAGGATTATCGCAATCGCTTGGTCATCCCAAAAAGCTCCAAGGATTATCACAATCACTTGGTCACCCTAAAAGCTCCAAGGATTTTCATAATCGCTTGGTCAAACCCTAAATGCCCCAAAGGTATCTATAAACCCTTTGGTCAAGACAAAAGCTCCAAGGATTACCACAATCGCTTGGTCAACCCAAAAGCTCCAAGAGTTACCATAACTGCTTGGTCAACATAAGTATTCAAAAATCAACAAAAACAACACAAAAATCAAAATCACAAAAACATTTGCATTTCAATTCCATGCATTCTCATAACACATCAAAATTACAAAAACAATTGCATTTCAATTCCATGCATACTCATAAAAAAAAAAAAAAATCAAAATCACAAAAACAATTGCATTTCAATTACATGCATTCTCATAAAAAAACAAAATCACAAAAACATTTGCATTTTCCATACATTCTCATAAAAAAAAAAATGAAATCACCAAAACATTTGCATGCATTTTCATAAAAATCAAAATACAAAAATATAGGTTGCATTAAACATTGCATCCATCCCTTGCATACTTCGATAGGTCATACAAGTCAAAAGCACCATAGGCTGTCATTACTTGGCAATTCCATCATTTCCACCTCAAATCCATTTCCATAAACGCATACATCCAGAATATCACCTTTTTATTTTAGCATAGTCAGTTGTTTCCTAATGTATATAGGGTTTTCGTCATTCAGATGTCTTTAAATTTCTAGCCAAAACTGTACATAATTAAACAGATTTTACACGGGAAAGTTTTACTTGGATCACACCTTGTTACGTAGCATCCCAACACAAATTAACACACATAAAAAATTCCTAAGTTGTGTGAACGAAAGATGAAACCTGCACCGTAATCCCGGTCACCATAAGCGAAACGGCTATCTTGCTTATCCCCCTGTGCGAATGACCCTAGGAATGCTTGAGAGTTGGCAAAAGGACAAGCATCCTCCCTACCCAATTCCCCATGAATCCCAAGTTCTCAAAAGTTGCAAAAACATCAAAAATTTGCAAAACGTCAAAACATTCAAATTTGACATCCTACAGTGCACACATCAAAAGGCACAAACAATAGTGATTCTCGTCACTCCATATTCAAATCCCTTGCTCAAAAAAAAAAAAAAAAAACATCAATAAAACAAAATAAACAGTGATCTTATCACTATAAAGAGCAAGTATCCCAATACAATTGAAGAAAAGAAGGGAGTCGAACTTGAATCCCTGGAATTCTCAGCATTTCGACAAGTCATGAGGCAAGCTTCAGTATCGGTTTGGTTGATAGCCTATCGGTCACTAGCGATGTAAACCTCCCGCATGACGATATATCTGTCACATTAACTTGTGTATAGATCAATGTTTGCATGTGGATGAGCTAGCTTATGGTATCCTAGATAGCATCGCAGATTAATCTAACCAAACACAATCAAGGAGTTAGTGGAGCTAATTAGGTGATCCTCGAGTACGAGTTCGGTTGAAAGCCCATCTGGCATTGGCGGTATCCTGATGAATAACACATAAACGAACTCAATTGCACACACAGGGATGTGAAATAACTTGGTTAAATTCAAGTCGAATTTATACCTTGTTCAAAAGTCTTGCGAGATAAATGTACGAGTCTTGGCTAGTTAGTTAAAATATCTGAATCTAAGAAAAGCTTAACTACATTTTAAAAACAAGCTGTCACATTTTATTCCGTACATCACCATCAAAATATATGCAAAATACAAAAACAAAGTTTTCACATGCAAAGTCATTTCACAAAGTCATCCCATTAGTATAGCAAGTCGAGTCAAATCTTGTACGAGTCTATGGTGCATCGACACATCATCAACACCTCATTTCATTCATTCCATATCCATACATCATAAAAATTAGAAACATCACATTCATAATCGCCTCTGCATACATCAAACACATACATAAAAACACGCAAAACAACCAAAATATAAAAAAAAAAAACAAACAAACACAACAAAACAACCAAAATATAAAAATGACAAATGCCAACAAAAACACTAAAAATTGTCGGACAAAAGTGCTCTTGCACTTAACCTCTTCGCATTAGAAAATTGATGTCGGGGTCTACCTTGTCGTTATCCTACTCCCCAAGAAGGCTACCATAGCCGGACCGCTCCACGGGAAGACGGATTTTCGCCCATGTTACCCCCAAATGGCATCCCAAAATGGGTTCACACCCACCAAAAATAGGTCCACAAAAAAAATCGAGAAATTGCTCGCGCATTCAACGGACAACATCTGAAGGCACCCTCACTTAAGTCATCTTGGGTCAAGCGACTCGTCGCTTTTCTCATGTCGGTCATTCCTTCATCGATTCGTCGCTTGAGGGGGTAGTCACACTTAAGTCACCAATCAACAACAACACACCCAATCAAGGCAATAGCATGCATTCAAAGAATCATTGACAAAGACAATCACGCTCCTGCTTGGGGCAGCAAACAAGCAATAATCACAAAATTGATCAAACACTTGGCATTCCCGAAGCATGAACACAAGGTTCCCCCGTGGATAAAAGGTTATGCCCTTTGCCTATTCATGACTGATCAATGTCCAAGCTCAAGTCACACCTCACCAAAATAGGTTAATACTTGAAATCAAATTCCTTAGCTCGTCGGAAGCAAGGATTCAAGAATGCATGCCCTTTCCATGCTTGGGGCATCAAGAGTTGGTTAGGTTACTTGAGAAACCCTAATCATTAGTGCTTTGGTTATCTATTTTTGCTCGACGTTGTGCCATGCACAACGCTTCCCAAAAAGGGGCATCTGTAGACACCAAAACAGCACCAATCCGATTATGTGACTACAAACACCGATCACATTAACACACACGACCCCCGGGGTAGCCCCGAGAGGTTAAACGGTGGTTCTAACCACTTACACGATGAGTTTTGCAAGTCAAAAATCAGTTTGGCACCTTTTAGACACTTTATTTCTTATTCGTCCCACCCGGGGACGAGTGCGAATTTGTACTCGTCCTACCCAAGGACGAGTATGGATTTGTACTCGTTTCACCCGGGGACGATTAATAGCGCTCGCTTCTGGGTGGGACGAATGCCAGGTTTGACCAACAAAAAGTCAGACCTCAGCGCATGACAACTCAGAACTACCACTCAGCTTTTCATGCATGACATAGGAGTGCGAGTGAGTTCTTTTAACAACACACATCTGCCAATTGACTTTCCCTTCATTGCATGGGAAGGAGAGTAAGCTTTTTAAGACAACTCAGATTTGCCACTTAGCTATCCCTTCATTGCATGGGAGTGCAAGTGAGCTTTGCTAAAACATGCAAAGACATGCACAAGAGGCGATTAAGAAGCCCTTGATCAAGAAGAAGTCTTCTCTTCACAAACAAAAGCATTCATGCAAAGAAACACTTTTGCATGTTAATTCAAAAAGACCCCTTGGGTCTATAAAAAGGGTGAGTTTTCTCACCCAAAAGGATATACAGAGAAGGAGCATTTTGAGCGACGAAGTGCTGCTAGTTCACTTACTGGCGATTTGTGCTTTCATAATCGTGGTATTTCTTTTAGTTTCATGTTTATGCTTTTGTCAAGTTTTTCATTTCATTTAGATTCATTTCAACCATCGTTAGATTCATCTTTTATTTTTCATACACAGGTGCTACTGACTTTCTTGTTTGTTTCTTTGAGTGCGAGTTGCGGCATTAGAGGAGCGGCGAGGAGTCTACCTTACCAACGCAAGCGGCGGCAACATTTGGCCCGCCCATTCCAAACGTGGGCATGCGGAAGGAGGAAGACTAAGTCACAAATTGTAACAAAGACCAATTTAACGCTCCTAGCCCCTAAAAAGGGAGGAGACGTCTATGTAACCGAGGATAAGAAATTTGAATAAAGAGGGCTGTGATTTCCTTACATCTTTTCTTTCGTCTCCAATTTATCTCCTTTCCTTGTTTTTGTGCATAGGATTAAAGCGTTACATTTCGTCTTATATTGCATAGTTATAGTTTTCCTTTTGCTTTCGGAATCTCGTGCTTTCAAGTAATAAATGCACAAGTGTCTATGTGCATGTTAGGAAGAGTGTTGGCCAAGCAATCCATCTTTCTATATAAAGGGCCTCATTGTGAGTGTAGAGACATATATATATATAGATAGAGAGTGTTGTAGGTAGTAGTAGATATACTCTGCAGGTCACCATATAGATTTGTGATGGATACAATGTAGTTCTTATCATTTATTCTTGAGTGTTCATTTCCTCCATATAGCATTGTATCATTTTTGTCACTTACCATTTATAGTATATTTTAGCATCTTACATTTTTGCATATTCTATATCCTGTGATTGCATTCTCCCTTGGCTCATAGCATCAAAATCTAATAGTGGTATCAGAGCCATGGTAGATCAATAGGAATAGGGAGAGCCACAATAGGTTACTAGAAATAGGAAAGTCATAGGAAATATTGAGAGGAGAAGCTAATCTCAGTTCCAAAATTTTTGAGATTGCATTTGGCTAGAGTCTTTCCACAGAGTTGTAGGAAAACTCGTGAAGACTAGGACTCAATATTTCGTTCCACTAGATTGAAAAATCAACTAGTGAAGATTCATTATTGGCAAGATTTAGAATCAACTTACTAACATCTTGTTGCAGAAAAAGGAAACTAAAGGAAGCCCTATTGCAGACCTACACATTGCTAAAAAAGGCCATAGAAGCCTCATTATTGAAAAGGCCACAAAAGCCTTATTGCTAGAAAAGGCCACAAAAGCCTTATTGTTGAAAAAAGGCCATAGAAGCCTTATTGCTAAAAAAAGGCCATAAAATCCTTATTATTGAAGAAAATGCCACAAAAGCCTTATTGCAGAAGAGAAGGCCACAAAAGCATTATTGAAGAAAAGGCCATAGAAGCCTTGAACCTGAAGAAGACTCCATAGAAGATTCTATGAAAGATAGGAGATTGGTGATCTCCTTTGATGATTGAAGACTTCCTCTAGAAGAAGTTGAAGAGAGCCATCAAAGGTCTCATTGAAAGAACTTCCATTCTTGGAAGATTGAAGAAGGACTAGCAAGGTCCTATAACTAATTTCAGAAGAAGCAAACTTTAGAGATCCACTAGAGAGATCTCATTGCCAACACTTTTGAAGCTGAAGGTTGAAGGAAAGGTCTCATCAAGAAGATCAAAAAATTGTAAGATTGAAGACCTTGGAGAGGTCTCAAGGAGAAGGCTTGGAGAGCCTCATTCCAAAAATTGGAAAAGTCATCAAAGAAGTTCCTAAGAGAACTCATTGGAGAAATTCACTACAGAAGATAGTGAAATATTTGGGACAATTATCACCATCTGAAAATAAGCCCAAAAGAAGAAGAATTTGGTAAGGAGTGCCAAATCCCAAAGAAGAATATTGAAGACCTCAAGACATTCATATTCTTGAGAAGAAAATCCTATTTGAAGTCAGAACTCGACAAGGAGGTTGAAGAAGAACTTAGATAGAAGATACCTTCCAAATATGAGAAGATTTGGAGATTGCCCTTCATAGCTAAAGAAGGCACATATAGAGATTTGTTGGATTCATAGCAAAATACTAAAAGAGTTCTTGAAGGACAACATTTTAGTTAATAGATTGACTGCTAGAGGGTAGCAATCAAGATAGCATTACTAGCTAGAAGACTTCAGAAGTTCTAGGCCAGATCCTGAAGGAGAAGTTGAAAATCATCTACTACAGAGCAGCATACTAGAAGCATTCACAACTGCAGGCAACCACCATTCTAGAAAAGAGACTTGGTGAATCAACTCATCAAGATATTCATCATTAAAGGTAAGCAACTTAGGTGCAAAAAGGGTTCATTACTTGAACACTTATTCAGATTACTACTTAACTTCATTGAGCACCTTATTAGAATTTGGAAGTTGCAAAATAGAAGGTTGCATTTTAAGTCCTCAAATAAAGTGTAGAAGATAGTTTCTATTAAGATTCATTACCTACACATTAATAGGAGTTAGATACATTCTTCCTATTATCTAATTATTGAAAAGAGGACCACATTAAGGAATTTGCAGTGATTATTAGTGCATTAGAAACTACTTTGAGAGCTTATTAATAGGAGTGATAAGGTGAGATTATTAAAGTGCATTAATATTGAAAATATTATTGGTTCATTGCACTATACTAGTTGTTCGTTAAACTAGTTACTCTCAAAGAATTATTTTGTGTATTGATTGCTAAAATCAAGGGCACAAAAATCTACAAATAATCAAAGTGTCTAAAGACACTATTCAAAACTCAATACCTGCAAGGTATTATGGCCAATAGAAGCCACCAAAATTCCTCCAAGGAGTGGAGAAGAAGAAGAAGCCATTAATCAGTGGTAGAAGCCAAAATCGAGACTTGGTGAGTCTCAGATTCAAGGTGCACTAAAGAGCTTATTACAGGAAAAAGTTAGTGCAACAATTACTCTATCAAAGGGCATATTATCTATGTGATTATTAGCTTGGATTCATTACTTAGATCAACCAAGAAAAGGAGAGAGTTTTCCAGCAGATAAGACAACTTCAATCAGCCCTTGCCTACAAAAGATAATACAGAGAAGCCACCATTAGAACCAGCAAAAGAAGCTTGCAAGAGAAGGTGCAAATCAAGGTATTCTATTATAATTCTATTTACATTATTCTACACCATAGCATCTTGTCCTACATAGGAAATAGGATAGAATCTAAGTGTCTTAGAGACACATCCTCCACAAGCGAGGATTATCATACAAGTGATCATAGAAGGAGCAATCTAAAGCAAGTGAGAGAGCTAATAGAAGAGCTAACAAAGAGCTCTCATTATGGTGTCCAAAAATACCCTTACAACCATGAAAGCAGATATCTCCAGCAACCTATCTGAAGCATAAATTATGGTAAAAGGTTGTTAATAATCTACATTGGTTGTTATCCATCAATCATTGCAAAAGGAGCATTCAAACCAGCACATTGGAAGCAAAAGAAAAGGAAAATAGAAGCAATACCTAGAGCTATTGCTTAGAGAAGATGTCAGCCATAGAAGTGCTCAAATTGAACCACCATAGAACTAGCACCAAGTACCCAAGACCTCCATTGAAGAGCCAACTCATACTCACCTAGAAGAAGCATTGAGAGACAAGAAACAACTAGATGTACATTGGTGAAAGGGATATATAGGAGAAGAGAAGCATTGGAGGGAAGAATACATGCATTTGCCATTTGTCATCACTGACAAGAAATGCTCATATCATAAACAAACATCGAGATGTTAGAGTAGAAGGGAGTTACACAATGGTTGTGATAGGAAGGTACGTTACAACATTGTCATTCAAAATTGGAGCCCATAATCCACTTGGAGAAGGCATTAGACTCAGCCATAAGCATTACAAGAGAAGTCCCATGCACATTGGAGCATAGAAGCCACTTGGACACCTTTCAAGGAAGGAATAAGAAATGCCTCAGATGTTACTCAAGATGCACGTGCCACATAGCTACATAAACATTCAACTCCAAGGTGTGGAGGTGAAGGAAATTCAAAGCAAAGTTGCAACGTTCGAGTGAGTAATAGCATGCTGAAATCAGATTCAAAGAAGGTAGCAAGGACTATCATAAACCAACATTCAATTCTTGCTGTGAGAAGCATCCATTGAGGAAAATACTAGGTCAAAATTGGTACTATGAAAGCATAGAGGTAGAAGGAAGAATACACAGGACATTTGATTGAACAACAAAGTCAAAGCATTAGCGTCGAGATATGCACAAAGCCACCATCAAAATACGTGGAGATACATAGAGCATCAAGGCTCACAAAGATGTAGAGCCTCACAAAGGACGTAGAAAATCAAGCATCATCAAGCACATAGAAGATCAAGCATCACAAAGGACATAGAGCATCAAGCATCACAAAGGATGTAGAGCATCAAGCAGAATAAAGAGCATTAAGTCTCACGAAGGATGTGGAGCATCAAACCTTACAAAGGTAAATTAAATTTGCTTGATTTAATTAAAATTAGAGATATAAGGTGATATAAACTATTGCTTTGTTATAAAGTGATATATTACATTGGAATAAATCTAACAAGCATTAGTAATTATCAAGCAAGCTTATTTCAAGATATTGAACATTTTCAATTAACCAAGTAGGAGATATAAGGTTGTCAACTATTGGTTAAAATACTATTAAATTACAAATAATATTATTTTTCTAATATTCCAAAAAGTAGGGAGATATAAGGCATACTACTTCAAACTATATACATATAATTGGAATTTAGAAAATTAATCTATTGAAAAGAAAAGCAAACAAATTGCCTACATATAGAGTTGGAATTAATTGATAAAAATTATCTCATACTCATTCTAAGGAGACAAAATAAATCCAACTATTAAAGCATACTTCATTGGGAAAGAGAAGGCAAAATTAATAAGTTGATTATTCTCAAAATATTGCAAAATCAACTTAGAAAGTGAACTAAGCATATTCTAATTAATAGGGAGATATAAGGAAGCCTACAAAACCTAATTCTAAGAAAATATTTATCAAATTAGTTCACATCTCTTAACTAGGGAGAAATAAGGGATTCTACAAAACTAAGCCTTGGATAGGTTTATCAAATTAAGATCATCTACTTGAGAAAAATATAGTATTCTACAAATAGGAAACAAAAGAATACTACACTTCATCTACTAGGGAGTCATAAGGATGACTACTAATATCAGGAAAAGCTTAATAAAAGTACCTATCTAGATTAGAAACATGATTTATGATTCAATTGATAATAATGAAAAATATATAGACATGAAAAAAGGATCAATAGAATATGATAAGACAGAATCATAAGTTACACCTCCAAATAAGACAACAAAATTTGGTGATATAGAAAAATAAAAGAGTATTGAATGGAAAGATATCATACAAGTGTACTAACAAAGTAAAAATAAAATTGTTTCAATCATCCACATATGGTTTAAGCATGTCATCAAGGAGATAGATAAATATGATATTCCTAAAGTAGATAACAAAGAAGGCGGAATATCTTTATTATGCACTTACTGCAACTAATTTGGTCATGAAAAGGTGAATTGTTGGAGCCTCCATCCTTGCAAATCTTGTGCAGGAAAGAACCATTTATCTTTATTCAGTTACTATAAATATAAGTACTATAGAAGTCATGAATAAATATTACTACACATAATAAATTATCTCTTTCAAGATCTCATTTTAGAAGCATCCACTAACCATAAGTTCAAGCTTAATGTTTGTGAAGATCAAAGAAGCAGGTTACACAAAGGACTAGAAGAAGGAAAATGGACTCACCTTGATCCTCTTACGACATGCAAAATTATGAGATACCTAGTTCATCAAAGGCATCTAACAACAAGGTACAATGGATATAACATGAAGACCACTGCACAAGAAGAAGAGGATGATCAAGTCAAAGACTATTCAAAATAAGAAGATCCATATTGAAAATTAAAGTCTTCAATACCCAAATAATGTAATACATGGGGGTTTTAGAGTATATTACATCATTTGGGTCATGTAAATGTACCACATTTGGTACATAACTAGATAGGATATTACCTTAGGGTGTAGTTAGCAAGTTACTTCAATTATTGTAATAAATGCACAAGTGTATGTGTGCATGTTAGGAAGAGTGTTGACCAATCAATCCTTCTATAAAAAGGATCTCCTTGTGTCTATAGAGTTATAGATAAATATACAGATAGAGAGTGTTTTAGGCAGTAGTAGAGATACTATATAGGATCATCATATAGATTGGTTATGGATACATTATAGTTCTTATCATCTATTCTAGAGTGTTTATTTTCTCCATATATCATTGTATCATTTTCATCACTTACCATTTATAGTATATTTCAGCATATTACATTTTTGCATATTCTATATCTTGTGATTACATTCTCCCTTGGCTCATAGCATGAAAATCTAACAAAATTGAGGGCCAGCCATCAAATAATGATGAGGGAAGTTTGGGAGGAAGTAATAAATAATCAAATGCAACTAGACTATACCAATAATAGGTTTGACCAATGATAAGACCTGGGTCATACAATAGAAGTGAAAGGGAAGTAAGGAATTTTGGATCGCTTGAAGGAATATTTGTAGGAATTCTAGATGATATATGGAATGTAGTTGAACCTAGACTTGAAAGACAATCATATATAATATGATGATAGAGAAGGCAGTTTGGAAGAGGTAGTCAATAACTAGGTCAATCAAGTTGTATCGAACAAGATATGATATAATGATGATATACAGTTAGATAGGGCCATCTAAGTTAGGGTCATATTAGATAATAATCAAGTCCATTTTTAAAGGGTTTCCATGGGTAAGATTATATGGAGGCACCATTAAGGTAGTCAAAAAAACCATTTGGAAGCCTAGGCCATATGCATAAGGAGAAAAAACAATTAAATTATGATTGTTCGATGGTAAAAATATAAAATATATATGCATAAGAAGATAAAAACAAAGTGGAAAATAAACATGGGCAAGGTGGTGATGATAAGTGTTGGGAACTAATTTTGGTTCATGCTTTGGGAACAATAAACACATGCTTGTGGTTGCATGGTGAATTTGGTGCCTGTGCCTCACATGGAGCATATAGTCTAGTAAGTCCATGGAGCATGGAACACGGTTCCATCGGATGACCTATAGGAATTTTATCAAGGTTGGATATTTATTTGGATGTGATCTTGACACACACTTTTCCTAAGCTAGCCTAATTTATCAAGTTCTATTTGGGGAAAGGGATAGAGGGAAAACAACAAACAAAAGGAAAATAATTTTAAAACAAAAATTTTTCTAAGGGAGGTGATACTCCAATATCCTAAATCTCTTTACATTATGGTAGGATTAAATGAACACATTCATCATTATTGATAGCATATAAGGAACATAGTTTCATTAAACACAAATTACTATAGTTAGGAATACACAAGAACTAGGATAAAAAGGGGGAACATAGTCATAGATTCTTATATATAAAATAATCAAATTACATTCATTCTTAAGAAAGAGGTCCATAACATATCAACAAATTGACTTAAGGCTCGAGCTAGACCATAATACATAAGGGAGACAAAAGAAATATTTCATACAAGACCAGATACTAGGCACAAATACAATAATTTTTTATCCTTTTCCATGAAGAAGAATATATTTATAATAATAAAAAGGGAAAATTTCAAAATTTACATAGGGTTTTCATCATAAATTTTGGGTGATCTCAAGATCTCTAGATCTATAGCCATAAATCCCATAGGCAGATTTGTTTAAATAGATGCAGTACTTTCTTATTATTTTGCCTAATCACCTATGTTAGAGATCCATCACGATTAGATCCCTAAGATCTTCATCCATTAATGTCCTATATTTTGGTGTCACCCATTGGTCCACTTCCATGTTCCTACTTTAAATGTACCAACTATCATCTAGGGTGCTATGTCTAGTTACTAAAGGTGATAAGACTAGAAACAGATCATCGACTTTCCCCTTATCCCTGGTAACTTTGGGTTGGTGTGATTTTCCAATGATAGCTAGTGTTCTAATCCCTTTACATCTTGATCAACTCCTTTAGTGAAATACTTATCCCTGCATTGCTTGGGATTTCAATTTCTACCTATTTGTGTTTCTTCCAATTTAGAGGGATGCACTTTACCAATAACATGTATGTTGCTTCCTTTTTGGTGTTTAGGTGGTGACCATTACTACCAAATTATTTGCTTTAGTGGGTGTGTTTGAGGTATATTTCTCTCCCAATTTTTCCTCTTCTCCTTTCTACTGCTTCTCTACCATATATCTCTGGGGTGACAATATGAACCAACAAGCTTTAGGGGTTCTACAAAGATTTCACAACTTGAAATCTTTAAGATGCTTTACCTTCTACATATCCTTAATTTTTAAGATCCTCTTGAGGAAGGAATAATATATTTCCTTACCACTTTACTATACAATCACCTTGAATCTCCCTCCTTCCCCCATGGTTAATGGGTTCTATTCCTTAATTTCTTTAACTAGTGCTAACTTATAATTGCACCAAGGAACTATGAACACCATAAAACATGGAAGAGATCCAGATATGTGACCCTTCTCTTCTAGGTAGGAGAAGATTCCATAGGCATTTCATTCAATAAAATAATACCAATTATGAGTTTCGTTATTGCACATCATTTAAAATTATCAATCCAAGGTAGTATCCCAAGGTTATATACGATAGAGACTTGAAACCACGACTTAGATATCAGGACATTAGACTATTTTATGAAATATGGAAATATTTACAGAAAGGAAACTATGCTAATTTTCACACTTGCATGAAAATAAATCTAAGTTGCAAAAATTTAAAATGCTAAAGTCACTAAACTACATTTGCTAAAATTGAAATTACATAAATGAAACGTTGAAATTGAAACTAGCGAAAATAGAAATTAAGTGCAAAATTTTAAATTTTGAAACAAAAATGACAATTATAAAAATTAAAATATGGCCAAATGGCTACAACAAGATAAAACATAACTTGCTTACAAAATAGAGGAAAATTTTGGGAAAGCACATCAAAAAAATAGAGGAATGATAGATGTAACATTAAGAACAAAACTGCTGAAATTAAATGACATAAAAGAAAACACAAAAAATAATTCTAAAACTAAGTTAGTACACCTTCGACTAATCCTTAGAGTGGGCTCAAGTTCCAAGCTTAGTGAAAGGTGGAAAATTGTAGAAGAAAATAATTTAACCTATAAAATCAATCAAATGCATATAAAAAACAGAAATAATCAAGTTTATGATAGTTTACTAAAAATACACTTTTTCCAATGCATATATTTCTTCTTATTTTCTTACTAACTTTTTAAAGTGGAAAACAAGGAGTATTTATAATTAGATACTCAACTTGTTCTGCCTGCAATTAGGGGTAATAATATAAAACAGTTTGCTATCAATTTGTTGTTTGTTGTGTTGTCATAAAATTTTATCCAGAATTAAGATAGAATGTTGTTACAGCCAATTGTCCACCTTTTCTTACTTCAAAAAATGATGTATGATGCTTGGAATAGTTTGAAAATGGTTTTTGTTTTTTATCCACGTTCCAACTCACATTTTCCTCCTCCAAATCAGTCAAAACAATTTTGTTGCAAGAAATTCTACAATTTTCCAAAATTAAGACAATGAGTTGGAATTGAGAGATTCCCTCCTTTTTTGTGTGTTCAATTATTGTGGGATGCTTTGAAATAATATTATTAATAATTATTCCAAATTGTATATTGATATTTCACCATTTATACCTTTAAAATGGTCGAATCAATTCTATTTTGTAAGAAACTTTGCAGAAAATCTATCTTTTCTAGAATTAAGATAGTAAGTTAAAATAGAGATATTCCCTCATTTTTGTACTTCTAATATATATTCAATTTATTTAAATAGTACTATAAATGTGTATAAAATCCCAACTTCCCATCTCACCATTTGCATGTGAAAATCAGTCAAAATTGAATTATGGTTTTTATATGCAGAAAAACCTACAATTGCTTTGAAAGATCAGGCTGGAAACATGATCTGTGCAAATGAGTTGGAAAATCGGTGTTGAATCAACTATGGATGATTGGTTATATCTTCCCTTATTTTTTCCAATATCCCAAGGCATTTTCAA
Source organism: Wollemia nobilis (assembly GCA_028583015.1). Classification (NCBI taxonomy): domain Eukaryota; kingdom Viridiplantae; phylum Streptophyta; class Pinopsida; order Araucariales; family Araucariaceae; genus Wollemia; species Wollemia nobilis. Next base: position 15,081,956 of record JAQPPZ010000521.1, read on the forward strand.
CTCCAAATTTGGCGTGCCACTTCAAACCCCTATTAATTTGCAAGTTGTTGCTTGGATGTTCCAGAGCAAAACCTACAAGCTTTGTTTTCAATAAATTACCTGCCCTATTTTTGTTGCAACATTATTTTTAGGGTGCCACTTAATCCAACAATATTTCTAAGGTGGGAATCAAATTAAAATATGGTCAACAAATCATAATTCAACCAAAATCTCATTTGAAAGCATTTTGCAACATTTTTATTTATCTTAATTGTTAAAAAATGCTAATAACCTACAAAATAATCACAAAAAATGTAAAATACTTGTCCAAATAGCAATATTTCATTTTACACAATTTAGCATGATAACATCAACATAAACATAAATAACAGTTAAACTACTTGGAATTAACCTATAGTATTTAAGCAAAATAGGTTACGTGAAAAAACATTGAAATAATGAGACATTTTATTGTCTCGTCATCCAACTATGGAGTCCCTTTAGCTATCACTAAAAAGGCTCTAGAAATATAACCTATGGAATAATTCACCTTAGCTTCCACTATAAAGGCTCATGAATCATTGATATTCTAGTTTGGTTAGTTAGCTTGGCTTCACGACATGGGGAGCTTAAGGTTTAACATCAATTTATGATAGAGGTTCTTCCTTGAATTCACTATTGATATTATTTTAGTGTTGGTTGCTTCATAGGTTATAGGGGTCTTAAACCCCCTCATATTGCCTTTCCTCAATCAACTCTAGATGGTAGTTTGATCAAAATTTTCTTTTTAGCAAGATTTACCCAATGTAGAGATTCTTCACTACAACTTTGGTGACTCATAGGGGATATCTTAATAGTAAGAGATAAAGAACCCAAAAATTAGGGCCTTATATATTGGCATAGAGTCATAAGTGGGAATATACTAAGGCTTTCTACAACTTGGATGAATAATAGAAGGATATGATACTAAGGTTAGCTCTACTCAAGACTTAATGAAAATATAATGGGAGTGCTTCCTTGTATAGGCCTCATACTCTATTATGGATCCTAAATATCACCCCATTTACCTATCATTCCATTGATATTATTTTTATGAGGAGATGTGGAAGGAATATTTCCTTCGTGTCTTAGGAAATCTTCATCCTTTATTTCATCTTATGGCTATTGGTGGTGTTTTTCCTTTTACTAATAAGATAGTCTTTAGTGGTGATCTAAAGAAGGCATGTACCTAAATTATGCTTTGTGTGAATTATCCTTTGAATGTATCAACAATCTAGCTCCCATATTGTGAGTATGAACTTCTTCATGTCCTGCAACACCTAGACAAAAATGTTAGAATAGAAATATTATTTCTATTTTTTATATACAAATGTCTAGGAGGGGCCAGTGGTTCATACTTCTTCTATATTATATTCCATGCTAGTGTGCTCAAAGGTTTTACCAATATCAAAATCATAGACTTCAATTATTCGATGCTTTATCCTCTCAAGATGATGCACTTCAACTAAGGGCCCTTTTGGTATTGGCCACTCATTTTACTTCTTGTAGCCTCATTTAATGTCTAGTGCATCTTATAGTAGCTATTCAATATGGTACCCATGGAGAGGTTTAGTGGGAGTATCCACCTTAGCCTTGACCCTTGTATTTAAGTCCACCCACTAGTAGCTATCCAAGTTGGAAATGGAACCCTTTGAGGGGTAGGTGTTGTATGATGTCAGAATATGGATTACCATTGTGTCTTAGGGGATCATGAATTTTAGGCCTTTTACAACCCCATGAAATTGGACTATGCCCCTATCCTACTACACCACTTCTTGGTGGGCTAGTTGAAAAGCTCACTTGATTGCCTCCACCACTTTCAGTGTTGTTGGGGAACTAGCCCTAGGATTTATCATGTAATCATGTACCAATTCATTGTTATATACAACGGTTAAATAGAAAGGTTCTAATCTAGTCGAATTTGGTTAGTAGACTACGGTTCCACATGGTTTTTGGTTGTTCTAGTTCTCCTTGATCTACTAGGAATTCCTTTGGATCCTCCTCTAGTAGGGTGCTTTATAGTAGTTTTGATTTAGGTCTATCCACAATTGAATCTTATGATCATAAGCCTATAGGTTAAATGGTGGTTGGGTTCTTTTATAAATATTTCATTTCAATGGAGTTTCCAAGTGATTGTGAATATGATCTATTAGAGCAAAAATTCACCAAGATTCTACTCAATCAAGGTGTGAGATATGTGTTCCATCAAGCATGCCAAGAACTTTTGGTCTAAAATATGCCTAACTGGATGAATTGTACCCTCAAGACCTTGGCCAATATTGGAAGGCCCAAAATAGCTTCTGGATTAGCCTTCAAAGTAGGTCGATTCTTATAAAACTAGCTAAACTAACAAAAGGGGTTGTAGACTAAAGAAATATATGCATTGGGTTAGAATATAGAACTTAAAATTATCAAAATTTAGCAACATTAAGAAGCATAAGAGCATGAGAGTCTAGTTCCCTTAACTATACTAAACCACCTAATAGACTAGCCATCATCAAATATTGCAAAGAATTAATCAAATAAGTGCATACACAACTAAGCATTACAGGAATTGAACAAATAGTAATGCAAGGAGAAATCTAGATAACAAAATAACTCTTAATATAATACACCATTCATTTGATTTTAACAAAAATGCTTAACAAAGAAACACATACATATTCTACAACATTCTTAGACATATGCCAAATGACACTTCAATTTTCATTAAGAGGCATATAAAATTTGATCATATAGCTTATGCAATTGTAAAAGCTAAAGTGCCAACCCTTCAAATAGGTTACATTCAATTATATATATTTTTATATTGCATTTTGTTGGCTTATCATGATTACCTTCAAAACTAACTACAGGCATGTTAGGTGAGCATAACACATGTGCATCCTTTTCTAGCTCATCTTAGTGCAATTATAATGACATCATTAAATTTGTGTGGTTGGCTCTGATTTCTCCTAGGGACATGGTGTCCTACATGTCTCAAGCTAGTTCATGAGATCATTGATAGATTTAATTTATTTCACTTTGCTTGATGACTAGTCTAGTTGCATCAGGACATGTGTTGAATGGGGAAGACTCCAATTTTTTAGATTCTCTGATAGAATATTCTTGCTTGATAATAATAGGTCTAGGATTCTTAGCATTCTATCATATTCTCTTACCTTAAAAAAAATTAGTTCAACTTTAATTCTCTAAGTGTTGGATTTTCTTCTTACTTGAGTGATATCAGCTTACTCCAAAGTTTGACCGTACTCTAAACATTTAGTTGAGTTATTAATGAACTTCATTGGATACCAAACTTTTATGCTCACCTTGGTAATGAAAGCACCCTAAAATTCTGACCACCTTCTATACTTAGTTTCTTTTTCAATGCATACTGCTAGATATCAGGTGCCAAAACTTTATTTACTTTGGATGATGTTAATTGCTTTAATATTTAGGGCTTTATTGAGACACTTAGCCAAATATTTATTCAAACTTGTTGGGTGTTAGACTTTGTACATCCCTTTGATGATATCGAAATATTTAAAAGTTTGATCGCCTTTCATACTTGGAAAAATTACATAGCAACAAAATGTCAGACTCTCCTCCCTTGGTCAAATTTGAGACTCAACTATGTTGGATGCCAGACTTATTCATGCTTATTGCTGATGTTAGCATCTTAAAAGTTTGGCCACCCTTTACACTTAGCAAAATTTGCATTCTAACACTATAAAAACTTGTTGAGTCTTCATGCCTTAGCCTCCTTTTTCCTAACCCAACAACTGCTTAATGCATCCAATAGTGTCTCTATATTCTTGGCTTGACATGTTCTACTTTATTACTAGAATTCCTCTTTGAAGATATGTTCTATACATGTGGGTCGATCCTTTCTACCCATAGCAATGTGTTCATAAATTATAAAATTACCTAATAATATTTTTAGAATATAACTAGATCCATACCTCCTATTAGACTAGGTCATTGGGCCATTGTCTTGTGAGCATACATAAGGTCAAGGTTTTTGATGTATTCCTTTATTAGGCCCATGATCCCATCTAAGCTATTATTTCTCTAAGCTTCTCTTCTAAGGAAAAGGTGGTATTGAAATATCCTCCTATCAAGGCCCATGCTTCATGGAATTGGGTAATATGATTGTTTATGTTCTTCCACTATATTTTTTTCTCCTCTAGGGTAGAAGGTGCATAGACATTCATGCAAAAAATAACTTGGTCTAATTTCCTATTGTATGTTGCTACCATTATAAGACCCCAGTTACCCACCACTTGGTGGTAACTAAATTTTTAGGGTCCCAAAGGTATGTAATGCCTCCTGATTCCCATTTGGAGCTACATGATTCCACTCTTCTAGTAGGCCATACTTTCCTTAATTATATCCATCTCTCCCACTAGCACCTTCATATCTTAAAGGAAGACAAGTTGTAGTTGACTTATCTATATAATTCTCCTAATTTATTCTATTTTGAGGGACTCCCCTTGAGTTCTCTAATGTTCTAAGAGATGATATTCATCAATATTGGGATCTGAAGATGTAGATAAGGGCATTGAATGTACCTTCTACTATTAGTGTTTCTCCTTTTTCCACACAGTGTTGGTTGGTTTTGCATCCTATCTTTTGATTAGTTTCTATTTTCATCTTTTTACTTGTCTCCTGGATCACCCCTTCAGATTTTAGAATACCATCCAACCTTGGTGTATGTGTGTACAATGCCAAGGTATTTTTGGTGGATCCATGAGATCTTCCCTAGGCTTTGGATTCTTTGTGGTTCCTACCTTCAATATACAGTTACTCTTATTTTTAATTTTCCCCTTGGTTTTCATGGTAGTTTGTTGTTGGTCAATTTTCTCCTTTCTATTTGTTGTTCTGCAAATCTAGGGTGATGTTAAGGGTGATATTTACCTCTTATAGCATGGATTCATTCCTCCAACCATGGATCCAAAATATCATCAATCAAGATATCACCAAACATATTGTTTAACACCATCATTTGTTTCTTTATTGTTGATTTCTTTTGGATATTTTTTTGGGCACTTGGAACCCTTTAGGATTTGTTTCCTCTATTCATTTATTTGTGATCTTATGCATATATTCTCTTGTTAAGTTTTCATATTCATTTTATATTCTACAATGGAAAGGTATGTTCTAGTAATCAACCTCATACTCTCATGTTTCCTCCCCAAAGTGTAGTGTGATCTTTTTTTGGGATATGTTTGTTAAAGTCTATTAATATATATATATATATATATATATCCAAACATAAAACAATTGTTTAAGTTTGTATGTACTATTAGCAATTATCTAGGATATTCTTAATTATAGTAAATACTATCAAATTCTAAAATATTGTTGGTATGCCAAGAAGTCTCACCCAAACTAGTCCTATGGATGGCATCCCTTCCTTTTATTTAAATTTAGTATGTCATGGTTTCATAAAGAGACCCACCCTTCCAAAAATCATTATACCCTTGGAATATATGTTCCCTATCTTCTTTAGTAGAAAAAATAACAAGAAAATAAGCATTGGGGTAAGCAGAGGTTTGGAATTCACCTTTTTTTTACCATTGTCTAGCATCCTATAGTTTAAACATTGATAGGATCATTCTAAATGCCATAAATTAGCATATCATCCCTCTCTTCATGTCTTCTATTCCATTATGGTTGTCATCCATATCCACCTTTACTATCAAGAAACCATCTATTACCTTTAAACCCCATATCTTAGTTTTTCTATGATCTATTTAGGCATCATCAAAGGTCTCCATGGTGCCCTCAAATTATTGATTGTATATGGATGGGAATATTTTCCATGAAAGGAATCCCTAAATTCATTTTTTGGGGTAGCTTCCATGAATCCTTCCCCATATTAGGTATTGATATAGTAGGCCCATTTTGGTGGCATGCCCTTGAATTATTTTTGCTCAATTTTTGGACCGTATTGTTTCTTCATGCTTCATCTTCTCTTATTTGGTCTATTCCATTTATTTTTTTCCTAGTTCTCTTCAACCCTTGGCCTCTATTTCATGGTAGACTTTGATCTCTTGTTTCTTTTTGTAGTGTAAACTGTTACATATTACATATTTTATTACATTATTATTAAGTGCATATAGGTGGTGAGCGCATGTAGGTGGTTAGGTTGGTTATTTGGGTTGGTTATTTAACCTCCTACACCATGTACTATATATTTAAATATTTTCTAATATAATATTTAATGCTCGTTCAAATCCCAATATGGTATCATAGCACTACATGGAGAATAACGTGGTTTCTATCTAAGACACATTTATCGAGGTGATCCGAGGTGTTTAAGGCACACATACTAAAGTGATTACCCTAGACATACTAGATTGGTGTAGATACTGCATGCATTTTGAGGTAGCTACTTCAATATCCAATTTTTTGCATGAACCCTAAGGACTGAAAAAATATTTACAGGCATGTGATTTGAGATGGAGTGCTAATGAGGCGGTGTACAAACTTTGAGGTGGACATGTGGTGATTGTCTGATGTGGACTAGCATGGATCCCAATATTGATGTGGATTACTAATTAGGTGGTTGAAGTGGCATCATTGGTGGAAGCACTGATGTGGCAGGTATTCATTTAACCATATCTACGGTTGACATGGCATCCTACATGGTGATTGACATGGAATCCTATGATTAGTTTCTGATGTGACACACGTACGTTGGTTGGAATGTGCAAAAAAATAGGTTTTTCAAGGTATTTGATTACTTGAAGTCAATTGAGTAAGCTTGTGTGCGAAATAGTTTTTAAACCATCCAAAAGCACTGGCATAGTGCATGTGGGACTAAAGTCCCTTTGTTTTTTCTCCTATCATGAGGTCGAAGGGCATAAAGAGTAGGAGGCTCTCCCTTCTTCCCATCTAGAGTGGTAGTCGGGTTGGTTGAAAGCGTAGTGCTAAGGCACTCTCGTGGAGGTCAGGGGATTGAATCCCACGAAGTGCAAGCAAAGACCATTTTTTATTTTGTGATGAGGCATTTGTTTTTGGCATGGAGTAAATAGTGTCTTTTGTTTCTTTGGTTTCATCCAGTGGTGTAGCCGAGATGGTCGAGTAGAGTGCACTAAGGAATTTGAAAGGATGTCAGGGGTTCCAACCCCACTCTCACCATATTTTTTTTGAAAACGAATATTTTAAGGTATTCTTTTGCAAACTTTGGCATTTTTTATGTCAAATCAAGACCAAGAAGCCTAATTATAAACTTGCCTTATTTTTTTCAAAAAATAAATCAAATAAAAAGGGAGAACAAAGACATTAATTTTTTGCAACCATTTAAGAACATTAGTGCATTGTTTTTTTCACATGGAGGGAGAAGACACCAAGATTTACACTTTGTTCCTTTTGCAAACTGAAATATTTATTCACACCTTGTTTATTTTGTAAAAAAAATGGGGGATATACCAGTATTATTTTTTGCAAAATTCTAACATAATGGGGGGAATTGTTGAATTGTGAATATCAGATTTTTGCATTTTCAAAACAATTTTTTTTCAAAAAATATTGTAAAAAAAAGGTGCATTATCGATTGCATTCAACACCTTTCAAATCAGCATTGTAGAATAGGTGCATTTTCGGTGGAATCTGACACCTATATTTAAAATTTTTGGGCACTTGTGATTGTATACTACATTTAATTTCCTATTTTTAGCATTTCAATCATAAGTTAATAAAATTAAAATCAAATAAGACCCCAAATTTTAAACCTACATGTGCAATTTATTGCATCATAGTGTTCGGTATATACGGTACCTTTGGCCACATTTATAGGTAAATATATCATGCTTTAGGATACTATATTTAACACCTAACATAACTGTAACAATGATATTTGAGTTGTTCTCTATAAATCATCGAGGAGAAATAATGAAAGCCAATTTTTTGGTATTCACTCTATTATTTACCCTAATTCATTCTTAATGATTGGATTAAACTCCTCCAACTCATCATCCTTTTTTGGAATGGTTTTGAGGTAGGTGCCATAAATTTGAGTGAATTACCTTTCACGTAATCTTTGTTAGTATAAAGAAATGGGAACCATTTTGGTGAGATAAGGAACCTTCACAATGGCCTCTGTTCACAAATATCTTTCAGATTCATAGTTTCTCAAAGGTTCCAATTTTACCCCATGGAAAATAAATATGAGAGTCATTATTCAAGTTGAATATTTGTGGGATGTAGTGACTGACACTACAAAATATCCCAATACACTAGGTACATATCAAGATGAATATGATAAAAAGGATAAAAGGTCCCTCATGTTTATCATCCTTGCTACTACTGATGAGATACAACCTCACATTTGTGATGCTAAAATTGGTAAAGATGCTTGGGATGCATTGGTTACCATATATTAAGGGAAGAATAAGGCACCATTATTAACCTTCATTCTCAACTTCATACTCTCAGTATAAAGTCTGGTGAATCAATAGAACTATTCCTATGTAGAGTGGCTGAATTGAAAGCCAAGTTGAATGCTTTGGGAGAAAAAGTAGAGGATTTGCTCTTGAATTTAGTCATTTTGAGAGCTTTAAAATATTCCTAAAATATTTTGATCACATCCCTTCAAGTGTCCATAAGACAAGTTACTTTTGTGGAGTTTGTAAATTTGCTTCAAACTGAGGAGGCAAATCAGCTTCAAAGAGATGAATTGATAGATAATGCACTTTACTCAAAATAGAGGTCAAGAAGATAGGGTAACTTTTAGAAGGGAGGATACTCTTCCAAAGGTTAAAAAGGAAAACAACCTCAATAAAAAGAAAATAAGTATTGCAAAATTTTTGATATGGATAACCATGACACCAATAGGTGTTGGTTTAAGAATAAACAACCCCATGACCAATATCAAAAGAAAAATGGTAAGGGAAAATACAAACCACGGAAGAAGAATAAGCAACCCAAGGGAAATATTTCTTATGAGGAATCAAACTCAAACTCTGAGAGGGCACACAAGGTGCTCATGACTCACATAGCTTCTTAGTAGAAGGATCTTGTGTGGTATATTGATTTCGATTCCAGTAAACACATGACTGGTGATAAGTGATGGTTTGAGATATTTGAGGCTAAGGCAAACCAGTTACAATAGTTGATGATAATAACTACCGAGTCCAGGGTGAAGGAGATTTTTCCATCACTTTTCCAGATGGACAATGTTATATTGAGAAATTTCTTTATGTTCTAGTATTGGAAAACAATTTGTTGTCAATTCCTCAGATCTTAGATAAAAACATGACTATTGATTTTAGAGTTGAGGATGGAAGGAAACGATGCTTCATCACCATAAATGGGAAACATGTAGTCATAGGTTCCTACAAGCATGGCTTGTTTACCTTATATGTCATTTCTACACCTCATTTTGCCATGGTTATCAACACAAAGGAGGCCACTTCTCTTTGGCATAAGAAATATGGGCATCTAAGTTCATAATATTTACTTGAGTTAAGTAAATATGAAATGGTGAAATGTCTCCCCAGCCTTTCATCCACTTTTCAAGTTTGCTCGGATTGCTTAGCAAGAAAGAAATATCGAGTACCTTTTGAGTTGAGCTCTTCAAGAGCCAAAAGACCTTTGGAGTTGGTACACACCAATCTATGTAGTCCTATGCTAAAAAGTTATGGGGGAAAGAGGTATTTTTAGCTTTTTATTGATGACTACTCATGGAATATGTGGGTTTTCTTTCTACAACTGAAGTTAGAGGATTTTCTATATTTTTAGCAGTTCAAGAAAAGTGTTGATAAGGAATCAGGATGTTCTATTAAGACCCTCTGCTCATATCGAGGGGGGGAATATACCTCAAAAGAATGTGCATGAATTCCTTACACCCAAAAATCCGTAGATGCCCCACATAAAAAGGTTCTGAAATGGTATACTAGCACAATAAGAAATTCAAAACTAACTACACCTCTATATATAACTCTAGATCAACCTTATACATGCAATATGACTCAATAGATGAGAGAAGAAGCATCAACTTCAAAGGTTGACAAACTTTACCAAAAATTTGATAAACTTTCTATAGATGTAGAGGAATATAGAGAAGAAGATATGGATGTGGATGATGAAAGGTTTTATATGACTTCATTGTATGAGGATGAACCTACTTCAGTTCAAGATGCACTTAGTGAGCCTCAGTGGAAGGCTACTATGGATGCAGAACATATGTCTCTCATGAAAAATAATACTTGGAAGCTAGTTGATCTACCTTCAGGAAAGAAGCCCATTGGCTGCAAATGGGTATACAAAGTGAATTATAAGGCATATGGAATGATATATAAGCATAATTTCCACTTTGTTACAAAGGGCTATGCACAAAAAGAAGGCATTGACTATGAAGAGACTTTTGCACCCATAGCTAGAATGACTACCATTCATGTACTTTGTGCTATGGAAACTCAATTTGGATGGAAGCCACATCAGATGGATCTCAAAAGTTCCTTCTAAAATAATGATCTATAGGAAGAAGTGTATATAACTCAGCCAAAAGGATTTGTGGTTGAAGTCCAAGAGCAAAAAGTTTGCAAGTTGGTTAAATCCTTGTATGGGTTAAAACAAGCTCCACGAGCTTAGTACATCAAAATGGGCAGTCATCTATTATAGCATGGGTTCAAGAGAAGTCCTTAGAATTCTAATATCTATATCAATAAAAATGGTTTTGATATAGTGATCTTATTACTCTATGTTGATGATTTGATTATCACTGATAGTTCAGAGAAATTGATAGATACAGTGAAATATGACTTGAAAAAGTCATTTGAGATGATGTATCTAGGACTTATTAATTATTATCTTGGTTTAGAAGTAGCATAGAATAAGAATCACATCAGAGTGACATAGAAAAAATATGCCAAGACATTAATAGAGAAATATCACATGACATATTGTAAGCCTAAAGCAACTCCAATGGAAACATGACTACAATTATCGCAATATGATAAATCTCCACAGGTAGATGGTACTCTCTATTACCAGTTGATTAGGAGTCTCATATATCTGACCAACACCAAGATAGACATCAATTTTATAGTGAGTTATATTTTGAGGTTCATGCAGGAATCGAAGGTTAGTCATTGGAAAGCAACGAAACGAGTTCTTCATTATGTTTGTTGCAGTACAGAATATGGCCTAGAATACAAGAAGAATAACTTCTTGCAAGGTTACATGGACTCAAATTATGCCAGGTTATTTTATGATAGGAAATCTACTTCTGGATATATTTTTCATCTTGGCTTCGATCATGTCTCTTGGCATAGTAAAAAGCAGTAGGTGGTTGCTTTATCATCTATAGAGGTAGAATATCGCACAAAACGTGGAGCAGTCTGCGAGGTGATATGGTTACGTCGTAATTTTGCAAGTATGGGTCTTCCCAAAAAACTTCCAATTCACTTGTTTTGTGATAACCAAGGTGTTTTAAAGCTTGTCAATAATCTAGTATTTCATAAGCACACCAAACACATTGACACACAATATCATTTTATTCGATATGAAGTTCCAAAACATAAGATTTAGCTCTAGTACATTCCCACTGATGAACAGGTTGTGGATATTTTCACTAAGGCACTTGGACGTGTCAAATTTGAGTTGTTTTGCAACACTCTTTTTACTTCAAAATAATGTAATAAGGGGAGATATTAGCATATTACATATTTTATTACATTATTATTAAGCGCATATAGGTGGTGAGTGCATGTATATGGTTAGGTTGGTTATTTAACCTCCTACATCATGTACTATATATTTGAATTTTTTCTAATATAATATTTAATGCTCGTTCAAATCCCAATATAAACTAAAAGTGCTTGTTATTTTGTCCATCACTTTGAGTGGATGTAAAAAATATTGTCTACTACATTTTGAATCCATTGCATTTCCTCTAGTTATGTCTTTTATTTATTATAATCATCCAATTAAAAATAATCGTGTTGGCCACAAGGGCCAGCAAGTCTCTTCCTCTATATTTTCCCTATAATTTTATTTGAAACCCTTCAAAACCCTCATCCTAGCTAAACCCACAATGGCATGTTCAAGTCTACTTCATTTTCTATTTTTATGTATATTTTCTATGTTCATTGATTACCTTTTAGAATTTATAAATTGAAAGGAACTTCAATATTTTTAAAAAATAAATCTTAGAATTATGCTTAAGTTTGGAATCATTTTAATGTCTCTCATAGAATTTTTATAGACATGGTATTAATCATGGGAAGTCTTAAGTATGAAAAAAGAAGTGTTTGCCTCTTGGTTAAATTATTTGAATACATACATATATATAAGATCATATATGAAAATGGATTTTAGATAAAGGATCTACATCAATACATTGTAAAATAAAAGTATCCAAAATATTTAGTTCATTAAAACTTATTTGACAAGACTTCTTAATAAAGTCCACGAAAGCTAGTGAAGCTAGTGTTTTTCAAAATAATAAAGTCAAAATTCTTACTTAGAATCATATGGAACTTCAACCAATGACTATATAGAGGTTAGTTCACTTCTTATAAGGATCAAGATTCTCATTGAAAAAGAATGGGAATATATTTTAATTAAGGGGGATTCACAAATTATTAGTGATGTTATAAAAAAACAGATGCAGGGATTGAATTAGCAGTAATATTTTTTTATATCCATCAACCATTGTTGCAAGTGATATTTGGAAATGTCGTTATATTTATAGAGAATAAAATAAAGTAGCAAATAATCTAAGCAATTGTAATGTTGATCTTAATATTGACAAAGTTCAAATTTTCAAAGAAATTGACTAAGGGGGATTTTATCTCTCAATGGAAATGATATCAAGGAATTGATAGAGGAAACATAGCAATTTAAAAAATATAAAAATATATATTTGATAAAAAGACAAGCTAAATATAATCTAATTGACTTGATAAAAATATAGTGTTTTTATATTTTGATGAGAATGATCCTATAAAACCATAAATTACTTATTAAATAATAATAATTAAATATCTTTTTTAATACAATGGATTAGAAATATCTATTTATTTAAATAAAATGTGTATTATTTGAAGTACAAAAAATGGCTTTTAAAATATTAATAGTAAACCAATTAATGTCAAAAAATTTAGAAGCAATTATGAATCGATACTTCTTGGATTATTTTGTATGCTCCTCAATACTTCTTGGATTATTTTGTATGACTACTCTTTCAAATATCTTTAATTTATCACAAAATGATGCAAGAATTTTCTAAATAAATTATGAATCGGTAGAGTTAGGGCAATTTTATACCTCATATTTTAGGATGCATATCTTTGCATAGAGTTTTTGATTTAGACAATTCTTGCATCATTTTGTGATAAATATAAGACATTTGAAATGATTAGTCATACAAAAGAATCCAAAAAGTATTGAGGGAGATACAACCATGTGAAGATATGTAATGTCCTGCCCCAACTGATTTTTGGGTGTTTGCTATTTTTTTGTGTATTTTGCTTAAAAGGGTTTACTGTATTCTGCTCTAATACCAATGTAATATCCCACCCAATATGAGATACGAAATTTCTGCCTTGTTTTGTTATTTTAGAAATTTGCAAGGTTTTCGAATTTTGTGCAATATTCTGATTTTTTTGTACTTTTTATTTAAGTACAGAATATGCAGGAAAAAGTTAAACTGCCAACTTGAACAAATAATATCTAGAAAACTACTTGGCAGGAATCAATGAAACCTGGAATTTAGATAATATTTATATAAAACTATATACCCTTTAAAGGACTTTGGAAAGTAACAAAATACCCGAAAGCTGTACAAGACTAAAAATGGTGATTTTATAACTGAACAACACAGGAATATATGTATTTATTTCCCAGAAACAAATAAAAGATGTCTTTTTATAATATCAATGCAAAGGAAAGCTTCCAATCCTTAGATGCCTCAATCACAATCATTAATTGGCAGCCAAACTTTGAATATTAAAAACCACCTTCAATGCCAGGCAAGATATGGTACAACCAGACTAGAGGAAATTATGGCCAGCAAGAAATGTCTGAAATCTACCCTGAAACCATAAGAAATTCACTTTAAATAGAATAGCTAGAACTATAGAAGCAAAAAATCCAAGTCACCTTGAAACCCCAACTCAAATCATGGAATCACATACAATAAATGACTCCACTTGTACGACTATGCTGAGGAATGAATGCTACAACAATGTATGTAAAATATGCTTCAAAATCCCTTCCAAACCCCCTGAAAACCATAGTAAATCTACAAATATAAAGCTCCAATGCAACCCCTAAAGTAGAGTTGCTCATGAACACCCTAAGAATATCTTTCAACTCCAAGGATGTTGTCCCTGCTGGTGATTTTCGTCACACAACAAGCTAAATTCGAAACCCCTACAACTCTGCAAAAAATCCTCAAAATTGCTCCAAGAGAATGAATAGCCAAAGATGTGAAAATGAATTCAACTTCATTCTTTTATTTCCCTCTCACAATTGGGTTGGCCTAGTTTGTTTTTTTCCCTTTAATTTCATTCGCATTTAAATTTATTTTTAAAGAGCCCCATGATGGGTCATCCCAAACTCCTAGGGAGATAACATCTTGATTTTAATTTATAACTTACCTTATGACTCCCAAAAATCCCCCTTATAACCCCTTAATAATAAAATATAAGCCCAACATTAGAATATTTAAACATTACATTTAAATATTACATTAATAACTTTTGGGCATTAAAATAATAATCCTCCTAAGGCCGGACCCAAGAAAAAATACTAGAAACGGACACCCATTTCGTCGAAAAATCCATCCGTAATGTCCGCTTCCCAATATACTACCTTTGATCGACTTACTAAAAATAGTAAGTCCCCCTAAAACCTGCTGGAAATGGTCTTGAAAGTTGTCCACACTAAAAATTGAACGTCCAACAGTAACTCCACAACACCTGGAGGCTCCCAAACCCATGACATTGCCTATAGGAACCATTGTATAGGCAAGTCCATACTGTACCTAGTGGCTAGGTAAGAAAGGGGACATTACAGTCCTCCCTCCCCAAAATTGCTTGTCCTCAAACAATACTTAACATAACATCAACATCATCAGAATCACCTAATCAGAACAACCTATGATTCCAAGGTCCCAAACCAATCTCAAAACAATTATTACAGTTGCCACTTCTATATAAAAATCAAAACAAAAATCTGAGTGTGAGGCCAAGATGCAAATCAACAATGTGTGGACCCAAGGTTGCCTCAAATATTCATCCAAGACTGTTCCCAAACCTGCTTCAAGCTGACCAAATATTGTCTTCATGCTATTCCAAAACTGTCCAAAGGTTGCAATTGTACAAAAACTATGTGGAA
This sequence comes from Wollemia nobilis, assembly GCA_028583015.1. Classification (NCBI taxonomy): domain Eukaryota; kingdom Viridiplantae; phylum Streptophyta; class Pinopsida; order Araucariales; family Araucariaceae; genus Wollemia; species Wollemia nobilis. The sequence continues at coordinate 15,097,307 of JAQPPZ010000521.1, forward strand.
ATAGGCTCAAACTCTCACAGACCAGATCTGAAGTGATGCATAGCAGTTCTGATTTGTCATTTACAACAATGGTAAATAACTATTTAATCTCTTCAAATATGTGTAAACTCAGTTCTTCTTTATTTATAATGGTTGTACTATGCAAGAGTGTGATAAAACTAGCAAAGGTAATGAATGAATCAACACCAAAGAGGGTGAAAAGGAAATTATAATCAACAAACTTTGGCTCTCCATATACATAAGTCAAGTACATCACCTCTTCCCTTCCCCAAGGGAAATCCAATACTCCCCAACCTTGAGAAACATTATCAACATCATAAATGTCAATTTTTATGACCAAAATACTCCTACATACCTCACTCCATGTTTTTCTTAACTGTTGTTCCAAAATGGGACTGAAAGTGCATGTCAATGGCTGAAGCTCTACTTTTCCCATGTTTCCAACTCCAAAAAAATTTGCCCCCCAATGTATCAAAATTGAAAATACAACTTTATCTCCATTATGTGCCATCAAATCCAAGTGCAACAGCTGCTCCAACTTCCTCAAAAACTGAGAATGCTCCCTCTTCATGTCTTGCAAGTGAGCATACTTGTAAAATACTAACTTATGCTCATACTCAGCTCTAAGAATAGCCTTTAACATTATGAAATACACCTTATTATATCTCCTAAAATGGACTAACACAAGCCTCATACAATTCTCACCAAAAATTAAAAACACGTGTGGTGTAGAAATTCCTCTTGTCACCAAAAACTCTGTGAATGTAAGTAAATCAGACCTGATGTGATGTGTAGTCGTTGGTGCCTTACCGATCATTCTACGTGAAACCCATACTGTCTCCAATTATGTCTCACAAGGTGTTAAATATGTAACTCTTTTTTTGCCAAATGAGACCTCAATTTCTCCATCGTTCCTTCCTTCATAGCCTTCCCAAATTCCACTTTTGAAATCAGCAGATAATCAGTCCTATTGGTACCAAAATTCTCCCTCACAATAGTCCTAAAATCAATATTGAAAATTAGCAAAGTGTTTATCCAAAATAACATTGTTTGGTCATCAAATTTCCTCCACAAATCTGCCCAAAACTCCTTGTATATTGCCTCCTCAGTTGTCTTCACATGTGCAGCCCAAATTGCACCAAGTAATGTAACAAATTCCAACACAACCATCCAATAACTTGTATACAACAACATCTCATCATAGGCATGTAGTGCACCAAGTTGAGTGATACAAGGCTCCAATTGACCGAACATCCCTGCTAAGACTGTTCTTGTAAATGCATCCTCTGAAATAATTAAATATTGTATCTTTTGTGTATCATAAATAGTATTCATCTATGGCACAAACCTTCTAACAACAATGTGACATCTTTCCTCATCATTTCCTATGGCTATGAAATGTAAAACTCTGACAAAATCAGCAATGGTGATGAACAAATCTGAAGACTGATCTATATACATGGTTGCCACTAACACATAATTGAATTTTACACTTGGATTCCATGCATTTAAGGGTTGATGAATTCCTTCTGACAAAATGTGCTCATTGTGAATCCCATGAACAGTAATGTGTAAAAGTTGTTCAATGTCCTTAACATCAACCGAACTCAGTTTACTACTTCTATCAAAGACTGTACTATGAAAAAAATGAATAGAACCATCAAACATTGAGGAGAAATGAGTGAGACAAAGTTTTAATTTTGAGTCAACAATCTCTATCTCCTCATTCATGTAATCGGTTTTATACACAAGAATCATATCATCACCAACTGTGAGTGCTTCCTTTGTTAATACAGTCCCATCAAGTGCTCCAACTATCCAAAAACATGCAGCCCATATTATTCTTAACAGCATGGAAGAATGTGGTGCAAGAGTCCCATACTTCTCATACATCATCAGTCTTATCAAACACATTGTTGCCACTAATTCATGAGTGCTAAAATATCTCAATATGCTTCTATAAAAATTAGTATGATGCTCATACATTATGGTAGTAATATCATGGATGATCCATGATCCCAATGGATGTAGAGATGACTCCAAGTGGCGGACGTTCTCATCCAAACACCCCAAAATTGAAGATGTACTCTCAACTCTATCCAAGACTGAATCTAAGCTAGGCTGGTTTGAAAAATAGTTGCCACCATTTATTATGAATAAACATGGCATATTTGGGTGTGTATTGTTCTCTTATAAGATCTCCAAATTTGAACGCTTTTCTTCAAAGGTTGAAACTATGAAAGAGAAGCCTCCAATGACCTCCATGCCTTCATCATACCTTGGTACGAAAAAACCTGGATCCCAAGGAACTAGGAGCTGATTTGAAAAGGTATGTTCATTGTGATCCTCATGAGGGATTGATTTCTCTCACACATCACTCTCCAAATATAAGGAGTGTGAACACTTCTATCCAAGGATTTAGTTTGGGAATCTAGACCATAGCCATTATCATCACAAACTGATTTGGGAACTTTAATACATTCATCTGCATCATGTTCTTTCACAAAAATCTCATGTGGTGATTCAATCTCTTGGTTAATAATTTTTTATTTGAATTCTTCTTCGTCTAGGGTAGGTACAACTTTAGAATTTTCCACTGAATTCTTCTTTAGATCCACAAGCTCTTCTTTACTAGCTTCCTCATGTGAAATTTTTGCCATGGGATACTCTTCTCCCCTAATCTCCTCATTGTCCAAGAAAGGTTTCAGGTTCCTCTCACACTGTTTAACAACACTATTACCCAATTTATGTGCAACAGTGGAAGCAAACAAGTCTTGCCTTGAAATTTCCAATAACATTGATAAGAGCGGTTGGTAAATATAATCACTTTCATCTATAATCAAAATCATAATGTCTCTCATAGCTGCAATAACATTATTAGCATGTTCTTTTCTAGCTAAAGCAATGAAATGATGAAACATTTCATAAACCAACTCATCCATATCCAAATCTAACAATATGTTGCCCATTCTATTTTTTGCAAATAATTCAAGTATGGAAACTCTCCTAGAGAAACGAGAACAAGTAACATCCTCCAAAATTTCAAAACTATCGACAAACAATTGAAATATTGTTCTCATTGTGTCATCATTATAAGTAGCTTTCGGAGTTGAAATTCTCAAAAATTCACTCAAGCAAGAAGTGACCATGAGTCTAACCTCCTTATCCGTGTGTTTCAACCATCTAGGCTTACCCAAAGACTTCACCACCAGAGTCATAGCTGCTTGTAATATCTGATAAGGTGATGAATCCATCATATACAAAAAATATTCTACCTCCCTTAGGACACAGTAGAGAACATATTTTGGTTGAGATATAAATCCAAGATTTCTTCCTGCATTAGTAAGCCTTTTGACCAACTCATTTTTTCCCAATAGTGCCATGGTCCACAATTAAAAATTTAATGTTCAAGAACCCTAGGTTTCATTTCAGCAAAATTCCACCACAAACCCTTCAAAAGTGCCTAAAAACTTTTTGAATGTTGATCTACTCAAGGATGCCAAACCCTCCTCATGAAACCCTAATTCATAACTGATCATAGGCTGGCAGGAAACCAGCTCTGATACCACTGTAATGTCCTACCTCCAACTGAGTTTTGGGTGTTTGCTATTTTTTTGTGTATTTTGCTTAAAAGGGTTTACTGTATTCTGCTCTGATACCAATGTAATATCCCACCCAAGCTGAGATACGAAATTTCTGCCTTGTTTTGTTATTTTGGAAATTTGCAAGGTTTTCAGTTTTTGTGCAATATTCTAATTTTTTGTATTTTTTATTTAAGTACAGAATATGCAGGAAAAAGGTAAACTGCCAACTTGAACAAATAATATCTAGCAAACTACTTTTTGGGAATCAATGAAACTTAGAATTTAGATAATATTTATATAAAACTATAAACCCTTTAAAGGACTTTGGAAAGTAACAAAATACCCAAAAGTTGTACAATATTGAAAATGGCAACTTTATAGTTGAATAGCAACACAGGAATATATGTATTTCTTTCCCAGTAATAAATAAAAGATGTCTTTTTACAATATCAATGCAAATGAAAGCTTCCAATCCTTAGACGCCTCAATCATAATCATTAATTGGCAATCAAACTCTGAATATTAAAAACCACCTTCACTGCCAGGCAAGATATGGTATGACCAGACTAGAGGAAATTATGGCCAGCAAGAAATGTCTGAAACTTGCCCTAAAACCATAAGAAATCCACTCTAAATGGAACAACTGGAACTGTAGAAGCAAAAAATCCAAGTCACCTTGAAACCCCAACTCAAATCATGGAATCACATACAATAAATGACTTGACTTGTACGGTTATGCTGAGGAATGAATGCTACAGTAATGTATGAAAAATATGCTTCGAAATCTCTTTCAAACCCCCTAAAAACCATAGTAAATCTATAGATATAAAGCTCCAATGCAACCCCTGAAGTAGAGTTGCTCATGAACACCCTAAGAATATCTTTCAACTCCAAGGATGTTGTCCCTGCTGGTGATTTTTGTCACACAACAAGCTGAATTCAAAACCCTACAACTCTGCAACAACTCCTCAAAATTGCTCCAAGAGAATGAATAGCCAAAGATGTGAAAATAAATTCAACTTCATTCTTTTATTTCCCTCTCACAATTGGGTCGGCCTAATTTGCTTTTTTTCCTTTAATTTCATTTGCATTTAAATTTATTTTTAAAGAGCCCCATGAGGGGTCGTCCCAAACTCCTAGGGAGATAACATCTTAATTTTAATTTATAACTTACGTTATGACTCCCAAAAATTCCCCTTATAACCCCTTAATAATAAAATATAAGCCCAACATTAGAATATTTAAACTTTACATTTAAATATTACATTAATAACTTTTGGGCATTAAAATAATAATCCTCCTACCGAACCCAAGAAAAAATACTGGAAATAAACACCCATTTTGCCAAAAAATGCATCCGTAATGTTCGCTTCCCAAGATACTGCCTCTGATCGACTTACTAAAAATAGTAAGTCCCCTTGAAACTTGCTGGAAATGGTCCTGAAAGCTGTCCACACTGAAAACTGAATGTCCAATAGTAACTCCACAACACCTGGAGGCTCCAAAACCCACGACATTGCCTACAGGAACCATTGTATAGGCAAGTCCATACTGTACCTAGTGGCTAGTTAGGAAAGGGGACATTACAAGATAGACATCCAAAACAAGGGCAATGTTAGGGTAAATTTTTTCAAAAAATATCTCATCTTTCAGGAGCCATATCTTTGCAAAGGGTTGTCAAATCTAGATGATTCTTAGACCAATTTGAGTGAAATTTAAAGATATTTAAAATTATTGGTCATATGAATGAATCTAATTAGTATTTATTAATATGAAACCCTATGAAATCAACCATCTGGAATAAGGGAAGTGATGATTTTTCAAGTCACGAGAACCAAAATTATAGATTTCTATTGGTTAGGGTTTAGATGATGGGAGTATTAATGGATAACTAGGGTATTAGTGAGATGTTACATTATGTTTGTGCATATTAGATAAGTCTCAATTATCTCTTAATTATCTTAGAACTTTTGCATGCAGGTTATTATAGGTTTATTTTCAAATAATATAATTTTTATAGGTTGTATTGGTAAATTTAAGTAGATATCAAGTTATAATTTTCTTCCCATGGATTGATTTATAGCTAAATCCTTAAAATCATCTCTAGTAGTAGAGGTTAGAGATGACCTCACAAAGTAGTTATCCTCATTTCTCAAATATAATGTAGTCATTGGTAAATTTAATGAGTCTTGGCTAAGGGCTTCGGCTCTGAAAAAATGGATTGAAAAGAGATGGAAGTCTCTAGGAGTGAGTCTAACCTTTCTTCCCAAAATTTGATTCCTAGCCATTTTCTATTTGAAGGAGGAAGGTTATAGAATCATGAAAGGGGCCCTTGGTTTATAAGAGTAGGTTTTTTCCTTACCTGCTGGTATGAAGGCTTTGCGCTTGGAAACATAAATCTATCCCTAGTACCAATTTGGATTAAAATGTATGGGTTTCTCATTGAATTATAGGAAAATAATACCTTCAAGGCAATATAAAAAACTCTAGGTGAATTCCTTGAGATTTCAACAACTACAAAAGATGGATTCTTGGCTATTTAAGCCTAGATATTGGTCATGATTCATGTTAGTAAGCCTTTGTCATAAGCAATCATTCTTAAGTATGGGGGTAACTTTTGTATCCAAACCATGGGTTATGAAAACATATCTTTCAAATTTAGAAGATGTTAGGAGATGGGGTATATTGAGATATCATGCCCTAAGAAGAGTCCAATAGAAACATATGTAGAAAAACTCAAGAGAAACTTACAAATGGATATGGATGAGGATGGTTTTCAACTTCCAAAAAATAGGTCCAAATAGATGAAAGTGAATAAATAATGGAGACCAGTAAGGAAGGATATTGGAATAAATACCAATTATTTTAAGGCTTTAGCCTATAAATAAAAAGTAGATCAGATCTTAGAGGACATGATACAATAGGATCATAATATTAACAAGGAACCATCTACTTTGTTTGATCATGATTTAGGGATGAACATTCCTACTGAACCTAAGGAATTTTCTTCAACAAATTTTGAAGACTCTCTTGAAGTACTATGCACCATTGAAGAGAAGGAAATCCATAGAAAAAATGTAGTATTAATTTTTAATACCTTTACTATTAACAAGGAAATACTAGAAAATAAGCAACATAAGTCAAAAGCTTCCATAGGAAAGCTAGGAGAGGATAAATCTAATGAAAAGGAAAGTTGTGAAATAATATTGAGGAATATAATAATAAGACCTACTCTTGATACTAGAAAGAAAAAAGAGAAAAACCTTAAAACTATCAAGCAAGAGCAAGCATAGAGAAAATAACACAATCTAAGTTGGTTAAACTTTTATTTACCAAAACAAAAATGGTACTGGTAATTTGTAGGAGGGTCCAACAACTCCTAATGATACATGACTACCATCTCATGGAATATAAGGGGTGCTAATAGAGGTGCATCAATGACCTCTATTTAAGTAATAAGCCTAATATTCTCTATATCCAAGAAACTAAAATGATATAAGTTTCCAAAAGTATGAAATAAGTATGGAAAATATGTGAATGGGATGTTGTGTATTCAGAAGGAGTGACAGAGGAAGTTATAACATGTTGGAATCTAGGTAGAAGCTCCTATGAAACCATTCATAAAACTAGGTATTGGATAATTTCATTGGTCACATGTTACTTTGTAGATATTTACTTCATCCTTATCAATGTTCATAGACCTACAAATAAAATAGGCATATTAGAAGTATGGGGTGGGATTGAAGCCTTTAAAATAAGTAAATACCAAGAAAATTGGTTCATGATTATAGGAGATTCTAATGACACAACCAAGTTAGATGAAACATTTGGAGGAATTATGAAAATAATCCAAAGTATAAAATATTTCTCATATTTTATTAAAAATAATAATCTATGGGAGGTTGATTTTGAAGAGGACAACTATACATGGACCAATAATAGGACGAACCATAACTTGATAACAAAAAATTTAGACATCACACTCTAATATCTTTGGCTAGATAAATGGACTGATGCTAAAATTAATACCTTGACAAGGATTGGTTCAAATCATTTACCAATAAGAGTTAAAATGGTGGTAAGTAAATTAAAAAATATCATATTTTAAATATGAGCATATGTGGGAAGACCATCCTCAATTTTTTGATATGATAACATAGACATGGAATTATTTAGGAAATGGTGGGTTGTATACAATTCTAAAACAAATTAAATCAATGACATCTAAATTAAAAGAATGAAACAAGAACACTTTCAAAAATATTTTGAGAAGACAGATGAAGGAGAAAATTCCAAAAATATTGTGAGCACAATAATCCAAGCTCAAAGGATAAGGGGTTAGTGAATATCATAATATTTTAAGTAAGATAAATTTTGGAGATTAAAATCAAGATAGACATGGTTAAAATGATATTAAAAAACATAAAGTTTTCATAGGATGGCAATAGTATTGAAATCAACATTCAAAATTTGTAGAATTAAATCAAGAGAAGAGGTTTGGATTGAGGACTAGAATGAAATCAGAAAGGAGGTAAGGTTTTTTTACCAAAGTATTCTAGGATAGAAGGATATTGAAGTTCCTAATGATTGATATAGGGCTATAAACAACACACAGCAAGAGTGCCGAGATCAACAATGCACAGGCCAAAATTCCAGCAAGTTTCATTTAACAGAGGTCTTGATTCGAATACACAGCAATTCCCAAAATAAAATGGCCAGGAGTCCCCCCAATACAATGCATGCGCGGTCTTTTTATATCACCGGCCCCAACTTCTTTCCATCATTACATCAAGTGCGGGATTCCCTGTAACCCTTCGCACGAATGTCCTGTGACCACCTGCAACATGCTGCCAGGTGCCCCGTATTATCATGGTCTGGGGTGGCGGAGTGCGCTGCGGCCACCTGTCAATCCTTTCGCCAATTCATCATTCAAAGGGATGCGTCACAGCCGCTTGTAATTTGATGCCACGCGTCCCCTTGCCAGAGTCCCTATAACCGCTCCATACTCTCGGGCCACCTGTAACTTCACGCCACGTGTCCCTCTGCACTGGTCTCTGCAATCGTCGGTTGGTCAACGTCGTGAGAGCTCTGGTCGCGATATCGCGACGTTTTTGCTCCAATACTTTCTCTCTCCTCTTTGGTCGTGATATCGCGACGTTTTTGGCGTTAGGCTTCTCTCTCCTCCTTGGGACCGCGATTCCGTGACACGTCGCGAAATCGCGACGTCTAGGCCTTTCTTACTCGCTTTCCTCCTTTGGGCCGTGAAACCGTGACATGTCACGATTTCGTGACATCTTTGCATTCCGTACTGGCTGCTTCATTTCGGGCCGCGAAACCGTGACATGTCACGATTTCGTGACCATTTCACGCCCTTGAGTCTTTGGCTCGGAAGTGTCACGATTTCGCGACCACCTTGCGCTGTTGAGTCTTCGCACTGGAAGCGTCGCGATTTCGTGACCACTTTGCATTTTGGAACCTTGCCTCCGGATATGTCACGATTTCGCGACGTCTTTGAGCCTTGTCCTCGAAGGTGTCACGATTTCGTGACGTCCTTGAACTTTGTCTTCGAAGGTGTCACGATTTCGCGACGTCCTTGAACTTTGTCTTCGAAGGTGTCACGATTTCGTGACGATTCTTGTGCCTTAGAACTTTTTGCCAAAGATGTTCCTGTGCTTTCAAATCTTGCTTCCCGGATGTGTCACGATTTCGTGACCATTTGGCACTCAAGTGACTTTGCCTCGGAGCTGTCGCGATTTCGTGACCAATTGGCGCTCGAACTGCTTTTCTCCGAAACTGTCACGATTTCACGACCGTTTGGCGCCTTGACCTCTCCCGAAAATGTCACGATTTCGTGACCATTTCCGTCCAGACTGCGTTGCCTCAAAAATGTCACGATTTCATGACAGTTTTGCACCTTAGCCCCTTTTATCAAAAAGCATCACGATATTGCGATAGTTTGGCCCGCTGGCGCCCTTCTTCAAAAAGCGTCGCGATATCGCGACAGTTTTAGTACTTAACAAAAAAAATACATTTTGGGTGATGCAAGATTGCAGCTTCGCCACCGGATGCTCCTGCATCAGACACCCGGGGTGAGTTTGAGAAGTGACCTCACTTCTGATCTTTTCGAGGTAGACCCAGGCGATCAACCTCAGCCTTTGATAACCAAGTCGCGTCTTCAATGGGTCGGCCCTTCCATTTGACCAAGTACTCCGAGTAACTCTTGTTCCTAGTACTTCGGCCCTCGCGCATATCCAGAACTTCTTCTATCTCGTCCGCAACTGGGATGGCTGCTGGAATGCTCCACAGATCTGGACTGGGTATCTCATTGCTTTCTCCTTCATGATACTCGACCAAATCCGAGATGTTAAACATGGGGGAGATGTTAAGTTCGCTTGGTAACTCCACCTCGTAGGCATTACCCGAATCCCGTTTGCCAATGATCTTACATGGCCCAAATTTCTTCATTTTTAGTTTGTTGTAGGTCTTGGCAGGAAACCGTTCCTTCCTCAGATGGACCATGACAGAATCTCCTACTTGGAACTCCTTAGCTCTGCATTTTTGATCCGCCCTTGCCTTGTATTGAGCATTCATCTTGGCAATGTGTTTTGTCACTTCCTCATGCACTCCCTTCAGGTGTTCAGCAAAGTCTTCTGCTTCAGCCTTGCATTTCTCCCTCGGATCTATCCTTCTTAATTCTGAAGCGTTTCTTGGGCTGCTCCCATAGATAATCTGGAATGGGGATTTATTTGTGCTCCTATTGACCGAGCTGTTATACGCGAATTCTGCTTGCGGCAGAACTAGATCCCATCCCTTGGGCTTGTCCCCTACCAAACATCGTAGTAGGTTGCCCAAACTCCTATTAACCACCTCTGTTTGGCCATCTGTTTGGGGGTGGTATGCAAAACTGAACTTTAACTCCGTCTTCAGTTTCTTCCACAGGGTCTTCCAGAAATAACCTACAAACTTGGTATCCCTGTCCGACACAATGCTTCTTGGCAGCCCATGAAGGCGTACCACTTCCTTAAAGAACAAACCAGCTACATGGACCGCATCGCTAGTCTTATGGCATGGGATAAAGTGTGCCATTTTCGAAAATCTGTCCACTACCACAAATATGGAATCGTGCCCCCTCTGCGTCCTGGGCAAACCAAGCACAAAATCCATACTAATATCTTCCCACGGTCTTTCAGGTATAGGTAGCGGTTGATACAAACCGAGTAGGCTGCCTCATACCCTTTGCCATCTGGCAAATCCTGCAACTCTGCACAAACTTTGCCACATCCTGCTGCAATTGTGGCCAGTAATAGTTTTCACTAACCAGTGAGATGGTCTTGTCACGACCGAAGTGTCCAGCTAAACCCCCACTGTGCTTTTCTTTAATGAGGTTCTCTCTCATTGAGCTCCTCGGAATGCACAACTGGTTCCCCCTAAACAGCATTCCATCTTGAATCAGGTAATCCAACCATTTAGTCCTGTCCAACGCAACAGGCGCAGTGCAGGCTTTCCAAGCTTCTACGAAATCGGGGTCTGCAGGGTATAAGTTCTTGAGTTCAGCAAACCCTACAACCTCCACTTTCATTTCTAGCATCAGACATTGCCTCCTACTCAGTGCATCTGCCACCCTATTGGATCTTCCACTCCGATGCTTCAGCACAAAGGTATAGCTCTGCAGGAACTCTACCCATTTCAGGTGCCTCTGATTCAATTTTCCTTGACTGTTAATATACTGCAGCGCTTGATGGTCGGTATAGAGAACAAACTCCTTGGGCAACAAATAATGCCTCCATTTCTTAAGTGCTTGGACTATGGCGTAGAACTCTTGATCATATACCGAATACTTTCTCCTGGCATCATTGAGCTTCTCGCTGAAATAAGCTACAGGCCTACCCTCTTGGCTCAATACGGCTCCTATCGCACTGCCACTCGCATCGCAGTCTACCTGAAACACCTTATTGAAATCTGGAAGTGCTAAGACGGGTTGTTCAGTGACCTTCTTCTTCAGCATAGCAAAGCTTTTATCTGCTCCAACCGTCCATTGGAATTCCTTCTTGTTCCCCTTCATTGTCTCTGTAAGAGATGCACAAATACTGCTTGAAGTTTCTAATGAATTTTTTGTAGAAACTGGCCAGACCATGAAATGATCTAACCTCGGTCACACTTCTTGGGACAGGCCATTCTAGGATAGCCTTCACCTTTTTGGGGTCCATTTTGAGACCATTAGCTGATATAACAAATCCCAGGTATACCAGCTCCTTCTTCACAAAGTTGCACTTCTTCAGATTGATCAGTAACTGCTCCTCCCGTAGTTTCTCAAAAACCTTCCTGATGTGCATCAGGTGCTCCTCTAAGGTTCTGCTAAAAATCAGTATATCATCCAAGTAAACAATAACAAATTTGCCCAAAAATTCCTTCAGAACCTCATTCATTAACCTCATAAAGGTACTAGGTGCATTGGTTAATCCAAATGGCATAACCAACCACTCATACAACCCCTCTCTGGTTTTAAAGGCTGTCTTCCACTCATCCCCTTCTCTAATGCGAATATAATGGTACCCACTTTTCAAGTCAATTTTTGTGAAGTATTCAGCTCCACTCAAGCAGTCCATGATATCATCCATCCTTGGCAGTGGGAACCTGTATTTAATGGTGATCTTGTTGATTGCCCGAGAGTCGGTGCACATCCTCCATTCTCCATCCTTCTTGGGTGCTAATACTGTTGGTACAGCACATGGACTAAGACTCTCCCTAATCAGTCCCTTCTTCAACAGATCCTGAACTTGTCGATTTAGTTCCTCGGTCTCCACAGGCATCATTCGATGTGCAGCCTTGTTTGGCAAGCTCGATCCAGGCACCAAATCTATGTGGTGACTGATCTTCCTAACGAGCGGTAAACCTTCGGGGAACATTATCTGAAATGATATCTGGGAATTCTTCTAACAGTCCCATGACTTCCATTGGAATTTCCTTGCATCCTTCTTCCCTAACCCTGGGGATTATAGCATAGCACATATGATCCGGCTTCAGGCCTTCCAAGAATCTTCTGCCATCAACTAGACAGACTCGTGCACTCGCTGCATACTTTCTCATCCGCCTCCTTCGGGGGTTTTAACTTGTGGCGAACTCCATTCTTTGATGAGAGAATATGTGTTGGCTCGACCATCATGGACAGCACTTCGGTCAAGCTGCCATGGTCTCCCAAGCGGCCAGGTGACATGCATCCATAGGCAAGATGTCACATAAAATCTCATCTCGGTAAGTTCCAATGTTGAACTTCACCAGGCATTGTTCACTGACCAGCACCCGATGGTCCTTTTGCAACCATGCAATCCGATAAGGGTGCGGGTGTTTTCTCCTCTCCAGCTGCAGCTTGGCAACCATTTCCTCAGAAACCAAATTGTCAGTGCTTCCATTATCTATGATGATGTTACATACCTTGCCTGCGCACTTGCATCTTGTTCGAAACAGGTTGTTCCTTTGGTCTCCCCTTTTCTCTTCATTTAACAGGACTCTTCTGATGATCATCGCTTCTCCTCTTTCTGCCTCCTCTGAGTGCTCAGACTCTACACCTTCGTCTGCTACAGCAGCTCGGGCCTGACCCTCAGGTCTTCGATTTGGCCTCTCTTGATGCTGCGGGCAGTTGTATGCCCTGTGTCCTTCTTCTCCGTAGTTGAAGCAGGTTCCTCGAAAGACACCTCTGCCAAACCCTCGCCCAGACCTACCTCTTCCTCTTGGGTAGTTGTTGTTCTGATTGCGTGGGCGTTGGTCATCCTCCTCTTTCACTTCTTTCTATTTTTGGCTACTGCTAGCTTCACCAGTTTTCCCAAAATCTTTGTATCTTCCACCACTGCCTCTTCCACCAGCTCTTCCACCCCTGTCCTTCCCTCTCTGCTTACCATCAAACCTCCTATTCAGTTTCTCCTCCACTTTTAATGCAAATTGATATGCATCCTCTACTGTGCTCATTCTAACCAGCCCTAGCTCTTCTTGAATACTGGTTCGCAATCCATTGATGTAACGTGCGACCTTCTCCTTATTCACCTCCGAATGGCCGGTTCTGATTGAGATTTGATAGAACTCTTCAGTATATTCCTTGACAGTCTTACTAGCTTGTCGAAGACTCTGCATTTTCTTTAACAAGTCCAGCTCATAATCTGCAGGGATGAACTGCCTCTTTAGTTTCTCTACCATCCTATCCCACCTGGTGATCCTTTCCTTTCCCCTCCTGTTCCTTTCCAACTGCACTCCTTTCCACCAGATGCTAGCATGTCCTTTCAGCTTGGTTTTCGTGAACCTGATCCGATTTGGATCTGATATCTCTTCGTATTCAAAATACTCCTCCATGTCGTTGATCCAGTCTATCAACTCCTCAGGGTTGAGGTTCCCAGAATAAGTGGAGACGTCAAATTTTGGCTTCTTCCCGATCTGGGAGATGGCCCTATACAGCCTAGCCTCAGCTGGATCCAAGGCCTCTTCCACATCGGATGGAACCTCTTCTTCCCACACTTCATCTTCGTTGGGTTCTTCCCTTCTCGGCTCGACTCCTCTTCGAATTTCCTCTTGCAGGGCCTCAACTTGCCTCTGCAGGGCTCTTAGATCGACCTCCTCCCTTCTTGCTCGCCTGTGCCTTATACCACCACGGTCTCTACGCGGAGGCATCCTGCTTCTTCTTCGCAACCCACAACCACAGTCCTGGCGCAAACTGCCTCTCTGTTCGGCGATCGGTTTGCACTCTCAGAACCAACCTGCTCTGATACCACTTGATATAGGGCTATAAACAACACACAGCAAGAGTGCCGAGATCAACAATGCACAGGCCAAAATTCTAGCAAGTTTCATTAAACAGAGGTCTTAATTCGAATACAAGCAATTCCCAAAATAAAATGGCCAGGAGTCCCCCCATACAATGCATGCGCGGTATTTTTATATCACCGGCCCCAACTTCTTTCCATCATTACATCAAGTGCGGGATTCCCTGTAACCCTTCGCACGAATGTCCTGTGACCGCTTGCAACATGCTGCCAGGTGCCCCGTATTATCATGGTCTGGGGTGGCGGAGTGCGCTGCGGTCGCCTGTCAATCCTTTCGCCAATTCATCATTCAAAGGGATGCGTCACAGCCGCTTGTAATTTGATGCCACGCGTCCCCTTGCCAGAGTCCCTGTAACCGCTCCATACTCTCGGGCCACCTGTAACTTCACGCCACGTGTCCCTCTGCATTGGTCTCTGCAATCGTCGGTTGGTCAACGTCGTGAGAGCTCTGGTCGCGATATCGCGACGTTTTTGCTCCAATACTTTCTCTCTCCTCTTTGGTCGCGATATCGTGACGTTTTTGGCGTTAGGCTTCTCTCTCCTCCTTGGGACCGCGATTCCGTGACACGTCGCGAAATCGCGACGTCTAGGCCTTTCTTACTCGCTTTCCTCCTTTGGGCCGCGAAACCGCGACATGTCACGATTTCGTGACATCTTTGCATTCCATACTTGCTGCTTCGTTCCGGGCCGCGAAACCGTGACATGTCACGATTTCGTGACCATTTCACGCCCTTGAGTCTTTGGCTCGGAAGTGTCACGATTTCGTGACCACCTTGCGCTGTTGAGTCTTCGCACCGAAAGCGTCGCGATTTCGTGACCACTTTGCGTTTTGGAACCTTGCCTCCGGATATGTCACGATTTCGCGACGTCTTTGAGCCTTGTCCTCGAAGGTGTCACGATTTCGCGACGTCCTTGAACTTTGTCTTCGAAGGTGTCACGATTTCGTGACGTCCTTGAACTTTGTCTTCGAAGGTGTCACGATTTCGCGACGATTCTTGTGCCTTAGAACTTTTTGCCAAAGATGTTCCTGTGCTTTCAAATCTTGCTTCCCGGATGTGTCACGATTTCGTGACCATTTGGCACTCAAGTGACTTTGCCTCGGAGCTATCGCGATTTCGTGACCAATTGGCGCTCGAGCTGCTTTTCTCCGAAACTGTCGCGATTTCGCGACCATTTGGCGCCTTGACCTCTCCGCCCCGAAAATGTCATGATTTCGTGACCATTTCGCGTCCAGACTGCGTTGCTTCAAAAATGTCACGATTTCGCGACAGTTTTGCACCTTGGCCCTTTTCATCAAAAAGCGTCGCGATATCGCGACAGTTTGGCCCGCTGGCGCCCTTCTTCAAAAAGCGTCGCGATATCGCGACAGTTTTAGTACTTAACAAAAAAATACATTTTGGGTGATGCAAGATTGCAGCTTCGCCACCGGATGCTCCTGCATCAATGATAAACTACTAAAAGAAGTACCTCTAGTTATAACAAAAGAAGACAATAGTAAACTAATGGAGCTTAGTACTCTGTAATAAGTTTATTCATATATTTTCTCTTTTGATAAGGATAAATACCTAGGTCTAGATGGGATCTTTGTAGAATTCTATCACATAACTAGGAAATAGTGAAGTATTTTTTATTGGTGGTAGTGGAACATTCTAGGCTAAAATAGTACATACCCTATAAAATAAATACAATAAATCTTACCCTAATTCCAAAAAAGAAGGATGCAATTTTTTTTTATTCATTTAGGCTCATAAGCCTTTGTAATATGGCATATAAGATAATTGCCAAAGCGATGGTAAATCAGTTGAGACCACTATTAGACAAAATTATTTTACGAGAAAGGATAATTTTTTAATGGAAGATATATTCTGGATAGTATCATAGTACCTCAAAAAGTAATTCATTCAACAACTTCTAGAAAAGAGAGCAATGGTCTTAAAACTTGATATTAATAAAGTCTATTATAGGGTTAAATGGGGTTTTCATTTGGTAGTATTAGAGAAGTTTGAATTTGGAAAGAAATAGGTTAAATGGATTAAAGCTTATGTATCTATGGTATTATATCTAGTGTTGGTCAATGGATTAGTAACATAATCATTTAAATCCAAGAAGGGTCTTAGATAGGGAGATCCTCTATCATCATATTTTTTCATTATTATGGTAGAGGTATTGGGAAGGAACTTGAAGAATACATACAAATATGGGCTAATAAGTGGACTTAAGGCTAGTAATAACTTTGAAAATATCACCCATAAATAGTTTATAGATGATATAGCCCTTTTTGGGAGGATAGATAAAGGCTAGAGCTTTGAATAACTAATTAAAAGAATATGAAAGAGCATCAGGGTAAAAAATTAATAGTACAAAATCTAAAATTTACTTCCTTGGCACTCTAGCTAGAAGCAAAGTAGGAATATGTAGGTTATTTCAAATGGAGGGGATAAAAATTTTCAAAAATATATCTAGGGATTCCCTTATTTGAGGGTAAAATGAGGATAGAATTTTTAAAAATGGATTCATCTTTCAAGATAATTCTTGTGCCATATTTTTGTAGAAGTTGAAAAAATTTGAAGTGAGTGCTCATTCAAAATAATACAAGTAGTATTGAGGGAGGTATGACGATGTGAAGATAGTCATTTGAAACTAGGACAATTTTAAGGTAATTTTTTCTTGAAAAGTATTTCATATTTTAGGAGCTATTTTTTTGTGAAGGGTTGTCTAATTCATATGATTCTTGGATCAATTTATGTAGAGTTTATAGAGCTTTTAAATGAGTGGTCATATGAAGGAATATGAGCAATATTGAAGGAGATACAACCCTGTGAATAGATCACGGGCAGTGATGATATTTCAAATCATAAAAAGTAAAATTATATATATCTGTCATCCAAGGTTCAAATGATGGGAGAAGCAATGAAGAGGTAGGGCATCAATGAGGCAAGAAAGTTTGTTTGGGCATAGGAATTTTTTCTTCTTCTTCCCCTTCATTATCTTAGACATTTTGCATGCACATTATTATAGGTTTAGTTTCAAATAATATAATTGCTATAGGATATACTAGTGAATTTTAGTAGATTTTGAGTTATAGTTTCCTTCCCATGGACCGATTTATAGATAAATCCATAAAATCATCCCTAGTAATAGAGGTTAGTGAGAACCTCATAGATAAGTAATCCTTTTTGCTCAAATATAAGGTAATTATTAGTAAATTTAATGGGCTTGGCCAAGGGCTTTGGCCTTGAAAAAATAAATTGATAGGAGTTGCAAGTATCCAAGAGTGAGTATATCCTTTCTTCCCAAAGGTTTCTTCCTAGAAATTTTTTGTTCGAGGAAAGAGATAGAATTCTAAAAGGGGGTCTTTGGTTTATGGGAAGAGCAGGACTCTTTCTTACCCACTAGTATGAAGGCTTTGCACCTAAAAACATAAATATATACCTATTACCATTCTAGGTAAAAATGTATGGGTTACCCATTTAATTCTAAAAAATTTATACCTTCAAAGTAATAGGCAACACTCTAGGAGAATCCCTTGATGTTTCATGAACTAGAAAAGATGGATTCTTCGCTATTTATGCTCAAATATTGGTCATGATTGATATAAGTAAGATTTTACGAGAATTGATTATTCTTAAGTATAGGGGTAAGTTGTGGATCCAAACCATGGATTATGAAGACATATATTTTAGATGTACAAGATGTCATGAGGTGGTGAATATTGAGAGATCATGACCTAAGAAGAGTCCAACAAAAACAAATGTATAAAACTGCAAGAGAAACTTACAATTGGATATGGAGGAGGATGGTTTTCAACTTCCAAAAAATAGGTCTAGACAAATGAAAGTAAATAAATAGTGGATACCAATAAGGAAATATATTGGAAGAAATACCAATTCTTTTGAGGATTTATCCTATGAAGAAAAAGCAGATCAAATCTTAGAGTACATGGTACAATAGGATTATAATATTAACAAGAAACCACCTATTCAATACAATATTTTTTTATGGATGAACATTCTCATTAAACCTAAGGAATATGCCTCATTAAATTTTGAAGACTCTTAAAATAGCATGTACATTCAGGAGAAGAAAAGTGGTAGATAAAATGTAGTGTTAGATGTTAATACTTCTACCATTAACAAGGAAATACTAGAAAATGAGTAGGACAAGTTAAAAGCTTCCATAGCAAAGCCAAGAGAGGATAAATTTAATGAAAAGAGAATTTGTGAAAGAATATTTAGGAATATAATAAAAATATCTACTCTTGATAACCCTTAAGTTTTCAAGCAAGAGCCAAGGAAGCGAGTGAAAACATAGAGAAAGAAACACAGTCTAAGTTGGTTGAATTTCCCTTTACCAAATATTAAAATGATATTGGTCATTCCTAGGTAGGTCCAAGAGCCCCTAATGATACATGATTACCATATCATGGAATATAATGGGGGCTAATGCCCCCTCAAAGTAGAGGTGTATCAAGGACCTTTGTTTAAGTACTAATCCTGATATTTGTTGTATCCAAAAAACTAAAATGACAAATGAAGAAGTTTCTATAACTAGGAAAGCAGCATGGACAAGATGCGAATAGGATGATGTGGATTTTGAAGGAGCGATAATGGGATTCTAACATTTTGGAATATTTTTAGAACCTCCTATGCAACCATTCATAAAACTAGGCATTGGATAGCCTCATTTGTCACATGCTACTTCACAGATATTCATTTCATCCTTATCAATATCTATGGACCTATAACTCAGTTAGGTAGACTAAATGTATGAAGTGGGATTCAAGCCTTTATGATAAGTAAATACTAAGAAATATAATTCATGATCATAGGATATTTTAATTCCATAACTAATATGGATGAAAATTTTGGGGAAATTAGAAAAATAACCTAAGGTATGGAAGATTTTTCAACTTTTATTCAAAACAATAATCTATAGGAGGTTGATTTTAAAAAGGAAGACTATACATGGACCAACAATAGGAGAGGATTTCATAATCTCATATCATTGGCTAGATGAAGGGACTTGTGCTAAATTCAATACCTTGATATGGATTACTTTAGATTATTAGACAATAAGAGTTAAAATGATGGTAAGTGAATTTAAAAAATATCATATTTTAATTATGAGCATATGTGGGAAGACCATCCTCAATTTTTTTGATACGATAATGCGAATGTGAAATTATTTAGGTAATGATAGGTAGTATGCACTTTGAAAATAAATTAAATCATGACATATAGATTAAAATAATGGAACAAGAACACTTTTGAAAAAAAAAATTGAGAAGAAATAACTTAAAGAGAAAATTTAAAAATACCAAAATGGTGAGCATGATAATGTTAGAGTTAGAATATATTACATCATTTGGGTCATGTAAATATACCACCTTTGGTACATAGTTAGAGTAGATATTACTTTAGGGGGAAGTTAGCTACTTACTTCAAGCAATGTAATAAATGCACAAGTGTCAATATGCATGTTGTAATGTGCAAGGTGTCCACTTGTACATCTAGGTAGAGTGTTGGCCAAGGCATTACTTTTCCTATATAAATGGCCTCATAGTGATAGATCAAAAGATGTAGCATATAGATATCAAGAGAATTTTTGTAGAGATTAGCTTGTGGTAGAGCTCTTGTCTGGAGCACAATGTAGTTCTCTAGCTTATATTAATAGAAACACCTTATCCTCCATACTGCATTGTATTGTTTCCACTTCCTATTTATAGTATATTTTAGTTATATTGTAGACTCACTTGTTTGCATCTTACCAGGACCTGTGTTAGATCTCTCCCACTGCATATATCCTTAAAATATAACAGTGGTATCAGATCCATGGTGAATCAAGATAGGAATAGGAGGTCCTACATCCATCATCATCCAATAGGTCAATAGGAATAGGGAGAGAATCACAAGTGAGGACTGAAATAAAATCTCAATCACAAAAAATTTGAGATTTCATTTGGCTAGATTCTTTCCACAGAGTTGCAGAAAAACTCATGAAGATTAGGACTCAACATTCAAGCCACTAGTTTGAAAATAAACTAGTGAAGATTATTATTTCCATATTTATAAATCATTATGTTCCAGTTTCTAACAACTTGTTGTAGGAAAGGAAGATTCAAAAAAATGTTGAGAAGCTTCCTACAAAAGAGAGAAATAATATCTTCTTAGAATCATTCCAGCATCTGTAGAAACAAGGAGGATACTGAATATATCAAGTACCTTTATAAAGGTCACATTATAAGAGCTACAATCTTGTAAAATTCACAAGTGAAGAAAAAGACCACGATAGCCCTATAGCAGACTCAAGGAAAAAGAGACTCTAGAAGTTGAGTCAAGGAGGAGATAGGACATTGGTGATCTCTATTCAAAATAAATACCTAGAAAAGTGTAGAAGAATATTATGCCAGAGAAGCCTAGAAGAAGAATAGGCCAGAGAATATTATAAGAAGAATAGACCAAAGAAGCCTTGAAGAAGAAAAGGCCAGAGAAGCCTTGATCTAGAAAATGCTATAGAAGACTTAATTCTAAAGAAAATTTTAGAGAATAATTCCTGATTTAGAAGATAAATTCTTGACTCGAAAGAAAACTCCAAAGAAGAGTTTTTGAAGAAAATTCCAAAAAAAGAATTCCTGATTCAAAATATAAAGTTCCTGATTCAGAAGAAGACTCTAGAGAATATTCCAAGAAAGAGGATATTGGTGATCTCCATAAAAGCCTACAAATTGTAGAATAAATAGAAAGAACCAACGAAGTCCTATTCTAGAATCCAAAAGCAGTAAAATTAGAGATCTAACAAGATCTCATCACCAACACTTCTAAAAGCATAAGGTTGAAGAAGATGTCTCACTTGGAAGACCAAAAAAGCTACCAAATAAAAGACCCTGGAGAGGTCTCAACCAAAAAAATAAGGCTTGGAGAGCCTTACTGTAGATCTCGTAGAAGCATCATTAAAAATAGTTCCTAGGAGAACTCGTTGGAGAAATCCACTATCAAGTAAAAACTCCTGATAGTGAATGACTTGGGATAATTGTCACCATCCGACAACAAGCCCAAGAAAAGAAGAATTTTGCAAGAAGTGCTAAATCCAGAAGAATATTATAGTGAAGACCTTAAGACATTCAAAATCTTAAGAAGAAGAAGATATTGTTTGAATTCATAGTTTGACAAGAAGATTGAAAAAAATATTCAGACAGAAGAAGCCTGCCAAATACAGGAGACTTGGAGATTACCTCTCATAGCAAGAAAGCACAAGTTCAAATAAAGGAGTTCTCTAAAACTATAGCAAGAAGGCACAAGTTTAGAGAAATGAGTTCTCTGAAACTACAATAGAAGGCAGAAGATCACTAGAAGGATCAAGCCACCAAACCTAAGGCTCAAGCTATAAATTTCAAGGCCTCAATTTGATGAAGCAATAAGTTGTTCTGGATAGCCAATAAGAAGCTGCAAATTCATCTACTACAAGGCAGCAACTTGGTGAAACAAAATACCAAGATCTACATATACTTCAAAAGCCATTAAAGGTAAGCAACTATGGTGCAATAAATTGAACTTAAATTAGAGTTCATTATAAAATTCCATTAAGCACCATATTTAGATTAAAGTTGCAATAAGAAGGGCTCATATTATAGTCTTCCAGAAAGTGCAAAAAGGAGAATTTTTTAAGATATATTTGCACATTAATAGGAGTTGGATATTTTCAAAAGAAATAAAATTATCATCTACCTATTATCTATCTAGAAAGCAAGAAGACTACATCCTACAATATTGTAGTGAAAATTTACAAAAGATTATTAAGTGCATTAGAATTTATTTTGAGAGTTTATTATCATTAAAAGTGCATTATTAATCCATTATAGCACTATACTAGTTGATATTTGACTAGTTACTCTCAAGAAATTAGTTTGTGTTACTAAAAGCACAAAACTAGAACAAGAATCTGCAAAATTGTGTGGACAAAGGAAGCCACCAATACAAGTAAAAAGGTGAAGAAGGAAGCCACCATTAATATCCATGAAAGAAGCCCCAAATCAAGACTTAGTGAGTATCAAGATTCAAGGAGAATATAAGGATTTCATTCAAGTGCAGAGTGCAAAAATCCTTACTTCAAAATCAGCATCTAATTAACTTGGATTAAATATCATTAAAATATCCAATGAAGAAGATTAAAAAAGACAAGAAGGATTTCATAAAAAGGTCCTTCATATTGGTGCAAATATAACTATTACAAAGCACCTATTTGTTTCTTTGAAAGGAAAAAAGCTATCATATTTACAGGGAGTAGCACAATCGTCATATTTTGTAGGTTGAAGGGCATAATTTGAGCAAGATTAAGGAGCCACCGAAGAGCTCACACATCTAAGAATCAAGGTGTTTAAAACACCATTTCTCCACATACAATCCAAGCCCTAGAAAATAGTGTATCACCTATAACATTGGAGTTATAATAAAGCCATTATCGTCCAAGTCTACGTAGAGAAAATGATAGCATATTGCAGGCATGAAAATACAAAGGAAGAAGTGAAATACCGAAGGTTTCAAATTAGAGAGAACAACCACCATTGAAGAACACAAGAAGCTACCATAATACTGTCATAGAACCAAGGAGCAATACAGCTGGTGCCATCCATTATCCTCATCAAGACAGTGTACAAACTAAAAATGGAATGCTTGTGTTTCAAGAAACATAGCAAGTCAATGTATATTTGAAAGATATAGGTAAATATAGGGCATCAATGCCCATTGTTGGAGCGTTAGAAGAAAGGTCTACATGCACAGGTGTAGCACCCTAAAATTGGCATAGTAAACCTTAAATAATTACAAATTACCTTAGTAATAAATCAAATTCAAATTTTTAACCCCAAAACCGCTCCCAAACCGTCGTTTAACCCGTTTCCTCCTTTTTCGTGCCATTTTTAGAGTTTGTTTTGTCCGTTTGACGATATCGTCGTCGATCAGACGATATCGCCTCAGATCGGACGATTTCGTCTGGAGCAGAACGTCCAGACGATCTCGTCCCAAACTGACTTGTGCATAGTTGGACTCTGTTCCAACGACGTCTCTAATCCGGGCAGAAGCGTGTCTGCACCGTTAGAGACCCTCCCCATTGGAGATCTCCCAAATTGGGATGATCTCCAACCTCCTAACCTCCCTCCTAAGCCTATTTAATCCTAGGCCCTCCCCTTGGCATCCCCCTGGCTGATATTTCCTGTAACTTGACTTTACACGCACTAAGACATCCTAAATTACTATTTGCACTAGTCCTATCCAAATTTTGTTGCAGGAACCTTAGTATTTTTCAGCCGGAGCAAGCTCAGTTCGTCTTGGACGATCCTGTTCGATTCGAGATGATTTCGTACCAATGCGAGACGATTTCGACTGCAGTCAATATTGAGGCAATCAGTGCCCAGAGTTTGCGTTTCTTCATCCTTTTATTTTATACATTGTTCTGCATTTAGTTAAATCTAAGTTTATTTCTTATTACTTTGCATTTTGGAGTTCACCCATGTAGCTTTAAATGCATAATAAAGTCACCAATTGTCATCAAATCATTGTAGTGCACTCGTATTTTGTTTATTATCATCATTTTAATGTTATTACTGTTATTCTACATCATTGCCCTCTGTTAGAATAGTTGCATTTTTTGCATTTTGTGTCTACTTCTCTGATTGCAGGTCTCGTTGACGAATTCGTCAAATCTCAGATGATCTTGTCTGATAGCAGACGATCCTATCAAATCAGAGGCGATCCTGACTGCTTCAAGAATCAGAATCTTCATCAGACATCCGGATCAGGTATGGCTTTTTAATCTTGCTTACTTTCTCTATTTTCTGTCCTAATTTGTTTTTCTGTATTCATTTAATCTGCATCTTCATATAGAGCAACTTAGATTCATTTGGCCAAACCTAGGACTTGAATGTTTAAGGATAAAACTGAACACATTAAACACATTCCCAACCTAGGCATGGAAACTGCCACTAAACGTTTCCTGGTGAACCCCACCATCCGTCGAAAAATCACCTTAATACCCCTCCCCCGAGAGGCGGGACCTTCAAAGGGCCTCTCAGTCCGAGGTACCATCCCATCCTTTTCCCATCCCCCTTCCAGGCGCGGATCCTTTAGCCTGAAGGTAAGGATGCAAAAAATTTGGAGCGATACATTTTGGTGAACCCGACGTGAAACTAAAACCTTTTGAAAACAATAAAAACAAAAAAACATAGGTGCATTTAAAAATCATTAGAAAACTACTAAGTTGCATATCATGTTTAGATGGTAGCTCCTAAGAAAATATTAGCAGTTATTATAAATGTTGAAAACCAATTGGCTGCCATAGAAGTTAATTCTGTGCTTAGTGTACCTGAAACAGATAGAAACCAACTTTTGTGGAAAGAACTTGATAGAAGACTAGGTATCATTTCATCTAGGTCAACAGAACTTAAACAAATCAAGAGGCTTGTCCTAGATAGAATCCTGGATCCTCATCAACTCATATTTTATCATGAACTTCAGAGAGCCTGCCATAGATGGTTAGCTTATAGGAGAGCTCTTGTGTCTTCAGAATTGTTCACCTTCGAGGAATACCTCGAGAACGCAGCCACTATACACCAGTTCCTAGGTCATGTAGAAGACCAAGAGGTCATTCTTACAGATAGGGAAAGATGGAATAGAGTTCCTCGAGCTGTGTTATATCGAGAGTATTGCCATGAGCTTTACTTCTATCAACCAGAATCTGAGACAGATAATATCACCATAGCACTCTTCATAAAATTTTTGAAAGAAAATTTCCAATTTGAAGAAGAACACTTCATGACTCCCGAAGAACTTGAGCCCGTTAATGATATTTATAAATTGTTTATAGAAAACTAGATCATTGCTTTCAGTATTTTTATTTCTTGCATGCAGTGTGTTGTTGGTTATCTTTATAATATTGTTATAAAACAAAAAAACAAGAAAAACTAAAAAACATAACAAAAACCAAAACATTTCATTTTAAATACTATAGTAGGTATATAATTAAAATATATACCTCTTAAGCTTGTTGCATATATATATATATATATATACAAGTATATATATATATTTGCTGAAATCTAAATTTAAGCACAATGCCTAAACTTAGGAATGGTAAAGAAACTGCAGAAGAAGTAGAAGATTGGATGGGAGATAAAACAACAAACCCAAATGTCCTTCCTGAGGAGTCAATTTCGGAAGGAGAAACTCTAGGCCAGCAAGAAGATGAGCTTGCTGAAGATGAACAAGAAGACAATCTTAAAGAGGAAGGATCCTCATCCCCTAGAATAGCTCCAGATGGAACTATTGCTTTTGATAACTTAGATCATTTCTGGAAATTTTTCAATAATAACATTGGTGCTCTTAATATGGCAGTTCGCATTGATAAAGGGCAAATTAGTGACACTCAAGCAGCCATGGAACATATGTTTGATGTGCACACTAACCCTTTGTCTTTTATCGATCAAGAAAGTGATAAGGCTGGACCATCCAATAGAGATATGGTCACTATGATTCAGAACATGCCAAAACAACAGGTTACCCAACCTCCTAAGGAACCTGTTATTGAGCCTAAAATCATTCCCACACAAAAGAAAACTTCCTTCACTACTTTACTTCGCCAAACTATTGATCAATATGCTTCAAATCGACAAAAACCTAAAATGAAGCCAAACACCAATTTTCAACAATTCGGGATACAACATAATATAACTTCAAAACTTCTTCATAACACCCTTCCTACCAACAATTTACACAATAGCAACATAGCATCTAATCTTCATGTCCCTCCATCATATGTTCACAAATCCCATATTAATGCCTTACCGAACCAATATGGTGGGCAAACCAGTAATCTGGAAGCCATGGTGAAACAGTTAGCTTCGCGCATGGACCAGATAGATCCCTATCGTCCCTCGTATAATTATCGAGAGATATGTAGTCAACCTTTGGATCCCATAGTTGTAGCACAACCATACCCTAAACACTTTCCCATGCCCGTCCTGCCTATATATAAAGGAACCGAAGATCCCATAGAGCATCTTCGCATGTTTAGGATAGCATGTCATGATATATCACATGATGACTTGCTATTACTAAAAATGTTCCCAAAAAGTTTAGGAGGAATGGCATTAGAGTGGTACTATCAATTGCCCACTCATTCTTTGAGAAACTTTGAAGAAACAGCTGAATCTTTTGTCCATCAATTTAGTGCCTACATCGAGAGGCATGTTACCATTAAAGATTTATACAACTTAAAACAAGACAAAGATGAATGTTTTGCTGATTTCTTAGCTAGATGGAGGCAGTTGATAGGAAAACTGCACTTTGTGCTACCTTATAGGGAAATGTTGGACATTTTTATCAATAATTTACAAGAACAAATATCCTATGAGTTATCAACTGCTACCTTAACCACCTTCGATCAAGCTATAGACTTAGCTCGAAGGGTAGAAGATGCTCTCATTAGGAGAGGTCACCTCAAAAAGAAAGAGGATGAGAAAACATCCAGAAATCAGTATAAAAACAAACAAGTTGTAGGTGACGGAGTCACTGACAGCCGAAACGTTGCTAATATCAATGCAACGAAGACAACAAAAAAATTTATATTAAAACCTCCTGATAAACCTCCTCGAGAATTTACTAGATTGAATCAACCTTTATCAACCATTCTTCCTCAATTACTAGCACGAGGCTTGATTCAATTACCAGCTATCCGGGAACCTGATCCAACTATACCCGGATACAGAGCCGATCTACACTGTGACTTTCATAGAGGACCTGGACATGCTACAAACTCTTGCAAAATATTGAAACATAAAATACAAGATTTGATTGATAATAATGAAATGGAGGTGCAAGCCTTCCAACCTAAACAAAATGCTCCTAATAACGTCCAAAAGACCATTCCCCAAAATCAAAATCAAAATGCTAACCAATCATTAGATATATTTCAACATCCTTTACCAAACCATGGTAAAGAAGTGGCTAATCAAATTGAGCATCATAATGTCCCTCCTCCTACCCGATATGTAGGGACTATTAGCGGGCAATTACCTGTTCAAGATCCTCAAATATTTGGCACAACTTTATCCATGGTCACGACCAGGCCCCTACATAGTATTCAAACTCCAGATCCTAGTGATGTAGAATCAGATACTGAAAGTGAACTAGACATCACCTCAAACCAATCGAATAGCTCTGAAAATGAATCAGATCCTATTCAACCTATCACAGATGCTATGGTTCCAGAAGAACCATTTCCTAGACGAGTTACTACTCGACCCTCTTCTAATCAATTCCTCCCTAATGAACAAGCCATAAACGCTCAACCAAGACCAGTTCAACGTCTTCAATATAACATTGTAGGTACCATCGGAGTTGTTACCAGACAACAGGCTCAAAATTCTCAACAGGATCAAACTCAGAATGATGGATCAGCTCCATTT
This sequence comes from Wollemia nobilis, assembly GCA_028583015.1. Classification (NCBI taxonomy): domain Eukaryota; kingdom Viridiplantae; phylum Streptophyta; class Pinopsida; order Araucariales; family Araucariaceae; genus Wollemia; species Wollemia nobilis. The sequence goes on from JAQPPZ010000521.1 coordinate 15,125,155, forward strand.
ATTTTGAAAAATCCTAATAAAGGAAATCATATGTCTAATGTTCAACCAAAACCTCCTTACAATATTAATGAACAATTATCCAATACTACAGCCAGAATTTCTCTTTTAGATTTGTTAAGATCTTCTCCCACCCATAGGGACGAGTTAATGCTTACACTAAGCCAAATGATGGTGCCACAAAATATTCAACCTGAAGCCATGTCCAATACTATCATCACTCGAGAAGTCGATTGTATTGATTTTCGGGATAAAGATATCCCACAACATAGTTTACATAAGGATAATCCCTTATATATTACTGCTTTAATTGGAGATGTAGCCGTTAAACGAGTCTTGATTGATAATGGCTCATCTCTAAACATTTGCACTTTTGACTTCTACCAAATATTTGGCTTTAGAAGTGATGAAATGAAGAAAACTGACATGATTATCAAAGCTTTCAATGACGAGACACAAGAAACGTGTGGAGTCATTACTATACCCTTGCAAGTTGGTCCTAGAACCCTAGATACAACCGTGTTTATTGTACATTGCCCAACATCGTACAATATACTTTTGGGTCGCCCTTGGATCAATGCGATGCGAGCGGTTCCATCAACTTTACATCAGTGTGTCAAATTTGAATTTAAAAACCAGTTGGTCACTATCCATGGTGACCCTAGACCCTTTGATATGTGTGCTTTGGCAGAACCCGTTGGAGTGCAATTTTGCCCCGCTCTGTCATCCACACATCCTAGTTCTTATTTTTCATCTAAACGTGTGAAACACACACACATAACATCATCTACCCCATCAACTACACCTATACATTTAACTCAACCATCTTCCGAACAAATCACTCTAGAACCTCAAAAAGATCTTAAATCTACAACCAATTCTTCATGTTCCATCCCTATAATCTCAAAACCTATAGACCCATTCATTAACACCTCCACATCATCTACATCTATCATACCTTCCACATCTAAAGATATAGGGAATGATCCTTCTACATCGTATGCTCTTTCTGATGAACTTTTACCGGATTTATCCACAATCTTAATATCAGAAAAAACAAATGCTTTTATACAAGATTCAATTATTTTCAATAACTTGCCGCCATCTCCTCGTACTTTGGGCCTCCCACAACCTATGGGAAGTACTTACCAAGTCGGGAGTTGTGCTTTTATTTATAAAGGATATGATTGGGGAAGAATACCCCGAAATATCAAAACTCATCATGAGGGATATGCCCGATGTTATTTTACTAATGAATATATTAAAGCTAAACCCATAATGCTTAAAATGGGCTATCAAGGGAAAGGCTTGGGACCTTTCCAAAATGGTATGAAAGAACCTATTGAGGTAGAACCATGGCCCGCCCGATGTGGTGTGGGCCTATTTTCTAGTAAGGGTCAACCCTTCCCTTTTGAAGATAATGATCAACTCATATGTTATCAAGATTATCTAGATAAACAAGATTCTTTGTGTCCAACGAATCAGCCATTTACATGTAATATGCTATCCATAGCTTACCCTGAAATGATTGCCGACTTCGACGATGAGTTGGAAGGAGATATCTTCCACGATGTCTCCGTTGAAGAGTTGTTACACAATGGTTTTTATTTTGATGGTTCTATACCAACTATAGCCCAACTTGAGGCCACCACTCCTCAAGATGAATTATCCAACTTAACCTTAAAATAATTACAAGAATTGGGCGTCTCACCCACCCCGCCTAATTTTGAACGAGATCTACACATGGAAGTAGAAAACGTCATTAAAGTTAACATTGGAACTGAGGATAATCCTCACATAATCAATATTGGATCAGAATTAAGTCAAGAAAAACAAGAGCAATACATTGCACTCCTTAAAGAGTATGGAGATGTCTTCGCTTGGACATATGAAGATATGCCAGGTTTAGACCCTTCTGTAGTCATGCATCATCTAGTAGTCCATCCGGATGCTAAACCTGTTAAACAAAAACTTAGAAAAATGCATCCCAAAGTGGCCCTGCTAGTCAAAGGGGAGTTAGAAAAACTCCTAAATGTTGTTTTTATACAAGCTATTGATTATGTTGAATGGATCTCAAATGTAGTTCCAGTCACCAAGAAAGAAGCTACCAAAGTTAGGGTTTGCACAGACTTTAGAGATATTAACGCTGCATGCCCTAAGGATGATTTTCCTCTTCCAAACATGGATCAAATCATTGACTTTACTGTCGAAAGTGGAATGATGTCCCTAATGGATGGATTTTTTGGCTATAATCAGATCAGGATAGCTCCTGAAGATCAGGCTAAAATAGCCTTTATTACCCCTTGGGGTACCTTTTGTTGGAAAGTGATGCCATTTGGCTTAAAGAATGCAGGTGCAACATATCAACGAGCTATGACTTATATCTTTCATGATATGATGCATGATATCCTACATGATTATGTAGACGATATTATAGCTCGCTCTATTAAAGAAGATGATCATTTAGATGATTTGAGAAAAGTATTTAATCGGTTAAGAGAATATCTTATTCGATTAAATCCAGCCAAATGCATATTCGGAGTAAAGTCTCGATAAACTATTAGGGGTTTTAGTTTCTTTACGTGGTATTGAAATCGACCCTCTCAAGATTGCGGCTATCACTGATATGCCCGCACCTACTAATATATCTGAGTTACGAAGTTTACAAGGTAAGCTTCAAGCTATCCGTCGCTTCATCGATAAGTTGGCGGACAAAACCACTCCCTTTCTTAAGCTCCTGAAGAAGGATGTCCCTTTTGATTGGGACGACGAATGTAAGGCAACTTTTGAACTTCTCAAACAATACCTCCTTAACCCACCTGTGCTTTCACCGCCTAGACCTGATCGCCCGTTTATCCTGTATATTTTAGCTTTCGATTTTGCTTTAGGAGCTATGTTAGCTCAGCTTGATGATGATAAAAGAGAACGTGCTAACTATTATATTAGCCGAACTTTAGTCAGTTATGAAACCCGTTATACAACATTAGAAAAATTATGTCTAGCAGTCGTATTTTCTACGCAAAAATTATGACATTATATGCTCAGTCAAAAAATGTATGTCATTGCTAAATATGATCCCTTGAGGTATCTCATGAGTCGACCTTATTTATCGGGTCGCACAACCAAGTGGGTTCTTGCTCTAAGCGAGTTTGACCTCACGTTCATAGGACAGAAGTCTGTTAAGGGTCAAATCATAGCAGATCAATTAGCTACTGCACCCTTAGAGTCTACCCATCCCCTCATCATCGAGTTTCCTGATGAATGCCTTCAATTAGAGGCAGATCATGTCGCACAATGGTCCTTATACTTTGATGGAGCCCGATGCATGAGTGGGGCTAGTGTGGGCATTATTTTAATATCCCCGCAAAAACATCTTATTCCTCTGTCCTTCAAATTAACGTTTGCTTGCACTAATAATACTGTCGAATATGAGGCTCTAATCCTTGGATTACGAGCTGCCTTGGCGCTAAAAATCAAACATCTCCTAGTTTTTGGTGATTCTCAACTTGTTATAAACCAAATTAATGAAGTTTATCAGACCAGAGATGATAAATTGTGCCCATATAAAGCATATGTTTTGCAATTGTTATCCTTGTTTGATAAAGTTACTTTGGAAGCTATTCCATGAACTAGCAACCGTGCAGTCGATGCTATGGCCGTAGCTGCATCTCTTCTGCCCTTGGAGTTAGATGACGAATATGCCACCATCATTATTCGTCGACTCCAAGAACTCGCTTCAAATAAGTCATGCTTAGAACCTTTGGATGTGTTTCTAATCAATGAAACTACTCCTGAGCCTTGGTATACAGATATATTTGATTTTCTTCAAAATGGGACTTTCCCTGCCAATTCTAATAGAAACCAAGCATCGGTTATTACGTAGACGAGCAAGTCGATTTGTAATAATTGGCAATACTTTATATAGGAGATCTTTTGAAGGTATCTTATTAAGATGTTTGAATTTAGAAGAATCCAAATCAGCCTTGAGTGAAGCCCACGATGGATCTTGTGGAGGACACTTCAGTGGTAGTGTCATTGCTAAAAAGCTCCTTAGGATAGGCTACTTTTGGCCTACCATGGAAAAGGATGCACATGAGTATGTGCGCCATTGCGACAAGTGCCAAAAACATGCTGACCTTGTCCATGCGCCTGCACAAGAGTTGCAAGCTATTTCATCTCCTTGGCCCTTTTCAAAATGGGGCTTAGACATTATTGGCAAAATTAACCCTGTGTCATCTGATGGACACAAATTCATCATAACCGCCACTGAGTATTTCATGAAGTGGGTTGAAGCTATGCCATTAGCTTCCTGCACTGGAACACAAGTCTCTAAATTTATTTTTAATCAAATCATTTGTAGGTTTGGAATTCCTGCAAATCTCATCTCAGATAATGGCACTTGTTTCAAAAATAAAGATGTTAAAAAATTATGCCAAAAATATAAGATTCAACATCGCTGGTCCACTCCCTATTATCCTCAGGGTAATGGTCAAGCAGAAGCATCTAACAAAACCTTAATCAAAATTCTCAAAATATTGGTCAATAAATCTGGCCATGACTGGCATATTCAATTATATCCAGCCTTGTGGGCCTATCGAACTAGTGTTCGCACTCCCACTGGAACTTCACCTTTTGTCTTGGTTTATGGCGTTGAAGCTGTTTTTCCTTTTGAATTAGAAGTTCCTTCTTTGGCTCTACTACTTCAAGATACCGAAGTAGGAGATGAATATCGAGATGGTAGACTCGATCACTGGAACTCCTAGATGAAAAGCGCATCAATGCTTTGGAGCACCTTCGTGCCTACCAAAACAAGCTTAAAAGATCATATGCTAAGAAAGTTCGTCATCGATCCTTTGAGATCGGTGACCTTGTTTTAAAAGAAAATCAAAAAAATACTAATGCAACTAAAGACCTAAAAGGTAAATTTGAGCCCAACTGGCTTGGACCATATATCATTACTGCTAAATTTGAATCAGGAGCATACAAATTAGCTACCTTAGATGGTAAAGATTTAAAAGAACCTATGAATATTTTGCATCTTAAGCGATATTACGCATAAAATTTGTTCATTTCATCATTTGTACATATTTTGTATGTTGTCTCATTTTCAAAAAATAAAAAAAAACAAAATATATATAAAACTCTTTAAACAAAAACAAATAAAAATAATAAAAAGTCAACACAACAATATTATTGACTCTTTGAAACCAAAACAAAATAAAGAAGAAAGAGAGAGTCAACATTCTCAAACTTCTCAAAAAAATATTTGTATATATTTCTTCTTACAAATGTTGCAGTTATATATTTCAAATTATTTTGGATAAATTAGCATTTATTTGGAATCCCGCACTATCACAAACACAAAAATAAATATCTTGATTTTATCTGGCATGATTACTAATCTCTCTTATATCAAAGTCCACAAAATTCAATTAAATAAAGTTTGAGCATAGAGAATTGATCTTGTTATTTACTTAAACCAAGCATATCCTTTCACAATAAAATGATTACATTTGTAATTTCCATGCTATGTTACATAGTAGAAGTGGTTTCTTGAGTGAAAAGTTTCCCCTGCTATCCTATCATGCACATGGTCTAGAATCTTTGAGAATTGGCAAAAGGACAAGCTCACCCCTACCCGGAATAAAAATCCCTTGCTCTACAGCTAATCCGAGCAAGTATCCCTAGCATAGAAAGAAATGAAAAAGTTCAAGAAAAAGAGAAAAGAGAAAGAAGTTATTTCAGCATTATCTCAAATACAAAAGCAAAAATACAAAAAGCAAAGAGAAAAACAAAAGAAGAAAAAAAAAAAAAAAGCAAAAGCAAAAGCAATAAAATCCCTTTCCCTACCCATTGAAAAGAAAAGAAGGGTTGATGAGCTTGAATCCCTGGAATTCTCAATTATTCGAAAACTGTGAGGTAAGCCCCATAACAGGTGGTTTGTGCCCAACCCGCTTGGCCTTGGGTAATCCCTAGCGTGGCGATATGTCTGTCACATTAGCGACCTTCTTTTGTACAGACCTATGTCTGCTTATGGATTAGCTAGCTCTTGATAATCCGACTTACATAGTAGTCTGGTATGGTTATATGCATTTAAATCATGGTTAATGAACACTTATTTGGTTCATTCAAATCACTTGTATCAAATTATCTTGCTCAAAACTGGTAAATGAACAATGCAATTGCACACACATTTGTATTTGAGAGATTTTGTGTATCATTATGATAAATCAAGATTGGAAATAAACTCACATATGCACATGGGATTCCTTATAAATCTAACTTTTGTCTTTAAGATACTTTGAAATATTTCTGCAAAATTGTTTGGAATAAATTCATTTTCTTCTTTAAAGTACAGTTGTTTAGTATAAAGACAACTACATGCATTATCAAACAAATCAAAATTTATCTCAAATCATATATATATTGTCGACTTTCACGACGATGGTATAGTTCCAGAACTAAAAGTGGAAATTTTATGCCTAGCGCAAGTCCTCCTCTTCATATTTTCTGTTTATTTTCAAAAATTAAAAATCAACCATACAATAAAACTATTATATCACTTTTTTCTTTGGATTTCGTGATGATGGTATAAGTTTATACCTAAATATTCTATGCCTAGCGCAAATCATTGTACCACTTTTATTTTCCATTTATTTAAAATCATAAAAACATATGACTTAAATCATTATGTTATACAATTATGCTTTAAAAACAAACACCTATTCTATTTCATGTCATTATGTCAAAACTTCAATTTTGCAATGATGGTATAATTCCTAGGGAATTATCCAAAAATTTCATCACTCTTAGGAATTTATGCCTAGCAAAAATCATTTTAAAATATTTCATGCATAATATTTTCATGAAAAGTCTGAAAACAAAATCATCATCATCATCATTTGCATCATCACACCAAAGTCTTAAGACAGTCTCTTAAGCACTTCTTTTACTTTTTAACAATATTTCTATACTGGGATTAGCTTGACGACCGAGTGAGCGGCGACTCCATGAAATGGTCTATAACAGCGACAATGTCCTTTGAAATTATTGTTAAAGGTCCCTTTTATTTTTTTATCAAATTATCATCACAACAACCAATTTGTTACATCAGATTATTTCATTTAAACTTTTAAAGCATGACATTTAAACCATAATATTTTCCAACGACATAATTACATGAATCATCAAATCAATCACACCAAAACATTAAAAGCATCATACAAACGCATAAGACAAGTCATATGATCAAAAATATATATCTCATCTATATATATATCAAATATATGTACATCATATCAAAAATAGATTGGTATGCCACAATCTACATCTTGGCATACTCAATCCTCTCAATCAAATATACAATCTCTGTGTAGTGCAGTAGCCTCGCCTCGAGAACCCCTCGAGCTCTCAGCCTCATCTCCTCCCCCACCCTGAGGTGGAGGAGGTGGCCCCATCGCAGTCCGTGTGGTGCCATGAGTCCTGGATGCCGATCGTGATGATGTCCTAGATGACCCCATCACGACAGGCTCTGCAATATGAGCTGGTAATGGCACCCTCTGCTCTGCTGGCACCGCCTGGTAATATAGAGCCTGATAGAATGTAACCTGGGAAATAGCGCGTGCTAAATCCCGAGTGCTCGCTCCTCTGCCCCGAGCTCTAAGTCGTGTAGCCTCATCCTGCAATGTCTGCACCTGAGCCCGCAGGCGGGCAACCTCAGCTCGGAGAGTCGCTGTCTCGCTGCTCTCCCCAGTGTCAACACCCTTGCCCTTATCGGGCGATGGTGGCCTCTCTCTCTATGGAGAAGGGGGTCTCTCCTCCCTCCTCTCCCACTGTCATGGCCTATGCTGAGCCTGTGGTCTCCTCTGCTCTCTCCGTCGTGACCCTGTGCTGCCTCAATGGCTGCCTGGCGTCGCCTCCCCATCCGACGCACAACTGCATGAATCGGACCCTGAGCCCTCATCATCCGAGGAGGGCGGATGCCTGTGTACTAGGCATCATAGCCGTCGGCTACCCCTACATCATCCCCATCCACTGCTGAATGGGGCGCATCATCTCGGAGCCCCGCTAACTATAGTGTTATCCCGGATAGTCCGAGAAAACTCGTAGTCTCCGAGAGATGGGATCCCCTGCTGTAGATCGAACTGCCTCAAAACTCGGTCATACCGATGGAGCTCCACCTCTCCCCTCTCCATCCTCAACCAGCAGACTCGCCTGATGCGAGCCAGCTCTTGTCCATCCTCGGCCCACCCTGGATGATCTCTCCAAGGCCTCCAGGTGATCTGGTCGGAGACAAGGTCGTCTAGTAGTCTCCGGGACATTGTCATATCTATCCACCATTGTGACCCTCTCCGAAGCCACCAGTAGAAAACTCGAGGCCTCTCCCCATCAATCCCTATCAGTGGAAGCCCTACCGGCCTCCGCACCGTGATGTGCTCCCAGCACCAAACCTGTAGTAGAGATGTCATAACCAGACATCGGTCGCCCTTGTATACGACCCCATACAGGATCCTGTACAATCGGCATAGAACGAAGCTCCCCCAAGCAAACCTGTATCCATGGTCTCTCATGTCACAGACCACATCTGCCAGTACCCATGGTACCCTGCATCCGCTCTGGTGGCACAACAGAAGTCCACCTACCACTCTGGCCAAAACTCGTGTGAGGCTAGATGCCCTAGGCATCTGGTGCAGCGACTCGATATTCACTTCGCCCTTCTCCAGGGCGAAGCTCGGATCGCCACACAACCGCATCATAGCATGACCCTGGTTGGCCGTAGGAGTGATCAACCGTCCTTGTATGGGGATCCTCAATATCCTCCATACATCCTCCAGTGTGGGAGTCATCTCCCCTATCGGTAACCAAAAACATGAAGAACCCGGATACCACCTCTCTGCTAGGGCTGTCAATAGCCCCATATCTGTAGCAACCTGTGGCATCTCTGCCACATGCTGTAAGCCGGCCTGAGCCAGCTGATCCCGCTCTGCCTATGATAGAGTGGCTAAGTCATCCCTCAGCCCACCGTATTTCCACTCTCTGCTCTTTAGTAATCCTCTCTGCAACATAAACAACAAAATAATAAAAATCATTAATAAATCATTAATTACAAATACAAGTAAAACAAGTTCAATTTCATAAATGATGATATCGTCCACTATTGGACGATATCGTCCAAATTTGAGCAAATTCGTCTCCGATGTCGCGAGTCGAAATCGTCCCTTTTTTGATGAAATCGTCCTCATTTCGTCGATTTCGCCCTTGGACGAAATTGGCGATATCGAGACGATTTCGATGAAATCGAGACGATTTCGTCTCGACGACGTCGACGGCCCAAAAATGGCCGCGATGCTCAAAAATCAATCAAAAATTAATCTAAAAAGCATGAAATTCTAAAGTAAAGCATTCTAAACTAAGTTTAGACCCTTACCCGTAGCCCGCGTCGGACCTCTGTCGATCTGTGCGCTGTCTCGACCATTTTGTCTGCAGAGCTCTAGAAACCAGAAAACTAAAAAATGAACAGTAAAAATGAATTAGGGTTTTTCCCTATTTTTCTTAATTTTATTCAAAAAACAATTAAAAACATTTCAAAATTTTTGCTTTTCCGCATTTTTACCTCAAACGTTCGATTTGGGTAAAAACACGGAGGGGGCACCATAGTAAGCTGTCGTACGATTCGACCAAGAATCGTCGCCTAAAAATGGGAATAAATTTTTGCTTTCTCGTAGATCGAGAAGAACTCGTCTTTAACGCATTTTCTTCAAAAAATTCGCTAAAGAGGGGGCAAAATGTAGCACCCTAAAATTGGCGCAGTAAACCTTAAATAATTACAAATTACCTTAGTAATAAATCAAATTCAAATTTTTAACCCCAAAACCGCTCCCAAACCACCGTTTAACCCGTTTCCTCCTTTTTCGCGCCATTTTTAGAGTTTGTTTTGTCCGTTTGATGATATCGTCGCCGATCAGACGATATCGCCTCAGATCGGACGATTTCGTCTGGAGCAGAACGTCCAGACGATCTCGTCCCAAACTGACTTGTGCATAGTTGGACTCTGTTCCAACGGCGTCTCTAATCCGGGCAGAAGCGTGTCTGCGCCGTTAGAGACCCTCCCCATTGGAGATCTCCCAAATTGGGATGATCTCCAACCTCCTAACCTCCCTCCTAAGCCTATTTAATCCTAGGCCCTCCCCTTGGCATCCCCCTGGCTGATATTTCCTGTAACTTGACTTTATACGCACTAAGACATCCTAAATTACTATTTGCACTAGTCCTATCCAAATTTTGTTGCAGGAACCTTAGTATTTTTCAGCCGGAGCAAGCTCAGTTCGTCTTGGACGATCCTGTTCGATTCGAGACGATTTCGTACCAATGCGAGATGATTTCGACTGCAGTCAATATTGAGGCAATCAGTGCCTAGAGTTTGCGTTTCTTCATCCTTTTATTTTATACATTGTTCTGCATTTAGTTAAATCTAAGTTTATTTCTTATTACTTTGCATTTTGGAGTTCACCCATGTAGCTTTAAATGCATAATAAAGTCACCAATTGTCATCAAATCATTGTAGTGCACTCGTATTTTGTTTATTATCATCATTTTAATGTTATTATTGTTATTCTACATCATTGCCCTCTGTTAGAATAGTTGCATTTTTTGCATTTTGTGTCTACTTCTCTGATTACAGGTCTTTGATGAATTCATCAAATCTCAGACGATCTTGTCTGATAGCAGACGATCCTGTCAAATCAGAGGCGATCCTGACAGCTTCAAGAATCAGAATCTTCATCAGACATCCGGATCAGGTATGGCTTTTTAATCTTGCTTACTTTCTCTGTTTTCTGTCCTAATTTGTTTTTCTGTATTCATTTAATCTGCATCTTCATATAGAGCAACTTAGATTCATTTGGCCAAACCTAGGACTTGAATGTTTAAGGATAAAACTAAACACATTAAACACATTCCCAACCTAGGCGTGGAAACTGCCACTAAACGTTTCCTGGTGAACCCCACCATCCATCAAAAAATCACCTTAATACCCCTCCCCCGAGAGGCGGGACCTTCAAAGGGCCTCTCAGTCCGAGGTACCGTCCCATCCTTTTCCCATCCCCCTTCCGGGCGCGGATCCTTTAGCCTGAAGGTAAGGATGCAAAAAATTTGGAGCGATACAACAGGTGTGAGTGGTACTTGGTACAAGAGCTCTAAGCATACAACATTCATAAATAATCCAAGAGGATTTACGCTACCACCAACATCATCATTGCATACGTTGGAATATCAATGCCTACTAAGTAACGCTCAAGTGACACTTGTTCGAAAGTCATAAGGAAGAATTCATATTTAAGGTGTTCATATTGAATAATGAAAGTGTTGGAGGTCAAAGGAGAATAATAGCATTAAATGGTGTGAGGAATATTCATAGGAGAAGGCTAATTCAATTTTGTGCACCATTCGAAGGAGAGAGAGAGCTAGCATTAGAGAAGCTATCATAAAGATCATAAAATACAGCACCACATTCAATCAAAAATCCATGTCTCATTCATGAAAGGAATTGCCTCATTCAATCAGCAATTTAACACCTTATTCATGGAAGAAATACGTCATTGAAACCAGCATATCAGCATACTATTCGTAGAGAAGGAAGTACATTATTGAAGGTGAAGATAAAACCGGGTATTCTTAATTCATATTAGTGTTGATTAAAGAGAACATAAGTGCTATGTAAAGAAGAATTCATCACCGGTCAAAGTACCACGTAATGGAGAATTTAGCGCCAGTCTAAGATTGACTACCGTATCAAAGGATTTAAATCTGCCACCTCACAGCATCAAAGGAAAAGGAATACTAAGGTAAATCGAAGACTATTTATTGCTTGCTTTAAATTAATAAATATTGGAGTTATAAGGGCACATCATATTTACTATTGCAATTCATTCACTTAGCATTAGTACAATATTATACAAGCATAATCTAAAATATTTATATTTACTAATAATAAAGGAGGAATAAGGATTTCAACTTGGAGATTAAAATATCCTATTATTGCAAATATTATATTTTTTTATAATATTCTATATTAGGGAGTCATAAGGAATACTGCATCAAATTAGGTAATTAGAATTTAGAAATATTGAACATTAAATATCAAAAGCTATAAAGGAGGTCTATTAAGGAAATCAAGAGTTAGAAATAAATTGGAATGCTTGTCTCAAACCATGTTAAAGGGACAAAATAAATCCAACCAATAGAACCTCATCTAGTTAGAAAGTGCTTAAAGTTCAATAGGAGTAATAAGGTGTAATAAAAGTTGATTTTTGCTACTTATAAAATATTACAAAATAAACTCAAATTTGAACTACTATACTCAAAAATCACTTTATCCATCACATAGCATATCCAAAAGCACTAGGGAGTCATAAGGCATTTTACAAAACTTGATAATAATATCATTCATAAAAAATTATCAAGTACTTAATCCATTTGGGAATCATAAGATATCTACAAAGTCTACAGAGTTTCTATTGATTCACATATCTTAAACTAGGGAGATATAAGAAAGCCTATAAAACCTTGAATCATCTTGGCATCAAAAAAATCTTTCTTGCAAAATCCTAGTTACTCAAGGGACCAAAATATTTCTCCTGGAGAAATAAGGTGAAAGTAATCTCAGTATATGAAAAAGTTTGGGAGATAACTCAAGGAATAGAAAAAAGGCCAACAAAAAATGATACTTGAAATTTACAAGTTTGATGAAAAAGATTCAAAATCTCTAATGATAATAACCTTTGCCATCACTGATGAAATACAACCTTATATCAGTTCAACAAGGACATATACAGAAGCATGGAAAAACATAGAAAAAATATTTGAAGGAAAAAATAAAGCCACTATTCTACATCTTCAAACTCAACTTCATCTCTAAAAATGAATAGTGGTGAGAGCATAGAACTATTCCTAAGGAAATTAGCAGATATTAAATGGAAACTATTAACCTTAGGAGAAGAGATCAAATATGAACTTCTTACTCAAGTAACCATGAGAGCACTTCCATATAGCTATAAACACTTGGTTACATCTTTACAAGTCCTAAGTAAAGATACTTCTTTTGATAATCTAATCAATATTCTATAGGAATATGAGGTAGAGAATATACTTAAATATGAAATGACTAACACTAAAATAACATCAAAAGATTATCCATACGGGAATACTGCTTCATCATTGAGAGGACAAATACCGTGGTATGTCAGATATGCAAAAGAAAAGGTCATAGCACTAACTAGTGCATATTCAATCCCAAAAATCATAATCAAGGAAATCGGATGAATAATGGAAGCAAATTTCAACCATGATAATATCAAAACCAACAGTGAACTCAGTGTCCAACCAATTATCCCAATTGGAGTATCAAAAAGAGAATCAAAAAGGAAATATAGCTCAAAGGATAGAAGAAATTGAAGAACTAGAATAACCTACAAATGATTATGAAGTGAAAGCTCTTTCAACAAGAACAACAGATTATGAAGAAACTAACCACTTGCTTGAACATGTTACAGAAGAAGAATACAATATCCAATATGAAGAGGAAGATCCATATTGAAGATTAAAATCTTCAATACCCAAATAATGTAATACAGGGGGTGTTAGAGTTAGAATACATTACATCATTTGGGTCATTTAAATGTACCACCTTTGGTACATAGTTGGAGTAGAGATTAATTTAGGGGGAATTTAGCTACTTACTTCAAGCAATGTAATAAATGCACAAGTGTCAATGCGCATGTTGTAATTTACAAGGTGTCCACTTGTACAGCTAGGTAGAGTGTTGGCCAAGGAATATATTTTCCTATATAAAGGACCTCATAGCAATAGATCAGAAAACGTAGCATATAGATATCAAGAGCATTGTTGTAGAGATTATTTTGTGGTAGAGTTCCTGTATGGAGAACAATGTAGTTCTCTAGCTTATATTAATGGGGTGACCTTATCCTCCATACTACATTATATTTTCACCACTTTCTATTTATAGTATATTTCAGTAATATTACAAACTTAATTGTTTTCATTTTATCAGGACCTGTGTCAGATCTCTCCCACTGCTTATATCCTCAAAAGCTAACAAATAATACAATATTAGAGGAAAGGGATTTGCTTAGTGAATATCATAATATATTGAGTAAGGAAGAGAAATTGTGGAGATTATAATTAAGACGAACTTTATTAAAAGAAGGATATAGAAACATAAAAATGTTTCATACGATGGCAATAGTACAAAGATCAACATCCATAGTTAGTAGAATTAAATCAATATAAGGGGATTAGATTGAAGACCATAGTGAAATAAAAGAGGAGGTAAGGTTTTTTTACTAGAATACTCTAGGATCATAATATTTTAAAGTTCTTAATGATAAACTACTACAAGAAGTACCTTCATTTATAATGGATGAAGATAATAGAAAATTGATTGAGCCTATTACTCTAGAATAAGCTCATTTAGATATTTTCTCTTTTGATAAGGATAAATTCCTATGTTTGGATGGGTTCTCTATGGTATTATATCAGCATAATTGGCATATAGTGAAGGATTCTTTATTGGTGGTAATAAAATGGCCTAGGATAAAATAATACATACCTTATAAAATAAATGCAACATATCTTACCCTGGTTAAAAAAAAAGGATGTAAACTTTGATTTATTTAGGCCCATAAGCCTATGTAATATGACTTAATATAATCTCCACAGTGATGGAAAATCAATTACGACCATTTTTAGACAAAATTATTTTAGAAGAGCAAGAAGTATTTGTGAAAGGGAAACATATTGTAGATAAAATCATAGTAGCTCATGAAGTTATGCATTCAACAACTTCAAGAAAAAAGAGAGCAATGATCTTAAAACTTGATATGAGTGAAGTCTATGATAGGGTTAAATAGAATTTTCTTTTAGCAGTATTAGAAAATTTTAGATTTGGAAAGAAATGGGTCAAATGGATTAAAATTTATCTCTACAATATCATATTCAGTGTTGGTCAACAGGTTAGTAACAAAAAATCTTAAATCCAAGAGAGGTCTTAAACAAGGAGATACTCTATCACCATATCTATTATTATTATGGAAGAGGTATTGCGTAGGAACTTGGAGAAGGCTAACAAATATGAGCTTATAAGTGGATTTAAGGATAGTAATGATATTGTCATCACCCATCAACAGTTTGTAGATGATATAGTTATTTTTGGAAGGGCAGGGATAAATAAGGCTAGAGATTTGAATATACTATTAAAGGAATACAAAAGAGCATCAAGGTAGAAAGTTAATATGATAATATCCTAAATTTATTCCCTAAACACTTCAACTAGAATCAAAGCAAGGATATACAGGTTACTTCATATGGAGGAGGAAATTTCACTAGCAACTTATCTAGGGACACCCTTATTTGAGGGGAGAATGAGGATAGAATTATGGAATCTAATTATATGTAATAATAAATTATTGGTATGGAAAGGTAGATGGTTATCAATAGCAAGAAGAGTGCAACTAATTAAATAATTCTTACAAGTCTTTCCAACATATTATGTCCTTGTATACTATACCAAAATCGATAGAAAAAAGTTAATCTATATTATGCAATCATTTTTATTGTCAGGATTACATGATAAAAGGAAATTGCTTTGGTGAAATGGAGCAAGGTGTGTGATGATAAAACTAGGGAAGATATCAGTTTAAGAGTTATTATATATACAAACTTAGCTCTTAGGGAAAATTAATTTGGATATTGTGCAAAGAGAGTCAGACACAATGGGCAAGAATTCTTCTAAGTACGTTTAGCCCAATGATTCAAGCTTAATATTTATTGCATTATCACTATCAGATGGTTTTTTATTTGGAATGATTTAAAAAATCAATAGACCTAGTGATTAAAGGTCTAATATGGGTGGCAAGAACTAGAGAAAAGATTCTATTTGGATGGATACTTGGTGTAATTAAAAAACACTCAATCCAAATCAATTTTGAAACCATGGATGATATTACTTCAAGATAAATATGGTGATAGGGTTTTTTTGGTCAGAGATCTTCCTTAGGTAAGGATTTATCTATTCGTGCACCTTAGACTCGACCAACATTGAAATGTCGAGAGGAATAAATACCTCTTGTGCCAATATCTAGAGAGGGGTTGGTTCCCTTGCTATTCTAACTAAGGCTTAAATATTAAGGAACTGGAAAGGAATGGGAAATGACTGAAAGAGATGGGAAATATAGCCACAGGCCAGATAGAACAGGGATAATTAACTAACAACATGATAACTTTATTGCACACCGAATCAAATAGCCCTCAAATACAGACAACTAAAAAAAATTAAAACTAAACCTCTAACATGTGTAATCTCTAGGGCTACTCTAGGGTTCCCATTTATCAAAAGCTAAATCCAAATACTATAATTCAAGCCTATAGATAAAGCAAAGAATTAATAGAAGATAAGCAATAGAAGACATATACACAACATAGAAGTCGAGAGTTAAAGCCAGACATCAACTGTATTGATAGCAAAATTTAGATTACATCAAGCTTATAGCAAACATCCATCGTATTACAATAAAATAGCAGGTTTATATAGTGAATTATGTCGCTTGAAATATTAAATGCACACCTTAAAAACATGGCAATGGTAGCCAAGATAAGAGTTACAAGAGAGTACAGTCATGAAACATTAATCAGGTATGGCTGGGACTAATGACTCATTGAAAATATAGTTGAACTCCTTCAATGCCCTGATAGGCTTGGCTTGCTTGCACTACCTCCTCACTCGCAAGGACTGCTTTCGTGGAAGATAGGCTTAAAATACCAAAACATCTAGTCTAGAAACTTCTTAGAATGGCTACACTTGGATGGATAAGGATGCACCTTAACTTGCTGATGTGAAGCGCTTCTAGGAAATACCAGTGCCAAAGTTGAAAGGTCTACGGGTGAAGCATAGCTAACCCATTGCATAGCTACCTGGTGCAATAGAAAAGGAGCACAAGTGTATGCATCCTTTGGAGTTGTGCAAGTGTTGAAAAGTCAGCAAGTGTTGCGATACTGCCCAATTGCACATTTGTCTTACACTTACGAAGTGGTGCGCAAGACCTGAAGCCTTGGAAATGGCATGAGTGTGGAAAATTCAACCGATAAAGTGCACTATCCTTGCCTTGCGCTCAAAATGAAGTATGCCATAGCCTAAAGTCTAGGAAATGGTGCCAGTGTTGAAAATTCAACAGGTAAATTGCAATGAAGTGAAGAGCAAGTGCCTTGCGCTTGAAAAGAAGTGTGCAACTACTTGGGACCTTGGGAATGATGCCAAGTTTGAATAGTCAATGGGAATTATGCACTGGCCTTGCCTTGCACTTGAAATGAAGTGTGCAACCTCTCTAACTCGGGGAATGTGCCAATTTGGAATAGTCAACAGATAAAGCACAGGTGTTGGGTGTGCAATGGCCTTGCACAAGAAATATGGTACGCAACAACCCTACCAAGTGTGATTTGATTGGTCAACAGGCCTTGCACACGAAATATGATGCATAGTAGCGTTACACTTGGAGGACCCTGCACAACATATTTATCAGTACTTAGTCATTTTTTGCCAAAACTAGGTGTTGTGCGTTTGAACGGTCAATTTGTTGTGCACCCTTCAGGTAGAGCACAAGGGCATTGAACTAGAAATTGATGTGCTTTGACCAGTCAATATGGGTTGCACTCCTCAAGAAGAGCATAAGGACATTGTGTAGGCTATCACTGTGCTTAGACTTAGCTTGTCCAGCAAGGGGACTTACGCATCAAGGGTTTGCTATGTTCTTGGTCGACATGGATCTACGTTCTTGTTACTCCTATGATTTGGCTCATGCCTGGGGAAAGTAAGCTATATTCACCTTAAAAAAAGGTGTGCACCCTACATGACAAGTTAACAGAAAAACTACACGGTACTTCAGGCACAGCCAAGAGGACTTTTATAGGAAAACTTAGGAGAGAGAACAATGCATTCTGAATGATGAAAGAGAGTTTCTAGGGAGCATAAATTACTAGGCAATAAAGTATACACCATGTTGCAAAAATGACATCTCTAGCGGCTTACGGGAAAATTGAGCTCACCTCAATGTCAAAATACTAGGCCTTATACATTGGGCTCAGAGTCATCATCACTATCACTTTATGAATGCTCACTAGTAGAAGTAAACTCTTCTCCAGATTCTTCTCGTCATGTTTCCTCCTCCTCTTGGTGCTCATTGTGCTACTATTGATCGCACCCTGGAACCTCATCTTAGCACTCATCTCCCTCATCCTAAGGCTCTCAACCTTCATCTTTTTGGGGTTCATGAATTTCGCCTTGGCCTTCTTCTTGAGAGTGAACCTCCTCCTACGCATGAATTTCTTCCTGCGTCTAAACTTCTCCTTGCACCTGGATTTTTTCTTGCGCTTGGATATCTCCTTATTTTTGAGGAGACTCAGGTGGTACGAGCTCATCTTGAATGCAGTCATAGGTCACTTGGACCAGGCCCCAGTCTTCTTCGTGTATTACATCATTCTTCTGGAGTTCCTGAATCAAGTACCCGAACCTTTCAAGTTGGAAAACGTCAGCATAATTAAACCTCTCATTGAGGTCAACAAGACAAGCTTCCATAAACGCTAATTTAGTCGTATATTTCATCACCTAAAGCTTAGTAATGGGCTCCTCCCAACTTTCAATCTCTAAAGTATCATTTTCAAAGGATTCAGAGATTTATTGCAGCTCTTCTTCTATCAAAATATAGTTCATCTCATCGATGAATCTCGAGAAAAAATTCTGCATCAAAGTATCAAAGTACATTAGAGAAAACTTTCTTTCTCTCTCAAACATATCCATTAGATCTCAGGCCTTTCAAGCTACCTTGGCCTTTTTGAAGAAATACCTCAGCGTTATGCATATAGTCACCCATGATCGAGCAAAGTCACACATCGGGGCAAGCTAGATGCCCAATCTATCTAGGGTTTGTGCTTTCATGGCCAGCTCTACACATTAGTCAGTGTCTTACTTGACCTCCTATACAATGGAAGCACCATGGAAGACCAAATTCTTGGACTTTCATATGAACGTCAGGAGTGTAGCTACGTTTCATGCTTTGATTTTGAATTTGCCTAGGAAGCAACTATGTACCTCCTTGACACAATCCTTTGACAGGACCTTCGTCAACTCTACCTTTTTTGTCAACGTAGCCTATAGCTCCTAAATTTGAGCATCCAAAACTTGCAATTGGCCTTTTGCCTCTTCCTAAACCTTGAGGTATTCTTGAAAATATTTCTTGCAGTTTTCCACCTCTTGCTCCAGATCGATTACCCGTTGCTGCAATTGCTTCACTTTGGATTGCTCCTCCTCTAGTTGCCCCTCGTGAGTGCCAGGGTCTCTTAAAATTGTATATTTTTAGCCTCAGCCTCATAGAAGCAATTCTTGAAATGATCCACTTGGAGGTAGAGGGATGTTGCCTCAACATGGATATTTTTGGACTTTTCTATACGATCAGCAGTCTTCAAATCTTCCACCGTACAATGATGAGAATAATTTGTTGGTGTCATCTCTTCCAATGGCTTCTGGACCTTGGGCACTTTCTACATTCTATGTATTTGCATATTCTAAGGATCAAACATGGCTCTTTTCTTTGGTCGAGCTAGCACTTGCGCATTCTTTCTTTTTTGGCCTTTGAGCCAGGTCAAGGAATTCTACTATGCCTTGCAAATACTTTTTGCCATTAGACCCTGTTGGCATAAATCAAGCTCCATAGGTTCTTGTACTCTAAAGATAGGGTTAAAGGGGAACATAGCCCATTGAGGACTTAATTCAACAGGCGTATCTAGGATAGTTGGGGCATTGACTACAGTGATCGTGGGAGGTGTCAGGGTTTGAACGACTATGGCCGAAATGCTAGGTTCAGGGGGAGGAGTCTCCATGGAGGATACTGCCATGATGACTGAGGAAGGGGGGATAGTCAAAGGCTAGCCAAGACTCACTATGAAAGCAGATATTGTAGTTGAATGCACTAAACCTTGAGGGGTAGGAACAGAAGTCATCGAGAAGGTGAAGGCATTGAAGACTATCGTAAAATTTTCAAACAACTGAGAAACTGTGGGTAGAGAAGAATGAAACTTTGACTAAAACAGGGGGTTTGGAATGACTACAATAGGGGTACCAAATGATATGTGGGTAGACAATAGGGGTTTGGTGCTAATAAGTGGGGTTTCTAGAGGGACAGATGAGAAAAATAGAGGAACAAAAGATGCACCTGTGGGCTCGAATGTCTCCAGAGCCAACATGGTGAACTGTTGTGTTATTGGGCTTACTTCTCCCTCTTTTTTTGATGCCCCTTCATCTATATTGATAAATAGAACTTTGATATGCATCTACTGGATGTGTTGCACCTACTGCTCTAGAGCAGATACTTCTAAAGCACCCTCTCTTGTTGCTACAGATGCTGCTAGAGGGTTTGCACCAAAGGAGCAAATCGTAATAGTCTGAGGCTTATTTGCAACATTTTGGGGCATAGGTGAGGTAGGAGTGCTCCTCTTATTTGGAGCAGCATTTTATTTTAAGAGTGGCTACTTTTCCTTGACCTTAACAAGTGGTGCCTAATTAGTACGCTGCTCTAGAATTGTCGATGTGTCTTCAATCCTACTCAAACTCAGTACTTCTGGGTATAATGTTGCTGAAGAAGATGGGCTGGTAGGAGTCATAATATTTATCGAATATGTCAAAGAATTTTTGATCTATGTGTAGTGTTGGGTCAGATATTCCTTTTATATTGTGGACTCTCATGATCCACCATTTTGTAATCTTCTCATCTAACCAGTTTGGCACTTTCTTCAGCACAACATCGAATACTTGGTCATTGGGGTCCTGCGTCAAATACTGCTTAGGGTTTTAATCAGTCTCCATGATGTAGAAGTCATGCCACAAGGGGGGATAAAACCATCCTTTCTATGTTTCACTCTAGGTCTAGCTCGAAAAGGTTATTATGCTACTTCTCGATGTTTGGACGAGAATAGCGGTGGAATTTGTTCACTGAGATTTTGTCCCTGAAAACATTCAAGGGGTTATATTTCCACTGTTGGGGTAGGTCAATCAGACCAAATTCATACAAAGTAACCACAAAATAGGCATTATGCTTGTTCTCTATCACTTTGATGCAGCCAAGATCAAAAGGCCAAGGACGAGTATGCTACCTTTTATGTCCCTTGTCGTACATATCATCTACCAAGTCACACTAGCAAGTGACTTCGAGGACAAACTAGTACTCGATTGTGTAGTACAACAACAAGAAGGGTTTGCTAGAGAACCCAAAGATTCACACCACAAGCCCTTTCATCTGCTAAAAAAAATTGCCAAGCTGCTCCTGTAGCACATAGTCCCTCATAGCCCTTGGCACTCGCTCACAAATACCATAAATGATCTCCAGCATCGGACCAAGAAAAACTCGATTAAAGTTATAGTAGGACTCACACCTTGACAGGTTCATAGTCCACTGGTACACAGGGAGTGTCTTACCCTTCTGGTTCGTGCAGTTCGTAGCAATAAAAGCAAAATGGTGGTACGAGTATAAGTGGTAGAAGAAATACCATGCCAACAATGAGCAACTTTGAAATGCTATGTTTTTGTCTTGCATCCCACATAGTTGGATATGCAGCTTTCGAGAAACCTAGTTTGTCCAATAAAAATAGATAGGCTTTATTCCTTGCGACACAACATTGGTAGCATAGAATTATCTATGGGATATGCACTCGAAAATTACCGCTTTTCAGGCATTCACTTGGGCATCTGAGGCAAGCCCGGTAATCCATGGCAGTATGGAGAAGAGCTCAAAATTTTTTAATCTCCTCAAGGACATGGGGAGTTGTGGCAAGGTTCCAAACACAAACTTCTCCATTAGTTGAGCCTCCATAAACTGCCTCATTGGCACCGTGTTGGTATACCTCTCATTCTTCTTCTTGTTAGTCTTTATGATGATAACTTTACCATAAGGTCCTTGCCCATAGGCAAAGGCTTCACGGATTTTCTTAGTAGAGATGGAGAACAACCTATTTTCATTTGCATCCCATACTAATCTAGTCTTAGGGCCATAAAATTGGGAAATTGCGCAAATCAATTCCAGGTAAGGTTGCACAGGTGTGCACAAGTACCAATACAGGTAGGATTGGTAGGCGACTATTTGATTGCTCTTTGTGGATACTTTAGTTATCATGTGGTTGATATCTTTGTGAAGCTTATCTATGATTTACCTGGTGAGGACACAATCCCAAACTTTAATCAACTTATCTTCATGCAAAGGTGGCGGGGACTTTTTCTTATTTTCCTTCTACTTTTTCTCACCCTATGTTGATTGTGGGACCTTATCATTTTTTTGCTTTTACTTCACCTTCTTACCCATATCCACTGGTGAATCATTTGAGTGCACTGGGGATGACAGTGCTTAGGTACAACTTACCCAGACTGTGTCTTAGTGATAATTTGTTTGCATAAGGATGATGCAACGCTCCACTGATGCTCTTTGCCTCTTACCCATAGCAACTGCTCTCTAAAACTTGGCAATGGTGAATGTCACATAGCTTAAGGATTTCTATAGGTATATTTTGTGCATAGTGCACCTTCTTATAGCCCAGGTATTCACCCACCTGCATTAATGTCACTTGGGCTAAGTAAATTCCTGGAGTGATTTGGGGGTGTTATGGAATATTTCCTATGTAGCAAAAAATGGTGGAGTGCACATCCCAATGCCAACTAATAGAGTGGGGCACAATCCTTTTTGAAGGACGAAATGAGCCACATCCATTGCATTGATTTCCTAATATATTATGCTTTGGACTGTGCACCTGGGACATTAGAGAAAGTGCTCAGCGCTTGGGGGAGAATGAAGGTTTATTGCTCCGAATGCACTTTCACCATTTTATGGGCCAATGAATAGCCTTCACTCAAAAATTGGGATGCAAGGTTTATTTTACCTTGGAAATATTGAAACCTGATTGAGCCCGCAAATCGAAGCACAACAGTTTCCTTGGGATTGGTACCAAATTCAAAAAAAATAAATGTTGATGCGTCCCCCCTTGGTTCCATTCTTGCCTTGCACACTAAAACCTGAGTGTGAATCCTTAGCGTACGAACAGAGCGTAACACCTTGGTGCACTCAAAACTGTGCACAACACTTTGGCACACTTAAGACCATGCGTGACATTTTGATGCACTTGAGACTATGCATGACACTTTGGCACACTTGAGACCATGCATGATACTTTGGCACACTTTACTGGTGCGCAATGCCTTGGTGTATTTGAGACCATGCACAAAATCTCTGGGGCACTTAAACCTTTGTTTGAAATTAGTGCTGCGGATTGAAAAGTCAACAAGCAAAGCACTTCCCTTTGCTACAAATTGGCCTAGTGCACTAAAAATTGAGCGCAAGCACCTGGCATAGGAAAGCACGTTGGTGCTAAAAATTCAAACCCCCAAGCGCTCAATTTTGTTATGCATCATCCTTGTGCTTGTTACTTGAAGTGCAACACCCTCATGGCCTCTAAAAATATGCTAGAGCTAAATAGTCAAAGTGCAAAGCACACTTGCTGAATGCGTCTTGGCCTTGCGCTTCACATTTGGAGCGTAAGACCTTTGTCTTACACTTAGGTGCTTCATAATTTGCTCTTGAAATTGCACTATGACTGGTCAACGCATGTTGTGCACCTGAAGAGGGATGCTGATGAGGATTGATGTTTGATCACTCATATGACCCCTCTAGTAGTTCCTAGCTAGGTTTGCATAGTTTACTTCTTGCAAATTAATATTGTAAGTGAGTCTCCTTCTCACATGCACTTGTGGGCACTAGTTATCTTCTAGTTGTCATTTAGAGTGTTAGTTAGTAAGTGTGAACTCAAAGTAGGAAGTGTGTACTTCAAGATAGCTAAAATGGATCTTATAGTTAGCATTATTCCTTTCCTCTTAATTTAGAAGTTACGTGCATTCTCCTTTGCACTTTTGTAGCTTATGGTTAAGCATATTGGATCAAATCCATGATTTGATGGGTTTGGTTATGTATTTTGGGCCATTAGTGCCTATATAATGAGTTTGTAAATAATATGAAGTTAGTTGGATTTTCGATCATTTTCATTGGTATCAGAGCTTAGTTCAAATTTGCACTAGGGCTTGTGAGGTGATAGGATAGGAGATAGATTATTTTTCTTATGAGAAACTTGTTTTCATTGAGGACTCGGTTCAAGCTCAAGGGGAGCTTGAAAACCATTTGCAGAAGGAAGTTCCTTAGGCGTCAAAATCCTCGTTCCAACTTTCTCTGTATGCTCAAGAAGTATAGGAGAAGTTTACCCCAATTTATTTCTTACAAAAATCCCTTGGCAGGGTTGGATTTCTCCTACGGTGAAATGCGAATTAGGGAGCCTTTTGTTCCTGATGTTCCTGCCATTTCGGAGTCTTGAAGATCGAGCATCATCAAACTAGGTCATGTGTCAACTTAGATCTGGTTGCCTTTCAAACGTTGGTCGTGTGTCGACTAGATCTTGAAAGGAGATCTACTGAAGGAGTCTTGGGATAATCAAGAGAAATTAGCAAAAAAAAAATATTTGAAGGTAATTTGCCTTCAAAAATTGCTAATATTTGTAACAGTTCAAGTTTTCTATGTTTTTTTTTTTTTTGAAAAATTGAAAAACTTGTATTAATACAAAAGGCAATTACACAAGGGAGAAAACTCATCCCAACCAACAGCAGAGAACTAGACAACAAGCGGAGAGCACAAAGGCAACGCAAACCCCCACAGAGCACAGAAGACAACAAGGCGCGAAAACGCGACATGTCACGAAATCGCGACATGTCGCGAAATCACGGCAATCAACCCCGTCGCGGTCGCAACAGCTCCATCAGTCACGAAAATGCGACATGTCACGATATCGCGACATATCGCGATATCACGAGACAAAGCCCTCCACGTCCGATCGCCAAAAAAGTCACGAAATCACGACAGCAACTCCCTCCGACGGTCTATCATCACAGGCGTCGCGAAATCGCGACAAGAACTCCAGGAAGCATCAAATCTCCAAAAGGGTCACGAAATCACGACGGAATTTCTTCGAAGCGCCCAGCCAGCAAAAGTGTCGCGATATCGCGACATATTCTCATCTTGACTCCCAGTCCGCAAAAGTGTCGCGATATCGCGACAATTTTTACCAAAGTCATGAGTGTGCCAAAAGTGTCGCGAAATCGCGATGAATTTTCCTTTCAGTTCCCAATCTTCAAAACTGTCGCGATATCGCGACAAGTTATCCTCATTGCAACTTGTCTTCAAAATTGTCGTGATATCGCGACAATTAATCCAGATGACGCCAGTGTGCCCCAACTATCGCGATATCGCGACGATTTTACCATGCAGCTTTCGATCGACAGAAATGTCACGGAATCGCGACGAAATGTGCCCTTTGCTCAAGTTCACCAAAAAAGTCACGATATCGCGATGATAATCCTCATTGCAGCCAGTCTTCAAAATTGTCGCGATATCGCGACAAGAAATCCAGATGACGCCAGTGTGCCCCAACTGTCGCGATATCGCGACAATTTTACCATGCAGCTTCCAAGTGACAAAAATGTCGCGATATCACGATGAAATGTGCCCTTTACTCAAGTTTACCAAAAATGTCACGATATCGCGACGATAATCCTCCTTATCATCCCTGCGCCAAAAAAGTCACGATTTCGCGACATGTTGCGATTTTGCGACATGTCACGATTTCGCGACATGTTCCTTTCTAAGGCTGAGAAGGCAAAACCTGTCGCGAAATCGTGACAACTTCCAACAAGAGGCCACGACGCTGCTACATGTCGTGAAATCACGACAAAAACCTTCCTTAGCAGCAAAAACTTTGCACATTATCATAGGTAGCATTCAAGGCCTTGCCGAATCCCAGCATCCTCCACAGACATATCACTATGCATCTGCACTCCAACTTCCTTCTCAGCACCTATCTTAGCAAGGAAATCGACCGCCTTGTTGAAATCCCTACTCACATAGATGGGAACCACATCATCTAATTCTTTCCGAGAGATCCTTTATCCGAGAGACAAGACTCCGCAACCTCCAGGGCTTGCAAATCAAAGTTCCTCATGCAATCGAGAGCGCCCACCAAAATTTGGGAGTCGGACTCAAGAATTATCTTTCTATGGCCCTGCTTGACAACCCAGATAGAAGCAAATTTAACAACCAAGGCCTCCGCTTCATTGTTTGTGGCATGACCCAGACCGTGCAGTTCCCAGTAAAGCATGGACCCACCATGATCACGACACACAACTCCAGTACCAGCATTACCCAGATTTCCTTTTGCAGCTCCATCAGTATTGATTTTGATCTAGCCTGCTGGGGGAGGGTGCCATCTATCCTGAGCCTGTCTTTCAAGAGCAACAACTCCATCAAGCAGTGGCACAAAAATAGACTGATGTTCCTCCTCAATGTAGATGGCAACTGTTTCCACCACTTTGCTCCATATAACCTGCCATATTCCATCAAGTGAAGAGAATGTTTCACGAAAAATGCGGGCATTTCTCTCCAGCCACACCTGCCACCAAATAAAAATAAAGCCCAGCTCCCAGCCAATTCGGAGAGCTTTGGATTTAAATCTACCTCTCTTCTATCGGTTCCAAATATTGGTCCGATTCACCTCACTGTTGGCTTGAATTTTAAAGTGGGAAAACCAGCGCATCCAAATCTGTCGTGAGAAGGGGCATTCAAACATCAAATGATCAGCAGTTTCCTCATGCTTGTGGCATAAAACACACTGAGAAGGACCAATGATGCCTCTGTGTCTAAGATTGTCAAAGGTGAGAATTCCATTGTGCATAAGTTGCCAGGCAAAAAAATTCACCTTCGACCAACCCTTGGGGTGCCATATCTTCTTCCAAACATGGACCGGGAAAGAGTGTGGGAGGGGCTCTGGAAGAATCTGGTTAAATCCCTCCTTCACAGTGTAAACCCCAAGGTTCCCAAAGCCCCAGGCAAGTTCATCCTCTTCATCCCGCCCAGTAAGAAACCTGGCTTTCAAAAAAAATTCTAAGATTGGTGCCAGCTCCGGTGGGATTGGAATTGGCCACTCTTCCAACCTCTTGAACTTTTTGAACTTGTACTCCCCAATGTGGCTGGTATTGAAATAACTCTCCATATGAATCCATCCCTTGTCTTCTATGGCTGATTTAATGGGTTGTAATTCTAGAAACACAGCAATGATGGGAGGGTGCTGATCCCAGGAGTCAGTCCAGAAACGGGCCTTCTCCCCTCTCCCCACTTTCCAAAACAATTGATCTTTGATAACTTGAGCTCCCAGCTTGAGAGTCTGCCATACTAAGGATCCATTACCCTCCAAAGGGAAATGTCCAAGATCATTGGGGTGAGCATGGCCTAGGTATTTGCTAGAAATAATTCTGCTAAAGAGGGATGTTGGCTGGGAAATCCACCTCCAGTACAATTTACCAGCCAAAGCTTGATTATTAAGCTTGGAGCTTCTCAGTCCCAGCCCTCCTTTATCCTTGGGATGGGTGACCTTATCCCATCCAACCAAGGCCCATTTCTTCTTCCCTTTTGCACCCTCCCATAAAAAGCTTCTGGCCATTTTGTCAAGCTCTTTCCATATAGAATGTGGGGCAGCCGGGATGGAGAATTTATATATTGGCATTGCTCGAATAACTGATTGTACGTAAGTTAGTCGGCCTCCATAGCTTAACCATTTATGAGACCAATGATTCATTTTCTCTTTGATGCCATCCAAAAGATCCTTCCAGATATCAATTTTTAGTTTTTTGAAATGCAGTGGAACCCCCAAGTAAACAATAGGTAGAGAAGTCCTAGTAAATCCCAGGATCTCAGTAACTCTTTCTTGTAACCTTCGGTCAAGATTGAAGAAGACCACTTTGGATTTTGTATCATTAATGACTTGATTTGAGGCCCGAAGGTAGATGTTTAAAGTATCTCTAATTCCTCTTGCTTCCCTGAGGCTGGCCACTCCAACCAATCCTGTGTCATCCACAAACTGTAAGTGGGTCAAAACTTCTGTCCCCACTTTAATACCTGTTATCACACCTAGCTGTCGTCTTCTTAGGAAGAGTCTGCCTAATCCTTCTGCTAAGATGAGGAAGAGGTAAGGAGATCAAGGGTCCCCTTGACGAAGACCCCGAGAGGCTCCAAAAGGAGTCGAGGGGAGCCCATTGATTAGAACGGAGAAAGAAGGTGTGGAGATACAACTCATGACCCAGTCAATCCAGTCCTGAGAGAAGCCAAAGGCTGCCATCATCTTTGCCAGGAAGCCCCACTCCACCCGGTCATAAGCCTTAGACATATCCAACTTTATGAACATTCCTTTGTTGCCTGAAGTTTGCATTGTATGGATTGCCTCCTGAGCAAGGGCCACTTCATCCAAGATCTGTCTTCCTTCAACAAAACCCCCTTGCTCAGAGGAAATTATTTTATGGAGAAAAGGTTTTAGCCGTTCAGCCATAATCTTCGTGATTATTTTATAAATAACATTGCATAAGGCAATCGGTCTGAAATCAGAGAGATGAACCCCCCCCTCCCCTTTTGGAATTAAAGTGATGAAGGTGTGATTGAGAGCCTTAAGCATTCTTTTATTAGTTCTAGACTCCTCTGCGACAGCCAAAACATCTTTCTCCAGAGTATCCTAGAAGGCTTGAAAGAATTCTATAGGAAAGCCATCTGGACCTGGTGATTTTCCCGTGCTCATCCCAAAGACCACTTTCTTTAGTTCATCACTGTCAATGGGTCTAAGGAGAGTCTGATTCTCTTCGTGAGAGATAATAGAAGGTATGACATTAATAACTTCATTTTGGGCTTCCACATCTTGTTCCCCACTTTCCTTAAAAAGGTTTGAGAAATAATCCATTGAGTGGAAATGCATTCCAGGGAGAGTATCAAAGGAGTGTCCATTCTCATCGTGAAGGACTTCCATGTTATGCATTTGTCTCCTTGCACAAGCTGAGCGGTGGAAAAAATTTGTATTTCTATCGCCTTCTAGTAACCAAGTGATTCTTGCTCTCTGTTTCCAATAAATTTCCTCTTGATTATCAATGTCCTCAACCACTTTGCGCAGAGCATCATCCTCAGCTTTAAGGTGCTCAGTAATGGTACCTTCCCCTGAAGTGTTTTTGCACCTCCTCCCATCTAGCCATCAAGGGGGCCCTTTGGAGCTGGAAGTCCGACTTATTGTTTTGTCTCCACTGTTTCAATTTACACTTGACAAAATGGAGTTGTTTATGGAATTTGAACATTGCAGTCCCCAAGGGTAGGCGGCCTTCTTCCCACCACTATGGAATTTTCCTTCGGAGATCCTCCTTTTGCAACCAAAAATTTTCAAATTTGAATGGCTTATGGTGTTGACCTGTCATCGGCCCTCCCTCCAACAAAAGGGGATAGTGGTCTGAGACTGGACCTTCCAAAATCCTGAGCTTCAGATTCCATTTAATAAATGCCTCTTCAGAGACCAAAAATCGGTCTAATTTTACCTTTCGACTGTGTGGCTCGCTCCTCTTATTTGTCCAAGTAAAGTAGGTTCCAGGGCCTTTGATATCAACCAGATTAAAGGCCTGGATTTGGGCAATCAAGAACTGGTCCCCAGGATCCAAAACTGGGGCACCACCTTCCTGATCCCTAACAGACAATTTGGCATTAAAATCCCCACCTATGATCCAGTCAAAAACTTCCCAGGATGACCTCATGTTGTGTACAGCTTGCCATTGGAGCCGCTAGCCATCAAAGCATTGAGCCCCATAGAAGTTTGTAATAAGAACATGTTCAGCTGTGGCATTGTTTCTAAACAGAGAAGTGAGAACACCCCTCCAAGCTATGTGTTCTAAAGTTGTCCATACTTGAGGGTTCCAGAGAGTAACAATCCCCCCCGAGGCACCCTGAGCAGCCACATCCATATAATCAGCACCCCGCCATATTCTGTTAGCAGTCTTGCACATAAGATCTACAGACATTTTTGTCTCCTGGATGAGCAAAAAGTCTGTTTTACATTTTCCTAAAAGTCCTTGAACAGCAGATTGATGGGTTCTGCTGTTTAAACCCCTAACATTCCAGGATTGAATAATAATTGAGGACCTTGTGAGCAATAAGACTCAATTGGCCTCACCGATCCTCCATTGATCAGCTTGTCTCCTTGTACTGCTAGTAGATCCTTATTGGATTTTCTGCCTACTCCTTGGGAATTACTGTTTTTAGACCTCTTCTCCACCTGGGTAATCCCTAGAACCGGCCTTTCCCTGTTCTTTTCAGAGCTTCCCATATTGACGTCCTTAATAACCGGCTGTGCTGGGGAGTGGATTACCAGTGTCCCTGAGTTCTCTGGCTGCCTTGTCCCAGAGGGTTCCATTACCTGTTCTAAGACCGGAGTAGAAGAAGGGAAAGCCTGAGAGTGAATGTTAATATCCTCAACATTCCCATCCACTCCTTCCATAACTTGGTCCTCTTGATCTACTAGGGATTTAAAGATTTCATACCGATTGGTTGGTTTAAGTTGTGCCTGCTCCTTGGAATTTTTCTTTTTATTTCTCCTTCGCTTCGGTTGTTCAAAACCATCTTTCTGGAGATCAGAATCCTGAGGAATACTAGATGGATCTTGGACAGGGGTAAACTTGCCCTCTCTGGGGCGATTTGGATTTCCAAGCGGTGCCTCCACTTTTGTGCTCAGAATATTTGGGCAGAACCTCGCCAGATGGCCGTGCTTATGGCAGACTCTGCATCTAAAAGGTAGTGCCTCATAATCTAACTATTGTATCCAGGAGAGCCCTGTCAACTCAAGTTCCACCTCGGCTGGTAGAGGCTAGCTAATGTCCATTTCAACACAGATCCTAGCAAAGACAGTTGTGTTTCCCTCTATAGTGTCTCCGGAGACTCCTATAAATCTGCCTAATGAATTACCAATCATTTCTAAAACCAGCTCACCCCAGAACTCCATCGGGAGAGCATACAGTCAAATCCAGACCGGGACTGCCGTGGGTTCGATACGAGGGTCAAAACCCACTCTCCAAGGTTGAACAAATAACCCAGCTGGGCCATGGTTCCTCTTCTCTGATTCAAATACTTTGTTTCTATCTGCTAAAGAAGAGAAACTAATAATGAAATATCCATTACTAATGGGCCATAAGGAGTACTCACCTAGTGGCTCCCAATTTTGTCTAACCCAGGTGTGCAGAAAGTTTAGAGTGGTACGGATACCCATGAATTTGCAAATCAGGTCGTGATGAGCACAATAGGAGATTGTGTCTTCGACCAGTTTCAGTTCTATAATAAACTTTGGTCTGGAAGTTGATTGCGGAAGGCAACCGTTAACCCGGTGTGTGGAAGCACCCTTGCCAGCGTTCTTGAGTAACGTCTGAAAAGCAGTCCTATGCGCTTCACCAGTGGAGGGCGAGGGGTTTTCTTTCAGCATCTCAGCGTATGAACCCTTTTTTCCAGCAGAAGAGGCTGGAGGAGACCCCATCGGGCCCTCCCGGAATAGCTTACAAGTCTTCAGAGTAGTGCAGAAACAATCAAACAAAGGCTCTGGGAAAATCTGTCGGGCCAGAGGCCCACGAGCAGCACCCGACGCCGGTTCAGAAGTTTTCCCGCCAAATCACGAGAGTGCCCAGGTAATCAGATCTTCAGTTCATCTTTCAAGTTTTCTATGTTTTTAAATTAACCCTCCTGGTTAATTTTTAAAAATTTCATAGTTGTTGTTAGAAAACTTATATTTTAATTGATATATATATATTATATAGTAATTAATTATTCTTTGTAAAAAAAAAAATTGATTTCTTTTTTCAGTCCTTCGGCCCCATCTCAGCAGGCGTCGAGGGCTAATCTGTACAAGCGGCTCGGCTGAGTCAGCGCTGTCGCCTGTCGACATCGGCCATCGGACGTCTGTTGACCAACATACCTTGCCTGTTGGCTATTGACGTCCAACACAGCCGACGGGAGGTCGGCTGTGTTACGTCGCGGCTAACAGCCCCGACGACTTTGTCAAGCCTACCGCAGCTGACAGGCTTGTAGAGATCTGTCAGGCCTGTCATGGCTGACAGGCCTGCTACGGCTGATAGCCCGATGGCTCTGTCTAGCCTACCGCGACTGATAGGCCTGACGAGATCTGTCAGGCCTATCACGGCTGATAGGCCTGCAGGGTTCTGTCAGTCCTGCTGCAACTGACAGGCCTACAGGACTTTGTCAGTCTTGTCACGGTTGATAGGCCTGCAGGAAAGTTCGTCCACCTGCACGAATTGTAGGCATGGATTTCCACACGCTCCACAGCCGACAGAACATCGGTTGTGCCGCATCCGCTGCCAACAGCCGGTAGACGACAGCCTGCACACAGCCCAAGGTTGCAACAAAATTTTTTCTTGCACGCAACCCGAGGCTACAATAAATTTTTTGCATCAAGCATAGAATTTTATTTGCACTGACTTTTTTCACTGGCTTAGAAATTGGTGCCTCGAGAAATGTGCCACTGAAGTTTGGAAATTCATGCATGCAGGTGAAGTGCAGTTTCGGCAAGACCAAGGGTAAAATTGTAATTTTTAAAAAAAAATTACTATTCTAAGGTTGCATGTAATTTTTTATTTTTTTATTAATTTAATTTTTAATAACTTAATTAAATTAATTAATCTTTGATTAATTAAAATTTAATTTTTAATTAAGTTATTTTTAAATTAATAAAATATAAATTGTAAACCTTAGGTTAGTTTAAATTTTTAAATTTTGAAGCCTTAGGAGTATTTTTCAATTCAGGGCACAACATTGTAACAAGGACTTTTCAAATTTTCCTTGATTTTTTAGTGCTTTTCCCTTTTACTCCTGGCTTATACCCGGTCTCACATGGCTTCTGACTTGGCTGCCCAAGTGGCAGAACTTGCACATGTTGTAAATGCTTTAGCAGATAAAGCTAATGATACTACCATGGCAGAAGTTCTTGGTGATGTAGGAGCATCCAGTGGCAGCACAGCAATCTTGCATCACCAAAAAAAAGAAAAACAAAAGAAACAAGAAAAATATTCTAAGTGTGAAAAATGTTCTAAGGTTGAAAGGTGTCGCGATATCGCGACAAACTCAGAACAAAGTGAGCACAAAATGCAAGTGTCACGATATCGCGACATAAAGGTTGTCGCGATATCGCGACACCTCCGAACAAAGGCGAGAGCAAAAACTCAAGTGTTGCGATATCGCGACATAAAGGGTGTCGCGATATCGCGACACCTCCGAACAAAGGCAAGGGCAAAACTCAAGTGTCGCGATATCGCGACATAAAGGTTGTCGCGATATCGTGACACCTCCGAACAAAGGTGAGGGCAAAACTCAAGTGTCGCGATATCGTGACATAAAGGTTGTCACGATATCGCGACAACTCAGAACAAAGGCAAGAGCTAAATGTAGATGTCGCGATATCATGATGAACTTTGAACGCAAGGGAGAGCAAACAAAAGTGTCACGATATCGCGACACCTAGACAAAGAAGGTCGAAGGATAAAAAAGTGTCGCGATATCGCGACACATTGGCAAAAGAGAGCAAAAGGCAGAAAAGTCACATTTTTGCGACCTGGCTAGGAAAGAGAATGCGGGTTAAAAATATGTCGCGATATCACGACATGCTACTTTTTTGCGGACCATTATAGAACGACATTTGGCAGTTCCAAAAGTTGTTACGGCAGTTCCAGGGGGACCGTTGGAGTGGTTACAGGGACAGTTACGAATAGCGGTTGCAGCAAGAGTCTGTCATTATAAAAAGAGATTGTTCGAAGGATTGCGCAAGTTGGAGAGACGAAGACGGCGGCTTCTGTTGGCATTTTTCTATACTGTGTAAATCTTCCATGGTTCGAAATTGTAATCTTTTTGGCTTCTGAATAAAAATTGAGTCTTTTTCTTTGTGTTAAAATTTGGCTCCCCATCACTTGGTAACCTTGCAATGAAGGTAAATGATATTTCTCTCCATAATACTTCAACTTCTGCTAATGATTCTCACCTGAGAGTTCGTTGTGAAGTGCCACTTTATGATGGATCCCAGAACCCTGAAGTCTTGAATAGTTGGATTCTTGACATGAGTTCTTGGTTTTCTTACACTCAACTTTCGGATGAGGATATGGTTCCATATGCTAAACTCAAACTTTCTCGGTTTAGCTAAAGTACTTGTTGAAAGAAAAAGAGGTCATGATGAACTCACCTCATGGGATGAGCTTGTAGACTATCTTAAGACCAATTTTTATCCTTCCAATTATTCTAAGGAATTGGTCATTAAATGGTTTCAATTTTGACAAAGTACTAATATGACTGTGCAGGAATATATCTTTCAATTCAACAGGTATAGGATACTTTTGAATGTGGAGGAAGATATTAAAGCTTTTATTCTCAAATTTCAAAGTGGTTTGTTGGAACATTTGTATAGGGAAATTATGTTTGTTTCTATGGACACATTGGATTCAGTTTTCAACCAGGTGCAACTTGCGGAGGACAATTTTAAGGCGCATTCGCAGGCATTCCGTGCACCTGCTACTCAAGTGGTTGCGAACTCATCAAAAGGGAATAGTTCTTTCTCACTAAAGAACTTTGCTCAAAAGAAGAATTCTTCTTCTTCTAAAAATCTTTGTAACTATTGTAAGGAGAAAGGTCATGAAAAAGTTTATTGTTTTAAGCTTAAAAAGAAGAGTTTAGTCATCACTACTCAAGAGGAGGATGCTTCCAAAGGTCCCCTTGAGTCAGTAGGAGAAAGTAGAGTATACATGAAATTACGAGGCAAACTCAATGAGGTTACCTTGGTAAATGTAAGTTCATCAGGGGGTGCTCGTGATGCTTTGTTCATCACTCAAGCTCATTTTCTCCATAATTTTGCAACAAATTGTATAGTGGATAATGGCTCGTAGAAAAATCTAATTGTGAGGTCCATTGTCGAGCGTTTGAAGTTACCTATGGAGCATCATCCTCAACCTTATTCTTTGGGTTGGAAGGATAGTGGAAGGGGCTCAGAAATCACTCACACTTGCACATTAAAATTTGCACTTGGCCCACATTTCATAGATCAAGTCACTTGTGATGTGACTCCTATGGATTATTGTGGTATTTTGCTTGGACAACCTTTTCAGTATGATAGGAGAGTTTTTTATGATGCTTTCAAACGAACCTACACACTTCAAAAATATGATCAGGTCTTTCTCAATAAAAGCACCAACACTCCTAACATCATTCTAAGTTCCAAGCAAACAAAAAGAGTAATTAAAAAAGGTGGTGATGTTGCTCTAATTTTCATTCGCTCTCAAAACACTCCTACATCCACATCCATTCCAAAGCAACACTCTTCAATGGAAAAAATATTGCAAAGTTACTCACATATATTTCAAGAGCCAAAGTCTCTTCCTCCAATTCGCACAATTAATCACAACATTGAAATCATTCCTGGTTCTTCACTACCTAATGCTCCCATGTATAGACAATCTATTTTGCAAAATGAAGAAATAAAAATGCAAACAGAAGATTTATTGTATAAGGGTTTCATTAAGGAAAGTACTTATGCTTGTGCTTCACCTATTTTGTTGGTTCTTAAAAAAGATGGCACTTGGAGATTGTGCATTGATTTTCATGCTTTGAACAGAATTTCTGTAAAGAATAGATATCCACTACCACGCATTGATGATTTATTAGATCAGCTCCAAGGAGCTAAGTTCTTTTCAAAAATAGATCTAAAAAGTGGATATCATCAAGTGTGTATCCAAGCTGAGGATACATGGAAGACAATTTTTAAGACGAATATGGGCCTCTTTGAATGGTTGGTCATGCCCTTCGGTCTTACTAATGCTCCTGCAACCTTCATGAGGTTGATGAATGATGTATTTCGTGATGTACTTGAAAAATTTGTAATAATATATCTTGATGATATATTGATATTCTCAAAGACTTGGGAGGAACACCTTAGGCATATCCATCATACACTTGATCTTCTTGCGAAGAATCAATTATATGCCAATTCTTCCAAGTGTTCTTTTGGCAATACTTCAGTCTCTTACCTTGGTTATGTGATTAGTGAAAGTGGAATTCAGGTAGATCCCACAAAAGTTGATGTTTTACTTAAGTGGTCCCCTCCTTCAACTCTCACTGAGTTAAGGAGTTTCCTAGGACTTGCGAATTTTTATCGCAAGTTCATTCCTCAATATTCCACCCTTGCAGCTCCATTGCATTATCTCACTAAGTCTAAAGTTCCATTTCATTGGGAGAAAAGCCAAGAGATTGCCTTTGAGAAACTCAAAAAGAAACTTTGTACAACACCTGTGTTAACTTTACCCGACCTCTCTCAACCTTTTGAGATTGAAACGGATGCCTCTAAAGTTGCCTTAGGAGTTGTGCTCAAACATAATGGTCATCCAGTTGCTTATCATTCAGAAACTTTTTCTGCTGCTAAGTTGAACTATTCTACATATGACAAGGAGTTGTATGCATTAGTTCAAGCTATCAAGTACTGGAGACATTATCTTTTGGGAAAAGATACAGTAGTACACACTGATCATATGCCTCTCAAGTTTTTACAATCTCAAAGTAAAATTGAAGAATCAAGACATATGAAGTGGGCCTCTTACCTCCAACAATTTCACTTGGTGATCAAGTACAAAAAGGGGAAGAGTAATATTGTTGTTGATTGTTTGAGTAGGCCTCCTGCCGCTCTTGCCTTAACAGTTATGTCCACTTCACACTTGGGATTTCAGACTTGGCCTAATCAGTATTCACAGGATCCTGATTTTGGGAAAATATTTGAGCAAGTGAGTAAGCCTTCTTCTTCCAATTTGCGTCCTTTCCAATATTTCTACATCAAAGAAGGACTTCTTTACAAATTGGACAAGGTTTGTGTTCCTTGTGAGCCTAGAGTGTCACTTCTTAAGGAAGCTCATTCTACACTTTATGGTGGTCACTTTGGGAAGCACAAAACACTTCA
This sequence comes from Wollemia nobilis, assembly GCA_028583015.1. Lineage (NCBI taxonomy): Eukaryota > Viridiplantae > Streptophyta > Pinopsida > Araucariales > Araucariaceae > Wollemia > Wollemia nobilis. The sequence goes on from JAQPPZ010000521.1 coordinate 15,162,130, forward strand.
TCACTTGCAAATATTTTTCTACTGGCCTAAAATGCAGAGGGATGTGTTGAGATTTCTCAAACAGTGTGCAGTTTGTTGTCGCTCAAAACTAGCTAACAGGAAGTTTGGCTTAGGCATGCCTTTGCCCATTCCTTCCCGTCCTTGGGAAAGCATTTCCATGGATTTGGTTAGTGGTTTTCCCATGACAGTGTGACAACATGATTGTGTGTTCATGGTGGTTGACAGATTCAGTAAGATGGCTAAGTTTATTCCATGTCGCAAGACAAGTTCTGCAGCAGACTTAGCCCAATTGTTCTTTGACAGCATTTGGCATTCCTTTGGTCTACCTACCAGCATTATATCGGATCGTGATTCACGCTTTGTGGGTCACTTTTGGCATTCTTTGTGGAAAATTTTGGGAGTTTCCCTTAACTTTTCCATCGCCTATCATCCGTAGTCCGATGGGCAGACTGAAGTGGTAAACCGTACCCTTGTGCAAAGTTTACGAATCTATCATCACGCTTCACCAGCAAAGTGGGACTTGAGTCTCACTCATATTGAACATGCCTACAATAGGGCCCTACATTCTTCTACAGGTCACTCACCTTTTGAGGTTTGTATGGGATTTCAGCCCTTGGCACCTTATGAGTTACCTTTGTCTTTGCCTTCTCCTATCACTTCACATCTTCAGAAGGAGCAAGACAAGGCACACTCATTTATTCAGCACTTGCACAATCTTCAATCAAAGGTGATTGAGATTTTGCAAAAGACACAACAGCAGCAGAAAAAGGCCATGGATCGACATCGAATTCCTCATCCATTTCAGGTTGGTGACAAAGTTTGGTTGCATCTTGACAAGCGACGTTTCATTGATAAGACTCATAGTAAAATCAAACCGATTCGCTATGGGCCTTATACTATTCTTCAATAGGTGTCCGAGAATGCTTTTCGCCTTGATCTTCCCGCACACTTGGGAATTCATGACGTCATCAATGTAGATCTTTTGAAGTTGTACTTTGACTCTACATTGGAGACCGCACCAGCTATCAGTCATCCTATGGATGTGGTTCCTGATTCTCAGTTACCATTGGATTCCGATCAGGTCTATGACACAAAGACTCGATAGACTCACCAGGGGTCTACCACCTCATATCTTGTGGCTCGACGAGGACAGCTGTCGCATCAGGCTCGTTGGATTTCTTTTCATCAGATGTCCCGTGACTTTCCTACTCTTTTGAAAGCATTGGAGGCCAATGCTTCTATTGTGGGGAGGCATGATGAGGATTGATGTTTGATCACTCATATGACCCCTCTAGTAGTTCCTAGCTAGGTTTGCATAGTTTATTTCTTGCAAATTAATATTGTAAGTGAGTCTCCTTCTCACATGCACTTGTGGGCACTAGTTATCTTCTAGTTGTCATTTAGGAGTGTTAGTTAGTAAGTGTGAACTCAAAGTAGGAAGTGTGTACTTCAAGATAGCTAAAATGGATCTTATAGTTAGCATTATTCCTTTCCTCTTAACTTAGAAGTTACGTGCATTCTCCTTTGCACTTTTGTAGCTTATGGTTAAGCATATTGGATCAAATCCATGATTTGATGGGTTTGGTTATGTATTTTGGGCCATTAGAGCCTATATAATGAGTTTGTAAATAATATGAAGTTAGTTGGATTTTCAATCCTTTTCAGATGCAAAGGTGTGGCGCAAGTTTTTGGTGCACTTTGACTGTTCAAAGGCCGTTGCGCTCGATATTGCATGGAGTTTTCCTTGTGCCTTTTAGATGGAGCAAAAACCACTTTGCGCTCCTTAGAACGGGTGCAAAGGTGTGGTGCATGTTTTTACTGTGCTTTATCCTGTAGTTGCTTAGCATTTTTAGAGTACAATCTTACCCTTGTGAGGAAGCTGAGCTCCCATTATCGAATAGCGAGGTGCTCTGCTTCTTGCAGCATTATTTTTGATAGAAAATGCCAAGGCATCCAGAACTACTACTTGCTTCTATGTACACGTATCAATAGAGGAAAATAAAATAACTACACTCCTTGGCCCCCCCTTGACAGGTTAGGATCCTAGTCGCAAAAATTGTGCTACTGCTAGCACAACAGGAGGCGAAGATATATACTCCAAAAATAAAACAAATATACATAAAGAAAATAAATATATATATACAGCCAAACAAAAAATTCTCATACTACCCCTCACTGGTAGTATGCCTTCAAGTGAATTCCATTAATTGATAGTGGTAAAGTAAAGTCGTTCATATCTTGCAGTGTAAAATATTTTATCGGATGGACCAGAGAAACCCAAAACAGACCCTCCCAAAATGCGTCGAATTTATCATGTTATCCAGGATTGGACTTTTTCTCATTCCATTTTAGCACTAAGTCTCCAACCTGGAAAGTGCGATTAGAGGTCCTTTTGCCAAACCAATTTTTTGTGGTAATGACATGCTTCATGAAATCCTCATAGGCTTTCTCCCGTTATTCTTCCAACTACAATAGTTGGGCAATTTTGACACTAACGGGGTCAAACTCTTCACCCTCACCATCCAACGAGCAGAGATACTGCAATGTTGGCAACTCAATATGCGCAAGAAGCATTACTTCCTTCCTGTACACCAAGGAATATGGGGATGTCTTAATAGATTTCTTGATGGAAATTTGGTCGGCCCATAACATAAAATCTAAAAGCAGATGCCAAGTCCGCTTGTTGTCTTCCAATGTCCTCTTCAAGATCCGGAGCAAGTTTTTGTTGGTAGACTCTGCCAAACCATTACCCTGCGGGTAATAATTCGATGAAGTTTTCAAGTAAATATTGTACTTGCTAGAGAATGCACACATCTTGGCCCTAATAAAATGGGAACCATTATTGATCACTATGGCATCTGGTATTCCAAAATGGGTTATCAGCCCTTCCAGAAAAGCGATGACAACATCTTGATTAGCCCACTTTGTGGGCACTGCTTCAATCCATCGGGTGAAATAGTCTATGACCATCAAGATATACTTGTGCCCTACTAAAGAATTAGGCTCTATTATCCCAGTGAAGTCTAAATACCATTGTTAAAATGGGGCCTTGACCTGAATCGGGTGCAGAGGCAAAGAAGCATTCTTAACGCAACCAACATACCTTTGGTATTTGTCGTATTTTTGGCTAACACTGAAGGAATCAGCAAAAATGGTGGGCCAATAATAACCCGTATTATTTTCAAGGCCATAGGCCTTCATAAAAAATGGCCCCCGAACATTCCAGAATGGACTTCATCTAGTATTTTCTCTTTTTTTGTCCCCCTAACACATCTCAAGAGGACACCATCGATGTTCTTGAAGAACAACCCACTGGGCAACAATACATATCTACAAGCCTGAAGCTTGAATCTCCTCTTCTATGAATATTTGAGGTTGGACGGACACTACCCTGAGCTGAAGTACTCCACTAGGTCCTATGTCCAATATCTGCCATATAAATATCGATTTGTGTAATTGCTCTCCTACGCTGGATCATCCCACTGGCAAGTTGCCACTTCTGAGGTGACATTGCGAGTAAGCTCTTGGCATAGGGCTCAACCATGAACCATTTTAGTGGGTCGGACCTCAATATCGAATTCTTGGATCTTGGAGATCCAACTTGCCCTTTTTTTGTCGAGATCTCCTTGGATGATGAAGTTTCTGACATTTGGGTGTATCACGTACACTATCGTCTTATTCTGAGAGACGAAATTATGAAACTTCTTCAGCGACCTCATCATCGCATGGACTTGTCTTTCGATGAAATTGAACTTTTCCTTATGCAGGAGGATAACTTGACTCAGGAACGTAGTTGGTTGCTTGTCCCCGTCTTAATTTTTCTAGGTAAGGACAACGACATAGCTTTCTGTTTCTCCAACGGCATAAAGGATAAAATATTTGGAGTAGTTGGGGTTCACCAAAATGGGGGCTTGGGCGATTCGTTCTTTTATCTCTTTAAATGCCTACCTTCTTTCCTCGATCCACCAAAACTTGGCATCCTTCTTGAGGAGTTCTGTCATCGGCTTGACCACTTAGGCAAAGTCAAAAATGAACTTTCGAACAAAATTAATCTACCCGAAGAAGGATTGGAGGCCCTTCTTACTTACTGGTAGAGGGATCTTGAGGAGAGCTTCCACCCTAGCAGGATCTATGGCTAGTCCTCTTTTAGAGATGACATGGCCTATGAGCTTACCCTCTTTGACCACGAATATTGACTTCTTCAGGTTTATTGAGATCCCAAATTCTCGGCATTTCTCAAACACCTATCGTAAATGTAGATTGTGTTTTTTCCTCTTGCGAGAAAAAATAGTCATGTCATCAATATAAATAACAATAATGCGATTGAGCAACTCATCGAAGGCCAAGTCCATTGCTCTCTAGAAGGTGGCGCCAACGTTTGAGAGGTCGAACGAAATGGCTTTGGTATGCGAAGGTGCCCCACTTGGTGGTGAAGGCGGTTTTGAACTGGTCTTCATCTTTGACCCAGATTTGATTATACCCTAAAAAGTCATCTAGTAGAGAGAATCTCTGCACTCCGACCACCACATGAAGTATTTGTTCAATTTGGGGCAGTGGGTAATGGTCCTTCAGTGAAGCCTGATTGAGATTCTGAAAGTCTATGCAAAGGTAAATATCTCCATTCTTCTTCTAGACGGGCACAAGATTGGCCACCCAAGAGGAATTCTTGATGGGAATTATAATTTTTGCCTCTAGCATATTTAGGAGCTTGGCCTTCATCATCATTTCTATCTTTGGATTGACAGGCCTTTGCTTTTGCTTGTTAGGTTTGACTCATTATTGGATCTCAATTTTATGCTAGAATATGGACTTGTCATACCCCTTCAGGTCATAGTATCTCTAGGTGATGATGTCCAGATACTCTTTACAGATGGTATTGATCTGATATTTTTCCAGTGATGTGCAATCAGTTCCCACTTTAATCATTTTCCTAGGCTCCAATTCAAGCTCTTCATATTCTCTCGCATCCACCTTAATCTTATGGGGGAGATACCGATCATCCTGGTCGAACAAAATTTCAAGGGTGATCAAACCCTTGGGGAGGTGGTTGTTCTTCAGCTAAATAAGGCCCTCATATTCTTCTTTGTCGAGGGCTCTTTCTTTGATGTTTCTAGCTTTTTCAATCAAAAAATTGACGATTTGCTTGTCACTATCAAAAATCTACCAGTGAATTTTTTTGTTAGGCACTTAGGGCCTATAAATCACCCTCATTGCCTTAGGATTTTGCATCACATTCTCGGTAGGGGAGCACCTGGCTCCAATTGATGCTAAAATGTTGGTATGTTTATTCTACTCCCACAAAATAGATTAAATGTTGAGAGCCAAAAAAGACTCAAGCAGATCCCATACCTTATTTCGATATGCCTTTAGATAGTGTTGCTTGGAAAAAAACTTATTCATCACTTGGTTACAGATCAGCTTTGAATCGTCGAATATTTGTAACTACTTTATTCTGAGTTTCTTCGTCTTTCGTAACCCCAAACAAAACATAGGGCTTCATACTCACTAGCATTATTTATACAGCTCCAAGTGAGCATGTACGAGTATGTCTTTTGATTTTTGAAAGGAGATATGAGGACAACTCCAACTCCAACACCTTTCTTGCATCGGGCACCATTGAAGAAGAGCTTCCACAGTTGGTCATCCATGGGTTCAGTGTCACTCGATACTTTGTACTTTTTAGGCTTGGTAATCGAGTAACACCCAATGTTCGATTCTATCATAGCATTGAAATCACGCATAGAGAACTCATCCTCTATGCACAGCTTGTCAAGAGCTTCCTCCATCAGCTTCACTTTTTCTTCCACTTCTTCTACTCCATCAATGATGTTGACTGAGTCCATGGAATTTTTCGCATCCTAGATATTTTCAATAAGAAAAGTGAAGGGCTTTTCATTAAAAATTTTGATACTCTTTCCTTTGAATAAGACCTCCAAGTGCAATAATCGAGAGACAAATAACCTCCAAGCTTGGTAGTGAATTCCCTTGATAAGCACATGCTGAAATAGGGCTCCAAGTCAACTACCACAACTTCTTGAATTACTGTGATCTGTGGCATTTTGTGCATCACGATCGGGATGTCCTTGATGACCTCCACTGTCCTAACCAGAGTCTCGTCCAGTTGAAGCACTCTAAGACTACTCCTAGTGTACTCCATGCCCATGAATTCGCATACAACTTTAGGCATTACAGTGGTGGCAGTGACAAAATCAACCATTGAATTATGCACGACCCACCCTTCCATCCTAAGGGATAGATAAAATGAGGGTGGCCTATTCTTGTCGATGGTGGAGGTATTCAGAGGCTGTGTCAAGATGGTCTGAGTTGGTCTCCCCTTACCCTTGATGAACTTAAGGGATTCCTGCAACAGGTCAACTTGACGAGGCAGTTGAAGCGTATCAAAGAGGCTTACCTTAGTTGAAGTTTTCCTTAATTCTTCAACGATATTGTATGCTTCAACACTAGACTCACCTCCTTCTTTAGTGGTTGTGTACTAAGTCTGGTACTGTTGAGTTGCTTTCACTCTCTAGCACTTGGTCAGTGAGGGGTATCGTAGCTTTTCCCTCACCTGATCTCTTGATTTGGCTAGGGTTTGAGAGGTCGAGGTTTGTGGTTGAGGGGTCCTTGCTCTTGCACTTGGGGGTAGATAGTCTCTTAACCGAGCATTGTCCGCAAGCTCTGATACCTAAGCTCACTCTTTTTTTGGTGGTTTGGCTACCTTCTCACTTGGTATTTTGGGATTAGTAGGCACCTTGAGTGGTTTCATCTAAACTAGGTCGACCTTGATTGGCTTCTTGCCCCTCTTCATCAGAATGGAGACCTTTTTGACAGGGGGAATCATGCTAGGTATGTTGTCCACAAGTATTTGCACATAGTTTAGATGAACCATGCAAGTTTCCTCACCATGCGAGTCATTGCAAGTGGAGAGCCAGTAGGTCCTATCGGATGAGCTTGCTTCATCGCACTCTAACATTGCAAAGTTCCTGTCTTGAGGTCTTTCAATGGGGGTAGCTTACTCCCTTGTGATCGAGGTAAAAATCTCCTTGGCGGATAGTTTTGATCATTTTGTTTTGTATTCATGATAGCCATATCATTCGCCATAGTTTTCATAAACCCATACACATATCGCAACTCTTTGGCCTGATCCGCATTTAGAGATGCCTGAGCTGTAGGCGCAGGTAATGGTAATGGTGTCAATGGTGTAGGCAATGCTGGATACTGAGGAGTCAGAAGCTGAGGAACTGTGGAATTCGGATAATGAGGAGTTAGTACCTGAAATTGCAAAGTGGATACCACCTAATTTTGTGGGTTGGGAGCCCATGGTTGATTGGAGTACACATGAGGTGTAGATGAAGCAGATGCGCTTGGGTATATATTCTATGAGAAATTTTGGTAAATCAGTGTAGTTACCTTTGGAGGCAACTTCTAGATGGCTACTAGGTCGACTTCTGCCTTTTGTACCTGTTGGTATAATTTTGGAAATGAGTTGGCATTAGCATGTCAGATACTCATGCTAATATCATAGTGGAACACTCTCAGGTAATAGAACGGCGCTTGCTCATTTATCGTCTGAATACTATCGGTGACTCTCTGTCAGGTTTGAGAAAACCTGACATTGAATTCAACTATCTCCTCTTGAGGGTACCTCTAGATAGAGGTGAACTAATGCAGTAGAGATAAGGGGTAGGCTTGTTCGTTTAAGCCCCTTATAATTTGTCCTGCCAGTTGGTCCCATGAAGTGATGGTATCGATCGAGAGTGATCGATACCAGGAGAGGAGCTTACCTCTTAGTGAAAGTACTAGTAACTTGACCATAATGTCTTTTTCGGTGATCTAGTGGATGGTTGCTAATCCTGCAACGTCTTGAATGTGCTCATGCATCGTCTTTCCCATGCCATCGTAAGTAGGTAAAGCTTTCAAAACTATGGTCAAAATTGAGTGTTGAGTCTGTAGGACAAGGGGGTCCGTATGATTCCAGACCGGGAACTACCTAGATGGAGCCAGCTGCACCATCTGAGTTGGCAGATTTGTGTGGATCAAAGGAGTCTGTAGAACATGTTGAGCCAGAACAATAGGAACACTCGAAGCACCTGGTGGAAATTTAGGTGGAACCAAAATATTCTTATGATCTAGGGAATTTAGTGGAACTGGGGGTAAGCTAGTTTTTGTGCTATCGGCAGTTAGAGTCTGTGTAGCAATAACAGCTTCCTACGAAGATGTCTCATCCAACGAGATATTTGGCCTGACCACTCTAGGATGCTCTCCCAGAGCGTTGATGTCAAGCTTGAAGAACTCGATTTCTTCTTCTGTATTTCTAGCTTGCCACCTCGTACGCATGAAGGCATAATATTTTAAATTGGTCTATGAGGTTCAAAGATGTCTGAGTTCATATGAGTTGCCAGATGTTCGAATTTTTTAGCAATAATATGAACATCAACTTCTTAATACTTCTTTTGTAGTGGAACGTTTGGGTCCCATTGGGCATGCTAGAAACTATTGGTCAGAGATTTACCTTAGGTAAGGATTTGTCTATTCATGCACCTTAGAACCGACCAAAATTGAAATATCGAGAGGAAGAAATGCCTCCCGTGCCAATATCCAGAGAGGGGTTGGTTCCCTTGCTATTCTGACTAGGGGGTTTAAATATTAAGGAACTGGAAAGGAATTGGAAATGACTGAAAGGGATGGGAAATATGGCCATAGACTAGATAGAACAAGTGTGATGGACTAACAGCACGATAAATTTACTACACATTGAATTAAATAACCCTTAAATACAAAATACTAACAGAAATTAAAACTAAACATCTAACATGCGTAATCTCTAGGGCTACTCCAGGGTTCCCATTTTATCAAAAGCTAAATCCAGATACTAGAATTTAAGCCTACAGATAAAGCAAAGAATTAATAGATAAACAATATAATACATACAACATAGAAGTCCAGAGTTAGAGCTAGACATTAGTTGTATTGATAGCAAAATTCAGATTACATCAAGCTTCTAGCAAACATCCATCATCTTACAATTAAATAGTAGGCTTATATAGTAAATTCTGCCGCTTGAAATATTAAATGCACACCTACAAAACATGGTGATGGTAGCCAAGATAAGAGTTACAAGAGAGTACAATCATGAAACATTAATCAGTCAGTCATGGTTAGTTTTGATGACTCTTTGAAAATGTAGTTGAACTCCTTCAATGCCCTGATAGGTTTGGCCTGTTGGTGCTGCCTCCTCACTCGCGGGGACCGCTTATGTGGAAGATAGGCTTGAAATCCTGGAATGTCCAGTCTAGAAACTTCTCATAATGGTTGCACTTGGATGGATAAGGATTCACCTTAACTTGTTGATGTGAAGCGCTTCTGGGAAAGACTAGTGCCAGAGTTGAAAGGTCCGGAGGTGAAGTGCAGCTAACCCATTGCACAGCTGTCTGGCGCAAAAAAAAGGAGTGCAAGTGTATGCAGCCTTGGGAGTGGTGCAGGTGTTGAAAAGTCATCAAGTGTTGCGCTACTACCCTGTTGCACATTTGTCTTACGCCTGCAAAGTGGTGTGCAAGGCCTGAATCCTTGGAAATGGTGTTAGTGTGGAAAATTGAACTGATAAAGTGCACTGCCCTTGCCTTGCGCTCAAAATGAAGTGCGCCATAGTCTGAAGCCTAGGAAACGATGCTAGTATTGAAAAGTCAACAGGTAAAGCACAATGAAGTTAAGTGTAAGTACCTTGCGCTTGAAAAGAAGTTTGCAATTGCCTTGGGCCTTGGGAATGATGCCAAGTTGGAATAGTCAACAGGCATTGCGCATTGGCCTTGCCTTGCACTCGAAATAAAGTGTGCAATGTCTCTGACTCGAGAAATGTGCCAAGTTGGAATAGTCAACATATGAAGCGTAGGTGTTGGGTGCGAAATGGCCTTGCGTACGAAATGTGGTATGCAACAACCCTGCCAAGTGCACTTTGACTGGTCAATAGGCCTTGTGCACGAAATATGGTGCGCAACAACTTTACGATTGAAGAACCCTATGCAACATGTTTATCAGTACTTAGTCATTTTCCATCGAAACTAGGTGTTGCACATTTGAACGGTCAATATGTTGTGTTCCCTTCAGTTACAACACAAGGGCATTACGCTGGCCATTAATACACTTTGACCAATCAATATGGGTTGTGCTCCTCAGGAAGAGCGCAAGGGCATTGCACAGGTTATCGTTGTGCTTAGACTTAGCCTGGCCAGCAAGGGGACTTGGGCATCATGGGTTCGTTGTGTTCTGGGTCAACATGGACCTGCGCTCTTGTTACTCCTATAATTTGGCTCGTGCCTGGGGATAGAAAGCTATCTTCACCTTCAAAAAGTTGTGCACCCTGCATGACAAGTTAATAGAAAAATTGCATGGTACTTTAGGCGTAGCCAAGAGGATTTTTACAAGAAAACTTAGGAGAGAGAACAATGCATTTTGAATTATGAAAAAGAGTTTTTAAGGAGCAGAAATTACTGGGCAGCAAAGTATACACCATGTTGCAAAAATGACAACAGGTTTAAAACATTATATATAGGGATTAGGAAGGAAGATACAAATTGAAAGAAGATTTTTTTACAAGTATACAAGGCATTGATGCTAGAAGATAGCTAAGAAAAATAATAACAACAGTGATTGTCTTAAGGGGATCCAATGATAAATTGATTTGGGAGTTGAATAGCTCAGGATAATACACAGCTAGAAGCAGATTTAATGTAAAGCACCAACAAAATAGAAATATTACAAGAATATGGAGATATATTTGGGATAGCCAGAGCATTCCTAAAGTTAAAATGTTTGTTTGGCTAGTAGGTCATAGAAGAATTGTATCCAGGGGTAACCTTATGAAAAGGGATTTTCATGGCCCCTCACAATGTGTTCTATATAAAAGGATGAGAGTATAGACCATCTCTTGGGACATTTCTCAATAGTCTAGAAACTATCGTAATGGGTTCTTAATGTGTTTGGTAAATCCATGATGATGAATGGAAAATTTGAAGAATAGTTAAAGCAATGTTAGAGCACTTTTAAAAGTGAAACTGTACAGACAATCTATGATATATCAAAATATACAATAATTTGGATTGTATGGCTAAAAAGGAAATGAAGAATATCTAAAGGAAAGAAAATTAGTTTAGAGGTAATGAAAAAGAAGATTTGTCTAGCCATAGAGGAGTTTAAACCAACCCTATCAACTCATCCAAATCCCTAATCTTGAAGTAGAGAGCCTTGATAGATGGAGCCAAATAATCAAATGGAATTATGATGTTGGGTATAGGAGAAACAAAAAGAAGGCAAAGAATATAAAGTGGAAACCACCATAAGTGGAGTTGGTTAAATTGAATTTTGAGGAGACATTTAAACGAAATTCAAAGCCAATACAAGGAGAAGGAATAATTAGAAATAACAAGGGAGATATTTTCTGACTACACTTTCAACAATGGATTTAAGACAAATAATAAATTTGAAGCTTGGGTGACTCTGGAAGAGTAAAAAATATGCACAAAAATGAAATGGAACATAGTATGGATGGAAGTCACATTAATAGTAGTAAATACAATTTTGAGGAAAGCAAGGTTGCATGGAACATACAAGATATAATTGTAAAAGTACAAGATCTTGCTATAGATTTTGAAGAAATTAGTTTTACACATACGTTAAGAGAAGGAAAAAAATGTGCAAATAGGCTATCTAACAAAAGGGTTGCAATTAAGGATCATGAAGTTAAATTATCTTTTCGATAGTTAAAAGTAGTAAGTTTACTAAAGCTGACAAGAAAATGCTAATTGCCTGAATAAAGAAATGATTAAGATTTACTTTAATGTTTTTTATTGGTAATATTTGTTTTATTTTATAACATTAACATATTTTCATATACACTATTTATTATAAATTTTTCGGTTGCACTTATACTTTAGGAAGGAAACTAGCAATCCATATCTGGTAAATAGAACTATGATAGCGTGAAGTTTTGAAAATACTACTCTACTAAGATGCAATTCATAGAAAATAGAGGTGTAGTTTTAGTATTGTGAAAGTTGTTGCCAGAAATTGTCAAGAAGGATATTAAATTTGGAATATTTGTACTCACCAAAATATTTGATCTCAAGCTTATAAGTACATTGAGTCAAATACAATGGGAAATAATTCTTATGAGTACAAGCTTAATAATTACTATACTCTCACTACCAAATGGTTATAGACTATGGAATGGTTTAAAAAATAAATTGATCTAGTTATTAAAGGTCTAAGATGGGTGGTGGAAATTAGAGAAAATATTTCTATTTGGATGGATACTTGGTTTAATAAAAAGCCACTCAATCTAGATCCAATTTTGAAACCATAGTTGATATCACTTCAAGACAAATATGGTGATAGGGTTTTAACATAATGTACAAGGATCAGGAAGGAAGATACAAATGGAAAGAATCTTTTTTTACAAGTTTACAAGACATTGATGCTATGAGGTAGTTGAGCTGAAACATAACAATGATGATTGTTCTAAGGAGAGCTAAGGATAAGCTAATTTGGGAGTTGAATAGCCCGGGAGAATACACAACATGAAGTAAATATAATGTAAAGCACCAATAAAATAGAAATACTATAAAAATATGGAGAGATATTTGGGATAGCCTAAGCATTCCTAAAGTCAAAATGTATATTTGACTAGCAGTTCATAGAAGAATTTTATCTTGGGATAACCTTATGAAAAGGGGTATTTATGACCCCTCACATTAGTTCTATGTAAAAAAAAGGAGAGTATAGACCATATCTTCGAGCACTCATCATTAATGTGGAAACTATGAAAATGGATTCTTAATATGTTTGGTAAATGCACAGTGATGAATGGTAAAATTGAAGAATGGTTAAAGCAATGGAAGAGCACTTTTAAAAGTTAGGCTTTACAAATAACTTGGGATATATCAAAAAAAAAAATTCTTTGGACTATATGGCTTGAAAAGAATAGAATAATATTTAAAGAAAAGGAAAGTAGTTTAGGGGTAATAAAAAGGAAGATTTGTTTAGCCATAGAGGAGGTTAAACCAACCCTATCAACTCACCCAATCCCTAATTTTGAAGGAGAGCCTTGATATATGGAATCAATTCATAAAATAGAATTATGAACTTGGGTATAGGAGAAACAAAAAGAAGGTAAAGAATATAAAGTGGAAACCACTAGAAGTAGAGTTGGTCAAATTCATTTTTGATGGAGCATCTAAAAAATCTAAAATCGATAGGAGGAATAAAATTTGTCTTATTAGCTTTCAAAATTATATTTAAAACAATTAATGAAGATGAAGCTTGGGTGGATTTGGAAGAGTTAAAAATATGTAGATGGATGAATTGGAACAAAGTATGGATGGAAGGTGATCCACTAATAGTAATAAATGTAAGCTTGAGGAAAGCAAAGGCTCCATGGAACATACAAAAGATAATATAGAAATACAAGACCTTGCTACAAAGTTTGAAGAAATTAGGTTTATACATACATTAAGGGAAGGAAACAAATGTGCAAATAGACTAGCCAATAGAGGGGTTTTAATTGAGGATTGTGAAGTTAAATTCTCTTTTCCATGGTTAGAGGAAGTAGTAAGTTTAGCTGAAGCTAACAAGAAAATGTTGATTGCCTGAATCAAATATTAATTAAGATTTGTTTTAATTTTTTTCCTTGGTAATATTTATTTTATTTTATAACATGAATGTATTTTCATATAAACTATTTATTACAATTCTTGTGGTTGCGCTTATGCTTCAGGATGGAAACTAGCAATCTAGATTTGATAAAGTGGACTATGATAGCACGGAAATTTGTAAATAGTACTCTACTAAGATGCAATGCATAAATAATAGAGGTGGAGTTTTGGTATTATGAAGGTTGCTACAAGAAAATGTCGAGAAGATTGATATTGAATTTTGGAATATTTGTGTTCACACAAAAATTTGAAAAAGATCCAAAAAATAAAATTCAAAATTTTAGACCTTTTATGATAAATGATATAGGTATCTAGCTATAGCAACTCAATTGATGTGAGAATTGAATATATTTGTAAACTCTCAAGATCTAAAGGAGAGAGTTGTGATTTTTCAAGGTGGGGGACCTGAGTACAACCCCTTGTTCTCGAACAAAAAGAACATATTATATGTCCTTGCATATTATGCTAAAATAGATAGAAAAATGTTTAATATATATTATGCGATAATTTTTGTGGTCAAGATTACATGATAAAAGGAAATTTCCTTTAGTGAAATGAAGCAAGGTGTGTGATGATAAAACTACAAGATATATTAGTTTAAGAGTTCTTACGGATGCAAACTTAGCTCTAAGGGGAATAGTAATTTTGAGATTGTACAAAGAGAGCCAAAGACAATGGACAAGAATTATTCTTGGTACATTAAGCCCAATAACCCAAACTTAATCTTTAATTTTCATTACCATATGGTTATACACTATGGAATGGTTTAAAAAAATCAATTGTTCTAGTGATTAAAGGTCTAAGATGGGTGGTGGGAATTTCTATTTGGTGTGATAAAAAACCACTCAATCTAAATCTAATTTTAAAACCATGGATGAGATTACTTCAAGATAAATATGGTGATAGGGTTTTAAACATTATGTACAAGGATCAAGAAGGAATATACAAATAGAAAGGATATTTTTTATAAGTATAGAAGACATTGATGCTAGGAGTTGAGGAGAATAATAACAACAATGATTATTCTAAAGGGAGCTAAGGATAAGCTAATGTGGAAGTTGAATAGCTCAGAAGAATACACAAGAAGAAGCAAATATAATGTAAAGCACCATTAAAATAGAAACACTGCAAAAATATGAAGAGATATTTGGGATAGCCCGAGAATTCCTAAGGTCAAAATATTTGTTTGGCTAGTAGGTCATAGGAAAATTTTATCTTGGGATAACCTTATGAAAAGGGGTTTTCATGTCCCTCACAATGTGTTCTATGTAAAAATGAGGAGGAGAATATAGACCATCTCTTGGCACATTGTTTTGTGCTTTGAGAACTATCACAATGGATTCTTAATATGTTCCGTATGGTGATTAATGACATAATTGAGGAATGGTTAAAGCAATGGTCGAGCACTTTTAAAAGTGAGACGTTATAGACAATTTGGGATACATTGAAAGATACAATACTTTGGACTATATTGCTAGAAAAAATAAAATATTATTTAAAGGAAAGGAAAGCAGTTTAGAGGTAATGAAAAGAAGTACTTGTTTAGTTGTATAGAGGAGTTTAAACCAACCCTATCAACTCATCCAATCCCTACTCTTGAAGCAAAGATCCTTGACATATGGAGTCAAGTCATCAAATGGAATTATGTTGGGTACAAGAGAAACAAAAGGAAGGCAAAGAATATAAAGTGGAAACCACTAGAAGTGGAGTTGGTCAAATTGATGGAGCGTCAAAAGGAAATCTAGGACCAATAGGAGGAGAAATAATTAGAAATAATAGAGGTGAGATTTTGTCATATTACGCTTTCAATAGTGGATTTAAGACAAATAATGAGGTTGAAGTTTGGGTAGCTTTAGAAGAGTTAAAAATATGTAGACAAATAAAATGGAATAGAGTATAAATGGAAGGTGATTTAGTAATAGTAATAAATGCAATGTTGAGGAAAGCAAAGGCTCCATGAAACATACAAAAGATCATTATGGAAATACAAGACCTTGCTACAAAGTTTGAAGAAATCAAGTTTACACATATGTTAAGAGAAGGGCACAAATGTGCAGGTAGGCTAGCCAATAGAGGGGCTTTAATAAAGGATCTTGAAGTTACAATTTTTTCTATGGGTAGAGGAAGTAGTAAGTTTAGTTGAAGATAACAAGAAAATGTTGACTCCTTGAATCAAATAATGATTAAGTTTTACTTTAATGTTTTCCATTGGTAATATAAATTACCATTTTTTTCCATGGTTAGAAGAAGTAGTAAGTTTAGTTGAAGCTAACAAGAAAATGTTGACTACCTATAAGTTTTATTTTAATGTTTTTCATTAATACTATTTGTTGTACTTTATAACATTAATGTGTTTTCATATAAAATATTTATTATAGTTCTTGTGGTTGCACTTACGTTTCGAAAAGAAAACTAGTAGTCCAGATCCGAGTAAAGTGGACTATGATAAAGAAAAGTTTTTAAAATATTAATCTACTAAGATGCAGTGCATAGACAAAGAAAAATGATCAATTAGTTTAAACAAAGAATGGAGCTATTGGGAGTACACTCCAAAGTTACAATAACTGTAAGGTTTTGATATAAACAAACAAATCATCTCTTCAAAAATTAATAAATCAAAAACCTTGAATTTTTTTATTTTTTAAATAAATTAATAGGATACAGATACAACCTCGGAGAAAAAAATATTAAAATGTATCCACAACAGTGGATAATCAAGTGGAAGGGGAAGGCAGGGAAGCCATTATTTCGTGGAAGCATTGGGTAAAACAGGTTGCCATAAGTTGTGCATCGGCATAGCCTTTTGTAGTTATCACTTGCAGCCTTACGCTGTCCATGTAACTCACACTTGTCAACATAAATGTCTGCGCCCATTTAATATTATCTTCATTAGTCTGAATAAAATTCTAACATAAAAAATATGCAATCCAAAATAAATAATTTTATGAAAACAACATCAGTTAGAATGGAAAAAAACCTATTACCCGACTTAGTATTTACGCTAGAGGAGATGACTGACCTGTGGTACGCCCGATACCGAGAAGAAGAAACTCTTAACTGGATATCCCGCCACCATTACCTTCTCCGTTGGCCCCACCAAGCTTGATAATGTTACCGTTGTATTCAGCAGAGTATTGTACATGACTTTTCCCGATGCCTGCTTTAAATAAGTTCCATACAATTCAGTTCAAAAAATCCACAGTTCTCTGAGTTTCTATGTATGCTCAAGCTTTTTATGTGCAGTAACATTAATCATAATAATAACTATACCTGTGAGCCTCTTAACTTTGTTACATATTTCATGACTCTGCTCATAAGAAACGTGGCCAAGGACATCTTCTTCTTATCCATAATGTGTTTAGCTCTCCGAACGTGGTCAAGGGGATCGTCTGCCTTCCTCATGGGGATTGAGACGTGCAGAAATCCAAAACTGTTTCCCCAAGGTGCTTTTGTATTGGATTTCAGCATCCCCTGCACTTTCTGCAAACATCTTCATCTAAATACACAGCCATGGCAGCCAACATTTGCAAACAATTGAAAATAGAGTATAAAGTGTGCACCTTTGGACCAAAGTGGGCTCTCGTATTTTGAAGCACCAGTGCTGTTAACCTTAGACCTTCCATTTTCTTGTCTGGATCGGAATCTCTCTCCTCAACTGCGCAGATAACTATGTAAATTTCTGGATCTGGGAATTTTAAATAAAAGTACATAGGTTTAGGTATTCAACCTTTAGAAAGACTGATCTGCAAGTAGCGTTGAAACCCATAGAAGACGACACCCATTATCACATCGTTCACAGTCTGCACATCAGTAGACACCCAGTGCAGCCCAATAAGCCTAAATCCACTAAATGCATGTTATAAAATCTTCTAGCTTAAAAATGGAAAAAAAAAAAATATATATATATATATATATATATATATATATATATATAATAAAAAATAATTATTTAATTAAAAATCTTAAATGGTAGAAGGTAATTGTTGAACGGATTTTTTAATATTATTAATATATTAAATATTAAAGGTGTTTAAGTTTTTTTTGGAGGACGACAAACTATTGAGATTTTCGTAAGAATGCACAATTTGATAGAGGATTTTTTAGATGGATTAAAACAAATAGACAATGAGATAATTTATGATAATATATAAATTTTCTAGATGGATTAAATCAAATAGACAATAAATTTTTTTAGATGAATTAAATCAAATAAACAAGAAGATAATTTATGTTTTTAAATGATTCTATCTACAACAATTTTGTTGTTTTGCAACAGTTTTGTTGTTTGTCCTCTATGTAACTTTATTTTGTTTTGTTGTTTCTGCAACAGTTTTGTTGTTTGTCCTCTATGTAACTTTATTTTGTTTTATGGATTTTTTTGATTTGCTATGTTGATATCCATTTTAAAAAATAAAAAATAAAAAATAAAAACTTTGAATAGGGATAATTACTCCTCCGATACAATTCTTTATGCGCAGGATGTCGTCCATGTGGAGGGTGGCAGAAGAGAAAAGTCTAGGCAGGTGCTCCACTCCTGCATGTCCCCTCATCGACAACTTGCTATCTTGGGTCCTTGTTAGTCCTTGCAGATCAATGAGTGTGTACCACATTGTAACCACAATAACACACAGCCGATGGAATAATTTTGTCATACAGAAAGGAACAGGCCACTTGAGATGGCCTTTCTTTTGTGAGGGGCGTTGGTATTGGTATTGTGAAGCAGAAGGGGTGACGCCAATGTCAGATCCAGAAGATTCTGATGCGGGTGTGGCACATTCAAAAGCTAAGGACATGAGAGAAGCTCCATCTCCAATGGCATGGTGGAATTTGATAATGACAGTGGCTTCTGCGTTGCTCGTCCTATAGTTAATAAAATGATATTCCCACAGAGGACGACATCGAGGAAGTTGCCTCAGCTCCACAGTGGAAATATACTCATTTACCAACTCATCGTACTCATTTAGCCCTGCTGGAAACTCGGGAACGAAGACGTGATCATCCACATTCACTTCCGTCTTCTCCCAGCAATCCACTCCATCCCTATTCTTTTTCTGCAACAAATCAATTTTCTAATGTCAAGAATCAAATGATACAAATACTATTGAAACCCAAGTCGAAAAAGTCACCATGATACAGGAGAAACGCGGATTCCTGTGAAGAAAGATATCCTTGATAGCTTGCTTAGCGTGAGAAACATCAACGACACGTTCCATCTCAGCGATGCCGTGAGCACACAGAGACATTGGCCCACTCTCCAGAACCTGGCTCGTTGGACTCACTGGTTCTTGCCCTTGATGGATTCTCATTCTTCTCAGCTTCAAATTCTCTCAAGTCTGAACAAACTAGCTATCAATCTATCTATCTACTTCAGAAAACGCTGCGGCTTTTCTCTCCCGGTGGCTATCTATCTATCTATCTATAGGCATTTAAGTGAACTACACAACACGGCTAGATCTACCTCTGCCCTAATTATTGCCCTCCTGCTGTCTCATTCTTTCCTTTAAATGCCGATGCCCCACAACCGCCTAAACCACAGAAAGTCTGACTCCAATAAATAGAGCAAGTGTATGGTTAAGTACGCGCATTCTAATCCAACCAGACGTTCTAGGCCAGCGTCCTCCATTTTTAAATACCCGCATCATTAATACAAAACTTACAGACCGGTCAGGTTTAATGACAAGTAGACATGAATGAATGCTTATCAGTAACTTTGCCATTAAAATGTACACGTTAATTAGGTCGTATGATTAGTACAGGTCTGAACATCAGAATCCCAAGATTTTCCATGACATAAGCTCTATTTAATATAATGATACGAAGTACTCGTGTAGCACTATACAGTGCACCTGTGGAAAGTTTTACCAATCACTTGGTGGTGGAGTTATAATGAAAACAATCAAAATTTGAGCGTTAATCACCAGTTAAGCCAGAATTGAGCGACTTGCGGTGTATATTTGTATCCCCGAAAGATTAGTGTTTGTTTTTTTATTTATTTAAAAATAAAAAGTTTAGTAATAATAATTAAAATTAAATAAATAAAAAGTTTAGTAATAATAATTAAAATTAAATAAATAAAAAGTTTAGTAATAATAATTAAAATTAAATAAATAAAAAGTTTAGTAATAATAATTAAAATTAAATTTGATGTTAATAAAATTTACAATGACAATAGCTAAATTCAAACTAAAGAAAATTATCTAAAATAATCGAATTACAATGGCCGAAATTGTACTCAAGAGTCAAAAGAAGATCACCGCGTATATCCGGGTTATAGCAACACCACTAAAAACAAATTTGTATATATATATTTTTTTAATTTGGAAAGGGTGGGAAATCTTTATTATCAATGTATAGGGTTAAGCAGTTTCTTTTTAATCATGAATCGTTTGTAAAGCTAAAAAATAGAGTTGTCTATTCTCTTTCCTTTTTTTATTTGATTAGAACGAAAAATTCATTCTACGAGCAGTCTTCTCTCAACCATGACCCCTTTTAAAGGTAAAAAATAATAGAATTACAATAGCCAAAATTATATTCAAGAGTCAAAAAAAGATTACCCCTTATATCTGGGTTATAGCAACACCACTAAAAAATAGTGTTGTTTATTCTCTCTCTTTCTTTCTTTTTTTTTATTTGGTTAGTGTGAGAAATTCCTACGACCAACGCACAGGGTTAAGTAGTCTCTCTCAACCTTAACCCCTCGTAAAGCTAAAAAATAGTGTTGTTTATTCTTTTTCTTTTTTTTTATTTGGTTAGTGTGAGAAATCTTTACGACCAACTCCTGTCAACCATATAAAAAATTTATCTAAAATAGTGGAATTACAATAGCTAAATCAGTATTCAAGAGTCAAAAGAAGATCACCGCGTATATCATCTCAGTTATAGCAACGCCACTAAAAAATAATGTTGTCTATTTTATTTTTTATTTTTTATTTTTTTATTTGGTTAGTGTGATAAATCCCTATTACCAACCCACACGGTTGAGGAATCTCCTCTCAACCATACTAAAAAATAGTGTTGTCTATTTTTTTTAGTTAGTGTGAAAAATCTCTTCGATCAACGCATAGGATTGAATAGTCTCCTCTCAACCATGACCCTTAGTAAAAGCTAAAAATTTATCTAAAATAATGGAATTACAATAGCCAAAATTGTACTCTAGGAGTTAAAAGAAGATCACGGCGTATATCCGGGTTATAGCAACAATACTAAAAAAATAGTATTGTCTATTCTCTTTCTTTTTTTTAATTTGGGTAGTGTGAAAAATTCCTAGGATCAACGCACAAGGTTGAGCAATCTCCTCTCAACCATGACCTTTGTAAAGCTAAAAATTTATCTAAAATAATGGAATTACAATAGCCAAAATTGTACTTTAAGAGTTAAAAGATCAGCGCGTATATGTGGGTTATAGCAACACCACTAGAAAATAGTGTTGTTTATTTTTTTTTTTGGTTAGTGTGAGAAATCCCTACAACTAACGCACAGGGTTGAGCTCTCTCCTCTCAACTATGATCCCTTGTAAAGCTAAAAAAAATTATCTAAAATAATGGAATTACAATAGCCAAAATTGTACTCGAGAGTCAAAAGAAGATCACCGCCTATATCCAAGTAATAGCAACACCACTAAAAAAAATAGTGTTGTCTATTCTATTTTTTTTTTTTTGGTTAGTGTAAGAAATCCTTATTTTTTTATTTGGTTAGTGTGACAAATCCCTACGACTAAGGGTTGAGCGGTCTCCTCTCAACCATGACCCCTCATATATTTGGGTTATATCAACACCACTAAAAATAGTGTTGTTTATTTTTTATTTTTGGTTAGTGTGAGAAATCCTTATTTTTTTTTATTTGGTTAGTGTGAGAAATCCCTGCAACCAAGGGTTGAGCAGTCTCCTCTCAACCATGACCCATCGTAATGTTGAGAGCTATGCTTATCAAAAGGGAATTTAACACACAGCCACCTCTTACACTCGTCTATATTACGGTTTGAACCTTGAACCTTCCAAAAAAAAAAAGCCAAAACCCGTACCGTTGTGTTGTCTCTGGAATGCCTATTTTCTTTGTTAATAAATAAAGATATAAGATTTTTTTTAAGTTTTAAAATTTTATACTTCAATTTAATAAAGGTTCATTTAGTGGATTAAAATCGTTTGGACGGCTGCCTATTCTCTTTATTAATAAATAAAGATATAAGATTTTTTTTTAATTTAAAAAAAATTATCCTTTAATTTAATAAAGGTTCATTTAGTGGATTAAAATCGTTTGGAGAGCCCTTCACATGTTGTGTAAAATAAAATAAGAATGATATTTTAATGAAAGTTTTTATTTTTCTTTTTTAATTTAGTGAAAAAAAATTTGTGGAATCGTTTTGGTCTGAGAAACTACGTGTATTGTTTGGAGAGCCCTTCAAATGTTATGTAAAATAAAATAGGGGCTTAAGCCTGTAACCAATTCTATATATAATAAAAAAAACATTTGATAAAAAACTGTAATAAAACGTCATTTTATTTTATAATAATTTAAAACCATAAGATAAAAAAAAATGTATATTGAAGATTTAAAACTAAAGGCGGTTTGGAAGAACTGAAAGTCAACGCGAAATAATAATTTGCAGGGCAATGTACTCTTTAAAAACGCCACCCATAAATTTGCTTGTTAAGCACTTCAACTTTTCTGGTTGGAATTGGACTGTACAAGTCCACTTTTAAATGTTCGCACAATACGTAATAAGAGCATGTGACGGTTCCAATCATCATTTACTACTCCCTGCTTCATTTGACAACACAGTGTGTTCGCACAACACGTAATAGGAGCATGTGACGGTTCCAATCATTATTTACTCCTTCATTTGACAACACAGTGGTAGGGTTTAGTAGGTTTTGATTTTTTTGTTTTAAAATACAACTTAGTTAAAGATAGGTTGGATGGTAGTTGTTAATGATTCTTTGTAAGGATTAGAGCTATGTTTATCAACAAGAGATTAACACATAAATAATTTAAATTTTGGACCTCTCTGGACCTAATACCACTATTTAAAATATTAAAAAAAAAATGAAAAATAATATAATGTATATTTAAAAAAAAAAACTTTTTAAATTTTTAAGGAAATTAAAAATATATATAAGAGAAAAAGTTATTTTAAAAAAAGGGAAATTAAAAAATAAAAGATTTTTACAAAGAAAAATTAATAGCATTAAAAAAAGTATTTATGAAAATTTTAAAATGTAAAGATGTGATACTATAATTAAAGAAAAAAAAAGAACTGTGAATCTTACTCAGGTAGCAAATATTACAAAAGTGATTATTATCAAAGGATGAGATGGTTAAACATAATATAATAGTTTTTAAAAGCAATGAGTTAATATATAAATTTGATGAGTCCTACTCAAGTTTTTCAAAAATTCAAAATTGGATCATTTGAAGTGGAGATTGAATTTAAATTATTTCGTGATTTTTCTTTTTAAAAGATATTTCCTTGTCCTCTTGTCCAAATTGAAAATCAAAGATAAAATAATGGGTGGTGGCCTATAGTTTAAGGGAAGAGATGTGATGGAGTAACATAATGCCACACCCCTTTATATACGGAAATACCTTTGCTATCATACAATAATTTCAAAACCTTTAGTTTCACAATTGTATGATCATACAATTTAGCCTACAGTTGTACAATTATTCTTAATCGTACAATCTTCTATCTAATTGCATAATATAGAGGCTTAATGATGCAATAAGAAACACCAAACACTTCCAATAGCAAACTTCTTGCTACATACCAAGATTCTTGCAATCGTACAATAAAATGTTTACAAATGTACAATCCTTGGTAACCGTACAATGCCTTGCAATCATACAATTCTCGGTAACTAGTAACCGTACAATTTCCTATAATCGTACAATGCAGTCTTTGCAAAACTACACCCTCCAATCATACAATTGTACGATTCTTTTTTCAATCATACAATTGTGCGAATCACCTATAATGTCCAGGTTCTAATATGGTTTCCTTATGTCAAACAATTGTACAATCCTTTTGCTTTTCATTCAATCAACCCTTAATGATGCAATAACAAAAAACTGTAACCTCATTAAACAATTTCAAGCCAAAAAGTATGATTTTAGACCCTTGTCATTGTACAATCTTCCCTTATCAAACTGTACGATCAAATTGCTCTTAATCCTATGATTGTTGAGTTTGCAATTGTACCTCTCAATCTTACACTTGTACAATCACTTCACAAAGATGTAGTTTTATTGTACGATCGTTCCAACCCTAATTGCACGATATATCCTTCCCTTATTAAACTTTATGTTATAATTGGGGTGTTGGTATTAATATATTTACCCCCTCGCAATCCTCATTTGATCATTGGAGTCCTAATTGTACGATATATCGTTCCCTTATTAAACTTTACGTTATAATTGGGGTGTTGGTATTAATATATTTACCCCCTCACAATCCTCGTTTTATCATTGGAGTGTTGTGTAATTCTAGCTATAAATAAAGTGAACATTTATTATGCCTATAAGCATCCACCATATTTTTCTCTCTTTTGTCCTATTTTATGCTTTTTGTATAAGATTTGAATGCATTGATCGTTTCTATTCGTTTAAAGAAAGTATTGTAAATTTTGATATTTTCCTTGTAGAATAATTCTACACTAACCTACTCTAACTTGCATTGAAAGTAAATTACAAAAATAATAAATGCATTAAAATTTAAGGGTGCAAGTGATTCAAAGCAAGTACAATTTTTCAACCATACTAAGGAAAGTGTGTGATCAATTAACACATGATAAGTCAAATAACATCAATATCTATCCATTCGTTATATTATAACATTGATAAATGAATGACAATATGGGATAAAAGGGCAATGCCACAATCATCTTGCACTTAACAAACCAAAATATCGGTTTCACTAATGAAATCCCTAAGGACTTGTCAGTTTATTACAATCTCATGAGGTCAAAGCACAATGTGGGTTTCATTGAGTGTGCCTATGAATTTTTATAACCAAAATATGAATACAATGAGGGCCCTAGACCTCTATTTATAGTAAACATTTACCCTAAGTTACCTAGGGTGAGAAATAATTACTTATAATAAAAGTAAATATTTAGGGGAATCTATAGCAAAATGATGTACCACCAATATTACATGCCTCTAATGGGGTTATAAGGCTTCCAAAATGACTCACCACCACATGCCAAAATGTTACTTCCCAAAAAAATTGCCTTGGGATCCATGCTTTCAAACTTACCTTCATGAGCATCTGAGCGATTTGCTCCATTTAGAAAGGGAATCACTCCATTTAGTGAATGAATTGTTTGCATTTGCAAGTAAAATGACACTTGCTCCTAAGCGAACTGCTCTCTAGACTCAATTGATTACTTTTGCTAATGGATCAGTCCTTGGATCCAATCAACCTCTTTTGCAAGTGAATTAATACTTGAGCCATACTTAGATATATTTTGGAAGTTTTTATGATCTATTAGTTGTTTGATTTCTCTACTGCATGTTCCTTAAAATTTTATGAATCCCAAGGTTTTATCACATATAAGAATTATGCTTTGTATAGCTAATGAAATCAGTGTTAGGCCTTAAGAAGGGTCTCACAAATTTATTTATTTTTTATTAAGAAATTTATTATTTTTATTGGTTATATATATATATATATATATATATATATATATATATATATATATTTTAAGCGAAAAACCCCTTGCGGAGCCGCCTTGGTCTGAGAGACCACGAACAGGGGTTCTACACCATCAAAGTCAACCGAGGTCACACCCGACCTTGCCCGCACCAACATTATCAATTGGATTTTGGATACCCAATTCAGCTTTTTGGTAGGGTGGAGATTTGAACCTGGGACCTCCCTTAGAGGATTGCTCTCTCCTCTCCAACTCACCTACAACACCTGGGTAAAACTAATTTATAGTGGAAAACACCCCTTTCGAGGTGCCACTTTCAACAAGTTGGGCATAGGAGGAATGGAGCCTTGTCGGCCTCTACCAGCACATAGGAAATTCCTAACTATACCATATATCTACAGGATGGAGACAAGGGGAATGGAACCTGGGTCGGCCTCTACCAGCACCCAGGGCATTTACCACTACACCACAACAAGCAAATAAAAACTAATTTATAGTGGAAAACACCCCTTTCGAGGTGCCACTTTCAACAGTTTGGGCATAGGAGAAATGGAGCCTTGTCGGCCTCTACCAGCACATAGGACATTCCTAACTATACCATATATCTGCAGGATGGAGACAAGGGGAATGGAACCTAGGTCGGCCTCTACCAGCACCCAAGGCATTTACCATTGCACCACAACAAGCAGATTTTTTTCTTTTAAAAGCGAAAAACCCCTTGCTAGGCCGTCTTGGTCTGAGAGACCACGAACAGGGGATTCTATACCGTCAAAGGCACCCGGGAGTCACACCCAGCCCTGCCCGCACCAACATTATCAATTGGATTTTGGGTACCCAATTCAGCTTTTTGGTAGGGTGGAGATTTGAACCTGGGACCTCCCTTGGAGGATTGCCCTCTCCTCTCCAACTCACCTACAACACCTAGGTTTATATTTATATAATATGACATGAAACCAATTCAAAATATTATTCATTATATTATCATTTACATTATTTTTATTAAAATATTAAAATAATTTTTATTGGTTGTATATAAGATTGAAATGAGGTCAACTATATCATATTATGATCACAATATTATGATATTTCAATTAGCGGTGTATATATATATATTTGATGGATAATAAGGGGTTGTACTCAAGTCCCCTACCCTTGAAAAATTATAACTATCTTCTTTAGAGCTTTAGAGTTTATAAATAAATACACTTCTCATCTCAATTGAGATGCTATAGCTAGAAACCTACATCATTTCACATAAATGTCTGAATTCTTGATTTTCATTTTTTTTTATCTTTTCAAATTTTTGCATTAATACAATTATTCCAGAATTTAGCATCTTTCTTAACATTTTCCTATAGTAGCCTTCACAATGCTAAAACTTCACCTCTACTATCTATTAGTAGAGTAATATTTCCAAAATATCGCACTATCATAGTCCACTTTACCAAATTTGGATTGCTAGTTTCCTTCCTCACTGAAGTCCTAGCCCTTCATTGCTCTTCCCATAATTCGAACCCTAGCTGACAAATATTTGCAATTTTATTTTTTACAACTTGAAAAATCATCATTGCCCTTGTTTTGAATGGTTGACTTTACAGGGTCGAATCTCCCTCAATATTGCTCGGATTCTTGCATATGACTACTCATTTTAAAGCTATTCAAATTTTGCACAAGTTGGTCTAAGAATCAGATAACATTTTACAAAGATACGGCTCCTAAAATATGAGATATTTTTTAGAAAAAAAAACCTAATCCTTCGCACATTTTTCTATTGTAAAGAGGGGAGAAAAACCACCCCAATACCTGTGGGTTCTAAACCCACAGGCACACCAAAGACAAAAATAAGGAGTTTTAGTTGATCCAACCTTCCACCCAACAACCCGACCTGTTGTTGCACTACACTCAACAACCTAGCCTGCTACTGTGGTTCCCTCAACTGATTCGGTCTCAAACAAGCCTTCCACCCAACAAAGGCCAACCTTCCACACTCCTTTAGCCTAAGCAGCCTTCCATGCTCCTTTAGCCTTCTCAGCCTTCCACTTAGCATCCCAACCTTTCGTTGCAGCTCCTTTAGCTAGCATAGCCTTCCACACTCCTTCAACCTTATCGGCCTTCCACGTTCCTTTAGCCATCTTAGCTTTCCACCCAACATCCCAACCTTCTGTTGTAACTCCTTCAACCGACCTAGTCTTCCACTCTCCTTCAACTAACCTAGCCTTTTATGCTTCTTCAGCCCTGACACTCCAAAGATCAACTCATCATCCAACCTTCCACGCTCTTTCAACTTCCAGCCTTCCATGCTTCTCCAGCCTTCATATTTGCTGATCGTTAAAGCACCAAACCATTTTCCAGGCCCCTTAGGGGGTAACCTCACCTAGTGTCCCCCTTATGATATTCAGTTTTAAAGCTTTAAAAAAATCAATCAACGATATATTGGTATTATGAACAATTATATTATGATGACACCCTAGGAAATTAAACCTTAGTGAGCATTTTTTCATTCAAACATTCCTACCAATTGGACTTTAACATCATATGGGTAATATTGAAATAATTTTAGTTGATATATTAAATTAATTTTTAAGTTGTATTGCATGGTTTTTTCTTCTAACTTCTATGAAAGTGCATAAGTACAAAGTAAAAATTGTTAATTTTATAGTGAACTAAGTATACGATTAAAAAATTTATTAAGTAGAAAATTAAGAAATATTGTGGGTGAAAAATAAAGATAATAAGATTATTAATTTTTTTTAAAGCAAAAAACCCCTTGCGGGGGCCGCCTTGGTCTGAGAGACCACGAGCAGGAGGTTCTTCACTGTCAAAGTCACCCAGGAGTCGCACCCGACCCTACCCGCACCAACATTATCAATTGGATTTTGGATACCCAATTCAACTTTTTGGTATGGTGGAGATTTGAACCTGGGACCTCCCTTGGAGGATTGCCCTCTCCTCTCCAACTCACCTACAACACCTGGGTTAACTAATTTATAGTGGAAAACACCCATTTCGAGGTGCCACTTTCAACAGGTTGGGCATAGGAGGAATGGAGCCTTGTCAACCTCTACCAGCACATAGGACATTCCTAACTATATCATATATCTGCAGGATGGAGACAAGGGGAATGGAACCTGGGTCGGCCTCTACCAGCACCCAGGGCATTTACCACTGCACCACAACAAGCAAATGATTATTAATTATTATTTCTTAAAAGGATAAAATATTTAATCCAAATAAATATAAATATAATAAAAATGTTTATTATTTATTTGTGAATATATAAAATGAGTGGAATACATTATAACTCATTGAAAAAAGTGGAATACATTATAAAAACATGTATTAGTAACTTAGTAACATCCAAAATAAGTAGCATCTCCACCAACAGGGTCATGGTTCAATGATTGAGACATTTAGGTGATGTAGCTCACACCAAGGTTCAAATCCATAAGACACCAATGTTAAAACTGAACATGACATTGATATTGAATGAAGAGAGCTAAACATAACAAGGAGTAGTAGAATAAGGATTCAAACACAAAACCATTCCAAAACAAGAGAATAACAAGGGAACCCCCCCTCGGGGGATGTTTAGACATTCCAATTTTTTCATTAGCAATCTCAAATAAATACTACATTACATCTTCTACAAGGCAAACCCTAGCATCTGCAACTGCCAACTCACATGTGCATGTAAGGTGACACCTCATCCTTGATTGACGAGATCTTAGAACTGATTGCCAACTCATATGAACTCTGGAGATGAAGTAACTTATGAAAAATGATTCATCTAACCCGAATATGTGATTGACGAGATCCTAGAACTGATTTGACAAAGGGTGGTGATATTAATTGGCGAGCATGAAAGTGATTTGACAAAGGGTGGTGATATTAATTGGCAAGAGCATGTTGGGGTCGTGAGATCTTCCTTCATATGCCATGTTGATAGTTTAAGATTGTTGCAATATTCAACAAAGAGCATCTTTATACAAAATATCGATAGAAGGTCCGCCAACTAAAATTTGAATGATCTATGGTGACAATTTGAGGATAACTTTTGCTTTTTGTTTGCAAAAATTCAAGTTTTTCAAAAAAAATTAAATTTTAGCAAAAATTTGAATAATTTGCTCAAAATTTTTGAATTTATTTGGCCAAATTTTTTTTTAGCAACTTTTATTTTGAATTTGAGCCTTCCCAACGGTTAAAAATTTCAACAGTCAAATTTTTGGCAGACAAGGCAGCACGACGGGCGCTAAAAGTAAGGTGGTACGATAGGTGAGGCATGAGCATGAGCGGAGGGCTAGTCATGATAGGCAAGGCAATGCTGAAGGCACGAGTAGGAGGAAGGTAAGGCAACACAAGGATGCGGGCGGGAGAGGCTGTGACCACCACCAGGTGGTCACAATGTCTTTATTGTGATTTGGTGGTTATAAATCCCTTGTTGGCCACAATAGGGCCAATGTGGGATTTTAATCATGCAAACCTTTTTAAACCATTGATGAATGCTTTTATCGACGTTCACCTTATGATTTGTCTTGCTCTTTAATTAATTTCCTTTGTACAGGCGACACTGTTTTATTTACCTTTAATCCTTACGATTTATAAATTAATTCCTCCAAACTGTGCTCTTTTATTAGACGATAAAAAATCTACGTAAACTTGTGATTCCTTTTCGACGACGTGAGAGTTTTGACTGTTAGTCTCACAATGACACTAAGAGGGGGGGTGAATTAGTGTGGCTCTTTAAAACTTAAAAATTTCAACTCTTAAAGCCAAAACAATGAAAACTTAAAACCACATAAAGCAAATACAAAAAGAGAGCATCACACAACAAAAGATGTAACGAGGTTCACCAGATTTGGCTACTCCTCAAAAATGACTGCTTGGACTACCATCCAAATCTAGCCTTTGCAAAGCAACAACTTTACAATCAATTTTACCAGCATCAACTAGAAGGAGCACCAACCCCTGATTTATCTGCACCAACAGAAAGGAGCACCAACCCCTGATTTATCAGCACCAACTGGAAGGAGCACCAACCCCTGATTCCAAGCACCAACTTGGACTTCAATTCTAAATTTTGAATATTGACATATAAATGCCTTCACTTTTATAAGACCTTGACTGGTCTATTGCTCACTCAACATTGCCCACAGTTCACACAGCACATACCTATGGCTCTGCTTGCTACACTTTTATGGCCCTCTTACTGCCCTCTTACTGCGCTTCTTACTGCACTCTTACGGCTCTCACAGCTCTGCTTAACGCTCTCTTACGACACTCTTCCAGCCCTCTTCTTGCAGCACTTTCACTTTAGTTTGAGCAGCGCTTTCGCTCTCTTTCAGCAGCGCACTCACTCTCTATATCAGCCACACTTTCCCTCTCTTCAACAACATTTAATTCTTTGTGCAGACCTCCTTTTATAACCATATTGTATCTTTGTAACTCCAGTTGTAACTCCTTTCATTTCTCATGCACCACTTGTCAGTTGTAACGCCTTCTAACTATAACTGCTTTTGTATATATATAGGGTAGGCTTTTCGTCAAACACGATGCATGTTACGAGTTGACACATATACCCCTACCATGATTGTTCGTCTTCTCGGTCATGACTGTTCATATTCTTTTCTGTGCATGCATGCATATTCGATTCTATTTATACGACTGTTCGATTTCTCCTTCTTCGACTGTTCTTTTATTAGCTACATGATTTTCTTTTGTAACGGCCCCTGTAACTGCTACATAACTTTAGTTAATGGTCACATATCTTATTTTGGTTGGGTTCTATTTTTAGCTCGCGCCAAAATGACCTATCATGAAATCGTGACACTTTTGCCTCTTTGTCCTCTTCTCGGCTTGTACCCGCGAAAACACAACATGTCGCGATATCATGACACTTTCACCTCCTTGCTGCTTTACTTGGTTCATACCCACGAAAACACAACATGTCGCGATATCGTGACACTTTCGCCTCCTTGCTACTCTTCTTGGCTTCAACCAGCGAAAACACATGTCGCGATATCGTGACACTTTCGCCTCCTTGCTTTCTCTCTCCTCATTTAGTCGCGAAAATGCGACATGTCGCGATATAGCAACACTTTCTCTCCTTTGCTCTTTCTATTGCCTTCGGGTCACGAAAACCCGACATGTTACGATATCATGACACTTTTTCTCCTTAGCGCTTTTTCTCTGCTTCAACCCACGATAATACATGTAGCGATATCGCTACACTTTTGTTCCTTGCGCTTTTTCTTTGCTTCGACCCGCGATAATACATGTAGCGATATCGCTACACTTTTGTTCCTTGTGCTTTTTCTTTGCTTCGGCCCGCAATAATACAACATGTAGCGATATCGCTACACTTTTTCTCCTTGCACTTTCTCTTTTCTTTGGCCTTCGAAAATACAACATGTTGCGATATCGCGACACTTTTTCTCCTTGCATTTTCTCTTCTCTTCGCCGCAAAAATGCAACATGTCGCAAAATCACGACACCTTTTTCTCTCTCCTCTTTCTCTTCGCTTTGGACCGCGAAAATGAAACATGTCGCGAAATCGCGACACCTTTTTCTCTCTCCTCTTTCTCTTCGCTTTGGACCGCGAAAATGAAACATGTCGCGAAATCGCGACACCTTTTTCTCTCTCCTCTTTCTCTTCGCTTTGGACCGCGAAAATGAAACATGTCACGAAATCGCGACACCTTTTTCTCTCTCCTCTTTCTCTTGCAATATGTTGCGAAATCGCGACACTTTTTCTACTTGTCTTTTTCTCTTCCAACATGTCGCGAAATCGTGACAGTTTTTCTTTCGTACTATCTCTCTTCGAACATGTCGCGAAATCGTGACAGTTTTTCTTGTTTGCGCTTTCTCTTCGAACATGTCGCGAAATTGCGACAGTTTTTCTTGCTTGTGCTTCCTCTTCGAACATGTTGCGAAATCGTGACAGTTTTGCTTGCTTGCGCTTTCTCTCCGAACATGTTGCAATATCACGACAGTTTTGCTTTCTTGCTCTTTCTCTCCAAACATGTCGCGATATCACGACAGTTTTCTTTCTTCTCAACATGTCGCGATATCGTGACAGTTTTTCTTTCTTGCCAACATGTCGCGATATCGCGACAATTTTCTTCCTTGTGATTTTCTTTTGATTTTTAGCATATGGGCCACTTCTATTTTTTGGAAAACCACTGCTCTGAAGAACCTCTTAACTCCTGTCCACTGCATCAACCGATCTGTTTGACTATGTTGACAACAATGACAATACTGTTTCTACACCTTGCTCAACATTGACGACGACGAAGAATTTAAAAACCTTAGGCTTTTAAATTAATTTTCTTTCGTCTTCTGTTTGACCTACCGAAAAATGATGCTCTGCAATTTATGTTTCCTATATACATCATTTTGATACAAAGCGATCTCTTGGGCAATTTTTTTAAAGGCTTCTTGATAGAGCTGCGGATTATTCACGAACAGATGGCGACGATGCAGTATGTTCTAATTCTCTTATATGCAACGTAGGTTTTGTTTACATATACGAACAACTTTTAAGGAGATGAGGTCATGTTAAAGGTGGCTATTTGAGGTTGGATAGTAATGGAACGTCATTTTATGAGCAGGACAGATACGGTGAAGGGCGAATGAAACAGGTGCAAGTGAAATGGTGAATGAGATGGAAGTGATAAAACTTAGGAATTCAACTGCTCTGATACCATATGATAGGACCCTAAGTCCTATCTGGTTAATTGAATTAAATAATTGAAAGTATATTAAAATATGCACAGGAAACATTGAATCACGTTTGAGAAAGAATCACCTTTGCACTAGAGAGGGAATCCTTCCAATGGATATTAAATAAATATTTATTCTTCTTCTTCAATGGATGATTGTTTACACCCTATCGAATTATATTATATACCTAGTCTAGAGTTGTGAGTGAAAGGACACAATGGTCCATATGAATTAATAAACCATAAATGAGTGATTAGTTAAGTGATAAATAGTTAGGATAGGGAATCCTAACAAGTAAAACAATATGCCAAATATATCTAGCTAATAATATGCCTAGCTAGAAAATAATAAAATAATAATCCTAGGAATGAAACTAAACCTAAGACTAAAATGATGTCATCATCACACCCTTACTAGGAATTCCCTAGAGAGTGAGCGTAGGTTCCATATACAATTAATTTCATTGGGCTCAAGGTCTATAGAACTAGATCTTCCTCTACCACTACCTTTAAGATGCCAATCACATCCCTAGAATGTGATGCCTATAATAAAATCATATAATTGGCTATTATTGCTTATTTTCAAAATCAAGGCTTCCTAGGTTAGATGGTTTTCTTCTTGATTGGATGGTTGGAAAAGCTTCTCTAGGTTAGTTATCAATTTGTGCAAGCCATATAATTAGGATTGATTGTGTAGTGGATAACTCATGTAGTTACCACATGTGTAGTTACTATGGGATTAACCAAACACAAAAGGGATGATATATGGGTATTGACTTCACTATATTTTGACCAATGGTGAGGTGCTTTGATTATCACTAAAAGCTTAGAGAAGATGATGTGGGTTGTTGATCATAATAATTGGATGTCTCACGTAATTTTATGACCTACATGCCTTCTCATTATTCTAAAACTCTATGGATTGTTGGATCTAAGATCAACAAAAGATCTTCCTTGGATGCACTCTTTGACGAGATAACTACTTGCTTATTTCATAGATGATCGATATATTTACCACATGTTTAAGCCTTGACCAATGGTGGGAACCTCTTTTGACACCCTTTAGGTGGCTTTATGAAATAGCATAGGCTATTGGATGAGTAATCAACTACTCATGCAACTTTAAGGTTCTTGATGAATACTCTTTTGTAGAATCAACCTCTGCCATAGATCTTGAATATCGACAACGCATGCAACCTTGCTTTATAACATTTTTTTATTTCATGGAATTACTGTGTGTTTTTAGGTTGACTTGATCAATGGGCTACATAGACTTAGAAATTCTTGTGATCTCCTCAACTCCTCGAGTTAGCACCCACTACTGATCAAATATCAAATAGCCTACACAACATTTGAACTCTATTGTGTCCCTTCTACATGACAAAAGAATACCCATCGTAGATGTAAAAAAGTGATGGTATGCATAGCTTCAAAATATTGCTACCTTTTATTATCATAAAATTAGTGCTTGTGAAATTGATGGTGTGCTTTTACCTCTGCTTTTCTTCTTCTATTGGTGTATTTCCCATCAAGGCCATCTTGCAAAATTGGGTCAAGGCAAAACCTTTTTCTTTCCTTTGTGTAGTGAATTTGTCTAATAGGAGGTATATTATTTGATTGTTGATAGAATTAACCTCAAACCCACATTTTATATATATATATAAACCAATTCATCCTTCTTTATAAAAATAATCAAATACAACTCTTTGAAGGATCTTTTGAAACTCATCCACTTAAATAAATAAGTCTAATGATTTAAACTAAATCTCTATGTTACCTATGATGTAAATTATACAAAGGTAAATGTGTCAATAAAAGTAAACAACTTTAAAGAACAAGGTCATAAGTAAAGTTTATTTGAATTTTTAGAAAAAAAATAGGTAACTTGTTCCTTGCATTATTAACCATGAGAATTAGTCAAATAGAGGTAGGTACAAATCCTACAAGATCTCATTTTAGCAACATAGAGTGATTTATGGAATTGTGCTTCTCAAGCTCCTTGGGAGCAACAAGAAAGCTTATAGTAGCAAAGAAGGAGGTTGCTAGCAATAGTGAGGAAATTTTCCATTAGCCACCAATTAAATCACATTAGTTGAGTAAAATGTATGCTTTCATAGGGCAAATGACTTTCCAAAGTTGAAACCTTAACCTTTATAAGGTCTTACAAAGTTTAACATATTTGAACAATAAATGTTTGTGACCATGAAAATGTGGAATTTAAAATATTTAGTTAGTATAGTATGAACCTAAGGCTCAAATATCTTAAAGTACCATAATAATACTATATGTTATAATAATGTTATATGATTTATTGAATTATTATAATATTATGGTCATGATATAATAGAGTGACACATAATAGATTTGGAAAGTACAGGGTAATGTGTTTGTTTTTTATTTTTTATTTTTTTGGGTTACATAGAGGAGTTGGTTACAACCACTATTCACTATTTTTAGTAACAGGGTTCAAACCACATGGACTGCTCCCAACAGTTTATTCGTCTCGTTGTTGTTGTTGACCTCGTGTGAGATGAAGACTACCGGTCATTTAGGATTAGTACCATTATCGTTGGTTTGGCACACACTCATAGGATTTAGCACAAATTATTACCTTTGTTAAAGCTGGCAGTGCACCCCCGAAGTTTGAACCTAAGTCTCTTCTTGGCAAGGATTCAACACGGATTATTACCTTTGCTAAAGCTAGCAGTGTACCTCGAGGTTTGAACCTAAGCCTCTTCTTGGCAAGTACTTGGCCAATCAAGCCTTTACCAATTCACCTAGCCCTTAGGTACTAAAATTTTAGGTTACTGTGAGAAACCCCTACGACCGACAACGCCCAGGGTTGAGCAGTCAACTCCCAACCACGACCTCTCGTAAAGCTGAAAGCTATGCTTATCAATAGGGAATTTAGCACACAGGACCTTAAAAGTTATTCTATATTTTTCTTTTAATTAAATTAAAAATATTATATAATAATATATATTTAAGCTATTTTGAATTAATGGTAATAGATTACACATGTATAGATATGATTGAAGTTTAAATCTTTATATTGATAAATGCACTTGTGTAATTTAATGAAATAGTACTATTATTAATTAAAATAATATTAATACATAAAAAATTATTTAAATTTTATTTGATTTTATAATATAAAAAATAATATCATTTAAAGTTTTATAAAAATATTATTAAAAACTATCTTTCTAATAAAAAAATAAACCCTTTAATTTTGATCCTTAACTAATCTATATACAAGTAATTGAAACTAAGGGCCATCAATTAGGCTATGTGTAAGTGCAGGTTAATTTACCTCAAATAAATCAACAACTATTTGTTTAAAAATTCATTAAAAAAAAAAAACTATTTGTTTAAAAATCATAATAAATTTAATTCAAATAAATTAACAACTATTGGTTTAAAAAAATATAATAAATTTACTTTCTTATGATTTATCAACAATAAAAACATCATTTATATTATTATTTATATTGTCGATGATAAGTTTTTTTTTTTAATTTGGTTAGTGTGAAAAATTCTTACGACCAGCG
This sequence comes from Wollemia nobilis, assembly GCA_028583015.1. Lineage (NCBI taxonomy): Eukaryota > Viridiplantae > Streptophyta > Pinopsida > Araucariales > Araucariaceae > Wollemia > Wollemia nobilis. Next base: position 15,198,753 of record JAQPPZ010000521.1, read on the forward strand.
TACAAGGTTGAGAAGTCTCCTTCCAACTATGACTCTTGGTAAAGCCGAGAGCTATGCTTAAACATCACTTATATTATTACTTAAATTATTGATAATAATATATATTTTTTTTTATCTGGTTATTATGAGAAACCCTTACTACCAACGCATAGGGTTGAGCAGTCTTCTCCCAACCATGACTCCTCGTAAAGCCCAGAGCTATGCTTATCAATAGGAAATTTAACACACAACCACCACACATCCACCTCCTCACACACTCGCCCATGCCATGGTTTGGGCCTTGGACCTCCCGAAGAAGAGGCAAAGCCCGAACTATTGCGTTGTTTGCCGGGGACCGCAAATTTTAGATTAGTGTAAGAAACTCCTACGATGCACAGAGCTGAGCAATCTCCTCCCAATCATGACCTCTCGTAAAATAAAGAATTTAATACATTATGTTCATTTTTGCGTTACAAAAGTTTATGGACCTCGTGTTCAAGAAGACGAGACTTGCCTTCTCCATTTATATTATCCATCATAATACTTGAGTTCAATTATGTATAAATATATTGATAAAAAACGGTAATAAAACATTATTTTATTTTATAATAATTTAAAACTGTAAGGAAAAAAATTGTATATATATAAGATTTAAAACTAAAGGCGAACTCAAAGTCAACGCCAAATAATAATTTGCAGGGAACGTACTCTTAAAAACGCCAACCATAAGTTTGGTTGTTAAGCACTTCAACTTTTATGGTGGAAATTGGACTGTACAAGCCCACTTTTAAATGTTCGCACAACACGTAATAGGAGCATGTGACGGTTCCAATCATCATTTACTACTTCCTGCTTCATTTGACAACACAGAGGTAGGGTGGGTTTTGTTTTTTTTTTTTGTTTTTGGAAGGTTTATATTATTTAAAGATAGGTTGATGGTAGTTGTTAAGTGTTTGTTGGTTGGGTGTTATAATTTATGATGAGGATCAGAGCTATCCTTATCAATAGGAAATTAACACACAATTTAAATTTTAGATCTTTTGAAGAAGAGTTAAACCCTTCGAACCACGGTTTTAAAATTTTTAAAAATAATATAAAATATATTTTGAAAGTAAAAAACTTTTAATTTTTTTTTTTTAAGGAAATTAAAAATATATGAAAAAAAGATACCTTACTTCCTTGAGTCTTACCCGAAAGTAGCATCATATATATGAAAAAAGAAAAAGTTATTTTAAAAAAAGAAAATAAAAAATAAAAAAAATTTACAAAGAAAAACTAATAGCATAAAAGAAAAGTTATTAATAAAAATTTTAATTGAATGTAAAGATGTGATACTATGATTAAAGAAGAAAGGAAATGTGAATCGTTGTAATGTCTCTTTTTAACCTATAATGAGCTCCCATAGGCTAAATCGGATGTAGGGGAGTCCATTGGGATAGTTCAGTTGATGTCAAGGTGAACAGAGCTTCAAATTGCCAGTTTCTTGGTTCGTCTTGAGCATAATTGCAAGGACTTACTATTTTTAGTAAGTCAGTTAGGGTTGGAATCTCAAGAAACGAATGTTACGGATGGATAGTTCGACGAAATGGGTATCCGTTTCTACTTTTATATCATGGGTCCGACATATGGAGACAGATTATTTTAATGCCCGAAGAATATTAATGTAGTAAATATTAAATAAAATGTAATTTTCTAATGTTGGGTATTATATTTTATTAATGGGATATTATAAGGGGGTCATATAACCACTTAAAAGAAAGGTCATGTCATAAAGTATTAAATTAAGGAGGCCTAGACATGATACGCCCCTCTAGGGGTCCCATTTAATTAAAATGAATAATTTAAATTATAAGTTTCCCTTCCATTTTGGCCGACTCATTTGAAGGAGGAAATAAATGCGAGTTTGGAAATTATAAGGTCTTTTTTTTTGTTGGCCGTACAGTTCCATCATAGGCTGTACATCATTTGGATGGAGAAGTCCATAGTTTGAAGCTTATGATTAGAAATTTGATTGTTGTACATGTTGATAAGAACTCAGACTGAAATTCTAAATTTCAAATAAATTCGGGTACTCTAATTTTTTATCATTTCCTTTAAAGGGTTCGTAGTTATATGTATGTATTATCTTGGCTTCAAATTTCATGTTGATTGAATGAGTAGTTTGTAAGTTATAGCTTTCCAAAGTTTGTTGTTCATGCATTTTCTGCATATTTTCATACTTAGAAAAAATATTTGAGGTTCCATAGACCATATTTGGGTCTCGCAGACGTAATTAAAATCTTTCATTTAATTTCATTTCTCAATAAACTTATCCATCTCGTTCTTGTTAACCCTGCGTGATACGGGGATCATTGATCCCTTGGGATTCGTAACATTGTCGGTCTAGCATTCACAGTAGACAACAAATGCTTTATTACAACTTTTTTATCTATATGTTTTATACACATTCGTTATGGGATTGAACTCGAATCTTATCATTGTAAGTGATGTCTTTGTTGAAAAATCCTACGCATGTAAATTTGTTATATTTTTTTAACAAATTATTAATTTATTTGAGATAAGTTTGTAACTATTTATATTTTTCAAATAAATAGTTGTTGATTTTTTTTTTAATTGATGGCCCTTACATTCAATTATTTGCCCTAACAAGTGCTTCATACTTGTAAGATTAGTTAAGGATTAAAATTAAAGGATTTGTTTCTTTTTTATTTGAAAGATAGTTTTTAATAATGTTTTTATAAAGAATTGAAAATGATTTATTTTTTATTATTATCAAGTTTTGTAGAATGCAATTTTTGGTGTGGACCAAAAATTAGGGAGGGGACGATGGCGGGAGCAATAGCAGGAGCGACAGCTGGAGCGTAGTTTGGAGCAGAAGCGGAGGCAGGGCCGGGATCGGATCCAAAACAGAGCGCTGGATCCTGGGCGGGCCCGGATCCAGGAGGTTCAGGTACGTCCGGGCCCTGGCTGGGCCCAGGCGGATCCGCGACGGGGTCGGACGGGGGTCTCGAGCAGTGCGTTGGGTTTGGTGGGGTCAGGATTCTGGGCCCGCGCCCCCTGCCTGGCCCTGTCGCGTCGGATGGCCTTGGGAAGGCAACCCCCGATCCGGGGCTAGGGCGGGCCCCGGGAGGCCCTAAACCCTCCTACCAATAGGTTTTGGCGGGCTCCAGGACCCCTGCACGGGCCCTGGGTGTCGGACTTTCCCTCCAAGGCACCCACATTTCCATCCAGGAGGAGGTTTACTCTTCCCTGGTTTCTGATTCTTCATCCTCCTTGGTTGGGAAGTTCCTGGGCGGGCGCCCAGACATGGAAACGATCCGCAAATGGGCGGCCACCAAATGGAAGGTCTCCGGCCATATCCGGTGGTTGCCCTGTCCAGAGGCTTTTTCATTATCAAACTCAACAACAACGAGGATGCTGAGAAGATCCTGTCGGGCGGGCCCTGGTTCTTGGGTCGCAAGAGCCTTTTTCTCAGACGCTATGGTGCAGATTTTCATCCCAGCACCCAAAGCATCAACTTTGCCCCGATCTGGGTTCGCCTCCCGGACCTCCCCTTTCATCTGTGGCGCGAAGACGTTCTTAAGCTCATCGCCCAGTCGGTTGGAGACCTGGTGGCCTTTGATCCTGCGACCAAGGCTGGCTCTCGCATGGTGCATGCAAGGTTCTGTGCCAACGCCAACCTCGAATCTGAGCTCCCCTCCTCGGTGACCATCTCTTCTGGGTCCTTCTTCTGGCGCCAAACCCTTATTTACGAAAATAAACCTGCCTTTTGCACCTCCTGCAGCTCTCAAGGCCACCTCCCTCACCAATGCCCGGCTTCTAGGAAGGCGAAAGGCCCTAATCCCAAACCCCCGCCTAGCTCTGGTCGGGCCCCCTCCCAGGATCCATCTCGTCCCAACCCTAGCACTCCCCTCAAGGAGGTTTCCCCTTCGGGCCCCCAGGCCCTCGAGGCTTGTTCGGAGGGCGTCCCCCCAGCGACCCCTCCGGGGACCCGATCCCAGATCCCCCCCGCACCCCATTCTGGCTCCTTCGCAAGCCCCGGCTGCTACCGGGACCCAACCCTCCCCCCCCACCCCCTTCTGACCCCGGCCCCCCAGGCATCCTTCCCGGAACCTACCCCCTTGGTGTGTGGGTCCGAGCGATCTAATGATGAGACCGAAGGCAGCTCTCCTTCCGAGTCCGACGAAGTCAGCCCCAAAATGACCCGGAGCAGATCCTTTACCACAGATTTTGGCAACAAAGGTAAACGAGGGCGGCCCACCCGGTGCGAACAACGGTCTAGGATCACCGAGGACGACATTGCTAGCGGTTCCCAAACTACGCTACCTGACGTTGGCACGAGCTTTCGCAAGGCGGACGATGCCCGATCCAAACCTCCCGCCCAGGCTGGAAAGGGGGGCAGGCGACCCCAAAAGGGTGCCAAATGAAGTTAATCTCCTGGAACATCAGGGGACTCAATGGGGTCCCCAAGAAAAGGATCCTCGGTCAACTCCGTAGGGACCACCACCCGTCCTTCATCCTCCTATAGGAGACCAAGATAGATGACGTCGCCGCCCGAAGAATTGCCCATGCTACCTGGCGCAACTGTGAACTTCTCTCCACCCCCACGGTTGGCTCAGCCGGGGGCCTCATGTGCATGTGGGACCCTCGATCCTACGAGGGAAGGCTCATTTCCTCGTCGCCCAGGATCATGAACATTTTGGTCCACTGCCTCAACTCTAAGCGATCATGGATCCTATCCAACGTCTACGCCCCCAACAGTCCCGTTGAGAAAGCAAGGCTCTAGTAGGAAATCAGCTCGATGAGAGAAGCCTTCGCTCCCCTGCCCTGGATCCTGTCCGGGGATTTCAACAGCCCCCTATTTTCCTCTGACAAATGCGGGGGTTCGGAGGTCAGAACCAAAAGCATGGACGACTTTGGGGCCTTTACCGCCCACAATGAGCTCATGGATGTCAGCCTGAAGGGTGCCCGGTTCACGTGGTCCAACAAGCGAGCGGGACCCAACCACATTCAGGTAAGGTTAGATAGAGTGTTCTTGTCTAAGGAAGCCCTCCCCATTTTTGTCGACGCCTCCCTATTGGCCCTCCCCAAAATCGGGTCCGATCATAGCCCCCTCCTCCTCGAGACTGATCATCGCCCCCCCAGGAGACCCTTCCGGTTTGAGTCCATGTGGCTTCACCACCCCGACCTCTGGGCCCAGGTCGGCTGCTGGTGGGCTCCCCCTATCCCTGGCCGCCCTGTCGAACAGGTCTTCCACAAGTTGAGACGCCTCAAGGAACACCTCAAGACTTGGAACAAAGAAGTGTTCGGTAATATCTTTGAAAGCAAGGAGGCTATCAAAAATAAACTCGATGAGATTGAGTCCAGATTCCAAGATGGCTCTCAAGAACCCGACCTCAAGGAAGAGGAACGCACTGCCCTCAGCGAGTACCACAATATCCTAGCCAGGGAAGAAACCTTTTGGAGGCAGAAGTCGCGTGCTCTGTGGATCCAAGATGGCGATGCAAACACCAAGTTCTTTCATGCATCGACCCTCCGAAACAGGGGTTCCAACAGAATTGTCGAGCTGGTTGATAGCAATGGTAGTATCATCAACAAGGAAGAGGACATCCAAGCCGAGGCAGTCCACTTCTTCCAAGAGCTCCTGGGCGATGGACCTCCTATGTCCTCGGAGGCGGTCGACTCTCTTCTGGAGCACATCCCGACGTCCGTCCAGGCCATGGCTAATGCAAAGCTGGTTCAAGCCTTGTCGGACTCAGAAATCCATGCTGCCACCTTTTCCATGAAGGCTGAGGCAGCCCCGGGCCCGGACGGGTTTCCTCCCCGCTTCTTCCAGGCTTTCTGGGACATTGTGGGCCTTGATGTGTGTGCTGCCATCCGGGACCTACAGTTTGCCAGATCCATTCCCAGAGGCATCAACACCACCTTCATAGCCCTGATCCCGAAGACCCAGGCTGCAAGGTCCCTGTCAGACTTCCGCCCCATCAGCTTGTGCAACGTCCTCTATAAAATTTTGACTAAAGCCATGACAAACCGCCTCAAAGACATTCTTCCCCTGATCATTTCCCCCTGCCAGGGAAGCTCCGTCAAAGGCAGGCTGATTACTGACGGGGTCATAATCATGCATGAGGCCATTCACTCAGCTGTTCTTTCCAGAAAGGCCCATTTCCTGCTCAAGCTCGATATGAACAAGGCTTTTGACAGGGTCGATTGGAGCTTCCTGTCCAAGGTCCTCCTCAAATTTGGGTTTCACCCCTCCTGGGTCCATCTCATCAACAAGTGCGTGTCCTCCCCCTGGTTCTCTATCCTGGTCAATGGTTCCCCGACCGGGTTCTTCCCCAGTTCCAGAGGTCTCCGCCAAGGTGACCCCCTATCCCCGATTCTCTTTATTATCCTGGCCGAGGCCCTGGGACGAACCATTTCGAACGCTGTTACTCGCGGTCTTATCTCGGGCATCAGACCGGCGCAGGACCTCCCCCCCGTGTCCCATCAGCAGTTTGTGGACGACACCATTCTTGCCTCCTCGGCCTCGGTCCCTCAGGCTAAGGCCCTCAAGAGCATCCTTACCCTGTACGAGGAGGCGGCTGGGCAAAAAATTAACCTACGAAAAAGCAAGATTTACTTCATCAACACCCCCGTGGCTAGACAAATCAAAATCGGGCGGATCCTGGGCTGCTCCCCCGGCTCCCTCCCTTCCTCCTACCTCGGGCTTCCTCTGTTCATAGGGGCGTCTTCCAAGGTGTTGTGGAATGGGGTGATTGAGCGGATTCAAAGAAAACTCGCCCCCTGGAAAGGCCACCTTCTCTCTCAGGCCGGCAGAGCCACTCTCTTGGCGTCCGTTCTCCAAAGCATTCCGATATACTTCATGTCGGTCTTCAGAATTTTGGCCTCCATTGCTACTCTCATTGAGCAAATTCAGAAACGTTTTCTCTGGTCGGGAGGCGAAGACAAGAAAAGGATTCCCCTGGTCTCCTGGCCCCTGGTCTGTCGCCCCAAAGATGAGGGAGGGATCGGGCTCAGACGGGTGGTTCCCATGAATAAGGCCCTTCTGTCCAAACATGCCTGGAAGGTTCATACCAATACCCCTGACGAATGGGTTTGCATTGTGCGTAGGAAGTACTGCCACAATCACCCTTTCCTTGGGGATACCCAGCCCCGCGATGGATCTGCCTTCTGGAAGGCCCTGCTTTCCACCAGAGATATTGTTCAGCAAGGGACCAGATGGATCCTTGGAGACGGTGCCAAGATTGACTTATGGGAGGACAGATGGATCCTCGACGAGGCCCTGAGCTCGGACAGAGAACTCCTTCTTCTCAAACCTGGGCTTGCGGACCGTGGACCCAGAGTGTCTGACTACATGACCCAGTGTCAGGGGCGGACCACTTGGAAACCCATCCTGAACCCCAGGTTCCCGCTTCAAGCTGCCAAACTTCAGCGCATCCTCAGTGCGACAGTCATCCCTTCTTTCGGTGACAGTGATAGATGCGTGTGGCATGGCTCTCCCAGCGGCATTTTTTTAGTCAAGTCTGCTTACCATATTCAGAGAACCCCGGGGGCAACCACCTTCCCGACTCAGCTGGTCTGGGCCAAGAAATTGATCCCCAAAATTAGCCATTTCGTTTGGGCGGCCGTCCAAAACAAAATCCTCACGATCGAAAATCTGATCAAGCGAGGTTTCCAAATCCCCAACAGATGTTTCCTCTGCTGTGCCGCTTGGGAGTCTACCAACCACCTTTTCTTAAACTGCGCCTTCTCTTCCGAAGCTCTGGGCCTCATCCTCTCCCATTTTTTCGTTCAATGGGCGGCCCCCAATTCCATTTCTGACCTCCTGTCTCAGTGGCCCACCCCCTTTGCCCATCCCTTTCTTCGCTTCCTCTAGAAGGCCTGCCTTCCTCACTTGCTCTGGAAAATTTGGCTCGAGCGTAACCGGCGAGCCTTTTCCTCCCCGGCCTGCTCCCCCCAGAGGTTGGTATCCAAAGCAGTCTCCTTTGCCACTGAGAATTCCCGCCTCATTCCCCTTTCTACGGAACCCAGGCGGTCGAGCGAAGCTTCCCTTCTCTCCTCCCTCGGCTTCCAGATCACCCCCCTGCTTCCCCTCCCGCCCCTTCCCGTCGCTCCCTGATCAGATGGACTCCCCCCCCCGGGTGGCTCAAGCTCAATTTCGACGGCGCTTCCAAAGGCAACCCCGGGCCCTCTGGGGCTGGCGGGGTTATCAGAGACGGTTTCGGGAATCTGGTCACTGCCTTCGCGGTCCCGCTGGGCAGGCAAACTAACAACTTTGTCGAAGGCTACTCGGCTTGCTCAGTGGCCTGTCGGCTCTCAGGGGCTCCTCCCCAAAAATTATTATTGAAGGCGACTCCCAAGTCATTATCAGAGGCGCCAGCAAGCCCGAGTCCTATTCCTGGCGATTCCAGAACTCCATCCGGGAGGCCCTCTTCCTGCTCCAGGGCTTCCCCGATCACACTTTCCAGCATGTTCTCAGAGAAGGCAACAGGGCTGCTGACTTCATGGCTAATCTAGGCATCACTGTTGGAGAATTCACCACCTGGACCTCGCACTTCCCTGTAGGCCTAATCCAAATTGCGATGCAGGACCACCCCGATCATGATGTTCTCTCGGGTGTCTAGTCTTCCCCGTGGCTGGGCGGCGAAGTCCCCCCGACGTGTGCATCCGCTGTCCAGTGCTTCTCGGCCCCGTGTCGACCCGTCGGCTCGCCACCCTGTCCGCGTGAGGACCGCCCAGGTCCTCCCCGTAGCGGCCCACACCCCCTGCCTTGTCAGCTGCCCGTGCTAGCCAGCTGGCAGCCCTGGCAACCCCATTTTTTTGTGCATGGCGGACCTCCCCGTCATTCTCGCTTTGATCTCTACGTCGCCTGATTCTCGTGCCATGCCAACCCGTTCGAGGTCAACTCCGACGCGGCTCACTCCCGGCGCTCCTTCGCTCAGCGTTCGCCAACTGGCGCTTTGGCAGTGGGCCTTTCCCATCCTCGCGTGTCAGCAGCCTGGTGCGCCCCCTCAGCCCCCTCCCCGTCGTGTCGATCCCAGCCGCGTGTGCTACTTTCCAAAGCTGGCGGCGCTCCCCCTTCTCAAGCCATCGCACGGCCTTTATATTCCCCTCCCTGTCCCATCCCGCTGTCGCATTCCCCCTCCCCTGCTCTTTCTTCCCCGGTCTGGCATTTTCTGCCCCCTCTGTCCCCACCTTGCCAGCTCATCCCCCATGGCATCCAAAGCTATTTTTCTGGAGCCCCCTGTCCTCGAGTTGAGCGGCCCTGCTCGCTTATTCTTCGATGCCAAGAAATTTATGCCATTTTTCAGCAAATTCGCCGGCCATGACGACGAGATCACCCAGGGGTTCTTGGAGTCGTGGAACGACGAGGAAGTTACAGTCAAGGGTTTGCACTTCAAAATCTCCAAGGACTTCCTCACAGAGGTCACCGGCCTCCACCACGAGGAGAAAGGCCGTGTCGTCAGACGGGATAAACACAACTGGGAAGAGGAGCTCTCCCGCTTCCCAGACCACCAGTGGGACAAAGCCAACTTACTTCGCTCTCACCTCCCGGTGTCGTTCGACCAAGCCATTGTCCCGGTAATGCAATATATTACCTGTGACGATCCCGAGCAGCGGCTGTTTAGCTTCCATCTCAGTTATTTTAACCACCTCCGCGGAGCTACCCTCATCAGCACCCCCCGCTTCCTCCTCTACTCTTTGGGTCTGACCATTGAGCGTGCCCGCAAGAACCATTCCCGACCCTTACACCAGGGGCTCATGGTTGTTCTCTACAGACATGCCCTGGCCAACCAGCCCCAGCTGCACAGCATTCCCCCCCTCTCTTCTGTCCCGCCCCCCAAAACTGGCGTTTCTCCCCCTGGTTCCCCTGTCGCCAAAGGCTCCCCCGCTCCTGCCGATTCTGCTTCCCTGAAGCGTCGTAGGCCTACACGCAAGTGCAGGGCGTCGAGCACAGGCCCTGACAGGGCCCTTCCTCCCAGTTCAGGGTGCAAAAGGGCCTCCCCCGGACCCAGCTGGACTGCAGAAAGCCCCAAGAATGCCAAACCAGAGAACCCGGAGCCCACTGTGATCAGCTCTGAGTCAGATGATGCGTTGCAGAAGCTGGCACTCCATGGCCTCCTGGATACTGCGGTCAGTGCTCTCAACACAGCTGCCCAAGCTGCGTCTCATGCCGCCAAGGCGTTGTCCGAGCTCCGTCGCAAGCTGGAGGAAAGCGCTGTCAAGGGCCAGCGGCAGACTGAGCGGGCCGAGGACGGATCAGGGCCCAGTTAGCTTGGCCCCTGGCATTCGCCGTTTTCAATGTGTCTTGTTTTTGGGTTTGTTTTTTTGGAGATTCTCGGCTGCGAAGTTTATTCGGGCACTTTTGTTTTCTGTAGTTTCCAGGGCCCCAAGACGGGGACGTTATTTCTGTTTTATGTTTCCAGGGCCCCGGGATGGGGACGTTATTTTTGGTTTTAAAGTTTCACTGCTTCGGCCACTACTGTAATTAAGGTTTTGGGATCCTATTTAAAAAACCCATCTGTAAATATACTGTTACCTATCAAAAAAAAAATGATTTATTTTTTATATAATAAAATCAAATAAAATTTATACATATTTATCTTTTTTAATGTATTAAATTTATTTTAATTAATTATAGTATTATATTATTTCATTAAATTACACATGTAAAAATTTAAATTTTAATCATGGTGTAATTTATTGCCATTATTATTTTTTTCGATTATATAGGAGAGTTGGTCACAACCACGTTATTTTTAGTAACTGAAAAGCGCATGGTTCTGCTTAATACCTTAAATATATATTATTATATAATATTTTTAATTCAGTTAAAAGGAAAATGTAAAATAGCTTTTTAAGTTCTAGTACATATTACCCTGTTCTTTCCAAATATATTATGTGTCACTCATATTATATCATGATATATTATTATAATATTTTAATAAATCATATAATATTATTATAACATATAGTATTATCATGGTACTGATGGTATTTGAGCCTTAGGTTCATACTATAACTAAACATTTTAAATTCCACCATTTCATGATCATATACATTAATTGTTCAAATATCTTAAACTTTTTAAGACCTTATAAAGACTGACTTTTCAGCTTTGGGAAGTCATTTGTCCCATGAAAGCATCCATTTTACTCAACTAATGTGATTTAATTGGTGGCTAATGGAAAATTTTGTCACTATTGCTAGCAACCTCCATGTTTGCCTCTTTTATACTATAAGTTTTCTTGTTGTTCCCAATGAGCTTGAGGAGCACAATTCCATAAATCACTCTATGTTGCTAAAATGAGATTTTGTAGGATTTGTACCTACCTCTATTTGACTAATTCTCATGGTTAATAATGCAAGAAACAAGTTACCTATTTTTTTCTAAAACTTCAAATAAACTTCGCTTGTGACCTTGTTCTTTAAAGTTGTTTACTTTATTGACATATTTACCTTTGTATAATTTACATTATAGGTAACATAGGTATTTAGTTTAAATCATTAGACTTATTTATTCAAGTGGATGAGCTTCAAAATATCCTTCAAAGAGTTGTATTTGATTATTTCTATAAAGAAAGATGAATTGTTTTGGAATCTTATATATATATATATATATATATATATATATATATATATATATATATATAATATGGGTTTTATGTGAGGCTAATTCTATCAACACATCAAACAATATACCTACTATTAGGAAAATTCACTACACAAAGAAAAAAAAGAGGTTTTACCTTGACCCAATTTTGCAAGATGACCTTGATGGGAAATAGGCTAGTAGAAGAAGAAAAGCAGAGGTAAAAGTACACCATCAATTTCACAGGCACTAATTTTATGATAAAAAAAGGTAGCAAGATTTTGAAGCTATGCATACCATCAATTTTCCATGTCTACAGTGGGCATTCTTTTGTCATGTAGAAGGGACACGATAGAGTTCAAATGTTATGTAGGCTATTCAATATTTGATCAATAGTGGGTGCTAACTTGAGGATTTGAGGAGGCCACAAAAATTTCTAAGTCTGTGTAGCCCATTGATCAAGTCAACCCAATAATAGACACTAATTCCATGAAAAAATGTAATAAAGCAAGGTTGCATGCACTATCAATATTCAAGATTAATGGAAGGGGTTGATTCTACAAAAGAGTATCCATAAAGAACCTTATAGTTGCATGAGTCGTTGATTACTTATCCAATAGCCTATGCTATTTCATAAAGCCACCTAAAGGGTGTCAGAGGAGGTTTCCACCATTGGTCAAGGCCTAAACATGTGGTAAATATATCGATCATCTATGAAATAAGCAAGTAGTTGTCTCATCAAAGAGCGCATCCAAGGAAGATCTTTGGTTGCTCTTAGATCCAACAGTCCATAGAGTTTTAGAATAATGAGAAGGCATGTAGGTCATAAAATTACGCGAGACATCCAATTATTATGATCAAAAACCTACATCATCTTCTCTAAGCTTTTAGTGATAATCAAAGCACCTCACCATTGGTCAAAATATAGTGAAGTCAATACTCATAGATCAGTCCTTTTGTGCTTGGTTAATCCCATATTAACTACACATGTTGTAACTACATGAGCTATCCACTACATAATCAATCTTAATCCTATGGCTTGCACGAATTGATAACGAACCTAGAGAAGATTTTCCAACCATCAAATCAAGAAGAAAACCATTTGACCTATGAAGCCTTAATTTTGAAATAGGCAATAGTAGCCACTTATATGATTTTATTATAGGTACGACATTCTAGGGATGTGATTGACATATTAAAGGTAGTGGTAGGGGAAGATCTAGTTCTAGATATCTTGAGCCCAATGAAATTGATTGTAGATGGATCCTACACTCACTCTCTAGGGAATTCCTAGTAAGGGTGTTATGAGGACATCATTTTAGTCCTAGGTTTAGTTTCATTCCTAGGCTTATTATTTTATTATTTTCTAGCTAGGCATATTATTAGCTAGATATAGTTGGCATATTTTTTTACCCCTTTGTACCCACGTGAAGCTTCCATTAGCTCATGTTGGATTGGTTGTTAGCTTAGGTGGCATTTTTTAGCTAGGTTGTTAGTTATTATTACCATCTTAGCTTGATCATAGTCTATGGTTATAAATTTGTTAGAATATTTCATTTTGGAAAGATTATGGTTGTAATTATGCTAATTAAGCACCTTACGTGAATACAATTTTCAATTTGCAATTTTAAAAGTTGATTTCATCATCACTTGTATCAAAGAATGAGATCAGGCTTGTGGGAATTTGGCTCTTAGTTTATCTAGAAAGCCATTAGTTTGCATAGGATTAGGTGCATCAAATCCTTGCAAAATTTCCCTAAATTCTTAAATTTAGATTCAAATTGACCCTTTGATTAGTTGTGTTGAGTCAGTTTACCTCCTTGCATTAGTGTTGAGTCAGTTGACATATTACCTACTCGTGTTGATTTATTTGAGGTAAATTTGTTATGCTTTTAAACAAATAGTTGTTGATTTATTTGAGGTAAATAAACCTGCATTTACACATAGTCTAGTTGATGGTCCTTAAATTCAATTATTTTTCATAACAAGTGCTTCATACTTGTAAAGTAGCTTAGATATATAGATTAATTAAGGATTAAAATTAAAAGGTTCATTTCCTTTTTAACTGAAAGATATTTTTTAATAATGTCTTTATTGAGAGTTGAAAATGATTTAATCTTTTATACAACAAAATCAAATAAAATTTATACATCTTTTTTAATGTGTTAAATTTATTTTAACTAATCATGGTATCATACTATTTCATTAAATTACACAAGTGCATATATCAATGTAAAGATTTAAACTCCAATCATGTCGATATAGGTGTAACCTATTACCATTAATTCAAAATGCCTTAAATATATTATTATATAATAATTTTATTTAGTTAAAAGGAAAATATAGAATAACTTTTAAGTTCTAGCACAGATTACCCTCTACTTTCCAAATCTATTATGTGTCACTCATATTATATCATGACCATATTATTATAATATTTTAATAAATTATATAACATTATTATAACATAAAGTATTATTGTGGTACTTATGATATTTGAGCCTTACGTTCATATTATATACTAACTAAACATTTTAAATTCCACCTTTCCATGATCACATACATTAATTGTTCAAATATGTTAAACTTTTTAAGACCTTATAAAGGTTGATGTTTTAGCTTTGGGAAGTCATTTGCCCCATGAAAGCATCCATTTTACTCAACTAATGTGATTAAATTGATGGCTAAATTGCTAATGGAAAATTTCCTCACTATTGCTAGCAACCTCCTTCTTTACCTCTTTTATACTATAAGCTTTCTTGTTTCTCCCAATGAGCTTGAGGAGCACAATTCCATAAATCACTCTATGTTGCTAAAATGAGATCTTGTAGGATTTGTACCTCCCTCTATTTGACTAATTCTCATGGTTAATATTGCAAGGAACAAGTTACCTATTTTTTTTCTAAAACTTCAAATAAACTTCACTTGTGACCTTGTTCTTTAAAGTTGTTTACTTTATTGACACATTAACCTTTGTATAATTTACATCATAGGTAACATAGAGATTTAGTTTAAATCATTAGACGTATTCATTCAAGTGGATGAGCTTCAAAAGATGAATTGGTTTGGAATCTTATAAATAAATAAATAAATATATATATATATATATAAATATATATAAATATATATATATATATATATATATATATATATATATATATATATATATATATATTTGAGGCTAATTCTATCAACACATCAAACAATATACCTACTATTAGAAAAATTCACTACACAAAGGAAAGAAAGAGGTTTTACCTTGACCTAATTTTGCAAGATGACATTGATGGAAAATAGGCCAGTAGAAGAAGAAAAGCAGAGGTAAAAGCACACCATCAATTTCACAGGCACTAATTTTATGATAAAAAAAGGTAGTAAGATTTTGAAGCTATACATACTATCAATTTTCCACATCTAAGGTGGGCATTCTTTTATCATGTAGAAGGGACACAATAGAGTTCAAATGTTGTGTAGGCTATTCGATCTTTGATCAATAGTGGGTGTTAAGTTGAGGAGATGAGGAGGCCAAAAAAAATTCTAAGTCCGTGTAGCCCATTGATCAAGTCAACCCAACAACAAACACTAATTCCATAAAAAATGTGATAAAGCAAGGTTGCATGCGATGTCGATATTCAAGATCTATGGTAGGGGTTGATTCTACAAAAGAGTATCCATAAAGAACCTTAAAGTTGCATGAGTTATTGATTACTCATCCAATAGCCTACGTTATTTTATAAAGCCACCTAAAGAGTGTCATAGGAAGTTCCCACCATTGGTCAAGGCCTAAACATGTGGTAAATATATCAATCATCTATGAAATAAGCAAGTAGTTGTCTCATCAAAGAGCGCATCCAAGAAAGATATTTTGTTGATCTTAGATCCAATAGTCCATAGAGTTTTAGAATAATGAGAAGGCATGTAGGTCATAAAATTACACGAGACATCCAATTATTATGATCAACAACCCACATCATCTTCTCTAAGCTTTTAGTGATAATCAAAGCACCTCATAATTGGTCAAAATACAGTGAAGTCAATACCCATAGATCAGTCCTTTTGTGCTTGGTTAATCCCATAGTAACTACACATGTGGTAACTGTACGAGCTATCTACCGGTAAGGATACCACTTGCATTATCGATGATGTGACCCGGGTTCAATCTCCATGGTGGATGTGTATAAGAAGTATTACTCAAAACAAAAATGTATGAGCTATCCACTACATAATCAATCATAATCTTATGGCTTGCACGAATTGATAACAAACCTAGAGAAGCTTTTCCAAACATCCAATTAAGATGAAAACCGTCTGACCTAGGAAGCCTTAATTTTGAAAATAGGCAACAATAGCCAATTATATAATTTAATTATAGGCACGATATTCTAGGGATGTGATTGGCATCTTAAAGGTAGTGGTAGGGGAAGCTCTAGTTCTAGAGACCTCGAGCCCAATGAAATTGATTGTAGATGGATCCTACGCTCACTCTCTAGGAAATTCCTAGTAAGGGTGTGATGACGACATCATTTTAGTCCTAGGTTTAGTTTCATTCCTAGGATTATTATTTTATTATTTTCTAGCTAGGCATATTATTAGCTAGATATATTTGGCATATTGTTTTACCCCTTTGTACCCACATGAAGCTTCCATTAGCTCATGTTGGATTGGTTTTTAGCTTAGGTGGCATTTGTTAGTTAGGTTGTTAGTTATTATTACCATCTTAGCTTGATCATAGTCTATGGTTAGAAATTTGTTAGAATCTTCCATTTTGGAAATATTATGGTTGTAATTATGCTATTTAAGCACCTTACGTGGATACAATTTTTAATTTACATTTTTCAAAGTTGAGTTCCTCATCACTTGTATCAAAGAATGAGATCAAGCTTGTGGGAATTTGACTCTTAGTTTGTCTAGGAAGCCATTAGTTTGCATAGGATTGGGTGCATAAAATCCTTGCAAAATTTCCCTAAATTTCTAAATTTAGATTCAAATTGACCCTTTAATTAGTTGTGTTGAGTCAATTTACCTCCTTGCATTAAATTTGGTGCACTTTGGACTTGTAATCTCTAATTTGAAATGTTTAAAAAGGTTAAATTGAGGTCTTAAATTAAATATTAATATTAATATTAAATATTATAAGGTTTTAGTATCTTATTTCAAATAAATTAGGTATGATCCACCTGATTTCCAAGCGATCATCTTGATCATTGTTGATCACTCTCGACCTTTGTCAAATCCTTAACGACCATCATCGACCACCCAATCGATAGCCATGTTGCCCTTGTCGGTCCCTTCCACTCAACGCCTACTACCAGTCGATGCTCAAACTACTTTTGGCTGCCTTTGTCATGAGCTGGCCAGAGTCGACCACCAAGAATCGACTACTAAGGTCGACCATCAACGAACCAGACTATTGATGGTGTCACTCCTTCATCAATCATCTGGTGGATTTTGGGAGGCTTGATTTTTGTTTGTAGGTCGTAACTTATTGATAACTCATCATGTTGATGTGATTATCGATTGTTGATGCCCTCCTAGAATTTGCTACCAATGATAGCTATTTGTTGGACACCTCCACCTGAATCCCAATGGCACCACCTCACTACTCTAATCATTTTGATGATGAAGATCGTTTGTCAACCAAATTGCTTCTTGCACACTCTAACAAATCCTTGTGCTCTTTGATGTAAACAAAAACAATCCAATAATTTCTTGATGGATAGTCATAAATTTATCTTTTAGTTTTATCCTACATTGGATATGGAGAAGGCTTTTTGTTGTTTAAAAATCTTCTATTGTAGATGTTGAAACATTAGCCTTAGTGGCTAATGAGCGTGTTGCCTAGATGTGATTAGCTAGAATTGATTTGTTTGTTGTGATTAGCTGACCTCTATATGGTTGATATTTGGCTGAAATGGATTGTGACACATGGTGGATTCAAATAAACCAATTTTTATTTATTTAAAATTTTCTTGGTGCAAGTCATTATTCCATATTTCTTATGGGGTATCCAGTAATCTTCTTTATAAGACTCGATGTGTAGAAGGGAAAATAACTAGCCAAGTTGGCTGGCTTTGCACCATGCGGATGCGATCGTTGCCCCTATCTATTGACATGTTGTTATTAAACAATTGACTTCCAACCCAAAAGTGTTAAATATTTTTTGCTAAATTAATTAATTACATTTTTAAATTTAATTAATTAATTTTGTGCCTTTTTTTTAGTAAATTGTAAAAATAAAATTATTAATTTTTTTCTTAGGTGCAAATTTGTAAACGAGGGAGATTATTTTTGTAACTTAATAGCAAATTTTGTATACCCTCATTATATAAGGCAAAATATTGGAAGTCTATTGTATTAGCCTAGGAGAGACTAATATTTTGTACAGTTTTGGCTTATACTAGATCCCAAATGACAATAGATTTAATAGACCAAATGGTTGCTTTAATGGCAGTAGTTAGTCTATTAGCCGATAAAGTCCAAGAGATTACAACTCAAAATGCTTATGAAGTTAAAGTCTACAACAATGATCTCAAGATTAAAGCAAAATGTGATGTTTAGACTTAATATGGGTCTAGGAATTAGGATCATGGACATGGAGACTTGGTTCTCCTATTTTGAAGTTCTTATTGGTGACCAAATACCTTTTGCTATACTCAAGCTGATAGGGTTAGCAAAGCTCATCATTAAGGATAGACAAGAAGACCAAAATCCCCTTACCACTTGGGAAAAGTTGGTCCAAGCTTTGAAGGATACATTTTATCCTTCTAATTATGAAAAGGAGCTCAATATCAATTGGTATAGGTTAAGACAAACTCATAATATGTCTATTCAGGATCATGTCTTCTAGTTCAACAAGTTAAGGATTTTGCTTCGTGTGAAAGATCTCATAGAATCCACCATCATCAAGTTAATTACCAGTGGACAACTTGAATTGTTGTATTGAAAATTGAAATATACTACCTTGGCTACTTTGGATGCAACTTTCAATCATGCACAATTGGTAGAGGAGAAGTTGGTGTTAGGATTAAATAATAAAAACATGAGTAATAAATAAATGTGAAAATAAAACACAGAAGAATAAAGCAATACACAAGACACAAATTTACGTGGTTCATCCAATGTGGGCTATATACACAAAGAAAATAACCAGGTTTTATTATTCCATCCAACAAATCTTGAAGGAATACAACCTACAATAAATCCATCGAACTTCCTCTTCGATCTCACAATTACAGTCTCTCTTCCTTCTTCACTTCCTTCACACCCTTCACACTCTTCACACTACAATCTCCAATGTCATACAACATGCTCTTATAAAACAAGGGTTACAATTTTAGGGTAAATCATTAAGACCCCAAAATAAAAAAGAATTACTATTTTCGACAAATTATCTTTTCTGTCGCAATTTGCCATTTTTAGTAATTACTATTTTCAAAAAATTATTTTTCGTTAAAACAATTTTCGTTTTTAGTAATTACTATTTCGGCAAATCATTTTTCGTCAAAAAAAATCTGTTTTTAGTAATTACTATTTTCGAAAAATTATTTTTCATCAAATTTTTTTGAAAATAGTAATTCACAAAAAAAAACTCAAATTAACATGCAATTTGACACATAATTACATAACGTTCATATACTTTCGTAGAGTGGATCCAAAAATGGATAAAATAGGACCTCCAAATTAGAATCAGGCTCCACAACCAACAATCTCCCACTTGGAGATTGATCATAGTAACTCCACTGCTACTACACCTGCTGGACTATGCTTCAACTTTGGACCTGGAAATTTTCTCACCTTTTATTGTCATGTTTGAAGACCAACTGAAACTAAGCAAGAACTTAGTTTCTCCCTAGTTACTGCCTTTGTGAACATATTTGCAGGATTTTGTCTAGTGTGTATCTTCTCCAGTTTTAACTATCCATCTTCTAACACTGAACGTATGAAATGGTACTTGGTCTATATATGTTTAGTCCTGGAATGAAAGGTTGAATTCTTGGTAAGATGAATGACACTCTAACTGCCATTGTATAATATGCTATTCTCCCATGTCATTCCCAACTCCTCCATAAACATTTGTAACCAAATCATCTTCTTACTAGCCTCTGTAACAACAAAATACTCTTCTTCCATTGTTGAAAGTGCAACAACCTTCTATAATTTTGAAATCCAACTTATTCTAGTTCCACCTTCAGTAAAAACATACCTTATGGTACTCCTCCTACTGTCTATATCACCTGCCATATCTGAATCAACATATCCTTGTAAATCAGTGTTAAAAACTTCCAAAGCATAATACCTGAGTGATGGTACCTCTCAAATACCTAAGAATCCACTTCACTGCCTCCCAATATTGTTTTCTTGGATTGTTCATAAACCTGCTCACAACTCCCACTATATGTGCAATATCTGGTCTTTCCCACTATATGTGCAATATTTGGTCTTGTGCACACCATCGCATACATCAAAATACCAACTACTTATGAATAAGGAATCTTGGACATATAGTCAATCTCCTTCTGTGTCTTGGGACACATCTCTTTGGTCAGTTTGAAATGATTGGCCAAAGGTGTACTAACAGGTTTTGCATCCTACATATTAAATATTTCCAACACCTTCTCAATGTACTCACCCTAAGACAATGTTAATTTGTGATTTTTTCTATCTCTTGTTATTCTCATACCAAGGATTTGCTTTGCAGCATCCAAATCCTTCATTGCAAATAAATTTGTCAATTTTATTTTGAGCACAATTATATCCTACATGTTAGACCCTGCAACAAGCATGTCATCTACATACAATAATAGGATAATATAGTTACCATTATCCAATCTCTTAAAATAAACACAGTGGTTAGAATAACATCTACTATACCCTTGTTATAACATAAACCTGTCAAGAAAAAATCTTTTATGAACTAGAAATCAAAACGAGAAGGCTCTGAGGCAGGAAGCGATGAACTAGGGTTTCTGGAGCTAAGGAAAATCTAGGGCATCTGTTGGGTTTCCGAAGAGATTTCTGGTTACTATGGATCTGAAGGCAAGATTGCTGCCCCAGGAGGGTCCAATGGGGACTTCTCCGGATCCTCTCCTAGGGAGAAATAGCTCTTATGCAGATATGCTAAAAGATAAATCTCCATCCAAGACTGACGAAGCTCAAAGAACTGCCTTTAAAATGCTCTTTACGGCTGCGGGAAACAGATCAACAACGCATCGAGTTAATGGATGCCTGCCATAGTCCGAATCACGGCCCAAGATTGTCATTGAGCCAAGGATGGTCGAAGAAACAGTCTTATACAGAGCCAATCACGATTTGATCTGCAAATTCATGGGTATTCGCCCTACCCTAAATTTTTTGCACTCCTGGGTTCGGAAAAACTGGGAGCCTCATGGTGAGTACTCTTTATGGTTTATTAGCAATGGGTATTTTATTGTTAGTTTTTCTTCTCTGGCCGATAGAAATAGGGCTTTCGAATCAAAAAAGAGGAATTATGGTCCGACAAGATTATTTGTTCAACCCTGGAGAGTGGGATTCGATCCTCGAATTGAACCCACTGTTGTCCCGGTCTGGATCCGTCTATATGCACTTCCAATGGAGTTTTGGAGTGAGCAGGTTTTGGAGATGATCGGTAATTCCCTTGGAAGACATTTGGGTGTCTCCAAAGACACAATAGAAGGGAACACAATTGTTTACGCAAGAATATGTGTGGAAATGGATCTTAGCCAGCCTCTACCGATAGAGGTGGAACTTGAACTTGCAGGACTATCATGGATTCAATAGCTGGATTATGAGGCTCTGCCCTTTAGATGCAGAGTTTGCCACAAATACGGGCATTTGGCCCGATTTTTCCCAAATAATATGAACACAAAAATGGAGGCTCCTCTAGGAATGTCAAATCTTCCTAAGGAGGGTAAGGCAACAATAAACAAAGAACAAGCCAATACTTCCTAGGGCAATGAAGCTCAGAGAGATGGTTTTGAACAGCCCAAAAGAAGGAGAAGGCAAAAGAAAAAAGATGGCAAAGAGCAAACCCAACTCAAGCCCGCCAATAGGTATGAGATATTTAAGACACTAGTGGACCAAGAGGAACAATTCATGGAAGGAGTGGATGGTAATAGTGAAAATAATAACATCCACGTTCAAGCTCCTCTTTCTTCTCCCCCGTCATAGAGCGAGTAATTGACCACAGTGGGTTACCGCAGTCAGAGAGTGTTGGGGCATTGATAGTTCATAACCAAGAGCAACCAATGATTAAGGATGTCAGCATGGGAATAGCAGAAAAGAATAGAGAAAGGCCAACTTTAGGGATAACTCAGGTGGAAAAGAGATCAAAGAATAGCAACTCTCAAGGAGTGGGTAGAAAATCAAATAAGGAATTGCTAGCAGTTCAAGGAGACAAACTGATCACTGGAGGATCGGTGAGGCCAATAGATTCTTACTTCTCTCAAGGTAACTAATGATTATACAATCATGGAATGTTAGGGGTTTAAACAGTAGAACCCATCAATCTGTTGTTCGAAGACTCTTAGAAAAATGTAAAACATATTTTTTGCTTATTCAGGAGACAAAAATGTCGTTAGATCTTATGTGTAAGACAGTTAACAGAATTTGGAGGGGTGCTGGTCATATGGATGTGGCTGCCCAAGGTGCCTCAGGGGGGATTGTTACTCTTTGGAACTCTCTTGAATGGACTGCAATAGAACATCTAGCCTGGAGGGGTGTTCTCACATCACATTTTAGGAATAATGTCACAGTTGAACATGTTTTAATCACAAATTTTTATGGGGCTCAAAACCTTGATGGTCAGCGACTTCAATGGAAAGATGTGCATAACATGAGAATCTCAAGGGAAGATTTAGACTGGATTATTGTTGGGGATTTTAATGCTAAATTATCCTCTAGAGATCAGGAAGGGGGAACCCCAATTTTGGACCCAGGGGATCGACTTATGATTGCCCAAGTCCAGGCTTTACACTTAGTGGATATCAAATGCCCTGGAACCAACTATACTTGGACTAATAAGAGGAGGGAGCCACATAGCAGGAAGGTAAAGTTAGACCATTTTTTGGTTTCAGAGGAGGCATTTGTAAAATGGAATACAAAATTTCAGATTTTGGAGGGTCCAGTTTCAGATCACTTTCCCATTTTGTTGGAAGGAGGGACTAAGACAAGGCAGCATCACAAACCATTTAAATTTGAGAATTTTTGGTTACAAAAAGAGGAACTTCGAAAGAAAATTCCATAGTGGTGGGAAGAAGGCCGCCCAGCCTATGGGACAACAATGTTTAGATTCCACAAACAACTTCATTATGTCAAAGCTCAACTCGAAACATTGGAGGCGAGCTAACAAGACAGACTTTCAGGTCCAAAAAGCTCCTTTGGTGGACAGATGGGATGAGGTTCAAAAACACTTTAGGGAAGGAACAATTATCGAGCAGCTCAAAGCCGAGGATGATGCCTTGCGTAAAGCGGTTGAGGACATTGACAACCAACAGGAGATCTTCTGGAAACAGAGAGCAAGAACCACTTGGCTATTAGAAGGTGATAGAAATACCAAATTTTTCCATCGGACTGCTTGTGCTAGGAGACAGATGAATAACATGGAAGCCCTTCAAGATGAGAACGGACACTCCTTTGATACTCTTCCAGGTATGCATTCACATGCAATGGATTATTTTTCTAAACTTTTTAAGGAAAGTATGGTGCAAGATGAAGAGGCTCAAAACGACGTTATTGTTGTCATACCTTCCGTTATCTCTGAAGAAGAAAATCAGTCCCTTCTCAAACCCATTGATAGAGAGGAACTGAAGGATGTGGTCTTTGGAATGAGCACCGGAAAAACTCCGAGTCCGGATGGCTTTCCAATTGAGTTTTTTCAGGCCTTTTGGGATAACTTGGAGGAGGATGTAATGGCTGTTATAGAGGAGTCCAGAGGTAATAAAAGAATGCTTAAAGCATTAAATCATACTTTCATCACCTTAATTCCAAAAGGGGAGAAGGGGGTACATATTTCAGATTATAGACCTATTGCCTTATGCAATGTGATATATAAAATAATCACAAAGGTAATGGCTGAGTGGCTAAAACCTCTTTTACATAACATTATCTCCTCTGAGCAAGGGGGTTTTGTAGAGGGTAGGCAGATCCTGGATGGGGTGGTTCTAGCTCAGGAGGCAATCCATTCAATGCAAACATCTGGTAATAAAGGAATGTTCATAAAATTAGATATGTCAAAGGCTTATGATAGGGTGGAGTGGAGCTTCTTGGCAAGGATGATGGCAGCCTTTGGTTTCTCTCAGGATTGGATAGAATGGGTCATGAGTTGTGTCTCTACTCCGACATACTCAGTGTTAATCAAGGGTCTTCCCTCGCAACCATTTGGAGCCACTCGAGGCCTTCGTCAAGGGGATCCTTGCTCTCCCTATCTGTTTCTCATTTTGGCTGAAGGACTAGGTAGACTTTTCTTGAGGAGAAGACAACAAGGTTTGCTAACAGGTATCAAGGTGGGTGAGGAAGTTTTGACTCACCTATAGTTTGTGGATGATACTAGATTGGTGGGAGTGGCCAGCTTTAGGGAAGCAAGAATGATCGGAGATACTCTTAGTGTCTACCTTAGGGCTACAAACCAAGTCATCAATGATAAAAAATCCAAAGTGGTCTTTTTCAATCTTGATCAGAGGCTTCAGGATAGAGTTTTAGAGATCTTGGGATTCACAAGGACTTCTCTCCCAGTGGTTTACTTGGGGGTCCCTTTGCACTTCAAAAAACTAAAAATAGATATCTGGAGGAATCTTTTGGATTGTATCAAGGATAGAATTAATCATTGGTCTCACAAATGGTTAAGCTATGGGGGTAGATTAAATTTTTTACAGTCAGTCATTCAGGCCATGCCAATTTATAAATTCTCTATCCTGGCTGCCCCACATACTATATGGAAAGAGTTGGACAAGATGGCTAGAAAATTTTTATGGGAAGGAGTAAAAGGAGAGAGGAAATGGGCCTTAGTTGGTTGGGACAAAGTAACCCAACCCAAGGTAAAAGGAGGTTTGGGTCTGAGAAGATCCAAGATAAATAATAAAGCTTTGGCTGGAAAGCTTTACTGGAGGTGGATTTCCCAACCAACTTCCTTATTCAGTAGAATCCTAACCAGTAAATATTTGGGACATGTTAACCCAAATGAGGTGGGTCGTTTCCCTTTGGATGGTACTGGATCCTTAGTGTGGCAGGCTCTCAAGTTAGGATCTCAGGTAGTAAAAGATCGATTATTTTGGAAAGTGGGGAGAGGGGAGAAGGCACGTTTTTGGATAGATTCTTGGGATCAATACCCACCTATCATTGTTGAATTTCCTGAATTGCAACCAATAAAAGCAGCCATTGAAACCAAGGGATGGGTCCAAATTGAAAGTTATTTCACCACTAGTCAGCTGGGGGATTACAAGTTTAAGCAGTTTAAGAAGTTGGATGAGTGGCCAATTTCAATCCCTCCGATTTGGCACCCATCATGACTAAAATCTTGACAGAAAGATTTCTCACAGGTAGAGACGAGGAGGATGAATTAGCTTGGGGCTATGGGAGCCTTGGTGTCTACACGGTGAAGGACGGATATGACAAGATCCTTCCAGAGCCTCCCCCGCATACTTTTCAGGTTGAGGATTGGAGAAAGATTTGGCACTCCAAAGGTTGGCTGAAAGTTAACTTTTTTGCCTGGCAGTTCATGCACAATGGAATTCTCACTTTTGATAATCTCAGATGTAAAGGAATCATCGGTCCTTCCCAATGTGTCTTATGCTACAAGAGCGAGGAAATAGCTGACCACTTGATGTTTGAGTGCCCTTTCACGCGCCAGATCTGGAAGAGATGGTTTTCATGTTTTAAAATTCAAGTTAATGGTGACTTGAATCGGATTAATATCTGGGAAAGATGGAAGAGGGGTAGATTTAAATCTAAAGCTCTTCATCTTGGTTGGGAGCTTGGATTAAACTTTATTTGGTGGCAAGTGTGGTTGGAGAGAAATGCTAGAATTTTTAGAGAAACTTTTTCTTCGTTAGATGGAGTTTGGCAGGTCATTTGGAGCAAAGTCATTGAAACTGTGGCCGTCTATGCTAAAGAGGAAACTCAGGTTGTTATTGGGGCAATGGAAGAGGGAGTTGAAGTGCAAGAGGGACAGAACAGAGCTAGTTGGAAACCACCCCCAGAAGGTTGGATTAAAATTAATACTGATGGAGCTGCAAAAGGCAACCCGGGTAGAGCCGAAATTGGAGTGGTTTGCCGTAATCATGTTGGAACAGTGCTCTATTGGGAACTGCAAGGCTTGGGAAGAGCTACAAACAATGAAGCAGAAGCCATAGCTATCAAATCTGCTTCTATTTGGGTAGTTAAACGGGGCCACAGGAGGATAATACTTGAATCAGATTCTCAAATAATGGTTGGAGCTCTAGATTGCATGAGGAACTTTGCCTTGAAAGCTTGGAGGTTGAGGATTCTTGTCACTCAAATTAAGGAATTATGGAGGGAATTAGATGATGTGATTCCAGTCTACGTGAGTAGAGATTTAAACAAAGCGGCCGACTTCCTGGCTAAGATGGGTGCTGAGAAGGAGGTAGGGGTTCAGTTGCACGGTGACATGGCTATTGAGGATGAGGTGATTAGGCAGGGTCTTGAAAGGTCCCTGAGCTAATGATCAAAGAAAAAGCAAAGGGTGGAAAGGTGTCGCGATATCGCGACATGCTGCTTCATCATGGCCAAGGGAGGAAAGGTGTCGCGATATCGTGACATGTTGTTTCGTCGCGGCCAAGGGAGGAAAGGTGTCGCGATATCATGACATGTTGCTTGGTCGCGGTCATGGGAGGAAAGGTGTCGTGATATCGTGACATGTTGCTTGGTCGTGGCCATGGGAGGAAAGGTGTCACGATATCGCGACATGTTGCTTGGTCGCGGCCAAGGGAGGAAAGGTGTCGCGATATCGTGACATGTTGCTTGGTCGCGGCCAAGGAAGGAAAGGTGTCGCGATATCGCGACATGTTGCTTGGTCGCGGCCAAGGGAGGAAAGATGTCACGATTTCGTGACATGTTGCTTCATCATGGTCAATGGAGGAAAGATGTCGTGATATCGCGACATGTGGCTTCGTCGCGGTCGAAAGTGAAAAAGTGTCATGATTTCGCGACATGTTGCAACAACACGGTCGAAAGAGAAAAAGTGTCACGATATCGCGACATGTTGCATCGTCGCGGCCAAAAGAGAAAAAGTGTCGCGATATCGCGACATGTTGCTTCATCGTGGTCGAGAAAGAAAAAGTGTCACGATATCGCGACATGTTGCTTCGTCGCGGCCGAGAAAGAAAAAGTGTCGCGATATCGCGACATGTTGCAACATCGCGGCCAAGAGAGAAAAAGTGTCACGATATCGCGACATGTTGCTTCATCGCGGCAAAAGGAGGAAAAGGTGTCGCGATTTCGTGACATGTTGCAACGTCGCTGCCCAAGGAGAAAAAGTGTCGCGATATCGTGACATGTTGCTTCGTCGCGGCCAAAGGAGGAAAAAGTGTCACGACATGTTGCAACATCGCGGCCAAGAGAGAAAAAGTGTCACGATATCGCGACATGTTGCTTCGTCGCGGCCAAAGGAGGAAAAGGTGTCGCGATTTCGTGACATGTTGCAATGTCGCTGCCCAAGGAGAAAAAGTGTCATGATATCGCGACATGTTGCTTCGTCGCGGCCAAAGGAGGAAAAAGTGTCGCGATATCACGACATGTTGCAATGTCACGGACAGAAGAGGAAAAAGTGTCGCGATATCGCGACATGTTGCATTTTCACGGCCAAAGGAGAAAAGTGTCGCGATATCGCGACATGTTGCATTTTCACGGCCAAAGGAGGAAAGTGTCGCGATATCGCGACATGTTGCATTTTCGCGGCCAAAGGAGAAGAGGGTAAGAGTGTCGCGATATCGTGACAAGTTGCATCAACAGACCAATCCGATCCCCCTGTTAGCTAGTTAATGGTTCAGGAGATTTGGCTCCATTGCAAATATTCTTTTACTATTGTAAGCATGTGTTCTCTCTGATTTCGGCTGGGAAAATTCTCTTCCCAATTTGTAACTGATCTTTGTTTTAATACAAGTTTTTTCAAAATTTTCAAAAAAAAAAACAAAAAAAACATAAACCTGTCAAATTTCATATACCACTGCCTTGGAGCTTGCTTTAGGTCATACAAGCTCTTTTTCAACCTGCATACTAATTCCTCCTTCCCTTTGACCTCATACCCTTGTGGTTGTTGCATATAAATATATTCCTCCAAATCCTCATGGAGAGAAGTTGTTTTACATCTAACTGTTCAAGATGCAAATCCTCTACAACCACTAGCTTAAAACAATTCTAACTAAAGTCATTTTAACAAAAAGAGAAAAAATTTCATTATAATCAATACCTTTCTTTTGTGCAAACCCCTTTACAACTAGTCTAGCCTTATACCTCTTTTTGCCTCCATCTTCTTCTTTCACCCTATAAACCCATTTATTCTGTAATGCTCTTTTTATTACAAGCAACCAAACCAGATACCAAGTCTGATTGTGTACCAAGGAGTCCATCTCCTCTTTCATGCCTTGCTCCCACTTCTTCCTAGTTTCTACCTGCATCGCTTCTTCATATGTTTCTGGTTCACTAGAGTCAGACAATAATACACAATATAATGAAGGAGAGTAACGATCAAGAGATCTACTTATCCTGGTATATTTTCTAACAACACTTGTAGGAGTTTGAGGTGCTTGTTGTTGCTTTTGTTGATTTTCTAGCACCTTTGGAGTTTCAATTTATTCAAGAACTATGTATTATGTGTTTAATTTTTCCTATTTATTTTGCTGCAAGTGGTCTTTATACATGACTTTCTCATTGAATACCACATCTCTACTCCTAATGATTTTATGATTTTCATAATCCCAAAAACGATAACCAAAATCATTAACTTCATATCCAATGAAAGTGCACTTCTTGGATTTTACCTCAAGTTTAGTTCTATTTTCTTTATCAATATGTATGAATGCTTCACAACCAAAAGTCTTCAAAAATGAGTAGTTAATAGGCTTACATGTCCATGCCTCTTCTAGAATCCCACCATCCAAGGAACTTGAAGGCCCTTTGTTTATTAAATAAACTACAGGTATCCACAACATTTGTCCAAAATAGTAAGGATTAATCTCATACGCCTAACACGTTCCATGATAGTCCTGTTCATCCTTTCTGACACAATTTTCTTGTGGAGTTCTTGGAACCACTTCAGTCTATGAATCCTATGGTATGAATAGTAACTGTTAAACTCTTTAATACAGTATTCACCTTCATTATCTAATCTGAGACACTTCAACTTATTTCCTATATTATTCTCAACCAAAGCTTTCCATTTCTTAAAAGTATAAAAAACATCTGATTTCTTTCGAATACAATAAAACCAAGTTTTTCTAGTTGTATCATCAATAAACGTAACAAAATAATAAGAGCCACCAAGAGATGATACTTGAGCTGGTCTGTATACATTTGTATGCACAAGCTCTAGCTTTTCACTCTTCTTTTATTTTCCAACTCTGAGAAATCAGACTCTTTTCTATTTTCCATAAATGTAATTCTCACAAAATCCCAAATCAACCTACTTCAAACCTGGCAACAAATTCCTTGAATAGATAATCTGCATCTCCTTCTCACTCATGTGCCCAAGCCTATGATTCCACAAAACTATATTCGCTCCTGTAGAAGCTAAAGCAATAGAAATATTAGTATTACCAGTACATGCATACAACGTATCTTCCTTCTTTCCTTTTGCTAATAACATTGATCCTTTAGCAACCTTCCACAAATTTGTTGAGAATGTAACTCTACATCCTTCGCTATCCAACTGCCCTATGGAAATTAGATTTTTTCTCAAATTTGGAACATGCCTTACCTCTTTCAGCAACCATTGGTTTGCATTCGGTAATTTTATATGTATCTTACCTTTTTCAACAATTTTACATGGTCTATCATCACCCAAATAGACCTGTCCAAAATCACCTTGAACATAATCTAGAAAATATTTTCTATGAGGTGTGGCATGATATGAAGCCCTTGAGTTTATCACCCAACAATCATTAATATTATCTAGTAAAAGGATTAAAGCATCTTGCAATACATCACCTGCTATGTTTGCTTCCTGATTACCTTGTTTTTCTTCACCCTATTTTTCTTTTCAATTCCAACAATCTCTTTTCAAGTGTCCTTTCTTTTCACAATGCCAACATTCTAATTGCTTCCCTTTGGATTTGGATCTACCTTTTTTTTATTTTCCAAGTTTTCCTGGACTCCTTCCTCTCTCCTTTTGTCTACCCTTGTTTTCCACAGTTAACGCATTTCTTGATGTCTCACCTGTGTTTTTCTATCGTATTTCCTTGCTAAAGATAACACTAATAACATCATCGAATTTTAAAATATTTGAACCAAAAGCAGAATACTTACAGCCATGACCAAGCCATTCCAACTTTCTAGCAATGAGCATAAGATCAAAAGAGCCCTAACCTCATCATAAAAATTTACTCCAAAAAAATTTAACTAATTAGTAACCATGTTAAACCCATTTAAGTGATTAGTAATAGACCCACCTTATGAAATTTGCATATTAAATAATGCTTCATAAGAAATACCTTATTTGAAGCTGAGGAGTTTTCATATAGTTTAGCCAACACATTCATTAAACCCTATGTTGTATTTTCCTATGAAATATTGAATGCCATTAATAATACCAGACACAACCGTATTGTACCTAGTGCCTTTCTATCCAGAACTTCCCATTCTTCGTTTGATGTCTTCGTTGGCTTCTTTGTTATTCCACTTAATGGTAGGTAAAGATCCTTCTAATAAAGATAGTCCTCCATTTGTATCTTCTATAGCTAGTAATTTTAATCATTAAACTTGTCAACCCTAAACCTGCCTTCTTCTGCCATTGCTCCCACTCGAACTAGAAACCCTCCTTTCAAGTGTGTTTTTCAAACCCTAAGCTCTGATACCAGTTGTTAGGATTAAATAATAAAAACACGAGCAATATATAAATACAAAAATAAAACATAAAATAATAGAGAAATACACAAGACACAGATTTATGTGGTTTACCCAATGTGGGCTACATCAATAGAGAAAATAACTAGGCTTTATTATTCCATCCAGCAAATATCGAAGGGATACAACCTATAGCAAATTCGTTGTACTTCTTCTTCGATCTCACAATTACAGTCTCTCTTCCTTCTTCACTTCTTTCACACCCTTCACACTCTTCACACTACAATCTCCAATGTTGTACAACATCCTCTTATAAAACAAGGATTACAATTTTAGGGTAAATCATTAAGACCCCAAAATAAAAAAGAATTACTATTTTCGGCAAATTATCTTTTCTATCGCAAATTATCATTTTTAGTAATTAATATTTTCCAAAAATTATTTTTCATCAAAATAATTTCTATTTTTAGTAATTAATATTTTCAGAAAATTATTTTTCGTCAAAAAAATTCTGTTTTTAGTAATTACTATTTTCGAAAAATTATTTTTTGTCAATTTTTTTTTTAAAATAGTAATTCACAAAAAAACTCAGATTAACATGCAATTTGACACACAATTACATAACGTCCATATCCTTTCGTAGAGTGGGTCCAAACATGGCTAAAATAGGACCTCCAAATTAAAATCAGGCTCCACAACCAACAGTTGGTGGCTCAGTCGCAAGGAGCTTCTCAATATTTGAATCTACTACAGTCGTCTAAGGTAAAGATGTCTTCTTCTTCTTCTTCCTCCTACTCCTCTCCTACTTTTAATGCAAAAAAAATGTAATAATTATCAATTAAAAGGATATGTAGAATTTGAGTGTTTTAGGAAGAGGAAGAACCTCATTGTGAAATCTCAAAAGGAGGAACCCCATGATGGTCCCCTTGAGGTAATGGGAGAAGCAAGAGAATATATTGAGTTGTAGGGTAAATTGAACAATGTTACCCTAATGCATCATAAAGGTGGTCGTGATAGTTTATTTGTCATGACAACCCATCTCACTCAACTTTTTTATTAATTATATTATCAATAATGGATCACAAACCAATTTGATTGCATAATCCATTGTCGATAGGCTCAAATTACTTATAGAACCACATCCCCATCAATATTCACTTGGATAGAAGGTGTAGACACTAAAATAAGGTAAACCCGATTAAGCATCCACAAACAATGATCAAATTGACATCATATGGCCCCTTGGGCAGCCCTTAGAAGGCTCACAGTGGTTCTAGCCACTCTAGAAGAGGTTTTGGAGGCTTTTGGCCTAATTTTTGGAGGTTTTGGCCCAAAATTCACCATCATCCCACCCTGGGACAATTTTAGATTCCCACCGTCCCACCCTGG
Source organism: Wollemia nobilis (assembly GCA_028583015.1). Taxonomy (NCBI): domain Eukaryota; kingdom Viridiplantae; phylum Streptophyta; class Pinopsida; order Araucariales; family Araucariaceae; genus Wollemia; species Wollemia nobilis. The sequence continues at coordinate 15,230,728 of JAQPPZ010000521.1, forward strand.
GACGGTGGTGAGTCATCATCCCAAGGTGGGACGGTGAGCAAGTTTGACCCAAAAAAAGTCAAATCTAGGACAAATGGCACCCATAAACTACCATTTACCCCGCCAATTGAAGCATGCGGGTCAGAGGGAACTACATCCTTATGATATGCTTCATAATGAAGGCCCAAAATGGATATTCTCTTCCACACCCAATGCATGCCTCTCGTTTGACAAGTGGCACCTCTTGCCATGCATGCCCTCGCATGCATTTTTGCACATGAGCCCCTTTGGGCTATAAAATGGATCTAATATCCATATCAAAACATGGATAGGAGTTCTAGGATATGCAACAGAATGCTGTTGAGATTTCCCCTCACTTTATTGTGCCTTCTTGCCCTCGAAATCTCTCTTTTGCAAAGGAGGTTACCGGGTGACTTCAAGAGGGTCCTTTGAGCGTAACTTTTTCATCCGGGTGAATTTATTCACCAAATTTGATGAAAACACCCCTTAGACTATTTAGGATCATTACCCAATGGTATTGGTAGCAAAAACTATGTAGAATTGGTGGGTATCCCCTCCCAGGGTGCCCCCCAATTAATTGTAGTCACCACCGCCCTCCGAGACAAGGACAAATACTTGCATAATTTTATTACTATTTTTTAATTATATTATTCTAGACTATCATAGGATGTTGTGGTTTAAATTTCATGTAATTTAGAGTTAAATTTGCCAAGATATCGTATTTTTAAGTTTTTGCAGGTTCGTAGGGCCCGTCCGGGCACCCCAGTTGCATGCAGGTGGATATGCATCTCATTTTGAAAATATAACCACATGGGTTGTCTTAAAATGTTTATTTATGTATTATTTCCAAATTTCATGTGTTTTGGACATGTTTAGGTGCAAGAATTGTTCATCTTGGTCTTCGTAGGTTGTAGGCGGGTGACGCAAAATTGATGGGTCTACGGATGCAATTTTATATCTTTTGGTGATATCCCCTAAAAACCTCTTATTTAACATCTCCATAAATTTTTAAGTCATTATAAGTTGATTTGATATATTTTTAATATATATGCCATTTTGTGCCTGTGGGGATTGCATGTTTTCCTTTACACGCCCTTGCTATTTGACCCTTTTTGCTTCCTTGTGTGTATATTAAGGTTTCTAGAAGGTATTGGGAAGGAATATTAAACATTGTAGATTAAATATACAAGCAACGAAGTCATTTTCCTGCACACCTCGATTGTGGGTATGAGGAAAGACACTGGATGTGCACCCAGATTTATTGAAGGATTTGATCCTTGGGCACCCAAAATTTGTAACAATTGTATCACATTTGAGCCCTCAAGGGTACTACTGTGTAACCTTGTATTTTATCTGCCAAATTAATAAGAAAGATACTTGTTTCATTTCATTCCTTATTGTTTGGTATTGCTTCATTTTCACATGCATGCTTCCGTTTGATGCTCATAAGCGAGATAGGATAGATACATATATTGTTGCTCATAATTATATGCACCATTTTTCCCTAATTTAGTGGTGATCATGGTGGTACCCTTGTCCCTTGTGCTTTGGGTAAAAATTTGACTTCATTTTTGCCCTTTTTGTGTTGCAGGTGCTCCCCTCCCCACCCTGGAACGATGGCAAAACCTTTATCTAGCTCACCCTGGGAAGGTGGATTTACCGTACCACCCTAGGATAGTGGTAGGGCTTCTAATTGTACCACCCTGGAGTGGTGAGGAAACAGAGAAATTTTTGCTCAAAAACCCAGAATTTGGAGGTCTCAAAACTACTAAGGTGAGTGCCTAAATCCTCTGTTTTTCTGCTGCATTTTTAGAGATTGTTAAAATTGGTTTTTTCTTGCATCATTTGTTTGCATAGAAAGGTTAAATGTCATATTTGCTTTTATTATAACATAAAGCAACAAAAATAAGGAGAAAATTTGAAATAAACTTGCAATAGCAATGCATCTTTATGGATTGATTGCTTGTGGCTTACCCAATGGGTAAGTTAGCATTTAGGGCTTGCATCTATAAGTGACATTTTTAGATTCCTTTTATCCTAGTTTTTTGAAATTAAAACACACCTATTGCATGCATTTATTGAATGATCATCGAATGCTTCCTTGCTTACTTCTTTGGGCTTAAAAGGAACCACACACACTTGCACGTTCCACTATAACATTGGTAAGGTTGGATTTCATCACCAACCCCCAATTCAGACTGGTGACGTTGGATTTCACCTCCTTCCATCAGCTTGCCTTCTAGATGCCTTAGATAGAATAAGGCACTCTCTAAATATGGAATAGATGACTAATGTTCAAACTACCTTCCACTATTGGAAACACTATTTCAGAGTGGAAGAGCTAGGCGAACCCCCCACTAGGATTTAAGCGATGTACCCTAGAATCTTTTGAGAAATCATGTTTGGCACTAGTGTCCCTAGTCACCACTTTGGTTGAGTTCCCTCATTCTAATTCCACAACAAGAGCAAATAACAACAACAAATCTAAACACACTGAAACCATTTTAAGACACACATTTAATCAGTAAAAAGATAATCATATTGTCTGCTTTGTGTGTTTCTTTGTTTTTTGGGAGTAAAACCTAACCCTAATTTTTCAAAAAATAGGGTTTCAAAAAAAAAATATATATATACTTTTTGATTCTACATCCAACGCTTCAAGAATCGTGCAAAACGGAGCTATAACGAGAAAGTTATTTTGGTTTTGTGATTACTCTATTTTCAAGCCGAAAATTGGGAAAAATTGCAATAAAACAATCATAAAGTAGGCTAGACAACTTTGAAAAGTGCCAAATTTGTTTTGTTGTCTTAGTTAGCCTGTAGGGCACATCTCCTAGAAATTTTGAGTCCTAACTCTTCACGGTTCAATATTTTCCCAAAAATCCTAAAAGTGGGCTTTTCCCCACGGGCCCCGGTGGGCCAAATATTTCAAAAATACAAATTTTTGACCCAAAAATCAAATTTTGGAGACCTAGCCCATTATGATTAGCTCATCGCACTGATCATTTTGATATATAACACTTATAACCTTTTTTGGAAAGTCAATTTTCTAAAAATGGCCGACGGACCCCCGTTTTACCAATTTGGTCCAAATGTGGTTGAAAACAAGACCTCCAATTTAGTGAGAGATTCAAGCTCCATAGCCAGTGAATATCTCCAAATAATTCTAGAGGACATGCCCATACCTAAATGGCATCCTAGGTCCTATCATAACAACAATATCATCCCTAGGGGGGCAAACCTTCGAGATACCCCTACTAGGGAAGCACCCATAGGTCCTCTAGGAAAACTCCCTGATTGGGATACCTTGATATAATTTTATATAGAAAATAATCTGCCCACTGAGGGGTCTAATAGATCAATACCACGGGTTCACACCCCAACTTACTCTATACATCAATCGGAATATGAACATGAGAGTACACCATGGCCTAGCCTAGATGAGCAAACCACCCCATTTGATCGAACAAGTCGCCCTCATACTCCTCACAGAGAGAACTCAACATTTACATATCGTGCTTTTGTGTAGCTTGAATATATAGAGCTTACATCCAAAAATGAATATGAGGCTTTCCTAATAGATGAGGGAGAAGATCCCAACCATCTACCTACTCCTCGTGAAGAGTACTTGGTGCAACCATATGATGGCCCTACATCATCGGACTATATAGAGCCCATTCATAAATCAGAGTCTCAAGGTAATGTGATCCTTAGGGAGCATGGAAAACAAGCATTAGACCCTACTAGGGGGGAAAGACATGATAAACCCATCCATATTTCAAATATGAGGATACACAAACCCCATGCAACAGAGCAACCAGATCATACTCATCAAACAATTAGGCCAAATCTTAATAGGCAACAACATACGGATCAACTCCAATTGGCTCAACAACAAGTACATCAACAATGGGTGGACTCACAAAGAGCACACCTACAAGAGTTGTATCAATGAAAGATACAAGAACAAAAAAAGATACAACAAGAGCAATTACATAATGTAGTACCTAAAGTAGTGCTTACACCCAACACCTATAGGATGCAACAACGGGTAAGACACCCAATACAATCTCAAAATATTTCCCCTAGGCCACACAAAACTCACATTCAACATCAAAGGCCATTATCTAGTTCTCATCAAAAGGCTCATACTCCTCAACAGTGCCAAGATCAATACGAGGAGGAATCATATGAAGAGTCCCAATGGGAACATCAACATCAAATAGATGCCTACCCTGAACCCAGTTACGATGAGGTACCTAATGATCATACTTATCATCCACCTCAACATCAAAAGCGACCTTCTTCATCTAATCAAGGGCGACAACAAGATGATCATATTATGTCGTAAGGGCCATACAAAGTGCTAGCTGATTGGTTGAAGGCATTAGAAAATCTAGATCAAATTTTGGGTTATCAAAAATCCACACTAAAGCAGCTTAGTAACCATCCTGTACATCCATAAGTGTCATCACTGACATATCCATCGAATTTCCAGATGCCCAAACTTGAAGATTTCAAATATGATGAAGATGCAGAAGAGCACGTGACAAGCTTCATTCTTAAGTGCTCTCATCTTCAATATTATGACCCTTTGATTTTTAGAATATTCATTACAACATTATCTGGAGATGCTTTAGAATGGTATAATCAACTACCATGTCATAGCATAAACACCTTTGAGCAATTGGCTGATGCATTTTTGGGACGTTTTGCCTCTAGTGATAAGAAAAGGATAAACTTGACTGACTTGTCTAGCCTTCATCAACTTGATGATGATCCAGTCATGGAGTATGGAAATAGATGGAGAAAGGTGATGTTAAAACTACCTTTCACCCTACCCACAACGGAACTCATCCAAATGTTTACTAGAAGTTGTTCAAAGTAGATTTCACTTCTTTTATAATTACAACGATATCAAACATTCGAGGAGGCCTTATCACAAGCCCAAATCATTGAGGACATCAAGGTCTAGGAGGGTGATGTACGACTCCACAAAGGGGAACAACCCAACAAGAACATTAAAGGTGGTAACACGCAGCAAAATGTAGCCTCAATCAATCAAGTGGTTCTAAGCATCCCTGAACCCTTAAACCAAGCTCCCCCACCGTAATTACCAGTGCAACCTAATTACCAGGTTTAGCCTCCGTTGGCTAAAAATCATCTGCAACAAAATAAAAAACAATATACTTATTTATAAGAGCCCTTAGCATCAATATTCAATCGATTGTATGAGGCACGAGCAATCACGCTTCCTGAGATCCACCCATTGAAACCTAACAAAAGTAGATCAAAGGCACATAGGAAAGATCTATACTGTGTTTACCATAGACAAAGAGGTCATGACATCCAGGAATGTTATCCCTTTAGAGATTTAGTTTAGGATATGATCGAGAGGCAAGAGCTTTCGGTGGGCAATCCTCTTGCTCCTAACAACCAACCGATAGGAGACTTCCAAGACCTCTGGCCCATACACGAAGCAAACACAACATCTGCCAACCACTTTGAGCAACTCAAAGGTAGCATACCTTCCCCACCATCCACATCACAACCAATGAATCATAGTGAGAACTCTAATGATATCACACATTTCTCACCTTCATTGAGTAGCACACACACTGGGAGTGCCTAAGGTATCGTGCCTTCCCCCTCGCAAAACACTCAAAATTCAAAAACAATTTAAAACACCAAAAATCCAAAAAAATTATAAAATGTCAAAATCCACAAACATTCAAAACTAATCAAAATTTCAAAAATATTGCAAAATATTAAAACACAAAAATATTTGGCATGTACCATTGCATACTTTAATTGCATTGCATTAGGTATTTTTCAGCCATTATACTTGCATTAGGTATTGCACCTTCCTCCTAAGAACACAAAGTAAGCAAAGTTACAAAAGGCTCCAAGGGTATCTACATATCGCTTGGTCAACCTAGAACGCTCCTAGACTATCTACGATCATCTAGGTCAACCTTAAAAGCCCCAAAGACATCCATAAGCCCTTTGGTCACAACCAAATACCCCTAGGTAGCCGTAGACATTTTTTAAGTGTCACTGACCATCTAGGTCATCCAAAAGGCTCCAAGCAGGTTTTCACCGTCTAGGTCAAATAAAAATGCTCCTAGACTAGACTATCTACAATCGTCTAGGTCAACCTTGAAGGCCCCAAAGGCATTTGTAAGCCCCTTGGTCAACCCCCAAATGTCCCAATGGCCCCCAAATAAGCCCGTTGGTCACATGTGTATACATATCAATCAAAAATATCATTAAAGCATAAAAATACAAAAATATTGCACTCCCATCAAGTTACATCCCATTGCATTTCATTATCACGTTTGTTAGGCATATTCTTCATTGCATAGTACATTTTTTAGAATTGATCGTACATGTCTAGCACTAAGATTGTACACTAGTCATAATTCACAATCAATGTTGTCAAGGTCATCACTCACCTCATTCCATAGTTACTTATCATTTCCATCTACATTTCCTACATCTCCATAGTCATGTCTATTCCCTTCACTTAGCCATTTGTTTTAGAATGTCAATAGGGTTTTCAATCACTCAGCCATATCCAGTCTCTACTCAGATTTTGTAGAAGGCTAGCATAATTTTTAGGAGGTAGAATCTTGCTTAGATTATGCCTTGTGTACATCATATCTCAAACACAATTAATCATTAACAATCCAATTTTTGCACAAACACAGATGAAATCCATGAAGTGGTATAGGTTACCTTATGCGAAAAGGTCATCCTGCTCATCCCCCTATGCGAATGGTTCAAGAATGCTGAGAGTTGGCAAAATGACAAGTTCTCCCCTACCCAATTCCCCCCACAAAAATACGTGGTTTTCCCCCATTTTGTTGCCATCAAAATCCCCCATTTTCACATGTTTGCAATAGTCTAAATTTGCAAACCCCCACAAAGCAAAAATTCCAAGTACAAAAATACAAAAATAAAAAAGTGCACACATAAAAAAGCACAAGAAATAGTGATCCCCATTGCTCAAAATTCAAATCCCTTGCTCAAGAGAAAAAGAAAAAACTAAACATAAATAGTGATTATTATCACTAAAAAGAGAAAAATAAACCGTGGTTCTTATCACTTTATATGAGAGCAAGTATCCCAATAAAATTCAAGAAAGTAAGGAGTCGAACTTGAATCCCTGGAACTCTCAGCATTTGGAAAACCATCAGGTGATCCTCATTACGGGTTTGGTGGATAGCCTATCCGTCAATGACGATAGCCTCCTGCATGACGATATGTCTATCATATTAGCTTTTGGGCATATGCGTAGACCAATGTTTGCATGTGTATGAGCTAGCTTTGGTAACCTAGATTGCATAGTGGTTTAGTCATACTTAGTACAAAACCTAAGATGGTGGCATTCATTTGGTGATCCTTAGTACAGGTTTGGTTGAGAGCCTGCTTGGCACTGGCGGTATCCTCATGCATCTCACAAGAACAAACTCACTTGCAGACATAGGGATATTAAGTACCTTGGTCATCCTAGCAGATTCATACCTTGTCAAAAAGTCCTGCATGGTTAGTATACAACTTTTGATCAGTTGAATAGATTGTTTGAGTCTCATGAAAACCTCATAGGCCTTCTAGAACATTCATTTTATTCATTCCATTTTATCGCATGTATGTCAGTTTCCATTTGCACAAATCCATTACATAGTCTCATGACAATATTCCACATGAATTGATGAATTCTATATAGTCTATGGTGCTAACATAGTATGTCATATTGTCATGACCCACCTTGGAGGGACTCTACTATTTGTATTATGATAGCTGATTTATAATGCTTAATGTACTTGCATTATATTAGTTTTAGTCAAGAGAAAATGATGTTGCATGCATTGACTATTGCAGGAACAGGTATTCTTGAAGGTGGAAGATTTACCACCGAGAGATGAGAAGGGAAATGATGACCAAGACAACTCAACAGGTAAAGCTCATATTCCTATCATCACTAGTTACCTCCCTGATGGCGGTGTTACTAGAGAATAACTCTAAAATTCCTGCCACTCAAAGGAAAAATAGTGATGGGGGATACTGAGCACGTGCATCGAATGCTTGTATGCCTTTTGAGTGATTTATGTTTGATTTTACAATTAAATTTGTATGAGATTGACATAGTGGAATTTTACATTAATTAATGTTCACTGTTCACTGTTCATTGTTCACTGTTCACTGTTCACTGTTCACTATTCACTATTCACTATTAACTATTTACTATTTACTGAATTGGGTGAAGTGTCCTATTATACAAACTTGTCCAATTTTGATTGGACCAAAATAAAGAGAACATTATATTGACTTGATGGTCCTATCCTTTCCTCCACATGGCAACTTTAGGATGAGCAGAATGGTAGGTGAGATTCTTCCAATTTCAATCTTGCAACACCCGTCTACTAAATAGTAGTAGATAGACACCCTTTTTATTAAAATAATTAGATGCCCATAAAGTGGACCCAATTTTGATTGAGCTTTAAAGGACTTTAGAATTATTAAAAATATATATACCCCATCCTTTTGGGAAATCACCCACTTGGCTCCCCTACATCGGTGGAAATAAAAGGGAGATCTCTCCTATTATCATTAATAGTCATAGCTTTGTATCTATTCTATACCACAATAGTATTAGTTTTGTATTTGTTCCCATGAAAAGGGAACACAAAACAAGAGAAGGTCACCTACCTTAACCTTATTTGGACCCTCTTCAACCCTCTACGTGACATGATAAGTTTTAAGGGACCCAAGGCATCTTTTAATAATAAAATAATGAGGCCACTATTTGGCCATACGTGGGAAATTTTCCTATAAATAGAGGGCACCTTGGGATGGAAGGAGTATCCAGGAAATCTTGGGGCTTAGGGATTATGCTCTCCACTTATGTGGATCAGAAACCAAAAAGCTTTGAGAAAGTACTAAGAATTAGGTAAAAGGGGAGGAAATCTTGGAAAACTTAGGGAGTATGCTCTCCACCTTGGTGGATCAGAAACCAGAAGGTTTGAAATACTCCCTAGTGGTAGAAAAATATATTTAGAGTGGTCCTTTGAAGCTGAGAAGATAATAAGTTGTGCTGGAAAGGAAGCAAGAGGAGGAAATACCCAAGTCAAAGTAGGAACACCTTGCAAGGATTCCAGGTTGGAACTTTCCACTCTACCTCTTTATTAGAATTTTGTCTGTTCTGAAGTGAGGATGTTTTATACTGCTTGATTATAAAGTGTAACCATAGTTAATGATCTACGATGTATTGGATATATGAAGGCTTACTATAAGTGCATAGAAGTTAGTAATTTCCTGTGTCTTTCAATGAAGAGTGGTTTCTATGTAGAGAGTATTATAACCTTGTATTGGAAGATAGGTTAACGTAAGTAAATTATATATCATGTGATGGAACCATTATTGGAATTGTCTTGAATAGTCAGATAGTATTGCATATGTTGACTTGATGTATGCAGGGTATCTAATAGAAAAGTGAAAGTTTTGTATTCATGCATTGAAAGATGCCAAGTGATAATTTTAACTCTTTTGTAGGATTTGAATTTATATATTTTGGATATTTGGATTAAAGAGATCTATTCCAATTTAAATGCTTTGTTTGGTGATAAAATAAAGTGATACGTTTTCTTAACATTATATGTATGGTAAACTTCTAGTATTGAAAATATTGGTGTCTTTTACCTTAGGAAGAGGTATGGGACTCTTCCTTGAATGAAGACAAACCAAACATATGATGATAAGGATTGTGCAGTAGACTTTACTTTGCATGATGATTTATGCAACTAGCAAAGTTAATATTGCATGTATGCATTTAAATATGAAAAAGCATGGTTTGCTTGTGTTGCATTGGCATACTCTGCATGCGAGTTGTCCTGATCCCTTACAAACTCATCTCTCACACATCATGGAGATGCAAGAAAACCAGAGGAGAACCAGTCAAGCGCTGAAGATGTTTGTACTGTAGTTCATTTTGTATAAGCATGTTTTGATATGTTCATATTGTAGTCTTGAAGGGCTGAAATGATTAAGCCAAGTTATGTAATATTTGATGTATTTCTCTACTTGCTTTTGGATATTGTAAGGGAATACTTTTATATGTTGTAAAGGAAAAACTCAATTAGATGGTAAATGATGTATAATCTTGGAAAAATGATCAAATGAAGATGTCTTGAATAAAGCTTATTAGCAGTTGTGATTTGATGTTAATGATATTTTTGTAAATAGAGACTACTTGTATGATTGCTTATTATAAATGTGAGTGTAAAATATATGATGATATTTGGTTGTTTAGTAGCATCATTTCTTTATATGGATTATAGTAAAAGAGAGACACAATTATGTAATCAATCCAAATATTTAAACTTAAGGTATAGGACCCACCACCACCATCAAACTAACAACACCTTGATGACAAGAAATATTTATAATAACGCTTAAGACGTTTAACCCAAGTTGTATGTAAGTTTCCATAAAGAGCAATAGATTAATGGAGTCTCCTAAGACACTACCCTTTGTTGGTAGTTTGGAGAATTGGAGAGAGGTATTCCTTTGGTGAGGAAATATTCTCCTAATTGGTTGGAACAACCATCAAGATGTCCTCTTGTCATTTGGCAAATGTATTATGAGGACATAGCCATTGCACTTTGATATTCATCCACCATTATGGGATGGTGAGATGGTGTTGTTGGGGTTGACGCTCCAACTTGCAATTGGCTCAGAAAGACATATAGAGGTTGGTGCTTCTATTTATTTAATCTATTGCAATTTAGACTACTTACATATTAAGTGGGATAACTTTGTCTTAGAACGTTATTATAATCTTAACTTTTCGAAAGGTGACCAAAAAAAAAAACGTGTAGTGACAATTGGGGACGTTACACATATATTGTTCATATTCCATCAATACACATCAATAGATCATCCATTTCATTATGCATACACACATTTCATATCATCAAATAACATCATAGTACAACACATTCATCCATTAATGCATCCATAGATCATAACACATAATGCATCTAACGCTACAAATTATCATAATTGCAAATCAAGCAAACATTTTTGTAACATCAACTGGGACATTATTGGTATCATACCTCCCCTAATTAGAAATAAAAAAGTTAAGCAATCAACCTCAAAAATCCCCAAAGGTATCGATAAACCCTTTGGTCACCCAAAAGCTCCAAATGTATCCATAAACCCTTTGGTCACCCCAAATTCCCCAATGGCATCCACTAAGTCCATTGGTCATAATAACAACATGTTCAATAAAATCAACAATGGATAAACTTAATCAAGTTAATCGTGTTCATCTTGCGAATCATTGCCAAAGACAGTCATGCACCCCCTTTGCTTGGGGCAAATAAGCAAAAGATCAAAAGCAAATTCAAACAAACTAGTAAGCTTATCTCCAAATCATCATTAAGGCTAGGATTTGATTTAAGCTTATCTCCTATTGCCATCAAGGTTGGGATTTGATTTAAGCTTATCTCCAAATTGCCACCAAGGCTAGGATTTGATTTAAGCTTATCTCCTAATTGCCATCAAGGCTAGGCTAAAGCGTAGACTTGAGCTCGTCTTCCAACTGCCACCAAGGCTAGGATTAGACTTAAGCTTGTTTGCCAATATGCCAAAGAACACCAAAATCAAGTTCCTTAACTTGTCGAAGGCATTAATTCCAAGAGACACATACCCTTTTCATGGTTGGGGCATCCAATGTTGATGAGGTATTCTTCTATGAAATCTCATCAAAACTCAAAAGTTCAAAAACAATTAATACAATTAAAACACAACAAAAACAACACAAAAAGCTAAAGAAAATATCCAAAACCCACCAAAATTAAGTTAAATATAGGTCAAGCGACTCGTTGTTTTTCTCACTATGTCATTCCCTTAACAACTCATCACTTGAGGGGGTAGTCATACTTAACAAATTTATAATCAAAATAAAAAATTAAACACTCAATTATGCAAATTACGATCGCTCAACGAACCTTTGAGAAAGACAATCATGCTTCTGCTTGGGGCAGCAAACAAGCACACAATATCACATCATAACGCTTGAAATTATTGGCATCATGAATTCATGGGCCCTGTCCCTTCATGATGGACAATGTTCAAGCATAGGCATGCTCATTTAATGAGTCAGAAACAAGGATTCAAAAACACACACTCTTTCCATGATTGGGACATCTAAAGTTGGTTAGGTTAGTGAGTAACCTTAGTCATTTAACATTTTAGTTATCTATTTTTGCTTAGCGCTATGCTACACATAATGCATTTCAAAAATGGGCATTTGTAGACACGAAAAATATTGTAACCCCGATTAAGAATCCACAAACAATGATCAAATTGACATCATATGGCCCCTTGGGTAGCACTTAGAAGGCTCACAGTGGTTCTAGCCACTCTGGAAGAGGTTTTGGAGGCTTTTGGCCTAATTTTTAAAGTTTTTGGCCCAAAATTCACCATTGTACCACCCTGGGACAATTACAGATTCCCACCGTACCACCCTGGAACGGTGGTGAGTCATCGTCCCAAGGTGGAACAGTGAGCAAGTTTGACCCAAAAAAAGTCAAATCTAGGACAAATGGCGCCCGAAAACTACCATTTACCCTACAAATTGAAGCATGCGGGTCAGAAGGCACTACATCCTTATGACATGCTTCATAATGGAAGCCCAAAATGGATATTCTCTTCCACACCCAATGCATGCCTCCCGTTTGACAAGTGGCACCTCCTGCCATGCATGCCCTCGCATGCCTTTTTGCACATGAGCCACTTTGGGCTATAAAATGGATCTAATATCCACACAAAAAACATGGATAGGAGTTCTAGGATATGCAAAAGAGTGCTGCTGAGATTTCCCCTCACTTTATTGTGCCTTCTTGCCCTCGAAATCTCTCTTTTGCGAAGGAGGTTACCAGGTGACTTCAAGAGGGTCCTTTGAGCATAAATTTTCCATTCGAGTAAATTTATTCACCAAATTTGATGAAAACATCCCTTAGACTATTTAGGATCATTCCCCAATGGTATTGGTAGCAAAAACTATGCAGAATTGGTGGGTATCCCCTCCCAGGGTGCCCCCCAATTAGTTGTAGTCACCATCTCTCCCCGGGATGAGGATAAATCCTTGCACAATTTTATTAATATTTTTTAATTATATTATTCTATATTCTATGGTTTAAATTTCATACAATTTGGAGTTAAATTGGCTGAGATATCGTATTTTTAAGTTTTTGCAGGTTCGTAGGGCCCATCTGGGCACCCCAGTTGCATGTAGGTGGATCTGCACCTCCTTTTGAACATCTAACCACATGGGTTGTCTTAAAATGTTTATTTATGACATGTGTTTTGGACATGTTTAGGTGCGGGAATTATTTATCTTGGTCTTCGCAAGTTGTAGGTGGGTGACGTAAAATCGAGGGGTCTACGGATGCTATTTTAGATATGTTTTTGGTTATATCCCCTAAAAACCTCTTATTTAACATACCCATAAATTTTCAAGTCATTCTAAGTTGATTTGATATATTTTTAATATATATGCCATTTTGTGTCTGTGGGGATTGCATGTTTTCCTTCACACACCCTTGCTATTTGACCCTTTTTGCTTCCTTGTGTGCAGATGAAGGTTCCTATAAGGCATTGGGAAGGAATATCAGACATCATAGATTAAATATACAAGTAGTGGCGGCATTTTCCCACCCACATCGATTGTGGGTACGAGGAAAGACACTGGATGTGCACCCGGATTTCTTGAAGGATTTGATCCTTGGGCACCCAAAATTTGTAACAATTGTATCACCTTTGATCCCTCAAGGGACTGCTATGTAACCTTGGATTTTATCCACCAAATTAATAAGAAAGAGACTTGTTTCATTTCATTCCTTATTGTTTGGTATTGCTTCATTTTCAAATGCATGCTTCCGTTTGATGCTCATAAGTGAGATAGGATATATACATATATTTTTGCTCATTATTAGGTGCACATTTTTTCCCTACTTCATAAGGATATGGGTTCTATATCCTACATCACAAAATCTTGCACTATATCCTTTGCTTTGGGCCTACATTTTTTTTTATTGGGTCACCTGCAATGTGACTTCGATGGATTATTATGGTCTCATTCTTAGCCATCCCTATAAATTTTATAAATGGACTCTATATGATGCATATAACCAAATATACACTTTGCATCATGATAATAAGATATTTCTTATTCATAATCTTCCACATTCCACACTTTTACTTAGCTCACATCAGCCCCAAAAGATAGCATTAATCTTTAATCGGCCTCAGGACACACCTATTTTTGTTGCACTGCCTTTTCACATGGAGGTGATTTATTCATCTACACCTACTCCTACTGCTCTTTCTGCTTTCGTTGCACCTGTTGCTCCTAGTACTCCTATTATTCAACAACCTTCTTTCTTGTCACCTTCACCATCTTCCATTTTGGGAAGATTAAGGTTGTAAATATGATATTTAAGCACCTTATGTGAATACAATTTTTAGTTTGCATTTTTCAAAGTTGAGTTCTTCATCAAGGTGTTTGGAAATAGTAGCAGAGGATTTGAATATAGATGCCCCAAGTCCCTTAGCATTAATGGCTCTAATATGGATAAAAAACATAGATCACACACACAAATGATTTGACAAAGAACTGTAAATTGCATTACAAAGTCGACAATAAATAGCCAAATACAATGATTGGATAAGGTTGAAATAATTAGAAACCTTATCCAGTTGATAACATTATCATATGTGGATAATACAAAAATATAAATATGGCAACATTATCATAACATTATCATATGCGGATAAAAAATATAAATATGGTAATATTAATCCCTATCATTCCTCCCCACTATAGAAGTATTGGACTCCAATGCGTACAAACATGGAGGAGAAAGAGGTACTTCAGGAACAACATAGGAAGGAAACAAGGTGTTTCCATACCACAGGGAATATTCCATCAGCAAAATATTTTTTTTGGGTTTAATTTATTATTATTATTTAATAAAGTACATTGCATAATGTTGACCACACGCGTTTGGTGTGTATGGTGCCCACACGATGTGGAGCACATGCATTGACCAATAAATGACTACACGAGCAAGATAAATGTAGACTTGGAGTAGTGACAACAAAGGATCGAGTATGGCAGAATGAAATCCTTGAGCATTAAAAGCAAATAAATCTACAATTTGGGTGAGTAGGCGGTGGCCATGGCGATAGGCGTTGGGAAGGTCGTTGGAGCAGAGAAACATGGTGACTAGGAAGTAGCACTACTAGAATAAGAATCGATAAGGTTGATAAAATAGCAAAGAACCGCCGGTGAAGGCTATGAGAAGTGGCAAATAGGGTATAATATTTACTGCAAAAGTTGCAGTTTTGAGAGGCAAAACTGATAGTTTTAGATAAATCTCCACATTGTCGTGTTTCAAAGTGGTAGAAACTTCTTCAACATTTTTATTTGTAGCAAATAAAACAACATTATTACCATTAAAGGGAATAATATTAGGAACATTCCCTCCAAGAGGTAGTAAATCTGCTTCTTTTTTAGAATCTGCAACCTCTTCAAGGGGGCTATCTTCTTCAACAATTTTTTCCATGTCCAAATCTGCAACAATAATATCATTAGTAGCATAAGGAATGAAAATAGGAGGCATCAAAACCTCTTCTTTTTCTATAGTGGCATGGTCCAATGGAAGGACAATGGCCCTTTCACCCATAAACCCTGGTTCTATTCCTGGTGCTGCTAAATGATATTCAATAATTCTTTCTTCAAAAAGAATTTACTTTTCAACAATTTCTTCCATTTTAGCAAGAACTTCTTCAACAAATGCCACTTATTCTACCAACATGGTAGCATGGATTTTTTGGAGGGTAACAACAATTGCTTTGCATCATTAAGTGATTTCTTCAAGGGAGTGATTCAAAATTGGCAACATGGTACCTAACACGAAAGCAAAAATAGGAGTAAACCCAGGGAGGATTGGGGTGCTTTGATACCATGTAGTCAATATATGCTGACACCTTGAGCTCACTTGCATTAAATATGGACTAATCCCTTGCTTGATCATAGAGAATTTTTTTTGAATTGTTGTATAATGTTTGAGGTAAGTGAGCCATAGTTTTAGGTGTATATAGTAGTTTTGGTAGCATTGTAAGGCATAAAAAAATTGGTTACTCATGCCTAATATCTGGCCTTGCAAGTATTTTTCCTTTCACTTTCTCCTTCTATGTATAGTTTGGACTTGAAACTTGAGTTGTTTTGTTAATAGCATCAAGCCTCTTTTAATTTGGCATCTTTGTAAAGAAATTATGTGATATATATATATATATATATATATATATATATATATATATATATATATATATATATATATATATGTGTGTGTGTGTGTGTGTGTGTGTGTGTGTGTGTGAAATCATAACTAATTTTGCTCTGCCCTTTTTCTTATGTGTATTTTTTTTGCACATGGATGCTTATGTCAGATTAAGACCCTGTTCACTTTCTAGCGGTCAACAAATGATTTATGCAAAGGAAGAGCTCTTGATTTTTGGTGCATATGGTTCTCGAATAATTGTAAAGCTCCAAAAAGTTCATTAATCAATAAAGCCTAGATTACAACCTTAAATAACTTAGAAATAAGCCATAAATAGCTTAGGAGAAAATTAGGGAGAGAAAATAGGAAAGAAAATAAATAGGGAGGAAAGAAGAATTTATGAGTGAATTCTCTTGTCTACCGTCCTTCCTCTTGTCGTCCACATTGGAGTTTGTTGATCAACTCATTTGCCGTCCAGGTAAAGTTAAATAAAAGTAAAGTAAAAAATAAATTTTTACTTTAACTTCCAACATTCTCCCCCTTAAAGTTGAGATGTCTGACTATACAGTCTCTCAGCTTTATATATTGAGCTTTAGCTATACCTTCGGTGAAGATATCTGCAATATTATCCAAAGTGTTACAATATTGAAGCTCAATTATTTGTTGTTCCACCATATCTTGAATGAAGTGATACTTCATATCTAAATGCTTTGATTTGCTATGATGGACTGGATTGTATGCCAACTGAATGACACTTATGTTATCACAATACAATCGAGTTGGACCACTAACTTTCTCCAATCTCTTCAAGAAATTTTCTCAATCATAGGGATTGAGTACTAGCATGTGTGATGGTTATATACTTAGCCTTAGTCGATGACAATGCTACAACAGTTTATTTCTTAGAACTCCATGTAATTAGTCCTGATATTAGACTAAAACAATTTCCTGATGTATATTTCTTGTCATCTATATTGCTGCCCCAATCACTATCACTAAAGCCAAATAATTTCACAAAATTACATTGTTGGTAATGGATTCCAAAATCCAATGTACCTTCTACATATCCCAATATTCTTTTAGTTTCTTGTAGATGTAGCTCAGAAGGACTAGCCATAAACCTTGAAACTAGAGAAACAACATATTGAATATCAGGCCTTGTGTTGGTGAGAAACATCAAACTCCCAACCATGCTTCTGTAAGTGGTCATGTCAACCTTTGATGCTCCATCATCCTTTCTCAATTAGATCCATGTCCAGTTGGAGTTGCAATTGATTTGCACTACTCCATGGTAAATTTCTTAATCATGTCTCAAGAATACTTGTGTTGACATATGGAGATCCCTTTATTTGATTGATGCACTTCCATGCCTAGGAAGTATCGCATTAAACCAAGATCTTTCATCTCAAACTGCTTCATCATGGAGTTTTTGAACTTCATATTCATTTTATTATTACTACCCATAAATATTAGATCATCCACATACAAACAAACTATGATAATGTCTACTCCATGCTTTAGGTAGTACAAAATTGGTTCACTTTTGCTTCTTGTGAATCCATACTCGCTGAAATAGCCATCAATGCATGAGTACCAAGCTCTTGGTGCTTGCTTGAGGCCATAAAATGCTTTCTTCAATTTGTAAACAAGGTTTTATTTTCCCTGTTCTTGGAAACCTTGAGGTTGTTGAACATAAACCTCTTCTGTCAAGTGTCCATTCAGAAAAGCACTCTTTACATCCATGTGTTGAACATTCCATCCTTTATGGGCTTCTAAGGAAATAACTGATCTGATTGTCTCTTGTCTTGTAACAGGAGAAAAATTTTCCTCATATTCAATGCCATATTTTTGAGTAAAACCTTTTGCTACTAGTCTTGCCTTATGCCTCTCAATTCTTCCATCAGCATTGTACTTGGTCTTGTAGACCCATTTACATCCAACATATTTTTTACCTTTGGGTAGCTTTACTAGCTCCCATGTATCATTATTTTATATAGAG
The DNA here is from genome assembly GCA_028583015.1 of Wollemia nobilis. Lineage (NCBI taxonomy): Eukaryota > Viridiplantae > Streptophyta > Pinopsida > Araucariales > Araucariaceae > Wollemia > Wollemia nobilis. The sequence goes on from JAQPPZ010000521.1 coordinate 15,249,082, forward strand.
GTTATTTCCTCTTTCATGGCTTCTTGCCATATATTTTGAGTATATGCCTTCTCATAGCTAGCTGGTTCTAGTTGTGTACTAGTCAATAAAGCATAATTGACTTCATCTCCTCTAGGTTCTTGGGAGTTATAATCCCCATACAATTGCAAATTCTCAAGTTGTTGCAGAACTGAATTCATTTCATGGCTTGGCTTCTAGTGAATCTTATTTGAAAATTTTAATCCAGCATATGAAAGGAAGGATGATGTTGTAAAGTTATTCTACCTCTTGATGGAGAGTTAATTTCCATCGATGAAGAACTTATTGATCTTTGTGGAGGAGGACTTAGACTGGCGGTTGATGTACTTGAACTTCTTGGTCTTGGAGGGGGTGGTGTGCCTTTGCTTTTATTTGGATACACTTGCTGTATCTACTATACCTGTGAAGAATTTACATCTTGGGACTCATCATCAACAAAAATTCTTGATGACCCCATTCTCCCCCTTCATCAAAAATTACATCCCTGGAGAGTACAATTTTATGAGTCTTGGGATTGTAGAGTCTATATGCTTTTGTAGACTCACAATACCCTAGAAATATACAAGCTTGACTTTTGGGATCAAGCTTCTTCCTTTTTCATCAGGAATGTGGGCATATGCTAAAGAACCAAAAATTTTGAAGTGCTTTACATTTGATTTCTTTTCGTACCACCCCTCATAAGGAGTGATGCCATCTAAACTAGAAGTTAGACTTCTATTTAGAATATATACACTTGTTTTTACAGCATTAGCCCAGTACATATTAGTTAGATGCTTTGTCTGAAGCATCGATCTCGCCATCTCAACTATGGTGCGGTTCTTTCTTTCGGCCACACCATTTTGTTGTGGGGTATAGGAAGTGGTTAATTGCATTTTGATCCCACTTGCTTTACAATAGTTCAAGAATTATTTTGAGGAGTATTCACCTCCTCGATCTGTCCAAAGACATTTTACATAATTCCCACTTTGATTCTCTACATTGTTTTTGAAATCTATGAAGCAATCAAATGCTTCATCTTTGTGCTTTAAGAAATAAATCCAGCACATCCTAGAGAAGTCATCTATGAAAGTGAGAAAATAAGAATTGTTTTTGAGACTCTGTGTTTGCATCGGACCACATATGTTCGAATGTACTAACTAAAGTGGATAGCTGGCTCTCCATGCTTGTCCTTTCAGAAACTTCGACTTGGAGTGCTTTCCCAAAGCACATCCTTCATAGAATTCCTTTTTTAAATTGATTTTGGGAAGTCATGTCACCATAGCTTGAGAAGTTAGCAATTTCAATCTAGTAGAATTAAGGTGACCATATCACAAGTGCCACAACACACTTGGATTTGTTATGGCTACATTTGCAAGTTGAGCTCCCCCTGGCTCACCAAATTTGAGAGGTAATAACCTGTTCTTGGTCATGGGAACCTGTGTGATGACATGATTACAATTATTTTTATCAAAAATAATACATTGTCCTTCATCAAATACAAGCTTGTAATTATTCTCCATCATTTGTCCAACGCTGAGCAAATTGTGTTGGAGCTTTGGAGTGTAATAGATGTCACTCACTTTCTTTAGTCCTTCTTTGGTTGGAACCACCATGGCTCCAATTCCCTCTACTTGCAATGCTTTGTCATCCCCTAATTTTATTTGGGATTTATAAGTGGAATCTAGAGTAGCAAATAGATTTTCTTTGCCACTCATATGGTTTGAGCAACCAGTATCTAGAATCCATGTGTCATTTAGATTCTGATCTGATTGTCCATATGATAGAAAAATATTAGAAGCATCATCTTCTTCTCCATAATTTCCATATTTATCGCTACTGGCTTGTGAAGATTTTGACCAGCAGTCGTGAGCGAAGTGACTCGGCTTACCACAGTTGAAATAGGCTGATTTGGACTTGTCACTTCCTCGCCCTTGATTGCCACTTTGTCCTTGATTTCCACCTCAATTATGATTTCCACCTCTTTGTTGGTTGCCTCCTCTGTATGAGTTGCCTCCTCTATTAGAATTGCCTTCTCTGTATGAGTTGCCTCCTCTGTTGAAATTTCCTCCTTTGTAGTTGCCTCTGCCTCTACCTCTTTTATTGCCTCTACCTTGACCTCTTCCCCATCCTCTTCCATTATTTTCATTGGAAGTGAAGGCCTTATCATCGCCTCCATAGCTGGTTGAAGGAGTTTCAGGAAACCTCTCTTCATGTGACATTAATGATCCGATCAATGCATCAAATTTTAAAAGGGAAAGATCTTTGGATTCTTCTATTATTATGGCAATATGGTTCTATTTCTATGTAAGTGTTCTCAACACTTTTGTTACAATTATCTCAAGCTTGATTTCTTTGCCTAGTGTAACCATTTTATCTACATTTGCTTTACTCTAACACAATAATCACCGACTTTTTCATCATCTTTCATTCAAATATTTTCAAAATCTCGCTTCAATTTTTGAAGCCTTACCTGCTTCACTTGATTACTACCTTGGAATCCATCACTCAATGCTTTCCATGCAGCTTGTGTAGTCGTACAAGCAACAATTTTGGAAAATATGCTTTTCTCCAATGCAACTTGGAGATGAGAAAGAGCAGATGAGTTGCTCTTTTTCTCTTCTTTTCATGTTTTCTTGTTTGTGACACTAAGTGTTGTCTAGTCTAAGGGTTCTGTGTAGCCCTCTTCTATGATGTCCCACAAACATCTACCTATGAGCAAGGTCTTCATCTTTATAGACCAATACTCAAAGTCATAACCGTTAAATTCTGGTATAGGTAAGCTATTGTGTGAGGTCATAGTTACCAAAAAACTCTCTTTATTTCATGGTTACAATAAAGTACTTTTGCTTAAATAAGGAAAGAAGAAGGAAGAAGGAAGAGATTACAAATTTAAGTAAAATTTGACTTGTTCTACTCTATCATTGACTGCTTGTTCCTCTTGATGTGGGGATGTTATCTCTTGATTTACAAAGTTATCTGCCACTTCTTCTTCGTCGTCACTTATTTGTATGATTTTCGGTGATTCTAGTTCTAGGATTTCCACTGAATTACTATAGTGTGTATACTTTGATTCTTGTGGTGCAGCTTGTATTGATTTTGATTGTTCAAATTGACTCCTGAATGAGTTGTATTCAAAATTTGCCTCGTACCCTGAGTCAGGATGCCTTTGATGTGCGATCATTGCATTTTGAAGTTGACTAAACACAATGTTGAGTCAATAACCTCTGACTTTGTTATCAAATCTCTCTGCACCTTCTCGTGCTAAAATTGCACATAAGGCATGATAACAACAATTTGGTCTTATCATCAATGCCTTGTTACAATTTTACAATTTGACTTGTTGTATCCTTTATAAAACTAAGCCTCTTAGGCTTATTTACACCAGATTTATGATTCCCTAAATCAAAAACTTTTCTTTTACAATGAATTGCCTCCTAGGCAATGTCCTCTTTTTATAATAAAAAAAATAACTGCTTAATTTTTTTTTTTAAACAATTATGTTTTAATTTATTAAATATGATATAAATAGTTTTTTAATATAATAATTAAAAAAAATCAACTTTAGAAGTGAGGTCAGAGGGTTTCGAACCCTTGACCTATGATGGCCCTTGGGCCTTACCGCATGCTCTCTTGCAACGATAGTAGCTCACCTGTTGTGAGCTAAGGATGTCACACTTACTTATAAAGCTACTCCCTTTATATCTTTTAAAACTTTTTGAAACAAAAAATTACACCCGTAAGAGTCGAACCCTTGACTCCTTCCTTACAAGCTAGCCCTCTTGCCAAGTCGGCTAGCACCTCGGATGAGATCCCTTAAGCACCTGATGTGCTTAGTTCTTCAGCCATCACGGATAATATTTTAAAACCCTATCTTCTATGTCGTACCCTCCAAAACCTTTGCTGAGAAATAATTTATTTTTGCCATTTATAGATCTATGGCGTATCAGGAGGATAATATACAATTTTTTTTGGGGTTTCTTTCAATACAAAAACAATTTTACGGTTTCTTTTACCAATTATGTCAAATGTCTTCAATAATAGAACCACGAACTCTTTTTGAGAGATTCAATACAGAGAAGAAAGGAAAAAATTTAAACACAGTATTCCATTGCACAACTCTGATTCACTGCACAATCCAATCAAACCAGAGATCCATTGCACGTTCTCTACTACAACGATGAGTGGGGCTATAAACGCACACAATTCACTAGTCAAACTCTATCAGAATTGCATCAATTTCTCTTGCAACAATGCTAGGTGAGGATTATTTACTATGAAATCCACATCTGGTTCATTCCTTTGCTAGCTACGATTCGCTTTGCTTCGACGAAGTTGTTCTTCGACTACTGTAATTTCTTAGAAAAAAAACGTTTTGGGATAATATCCCATATGCACAAGAGTAGGGATTATTTAGTAGTTTGAAAGAACTAGCAAGCAATAGTTTTGCCTACGGGCAATCAAAAGCCTCCCTTTTGAAGCCTCCACCCACTCACGCTTTGTCGCGTAAGTGTGTTTGTTGCCACTCACCCTTGCCACTTGTGTCCAATCGATCCTCACCACGTGTCCCGCATCCTCTGAGTCTACATTCGAGTTCCACATTAGCCTCCTATTTGCTCTTCGTCATGTGTCATGTGTTCGTCGATTGCCACATGTCCACCTGGTTCTATATGCTCCTCGAGTCTCATTCATGGCATGGGTTCCCTTGTCTGCCTCGGGTCTCGTGCTTATTACGGGCTCCCACCTCAGACCTTGTCCGACTCTGATACCAAATATGGTTCTCGAATAATTATAAAGCTCCAAAAAGTTCATTAATCAATAAATCCTAGATTACAACCTTAAATAACTTAGGAATAAGCCATAAATAGCTTAGGAGAAAATTAGGGAGAGAAAATAGGATAGAAAAGAAATAGGGAGGAAAGAAGAATTTAGGAGTGAATTCTCTTGTCTGTCGTCCTTCCTCTTGTCGTCCACATTGGAGTTTGTTGATCAACTCATTTGCCATCCAGGTAAAGTTAAATAAAAGTAAAGTAAAAAATAAATTTTTACTTTAACTTCCAACATTCTCCCCCTTAAAGTTGAGATGTCTGACTATGCAGTATCTCAGCTTTATATATTGAGCTTTAGCTATACCTTCGGTGAAGATATCTGCAATATTATCCAAAGTGTTACAATATTGAAAGTGTTATAAGGACCGATATTCAATATGTTGTTTCTCTAGTTTCAAGTTTTATGGCTAGTCCTTCTGAGCTGCATCTACAAGTGTTAGGATCTCATCCTAACCCTTAATGTAATAACTTCCTTGATGTAATAATTCCTAGTGAACGTGGGTAGTACCCATGATTAATATTTTGTAATGTTCTAAGTTTAGCTTAGGTAGTGCCTATGACAAATGGCACCCTTTTTTATGTAACACATGGTAGATAGGTGGCATTGTGCATGTAATTCGTGTGGCATTGTGCATGTAATTCGAGTGGCATTGTGCATGTAATTCGGGTGGCATTGTGCATGTAATTCAAAGTGGCACTATGCATGTAATTCGGGTGGCATTATGCATGTAATCCAGGTGGCATTTTGCATGTAAGCCAACCTTGGAAGGAAACTCCTTAAATACCCGAAAGGGCACCAATGTAACCATATTTTGCAAAATTAATGAAGTATTGAAGGAGGTTGCCCCCTCGAAGAGGCCTCGCGATTCAGTTCTATTGTGAGATTGTTCTTTATTCAAATTTCTGTTATATTAATGTGATGTTTATGTGAGTTATTTCCAAGCAATTGTGTGAGAGTGTGTTATTTGAGTTTATTTTATAGCAGGATCTTAACAAGTGGTATCGTAGCGCTTTCCAGGGCCAAGTTCTGCTGCAACTGCAACGATTCTTGCCATCCAATCCGCTCGTTAGGTATAAATTCCGTGTGTTTTTTCCATTCTATTTTTCCTTATTAAAAAAATCCAAAAAAAAATACAGTGTTTTTTTTTTTTCAGACCAAAAACAAAAAAATATATTATTAGTTGAGTAGGTAGAAACCCTGTATCGGGGGTTTTAAAATATCGCGAAGGATCTGTCGTTATTGGCTAAGCTAGATAGCCCATAAAGCGTCTAGTGAAGTGAGGGGCGATCAGGCTCCAATACCCAGGCCTCAGACGGAACTCGCGCACGGACTTGAGCTCCCACGTATCTTCGGGTATATCGGGAGACCATCTAGGATTAAACAAACTTCTAGCCATTAGGAAGCTCTTCGGCCTTGTATTACTCATAGTCTACGGGACACAACATCCTGGACGATTACCCTCCCGTATTGTCAGAGAGGCAGGTAGTGTGCTCAAGGGTATGTGTGGAATCCTCCTTGAGTAGTGGCCTAAAATATTGGTCCGAGCACTATTGTTCGTCACTGTCGGTATATTAGAGGGCCTATGGGTGGTACATACTCCTATACTTAGCATTCCCTAGTTTTGTTAAAACTGCAACCTGTAAAAAATGCAAAAATAAAAATCAAAATAAGAATCCAAACACCCCCGTTCATAAACCTGCATTTCAAAAGTGAGCATATGAGAAAGGAGTCCTCTACCAAAAAAATAACAGAAGGGACATGCATTCGGGATAAGCCATGAGCGTGACACTTAAGTTGAAAGTCTGGAGAGTAACGATGAAATTTACGATGGCGAGTCCATAGTCGGTCGATCAGAGTCGGAGAGGTCGGGCGAGAATTCACGAGTCTTCGAGTCGAACAGAATCGTCATATCGATCACCGCAAAATACGAGAGAATCTTGAGTGTGAAACATGGCCTGTTTTAGATAGTGCTCCAGTACCCAACTTTTGCTCAGTAGCTCAGAATCAGAATCTGTAAACACCGTTAGACTCAGCAAAACAAGAGATAAAAAAATATATATATATAGCTCATTGTGACCACCTCCTCCTGCTGATCATTTTGATATATAGCACCCAAGCACTTTTTTGGGCACTTACTAAAAATAGTAAGTCAAAAAAATTCAATTCTATTTTTAGTAACTGGTCACAAAAGGTCAAAAAATGGCCCAGGGTACCCGTGGACACCAAAAATAACTAGAACACTTGGAGTCCCTAACAAAAGCCATTGAGAACTTGAACTCGACTTTTCACTCCATAAGGGAAGAAGTCCAAGGTCTTCGCCTAGAGCATGAGGCCACTAGCAATCGCTTAGAAGAAGCATTGACTGAAGTGGATAGCAAACTGAGAAGAGAACCACCCAAATCAGAATACCAAGCTGAGAGTTCTACAAGGAATCGTGACCATGATACACCCTTTAGAATGCCCAAGTTGGACTTTCCCAAATTCAATGGGAAGGATGTTGATGGGTGGCTATGTCGGGTTGACCAATTCTTTCGACTTCATAATGTACCAAGTATTTCATCGAGTCCGGATGGCTTCCTTTAACTTGGAATCTGAGGCTCTACACTGGTTTCAATGGTTGCGTCTTACCTACCCAAATCTCTCTTGGGAGGATTTTGAATCCCAAATACTCACTCGATTTGGTCCTAGTGAGTTTGAGGACTTCACAGGAGCCTTATCCAAACTACAACAAATAGGGTCAGTTCGAGAGTACCAAGCTCAATTTGAAAAATTGGCCAATCGAACAAGAGGATTGAGTGAAGGGTTCTTCCAGAGTTGTTATATCAGTGGGTTGAAGATGGAACTCCAAGCAGAAGTCAAAATTTTGAAACCACGAACTATGATGGAAGCTATCAGTTTGGCCCGTCTGGCCGAATCTAAACTCTCTGCCCAAAGACGCCCATCAAAGTTTTCTCAAGATAGACCTTCATTTCCCCCGAGAGCCCAACACCCAGATGATAATAAACCTGCTACACCCAAGCGCCTCACCACCGAAGAGATGGATGCACGTCGTGCCCAAGGATTATGCTACAATTGTGATGAAAAGTTTTTCAAGGGGCATAAGTGTGCGCACAAAAAATTTTTCTTGATAGATGTTGGAGAACCTGATACCGTTGACGAGAGTGATGAGGATGAGGACCCTCCAGAAACACCTCCTCCACAAGAAGGGAAACAGGAACCTGAGACATCAATTACAATCCATGCCCTTGCAGGCATTACTACTCCTCAAACCATGAAGGTTACAGGATGTTTCAAGGGCCAACGTCTTTCCATCCTTTTGGATTCGGGAAGCACGCACAACTTCATTGACCCTAGAGTTGCTCAACGGGCAAATTGCTATATCCAAAATTGTAATTCCTTTGAGGTCATGGTAGCCAATGGGGGAACCTTATCTTGTAAAGGAAAGTGTCACAATGTTAAAATCAAGATAGGGGACTATGAACTCAAGCAAGACATGTTTGCCCTCCATTTGGGTGGATGTGATATTGTTTTGGGATGCCAATGGTTGAGTACATTGGGCACTATCAATTGGAACTTTGCTAAACTTTGGATGCGGTTCTTCCAGAATGGACAAACACACATCATCAAGGGCTCCCCGATAGGAACACCTCAAATTATCAGTTCAAACGGCATGGAGAAATTGCTAAAGAAATCATCACGTGGGGTCATTGCACAACTATTCTCCATCCAGCCATCCACATCTCCAATGGGTGAAATCCCACAAGACATGCAACAGATTCTCCACAAACATGAGGCCATCTTTTCAGAACCCATCACACGACCATTGCATCGCTCTCACGACCATGCCATTCCATTATTGCCGGATAGTACACCTCCCAATATCAGACCACCTTATGAGCGACTCAAGCGCACCTTATTTTGGAAAGGTAGGAAACAGGACATTCGCTCTTTTGTGGCAGACTGCGACACAGGTCAAAGGATGAAAAGAGAAACAGTGCACTCTTCGGGCACTCTTCCACCCTTGCCGATACCGGATCAGGTGTGGACTGACATCTCTATGGATTTCATAGAAGGGCTACCTAAATCTGGAGACAAGTCTGTTATTTTTGTGGTAGTGGACCGCATTTCAAAGTATGCTCACTTTTGTGCCCTAACCCATCCTTACACAGCATTCACTATTGTCCAAATTTTCCTTGACTCCATGTTTCGCCTTAATGGCATGCCAACCTCCATTGTATCTGATCGTGATCCCAGCCTTACTAGCAATTTTTGGCAAGAGTTGTTTAAGTTGCAGGGGACTCAGCTCACAATGAGTTTAGCCTACCATCCGCAAACGGATGGTCAAACGAGAGGTTGTTAATAATTGCTTGGAAACCTACCTTCGCTGCTTGCCTCCGATCATCCTACTCATTGGGCAAAATGGCTTTCTTTGGCCGAATGGTGGTACAACACTTCCTATCATACCGCCACCAGAGGCAGAGTACGGGCACCCTCCACTCACGCCTCCCTCCTACATTTCGGGTAGCTCCAAGGTACAGGTTCCATCAACACTTCCTAAATTGGATGAAGAAGGCTCCATCTTACTTGCACCAAAGCAGCTGCTGTATTGTCGAACTCGCAACCGTACCATCACAGAGGTTCTGGTTCAGTGGCATGGAATTCAACCTGAGGATGCTACATGGGAGTCCCTCCATCAACTCCAGCAACAGTTTCCTCATTTTTAGCTTTGAGGACAAAGCTTCTTCAAGGAGAAGGGCATGTTAGGATCTCATCCTAACCCTTAATGTAATAACTTCCTTGATGTAATAATTCCTAGTGAACGTGGGTAGTACCCATGATTAATATTTTGTAATGTTCTAAGTTTTAGCTTAGGTAGTGCCTATGACAAATGGCACCCTTTTTTATGTAACACATGGTAGATAGGTGGCATTGTGCATGTAATTCGTGTGGCATTGTGCATGTAATTTGAGTGGCATTGTGCATGTAATTCGGGTGGCATTGTGCATGTAATTCAAAGTGGCACTATGCATGTAATTCGGGTGGCATTATGCATGTAATCCAGGTGGCATTTTGCATGTAAGCCAACCTTGGAAGGAAACTCCTTAAATACCCGAAAGGGCACCAATGTAACCATATTTTGCAAAATTAATGAAGTATTGAAGGAGGTTGCCCCCTCGAAGAGGCCCGCGATTCAGTTCTATTGTGAGATTGTTCTTTATGCAAATTTATGTTATATTAATGTGATGTTTATGTGAGTTATTTCCAAGCAATTGTGTGAGAGTGTGTTATTTGAGTTTATTTTATAGCAGGATCTTAACAACAAGCAACTAAAAGAATATTGAGATATGTAAAAGGTACATTGGATTTTGGAATCCATTACCAACAATGTAAGTCTGTGAAATTAGTTGGCTTCAGTGACAATGATTGGGGCAACAATATAGATGACAAGAAATCTACATCAAGAAATTGTTTTAGTCTAGGATCAGTACTAATTACATGGAGTTCCAAGAAACAAACTATTGTAGCATTGTCATCGACTGAGGCTGAGTATATAGCCATCACACATGCTAGTACTCAAGCCCTATGGTTGAGAAAAGTTCTTGAAGAGATTGGAGAAATTCAAAATGGTCCAACTCGATTGTATTGTGATAACATAAGTGCCATTCAATTGGCATACAATCCAGTCCATCATAGTAGATCAAAGCATTTCGATATGAAGTATCACTTCATTCGAGATATGGTGGAACAACAAATAATTGAGCATCAATATTGTAACACTTTGGACAATATTGAAGCTCAACTATTTGTTGGTCCACCATATACTAAATTCAAAATTCAATGACCAGTCAACATATGTTAGTGAATCATTCGCATGATAGAAAATCACCAATAGTATAGTGAAGTAATGATAATCAAGCAATTCCCTCAGATAATAGGTGAATCCAATGGAGGGGAAAAATTTAAATAAAAAATCCTAAGATAGCTAATTGATAAGGGTTTTTTTATCCTTTTGTGGTTAAAAAAGTGTAACTAAAGGTTGATTGAGCAAATCAAAAGTTACAAGTAGGATTAAAACTTTTACTATAAGAGCGAAGAGCTCATTTCTAAGGATATTTTGTCCATTTATGAATGAAAGAGCTACACTTGATGATTTTGAATTGTACTCTTGAACCCATATTGTAATAAATTGAAATATTATGCATGTCATTTGTTGATCAACTATCATTTGACTTCTTGATTTATGAATGAATGTGCTTATGGCTCTACCCTCCCTCTTTCTATTTGTTCTTTCTTCCATTATTACATGTCATTCAAATGCTCAATCACATTGATGTCCAAATTGATCAACACTAATCTTTCTGTAGTTGTGGTTGTATTTACTTTACTACCTTTACTTTACTTTCTTGCACTCTTTTCCTTCCAAATTTTATTTCATCCATTTACATTAGTTTAATTTAGCTGAATTAGTAGGGATCCAACTTAACTATGAAGATCAAATAAGATACGCCATTTCCTTCTAATTTTTAAATCATGACCTCATAGGCATATACTTTTAAGCAATATTAATAGGTAGTAATAACACACATCTCTAAATATATAAAGTACAAAATATTTGAAACCAAGGCAGTCAATCTTGTGAAAATTTATTTTAAAATGAATAAAGTCAGGATAGTGTTTTGAAAATAATTATAGTCTTTTTTAGTCATAGAGCACATAAGCTTAACCTTATACAATTCATCTTGCATTTAGATTGATATATAATATCTCAAAATTGATTTTATATTTCCACACAATAGATAATTATTTAAAAAGACTTATAATACCATAGTTTTAATTCAAAAGTTGGAAATATAGTCTAAATATTAGTAGCAAAATTATTGAAACCCACTTTCTTCATTATCAACTATTATTTTATCTGCCTACCCTTAAAATGAACATAATATATGGGATATGCTTCTTATTTTCATTAATATCAATTTGACTTAGACATGAAAAGGCACTTGTATGACCTATTTGAATATAATAATAAATGTAAGTTGCATTTATTTATCATAAGAAAAGTTTACTCAACCATCCCTAAAATATGTAGAATTATCATAATAACATCGTATAATGTTCTATAAGTAGTTGTTTGGCTGCTAGTTACCATATATAGATTGAACCTATTAGGCATTAACTTTGAAAAATGAGTCATGAGTAGAATTTAAAAAGTTGTTCAAGTGATTTATAAGGCACATATTGGTTATAATTTATAGAGTTATGATAGGAACACGATATGTTATGCCATAAGGAATCTCTTGGACACCATAGAATCACACATTCATTGAGAAAAAAATCTAACAAAAAATTGCTTTACATAATAAAGGCTATGTTGTTGTGTCCTATGATATAAATCTAACTAAGATTACACATAATCCCATCTAGACTATATACTATCTTATTCTTTTTTTTAAATAAAAAATAAAATTTCATCACATGTCACATTATAATCATATACTAATTAAAAATATTATATATTTTTATAGAATTGAAAATTAACACAATAGGAACCCCCATGAGGAGTATGACCTAACCCAAGTTGATCATCTAGCCTTAATATACATCTTATTAACCTTACATGAGACCTCCAAATTCACTTGTTCCAAATTCTCTTTTCTCATGTGGGTCATCTATAGTCTTCATTTACATCCCATAAATATGGGATCTATCTATGTGCATAGTCATGGCTATGGACATGGAATTAAGTATCATGAATATAGTAATCAAGAGACTAAATATTACCTCTAGGAATACCTCCTTAAGATCCAACATGCTTGTGGGAAATTATGGTGTAGTCTTAAGAATATAATGAGGAGTGATCATACCCCCATGGACAATAATTATTGGAGTGGTTAGCTATGGTCATGAACTATCTCTACTTGTATAAGATATACCCCAAGAAGAATAAAGGAAGACTAAATACATGTGCTTAGCCATAGTAAAAGTTACACTCATGCTAACTGTGACTCATTATATTGGATTTAGAAGGAATCATCCTCCAAATCTAGTTCAAATCATTCATTCATCATATATTGAACCGTATCAATCATACAACATGATCCAAAACACATTTGTGCATGGATTTTTTCTACAAAAATATTTATATAATGGTATAGTATTAGAATAAACATCAAAAAGTATACCATCATATACAACATGTTTCCATAGAGACATGCAATTCATTTTACTTTTTAATAGTAAAATGATAGTAGAATATGCTCCATACTACACTATTCCTTACTAAAATTATCTATACAAAGAATTACACATTCTTACTTTTTTTTTTTAATTTGCAACATCATACGACACATCTAAATAGATGAAACCTATAATATTCTTGAACCCTAAACAACTTAAATTATGCATGATATAGTAAGGGAAATTATAAAATAAAACCTCTTAAGTAATCGTCCCTTCTCAACAATTCGCACAATACATTAAATGTAAAAATGCTAATGGAACTAAAGACCCTATATGAGCTAGCTCTTAATTATGGTAAACAAATATAACAAATTATCAATTTAGAATGTTTTTCTTTATTCCTTATACAACCCTCCATATATTTTCTAGAAAATAGCAACTTATGAGCCTTTTCTTTTCATTTTTGATTTTCTTGCAAATCCCTCACAATTGAAAATTACTCCATCAATAAGAATCTAACATGTATCCCTTTGAATATTTATTAAAAGGAAAAGAGGGGTTCATTTGACCATTAAATACCTAATATAAATTAATTCAAACTTACCATTTTAGAAAACTTTATTTAAATAAAAAGATATTATCTTATCCATGGTAGTAAATTTAACTATATCAACCTATTTAATAAATTAATTTTATACTAAGGATCATATTAATAAAAAATGTGTCTCAACATACAGTGCAACGGTTTGGGATTTGGCTCTTATTTAAGAGGTCCAAGGTTTAAACTATGATGTGGGTGAGTGTGTGAGGGGGTGTGTGTATGGTTGTGTGTTTGGTCCCTAATGATAAGCTCAACTCTCACCCTTATGAGAGGTCATGGTAGGATAGGGATGCCCATTCCTGAGTGCCGGTCATAGGGGCTTCTCACACTAACCAAATCTATATAAAAAAAAATGAATAAAAATATTTAAAATATTATTATGTATTTCACAACATTAATGCCCTTTATATAATTAATTTACTATGCAGTACTATATTCCACTTAATACATAATATAAAGTAAATCATAAAAAAACTCATTATATTTTTCATAATTGAAACATGCATAAGGTAATTAATATATTTAGCAATCTTAATCAAAACCATATAAAGATCATCATCATCCATGAATGTAGGATAATTAACGATTATTCCCATTGGTGCAAAATTATCCCTTGAATATTTGTAATATGACCTTATTAGGCCAAGGCCATAAGTGATGAAGTACCCACGGGAGCTCTTGATGTAAGCCTATGGGAAAGTTCTATGCAAGCCTTCAAGGATGTAATCCTAGAGCATCTTCATGTAAGCCTATGATTGAGTGCTATATAAGCCTTTGGGCATCTTGATGTAATCCTATGGGTATTATTTTGTGTAATCCTACAAGCATTTTCATATAAGACTCATGGCACTCTCATGTATTCACCCTTAGTGGTATTACTTAATCCACATGTATGGATAATCTTGATTAAAGGATAATTTATTATTATTTTATTGTAAGGTTAACCTCAAGGTCACGTGTATGTCAGCCTAAGGTTAACCTCTCAATGGGATTTTGGTATCACTATAAATACCCCCGAATGAGAAATCATAATTATAAGTGTGAATAAAATGTGATATATTGGGGTGACTATAAGAACCGACATTATACTTTTTGTTGGCTCCCTTCATTTCCTTACTTTATTTATTGTCGATATGTTTTAATCATCTTTTTTTAGCATATGATTGTGGTGAACACATGTTTTAGAATATTTATGAAAAATATTACAAATTCAAGCATGGCATCAAAGATAGTTCTAGAGATGCATCACTTATTCAATGGAAGATATTAGTTTTCTAGTGATTGACAACATCATACTTAGATTTACTATTTTTTTTAATTTCAAAATTTAATTTTTTAATTTGACTTGTAGCTAATTTTTTTCCACTCAACCAACAAGTTCATTCATTTCTTGCATGGCTTATCTATTTGTGCCTCCATATGACTATGCATATCTAACATTAAATAAGTATTTGTGCCAATATGATGGATATCCTGGTAGGACTCAACCCTTGTTTTTGGGAGGTATTGAGTTCAAAACCAGACACATATTCTATTATTTATGTTGTTTCTAGGATTTTGAAGGATCTACTTGGCCTATAATTCATGCTAGAAGGGAGTAGAACAACAACAGAATCTATTGGCTGTGGCTAGAAGGTTTTTGGTTTGAAGCCCAACAATGAACCTTTTGGTGTATGTGATTTGCTTTAGGTATTTCAATAGGATATCTACTTTTGGTCTCATCCTTGTCAATATTGCAACAATTAGACTACTTCCTCTCAAGGCCCCAGTCAACAACTCAATTCCTTGCAAAGTATTTTTGAGACACTTTTTCACTATATTGGATGGAATGCATACCTTAGGAAGGAACATGGTCTTTCAAACTCAACTGAGTGCATGGCACAATGGTTGGTATGCTTTCTTATAGAGGGAAGGTCCCGAGTTTGACTCAGTGCAAGTGCAAGAATTTTTTATTGTAAGTCATTACGACTTAGGGTGGTGTGTTCAAGTCTATTTTTCTCCTATTTTGTCTTAGCACACGTGTGGAGCACTAGTTAAGTTCTATTGCTTACTTGTAGGGGGTATTGGGTTTAAGCCATGTTGAATTCAAATCCATTATAATCAAAAGTTATACATACATACATACATACTGTGGGTGCAATTTTACACCCCATTTTTTGCAAAATGATGATTCTCTTTGAAGACTCTACCAAGTTTTGAAGGTATTACTGGATGCATGGTAGAATTCAAGGGTGGACCAAAGTATTGGGTGGATGGTAGAATAAAGCAGGGTGGGCCATAAGAACAGATGGACCTTTTCCTTGAAAGTCTGGGCAGAACATTCCAAGAACCCTGCCCAACTTGTCAAGCAAATATTCCAAGCGGATAGTAAGGGCAAAAGAATTGGTTGAACCTACCCTAAAAGATAAAAGGAACACCTACCCATCCTAAGTGAGGAAATAAGAGCACGAGTTGGGTAAAATATCGGATAAATACCCTCTCGACATGCAAGGTTCCCGCCACCACCCAAAATTCAAATGGTAGACTTATTCGCCACTCCAGCAATTTGGGTACCTAAAAATGTACTCAAAAATGATGGATTTCTAGTGCAATGCTCTCGAGGTGCTCCAGTTCCTGACATGCGCTGCCTGAATAGGGATCACCAATCGAGGAGAAGAGCAAGGCAGTCGATTTGGGTATAAGATCAGAGGGTCTAGATAGATCCTAAAGAACCTACCACCATCTAAAAGATCAATGATTCCTAGAGGAACAATGTACCTGAACGATGCACGTCAGTTGTAGAAGCCCTACTCCCACCTTTTGCAATTAATGTTCAAATTTTGAAATTCATGTAAATATAATTATAAATAGTGGAATACTAGTCATTCCTAAGTACGACTCTTTAGCCATTACAATTCTTTTGTAAAATTTCTCTTCGTAAATACAAATTCTACACTATTTGACCTCTAATTGTATCTCATCGAATGTATAAATATTAAATTATTTATTTGCTTAAGTCATCTTGTGTTATTATGGTATCTGTATTCCATGGGGTGTGCTTGAGTGACTAAGGGGAGCATGATCATTATATGGGTTGGGGGTTTATTTTTGCTAACGTCGATCAAGTGAACGTGCTTTGATTCTGCATCATGGATCTCATGCACCTGCTCGTAGATACTAGAATTCGCCTCCCACATACCACTGATAAAGAGCTAGGACAAGGATGTCATTGGATGATCCAATGTAGGGCTTGTGTTTTGGATGGGGTATTACACCTGCATAGGTCTTGATGCAGCTATACCCATCCTTGTGAGTTCTAGATATGACCTTTTATTTATTTCCTTCCTCTTTCCCTTTTTTTTTGTGATGTAGAGTAGTTGTAATCACCCTGAGGAATTGGCCTTCTCTGAAGATTGTCCATCCCGTCCTTTCGATGCGGTGGCCATTTTATGCTGCTTGGCACTGATCCCTCTACCTCACCCAACCCTATATGTGGTGTCAGATTGGCGACCAACAATTTTTGGTGACTCCACTAGGGATCAACCGAGTCCCCATGTTATCAATGTTTGGTGACACTCTGGTTTACCCAAATCTTCTCAAATTTACCTGGAGACTTCAACTAAGCGACACTTAAATATTATGATATCAGTCATCTGCTTATGCTAAAGAACCAAACATCTCGAAGGACTCATGGTATGGTGAGTGACCTTGAACTCACAAGCAAAGATAGCATGCTCACCTGTCAATTTTGACTCTGACTTTGACATCACAACCAAGACCTCTGAAGACTCGTGCTTTAATGGCTTAGTTGTCGTTTCCCTAGTGATATGATCTTGGTCTGCTAAACCTCCACTGCTGGCATGAAATTCTTGAGGGTGCCTTGGAAGCCCTAACCAAGTATAGAGATACCCTAGGAATTTCTTGAGAACATATTGAAGATGTTATCATACTAGCACCCCTCTACAAAATTATCCATTAAGATATCATGATTAGACTTTTGGTCATGTCATTAGAAGGAAGGGCGATATTGTGGTACCGTACCCTTAGGCGAAGGACTATCAGCTCATGGATGGACCTGGTAGGAGCTCTCATCGACACATTTGATGACTTCATGGACTCCTTGCAACTCTTTATGTACCTCTCATACATCAAGAGAGCTCCTCTTGAGTCTCTGATCGATTTCAAAATTTGATTTGAGAGGAGTTGGAAAAGGATTCCTCATGAGTGTCAACCATTGCTCGCTCAAGCTCTACTATACTATATTTGGGCTCTGAGCTCGAATATAGGCCTCTTGTTGCTACAATTTTGGGAAAATAGATTCCTCCAAGTCTTTCATAAGGTGGTACAGATAGAGCGACTCCTGCTCCAGGAAGGAATAAAATCTTTAGGTGAATTTACTCTCCCTTCTCCATTTCTATCTATCATTGCTTCCTAACCTATTGCACAGTATCCATCATGGATACCAACTCAATCTATGCAAAAGCTAGAGTTGCATATCGATGGAAAACAAGGGGCAGATACCATTTCAAGCCTAGATAGGAGAAGTGCAAGCATCAACATAGAAGGCAACAACTCTAGTGCTTGCACCCAATCCCACGAAAAGAATGATCAGAACCAGGGTAGGGATACCGTTCATGCAAAAGGGGTGTTTTTATCCCCATTTTGTATCTAGGAGCATAGAGAGCAATATCCAAGTCATATCTTCGATGGCTTAATTGGTTGACATCTGTTTACTAAAGAAGACCCATCCATAGGTCTAATCAATAAGACTTACAAGGAGAAATGCACAAGGACATCGAAGGTGTCCAAAGCCAAGATTTCATTGTAGATGGATCCTAATTACTGGCAACATCAAATCCTATTACCAGATAGATGAATACCAAAGAAAGGTTCCCATGTGGTAAATATTTTTGACACATTTATCATCCCATGCATGAGTGCTGGTATGTACTGTGATTCACCAAGCTGCATCTGGCACATAACTTGGTGGGTGGTAGGGAGAGGCCAGCTTGAATTTGAACAACTAATGTACAATATGATTTGGTTAGGATATTGTAAATTTATTGGGAGCTTCCCAATGGTAATTTTAGGGTGGCAGTATGCCTATCACATCGTAAATTTTGTGTAAATAAGATGGCTATTAAATAAAAAGTGTTGAAATAGCATGACTCATGGGACATAATTTGACTACAGGAGATTCCATAATGAATCAAGTTCTAAGAGATGGAGAAAATGCAAAAAAAAAATCCTTCATTGTTTGATCTTCCTTAGTTTATTTCTAATATTTGTCATTGTGACCCCGTGCCCAATGAATCTAAGGCTCATAAATCAAGTATATCTCCATGCAACCTCACAAAATATAAAAGCCTCCTCGAAGGGTGGAAGCATCACCAAGATTAGAATGGTTCTACATTCGAAGACTCTCGAGGAGAATAGATATGGGCAAAGAAGGTTTCGATGAGACTACATAAAAAAGAAGCATTGTGTTAAAACTAGCAAATGTCCCTAGCAATTTTCCCATTCTTGAAGCTTCCATGATCCTTTGTAGGGTATGTTAAAGGGAATGTGATTTATGAGGATGCCTCATAGATCACCTTCCCTTTCGTTTCTTTACTTTTTTGTTCCTTCTCCTTCTTTATCTTTCCTTAGTTTCCCCTTCTCACTAACCCTGTTAGTTAGTGAGGTCTCTCCCATTGCCTCTATTGTTTCATATCTTTTTCCCTTTCACTATCCTTTTTTGTCTCTTATTTCTTTGTTTCCCCTTCTTTTCTTCTTATTCCCCTGATGTCCCACCATGTTGAGTATTACGAGTTTTCTATTTGTTTGTCCTCCCTCCCCTCTTTCTTCCCCTGTCCCTTTCTTCGAAAATGCTTAACATTCCCAAAACTCTCTGGGATCTCCTTTCCCACAAGGGAAAAGTCCCTGTGAGTCACCAAGAGTTTGGGTGCAATTTTGCACCCCATTTTTTGTAAAATGATGATTCTCTTTGAAGAGTCCGCTAAGTTTTAAAGGTATTACTAGATGTATGGTAGAAGTCAAGGGTGGACCAAAGTATTGGGTAGATCACAAAATAAAGCAATGCGGGCCATAAGAATAGACATACCTTTTCCCTAAAATTTTGGGTGAAACATTCTAGGAACCCCGCCCAACTTGTCAAGCGAATATTCCAAGTGGATAGCAAGGACAAAAGAATTAGTTGACCTCACCCTCAAGGATAAAAAGAACACCCACCCATCCTATGTGGGGAAATAAGAGCATGAGTTTGGCAGAATATTAGATAAATGCCCACCTGACATGCAAGGTTCCCACCATCACCCGAAATTCAAATGGTAGACTTATTTGCCACTCCAATAATTTGTGTACCTGACAATATACACATAAGTGAGATTTTTAGTGCATCGCTCTCAAGGTGATCCAATGCCTAACATGCACTACTTGAACAAGGATCACCAATCAAGAAGAAGAACAAGGTAGCTGAGCTGGTCAAAATATCAGAGGGTCTAGATTGATCTTGAAGAACCTGCCACCTTCTAGAAGATCGATGATTCCTAGAGGAATAGTGTACATCAATGGCACTCGTTGGTTGCAGAAGCCCTACTCCCAACTTTCACCATTACTGTCTAAATTTTGAAATCCATGTAAATATAATTATAAATAGTGGAATGCTAGTCATTCCTAAGGGTGACTCTTTAGCCATTACAATTCTTATGTAAGGTTTCCCCTCTATAAATACAAATTTTGTACTATTTTTCCTATAACTGTGTCTGTTTCTTCTTCATTGAATGTATGAATATTCAATTCTTTATTTTCTTAAGTCATCCTATGTTATTCTGGTATCTAGATTCCGTGGGGTGTGCTTGAGCGACTAAGGGGGAGTGTGTTCATTATATGGGTTGGGGGTTTATTTTTGCTAATGTCGATTGAGCGAGAGTGCTTTGATTCTACATCTTGGATATCATGCACCCACTAGTCGATACTAGAATTTATCTCTTACCCATCGCTAATAGAGAGCTAGGACAAGGACACCATTGGATGATCTGGTGTAGGGTTTGTATTTCAGATGGGGTATCGCACCTGCATAGATATTGATGTGGCTATACCCATCCTTGTGAGTTCTAGCTATGACCTTTTATTTATTTATTTCCTCTTTCCCTTTTACCTTTCCTTTTTGCAACGTAGAGTAGCTAGAATTACCTCGAGGAACTGGCGTTATCCGGAGATTGTTCACCCCACCCTTCTGATGCAGCGGCCGTTCTACACTACTTGGCACTGATCCGTCTACCCCGCCCTACATGTGGTTCCAAATTGGCAACCAACACATACATACATATGTACATATATACATATATACATATATATATATATATATATATATATATATATATATATATATATATATATATATTTGTGTGTGTGTGTAGATAGATAGATAGATGGATTAGGAGGAATCTAGCCTATCATACCGTACAATTTGTTAAATTCATATTCATGGCAACATCCAATGTAGTGCACTTGTGAAAGCCAGATGGCCAAGAGTGGATGATAGCCATTAGTGAATGAGTAGTCAACACATGCAAAACAATGATTAGATATCATTTTTCTAATATTTGGTGAATTATTTGAAAAAAAATCTCTCCTTTCAACTATTATTATGCCCAAAATTTTAGAGGCCATAACTTTTGCATACGAAATCATATTGGGCCTTTTTTATATCACACAATTTTTAAAGCTATATAGATTGGTGACATCAATTCAAGGACTTGTTACTATTTTCTATGGGATTTTTCTATGCAATTTGGACCTATTTTAGCAATGTTATTCATATCAAGATCATGTATAATCCTTCTCTTTTCTCATAATGAATTTTTGCTCTAACTTAAACAACCTGGTAGTGTAGTTATTGGTAATCTTTTGGGTTGCAAGAATACTAGATTTTTCAGCATAAGATATGCCTTATTCCTATGGGCCCTTTCTAACCATTGGGGTTGATTATTTAGAGATATACCTATTGCTTCATGATTTAGTTGCCTTATATTGATATTGGGAGATATATTATGGTCACCATTATGCATATTAAATATTTTCTCATAGGAAGCTCAACATGTCTATCTAGGAGGTGGAACCATGACTTTATGTTTGGGAGAGGTTGATATAGTTCATGTACCTTTGGCAAGGAGAAGATAGCAGGATCCATTGGCCCATATAAACATTCATTATAGGGTGATTTGTATCATATCCAATGTCTTCTCTTCTTGGCCTCTCAATTTAGTTTATGGAGGATGTTGAAATATTTGTAATCTAACCTTATTAGTCCAAGGCCATAAGTGATGAAGTGCCTACAAGTGCTCTTGATGTAAGCCTGAGAAAGTGCTATGCAAGCCTTTAGACATCTTGATATAAGTCTATAGGTTCTATGTAAGCCTATGAGAATCTATGTGTAAGCCTATGGGCATCTTCTTGTAAGCCTAAGGGTACTTTTATGTATTCACCCTTAGTGGTATTGGTTAATCCACCTTTATGTATAACCTTCCATAAAAGGTAATTGATTTTATTTTATTATAAGGTTAACCTCAAGGTTAATTTAATTTTGGCTTGAGGTTAACCTCTCATTAAGGTTTTGGTATCACTATAAATACTCCTCAATGAGTAATCATTTATAATTATATGCATGAATAAAATATGATAAATTGGGATGCCTACGGGCACCCACTTTATACTTCTTATTGTCTCCCTTCGTTTTCTTACTTTATTTAATATTGCTATGTTTTAATTATATTTTCTTCTTCTCAACATACAATTATGGTGAATGTATGCTTTGGTATGTTTCTAGAAAATATTGTATTTTTTTGTATTGGTAAAAAAGGGGGTTGAAGGATCTTGACCCTTTACAAAGAACTCAAAATATGTATAGAAAAAAATAAGAGAATATCAAAAAAATGCAAGATAGCCCTATCTTAGTAAAATAAATAAACCTGGGCTAAACCTATTGATGGAGAAGCTCAAATAATATCCCTCCTGCTATCCTTCTATTTTATAAGGCTTATACAATGCTCAATGCTTTACATAACTGATAAAGAACCCTTTGATAACAATGTAATTTAGTGTACTCAAATCCTTCATTGCTTGATCTAAGTATTATGCTTTACTCTACCCTCTTTATCTGCTAACTTCATTATCAATTCTTATAATATTTTCAATCCATGGGGGCATATGACCGGACCTTGAAATTCTTAGACCTAATTTCCATATTCATCATTTTATAGAGAACTTTGTTTCCCTCTCTATAAATATGTTTAATTTGACTTTCTTCTAGGTTTCCAAAAATAGTCCTTGCATCTGTAATTATTTGGAAAAATCTAGAATTATTTAGCTCCCATTTTTGAAGGGAAGTTATAATATTCTTGGAATCTCCCTCAAGAAACTTCTCCTAAAATCCAAATTCACTACAATTTGAAGGCCCAGAAGCATCGCCCTTGCTTCATCTTGGTGATTTGTGGTCATTCCTAGATCCTCAACATATGCAACCACTACCTAACCTTTGTCATTCCTGATGAGGCCCCCACCACCAACATGACCCGGGTTACCTTTCGCAGCCCCATCGAAGTTAATTTTTACCTAGTCTTTGTGAGGACATTCCCATCTAGTATCTAGTCTCACCTTATTAATTTTTTCCATATTTAAGATATATTTTTCTCTAGAGAGGATCATTGCAAGATTTTCTTGGATGATAATGTTTATATTACAATCCTCTAAGAGGGCTATTTTTATCGTGGCATAAACCCCAATTATTTCTCTGGTTTTATTTTTCAACACTCATCTATTTCTTTCTACCCAAATACTTTAAAAAATATGTGATGCATTTTTGCCAAAAAATATTGATTCCTAAGTGTCATTGTTCCCAAATTCTGATTAGAGAATTTGGAATGACCCAAGCAACATTAACTTCTCTAAATAACATATTTAGGATATCATGAAAAAAATCACAAGTTCTAAACAGGTGGTCCATGTACTCATCCTCTTTATTCACAACACAAACAATTGGAAACACAATCCCTTTTTTGAACATATTGTATTTCATAAGGATATTATTGAGAATGGTAGTCCAGAAAAACATAGCAACCATAGGAATGATGTTTAGCTTCCAAATTCTTTTAAGCTTGGGTTTCTTTGAGGTTACTTTGCCCAAGACTCTATATCCATTCTTCACCAAGTACTGGGCTTGCTGATTTCTTCCCCAAATTATCTAATCCTCCTCTAAGCCTTTGCCTAAATAACAACTCCTTAAAATGTTTTACAGCTCTTTAACCCCATGCCTTGCATATCTTCTTGTAATATTTTTTACTTATCACCCACCCTATGAATGTAACCTTTAATTTTCTTACCATAGGTTCTGGTTAAATGTTCTTTAATATCTTTGAAGTTTCTGTAATTCGCTAAAGGCTCCTCTTGAATCCAATGATCTTTCCAAAATTTTATTTTGTCCCCCCTACCTACTCTCCATTTTAGACCTTGCCATAGAACTTTCCTACTATTGATAATATTTTACCAAAAAATAGACCCACATGGAGGATTAGAACAACTAATAAAGTGGTTTTCGCCCTCCAAGTATTTGTTTTGGATAATGCTAGCCCATTTTCCTGATGCTCCAATGTAAATCCTCCAACCATGTTTAGCTAGAAGGGCTCTATTTAGATTCAAACACCCCTATGGGGAATAAATTATTTTCTAATTTAGTTTAAATATTGTTTTACAATTATAGAAGAAAAACATAATTAATGATAGTCCTAATGTAGATTATGGTTAAATATGTGGCTAATTTAAAGAAGTAAAGACCTCAGGTTGGGATTCAATAATCGGGTAGGGATATCACATATGCAAAAATTTCTTTAACAACCTTTATTTTGAATGTTTTGAAATATCATATATAGTTATGTGAAGGAATAATTTTTGGAAATTATTTTGGTCATTACAATTAGACAATTCTAACCTAAGAATACCCCATGAAAAAGCAAAAGGATGGAGTGTATATGGAAGAATTTACTTAGGTTCTATTAAGTAATTTATTATTATCCATATTATTCTATGAAATAGTTTATATTTAACAAATAAAACCAATGTTAATTATTATCAAGAAATAATCTCTTTTGAGGGATCTTAAGCATGGCATCTCTATGAATGTCAATATGACTTTATACTAGGAATGCATATTGACACCATTAAGGAGGCCTCAAGTGAAGCCACATAGGGAAAGCATATTAGTACTTATTTGGAGTCTTGGTCCCTAAGTAAGTTTAGAGGAATTGAGAGGACTTAAATGTTAGGTAAAATTAATTTTGAAGGTATAATAATTTTGATGGAAAGTTACTCATTAATGATTTTATGGTGCTTAAAGAAGAGAATAAGAATATTATTGTTATTCTATACATACATATATAGATCATGCATATAAAAGGTAATGATGGGTGTAAAATTGATGTCAATTTTGGTACACAAGATTCTAGAACAAAATTTTACAACAATGTGAAAAGGAGACTAGTTATAAAAAAATTGATCATTGAATTATTATTTAGGTGTTGGGACTAAGATAATGAGAGCATGAAGGATTTGGGACGAATGTTTTGAAGGGTTTTAGACAAAATTGTAGGTAATATAGAGGAAGGGACCTATTGGTCCTAGTGGCCAACAAGAATATTTGACTTGGATAATTTTAGTACGAAAAATATGCAATTGGAGTAAATGTAGTGGATTCAAAATATAGTAGACAATAATTTTTTATAAGCCACTTAGAGCGAGGGAAAAATAAACAAACACTTTCAATATATATTACAAAAATAGATGGGAGATCACAAACTACCATAAAAATAAGGCCAAGTGTTGAATAGAACCAAGAACAAAATACACAAAGCAGACCAGATAAGAGAAGCTAAAGTAGGAAGAATCAATATGGTCTAGAACTTGAGCAAAATTGATTTGAGGACATACCACCAAAAGGGGCCGACTATACCAATACCCAATATGGGGAAGGAGTTAGGGGAGCTACCCCCAAAAATGAATTTCAAGGACACCCTTCATGGGGAATAGCCCCAACTAGTTGCAATCAATAACTCGAGGCCGCCATGAAGACCTTTGAGGATACCTAAGATATATCCTAGGAAAATTGAGATGGGGCATTTAAAGGTGATAGATGGTTCCTCGATAATAAAGGTGGATATGGAGGACATATAAAATGAAATAGAAGCCATGGAGAGGAGAGGGTTGATATACTAATTTATGGGATTTAGATTGACCCTATCGACATTTAAAATATGGGTTATTTGACAATGGTGAACAAAAGGTAACTTTCAAATATTCGCTTACGCTAATGCTTATTTCCTTATTATTTTTGCTACTGAAGAAGATAGAGAACAAATATTCCAATGTTGACCATGTTTTTATTGAAGGGTAGGTCTCTTTATTGAACCCTAGCATACTAAATTTTAATCAGGGGAAGATATGCCATCCATAGGATCAATTTGGGTAAGATAATTTGGCCTACCAACAAAATTTTGGAATTTGGTAGTATTTGTAGAAATTGGGAATACCTTAGGAATGTTCATGATGATTATCGATAGTATATATAGACTTGAACAAATTATTTTTTCTTAGATATGTGTCCTTATAAACTTTAATAAACCTCTCCAAAAAAATATCATACTATAGTTTAGGGAGGAAACATGAGAGCAAAAGGTTGATTAGGAGAACATACTTTTTGTTGTATAATATTCCATGTGTATAGAAATTTAGCAAGAGGCATGTATAATATCATAGAGCAAGGAATAGAGGAACCAAATATTGAAGGGTTCTAAGTGCCCCAAAAAAATATATCCAAAGGAAATTGGTAACAAAGAAACAAGTGTTGGTGTTAAACAATATGTTTGGTAATATCCCTATTGATGTTCTTTTGTATGATGATGAAGATACTATGGTGATAGAAGTACTCAAAACATAGTTCCATGGTGGAAGGAAGGAATACATGCCAAAAGAGGTAAATAGAACCATGTTGGAATATGACCCCTAAATTTAAATTTTGAAAGGTTGGACAGAGTCCTAGGTCTAGGTTATTTTGATCAAGTAAAAGAATAAAATCAATCTCTAAGTTTAGTTCCAATAAATCTAGTCCAACTCTTAAATGTTTTTGGTTTGTGGTTCATCCTAAGACTCTAGTATTCATTATTAAGAGGTCATTTTCAAAGTTCATATCCAATACCCCCCATCAAATTTCCTTAAAAAGGTTAAGGTTCATGCCACCTTGAAAGATCCCTAAAATACTTAAGCTATTTCATGTCATATATTCCTATTTACACCTAAAAAGTGGTCCATGTAATTTATCCCCTTCATTAATCATAAGCCCACAAATTAGTTGTATATCACTTAAATTTCAGCCCACCATGCATGCTTGTCATGAATTACTCCATTTGATCCACTCCTTTTAACCTTTGAAAATTCATTGATCAAAAGTATCTAAGGTTTTAAAAGACTAAGGTTTCTTGATAAAATTCTTCCCCCCATATCCTAAGTCTTCCCAATGAATCAAAATACCTTAGGCTTGTGCACTCCTATCCATTATCTACCTTGAAAATATACTCCTTAGGCTATTCCAAAAAATCATGATCCCTCGTCCCTAAGGTTTGCATATTCAACATTTCCCCTAAGCCTAATGCTTTCATTTTCCTAATTTTTGCACCCCAAATTGCACCTCATTAAAAATCAAAACTTACCCAAGCATAAATTTTTCCTAAGTCTATAGATCCCACATACCCATATTATTTTTCTTTACAAAAATTTTGAAAACATTATGCAATATTTCATCACCCTAGGTTTCAACCGAAAGTAAGATGGACGAACCAAAAATAACCGATCGATAAGAGATAGATGGTTCGAATATAATGAAGTATATGGCTGAAAATTTTTTGATCGATCCAAGATATGCGATTGAAATTAATCAGTTGAAAACAAATCGATGACTTGGAAGAATTCGATCGAAGGTAAGATCAATATTTTTAAATTCTCTTGGCAAGATCGACAACCCTAAAATAATCGATCAAAATCATATCAACGACTCGAGAGCATTCGACCAATGGAAGATAATCGATAAAGAAGGCGGTTAGTAAAATGGGATACATGAGGGTCAAAACATCTGGTCGATAATGAGGTGAACAACTCAAAATTTTTGATCTATAATAGATAAACGATTGATATTGATTCGATCAAAACCAAATGGATGATAAAAATCAATTCGACTGATGATGGAATGATATATATTGATTCGGCTGAAACAAGTTCAAACATTCCAATCAAAGGGGAGAAACACTCAAATAAATGTTATCATCAAGGTAAAGTGTATAATTTTTTCCTAATAACTCTAGGGTTTAATTCATGTTCAAATTCATTCCCCTTTTTATTTTTTTCTAATGCCATGTTTCTTATAAGTTCCTCAACCTAAAATCAAAAGCAAAAATTATTAAGCCTCAAGGTTACCCCCTTAAGCTTTAGAAACTTTCGATCGAAATAAAATCAAATCTAGGTCAAGATATTTCACGAGATCACTTTCACGCCTAACCCCTCGATCATATTTAAATTTTCTAGGTTATAAGCTTAAACTATTTTTACCTAGGTCATATACTTATAATAGAAACCCTTACCCTAAGGTCAACATCTCCCAATCAAAATAATCCATAAGAGTCTAATTGTGTTCACCCCCATATTTATAGTTTCATCATAGGTCCCTTGATTATTTTCCTAAGTCATAAACATGTTAATCGATACCTATCCCCAAGGTCATATGTCCCATTCCATGAAGCATGAGATCTATGACATAAAGCTTTCAATAAAAAAATGGGTGTGTGTCTAGAAATGATTTGGAGATCTATGGCTGAAATTTATTCAATTGAAATATAGTGGAGGGTTGGGGAGTTGTGGCCAAAACACGATGGACGGCTGAAAATATTTTAGCTGGATAAAGATGAGTGGTTGAAATTCATTCGGCTGAATTCAAGTCATGCCAATCAAAAGTGGGCACTCAAATAAACGCCATAATCAATATGAGGCATATACTATTTTTTTGATATCTCAAAGGTTAAATTCATGTGAAATTCATTTTCCCTCTTCTTAATTTTTTTACACTAAGAATTTGTTCTTGTTAAGTGTTACTGACCTAAGCCTAAGGTAGGAATTATTGTGCCTTAAAACTTATTCCCATACACATGAAAGTCATAAGCCTAAATTATATCCCTTGAAATAAAGCCATAAGAGTCTAGAGAATTTCATAAGGGTCCCCCTACGTTCACCCCTTCCAAAATATTTGGGTAAGTTTAATTTTTCTAAAGGTTTAAACCTAAGTCATGTACATCCAGCATGAATATCCATAAATGAAACCCTTGGCCTAGGATAAAAATTATTTGGTCATAAGGTTTCATAAGAGTCCAACTACGTTAACCCCCATTCATATTTAGTTTTCTCAAATTCTCCTTAGTTTGAGACACGTTCATAAGGGCTATACATTCCCTCCCACAAAATAACCTACACAGCTAGAAAATTTTGATCGAACAAGATATTAACGATTGAGGTCCATATGGTCGAGCATTGATTAACGATCGAGAATAATTTGACTAATTTGAGATTTACGATGGAGGATGTCTAGTCGAAGGATGATATATAGTCAAGACCATGGCATAGTCAATACTGTGGCTCGAGCTGATTCAATGGAAAAAGAAGACAAAAGTCTCATGATATCCTTTTGATGAAAGATGAACGATTAAGGGGAATCGAACGAAAAGATGTGCAGCTTAGGAGACTTCAGTCAAAAAAGTGGCTTACGCATAGATTGGTGCCTCATTAATGAAGATATTTCATGGGCCCTTTAACCAAGTAAAAGTGAGTGAAGTAATGGCATTTGATTTAATGAAAATCCTAATGACTCAGACAAGAACCAATCAAAAGGGTTGTAGACATGCAGTAAAAAATACAAGCATCTTCTCAAATCCAATTAGACACATGATTTAAGGCAACATGAGTTTACGAATAACCTGTGTTTAAAAAGGTACTCAATCCAATGACCAATCACGTAAAATAATAAAATGAGCAAAAATCCATGATAGTTCAGACTGTTATGGGAAGCAAGGTGGTGAATTAAGTATGTAAAAAGTACAACAACAGTTAGTATGGATTTAATGATACTTTATGTGGAAAAGGTTTAAAAACACATCAACAGTTACAATGAGCATAATGAACTAAAGTAGTTGTGATAAGCATAAAGAACTAAAGAATCAAGCTGAGTAAGAGCCAAGAGAGATTGAAAATCTTGAGGATTCTTAGAGTTACAAAGGGTAAAATTGCTTCTTCAAGTATCACCACCTCCAAGAGAAATATTGAACTATTTGAGGAAGAGCCTCTATTTTAGAAGTTACTAAGAAAGAGCATGTTTGAGTAGACATGGGGAGTAGAAAACACTGCTGAGTTTAGCTTCAAAGCAAGCTCAAAAAATTAGCAGTGCCATTTGGCCTTGTTGAGAGGTCTTTTCCAGATATAGAGATAGAAATAGTAAGACCCCATTCTGTAACTTATGGAAAGATAACCTAGCCAAGTTGATTTACCCTAAGGTATACTTCTCTTCTAACCTCCTATTGTGGTTAGAAATATTGTATGACCCAAAAACCAGAGCTATAATGAATGACAAGAACCATGCTCTCTTTAAACTGATGCCAGATAGGATCAGTAAAATCTTCCAGCTAGAAAAGGCCATATTGAACTATGATAAAAATTTAATTGCTGCACAAGCTCAACACATGATTGGGATATCCTTTTATGCCAAATTATTTGATTTTCATGAAATAATGTCTACTCATTTTCCAATCCATAATGACACATTGCATAATTGGGCTAAAGATTATGCAGATATAACCAATATATTGATAGGGACCGAGGACTTGAATTGGGTTGAGAAGGAGGTCATGTTTTTGATAGCCCAATGTAATAAGGTTAGGTAGTTCTTCATATATAAGTGGGAAAATTCGATCAATTATACCATGGATATTTAATTCAAGGAATTACAGAGAGCCATAGTTGAACATAGGGAAATCATACCTCATTTTTCACATCACTCTTTCCTCATTCACCTGATAGCAGGGCACCTGGGTCAAAGGATAATCATTGAGTTAGGAGGTGTAACCGAGGCATTAATTCAAAAGACACTCCCTTGTATACAAGAAAGTGTCTCTATTTACTCCTATTTTTTTAGCATATTCCTTCCTTCCATATATCACTCACTTTGCAATAAGTTACCCCGTAGGATGAGCCCCGGGATTACCAAATTTTTATAGGATAAAAATGTGAGGGACTACTTCTTTATAGAGCATCTTACCTACATCAAAATATATGGGGCTAAGATACCTCTCAAGGCTTTGCCTAATTTCTATCCAAATTCAATAACTGCTTTGGAAATCATAAGGTAGATGGCAGAGGAAGCCAAAGTGAGGGTCATAAGGAAACAAACCAAAATTTCATGGATCACTGTGCCTTGCAATATGGGACACTATGTTTATAGGGGATACCCTAGCCTATTGGGATCCTTACAAAATATAGATTCTTATAGTTTTGCAGAGCTTACATGGTGGTCATATGACCCCTACAATTATTATAAAAAGTATGCAGTTGAGAAGAACCCCATGACCCATAGGGAAAACATGTTTGAAGATAACATTCATCTAGCTCTAAGAAATGGATAGTCTCTAGAGAAAATATGGTAGAATAAATATTTGAAGAGACCACATACTCATATTGATATGGTGGAAAATTACCCTACAAAGTTGAACCTATTGAGGGCAGCCATAGTGGAGGTAGTTGCCCCATTGATTATTATTATACCTCTAGAAGCCTTTCAATATTCCACCTTAGAAATTTTTTCCCATAAGCCCGAATAGGTAGAGATATTGATAGAAATAGTTTACCATACTACTGTAAAAATATAGTACTTCCTTGTTACTCAGAGCACCCACAACATTGCAAATATTGGAAAAGGTAAATAAATTGTTTCTGCTTCATCTTCTTCAGGCCAATTGACTTCTGAAGATTTGGCCAAATCAATAATGATACCACAACACCAATAATAAATGACTGTAGGTCTGCCCAAGGTAATACCCACTACCTTGAGAATGAACAACAAAGAAATAAAAATTTCTACAGTGGCATGGAAAAGAATACAAGAGGGTGGAGGTTTTGCTAACCTCCTCAGAGATCATTAGATTGAAATCTAGAGAACCCCTGGTTCACTATCACATAAAAGAGCCAGGATAAATATGGGTCCTTCTGAACCTAAAAGTGCCACCCTAACCAAAATGTTAGGCCATTTAGTTCACACCTTCAGAGGAAGAACACATTCAAGATATCATAGAATGGAGGGTGACTGAAACTCAGCATGAAGACAAGGGAGAAAGCTCGATCCTCACCTCAAAAAAACAATAAGAATTCCTACAAAAGGTGTAGAAGAAATCCAAATTAACCTTGCAACATGGGATGTAGAGGTCACAGGGGGAACAATGGACCTACTAAAATTTAGACTCTATGCACAAGCACAAACTGCACTTGTAGAAAAGGAGATGGTAGCATTAAAGGCCAAGGTGGTCCAAAATGATTAATTAGAAGCGGATAATGCAAGGCTGCAAGATGAGAATGCGAGAGTGCAATCTAAGATTAGCAAACTCTAAAAGCAAACATCTCAAGCAAGCCCAAGTCTTTATGGTCTCATGTTCACCAATAAATTCAAAGAAAATATCATTGCTGAATTAAAATTGATATAAAAGTGATCCATCAAAGTAGCAAAATCTTGTAGAAACAATGAACAAAAGCAAGAAAATAAAGCCACTTCTGGAAGAAGTACATAAATGGGCAGTGACAATCCTACCAATCTATGAGAAATGCAAGGATCGGTATGACCAAATAAATACTAAACAAGTAACTATTGCAAATGGTCAGACTCACAATTACAACATAGAATTCGACAAGGTCACCACATTTGTCAATGAGAGGGTCTGATTGAAAGGTGTAATCAAGGAGCTAGAAAGTTGGGAGTAGAACATTGATAGAATAAGAGAACAAGCTGGCATCAACTTAGAAGAGCTTCTTAGTGTAGAAGGCTATAATAGGTTGATTATTCAAAAAATAGAAGATCTGGTGTGTGAACACGCAAATGAAGATAAGTTGGCTAAGAAACTTATCACCTTGTCAAGGGCAACCCAAGAAATAATTAAATTTTTCAAAAATAATGAAGCTACAATAAAAGAGCACAAAAAAAATCTTTAAGGATACTTGATAGGATAGCGACAACAAGTTCTTTTTACGATGAAGCTTGGGTACGTATTGTTGAACTAGTAAGGACTAGTCAAGCAGAGAAAGACAAAATCAAAAAAACCTCCCAAATCATGTCAGAGGCAACAAGCAACATGGGGCATATTGGGCCCACAACAGGAAAAGATAAAAGTACAAAGACAAGTCAGTCTTGAAGAGTAAAGTGGTGTACAACTGTATCCAATTTTGAGGGTCCCAATTTATGAGAAGCCAATTATAGCCTAAGAGTGTAAAAAAACCAAAGATAGGGGATGATGATAGGTGGAGGGCTCATATTGCAGTTGTAACAGATTCAAGGTACCAAAAGGCTATAAAGGGAGTTGTCATTGCTAGAATCGTTATCAAGCTTTTACAGGGCATGTTTTTGCTAAGAGGTATGCTTGAGTACCCTTTTATTTGCTATTGTATATTTCTTTGTATCTTTCCTTCTTTTCCATCTCTTATTATTCCCATTGTTGTGTAGGTTCTCATAGATAAGTGCTCAAGAAACTAAGATTATTCCAGATATTGAGCCAGATTTCTAGAGACTCTATTGTTACCAGATTGGAATAGGAGATTAAAAGACCCTTGTTACATCATTTGAATGAGAATATTTATTGTATTAATCATTTAAAGAGCTCAATGGCAATTCAAGCCAGCTCTTCATGTAACAACATTTGATATTAATACAATTTTGGGTTTCTTCTCTATCATATCTCTATGTTTAGTCTTGTGTGTGTCTCCTTTACATATTACATTATTTGAATGTGTGAATGGACACTTCTTTCATTGATAACCAATTATGTTTGTTATGATATTCAAATGAATATAGTTGAATCAATTCTTTCTTTCCCCTTTCTTTCTGTTACATTGAATTATTATAAAATATTTCTATAATAGCCCAAAGTATTAAGGCACTAATCACACACAATAGGCATAATTGAACTGTTATAAGCAATCTTAATCAATAAAATATAAATTTTACATATTTTATACAAATATGGAAGATCATGAACTTAATTGATAAATCTTTAAGTTTACCTTAAGGGTTTTCTTACAATACCTAGTTTGTTTAAAATCCTATAAAACTATATTCCTAGGTTAAAGAGGCAAGTTGACCAGAGCCTGTAATACTGCTTGGAAGCAGTTTTTTCTTGTAGCATGACATACCTTCAAAAATACAATAAAAATCCCCAACATACCCCTAACACCACCCTAGCCTTGCAAAGCAACAAATAAGGAGTAAACCAACCAACGACAGGCTACCAACAAAAAAATAAGGGGGAAAATAAGAATAAGAGTAACACTCTGTTAAAGGTAGGAATAAAAAGGAACCCAGAGCCTAAGGAAGACCTCACTGGATCTACCAAGAATACTCTAGTGATGTACACACATACAATAGGGTTGGATGTTATTATAAAATTTGGAGGGTTGAGCCAAGAGACAAGTAAGAAGATGAAAATGGACACTAATCAAAAGGTAAGATGCAAAACCAACTAGCACCATGTGCAAAAGAAGAATAAAATATAATAGCAAAAGGTAAGGTCAATACCCTTACCCACATATTTAGCCCTCAGTACCGATGAAGATCATCTCCTAAAATATTAGAGGACTCAAGGGGAGTACCTAAAAATAGAATGAAATTAGAAGAATGATACAAATAAGGTTACCACAACTTGTCTTCCTTTAAGATATGAAGGTGTTAGTGGAAGAGATGGAGATAATTGTAAGAAAAGTATGGCTTGTTGGAAGAATTGAATCCCTCAGCTCCCAATGGTCATTGGGAGATATTGCATGACTTTGGGATCCTTTAGAGGTAATTATCCATCAAGTGTTGGGTAGTTGGGGTCTCTTGGTGGTAGAAACATAGAGTAGGCAATTAAACCAGGTTATGCTCTACATGAATGTTTATGCACCTACTACCCTAGAGGAGAAACACAGATAGTGGAAGAACATAAACTATATTATTACCTAGTTCCTTGAAGTATGGCCCTAGTAGGAAGATATTTAAATACCATCCTTTCCTTGGATGAGAATACAAAAGGAAATAGTAGCTTATATAGGAGCACAAACCTCATGAAGAAATACATTAAAAACCTCCACCTTGTGGATGTCATGCTAGATAATGGCTTGATGACCTGGTCTAATAGGAGGTAAGGATTTATCTACATTCTAGAAATATTAGATAGGTTCTTGCTATCAAATAATTTTTTATTTCATGGACACATTCCTAGGGTTATGATCCTAAAAAATATAGGCTTAGATCATTTTTCGATCATGACAAAATTATGGAAATCCAAAGGCATCCACTAACCATTTAAATTTTAATTGATGTAGTTTAGAGACATCTCTTTTAGACCCAAAGTGTACCAATGATAAAAGGTAAATCTCAGCTTGGAACTAAGATATACTACTTTGTAAAGAGGCTTCAATACATCAAATCCAAGATAAGGACCTAGAAGTAGGAATAATTTGGAGATGTCAAGAAGAAAAAGTTGGAAGTGATAGCCTAACTCATATTTGAATGAAAAATCCACATGGATGGCCTCATGGAGTGTTTGAGTATGGTAGATATCAGACTTACATATCAACTATAAGAATGGAAAAAAAATGAAAAGCTATTATGGAAGCAAAAATCTAGGATCCAATGGCTCCAAGAACAGGATTTAAATGTAGACTTCTTCCACAAATACCTTCTAGCCCATAGATCACATAAATTAATCCCTTCCATGAGAATAGAAGTAGGAGATTCCATCCACACATGGGAAGGTATGTGGTCTATTTCAATAAGCTATTTTACAAGTTTATTTTTGATAAAACCTTTGGATATTGAATCCCAACATGAAGTGTTATAGGAGATGCCTACACTAATAATAGAGGAGGATAATTCGATTTTGACTACTCTAGTAACTACCAAAAATTATAGTGGGCAGTATTCAAAATGTATAAAGGAAAGACCCTTGGGTCATATGGATTCCCCATCGAATTCTACCAATAATTATGAGGATCTTTTGGATTTGGTGGAAGAAGCTAAAGATGTGCTAAAGGAAATCAATAAAAATATATAACATTGATCCCAAAAGCACAAGATGTAGAGCATATTTTTAGGTTTATACCAATAGCTTTATGTAATATCTTGCTCAAAATAATAATCAAGGTAATGTTAAAGAGGATAAAACTACTTTTGCATAAGATTATCTCACCAAAACAAGGTGGTTTTATGAAAGATAGACAAAAAGTAGATGAGATAGTATTATCTTGAGGCTATTTACTCCATGGAAGCACATAAATACCCATCCATGTTCATCCACTTAGAATTATCTAAAGTATAAGATAGGGTGGACTAACATTTCCTCCTCATAGTAATGAGTCATTTTGGCTTCTAGTAAGAATGGACAGACTAAATCAAGGGATGTATTTCATCAATGTCTTCTTTAGTACTGACAATGGCTATCCTTCATAATTATTCACAATATCTAGAGGTATTAGATAGGGGGATATTGTATATCCATACATATTTATCATATTGGTTGACTAGGGAGTACAATGGCAAAAAAAAAAAAAACATTAACATGAGTCACTATTGACAATGAAGCCAAACCAATAATTCACCTTCAATTTATTGATGACTCTACTCTATTAGGTAAAGTAATGATGAAGGAAGCCTAAATAATTAAACACATTATAAGTTGTTTCTAAAGAAACACAAGGCAACAAAGTAATGAGGAAATTTCCAAAGTTATTTTTATTAACTGCTCACCCAAACATGAGATCATGATTCTTAATAAAAATGATGCCAAAAAATCTCCCTCCAAATCACCTATTTAAGTGTTCCACTTAAAAAAGGAGACAAAAGGAGGATTGGGCCTAGCTAGTGGATAGAGTAAAAAGGAAAATAGAAAATAGACTAATCAATTATTATTATTAGGGGGTATAGTAACCTTGGTTAAATCAGTCCTACAATCTACACCTATTTATGTCTCAATGGTTTTGGACATTCCCAAGATAGTGCTAAGAGATATGGATAAAATAAATCAATGGTTTCTTTGGAGGGGTACTGAGAAAATAAAATGAGTGTTGGTATGATGGGAAATTTTAGGCATACACAAACATGAAGGGAGACTAGGATTCATATTAGCAGTCAAGAACAATAAGACACTTGTAGCTAATTTATATTGAAGGATGTTGAATAGCCCCAATATTCTATGGGTCCAAATTTTGAGATCTAAATATGTAGAAAATAAAATTATGGTAAACAATATTCACCACCAAATCCCTTGTAGAGGATCCCCCATTTTGGTAGTTTTGAGGATAGGAGAGAAGATAATAAAGAATAAACTCTTTTGGGTAATTTATAAATGATCAAAACATAAAATTTTGGACAAAATCTTGGGATGGGAACCAACCATTGGTAGTTCAATTTCTAGAGTGGAGACCTTTTATGGATTAGTTACACAGAGAAAATTGGATAAAGGTAGCTAAGTATCGTAGGTACCAAACCAAAATTTCATAAGTTGGGAGAAACTGGGTCCCCATAGCCAAATGACCAATTCAAATCCTAGAGAGGTAGAAGATGGATATCCAATGAACTCTTCAAATGAGATCACTTTCATGGTCTCAAGTGAAGGATTCCCTTGTATGGGACAACATGGATTAGAGGGGTATTCAGTAGCATAAGGATATGCAACCTTATGATGAAGCACTCCTAACCTACTTCAAGACTTATTCAAACAAAAATGGGCATCGAAGTTATGGCCTAAGGCAAGAATTCTTCATTTGGATATTGCATAAAATGGTACTAATATGGGAACAACTTATGAAAAGAGGATATTATGGTTCTTTCCAGTGTGAGATGTGTTGAGAGAACACTAAAATGCTCTACCACTTATTTATTGAATTTCCTATAGCCTTAAAGTTGTGGAAGATGATGACTACCTTACTTGGTATTAATTGGTCTAGCTTTACCACCCTATAGCATATGTGGAGGGAATGGACTACACATGATATAGTAGACTTGATATGGAGAGAAATGGGTGAGAAGATATATAATTGAAAATCAAAAGCTTGGGAGTCTCATTCATTACTTTTCAATATATATATTACACGAATATGCACAATTTGAATAGACATGCATTTTTACACTATAACTTTTTTATTAAGTTATATTAATTATTAATTAATAAATAATTCTACTTTTATTTTTTATTGATTTTTAGTTAAATATTGATTAAATATTTAATTATATGAGGAATTGTATTCCTCATCATTCCTTCCAAAAATATGTGCATTGGACCCCAATGCATTATAGAAGAGGAGAAAGAAAGGATATGGAGGATGAAGAGGTGGTCATGGAAAGGCTGATGAAGTGGCATCAAGCATGCAAAGGGGGCATGCAGGAAGGTTCTTCAAAGTGTATTAATGGTACCCTCTTCCCAAGAATCCATATCCTTCATAATGATGGATTTGATTTCTAGAACAATAGAAGCAAGTGTGCTAACATTTTAACTTTTCTTGGATAGGACTTCCATTTAGGAATATGTTCTTCAACTTTGTATATAAAGAACAAGCTTTCATAGAGTGATCATAGTCCATTCTTGATATAAGTGGTTGAGCAAAGAAATTAGTCTCATCCTCAATGAGATCACCTTCCTATGTATTTTCCAAACTGTTTTCAAGCTTCTGGTCCACTAATCCAGTTAAAGAGGATATTTCTTGAAGTGGCAAAAGACTAGAGATATTATCTTCTGGAACGTACACTAGAGGAGGTAAAGGAGGAGTTACCTCTCAATTTGAAGGAACTTTGTTAAATAGTTCCAGAGGAAAAGGTCCATTGTGCATGACTATATCCTTCTTGAGCTAAGGAATCTCATACAATTCTTTGCCACTCTTTTTTTGTTCATGCATACATTGGTCTTTGTCTATAGGGCCTCCATGGGTTGAACAATAGTCTCAAGATTGCTCCCAAAATTGGCTTTGACCATGTCGATTCTGTTATCCATAATTCTAAGGCTCATGTGGATAATGAAGCAAGGTTGGAGTCATAATTTTTGAATCCCAACTTAGAGTGCTTAATACCGAGGGACTCTTTCTAGGTTGTGTCATCTATATTGACATGGTCTTCATCATTTGGTCACAACTCTTTGACATATTATGCTAACTCTTAGATCTCCTATAGGTCTTCGAGATATTTTGGGCTAGACAACATGGTATCG
Organism: Wollemia nobilis; assembly: GCA_028583015.1. Lineage (NCBI taxonomy): Eukaryota > Viridiplantae > Streptophyta > Pinopsida > Araucariales > Araucariaceae > Wollemia > Wollemia nobilis. Next base: position 15,288,238 of record JAQPPZ010000521.1, read on the forward strand.
GCTCTTAGATCTCCAAAAATAGCTTGAAAACTTCAAATGATGTATTAAATGGACAATAGGCTAAGGCCTCAAATTATAAAACTCCTTAACATTCATACGGTCCAAAAATATAGTTGGTTTTATTGAATAGATAAAATACATGCCTTGACATTCGAATGGTCTAAAAATATAATCAATCATGTTGAATGGACAAAAGGTCGAGCCCAGGTTATGAAGCAACTTGATCCATAGGCAGGGTTATGCATAACAACAAATTATTGTTAATTAACAAATGTTTGGATTTTTGAAATTTGGAATTGGTGAATATAGGGACCCTTAACCGAGGCCAATTTTCCCAAAACTTTTGAGAGTAAATTTTTTTAGGTCGGCTCACCTCGATTTTATAGTAATTTGATGGTTTAATTTTTAAATCACCAACATTCCTATCTAAACGATGGACCTTTTCACCTTGAAATTATAAATAATTTTATTTACACCAACAAAATTGCCTATTATACTACCAGTATATATATCTAATGTGATAGTGACACTCCTAGATCTTAAACATTGTTTTTCCTAAAGAAGATCGATAACAACAATAAACAATAGATGACCAGTAAAAAAGAATAGACAACAAACAATATATGACTGGTAGTAGAGAATAGACAACAAATGACAAATAACCTGTAGCAGAGAATAAATTACAGACGATAAATGATCGATAATAGAGAATAGACAACAGATGACAGATGATCGATAACAAAGAATAGATGATTAATAATATATAATAGGCAATAGATGATCGAAAGTAGAGAATAGATGATAGATGATCAGTAGTAAAAAATAGACGGTAGATGATAAATTACCAATAACAGAGAATAGATGATAAATATAAAAATGACCGATAGTAGAGAATAGATGATAAATGATTGGTAGCAAAGAATAGACAATAGACAATCGATAGCAAAGAATAGATGAAAAATGATAGACGACCTATAGTAGAGAATAGACAATAAATAACAAATGACTAGGATCAAAGAATATACGCCCAATAGGTGGAATAATATCCTAAAAATTAGTACAAAAGGTAGAGACCAATGACCAGTAGTAGACCATGATGTCCCTTATAGCAGTTCTAGAATTATCACAATTTTGTTCAATATCACATTCAATTTTTGATATGAAATACTTTTTTCTATACAAGTACAATGACACCTACTCCCAATGGAAATAAGGAAGGCAAATCTTCTGTAAAAAGAGTATCCTAAAATATTTTAGCCATATATCAAAATCCAATGAGGCATCGATATTTGCACAAATTCAAGGTACATACCCATTTTACCTACTCAATAGTTAATTTTTGTAAGTAATTTCAAAAAATGATATAGAACACCTTTGTATGCAAAATACACTATTGAACCTGATATGCCTCCACTTGAAGATATTTGCAAGGATGAGATACCTCCACATGAAAATTTTCTTAATAATGATATGCAACAACTTGAAGATATTCTTGAAACTAATACACCAACCGAAAAATAAAACGATCATTCTAACAAAATGCCAACTTCTAGAAAATATTCTACTCATAAACCTAAATGTAGAAAGTTAATTAGGTGGACTATTGGAAGGACATTTCAGCTTGAATGGTCATCAAAATATCTATTTATTGAACCAATGCAACCGAAGAATAGTAATGATACGCCAACAAAATGTAGATGCATTATTTATAGTTGGAAACTAGAGGAGGATAATAAGATGTAACTTAAGTTGGATACAATGGAAAAACATTATGGAAAATTTTATGTGACAATAAAATAAAGTGATGGAACAACTAAGAATATAATTATATGGAAGGATGCATTGGAATGCGTACATGTTAAATATGAAAAATACTATGACAAAGAGATGAAACAACAAAAAATACTTGTTCATAATGGTGGAATGATTCCAACACAATTTCAAAAAAACATAAAACCACTTTAGTTTAAAATTTTTTGCAATCTATTGTTGTATATACTATTATTAAAAAAGGTAGACCTATGTTTGATTTTATTTATTTTAAGGATATGTTTTAACTAGTTGATGTGCATAACCTTCCTAGTACCCATTGGTCAGATCAAAGTGGTTGGAAAATGATAAAATGTCTCTTATTGGTTGAGAAGGACCTCAGAGAGAAAGTAAAATATGCTAAAATTCATTTCACTTTCAATTGATGAGGTAATTGTTGTTGACAACACATCTTAGATTTGCATGCATGTTTACATCTTTTAAATTCATTTAATGCAACCTCATTTTCTAGCACTACATAAGATGGTGAAAATTTGTAATACGAAAAACATTTACAATATTGTTGTAACTAGCTTAAAGGATATTGTGAGAATGGATGATGCAGCAATAGCCAGTAAGTTAAAATGTGTTAGAGCTTATGGTGTTGCTATAATGCAGGGACACAAGAATGGTCTTTGTATTTGACTTCAGACATCAATTACCCCATATTTGATCCTCATTCATTGCATGGCTTATAGAATGAATCTTGCATACAAAATTGTGAGCACATTTGAAAATGTTGTGAGAGTGGAAGAACTCGTCCATGAAATACATGCTTATTTTTTGTGCAGTCCAAAAAGGTTTGCAATGTTTCAACTATTTGCACTAGGAGTTATTGAAGGTAAAAAATTGTTAAAAGATGTAGATACTAGGTGGTTTTCATTATTTCAACCTACATCTAGAGTTAAAGAATGTTAATTCTTAGGAGGGTTTATGTATGATAATCATAGGTCAATTGATAAGGCAAAATATTTGCTATACCATATGACTAACTTGGAAACACTACTCACTTTATGTGTATTCTTCTAATATTGCATGAAATGAATACTTTGATAAAACTTGTGCAAGAAATATCCATTTATATTGTTGATTTCATCAAGATTAGAAAACAAATATGTATGCATATTGATAGGTTATACTCTTTTGAATAAAATTTTATGGATCCTTTGTTTGATGGTCGGAGAACTTTAAAAACGTCAATGATCCAAAAGCTTTTTGAAGTTTAACATCAATGCTCATCTTTGTATTAATGCTCAAGAAAAAGGAGATATCTTTATATTGTTTTGAAAAGCGATTGCATATAGTTACAGATGATGTTGAACAAATGCCTATAACATACAATAAATTTGATGTAGTTTTGCACAATACAAGGATTAAATTGAGAAAAATAGCATAAACCTTGATAAGAAAAATAAGAGATAATTTCAAAGAGATGAGTTGCTTGAGGCCATGGGTGTGGTTAACCCCATGTTTTGGGATCTTGGAACTGATTATAATAATACAAATGATTTTTTTATAAAATATATGGGTACACTTGTTAAACATTTTACTAAATGTGTCGAAGTCAATGGTATTGAGATCAACGGTATCCTAAAAAAAGAACTTTTGACAAATCAATCAACCTATTTTAGATTAATAACGGTTGATAAAATTTTCCATTTGACTAATCTTAATGAACCAGGTTCTATTACACATTTGTGAAAAAATTGTACAGCAATAGTGTTTTTTAGTATACGATGAGTGAATATTTTTGCTTATATGAATTGTGTCAAACAATGATTTTGGGATCAATGGAAGATGAAAGGGTTTTTAGTGCATTATCTTTTGTGAAATCTAAAGTTCATAACAAGTTGGATAAAAATTTAGAAAATTGTTTGAGAATATATGTCTCATATTATGAGGTGGACAAGTATCCTTATGATAGAGCTTTGGCATATTATAAATCTCTAGCAGAAAAAATAGGTATGACTAATACTCATGATAATGAGGATAATGATACTTGCAGTGATCAGATTGTAGAGACATATAGATCAACTATGCGTACAAATGATTTTTGATAAGCTAAGAAGTGTTTATTTCAATTTCATCCATTGTGATATTTGCAAGATTTGTAAAGTTTGATATATTTGATAGTATTTATTATCAGTTTTTTGTAAACATTTATCTTCTAAATTATGAAAACTAGTTGTTTTAATTACTAAATTTATCAAAAAAATATGTTCAATTTTTTTTATAGTTTATATCATAGCCATGTTCATAAAATTTTATATTTTATATCATAACATTGTTCATAAAATTTTATGTTATATATGATAGCCTTGTTTTCCCTGATTGAGCATTGTAAACATTGGTTGGCTTTTTCATATAAAATAAATTAAAATTAAAATTATTGAAAGTACCCTTTAGCACATCTATTTTGTAAAATTTGTGTATTGTAGAAAGTTAATTGAGGTCAATATAAAGTCCCTCTAAGCACAACTACATTAAACATATCATTATTCCAACATAATCAATCTGTTCTTTGTTAACAAAATTGTATCATTGTCATCATTTTTAAATATTTATTTTCTAGACTCCTTATAGAAAGGATAAAAGGAAAGGAATTCTAGACTCATCATTGTCATCATTTTTAAATATTTATTTTCTCTGTTGAGCCAAATACAGATACTACAATTACTGGCAAAGGAAAGGAATTCCAGACTCCTCACAGAAAGGATAAAAGACATTTTCCTCCTTCAAAAGGAATAATTTTCAGACCTGTCAAGGACCACAAGGCGAAGGATTCTCGTGGCAACGCTTCCCACATCAAGTATCCAAGTGACAAAGGGAAAAATGTTGCTCCCTCAATGGATGACTCCAATGAGGTTAGTATTTTTGCTCTCCCTAATCAATTTCAAATTCTCAGAGATTTAGATCCTGAGGTGGATGTCGATGATACCTTTAATCCTAATCCTCCTCCAAATTCATCCTCAGATCTATTGCAAGTCCAACAAGATTCTGAACCCCAGGATGTTAATCCCCCATCTCCTAATGTCTTTAATGAAGACCAGCCCCTGATCGATGATGTCTCCATCCCTTCTTCCTTTTTTGAGCCTTCTAGCCCCGTGGTTCAGAAAATTCCTACCAGCAATTTCAGCCCCAAAATCACTAGAAGCCAAAAGAGATCTCCTATTGATTGTGGAATGGAAAAAAAAAGAGGAAGGCCTTCTAGTTCTGATCAATGGAAACAAGGAGTAAATGATGATATTGCTAATGGAGTACAAAAGACCCTGTTTTCCACTGGTATTAACATATCCAAGGATGAATCAAAGAGCACCAAACTTCCCCCACCATCTGGAAGGGGAGGCAAAAGAACTTCAAAATCTTCCAAATGAAGATCCTCTCATGGAATGTGAGAGGCCTTAATGGTTTAGCCAAACAAAGGTTAGCCAAATCATTAAGGAAAGAAATCAGACCTACAATTTTTGTGATCCAAGAAACCAAGGTTTGTGAACCCCTTGATAAAAAGATATGTAATCATATCTGGAAGAATTGTGAATCCATTGCCTGTAATGCAAAAGGTGCATCAGGAGGCATTTTGTGTCTTTGGAACCCAAACATCATGGATGGAAGTCTCATCCATTCTACTGATGAAATGATGAGCATTCTATTTTTCGACAAAGACAACAATTCTCCTTGGGTCCTTACTAATATATATGCTCCCAATTCCATTTCTGGGAGATCTCGCTTGTGGGGTAATTTGTCCTCTGTCAGAAGCGCCTTTCCAAATCTTCCTTGGATCCTCGCAGGTGACTTTAATACCCCTCTGTTTCCTTCTGATAAAAAATGTGGTGTTGGCTCCTTTTCCAAGAGTATGGAGGATTTTCAAGATTTTATAAGTGAACAAAATTTAATGGATGTAACTATGAAAGGGAATCAATTTACTTGGTCAAATCGAAGGTGCGGACCTCAACTCATCCAAGTCAAGCTTGATAGGGTCCTATTTTCTCAGGAAGCTGTTGACATCTTGGGGGATGCTATTCTCCAATCCCTACTCAAAATTGGATCTGATCATAGTCCTATTCTTTTAGATACAAACAATCCAAAAATCTTCAAAACCCCTTTCAGATTTGAAGCTATGTGGATGCTACATCCTGAATTTCGAGAAAGGATTATTCAATGGTGGCAATCTGATATCCAAGGAACTCCTTCCTATGTTTTGGATCAAAAATTAAATAATATTAAGGAAAATCTAAAAATATGGAACAGAGACATATTTGGAAATATTTTCTAGAACAAACAAGATATTATGAACAGACTTGCCATAATAGAAAAAGAGAGCCAGGAAACAGGAAATTTCTCTGCTGAGATGAGAAGTGAAGAAAGGGACTTACTCGCTCAATATCACAATATCCTTCAATGTGAAGAAATCTTCTGGAGACAAAAATCTCGTGACATTTGGCTCAAAAAAGGAGACTCCAACACTAAATTCTTTCATGTCTCCACTATGAGACACCGAAGCAATAACAGGATCAGAGAAATTCATAGCCAGGATGGAAGGACCATCAATGACATAAAGGAAATCAGAACTGAAGGGATAGCTCACTTCATGCAACTACTCCAGGAGGATAGCAGACCTAATTCACTGGTAGGCAAAAACTTCTTCCTCCAATTTATTCCTCATCTTATTTCTGAGGATATCAACAACAAACTTATAGTTGTCTTGTCTGATGAGGAAATCAAAGATGCCTTATTTTCCATGAAACCTGACAAAGCACCTGGTCCTGATGGGTTTTCTCCAAGATTTTTTCAAGCCTTCTGGGACATTGTTGGTAAGGATGTATGCAAATCCATCAGAGAAATCCAAGGTTCTAAAGTCATCCCTAGAGGCTTCAATTCCACATTTATTGCACTCATACCAAAGATTCCAAATACCTCTAATTTCAATGATTTTAGGCCTATTAGCCTTTGTAATGTCATTTACAAGATACTAACGAAAGCCATCACTATTCGCATGAGAGAGGTTATACCTTTAATCATAAATCAGTGTCAAGGAAGTTCTGTTAGAGGAAGGTCTATCTTGGATGGCATCATTTCAGTTCATGAAGCAATCCACTCCATATCCATCAACAAAAAAGTTGCTTTCCTCCTCAAACTTGATATGAACAAAGCTTATGACAGACTTAGCTGGGATTTCCTTCTTGCCATCCTGCATAAGTTTGACTTTCATTCTGAATGGATTTCCTTAATCAAAGGATGCATTTCTTCAGCTTGGTTTTTTGTCCTCATTAATGGATCACCTACAAGTTATTTCAAGAGTAGCAGAGGATTAAGGCAAGGAGATCCTTTGTCCCCTCTCCTTTTCATTATTGTTGCAGAGGCACTTGGCAGATCAATCTTGGTAGCAAAATATGCAGGTTTAATTTTTGGACTACACGTTTCCTCTCAGTGCAATCCCATTACCCACCAACAATTTGTTGATGATACCCTATTGTCAACCTTTGCCTCTATCAATGAAGCTAAAATCATCAAGCGTATCCTCCTCCTGTATGAGGAAGCTGTTGGCCAAAGGATAAAATTTCAAAAAAGCAAATTGTATTTCCTAAATACTCCTCTCAGAAGATAGAATATGATTGCCAACATTCTTGAATGTTCCATAGCTAATTTGCCTTCCTCCTACCTGGGCTTACCTCTCTTTATTGGGAGCACCAAAGAAAGCCTATGGGACAATGTTATTGAGAGACTCCAAAAAAAGTTGTCCACTTGGAGAGGTAATCTTCTATCCCAAGCGGGTAAAATCACCCTCACCATGGCTTACCTCCAAAGTATTCCTGTCTACTTCCTTTCTTTGTTCAAAGCTCCTGCAAGTGTTTACCAAAAAATGGAAAAAATTCAAAAGCACTTTCTTTGGACAGGATCCGAAAACAAACACAGATTTCATTTAGTTGCTTGGGACAAAGTTTGTAAACCCAAAGATCAGGGAGGTTTAGGACTCAGAAGGATCTCTCTTCTCAACATCTCCCTCCTTGCCAAGCAAGCCTGGAGGCTCATTTCCAATGAAAATGTTGAGTGGGTCAAGATCATGAGAAGGAAATATCTACAGGCCTCTGAATTTCTCCATGGAGAGGTCCCCTCTACTGGGTCTACTTTTTGGAAATCTATCTATGAAGCTCGATCCCTTCTGCAAAAAGGACTCCGATGGCAACTTGGGAATGGAAAATCCATCTTCTTCTGGGAAGACAAGTGGATTGGAGATAGTCCTCTTATTCAAATTCCTATGTTTCAAAGGATAATCAACATAACCAAACATCTGGTTGGTCCTTTAGTTGCTAATTTCATATCCTATACCAATGGTATCATGTGTTGGAAAAGACTTGATGTCCTGAACCATGAAGAAGAAATCTCTTGTTTGCAAGCCCAATTATCTTCCATAAAAATTCTAGCTGGTGATCCTAAGGACCAACCTATTTGGGAACCTACTGATTCTGGAGAATTCTCTGTCAAATCAACTTATTTGCTTTCTCTCAACAACATTGAAACTCCTATTCCTTTTAAGTTGGTTTGGACCAAATACCTGATTCCCAAAATTACCTCCTTTTCCTGGTTATGCATCCAAGATCGTATCCTTACTACAAAAAACTTAATCAAAAGAGGCATTCCTCTTCCTAACAGATGTTATCTCTACCTTTCTGATTGGGAATCTACTTCTCACCTTTTCTTGTTTTGTCCTTTCTCAAGAATGGTGATAAGCAAGCTTTTTCTTAATTTCCAGTTGGTTTGGGCTCAACCACCTTCCATTGTCGAGTTATTCCATCAATGGCCCAATCCTTTCAAAAACCCAGTGCTTAAAGGACTTTGGAAATTCTGCCTACAACATTACCTGTGGCAAATTTGGCTTGAACGCAATAGAAGAATTTTTGAACAAAAAGCCTTACATGCTGATATCATTGCCCAGAAAGTCATCCTTTATGCCAAGGAGAATGTCCATGTTGCCCATTTTGATCCTTTTCCTTGCTCTCATTTTGAGAAAGCCATCCTCAATTCATGCAATATCTTCCTCGACACATCAAGACCTGTTAATCCTTCATCTTCGAGGACCAACATTAAATGGCTTCCTCCTCTGGTTGGTTGGGTCAAGCTTAACTTTGATGGAGCAGCTAAAGGAAATCCTGGCAATGTTGGAGCCGGAGGAATTATGTGCGATCATGTTGGTAACTCTATTTTTGCTTTCTCCGAACCTCTGGGCTTCCTTTCCAATCATTCCGTTGAAGCCAAAGCTGTTTGGAGAGGCCTCCAATTTATCAAAAATATTCTTGGGAACATTATTGTGGAAGGAGATTCTCTAAATGTCATCAATTATTTAAAAACTTCAAAACCCAAGAAGCTGGAGGATTAGAACTATTGTGGAAGAAAGCAAACAAATCCTTGGTCAACAACATAACACCATTGTTCAACATGCCTTTAGAGAGGCCAACTCTGTTGCTGATAGATTGGCAAATATTGGAGCTAACGCCCAAGGACTGTTGACGTGGACTGATACTCTTCCTCCTGAGGTGGCAGAGCTTGTCAGAAATGATCAAAAAAATGGTAATCATGGTGAATCTTGAAAATTTCATTCAATTCATTGCCCAACATTCTGCCTTCCACGTGAAACATTGGGCTCATGTCTTAATTCTTTTGTTAGCCCTTCTTCCAAGGAATATGCCTTCCTTTGAAATTTTGATTCGTGACCCTTTGTGTTTTGATTTCATATTACCCATTTTTGCATGCGCCTATTTCTTGATAACCGATTCCTTTTGGAATCCCAAGGTAAAGTTCAGCATGTTTTTTAATCATACTTCCCCCGTGTGTTTTGATATTCGTAATTTTGCTTCTTCGAGAACAATCTTCCACCGTCTGGCCAATTCCATTGTCCCAAGACTTTATTGGGAGAACATCCCAATCCTTTCTGTTTATTGTGCCAGAATATCTTTTTGGTTTCATTCTCTGAACATCCTCGGTGGTCAACCTTTTCTTTTGATGTTGGTTTCCCCAATTATCTATCGCAACATTCGATGCCTAAAAATTTGCCTTGTTATCTGCCCTAGCCAATCTCGTTCCTTCAGGTGGTTTTTCCCCTTTTCAAGGCATCCTCTCTAGCCTTTTTGCAAAAATTAGAGTCGCAACAACATTTTCCTTTTATATGACACTTTGCATGCTCTGCTTACCTATCAGTGCGTTGATTCCTTGTCTGTCCTGTTTATCATTAGCCATCTCTTTTGCTCTCCTTCTCGTTGTTTTATGTCCGCAACCATGAAAGAAGGAAAGCCTGTTTTCATTGAACCTGAGGTGTTTGAGCTTGAATCCATAGTCAGAGACATGTGGAAGGACAAAGGAGCGTTGATTGATTTTTTCAAGTTGTTTTTTGGTGTTGACGAGGAGGTGACAAAAGCCTTTGTTGAGACCTAGAACAAGGGCCTGGTTACTATTCATGATGTGGAATTCCAAATTAGTATCGAGCTATTGGCGGACCTGATGGGACAACCTATGGATGGCAAGGTGATCAGAAGGAATAAACACAACTGGGAAGTGGAGCTAACGCATTTTGAGAAATCCTCGACGATCCACAAGATGGTAAGGAAAGGTTTGTACCGTAACCATATTTCCACTCCCTGGAAAGAAATTTTAAAACCTATCATGCAATACCTAACTTGTGACAATCCTGAAGCCCAACTCTGTTATTTCCATTTAGCTTTCGTAAACCACTTCCGTGAAACCAAAATGATGAATATTCCCACAACCCTATTTTGGTCTATTGATTACACCATAACCTCCTCCCAAAAAAAGGAGGAGGGTTTGCCCTGTCATCAAGGGCTTTTCAAAGTCCTATACAAATTTCTCCTTTTGAAATTCCCCAAAGGTAACATCCCCGTCCCAGAGTTTGATGAAGAAAATTCATCCTCAACTCCCAGTCCTAGAGTGTCTAGACCCAAGAGGAAGGAGAAAAGTGACAAACCTCTTCCTGATTTCAACGTCAGAAAAAAGGTCAAGGTTGAGAGTACGCCTGTTAGATGTTCCCAGAGGCTCAAGCTTAAAGAAATATCTGAAACCCCTCCTTCCACGTCTGTTAAACCTACAAAGGATCAGTCCAATTCGCCTGATATTGTGGAGAAATACCTCCACAAACTCGTTGTCCAGGCAACCTCTGCTACAATTGACCATCTGGAAACTGCACATATGGCCTTAGGTAAAGCAATTTCAAGGCTAAAGGATCAGTGCCAAGCTCTCAGTCTCCTATTTTTCTGTGATACTTTTGAGGACATTCCTGCCTTTTTCGTTGTTGAGGGTCCCTCTGATGCCAAGGGGGATGGCAAAGATGAGGACGTGGTGGAGATCACAAAGGAAGCGTGTATTGATGTACTGAAGGATGTTCCTAAGGATGCCCCGAAGGATGAAGCAAAGGATACCATGCTGGAAACTATTACCGCTTCTCCTATGTTCACTGACGTTCCTCTCTAAGCGAGGATGGGGTTCCACCTGCTGTTGTCTCTGTTTCGTTCCTTCGGTCTGAAGGTTTTGGTCTTGTTGTGTCCTGTGGGCTGTAGGACAGTTTCTTTTTGTTCCTTTTTGTTTGAGGATGGCTTCTTTTTGTTGTAATAGGATTTCTGCCTCTTTGTTGTGTTCCTTTCATGTTTCCTCTTGGGTTCCTCTTCTTGTTTCACTATTGTACAAGGCATTGGGGCACCTTTCAAATGCCCTCTTTTGATAAATAAAAACTTTTAACTTACCAAAAAAAATTATTTTCTAAATTTCCATAGTTCCAATCGTAAACAAATATAAACTTGTACACAAATATAAAATAAAACAATAATTTAAAAAAAATAGAAACAAATTTTGAAAATATATTTTTTATTAATATGAAAAGCTTATCATTATATTACATTTTACAAAACTAGTGAACGGTATGTCCACTTTGTTACTATTTTTTTATGGGGCTTGAAATAGATGTTGGGTCTGATGAAGTTTCAGGTTGGCTTTCCTCATTCCTTTGCTCACCAATTTTCCCTTGTAGTGCACCAGCTCTTATCATGATTTCCTGTGCTATCTCCAAACTTGCTAACAATTCCCTTTTCTCTTTAGTAGGATCTTCTTTTAAAGTTGAAGGTATTTATTTTTCTTTCTACTTAAGTAAATTCTTTGGATCTAAATTATGTTTGTTGATAATCCTCCTAAATGTGTTATTCTCTCTGATGGTGGTATGTAGTTGGTCTTTCAACTTAATAGCGCTTTGTAGGTTCTTCTTGGCAACATTCAGATAAACATTCAGGCTATTAACCTATTTTTGGAAATTATCAAAATTGGACCGCACAATAGAAAAGTAAAAATATGTTAGTTAATAAATATCTGAAAAACAAATAAAATGATTAAACAAAATTACAATGACTTACCTCAGCTAAATCTTTTTTTTTTATAAGTAGCAATATATTTACAACGATTTTTTTAAAAAAGGATCCCAAAACCTTAGTTACATAGAAATCTGAGGCTGAAATTAAGATTAAAAATTGAGGCTGTGCCCTTGGCCAACGATCCGGGGCCCAGGGCCCTGGTGCCTACAAAAATCAGGCCAACTAAGAAACAAAACAACAAAATTTGGCCTATGGCCACCAAAATAAGGAAAAGTCGTAAAACGACAAACGCTAATATCACAAAAACTACACGTCGTCACTCCGGGAGGCCCTGCAGTCAGGCCTGGCCTGGACGGGGCCCAACTTGTCAGATCAGCTCCACTCCCTATCAGGGCCATCGCCCATCCTGCACCAGAGTTTGGCTAGGGCATTGGTTGTTGAGGAAGTCGCTTTGGTGGATGCGATCAGGGAGCCAATCGTAGTGTCAAGAAGGGCCCTGATTGCCAAGTTCTACAACCTACTATCAGAGTCAGAGCTAACTTCGATGGGCTACGGGGCCTCCACCTTGGCCTTCTTGGTGCTGCCAATAGCCCTGCTACTACCTAGGGGTGGGCCTTTACTACTGGCACCAGGAGGTGGGGCCCCGCCTGGACCCTGGGCTGGAGTTCAGCACTTTCGGGTGGGCCTGCACCTCTTCAAGGAAGGGGAGGCTTCGAGGGAGGGGGTCTCCTTGGATTTAGAAGCTATAGGAGAAGCATCGGGGGAGTTAGCCACTTCAAGGGGGGGATAGTGGATAGGGGAGGGATGTAGTGAAGTTGCGACTGGTTAGCTAGGGCATGCCTATACAAGACAGCCATGAGGCCTTGGTGGGAGGGCCGGGAGTGGCTCCTATGAGCTCGATCAATGGAAAGGCTCAAGGAGTATAGAAGGAACCAAGGGGTGTTGACCAGTGTGCCTCCACAAAGGTGGTTGAAGTAGCTAAGGTGGAAACTATACAGCCGTTGGTCCGGATCATCGTAGGTGATGTACTGCATCACCAGGATGATGGCCTCATCGAAGAGGGCTGAGAGTTTGGTGAAAAAAATATTGGCCTTATCCCACTACTGCTCTGGGAAGTGGGATAGCTCCTCCCAATTATGCTTATCCCATCTAGTGACTCTACCTTTCTCCTCATGATGCAGGTCTGTAACCTCTGTCAAAAACTCTTTGGTCACTTTGAAGTGGAGACCCTTCACTTTGACCTCACCATCATTCCAGGTATCTAGAAAACTTTGGGTAATATCTTCATCGGCCCCTACAAATTTGATGAGAAAGGGGTATATGTCTTGGCATTGGAAAATAGCTTGGTCGACTCGCTCAATTCAAGCATGGAAGGCTCAAGGAAGATAGCTTTGGAAACCATGAGGAGCGAACTGATAGCCCAGGGGTAGGGGAAACAAAGGTGGCTTTACCAGAGACACGGGGACAGGGGGAGGGGGAAGCAAACAAGAATGCAGGAGAACGCTGCGCATGGCAGGTTTAAAAACTTACAAGGGGGCATGGAGGAGGGGAAGGGCCATTGATGTTGGGAAGGAGCGCTAGGGGCAGGGGGCAACATAAGGTGGGAGGGGCTTAGGGGGCACGACTGACGGCTACCATGCGGGGCAAGGGAGAAGGGCCAATGCCAGCACTCTAGATGGTGCAATCTGAGTAGGGGATCAACTTGAGGGGACCTCATGGGATAGAGTCATGGGCAAACTAACGTAGCATGGGAATCCTACGATGCGACTTCCAAGGTGGGAAGGTCAAAATGGGCCATCGCGCACTCTAACTTGGACTTGCAAAAACTGACAACAGAGCTTCACAAATCCAGGTTGGGATGAACTGATCATCTGACATGGCCGATGACACTTGGCATCGTGAGGGGGATCTTGATGATCAGCTCATGAGCAAGAGGAGTACAAGGGCCAGTCGACATGGTGGAGCAGACAGGTGATTCCCTTGGCCACTGGGGGGCACGACAGCAAAACTTTGGGGCCCCGACTCAGGGCGAACTAAGCACCAGGGCCCTCATCATTGCTAGGATAGTCTTGCGAAGCTATTTGGATCAGAGCTTTAGGGAAGTTCATGGTATAGGTGGTGAAGTCTTTAGCTGAGATGACTTGATTTGCCATGAAATTGGTAGCCCTATTGCCTTCTCTGTACACATGCTGAAAGGCATGGTCAGGGAGTCCTTGGAGAATGGTGAGGACTTCCTAGATGGAGTTGTGAATGTGCCAAGAGCAGTTTCCTAGGCTACGGGCGGCTTTGATAATAACTTGGGAATCGCCCTCAATGATGACTTTTGAGGAGGACTCCCTGAGGGCGATCAGCCCATTGAGGAGAGTTGTTGCTTCGACGAAGTTGTTAGTTTGGATGCCAATCTATGTAGCGTATGCCACGATCAGGGCCTCATGACAATCTCTGGTGACCTTGCCCGCTCTAGAGGGCCCGAGATTCCCTTTAGAAGCTCCGTCAAAGTTAAGTTTGACCCATTTAGGGGGGGTAGTCCACCTCATCATAGATCGACAAGAGGGGACATGGGGGACCGAGGGGGGAAGCTAAACTTCGAGGGAGGATAGGAGGGTGGCCTCTCCTAGCCACTGAGGCACCTCAATTAAGGGGATGGAGTAAGAATTCTCAAGGGTGAAGGACACCGCCTTGGTTGCTATCCACTAGGGGAAACGGGTCGGGGAGGAGAAGGATCTATTGTTACGCTCAAGCCAAAGTTGCCAAAGCAAATGACGAAGGCAAGAGCCCTAGAGGAAGTAGATGAAAGGATAGGCAAAGGGGTTGGGCCACTAAGACAGGAGGTCAGAGATGGAGTTGGGGGCCACCCACTGAATAGAGAATTGGGAAAGGATGAGGCCTAGGACTTCAGAAGAGAAGGGACATCTAATAAAGAGGTGATTAGTGGACTCCCAAGCAACACAGCAGAGGAAGAATCTATTCAAGATCTGAAAGCCCCTCCTGATTAGGTTCTCGATAGTCAGGATCTTGTTTTGGATGGCCACCCAGATGAAGTGGCTATTTTTGGGGATCAACTTCTTGGCCCACACTTGCCAGGCTAGAAAGGGGGCCTTGTCAAGGACTCTTTGAAGGTTGTAGGTATATTTGATAGAAAATATGCCATTGGGAGTTCCATGCCAAATGCATCTGTCGTTTCCTTCGAAGGACGAAATAACAATCACCTTGAGGAGGCGCTGAAGCCTGGAAGCTTGGAGCGGGTGCCTAGGGTTCAGGATGGGTTTCCAAGTAACTTGCCCCCAGTTTTGCGAAAGATAGGCTAAAAATCTGGGCCCTATGTCCGCCAGCCCTAGTTTGACGATGAGGAGATCTCTTTCAACAGTCAGGGCCTCATCATGGATCCACCTATCTTCCCAGAAGTCAATCTTGGCTTTGTCCCCGAGGATCCATCTGGTCCCTTTCTGAATAATGTCTTTGGTGAGGATCAAGGATTTCCAGAAGGTTGATCCATATCGGGGCTAAGATTCACTGAGGAAGGGGTGATGATGGCAATATTTCTTACGCACGATGCTGACCCACTCATCAGGGGCATTGGTGAACACCTTCCAGGCATGCTTGGACAAGAAGGCCTTGTTCATAGGGTCACTCGCCTGAGACCGATCCCTCCCTCACATTTGGGGTGGAAGACCAGGGGCCAGGAGACCAGGGGAATCCTCTTCTTATCTTTACTACCCGACAAAAGAAAGCATTTCTAAATTTGTTCGACGTGGACTGCAATTGAGGCCGAGATTCTGAATACTGGCATGAAATATATCAGAATGCTTTGAAGTATCTTTGCCAAGAGGGTGGCTCTGCTAGCCTAAGAGAGGAGGTGACCTTTCCAAGGGGCCAATTTCCTCTGAATCCGCTCTATCATCCTGCCCATAGGGCCTTGGAGGACGCACCTATAAACAGGGGAAGCCCGAGGTAAGAGGAGGGAAGGGAATCGAGGGTACAGCCCAAAATTTGCCCAATTTTAATTTTCCTGGCCAAGGGAGTATGGATGAAGAAAATATTGCTTTTTTGAAGGTTAATTTTCTTCTCGACCGCATCCTCGTACAGGGTCAATATTTTCTTGAGGGCCTTGGATTGAGGGATCGAAACTGAGGTGGCGAGGATGGTGTCATCCATGAACTACTGATGGGACACAAGGGGTAGGCCCAGCGTAGGCCTGATGCCCAAAATGAGTCCCCAGGAAATAGCACTCAATATGGTGCATCCTAGGGCCTCAGCCAGAATAATGAATAGGATCGAGGATAGGGGGTCGCCTTGTCAAATGCCTTTAGAACTAGGGAAGAACCCGACAAGGGATCCATTGATGAGGATAGAGAACCAGGGGGAGGACACACAGTTGCTGATGAACCTGACCTAGGAGGGGTGGAACTTGAACTTAAGGAGGACCTTGGAAAGGAAATCCCAGCGACTCTATCAAAGGCCTTGTTCATATCCATTTTGAGCATTAAGAAGGCATTTTTGGAAAAGAAGACCGAGTGGATGGCCTCGTGCATGATTATAACTCTGTCTATGATCAGTCTACCTTTGACCGAGCTTCCCTGGTAGGGGGAAATGATCAAGGGAAGGATATCCTTGAGGTGGGAGGCCATGGATTTAGTCAAGATTTTGTATAGGACATTGCACAAGCTAATGGGGCAAAAATTTGAGAGGGATCTGGCTATCTAGGACTTGGAGATCAAGGCAATGAAGGTGGATTTAATACCTCTAGGTATGGAGCTGGCAGTCTGGAGGTCCTGGATGGCAGCACACACTTCTTGCCCAACGATGTCCCAAAAGGATTGGAATAATCGGGGGGAAACCCATCTGGGCCCAGGGCCGCCTTAGCCTTCATGGAAAAGGTGGCAACATGGATTTCAGAGTCATACAAGGGCTACATAAGCATCTCATTTGCCATGGCCGAGACTGAAGTAGGGATATGTTCCAGAAGGGAGTCTGCCACTTCTAAGGACATGGGGGGACTGTCGCCAAGGAGCTCCTGAAAGAAGTTGGTGGCTTTAGTCTGAATGTCCTCTTCTTCCTTGATAATTTTTCCATCACTGCCCACCAACTCAGCAATTCTGTTAGAGCCCCTATTCCTGAGAGTCGACATGTGGAAGAACTTCGTGTTAGCATCACCATCTTGGAGCCACAGGGCTCTCGACTTTTGCCTCCAATTTTTTTTTTCCCTAGCCAAGATGTTATGATACTCGCTGAGGGCTAGGCGTTCCTCTTCCCTGGTCCCCGGGTCTTAGGAGCCTGCCTAAAATCTGAGCTCAAGGTCTTCGAGTTTTTTCTTAACTATCGCTTTGTTTTCAAAGATGTTATCGAACACCTCTCTATTCCATACCTTGAGTTGCTCTTTGATGCATCTCAGCTTGTGGTATACTTGTTGAGCGATGTGCCCAGGGACTGGGGGAGCCCACCAGCAGCCTACCTAGGCCCTAAAGTTGGGATGATGCAACCACATGGAATCGAACCGGAAGGGCCACTTAGGAGACGAGCAATGATCGATTTTGAGGAGGAAGGGGTTATGGTCAGACCCAATTTTAGGGAGGGCCAACAAGGTTGCGTCAACAAATAGGGGAAGGGATTCCTTAGACAAGAACACTCTATCCAACCTAACCTAGATATGGCTTACTCCCGCTCTTCTATTTGACTAGGTGAACCTGGCTCCTTTCAGGCTGACATCCATGAGCTCGTTGAGGACGATGAAGGCTCCAAAGTCCCCCATGCTTTTTCTCGGAGCCATTGAGCCCCCACTTTTGTTAGAAAGGAACAGGGGACTGTTGAAGTCCCTTGCCATGATCCAAGGGAGGGGGGAAAAGGCTTCTCTCATCAAGCTAATTTCCTTTCATAAGCCCTCTTTCTCAATAGGGTTGTTAGGGGTGTAGACGTTGGACAAAATCCACGAGCGCCTTGACTTCACAAAATGGACCATAATATTGATTATTATGGGATAAGATGATATGAGCCTCTCCTCATAATACCAGATCCCACATGCATAGCAGACCCCTGATTGAGCCAGCCGCAAGGGTAGATAGGGACTCACACTTGCACCAGGTAGCCTGGGCTTCGGGCAGCAGCGTCATCTATTTTGGTTTCTTGGAGAAGGAGGAAGGATGGGCGGTGATCCCTATGGAGTTGGCCAAGGATCCTTTTCTTGGGGGCACCATTGAGCCCCCTGATATTCCAGGTGATGACCTTCATTTGACACCCTTGTGGGGTCGCTTGCCTCCCTTCTCGGCCTGAACGGGGGGTTTGGATCGAAGGGCATCTGTCTTGGAGAAGCTCGCAGTAACGTCAAAAAGAGTTTCCTGGGAGCCATTGGCTATGTCATCTTTAGCGATCCTTGTTTGCTGGTCGCCCAGGGTGGGCCGAAATCTCTTGAGTTTGATGCCAAATTTTGTGGCAAAAGTCCTGCTTTGGGTCATCTTGGGGCTGACTTCATCGGGTCCGGATGGAGAACTGCCTTCAACCTCTTCGTCTGACCTCTCGGATCCGCACTCTAAGGGGGGAAGCCCAAAAAAGACCATCGAGAGGGCCGGGAGGGGGTCGAGGGGGGGATAGCGGGGGTGGGGGGGAGGAGGAAACCCTAACAGAGGAAGACGAGAAGGTGGGAGCTAGCGGGGAAAAGAGCCCGGGTGGCTCGCAGGCTTGGGGGCGCAAGCAGGGGCCTACGGGGGGATTCGCATCAAGCGAGGAGGGAGAACTTGGGATTAGGGCTCCAAAAGATGACCCAGGGGAGGGAGCAACAAAAGGGGAAACCTGGGGAAGACCATCCTCTAGGCCAGGGTCCACTTGGGAATCCTTTGGGACAGAAGGAGAGGCCTCCTTGGTGGTCCAGGCCTAGGATCTGTGGTCATCGCGAGGGGGCCCTCAGGATGGGGCCCGACCTGATCAGGAAGGGATTTTTGGGAGAGGGCCATCAACCTTTTTGGATACAGGGCATTGGTGGAGGAGGTGACCCTGAGTGCAGTAGAGGGGGCAAAAAGCAGGTTTATTTTTGTAAATCAGGGATTGGTGCAAAAAGAAGGACCCATAAGAGATGGTCATAGAAGAGGGAAGTTCAGATTCGAGATTTGCATTGATGCAAAATCTAGCCTGAACCATTCGAGATCCTACCTTGGTATCGGGGTCAAAGGCCACCAGGTCCTTGACCGACTGAGCAATAAGTCTTAGGACGTCTTCATGCCATAGGTGGAAGGGAAGGTCTGGGAGTCAGGCCCAAATCGGGGTGAAGTTGATGCTTTGGGTGCTGGGGTGGAAGTTAGCTCCATATCACCTGAGGAAGAGGCTTTTGCATTCCAAAAACTAGGGCCCGCTCGACAGGATCTTTTTGACGTCATCGATGTTATTTAGTTTGATGATGAAGAATCCCTTAGTAAGGGCAACTAGCTGAATATGCTCAAAAACCTTCCATTTGGAAGCCACCCATTTGCGGGCGGTTTCCATGTCTTATCGCCCTCCCAAGAATTTCCCAACCAGGGAGATAGAGGATCAAGTGACAAAGGAGGAGGAGACCTCTTCTTTGTGAGTGCCCTCAAGGGAAAGCCCTAGACCTAGGGCCCGAGGATGGGCCCTGGTGCCAGCCAAGATCTGTTGATAGGAGGGTTTGGGCCCACCTAGGATAGAACCCTGCCCAGGATCTAGAGGATTTTTTCCTAGGCCTGTGCTCACATCGAGGCTGGGCTGAGGGCCCAGGCCCAAGATGTTGTCCCCACCCTGGCCACCATTCTGCTCAGTCTCTGAGCCCTCCTCTGGGCCCACTGAGGGTGGGCCTGAGTCTGGGCCTTGATGTGCTTGATCCCGATCCTGATCCCGCTTCCACCTAGAAACCTGCTCTAGTCTCTAAACCTATTTTGAGTCCTGCTCCCGCTCTCGCTCTTGCCATCTACCAGATCTTAGAAAGTTTCCTCTTCTATTGAATGCTATTTTTCTAGCCCATAGAGTGCAAATATATTCTAAGTTCTAGTAGTTAATAGAAAGGTCGAATAGTGCTCAAAGTTAAGGTAGATTTAAGGTGTCTAAAGACACCAAGAGGAGGACCAAAGTTTCAGAATACATTGGTGAAGAAGAGCCCCTCAGTTACAACTTTTGTAGCCTAGGCAACTTCAACTTTTTTCTTTTCTATAACCTATTGATTAAAATAAGCTTGGGCTTCAGCATTAAGATTCTCTAATCTACTCAAAAAAATATCTAAAATTTCATCATTGTACGCTATGGTGGTCTGTACATTTCCAAATTTAGTTTGATGTAATAAAACATCAAGATTTTTTTGTTCTTGTTCCAACAAAGAAAAAATGCTTTCTCTTTTTGATATTTTTTGGTATCGGGCAATTTTTTTCTTAATTAGAATTTTGGCTTGATACTCCCACTCTCTCATTTCAGTAATATTGTGAAGCACTAATTCTTTTATGGTGGCCTCACAATTATCTGCAAATAAAATATCTTCTAAAAATTTTAATTTCTCATCATTAGTAAGATGAATAGTATCATCGATTTGATCGAAAGGGGATGAGCTCTTGGTAACAGCTGCTAGCTCTTCAGTTTGTTGTGATTTTGTTTACTTTTATGGACCTTGAATCCCATAGATTGATTTAAAAAACCTAATAATGTTGCCTTGATAAAGATAATCCTCATCAAGAGGAGGATTATCCAATAGACTAGAAAAATTTCCAATTGAAAGATCTAGAAAGTCTAAAATAGTTTGACTATGTAATCCTCCCTGATTCCTTGCAAAAAATAGTTGTTTCCCATGCATACGTTGATCCCTCATCAACTGTGGTCATGGTGGAGGTAGTGATGATATCATACATTGTCTTTGATGAGGTGCTTGACCCAACACCCCTATAAAAAAATTATTACTAAATAGTGTTAAAAAATGAGGCATTAAACTTTAATTTACTATATGGAAATTAATTTAGTTTAATTCTACTTATTGAATATCTATGTGGATTAGTGTTATGTTTGGGTCTTTAAATATGATTCCATTTGAATTGATGGATCAGTGCAATTTTGCACTAAAAACATAATAAAAATATTAAATAAAGCTAACTATAATTCTAATTAAATTAATTAAATGATATTGAACCAGTTGGTCTGAAAGAGTAAGATTACCTATCGTATGTTTGGGTTGGTTAATTTCTTCAATATCGATGTGCACTTGACGTGTAACTTTAGAAGCAATTGCACGAACAACAAGAGATGCATAATCGCTAAGGCATTTAGCAGATCTAAATATTGGTGTTAATTTTGATTGTGTGTCGAAATCTCCAATGGCCTCTGACAAAAGACCTCTTATTGCAGCCTCCTTTCTAGTAGAAGATGAGGATGTTCTTTTTTGCATTCAAGTATAAATTAAAAATATTAAAATTTTTTATTAATGTAATAATAATAATTTTATTAAAAATTTGAACTTTACCCGCACCACTTCGATTATCAAGTCAACGATCCTCAGGTTTGGGTATAGCGAGGTTGGCACTGACGTATTATGTACATTGTAATAAGCTCTATAAAAAAAAGTAAAAAAATAGTTGTGGAAATAAGACAACACTATTTGTATGGGAATTGTGGAGATCATTTCTGATTTGGTTGGAAACATAGGAAGACCAATCAAATTTGTTGTGGGCAAGACAACAAACTAAATATGCCAACACCCAAAATGGAATGTCCATCGTTCTTCCTTGAAAAACAACTCGTGCTTGGAAGAACTCAATGACCACATGAAGGAATTTGTTTGTAATAGATGAAAATTGCAAGCCCCTTTTGAACGAATTAGAATGAATTGCAAAAAAAATATAAGATAAAATTAATTACATCTAAAAATTATTCAATACAAGGAAATCTAATTATAAATAAGATTTGGGAGATGAGACTTTTACCTATCAATAAATTTGATGAGAGATCGAAGCTGGTCTCCAAGTATATTTTCTCATCATCACTTAAAGAGTACTTTGGTGTGATGGGTTCATAATCCTTGTATGGGAACCATATCAATTTGTGGGTGTCTATAGGTTTCACAGAGAAAGAGATAGTCTTATTATCAATGGTCATGTTGATGATCGACACCTCATGGTTGTAAGAGGTAACAATGCTAAGCAACAAATTATTATCTATGTTGTATTTGGGCATTGAGACTAACCTCAAAACATCAAAATTTGTCACCCATGTACCATTGTATCTAGGTGTTGTTAGAACTTCATAAATGAAAGGGAAAACAAGGTTTCTAAAAATTATTTTTTATAGAGGAATGTGGGAGGAAGAGCTAGCCATAGTTGCAACAGTTGGAAAATTATATAAGGTTGTAAGGCTAAGGGCTTAGGGTATGTTTGGAAGGTTTTGGGTAAGTTTCAAATGCTTAGGGTTTTCTTTGCTTTGTTGTGTTGTGTAGAAATATTAAAAAAAGTGTGCATGCCCTTTTATAGTTGTTTGTATGCATGCATTAAATGAGGTGTTGACACATGCCTACATTAAATGATATGCTACCAGTCACCTATCATTAATCATCATGTTTGTTGTTATTGATAGTCTACTATCAATCATTTGTTGTTGATCATCTATTATCAGTCATCCTATTTGTTGTTATCGATCGTCTGTTGTCTTACGTGTAGCTATCGATCATCTATTACCAATTGTCCTATTTATTGTTGACGATCATCTATCATCATGCTTGCTACTATCAATCATTTATTATCAATCATCCTATTTGTTGTTGATGATCGTTAGTCATCCTATTTGTTATTATCGATCATTAGTCATTAGTCATCCTATTTGTTGTTATCGATCATCTATCATCATGCTTGTTGTTATCGATTATTTATTATATGTTGTCCTATTTGTTACTATCAATCATCTATCATCAATAATCCTATTTGGTGTTGTTGATCATTTATCATCTTGCTTGCAACTATCTATCGTATGTCATCTTACTTTCAACTATCAGTTGTCTATAGTAAGTCATCTTATTTATTGTTGACAATCGTTAGTCATCCTAGTTTTTGTTATTGGTCGTTAGTAATCAATTGTCCTATTTATTGTTGGTTGTATGTCATCGTGCTTGCTACTACCAATCGTCTGTCTTCTATCATCCTATTTTTTGTTGTTGGTCATCTATCATCATGCTTGCTACTATCAATAATTTGTCATCTATCGTCGGTCATCCTATTTGTTGCTACTAGTTGTCTATCATCTATCATCATGTTGACTGCTATTGATAGTCTATCATTAGTTGTCCTATTTATCGTTGTTGGTCATCTATCATCAATTATCCTATTGTTGCTCTTGATAGTCTATCATTAGTCATTTTTACTATTGTCGGTAGTCAATCGTCAGTTGTCTTTTGTTGTTGTTGTCGATAGTCTTTCACTATCCATTTAAAATTTTACAAGTTTTTTGAAATAATATGATAAATTCACCACATTTTTATATTTTTTTGTGGAAAAAAAAAAGTAATTTGCCATGTCTTCTACATGACTTTGGATACTATTTGCCTCGATTTCAAAACTAATTCACCCCATTGTTATAAATACATTTTGGAACCGACCCTTTACACATAACCCTGTCCATAGGTGGATCAATATGCTCTTATACAACTGATATAGAGAGAAATAGGGGAGAAGGTGTCTAATTGAAAATCAAAAGCCAAGTATTCTCATTCATTACTTTTCAATATATATATATATATATATATATATATATATATATATATATATATATGAATAGATATACCTTTTTACAATATAACTTTTCATAAATTTATATTAATTAATAATAATTAATTATTAACTAATTATTAATTAATAATAATTATCAAATAATTAATATCTTTTAGGAGCCATATATTCATGAAGAATTATCCGATTCAGCTAATTCTTGGACCAACTTATGTAGAATTTGAATAGCTTTAAAATGAGTGGTCATATGCAAAAATTTGAGTAATACCGAGGGAGATACGGCCCTATGAAGTCAACCATTCGGAACAAGGGCAGTGACATTTTTCAAGTCACGAAAAGCGAAATTGCAAATATTTGCCAGCTAGGGTTCGAACGATAGGAAGAGCAATGAAGAGATAGGACTTCAGTGAAGCAAGATATTCTATCTAGACAAAGAATTTTTCAACTAAGTTTTTTTCCCTTTGTGCATGAAAATTTTATAAAGTTTTTATCAAATATTATATTTGCTATAGGACATGCAGATAAATTTTAATAGATTTTGAGTTTTAGTTTCCTTTCCATGGACCGATTTATAGTTAAATCCTTAGAATCATCTTTAGTGGTAGAGGTTAGTGAGTGCACCTCAGAGAGATCCTTATTGCTCCAATATAGGGCAGTTTTTGGTAAATTTAATGGGTATTGGCTAGGGGCTTCAGCCTTGAGAAAATTGATTGATAGGAGTTGGAAGTCTCCAGGATTGATTCTATCATTTCTTCCCAAAGGTTTCTTCCTAGCATTTTTTTTCTAGGGAAGAAAGAGAAAGAATTCTAAAAGAGGGTCCTTGGTTTATGGGAAGAGGATGACTCTTCATTACCCGCTGGTATGATGGTTTTTCACCTAAAAATGTAAATCTATCCCTAGTACCAGTTTGGGTTAGTATCTTTGGGTTGCCCATTGAATTCTGGGAAATAGATACCTTCAAGGCAATAGGCAACACTCTAGAAGAATTCCTTGAGATTTTAGATACGACAAAAGATGGATTTTTGGCTATATATGCTCAAATAGTGGTCATGATTGATATAAGTAAATTTTTACCAGAATCAATCATTCTTAAGTGTGGGGATAATATGTGGATCCAAACTATGGATTATGAAAACATATCTTTTAGATACTTAAGATGTCATGAGGTGGGGCATATTGAGAGATCATGCCCTAAGAAGAGCCCAACATAATCATTTGTAGAAAACTACAAGAGAAACTTACAAATGGTTATGGATGAAGATGGTTTTCAACTTCCAAAAAATAGATTTAGAAAAATAAAAGAAAATAAATAGTGGAGACCAATAAGGAAGGATATTGGAAGAAATACCAACTCTTATGAGGCTTTAGCCTATGAAGAAAAAGTAGATCAAAACTTAGAGGACACATGACAACAATTTCAATATATTAACAAGGAACCATCTATTCAATATGATCCTAATTTAAGGAAGAACATTCTCGATGAACCCAAAGAATGTAGCTCATCAGATTTTAAAGACTTTCTTTGAGTACCATGCACCATTCAAGAGAAAATAATTGGTAAAGAAAATATAATTTAAAGAGTTAATACCTCTGCCATTAATAAGGAAATACCAAAAAATGAGAAGGACAAGTCAAAAGCTTCTATAATAGAGCCAAGAGAGGATAAATATGATGAAAAACAAAATTGTGAAAGAATATTGAGAAATAGAATAATAAGACCTACTCCTGATATAGGCAAGGAAAAAAGAGGAAAACCCTAAAATTATCAAGCAAGATCCAGGGAAGCAAGAGCAAACATAGAGAAAGGAACACAAACTAAGTTGGTTGAACTTCTCTTTACCAAACAACAAAATGATATTGGTAATACGCAAGCGAGGCCAATAACCCCTAATGAGACATGATTATCATCTCATGGAATATAAGGGGTGACATTGTGGCTGCTCCACAACGTACCCCAAAATTGGGGACCCACCTTTTTTTGCATGTTTTCCAAGAAGACCGAAGTGGCCCATATGCTAAAGATCAAAGAAAAAGCAAAACACCACAAGGAGAAAAAAGTGTCGCGATATCGTGACATGTTGCATTTTCACGGTCCAAAGCAAAGGGAGAGAGCAAGGAGGAAAAAGTGTCACGATATCGTGACATGTTGCATCATCACGGCCAAAAGAGAAAAAGTGTCGCGATATCGTGACATGTTGCATCGTCATGGCCAAAAGAGGAAAAGTGTCGCGATATCGCGACATGTTGCATCGTCGCGGCCAAAAGAGAAAAAGTGTCGCGATATCGTGACATGTTGCATCGTCGCGGCCAAAGGAGGAAAAAGTGTCACGATATCGCGACATGTTGCATTATCACGGCCAAAAGAGGAAAAAGTGTCGCGATATCGTGACATGTTGCATCGTCGCGGCCAAAAGAGGAAAAAGTGTCGCGATATCGCGACATGTTGCATCATCGCGGCCAAAAGAGAAAAAGTGTCGCGATATCGCGACATGTTGCATCATCACGGCCAAAAGAGAAAAAGTGTCGCGATATCGTGACATGTTGCATCGTCGCGGCCAAAAGAGAAAAAGTGTCACGATATCGCGACATGTTGCATTATCGCGACCAAAAGAGGAAAAAGTGTCACGATATCGCGACATGTTGCATCGTCACGGCCAAAAGAGAAAAAGTGTCGCGATATCGCGACATGTTGCATCGTCGCGGCCAAAAGAGAAAAAGTGTCGCGATATCGCGACATGTTGCATTTTCGCGGCCAAAAGAGAAAAGTGTCGCGATATCGCGACATGTTGCATTTTCGCGGCCAAAAAGAAGAAAGAAAAAGTGTCGCGATATCGCGACATGTTGCATTTTCATGATTCAAAAGGGGCAGGCAAGCAGAGAAACAAGAAGTGTCACGATATCATGACATGTCCGATTTTTGCCAAGGTAAGACTGCATAGTGACGTGGACATAAGGACAAAATCCAATGAATAAGACAAAACGTTACATAAGGAATATTTAATGATTTGAAATCATTTAAGATGGTCGTTACACATGGAAGGAAATGGACGCAAGCCCATGTGGAGAAAATGAAATGAAGGGCCACAAAATAGAAATGAAAAGTTTTTTGGAAACCGAAACACATGCATGCACAAGGGAAGGTGAAACGAACAACCATTGGAAAATGAAACGAAAAGCTTCCTGAAGAGTTTTAAATACACCAGGCAAGGATGTTTTGAAGGGTTGGAAATTGTTGCGAGCAGAGTTGCAGATTTGAAGGCGAGAGGGCCATTCTGGACCTGTTTGAGTCATTTTTCTTCCATGGACTGGTTTGGGAAAACCAAAAATTCTGCTATTGTAAAATGACACATTTTTAATGCAGAAGTTTTCAGAAATTTGCATCTTGTGGGCAAGAAAGAAGGAGATTCTCTTTGCATGCTATGGATTTAATGTCTATTTCTTTTCTCTTTTTCAGATTTCGAGTTTGTAGATGGAGTTAATGCAAGTTTGCTTGGTTGCTTCATGTGAATGCTTGAACCTGAAATTTATTTTAAACCCTAGGAACCAGCACTTAGTCTATGGGGATTGTGCTTGTTTTGCAAGTCCAATAGGTTAGGTTGCATGCATGGAGACCTCACATCTTCGGTTTTGTCGAAATAGGATAGCATCATACTTGAATGCATTTTATTTTCAGTTTTCTGCATTTCATTTTCATTTTTCTGCATTTTATTTTTCCAAAAATTTTAACTTATTTTAAATTTTCAGGCATTAAAATAAACATTTAAAAATTTCAAAATCCAAAAAACAATGAACAATCACTAAAGTTTCATGGTGAAATAAACCAACATTGCCCCTTGTTTACAGTTACTTGCAATCACTAAGGTGTTCCAAGCATTTAAATTGAATATCTTTATTTGAGATTACTAATACACATATGCAAATGCTAATACAACGGAGACCTTGGAGAAGTTGTTTATTTAACTTCTTTGCAAGAGGGGATTTGGAACCCAAATCCTAAAGGAGAGTGTACTTTCACAATTGGGTGAAAATACCACTCAACAGATTGGCGCTAGAAGGAGGGCCCGAATTGTTTTATTTCAGAGTGATTTAAATGCTATAGGGATTTAAATTTTGAATATTTCATGCCCTATTGATTATTATCTTTAGCTCTCTTTTAACAACACAACCTTGTAGTGTTAAAAGGAGGACATGAATCGCTATGCATTGTTCTAACGCTTTTGATTGTTCATACAAGAATAATGTGTTTTGATTTGATTTTGAAAAATTTTGGTCTTGACTAACGAGGTTGTCTCCATGCAATTACTTTCATTTGATTTTAATGGATACATCTCTTGGTTGATGCTGACATGATTATTAATACGTTACATGTTTGATATTTGCTAGTCAATTTCATGCTTATTTGTAAGGAATTATTTTTTGTCTAAAATGTATTTGTTGTCGGTATTATGCTCTTCACTTGCGTGTAATGCGATCTTGTGAATCGGAAAGCCTACAACACTAGGAGTATGCTCTTCACTTGCGCATATGCGATCGGGTGAATCAGAAACTTACATTTTTAGAATACTTGCTTTGTCATGGTTCCTTCTTTCATTCATGACTAACAAATTGATTTTGAAGTTATTCTTTGAATTTCATTAATTGCAAGATTTTCTATGTGTCGCAGGTTTTCTTTGAGGTATTGAGAGTTTTGTCTGGTTTTGTAGGGTAGTTTCATTTACAAGTTGGACCCACCGCATCGCAACTAGGTCCAAAACAACCGAGGAAACCATATTCCAAAGCCTCTCACTCACTCATAGGAATCCAAGGAATAAAACCGAGCAAATTGTGGTCCCACCAGATATTCTTGTTACAGAAGATCCTTCTATTTCAAGTGCATCTAGTGGACTTGCACCGGTGGTGTCATTTGCCACTAGTGTACCAATTATCAGTACCATTTCCATGGTTCTTGTAGGGTTATCATCATCGATTTTGAATCAAATGGCCCAACCTCCACCACCTCCTTGGTACGGAGCCCATAACATTCCTTTGAATATTGTAGGGGATATTCACGAGATCCCTAAGAATATAGAGATATTTTTGCCCAAATACAAACCGGATGGCCCAAGGACCGTAGAAGAACATATTCAGGCCTATAGGGATGTTTTGATAAGATTGCAAGTTCAACATGAAGATGTGGCTTGTAGACTCTTCCCCATGAGCCTAGACCAAGTGGCTTACGAATGGTATATTTGCTTACCTACTGGTTCCATTACGTCATGGACGCAAATGGAGGATGCTTTTGTCAACCAATTCAGGTCACCATTAGATCCCACAATCATCTATAATCAGTTCATTACATGCAAAAGAGGCCAGGGTGAGCCAATCCGAACTTTTAATCAGAGATTTTAGAAGTGCTATAATAGAGCAATTCGGCATTTTGCCATTGATCCCGCAATAGCTTTGCAAATATATTTTGGGGCATTGGATCCTATGACGACAATGTTTGCAAGGTGAAATCCTCAAGTTACCACGCTTGCTCTAGCCTACAATGAAGCTATGACCATTGAACAACAAATGACACCACGGGGTTATGGGTTTTCCCAGGATGCCTATGGTAGGACAATATGGTCCATATGGTCAAGCTCCTATGATGAATCAGATCATGGCACCACAAATATCAGGCATAAATGCTTTGCCTTATCAACAACCATATTCATCAACACCCGCTTACACACCCATTCCAATTCAACCAATCACATCCACAATCCAATTTCGATTCAAAGTGTGAATCCCTACGCAAATCAAGTGGCTCAAAATCCAACTCAAATGTTAAGTCAAGATCTCACCAATTACGCAAACCCTACTGGAACTAGCAATAACATAGCTCAACCAAAAGAGATTTATTCAGAGGTTGAAGAGCTCAAAAAGATAGTTCACAAATTGAGTAATGATTTGGTTCAAAAATAGAAGTATGAATCCCATGCCCCTCACCCAAATCGAAATTTCAACAATAGAGGGAGACAAGTGGAATACGAAGCCAAACAATGGGGGTGTGCCTTCCCCTATTGCTAATCAGATAGATACTTATGCAGGACCAAGTCACTCTAGTTCCATTCTTAATATTTCTGATTTTGCATGGGAAAAGGGGTGTAGATTGCATAATACAAAGGAGCATAATGAAAGGAATTGTCCCGAAATTGCTAGGTATACCCATTGTCTCCAAGCTCAAGTGGATGATTTGGAACTTGTGCCAAATAAGGGTCCACCCCAACATCAACAAGGAGAGGACAACATTTTGGTGGTGGAAACTCTATATCGTCAAGAGAGTGAGAATGAGGAAGGTGAAGATGAATGGGGTGAGAAACATGTTGATGAATCAGAAGATGAAGAAGAAGTACTTGAGCGTCACAACTTGAACTTGGAGGATGATTACTATGATTCATGGAAGAAATGGGAAGAATATTATCAATCTAAATCTTCTAATAAACTTGTTGTGTCAATTAATATGCAGGATAACTCAATTGCTTCCTCACATGAGGATACTATAAATCCTGTACAATTTGAGAAAGTTTTGGAAGAGGAATTCGAATCTCATCAAATTTTGGAACATGATAAGGATTCTACAACCATGAATCAAGAAAGAGAGTCATTTGCTTTAGATTCCTTTGGAGGAAAAGAAATTGAAAATCTTGATCCACTTACTTGTGCTACAATGATTATGCCATTTCAAAATGAGAAAATTACAAAACCTAAATCATTTGGGTTTGATATCATTGATGATCCAATTGAAAATCTCACGTTACCCAAAACAACCCAAGTGATTGATCACGGAAATGTGTTAGTTAACCCACCCCTAGATAGACAAGACTTATGGTTTGAAAGGGATGGACATATTTTCAATTGGGTACCTAAGTTTGGTGCCTTTGATAAACGAGTCATGGAGAAAGAACAAGTGCTACATGATGATGAATGTCATGAGAGAAAAGAGGAATTTTCAAATCCTCTTCAAGTAAGGTCAAATGAAAACATGCCAAAGGTAAAATCTCACCTTTTTGGTTTCACCATGCAAAATTCGAATGAAGATTTGCCTAATGAATGGTTTGATTCAAATATTATTAATGTTATGGCTTTATTGAATGAAAATGAAAGCTTATTTCTACACCATGAATCAAAGTGCGGAATGGACATCTTAAAGAATAGACATAAAGGAATTGAATATCAATCATTGTCTAATCAATTTGAAAACTTGAAACTCCACCATAGGATTATTAATGAAACTAAATCAAATTGGTATGGTGAGAGGGGCAAGTGGAAGTTTGTTTCTTTGTTTGGTTTGATCTTGTTTTTGTTGGATTCCTACAAAACTTGGTATGCGTATCACGTCATACGTCTTTTAAAGAATTCCAATCAGGTTTGGGATCCGGGAAAATGATAATCCAAACTTTTGCACCATCTTGCATTATATTGTACATTTGTATATACTTTTGGTTTTCGTGTTTTGGTTTTGGATTGGATCTCACTTTGGTTTTAAGTTTTGTGTGTTGGTCCTTTGGACACTTTTGGTTTGTCTTAAAAAAAAAAAAAAAAAGAGCAAGATGTCAACTTAGGTCCTTATGAATGTTGACTAAGACTAGGAGAATATGAAACATCGGAATTGTATTGCAGAAAGCTCCACGAATATCGCAAACACATTAAAGAATATCGTTTGGAACTTGTGATGCATGAAGTTGTCAGTTTTATAAATTATGGCAAAGTAGGTGGTATACTCCATCCGCATTTCAAAAGGAGCAATGCATTCATATCTCATGTTACATTCCACATTGCATATACATTTCATCTCAGTTGCATCTTCATTTCATATACAATCATTGAAAAGGTGTCGAATCCTCTTAGGGTTATTACATAACATATATTAAAAGGATCCTAAGGTTGGGAACTGATGCCCGAACTATCTTGAACCAAGCACGTTCTACATATATTAAAGAGGATCTTGAGCAAAATGGTCAAAACCATACTTGGAAGAAAAGGTGAGGCGAAAGGAGTATTTCGTGTCTGTCCTATTATGCAACATAATCCTTAAAACAGTGGTTTTTACCACTCCCATAGTGCTTAAAGCCTAAAATCAGAGTAGTAAGGATAGGGTTAAATCCCCATCGAACTTAGGTTGAGGATCCAACTCCCCAAAGCTCCGATTTGACCTTCATGGAGTAGTAAGGATAGGGTCTAATTCTCATCTCGCTTAGGTTGAGAATCCGATTCCCCAAAGCTTCTATTTTGCCCACTCAAGAACTTGAAATTCCAAAGAAAATATTTTTCATTCTATTTTTCATTTCTTTATTAATATTGGATTGGAAGGATCGTACTACATGTCCCTTGCAAGGATGGGTAGTCATCCCCAAGGTCCAAGAAATCAAAAGTAGAGCCAAATCATGGATTATGGGGTTAATCTCCACTGGGGCTATAGACGCCTAGCTGGCAGTGGAGTATGCTCATGCGTGGCAACACGTCTTGTCTAAAAGCAAGACCACTGACTGCTCAAACGGACAAGTAAGCTACTGACGATTTCATCCATAACAGGTTAAATCATTTTGTTCAAGATGAGGTAATGAACTCCGGATCGAGTAGTAAGGATAGGGTTAAATTCCCATCTCACTTAGGTTGGGAATCCTATTCCCCAAAGCTCCGATTTCACTTACACTTGCACATGGGTTCAAGATGGTAGGGGCACATAACCAACTTTGGGATCTAGTAAATTAATTCAGTATACATATATTTGGTCCTAAGAGGGTTTGACAGTTTTAATATGTTTGTTCATGATACTAGAAAGTTTGAGCCTTTGCAAAGCAGGTTGTTATATCTCTAACATAGTTGTCATACATCAAATCCTGCACAAATCATTCATAGCCTTGCATACGAATCATAAGTGAAACCGACAATGGAAAGTTGAACGAGTTTCAAATGATAGGGAATGAAGCACATTGCACACACCGAGCTGATGCTTAATAATTCTAATGCTTCATGTATTTCTCGTCTAGTTTCATTCTTGGGATATTTGTTGACGCTTGTATTTGAGTCTCGTGTGTTTTCGAGGTTGAGTTCTCACCGAAATGCTCGGGAGCATTTCCCAGTAGAGTCACCATTTGTTGTGGCTGCTCCACAACGTACCCCAAAATTGGGGACCCACCTTTTTTGCATGTTTTCCAAGAAGACCGAAGTGGCCCATATGCTAAAGATCAAAGAAAAAGCAAAACACCACAAGGAGAAAAAAGTGTCGCGATATCGCGACATGTTGCATTTTCACGGTCCAAAGCAAAGGGAGAGAGCAAGGAGGAAAAAGTGTCGCGATATCGTGACATGTTGCATCATCGCGGCAAAAGAGAAAAAGTGTCACGATATCGCGACATGTTGCATCGTCACGGCCAAAAGAGAAAAAGTGTCGCGATATCGCGACATGTTGCATCATCACGGCCAAAAGAGAAAAAGTGTCGCGATATCGCGACATGTTGCATCGTCGCGGCCAAAGGAGGAAAAAGTGTCACGATATCGTGACATGTTGCATCGTCGCGGCCAAAAGAGAAAAAGTGTCGCGATATCGTGACATGTTGCATCATCGCGGCCAAAAGAGAAAAAGTGTCGCGATATCGCGACATGTTGCATCGTCACGGCCAAAGGAGGAAAAGTGTCGCGATATCGCGACATGTTGCATCGTCGCGGCCAAAAGAGGAAAAAGTGTCGCGATATCATGACATGTTGCATCATCGCGACCAAAAGAGAAAAAGTGTCGCGATATCGCGACATGTTGCATCGTCGCGGCCAAAAGAGAAAAAGTGTCGCGATATCGCGACATGTTGCATCTTTGCGACCAAAAGAGAAAAGTGTCGCGATATCGCGACATGTTGCATTTTCGTAGCCAAAAGAGAAGAAAGAAAAAGTGTCGCGATATCGTGACATGTTGCATTTTCGTGATTCAAAAGGTGTAGGCAAGTAGAAAAACAAGAAGTGTCACGATATCGTGACATGTCCAATTTTTGCCAAGGTAACATACCTGCATAGTGACGTGGACATAAGGACAAAATCTAATGAATAAGACAAAACGCGTTACATAAGGAATATTTAATGATTTGAAATCATTTAAGATGGTCGTTACACATGGAAGGAAACGGACGCAAGCCCATGTGGAGAAAATTGAAATGAAGGGCCACAAAATAGAAGCGAAAAGTCTTTTGGAAACCAAACACATGCATGACAAGGGAAGGTGAAACGAACAGCCATTGGAAAATGAAACGAAAAGCTTCTTAAAAATTTTTAAATACGCCAGGCAAGGATGTTTTGAAGGGTTGGAAATTGCTGCGAGCAGAGTTGCAGATTTGAAGGCAAGAGGGCCATTATGGACCTGTTTGAGTCATTTTTCTTCCATGGACTAGTTTGGGAAAACCAAAAATTTTGCTATTGTAAAATGACACATTTTTAATGCAGAAGTTTTCAGAAATTTGCATCTTGTGGGCAAGAAAGAAGGAGATTCTCTTTGCATGCTATGGATTTAATGTCTATTTCTTTTCTCTTTTTCAGATTTCGAGTTTGTAGATGGAGTTAATGCAAGTTTGCTTGGTTGCTTCATGTGAATGCTTGAACCTGAAATTTATTTTAAACCCTAGGAACCAACACTTAGTCTATGGGGATTGTGCTTGTTTTGCAAGTCCAATAGGTTAGGTTGCATGCATGGAGACCTCACATCTTCGGTTTTGTCGAAATAGGATAGCATCATACTGAATGCATTTTATTTTCAGTTTTTTGCATTTCATTTTCATTTTTCTGCATTTTATTTTTCCAGAAATTTTAACTTATTTTAAATTTTCAGGCATTAAAATAAACATTTAAAAATTTTCAAAATCCAAAAAACAATGAACAATCACTAAAGTTTCATGGTGAAATAAACCAACATTGCCCCTTGTTTACAATTACTTGCAATCACTAAGGTGTTCCAAGCATTTAAATTGAATATCTTTATTTGAGATTACTAATACACATATGCAAATGCTAATACAACGGAGACCTTGGAGAAGTTGTTTATTTAACTTCTTTGCAAGAGGGGATTTGGAACCCAAATCCTAAAGGAGAGTGTACTTTCACAACTGGGTGAAAATACCACTCAACAGGTGCTAATGCCCCCTCAAAGCATAGGTGTATTAGGGACCTATGTTTAAGTAATAAACCTGATATTCTCTATATCCAAGAAACTAAAATGATAAAAGAAGAAGTTTCAAAAACTATGAAAGAATTTTGGGCAAGATGTGAATGGGATGCTATGGATTTTGAAGGAGCACCGGGGGAATTCTAACTTGTTGGAATCCTTCTAGAACCTCTTGTGTAACCATTCATAAAACTAGGCATTGGATAGCCTCTTTAGTCACTTGCTACTTTGTAGATATTCATTTCATCCTTATCAATGTCTATGGACCTACAACTCGGTCGGGTAGATTAGAAGTTTGGAGTGGGATTGAAGCCTTTATGAGAAGTAAAGACCAAGAAACCCAATTCATGATCATTGGAGATTTTAATGCCATAACCAAGCTAAATGAAAAATTTGGGGGAATTAGGAAATTGACCCAAAGTATGAAATATTTCTCAACTTTTATTCAAAACAATAATCTATGGGAAGTTGAGTTTGAAGAAGACAACTATACTTGGACCAACAACAGGAGAGGCCAAAACCTAATAGCAAAAAATTAGATAGATGCATTCTCTCATATCATTGGCTAGATGAAGGAACTTGTGCTAAAATTAATACCTTAACAAGGATTGGTTCAGATCACTGGCCAATAAGAGTTAAAATGGTGGTAAGTGAATTCAAAAAAAGATCATATTTTAAATATGAGCAAATGTGGGAAGACCATCCTCAATTTGTTGATATGATAGCTCAAACATGGAATTATTTAGGTAATGGTGGGTTGTATGCTCTTCCAAACCAAATTAAAGCTATGACATATAAATTAAAAGAATGGAACAAGAACACCTTTGGAAACATTTTTGAGAAGAAATAAGAACTTAAAAATAAACTTGCAAAATTCCAAAAAGTAATTATAATAATCCAAGCTTAGAGGAAAGGGAGTTTCTTAGTGAATATCATAATATTTTTAGTAAGGAAGAGAAATTATGGAGATTAAAATTAAGACTGACTTGGTTAAAATAAGGAGATAAAAATACAAAGTCTTCTCATAAGATGGCTATAGTACAGAGCTCAACTTCTAGAATTAGTAGAATTAAATCAATAGAAGGGGTTTGGATTGAAGATCATAGTGAAATTAGAAAAGAGGTAAAGTTGTTTTATCAGAATATTCTAGGTTCAGAGGAGACCAAAGTTCTTAATGATAAACTTCTTCAATATGTTCCTTCAGTTATAACAAATGAAGACAATAGGAAACTGATGGAGCCAGCTATTACTCTAGAAGAAGTTCATTTAGCTCTTTTCTCTTTTAATAAGGATAAAACCCTAGGTCTAGATGGACTCTCTACAACTTTTTACCAACAAAATTGGGATATAATGAAGGATTATTTATTGGTGGCAGTGGAACAATCTAGGGTAAAACAATACATACCTTATAAAATAAATGCAACTTATCTTACCCTAATTCCAAAAAAGAAGGATGTTGAATTGTTTGATTATTTTAGACCCATAAGCCTATGTAATATGGCATAAGAGATTATTTCCAAAGTTATGACAAATAGATTAAGGCCATTGTTAGACAAAATTATTTCATAAGAGCAAAGAGGATTTGTGAAAGGGGGACAAATTCTAGATGATATCATCATGGCTCATGAAGTTATACATTCAACAACTTCAAGAAAAGAGAAAGCAATGATCTTAAAACTTGATATGAGTAAATCCTATGATAGGGTTAAATGGGATTTTATTTTTATAGTTTTAGATTAGTTTTGGAAAGAAATAGGTTAGATGGATTAAAGCTTGTGTCTCTACAGGTTTTTATTCAGTGTTGGTCAATGGATTAGTGACAAAATATTTTAAATCCAAGAGAGGCCTTAGACAAGGAGATCCTCTATCTCCTTATTTGTTCATTATTATGATAAATTTTTGAGTAGGAACTTAAAGAAGGCTTACAAATATGGGCTTATAAGTGGACTTAAGGTTAGTAATAACATCGATAACATCACCCATCAACAGTTTGTATCTGATACAACCCTTTCTGGAAGGGCAAGGATAAATGAGGCTAGAGCTTTGAATAAATTTTTAAAAGAGTACAAAAGAGCTTCGGGGCAAAAATTTAATAGGACTAAATCCAAAATTTACTTCCTTAACATTCTTGCTAATATCAAAGCAAGAATTTACAGGTTGCTTCAAATGGAGGAGGCATATTTACCAACAAATTATCTAGAGATGCCTTTATTTGAGGGGAGAATGAGGATAGATTTATGGAATCCGATTATTAATAAATTTTAGAATAAACTTCCAGCTTGGAAAGGTAGATGGTTATTATTAGCATGAAGAGTGTAGTTAATTAAGTCAGTCTTACAAGCCATTTCAACATATTATATGTCATTGTATTCTATGCCAAAATCAATTGAAAAAAAATTAATCTATATTATGTGATCACTTTTATGGTCAGGTTTACATGATCAAATGAAATATCCTTTGGTGAAATGGAGCAAGTTGTGTGATGATAAAACTAGGGGAGGTCTTGATTTAAGAGTTCTTACATTAGAAAACTTAGCTCTCAAGGAAAAATTTATTTAGAGATTGTACAAAGAGAGTTAGTAAGTATGTTGATCCCAATGACCCAAGTTTAATATATACCACATTCTCTCTACTAAATGGTTTTGCTCTTTGGAATGGTTTAAAAAATCTATTGATCTTATGATTAAAGGTTTAAGATGGGTGGTGGGAACTGGAGAAAAAATTTCTATTTGGATGGATACTTGGTGTGATAAAAACCACTCAATTTAGATCCAATTTTGAAATATTGGATGAGATTGCTTCAAGACAAATATGGTGATAGGGTTTCAAATATTTTGTATAAGGATCGAGAAGGAATATACAAATGGAAAGAATATTTTTTTACAAGTATACAAGATATTGATGCTAAGAGGCGATTGAGTAGGAAGATAACAACTGTGATTATTTTTAGGGGAGCCAAGGATAAATTTATTTGGGAGGTGAATAGCTCAAGAGAATATACAACAAGTGGATATAATTTTCAACACCAACAAAATAATAATATCACTAGAATATGGAGAGATATTTGGGATAGCACAAGCATTCCTAAAGTCAAAATGTTTGTTTGGCTAGTAGGTCATAGAAGAATTTTATCCTGGGATAACCTTATGGAAAGGGGTTTTCATGGCCCCTCTCAATGTGTTTTTTGTAATTGAAGAACACTGGCTTATACTGGAAAGGGGGGTGAACAGTATAAGACCAAATTTTACTTTTCTTTTCCAAATAGTATTATCCAATATTATCAATGGCAATATCAATAGCAGTAATCAAAGCAATGCACAAATCACCTTACACAAGAGAGACACAAATTTAACATGGTTCACCCAATGTGGGCTACTCCACGGAGAAAATATTTCTACTAAATTTTCTCAACAAATCCTCTTGGGAGTCAATTCCCTATTATAATGTTTATGGACCTCTGTCCAAAGGAGACACCAATCTCCTATGCTCTAATTTGTGGATCTCTCCATAGGAGAACTCTTTCCCCTTTTTTCTAGTTCGTATAAATTGATCCAAAAGAACTCTATCTCCTCAACTAGTTTGTGGATCTCTTTCCACAGAAGAACTCTATCTCCCCAGTTGGTTCACGAATCACACTCCACAGGAGAAATCTTTCCCCTTGCTCTGGTTCATGGATCTCTCTCCACAGGAGAACTCCTTCTTCTCACTCTGGTTCATGGATCTCTATCCACAGGAGAATGCTTTCCCCTTTGCTCTGGCTGGTGATCTTCTAGAAGGCTTCTATCCCATCTGCTTTGGCTTGTGGATCTCTCTCCATAGGAGACCTATGTCCCCACTACATTTTTTTATGGATATCTATCCACTAGATACTGCTTGTGCTTTTTGCTTTGTCACCTCCAAATATTGCTCTCAAATCTATCTCAAATCTGCACCAAACTCTATCCTAAGTCTAGTACAAATATGTTATAACTCTGCTCACAAATTTGTATCAATATCTGTTACAATTCTAGCATAAATTTGCTCTAACTCTGCTTACAAATCTACACCAATATTTGTCACAGGTCTAACACAAATCTGCTCTAACTCTGCTCACAAATCTACACAAAACTCTATCTCAAATCTTCCCCAAGCCTTAACACAAAGCTTGAAAAAATCATCAATCAAACCTGCTCTCAACCCTGCTCAATTCTGCCTTCAAGTCTTCTCAAAATACTTGCTCAAATCTGTCTTCAAGTATTCTTAAAATACTTGCTCAAATCTGCCTTCATGTCTTCTCAAAGACTTGCTCAATTTACCTTCAAGTCTTCTCAAAGACTTGCTCAAATTTACCTTGAAGTCTTCTCAAAGACTTGCTCAAGTCTGTCTTCAAGTCTTCTCAAAAGACTTGCTCAAATCTGTCCTCAAGCCACTCACAAAACCTAATCAAAATATTTCCATAACTTGCATACAAACACAACTTAAATATTTTTCAAAAAGCTTTCTTCACATAAACAAATTCTACTTAGAATTCGTTTAACCTCTAGAACATATAGAGAATGATATGCTCTATCAAAAACTCAATATGTTCTACTCAATCATTAAATCTGTCGCTTTCACATGTCTCGCATTTATTTATCTTTTAAATGTAGATCTAGTCT
This sequence comes from Wollemia nobilis, assembly GCA_028583015.1. Classification (NCBI taxonomy): domain Eukaryota; kingdom Viridiplantae; phylum Streptophyta; class Pinopsida; order Araucariales; family Araucariaceae; genus Wollemia; species Wollemia nobilis. Next base: position 15,327,908 of record JAQPPZ010000521.1, read on the forward strand.
AGCATACTTACCTTCCTGATGCACACACTTGCTTTCATAAATCTAATTTCTAATGTTCACACATTCACTTTCAATATCACTCAAAACCAATGCCAAAAATCTTCATACATTCATCCAACCAATGAAGCACAATTTGCTTACAAACCCTAAACAAGTGTTTTCACACTTCTTCCAACAAAGAGCACAATGTAGATCTCAACATTAACTCAAATAGTTCACAATCTCTATCTCAAATGTTTTCAAAACATTCAACAATGAAGCACACAATCCTCACTCAAACATTTCCAACAATGCTTATCAAACAATCCTTTTCACTCCACCTTATGTTTCAAAACATTCACTTCAATCAACACTTTAAATTAAATAATGATATACCCATACCTATTTGCTTGCTCTTATGGAGATATGTCTTCAAAACCTGTCTCACAACCAACCACCTTTCTATGTGCCACTTCAAAGGTTAAATAGCAAGATTCTATTTCAAAATATCCACATGAATTTTCCTTCTATAAGGTGCTCAATGAATTTTGGAAATAATGTTCTAGGACTCTTATTTTTTTCTCAAGGACAATGCAAAAACTCTCTCAAAAATTTCCTTTTATAAAGCAAGAATTACAAACAATAAAAATACCTTTTACACCTTTTATCTCCACTCTCTCAAAATAATTTCCAATCCACTTTAATGTCCAAGAACCAATAATTACAATACTAAAATAAACCTTTTACAAACTTATCACTCCAACCTTTGCATAAAAATTAAATATCATCAATACCCTTTAAATACTATGCAAAAATTTATTTCTCCTTATACCTCCTATGTTCCAAACTATATACCAAAGCACATCCGTCGAATATCAACTATAGTCAACATTTAATCAACGTGGAACATACCTTATAATAAAAAATTAATCCTTGCTTGTCATGGACAAGAATCGACCCTTTGACCTCTAGCTTCCAAGCGCAGTGCTCGACCGCTTGTGCTAGCCAAGCGGTTGAGACCAAAACCTTGGTCTTCGCCTTTTATCTCTGTTGCCTTTGATGAAATCAAAACAAAACGCTCAAACCGGTGCTAGGGAAAATCAAACCGTAGACCTTTCCTTTCCTCGTGCCTTATGCAGGATCCGCCTGCCACTTGGGCTGCCAGCCCTCGGTGAATCTCAACGTGCACCTCCTTATCTTTACTCACTGCCACTTTTTTGACGAATGATAAAACAAACACTTTGCTCTACTCCTTCGATCGATTAATTTATGCGTATATTACCTTGGTACCTTGGAAAATAATTTAGCTCCCTTTTTATATGCATTCGAAATATTGTCATGATGTCGACGAAGGATCTTTGTTGCCTCCATTTTAAATTTAAATTTTGGTGCCCTTTGCCAATTTCAAATTTAATTTTATATTTAATATAATATTTAACTTTGGGTTAAATATTATTTAACTTTAGTATTAAATAATACTTTTGCATGGGATCTTTTGTCAACATTTTAATAAGCCCTTTTGGCTTAATTATTATAATATTAAAATATTATAATATCTTCTCTTTTCTCTTTAAAACCATGGGTGTAAACTTTTTGCCTTCAACCTTTTAACCAACCTTTTTGGCTTATAATATAAAATATTATAACCATTCCTTTTACCAATTTGCTTGTACCAAAATGAACTTTACCTTGCACCAAACACTTGACATCAATGACAACATAATTACTCAAAATTTCCAATGGTAATAAGGAGGAGAAGAGTATAGACCATATCTTGGGACATTGCTCAATAGTTTGGAATATATGGCAATGGATTCTTAATATGTTTGGTAAATGCATGGTGATGAATAGTAGAATTGAATATTGGTTAAAGCAATGACATAGCACTTATAAAAGTTAGGCTTTACAGACAATATAGGATATATCAAAAGATACAATACTTTGGACTATATGGCTAGAAAGGAATAGAAGAATATTTAAAATAAAGGAAAACAATTTAGAGGTAATGAAAAAAATATATGTTTAGCCATAGAGGAGTCTAAACCAACCCTATCAACTCACCCAATCCTTTATTGGAAGTAGAGAGCCTTGATAGATGGAGTCAAGTCATTAAATGGAATCATGAGGCAAAGAATATAAAGTGAAAAGCACAATATGTGAATTTGGTTAAATTAAATTTTGATGGAGCATCTAAAGGAAATCCAAGACCAATAGGAGGAGGAAAAATTAGAAATAACAGAGGAGAGATTTTGTCTCATTACGCTTTCAATAGTGGATTTAAGACAAATAATGAAGTTGAAGTTTGGGTGGATTTAGAAGGGTTAAAAACATGTAAACAAATGAAATGGAACAGATTATGTATGGAAGGTGATTCTCTCATAGTAATAAATACAATTTTGAGGAAAGCAAAGGCTCCATGGAACTTACAAGAGATAATTGTGGAAATTCAAGATCTTGCTAAAGAGTTTTAAGAAATTGGGTTTACACATATATTAAGGGAAGGAAACAAATGTGCAGATAAGCTAGTCAATAGAGGGGTTTTGATTGAGGATCATGAAGTTAAATTCTCCTTTCCATGGTTAGAGGAAGTAGAAAAAGCTGACATAAAAATATTGATTGCCTAAATCAAGTAATGAATAAGATTTACTTAATGTTTTCCATTGGTAATATCTACTTTATTTTGTGGTAATAATGTGTTTTCATTTAGACTACTTATTATAATTTTTGTGGTTGCACTTGTGTTTTAGGAAGGAAACTAGCAATCCATATTTGGTAAAGTGAACTATGATAGTGCGATGTTTTGGAAATATTACTCTACTAAGATGCAAGGCATAAATAGTAGAGGTGAAATTTTGGCATTATGAAGGTTGCTATAGGAAAATGTCAAAAAAGATGCTAAATTCTATATTAATTGTATTCATACAAAAATTTGAAAAGATCCAGAAAATGAAAATCAAGTATTCAAATATTTTATGTAAAATGATATAGGTTTCTAACTATAGCATCTAAATTGAGATGAGAAGTGTATCTATTTGTAAATCTCAAGCTCTAAAGAAGAGAGATATAATTTTTCAAGGGTGGGGAACCCGAGTACAACCCCTTATTATCCAACAAAAAGTAATTATCTAATAATTAATAATTAATTATACATTTAATTTAATTAATTTTTAGTTAAATATTAATTAAATTTTCTCCCACCATTTAATTTAAAAGGGCCTTTTTAAAACATGGGGGGCCTCTCTATTTAAAAAGGGGAGCGCTTTATACCCAGACATATATTAAGTTGAAGTTTGGGGCGGCAGCATTATTTATGTCGTATCGCGGGCTGAAAGCGGGGATAGGAATATATTTAATATAATTAATATTTAATGGAATAAGGAATTTTATTTCTCATCAAGACCAATATGTTAGGTAGATGGTATAAGTAGGAAATAATTTCCTAATTTAGAACATATGGAAAGAAAGGAACAACCACATCTTCAAACAAGAGTCTATAGACATCCACTATGTTTGGCAAAAGACCACATCCAACACAGCAAAGATAGTCCAACATATGCAAAAGTATCCCTAAGAACCCCACCCATGGTGGGAATAGATCATGACTAGATTAAAAATTGCTCCTATGCTTGGTAAACAACAAATAGCGAACATAAGGTACCCAAAAGTAGTCAAAAAAGGAAAGTGGTAGGCTCTTCTAGAGGACTAGGGAAAAGTTAACATGGATGGAGCCTCATAGGGGAATCTAGGAAGAGCTAGTGTGGGAGGGATAGGACTGTCAAATGGGACCCTGGTCTTCACCTTTGTAGAGAATATTGGTATACTTTCCAACAACCTAGCAGAGGGTTGTGGCATCCTTAAAGGACTTTAAGAAGCAATAAAGGTAGGTTGGAAGAAGTTTCAAATAGAATCTGACTCAAAAGTCATGATCAACCATATGAGTAATCTAATGGAGAATAAAAATATTGATTGGAGACTCAAGAGAATTGTAGAGAAGATTCAGATGGTATAGGCAAATTTTCTATTAGTAGAATACAATCACATCCCTAGAGAATAGAATAGAGTTGCAAATGTGATGGCCAATTGGGCTCTAGACAAAGGCAACATCACTTGTTACGGTTACCCCCTAGATGGTGGGCAATGTAGATTAAGGAAGCTCTTATTTCTATCCTATCTCTTGATGGTAACGATATTAGATATATTTAGTTCTATATTTCACTGTACTTGTTTATTTCTATTATACATGGGTTACTATAGTATACTAACTGATAGATATTAAAAAACTACATCATCTGTTAAATATTGGATCAAAAGCCTATTTACCTAGAAAGGCAAGTGATGTACCTCTTTTCCTTGAATAACTAAATTTATTTATTTATTTTTTACCATTTTTTTTGTACATAAGGTTTTTTGAATATCAAATGTCATTGTAAAATATATGATGAATTAGTAAAGGTATTTAGATCAACTCAACTAATATTTAAATATTTAACCATGAAAAGAGACATATCAAAGACACAATGCTAGATGTGAAGTAGGGCATGTTGATAAAAGAGACCTCGGATCCACCTCTAATGAATATTACATGTGGAAAATCAAATAATGATGGTAAATGAGGGTCTCTTTTGAGCAGCTCTCATCATAATGAAGGATGTTCTAAAGTGGTTTAAAGCAATAAGAGAAAGGAGTAATGTCATGCAAAAAGGTAATGTATTACATACAAACTATTGACTGAATGGATGATGACTATTGTTGGTGTTATTTCATAAGGAATATAGATGTTTTTGTTCTATTAAACATATAATATTTTTATGGCCTTTTATTTTGATCTTTGCAAGGATTGTTAGCTAAAGGAAGGAATGTTGTGAAGTGGTTTATAAAAATTTAGACATCATTTACTTCATTATTCTTCCAAGTAAAATTCAATAGATATTAGAGATATGTCATGCATTAAAACTCATAATGTTAATATCACAACAAAGAGTATTTGATTTATTGAGTCTAGTTACAATAGCAGAGATATTTGCATATGATTAAAGTATTTTATAAACTAAAATAACAAAATCAATACTGTTATGTTAAGTGCCTTATTAAATAACAAATAAGGATGGATGAAAACTTAATTGCCAAAGAATTATCAATTAAGACATGGATTTGAAGAATACATTTAAAGTGAATAAGATGATTATTAAATTTTAATTGAATGATACCAAAATACTTCCAACAAAAGGCAGTGATGTCTAAAAAAATCAACAAACCTTTGAATACCGTATGTGATAAATGTATTTGATAAGAATAACTAGAAATAGAGTAATATAATAGAGTGTCAGAATAATATGTATAACCTTATAAGGTTTTACTAAATAGTTTATTCTAACAAATAATGACATTATGACTAATAAATTAATAATATTATAATTAACTAGATGGAATATGGTAAAAATACTCTACTTGATTTTAGCATGAAAAATATACACATATTTTCTTTATATAATCACCAAAAAATTGCATAATTTGATCTTCTCTTTACTACCGTAATGATCAAACAGTCCACATGCACTTTTAAAATTCATTTTCCATCTTAAATCATTGTTAAATGTAGTTCATAATTTATAAACCTATTTGAAGCATTTTTTAAATGTTTTTCTAGGACTATTCATCTGTTATGGCATACATTGTCATATGTATTCAAAAATACATAATATAATGAATGGATGGATATTGATGTTATTTAATTTCTCATGTGTTAATTGATTGCATGATATCTTCATTACAGTGTAACAGTCATATTTGCTTTCATATTTTACACTTTCAACTTCATGAATTTACTTTTTGTATTTTATGTATTTTATTTTCATAATTTACTTTCATGTATTTTATTTCATGCATTTATTTTCCATGAAAAGTACTTAGAGTAAATTAAAGAGAAATACAAGGACAACAAGGAGATGACTTTAATCTAAATGTTGGGAGAAGCCTTTGGAAAACCCATCCATCATTGTTAAAACTTAGATATGGGGGCATGATACCAAGATTAGAAGTTAGGACAATTCTATGGATCAACAAGCACATGAAAGAATATAAGAACAAACCAATGATAGAAGTTGGTAAGGCCTAGAAAAATTTTAAGCTCTATTAATTTCTTTGGAACAACCCATTCTTAACGATATTTATCATCTCTATATTGACATGCATACCATCATAGTCAATGATGTAGTTGAGATAGGAAATCTTGTAATGACAATGGTATACTTGTTTTGCTTGAAGCTTGTATTGGCATAGCGTATCTGGGACTTGGTGCTCATGCTAAATATGTTCCTTCCATGTTTTACTAAAAATGGGAATGTTGTCCAAGAAAACAATGATAAAGGACTTTGTGAATAGTCATAAGACATCATTTATAATACATGAATGTAGCAAGTGCATTGCTCAAACCATAATGCATGTCCAACCACTCATATAGTCCTTCCCTTGTATAAAATACTATCTTCCAAATGTTCATTGGGTTAGTAAAGACCTTATGATAATCCAATTTGAGGTCAATTTTAGTGAAGTATCAAGCCCCTGGACCTAGTCCAACAGATTATTGATGCATGTTATAAGCATTTGTTCTTCACTTAGACTCCTATAGTTGATGTATAGGCTCCATGTTTTATATTTATTTGATTCTAAAACAATGAGAGTACCAAAAGGAGAAGAGCTTACCCTAATGTTGCCTTGATCAATTAGTTCTTATTTTTGATGTTAGATCTCATCATTCTTCTAAGTGGACCAATGATATAGTGGGTTGTTAGACAATGATAATATTATAATTAGATCAATCCAATGCTTAACAAAACAATTACCGGATACTCCTTATGGATTGTGAAAAACAATAAAGTATGGAAGAAGCAAGAAATCCATCTACTAATTCTTCTATAAGGAGACTTTGGCTAGAATTATAATGAAAATTTTCTTGGCACTGTAGCTCTCTAGTTGAACCATAAGCAAACTAAAATTTTGAGAGTGAGAAATAAGTTTCTTATATTACTTTATTGATACAAGAGTCACCTTATTTTAGGGTAGGCTCTATGGTATGTGGTAAGTCATATGAACCAAACATTATTATGGATAGGCTTGGTAGGTTGCCTAGAGATCAAAGAGATATGTTCTCTCTAGAAGGACATCATAGATATCCAATGATATCATGTCATATATGATAATGTCATGCCTTAGCATTATCCCATATCCAAAGGTGCACTAGCATTGAACATCTACTCCTTTTTTTAGTGAAGCAACCAAGGGATCAAGGTTGTGAGTCCATTATTGCTTGATAGTATCCTATGTTTTGATTTCCAATGTCAGTGATCATACAAAAATATCTGCTTTTTACCCACCAATATATATGGAGCATACACTCATCCTTAAGAAGTTCAAAGGTTGAGGTGTCACTATCTTTCTAATTTCATGTGGTTAGGCAATGGTGTCAACTTACTCTGTACTTTTTTGTTGTTGATACAAAATCATTAACTTGTGGTTGTACCAAGTATTTTTGTTGAGGTTTTCACTAAATGTCCTTATAAGTGTGACTCGTATGATGGTCATGCAGTTCCCACCTTTTGCTTACCTTTGTCTTGTGTTACAAATGGACTCTTAGTCTTATAAGTCATTGTAGGCCCCTTAGACATTGGTGGCATACATACTTGGGTAATAAGTGTGTATTGAATTCTCACTACACTTGGGTAGAGTAGGGTCCTTTGGCCAATTTTGAAGGTTGGTTTTGATGGAGGAGAAATCCATCCAAGGTAAGACTAGATGAACCAAGCCCCAAAAAAATAGTGTGAAAAAAATATGAGTGCAAAATTATCGATTACCTAACCCTAAAGATTTGAGCCAACAATAAGAAGATAGAACCAAATTTTTTGGTAAGATCCCAAAATATTGTTGCACGTTGAATAGTTAAACCAAAAGAAAGGATTGGTATAGGGATGCTCGATCAAATAAAATGCTCAATAATTTTAAGATAAGTGGTGACAACCAAAATGCAAGGTGAAGGCAAAAGATAAATATCACCATGAAGGGGACAATCACCGAAACCTGAGCAAGCCACACCACCCAAGACTTGATATTTTAGGAGTCAAAATTTTCTTTGGGGACTCCCACCTCTAAACCCCTAATGTAGGGTTTTTGGTCCCCCATACCCCCCAGCCGAGGCTGCAACCCCACACCCCACACATTATGTTTAGGTGTTCATCCTTTTGAGGTGTACAATCTCCCTATTACAAGGAAGTACCACATTAAAAAATTCATCATGAGATCTACTGAGGAGCAACCATGGACCTGAGAACATTAATGGTGGGAGATATTTCCAACAAATTTATAGCATGGGCAATATGAGAAGCTTTAGATCCAAATACCTTGGAATTGTGCACCATCAATGTGAAAGATACCTAGGCAAAAAAATTGAAAGGGAAATTTTGAATTAAAGAGAGGGAAAAGCCCCCCATTTTCACCTATAAATATTAATATTTTCTTCATTGTAAGGAGGTTGAGTTATTGTCATGTCTAGTATTTGACCTTGAGCAGTTCTCCCTCTTCCCATTTTGTATTTTAGTCTAGACTCAATCCTCAAAATTTTGTATGTGCAGGTCATCGAGACTCTTTCAATTATGTATTAGTGCAATGATCTTTAACATAAATACAAATATCTCTTAATACACTAATTTTTTGTCTTGATTTGAGTATTTATGTATCTTTTCTATGGAAGGTTATGACTGTTAGAGTATTTATGTCCTAGTTTCCATGAGGAGTCCTTCAATTTGCAATGATGTATGATTGGGACCATGTTCTCTTTATGTTGTCATGTTGGGTTCATGTGTTCACTCATCCCATTGAACTATAGAATGGGGACCACAATATTTGGTACATCACTACCCAGAGCATAGGCTAGTTAGGTTAGCTAGGTTTACTTTTTGTTATTTATTGCTTTCATATTTTTTCCTTTTACCTAGAAAGGTGCCCTATATATTAAGTTATCTTAGGAGGAATCACATCAAATATTGCACCTAGACAAGGATCCAACCTTGATAAAAAATCCTAGAGGTCATCTAAAGGAGTCACATCCTTAGACTTCCCAAGCCTGGTGACCCAAGCAAGCCACAGGGCACTGGATGGTTTGTAGCTGAGAGAGAAACTACACAACATGGGTGATTGCAGGCACCTGGGGTACAGGGGTCATTTTCAATCCCTAACAAAGTGGTTTTGGATTTGGAATCAATGGTTCCCAATATATTATGGATGTCAAGCTTTTCTATTTTACTTGACATTTTTCTTCCACTTTGGTTGGAAAATATAATGCTTATGCCAAGGAATTCATAATAACTATATTTTGGAGAGGATGTGATAATTAAGTCTAATGACATATTTAAGGACTTGATGTTTCTCATCACTACTACTATGAAGGTGTTTGATTTCATTGAATTCACTAGTGTATTGTTGGACAATTTGATCTTGACAATGACATAAATTTTGGAACACGTATACTTGTCTTCATAATAATGTAAAGAATATAAGCGATTATAAATCAGTTTGAAAATTGTTGCTTAGATTTTGAGGATACATCCATCATTTACACACCTCTTGCTAATGTCTTCCCACCAATACGAAATATATTTCAACGTCTTTAGTTAAAAAAAAACAATCGTCTCGATGTAAGAGAAATGATTCAAAAAAAATGCTTCTAACTATTGAGGCTAAGTATCCAACTCTTTCATATTAATCCATCCTAGGAAGACAAAAATATAAATTTTGGTATGCACCTTTAGTAGGCTATGGATCTAGAAGGAAGTAAGGTTAATAGTATTGGATGATGTTCCCCATGTTGATCATGAGATATTAAAACTACCTAAATAAAGTATTCCTCTATTCCTCCAAGGTGTCTAAAATCGTTTTCTAATGTCCTAAGGTTTTCTCTTTGTAGATCATAACTTCTTCATCTCAAATATTTTTTTATGAGTATGATGTTCTTCAAGGTACACAAAAATAAAACTTGGGATAACATGTTTTTTTCTAATACAATAAATGTGTATGAGTAGACATCTAATGGTAAACATACAAGAGGCTCACTTCTTGCTATAAACCACTATAAACAAATGTAAGCAATATGATAAATTTATAAACCAATTGAGAAATAAGTTTTGTTACATGTTGATCCACATCATGATACCTAGGATGTGGTGCCATAGAGGACAACTTACATGAACTAGCTTGTGACATCAAGTGAATTATGCTTCAAAATTGTACAATAGAACAAGACACAATAAAATATATCCAAAAGAAATAGACTATTTACAAATAATGCAAATGTAAATATATTAAAAAATACATGACTTATATAATAGAATCATTAATAATACCAATGCTTAGTTACATTGAGTGTTGTGTATGAGACACAAAGACACTTTGTTCTTATACAATGAAAGAAGCAACAAAATAAAAGCTTAAGGGACTATAAGATCTACAATTATGCTTCAAAATTATACAATAGAACAAGACACAATAAAATATATCCAAAACAAAGAGATATTTTATTTACAAATAATACAAATGTAAATATGTTAAAAAATACATGGCTTGTATAATAGAATCATTAATAATACCAATGCTTAAATACATCGAGTGTGTTGTGTATGAGACACGAAGACACTTTGTTCTTATACAATGAAATAAGCAACAAAACAAAATCTTAAGGGACTATAAGATTTACAAGAATAAATGAGAGAAAAAAACATAAAGAAGCACTAAAACATAAAGGAAGAAGTGATATACTACATTCCTAAGTTGTATACATGATGTATAATAATTTAAAATTAGTTGAAAGGGAAAACAATCCAACTTTCAACTAAATAAGTAGTTTCAAAAATAGTTATTAAATTGTTCATTTGCTTCTAGAGATGGTGTTGGTTATTAACATGGAAAGTGACAAGAACAAGTAGTTGTAGATTTATCCATGATATGTGGAGAGAAAAAGGATTAAGAATACATAAAGAAATAATCAACCTACTACATTCTTTAGTTATATACATGATGTACAATAGTTATAAAACAATTGGAAGGAAAAATAAATAAGCTTTTAACTCATCAAAAAGCAATTTGAAAAGTAGTTATAAAATTATTTGTATGCCCTTCTAGAAATGGCGTTGGTTACTAATATGCTAAGTGGCAAGACTAGGTAGTTGTAACTTTGTCCCTCATACTTGGTTTTGGAAAGATGCTCCATGTGGACTTTGATGTTTGGTGGTGACATAGGGCATTGGTGTCATAGGTGTTTTTGTTTGAGTGCATGAGCTCCATAAATGTTGATGCCAAGGTAAGGATGACACCATAATAGACATAATGCTAGAGGTAATGTGAGTGCCATGAATAGGTCTAAGGTTGTAAACCATTATGGTGTTAGCATGTATGGTCAAAAGTCTAGATGGATTTCAAGCTCTATGAGATGGTGTTACTATGGTGTCACAATTCTTGAGGACTTGAGCATTCCCTACTTTGCTTAGATAATCTGAAACTACACTAAGAACCTTTCAAGAATTGTTTATATCCATAAAAAAATGTGCACTTCATGGTTTAAAATACAAGCTAACTTCCCCCTAAACACATGGGTCATGACTCATTGTTTTTGTGTCTGCCTTTTGAACTAGAGATAATGATGAAAAAAACTTTTATTAGGAAAGTTACAAAATAATTTGAACTTAAACCCCACTTCAATTTTATCCACTTTTGAAAATCTAAAACTCTTAGCCAAATATTCATTGAGGTTTAGCATTAATCCTCTATTTTTTAGAAATATTATACCATGCTTGATAATCATTTATCCCCTTAGGGATTACTATATATTTATTGTCTCTTTTGTTTTTTTTTTAATTGCTTATATGGATTGAAATGACCCCATACATATTACATCATGATCACATGGTGGTATTACAACAAGCTTGATAATTATGCATTTATCACTTGGTAAGATTTGAACCTTTGTCTACTCCTTGAAAGTTGAGGAATCTAACCAATTTAGCTAATGTCATTTGATTCTTTTGTTTCTTATTAATAAAGTATTACTTCCTTTATTTGAGACATACTTAATTCCACAGGGGTTTCTTTAAGTTACATATTTTCCTTCTACTTAATATTTTTTAATAAAACATATTTTATTTTATTTTTTTAATTAAAAAAAATCTAAAACAAAAACTTTGAAGATGAGTTATTATTATTATTATTAGAGTAAGGAGAGGTTTTAGGGTCCCCAACCCATACATCAAGCTATGTAAGATAATACAATATGCTGCAGTATCCTGAACAAAATACTATCATCTATCTACTACTATGACCAAACCTTAGAATACCGCATATCGATAAAATAGCTTCTAAAACATGACAAATTACTAGACCACTTTCAAAATAGAAACTTGAAACAATTGTAGCTACAAAAAAGTTGTTAGGACTGTTATAGAGTTCGTAGCTTTTTGGAATTGTTATGGAGTTTGTAGTTGGGTATTTTGATTTTTTTTCTTCTGTAGTAGAGGTTATTCCTCCTTCAAAGTGGAAAGATTTAAGGATACGATAAAATTCTAGTTTAAAAGTTGAGAATCTGCCTCTCATTAATACTGTTAGAATACGTCTCTCTAGATGGTTGCAAGAATCAATAGTAGGTGAAGTTTAGCCCTACTTCTAATAATGTCATCAGTGAATCAACTACAAGTTCAAGAGATCGAGATCAAGGTTATGTTGGGATATTGATTCATAGAAATTGGGAAGGGGGAGATAGGGTCAACCCAATATGGCTTTGAATTAGTAATAGTAGGACAACCCCTTTTTCATATAATAATTATGGGTCGGTCCCCAACGATACCTATCCAATCTTTGATGGTTGGTCGATGTTACATAGGACATATCTCTTGTGGAGCAAGCAAAGCATGAATGATAAATCTTACGTTGAGTGAAACAAGTGGACATTAGCTTTCCACTTTTGCACTTCAAGCTCCTAAGGTAATATCTAGTTGTAACACATTCTGTAGGATCTTCATTTTCAAAAAATTGAATGTCACCGATTGTTTCATAATTAGCTTCAAGAATACCATTCAAGATGCTAATATTTTCCATGGAATTGACTGGATGGTCTTCAGTGACCATTTGGATTTTATCAATGATCTGATTTGAATTCTCCTTTTAGGGTCGAGTCTCTTATTGCTCACTTGATTCTTACTAGACAATTGGTGCATCTGGAGGATGAGATTCTTCCTTTTAAATTGGTATATTTGAAGGTTCAGGATCATTCGCATGCAGGTCCTTCTCCTCCACCAAGGAGGAATCAAAGCATGATCGAATGATCGGGCATCTCTTCTTCAGGTAGCCATATTGCTGACAACCATAACATCTTAGGGAGAAGTTTTCATATTCAATATTTTAGATCCATTCCCCTTTGCTTGAGGATATAGTAATGGATTGAGACCAAGGAACTAAAACATCCATCCAAACCACCAATCTTACTTTACTCATAGTAATTTTACTGGACAAATATTCTTTTATTTAGATATTCATATACTAGAATGCACCAATGAAATTACCTAATTTGGAAAATATCTTCTCCCTGAAACTCCATAGGGAGAGCATATGGATTCATCTAGACTAGGTAGCCATCAAATTCTTCTGTAAATGGGTTGAAACCGAGAGTCCAAGGTCTTATATAGACACGCCTTAGTTCGAAAAACCAATTGTATCTATAAAAAATTACCCTATCTCTATGCGCTAAATCAAAAAATAAAATAGAAAAAAAAATTTGGGTAGCAGAGTTACTTGGAATTCCTTACCGGTCCACCAATGTTTAATGCTTGCTTTGAGCTACTCTAGGCTTGGTATTTTACCCCTTTGTAGATAACTATTCGGGATTAATGATCACTCAAATCCAACCCAAATTCATCCTCAAAAATCTTGATAAAGGGCAAAGGTTCATCAGAAAGCTCCACCCACGAATCCGAAGATACCCGAGAGACATTTCTTTTGTCTAAAGAGGCTTTCTCATAGATTGAAGAGCAACTAATGTCCTAAGTACAATAAACGAGCTGTGAACAACCCTCTTCCTGCAACACTTGATTGCACCTAGCGTTTGCATTCCTTTCATGAAGACTGTAGTCAAATGTGTTGCTCTAATCCATTGCATCTAAAAAAACCTAGAGGCTATTTTGAAGGTAAGGTTCACTCACATTTTTATAATATATGAAAAAAGAAAAAATATGTTTTATCAATTAGATATAATGCTTTCAATCTTTTATGTATAAATAAAAGCTAATTATGACTTCTATTAGTGTTACCTCCCCCAAAATAATAAAACATTAGGATATTGTCAAGACAATTTTTTTTAATGGATTATATGAGATTGAAAAGAGCCCCACCTATATTACATCATCACCACATAGTGGTATTACAACAAAGCTTGGATATTATCCATGTATCATTTGGCAAGATTTGAACCTGGGTCTCCTCCTTGAAATGTTGAGGAATCTAACCGGTTGAGCTAATGCCACTTGATTCCTGTCAAGATAATTAAACCATATCTAACTTGTCTTTTTATCAAATATATTCATCTTCTTCAAACAACTATGTTTCAAGCTTTTTCAAATCATTTTTATTGAGAAATAAAATCTCAATCAACTAAATATCTTAATATGAAACTTTACCTATAAAATTTAAACCTCTTTTTTCCAATCGGTTATATGGGATTGAAATGGGCCCCACCCATATTACATCATCAACATATAGTGGTATTACCAAAAAGCTTGGATATTATCCATGTATCGTTTGAAAAGATTTAAACATTGGTCTCCTCTTTAAATATTGAGGATTCTAATTGGTTGAGCTAATACCACTTGATTAAAACATTAAACTTAATATTTATTTTTTCAGTGAGTTTACACATGTTTTTATGAGGGGTCCTGGTCCCCTCATACTAAGTGGGGTTTGAACCTTGGACCTCTCAAAGAGAGGCCAAAGCCCTTACAACTATAGTAAGCTTGTTGCTACTAAACCTTATTTTTTCTTCTTTAACTCCTCACTTTTTACCAATTACTCCTAACCACTTGCTCTTATATTAATAATGTTTTTCAATCTTTGGAAAAAAGGGATGATTATGTTAGTGTAAAATTCATGTCTTGTTTGTAAAGAAAAGTTTTCAAATGATAAAAGTTGAAAAAATTAAAAATAATTTTATTTGTATAAATAGTTGGAATTTTTTTTAAATAATGAGTTGGAAATATTATCAAATATTAAGAGCTCAATTGATAGTTAAATTCTTTAACTTTCACACAATAAACAACTTTAATTTTTTTTAGAAGTTCTCAACAATACTTCTCATAGTCTAAGGAGCCCTTGTGCATGCATAATATGATGATAATAATTTAAAAAATGGTGTTATAATTAAGAACAATTTCATTCCATTGAGAGCATGGTATAAATGGTTGAAATCTATATCATAGGATTCATTTGAATTTGAAAGATAAAAGTAAAAAAAATGTTTTTTCTAACTAAGACTTAATAATTTTAGGACATAAATCTAATTTATATCCATAATTTCACTTAAAATCATAATTTTCTTTTATTTCAAATATCTTTTTGTAACAACCCATGAGGGATATCGTAGTGGTAAGTCCTTGGGTTTTCATCCATGAGACCCAAGTTCAAACCTCGATATGAGGGGATCAAGACTCCTCATAAAAAGTCATGTAACCTAATTGTTTTAGTGCGAGGAACTATAGGGTGTGAATTGTGGGTGAAGCTGAAGCACGAGGAACTATGGGTGAAGTTGGAGCCTAGTCCTCTAGGGTAGAGAGAGAGGAACTAATGTTTTAATTTTTGAAATAGCCTTTGTCGTTGTGCACCATGAAATCCTGATACTAGAAGAAGTTCTTGTGCTAATGCAAAGAATGAAATGCTAAACTTGTGTGGTTCTTGTCAAGAGGACTGTGGGTGAATCTTGAGGCATGATGCATAAACTGGAGAGCCTGGTCATCTAAAGGCTACCTAGAAAGTCAAATTGTCACACAAAGAGCCAAAATCAAGTAAAGGAGAATTCGTAAACAACAAACCCTAGGAGTTGTAGAGTATGGTGGGAGGATTCCACACTGCTTAGAGTGGAGGAGGATTCCTTTTTTTTACAATCTTAAGATATTCAAATATAGCTAAAGAGCAACAGATTAATTCAAAGTGTATCAATGCTTCAAACCCTTACCATGAATGCGATGAATATTGTTTTTGAAAAATTACCGAAGCAAAGGAACACCAGGAGAAAGAAGAGACAAGAGTGAGTTCAAGTTGGGAGGGAGTGTGATCTAGGAGGAAGTGTGAATGAGGAGGAAGTGCAAATCGGTAGCAAGTACTTGTTGAGAGGGAGTGCAAGGCAGGAGCGAGCCCCAATAGCTACTATGGAAGGAAATTCATATTTGAAATCCCTAATGGGAAGTAAGGATTCCCTAGTTGGAAGTATGGATGCCCAAGTTGAAGATAAGTGGAATAGCAAATATATGGTAAGTTTGATCCAGGTAGTAGATGTTACACCAAAAGCGACTATTAAGGATGAGATGATTAAGCATGATATAACAATTATAAAACTAGAACTGACAATTAAGGATGAGATGATTGAGCATGATATAACGATTTTGAAACTATAAGTGACTATTAGGGATGAGATGATTGAAACCATAAGTGACTATCAAGGATGAGATGATTGAGCATGATCTAATAGTTCTAAAAAGCAGAGGGTTAATATGTAAGTTCCATAGATCTTGGCCAAGGTTTTTGAAGATTCAATATGGTATCAAATGGAAGTGGATATGGAATTCAAATTACTTTGTGACTTTCCTTCCTAAAGATTTTTTCCTTGTCATATTTTTCTAAAAAAAAACATGAACAATATATTGAGTGGTAGCCAATGGTTTACAGGGAAAGATGCCCTTTATTGAAGACCATAGAATGTTTTTTTTTTTTTTTCTGTTGAGATAGAAACTATTAAGAAGCTTCCAATTTGGATTAGGTTTTTTGGACTTCCACATCAACTTATCAATAAGAATGTTTTGAAGAATATTGGAAATACCATAGGAGAATTCACTAAGGAAGGACTAACTATTAAGGAGCGGAAGCATGCTATTTATACTAGAGTATGTGATGCTATGAATATTTTATAACATTTGCCACAATCCATTAAGATTAAATCCGAATCAAGAGAATGAGATCAACAAGTGGATTATGAAAAAATCGCATTTAGTTGCCACAATTATTATGAGACTGGCCACTTGGCAAGAGTTTGCAAAGTGAAAACTATGAAGAAAGAGACATAAAATTTTGGTTATGAGATAAACTTCAAGGCAAAGCAAGAAAATCATACATAGAAGGTAGATAAGATCAAGGATATTCCACTCCTAAAGAAGGGGTAAACAAAGCCTATCTAAAGGATCTTATGGAAAACACCACCATAATTCACTTGGATCAACCGTTACAAGAAAAAAAGAAGGAAAGAGATGAGAAAGTACAATATGTAAGTTCAAGTTTAAGAGGTAAAGGTGTAAAGGAAGATGTAGAGGAAAATCCTAACATAAATATGATAGAAGAGGTCAAGATCATTTCAGGTAAATCATCATTTTTCTCTAGTATAGAATCCTCTCCTGGTAATAAAAGTGAAAGTGGTATATAGGTTATTCCTTGCACTTTAGGGTTTCAAGAGCAATGTGCACTTTATGGTTTTACGAGTAACATAATAATGAATATGGAGCAAGTATGTAACAATTTAGGGTTTTTAGGATAGAATAATAAGGTAATTGTTTTGGAAGAGAGTCTTTGCACTCTAGGGTTTGTAGGGAAATATACGAAGAATGTGCTTTTGAGGTTATTCCTTGCTCTACAAATCCTTCATAAAAAGACACACCTATAGATAATAAGTCTTACTTTGAGGAGTGTAAGAATATTTGAAGAGATTGACAAAGATGAAAGTATTGGTGGGAATGAAAAAACAAGGAAGACCCATGAAGCAAAAACAAAGAGAAAAAGAAACCCATAGAGATATTGATATAGGAAAACAAAATCAAATATTGCAAGTGTTAACAAGAAGTGGGGGCTAAACCCACAAATAAAAACAAAAAATTATGAAAATAATATCTTTGAATATTAGGGGCATGATTAAGAACCCTAAAAAAATAGTAAGAAAAAACAAAAAATTACAATGAAAATAATATCTTTGAATATTAGGGACATGATTAAGAACCCTAAAAAAATAGTAAGAAACTCTCATACTCTCATATTGCTATAAACAATATATTTATAAATATGACAACTAGACAACAAATATATTAGCCATTCAGGTTCTCGAATTTTATTTTGACAAAATTTAAATTTAGAAAGACATCTATATGAAATGATATATAGAACAATGATGAAGATGATAAATATCTTTAATAAAATAAGGCAGATGGAAAATATTTTTTATATAGGAAGATAAGTTGTATATGGTTTAATTAATTTAATAGAAATGCAATCAAGTGCCATTAGCTCAACAGTTAAATTCCTTAAGGAGACTCAAGTTTGAATCTTGCCAAATGATATAGGGATAATATCCAAGCTTTATTGTAATACCACTATGTGGTGATGATGTAATATGGGTGGAGCCCATTTTTTTTTGGATACATTGGAGAGTCGGTTACATCCACACTATCCAAGCTTTGTTATGGTGATCTTAGTTATCAAATTCATCGAATTTTTTATATAAAATTCAAAAATCATCAAATTTAAATTCTTATCACATAAATTCGACAAACAAAACTTAGGCCAAAAAAAATTGGGTGAAAAACAAGCATCAAAAACCTAAAATTAAATTTTAGCTGTTGAAAAAAATACAAGGGAAGTGTTAAAAAACATGGCAGCTGTGAACAAACCCTTTGCAATCTCCCTCTTGCAACATGTAATTTGGAAGCTTGAAATTTTTTGCTATATTATGGGAAGAAATCACTTTTAATTTATTCTCAACCTCATGGGATGTTTTCTTTATTTCTTTATCAGAGAGAATGGATAACTTGACAAACAAATCTTCCATTTGGAAGCTTCATTATTTCTGCACTTGTCATTTGAAATGATCATTGTCTTGTCTATTTCAAATAATGTGCGAGCTCTAAAAAAAAAAAAACATTGCTCTTTAGCCTTGAAATAAAAGAAAGCATTGCTCTTTAACCCTAAAATAAAAAAAAACATTGCTTTTTAATTCTAAAGAAACCTAAAGTTAAACTTGAATAATATAAGATATTTTAAGTGCTTTATTTTATGCATGATCTGAACAATTTTTAAGATTTTTTATTATAATTGGTAGAAAACTTATAATTTATATTTCAAAAAAATTATTGATTTAACCTTTAAAAATCTTCTCGTGTAATAAAAATTACTATATCTACACAAAGTTATAAAAATGTTTTATAATTTTTTTTTATTTACTCAATAAAAAAGTTATAAAAATGTTTATATTTAAAAAAATATTTTAAAGTATATATTTAAAAAAATATTAAAAATATTATTAAAAACAAATATTATAATTTTATATATTTGATTTTTAAATTTTATATAAAAATAAAAAATAAAATTATATGAAAAAATATATACATTTATTATATATATTGAATTTTATGTTGAATTTTATTACAAATTTTTAAACATGTCGAATTTCTTTGAAACTTTAAAAGTATCAATACGAACTCAAACTTGATAACTAAGGTGGTGATGATGTAATACGGTCCGGATCCTTTTATTTTTTTACATAGAAGGGTTAATTACATCGACACCATTGTTAGTAACTGTCAAGTATAAGGTTCAAACTACATGACCCAACAAACTTATATCACTTCATTATTGTTAATTACATCGACACTTTTGTTAGTAACCGTCAAGTATAAGGTTCAAACTACATGACCCAACAAACTTATATCACTTCATTATTGTTGACCAAAACTCTTAAGGTAGAGAGAAAACCTCGAGAGCTACTCTTAGGTGGCCTACAATGTTGTTTTATCCGAGTATACCACTATCTAAAGGAAAGCCACAAGAATTTTTTTTTTAATCCCCTTCACATTACAAAGGTTCGAACCGTAGATCTCTTGTTCAAGAGGGCTAGGCTCACCTTCTCCACTTGAATGATTTTTACACCTTTATTTTTGAAGCTGATAAGAATTGATCCTTGATCTCACGTGGACCCGTTTCAATCTCATATAACTCATTAAAAAAATTAATTTAATAAAAATGTAATAAAAGCATTATAATATCTTATTTTTTAATATATATATATATATACATTAAAACCCGTGAAAGACCATAAACCATCTAAAACAACCTTAACCAAAAATGTTATTTATCAAATATATAATTATCATGAATGTACAACCAGATTATTCAAACCATTAATCTTTATTGGGAGTTTTGAAATGAAATGAAAGATTTTAAAATACGTCCGCGAGACCCAAATATGGTCTATGGGACCTCAAATTTGAAAGCACAATTACTCAAGTCATATCATATGATCTTTAATATCTTTGAGAAGGTTGTTCCTTCTCCTGTTGATCTGGGTTAGCAATTCTTCAGCTTTTTTTATTTTACTATCTTCAAATAACTTTACCATAGACCCGTTCCCAAGTGTTTATTTGTATTTGCCACAGATATCTGAAAAAATCAAGCATTTATAGACGAAGTGTTCCTTTGTCTCTACTGCCTCTATGCTACATAGAGTACATATCCTTTCTTCCCATTGTTCTTTGGGCGTTGTCCATCTCCCTGTTTCACATCTAAGTCTATGAGA
Source organism: Wollemia nobilis (assembly GCA_028583015.1). Lineage (NCBI taxonomy): Eukaryota > Viridiplantae > Streptophyta > Pinopsida > Araucariales > Araucariaceae > Wollemia > Wollemia nobilis. Next base: position 15,348,732 of record JAQPPZ010000521.1, read on the forward strand.
GCTAACCTAGTCCTTATCTGAGCAATGAGGATTTTTTCCTTCCACTTGATTTCAACACCTATATACGCTTTTTCCTTGTGGTCATACGTTGGGTTAAACTTTGCAATATAATATTGTCTTGCTTGCATTTTTCCACATTCCACTTTTAAACTTTTCATTCACATAATTTTTTGTCTTTGTTGACATTTGAGTCATTTATGTTGATTTCCCAAAGTTTCATCCATTTTTTATTTTGTTTCATTCATGTATTCTTTCGCCTATGCAACTCTTCGCCCCTAGTTGCCCTAGGCCATCTGTCGTTTTTCATGTTTTCTTGTTTTTTTCAAGTAACATAACAACTTGGTCATAGCAATTGCTTCTAAAGGAAACATTCTAGTTTCAGCTAGAATAATTTCATAAGGGGTTGTGGCCTTAATTTTGAGAAAATTTGTGATTAGATATTTTTGAATCTTTTATATTTGCCTCCATTTTGCATTTGTTGTGTCACTAGCCCACAGCTTGCAACCATACAACAAAATCAGTGTGACAAGTAGGCCAAATAAGACCTTGATGGTCTTTCAGTCCCACAACTTGGCATTTCTACACCTGTTTTAAAGTGCATATAGTGCTCTCCAACCACTTTGAGTTCTTTTCATCCTACATGTATTCCAATTTTGTCATGAAAGTCTATGCCCAGGTATTTGTATTCTACTACTACTTCAAGTGGTTCTCCTGCAAACTGAAATTCGAGTTGTTGCTTCTTCTTTTTTGCTGAAAAAATCATAATTTTTATTTTGCTCGTGTTCACTTGCATCCCAACTTCCTTACAAAAGAATTCTAGAGCTCGAAGGTGATCTTCTAGATCTTTGGCTGTTTTGGCCATAAGAATTACATCATCTGCATACATGAAAAGTTTTACCACATATTTGGCTAAGTGCACACCTCTCCCCTTAATTTGTTTATCCATTCTTCTAACTTATACAGCCCAAATAAAATCAGAAATAGAAAACAACCTTGTTTAACACCTATGTCACTATCAAACCATTCAACAACCCTTTTAAAGCCTCCACCAATATAACACTTCAAATTATTAAAACAATTATTAAACATTTTCAACAACACCCTCGTAAAATTTATATATTTATAAATTTTAATATATTTAATTTTATTTTAATTTATCCCCTTTCTCAAATCTAAAATTTTCAAGCTTATAAACCGGAACCTTGTGAAGCTGTAAAACAACAACGCCAGGCACAAAATGCAGAGTTAAAGTTAAATTTTAGCGCCGGCAAGCGATGCCACATGCCTACCATTTCACCAAATTTGGCGCCTACCATTTCACCAAAAGTAACAACCTTCTCAAAGATATTAAAGATCATAGGATATGATTTGAATAATTGTACTTCCATATTTGAGATCCATAAACCATTTGGATGTCGTGGATGTAATTAAAATCTTTCATTTCATATGGCAGGCAGCGTAACAAAGCCGGCCGCGCTACCATCACCATTTTATTTCAAGGATTTTAAGAGAGCCTTTCCATGTGACCATTGGCCAGCTATAACCCATGATAACTTCACATAACAAATCAACATGCCTTTCCTTGTGCACATCGCTGCAGTACAAGACAAAGAGTAGGCGTGGTTGGTGGCTTCTTGTTGCATCGACCAACTACTCTTTTAACTGAAATTTAAATTCAGCAGACACATACATGATCCTGAATTGCAGAGACGGCCATGATGGCTTCTCTTCCTCTGCATCTCAACAAAATATTAATCACTTCATTTGTAAACATGCAGCTCAAAAGGACCGGCTCACCTCCCTCTCACATTCATCCAAACATCATCGTTAACACAGAACTGAAGACCCGAAAGGCAGGCGATCCTTTAAAAGTTTCTCCACGGAGAGCAAACAAGACAAAGGCTAAGAAGAAGAAATCCAGTGAGGATTCCCGTAGCAGCGGGAGCAGTAAAGTTGAGGTACTGCTCTGCTTTTAAGCCTAGATTATATATTTTACAATATATTGAAGAAACTGGAGGTATAGGTCTCTAGATCGAAACGAGCGCGTCCACCGTCTCTAAACCATTTTAAGTTTCCAAGAGCAATTGGAAAATCTTCCCTTGGCTTTCAGCGTTTTTCAAATTTGGCAACGGTTTTGTTTTTTTCCTCATAAATTTTAGACCTTGTTCAGTCAAATCAAATCTTTGAGTGTGGTAATTCGGTAATCTTATTTCCTGCTCATGGAAGTAACTCGAGGTAAGAGTGGTAATTTGGCACTGATGATTTCTGTTTTTATCAAAGTTAGGGGGGCCCGCTAGCTTCTAGAAGAGATTCAAAACCATACAACAGTAGAGATTATGCATAATGGCATTCATAAAACAAGAGAAATGATTAATTTTTTTTTTTTTCAATGTCCCGTGATTGCAGCAATTCAAGATACCTTTTCTTTTTCAATTAGTTTACACCTCAGCTGCTATTTGATACCTAATATTAAGATATATTCCAATGTCAAATATTTTCAGTGATGCAACATTTGATCCAATCTGTACTGTTATTATATTGATCTAGATTCTAAGTCTATATGTTTTGAAAGCACATGGGCTGATGACAAATTCCAAATGAGAGACATCATGAACACATGCTTGGAAAACTCAAAACAGAGGTTTCACTGAAAAATGAATGCTGGCAATACAGGCAATGCTTTTCTTTTCAGCTTTCTTTATATAGACACAAAGTTATATGTGGTTTTTATTGGGAGCCACTCCCATCAAAATAACAAAACATTATATTTGCTGTTAAGTCAATTAGTTTTGTGTATATGTATATATACACACAAAGCTACATGTGGCTTCTATTTGGAGCCACTTTCATCAAAATAATAAAATAATAAAATATTACATTTGCTCTTAGGTCAATAAGACCACATCTAACTTGCCTTTCTACCAAAGATAGTCTTCATCTTATTCAAACTGCTATGTTTTCTCAATCTACTTTCTGATATCATTTTCATTAAGAGATAAAATCCCTCTCACTTAATTACTTTCTATAATTACATTTTTCCTAAAATGAAAATCAACACTACAATTAGCTAAATTATGGATACCTTGTATTCTTATCTATAGATATGTTGACATTTCCAAGATATTGCCTTCAATAATAGTTGGACATCTGGACATCAAAAATAATGCTATGGTGTTTTTTAAATTGGTTATACAGGATAGAAATGGGTTCAACCTGTATCACATCATGACCATTGGTATTACAACAGCTTAGCTATTATGCATGTATTGCTAGGCAATATTTGAACCTTTGGTCTCCTCCTTGAAAGTTGAAAATCGAGGAATTTAACCGGTTGAGTTAATACCATTCGCTAAAAATAATGCTATTGTTGATCCAATTCCTACATCTTTTTTTTCTTGAAAGCATTAATATTAATTTGTAAATCCCCCTTGATCCTTGTAAAAAGTGCCCTAGCATCTGCATAGTTGTTAGTTGGAATTCCATATGATTGAGTAGGCATGGAGAAATTTGCCTTCATTGTTAAAAAAACACCACCCTTGCCATCTTTCTTTGGATTTCCTTTGGAAGCACCATCAAAATTAATTTTGATAAACCCCACTTTTGGACATTTGCATTTTATCATAGAACAAAGCAATTCCTTTATGTCAACTTCATTGTTATAGATGACACTTGTATGATCCTGTAACCAAGAGGCTAGCACCTCATTTTCCACACTTGAGACTTCTCATAATGAGCATCATGCTCGAACACTTTCTACAAGAGAGGCAATAATTTGATTCCAAACTTGGGCATGATTCTAAGATTTATTTTTTAAAATTCTATCATTCCTTTTTATTCATAGATTCCAACAAATAATGGCAGGACAGGATCAATCCTCCATAATGCATGATACTTTAGCTTTGAAACAATTAATTCAACATTTCATCGACTTTTTCAATGTTGATGGAGCTACCTAGTATATTCTTTTGTTTTGAAAAGTAGCCCCAAATGGTGTAAGCAAAGGAATAATGAAGAAGTAAATGATCTTATGTTTGTAGGTCCTTCTTACACAACTCTTACCTAAAAGGTCCATGATATCCTCTTCTCCTATAAGAATTGTGCTTTGAACCGATAACCAAAGGAATGTTGAGGCCTTAGGGAGGGCCTCAAGTGACCAAACATTCTTCCAAGGGAAATCGTTGGAAGTAGGAAATTCTGATTGCTCCAAAGCCTTTTATCCCAATTTGAATGAGTATCCACCATCTTTTGGAAGTTTCCAAACCAACTTATCCTTTCATGTAAAAGTGAGAAGTAGAACTCTTGAAGCATCTTTTGAAGCTCATCCACTATTTTTTTGAGGTCCTCTCCCTCAACCAGGTTGCTAGTAGAAATCCATGATCTGGAATTGTTGTCCACTTTAGTTTAATTTTTAACTTTGAACCTTTACAAGCTAAACAAGTCCGAGGGAATGGTTGTCATTTTGGATCACAAATAAGAGGATAAGGATTTAATGAAGCATCAGACTGGAAATTTGCAAAATCCCCACACTGACTAAATGCCTAATATGTTTCTTGATCAATTATAAACTTTTTGATATGAAGTTTTATGTTGCTCAACCTCCAAAGGTAAAAAGGTAAAAGGGAAAGTAGCTTTTAACGTTCACGAGTCCATAGGCCATATGGGACGATCTTCATGGAGGATGTTGTTTATCCAATATATGGTTATCCAACCATACTTCGGTTATCGAAGCATGGTGTACAACCCTAACCCCAAGATTCAAACCTTGGACCCCTAGTTTTAACCATTTGATACATGGCATATCTAGATAGGGTTTGTTTTCTTAACAATTTAATTGCATCCACAAAACTTATATATTTTTGAAGCAACGTTTTTGTCTAACTCCTTTCTTGATCTAAATGTTGACATTCACCCAAAGAATTGGAACCTTGGTCTATCGTATGAAACTCCTCTCTCCCCACCGCTTGCCCCAAATCCCTTGGGTGCCTCAATATTATTTTTAATCTTAGGCAGTATTTTATTTTATTTCTTGGAGGTAGGAAGCAAATTAATGTGGCTGAATGGATAACCATACTTCCTTTGACTAAGCTGCCAAGGTCTAAGGGGTAACTCGTCTGCCCAAATACGCAGAGGACTTGAGACCAGGCTCATCACTCATTCACTTATATTCAAGGCAGTTTTTACATTTCTTATTTATCTTAGGGTTGAAAAAAATTCTAGACATTCTATATTGAAAATATTTAACTTTATTTAATATGTTTGAATGTTTTAATAATTTTTTTACACTTGATATATCTCTTATTTTTTTAATGGGTTATATGGGGTTCAAATGGGCCCCATCCATATTACATCATGATCACATAGTGGTATTGCAACAACTTTGTAATTATGCATGTATTGTTTGACAAGTTTCAAACTTGGGTCTCCTCCTTGAAAGTTAAGGAATTTAATTGGTTGAGATAATGCCATTTGATACATGACATATCTCCTGTTCTAGTTTTTTTAAAATTAATTATATGAAATTGAAACTAGCCCTACCTATATTACATCATTGCAATCGCAATTTTCAACGAACTACATAGTGATATGATATCACCTGGCAAAATTTGAACTTGGGTCTCACCATTACAAGCCCACATTCTTAACCACTTGATGTCATTTGATTATATATTCTAGTTATTGCTCACAAGTTCATTTGATTTTTCTAAAGTTTTTTTTTCTTTTTTTCTTTTGCTGCCTTCATTTTTTTCGCATTTCAAATTTTAGAAAATGATTGTAATACACCTTTTCCATTATTATTTTTTTATTAAATAAGCTTTATGTGGTTTCTATTGGGGGCCACTCCCATCAAAATATCAAAATATTACATCTACTATAAAGTCAATAAGACCATTTCCAAGCAACATGAATCATTTTAGGTTGCCTTTCCTAGTTTCCTTGGACTGCTGCTTTTCCTCTGTCAAATCCCTAATGTCTTTTCATTAAGAGACGGAACCTCCCTTGACCAATTACCTTCTAAAATCTGAATTCCATTAAAGTGGAGATAAACACTCTGATATTTGCCACCTTGTTTCCTTCTCTATAACTATGTTTGATATGGCCTCTATCAATAATTGAGGTTCATCAAGAGTAATGCTATTGTTTATTCAATCTCGACATCCTTTTTTCTTATTGATGGACATCAAGAATAATGCTCTTGTCAATGGAATCATTGCATCCATTTCTCTTGACAGCATCAATAATGATCCGTGAATCTCCCATAATTGAATCCTGGTAAGAAGTTCCCTAGCCTTGGCATAGTTGTCCATTGAACTTCCATATGGTCGTGAGCAAACAAGGAAAATTTTGCCTTTAGTATTCTGAAAAAAAACCACCTCCACCAATTTTCCTAGGGCTTCCTTTGGAAGCACCACTAAAGTTAAGTTTGATGAAACCAACTTCTTGATATTTTATTTTCCCATGGATTGATGCAGATCCTTTGCACTAATTTCATCATCACAGATCACTCCTGCATCTATATTCAAACAATAACTATATTCAAATGAAAATGGGTTCCATCTGTATTATATCATCACCATGTTACCACAGTATTTGAACTAACCACATAGTGATACTATATCGCCTGACAATATTTGAACCAGGATCTCCCCATTGGGAGCCCACAAATTTAAACACTTGTGCTAATGCCATTTGATAAAATTTAAACACTTGTGCTAATGACTGGAATCCTGCCATGTTCCTCACATCTTGCAACAGAGTTTTTAATGTAAAAATAAGTTAATGCCTGTTATACTTTTTATTATTGATTTTCAGAATTTATTTTACAGTCAAGTAGTTTTCTTAGATTTGGGAGAAGTTATCTATTCATTAGTAATTTCAAAGTTGATTTACATCTAGAATGTTTCAATCATTTCCACTTGATTTTCTATGTTCTCTTGTTACGTACAAGTTGGAAGGGTTCTAACATTTTGAAGGTGTGGTTTTGTGGGAAACTTAGTCATCAGAAACAGAATCTTTATGTGGATTATCAAAATATTTTTCACGAAGAACTGATCAATCATCTTGGCTTGCTGTAAGATGGATGGAATGTCCTCTTTCTAAAGAGGAAGAAGAGTTGCTATACGAGGATATCCAGGTAAGCTGTTCATGGTTGCATCACCAAGCCCTTCCTTTTGTGAGCTATATGTTCCCTGGCATTATTATTCACTTTGAAGAGTGTGATTTCATCTGAAAGATATAATCTTCAATCTGCTAGAGAGATTGTTATATGTATGTTTGGCAAGCCAGATGGTCTGCTGTAATCTTAAGTAGGTCAGTTGCAGTTATAAGACAATAAGTGAAGCCTGCAGGATTTTTCTACATGGTTAATTTTTTTCCCTTAGAAAATGTTAAATGCCAAGAAGATGGAAAATTACATTGTCCGTTAATTTGTGGCTTCTGTTTCTGAATTTCTAGAGTTATAGCATGGATAGAAAAGTCCATAAATCTCATTGTAAATTGAGTTGCTTCTATTCCAAGTTTTGCTTGTTTTGTACCCTTTAAAGTATAACAGCAGTGAAGGAGAAGCACATTTAGTACCGCTTCAAGCTCTTAAGCATGGATGATTTCAAGGATTGTACTTGTGGTATTGTCCATACTTGTGTACTTGGATTTTGTAGTTTTTATGTTTTGCTTGGCATTGACAGTAATACATAGATCCTTTTATTTTGACAGTGAAGATTGTGGTAAGACAGGGAATGATCTAGGATCTCAAACAATCATGGTGCTCCATACATTTGTATGTCAGGATGCATGGAATTTTAAATTTGCATATTTGTTTGTTTGATAGGACCTTATATATTTGGAGAAGAAAAGAAAAGAGCTCAAACAAAGACTTGGGCAGACACCCTCAGACAAAGAGTTGGCAAGTTCTGTTGGCTGTTCTATTTCACTTCTTTATGCAAGGTACATGCTATTGTAATGCTGTACTTCAGCTTTACTTTGCAACGAGTAGTACAAATCTCGAGTTCATAATATTTCATGTTTCTGTGAACTTATGCTACTTTGCATAAAATGTTTGAGTTATATATGTGTCAGGAAAGACAAATGGAGTCAACATCAGACTCTGACATCTTACAATTTTACCAATTTGCTTCAAAGATGTGCCATTATTGTTGTTGTCAATGGTCAGAAATTCTTTCTGACACAATGTATAAAATTGGGTATTATACAGGGAGTAGATTCTTGTCCTGCACACAATGCCAAGCGTCCACATTCCTATTTCGGTTGACTTTGCTTGAACCAACTAAAGTTCTTGTTAGATTCTAGGTTGATGTAAGCCTAGTTGATTGTCTTAGAAGTTATTCCCCATTCTTGGGTTTGTTCAGCCTTGACTGCTTTGATTGTGAGAATTGTGTCACAGTTGTTGGAAAACTTCTGATTCATTTTTCTGTGATGATTGGGCATCTCACAGCCCCAATAAGTACATCCAAAAATAAAAACCTTTTAAGCCAACTCCTTTTCATCTCTACTTAGCTGAGTTTTCTCTTGCATATTGCTACTAAGAAACCTGATATTTACCACTATTTGCCTTTTTGGAGTTAAAAGGCATTTCTTTCCTTGTCTGAATATTGTGAAGGATCTCTCTGAATCAACTCATTTCCTTGTGCACTTCTCATTTACTGTAGTTGAATGATGGCAAATTAGCGCTGTTTGCCTTTGTGGAGGTATAGATGTTCCATTTGATATCTGCATACTGTAAAGGATATTTCTGAATCAGATACTTCTTAATTGCTGTAGTTGGACTGTTACCAAATATTGGCCTTCTTTCACTTTCTCTTGGGGTCTGCCTGTGAGTCCTATGTATGCTTACTTCTTTGAAATTGTATCATTACTGACATTATTAACTGTTAAAGCTTATTGCTCATTTGTACGACCTTGTGTTTCTGTGAAATTATTGTTTATGCAAGCAAGTGGGAAATAATAAATGAGTAGCTTTGTTCATTTCTATCATCCATTGAATGAGAATTGTATTGATGACATCAAAATTATTTTCATTGCCATAGCCACTTCATGAATCTAAATTCTAAGTCTTGTATTTGCTTCTTGTGCTTGTTCTTTGCATTAAATATCCTCCTCGATTGATTCTGATTACTTGAAATTCATTCATTTGAAATTTTAGTTGTTTTCAATAGTGGTTTCAACGAAAACAGAGTAGTTTGTAGGTAAGGTTTTGTATTCTTCTTGATATAATGAAAGTCAGTTTGCTATTGTGCTCCTCTTGTAAAATTTAGTTGGTGGAAATTACCTATCCTCTTGAATGTGTGTACTTCACAATAACAAATGTCAAGTTTCAGATGTAAACATATCTGTTCTAAAATGTAACATGGGATATAGGAATATCCTACTCTTATGATATTTCTAGTTGCTTCATTACAATATTTCCTTTAGAGATAATTAAATTAATTTAAACCTGCATTCGGACGACTATTGGAGGAATGCATTGAATTAACTGAATCACTTGTGATCTTTAATTGCACAAGCTATGCCTGATAAAACTCACCAACACAATTCTTTATATGGTTTTAATGCTGATATCAATGAATATTGCTGCCACAAACAAAAAATTTCACTCTTTGTGCAAAATTCATGCTTCACTAATTAGTTCCATGATGCCATATTAATGGAAGCTAAAGATGTACGTAATGGAAAGCAAGAAAATAGGCATTCACATAAGGTACACTGGATTTAGGAAAAAAACCCTTTAAGGAAGAAAACAAAGGCAAAACTATGTTGTATATCTCCGATATTTCAGCATTTATGTGCGAAAATAGAAAAAAAAAATCATTTCTTGGAGTTATGGAATACTTTGTTCTTGTAGTATCTGCAGCCAACAAACCTTGCTTTGTTGTACAACTCTTCTCAATCATCCTTGCTGCTAGGAACTGAAAAGGAATAGTTGACAATGTGCAAAAAAAACATTCACTTACTCTTCAAATGACTTTTGCTGTCTGGATGGAAGCCTACAAGTATTTTTGGATTAGCTCTAGTGAGGCGCTGCCATGTGACATTGGTTCAACATTTGTGTGAAGTGTTGAAGGTTTGATTTTGGTTGATCATCGGATCTATTTGGATCGTACCTCCTTGATGGGAAGGCTTCTGGTCCTACAGAAGCCTATGTATGACAAAGATGAGATTTCTTTCTTCCTTTGATATGTGACACAATCCTTGTCTATGTAGGTCATTCCCTAAATTCATTGTTTTCAACTTCTTGATTAATTTTTATTCAATCCTTTATTTATTTATTTTGATTATACTAGAGGAATCGGTAACTCGTTACAATTTTCTACGCCTCTTCATGGGTTCGAATCTCGCTCCTTGTCGCCACTATAACCTCCAGTTGCATTGGGTAAACCTTTTACGTAGCCGGCTACGCCGACGCGACACACCCACCGATACTGCGGGGTCCGAGGGATTGGAACCTATTCAATCCTTTATTGGCTTTTTGGATCTTGCTTTGTTTTTGAATGATTCCTTCCATACACCTTCTGCAACATGGATTTGCTCTTACACTCTTTAATGGCTTGAATTTCTTTCCTGTGTTTGTATGTTGTAAATTTGTCATCAACATTTATCATGCAGCCTGTATGGTGCATCGGTCTCCCTACAAGGGATAGGGCTAGACTATCTTTTGATAGTCCTATGGGTTGGATGATTTTCCAACGCAATTGCAATGACTTATTCTATCCGCATTTTGGTTTTCCTCTTTCCTTATGTGTCATGGCCTTGTTCCTTAAACTTGCTAAATTTCCGTCCCACTGTGGTCTGTGTAAATTTTCCAGCCCTAGATAACTGCTGTCCTATGTTATTTTAAAATAAATCAGATCTGAGAATAATTTATTCAAACATGCAACAGTCACACAGATGGTTGGAAAACATAAACAGCGTGAACAGCAGAAGTTAAATATATTTCTGAACCTGAAATATTACAAATAAAAGAGGCTACAGCTACAGCAGAACACTTTTGCTCTCTTGCTGCTTTTCTAGCCAGCAATCACTGTTCTTCTCCTCCTAAGCTTGTAGTTTTCCTTCTGCAATCTGTTCTCCTCCCATTCTTTTCTGTGTCTTTGTCTGTGTATCTAAAACACTCTTGATCTTCTCCTTTTATCCTTGAAAAAGGTAACCCTAATCTCTCTAACCCTAAGATTAGATCTCATCTCATCTTGAGATGTAAGGTTAAAAATAGAAAATCACTTAAGTGAATATCAAAATAGAATCACTTAAGTGAAGTACAAAATAGAATCACTTAAGTGAACTTAAAAATAGAAAATCACTTAAGTGAATTTCAAAATAGAATCACTTAAGTGAATTACAAAATAGAATCACTTAAGTGAACTTAAAAATAGAAAATCACTTAAGTGAAATTCAAAATAGAATTAGAAATGTCTCGAACCACTTCTAGCACGTTCATATTGAAGCTTGTGCAAGAAGTTCCTGTCCGAGCTACATTTCTCAACACTCCCTCTTAGCGAGGAAGGAATTCTGTACCAATCCAAGTTTGTCTCTGAATGCTTCAAACTTCCCTTTCACTAAGGGCTTGGACAGAATATCAGCTACCTGCTGCTCTGTGGGAATATACTGGAGCTTTACGGCTCCCTTCTGAATCTGCCATCCCATAGATGAAGCTAAAGACATAACTGCTCTAATGGAAGTGTATTGGGCGACTGGAGCAAAAGTCTCTTCATAGTCCACTCCCTCTTTCTGGGAGAACCCTCTTGCCACAAACCTTGCCTTGAACTTCTCGATGCTGCCATCTGCAGGCATGCTTAATTTTGTAGAGCCACTTGGAACTCACAACTGACTTCCCCTCCGGTCTTGGCACTATGTCCCAAACATCATTCTTCATGATGGAGGTGTACTCCTCCACCATGGCATCTCGCCAAACCTGCTGGTTTGTTGCCTCCTGAAAACTGGTAGGCTCTGAATTTATGATGTTACTCATCAATGCCATGTAGCTTGAAAACTTCCTTGGAGGTTTGCTCTCCCTAATCATGCTGCTAGGAGCCTCAACATATTTTTCAGCATCCTGTGTAAGCCATTGAGGTCTCCTGATAGAACTAGAAGGGGCTAATGTCTCCACCTCCTCACCTGAAGGTTGTTGTTCTGAACTGGAAACCACTGGTGTCTTTGGTGACCCTGGCTCAACCTTCGGAGCTTCTTGATCCTCATTCTCTATCACCTGGAATAGGCTCATGGGACTTCCTGGATGCAACGTCCTCCTCAAACTTTACATCCTCGCTCCCTCTTGTCTTCCTTTTCTCTGGAATATAAACCCTGTAAGCTTTTGAAGTCTCACTGTATCCTACAAATAAACCCTTCCTATTGGAGGGCTCCAACTTGGTCCTCTTCTCTACTAGAACATGGATATAAACTGGATATCCAAAGATCAGAAATGACTCACCTCTGGTTTCACACCAGTGAATGCCTCCTTTGGTGTCTTGTCCTCCAAGATCCTGTGAGGACACTTGTTTTGGATGTAGATTGCTATGTTGCATGCTTCTGCCCAAAGAAACATCGGCAAGCCCTGGTCATGAATCATGGCCCTAGCAGCCCCTATGATGGATCGATTCTTTTGCTCTGCAACCCCATTCTGTTGTGGGTTGTATGGAACAGTCAGCTCCCTCTTGATTCCTGCTTGCTTGCAGAAACCATCGAACTCCTTGGAGGTATATTCACCCCCATTGTCTGATCTCAAGACCTTGATCTTCTTCTCTGTCTGGTTCTCAACTAGAGCTTTGAACTCCTGAAACCTGCTAAAGACTTCATCCTTGGTCTTTAAAAAATAGATCCATGTCTTACGAGAGAAATCATCAATAAAGGAAACATAGTACATGCTACCCGAAATTGATGCTACCGACATCGGTCCACAAACATCCGAATGTACTAGATCTAGTATCTTCTTAGACCTATGCTCACTGTTTGGGAAAACAGCCTTGGCGTGCTTGCCAAGCGTGCACCCTCTGCATACTCCTTGTTGCTCAATGTTGAACTCTGGAAGACGTATGACTATCTCCCTCGGAATAGGCAACACTCTATGATGCAGGTGTCCTATCCTCTTGTGCCACAAATCACACAAGTTGTTACTGCTATGAACTAGGGCTCAAACAAGTTCACCATGCAACCTGTATAAACTGCCTTCTCTAACCCCTATTACTTGTCTTTGTTTCCGGGCTATATTCTTTTTTTTTTTATAAGTAAAATATTATATATCAAACGGGTTTTTCAGGTTGACCCAAAACCTTTGTACAATAACAGCGTGACGCTGAGTAGTGGAACAAGACAACAACAGAGGATCCTCGATCTTCTTAACATAACCAGCCAAGCACGACTTACAAAAAAAACATGAATCCTCGGGTCAGAAAGACCAACGGCAACACAGGACTCGGAAACAACAGAGATGAAAAACGCAAAAATAAGCGGGAGAAAACCAGGAGTCATAGACCAAAACCACTGACCACAGGAATTCTGGTTTGCCCGCCTCAAAAAGGTCCTAGGAGGGTCCACATCACTCCTCCTCTTCATCCTCCTCGTTCTGCTCATCTCCCTTGTCGTCCTCCTGGTCCTCGGTCTCTGCGGATGCCCCTTTAGCGCTTTGGAAGCCCTCATTGAAAAAGACTTTGGTGAGGGCGTCAAGGATCTCTTGGGTCTGATTGGCCATAGTCGCTAAGGAAGTCAGAACAAAATGTTTGAGAACCATGACGTTGAGTTCAGGCCCCTCATCCTCCGAGTCTAAGATGATGGCTTTAGAGCTCCCCTGTCCAAGCTTGTTCCTTAACCTAGCAGAGGATCTTTTGGGTCCTTCTGGTTCGTCAATCTTCAGCTTCTTTCTAGCCGTGCCTCCTCTGGTGGCCACTTCAAAGTCACATTTCTGAGCAGGGGACCCCACGTAGGGCTTGGGCAAACAGGCCCTGGAGCTTTCAGCAAGGGGGGTCACGGAGGGCGGAAAGGCCAGAGGATCGGGTTGGGGCAAAGTAGCAAGGAGAAACTTGTAAATAACCTTAAACAGGCTTTGGTGCATGGGCATTGCTGAACCTTTCTTACTACGTCACGAATTTATAGTGTAATTCATGGAATTCAGAAGAAACTGAGGGATGCTAATAGGGTTAATGTCGCCGAAAAAGTTGATGAAAGCGTAGTGAAAGCTTAGGAGGACCTTACCGGGATCCTCAGCGGTAATGAATTCCATGACATTTTTCATGACGAAATTCCATGGGGCAGGGAGATCAACCCTCGTTAAGCCGTTCTTCGCCTCTTTGAAAATCTTTAGATTGTCCTTGAATTCATGCAGCTCGACCTCCCAGTTATGCTTTTTCCTGTGGATCGAATGACCCCTAGCCGTCTGCCCAGTTATGGTCACCAACAAGTTAATATCTACCGTAATTTCACGCCCGTGGACCACTATCCTGCCCTCATCCCAGGACTCCATAACCTCGGCAGTAATGCTGTCGTCAAGACCAGAGAACATGTCAAAAAACTACGTAAACCTTCTCTCAGTAAGGATGGCTTGCGCAGCAGGCTCCATAACCACCAAGTTGGGCTCAATGTAAGTCATGGTGATTTTGCCCCGGTTAACTTTTGGCTCTTGAATGACCAAGCAAGGGGACGACGTACTCTCAAGCACAGGATGAGGGAGAAGGTGGTAGATGATAACAGCCTTCGTCCACCTTAAAATAACCACATCATTTGGGGGGATGCCACCACTAAAGGCCAGCCACCGCCTAACAGCCACCTGGATGCCATGCCGCGTGTCCGTTTTGGCTTGGGAAGAAAAGGCCTTATCGTCCTTCCTCTGGAGAGAATAAGGATTGCTCTTAGTGGTAATCTTGGGGAGCCAAGGGCTCACGTGTCCCGTACTGATGAGTGGATTTTCCCATGCTTCCGCATCGTAGAGGACGTAGTTTGGACCCTTGTCACGAGGCTCGTACCGTCTGAGGACAAACCACCACATACCAGCCACGTGGGTGCCATGCTGCAAGTTCGACTTGGCTTGGGGAATAGTAGCCTCGTCACCCTTAGTTTGGAGAAGGTAAGGATCGCTCTGAGCGAGAATGAAGGGCATCAGAGGGCATGCACGTCTGGCGATGTTGGAAGGGCCCCATGCCACCTCATCGACCGAGAAGCAAAAAAAGCTATCAGCCCAAGGCTTGACCCACGTGGGAATGTCGATCCTCGGGAGGCTAACCAGTAGGTAATCGAGGTGCCAACGGTACCGCTGCCTATACTCGTGGTAATCTGGGCAAACTACCTTGGCCACTCTGACCCCTTGAAGACACCAATTCTGCCACCCCATGGCCAATTTCCCGGAGAAACCTATCTTGCACCTCAAGAAAGAACAAATTGAGTTCCCCATCAGGCACCACATCGCAACTCTTCTTGGACAATCCCTTCCACGTCCGACGGAAGGTTGTGCGTCCACGTGATCAATCTATCAGCGTCAACACCTATATTTGCAAGCTTGTCTGCCGCCTTGTTGGCTTCACGAAAGACGTGATGGGCCACGCTGTCAATTCTATTTTTTAATAGGATCCTCGCTTCCCTTAAACAAGACTCAAATTTCCACGGAGGATCCTTATCATTGTTGAGGAGATTGATGATGACTTGGGAATCTCCTTCCACAATTAGCCACTCTTGGACATTTTGAACAAGGTGCAATCCATGCCACATGGCTCTCGCCTCGGCCGCATTGCTGGTTGAGAAGCCCAGGGGTTCTGCAAAGGCCAAAACAAGGTGACCCTGATGGTTTCGAACAGTCCCGCCAGTCCCCGCCCGACCCGGATTGCCCTTGGCTGCGCCATCAAAATTCAGCTTTAGGCAATTGACTGGGGGAGGGATCCAACTAGCCTCACGTCTAGGATTAGTCTTGCCACGACCGTCTTGCCAGGGAAGACCCAGGGATTGGGCAAGAAGATTTTTGCCAGGAGGGACAGAATGGGCTTTAACAGAACACGACAAGGAGTTTTCTCTGGCAAAGGCAAGGATTTTATTAGTGATTGATCCAGTATCCCTGGAAGACTCATTGAAAGCTCTGTGGTTCCTTTCAAGCCAAACCTGCCACAAGAAATGGTGGAAACTGATCTTCCACATGAAACTCAACTGGGAACTGACGAAAGGTTTTGGCCATTGTTGGAAGAAGTCATTGATAGAACCGGGTCTGACCCAGGTTATGTTGAAGGCTTGAAGGAGGCCGTTTAGGATTGAAGAAGCAATGGGGTAGTCAATGAACAGGTGTTGGATGGATTCCCAGTCTACCCTGCACAAGAAACACCTGTTAGGAACGGACAACCCTCTTAACATCATGTTGTCAATAGTAAGAATTTTCCCTTGGACGACCAACCACGCAAAAAAGGATATTTTGGGGATTAGTCCCTTAATCCAAACTAACTGAGTCTAGAACCGAGGAGTATCAGGATGGATAAGTAGATTGTAGGCAGATTTGACTGTGAACATTCCGCTGTCAGTCGCTGTCCATCTCATCTGGTCTTCACTCGATGTTGTGGGAACAAACTGATGTTGCAGAAAGCTATTGAGTTTTTGAGTTGTTGTCTCCATCCCTTGAAAGACTATGGGCTTCCAGCTGAGACTGCCCCTATCCTGTCTGAGGAAGTCAGCCACCTTAGACCCAAACCTATCCATGGTGAGGGTTTTTAGTTGGGCCAAAGTGGGATCACTACTAAGGGCTTCAGCATCGGCCCACCTGTCCTCCCAGAAGTCAATTTTGTGCCCATTGTCGAGGATCCACCTCATGCCTTTTCTTAACACGTCCCTGCAAGATAGGATTGCTTTCCAGAAGGAGGATCCATGGGATGGGATGGTATTGCTAAGGAACTCAGTGCCTTGGAGATACTTTCGGTTGATGATGGTAGTCCACTCATTCCTTACATTGGAAACCAGCCGCCAGGCTTGTTTCGCAATTAAAGCTAAGTTGAGGTGAGAGACTTTCCTCAGGCCTAGCCCTCCGAGATCCTTAGGTCTACACACCTTGTCCCATCCAACCAGGTGGATTCACTACTTTTCTTCTGAGCCGGACCAAAGGAAATTCTTTTGGCGATGTTCAATCGACTGGCAAACTCTAGAAGGAGCTTTGAACACCGATAAGAAGTAGACCGGAATACTTTGGAGGGAAGCCAAGGTTAAGGTGGCCTTACCTGCTTGGGACAACAAGTGGCTCTTCCACCCGACAAGCTTCTTTTGGATCCTCTCCAGGACAATGTTCCACATAGAAATAGTCGGGACCCCAGTGAAGAGGGGAAGACCAAGGTAAGACGTAGGGAGAGTGGAGATGGAGCACTCTAAGATTCTGGCAATTTTAATTTGCTTGGGAAGGGGGGTGTTAAGAAAAAACACCTTGCTTTTGTTGAAATTGACTTTTTGCCCTGCCGCATCTTCATAAAATTTAAGGATATGCTTGATGTTCTTGGCCTCTGCCATCGACGCAACAGTCAGCATTAAGGTGTCGTCCACGAATTGCTGATGGGAAACTGGATCCGTGAGGGAAGTAGCTTTAATACCTGAGATTAACCCTGAAGCACGGGCAGCTTTGATTGATCTTCCTAAGGCTTCAGCCACTATGATAAACAACATAGGGCTAATAGGATCCCCTTGCCTGAGCCCCCTCTGGCTCTGGAAGAACCCTGACGAAGACCCATTGACCAAGACGGAGAACCAAGGTGAGCGTATGCAGCAGCTGATAAGACTGACCCATTCGGGATGAAACCCAAATTTCAACAAGATGGCGTTCACAAAGTCCCAGTTGACACGGTCAAAGGCCTTATTCATGTCAAGTTTTAAGGCAAAGGCAGCCTTCTTGGTCTGGGAAGCAGAGTGAAGAGCTTCATGGACAGTGATAATTCCATCCAAAATCGACCTTCCTTGGACAGAATTGCCCTGGCAGGAATCAATAATCTGAGGCAGAATCCCTTTCATGCGATTTGCTATGACTTTAGTGAGGATTTTGTATAACACATTGCAAAGGCTGATTGGTCTAAAGTCAGTCATGAACTTAGGAGCCGGCCCTTTCGGGATCAGGGCTAAAAAGGTAGAATTGTAGCTTCGAGGGATATGCTTAGAGGCTTGGAATTCCCGGATGGTGGAACACACATCATTTCCTAGGATGTCCCAGTACATTTGAAAGAACCTGGGAGGGAATCCATCAGGGCCAGGGGCCTTGTCGGGGTTCATGGAGAAAAGGGCCTCCTTGATTTCCTGGTCAGAAAAGGGAGCTGTGAGCTTTTGATTGGCATCATCCTCGATCTTTCGGGGGATGAATTGGAGCAAGGAATCCCTGGCTGCTGCCTGAAAAATAGGTTTCTCACCAAGGAGAGAACTGAAGTAGGACACGGCTTCGAGCTTAATGTCATTGATGTCCCGAGTACTTGAGACATCAATTTTAATGATCTCTTTAATACGGTTGTTGCTCCTATTTTTGAGCATGGTGACATGGAAGAACTTGGAGTTGGTGTCACCATATTTAAGCCATAAAGCCCTAGACTTCTGCCTCCAGAATGTCTCCTCACTAGCCAGAATGTTGTGATATTCTGCCAGAAGTTTTCTCTCTTCGGACCTAGTCTCTTCATCTAGCACTCCAGATTGGATCTTGTTGTCGATGGCTTTCAATTTTTCGCTCACAATATTTTTGTTTTCAAAAATGTTTTCGAACACTTCTTTGTTCCAAACTTTGAGGTTGTTCTTGACCACTTTGAGCTTTTGGGAAAGTTTGTAAGAGGGACTACCCTGAAATGGCTGTTGCCACCATTGGATGATCCTATTTTTTAGGTCCGGGTGCTTGACCCACATTGCCTCGAACCGAAAGGGATGATTGCCACTGGAGTTGGAGGTTTGAGGAACATCCAACAGGATGGGGTTATGATCAGACCCAACCTTGGGAAGGGAGTACAGAGAGGACTCTCCAAAGACTTGGATGGCTTCCTGCGAGAGCAGGACCCTATCCAACCGTTCTTGAATGAGGTTGCTGGCCAGACGCCTGTTGCTCCAAGTGTACTTTGCATCCTTAAGTTTGACGTCCATCAGTTCGTTTGAGTGGACGAAATCACTGAAATCCTCCATGCTCCTAGTTGGGAGCCCTGTTCCCCCCTCTTATCAGACGGAAATAGGGGAGTGTTAAAGTCACCAGCAATTATCCACGGGATGTCCTGGAAAGCCTTGCTCATATGACTTAGGTGCTCCCATAGTCTGCCTCTTCCTTGCACGGTGTTGGGCGCATAGACATTCGATAGGATCCAGGACTTGTTGTTGGCTATATCATAAAAAAGGACGGTTAGGACACTGTCATCAGCCTGAATGATGCTACCTTCCACTTTTTTGGGGTCCCATAGGACCATAAGGCCCCCAGAGGTGCCTCTTGCTTGCTTGAAAACCATATCCCCTTGTTTCCAAATTTTGTTAGCGAGAATATTTGACCAAGCTTCATCTATTTTCATTTCTTGGAGCATAAGAACTGAGGGGGAAGTCTCTTTCCTTAATGCCTTGACTGCTCTCTGCCTGGGCGGGCCATTAAGGCCTCTCACATTCCAGGAGAGGACCTTCATTTAGACTGCTTTGAATTCCTCCCTCTTCCCCGTCCTTGGGGTGGGGGAGGTTTGTTGGACGTGTTAGCCTCGAAGAGGGCCATATCTTGAAGAACTAAAGTACTTTGTTTTCCATTTGCTATTTCATTTTCTATTTTCATCCTGTAATGTTCTGCATCTGGGATTCTTCCCCTCCTCTTTTCGCTGCCAAAGTCTATAGAATTAGTTGAACTATGGGTCTGCTTCGGGCTAAACTTTGGGGGAGGGTTTTGCTGCTGGGTCGAGCTGGAACCTACATCGCCTATGACTAGTGGGTCTGCCCCTGGTTGCTCTTCTTCCAAGCTCTTACCAATCTCCTCAGCATCCTGGGGCAAGCCGTAGGGACAGTTTGGAGGTGGGTAAGGAGAGGACCTACAAGGGGAATGAGGAGGGGATACAAGAGTCTCGGGGAGCCCCGGAACTGGTCCTTCTTTAGTAGATTTAACCATTTCAATGGCAGTCTCGGCAAGGATTTCAAAGGAATTAGGGTCAAAAAAGGAAGGACTAACCTGAGTAGCCTGGTTAGGATCCATATGCTGTTTTCCTTTTCCTTTCTGATGAACGGAGTCTTCTTGCGATTTCTGTTGGTAAATGCCTTTGTGAGCTGCTTTGGTGGGCCGGGACCAGGGTCGGAGGGGCCTCCTCTATCCATTTACATTAGGGCCTTTTGGGATATTCCTATTTGGTGCTTCCTTGATGGCAACCAGATCTGGGCATTGGTTCCTCAGGTGTCCTTGAGTTTTGCATTCTGAGCAAAACGTCGGCTTGTTTTCATATTCAATGGGTTGCCTTCTTGAGTAGTCCCCGTATTCCAGATCTATGAAGGACGGGAGCTCGGACTCCAAATTCGCCGTGATACACATCCTTGCATGCGTCATGCGAGATCTAGCTAAGGTGGGGTTGTCAATGACGACCAGATCCCCAATGGCTTTGGCGATGCCTCTCAGGAAGTACTCATGGAAGAACTGGGCCGAGAGGTTGGGAAGCCTGACCCAGATGGGAGCTGAGTTTATGCTTTGGATTTCAGGATCGAAGTCCTCTCCCCATGGCCTGAGGAAGAGGCTTCGCCTGCCCAGGAACCATGACCCGCCCGACAGGATTCGGTTTGCATCTTCCTTGTTCTGGAGCTGGATCATGAAAAAACCTTTCGTCAATGCCACAATCTCCATGCTTCCTGCTAGGCACCATTTGGAGAAAGCCCAAGCTCTTATGGTTTCTATGTCGGGTCTGCCGCCCAGAAACTTACCGATGAGGGACGAGGTTTCAAGGGACAAAAAATCTTCCATGGTAGAGACAGAAACCCTGAGCGTGTTCTTGTCTGGGAAGAGAGGAGGGAAAGTTTTTGAAAAAATGTTCTCCTTACCTTTAAGGGTTTGAGCAAAGGACAATCTCCTAAAGGGGGCCTTAGCCTGGGTCCCTTTATCCGGGTCTTTATCAGGTGGGTCCTTATCCCATCGCTTGTCAACAGGGACCGACGCCTAGAAACCCTCAACGTCCTTAGTGGCCTCCGAGACCTCACCGTCAGTGCTTTGCTGACATGTAGCGCTGCCTTCCAAGCTTTCTACTCCGCCTGAACCGCCTGGCCCTCCTGGCCCACCTGCTTTGCCTGCTCCGCCTGCTCTGCCCGCAAGTTTTTATTTACCACTGACACATCCGGGCTATATTCTTTTGGTCTAATAAAGACATGCTGGTTCTTGAACTCCACTGCATAACCCTTATCCTCCATAACCGAAACTGAAAGCAAGTTCTTCCTGAGACCTGGAACAAACAAAACATCATCAAAGTCTAAAGATTTCCTTGATTGGAGTCGAAAAGGAATGGTACCAATTCCTACAACTGGATATTTGGTATCATCACCAAGCTCAACCTGAACCCCTGAGTCCTGCTCTTGTAGATTGGTAAAACATTGTCGGGCTGATGTCATGTGTCGGGATGCCCCACTATCCACATACCAAGCATTCCTTGGAACCGTGTTGGTAGAAAGGCAAGAGACCAATGAGAAATCCTTCTCGAATTTGGCAGCAAACTCACTCATCTGAGTTTCTGCATCTGCTGCTACCTGCATTTGCTGCTGCTTCCCTTTGCCCTTCTTGTCTGGACACTGTGATGCATAATGGCCGTGCTTATGACAAATGAAGCACTTGATCTTGCTCAAGGCCTTCTTCCCCGACTGTGAGGTTGACTCCTCATTCTTTACCTCACCCTTGTTGGGTCCTTTACCTTTGCCCTTCTTGGTTTGCCCAAAAAGAGCTAGGTTATCGTCACCACCTTTCTTGTTGGCCTTTGACTCCATCCGAGTCTCCTTCTGGAGGAAATCATCCCACAGTTTCTCAAATTTGGGAAGGTTCTCACGAGCACAAATGCCTTTGACAAATGGTTCCCATGAAGCTGAGAAACCATTAAGTGCCACGTTCACCAACTCTGTGTCTTCAACCTTCTCCCCTATTGTTGCCGATTGATCACAAATCCGTGTGATCTTCATTAGGTAATGCAGTAACGGTGTCGAGATCTGGTCATCTCCATAGATCTGAGTTTGTTCCGCAATATCATCTTTCTGTTTATGTTCTCGCTCTGGTAGAGGCTAACCAGGGCATCGAACATCTCCTTTGCCTTAGTCTTCTTGGATATGTGAGGAATCAGGTGATCCTTCACTGCATCCAAGATCATCCGCTTGGCCTTCACTTCCTTCTTTTTGTGAGCTTCCATTTCCTGCGGATCTATAGGCAAAGTCACATCAGCCTTGACAATATCCCAGAGATCATTCTCTTCCAATAAGAACATTACCCTAACTTTCCAGGGCAAAAAATTGGAGGTACCTTCCAATCTATCCTCAAATCTGAGGCTAGCTGCTGCCATTTCTGAGATTTGCTGAAATATTAATGACTGAAAAAAAAAAAAAAAACAGTCCTGCAAATAAGCTTAGTCCTTCAAGCCAAAAAAAATATGAAACCCTAACTGCTTTTTTTTTTTATTTGCTTGAAACCCTAACTGCTGAAATATTAATGACTAAAAAAAACAGTCCTGCAAATAAGCTTAGTCCTTCAAGCCAAAAAAAAAATGAAACCCTAACTGCTGTTTTTTTTTTTTTTCTTAATATCCAACAGTGATCTACTGCTGTAAACCCTTGAGGATCTCAATCACAGAACCTAGCTCTGATACCATGTAAATTTTCCAGCCCTAGAAAATTGCTGTCCTATGTTATTTTAAAATAAATCAGATCTGAGAATAATTTATTCAAACATGCAACAGTCACACAGATGGCTGGAAAACATAAACAGCGTGAACAACAGAAGTTAAATATATTTCTGAACCTGAAATATTACAAATAAAAGAGGCTACAACTACAGCAGAACACTTTTGCTCTCTTGCTGCTTTTCTAGCCAGCAATCACTGTTCTTCTCCTCCTAAGCTTGTAGTTCTCCTTTTGCAATCTGTTCTCCTCCCATTCTTTTCTGTGTCTTTGTCTGTGTATCTAAAACACTCTTTGATCTTCTCCTTTTATCCTTGAAAAAGGTAACCCTAATATCTCTAACCCTAAGATTAGATCTCATCTCATCTTGAGATGTAAGGTTAAAAATAGAAAATCACTTAAGTGAATATCAAAATAGAATCACTTAAGTGAAGTACAAAATAGAATCACTTAAGTGAACTTAAAAATAGAAAATCACTCAAGTGAATTTCAAAATAGAATCACTTAAGTGAATTACAAAATAGAATCACTTAAGTGAACTTAAAAATAGAAAATCACTTAAGTGAAATTCAAAATAGAATTAGAAATGTCTTGAACCACTTCTAGCACGTTCATACTGAAGCCTGTGCAAGAAGTTTCTGTCCAAGCTACATTTCTCAACAGTCTGACCATTGCTTCTTACCTCATCCCACTAACTAAACGTACTCATTGAATCGTGTTGGCCCAACCCTTTTGGTAGTTTTGTTGTTGCAGTTTTCCTGCATAAAACACTTATTTTTTTCTGTTGCTTTTCACATCAGGTTCATTATAGATGTTTACCACAAAATTCAATTCACCTAAGCAGAGTCTAGAAATACAGCTCATAGGAGATAGACAAAATATGGAAAAATCAAAAGATCTAGGGTCTAGGGCTTATTGGAAGAGGTAAAAAGTGTTTGCTTTAGAACCTAGGCAACTAGGGTTTCATTGAAGCGAATAGATAGCAATGACACAATGACAATTACAACAATATAACTGTAAATGAAAGACAAGCAAGCACAATATCAAGTAAGATGTAGCAATAGCAACATTGCACAACTACTACAAAATAATGAAAACCTTGTCAAACGACCACTCAAATAACTAGGGCACCAAATCTGTTTAAAATTTGAACGAATGATAGTATGTGGTCCACAAGGCAAACGAATCAGCTTGGCAAATGATGAGCTGATGGCGCTGTCCACTAGCAACCCTGTGAGGGGACTGTTGGGAACCTTGATCTTTGCCATTTGGAGGGTGGTCTAATAGGATTCCATAGATGCATTTGGCAAAAATGGCCAATGTAATGGATTGCATATCGGAGTCACCTTGGAAAGGGGAGAAACTAAATGACCAGGAGGTAAATACATTTTAAATTTTCCTCTTGGGCATGCATAAGTATAGGGGTAGCCATATCCAAGAAGAAGATAATGCAACAAGGAAGCTGAATTTCCAGCCGTAGGTGCCCTCACGTAGCTGGATTCACACATGAGAAGATGTTGTTTAGAAGTTAATTTCAACAATGGATATTAGCATACACATTGTACATTGCATCCATGAGGCATAAAAGGAGCCCAATACAATACAATGTGCAATCTTGCAAATGCATATCATCTTTGTGTTAGTATGTTTGGGTTTCATCCTCCTACTTCATTGGAGACAACTCTTTGGGGTATTTAAGATTCTTTGGAAAGACTGAAACCAATAAGAAAAAAAGCCTCGTCAAAATATTTCTTGCATCAACATAGAAGCCTTATTCCTTTCTTTGACATATTTATTGCTTTGCAGTGGTGATATAGATACAGTTGAAATGTGTTTCTCTCTCTCTCTCTCTCATTGACACACACACACATTTTTATTGCTTTGTAGTGGTGATATAGATACATATATTTAGGTTTTGTAAACTCATAATAATAGAGGATTTATGAACATGTAACCTTTACGTGTGAGTGCAATCCTTGCTCTATTGTTTGAGTGGCATCCAACTAAACTCAATCCTCAATTATTTGAAATTGGTGCATTGAGTTTGATCCTTAAGGCTTGCATTACATGCCACTACATTTCTCTCCTCAAAAAGCTATGACCTTAAAGTATCATTGGAAATAGTCTAGTCAGTGGTAGGAACCTTCTTTTTTAAATTGATTTGTTCTATATTTCCATAAAATATGAGTTCACAAAGATTGGTTTGTCTTTGAAACACATGAAGTTACAATCATAGCTGGAAACTTCGAACTTGGCAATTACTCAACAAGGCTTTTTTTTTAGAGTACTTGGTGACTTGGCATAAATAAATGTAAGAAAATAAATAAATTCATAAAAAAATATGTCAAAAAACAAAATTAGAGAGTATGAAGTCAATTATCTGTTCGATTTTCATTAAAAAGGTAAAAATGGTCAAGTAGATTTTAACATCCATAAGGCCATATGAGATGATCCTCATGGAGGATGTTGTTTACCCAATATATGGTTATCCAACCATAATCCGGTTAGCAAAGCATGGTGTACAACCCTTACCCCCTAGGATTCAAAGCTTGGACCTCCTCTTTAGGGTTCCAAAGTCTTCATTGTTAGGCCCACTCAGGTTGTGCAATTAAAACTCATGATAGTTAAATGATCGTCAACGATCATAAAAAACTAACAAAAATACAACGTACTCGAGTAATTTAAAATTGCTTTTTGCTTTCCCTTGGATTCGAACTGGTAATTTTTGAGGTAAATCTACCTCCAATGTTGCGACTTCCATTGCTTCTCTCTACAACTTCTTGATTTCCTACTCAGTGAACATGGCCTCCACATCCTCGCTAGTTCAATCTGAAATTGGATCCAACTCGTCCAAGTCAATCGTGTGGTATGATTCAGTCCCTCCCACTTGTTTGATGCAAAGTCGAAGTTTTTAGTACACAAAGATGATGTCATTGAGGCGCTCCTGGGTCAACTTGTTTCTTGGTGTGTATCCTCTCAAATAGTGACCAATTGTGTTTACACCCAAAAATTCTATAAGGCTGACTCAAAATATAGAGTACTATCCTTCGAAGATTTGATGTTCTAATACCATAACCTTCCCGTCATAAATTTGCAAAAAGGAATATTTATAAATTATAAATTCATAATTTTGTAAGCAAAGTTAAATTGTAAGTCTAAAACTATATTTGTCATTTCAAAGAAGCCTAAAACTTTTACCTGGCCACAAGATCGACCTCTTTTGAATATAAAAGACTAATGCAAATATTCCTCCCTTTAGCTTGTTCTATGCTTGCAACTTGTCGGGGATTTTGAGTCCTATGTCATGGTCAGGAATAAGCTTCTCTATGCAGTTGTAGAGGCCATCCATGACCTTGTCATTGATGCTAAATGTACGAGTGTAAAAGAATTTGGGGTTCAAGTAGTACATGTCTGGTCCATCTCTTATCAAAATACACCAAAAGGGATCAACTTTGTGCCTATCTACTCCATAATAATTTTCAATAGCCTCCTTTGCCCTATTCATGGCCTCATACAAATGACTTATTGGCAATTGATCGCCATCTACAAGGTGAAGAACCTTGACCAAAAGTTTTGTTGCCTGAACAGTGAAAATCATCATAAAAAAATTTAATTTAATATCACAAGTCTTAATTTAAATTAGGGAGTTACAATGTAAAAAATTTAAAAGCAAAAGAAATTGAATAAGAACTTTAGGAAATGAAATGTAATTTAGGAAAATGATGAGGTGTGGGGTATTTGGAGGATGCAACTACTGTCCAGTTGTATAAATAAGACCCTTCCCTCATTCATTCGGATGCATGGTGACGGTGATGGTTGTGGTGGCTGGCCAAGGGGTGTGGACATTGCTGGCCAATGTGATGGTTGTGTTGGCTGTAGATGATTGTTAGCATCAAAAGGAGAGTACGGTCAGGCATGAGTAGACGCTGATACTGAAGAGTACATTGGTACGAGAGTGCTTTGCTGAGTCTGTGTAATGCTAGATGTGCAGACAGCCTTGTAATGCAATTGCCATACAGACTGCTATTAGTACAAATCTGCTTATATCATTTACCATCTGCTATTGTTATTGTTATCATATGTTTCCTATATATATATATATTGTCATTGCTAATTGCTGCAGGTAGATTTTTAAGTTTATATAAGTCGAAATGGAATTGAGATTCAATATGTTAAATTTTATTTCTACACGGTATACAATATATTATATAAAAGAGAGATGAATGGATGCCTTCCTTACCAAATGGTACATGGGTGTATGTGAGAGACATAAAAAGTTGTGACTTATCTTATCCATCCCCTAAGAAACTACCTTATATATACATATAAAGGGTGTGCATGTCTCTTTCTCTCTCTCACACACATGTATGTATATGTGTATAACCTAATAATATGTTATAAAATATAAAAAAGTATAATAAGGTAGGTCCACTACACTCTTTGCATGGATTCGACTCATAGTGAGAAATATTTTACTTCAAAAACATGATAAATCTATGATCCTTTTTCATACCATACATGAATGGATGAAGATCCCAATGATAATATAATATATGTTCTCCTCTTTCATAATGGTTACAAGATCATGTGACTTTCTAAATAGACGTTTTCATGTTGGTCAACTACTTCCTATCAGCTTGCAATTTGGATTCACACATGGGGCCCCTTTACCTTCTCCATTGCTACTTTTTCTTTGCTATGTTTGCAATGGTGGGTCGTACTCTTCTCTCTTGTATTGCCATTATGCTTGTTATCAATCTTACTCTAGTTTTCAAGAAAGTAAGCAAGTGGAAATATCTTTAAATTCTCTTTTTCTATCCTCCTTAGAGCTTGTAGAAGGCTTGTAGAGTGGTGAAGATTTGCTATCCTATCCTTTAGCAATGGGAGGATGCTTTTTTATTGAGTTGCTTCTCATGCTTGCTTTGACACTTGCTTAGTGCCATTGCCTCTTTCAATGGAATAGTGCGCTCTTTTTCGAGTTAGTTTCTATCCTCTTTGGCACTATCCTCTTTGGCACCTTCCTTGGTGGTGCTGCTACCTCCTTTTTTCATGCCATGAGGCAGTGGTAGAGTTTGATCTCCTCCTTGGACGTTACTCGCATTTCGATTACACTTGAGCATTTCTCAACTTTGATATTTCCACTAAGACACCCAAGTCCTACATATTGTGGCCTTGCTTGAATGTCAAGAGCTACCTTTTCCTTGTTTTGTTTGCAATGGTTTCAAGGACTCTTCTTGTATTGCCATTATGGTTGTTTCTCCCTTTATCTTAGTTTTCAAGAAATTAAGCAAGCGGAAGCACTTAAATCTCATTTGCTATCCTTCTCGAAGCATGTACAACGCTTGTAGAATGGTAATGATGTGTTATCCTGTCCTCCATCACTAAGAGACTGCCTTATTTTTTCAGATGCTTAACATGCTTTCTTAGACACTTGCTTATTGCTATGCCTTCTTCATTGGAATGGTGCCCTTTTTTGGAGTTGTTTTGTATTCTCTTTGGCCCCTTGCTTGGTGGTGCTAGCACCACTTTTTTACATGCCATGAAGCAATGGTGGTTTGATCTCCTTTTTGGATGTTACTCACATTTCAGCTATACTTGAGCATTTCCCCACTTCCATGTTTACATTAACATGTCCAAGTCCTTATTGTGGCCTTCTTTCAATGTCAATAGGATTTCTGCTACGTTGGCCATTCTTGCCCAGTCTTTTGGCTATTATAGCCTATTTTCGTTAACAATTTCGAGCCTTTATTTTTTCTACAACCTAATACTTCCAAATGAATAATTAGATTTTTCCAGTTTAATTAAAATTGCATTCCGAATACTCATCATATTCTGTTCTGTCGATGCCCCTGTTTATTTGGTAGAGTATTGTTCAAGTGGAATACTCTTTTAGCTTTTGCATGTGTTCACATCTTGGATTGGAGTTTGAGTAAAATATTATCTTTAGATACCAATTCTTGCTGCAACTTTTGTATAGCTTGCATATACCTCTTCTTCAATTTAGTTAAGCCTTCTATGCGAAAATTGACAACTTATGCACGCCGCGTTTATGCAACTATAACCTGTTAGTCAAAGTACCAAAAGGAGCTCTTCTTGGGCTTGGAGCTTTTTCTTTTTTAATTGGTTATATGGGATGGAAACGAGCCCCAACTGTTTACATTATGACCACTTATCGGTGTCACAACCACTTGGCTATTATGCATGTATCGCTTGGCAAGATTTGAACCTGGGTGTCCTCCTTGAAAGTCGAAGAATTTAACCGGTTGAGCTAATTCCATTTAATCTTGGGCTTGGAGCTTTTGTTTTAACTATTGATAAGATTTTTCTTCTTGAATCTCTTTCCTATTTGCCTTTTCCATGACTTTGTGCCACCAGCTATGGAACTGTATTATTGTTGTCAAATAGATGAAAAATGACAACAAGAGGAACAGACAAAAGCTTAGTTGATCGGTGAGTCCCTCCAAAAGTGTTAAGAACATTTTTGTAATACTAAGTAACTATTCTGATCTATAATTTCAGAAGCTATGTCTGTTACATCCCAACAACTCATATCCTTCTATGACTAAATACTAAAATTAATGAATTTTGCTGCTATACACCAAACTCATTCTACCTGCAGAATTTATACTCCATTGGCTAGTTTCATTATGCTAAAACAATGACAGCTAAAGATGCACAATGAAAAGTAGAACAACCATTCACATGATATACACTAGATTATGAGAGAAAAACCCTCTTGGGTGATCAAAAACTCATTAAGGGAGATCTATATTGTATTCCTCTAACAAGCACAATGCAAAATATGAAAGAATCACTTTCCTTGGAGCTGTGACATACCGTGCTTCTGTAGTATGGACTGTCACAATGTCAAAGTCCATCCTACTTTGCTCTGCAATTCATCCAAACCTTCTTGCTGCTGGTTTTATCAATAGAATTGAAAATGAATTCTTAGCAATGTGTAAAACTATTTATTTATCCTTCAATTCTTATGTTTGGATGGAAGCGTAAAGGTCATCCTGACTAGCTCAAGTAAGGTTGTGCCATGTGACATTGCTTCGATATTTGTGCTTATCATTGAAGGTTTTTATTTGGATTGATAACCAATTCCATTTGGATCAACTTAAACACATTTGATCACTTGCATGTGTTTAAGTAGACATTGATTGGAAGAGAACTCATAATCAAATTTACAATAATGTTTTGACTCCTTCAATTAGCAGGAAAGTAACTAACAGTTATATGCCTATCTTCTTTTGATTATGATATGCTTTGTGTTGCATTCATGCTTTGGTTGCAATAGGATACTAGTTGATGCTCTTCTTTTAAGATTCTTCAATTCATCAACAAGAAATTGATGATATTGATTTGCGATAGAAATATATTTTATTTTAGGATAGGTAAGGGACGAGCAGCAAGAAGAAGAATGGTAGCAGCAAATTTACCTCTTGTGCATTCCATGGCAAGAAAATTTCAAGGAAAAGGCCTCTCACATCAAGAATTATTCCAGGTAATTGTTGTACAAATGTGCAAATATGTTATTCTTTCTCTATTTGTCCTTTTTTGCATTGGGTTTGTTTTTTGGCACTTTCAAGTGTGAAGCTGACAACCTTTAGTGGCTGAATTATCATGCTCACAACTTTGTGATTTCTCTAACAAAGACAGGTTGGGGGTGGGAGCTGACATTGTCCATTATAATTTTTTGGTGACTTCTGTTAAATAGTTAACTTTGAATTTTGTAGCTTTGCTTCTGTCTTTGAGCAGTATTATGATATCAAACCCCAGTTTAAAATTTAGATGTTATTGATTTTTATGAAATATTGAAATCTACCTGAATTTGATGATATTCATTAGATTTTAATGTGAACAATCACTGTTTGGACTTCTCATGCTAGTTTGTATGCTTTTTTTTCAAGTGTGCTTCATATGATGATTCTGGCCAGCTACCTTCATATTTTCAAGAAGAAATATGATGGAAGAATAAAAAGAAGATACTGAAAAGGGAAAAATGGATGTGTTGTGTATCAAATTAACACCAGCTTATCATGCAAAGTAAAAGTGCTTAAAGAACAACTTCCGTCAAATTTACTAAATTTCAAACATTTAGTGGATGAAGATCACTTTAATCTGAAAACAAGAAGAATTCATATGTATTTTTTGTGTACCTAGTCACAACATTAGTAAAGGGCTATTTTGAAATATTCTTGAAGCCCTAATTATGTACTATTAAGCTGCTAGTTATAGATTAGCATGTAATGCAACTAGGATCTCCTTCCTATCTTATTTTAGATCTTTGGGGAAGTGTAGGGAGTGAGTGCTGGAGTGCGAGCAAGAGCAAGCCTCACCTTTTTTTGCCCCAAATCTTTGGGGAAATTTAAAATAAAGATACTTGTGAGGGAAAGCTAGGTAGCATGGAACGAAAGTCTTTTTTGAAAGTTCTAACTAGAAGTAAGGATACCCTGGCTAGAAGTATGGATGCTCTAGTTGGGGCCAAGAGGAAGAGCAAATTTGTGAAAAACCCTATCCAAGTAGTAGATGTTACACCAAAAGGGATTATCAAGGATGAAATGATTGAACATCATAACAGGTCTTAAAAGTAGAGGGTTAATATCTAAGTCCAACGGATACTGGCTAGGATTTTTGGAGATTGACAGTTGGATCAAATGGAAGTGGGGATTCAATTCAAATGACTCCAAGAGTTTTCTTCCAAAGGGACTTTTCCTCATCATTTTCTCTAGTTCAAAAGCCAGGGATAAAATCATGAGTGGTGGTCCATGGATTAGAGGGAGAGATGCATTATATTTACAATGGAGTGAGGATTTTTTTGTGGAAACAAAAACTATTAAAAGGCTTCCCTCGTGGGTTAGGCTTTTCGGACTTACATATTAGCTTATCAATAAGGAGGTTTTGAAGAATATTGGCTATAGTCAAGGGGAGTTCATCCAAGAGGGACCAATTGCTAAGGAGCGAGGGAATGGTGTATATACCCGGACATGTGTTGCAATGGATATTTCAAAACCTTTGCCACAATAAATTAAGATTAAATTGGAATCAAGAGAATGAGATCAAGAAGTGAATTATGAAAACATTACATTTTTATGCCACAAATGTTATGAGACTGGACACATGGCAAGAGATTGCAAAATGAAAACAATTGATAAAAAGACGGAAAATTTCAGCCATGAGACAAACTTCAATATGAAGCAAGGTATCATAAAAAAGTAGAAGCTTAGATCAAGGATTTTTTACTCCCAAAAAAGTGGTAAATATAGTCCCTTTGCATCATTAAACGGGAAAGGCTATCATGGTTTACTCACGTCAACCATTAGGAGAATTAAAGAAGGCCACAAAGGATGAGGAAGCACAATGGGCAAATTCAAATTCAAAAGCAATTAATGGTGCAAAGGAAGATGTTGAGGCAAGTTTTAAAACAAAGGAAGCGAAAGAGGTCAAGTTTAGTCCAAGTAAATCATCTTCATTTTCCTCAAGTAGTATAAAATTCTCTCCTTGCAATAAGAATGAAAGCAACATAGAGCTTATCGCTTGCAGTAACAAGAAGCTAGGTATGCATATAAAATTAGATATGAACAAATCCAATGATAGGGTTTATTGGAGTCTTGTACATGATATTCTTAGAAAATTTGGTTTTGATCAAGGTTGATGTGAATGGATTAGATGTTATAGCATTCCAAAATATTCTATTTTGATCAATGAATCCTCTATTGGATACTTTGAATCATCTCGTGTGCTTCTCCAGGCGACCTGCTATCTTCTTATTTGTTATTACTCTTGTTGAGGCATTGGGAAGAGCTTTCTCAAAGGCAAAAATGGAAGGAAATATCAAAGGTATTCAAGTTACAACAAATGGTCCCTTTGAAACTCATCTCCAATTTGTTGATGATACTTTTCTTTTGGGTCATCCCTTAGCCAAAAAAGGCCATGGAGTTTAAATCAATACTATCATGCTATAAGAAGGCTGATGAACAATTGATTAATGGTACAAAATCGTGGGTCTTCTTTCATTAACACTGCTATAGATTTACAACGGATTGTTGTGAAGATTTTGGGTTTAAAGCTGGAAAATTGCTATTAACTTATCTGGGTATTTGTTTGTCTAACAAAGGAAAGAATAAGAAGCTTTGGAACTCTAGCATGAAATCTTGTTTAGTAGGTTGGAAAGGTAAGTTCTTAACCATGATTGGAAGGCCACAACTCCTAAAAATTACCCTGTAGTCTATCCCTATATGTATCATGTCACTTTCAAGATTGCCAATAGATTTAGCATCCAAATTTGATTGAATTCAAAGAGGTTTTCTTTGGAAAGAATGTGAGGAAATATTTAGGTTTCCTCTTTGTAAGTGGCTAGCGTTTGCAAAGGAAATAATATTGGAAGGGCAGGCTTATGAAATTATACACTTATGAGTTTGGCATTATGGGCAAAACTTGGTTGGAGATTATTCAAAGATCAAGGAAAGACTTGGGCAAAAATGTTACTTCAAAAATATATAAGTTCTATTGATGCAATAAAATTGTTCACGAAAATTCTTGAAACATGGAACTTCAAATCATATAATTTGCAATTGATCAAGAAACATATTAGATGGTTAGTCAACGAGTTAGATTATGCAAATTTTTGGTCTAATGCTTGGTTAAATCCTTATCCTTTTATTTTTGATCTAAAAATGACAATCATTGGCTTGGGCATGTTTAACTTTTATCGGTTCAAAGATAACAAAAAAAGTATATTAATGCGAGCATCAATTCTAAATCATGGATTTCTATTATGAACCTGGTTGAAGGAGAGTACCTCAAACAAAGAGTGAATGAGCTTCAAAGGATGCTTCAAGAGTTCTATTTGCCTATTTTTACATAGAAGGATGAGTTGGTTTGAAATCTATCAAAATATGGTGGATACTCAAAAGATTTCCCTTGGAAGAATGTTTGGTCACTCAAGGCCTTCCCTAAGGCCTCAACATCCCTTTGGTTAGTAGTTCAAAGCAAGATTCGTATAGGTGAGAGTTTGCGAAGAAGAGGATATCATGGATTTTTCATGTGTGTCTTGTGTGAGAAGGATATAGAATCATGTGAGAAGGATCTAGAAATATTAGATAATTACCTTTTCAGTGTCCCGTTGCTTATACCATTTGGGGCTGCTTTTTAAAAAAATTGAGAATTTATTGGGGAGCTTCATCAACAAAGAGTACATGAAATGTTGGATTGATTGTTTCAAAGCTAAAGCATTCTGCATTTTGTGGAGGATTGCTCCTGCCATTATTCGTTGGAATTTATGGCATGAAAGGAATAAGAAAACTTTTAAAATCAAATGTTAAATTCATGCCCAAGTTTGGATTTGTATTATTCTCTCTTGCGGAATGTTCACAGACATGGTGCTCACCATGGGAAATCTCAAGTGCGGAAAAAGAGGTGCTAGCCTCTTGGTCAAAAGATTTGAATATACATGGAAGGGTCATCATTTTTTTTTTGTCGGAAAAAAATAACTTTCATTTCAGAATTTGAAAAAATGTTACAATGAGATGGGTATTTTATACCCTCATATAGGCCTTACTAAACAACCCCATTAAGACGTCAAAGAAACACAAATATTGCCCTAAAACATGACTTCTATCCAAAGAAAGCAAGCATCAAAAGGCAGCAAATTGTGCACACCTCCCAGAAACATTGTAGATGGAAGAACATTCTGGCAGAAAAAGCAGATAAGCAACGGTGGGGCAAACAAATCCACAATCAAATTAGGGCCACAACAATTGTGGAAAACGCCCACAATCTCACCCCCCACAAGCCATCACTCATGAAACTAGAATGGAAGTCGGTTGCCATACGACAACAATGGCAGCGACCCATCAATGCAGCTCCTTCCACTAGACTCAAGAGCCTATAGAGAAATTCACACATTGATGGATCACTGCCGCACCACGCTAAGCGGGCCATCACATGCAACGTCAGTTGAAGAGCACAAAAAGTCCCCGGGTCACCAAGGAGATCTGTCCCCTAGACGTTGACACAAACCTTTTGCCACATGGGCCAAAACTCTACCAAACAAAAATGCTGCCATGAAAGAAAACAAAAGAACTAACCCACCACCACTTCTTCCTATTGCCGCCACTGTGAGCTGAAGTATTCAGAGAACCATGGCCACTACCATGGCAGTGGCCCACACTACTAACCCTAAGTTAGAAAAAAAAGCAAATAGGCAACAATGGGGAAAACAAACCCACAATCAAAATAGGGCCACAACAATTGCGAAAAACACCCACAATCATTCCCCTCACAGGGCATTGCTTAGGAAACCAAAATGAAAGTTAGCTGCCATACAAGAACAATGGTAGTGTCCATCAATGCAACTTAGCCCATTGGACTCAAAAGCCTATAGAGAAACCCACACATTGTTGGATCACCACCGCACCACGCCAAGCAGCCATCACATGCAGCGTCAATTGAAGAGCACAAAAAATGTCCCCAGGCCACCAAGGAGATTCGTCCCCAAGACATCGACACAAGCCGTCTACTCTACCAAACAAAAATGTTGTCTGTGAAAGAAAAACAAAAAACTGACCCACCATCACTTCTTCCCATTGTTGCCGCCGTGAGTTAAAGTATTGAAAGAACCATGACTATTTCCATGGCTGGAAATGCCATGGCAATGGCTCACACTACTAACCCTAAGCCTGCACCCGAAACGCGAAAACCCTATTGGATCTCCAATCTTACTAACATACCTAAACTAGTTCTATCTATCTATCTATCTATATATCACATGGAAGGGTCATCTACGATAATGGAGTCAACAAAAAATACTTTCTTCAATCTATGTTAAAATGAAAATGTCCAGAAGTTAGGATTATCAAATTTAATTTTGATGGTTGCTTCCAAAGGAATTTTAAGAAAGTTGGTGAAGGTTGTTTTTTTCAAAATAATGAAGGCAAAATTCTCTTCACTTAGAATCATGTGAAACTTCAACTAACAACTATGTAGAGACTAGGGCAACTTTTACAGGGATCAAAATTGCCTTTGAAAAAGGATGAAGATATATTTCAATAGAGAGGGATTCACAAATTATTGTTAATGCTATGAAGAAAAATGGATGCAGGGTTTAGATAAAAAATAACATTACTTTTGATGTCCATCAACTATTGTTGGAGGCAGTATTTTGGAAATGCCATTATATCTATAGAGAAGGAAATTGGGTAGAAGATAATTTAGCGAATCACGGTGTTGATCTTGGTCTTAGCAAAATTCAAATTTTAGAAGGCAATTGGACGAGTGATTTATCTCTTAACGAAAATTATGTGAAGGCACAATTGTTTGATGAAGATGAATATATATATATATATATATATATATATATATATATATATATATATTTTTTTAATTGGTTATATAGGATTGAAATAGGTCCCACCCATATTACATTGTGACCACATAGTGTATTACAACAAATTGGCAATTATACATTTATTGCTTGGCAAGATTTGAACTTGGGTCTCCTCCTTGAAAGTTGAGGAATTCAACTGGTTGAGCTACTTCCAAATGGTATTCTTGATAGAAAGGCAAATGAAGATTATCTTTGATAAAAAAACATGCTAGATATTGTTTAATTAACCTAACAACAATGTAGTGCCAACAATATAATGTTTTGTTATTTTGATGCTAGTGACCCCAAATAGAAGCCACACATAGCTTCTTTAACATATATATATATATATGAGAGAAAACTAAGGTCTCCTTCCTTCCATCTATAAGTGGAGGAAAGGCCCTAGGCTATACATGTTTCTTTTTCACTCATTAGAAATAGTATAATCGAGATCTGCCATTGTTCTCTCTTTTGAATCTTTATTCAGGTTCATAGGTGTGAGTCTACCACTAGGTGAGCAGCTGCCCTGACTTGTGTCTGTTTATTTGTTTTTTCCCCCTTTAGTACACTACAAATGGGATTAGAGGCAAGATTTAGTGTCTCCTCCTTCCATCTATAAATGGAGGAAAGGTCTTAAGCTATGCATATTTCTTTTTCACTCATTAAAAGTAATATAATACAGAGCCACCATTGTTGCCTCTTCTAAATCTTTGTTCAGGTCAATAGGTGTGAGTCCCCCACTAGGTGAGAAGGTGCTCCCATTTGTGTTTGTTTATTTGTTCTTTTGCCCTTCACTACACTATGAGTGGTATTAGAGGAAATTCATCTTCGTTCACTCTACAACATCCACCCCCCCCAAAAAAGGCCTAGGATGCATAGAAACTAGTTTGGAAGTCAATGTGACTTTGTGGGTAGGGAAGAGCTGAGAGATATGTTTTAAAGTTTTTCTACAGATATAAGATGTGACGTGCAAGATGTCATAAGAGATGTTGGTCAGAATAGGAGATCCTCATCACACGAGGAAGAGGATGCAAACCCTTGTGTAGAATGGAAGACAATCCATTCTAACTTTTCTAGCTGCTCAAAATCTCCAAAAGGCTTTATTTAACCTGGAGAAGAAAATCCCATAGTTTTGGGGAAGTGAGGTTTGTATGTGGTTCAGTAAGCCCATACATGATTTTTAGGTGCAATGTATTACTGATATTGAGGAGAAATTGAATTTTGCGTTGTAAGGTTAGATGGAGTAGCCCATAAATGGGGAGATGGGTGAGTTACATGAAACCCTAGAAGAGGTGTAATGACTTCGTTGAGGCACTCTTTCATAGAGCATATTCGAATTGGTATGAGCCATATAATGTCCAACTTATGCACCTATTCCAGGAGGACATATTAGTTGAAGAAAACACGAAGATCCAAGTTCTAGAATCCAAGGCCATTATCGTAGCATGACTGTGGTATGCCACACTTGGAGGAACAAATATGAATGATAGGGTAACTGCTTAGGAATTCTCTGGATGTAGCCAGACGGTTTGCATCAACCTTCCTCTAGCGACCTTGCACAATATAGTTTAGACGGCCCAGTCTGAAGATCAGACGACCTGACAATATTCCTCAGATGGTTGGCACTTGCCCGGATGGCTTGGCACTTGCATGTGATGACTTGGCAACAACCCGGACGACCTTGTACGACAAATAGAATACACGATAACAGGGTTTGATTCTATATCTACTACAACAATCAATCAATGTAAACACATACAAATATCACACATAGAACAATGGCTGAATGATGAATAGATATTAACAAGATATTGCATTACATATGAGCCTATATGGTCACACAGCGTACGGCTTCTCCCAACATACTGTCTTCAGCATATACAATATCTACTTCTGTGCAGAACTATCATGTGCATACAATATCTCCAACATACTCTCTCCTTGGCATGCACAATCTCTCCAATGTATGTGTGTGTACCCACTCAATTGAATGAGGGGGTCTATTTAAACTAGGGGGAAGGTAGTTATTGACAACTACCAACCCCGACACCTCACCTCTTTCTCATTACATTTGTCTTGCATTTCATTTCATTTCCCTCCTAACTACAAGACAAACTAGGTGACAACTAACTCATTTGCACATGACTATCACTTAACTCATCATTACATTATTTCATGCAATATTACAATATTACAATTTTATTCAAATTACAAAACTTTAGTATATGCATACTTGACTTCCATGCATATTTTATTTCCAACTTCTATTTCTTGTGCTGAGGTGGCAAGTCAAAACAAGTGTCGACATCTGCCCTCCCCTTTAGATTGGTCAATGTCCTCATCAACAAT
Organism: Wollemia nobilis; assembly: GCA_028583015.1. Classification (NCBI taxonomy): domain Eukaryota; kingdom Viridiplantae; phylum Streptophyta; class Pinopsida; order Araucariales; family Araucariaceae; genus Wollemia; species Wollemia nobilis. Next base: position 15,387,238 of record JAQPPZ010000521.1, read on the forward strand.
TGTTGCTGCTCTTGGGGACTTTGGCTTTGTTGAGGTTGAGGCGATGGAACAAGTACTCCTCCAAGCTCCTGGATTTGCAGCTTCAAAGCTTCATTCTCTCCCTTGAGTCTCTTGGCATAGGCTTGGTAACGAGCCCACTAGAAGCCATAATGATGCGACTTCTGCTTGACTTCTACCAGCCTAGCCTTTAACTCAGCCTCTCTCTTTGCTGCTTCAGCTTCCTTCCTCGCAGCTACTACCAGCTGCTCATCCCGTTCCACGATCAGTTGATCCTTATGAGCAAGCTCCTTCATCTTTACTTCTAGAGTTTGCTCCCTCACCGCACATTTAGACTTCAATTGTCCTATCAACTGATCCTGCTGTTCCTGTGTCTGCCTCATAGTCTCTATCTCCTTCCTCAACTCTACTAGTTCTGCTTTGACATCCTGCTGCACTTGCTGAAGTTGTCCTTCCACCATCTACACTTGGTTAGCCTGCTCTTCCTCTTTCAACTTCAAGCTACAAACCATCTGCTGAAACATCTCTAATCCTGCTGCTAACCACTGAATCAGATATGCCAAAAAGTTCATTCTAGCATACAATTTTACCAACTCAGGTGCCAACTTCACATACTTGACACTTGGAAGTTCAGGATAGGGCGCCATATTTCCTTCATCAACATAAACCTGCGGTGGATATCGATAGAGTACTTGAGTTCTTTCTAGCAGATTCCTGATCTCCAACATCGAATTGATACTACTACTGCCAGCTCCTAGCTCCCATGGCTACATCTGATATATTTTTGCAAACTTCTTCATGCGCTCATCATCACAAGCCCAATGCACCAGTTTGCTCAACTCTACTTCCATCCTCAATTGCCATAGTCGCTAGTCCCCAACACATCCTACTTGGAACTCACTCTAAACTCTATCAAACAATCCACTCACCTTCTCAAAGAATGTATCAACCTGCTCATTGATATTTTCGCCATGGACTGGTGGTCTCCTCAAATTTGGCACTTCTATGATGAAATGCTCACTTGTTTCTTCATCTGCCAGTTCCATATCCGTATCATCCTTGGTGGTTGTCTCCTCAACATCCTCCCCACCATGACCTGTCAGGTTGATCTTTTGTTTGGCTGCCTTGCCCTCCTGAATCTCTTGAATCCTTTCCCCTTCTACATCAACAATCTTCCCAGTTGTGTCCATCGTCTCTTTACCCTTCTCAGGTGCTTCCTCTAGTGGTTGACTACTCTAGCCTTCTTTCCATAACCTATACTCTGATGCAGGTTGTTTTCCTTTCTCCCTACTCTCCTTCGACATTGATGAAATTGGTGCCGTAGTTTGCGTGGTTGTAGATGTCAACTCAATCGGTGGTCCCTCATCCAACGGAGGTGATCCACATCTATCCACTGCATTTGCATACTATCTGAGTGGTGTTGTATTGTAACTTTTTGGTGTATCTACATTGTCTACATGCATTGAAACATCACCAACGAAGTCTCCTCCACTTGGTACTTCGTCCAATGGTGGTGATGCTTCCACCACATCTATTGCAGTTTGAACATCCTCATCCACATCTACAATCACCAGTGTCTCCTGCACGTGTTGATGCATAATTCTTCCTTCAAACTATTGCGTTGCTTCCTCTGCACACCAAACATTTTGCGCAATAGGTACATCTAACTTTGGCTGCTGTCCACCAATGGCAGCCTTACTTGAAGCCACTCCTCTGGTACCCGCAATGGCACCTACAATGCCTCCTTGCACAGTCTAGCTTCCTGGTTGTGCTGGAGTTCCCCTTTGCACTGCATCCTTTGACATTCCACGCACTTGGATTTGTTGACCCGCCACCACCTTCTGCACATTGCCACCAACTATCCTTTTTGTGGCCTATTGTGGGGGTCCTGAAGAGAACATCTTGGCACCTTGACTAGCTGACTATTGTTGTTGTTGTTGTAGGGATTGCGGTTGTTGCAGTTGTGCTCCCATTTGCTGCCATTGCTGTTCCAACTTTCTTCGCTTCTTCTCCTTCCTAACTAATTCCTCAACATTTGGCAGTTGCTCCTCAACTCCATCAAATTCTTCACTTCCTTCAGCTACAACATCCATCTCATCTCCTGATGCTTCTTGTGCCTTCCTCTTCTTCAATGCACTCTTTTTCTTCTTTCTTGGAGTATTGACTTTCATCAATGGGGCAACATGTACCCATCAAAAAATTGTAGGTGCATTCTCCAGAATAGTATGAGGAGGATTCAACCCTGGAAACTGAATCTTCTCATGTGAAAATGCATCCAAAATCAAGGCAATGGCATGGAAAGCCATTGAAAAATTCTTTGTGTACCACATCAGAAAATTCTGAATATGGTCTGATAGAAATGTAGCCCAATCATATTGCTCTCCAGCCATGATTCCTTCCATGTAGGGTATGAGCCAAGTGGGCATCTCCGAGGCTCTTTGCTCGCCAGATAGTCTAGACATGATCACGTTCATTGTACACCGCAACTCATCTGACTTAAGATGTTGCATTTTCAATCCACGACTACCATGCTTTGTCAGCTTAGCCACTTCCTGTGGATTGAGATTGGCGACCTTATCAATGAAAATCCATAACCGGTAGGGCTCCACTCCCTCCTTCACCGGTCTTGTGGAATTCGACAAACCAAAAATTCTCCAAAAATTATTCGGGGAGAATGATACTCATACCTCCTTGTCACCTATCATAACTTTATTGCGATTCCACTTAACATCATATGTTTGCAACATTTCTAATAGGTATGGCCTGAAAAAATCTTTACCAAAGCCAAGAACTTGTAGAATAAACTGCACTTCTACATTCTGAAATGCGGTTTTCAGCGAGTGGTCCATCGGGTGTGCTCCACCCACCAAGTTATGCAAAACTGTCTTGTTGGTGTCATCTAGGTCATTTCCTTGAAGGGGATTTGCATCCTTTTCTTCCTCTTATTCTTCACCTGTGGTGAAGCTACTGACTCCTTGCCATGTTCGTGGCATTCATCAAGTGTTGTCGCATTCTCCCTTGTCCAACGTTTATTTTGTATTCTCTCTCTACCATGCACACAGTGAAATAGGCGTCTCGCGAAGCCCGCTCCGATGCTTCCTCTATGAGTGCGAGGTCTTGCCTACAACACAACCTTTGGTGGAAACCTCCTCTGTAGTTCCATCCGTTCAATCCTTTTAGAAATTTGTGGCCTTCTCTATGTTCCTCCTGCAGTCAAGTTCCTTGGCTTCGAATTTTGAAAACTTCCAACAGCTACTACCTCCTGACGGCCTGCCTCCAAACAGTATGGTCTTGGACGACTTCTTGCCAGATTGCCCAGCCTCAGATGACTCGACTGTGGATGGTTTGGTCTCTAACGGCTCAATCCTTGACGACTTCCTCTGGGTAGCCTCCCGGCGTCCATACGACAATGTATGCAACTCCCCAAATGACTCGTATTCTTGGTTTCAACTCCAAATTATCTCCTTCAACAGCAATCTATATGGTCTATTCGATTTATGAAAATATCTTCATAGCAGTTAGGTGCTTTCTCCCTTGCATAGACTGATTGCAATTTCTTCTTTCGTCCTCCTTTATTGCAATCGTTCACTGCAACCCTTGTATTTGCAAAAGAAAAATATTTTTCGTTGGCATTGGGGAGGGATTTCCAACAGGAACCCTTTCCGGTACTTCTTGGCAGCTTTGAACTTCTTTTTGGCTGTTCACTTTTACAACGTAGTCTTTCTCCTCATGGAAATCTCCTTTTGCACCGTCGCTTTGGTTTGCTACTTCCATTGTGCAATGTCTTCTATTAGGGGTGCTCTTGTCCGTACAGTCTCCAACTTCCTCCTCTTGCAATGTTTGGTTCACGCTCCCTATAGCTTCTCTCCAGTGTTGTGCGTTAGAATGCTTCATGGCCATCTCCCAACGCCTATTTATAAGATGGAGGTGGTAGGGGGACAATTGTCCTGCATGTGGCAACTGCCTCTCAACTACCACTTTGCCACCTTTAATTGCCTTGCATGTAACTGGACGTGTTTTTTTCGTCTTTTCTCCCTTATCTTCGCCACCTTGCACATGTTTATTACTCACTTTACCCATTGTACGACCACAATCTAATTTTTCCTTTGCCCTATGCATACGGCCTAGGCGGCTAGACGACTCGCTTGATTGACTTTTCGGTGCCTCTGCTTGCTTTTCTCGACGGCTCCTTTGTCCGAATGATCTTGACTGCTGGCTCGGATAACCCTATCTTATTGGTTGCCATCTTGGTCTAACATTCTACTCAATATGGCCTAGGTGGCCTAACAGCTCACCACCCCATCTTGACTGCCTTCTTTGTCATTGGCTTGTTTGCGATGGTCTTCGGTGTCGGGTTTAACTCTTTCGTTTTGTCATTCAATAGGTGCTTCCGTAGTGCCTCTTTTGGACGGCCCGACCTCTCTTCCTTTCGTTTCACCTCTATCAAACGGTCTTGATGTAGTTGCTAGTTGAACCTATTCATTAGACGGCTTTGTTGCACTTAATCTCTCATTCCTTTGTCCTAGATGGCCTTCAACAACTCTTGACGGTATGATCCTCAGCTCAGATGGTCCAAGGGTCATTTGGGGTCTCCTCTTATCTTCGAGACAGCCATAGGGTGGGTCAAACTTCCCATTCTACCGGCTATACAGCCTAAGAGGCAGTCTAAGGGAAAAAAATTCCCCTCAAATGACCCGGAAAGAAGCCAGACGACCTCCTCCCTTGGCTTGGTAGATCCAAATCGCCTAGGGGTCTTGACGGCCCTCCCAGACTGCTTGAATTGCCTAATTCGTAAGCACGCCTTGGGTCATCTGGTAGTCTTTGCAGACTACTTCGACTTCCCAAGGAACCATTCAAGTTTGGTGGATCATGATTTCTCCAACTCATCTGCCTACTTGCCTCAAAGGCATTTCGGCTCTGAGTTACTTGTTGTTCATCTCCATTGCCTATGGGTTGGGTAACTTGATGTCTTCGTGGTGTTCTCCTCCTTACTCTTCTTCCAAGTTCCAAGCCAGAGCTATCATTGCTCCAATCCTCTTCATCACTACTTGAACTTGTCAAGGATACACTACTCGACTCTTGTCTTAAGTTCCCAACTTCTCCTCCCTTGCTTGGAAATGGTACTTCATGTATATCTCTCCATTCTACCTCACTTGCAATAGGTCTTCTTGCTGAATTGGTAGTCTATCTCCAAAAACTCAACTTTCTCTACACAACCATTAGCAACTCCCAACACTTGCTTGTTTGTTGCACACCTCCAAGAGTCTCCTCCAAACTTGTCCCATTTCCAAAAAAACTTCTACCCATTGCTTGAATATCCTGCCGCATTCTTAACAATTCTTGTGCACGTTGTCTCCTTAATTCCACAATTCGATTATTCAATTGCTCACTTTGCTCATGCAACTATTGTGTTTCTTCTCTCATTCTTTGTTGTGCATGACCAATAGCTGCAAGCAAACTCATTCCTTCATACTCACTCCCCTCACTCTGAGGCTCTTATTCTAGTGGTTCTCCTTGCCCAACATACACCACCACCATTCATTGTATGTTTTCTGCATTCAATGATCTCAATCGTTCTTCCTCTTCTACATCTAGAAATCTGACATGCACCCGAATCCGTCTACGCTTCGTAGACTGAGGCTGCAATTCCTCTTGTTCAATCATGGGTTGCATATTCACTTCTTGCCTACTTGCGTTCTCCTCTTCATACAACCAAGCTAGCTGCTCCACAAGTTCATTATCTAAGTCATTGCTTTCTATTACACCATCTTCCTCCTTAGTACGACTTGACTCCCCAACTTCCTAAATCGAGATTCCTTGAAAGGATCCTAAAGACTGACTTGGTGCCATTGTCAGCCTTCCCATACTTGTTCCTTCGTCAGTTGGTTCGAAATTCACCATGTTGACTTGTGCTCGCATCTTATATGGCTTCAACTTCGAACCATTAACTGTTTTGGGCACAATGTCCTATCTAGTTTCTTCAATCTTACTGCGCCATTACTCATTACTTCATCCACTTGGAAGGGTCCAAGCCATAAGGTCTTCAACTTTCCTGGCTTGATTTCTCTCTTGCCATTATACTTCAAGACTAAGTCACCTGGCTTCAAATCCATCTTCCTCAAGTGCTTGTCATGCCACAACTTCCTACGACGTTGGGCAACCTCCGTGGCCCATTGAGCCATCACTCTCTTCTCATCCAACTTGATGAGTGTCGTTAGCCTCTCCTCTAGGCTCTCCTGGTCACCTAGACGGTTTTGTACCGCCACTCTCAAACTTGGTACCAGAAACTCCACTGGCACAATTGCTTCCTGACCATACATCAACTGGAATGGAGTGTGATTCGTCATTGGCTTAAATGTAGTCCTGTACACCCACAGGACCGTTGGCAATCTCTCCTCCCAATCAGCATCTTCAATTCCACACGTCTTATACATTATTGAGACCAAGACCTTATTCATTGCTTTCGCTTGCCCATTTGCTCTGGGGTAATATGGACTAGACAACGAATGCAAGATCTTAAACTCTATGGTCAACTTCTGAATAATCTCATTGACAAAGTGTCCTCCACGATCACTTGTCAACTGAAGAGGTATGCCGAATCTTGTAATCACTTGCTCATACAAGAAACGTGCAATGCTCTTTGCGGAATTGTTAGGCAATGCCCTTGCCTCGACCCACTTTGTCAAATATTCAGTAGCTACCACAATGTATCTACATCTTCTTGCTAGTCTTCAATGGTCCAACAAAATCGAGACCCCATCTCTCAAACAACTCCTGCGGTTGTGACGGGTGCAATGGCATGAAGTCCCTCCTCAACGGCTTCCCAACTCTCTAGCATGTATTGCATGTTGTCACAAACTCCTTTGCATCACGATAGAGGGTGGGCCACCACAACCTTGCTAGAAGCACCTTCCTCATGGTCGCATCTGGTCCCATATGCCCTCCTGCCAGCCCCTCGTGAGCTTCCTTCAACGCTGTGTTCACTTCCTCATCCATTACACACCTCCACAATACTCCATCAGGTCTGATCTTGTACAACAATCCAACTATCAATTGAAATGGTGCTGATTTCACAATAATCTTCTTCTCGGCTATCGTCAACTCCTTTGGCAACTCTCTCGTCGACAAGTATTCACCCACATACTTGTACCATGACGGTAGCGCAATGATTGAAAACAAATGAGCGTTTGGAAATTCATTCGACACTCCTCCCTTCGCAAGCTCTCCTGAGCGAATCCTTGACAATTGATCCGCTATCACGTGCTTCTTCCTAGGTCTGACTACCACTCGAAACATGAATTCTTGTAACGTGATGAGCCACTTGCTAACTCGTCTGTGAATAGTTGGCTTGTTGATCAAATACAACAATGCTTGATGGTCCACATAGAAAGCAAAAGGATTGGTGAGCAGATAATGTCTGAACTTCTGCACTGCATACACCATTCCCAAAGCTTCCTACTTTGTAGTGTTGTAATTTTTCTCCACAAGACAACAATCGACTTGAAAAATATATGGGTTGATCCAACCCATATTGCCCCTCCTGGGCCAACCCACATCCAATTGCAAAATTGGATGCATCAACATGGACATGGAACTCCTTCTCCCAATCTGGAAATACCAGAATGGGTGTGCAAACCAACTTTGCCTTCCTCGAAGGCCTTCTGATGCTCCTTCATCCATCGAAAAGGAACATTCTTGCGTGTACACACATCTAGAGGGTGTGAAACTTGTGCAAAGTTTTTGATGAAGCATCGATAATACCCAACATGTCCCAAAAAGGACTTCAACGAACTCATGTCGTATGGCTCTTCCATGCTCATCACGACTCGTATCTTGTCAAGATCGGTCTTCAAACCCTCTTTACATACAACATGCCCAAGTAATTTTCCATATGGTACCAACAACTTACACTTCTTTGGGTTCAAGGACAATCGAGCATTCATACACAACTTCATGCATTCCTCCAATGCCTTCAAATGCTCATCCTTCCTTCCATACAACGACCAATCATCCAAGAATACTTTGAACTTGCTCGTGGACATTTGTTAAAAAATATACAGAATTATTCATTGAAATGTGGTAGGGGCATTGCACAAACCGAAAGGCATTCGATTATATGCATAAATGCCATTCTCTACTACAAAAGTGGTCTTCAACCTATCTTCCTTGGCTATACTAATTTGATTGTAGCCCGAGAATCCATCCAAGAATGAATAGATCTCATGTCCTGCTACCTCCAAAATCGAATCAATAAATGGTATAGGAAAGGGATCTTTAATAGTCATTGCATTCAAACTCCGAAAATCGACGCAGATGCGGATCTGATTGCTTTCCTTCTTCAAACTGATCACAATTGGTGACACCCACTCACTCATAGTCACCTTGAAAATTATTCCAGCATCCAACATCTTCTCGATTTCTGCATTGACTAAGGCCGCGTACTTTGGATTCATTCTGTACGACCTTCTTCTCATTAGTTGTGCACCTGGAACCAACGGAATCCGATGCACACAGTTCAGGTGGAATCCCTTTCAAATCCTTATAAGTCCATGCGAAGACCTCCTTATATTGCATAAATATTTTGAAAGTTGTTGCTTTAAAACTAGATCCCACTCATCCCTACAATGGATCATATTTTCTTCATCACCTTCATCGAGATTTACCTGCACCATCTTTGGTCCTTCATACTGTATGGTGTCAGGCTCTTTTGCCACATCAAATGGGTGTGCTGGCTTTTCATCAATCAATGCATCACCAACACTATACAAAATTCTCACTTCTCCTCTTCAACTTTGGTTGTAGACTTGGTATTTTGACTGCATTTGCCGATCTCGTATACACTCCATGATGGTTCATCTTGGATCTCTTCTTCTGCATTGATACACATGTAGGTTGGCTGAAAAACTTCATAGTCTTCCATTTGCCAATGTAGAAGTCCGCTATCAAAGTGCTCCTCATCTTCCATGCACTCTTCCAACTCCAACACTCCATTTTCATTCAGTTCACATTCGTTTTCATCCTTCGATGATGAACTCCTACGGATGTCGCCAATTCCTCACTTACAAATTGATTCTTTAGATTAATCACATACTTGTGTTGGCCCTTCTTAAATGTCAAGCGATCCTTCTCCCAATTGTGGTTTACTTTTGCCATGTGTAGCCACCCATGTCCCAACAATGCATCATAGGCTGGTTTTTGCATAGCAATCACCACAAAGTCCATGATGAACACTTGATCAATGATCTTTACTTTTTGTGCAGTCAATACTCCCTTCATCTCTATTCCATATTGGTCTACGCCATACAACCAAAAGTTGGGAGACCACAAAAATGGTGCCCCCAAATCTTTCCACATCTTTTCGGGCAATACATTTACACTTGAACCTCCATCAACGATTACTTGTGTCAACTTATGGTTCAACAACTCAATGTGGATCAGTGCTGGTTTCTTCCCGACATCTATCATCAAGATTGTTGGGTCAATATACTGATCCTTCCTTATTCGTGTTGCTTCTAGTTGGTGATGTAGCTCCTCCACTCTTCTTGTCTGCACCATCTCTCCTACCATCGCATATAGCTCTAGTACTGTGCCTAGTAAATTGGATACTTTCACTTCAATACTTGTATTCAATACTTGTGTAGCCAACTGGTTTGTTGACATGTCATCTTCTTCAATCGTGATAGGTTCCTTCAACTTCTTCTCCTGGAGCAATCTCTCTTGATTGGTCTTTCTTGTCTCTTCTTCAAGTTGGACATGTGCTTCCTGCCATCTCCCCTTCTCCTTAGCAGGGTTCGGGTATTGTTCCACCTTCTTTGCTTGTGCTTGAGCTAAAGCTAACACGCGTTTCTTCTTCTACTACTGGTCTTGTGGAGGCTCCTCAATGTCAATAAAATTGACATTCTGTAAGTTGGTCGTACTCGCCTTCTTCGGGCAATTTGCCTCCTTGTGATTGCCCAGTCCGCACCACCTGGACATCATTGTAGTATTGTTTCCATTGCCCCCTCTTGTTGGAGCATTTTGACAATTGCATGCAAAGTGTCCTCACTCTTGACATATTCAACATTGAATGATTGGCCTCCCCTCTGAATCATATTGTAACCGACCCTCTCCTCCTATGGATTGATTCCCTTGTGGTTGTCTTCTTTGGCAGTTGTTTTGGTATCTGCCAATTGTCTCTTGTTTTTTGCTTTTTGAAGTGCTTGGCTTGTCTTCCTTAACCTCCTTTTGCATCATCAATGTCTAGTGTCTGGCACTTTTTAAATTAAACGGACAATCGGCAATAACATGCCCCACAACTTCACAAATATTACAAAATGCTTTCTTCGGACAAGTGACATTGGTGTGTCTTGATTTACAATTAGAACACCATATGTCCTTTTTCTCTTTCTTCTTTTAGCCTTCACATCATTAATCATACGTTCTAGGTCCTTTTGCATGGCCTGGATTGTTGCACTCAAGTCATCACGATCACTATCAGAATCGTCATCTCGATCATGACTTGTACTTCCTCCACTTGTTGCGGTTGTCTTCATCTCACTTTCTAAATTCAATGCTCTATCAAAAGCTTCTTGATAGGTAGTTGGTGGAACTACCTTCATCTTCTTCTTGTACCGTGGCAACAATCCATCCAGGAACCATCATTTTTGCAATCCATTTGCTGGCTTTGCTTCCATCTTATCGATGAGTTCCTTCAAACGACGATTGTATGACTTGATATTTTCATCTTTCTTTTGCTTCATCAAATAAATTTCACCAATAATCTCCATGTCATCACAAAGCAATCTGAATTCTTTACTGAATTCAGTCTTCAACTCGTCCCAATTTGTGAAGGGTGTTCCTCTTTTTAGATGCCAATCCATTGCTATTCCACGCAATGTTGTTGGAAACAATCTTAGCCATGAATCTTCATCATCTACGCCATTCTTCTCCATATCGTCTCACACGTTCCGATATGGCATTTTGGGTCTTCCTTCCCATCTCCCATAAACTTTGGGCATTTCTGCTTGCCCGCAATTGTAGCAATATTAGCCATAGGTGGTTGTTTGTCTCCACTTGATGAACCTTCGTTTGATAACTGTTCTTTTGCAAACAACCTTTGGCCGCTACTTTGCGCTCCCACACTTCGCAATCTCCTTTGCGAATACATGAGCGTCGGATTTGGTCTCTCAAGCACACTCTCCCACGGTTGCCTTTGTGCTTGACTCCCATCCTCTGCACCTCTAGGCACTCTCCCTCGCACTTGTGCTGGCGTCACTAGTTGCTTTGCCTCGTCTTGCACATGATCCATGTTGGTGCCTTCTTCACCACTTGTGCGAACGTTCTCCTTGGCCCAAACCTCGTTTGCTTGCTACGCCTCCACTTGCGCTTCGTCCTCCATTGTTAAAAACAATGTTTGCCACCTTTCTTGTTCCTCATCCAAACTTCCCTCCTCTCGAGGGTTCCAAACCCGTTCAACTTCTGGTGCTTGTATCTCCTCACTAGCAAGCTTTGTCAATACTCTTCCTTCATGCAACTCTTCGTCAACAACATGCAAGTCGTCCTCATGCTCAACATGTCCATGTTCTTCTCGTTCTTGTTGTTGTGCAATCCTCAAACTCCTTCGTGTTGGCTGGTCTCTTGCTCTTCTACGTCCATGTCTCCCATGTCCTCATGGTAAGTTATCTATCATCCACCTCTCCCGTCTCCAAGCTCCACGTGGTGCTGGTTCGAACTTCAAATGACAACAATGCCAAATGTAGCATGGTGGTGGTATTCCACTCTTGGAGGAACAATTATGAATGATAGGTTAACTGCTCAACAACTCTCAAGATGTAGCTAGACGACCTGCATCAACCTTCTTCCAATGGCCTTGCACAATACAGTTTAGACAACCCAGTCTAAAGATTAGACAACTTGGCAATATTACTCAGACAACTGGCATTAGCCCAGAAGGCTTGGCGCTTGCATGGGACAACCTGGTAACAACCCAAACGGCCTTGTACGAACAATATACAATAAACAAAATACAAGATAATAGGGTTTGATTTTGTATCTACTGCAACGATCAATCAATGTAAACACACAAAAAAATCATACATAGAACAATGGCTGAATGTTGAATAAGTATTAATGAGATATTGCATAACATATGAGCTTGTACAGTCACACAGCGTACGACTTGTTCCAACATACTGTCTTTAGCATATACAATATCTGCCCTTGTGCAGAACTATTATGTGCGTACAATGTCTCCAATGTACTATCTCCTTGGCATGCACAAAATCTACCCAATGTATGTGTGTGTACCTGCTCAAATGAATGAGGGGGTCTATTTAAACTAGGGGGAAGGTAGTTATTGACAACTACCAACCTCGACACCTCACCTCTTTCTCATTACATTTGTCTTGCATTTCATTTCATTTCCCTCCTAACTACAAGACAAACTAAATGACAACTACCCTTGCATGACTTATTTGCACATGACTATTACTTGACTCATCATTACATTATTCCATGCAATATTACAACATTACAATTTTATTCAAATTACAAAACTTTATTATATGCGTACTTGACTTCCATGCATATTTTATTTCTAACTTTTATTTCTTGTGCTGAGGTGGCAAGTCAGAACTAGTCCCTACAGTTATACCTATAGATCTGATGCACGATATCTACATTTCAATTTACGTCATTAAATCTATATTGAAATATGGAAGTTTAAACCATGAACCCTTGAAGATGCCTTTTTAGTTGCAAAAAGGGATGATGAACACCTAGAAGCTATTTGGAAGAAATTTCTATATCTTAGGAAAAAAGGGTATACATTTGGTAGGAGGAATAAAGAAGGATAGGTTTGAGTCATCATAGTTTAGAAACCCTAGTCATTAGTTTTCCCAAAATATGACACCTACACTTCCCAATCTTTGTCATAGATGTGCCCAAAGTTTGAGCAAAGGTCATACTTATAATTCCAAAAAGTTATACATGGATGAGGATGTATGTTCATCTAAGTTAGGGTAGATCTAGAATTAGATAATGAAGAATCCTTGAAAACCTTGTTGTTGAAGCTGAATAGGAAGATCATAACCCTTCTATAGTGGGAAGAGGGGAACCGACCATGTCTATGTTTGCGATGATTCGGTTGGATTGTCTAATATAATATTAGGTGTTCTTTGTTCATGTCAAAAGGCTAAGGGTTTTGCTTATGGTGAGTCTTGGTAGTACTCTTAATATCTTAGATAAGAAGTAAGTTTAAGGGCTAGTATTTCACCTTGATACCTTAGAAAGCTTCCCTATAAGTGTCCTAGGTCACCCCAATATCCAATTTTTAGGTGGGGTCCTTAATGTTGAGCTTACTATGGGCCAATTATACTCTCAAGGGCAAGTATTACGTTGTTTATATCTCATGTTGTTGATATGTTTGAAGCTCTAATTAATGTATTATTAGGCTGTGAATTGTAGATTAGCATGTAATGTAACCGGGGGCTCCTTCCTCCTATCTATACGTGGAGTGAATGCCCTACACTATGCATGTTTCTTTTCAATCATTAGAATAGTATAACAAAGCCTCCATTTTGCATTTTCTGTATCTTTGCTTGGGTTTTTTGGTTGAGTAGATGCCCCTATTTGTGTTTGTTTATTTGATTACCCCTTTAGTACACTACAAGTGGTATTAGAGCCAAGTTGATCTTTGCTTCCTCTACAACACCCAAAAGAAATGACTAACATACGTAAAAATCAGTTTGGAAGTTGATAGTGTCATAACTCATTACAAGGACTTATTTCTTCTTGAAAGGAGGCTTTTTATTCAATAAATTGTCTGAAATACTAATCCACGGAAACCCTTGAAGATAAAATTTCCCAAAAAGGAAGAAATTTGTTTAAGTTATTTGCACCCTTGCGATTGCGGAGATGCAACTAACATCAAATGCATAGAAATACTAAGGTGTTAATGCAACCTTGCACACTGCAACCCGTTTAATATGCTTTAAAATCCCATGCAGAGAGCATTTATGTAGATGTTAAACCCAAGGTCAATCTTTCCTTGCCTCCTGTGAACAACCTTTTGCGTGGTCTTATTCATGTGGAGATGTTTGTTTCCTTATAAATCAAAGTTTGGTCTTGTCCTCCCTGCATCTGCTTGCCTCCAAAATCTCGACATAATCCCAAAGTCATATCTTCTGCCATTAATTTGTATTTTATACTTCTAGTTGCCCACCTTTTGCTCATGCGTGTGTATTAATTTCACTTGTAACCCCCTTTTCTATGAATATCGTTTTACCTTAGTCATTTTTCATTCTTACCCTCCTTCAGGGTGTGCACAACATTTCATCTCCCTTTCTAGAGTCCCTTTGAGGTGGCATCAATCAATTTATTCTTCCTTAATAGTAAGGTTATGTTTTCCCCTTACTAATAAGCTTGCCTTTTCTTCCTCAATTCCCTTCTTGCCTTTGTTTGTTTACAGTTGTCTCATTATGGCTGTGCTCATCTCTCTCTTTGAAGCAACTTTGGACTATGTTCATCTAGTGCTGCCTAAAAGGATTTCTAGTCAATTTTGTCCGATTTCAAGTTATTCTCCGAAAAATGTATTTTGCTGTGTCAATTGTCTCATAGTAAGTCCTTGCATGTCGGTCTTATTCATCAAACTTGTTATGGGAGGATACGCTCAGAATACCCTTGTACAATGGAGTTTGTCACATGCATGTGCCTTGTCTAAATGTTTTCAAGTCTTTAGTGTTGCCCTTGCAAGCAATTTTGTCCGAAAATTTCCTTGTGAGTTGTTCAATGCTTATTTTGTGTGATTCCATTAAAGCATCCTTATAGAGTCCTTCCCCTTGCGAAGCGAATTCTACTCAGTCCTTTAGAGGCTCATGTGGAGTTTGTTATGTGGGTATACTTTGTTAATTGCACAATTTGTTTTCCAATGTGTTTGCTGTCTTGTCATCTCCACACGAGTTTGCTCTGCATTCTTGAGTTTTTCAAGTGTTGTGCAAAGAAAGCTTTGCAGACAAGTCAAGTCAAATGTGTTTCTAGGTCTCACCATGGTTGCATCACGCACGAGTCTATCCATATAGCATGTAGATCTTGCTTGCAAATGTCACCTTGTGGACATGCCATTTATCATGAAGTTTTGTTCCACACACATATTCCTTCATGCCTACATATATCTGCCAAGGAAACAGGGTTCGCGCACCCGGTTGGTTGGGTGCGTGAACCCGCACCCGCACCGGGTGCGTGGTTGCGGGAACGGGTGCGGCTGGGCCGAACCCTAGCCGCACCCTATTTGACGTGTGGCTAGTTAGGGTTCAGCTGGCCGAACCCTGCCCTATTTGGGCATTGAAATGAATATATATATTTTTTTTATTAGTTATTAGGTGGGCCTTGGATTTAAAAATTTGAAATTTTTTTTTTTTTTTTAAAGTTAATATTTTA
The DNA here is from genome assembly GCA_028583015.1 of Wollemia nobilis. Lineage (NCBI taxonomy): Eukaryota > Viridiplantae > Streptophyta > Pinopsida > Araucariales > Araucariaceae > Wollemia > Wollemia nobilis. The sequence continues at coordinate 15,402,649 of JAQPPZ010000521.1, forward strand.
AATTTTTAAATTTTAAAGTTTTTTACTTTTTAATTAAATTAATTTTATATTTTAAAGTTTTTTACTATTTAGTGTTTAGGTGGGCCCAGCCATGGGCCCACGCAGCCCATACGGGCTTTAAAAGAAAATAAAAAATAAAACTTAAAACTAAAAGTCTAAAAGTTAAAAACTTAAAGTTTAAAACATTTTATTTTATTTTTTTAAGTTTATAGTTTAAACTTTATATGTTAAACTTTTTAGTTTTTTATAATAAAATTATAAATATTAAATTATAATGTATAAAGTGGACTCCAATTCAGTGTAAAGTGAATTGGAGTCCACTTCTCCTATATAAACCATTCTATTAGGGTTGTTATTTTTGTACATGCACTACTATATATTATACATGTACTATTTGAGGAGGGCCTATATATTGTTATCTTTTTATGACTTTGACATCTTGTTGAATATCATATATGCTTTTATGATGCCAATGTGTATGATTTATTTATTTAATTTCTAATGAGTATGATTTATAATTAATTTTATTATTTTGGATAAAAAATACATAAATATGTAAAAAATAAATAAATAAATATATATATATATATATAATTAGCCGCACCCGCACCCGACGAACCCTATTTTTGGCGGGGGCCGCACCCGCACCCGCACCCCCGCACCTAGTAACCTTGATATCTGCACAATGCGAAAACTGACAAAAGGCTTAGCTTTTTAAGGTGACTGTGTTGGTTATTTTGCAGATAAACTCATGAGTTTGTCGATCACTATGGACACTCCATCATCAAGATGCTCTTTGAATGATCCAATTTCGCGAACATGGAGATGGTAATGGGCGATTATGAGACTTTGGAGAAAGACATCTCACTGAAATAATGATACAGTAAATGGAGAAACTAAGAGAGCCAAAGTCTCAATTTTCGAAGAGACATTCATGTGCCCGAAGTTAGTGATTATTTGTATTGTGCATTTGGATTAGTTGACTGGAAACTTGGTGATTTCTAAAGGGAAATTTTTCACGTCCATTAAGTTGTCGCTAGTGAGAGCAATACTTGCATGGGATGTGGTGGTAATGACCAAGGGAAAGGCGGCCTTAGCATGGGAAAAGAATCAAGAGGCATTCCTAAAATGCATCAAGAAGAATTGGATGTAGGCTCCCAAGAAGATGAATGTCCACATGATAATGAAAGCCCCCAAAGCTGATTTCAAAGAGGAGATAGGGGATGCAATTGTCTTGATCATTCGTATTGGAGGGGAACCCGAGTTTGACACTTGAGGACTCTGATGTTCTCATTTCTGAAATTTGTATTTGAAAAATAAGAAACCCATTGGCTGGGCATGCTTAATTTGCCAAGAGTTGATTTGTCAAATTGCCAATGACTTGACAACCAAGTCATTTTATATGACCTCATATTTAGTGTATATTCTTTTGAAGTTTGTCCCCACTGGGGAGAACATGGGAATAAAGAAGAAAATTGTTCACAGACTTCAAGTCCCTTAGTGTTACCCCTCGTTTCACATGAAAAATTTAGAAAAAAAAAGGGGTTTTCATCCACAATGGTTTCCTAAGACACATTTTTGAAATTCTCTCGAGATAACAACACAAGGCTATCAGATGATACAATGAAAGCGATGTACCCATATGCGAATTGGTGTGTGTAGGATGCAACACATACATACTTTCTAGTGTTTAAAGATGTGAGTAAGCCAATGGTGCTTCTCATTAGGCCCATTGATGACCTTGTCCTTAGGGTGTTCTATCGAGAAATCCTTCCTTTTCGCAAGAACGTTACTAGAAAGCACTTTAAGATCTTGGTAGAGTTCCCATTTATCATTGGAAACGTTACCCAAAAGTCTTGTAGGGACTTAAGTAACTTGGAGGGAGAAATCCAACAATTTCATTTTCTTGTTGTTTCAGAAAGGAGAAATTATGACCGAAGGGTTGTGATAAAGGCCTCCCACCTAAAGAGAGCAGATGAAGTGTTTGACCATGAACTTCAGGATGAAGACTTCTTGGCCAATTGTTACAGTGATCAAGGAGTTCATGAACAAGCTATAGGAGAATCAGGTCTTCCAATGTGGATAAATATTCATGATGGCCAAGAAGTGATTTAAGAACAAAGGTCAAAAGAATCGGATGATTCCTTAGGGGCAAAAGAAATTGAAGGAAGTTTTGAAGAGTCCTCATTTGGTAAATTTGCACAAGTGACACAAATTGTCCCCGAGGGTGAGAAGGCAGTCTCTGCAAAAGATGCTTCCAAAGAGGAATCGTCCTTTGAAAGTGAAATGGAAGCCAATGCAGAGGCCCAAGTAATAGGATTTGGTACTGCAAGAGATGATTCTTCTAGCAGCTCACCCATTCAACATTATAGTAGAGAAGTAGTTCAAGTAGTTGGAGCATCAATGAGATCCTCTAGAGCACAACAATCCCCCAATGGTCCTCCTCAAGGAGAGATTCTTAAGGGACACTTGCAACCACTTCACCAAATCAAAGGCAGGTTGGAGGTGTTGATGGTATTGCCAGAGGAGGAATTGTAGGTGACAACGGTGACAATGATAATGATCCAACAAGAAAGAAGAGGAAACCACCACCGAAAAAGGGAAAGAAAAAGAAGCAAACGAAAAATGAAGACATATTAAATATAGATGCTTTTTATAATGATTTCTACAATTGTATACATAGTAGGGCATCTCGAAAATTTGTTGCATCTGTATCCGATACTGCATCTGAATTAGATCTATATTCATTTCCATGCAACATAACAAAATGAGTGTACGACATGTACAATTCTAACGATCTCTTTGTGTGTTCACATTATTTGGTATCAAAGCCAAGTGATTTTGGCCTCTAGAGCTTGTCATTAGAAGGGTTCTCATTCTTTACTACTAACTAGGTCCAACAATTTTAGGCCCCTTGTGTTTAAGGCCCTCGATCTAGTCTTTTTAATGTTTTCCATGTCTCACCATATATTAGATTTACTCCCTTCAAGCTTTAGTTTTGTGGAGTTTGCCACTGGGATCCTAAGATAGGGATTGTACATCGTCCACTTATACGTAGTTTTATAAACTTTCTAGTGCATCATAATTTTTTTAGTAACTCCCTTCTTGTAGCTTCCTTTGGCTGCTTTTGTTCTAAAGAGCATGCAACTGACGACCTTTGATCAACACCGTACGAATCAAGGGGGCAGCAACTTCCTTTTGACTCTTCTTGCTATAGGGTGGGTTTCAAGATAGCACCTTGGAAAAGGAAAGGACAACCAATCAAATAGTCAAAGCTCTGATCTGATCTAGATCAAGATAGATTAAGCTTTGATCTTGTTATGTTCTTTTACACTTGCCTTAGATATGCCCCAGATTTAATCTAGAATGGCTTCAAAAAATAAGGGGAGGAATTGTCACAGGATTCTGCTGATGCTAGTTTTCTTGAACAAATTCTTGCCATGCATATCAGGAACTAGACCAAGAACATATAAGAAATGATCAAAGATCATTTCAATCTATGCTCTTGACAAATTGAGCAAGTATAATTTAACAACTAGGTCTGATGGCATCTTCAATGGTGAGAAGCTTGATGCTTAGTTAGGCTGTTTTGAAGAATATTTTAAAACATGCCCTTAGATCATTGAAATGGAGAAAATCCAAACTGCTGAATTTCGTATGGAAGAATTTGTTCTACACTAGTGCCAGAATCATTATAATATACTTTTAGCTGTTGAAGATGCAGATGGTAATTGTTATCGAACTACCCAATCAGACCACTTTGAAGATCACCAGGAAGAATAGGTTTTATCCTATCGAGTAGTAGGAGAATCTATGGGCCTGATGGGTTCAAGTTGGGCAACTTCCAGGTCAGCTAGTCTGACAATACATTGAATTGCTCAACAAGCTCTAGGATAAGTTGGAAACTGGGGATCAATGAGAGGTACTTAAGGCCAAATTCCTTTCAGGTTTATTTTCTAATAGAACGAAATAGATATATTTGAGGTGGATTATTTGGAAAGAGCACCTAAACTTGTTGTCTACTGAAAATAAATTGTGAGCTAGGTTTTGAAAGAAAGGTTCAACAATGGCAATTCTTCTGGCTTCCAAACTCAGTCCACCTTTATTGAATACTTGAGGGGTTCAGGTCAGTCATCTAAGACTGTTGCTATAGGAAAGAATTATTGGAACTCCCATAAGAAGTATGCCCATTCTACCAAATAATGCTGGGCTATTCAGGCCAAGGAGGAGTCTCGGGCTTTTCTTACAAAGCAACAATTGAGTCACAAGATGTGAAAATTGTAGTAAATATTCTAGTTGCTTGAAATCCAGAGCTTAATTTGATGAATAGCATCAAACCCGAGGGAAACATTCTTCTCTCAGAATTGCTAAGGAAAAGATCACTTGATTTCTCTTGTTATTGATAGGGTAGTTAGAAAAAACTTTAGGATATAGGCAGCTAGTTTCAACACTTGGGTTGGAATAAATATCTTGGAAATTCAACATGGGTATCAAGGTATTGTGTGATCGCATTTGCTATTGGACCTTTTAAGCATACAATTTAACATGATGTAATCCTTGCAAGTGTGATCAAGATGTTATTCTTGATGGCCAATACAACACTCGCAAACTTTAGAAGGATGGTACAGTCTTCAAACTCTCTTCTTCTTTGCCCAATTCTCGTTTACTTTTTCGAAAGAAAGAAATGAAGTAGTTGAAGTAATTAATAAAGTTGTACTCCATGTAAAGGACTATAACAGAGGCAAACTCCCTGCTTAGAATTTTCAGGTTATTCTTGGTTCATATTTGATGTTTCTACAAGAAAATTAATGATTACCTCCATTTTGTGTATTCTAAAATTTATTTCAGTATTTTTATACTTTTGGTATTTTTTTTTCTGTGTTACACAGGAACACATCCCTGGGGTTGTATACCTGTGGGGACATGTCCCACAAGGGATAGGGATGGGGGGATGCAGTGGGGACACATCTCCAAGGGACAGGGATGGAGGGATACAGTGGGAACATTCCCCAGTCCTCCCATCATTGCCCCCCTTACCTTCATTTATGTGGGGATGGATACGGGATGCCTACACATCCCCTTGGGGGATGGGGGGACACCTACGTAATTTAGGGGTGTCTTCTAGCCGACTCCTTTTCGCATCCCCATGGTTCCCTGTCCCCATCAAAAGGGTACTCTGAGTAACATAGATGTTTTTGAAGTTTTTATTTTTATATATATTGTAGCTGTCTTCTTTATTGTTCCCTTTTTGCCAAGATTTGGGGGGTGTCTTCTAGTTGTCCATCTTTTCCATCCCTCCCTTTCCCTTTGCCCCCCTAGAAGGGGATGTAGTGGAACTTAGTTATAGTTTATAGTATTATACAACATTGAACAAAATAATTTTGAAGAAAATTACATCCATTATTTAGGATTGATGATGTCACAGACCAGCTAAAGGGGGCCAAACTTTTTAGCAACATTGATTTAACAGCTAGATATCATCAAATGTGTATGGATCCTCCATATCTTTGGGGAAAATAACTTTCAAAAGTAAATATGGTCTCTATGAGTGGCTAGTCATGCCTTGTCTTCTTATTAATGCTTCTATAACATTCCAGAGCCTAATCAATGAAATATTTCACCCATGTTCATAGAAATTCATATTATAATCTTGGTTACCCTCTTACACATGTTCAAATTGCCTTTGTTCTTTCTGCTGCCAAGATAAACAAGTCCTTTTATCTTTGAAAGCTTCTAACTTAAGCTTTTACCATTTGATGTTTGTTTCGTCTGTTTTTTGTTGTCGTAGATTTTTCCACATCCAAATTTCATAGTTTAGAATTGTTTTATTTTATTTTATGACATCTAAGAAGGTTGTAAGTATTGTCTTTAACAATTTATTTCAGGTAGGGATATTGGGTCTCTTAAAGAGTACTGAAAAATTCAACATTTCATTGAAGACAAAGTTCTCAACATATGCCTTTTACTGGATATATGAGGTTTGGGCTTGCCAATATCTCTGATGATTGTCTTTGTTTAAGAGCATTTACGGTGGTTGTTTATACAGTTTGACAACCTAAGGCAATCCCTTGGATGTTGATTTAATGCCCACCTCTTGGTATGTGTTTAATTGCAGAGAATGTCAAAATTGTTAAAGAAAGTAAGGCATCCAATGAAGGTTGGGCGGCCTATTTATGAAACAGCTTCATGGATTTCAAAATGCAGAGATGTAAGCTGTGTTGCATTTTGTTTTCTGGTGTTACACGATTTTTGTTTGACTAATGACTGCTTTGTGGCTTAAGTAGTTTTGGTTATATTATTTCCCTAAAGCATATTTGTTTTTGAGTTGCATCTTCTCTTTCTTATATATATTAGGTGACTTATCGATTACATGTGCTTGTGGATTCATGCAATAATTTATAGACTTCAAGAATACTAGCTGGATTCTGATTTAGATTGTGCAAACACCTGTAATTGTTTTTCTTCTTAATCATATGTTTGTGCAATCACAAGCTCATTTCAAATATCTTGTAAGATTTTACTTATTCTTGTAAGAATTTATTCCTTTTTGCATCATATTGATACCAGTATACATAGAAATCTTTAACAAACCTAGGTAAGTTTTCATGGAAAAGGGGAAGAGGTAGCAAAAGTGAAAATTGGAAACAGGTTTTAAGGCTTTTAACTACGAAGAAGGGAACACCATAACTGCATTTTTGGGGTCAAGTGGATCTTGAAGAATGTTGGAGGAGTGCTATATTTTTTCCAACCTACCAGTTTGTAAATGTTAGAAAATTTAGTTCATGTATCTGTCTGACATTTGCATATGACATCATGGATATATATCTACATATTTGCATATACTCATGCATGTATGAATTTTGATCTCTTTCTCTTTGCACCCATCTGTCAAATGAGGAGCTATGCAAATTCCCGACGAGCAACTGTCACAGTAAAAGAAGCCTAATAGGTGACTGCTTTTTGAACAACACAAACAGGAGGATGTGGAAATTACTTCTAGCTTTGAGGATGAGGAAGAGCAGACTGAAGAATATGCTCGTGAGGATGAAGATAAAAACGATTTATTTACAGTGGGTGAGGAACAGGATGATAATGATCCGAGTGGTGGCAAGGAAAATACCTTGCTAGCTAGGACTTAGTGGAAGGCATACACCTCTTCTCTATATGCTTTGAGGAGCAATGTAGTTGGTCAAGCATCATCACCTTCTCCTACTTGTAATGTTGGTTTAAACTATTTTATTTTTTAATGATGGTGAGAATATGCCAGAAGTTGGAAAACAAGTCCTGTTGTAGTGCGCGAATTTTTTACCTGGTAGCTTTTTGCTTTCTCTACACCTGGCAATTCCATTTGTCTTTTCATAGAGTCTGTTGAGAGTGCTGTGATGGGGGCAACTACTTAGATTTCTCACCTCTGCTAAGGGCAGAAAATAAGTTGGATTCATTTTAAAAAATGGCAGTGGGAATCTTACCAGATGATACAATTGATATTGCTGGTTCTCACTGTTGTGTGTTTCCAACACAGTTCCTTATAGTTGTGTAAACCTGGCTATAATAAACCTTTTGGGTTAATATATTTTATATTGTAATGGATCATGTGATCTATGCCAATGTAGAGAAACCAATGAGTCACCAACATATGTTGTCCTTAGGATTTGTGTATTGTCATTTGGCTTGTATAAATATTCAACCTATGTGCTTCATTTGATCATCTGGTGCAACCATCTCATGTACTCAATTTTCATTTCATGTTTTTCTTTTCACCATTTGATATTCTGAATGCTCTTTGTCACTCTCGTCCTATCTGGTGTCCTCTTTTGATTAGCATGCTTTGGGAGTGTGATCCTTTTGGAAAAAAGTAGTGAATTTTAATATGGTACTGGAACGGAGGGTTTGAACCTCAAAGCTCCTGATCCTAGCTTGTGGATATAATTTAAGAAGCAGTGCTTATGAAGAGTCATGGATGGGTTTCCGGCTTTGGTTTTTTTTTAGTGACCTAAAATCAGGATGTATGAAAGGACTGCACTCAAGCAAGAGTTCTGAGGGAGCAAACCACGAAGAGGTACTTAGCTTATGTCCTTGGCCAGTGAAGGCTGTCTTTGAAGATTTCAATTTGAAGTAGGTGTTTTTGGCTGGTCTTGGACAAACTTATGTTCCTGTGGACTTCAACAGTAGACAAGTTTGTAAATCAGATTTGGACAAACATATCTCCTCGGATGCAACAAAGTAGTTTTAGAAAGAGATTTTAGAATTGGTTATTAAAGTGGAATGAAAGTCCATCATAGGAATATGCCACTGGAAATAACAGCTTGTAGAAAGAAGAGCATCACAATGACCGGGTGGCGATTTTTGGGAATGACTTTGACTTTGACAGGAGGTTCATACAGGTCGTGGCATTTGCATTGTTTTCTTGGCTTCAGAAACAAAAAAAGGATCTATTCAGGGTTATGGTATCCAGCATTCCTTCAGACTAGGTATCCATATCCTTGAATACAGTACTTTGCGGATATCGTATCCAAAAGTATCCAAAAACATGGATAACATAGGTAGACATATATGAAGATATGCCCTATTTGATGTACATATATTACATCCTAATATGGCCTAGGCCCATCTATAGTTGTATCCACAACAGCAGATTACAAGAAAAATAGACAATTTAAAAAAAAAAAAAAAACTATTTAAGAAACAATGAAATCCTTTTAATTAACGAAAATGCCTTATTTAAAACTTATATTTATACAAACATTTTTGTGTTCTGTGTTCATTCTTTTAATATATAAAATACAAATGCTTTTTATAATGATGTTTCCAGCTATTTCCATGCAACATAGGATTAGTGTCATGCTCATTTTGAAGATAAGGATGTCTTTGTGAGACTAGGCATCAGTTCGAATGTCACGTCTTTGAGATGTGGATCCCGAGGTATTGGCGGTTAAAGCTTTGAGAAGTTGCATTTTTGGAAAATTCATGAGGAATTTTGAAATCTCGTCCCATTGGATTCTACATGAAAGATTAGGGTGTGTCATGGTTTGCAGTTTTGATGTTTTTTTTCCAATTTACCTGTCAAAATTATCATCATAGATCTGATCAAAGGAGAGAAAATTGGGTGGCTTTTAAAATTTGAATTTGAAAAATAGAATATTTTGTGGAATATTCCTTGTTTGGAGTTTGGTGGTGATTAAGTAGTGTGTGGGTGGTGCAGGCTGAAGGTGGACAAAGAAAGGGGAAGTCATTGGTTCATTGCACTGCAGATTGGTAGATTGTGGGTTTAACCCCGCACTCATTATGGTTGAGAGTAAAAGGGATCATGCAGGTCCTCCCTATTAACTTGGAAAAGGACTTGCACTTGAGTGTGCTGACTATTCATAAAAGAACATGGACTGGCTCATAGTTTGGGCCATTGAGACTCTAAGCCACTTAAAGGGGTTCCCATGTTCAAAACTCAACTCTCATTTTGATTATTGGCTGACAGGGTGAGACTTAAATCTTTGTGAATATATTGTTTCTGCTCATTTTGTAGTGTGACACTGAGGTGGAAGTGGTCATAAGAGAATGTGGTGACTGCATGGCATGCACTGCACTCATAGAATCATTTTCCATATAAAAAGGCTTCAATAAAACAAAGTATGCCAACTATCAGGGTTCAAGAGTTGACAATTAAAATGAACCAATATAGAATTGAAAAGTGGCAATTTCTAGTTACGTCCACGGAATCAAGAGGTACAAATTGAGTTGGTACATCTAAGGAATCATAAGGTACACCATGTGGCACATTGTGGTTAGTCTAGAGATCCTTTTTCTTCAAATTGAAAAGAAATTGTTCCTTTTGGATAGCAGATCTCTCCGGAGGCATAGCTTTTGCATATGGAATCCATTTTTATGGTGCTATTCCTTTTGTTGAATTCATTTTTCTTGAGCCCTGTATTGTGATGTAGGTCATATGGTCTGATTTGTCTGTGGTTTTTTTTTTGAGAAGGAGAAAGGATGACCTTTGATTAGGGAATTCTAGGACCAGTGGGGTAAGGTTATTTGATACTTTCATTGCTTAATAGACACAAATTACAAGAATTGGGTTGAAGAAATCATGCTTGAATTGAGATATAGAGTCTGTGGAAGGTTACAACAGACGAAGTTGATGTGCCTGCTAATAGGAAAGGAAAAGAAAGAAATGATACTCTTGCAGATGTTTTGGCAGGTATAATAAGCAGATTGTGTCAAAGAAAAATTGGTTGTACATGAATGATTTGGAATACTTGAAAGATATCTGGAATATATTGAGTGATCCCTTTGACAAGGTAGATCAGCATGGTTGTATCTTTGGATGAGAAACTAATAGCACACGATCCACATTATGTTTATTGAATTGGATGATTTTGTGGCCTGCATCAACAACATCCAAAGCAAGCTTAAAGAGCATTGGGAAGATCTCATGAAGAAGGAACCTCATGTCACTGAAATGATCTTGAGAAAGCTAGAAGGACCGTTTGAGATGTTCTAGATTGCTCTTAGAAACTCAACAATCCAAATGCAATTGAAGAGTGAAGAGTTCTAGTGAGGAGGGTTTTGGAAGCTTGTAACACTTAACAATTGGCCTTGGAAAGAGATGCAGATTTTGGAAAAGGGGAAGAAGCGAACTTTATGGGAAGCAAAAGCAAGCAAGAAAGACAACATTCAAAGGAAGGACCAAGTGAGCTGAGAAGAATTAGGTAGCCAAAGTCCAAGTAGGTGCTTCCAAGATATAAAATCAGAAGGGAAGAACAGTTCAGGACTTTAAAAATCATCCTCTAGGAGGAATGATATTTGCTGGTTCTACCTAAAATGGTGCATAAGTAGAAGAAAGGAAGTTATTTTTCTCTAATAAAACTAATCTCTGTGGATGGCCGAAGTAGATCAATGGGACTTGAAGAGTACACTTGGTTACAGTAGCTTGGAGGGAGCTATAAATAGTGATTCAAAGAATATAAAATAACGAGGTACAAAATTTCAAACTCTGGCCTAGTCTGGGCAAATCATTATCTCTACTAATAAGATATCATTTGGAACATATACATGTCAAATACAGTATTCATCATAATATGGGCATAATACAAGCATGTTACGGGGGGAGCTTAAACTGCCATAGGAAACCTGCTATCAAGAAGAGGTAGATGGTGAGCGAGGATCATAATCTGAAAGTGAACACTAAGTTATGCCCATATATGCTGAATAATTTTAGACCACTATGGACCAATCAGTGAAAGTTCTAATGATGTATGAGGGAGAATGGTTAGGATAAAGCGGATCTCAAGAATCCTTTTATTCTTCCATATAGATGACAAAATTGCTGAAATTTTCACCAAACGACTTCTAGAGGTGAAATTTGTCAAATTCAGGTCGATGCTTGGGCTACATGAAATTGATCTATGGGGGAATGATGAATAAAGTCACACACATGTAGAATATAATGTGTTGTACCCTTGAGTTGTGGGGCTGTTTGGACTAATCTATTTTGATATTGTTTTATTGTAATAATTGCAATTTGTGGGCCCTTGTGATCCATATCATAGCGAAAACAGACCAATGAGTATTGATTTGTGGTGTCCTGGGGATCTGTGTATTGTCATTTTGGGGTTTTAAATACAGGAACCTCATTTGACAATCCTATCCAAGCTTCTCATGTACTTTAGTTCATTTTTTTGCTCTTTCATCATCCACCATTCCAGATGACTTCTTGGTTCTCTCTACATTTGGTATGCATCTTTGTTTTGCATGCTTTGGAAGTCCTTTCGGTTGTTATGGCAAATATTGGTGAACTTTGATGTCTAGATTTTGGATATCTATAATTCTATGAATTATGGATATCTATGATTGTATGTATAATTATGTATGAACATATATGAATCAATATCTTAAATATATGTTACATATACATGAAATTATATTTGCATTGGCTTGGATCAATACTTAGAAATCCCTTTGACTGAAGCATCCAGTTGCTTCTGCATTAGAGGGTTAGTTCCACTCCTATGAATAGATAGTTTTCTTTCATATAAGAAGATTAGTTTTGTTCCGTCAAAGTGGTAATGCTTTGCTTCCATAATAAGAGTGTCAATTGTAGTTCTACACACAGGTAATCCCAGTATAAGAGGATCTGTCTCTGATTCTTATACTCAGAAAGCTGGATGAGTGTATGAGTTTGTTGGACCCATGAATAAGTCAGCTCATATCTCAATTTGATTCCAACGATGAATTCCTATTGATGTGAGGTTTGGTGGTGGTCATACTTTCCTTCTTGTTTTGATGGTTTTTCAAAGATCTTCACACATATCGTCCCGTAATATCTTAGTGGATTTTATCATCATGTTAATAAGACATATATCGTCTTGCTTACGGCTAACCACCATGTGCCCGTGCAGGCAAAATGAGGGCAATCTTTAATACTTTCACTTTGCAATCCTCTACTTGCATTCATATCAAATATTCAATACTTTGATATGAGAAGCATTAGAAGATGAGTTTGGGATTGCTGGAATCCCTTTATATGTGTGTTTGTATGTGTAGTGGGCCCAATAACTTGTTTGGTAGGTGCTTATCACCTTTACTATCAACCCAACCACTTATTTTGTTAACTCAGGCCATGATCGCATCCCTTAATCACAGCAGGTTTTTCTAGGGTCCACTCTTATGGATTCTTTGGTTTTGGATGGTATTTCTTTTCAATCATATGGACCAATTGGTTTCATTCATCCTCGCCTAGACAATTTCAAAAACCCTTTCAGTATTACAACTGCTACTGTGATACTTTGAATTTCTAAATCTATCATAGAATCTCAGAAACTTGTTTTTCAGTTGATCAAATGTGGTTGAACATCAGGCTTGGTCACTTGTTTGAGTCCTGTGAGGTTGGCCCGGTGCGTTCCTTACAAGGGTCTCATACTCCAAACCAGGAGTGATGGGCTAGGCCTGTGACAAAAATAACCTTAACCCTCTATCCCTCTCTTTGGGAAACTTGGTGGAGCATTCTAACAGTGATGTTGCAATTCTTATAATGTTTTTAAGATAAAATAGAAGAGGTTGAGACCTTAATATTGAACAAAACCATAGAATTAAGGAGATAGTGCTCATCCTGGATGTTAAACAAAACCCTAGAAATAAAGAGAAGTGCTAGCATTGCATGTAACCAACAGGGCACGATTAATGTTTTGATCCTTGCACACATAAAATTGATCTTAGCATGATCCACAAAGAATTCAAACGCTAAACACTTTCTCATAAAAAATGTTCTGGCATAATAATAAAATAAAAAGGTTTATTAAGTGTTACTTTAGACAAGACATGTCCATGAGAAAATGATATCTTAAAGTTCAATATGTGCCCAACCTCCTTTCTTGTACAACAGTGATAAGTTTGAAGTGAAAAAATGGGAATTTAGGAGTTATAGATAGAAGAAAATGATACATAAATTAAGATCCAAAGTGACAATTCATATGGATCGGCAATTATTTAGAAGTGCAATCCAGCGAGTGGTATTTACAGGTCTTAAATAGTCATCGTAAAGGGTGGCACAAGTTGCTCAATTAATCTTGCATTTGGCCTTGGTATTGTGGTTGGATATAGGCTTATGATACATCAGTCCAAAGTGTTTTACAAATAGTGCATTTTTATTTTGTCATAGTTCTATTGTTCCCTTAATATCTTCAGTTTTATTCATAGTGTTTGGGTTTTGTGTTGGTTTTGCAATAGTCTACTAGGTCCACATAGGTAATCAAACTGAGCTTAGGGTTGCTATATATCTTTGATAAACTCGTAGAATATGCTTTAGGATGGTGTATAGTCCATCTTATTCTGACAAGAATTTCTTTCAAGACATTATCTCTCATAGTCCTGGGGCCCTTAAACTGTGGCCTCTATTAGAATGATAGTTAGATTTGTCTATTAATTTGTAAGTTTTTGCTTTAACTTGTGAAATGTTCATGTCACTAATAAGTCCTGTATTCTTTTTAGAATTCTAATAAAATTCATTTTCAGAGGGTTTTCCTCACATTACCTGGTACATTCTCCAATTTCTCAGATGTGCATCACGCTTTTTCTAAAGTAGCTAAAGATTCATTGCTGTGCACCGGTTTTGGTGCTGTCCAAACCTTTATGGCTTTAAATGAATGGGGAAGTTTTAAACTGCAATGACAATATTGTTGCTTTACAACTTCCAACCTAATGTTGTTAGTGGGCAGACCAATGACCCTGTGTTGTGGAATATTTACATCGACTTATATAAACATGCTGCATTTTCTATGTGCACTGATTTGGAAATAACATTGCTTGAATACTTTAAATGAAATGGTTGTGTTCAGCAAAACTTTATCCGTTTAATGAGGAATTGGAAGATGTTATTAGCATAAGCTTAATATGGTTGATAGAAAGATTACATGCAAGTGTAACATATTAAATTGGATATTTAGATCTTGTATTCACAAACAAGTAAAGCATGTCTGAACAAAATGTTTTAGTCAAAATTTAGAATTCAAATTTTATAAAGAATTGAGAGCACTTGAATGCTATATAATTTTGAAAAACTGTTTTGTTTATACAATGAATCCTTCATCTTTTCTGCTTCACCTTGTGGCACAAATGGCTGTATCTTTTCCAATAATAGATAGTCTAGAAAGGATTACGTGTTACTATTCAATCTTGCATATTTTCACTTTAGTTAGACTTTTATTTTAAAGACTTATTTAATATATCTTTAAAAATTGATAGATTTCTCAACATTGCATGCTGTTTTGATATAGAGATCTTCCCATTGATATTGCTAAAATAGATTATGATATCTTTGTCTTGATACTGTTCTAATTAGGCTTTGGCCTTCTGCTTCTTACTGATTTTTTATACGTGATATAAAAGTTGAGCCAGAGTGGCTATGCTGGTTGTCAGTGCACATACGTCTGTATCCTGATGTGCTTTTAGCTTATTATATTTGTATACTTTCATCCAGACCAAATATTTATATAGTAAGTTTTTGAAGAGCTATTATGTATCTAATCTTTTTACTTCTATCCTTAATACGTTTCTTTTTCTGTCCCCAAAAAAGGGAAAAAAAAGCATACAACTATTGCTTCTTTGCTGCTTTGTTTTCCCATTTTAGTCCTGCAATTGTTTTGAAAGCTTCATTATGTGAATCTGCTTTTAGACATATTAAACTTCAATCAATATGCAGGCATTTCAACAATCCCATGGAAGAGATCCTACAATTGATGAGCTGTCTCATGCTTCCTGTATCAAGAATGACAGGGTAAGGAAGGTTGCAATCTATCATATTACAGATCTCTGCTAATGGCAATGTTTTTTTGATTGTCTAATGATTGTTATTAAGCAGAATGTTTTAGAAATTTCTCTCAAAGATATTAGGTTTATGTTTTCCAGATACGCATTGTTCTCAATGTCCTCAAGCCTACGGGGTACCTCAATGCAACATATGCTGGGAAGAGTGCAGATCTCTCAGATGTCCTTGATGCCAAGCAGGACTGCTTATTGTGGCAAGTAATTGTCTTTGACTATGCTGCTCTTGTAAATGTCATGCCCCAAGTGAAAAAGGAATTATTTCTACTCATTGTCTTAAATTTAAAGACTCAGCATTGCATCCACATATGGGGAGCATTAGATGGAATCAATTAACTGAAAATCAAATGGTGTTTTCTAAGTGGTTATCCAGAGGACATCATTATGAATCTGTGGTCCTTTAATAAAAATATTCTGTTTGGTAGCAATATTTGGAAACATCTGTATCCTTGGCTATCAGACTGACTATCTGTATGGACCATATCTCTTAAAACCTCTTCAAGATTATCTATTAAACACAATACCTAGAGTAGATGGCAAGCATAAAAGCATTGTAGCAATCACATCAGTAGTTAATTAACTGTTAATGACAGACATGCTTAGCTAAGAGGCCTGAATACTTGTTTTTCATTTCCTGTCACCACTGTTACCAAATCACAAAACACAATTGTAGAATTATATAAAGATATAAGCTGAATGTATCAATTAGGGATTTGTGAAGAAGATAATTTATGAATGTTGAAATGCTGAAACAGAATATGTTAGCCAAGAATGATTTTTAAATACGTTTTACAGGACTGCCAAATTCATTGTCGAGATGCTGAAATGTTTTTTTGCTTCTTATATTTGCATTATTCTGTAGGCAATTCCAATCTGTGTTATGTTTATGTACTTCTTTCCATATAACAAAATCAGTGGCCTTACTGATCATCATTGACAATGCCAAAGCTCACTTCATTGGCTGTGCCAATCTCTGGGTCACTTTTAGCATTGAGCCTTCTGCCAATATCAACTAAAACATTGGCTTCTGATTCTCTTTCCCCTCAGCATCATCATCCTTGCAAAAACTGAGTCCACATTGTTGATATGTGTGTGCCAAACATGAGGTCTATATTATGTTTTCTGATTTGTGGTGACACCTTCAGTGTATCCTTGCACCAAAGTTAACCTTTGCTCACCTGGTGCCAATCTCAACCTTTGTGCCAAGACTACACTCTTGCACAATTGGTGCCTAACACCAAGGTCAGTCCTATGCCAATGCTTGGAATGTGAACCTTGCAGACTTATCTTCCAACAGTGGTGCCAATGTCAATTCAGTCTACAACTTCACATGGCAACTATTTTCCAACCCATCAATTTCTAGCATCATGTTTTCCAACCAACACCATCTTGGTGTGACATTTGATGCGAAAATGACGCAAATTAAAAGGGAAAAGTTAGATGTTAATCCCAAATATGCATGTGTCTATATATATACATATATCATAGTTACCGTATCTAACAATTATCTTGCTTGGATACCTGTATCCACATATCAGATACAAATATGGATACCACATTTCTTGGATACCATATCCAAATGTATCCAAACACACAGGTACCATATCTAGACATATCCAAATACACGGGTATCGTGTCCAGACGTATTCCAATATAGCCTAAGTGGGTCTAATGGTGAAAGCTTGGGTACTCCAAAAAGGACGTCAAAGGTTCAAATCTAAAGAGGTGTAAGGTATGTACACCCCCTAGGTAGATAACACAACATGAGTGCCTCCTCCCATGCATGGTGGACCCAAGGAGTATGGATGCTCTGATATGTGTAATGGTCTTGGACAGTAAAAGTTACATAACTTTTTAACTTAATACATGGGTATCGTATCCAAGTTTATCCAATTACATGCCCCTATTTGGTCCATAACTAATATATGCTCATATGGCCTAGGCATTCACGACATAAGATTAAAAGAACATGCAAATTAAAATTAAAAAAATCAATGACAATCATCTTCTTAGTTAAGAAAATATCCTATTCAAAACTTATGTGTGTAAACATTTGTGTTATATATTTTTTTCTTTTCAGATATAAAACATACATGCTTTTTATAATGTCGTATCCCATCATATCCATATTAGGTCTTGAAAATTTGTCGTATTCGTATCTGATACCATATCTCTGTTTCCATGTAACACACACAGACATAGACACACACACGGACTACAATATAGTGATAATTCAATGAACAACATTGTTGTGGTATTACAAGAAACCATATTCTCATGGGTTGCCTTATCGTGGGAGTGTTCATCACAATGTTGGGATTTGAAGTTGGGTTGGACTCATATAATTGCATCCCATTTACCGTTGGTCCACAATGTCTTAGACAATTGCAAAGCAATATTTATTCTCACTATTTTTAAAATTTTGCCGATTTTTCCCCTATTAATTAGGAATTCTATTTTTTTCCTAGCCTTGTTGATAAATTGCGAATCATCATTTTTCCAACATTAGTTATAATAGCCCAAAGTAATTGGAAAAGATGAAATCCTCTTCTTGCCTTTTTGGGGAACTATTTTTGGCTTTGCCTAGGCTGCTTAGGCTATTGTCATGAAGTGTAACATTTGAATTTCATTTACCTAGTTTGGCCACCCTTGGACAGTAATAAATTTTCTTCCTTTCTTATTTCTTTATGTAGATCTGAAGAGCTTCTTTTTAATGGGAAAGTATCATGGAAATATTATTCCATCAACATTGAGTTTGGAAATATAGCACTTTGAGCTTTCTTCTTAGAAACAATCACTTGACTTCATCAAGGAATATCTCCAATAGTCAATTTAGAGCTCTTTTGTATTAGAAGGGTTCTATGAAGTATGATATTTTTAGCTTTATTATTTTTAAAAGTATTTATTCGAAATTTATTAAATAGGTGTGTGTGAGAGCAAGAAAGATATAACAATTCTAGAAATGTTTGTGTATGACCAAAATAGGCTAACCGGACTTGCCAAAAAAGAGATGTTACAGTGCATTATAGTAACCAGAAAAGTACTATGAAAATAAGCTAAACTAAACTAAAATAAAGTTAAACAACTAAAGAACATCAGATCACAAATTCACAGGTGGACCTATAAATAGGTAAACCCTACCATGCTAAAAGAAATGATGAAGAGATGAGAAGAGCTCATGTGGATTCAAGCTCCAACACTAATCTGTATTGGAATGCAAAGTAGAAACAGAGCCATTGTCATCACCAACCGTTCCAAAAAAACCACTACAAGATCTAATGATGCTTAAAGGATTGAGGGGACGTGGCTGGATAATTTTAGGAGGGCATAGAGTCCAATCCATCAAAACTCTCCTAGCATCCATCGTCGAGGCATCAATAGAACAAGATAAGAAACTCTACATTGCATTTGTCTGCATCTTCTAGATACATGAGGGGTGGCCAAAACTTGGCATTGGGGAATTATAGTCCTGTCTTGCTGCATGTAATAAGAAGGTGTCTTTATCATTCTAGAGAGTTGTAGCCTTAGAAGAACTCTTATTACTCTTGGTAGCAGAAATGGGGTGAAAGAATGAGGTGGTGATCTCTATTGCAATACCTGTTGTTGAAGAATGTTAACTTCTTTAAGGTACAAAGCCAATTATATTTGGTCAGAATAGCAGAAAAAAGTGGTAAGCGGTCCACCCGAGTCTGTATACAAGTAATAGTAACTCCCCAGGATCTTCTAATAAACAGGACCCCTGAAGGTGAAATATTCTTTAGTCTCCACCTCTGGAGAGAGCAAAAGCGACATACCCTATCCTCTCAAGGAATGTGGTGGTTAGTCTACACCCACAGCTAATGGGAGTGAACCTGAACTGACCAAGAGGGATCCTAAGGCCGTGCGTCCAATTTCATCAGATATATTCAGGATGAACAATAGTGCCATCCTCAATCCTCGTGAAATTTCAATTTAGAAGGGTATCTTACAACTGAGATGTTGAGATGGAGTGATCCAAGTGATCTGAATATATTGCTGATAAATATTGTCCCTAACTGCTTGCTTCATGGCCTTCTTATTAGGAAGAAGACAAGAAGGGGCATCTACAAAATATTTGAATGAAGATAGTAGATCTTTGGAGACACCAACTAATTGAGGAAGAAAAGTAGCTTCTGGTTACCAGCCTGGATAACAATTTGGATTGGTTGGGGTCGGGGGGGATGCAAGTTATTAATTGGCAATAGATTTTGTCAATGCTTCAAGCTTTAAACCCTTCCTTTCAAATATTTGCTAAAATTTTTTTATGAACAAACTAGATCAATGGGACTCAAACATTCCACTTGGATATAGTAGCCTGGAGAGAGCTAGATAATACTGCTTCAAAGAATACAAAGGCTGTTATGAGAGGTTGGTTAGAAAAGGATCCATAATATAATTTAAAAAAGGGTTCGACTTCAAGCATGCAGTGTTGCAAAAATATGGAAAAAAATTGCAATTTATTTCAATTCGATGATTTTTTATTAAAAAAATTGGAATTTTGGGAAAAATGAAATTAGAGGAAATCAGGAAAAATTGTAAAATTTTTGGGGAAAATAGGGAAAAGTCTTAAAAAAAAAAGACTGAAAAGGAAAAAATTGGTAAGATTCACAAAAAGGGCAAAAACTCAAGAAAATGGGGAAAAAGTTCGGAAAAAAATCCCGGTTGGCAACACTATAGTAGTTATGAGTTCTTTAATTGTTGCATTTTGAACTGATTTGGGAGGATTTCTTGGGTTACAAAGAAGAAAGAGAGATTTTAATAAATGTCTGTGGGGGACCGAATTAGGTCAATGGGACTCAAATATTCCACTTGGTTACAACAGCTTGGAAAGAGCTACGTAATACTGCTTTAAAGAATATGGAGGTTGGTATGAGAGGTTGGCTAGAAAAAGAAACAAAATTTAATTTAAAAAAAGGCTTTGACTTCTGACATGTGGCATTGCAAAAATTGAGAAAAAATTCTATTTTTTTAACTGTAATGATTTTTATTCAAAAAATTGAAAGTTCAGGAAAATGATAATATCAGAAAAATTATGAAATTCAGAGGAAACATACTGAAAAGTCTTAAAAGGAAAGAGTCAGGAAAAAATTGGAAAAATCCAAAAAAAAAGGGTAATTTTTGGAGATGGAGAAAAGTATGAAAAAAATATTATGTTCTATGCGGACATATCCATTGCACTGAACAAGCATGGCTTCTCATTCCTCCCTTGCATCCCATGGATTTGCATCACTTTCATTTGCTATACGAGCAATGCTTTTCTTGGATATGGAATTTTAAATATAGTTCCGGTTGTTTATGTAGTCACCATGCATGGGAATGAATTTCTTTGTTTTCTCTAAAACTTAGCAATGTGTAGTTTGTAATAGAAATGAACATTTTTTTATAAATTTTTTTTTTTTTTCCTTTTTGTTTTTGATTTCTTTAATGTACAAGTCCCTTTTGCCATCCCCTTTTTTCTAAGGTTTGGGGGGAACTTCCAAGCATATCCTTTTCATGTCTCCATATTTCTTCAATCCATCTAGAAGGGAACATGGTAGAACCTTTAAAAAGAATACAAATCTTGGTATGAGAGGTTGGTTAGAAAAAGACCAAAATGTTATTCAAAAAAGGGTCCCAAGACTGACTTGGTGTGATCGTCACCCTACTTGTACTTGACTTTCAATTGCTTAGTTCGTGATTTGTCAAGGTTCACCTATGCCCTAACCTTGTATAATTTCAGCTTCGAACCATTGACTGTCTCAAAATTGTATCCCGTCTTGTCTCTTATCTAACAACTCATCCACTTGGAAGGGTCCAAGCCATAGGGTCTTCAACTTCTTGGCTTGATTTCACATTTGCCATTGTACTTTAGCACTAAGTCACCCGCCTTCAACTTTCGTAGGTGCTTATTGTGCCAAAGCTTGCGCTGACACTAGGCAACCTCCTTGGCCCACTGTGCCATCACTCTCTTCTCATCTAGCTTGATGAGTGTCGTCAGCCTCTCCTCCAAGCTTCTTGGTCACCAAGACGGTTCTACACTGCTACTCTCAAACTAGACACCAGAAACTCGACTGACACAACTACATCTTCATATTACATTAATTGGAATGGCGTGTGATTCATTTTTGGTTTATACATCGTACTATACACCCATAGGAACGTAGACAATTTCTCCTTGTCAACATCCTCATTTCGTACATTATGGATACGAAAACCTTATCCGTTGTCTTCGCTTGCCCGTTTGCCCTGGGGTAGTATGGACTTAACAATGAATGCACGATTTTGAACTCCATTGTTAGCTTTTGAATAATCTCATTGACAAAATGTCCTCCTCAATCTCTCATCAACTAAAGATGCACTCCGAACCTTGTAATGATTTGCTTGTACAAGAATTGCGCAGTGCTCTTTTTGGAGATATCTGGCAACTTCCTTGCCTCCATCTACTTTGTTAGGTATTCAGTTGCCACCACAATATAGCTGCACCTCCTTTGATTGGTCTTCAAAGGTATGAAAAAATCAAGACACTGTCGTTCGAACAACTCCTGCGGCTGACATGGATGCAGTAGCATGAAGTCCCTCCATAGCGGCATCCTAGCTCATTGGCATGTATCACATGTGGTCACAAACTCCTTCCCGTCACAATAGAGGGTGGGCCACCACATCCCTCTAGAAGCACCTTCCTCGTGGTTGCATTTGGCCCCATGTGCCCTCCTGCTAATCCCTCATGAGCCTTCTTTAGTGTTGCGTTCTCTGCCTCGTCCATTACGCACCTCCGTAGAATCTTGTCTGGTCCAATCTTGTATAACAATCCAACAATCAATTGGAATGGTGTTGACTTGATTATTATCTTTTTCTATTCTGTTGTTGGCAACTCCTTTGGCAGTCCACCCATTAATAAGTATTCTCCTACGTATTTGTACCATGATGAAAACATAGTGATTGAAAACAAATGAACGTTTAGAGATTCATCCAACACTCCTCCTTCCATAGGTTATCTTGAGCGAATCCTTGATAATTGATTTGCTATCATGTGTTTCTTGCTCGGTTTGGCTACCACCTGAAACACAAACTCTTGCAATGTAACGAGCCACCCGCTAACTCATCCTTGGATAGTTGACTTCTTGTTCAGGACTGATGATGCACATAGAAAGCAAAAGGGTGTGTGAGCAGATAATGTTTGAACTTGTTTTTATCTCGTACACCATCCTTAATGCTTCCTGCTCTGTTGTGCTATAATTTTTCTCCGCTGTGGAAAACTAACTTAAGAAGTATATGGGCTGATCCAATCCATACTATCCTTCTTGTGCAAGTCTGAATCCAATAGCAAAATTGGACATCCGCGTGAGTGTGAAACTCCTCCCAATCTAGAAACACTAGAATGGGTACGCAAACCAGATTTACCTTTGTCTTTTTCCTTTGTCCACTTGAAAGGAATACCTTTGCGCATCAATGTGTCTAAAGGGTGTGACATTTGTGGAAAGTTCTTTATGAAAAACCGATAGCACCCAACATGTCTTGAAAATGACTTTGAGGAGCTTACCTTGTACGATTTCTCCATGCTCATCATGATGCGAATCTTGTCGGGATCATTCTTCAATCCCTTCTTGCACACCACATGACTCGACAACTTCTTGTATGGCACCAACAACTTGCATTTCTTCAGGTTCATGGACAACCGAGCATTCATGCATACCCTTATGCATTCCTCCAACACCTCTGTACAACGACCAATCATCGAGGAACACTTTGAATTTACTTGTAGACATTTGTTCAAAAATGTACCCAACGATCCTTTGAAATGTGGTAGGGGCATTGCATAAATCGAAATGCATTTGATTATATGCATAGATATCATTCTCAATAATGAATGTAGTCTTCAAATGGTCCTCCTCAACAATACTGATTTGATTATAGCCCAAAAATCCATCTAAATTTGAATAGATTTTGTGCCTTGCTACCTCCTCGAGGATCGAATCAGTAAACAAGATCGAAAAGGGATCCTTGATTGTCACCGTGTTGAAGCTTTGAAAGTCCACACAAATGCGAATCTGATTACTCTCCTTTAGGCTAATGATGATGGGTGACACCCATTTGGTCACCGTTACCTTGAATATTATGCCCACATCCAACATCTTCTCAATCTTCGCGTTGACCAATACCACGTACTTTGGATTCATCCTATATAACCTTCTTACAGGTTGCACACTTGGAATCGATGAAATTTGATGCATGCACAACTTTGGTGGAACTCTTGCAGATTCTTGTATGTGCATGAGAAGACCTCCTTGTACTGCATGAAAGTTTTAAAGATGCCACTCTCAAAACTGGGTCCCACTTGTTCTGGCAATGGATCATTTTCTCTTCCTCTCCTTCACCGAGTTTCACCTGCACCATCTTTGGTCCTTATTTTTTGGTGTTAGGTTCCTTCGCCACTCTTGCCACATCAAAGGAATATGCCGGATTTTCGTCAATCTATGTATCGCTAACACTATGCAAATTTTGGGGAAAACAACTCTTCCTCTTCTACTTTTATGGTCCGTTTTGCACTTTGACTGTTCTCGTCAACTTCGTACACACTATGAAGTCCATCATCCTAGTTTTAGTCTTCTGTGCTGATGCGCATGCAACTTGGTAGGAAAACTTCATAGTCTTCCATCTGCCAGTGGAGTAGTCTGTTGTCCGAGTGCCCGTATTTCGTGCACTCTTCCAACTCTAGCATGCCCTCTTCGTTCGGTCCTCGCCAACCCGTTTGATTTTCATTAGATGACGAGTTGTTAGATTATTGAGATGTCGCCAACTCCTTGTCGATGAACTGGTTCTTCAAATTGATCATATATATGTGTTGGCCCTTCTTAAACGTCAAGCAATCCTCTCAGTTGTGATTTACCTTTGTCGTGCATAACCACCTATTGGCAATTTTGCCACATTAAAATTTTGGCTTAAGTATGGAGCTTTCAAGCGGCAAAGAGCATGCTGAGGTGTTCGGGTTTTCGCGGGCCATAAACGGGGGCGATAAAATGGACAAAATGAGCTCTGGATAGTTTATCATTGCAGATCTTCTCGCCAGCTTTCCGACGATATATTATAATAGGCGATCGGGTTAGCGGATCAAAAGTTATGGCCCCGGGAAGCAGAACCAGGAAACCCAGTTTTTGGTGCGAAGTCCGACTGCGCCCAGTTTTGGTGCGAAGTCCGACTGCGCCCAGTTTTTGGTGCGAAGTCCGACTGCGCCCAGTTTTGGTGCGAAGTCCGACTGCGCCCTTCTTCCTGAGCGCACTTGGAAACAGTCTGGCAGAGAAATTGACTAAGTGTTGGAGCGCAACCCGACTTCACAGCGAAGTCGGATGTGCTCCCTTGTCTGTGCGAAGTCCGAACGGCGGTGAGAATCAACAAGTGCCGATGCGCAACCCGACTTCGCAGCGAAGTCGGACTGCGCCCTTTGACCGGTGCATAGTAGGGAAATAGGCCAACCCGACTGCGCTGTTTTTCACCTGTGCTACCCAATTGCACTCTAATCCCGGGCGAAGTTGGATAGACTGCCTTTCAAGGCAGACACGTGTCAAGCATTATCATCCGACAAGTGTCAAACTTTGGGATCTAAGCCAAGACATGTCGAGCAAAAGGACAAGCATGGGCCGCACTACTTATGCCAGCTGCCTCATTTAAGGCTGACGTGAGTTTCCACCTGCCTCAGCTACCCGCATTCTTGTCAATATAAAGTTCTACCCAACGCGTTGCCACGTGGCTGTTCAACCTTCAGGGAGACCATGCCGAGAGTACAGTCCAGCCCGACAGAAGTCAGCACCAGCAGTTCCGCGGCTGCTTTTGTCAGCTAATGTTTGACTGGGACTTTGTGCCCATTAATGTAACGGGGGGAACTTTGGGCTATAAATAGCCACCACGTTTTCATTGTAAGGTGGTGGAAGGGGAATGTCTGTTAGGGAACCATTGTAACCGTGCTTCCCTTATAAATATAAATTGTATGCCTGGTTCTGTTCTATTGCTTTTATTCTTTATGCTTTACGTTTCCTTGTGTCACTGCTCGTTGATTCGTTTCAGCATTTGGTGGTCAGATATACCTAAAGCATTGCTTGTGTCATGGCTTGTTGATTCATTTCGGCATTTGGTGGCCAAGCACTTTTGAACTTCATAATATATGTGGTAGCAGTTCCATCAGTTGTGTGTTACGTTGTCGTCCGTAGTGGTGATTGATGCATTGCCGTCTTTGTTAGTTCTCCTTGTAGGGAGAATGTTTGCTAGGGGACCATTGTAGCTGTGCGTATAAATTCTCTACATAACACATATACCTGGCTCTGACATCTCTTGGTTGCTTTCTGATTATGTTGTTTTCCGTAGTGGTGATTGATGCATTGTCGTCTTTGTTAGTTCTCCTTGTATGGAGAATGTTTGCTAGGGGACCATTGTAGCTGTGCGTACACTGCTTAATACAGAAAGTACACTTAGGTTTTGCAGTTCCTGGTCATGCTTTGTATTTATGATGCAGTAAGTAATGGTGATTAATGTGTTGCCGTACTGTTAGTTCCCCCCACCAAACTCCAATCACATTTGTAAATTCTTTCCGCTTTTTTTATCTCTTTCCTGCACTCTCATCTTACTAACCCCCGCAAGGAGCCGGCCTTCTCCGGAGATTGGCCCGGAAGGCATCCCTTCCTTCCGGCCTTTCAATGTTGGTTTGCGGGTCCAGGGCGCAATAACGACAAATCCTTTCCTCATGGCGGATTCGTGACCAACAGTTTTTGGCACGCCCGGTGGGACTCTTTGTCTCGCATTTGGAAGAACTCAAGCTCGTCCTCACTCGGGCTGACAGTTTCTTTCCGAATACTCGGTGGGACGAGGAAGTTTCTCACCCCCAAACAGAATCGAAGCACTGGTGCTCGCTTCATTGCTGTTCAAAATCAGAGCACACGGCGACTACGCATGTTCATATTCTCTGAGTCCAAAAGACCGGTCCTAACACCTTCGTTCAAGCGAGAAGGTGGCGAGCGAGGAACCCGGGAAACCAGCCTGACTTTACGAAATTAATACCAACGCTCCAGGCGAGCGCGTCAGGCTGGCTGATTACCAAGCTCACATAGACGAATCGGTGAGGTGAGATGATCAGTCTCCATATTTTAAGGAAGCCCGAGTTGGTGAATCTTTGGCTTGCCTTCATCTGGCAAAATCACCTGGCGACTCTGACTGAGCTGAAGATCCAGATTTCTTGATCGCAAGCGCATTTTTTTTAAGCTGATAGAAGACACCTCGGAGGAATCAAGGTTTGGTGAGCAGCCTTGACCTCACGAGCGGAGAAATGAATGTTCACCTACAGTCTCCACCGTGGTGGTATTGGCTCCAACCATCACCGCAACCGGTACCCGAAGAGGGCTCCCGTCTGAAAAATCTCCTTGCCACATCGTTCATCAATTGTACGGGCACCGGCATGAATGACAATCTGCCACGTTGCACCATGTTTGCAACCTGGCAAACTTTGGGAGGCCAGCCGGACTTCAAAGATCATCTGAAGTACAATCAGATCTGGTCCGGACACTGCAGGTTCACCGGATAGGCAACCAAAGTTAGATTTGTGTTGGCGGCATGCCAATAATGCCGCAAATTTTTGTATAAATAATTCGGCTAGTATTCAAAGTTTTAGTTGTTTCCTTAATTCAGTCTGTGCAGTGTTTTCTTTTTCAGTTTTTCGACATCAGCAGCGTGCCATGGGTGCCAAGGGTTTTAGAAGGAGGTTGCTGCTGGCAGTGAGTATCAAGAGTACAGCGACGGTGACTCCGTTGCCCAATGGATAAAGACCTGGGTCCTCACATCGAGGCGAGCTCAATGCCCCGCAAGCAGCCAGGAATGTTGGCAATTTTGCCACATTAAAATTTTGGCTTAAGTATGGAGCTTTCAAGCGGCAAAGAGCATTCTGAGGTGTTTGGGTTTTCGTGGGCCATAAATGGGGGCGGTAAAATGGACAAAATGAGCTCTGGATAGTTTATCATTGCAGATCTTCTCGCCAGCTTTCCGACGATATATTATAATAGGCGATCGGGTCAACGGATCAAAAGTTATGGCCACGGGAAGCAGAACCAGGAAACCCAGTTTTTTGGTGCGAAGTCCGACTTCGCCCAGTTTTGGTGCGAAGTCCGACTGCGCCCAGTTTTGGTGCGAAGTCCGACTGCGCCCTTCTTCCTGAGCGCACTTGGAAACAGTCTGGCAGAGAAATTGACTAAGTGTTGGAGCGCAACCCGACTTCGCAGCGAAGTCGGACTGCGCTCCCTTGTCCGTGCGAAGTCCGAACGGCGGTGAGAATCAGCAAGTGCCGGTGCGCAACCCGACTTCGCAGCGAAGTCGGACTGCGCCCTTTGACCGGTGCGCAGTAGGGAAATAGGCCAACCCGACTGCGCTGTTTTTCACCTGTGCTACCCGATTGCGCTCTAATCCCGGGCGAAGTTGGATAGACTGCCTTTCAAGGCAGACACGTGTCAAGCATTATCATTCGACAAGTGTCCAACTTTGGGATCCGAGCCAAGACATGCCGAGCAAAAGGACAAGCATGGGCCGCACTACTTATGCCAGCTGCCTCATTTAAGACTGACGTGAGTTTCCACCTGCCTCAGCTACCCGCATTCCTGTCAATATAAAGTTCTACCCAACGCGCTGCCACGTGGCTGTTCAACCTTCAGGGAGACCATGCCGAGAGTACAGTCCAGCCCGACAGAAGTCAGCACCCGGCGGTTCCGTGGCTGCTTTTGTCAGCTAATGTTTGACTGGGACTTTGTGCCCATTAATGTAATGGGGGAAACTTTGGGCTATAAATAGCCACCACGTTTTCATTGTAAGGTGGTGGAAGGGGAATGTCTGTTAGGGAACCATTGTAACCGTGCTTCTGCTTATAAATATAAATTGTATGCCTGGTTCTGTTCTACTGCTTTTATTCTTTATGCTTTACGTTTCCCTGTGTCACTGCTCGTTGATTCGTTTCAGCATTTGGTGGTCAGATATACCTAAAGCATTGCTTGTGTCATGGCTTGTTGATTCATTTCGGCATTTGGTGGCCAAGCACTTTTGAACTTCATAATAGATGTGGTAGCAGTTCCATCAGTTGTGTGTTACGTTGCTGTCCGTAGTGGTGATTGATGCGTTGCCGTCTTTGTTAGTTCTCCTTGTAGGGAGAATGTTTGCTAGGGGACCATTGTAGCTGTGCGTATAAATTCTCTGCATAACACATATACCTGGCTCTGATATCTCTTGGTTGCTTTCTGATTATGTTGTTGTCCGTAGTGGTGATTGATGCATTGTCGTGCTGTTAGTTCTCCTTGTAGGGAGAATGTTTGCTAGGGGACCATTGTAGCTGTGCGTACACTGCTTAATACAGAAAGTACACTTAGGTTTTGCAGTTCCTGGTCATGCTTTGTATTTATGATGCAGTAAGTAATGGTGATTAATGTGTTGCCGTACTGTTAGTTCCCCCCACCAAACTCCAATCACATTTGTAAATTCTTTCCGCTTTTTTTATCTCTTTCCTGCACTCTCATCTTACTAACCC
The DNA here is from genome assembly GCA_028583015.1 of Wollemia nobilis. Taxonomy (NCBI): domain Eukaryota; kingdom Viridiplantae; phylum Streptophyta; class Pinopsida; order Araucariales; family Araucariaceae; genus Wollemia; species Wollemia nobilis. The sequence continues at coordinate 15,431,507 of JAQPPZ010000521.1, forward strand.
CCGCAAGGAGCCGGCCTTCTCCGGAGATTGGCCCGGAAGGCATCCCTTCCTTCCGGCCTTTCAATGTTGGTTTGCGGGTCCAGGGCGCAATAACGACAAATCCTTTCCTCATGGCGGATTTGTGACCAACACCACCCACGTCCCAACAGTGCATCGTAGGCTGGTTTTTGCATAGCATTGACTACAAAATCCAGGATAAGCATTTGTTCGGAAATTTTCACCTTTTGCACAGTCAAGACACCCTTCATCTCGATGCCATACTGATCCACGTCATACAACCGAAAATTGGGCGATGACAAAAATGATGCCCCTATGTCTTTCCATGTCTTTTTAGGCAACACATTCACACTCAAATCCATCCACAATAACATGCATTAGCTTGTGATTGAGCAACTCTATGTGGATCAATGTCGGTTTCTCCCCAGCATCAATCATTAGCATTGTTGGGTCAATCTATTGATCCTTCGCAATCTTCCTCACTTCCAGTTGGCAATGCGTCAACACTGTCTTCCTTGTTCGCATCACTTATTTGACTCTCGTGTAAAGCTTTGGTATTGCACAGAGTAAACTGGACATTTTTACTACAACATTTATGTCCAATGCTTATGCCACCATTTGTTTGGCTAACGTCTCTTCTTTACTGACAATGGGTTCTTCCATTTTCTTCTCGTTTCTGGTCTTTCACATTTCTTCCATTTTCTTCTCGTTTTTGGACAATTTACATTTGTGTCCTTTAGACTTGTAGTTTGAACACCAAATGTCATCTCTTCTTCTCCATCTTCATATTGTTGATTATTCACTCCAAGTCCTTTTACATTTCCTGGATTGTTGCACTAAGGTCATCTTGGTCACTGGCAAAGTCATCGTCCCAATCATGACTCATGCTCCTGCCGTTTATTGCTTCCGTCCTCATTTAACTCTCTAGGTTCAATGCATAGTCAAACGCTTCTTGTTATGTGGTTGGAGGGACCACTTTCATTGTTTTCTTAAATCTAGACAACCTATTGAAGAACCATTGCTTCTATAACCTGTTAGCAGGTTTCACTTCCTTCTTACCGATGGACTCCTTCAGACGCCGATTGTATGACTTGATATTTTTGTCTTTCTTCTGCTTCTTCGAGTAAATTTCGTCAATTGTCTTTGTATCATCACAAAGCAATCAAATCTCTTTGTTGAATTTTGGATTCAACTTAGTGCAATTTGAGAAGGGGTTTTTTCACTAAAAGTGCTAATCATTTGCCATGTTGCACAATGTTGTTGGGAATAGTCAGCCATACATCCTCATCAGTCACTCCATTTGTCTTCCATATCGTTTTGCATGTACAAATATGGTGTTCAGGATCCTCCCTCCCGTCTCCTATGAACTTGCTTACCCGCTGCTGCTACAACCATGTTTACCATTGGTGGTGGTTGTTCGTTGGTTTCCGCTCAGCTCAACAAACATTCTATTGATGACTAGTCATCTTCCTCAAACAATTGTCAACTGCTCCCTGGTGCACTTACGCTTTGCAATCTCCTTCACAAATACACGAGCGTTAGCTTTGATCTTTTGAGCACACTCTCCCACGGTTGCCTTTGTGCTTGACTCCCGTCCTTCACACCTCTAGGCACTCTCCCCCGTACTTGTGCTAGAGTCACTAGTTGCTCTACCTCATCCTATGCATGCTCCATGTTGGCGCTTCCTTCACCACTTGCGCAAACAGTCTCATCGATCTAATCCTTGTTTGCATGTTGCACCTCAACTTGCATGTCGTGCTCTGTCGTCAGAAACATCTCATACCTTTCCACTTGTTCTTTGTCCAAATTGCCCTTCTCTTTAGGGTTCCACACATTTTCCACTTCCGATGTGCATATCTCCTCGTTAGCAAGTTCTATCAACACTTCGACAATTTGTGCACGGCCAAATTTGTTGTCATGCAATTCCTCATTGCATAACTTGTTGTCGCGTGATTTTTTGCCATCGTCACTTAAAATTCTCTGTCATCGTGCAACTCACTACCACCGACAAGCAACTCTTTGCTATCGATATGCAATTCACCACCGTTGACATTCAACTTTGTTTTGTCGTTAAGTAACTCACTATCGTCGTCACGTAACTCTGTGTGTGTTACACAACTAGTAATTCTTTGCACTTGTTGTGGAATACTCTAGCTTCTCATCGGCTCTTCGCCCATCCTTGCACGTGCACACATCTCCAATGTCCTTGCGTCAAGTTATTGGTCATTCACTATCTCCCATCTTCAATGTCCACATGGTCACTGGTACGAACTTTAGACGACGACGACGCCAAATGAAGCACAACAATGGTATTCCACAATTGAAGCAATAAAGAATAATGAACAACGGGAGAATTCAGCAATATATAACATTTCACACTATGCGGAAAGAAATATCAAATCTGGAAATGAAATCAAATTGCAGCAATTATATTGAAATATGCTCAAACAACCATGGACATTCGTCTACAGCAACATTGCAATTGTTCATAGGCACATGCAATTACATTCACAACACAACCATATGCATAGACACCTGATTAGCTCCAGGCTTGCACATACATGGATATCTCTAGATGCACACACATTTCTATTTGAATTTGTGAGGGGGTCTATTTACACATTTTCCTAGGAAAGGGTAGGTAGTTGCAACCCCAACTTCCTCCTAACTAACTACTATGACACATAATTACATGACATCTTAAATTACATGTACATTCAATTACCCAAACATTGAATTACATGTACATCCTAATTACACATGAAATTTTGTCAAACACTTTGCATACATGCTACAAAATAGCTCAAAATTATAAAACTATATTTACAATCAAAGTTGTATTGTGTACTTGATTTTGTACGCACTTTGTCATTCTCAAGATGGCAGTTGAGGTGGTGCCACATCAGTTCCTATAGGACTTAATATAATTGTATGCTTGGATATTTTTTAATAAATGGTGCAATAATGCATTTCCTCATGATTGGGATTATGTGATAATTCTAGGAATTGATTACTTACACGTTTGAAATTCTTATGTGGGTATACATGTAACAATAAATGCATTGGAACAAAGCAACATGAAAATTTTATTGTCTATATAGATGAATCTCTATATAGACTATAGATGAGGTGTTCCTCATCCTCCATCTCTTGGTCATAGGATAGTCAATAAATCTTGACATTCTTGGAAATAGGGTGATAGGTCTTGACAAGACATTGATAAGAGTATGTTTCCATTTAGTCAAAGGGGAATCCTCAAGATGTGTGACCAATGAAGACAAAGATTGTTTGGTCAAGCAATGATACTATCTAGAGTTTGCAAGGAGTGTTTTGTTGTCTTTGGGCAAAGGCCCCATGAAAGGAAATCTTAATAACTTGGACGTATTTCTGATATATATCTTCTCAAACAACACTATTAATCACTTTGTCTAGGGTAAGATGCAAGGAGATCAATCATAGAATACGCAAGGGGAGGCGGACTTTTAAAGTATTGAAAATGTTTGCATCTAGTGGGGCTTGAGAAGTTTCAACTTCAATCATTAGAGTGCTAATCATGGGTATATTTTGCATTTAGAGGCAGAATCCTCCATGCATCGAAGCTTGTGGAGATAAATTGACCTTGAAACTACTTGAGCCAAAGGGGCTGAGCTGAAAATCCAACCTGAGCTATATGCTATGCAAACGTTTGTTAGTAGTAGATCATATTGCTAAAGGGTGATAGTTTGTAACCTTTTGATTAGAAGCTATTCCATAGGTCCCAAGTTGAGTCCCCAAAACTTTGATCCATACAAAGTAGTGGCCTTCACAGTGTCATTCAAGAGATGCATCTTCGAAGGGATATATTGAAAATGAAACTGGAAGCATCAACAGTGGAGCAGGAAGAATTGAAGCCTAGACCCACTAAATATAGGAGGGTACGCATGCATGTCAAGTTCCTAATGTTGAGGAAAAATGAAGATTGAGGGATGAATAGAAGTCACTTGATGCTAAAAATGAATGGCGGTGATGCATGTTGGACAATAGGAACCACTAGAAAACGAGCCTCAAAGTGACGGAAGTGAGTACAAGGGAATGAGCTTATTAGCAGCCATTGGACGTGCAAAACAAAGAGCGCGTGTTGAAACGCAGCAATTATGTGAAAGGAGTGAGCACTTAAACATCCAAATAAGCGAATATCAAAGACGTGCATAGGAGTTGTTGAGGCTATGACAAGATATCCAAGCAATTGGTAGGAGGTTTTCTAGAGAGGGGACAAGTCCAAAAGAGATTGTAGGAGGAGCATGACAGACAAGGTGTTGGGAATTGCTAATGACTATGTAACGAAAGTTGAGTTTTTGGAAGCAAACTGCTATCTAGATAATCTAACCTTGCCAAGACAAACAATGTCAGAAGTTGAATGGCGAGATACACATGAAGTACCTTGGCAGACATTGCCAAGATAAGTGACAAGTGTCAGCAACTCAAAGAACAAGTCTAGTAGTGTGTCCCTAACGAGTTCTAGTAGTGAGGAGGAAGGAAGCAATGGTGCCAATTCAAGCTCGGAATTTGGAAGGAGAGGTAGGTGAGGAACACCAAGGAGACAATGAGTTGACAAACTGACAGGTAATGTCAATCCACTGTCGAATGTTTTCTTGTAGGAGGTACCTCGGACATAAGTTCAAAACACTTCAAAGGACGTAGAAGTAGTAGCAAGGTGGTAGATGAATAGGAGAAGACAAAGTATTGGTTTCAGGCATTTGCCAAACATTTTGAATGATTCTTTGGTAAGTTTGAGTGGTTTGCAAGGGTCACTTGATGACTTAAGGTGTGCATAAGAAAAAAACTACTGAAGTAGTTTGGGTGGGCCGTTAGGACTACCAAACCATCTAGGACAGTCTGGCCAAGGGGGGAGGCCATTTGGCTTCTTTCTCAACAATCTAGGGGAGAGCAATCTGCCCCAGATGGCCTATAGGCCGTCCATCCGAAAGGATGGGCCATCTAGACCACACCTTGGCTTTGTGATAGAGAAAATAGGCCCCTGGATGACACTGGTGTCATTAGGACCAAGGGTAGGGCCGTTTAGTTTTTTTGGAGGCCATCCGGGGAGATTGCCTTGAGTATAGAATGTTCTTGGGCTGTCAGAGGCATCAGTTTGACTGGAAGAAAGGGAAGGGTTGTCTGCAGTTAGGCGCACTTGGATGAAAGTGATGTGTTATTTGATGAGGTTGATGATGCCAAAGGATCGAGTTGCAGATGGGAATGAAATTGAACCCAAGACGGAAGGCAATCGGGATGGAAAGGTTGGTCGTTTGGCCACCTGGGTTGTTCGGGTCATAGAACAACCAGGCTATCAGGACAAGCAAGTAGACAAGTAGGCAAATTGAGCCATTCAGGCCTGTGCAGGTAGTCATCTAGGCCAACAGGTAGGCCATTTGGCCTCTTGGACCACCTAGACAAGCAAGGAGATAGGTCGTCTGGGCAGCCAGGCAGGTCATCTAGCCACTTGGGTTGTCCAAGGTAAAAATGAGAAACAATATGGAAGCAGGCGCGCACGCCTTTACAGTGGGTCTACCATACGCAATGTATAAGGAGCTGAGCAAGAAAAAAAAGACAACTAGAACATGTAGAACCTTTAGTTAGATGCAAATCAGTTATGGAAGGTGAAGTGGCAGTTAAGAAGTTGTTGCAATGCAAGCCAAGTGTCCTCTTACCTCTTTCATTTTATAAATAGGTACCACGAGCTCTGATTTGCCCATTCAAGCAACCAAAGCTGAAGTGCAGGAGCAAGGAAGAGCACAAGGGGAATGTCCATGGTATTGAGTTCTGCAAGATGTAAGGCACGACTTCGAGTGCCTTTTGGATCAAAGAGGAGACAAATCAAAATCAACCCCACCATGTAGAATTGCAAGCAGAAGAAAAGGAAGGAGCTTTCTATTGCAAAGGAGGAAGCTGCATTCAAGGAATCGAACGAGGGCAGTATCTAGAAGGGTTTTGCTAAAAATCCCACCCCATTGTTTGCAAATTCTATTTTCTTGGAAGTGGAAAGTATTTGATAGAAACAAGGCGTGGCTAGAAGCAGAAAACCTTGTGCACAACAGAGACAAAAACCAAAAGAACGTAGAAGATTGTCATACAATTGTTGTGTAAGAAAATTCTAACAGTTGTATGTGCCATATAGCAAGTTGTCCGATAGTGTGAAAAATAACTATGCTGAAAATGTACGAACCATCTAGAGAGAAGTCGTATGGATGAACAACGAAACTGGCAAAAGACAAACTAAGGAAGGTAGGTCGTTTGGAGATAGTTCGTCAAGAAGTTGTTTGTTAGGAGGGAGGCGATCCAAAGTCAAGTTGTTCAAGTCAAAGCCATCTAGGACTAGGCTGTCCCAAGTTGTTTAAAGTCAGGCTGTCCAAGACCAAGCCATTTGGAGTTGGGTCGTCAGTAGTTGAGCCATGTGGGTTGTAAAAGCTGTTTGGATAGTTGAAAAGACATGCACACAAATCAAGAACAACAAAGAGAGTGAGCGTGCCACATTGGGTTGCGGTTGGAAGCCAAGTCAGCCGAAAAATGGTTGGGGTAGTTGGGAGTAACTGTCGTTGGAAGTAAAAATCCAAATTCGAGGAAGCAGACTATAGAGGGAATGCAACAACGACCAAGGATTGCTAAGTGTATAGGGCGAGTGGAGTTAAGAAGGCATCCTCTAAGATTCTTGCCAAAAGCTATGTTGTGCCAAGGACCGCGAATTTGTGGAGTCAACGTTGGCATTGTGAGGAGTCACAAGGAGTGCATACGCAATAGAGAGTGGGAAGTGCATGAGATGGACGTTAAATGGGGAGGATGTGACGACATGGAGGAGGCCAATCTAGAAGGAAGGAGTGAATGCAATTTCCTTGGACGAAATTACCTAGACGATGCTTGAGGTAAGTTTTAGAGGAACTAGTGGTTGGAGAATCCATAGGACCCCTAGCTAAGGACGACTTTCCGGAATGTGGAAGTTCAATATATTTTGTTGGTTCTCGGTTTTGATAAAGACTCTTTCAAGACATCATTGGAAATGTTGTAGACATATGATGTAGAGAAGCAGAGTAGGGTGATAAGGGGGTGTAGGTATCATTCTCAATGAACAGTTTTCAGAGGGAGTTTAGATTACTTGTCGTTAGTAATAGCAAACTGGTGAAAAAGGAAGGAGTGGAACCCTACTGGTTGAAGAATATTATAGACAAGGTCACCAATCTCAATCTAACGGAGCTTGCGAAGCTAACCAAGCATGGGAGTCGCAGGTTGAAGATGCAACACTTGAAATTCAATGAGTTATGGCGCAGAATGAATGTTATCATGCCTAGGTTATTTGACAAACAAAGAACCTTGGATATGTCCACTTGGCTCATACCATACATGGAAGGAGTTATGGCCCGAGAAAAGTATGATTGGGCAATTTTTTTGTTAGACTGCATACAACATTTTTATTGCTGTATGTAGAGAACTTTTCCATGGCATTGCATGGCCCCGCCATTGCATTGCTTCTAGATACATCGACATATGAAAAGATTTAGGTTCCTGGATTGGATCTTCCTTAGATCATACCAAGAGCGACCACTATTTTCCATTTGGGAATATGTGGCCCCATTGACAAATATTGGACCAACGAGAAAAGCAGCAGCAAGGAAGAAGAGAAAGGCAACAAATATGTTGTCCTTCGAGTCATTTGATGAAGAAGACAAAGGAAACACTGATGCATTGCCTAAGGAGAGTGAAGATTCTGATGGAGCAAAGGAACAATTGCCAAGTGCAGAGGAGTTGGGATGAGAAGGAAAGAGGCAAAAGTAGTTGGAGTAGTAGTGGCAGAAGATGGGAATATAACAACAACAACGACAACATCCCTTGCAACAACATTCCCAATATCATTTGGTGAATTAGAGTATCAAGGTAATTCCACCTTTGGGACCCCCACAAGATACCACCATGGCAGGTACAGTTGATTGGAATTTGGAAATATTGGTGGTGGGTTAACATTATAAGTTACGTGGGATGATGTATGTTGCAGTGCCATTGGGCACTCTTGCACAATAGTAGCCCAGATTGTGCGAGGAGGCACTATAGGTGCCATTGCAGGTGCCGGGATAGTGACTTCAACAGGGTTTGCCAAGTGAGGACAGCAACCAAAGCAAGCATTAGTAGTTGTGTGAGTGCAGTGTGCAGAAGAATAGGCACATTGGCTAGAAGAAAGGAGAACTATGTAGGAAGAAGTGCAAGCAACACCTACTATCGTAGATGTAGACGAGGATGTGTATACTATAGTAGATGCAACGGAGGCCATCATCGACGTTGGAAGAAGCACCTATGGTGCATTTGGGAGAATATGTAGGTGAAGTGACAAACATGCACATGCCAATTTTCTAGTAGGAAAGTTACACCACAAAATCACTGTAGCACGACAAGAGTATGCCACTCTTGGAGGAACAATTTTAATGACAGATTTAATGATCATCAATGACTGCAATCATCTCAATATTCAAGACTTTAGTCTGCAAAGAGAAAAGCCTATTCTGTTCTGGACTACTATCCTTCAGCATACAAGCTTATCTCTCCAATTGCATAGTAATCTCAGTACAACAATTCCATGTACAACAACTCTTCGTACAACACTTCACTTGTACGACACTCACTTGTATGGCACTTGCTTGTACTACAACTGCAATATGTGACTACTTTGCTGTATGACAACTCTCGTATTGCGACTTCAACCCTGCATGCAAAACTTGAAAGGAACAACTACGGATCAACCTACTGCAGCAATAACCATGACAACACACAATGTACGTGTACATACAATAGATGAAGGATGAAATGAGTAGATATTGCAGTAACAGTGGTCTGTACGGTGGAACATGTATGACATTCTCCTTACGTACAATACCCAACGTGCCCTATAAACCCTTTCCTTCCATGGCAACCATGCCAACCACTATTCGATGCCAATAACAACAACATGAATGAATGAGGGAAGGGTCTTATTTATACAACTAAAAAGTAGTTGTATCCTCCAACTACCCGACACCTCATCATTTTCTTAAATTACATTTGACATGCATTTGACTTACATTTACATTTCATTTGATGACTCACTTTATGACTTGTCCGTACATAACTAATACTTCACTAAACATTACACATAACATACAATATTACATAACAACTTTATAACTTTATCAATTATACATACACACATTTTGTGAAACACTTCGTGTATGACATACAAAATAGCATAAAATGACGAAGTGTATTCACCAATTATGCAGGCATGTCACTTTGCCTACCTACAACCATTGCGGTAGTTTGCAGAAGAAGTTTAAAGATGTGGTTTACCTCCTTTGGATGAGGAGGCACCAGTTGAAATAGCATCTACGACAACATAGAATATGACATCAACTACATTAGTGTCGGAAGGGAGTAAAGGAGAGAAAGGGAAACTGCTTGCATCAGAGCTGGCAGAAGGGACAGAGCAGTCAATCGCCATGAGATGAACCACACAATGGCAAGGAGACAGGGGATACTGCTGAAAATAAAATTGTAGGAGAGAAGGAACTGAGAATTCAGGAAGGAACAATTGCCAAGGCAAAGATCAACCTATGTAGGCAAGCAAATTGATATGTCTGTGTAATCAGTGATTAAGCTTTTTCATTTTGTGTTATTTTGTAGTTCGTATGCAAGTGTTTGATGAAATGTGCGTATGTGTAATTAATAAATTGATGATGTAATATTTCATGTGATAATGTGTAATGTAAAGTGAAGTATTAATACGGACGAGTCATAAGTTAGTTTATCTTGTAGTGGAAATGAAATGTAAATATAAGATAAATGTATGTCAAATGTAAATGATGAGGTGTTGGGTAGTTAGTAACTTGGACGATGCGAACCTCCTTAGTCATAAATAAGACCATACCCTCATTCATTCATATGATGGTGGGGATTATTGGTAGGGTTGGCCGAAGTTGTTGGCATGAGAGCAGATACGTTGCATAGACATTGTTCATGAGGAGATATTTTGCACAGGGTCACAAACTGTGATGTAATGCAAGTGCCATACAGGCAAATGTTAGTGCAATATCTACTCATTTCCATCCTTCATCTATGGCTATTGTATGTTTACTGTAAGTGTTGACATGGTTTATTGCTGTCTTCTCAAGTTCTGTATGCACGGTTGAAGTCGTAGTACGACATTTGCCGTACAATGAAATTGTTATACATTGAAGGTTGTTGTACAAGGAGTGTCATACATATGGTTGCCATACAAGTGAAGTGTTGTACAAGCAAGTGCCATACAATTGAAGTGTCGTACATGTGTTTGCAGTACATACAATTATTGTACATGGAATTGCTGTACAGTGTGGAGATATAAGTCTGTATGTTAAAAGATAGCAGTCTGGAATAGGATAGAATTTCACATTCGAGTGTTGTCCAGGTAGTTTGAACTACTGTTCCAGGCTATCTGATATATGTAGTGTGCATAGTGTATGCATTGTAATTGTATTGTTTGCATTTTATATTTGTTTATTAAAGTGAAAATGGAATTATGTTGCAGTATGTTGTATTCCATTTTTACAACCTAAAGGGTCATGGTGGAGAAGAAATTGAAGACCATGGGAGCTTGGAGTTGGCAGTAGCAGCATATAGACAATGCTAGGAGTGATGGAGCTGCCAGAAGGAACTTCAACTTTATACTGACACCCACCACATGTCTATATTGAAGAGGGAAGGATGGATGAATTTCTTGAATTGTTGGGTGTCAAGAAAATCAGATTGACACTAGAGTTGGAAAGATCTTATGCTAGAATGAATTTCTTGGCATATTTAATTCAATGGTTGCCAACTAGACTAAAGACATTTCATGAGATGGTCAATAGCTTGAAACTAAATCTTGAGGGGGGTAGGGTTGTACACTGTGCTTTGATAACTTGAGTATGGTTGGGGATAACCATTTATTGGGTAAATAATATTTGTCTCATATGGTCTATGGCCTCGTGGACGTTAAAAACTACTTTACCTTTCTTTGGAAGGAGGAACAATCCAACCAGTTGTAGCAAGTGGGAGGCCAGCTTTGACAGGTGCAGCAAGAGGCTGAAGGAGAACTAGCACGGATGAGATAGGAAATGGACAAAGTGAGGCAAGCAAGAGAAGCAAGATAAGATGATTGGTCAATTGACGTTGGAATGCGCGGTGAGGGAGTAGAAACTTCAAACAAAGATGCAGGGAATCACTCACTGGGACCAGTTGATTGAAGAACGTGATGAGCAATTGCTGGAAGTTGCAAAGGAGGCTGAATTGAAGACTAGGCTTATAGAAATCGAGTAGAAGTCCCAACACTATGGCTTCCAATGGGCTCGCTATCAAGCTTATGCAAAGACACTAAAGGGGGAGAATGAAGCCTTGAAATTTTAGATTCAACAGTTGGGAGGAGTACCTACGCCAACACCTCAACCACGACAAAGTTAGAGCCCTCAGGAGCAACAACAGCAACAACAGTCGTTGACGAGGACGTTGACCAATCTAGAGGGGAGGGCAGATGTAGGTGCTAGTTCAGACATGGTGCAATCTCAAGCGCCACCTCAGATTTAATATAGTGCGTCGGAAGTCAAGTACACACGTGAAATTTGTTATGTAATAGTTTTGATATTTTGAGTTGTTTTGTTATACATACAAGAAATGTTTGACAAAATGTAGTACATTTAATTAATAAGTCATGAAATGAAATGCAAGTCAAATGCATAATGAGGTGCAATGTAGGTAGTTGGGGGAGCAACTACCTCCCGAGTTATAATTAAGACCCTTTCTTCATTCATTTGGGTATGGATGTATGTACTTGTGTATGACAATAAGAATACTTCCATTCAACCATTGTTGTGTTGACTTATGTGATCATTGTGCATGTTTCTATGGATGATTATGATATCTGTAGATGACCATCTGGACTATTTCCAACATTGTATGTTTGCTGTAGATAAATAGATAAGGCCGTTTGACTCTAGACTAGGCTGTCTAATTGAGACACTGGGTTGTCCAATGTTGAACAAGGCCATCTAACTCTTAGCAAGGTTGTCTAACTTGTTTGTGTGTGCAGGGCCATCAAGGCATGTGATGAACTGTGTTGTGCACGCCATCTGAGGGAAGGTTCAAGATTGTTTGTCTGTTTTCCTAATTGCATTTTGATGTTATGTGTTGCTGATTTTCCCTTTCATCCTTTCCCTGTTCCTTCAATTGTGGAATACTGCTGCTGTGGTACAGGAATCAGGGCTTGTTTCAAGCTCCTTTGTGTCTAACTAAGAAATATGAGGTTGTGAGAAGAAATAATATCTTAGAAGGTGCTTAAGGAAGAACATACTACACCATTGCAGTTCCAGCCACCAACCCCCATGAAGATGTGAGCGTGCCATCACTTATTGGCCAAGGATGCAACCATCCAGGGGAAGGAGAATCACAGATAATGATCATGTCACAAATTACAATCGACGTTTTTCCTTTTTGGTAGCCGTGGCATGGGCAGAAACCCTCTAGAGTTCCTCCACTTCGAGATATGTAAGGTCGACATCTAGCTAGAACATTGGGGAGGGAGAAGACTTTGTTTAAGCTTTCAGTGGATACAAGCAGTCCTCTGCAGATCTGAACCAGATAATAAGGCTGCGATCAGCAATTATATTGAATGTGATATCCTTCAAGTCCAAGGTGTCACGTAACAAGGCATGACACACTTGTAGAGGATTAATGGGCTTGGGAAGTCTGCAAACTCAAAGGTTGAGATCCTTAACATGAGGTTCCCTTTCCTCTTCAATTTCAGCTTGGAAAACCATTTCCACCATAGGAGCAGCCTTCTTCCATTTTCACCACTTGAACCCAAGAATTGTGCTATTCAGCTTGCTTCTGGATGGATTGTTGGTATGCAGTGGTTTGTTTTTTTTTCTAATCTCAGATTTTCATGTTGAGAGGATTTTGGGCTAATATCCTTCAAGTCGAAGGTGCCATGTACCAAGGCATGCCACACTTGTATAGGATTAATGGGCTCGGGAAGTCTGCAAACTCAAAGGTTGAGATTCTTAACATGAGGTTCCCTTTCCTCTTCAAATTCAGCTCAGTAAACCATTTCCACCATAGGAGCAGCCTTCTTCCATTTTCACCACTTGAACCCAAGAATCGTGCTATTCAGCTTGCTTCTGGATGGACTGTTGGTACACAGTGGTTTGTTTTTTTTCTAATCTCAGATTTTTCATGTTGAGAGGATTTTGGGCTATCTGCTTGTAAATTTGACATGACTCGCCGATGACAAATCCCAGGTAATTCAAGGTGCTTTGCAAAGGAGGCAACCTTAACCTCCTAGAAGTGAAGTCAGTTTTTTATATTGGCAAGAAGGGATTCCTTTTCATGGATCTGTTAAATGCTGGTTATAGTTTTGAAGTTGTTGCATTTGTTCTTGAAATGCAGCCCCTAATATCACCAAGTCTGAAATCTAGTTAACAAGGGCAAGCACTTGTTCATGGAGATCAAAACTTTTCTGTCAGAGATGTTTGCTCTTCAAAGGTCTCCTGGCTTTGTAAAGGAGAAGTCGTATCTATCACTTGAATTTGTTTAACTAAAGACAGCTGGTAGAAACATTGGGAATAAGGGAATTCATGGATCTCCAGAAACCATGTAGAGTTGGTGACTACATAAAATGAAAGACCTCACATTATATTTTCAAATACATATTTTGAAGATTTTTTGTAGCTGAGATGGCAGTGCACAAGTGTCTGTGAAGGTGGTTTTAATTGAATTGCAACCAAGATATTTGCATAATGCTCAATCACAGAACATGAATATGCTGAAATGCAAAATAAGACACATAAATATATACTGAAGACTCATATATGTTGAAACTATCACCTATAGGATCTAAGATATTTTGAGCTTCATAATGTCTGTCTAAGGTTTGCTATCTTATATATTAGTTACAATGAGGGTGAACACCTAAACTTGTGAGCAGTGAGATTGCTAGTTGTATGTAATCCGAATTTGAAGTCTACATGGATTTTGTATCAATGTGTGCACCATCATTTTGTAAAAAAGTAAATGTTATTATTATTATATGAAATGCATCTTATATTACACCAAAGAACATAGAACTTGCATCGGCCTAGCATGATATTTGCATGGAAAGCTTTGTCCTATAAAAGCTAGAAAATGCTATACATTAAGCATGTGCATTCTTTGTCTGCTGGTGTAACAATGGTGTACATTAATGACCTACAAAACTGTTGAACTTGTAGACCCTAATAAATAAGGAACTGAAGATGGAGTTGATAGAAGCTTTGGACCTCCTGGCTCCTCGTGAACGGCAGGTAGTTTATTGTCTTTTTATTATATGTTTTGTAAATATTTTATTGCAATTTCTTGGTTACAGGCAAGCATGAAAATCATCTTGTTGAAAAATTGTAACACGAACTTTAGGTTATTATTGATGCCTGTAGAATTTATTTCTCTGATTATTCTAGTGAATTGGTTTGCAGCAATTCATTTTTGTCAGAATGAAAATATGTAAATTTTGAACATAATATGAGTGGTGTAATATGTCTTGAGAGATTAGTTATCTGGGGGATGCCAGAGATGTCTACATCACTGTTCATAAGTTTGCACAGGATCGTGATTCTGTCTCTCAAGAGTCAACTTTATGTTCTTCAAAAGAATGTAGTTATCTCACAGTTTTGGGAAAATGTAAAATGCATAGGAGTTCTCCATCTTTCTCAAATACCCAGGCATGAATATACAAATAATGAAAGCATTGGCTGTTATCATACATTTTTTTTGTTGGAACATGTAACCTGCTTCTCAGACCTTTTGTTAACTTGTATAAGCCTTTGGCTCAAGATCTTTTTTGAGAATATTTTATTATTATGTTGTAACCTGGTTTAGGCCCACTTTCATATTCCTACAAACTTGAGCCCCATATAAAGGCATCTCATATAGTTGTTGTAATCATGTCATCTGTAGCACGGTGGTGGTATTCCACCCTTGGAGAAACAATTTGGATTGACAGATTAACTATCCACAACTTGCAGTGATGCAGCTGTACGGCTTGCATCATCTCCTTGTCTCTGACGGCCTTGTTCACTGCTCTAGATTGCCTAGTCTAAGAATCAGATGGCCTGCACTCTTTCTAGACGGCAGGCACCAGCCTAGACAGCTTGCCTTTAGTCTTCACGGCCTAGCAAATTCACTATACGGCTTGGTAACTGTGCTGGACAGCCTGTAACTTCCCAGACGACCTTGTACGATAGAATTTGGAAAAGAATACAAATAACAGGGTTGAATCTAAATCTACTGCAGCAATCAATCAATAGCAATACATACAGATCACACACAATAGCAATAGCAAATGATGAACAAGTATGAACAGATATTGCATTAATGATAGCCTATACGGTGAACTGCATATGACATCTTCTTACATACACAGTATCTGATCCTGTGCAGAATACCTCCAATGCACTCTACACTCTTTTCTTGGCCTACACAATGCAATGTTTGTGCAAATGTATCTACTCTTCGTGTCTACAATGTACTCTCTCTCTTTGCATGTACTTGCTCAAATGAATGTCGGGGTCTATTTAAAATATGGGGACGGTAGTTACAAACAAGTATCACCCCCAACACCTCATCTCCTAACTACAAGACAAACTAGGTGATAACTACCCTTGCATGACTATGTTCACACATAACTCCAACTTGAGTCATTATTACATGCATTATTACAACGTACATCTTTTATTCAAATTACAAAACATACGCGTAATTGACATCCATGCATTTTAATTTCCAACTTGTCTATTTCCTTTTCTAAGGTGGCACGTTAGAACTTAGAACTAGCACCTACATCTGCCCTCCCATCTAGATTGGTCAACGTCCTCGTCGAAAACTGTTGTTACTCCTGGGAAATTTGGCTCTATTGAGGTTGAGGCGATGGAACAGGTATTCCTCCAAGTTCCTGAATCTGCAACTTCAAAGCTTCATTCTCTCCCTTGAGCCTCTTAGCATAGGCCTAGTAATGAGCCCACTGGAAGCCATTGTGATGCGATGTCTGCTTGATCTTTGGCAACCTAGCTTTCAACTCAAACTCCTGCTTTGCTGCCTCTGCTTCCTTCGTTGCAATTTCTGCCAGCTGCACATCCCGTTCAATGATCAGTTGCTCCTTATGGCGAGTTCCTTCATCTTGCCTCCGAGAGTTTGTTCCCTTATTACGCATTTGGACTTCAATTGTCCTATCAACCGATCCTGCAGTTCATGTAACTGCCTCATATCCTCTATCTCTTTTCTCAACTCTGCTAGTTCCGCTTTGGCACCCTTCTGCACTTGCTGAAGTTGACCTTCCACCATCTGCACCTGGTTAGTTAGCTTCTTGTCCAAATTTAAGCTACAAGCCATTTTCTGAAACCATTGTTACGAAACTGGGGGAGTTTTGAAAAACTCTCCAAGTCTGCGCTGGAGTCGACCCTTCGGAAACCCTTCAGGAGGCCGGCGCGGATACTTGTACTTTGGAGATGAACGTGAGAACCGAGAGAGATCTGGAGACTCGGGTTCTGAAACCCTTCAGCAGGCCTGCGCGGATTTCTTTGACTCGGTCTTTTGAGAAGACCTCAACCTGTGCAGCCTTTTCCTCTAGCTGCTGCTGAACTCCCTGAAGCTGGCTCTGTAGTTCAACTATTTGGGCCTGCGCTTCTTCCTTCTCTCTGGTTTGCTGTTCTGCAGCCTCTTTTTGATCAGTTACCTCCTTTTCCAAGGCTGCCAGTCGCTGCTTCAGCTGCTGGGACTCATCCCTGGAGTCATCTAGTTGAGCTTGCATTCTCGCCATCTCCTCCTCCAGCTTCAGCTTTTCGTTCTCCACCTTGTAGAAGCGCTCCTTCATCTGGTGATAGTTCACATACAATGTATCAGCCCTCAGATGGATGCCCCCTACTTCATTCTCCACGCTGATATTGTTCAGGTCCTTGGCTTTACGGTGGTACTCGTAGTCATCTGGAGTCATATTTTTTAGGGGCTTCTTCACCTTGGGAACCCTCTTTTCTTTGTGGAGCAGCATGTTATCCAGGTCAAACCTGGCGCGCTTCTCCACTCCGGCAAGCTCCTCGCCTTTTCTCTTTTTCATGTCCTGGAGCCATCTGAAGGAGCTCTGCTCTGCTTGGGCCGCCATGGGTTGGTGCTCCATCATTTCCAACTATTGTTCCACGAGCTCCATCCCTCCGAACATGGGCTTGATTAAAGGTAAATCTTGTTGGGGCGTATGTTCTTCTGCGAACAGATGAGGGGAAACGGTGCTTGAGGGCTCAGTAGCTTTTGGGGATGTCTCGGCTTGGGCAGCGGCAGGAGGATCCTCAAGGTGTAAAGATGGGTTTTCAATCAATGTACCGGCTGAAGATGGAGGATGGGGAGAATGCGGTGGATTTTCAACAGCGGCACCCGGCTGGGTATGGGCTAGGGTTTCAAAGGCGTTGGGATCTGCAGAAAACAAGTCGAATGCCTGTTGGTCGTGTTGGGTAGTGGCGGAAGGCTGGGCTTCTTCGAGGGCAGGGTGAGATACTGCAATGGAGACGGTGTACCAAAGGAACGCAGCGGGTATGGGTTCAGCAGAGGTGGAAGGGGGTGCCGCAGCCAATGATTCAGAAGGTTGAAGTAGGGAAAGGGAATGCGTACCTGCGAGCTCTACTCGAGCCGGCGTGTTGAATACTTGAGTTATCCACGGGTCTACTTCTTCTTCTGGCGGAGGGGTGTCCTCCTTGACAGTGATAACTTCCTTGGCGGCAACCTTCTTCTGCGGCGTCACCACGGTCTGCTGCACAACCTCTTTTTTGGGCGCGGCCTTTTTCTCCTTTGACTTTTCAGGCCTCTTCTTTTCTTTCTTTTTTGAGGCGTAGCTGTCTTTTCTTTGGCAACGGCTGAGGCTGGTGAAATGGGTGTTACATTGGTGGCTCGCGCTTGTGAAGATGCCCTAGACGTCTTTATCTTCACCCTCACCTTTTTCCTCAGAGGCGCCAGAGTTTCCTGCGCCGCTTCGGCCAACTGTTCTGATCCTTGTGGCTTTTCAGGGGGCGGTTGCACCATGGGCCCTGTCGCCTGACTCTTCCTCACTTCACTGTTGGACCCTCCTCCTAGTGTGAGTGGTTGCCTGGGTGGGGCCTGTCCCTTTTGTAGGCGATGGATGCCTCGGGGCACGATATCCCGGAACACAATAGGCCGCCACGTGGCATGGTGGTCGTCATAGAGCTTGGAGAACTGATGGTCGTTGGCCAGCAATTTTTCAGACCTTTCCTTCTTGGTGTGGGCCCTCATGATCCACCATTGTGCTATCTTCTCAGGCTCCCAACCCATCTCTTGCAATTTAGGCAGCATCCTCCTGTAGGCCTTGGGTGTCTGGTTTGTGAGCCTTGTTATTGACAGGGTCATACTCTGCCTCAACAAAATAGAAGTCGTGCCATGGCGGGAAAGACTGCATCTCTTCTATGTTCCACTCGAGGTCTCCTCCCGACGGATTATTTCGCTCTCCCATGATCTCCTGGCGAGGGCAGGCATGAAAATTTTTCATCTCCGTGAACTGCTTTACTATATCGAGGGGGTCGTACCTCCACCGCTGGGGAAGCTCAACCAGGCCGAAGCTTAGGAGTGTAGCCGCTAGGAATTCGTTCTGCCCATTTACGTTGACTTCAACATCGCCCCATGTGATTGGGAACTTGAAAATATGGCCCCATCTTCTCCCTTGACCGTAGTTTTGGTCGGTATAGTCCATCTGCCGCGCTGCCTCCAAGGCGAACAGGTATTCTGTGGCGTAGTATGGCAGAAGGAAGGGTTTGCCCGTGAACCCGAAAATTCTGATAACAAACCCTTGTGTCAGCTGGAAAGTGTCGCCCATATTTCGCCGCATCAATTTGTCTCTCATCTCACGGGGGACACGCGGGCAGGTGCCATTGAGGATGGCTAGGGCAAGGCCCAAGAATGCCAAATTAAATTCGTAGTACGATCCCCTCCTTGACAAGATTTGGGTCCATTGGTACACTGGGAGTTGCGCGCCATCCTTGTCTTTGCATTGAACAGGAAGTGCCTTCATCTTGTTGTGCATATGGAATAGAAAGAGCCAGGCCAGGAATGAACATTGCCTGAAGGATTGGCTCCTTCCCTCTTTCAGCTCTTGCAGGCGCGAATGCAAACCGCGCGCTACGCAATCCGCCCAGTCGAAGAACACGGGCTTGGTGTCTTTTCCCATGGCGCTGGGGTCGTAGAATTCCCCATGTAGGATGCATTCTACGATAGCGACCTGGTAGGGGAAGACCTACGCGTCCGTACCGCAGCCCAAGACCCAGGCCAACATGGTGTAGAGGTACTTGCTTTTGAATTTTCCAAGGGGCTTTGGCAACTCTGGCCATTGTTTGGGCAAGGGTGGCTCGCACAGCTGGGACTCCATGAAAGACCGCATTTTTGGGTTGTCCGCATACCTCCCAGCCTGCTCGCCGAAATTGATGCTTCTGACCGTAAAATTCCTGTCCGGCGATCGATTAGGCGCGAAGGCCGCTTGGACAGTCTCCGGGAAGAGCGAGAACAGAACAGTCCCCTCATGATCTCGGACCTGCCTGGTGCTCGGCTTGTAGTACTGGGCGACTGCCGCCACCAGCTCTGGACAATGGTGCACCGGTGGGCATAAGAACCAATATAGGTGCGAGTGATAAGCTGCAGCGTAGGGATGCGAGGCAGGAACTTTCTCTCGCCAGTCTTCTATGGTGCGTCGCAGCTGCTCGATACTCTGAGAGTAGAGGCCGTCTCTGTATCTTATCAAATTATCCACAAGCGGCGGAGGGACCTGTCTTGCCGGCCCTGGTTGGCATTTTCTCCCTGACGCTGCTTGTGATGCCTTTGCTTTTCCTTTATCCTTCCTTTCTTTTTTCTTCCCACTCTCAGGTGTGCTTGAAGCTGCCTGCCCAGCTGCTTTACCCTTCTCTTCAGTCTCCCTTTTACCCATGGCGATGGAAGAATTCAAATTCACTATTGCTGGTAAAATCTCTGAATTTGACCTCTGTTGCAGCTTGGAGTGCTTCTGGGTTTAACTGGTAGAGTGAAATGAGCGACTGAGCTTTTATGGGGATGGGTAAAAAGTTTGTCATTAATGGCGAATGCTTGAGTTAAAGGCAGGGTGCACGAAGTGGGTGGGCGCGTCGTTATTCCTCGGTGGCCGTGCACAAAATCTCCCTTGGTAGCGCAACCCCTCGATTATTGGTCCCGGGCTTGTCCTTTCTTTTAATGAAATCTGCTTTGAAATTTGTGCAAGGATCCTCCTTTATAATGTGCGCCTTGAAGACGTCACCCGCCGCCACTTTGGCACGCATCCCAAGGTTCGTTGGAAACTGAAGGCCACCTGAGACGAGGGTCGCTCTAAACTTGGAGCGATTCCTGGAATCGCTGGAAAATTGAGCGATTTGGAGCATTTGGTTGGCGAGCGACCGGCGTCATTCAACACTTAGAAAAAATTTTAAACTTTTTCCTCCAAAGTCTTCCATCCTGCCAGGGTTCGCTCGGAGAGGGCGCGACGCCAGCCGTCGCTGGGAAATTCGGGCGACCACGGGAGTCGCTCCAGAATGGAGCGACTACGAGCGCCATCCCTAGACTTAGCATTTTTTGCGTTTTTGGATCTTGACGGCGCTCGCTCTGAAATGAAGCGATTCCCGGAATCGCTCAAAAATACGAGCGATTCCCGAGGTCGCTCAGAAAATGAGCGACTTTGGGCACTTTTGACACTTAAGAATTTTTCATATTTCTTTCTTCCTGCGCTCGCCACGCGATTCCAATCGCTTAAAAGAATGAGCGACCTTCGACTTTATGAGATTTTGAGCGACTCGCTTTTTTATCTCTAGCCCAATCTTGGCGCTTCCCGAATCGCTGAAAATTGAGGGCGACTCCCGGAGTCGCTGAAAAATTGAGCGACCTTGGGCGTCAAGGCGGTTAGTCAATTTTTTATGCCTTCTTTCGATTGGGTGAACCTTTTGAACATGGCTGGAGTTCGCTAAAAATTTGAGCGATAACCGTCGTCGTCGGCTCATTTGGGCGAACCTCAGCAACTTTACTTGCATGGGCACTTAGTAAAATTTTCAATTTTTTCAACCCTCCTGATCTCTTCCACCAAGGAACCTGACGAACCTTGCTTTGCTGTTCTGCTAACAGGGACCATCTTCTGCACAAGAAACTTGGCTCTGCATTTTCTTGGAACAAAATTTCCAACCCGAAGGCCAGACGCTAAGGCTAAAAGCAGGAAACTACCTTTACTGAAAAGCAATATTTACATTCAGAAAAACAAATTTAAACTGCAGAAATGAAAGTATGTACACAGGAGAACCTTCTGGTATTTTTTAGTGGTGATAGGCTTTCAGATGAAAGCCATTGACTGGTATTGGGAGGATCTGGCCCTCCATATCTCGCAGCACAAACGAGTTGAACTGGTTCACTCGGGCAACCTGAAAGGGGCCTTCCCAGAAGGCATCAAATTTGTCATGGTTCCCTGGTTTTGCCTTCCACGAATCCCATTTCAGCACTAGGTCCCCGATCTTGAAGACCCTGGCTGTAGTCCCTTTCGCAAACCAGTTTCGGGTGGTCTCGGTGTGCTTCATAAAAGCTTCATAAGCTTTTTCTCTTTCCTCTTCAAGCTGCAACAACTGAGCCAGTCGGGCATCAACAGGATCCAGGTTACCCTTTTCATCGTCTAACAACAGAGTGCGGGCATCTCGACATGAGTGGGCAGGACGGCTTCTTTTCCGTAAACAAGCGCGTATGGCGATGTCTTGATGGATTTTTTAACAGATATGCGGTCTGCCCATAGCGCCTGATCCAGGTACAAATGCCAGGATCTTTTGTTCCTCTCCAGAGTCTTCTTTATGATCTTCATCAGATTCTTATTTGTAGACTCGGCTAGGCCATTTCCCTGCGGGTAGTAGTTGGAGGAAGCCTTATGGTAAATCCCATACTTGCAAGTAAACTCTGTGAGTTTAGCCCCTGTGAACCCTGGACCGTTGTCTGTCACTATTGCTTCTGGGATCCCGAAGCGAGTGATTAGGCTTTCAAGGAAGGCAATGACCGTTTCCTGGTCAGCATGCTTGGTAGGTATCGCCTCAGCCCATCGGGTGAAGTAATCCGTGGCGGTCAGAATGAACTTATGCCCTGCCGAGGAATTTGGCGATATTGTCCCGATGAAATCTAGGCCCCATTGCTGGAAGGGAGCCTCAGCCTGAATTGGCTGGAGGGGCATTGGTGCATTCCTATTTCGGCCGGCGAACCTTTGACATTTCTCACATTTTTGGCAGACTGCATACGCATCTGCAAAGATGGTGGGCCAATAGTAGCCCGCTCTGATAATTTTCAAGGCCGTAGGCCTTCCTGAAAGGTGTCCTCCCGACATTCCGGAATGGAATTCGCCTAGGACCTTCCGTTTGTCTGTTTCCTTGACGCATCGCAAGAGGATGCCGTCCACATTTTTGAAATACAGCCCCTCGGGGCGCAGTACATATTTCTGAGCTTGGAGCCTGAATCTCCTCCTCTGACTGGCATTGAAGTGATCTGGGAGCCTCCCGGTGTTGAAATACCAAATTATTTCATCGGCCCAGTCACTGTCCTCTGCTGAGGAATTGGCAAAGTTGCCTTCTAGGACTGGGTCCTCCCACTGACAGGCGGCTACCTCTGCAGCAACACTCCTTGCTAGTTCTTGACAGAGTGCCCGACCTCTGATTAGCTTGGTGGGTCGAACCTCTATATCAAACTCCTGAATCTTGGCGATCCAGCCGGCCCTTTTGTTGCCCAGCTCTCCCTGTATGATAAAACTTCTAACATCTGGGTGGACAACGAACACGGTCGTCCTGCTCTGGGAGACAAAGTGCTTGAACTTCTTTAAGGACCTCATGACTGCATGCACTTGGCGTTCAATGAAGTTGTATCTCTCCTCATGCGGTTGGATCACCTGGCTCAAGAAGGCTATCGGCCGCTCTTCGCCGTCATCTCCTTTCTGTGTTAGCACCGTTGCATAGCTCTCAGGCTCTCCAACTGCATATAGGATGAAATCCTTAGAGTAATCCGGGTTTATCAGCACAGGCGCCTGGGCAATCCTTGCCTTAATCTCTTCAAAGGCTTTTTTCCTCTCCTCAGTCCAGACAAACTCGGCATCCTTCTTT
Organism: Wollemia nobilis; assembly: GCA_028583015.1. Classification (NCBI taxonomy): domain Eukaryota; kingdom Viridiplantae; phylum Streptophyta; class Pinopsida; order Araucariales; family Araucariaceae; genus Wollemia; species Wollemia nobilis. The sequence goes on from JAQPPZ010000521.1 coordinate 15,454,699, forward strand.
AGGAGTTCGGCCATTGGCTTAATGACTTGGGCGAAATCGGGCACGAACTTCCTTACAAAGTTGATCTGTCCAAAGAAGGACTGCAGCCCTTTCTTGTTCACTGGGATTGGGAGTCGGAGAAGAGCCTCTGCCCTGTCAGGGTCAACTGCCAGGCCCTTTTCTGAAATGACGTGGCCTAGAAGCTTCCCCTCCTTCACTGCAAAGACCGACTTCTTAGGATTAATAGATATGCCGAATTCACGGCATCTTTCAAACACTTGTCGTAGGTGAGAGGAGTGTTCTTCTCTTCTGTGTGAAAACACAGTCATGTCATCCAAATAGATGACAATGATTTTGTTCAATAGCTCACGGAATGCAATATCCATGGCTCTCTGGAATGTGGCCCCCGCATTGGAGAGGCCGAAGGGCATGCGCTGATAGGCGAACGTCCCCCATTTGGTGGTGAACGCCGTTTTGTGCTGATCCTCGTCCTTCACCCATATCTGATTATAGCCAGAGAAGCCATCCAGGAGAGAGAACCGCTGAGCTCCTGCGACCACATGGAGAATTTGATCAATTTGTGGGAGCGGGTAGTGGTCCTTCAGCGAGGCCTGGTTTAGGTTGCGAAAATCAACACAGAGGCGAATGTCCCCGTTCTTCTTCCTGACGGGAACCAGATTTGCGACCCAAGAAGAATGCTTGATGGGATAGATGATTTTCGCTTCCAGCATCTTCAAGAGTTCGGCTCTCATCAGAACCTCGATTTTCGGGTTGACTGGCCTCTGTTTCTGTCTGCAGGGCTTGACCCCTTCTTCCAGTTCTATGGTGTGTTGGATGATCTCTCTGTCATACCCTTTCAAGTCTTGATAACACCAAGCAACGATGTCAGGATATTCTCTGCACAAGGCCCGAATCTGCTCCAATTCTTCTGGAGTGCAGTCTGTTCCGACTTTGATCACTTTTCCGGGCTCGAGCTCCAGGTCCATGTACTGCTTGGCATCTACCTTGATCCGGTGAGATATTGCTCTATCGTTCTGATCAAAGAGACTTTCCAAAGTAATCAGTCCTTTTGGGACATGATTATTCTTCAATTGTATCAACCCCTCATACTGCTCGTCATCAGGGTCTCTACCTTCAATAGTGCTAGCTTCATGAATCAAAAAATTGACGATCTGCTCGTCACAATCGAACACCTGCCAGTGGGTGTCCTTATCAGGCACAGAAGGCCTGTAGATAGTTCTTACCGCCTTTGGCTTCTGCATCATGTCATCAGCCGGGGAGTATCTGGCTCCAATAGACGCTAAGATATCGGCATGTCTGTTTTTCTCTCGGGGGATGGATTGAACATTAAGGGCCTCAAATGACTCCAACAAATCCCAGACCCGATTGCGGTAAGCTTTGAGATAGTGCTTTTTTGCGGTGCACTTGTCGGTAATCTGCTTGCACACCAGCTCTGAATCTCCAAAGATTTGCAGCTGCTTGATCCCCAACCTCTCTGCCTTCTTCAACCCTAGGCACAGGGCTTCGTACTCGGCCGCATTGTTAGTGCAACTCCAGGCCAGCCTGTAGCAATAATCTTTCTCTTCTCCCGAAGGTGAAACTAGGAGCACCCCTGCCCGACGCCGTTCTTGCATCGGGCGCCATCAAAGTACAGCTTCCATAGCTCATTCGGGGCGGGGCCTATGTCTTCTTTTGTTGTCTCCTTCGGCTTTTCAGGCTGCGTAATAGTGTAGCAGCCCATGTCTGATTCAATCATGGCGTTGAAATCAAGAAGGGAGAACTCGTCTTCCGCCTGCAGTGCTTCCATGGTCTCTTCCACTATATCAACCTCTTCCAACTGCTCCGTCATCAGGTGCACTGATTCATCCTGATGTCCCTCTTCTGGTATCCTCCCAACAAGGAAGGTGGAGGGTTTTTCATTGTAAATTTTCACTTTTCTCCCTTTGAAGGGGACCTCCATATGTGAATAGTCAAGGGACAGATACCCACCCAATTTAGCGGTGAACTCCCTCGAGAGGCACATGCCGAAGTAGGGTTCCAGGTCAACGACCACAACCTCTTGAATCACAACGATCTGAGGCGCCTTGTGCAACTGGATAGGGATATCCTTAATGACGCCCACTGTTTTCACAGGAGTGCCATCTAGTTGAAGGACACCTTGGCTGCTTCGCGTGTATTCCATGCCGATCTCCTCGCAGACTGCCCTTGGCATGACGGTGGTTGATGCGCCGGAATCAATCATGCAGTTGTGCACCACACACCCCTCCATCCGCAGAGACAGGTAGAACGGTGGTGGCCTGTTTTTTCCCGTGATTGAAGTAGTCAAGGGCTGCGCCAACACAGGTTGCGATGACTTCCCTTCTTTGACAGACTTTAGAGACTCCTGCAGCAGATCTACCTGCCCGGGGAGTTGCAGGGCATCATACATGCTTATCTTGGCCGGGGTCTTCTTGAGTTCATCAACAATATTGTAGGCCGAAGTAGTGGGCACCTCCGTCTCCTTGGCAGCTTCGTACTTGGTGCGGTACTGTTGCGTCGCCTCGACCCTTTGCCGCTTTGTCAACGACGGGTACTTGAGCTTTTCCCTCGCCTGCTCCTTGGTCTCACCCTGAGGTTGCGCCACTGGAGCTTTTGCTGGGAACGTCTTCTCTTTTGCTGGCGGAAGCGCAGGACCTTTGTCAGGAGCTTTCGTCGGAGGCTGCTCCTTTTCTCGCCTGGTATACACCTTCAAAGGCTGCATCTGGGCCGCATCTACTTCGATCTGCTTCTTACCATCTTTGGTCAGAATTGACACTTGTTCCTCCTCCGGGACTGCGAAATTGCGATCTGCCTCCCTGATCATGTTGATCTGCTCGCTCGGACCGCTGTTCGCCAAGGTTTGGGCATAATGCTGATGAAGCATACAACTGTCTTCCCCATGGGGGTCGTTGCAGGTGGAGCACCAGTGTAGGTAATCTGAAGTGCTCGGCTCTTCGTTGATAGCAGCATTCCTCGCGGGAGGTCTATTGGCTTGAGGTACTTGATCTCTTGTCAGCGTCGGAGGAGGGTATGGTCTCCTTGGGATGAACTCTTGCTGAGCCTGCTTCTTCTTCATAACAGCCATGTCATTGGACAGCGTTCGGTAGACAGAAGCAAGGGACTGTACTTCTTGCAGAATCTTAGCCTGCACATCAACGGCTGGTGGTGCCGATTGGGCTGGTGGAGGCAATGGGGCCAGCGGTGGAGCTGGGGGCAATGCCGGGTACTGTGGAGGAGCAGGAAGTGCTGGATACTGCGGAGGGGATGGAAGTTGTGGCGCTTGTGGAGTGGGAAAATGTACTTGGGGAGCGGAGAATTGAGAGACCACTGGTGCGGGATTCCATGATGAATTCGGGTGCGTGGAAGATGTAGAAGGTGGTTGGGCAGATGCACTAGGATACTGTGATTGAGGAAAATCAGGGTAAATCGGCATCGACATCCTAGGTGGGAGTCTACCAATGGCAATCAAATCCAACTCCGCCTTTTGAGCCAACTCGTACAATTCGGGGAAAGTGTTGACATTGGAGAACTTGATGATCATACTGATGTCCGAGTTGAAAGATCTGAGGTAATAGTAGGCAGCTTGTCCGACGGTTGGCCGTAGTTCAATGGGTACCTCTTTGCCAGGATCTCGCGAACCTTACATTAAAATCCGCTATCTCCTCTTGCGGATGTCGTTGGATGGTTGTGAACTGATGCAACAAGGATGATGGATCCGCGGACTCATTGAATCCCTTCACCAGTTGACCCGCCAATTGACCCCACCCGGTGATAGTGCCAGGCGGCAAAGATCTATACCAATACAGGAGCTTTCCGCGGAGAGACAGAGCCAACAATCGGACCATAACACTTTCATCAGTGATGTTGTGGAGCGCGGCCAGGGCAACAATGTCTTGGATGTGCTCGTAGGCTGTCTTCCCAGTACCATCGTACGTGGGTATGGCCTTCAAGGCGGCAGCTGGAACGGCGGCTTGCCCGGCTAGATTGAGAGATCCTGTGGAATTCCAGGCTGGAAATAGCTCTGGGACAGCTGGCTGATTTTGTTGTTGGTTTTGATTCGGCGGCGGATTTGGTGGTATATTCTGATTTGGTGGGGGATTTGCCATATTCGCGTTCGGATTGGGCTGATTAGGAGGCGACAACGATAGCAACAGCAAATTCGGCTGAACAGGAGCGGCCTGATGGTCTGGAGAGTTCGGAGGATTCGGAGGATAATTGTTTGCAGTACTATCTGAAGTTGGACCTTGCTCGTCAACCACGGCTTCTTGCGAAGATGCTTCGCCTAGAGGGATACTGGATCCAACTAGCCTGGGGCGTTCTCCGAAGGCGGTGATATCAAGCTCGTAATACTCGGGCTCTTCCTCCGTGTGTCTAACTCTCCATCTTGTATGCATGAAGGGCTTGAAAGCTTGGACCGGTCTTCGAGACTCGGAAAGTATTCAGGTTCAACAGAGTCGCCAGGTGTTCAAATTCGACAGCACTGAAGCGAACACCATTACTTCAATACCGCTTATGCGGTGGAGCACTTCGTGTCCCACCGGGCGTGCCAGAGAAACTGTTGGTTACGAATCTGCCATTTAGGAAAGGATTTTGGTCTTTTGCGCCCTAGATTCGCCCAACAGATTGAAAGGCCGGAAGGAAGGGATGCCTTCCGTGCCAATCTCCGGAGAAGGCCGGCTCCTATACTAATCTACTATGGTTTAAGATAAGAGAACAGGAAAGAGATTGTAAAATGCAGAAAGAAATGTAAATAGCATGTGGTTATGGTGGGAAAGAACAAGCAACACGATTACTAGCTAATACCCAAACCAACAACAATCAAAACAAAACATGTAACAGAAACTAACACTGCGATTCCTTCCTATGTATCCTTCATTCAGTATTCCAGATTCACTTAATTGCCAATGCTTTAATCCAGAGTGCAGAATTACAGCAATCAGAAAAATAAATGAACATGAAGCAGAAATACTTGCAGAAGGCAGCATAAAAGAAAGAGACAAATGTCAGAGCCAAGGATGCTTTGTATTTGAAGCAAGTGTTTGTTTACAGCAGAGCTTTCTTAGCAATATGTTCCCCCCTTTTACAATGAAAGCTCACTGCTATTTATAGCAGAAATTTCCCCCCAATTACATTGATGCACAGAACCCAAAGACTGCAAAAGCTGTCGAGATTTGACCCTTGCTGGCCGTGAGCGTACCTGCAACAAGATTCACCTGAATTTGGTACGGCTCCGGACAGATATGGTGGTTGAGAAGGCGCGTCTGATTAATGCGGTAGGTGCAGTACAATTTGTCGTTGAATACCTGCTATCAATGCTCACCTACCCTGTCCTTGAAGTACGCCTTCAGCTCTGATAAGACTGGTTCAAATCCCGAAATCTGCACGTTTTCAGCCTAAGTCTGAGGTTCGCTGAAATAGGGGGATGTTGACAAGAGTCGCTCAAAAGAAACAGCGACCCCGGGAGTCGCTCCAGAATGGAGCGAACCCGGGACGCACTTTGCCTTAGAAAAATCGTGCGACTTTGTCTTTTTTGCTCGCGGTCGCTGAATGGGGGCGACGATGGGAGTCGCCAGGAGAAAGCAACGACGGGAGTCGCTCAACAACCGAGCGACCGACGTCGACATGCACCCGAATGCCTTAGAATATTTTAGAACCCCTCGCCCGCGGTCGCTGAAAGGAGCGGCGACGACGGGAGTCGCTCCAAAGTGGAGCGACCTCGGTCAACTCTTAAAGCACTGCACTTGCTGGCGGTCGCTGGAAAAATGAGCGACGACGGACGTCGCTGGCAGAGTCGGGCGACGACGGGAGTCGCTCCAAAATGGAGCGACCGCCGTCAACCACCTTTTTTCAATTTTCCTCCCGCTGCCCACGGTCGCTGAAAACTGGAGCGACGACGGGCGTCGCTGGAAAAGTGGAGCGACCACGGGGTTCGCTCCAAAATGGAGCGAACCTCGTCAACTTTTAATGCCTTAGGATTTTTTCATGTCTTCGCTTGTTGCTGACGGTCGCTGACGTCGAGGGTCGCTGGAGGAGGTCGGCGACGACGGGAGTCGCTCCAGAATGGAGCGACTCGCGGGGATCCATACTTAGACGAATTTTGACAATTTTTTCCCGCTCACTCTGCTGTTTGGTGTTGCCGTCGGTCGCCGGAGGGAGGGGCAAAGCTGGGAATCGCCGAAAAAAGGGAGCGACTCCCGGAATCGCTCAAAAAGAGAGCGACCACGGGAGTGCCCCTGCCTTAGAAAAAATCTGGGCTTTTCCCAAACTTTGCCAGAACTTGCTGAACACTTGGAAACTGAAACTGAAAACTGAAAACCTGAAGACTGCCTGGACAAAGCTGGAAAGGAAGGAGGAAGGGAAGAATCTGATCCGAAAAATTGCAGCAGTACTTTTTCAAAATTTTCAAAACTTTTACCCCTTAGCAAAATGTGGCAACGAGTCCCCTTAGGGTAAATCCCCCATGAGGAAACTAATGGTGAGGGTCTTGCCTCCAACCAACCTAAAATTTAGGAAATGCTCCTAAAATATAGGAAATGGTCCAAAACTCATAAAAATACTAGGGACAAATAAATGAAACCAATCCTCACTAGTATATACTTCTCTAGCAATCACCCCTCACCCACCAAGAAGTATAGAAATGGGCTCGTGGGTCCCACACGTGTTGACTCAATGAAAAGGGGACATTACACTCTCGTACCTGTGCTCAACTCTTGTTGTTCGGCCTTGACTATCCGCACACAATAACTGTTGATGCCTTGCCTCTAGATGTTTGTGTCTTGGACATCCTCCTACCAAACAACTCAGCCTTAGACGACCCAATCTCAGACAACCCAGTCTCGGATGGCTTGGCTATAGACTGCCTGGTCTCAGACGATTTTGTCCTTGACGACTAGTTTCTGGACGGCCTCCTTTACACGTCTTTTTGTCTTTCGTACGATAGTATCTGAAATCCTTTAGACAGTCCATACGTATCTGTTCATCTTCTTTGTTCCTACATTGGTAGTTCGTACGGCCCGTATAGTCTGTACGACTTAATTTTTAAATTCTTTGCAACAAAGCCCTTCTTCCTTTGCTTCAGTTGGCTGCAATCTTCTTCTTTGTGCTCCCTTATAGCAATGTTGAACTACAACCTTTGTTCCTGCAAGTTAAAATTAATTTTTGTCAGCTCCGGGGAGGGATTTCCCACAGAATCCCTTTCCGACATTTCTCCTTGGTAGTTTTCTCTTGCAATGCAGCGTCCTCCTTCAGGGTTTTCTTCTTGCGCACACTTGTTTCGATCTGCTACTTATTTTGCACAATCTTTGCTTCCGAAAATCTTCTTGTTCATACAGTCTGTGCAATATGCAACTCTTCCACCTGTATAGTCTCCACCAGTTGCAACTCCTTCGTTTGTACGATATGTGCAAGTTGCAACTCCTTCACACTCTGGTTGATTCAGCTCTGACTAGTCCAACTCCTTTGGCTCCTTCCGGCCCTAAGCGTATGAATGTCTCATGGCCATCTCCCATCATGTATCTATAAGATGGAGGTGGTACATGTTAGGAAGTGAAGTCACTATGCAGGTCAGATGGCAGAAACGGAAGTTGCAGCTGACTAGACGTCTGGGTCAAACGTCTAGGCAGCAGGCCAGACGTCTGACCTGCTAGACATCTTGGCCAAACGTCTAGGCAGCAGGACATACGTCTGGGCTGCTAGACGTCTAGGCAGTAGACCATACGTCTTGGTCAGACGTCTAAGCAAGTAGACGTCTAAACGTGGAAGACGAACAGGTTCAAGCGCCTTCCTTGGGAGAGGAAATGAACAGTTTTGGAGGCTTCCGTCGGGAGAGGAAACGAACATTTTGGAGTCTTCCTTCTGCTCTATAAAAGGGATGTGATCCCTTGCATATGTGATGTTGTTGAAAACGTTGAGAAACGTGAATGTAAAGTTTGCTGAAAATAATAAAAGGAGAAGTTGCCATTGCCCCATGGTTTTTCCTGCACATTGCAGGTTTCCACGTAAATCTCTGTGTCACTTGTGTTGTTGTTTCTATTTTTTGTTATTGTGTTTCTACTTGCAAGTGAAAAATCTGAAGTTTTTCCTAACATCTGGTATCAGAGCTCAAGGTTTTGTGCGAGTGGGAGCTGCAACAATGACAGGAGGTGTAACCAAGTTCGAGATTGAGAAATTTGATGGCAGGAACTTCGCTCTATGGAAGATGAAGGTGGAGGATTTGTTGGTTCAGAATGACCAAGCTCAAGCCTTGAAAGGGGTCACGAGTAAACCGAGCAGCATTAAAGATGAGGAGTGGGCAATGCTTGACAGGAAGGCGGTTTCTACAATCCGTCTCTGCCTAGTGGACTCCGTCTTGTTCAATTTAGCTGAAGAGAAGACCGCGGAAGCCCTTTGGCAAAAGCTTGAAAAGTTGTATGAAACAAAATCAACAACAAATAAGGTTTTTCTGAAAAAGCAGCTTTATAGCTTGAGGATGAAGGAAAGCTCATCCGTTGTAGATCATTTGAATGAGTTTAATACTCTTATCAGTAAACTAGTTTCAGTTAATGTGAAGATGGAGGATGAAGATAGAGCTATCACCCTACTTTGTTCCCTCCCGGACACTTGGGATCATATGGTGATGACCATCAGTAATTCATCATCGGGAACTCTCAAATTTGATGATGTGGTAGCCGCTTTGTTGGCAGAAGAGTTGAGGCGAAAAACGTCTCTGGAACCCTCGACCAATGAAGCCCTATCTATGAGAGGTCGATCCTTCGAGGGGAGTAAACAAGGTAGAAAACAGTCCAGATCTAATTCTAAAGGACGTAAGTAGAAAGGGAAGTGTTGGCATTGTGGGAAGCCAGGACACTCCAAGAAGGACTGTTGGCAATTAAAGAATGGTGAAAAGCAAAATCAGCCATCAGCTGAGGCCAGTGCAGCAGATTCAGGAGAGACGACAACATGTGAAGCCTTCTGTATCAGTAATAACAGATCTGTTTTATATACCTGGGTTTTGGACTCGAGTGCATCTTTCCACATGTCTCCCCACAGAGACTGGTTTGACAAATATCAGCCATACCGTGGTGGAAAGGTCTATTTGGGTGATGATCACCCTTTAGAAATTGTGGGAAGAGGGGATATAAGGATCAGGCTGGACGATGGTAGAGAAAGGATGTTATGTGATGTGCGACATGTGCCCGATTTGAGGAAGAATTTGCTCTCAATCAAAATGATGGATAAGCTAGGGTATTCTGTCACTTTCGATAACAACTACTGCAAGATTACTAGAGGAGCTCTTGTAGTAGCAAAGGGAGAATCTTATGGGACCTTATACCGTTTATGCGGTGATACGGTGACAAACCATGCAACAGCAACAACTTCTGTTCAGGATGCAATAATGCTATGGCATCAACGCCTAGGCCATATGAGTGAAAAAGGCCTGAAAATTCTGCATGATAGAGGTATGCTTTCTGGGATTAAGTCTTGTAATTTAGACTTATGTGAGCACCGTATTTTTGGTAAACAGAAGAGGGTTCGGTTTATCGCAAGTCCTGGTAAGAGTTCTGATTTTCTGCAACTTATACATTCGGATATATTTGGACCAGTCCCCACTCAGTCCTTGAATGGCGCCATCTATTTTCTGACTTTTATAGATGATTATTCTAGGAGAGTGTGGGTTTATTTTCTAAAGAAGAAGTCGGAAGCTTTGCAGAAATTTAAAGAGTTCAAAGCACGGGTAGAGAAGAGTTTGGGCAAGTCGATTTTATGTCTCAGGTCAGATAATGGGGGTGAATATTGCTCCAAGGAATTTGATAAATTTTGTATGCAGGAAGGTATTAAGCACCAAAAGACTGTACCATACACTCCACAACAAAATGGTGTGGCTGAGCGGATGAATCGCACAATCATGGAACGTGCAAGAAGCATGCTTAGCGCAACCATGTTGGAGAAAAATTTATGGGCGGAGGCTGTTAATACAGTTGTTTATCTTATTAACAGGTCACCTACAGCTGCGTTGGATGGACAGATTCCGGAGGAGGTTTGGTGTTGTAAGCCAGTTGATTACTCTCATCTGCGTACCTTTGGCTGTGATGCGTTTGCCCATGTACCCAAAGAAAAAAGGTCCAAGCTTGACCCGAAGTCAAGCAAATGTGTTTTTCTCGGCTATGGAGATATAGTGAAGGGGTATAGACCGTGGGATCCTACTGCCCACAAGGTAATTATTAGCCGGGATGTAATTGTTGATGAAAAATCCATGCAAAGGAAGGAGGTACAACAAAATCCTAATGTTGTACCTGTTGAAGTAGAATTGAGTGAAGATGAACATGCTGAAGTTTTTGATCAGCATGCAGAACAACAAGTAGAACAGCAAGTAGAGCAGCCACAACGGTCACAAGACCAAGAGCCACAATCGACAGATCATTGGGTTAGAAGATCTACACGTCCACAAAAGTGTCCGGAAAGGTATTCTCATGTTATCAGTCCACTTTTGCTTTGTTAACTGATGATGGTGAACCTAGTTCATTTCAGGAAGCTAGAGAGTCTAAAAATGCAGAAAAGTGGAGGAAATCCATGGAGGAGGAAATCGAGGCACTTCGCAAGAATAAAACGTGGGAACTTGTGGATCTCCCACCTGGAAGAAAGACTGTTGGAAACAAGTGGGTGTACAAAGTGAAGAAGAACAGCGATGGGCTGTTGGAACGCTATAAAGCTCGCTTGGTGGCAAAAGGCTATGTGCAGAAGTCAGGTATTGACTTTAATGAAATTTTCTCTCCAGTTGTGAAGATGACTACTATTAGAGTTCTACTTGCACTTGTAGCTGCACAAGATTTAGAACTGGAGCAGCTTGATGTAAAGACTGCTTTCTTGCATGGTGATCTCGAGGAAGAGATATATACGGATCAGCCTGAGGGCTATGAAGAAAGAGGCAAAGAGCATTTGGTTTGCAGATTGAAGAAATCATTGTACGGGTTGAAACAAGCGCCAAGGATGTGGTATAGGAAATTTGACACCTTCATGAAGAGCCAAGGTTTCAGCAGGAGTGAAGCTGACCATTGTGCATACTATAAGAGGTTTGATGATGGTAGTTTTATTATTTTGTTGTTGTATGTTGATGATATGTTGGTTGCAGGCCCCTGCATGAATAAAATCATTGATCTTAAGGCTCAGTTGGCTAGGACATTTGAAATGAAGGATTTAGGAGCAGCAAACCAAATTTTAGGGATGAAGATACACAGGGACAGAAAAGGAAGAAAGATCTGGTTAAGTCAAAATTCATATATAGAGAAGATTCTGCAACGCTTCAATATGCAGAATGCAAAACCAGTTAGTACCCCACTTCTTTCACACTTAAAGTTGTCTTCCAACTAGTGTCCTAGAACAGAAGCAGAGAAGACAAGCATGTCTCGTGTACCGTATTCATCAGTAGTAGGAAGCCTCATGTATGCCATGGTGAGCACCAGACCGGATATTGCCCAAGCAATGGGAGTAGTCAGCCGGTACATGGCAAATCCTAGTAAGAAAGATCTGGTTAAGTCAAAATTCATATATAGAGAAGATTCTGCAACGCTTCAATATGCAGAATGCAAAACCGGTTAGTACCCCACTTCTTTCACACTTAAAGTTGTCTTCCAACTAGTGTCCTAGAACGAAGCAGAGAAGACAAGCATGTCTCGTGTACCGTATTCATCAGTAGTAGGAAGCCTCATGTATGCCATGGTGAGCACCGGACCGGATATTGCCCAAGCAATGGGAGTAGTCAGCCGGTACATGGCAAATCCTAGTAAGGAGCATTGGAATGCGGTGAAGTGGATATTCAGATATTTAAGAGCCACTTCAGATGTTGCCATTTACTTTGGATCGACAAATTTGCAAGTTACAGGTTTTGTGGATTCTGATTATGGTGGAGATAGAGATGGGAGAAAATCCACTACTAGATATACCTTCACTCTTGTTGGTGGAGCGGTGAGTTGGGCTTCTAAGTTGCAGTCTATTGTGGCTTTATCCACCACTGAAGCATGTAGACAAGCATATTGATATATCCTTAATTGCTGAACCAGTTTTGATATTATGTGTTATATTGTAAATGCACGCAAAGTGTTTGATGAAATGCACGTGCATATATTTTAATGTTGTAAGTGCAATTTAATATTGTATGTAAAGAATAAAGTCATGTAAAATCATGTTAAGTCAAATATGTCGGCTAAATTATAAGCCATAGGTTATTTCGTCCTGTAGTGCAAATGAAATGTAATGCAAAGCAAATGCACATGAAATGTAATTTGAGGGTAGTTGCAAGGTAGTTGGAGAACGTAACTACTTGGTGGGTGTATAAATAAACCCCCCCTCATTCATTAGAGTTGTTGGAGATTGGTACGTGTGAGGCTTGATGCCTATGTGCAGAATGCAGTCTAGTATGATGTGCAGCCATGAGGGATATTCAGCCTAGGGTTGAATGGTTGATATGTAGAAGAAGTATTGCAGAGCAGTTACGCAGGTTGAGGGATTAAGTGCAGTCCAGTCCTGTTCATGAAGGATATGCTGGCTGTAGGTTGTATTGTTGAAACTGTAATGTTGTATCATCCATGCCATTATTAATATAAACTTATGTATTTTTTGTATCTACCATTGTTGTTGTTATTTCAGTTATTGTTGTTGTTATTATTAATGTTGTTGCAAATTTTTGTGTATTATTATTGCTATACTACAAAGTTTGCAGATCTGTAATTTATTATGTCGAAGGGGAACGATTGGAAATATGTAGAACCCCTTTCTACATTTTGATGTTGTTGTTATTACGAAATTGGGTCTAAAATGGTGACATAGGGTTTGAAGAAGTGAAACCCTTGGGACGATGTGCAAACAAAAACAACATAGTGCAAAAACGAAGGGGAAGACATACAAAAAAAAAAATTTGTGTTTTGTAGATTAAAATATGGGCACGTAAATAGAGAGAAAATTTTAAGTGAAATTTTGTAGGTGGGAAGTCGTAGAAGTCTGACGTCTTGAGGCCTCGACGTCTGCAGACTTGACGTCTGCAAGCCTAACGTCTGCAGACTTGACATCTGCAGGCCTGACGTCTACCAGCTAAGAAGTTTGCAGTGGAACGACGCATTGCTAAGAGGAACAACAAAATAGGTACAATGACCACCAAAAGTCAAGGAAAATGTTGATTGATGCAGAGATAGGTTGAGTGGATGGTAACACCTGAACAAGTGGTAGGAAGGTTGCAGAGGAGTGCAGAGGATGGGAGTCAGGCACTAGAGCAACAACACGTGAGGGCTCAGGAAGGAAGACCAAGGCCACAATCAACATCCCTCAAAGGAAGTCATGAAGAAAGGATACATAGGAAGTTGAGAGATGACTATTTGGTGAAAATAAGATACCTAAGACTAAAAACACCCGACGAGGAGCAGCATAGCAGAAACCCCACCAATGGATAACATAGACACCCAAGCATTGGAGAATTTACCACTTTTCACAGGAGAAGGGAAAGAAGACCCAATTAGGCATTGGAGAATTTGTTGTATGGAGTGGAAAGTGATTGGGCAGAACAATGACGAAGATTGGAGGAGGTGGTTTCCTGTAACATTTCGAGAATCTTCAATAGACCGATACATATACTTACCACAAGTTAAGTGCCAGACATGGGGAGAGTTACGTGATGCATTTGTGGAAGAATTTCGAGAATATGATACTGACGAAAATTATAACACTCAAGGAGAGAAAGAGCCTGTTTGTTATTACAATCGAAGGGTGAGTAGATTGTTTGACTATGTGGAGAAAGGCCACTCAGAGGAATCAAAGACTACGTGGTTCATAGATGGACTTCTACCCATGTATGAAAGGAAGATGAAGATATTTCCTCCAATATCATACCAAGAGGCTTTGGATTATGCCTTGACTTGGGAAAGAGCTACAAAAACCTCACTGATGAAGGAGACTCAAACAACTAGAGAATGCAGTCATATGGCAATGAAGGATATGTCTGAGGTGTAGACGACTGAGCAAGAGTTGCCTAATGTGGAGATGTCTAAGGTGTAGACATCTAAGCAAGATTAATTTGATAAGGAGATGTTTGAGGTGCAGATGTATGAGTAAGAACCGAATGAGGTACAAAATACTAAAGTGCATTTGTCTGAAGTGGAGCTATCTAGAGGCTACACATCTAAAATCTACCTGTCTAAAGGAGTTAGACATCTGGAAAACCACTCATCTGGTAATCCGTCAACCCAGACGTCTAGCGAGTCCCCAGTCAGGAGTCTAGCCGGACGTTCGAGGCTGCTCACGGCCCAGATGTCCGGCCATCCGTCGATCCGGACGTCTAGCTGCATCTGGCCCAGACGTCTGGCACTCCGTCAATCCAGACACCTGGCCATCCAGTTCAAATGTCTAGCTATCTAGCCCAGACATCTGGTAATCCATCAGTCTAGACGTCTAGTCGTCTGACCCAGATGTCTGGCCATCTGTTGGGTCATTCGTCTGGCTACTCATCCCAGATGTCTAGAAACATGTCCATACGTCTAGCCCATCTATTTGATACGTCTACCCCTACTTGTCTGAGATGTATATCTATGTGCAACCCATCTGAGACATATATCCATCTGAATAATCTAACTCATTGTCCTAGATGTCTAGATATTGTACCCACCAGACTTCTCAATCTGTCTGGTCTAATCCGTTAGAGACTAAGTTGTTAGGGATTTTTATCAAAAATGTTGACAATTGAGGCAGTGCAGTCAGAGGAGTTGCCATAAAAAGCATAATTCGACAAGGGAGATGTCTATCATAGGATAATAAGTAGTCATTTGGATCAAGAAAGCAGTGAAGTAGAGCTAAACGAAAGCAGTTTGAATGAGTTGAAGGAAAGCTTCCAAATGGTTGATGAGAAGAAAAATTTAGTTTGGACATTGAGGCTTTCAAGGGTTTTGTTGTTGAAGGGAGCACGTGAAGGGTGTTGCCTCTCGACCCTACAAGGGACGCTATCCCTTGACCCTACAAGGGGACTCCCACCCCCTTGATCCCCGACATAGATGGTGGATGGTATTACCAATTATGTTCATGATGTTGATGGTATTGCTCATGTTGATGATATGGCTTATTGCAAAGAGTGAAGTGCCTATTCAGAGAATGTTGATCATGTTGATGTTACAATTGCTTGCATCAAGAGGAGTGCACAATCAAAGAATAAGGTGTTGCGAGCAGTCTAAAGTAAAGTTTATTGCCAAAGATGTATGGAATGGGAACAAGAGGAAGGAGCGTGACAAGAGATCCTATTCCATTACTCAGTACTTCTATTCCCAGTGTTTAGCTCGTGTCATTAAGGACAATGACCAGTTTAGAGGAGGGGATAGATGTAGATAGACATATTGATATATCCTTAATTGTTGAACCTGTTTTGATATTATGTGTTATATTGTAAATGCACGCAAAGTGTTTAATGAAAAACACTTGCATATATTTTAATGTTGTAAGTGCAATTTAATATTGTATGTAAAGAATAAAGTCATGTGAAATCATGTTAAGTCAAATATGTCGGCTAAATTATAAGCCATAGGTTGTTTTGTCCTGTAGTGCAAATGAAATGTAATGCAAATCAAATGCACATGAAATGTAATTTGAGGGTAGTTGCAAGGTAGTTGGAGAACGTAACTACTTGGTGGGTGTATAAATAAACCCCCCCTTATTCATTAGAGTTTTTGGAGATTGGTGCATGTGAGGCTTGATGCCTATGTGCAGAATGTATTCTTGTATGATGTGCAACCATGAGGGATATTCATCGTAGGGTTGAATGGTTGATATGTAGAAGAAGTATTGTAGAGCAGTTACGCAGGTTGAGGGATTAAGTGCAATCCAGTCCTGTCCATGAAGGATATGCTAGTTGTAGGTTGTATTGCTGACACTGTAATGGTGTATCATCCATGCCATTATTAATATAAACTATTGTATTTTTTGTATCTACCATTGTTGTTGTTATTTCAGTTATTGTTGTTGTTATTATTAATGTTGTTGCAAATTTTTGTGTATTATTATTGCTATACTACAAAGTTTGCAGATCTGTAATTTATTACATGGAAGGGGAATGATTGGAAATATGTAGAACCCCTTTCTACAAAGCTGAATACATTGCAGCAACTCATGCCAGCAAACAGGCAATTTGGCTAGAGCGATTGTTGGGTGATTTCAAGGTAATGCAGGAGAAAATTACGCTGCATTTTGATAGCCAACTGCTATTCAGCTAGTGAAGAAATGTGGTGGAAGAAGGTAGGATCCTGTTGCAGAAAATCAACACTGAAGTAAATCCTGCAGATATGCTTACAAAGCTGGTCAAGGTAGAGAAGTTTGAGTGGTGTAGAACTTCTTTGGGCTTGCTGAAAAAGTAACAAGGGCAGCATTGGGCAATTGGCACTGGATGAAAAATATTTTTCAGAAGAATCCCTGAATAGTGACTTCAAGTGGGAGAATGTTAGGAATTGAAGTCACTATGCAGGTCAGACGGCAGAAACCGAAGCGCAGCTGACTAGACGTCTGACCTGCTAGATGTCTAGGTCAGACGTCTAGGCAGCAGGCCAGACGTCTGGGCTGCTAGATGTCTAGGTAGTAGACCAGACGTCTTGGTCAGACGTCTAAGCAAGTAGACGTCCAAATAGACGTCTAAACGCGGAAGACGTACAGGTTCAGGTGCCTTCCTTGGGAGCGGAAACGAATAGTTTTTGGAGGGTTCCCGGGAGAGGAAACGAACAGTTTGGAGTTTTCCTTCTACTCTATAAAAGGGTTGTGATCCCTTGCATATGTGATGTTGTTGAAAACGTTGATAAACGTGAATGTAAAGCTTGTTGAAAATAATAAAAAGAGAAGTTGCCATTGCCCCGTGGTTTTTCCTGCACATTGTAGGTTTCCACGTAAATCTCTGTGTCACTTGTGTTGCTGTTTCTATTTTTTGTTATTGTGTTTCCTCTTGTAGGTATATAATCTGAAGATATTTCTAACAGTACGAGGACAGTTGTCTTGCATGTAGCTATGGTCTCTCAACCATAGTTTAGAAAATTAGAATCGGCTTGGAAAAGAATTGGATTGAATTGGGAATCGAGAAAAAATCAGCAAAAAAAAAATGGAAGAAAATGCATTTTTATTTAATTTTAAATTTTTTTCTTGCATGTCACTATTAATTAACACTATGCAAATCAAATATTAATACTGTAAGTGATACAAGCTTAATCTAGACATGAAAATGGCAAGTGATACAAGCTTAAACCACACATGAAAATGGCAAGTGATACAAGCTTAAAGCCAAAGTATTAAACTACTACACATGAAAGTGACAAAACAAAATTTGTATTGCTTATAATATAAAATAGTACAAATTACAAAATGTGTCATGAGTCATGACAAATGTCAAGTACAATGCCTCAATCAATGTCTTTGAAGGCCTTTGCCCTTTGCCCTAGCAGAAGCTCTAGTCTCTCTTTGTTGCTTTGCCCGTGCCTCTTCTTGTGCCCGTGCATCTTCTTCTGCCTTGGTTGCTATCTCCTCCGCTAGGTTTTCAAAGTTTTCAAATTCATCCATGGTGAAGAGAACATCTTCTTGTTGCTCCTCCTATGCCTCTATGATCCAATCATTAGATGGATCAATCTCATCTAGGTCAAAGGCCTCGGTACTTGTTCCTGTAATTTTCTTATGGTGGAGGCGAAGGTTGTAATGAACAAACACAAGATCATTCAACTTTTCTTGTGTAAGCCTATTGCGCTTCTTGGAGTGTATGTGCTCAAACATACTCCAATTGTGTTCACAACCTGAAGCGCTACATGGTTGAGACAAAACTCTAATGGAAAAACACTATAGATTGAGCGTATATGCACCAAAGTCCTGCCACCATAAATCTAGAAACATCCAAGAAAAAGGAAATTTAATAAATCACATGTAAAATCCTAAATTGAGATAATTTTTTAAAACAAAATCAAAAGACAAAATAAACAATAATTCAATGAGGGTTACCTGGCCTCATAGTTGACCTTCATTGAATGCACATTGCCGACAGGAAAAGGATGCCCTCATATTTCTTATAAGAATACATCTCAGATTGTATCTTAGCACTCATTTCTTCATTAGGGTACATGCGGTCAACACATAATCGAAGACCCACCATCACCTCATAGTCGGCATGGGATGTACTGCAGAAAATGTTTTGGGGTTGAGGTAAGACCCTGCTGCATGAAGAGGGTTATGGAGCTTAGATGTCCATCACCTGCCAATAATATCCCAAATGGGACGATATTTGGATTGGACATGTCTATAAACCGAGGCAACTGCCTCTTTTGCCCTATCCATAGCCTCATATATATATATATATATATATATATATATATATATATATATATATATATATATATATATATATATATATGTAATTGGTGATTCTTCTCTATCAACAAGATGAAGAACCTTCACCAAAGGCCCCGACACTTGAAAAAAAGAAAAAATAATTTAAATAAAATTTATAAAATTATTTTACAATACAAGATTTGCAAATTAAAATAAAAAGTAAATAAATAAATTAAAAACTAAGTCTTGTACCTTGATGGCCTCGTCCATGCCCCACCAGTATGCAGCCTTGCCATATTGAAGGGAAGGTCAGAAAAATACCAAAAATTGCCAATGGCCTTCCTTGCTGCCCTATGCCTCTCCTGGTTCCACGCAGCCATACCATCAAGTGTGGCTTGTGTCCTTGCCCTTGGTGTGGAATGTTCCCTCCCAAAA
The DNA here is from genome assembly GCA_028583015.1 of Wollemia nobilis. NCBI lineage: Eukaryota > Viridiplantae > Streptophyta > Pinopsida > Araucariales > Araucariaceae > Wollemia > Wollemia nobilis. The sequence goes on from JAQPPZ010000521.1 coordinate 15,473,428, forward strand.
TTGGACTCATCCATCCCACTCCTTGGCTATGCAACTGATGGACTTGAGTTGTCTTGCTAAAATCGACTAAAGGTGTTGCTCGCACCAGTAGTTGTACAAGGCCGAGAAAAAGGGGTTGAAATGACTTCGATTTTTCTTTTTTTAATTTTTTTTTCTCCATTTTTTCAGTGACGATTGCCATGCATTCTCTCTCAACGTCCTGAGGCACATCTGGGCATAACCTAACATTTTCGCCTGCTTTCCTTGCCAAATGAAATTTGAAGCGATATACGCCTCCATGTATAGAAGAATTACAAAAATTGCAAATAACTTCTCCTTTCTTTTCCCCTTCTCTTCCATACTTCCATGCTATATCTTTTTTATCTCTTTTCCTTGACATTTTCCTGTTGCTGCACATAAAAACAAATAACAACAAACTATTACTTCAAAAAAAAAACCCTAAACCCTAGTTTGAACTTTGAACTTTGAAGTTTAAATTTTAGTGCAACGCTGAAAAGATGGACTTGCATACATATTTCTGGCAGCAAATAACAATAAACAATTACTTATAAAAAAAAACTAAACCCTAAACCCTAGTTTGAAACTTTGAAGTTTGAAGTTTAAAACTTTAAACATTGACAGCTGAAAAGATGCACTTGCATACAAATTTCAGGCAGCAAATATCTAGCAAACAATTACTTATTAAAAAAAAAAACCTAAACCCTAGTTTGAAGTTTAAACTTTAAACATTGAAAGCTGAAAAGATAGACTTGCATACATGTTTCAGGCAACATAACAGAAAATAATTACTTATAAAAATAAAAAACCGAAACTCTAAACCCTAGTTTGTTGCATTTGGTTTTAAACTTGGGAAAAAAAATATGCTTGGAAATTTGGAATAAGATCCAACAGAATAAGGTCCGAGGTGTAGACCAATTGGTTCGACCAAACCCCGTAAGGGGGCGGAGGTCCAAGGTTCAAATCTCGGGCCTCGCCGGACTGAACGCTTGTCCCTTTCCTGGTGCTTTCAGCGGCGTAAAAGGTTTAAAATGATTGTGGCATGGTGGTTATAGGGACGAACTGTGCGAAGATCTATGTAGCAGCTTCTGGGGGGGACAGTGCAGAATACTGTGGCAGCCATAACAGCTGGACAGCCTGCCCGGATTCGTGGCGGCTACCGATTCCACCATGTAAATTTAAAAAAAAATAAAAAATCCAACAAAATCAAAGAAAAAAAAAATCAGTTTGTTTATCTCAAATGAATCCTTTGGGTAGAATCCTAGATGTTGGTGGTTGTTGGTGGTTGTCGGGATCCTTCAAACTCCAAAAAATCTGCTGTTTGGTGGTTGTTGGTGGCTACCGGATTCCTTCAAACTTCCAAAAATCCATTGTTAGGATGTGTTTTAGGGTTTTGTTTGGTGTGGTAGCAGGTAGGCAAACGTCTCTCAAGCTTAGAAGAAAAATGAAGGAATACTGAAAAAAAAAAAACTATTTATGCTTTTTCCTCTACCCGTGCAGCCGCGGGCGATTTTTCGAAAAAAAACCCGATTTTTCAAAAATTTTCCTGATTTTTCGAAAAAAGCTGATTCCGTGCTGATTTTAATCTTTTTCGTCCTAATCATGATTTTCTGATTCGAATTGTGATTTTCTGCCAATTTTCGTAACAATGCCCTGGAGTATTGTTAGGTTAGTAGGGGAGAGTCCTTAATTGGTGCTCTAAGTTAATGCATTTGCCGAGATAAGATGGTGCTATGTCAGCTTATAAAAATGTGTAGCTGTCCATTATGTTATCATGTTGTATATATTGATTTATTGTTATTGGACTATAGTAGGTGCCTCAACAACGTGATAAGGGTGTTAATGTTATATAATATATAGCTGTATCATTTCGTGAGACATGTATCCCCTTAGTAGTTGTGCACTCTGTTAAAAAGTGCATAACACTAAGTAGGTACCATGTTGGTACCCCAAAAGTGAGTTATGCTTAGAGTGGCATGTGCTCATGTCAAACTTGCTTTTTGAAATTTCCTCAATTTATTTATGGTATAAAAATAAACTTTCTTACAATGTGTGCAAGTACTATTATCTTTCCATTTAGTTTTTGTTGTCACATTTTGCACGGGGTGCAATGTCTTCAATATTGTTTTGTAACAGTGCTGCTCTTCTTTTCCTCCTTCCGTTTTTTCTCCCTTCTCTCCCTTTCCTTTTCTTTCCCATTCTCTTTCTCTCCCCCTTTTTCCTTGGAGTTCCCCAGTTGATTTTCCAGCTTTCCAGCAGGTCTATCTGAAATTGGCTAAGTCTGGGTGCGAAGTTCGCACTTCGCCCAGTTTTGGTGCGAAGTGCGTACTTCGCCCAGTTTTGGTGCGAAGTCCGACTCCGCCCCACTTTCTGGGCGCACCTTGCACTGGCAGACTGGCAGGTCAATGCAGAAAAAAGGTAAAATGCCGGAGCAGGTCCATATGGCGGCAGACACCAGTGTTCGCCTGTGCGCAGTTCGACTTCTCAACGGAGCCGGAATGCGCCTTTGACGAGTGTACGATAGGGGAACAAACCCGGAATTTGACCAAGGCTTGAAGGCCTTCCCCGACCGCACCGATTTCTGCACGCATCCCAAGGAGCCCCGATCCCAAGCAAAGATGGATAGACTGCCCTCTAAGGCTGGCATGTGTCACACAGCATAACCCATCATCAGACAAGTGTCCAGCTTCGGGATTTGAACCAAGACTGCCGACCAAAAGGGATAAGCATGGGCTGCCTGCACCGCCTGCGTTAATAGCCTCATTCAAAGCTGATCTGAGGTTTCACCTGCTCCAGCTACTAGCAAGCCTGCCGACTTGAAGAATTACCCAGCACTCCGCCACGTAGCTGTCCAGCTTCCAGGAAGACCATGCTGCGGGTACAGCCCAGTCCGACAAAAGGTTAGCATTTGCAGCTCTTTCGCCGCTTCTGTCAGCTCATGTTTGACTGGGACTCGTGCCCATTAATGTAACGGGTGGGACTCGGGCTATAAAAGCCCATCTGAAATTCATTGTAAGGTGTGGAAGGGGAATGTTTGTTAGGGAACTACTGTGCTTATCGTAACCGTGCTTCTGCTTATGAATACAATCTGTATGCCTGGTTCTGTTCTACTGTCTTTATTCTTTTATGCTGTCTTTCATTATATGCCTTAGGCCCACCTGTGTCGCTGCTCGTTGATTCACTTTGGCATTTGGCGATCAGGTTCCTCTAGCATTGCTTGCTTAAAGCACCCTCTGTACTTCATTATTTAAAGCATTCATAATAAATTTGGTAGCAGTTCCATCAGTTATGTGTGACGTTGCTGGCCCGTATCTGGTGATTGATGCGATCCCCTGCTGTTAGTTCCTTGTAGGGAATGTTTGCTAGGGAGCCATTGAAGTCTGTGCGGTTAAACTCTCTACCTAACACATATACCGGCTCGACATCTCTAGGTTTACTTTCTACCCCCGTCGGTGTACGTATCTCGGTGATTGATACGATCCCCTCCTGTTAGTTCCTTGTAGGGAATGTTTGCTAGGGAGCTATTGAAGCCGTGCATACGCTGCTGGTGTATCGGAAGTACGCCTAGGTTTTGCGGTTCCTTGTCATGCTCTCGTGTTTGTATGCGGTAAGTAGCGGTGATTGGTGTGTTCCCGTACTCGTTAGTTCCCCCCCACCAACCTTTGGACATATTTGTATCTCTTTTTGTACATTTGTTTCTTTCAGTTCATTTATTTCTTTCCCGTTCCCTTTAGCTTAAATCAAGCCCCCCAAAAGGAGCCGGCCTTCTCCGGAGATTGGCTCGGAAGGCATCTCTTCCTTTCGGCCTTTCATGCTGGTGGGCGAATCGGGGCGCATTAACCAAAAATCCTTTCCTCATGGCAGATTCGTAACCAACAGTTTCTCTGGCACGCCGGTGGGACGCTTGTCCCACGATTTAAAGAAAGAGTACCCGTCCAGTTTCCACCTAGCGCAACAGTTCTTCTGACCCGCCCGGTGGGACACGGGTCCCACATCTGACGAGAGATTTTCTGATCAGTCTCCACCTGGCGCCGATAGGCTCCCGAGCTCTTGGTGAGACAAGGAAGTTTCTCACCCCGACGGAATCGAAGCACCGGTGTTCGCTTCATTGCTTGTTCCAAATCTGAACACCGGCGACTCGCACGAACAAATCCTCTCGAGTCTAGAAGACCGGTCCGGTCACCTTCATGCACACGAGAAGGTGGCGAACAAGAAATCCGAGAAGCCCGCCCGAGTTCTACGAACTAGACATCCATGCTCGAGGCGAGATACCCAGTGCGGCTGATCCGCGAGCTCGTTTCGACGAAGCCGAGGCCGAGATCCAAGAAGAGGCCGAAGCTGAGGTCGGAAGAGCCGAGTACGAAGTAGAAGAGGCCGAGGAAGAGGAAAATCCTGTATCCTCGGAAAGTACCGATACCGAGTACACAACCGACGGCGGAGAAGAAGAAGAAATGGCTGACCAACAGCCGAATGACGATGATCTCTTCCCGGCGGTAGACTCTACAGGGCCTTTGGCCCTGATCGGTCAGCAAGCTGTGCCCCCTGCTGCTTTAAAGTCTATTCCCACATACGACGACTACGGTAAGACGGCGTACGAGCACATCCAGGACATCCTTGCCCTGGCCGCACTGCATACCATCACCGATGAAAGTGTGAAGACCCGTCTGTTGGCCCTTTCCCTGAGGGGAAAGCTTCTCTACTGGTGGAGATCGCTGCCAGAGGGATCCATCACCTGGGTGGCCCGCACTAGCCAGGAGGCTCGTAAAAGGATGCAACGAGTCCCGCTGATCCTACCTCTCATCGCATCGGTTCCAAGCAATCCGGAGGCATCCTCAAGAGGAGGTGTCTCGATTTTAACATTAGGTTTGCGAGATCCTCGGAAACGGGTACCTCGCGAACTTCGGCCTTCGACCGGTATGGCTACTCACTACTATCCGAGGTCTTTCAACTCGGACATATGCCCGTCGCTCGAAGATCGCCCGAATTGACGAGTTCCCCCGCACCGTACGAAGCCGCCCGACAAGCCGAAGCCGACATTATCTCCATCGGCAGAGCTTCCGTCCGCAGTGCAGGAGCCGATCCATCCCGACTTTCCCGCATCGCAGTATCCTTCCGCCTCGGTGGTGTGCCGTCTACTTCGGGCAGCAGCCCGGCCGCGAGTGGAATCCGGCGCCGGTCGTAACTCAATACGGCCCGCCTCGGTTGCATTACCCTCATCCGCCTCCCTCCCGCTCCGCATTTTCCAGCGCTTCCTGCTCCCCCGCAGTATACGTCTTATTCTAACCCTCCTCCATTGGCCGCTTTGCCTCCACCGGCACAGTTGCCGCCTCCCGACAGCAGCATCCAGAACACGATTCTACAAGAAGTGCGGGCTTTGGCCTCCGGATATCATGCCATGTCCAATGACATGACTCGCTATGAAAAAGAAGCGAGCCCAAATGGACTTTGCTCCTAGAAGGCCGTATGCGCCACCGGCGCTGACAAAAGATAAAGCCCCAGAGAACCAACCGCAGAGGCGTCCGCCTCCGAGAAATGCTGCTATAGATGACCCACCCGGTCCTCCTGACCAGGTCAACTAGTGCACTACGTGCAATGACCCGCATTCGGAGGAAGACCGCACTTTGCACCAAGACTACATCCGGACCTTGGCCGGCAAGCACTATAGAAGATGATGAGTTGTACATGATCTTGGACGGCGAGGCCAATTTTGCCCTGCCAGAAGAGAATCCAGTGACGCCCGCCAAGGAAGAAAAGAAAGCCGCGGACGCGGCTAAACCTTTGCAGGTATACGCGAGACGAGAAAAACCGCAGCCCAATCGGCTGCCACCGTACAAGCGGCTGTGGCCTTACACAGCCCAGGAGAAGGCATCCAAAGATAAAGCTCCCGCTAAACCTTCTCCAGCAAAGGCCCCAACTCCCGCTAAGCTTCCTGTACTTCAGCCCCCAGCCGAAACCAAAGAACAAGCCCAAGAGAAGCTGAAGTACCCGTCTCTGACCAAGAGACAGCGAGTTGAGGCCACCCAACAGTACCGGACCAAGTATGAGCCGGTTAAACCAGCAGAAGGAGCTAGTACCTCGGGCTACAGCATTGTAGACGAGTTAAAGAAGACTCCGCCAGAATCAGCATGTACGATGCTCTTCTGCTTCCGGGCCGGTAGATCTGCTGCAAGAATCACTGAAGAACATGAAGAACGGCAGCGGATGCAGCCGCTGTCCTGGTTCAACCTTTGACAGTCTCCGCCACTGGGAAGAACAGACCGCCACCCTTTTATCTGTCTTTGCGGATGCAAGGGCACATAGTTCACAACTGCATGGTGGATTCTGGTGCTTCCTCGACTGTGATGCCGAAGGCCGTCTGCGATGAGATCGGGATGGAATACACACGGAGCAGCCAAGGTGTGCTGCAATTAGACGGCACCCCTGTCAAGACAGTTGGTGTCATAAAGGACATCCCTATCCGGCTGCACAAAGCTCTCGACATTGTGGTCATTCAAGAGGTCGTGATTGTTGACCTGGAGCCTTACTTCGGCATGTGTCTCTCTCGGGAGTTCACTACGAAGTTGGGCGGGTACCTGTCTCTAGACTACTCGCACATGGAAGTGCCCTTCAAAGGAAGGAGACTGAAAATTTTCAATGAGAAGCCTTCCCCTTTTCTAGTAGACAAGATACCCGACGGAGAGATGGACTGCATGGTCCAGTTGTCAGAGGAAGAACTGGTGACAGTAGAACTGACCGAGCAAGCTCTCGAAGTGCTACAGCTTGAAGACGAGTTCTCGTTGCGGGACTTTAATGCCGTAATCGGGACAGAGCATGGCTGTTATTCCATTAAGCAGCCCGAGGAGCTTGACGTGTCCGTTGCGAAGGAAGTAGGACCTGCACCCGAAGAGCTGTGGAAGCTTTTCTTTGACGGCGCGCGTTGCAAGAATGGCGCCGGTGCAGGGGTCCTCCTGGTTTCTCCAACCGGAGTCCAGAGGGACTATGCCTACAGGCTGGCTTGGAGCTGTACTAACAATTCGGCGGAATACGAAGCCCTGTGCTTGGGTCTGCGAAAGGCGGAAAGGCTCGGAATCAAGCATCTCCAAATTTTCGGAGATTCAGAGTTAGTGTGTCATCAAGTTACGAATAAATGCGCGTCTAAGCATCACTATCTTAGAGTGTACCGCAATCGGGTCTGGGACCTAATGGAATCGTTTGACTCATTGAACGTTAAGGCAATATCGCGTGAGAGAAACAAGCACGCGGATATTCTGGCGTCTGTTGGAGCCAGGTAAGTTCCGATCGAAGACGTCGTCCGTAAACCGAAGCCGGTCCGCACCATTTACGAGCCTTCAGTGCTCGATAGGGATACCTTCGGCAAGTATTCAGCCGTGACGAGGAGATCGTCACATTCCCGGTTAACGAAGTGTGTGTAATCGAAGGTAGAGACCCTGATGACGAGCAATATGAGGGGTTGATACAGTTACGGAATAATCACGTCCCAAAAGGACTGATTACATTAGAAAGTCTCTTTGATCGAAATGACAGAGCAATATCCCACAGGATCAAAGTAGACCCGAGGCAGTATGCTGACCTGGAGCTCGAACCTGGTAAAACCATCAAGGTCGGAACAGACTGCACGTCGAAGGAGCTGGTGCAGATTAGATCACTGTGCCAGGAGTTCCCCGACATCGTGGCCCGATGCTATGAGGATTTGAGGGGGTATGACAGATCTGTCATCCAGCATACCATCGAGCTAGAGGATGGCGCCAAGCCGTTCCGACAAAAGCAAAGGGCCGTAAATCCAAAGGTTGAGGCCATGATGAAGACCGAGCTCTTAAAGATGCTGGAGGCCAAGATCATCTACCCCATCAAACATTCATCCTGGGTCGCGAATCTGGTGCCCGTGAGGAAAAAGAATGGCGACATACGTCTCTGTGTCGACTTCAGAAACCTAAATCATGCTTCCCTCCGGGACCACTATCCGCTTCCCCAAATTGACCAAATTTTGCATATCGTTGCTGGAGCCCAGAGATTTTCACTTTTAGATGGATTTTCCGGCTACAACCAGATTTGGGTCAAAGACGAAGACCAGCATAAGACGGCGTTTACCACGAAGTGGGGGACGTTCGCCTATCAGCGCATGCCGTTTGGCTTATCCAATGCTGGTGCCACGTTCCAAAGGGCCATGGACCTGGCCTTCCGAGAGCTGCTCAACAAGATTATTGTCATCTATCTTGATGACATGACTGTTTTCTCTCACCGACGAGAAGATCATGTTTCGCACCTGCGCGGATATTTGAAAGTTGTCGAGAATTCGGCATCTCTATAAACCCGAAGAAGTCTGTCTTCGCGGTAAAGGAAGGAAAGCTGCTGGGACATGTCATCTCCGAGGAAGGCCTCGCCATTGACCCTGACAGAGCAGAAGCCCTCGTTCGCTTGCCAGCCCCCACTGATAAAAAAGGGCTGCAGTCCTTCTTCGGTCAGATTAACTTCGTGCGGAAGTTCATTCCGGACTTCGCACAGGTGATCAAGCCTATGGCCGAACTGTTGAAGAAAGATACACCTTATGAATGGACTGATGAGAGAGAACAAGCTTTCGAGGAAATCAAGGCTCGAATTGCGCAAGCTCCGGTGTTGACAAACCCGGACTACTCCAAGGACTTCATCCTGTATGCAGTGGGAGAACCCGAAAGTTACGCTGCAGTCCTGACTCAGAAGGGAGACGACGGTGAGGAGCGCCCCATTGCGTTCCTACGTCAAGTAATTCTGCCACACGAAGAGAAGTACAACTTTATAGAGCGGCAGGTCCATGCGGTCATGAAGTCCCTTCGAAAGTTCAGGCACTTTGTCTCCCAGAGTAAGACCACTGTCTTTGTGATTCACCCCGATGTTCGCAGTTTCATCTTGCAAGGAGAACCGGGTCACAAGAGAGCGGGATGGATTGCCAAGATCCAGGAGTTTGACATCGAAGTACGGCCCACCAAGCTTATCAGAGGCCGAGCCTTGTGTCGGGAATTGGCCCGAAGCGCCGTAGCCGGCATCTCCGCTCGTAAGTGGGAGGACACGGCGACACGCGTCTACCTAGCCAACTCCTTATCGGAGGGGAGTGATTGGACAGATGAACCGGTGAGATACTTCGCACCGGAAGATGTCCCGATCACCCGAACGCCTCACAACGAAGGAGATTTCGGTTAGGTGCATTAAGGTACACTCTTCGCCCCGAGGGGCTTTACTTCAAAAACATTGACGGCATCCTGTTGCGGTGCGTCATAAAATCTGACCAGCCTAGGATCCTCGGAGATTTTCATTCCGGGATGCCTGGGGGTCACCATTCTTCAAGGCCAACGGCCTTAAAAATAATAAGGGCTGGGTACTATTGGCCCACTCTGTTCGCAGACGCGTATGCGGTCTGCGCCAAATGTGATCAATGCCAGAGGTATGCTGGCCGAAACAGAAAAGCACCCCTGCCCCTTCAACCGATTCAAGCCGAAGCTCCGTTCCAGCAATGGGGTCTAGACTTCATTGGGGTGATTTCTCCTAACTCCTCCGCCGGCCACAAGTTTATTCTCACGACTCATCGACTATTTCACACGGTGGACGGAGGCGATCCCGACCAAGAACGCCGACCAAGAAACGGTCATCGGGTTCATTGAGAGCCCGATTACCCGCTCGGGGTTCCGTAGTCGATTGTGACGGACAACGGTCCGGGATTTGTAGGCGCCGTACTCACGGAGTACACCAAGCAGACTTGGCATCTATCACAAGATGTCTTCTAATTACTACCCGAAGGGGAATGGCCTTGCCGAGTCTACTAACAAGAACCTCCCGAAAATTCTCCGGAGGACCATTGAAAAGAATAAGCGGACTTGGCACTTGCTCCCCGAACCGGGCGCTATGGGCGGACAGAGTTGCGTTCAAGAAATCCCTCAAGACGTCCCCCTATGTGCTCGTCTATGGCAAGCAAGCTGTTATGCCATCACACATTGAAATTCCCGCCCTGTGGATGATTGACGAAGACAGGAGCAGCGGAGACCCGGTAGACGACAGATTGTGCCAACTCCTGCAGTTGGAAGAAGACAGAGAAAGTGCATACCAGGCCTTCGCGGATCACATTGCAGCCACTAAAGGCTGGTTTGCCAAAGGCACCACTGCCCGAGTTTTCGAAGTCGGGGACCTGGTGCTGAAGTGGGACTCATACAAGGCAAAACCGGGTAATCACGGAAAATTTGATGCTCTCTGGGAGGGCCCTTATCAGATTGCCGGGTGAATCGGTTCAATGCCTACATACTTTCGGATATGGAGGGTCGGCTCCTCCCCATCCCCGTCAACGGGTTCCACTTGAAGCTTTATCGCTTTTGAAGGCGCCCGAGTGGCCCTTCCTTGTAAAAATTTTGCCTTGTGTTTTTATTTTTCCCCGCATGTATAGTTTCCGGTTTTAGCATTCAGTTTATTTTTCCTTCTTTGAGCTTAAATGCGGCATGGGAGAGAAAGACGGACTTCGCAACGAAGTCCGTCGTTGCCCGCAGGAGGGGCGAAGTTCGGCTATGCAGAGAAAGAAAGGAGAAAAAAGAGCAAAAAATCGACTAAGTGTTGGCCGAAGCCCGACTTCGCAGCGAAGCCTGACTTCGGCCCAGCCGAATTGCGAAGTTTGTCCGAGAAAAGCTGAAGCAGACCAAAGTCCGCACTGCGCAACCCTTCGTGCGAAGTACGCACTGCGCGCAAAGTTTGTGCGAAGTGCGAACTTCGCAGCCAAGTCCGACTCGGCCAGCGCCAGTGCGGAGTGCGCGGCTGCGCTCAACGCTAGTGCGAAGTGCGAACTTCGCGGGAAGTTCGTACTTCGCCCCAAGCTTCGGCCGAAGTCCGAACCCGCCCCAGTGTCGCACAGCGCAGTTTATTCAAGGTCCAAAGGTCGCAGGGTATGTTAAGTGTGTTCGAAGGCCCCAAGACGACAAAGACCCAGACCGCGCCCAAACCTTGGGCGCAGCAAAAAAAAGCAGAAATGGAACGGTTCCAACGCGCGCTTCGCGCGAAGTTCGAACTTCGCCCGAAATTCGGGCGAAGTCCGACTTCGCCGGCGAGGTCGGGCCGCGCCCAACTTCGGGCGAAGCCCGGCCGCGCCTAGTTTTCCGGGCCAGTTTTGGGCAGCATTCAATAAAATGAATAAAAAACTCAAAAAGTCCCAGCTGGGCCCAAGGCGCGTTTGTAACTGTTTTAATCTGGGTTTCCGCGCCAAGGGTTTTTGTCTTGAGCAGTGTGCCCAAATGGTGGCAGCAACGTCAGCCATGGTGCAGTCCCCAACGCTGAATTAATGATTGCGCGTTTTTCAAGCAAAAACGCAACTAAGAAAAAGCAAGGCACGGCTGCCGGGGCGCGTCTTTTCCTAAACGTTCTCCTGCGCGGCCACCAAGGGATTTAACTCAGCCGACCTACCCCTCCTGCGTTGCATAAATGGCGCTGTTTTTATCTAGAAAAGGGGGTCACAATCATGCCAACATTCCAGATTGCAGAGATTATTCCTCGGACAGTGCTAATTATTCCTCTGATAGCGAAATTTGTTGCGAGACGACTGAACCTGTCATTATTGCTGACTCAGAGAGATGGACAAGGGAAAAATGCCCCTGTCAGCGCAGTCCAGCGGAAGCAGCGAACCAGGGGATTTGCCGTGGCCAGAGGTTTTCAAAGGCGATCCTCCGCCAGAGAAAAAGTCAAAGGCCCGGACGAAGAAGGTACAGTGTGGGCAATCCCCACCACCTCCGGTGAATTACCTGGCAGGATATGTGGACGGCTCGTTTTCCATGAGCCTAACTCAGCTGAGAGCGAATGTGGAGAGTCAGGCTGACAAAGTTTCGCCCTCCCATCATTTTGGAGCGGCGTACAAATCAAATCTCTTCAGATTCATGTGCCCTCCTGTCCACCAGTGCCCAGAGCTGATAGATTTAATTGTTAGACATTATAAACCAGCTTCCCGGCAAATCTGTAGTTTCGTTGGCAAACCCTTGTTCGCACTGCGCAGGGAGACTGTGCAGCCAGCTTTCGCCCCAGGGCTGGAGTATGACTCCGGCACCATCCTCAGAAAGATAAATCTGGGCGAACAAGCGGGACGTTTCACGCACACCAAGCGAATGAGGGATTTCCTCAATTCAGAGCTGAGCGCCCCGCTTCCAGCCGGACAATGGCCGACTGGCCCCATGCCTTTGGCGAAATTTCAGAGCAAGTATCTATATACCATCTTGGCATGGATCCTCGGCTGCGACTCCGATGAGCTGGTGCACCCGTACCAGCTGGCGCTGGCAGAATGCCTCCTGTGTGGAGAATCTTACGAACCAGCGGCGCAGCGGAGCGGAAAACGCCCCATCTCTTTCGACTGGGTAGACTGGCTGGCTTACGCCATTCATTCCAGTCTGCTGAAAATTCAGAAGCGCCAGTCAACCAATTTTCATTTCAGTTCCGTTCTGGTCTGGCTTTGTTTGTACCATCTGCACCCCCAAATGCCGATCCTCAACCTGAAGAAGGTTAACGAGAAGGGAGAACCCCGGCCCGTCTATAACTGGACGGATGACTTATACCGGAAAGGGTCCTACTACAAGTTCAACTTCAACTTTCTGGGATTCGTCATGTCAGTCTTCACCGAAAGTGAAATCCCCCGTCCCCCGAGAGAAATGACGAGTGCTTTGATAAATCAGAAGCTCGGGGACGTTTTCAGACTGACGCAGGGGATTGTGATCAGAATCTACGGATTCAAGGGCAAACCCTATTTGCTACCCTATTGGTGCTCAGAGCATCTGTTCGGGATGGAGGTTGCCCGACAGATGGACTATGTGGAAGAAGAGTTTGGCCTAGGGAAGAAAAGAGGACAGATTTTTCAATACCCTCTTTCCTGGGCCAACGTTGAGATTACTGAGGTAGGACAACATGTCTACCTAGAGCAAGCGCTGTCCCGGATTGGCCTGGTTTTGCTGCCGCAGCGCTGGAAGTATGACCCTCATGGGATAAGGGGAAAGTTTGCACATTTGTGCCCCCGGGACATAACCGAAGATAGATGCGACGTGGTCCATGTGGACCTTGACTGGGAGATTGAATTAATGGAAGCTTCTCCCCCTTGGCAGGATTTCTACTGCGAGGAGGTGACATATGACCCCAAGAGAAACCCGGACCATCACTTCTCATCTCCAGGGTTCAAAAAATTTATGTCTAAGATTGCAGGCCTTAACTGGTCTAAAGAGAAGATTATTGAATGCTGGAAAATGAGATGTCGCACGCAGCACGATAAATCCACAAGGAGAAACCTGGTCGTAGATGACTTCTCGGTTCTCTCTGACCAGCATCATGACAGCTGGCGGCCGTTCGCATATCAAGGTTACGTTCCCCGAGGCCCCTTTGAGGATTATAAAAGTGGGTCTCCTCCCAAACAGTTGTACACTTCGGCAACTGCCAGCGCCGGCCCAGCAAGTACCCAGGCCGATCCAATGCAGTTCGTTGCTCCTAAGGCGGCGCCTGAAAAGGCGAAAAAGTTAGTCAAGGCAGCGCCCGAGGCACTTCCTCAGGCAAGAAAAGCGCCGGCGCCGCCGTAAGCAGGACCGGTCGCGGCAGACCTTCGCAAGTCAAACCCCGGTACAAGTTTACCGTGGGAGCATCGGTGCTCGCTGCACTCGCCTGTCTCCTTCCCCGATCCGACAGGTTGTTCCAGAAGAGAAGAAGCGGAGGAGAGTTGAGAAAATCGGGCGACCTAGCCTGATAGTGCAGCAGCCAGTCGCAGAGCCGCGGCCGCGTCCTGCCGCCCGCAGAGGCAATTCCTTTGGGCAGCCCCAAGCCAGCCGCCGAGACAAGAAGCGAAGACATTCACCCAGCATCGGCTCAGGCGGAGCCCGCAGGTACGTTTGTTGTCCCTGTCTCTCTAGTCTCACCCAGTTCTACTTCCACTCAGTCCCCCGCTCAATCTGGGCGAGCCATGACCACATCCTCCTCCCCGTCTCCGCGTCCTTCTAGCGGTCCCCATTCTTTCGATCAGTTTGCTCAGAACCCTAACGTCTCTCTTTCTCTGAGCACAACTCCAAACCCTTCGCCCGAGGTCAGTGCTGAGGCTGTCCGTTCACCATCACATCCTCCGCCTCAGCCGCTTCAAACCCTCACAGTGTCAGCCGCTCCCATTTCCATTTCCCGGTCGCCCCCACAAGCGACCGATTCTTCCAAGGTCTGTCCGGTTCCTCCTGATCCCATCCCCGCAGGAGAGACGTCTCAGCAGATCCCTAGGCTGGGGGAACCAGATTTTATGGACGACCTCCAGAACTCAGATGACTTGCCCCCGGCAACGAGAGCCGTAGAGTATTCTCGTCTCTTTCCGCCAAGACCCGAAGCGGAGGAGACATGAAGAGATAGCCGCCCAGCAAAACGCGCAAAGTATGATTTCGGAAGGAGAGTGATTACAACGGAGAAAATAATCCCAATAGTGAAGAAGCCTCTCCGAGAAATGACTAAGGCGGACTACGTGCTCCAGACAAAGGAGAAAAGCTTTGACGACATTGATAAACAGTATGAGATTCAGACGATCATGCGCAAAGCTGACAATCTCTTTGTCAAAAGTCTGGAGGAGCAGGAAGAACTTTTCGCGTTGCAGGACAAAGTAAGGCAACTTGAAGAGGACCTATCTAGGTCCACTGAGCAGCTGGAAGCGGCGCGGCGAGAAACAGATGAATTCAAAGCCCAACTGGCCGCTTCTCAAAGAACGAGCCGCAATGAAAAGAAAGCAGCCTCGGAGCAGATTTCTCGGCTCCAGGAGTCTTTGAATCGAGCGCGATCGCGGCTTGCAGAGAAAACATCTCAAGCGGTTGTCTTTTCAAAGACAAAAGTTAAGGAAATGAGGGCTGGTTTGCTAAGGGAATGCAAGCCCCATACCTTTAAGGCAATGGCGGTCCCGGACTTCGCATCCGGGATTCAAGAAGTTTCGCCCGGGGAAAACCTGTGGTAGAGGAGGCCGAGCGCCAGGCAAAGCAATGGCTGGACCTGGCGATAAACCTTCAGGAGCGCGAGCGCGACGGCGTCATTTTTCCCCCCGTGTCCTCATTCGTCTGCAGAATGGGCAGGTGCAAGGGTGACCTTGCACAAATATTTCAGAAAAGTTGAAGAGGTGAGAGTGGCCAGACGAATGCTTGACGCATTCGGACATGAAAGAGATATCTGTCTGGCCCCCTTTCACGCTCTTTCAGAACTTGGGTGTCCAGGTTTTGTTGAGAATGGCGAGCTCCTCACCCTAGATCGGGTAAAGAAGAATTGGCAGTCCTTTGAAGCAGATACAGCTGAAATTGATAGCTGGACTGAGCCAATTCAAGACAGTCAGGTCACTCAGATGGTGTCCAGATATTCCAGGATCCGCTCCTATTTTCAGGAGTTAGAGAAAAGATACCTCACCATCGACCTGCACGCGGTCGCTGCTTTTCACGGAGCATTAGAAGACATAGCTGACCGCAAGCCATTCGAAGCGGAAGCCTGGCGTTCAGCCCAAGAGGCGTACACTCGCATGTGCGAGGCAGAAGCAGGAAATGGAGACCTTTCAGAAGGAGATACTGATGAGGCAACTGACAAAGATGAATCTGAAGAATAGTTGCCGCAAGGAGAACAATTAGAGCAGCAAAAGGCAGGGGAGGCAAGTTCCTCTGCACCCAAAGGATGAAGGCATGGATTCTTTGCGCCGAGGCGAGCTCGACACCCCGCGAGCCGCCAGAAATGTTGTCACATTTTGCACGGGGTGCAATGTCTTCAATATTGTTTTGTAACAGTGCTGCTCTTCTTTTCCTCCTTCCGTTTTTCTCCCTTCTCTCCCTTTCCTTTTCTTTCCCATTCTCTTTCTCTCCCCCCTTTTTCCTTGGAGTTCCCCAGCTGATTTTCCAGCTTTCCAGCAGGTCTATCTGAAATTGGCTAAGTCTGGGTGCGAAGTTCGCACTTCGCCCAGTTTTGGTGCGAAGTGCGTACTTCGCCCAGTTTTGGTGCGAAGTCCGACTCCGCCCCACTTTCTGGGCGCACCTTGCACTGGCAGACTGGCAGGTCAATGCAGAAAAAAGGTAAAATGCCGGAGCAGGTCCATATGGCGGCAGACACCAGTGTTCGCCTGTGCGCAGTTTGACTTCTCAACGGAGCCGGAATGCGCCCTTGACAGGTGTACAGTAGGGGAACAAACCCGGAATTTGACCAAGGCTTGAAGGCCTTCCCCGACTGCACTGATTTCTGCACGCATCCCAAGGAGCCCCGATCCCAAGCAAAGATGGATAGATTGCCCTCTAAGGCAGGCATGTGTCACACAAAGATAACCCATCATCGGACAAGTGTCCGACTTCGGGATTTGAACCAAGACTGCCGACCAAAAGGGATAAGCATGGGCTGCCCGCACCGCTGCGTTAATAGCCTCATTCAAAGCTGATCTGAGGTTTCACCTGCTCCAGCTACTAGCAAGCCTGCTGACTTGAAGAATTACCCAGCACTCCGCCACGTAGCTGTCCAGCTTCCAGGAAGACCATGCTGCGGGTACAGCCCAGTCCGACAAAAGGTTAGCATTTGCAGCTCTTTCGCCGCTTCTGTCAGCTCATGTTTGACTGGGACTCTGTGCCCATTAATGTAACGGGTGGGACTCGGGCTATAAAAGCCCATCTGAAATTCATTGTAAGGTGTGGAAGGGGAATGTTTGTTAGGGAACTACTGTGCTTACTGTAACCGTGCTTCTGCTTATGAATACAATCTGTATGCCTGGTTCTGGCTTCTACTGTCTTTATTCTTTTATGCTGTCTTTCATTATATGCCTTAGGCCCACCTGTGTCGCTGCTCGTTGATTCACTTTGGCATTTGGCGATCAGGTTCCTCTAGCATTGCTTGCTTAAAGCACCCTCTGTACTTCATTATTTAAAGCATTCATAATAAATTTGGTAGCAGTTCCATCAGTTATGTGTGACGTTGCTGGCCCGTATCTGGTGATTGATGCGATCCCCTGCTGTTAGTTCCTTGTAGGGAATGTTTGCTAGGGAGCCATTGAAGTCGTGCGGTTAAACTCTCTACCTAACACATATACCCGGCTCTGACATCTCTAGGTTTACTTTCTACCCCCGTCGGTGTACGTATCCGGTGATTGATACGATCCCTCGCTCGTTAGTTCCTTGTAGGGAATGTTTGCTAGGGAGCTATTGAAGGCCGTGCATACGCTGCTGGTGTATCGGAAGTACGCCTAGGTTTTGCAGTTCCTTGTCATGCTCGTGTTTGTATGCGATAAGTAGCGGTGATTGGTGTGTTCCCGTCATCGTTAGTTCCCCCCCACCAACCTTTGGACATATTTGTATCTCTTTCTGTACATTTGTCTCTTTCCGTTCCTTTATTTCTTTCCCGTTCCCTTTAGCTTAAATCAAGCCCCCCAAAAGGAGCCGGCCTTCTCCGGAGATTGGCTCGGAAGGCATCTCTTCCTTCCGGCCTTTCATGCTGGTGGGCGAATCTGGGCGCATTAACCAAAAATCCTTTCCTCATGGCAGATTCGTAACCAACAGTTTTTTAATATTCTTCTTCCCAAATGATGTTTAAGGTGTTTAAAGAATGGGTCCCACTGCCTTATCTACTAACTATTGGACCTAGACAACGATGACTTCTCCCCACTATCAAATACAATTCTTATTATGTTTCAATATAGACCACAGGCTTTGTGAAAGGTAACAGGTGGGCTGTCACTTCGTGTTTTTAAAAACAAGTTCCAAAAGCAAGCTGTAACCCACAAGCATGCACCCAGAGCAGCAGTATATTTCAAAGCTGTTAATGGCTTCTAGCCTTCATGCATCAGCTGGTGAATCTCCTGCATCAGTATGATGTAAAATTTTATTGTTGCAGCACTAATGAGTAGTAGTACCATTTTCCTTTCTTTCTGTACTAATTTAGTATGTCTAATACTTCCTAATCATCTCTTGTTGCATTCCTTTGCATCTTATTGTGGCATCTTTCCTTCCCCTCTCTCTCCTAATCTAAACATTGGACCTATCAAAAAACTATAAATTTTATGGCTGCCCTCAAATTTGCACAGTAAAACATTGTATTACCATGTAGGGCAAATGCATTTCACTACATTGCCCTATCTGTTGGCATATGAAGTAAGCTATACATGTATACAGCCTTGTGTGAATATAAGGTCTTGGTCAAAAATTGAAGTTTTAGTGAGAAAGACTTATGTATAAAGTACATTGATTAAAAAGCAGTTCCCCCCTAATTTCAACATAAATTTTCCAGGTTCTGAGATTGCAGTGTGGATTTGATAATGGCAATCCTTTGACAAGATCTGAGGTAAGCTCCAAAATAATCTGCTAAAGCCAAATGTTTCTCTGCTTTAGCAGTGCCAAAATTATAATTAACAAGATTTGTAGCTAGTAGAACTTGCAAGATGATCCCTAGATGATTACAGTGTGTGGATAATAACGATGTTACAAAAAGTTTAAATCTGTGTGGGATATGATCATATCTCTTGAGTTGTAGAACAGTGTTCTTATAGTAGACTAAGAATTTTAGCTCAGTTTCTATTGTAAGACAACTACTTACTGAAACTCGTTGAAGTCTGCAGGTTGCTGAGATTCTGGGTTTGCATTACCAGTCTGTTATGGTTACAGAGGTAAATCCACAGTTTTGTTTAGTGAAAGTATCTTGTGCATTAAAATCTTCTCTAAATAGTTCATAAAAATTAAGTATGTTGATGCAAATAAACATTTTCCAGCCAATGTTGATGTTAACATGTGTCATATGTGTTGCTTCTTGATGGATGGCTCTTTCTGCAGATACTGTGTATATTAATATACTTGATATTACTCTATGTAATGTGAATATATTTCATTGGAATAACCTTTGAACCAACCATGGTGCAGTCATATGCATTGTGTACAATGTACAGGGACAGTAAATTAGTCTACATATATTTTTTTTCAGTTGGTTATATGGGATTGAAACAGGCCTCACCCGTGTTCGATCATCACCACTTAGTGGTATTACAGTAGCTTGGATATTATCCATGTATCGCTTGGTAAGATTCGAACTTGGGTCTCCTCCTTGAGTGTTGAGGAGTTTAACCCGTTGAGCTAATGCCATTTGATTAAAATTTTAGGGTAAAGCATGGATTTTTGAAAGGGGTCCTAGTCCCCTTGTATCGGGGTTTGAACTTGGGTCTTTTGGATGAATACCCAAAGACATACCACTACGGTATCCCTCACAGGACAATTTTAGGGTAAAGCACGGGTTTTTGAAAGGGTCCTAGTCCCCTTATACCGAGGTTTGAACTTGGGTCTTCTTGATGAAAACCCAAAGTCATATCACCACGGTATCCCTCATGGGACTAAGTTTTTGGGTAAAGCACATGTTTTTGAAAGGGGTCCCGGTCCCCTTGTACTGGGGTCTGAACTTGAGTCTCTTGGATGAAAACCCAAATACATACCACTACGGTATCCCTCACAGGACTTTCAAATTTTAGGGTAAAGCACGGGTTTTTGAAAGGGGTCCCGATCCCCTTGTACCGAGGTTTGAAATTTGGGTCTTCTAGATGAAAACCCAAAGACATACCACTACAGTATCTCTCACGAGACCAAAATTTTAGGGTAAAGCATGGGTTTTTGAAATGAAACCTGTTCCCCTTGTACCTAGGTTTGAACTTGGGTCTCTTGGATGAAAACCCAAACATACCACTATGGTATCTCTCATGGGACCTTTAAATTTTAGGGTAAAGCACGGGTTTTTGAAAGGGGCTCCGGTCCCTTGTATTGGGGTTTGAACTTGAGTCTCCTTGATGAAAACCCAAAGACATACCAGTATGGTATCCCTCACAAGACTAAAATTTTAGGGTGAAGCATGAGCTTTTGAAAGGTCCAAATGTACCGGGGTTTGGACTTGGGTTTCCTGGATGAAAACCCAAAGATACTACGGTATCCCTCACGGGATGTAAATTAGTCTACATATTGCTTGCATAATATTTGTGGATTTTATTTCAATACCTATTTCAGAGGTTCCATCATTTAATATATGTTTTTGATTTGTTTGTGTACCTCCAGAAAAATGCTGTGAAGAAACTTCAAAACCTTGCTAAGAAAAGGGGTCTGCAGCAGTCTGTTTCTGATGCTTTATATGGAAAATCTTAGTACTTGTTTCTGTTTTTTCCTATTTATCAGTTGAGCCATGATATAAGCTGGCAATATGTGAATGCCAAGCATCAAAGAATGGCATGACATACACACAGTGGCTGGTTTGAGAAAGTTACTAATTGCTGCAAATTCACAGATGATATCAAAATGTGTAACATAATAGTTTGGTAAAAAGGAAATGATGGCCACTACTGCTTTTGGGATGCTATAACCTTTTTTTTCCTAAAATAAATACAAATCCACCTTTGACTTGCTTGTTTTCTCCGTGGCTAATTACTACACAGAGAAACCTTTTATCTAACATTCTCCAAGGATCTAAGGCCAGCATTGCTTCTGGAGCAACAGTGCATTGTGGAGCTGTCAATTTATTCAAAAATAAAGGGAAGTCTTGCCTATTTTGCATTTGACTACTTTGCTGGTTGATAATTAAAGAATGACCCGCTTTTCTTATTTTTTTTCAAGGATAAAAGAAGGTATAAACATTATTTTGAATGTGGGGGCTGAGGAACTGAACATGTAGTTGCTTTGAAGATTACATTTGAGCCTTAAGCGGTGTGGACACTTTGATATTGTATTTGGGTTTAACTCTGTTGAAGTAAGATTATAAGCAATGAAAGCCGTTGGCCAAATAGTGCCAATGAAGACATCAACTCCAACTTTAGCAGAATTAGTGAGGAGAGTATATTTGAGTATTCATTATCTACCATCAAAATGCTTCAATGAGTTTTCAGTTGTTGACACATGAACATCAGATTATAATTAGCTGATTATAGATTTTATATTATATAATATATAAATTGGTATTCCTTGATCTCTTAATAGGAATGAAACAATGTCTACTATATAAAAAAGATACTAAATTGGAAGTTGCACCCAATGAATGAGCGTCTTCTAAATTGAATCTTAATATGATAACATTCACCTGTGAATTTTATTAAAATTTTCTAATTGTTTAACAGCTTTTTTTTTCTTTCATTTATTTATACATATAATTGAGAATTTGCAGACAAAAATACAGTGAGTGGGCATAAGAGCAGATGGTAGTATGCCTCAACTTTGTTTCTGTAAAATTATTTTTCTTGAGTAGATTTTGTAAGTCTATCTGATTGAATATATTTGTACTTAAATATTTAAGCAAGATAATTTTTTTAGATTGCAAATTCAAGACAAATCATAAACTTTTTGAGAACCAAACAAATTAAATTACTAGACAATAATAAATGCATTATGTCAATTGTGGTTTGGAAGTAATTAATTACGTTATGAGTGCCAAAAAAAAAGGGGAGTCGGAGGGAAAGATGAGTTGTGACGGTCATGTTTGTCTGTCCATAACAAACACATAGTTTATTTATTTATAAATTGGTCATATAGGATTGAAAGGTGCCCCAAATACTTACAATAGTCTGGTCATTATGCATATCATTTGATAGGATTTGAATCTTAGTTTGTCTCAAAAGATTTTGTATTTAACTAGTTGAGCTTCTAGCATTTGGTAAATGTTAAGGTTTTGCCATGGCACTAAACCTTTGTATTGGGTGGAACTTATTTCCACACTTGTTCCAAATCCCTTGGGCATTAGTTAAATATCTGCTTTTAATAATGTTGTCCAATGTCATTTTAAATCCCAAATCTGAACATTAATGTTAAAACAATCTGTATAAATAACTCATCAAGAATATTCTATAATTTATTAGTATTAGATAAGTTTATATAATTTGTATATTTAAAAAATAAATAAATTAAATTAAATTAAAAAGCCATAGATATCACATTTTATAATCTAAATCAGTTTACATAATGCAGAGTGAGGGTTGTTGGTGCCTCTTGTATAGACTAGAGTTGGAAATAACAACACACAGTAAAGGGGTCGTCTAAACATATAGTAAACACCATTTTCGAATAGGAAGGTACTCATTTCAATAAGAGTTTGGAAAAATTCAAGTATAATAGTTGAAATTGCAATTTTAATTTGCTTAAGTGAAAAACATTGAAATTTGTTATTTAAGGATTTAACAATTGTAATTTGTGTGATCACATTTCAAAGATTTAATTCTTCATTGAATTTAATACCTTCCTTAGAACCTCAATTTGCCCAATAGGTGATGTTTGCTCCATGTTTAGACAACCCTATAGTAAATAACAATAGATAGCATAACACATAATAAAGAACAAGCGAGGATTGAATAATTTGTGAATTTAGTCTTTGTGGGATTTCTAGTACAAACTAGAGCAAAGAGAATATTACATAACAAAGAACAAAGATTTGTGGGATTGGAAAAGCCAATAACATTATTCTCTCCACAACTATATAAGTATGGGTTTAATTTTAATTCATTTGGAAATGGAATACTGGTGCATATTTTCAATATATTAGCTAAAAATGGAAAAATATTTTGTCCAATAAACCTTTGTAATATGATTTATAAGAAACCTTTTTGAATTTTGGAAAAATATTTTGTCCAATAAACCTTTGTAATATGATTTATAAAAAAACTTTTTGGATTTTGTTACCTCAAAGAGCGCAAGGTGGTTTTCTTCGTGGTAAACATTTTTTTATGGAATAATCATTGCACATGAGGCCATACATTGTCTTCATCAAATAGTTGTGTGTTATGAAACTTTATTCTCATGAACAAAATCATTCACCAATATGCAAAAATATCAAACTATTCATCCAAGAATAATTATCCACACAGTGAGACGAAAAAAAGATAATACCCTTAAGGTAGGGCAACAATAATAATACTCCATAAGGAAAGAAAACTCCACAAGCTCTCCAAAGATGAGATCACCACTTAGAGGGAGCAATGTCTCATAAACCACTTCATGGGCAAAGACGATTACAAGTAATACTTCATATGAATGATCCCCATGATGATTACAATAGCATTATCCCTTCTTTATATACCTATTTTATAAACTTCCATCCTACTCTTTGTTATAATATAATATAATATAATAATATAATCGACCTTAGGTTATTTGTGGCCTATGTCAACTATCCATAATACCCTTTATAATATAATATCATATCCCTCTATTCCTATTCCTAGGTACCAAAACATTTCACCATCCTTACAAATATCCTTGAAACATGAGAAGAAACTAAATAATATGATCTTCTAAACAATGTTGACAATTAATACTGATCTTGATCACCCATATATCCAAGTGATGTCTTGATTGGTGGTGGTCTTCAATGATGTCAAACTGCCATCATGCCACTTGAATGTCTATAACTGTGTTGTTGGTTCCATGCTTTTGGTGCTCTACAATGATATTTCAAATGATTGGTCCTATTGTTCCCTAATGTTGTTGCAACACTTTGAAATTTAGAATCTCTATGTTTTTTCTGCCAAACATTACCATACTTGATGCCTTTCTAACTCCATGTAGATTCATAATATTTATGCCTTAAGCCATACCTCCAAGATTGTTGTTGCTTGATGGTGTGGGTGGTGATATGGTGTAACCTTAACCTAATGTTTTGTTTCCTTTGATTTTTCAACTTTTTTTTTCTCTATTTTAAGTTCTTCCTCATGCTCTTCTATCTTGTGTCTTTCTTTTGGTGTGTCGTGCGCTTCTTTCATGGCCTCTGTTGTTGTTGCTACTGTAGATTCATCTTTTGATTCTTTTGTTGGTTTCTTAACTTGATCCTTTACCATAATTGCTTCTTGCTTCTTAAGCTAAGAAATATCCTTTAGTGTTATCTTCTTTTTCCTGTATCATAACTTCATAAAGTTTACACATTAACAATACCCAAAGAATCCAACCAAGGATAACCAAGAACAATATCCACATCATCCATCTTAGTAACATGAAAATCTGAATACAAGACATATTTATCAATGGTGATCTTCAAATATTAAAAAATTTGAACATTCTCACCCTCAAGTTGTATGTTCTTAATTTTTTTTGCTAGAACCTCCAACCTCTTAGCCAAAGTGCTATTAATGAAAGTATATCTACTAGTAGGGATAATGGAAGTAATAATATTTTCATTTTGAATGCATCCATGAACCTGCAAAATATATTTTTTTTTACATTCAAACAAATCTTTTTTTCCACTTTTTAGCTTATTTTCCACCAAAGATATGGTTCCCTTCATATGTACACTGACATGTTTTTCCCTTCTACTTCTTTGAAATTTGGTAGCTCTCTTTTTAATTCTTTTTTTTTTTAAGCATGTTTATTTCTTTTGAATAGCCTTTGAGTGTATCCCTCGAACTAGCTATCTTTTTATATGGGTCACATTGACTCATGAATGCTTACTTCATTTTTTCCCAAGTCAATTCACAATTATGGACACTGTGAAAACTATAAACCCAAGAGAGATTCTCCTCCAAGATAACTATTAAGCATACATTTTCAATATGAACTAATAGAATACAAGGATTTAATAATGTTTCTACCAATCTTTAATATCAATATCATCTTCTCCAAACAACTTTTGTAGCTCCATAAGTTCACACCTCATCAAGAAGACAATGCAAACTAGGGTTTTATGAACTAAAATTTCAAAAATATCTCCCTCCTAATTTGAAGCTAAACTTCCAAAAAGAATCTCCTTGAAACACAACAGATGATTTGCTTACTCACAACTAAAAGATATCAAATTTCAATTTTTTTTAAATGTGATTTGAAAAATTGTCACTACCCTTGTTCCGAATGGTTGACTTCACAGGGTTGTATCTCCCTCAATATTGTTCGGATTCCTTCATATGACCACTTATTTTAAAGCTCTTTAAATTCCACAATAAAATGGTCCAAGAATCAAACAATCTCTTGAAGAGGTATGGCTCTTGAAAGATGAGATATTTTTCTAAGAAAAAATTCCCTAATGTTGCCTTTGTTTCATATTGTTGTCTTCACATGGTCATATCTTCCTCCATATTGATTGAATTCTTTTGTATGACCACTCATTTCAAAGCTCTTCAAATATTCAGCAAAGTGACGCAAGAATCATCTAAATTGGACATCTTTACACAAAGATATGACTTTCACAAAATGAGACATTTTCTAGAAAAAAAATTACCCTAATTTTGCAATCCACAAAAATACAACCTTCATTTTGCCAAAATCGTTGCTTTAATACCATTTGATATGAACAATTTCAATAAAAGAAATCATTCACCAATATGCAAAAATATCAAATCATTCATCCACAAATAATTATTCACATCCACACAATGAAACAAAGATAATACCCTTAAGGGTAACACCAATAATACTCCTTAAGGAAAACTCCACAAGATCTCCCAAGATGAGAGTGCTACTTAGAGAGGGCAAAGTCTCATAAGCCACTTTGTGGGTAAAGACAATTACAAGTAATACTTCATATGAATGATCTCCATGATGATTACAATGACAATATCCCTTTTTTATATACCCATCTTATAAACCCTCATTCCACTCATTATTATAATATAATATAATAATATAATCAACCTTGGGTTATGTGTGGCCCATGCCAACTATCCATTATATCCATTTACAATATAATACCATATCATATACCTATTCCTAGGTACCTTAACAATGTGCATACATTCTTAGAAAATTGGGTTTTGATTAAGGTTGGTGTTAATGGGTTAGATGTTGTTATAACACTTCAAAATATTCTATTTTGATCAATGAATCTCTTGCTAGATACTTTGAATCATCATGTGGACTCTACCAAGGTGGCCCACTATCTCCTTATTTCTTTATTGTTTTTGTTCAAGCATTGCAAAGAACTTTTTCAAAGGCAAAATCAAAGGTATTGAAATTGGAATAAGTGGTCCTTTCGAATCTCATCTCCAATTTATTGATGATAATTTTATTTTGTGTCACCCTCAGTTAATAAGGTCATAGAGTTTAAATCAATAATATCATGCTATGAGATGGTTGGACAACTTGTTAATACTCTAGAATACACGATCATTTTTACTATCACTGCCTTAGATTTACAATAAATTATTGTGGATATTTTAGGGTTTAAAGTTGGGAAGTTGTCGAGTGTCAAAAAAAAAGATGTATACTTAATAAGTTCTTCCATAGTTGGCGATTTGGCTTTTGGCGGGAAATTTTCTGTGACGGCGCCTGGTGCTGCTCGAGGGACTCTGGCCCGAAGATCTTGCCTAGGGCTTTGGGGGGTTGTTTCTGCTTTCGCCTGAAGGTTCTGTAGTGGTTCCGGGAGGGCCCGATGGGGTCTCCTCCTGTTTCTCCTGCTGGGAGAAAGACCTCATATGCTGAGAAACTGAAAGATTTTCCCTCGCCTTCCACGGACGGAGCTCAGCGGAATGCTTTTCAATCGATACTCAAGACTGTTGCCAATGGCCCACATGCTCACCGCGTTAATGGTTGTCTCCCACAATCTTCCTCCAGGCCTAAGATTGTAATAGAACCAATGCTGGTCGAAGATACAATCGTCTACCGAGCTAATCACGACTTGATCTGCAAATTCATGGGCATCCGGCCCACACTGAATTTTCTGCACACCTGGGTTCGTCAGAACTGGGAGCCACACGGTGAGTACTCTCTATGGCCTATAAGCAATGGGTATTTCATCATAAGTTTCTCTTCTTTAGCAGATAGAAACAGAGCATTTGAATCATAGAAGAGAAACCATGGACCAGCAGGGTTATTTGTCCAACCCTAGAGAGTGGGTTTCGACCCCCGCATCGAACCCACGGCTGTCCCGGTCTGGATCCGGCTGTACGCTCTCCCGATGGAGTTTTGGGGTGAGCAGGTTTTGGAATTAATAGGTAATTCCCTAGGCAGATTTCTGGGAGTCTCCAAAGATACCATAGAGGGCAATTCTGCTGTCTTTGCTAGAATATGTGTAGAGATGGACATTAGTCGACCTCTACCACCGAGGTGGAACTTGAGCTAGCAGGAGTACCCCGGATCCAAGCAGTTAGACTATGAGGCCCTACCTTTCAGGTGCCGAGTATGCCATAAGCATGGACATTTGGCAAGGTTCTGCCCAAACGTAGTGAGCACAAAAACGGAGGCTCCGAGTGGAATGGCAAACCGCCCTAGAGAGGGTAAGCCTAGCCCGGTCAATGAACCCTCTAGCAATTCTCCAGGTCCTGATGCTCAACAGGATGGCTTTGAACAGGTGAAACGAAAGAGAAACAAAAAGAAAAATGGCAAGGAGCAGGTACAGCTCAAGCCAAACAATCGGTATGAAATTTTCAAGTCATTAGTGGATCTGGAGGACCAATCTATGGAAGGAGTGGTTGGGAATGGTGAGAATGTCAACACTCCACCTCTTGTTTCTCCCTCCTTCACTCCCGTAGTAGAACAGGTGACTGTGCCAGCTGAGTACCTGCAGTCAGAGAATCCAGGGGCCTTGGTTATACACTCCCCAACTCAGCCGGCTATAAAAGATGTTACCATGGGAAATGCAGAGAAAAACAGAGAGAGGCCTGCTTTAGGGATTTCCCAGGTGGAAAAGAGATCAAGAAACAATAACTCTCAAGGAGCGGGAAGAAAATCCAATAAGGAATTACTAATAGCCCAAGGAGATAAGTTAATCAATGAAGGATTGGTGAGGTCCATTGATTCTTACTCCTCACAAGGTTTTCAATGATTATTCAATCTTGGAATATTAGGGGTTTAAACAGTAGAACCCATCAATCTGCTGTTCAAAGACTCTTAGAAAACCGAAAAACAGATTTTTTGCTTCTTCAGGAGACCAAAATGTCTTTAGATATTATGAGTAAAACCGCTACTAAAATCTGGCGGGGAGCTGGGTATATGGACGTGGCTGCCCAAGGAGCTTCAGGGGGAATTGTTACCCTTTGGAACCCTCTGGTCTGGACTGCTTTAGAACATGTAGCTTGTAGGGGTGTTCTCTCTTCTCTTTTCAGAAATAACTTCAATTCTGAGCTGATCCTTATAACCAACTTTTATGGGGCCCAAGATTTTGAAGGCCAGAGGCTCCAATGGGACGCTGTTCACAATATGAGAGCAAACAGGGAGTGTTATGACTGGATTATTGCAGGGGATTTTAATGCAAAATTATCTGTCCGGGACCAGGAAGGTGGCTCCCCTACTTTGGACCCAGGGGATCGGCTTCTGATTGCCCAAGTTCAGGCCTTTAATCTAGTGGACGTTCAAGGCCCTAGTGTTTTTTTCACTTGGACAAACAAGAGAAAGGAGCCACATAGCAGGAAGGTCAAGTTAGATCGCTTTTTGGTCTCGGAGGAGGCTTTTGTTAAATGGACTTTTAAGTTCCAGATTTTGGAGGGCCCTATTTCGGATCATTTTCCCATCTTGCTTGAGGGAGGGACTTCGAGAGGACAGCACTATAGGCCTTTTAAATTTGAGAATTTTTGGTTACAAAAGGAGGACCTTCGACAAAAAATTTCTCAATGGTGGAATGAAGGCCGTCCACCTTTTGGGACAAGCAATGTTCAAATTTCATAAACAGCTTCAATTTGTCAAATTTCAATTGAAACAGTGGAGGAAAGGTAATAAGTCGGATTTCCAGTCCCAAAGGGCTCCCTTGGTGGCTAGATGGGAGGAGGTTCAGAAACTTTTTAGGGAAGGGTCAATTACTGAGCAACTCAAATCTGAAGATGACGAACTGCGTAAAGCGGTTGAGGACATTGACAACCAAGAGGAGTTATACTGGAAACAGAGGGCTAGAAATACTTGGTTATTAGAAGGGGACAGAAATACCAAATTTTTTCATCGGTCAGCTTGTGCTAGGAGACAGATGAACAATATGGAAGTTCTCAAAGATGAATAGGGAAATGTCTTCGATACTATTCCTGGTATGCACTCCCATGCTATCGATTACTTTTCTAAACTTTTTAAGGAAAGTATGCAAGCAAGATATTGAGGCTCATAACGAAGTTCTTAATGTTATTCCTCCTATTATCTCTGAAGAGGACAATCAGACCCTGCTTAGACCCATTGAAAGGGATGAACTGAGAAATGTGGTCTTTGGTATGAGTACTGGAAAATCTCCTGGTCCGGATGGCTTTCCTATTGAATTTTTTCAGGCTTTCTGGGATACCTTGGAGGAGGATGTTCTGGCTGTTACTGAGGAATCCATATCCAATCGAAGAATGCTCAGGGCGATCAATCACACCTTCATTGCTTTAATTCCGAAAGGGGAAGCGGGGACTCATATCTCTGATTTCAGGCCTATTGCTTTATGCAATGTGATTTACAAAATCATCTCTAAGATAATGGCTGAGAGGCTTAAACCCCTTCTTCATAGCATCATTTCTCCTGAACAGGGGGCTTTGTTGAGGGAAGACAAATATTGGATGGGGTGATTTTGGACCAGGAGGCCATCCATTCAATGCAAACTTCGGGCAACAAAGGCATGTTCATTAAACTGGATATGTCCAAGGCTTATGACCGGGTGGAGTGGTGCTTCTTGTCGAAAATGCTGGCTGCCTTTGGCTTTTCTCAGGAATGGATTGCATGGGTTATGAGTTGTGTTTCTTCTCCCTCTTTTTCTGTTCTCATTAAGGGCCTTCCCTCGCTTCCTTTCGGCGCCTCCCGTGGGCTCCGCCAGGGAGACCCTTGTTCTCCCTATCTCTTCCTTCTCTTGGCTGAAGGTTTGGGAAGACTGTTTTTGAGGAGAAGGCAACAAGGTCGGCTTTCTGGTATCAAGGTTGGGGAGGAAACTCTGACTCACTTGCAATTTGTGGATGATACGGGTTTGGTTGGTGCGGCCACTCTTCGGGAAGCTAGAGGAATCAGAGATACTTTGAATGTCTACCTAAGGGCTTCAAACCAGGTTCTTAATGACAGGAAGTCCAAAGTGGTCTTTTTCAATCTCGACCAACGGCTTCAGGAGCGTGTTATTGACATCCTGGGCTTCACAAGGACCTCTCTTCCAATTGTTTACCTGGGGGTTCCCCTTCATTTCAAAAAGTTAAATGTTGATATTTGGAAGAACCTGTTAGCAGGCATCAAAGACAGAATGAATCATTGGGCCCATAAATGGCTAAGCTACGGGGGTAGATTAACCTTTTTGAAATCAGTTATTCAGGCTTTGCCGATCTATAAATTCTCAATACTGACTGCCCCTCATACCATCTGGAAAGAGTTGGACAAAATGGCTAGAAGATTTTTATGGGAAGGCGCAAAAGGGAAGAAAAAATGGGCCTTGGTTGGGTGGGACAAAGTTACCCAGCCTAAGGATAAAGGAGGGCTGGGCTTGAGATGCTCTATGCTTAATAACAGGGCTTTGGCTGGAAAACTGTATTGGCGGTGGGTTTCTCAGCCATCCTCTCTCTTCAGCAGAATTCTTTCCAGTAAATATTTGGGGCATGTCCATCCCAATGAGGTGGGTCGCTTTCCCTTGGAAGGTCCTGGTTCTTTAGTGTGGCAGACTCTCAAGCTTGGGTCCCAGATTATCAAAGATCAATTATTCTGGAAAGTGGGGAAAGGAGACAAGGCTCGCTTCTGGACGGACTCTTGGGACCAGCATCCGCCCATTATTGTTATGTTCCCCGAGCTACAACCTATCATGACCGCCTTAGAAGCCCATGGTTGGATCCTTATTGATAAGTATCTTCTTACCAGTCATTTGGGGGGGTATACTTTTAAAAAGTTTAAGCGATGGGAGGAGTGGCCAACTACTGTCTCTCCGGAGTTGGTGCCTATCCCGCAAAAAATATTGTCGTAAAGGTTCCTCACGGGGAAGGATGAGGATGATGAATTAGCCTCGGGGCTATGGAAGCCTTGGGGTCTACTCGCTTAAGGCCGGATATGAAGAGATCCTCCCCGAGCCTCCCCCACACTCTTTTCCGGTTCAAGCATTGGAAAAGGATTTGGCATTCAAAGGGTTGGCCGAAAGTGAACTTCTTCGCTTGGCAACTTATGCATAATGGTCTTCTCACCTTTGACAATCTCAGACGTAGGGGTTTCAATGGCCCCTCTCAATGTGCTTTATGCCTCCATCATGAGGAAACTGCAGACCATTTGTTTTTTGAGTGTCCTTTTACTCATCAGATTTGGGAACGCTGGTTCTCGCAATTTAAACTCCAGGCTAATGGTGTTCTCAATCGTACCAATATTTGGGAAAAATGGAAAAGGGGCAGGTTCAATTCCATAGCTCTCCGAACTGGGCTGGCAGTTAGGCTTTCTCTTCATTTGGTGGCAAGTTTGGTTGGAGAGAAACGCCCGGATCTTTAGAAACACTTTCTCCTCGATTGACGGTGTTTGGCAGGTCATCTGGAGCAAAGTCACAGAAACTGTTGCTACTTTTGCCAATGAAAAGAATCAGGCTACTCTTGGGCATCCTGAAGAGGGGGTTGAGGGTCTTGAGAGGCAAGATAGATCATGCTGGAAACCTCCCCCTGAAGGCTGGATCAAGATCAATACTGATGGGGCTGCAAAAGGCAACCCGGGCAACGCAGGAATTGGTGTTGTTTGTCGGGATCACTCGAGTGCGGTTCTTTACTGGGAATTGCGGGGATTGGGCGAGCCACGAACAATGAAGCCGAAGCCTTGGCCATTAAGTCCGCGTCTATCCGGGTCATTAAGCGTGGTCACCGGAGGATAATTCTTGAATCCGATTCTCAAGTCCCGATCGGCGCTCTAGATTGCTTGCGGAATTTCTCTTTAAAAGCCCGGAGACTGCGGATGTTGATATCTCAAATCAAGGAGTTATGGAGGGAGTTAGATGATGTCATCCCCGTGTATGTGAGTAGAAATCGAACACGGTAGCTGACTTCCTTGCGAAGATGGGTGCTGAGAAAGAGGTAGGTGTCCAGCTGCACAGTGATATGCCTATGATAGATGAAGAGATTCGGAGTGGCCTGGAACGATCTCTACATCCATGAGCTCAAAAATGACTAAGGTTTGTTTCTGTCGCGATATCGCGACATATTGCGTCGTCGTGACCCTGTTTGGTTTTCTGTCGCGATTTCGCGACATGTTGCTCTGTCGCGACATGTCGCTCTATCGCGACATGTTGCGCTCGTCGCGACATGTCGCTCCGCCGCGACTTGTTGCTCTGTCGCGACTTGTTGCTCGTCGCGACCTATCCCGGAAAATCGTAGCGATTTCGCTACCCTTCTGGTTGCTGTGGCCTTGGGAGGATTATTGTAGCGATTTCGCGACATGTTGCGTCGTCGTGGTCGTTGATGAGAAGGTGTCGCGATGTCGCGACCTTTTTGGTAGGTTTTGCTGCTGGAGGAAAAGTGTCGCGATATCGCGACGCTTTGAGGAAAACTGCATGAAAGGGAAAAACCGTCGCGATATCGCGACAATCTGTGTGAAAAGCTACTCTAAGGAAAATCCGTCGCGATTTCGTGCCTTTTTTGAGGAAGGGACTCATAGGGGCATCCTTGTTGCGATTTTGAGATGTGTTGAGCAAAATTTAGTTAAGGGGGAAAAACCGACGCGTTATCGCGACCTTTTTGAGAAAAGCCTCCCTATGGATAACCTGTTGCGATTTCGCGACATGTTTATGGAAAGGAAGCACAGGGGCAAACCTGTAGCGATTTCGCTACAGTTCTGGAGAAAAAACAGCTTGCAGGAAAAACGTCGCGATATCGCGACTTGTTTTGGTAATGGGCACCTCGGGGCTGAACATGTCGCGATTTCGCGACACTTTTACGGATGGGGCGCCCATTGGTTTTCTTGTCGCGATTTCGCTACACTTCCGGCCAAGTGGGGCTCCAAGGAAAAGTCGTCGCGATGTCGCGACACTTTCTCAAAGTTGCTGATCAAAGGGGTCCTCGTCGCGATTTCGCAACAGTTTCGGGGAGCAGATGCTTTAAGGCTTTCTCATCGCGATTTCGTGACACTTTTGGCGTTTGGGTGATTTGGTGCCGTGCTGTAGCGATTTCGCGACCTTTTTCGGGTGTTGTGGTTCCGGCGCTTTTTGTCGCGATATCGCGACATGTCGCGATTTCGCGACTTGTCGCGTTATCGCGACTGGGTGTTGTGGCGCGGCGGTTGTTTGGTTTTGTGTCGCGATTTCGCGACATGTCGCGTTTTCGCGACATGTCGCGTTTTCGCGCCCTTTGTACTTCTGGTCTCTTTGCGCTTGGTTGGGATGCCCTCTCTCCCTCTTGTAACTGTCTTTTGTGTTAATACAAGTTTTTTCATTTTTTTTCAAAAAAAAAAAGTTGGGAAGTTGTCATTAACATATCTAAGGTGTTTCTTTGTCTAATAAAGGAAAGAAGAGCATGATACTCAATTTTAGATGGAATGAAGCTCTTAACCATGACGGAAAGGCTAAAACTCGTAAAGACTAAGTTGCAATCTATATATATGGTATCACTTTCAACATTGTCACAAGTAGCATTCAAATATTTTCTTTGGAAAGGATGTGAGGAAAAAATTAGGTTTCCTCTATAAGTGGGATAGGGCTTGTAAAGGAAAGAATATGGGGGGATGGGCTTGCAAAATTATAGACTTACAAGTTTGGCATAGGGGCAAAGCTTGGTTGGATATTATTCAAAGATCAGAGGAAATACTTGGGCAAAAATGTTACTTCAAAAAGCTATAGGTTCTATTGATGTAATAAAATTGTTTAGGAATCAAGTGGAATTAGCTCAACCGGTTAGATTCCTTGATATTTAAAGAGGAGACTAAGGTTCAAATCTTGCCAAGTGATACATGGATAATATCCAAGCTTTGTTGTGATACCACTATGTAGTGATGATGTAAAACGGGTGGGACCCGTTTCAATCTCATATAACCAATTGAATAAAAAATTGTTTAGGAAACAAACCCCAACTAGGTGCTCGACAACATAGAGCTTCATATTAGAGTTTACAATTGATTAAGAAACATATTAGGTAGTCTACCAATGAGAGGGATTTTGTAAGCATTTAGTCTGATGTTTGGTTGAAGCTTTATCCTCTTATATTTGATCTAAAATTACAATCTTTGGCTTAGGCATGTTTAGCTTATAGAGGTTTGAATTTAAAAAATTACATCAATGTGAACATCCATAATTCCATACTATGGATTTCTATTAGAAACCTACTTGAAAGGGATCTCCAACAAATATCAAATTACATTCAAATTTTGCTTCAAGAGTTCTATTTGTCCATGTTTTTTATGGAAGGATGAGTTGGTTTGAAATTTATTAAAATATGGTTGATACTTGGTCAAGTTGGGATATAAGGCTTTAGAGCAATCATAAATTTTTGGTCCCAAAGACCACCTTTAGATGAATTTTTGGTCAATCGAGGCCCTCCCTAAGGTCTCAGCATTCCTTTGGTTAACAATTCAAAGTAAAATTCTTTCTAATGAGAGTGTGCAAAGAGGAGGATATCATGGACCTTTTAGGTGTGCCTTATATAAGAAGGGCATAGAAACATGAAATCATTTATTTCTTCATTGGCCCTTTGCTTACATCATTTGGGGTCACTTTTTAAAAATTAAGAATACATTGGGTAGCTTTATTAATTTTGAAGAGTTGATGAAATGTTGAATTAATTATTTCATCACCAAAGCATTATGCATTCTATGGAGGATTAGTCATGCCACTATTTGTTGGATTTATGATTTAAAAGAATAATAAAAATTTCAAAGACATAAAAATCATGTTGAAGGTTGGAATCATATTACAACCTTTCTTCAAAATGTTTATAGGCATGGTGCTCATCATGGGTAGTCTCAAGTGTGTAAAAAGAGGTGCTCGCCTCAATACTAGAGGATCTAAATAGACATGCAAGGGTCATTTGTGACAATGGATTTAATACAAAGGATATGCATTGATCTATGGTAAAATGAAAATGTCCAAAAGTTAAGTTCATCCAAATTGATTTTGGTGGTGCTTCCAAAGGAATTAGAAAATTACCGATGGAGGTGATGTTTTTCAAAATAATGAAGGCAAAAATTTTCTCACTCAAAATCACATGGAACTTCAAAGAAAATAACACAACATGAATGCCTCCTTGGATGCATAGTGGATCTAAAAAATTGCAGAGTGGTTTGAGTATTATAATGCTCATTGACATTAAAAGTTACTTGCTTTGACCATGTAGAAGTTTGGACACTTCTTATAAGAATCAATATTACCATTGAAAAATATGAAAATATATTTGAATTGAGGAAGCTTTATATATTATTATTAACATTGTCAAGAAAAGTGGACGTGGGGATTGGATAAAATATAACAATATATTTAATGTCCATCAAGTATTGTTGGATGCAATTTTTGAAATGTCAACATATCTATAGATAATGAAATAGGATAGTAGATAATTAAGTGAATCTTAGTGTTGATATTTGTCTAAGTGAAATTCAACGTTTAGAAGGGAATTGATTAACGGAGATTTTGTTTCTTAATGAAAATGGTATTATAGAGTTAATTGTGAAAACATAGCAAGGGAGCCATTGCAACTAAGCAAATTGAGGAAGTACGTTGATATCTAATTATTTATTTGATGAGATAAGCTTTTTTTTTTAAACGAGCGACTGTGCAAGGGTTTCATCTATGTTGAGTGCAAGTGGCTCCAAAGGTTGTTTTTCAGGGCCAAGCGGCCAATATTTGTGTGGTTTTCACTCAAGATTTTAATGGGATATGTTGTAGGATACCCAAGATGGGTTAGAAACATATCTTTGAACAGATCTTCATGCTACAAACTTGATTGACAACGACTTCCAATTTGCTGCACAAAACAAAAGTGAAAATCATATCTTTTCTCGATATCCATGGCATGGATTTTAGAGATCTCGAAACAAGTTTCAAGTAGTCGATAAAAAAATATTAGATCTTAAGTCAATCTAGTGCTAAGGAGCATCCCAAAAAAAATCCACTATGAAAACCCCTTTCAAGGGTAAGGATTTCAAAGACTCGGCCCCAAAAATAAATTTTAGGGATGCCCTTCGTGGTGGATAGCCTCAACCTAATGCTAACAATAATCTTAGGGTTTCCTATAAACCTTTGAGAATGCCTAAGATTGATCCTAAGAAAATTGAGTTGGGATGTCTTAGGGCAGCTGATGGAACTCCAATTGTTAAGCTAGATATGGGTGTCATTCAGACTAACATTGAAGATCTAGAAAAAAGGACTAATTTGTCATTTCTTGGGTTTTTGTCTGAGCCTATCTGCTTTCAAAGTTACAACAGGTGAGTTACAAATCTCTATTTATCCAAATGGTTATTTTCTTTTTTTATTTTCTAATAATGAAGATAGAGAGAAAATATTTCAAGGGGGTCCCTGGTTCTTTGGAAGGGCAAGGCTTTTCATGAAGCCTTGGCATACTAAATTTAAAGCCAAAGAAGAGATGCCTTCTATAGGTCTTGTGTGGGTTAGACTCTTTGGCCTCCTAGTTGAATTTTGGAATCCGATTGTTTTTCTTTAATTGGAAACTCTTTGGGAACTTTTATGATGATTGTTGATTGTACTCAAAAAAATGAACACATTATTTATGTTCAAAATTGCATTTTAGTGGATTTTGACAAACCTCTACTTGAAAACATATTATTACAATTTAGGGAGGACACTTGGGAGCAAGTGGTGGACTATGAGAATATTCTCTTTTGTTGTAGAATTTACCATGAATATGGTCATTTATCTAGTGTCTGCCCAAATAAAATTCTAGATCAAAAGAAAAAGGATACAAACTTAGCAGGTTTCCAAATGCCTAAGAAGAACACAAAGAAAAAGCTAGTTATAAAGGATCAATCAAAGTTATCAACTAATATGTTTGAAATTATTTCCACAAATGATGTCCCAGGTGAGGAAGAGGAAATAATAGGGACAAAAATCTTAGAAACACAATTTATAGATGTGGGGAAGGATTCAGAGACAAACTAGCAAATTAAAGGTTTTCAACACAAAAAAAAAGGAGGAAATATACATATGAAAAATAATCTTTTAAATGTTGTGACTTCAAATAATATAGGTCCCAAGATAGACTCTGTTGAACTTTCCAGTAAAACTTTGGTTTTGTACATGCATTCTTTGAGGTTAGAAGCCATCCTAGATTCAATTGGGGTAAGTCAAGAAACAAGAAAAAAACAAAGATGGATTCCAACCAAAAGGCAGGTCGTAAGACCAATCAACATCATATGTAAAAGAAGGTGAAAATCTTTTAGAGGAAGGTAAGATTAATACCCTTACCAATTTTTTTAGCCTTGGTATTAATGAAGATCATCACTTGGAATATTAGAGGACTCAAAGGGAGTCTTTCAAAACAAAACGAAATTATAAGAATGATTCAGACAAACCATCCACATATTATTTTCCTTTAGGAAACGAAGATTTCAATAGAGGAAATGGATTCAATTGCTAGTAAAATATAGCCAACTGGAAAAGTTGCTTCCCTCAGTTCCCAGGGAATATTTGGTGGAATTGCTTACCTTTGAGACCCAAAAGAGGTAGTTATTGACCATATGGTTGGAAGTTGAGGTATTTTGGCTATAACTATTCAAAGTAGACATTCTAACCAAATTATGCTTTGCATAATTGTTTATGCTCCGACTACTTTGGAGGAAAAGAGAAGACAGTGGAAGGATATAACTTATATTATCTCTCATTTTCCTAAAGCTTGGATGATCGGAGGAGATTTCAAAACCATCCTCTCTGTGGATGATAAAATTGGGGGAAATAGAAATTTGAACAAAAGCACTAACCTCATGAGTGAATATATTGTAAACCTTCATCTTGTGGACATCTAGCCAGATAATGGCCTTATGACTTGGTCTAACAGAAGGCAAGGCTTAGCTTGTATCATGGAGAGATTGAATAGGTTCTTGTTCTCTGACAATTTCTTAATCCATGGTAACATTCCTAAGGTGAAGACTCTTAACAATGTTGGTTTGGATCATTGGCCAGTCATGGTGGAAATTTGGAAAACCAATGTGAGTTTCTTTCCTTTTCGATTTTAGTTAATGTGGCTTAGATATAGTTCCTTCATACCTCGAGTGCAGCAATGGTGGAAGGAAGGTAAACCAAGGTATGGGACTAAGATATTTTATTTTTCCAAAAGGTTGCAATACATTAAATACAAAATCCAGATTTGGAACTGGAAGGAGTTTGGAGATGTTCGACAAAAAAACATGAAGTTATTGCTCAGCTTGAAATTTTAAATAAGAAAATCTATATAGATGGCCTCACAGAGAGTAGAAGTAAAGATGAAATTAGACTCACAACTTAGTTAGATAAAAGGGAAAAAAGAGAAGAACTCTTATGGAAGCAAAAATCTAGGATCCAATGGCTCAAAGAAGGAGATCGAAACACATATTTCTTCCACAACTTTGTTTCTTCCTTGACATATGATTTTGGAGACGTTGTATACACTTGGGATGGCATGAAATCTATTGTTGTCAATTATTTTTCTAATCTTTTTGTTGTTGCACCTCCTGACTCGACTTCTCAATAGAATATTCTTCAAGTGATCCCTACTCTTATCACTTTTGAGGAGAACTCTATTTTGACTACTCCAATTACTATCAATGAGATTCAATAGGTGGTTTTTAAAATACAAATAGGAAAAACCCCAGGTCCTGATGGTTTTCCTATTGAGTTTTGTCAAGAGCACTAGGATATCCTTCATGCTGATTTATTAGAGGTGATGGAAGAAGCCAGGAAAGCCAAAGAAATTTTGAAGGTTATTAATAAAACTTATATAGCTCTTGTCCCAAAAACTCAAGAGGCAGATCATATCTCAGCTTTTAAACCTATAGCTTTATGTAATGTTCTCAAAATAATTACAAAGATCATGGCAAAAAGACTAAAGCCTCTTTTGCATAAGATTATTTTCCCTGAACAAGGGGGTTATGTGAAAGGGCGTCAAATAGTGGATGAGATAGTTCTTGCTTAGGAAGCCATCCATTCCATGGAAATGCAAAAAACTCCATCTATGTTCATTCATTTAGACTTATCTAAAGCTTATGACAGTGGATTTGCACTTCCTTGTCAAAGTTTTAAGGCAATTTGGCTTCTCTCAGGATTGGATGGATTGGATTATGAGATGTATCTCTTCAGTGTTCGACTTTGTTATTATCAATGGCAGGACTTCTCAGATGTTCTCTGCTTTCAGAGGTATTAGTCAAGGTGACCCTCTCTCCCCTTATTTATTCATCATTCTTATTGAATGCTTGGGCAAGACTATAACCAAAAATAGAGAAAATAGAACCCTGAAGGAGTTACCATTGCTCTTAGAGCTAGGCCTATTTCTCATCTTCAATTTGTTGATGACTCTACTTTGTTAGGTAAAGCTACAGTTAAGGAAGCTTCTAAAATTAAGAAAATCATTAGTTATTTTTCTAATGCTACCAAGCAATTGATTAATGAAGATAAATCTAAAGTCATTTTCTTTCACTGCTCTTCTAGACAAGAATCCATGGTCTTGGATAAATTAAGATATAAGAAGACCTCCATTTTGATCAT
This sequence comes from Wollemia nobilis, assembly GCA_028583015.1. Taxonomy (NCBI): domain Eukaryota; kingdom Viridiplantae; phylum Streptophyta; class Pinopsida; order Araucariales; family Araucariaceae; genus Wollemia; species Wollemia nobilis. Next base: position 15,512,857 of record JAQPPZ010000521.1, read on the forward strand.
GATTTCAAGACACAAATTACCTAACTTTGATTGCTAAAGTTGCTTTATTCACATGTCATTTGGTTGGAGTGCAAGTGGCTCACTTAATAACAAGCTTTTGTTATTTTGGTTGGTTTGTATCTTAGTCCCAATTTGTTCTACCTTAACTTGATGTTCTATCTTTTTTTTTTTTTAGCAAAAAACCCCTTACGGAGCTGCCTTGGTCTGAGAGACCACAAACAGGGTGTTCTACACCGTCAAAGTCACCCGAGAATTGCACCCGACCCTACCCGCACCAACATTATCAATTGGATTTTGGGTACCCAATTCAAATTTTTTGGTAGGGTGGAGATTCAAACCTGGGACCTCCCTTGGAGGATTGCCCTCTCCTCTCCAACTCACCTACAACACCTGGGTTAAAAACTAATTTATAGTGGAAAACATCTCTTTCGAGGTGCCACTTTCAATAGGTTGGGCATAGGAGGAATGGAGCCTTGTCGGCCTCTACCAGCACATAGGACATTCCTAACTATACCATATATCTGCAGGATGGAGACAAGGGGAATGGAACCTGGGTCGGCCTCTACCAGCACCCAGGGCATTTACCATTGCATCACAACAAGTAGATGATGTTCTACCTTCTTTGATTGCTCAACATTTGGCACCATTGTTGTAAATTCTTCTACACGTTGTTCTTTCATGTTCCTTTTTTTGGTGTGTCCTTGAGCTTTTCTATCAAATCTTCCTTGGACTCTGCTACTATTACATCCATGGGCTCGATTGCTACTGATTCTTTCATGGAATCTATTGTTGAACTCCCTTCTTGGATTTTTTTTTAGGTTCTTCTATTTGTTCTTCAATTTGTTTCTTTGTAACCACTTCTTGTTTTTTCTTGGATCCTTGGTCATTAAGATGAGAAATATCCTATAATGTTATCTTCTTTTTCTTGTACCATAACTTCATAAACTTCTTTTGCACATTAATAGTACCCAAAGAATCTAACCAAGGATAACCAAGAACAATATCCTCATCATCCATCTCAATAGCATAAAAATTTGAATGTAAAACATATTTATTAATGGTGATCTTCAAATCTTCAAAAATATTAACATTCTCACCCTCCAACAGTATGTCCTTAATTTTTGTTGCTTGAACCTCCAACCTCTTTGCCAAACCAATATTAATTAAATTTGCTACTAGGTTTGATGGACATAATAACCTATTCATTTTGAATGCTTCCACGAACCTACAAAATAGACTTTTTAGATTCAAACAAATCCCTTTATCCACATTTTAATTTATCTTCTACCAAATGTATGGTTTCCTCTGTTTGCATACTATCATCTTTTTTTATCTTCTACCCCTTATATGAATTTTGATAGCTCTCTTTTTACTTCCTTTTGTTCTTTTTGAAGCATGTTTATTTCTTCTTCATATCCCTTGATGGTGACCTTCAAACTAACTATCTTTTTATATGGGTCCCAATTACTCAAGAATGCATGCTCTATTTCTTCCCAAGTGAAGTTATATTTATTAGAACTATTAAACCAAGAGTGAGCTACTCCTCTAAGATAACAAGGAAGCCAAAAGTGCCAAGTAGAAGAATTGTAATACAAGATTTTAGATTGTTTCAACCATTCCGTAACATCAATATCATCTTCTCCATAAAAATATTGCAATTTCATAGTTCATGCCCAAATGCAATTTAGGGTTGTATGAAAATATATATCATGCCCCAATGTAAACTAGGGTTTTATGAGAATATATCATGCCCCAATGCAAACTAGGGTTTTATGAAAATAAATATCTTCCCATTGAGTTGAAGCTAAAATTTCATAGAGACAACTAGATCTGTAATTTTTCTTCCAAAAAAAATAAATTGCAACTGATTTGCTTACCCGAACTAACAAATTTCGTCTTTCGAAAAAATTACGAATTGAAAATTCGTCACTACCCTTGTTCTAGATGGTTGACTTCAAAAGGTTGTATCTCCCTCAATATTGCTCGAATTCCTTCATACGACCACTCATTTTAAAGCTCTTCAAATTTTGCACAAATTGATCCAAGAATCATCTAAATCATATAAACTTTTACAGATATATGACTCTTAAAAGTATCCAAATCCGCTTTGTTGGCTCCACGCTTCTGCTGCTGTATTTTGATAATTTGAATGATGGGTCCACTCGCTCTTTGCTACTAATGCACCACTCTGAAAACCAAGATCACTATGCTTTATCTGCCATATTTGGTGCCTTTTTTATTCTATGTAGAACCATAATAATGTTGCCTTGAGGCATGCCTACAAGATTGTTGCTACTCATTGTGGTGTAGATGGCGATAAGGTGTAACCTTAAATTGATGTTCTACCTTCTTTGATTGCTCAACATTTGGCGCCATTTTTGTAAATTATTCTACACATTCTTCTTTCATGTTCCTTTTTTTTGTGTGTCCTTGAGCTTTTCTATCAAATTATCCTTGGACTCTGCTACTATTATTTCCATGGGCTCAATTGCTACTTCTTCTTTCATGGAATATGTTGTTGAACTGCCTTCTTGGATTCTGTTTCAGGTTCTTCTTTTTTTTTTTCAATTTGTTTCTCTATAACCACTTCTTGTTTTTCCTTGGATCCTTGGTCCTTAAACTGAGAAAAATCCTTTAATGTTATATTTTTTTTCTTGTACCACAACTTCATAAACTTCTTTTGCACATTAATATTAATAGTACCCAAAGAATATAACCAAGGAGAACCAAGAACAATATCCTCATCATTCATCTCAATAGCATAAAAATCTGAATGTAAAACATATTTATCCATGTTGATCTTCAAATCTTCAAAAATCTTAACATTCTCACCCTCCAACTGTATGTCCTTAATTTTTGTTGTTTGAACCTCCAACCCCTTCGCCAAAGCATATTAATTAAATCTACTACTAGGGTTAATGGAAATAATAACATGTTCCTTTTGAATGCTTCCACGAACCTACAAAATAGACTTTTTAGATTCAAACAAATCCCTTTATCCACATTTTAATTTATCTTCTACCAAAAATACGGTTTCCTCTTTCTGCATACTGACATCTTTTTTTATCTTCTACCCCTTCTGTGAATTTTGCTAGCTCTCTTTTTACTTCCTTTTGTTCTTTTTGAAGCATGTTTATTTCTTCTACATATCCCTTGATGGTGACCTTCAAACTAACTATCTTTTTATATGCGTCCCAATTACTCAAGAATGCATGCTCTATTTCTTCCCAAGTGAAGTTATATTTATTAGAACTATTAAACCAAGAGTGAGCTGCTCCTCTAAGATAGCAAGGAAGCCAATAGTTCCAAGTAGAAGAATTATAATATAAGGTTTTAAATTGTTTCCACCATTCTGTAACATCAATATCATCTTCTCCATAAAAATATTGCAGTTTCATAGTTCATGCCCCAATGCAAACTAGGGTTGTATGAAAATATATATCATGCCCCAATGTAAACTAGGGTTTTATGAGAATATATCATGCCCCAATGCAAACTAGGGTTTTATGAAAATAAATATCTTCCCACTGAGTTGAAGCTAAAATTCTATAAAGACAAATAGATTTGCAATTTTTCTTCCAAACAAAATAAATTGCAACTGATTCGCTTACCCGAACTAACAAATTTTGTCTTTCAAAAAATTGCGAATTGAAAATTCGTCACTACCCTTGTTCTAGATGGTTGACTTCATAAGTTTGTATCTCCCTCAATACTGCTCGAATTCTTTCATAGGACCACTCATTTTAAAGCTCTTCAAATTTTGCACAAATTGATCCAAGAATCGTCTAAATCAAATAAAATTTTGCAGATATATGACTCTTAAAAGTATCCAAATCCGCTTTGTTGGTTCCATGCTTCTGCTATTGTATTTTGATAATTTGAATGATGGGTCCACTCGCTCCTTGCTACTAATGCACCACTCTGAAAACCAAGATCACTATGCTTTATCTACCATATTTGGTGCCTTTCTGATTCCTTGTAGAACCATAATAATGTTGCCTTGAGCCATGCCTCCAAGATTTTTGCTACTCATGGTGATGTGGATGGTGATAAGGTGCAATCTTAACTTGATGTTCTACCTTCTTTGATTGCTCAACATTTGGCTCCATTGTTGTAAATTCTTCTACACATTGTTCTTTCATGTTCCCTTTTTTTGGTGTATCCTTGATATTTTCTATCAAAGCTTCTTTTGCACATTAATATTAATAGTACCCAAATAATATAACCAAGGATAACCAAGAACAATATCCATATCATCCATATCAATAGCATAAAAATCTGAATGTAAAACATATTTATCCATTGTGATATTCAAATCTTCAAAAATCTAAACATTCTCACCCTCCATTGTATGTCCTTAATTTGTGTTGCTTGAACCTCCAACCTCTGTGCCAAAGCAATATTAATTAAATCTGCTACTAGGGTTAATGGAAATAATAACCTGTTTCTTTTGAATGCTTCTACAAATCTACAAAATAGACTTTTTAGATTCAGACAAATCCTTTTATCCACATTTTAATTTATCTTCTACCAAATGTATGGTTTCCTCTGTCTGCATACTGACGTCTATTTTATCTTCTACCCCTTCTGTGAATTTTGCTTGCTATCTTTTTACTTCCTTTTGTTATTTTTGAAGCATGTTTATTTCTTCTTCATATCCCTTGATGGTGACCTTCAAACTAACTATATTTTTATATGGGTCCCAATTACTCAAGAATGCATGCTATATTTCTTCCCAAGTGAAGTTATATTTATTAGAACTTTTAAACCAAGATTGAGCTACTCCTTTAAGATAGCAAGGAAGCCAACAGTGCCAAGTAGAAGAATTGTAATACAAGATTTTAAATTGTTTTCACCATTTCGTAACATCAATATCATCTTCTCCATAAAAATATTGCAATTTCATAGTTCATGCCCAAATGCAATTTAGGGTTGTATGAAAATATATATCATGCCCCAATGTAAACTAGGGTTTCATGAGAATATATCATGCCCCAATGCAAACTAGGGTTTTATGAAAATAAATATCTTCCCACTGAGTTGAAGCTAAAATTCCATAGAGACAACTAGATCTGCAATTTTTCTTCCAAACAAAATAAATTGCAACTGATTTGCTTACCCGAACTAACAAAATTTGTCTTTCAAAAAAATTACGAATTCCAAATTCATCACTGCTCTTGTTCTAAATGGCTAACTTCAAAAGGTTGTATCAACATCAATACTGCTCAAATTCCTTCATATGACCACTCATTTTAAAGCTCTTCAAATTTTGCACAAATTGATCCAAGAATCGTCTAAATCAGATAAACCTTTGCAGATATATGACTCTTAAAAGTATCCAAATCCACTTTGTTGGCTCCATGCTTTTGCTGCTATATTTTGATAATTTGAATGATGGGTCTACTTGCTTCTTGCTACTAATTCACCACTTTGAAAACCAACATTACTATGCTTTCTCTGCCATATTTGGTGCCTTTTTGATTCCATGTAGAACCATAATAATGTTGCCTTGAGCCATGCCTCCAAGATTTTTGCTACTCATGGTGGTGTGGATGGTGATAAGGTGCAACCTTAACTTGATGTTCTACCTTTTTTTATTTCTCAACATTTGGCTCCATTGTTGTAAATTCTTATACACATTGTTCTTTCGTGTTCCCTTTTTTCGGTGTGTCCTTGAGATTTTCTATCAAAGCTTCCTTGGACTCTGCTACTATTATTTCCATGGGCTCGATTGCTACTGCTTATTTCATGGAATCTGTTTCTTAACTGCCTTCTTAGGTTCATGTTTCTGAAAGGAAACCAATAGTGCCAAGTAGAAGAATTATAATACAAGGTTTTAAATTGTTTCCACCATTTCGTAACATCAATATCATCTTCTCCATAAAAATATTGTAGTTGCATAGTTCATGCCCCAATGCAAACTAGGGTTGTATGAAAATATATATCATGCCCCAATGTAAAGTAGGGTTTTATGAGAATATATCATGCCGCAATGCAAACTAGGGTTTTATGAAAATAAATATCTTCCCATTGAGTTGAAGCTAAAATTCCATAGAGACAACTAGATCTACAATTTTTCTTCCAAAAAAAATAAATTGCAATTGATTTGCTTACCTAAACTAACAAAATTTGTCTTTCAAAAAAATTGTGAATTGAAAATTCATCACTGCCCTTGATCTATATGGTTGACTTCAAAAGGTTGTATCTCTCTCAATATTTCTTGAATTCCTTCATATGACCACTCATTTTAAAGCTCTTTAAATTTTGCACAAATTGATCCAAGAATCGTCTAGATCAGATAAACTTTTGCAGATATATGACTCTTAAAAGTATCCAAATCTGCTTTGTTGGCTCCACGCTTCTGCTATTATATTTTGATAATTTGAATGATGGGTCCACTCGCTCCTTGCTACTAACGCACCACTCTAAAAACCAGGATCACTATGATTTCTTTGCCATATTTGGTACCTTTATGATTCCATGTAGAACCATAATAATATTGCCTTGAGCCATGCCTCCAAGATTGTTGCTACTCATGGTGGTGTGGATGGTGATAAGGTGCAACCTTAACTTGATGTTCTACCTTCTTTGATTGCTCAAAATTTGGCTCCATTGTTGTAAATTCTTCTACACATTGTTCTTTTATGTTCCCTTTTTTTGGTGTGTCCTTGAGCTTTTCTATCAAAGCTTTCTTGGACTATGCTACTATTATTTCCATGGGCTCAATTGCTACTTCTTCTTTCATGGAATATGTTGTTGAACTACCTTCTTGGATTTTGTTTCAGGTTCATCTATTTGTTCTTCAATTTGTTTCTCTGTAACCACTTCTTGTTTTTCCTTTGATCCTTGGTCCTTAAACTAAGAAATATCCTGCAATGTTATCTTCTTTTTATTGTACCATAACTTCATAAACTTATTTTGCACATTAATATTAATAGTACCCAAAGAATCTAACCAAGGATAACCAAGAACAATATCCTCATCATCCATATCAATAGCATAAAAATCTAAATGTAAAACATATTTATCCATGGTGATCTTCAAATCTTCAAAAATCTTAACATTCTCACCCTCCAATTGTATGTCCTTAATTTTTGTTGCTTGAACCTCCAACCTCTTCACCAAAGCAATATTAATTAAATTTGCTACTAGGGTTAATGAAAATAATAACTTGTTCCTTTTGAATGCTTCCATGAACCTATAAAATATACTTTTTAGATTCAAACAAATCCTTTATCCACATTTTAATTTATCTTCTACCAAAGGTATGGTTTCCTCTATCTGCATACTGGCATCTTTCGTTCTTTTTGAAGCATGTTTATTTCTTCTTCATATCCCTTGATGGTGACCTTCAAACTAACTATCTTTTTATATGGGTCCCAATTACTCAAGAATGCATGCTCCATTTCTTCCCAAGTAAAGTTATATTTATTAGAACTATTAAACCAAGAGTGAGCTGCTCCTCTAAGATAGTAAGGAAGCCAATAGTGCCAAGTAGAAGAATTATAATACAAGGTTTTAAATTGTTTCCACCATTATGTAACATCAATATCATCTTCTCCATAAAAATATTGCAATTTCATAGTTCATGCCCTAATGCAAACTAGGTTGTATGAAATTATATATCATGCCCCAATGTAAACTAGGGTTTTATGATAATATATCATGCCCCAACGCAAACTAGGGTTTTATGAAAATAAATATCTTCCCACTGAGTTGAAGCTAAAATTCCATAGAGATAACTAGATCTGCAATTTTTCTTCCAAACAAAATAAATTACAACTAATTTGCTTACCCGAACTAACAAATTTTGTCTTTCAAAAATATTACAGATTAAAAATTCGTCATTGCCCTTATTCTAGATGGCTGACTTCAAAAGGTTGTATCTCCCTCAATACTGCTCGAATTCCTTCATATGACCACTCATTTTAGAGCTCTTCAAATTTTGCACAAATTGATCCAAGAAATGTTTAAATCAGATAAACCTTTGCAGATATATGACTCTTAAAAGTACCCAAATATGCTTTGTTGGCTCCACTCTTCTACTGTTGTATTTTGATAATTTGAATGATGGGTCCACTCGCTTCTTGCTACTAATGCACCACTCTGAAAACCAAGATCACTATGCTTTCTCTACCATATTTGGTACCTTTTTTATTCCATGTAGAACCATAGTAATGTTGCCTTGAGCCATGCCTCCAAGATTGTTGCTACTCATGGCGGTGTGGATGGTGATAAGGTGCAACCTTAACTTGATGTTCTACCTTCTTTGATTGCTCAACATTTGGCTCCATTGTTGTAAATTCTTCTACACATTGTTCTTTCATGTTCCCTTTTTTTGGTGTGTCCTTGAGCTCTTCTATCAAAGCTTCCTTGGACTATGCTACTATTATTTCCATGGGCTCGATTGCTACTTCTTCTTTCATGGAATATGTTGTTGAACTACCTTCTTGGATTTTGTTTCAGGTTCTTCTATTTGTTCTTCAATTTGTTTCTCTGTAACCACTTCTTGTTTTTCCTTGGATCCTTGGTCCTTAAACTAAGAAATATCCTGCAATGTTATCTTATTTTTCTTGTACCATAACTTCATAAACTTTTTTTTCACATTAATAATAATAGTACCCAAAGAATCTAACCAAGGATAACCACGAACAATATCCTCATCATCCATCTCAATAACATAAAAATCTGAATGTAAAACATATTTATCCATGGTGATATTCAAATCTTCAAAAATCTTAACATTCTTACCCTCCAACTGTATATCCTTAATTTTTGTTGGTTGAACCTCCAACCTCTTCGCCAAAGCAATATTAATTAAATCTGCTACTAGGGTTAGTGGAAATAATAACCCGTTCCTTTTGAATGGTTCTACAAACCTACAAAATAGACATTTTATATTCAAACAAATCGCTTTGTCCGCATTTTATTTTATGTTCTACCAAAGGTATGTCTTCTGAAATGGCTACCCAACCCTTTGTATTAAAAAAAAATCCCAAACACAACTCAAAAAACAACTTGTACTTTCATCTATAAAAGTAAAAAATACAACACATGGATATTCTGAAAATGATATAATAGGTGGCTAAATTTGAATACTTGAGTTCCATGTGCATTACAACCCAACAATCCCTTTCAAGGCCTTGCAGTATTCTCCTTATAAAACCCTATCTTGTGCAATTCATCACCTATCTAAATGGCTAGATCTATGAAGTTATTGTATTCTCAAAATTTGCTTTTCCCTTTAGTGTCGCACCCCTCTCCTCACTTGCTTCAAAAAGTATGCCACTTGCCTCAGAAGAAATTCACCGTCGGTTTCCTCACACTAGGGTTTGATCTCCCTTGCCTTAAAAAAATACGTCATTTCAAAAAATTGCTATTTTTTCTTCCATGCACTAGGGATTGAAATCCACCGTCTGCTTTAGAGAATTCATATTTTTCCACTAGAGTTTGATCTTTGTCGCCTGCTTTAGAAAATCCAACTCCTACTTCAAAGAATTGCTATATTTTTTTGTTTTTTTATTTTTCCTTTTCCTTTCACTAGGGTTTGATCTTTGTTTCTTGCTCCAATAAATTAATCTTCAAAAAATTGCTTGCTCCATAAAATTTCTTGTTGTTGATGCCCAAGAGCTCCAAAATATCCATCGCAACTGTCTAAAAACTCCAAAAAATCCATCACCACCACTATCCAAGAGCTCCAAAAAATCCAGACATAAAATTGCTATGTTTTTTTTTCCTTTTCTGTTTCCTTTCACTAGGGTTTGATCTTTGTTGCTTGCCCCATAAAGTTCATCTTCTACTTCAAATAATTGCTTGATCCATAAAATTTATTGTTGTCATTGTCTAAGAGCTCCAAAAAAATCCATCATCACTCTCTAAAAAAACTAGGAAATCCATCACCACCACTATCCAAGAGCTCTAAAAAATCCAGATATAAAATTGCTTGCTCTAGAAAATCCATATTGCTGTTGTCCAAGAGCTCTAGAAAATCCACGTTACTATTGTCCAAGAGCTCAAAAAAATCCACCATCATTGTCATCAATAGTTGATCCTTTTATGAAGAGGTTCAAGAATCTAGGAAATGCATATCTATATTTTTCTAACTAAATGTTATTCAAAGGAACCCAAACAAGAATATTCATGACTATAGTATAAAATTTATGACTTTATAATTTATAACTCTAAATATCAGGCCATTAGATAAGCAAGCATTAGAGTACTATATAAGAGGCCTCCAAATAGATTTGGCAATGATAGTCCAAAATGCAAACCATGTCACCCTATGTATTTTATTTGAAGAGGAAACTTGTGTAGAAGATAAACTAATTTAAGTAAGTTAACTACAACCCAAACCTCCAATGGCCTATGTAGCACATGTGGCACAACCCCAAATACAACATCCTTTGCTACTAATGGTGTTTATTTCAAATCTATGGTACCAATAGATATAAATTTTCTACAATACACATCTTATAGCCCTTCAACTTATCTCATTACCATCTAATATACCAATTTATCCTCAAAAAAATACTCCTTATATAATAACTTTTTCAAGTCAAAGTGCTTGAAGTATCATTGCATTCCAATTTCATTTGCTAGAACAACCCATCCTTCCATATTTATCTAACATACACACTATTTCAACATACAAAAAATCAAATTATATTACAACTTGGAGGAATGGAGAGTCAAGTATTGAAAAGTGTGAATGAACTAAGGCCATAAGAAATGTGGCTAATCAATAGACATTGAAAAGGAGATAGAATAATGGATGTCAATAAATAGGGAATTAGCAACATAGAAGAATCACATGCCTCACCAAAGATCAGATTCCATGTCAACTTGGTAGTCAAGTAAGCAATCAAGTCTAAAACAATATGGTAAATGTTAACTCTTAAGAAAAATATTTTGTGGTGTTTTACCTTTAATGTCATACATAATTCTATAGAGCAATTGGGAAGACCAAACTGGCTCTATAACCTATCCTAATATTTCCATTTGGATAAAACAAAACAAACATGCTCCATCAAATGGATGAAGTAGTGAACTTAGAACATGCCTTAAGGAAGATCTATCCCAACTTAGATGTGAGATAAAATTCCGCCATGCCTTTTAAAGCCCTTTATTAATAAGAGATCCTTTGTTACAAAAGAAGCAAGGATTCAAATCTTATCAAACACTAGAACAAAGGACCAAGCACCCAGATGATGAGCCTTCTAAATATGAAATAAGACTAAATATTTCTAGGGCTTATTACCTAGTTAATATTCACCACCCATTTAGATATTAGGCTTATACCCTAAACTTAAGGATTTATGAAGCCTAATCCATCTTTCTTCTTTGGCTGAGTACATTAGGCCTAAGGAATATCAACCCTCATATTGGACCCATCCCATTTCCTCCATAAAAATTCTCTTCCCAACCTAGTAATGTGCAAATGTTGACTCTTGCAAGGTAACTACCATGAGGACTATAGCACATTAATAGAAACAAAGACCTTTTCAGTAATTTGCAATTTTCTAGCAAGAGATAGAGTAGGTTACCCAAATATCTCACTATTTTTGGAACTTGACTACAAACCATTTCCATAAATAAACAAGAGCAACTTTGAAAACAAATATTGAATAACCTCTCCATGTTTTATTTGCCTTTATTTTTTAAAAATCCAATTTTCCCTATCCTTATTCTAGAACAAGATGAGTTCAATATTCAATGGAGATAATTTTGTTGAAAAAATATAACAAAAAACGTCAATTAGAGCCAAAGCATTTCCAATTTGCTTCATTATACAACCTAAGTGGGCCTAACAATAAAGGCTTTTGAACTCTTCTAAGGTTTAAATTCTATAGGGACAGGGTTGTACACCATGCTTTGGTAACTAGAGTATGGTTAGATAACCATATATTGAGTTAAAAAAATCCTCCATGATGATGTTAAGAACCTTTACTTCTTATAAATATAAAAGCATCTACAATATGCTAAATATTAAATAAATCAAACGCAGTAATTAATCCACACAAGATAAGATGTGTTAACACCCTTCAAATAGGGCAACACCAATGTTATTTCTTAAGGAATGAATCACTCCTTAATATATTCCAAGATGGCAGTTGCTCCATGAGCAAGAGTGTTACAATAATTATTGGATTGGATTTGATTTGATGCTTTACCATCACAAGGTCCCTTCTTTATATAATCATCCTCTTGTGCTATTCTGGGAAAGGCATATCCCTATCCTTATCCCACTCATATTTATAATATAATTTCTTATAAATAGAGCTAGGGTTATTTATAGCTAATACCAACTATACAATACAATATTATATTATTAGATACCTATCCTAGGTACCCTAACATTCCATCCCCCTTAAGAATGTTTCATCTTTGAAACATGAGATGAAACCAAATAGTATGATCCTTCGATCATGGCAGATAATTGATATCGTTCTTGATCACCCACCCACCCAAGTGGAATCCTGATTGGTGGTGGTCTTCACTAATTCCATGCTTTTATTGTGCCAATATGATATCCATAAATAATCATTTGGTTCCATGTGTTGGTTGTACTAGTCTGATCTTTATGTCATCCATAAATATCGCTCTTTTTATCCATGCTTGCAATTGCCATTAGTAGCACATCCATAGTTTTTTGCTCCCGTGGTTCCATCTATATCCATCATAGCTCTGTTGTTGCTCTATGCCTTATCTCTATGATTGTTGCCTCTCATGGTGATGTGGATGGTGATATGCTCCAACCTTAGCCCAATGTTCTACTTTCTTTGACTCTTCAATATTTTGCTCCTCTATTTTAAATTCCTTTGCATGTTGTTCTCTCATGTGCCCTTTGTTTGGTGTGTCCTTGTGCTCTTCTAACAAAGCTTCCTTAGACTTTGTTGTTGCTTCTTCCTTGGACTTTGTTATTGTCTTTGTTGTAAACTCAAATTTTGATTCCTCTACTAGTTCTTTAATTTATTCCCTTGCTATAATTGGTTCTTGCTTCTCCTTGGATCCTTGCTCCTTAAGCTAAGAAATATCTTGCAGTGTTATCTTATTTTTTCTATACCATAACTTCATGAACTTTTTTTGCACATTAATGTTAACAATACCCAAAGAATCCAACCAAGGATAACCTAGAATAATATCCACATCATTCATTTTTATAACATGTAAATATTAATGTAAAATATATTTATCTATGATGATCTTCAAACCTTGAAAATTTTGAACATTCTCACCCCTAAGATTTATATCATTAATTTTTATTGCTTGAACCTATAACTTTTTAGCCAAAGCAGTATTAATAAAATTGTACCTACTACTAGGATTTATGGAAATAATAACCTTCTTCTTCTTATTGCAATCATAAACCTTCAAAATAGAATTTTTAGATTCAAACAAATCCTTTTGATCACTGTTTGGCCTATCTAACACCAAATTTGTGGTTCCCTCAGCCTTCAAACAATCATCCAAATTTGTTCCTTTTTCTTTTCCTTAAGACAATTGATTTCTTTTCCTTAAGATATTTGATTTATTTTTTATAGTCTTTAAGTTTATCCATCAAAGTAGTTATCTTTTTATCCTTTTTCTCAATTTCCATTTGCTTAAAAGTGCATCTTCAAATTCTTCCTGTGTATATGTAAAATTTTGGGCATGAAAAAATTTCATATACCAAGATAAGACTTCCTATCATAAATAATCAAAAAGCTTACATTTCCATGCAAAATTAGGAGAAGTTAAAGATTTAAAAAAATTTCACTATTCCCTTGCATCAATATCATTCTTTCTAGTGAACATCGACAACTCCATGACCTCAACCCAAAACAAATCTCCAAACAACTAGGGTTTAATAAACTAGGATTTCTCAAAAATAAAATTCCTCAAATATCATATATTATTTTTTATAAACTTAGATTTTCTTCAAAACAAAATAAACCGCAATTGATTTGCTTACTCAGATTGAGAGATTATTTTTTTATTTTTAACAAATTTTTGTGTAACCAGAAAACAGTGTCAATAGCCCAACTTCGAACAACCATAACTCCTTCACTATTGCTCAAAATTTAACATATAACCAATCATTTTTGTAGTACTCAAAACGATCAACATGATGGTGTAAGCATATTTTGTAATGATTGTTTGGAAAAAAATATATAGCTATTTGAAAACTATGATGAATTTCTTTTTTTTCTTGAAATAATCTTTACAAACCCTACAAAAAATTCTTCCCTTTGCTAGAACTGTTGCTTTGATACCACTTGTTAAGAGTCTTTGCTTTGTATAAATGTAAAAGAATCCATAATATACCAAATATTAAATAGATCAACCACAATAATTAATCCACACAATAAAGCTGTAAGCTTACTATAGTGGTAAGGGCTTTGGCTTCTCTTTGACAGGTCCAAGGTTCAAACCCCACTCGGTATGAGGGGATCGAGACCCCTCATAAAAACCTGTGTAAACTCATTGAAAATTAATCCACACAATATAATCAAATGGTATTAGCTCAACCGATTAAAGTCTTCAACATTTAAGAAGGAGACCCAAGTTTGAATCTTGCCAAGCGATGTATGGATAATATCTAAGCTTTGTTGTAATACCACTATGTGGTGATGATGTAATATGTGTGGGGCCCATTTCAATCCCATATAATTAATTGAAAAAAAAATCTCCATAATATAAGATGTAATAATACCCTTTAGGTAGGGTAACATCAATGTTATTCCTTAAGGAAGGAATCGCTCCATAAGATCTCCCAAGATGAGAGCCACTCTACGAGCAAGACTATTACAACAATTATTGGATTGGATTTTTTTTCATGAATTACCATCACTAGGTCCCTTATTTATATAACAATTGTCTTGTGCTATTTTTGGAAAGGCATAACCCTTTCCTTATCTCACTCATTATTGTAATATAATTTTCTATAAATAGAGCTTGGGTTATTTATAGCTCATGCCAACTATATAATGCAATATCATATTATGAGGCACCTATCCTAGATACCCTAACACTCAATCTCCCTTAAGAATTTTTTGTCCTTGAAACAAATTAATATGATCCTTTGATCATGGTAGATAATTGGTACCATTCTTGATCACCCAACCACCTAAGTGGAATACTAATTGGTGGTGGTCTTCGCTAATGCCATGCTTTTGTTGTGCCACTATGATATCCATAAGTAATCCTTTGATTCCATGTGTTGGTTGCACTAGTTTGATCTTTATGTCATCCATAAATATCACTCTTTTTTATCCATACTTGCTTGCAATTGCCACTAGCAGCATATCCATAGTTTTTCTCCTATGGTTCCATTTATATTTGTCATGGTTATTTGTCTCCATGATTTTTGCCTCTCATTGTGGTGTGGGTGGCAATATGCTCCAACCTTAGCCCGATGTTCTACTTTCTTTGACTCTTTAACATTTTGCTCCTCTGTTTTAAATTCTTTGGCATGTTGTTCGTTGATGTGCCCTTTGTTTTATGTGTCCTTGCATTCTTCTAACAGAGCTTTCTTAGAATTTATTGTTGCTTCTTTGGACTGTGCTATTGTCTCTCTTATAAACTCAAATTTTGATTCCTCTATTGGGTCTTTAATTTGTTCCCTTGCTATAACTGATTCTTGCTTCTATAATTTTATCTTATTTTTCCTGTACCATTATTTCATGAATTTTTTTTTGCACATTAAAGTTAATGGTATCCAAAAAATCCAACCAAAGATAATCTAATATAATATCCATATCATTCATATTAATAGCATGAAAATATAAAGGTAAAATATATTTGTCTATGGTTATCTTCAAATCTTGAAAAATCTAAACATTCTTAGCCTCAAATTTTATATCCTTAATTTTTGTTGCTTGAACTTGCAACTTTTTAGCCAAAACAATATTACTAGAATTGTAACTATTGCTAGGATTTATTAAAATTATAGTCTCTTCCTTCTAAGTGCATCCATGAACATGCAAAATATAATTTTTAGATTCAAACAAGTCCTTTTGATCATTGTTTGGCCTATCTAACACTGAAGGCTAAGGGAACCACAACTTTGGTATATAACTAGCAAAAATTCTAACAAATGCAACATTAAGGGGACCATTTTATGTAAAAATTTATAAAAGAAGTCAAGAACACTTAAGAAATACCTTCATTATATTAAATATATCACCAAACTCATCCTTTATATCAAAAATATGTTATTTTTTATATTTATGACTTAGAAAATAAAAGAAAACCCTTGTTCATTTATCCCTTGAATTTATTCAATGAATCCTTGATCTAACCCTAGCATCGAATTATCTGTATTATTCTAAACAGAAGAATTTGACCTTAGTTGAATGCACCTAATCTTGCCAAAATATTAAATATGTGTCCTTGACTAATGTTTGTCTATCCTTAGAAAGAACAATATTGATGACCTTCTTATCCCTTCTATGGGATTTTATCTTATGTTTACCATAATTCGTAAGTAAATATACACATTGTTGGATCACCTTTAGACATCATTTAATGTTACTCGTATTACCCTAAGCTCTAGCTTCCTCGCACTAAACTAACCTTAAACTATGGATACAATTCTAATAATATAACAAGGAAATATTCAACTTTTAAAACAATCCACTAGTATTTTCCATAAGATCGCTAGTCTTGAGAAAAAAATTAATTAGGAAATAGTGTAAAATTGAAAAACCATAAAACAAAACGCTCTACAATTAGAATCAGTATTGATACGAGAGAATAAATCAATTGCACAAATCCTATCAAGCTTATTAAACTTTGCTTCATTCTTCTACCTCCTATTGTATTATGTATACGAAGAAACATTATCAGACTTAGAGGGATACCTTAAGATATCAAAACACCCAAATAGTTTCTACAAGCTACCTATTATTTAAACTCATTCATAGACAAATGAACACATAAAATTCCCACCTTCTATCCTTGTTTGCTTCCACCATAGTGAAGTCAACCACAAGAACCAATTGCACTATAGAAAATTTAAACCACTCCTGCAACTGAATCCAAACAACAACAAAATTAGGGACATATTCACAACAAAATCCCAACACCTAACCTTATACCAAAAAGGTGGCTAAGACTTATACCAAGGATTCTCACCTGAACTTATAATTAAATTCTTCATCCAAGAAGGAAAAAAGATAAATTCACCTCAACTACCCTTCTTATGGGAGGCATTCAGACACAAAACCTTCCTTCTAAATACAACACAAGGAAAGGTTTAGTTTTCATACTATATTTAACTTCTTGTAAGAATAAAATAACTAGTCTGTATTTTCTAACAATAACTTCTACATTGTGTTTTCAATCTTGAAGGGTCAAAGCCCTTACATTTTATGTCATTAACTTAAATTTCATGTAGAGCTAAGGAAGGAATTGGGCTTTTAAGTTAAAACCCTTAAATAATTCCCATACAATGAATCTTGACTAGTTTTGATGGGCAACTTTGAATGGGCTTTGACAATGCAATCATCATCCATCAATATTTGCATGGAGCAATTAACAAGCTCACTATCATTATTGGAAAACCTCATGACATTGAGATAACTTTTAGTGGATATGAAAGAGGTTGACGAAGAATCCTTACACTTCTCTAAACCTCTCTCTAATCATTAGATAAAATTGCTTCTCGTAAGGAAGGAGGCTTATGAGCAACATCCTTGGTTTCTCATCCTGACTATTCCATAGTCAAGGTTAAATTGTAATCGTTATCTATAGGTTGAATCAAGTTTTCATTGAATTTTTTATAGATACCCTAAGCAACTTATTAGCACCCCTAGTTGGTTACCACCATTATGGCAAAGAATGAGAATTAAATATCCATTGACCTATTTGAGAGGTGCCATGAAGGACTAAGTACCACAAGAATGTCCTTGACCATTTTGCAAATAACCCACCAAATTCCCTCTAAAACCTTTCCCAAAACACTACATATTAAACAATCCTTCTTAACAAGAGACATCAATAGTAGCTCCAACCCCATTAAGCTTATGAGGGCAGTCCCTAGCTAGGTGGTTGATGTCCCTACACCAAAAACATGTATTAAGCAGATTTAAATACATAATCCTTTGTTTACATTTGAAACCAAGACCTAATAACCAAATTATTTTAGATACCTCATCATTAAGGCCCATATCCATGTAAGTGCATGGGTGGACTCTAAAGCTCAATAATGTATCTCATTTGTTCTTTCATCAAATAACATGACCAAGACTTTTGCTATTTCCTTAAGGCATGGACAACACGAAAGGTTCAAATAGGGGAATTCAACCAATAATAAGAATTTCATCCTAGAGGGTCCCTTAGAATGAAAACCAAAGGTATAGGCTTGTAGATAATAGACACGACCACAATCATGAAAGTGCCAAATTAACGGACTATCTATGTGTCCTCTTTAAAAGCAATTATGCATGCAATGTAGCTCTTCCTGAGTCCATTGCAATTGTTCAAGTATCCAACCTCTATACTCCTAGTTCACCCTTGTCCATTTATAAAATTCATGCTCTGTGGGCACCACCCTTAAGAAAAAAGAATCACAATTATTTTTTGAAAGTAACTAGTTCTGGAAACAATCTCGTTAGGCATGAAAAAATGATAGGTTGTACCCTTTTTATCATGATCTTGAACATTGAGACTATTAATAGAGGGCTTTTACTAATCCTACTTTCAATCTCTTGTTGGATCCTTCCACTTCCAGGCTCTCCATAACTAGGAGTTGGGGCTTCGACATTGTCACTAAGCGACACTATTATTGCATGATTCATAGGATCTGACATTGTATTATGCAACATTACCTCCATTAATCCTCAAATAGAGCCAAACCTCGTCACCATGTTGCATTGCTTGACACCACCACATGCAATACCAATCAATGCACCAAGAGTCACCACCACCATAGCCAAAGTATAAGAAAAACCTCCATTGTATGTTGCCAAAGAAAGGAATTAAACACCAAAAATTTAAAGTTTTGATATTAAGAGAGAAACACCCCCATCCCAAAAGCACATCCCAATCCCTGAATGGGACCAATGCTTTAGACTGAATAATAAAGAAAGAGAGCAAAGTTTCATAAAGCAACGTTGACATACCTTTATTGACCTAGAAAACCCTACCAATATTAGAGAAATACTAGAAAACTTCACACTAGAGATATAACACCCTATCAACCCCAAAGAAGGTATACCAACTATAAAGAAAGAGAGCAAAGTTCTAGAAAGCAAACTCAACACACCCATTATTAACCAAGAAACTCTATTAATATTGAAAAACACCAAAATCTTCTACGATAGAAACAAAATACCCTATTGACCTTAGAGAAGGCACACCCACTAGCTAAGACCCTTGATTATTCAATAGGAGACCAAAATCAATTATATTAGGATACAACCATTGTTGAGAAGAAGTCAATCAATTCATCAACCAAATTGATCAAAGACAATGATAAACTAGCAATAAAGAGGTTGTTTGCTTGTACCTCCCACTCCTCCCTCCCCGTTAATGGTGTCTCCCTTGAATAGAATCTCCAACATACGTATCTTCACGTAATCCCCTATGTGGAGTGATTCTAGACTACCAACACATCTCTTAGACATGTGTTATATGATTATATATTCTATGCCTTTGGAGAATGTCATTCAAAGTACCATATGGTCATATATTCTATTCTGGGAGGGATAGCACAACGATTTAGGCTTTGGCTTTTCTTTGGGAGGTCTAAAGTTCAAATTGAGGTATGTGAGGTTGTGTGTTAAATTCCTTATTGATAAGCTCAACTCCCTTTACGAGAGGTTATAGTGAGATAAGAATACCCAATCTTAAGCATCGGGTTTCACATACTAACCAAATCTATATAATCCTATCTTCTATTCTCTAGAGAATGCTATTCAAATATATTTGATTTATAAAAAAAAGTCAGTCAAGAAATGGTTGAAAAAAATATATAACCAATAACAAACAAGACAAGTATTTAAATCTCACCAAGACAAATGACAAACCAAAAGGCAACTATTTAAATCTCAACAAAATTTTACAAAAGTCAACAGCAAAGCATTCTTTCCGCTTTTGGCACTAGTATGAAGTACCAAAATTTCCAAGTCTATAAAGATATATTCTTTTTAAAAAAATTCCTTCTTTGCTGTTTTTTTAAAGTCCATTTTTAACGCTAAGAAAACGTGGCGAAGCCGGCTATATATCAACAAGAAAGTCATGTGATTAAGACCATTGCATATTTATGAAATGTGTTATTGCAATGTTGTAACTCACTAAAAAATTAAATTTGTTAAGTATTTTAAGTTTTTTTATAAACCTAAGTTGGCAGCCACGTATGTGTGCATAGCTGTATCTGCCACCCTGTAACCAAAAAAACTACTTTAAAGCCTCTTTGCACATCAAAGCAATTTCCGTGATGATGATGTTGGCTTAAAACTTTACCGTGCTCCGCTCACGTGGGCGTCCGTGTGCCTTCCAATCTTAAAACCCCTTAAATGAAAAACAGCATCCTCTGTGAGTCAAACGTAAACATGTATGTTAACGGGTGCCAGTATGATTGGATGCTTTAAAAAGTAAAACAGTTTTGATATTATAAGTATAAATATTATATAAAAAAACTTCTAATTTTATATTAAGTGAAGATGAAATTATATTTTTTTTTATTTTTTTGTATTTTTTAAGTTTTATTATGACTTAAAAACCAGTTGCTTATATATTATGATTAACTGTTTTTTTCAAGCTAAAGTTTATTTTTAGACACTTTTTTAATTTGTCAACAGTATCTATTAAATCACTGACTTCTAAGTTTATTGAAAAATTTGTTTTAATTGTGTTTGTTTTAACTGGAGTGAAATAATCTCCTAAATAGAGATATGGAGGCTACAGTGCACTGCCCTTATTGAATTCTTGTACTAAATACGTATCTGGTTCAATTTGAAGAGCCTCCTTTGAAAGTTCAGCTACTTCTTTATGTAGTTCTCTACAAATATGCCAAAAAGTAAAAGTTTTACTTCGATCCACAACTTCTTTTATTCAAGAGAAGATGGGTTGTAGAATCATGTTTTCCATACTAAAAACACCAAGTATCTAGTTGTGGCCTATTTTGAACTTGCTCTAAAGAGGACATATCTCAATCATCACTCTTGTCCAAGAGTTGTGTGTCCTCCTATAAAATTGTCACCAACTCAGGCCATTCTCAAACTTTTCTAGAGGAGACTTCCACAATCAAAGATGAAAACCTCCTCATAAGGATTTGTCAAGTAGTCTACTGCTTCTTCTTCATGACCTTGTTCCAAAAAATCCTTAAACTTTCATTCCCTTTCAAAATCATCCATTCTCCTCATAGCCTCAAGATTAGGGGACTCTCCATTAGTGTTTTCATTAGCAAACCTAGCCTTAACAAAGAAAGTCTCATTGTCTTTGCCACTCTCTACTTCACTCACCATGGTGGTAGTCTTGTTAAAAAAAACTTTGAAAATCTGTCGTCTTAGCCCATGTCTTTACAACCTTTTGTTTAAGACACGTCATGTGACGATAACTTCATTCTCGATGGCCCTAACCCTAGACTATTATTCTCAACTTCTCCCTCTTTACCCATTGCTCTCTTTTGCACTAAACTCGCCAACAAACACCTTGCAAATGCCTCCTTCAAACCCTCTATTGAGTTACTACATCTTGTTGTTGATATAGCCTGATACCAAGGGCTGTGTGACGGATCTCATAGGTGCGATGGTGGTTGTAGTAGTGACCCATCCTTCTCCTTGTCCTATTTGTATCTCCTTGACCCCTTCTTCATTTTCAAAGTTAAAGTCTTAGATACCTTTGACATCCATCTGCACCTTAGTGCAACATCCTATACTATTTTTTAAGGCAAAAGTGCAACAATTTTTATATATTTAAAAATATTTGATTCTCTTGCAAACTGTTGAAGACCCTCTTTTAGCACATCTTGTTCTTCTATCGTCCATTCATGAGTCAACCTCGAGTTGTACTTGGGCTTGCAAAACCCTAGTGTTGTTCTCCATCTGTATTTTCACAAAATATCAACTTGCATAGATTGTTGTCTACTCGAACGACAATACTATAAAGTTTTAACAAATTAAAAATTTGTTCTTCTTAAATGTTGAAGACCTTATTTTAGCACATCTTGTTCTTCTATCGTTCATTCATGAGCCAGCCTCGAGTTGTACTTGGGCTTGCAAAACCCTAGTGTTGTTCTCCATCTGTATTTTCACAAAATATCAACTTGCATAGATTGTTGCCTACTCCAACGACAATACTATAAAGTTTTAACAAATTAAAAATTTGTTCTTCTTAAATGGCTACCTGACCCTTTGTATTAAAAAAACTCCAAACACAACTTCAAAAAAAACTTTTACTTTCATCTATAAAAATAAACACCACAACACCTGGATATTCTGAAGCTGATCCAGTAGGTGGCTAAATTTGAATACTTGAGCTCCATGTGCATTACAACCCAAAAATCCCTTCTAAGGCCTTGCAGTCTTCCCCTCGTAAAACCCTAACTTGCACAATTCATTGCCTAATGGCTAGATCTACGAAGTTATTGTATTCTCAAAATTTGAAAGCGACAAATCTCGCTTTTGCTCTTGGTGTCGCACCTCTCTCCTCACTTGCTTAAAAAAATATGCCACCTGCCTCAGAATAAATTCATCGTGTGCTTCCTCGTACTAGGGTTTGATCTCCCTTGCCTTCTTCAAAAAATATGTCACTTGTTTCAAAAAATTGCTATTTTTCCTTCCATGCACCAGGGTTTGAAATCCATCGTCTGCTTTAAAGAATTGTTATTTTTCTACTAGAGTTTGATCTCTGTTGCCTGTTTTAGAAAATCCAACTCCTGCTTTAGAGAATTGCTATTTTTTTAATTTGTTTTTTTTTTCGTTTTCTTTCACTAGGGTTTGATCTTTGTTGCTTGCTCCACAAAATTCATCGCTTGCTTCAAAAAATTGGTTGCTCCAGAAAATTTCTTACTGTCATTGTTCAAGAGCTCCAAAAATCCATCGCCAGAGTCTAAAAGCTCCAAAAAATCCACCGCCACCTCTATTCAAGAGCTCCAAAAAAATCCATACACAAAATTGCTATGTTTTTTGTTCTTTTTTTTTCCTTTTCCTTTCACTAGGGTTTGATCTTTGTTGCTTGCTCCAGAAAATTCATTGTCCGCTTTAAAAAATTACTTGCTCTAGAAAATTTCTTGCCTGTTGAAGAGCTCCAAAAAAATCCATTGCCATTGTTTAAAAGCTCCATGAAATTCGTCGTCAACACTATCCAAGAACTTAAAAAAATCAAGACATAAAATTGCTTGCTCCAAAAAATCGATCCTTGATGTTGTCCAAAAACTCTAGAAAATCCATCCTTCTTGTTGTCCAAGAGCTTCACAAAAATTCAGACATAAGATTTCCTTAGCTCAAGAAAATCCACCGCTGACGCTCTCCAAAAATCCAGACATAAAATTACTTGCTCCAAAAAATCAAATGTGGCTGTACAAAAGCTAAAAAAAAATATTGCAATTTTTATTTCTATTGAATTCAAACTTCATATTTTCTTTTCAAAATCTTATCATTATAAGTGTATAGTTGTTTTAATGGATCATTCACCCATACTCTTTAAAAAAAAAAAAAATATATACTGGGTTGGTTGAGCAGCCTGTGTCTGGTGTAAACGTTAAATAAATAGTTATGCGATAGCATTCAAACATACAAGGTTGGTTGAGCAGGGAGTCCGGTGTAAACGTCAAATAAATAGGTGTGAGATGACATTCAACTATAAATTTTCCTTTTGAATGATAGGCAGAGATAAAGATCCGACGTCACAAAGATTCCTTCGAAGTTAAAAAAAACAAATGTTTGACGGTTAACCAAGCGTCCAACGAATCTTCGGAGGCGACGCGACGACAAAGACAACGATGGAGATGAAAAAACTTAGTTAAAACGGACGCTATTGCGGGCAAACTTTAGAAAGCGTTATTAGTTAATTAATCTTTCACTCTTTAAAGACGACAATAATGGAATTGTGGTGGCGCATTAAGGAGCATGCACGTTAAACCCGGATTAGTGGCCTTAAACTGGAGTAAATCTAACGATTAATCAGAAATCAAAGGACGCCAAATTGATTGAATTGGTCGGGACTCGGGAGAAAGGAGACGTCTGAGCAGTCAACAGGCTTGAAGAGCTTGCGTTCAAGTAAAATAGCACTGTTCATTGATCCGATGCAGCGTTTCGGCATATGGATTCATATTTCTATTCGTATGAATAATATTCATATCGTTTGCCCTTGTAAACAACCGCAACATATTTGGCTTTTACTGCGCGGAGAGAGACAAAGTGTTGGAGCAGTTACAGAACAGGTGTGTGTTTCTCAACTCTTCCATGTTAATTGATGATGTAATTTTTACCAGAAGTGCGGTCTCCTAAGGCATCTGTCTTCCAAAGCCAAATTGTGAGGCTTAACTTGTTAAATTTGACAAAACCGACAAATGTTGTAGACCTTTATCTCTAGAGTTTTGGAAAAAGGAAGTAGTGAATATAAATTTCGACGCTAAATTTGTCAGAATTGAATGGGGTGGGCGATTTTGGCCAGGTTTGACGTTATTTCTTTTTTGGGTTAACAATGAATGTTTGGGGATTGAAAGTATCCGTACCTGCCAAATTCGGACTGTTTTTGAATTTTGTTTTGAAAGGTCGCCAACTTTGTGAAATTTGTAACAATCGGTCGTTTTGGAAGCGTATTATTTGAAATTCAACGAAAATTTTATTAGACGGAGCTTCTGGGGGAATGTTTTTGTTTTATTTTGGTTTGTTTTTTAAGGAATTGGCTAGGTGGTTCAGCTTCTGTGGTTAAATGGAAAATATACATCGTAAAGTGGTCATGTTAGGAAAAACCAAGGAAAGGAACCGAAAATTAAGAAGGAAATACGGAAAGTGAGAGCTTCTGTTGTCATGGAATCCTACTCTTGGTAAAATTTATTATATTAGGGTTTGGTTTATTCATATTTAAGTGCGTTTGTCATAAGTGGTTGTGGTTTGAAAGGAACTGAGAGTTATGAATTTCGATTATCACTTGAAGAAGAATAAGAAATTCAAGAAGACAGAGCTTGGTGTAGACGGGATGTGTGATTAATCTTGGCTTGCCGATTTTATCTGCTTAGGAAACGGAAAACATTTGCGGTACAGCTTGTATGAACAAGGGAAAGAAAGGGCGGAAGGACTGATAAGGAGGTATGAAGTACGAACGGGTTTCTGTTACTATAAAATCTTATTTTACTCTGCTGGTCCATCTGTTGTAGTAGGGTTTGGTATATACATTCACATGTATGTCTCTATGTTAACAAAGAAGATGGCTGTGAACTTTTACGGCAGAACTTCAATGGAATGCAAGTGTTCTTGCACGCTATGTGGAAAAAATTATCAATGGCGCCGACGTGTGAAGCGAAAAGTTGAAGATTTATATTATGAAATCAGAGGAGCTTCGGACAATGTGAAGGTGGAGGTGGATGTGGCCAATGAGTTGATTGCATTGCAAGAAGTGGTTCAGAGGCAGCTTCAAACAATAGAAGAACTGAGTAGTGAGCTGGAGGAAGAGAGAGATGCTGCTGCATCTGCCACAGATGAAGCAATGAGTATGATTACACGTCTGCAGAAGGAAAAGGCTGAGGTGCAAATGGAAGCTTCTCAATTCAAGAGATTTGCGGAGGGAAAATTTGCACATGATCAGCAGGAGTTGGCTGCTCTTGAAAACCTGACGTTTAGGAAAGAACAGATGATTAAAGCCCTTGAATGCGAGATTCAAGCTTTCAAACATAGGATGTTAAGTATTGGTCTTGTTGAACATGAGAATGTCAAAGTGAGGTCTCCTGGAAGATCTCATTTGGGTGATGGAGAGGACTGGCTCTATTTGCTTGATCCTTCTTGCAGTAAGACTAATTCTTGTGCAGAACCAGCAGATATTGTTGATATCTATGATGGACAGATCAGAGATTCTGCTTACAGGCCACCTAAGGAAGCAAAGAGTGGAAGGGTATGTCTGGATAGGTCTGAAGATTCTCTGCAGCCACAGCTGCAGTTGGAAGGTACATTTTCTTTGAGGGGTCAAGATATAGGATCTAGCTGTTTTCATTCATTGCAATCAAACGACTATTCTTCCTCGAGTCAAATTGAAGACTGTATTTTGAATGGTAGACATGATTGCCACAAATCTAATGTTGATGATGTGCAAAACATTGTAAGAAGTTCAAATAAGAAGTCCCTGGAAGATGGTAATGGTACACTGTGGGAATATATTAAGGTGTTAGAAGAGAGGGTGCAGCAGCTAGAGAAAGGGACACATCATCAGCATTTAGATAGTGAATGGACTGTAACAAGGAACTTGCCTCCAAAGAAACTAGCAGCCTATTCAGGTATCTCAAAAAATGGATCTCAAATTTGTATGCCTTCCCCAGATGGTGTGAGTTCATCTGATAGATTGATTGGATCATCTGAAGAAAGTTCAGAACAAGATGATGGATTATCAAATATCATGGCCAAGAATTCATATTCCAGGACAAAGGTTACAGACTTACCACTCAAGGACAAGGGAAGTCAAAATAGTACTGAAGCATGCAGTGGACACCAGCCAAACGAAGGGAATGCTGACTGCCTTGAAGAATGTGATTCATTGTGCTTGAAACGTGAAGCATGCATTGCACCCAAAAAAATGCTGTTGAATGAACAGGCAACCTGTTCACCCAATCCTGGGGAAAGATCTAGGCCTATTCAGACATTATCTGCAGTCAAAATCAAAGAATGTTCTAACGAAAACGAGAAACTACCAAGCTTGAAGATGATTCCAGAACTATCAAACACTGGAAATGCGGCTTTTACTAAAGCAATGGAAACTTTAAATAATAGAAAATTTAGAAGTGATGATCTAGACGTTCAAAATGGAAGTGCAGGATCTCGACGATGCAAGGCTGTGAATGAAAGTAGGGACTGGCAGGGAGATCCTGAATTATCACCCCAGCAAGACAATGGAGACAGGTCGGAAAGGACACCTTATCTTACAGAGAGAATGGAAGGAAGCAATATGACTGCTTTCCCTGTGGAATTGGGTACTAAGCCTGATCTTGGTCCTGTGCAAAATGAAGTTAAGCAACTTGTTCTCCGGATACAGGCACTAGAGGAGGAAAGACAATCCATGAAACAGGCGATAATGTATTTTAAAAGAGAGAATTCATCATGCTTAGCATTGCTGAAGGAAATAGCTCGGTTACATTATGAAGTGCAAATACCGGATAAAAGTGGAAGCGATACAACAAGGATGCCCCCATCTGATGGCCTATCAATTCTTTTTCTAATAAAGGTACTTGCAATTGGCACTTCAGTGATTTTCTTTATAATTACAATG
Organism: Wollemia nobilis; assembly: GCA_028583015.1. Lineage (NCBI taxonomy): Eukaryota > Viridiplantae > Streptophyta > Pinopsida > Araucariales > Araucariaceae > Wollemia > Wollemia nobilis. The sequence goes on from JAQPPZ010000521.1 coordinate 15,540,259, forward strand.
ACTATTTTACTAACACAATGTTTTGTTTCATAAGATGGTTTTCCTTTTGCTGCTCTTTTAATCTCCCTATCATATTTATTGATATTCTCCTGATGAACAAAAATTTGTGCCTAGCAGGTCATATTCTTGTTTTTAATAGATAATGAGTCGTCCTGGTTTGCTTTTAACCTTTAACCAGTTCATTATTTTGCTAATTTATACAAAAACTTAGATTCTAAATTTTAACTAAAAATTTCCTTGAATGATTTTCATTATTTTTGTATTCACTTGTCATTGCTTGTGTGGGTCGTAGATAATCTGCTCATCTCTTTATAGGTTTTAGTAGACATGAAGTTGGGACTCCATTGCCCTTGTTTCTAATGAAGTTTTATGTTTGTAATATTTCTGCCAATTGTAAAATGTGTTAGGAAAATATTACTTCATGAATATAGTTAGAAAGTTATGATCGAAGTTAAGTGGTTGGTAAACCGTTACTAGAACCAATCACCATCTTCTTTGTACATGTACATCCATTTTGTCTAAAGAAACTTGTACAGCATCCCACTGGTCCATCATGTGGCATTAGAGCTGGTGGTTACGGCTCTGAATGAGAGTTTGAAATTGTTGCGGTTGGAAACTTGTTTGTTGAGCATATGTGGTCTTCATAGGCGAGTAGATGCATGCTGCAAATTTCAAGAGAGCACAGTTTCTTCTTGGCCATTCGGGGAAGATTAAAGGGTGTTCAAATGATTCTTATATTTGAGAAGTGAAGAAATGTCCAACCATTTACAAATAACAAATGCTGTAAATTATCATGTTCTTCCAGTTTTCTGTTGATGTCATTTCCAAGACGTAATTTCAGGTGTATTTGTGAGAGAGATGCACCGATATCTGAACTAGTTATGATTTGTTTCAAAAATCGAAGTTAGAGTGCATTGTCTATAGGAGAGAGTGCTTCATTTGAGAGAAGTGGAATCTGTTTTGCAGATAGTAGAGTGTGTCTCTATTCACATGTGATCTTGTGAATGGTTGTGTATGTCCCTATTCACAAGAGGAGTGATGTACCTGTGACTGGTTGAGTGTGTCCTTACTCATAGAGGTGTTGTGGACAGATGTGTGTGCCCCTGTTTGCAACTGTGAAGATGGATAGCATGTATGTCCTTATCCTTGGTTGCGAGTTAAGTGAGGCAAACAGTCGAGTTTGTCCCTTTTCACGATGATGTAAGTTATGGATTAAAGTGTATGTCCTAATCCATGAACCTTTAAGTACTTGGTGAATTATTGTGTATGTTCAGATATGTGTTCAGGCTAGTGCAACAATGATAGATTGTACCAACTATCATTCTTGATATTGTCATGTGTGGGATTGATGCAGTAGATAGTGAGGTATTTTTCAGACTCAAGCTGAAGGTTTGGATTTTGTCAGAGTTCTATTTCCTTTGGGTATATTTCTACTTTTTTTAAGATGCTTGGAAGGAGTTGCTTAAAGTTACTATTCCATGGGTTTTCTCCAGTGGGAAATCAAACTCTCCTACTACTCTTGTTTTGTGTGGGCCTTATGAGTGTTCTAGAGTGGGCAATCAAACTCTCTTAGTGCTCTTGCCTTGTGTGGCCCTTAGCTTGATCTTCGTGATCAATTAGCAACAACAGGGTAGATGATACATGAACATTATTGAATCTCGACTTGCAAAATAATTTTGCAGTCCCTTTTCAGATAAGTTGTTTCTGATTCTTATGATTGCTACCAAAAGGGATGGTCAAGGGTTGATGCAAAGATGAAAAGATTCATAGTTGCATGAAACTCATCTAAGACATCATGGATGATTGAAGAAGACACCATTTTTTGGCCTTTATGCTTAAGTTGATTGTCATGCCCGTGCTATATATTCATTGTACAGAAAATTAACTTTTGTAACTTTATCTATGTTCAACCTTTGCTTAATAGATAATACAGTTGAGCTAGGTGATGCAACCTGGACAGCTATACCTCATTGTCATGTGCAATTTCATGTCTCTTTTCAACTTTTTGTAATAAATGAAATGACATGGAAAAAGGAATTTTGATAGTATATAAGTGAAGAGGATTTTCTGATCTTCTGTTTCAAATTTTTCTGCTATACAATTAAAAAAATGGCCAGTATATTTGCATGCAATAGATTGGGTTTTTGATCCCACAAGGCTGTGGCTCCAAAAAGGTATATGGCAGACATTCAATCTTGATGTAACTAGGTAAATTTAGGGGCTAGTATCAGCATGTAAAGCCTATGTTTAAGGGTGATTCCATGATGGAACATAAACCATATGATGGAAGACTGTTGTAATCATAGTAGAGAAACTTGGAATCGGATCGTAAACGGAAATGATAGACTTGGAAAATTTCAGGGGAAAAAATCTGCAAATAAAACATCTGAAGAAAATGCAATTTTTTATTGAAAAAATGTTTTTTTCATGCATATCACAATGAATTAACATTATGCAAATCAAATATTAATGATGTAAGACTGTAAGCTTAAACTACACATGAAAGTGGCAAGTGATACAAACTTAAAGCCTTAAACTACACATGAAAGTGACAAAACACATCTTAAATAAAGAAATTTTAATGCTTCCAAAATTCAAATATTCTTGTATTGCTTATAATATTAAAAGGTGCAAATTACAAAATGTGTCATGAGTCATGACAAATACAATGTCTCAAGATCTTTGAATGCCTTCGCCCTTTGCCCTAGCAGAAGTTCTAATCTCTCTTTGTAGCTGTGTCCATGGCTCTTTTTGTGCCTTGGCTGCTAACACCGGTCATCGCTTGTGTTGGGGGTCAAGGGGCAGCGCCCCATGCAGGGTTGAGGGGTAGTGCCCTTCATGCGTACCTTGTCGCGATATAGGGCGGGGTCGAGGGGCAGCGCCTGGAAACCTCAATGGCAATGCCATTAATCCCTTCACTATCTGAACTAAATTTTTCAATAAACAAGCATACAAGCATATCATTTGTGGTTTTAAATATTACTCCTATATACAAGCATATTGAGCAATAAGTTTGGATTGATAGTTCAACATCTTTTTATGGAGAATTTCATTAGTTAATAATGTATAGCATTGCCGTTGGTGGCTGTTGCTGGCTGCCGGATTCCTTCAAACCGCAATCTGCTCGCTCTTAGGATGCCCTAGCGTGTTTGGGTTGGGGTGGTAGCAGGTAGGCAGACTCCTTTTTTCGTTTGCAAGAGGTTAAATGAAAGAAAAAAAAAAAAAACACTTTTTAACTCAATTGGCAGCAGCCTCTAGGTGTGCGGCAGCGGCCGATTTTTTGCAAAAAATCGGCAAAGAATCATCGAATTGACGATTTGTTGCGATCTGACTTGGCAAATGATTGACTCGGGAAAAATCACAATTTTGCCGATTTTTTGCCGATTCTTGCTACTATGGTTGTAATTACACTGCGACCATGGTAAAAGTCTCTCAAGCCCTTGGTTCCAGATGGTAGTGTTGCATTTGATACTACATGGCTTGTTAAGCATTGTCAAGGAAGGGTGACTATGACAGACAATTTCCAGCCTCGGTCAATCATTTCTGATGGCAGGGAACAGTTTGTGGAGGATGGCATGGTTTGTCTACCTGCGAACTATTTGGATAATCATTTTCTGCATTGGTGATTTGAAGAATGCTTGTAAGCTTCTATCAATTTAATAATTTCCTTTCGTGAGCCACACAACTTAGAAACAGTGTTGTCTTAAATCTTAGAAATTAAAACATTAAGCTGACTCCTAGCACATTGAATTTTGTATTTTGCAACATGGGGAAATTGTGTTATACAGTTTTAACAGAATATTGTTGGATGGAGAATTAGTCATGATAATGTTATTCCTAATCAAAGCATTGAATGCTGAAATTGTATATTTCATTTTATTGATGTATGCTTTACTTTATCTTTATTTGCGAGAAAGTTCAGAACAGCCAAATGTTGCCAGATTTTTTTGTCATGAGCAGAAAGAGAAATTATATTAATATCCTTGAATCACCAGAGCTGTTGAACGGGACTCAATAATTACAGCCAGTTACAATAGCAAGGAGTCTAAAGGGCGTGCTAACTTCTAAAAGTAACTAAAAAGAAAAAAAGAATCGAGCAAGGAGGGGTGAAACCAAAATGGGGAAGCCTTAAACAAAGTTCAAAAAAATAAACTCATAAATTACAAATAACCATCTGATGGGAGGAAAGACCTGGTGCTGATGAAGATATGGTTTATAGGGACCAAGGCAGGAAGGCAAAGCAGACCCCAACTTGTATTAGACTGCAGAGCTAACAATTGACTGGCGTCCTTATCAATTGCTCTCAAAGAGCCAATACAAGGTCTGACCATGTCTATGGAAGGATGGCCTGGACTGAGTGGGACTGGATTGGTAAGCTTGGAAGGGCATAGGGTATGTTTCTTGGAAGCTCTCTTGATATCCATTGTTAACAGTTCTCTAGAAGTATAAAAGAATTTTATAACATGTGCCTGTTTGGACATCCTGGACTATCTATGCTTTATTACGCTGAGAGGCGTTCCTACAATGGCAGACAGGGGGTGGGAGGCAAAGAGGTCATACATGTCACACCGTAAACAATTTTTTTTTTTATTAAAAAAGTCGACATTAACAAAAACATTTAAAATATTTAAACTAAAACAGCCGACTAACCAACCGTTGCAAACATTTAAAATATTTAAACTAAAACAGCCGACTAACCAACCGTTGCAACTGTTTAATAAACTAGCTTAGATATAAAGGATATATATCTAAAAACGCCGAGAGTTATCAATCCCGAGGCGCCTATCTTGGAGATCACACCCCCAAGAAATGAGATAGGCGCCTCGAGATTGATAACTCTCGGCGTTTTTAGATATATATCCTTTATATCTAAGCTAGTATGTATCAACTTGAGTAAGCCTTGTCTCTTTACCAAACACTATTTCTGGTCATGTATACACCAGCATCAATTCTTAAGTACACTTGAAGTTATTTATCCTTCACCTCAGGATCAGGATTTTGAGATCTGCTTTATTGGAAGCTAAGTGATTATAATCTAGATGTGGGAAATGCCCACAGTATGGAAACTGAAAGTCAGTGGTTTGAAGGTGCAGAATCCAGATAAAAGTAATATCCTAATTCTTATTGGCCTAAACCCCAGAGGCACGAGACACATGTAACAGTTTCCATAGATATAATTGACGTTCGGAAAAAATGCATTTCATATAACACTAAAAGAAAAACATGATGGTGAAAATTGGTTGGGCACCAGATACACATAGAAATCTTTTTCCCATGAAAACAAGCAAAGCCAGCATTTGAACCCTTGTTTCAAAGGGAGAAGAAACTATTTCTTTACAAAAAATTACTGATTCTAAGCTTTAACATGCATAATCTGTATACAAAAATTCAACTTCGTTAAATGAAGTGAGACTTATCCTATATAGAAGTCGAATATTTGTATAAAGGAAATCTACTCTAAAGGAAATGTACAATCAATAACCTTATCATGTTCCATAACTCTGCAATTTTCTCTGATCATCTAGGTGTCCCCAAAAATAGAACTATGCTAAATTCTGCCAGCAGTCATGACTAAAAGTTAATTTCAGATGGAATCTTAAAAATACATGCACTATCATATTATTGACATCAAAGTTGCAAACCATTAGGAGTTGTATATGACTTTGATGAAGTGTTAGCCACTTTAAAACTGTGTCTAGAGGAACTGTTCCAAAGTGTCAAACATCCCTTATGCAATTGTTGTAAAGTTTCATAAGCTTTCCATGTTTTTGTTGAACTGTAGGGTAACAAGAAAGGTATGCCTTAGTATACTTTATAAATACTTTGTGTCATAAAAATTAAATAATGAAACAGTAATTACAAGTACTATTTAAATTTTAAAGTACTATCATCCTTATTATGTCAGTCAATAAATGTATGCAAAATGCCTACATTTATCACATGAGGTCATGATTTATATATGATCTTTCTAAGTACCTTTTCAAATGAAAGCCTGCAATTTGCGATTTCTCTTTAGCTAGCTGTTCTAGCATCTGCTATGGAATTTTAGCAATTATTATACTCCAAAATGCACTTTCAGTGTCTGAGATTAGTGTTCAAAACCTCCATCCCCACACTGCCCACTTTGTCTCTATGGATACTCAAAATGAGTTAAATAACAATATTCAAGAAATTGAGTGTGAAATGGCACATTTCTTGTCTCCCAAAACATGTTTGATGAGGGATGGTGCCTAAACTGACAATAAATGGCCCCTACAAATGAAAACTATTTTTTCAAGTTTCATGCAGAAACAGTATGTGTTCCAATGTTTTGAGTAATGTTGGCTTGAAGTTCAATGGAATTGACAAGTTATTTTAGTCTTTTTAGATATCTTATTTTGGGTCCTAATGCTTCTTGTGCCCTGCTCACTTCATTATGTTCATCTTGATTTGCTATTTTGTGCTTGCTATCCTCTTATGCTGCCAGTTTAGCTATTAAGTCGAATTGTTCATTAATGAATTGCTTGTCTTGCTTTGGAATTTCAGTGGATTTTATCATATGTTTTCAGAAGAAATACACAGGGACATGAAAGCAAGTAAGTATGGACCTTGAGGAAAGCGTTCCTTCGGTTTTATAATGTCCCAAAAAACATTGAAATATGACACGTTTCTGATTATTGCGATATTTGTTTCACTTCCTAACACAGGTACATGCATGGTGTGTCATCACATAGTGTGGGCTTACAATTACTTCTAGAGAACACACATAAGCAGAGACTTGAGGCATATATTACAAGGGTGGGAATCTGTATGGATCCCATTCACTGTCACAGCAAAAATGTTTTTGCTGAAACCAGGCTGTAATGTGGGTGAGTGAACTGGTAGTAAGCATGTTTCATGACTTGAAGCTAATGGAAGGAGTGGTTTGTTTGGCATTGGTTTCATGTTCAATAGATTGTTTTTGATGGAAATTTTCGAAGGAGCTGTTATTAGTTCTCCTTTTCTTTATTTCGACTTGTTGTGAGCGTCTGCTCATTTAATCCAGAAGGACCTTAACTTTGTGCAAGGACATAAAGATGTATGTAAGAAATTTCTGCCTGTATATTGGGACCCTCTTGAATCATTTGAATATCTTGAAATTGGATATCAGTCTTGTATTTTTTCAAAGTTTCTTTGTGTTGAGTTTTTGCAAAAATTGCAGTCAAAGGTTTTTGGTGTTAATGGCATCAGTTAAGATGTTTGGTAGTATCCCATAATGTGATTAATTCTGTTTTTTCTGTAGTAATTGGAATGTTTTACTTAGTCTTTTCCAACTACATCCTAGTACTTTGGTAAACTGGGCACTTTTTTATGTTGCTAAATCACATGTCTGACATTTTTTCTTTGAGTCTGGAATGACAAGGGTATGCAAATGATATACAGCATTGCCTTGGATCTTTGAACATCTTATTGCATTTATGAATAAACTAGAAATTATATCTAGTTATTTTCTTTCCTACTTGAATTGATATGGTTTGGCAAAGACATTTTATATATTTATAGTTATCTTTAGAATTTTTGGGCATGTTACTTACTGAGCTTGTACCATTTACAGGTTTTCTTGTTCAGTTAGACAAACATCTTTGTTGGTGAAGTTCTACCATACAATTTATCTTAATTGATCCTGTCTTATGACCATCTTGTCCAGAACTTTTTTTTCATATTGAGGTTAAGAGGGAGGGAGGTTGGATTGAGCAGTAAGTGTCAAAAGAAATTCAAGGTATATCATGACTTCTTTGAAGGTAAAGGATTCCAAAATTCTATTACCCAATGGGTTGGGAGAAGTGATCTAAGAGTTTTTTTAGCCCTTTGCTACAACAAGATCATTGAGATGGGGTGGAATGCTTCAATTTACAAGGTTGTAGGATTGTTGAGGCATGTAATTAGACAAATCCTCAAGCTTTGCAAGAAGGGTATTGGGATTCAGATGTTTCTAACGAATAATTTGCTCAATCATTATATGGTTGAGTGTGCGCTACTTAATGAGACTATTGATAGTCTTCTTCAGTATTGGTGGTATTGATAGCATAGTGTCGAAACATGAACTCGTCTTGGCCAGCCTATTTTTTTGACCTGGACTTGACAAATAAAAAAAAAAGTCGTAGTAGATTTTACCAAAAAGATATTTTTCAAGGGTCAAAATGACCTGATTGGGGTCTCTCGGTTCACCATCTCGCTATTACTTGTAGACTCAATGAGAGTTTGAACATTGTATTGATAATTTTGGAGCACTATGTTGGAATCCTTTTCTCCCCTTGTGCAGGAATACGTTCTCTGTATTGATAGGTTTGCATGGTTAGAACTTGATTTAAAATGTCATTTTCTTTTTGGAAGGGAGTTGGTTGACAGTTTGAAGAATTAACAGGATCTATTGTTGGCATATGGGTTTATATTTTATATATTTCAATCTGTCAATAAATTACGTAAGACGTCTTCCTGCTTTGGTTATGAGCAGAGAAGTAGTTTATTAAGAACAGTTTCTATGATTTAAAATTTGTGCTCATTAATTACTTGAAAGCTAGATCAAGATGAACAGGTAGGAAATATTTTCTAGAAAACAAGAAATAAGGTAGAAATTGTGTTTTTTTTTATGGGAAAGGATAAAAATATAAAGAAATACATTTAGAAAAAAGAGACAATGGCTGTGGAGACCGACATTCATTTTCGGTTCATTGATGATTTTATAATGAGAAATTTAAATTTTATGGTATGCTAGCTCTAGATTCAATCCCTTGATCATCCATCTTGAGAAGCACTCGAGTATTCATAGTGTGGAAACAACAAACACATACAAAGAGAGAGTTGGGAGGGAACATGGGGGAGAAGAATGTTTAGAAACAGGTCCTTAGAGATATGGTTGTCACCTATGAAGATAAAAGGGTTGATAAGAAATGAAATATTATTAATGTCTGCGGTGGTCCAAAAAAAGACCCAAGGGACTATAAGAAGGACAATAATGATTGCCAGCTAGCAGGCTAAAAAGCCCAACAAAGAATATAAACTAAGTTAAATACAAGACGTAACTCGCCAATCTGGCCAAAGAGAAGGGGAAAAGAGAAGGGAGAGAAAAAGGGGGAGGGCTGCAGTCCAGAAGAGTAGAGGGCACGCCAAGAAGAACAGAGAGAGAGAGGTAGGGGGGAGGGAGCAGCCCAGGAATGGCAAGCTCCAAGAACCCCCAAAAGCTAATCTCTCCTAACAGTCGAGGCCAAAGTATCAGAGCTAAAGAAGTCCATGATGTGTCTCTGTCCATCACTAGTTTGGACGTCTAGTGACCCTGCTTCCGTTCGAACTGGATGAAGCGGAGCTTTTACGACCGGTGTCATTTGGTCCGTCGGAGCTGGTGAAGTAAGTTGTGATGAGCCGATGTTGAGGGAGGTGAGATCCATCTAGAGGAGAGCTTTTATGTCGATGAAACCGAGTTATCTCCCTAAGAAAGGGTGCGAGGCACCGTTGGTTTGGGTATTCAGAAGAAGGTAGAAACAGATCGAGAGTTATCCCTAAAAAGGCAATGGCATCTGCCTTGGATCTCGTAATAAATGGGACATCAAAAAATAAAGTGATTTTCAGCTTCACCCAAGGAGCAAAACAAGCAAACCCGCTCCTTCGTCGGAAGATGGTGATTTGACTCAATTCAGAGTTGGTGAGAACACACCTTGAGTTGCCCAATCGGGATCCAAAGACTATGCATTGTGTGCTGCTGAAGGTATTGCGGAGGAACTATTCTGCCCTCTTGAATCTGTAAGAAGTGCTCATGGTAGAAAGACAACTTAGGGGAAAGAGGGGCAACAAGAGAGATCCATGTGCATCTAGTGTACTGCAGACTAACATCCTTCCGGATCTCATGGAGCATCTTCTCCTTACTATATCGAGAGGGGGAGAGAACACTCAAGGGATAAGGGGGGAGCCTGTCTATCCGTATCTGAATGTTGGCTAGGAGGACAAAGACTTGAAAATACTAGCTCCTCCGACCTCCCCAAGAACTCGAAGAGAGTTCCATCAAGGAGTGAATGGTGTGGGGGACGATTCCAAAGCAACCTTTCAAATAGCTTGGACCAAGGAAGCAGAACAATTGGAAACATTGGGGAGAGAAGACATTTTGGGGAGAACCTGATGCAACCGGTCCATGTAGGTAAAGGAATAATAATAGTAATGACTCGAGGGGCCGGAGTGGAAGGAGGAGGTGGAGGAATAACAAGAAGGGAAATAGCGGATAAAGTGAGAGTAAGGACTGAATGATCGGTAAGGGGGGGAGGGTTATCAGAGACGCAAAACCGAGAAATGAAAGGGATGAGGGTGGTAGAGGAAATAGCATAATCCATGACACTGGCACTACCATTGTGAGGAAAATAAGTAAACCCATTGGAATTTGGCAAGCAAGATATATCGTTGAGAAGAACTAGCCTGTTGGATTCACCCAACTCAAGAAGATTCTTACCATAAGCAGTATCTTGTGTGTCAATGGAGGTTCGAGCAAAACCAAGGTCATCAGGATCCAATTCCCGAGTCTGCATCTCATTTGTTGTGAGGTCGTAGAGAGAAACCTGCATTGATACGGTCCAAGCATTGAAGTCTCCAGCAAAAGTATCTCCCTTGAAGCCGAGTATCTAGTAATGTCCTCATAGAGGTCTTGGAAAGGGTCCCCATCCATGTGAATAGCAAAATTGGACGTGGTGGGGGGAAAGTAACAGGTGGCAATGTAGATATCCCAAAGAGGTGGGTGACAATGGATTTTAATCCATAAAAATCTGGAGTGGGGATTAGTCGAAACCAGGGATACCAAACCCTGGAGCCTATCCTTGATGAGAGCAGCAACACCTCCTGATCCTCGAACCCCCCAGAGCGCCGAGTGAGTTGTCGACAATTGGACCATTAGAAGTAACCAGAGATAACTGGTAGGACCCGCTCAAGACTCTCGTTTCTCTCACAAATAAAAATGATGTCATGTCCATCAATCACATCAGAAAGGGACCTTGGAGCAGACCATATCATACCATTGCAGTTCCAGTAGGCTACAACTAGCTTATCTGTCACCCCCCTTCCGTGCCGATGGAGTCATTTATTAGGCAAGGGTTTGGACCACCCTGGTAGCAGTTGTTGGTGCTTTGTTCAAGTAATTTTTCTGACTTGGGCATAAGCTGCAAGAAAATGTGTTGAATTTGTGAGATAATTTTCATAGCATTTACCCAAGATAGTAAAATGTGCCACAAAACAATAGAATACTACTATTATGGAATTGAAAATGTTCCAATTTGTGTAGACATATAAACATGACTACAATGCATGTAATCTAATTCCAGGATATTAAGCAAAGTAGGCTGCTACAGCTGTAGACCAAAGGAGATATGTATGTAAGAAAACAGCAAACTAAAGTATAATCACTTCTGTGACAGTCGTTTAGTTCAAAAAGAAAAAGTGCTAATGTAAATTACAATGGCTGTAGGCATTCAGAATAAAGTAAAAGTAAACATAAACATGGCCTGAAGTCGCGATTTTTGTGATGAGCAGCATATAGGGGTTCTGAGCTGTGGAACAAGCCAAGAGCAGCATGCAGATGGAGTAAAATGCTTAAAAGAAGTGAAATTATGGAATCCAAGTAAATGTAAAAAATGTTTGCAAGTTGACTGGCAAATTCTGCATCAAAAAGTAAAGTTTTGGGAGGCTCCATGCATTCTGTGCTAGATCATTTAAGCTATAGCCAAAGCTGCAAGGAAATACAACATCAGTTGCAGATCTTGAAGAATAAAAAATCAATTACTTAAGATGGGCAACGCTAGAAAATGAGGAAATGCTGCTCCAAATTTGTTGATCTTGCTAGCGGTGATAAATCGTAAATGTAGACCCTCATCTTGTGGAAGGCTGTAGCTTTATCTATCCAATCAAATAGGTGTATGAAGCCAGGATCAGGAGGAGATAAGGGATGAAAAGGTTGTGGAAGGGTTTTGCTCCTATGTGGCAAGGGAATGCAAAAAGGGAGAGCTGGAAACCAACAACTTTGCTGTTGAAGTAAATAGTGTGAGGATATTGTAGTAAAATGGTAGTGTGTGCTAGGAAAGATGTTGCCTATGGTAGTGTAGGACATGGATGAGTGTAGAGCATAATGGAGGGAAAAGGTTGTTGCTAAGCCTATTTTGGCCAAGCAAAAGTTCCTACAAGCTGGACTCTTGTGGTGGCTAGTAGAGATATGTTGAGATCAAACAGTGTCTTATTGCTGAGTTGATTTTTAAAAAGCATTTACGATGGCTGCAACATTGAGTGAACATGGTGCTGAGGAATCCTAGATCTATACCGAGGAAACCAAAAAATTTTGGATGGTAACCGTGGTGGTTGGCATGAGGCATTTGAGAGAGGAAAAAGAGCCTTTCACTATTCATGCAAAAGCCTTACGAGAAACAGGGAAGAGGCTTACTTATAGACCAAATATGAGGTGCAAGCATTATTTTTTCTAAAGATAGCATGTTTGAAAGTAGAAAAACACTTGTCATGCATATTTTTATCAGAAAAACTAGAAGATTTAATATAGGAATATCTTGGTCAGACTTGGGAAAGAACCTAAAACTAAGAAGCAAAGGTAGCTGTCCACAAGGAATAGACGTAAGTCAGATTTGGAAAGGAACCTAAATCTAGGAAGCAAGAGAACCTAACAAAGGAGGGGTAAACCTTATGCAAAATAGCATATACAAATGACCTCTTACAAAACAGTTCTATAGAAGGAATGCCTCATGCTAAGAAGAGTTGATAGAGGCAATAGAGGGAGCTCATGTGGAGGAAAGCTGTAGTTGACTTAAGATTTGGGAGTAGAAGGGCCTGCATCCTTGTCAGTCACCATGAAAGGGCCAATGTAGAGACTAATGATGTCTCCATGAGAATGTCTTGGGCTAAGATGGGCATATTGAGAATCTTGAGAGGAAGCTTGTTGCTTCTTCCAATACCTGTCCTAATAATTGTGGCCAATGATCCTCTGGATATAGAGAAAGATATTATACTAATGTCCACAAGTGACCATAGTAGTCAATGGATCTCTATAAATACACTTGGTTACAATATTATGGGGAGAGCCAAAAATAATGTATCAAAGTTAAAATACAAAATATTACAAAGTCCAAATGCATTTAGTATGTGGTATGATGGGATGCAATTATGTTAAACATGTAATATAAATGTAAAACAAGTAGTATGCAACGGAGGCTTAACCAGCCAATGAGCTAATGCAAGTCTTGATGATGAGCTAGGTTGGATTTTAGTAAGATTTTCCCAAGGTGCTTTCCTGCCATCCAAGACTGAAGATTCTTTGGAGAGAAAATTAGTGATTCATGTCTGCCCTTGTATGCTAGTTTGCAAATGTGAAGACTAGTTGACCCTCTATGGTGGGTGCAAGAAAAAATATGTACAGTGCCCTAGTGGTCAACTCATGTAGGGGGACTTTATTTCATATATCCACCATCAGTTACTCTAGTGATTACTATAGCTAATAGAGTGCTTGACACTCCCACAAGCCAAAAGTGACTGAAAAAAGTAATCATTTTGATATCCTTGGAAGTCCCCTAAATAGGTTGACATGTGTTGAAAATAATTGCTTCTTGAAGGTAAAGGGCCATACATATTTGATTTGGATAACAAAGAAAGGTAGTGAGGGAGCCTTTTAAGTTTGTATACAAATAAAAATATCTCCCTTCTATCTCATAAATGATAACAGACAAGAAAAAAAGAAATTTTATTAATGTCTCTGTAATCAAAGTAGGTTAATGGGGCACAAAACTACATTCTATTACAATATAAATAAAGATACCTCTATATAAAATGCTCCTAAATAAAAAAGAACCCTAAAATAAATGAGTATTTAATGTAGGAAAACGCATAATAATCATGTAGTTTGAGGCCAAGATGAATTGGTTCTAGCAAGTGAAGGATGTTATGGAAAAGGGACTTTGGTCCTACTGGTGGTGATTTCATGTTTGGAAGCCATCTGCATTTTGTATGGTATTGTGTTCAATAGTATGCTGAGCTCAAGAATTATGGATGTATGCTGTAATTGGACTGGCCTTTTTCCCCCTCTTTGAAACACATGACAAATGGTTCTTGGATGTTGTCTTTTGTGGAAGCTGGGTAGAATGTTGATAGTTTTCTCTTAATGTGGACCAGCAGTCCATATAAAGAATACAACCACCCTTCTTAGACATGATTATGTTGGATATACTCTTGGTATTGAAATTTTCAACTAGAATTGTTGGTGGAAAAAATAAATGAAGAATAAGATGACCAACCTTGGGGAGTTGTCATTTATATGACCAAGAGTGGAGAATCTTGAGTGTACGAGATAGTTGACAATGGAGAATGATGGAAGGTGTTGATGGGCTAACAAAAACGACTAGTAAAACAAGGAGCATTTGTTGCTTCAAGTATTTTTAGAAAACTAGGATGTAATTCCCATAATGAACAAGGAGTTCTTTAGGGTAGTTGACATGATTAAAAAACAAATATGATGGCTAATAGTATTTATGGTGCATCAACGTTAATTATGTAGACAGTTGTGTATCAAATATGGGGCTATTTTTGACACTTATAGAGAATCGTTTCATATTTTTCTTTGGAAAATGGATTGCAATTAAAATAAAGGAGGATGTTTGTTGACTATGCTCAAAAGTAATTGTCTCCACAAAGTTAATCGACATGACAACTAATATACGGAGGGCGAAAAAACAACTTTGTCAGGGTTTCGATGGATTCAGACACTCCACTAGGGTTTCGCGGCAATTCTCTAAGTAGGGTTCAAAACTGCTTTCTACCTGCCCATGGTTGCATGTGAGGGCCCTCCCTCTGCCCTTTTCTCCCAGGCAGTCGTTTTCAGACACAGTGAGGGAGAGACAAGAAGTTAAGGATGAATCTTTGAGAAGTGATGCTTTAAAATCCATCTTCTTTGCTGCTGCCGCCAAGAAGCCAATGGATAAAGGTTTCCAGTCCAAAGTTAATGGTTGTCTTCCCCAGACTGCCCACCATCCCAAGCTTGTTATTGAACAAATTCTGGTGGCTGAAAATTTTTTGTACAGGAGTAACCATGATCTAATCTGTAAATTTATTGGCATGAGAGCGTCTCTAGGGTTTATGACCTCCTGGGTTCAAAATAATTGGGAGCCTTTAGGGGATATTTCAATATTCCTCATCAATAATGGATACTATATAGTGAGTTTCTCTTCAAGAGTAGACAGGGACAAAGCTTTTGAATCAAGGAAGAGAAGCTATGGAGCAACAAGTCTTTTTGTGCAGCCTTGGAAGCTAGGATTTGATCCAAGAATGGAACCCATTGTAGTGGCTGTTTGGGTTTGGTTATATGCTCTACCAATGGAATACTGGTGTGAGCTAGTTTTTGAGAGATTGGGCAATTTCTTGGGATGCTATCTGGGAGTAGCTAAAGATACGATGATGGGAGCTTCATCCATTTATGCTCGGATTTGTGTTGAGATGGATTATAAGCACCTGTTGCCAATTGAAGTAGAATTAGATATGGGGGCTTTAACCTAGATACAACAAGTAGACTATGAAGCGATCCCCTTTTGGTGTAGGGTTTGTCAAGAGCACAAACATCTTGCCCGTTTTTGCCTTGAGAATATCCAAAAGGAGCCCATCCCATTGGAGGCTAATGGCAATGTTGGCAAAATGCTTGAGAAGAAGACAGAAGCTTAGCCCACAACCTCGAGCCTAAATACACCAGAAAAGGGTTTTGAAGCACCTAAGAGGAAGAAGAAGCAAAAGAGGAAAGTAACGCGATCAAACCTGACAGAAGAGAGAAACTTAAATAGGTATGATATTCTTAATGCCCTAATAGGCATGGAGAAGGAGATAGTAGTAATGAGGGAACCCTAAGGGGATAATCTGCCCTCCGAAAATGTAGTAGTCCAGTAGAGGAAAACTCAACCATCGTTGGAGACCAATACCCAACCAACTCCAAACCATATTGCCTTAACAACTTCAGAGAACCTCAAACTTGCTATGGTCTTGGTTGATAGGGATGTCTCAATGAAAGACAGAGGTAAGCCTGCTCTTGGAATTCAACAAGCAGAGAAAAGATTAAAAAACACCCAAGCCAAGAGTGTGGGAAGAAAATCAAACTAGGAGCAGCTAGCAATGGAGGGTGACCAGCTAGTAAACCAGGGGAGCGTAAAGCAAATTGATACTTACTGGGTTTCGGGTTCCCAATGATTGTACAATCATGGAATATTAGAGGCTTAAACAACATGTCTCATCAAATTGCTATTCACAGTTTAATTGAAAGTCATCATTCATATTTCATTCTCCTTCAAGAGACGAAATCTTCATTACAAGTGATGGATAGAATAGCCAAGAAAATATGGAGACAAATAGAGCATATGGTTGTAGCGTCCTAGGGTGCTTCAAGGGGTATAGTGACTTTGTGGAACCCTCTAAACTAGACAACAATTGATCATGTTGCAGGAAGGGGGGTTCTCACATCTCTTTCAAGAGTAAGAGTTCGGGAGAACTTTTGTTGACTTTAAATTTCTATGGCTAAAAATTTTCTGGGGAGCAACGCCTCCAATGGGCAGTTTTACAAGCAAGTAGGATAGGAAAGGAAGAGGTGAATTGGATAGTGGTGGGCGACTTCAATGCTAAGCTTTCAACTAGGGATTAGGAAGGGGGCATCCCATCTTTGGATCAAGGGGACAGATTTATGATCTCTAAAGTAAATTAGCTCAATTTGATTGGTGTCCAGTATACGGGGCCTTCTCATACTTGGAAAAATAAACAAGTTGGGTTGGCAAATAGGAAGGTAAAGCTAGATGGATTCTTGGTGTCCAAAGAGGCTTTTCTACGATGGTCACTCAGGCTGGAAATCCTCAATCATACAAAATTAGACCACTTTCCAATTCTCTTGGAATGGGATATGGGCCATAAATCTTTCTCTAGACCATTTCGGTTTGAGAATTTCTAGTTGGAAAAGGAGGAGATTAGGGATAAAATCCCAATTTAGTGGGAGGAGGGGCACCCTTCCCATGGGACAACTTTGTTTGGAGTCTTTAAACAGCCCCAACATGTCAAAGCGTAAACCTGGAAAAGAAACAATAAATCAGACTTTCAACTTCAGCAAGTTCCGTTGGTTGCTATAATGGAGGAGCTGGCCGCACTCTTCCGGACTGAAATAAGCACAAAAGACATGAAACAGGAAGATGAGTTGGTCAAAAAAGAGTTAGAGTATAGACAAACATGAGATCTATTAAAAACAAAGATCCAAAACTTCTTGGTTGCTAGAGGAGGACCGAAACACTAAGTTCTTCCACCGCTCGACCTCGGAAAGAAGATACTCCAACACACTTCATAACCTAAAAGACCTTCATGGTAATGTGATGGACACTATCCTAGGTATGCAACAAGCTGCAAATTTCTACTTTGAAATTTTTTTCTTTGCTTTTGCCCATCCTAATCTTGTAGTGCAACAAGAGATACTTAATTGTATCCCACATATTATAACAGCCGAACAAAACCATGCCCTCTTCAGAACTGTGGATCTAGAGGAGGTGAGAGACATAGTTTTCAACATGAGAATCGGAAAGTCCCTAGGCCCTGATGGGTTCTTGATTGAATTTTTCCAATATTTTTGGGATGACATAGGGGAGGATGTAACCAGGGCAATGGAGGAATCTCGTGCAAATAAAAGCATGTTATGGGCTATGAACCACACTTTCCTTGATTTGATTCCTAAAGTGGGAGAGGCTTCCAACCTTGGAGACTTTCGCCCGATTGCACTTTGCAATGTAGTCTACAAGATCATTACCAAAATGATGGGTGAAAGGCTCAAGAAGGCATGGATAGTATTATCTCTCTGGTGCAAGGAGGATTTGTGGAGGACCAAAAAATTTTGGATGGAGTAATCTTGGCATAAGAAGCAGTTCACACGTTGCATGAGAAAGGTTGAAGAGGCATGTTTAATAAATTAGACATGTCTAAGGCCTATGATAGAGTCCCTTGGTAGTTCCTAGATCGAATGTTAGAGAACTTTTGTTTCTGTCAAGGGCTGGAGAGAGTGGATCACGAGTTGTGTCTCTTAGGCCTCCTTCTCAATCCTCATTAGTGGTATTCCCTCGGCTTCCTTTCAGGCCTCTAGAGGAATTCGACAAGGAGATCCTATATTTACGTACCTCTTTATTATTATTGCTGAAGGATTGGGCAGATTTCTTCGAAGGAACATACAACAAGGAGTTATCTCAGGAGTGCAAGTGGGGGCGGTGAATTTGACCTATTTATAGTTTGTGGATGACATAGGGTTGTTGGGGGCGGCTGTAATATCCCACCCAAGATGAGATACGAAATTTCTGCCTTGTTTTGTTATTTTGGAAATTTGCAAGGTTTTTGGTTTTTGTGCAATATTCTAATTTTTTTTGTATTTTTTTATTGAAGTACAAAATATGCAGAAAAAAGTTAAACTGCCAACTTGAACAAATAATATCTTGCAAACTACTTGGCTGGAATCAATGAAACTTGGAATTTAGATAATATTTATATAGAACTATAAACCCTCTAAAGGACTTTTAGAAAGTATCAAAATACCCGGAAGCTGTACAAGACTGAAAATGGCGACTTTATAGCTGAACAGCAACACAGGAATATATGTATTTCTTTCCCAGCAACAAATAAAAGATGTCTTTTTACAATATCAATGCAAAGGAAAGCTTCCAATCCTTAGACGACTCAATTACAATCATTAATTGGCACCCAAACTCTGAATATTAAAAACCACCTTCAATGCCAGGCAAGATATGGTACGGCCAGGCTAGAGGAAATTATGGCCAGCAAGAAATGTCTGAAAGCTGCCCTGAAACCATAAGAAATCCACTCTAAATGGAACGGCTGGAACTGTAGAAGCAAAATAACCAAGTCACCTTGAAACCCCAACTCAAATCATGGAATCACATACAATAAATGACTCCACTTGTACGGCTATGTTGAGGAATGAATGCTACAACAATGTATGCAAAATATGCTTCAAAATCCCTTCCAAACCCCCTGAAAACCACTGTAAATCTACAGATATAAAGCTCCAATGCAACCCCTGAAGTAGAGTTGCTCATGAACACCCTCAGAATATCTTTCAACTCCGAGGATGTTGTCCCTGCTATGATTTTCGTCACACAACAAGCTGAATTCGAAACCCCTGCAACTCTTCAAGAACTCCTCAAAATTGCTCCAAGAGAATGAATAGCCAAAGATGATGAAAATGAAGTTTCATTGCTCTTTTTATAACTCTCCAAGAGGTGTTGACCTCTTTTTTCCTCTTTCCAAAGCAATATTAAAATAAAACATTTTAATTTTAATTCTCATAACTTGGCCGACCATTTAACAATTGAATATTATAAGTCACCTTTATATTTCTACTTGTTTTTTAAGTGACTAATAAACCTTATATCTCCCACATATGAAATATTATAAAGTTAAACTATATTAAATATTTAATTTAATATAATTAAATTTACACATTAAAATCTCTGCCTCCTAGACCCCGGAATCCAAAACAAATTATGGAAACGGATACCCATTTCGCAAAGGTATTCAATCGTACTGTCTGTTTCCACCGATTCCCCAGCTGACTGACTTACTAAAAATAGTAAGTCCTCCCACAAGTGTCCGAAATGCCCTGAAAAGATGGCAACGGAAAATTCTGCTAGTCCAAACAACAATCCACGTCACTCGGTGGGCTCCCAACCAACTGACACTGCCTACGGGAACCCTTGAGTAGGCAAGTTCACTCATCTCCCGTTGTCCGACTAAGAAGGGGACATTACAGGCCTCTAGAGGAATTCGACAAGGAGATCCTATATTTACGTACCTCTTTATTATTATTGCTGAAGGATTGGGCAGATTTCTTCGAAGGAACAGGCAACAAGGAGTTATCTCAGGAGTGCAAGTGGGGGCGGTGAATTTGACCTATTTATAGTTTGTGGATGACATAGGGTTGTTGGTAGCGGCCAATGTTAAGGAGGCAAGAGCGCTCAAAGCTGCCTTAAATACACATCTGGAAGCCACCAGCCAGGAAATGAATGCAGCCAAGTCCAAGGTAATGTTCTTTAATACCAAAAGGGGGATTCAAGATCAGATTCTAAACATGTGAGGTTCTCTCAAAGTTCCCTCCCACTGGACTACCTGGGGTTTCCACTCCACTATAAGAAGTTGAAGGTGGCGGAATGGAAAACACTGGTGGATAAAATTGGTGCGAAGATAAATCATTGGACGCACCGCTGGCTTTCTTTTGGAAGAAGAGCGACTCTTCTTCAATCAGTGGTTCAAGCAATGCCAATTTACAAGTCCTCTATCCTTGTAATTCCATTGGGATGGCCTAAGGATGGGTAAGCGATGGGCTCTAGTAAGTTGGGACAAAATTTGCTAGTGTAAAACAAGCGAAGGATTAGGAATTCGAAAAGCAGCATTGAATAACCAAGCTCTAGTAGGCAAGCTTTATTGGAGATGGATCTTCAGTCAGGAAGCGTTGTTTAGCATAGTCATTACTAGTAAATTTTTGGGTAATATTCCCCATGAGGAAGCGGGTCTCATCCCTATGGGTGGCCAAGGTTCTATTGTTTGGAAGGTGCTGAAATTAGGAGAGAAAGTGGTAAAACCAAAACTATTTTGGAAAGTGGGTAGAGGGGATAAAGCGAATTTTTGGACTGATTCTTGGGACCAATACCCCCCTTAATTTCAGAATTTCCAGAGCTGCAACCCCTTCAATAGAGCCTTGAGGCTAGAGGTTGGATCAAGATAGCATGCTATCTACATACAAGGCAGATTGGGACCTTCTCTCTTATGCAACTAAAGCAGTGGGAAGAGTGGCCAGTCCCAATCTCTTTGAATTTGGTGCCACTATTAGAGAGGATATTAAAGCAACGCCACCTTACAGGAGAGGAGGAAGAGGACAAGATAGCTTGGGGTCATGGGAAATTTAGGCATCTATACAGTTCAGGAAGGTTATAATGAATTGCTCCCTCCCCCACCGGTGCTGTTGGATGTTCCATGGGATAGAGTATGGTTGGTAAAGGGCTGGCCAAAAATCAATTTCTTTGCCTGACAAGTTATGCATTGGAGCTTCCTCACCTATGATAACTTACAAAAGAGAGGTTTTCATGGCCCCTCTAAATGTATCATGTGCAATACCTAGGATACAATAGATCATTTGCTCTTCCAGTGTGACTTTGCCCTGGAGGTGTGGAGTCAATGGGTTGATCTCTTTAAGGCCTGTCTTAACCAACAGTTAACACTTACTAATATATGGGAGGTCTGGAAACGAAGACAGTTAAAAAATAAATCAGTTCAGTTGGGTTGGTCTCTAGGTCTGAGCTTTATCTGGTAGCACATATGGCTGGAAAGAAATGCCAGAATTTTTAGAGAGGAATACACTCCAATAGAGCTAGTTTAGCAGAAAATAGTAAACAAGGTTACAACAATAGTAAAAGTTCATGTGGAACAGCAGAAAAACCAAGAGGGAGAGAATACTGCCATGGCAACCCCCACCCCTAGGCTAGGAAAAAATCAACACGGATGGAGCAGCCAAGGATAACCCAGGGGCAGTGGGCATTGGTTTCCTTATAAGAGACTACAAGGGGAAGGTCGTTCATTGACAATTGGAAGGCCTAGGAGTAGCAACAAATAATGAAGCAAAGGCTTTGGTGATTAGACAAGGCTCTCTCAATGCTTGGGAGAATGGAGTTCGGAATATCATAGTGGAGTTTGACTCACAAATTTTTGTGGGGTCGCTAGATGAGATTAGGAATTTCAGATCGAGTGTGTGGCGGATCAAGAACATAGTGAGTCAGATCAAAGCCATCTGGCAATAGTTTGAGGATGCCATTCCGGTTCATGTAGGTAAAGGGAAGAATGCTGCAGCTGACTTTTTGGCTAAAAAGGGAAGCGAGCATCATGCTGGTTGCTTGCTGAAATCTGCTCAGATCAGGGATATTGTAGATTGGATGGAGGTGAACCAACAAGTCTTATTACTAACCAACAGGAATCTAGGCACTGAAGTGTGTTGGACCAGGGTAGATGATTATGATGATTAGCCTATGGTTGGCTGCTTGCAGCCCTCTTAGTCCCAATTTGGGGTAGCCTCCGAAGTCATGGCAAGAGGGCGAAGCTAATCCGGGCTCTTTGGAATAGTATTAACCAAAATTGTAATCAGGATAGGAGTTTCTGCTCTTTGGATCGCACTAAGAAATTTGTGGTCCAAGAAGATGTTAGATTTAGTTTTATTAGGATCTTGGGGCTGGCCAAAAGTGGCAGGCCAATTATTGTAACTTTGGACCTGTCTTCTTAATAAGATTCTCACCTTTAGAAAAAAAGAACATGACAGCTAATATACAAATTATATTTTCTCCAGGAGCAGTCAAACTCAAATCTATTCATGACTGGTGCTTAGGAGTAATTGGCCCCTCAAAGTAGATTAAAATGACAGCCACCAATTTGCAACTTTTGTTTTTTCCAATACAGTCAACATTATGTTGCAATTAAGTGCTAGCATCATCAATCATCCTCTCGTAGAGTCCATCACCTGTTTGGACGTCAAATCCCTATGTGCAACCTCTTCCCTACACTGAATCTGATCTTTAGATGGCAAATTATTCACAACCTGGAAGAGAAACCAGTCTCCAACATTATCTTTTGTAGTAGGTATTAGGTTCAAAGACAGGATTATTGACATTTTAAGAGCAATATTAGTGACGTTAGACTTGACATCCCTTTTATTCATCAAAAATATAAGTATTATCCATGTGGAGGGATTAATAGGTCTAATTCTAAGACAAGAATAGTGGCAAGTGATTTAACCATGTTATTTCCTCTACTCATTGATAATTTCAAGATTGGGGGAGGGAATCTCAATTTGAGATTAAGTAATATTAGTATACGACCTGACTAAATTTATCCTCTTGTCTACAAAAAATGTGAACTGAAATGTTGTTTCCTCTAACAACTTGGGGCAATTCTTAGAAAATTGTTGTTTCTTTTAGTTTGGGTAAAATGTCAAGACATGCGAATAAGCTTTCTCATCGACATCACCTGTAAATGAACTAGGCACATGATCTGATGAATCTACAGAATAATAGAGAAATATTCACAGCAAAGGCATTTCTGTTAAAAGCATCATATTCAAGCATTTCACCTTATATATTCCACTATATCAAGCAGCAGTTTCGATAAAGGAGGTGGAATATAGATAATTTATTCTAACAAGGTATCTAAAGATTTCTAGAACCACAGAAAACCTCACGGAAAAATACTAAAAACTGACTATTTACAAAAAGCCAAAGAATTTTAGGTTGCAAATTATTTCTAATCCATGAAAACCTTAACGTATTTTTAAAAGGGTGTTTAGATGGTCACATTCCTAACAAGCAAAAAGTTCTAAAAAGTATCAATTTCTTTTCCTTTTTCGTCGTTAACAAAAGCAGCATCAAGGAAACCTGAAATGAGAGCTCACCTCTATGCCATTGCAGACCTCATCCCTTCTGCCCATCTTCACTGCTAAGTAAGCCCTGCAATTTAAACTGACACTGAACTTCCCCTTGCAAACCATTATTGACAACTTCATCACCATGCATAAATTCGCTCACCTCTTAATGCATCTTTTGCCAAATTCATTTTTCTGCAGGACACAAAAAATTCCCATAATGAACTTGTCTAGAACAAGCACAGAAAATAAGGTTCCTTGCATGTTGCTTGGCATTCACCTTCTTCCTTGAAATAAGACACTATTTAACCTCTATAATAATACTAACTATTAAAAAGATTCTGTCTTTTATATCATTGTTAAGGTTTTGCATGTGCTAGATGGAATCTATAAATGGGGGTTAAAGTGAAGTGGAATATTGAATTGAAGGGGTTGGAGATTCTTAAACATCAAATGGCAAACTCGTGGAACACATTATAGTAATTGATTGGTTCCATTAGAGATAGGTTTCTGATATTCAGGTAATGTTTCGTTGCTTGCTTAACATAGTTTTTGTTTGTTAAGATGCTAAGGCTTTGTTCATACGGACATTTTCCTAGCTAAAAGCACTGCAACAGCCTCTTGATGTGATCAGTTGACAAAATTCATGCGAATTGACTCTTAGTGCTAGTGTGAGAATTCTTCAAGGCCTTTTGGTTGTGGCCTGCCTGTAGGGTAAGTTGCTTGGATGTGAAAAGCATCAAAGATCAAATTTATTGCCATTATTCTCATTCATATATGGGATCCACAGGATTAAATGAACAATTTTTTCATTTCAGAATCGATTATGTATGGTGTATATTTATTTCTTTTCGGGTACTTTTGGACATCTTGGTTTGATTGGTGTGAGTATGTACAGTTTCTATTGTGAATGAATTGTTGCATGGATCTATAAATGGTTGTATTCATTATTATCTATTTTTTTTCATTTTAATATCTTGAATGACTTATGATGCTCCCAATTTTGAGGGTTATTGATTGCAACGCTGTTAATATGTCAAAGTGGAAAAATCATGAATGGTATTCTCTAAGGTGTGCGTTGCAGGTTTGAAATTCATGGCTAGGGCAGGTGTTTGAGCATGATATAATCCAACTGCTGACAGGTACCTGTAAGAATGTGGGCCTAAGTACTTGGTGAACTTCCTCCATGGACATCTTTTACCTGTAACTTGTGATTAGTTACGTTATGTTCTTGGTAGGTGTTAATTTTCTTGTTTTGGGTGAACTTGCAAACTTTTATTTTTATTGTTTTAAACTAGCAGATATTGATCTACTGCAGTATGCGTTTAATGTGAGTTGCAGTAGAGCAAAGTTTTGTCGCTGTTTAAACAATACATTTTAGTGGCATTTTGCAGGGTAATGGAATGGACTTTTAAGAAGTTCGAGACAAAGTTCAGAGTAGCTGTAGTTTGTGAAGAAATGTTGCAATTTTCTAGTAGTATAAAGACGGAAGGTGTATTGTGAAATAGGTCAAGCTGGAAACATTATCATTTAAGGTATTATTTTATTTCTCATAAACTTAATTTTTTTTTTGATGTGCCTTCACGACTTATTTTCTCTTCCCTTTCTATTGTTTCTTTGCCCTAGCCAATGTTAATGGTTTGTATTACTAAAACATAATCTTATTACTCTAATTGGTATTCTTAGTTGCAAGGTGTGTCTAAACTTCAGTCGAGGTCCTTTTCAACTGGTTAGATCTATACAAATCCACTATAATATCTAGTTTAGTTTATTAATGCTTTCTTGCCAAGTACACTGCTTTGTAACAGCTTATTTACATTGTCATATTGATCTACCTTGGTTATTCCCAGACACCAATAGAGGTATGTGAAAATTTAATATTGAAATATAAGTTTATTCAAAGCATATATGGTGTCATAAGACTTAATGGCCAATAACATAAATCGTGATTCAACATGGAAAAACATCAAATAACAATCCACTATGTAATAGACCCACAAAAGAGATGAATGTTGAAAATACCCTTAAAGTTGGGTAGCACCAATGGTACTTCTTAAGGAAGTAGTAACTCCACTATATCTCCCAATATGAGAGTGCCACTTTAAGGAGGACTATGTGTAACAATGAGTACAATACTTGGCATCTTCTGATCCAACACAATGATATCCATGTTTATGTACAATATCTCATCTAATAATTGAACCCAATTGTAGAGCTGGTCATATAGGCTAGCCTTTTTTCAGATGCAAAGAACCATTGGAAAATGGTGGGTCATTGGAGGAGTTGAAGAACAAAGGGCATGACTTTTTACTTTGCATGGTTCCTCTTTCCCCATTGCTGAAAAAGCATAGGTTGGGGTTGTTGCTGCATTTTCCAATATTGGCAGGCAAGCATTGGAGAGATTTGGGTTTTGATAGTTGTTTGTCGTCTCATTGTGTTGAAGAGACATGTACTCTTATTGTGTTTGAGCAGTATGAGCTATGAGTAGCATTTTCTTGTGCGTTTTCTTCCCCAACAAGGTTTCCGACACAAATCTTTGTGTTCCTGCTGTTATTTTTCTGTTATGTTTCATTGGGCAAGTTTCTGCTGTGTTTTCAGTGTTGTAAGCCATTAAGCAAAGCATATTGTTCTGTTCTATTTTGGATCTGAAAAAACATCATGTGAGTGAGCCATTTCAGGGCTGCCACAGCTCATATTGGTATCAAAACTAATTTTCTAATGTTTTTGTATGTATGCCTCTAATCTGACAGAAAGGAAAAGAGGATTTGGTGTTTGCAGATCTGGAAATTGGAACCAGATCTTGGAGGAAGTGATTGAAGACTATGTCAGAAGGTGTCATGCCTTTCATATTAACATTTCATCCATTCAACATTTTATGTGTGATCACTTGTTGTATAACCCTGGTGACCATAGAACTACTACACTCCTTTATGAATGTTTTCTTGACTGCGACTGTGGAGTATTTGTGATAGATGATTGGCTGATAGATACTAGATGTGTAAATGTTAGCATCAATCTTGTTTGTTAGATTCCTGGTAAAAGACTATAATGATAAGTACTTTAATTTTTTTTTGGAAGTTTTGTTTTAATGTTAATATAGGCCATAGGATTGGATATTTACTTGTTGGTATTTGAAACAAAGTCAATCAATTTCCCTGAAAATTATGACAAGATAATAACAGTAACATCTTATTATGTGATGGAATGTTTAATGTCATTTTACGAAATATTTATGAGTGACTTGTAAAGGGTAACTATAGTATATGCTAATAGATTAATAGGTTGGCAAGTGTCGTTTGGGTAAGTGTGGTTATCAAAGACTACTGAGGAAATGAGAACTTCAGTCTAAGCCTTCTATATATTATGCCACAAATGATCATTATGACGTCTTCATTAAAATTATATTAGACCTTTAATTTGTGATTTGGAGGGAAGATGGAATTATATATGTAAGGTTGGTTTCATGAAAAGTATTTATAAATAACAAATAAAAATGAAATAATAAGGAGTTATGAATTATTTAAAATATTTATTTTTAAAATGTTCATTGATGGAGAGCGTGGTGGTGAAAAGAGAAAAATAAGGAGGAAGTGGGGAAAATAGGAGGAAAGTTGGCGAGAGATAAGAGAGAAAGTAGGAGGAATGTAGGGTGATGGAGAGGAGGAAGAAAAGGGAGAGAGAAGTGGAGAAGAGTACATTGAGGAGAGAAACAGAGAGAGGAGGAAAAAGAAAGAGGCAGAAGAGGGAGAAAGGAAGAAAGAACCTGAGCCAAAGGAAGAAGGTGAGCTAGAGAGGAGGAAACACAGAAGGCTAAGAAGAAAGAAAGGGATTCCAATTATACACAAAGAGATGTAATAAATCTTGTAATGAAAGATCTTAGAAAGGTAGTGGATGGATTCTATGCACTAATACATGATTAATAAATTTCTGTGTTAATGGAAATGAATGCATAAAGATAAAAGAAAAACCCTTTTGCATCTGTAAATACATTAGCAAGTTAGATTGAAATTGGAATTGAAACAAGTACATTACAGACTTGGGATCTGGGGTTTCTTGGATGGGGGTAGGGAGTATAGGAAGTATGTTGTTCCTGCTCTATACGGTAGTTGGGTGAAGCTGGACTTTTCAACCAGTGCAGCTATTTGGGTTAAGCTGGGGTTTCCATTTGTGCAATTATATGGGATAAGCTCGGCTCTTCATCTTATTCAATTTTGTTGGACTTAAGCTGAGCTTCCCCGTTGGTATTCTGGAGTGAAGCTGAGCTTCTTTGAGACTTATTCGCTATCCTATAAGGATCTAGGAAGCCTCAAATTACCCCCAAATTTTTAATAGTAGATGATAAAAGAATTAAATGTATTGTATTTGAAAATATTAAATAGATTTGATGGCATAGCAAATTGTGTGGTTTAGTCCGCATAGTGGGGCTTGGAGGGTGGTAAAGCTCTCATTTCTTAGTGTGTTCCACCTAGACCATAACGAAAGCATTATTTAGAGTATAAAATAAAGTGCAATTATACGTTGACTTGTACGAGTAAGAATTGTGTCAATTTCATTCTCTGATTGACTGTAGATTCATTTTTCAAGGACTATGTAAATTCTTACATTTGATTGCAATTGTGTTACATAGGAACCTATATATGTTGAGTGGATGTATTATGAATCAGTAGTTCAGTCAAGAAGAAGAAACATTACAAATTTTACAATTATGAAGTGATTATGTTTAAGAATTTGAAGAGTATTTATTCTGCTTATGAAAGAATTAATTCCTCTTTGAATAGAAGGGAAATAGAGAAAGAATTAATGTTCTTTTATAATGGATCATGGTTTATCATTTTGGGAGAAAAGAATAATAGTTGCAGAATAGAAGTGATTGGGAAACATAAGGGAAGGTTAATGCAGTCTTGTAGTCATCATGTTAATAATTGTAGTTTTCTTTTTTGGAAACTACATTGTCAATAGGAAGAATAGATGATTTTGATTTTCCTGTAAATTTTCAGCCAGATCATGTATGAGTGTAATTTCTTGGGAACTTTCAATTTCATTGCTGGTTAGGGTCGGAATATTATGTCCATAAATCAGGAAAATAGAATATATTTTTAATTCTGCCCTCGAAAGTGCATTCTATGTGGACTTGATGGCAATCTCAATGTTTCCAAATTGTGCTTTGTGTGAGGAGCCGATGCATTGGATATCACGCCGACAAGTCTTTGATTCAAGGATTGAGACATATGGATGATGTAGCCCATATCAAGGTTCAAATCTCGGCGGCACCAAATAGGCTATATAGCTTAATGTGAATAAGTTAATGTAAAAGGGAAAGGGCAACCCTTTTAAAACCCTACTAAAACAAAAAAAGAAAAAGAAGATGCATTGGATATCACATCCATTTTTAAAAGTAACCACAAACCTTTTTAAAACATAGGAAAATGTGTAGCTACTTCTATGTGAATTCCAAGCAGCAAATGTTGTTTGGATTCCATTTTGTGGAAAGCCAAGCAATGTTGTGATGGATAAAGTATCTCCAGCTGATGCTTATGCATGAAGCGTCCTTGATGAGATGCATGACTCGCTTTTTATCCTATGGGAACTTGATTAAATTGAGCCTAGCACCAAAGTTAAATTTGTTCAAGCAATGAGAACGTTTTGTTCTTAAGATTTAGACTATTCTTTTGAGGCCAGTTTGATTATTCTGTGCATTTCTGTTTGGGTTCAACATTGTCTATTTTAAAATTATTTATATATTTTTTTCTAAATGATAACATCGCATCCCTATTTAGGATGCTTGTAAGTTGAGAAAGAGTGCCTCTTGTTCTTTGTGAGTGTTCCCTATGGAATGTACAATTAACTTGGTGATGAAAGCGATCTCATTTTAATATAGAAATCAAAATCGCTGTAATCCTGTTGGGGTTCTGTACCACTCATTGGAGTCTATCCAGTTCATGGATTGGTTGTAATGATATATTTGCCAATGTTGTCTTCTTAAAAAAATCATTAATCTGTTTGTTTAAACATTGTTTGCTATGGGGAAATAAATGCACGAATATTAAACAATTAAACAAGTAATTTGTTGATGCATGTTAATTAAGCAAAGGACCCTTTATCAAGTCTTGAAATTTTTCATAATTTAAATGAAATTAAGCATATTTGAGAACTCATCATTTAGAAAAATTCCCATAATTAATTATAGTATAAATATACTGAGTGGTATATCCAACAATAGGTCAAGAATTGTGACGTCTTGTCTTAATAAGTAGGTCTTCACCTAGGATCTTGTTCCTTCAATTATAATGATAGGAATTTATATTGATAGATTAAATTTAATAATTGGTAAATAATTATACATGGACATTGGATTAACTATAGGATTAAGGAAGCCCATGATATATGGGGCAAGTGGTGGTGAGCAAAGAGTTTCAGTCTAGACACCAAGGTTTTAATCCCATGGTAAACCTTCACATTTTCCCATGGGTTTTGGAGCAAGTGATGGGGTGTGAAGAGTTTTTCATCATGAGTCAAGGTTCCAATTCCATACGAACCTCAAAATTTTGCCTAAGGGGTTTGGGGAAAGTGGTGGGGAGTGAGGAGTTACATACCATAAACCAAGGTTTCAATTCCATAGGTTAACCTTAACATTTTGTTTTTCCATAGATTTTGGGTCAAGGAACGAGGAGTTTCATATTGTAGCATTCCAATCTCATGGGTGAACCTTAAGGCTTAACACTTAGCCCATGGGTTTTAGGACCAGCAATAGGGAGTGAAGAGATTCACATCATAAACCAAGGTTCCAATTCTATAGATAAACCTTAATATTTTTGCCTATGGGGTTTAGGGCTAGTGGCCTGGATTGAAGAGTTTTACACCCTAATACAAAAGTTCCATTCCGATGGGCGAACCTTAACATATTAGAAGTTTCACACCACAGACCAAGGTTCCAATACCATGGGTGCACCATAACATTTGCCCATGGGTTTGGGACAAGTGGTGGGCAATGAGGAATTTTACATTGTAGACCAAGGTTTTAATCTAATGGGAGAACCTTAACATTTTAACCATGGGGTTTGGGGAAAGTTGTGGGGAGCAAGGACTTTCACAGCCTAAACCAAGGGTCGAATCATGTAGGTGAACATTAACATTTTATCTAATGGCATGATCCCAAGTGGTTAAAAATGTTGACTTTCAAGGGGAATACACAAGTTTAAATATTGCTAGGCAATATAGGCATAATTGCTAAGTGTTATTGTATCAATATCACTATTTGGTTTGTAGAAATACCGTGGTAACATGATGATGATGTAATATAGGTGAGGCTTGCTTCAATCTCATATAACCAATTAAACATAGTTATATATTAAATAAATTTGAAGGGATTAAACAAAATCATAGATATATAGGTATCCCTTCCATCATTAGGTTATTCTTTGCCCTAGCATAATTAAAGTATCGGAGGTTTCAAAAGAAAGAATGATATGTGAAGGACATAATACATTGTGCAACTTCTTTAAATAATTAATACAAAAATTATATGGATTATGGAAATAGTTAATATTAACATTGCCAAATAACTAAAGAGCACTGAAATGCCAATTTCCATTATATCAAAAACTGAGTGAAGTTGCAATTACTATTGAGTGGTTTTCTTAACCTAAAATACAATCGAATAATTATTCTAATTTGATGTTGATTTTTTGATTACACATAAATTGTAATCTAAAAATTTGAAATATCTTGTTGTTAAGAGTAATTATTAACTCTTCAGTGAATTAGGCATGATATAGGAAATCTTTTTTTTTCAATGAGTTTACACAAGGTTTTTATGAGGGGTCCCAGTCCCCTCATATTGAATGGGGTTTGAACCTTGGACCTTTCAAAGAGAGGCAAAAGCCCTTACCACTGCAGTAAGCAGCTTGCTATTTATTTATTAATTTATTTATATTTTCATTGAGTTTACACAGGTTTTTATGAGGGGTCCTAGTCCGCTCATACTGAGTGGGGTTTGAACCTTGGACCTATCAAAGAGAGGCCAAAGCCCTTACCATTGCAGTAAGCTTTTAGCTACATAGGAAATCTTTTTTGACAACAAAACTATTAATAAATTTAATTAATTGGAATATGTTGAAAAGAGGAAATATTAAATGGTTTTTGATATGAAATGGCTTAGACTTTGGTCTATAGCCACAATAAAGACCATGTTGCTAATGAATGGTCCAATGAGTTTAGACATCTTCATTAAATATATGTTTGTTAAAGTTGCATATACACCTGAGTGTGGTCTATTGGCAAGGACGCCCCCTGCATTATCGGTGATGTGACCCGGGTTCAATCCCCATGGTGGATGTGTATAAGAAGTATTACTCAAAAAAAAAAAAAAGTTGCATATACACCTACAACATGCTAGGTGTTGGGCTGCTATGCTTTTGCGCTAGCCTTAGAGATAAGAGACTAACTAGTTGGTCACTCCTAGAAGTCTAGAATAGGGAAAGGATATACTGCCTAGGAGTTCAGAGGTAAAAGGTAAAGGTATAGTAGTTTTTAACATCCATGAGACCATAGGCCATATGACACGACCCTCATGTTGAAAGTGTAATTTGATTCATGGCCAACGCCGACATTGTATGATATAATCTTGGATAGGCCTAAGGGCAATCATTGTACAATGTATTTAATTTATTGTAATATTTTATTATGTAAGCCCTATGGGCCGTGGTTAACCTTGTTATGGTTAAACCCATCTTATAACTTGTAATTAACCTTAAAAATTGTTATGTTGGTTTAGGTTAAACTTATTGATGTAATTTGGGGATTAGGTATTGGTATGAATACCCCACAACCATTCCATCCATTGCATCAGAGTGTTGTGATTCTTATCTACGTATAATATACTAATAATTGATGGTGCCTACGGGTGCCTACTATGTCTCTCTCTTTCATCTTTTTTACTCTTTTTGTATAAGATTTAAGTAGATGGATTGCTTTTATTAATATATGGAAAATATTGTGAATTCCAACATGGTGTTAGAATAGGTATGGAAAAGCGACACTTGGTCATGCAAAAGGTTAACTTGGAGCCTCCTATCCTTCTTCAAATTACAAGGACAAATTATCCTCCGACGCTTCATCAGTTAGGTACGAATCAAGAGGCATTGGAGGAATGTACTCCTTTATCTTTGTTACATCACATTTTTTAAAAGTGATTCTTTGGAGGAAATATTTTCAAATTTTGAAAGGGGCGCCACCTCCTGTTCCCTCCTTTCTGCTAATCCCTGTTTTATGTTAATGTTGGTGGAATACTGTTATTGTCATTTCATGTTTTGGATCTCGCATGCCTTTTCCTTAGGTCAATGGAAAGACCTTTATCAAGGTGAGGTGCATTTCTCCGACTTGTTGGCACTCAAGGAAGTACTAATTAACGAAGGGAAGCATAGAACTTGGTGCAACAAGGTTACGTATTTAATTCCTGACCTCCATTTTGTCTTGACGTGGGAGCAGAGAACTATTGTTTTTGTTTTTTGATGCCTTTGATTGTGATTAGTTGTCTTCAAGGAGAAGCTCACTTCTTCGTCTCATCAGTGGCGGTTGGTACAACAACAAAAGGGTAATGGTAAGGTTCTTAGAGTCTAAGGTCGTGTGTTCGAACCTTCTGCAAGGCCTTTTGTTTTTTGGATTGACTTCAACTTACCTTAAGGGGCAAGCGAAGCACTTCGTTTCCAAAATGTGGGCTTGGGCAGGCAGCTAGCGCATGAAATTTAGGCCTTCTTCTGCCCAAAAGTCAATGGTTTGAACCCCCTCCATGCCTTTTCATGCATATTTCCTATTTCACATCGATCTGTTGGCCAAGGTGGCAGTTGTCATGGCATTTGTACAGTGAAAACAAAGTATTTTATAATTATATCCTCTTTCAGCCAATCAAATTTTAGGAGATGGCAGGATTTCAGCCAGTCAGATGTAGCTAGGTGATGCAAAATGAGTGGCTATCACTGGGGAATGAGCGGGTGCCAAGTGGCATGTTGGGATTGGCTATTGCTCTTCTAAGTTTTGAGGTTTTAATTTTTCCATTTTTTAGGGCTAGTTGGGCAACTATTCTAAAGGCCATAACCTTTGCATATGAAAGTGTTTTGAGCCCCTTTTTTATCAAATCACATCATTTTCGAGCTCTATACAGTGGTGACATCAGTTTACAGCCGAATTTTGCGGATTAGTCGTCAAGCCCTATTGCCCTATTTTGAAAGGGCAAATTTCCCACATTCTATGCAATCAAAATCTTTGGTCTACATTTTGGGAGATACAATTGGATTTGTGACATTTGCAATAGATTTTGAGTCTTTTGGAGATTGACTAAAGCACAGTCTGAATCCTTTTCTTGCAAGCCTCCAAAAGACTCAAAATCTGTTGCAACTGTCACAAATCCATCTACATCTCCCAAAAAATCAGGCCAAAGATTTTGATTACATAGAAAAAAGTTAATCCACCCTTTCAAATTAGGGAAGAGGACTTGAGGAGTATTGCACACAATTTGGCCCCAAATATAGGAACTCGTTCGTAAATTGATGTGACTAATGCGTAGAACTCAAAAATCCATGCAATTTAAAAAAAAGGGGCTCAAAACGCTTGTGTATGCAAAAGTTATGTCCTTTGAAAGTTTTGCCCTAATAGCCCTCAAAAATTGAAAAATTAAATTGTCAAACCTTAGGGGAACGGTGCCAATTCACAGCCACGTATCACCTGCTCATTCGCTTATGGTGACCACTCTTTTTCCGCCACTTGGGCTCCATTGGTGTGCTGCAAATTCGACACTTGTTCTCTCCAAATTGGTCCAATGCATATGTATAGTGAAAAATATGCTGATGTGTCATGTAGGGGTGCCAAGGCTACCATGTTGGCAAGAAATTCATTCTTTTCTTTGTTTTTTTCAGATGACAGGATTCAAACTAAGGTCGGCTAGGATGTAGGACGCTCGTGCTAACCACCATAGCATCGTCGACTTTGAGTGGGAAAGGGGTTTTTTGCCTTTTGACACAAAATCCTCCCTATTGCTTGCAAAAATGTGCAAAATACAGGGTTATGAATACGCACACTCGAATTCCTAGCAACCTCCTGCTAACCATCAAAGATGCCTTGATGATTGTGTTGAGGTCGACAATGCCTCTATGAAGACCATAAGTCAAGGCAAGGCAGATTGCCAAAATAAAGCAGTGATTGTGGGAATCGAATGCAACACCTCCTCTAGCACATCCATGGTCACAACTGAGCTGGCCAATCGTTCACCTTCCTTGACAAGTTGGAGAGATAACAAAAGTACCTTTAAGGTGGTTCCTGCTTTCCAAAAGACAAAAAATTATGTGATATCTAGCTCGAACCCGCAATCTTTCTCCTTCTATGCCTTAGCACATGCCATGCTAGCTATGCTAGTGCCTCTCGTGAACGGGATCGGGTGTACCCAATGACCATTAATTCGTTTGTAGAATGGCGCAAAAACAATGAAAGCAGTGCACACGAGCAAAATTCAAAAATTTAAATTCAAAATTTGGTGCCAAACCTATCCTTTGAATGCCATAGCTCTTCAGAAAGGAAGGAAATTGTTGGACAAGTGAATCCAAACAATTGAATATTACAAGACAACAAAAAGGAAAAGGCTGAAGAGATGGATCTACCAAAAAAAAAAGAATTATAAATGAAAAAAAGTGGAAGAGAAAACCTTCTTAACTCCTTATGCTAAAAATGCTGATGAAGTTCCAAAGAGATTTCCCTAAAACTCGAGAGAAAAATTGGAGGCTCTGAGTAAACTTTCTACGTGACCAAGCAATGTTGCTCCATACTCACTCTGATACCATGTTGGCATTCACAATATTTTTTAGATATGAATAGAAGCAATCCATCCACTCAAATATTACACAAAAAGCGAAAATGATGAAAAAGAGAGATATGGTGGGTACCCATAGGCACCATAAATAATCACTATATCTATAGATAAAATTACACAACACTTTGATAATAAAATGAGTGGGAGGGGGGTATTTATAACAATACCAAAACCCCAATTACATAATAAAGTTTAACCTAATCCAACATAACAAGAGGGCTTTAGGTTAATTACAAGTTATAGAGGGTTTAACTATAACAAGGTTAATTGCAGCCTATAGAGCTTACATAATAAAATATTACAATTAGTTAATACGCTGGACAATGAAATGCCTTAGGCCTATCCAATACATCATACAATGCTGGACTTGGCCATGAATCAAATTACAATTTCAACATTCTGACATTCCCTTTATTGTGGTGAGATCTCCATATTGGCAGGGAATGGTAGATGCCCTCACCATTGCGGCCTAGGATTTAAGGCACCCACTTATGATGATTTTAGGGCCCTTCTCCTTCAAAAATCCGGGGAGGATATCCATTATTTGATTGAAGAACAATGCAAAATATGGACAAAAAAGGGTTCAACGATGATGTTTGATGGGTGGACCTATGGGAAGAATCAGACATTGATCAATTTTTTGGTTGTTTCTATAGGAAGAGTAGTGTTCCTCAAGTTAGTGGATGCATTGATACAAGTTAAGAGTGTTGCAATGCTTACTGAGTTGTTAGAGAAGGTTGTGCTGGAGGTAGGAAAGGAGAATGTTGTCCAAGTTATCATAGACAACAAGCAACATATGTGACAACAAGAAGGATTTTGGAGAGATTCCCTATCATATTTTGGACACTATGCATAGCCCATTGTCCCATTTTGCTTCTCGAAGACATTGAGAAATTACCTTGGGTGGCTAAGGTTGTAAATAAGGCCAAATGTATTACAAAATTCATCTACAACCATTCATGGGTCCTCCAACTAATGAGGCAATTCACTAATGGAAGGGAGCTTGTGCGAGTTGGAGTGACATGATTTGCCACAAACTTCATTACATTGCAGAGCCTATTATATGCAAAGGGGGCATTGAAGAGGATGTTTGTGAGTGAGGAGTGGATTGAAGAAGTTGCTAGATATTGATTCTGCAGTGAAGGTTTATGATTATGTGTTTGAGGGGCCTTTTTGGAAAACTAACAATGAGGCAATCAAGTTACTTTTATTTTTAAATTTTTAATATCATTTGTAAATTTTAAATTCTAGTTCAAAATTCAAATAGCTAAAGATAACTAAAATCTTTAGTTTGACTTTAGGTGGCAAGGCCTTTGGTGAGGGTACCTATATGAGGCCATGGACAGGGCCAAAGAGACAATTGCCTCATTTTATAATTATGTAGAGCCCAAATGCCTTTCCATTTGGGAGCTAATTGACCGTTGATAGGCTTCTCAACTCCATAGGTCATGACATGCAACTAGGTACTACCTCAACCCCAAATTCTTTATGATGAATCAATTGATGCTGACTATAAGGTGATGGTGGGCCTCTAGTAGTGCCTTACTAGGATGGTGCTAGACAGAACATTTGCAATTTGATACGGGATGAAGTACAAGACTACAAAATATTTTAGGGCTACCTTTTCATGCCCTCACAATGCATTTGGGGAAGGATAACTTAGAGGTCAGGTAACCCACATGAATTGACTTATTGATGTTGATTTTGTTTATAAAAATAATCTCGATTGACAATTTTACAAAAAGTCCCTTTTCTTTTTGATGTTTTTTAGTTTCATGGTGGGAGGACTTTGGTGCCTATATGCCCAATCTTTAGCACTTTGCCATAAGAATTTTATGTCAATGATGTAGCACTTCGGGTTGTGAGTGCAATTGGAGTATGTTTGAGCACATTCACTCCAAGAAGTGCAATAGACTCACGCAACAAAAGCTAAATGAGCATGTGTTTTTTCATTGCAACCTTCTCCTCCATCAAAAAACAGTGGGGTCATATTATGAGGCCATTGATTTAGATGACATTGATCCATCATATGAATGGATCATGAAACTATAGAAGGAGCACTAGGAGCCTCTCTTTTAAATGAATGATTTTGAAAATATGATGGAAGAATTAGCAGCAAAAAGAGATGACCAGATCTTTAGCTAGGGCAAAGGGCAAAGGCATTGCTAGACTTTAGATAGATGAGTTGACTGTTGTAGTGGTCCTATGAGACATTTTGACACATTTTGTACCTTTTTTATATGACATCCAATATAAAAATGTTATGCAGCTTTAAAATTTCTTGATTGTTGTGTGTTTCGTGTGTAGTTTCAGGTTTTATCTCTTGAAGTATTAATTTTGGATGTGTATAATGTTAATTAATTGTGAAATGCAAGAACAAAATCTATTTTCAATGTAAATTTGCATTCTGTTCCTTTTTTATTTTGTTTTTCCAATTTTTTTTGCTGTGCGTCACAAATTGGCCTTGCCAAGTGCATGTTGAGTCTGATTTTCTAACCGCTTCATTGTGATGCTCTTCATATACAAGCTGTTTATTTCCAGTGGCATATTCCTATGATGAAATTTTGTTTCACATAAATACTTCTTCTTCCACTATGCTTTAAAAGCAAGGAAATGTAAATATCCATATTAAGACTATATCAAGGTTCATTTAATATCTAAGTACAAAATCAAGAGTGTGCATCCAGGAATATTATTTATAAGATATACTCTAGCAAGACATGCCCCTGTTTGGTTATTTATTTAGGTTCAAACCCATTTTTAGTACATGCCCCTTTTGTCAATATGGTCTGAATATGCACATTCAGTGTGGCAATCCAACATGACAGCATACAACCATATCATAGATTCCCTCCATATATTTAACAAAATTTCCAAATGTGTGGAACAATTATGTTGACAATAAATCCACACTGAATCAACTTAGATTTCAACTAAGGATCTATAACACCAAGCCTAATGAGCACATATAGTTCTATGAGTATGAATTAAATTTAACAAATGCAAGAATCCATTCTAGGAGCATCTGTAAAGCAGGAATGGTAACTGAGTAGTAATAATCAAGTTTCATGCTCAAAAAGGAGGATGTAATGTCTGTTATAGAGGAGTCTAGAGGAAATAGAAGAAATGCTTAAAGCATCAAATCATACATTCATTGCCTTAATTCCGAAAGGGGAGGAGGGGTGCATATTTTAGTTATAGGCCTATTGCCTTCTGCAATGTCATATACAAAATAATCACAAAGGTAATGGCTGAGCGACTAAAACCTCTCCTAGACAATATTATCTCCTCGGAGCAAGGGGGTTTTGAAGAGAGCAGGCAAATCTTGGATGATGTGGTTCTAGCTTGGGAGGCAATCCACTCAATGCAAAAATATGGTAATAGAGGAATGTTCATAAAATTGGATATGCCAAAGGCTTATGATAGGGTGGAGTGGAGCTTCTTGTCAAGAATGATGGCAGCCTTTGGTTTCTCTTAGGATTGGATAGCACGGGTCATGAGCTACGTCTCTACTCCGACATACTCAGTGTTAATCAACGGTCTTCCCTTGCAACCATTTGGAGCAACTTGAGGCCTTCGTCAGGGAGATCTTTGTTCCCCTTATCTTTTTCTCATGTTGGCGGAAGGCTTGGGTAGACTCATCTTGAGGAGAAGACAACAGGGTTTGCTAATAGGTATCAAGGTGGGTGAGGAGGTTTTGACTCACATTTTGTGGATGATACGGGATTGGTGGGAGTGGCCAATATCAGGGAAGTAACAATGATCAGATATACTCTTAATATTTATCTTAGGGCTACAAACCAAGTCATCAATGAGAAGAAATCCAAAGTGGTCTTCTTCAATATTGATCAAAGGCTTCAAGACAAAATTTTAGAGATCTTGGGATTCACGAGGACTTCTCTCCCAGTGGTCTATTTGGCGGTCCTTTTGCATTTGAAAAAACTGAAGATAGCTATCTAGAGGAATATTTTGGATCATATCAAAGAAAGAATTAACCATTGGTCTCACAAATGGTTAACCTTTGGGGGTAGATTAACTTTTTTGCAGAGAATCA
This sequence comes from Wollemia nobilis, assembly GCA_028583015.1. Taxonomy (NCBI): domain Eukaryota; kingdom Viridiplantae; phylum Streptophyta; class Pinopsida; order Araucariales; family Araucariaceae; genus Wollemia; species Wollemia nobilis. Next base: position 15,579,625 of record JAQPPZ010000521.1, read on the forward strand.
TTCAAGCCATGCCACTTTATAAAGTTTTTATCCTTACTGCCCCACATACCATATGGAAAGAGTTGGACAAGATGTCTAGAAGATTTTTATGGGGAGGAGTAAAAGGAGAGAGGAAATGGGGATAAGTAAGTTGGGAGAAAGCAAGCCAACCCAAGGCAAAGGGAGGTTTGGGATTGAGGAGATCAGAGCTAAATAATTGGCTGGAAGGCACTGGAGGTGAATCTCCCAACCAACTTCTTTATTCAAGAGAGTTTTAACTAGTAAATATTTGGGACAAGTGAACCCGAATGAGGTGAGTCGTTTCACTTTGGATGGTAATGGGTCCCTAGTGTGGCAAGCTCTAAAGTTAAACTCTCAGGTAGTGAAAGATGGATTATTTTGGAAAGTGGGGAGAGGGGAGAAGGCATGATTTTGGACAGATTCATAAGATCAATACCCATCTATCATTGCTAAATTCTCAGAACTGCAACCAATAAAAACAACCATGGAAAGCAAGGGTTGGATCAAGATTGAAAGTTATTTCAACACTAGTCAGTTGGGGGATTATAAGTTTAAGCAGTTTAAGAAGTTGGATGAGTGGCCAATTCCAATCCCTCCGGAATTGACACCCATCATGACTAAAATCTTGGCAGAAAGATTTCTCACAGGTAGAGATGAGGAGGATGAATTAGCTTGGGGTTATGGGAGCCTTGGAGTCTACACAGTGAAAGATGGATATGATAAGATCCTTCCAAAACCTCGAACCTCCTCCTCATACATATCAGGTTGAGGATTGGAGAAAGATTTGGTAGTCCAAGGGTTGGCCGAAAGTAAACTTCTTTGCCTAGCAGTTCATGCACAATGGAATTCTTACTTTTGATAATTTGAGATGTAGGAAAATCATTGGTCCATCCCAATGTGTTTTATGCTACAAAAGTGAGGAAACATCTGACCACTTGATGTTTGAGTGCCCGTTCACATGCCAAATCTAGAAGCGATGGTTTTTAGCTTATAAAATCCGAGCCAATGGTGATTTGAACCGAATTAATATTTGGGAAAGATGGAAGAGGGGTAGATTTAAATCTAAAGCTCTTCATATTAGGTGGAAGCTTGGATTAAACTTTATTTGGTGGCAATTGTGGTTGGAGAGAAATGGTAGAATTTTTAGAGAAACCTTTCATCCTTGGATGGCCTTTGGCAGGTCATTTGGAGCAAAGTCACGGAAACTGTGGTAGTATATGCTAAATAGGAAACTCAGGCTGATATAGGGATGATGGAGAATGAAGCTAAAGCGCAGGAGGGGCAGGATAGAGCTAGTTGGAAAACACCCCCAAAAGGCTGGATTAAAATTAATACAAATGGAGCTACAATAGGCAATCTGGGTAGAGCTGGAATTGGAGTCGTCTACAAGAATCATGATGGGACAGTGCTCTATTGGGAACTACAAGGCCTGGGTAGGGCCACAAACAATGAAGTAGAAGCCTTAGCTATCAAATCCGCTTCTATCTGGGCGGTAAGACAAGGTTATAGGAGGATAATCATAGAATCAGGTTCCCAAATCTTGGTAGGAGCTCTAAATTTCATGATGAACTTTGCTTTGGAGATGTGGAGGTTGAAGATTCTTGTTACCCACATTCAGGAGTTGTGGAAGGAATTGGGTGATGTGATTCCGATTTATGTCGTTAGAGCTTTGAATAAAGTGGCGGACTTCTTGGCTAAGACGGGTACCGAGAAAGAGGTCGGGGTTTAGTGGCGCAGTGGCATGGCTATTGAGGATGAGAGGATTAGGCAGGTTGGTGAGCAAATTCAATGTTTGGTTAATTTGGATAACCATTGCAGACATATGGTTTAAGTGATTTGGCTCCAATGCATATCTCCTTTTAATGTTGTCCTCAAAAGTGGTTAGTTCTTAGGATCTTAGGTTTTAGAGTTACGAAAGTTTGTTGGAAAGTTAAAAGGAGGAAATAGGTGCTCTTGTTGGCTAAGGTTGGGAGAAGTCTCATCTCAACTTGTAAATAATCTTGTTTTAATATAATTTTTTTCAAATTCTTTTAAAAAAAAAAAGAGTTTCATGCTCAAACCAACACATTAACCCAAAGACATCCTATATTTTTCCATTTTATTCATTGTAGGATTCGGATATAGAAATATGACATGCACTTACAATACAATTTTCTGGCGTTCACTAGGAATCATGAACATAAGCAAAAATTCATCCTTCACAACTGCAGTTATTTAAACTGCCTGTAACTACTGTTAACTGGTGGTCACAAATCTGCCACAGGAAAGGATTTTGGTATGTATACGCGCCCTAGACCTGGACCAACATTGAAAGGCCGGAGGGAAGAGATGCCCTCCGTGCCAATCTCCGGAGAAAGGCCGACTCCTTTACTAAACTACTTGGGTTTTTAAGCTAAGAGTGCAGGAAAGAAATAAAAGAGAGTAAGGGAAGAAATGTAAATGATTCAGTGGGAAAGAACCAACAACACGATTACTAACTAATACCTTGAAGTAGCAGCAATAAATACAAAGAATAAAACTTAAATGAACACCACGCTAACTTCCCTATGTATCCTCTGGAAGAGTTCCAGGATTCAACTATTTTCCTATGCCTAAATCCAGATTGCAGAATTACAGCAATTAGGAAAATACATGAATATTACAGAAACTACTAACCACAGGCAGCATAAAAAGAATATCACGCGGTATTTTCTCCCCTATGTATCCTTCAGGAGAATTCCAGGGTCCAACCCCCAATCACACACCTAAATCCAGGATGCAGAATTACAGTATGCAAATGAAGAAATGGAATAACAGAAATTATCACAGAAGGCAGCATACAAAAGAGAAATTGAGCCCAAAGTCTTTAATATCGATTGCAGAAATCAAGTTACAGCAGCTTTCTAGCAAAAGTTCCCCCCTTTTCATTACAATTCGTGGGTTTTTATAGAGGACCCGACCCTCTGAGGCATCAATGCACTAGATTTGGAGGTACGCCCTCGGTATCCTGGAAAATCTGCGCCTGCTCCTACTACGACTGAGTTCTCACATCCCTTTCCACATTTAACAATTACGGCCGCATCAGCCGGGGAAATCTGCATTTATGGGCCGTCTGACTCGTCCTGGATTTTTCTGGGTGCGGTGCTCGAGTGGATCCTCAAGTCCCTCTGGCTTTTCTTCTGCGGCTGATATTTCTTTTCCTGTTGCCACAAATGGGCACCGGGTCTTTCGGGCAAGTAAAAACGCATTTATGAAACACTCAATTGCCTTGGAAAAATACCCGGCCTAGGGATGTGTGCCCTTGAAGAAAGCGCCCTCGAAGGAGCTTCGCCAAATTCAAATTCGGGGCTTCGCTTCGCAACAGATGTGAGCCGAAGCGGGGATGATATGAGTGCTTCGCGCGAAGGGCTTTCAAAAATGGCTTCGCGAGGACTTGATGCCGAAGCAGATATTTCTCGCCAAAAAACAAGGCTCCTAACTATCTATTACTTCGCCGAGAAAATAGGTTGAATGCTGCTTCGCTAGGGATTTTGTCCGAAGTGGCGGATGATCGCCAATGGACCACAAAATACTTCGCTGCGAACCACCTCAAAGATAGTCGTTCGGGAAGTTTTTAGCCGAAGCATATTCCTGCCTTAGAACATTTCTTTGATTTTTGAGGGCAGCCAAGCTTTGAATGAGGGAGCTTCGCATAAAAGTTGGCCGAAGTGGATGCTTCGCAACGGCTTGGGGCGAAGTAAATCTTGCTTGGAAAAGTGGTTCGCCAGGAGAGGGGGCCGAAGCGGATGCTTCGCTTAAATTCTAGCGAAGCACTTTTAAACACTTAGAAACTTCTGCATTCGCCGCTTCGCAAAATTTCGGCCCGAAGTGACTCTTTTGGAAGCTTCGCTTGCGAAGCTCTTTCTATGCCTTAGAAAATTTTGGGCTTGCACCTGGGCTCTCTTGTTTCCTTTCCTTTGCGAAGCTGTTCCTTATTCTTTTGCGAAGCCTCTTGTTCCTGTTATGCTCGTGGCGAAGCTCTTGTATGCACATATAGCTTATGTACAAAGGGGGCAAAAATGAAAGCCAAAATTGTTGTAATGCTAAAAATAGTAAGAAAGAAAGGGAACAAATTCATGGAAAAATAAGAAAATACTTTACAAAATTTTGATTTTCATTACCCCTTCAAGCAATGTGACAAAATTGTCAACATTCCTGGCGGCTCGCGGGGCAACGAGCTCGCCTCGGTGCAAGGACCCTCAACCTTGATCCATTGGGCCAGAGTTGCCTCCAGACCCTTCTCCTCTCTGCTTTTCTTCCTCTGAGAGTGCCTCTGCAGCTATTTCTTTTTCCTTTTCTTCTTCCTCTTCTGGTGCTTGTTCAAGTTGCGGCGGCGGGGGAAGGCGATCACGGATGCGTTCCATGGTTCGGCGAACATGGGCCCAGGCACCCTTCTGAAAAGGTTCCCGATCTTGTAGTGCCTTAACTAGAACATGGAACCGATCAATCTGCCCTATGTCGGCATATTTGGCTCTTGCGCTCAAATCATTTAAACAAGCCGCGATCCTGCAATATCTAAGAATGAAATCCGTGACCTGCCCCTCTCTGACTGGCTCTTCCCATTCATCTATTTCTCGAAACATCACTTTCAAAGCTGAGCCAAGCTGGTTTGAGTTCTTCTTTGGTTAAAAGGTTCCCGTCATCGTCGGTGAAACTCGGGAAACCTAATGTTGAAAGGTCCTGGAAATATCCCAGTGATGTACGCTGCTCCTGTTCAAACATGTCCATGAGATTCTTGGCCTTTCGAGCTTTCCTCACTTTGGAGAAGAAGGCGGGGGGGGGGCGGGGACGGTGGACCAATCTCTTGTTGTCCGACTCATGGCAGCTACCTGCAAGTCTTGATATTTGATGCTCTGTACTTCAAAGGCCAAATTGAGTCGGCTTCTTATCTCTTGTATAACTTCGTCCACTATTGGCCCTTTTTGTGCAACGACATACTGGGCTTCTGTGATATAGGATAAAATTGACAGGGCACTGGAGGCCCGGGATCTGAAGTTTTTAAGCAAGTGCGAGCGGATGTCCTTAATTCTGCCTCTATCAAACAACTCTAAACTCTCCTTCTCATACAACTGTTGCTGCATCTGCAAGATTCTACCTTCAAATTCCTTGGCCTTTACTTCAGATTCGGCCTGTATCTTGCTTTGATTTTCTGTTGCGATCTGCAGTTGATCTACCTGTTGCTTCAAGGCATCCATTTCCTTCTTCATTTGCTCGCACTGCTTCTCTGCATCTTCCAATTGTGAGCGCGTTCTGGCTAGATCCTCCTCTAGCTTAACGTTTGCGTTCTCTGCTTCATAACGGCGCTGGTCGACAATCCTTGCATGTGCGCGAAATGCCTCTATCCTTACATGCATAGATTCAGATTCATTATCTATGTCCATATGCTCCAGGTCCTTGACCTTCTCTCGATATTCGTAGTCAGCAGGGGTCATTTCATCTAGGGGCTTTTGGACCTTGGGTATTTTCTTTACTTTGTGAAGCTTCCCATTTTTCAAATCAAATACAGCGCACTTTTCTTCCTTTGCTAGAGAACGCCCCCTTTTCCTCCTTGCCTCTTTGAGCATTTTGTCGGTATTCTGTCGGGCTCGGATCAACTTTTCTGCTAGAGGACGCTCTTTGATCATAGTCAATTCATTCTCAAATGAGGTTGGGTCACCAGCCAAGGGGGTGAACAAATACAGTGATTGTATGGGTGATGCGTCGCCAGTGGGTTCGGCGATAGGTAAGGTGGGGGTTCTGGTGGACGTGGCGATGGTATGTGCGGCTGGGGAGCGGGAGTCGGGGTTTGGAAGTGAAATATCACCTCCGGTCTGACCAAGTATTATGGGAATGGTGGCGTGGGTGAGCGAAGTGGTGTTTGTGGACGCGTCCCGGCCTAACGACTCAGATGGAGTGGAAACGTTTACGGGGCCGACGGGGTTGTGAGACAAGTCTGCGACCGTAAAAGAAACCGCGCGATGGGGTGACTGTTCAGTTTGAAAAGCACTTTGGGGAGATTTATTCAAAGGGACAGAAGACTCTAGGAGACCTTCAGCCGGGACTACTGTAGACGCGACTTGGGAAACAAGAGTAGAAGGCAAGGGATGCGTACCTGCGTGCTCTAGTGATAGAGCAGAAGCGGCAAATTCCTGCGTATTTAGTTCATGCCCTTCTCCAACTTCCGCATTCTCAACATTCTCTTCCTTTTGGAGGTATTCCTCCACATTGATGATATCTACTTCGGACATCTCCTCCGTTTTTTGCAACGCTGTTCCTCCAACATCCACCTCAACTGAGCCTACTGTAGACTGTTCGTTAGAAACACCGGAGGGTCTGGTACGAGGTCGTTTCGAGTTAGGAGGGGGCATCTGAACTTGTTCAAGTCTCTTTCTCTTCCTTTTCTCCTCCTTTTCTTGTTGCTGCACTGACCTCCCAACGTCTATGTCAGAACCTCCAACAGGCTCTTTTGGCAGCTCCTGCTGCACCACTACTGCTTCTTCTTCTTCTTCCTGCTCGGAAACATCATCAATTCTTCTTGGGCTTTCGCCCGAACCCGGGGCACTAGGAGGGATGAAGTCGGCGAAGGAGATGGGCTGCCAAGATCCGGCGTTAGCTTCATAAAAAATGGCAAAATCCTTATCCATCTCTAGGAGTCCATATGATTTTTGCTTTCGGCGATGGACTCTCATCACCCACCATTCTTTCAATTGCTCTTCACGCCAACTTCTTAATTCTCCCCTCAAATCGTCCTTCATTTTCCTCCAGAATGCGGAGTCTGGACCCGGAAAGGGATGTCGGATGGGATCATATTCAGCTTCAATGGTGTAAAACTCATGCCACGGGGGCAATGTCTTCATTCTCTCCAGGTGCCACTCCAAGTCTCTTCCGGTGGGGTTGTTCCGCTGCTCCACTATCTCCGGGCGGGGGCAAACATGGAAGTTTTTAAATCTGAGGTGGTCTCTCATTACCCCCAAGGGGTCATAGCACCACCGCTGTGGGATCTGCAACAGACCGAAGTCAGCAAGCTTATCTTCTAGGTAAACATGTTGTTTGAGGGCGAAGACCTCAATGACTCCCATCTTGAAGGGGAAATCACAGGTTGGTGCCCACTTTCGGCCGTGGCCATAAATGACATTTGTTGCGTCGCTCTGGCGAGCGACCTCCAATGCGAATTGGTACTCAGAAGTGTGAACCGGCAACAGGAAGGGTTTCCCTGTAAATCCAAACAGGCGAACAACAAGCCCCTGTGTTAATTGAAAAACATCCCCCTTCCTCTCAATAATGACCTTATCTCTGAGGCTTGTGGGCACCCGAGGGCAAGAACCTTGCATTAGCTGAATAGCAGGTCCTAAAAACTGTTGATTGAAAGCATAATACGACTCCGTCCTCGCCAGGAGAGGAGTCCACTGATACACTGGCTGAGGGGCTCCATCTTTACCACTCGGAGTAATAGCAATGTGGGGAAAATGCTTCTGAGTATGATAGAAAAAGAGCCAAACTAAGAAAGAGCAAGGCCCAAAATACTGGCCCGTTCCAGAATTTTTCATGCTAGCCAGCCGTGTGTGCAAGGTCAGGGCCACCCATTCCGCCCAGTCAAAGAAAACCGGGTTAGTGTTTGGCCTTGATGGGTCTGGAGCGTAAAATTCCCCTCGCGAAATACACTCAGCCAGTGACACCTGCCAAGGGTGTACAGAAGCATCTGTAGACAGGCCCGCAACCCACGCAATGATGGAGAAGATATCAGTATTCTTAAAATCACTCAGAGAGCGAGGCATCTGAGGTAGCTTGCCTGAAGGAAGCCCATCTTTAAGATTTTCACTCAAGAATTTTATGATGTGGCTGGAAGAGGTGAACCTTTCCATTTGTTCGCTCAAATTAACATTGCGCACAGTATATCCTTTGGGCGGCCCTTGCAGGGGAGCGAAAGCTTCCTGCACATCCTCCTTAAAAATCGTGAACAATTTGTTACCCGCAGCGTCTAGGACCTGCCTGGTGGAGGGTTGATAATTCTGCGCGATAGCATGAACTAACTCGGGACAGTGGTGCGCTGGCGGAGTCAGGTACCAGTATATCTGTGAGTAATAGGCAGCGGCCCTTTTGTTCTCCGCAGACAGTCGGCTTCTCATGAAGTCGATGGTATATCGTAGCTCGGTAATGCTTTTTGAAAGCTTCGTGTCCCTTATCTTTTCCCATCCGTCAATGGGTGGTTCCACGAGTAGCTCCTCCTCTGAATCTTCCCTCTCTTCCATGGCTTGTTTTTTAGGGCGAAGGTTAAGGTCTACCTTTTTGGGTCTATGTCTCTTCTCCTCCTTAACCCTTTTAGCTTTTTCTGGGCCGACTACTTCAGGTTCCTTCTTCTTCTCCTTCGAATTCTTTTTTCCCATTTTGACTTACAGGAGGCAGCAGAACTTTGGCGCAGAATTATGGCCAGGGCTCTTACACTCGTGCTTATCAGCGGGTAAACAGTTTTTTTGCTGCTAGAGCTTGGGTTTTATAGCTGCGGATTGAAACTACCACCATTTATGGCACCTGCCAAAATTAAATTCATATACCGGGCCGAGGAGATCGTCTTGCTCATGGATTGGTTTTGCGGAGCAGGTGCACGCGGGCCAATGTACTTTGAAGTCCTGACCATGCTTCGAAAATCTAACTCTCTGCCACCTCGTATCTGGGCACGACTTTTAATCATAACTACATTCTCTTGGGATACACTCCGCCACCTTTGCATTAACTCCGCACGTTCTGAACGTTCTCCTAAGCTGCTGCTGGCACATGTCTCGAGGCACGTTTTGAGTGCGTTGCGTTTTGCGCCTTATGATTTAGCGAAGCTAACTTTAGCAAAGGACACTTCGCGGCGAATCTTGAGCAATCCACCGGTCTTCTATACTTCGGACCCGAAGCTGCTTTTTCCACGGGATTCGGGTTACCTTGTTATCTCGATGGCCGCTTCGCGAAAAATCAGCTCCGAAGTGGAGATTAGGCTGTCTTTTGAGCGAAGCATTTATCTAAAGCATCCCTTTGTCTTTATTGCTTTTACGGACTGGGAGAATGGTTCGCTGAATTCTTTTTTGAAAGTCGCTTCGCCCGGTCCTCTTTCTGCGAAGCATTTTCCATGCCTTAATCAATCGGAGGCTTCGAAGAGGTATTTTTATTTGCTCCTTCAGCGAAGCCTGCTACTGAGCGAAGCTGTTCGTATCTGCTTTCTCCCTTGGGGTTTGAGCTTTACGAACTATCCCTTGACATTGGTTGTTGGCGGCGCGCTGTACTCTGGTCCCGATCTTTACTATGATGTTGTTTGGTCTTAGAGGTAACCTCTCTACGCCTTTTCTCATTTTGATGCTAAGGCACTTCGCGGCGAACCAACCTATGTCAGCCTCTTCGCGCAAAAAATTCCCGAAGGAGGTTTCACTTGACTTGGTGAAGCAGGATTTAGTAGCCTCAAACAGAATCCATTGTTATAGCGGCGTGAAGCCACAATCTCTATCTGATTACGTACTTAACTCTCGAAAGTCTTAAAGCAAGGTATATACAAGTACAAACAACAAAATGCTATATACAAGGGCAAAAATTTTAGGGCACCTTTTTAACGATGGAAGGTCTTCAAATGAAGACCGTTTACAGGAATTGGCAAGGTCTGGCCGGCCGCATCTTTGAGGATAAAGGAATTAGCAGAATTTACCTTTGCAATCTCGAACGGCCCTTCCCAGAAGGCGTCAAGCTTATCATGGTTGCCAGGCTTAGCTTTCCAAGAGTCCCACTTCCATACCAAGTCTCCCACCTTGAATGTCCGAGCAGAGGACTTCTTCTCGAACCAGCTTCGGGTGATTTGGGCATGTTTTGCGAAGTTCTGGTAGGCCTTATCTCGATCCTCCTCCAGCTGTAGCAATTGAGCTAGTCTACCCTCCATGGGACTGGATTCCTCTTCCTCATCATTTAACATCCGTAATGCAGGAATTTCTGTATGAGTTGGTAAGACAGCCTCTTTGCCGTATACCAGGGCATAGGGTGAGGTTTTGATCGACTTCTTGATAGAGATCCGATCAGCCCATAGGGCTTGATCCAGGAGAAGGTGCCAAATCCTTTTGTTCTTTTCTATGAGCTTTCTCAGTAATCTCAACAGGGTCTTGTTTGTTGATTCTGCCAATCCATTACCCTGTGGATAATAATTGGAGGTGACCTTGCGGTATATCCCATACTTGCAGGTGAATTCATTGATCTTGGCACCTGTGAACCCAGGACCGTTATCTGTGACTATTGCTTCAGGGATGCCGAACCGGGTGATCAAACTCTCCAGGAACGCAATAACCGTTTCTTGGTCGGCGTGTTTTGTGGGTACCGCTTCAGCCCATCTGGTGAAATAATCAGTTGCCGTCAAGATGAACTTATGTCCTGCAGAGGAATTCGGCGAGATGACTCCTACGAAATCTAATCCCCACTGTTGGAACGACGCTTCTACCTGTATCGGTCAGAGGGGCATGGGAGCATTCTTGCTTCGGCCGGCGAACTTCTGACATTGTTCGCATTTTCGGCAGACTGCAAAGGCGTCGGCGAAGAGCGTAGGCCAATAGTAGCCTGCCCTGATTATTTTTAAAGCTGTTGTTCTTCCTGCGAAGTGGCCCCCAGATAACCCGGAGTGAAATTCACCAAGGATCCTCCTCTTATCATCTTCTCTTATGCATCTTAGAAGAACACCGTCAATATTCCTGAAGAATAGGCCTTCGGGGCGTAAAATGTAACGGAGGGACCGCATCCTGAAGTGCCTTCGCTGCGAAGCATTCAAATGTTGAGGACATTTCCCAGTGTTGAAATATTCAACTATTTCACTGACCCAGTCCTTTTCATCTACTTCCTGATTTGCGAAGCTCTCTTCTGTTATTAAGTCACCCCATTGGCAGGCTGTCACCTCGGCTGCGACGCTTTTTGCAAGCTCCTGGCATAGCGCGCGACCGCGAACTAATTTTGTGGGTCGAATTTCGATATCGAACTCCTGTATTTTGTTGACCCAACCGGCCCTTTTGCTGCCTAACTCTCCCTGGATAATGAAATTCCGCACGTCTGGGTGGATAACAAACACTGTAACCCGGATTTGGGAGACAAAATGTTTGAATTTCCTCAGAGATTTCATGACAGCATGCACTTGTCGTTCTATGAAGTTGTATTTTTCTTCATGGGGCTGTATTACCTGACTTAAGAATGCGATGGGGCGTTCTTCGCCATTCTCTCCCTTTTGCGTTAGGACTGCGGCGTAACTCTCAGGTTCCCCTACAACATACAAAATGAAGTCTTTACTATAGTCAGGGTTAGTTAGAACAGGTGCCTGAGCGATTCGGGCCTTGATCTCTTCAAATGCTTTCCTTCTATCATCGGTCCAGGTGAATTCGGCATCCTTTTTCAAGAGCTCAGACATCGGCTTAATGACTTGAGCGAAGTCTGGAACGAATTTCCTTACAAAATTAATTTGGCCGAAAAAGGACTGCAGCCCTTTCTTATTCATCGGGAGTGGGAGCTTTAGGAGAGCCTCAGCTCTATCAGGGTCTACGACGAGCCCCTTCTCTGATATAACATGTCCCAGTAGTTTCCCTTCATTCACCGCGAATATGGATTTCTTCGGGTTGATTGAGATGCCAAATTCTCTGCATTTTTCGAATATCTGCTGCAAGTGTGAAGGATGGTCCTCTCTTTTCCGGGAGAAGACAGTCATGTCATCTAAATAGATGACGATGACCTTATTTAACAGTTCGCCGAATGCTAAATCCATAGCCCTCTGGAAGGTGGCTCCTGCGTTTGAAAGGCCAAATGGCATTCGCTGATAAGCGAATGTCCCCCACTTAGTAGTAAATGTCGTTTTGTGTTGGTCCTCATCTCTTACCCAAATCTGGTTATACCCTGAAAAACCATCAAGTAGAGAAAAACGCTGGGCTCCAGCTACTGAATGCAAGATTTGATCAATCTGCGGGAGAGGGTAGTGATCTTTTAGCGAAGCTTGGTTTAAATTGCGAAAATCTACACATAGGCGGATATCCCCATTTTTCTTCCTGACGGGAACTAAATTCGCTACCCAAGAAGAATGCTTTATGGGATAAATGATCTTAGCTTCAAGCATTTTCAGAAGCTCGGCCTTCATCAGGACTTCGATCTTCGGGTTGACAGGCCTTTGCCTCTGTCGGAAAGGCTTGACCCCTTCCTGCAGCTCGATCGTATGTTGAATCATTTGTCGATCATAGCCCTTCAGGTCTTGATAAGACCATGCCACTATGTCTGGATATCTCTTGCACAAAGATTGGATCTGTTCTAGTTCTGCTGTGGTGCAATCTGTTCCAACTTTTATCACTTTCCCAGATTCAAGCTCTAGATCTTGGTATTGCCTAGCGTCAACTTTGATTCTGTGGGAAACTGCTCTGTCATTTTGATCGAACAAGCTTTCCAAAGTAATCAATCCCCTTGGGACATGGTTATTTTTTAGTTGGACCAACCCTTCATACTCTTCATCTTTTGGGCTTCTCCCTTCAATAGTGGCTGCTTCTTGGACCAAGAAATTGATGATCTGTTCATCATTGTCAAAGACTTGCCAGTGCATGTCCCTATCCGGCACGGAGGGCCTATAAATCAACCTCACGGCTTTGGGCTTGTGTACCATGTCGTCGGCTGGAGAATATCTAGCCGCGATGGAGGCCAAGACGTCAGCATGTCTATTTTTCTCTCGTGGGATGGACTGCAGACTAAGTGATTCGAATTGCTCGAACAGGTCCCACACTCTGTTACGATATGCTTTAAGATAATGCTTTTTGGAAATGCACTTGTTGGTGACCTGATTACATACCAGCTCTGAGTCTCCGAAGATTTGGAGATGTTTGATGCCTAATTTTTCTGCTTTCTTGAGTCCTAGGCATAGGGCTTCATATTCTGCTGCGTTGTTGGTACAGCTCCAAACCAACCGGTAGCAATATTCTTTCTGCTCGCCAGACGGTGATACTAAAAGTATCCCTGCCCCGGCGCCATTTTTGCATCGGGCGCCATCAAAGAACAATTTCCATAATTCCTCTTGGGCAGCCGTCTTATCTTCTGGCTTAGTGCGCTTTTCAGGTTCTGTGATAGTATAGCATCCCATTTCTGTCTCTATCATGGCGTTGAAATCTGTCAGTGAAAACTCGTCTTCAGTATTCAACTGCGCAAGAGATTCTTCCACTAAGTCCACCTGGTCTATTTCTTCGGCTATTGTATGAATGGAATCATTACTTTCTTCTTCGGTCATCTTCTCTACGAGAAACGTAGAAGGTTTCTCGTTGTAAATCTTAACCTTCCTTCCTTTGAATGGAACTTCTAAATGCGAGTAGTCCATGGAAAGATATCCACCTAGCTTAGCCGTGAATTCCCTTGAAAGACACATGCTGAAATATGGCTCCAGGTCAACGACTACCACCTCTTGTATTACTACAATTTGGGGCACTTTATGCAGTCGAATAGGTATATCCTTGATTACGCCAACTGTTTTTACAGGGGTGCCATCCAGCTGGAGCACGTTGTGGCTGCTTCGCGTGTACTCCATTCCTATCTCTTCGCAAACCGCCTTAGGCATGACTGTTGTTGCGGCGCCGGAGTCAATCATACAGTTGTGAACGATATGCCCTTCCATTTGTAAGGACAGGTAGAACGGAGGAGGCCTGTTCTTTCCTGTAATGGACGTGGATAGGGTTTGCACCAGGGCAAGTGGTGCTGACTTTCCTGCTTTTGCTGTCTTCAAGGACTCCTGCAACAAGTCCACTTGTCCAGGTAGCTGTAATGCGTCATATAGACTAATCTTGGCAGGGGTTCTCTTTAACTCGTCCACGATGTTGTACCCTTCGGAGGCATGTACTTCGGGTTCTTTCTTGGCTTCATACCTTGTGCGATATTGCTCTGTGGCTTCGACTCTTTGTCGTTTTGTCAGCGAAGGGAGTTTAAGCTTTTCCCTAGCCTGCTCCTTGGTTTCAGCCTGGAGCGGAGCTACGGTGGCTTGTTGGTTTTCTCTTTTGCTGGCGAAGGATAGAGAACTTTGTCTGGAGCCTTGACCGGTTGTTGCCCCTTCTCACGGCGAGTATACACCTTCAAGGGGGCCATTTGAGCTGCATCTACCTCCATTGGTCTTTTTCCCTCCCTAGTAAGAACTGAAACTTGTTCTTCTTCGTCGATTACCAGGTTCTGATCTGCTTGCCTTATTATATTGACTTGACCGCTAGGATTGCTACCCGATAGCGTTTGCACGTAATGCTGATGCAACATGCAAGTCCTCTCTTCATGTGGGTCATTGCATGTGGAGCACCAATGCACATAGTCAGAAGTGCTCGGTCCTTCATTAATCGCGGCATTCCTTGCCGAAGGCCTTCCCGGCTGTACCACTTGATCTTTAGTGAGCGCTGGTGGGGGATACGACCTTCTTGGCAGAAATTCCTGCTGTGCTTGCTTCTTCTTCATGATGATCATGTCATTAGACAAGGTCTGTACAGTAGAATTCAGAGATTGAACCTCCTGCAATATTTTAGCCTGCATATCCTCAGCTTTGGGGGCCGGTGGCAACGGGGCCATCGTTGGTATTGGAGGCAAGGCAAGGTACTGGGGTGGCGCTGGTAACGCAGGAAATGACGAAGGGACAGTGGGTTGTGGTGCCGAAAATGTAGGAAAATGTATTTGTGGAGTCGTGATCTGGGACACAATGGGGTTCGGATTCCATGATGGGATTGGATATGCAGGGGCTGCGGAGATTTGCGAAGTAGATGCACCAGGATACTGTGACTGAGGAAATTCTGGGAATATGGGCATCGGCATCCTTTGAGGAAGTTTACCAACAGCTATCAAATCCATTTCCGCTTTCTGGGCCAGTTCATATAGTTCAGGGAAGGTATTAATATTCGAATATCTTACCATCACACTGATGTCAGGGTTGAGGGCCCTAAGGTAATAGTATGTTGCAGCTTCACTGGTTGGTCGAAGTCCGGCGGGTACCCTTTGCCAAGTTCGGGCGAACCTCACATTAAAATCAGCAATCTCCTCCTGCGGGTGTCTCTGGATTGTTGTAAACTGGTGCAAGAGAGAGGACGGATCGGCAGATTCATTGAAACCCCTCATTAGTTGTCCAGCTAACTGGTCCCATCCCGTTATAGTGCCAGGTGGTAGGGATCTATACCAGTAGAGGAGCTTTCCTCGGAGAGACAGAACCAGAAGCTTTACCATAACTCTTTCTTCTGTGATGTCATGAATCGCCGCCAGGGAGACGATATCTTGGATATGTTCCAGAGCCGTCTTCCCTGTGCCATCGAATGTAGGGATTTTTTTCATGGCAGCAGGCGGAACCTGCCCTTGTCCCGCTAGATTTAACGGTCCGGAAGAATTCCATGCTGGGAACAATCTGGGCGGTTGTTGTGGCGGTGGCGGTTGCTGTTGCTGCTGCTGCATTTGTTGTTGATGTTGCTGGTGTGCCATGCTTGCGCCTAGATTTGGAAAAACCGAAGTTCCCGAAGCTCTTGGTTGATTGCTAGCTGGAACGGAGGCACTTGTATGATCTGGTGAGTTAGGAGGGTTAGGAGGGAGACTAGCCGTTGTGTTGTCCGAGGTTAGACCTTGTTCGTCAAAGGCAGCCTCTTGCGAGGACGCTCCGCGTAAAAGTGATTCAGGCGTGACTAGCCTGGGGCGTTCCCTGAAGGCGTCAATATCAAGTTCAAAGAACTCAGTTTCTTCTCCACTATTCCTAACTCTCCATCTTGTTTGCATGAAGGCACGGATATTTTAGTACCGGTCTCTACGGCTTTGAGATTTTCAGGTTGAACAGAGTCGCCAGATGCTAGAGTCTTTCGGTAATGAGATAAGCATCAACTCTCACTACCACTCACAAGGTGAGACTGACCGGGTCCCACCGGGCGTGCCAGAAACTGTTGGTCACAAATCTGCCACAGGAAAGGATTTTGGTATGTATACGCGCCCTAGACCTGGACCAACATTGAAAGGCCGGAGGGAAGAGATGCCCTCCGTGCCAATCTCCGGAGAAAGGCCGGCTCCTTTACTAAACTACTTGGGGTTTTAAGCTAAGAGTGCAGGAAAGAAATAAAAGAGAGTAAGGGAAGAAATGTAAATGATTCAGTGGGAAAGAACCAACAACACGATTACTAACTAATACCTTGAAGTAGCAACAATAAATACAAAGAATAAAACTTAAATGAACACCACGCTAACTTCCCTATGTATCCTCTGGAAGAGTTCCAGGATTCAACTATTTTCCTACGCCTAAATCCAGATTTCAGAATTACAGCAATTAGGAAAATACATGAATATTACAGAAACTACTAACCACAGGCAGCATACAAGAGAATATCACGTAGTATTTTCTCCCCTATGTATCCTTCAGGAGAATTCCAGGGTCCAACCCCCAATCACACACCTAAATCCAGGATGCAGAATTACAGTATGCAAATGAAGAAACGGAATAACAGAAATTATCACAGAAGGCAGCATACAAGAGAGAAATTGAGCCCAAAGTCTTTAATATCGATTGCAAAAATCAAGTTACAACAGCTTTCTAGCAAAAGTTCCCCCCCTTTTTCATTACAATTCGTGGGTTTTTATAGAGGACCCGACCCTCTGAGGCATCAATGCACTAGATTTGGAGGTACGCCCTCGGTATCCTGGAAAATCTGCGCCTGCTCCTACTGCGACTGAGTTCTCACATCCCTTTCCACAATTAACAATTACGGCCGCATTAGTCGGGGAAATCTGCATTTATGGGCCGTTTGACTTGTCCTGGATTTTTCTGGGTGCGGTGCTCGAGTGGATCCTCAAGTCCCTCTGGCTTTTCTTCTGCGGCTGATATTTCTTTTCCTGTTGCCACAAATGGGCACCGGGTCTTTCGGGCAAGTAAAAACGCATTTATGAAACACTCAATTGCCTTGGAAAAATACCCGGCCTAGGGATGTGTGCCCTTGAAGAAAGCGCCCTCGAAGGAGCTTCGCCAAATTCAAATTCGGGGCTTCGCTTCGCAACAGATGTGAGCCGAAGCGGGGATGATAATCCTGTATGAGTGCTTCGCGCGAAGGGGCTTTCAAAAATGGCTTCGCGAGGACTTGATGCCGAAGCAGATATTTCTCGCCAAAAAACAAGGCTCCTAACTATCTATTACTTCGCCGAGAAAATAGGTTGAATGCTGCTTCGCTAGGGATTTTGTCCGAAGTGGCGGATGATCGCCAATGGACCACAAAATACTTCGCTGCGAACCACCTCAAAGATAGTCGTTCGGGAAGTTTTTAGCCGAAGCATATTCCTGCCTTAGAACATTTCTTTGATTTTTGAGGGCAGCCAAGCTTTGAATGAGGGAGCTTCGCATAAAAGTTGGCCGAAGTGGATGCTTCGCAACGGCTTGGGGCGAAGTAAATCTTGCTTGGAAAAGTGGTTCGCCAGGAGAGGGGGCCGAAGCGGATGCTTCGCTTAAATTCTAGCGAAGCACTTTTAAACACTTAGAAACTTCTGCATTCGCCGCTTCACAAAATTTCGGCCCGAAGTGACTCTTTTGGAAGCTTCGCCTGCGAAGCTTTTTCTATGCCTTAGGAAATTTTGGGTTTGCATCTGTGTCCTCTTGTTTCTCCCTTTGCGAAGCTGTTCTCCCTTATTCCTTTGCGAAGCTTCTTGTTCCTGTTAATGCTGTGGGCGAAGTCCTTGCATGCACAGTTTATTTACAAATAGGGGGCAAAAATGACAGCCAAAATTGCTGTAATGCTATTAACAATAAGAAAGAAAGAAAACAAACAAGAAAATCTTTTACACAACTTCAATTTTCATTACCCCTTCAAGCTATGTGACAAAATTGTCAACATAGCTCAAACCAACACATTAATCCAAAGACATCCTATATTTTTCCATTTTATTCATTGAAGGATTCGGATATAGAAAGATGACATGCACTTACAATACAATTTTCTGGCGTTCACTAGGAATTATGAACATAAGCAAAAATTCATCCTTCACAACTGCAGTTATTTAAACTGCCTGTAACTACTGTTAATAACTTACATTGCACTGTGAACATTCCATTCGATCAAGGCGCCATTAATGCTAAATACTTCTCAATAGCAGCATACAATCAGATTTGATAGTTCATCTTGAGTGGTTGTAAATAAATCTTCACACAAAAGTAGATTGCAACAAGGTCCTATTTATCAATTCTTTAAATGAACTCCTTTTTTTCTTTTCTAAAGATTATCTGACATTTTTTAGCAACTACATTTATGCGTGAAGTTTAACAACAGAGGAAAGCATTCATAATAATTTTTTTATAAAATTAAAGCATCCAAATTTTAAAACTTGCTATAGTGTAGTTCTCACAAGTTAAAATACCAAACACACCTAAAAATGGAGCACACAAAATGAATTCTGCATTTTACAACACGAAATGAATTTTGCCTTCACAAATAGAGTACAGTGAAATTCAGAATTTATATATGCCATTTATACCAACTTGGGACATCCTATAGTCAATTGTTACCTGCAGCTGGTGCAATTATCTGTATTTGCTGCAAGAAAGTTACATGACTACATAACTATTATCAAGACTTCATCATATAATTACCACGTAATTCATCAATGGCTGCCAACACATTCCACAACTATTCACAAAATCCAACAATGACTTTCATTAATTTTAATAGATGATTGCTACAACCATCACCAAGTATTTAAGAAATAGTACTGTATAATATCTGTTACTAAGTTCGTAAAATAGCAACGACCACACTATAAAAGGCTGCTATGAAGGGGTTGTTACAAAATACTATAAAGAGTCGTTGCAATTCTCGGATTTAGCAGAGAAGGTCCACTTTTTCAATATATAGGCAGAATGTACCATATGAACATCACACTTGCTATTTCTAAGAAGAAAACCAATCAACAATGAAAACAAAACTCACGAAAGCTGCCACATCAACTCTAGCATGGTGATCTTAACTTAATATAGATATAACATTTGTATATTCATATAACTTCAAGATATTTACTGCAGACTCAATGACATAATTATGATGGATGGCTGCTTGTAAATTTTCTCTCCTTTTTTTTTTCCTTTGTTTTTTTGCAAATTTGAACATTTATAAAAGAAAAATAGCACATTTTCACTATTTCAATTTTCAAGCACTACCTCACCAAGTTCAATAAAATTATTGGAAGCTAGGTAATCCCTTCTCATTTAGTTTGATAGTCCCACATCTAGTGAATCCATCCAATAATTACCATGTAACTGGACAATTGGATAAATTTCTCTTGAAGTAATGTGTATGTGATTCTGATTGGTTTCCAGATATGAAAGTATAATCCGTAAAGAAAAGTTAATGGATGCACAAACTTTGGCAAAAGTTTTCAATGCCATATGTATTTGATGATATTATCCATGTATTGCTTGGCAAGATTTGAACCTTGGTCTCCTCTTTAAATATCGAGGAATCTAACTGGTTGAGCTAATGCCACTTGATGTATTTGATGATATTAAATTCCATAGCAAATGTTCATTTGTTTGCAAAGCCTATATCTGACAAATCACAAGGTGTCATTTAGAATATTTAGCAAACTTGTTAAGAAGAAGAGGCAATGAGCCTCACAAATAACTTAAGCCTTCCATAAATTGTTTCAACTCTATGTTGCAGGAAGCTCCTAGGGTGCCCTCTTTTCCTCGTTTCTGAAACTCGAAACTCCTCGGGAACTTGTCAACTTGACTTTCTACATTTCTTGGCATTTCTAAGAGACATTTTCAACTTTTTTTTTTCATTTTGAACCAAAAAAAAAGTCCAATTTTGAGGTTTTTAGAGTTTGCATAGGGCCCACATGGGACACACACATGACTCAATTTAATAAAATCAAGTTACTATTAAAAAAGATCTAAGATGAGGAAAAAAGGACAAAATTAATGATAACCTAAAGTAATTATAAGTAGGGATCAATGAAGCCACAAAATCTGAAACAAGTGGCATGCTTTTCACCAACAAAGAGGAATTGAACATGAAGTTATAAAAAAATATAAGTAGAGGATCTAATTTTTTTGCGCTATAATCTCTGTCTTTCATTTTGCAAAAAACAACAGTACACAAGACGACAAACAAAATATTGGGATGTTGCTGTGCTGCACCTGATCTCAAGGATGCTGAAAGTCCTCCTCATACACCTGCTGTTCAAGCCATAGGAGTTGGGTCCTCTTTCAATTTTGGTACTGATTTTGATGACTTTGAAGATTAAGAACCAAGTTTATAGTGTATCCCATGTAGTTTAGTTTTGCATGAATGTATAGCTCTGATCTACAAAGGTTGAGCTTTGACATTAACCATTGTACTCTATATGAGATTTAATAATTAAATATGTTTTTATCCATTTATGATCTCTTTAATTCAATTTTGTCTTTAAATGTTTAAACTATTTCATATTTATTAAGATTAGTCATTTCCTATAACGTTTCTGCATTTCCAACTGTTTCAAGGATTTGCGTTTCCTAAGGCGTTTCTGTTTTGGAAACTTTAACAATTTCCAAGTCTCCTGCAACTTAGTTTCAAATAATCATAGTTAAGTGGTCAAATGCACTTGACAGATATACTTATTGTACTCTAAATGGGATATAACAGAGGCAGTTGTCTTTGAAAATAACATCCTTATATGGACCAGGTATTCTGCTGTGTAATTTGCACATTTTAAAGGTCAAATTGGGGAAGCTAGTCTCTGCCATAACCTTTAGTTTTTTTTTTTTTTGTCCCAAAGAATGCTTCTAGTAAATCTTGTACAAGAAATAACATTGAAAAACAGTAAAGACAGCTGGAAGGTGTATGTTGTTCAACAACTATACAAGGTGATGTACACCATGTATCCAACTCTTAAGAGTAGGAATCGTATGCTTGGGGTAAATCTTTAAAACGAACCAAATCAAAAGATTAGTAATCTTGATGAGAAGACATTAAGGTGAAAATGAAATCCTACCAAAGGGACATGCCACATGTAGATCATCAGTTTATAGATAAGAAAGCATCACTCTGATAGCAACACAAAAGCATAAGGACCAGCAAAGCATGATAGGTAACACCACTGACAAATATCAAAGAACTTGTTGCTTGAATTTTCCAAGCTGTTGCCCCTTGATAAAGCTGCCCAATACATCAAAGATGTTCCTCTACTCATGTAGTCAATTTATAGTCAGAATCTCAAGGCAGCAATCACCTTTCAAGGTTCTCCTATTTGAACAGTGTAGATTGGGCTGCTGTCACAGATCGTACATGTAAGCATCAAAACATTACTTGTATCTATTCAAAGATTGAATTTTTGTATTAACTGTGAACTTCCAACTATTAAATAGAACGTGTATAACAAGAACAAATACTAATTTATTTGGATCCTGTGCAGAGATCTCTAATCTCCGTCGATAATCAAGAGTGTGCCATGCAAGACGTAGTTAATTCCAATATTCACTTTCCAGTTATGAGCATAAAATATCATTTCAATTCGAAGTTCTTGATTTTTGTGTTTAAGCTTGGTGTTCAAATTGCTTTATGAATTACGGTTTTCTATTTTTTAGATCCTCTATTTCTTTCTGTTTTGAATCCAGTTGTCTTTTTAGCATAATGATCTATAAATGCAATTCATCTACTTATTGCATGCGTTGTTATGAGATGCATTGCTTGGTTTGATGATATTTACCAGAAGATGCACACCAACATTGCCTTTCCCCTCTAACCTGTCAAAGTATTTGTAGATATTAATCTCCTTAATTCACCTGTCAAAGTACTAATGCCCTGTTTTGCTGAAAATTATTTGCAAAAATATTTTTTAATCTGTTATGTTGATCATAAGTGTGACATTTTGGTCTGTTCTGTTGAACCTATCTGAGTATATCTGGAGATTCCTTGTTCATTCATATTCTTGGTTTGCCTTCAATTTCTGAAAGATATCCTGTCTGATTTGCAAATTCTGAAATTGGCTGAAGTGCCAGGTCTGAAAAAAATTGTGCTTGATTTGCTGTTATCAGAAACATTGATTGTTTTTGCAAGTTTCTCAGTTTCTGACCAATCTTTTCAATTTCTTACATATACAAATCTATCTTCAAGAACAAATTTCTGATCTCAAAGTACCACGTCATCTGACATGTCTTCTGTAATTTGTAATGTATTTACAAAGACTCAGATAAATACTTGTTACATCAATTCTAAAAATCAACATGTGATTTTTTCAAATCAAAGTTAAACAGAGATCTAAATTTATAATGTGAAATTCATTGACCCAACTTTATGAATGAGAACCTCATGATGCAATGAATGAATATGCATACCTGTTATTGACAACTGGAACAAAATTTCCAATTTTTGTTGTCTCTGTGACATTGCCTGCCTGAGATTACCTTGTCCGAAGGTTCCAATAAAACTTATAGCAAACAAATTCTTGCACAAGACTGCTATCTCCTTTTCTTCGTTTTTATTTTTTGTATATATTAAGGCCTGTTTACTTGCTTTTAAGATGGATTTAGTTTCATTTAATTAAAAGATTCTAATAGCGGGACAAGATATTTTCACGTTCAGAGTATTATAAAAGGTATCCACTATATGTGTGGAGTTTCTTGTTATGAACCTCTATTCTCATTAACAAAAATCATTCACCAATATGCAGAAATATACAATAAATCAACCACATTAATAAATCCACACAAGACAAGATATGAAAATACCCTTCAAGTAGGGCAACACCAAGAATACTCCTTAAGGAAGGAATCACTCCACAATATCTCCAAGCTCCATGAGCCAAGACTGTTACAAGAGAATACTTGATCTGAAGGCTTTATAGTTAGGGGTGCATCTCTCCTTATACAATAATTGGTGGGTTGGAAGTTGGAAGGTCACCCATATGAAATTGTGGTGGTTCACCTTCCATGAGTTACAAAGTGCATAATATTATAATATAACCACCCTTGGGTTATGTGTGACCCATGCCATAATACAATATAATATTATATCCCCACATTCCTATCCCCTTACAAAATTTTTTGTCCTCAAAATCTATGAAGAAACTAAATAATATGATCTTCTAAGCAATGCTGACAATGTTGGAGAATATTACATTATTTGGTACATGCAAATGTACCCCCATGGTACCTTTATGGTACAAATGTAAATATGTAATAGATTAGGGTTTGAGTCTATAGTTTAGGAGAGTGATTTATATTTATGTGTGTGTCTATTTGCAAGTTGGCACAAGTGTCATGTAAGTGTGTAATGTGCAAGATATGCACAAGTGTCATATATCAGGAGTGCCTGTAGAAGTGTTCAAAGTTAAGTGTGCATGTAAGTAGAGAGTGAAGAGTCATGGATACAAGTGTCAAGATGATAAGCCAAAGGTCATGGGAGCTGTCATATGGAGAGCAATTGTCAAGTACATGAAGAGTCATCTTCTATGTCTATATTATGGAGACAAAGCTCCATGTATTGTAAGTGAAGAAAAATAGAAGAAGATCATATTCAAGCATTAATATTAAAGCTTGTCTGCATATTTTGAGCAATATTATTGTAAGTATATTTCATGCTTGTACATGAATGATTTTGGGCATTTACATTCATCTTTGATATGATAGTGAATGTTATTATATTTTATATTGACGAGTGTATACTTTGATTGCTCATATATATAATTCTACTCTTGAATATTTATATTAAGACCTGAGATATTTTTACAAAATTATATTGGGACCTGAGATAGTTTGGCTCAAAAGCCAATAGTGATATTAGAGCTACTGCTTAACTCTATCCATTTTTGATAGTCATATTTTTAGAGTCTGTCCACTTTAAAAGTAATGAAGACTTGGACTCTATTTTTTAAGGTTTGAAAGAGTAGATATTGAGGGGACAAATAAAAGTCACCTTGATTTGGATGCTAGGGTCTATCCACTTGGTTCAAGGAAAACCAAACAAGGACTCAACTAGAATACATTAAGAGCCAACTCAGAAGAAAGTTGGACGTGAGGGGACATTCAAAGTCACCCTGATAATATTTTTGGATTCTCTAGTAAGGAGGAGAATCACATATTGCACTCAGATTAGAATTTGAGAGAGAGTGCAGAAGAGAATATAGAACTCGGATAAAATCCAAAGCAGAGTAGAAAGGATATAAAAATTGAAGCTTTCTACATGATATATTGATAGTTTATTATCAAGCAATATTGCAATATTATTGCATACGTTTAATCATTGTGCAACTAGGTAAAGCAATAGCCTAAGTAGATTGAAGCACAAGCAAGAAGCGGCCAGGCACAATGAAGACAACAAGTGTCAAGGCACAGTGAAGACAACAGTGTCAAGGCATAGTGAAGACAACGACCAATATCTAGTAGTCTAAGCGGCCAATGTTGAGCAGTCTAAGCAACCAGCGTTAAGTAGTCTAAGCGGCATGTGTTGAGGAGTCTAAACGACTTGCATTGAGGAATCTAAACGATGAGTGTGAAGGAGTATAGGTAGCCAACAACAGTGAGACTAAGCAAACAACATCTAAGAGTATAAGCAACCAAGGAATAAGAGTGGCTAGCAACGAAGGAACGTACAAAGGATAGGTGGAGCACAATGCAACCTAGCCAGGGAAGAGCATCCAAAGGATAAAGTGCAGTCAGGATAGCACGTTATAACCAGGGAGAGCAAATCATAAAGCACAATGCATCTTCAGCAGAGTGCCTCAAGAAGGCAACAAAAGTATGTCTCAAGAAGACACTAGAATAAAGCATCTCCAAAATAACGCATAAGGGAGCATTTCCAATCTAGAAGTCAACATAAGAGAACATCTCTTGAAGAGCGTCTCCAATCCATAACTCACCAAAAGAAAGCATTTTTTAGAAAAGTGTCTTCAGACGAGTGTGCACCTCTAGAAGAGCATGTACCTCTAAAAAAGCATCACTAAAAGAAAACAACAGTGTTTAACGTATTCTAAGGTATGTTTGAGTGCATTGAATTTGTAATAACCCTCCCTATCTAGTTCTCTAGGGGTTTGCCAATTCTTAACATTTTTCGTGAATTTTTGATATACAAAATCACAAACACAGAGCAATCCATAATTCTCGAAAATATTGCTTTATTCTTATATCAAAACTAAGGCACAAATTACAACGCAAATACCTCAAACGCTGATGAAACCCTAGCTGCTCCGTGCTCTATAAATGATGATGAAGGCTCAGCCCTTCTGATGTGAATATTGTGTGCTGTCCCAGCTCCAAATATCCCCTGTATAATCTCTGAAGGATCCTGTGTGGTAACCCAACTCCAAAAGTCTTTAAAACTGAAGTCCAACTGCAATCCTTGTGTGGAAATGCCCAGATTGACCTGAGGGTAATATTGCAACCCCGAAGCCAATGTCCCTGTAAGAGGTTGTCGTCTCTCATAAGCTCCAGAATCTCTGTAAATGGCTCTGCCAGAGAGTCATCCAAAAAACCAGAGAGAAAAATAATAATCTTCGCATATCTCCAAATGAACTCAAAACCTCCTTTTATCTCCTCCATAGGTCGACCTAGGGTTAGGTCACTTTTAGGGTGAGAAAATATAATTTTATCAATTTTTAATTCCACCTTATTTCTCCTTAATTTATTCACCCCCTTATGCCTAGGCTTAACGACTTTTTAAGTCGTCACTTAAAATGGCCCCTTCTAAGTATAAAATGATTTTATAATAAAATAAAGTCACTGACTTTACAAAATTAAATTAAATAATCACTTTATTAATTTTATCTTCGACCATTAAAATTTCCAACCTCTGCCCATCCGAATTGAAATCCACGAATGGTTTTGGACACCCATTTCACTGAAGAATATCATTGCATTGTCTGTTGTCCACCGAAACCCTAAAAATGGACATGGCTAAAAATAGTAACTCTGATCAAACAAATCTCCAAATGAGCCCAAACGACCATCAATCAATAGCTCTCTGGGTACTATAAAAGATTATGATATCTCCAATGGCTCCCCTCCATCTGACTTATCCTACGGGAGCTCGTGTATAGGCTAATCTGCTCTGCACCTGACTGCGTAGAAAAGAGGACATTACAGTCCGCCCTTCCCAAAGATTGCTTGTCCTCAAGAAATACGTATACATACTCCAGTCAGATGCTACATCCCGAATGAGATCACATCAAATCCCTTGGATCCCATAGCAACCTCAAAAAGGAACCGCCACGCTGACGTTGTGCCACTCTGATCATCACTACCCCTCTGACATGGTTAAGTGGCAGAAGTCTCAACTGCAATAGCATGATGAAATCTCTCTCCAATCTGGCACTGACATGTCTGTCTGAGTTGAGATGTAATATCATGTACCACGACATACCGAAGGAATCAACGTCATAGATTACTGCAAACACAATGCTGGAAGTGCCTCCATAGTCATCACCTAACCAACTCAACTCGACGTTCACAATCCTGGAATCTCCTAGATAATCCCATTTAGCCCAATCTATTGCAGTCAATGTAATATCCTCTGGAAATATGATGTCCCTCATCATACTCAACCAAGTAGGGTGTAAATGTATCTGTATAATTCCTAAAAGATCAACCTCACTCCACTCTGGCAACTCAATAAGAAGCTCAGCCTCACCATCAAGACTGGTATGCCCATTATGATTGCACCCTGTGCCAAGTAACATCTCATGCATAGGTGACTCAACCAGGCTTATCTCTGCACTTTCACTGATTAAACTGACCCCTTGAGAGGGCACTGTGTTCAAATAAGAAGTAAGATACTCCATGTAATGCCAACCAAATTGTGGACCCATCTCCATCATGTAAATGTTATGGCTGTCCGAAAAGCGAACAACGACATATCTCTCATACCCATGATCAACTATTGCCCACAACATGCTCCTACCATTGCCCTCGATGCCCATCAAGGCAAACATACGATCCTGGGTAAGAGAACTCAACTCCTAGTCATCCGGATTAGGCTGGAGGATGCTCATGGAATCACCCTCAGACTCATGTTGGAGTAGACACCCAGTCTCAAACAATGTATCCTGATGATCTATTACAGTAAATGAATCAGCACTCTGCATCTCAAAAAGCGGATTGCCCAAAAATGTCACATGATCCATCTCATATAACGGATTGTCAGTCCATAGGAAACAATTATCTCCCTTGTGCATATCAAGGTTATTTTGCTGATCCCAAATTGTGTAATATGTTTTCATGGGACAATGTGATAAGTCATAGTCCTCCTGAATGCAATCTAGTTCGTCAACAGCCCAATCTTCCTGGCTCTCTCTTGATTCAGTTGTTTAGTAGATTCTAAAACAAAATTGAGTTTCACTCTGTCTCATGCAATGAAAAGTGTGCCTCTGACAAAGAGCTTCTAGTCCACTCAAGCTCTTCAGTTAGTTGATTGATTTCTTCTTCTTTGCTCCTGTATGCACTAAGGGTCTCTTCGACAAGCTTGGCATAGTGATCTCTGTCTGCAAGAGTGTTCATGAAGTCTAACTTCATAGTTTCTAAGGCTGCCCTCAAATTCTGTAAATCAGCATCTGGAGATTACTTCTACACCCTTCTGTCTCTTCTCAACTTGTGCCCTCCAATATAGTTCTTCGGTGAACTTATGGGTGGCATCGAAACGAGATAAGGCTGCAACAATTCTGTCCTCATCAGACCTGGAACTTAAATAAGATTTATGTACCAAGTTTTCAAAATTATGCATCTGGTCTCCCTCTTCACACTCTTGATGTTTGACTCCTTGTATGAAGATGTAGTAGGCAGATCATCAAGGGGATGACCATAATAAGGTGCTGATCCACTCGGATCCTCATTAAGCTTATCATGAATACAATCTGAAATGGGATTATAACCAGCAATAAACTCAACATCCGTGGAGTCCTCATGGCTGTCTTGAAGAGATAAAATATCCTTATAATATGATTTTAAATCAGCAGCAATCTCAACTGTGTTATGGTCTGAAAATTCATGTGTGCTCCTCAAAAGGGGTTGCTATGAATTTTGTAACATCACCATCATGTGTATCATCCACCACTGACTCCATATGCAACTCACTCTGCAAATCTCTGAAGAAGATGTAGTTATCCAGTGCATGCATCCTAATTGATTCAGTGTGAATATCCAACCCAAGTTCTTCTGAACTGTCACCATTAAAATGTGATGGATGAATATCATCATGAGCTGATTGGGAATCTACGTCACTATCAACTGGCTTCTCCAAATTTTTTGGGACAACAG
Organism: Wollemia nobilis; assembly: GCA_028583015.1. Taxonomy (NCBI): domain Eukaryota; kingdom Viridiplantae; phylum Streptophyta; class Pinopsida; order Araucariales; family Araucariaceae; genus Wollemia; species Wollemia nobilis. The sequence continues at coordinate 15,607,841 of JAQPPZ010000521.1, forward strand.
GCTCTTCATTGTGTTTCGAATTTTTGATCTTCTCAGGAAGGTTCATTTTTTCATTTCCATTAGGTTGTTGCCTCATACACATATCAATATAATCTTCATTAGACATAAGAGCACGGAAATCATCATCATGAGCCCTCCACTCTTGCTGGAACTAATCAAATAATTCAACGACTGTAGGCTCAACCCTTACCGTAGTAAGAATTGTAGGTAGAGAAATTTGCATCATTGTAGTTTATTGACTGATGGATTTTTGTATCTCACTCCGAGTCCTATCTCAATCACGCTGTCTCCTAAACCAATCATTATAAGACTCCATGAATTTGAAATTTACTTAGGCTTCCACAGGCTGACAGAATAAGCTGAGCTCTGAATTAACAATACCCATAACTCTTAAAGCCCAAATCAACCAAATGGGTATTCAAATCACCAATACCCAGAAACTGGAAACCCTAGATTTGAAACGACAACCAAACCCTAACTTCCAAGTCTGAAAAATACTTACAGCTGCTGCATATTTTTTTTTTTTCACACAATACTGAAATAATTTATGAAATTTTCATCAAACCCTGAACAGGCTAGCAAGAAAAACCAGCTGATACCACTGTAATGACCCTCCCTATCTAGTTCTCTAGGGGTTTGCCAATTCTTAACCTTTTTCGTTAATTTTTGATATACAAAATCACAAACACAAAGCAATCCAGAATTATAAAAAATATTGCTTTATTCTTATATCAAAACTAGGGCACAAATTACAATGCAAATACCTCAAATGCTGATGAAACCCTTGCTACTCTGTGCTCTATAAATCATGATGAAGGCTCAACCCTTCTGATGTGAATACTGTGTGGTGTCCCAACTTCAAATATTCCCTGTATAATCTCTGAATGACCCTGTGTGGTAACCCAACTCCAGAAGTCTTTAAAACTGAAGTCCAACCGCAATCCTCGTGTGGAAATGCCCAGATTGACCTAAGGGTAATCTTGCAACCCTGAAGCCAATGTCCCTGTAAGAGGTTGTCGTCTCTCACAAGCTCCAGAATCTCTGCAAATGGCTCTACCAGAGAGTCCAAAAAACTAGAGAAAAATAATAATCTTCGCATATCTCCAATTGAACTCAAAACCTCCTTTTATCTCCTCCATAGGTTGACCTAGGGTTAGGTCACTTTTAGGGTGAGCAAATATAATTTTATCAATTTTTAATTCCACCTTATTTATCCTTAATTTATTCACCCCCTTATGCCTAGGCTTAACGACTTTTTAACTCGTCAATTAAAATGACCCCTTTTAAGTATAAAATGATTTTATAATAAAATAAAGTCACTGACTTTACAAAATTAAATTAAATAATCACTTTATTAATTTTATCTTCGACCATTAAAATTTCCAACCTCTGCCCATTCGAATTAAAATCTGCGAATGGTTTTGGACACCCATTTCACTGAAGAATATCACTGCACTGTTTGTTGTCCACCAAAACCCTAGAAACGTACATGGCTAAAAATAGTAACTCTGATCAAACAAATCTCCAAATGAGCCCAAACGACCATCAATCAATAGCTCTCTGGGTACTGACAAAGATTCTGATATCTCCAATGGCTCCCCTCCATCCGACTTAGCCTACGGGAGCTCGTGTATAGGCCAATCTACTCTGCACCTGACTGCGTAGAAAAGGGGACATTATAGAATTCAAAGTTGCACAGGTAAGCATTACTCAATCCTTCTCTACATATTTTGCAATAATCAGAAGTCGTTGCATTGCTCAGTCTTAAGGTGCCAAGTGGAAGGTAAGGTAAGCAACATTACCTTTCCTTAATTTAATTAAAGTTCTAAGTTAAGCATAGTGAGAAGAAATAAAACTTAGAAACTTTAATTTATTTAGTGGGAGATAAAAGGATTACAACTTTTTAGTAAGAGAAAATATAGGTGGGAGATATAAGGTTTTCTACCATATTTTGTTTTTTGAATTTTAATATTTGTTAATTTTGGAGTCAAGGTTTTTTACTTCAAATAGGATTTAAAATATTTGAATTTGATTTGAAGTTTGAAGAAATAAGGTTTTTTACTTCACCCAGGTGTTGTAGGTGAGTTGGAGAGGAGAGGGCAATCCTCCAAGGGAGGTCCCGGGTTCAAATCTCCACCCTACCAAAAAGTTGAATTGGGTATCCAAAAAACCAATTGATAATGTTGGTGCGGGCAGGGTCGGGTGCGACCCTCGGGTGACTTTGACGGTGTAGAACCCCCTGTTCGTGGTCTCTCAGACCAAGGCGGCCTCGCAAGGGGTTTTTCACTTAAAAAAAAAAAAAAAAGTTTTTTTCTTCAAATAGGATTTAAAATATTTGAATTTGATTTGAAGTTTGAAGAAAATAATAAAGTTAAAAGTTATTGAATATTTGAAGGTATTTAGAATTTTGCAAATTTAATTTAGTAGGGAGTTAAAAGGTTTACTACTTCAATTTTTTTTTTGAAATTTGTAAATTTAGTTGAAATTTTGGAATGTTTTTGAAATTGCATTTATTGAAAATTGGAGATAAAAGGATTTCAACTTGAAAGAGATTTAATTTTTTGAGTGATAATTTTTTTGGAGTAATCAGGTATTCATCTCCAAATGATATTCTTTAAAAAAAAAGGAATTTGATCATGGAAGAAAACGATTTGAAATTTATAATAAGAAAAGATTGGAAGTTATGAAGTCCGACATAGGAAAATTGACTGAGAAGTCTGAGGGCAAGCTAGATATGATAGTGCAATTCATCTATAGAGAAACAATGAATGAAAGCTTTGAAACATTTGAATATTATTTACATTCAAAGCTTGTTGAAGCAATTGACAATTCAAAAGATGATATTACAATACCTATTGATATAGGTAGCATAATGTATATGGCATTGCTTTCACTTGAACTTCATAAAGATGAAAGTCAAAAGCAAAAAGAGTTAATTGAAACTCTAAAAAGAAAAATAGTAATTGATCATACAAGTGATTCAAGTGAATCATCTCTAAAAACAAGTGTTTCACTCTGCATGTAATATTGACATTCCAAGCTCATCAAATTCAGGAAATTATTATGATGCTCTAAGTGAATGTTATGAGAATACAGGACAACATCAAGATGGCAGGAAAGCAAAAATAAAAGAAGCACATGAACCAGAGACCAAAGACAAAGAAGAAGTTCAAGCCATTCATGAACATCCATTAGAAGTGCACAACAAAGAAGCAAAACCACATGAACCAAAAGTCAAGAACAATGAAGAAGCTCAAACAATTCATGAACAAGATAGCAAAGAAGCAAAGACTAAGAATGAAAGGAAAAATATGAAGAAGAATTTAGAGCAAAAATCAAGAAGGAAGCTGAATACAGATCTCAAGCAGAAGATCATGTACAATGTAATTTTACATAGATTGAAGACTAACCGAATAATGTAATACAGGGGGGTGTTGGAGAATATTACATTATTTGGTACATGTAAATGTTACCCCATTGTATCTTTATGGTACAAATCAAGAAGGAAGCTGAAGACAGATCTCAAGCAGAAGATCATGTACAATGTAAGGTTACATAGATTGAAGACTAAAGTCTTGAATAACCAAATAATGTAATACATGGGGGTGTTGGAGAATATTACATTATTTGGTACATGCAAATGTTACCCCATTGTATCTTTATGGTACAAATGTAAATATGTGATAGATTATGGTTTGAGTCTATAGTTTAGGAGAGTGATTTATATTTATTTGTTTATGTGCATGGTAGGCACAAGTGTCATGTGTGTAATGTGGAGGATGTGCACAAGTATCATATGTTAGGAGTGCATGTAGAAGTGTGCGAGTGTCATAGAGTTAAGTGTGCATGTAAGTAAAGAGTGAATATTCATGGATACAAGTGTCAAGATGATAAGCCAAAGGTCATGGGAGCTATTATACGGAGAGCAATAGTCAAGTACGTGAAGAGTCATCTTCTACGTCTATATTATGGAGACAAAGATCCATGTATTGTAAGCGAAGAAAAAATAGAAGATCATATTCAAGCATTAATATTAAAGTTTTTATGCATATTTTGAGCAATATTATTGTAAGTATATTTCATGCTTGTACATGAATGATTTTGGCCATTTACATTCATATTTGATATTATAGTGAATGCTATTATATTTTATATTGGCCAGTATATACTTTGATTGCTCATATATTTAATTCTAATTTTGATTATTTATATTAAGACTTGAGATATTGTTACTTAATTATATTGGGACTTGAGATAGTTTGGCTCAAAAGCCAACAGACATTTGGTACCAATCTTGATCATCCTTCCATCCAAGTAAAATCTTGATTGGTGGTGGTATGTGATGATGCGAAGCTGCTCTTGTGCCACTTGAATATTCATAATTAATTTCTTTTTTTCCTGTATGTCCATCATAACTCCTTTATTGCTCTATGCACTGTCTTCTTGATTGTTGCCTCTCATGGTGGTGTGGATGGCGATATGGTCCAACCTTAGCTTGATGTTTTACTTTCTTTGACTCTTTAATTGTATGCTTCTCTATTTTAGCTTCCTCTACATGTTCTCCTAGAGCTTCCTTGGACTTTGTTGTTGCTTCTTCCTTGGACTCTGCTATGGTCTCTATTATAGCTTCAACTTTTGATTCCTCTACTGGTTCTTGCTTCTCCTTAGGTCCTTGCTCCTTAAGCTGAGAAATGTCCTATAGTGTTATCTTCTTTTTCTGGTACCATAACTTCATGAACTTCTTTTGTACATTAATGTTAATAGTACCCAAAGAATCCAACCAAGGATAACCAAGAACAATATCCACATCATCCATCTCAATAGCATGAAAATTAACATGCAATATATACTTATCCATAGAAAGTTTCAAGTCTTCAAAAATTTGAAATCTCTCTCCTTGAAACTGTCCATCTTTGATACTCTTTGTTGGAACCTATAAACTGTTAGCCAAGTCCCTATTGATGAAGTTATGCTTGTTGCTAGGGTTTATGGAGACTAACTTTTTTCTTTTGAATGCAACCATGAACTTGCAAAATAAAATTTTTATATTCAAACAAATCATTTTGAACATTGTTTTGGCTTAGCTTTTCCTTCTGTCAATTTATTGAAATTTTCCAACTCTCTTTTTAATTCCTTTTGTTCATCCTGGAGCCTAGCTATCTTTTCATATTTTTTCTCCAATCCCCATTTGCTTAAAAATGCAACTTCAAATTCTTCCCTTGTGTATAAAAAATCATGGTTACATTTAAAGCTCAAATACCAAGTTAAAGCTTCCCCTTACATAGAATCACAAATCTTATATCTCCATAACAAATCAAAAGAATTTAAAGACTTCAAAATTTTCCACCATTCCCCAACATCACTACCATCCTTTATAGTGATTATTGGCAACTCCATGACCTCAAACCAATTTTTTTTTCCCCAAGCAAGTAGGGTTTTAATAAATAATATATCTATAATTAAAATTTCTCAAGTCTCATAAACAATTATATCCGTAATTTTCTTCAAAACAAAACAATTGGCAACTGATTTGCTTACCCAAATTGAGAGAGATGAGTTTTTTTCTCTTTTGATGAATTTTCCCGCAGCCAAAGAACAACATCAATAGCTCAACTTCAAATAGCCATAACTCTCCCAATACTGATCATAATTTAACAAATGACTAGTCACTTTTGTAGTACTTGAAATGGTCTACACGATGGTGCAAGAATCTTTTGAAAGTGATTGTTGAAAAAATATATGATTTTTTTTTTCTCTTTTGACGAATTCCCACACAACCAAAAAAACAATGTTGATAACCTAACTTCAAACAGCTATAACTCCCTCTATATTGATTGAAATTTAACAAATGACCAATTATTTTTGTAGTACTTGAAAAGATCTACACGATGGCACAAGAACCTTTTGAAAACGACTGCTGGTAAATAAGATATAGCTCCCGCAGGATGAGATGTTTTCTAGAAAAATTTCGCTAATTCTGCAATCCACAAAAAACACAATCCCACTTTGCTAGAATTGTTGCCTTGATACCAAATATTATGAGCCTCTATCCTCATTAACAAAAATCATTAACCAATATGCAAAAATATATGCTAAATTAACCACATTAATAAATCCACACAAGACAAGATACACAAATTCCCCTCAGGTAGGGCAACACCAAGAATACTCCTTAAGGAAGGAATCACTCCACAATATCTCCAAGCTCCATTACCCAAGACTATTACAAAGAATACTTGATATTAATGCTTTACAGTTAGGGGTGCATCTCTCTTTATACAATAATTGGTGGGTTGGAAGTTGGAAGGCCACCCATATGAAATTGTGGTGGTTCACCTTCCATGAGTTACAAAGTGCATAATATTATAATATAACCACCTTGGGTTATGTGTGACCAATACCTTAATACAATACTGTGAAGACAAAAACGAAACACTAGATATAACTAACTAAAAATGAATAAACCACATAACACAAGAAATTGCACAATGGAATAGATCTGATATTATTATTGCTGGGGGGATCTGAGTACAATCAAATGTGACCCCAAATAGGGGTTTTACACAGTTTATTCAGATACAATGAATACAATAATGCTAGGGTTCTCCGAAACCCTAGCTAGCAATGCCAATGGTGTCTGTAAAACTCGTTCTTGCTCCCAACAAAGTCGAGTGGGCTTCAGATATCCGTTGAGCCGAGCCACTCTAGCTTAAACAACTATCCAATGCTGATGAATCTCCAAACCTGCACACATAAAAATAATAATAGGGAGTCAGTAATAACTGTGAGGGCTCCACTGCGTGAGACCCTCAGATATCAATAAAACCCTAGCTATTGATAAATGAAATTGCATGCAAATCTAAAGATATTGAAATGAAATAAAGAGATATGTGATTTACCTTGATACTTGTTGATTGTCCTTTGATGGTTGGATTTGTTGTAGGTCAATGGCGAAGGTGTGCCCTAGCGTCGCTCGAAGGCTAGGGGGCTATCAAAAAGCGCCCGGAGGTGCTTGGCGGGTGAGGGAGGATTCTGCAGAAGCAGATCTGGCGAGGGCGCGGGATGCGGCGACGGCGATGGCGAGTGAGGGAACGAGTAATGTGGTGGATGGAATGGGGGTTAGGGCACAAAGGCTAATTCGAAAGCTTAGGGAACTTAGGGAAAATCAGAGAACTCAAAAAATTTGGGACTTAGGGGTTGAGCCATCAAAATGGCTCCTATTTATAATCCAACCCAGGGCATGCTAGGGTTTCAACGACACTAATCGTGTGGCTGAGATTAAAGCACATCTAAGGGTGGATAATAAATCTAGGGTGTGGCATGGATTGATGTGGATGGATGGACAAGATTAAATAAAATCGGATGACTGGGATTGATTTATTTATATAAATATATATTTATTAAATATATATAAAATATTATTATTTAAATATATATATATATATATAAATAATAGGCGAAAATGGTGGGAAAGCTAGGATGGAGGGCAAATGACTATGTTTTGGGTGGTGGAAATGGCGGGAAAGCATGGATGAAGGACAAGTGGCTAGATTTTGGTGTCTACAGATGCCCCTTTTTGTACTGCGTTGTGTGAAACACAAGGTAGTGCAAAAACATGAGACACCTGTTTTGGCCAAGTGCAGAAGCAACTTCTCTTGGGATGTGGAACATGAGCTTGAAGACAAAAGAATAAAATAATTTGAGTTTTGTGTAGCTTACCCCCTCAATTGGCGAATGAGGTTGCGGATGAATCTCATGAGCCAATTGAAAAATATTCCAAATGTGCAAATGTAATGTGGACGATATGAATGATGTAAAATGTGATACCATTTTTGCCCCAACGGTGGGAAGGGGATTGTTGAAAAATGTGTCTGTTTTTGCCCTAACAGATGAAAGGATGTGTGAAAAATGTCTAATGGAAATGTCTATTTTTACCCCAACAGATGAAGGGATGTGTGAAAAATGTGTCTGTTTTTGCCCCAACAGATGAAGGGATGTGTGAAAAATGTGTCTATTTTTGCCCCAACAGATGAAGGGATTTTTGCCAAGTGTAGATGCCATGATCATGTAAGGTGTATCCCATTGTGGGAAAGTCAAAACCAAATGTGGTTGCCCCAAATTTTGGGGTGATTCGATGCTTTTGAAACATTTTGCCTTTCGGCGTCATTGATATGCAAAGATGAAGATGCATATAAAAATAAAAAGAGTCAACCTTGGAGGGCCTGCTAGTGATTGTTTGAATAATTCCCATGATTGGAACCAATCATCCTAGCTAGTGCCTATCTCTGTGATGACTATCAAGGAATTGTGAAATGATGAAATGTGATTTTTGTCCATGTTTTAAGCCCCACGAACTAGGCCATCAATGACAACGTTTGTGCAAAATTGTTCTTGGCAAGGTTTCACTCAAAATGTGAAGTATCAAATATGATTGTGATCTCGAGCAAGGAGATAAGTGATGATGATCATGGACAAGTGTCCTTATGGTAGGCTATTCATCTTACCAAATTGCATGGATGCAAATCGCTGCAATCGCCAAGTATATAGAATAACTCACTAGCTACATGGTTCACTTGAATATTGTTTAAACTTGGGCAAATATGCAAATGATGATGTGAAATTAAGTGAAGATGATGTATGAATGATGAAAATGATGATGATCATTGTTTTGTGAATATTTGTACCCTTTTGAGGTGCTTTTGTAACTTGGTTGGTGAATTTGCAAAATGTGGTCGCAAACAAGAATTATGCGTCCAAATTAGTTGAAATATTCACAAAACGTAATAAAATGATGAAATGAATGCATGGATGCAGTTTGGATTGATTTGGTGAAGGTAAGCCACTATTTTGTGCTAGTTTTATCTTTTGTCAATGTTGACGCGAAACGCCCGTGGGTGCTTGTTGTTTGCAGAAATGTCCGTGGGCGCTTTAGCGCGCCAGGAAATGCCCATGGGCGTCCCAAGGCGCCTGAAGCAGCTATAAATAGCTTGTTGGGTGAGATTGAAGCTCATTTGTGTGTTTGGGAGTTCGAGAAGCTGTGTCTAAGGAGTGAGGGGAAGTGAGGAGTGAAGTGAGGTGAGGCGTTTGGAGCGCGGAAGCTATGGCGGCAAAGGGAGCTAGTGCAGGGGTCGGGGCTGCAACTGGGGCGCAAGTTGCTGAGGTAACACGTTTTATTATGCTTTTGTATTGTGCAAAGTTTGTTTTTTTTGAAATTATTAACAAATTATTAACAAATGTTTTGTGTTGTGCTGCAACTTAGGGTTTTGGAGGCTCGGCACCGATTTTCACCCTACATCCTGGGATGAGGAAGGTGATTACGGAGGAGTGGGAGTTGCTTGGAGGAGGTGGGGCTAGCGAAGGTAGCCCGATTGGATGTGGTGAGGGCTGATGAGGGGTACCTCTCCACCTTGGCAGAGAGGTGGGATGCAGATAGGGGACATTTCAGCTCCCCACGGGCGAGGTGATAGTTACCTTGGAGGATGTATATCGCATCCTCAAGGTACCGATGGAGGGGATTCGGGTTGAGGTTGGGCTCAACCGAAAGACGAAGATGATGCGGATGTTTGGGGACGCATGGCAGGGGGTGAAGGTGGAGTGTGGGGGCATACCCTATTTGTCCATGTACGTGGACAAGGAGTTGGACCCCCTTCGTGCTTTGGTGATGTTCGTGTTGGCCAACATTGTGGCCCCGAACAACACTGGCATCAGGTTCCCATGGAACTTGATAGGGGTAGTGAGTGATATGCTCACTAAGAGACAGGTGTATGCATGGGCTCCTGCCTTACTAGCGCAGGTATACTGGGAGTTATATTATGTGACGAGGTGAGGGCAAAAGGGATTGGGGTGCAACTTATTGCTGCAATGCTGGGGATGTGAGCATTTTAGAGTTGCTCGATTGGAGGGCTTGCTCGTGGTAGAGTTTTGGAGGCAGCAACCCTATGCTAGGCGATGGGCATTGGCGGAGGAGGTGCAGCCGAGTCGTCCGGTGAGGACGAGCCGGTGGTATAGGGAGTTGTGGGCGAGATTGACATCCGTCCAAGTGGTGTGGAGGCCATGGTTGGGTGCCCAGTGGACCGGGGATGGAGAGCACCTGCGATGGGTGCATCAGGGTAGGTGGGTGGTTGGGAGGCATAGGAGTGAGGTGGAGTACTTCCAGTTCTCACGAGTGCTCCGCTAGTTTGGGCTGAGGTAGGATGTCCCTGATGAGCCGGTGTGGTATAGGAGACATCGGGAGGAGACCGAGCTACCTTGCACGGAGCCGTGGAGGGTGGTCTTGGAGGATGATGAGGAGATAGATCTCTCGGATGTGGAGGATGCGGGGATGACCATGGAGTATGATGCATGGTTCATGACTCAACCACCATGGGAACCACCTCGAGGAGTAGCTGATGGGGATGGAGGTGGAGAGGCGAGGGATGAGGGTGCTCAGGAGACTCAGGATGAGGGGACCCAAGAGGCCCCCAAGCGGTAACGATACCTTCGATCTGATAGTCGAAGGCAGAGGGCTAAGGGTGCAGCATAACAGGCTCCCGAGATTGGGGGAGATGGAGGAGATGGGGAGGATGCAGAGGAGGTTCCAGATGTACCTCCAGGCCAGAGCGAGGAGGAGTGGGCACAGCTGGAGTAGCAGGTGGTGGAGCAGGATGCGAGGATCATGAGGCTCTAGGAAGAGCTAGCAGAGAGAGAGCATCGACATAATGTCGACATAGCATGCCTTCGGTCTCGACATAGATATATCGAGGCATTGGAGGATAGGTTGATGGAACATCATATTCCACTTCCTGATCCTCCAACCTCATCTGTGTCCGGGGGTATGAGGCGTAGTGAGTCTAGGCATAGCTCTAGGTCTAGGGCTCCTTCTAGGTCACAGGGGTCCTCTTGGAGGGTATAGCTAGTGCTTAGATGCACTTTTGTATATGAGCCTTGGTGCTCCATTGTATGTAGCCTTTTGGCATTCATTTATACATATATATATATACATGGCTTTTACCTTTTGTGTTATATTTTTGTGTGAATGCTTTTTGTGGAATGCTTTGTGTAATGTATGTTTATGTTTATGCATGTGATATGTTATGGATGATTAATGCAAGGTGGCATGTATGGATGATAAATGCAATATGGCATGTGCTAATGATCATTTATAGTTTAGATATTTTCTTGGCCATTTTGTTAGCATTATTGTTTAATCAGGGGCACCAAACTTGGTGGCGAATGGGATGGATGACTTATGAACTAACATGGATGTTGACATGGAAGAAGACATGGATGTTGATATGGAAGAAGATATGGATGTTGATATGGAAAATTGCCTATTTTGCAGAGACTCAAACATCCTAGTGGTATCAAACAAACCCACTAAAACTACCTAATTCTTCTAGGACCAAATGTGTGTGCAGTGAATTCATTTACCGAATCAAGAGCATGGTAATGACCCTAGACAATCAAGAACCAGTGTGTGTGCAAGTGAGTTCATTAACTCATCTTGAGTAAATTGGGTAAACCTATTATGGTTGAAACCAAGAAGCTAGCTTGTCCGTATGAGTGGTCAAAGGTCTCTTTTAAAAGAGACATGTCGCCATGCATGAGCGTACTCCACTGCCAGTCAAGCATCTATAGCTCCGGTGGAGGCTAACTCCATAGTCCATGATTTTTGTTTTTGATATCTTAAGTTTTGGGGATGACTACCTAACCATCTGATTGGAAATGTAGTACGATCCTTACAACCCAATTGATAAGTGGTGTGTGATGTAAAAGATTTAGAGTTTTTGTTAGGGATTTTTCCCTACTCTTTCTTTTATTTTTGGAATTGTGATAGTGGTGAAAACCACTATTTTTATGGACTATGTTGCATGATGGGACTAGCAAGGATGACCCTTTTCACCTCAAGGTTCATACCAAGTATGGTGTTATCCCTTTTTGACACAAGATGTTTTTAAGATGTGAAATTGTGTTTGGTTCAAGAATGTTTTGGAGTCAATTCCCAAAACTCAAGATTTTCTTAGTGTAAGATGTGCAATGGTCCTAAAAATAGCTCGACATGTATTTTGGAGGTTGCTTAAAACACTAGGAGTGGTTGAGTGACCGGAAACACCTAGGATTTGTGAATGTGGCTTGTGCTGATGGCAATTTGACTTGGTGGAATTGTGTGGATGACAAGGTGCCCCTAATTAAGGCAACATGACTTTTTTTGGACCAATTAAGACCTTGAAATTAATAAATGATCCCTATATGAAATGTGGAATGTGGATGTGAAATGCAATATGAAATGTGGGTGAATGCATTGTTTTTGGAATGTTAAATGCAAGTGAAATGCTATGTTATGAATGAAGTGTATGCAAATGTTTTTGTGTATTAGCCATGTATATATATACATATATAATAATTAAATCATGCATAGAATGCTCTCAAGTGTATAACATTAAGTGGTTTGGGTTCTTCCTCTCCCTCTAGACTGGCAAGTCTGTAAGTACCATTACCCACTCTTTGTGTAACGATGTATGGACCTAACCAATTAGCCATGAATTTATCACGAAGATGTGATAATGCATTGGTGTTTTGTTGATTCTCTTTAAGGACAATATCTCCTATTTGGAATTCACGTAGATGGACTTTGGCGTTGTAAGCACGTTTGAGGCGGTCGTGATAAACTCGTAAATACTCTAAAGCATTGACTCGCCTCTCATCAAGAAGTGTGAGTTGGTCAAGACGTGCTTGTCTAGAAGTATCATCATCTATGAATTCCTGCAAAGAAATTCGCAATGAAGGGATCTCGAGCTCAAGAGGCATGATTGCTTTGGCTCCATAGACCAATGAAAATGGTGTTGCCCTTGTAGGTGTGCAGATGCTTGTTCGATAAACCCATAATGCCAAGGGAATTTGTGTGTGCCAATATATTTGATTTTCTTTGACCAGTTTCTTGAGAATAGCAACTAAGGTCTTATTGGAAGCTTCAACTTGTCCATTTGCTTGTGGGTAATAAGGATTCGAGAAACTAGGTTGTACGTTATATTTCTCGCAAAGTGCTCGAACATCCTTGTTCTTGAAAGACTTGCCATTGTTTGAAATGATCTTTGAGGGAATACCAAAACGACAAATGATGTGATGAAGTATAAAATCCACAATTCTAGGTTTAGAGGAATTGCCTCGATCCACTTTGTGAAATATTCAGTGGCTGTGATGATGAATGTATGTTGTCCCGAGGAAGGAGGTGAAATTTTTCCAATTAGATCTAGGCCCCATTGGGAAAAGGGCCAAAGGCTTTGAATGGGATGTAAGGCTTGTGATGGTACATGAGTTAAATTAGCCTTTATTGACACTTGCAATTTTTAACATATGTGCAACAATCACGTTCTATTGTGGGCCAATAATAACCATGCGTAAAATACGCTTTGCAATGGCCATTCCACTAAAATTACCACCACAAGTACCATCGTGGGCTTCAGATATGGCTCGTTGAGCCTCACTAGCCTCGAGACAATGAAGGAGGACTCCATCATAATCACGTTTATACAACACGTCCCCCAAGAGAATGAAATGAGCTGCCTTTTGCTTGAATGTAAGTTTGGCAGTTCGATACATGTCATATGGGAGTGTTCCAAACTTGAGAAAGGCTACTATTTGGCTTAACCAAGGCTCATATGAATTCGACTAGATAAAGCAAACATCCTTTTCATCTTTTGACTCAGCACAAGAAATTGCAGATTTAGAGATCGTTGAAATGATAAGGGGTTGTACCTCTCCAAATGAGTCTTTTGGAATCAATGATCCAAGGGAGGCCATCGCATCTGCAAAGAGGCGTGATGATACCCTATTGTCGCTCGAAGACTAGGGGAACTTTAGATCACTTACGTAAAATGCCCGTGGGCACTTAGCAGAACGAGAAATGCCCATGGGCACTCAGGGAAAATGGGAAATGCCCGTGGGTACTCAGGAAAAATGGAAAATTCCCGTGGGCGCTTGGGGGGGTTATAGGGAATGTAGCATAACCATATTTGGTTCGCGGAGGTAGGCGAAGATGGATATGGAAGCGACGACGAGCGAAGGCGAAGGCGAGGATGCGAGGGAGAATCCAAAGATTGTTAGGAATCTTAGGAAAACTTAGGGAACACTTCGAAAACTTAGGGGTTGAGCCATAAAAATGGCTCCTAGCTATAATCCAACCTAGGGCATGCTAGGGTTTCAACGACACTAGTCGTGCGGCTGAGATAAAAGCACATCAAAGGGTGGATAATAAATTTAGGGTGTGGTATGGATTGATGTGGATGGATGGACAAGATTAAATGAAATCAAATGGTTGGGATTGATTTATTTATATATATATATATATATATATATATAATAATAATAATAATAATATTATTTAAATATATATAAATAATAGGCAAAAATGGCGGGAAAGCTAGGATGGAGGGCAAATGACTATGTTTTGGGTGGTGGAAATGGCGGGAAAGCATGGATGAAGGACAAGTGGCTAGATTTTTGTGTCCACAAATACAACAATATATCTCCACATTCCTATCCATAGTTACCTGATGTCTTGACTCAAACATGTTAGATGTTTCTGTAATTTCAATACTTGCAAACAAGTGTGTTACTACCAAACAAGACAAGATAAAATTCCAGTTAAAAGTTTACGTTTTATCTAAACTCCTATTTGTATTTGTTAGAATTTGAGAAAGAAGAACTTCAAAATATTGGCAAAAATCTATATGGATATCAGCAGAAATAGGAAAAATGGATATAATTTTGGAAAGGACTTTTACAAAGGGGAAAATTGATTACAGACTGCCCTTCGCATGCTTTAATGAAAAAAAATTAATGAATGCATCCAAAGTTTGAGATCAGTCCTTAGTAACAAGATATCCCTTGAGCAATATCAAAAGAACAAGATAGAGACAGTGAATACACAAAGTAGGGAACTCCTACATGCATACCCAAGGGATATTGCACAAGAACCCCAAATCTAAGTATTTCTAACGTCAAAAAAAGTTCTTATTAATACTTATTTAGTACTAGAGGGTTGATAAGCTAAACTTGTAAATGACATATTTAACATGGTTTTAAATCCCCTCAGAAATCATGGCCTGCACAATTAGAGGACCTTAAATGTAAATTACCATTAATTGCATTTATTCCAAAAGATTTGCACAATCCAAATTAAGAATGCTAAAAAAATGATGAAATCCTCCAGGGTTGCCATGTCTCTTAGAGAATGGTCCTTGAAGAAGAGACATTGGAGATCATTGGAGTTACAATCTTTATCCTCACACATAATATGGGTTCTTATGACTATTTCTAGGCATAGAATTCACCGTGTGCAAAGTTGAACAATTGGCAACATTAATAATGATAATGATTTCAACATTGCTAGAGGCATCACAATATCTTTGCACAATGGATAATCAAAGTCTTTGCAACTTCAAATGGCAGCAGTAAAAATTCCCCTGCCGTTTCTATTATGCCATGACAATATGCATTGAGCAAATCTGTATAGCAGTGAACCCATTATATTTTTTATTTATTTGGTAAAAAAATTATTGATCTACCATTATACTATATGCAACCCACAAGTAGTAATGAATTTTAAACCCGTGGAAGACAATTTTCAGTGAAAATATTTGTTCAACAAAATATCAGCATGTTAAAAATTTTCAATTCAGGAACAAGATATGTTTAAAGACTCCAATCCTCTACCTTCAAGATTCCTAATTTTTTACCTTTAATTGGACAAGACTTTACTTCTCATTCTGAATTTCACTTTCATACTATTTGTGGACATTTTGTGTTTAGTAAATGCACGTGTCCTGAAGTTATAAAATCTTTCAGTCCTATTATATTTTTTTGATAATTTGTATTGTATTTACATTACGGGTTTTGAAAGGAACCCAAAACCTTATTACAGTAGAGGCCGGATGGCCATACGCAGAACCAAAAATTCCAAGGAGGTGTTGGGGACCTCAGAAACCCAGATAAACGACCATAACAAAAATCCTCTTAGACCCGGAAGGAAAAAGCAACTAGAACAGAGATTAGAATGGGCAAGCCCTAACCAGACATATGCACCAGACCAAAAAACACCTGCTTCGGCTTCAAATGCCCCACCTGAATACAACCGAAAAAAAGAAACATGCTAACCCAGGTAGACCAGAGAAAAACAAAGGCATCCTTGCGCGCCAGAGGGCCCAGACGGAGGGTCCCATGCCAGTCATTTCTTATTGTCATCCTTCTTCCTTGAAGTGGATCCTGTAGCACTCTGAGTGTAGCGGGACAAAATCTTGGAAGCTTCCTCCAGAGACTTGATGGCTGCGTTTATGGTCGTGATCACAAGCTCCAACAACATTTGGGAGCAAGGGTCATCTTTATCGCTCTCAGATTCATAAATGACATGAGTTGAGGAAGATGAGTGCTCCACCTTTGGCTTCTTGAGCCTAGCAGAGGATCTGGGCACCGGAGGAGTGTTCGAAGCAGCCGCGCGCGCTTCCTTTGATCACTTCGCCTAGCACTTCTGAGGGGAGAGGGCTTTGAACGACCCCCAACTGAACCAGGGCCAATAGGGGAGTCATCAAGAATGGGGCCTCGACTGGGAGAAGGGGGGTTCATCGGGAGGATTGACAGACACGGGCTTAACATTGTGGATAGGGGGCTGAGTGGCTAGGGCATGCTTGAAAATGATAGGCAGGAGGCCTTGGTGAAGAGGCTTGCCATTGGACTTCTGACATTTCTCGAGGGTCAGAGTGAGGGAGTAAAGGAGATAGTCGGGGACACAGACAACCTTGCCATCCCGAAGGTGATTGACAAAGGTGAGGTGGAAGCTCCTCAGGGGCTTCTCAGGGTCATCACAGGTTACGTACTGCATGATGGGGACTATCGCGATGTTCCAGGGAGTCGGGAGGGAAGAGCAATGGAGGGTAGACTTATCCCAACCTAGGCTTTTACCTTTGTCGAGGAATTGATCAGTTTCTTCCTCCCAGTTGTGCTTGTCGTGGTGAATGAAGCGGCCTGTTAGCGGGAGACCAGTGATCTCTGCTAACATCTCGATAGTCACTTTGAAGTGAACACCCTAAATTGTAACCTCACCCTGGTTCCAAGAAGCGATGAAGTCTTTGGTGATCTGGTCCTCGACCCTGAAAACTTCTGTAGGAAGGGGGTAAAACCTTTGGCATCCATGAAAATATGGGCAGTGGGGTTCAGGTTAAGCTGAGTTGGTTCGACGTAAGCCATGCTTTTAGCTAGGGGTCGGGGGCTAAGGCAAAGAAGTAGGAGAGGGCGGAAGCTGAGGCTAGAGTTCAGTAAAGTCGAGCCAGGGTTGACAACAGAGGGGGCACGAGCTAGGGGGTAGAGCCTTTGCAGGTTAAAAAGGAATGGAGCGAGCGGAAAAGGCCGAAAATGATGGAATCGGGCTGAGAAAAAATGCATTGGAACAAGGCACGGGTTGGGGCTTGGGAGTGCTCGGGAAGGAACAAGACATCGCCCCAATGCTTGAAAAGATCATCGCCGAAACGCCTGAGATTTGCATGATTGGAACACGAGCGGAAAGTTTGGGATGAGGCTAGAAAAACCATTGCATGGAAGATCGGGGGTGTTGGGAAGAGCAATCGACAACTTGGGATGGCAGATAATGGTGGAGATTCTCGACATGATTAGTGGGACGAAGATAGATACGCCTTCCTAGCTTTTTATGTTTGGCCACGTAGCAAAAAGTGAAGCGATGTAGGGCTCTGATTACGTGGAGCAAGGTGGCTTTGTTGGCGCGCGTGCCATTGGCCTTGTGGTCAGGACACCACAATAATTCGAACATGTGGTGAGGGATAGGAGCTTCCCACGTCTTGCCACCTACGAGCTCAAACCTGATGAAAGTGTAATTTTGCATTGTCCTGGTCCACTCGTGATAGTTACCCGCATTCAGGGAGGAAAATCTGAGAACTCTAGCATTGGTAAGGAGAGGCCCTGTGATGAGCTTAGCTTCAAACTTCCTTTCATTGGGACTTGCCACTCTGATTATTAGGCTTTTCATGGATTGCAACATTAGTGATGTCTTGGGGGAAGTTATCTCTCCACACTTTGAGGCTATTGGAGGAAGCTGCCAAGTTGGCCATAAGATCAACAACATGATTGGCTTCCCTGTAGTTGTGGTGGATGGTCGTCTGCGGGCGATTCTGAAGAATATTTCTGGATTCTTGGATGGTGTTGAAGACTTTCCAAGATGGAATCTTATCATTCTTCATATAGCTGATTATATTCAAAGAGTCGCCCTCTATGATTGCTTTCCTGGGATCCTCTTTGAGTAGAACAAGCCCTCTCCATAGAGCCTTGGCTTCCACAAAGTTGTTGGTTTGAGGCCCAAGGTGCTCAGCAAACGTGAGGATCAGGTTGCCTTTGTGATCTCTAATGACCCCTCCTGCCCTAGCAATGCCAGGGTTTCCTTTGGAAGCCCCATCAAAATTGAGCTTGATCCAGCCCTTCGGGGGGGCTTCCATTTAATATTAGCTCTGGGATTGGGCCTTGGCTGAACTCTAGGATCCTCCTCAGGGATGGAAAGAGATTTGAAGAGGGAGCATTCAAGAGCCAGGGTTGGGGCCAAGGAGCAAGGGATAAGCCAAATATTTTTGATAGCATAGGCAATAGATTTGGAAGCCACAGATAGGGGATCCCTGGATGAGGCGGAAAAGGCCCTGTTGTTGCGCTCTAGCCAGATTTTCCAAATGAAGTGATGGAGGTAGAAGGACCAGAGGGAGCGGAGCCTGGGATTGCTAAAGGGATTTGGCCACTGGGAGAAGAGGTCAATGATTGATTTGGGTCGAACCCACTGGATGTGGAAGGAATTGAGTAGGTGGCCAAGGACAGCGGAGGAGAAAGCGCAGTTGATGAAGATGTGGTTCGAAGATTCCCAGTCAGAGAGGCACAGGTAGCAGCGGTTGGGGATCATGAACCCTCTTTTGGCCAAATTTTTGATAGTGAGGATCTTATTTTGGATAGCAATCCAAGAGAAGAAGCTTATTTTAGGTATGAGTTTCTTCTTCCAAACTAGGTTGAAAGGAATAGTTGGAGCCTGGGCATTCTCTTGGAGGATGTAGGTTGACTTTACAGAGAAAGACCCTTCATCAGTTCCTCCCTAGATGGGCCTGTCTTCAGCTTCTCCAGTGGGAATGGTGACTGTATTGAGCAGACTGGATAGGGCAGCAGCTTGATTGGGGAAGTTGGCAACATTAATGGTTTTCCATCCAGGGTCTCCATTGTGATTGTTGATGAAGTCAACAACCTTGCTCCCCAGGAGGGTATCAATGGAAGGCTTGAGGACCACCAGGGCTCTGTTTTCACTCAGAGGTTCATCTTGAAGCCACCTATCATGCCAAAAGTCGATGTTGTTCCCGTTGCCAAGAATCCATCTACTACCTTTTTGGATGAGGTTTTTGGTCTGAGTGATGGATTTCTAGAAAGTCGATCCATTTTGGGGCCCCTGATCATTCAAGAACTGATGGTTTTGCATATACTTCTTCTTGACTATCTCGACCCATTCCACGTTGTTGTTGGTGTAGATCTTCCATGCATGCTTGGCTAGGAGAGCAAGATTCATTTTGGTGACTTTCCTGAGCCCAATGCCCCCTTGGTTTCTATTGCAATAGACCAAATTCCAAGCCACCAGGGGAATTCTCTTCCTATCTTCACTCCTAGACCAGAGGAATATTTTTTGGATTTGCTCGATCTTAGAGCTCACTGAGGTTGGGACCCTGAAGACAGATAGGAAGTAAACCGGGATGCTCTAGAGATAAGCCGAAGTAAGGGTAGCTTTGGCTGCCTGGGAGAGAAGGTGACCTTTCCAAGAGGCCAATTTTTTTGAATTCTTTCAATGACATTGTTCCACATTGAAGCCATGGGGTTGCCTGAGAATAAGGGGAGCCCAAGGTAAGTGGTGGGGAGAGCCTCCGAGGAGCATCCAAGGATCCATGCTATTTTGATTTGTCGGATGAGGGGTGTGTTGATGAAGAAGATTTTGCTTTTGAGGAGGTTGATCTTCTGTCCTGCAACACTCTCATACAGGTGGAGGATATGTTTAATGGCCTTGGCTTGAGAAACTGAGGTGGAAGTGGACAGGATAGTATCATCAACAAACTGCTGGTGGGTAACAAGGTTAAGACCAGTAGCAATTTTGATCCCAAAAATTAGACCTCTCCTGCTAGCACTTGCAATGGATCTCCCTAACACCTCAGCCAGGATGATGAACAAGATTGGGGATAGGGGATCTCCTTGCCTCAGTCCTCTAGAGCTAGGGAAGAAACCAATAGGGGACCCATTGACTAAGACAGAGAACCAAGGAGAGGAGATGCAGCCTTTTATGAGGTCAACCCAAGCCGGGTGGAAGCCAAATTTGAGGAGGACATCAATGAGAAAGTCCCAACTGACTCTATCAAAGGCCTTATTCATGTCCAACTTCAAGAGGAAGGTTGGTTTCTTGGCCAGGGTGGCAGAGTGCAGGGCCTCATGAATGGTGATCACTCCATCAGTTATGGTCCTCCCTTTAACAGAGCTGCCCTGGCAAGGATCAATGATAAGGGGGAGGATCTCCTTAAGCCTGTTAGCCAATGCTTTGGTTAGGATCTTGTAGAGAACATTGCAGAGGCTGATGGGATGAAAGTCAGACAAAGCTTTGCAGGATGACACTTTGGGAACCAAGGCGATGAAGGTGGAATTGATCCCTCGGGGGATGGCCTTGGAGGATTGGAGGTCTCTAACTACTGCACAAACTTTAGGGCCAATCAGATCCCAGAACGCTTGGAAGAAGCGAGGAGAAAAGCCATCCAGTCTGGGAGCCTTGTCAGGCTGCATAGAGAACAATGCTCCTTTGATCTCTTCATGGGTGAGAGGGCTAATGAGCATTGCATTGGTGGATGAGGAGATGGAATGGGGAATATTGCCCAAGAGGGCTTCTTTGGCCCGAGGGGAAGCAGGAGAGGAGGTGCCCAGAAGGGACTGGAAGAAATTAATAGATTCATTCCTAATTTCAGAGATTTCCCTTGTGAGCCTTCCATCACTGTAGGTGAGCTCTGATATTTTGTTGGAGCTTCTATTTCTTAAGGTTGACGCATGGAAGAATTTGGTATTCGAGTCACCATCCTGGAGCCAAAGTGCCCTCGATTTCTATCTCCAGTACATTTCTTCCCTAGCCAAGATGTTGTGAAACTCAGCTAGGAGCTTGCCCTCTTCGGCTCTGATGTTGCTATCCTGGTTACCTGCTTGGATTTGTTGCTCTATGATTTCCAGTTTCTCTTTGACTATCTGCTTGCTTTCAAAGATGTTTCCAAAGATTTCTCTATTCCAGGTCCTGAGATTTTCTTTAATGAATCTGAGTTTTTGATAGATTTGGGCAGAGGGGGACCCTTTGAAGGACTGTTGCCACCACTGAGAGATTTGGTTCCTGAAATCTGGGTGATGGAACCACATCACCTCGAAGCGGAAGGGGATCTTGAAAGAAGGAGATTTGATGGCTTCAAGCAGAAGGGGACTATGGTCAGAGCCAATTTTAGGGAGGGATTTGAGGGTGGCATCTCCAAAAATGGGAATAGCCTCTCTTGAGAGAAGGAACCTGTCCAATTTAACCTGGATGAGACTATTTCCAGCCCTTCTATTGCTCCAGGTGAACTTTGCTCCTTTCAATTGGACATCCATGAGTTCGTTTGCATCTATGAACTCCCCAAATTCCTCCATGCTTTTGGTGAGTGAAATGTTGCCTCATTTTTTATCAGAAGGGAAGAGAGGGCTATTGAAATCTCCTGCGAGGATCCAGGGGATGGTATTGAAAGAGTTTCTCATTTGACTTATAGAGTTCCACAACAAGGCTCTTTCAAGGGGGTTATTAGGAGCATAGACATTGGTAAGGATCCAGGTGTTGTTACTATTTTTGTAGTGAAAAAGTATGTTTATGATCCTATTTGAGGAGGAGATCATTCTTCCTTCAACTCTAGTCGGATTCCACATGCACATCAGCCCTCCGAAAGTTCCTTGGGTAGAAGTGAAGACAAATTCACTTTTATTCCATATTGCTTTGGCAACTTTAGGGGAAGAGATCTCATCTACTTTTGTTTCTTGCATGATGAAAATTGTAGGGTTGTACTCCTTTCTTAGATTTGTAGCCAAACGTTGCTTGGGGGCTCCATTAAGGCCTCTCACATTCCAAGTGAGAATCTTCATTTAAAACTTTTTGAGGGATTTTTTGCCTCCCTTTGACTGTTGTGGGGGAGGTTTGGATATTTTGGGTTCATCTCTGATCAGGTTCAGAGATTCAGAAAGCAAGGTGGCTTGGAAGTCATTTGCTATATCCTCTTCAATCTCTTTTCTTCTTTGCTCAGCAACGGATGACCTTCCTCTCTTTTTATCACTTCCATAGTCGATGAGGGATTTTTTGCTTCGAGTCTGCTTGGGACTGAAGTTCTCTGGGATGGATTGGGATGGAACAGGGCTTCCTTCATCTTCATCTTCAGAATGGATGGATACTGGTCCGAAAGGTTCAAGAGGGGGGTGGGAGGGACCAGATTTTGATGGAGATTCGATGGATTCATTCTCGATCGGATCAGCTTGGGGAGGAGCAGACTAGATTAGGGGTGGGGGATCAACCACTAGGAAGCCCATTTTACCCTCAAAGAAAACAGGATTAGTTTCAAGCGAAAGATATACCTGGTCTTGCTCTAGGGCCGAAGGAGAATCAATAATTTTTTTCCCTTTGTCATCGGAGGAACCATCCCTCCTTTGATAGTTTGTGACCTGGTTTGCATGCGAAGATGAGCTATTCTTTTTGGGAAAAGTTTGGATATTCTTGAGATGATGGTTCCTTGATGGTTGGGAAGGGAACCGATTCTGGGATCTGGAGGGGGAGGCCTCGATATGAACTTGTCAGAATCCTCAGGTTCCTTTGAAGGTTTAGCCTTGAGAAGGGAGCACTGGTTCCTGAGGTGGCCTTACGTGTGACAATGGACGCAAAACGCTGGCTTGTTTTCATATTCTAGAGGTTGACGCCATCTGAAGGATCCCGAGATTAGGTTAACGAACGTGGGTAGCTCAGAATCGAGATTGGCGTTCACACAAATGCGAGCATGGACCATTCTTGAACGTGCTTTGGTTGTAGAATCGATTGCCACCAGGTCTCCAACGGTCTTGGCAATGGCTCCCAGGATGTCCTCGTGCCACAGGTGGAAAGGCAGATCTGGGATGCGGACCCAAATGGGTGTAAAGTTAATGCTCTGGGTGTTGGGGTTGAAATCCGTAGCCCACCTTCTAAGGAACAAGCTCCTTCTGCCCAGGAACCATGGTCCCCCCATTAGGATTCGGCTTGCATCATCATGGTTGCATAGCCTAATGGAAAAAAACCCTCTGGAAAGGGCTACAATCTCCATGCTTCCTGAGGTTTTCCATTTGGAGAAGGCCCAATGCCTTATTGTCTCCATATCCGGCCATCCCCCAACGAACTTACCGATTAGGGAGTATGATTCCATTGAAACGTAGCTGGAGAAAACCTCCTCTGGGATGATGATATCCGCTCCGATAGGGGTTAGGTGGTTATCTGAGGTTTTTGAAATGTTTAGGCCATTGGAGATGACCTGGGCGTACGAAGGCCCACTAGGGCTTCCAGGAGCTGGGCTCTTATTGGGGATGGGGCCCTCGATAGGCCTTTTGTCGAGAGGTTCCTTATCCCGAGGGCCCTCGGGGGGCTTCCCTGGAAAAACCGCTCCACCAACAGATGCGACTTCCTTACCTGGTCCAGATCCTTCGTCCGCCGCTCCAGAGGGTTGGTTCCCGCCATCGCCATCGTTGATTTCTGCCTCTACCATCCGCTCTCCTCCCAAGATTGTAAGATTATGGTTATGCCTTACCCATCCATCTATCTTTGAGTACCAAGCTCTTGGAGCTTATTTCAGCCCATAAAGTATCTTTTTCAACTTGTATACCCAAAGGTCTTTACCTTCAGTCCTCTTATATTACTATATGGTATTTTAAGCATTATTACAAAGAGTAAATTCTTCTAGTAAAAGTTATACAACTTTTTATTCTTATTTTGACAATACTTCAAGTATCATAGAGATGATAATTGTACATTGATGTAAGGCTAGTTTCAAATGTAGAGACCTAGGTTTTAATACCAAATATAGTGACCCCCTTTGCATCTCTCTCTCTCTCACAAATGTTTCATAACTAAAATAGAGAGCCCTCTAGGAGGGTCTTGATATGTGTCCCTTTGGAACTCTCTTTTGAAAGGGGGAAAGGGAGCTCACTTACCTTCATTAAGACTTTTCATTTTAAGTAACTTTGGAAGTGACATTTAATAAAAATTAGATCATGGCCACAGTTAATTAATACCATTAACAAATTATACATATCAATGTCATCAATCAACAAAAGGGGTTTAAGCATGACCATAATATTATTTTAATAAATTAAAATGTTCCTCAAAATACAATTAAACATTATCCATTTTATTTGCCTGATAGATTAAGGCATAAAATATCTCAAATAAAACTATGTGACATTATCATTCATAAATATTATTTAAGTCCGCTTGTTATAAATATCTAAAGCAATAAAATGTAAATAACCATATCAAGGCTATATCAAGGTCCAAGATCAATAGCGTATGTCCATGGCCCAATGGTTGAAAAATAGGGCATGCCACTTTGCCCAACAGATTTAGTGGTATAATGATGGCATCTCTTCTTTGCTTTGTATGCTAACTTTGGGGATTTGAACTATTAATTCTTTCTGGGTGGTTTGTGATGCTTACCTTAATTTATTGGGAGTCTTTTATTCAAACTCAATGCACTTTGCATCTTCTTGGGTTGTCCTTATCAATCTCTCTTTGAACCATTCCTGACCTTTTGTGATGGTAAAACCTTTGATTTGATAGTTGTGGTGACTTTCAACCTTGAAATCTTGAATCAACATTTCTTGGATTACAATGGATATATGTTATTTTGATCACCCAAACAAGACATCCAAAATGGAACATGTCTCTTAATGTAGGTGGTCAGACAGATAAACAAAATCAGTCAAACGTGGCACCACCTCAGCGAGTCAATATGTTCATTTTGTACATGTGTGTTGATCAATAGTTATGAAGTTTGTTATGTGCATTGATAAAATAGTGTTAAGTATTGTCATTTTTTTTGGAGATTGATGCTGACTAAGAAAAAGACAAAACCAAAAGTTCTCCTACGAATTTGAAGAAGACCAAAAGTTTTTATAGGCCTTGAAGAGTCACTATGACTGTTGGACTTCCTAAAATGTGAAATGAAGTGTTGTAACATCATTTTCTCTCTTGTAAATGTAAAATAGAGTATTATAGTTGTAGGAGATTGTGAAAAAATCTTTGTAATACTTTTGAATTCATTTGGAATTCAAAACAACATTCTATTCCTTTCATTTTGTGAAAAAATATGCTTGCTGTCCCTCTTTTTATGAAACCTGCTGTCAACTTTAAAAGCTCGTAACTTTTGTTTTACAACTCTATTTTGTACGTGTGATACATTGTTGGAAAGGTCTTTTTGTGTAGAATTCACTCTCAAAATTTCATCAAATTCTTATTAGTTTTGGTCCTTCAAATTCAGATTGTCGTGCGCTGCTGCAAAATTTGTTGTATTTTTTGGTATCGCAATTTTTTTTGCTGTGTTTTTGGTGCACTTTTGTGCTCTTCGTTTTCAGGTCAAATACTTCAATTTTGTATGTCTTACGAGTTGTCATGTGCAAACTTAAACATAAAGAAAATGTGTTGTGTTGTAACTTGTTGCAATCACTTGATAGTTTAGTATGAGAGGGTGACGGTTGGGTAAAGTTGTACTTAGGAGGCTTGGAAGTCTCTTCAAGAGGATTAACAAGGAAGTGACCAAGTGAGAATGGTAAAGTTGCAGACCATGAAGAAAGAGTTTGAGAATCTGCAGATGGAAGAGGTTGAAAGTATGGGTGATTATTGTGTTAGAGTGAAGGATGTGTTGAACAAGATGGCCACCCTTGGAGAGACCTTGAAGAAAGAGGTAGTTGTGAAGAAGGTATTGAGATATATTACTCCTAAATAGAATCATGTTGCAATAATTTTTGAGAAGAGTAAATATTTTTCTACACTTGAATTTGATTGTCTAGTTGGTTCTCTTATGTCACATGAGGAAAGACTAAGAGAAACCAGTAAAGAAAATGAGGAGAATGCTTTTAATTCTAAATTAAATTTTTTTTAGAATGATGAAGTTGGTCCAAGCACAAGTAAACAAGCACATGATAGAGGAAGAAATTAAAATTACTCGAGGTAGAGGAGGAAGAGGAAGAGGAGTTGTTGTTGCTGGAAGAGGATATGGAAGGGTTGATAAAAAAAAGTTGAATTCTACAATTGTCACAAAATGAGCCACATTACACGATATTGTAGAATGAAGACCACAAATGCAGATACAAGAGCTCACTATTTATGTGAGAATGAAGCTGCACAAGGTAATTTGTTTTTGACTAGTGACATGGCTGAAAAAACTAGTCAAGAAGTTTGGTATCTAGATTTCGGTTGTTCTAACCACATGATTGGAAAGAAAGAGTTGTTTGCTGATGTGAATGAGAATTTCAAGATCAAGATCATTCTTGGGAACAATAATGCTTTGGATGTGGTTGCAAAATGCACCATGCAGGTTGGCACTAAAGAAGGTACAAAGAAAATTCATGATATCTACTATGCTCCCAATTTGAAGAATAATTTGTTGATTTTTGGACGGCTTGTAAAAAAAAACTATAAAGTTGTGTTTGATAACAATGAATGTATCATTTATGATAAGAATAATAGGAACCGTATGGTCACCATTATTCCTATGACAAAGAATTGGATGTTTCCTTTGAAGTTTGGAGGAAAAAGGAGTATGAACATGGCACATATGGCACTTGAAGATAAGAATTGGCTTTGGCATCTCATATTTGGACACTTGAATTTTAAAAGTTTGGAATTTTTGTCTTCAAAAGACATGGTAAATGAATTACCTAAGGTTGGAGAGCACAAGGGTGTGTGTGAAGCATGTGTGATTGGAAAGCATGCGAGGAAGGAGTTTCCAAAAGGAAAAGCATGGTGGGCCTCATACCCACTCCAACTTGTACATTCTGATATTTGTGGACCTATGGAAACACAAAGTTTAGGTAAGTCTTCATATTTTTTCACATTCATTTATGACTTTTCAAAGAAGTGTTGGGTGTATTTTTTGAAACATAAATATGAAGCTTTTGGCATGTTCAATATTTTCAAAGCATTGGTTGAGAATGAAAGTGGATATAAAATAAAGTGTTTGAGAACGTTTCCAAAAGGAAAAGCATGGTGGGCCTCATACCCACTTCAACTTGTACATTCTGATATTTTTGGACCTATGCAAACACAAATTTTAGGTAAGTCTTCATATTTTTTCACATTCATTGATGACTTTTCAAGGAAGTGTTGGGTGTATTTTTTGAAACATAAAGATGAAGCTTTTGGCATGTTCAATATTTTCAAAGCATTGGTTGAGAATGAAAGTGGATATAAAATAAAGTGTTTGAGAACTAACTGTGGAGGAGAATTTTATTCAAATGAGTTCAATGACTTTTGGAAACAATATGGCATCAAGAAGCAACTCACTACTACTTGTACACCACAACAAAATGGGGTAGCTGAGAGAAAAAACAAAACCATTGTAGAAATGGCAAGAAGCATGTTGAAGTCAAA
The DNA here is from genome assembly GCA_028583015.1 of Wollemia nobilis. Lineage (NCBI taxonomy): Eukaryota > Viridiplantae > Streptophyta > Pinopsida > Araucariales > Araucariaceae > Wollemia > Wollemia nobilis. Next base: position 15,635,541 of record JAQPPZ010000521.1, read on the forward strand.
AGGTTTGAGCAATTCTTATTGGTCTTATGCAGTTGATAAAACAGTGTACATTCTCAATAAATGCTCCACAAGAGCACTGCACAAGAAGACTCCACATGAAGCATGGTATGGCACAAAACCCATTGTAAGTCATTTGAGAGTTTTTGGTTGTCTTGCATATGCACATGTGAATGATGAAGTGAAAAAGAAGTTGGACCCCAAGAGTGAGTCATGTATTCTTGTGGGCTATTCTAAAACAAGTAAGGCATATATACTGTTGTAGACATGCATATTGAGATATCCTTAATTGCAGAACCAGTTTTGATATTATGTGTTTTATTGTAAATATACGCAAAGTGTTTGACGAAACGCCCGTGCATATATTTTAATGTTGTAAAGTGCAATTTAATATTGTATGTAAATAATAAAGTCATGTAAAGTCATATTAAATCATGTAAGTCGGCTAAATAAGCTATTTCGTCTCGTAGTGCAAATGAAATGTAAATGCAAAGCAAATGCACATAAAATGTAATTTGAGGGTAGTTGCAAGGTAGTTGGAGAAAGTAACTACTTGGTGGATGTATAAATAAACCCCCCCCTCATTCATTATAGTTACTCCAGATTGGTACGTGTGAGGATTAAAGTCTATGGGCAGAATGCAGTCTAGCATGATATGCAACCATGAAGGATGTTCAACCTAGGGTTGAATGGTGGATACCTAGAGGAGATATTGCAGGGCATTCATGCAGATTGATGGAAAAGTGCAGTCCAGTCCTATGTACAACCATGGATATGATGGTTGTAGATTGTATTGATGAAACTATAATGTTGTATCACACCTACCATTATTAATACAAACTGTTTTAATTACTGTTAACTGTTATTACTATATTTTCTGCCATTACCACTGTTATTTAATGCTGTTGCAGAATTTTTGCGTATTATTATTGCTATACTACAATGCGTGCAGATCTATAGATTACTTACGTGGAAAGGGAACTGTTGGGATATGTAAAAATCCTTTCTACATTCTAGCATCGTTGCTATTTCGAAATTGGGTCTAAATTGGTGACATAGGGTTTGAAGAAGTGAAACCCTTGGGAAGACGGGCAAACGAAGATCAACCCAGTGCAAACGAGACGTACCAAATTTTTTTTTTCATGGTTGCATATTAAAAGATGTGCATGCCAAGCGGAGGAAAAATTTGAGTGAGATTTTGCAGGTGGGAAGTTACAGAAGTTTGCAGACCTGATGTCTGTAGGCTTGGCGTCTGAGGCCTGACGTCTCCAGACTAGACATCTACAAGCTTGACGTCTGAGGCCTAACATATGTAGGCCAGATGTCTTCAGACCAAACGTCTGCAGATCAGACATCTGCAGGACAGACGTCTACAGGCCAAACATCTACAGGCCTGACGTCTTGATACCCGACGTCTACATGCTTGACGTCTATAGGCCTAACGTCTACCGGTTAAGAAATCTACAGTGGAACGACACATTACTGATAGGAACGAAATAACGGGTACAAGGATCACCAAAATTCAAGGAAAATGTTGATTGATGCAGAGATATGTTGAGTGGATGGTAACACCTGAACAAGCGACAGGAAGGTTGCAGAGGAGTGCAGAGGACGGGAGTCAGGCACCAGAGCAACAACATGTGAGGGCTCAGGAAGGAAGACCAAGGCCACAATCGATATCCTAGAGAAGGAAGTCGCAAAGTAAGGAAGTTGAAAGAAGACTGTTTGGTGAGAATAAAGACGAAGAATACCCGACGAGGAGCAGCATAGCAGAAACCCCACCAATGGATAACATAGACACCCAAGCATTGGAGAAATTGCCACTTTTCACAGGAGAAGGGAAGGAAGACCCGATTAGGCATTGGAGAATTTGCCGTATGGAGTGGAAAGTGATTGGGCAGAATAATGAAGAAGATTGGAGGAGGTGGTTTCTTGCAACGTTTCGAGAATTTGCAATTGATTGGTACATGTAATTACCGCAAGTCAAGTTCCAGACATGGGGAGAGTTGTGTGATGCATTTGTGGAAGAATTCTGATCATACGATACTGACAAAAATTATAACATTCAAGGAGAGGAGGAGCCTATTCGTTCTTACAATCGAAGGTTGAGTAGGTTGTTTAACTATGTGGAGAAAGGCCACTTAGAGGAATCAAAGGTTACGTGGTTCATAGATGGAATTCTCCCTGTGTATGAAAGGAAGATGAAGATATTTCCTCCAATATCATACCAAGAGGCTTTGGATTATGCCTTGACTTGGGAAAGGGATGCAAAAACCTCACCGATGAAGGAGACTCAGACAACTAGAGAATGCAATCAGATGGTAACGAAGGAGACGTCTGAGGTGCAGACGTCTGAGCAAGAGCCGTATGATGTGGAGATGTCTAAGGTACAAAAAACTGAGCAAGAGCCATATGAGAAGAAGACATTTGAGGTATAGATGTCTGAAAAGGATTCGTCTGAAGTGGAGATGGCCGAGGTGAAGTTTGTAGTGAATCTGTCGAAGGAGGAGCCGTATGAAGAGAACCCATTTGAAGTGGAGTTGTTTGAAATCTACTCATATAAAGGAGTTAAACATTAAGAAGTCAGCCCAACTGTCTAGACCTCCAGCCCAGACATTTGGCAACCAGTCAACCTAGACGTCTGGCCATCTTGCCCAGACGTTTGGTAGCCAGTCAACCCAGACGTCTGGCCATCCATCCCAGACATCTGGCCCTCCAGCCTAGACGTCGGCGACCGGTCGACCCGGACGTCGCGGCACGATCGACCCGGATGTCCGGTCATCTAGCCCAGATGTCCGCGATCGATCGACTCAAACATCTAGCCGTCTGGCCCAGACATTTGGAAATTTGTCAGTCCAGACATCTAGCCATCGGACCCAGACGTCTGACCATCTGGTTGGTCGTCCGTCTGGCCACTTGTCCCAGACGCCTAGCAATCTGTCCAGACATCTAGCCCATCTAATTGCGACGTCTACCCTGACCCGTCTGAGACATCTACCTGTGTGCAATTTTTTCGAGACGTCTATCGGTCTGAGCCATCTAACCCGTTGTCCTAGACGTCTAGACATTGTACCCGTCAGACTTCTCAATCCATTCTGGTCTAATCCATCAGAGACTAATTTTTTAGGGATTTTCATCAGAAATGTTGATGTCTGAGGCAGTGCAGTCAGAGGAGTTGCCATTAGAAGCACAATTCGACAAGAGAGAGGTCTGTCAGAGGATGATAAGCAGTCAGTTGGATCAAGAAAGCAGTTAAGTAGAGCTAAAATAAAGTAGTTTGAATGAGTTGAAGGAAAGCTTCCAAATGGTTTATGAGAAGAAAAATTTAGTTTGGACATTGAGGCTTTCAAGGGTTTTGTTGTTGAGGTTTTGGGGCTCCGCCCCGAACCTCGCAAGGGCTCCATCCCTCGAGCACGCGAAGAGCGTTGCTCCTTGACCTCGCAAGGGACGCTGTCCCTTGACCCTGCAAGGGGACTCCCGTCCCATTGACCCCCGACACAGATGGTGGAGGGCATTACCGATTATGTTCATGATGTTGATGCCTATTCAGAGAATGTTGATCATGCTGTTGCTATACATACTTGTAGCAGTAGAAGTGCATAATCAGATAATCAGATGTTGTGAGTAGCCCCAAGTAAAGTTTATTTCCAAAGATGTATGGAACAGGAACAAGAGGAAGGAGCATGACAAGAGATCCTATTCCATTGCTCAGTACTTTTATTCCCAGTGTTTAGCTTGTGTCGTTGAGGACAATGACCAGTTTAGAGGAGGGGATAGATGTAAACAAGCATATTGAGATATCCTTAATTGCAAAAACCAGTTTTGATATTATGTGTTTTACTGTAAATGCACACAAAGTGTTTGACAAAACGCCCGTGCATATATTTTAATGTTGTAAAGTGTAATTTAATATTGTACGTAAATAATAAAGTCATGTAAAGTCATACTAAATCATGTAATTCGGCTAAATAAGCTATTTTGTCCTGTAGTGCAAATGAAATGTAAATGCAAAGCAAACACACATAAAATGTAATTTGAGGGTAGTTGCAAGGTAGTTGGAGAAAGTAACTACTTGGTGGGTGTATAAATAAACCCCCCATCATTCATTAGAGTTGCTCCAGATTGGTACGTGTGAGGATTGAAGTCTATGGGCAAAATGCGATCCGGCATGATATGCGACCATGAAGGATGTTCACCCTAGGGTTGAATGGTGGATACCTAGAGGAGATATTGCGGGGGCATTCATGCAGATTGATGGAAAAGTGCGGTCCGATCCTGTGTACATCCATGGATATGATGGCTGTAGATTGTATTGATGAAACTGTAATGTTGTATCACACCTACCATTATTAATACAAACTGTTGTAATTACTGTTAACTGTTATTGCTATATTTTTTGCCATTACCACTATTATTTAATGCTGTTGCAGAATTTTTGCATATTATTATTGATATACTACAATGCTTGCAGATCTGTATATTACTTACATGGAAAGGGAACTGTTGGGATATGTAAAAACCCTTTCTACAACTATATAATCCAAAAACTCACGAGTTTGTAGTCTCTAGAGATGTAATTTTTGATGAAGGGGGAGTGTAAAGTCATTAAAAATATGCAGGAAAAATATATGATGTTGAAGAAGATAATACCATTGGGGGACAACATTCAAATGTTCTCTCTACTCCTCCAAGCCCACCTAGCAGCCCATCAACAAGTTCAAAGGAGACTACATCGAGTTCAAGCACAAGTAACTCATCTACAAGTCCCACCAAGCATACAAATAAAGGAAATAGAATACTCAGCGCACATCCAACCAACCAAATGATGGACAAGAACTTTTGAAGGAGGTTAACAAGAAGACAATTGCAAGAGTTGGACCAAGTTGTTTCAAGATTGGAAAAGCTCCAAATGTGGAATTGCCTAAGGACAAGAAGATTGTTGGGGTTTAAGTAGGTCTACAAAATAAAGTTTAACAGTGATGGAAGCATAGAAAGATACAAAGGAAGGTTGGTTGCAAAAAGATTCACTCAAAGATATGGTGTGGATTATGAAGAAACATTTGCCCTTGTTGCAAGACGAGGCAATTTAGATGGCTCTTTCATTGGCAGCCAATGAATGGTGGAAAGTTTATCACATGGACATGAAAAGTGCATTTTTGAATGCTAATCTAGATGAGCAGGTTTATGTTAAAAAACCTCAATGCTTTGAAGTGGAAGGAAAGGAAAACCATATTTACAAATTGAAGAAAGCACTGTATGGACTGAAGCAAAGCACCTAGAGCATGGTACTCAATAATTGATGGGTACTTCCAAGATTGTGGTTTCAAGAAAAGTAAGAATGACCCCACACTCTGTTTCATTAATGAAGGTGATGATGGTCTTCTTATGTACCTATATGTTGATGATTTGATCTACATGGAAAGGAGTTCAAAGATGATGAATGATTTTAAGTATGCTATGATGAAGGAATTTGATATGAAAAATTTAGGACCGATGCAATACTTTCTTGGTGTGGAAGTACATCAAGGTGATGGCAAAATTTTCATTTGTCAATCAAAATATGCAAAAGATATGTTGAAGAAATATGGCATGGAAAATTGTAAACCAGTTTGGACACTTGTGGCACATGGAAAAGTGTTGTGTAGAGATGATGGAGAAGAGAAAGCTGATGAAAAATTGTGTAGAAGCATTGTTGGGAGCTTAATGTTCCTGTTGCCACATTTTGCACAGGGGTGCCATGTGCTTGGTTTCTGCAAGTGAGCTGCTCTTTTCCCTTCCATTATCCTCATTTTCCCTTTCTTCTTCTCTCCCTTTCTCCCTCTTCCTCACAACTTCATTTCCTCTTCTTCTTTCCCCCTTTTCTTCCCCCCGAAAATAACTTCAGCAGGTGTACCTCAAAAAAGTTCTAAGTGCTGGGGCGCAACCCGACTTCGCATCGAAGTTGGAGTGTGCCCCTCAAGTGAAGCATAGTAGGAAACCTGAAATGCGCACCAGGATAGGAAATAGTTGGAAATTTGGCTGTGTCAAAGGGTGACACCTGACTTTGCAGCAAATTCAGGGTGCGCACTTCTTCCTAGGTGCACTAGGGGAACAGTTAATTAGAAATTTGGCTAAGTGCTGGGGCACAACCCGACTTCGTAGCGAAGTCAGAGTGTGCCCCTGTTCCAATGCGCATTCCGAACAATGGAAGAAGACAACCAAACATCGATGCGCAACACAACTTCGCAGCGAAGTCAGAGTGCACCCTTTGACCGGTGCGCAGTTGGGTAAAGACAACTCAGAAATTTGCTAAGGCAAGAAGGCCTTCCAACTGTGCTGTTTTCCTCCTACGCAACCCGATATCGCTCGAATTCCTGGAAAAGTTGGATAAGCTGCCTTGCAAGGTAGACACGTGTCATACCTCAGCATCCGACAAGTATCCACCTTCGGGATTCGAGCCAAGACTTGACCGTGCAAGGACAAAGCATGGGCTACACTACCGATGACAACTGTCATCATTTAAGCCGATGTGAAGTGCCATCTGCCGCACCTACCCGCCTTCTTGTTGACTGAAGACTCACCCCAATGCACTGCCACATAGCTATACCACCTTCAGGGACACCATGCTGCAAGGATAGTCCGACCCGATAGAAGTCAGCACCAGCAGTTCCTAAGCTGCTCGTATCAGCTACTGTCTTGTCTGGGACTCCATGCCCATGAATGTAATCAGGGGAAATTTGGGGCTATAAATACCCACCACATTTTCATTGTAAGTGGTGGAAGGGGAATATATTACTAGGGGACAATTAGCTGTGCGTTTGCCTCAAATACAGACATATACTTGGCTCTGCTCGCTGTCTTTTATCTTGTATGCTACCTCTCCTTGTCATTTCTGCCTCATGTTTCTTGTGTCATTGCTTTCTGTTGTACTGAACTTTAGACTCTGAAATTTGGTGGCCGGGTATTCTTGGAATGCATAGATAGAGGATACATAGGATCGCTGATAGCTACGGTTTCAATGTATGTTTGTAGATGAATGCTGTTAGTAGTGGTGATTGATTCGTTGCCATCTTTGCTTATTCCCCCCACCCAACTCCAATCACATTTAGAATCCCTTTATGTATTTTTATCTCTTTTCACATTTTTATCTCTTTCCTGCACTCTTATCTCAACACAAACCCCACAGGAAGCCGACCTTCTCTAGAGATTGGCACGGAAGGCATTCCTTCCTTTCGACCTTTCAATCTGGTGGGAAAATCTGGGTGCAATAAAAACAAATCCTTTCCTCATGGTAGATTCGTAACCAATAGTTTCTCTGGCACGCCCGGTGGGACGCGTACTATTCCAGTCTAATAAACCCACTTGCACCAGTTTCTTGGTTTTACCCGGTGGGACATGGTAGTTTCCCACCCCCAAACAGAATCGAAGTACTAGTGCTCGCTTCATTGCTGTTCAAAATCAGAGCACCTGGCGACTCTGCAAATCTAAATATTCTCTGAGTCCAAAAAGATCGGTCCTAACGCCTTCATGCAAACAAGAAGGTGGCAAGCAAGGAATCCGAAGAACCCGCCTGACTTTTATGAACTTGACCTTGACGCTCCAGGCGAGCGCATCAGGCTGGCTAATTATCAAGCTCTTGAAGAAGAGATCCAAGAAGCCGAGGCTGAAATACAAGAAGCCGAAGCTGAGATTGAGCAAGTTGAGGCTGAAGAAGAATCTACATCTTTGGATAGTTCCAATACCGAGTACACTATCGGGTCAGAAGTAGAAATGGCTGATCATCTGGATGAGGACGACCTCTTCCCGACGGTGGATTCTACGGGGCCCTTGGCCCTAGTCAGACAGCAAGCTGTGCCCCCTGCTACCTTAAAAACTATCCCTACATACGATGGCTACGACAAGATGGCGTATGAACACATCTAGGACATTCTTGCCCTAGTTGCGCTTCACTCCATTAACGACGAAAGTGTGAAGACCCGTCTGCTAGCCCTTTCCCTAAGGGGAAAGCTTCTCTACTGGTGGAGATCGCTGCCAGAGGGATCCATCACAGGGTGGCGATAGTTAGTCGGCAGAATCGTGAAAGGATGCAACATGTCTGCTAATCCCTCTTCTTTACTGCATCAGTTCCAAAGTATTCAGAGACACCCCCAAGAGGAGGTGTCAGACTTCAATATCCGATTTGTGAGGTCTTGGAAATGAGTGCCTTGCGAACTCAGACCATCAGCAAGTCAGGTTGCCTACTGTTGCTTGAGATCCTTCAACTCAAACATTTGCCTGCTGCTGAAGGTTGCCAGAATCAACACGTTTCGTGCTCTGTATGAAGTTGCCCAGCAAGCTGAAATGGATATCATCTCCATCGGTAGGCTCCCGCACAGAGTGCAACCGCCCATCTACCCTAATTTTCCTAGATCGTAGTATCCGTTAGCTTTTGATTCGGAGTCGTCCACTTCAAGACAGCAACCCCAGCAACAATGGAACGTGACATCGATCGTGAATCCTTACGGAAAACCACAAATTCATTATCCACCCCTTTGTCCTCCATGTTTTCCAGCACTTTTTGCTCCCCCGCAGCATGCACAATATTCAACTCCTCCTCCATTGGCTGCACTGCATCCCCTAGCTCAATTGTTGTCGCCTCCTGACCATTATATTCAGAATCAAATCCTACAGGAGGTACGGGCTCTGGCCTCTAGCTATCATACCATATCTAACGACATGACTATTCTAAAAAAGAAGTAGGCCCAGATGGACCTGGATCCAAGGAGGCCATATCCACTCTCGACGTTGACAAAAGATCGGCCCCCTAAGCAACATTTGCAATGGTGGCCCCCTCCAAGGAATGCTGCCATAGAGGATGAACTTGGTACTTTCGACTAGGTCAATTGGTGCACCACGTGCAATGACCCACATACCGAGGATGACTGTACACTACATCAGCACTACCTCTAGACTTTGACCGGTAGCGCCATTGAGGACGAAGAGCTCTACATGATCTTGGGCGACGAAAGCAATTTCGCCGTCTCGAAGGAATTTCCAATGCTACCTCCTACCAAGGAAAGAAAAAAGTCTGCTGAAGCTGCTACCAAACCCTTGAAGGTGTATGCTAGAAGAGACAAGGCACAACCTGAGGAGATACCACCATACAAGAGGCTGTGGCCCTACATAGCCAAAGACAAGACTCCTCTGGCGAAGACTCCTGCAGTCAAGCCTCCTGTTGCCAAAGCTCTTCCGGCTAAAGCTCCCACTGCTCAGCCTCCAGCTGAAACAAAAGAACAAGCTCAGGAGAGGCTGAGATATCTGTCTCTAACCAAGAGGTAGAGAGTTGAGGCCACTCAACAGTACCAAACAAAGTATGAGCTAGAAAAATAAGTGGAAGGAGCGAGCACTTCGGGCTACAGCATAGTAGACGAGTTGAAGAGAACTCCTGCATGAATCAGCATGTACGATGCTCTTCAGCTCCCAGGCCAGGTTGATCTGCTGCAAGAATCCCTGAAGACCATGAAGAATGGCAAGCAGATATAGCCCGCTGTCCTGGTGCAACCCTTGACAGTCTCAGCCACTGGGAAGAACATGCCACCTCCCTTCTATCTGTCATTACGGATGCAAGGGTACATAGTACACAACTGCATGGTGGACTTTGGAGCTTCTATGACCGTAATGCTGAGAGTCGTCTGCGATGAAATCGAGATGGAGTACACAAGGAGTAGCCAAGGCATGCTGCAACTAGATGACACCCCCGTCAAGATAGTCCGTTTCATAAAAGACATCCCCATTCGACTGCACAAATCTCTCGACATTGTGGTCATCCAGGAGGCTGTGGTCGTCGACTTGGAACACTACTTTGGCATGTGCCTCTCTAGGGAGTTCACTACAAAGTTGGGAAGATATCTCTCTCTGGAATACTCGCACATGGAAGTGCCCTTCAAAGGAAGAAGACTAAAAATTTTCAACGAAAAGCCTTCCACCTACCTAGTAGAGAAGATACCCAGGGAGGAGCCTAAGGATTGCATGATCCAGATGATGGAGGAAGAACTGGTGATAGTGGACATGACGGAGCAAGCTCTCGAGTAGCTGCAAGTAGAAGATGAATTCTCCTTGCGGGACTTCAACACCGTAATTGAAACAAAGCAAGGCTGTTACACCATTGTTCAGCTTGAGAGGGTTGACAAGACAGTCAAGAGAGAAGTGGGACCAGCACCTAAGAAGCTGTGGAAGCTTTTCTTTGACGGTGCACGATGCAAGAACGACGCCAATGCTGGAATCCTCTTGGTTTCCCCAATCGAAATCCAGAAGGATTACATCTACAAACTGGCTTGGAGCTGTACCAAAAATGCGGCAGAGTATGAAGCCCTATGCTTGGGTTTGCAAAATAAAGAGAGGTTGGGAATTAAACATATGCAGATCTACGGAGACTCAGAGCTGGTGTGCCACCAGATCACGAACAAGTGCGCCTCCAAAAAGCACTATCTCAAGGCGTATCGAAATCGGGTCTGGGATCTGATGGAGTATTTTGACTCGTTGAATGTCAAGGCTATTTCACATGAGAAAAATAAGTATGCTGACATCCTAGCGTCTATTGGATCCGAGTACATTTCAGCTGATGATAGCATCCAGAAGTCGAGGCCGGTTCGTACCATTTACAGGCCTTTTGTGCCTGATAAGGATGCCCACTAGCAGGTGTTCGACTGTGACGAGGAGATCGTCACATTTTTGGTAAATGAAGCCTGTTCAATCGAAGGTAGAGACCTTGATGATGAGCGATATGAGGGGTTGATACAGTTGAAAAAAAATCATATCCCAAAAGGACTGATTACCCTAGAGAGTCTATTTGATCAGAACGACAGAGCCATATCTCATAGGATCAAAGTAGACCCGAAGCAGTACGCTGACCTGGAGCTAGAATCTGGAAAATCAATCAAGGTCAGGACAGACTGCACCACAGAGGAATTCGAGCAGATCAGAGCATTGTGTTGAGAGTTCCCTGACATAGTAGCCTAGAGCTACCAAGACCTAAAGGGGTATGATAGAGAAATAATCTAGCATACCATTGAGCTAGAGGATGGCGCCAAGCCATTCCGACAAAAGTAGAGGGCCGTCAATCCAAAAATCGAGGCCATGATGAAAGCCGAGCTCCTGAAGATGTTGGAGGCCAAGATCATCTACCCCATCAAGCATTCATCTTGGGTTGCAAATTTGGTTCCTGTGAGGAAGAAAAATGGAGACATTCATCTCTGCGTGGATTTCAGGAATCTAAATCAAGCCTCCCTCAAGGACCATTACCCGCTTCCTCAGATCGATTAGATCCTCCACATAGTTGCTGGAGCCCAAATATTTTCCCTCTTAGATGGTTTTTTTGGCTACAACCAGATATGGGTCAAGGATGAGGACTAGCACAAGACGGCATTCACCACCAAGTGGGGGACGTTCGCCTATCAGCGCATGCCATTCGGCTTATCCAATGCTGGCGCCACATTCCAAAGAGCCATGGACTTGGCCTTCCGAGAGCTACTCAACAAAGTGATTGTCATCTACTTGGATGACATGACTGTTTTCTCTCATAAGCGATAAGACCATGTTCCCCACCTGCGACAAATATTCGAAAGGTGTCATGAATTCGGCATCTCCATAAACCCAAAGAAATTTGTCTTCGCGGTGAAAGAAGGAAAGCTGCTGGGGAATGTCATCTCTGAGAAAGGCCTGGCCGTGGACCCTGACAGAGCAGAGGCCCTCCTCCGCTTGCCTGCCCCCATCGACAAGAAACAACTGCAGTCCTTCTTTGGTAAAATTAACTTCATGCGGAAGTTCATACCGGACTTCACACAAGTAATCAAGCCTATGGCCGAGTTGCTGAAAAAGAACGCAGAATTTTTATGGATTGAAGAAAGAGAGCAAGCCTTCAAGGAGATCAAAGCTCGCATTGCGCAAGCACCGATGTTGATAAACCTGGATTACTCCAAGGATTTCATCCTGTACGTGATGGGAGAACCAGAGAGTTATGCCACAGTCTTGACTCAAAAGGAAGAAGATGGCGAGGAGCACCCTATAGCGTTCCTGAGCCAAGTAATCCATTCGCATGAAGAAAAGTACAACTTTATAGAGTGATAGGTTCACGCTGTCATGAAATCTCTGCAAAAATTTAGGCTTTTTGTCTCCCATAGCAAGATCACCATCTTTGTGATCCACTCAGACGTGCGAAGCTTCATCATTCAAGGAGAGCCGGGTCACAAGAGAGCGGGATGGATTGCCAAAATCTAGGAGTTTGACATCGAAGTATGGCCCACCAAGCTGATCAGAGGCCGAGCCTTGTGCCAAGAGCTAGCCCGAAGCGCGACAGTCGAGATATCTACCTGCGGATGGGAGGATCCAACAACACGCACTAACCTAGCTAACTCCTTACCTGAGGAGTGCGACTGGATAGATGACCTAGTGAGATACTTCTACATCGGGAGATGTCCAGACCATATGAACGCCTCACAAAGAAGGAGGTTTTGGCTAGGTGCTCTAAAGGAACTCTTCGCCTCGAGGGGCTTTACTTTAGAAACATCGACGACATCCTGTTACGATGCGTCAGAAAAATAGACCAGTCTAGGGTCCTCGAAGAGTTTCATTCTAGGATGCCTGGAGGTCATCATTCTGCAAGGCCTACGACCTTGAAAATAATCAGAGTTGGGTACTACTGGCCCACTCTGTTTATAGACGCTCATGTGGTCTATACCAAGTGTGATCAATGCCAGAGATTTGCTGGCAAAAATAGAAAAGCACCCCTGCCACTTCAACCGATCCAAGCCGAGACTCCATTTCAACAATGGGGTATGGACTTCATCGAGGTGATTTCGTCGAACTCTACAGCGGGCCACAAGTTTATCTTAACCACCATCGATTACTTCACGCGGTGGGCAGAGGCGATCCCCACAAAGAACACCGACCAAGAGACGGTCATCAGGTTCCTTGAGATCCTGAATACCCGTTACGGGGTTCCCGAGTCAATAGTGACAGACAATGGTCCAGGGTTCGCAGGCGCTGTACTCACGAAGTACACTAGCAAATTTGGCATCTATCATAAGATGTCTTCCAACTACTATCCACAGGGGAATGGTATCGCAGAGTCCACCAACAAAAAATTGCTGAAGATCATCCGAAGGACAGTGGAGAAAAACAAAAGGACTTGGCACCTAATCCTAAACCGGGCGCTATGGGCGGACAAAATTTCCTTGAAAAAGTCCATCAAAAAATCCCCCTACGTGCTCGTATACGACAAAGAAGTTGTCTTGCCAAATCACCTTGAGATGCCCGCTCTCTGGATTCTTGATGAAGAAAAGGGCAATGGGGATCCATTGGATGACAGAATTTGCCAATTGCTGTAGTTGGAAGAAGACAGAGAGAAAGCGTACCAGGCCTTCGCCAAACATGCTGAAGCAACTCAGGGCTGGTTCACAAAAGGCACCACTGCCCGAGTTTTCAAAATCGGGGACCTGGTGCTGAAATGGGATTCGTTGAAGGCAAAACCCGACAACCACAGAAAGTTTGACGCCCTTTGGGAGGACCCCTATCAGATTGCCCAGGTTAATCATTTCAACGCATATGTGCTCCGGGATATGGAGGGACATCCCCTCCCCATTCCCGTAAATGGGTTCCACCTAAAGATGTACCACCGCTGAAGGCACCCGAAAGGGTCCTTCCTTGTACAGATCTCCCTTTTTTGTTTTTTTAGTTTCAGTAGCCCAAGTTCGAGGCAAAAACCCAACTTCACAGCGAAGTCGGGCAACGCTCATCAAATGGGGCGACTAAGGGAAGAAAGCAGTTAAAGTCTGGCTACCCACCTGACTTCGTAGCGAAGTCGGGTTGCGCCTTCTCCAAAGGGCCCATTCGAGCAACAAACTACGAAGAAGTGTTGTGTCAGACTGCGCCCCATTTTTTGGGCGAAGTCGGACTGCACCCGTTTTCCGGGCGAAATCCGAGTGCGCCCTGAATTTCGGGCGCACCCTGGGCGGTCCGATGAAAGCTGAAAGAGCATAAGTCTAAAATCCGAGTGCGCCCCCAATTTCGGGTGAAGTTCAGGTTGCACCCAAATTCTGGGCGAAATCCAAAGTGTGCCCATTTTTCGGGCGATGTCAGACCGCGCCCCCAATTTCGGACGAAGTCTGAACAACTCACCACGAAGAAAGAAAAATCACAAGTGTTGGCCCAGGGTGAAGTTTGGCACGAGGATAAATTGGGTTATGTTGTTCTTTGAAAAGTGTGCCCAATGGTGGTGGTGATGTCAGTAACGACACAATGCTCAAGGCATATTAAATGATTGCACAATTACCAAGGATGATGCATTTAAAGGGTAAGGTGCCTCCTGGGCCAACAAAGCATGTTTTTCTAAAAAGGGCCCATGTGCAGCTGCCAAAATCATAGCGCCTCCACCAAACCAGAGTTAACTACTTTAACTTCCTCCCTCGCGCTATTAATGAGAAGTCACCGTCTACAAAAGACCTTGGCGCCAGCCATAAAATTCATAAGTTCAAAGCTGACTCCCGGACTACGAAGAATAAACCTGACAAGCTCTGAAGCTGTTGTCCCCGTCTCTGATTGTTCCAAAAAGGATGGACAAGGGAAAGGCGCCCGTACGGGCACCATCAAGTGTAGAACCACATGAAGCTGACAAGTCTTCAGAGTCCGGCGACCATGAAAGCACAGCGCCTCAGAAGGGCAAGAAAGTAAAATCCAGAACTAAGAGGCACGTAGCTGGCCACACTCCGCCGCCACCAATCAATCATCTGTCAGGATACAAGGATGGTTCATTCTCTATCAGTATCACTAAGCTGCGTCTGACTATCACAAAGTGGGTAGGTAAGGTTTTGCCTTCCCACCACCTCGAAGCCGCATATAATTCGAACCTTCACTGGTTTTTGTGCCCTCCAACTCACTGGTGCCCAAAGCTAGTTGAAGTGATCGCTGAATATTACAAACTAGCTGCGCGGCAGGTCTACGACAACACAGGAAGGGTGCTGTTCACTCTCTTCTGAGAGAGTATCCAGCCAGCATTTGCCCCAGGGCTTCAGTATAACCCAGATGCAATTATCAGAAGGGTGAACATAGAGCAGTAGACCGGCAGGTTTTCTCAGACAAAGCAAATGGGAGAGTTCCTAAACTAAGAACTGAAGACTCCGTTGGCGCCTGGGCAGTGGCCAACTGGCCCTATACCGCTGGACCGGTTCAAAAATAGATATATCTATATCATCCTGGCGTGGGTCCTCGGCTGTGACTCAGACAGAGTGGTGCGGCCTTTCCAGCTGGCGATGGCCGAGTGCATCCTACACGGGGAGTTTTATAACTCCACGACATAGAAAAGCGGGAAGCGCCCTATCTTCTATGACTGGGCGGATTGGTTGGCCTATGCAATTCATGTGAGCTTGGTGAGACTGCAGCAGAAGCAGTCGATGTACTTTTAGTTTTGCTCATTCCTCACATGGCTATGCCTGTACCATATGCATTACCGGATGAACGTCCATAACCTAAGGAAAGTGAACGAACAAGGAGAGCCGCTTCTTGTGTATGAATGGACTGAGGCCCTGTACTAGAAGGGCTCATTTTATGAGTTTAACGTTCAATTTCTGGGTTGAGCAATGGGACTGTTCAACCGCGATGCGACTCGCCCATCGACGGCTATGACAAAGTGTCTGACTGACAATGAGCTTGGTGATACCTTTCGGCTGACTCAGGGCGTCGTTGTTCGAATCTACGAATTCAAGGGAATGCCTTGTTTGCTACCCTACTTCTACACAAATCATCAGTTCGGGCTGGAGGTGGCGCGGCAAATGGATTACGTCGAAGAAGAATTTGGCCAGGGAAAGAAGAGGGGTCACATATTCAAATATCCTATGACCTAGGCCAATATTCAAGTCTTTAAAATCAGGCAACACGTTTATCTCGAGAGGGAGCTGATGGAAATGGGCCTGATTATGCTGCCCCAGCGCTAGAAATACGACCCAATCAGGGTCTGGGGAAAGTTCACGCACATCTGTCCGAGACTTGAAATCATGAAAGAGAGAAGAAATTTGACAGGTGCAGACCTCCATTGGTGCATTCATTTAATGCAGTCATGGCCACCATGGCATGAGTTTTACTGCGAGGAGGTCACTTACGATCCTGATCGAAACCCGGACCATCGAATGGAGTCATCTGGATTCAAGAAGTTCCTCGCTAAGGTGACGTCGCTCAACTGGCATAAGGACAAAATTATCGAATGCTGGAAGATGAGGTGTTGCATGCAACATGAAAAATCAAGCCGAAGGAACCTTGCCATTGATGATGAGTTTTCGGCACTTTATGATCAACATGTCGACACGTGGCAGCCCTTCGAATTTTGTGTTTACGTTCCCCGAGGCACAAATATAAGGTATAAATGAAGGGCTACCCCTCATTCATTGTCAACCCCAATGACTTCCAGCGTGACTCCATCCAGCAGTCAAATGGGCCCGATGCAGCCTGCAGCTCCTGTGACAGCGCCCGAAGCGGTGCGAAGTTTGGAAAGGTCAATGCCTGAGCTGGCTCCTCTAGCAGAAACAACATTAGTACCGCTCACCAGCGGGAGTGCGGCAGGTATTCTCCTAGCGCGACCCAAGTATAAGTTTACCGTGGGGACTTTAGCGCTTGTCGCCCCTTTACTACCGCTTCCTTCTATACCCATCACAGTGCCGAGAGAAAAGAAAAAGAAAAGGGTCGAGAGGACAAAGCAACCTAAGGAGCCAGTGCAGCAATCGACCGTAGAGCAGCAACAAATTTCAGCATCGAAGGTTGTTTCTTTAGACAGCCCCAAACCAGAAGCAGACGTCCAGGCTGCGACCATTCCTTCAACGTCGGCTCAGGCGAAGCCTGTAGGTACGTCCTCTATTCCGTTTGCCCAAGTCTACGTCAGCCCTGCAAAAACCCCATCTCCCGCTCCATTAGGGCAAGCCATAGCCGCATCCTCCACATCTCAAACCACTCCACCATCTAGCAGCCTCCACTCGTTTGACCAGTTTGTTGAGGACCCCAATGCCTTTCAATCCCTGAGTCAAACCCTAGAGCTCTTCCCCGCAGCAAGTGTTGAAGCCGCTCCCTCATCTCCGCATCCCTCACCCCAGCCGCTCGAAACCTTACCAGCGCCATCTAGCCAAACCCCTGTCACTCCTAGGACCCAATCGCCCTTGAAAGTTGCTACCCCCTCTGGTATCCCTCCTACTTCACTGTTCGCAGGGAGAATGCCGCAACAAGTCCAGGAGCTGGAAGACCTCGATTTCATGAGCATCACCGAGGACCAGCCTCTGGCAGTAAGAGCCGTGGGAGGATCTGCCTCTTTTCTTCAAGGCGTTAAGCACAGAAGGGCCGAAGAGATGGCCACCCTGGTCAAGCACACAAAGTTTGACCTAGATCGGAGAGTGCTTACGACAGAAAAGCTGATTCCTAAGGTGAAGAAACCTCTCCGTGATATGACCGAGGCAGACTATGAGCTTCAGATGAAGGAGAAGAACTTTGATGATATCAACAAAGAATACGAGATCCGTGACATTCATCGTAGAACAAACAACCTCCTTGTCAAGCATCTCGAGACCCAGGAGGCACTTTTCTAGCTACAGAATACCACGAGGTAGCTTGAAGAAGACTTGGCTAGAGCTACTACGCAGTTGGAGGCAACACAACAAGAAGTTGAAGACCTTAAGGTTCAGTTGGCCGCCTCCTAGCAGATAGCCGAGCAAGAGAGAAAAGTAGCGCAAGAGCAGATTTTACAATTGCAGGATTCGCTAAAACAAGCATAGTCGTAGCTCACTGAGAAAGCATCACAAGCGATGACCTTTTCAAAGAGCAAGGCGAAGGAGATGCGTGCAAGTCTGCTACAAGGTTGCAAGCCCAACCTTGTCAAGTATTTGACAGTTCTAGATTTTGTATCTAGGATTGAAGAAGTGTCTGCCCAGGGAAAACCTGTGGTAGAAGAAGCCAAGCACCAGGCGAGGCAATGGCTAGACCTGGCTATGAAACTCAAGGAATTAGAGCGCGAAGGCTTCCAAGTCGCCCCCATGTCACAACTTGCATCAAAGTGGGCAGATGCAAGGGTAACCTTGCACACTTATTTTGCTAGGACAACAAAAATTAGAACGGCTAGGAAGGCGCTGGACGCCTTAGAACATGAAAGACACATTCTCCTGGAACATTTTCACATTCTATCCGAGCACGGGTGTCTGAGCTATGTCACAGATGACAAAATCATCACCCTTGAGCAGGTAAAGGAGAACTGGCTGTCCTTCAAAACAGATATAGCTGAAATCAATAGCTGGACGGAGCCAGTTCAAGAAACGTAGGTCGCTCAAATGGTGGCTAAATACTGCAAGATCAACTCTTCTCTCGAAGAGTTGGGCAAAAGATATAACACCATTGACCTGCATGCGGTCGCTGCATTCCATGCAGTACTCAGAGAAATCAGTGACCCCACTCCCTTCCAAGTCGTAGCCTGGGAACAAGCTAAGGCTGTGCTCGAACGCATAAACATGCAAGGGGCAAAAAGTGGAGAGCCTTCAGATTCAAAAGGTGAGACTGAGGAGGCAACTGGTGAAAGTGAACCTGAAGAATAATAGTTGCCCCAAGGAAAGAGACCAGAGTAGCAGAAAGTAGGGGAAGGAATTTCTTTTGCACCCAAAGGATAAAGGCATGGTTCTTTGCGTCAAGGCGAGCTCAACACCCCATGAGCCGCCAGAAATGTTGCCACATTTTGCATAGGGGTGCCATGTGCTTGGTTTCTGCAAGTGAGTTGCTATTTTCCCTTCCCTTCTCCTCATTTTCCCTTTCTTCTTCTCTCCCTTTCTCCCTCTTCCTCACAGCTTCATTCCCTCTTCTTCTTTCCCCCTTTTCTTCCCCCCAAAAAAAACTTTAGCAGGTGTACCTCAAAAAAGTTCTAAGTGCTGGGGCGCAACCTGACTTCGTAGCGAAGTCAGAGTGTGCCCCTCAAGTGGAGCACATTAGGAAACCCGAAATGCGCACCAGGACAGGAAATAGTTGGAAATTTGGCTAAGTGTCAAAGGGCGACACCCAACTTCACAGTGAAATCAGGGTGCGCCCTTCTTCCTGGGCGCACTAGGGGAAGAGTTCATCAGAAATTTGGCTAAGTGTTGGGGTGCAACCTGACTTCGCAGTGAATTCGGAGTGCGTCCCTATTCTAGTGTGCAGTTCAAACAGTAGATGAAGACAACCAAACACCGGTGCACAACCCGACTTCGCAGTGAAGTTGGAGTGCGTTGTTTGACCGGTGCGCAGTTGGGTAAAGACAACTCAAAAATTTGCTAAGGCAAGAAGGCCTTCCAACTGCGCTGTTTTCCTCCTGCACAACTTGATAGTGCCCAAATTCCTGGTGAAGTTGGATAAGTTGCCTTGCAAGGCAGACACGTGTCATACCTCAGCATCTGAAAAGTATGCACCTTCGGGATTCGATCCAAGACTTGACCACGCAAGGACAAAGCATGGGCTACACTACTAGTGCCAATTTTCATCATTTAAGCCGATGTGAAGTGCCATCTGCCGCACCTACCCGCATTCCTGTTGACTGAAGACTCATCCCAACGCACTGCCATGTAGTTGTACCACCTTCAGGGACACCATCCTTCAAGGACAGTCCGACCCGACAGAAGTCAGCACCAGCAGTTCCTCAGCCGCTCGTGTCAGCTACTGTCTTGTCTGGGACTCCGTGCCCATGAATGTAATCGGGGGAAATTTTGGGCTATAAATACCCACCACATTTTCATTGTAAGTGGTGGAAGGGGAATATATTGCTAGGGGACAATTGTAGCTGTGCGTTTGCCTCAAATACAGACATATAATTGGCTTTGCTCATTGTATTTTATCTTGTATGCTATCTCTCCTTGTCATTTCTGCCTCATGTTTCTTGTGTCATTACTTACTATTGTACTGAACTCTGGACTCCGGAATTTGGTGGCCGGGTATTCCTAGAATGCATAGATAGAGGATACATAGGATCGCTGATAGCTACAGTTTCAATGTATGTTTGTAGATGAATGTTGTTAGTAGTGGTGATTGATTCATTGCCGTCTTTGCTTATTCCCCCCACCCAACTCCAATCACATTTGGAATCCCTTTCTGTATTTTTATCTCTTTCCACATTTTTATCTCTTTCCTGCACTCTTATCTCAACACAAACCCCACAGGAATCCAGCCTTCTCCGGATATTGGCACGGAAGGCATTCCTTCCTTTCGACCTTTCAATCTGGTGGGCGAAGCTGGGCGCAATAACAACAAATCCTTTCCTCATGGAATTTTCGTAACCAATAGTTCCTTACTATGACAAGACCTGATATTGCATTTGTAGTTTCTCTTGTATCAAGGTACATGAATGAACCTTCACAAAACCACGTGAGAGCAGCCAAAGAGAATTTTGATGTCAAAGGAACCTTGAATTTTGGCATACATTTTGATGCTAACAACAAAATGGAACTTGTTGGTACAATGACTCAAATTGGAGAGGTTGCTTGGATGATACAAAAATCAACTTTTGGAAATTATTTTTCACTTGGTTCAGGAGTGATAACATGGAGCTCAAAGAAGCAAAGTATTATTGCTTTATATTCTACAGAGGTAGACTATGTTGCAGCTACTGCAACAAGTACACAAGAACTTTGGTTGAGAAAGACACTTGAAGAGATTGGTGGAGTTCAAAACAATCCAATTTTTTTTTTTTGTAACAACACAAGTGCAATCAAGATTGCAAAAAATATAGTCCATCATAGTAAAACTAAAGGTTCATTTCATAAGAGACATGGTGGAAAAGAAGGTTGTAGATTTGAAATATTGTAGCACCAAACAACAGCTTGCAGACCTGTTTACCAAAGGTGTCAATAAAGAACTATTTTTGAGATTGAGAGACAAACTTGTCCCACTGTTCAGCATCAAGGGGGAGGATGTTGGAGATTGATGCTGACTAAGAACAAAACCAAAATTTCTCCCACGAATTTGAAGAAGCCCAAAAGTTTCTATAGGCCTTGAAGAGTCACTATGAATGTTGGACTTCCTAGAATGTGAATTCTCTCTTGTACATGTAAAATAGAGTATTATATCTATAGGGTTTGTGTAAAAATCTTTGTAATACTTCTGAGTTCGTTTGGAATGCAAAACAACATTCTATTCCATTCATTTTGTAAAAAATATGCTTGCTGTCCCTATTTTTCTGAAACCTACAGTTAACTTTAAAATCTCATAACTTTTGTTTTACAGCTCTGTTTTGCTCGTGTGATACACCGTTGGAAAGGTATTTTTGTGTAGAATTCACTCTAAAAATTTCATCAAATTCTGAGCAGTTTTTGTCCTTAAAATTCAGCATGTTGTACACTTCTGCAAAATTGTTGTAGTTTTTGCTGCTGCAATTTTATTTTGCTACGTTTTTTCTGCACTTTTATGCTCTTTGTTTTTGGGTCAAATACTTCAATTTTGTATGTGTTACGAGTTTTCATATGCACACCTGAACATAAAGAAAATGTGTTGTGTTGTAACTAGTTGTAATCAGTTGATAGTTTAGTACGAAAGGGTGAAGGTTGGTTTGTAATTGTCCACCTCCTTTTTCATTTTTGTATACATTCCATAGGAGACTAATGGAATGGTGGTAGTAGATAGATCATCATGTGTGTTGCTATTGAAGATGACTATTGAAGATGAGAGACATATTGCGAGTGTTGAGATCATATTCCTGTAAGTGATGTACATATCATATTGCACATAATGAAATGGCTTTGTTCCTAAATTGTTATTGTTGTTTATTCCTTTTGTTTAATTTGTTTGTTCTATTGTTGGGAGTAAAATTTATATTACATTTAGCGCTATTTCTATAACGACCCTATATTGAGGAGGATGCGTGATGAGAATGAGAGCAAACACAATGCAACAAGGTGGATGAGTGAAGCAATAGGACATGCACGTGGATGTAGAGAATGTGGAAGGTACATGCAATAAGGACAAGAACTAAAATGAAGGTTTGAGTGTATTGTATATAGTGAAGACAAACGACGTGTAGATGTTAGACGTGAATATGGTGAATGTGATGAGACAAGCACAAGATGTAGATTCATCAAGAGTCCCATTTGCATGTGGAAGTATGAAAGGGAGTGTCAAAGGTAGACCTTCTATAGAGCCTATCCTTGGACGAAGATGCTTGGATATTCCATAGGTGACATAAGGTATTAAAACCCTGAAGATTTGACATAGGTGGCTCACTTGGGAGGAAGGAAGTGAAGTGTTGTTCGAAACATTATTGCTAATGACTAGAGAAGAAAAATATGATGGAGGTCTTGCAAAAAAATATTGTGTAGGAAAGAGCGGTTGTGCAAATGGAGGAAGTGCTAATGATGAGTGTTTTGAGGACATGAGTGTTGAAGACGAAGAAGGTCATGACATTGAATGTGGTTTCATTAATGAAGGTGACAAAGGTGTTGAAAAAAGAGTCGAGGAAGATCGTGTCGACAAGGAAGGTGTAGATGGAGATCTTGAATATGAGGAACTTTGTGAAGACGACGAAGTAGGAAGATGACAAGAGACACTAGTATAAATAGAAGAGTGGGAAGGAGAGTCTAGAGGCATACAAGACACGAGTCTAAACACAAAGACTATCACTAAGGAGAAGTGTGTGCAGGAGGGTGGACTTTTGGGAGTCAACTAGAACCTAAACATGTTTATTCACAAAGATGATCATGAACCAAAAATACAAGTATTCCAACTATGAGACAATTTGACACTAAATTTGAGAAGATGATCTAAGGTGCAAAGCCTTCAACAATGTCGAAAGGAGTGAGTCATCCAATAGCAAGTCACTCTATGAGTTAGCCGACTTCAAGTTAGACAATATTCGGGGCTGTTGTTGCAGGCAGGAAAAAGTGCCCTAAATTCATGGAGACGGGGAAGAAAATCCTATCAAGCATATTGATACATGTGAGACTATATGGAAATTGAACAAGATAAGGGATGAGAACACATGGTTAGAGTTGTTGTTAGCAATGTTGCTAGGGATCACAATTGTTTGACACTTGAAACAAGAAACCTTGTTCACGACATGGGCAGATCTAAAGAAGGAATTTGAGGAATTCAAATTGTTGCACAATGACACAAAGATCATTGGAAAAATATGTCACTAAGCAAAAGAAGGACGAGAATGTTCTGTCCTACCATTTGAAAAATCTTATTAATAAGATGGATAATAAACGAGGAGACAAACTCCAAAAAAAATGGTTTATGGATGGACTTCTTCCAAAATATAAGAAGATGAAAATTGTACTGTCAATGACATACTAGGAAGTGTATGAAAAGAGCGCTGAATTGGGAAAGTGAGATGAAGACGACGTTGGAAGGTGGAAGTGTAAGTTAGATTAGGGAAGACAATGATTTTGACAACGATCAGGAAAATATGGGTGCAACAATCCAAGCAATCAAGAAAGACTTGGAAAGGGCAATCCATGAAATGAAGGGAGAAAATAAGAGCAAAGAAAAGAAATACATTTGATGTTCAAATTATTAGATAGAAGGCCACACAAAGACCAATAGTCTAGAAAAAGCATATTGTGGTATCTGTGAAGTTAATGGGAATTTTGTTGTAGATTGTCCATTCAACCTCAAAAATTGAAGACACTAGAGATTGGCAATAGAGAAGGAGGAAGTTGATAAAAAGCCAAGTTCCTCAAAAAATGGACAAGGCATGAAAAGTGGAGGATATTGAAACAATTGCCAAGGAAGGAGACCTAGTGGACAAAAACAAGGTGGCAAGGTTTTTGGGTGGAGAAAGACTATAGTATGATTTCAAAGGAAGAACCATTGTGTAGTGTAGGAAGTACCGAAACTAGGGCAACTAAACACAAAATTGCATGAACGCAACAATAGGTAACAATGTGTTGATGATGTACTGGTGGTGTGGACTAGGGAATCATAAGGAAGCAAATTTTCATAAGGTAGCCAATGGTAGCAATAGCCAAAATATCAATCTAATTGACATTGAAGAATGAAGCAAGAGGACAAGAGAATTTCTCATAGTACCTTGGGCATTGGTAAAGAAGATGGAGTACCCT
The DNA here is from genome assembly GCA_028583015.1 of Wollemia nobilis. Classification (NCBI taxonomy): domain Eukaryota; kingdom Viridiplantae; phylum Streptophyta; class Pinopsida; order Araucariales; family Araucariaceae; genus Wollemia; species Wollemia nobilis. The sequence continues at coordinate 15,659,588 of JAQPPZ010000521.1, forward strand.
AACCTTGCAACGAAGAGGAAAAGATAAGAAGAAGCCTAAGATGGAATTGAAGATGAAACGATGAAAGAGTGAGACATAGATAATGATTGTGACCAAGAAATATGAAGGAGCCATCAATATCATCCCAAATATTGTTACAGAGTTTGGCAAGTTAATTGCTACAAATAGTTGTTCAAGTGAACATGTCAAATTTGTTCAAGGTAGTTCCAAACTTGCATATAGTGGTTGGGGAGATGTTGAAAGGACTAGAGAAGGGAGATTTTGAAAGGACTAGAGAAGGAGAAAGTGGGAAGACAAAAAGTGCCATAGAATATTGTAGCAACAGATTAATTTCTTAACCCCACAATCTTGATGATTGACAAAGGGAAGCGATCAAAACTGTTGCATATGGAGATATTGGGCCACATATTGACACAAGTCATTGTATATGGGGGGTCAAATGTTAATATACTCTCAAAGATGTGGAGGGATATGGGAGAACCAATGTCATGGCAACCTAATTTTCAGTTGGTGGGAGCACATCAATACGACATCAAGATGTAGGGTGCATTGTTAGTGTAAAGAATGAGCATATTTGACCAAACATTCATCTTAGATTTTGTAGTCATCACGATTCATAAGCCAAATTATGATGCCTTGTTGGGATGAAGCTACTTGAGGACAATAAGAGTTGACCATAGTTGGGAGAAGGATAACTACTTTCAAGAAGGGACATCTCAAGTTCACCATAAGCTTGCAAGACCATTTTGTTGGTGAAATTTTGTCATTTGATGGAGAAAAGGGAGAAGCCACCGATTAGGAACCAAAAAAAGTTGGTGTCTTGTAGTTAGAGGAGTGCATGAAGAACAAAAGAGCACTCCAACACTAGGCTATATCATTGGAAATTGGGTTACTATGAAATATTTCAGGCAGATTGTCTGCCTGGATGGGAAGGAGATTGAGAGCCAGAGAGGGAAGTTTAGATGAACTGCTTGAGGTGTTGAGTTAGTCCTAAGACTCGTTCAAGGGTTTGAAAATCTTCAAAGTTGGTGAAATAAATCAAATATTGTCAATTGGTGATAGTCCAGGGAGTGGTAATTCGGCAAGGGAGGAGACTCAAGGGCTGACACCAATGCCAAAAGTGGAATAGGAAGAGAGAAAACTCATATACCTTGTTAAATGAAGATTTCAAGTGCATGTTTGGTTTCTAGAGGCCTCAAAACATTATTTCTTGAGATGCATTTATTGCAACGTGGAGGGGCATGTCCCAACTACACATGAAACAATGGAGAGAATAAATGAAGTTGGAGGACATGAGGATGAGTGGAAAACTAATAAAAAGAAGAATTACACATGAAATCTAAATATTGTGGTAGACGATAGACTATTTTAGAATTGGAGGCCATGGGAAGAAGGTGAATGTTAGTAGGGTGATTTTACCCTTGTAGGCTCCAACTTTCGTGACTGCATTTTGTTCAGGGTTTCTATTGCCTAGTAATTCATCAATAACATTTTCAATTTTGTCATCTTGAAGTTGAAAACATTGAAATCAAATGACGACATTTTTACCAGTGTTAGAAAGGGCTCCCTCATTGGCCAACATCGTTCTTACTTTTTCAACCATCATTGTCTGTAGTTGCTCCCTCAATAGTGTCGACACTTGGAGCAAGGAAAATTTTGCTATTCTTGTTTGCAATAAAATCCTCTTCAAGGTGAGTATCATTTTTGACGCTTTTTCCATCATTGGAAAGGAAGAAGAGTTGGAAAGTGTTGGAGGTGTTGTTGCTGTCAGTGAAAGTTGCTTTGTCGGCTAATGCATCATTGAACATCTTCATCCTCGTCAACCATATTTATGTTGTCTTTGTCCTCTTCATCGATTGTATTCACTTCATCTTTGTCCTCGATGACAACATGATGATCATCTTCGTACCGTCGCTCGATTGTACCCAATCAACGACATGCAGTCCGTCGCCTAACCCATCGCCTAGTAAGTCCAACATACTATTTCAGCAAGAGAGCATATTTGAATTTCATTACAAATTAATGCCTCTTCTTCCATTGCACCCGAGACACAATGATTTCCCACCATTTTGATTTCCATTTCCAAACAATGCAACACAATAGGGACATTTTGGCATGATATGGAGACAATTGTGTAGACAAAGGAGACCAAGCCGTTGTTTGCAATGCATTTGCAGAATAACAAATTACCTTCATTATCAACCAACAAGACAAATAATGGTAAATTTGGCTACAGAGGAGATTGACGACTGACAATGTTGACCAAGATAATTTCCGTAGTCAGTTGGCGGGTGAATAGTTTCCAAGGTAGTTGTAACTATCACAATAGTTGGGCTTTACGGGGTACAAAACATCTCGTGGATCTGGAGCAGTTCAAATATGGAAGTCCATATTTTAAGAAGTGATGGTGTGAGTCCAGATCATGAAGCCAAGAGATAGAGACCCAAGGTTGCAACATTTGCCCTTGTAGATCACCAGACAGTTTCCACCGCAACCCCAACCAAGGCAAATCCATAGGCATGGGTGATTATGTTCACCCAACCCATAGAGAAGTCTAGAATGGACAAATTTTATCCCAAGCAGAAGAGGAAGACATGGGCGTAATTCCCCACATTTGCATCATCGAAAGGAAAAGGGAATGCGAAGGTGGTTGCTAAAGAAAAAGAAAAGTTGAATCAAGAAGTGACATGGAATAGTGCCATGGGAGACTTATGTAGAGAATGGTGGATAAGCATGAGGATTTTCACTGGTTGGAGTCATTTTGCAAGGTATTAGTCCATCATATTCTCCAAGTACTTGGATTTGATAAGGGGGTCATTACAATAAGGTTTCACGGGTACTTGATCTTGATGTTGAAGAGCTATGAGCGAGAAGCCAAACACTAAGTTTTCCATAGGAGAAAGTGTGTTGCGCTTAACTTTTGAGCGTTAGGATTTTGTATGAGTATTTGGGCTACTAGGTCCCAATCACAGGAGCAAAGTGGTGAGAAAGGATGACACAGGTCAAAAGATATTGCAACTATATGTGGGGTAGTATTGTGATACTAGCTTCTTACAACAAGATGAAGTGAAGAAACTGTATGCACATTGTTGTCATGAATTGAAGCTGAATTTGCTAGAGTAGTAAGTACAAATGCTTGATGTGCCTAATCATGTCAAGATTGTTGGGAGAAGCATGTGCATCAGAGATACTTGGTTGTTATCTTACATGCAAGGCGTAATGGTTGGAGTAAGGTACTATTAGGCATCACATCTATTGGTGAGGATAAATTACTTCTTGCAAGGAGGTAATAAACATTTTTCCACCCCACCTCAAAATAATTAGGTAGTTTAGGGCTTCCACATTCTTAAATAAGACCCTCAAATTAAGGCCATGCAAAAATAGATAGATCAATTGATACAATATACTCTTGGTTTGACAAATCAAAATCCAACCTTACATCAATTGATCAACCAACCTATTCATCCTTTGGTACCATCACCACCATATCCGAAAGATTTCATGGTACCTAATTTTAAAAAATTCAAGGGAACTGAGGATCCCAAAGAGCATGTGAGCACATTTATACATGTCTGTTTTAGAATTCAAAATGACAATGCTCTCATGCTCAAAATATTTTCTCAAACATTAGGAGGGGATGCCATAAAATGGTATAATCAATTACCCAGTGTTAGTATTTATACTTTTGAGTAATTGATTGACCAATTATTTGAACGTTTCATCCTAAATGTTAAAAATAAAGTCTCATTATCTGATGTCTATGCTTTAAGACAACATGATTATGAGTCTATCTATGATTTTAGAAACAGTTGGAGGGTTTTCATTACCAAGTTACCATTCACCCTTCCAATGGATGATCTAATCAAATTATTCACCAAGAATTGTTTAAAACCTATCTCTTGGATGCTTCAACTACAAACTTATCATTCATTTGAAGAAGCTTTAGCTCAGGCTAGTGTCATTGAGAAAATCAAAATCCAAGAAGGCATACTTAAGCCTAAGAAGAAGGAAAGGAAAAATAAGGGCCAATATAAAAGCAACTATTTTGGCCAACCAAAATCGATACAGGCTATCCTAGCCAGTTAGTCCAACCACGTTAATCAAGTGGTCATGAGCCATCTGGTAATGGCTCAACAATAATCAGTGCAACAACCACCGCAACAAATTACTTATCATGCGATACCCTCAACAAAGCCATCCAAAATATAGTGGTAGATGTAGAAATTCATCCCTGGTGATAGTATGTCCAACAAAATCACCAATACACACCCTTAGACAAGTCATATGCTTCCCTTTTACTAAGGTTGTATGACACAAACAAACTTGCTTTACCCAAAATCAGACCAAATGATCCCACCAAACATAGTAAACATTATCGGGAACATCTATTTTGTCCTTATCATAGGCAAAATGGGTATGATATTAATAATTTTCATACATTTAAAGACATAGTACAAGATCTTATTGACTTGGGGGAAATCAAGCTTGACAATCCCCTTGCTCAACAAAATTAAAATCTTGGTATTTTTCAAACACCACTTCCTCATCATGAGGAGGTGCAACCAAATATAGGAGGGGCTAATACCAAAACTCCTAATCAAGTCAATCACATACAATAATACCACGGGTTTTTAGGGGCCATCCATGTGGTCACTAGAGGTCAAAGAAACAATCAACAAAATGTAAGACAACCACCTCAAGCATGTCACAACCCCCCACATCGCCACCTATTCAAATTTCACCCAATCATTCATCGCCAATCCACATCCATAGCCAACCAAATTCTCAAAATCCACCTATCAATCATCCATCATGACCAATCATATCATTGAGTAGCCGGTTAACCACAAGTCTAAATATGGCTTCTGCCAAATTATCAATTTATGAGTTAATTCAACAATCTCCCCCACATCGTGAGCCGTTAATGGATATTTTGAAATCCATTGAACTATAATCTCAAGATTCTAATGCCTTCAACAACTTTGTAGGGAGTATTAAAACATGCATGAGCCTTCCATCATATTCTATGGCTTTGAGATTAAACCAATCTCATCAAACTCAATAGATCCTCCATTGCATATTATGGCTCTAATTGACAAGAAGCCTTTTAAAAGAGTGTTAATTGACATCGATTCCTCTATAAATATCATTACCACATCTGCCCTTCATAATTTGAACCTTACTCCATCTCATATCACCAAGTCATAATTCACCCTAAAAGAATTCAATGATTCTTTGTGTTCCATAGTTGGCACTATTGTTTTACCCATAGAAGTAGGGGTTAAAATGTTGCACACCATGTTTCATATTTTGGAAGGATCCATGGCATACAACGTACTCCTCGAAAGACCTTAGATGAGGGAAATGAGATGTGTTCCTTCAATACTACACCAATGCTTAAAGTACGTTCATGAAGGATAGGTGCATTGCATACCGATGGATGTTGAGCCATTTAAGTATTACAATTTCATCTCAAATCTATATGAGTCCATGCTTCCTTCCACTCACCTTTTCCTTTCACCATCAGCAAATCCATCTACCACTTCAACAATTTCCTCATCAAAAAATCTCATTCTTGAGGAGCTCCCTATCACTAATCCCCATCAAGCTTCCATGCCCCCATCATATTCATCATTGACTACATGCACATGTGGTCATAGTCAATCCACATCATCAACATCATTGCCATCCACTTCATCATCATCATCATCCACCCAACAAACTTTCGAATGCAATCCATCACAATCACATAATGTTTTACAAGTTGAGTTTACGGATTGTGAGACACCTTTATCTTCACCACTTCCCGAGCCATCATCCAACCAAGGTCCTTCCATATCTTCCCAATTTGAGTTCCACCTCGCTAATCCTGGTATTAGTGAATATGTGGTCCGAGACATCACTGTCACACCCCTCACCATTTCTAAGGATAAGGATTTCGATCACCCATGTGAACCACCTTTAGCCATATGAGCAATATATGACATGGGTTTAGCTCCAAATAACATAAATTTTGTATATGGGAGAATTTATTCTTCATCAAATTTAGCACCCCTAGAGGAACGCAAAGAACCATCACTTGCCAACATTCAAAACATGTCAGGATTTCCATCCTGCTATTTCCACATAGTCAATTGGCAAGGTCATGGCCTAGGATTGCATGAACAAGGAGTGTCACAACCCATTGATGTTCCATATCAAGAAGTGCACGACCGTTCAGGTCTAGGTTACCACCCACTTTCCACCACCTCTTCTCTTGAACAAGCCTTCCAAAGACTTAATCTTAATTTAGGAGAAGAAGACCTCCATCCCGATAATTTTGATGATGAAATCTATGAAGAATTTGAACTTATGTCAATAATTTTGGATGAATCTAAAGAAGAATCAAAGCCCATTATTCCCCATATCAAACAAGATGAGTTTTATCTCAACATGTTCCCCATCCATGAGCTCATCCTTCACTTGCTTCTTCCACAAGATCGAGTCGTCCCTACTAGTGAACCACCACCTCCATTACATTAAGCCATTTCATAAGCCAACTTGTAACATATGTACATAACATAAAAATAGTGGTTTTCACCACTACCCAAAAAAAATCAAAAAATAAAAAATCAACAAAAACATGTTTTATTTTTTAGCATTGCATATCATGTAGTTAAATGCATTTAATTGTTGCTTGCTACTGTTCAGGTTTACCAAGATCTTAGTATCGGTTCCTAGGTTCCATCCATTCCATATAACCTTATCCACCTTGCCTATAAGTCAACATGAATCCTGTTGATTTATTTACCTCGCTCCGTAATCCATATGATCCGACTAAACCAATTCCAATTGACATAAGCCTTATCGATATGGATCGGATTTCCTTACCTCCATCCTTTTTCGATTTTTTCTTGTTTGAGAAATTTTTAAGGGATTTTTCCAACTACATTCCTCCATCCCCTCCTCCTTTACCTTCACCTTCACCTTCAAATCCTAAGGTTTTCTAGGAAAAAATAGACGAGGATAAGCCAAAAGAGTTTGATGACATCTTAGATGATATTCATCTAATACCTACACCCCATCAACTTGAGGAAGGTTCCCACATATCCATTGAATATACCATCAATGTGGACCTTAGTTTAGGCAAAGACAATCCCCAAATTGTCATGTTTGGAAAATTTTTATCACCTGATGAACAAGAGCAATTAATTTCTCTCCTCAAGAGAAAGAAGGGCATATTTGCATGGTCCTATAAGGACATGCCTGGTCTTGAACCTAGTTTGGTTGTCCATAATCTCACCTATGCTAAGTTGGTTAAATAAAAAATTAGGAGAATGCATCCTACCATGGCCACCTTGGTCAAAGAAGAGTTCCAAAAACTTCTAGATGCGGGTTTCATCATACCCATTGATTATCCCGAGTGGCTTTCAAACATGGTACCCATTTGAAAACCTAACAAGGCAATACGCATTTGCACTAACTTTCAAGATCTTAACAAAGCGTGTCATAAGGATGAATTTCCTCTCCCAAACATCGATACTCTTGTCGACACTTGCGATGGCCATGAAATACTTTTTCTAATGGATAGTTTTTTAGAATACAACCAAATCTGAATAAATCCTAATGACCAACATGAAACAACATTCACTACACCTTGGGGAAATTTTTTTTACAAGGTGATGCCCTTTGGTCTCAAAAACACGTGTTACTTATCAATGTGCCATGACATACATTTTCCATGACTACATGCATAAGATCATTAAAGATTATGTGGATGATCTCTTGTATAAATCTAAAACTCGATAAGAATACATTGGTGTATTGGAGAAAGTTTTTGACCTACTCCTAGAGCATAATGTAAGGTTGAATCCCAAGAAATGTGTCTTTGGTATTACCTCGAGAAAACTTCTATGATTCATTGTATCCAAAAGAGGCATTGAGGTGGACCCTAATAAGGTCAAGGCCATCATGGAGATGCCTCCCCCAACTAACTTAAAGGAATTACATAGTTTACAAGGAAATATCCTGTATCGCTCCAAATTTTTTGCATCCTTACCTTCAGGCTATAGGATCCATTCCCGGAAGGGGGATGCGAGAAGGATGAGACAATACCTCGGACTGAGAGGCCCTGTGAAGGTCGTGCCTCTTGGGGGAGGGGTATAATGGTGAATTTTCAACGGATGGTGGGGTTCGCTAGGAAACTTTGAGTGATAGTTTCCACGCCTAGGTCGAGAATGGGTTTGATGTGTTCATTTTTATATTCAATCATTCAATTCCTAGGTTTTTCCAAGATGAATCTAAGCTATTCTATATGCCAATGCTGATTTATATGGATACATAAAGCATGAATAAGTGCTAAACACATAAAGTGTGCTAAATAAGATAGAATGTACCTAATTTTGGATGTCTGATGAAGATTCTAAGGTTTGTAGAAGTCCAGATCATCTTAAATCTTACATTATCGTCTGCAATTGCACAGAATCATCTCAGATTATAATTGGTCATCTGAGATCAGATGAGATCATCGTCGACCTGACGAATTCGTCAAAAATCGACAATCACAGAAATAGATACCAAAGACCAAAAATGCAACAGTAAAAGCAAGGGGAAATGATATAAATAACATTAAACTTGCCTAAATGATAAATCCAGATAACAATTAAAGGAAATGCATTAATTTAATAATTTGTTTTAACTTTATCATTCATCTATGCTAAATGAGGTGAACTCCAAAATGCAGAAATAGAATAAACTAAGTTAATGCATAATGAAATGAAGAGAAAAGATAAAAAAATGCAAACTCCTGGCTCTGATTGCCCCTAATCTGGACTGCAATCGAGATCACCTCCAATCATACGAGATCGTCGCTGATCTGTGACAAGATTGTCTGAAATCATCTGGAATAGCCAGTGACAATCCGAGCTTGCTCCGACTAAAAAATAGTAAAATTCCTGCAAGAAAAACTTGAAATACACAATGCAAACGATGGTGCGAAGGTGTTCTAATGCATGAGAAACTAAAGTTGCAGGGAAAAATCAGCCAGGGGGAATTCAAAAGAAATCCTAAGTTTATATAGGATTTAGGGAGAGGTTAGGAGGTTAGAGATCACCCTAATTTGAGAGATCTCCAACTGGGGAGACTCTAACCGCGTAGACACGCTTTCTGCCCAAGTTAGAGAAGTTGTTGAAACATAAACTAATTATGAAAATTTATTTTTGGGACGAAATCGTCTAGACATTCTGTTCTAGACGAATTCGTCCGATCTGGGACGTTTTCGTCTGATCGTCGATGATATCGTCCAACGGTCAAAACAAATCCTAAAAATGGTGCAAAAAATGAGGGGAGCGGGTAACGGGCGGTTTTGGGGTTAAAATTCAAATTTTTATCTTTTTACTAAGGGTTTAACTGTGCCAATTTTAGGGTGCTACATTTTGCCCCCTCGTTAGAGAATTTTTCGAAGAAAATGCGTTAAAGACGAGTTCTTCCCGTTTTACGAGAAAGCAAAAATTTACTCAATTTTTTAGACGACGATTATAGGTCGAATCGTACGACTGCTTACTATGGTGCCCCCTCCGTGTTTTTACCCAAATCGAACATTTGAGGTAAAAGCGCGGAAAAACAAAATTAAAAATGTTGTTTTTAAAATAAAATTAAGAAAAATAGGGTAAAACCCTAATTCATTTTTACTGTTCATTTTCACTATTTTTAGAGCTCTGCAGACAAAATGGTCGAAACCACGCATAGATCAACAGAGGTCCGACGTGGGCTACGGGTAAGGATCTAAACCTAGTGAATTATGTTTTTAATTTGATTTGTGTAATTTGCAATTTAAATTTTGACTATTTTGGGGCATCGCGACCGCTTTTAGGTCGTTGACGACGTCAAGACGAAATCGTCCCAATTTCGTCGAAATCGTCCCAATTTCGTCGAAATCGTCCCTAGATCGTCGATTTCGTCTGAGGGCGAAATAGGGGCGATCCCCAAGTTGAGAAATCGAAGACAATTTCATCCTACAAAGGACGATTTGATTTAATTTAGGACGATGGTGGACGATATCATCCAATGGTGGACGATATCATCATTTTTATGAAATTAAGCTTGTTTGAAATGCATTTAATTGATTGTAATAATTGTTTTATTAATGAATTTTGTTGTTTTATTGTTTATTTTGCAGAGGGGATTACTAAAGAGTCAAGAATGAAAATACGGGGGGTTGAGGGATGACGTGGTCGTGCTCAATCAGGCGGAGCGAGACCGACTAGCACAGGTCGGACTACAACATGTGGTAGAGATGCCACAAATACCGATAGACATGGGGCTACTGATAGCCCTAGCAGAGACATGGTATCTGGGGTCATCCTACTTTCAGTTATCGAAAGGGGAGATGACTCCCACTCTAGAGGACGTATGGAGGATCTTGAGGATCCCCATACAGGGACGATTTATGACTCCTATAGCCAATCAAGGCCAGGCTATGATGAGGCTGTGCAGAGACCCGAGCTTCGCCCTGGAGAAGGGTAGAGTGAACATCGAGTCTCTAAGGCAGATTCCTGGGGCATCTAGGTTGACTCAGGTTTTGGAAGGGATAGTGGGTGGCCTACTGCTGTGTCACAAGAGCGGGTGCAGATTACCATGGCTCCTTTCAGATGTGGTCTGCGACATGAGAGACCATGGGTATAGATTTACATGGGGTAGCTTTGTACTATGCCGCTTGTATAGGATCCTACATGGGGTCGTATACAAGGGAGGTCGATGTCTGGTTTTGACATCCCTGCTACAGGTTTGGTGCTGGGAGAACATCATGGTACGGAGGCCGATAGGACTCCCACTGATAGGTGTTGACCGGGAGAGACCCCAGGTTTTCTATTGGTGGCTCCAGAGAGGGTCACAACAGTGGATAGATCTGTCGATGTCACAAAGGTTACTAGACGACCTCATCCATGACTAGATCACCTAGAGGCCGTGGAGAGAGCATCCAGGGTGGAGAGAGGAGGGAAAAGAGTTGGCTTGCATCAGGCGAGCCTGCTGGTTGAGGATGGAGCGGGGAGAGGTAGATCTCCACCGCTACGACTGAGTTCTACGATAGTTCGATCTACAATAGGGGATGCCTTCTCTCAGGGATTATGAGTACTCCCAGACTATCCAGTATAATACCACACTAAGCAGGGCTTTGAATATGTAGTGATTTTGGAGCCAGGATGCAGATGATGCCCCCATCCAACTAGTGGATGGGGACGACGCTAGGGTCACTGATGGATACGATGCCTAGTACACAGGCATCCACCCTCCTCTGATGACGAGGGCATAGGGTCTGATGCACGTGGTTGTGCAAAGAATGGGGACGCGATGCCAGGCTGCTATTGAGGCAGCACGGGGTCGCGAAGGGAGAGAGCAGTGATGATCTCCATAGGAGAGATGCCAAAGGAAGCCACAGGCTTCACAGAGACCGCAGCAGAGAGGGAGGAGGGAGGAGGGATTCTCTGCTTAGCAGGGGGAGAGGCCACCATTGCTTGATAAGGGCAAGGGTGTCGAGGTGGGGGAGAGCAGCGAGATGGCAACTCTCCGGGATGAGAATGCCAGCCTACGAGCTCAGGTGCAGAATTTATAGGATGATGCTACACGGCTCAGGGCTTGGAGCAGAGGGGCAAGCATGCAGGAGTTGGCATGGTCTATTGCTCAAACCACGTTCTATCAAGAAGCATACTTCCAGCTGGTTCCAGAGGGCCAGAGGTTGCAGCTGTCAACCGGTATTGCGGAGTCGGTCAGGATGGGATCATCGAGGACATCCTCACGATCGATGACAAGGACCCGAGACACAACACGGACCTCTATGGGACCACCTCCTCCATGCCAGGGTGGGAGAGGAGATGAGGCTGAGAGCTCAAGGGCTTCTCGAGACTAGCTTGCTATAGACTATAGATTGGATATATTTGAGAGGATTGAGTATGCCAGGGTATAGATTGTGGCATACCAATCTAGTTTTGATATGATGTACAGATATTTTGATATATATATATATATATATATATATATATATATATATTTATGATATGACTTGTCCACATGTTTTATGATGCTTCAATTTTGGATTTGTTGATTGATTATTCATGTAATTATGTCATTTGGAAATAGTATAATTTTATGTCATGCTGTAAAATTTAAATGAAATAATCTGATGTAAACAAATTGGTTGTGTATGGTGTAATTTGATGAAAAATAAAAGGGACTTCTAACAATAATTTCAAAGGACATTATCGTTGTTATAGACCATTTCATGGAGTCGCCGCTCGCTAGGTCGTCAAGCTAATCCCAGTATAGAAATATTGCTAAAAGTAAAAGTGCTTAAGAAACTGTCTTAAGACTTTGTGTTGTGATGATGAAAATGATGATGGTGATGATTTGTTTTCAGATTTCCATGAAAATATTATGCATGAAATATTAAAAATATGATTTTTTCTAGGCATAAAATTCCTAAGTGTGATAAATTTTTTGAATAATTCCCTAGGAATTATACCATCATTGCAAAAATTGAATGTTGACATAATGAAATGAAATAGAAAAAGTGTTTGTTCTTTTTAAAGCACAATTGTGTAATATAATGATATAAGCCATATGTTTTTGATAAATAATAATGAATGGGAAATAAAATTAGAACAATGGTTTGCGCTAGGCATAGAATTATAGGTATAGACTTATACCATCATCGCGAAATCCAAAAATGAAATTGATATAATAGTTTTATTGCAGACTTGATTTTTTGATTTTTTTTTAAAATAAACAAAATATAAGATAAGGACTTGCGCTAGGCATAAAATTCCAGTTTAGGTTTTGGAACTATACCATCATTGCGAAAGTCGAATATATAAAGAAATGTGACTTTATTGCATGTTTTGAAAGAAGTTTTGGATTTTGGAAAGAAATATGTATGTAATTGTTTTTCTACTAAACAGATGTTCTTTTAAATAAGAAGATGAAAGTATTCCAAAAGACTTGCATAAATATTTTAGATTATCTCAAAGACAAAATGTGGATTTATAAGGAACCCCATGTGCAGATGTGAGTTCATTGCCGATATTGATTTATTATAATGATACAAAATCTCTCAAATACAAATGTGTGTGCAATTGTATTGTGCATTCACCAATTTTGAGCAATATAATTTGATACAAGTAATTTGAATTAACCAAATAAGTGTTCGTTGACCATGATTTATATGCATGTAACTGTACCAGACTACTATGTAAGTTGGGTCATCAAGTGCTAGCTAACCCATAAGCCGACATAGGTCTGTACAAAAGAAGGTCGCTAATGTGACAGACATATCACCATGCTAGGGATTACCCAAGGCCAAGCGGGTTGGGCACAAACCACCTATTATGGGGCTTACCTCACAGTTTTTGAATAATTGAGAATTCCAGGGATTCAAGCTCATTCACCCTTATTTTATTTTTCAAGGGGTAGGGAAAGGGATTTTATTGCTTTTTGCTTTTTCTTTTCTCTTTTGCTTCTCTTTATTTTTTTTTGTATTTTTGCTTGGAACTGAGACAATGCTGAAATATTGCTGCGATGGTACAAAATAATAATTTTCTTTTTCTCATTTTCTTTGACTTTTCTTTTTTCTTACTATATTAGGGATACTTGCTCAGATTGGCTGTGGAGCAAGGGATTTTTATTCTAGGCAGGGGTGAGCTTGATATTTTGTCAATTTCCAAAGATTCTAGACCATGTGCATGATAGGATAGCAGGGGAAAATTTTCGTTCAAGAAACCATTTCTACTATGTAGCATCATATCGAATTTGCAATGAAATCATTTTAATGTGAAAAGATATGCTTGGTTCAAGTAAATAACAAGATTAGTTCTCTATGCTCAAAACTTTATTTAATTCAACTGTGGACTTTGATATAAGAGAGATTAATAATCATACCAAATAAAATCAAAATATTTATTCATGTGAGTGTGAAAGTGAGGGATTCCAAATAAATGCTAATTTATCCAAAATAATTAAAAATATAACTACAATACTTCAGGTATGAAAATAAAAGATGTTTTTTGAAGATTTTGATGTTTTTATATTTTGATTTTGATTGATGAATTGAGAAGATACACAATGTGATTGTTTTTTGAATTTTTTTTTATATGAATGACTAAAATGAAACAACATGCAAAATAACAATATATACAATGATGAAATGACCAGATTTATGCATAATAGCGTTTAAGATGCATAATGTTCATAGGTTCTTTAAGATCTTTACCATCTAAGGTAGATAATTTGTATGCTCCCGAGCCAAATTTAGCAGTGATGATATACGGTCCAAGCCAGTTAGGTTCAAATTTACCTTTAAGATCTTTAGTTGCATTAGTATTTTTTTGATTTTCTCTTAAGACAAGGTCACCGATCTTAAAGGATCGATGATGAAATTTCTTGAGGTATGCTTGTTTAAGCTTGTTTTGGTAGGCACGAAGATGCTCCAAAGCATTGATGCACTTATCATATAGGAGTTCTAGCTAAGTCTGCCAGCACGATATTCATCTCCTACTTCAGTATCTTGAAGTAGTAGAGCCAAAGAAGGAACTTCTAGTTCAAAGGGAAAAACTGCTTCAGCGTCATAAACCAAAACAAAAGGTGAAGTGCCCGTGGGAGTGCGAACACTAGTTCGATAAGCCCACAAAGCAGGATATAATTGGATGTGCCAATCTCGGACAGATTTATTGACCAGTCTTTTGAGGATTTTGATTAATGTTTTATTAGATGCTTCTACTTGGCCATTACCTTGAGGATAATAGGGAGTGGACCAACAATGTTGAATTTTATATTTTTGACATAATTTCTTGACATCTTTATTTTTGAAACAAGTTCCATTATTCGAGATGAGATTTGTAGGAATTCTGAACCTACAAATAATTTGATTATGAATAAAATTGGAAACTTGGCTTCCAGTGCAAGAAGCTAAGGGCATAGCTTCAACCCACTTCATGAAATACTCGGTGGCGGTTATGATGAATTTGTGTCCATCAGATGACATAGGGTTGATTTTTCCAATGATGTCTAAGCCCCATTTTGAAAAGGGCCAAGGAGATGAAATAGCCTGTAGCTCTTGTGCAGGCGCATGGACAAGGTCAGCGTGTTTCTGGAACTTGTCACAATGGCGCATGTAATAATGTGCATCATTCTCCATGGTAGGCCAAAAATATCCTATCCTAAGGAGCTTCTTAGCAATGGCACTACCACTAAAGTGTCCCCCACAAGATCCATCGTGGGCTTCACTCAAAGCTGATCTAGCTTCGTCTAAATTCAAACATCTCAATAGGATGCCTTCAAAATATCTCTTATAAAACATATTTCCAATAATTACGAAGTGACTTGCTCGTCTATGTAATAACCGGTGCTAGTTGCTATTACAACCTTCAGGGAAGGTCCCATTTTGAAGAAAATTAAATATATCAGTGTACCAAGGTTCAGGAGTAGTTTCATTGATTAGAAACACATCCAAAGGTTCTAAGTATGATTTATTTGAAGCGGGTTCCTGGAGTCGACGAATAATGATGGTAGCATATTCATCATCTAACTCCAAGGGCAAAAGAGATGCAACTGCAGCCATAGCGTCAGCCACACGGTTTCTAGTTCGAGGAATAGCTTCCAAGGTAACTTGATCAAATAAAGATATTAATTGTAAGACATGCTTTATATGGACGTAATTTATCATCTTTGGTATGATAAACATCATTGATTTGATTTATGACAAGTTGAGAATCATCGAAAACCAATAGATTTTTAATTTTCAATGCCAAGGCAGCTCGTAATCCAAGGATTAGAGCCTCATATTCAGTAGTGTTATTAGTACAAGCAAATGTTAATTTAAAGGACAGAGGTATAAGATGTTTATGTGAAGATATTAAAATAATACCTGCACCAGCCCCACTCATGCATCGAGCTCCGTCAAAGTACAGGGACCATTGCTCTAGATGGTCTGCCTCTAATTTAAGGCATTCATCAGGAAACTCAATGATGAGGGGATGGGTAGACTCTAAAGGTGCAGCAACTAATTGATCTGCTATGATTTGACCTTTAACAAACTTTTGTCCTATAAATGTGAGTTCAAACTTGCTTAGCGCAAGAACCCACTTTGCTGTGCGACCAGATAAGTACGGTCGACTCATGAGATACCGTAAAGGATCGAATTTAGTAATAACATATGTTTTTTGACTGAGCATATAATGGCATAGTTTCTATGTAGAAAATACGACTACTAGACATAATTTCTCTAATGTTGTGTAGCGGGTTTCATAACTGATTAATGTTCTACTGATATAATAATTAGCACGTTCTTTCTTCTCATCATCAAGTTGAGCTAACATAGCTCCTAAGGCAAGATCTGAAGCAAAAATATACAAGATAAATGGGCGATCAGGTCTAGGTGGCGAAAGCACAGGTGGGTTAAGAAGATATTGTTTGAGGAGTTCAAATGCTTCTTGACATTCTTCATCTCAATGAAAAGAGACATATTTCTTAAGAAGCTTAAGAAAGGGTCATGTTTTGTCTGCCAACTTATCAATGAAGTGACGAATAGCTTGAAGCTTACCTTGTAGACTTCGTAATTCTGATATATTTGTGGGTGCGGGCATATCAGTGATAGTCATGATCTTAAGAGGGTCAATTTCAATGCCACGTAAAGAAACTATAACCCCCAATAATTTACCAAACTTAACTTCGAATATACATTTGGTTGGATTTAGTCGGATAAGATATTCCCTTAACCGATCAAATACTTTTCTCAAGTCATCTAAATGATCATCTTCTTTGATTGAACGAGCTATAATATCGTCTACATAATCATGTAGAATATCATGCATCATATCATGAAAGATATAAGTCATGGCTCGTTGATATGTTGCACCTGCATTATTCAAACCGAATGGCATCACTTTCCAACAAAAGGTCCCTCAAGGGGTAATAAAGGTTGTTTTAGCATGATATTCAAGAGCTATCCTGATCTGATTATAACCAAAAAATCCATCCATTAAGGATATCATTCCACTCCCAGTAGTAAAATCAATGATATGATCCATGTTGGGAAGAGCAAAATCATCTTTAGGGCATGCAACATTAATATCTCTAAAGTCTATGCAAACCCTAACTTTGGTAGATTATTTCTTAGTTACTGGAACTACATTCGAGATCCATTCAGTATAATCAATGGCTTGTATAAAAATAACCTTTAGGAGTTTTTCTAATTCCCCTTTTACTAGTAAGGCCACTTTAGGATGCATTTTTTGAAGTTTATGTTTAACAAGTTTAGCATCCGGATGGACTACTAGGTGATGCATAACTACAGAAGGGTCTAAACCTGGCATATCCTCATATGTCCAAGAAAAGACATATTCATATTCTTTAAGAAATGCAATGTATTTATCTTGTTTGTATTGACTCAATTCTGATCCAATGTTGATTATGTGAGGATTATCTTCGGTTCCAATGTTAATTTTTATGACATTTTCTACTTCAATGTGTAGATCTCTCTCAAAATTAGGTGGGGTGGGTGAAACGCCCAATTCTTATAATTATTCCAAGGTTATCTTGGATATTTCTTCTTGAGGAGTCATGGCCTCAAGCTAGGCTATACTAGGTATAGAGCCATCGAAATAAAATTCATGATGTAATAATTTCTCAACGGAGACATCATGGAAGATATCTCCCTCCAACTCATCATCGAATTCAGCGATCATCTGAGGGTAAGCTATGGATAGCATATTATATGTAAATGGCTTATTCATTAAACACAAGGCATTACATTTATCCAAATAATCTTGGTAACACATGAGATGGTCATCATCCTCAAATGGGAAAGGCTGACATTTACTAGGAAATAGGCCCACACCAGATCGGGCAGGCCATGGTTCTACCTCAAAAGGTTCTTTCATACCATTTTGGAAAGGTCTCAAACATTTCCCTTTATATCCCAATTTAAGCATTATAGGCTTAGCTTTAATATACTCATTAGTAAAATAACATCGAGCATATCCATCATAATGTGTCTTGATGTTTCTAGGTATTCTTCCCAGTCATATCCCTTATAAATAAAAGCACATCTTTCGACCTGGTAAATACTTCCCATAGGCTGTGGGAGACCCAAGGTATGAGGAGAGGGTGGAAAATTATTTAAAATAAGGGAATTTTGCATAGCAACGTTTGTTTTTTCTGATATAAGAATTTTAGATAAATCGGGTAATAGCTCGTCAGTAAGAGCATAAGAGGTAGAAGGAACATTTCCTACATCTTCGGATGTAGAAAGTATGCCTTTGGTGGATGTAGATGTTGTAGAGATGTCGATGGATGGGTCTATAGGTATGGAAGTTATAGGAGTAAAACAAGAAGCATTGGTTGTGGGTTTAGGATCTTTTTGAGGTCCTAATGTAGTTTGTTTAGAGGATGTTTGAACTATATGTAGAGGTGGAGTTGATGGAGAAAAAGTAGATGATGTTATGGGTGTGTGTTTCACACGTTTAGATGGATTATGAGAATTAAGATGTGTGGATGACAAGGCAGGGCAAAATTGAACTCCAACAGGTTCTGCTAAAGCACACATATCAAAGGATCTGGGATCACCATGAATGGTAACCAACTGATTCTTAAATTTGAATTTAACACATTGATGTAAAGTTGAGGGAATGACATGCATCGCGTTGATCCAAGGGTGACCCAAGAGTATATTGTACGATGTAGGGCAATGTACAATAAACATGGTCGTGTCTAAGGTTCTTGGACCAACTTGCAATGGGATGGTAATAACTCCACACGTTTCTTGTGTTTCGTCATTGAAGGCTTTTATGATCATATCAGTTATTTTCATTTCATCACTTCTAAACCCAAATATTTGGTAGAAGTCAAAAGTACAAATGTTTAAATATGAACCATTATCAATCAAGACTCGTTTAACTGCTACATCTCCAATTAGGGCAGTAATATATAAGGGGTTATCCTTATGTAAACTATGTTGCGGTATATCTCTATCCCGGAAGTCAATACAATCAACTTCTCGAGTTATGATAGTATTGGCCATGGCTTCAGGTTGAATATTTTGTGGTACCATCATTTGGATTAATGTGAGCATTAATTCATCCCTATGTGTAGGAGAAGATCTTAAAAGGTCCAAAAGGGAAATTCTAGTCGTAGTATTTGATAATTGTTCATTAATATTATAAGGAGGTTTAGGTTGAACATTAGGTGCATGATTCCCTTTATTAGGAACTTTCAAAACAAATGGAGCTGATCCATCATTCTAAGTTTGATCTTGTTGAGAATTTTGAGCCTGTTGTCTAGTAACAGCTTCGATGGTACCTACAATATTATTTTGTGGATGATGAATGGGTCTTGGTCTAGAGTTTATGGCTTGTTCATTAGAAAGTAATTGGTGAGACGATGGTCTAGTAGTGACTCTTCTTGGAAATGGTTCTTCCGAAACCATAGAATTTGTGATAGGTTGAATAGCATCTAATTCATCTTCAGAACTATTCAATTTATTTGATGTGATTTCCATATCACTTTCAGTCTCGTATTTTGTATCACTAAGATCAGGTGTCCGAATATTATATAGAGGTCTGGTCGTAACCATGGATAAAGTTGTGTCAAATATTTGCATTTCATGAGAAGGTAAATGTCCACTAATAGTCCCTACATATTGGGTAGGAGGGGGAACATTATGATGCTAAATTTGATTAGCCACCTCTTTACCATGCTTTGGTAAAGGATGTTGAAATATGTCTAATGATTGATTGGCATTCTGATTCTAATTTTGGGGGATGTTCTTTTGAGCATTATTAGGAGGATTTTTTTAGGTTGAAAGGCTTGCACCTCCATCTCATTGTTATCAATTAAGTCTTGTATTTTATGTTTTAATATTTTACAAGAGTTGGTAGCGTGTCCAGGTCCTCTATGGAAATCACAGTGTAAATCAAATTTGTATCCAGGTATAGTTGGATCAGGTTCCCGGATATTTGGTAATTGGATCAAACCTCGTTCTAATAATTACGGTAGAATGGTTGATAGAGGTTTATTTAACCTAGTAAATTCTCGAGGTGGTTTATCAGGAGGTTTTAGTATAAACTTCTTCATTGTCTTCGCAGCATTAACAGTAGCAATATTTCTACTATCAGTGACTCCATCACCCATAACTTGTTTATTTTTATATTGATTTCTGGATGTTTTCTCATCATATTTCTTTTTAAGCTGACCTCTCCTAATGAGAGCATCTTCCACTCTTCGAGCTAAGTCTATAGCTTGATCGAAGGTGGTCAAGGTAGCAATTGATAACTCATAGGATAGTTGTTCTTGTAAATTATTGATAAAGATATCCAGCATTTCCCGATAAGGTAACACAAAGTGCAATTTTCCTATCAACTGTCTCCATCGCGCTAGGAAATCAGCAAAACATTCATCTTTTTCTTGTTTTAAGTTGTACAAATATTTAATGGTTACATGCCTTTCGATGTAGGCACTAAATTTATGAACAAAAGACTCGGTTGTTTCTTCGAAATTCCTCAAAGAATGAGTGGGTAATTGATAATAACACTCTAATGCCATTCCTACTAAACTTTTTGGGAATATTTTTAGTAATAACAAGTCATCATGTGATATATCATGACATGCTATCCTAAACATACGAAGATGCTTTATGGGATCTTCGGTTCCTTTGTATATAGGTAGGACAAGCATAGGAAAATGTTTAGAATATGGCTATGCTACGACTATAGGATCTAAAGGCTGACTACACATATCTCGATAATTGTACGAGGGACGGTAGGGATCTATCTGGTCCATGTGGGAGACTAACTGTTTCACCATGGATTCCATATTACTAGTTTGTCCACCATATTGGTTCGATGGTACATGAGTATGGGATTTGTGAGCGTATGATGGCGTAACGTAAGGATTAGATGCTATATTGCTATTATACAAATGGTTGGTAGGAAGAGTATTATGAAGAAGATTTGTAGTAGCATTATGTTGTATCCCAGATTGTTGGAAATTGGTGTTTGGTTTTGTTTTGGGCTTTTGTTGATTTGAGGTATATTGATCAATAGCTTGGCAAAATAGAGCAATGAATGAAGGCTTATTTTGTGTGGGAATAACTCTAGGTTTGGTAACAGGCACTCTAGGTGGTTGGGTAACCTGTTGTTGTTGCATGTTCTGGATTATAGCGGCCATATCCAAATTGGATAGTCCAGCTTGATCACTTTCTTGATCAATGAAGGACAAGGGATTAGTTCGTGTGTGATATATTTCTTCTAGGGTTGCTTGAGTGTCACTAATTTTATCCTTGTCCATATGGACTGCTCTATTAAGAGTGCCAATATTAGTATTGAGGAACTTCCAGAAGTGTTCCATGTTCTCAAAAGTAACAGCTCCTCCTGGAGACATTTTAGGGGATGAGGATCGTTCCTCTCTAATAGTTTCTCTTTGTTCATGTCATTCAACAAAATCTTCTTCTTGTTGGTCTAGGGTTCCTTCTTCCTGAATTGGGTCTTCAGGAAGGACATCTGGTTTATTTAATGGTTTTCCTAACCAATCTTCTTCTACTTCGATCTGTTTTCCATTCCTAAGTCTAGTCATTATGCTTAAACTTAGATTTTAGCAAAATATATATATATATATATATATATATATATATATATATATATATATATATATATATATTTGCGACAATTTTGGGAGGTATATATTTTAATTATATACCTACTATAATACTTAAAAGAAAACATTTTAATTTTTGTTATATTTTTGTTTTGTTTTTGTTTTTGTTTTTTTTTTGTTTTTATGTTTTTATAATAATATTATAAAGACAACAAACATCATACTAAATGCAAGAAATAATAATAATAAAAGAATGGCTTAGTTTTCTATAAATAGTTTATGGATATCATTAATAGGATCAAGTTCATCAGGAGTCATGAAATGCTCCTCTTCAAATTGGAAATGGTTTTTCAAGAATTTGACAAAGTGTGCTATGGTGATATTATCTATTTTAGACTCTGACCTGTAGAAATAAATTTCATGGCAATACTCTCGATATAACATAGCTCTAGGAACTTTATTCCATCTCTCTCTGTCCGTAAGAATGACCTCTTGATCCTCTATACAAGATAGAAATTTATGTACTACAACTGCGTTGTCGAGATATTCCTCAAAGGTGTATAACTCGAAAGACACAAGTGCTCTTTTATCAGCGAACCAACTATGGTAAGCTCTCTGAAGCTCATGGTACAAAGTCACCTGATCAGGATCCAGGATTCTATCTAGGACAAACCTCTTAATTTGCCTAAGTTCTGTCGACCTAGATGAAATAATACCCAATCTCCTATCAAGTTCGTCCCACAAAGGTTGGACTTTATTTGTTTGAGGTACTCTAAGCAAAGAGGTAATCTCTATGGCTGCTAATTGATTTTCAACATTAATGGTGATAGCTCGTCTTTTATTATAATCTACCATCTAAATATGATATGCAACTTTAATTGTTTGTCTGATGATTCTAAATGCATTTATTTTTATTTTTTGATTGTTTTCAAAAGGTTTTAGTTTTCACGTCGGGTTCACCAAAATGTATCGCTCCAAATTTTTTGCATCCTTACCTTCAAGCTATAGGATCCACGCTCCGAAGGGGGATGCGAGAAGGATGGGATAATACCTTGGACTGAGAGGCCCTGTGAAGGTCGCGCCTCTCGAGGGAGGGGTATAAGGGTGAATTTTCGACGGATGGTGGGGTTCACCACGAAACTTTGAGTGGCAGTTTCCACACCTAGGTTGAGAATGGGTTTGATGTGTTCATTTTTATATTCAATAATTCAATTCCTAGGTTTGGCCAAGATGAATCTAAGCTATTCTATATGCCAATGCTGATTTATATGGATACAAAAAGCATGAATAAGTGCTAAAAATAGAAAGTGTGCTAAATAAGACAAAATGTACCTGATTTCGGATGTCTGATGAAGATTATGAGGTTTGTAGAAGTCCAAATTGTCTTAAATCTTACATTATCATCTGCAATTGCACATAATCATCTCAGATCACAATCGGTCGCCTGAGATCAGACGATATCGTCGTCGACCTGACGAATTCATCAGAAACCTGTAATCACAAAAACAGATACCAAAGACCAAAAATGTAACAGTAAAAGCAAGGGAAAATGATAGAAATAATAGTAAAATTGCCTAAATGATAAATCCAGATAACAATTAAAGGAAATGCATTAATTTAATAATTTGTTTTAACTTTATCATGCATATATGCTAAATAAGGTGAACTCCAGAATGCAAAAATAGAATAAAATAAGTTAATGCATAAGGAAATGAAGAGAAAAGATAAAAAGTGCAAAATTCAGGATCTAATTGCCTCCAATCTGGACTGCAGTCGAGATCACCTCCAATCGTACGAGATCGTTGTTGATCTGTGACAAGATCGTCCGAAATCATCTGGAATCGCCAGCGACGATCCGAGCTTGCTCCAGTTGAAAAACAGTAAAATTCCTACAAGAAAAACTTGAAATACACAATGCAAATGATGGTGCGAAGGTGTTCTAATGCACAAGAAACTAAAGTTGCAGGGAAAAATCAGCCAGGGGGAAGTCAAAAGAAATCCTAAGTTTATATAGGATTTAGGGAGAGGTTAGGAGGTTGGAGATCACCCCAATTTGGGATATCTCCAACGGGGGAGACTCTAACCACGCAGACACGCTTTCTGCCAAAGTTAGAGAAGCTGTTGAAACAGAAACTAATTATGAAAATTTAGTTTTGGGATGAAATCGTCTGGACGTTCTGTTCCAGACGAATTCGTCCGATCTGGGACGATTTCGTCTGATCGTCGACGATATCGTCCAATGGTAAAAAAAAATCCTAAAAATGGCATGGAAAACGAGGGGAGCGGATAACGGGCGGTTTTAGGGTTAAAATTCAAATTTTTATGTTTTTACTAAGGTTTTAACTGTGCCAATTTTAGGGTGCTACATATCCAATCAATCCATCATTTTATTACACAAATTTCTAACAAATGTAGGTCATTCAATCACCTACTACAAAAGGGGGTGCCATTCTCTTGGACATATGAATATCAAAAAGTCTTCGATGACATTAAGTAATACATAACGTCTTTACCAATATTAGCTCCTCCTTATTCGAGAGTCCCTTTCTATCTTTATATCTTAGCAATGGACTTCGCATTAGGGACAATGCTTGCACAAAAGAATGAGGAAAATTGAGAGCAAGCTATCTATTACATTAGTCGAACATTAGTAAGATATGAAACTAGATACACTTACGTAGAAAAACTATGCTTAGCAATGATTTTTTCCACTAAGAAACTTCGACACTACATGCTTAGTCACACAACATATGTCATAGCTAGAGAAAATCCTTTGTGTTATATGATGTCTCACAATTACAACAACACTCACACCACTAAATGGATAATACTTCTTACTAAATTTGACTTGGAATTCATTAGCCAAAAATTCATTAAAGGTAAGGTAATAGCCAATCAACTTGTGGAAGCTCCACTAACTAGTGATCGTCCTTGGATTATTGAGTTTCTAGATGACTTGGTATTTGCTATCATTGAACAAGAATAAGAGGTCATTCCTAAGGAATACGTCGACATCACACTATTATTTGATGGCTCTAAATGTGCAAAAGTTCAAGGTGTTGGAGTCATATTTCATACACCCTAAGGGGTACCTATCCCCTTATCATTCAAACTCGACTTCTAATGCACAAAAAATACTACAGAATATGAAGCCTTAATATTAGGTCTTCAATCAACTATAACTATGAGCATTAAGCGTATTAGGATATTTGGTGATTCTCAACTTGTCATCAAGCAAATCAACAGATAATACCAATACAAAGAACCTACCATGAAGCTTTACCATGAAGTAGAAATGAAATTACTCTCTAAGTTTGTTTTGTATGAAATCAATAGTTTGCCATGTTCAACTAATAGATTTGTAGATGTGATGGCCTCCCTTGGATCATTGATTCCAAAATATTCCTTTGGGGAGGTAAAACCCCTTATAATTTCAACAGTCTCTAAATCTACAATTATCCATGCTGAGTCTAAAGATGAAAAGGATGTTTACTTTATCCAGTCAGATCCATATGAGCCTTGGTAAAGCCATATAATAGCCTTTCTCAAGTTTGGAACACTCCCATTTGACATGTCTTGAACTTCCAAGAGCACTTTCAAG
Source organism: Wollemia nobilis (assembly GCA_028583015.1). Classification (NCBI taxonomy): domain Eukaryota; kingdom Viridiplantae; phylum Streptophyta; class Pinopsida; order Araucariales; family Araucariaceae; genus Wollemia; species Wollemia nobilis. The sequence continues at coordinate 15,684,804 of JAQPPZ010000521.1, forward strand.
AAAAAGGTAGCTCATTTCATTCTCTTGGAGGAAGTGTTGTATAAAAATGGTTATGATGGAGTCCTCCTTCATTATCTCGAGTCTAGTGAGGCAAAAATATCCATAGCTGAAGCCCATGATGGTACTTGTGGTGGTAATTTTAGTGGAATGGCCATTGCAAAGCGTATTTTACACATGGGTTATTATTGGCCCACAATGGAACGTGATTGTTGCACATATGTTAAAAATTGCAAAAAGTGTCAAGAGCATGCTAATTTAACTCATGTACCATCACAAGCCTTATAGCCTATTCAAAGCCTTTGGCCCTTTTTACAATGACATCTAGATCTAATTGGAAAAACTTCACCTCCTTCCTCAGGACAACATACATTCATCATCACAACCACTGAATACTTCATAAACTGGGTTGAGGCTATTCCTCTAACTAGTACGATAGGACCTAGAGTTGTGGAGTTCATACTTCACCACATCATTTGTCATTTTGGTATTCCCTCAAAAATTATTTCATAAAATGGCAAGTCTTTTAAGAACAAGGATGTTCGAGCACTTTACGAGAAATATAACATTCAACATAGTTTCTCGACTCCTTATTACCCATAAGAAAATGGAAAAGTTGAAGCTTCTAACAAGACCTTAATTACTATTCTCAAGAAAATTGTCAAAGAAAATCATAGAGATTGGCATACACAAATACCCTTGGAATTATGGGCTTATCAAACAAGCATACGTACACCTATAGGGGCAACACCATTTTCATTCGTCTATGGATCCAAAGCAATCATGTCTCTTGAGCTCGAGATATCCTCCTTGCAAATTTCTTTGCAAGAATTTATAGATGATGACATTTCTAGACAAGCACATATTGACCAACTCACACTTCTTGATGAGAGGTGAGTCAATGCTTTATAACATTTACGAGTTTATCAAGACCGCCTAAAGTGTGCTTATAATGCCAAAGTTCATCTACATGAATTCCAACAAAATACCAATGCATTACCACATCTTCATGATAAATTCGTGGCTAATTGGTTAGGTCCATATATTGTTACTCAAAATGTGGCTAACGATACTTATAGGCTTGCCAGTCTAGAGGGAGAGGAAGAACCCAAACCACTTAATGTCATACACTTGAGAGTATTCTATGCATGATTCAATATATATATGTATATACATACATGGCTAATACACAAAAATATTTGCATTCATTTCATTCATAACATTGCATTTCCTTTGCATATACACTTCATTCCAAAAACAATGCATTAACACACATTTCATATTGCATTTCAAATTTCACAAACATTGCATTCACACAAATTTACATTCCACCACATTGCACATTTCATATTAGGGATCATTTATTAAGTTCAAGATCTTAATTGGTCCAATAAAAGTCATGTTGCCTTAATCAGGGGCGCCTACACAACATCATCCACATAATTCCACCAAGTAAAATTTCCATACACACAAGCCATATTTCCATAAAATTCATATATTTTTTTCGATCACTCAACCACTCCTTGTGTTTTAAGCAAACTCTAAAATATATGTCAATTTCCTTTTAAGACCATCACCAGTACACACTAAGAAAATCTTGAGTTATGGGAATTGACTCCAAAACACTCTTGAACCAAACACAATTTTACATCTTAAAAGCATCTTGTGTTGAAGATGGATAACATCATACTTGGTATGAACCTCAAAGTGAAAAGGGTCTTCCTTGTCAGTCCCATAATGCAACATAGTCTATAAGAACAATAGTTTTCACCACTATCACAGTTTCTTCCAAATTCAAAATACAGAGCAGTAAGGATAGGGTACGATTCTCATCATACTTAGGTTGAGAATCTAATTTCCCAAAACTCTAAAACTTTTACATCACACACCACTGATCATTGGGTTGTAAGGATCATACTACATTTCTAGTCAGACGATTAGGTAGTCATCCCCAAAACTTAAGAGATAAAAAATACAAATCATGGACTATGGAGTTAGCCTCCATTGGAGCTATAGACACTTTATTGACAGTGGAGTATGCTCATGCATGGTAATACATATCTTTTAAAGAGACCTTTGACTACACATAATGACAAGCTAGCTTATTAATTTCATCCATAAAGGGTTTACCCAATTTACTCAAGATGAGTTAATGAACTCACTTGCACACACATTGGTTCTTGATTGCCTTGATTCATTACCATGCTCTCAATTTGACAAATGAGTTCATTACACACACATTTGGTCCTAGAGGGATAAGGTAGTTTTAGTGAGTTTTTTTTATGCCACTAGTATGTCCAAGTCTTTGCAAAACAATAAATATTCCATATCAACATCCATGTCTTCTTCCATATCAACATCCATATCTTCTTCCATGTAAACATCCATGCCAGTTCATGATTATTTCACCCCACATCCCACCAAGTTTGGTACCCCTAATTAAACAAAAATGCCAAAAAATGGCCAAGCAAGATCTAAAATATGAACAATCATTAGCACTTGCATTAATCATCCATAACATATCATATGCATTCATCATCCATATAAACATGCATTCCATAAAAAGCATTCACAAACAAATATATAACACAAAAGGTAAAATCCATGTATATATATATGTATAAATATCGCATGTACAATGAGTGCCAAAAAGCTACATATAATGGAGCACCAAGGCTCATATACAAAAAAATGCATCTAAGCACTAAGCTACGCCCTCCAAGAGGACCCCTATGACCTAGAAGGAGCCCTAGACCTATATCTATGCTTAGAATCGCTATGCCTAGCAGCCTTGGATACATATAAGGTGGGAGGATCAGGAAGTGGAATATGATGTTCCATTAACCTATCTTTCAATGCCTCAATAAATCTATATCGATACTAAAGATGTGCTATGTTGACATTATGCTAACACTCCCTCTATAGTAGCTCTACCTGGAGCCTCGTGATCCTTGCATCCCACTCTACAATTTGTTGCTACAACCATGCCCAATCCTCCTTGCTTCGATCTGGAGGTTCATCCAGAGCCTCCTCTACATCCTCTCCATCTCCACCATTTCCCCCACTCTCGAGAGCCTACCTAGCTGCACCCTTAGTCCTGCTACTTTGACTATCTAATAGAAGGCATCACTATCACTTGGGGGCCTCTTGGATCCCCTCATCCCTAGCCTCATCACCATCCCCATCAGCCACTACTCAAGGTGGTGCCCATGGTGGCTGTGAAGTGAACCAAGCATCGTACTCCGTGGTAGTCCTCACATCATCCACATATGGGAGATCCATCTCCTCATCATCCTCATAAGTCACCCTCCACAACTCTGCACATGGTAGCCCTATCTCCTCTTGATTCCTCCTATATCGCACTAGCTCATCCAGGACCTCCTGCCTCAAGCTAAACTATTGAAGTACTCGTGAGAACTAAAAATATTCAGCCTCACTTTGATATCACCCAACCACCCACCTAGCCTGTTGCACTCATTGTAAGTACTCTCCATCTCTGGTCCACCTACAAGCCCACCATAATATCCATATCGCTTGGGTGGATGTCAAAATCATAGATCTTGGTACCACTAGCTCATCCACACAAGCCAACTCGATTGTACCTCCTTGGCCATCGCCCATATCCTAGCATAGGGTTGATCCCTACCCAAGCTTACTACTAGTAAGCCCTCTAGTTGAGCCACACTAAAGTGCTCCCATACCTAACATTGCAGTAGCAAGTTGCACTCTAATAATTTCCTCCCTTGCCTCTTAACCTCATAAAGCTCCTGATATACCTATACCAATAAGGTAGAAGCCCATGCATATACCTGCTACATAGTGAGTATATCACTCACTAATCCTATCATATTCCAAGGGAACCTACACCCAGTACTGCTTAGGGCCATGATGTTGGCCAAAATGAACATTACTAAGGTATGGAGGGCATCCAACTCCTTGTCCACATACATGGACAAATAAGGGATACCTCCACTCTCCACCCTCATACCCTGCCAGCCATCGCCAAACATCTTGCTCATATTTATCTTTTGATTGTGACCAATATCAACTCAGATCCCTTACACTAGCATCTTGAGGATGAGACATACATCCTCTAATGTCATGATCACCTCTCTTGTAGGGAGCTAAAAAGTCCACCTATCTACATCTCACCTCTCCATCAAGGTAGAGAAGTGCCCCTCATCCACCCTCACCACCTCAATCCAGGCTACCTCTGCTAGTTCCAATACCTCTAGTAGATCCCAATCATCCTTCACCATTACTTTCCTCATTACAGTAATGAGAGGTGACAACCAGTATTGAGCCTCAAAAATCCTAAGTTGCAACATATCACAAAATACTTGTCATTTTCACATTAAAAAATTACAAAAACACAAAAGTTTTGCACATTGCACAAAAAAGGAAGTTATCTCAGCAACTCATGCTCCAGACTTAGCCTCAGCCTCTTCACTCCCTCCCTCCACCTCCATAGCTTTCGTGCCCAAGTTACTTCACCTCACTTCACTCCACTCTCCCAAACACAACTTCTCAAACTCTCAAATGCACAAATGAGCTTCATTTTTGCCCAACAAGCTATTTATAGCTGCTTCAGGCACCTTGAGATGCCCATGGGCATTTCCTAGTGCATTTAAGCACCAATGGGTGTTTTTAGAGTACCCAAACACCAAAGGGTGTTTCTGCATGCCAAAAGCACAAACGGGTGTTTGGCGTCAATTTTGACAAAAGGAAAAATTTTCACAAAACAATGGCTTATCTCCACAAAATATTTTCACATTGCATCCATGCATCTATTCCATAATTTCACCAGGTTTTGTGAATATTCCAGTTGATTTGGATGCACAATTTTTGTTTGCGACCACAAATTGTAAATTCGCTTAACAAGTTACAAAAGCACTCCAAAAAGGTCCAAACCTTCACAAAACGATCACAATCATCATTATCATTCTTAATACATCATTTTCACATCATCCATATCATAGTTTGCTTATTTTTCAAGTTCAAACAACATGCAAGTGAGTCTTGTATCTAGTGGGTTTTTCTATATACTTGGCAATTGCAGTGATTTGCATCCATGCAAATCGGTAAGATGAAGAGCCTACCATAAGGACACAGTCATTTTCATCATTCCTTATCTTGTTTTTTGAAATCAAAATCATATTTGGTACTTCACATTTGGCATGAAACATTTCCAAGAACAATTTGCACAAAAGTTGTCATTGATGGCCTAGTTCGTGGGGCTTAAAACATGGACAAAAATCAAAACTCGTCACTTCACATTTCCCTAAAAGTCATCATGGCAACTGGATTTATCTAGGGTGATTGGTTTCGATCATAGGAATTATATTACAGTCACTAGTTGGCCCTTCAAAGTTGACTATTTTATTACTTTTTGCATATTCATCCTTACATATCAATGACACTGGAAGGCAAATTCTTCAACCATATCAAATCACCCCAAATTTTGGGCAACCACATTTGGTTTTGACTTTCCCACAATGGGATACATATTACATGATCATGGAATCAATACTTGGAAAAAATCCCTTCATCTATTGGGGCAAAAATAGACACATTTTGCATAACATATTTCACAAAATCCTTCATATGTTGGGGCAAAAATAGACACACCATATCACATATTTCACCAATCTCCTTCCCATCATTGGGGTAAAAACGACATTACATTTACATCATTCATTTGCACAAATTTTTCAATTGGATCGTGAGATTCATACATAAAATCATTAGTCAATTGAGGGGGTAAGCTATGCAAAATTCAAATTCTTTCATTCTTTTGTCTCCATGCTCGAGTTTCACATATCAAGAGAAAAATACTTTTGCACTTTGCCCAAAAAGGTGTCTTGTGTTTTTGCACTGCATTGTGTTTCACGTAATGTGGTACAAAAAGAGGCATCTGTAGACACCAAAACCTAGCCACTTGTCATCCATCCATATTTTCTTACCATTTCCACCTTTTATTTACATATATATATATATTATATATTTAAATATTAATATTTTATATATTATATATTTAATAAATATATATTTATATAAGTGAATTAATCCTAGCCATCCAATTTCATTTAATCCTATCCATACATTTCCATATATCCATGCCACACCCTAGATTTAATATCAACCCTTCGATATAATTTTATCTCATTTGTGTCATTGAAACCCTAGCATGCCCTATGTTGGATTATTAATAAGAGCCATTTTGATGGCTCAAGCCTGAATACATGAATCCCTAAGCAATCCCTAAGTTTCCCATGTTTTGAGTCCTCAACAATTTGTCCCTGAGTTCCTTGAAACATCCAAGCATTCTCACCTTCCTTCCTCACCTGCCATAGCCCCTACATCTTTCATTGTCCCTCTCACCCTACCAAGATCTGGTTCTACAAACTTTTCTCTCAATTGATGAATGCCTTCGAGAAATTCCTATTAATCTTGAGCACCTTTGGGTGCTTCCTTCTCTACCTAAAAGCACCTCTGGGTACCCTTCGCCATTACCAAGTGCCCACAGGTATTTATTGCAGTTGCCAAGCGCTCGTGGGTGTTTTACACCAGATTTCTAAAGTCCCCCTAGCATCCAAGTGACGTTAGGGCATCGTCACACCAGTCCACTGCAACAAAGTTCATCAGATTATAAGATAGCAAACAAGTAAGATAAATATTTTATTTGGCATTTCATTAAATGTATTTTTAGGTTCTGTTCATTTATTTACATTGCATAGATAGGGTTTTTATCTGCTTTCTGAGGGCCTCACACTATGGAGCCCTCATAGTTGCTACTAACATATTTGCTATTATCTTGTGTGTAGATCTCGAAGTGTTACATTAGAATTGTGCAACTGTTTAAGTTGGAGTGGCCTAACATCGGATAACTAGAAGCCCACTCACTTCTATTGGGAGCAGAGACACGTTTTGAGACACCACCAACATTGTTTTCTAGGGTTTTGAATAACCCTAGCCATTGTAAAATATGTATCAAAGAATTTAAAAATTCTTATTATAACAATGGAGTTTTGAGGCTCCCCCCATTAATAAAAATCATTCATTGTGCAATACTATTCTTTGAGTTCTACTTTATATTTATGTTATTTGGTGTTGTTGTTTTGTCTCTTCAACTACGTTCTCTACTAGCTTGAGAATACTTGAATTATCAAAGTGAATTTTTATTGATGCTATTCTATCTATTTGAAAATCATACAATATGCATCGCAAGCAAACAACTTCACAACCTACACTGCATGTTTTTTATATATTGCTTTAGCTGATGATAAAACGATTGTATATTAAAATTTGATCTTCTAAAATATAGCTCCATATCCAAGAGTAAACATATAGTCAATAGTAGATTTAAGATCATCAATTGATCCTATATAGCCCACATCATGTAATAAATAACCATAAATAAAAATATTACCTCACCAAAATTTGAGAATAATTAGATTGTTGGTACATGGTATTAGAGTCAAGGTACCTTTGATAGATCTAAGAATATGTTTTGTAGCTTGCTAATACTTGCTTTGAGGTTTTGACATGAAATGAGACAAACAACTCACTCTGAAACATATATTTAGTTGAGCGGTCATAGGATAAATCAAGCTTCCCATAAATTGATGATATACTAACTCATTTTTTTTTGGTAATGGTGAAAAAAAGGGGGTTTTCGAGGGGCCCTAATCCTATTATAGAATTAAACTTTTCAAGGTTACAAGATAAACATAAACCTCCTCCCTGGATAACATCAAAATGAGAAGTAAGGTTATAGCTTGAGATAAAAAAAAGTTAAAGCAAAAATCACATAATAGAACCAAATAAAAAGTAGCACTCTGGCTGATATCAAAAATTATTTCTAGCAAAGGAACAAATATTGACTTGATTGTTGTTTATTCCTCCCTTCCACACCAATAGTAATAGCAGTTACTCCAATTATCAACAGGGTAATAGAAGTAGCAACAACAAAAGTAGAAGCACACCTAAGTAGCATTCATTAGAACTACAACTATTGTAATAGCAACAACATACAGTCACATTGGGAGCATCAAAAGATCCCAAAAACAACAATAGTACCAGTAGCATCAAAAGATAACACCCTATGGAATATAATTTTATTCTACCTCTGATGAGGTAATCCTTATAAGAGATAAAGGAAAATTATTTTTCCATGTCTTCTTCTGATTAAAATAAACTCCAATGATAATAAGAGATATACTAACTCATATACTAAAAAATTAAAGTAGGATAATAATTTTAGCACAACTTCTAGAGGTGCAGATAACAAATTATAATTTTTAATCCAAAATATGTCCAAAAGAGATTTGGAACACTTGATTTGTGATACAAAATAGTATGATCAAGTGGCCAATATTCTATACCTAGGAAATAATGAAGGAGCTCTAAATATATCATATCAAAAATTGAACAAAAATCAGATTTTACTTAATCAAGTCAACTACACTACCAAAAATAACAAGGTCATCAAAACACACAATAAGAATGACAATAATATTATTTTTAGTTTTTATTTAGAGTATGATAAAAAAAATCCCTTTAAATTTTGAATTTCTAAGATGTTGGTCAATTTTGAAATACCAGGTTTAGGGAGTTTGCTTGAGTCCTTCTAAGGATATAATCAATCTAAAAACTATATGTTCTTTTCTTGGTACCTGAAATCCTTGTGGTTGCATCATGTATACCTTATCTTCCAAATATCCATTTAGGAAGTCACTCTTAAAATCCATATGATATACCTATCAACCAAACTATATTGTAATTGAGAGAACTAGTTGAAAAACCATCATCATTAAAGTTGGAGTAAATGTCTCCATAGTATATACCTTCCTAATTTGCATACAATTTAGCAATAAAATGGGGTTTGAATTTATCAATCAAGCCATATAAATTATATTTTTCCTTAATCCATTTACAACCAATGGGTTTCTTTCCATGGTGTAGTTCACATAGTTTACACATTTATTCTTCATCAAAGAGTTAATTTCTACTTTTATGCAAGCTTCCCAATCAAGTTTACCTCTAACCTTTTCATATTTCTTCAAAAACCTATGAAACTAAAGCAAAATTTTCCTGCTCATTCACTTGTATAGGCTATTTTCCAATTCATATAGATAATCCAACTACCACTTTCTCATTCCCCTTAACATATTTTATTATCTATATATATTATTATTGTCATTGACATGGCTCTTTTTGTTGGAAAAATTCACTTGGGTGTACCTCTATCAATCTCTATTCTTCAAGGTTATCCCAAAGTGGATTTTTAGCACACCAATAATATTTAGTCTTTGTATATCTCATTTCATTATTTGTCTCTTATGTATTTAAATCTAATTGAACTTCAATACCTATTGTACTATTAAAAGTTCTAAAATATACAAAATCTCACTATATTTTCCATAATATAAGAAGAAATGAGTCTTCTCATTTACACTGATATATTTGCTAATTACAATCTTGTTAGTAGAAACATAAATCAATATGTATACCTCAAATAGTTAACTATAGACAACAAACATGAACTTATATTTTACATCTAGTTTTTTCTTTTTCTCCTTGGTAATTACTGCAAAAAAAACACTACCAAAAATACAAAAATGACTAACCAAAGTTTTTTTAAACAATGCTTCTTTAGGAGTAACATTCTACAAAAAATCACATCAACATCTAAGAATGAATAATATGTCATTTATTGCTTTTTCCAATAACATGTTGGCACATTTTGGCTATGCACCATGCATTTGACCATCTTCATGATTTTCTCGTTCTTCCTATCTACTACCGCATTTTGTCATGGAGTGTAAGGATTTGTGTATTGCCTTTGTATACCCTCATGCCTACATAAATTATAAAATTATTTTGAGGTAAACTCACCTCCATTATCTAACCTCAAGATCCTAATTTGCATTCTAGATGTTTCTCTATAAGGGCCTTAAAATTTTAAATGTATGAAAAACATTCAAACTTAGTAAGTATACCTACATTTTCTCAAATAATCAACCATTAATATAAAATACTTTAGACTATAAAATAAATATGTATTCATTGGACCGTGCAAAAAAATATGCACTAAATCCAAAACATCTTTGCATGCCAAGACTTACCCATGTCAAATGGTTGAAAACTCTATTTTCCATGACATCATACACAAGAATGCTATTGCTCCTGAATGGATGACAATCCTTGAATAACATGGGTAAGAATTAATAAATATTTATCATTAAGGTGACCAAAACTCTCATGCCAAAGAATATAACTATACGCTTCAACAACCAAGGAAAATAAATTGTTATATTTAGAATCAACCAAATTATGTAGTCCCTTCTGACTATAACAATTGCAATGAGAATTTTTTTATGTACATGCATCATATCACATATATGTTTATGTAAATGTGCAACAATTTTGATAATTCTTGGTTATTTCATCAATGGATAAAATATTTTTGTTCATAGTAAGAACATATCAAATATTCTTGAATGTGTATGTAACATTAATATTTTATGTCACACTAATATCAAAAAACCCTTCCATAAAGTATTATCTACCATCACCAAGTGAAACAAACTCATTCTTACTTAAATATTCAATGAAATTAACATACCAATATTTTGTATATGTATAATGTCTAGATGCTTTGGATTCAAAGTACCACTCAATAGATTGACTAGACGAGCTTTGAATTGTCATAAAAGCAAAATTATCTTCCTGAAGAGAAAAAGAGCCCCAATAAACTAAAACTAGAAAAGCAGTAATTGCATAATTAAATAAAGAAGATAGAAAATTCACACATTACACAATATTTATCCTCGACACCCTCAATCGGGAAAAAACCAACACAATATTATCTTATTATTGCATTAACTTGACCATGTCCAATACAATAATATTCTTCTTATGTCTCTCCAAACCCTAATGCAAGTACGATATATATAACAAAGGCACATGCATAAATTTTACAATATCATGGGTGAAAAGATAAGGGTTCAAATATAGTAACCCTAAAAGCCCATATGGGTCTAAATATAGCTTAAAAAATCCTAAAAATTTGGTTGAGAGCTGTTTCCCCCGGACCCCTTCTTTTTGGAGGGCTACCACCCCCGAACCCCTATTCGAGGCCCGATCCAACCCCGAACCCCGACGAGTATACTGTACACAGTATCCAGTACTTTTTAATGTTAACCCCACCAAAATAACATGTAAAAAATTCAACATATTTTTCAACATTCTTCCACTTGTTGAATAATTTCCATAGGGTCTAACAACTACCATTATCAACTATCAAGGGCAACCATGCCCATAGATATTCTACACCAAGAAATATTTTGAGCAGGTACAACCTTTGTTAACAAATCAACAATATTCTTCTCTATATCAACTTTCTCCAATATCACTCGATTCTCTTCAACCATCTCTCTCACAAAATGGTACTTTATATCAATATATTTTTATCGATCATGAAAACCATGATTATTTTCCAAAAATATTGCACTTTGATTGTCGCTGTTAATTCTCACAATCTTCTGTTTAATACCAGCTATTGAACACAACCTTTATAGCCACACTGCTTCTTTACTATCATGAGTTGTTGCAATGTACTCTACTTATATAGTGGATAAAGCAACAACTGATTACTTTTAAATCATCCAAATTACTGTCACTCAAAACAACCTGAACACATAAGCACTCGTGGATATTCTCTTATCAAGATCTCTAGCCCAATCAACATCCACAAACCCTTGTAGATTTACAATATCATTGTCTCCATATTTACTTCATAACAAACAGCATAATCTATAGTTCCACGCAAGTATCTAAAGATCCTATTCACAACAGTCCAATGTTCCTTTCCTGGATTTGACATATATCTACTAACTACTCCCATTGCATGTGCAATATCAGGTCTAGTACAAACCATTGCATACATCAAAATGCCCACAATACTAGCATAAGGAACATGATGCATTTCTTCAATTTCCTCATCTATTTTGGGACACTATTCAGTAGATAACTTTTGATCAACTAGATATGGAGTACATACTGGTTTACAATCATGTATTCTAAACTTCTATAGTATCAAATCAACATATTTTATTTGATTTAAATATAACTTTCTATTTGCATGATCCCTTATTATTTCCATACCTAGGATAAATTTTGTAGCACCCAAATATTTCATGTCAAATTTAGAAAATAACTAAGATTTGAGTAGCTTTATCATCTCCTTGTTGTTACCAATTAACAACATGTCATCCACATACAATACAATGATAACAAAATTTTCACCTTCATTTTTGAAATATACACATGGATCTGCTTTATTTTTTTCAAGCCCAAGTGTCAAGACAAACTTGTCAAACTTTTGGTTCCACATCCTTGGAGACTTCTTCAACCCATAAATAGAATTCTTTATCTTGCATACCAAGTCCTCCTTACCTTTTACCTTAAAGCATTCTAGTTGTGACATAAATATATATATCTTCATCAAGTTCACCATGTAGAAAAGTTGTCTTTACATCCATATGTTCTATTTCAAAATTAAAAGCAGCAAAAATAGCCAACAAAAATTTGACTGAAGTTCGTTTAGCCACAGGAGAAAAAATCTCACCAAAGTCAATTCCCTCAACCTAAAAAAATCCTTTTCCTACCAAGTGAGCCTTGTACTTCTCCAAATTTCCTTCTACATCATACTTCTTCTTGAATAACCAGTTACAATCAATAATGTTTCTACCAGGAGGTAATTTCACCAAGTCCCATGTCTTATTTTTATCCAAGGACTTCATTTCTTCTTTCATAGCCCTTTTCCAAGATTTATTCTCACTTAACTGAAGTGCCTCCTTTATAGTCTTGGGTTCTTCATCAATAATTGATAAATTAAATGCAAAATAAAAATTGAAGGACTAGACATGTCTGAAAGTCTTCTCTCTCAATATGATCTCCTCAAAATTGGAGTTCTTAGTTCTGCATATTCAGCTTCCTCCTCACCTTCTTCCTTTGAATATTCCTCTTCAAACTATCTTTGTAATTTAGGTTCTACCATTGGTTCTTCCTCCTGTTCCAATTTTACCTACACTATTTTTGGTTCTTTGCTTGGTTGCATTTCTTGTTTTAGAAACACTTTTGTTTCTTTAAATATCACATTACGAATATAAACAACCTTTTATATTTTTGGTTTCCACAACTTTTATCCTTTAGAACTAGTACTATAACCCATAAATATGCATTTTTCAGATTTATAGTCTAGCTTAGTCATTTTCTCTTTTGGGATATACATATAAGCATCACAACCAAAAACCCTTATATGTCTAAGAGGGTTTCTTACGAGTCGATACTTCCTGTGGAGTATTGTCCACCAAAGCTAAGGTAGGAGATCTATTGATGAGATAAAAAGTTGTTAACAGAGCTTATGCCCAGAACTTCTTTTCTAACCTTGCACCACTCAGCATACTTCTAGCCTTATCCATCAATGTCTTGTTCATTTGTTCTGCAACCCCATTATGTTGTGGAGTATACGAAGTTTTTCTCTACCTTTCTATTCCACGGTCCTTGCAAAACTTCTCAAATTCATTAGAGAAATAATCACCATCATTATCACTTCTCAAAACCTTTATATTTTCTCTATCTAATTTTCTACAAGAGCCTTAAATTCTTTAAATTTATTAAAAACCTCAAATTTATTTCATAGAAAATATACCCATGTATTTCTTGAGAAGTCATCTATAAATTAACAAAAATATTGATTTACCTAATGATGGTACTTTTGTCTATCCAAAAACATCATTATGAACTAGATGTAGAATTCCTTCAGACCTTGTAGCACTACTTGGAAACTTGACTCTAGTTTGTTTCTTGAAAACACAATGCTCACAAAAATCAAAATTTAATGGGCAATCAGAAAGTCCTTTAGCCATACCTTTCATTTTTAATGTTCAAAGTCCTTTCTCACCAATATACCCCATGCGTTGATGCCACAATATTGTCTTCACTGTAGGAATACTCAAAGCCATTTCAATCGTATTATTTTCCTGTACCACTGAAGAGTTATTACAATTAATACTTACAGTGCTAACCTCAAGTCTAAATAAATTTCATGTGCAAACTCCCATTTACAACACCAAATATCCATGAACCATCTTGCAGCTATCCTTATTGAATACCACATTCACACCCACATCATTCATCTTACTCACGAATATCAAATTCCTTGCCAAATCTTGAATATGCAACACACCAGGAAGGGTTTTAATTCTTCCATATTTTAACCTTAGATTGAATCTTCCTTGACCTATTATTTTATATGTCGAATTGTCTCCCAAGAAGACTTTACCTCCATCTATATTTTCATATTCACTAAACCCCTCCCTATGAGGAGTCATATGAAAAGAAGCACTTGAGTCAATCAACCATGAGTCATGGCATTCACTTGAGAAAACTGCAGCTAAGAATAAGTCCCTTGAATATTCATTTTTGATCTTCTTTTTTGTAGAAGTTCCTTCATAAGATGATCAATTATTATCATATTTTTATATCTACAGTCTCTTTTATAATGCCCTGCTTTACCACAATTCTAGCATTTTCTCTTTTCTGAGGCAACAGATTTACCCTTAGATTTTGATTTATTTTCTCCTGATTTATTTTTGCTTCTTTCTTGAGAACAACCTCTCAAAACCAAGGCATCCTTTTGATGATAATCCTCAAAATATGTTTGTGTCATCTCCTTAGACAACAAAGTTCCTATTATATCCTCTAACTTCAATGTAGATGTAGAATTGGTGATAGCCATAACTAGGTTATCCCATGAATCAGGTAATGAACAAAGTAAAGTAATACATTTTTCTTCTTCATCCATTTTTAATTCCACAGAGGTTAGGTGACTTACCATAGTGTTAAAATCATTCATATGTTTAGCCATAGAGTCACCATCATTCATCCAAAGTGAATACAACTTCTTTCGGAGAAATAGTTTATTTACCAGTGACTTTATCTGATACAATGTTTCCAAATTCTCCCATAATAGATTTGTTGTGGTATTTGTATATACATTCAACAATACCTAGTTAGATAAACAAAATCTGATAGATATCCTTACCTTCCTATCAATTTTTAGTCAATCCTCATCTGTCATCAATGTTGATTTTTTTTTTCGAGACTGCAATCCACTGATCTCTATCAACCAACAAATCCTCCATCTTGAGTTTCCACAACTCAAAATTTTATCCATTAAATTTCTCAATATTTATCTGTGTGCTTTCCATATTTCTCTTTTGCCTGGATTCTTTCATGTACGACTCCCACTCAAGAATTAATTTATCATAGGGTTGAAACCCTTACTCCTCGAACGAAGCTAAAACCTAGCTCTGATATAAGTGAAGAGAAATAAAGAGCCCTAATAAACTAAAACTAGAAAAGCAGTAATTATAGAATTAAAGAAAGAAGATCGCAGATTCACACATTACACAATATTTATCCTAGAAATCCTCAATCGGTAAAAACCAACATAGTATTATCTTATTATTGCATTAACTTGATAATCTCCAATACAATAATATTCTTCTTCTATCTCTCCAAACCCTAATGTAAGTGTGAAAAAAAAAAAAAAAAAAAAAAAAAAATATATATAACAAAGGCACATGCATAGATTTATTATCTCATGGGAAAAAAATCAAGGGTTCAAATATAGTAACCCTGAAAGCCCATATGAGTCTAAATATAACTTAAAAAATCCTAAAAATTTGGCCAGGGACTATCACTCATGAAACCCTACTTTTTAGAGGACAAACGCCCTCGAACCCTTGTTCAAGGCTCGACTTGATCCCGAACCCCAACGAGTATATCGTACATAGCATCCAGTATATTTTAGTGTTAACCTCACCATAATAACATGGAAAATATTCAATATATTTCCAACATTCTTCCACTTTTTGAATACTTTCCATAGGGGCTAACAACTGCCATTGTCAACTATCAAGGGCAACCATACCCATAGATCTTCTACACCAAGAAATTTTTTGAGTAGGTATAGCCTTTGTTAATGAATGAATAGTATTCTTCTCTGTATCAACTGTCTCCAATATCACTTGATTCTCTTCATCTACACCAAGATAATTTTTGAGTAGGTATAGCCTTTGTTAATAAATGAATAGTATTCTTCTCTATTTCAACTTTCTCCAATATCACTTGATTCTCTTCAACCATCTCTCTCACAAAATGGTACTTTATATCAATATGTTTTGACCGATCATGAAAACTAGGATTATTTGCCAAAAATATTGCACTTTGACTATCACTATTAATTCTCACAGCCTTCTTTTTAATGCCAACTATTGAACACAATATTTGTAGCCACACTGCTTCTTTACTAGCATGAGTTGCTACAATGTACTCTGCTTCTGTAGTGGATAAAGCAACAACTGATTAATTTTTACTCATCCAACTTACTACCCCTCCAAATAGCCTAAACACATAAGCACTCATGGATCTTCTCTTATCAAGATCTCCAACCCAGTCAACATCCACAAACCCTTGTAGATTTACAATATTATTGTCTCCAGGTCTTCCTTCATAACAGATAGCATAATCTATAGTTCCACGCAAGTATCTGAAGATCCTCTTCATAATAGTACAATGTTCCTTTCCTATATTTGACATATATCTATTAAAAACTCCCACTGCATGTGCAATATTAGGTCTATTACAGACCATTGCATACATTAGACTACCCACAACACTAGCATAAGGAACATGATGCATTTCTTCAATTTCCTCATCCATTTTGGGACAATATTTAGCAGATAAATTTTGACCAACTGGATATGGAGTACATACTGGTTTACAATTCCTTTGATTTAACTATAATTTTCTATTTGTAATATCCCATATTATTTCCATACCCAAAATAAATTTTGTAGCACCCAAATCCTTCATGTCAAATTCAAAAGATAACTGAGATTTTAGTAACTTTATCATCTCCTTACTGTTACCAATTAACAACATGTCATCCACATACAATACAATGATAACAAAATTTCACCTTTCTTTTTTAAATATACACATGGATCTACTTTGCTTTTTCCAAGCCCAAGTGTCAAGACAAACCTATCAAATTTTTGGTTCCACATCCTTGGAGACTGCTTCAACCCATAAAGAGACTTCTTCAGCTTGCATACCAAGTCCTCCTTACCTTTTACCTTAAATAATTCTGGTTGTGACATATATATATATCTTCATCAAGTTCACCATGTAGAAAAGTTGTCTTTACATCCATTTGTTCTATTTCAAAATCAAAAGTAGAAGAAATAGCCAAAAAATTTGATTGAAGTTAGTTTAGCCACAGGAGAAAAAATCTCACCAAATTCAATTCCCTCAACCTGAGAAAATTCTTTTGCTACCAAGCGAGCCTTGTACTTCTCCAACTTTCCTTCTATATTGTACTTCTTCTTGAATAACCACTTACAACCAATAGGTTTTCTTCTAGGAGGTAATTTCACCAAGTCCCATGTCTTATTTTTATCCAAGGACTCCATTTCTTCTTCCATAGCCCTTTTCCAAGACTTATTCTCACTTGACTAAAGTGCCTCCTTTATAGTCTTGGGTTCTTCATCAGTAATTGATAAATTAAATGCAGAATAAAAATTTGAAGGACTAGACCTGCTTGGAAGTCTTCTCTCTCGATTTGATCTCCTCAAAATTGGAGTTCTAGATTCTGCATCTTCAACTTCCTCCTCACCTTCTTCCTCTGAATATTCCTCTTCAGACTCTCTCTGTAATTCAGGTTCTACCACTGGTTCTTCCTCATGTTCCAATTTTACCTGCACTATTTCTAGTTCTTTGCTTGGTTGCATTTCCTATTTTAAAATACATTTTGTTTCTCTAAAGATCACATTACGACTGTAAACAACCTTATGTATTTTTGGGTTCCACAAATTATATCCTTTAACACTAGTACTATAACCCATAAATATGCATTTTTCATATTTATATTCTAGCTTAGTCATTTTCTCTTTTGGGACATACATATAAGCATCACAACTAGAAACCCTTATCTTTTTCTCTATCTGATTTTCTACAAGAGCCTTAAACTCTTTAAATTTATTAAAAACCTCAGATTTGTTCCGTAGAAAATATACCCATGTCTTTCTTGAGAAGTCATCTATAAATGTAATAAAATAGACCAATTTACCTAATGATGGTACTTTTGTCGGTCCAAACACATCACTATGAACTAGATGTAGAATTCCTTCAGACCTTGTAGCACTACTTGGAAACTTGACTCTAGTTTGTTTCCCAAAAACACAATGCTCACAAAAATAAAAATTTAATGGGCAATCAAAAATTCCTTCAACCATACCTTTCATTTTCAATGTTTGAAGTCCTTTCTCACCAATATGCCCCATGCATTGATGCCACAACATTATCTTCACTGTAGGAATACTTGGAGCCATTTCAACCGTATTATTTTCCTGTACCACTAAAGAGTTATTGCAATTAATACTTACAGTGCTAGCCTCAAGTTTGAATAAATTTCCTATGCAAACTCCCCTTGCCAACACCAAATATCCACAAACCATCTTGCAACTATCCTTATTGAATACCACATTCACACCTGCATCATTCATCTTACTCATGGATATCAAATTCCTTGCCAAACCTGAAATATGCAACACACCAGGAAGGGTTTTAATTCTTCCATATTTTAACCTTATCTTGACTCTTCCTCGACCTATTATTTTATATGTCGAATTATCCCCAAGAAGACTTTACCTCCATATATATTTTCATATTCACTGAACCCCTCCCTATGAGGAGTCATATGAAAAGAAGCACCTGAGTCAATCAACCATGAGTCATGGCATTCACTTGAGCAAGTTGCAGCTAAGAATAAGTCCCCTAAATATTCATTTGTGGTATTCTTTTTTGTAGAAGTTTATTTATTAGATGATCGATTATTGTCAGACTTTTTATATCTACAGTCTATGCACTGCTTTACCATAATTCCAACATTTCATCCTTTATGGGATCAACATATTTACCCCTAGATTTTGATTTTTTTCTCTTGATTTATTTTTTCCTAATTTTTGCTTCTTTCTTGAGAATGACCTCTCACAACCAAGGCATCCTTTTTATGATAATCCTTAGAATATTTTCATCTCATCTCCTCAGACAAAAAATTTCCTACTATATCCTCTACTTTCAATGTAGATGTAGTATTGGTGATAGCCATAACTAGGTTATCCCATGAATCAGGTAATGAACAAAGTAAAGTAATACATTTTTCCTCTTCATCCATTTTTACTTCTATAGAGGTTAGTTGACTTACCATAGTGTTAAAATAATTTAGATGTTCAGCCACAAAGTCACCATCATTCATCCGAAGCGAATACAACTTCTTTCGGAGAAAGAGTTTATTTACCGATGACTTTATCTGATATAATGTTTCCAAGTTCTCCCATAATAGATTTGTCGTGGTCTCTGTAGATACATTCAACAATACTGAATTAGATAAGCATAATCCGATAGAGCTCCTTGCCTTCTTATCAATTTTTAGCCAATCCTCATATGTCATCGATGTTGGTTTTGTTCCCGAGACCGTAATCCACTGATCTCTATCAACCAAAAGATCCTCCATCTTGAGTTTCCACAACTCAAAATTCTATCCATTAAATTTCTCAATCTCTATCTGTGTGCTTCCCATATTTCTCCTTTGCTTGGATTCTTTCATGTATGGCTCCCACTCAAGAATTAATTTATCATAGGGTTGAAACCCTTACTCCTCGAACAAAGCTAAAACCTAGCTCTGATACCAAATGAAGAGAAATAAAGAGCCCTAATAAACTAAAACTAGAAAAATAGTAATTGCAAAATCAAAGAAATAAGATCGCAGATTCACACATTACATAATATTTATCCTCGAAACCCTCAATCGGGAAAAAACTAGCACATTATTATCTTATTATTGCATTAACTTGACCATCTCCAATACAATAATATTCTCCTTCTATCTCTCCCCAAACCCTAATGCAAGTGCAATATATATAACAAAGGCACATGCACAAATTTTACAATATCATGGGCAAAAAAGCAAGGGTTCAAATATAGTAACCCTAAAAGCCCATATGGGTCTAAAATAACTTAAAAACCCTAAAAATTTGGTCATCCCCTGGACCCTTGCTTTGAGGACCACTCCCCCTAAGGTTCTCCCCAAACCTAGTAAGTATACCGTACACATCGTCCAGTATCTTTTAGTGTTAACCCTACCATAATAACATGGAAAATATTCAACATATTTCCAACATTCTCCCACTTGTTGAATACTTTCCATAGGGGCTAACAACTACCATTGTCAACTATCAAGGGCAACCATGCCCATAGATCTTCTACACCAAGAAATTTTTTGAGTAGGTACAACCTTTGTTAATGAATCAACAATATTCTTCTCTGTATCAACTTTCTCCAATATCACCCGGTTCTCTTCAACCATCTCTCTCACAAAATGGTACTTGATATCAATATGTTTTGATCGATCATGAAAACCAGGATTATTTGCCAAAAATATTGCACTTTGATTGTCACTGTTAATTCTCATAGCCTTCTGTTTAAGACCAACTGTTGAACACAACCTTTGTAGCCACACTACTTTACTAGCATGAGTTGTTGCAATGTACTCTGCTTCTATAGTGGATAAAGCAACAATTGATTTCTTTTTACTCATCCAAATTACTGCCCCTCCAAACAACCTAAACACATAAGCACTCATGGATATTCTCTTATCAATATCTCCAGCCCAATCAGCATCCACAAACCCTTGTAGATTTACAATATCATTATCTCCAAATTTTCCTTCATAACAGATAGCATAATCTATAGTTCCACGCAAGTATCTGAAGATCCTCTTCACAATAGTCCAATGTTCCTTTCCTGGATTTGACATATATCTGCTAACTACTCCCACTACATGTGCAATATCAGGTCTAGTACAAACCATTGCATACATCAGACTGCCCACAACACTAGCATAAGGAACATGATGTATTTCTTCAATTTCCTCATCTATTTTAGGACACTATTCAATAGATAACTTTTGACCAACTGGATATGGAGTACATATTGGTTTACAATCATGCATCCTAAACTTTTATAGTATCAAATCAACATATTTCCTTTGATTTAACCATAACTTTCTATTTGCACGATCCCTTATTATTTCCATACCCAAAATAAATTTTGTAGCACCCAAATCCTTCATGTCAAATTTAGAAGATAACTAAGATTTTAGTAACTTTATCATCTCCTTACTATTACCAATTAACATGTCATCCACATACAATACAATGATAAAAAAAATTTCACCTTCCTTTTTGAAATATACACATGGATCTGCTTTGCTTTTTCCAAGCCCAAGTGTCA
Organism: Wollemia nobilis; assembly: GCA_028583015.1. Lineage (NCBI taxonomy): Eukaryota > Viridiplantae > Streptophyta > Pinopsida > Araucariales > Araucariaceae > Wollemia > Wollemia nobilis. The sequence continues at coordinate 15,706,227 of JAQPPZ010000521.1, forward strand.
AGACAAACCTATCAAATTTTTTGTTCCACATCCTTGGAGACTGCTTCAACCCATAAAGAGACTTCTTTAGCTTGCATACCAGGTCCTCCTTACCTTTTACCTTAAAGCATTCTGGTTGTGACATATATATATCTTCATCAAGTTCACCATGTATAAAAATTATCTTTACATCCATCTATTCTATTTCAAAATCAAAAGCAACAGAAATAGCCAACAAAAATATGATTGAAGTTAGTTTAGCCATAGGAGAAAAAATCTCACCAAAGTCAATTCCCTCAACCTGAGAAAATCCTTTTGCTACCAAGCGAGCCTTGTACTTCTCCAACTTTCCTTCTACATTGTACTTCTTCTTGAATAACCACTTACAACCAATAGGTTTTCTACCAGGAGGTAATTTCACCAAGTCCCATGTCTTATTTTTATCCAAGGACTCCATTTCTTCTTTCATAGCCCTTTTCCAAGACTTATTCTTACTTTATTGAAGTGCCTCCTTTACAGTCTTGGGTTCTTCATCGATAACTGATAAATTAAATGCAGAATAAAAATTTGAAGGACTATACCTATCTAGAATTCTTCTCTCTCGATCTGATCTCCTCAAAATTGGAGTTCTAGGTTTTGCATCTTCAACTTCCTCCTCACCTTCTTCCTCTTAATATTCCTCTTTAGACTCTCTTTGTAATTCAGGTTCTACCACTAGTTCTTCCTCCTATTCCAATTTTACCTGCACTATTTCCGGTTCTTTGCTTGGTTGCATTTCCTATTTTAAAACCCCTTTTGTTTCTCTAAAGATCACATTACGACTATAAACAACCTTCTGTGTTTCTAGGTTCCACAACTTATATCCTTTAACACTAGTACTATAACCCACAAATATGCATTTTTTAGATTTATAGTCTAGCTTAGTCATTTTCTCTTTTGGGACATACATATAAGCATCACAACCAAAAAACCTTATATGTCTAAGAGAGGGTTTCTTACCATTCCATACTTCCTATGGAGTCTTGTCCACCAAAGCTGAGGTAGGAGATCTATTGATGAGATAACAAGTTGTTAACACAACTTCTACCCATAATTTCTTTTCTAACCCTGCACCACTTAGCATACTTCTAGCCTTATCCATCAATGTCTTGTTCATCTATTCTGCAACCCCATTCTATTGTGGAGTATATGGAGTTGTTCTCTACCTTTCTATTCCATAGTCCTTGCAAAATTACTCAAATTCATTAGAGCAATACTCACCACCATTATCACTTCTCAAAACCTTTATCTTTTCTCTATCTAATTTTCTACAAGAGCCTTAAACTCTTTAAAAGATTTATTTCATAGAAAATATACTCAAGTCTTTCTTGAGAAGTCATCTATAAATGTAACAAAATAGATAGATTTACCTAATGATGGTACTTTTGTAGGTCCAAACACATCACTGTGAACTAGATGTAGAATTCCTTCAGACCTTGTAGCACTACTTGGAAACTTGACTCTAGTTTGTTTCCTAAAAATACAGTGCTCACAAAAATCAAAATTTAATGGGCAATCAAAAAGTCCTTCAGCCATACCTTTCATTTTCAATGTTCGAATTCCTTTCTCACCAATATGCCCCATGCGTTGATGCCACAACATTGTCTTCACTATAGGAATACTTGGAGCCATTTCAACCATATTATTTTCCTGTACAACTAAAGAGTTATTGCAATTAATACTTACAGTGCTAGCCTCAAGTCTAAAAAAAGTTCTTGTGCGAACTCCTCTTGCCAACACCAAGGATCCATGAACCATCTTGCAGCTATCCTTATTGAATACCACATTCACACCTGCATCATTCATCTTACTCATGGATATCAAATTCCTTGCCAAACCCAGAATATGCAACACACCAGGAAGGGTTTTAATTCTTCCATATTTTAGCCTCAGCTTGACTCTTCCTCGACCTATTATTTTATATGTCGAATTATCTCCCAAGAAGACTTTACCTCCATCTATATTTTCATATTCATTGAACCCCTCCCTATGAGGAGTCATATGAAAAGAAGCACCTGAGTCAATCAACCATGAGTCATGGCATTCACTTGAGCATGTTGCAGCTAAGAATAAGTCCTCTGAATCTTCATTTGTGGTCTTAATTTTTGTAGAAGTTCCTTCATCATATGATCAATTATTATCAAACTTTTTAGATCTGCAGTCTCTTTTATAATGCCCTGCTTTACCACAATTCCAACATTTTCTCTTTTTTGGGGCAACATATTTACCCCTAGATTTTGATTTCTTTTTTCCTAATTTATTTTCTCTTGATTTATTTTTGCTTATTTCTTGAGAATGACCTCTCACAACCAAGGCATCCTTTTTATGATAATCCTTAGAATATTTTTGTCTCATCTCCTCAGAAAACAAAGTTCCTACTATATCCTCTACTTTCAATGTAGATGTAGTATTGGTGATAGCCATAACTAGGTTATCCCATGAATCAAGTAATGAACAAAGTAAAGTAATACATTTTTCCTCTTCATCCATTTTTACTTCTATAGAGGTTAATTGACTTACCACAGTGTTAAAAGCATTCATATGTTCAACCACAGAGTCACCATCATTCATCCAAAGTGAATACAACTTCTTTCGAAGAAAGAGTTTATTTACTAGTGATTTTATCTGATACAATATTTTCAGCTTCTCCCATAATAGATTTGTCGTGGTCTTTATAGATACATTCAACAATACCGAATCAGATAAGCACAATCTAATAGAGCTCCTTGCCTTCCTATCAATTTTTAGCCAATCCTCATCTATCATCGATGTTGGTTTTTTTCCTAAGACCGCAATCCACTAATATCTATCAACCAACAGATCCTCCATCTTGAGTTTCCACAACTCAAAATTTTATCCATTAAAATTTTCAATCTCTATCTGTGTGCTTCCCATATTTCTCCTTTGCCTGGATCCTTTCACGTACGACTCCCACTCAAGAATTAATTTATCATAGGGTTGAAACCCTTACTCCTCGAACAAAGCTAAAACCTAGATCTGATACCAAATGAAGAGAAATAAAGAGCCCCGATAAACTAAAATAGAAAAGTAGTAATAACATAATCAAAAGAAGAAGATCGTAGATTCACACATTACACAATATTTATCCTGGAAACCCTCAACCGGGAAAAAACCAGCATAGTATTATCTTATTATTGCATTAACTTGATCATATCCAATACAATAATATTCTTCTTCTATCTCTCTCAAACCCTAATGCAAGTGCGATATATATAACAAAGGCACATGCACGAATTTTACAATATCATGGGCGAAAAAGCAAGGGTTCAAATATAGTAACCCTAAAAGCCCATATGGGTCTAAATATAACTTAAAAACCCTAAAAATTTGGTTGGGGGCTGCCACCCCTGGACCCCTACTTTTCGGAGGGCTACCGCCCTCGAACCCCTATCCGAGGCCCAACCCAACCCTGAACCCCGACGAGTATAGGTACACAGTGTCCAGTACCTTTTAGTGTTAACCCCACCAGAATAACATGGAAAATATTCAACATATTTCCAACATTCTCCCACTTGTTGAATACTTTCCATAGGGGCTAACAACTACCATTATCAACTATCAAGGGCAACCATACCCATAGATCTTCTACACCAAGAAATTTTTTGAGCAGGTACAACCTTTGTTAATGAATCAATAGTATTCTTCTTTGTATCAACTTTCTCCAATATCACTCGGTTCTCTTCAACCATATCTCTCACAAAATGGTACTTTATATCAATATGTTTTGACCGATCATGAAAACTAAGATTATTGGCCAAAAATATTGCACTTTGACTATCATTGTTAATTCTCATAACCTTCTATTTAAGGCCAACTATTGAACACAACCTTTGTAGCCACACTACTTCTTTACTGGCATGAGTTGTTGCAATGTACTCTGCTTTTGTAGTGGATAAAGCAACAACTGATTGCTTTTTACTCATCCAACTTATTGCCCCTCCAAATAGCCTAAACACATAAGCACTCATGGATCTTCTCTTATCAAGATCTCCAGCCCAGTCAGCATCCACAAACCCTTGTAGATTTACAATATCATTGTCTCCAAATTTTCCTTCATAAAAGATAGCATAATTTGTAGTTCCACGCAAGTATCTAAAGATCCTCTTCACAACAGTCCAATGTTCCTTTCTTGGATTTGACATATATCTGCTAACTACTCCCATTGCATGTGCAATATCAGGTCTAGTATAGACCATTGCATACATCAAAACTTCCCACAACACTAGCATAAGGAACATGATGCATTTTTTCAATTTCCTCATCTATTTTAGGATATTTTTCAGCAGATAACTTTTGACCAACTGGATATGGAGTACATATTGGTTTACAATCATGCATTCTAAACTTCTGTAGTATCAAATCAACATATTTCCTTTGATTTAACCACAACTTTCTATTTGCACAATCCCTTATTATTTCCATACCCAAAATAAATTTTGTAGCACCCAAATCCTTCATGTCAAATTCAGAAGATAACTGATATTTTAGTAACTTTATCATCTCCTTACTGTTACCAATTAACAACATGTCATCCACATACAATACAATGATAACAAAATTTTCACCTTCCTTTTTGAAATATACACATGGATCTGCTTTGCTTTTTCCAAGCCCAAGTGTCAAGACAAACCTATCAAATTTTTTGTTCCACATCCTTGGAGACTACTTCAACCCATAAAGAGACTTCTTTAGCTTGCATACCAAGTCCTCCTTACCTTTTACCTTAAAGCATTCTGGTTGTGACATATATATATCTTCATCAAGTTCACCATGTAGAAAAATTGTCTTTACATCCATTTGTTCTATTTCAAAATCAAAAGCAGCAGAAATAGCCAACAAAAATCTGATTGAAGTTAGTTTAGCCACAAGAGAAAAAATCTCACCAAAGTCAATTCCCTCAACTTGAGAAAATCCTTTTGCTACCAAGCGAGCCTTGTACTTCTCCAACTTTCCTTCTACATTGTACTTCTTCTTGAATAACCACTTACAACCAATAGGTTTTCTACCAAGAGGTAATTTCACCAAGTCCCATGTCTTATTTTTATCCAAGGACTCCATTTCTTCTTCCATAGCCCTTTTCCAAGACTTATTCTCACTTGAATGAAGTGCCTCCTTTATAGTCTTGGGTTCTTCATCAGTAACTGATAAATTAAATGCAGAATAAAAATTTGAAGGACTATACCTATCTGGAAGTCTTCTCTCTCGATCTGATCTCCTCAAAATTGGATTTCTAGGTTCTGCATCTTCAACTTCCTCCTCACCTTCTTCCTCTGAATATTCCTCTTCAGACTCTCTCTGTAATTTAGGTTCTACCACTGGTTCTTCCTCCTATTCCAATTTTACTTGCACTATTTTTGGTTCTTTGCTTGGTTGCATTTCCTATTTTAAAACCCCTTTTGTTTCTCTAAAGATCACATTACGACTGTAAACAACCTTCTATGTTTCTGGGTTCCACAACTTATATCCTTTAACACTAGTACTATAACCCACAAATATGCATTTTTCATATTTATAGTCTAGCTTAGTCCTTTTCTCTTTTGGGACATACATATAAGCATCACAACAAAAAACCCGCAAGACCCCCCCCCCCAAAACCCCCAACCCCCCCCCCCCCCCCCCCCCCCCCCCCCCCCCCCACCCCCCCCCCCACCCCCCCCCCCCCCCCTTATATTTTTCTCTATCTAATTTTCTACAAGAGCCTTAAACTCTTTAAATTTATTAAAAACCTCAGATTTGTTTCGTAGAAAATATACCCATGTCTTTCTTGAGAAGTCATCTATAAATGTAACAAAATAGATAGATTTACCTAATGATGGTACTTTTGTCGGTCCAAACACATCACTGTGAAATAGATGTAGAATTCCTTCAGACCTTGTAGCACTACTTGGAAACTTGACTCTAGTTTGTTTCCCAAAAACACAATGCTCACAAAAATCAAAATTTAATGGGCAATCATAAAGTCCTTCAGCCATACCTTTCATTTTCAATGTTCGAAGTCCTTTCTCACCAATATACCCCATGCATTGATGCCACAACATTGTCTTCGCTATAGGAATACTTGGAGCCATTTCAACCGTATTATTTTCTTGTACAACTAAAGAGTTATTGCAATTAATACTTACAATGCTAGCCTCAAGTCTAAACAAAGTTCCTAGTGCAAACTCCTCTTGCCAACACCAAGGATCCATGGACCATCTTGCAACTATCCTTATTGAATACCACATTCACACTTGCATCATTCATCTTACTCACGGATATCAAATTCCTTGCCAAACCTAGAATATGCAACACACCGGGAAGGGTTTTAATTCTTCCATATTTTAGCATCAACTTGACTCTTCCTCGACCTATTATTTTATATGTTGAATTTATCCCTAAGAAGACTTTACCTCCATCTATATTTTCATATTCACTAAACCCCTCCCTATGAGGAGTCATATGAAAATAAGCACCTGAGTCAATCAACCATGAGTCATGGCATTCACTTAAGCAAGATGTAGCTAAGAATAAGTCCCCTGAATCTTCATTTGTGGTCTTAATTTTTATAGAAGTTCCTTCATCAAATGATCGATTATTATCAGACTTTTTAGATCTACAATCTCTTTTATAATGCCCTGCTTTACCACAATTCTAACATTTCCTCTTTTCGGGATCAACAGATTTACCCCTAGATTTTGATTTCTTTTCTCCTAATTTATTTTTGCTTCTTTCTTGAGAATGACCTCTCACAACCAAGGCTTCCTTTTTATGATAATCCTCAGAATATTTTCATCTCATCTCCTTAGACAACAAAGTTCCTACTATATCCTCTACTTTCAATGTAGATGTAGTATTGGTGATAGCCATAACAAGGTTATCCCATGAATCAGGTAATGAACAAAGTAAAGTAATACATTTTTCCTCTTCATCCATTTTTACTTCTACAGAGGTTAATTAACTTACCATAGTGTTAAAAGCATTCATATGTTCAGCCACAGAGTCACCATCATTCATCCGAAGCGAATACAACTTCTTTTGGAAAAAGAGTTTATTTAACGATGACTTTATCTGATACAATGTTTCCAGCTTCTCCCATAACAACTTTGTCATGGTCTCTGTAGATACATTTAACAATACCAAGTCAGATAAGCACAATCTGATAGAGCTCCTTACCTTCCTATCAATTTTTAGCCAATCCTCATCTGTCATCGATGTTGGTTTTGTTCCTGAGACTACAATCCACTGATCTCTATCAACCAACAGATCCTCCATCTTGAGTTTCCACAACTCAAAATTCTATCCATTAAATTTCTCAATCTCTATTCATGTGCTTCCCATATTTCTCCTTTGCCTGGATCCTTTCATGTATGGCTCCCACTCAAGAATTAATTTATCATAGGATTGAAACCCCACCAAAATAAAATGAAAATATTCAACATATTTCCAACATTCTCCCACTTGTTGAATACTTTCCATAGGGGCTAAAAACTGCCATTGTCAACTATCAAGGGCAACCATGCCCATAGATCTTCTACACCAAGAAAATTTTTGAGTAGGTACAACCTTTGTTAATGAATCAATAATATTCTTCTCTATATCAACTTTCTCCAATATCACTCGATTCTCTTCAACCATATCTCTCACAAAATGGTACTTTATATCAATATGTTTTGATCGATCATGAAAACCAGGATTATTTGCCAAAAATATTGCACTTTGACTATCACTATTAATTCTCATAACCTTCTATTTAATACCAACTATTGAACACAACCTTTGTAGCCACACTGCTTCTTTACTGGCATGAGTTGTTGCAATGTACTCTGCTTCTATAGTGGATAAAGCAACAACTGATTGCTTTTTACTCATCCAACTTACTGCCCCTCCAAACAGCCTGAACACATAAGCACTCGTGGATCTTCTCTTATCAAGATCTCCAACCTAATCAGCATCCACAAACCCTTGTAGATTTACAATATCATTATCTCCAAATTTTCCTTCATAACAGATAGCATAATCTGTAGTTCCATGCAAGTATCTGAAGATCCTCTTCACAATAGTCCAATGTTCCTTTCCTAGATTTGACATATATCTGCTAACTACTCCCACTGCATGTGCAATATCAGGTCTAGTATAGACCATTGCATACATCAAACTACCCACAACACTAGCATAAGGAACATGATGCATTTCTTCAATTTCCTCATCTATTTTAGGACACTGTTCAATAGATAACTTTTGACCAACTGGATATGGAGTACATATTGGTTTACAATCATGCATCCTAAACTTCTATAGTATCAAATCAACATATTTCCTTTGATTTAACCATAACTTTCTATTTGCATGATCCCTTATTATTTCCATACCCAAAATAAATTTTGTAGCACCCAAATCCTTCATGTCAAATTCAGAAGATAACTGAGATTTTAGTAACTTTATCATCTCCTTATTATTACCAATTAACAACATGTCATCCACATACAATACAATGATAACAAAATTTTCACCTTCCTTTTTGAAATATACACATGGATCTGCTTTGCTTTTTCCAAGCCCAAGTGTCAAGACAAACCTATCAAATTTTTGGTTCCACATCCTTGGAGACTGCTTCAACCCATAAAGAGACTTCTTCAGCTTGCATACCAAGTCCTCCTTACCTTTTACCTTAAAGCATTCTAGTTGTGACATATATATATATATATATATATATATATATATATATATATATATATATCTTCATCAAGTTCACCATGTAGAAAAGTTATCTTTACATCCATCTATTCTATTTCAAAATCAAAAGCAATAGAAATAGCCAACAAAAATCTGATTGAAGTTAGTTTAGCCATAGGAGAAAAAATCTCACCAAAGTCAATTCCCTCAACCTGAGAAAATCCTTTTGCTACCAAGCGAGCCTTGTACTTCTCCAACTTTCCTTCTACATTGTACTTCTTCTTGAATAACCACTTACAACCAATAGGTTTTCTACCAGGAGGTAATTTCACCAAGTCCCATGTCTTATTTTTATCCAAGGACTCCATTTCTTCTTCCATAGCCCTTTTCCAAGACTTATTCTCACTTGACTGAAGTGCCTCCTTTACAGTCTTGGGTTCTTCATCAGTAATTGATAAATTAAATGCAGAATAAAAATTTGAAGGACTATACCTATCTGGAAGTCTTCTCTCTCGATCTGATCTCCTCAAAATTGGAGTTCTAGGTTCTGCATCTTCAGCTTCCTCCTCACCTTCTTCCTCTGAATATTCCTCTTCAGACTCTCTCTGTAATTCAGGTTCTACCACAGGTTCTTCCTCCTGTTCCAATTTTACCTGCACTATTTTTGGTTCTTTGCTTGGTTGCATTTCCTATTTTAAAACCCCTTTTGTTTCTCTAAAGATCACATTACGACTATAAACAACCTTATGTGTTTCTGGGTTCCACAACTTATATCCTTTAACACTAGTACTATAACCCACAAATATGCATTTTTTAGATTTATAGTCTAGCTTAGTCCTTTTCTCTTTTGGGACATACATATAAGCATCACAACCAAAAACCCTTATATGTCTGAGAGAGGGTTTCTTACCAGTCCATACTTCCTATGGAGTCTTGTCCACCAAAGCTGAGGTAGGAGATCTATTGATGAGATAACAAGTTGTTAACATAACTTCTACCCAAAATTTCTTTTCTAACCCTGCACCACTTAGCATGCTTCTAGCCTTATCCATCAATGTCCTGTTCATCCATTCTACAACCCCATTCTATTGTGGAGTATACGGAGTTGTTCTCTACCTTTCTATTCCACAGTCCTTGCAAAACTGCTCAAATTCATTAGAGCAATACTCACCACCATTATCACTTCTCAAAACCTTTATCTTTTTCTCTATCTGATTTTCTACAAGAGCCTTAAACTCTTTAAATTTATTAAAAACCTCATATTTGTTTCGTAGAAAATATACCCAAGTCTTTCTTGAGAAGTCATCTATAAATGTAACAAAATAGATAGATTTACCTAATGATGGTACTTTTGTAGGTCCAAACACATCACTGTGAACTAGATGTAGAATTCCTTCAGACCTTGTAGCACTACTTGGAAACTTGACTCTAGTTTGTTTCTCAAAAACACAGTGCTCACAAAAATCAAAATTTAATGGGCAATCAGAAATTCCTTCAACCATACCTTTCATTTTCAATGTTCGAAGTCCTTTCTCACCAATATGCCCCATGCGTTGATGCCACAACATTATCTTCGCTATAGGAATACTCGGAGCCATTTCAACCGTATTATTTTCTTGTACAACTGAAGAGTTATTGCAATTAATACTTACAGTGCTAGCCTCAAGTCTGAACAAAGTTCTTGTGCGAACTCCTCTTGCCAACACCAAGGATCCATGAACCATCTTGCAGCTATCCTTATTGAATACCACATTCACACCTGCATCATTCATCTTACTCACAGATATCAGATTCCTTGCCAAACCTAGAATATGCAACACACCAGGAAGGGTTTTAATTCTTCCATATTTTAGCCTCAACTTGACTCTTCCTCGACCTATTATTTTATATGTCGAATTGTCTCCCAAGAAGACTTTACCTCCATCTATCTTTTCATATTCACAGAACCCCTCCCTATGAGGAGTCATATGAAAAGAAGCACCTGAGTCAATCAACCATGAGTCATGGCATTCACTTGAGCATGTTGTAGCTAAGAATAAGTCCCATGAATCTTCATTTGTGGTCTTCATTTTTGTAGAAGTTCCTTCATCAGATGATCGATTATTATCAACCTTTTTAGATCTACAATCTCTTTTATAATGCCCTACTTTACCACAATTCCAACATTTCCTCTTTTTGAGGCAACAAATTTACCCCTAGATTTTGATTTCTTTTCTTTTTTCTCTGATTTCTTTTTGCTTCTTTCTTGAGAATGACCTCTCACAACCAAGGCTTCCTTTTGATGATAATCCTCAGAATATTTTTATCTCATCTCCTCAGACAACAAAGTTCCTACTATATCCTCTACTTTCAATGTAGATGTAGTATTGGTGATAGCCATAACAAGGTTATCCCATGAATCAGGTAATGAACAAAGTAAAGTAATACACTTTTCCTCTTCATCCATTTTTACTTCTATAGAGGTTAATTGACTTACCATAGTGTTAAAAGCATTCAGATGTTCAGCCATAGAGTCACCATCATTCATCCGAAGTGAATACAACTTCTTTCAAAGAAAGAGTTTATTTACCAGTGACTTTGTTTGATACAATATTCCCAACTTCTCCCATAACAACTTTGTCGTGGTCTCTGTAGATACATTCAACAATACCGAATCAGATAAGCACAATCTGATAGAGCTCCTTGCCTTCCTATCAATTTTTAGCCAATCCTCATCTATCATCGATGTTGGTTTTGTTCCTAAGACCGCAATCCACTGATCTCTATCAACCAATAGATCCTCCATCTTGAGTTTCCACAACTCAAAATTCTATCCATTAAATTTTTCAATCTCTATTCATGTGCTTCCCATATTTCTCCTTTGCCTAGATCCTTTCATGTATGGCTCCCACTCAAGAATTAATTTATCACAGGGTTGAAACCCTTACTCCTCGAACAAAGCTAAAACCTAGATCTGATACCAAATGAAGAGAAATAAAGAGCCTCGATAAACTAAAACTAGAAAAGTAGTAATTGCATAATCAAAGGAAGAAGATAGCAGATTCACACATTACACAATATTTATCCTGGAAACCCTCAATCGAGAAAAACCAACACAATATTATCTTATTATTGCATTAACTTGACCATCTCCAATACAATAATATTCTTCTTCTATCTCTCCAAACCCTAATGCAAGTGTGATATATATAACAAAGGCACATGCACGAATTTTATAATATCATGGGTGAAAAAGCATGGGTTCAAATATAGTAACCCTAAAAGCCCATATGGGTCTAAAAATAACTTAAAAACCCTAAAAATTTCCCCCCCCCCCTACTTTCTCCCCCCCTTCCCCCAAACCCCATGAGTATATCGTACACAATGTCCAGTACCTTTTAGTGTTAACCCCACCAGAATAACATGGAAAATATTCAACATATTTCCAACATTCTCCCACTTGTTGAATACTTTCCATAGGGGCTAACAACTGCCATTGTCAACTATCAAGGGCAACCATACCCATAGATCTTCTACACCAAGAAAATTTTTGAGTAGGTACAACCTTTGTTAACGAATCAATAATATTCTTCTCTATATCAACTTTCTCCAATATCACTCAATTCTCTTCAACCATATCTCTCACAAAATGGTACTTTATATCAATATGTTTTGATCGATCATGAAAACCAAGATTATTTGCCAAAAATATTGCACTTTGACTATCACTATTAATTCTCACAACCTTCTATTTAATACCAACTATTGAACACAACCTTTGTAGCCACACTACTTCTTTACTGGCATGAGTTGCTGCAATGTACTCTACTTCTGTAGTGGATAAAGCAACAACTGATTGCTTTTTACTCATCCAACTTACTGCCCCTCCAAACAGCCTGAACACATAAGCACTCATGGATCTTCTCTTATCAAGATCTCTAGCCCAATCAGCATCCACAAACCCTTGTAGATTTACAATATTATTATCTCCAAAATTTCCTCCATAACAGATAGCATAATTTGTAGTTCCATGCAAGTATCTGAAGATCCTCTTCACAACAGTCCAATGTTCCTTTCCTAGATTTGACATATATCTGCTAACTACTCCCACTGCATGTGCAATATCAGGTCTAGTACAGACCATTGCATACATCAAACTGCCCACAACACTAGCATAAGGAACATGATGCATTTCTTCAATTTCCTCATCTATTTTAGGACATTGTTCAGCAGATAACTTTTGACCAACTGGATATGGAGTACATATTGGTTTACAATCATGCATTCTAAACTTCTATAGTATCAAATCAACATATTTCCTTTGATTTAACCATAACTTTCTATTTGCATGATCCCTTATTATTTCCATACCCAAAATAAATTTTGTAGCACCCAAATCCTTCATGTCAAATTCAAAAGATAACTGAGATTTTAGTAACTTTATCATCTCCTTACTATTACCAATTAACAACATGTCATCCACATACAATACAATGATAACAAAATTTTCACCTTCCTTTTTGAAATATACACATGGATCTGCTTTGCTTTTTCCAAGCCCAAGTGTCAAGACAAACCTATCAAATTTTTGGTTCCACATCCTTGGAGACTGCTTCAACCCATAAAGAGACTTCTTCAGCTTGCATACCAAGTCCTCCTTACCTTTTACCTTAAAGCATTATAGTTGTGACATATATATATATATCTTCATCAAGTTCACCATGTAGAAAAGTTATCTTTACATCCATCTATTCTATTTCAAAATCAAAAGCAACAGAAATAGCCAACAAAAATCTGATTGAAGTTAGTTTAGCCACAGGAGAAAAAATCTCACCAAAGTCAATTCCCTCAACTTGAGAAAATCCTTTTGCTACCAAGCGAGCCTTGTACTTCTCCAACTTTCCTTCTACATTGTACTTCTTCTTGAATAACCACTTACAACCAACAGGTTTTCTACCAAGGAGGTAATTTCACCAAGTCCCATGTCTTATTTTTATCCAAGGACTCCATTTCTTCTTCCATAGCCCTTTTCCAAGACTTATTCTCACTTGACTGAAGTGCCTCCTTTACAGTCTTGGGTTCTTCATCAGTAACTGATAAATTAAATGTAGAATAAAAATTTGAAGGACTATACCTATCTGGAAGTCTTCTCTCTCGATCTGATCTCCTCAAAATTGGAGTTCTAGGTTCTACATCTTCAACTTCCTCCTCACCTTCTTCCTCTGAATATTCCTCTTTAGACTCTCTATAATTCAGGTTCTACCACAGGTTCTTCCTCCTATTCCAATTTTACCTGCACTATTTTTGGTTCTTTGCTTGGTTGCATTTCCTATTTTAAAACCCCTTTTGTTTCTCTAAAGATCACATTACGATTGTAAACAACCTTCTATGTTTCTAGGTTCCACAACTTATATCCTTTAACACTAGTACTATAACCCACAAATATGCATTTTTTAGATTTATAGTCTAGCTTAGTCCTTTTCTCTTTTGGGACATACATATAAGCATCACAACCAAAAACCCTTATATGTCTAAGAGAGGGTTTCTTACCAATCCATACTTCCTATGGAGTCTTGTCCACCAAAGCTGAGGTAGGAGATCTATTGATGAGATAACAAGTTGTTAACACAACTTCTACCCAGAACTTCTTTTCTAACCCTGCACCACTTAGCATGCTTCTAGCCTTATCCATCAATATCATATTCATCCATTCTGCAACCCCATTCTATTGTGGAGTATACGGAGTTGTTCTCTACCTTTCTATTCCATAGTCCTTGCAAAACTGCTCAAATTCATTAGAGCAATACTCACCACCATTATCACTTCTCAAAACCTTTATCTTTTTCTCTATCTGATTTTCTACAAGAGCCTTAAACTCTTTAAATTTATTAAAAACCTCATATTTGTTTCATAGAAAATATACCCATGTCTTTCTTGAGAAGTCATCTATAAATGTAACAAAATAGATAGATTTACCTAATGATGGTACTTTTGCAGGTCCAAACACATCACTGTGAACTAGATGTAGAATTCCTTTAGACCTTGTAGCACTACTTGGAAACTTGACTCTAGTTTGTTTCCCAAAAATATAGTGCTCACAAAAATCAAAATTTAATGGGCAATCAGAAATTCCTTCAGCCATACCTTTCATTTTCAATGTTTGAAGTCATTTCTCACCAATATGCCCCATGCGTTGATGCCACAACATTGTCTTCACTATAGGAATACTCGAAGCCATTTCAACCGTATTATTTTCCTGTACAACTGAAGAGTTATTGCAATTAATACTTACAGTGCTAGCCTCAAGTCTAAACAAAGTTCCTATGTGAACTCCTCTTGCCAACACCAAGGATCCATGAACCATCTTGCAGCTATCCTTATTGAATACCACATTCACACCTGCATCATTCATCTTACTCACAGATATCAGATTCCTTGCCAAACCTAGAATATGCAACACACCAGGAAGGGTTTTAATTCTTCCATATTTTAGCATCAGCTTGAATCTTCCTCGACCTATTATTTTATATGTCGAATTGTCTCCCAAGAAGACTTTACCTCCATCTATCTTTTCATATTCACAGAACCCCTCCCTATGAGGAGTCATATGAAAAGAAGCACTTGAGTCAATCAACCATGAGTCATCGCATTCACTTGAGCATGCTGCAACTAAGAATAAGTCCCCTGAATCTTCATTTGTGGTCTTCATTTCTATAGAAGTTCCTTCATCAGATGATCGATTATTATCAACCTTTTTAGATCTGCAATCTCTTTTATAATGCCCTGCTTTACCATAATTCCAACATTTCCTCTTTTTCGGGGCAACAGATTTACCCCTAGATTTTGATTTCTTTTTCTATTTATTTTCTCCTGATTTCTTTTTGCTTCTTTCTTGAGAATGACCTCTCACAACCAAGGCTTCCTTTTGATGATAATCCTCAGAATATTTTCATCTCATCTCCTCAGACAACAAAGTTCCTACTATATCCTCTACTTTCAATGTAGATGTAGTATTGGTGATAGCCATAACAAGGTTATCCCATGAATCAGGTAATGAACAAAGTAAAGTAATACATTTTTCCTCTTCATCCATTTTTACTTCTATAGAGGTTAATTGACTTACCATAGTGTTAAAAGCATTCAGATGTTCAGCCACAGAGTCACCATCATTCATCCGAAGTGAATACAACTTCTTTCGAAGAAAGAGTTTATTTACCAGTGACTTTGTTTGATACAATATTCCCAACTTCTCCCATAACAAATTTGTCATGGTCTCTGTAGATACATTCAACAATACCAAGTCAGATAAGCACAATCTGATAGAGCTCCTTGCCTTCCTATCGATTTTTAGCCAATCCTCATCTATCATCGATGTTGGTTTTGTTCTCGAGACCACAATCCACTGATCTCTATCAACCAATAGATCCTCCATCTTGAGTTTCCATAACTCAAAATTTTATCCATTAAATTTTTCAATCTCTATCCATGTGCTTCCCATATTTCTCCTTTGCCTGGATCCTTTCATGTATGACTCCCACTCAAGAATTAATTTATCATAGGGTTGAAACCCTTACTCCTCGAACAAAGCTAAAACCTAGCTCTGATACCAAATGAAGAGAAATAAAGAGCCCCAATAAACTAAAACTAGAAAAGTAGTAATTGCAGAATCAAAGGAAGAAGATAGCAGATTCACACATTACACAATATTTATCCTAGAAACCCTCAACCAGGAAAAACCAACACAGTATTATCTTATTATTGCATTAACTTGACCATCTCCAATACAATAATATTCTTCTTCTGTCTCTCCAAACCCTAATGCAAGTGTGATATATATAACAAAGGCACATGCATGGATTTTACAATATCATGGGAAAAAAAGCAAGGGTTCAAATATAGTAACCCTAAAAGCCCATATGGGTCTAAAAATAACTTTAAAAACCCTAAAAATTTGGCGAGGGTTGCCACCCCTAGACCCCTACTTTTCGGAGGGCTACCACCCCCAAACCTTGTTCGATGCCCGACCCATCCCGAACCCCAATGAGTATATCGTACACAACATCCAGTACCTTTTAGTGTTAACCCCACCAAAATAACATGGAAAATATTCAACATATTTCCAACACTTCCTAATCTTCTATCTAAACAATACTTGTTTTATCCCTTGTTGACTTTGTTTATTCTTTAACTTATTTAAATCCTATTTCAAATGACTAAGTTTCCTATAGTAAAAATAAATTATTCGATACTACTTCACATTAAAAAAATTGCCTTGCTTGTGCTCAAATAATGAGGGCTTGGTATTCTAATTGCCTTTATGTTTGGATTTAGAAATAAATGCACTCTCTATACTCTCTAAGGTGGATAATCCCATTTGTGACTATCTCCTCTTTTTTTGTAAAATTAAGATATTTTTTAAAATTAATATTTTGAGTTCTAGTAAGAAAATGTGGAGACTCAACAAAATATTTATAAGATGTAGGTAAACCTTACAAAATAATATTAGCTATGTACTCATCATCGACTATATCTTAAATAGCACTCAAATAATCTTGTAGATTTTTTAGATGTACAAGGTAATCATAAGCAAATTCTCCTTTTGTAATTGATAATAATAGAGAAGATTATTTAATTAAAAAATGGGTGAAGGTGAGAAGGCATCTGGTGAGAGTGTGTCTAGAGGAAAGATGATAAATAGAGGTGACGTGGGGTTGTAGGGCCTAGTCTAGATTGGGGAAGTGGACCCAATGCAGTCCCCCCTATCTCTTCAGGTTCCCTTCAATTCAAAAAAACACTCCTAGTCTAAGGTTGTGTGGAAGGAGAAAGTGCAAAGTTCTTGATTACAAATTTGACCTTAGGCCTGACCAAGGTAGGCTTCGAGTCCTTGTTGATATCTTGAAGTTGACTATGGATGAGGGATCCAACAATCTAGTGGGAAAATTTATGAGTCCATGTCCTAACCTAGGATCTATCCACTATTGGGCCTTCTCCAAATGGAAGCCATAGGGACATTTGGATATTGTTGCGCACCCTAAGGAAAAATTCTCATCAATCTCAATTGTGAGGATGATATGGATAAAATCCTATGGGGAGGACCTTGGTTCTTTGGAATATTTGGTCTCTTTCTATGCAAATGGGGTCCTAAATTCAACCTAAACTCTCAAAGTATCAACACAATATTGTTATGAGTTAGACTCCCAAGACTTCCATTCTAGTTTTGGCATGAGGATATCCTGCTTAGAATTGTGAGAGGGATTTATAATTTAGTAATGATTGAATTGGCTACTAGGACCAAATTGAGAATGGTCTATGCTATAATGTGTGTTAATGTGGACCTTGAAACTAAGATTTTTATGTCCTTACCCACCTTGGTAGAGCTCTTTTTCATGATGAACTAGGACCTAATTCCTAGTTTTGTAATATTTTGTGAAGTAAATTGATGCTTTTGTGAAAGATATATTTTAGAAAATATGTTTTGGAAAAAATAAAATCAAATCAATTAATCATGGTTTAATTAATCTAATTGCATGTTACCTCATTAATTTGGTAGGTTTTGGAATGCAATTAGGTGATTTTTGTCTTCACAAAATGTGTCTAATTTTTATTGGACCAAAAGAGCACTAAGATAATTTAATAATATGATGATTATTTTATTGAATTAGAGGATTATTCATCCTCCTCTGTGGTTGCTTCATGGATAATTTGTAAAAGATATTCCCTTTATATTTTTTAATAGTTTTAAATTTGTTAATGTTATTGAGAAGGGGGCAAGGAACAAAGAGATGAATCATCTTATCTCTACTTTTATATTTTATAATATTTTAACTTGTATCTTCCTCACATGAGGTGGTGGGGAGGAAATTAATTATTTAGTAAAGAGCATCTTGCCTTATCAGGGAAGAATTCACTTAAATAAGCCTAGAGGGATTTATTTTAGACTTAAACAATCTCAAGGAGGAGACTAGGAGACTAAAGAAAGAGCTTAAGGAGACCAACCTTTCAAGATAACCAGGTTGGGTAATGTCAAACTTTTGTCTTGCTTTGTTTATGCTTTAATTGAGGATTAAGAATTTTCTTGGCTCTTTAAGGAGCTTCCTTCCAATTATTTCAAGGCATTGTGGTTATATCTATATTTTTAAAGCTATGTATTTATGCTTGTTTGGAGGCTTTAATTACTTGTAAAAAGTGTTTATGCTTCTTTGGAGGATCTAATTACTCGTAAATTCTAAGTGTTTATGCTTTTTTGGAGGCTCTAATTGCTTGCAACTCCTAAGTTTTATGCTTGTTTGGAGGCTCTAACTACTTGCAAATGCTAAGGTGTTAATATTTTAATGTTTTACCTCTCCCTTCTTGTATTGGTTTCTTTGGGAGATAATGTATTTAGCCCCTATTTTAGAAATCCTTTGATCTATCATAAAACCTTCCTTTTGCACGATGTTTTGCTTAATATATGTATGCTTCTCTGATCAGTATAGATCATACTTAATACTATTCTCTATGGTGTAGAAACACCTGTTAATCATCCAATAATGTCTAAGGCTACCCTATTACAATCACTCAAACAATTATTCCTATTTTGCATTGATTCATTAGCTGCATTGATTCATTAGCTTGATCAGGTTGTAGATACATTGATGGTAGAATCCTTTATGTTATAATCTTCTCTTGATGGTATTTTTAGCTTTGTAATGCATTATTAGAGCCCTCCTATGAGTTTTACAACCTTTGTGAGCTAGAACTTGAACAACCAAAGCATAATGGTTCACACTCAACTTTGCTCAAATGAAAGGCTTAAATGTTTTTTGTGAGCATTTTCCCACATGGGATATGCTCAGGTGGCAAGGGAGCCATAAAGGGAGAAGGTCTCCCTATGGATCTCAACCATCGAGTGGTGGTTAGGAGATCAATCCACTTGGTGGCTGGCTAAGTGCTAATTTGAGGCACATGTGGTAAAGGCTCGCCCTGATGTTGCCACTTTTAGAGTATATTCCATTATTTGGTAGTTATGCCAAGTATCATGTAAGTTGGACCAAGTGTCACTAGAGGAATACCAAGAGTCATTTTGTAAAACCTATATAATGGACTCTAGCTCCATTCTTCATTGTACAATTCTATTCATATAATATGAACATGATATGTTCATGTAACTCTTCTATTCTCTCTTCTCCTTTTTAGTCATTATGTTTCTTGAGTAGATAGAATAGTGCAAAAACTATCATTGGTATCAAAGTGAGATTTGAGGAGCCTAAAAAGGATTTCAAGGAGCAACAACTCCTGTAAGAAGAACTTGGAACAATTATCACCATATGACAACAATCCCGAAAAGGATATTGTTGGGTTTTATAGCAGAAGATCAAAGGTCATTGAAGGAGATTTAAAGCCACCCTACTACAATTTTAGGCAACAAGTTAGAGGAGTTACAAGGTAATGAATTGGTGAGCTAGAGAGCTATTTTAGACATTCAAGAAGAGCTACAAGTTCATCCAAAAAAAAAAGTAGAAATAAGGTGAATCTAATCACCTTGTAATCCTTCATCTACAGAGTTCATTTAGGTAAGCAAATTTGGTACAAAATATTCATTAGTTGAACTTTAGTTTTTTGTTTCATTATTAAGATTCATTAAGAACCATATTATAGTTTAAAATTTGCAAGGAGAAGGTTACATATTAAAATCTTCAAGAGAGTGTAGAAGATAGTTTCTTGTAAGGTTAATACCTGCACATTGAAATAGGAGTTAGATATATTTTGAAGAAATATCATCTTCCTATTACCTAGTTGAAGCATTGAAGACTACATTCTAAAGCATAGAATTTAGTGCAATATTCAAGTTACTTGTAAGAGTTATTTACAAGGAGTAATAAGGAGAGATTATTGCACTATACTAGTTATTGAAAGTGCACTAGGGATTTTGATTAAAGTGAAAATTATTGCAAAGTTAAACCTTTAAAAATGCATATTAGTTGCATGGTTAATAGCTTGGTTTCATTATTACTAAGTCAACCAGGCAATTGAAAGAGTTGTCTAGTAAGGAGGACAACATAAAATCTTAGTTTACTATCAAGAGCAAAACAAGTAGCTGCCTCATCAAAGAAGAAATAAAGTGTACAAAAGGAGATTTAAAGATCTCAAATATAAATGCAAATTTGAAGTATTTTATTCGAACTATTGCAAATTTGTTTGCATTATATTCTTGCACCATAATATCCTTGTTCTACATAGCAAAATAGGACAAAGCTAGAGTGTCACAAAGGCATTAAAATAGCTAGCAAGACATGTCTACTAAGTGACCATATCAGCAGAGTAAAAGGGCAAACTTTGAGCAGGGAAGAGATCCAACAAAGGGTTTACATTAGCCAAGGCTCAAGGTGTCTAAAGACACCAATGTTTGTCATTGAATCTAGCACCTACGATAACATAAACCTGTAGCAAAAGGGTCTATGTAAGGTAAATATCATCCATTGCACTCGACGTAAAAACATAGCGCTAAGGATAGCACATTGTAAGTATAGAGAAGTAAGGTATAATGTGAAAACAAGGTGCATTACCAAAGCTCCAACTTGGATGAACCGCCATCTAAGAAACACATAGAAATACATCATTGGAATGCACCATTGAACCTCCATTGCAACACTTGAGAACCATAATAGCTAGAGCTAGTTTCATAGCATCATCATTCAAAAGTGTTGAAGACAAGATACAAGAAGGCATTCATTGGTAAGAAATAGATATGGAATAAGAGAAATAAGGTGAAATAGGAGTTGATTATTATCATTCCCAAAATATTACAAAATCAACTAAAAAGGTGAAATATTAGTTGCTAAGAACTTTATCAAGAATTTAGTATACTCTAAAATAAGGTATCATAAGCCATGGATTATTGGTGTATAGATTCAGGGGCAAGCAAACATATGATTGGAAACATACATTGGTTTAATTCTCTATAAAATATAAATGAGAAACTAGTTGCTATAGCATATAGTAAAACTTATGAAGTGAAGGGAATCCAAAACATTCTAGTAGATATAATAAATCGAAAAGGGATAATAATAAAATATATTATATATCCTAGGATTGACTACTAAACTTCTTTCAGATTCTCAACTTATGGATCAAAACATGATTGTAGAGTTCAAAGTTTTCAATGAGAGAAAATAGTGTCACATTATTTAACAAGGGAAAAAGATAGCATCAAGGTCCCATAAAATGGT
Source organism: Wollemia nobilis (assembly GCA_028583015.1). Classification (NCBI taxonomy): domain Eukaryota; kingdom Viridiplantae; phylum Streptophyta; class Pinopsida; order Araucariales; family Araucariaceae; genus Wollemia; species Wollemia nobilis. The sequence goes on from JAQPPZ010000521.1 coordinate 15,728,105, forward strand.
CTATTTGTTCTAGATATTACTACACACTCAACTATTTCAGTTAAAGCTTCAGATCTATGGCACAAGCATCTAGGACATACTAGTGAATCCTCCATGAATGAATTACTCAAATATCAAATGGTTGAAGGAATACCAAATCTATCTCCAAAATCTACTATTTGTTTAGAATGCTTAGTAGGAAAACAACATAGAATTCATTTTGAACTTCACCAACACAGGACCCAACAACAATTAGTGATAACATATACAAATTTATGTGGGCCAATAAATATCACTAGTATTGGAGGACATGAGTATTTTTAATTATTTGTTGATGATCACACTAGGAAAATGTAGATGTACTTCACAAAGTTTAAATAAAAAGCATTTAGTTATTTTAAATAATTTAAAATTCAAATAGAAAAAGAATCAGGAAAGACTATAAAATCACTTCATTAAAATAGAGATGAATTTGTATTCAAAGAATTTTATTCTCTTTTAGAAGAAAATGGAAGTAAAATACAACTCACTACAACATATTCACCACAACATAACGAAATTACAGAAAGAGGAAATATATCGATAATGGAAATTGTGAGATGTATGTTAAAAGAAGCTAATATTGATCATCAATATTGGGCAAAAGCAGTACAAAAAATAGTATGCATACAAAATAAAATACCAACAAGAATACTCAAACATGTTACACCAAAAGTAGCATGGTCAGGACAAAAACAAAATATAGAAAAACTAAGGATTTTTGGATGCAAAGCTTACATGCATATTCCAAAACAAAAAAGGAAAAAATTAGATGACAAAAATATGGCAAGAATATTTGTTGGCTATGACAATAAATCTATAAGATACAAAATACTAGATCCATGTACAAAGAAATTTTACATAAGTAGAGATGTAATCTTTGATGAAAAAGTCAAAATTGACACAGAGAAACCCAATAATGATACAAGAATTTTTCTAAACTACTTAGAGGAAGATATAACAAGTGAAGAATTAGAATCATAATCTCAATAAGAAGAAATAGAATACTCAAAAACATCTAAAATTCCTCATAGGAAAGAACATATCAATCTCAAAGACACTCTCAGGGAAGAAAACCTAGAAAGAATGCTAGATATTACCACTACTAGACCTAAAAATCACAGTCAAAGGAGTATAAATAGAGGATTACTAAGCAATACAGTAGAACCAACATCAACACTTCAAGCACTAAATCACTCACATTGGAAGGCAGCTATGGAATCTGAATATGCATCACTTCAAAAGAATAAAACATGGGATCTAGTGGAATTACCTCCAAGAAAGAAAATAGTGGGTTGCAAATGGATTTACAAGATCAAGTATAAATAATATGTAATACTTGAAAAGTACAAAGCTTGGTTAGTAGCCAAAGGATATACTCAGACTGAGGGAATTGAATATGAAGAAACATTTGCACCAATAGCTAGAATGACTACTATCAAGATAGTTTGTGCACTAGCAGCTCATCAGGGTTGGAAGCTTCATCAAATGGATGTAAAAAGTGCCTTTCTTAATGGTGACTTAAATGAGGAAGTCTATATGTCACAACCAAAAGGGTATGTTATTAAAGGACAAGAAAATAAGGTGTACAAATTAAACAAATCCCTATATGGTCTAAAGCAAGCTCCTAGAGCATGGAATATAAATATCAACAATCACTTATTACAACATAGCTTCAAAAGAAGTACATCCAATCCCAATATGTATACAAAGAAAATTGGAAATAATATACTGATTCTCATAGTGTATGTTGATGATATAGTGATTACTAGAAGATCTGGAAAACTAATAAATGATATTAAAAGGGATCTTGAAAAGCATTTGAAATGACATATTTAGGTCTATTGAATTATTGTCTTTGTCTAGAGATTCATCAAAGTGAATATAATATTACTATCACTCAATAAAAATATGCAGAAGTCTTACTTGAAAATATAGAATGAAGGATTGTAAGCCAAAATATACACCAATGAAAAAAGGGATTAAATTATCCAAAAATGATGAAATACCTTTAGTTTCAGCAACTATGTATTGCCAATTAATTGGAAGTCTTGTGTATCTAATAAATAGCTGACCTGACTTAGCCTTTGTTATAAATTATCTCTCACGCTTCATGCAAGAACTAAGAGAAAGTCATTGGAAAGCTACAAAAATAATATTGCAATATATCAAGAATACTATTGACTATGGACTAACTTATATGAAGAATGTTAAAGATTTTTGTCTATAGGGTTACTCAAATTTAGATTATGTTGGCTCAATTGATGATAAAAAGTCTACTTTAGGGTACGTGTTCTATATTGGGTTAGGACCTCTATCTTGACATAGTAAGAAAAAACATACAGTGGCACAATCATCTACTAAAGCATAATATCAGGCAACAAGAGATACAACCTACAAAGCATTGTGGTTACAGTATATATTATTAGACATGGGAATCAAACGAACTCCAACCTTGATATTTTATGACAATCAAGGAGAACTCAATTTGATCATAAATCCAATTGTACATGAAATAACTAAACATATTGAAGCATAATGCCAATTCAATTAGAGGTCATTTTTAGAACCATCATATCATCCTAAAACATATTCCTACAAAAGAATAGTGGGCAAATATGAACATGATATGTTCATGTAACTCTTCTATTCTCTCTTTTCCTTATTAGTCATTATGTTTCTTGAGTATATAGAATAGTGCTAAAACTATCAACCACTTGTTTGCTTGTCCTTACCCTGATGTCGCCACTTATTTGCTTATCCTCACCCTAATTTCACCACTTGGTTGCTTGTTATTCGTTGACACATATGCGATTGTAAGGATGATTTATCCAACATTCCTTGTGCAGGAAATAGAGTGGGGTTTAATAAGGAAAGCATACCCCTTAGAGAGTGACCACCACTCGATGGTCAAGGTGACCACCAAGTAGGGACCACTCCATGCCAGTTGAGAGTGGATGGTTGTATATGTGGCTAGTTTTGAATGCTTGATATAGTAGTAGATCTACCAGTTGACTCACTTGAGGTCACTCCTTATCTTACCATGTGGATATAGGTCATTTTTTGTGTTTGATCCAGGTTTCATGGCACAAAATTTAAAACTCATTTTTAAATGTTGCTTGTGGTAATATCCCACATGCTCCTTATGGGAGTATGTGAGGATTATTATATAGGGGAGCACACCCCTATTAGCCTGACCATCAGGCAATGGTTAGGCTAGCCACATCCTGATGGAGGTTGAACATCGGTTACATATGCTCTAATTGATTTGTTCAGGTTATTTTGACCCAAGCTTACGCTTTAACTTAGATGACTATGGTTTGTTTATAGTTGATTGTGTTGACCAGATTGACTTGGTTTAACTTGGTGGACTATTGACCTTCTATTGGATTCAAAAACCTTTTTTATAGGAAGAATTTTGAATTATATTTTAGAGAAATTGAATCAAACATATGAATCAATTTTGGTGGAAAAATTGAATGTGATATAGGATCAATTTTTGGTGGAAAATTTGATGGAAACCTAGGCACAATTTTGTAGAAAACTTGAATGAAACCTAGGTGCAATTTTATGGAAAAATTGAAGGAATTGTGTCCAGTTTTTGTGGAAAAATTTTGAAGGAGATTTGAGTCCAATTTTGTGGAATATTTGTGGGGAAATTGTAGGTTAAATTAAGGATAATTTTGTGGAGAAATTGTAGGATAATTTTGTGGAGAAAATGTAGGACAATTTTATGGAGAAATTGTAGGTTAACTATAGGAAAATTTTTGGAGAAATTAAATACTATTGTGAAGCAATTTTGTGGAAAATTTGTAATTCAATTATAGGGCAATTTGGTAGAAAAAATCTGTAGGAAAATTTTGTGGAGAAATTGTATGCTAGTTGAAGGAATTTTTTGTGGAAAAATTGAATGCTAGTTAAAGGAATATTTTGTGGAAAAATTGAATGTTATATTTACAAATAATTTTATGGAAAAGTTGGATGGTTTATAGATCAAAATTTTAGGGAAAGATCAAATGTTTGATTCATTTGTTTAAATGCTATTTTTGTGTGAATGAAAATTAAGGGAATTTTCTTTATAAAAGTACCTTCTGGCTATATTTAGGAAATAATAGGTGGGAAACTCATTCTTGTAGGAATTTATGGGGCTCCCTTGTGTTTTTGCTTGAACTAGACTAGAAGTGATTGCTTGAAATAAGGAATCTTGGAAATTTAATTACAAATGCATCTTCTAAGTTATGAACAAGAAAGAATGGGTAGGGAATATATTCTTTGGGGGAATTTATGGGGTTATCTATTGCTTGGACTAGAAGTTTTTGTAATTGTAATTGTTCTAAAAAAGGAATATCATTTTGTAGAAAAAGGGTATGTGATAAAAGAATGAATGTGGAATTATTTCTTGGGAAATTATGGGGTTTCCTTCCTTTGTTGAAATGAATGTATAATGCATGGTTACATTATGGTGAATATTTTTTGCATGGTTGCATTCAAATGATAAAATGCATACATTGATTTATGATAGACTATTTAGCAAAAGTGCATTTAAGGGAAAACTACATGAATATCATGAGCTTTCCTAATCCCTTACCACCATCAATTGAGCAATGGAGAGGCAAGAAGGACCAGTGAAGACTTATACAATTCATACATTGATCCCTTTGACATATATTGTATTAAGGATTTCATGATGGAAAGATTATTGTAAAATATACTTCTAGCATGAGTATTATTTTGTAATCTGGAATGGATGTATTGCTTTACTCTCTATAAGATATGTAAATGATGGAATTTCTAGTTATGCTCAAAATATGAATAACGTAGTTTTGTACTCTGATTTATGATGTATAAATTATCATGTTTTATGGATTAATAATGGAAATAGGGATTTTATCTTATTTAAGTGACTTTTTGATGAAGAGATAGATTTTAAATTATTTAAGTAGATGGACTTAAATAAACACCCTATATATGTATTTGAGAGAGATATGTTCAAAGGAATGGATGATAGACTATACTTATGAGTATTTTAAAAAAATATCTCTCAAGATGGTTGGAAAATGAGGTTTTTACAGTTGGTATCAAATCCCAGGCTAGAAAATGGACTCTAGTATAAGGTCCAGGCTAGTAAAAAGATGTTGGTAAAAGAACCAAAGTTTGGTTCAAGACTAAGGTTACTTAATTTTTAGTTTAATATTTTTTGAACCATTGATAACAATGTTTAGATGTTAAATCTTTGGTTGTAGAACTAGAAGCTTCCTTGAATAAGCTAAATATTACTTAAAATTGATCCTAGAAAAGGTAGATTTACTTTGATATGGTACCTTGAGTAAAGCAAGAGTGACCATAATTATCAGGTGAGTGATAATGTATAAGCTTACCTAGGAGTAGTATCTTGCATGGGGTAAGAATAACCATAATCATTATAGAATGAATGATAAAGTGCAAAATTTTTGAGATGGCACCTTGTGGATAGGCAAGTGTGATCTAGATAATTATCAACATTGTGATAATGGTCAGAATTAAAATGACACCCAAGGATAAGGTGTATAAATAGATTTATACAAGATGAATTGATGGAATTATATGATGAGACATCAAATGGGTTAAAATGCCATAAAGGAGGGACACACATAAAGAAATAATAGGATTTTAATCATGTTGGAAAATTTTGTAGCCTCGAGTGGCTTAGAGAAATGATATGTCCCTAGTTATTTAATACAAGAATGGTGATGGGTGGCCAAAGAGGAATAAGTAAGCCTAATATAATTGAGACATGATCCACGGAGGATGAATGTGGAGACTCAAGATGATCGAGATGTGATCGACTATACAGTTGAGCAATATTGACGTGTCATAAACCGATGATTGGATAGACACTTGGCATTAATCAAAGGAGTAATGCTAACTCAACAACACCAATAAAATAGGTTGAGTACACAAAAAATATCTTAGAGGATTTTTATCCAACACTGATGAAAGAATTAACCTACCAACTACTCATGATGATTAATGTGATTATACTCATATTAGAGTTTTTCTTGTCAATTTTGATTATATTCAAAGCAAATCTCATATTATGCTTCATGATTCTATTGCTTTTGATTGTCGATCTACTAGTGCATATACTTTAAGAAGAGAAGATGGATTTTGGCAATGTTGGAACAAGCCAAAGAGGCAATGCAGAGCCAAAAGAAATAATATTGCTATAGATTGTCAAACCACATAACAACTTTAGAGCCATCTTTCGAGATGTGAGAAAAATGTTGGATGTTGATAACTGACAATGGTTGAGAGAAATAGTATTATAAGGAGCAATGCATCTAGAGTCGGTGCATATAGATAGATGCTATATATCAACCTTGATCACAATATGGGATCTCAATAAGGGGATATTCCAGTTACCTACTAGAGATATGACCATTAATTTAGAAGACGTATACTGAATATATCAATTACTAGTAGAGGGATGTACAATGATCACTATAGATGAAGTAATGAAGGAGTGGATTTTGAAAAGAGTGTTTGGATCAGAGTGGAGAGATGTGAACATTGAGAAAGACAATATAATGTATGAGTTGTATTATGTGTTTGGAAAACTAACACATAGACAGGCTATGATGATGGCACTTATATCAAGAATTATTTTACCTTATTTACTAGGTGTACAATTTCCCTGGTGGTAAACAAAAAATGGTGTTCCTAAAATAGTTATTTTCCTTCCATGTAATTTATCAATCTAGAAGTTCATAAACTTGTTGAGTACCTATGCACAGTATATGCCTGTAGTAATTGGGATATGAGTCCTATATATCTTTTGGTTTGGTGGGGGTGTGTTTTTCATGTAGTTCAATTTTATCCAACTCAATAGGAACTAAATGTAAAAAATGAAAACATGCAATTGAAAGAAACTATAGGAAATAAATTGCTGAAATTAAAATACTAATATCAAAGAAATGACTGAAAGGGAAATTTTTGAAATTAAATACACAACTTGAAATAAAATTGCAAAAATTTAAACACACAACTGAATTAAATATAAAATAAAACAAAAACACTACAAAAATGAAGAAAGTAGGAAATAAAATAAAATAACAGGGAAGGATTACTGCCTAGAGTGGGCCCAAGTTCCCGTAGATGGTCTTCCCAGCTTGTCATGTAACACTCACTTCTCAAAATATGCACAAGTAGAGAACACTTGAAACTTGATTAATAATTATGCAGTATATAATAACAACACTTTGCAGATTGGAAATATAGGATCCTTTATCTCAGGAATGACCTACGTTTTATACAAAATGTGACTATTCTCTGTTACAAAAATAAGTTGTTCTAATTTAATCATGCGACATAATTTTCTATGGCTGATTCGTGTATAGTTACAATCGATGTCTAATAAAAGAGTAGCCATGTATAAAATTAATCATGCAAGATAACAATGGTGCTCCCTAAGTTTACATAATAATTTATTTCTAAATTTTACACGATCTCCAAGTTGATTAGTCAATGCATAAAATAAAAAGTGTTTTATTCTAGTCAAATATAGGTGTCTATCAGCCTATCACTAGGATATAGGCACCTTTCAACCTATCATTGGGAGATAGTCACTTTCTAGCCACCAAAATATAGTCATTTTTTCTACCATTGGGAGATAGTCACTGGGATATAGGCACCTTTTTACCATCAATATATAGGCATTAGGATATAGGCACCATCCTGTGTCTAGGATATAGGCATCGACCTACACCCAAGATATAGGCACCATCTCTTAGCAATATTTAGACACCCATTGTTGGCTCTGCAATCTCCTTCGTTCCTCAAACACATTACGATTGTTGTACAATGCTAGGTCCATGTGGGACCTTGACTAAAATATGTGCAAAAAGTAATAAAAATTTGCATCTACACACATTTCCCACTAAAAACACCGATCAAGCATAATATGTCAATTTCCATTAAATATATGCAATAATTACACAAAAATACACTTCTAGTGTTAGTAATGCCACACAATACCCTATTTAAACATGCATAAAAATAAGCATTTATGGTGCTCATCATCCCCCATGCCTAAGTATTGACATGTCCTCATGTCACTCTATACTGATAATTCCCTATTTTTGCAATTGTTGTCCAGTATGTCCTATTTTGAATTTTCTGCTCTCAAGTTGTGGCCTTGTCTTTTTCTTTGTTTCATTTGCATTGGTCATGTTTCTTGGGTTGGTTGGGGCCTACTTTCCCTGCTTGATTCTTCAACAACTAACTATGCTTTGTGGTTTGGTAAAGACTTGTATCTTCCATTGTCATCCCAATAAATGTAACTACATCGCATTCAAGGGCTAGTTCAGCTTACTACCATAGGAAATGATGCTCATGTAATCGCACTACTATTTTGATTTTTGGAGTATCCCATGGCTAAAATTGTGATATATCAACCACTTGTGCTTTTGGTAGAAGGATCATCTATGGATCCCCTACGAGTACTCATTTGTCTACAACATCCTCTTCATATTTATACTTTAGAGGTTGAGGTGCTTGGATTGGAGGTGGCACCATGGGTTCTTTGTCAAACAACCCCATATTCTAAAATTATTCCATCATTCATGATAAATGTTTCCCAACAGTAGCATATAGGGCCTAAAATTTTTTTGGGTGTGCAAGCCAAACATTGATGCTTGACTCCCTAGTCATCTTTTTGTGAGCTTATCATATTTCCTTATCCTTCTTCAAGCTCTCTTTGAGTGCAACAAACTCCTATCATCAATCAGCAAAAACTTCAAGTGATGTAGCCCACTCTTCATAAAAATTGAGATCATGCTACACCTTTATCCTTATTTATGGTGGTTTCTTTACCATATCCTTCTGCCATCATTTATTTGTGGGTTTTGGGGCCTTTGCATCTATTTGTAGCACCATGAGAGCAAGCACTACTTCTCTCCTTGGAGGTGATACTTCTTGAACATATGGTGGCTCTATATTCAGTATGCATTAGTCCATCATTGCAACATCAAGGAGTTCAACTCCTATATGATCATCACACTATCCATCCATGGTTTGGTCAAGCTCTAGTTGACAGTAGCTAGTGAAGGTATTGTAGACTCCTCTATTAACTATGTCATATTTCCCTTCTCATTCAACTCCCCAATTGATTGGTAACATTATCGCATGTAGGTGACTTCATAGCTGATTGGGTAACATCTACGTGTGTTGTTTCCTCCCCAAATAACTAGGAATTCTTTGAATAGTTAGATTTAGGCTGACCAGTTGATTGGGTAGCCTCATCCTCCTCACTATCTGATATTTCAACAAAAATGGGCCCATTCTACAAAATAAGGCTTCCATGTTCCAGGGAAACATCTACCATAGGGGCTTCTAATTGGTTCCCTATGTTAGACACCTGGGTGTCTAATGCCCTCCTAGAATTAGAATTATATGCCCCCATGGACTCTACCTTCTCCTTCGAGTCAATGAAGGAAATTATCGGGTCCATGGCCCAGTCTATCTACATAACAACATCAAATCAATTTTCTTTTGTGGTAAGCAATTGTTGCACTGTGCTCTCTATTTACTACATTATGTATTTCAACTATCGTACAATGTCGTTAGACTCTTATTGATTTGTTGTAGCAACCTGTTAAAACTCATAAAACTCAACTTGTACTACATTAAATGTTTCCTCCCAATTGGAGGCTTATGTTTTTATGTCCCTTAATTTGCCCTAGAGGTCTTACTTTAAAGAGTTACCATAGGGCACTATGATAAAGGCTAAACCTTTCAATACCTAGATGGTTTGTTTGTTCTCCATTTTATGTTACTCATTGTTCTCTAATGAACTATAGTCCACCAAATTCTCGATCGCAACCCCACTCAATTTGGCATGCTCTGCCTCCCCTTCTAAGTAACTGTATTGAGAGATAGGCGCATCTGCTCCTTCATCCTCAATAGCCTCATGTTGCCCATTAGATGATTCAAACAAAACTCTCTTTGATGTAATGACTGGTAGTGGCAGTGCAATCCTCCTTATTTTTGCATGTCAAATCAGGGCTAAAATCATCTTGTGATATCCCAATGTTGCTATTGTGCCTCCCTAGTATCTGTTGGCATCATCTTGTAGAGTACTCATCAAATAATATGGGACATTGATATGGTCTCCATGTAGCAAATGGTTCAAGAATCAAAGGTGGTTGGCATTGAGCTAGGAATATTTCCTAGTGCAAGTGAAGAACCTGGCCAATTGCTTGAACACCTATTGCCATATCTCTAGGACATACTATTTTGGCAACCTCGATCATGTCAACTGCATTGTGGGTTGCCCAAAAAATATTTAAGCACAACACTCGATATTATCCCCCTTGTACATTCGGTCCCCTATGTGTGGGAGACCGATGACTTTTGTTGTTGGAAATTTTGAGTAATTATGTTGTCATTGATGTCAAATGTTTATTGCAAGGCAAATTTCATTTTGGTACAAGCAAATTGGTAAAAGGAATGGTTATAATATTTTATATTATAAGCCAAAAAGGTTGGATAAAAGGTTGAAGGAAAAAAGTTTACACCCATAGGTTTAAAGAGAAGAGAGAAGATATAATAATATCTTAATATTATAATAATTAAGCCAAAAGGGTTTATTAAAAAGGAAATAAAAAGTTGACAAAGGATCCCATGCAAAAGTATTATTTAATGCTAAAATTATACAATATAATATTTAACCCAAAGTTAAATATTATATTAAATATAAAATTAAATTTGAAATTGGCAAAAGGCACTAAAATTCAAATTTAAAATGGAGGTCAACAAAGGTTCTTCGCCGACATCATGACAAGGTTTCAAATGCATATAAAAAGGGGGAGCCAAATTATTTTCCAAGGTACCAATGTAATATGTGCACAAATTAATCGATCGAAGGAGCAGAGCAAAGTGTTTGAAATATCATTTGTTGAACAAGAGGAAGCGCATAAATACAAGGAGGTGCATGATTAAGTTTCACCAAGGGCTGGTAGCCCAAGTGGTAGGTGTATCCTACATAAGGCATGGGCAAAGGAAAGGCCTATGGTTCGATTCCCCCTAGCATCGATTTGAGTGTTTTGTTTCGGTTTCATCGAAAGTAGTAGATATAAAAGGCAGAGACCAAGGTTTTTGTCTCAATCGCTTGGCTAGCACAAGCATTCAAGAACTATTCTTGGAAGCTAGAGGTTGAAGGGTCGATTCCCATCCGTGATAAGCAAGGATTAATTTTTTGGTGAAAAGGTATACTCCATGTTATTTAATATTGACTATAGTTGATATTCGGTGGATGTAATTTGGGATATAGTTGGAACATAGGAGGTATAAGGAGAAATAAATTTTTGCATTATATTTAAAGGGTTTTGATGTTATTTAATTTTTATGCAAAGGTTGGAGTGATAAGTTTGTAAAAGGTTTATTTTAGCATTGTAATTCTTGGGTCTTGGACATTAAAGTGGATTGGAAATTGTTTTGAGAGAGTGGAGATAAAAGGTGTAAAAGGTATTTTTTTTGTTTGTAATTCTTGCTTTATAAAAAGGGAAATTGTTGAGAGAGTTTTGCATTGTCCTTGAGAACAAAAGAAGAGTCCTAGAACATTATTTTTAGAATTCATTGAGCACCTTATAGAAGGAAAATTCATGTGGATATTTTGAAATAGAATCTTGTTATTTAATCTTTGAAGTGGCACATAGAAAGGTGGTTGGTTGTGAGACAGGTTTTGAAGACATATCTCCATATGAGCAAGCAAAGAGGTATGGGCATATCATTCTTTATCTTAAGTGTTGATTGAATTGAATGTTTTGAAACATAAGGTGGAGTGAAAAGGATTGTTTGATAAGCATTGTTGGAAATATTTGAGTGAGATTGTGTGCTTCATTGTTGAATGTTTTGGAAACATTTGGGATATAATTTGAGAACAATTTATGTTTCCATTGTTGAAAGGGTTTGAGACCTACATTAAGCATCTTTGTTGAAAGAAAGTGAAACACCTATACTAGGGTTTGTGAGTAGATTGTGCTTCATTGGTTGAATAATTGTGTGGAGCTTTTGAGCATTGGTTGAGATATATTTATTGAAAGTATGGGAGTAATAGATCAGTTTTGTGAAACAATTTATACATTATTCTAAATTTATTTGAGAGATATTTTGCAAGTGATTGAGATTAATTGGTTGAGTACAAACTTTGTGAGTGTGAAACATATTGAGGTTTTGATAGAGTTTATCATTCTCTATATGTTCCAGAGGTTAAATGAATTTTGGATAGAATATGTCTAAACTGCTTCAAGTTAAAGGAATTACTTTGAAGATTAGACAAAGCATTTGATAGCATTGTGTGCAAGATTTGAGATTGATTGAGAATATCTTGTGAGTTTTTTTGAGCATGTTTTAGAGCAGGTTTGAGCATGTGCTATAGTATATTTGAGCAAGTATTTGAGAATACTTGAAGGTAAGTCTTTAAGAAGACTTGAAGGCAGATTTGAGCAAGTCTTTGAGAAGACTTGAAGGCATATTTGAGCAAGTATTTGAGAAGACTTGAAGACATATTTGAGTAGAGATAAAGAGCAGTTTTTTGATGATTTTTTCAAGATTTTTGTTAAGTATTGGGGTAGATATAAGAAGAGTTAATTGGTGATTTAATAAAGCTTTGTGTTAAGGCTTGGGGACATATTTGAAGATAGAGTTTGGTGCAGATTTATGAGCAGAGTTAGAGCATATTTGCACTAGAGTTGGGATAGAGTTTGGTGCAGATTTGAGATAGAGTTGAGAGTAGACTTTAGAGGTGACAGAGCGAAGAGGATAGAAATATCTAGTGGGTAGAGATCCATAAAATAGTGCAATGGGTATAGAGGTCTCCTATGGAAAGAGATCCATAAGCTAGAGTAGTGGGGGCAGAAGTATTTTAGAAGATCACTAGTTAGAGTAGATGGGATAGAGTTATCCTATAAATAAAGATACACAAGCCAAAGTAGAGGGTATAGAGTTCTCCTATGGATAGAGATCTATAAACCAGAGCAATGGGAAAGAGTTCTATGGAGAGTGATCCGTGAACCAACTGGGAAGATAGAGTTCTTCTATGGAGAGAGATCCACAAACTAGTTGAGGAGATAGAGTTCTCTTGGATCAAGTTCCATGAACCAGAGAAAAGGGGAAAGAGTTCTCCTGTGGAGAGAGATCCACAAATCAAAGCATAGGGTATTGGTATCTCCTTTGGATAGAGGTCCATAAACATTGTAATAGGGAATTGATTCCCAAGAAGATTTATTGAGAAAAATTAGTAGAAATATTTTCTTTGTGGAGTAGCCCACATTGGGTGAACCACGTTAAATTGGTGTCTCTCTTGTGTGTGATGATTTGTGCATTACTTTGATTACTACTATTGATATTACCATTGATAATATTGGATAATATTATTTTGGGAAATAAAAGTAAAATTTGATCTTATATTGTTCACCCCCTCTCAGTATAAGCTTGTGTTATTCAATTGGTATTAGAGTGGGTTCCTTAGAAAGAGTCTAACATCTTGAAGTAAGAATATATAGGAACACAGATGGCATATCAGGGTGGATCTTCAACAAATAAGGCACCATTGTTCGATGGGAGCAATTATACTTTCTAGAGCATAAGAATGAAGACTTACTTATGAATAACACAAGCCTATACTGAGAGGGAGGGTAAATAGTAGAAGACCACTTTTTACTTTTCTTTACCAATCAATATTATGCAATGTACAGATAGCAATATCAATAGTAGTAATCAAAGCAATGCATAAATCACCACATACAATAGAGACACCACAATTTACGTGGTTCACCCAATGTGGGCTACTCCATAAAGAAAATATTTCACTAAAATTATCTCAATAAATATCTAGGGAATATTTTCCCTATTATAATGTTTATGGACCTCTATTCGAAGGAGACACCAATCCCCTAAATCAAGTTCATGGATCTCTATCCATAGGAGACACCAATCTCTCGATATTTACGTTGGTTGGTGATCCTCTAGAAGACCTTTGCCTCCACTGTCCTTAGCAAATGGAACTCTATCCATAGAAGACACCTTTCTTCCCTGCTCTAGTTGGAGATCTCTGTCTTCAACTCTGTCACCTCCAAATATTTGTCTCAAATCTACACTAAACACAATCCATCGGTCTAGCACAAATCTATCCTCAATATTTGTCTCTATTCTGGCACAAACCTATCCTCAAATCTGCACCAAACTCTATCCTCGAATCTATACTAAAAATAGTCCTTTGATCTAGCACAAATTTGTCCTCAAGCCTTAACTTAAAGATTGATTAAATCTCAAATCAACTTTGCTAGATCTGCCCCAAACCTTAACTCAAGGTTTGAACAAATCAATTAATCAACTATGCTCTTAAGTATTCTCAAAGACTTATCTCAAATATGCCTTGTAAGCTTCCACAAAATCTCACACCAATATGTCCTTAAGTCCTCTCTAGAACTTGTTCAATCTGCTCTACAATTCCTCACTAGAACTTGTCCAAATTTTCTCAATAAGTTCTCTCAAGAACTTATCCAAATCTTCTCTCAATATGTATTGTAAGCTTCCAAAAAAGCTTACCCAAATCTGTCCACCAGTCTTCTCAAAGACTTGTCTCAAATCTGCTCAACAAGTCAACACTAGAACTTGTCCAATATCATAGAAACATAAAGAGACTTGTTAGAGGCTCAATATACTTTATACTCATCACAATGCTCAATCACTTTTAATCACTCTTTTAGAAACATACAAAGAATTGTTAGAGACTCAATATGCTTCACATTCACCTCAAAACACAATCACTTTCAATCACTCTTTGAGAAACATAAGGAGAATTATTAGAGACTCAATATTCTTTACATTCACCTCAATTACTTTCTCAAATCAATTCAAAATATAGAATAGTTTATTTTATGGAACTTGAACAATCACTTCACACATACACTTGACTAGGCTCAACCAACTCTACTCAACCAATCACTCAATGAAACAATTCTTGCTTACAAACCCTAGTCCAATCATATGATACTTTACTCAAAATGTTTCCACAAATGCTTATCAACCACTATCACATAACAATGATAATCATGTTCTTTTCAAACCCTATTTCAAGTTATTCACACAACCAATGGCTTCAACAACAATTCTTATAAAAAAACTCTCACATAACAATGATACTCATGTTATTTTCAAACCCTAGTTCAATTTCTTCACACAACCAATGGCTTCAACAACAATGCTTATAAGACAAGGTTTTAACAACAAATATTTATTCCAGAAAACCTTGAAGCATTAACTCAACACACTCAAGAAGGGAAACCCTAATCAATTCCTTTTCACTCTAAACTTATTTTCAAAAAATCAACCAATCAACTCAACTATGGAAGAATGTGCTCATACATTTTTCTTGATGATGAAGGAACCCCAAAAATTTGCCGCAACCACACTTCGTTGCCAAGCTCAAAGGAGTTAGAAGATACTAAACTCACTCAAATATACAATACAAAATATCAAAACACTCATACACCTTATCACTCCATATTAAAGAAAGCATCCATCAACATATACAAATTTCATCAAATGACCCTTTCAAAATGACACTTTCTACTTCTCAATATTGCAAAAATTGATGCAATAAACCAATTAAGGTAAAAGGAATATTACCCTAGTAAAATTTCATTTACCACCTAGGTAAATATCATAACCACTTTTCCCTTATATCTCCCTAACCTTAGCAAAGCAAGGAAATATATTAATTTTTAATTTACCACCCTTATTACTCCATAACCTTAGCAATTTGAAAAATTAAAATCAAAATATAAAAACCTTTGTAAAAAGTCCCCTTTCACAATTTGTGGGATTCGATCCTGCGCCTTCTCCTTGCTAGCGCCTTGGCCGCGGCTAGCTAGCCGTGTGAGCCAAGCACTCCACGTGCAATGTAAAAGTGCAAAAAGTGCTTTGACTCCCTCCTTAGTCCTTAGAGCCTTTGGCTCTTCTCCTCTCTTGCCACATGCCTTGAAATGACATGCTCCCTCCTTTATTTCTTCGTTGCTATCCTTGGCATGATATTTGCACTATTACCATGAATTTCGGAGATTAAATCGAATGCTAAGGTTTTGCTTTGGCAAGGGTTTAAATACCCTTATGCCTCCATCAACTCGTACATCGGTGGGTGTATTTGAATATGACATCGGTGCTTAATAAAGACTTTATTAATTTATAAATTATTTAAATTCTTTAGAATTTAAATTTTATAAATTAATTTTTTAAATCCCTTTGGCTTTATTAAAGCCTTTTTTATTTTACCACTTTGTATAAATAATATTTATTTATAAAATTTGAATTCAATTTGAATTTAAATATTTTATAAAATAAATATTAAAACCTCCTTTAGCTTTTCAAAAAGCTTCCTTGGGTTGAAAAAATAAACTAATTTCTTTATTTAATAATAATTAAATTTCCCAACCGGTGGGTTTTAGAGGAGGGACGTTTTTAGCAGGACTGCCCAAACTGTCGAACTTGTTTCGGCCATATCTCACTCATCCGGACTCGGATTGAGCTAAAATTTTGAGGGTAGATGCCTGAAAAACCCTAGAACGTCTCCACCAATTTTCATATCATTTGGAGCAACACAGATCCTAGCGCATCCCTATGTGTGAACGAGATTTTTGGCAAGCGGCTATGCGAGGGTTTCATCTCGGGTTGAGTGCAAGCAGCTCCAGAGGTTGGTTTTTAGGGCCTTCGGGCCCTAGCGGCCAATATTTTTGTGGTTTATGCTCAATATTTTAGCAGGAAATGTTGTAGGGGATCCAAGATGGGTTAGAAATTTATCTTTCAATAGATCATACTGTGAACTTGAGTGACAACGGCTTCCAATTTGCTGCACAAAAGAAAAGTGAAAACCATACCTTTCCACGACGTCTAGGGCAAGGATTAAAGAGATCACGAAACAAGTTTCAAGCAGTTGATCAAAAAATGGCTCATATCTCAAGTGAATCTGGTGCTAAGGTGCACCCACAAAATAATTCTACTATGAAAACCCCTGTCAAGGGTAAGAATTTCGAAGACTCAGCCCCAAAAATGAATTTTAGGGATGCCCTCCATGGTGGACAGCCTCAGCCCAATGCTAATATCAATCTTAGGGCTTCCCATAAACCTCTAAGAATGCCTAAGATTGATCCCAGGAAAATGGAGTCAGGATGTCTTAAAGCAGCTGATGGAACTCCTATTGTTAAGCTTGATATGGGTAACATTCAGACTGGCATTGAAGATTTGGAAAAAAGAGGACTAATTTGTCGGTTCATGGGTTTTCGTCCGAGCCTATCTACTTTCAAAGTCTGGGCTACAAAAATCTGGAAAACTAAAGGTGAGTTACAAATCTCTATTTATCCAAATGGTTATTTTCTTGTTTTATTTGCTAATAATGAAGATAGAGAGAAAAATTTTCAAGGGGGTCCTTGGTTTTTTGGAAGGGCAGGGCTTTTCATGAAGCCCTGGCATACTAAATTTAAAGTCGAAGAAGAGATGCCTTCTATAGCTCCCATGTGGGTTAGACTCTTTGGCCTCCCTATTGAATTTTGGAATCCTACTATTTTTTCTTCAATTGGAAACTCTTTAGGAACTTTTATGATGACTCGTTGATTGTACTCAAAATTTTGAACATATTATTTATGCTCGGATTTGTGTTTTAATGGATTTTGACAAACCCCTACCTAAAAATATCACATTACAATTTGGGGAAGACACTTGGGAGCAAGTAGTGGACTATGAGAACATTCCTTTTCATTGTAGAATTTGCCATGAATATGGTCATTTGGCCAATGCTTGCCCAAATAAAATTCCTGATCAAAAGAAAGAAGATATAAACTCAACAGGTTTCCAAATGCCTAAGAAGAAGAACACTCAAAAAAACCAGTTATGAAGGATCAATCAAAGTCATCTGCTAATATGTTTGAAATCCTTTCCACAAATGATGTCCCAAGTGAGGAAGAGGAAATAATGGAAACAAAATCTTAGAAACACAATTTAAATATGAAGGGAAGAACTCAGAGACAAACCAACAAATCAAAGGTTTTCAACAGAAAAAAAGGGAGAAAATTTACACAAGAAAAACAATCTTTTAAATGTCAAAACTTCAAATAATACAGGTCCCAATATAGACTCTGTTGAACCCTCTAGTAAAATTTTGGTTGTGTACGAGCATTCTTCAAGGTTAGAAGCCATCTCAGATTCAATTGGAATAAGTCAAGAAACAGGGAAAAAAACTGAAGATGGATTCTAATCAAAAAGTAGGTCGCAAGACCAATCAATATCATATGGTAAAAGAAGGTGAAAAGCTTGTAGAGGAAGGTAAGATTAATGCCCTTCCCAAATTTTTTAGCCCTGGTATTAATGAAGATCATCACTTGGAATATTAGAGGACTCAAAGGGAGTCTTTCAAAACAAAATGAAATTAGAAGAATGATTCAGATAAATCATCCACATCTTGTTTTCCTTCAAGAAACAAAGATGTCAATGGAGGATATGGACTCAATTGCCAATAAAATTTGGCCAACTGGAAAAGTGGTTTCCCTCAGTTCCCAGGGGACTTCTGGTGGCATTGCTTGTCTTTGGGACCCAAAAGAGGTAGTTATTCACCATATGGTTGGCAGTTGGGGTCTGTTGGCTATAGCTATTCAAAGTAGACATTCCAACCAAATTATGCTCTGCATTACTATTTATGCTCCGACTGCTTTGGAGGAAAAAAGAAGATAGTGGAAGGATATAACTCATATTATCTCTCATTTTCCTGAAGCTTGGATCTTGATCGGAGGAGATTTCAATACCATCCTCTCTCTGGATGAGAAAATGGGGGGAAATAGAAATTTGGACAAAAGCACTGACCTCATGAGCGAATATATTGCAAACCTCCATCTTGTGGACATCCAACCAGATAATGGCCTTATGACTTGGTCTAACAGAAGGCAAGGCTTAGCTTGTATAATGGAGAGATTGGATAGGTTTTTGCTCTCTAAAAATTTCTTAATCCATGGTCACATTCCTAAAGTGAAGACTCTTAATAATGTTGGTTCGGATCATTGGCCAATCATGGTGGAAATGTGGAAAACCAATGTGAGTTTCTCTCCTTTTCATTTTCAATTAATGTGGCTTAGAGACATTTCCTTTAGACCTCATGTGCAACAATGGTGGAAGGAAGGTAAACCTAGGCATGGGACTAAGATGTTCTATTTTGCCAAAATACTGCAATACATTAAATCCAAAATCAAGACTTGGAACCGGAAAGAGTTTGGGGATGTTCATAAAAAAACATGAAGTTATTGCTCATATTGAAAATTTGAATAAGAAAATCCATTTAGATGGCCTCACAGAGAAGAGAAGTGCAGATGAAATTAAACTCACAACTCAGTTAGAGGAATGGGAAAAAGAGAAGAAATCTTATGGAAGCAAAAATCTAGAATTCAATGGCTCAAAGAAGGAGATCGAAACACAAATTTCTTCCACAAATCTCTTCTAGCTCGAAGATCTCACAACTTTATTTCTTCCCTGAAATCAGATTCTGGAGATGTTGTTTATACTTGGGATGGCATGAACTCTATTGTTGTTGATTACTTTTCCAATATTTTTGTTGCTACTCCTCTTGACTCAGCTTCTCAACAAAATGTTCTTCAAGCAATCCCTTCTCTTATCACTTCTGAGGAGAACTCTATTTTGACTGCTCCTGTTACTATCAATGAGCTTCAACAGGTAGTTTTTAAAATGCAAAAAGGGAAAACCCCAGGTCCTGATGGTTTTCCCATTGAGTTCTACCAAGAGTTCTGGGATATCCTTCATGTTGATTTATTAGAGGTGGTGGAAGAAGCCAGGAAAGCCAAAGAAATTTTGAAGGTTATCAATAAAACTTATATTACTCTTGTTCCAAAAGCTCAAGAGGTTGATCATATCTCAACTTTTAGACCTATTGCTTTATGTAATGTTCTTCTCAAAATCATTACTAAAATCATGGCAGAAAGGTTGAAGCCTCTTTTGCATAAGATTATTTCCCCGAGCAAGGGGGTTATGTGGAAGGGCGTCAAATAGTAGATGAGATAGTTCTTGCTCAGGAAGCCATCCATTCCATGGATATGCAAAAATCTCCTTCCATGTTCATTCGGTTAGACTTATCCAAAGCTTATGACAGAGTGGATTGGCACTTCCTTATCAAAGTTTTGAGGCAATTTGGTTTCTCTAAGGATTGGATGGATTGGATTATGGGATGTATCTCTTTAGTTTCCTACTTAGTTCTTATCAATGGCAGGCCTTCTCAGTCGTTCCCAGCTTCCAGAGGTATTAGGCAAGGTGACCCGCTATCCCCTTATTTATTCATCATTCTTGTTGAATGCTTGGGTAGGACTATAACCAAAAAGAGGGAAAACAAAACCCTTGAGGGAGTTACCATTGCTCATGGAGCTAGACCTATCTCTCATCTTCAATTTGTGGATGACTCTACTCTTTTAGGTAAAGCTACAGTTAAGGAAGCTTCTAATATTAAGCAAATCATTAGCTATTTTTCTAAGGCTATTGGGCAGTTGATCAATGAAGACAAATCTAAAGTTATTTTCTTTCACTGCTCTGCTAGACAGGAATCCATGGTCTTGGATAAATTAAGATATAAGAAGACCTCCCTTCCAATCACTTATTTAGGTATTCCCATAAATATTCAAAGGCAAAAAAATAAATATTGGAATTGGTTGTTGGACAAAGTCAAGAAGAAAATTGGAAAGTGGACCAACAGGTGGCTTTCTTCTGGGGGTAGAATCACCTTGGTAAAATCAGTCCTTCAAGCTATTCCTATTTATGTATCTTCCGTGTTGAATATCCCAAAGGTTGTTCTTCGAGAACTGGATCAAATCAGTCATCGTTTCCTTTGGAGTGGTACTAAGGAGAAAAGAAAATGGGCCTTGGTGAAATGGGACACTTTATGTCTTCCTAAGAATGAAGGGGGTTAGGATTCCGGTCTTCTATTAATAACAACAAAGCTTTAGCTGCTAAATTATATTGGAGGATGTTGCATAACCCCAATGCTCTTTGGGCCAATAATCTCCGTGCTAAATATGCTGAGAACAAAAGTCCCGAAGACCTTGTTCGCTATCAACTTCCTACCAAAGGTTCTCCCATTTTAGCAGTTCTTAAGACTGGTGAGGATTTGATAAAGAAAAATTATTTTGGATCATTCATAATGGTCAACAGGTAAATTTTTGGACAGATTCTTGGGATGGTCACAAGCCTTTGATAACTCAGTTTCCCGATTGGAGGCCTTGGATGGAGGAGCTTCACCGAGCTAACTGGATAAAGGTGGCTAATTACTGTCGGTACCATACCGGTAATTCAAAGGTTGGTAGATATTGGATCCCTATTGAGGACTGGCCTATTCAAATCCTAGAAAGGCAAAGACAAGATATCCAAGGCATCCTTCATATGAGATCTCTCTCTTGGTCCCATGAAAAAGATTGTTTTGGATGGAACAACACTACTAAGGGTGAGTATTCAGTTGCTCAAGGTTATTTGACCTTATGCCATAATAATCCCAACCATTCTTCTGACATATTTTCTCAATTGTGGGCTCAAAAGCTATGGCCTAAGGTGAGGTTCTTTAATTGGATTTTATTGCATCGTAGGGTGCTTACTGGTGAGCAACTTATGAAGCATGGTTTTCATGGCCCTTTTAGATGTGAAATGTGTGAAGAGAATGTAGAAACTCTCAACCATATTTTTATTGAGTGTACTTTAGCCTCTGAGCTATGGAGGAGAATGGCCACTTTACTTGGCTTACAGTGGTCCAATTTTTTTACTTTTGAACAACTTTGGAGGGATTGGCCTAATCAAGAGGGTGTTGATCATTTTATTAGGCAGTTAGTTTGGATGGGTTCTACCATTCTTCTTTGGAATATTTGGAATGAAAGGAATAGCCAAATTTTTAATCAAGATAGGAAGGATATTCACTATATTTGGCAAAATACCATAGCCAACTTAGTTGAATCAGTCCATCAACTCCTTAATCACCCCCAAAACTCCCACCAAAGATGGGATCAAGTGATGCAAATATTGAAGATTAAATCTTCTAAGGGCAACCAACTTAAAGGGAATGTGAGTATTAGTAAGATGGATAGGACAAGAAATTGGCAACCTCCTCCTAAGGATTTTGGAAAAGTCAATACTGATGGAGCCTCTAGAGGGAACCCTGGAAAAGCCAGTGTGGGAGGAATTGGTAGACTTTCAGATGGCTCCCTGGTTTTTACTTTTGCTGAGAATTTGGGTATTCTTTCCAATAACCTTGCTGAGGGGTATGGTATCCTCAGAGGCCTTCAGGAGGCTACTAAGGTTGGATGGGAAAAGGTGTTAGTTGAGTCTGACTCTCAACTTATGATTAATATTTTGAAGACTCCTTCTAAGAATCATAAGGTTGATTGGAGAATAAAAAGAATTATTGAGAAGATTCAATTAATCCAGATGGGATTTTTGAAAGTTGATTACAATCATGTGGTCAGAGATCAAAACAAGAGTGTTGATGCTTTAGCTAATTGGGCTTTGGACAAAGGTGATCTTACTTGTTATGGCCACCCTCCTAGATGGTGGGCTTCGCAAATTAGGGAAGCTCTTCTTTCTATCATTTCTTTGGATGGCTCCAGTTTTGAAGGTACCTAGTTTCTTCTTGCTTTTTTTGCTTCTCTTTGGTTCATTCAAGTTATTTTAGTTCCCTAGCTCAAACTATTCTTTCTTTTGTTTCCTCTGTTGATTCTTGCCTTAATAGTCTTCTGGTCTAGATAGGTCATTGTTATGTTCAATTTTTTTCTTTTTTCTTTTTTGTTTTTTTGTTTAGTTTTTTAAGGTGTGTGTGTTCTTTTGTTTTGTTTTGTTTTTGTGTTCTTTGTGTTGTTTTTTGTTGTTCTTGTGTTTTTGTTGTTTTGTGTTTTTTTATGTTTTTTGTTATTGTTCTTGTGTTTTTGTCGTTCTTGTTCTTGTGTTTCTCTTTGTTTGTGTTAATTCGTGTTTTTATGTGTGAGTGTTTTCTATGTTTTTTGTTTTTGTTTATTGTCTGTTGTTGGTTGTTTTTTATTTTTATTTTTATTTTTTAATATTTTAGGTTTTGGTTGTGTTTATTTTTCATGTTTTTTTTGGGTTATGTCTTTGTAGTGTTCTGTTGTTTTTGTCTTGTTTGTGTTTTGTTATGTGGTTCTTGTGTTTTTCTATGTGGTTCGTGTTGTGGTTTCTTTTATCTTTTTGTGTGTGTGTTTGGTTGTGCTTTTGTTTTTGACACACTCAAGGAGCATGTTTTTTATTTTATTTTATTATTTTTGTTGTTATTTATTTATTTATTTACTTATTTTTAAATTGGTTTTGTGTGTTTGTTTGCTCCTTGAGTATGTCAAAGGTGGTAGGCCAGGTCCGAGTCCTGGGCATTTTTGGTGGAATGGATACCCTTGCCTCCTTGGGTCTTACCCGAAAGTGGCATCCCTTTTGGGATGTTTTCCACAAATAAAAAAAAAGCTTCCTTGGATTTTTATGAAAAACCTTTTATTTGCTCAAACATGGTTTTAATAAAAACCCGTCTTCATATGCTTCCACATAACATTAAAAATATTATGAAGCTCTTTTGCCATTAACCTTTGCATTTTTCCTTGACATATTCCTTGACATCAATGACAACTTCGTTCCTTGATATCAATGATAACTTTGACTCAAAATGTCCAACAACTTGATGGCACAAGGATATGATAGATGGCAAGCAGTTGAGGATGGATTCACACCTACAACTAATCCTCCCACATATAAATATGGTAAGCTCTTGCAAGTGATAATGTGAATGCTATGAATGCAATATTAAGTGGTTTATGTGAAGCAGAGTTTGTAAAAGTTATGCATTGCAAATCAGCAAAAGAGATTTGGTAAAATTGAAGCAAACATATGAGGAAGATAAAAATTCAAGATGGTAAAATTGCAAAATCACAAGAAAACATTTGAAGACTTGAAGACAAAACATGAGGAAGACATTGTTGCATACTTACTTCGTGTGGATGAGGTTGTTAACACCATGCGAGGACTTGTATTTAAAATTGAAGACTCTGATGTTGCTCAAAAGGTTTTAATGTCACTTCCTATGAGGTATGATGGAAAGGTTTCAGCCATAGAAGAAACAAGAAATATTAAACATTTGACTATGGATCAGTTACATGGAACTCTCACAGCTTATGATATGAGAATAGTAAAGGATCCTATCCCCAAGAAAGAGGCAGGCTTTAAAGCAGTAAAGAGAATAAAATATAAGAAACCAGAATCAAGTGATGTGTCAAGCAGTGATGAAGAAGCTAACTATGGCAGAAGAAACAAGAAGGATTCAAGAAATTAAAAAGGTATAAAAATAGTTTAAGTGTTTCAATTGTGGTAATTATGGTCACTATGCATCTAACTATCTAGAAGCTGGAAGCAGTAGCAATGAAGATAAATAGGATAATAAGAAAAGGAAAGCAAGAAAATCCATGTATAAAAAGAAAAACAGGTATGGACAAAGCAAGCATGAATAGAAATTCTTTCAAAGGCATAATAAGAGCTTCTATGTTGATAAGGGAAGCAAGGTTTCAAGCAATAGTGATGAAAGACCTGTTGAGTTGTAATTATACCCAATTGTGAAATTACACTCTCCCTTAGGGTTTGGATCCCAAAACCCTCTATTGCAAAGAAGTTAAACAAACAACTTCTCCAAGGTCTCCACTATATTAGCATTTGCATATGTGTATTAGTGATCTCAATAAGAATAATAATAAAATGCTAGGAACACCTTAGTGATTGCAAGTAACTGTAAACAAGGGGCATGTGTTAGTTTATTTTATCATGCTACTTTAATGATTGTTCATGAAACCAAAATAAAAGTAGATGTGAATTGGTACTCATATGACCATGATGTAGCCTTAATTCCTTTTATCTTGAGGATTTTAAGGTAGATTTTATCTTCCTTCGAATTAAGTAGATTTTAAACAAGTTTTTATCTTGCATTAAATCCTACTTTAAGCATGAAATAGAAGATTAAATCTATCTATGAAAGTGATTTTAAACTGATGAAAAGATCCATTAAATTTAGTTTTTATCATGAAGATAAAGAAAGCCTTTGATGTAATTGATAAATTGTTTCTCTTTGATGAAATTAGCTTTCATAAAGAGATACCAATTTATGGCTTGAAAATAATAGCCTCAAAATGTCATAATGAACTATTCCTCTTAAATGAAATTAATTTTCATTAAGAAGAAATAATTTCATGCTTTAAAACCAAGACCTTTGATGTAATGGTAAATTACCTCTCTTCAATGAAATCATAATTTTCATGAAGAAAGGTGTCTTTATTGTTCCAAGAATGATAGCTCGTTAAATTCCCCATTCTTTTATGAAATTGAATTTTCATATAGAAAAGGTCATTTTATTCTTATGAGTGAAAATGCAGAATTTAAAAATATGATTTGCCTCCAAAACTAAAAAATAAAATATCCGAAATTATAAAAACCCTTACAAACAACAATTTTCAAAAATAATTATAAAATCGAAATGACATCGGAATGAATCCGAATATGTTGTGTATGGAATATTAATGTTCATTCTAAGGCTCCATGTAATTATTTTTATCATTTTCTTTTTTTTTTCGATTTTTATTTTAATGCCTGAAAATTAAAAAACAAATCTGCAAAATAAAAGTTTAGAAAATAGAAAATAAAATCTGGAAAACATGACAAAAAACTGAAACATAAACATGCAAAATATCGCCAGTATTTTGCCACTCAATTTCTAAAAAAACGAAGATATGAAAAAATCTTGCATGCAACCTAGTTTATCGAATTTGTATTTGCACAACTCTAAATAATCTAGGTGCGAGCTTCTAAGAAAAATAAATAAATAAATTTCATTTTTTAAACCTTCACTGGATGCAACCATTAAAAAATGCATTCAATACCCTTTATAAGCTTAAAAGACGAAAATAGAAAAATAAATATTTATAACATGCATGCAAAATAAAACTTCTCCGCATGTGGCCTCCTAAAAGGTCCAGTCCTTGTGCATGCATTTTCTCCGGTTTTTAAAAGCTTTGGAAAAATCTCTTCGTTCTCCTTCCTAAACTTTTCGTTTCGTTCCCTTGGATGCATGCAATTCGTTTGGCTTCCCTATCTGCCTTTCATTTCTCATTTGGCCTCGTTTGGGTTTTCCTAATTTGGCTCCATTCAAATGCCATAATGATCAGCTTTCTTTTTATTACAACGCTCAGCTTTATAAAGCATTTACGAAGGCTTTAATCATATTCCTACTATAAGGTAGGCAAGCCTCCCTTTGACACCTATTTTCGACTTTATCATAATAATGCACATTTTGTGTGTATATAATTTCCCTTCATAACATGGCCCATGGCCCACGTTACTTTCATATTCAGTGGGGATGGCTATGTGTTTTGAAACCTATAACAGCTTCGACACCATAGAGCCCATAGTATAATGGTTATCCTACTATATGCATTAGTTTAGCCTGGGGTTTCAGTCTTCGAATGAAACATCCGCCTCTTCATGATATATGCTCCTTTTCAACAGCTTTCGCCATTAAATCTCCACCAATTGCTTGGCCATTATGTTATGTTACTGCGGCAGCTACTGGACGTATCCGACTGCCTCGAATACACCCCCACACATAGCCGGTTTAACTATGATGTGGCCACCTTTGTCCACATATGTGTTCATCGACGACTGCTATATGGTGTACCTGGCAGACCATAAACGTCCTTCTTCTTTAAGCCAACACCATAGTGAAACATAATGTATGACCCCCACAACACCATTCGTGCTGTAATCTACTATGTCTGGCGTGTAACATATAAGGTTCCCCGTGTCCTACATGCTTTGGTATCTGATCATTACACCAGGCTTGTCGTCTGTCTGCACACTTGGAGTCTTCCGACAACGCTAACAAACGCACCTTTACCCGGCTTACACTGAATTTTGGTTGATTTTATTTTTAAATAAAACAAACCACCTCCATACCGGATGTTACACGCAATCTCGAGCATATCTCGTTTCCTCGCATCCATCGATCGTCGAAGTCTAGGCTCTCCGGGTCGTCTGCCTGTTGTTGTCGTTTCCCAATCGGGCTTCGAACTACCCTTGGCGCCATTCGACCGAGCTCATTTGTCGCGATAATACCTGGCTTTCCACGTCAGAGACATCTACCCACTTCGTTCGCCGACGTCGCCTGACTTTCGTAGCCATCCACATTGCTGTTGCGCCGTCGTGGATCGTCTCCACATGAGCCCTTCGGCTTCTTGTCCGTCATCTACGCCATCCATCGTGAAACCCGTAGCCCTGACGTCCACCTCTCTCTTGGTCTTTGTGAGCAACGTCCAAACCCTACACTTGCCGTGTCGTTGCTCCAGTCGCAATCGTCACTATAAACTCCTCGCTCGGCTTCGTACAACGTTGTCCGATCGTCAATGGTCTATGTGCTTGTTTTCGTACAACGTTGTCCGATCGTCAATGGTCTATGTGCTTGTTTCTACTTGTCTTGGGACTGCACAGTCTCCCTTTTCATGTGGAAGCCCAAACTGGCCTCCCAACTCCTTAGCACTCCCATTTGCTCCATTAGCATCACGACTTGCCCGTGACTACTCCACCTGCGACGCCTATGTTCGCCGTGCTCAATGAGTCTACTCCATGTTCGCCGTGCTCAATGAGTCTACTCCATGTTCGCTATGCCCAACAACGATCGACATCGACCGTCGCTCTGTACCTATCGCTCGATGCTAACCCACTGAAGCCTATGTCCACCGTAGCTACCGTGAAAGCGTCCACATCGTTGTCGAAACCCTAGGTAATTTTCCCTTTGATCTCCGGGTCGTCCACATCTACACGTTGCTGCGGCTTCGCTTGCCGCGTTGGCTGCACCGTTCGATCTGAGTGTCCAAGTCAACCACCAATCTTCACACAACCTCATCCAATGTTTCCCCGTCGTCTGCTTAGTATCCCTCTAAAATTCACATCTTCGTGGAACCTACGAGCCACAATCACAAAATTAAAACGAGTTCAAAGGAGAAGGAACAACCTTCTCAAAGATATTAAAGATCATATGATATGATTTGAGTAATTATACTTCCATATTTGAGGTCCCATGGATCATATTTGGGTCTCATGGACGTAATTAAAATCTTTCATTTCATTTCATTCATATAAAAAACATAAAATCATTTTTAATAGAACTCAGGAAATATAAGGTTATATTTTAATTGCTTTTTATTTATGTGCTTATATTTTTTTTGATGAGGAACCTTTTATATACAACATATCCGCAACATGTTATGTGCTTTTATATATATATATATATATATATATATATATATATATATATATATATATATATATATATATATATATTGGAACCAACAATTACATTCAACAAATATAAAAGTCTTTTCACTTTTATTATTATTTTAAACCTACAAACAAAGAAAACATCAACTGCAAAACGACAATAACAAAAAAAATGATGATAAAAAATTGTCAACAACAACAAAAAAATGTCGACGAGAAAATATTGTCGACAAGAAAATGTCATCGACAAGAAAATGTCATCGACAACAAACTGACGACAAAAAGTCATCGATAACAACAAAAAATCATCGACAATAAAATATTGTCGACCAAAAAATCATTGATGAAAAAAAAGTCGTCGACAATAAAATATTGCTGACAAGAACTAACGATAACTACAAATTCAAAATAAACCAAGCATTAGACACTTAAAACAACCATGCAAACACCCTAATACCAAAATAAAAGGTGGGTCCCCAATTTTGGGGTACGTTGTGGAGCAGCCACAACAAATGGTGACTCTGTTGGAAAATGCTCCTGAGCATTTCGGTAAGAACCCAACCTGAAACGAAAACACACAAAAATAGCGAAACGAAAATCATTTAGCAATGTCTTGAGAAGGTGGGGGTAAACAACTTCAGAATGAAAACAACTAATCCATCTGCCTTTGCTCAGTGTGTGCAAAAGTGATTCATTCTCGCATTTATGAAAGTCCTCCAGACTCCATCAACTCTTTCTACATAGGCTATGAAGTACAACTCGTGAAGTGAAGACTTTTATAGACATAGCCCCACTGTCAGTCAAGTGTCTATAGCCCCGGTGAGGATTATCTAACTCACCCATGTGTTCCCTTAATGTTTTGCAAAGCCCATCTATCCTAGGTGTGTCTATATTTTCAAAGCTCATTCTCTCTTTTTTTCTTTTTTTTTCTCTTTTTTTTTTCTTTTTTTTTCTCTCTTTTTTTCTCTCTTTCTATGTATCAAAATTTTCCTATCCAAAGCCCCATTGTCAGTCAGACATCTATAGCCCCGGTGGAGTTTTCCTGAACTAGATGACATATTTCAAGAAATTTGTTGCATAGCTTGTACCTATGGAACTCTTGCAAAGCCTCAAGTCTCACTAAGGTTAGAAAGCCAGTGAGTAGAACGTTTTAGATTTTCACCTAAGGTTGCATAATCAAGACAACTTCATCCTTCTTAATTTCAGAAATGTTATTTAATATGTGTGAACCCCATGTGGAGCTTTGGCTAATTTTTCATTGTTCCACTTTCCACCATTTTGGTCCCAAAATCTGAGCATGATCACCAAATAACTCATCCCCCTTTTCTCGGGTTCATCAGTTTTTCAGATCAGGTACTCCAACCTACTAAGCAAAGAAACATCAAAACAGGGCTAGAGTCCTTTTTTTTTGGTTCATCGACTTTCAACTCATGTACTCCAACCTATTAAACAAAGGAAAACCAACACAGACCAGAGACCCAAAAATTAGTGACCCCAACACACAACCTCAAAACCAAGGAGTAACCCAAAATACAATACTCAAAACCACACAAAAACTATATACAAATGTACAATATGGTACAATATGGTGCAAAGAATGAACTATCACTTCCCTGGATCCCAAACATGATTAGCGCATTTCAAAAGACATATAACATGATAAGCATGCCAAATGTTCTAGGACTCCAACAAAAACAAGATTAAGCCAAACAATGCAACAAACTTCAACTTGCCTCTCTCACCCCACCAATTTGATTTAGTTCCATTAACAATCCCATAGGTGAGATTCAAATCATTAAATTGATTAGACAACATTTTATTTTCAATTTTTTATTGTCTATTCTTTAAAATGTCAATTTCACGACTCAATTCAGAATTTAGAACTAGGTTTTCTTTTTCAAATATGAAATCTTGCAAACAGGAGCCTATTTCTAAAAATTTCAAAGCCAATTCATTATTCATGTTTTTAGGCCAATCAAATTTATGCAAAAATTTGCAAGCATCTAGGATATTTACTAAATGGGAATCATCATAAATTTCTATTCTAGATTTCATTATTAGTTGATGAATTTGATTCAACAATTCAAGTGCATCAATTTATTTTTCATTCATCAAAGCATTCTTATTAAAGGTGTACGTGGAAATTAATCTTTGTTCTTCATTCACCTTCAATGGCATTTCATCATAAATATCATTCAAATTCAATAAATGGTCATACAAATTTTCACCTGAAGCTTGGATGCTTGGACACAAAAGGTTAGATTTTACCTTTTGCACATTTTCATTTACCAAAACTTGGTGAGGATTTGCAATTTCTTCATTGATTACATGTTCATCAAACATACCAAAATTGGGCACCCAATTGAAAACATGTCCATCCTTTTCAACCCTTAAATCTTGTTGGTCAAGGTGTGTATCAAGTAACCCATCTTGATGATCAATCATTTG
The DNA here is from genome assembly GCA_028583015.1 of Wollemia nobilis. Classification (NCBI taxonomy): domain Eukaryota; kingdom Viridiplantae; phylum Streptophyta; class Pinopsida; order Araucariales; family Araucariaceae; genus Wollemia; species Wollemia nobilis. Next base: position 15,758,942 of record JAQPPZ010000521.1, read on the forward strand.
AGTTGTTTCCAATAAATCAACCTCTTCATCATTTGATTCCAACTCCTTGTTCACTATCCATGGTATCTCTTCATTTAAATCCTCAAAATAATCATGCGAACTAGTATCCGAATTTTCAATATCCCGAAATGAAAGAGCAAATTTTACCTCTTCCTCATCCAAAATAGATGAGTCATAGGAAACTTTTACCATTTCTTCCCTTTCTATTTCAACAAAATTTTCAATGAATTTATGTTCAACATGATCAAATTTTGTAACCTTCTCAAATCTTGCAAATGTAAGATCTTCATATGATGTAGAAGTTTCAACCTCCTGCATATTAAGTGGAATAGAAGTTTCATCAATAGGGGTGTGAGAAAATAACACATCTTCATATCTTCCCCAACCATTGTAAAAATTATCATCCAAATTCGTGGGATGAAACTCTATGGTATCTGTGACATGATCTTTTGATTCATCCATCAATTTTTTTTCTTCTTGGTCCTTGGTAGTAGGATCATTATTATCTTCCAAAATTTGATGAGATTCCAACCCTTCTTCCAAAATATTCTCAAATTGTGTAGGAGTTGTAATATCTTCCTATGAGAAAGAGATTGTGTTATCCTCCATATCAATTGACACAAAGGGTTCATTAGAAGGTTTAGAGTGAGCATATTCATCCAATTTCTTCCAAGGATCATAGTGATCATCTTCCAAAATCAAGTTGTGATGCTCAACTATTTCTTCAACATCTTCCAACTCATCAATATGTTTCTCATCAAATTCACCTTCACCTTCCTTAGATGGTTCAATAATTTCCAAAAGTGGGCTACTCTTTGTATTCAATTTTGTAAGGCTATCATAATCCAAATTTGTAACCCATGATTCAATTTCATCACAATTTGGAGGGTGAGGAATTTCTTGATCATCAATTTCAAGCCTTTCATCCAAAGTGTCTTCCAAGGACCAGTGGTGAAATTCTATTATGTCTTCAAATTCATTTATTGGTTCTCTTCCAATTTCACTTTCAACCACTTCATTCAATTCTATGGTAGGTTCTATCCTATCACATATTCCAACACTAATTAGATTTAGGACACCATTATTTGAATACTCATGCACTTCTAGAAATGAAACCCTCTCCACACAATCCTCATTGGTGGATGTTGGCTTGGCAACTTGCACCTCCTCTTGGAAAATATCTAAGGTGGTTGTAATATTTGGACATTCAAATTCATCCCCTTTATCATTCACCTTAGGCATCATTGGAGTAGAGGGTGCTATCTTAGATGGTTGGTGTAGGTTGGCATCAATAGCTTCAGAAGGACAATCTCTCATGGGGACATGTTGTGCCTCTCCTTCCACTTCCAAAACACATCGTTGTTCTACCTTTACCATGACCTCATAGATTGTGGCTAAATATGAGCCATCAAAAATTTCCCTTAAAGATGTAATAAGTTTAGGGTGTATGGCTCCCAGGTATACTTGAATAGCTTATTCTTTTGTTATGTTGAAATGTTCCCACACTTGAGCGTGCAACTCACAAAATCTCTCATTAAATTGACTCATGGATTCATTAGGTTCTTTGCAAATAGAGTCAAATTGATTTCTTACAACAATTGGGTCAACTCGATTTCCCACATGGTTAAGAAACATTGCTTCTAATTGAGCCCATGAAGTGATGGAAGCTACAGGAAGATTGATAAACCAGTCATGAGCAATTTTATCCAATGTGTATGAAAATAGTTCACATCCAACATCTTCATGATTTATTTGCCACAAAGCCCCATAGAATTTGAATGCATTAATGTGTGCTTCAACTGACCTAGCTCCCTCATGCCTAAAACGAGGTAGAAAAGGCACATGGTCCATATTCACCTCATGTGAAGGCCCAGGTATGTTTAAAGGACTACTTGCCATCATTGAAGTAAATCTTGCAATAATCAACGAGATATAACTTTAGCACCAATTTTGTTAGTCAAATAAAAATATCTTGCAACTAAGCATGAAATGACTAACAAAATTTAAATGAGTAAACCACAAAGATCATCATATTAGTATCAATAACAAGATATGCCTCAATTAAACCATGACATGAACAAACATTCTCAAATTGCATAAATATTAGTATTAACATATCATCAAATAGAGAATGTTAGAATCAATGAAAGTGATCAACAAAATATCATTAGTCAAGACCAATGTCTTTGAATAAATATTTCAAGTAACATGAACAATTTAGCATCTAAATAGAAATAAAATAAATCAATTCAAATCCTCTTAGATCTCAAAGTGTTGAGTGCTAAATGAATTCAAAGATACTAATCAAATGAACTTGAAATATTTAGCAATTCAAGAGCTTTCAAAATTATACCAAATCACATTATTCTTGTATGAACAATCCAAAAGCGTTAGATCAATGAATAACAATTTATGTCCTCTTTTAGCACTACAATGTTGATTGTTATAAGAGGTCTAAAAATAATAGTCAATAGGGCATTAAACATTCCACAATTTAAATCCCCATAGCATTTAAAATCACAATGAAATAAACCATGTCATGCCCTCCTTCTAGTGCTAAAATGTTGAGTTGTAATTTTACCCAATTGTGAAATTACACTCTCCCTTAGGATTTGGATACCAAAACCCTCTCTTGCAAAGAATTTAAACAAAAAACTTCTCCAAGGTCTCTGCTATATTAGCATTTGCATATGTGTATTAATGATCTCAATAAGAATAATAATAAAATGCTAGGATCACCTTAGTGATTGCAAGTAACTGTAAACAAGGGGCATGTGTTGGTTTATTTTACCATGCTACTTTAATGATTGTTCATGAAACCAAAATAAAAGTAAATGTGAATTGGCCCTCATATGACCATGATGTAGCCTTAATTCCTTTTATCTTGAGGATTTTAAGGTAGATTTTATCTTCCTTCGGATTAAGTAGATTTTAAACAAGTTTTTATGTTGTATTAAATCCTACTTTAAGCATGAAATAGAAGATTAAATCTATCTATGAAAGTGAATTTAAAATGATGAAAAGATCAATTAAATTTAGCTTTTATCATGAAGATAAAGAAATTCTTTGATGTAATTGATAAATTGTTTCTCTTTGATGAAATTAGCTTTCATAAAGAGATATCCGTTTATGGCTTGAAAATAATAGCCTCAAAATGTCATAATGAAATATTTCTCTTAAATGAAATTAATTTTCACTAAGAAGAAATAATTTCATTCTTTAAAACCAAGACCTTTGATGTAATGGTAAATTACCTCTCTTCAATGAAATCAAAATTTTCATGAAGAAAGGTGCATTTATTGCTCCAAAAATGATAGCTCATTAAATGCCATAAAAATCCCCCCTTCTTTTATGAAATTGAATTTTCATAAAGAAAAGGTCATCTTATGCTTATGAATGAAAATGCAGAATTTAAAAATCTGATTTGCCTCCAAAACAAAAAAAATAAAATTTCCGAAATTATAAAAACCTTTAAAAACAGCAGTTTTCAAAAATAATTATAAAATCGAAATGACATCGAAATGAATCCGAATCTATTGTGTATGGAAGATTGATGTTCATTCTAGGGCTCCATGTAATTATTTTTATCATTTTATTTTTTTTCGATTTTTATTTTAATGCCTGAAAAATAAAAATAAAAATCTGCAAAATAAAAAGTTAGAAAACAGAAAATAAAATCTGGAAAACATGACAGAAAACTGAAACATAAACATGCAAAATATCGCCAGTATTTTGCCACCCAATTTCTGCAAAACCGAAGATGTGAGAAAATCTTGCATGCAACCTAGTTTACAGAATCTGCATTTGCACAACTCTAAATAATCTAGGTGTAAGCTTCTAAGAAAAAAAAAGGAATAAATTTCATGTTTAAAACATTCATTGTATGCAACCATTAAAAAATACATTAAACACCCTTTATAAGCTTAAAAAGTGAAAATAGAAAAATAAACATTTATAACATGCATGCAAAATAAAACTCCTCCTTTCTTGAGCATAAAATGTAAATTTTTGGCGTCTTTTGTATTAAACACATCTCTGTATTACATCACTTTCCAGTAGCATATAGCCTCCTAAAAGGTCCAGCCCTTGTGCATGCATTTTCTCTAGTTTTTAAAAGCTTTGGAAAAATCTCTTCGTTCTCCTCGTTTCGTTCCCTTGAATGCATGCAATTCGTTTCGTTCCCTTGGATGCATGCAATTCGTTTGGCTTCCCTCTCTGCATTTCGTTTCTCATTTGGCCTCGTTTGGGTTTTTCCTAATTTGGCTCCATTCAAATGCCATCACGCTGAGCTTTCTTTTTATTACGACGCTCAGCTTTATAAAGCATTTACGAAGGCTTTAATCATATTTCTATAAGGTAGGCAAGCCTCCCTTTGACACCTATTTTCAACTTTATCATAATAATGCACATTTTGTGTGTATATGACGTCCCTTTATAACATGGCCCATGGCCCATGGCCCACATTACTTTCATATTGAGTGGAGACGGATAAGTGTTTTGAAACCTATAATGGCTTCGACACCATAGAGCCCATAGTATAATGGTTATCCTACTATATGCATTAGTTTAGCTCGAGGCTTCAGTCTTCGAACAAAACGTCTGGCTCTTCATCATATATGCTCCTTTTCAATAGCTTTCGCCATTAAATCTCCACCAATCGCTTGGCCATTATGTTATGTTACCGCCGTAGCTACTAGATGTATCCGACTGCCTCGAATACACCCCCAAACATACCCGGTTTAGGTTTAACTATGACGTGGCCACCTTTGTCCACATCCGTGTTCATCGACGCCTGCTATATGGTGTACCTAGCAGACCATAAACGTCCTTCTTCTTCGAGCCAACACCATGGATGCATAATGTATGACCCCCACAACACCATTCGTGCTGCAATCTACTATGTCTGGCGTGTAACATATAAGGTCCCCTGTGTCCTACATGCTTTGGTACCTGATCATTACGCCGGGCTTGTCATCTGACAATCCCCACTGTTCTTCGCTGCGCACCTGGAGTCTGTCGGCAACACTAAGAAATGTACCTTTACCCAGCTCGCACTATAAATTTTGGTTGATTTTCTTTTTAAATAAAATAAACCACCTCCATACGAGATGTTACACGCAGTCCCGAGCATATCTCGTTTCCTCACATCCATCGATCGTTGAAGCCTAGGCTCTCCGGGTCGTCTGCCTGTTGTTGTCGTTGACCAATCGGACTTCGAACTACCCTGACGCCATTTGACCGAGCTCATTTGCCCTCGATAATACCTGGCTTTCCATGTCAGAGACATCTACCCACTTTGTTCGCCGACGTCACCTGACTTTTGTAGCCATCCACATTGATGGTATGCCATCGTGGATCGTCTCCACGTGAGCCCTCTGGCTCCTTTTCCGTCATCTACGCCATCCATCTTGAGACCCGTAGCCCTGACGTCCGCCTCTCTCTTGGTATTTGTGAGCAACATCCAAACCCTACACTTGTCGTGTCGTTGCTCTGGTCACAATCGTCACTGTAAACTCCTCACTCGACTTCATACAACGTCTATGTGCTTGTTTCTACTTGTCTTGGGACTGCACAGTCGCCCTTTTCACATAGAAGCCCAAACTAGCCTCCCAACTCCTTAGCACTCCCATTTGCTCCATTGGCATCACGACTTGCCCATGACTAGACCACCTGCGATGCCTATGTCCGTCGTGGTCAATGGCCACTTGCCAGGAGTCTACTCCACGTTCGCTATGCCCAACATCGACCGACATCAACCGCCGCTCTGTATCTATCGCTTGGCGCTAACTTCCCGAAGCCTATGTCCACCGTAGCTACCGTGAAAGCGTCCACATCGCTATCAAAATCCTAGGTAGTTTCCCTTTTGATCTCCGGGTCGTCCACTTGGACACATTGTTGCGGCTTCGCTTGCCGCGTTGGTTGCGCCGTCCGACCTGAGCGTCCAAGTCAACCAACAATCTTCACGCAACCTCATCCAATGTTCGCCCACCGTCTGCTTCATATCCCTCTAAAATTCACATCATCGCGGAACCTGCGAGCCACAATCACAAAATTAAAACGAGTTCATTCATATATAAATCATAAAATCGTGTTTAATAGAACTCAGGAAGCATAAGGTTACATTTAAATTGCTTTTTATTTATGTTCTTATATTTATATATATAAACATAAATATAAGTATAAAGTGTTTTATTGTTATATATATATATATATATTGGAACCAACAATTATATTCAAGAATTTTCATTTTTATTATTATTTCAAACCTATAAACAAAGAAAACATCAACTAACAATAAAATTGCAAAATGACGACACCAAAAAAAAATAACGATAAAGAATCGTCAACAACAACAAAAAATGTTGACAAGAAAATATCGTCGACAAGAAAATGTCATCGGCAAGAAAATGTCGTCAACAACAAACTGACGACAACAAGTCATCGATAACAACAAAAAATCGTCGACAATAAAATATCGTCGACCAAAAAATCATCGACGAAAAAAATTCATCGACAATAAAATATTGCTGACAAGAACTAACGATAACTGCAAATTCAAAACAAACCAAGCATTAGACACTTAAAACCACCATGCAAACATCCTAATACCAAAATAAAAGGTGGGTCCCCAATTTTGGGGTACGTTGTGGAGCAGCCACAACAAGACCCTCAAATAGTGAAGAAGAAGAGATTCTATTTTTGGTAATAGAAGAGGAAGAAAATGGTCTCGTTGAAGATAAATCTGAAAAGTATGAAGATGCTCTTGAAGACCAAGAAGTAGAGAAAAATTCATAAAATAAAGATGAAGGTGTAGTAGATCTAGAAGTAGAACTTATTGTTGCTCTCAAGGAATTGAAAAAGGTTAGAAAGCTGAATTCAAGATTCAAGGCTCAAGTTCAAGAATATGGTGAAGAAAAAGGAAATCTTATACAAGATCTGACAAAATCAATAGCTAAGACAAGGAGATTTAAAGAAAAGCTAGAGGTAAAAGTCTTAGAATGTGAGAGATTAGAACATGAGGTAGTTTCCCTAAGGAAGGAAATGAAAGAGTCTAAGGACAAGCTACACAGGTTTGAGAAAAGTTTAAAGACTTTGGATAAGATTATCAATGCACAAAGACCTTCATCTATCAAAATGGGACTTGGTTTTGAAGGACAAGGGCAACAAGAATAAGGGTCAAGTTCAAGCTCAAAAGAGGAAGAAGTTTCAGAAGAAGAGAGTGAAGGCGAAATTGAGAGTAGAAGCTTCACCAAGGAAGGAAATAATGCACAAACAAGGAATAGGGATCATCACAGAGAAAAAAAGACTAAGAGACCAGTGGGTTCAAGGTAATATTTCTTCAAAGGACATTGTTTTTCATGTAATAGGTTTGGTCACAAGGCTATGCATTGCAGGACTCATGGAAAGGAGTATGGTATTACTAAGAGGAACTTCAAATATGGATATTTCTTTCAAGGGTATTGCTACTCTTGTAATCAATTTGGTCATAAAGCAATTCACTGCAGGATTCATGATAGAAATAGGTATGGCTTCACGAGGAGAGACTTCAAGATATTTGCACCTTCTAGGAACCACAACATTAAGTGTTATAAGTGCAATAATATTGGGCATAAGGTCAAGTGGTGTAGAATAGAGTTTCCATAGACAAGCAAGAATAGGGATACTCAAAAGGATCAAAAGGGTATGTTGAGAAAGAAGGTTGACAAAGGAAAAGAGCATTGTATGTTGGGAGTAGAAATACTCCCATCCCAAAATTAACCACCTCAAGGAGAGGAGGTGGGGAGGGGATTGAGCTAAGAGTCTTATCTTTAGTCCCAAAGGAGTCCCTTTGCCATTGATATCAAAGGGGGAGATATTTGAGTAAGGGGGAGAACATTCAATCAGGGGGAGCAGTTTCTCAAGGGGAGCATATTTGGAAAAAGGAAAATGAATGTTTAAGAAAAAGGGTTGCCATCAATGACAAAGGGAGAGATTGTTGGAAATTTTGAGTAATTATGTTGTCATTGATGTCAAGTGTTTTGTGCAAGGCAAATTCATTTTGGTACAAGGAATGGTTATAATATTTTATATTATAAGCCAAAAAGATTGGATAAAAGGTTGAAGGCAAAAAGTTTACGCCCATGGTTTTAAAGAGAAAAGAGAAGATATTATAATATTTTAATATTATAATAATTAATCCAAAAGGGCTTATTAAAAATAAAATAAAAAGTTGACAAAGGATCCCATGCAAAAGTATTATTTAATACTAAAATTAAATAATATAATATTTAACCCAAAGTTAAATATTATATTAAATATAAAATTAAATTTGAAATTGGCAAAGGGCACCAAAATTCAAATTTAAAATGGAGGTCAACAAAGGTTCTTCGCCGACATCATGACAAGGTTTTGAACGCGTATAAAAATGGGGAGCCAAATTATTTTCCAAGGTACCAATGTTATATGCTTACAAATTAATCGATCAAAGGAGCAGAGCAAAGTGTTTGAAATATCATTCGTCGAACAAGAGGAAGTGCATAAAGACAAGGAGGCACACAATTAAGTTTCACCAAGGGTTGGTAGCCCAAGTGGAAGGCATGTCCTACATAAGGCGTGGGCAGAGGAAAGGTCTATGGTTTGATTCTCCCTATAACCGATTTGAGCATTTTGTTTCGGTTTCATCGAAAGCAGCAGATATAAAAGGCAGAGACCAAGGTTTTGGTCTCAACCGCTTGGCTAGCGCAAGTAGTCAAGTGCTACGCTTGGAAGCTAGAGGTCGAAGGGTCGATTCCCGTCTACAACAAGCAAGGATTAATTTTTGGTGAAAAGGTATGCTCCATGTTATTTAATATTGACTATAGTTGATATTCAGCGGATGTAATTTGGGATATAGTTGGAACATAGAAGGTAGAAGGAGAAATAAAGTTTTACATTATATTTAAAGTGTTTTTGATGTTATTTAATTTTTATGCAAATTTTTGAGTGATAAGTTTGTAAAAGGTTTATTTTAGCATTGTAATTCTTAGGTCTTGGACATTAAAGTGGATTGGAAATTGTTTTGAGAGAGTGGAGATAAAAGGTGTAAAAGGTATTTTTATTGTTTGTAATTCTTGCTTTATAAAAAGAGAAATTGTTGAGAGAGTTTTACATTGTCCTTGAGAACAAAAGAAGAGTCCTAGAACATTATTTTCAGAATTCATTGAGCACCTTATAGAAGAAAAATTCATGTGGATATTTTGAAATAGAATCTTGCTATTTAACATTTGAAGTGGCACATAGAAAGGTGGTTGGTTGTGAGACAGGTTTTGAAGATATATCTCCATATGAGCAAGCAAAGAGGTATGGGCATATCATTCTTTATCTTAAGTGTTGATTGAATTGAATGTTTTGAAACATAAGGTGGAGTGAAAAGGATTGTTTGATAAGCATTGTTGGAAATATTTGAGTGAGATTGTGTGCTTCATTGTTGAATATTTAGAAACATTTGGGATAGAATTTGAGAACAATTTATGTTTCCATTGTTGAAAGGGTTTGAGACCTACATTAAGCATATTTGTTGAAATAAAGTGAAACACCTATACTAGGGTTTGTGAGTAGATTGTGCTTCATTGGTTGAATAATTGTGTGGAGCTTTTGAGCATTGGTTGAGAGATATTGATTGAAAGTATGGGAGTAATAGATCAGTTTTGTGAAATAATTTATACATTGTTCTGAATTGATTTGAGAGAGATTTTACAAGTGATTGAGATTAATTGGTTGAGTACAAACTTTGTGAGTGTGAAACATATTGAGGTTTTGATAGAGCTTATTATTCTCTATATGTTCCACAGGTTAAATGAATTCTGGATAGAATGTCTAAACTGCTTCAAGTTAAAGGAATTACTTTGAAGATCAGACAAAGCATTTGATAGCATTGTGTGCAAGATTTGAGATTGATTGAGAATATCTTTTGAGATGTTTTGAGCATGTGTTAGAGCAGGTCTGAGAATATTCTAGAGCATATTTGAGCAAGTCTTTGAGAAGACTTGAAGGCTGATTTGAACAAGTATTTGAGAATACTTGAAGGCATATTTGAGCAAGTCTTTGAGAAGACTTGAAGGCATATTTTACCAAGTCTTTGAGAAGACTTGAATATAGATTTGAGCAAAGATAAAGAGTAATTGATTGATGATTTGTTCAAGCTTTGTGTTAAGGCTTGGAAAATATCTAAGTAGAATTAATTTGTTATTTAATCAAGCTTTGTGTTAAGGCTTGGCGACATATTTGAAGATAGAATTTGGTGCAGATTTATGAGCAGAGTTAGAGCATATTTATACTATAATTGGGATAGATTTTGATGTGTATTTGAGACAAAGTTGAGAGAAGGCTTTGGAGGTGATAGAGCAAAGAGGACAGTAGTCTTCAGTGGATAGAGATCCATAAACCAGTGCAGTGGGGATAGAGGTATCCTATGGAGAGAGATCCATAAGCCAAATTAGTGGGGGTAAAAGTCTTCCAGAAGATCATCAACCAAATCAAAGGGGTCAAATTTCTCCTATGCATAGATATCCATAAGCCAGAGAAGAGGGGATAGAGTTCTCACGTGGATAGAGATCCACAAACTAGAACAAGGGGAAAGAGTTCTCCTATGGAGAGTGATCTGTGAACCAACTGGAAAGATAGAGTTCTTTTGTGGAGATAGATCCACAAACCAGTTGAGGAGATAGAGTTCTCTTGGATAAAGTTCCACAAACTAGATAAAAGGGGAAAGAGTTCTCCTGTGGAGAGAGATCCATAAATCAAAGCATAGGGGATTGGTGTCTCCTTTGGATAGAGGTCCATAAATATTGTAATAGGGAATTGATTCCCAAGAATATTTGTTGAGAAAAATTAGTAGAAATATTTTCTTCGTGTAGTAGATCACATTGGGTGAACCACGTTAAATTGGTGTCTCTCTTATGTGTGATGATTTATGCATTGCTTTGATTACTACTATTGATATTGCCATTGATAATATTGGATAATATTGTTTGGGAAAGAAAAGTAAAAGTTGATCTTATATTGTTCACATCCCCCTCTTGTTATAAGCTTGTGTTATTCATTTGCTACATATTATTCCATCACTAGTATCACCAGCCCCTGTATTTGTACAATACAATCATTCATTGAAGCTATAAATTATTATGCTACTACAAGGTCTTGGTCTTGGCTGACCAGGCGGTAATAATCCATCCATATGGTAGCCTCGAGTTGATCTCAAACAAATCATTTAATGCCCGAGAGATCCGTGGGCTCATATATTTTTGCACATGATTTCATAAAGGGTCTCCCATAGTGTCTACTCTATTTTATTATTTTTTTGGTTGCAAAATATGCACCTATATCTTTTTTAAACATGTTAAAGCATGCAACTATATATGTGCATATAGTGGGAACCTATCTTCTCGTAATCAACAATAATTATAGAATCTACATAATTAATATTAAATCATATGTTGGGATATAGTTGGATATAATTACAATCTCCCCCATACCTGATTGGTGCTACATGATATATTGCTAGCATGGGATTGCATTATTAGACAACATAATCGTGGGGCATGTGTTGGCATGTCACACAAAAATAATTTTTATGATAACTATGCACATATATAATAGAAAAATTGGTACATACTTGGGTGATTTTTTATGAAATATTATGTGTAGACACCTGGTGGTGCAACATGATTGATAAAAATATTGATTATAGCTTATCATGGTGAATCAGTGGCTTGCATTGTTTCGTGTGGTGCAATTTCATCAAAGTAATGTTATTATGTACTACATTTTTATTAGATTTGAGATCTCATGCTAAAAATAAAACTTCTGATTATTTAGCATGGGACAACACATCCCCACATTGGAATTCAAAAGTGGTGTATCCCATTATCAACATCTCAAAAGTAAGCATAGTCCAACGTCGATGATCGAAAAGTAGCATACTCTATAATCAAAAAGTTGAATTCATCATTTTCATATAGATTTAGGTGCCACTTTTTGATATAGGCATCACTTTTGCTATGGATATAGGCACTTTCCTTTAGATGGAAGGTAGACACTTTTGTTTCATTTGGATATATGTGTCTTCATTGTTTTGGTTCTAAATATAGGTACCCTTACTACTCTGAATATAGACACATGTTTCCTTTATATAGGTGCATGTGTTATACCTCTGATGATATGCACCATATATAGGCACCCTTGTCTTGATCCAAATATAGGCATCGCTTCTCTAGTAGAATATAGACAACTGTGTGGTCACCTGAATATAGGCACTGCCCCCCTGGTGGGAAGTAGGCACCCCTTTTTTTAGATCAAATACTTTTATCATCCTCCTAGTCAAAAATAGGTGCATGTTGCCTGACCTGGAAATAGGCACCTACTATTGCTAGGATATAGGTACTGTTTTTGCATTGCTACATTCTTAAAAAGCAAGAAAAACATAGGGCGATGTAGCTTCATTCTTGATAGGCCTAGTTTGACCTGGCTTCCTATAGATTGCGTCTAATTCCACATGGCCCTACAAAAATAAACACAAAATAAAAGAAAAATAGGGGTCATAGCTTATTGCTTGATACACTTGGTTGGCCTAGATACCTACAGATTGCATCTGAGTCCATGTGTCCCTAAAAAATAAATACACTAAAAAATAAAAAATTTATCCTTAAAAATGTGTTAGAAAAATTACATATATAAAAAACTATTTTTCTATGAATGCATAAGCGTTCGTCAAACTGCTTAATATTTTTCATCAAATAGAGTCTCCTCCATTCCTACATTTCAGTCAATTGCATGAACTGAAGGTGCATGGTATGGTCGTAGGTGGTGGTCATTGACTATTAAAATGATATCGCTACCATCAATGGTTTTAATGCAAACACCATCGTTATTAATTACTTCAACCACCTCATACGAGCCCATCCACCTCTGCATGAGTTTTCCCTTGTGCTCTTGGAACAAGGAATCATAAAGTAATACCCAATATCCTTATTTAAATTGTTTTGGCTGTATGTGATGATCATGCCATATGACCCTCTGCTTCTACATGATTTTTGTGCATTATAGTGCATCTTGTTTGTATTCATCCAACTGATTCAGTTGGTGAATACATTCCTATTGTGCAACCTCTAAGTTCAGGTTTAGATCTGCAACCATCTGTAGGGTTTTTTATTTCAAATTCAATTGGCATCATTGCATTATTCCCATAAATCAACTAAAATGGTGTAAATATCGTAGTTGTTTTCCAGGTAGTCTAATATGCCCATACTACTTCTGATAGGCATTTTTTCTAGTCCTTATTGTGTTGTTGCATTGTATTGGTGAGAATGTTCTCCAAATCCTGGTTTGTAACCTCCACCTACCAATTTGCTTACAAATTATGGAAGGTGGTTTTGTTGTGCTAGATCTAGAGTTGTTGCATCAGTTCTTGAATCATCTTGAAGGAAAAATAAGTTCCCTGGTCTGTGGTAATCTCCCTGGGAACATCAAATATAGTAAAAATAAATTCATACAAGAACTATGCTACATTATCTTCTTTTGTATTATGTAGTGCCTGCACTTCAACCCACTTAGTCACATAGTCAGTACATACTAAAATATACCTTTTACCGTTAGATTATGGATTGATTGGTCTAACAAAATCCATCCCCCATTTATCAAATGGTTCAATATGCACATGGGACTGAAGAGGTATTTCATATCATGGAGTTGTTCTACCCATTCTCTGAAATTGATCACAATGACTAACATATTATATTACATATTTGAATAATGAGGGTCAATAATACCCTATTTGCAAAATTTTAAATGCAGTTATTCATATTGCAAAATATCGACAATATGGTTTGTCATGACATGCTTTTAAAATTTTACGGTTTCATTTTTCATAACATATCTACACATGATTTTATCGAGGCCAATTTTAAATAGGAAATCTTCAATCCATGAGAAGGCTACACTCTTTTCAATTAATGTTTGATCTTCTCTAGGTGTGAGTGCATGTGATATTTTTTTTATCGCTAGATAATTTTCCATATCAACATACTAGAGTATTTTTTCATCAAGAGTAAAGAGATGTTCTTCCAAACATCGGTCTTCAGTGGTAGTGTTGTCTTTATATATTAACATAAAGAGAAAATATGCCACAACATTATCCTTACCGGGTTTGTCTACGATAGTCACATCAAATTACTATAGGAGTAATAGCCATTTAATAATTGTACCACTTATTGTTGGCTTGTTCATTAGATATCTGATGGATGTATGGTTAGTGTGTACAAAGATTTTGTAGCCCATGATATAATGGAAAAATTTATTAATGGTATGTACAACTACCAAGAATTATTTCTCCATGATAGTGTAGTTGAACTCAATGCTTGTAAGGTTTTTACTAACATAGTAAATGGCATAAAACTCATTATCATCTTTATGTCCTAGTGTTGCCCCTATGGAATTATTAGATGCATTTATATAAACGTGGAATGGGAGGTTCCAATTTGGACCTCTCAAAATGGGAGAAGTTTTTAGTCTCTCTTTCAAGTTCTGGAATGCTTGTTCATACTCATTACTCCAAAAAAATTTGACATATTTGGTTAACAGTGTGTGCAGTGGTTTGGTGGTTTTTCTAAAATCTTGAATAAACCACTAGTAGTATCCAACAAAGCCTAAGAAATTTTGGATATCTCTTTGTGTTTTGGGAGTAGGTAATTTTTTAATTACTTCTATTTTCCTTTTATCTACCTTGATCCCCTTAGCAGAGATATGGTTTCCTAAAACTATCCCTTCTTGCATTAACATGAAGCATTTTCATTACTGAGGGATAGGTTTGTTTCTTGACAATGTTGGAGTACTTTTTCTAGATTAGTTGTAACTTCTTCAAAGGTTTCACTATATATGGTGAAATCATCTATATAGACTTCTACAGGCTCTCCTACCATATCTAAAAAATTCTAAGAACTGCCTGCTAGAAAGTGGTAGGTGAATTACATAACCCAAATGGTAAGACTCGATAGGCAAAGGTACCCCAAGGATAGATAAATATGGTCTTTTCCTGATACTCATCCCCTATTTGGATTTGATTATATCCACTATACCAATCAAGGAATGAAAAATATTTTCATATTGCCAACGTATTGAGCACTTAGTCTATAAAAGGTAGGAGTAAATGGTCTTTTCTAGTGGCTTTGTTTAGCATTCTGTAATCCATGCAAATCCACAACTTACCATTTTTATTGGGCACTACCACCAAAGGTGAAACCCATTGACTATCAAAAATGGGATAGATGAGTTCAATTGATGAAAGTTTTTGTAGTTTAGCTTTTACTATTTCCTTCATTAATGGATTCATCCTCCTTTGAGGTTGTATTGACGATCTTGCATTATCTTCCAAATAAATTCTATGCATGCAGGATTTAGGTGCAATACCCCTCATGTATTTATAGTCCCACATGAAAGTAGTTTTATGGTTGACTAGTATTTCTTTCAACTTGCCCTCTTGAACAGTTGATAATGCATTGTCAATGTTTAGTATTTTGCTAGGTTCTATCTCTATCTATTTAACATGATTTTTCTTGTTACCTACAAGTGGGGATTCTATAGGAGGATGTGAAAATTCTCCCTAAAAGAATTTTATTATGACTACATATTCATAGGTTTCATATTATACTTCATCTAGGACCATCACTTGTTATAGCATTGGCAAGGTATCGACATTTAGAACTTTAGAATTTGGTTCTCCCAATTCGTCGATGGATTGTGCAGGAGGATAAATGACTAGGTTTTTAATGTTTTGTCCATCCAAAATTATCATTTTTCTAGTCCTACTACTTATGTAGGTGTTAGCTATTGCCAACCAAGGATGTCCTAATATGAGTGGATAACCACCCAATCCTAATATAGACTATAGAACTAGAAAGTCTGCCAGATATTCCCATGCATCTACAGTTACAATCACATCTTCTAGCATTCCCTTTGAGAGTACTATAGATCGATCAACCAATTGTAAAACTATTTTGGTTGGCCTCATATCTATTAGTTGCAGTTTTTGTGTGCTTTTTTTAGGCATGATATTTATAGTTGTTCCTAGATCTACCAAAGTGTTGGGTAACCTTAAGCCTACGACTTGAACTATTAAGACTGGGCTTCCTAGATCAAAGTAGGTATTTCCTAACATTAAGTCAGCTAACTGATCTACCACATGCACTAATTTTGATGATTATTTCCATTTTGGTTTCTTAGGACATAATTATCTAATGGAATTTGTGTAAATTGGTACATATCTTATGGCCTGATAGAGGATAATTATGACAATCAGGTTTTTCAACCCTTCTATTATGTCAAATTTTGGCTACAATTTTTTTTGGGTTTTTGTAACCTTTTTTTTTTATTTGTGGAAAACATCCCAAAAGGGATGCCACTTTCGGGTAAGACCCAAGGAGGCAGGGGTATCCATTCCGCCAAAAATGCCCAGGACTCGGACCTGGCCTACCACCTTTGACATACTCAAGGAGCAAACAAACACACAAAACCAAATTTAAAAAAAAGTAAATAACAACAAAAATAATAAAATAAAATAAAAAACATGCTCCTTGAGTGTGTCAAAACCAAAAGCACAACCAAACACGCACAATAAGATAAAAGAAACCACAACACAAACCACATAGAAAAACACAAGAACCACATAACAAAACACAAACAAGACAAAAACAACAGAACACTACAAAGACATAACCCAAAAAAAACATGAAAAATAAACACAACCAAAACCTAAAAAATAAAATAAATAAAATAAAAATAAAAACAACCAACAACAGACAATAAACAAAAACAAAAAACATAGAAAACACTCACACATAAAAAAATGAAATAACACAAACAAAGAGAAACCCAAGAACAAGAACGAAAAAAACACAAGAACAATAACAAAAAACATAAAAAAAAACAACAAACAAACAAAAAAACAACACAAAGAACACAAAAACAAAACAAAACAAAAGAACCCACCCACCTTAAAAAACTAAACAAAAAAACAAAGAAGACAAAAGAAAAAAAAATGAACAAAACAATGACCTATCTAGACCAGAAGACTATTAATGCAAGAATCAACAGAGGAAACAAAATAAAGAATAGAATGAGCTAGGGAACTAAAAAAACTGAATGAACCAAAGAGAAACAAAACAAAAAAAAACAAGAAGAAACTAGGTACCTTCAGAACTGGAGCCATCCAAAGAAATGATAGAAAGAAGAGCTTCCCTAATTTGAGAAGCCCACCATATAGGAGGGTGGCCATAACAAGTAAGATCACCTTTGTCCAAAGCCCAATTAGCTAAAGCATCAGCACTCTTGTTTTGATCTCCGACCACATGATTGTAATCAACTTTCAAAAATCCCATCCTGGATTAACTGAATCTTCTCAATAATTCTTTTTATTCTCCAATCCACCTTATGATTCTTAGAAGGAGTCTTCAAGAGATTAATCATAAGTTGAGAGTCAGACTCAACTAACACCTTTTCCCATCCAACCTTAGTAGCCTCCCGAAGGCCTCTAAGGATACCATACCCCTCAACAAGGTTATTGGAAAGAATACCCAAATTCTCAGCAAAAGTAAAAACCAGGGAGCCATCTGAAAGTCTACCAATTCCTCCCACTCTGGCTTTTCCAGGGTTCCCTCTAGAGGCTCCATCAGTATTGACTTTTCCAAAATCCTTAGGAGGAGGTTGCCAATTTCTAGTCCTATCCATCTTACTAATACTCACATTCCCTTTAAGTTGGTTGCCCTTAGAAGGTTTAATCTTCAATATTTGCATCACTTGATCCCATCTTTGGTGGGAGTTTTGGGGGTGATTAAGGAGTTGATGGACTGATTCAACTAAGTTGGCTATGGTCTTTTGCCAAATATAGTGAATATCCTTCCTATCTTGATTAAAAATTTGGTTGTTCCTTTCATTCCAAATATTCCAAAGAAGAATGGTAGAACCCATCCAAACTAACTGCCTAATAAAATGATCAACACCCTCTTGATTAGGCCAATCCCTCCAAATATGTTCAAAAGTGAAAAAATTGGACCACTGTAAGCCAAGTAAAGTTGCCATTCTCCTCCATAGCTCAGAGGCTAAAGTACACTCAATAAAAATATGGTTGATATTTTCTACATTCTCTTCACACATTTCACATCTAAAAGGGCCATGAAAACCACGCTTCATAAGTTGCTCACCAATAAGCACCCTACGATGCAATAAAATCCAATTAAAGAACCTCACCTTAGGCCAGAGCTTTTGAGCCCACAATTGAGAAAATATGTCAGAAGAATGGTTGGGATTATTATGGCATAAGGTCAAATAACCTTGAGCAACTGAATACTCACCCTTAGTAGTGTTGTTCCATCCAAAACAATATTTTTCATGGGACCAAGAGAGGGATCTCATATGAAGGATGCCTTGGATATCTTGTCTTTGCCTTTCTGGGATTTGAATAGGCCAGTCCTCAATAGGGATCCAATATCTACCAACCTTTGAATTACCAGTATGGTACCGACGATAATTAGCCACCTTTATCCAATTAGCTCGGTGAAGCTCCTCCATCCAAGGCCTCCAATCGGGAAACCGAGTTATCAAAGGCTTGTGACCATCCCAAGAATCTGTCCAAAAATTTGCATGTTGACCATTATGAATGATCCAAAATAATTTTTTCTTTATCAAATCCTCACCAGTCTTAAGAACTGCTAAAATGGGAGAACCTTTGGTAGGAAGTTGATAGCGAACAAGGTCTTCAGGACTTTTGTTCTCAGCATATTTAGCACGGAGATTATTGGCCCAAAGAGCATTGGGGTTATGCAACATCCTCCAATATAATTTAGCAGCTAAAGCTTTGTTGTTATTAATTGAAGACCGGAATCCTAACCCCCCTTCACTCTTAGGAAGACATAAAGTATCCCATTTCACCAAGGCCCATTTTCTTTTCTCCTTAGTACCACTCCAAAGGAAACGATGACTGATTTGATCCAATTCTCGAAGAACAACCTTTGGGATATTCAAAATGGAAGAAACATAAATAGGAATAGCTTGAAGGACTGATTTTACCAAGGTGATTCTACCCCTGAAGAAAGCCACTTGTTGGTCCACTTTCCAATTTTCTTCTTGACTTTGTCCAACAACCAATTCCAATCTTTATTTTTTTGCCTTTGAATATTTATGGGAATACCTAAATAAGTGATTGGAAGAGAGGTCTTCTTATATCTTAATTTATCCAAGACCATGGATTCCTGTCTAGCAGAGCAATGAAAGAAAATAACTTTAGATTTGTCTTCATTGATCAACCGCCCAAGTAGCCTTAGAAAAATAGCTAATGATTTGCTTAATATTAGAAGCTTCCTTAACCGTAGCTTTACCTAAAAGGGTAGAGTCATCCACAAATTGAAGATGAGAGATAGGTCTAGCTCCATGAGCAATGGTAACTCCCTCAAGGGTTTTGTTTTCCCTCTTTTTGGTTATAGTCCTACCCAAGCATTCAACAAGAATGATGAATAAATAAGGGGATAGCGGGTCACCTTGCCTAATACCTCTGGAAGCTGGGAAATACTGAGAAGGCCTGCCATTGATAAGAACTAAGTAGGAAACTGAAGAGATACATCCCATAATCCAATCCATCCAATCCTTAGAGAAACCAAATTGCCTCAAAACTTTGATAAGGAAGTGCCAATCCACTCTGTCATAAGCTTTGGATAAGTCTAACCGGATGAACATAGAAGGAGAATTTTGCATATCCATGGAATGGATGGCTTCCCGAGCAAGAACTATCTCATCTACTATTTGACGTCCTTCCACATATCCCCCTTGCTCTGGGGAAATAATCTTATGCAAAAGAGGCTTCAACCTTTCTCGCCATGATTTTAGTAATAATTTTGAGAAGAACATTACATAAAGCAATAGGTCTAAAAGCTGAGATATGATCAACCTCTTGAGCTTTTGGAACAAGAGTAATATAAGTTTTATTGATAACCTTCAAAATTTCTTTGGATTTCCTGGCTTCTTCCACCACCTCTAATAAATCAACATGAAGGATATCCCATAACTCTTGGTAGAACTCAATAGGAAAACCATCAGGACCTGGGGTTTTCCCTTTTTGCATTTTAAAAACTACTTGTTGAAGCTCATTGATAGTAACAGGAGCAGTCAAAATAGAGTTCTCCTCATAAGTGATAAGAGAAGGGATTGCTTGAAGAACATTTTGTTGTGAAGCTGAGTCAAGAGGAGTAGCAACAAAAATATTGGAAAAGTAATCAACAACAATAGAGTTCATGCCATCCCAAGTATAAACAACATCTCCAGAATCTGATTTTAAGGAAGAAATAAAGTTGTGAGATCTTCGAGCTAGAAGAGATTTGTGGAAGAAATTTGTGTTTCGATCTCCTTCTTTGAGCCATTGAATTCTAGATTTTTGCTTCCATAAGATTTCTTCTCTTTTTTCCCATTCCTCTAACCGAGTTGTGAGTTTAATTTCATCTCGCACTTCTCTTCTCTCGTGAGGCCATCTAAACGGATTTTCTTATTCAAATTTTCAAGATGAGCAATAACTTCATGTTTTTTTTTATGAACATCCCCAAACTCTTTCCAGTTCCAAGTCTTGATTTTGGATTTAATGTATTGCAGTCTTTTGGCAAAACAGAACATCTTAGTCCCATGCCTAGGTTTACCTTCCTTCCACCATTGTTGCACACGAGGTCTGAAGGAAATGTCTCTAAGCCACATTAATTGAAAACGAAAAGGAGAGAAACTCACATTGGTTTTCCACATTTCCACCATGACTGGCCAATGATCCGAACCAGCATTATTAAGAGTCTTCACTTTAGGAATGTGACCATGGATTAAGAAATTTTTAGAGAGCAAAAACCTATCCAATCTCTCCATTATACAAGCTAAGCCTTGCCTTCTGTTAGACCAAGTCATAAGGCCATTATCTGGTTGGATATCCACAAGATGGAGGTTTGCAATATATTCGCTCATGAGGTCAGTACTTTTGTCCAAATTTCTATTTCCCCCCATTTTCTCATCCAGAGAGAGGATGGTATTGAAATCTCCTCCGATCAAGATCCAAGCTTTAGGAAAATGAGAGATAATATGAGTAATATCCTTCCACTGTCTTCTTTTTTCCTCCAAAGAAGTCGGGGCATAAATAGTAATGCAGAGCATAATCTGGTTGGAATGTCTACTTTGAATAGCTATAGCCAACAAACCCCAACCGCCAACCATATGGTGAATAACTACCTCTTTTGGGTCCCAAAGACAAGCAATGCCACCCGAAGTCCCTTGGGAACTGAGGGAAACCACTTTTCCAGCTGGCCAAATTTTACTGGCAATTAAGTCCATATCCTCCATTGACATCTTTGTTTCTTGAAGGAAAACAAGATGTGGATGATTTATCCGAATCATTCTTCTAATTTCATTTTGTTTTGAAAGACTCCCTTTGAGTCCTCTAATATTCCAAGTGATGATCTTCATTAATACCAGGGCTAAAAATGTTGGGAAGGGCATTAATCTTACCTTCCTCTACAAGCTTTTCACCTTCTTTTACCATATGATATTGATTGGTCTTGCGACCTACTTTTTGATTAGAATCCATCTTCAATTTTTTTTCCCTATTTCTTGACTTATTCCAATTGAATCCGAGATGGCTTCTAACCTTGAAGAATGCTCATACACAACCAAAATTTTACTAGATGGTTCAATGGAGTCTATATTGGGACCTGCATTATTTGAAGTTTTGACATTTGAAATATTGTTTTTCTTGTGTAAATTTTCTCCTTTTTTTCTGTTGAAAACCTTTGATTTGTTGGTTTGTCTCTCGAGTTCTTTCCTTCATATTTAAATTGTGTTTCTAAGATTTTAGTTTCCATTATTTCCTCTTCCTCACTTGGGACATCATTTGTGGAAAGGATTTCAAACATATTAGCAAATGACTTTGATTGATCCTTCATTACTGGTTTTTTCCGAGTGTTCTTCTTCTTAGGTATTTGGAAACCCGCTTGAGTTTATATCTTCTTTCTTTTGATCAAGAATTTTATTTGGGCAAGCACCGGCCAAATGACCATATTCATGGCAAATTCTACAACGAAAAGGAATGTTCTCATAGTCCACTACTTGCTCCCAAGTGTCTTCCCCAAATTGTAATGTGATCTTTTTAGGTAGGGGTTTGTCAAAATCCATTAAAACACAAATTCGAGCATAAATAATATGTTCAAAATTTTGAGTACAATCAATGAATCATCATAAAAGTTCCTAAAGAGTTTCCAATTGAAGAAAAAATAGTAGGATTCCAAAATTCAATAGGGAGGCCAAAGAGTCTAACCCACACGGGAGCTATAGAAGGCATCTCTTCTTCGGCTTTAAATTTAGTATGCCAGGGCTTCATGAAAAGCCCCGCCCTTCCAAAAACCAAGGACCCCCTTGAAAATTTTTCTCTCTATCTTCATTATTAGCAAATAAAACAAGAAAATAACCATTTGGATAAATAGAGATTTGTAACTCACCTTTAGTTTTCCAGATTTTTGTAGCCCAGACTTTGAAAGTAGATAGACTCGGACGAAAACCCACGAACCGACAAATTAGTCCTCTTTTTTCCAAATCTTCAATGCCAGTCTGAATGTTACCCATATCAAGCTTAACAATAGGAGTTCCATCAACTGCTTTAAGACATCCTGACTCCATTTTCCCGGGATCAATCTTAGGCATTCTTAGAGGTTTATGAGAAGCCCTAATATTGATATTAGCATTGGGCTGAGGCTGTCCACCATGAAGGGCATCCCTAAAATTCATTTTTGGGACCGAGTCTTCAAAATTCTTACCCTTGACAGGGGTTTTCACAGTAGAATTATTTTGTGGGTGCACCTTAGCACCAGATTCACTTGAGATATGAGCCATTTTTTGATCAACTACTTGAAACTTATTTCGTGGTCTCTTTAATCCTTGCCCTAGACGCCGTGGAAAGGTATGGTTTTCACTTTTCTTTTGTGCAACAAATTGGAAGCCGTTGTCACTCAAGTTCATAGTATGATCTGTTGAAAGACAAATTTCTAACCCATATTGTATCCCCTGCAACATTTCCTGCTAAAATATTGAGCATAAACCACAAAAATATTGGTCGCTAGGGCCCGAAGGCCCTAAAAACCAACCTCTGGAGCTGCTTGCACTCAACCCAGATGAAACCCTCGCATAGCCGCTTGCCAAATATATCGTTCACACATAGGGATGTGCTAGGATCTGTGTTGCTCCAAATGATATGAAAATTGGTGGAGACGTTCTAGGGTTTTTCAGGCATCTACCCTCAAAATTTCAGCTCAATCCGAGTTCGGATGAGTGAGATATGGCCAAAACGAGTTCGACAGTTTGGGCAGTCCTGCAAAAAATGTCTAATCAATAGGTTTTTATAACCTTTTGGGGAAAGGTGGAACCTCTTCATTGTTGGTTTGTTCAACAATTAAATTTTCTTCCACCCCCTCTACTAGAGATTTTTTTTCTTCTACTTCTACTTCTATTTTCTCTTCCTCCACTATTAGAGGTGTGGGAACTACTCCTACTTGTATACCTAACCTAAGTTGTATAGGATTACAATCTATACCAATATGATACATAATGTCTACCTGATATGTGGGTTGATTTATATTATTATTTGGATTTATATTTGGTTTTATCGATAGCTTTTGTGGCCTGGAAGTAGGTGGTACCGGTAAACTAGGTAATAGTGGTGTTTGTATTGTGGTTTGTGGAGAAGTCCACGCATTATATTTTTGCTATTGTGTTTGATCTTGCTGGTATGGCATCCATGGATAAGGTGTGTAGGTATTAAACCCTTGGGTGACATTCATCCAAGGTTGATGATCCCATAATTTCATATTTGGTGGTTGAGCTTGTCCTTGGTTCACAAAATTGGATCCCCCATATTGTGGTACTACTCCTAGCATGCTACCTCCCATAGGAAACTGTTTCTAATTTCTCCTATTACCCATGAAATAAGTTTTTTCTACTTCTGGTTCCTCTTTCATGTTTGATAATTTTGGGCACAATTTTTTTTTGTGATCCATGGATAAGGTGTGTAGGTATTAAACCCTTGGGTGGCATTCATCCAAGGTGGATGATCCCATAATTTCATATTTGGTGGTTGAGCTTGTCCTTGGTGCACAAAATTGGATCCCCCATATTGTGGTACTACTTCTGGCATGCTACCTCCCATAGGAAACTGTTTCTAATTTCTCCTATTACCCATGAAATAAGTTTTTTCTACTTCTGGTTCCTCTTTCATGTTTGATAATTTTGGGCACAATTTTTTTTTGTGATCCATTTTACAAATGGCACACACTTTGACCTTGTTTTTTGGACACTCATTCTTGGGGTATTTTCTTCTACATCTTGGGAAAAAAAATGCTAGTGTTTCTTTAGTTTCTTGATTATTTTTTTGAAGCTAGAATGTGTTTAATTGAAGTTCAAGAGATGATAGAAAATATCTCTTCACGTCTTCCAAAAAAATTCCTAATTCTACCTTTGTTACAGAGGCTATGGTTTTTGTTCCTTGATTTATGGATTTACCCTTTCTCCTAGAATAATTTTGATAGAAATATTGAATATCCAACATTTGTGTTGGTAAATTTCACCTCACGATAACAAGTTTAAGTATTTTAAGGATTCGTTTGTGAGACCCTTAAGAATATGCTTCTCAAGGATTTCTCACCCAATTTTGCATGGGGTGAACGTTGAAGATTGAAATTTAAACTTCCCCAATAATATTCTAGTGACTCTTCCTCCCTTTGCAACATATCTAGGACTTCTTCTCTAGCATCTTGTACCTTATCAAAATCTTGATATTGTTCTAGGAATATTTTCTTCATGTCCTCCTAGGTGACAATTTGTTTGTTACCTAGATCGATAAACCAACATAATGTTGAATCATCTAATGTAGAGGGAAACAATTTTAGTTTTTGAGCATCATTTTGTAGTCCACTAATCTACAAAGCACATCAAATTTTAAAATAAATAGATCAGGGTCCTCAGTTGGTAGTCCTCTAAAAATAGAAAGGTGTGCAAGGAAGATATGTTTTATTTTGGTATCTCCTCTTATTTTTTCAATAGGAAAATCAAAATTGGTGGAAGCCTCCTCATTTTTAGCCATAGTTTTAGATGATGTAGGTGTTAAACCTGAAGCTTCTACACCAGCTAATAAAGCTTCACACTCGTTTATTGTATCTTAAAATAGTAAATCTAAATCAAATCCTAAGGCAAACCCCCTTTCTAATGTTTTCCACCTTGGATCATTTTTAAAGAATATTTGTCTAAATATTGGATTAATATGCCAAGGTGTCTCTGGTGGAGATGATTTTGAAGCTTTGGGAAGTATTTCAGATGCTTTAGAAGGTATTTCAAAAGGTTTTTCAGGTATTTTCGGAATTATTTCTTCTTTCCTAATAAAACATTTGGTTGGTCCTCTTGGTCTTGGTGGACTCATACATTATCAGGTAAGGGATCTATGGGTAAGATATTCTAAACAATTTTTTTTAGGTTTACTAACCTACATATCCTAGAATACTATAGTTGGTACTCCTTGACAACGATGTTAAAATGATGAGCAAAAAAAAGTGTTCCTAAAAATAGTTATTTTCCTTCCATTTAATTTATCAATTTGAGAGTTCATAAACTTGTTGAGTACCTATGCACAATATATGTCTGTAGTAATTGGGAGATGAGTCTTATATATCATTTGGTTTGGTGGGGGTGTGTTTGTTCGTGTAGTTTAGTTTTATCCAAACCAATAAAAACTAAATACAAAAAATTAAAACACACAACTAAAAGAAACTATAAGAAGTAAATTGTTGAAATTAAAATACTAATATCAAACACATGACTGAAAGGGAAATTGCTAAAATTAAACACACAACTTGAAATGAAATTGTAAAAATTTAAATACATAACTGAATTAAATAAAATAGAAAACAAACACATTGCATAAATGAAGAAAGTAGGAAATAAAATAAAATAATAGGGGAGGATTACTGCCTAGAGTGGGTTCAAGCTCCTATATATAGTTCACCTAGTTTTTTATGTAACACTCACTTCTCTGATATGCGTAAATAGAGAACACTCAAAACTTGATTAATAATTATGTAATACAGAATAACAACACTTTGTAAATTGGAAATTAGGGATCCTTTATCTCAAAAATGACTTGTATTTTATACAAAACGTGGCCATTCATTGTTACAAAAAATAGGTTCTAATTTAATAATGCGATGTGATTTGCTATAGCCTATTCATACATAGTTATAATTGATATATAATAAAAGAGTGACCACGTCTAAAATTAATCATGCAAGATAATGATGACGATCTCTAAGTTTACATAACCATCTATGAAGAACACAAGCTTATACTGAGAGGGAGGGTGAACAGTATAAGACCACTTTTTACTTTTCCTTTCAATTCAATATTATGCAGTGTATAGATAGCAGTATCAATAGCAGTAATCAAAGCAATGCACAAAACACCATACACAATAGAGACACCACAATTTACGTGGTTCACCCAATGTGGGCTACTCCACGGAGAAAATATTTTACTAAAATTTTCTCAATCAATCTCTTTGGGAATCCTTCCCAATTACAATGTTTATGGACCTCTGTCCAAAGGAGATGTTGATCCCCTAATCTCAAGTTCATGGATCTCTTCCATAGGAGAACTCTTTCCCCTTCTACTCTAGCTAGTGATCTTCTAGAAGACTCTGTCTCTCTGCTGCACTGACTGGTGGATCTCTCTCCACTTGAAGACTCCTCACTCAGATCTATCTTCAATTGTCCTGGTTGTTGGATCTCTATCCACTGAGACTCTATCCTCTGTACTCTATCACCTCCAAATCTCTATCTCAATAGGTTCACTCAGAACCTTCTCAAATATTCTCAACAAGCTCACTCAGAACTTGTCCAAATATACTCAACAAGCTCACTTAGAACTTGTCCAAATATACTCAACAGGTCCACACAGAACCTACTCAAATATACTCAATAGGTCCACACAGAACCTACTCAAATATACTCAATAAGTCCTCTCTAGGACTTGTCCAAATCTTCTCAATAAGTCCTCTCTAGGACTTGCTCAAATCTGCATAGCAAGCTTCCACAAAAGCTTACTCAAAATCAGTCCACAAGCCTTCTCAAAGACTTGTCTCAAATCTGCTTAACAAGCTCACACAGAACTTGTCCAATCTCATAGAATCATAAAGAGAATTGTTAGAGACTCAATATGTTCTATACTTAATGCTCAATCAATATCTCAACTCAATATCATAGAAGCATAAAGAGAATTGTTAGAGACTCAATATGTTCTATACTCAAATCCAATCTCAACTCAAATCAATCTCATAGAAGCATAAAGAGAATTGTTAGAGACTCAATATGTTCTATACTCAAATCCCAATCTCAACTCAAATCAATCTCCACTCAACTCAAATCAAATATAGAATAGTTTGTTTTATGGAACTTGAACAACCACATGCATCCACTTGACTAGGCTCAATCAACTCAACTCAACCAATCACCTTAATGAACAACCCTTTCTCACAAACCCTAGTCCAAGCATGTATCAACCAACTCAAAATATTTCCAACAATGCTCAACAACAAATCTCACATAACAATGATACTCATGTTCTTCTCTAACTCAAGTTCAAGTTCTTTGCACAACCAATGGGTTTCAACAACAATGCTTATAAAACAAGGTTTAATAACAACTCTCAAACCAGAAAACCTTGAAGCATTAAACCAATCACTTTCGAAAAGGAAACCACAATCAATCCTTTTCACTCCAATGATATTTTCAGAAATCAACCACCCAAATCAATCAATAGGAGAATGTGCCCATACCTTTTATGAAGATGAAGAAGCCTCTTTGGAAATCTGCCACAATCACAATATTCTCTTGCCAAACTTCATGAGGGTTAGGAGAAATTACAAAACAAATATCATAACCTTTTACACCTTATTTCTCCTAGTCAAAAATCACATCCACCACTAGAAAATAATTAAAAATAATTATTTCCTCAATTAATTAAGCATAGCATGAATATCACCACAACCATTTACCATTCCCTTATTTCTCCTAAAAATCACTTTGCACTAATGCACAACTCACTAAGCTCCTTAATGCAAAAATTCCCACATCAAATAGTGCAAAATATAAACCACAACTCATAAATCACATCACCATAGTATACCCTCAATAATGGTGCTTGAAACCTTAGCTTTGAAAAATTAAAACATTAATTATTCATTCTCCAAAAATTGTGGCGACAGGCATACCTTAGAAAATAAAATATTTTTTCGGCTTCGAAGAATGCGGCGACAGCAAACCATGCGAAAACGGGTTTCGGGTGACTCGAACCCAAGACCTGCAACGAGTGCGCCTTTGCACTCCCTCCGCCCACCAAGTGGGCTAAGCTTCCCATGTGGAAGCTATTCCACCTTGTGCTCCTTATGCTTCTTCTTTTTGCCCACGAGCTTTTAAACAACGAACAACGCTTCAACCAATACAATGCTAAAATGATGCTCACGGGAATCGAACTCATGACCTCCGTGCTATCAACACCTTTGCACAATCCAAGCTGCCACTAGGCCACGCTGCCCAATGTGATTTGGGAAGTGGTCATTGTCTACTTTTAACCATTCGCTACATCACATAAAACAAAACACAAGCTCTTTCCTTCGCATATACCACGCAAGATTATCAACGAGCAAGGATAATCGATTTAAAAACTTGGTGGCATATTTATATGCCTTTCCCTTCACTTGGAAATGTCGACACTTTTAAAACTGCCCTCATGACGTCGATGGACATGGCGGAAAACTTTTTATTTAATTTTAAAATTTAAATTTAAATTTTAAATAAATTAAAATTTAAACTAAACCTTTAAAATTAAATTTCTCCATCATCGGGGCACATTTTTCGATGAAACAAAAATCCAACTTGGGTTTTAAGAAAAACCCATTTCAAATCTGCCATCCATGGTTTTAAATAAAACCTTTTATTTTTCCTACCTTGGTTTTGATAAAAACCCTTCCTTGCACTTTCACAAAACATAGTGCATACCATCATAGATCCTTTTGACATCAATGACAACATTTTAGCTTAGGGACTCAAAATGTCCAACAATCTCCCCCTTTGTCATTGATGGCAACCCATATTCATTTTACTAAAACCTGATCTTCTTTTTTGCTCCCCCTGGGACTTTGCTCCCCCTGGCTCAATGCTCTCTCAAATATCAAATCTCTCCCCATATCAAAACTCTCCCCAATATACACAAATCTCTCCCCCTTTGACATCAATGGCAAAGGGTCACCTTTGGGGCTCGGGGCTAAGAATGAGCCTCTTAGCTTAGCCCCTCCCCCACCTCCACATGAGGTGGTTAATTCTAGGGTGGGAGTATTTCTACTCCCCGAAAGCATTGTTCTTTGTCTTTATCTTTCTCTCTTCTTCTCTGAGTCTTCTGAATCCTCTCACTGTTTCTTTCCAAGTCATCATCCATGTTCCTATCATCACTTATGTTTCTATGTTCTATTCTTGTTCTCATCCATGTTCCTGTTCTTATTCTTTTTGAGTCTCTATTCTTTTATGAGTCTCTATTCCTGTTCATATTCATGTTCTTGTTCATATTCATGTTCCTATTGATGTTCATATTCCTGTTCATGTTCTTATTCATGTTCCTGTTCCTATTCATGCCTACTTCTGGAATATTTTCTCTACACCATCTTGCTATGTGACCATCATTATTGCACTTATAACACTTAATGTTATTATTCCTTGGAGGTGCAACTATCTTAGGACTTCTCCTAGTGAAGCCATATCCTCTTCTATCATTAATCCTGCAATTCATTGCCTTGTGACCAAACCCATTGCATGAGTAGCAATACCCATGGAAAATTTATCCTTTCCCATATTCCTATCTTTCATGTGTCCTGCATTGTGAAGCCATATGCCCAAACCTATGACATGAAAAGCATCTTCCATTGAAGCCTCCTTGTCTTGACCTCATTGGTCTCCTATTCTGATTGTTGTTCCATCTGTATCTTCTTTGTGCATTGTTCCTCTCTTTGTTGAACTCTTTGTTGTCCAACTCATCCTCTGATGTCCCACTTTCACTTAAACTGTCTTCTTCTGATGTATCTTCTTCTAAAGTTTCTTCTTCATCAAGACTTGAAGTAGATTCTTTTTCCTATTTCTTTTGAACCTTTCCAAAGCCAAGACCTGTTGAACATGATGTTCGTTGTTGTCCACAGATGAACTTATCCAAGTTCTTAGAGCTATTTGTGAAACTCTTCATCTTGATCTTGGAGTCCTTTAAGTCTTCTTTTAGAGTAGCCACTTCTTGTGCTAACTTCTCACATTCCAAAATATTTGCTTCTAACTTATCCTTGAACTTGCTTGCCTTAGCCTTTGACTTCTCTAAATCCTCTATGAGCAATAACCTTTCTTCATCACATTCTTGAAACTGACTTTCAAGCTTGGAGTGTTGCTTTCTAACCTTCTTTACTGTGTCAAGGGCATAGATAAGTTCTCCCTTGAGATCATAACCATTCTCTACTGAATAATCTTCTATTTTTTTGCCTTTGTCCTTATCATTACTTTCTTTTGGCTTGTCTTCTATAGGATCATCTTCTTTATCTTCCAAAGCCATTAGAATATTCTCATCTGGTCTTTCAAGTGCATCTTCAAAATCATCATCACTAAAACTATAACCATCCCTAGTGCAATCATCTTCAAGATGTCCAAATTTACCACATCTAAAACACTTGAGAATAACTGGAGTCCTTTTCTTAACTGGATCTTTCTCTTTAACCATAAATAGGACTTCATCTCTATCATTGTCTGAAAAACTAGCATCACTATCAATTGAGTACTTACTTGCATTTTTCGCATAGTAGCTTCTCTTTTGTCTCTGGAAGAACTTCTTTCCTTGTCTGCTTTGTCCATCCTTGCTTTTCTTTTGGTACCTGTGTCTTTCTGATTCCCTGTATCTGTGATCCTATTTTTCTTCATCATTGTTGCCTTTTGGCTCTTTGCATTCTGTTGCATAGTGTCCATACCATCCACAATTGAAACATTTGATAGATCTTAGATCTATGGGTCTTCTGGAACCTCTATCTCTTCTGCCATAATTTGCTTCTTCATCACTGGATGACTCACTGCTTGATTCTATCTTCTTTCCCTTTTTATTTTTGTCTACTTTGAAAGTAGCTTCTTTCGGAGGAATAGGATCTTTTGTTCTTATCTCAAAAGTAGTAAGCATGCCAAGAAAAGAATTCCTTGTCAAAGAATCACTATCAATTGATGTTTCTATAGCAGAAACCTTTTCACTATACCTTTTTGGAAGAGTCCTCAAGATCTTATCACAAGCATCAGATTCATCAACCTTCATTCCAAGACCTTTCATCTCATGTACAAGTTCATCAACCTTGTTGAGATAGTCATGAATATTTTCATCATCCCTCATTCTTAGGTTCTCAAATTCTCCTTTGAGATTTTTGATCTTAGCCATTCCGACTCCTTTATCTCCTTCATATATTTCATGCAGAAGTTCCCACATTTCTTTTGTTGTTTTACATTCCATAACCTTCATAGATTCTGCTCTACGCAAACCTTTTATAATTGCATTCATAGCTCTTGAATTTGCATGCATTAGAAGCTTACCTTCCTTATCTGTAGGAGGATTGACTATTGAATCATATCCAAGTTCCACTGCATCCCAAACTTCATTTCCAAGTGCCATCAGGTAAAATCTCATCAGCATACACCAATATAAGAAGTCACTTCCATCAAATATTGGTACTGCATTATTGAAGGGTCCGTCTCTTTGATCCTTTTGATCCATTGTGTTCTTAGACCACTTTTCCTTCAAGTTGTCAAACTCTTCTGAAGGAACCCACTCTGATACCAATTGAAGAACACAAGCTTATACTGTGAGAGGGGGGTGAACAGTATAAGACCACTTTTTACTTTTCCTTTCAATTCAATATTATGTAGTGTATAGATAGTATCAATAGCAATAATCAAAGCAATGCACAAAACACCATACACAATAGAGACACCACAATTTACGTGGTTCACCCAATGTGGGCTACTCCACGGAGAAAATATTTTACTAAAATTTTCTCAATCAATCTCTTTGGGAATCCTTCCCAATTACAATGTTTATGGACCTCTATCCAAAGGAGATGTTGATCCCCTAATCTCAAGTTCATGGATCTCTTCCATAGGAGAACTCTTTCCCCTTCTGCTCTGGCTAGTGATCTTCTAGAAGACTTTATCTCTCTATTGCACTGACTGGTGGATCTCTCTCCACTTGAAGACTCCTCACTCAGATCTATCTTCAATTGTCCTAGATGTTGGATCTCTATCCATTAAGACTCTATCCTCTGTACTCTATCACCTCCAAAGCTCTATCTCAATAGGTTCACTCAGAACCTTCTCAAATATTCTCAACAAGCTCACTCATAACTTGTCCAAATCTTCTCAACAAGCTCACTCATAACTTGTCCAAATATTCTCAACAGGTCCACACAGAACCTGCTCAAATCTACTCAATAGGTCCACATAGAACCTACTCAAATCTGCTCAATAAGTCCTCTCTAGGACTTGTCCAAATATGCTCAATAAGTCCTCTCTAGGACTTGCTCAAATATGCATAGCAAGCTTCCACAAAAGCTTACTCAAAATCAGTCCACAAGCCTTCTCAAAGACTTGTCTCAAATCTGCTTAACAAGCTCACACAGAACTTGTTCAATCTCATAGAATCATAAAGAGAATTGTTAGAGACTCAATATGTTCTATACTTAATGCTCAATCAATATCTCAACTCAATATCATAAACATAAAAAATTTAAATCTACTCATCAATCTCATAGAACATAAAGAGAATTGTTAGAGACTCAATATGTTCTATACTCAAATCCTCAATCTCAACTCAAATCAATCTCATAAAGCATAAATAAAATTGTTAGAGACTCAATATGTTCTATACTCAAATCTCAATCTCAACTCAAATCAGAATATAGAATAGTTTATTTTATGGAACTTGAACAACCACATGCATCCACTTGACTAGGCTCAATCAACTCAACTCAACCAATCACCTTAATGAACAACCCTTTCTCACAAACCCTAGTCCAAGCATGTATCAACCAACTCAAAATATTTCCAACAATGCTCAACAACAAATCTCACATAACAATGATACTCATGTTCTTCTCTAACTCAAGTTCAAGTTCTTTGCACAACCAATGGGCTTCAACAACAATGCTTATAAAACAAGGTTTAATAACAACTCTCAAACCAGAAAACCTTGAAGCATTAAACCAATCACTTTCGAAAAGGAAACCACAATCAATCCTTTTCACTCCAATGATATTTTCAGAAATCAACCACCCAAATCAATCAATAGGAGAATGTGCCCATACCTTTTATGAAGATGAAGAAGCCTCTTTGGAAATCTGCCACAATCACAATATTCTCTTGCCAAACTTCATGAGGGTTAGGAGAAATTACAAAACAAATATCATAACCTTTTACACCTTATTTCTCCTAGTCAAAAATCACATCCACCACTAGAAAATAATTAAAAATAATTATTTCCTCAATTAATTAAGCATAGCATGAATATCACCACAACCATTTACCATTCCCTTATTTCTCCTAAAAATCACTTTGCACTAATGCACAACTCACTAAGCTCCTTAATGCAAAAATTCCCACATCAAATAGTGCAAAATATAAACCACAACTCATAAATCACATCACCATAGTATACCCTCAATAATGGTGCTTGAAACCTTAGCTTTGACAAATTAAAACATTAATTATTCATTCTCCAAAAATTGCGGTGACAGGCATACCTTAGAAAATAAAATATTTTTTCGGCTCCGAAGAATGCGGCGACAACAAACCATGCGAAAACGGGTTTCGGGTGACTCGAACCCAAGACCTACAGTGAGTGCGCCTTTGCACTCCCTCCACCCACCAAGTGGGCTAAGCTTCCCACGTGGAAGCTATTCCACCTTGTGCTCCTTATGCTTCTTCTTTTCACCCATGAGCTTTTAAACAACGAACAACGCTTCAACCAATACAATGCTAAAACGATGCTCGTGGGAATCGAACTCACGACCTCCATGCTATCAACACCTTTGCACAATCCAAGCTGCCACTAGGCCATGCTGCCCAATGTGATTTGGGAAGTGGTCATTGTCTGCTTTTAACCATTCGCTGCATCACATAAAACAAAACACAAGCTCTTTCCTTCGCATATACCATGCAAGATTATCAACGAGCAAGGATAATCGATTTAAAAACTTGGTGGCATATTTATATGCCTTTCCCTTCACTTGGAAATATCGATGCTTTTAAAACTACCCTCATGACGTCGACGGACATGGCGGAAAACTTTTTATTTAATTTTAAAATTAAAATTTAAATTTTAAATAAATTAAAATTTAAACTAAACCTTTAAAATTAAATTTCTCCATCACCGGGGCACCTTTTTCGATGAAACGAAAAGCCAACTTGGGTTTTAAGAAAAACCCATTTCAAATCTGCCATCCATGGTTTTAAATAAAACCTTTTATTTTGCCTGCCTTGGTTTTGATAAAAACCCTTCCTTGCACTTTCACAAAACATAGTGCATACCATCATAGATCCTTTTGACATCAAATAACCTTTTGACATCAATGACAACATTTTAGCTTAGGGACTCAAAATGTCCAACAATCTCCCCCTTTGTCATTGATGGCAACCCATATTCATTTTACTGAAACCTGATCTTCTTTTCTGCTCCCCCTGGGACTTTGCTCCCCCTGGCTCAATGCTCTCTCAAATATCAAATCTCTCCCCATATCAAAACTCTCCCCAATATACACAAATCTCTCCCCCTTTGACATCAATGGCAAAGGGTCACCTTTGGGGCTCGGGGCTAAGAATGAGCCTCTTAGCTTAGCCCCTCCCCCACCTCCACATGAGGTGGTTAATTCTGGGGTGGGAGTATTTCTACTCCCTGAAAGCACTGTTCTTTATCTTTATCTTTCTCTCTTCTTCTTCGAGTCTTCTGAATCCTCTCATTGTTTCTTTCCAAGTCATCATCCATGTTCCTGTCATCACTTCTATTCTTGTTCCTATTCTTGTTCTCATCCATGTTCCTGTTCTTATTCTTTTCTGAGTCTCTATTCTTTTTTGAGTCTCTATTCCTGTTCATATTCTTGTTCTTGTTCATATTCATGTTCCTGTTCATGTTCCTCATGTTCCTATTCCTGTTCCTATTCATGTTCATGCCTACTTCTGGAATATTTTCTCTACACCATCTTGCTATGTGACCATCATTATTGCACTTATAACACTTAATGTTATTATTCCTTGGAGGTGCAACTATCTTAGGACTTCTCCTAGTGAAGCCATATCCTCTTCTGTCATTAATCCTGCAATTCATTGCCTTGTGACCAAACCCATTGCATGAGTAGCAATACCCATGGAAAATTTGTCCTTTCCCATATTCCTGTCTTTCATGTGTCCTGCATTGTGAAGCCATATGCCCAAACCTGTGACATGAAAAGCATCTTCCATTGAAGCCTCCTTGTCTTGACCTCATTGGTCTCCTGTTCTGATTGTTGTTCCATTTGTATCTTCTTTGTGCATTGTTCCTCTCTTTGTTGAACTCTTTGTTGTCCAACTCATCCTCTGATGTCCCACTTTCACTTAAACTATCTTCTTCTAAAGTTTCTTCTTCATCAAGACTTGAAGTAGATTCTTTTTCCTATTTCTTTTGAACCTTTCCAAAGCCAAGACCTGTTGAACATGATGTTCGCTGTTGTCCATAGATGAACTTATCCAAGTTCTTAGAGCTATTTGTGAAACTCTTCATCTTGATCTTGGAGTCCTTTAAGTCTTCTTTTAGAGTAGCCACTTCTTGTGCTAACTTCTCACATTCCAAAATATTTGCTTCTAACTTATCCTTGAACTTGCTTGCCTTAGCCTTTGACTTCTCTAAATCCTCTATGAGCAATAACCTTTCTTCATCACATTCTTGAAACTGACTTTCAAGCTTGGAGTGTTGCTTTCTAACCTTCTTTACTAGTGTCAAGGGCATAGATAAGTTCTCCCTTGAGATCATAGCCATTCTCTACTGAATAATCTTCTATTTGTTTGCCTTTGTCCTTATCATTACTTTCTTTTGGCTTGTCTTCTATAGGATCATCTTCTTTATCTTCCAAAGCCATTAGAAGATTCTCATCTGGTCTTTCAAGTGCATCTTCAAAATCATCATCACTGAAACTATAACCATCCCTAGTGCAATCATCTTCAAGATGTCCAAATTTACCACATCTAAAACACTTGAGAATAACTGAGTCCTTTTCTTAACTGGATCTTTCTCTTTAACCATAAATAGGACTTCATCTCTATCATTGTCTGAAAAACTAGCATCACTATCAATTGAGTACTTACTTGCATTTTTCGCATAGTAGCTTCTCTTTTGTCTCTGGAAGAACTTCTTTCCTTGTCTGCTTTGTCCATCCTTGCTTTTCTTCTGGTACTTGTGTCTTTCTGATTCCCTGTATCTGTGATCCTATTTTTCTTCATCATTGTTGTTTTTTGGCTCTTTGCATTATGTTGCATAGTGTCCATACCATCCACAATTGAAACATTTGATAGATCTTAGATCTATGGGTCTTCTGGAACCTCTATCTCTTCTGCCATAATTTTCTTCTTCATCACTAGATGACTCACTACTTGATTCTATCTTCTTTCCCTTTTTCTTTTTGTCTACTTTGAAAGCAACTTCTTTCGGAGGAATAGGATCTTTTGTTCTTATCTCAAAAGTAGTAAGCATGCCAAGCAAATAATTCCTTGTCAAAGAATCACTATCAATTGATGTTTCTATAGCAGAAACCTTTTCACTATACCTTTTTGGAAGAGTCCTCAAGATCTTATCACAAGCATCAGATTCATCAACCTTCATTCCAAGACCTTTCATCTCATGTACAAGTTCATCAACCTTGTTGAGATAGTCATGAATATTTTCATCATCCCTCATTCTTAGGTTCTCAAATTCTCCTTTGAGATTTCTGATCTTAGCCATTCTGACTCCTTTATCTCCTTCATATATTTCATGCAGAAGTTCCCACATTTCTTTTGTTGTTTTACATTCCATAACCTTCATAGATTCTACTCTACGCAAACCTTTTATAATTGCATTCATAGCTCTTGAATTTGCATGCATTAGAAGCTTACCTTCCTTATCTATAGGAGGATTGACTATTGAATCATATCCAAGTTCCACTGCATCCCAAACTTCATTTCCAAGTGCCATCAGGTAAAATCTCATCAACATACACCAATATAAGAAGTCACTTCCATCAAATATTGGTACTGCATTATTGAAGGGTCCGTCTCTTTGATCCTTTTGATCCATTGTGTTCTTAGACCACTTTTCCTTCAAGCTGTCAAACTCTTCTGAAGGAACCCGCTCTGATACCAATTGAAGAACACAAGCTTATACTGAGGGGGGGGGTGAACAGTATAAGACCACTTTTTACTTTTCCTTTCAATTCAATATTATGCAGTGTATAGATAGCAATATCAATAGTAGTAATCAAAGAAATGCACAAAACACCATACACAATAGAGACACCACAATTTACGTGGTTCACCCAATGTGGGCTACTCCATGGAGAAAATATTTTACTAAAATTTTCTCAATCAATCTCTTTGGGAATCCTTCCCAATTACAATGTTTATGGACCTCTGTACAAAGGAGATGTTGATCCCCTAATCTCAAGTTCATGGATCTCTTCCACAGGAGAACTCTTTCCCCTTCTGCTCTGGCTAGTGATCTTCTAGAATACTATGTCTTTCTACTGCCACTAGGCCACGCTGTCCAATGTGATTTGGGAAGTGGTTGCTATCTGCTTTTAACCATTCACTATGTCACATAAAACAAAACACAAGCTCTTTCCTTCGCATATACCACACAAGATTATCAACAAGCAAGGATAATAGATTTAAAAACTTGGGGGCATATTTATATGCCTTTCCCTTCACTTGGAAATGTCGATGCTTTTAAAACTGCCCTCATGACATCGGCGGACATGGCAAAAAACTATTTATTTAATTTTAAAATTTTAATTTTAATTTTAAATAAATTAAAATTTAAACTAAACCTTTAAAATTAAATTTTTGGCACCTTTTTCGATGAAACAAAAAGCCAACTTGGGTTTTAAGAAAAACCCATTTCAAATCTGCCATCCATGATTTTAAATAAAACCTTTTATTTTGCCTGCCTTGGTTTTTATAAAAACCCTTCCTTGCACTTTCACAAAACATAGTGCATACCATCATAGATCCTTTTGACATCAAATAACTTTTTGACATCAATGACAACATTTTAGCTTAGTGACTCAAAATGTCCAACAATATTCCCCTTTTTCATTGGTGGCAACCCATATTCATTTTACTGAAACCTGATCTTCTTTTCTGCTCCCCCTGGGACTTTGCTCCCCTGGCTCAATGCTCTCTCAAATATCAAATCTCTCCCCATATCAAAACTCCCCCCAATATACACAAATCTCCCCCCTTTGAAATCAATGGCAAAGGGTCACCTTTGGGACTCGGGGCTAAGAATTAGCCTCTTAGCTTAGCCCCTCCCCCACCTCCACATGAGGTGGTTAATTCTAGGGTGGGAGTATTTCTACTCCCCGAAAGCATTGTTCTTTGTATTATATTTCTCTCTTCTTCTTTGAGCCTTCTGAATCCACTCACTATTTCTTTCCAAGTCACCATCCATGTTCCTATCATCACTTTTGTTCCTGTTCTTGTTCTTGTTCTCATCCATGTTCATGTTCTTATTCTTTTCTGAGTCTTTATTTTTGATTCTCTATTCCTGTTCATATTCATGTTCTTGTTCATATTCATGTTCCTGTTCATGTTCCTATTCTTGTTCATGTTCCTGTTCCTGTTCATGTGCATGTTTTTGTTCCTGTTCATGCTTGCTTATGGAATATTTGCTCTACACCATCTTGCTATGTGACCATCATTATTGCACTTATAACACTTAATGTTATTATTCCTTGGAGGTGCTATCTTAGGACTTCTCCTAGTGAAGCCATATCCTCTTTTGTCATTAATCCTGCAATTCATTGCCTTGTAACCAAACTCATTGCATGAGTAGCAATACCCATGGAAAAGTTGTCCTTTCCCATATTCCTGTCTTTCATGTGTCCTGCATTGTGAAGCCATATGCCCAAACCTGTGACATGAAAAGTATCTTCCATTGAAGCCTCCTTGTATTGACCTCATTGGTCTTCTGTTCTAATTTTTGTTCCTTCTATATCTTCTTTGTGCATTGTTCCTCTCTTTTTTGAACTCTTTGTTGTCCAACTCATCCTCTAATGTCCCATTTTCATTTGAAAAATCTTCTTCTGATGTATCTTCTTCTGAAGTTTCTTCTTCATCAAGACTTGAAGTAGATTATTTTTCCTGTTTCTTTTGAACCTTTCCAAATCCAAGACCTGTTGAACATGATGTTCGTTGTTGTCCACAGATGAACTTATCCAAGTTCTTAGAGCTATTTGTGAAACTATTTATCTTGATCTTGGAGTCATTTAAGTCTTCTTTTAGAGTAGCCACTTCTTGTGCTAACTTCTCATATTCCAAAATATTTGTTTCTAACTTATCCTTAAACTTGCTTGCCTTAGCCTTTGACTTCTCTAAATCCTCTATGAGCAATAACCTTTCTTCATCACATTATTGAAACTGAATTTCAAGCTTGGAGTGTTGCTTTCTAACCTTCTTTACTGTGTCAATGGCATAGATAAGTTCTCCCTTGAGATCATAACAATTCTCTACTGAATAATCTTCTATTTGTTTGCCTTTGTCCTTATCATTACTTTATTTTGGCTTGTCTTCTATAAGATCATCTTCTTTATCTTCCAAAGCCATTAGAAGATTCTCATCTGGTCTTTCAAGTGCATCTTCAAAATCATCATCACTAAAACTATAACCATCCCTAGTGCAATCATCTTCAAGATGTCCAAATTTACCACATCTAAAACACTTGAGAATAACTAGAGTCCTTTTCTTAACTTGATATTTCTCTTTAACCATAAATATGACTTCATCTATATCATTGTCTAAAAAACTAGCATCACTATCATTGAGTACTTGCATTTTTTGCATAGTAGCTTCTCTTTTGTCTTTGAAAGAATTTATTTCCTTGTCTGCTTTGTCCATCCTTGCTTTTCTTCTGGCACCTGTGTC
The DNA here is from genome assembly GCA_028583015.1 of Wollemia nobilis. Lineage (NCBI taxonomy): Eukaryota > Viridiplantae > Streptophyta > Pinopsida > Araucariales > Araucariaceae > Wollemia > Wollemia nobilis. The sequence continues at coordinate 15,799,258 of JAQPPZ010000521.1, forward strand.
TTTCTGATTCCCTTTTGTGATCCTATTTTTCTTCATCGTTGTTACCTTTTGGCTCTTTGAATTTTGTTGCATAGTGTCCATATCGTCCACAATTGAAACATTTTATAGATCTTAGATCTATGGGTCTTCTATAACCTCTATCTCTTTTGCCATAATTTGCTTCTTCATCACTAGATGACTCACTGCTTGATTATATCTTCTTTCTCTTTTTATTTTTGTCTACTTTGAAAGTAGCTTCTTTCAAAGGAATAAGATCTTTTGTTCTTATCTCAAAAGTAGTAAGCATGCCAAGCAAATAATTCCTTGTCAAATAATCACTATCAATTGATATTTCTATAGCAGAAACCTTTTCACTATACCTTTTTGGAAGAGTCCTCAAGATATTATCACAAGCATCATATTCATCAACCTTCATTCCAAGACCTTTCATCTCATGTACAAGTTCATCAACCTTGTTGATATAGTCACAAATTTTTTCATCATCCCTCATTCTTAGGTTCTCAAATTCTCCTTTAAGATTTTTGATCTTAGCCATTCTGAATCCTTTATCTCCTTCATATATTTCATGCAAAAGTTCCCACATTTCTTTTGTTGCTTTACATTCCATAACCTTCATAGATTCTGCTCTACGTAAACCTTTTATAATTTAATTCATAGCTCTTGAATTTTCATGCATTAGAAGCTTACCTTCCTTTTTTGTAGGAGGATTGACTGTTGAATCATATCCAAGTTCCACTACATCCCAAACTTAATTTCCAAGTGTCATCAGGTAAAATATCATCAGCATACACCAATATAAGAAGTCGCTTCCATAAATATACTGGTACTGCATTATTGAAGGGTCTGTCTCTTTGATCCTTTTGATCCATTGTGTTCTTAGACCACTTTTCCTTCAATTTGTCAAACTCTTCTGAAGGAACCCGCTCTAATACCAATTGAAGAACACAAGCTTATACTGAGAGGGGGGTGAACAGTATAAGACCACTTTTTACTTTTCATTTCAATTCAATATTATGCAATGTATAGATAGCAGTATCAATAGCAGTAATCAAAGTAATGCACAAAACACCATACACAATAGAGACACCACAATTTACGTGATTCACCCAATGTGGGCTACTCCACAAAGAAAATATTTTACTAATTTTTCTCAATAAATCTCTTTTGGAATCCTTCCCAATTACAATGTTTATGGACCTCTGTCCAAAGGAGATTTTGATCCCCTAATCTCAAGTTTGTGGATCTCTTCCACAGGAGAACTCTTTTCCCTTCTGCTCTAGCTAATGATCTTCTAGAAGACTCTATCTCTCTACTACACTGACTAGTGGATCTCTCTCCACTTGAAGACTCTCCACTCAGATCTATCTTCAATTGTCCTATATGATGGATCTATATCCACTAAGACTCTGTCCTTTGTAATTTGTCACCTCCAAAGCTCTATCTCAATAGGTTCACTCAGAACCTTCTCAAATATGCTCAACAAGCTCACTCAGAACTTGTCCAAATCTGCTCAAAAAGCTCACTCAAAACTTTTCCAAATCTGCTCAACAGGTCCACATAGAACCTACTCAAATCTGCTCAACATGTCCACAAAGAACCTGCTCAAATTTTCTCAATAAGTCCTCTCTAGGACTTGTCCAAATCTGCTCAATAAGTCCTCTCTAGGACTTTTCCAAATCTACTCAATAAATCCTCTCTAGGACTTGATCAAATCTGCATAGCAAGATTCCACAAAATCTTACTCAACATCAGTCCACAAGCCTTCTCAAAGACTTGTCTCAAATTTGCTTAACAAGCTCACACAGAACTTGTCCAATATCATAGAATCATAAAGAGAATTGTTAGGGACTTAATATGTTCTATACTTAATACTCAATCAATATCTCAACTCAATCTCATATAAGCATAAAGAGAATTGTTAGAGACTCAATATGTTCTATAATCAAATCCCAGTCACAACTCAAATCAATCTCATAGAAGCATAAAGAGAATTGTTAGAGACTCAATATGTTCTATACTCAAATACCAATCTCAACTCAAATCAATCTCATAGAAGTATAAAGGGAATTGTTAGAGACTCTATATATTTTATTCTCAAATATCAATCTCAACTCAAATCAAGAATATAGAATAGTTTATTTTATGGAACTTGAACAACCACATGCATCCACTTGAATAGGCTCAATCAACTCAACTCAACCAAGCACCTCAATGAACAACCCTTTCTCACAAACCCTAGTCCAAGCATGTATCAATAAACTCAAAATATTTCCAACAATGCTCAATAACAAATCTCACATAATAATGATACTCATGTTCTTTTCTAACTCAAGTTCAAGTTCTTTGCACAACCAATGGGTTTCAACAACAATGCTTATAAAACAAGGTTTAATCACAACTCTCAATCCAAAAAACCTTGAAGAATTTAACCAATCACTTTCGAAAAGGAAACCACAATCAATCCTTTTCACTCCAAAGATATTTTCAGAAATCAACCACCATAATTAATCAATAGGAGAATGTGACCATACCTTTTATGAATATGAAGAAGCCTCTTTGGAAATCTGCCACAATCATAATATTCTCTTGCCAAACTTCATGAGGGTTATGAGAATTTACAAAACAAATATCATAACCTTTTACACCTTATTTCTCCTAGTCAAAAATCACATCCACCTCTAGAAATAATTAAAAATAATTAATTCCTTAATTAATTAAGCATAGCATGAATATCACCACAACCATTTACCATTCCCTTATTTCTCCTAAAAATCACTTTGCACTAATGCACAACTCACTAAGCTCCTTAATGCAAAAATTTCCACATCAATAGTGCAAAATATAAACCACAACTCATAAATCACATCACCATAGTATACCCTCAATAATCGTGCTTGAAACCTTAGATTTGACAAATTAAAACATTAATTATTCATTCTCTAAAAATTGCGGTGACAAGCATACGTTAGAAAATAAATTATTTTTTTGGCTCCGAAGAATGCGGTGACAACAAACCATGAGAAAATGGGTTTTGGGTGACTCGAACCCGATACCTGCAGTGAGTTTCCCTTTGCACTCCCTCCACCCACCAAGTGGGCTAAGCTTCCCACGTGGAAGCTATTCCACCTTGTGCTCCCTATGCTTCTTTTTTTTTCCCATGAGCTTTTAAACAACAAAGAACGCTTCAACCAATACAATGCTAAAATGATGCTCTCGGGAATCAAACTCATGACCTCCGTGCTATCAACACCTTTGCACAATCCAAGCTGCCACTAGGCCACGCTGCCCAATGTGATTTGGGAAGTGGTCGTTGTCTGCTTTTAACCGTTCATTGTGTCACATAAAACAAAACACAAGCTCTTTCATTTGCATATACAACGCAAGCTTTTCAATGAGCAAGGATAATCGATTTTAAAACTTGGTGGCATATTTATATGCCTTTCCCTTCGCTTGGAAACATCGACGCTTTTAAATATGCCCTCATGACATCAACGGACATGGTGTAAAACTATTTATTTAATTTTAAAATTTAAATTTAAATTTTAAATAAATTAAAATTTAAACTAAACCTTTAAAATAAAATTTCTCCATCATCGGGGCAGCTTTTTTGATGAAACAAAAATCCAACTTGGGTTTTAAGAAAACCCATTTCAAATCTGTCATACATGGTTTTAAATAAAACCTTGTATTTTGCATGCCTTGGTTTTGATAAAAATCCTTCCTTGCACTTTCACAAAACATAGTGCATACCATCATAGATCCTTTTGACATAAAATAACATTTTGACATCAATGACAAAATTTTAGCTTAGGGACTCAAAATTTCCAACAATTTATTTCTAAATTTTGCATGGTCTCCAATTCAATTATTCAATGCATAAAATGAAGGTACATTATTCTCGTTGGATGTAGGTGCCTATTGGCATGTCACCGAGATATAGGTGCCTTGCAGCCTATCACCAAGAGATAGGCGCTAGGAGATAGTTGCTTTTTGGCCATCGAAATATAGTCATTTTTTCTACTACCAGGAAATAGTCAACAGGAGATATGCATCTTTCTGCCATTGAGATATAGGCACTGACCTACACCTAGGAAATAGGTATCAGCCTACACTTAGGATATAGGCATCATCCCTTAGCAAGACTTAAACACCTATTCTTGGATTTGCAATCTCCTTTGTTCCTCAAAAACATTACGATTGTTGTACAATGTTAGGTCCATGCAGGACCTCAACTAAAATATGTGTAAAAAGTAACAAAAATCTACAACTACACACATTTACCACTAAAAATATTGATCAAGCATAATACATCAATTTCCATTAAATATATGCAATAATTACACAAAAATATAAATGATAAAATAAGCAAGTATGAGCTATTGTCTCTTACTGTAAGTATGGGCCTAGGAACATGTGGTTGTAGAAATACCCTAAGGATTATCTTAAGATATACATAATTGGTAGGTCCAGAGGTGCCTTATGCATTAAGGTGGAAAAGGAAAAAATATTTGAACATTAACAAACCACCTGAAAGCAATAGAGAGTTGTATCGCTCTATTTGGAAAAGTTTGCAACCCCAATATGTGATCTGGAGACCATGGAGGAAAGATCCAGTATGGGAAAAATATGGAATGCAACTAATCCATGTGTGGCAAACATGGTAGATGATTCAGTGAGTGAGAATGCACTATAAGTATTTTCAATTTACTCAAATATTGTGATAGTTTGGTATTATACAAAGAATATTAGATCCACCTATAATCTACACGAGAAAAGGAAAGAATAAATTAGTACCTCCACAAATGGAACCATTGACCTTAGAGGTAGACAAGGTCATATGGATACCAGATGAGGATGATGTTTTTTTTAACATGGTGGAATCGGTAGCCACCACGAATCCAGGTAGGTTGTCTAGCTTTTATCATCGCCACAGTATTCTGTGTTGTCTGCCTTGAAATCTGCCACACAGATCTTTACATAGTTCACCCCTATAATCGCCATGCCATAATCATTTTAAACCTTTTACGCCACTAAAAGCACCAGGAAAGGGACAAGCGTTCAGTACGATAAGGCCTGATATTTATATGAGGATGATGTTGGTTTAAATCCAAAGTATAATAGATGGTGGTCCATGTAGTCATGGCAAAAAGAGGAAAGTACATAGGAAGAAAGTGGTAGAGCAGCAAGAGAGATAGCTGAGATCATTGGTGGAGAAGAATTTATACTTGAGGGTATAGAAAAGTAATTTGAGGGGGAACTTCCTAGATGACATGTACATCATCGGGTAGAGACAAAAGTAGGTCCATCAGATTTTTGAGAAGATAACGGTTGATGTCTTATGATGGATGGACTACATGAAGTGAAATATTTGAGGCAGCAAATCTGGTAGCTTGAATCATAATAGATTGAATGAGAAATATTTTGGGCATAATAAAATATGAGATTAGAATCTAAAAGTAAAACCTCCATTGGAAAGGAGGATAGACTCCAATAGGAGGTAGCACAAAGAAGTGGTTGGGGAGCATCAACAACCATATAGGTTGAGAATGCACAACTACGACAAGCCAGGGAAGAGTATAGAACTACATACTTGACTTTGTGTTTTGATGCACTAGTGAGCCATGGCTTGCTCACTCCATCATAGCCTACTACCATAGCATGACGTGGGCATAGAAGGAAAACATGAGCAATACAAGCAAGGTCGTAAGGTAGAGCTTGAAAAACTTATTGAAGAGCACTAGGTCTAGCATAGAGTAGTGAATGGACCAAGAAACAATAATAGTGAGGCTTATTTTATGGTGTGGCTGAAAAGCCATTATTTTAATGCTATATTGATGTATGACGTGTGTTCCAATGGACTTTGCAAATGTAATCTATAAACATGTATTTTTATATATGAAGGAATGTTTATCCAATGCTTTGTATGAAAGGAATACATCTGAATGTTTGTACATCTAGTGAGACAACCTCAAAGAAGGTTGAATCTAGCCATAAACAACATAGTTCAAGAAGATATTATTAAGCTATTGAATGCATGATTTATATACCCAATCTTTGATAGGCAATGGGTATCACCACTTGTGATAGTTCCCAAAAAGAATGGAAAATGGAGAATTTGTATGGATTATAGGGAATTAAACAAGATGACAAAGAAGGATTATTTTCCTTTACCCTTCATTGATCAAGTCCTTGACACCTTGGCTAGAAAGAAGTACTTTTGCTTCTTATATGGTTTTAGTGGGTACAATCAGGTCTCAATAGTAGAAAAATATCAAGAGAAGACAATCTTCACATGTCCTGTAGGTACCTATGCTTACAAAGTTCTACCCTTTAGACTATGCAATGCACCTACCACTTTTTAAAGGGTTGTTTTGGATATTTTTTCTGATTTAACCAATTAATGTATAGAAGTCTATATGGATGATTTCACAATTTATGTTAACACCTTTGAAGAAACTTTTTTGAGCTTAAAAAAGTTCTTATTAGATTCCAAGAACAAAATATCTCCTTGAGCCATGAAAAGTGCCTCATGATAATGAGAGGAGGACTTTTCTTAGGACATTATATATCTAAGGAAGGTGTTAAAGTAGATCCTACAAATATCCAAGTCATCAAATCCCTCCAACCCCCAAAGACACAAATAGAGGTAAGGAGATTTTTAGGACATTTTGGATATTATCGTAGGTTCATTAAGGATTTCAGAAAGATGCCTCTCCTATGCTTAAGCTCTTAATAAAGGAAAGTGGATTTAATTGGATAGAGGAATGTCAAAGAGCCTTTGAAATTATAAAAGACAAACTGACTACCTCTCTCATTTTAAGGGGACCAAATTGGGAATTACCCTTCCATATACATTATGATGCTTCAGGTTATGCAATAAGGGAAGTACTACAACAAATTGATAACAATATGTCGTATGCCATCTATTATGTGAGTAAAAACTTGCATGGGGTGAACTCAACTATACAATTACTAAAAAATAATTATTAGTTGTAGTTCATGCCATTAATAAATTCAAACATTATATAACAAGGTATAAAGTATTTGTCCATACTGACCATTCTGCCATCAAATATCTAATGAACAAAACCATAGTTCAGGGGAGAGTGGTTAGATGATTGCTCTTGTTACAAGAATGTAATGTTACAATTGTATATAAAAAGGTAAAGATAATTTCATTGCAAGATCATGTCTCGTATGCATATATTTGATGATGATGAATTGGTTCCTGATAATTTTCTAGATGAACATTTGTTTGTTTTTTCAATTTTCACTCCTTAGGATGCCAATAATGTAAATTATTTGGTAATAGGAAATATGCCACAAAGTTTTACACCGTATGATCATAGGAAGTTAGTACATCAAAGTGTCCCTTATATGTATATCAATGGAGCATTGTTTAAATCTTGCCCTGACCATGTGATTAGGAGATGTGTGCAAGAAGATGATGTATATGGTATCATTTGGAAAGCACACAAAGAACCTTGTGGAGGCCATTATGCTACTCAAAGGATAGTAAAATACTTCAAATATGTTATTTTTGGCATACTATGCGTAGGGATACCCATAGTTTTTTATCAATGTGATGCTTGTAAAAGGGCTAGCAAACCTACATCCATAATGGGGATACCTTTAGTACCACAAATAATGTTTAAACCATTAAAGAAATGGGGAATTTAATTTATTATCCCAATAGATCTTCCAATTAAAGGTAAAAAATATATACTTGTGTGCACAAATTATGTCACCAAGTGGACCGAAGTAAAAGCCTTGCCATGAGCACAAGTTGATCCCATAGCTGATTTCCTTTATTCACACATCATGCAATATTTTGGAGCACCTAGAGAATTGGTTTCAGACCATGGGTCTCAATTCATATCCAAAGTGATTGAGAATTTTATTAAAATATATCAAATCAAACATAGGAAGACATTGCCATATCATCCTCAAGCTAATGGGCAAGTAGAGATTACAAATAGAGAACTTGAAAATATTGTAACAAAAACTATAGCCACTAATAGAGTTGATTGGGCAAAAATATTGAAAGAAGCCACATGGGAGTATAATACAACCTGGAAAACCACCACAAGACTAACACCTTAAGAAATGGTCTATGGTAAGCAAGCCATTATGCCTATTGAGTTTGAAATTGAAACTCTTTGCACAATGATAAAACTTGACATGGGTTTGGATCAAGCACAAAAGGCTAGGTTGGAACAACTAAATGTTCTAGATGAATGAATATTAGAGGTACTACATAGGATAGAACTAACATAAGTATACACGAAAAAATGGTATGATAAACATATTGTACCATGAACATTTCAACCTGGAGATTAGGCCTTGCTATTTGACTCCTTCTCCCAAGATTTTCAAGGAAAGGTAAGGACGTGATGGCTTGGACCTTATGAGATTGAAGAAATATTTGGGAATGGTAAAGTTAAACCTAAGCCCATTTATGATTCAACATGAATATTATTGGTTAATGGACATAGGATTAAGATCTATAGGAAGCCATTATCTAAAGCAAAATTTTTAAACCACCTTAAGTAACAGATTTATTTGCAGTTCATTTCTAAAATGCAATCAACTACTACTAAATAAGAACTTCTCTTTCTCTATCTAAAGCAACAAAATACTATTAAAATAATAATTAAATTGTTTCTCTAAAATATGCTAGGCTAATAAGTGCAATCATTAAAAGAATGTAGTATAATCAATCCTCTTGTTCAGATGTATAATTACCAGTAAACAAGATAGATGGAAAACATATTTGCATTACTTGACCAGCGAAAGGAGATTACCATGGAACAATAATATTTCTTGAAAATGAACTAGAATATCACACTATGTTCTTTAAATATGCTTCCTTTACTTCATGATGGAGTTCTAACATAAAATATTTTCCAATGCTCTATATCCCTTAACTTAAAAAATAAATATTTATCCAATGCTTGATATACATGCTCTTCTACAATGTCGATATGCTAGCCTATGCACTTCTATTCAACTATCAAGATTATAGTGTTATTACTCCTCGATATCTATGCCACTTTAACTCTTAAATGTTACCTTAAATTTGTGACTCTTCTCTTTAATATTGGCTTCATCTTTATGAGTGCTATACAAGCACTTCTCTTAAGGGTATCTCTTTGAAATAGAATGTTGTGTAATATGAATAGTGCCAAGTGGTACTTGCATTATCTAACTCCTTCCAAATACTTCTACTGCACCTTCTTCCAACACCAAATGACAAGTGGTGTTAGGAGAGTTATCTATTTCCTTCAACATCTCTAACCTGTGATCAACGCTTCTACAAGAGTGTTATACAAATGATGTCCAAGTATTCCTCTTTGCTTAGCGCTTGAGTTATCCTTGGTTCCATGGTGATTTCCTACTTGATTGCATGAAAATGCCTTCTTCCACATGGTGCAAGTATTTCACCACTTTTCCCTAACTACCTTAGGTTATTCAATCGATTGAGTCTCACTTCTCAATGCTTGTTCACTACACTTCTTGCTCTACTTCCAACATGTCTATGATAGATGAATGATAGTTATTCTCCAATGTTTCAATGGTAGAAATAGCTTATTCCTCTAACACTTTAGTTGAGTGTCGACCAAGGCTATGTGGTGGCTTCAGGCAGTGATTAAACCTTCTTCAAAACTGATTCACACTTGCTAATTTGTATTGCAGTTCGATGTACCTCCTACTTAGGCTTACTGAGTTTGCCTTGCAACCTGTGATGACTTCCACACTAGATATCCGAGTTGAATGGAACACTTGCAATGGTGCAATTTAGTGTAATTATGTGGGTAGAACTGAAGGCTTGTTTAAGTGCCAACAAAGCTACTTCCAATGTAGTTACATGGGCTGAATAGGGATGTGTCCTATGAGCCATTCAATTGCGTTGCTTGGAGGTAGATATTATTGAGTTTACCTATGATGCCTTCACCAAAGGCTATCGAATATGTAAGATACCTTGCTTTACCTTCAAAGACCTTTTGATGTACCTTATTTTGCCTTCACCAAAGGCTTCCTAGATGTTGAACATACTTGGCTTGATGTCCTTAGTATAGCTATTTCTCCTACTTATGCTTTCATCTTCTTTACTATATTCTACTTGTAAGCAATATCTATTATTGCTTGGGTGATGAATGCAGGTTAATGTTATCTAAGCTATCTCCCTTCTTGGAGATACTTTAATTTTATATCTCTATTGAGTGGCTCTAATGAGATGTTATGCAAATGTAGAATAATATGTGTGGACATTTTCCCCCATTTACTCTTAAACTGACTCTCTTGGCTTTGTAAAATATTTGCTCCAACTTCCTTTGTAGGCTGAGATAAAACCAAAGTCAATTTTTCCTTCTAACCCTTAGCAATACGTTTTCTTTACTTGGCTACTTTTACACTGATAATTCCAAGCTTTCTGATGCAGGAGCATCTGGTGACAGTGTGGGCAATCTCGCATCCTTCAAAATTTTCTTCAAGTACTTGTATTTTGAATTACATTAATTCATTCCCGGGAGGGGAAGTTGTGCGAAGCAGAAGGGGGAAGTTTGTAAAGTTTGTGCATAAATTGAGTTGACGTCGTGATATCGCGACCGTAGTCCAAAGCAGAGGGAGAGAGCGTAAGTCGTCGCGATATCGCGACGTCGCGATATCACGACCGATTTTAAGACGCAGAGGAGAGGGTCTTCAAACGTCACGATATTGCAATGTCGTGATATCACGATGGTATTTCAAAGAAGGGGAGGAGGAGCTCTAGACGTCGTGATATCACGACGGTCTTCGAAGGCAAAGCGGAGGAAGGAGTCCTGTCGCGATATCGTGACAGGTCATGATATCGTGACCTGTCGCGATATCACGGCCAGTGTGAAGTCGACACATGGCAAGCGAAAGGCATGGCAAGGTATCATGAAGCAGTGGAGTTGGAGTTCGGTCGCGATATCATGGCCAGTAAAGGGGCGACACGTGGCGGTCATGAAGGGGACACATGGCGGTCGTGAAGGGCACGTGGGTCAAATTTATGGCAACAGGGGGAGAGGCTTGGAGAGATGTGCACGCGGACGGTTACGCATATGCAAATCAAGTGGAAGGTCATGTAAATTGGTAAGGGAGGTGTCGGCCATGAATTCTTGTTTGTTATTATTCGAGTTTAATAACATTTACAGGTGTTGGCTTTATGAAGGGGGGATAGCGATGCGGAGGACGGGGGAGAACGAAGCGGCCGATGCAGGGAGGCCATCAATGCAAGCTCTGTAGGAGATCGGGCAGATGGCATTTATGATAGAATTTTGAAAATCGGGAAGGAGGGAAAATTTGAACTGGGGAAATCTTGTTTGGTGGAGCATTGATTGCTGGGAGGACCGGGGGACCTCGTTAAAGACCCGAATTTTTGTATTTGAGGGGACGGCAGACCGGAGAACAGAGGAGTGGTACAGAGGAAGAACAGAGCCGAACTCGGCCATTGTAAAGCCTGCGGGCTATTTCTTTGGATGCATGTAAATATTTTCCCAATTATTAATGAAAATGTTCGGTTTTGCATTGTGGGTGTGAAGTCTTTGGTTTCCGGTGCCCCGTCAGTTTCCAATAAAGTTTTGCACTATAGTATATGCAAATTTGAAGAGTCTTCTTTTACTTAGAATAGTCAATAGAAATTTGATATTTTTCTTTCTCTCAAAATATATATAACTTCTATTTTTATGTGCAGGTTTGAAACTTGTAGACAATAACTTCTACACAACCTTGAAGACTTTAAATAAACCCTATTTATGCAACCTTTAAACCTTGAAACTAGTGCTCAATAAACTTAATAAGAAACCAAATGTAAAATCTCAACTAATGAACCTTTTGCACCTTTTATTGCATACTTTTTCTACCTCTATAGATGATGATGATGATTTGAATCACCTAAATGCTACCTTTTTGTAGATGGTATTGCAGCTCTTATGGGCTATCCAAAAATAGCTCTCTAGCTCACCTATTTACAGCTTTGAAACTCCACTAATTTGCTACCTAAAACTGTGATTTGGTGGCTCCAATGCTCCTTCAGGATTTCCCTATGAAATCTGAACCTTAGCAGCTCCTAATGTCATGACCCTCCCAGATGGACCTTTGAACATGAAAAAAAACAATGTATTAATAAATATGACTAATACTCGATTTTGTGCAATTAAGTAGCCTCACAATAATAAATATATAGTGAAGGATATTATACTGCTAATAAATTTCCAATGTGTAGGATCAGCTACGTTCAAGAGTGGAAGAAATTGAGTCATCCACCGAATAAGAGAGTACCTGAGGAAGGGGATATTATGATAATGCAACTCGAAGGTAACACAGATAGATACCTTCATATAGGCATGCATTTAGTTAGGGATAATCATGTATATCTAACCACCTTGAGCCCCGGATTGATGGCCTAGTAGCTATTGTAAGTTCTAGAGGCTCAGACAGGTGATTAGATTGATAGAAAGACTCCCTCTTTGTTTGATACACTTGCATGATTGTATTTTACTTTAGAATTATTAATCTTGATAATTTGTGAGCATGGAGTAAATAGTTTAACTTCACAACTTTGTGTGTGTTTGTTTAAATAAATGTTTGATTTATTTGAAAAATAAAAAGATATTGTTTAAATAAATGTTTGATTTATTTAAAAAGAAAAAAGATATTGTTTAAATAAATATTTGATTTATTTGAAAAACAAAAAGATATTGTTTAAATAAATATTTGATTTATTTAAAAAACAAAAAGATATTGTTTAAATAAATGTTTGATTTATTTAAAAAGCAAAAAAGACATTGTTTAAATAAATGGTTGATTTATTTAAAAACAAGAAGATATTATTTAAAATGAATAATTATTTTAAGCAAAGATCTCATTAAAAAATGAGCAATTGGTCATTTTAAAAGATGCTGGTAGATGCTATTTTTAATAAAAGGATTGATTTATTCAATAGCACTAGCAAGCAAGAAGTAATCAATTTTCCAAACGATTGTTAGTGGATAACTTTCCTTGAAATATAAAATAAGAAAACTGATGCAATTATTTTGAATCCCAAGGTAAGGACTTTACCATGGTGTGTCTAAGAATTTACCACTCACCCGATGATCAACCTAAGGTGTAAATGTGACAAGATGGAGCTCGATTGAATGGGTCGGGTTACCCTTTGAAGACCCGATTGGGTCAAGTTGCATGAAGCTCCCCTAATGTGAAGGGAAGTCTCTTTATGGTGATCACCTTGGGAATATGGGAAAGCATACCTACCCTACCACCTATCAGAGGTGGTCGAGGAGTAATGGTGGGTAGGCGGGAAAGTGGACCGAGGAGGAAAGAAGGTGTGTATGGAGTTAATCACGAAGGAGGTTGGCAGTAAGAAGAGGGAAGAAACGAAAAGCACAAAAAAATTGTAGCAAGAGAGAGAAGAGTGATGCAGTGAGGTAGAGCAAAGCAACGAAGGATAGCAAAGAAATTGAGGGAAAGAGCAACGGACTTCCACATGAGTGGTACAAGTGACCAAGATGGTTCATCTAGAGCTATTGTTATTTATTTCTTTGTATGTTGTGTGTTTAACCACTACAATGGTAGTATGGCTACATCTTTTGAAGTGTTATATTTAGCTACTACGATGGTAGTATGGCTATTCTCCTTTGAATGATATGTTTAGCCACTGTGATGGCAGTATAGCTATGTTTTTTGAAGTGTTGTGTTTAGCCACTACAATGGCAGTATGTCTACATCCTTTAAATACTATGTTTAGCCATTGTGATGGTAGTATGGCTATGTCCTTTGAAGTGTTGTATTTAGCCATTGTGATGGTAGTATGGTTATGCTTCTTTGAGTGTTGTATTTAGCCATTGTGATGGTAGTATGGCTACATCCTTTGAAGTGTTGTGTTTAGCCACTACGATGGCAGTATGGCTATGCTCCCGTAGACACCAAAATACGACACCTTCTAAATCACATTTACCACCCCACCATCAAATCCCGCATGATAAAAAGATATGCCTAAGTTCTAACTTAGGGGTATAAAATCCTACACATTATCCTATTTTCCTAATTTACTTAATTTGGAAAATCACCCTAGGATACCCTGCCTACCCATTGGACATGTGTCCTGGACACTTCACCCAACATCTTTGCCACATCTTACCCACTCTTGTCCCCTGGTCTTTGTACATGGGATAGATTCCCAACACCCATGCCACATCTCCTCCACCTTGTCTCCTTTGTCCCTTCACATAGGACAAGATCCCACGTTTCACTCCACTTGCAGCCACATCACCCCAGTTAAGTGAGGCACACTGAATGACTCACTATAACTGCCCCTTCCACCTGGCAGTTCAGATTTGCCACTTGGCAAGTCAGGCTTGCCACCTCTCATTTCCCTCCAGAACCCCAAGAGGCCTATAAAGGCACCATCATTCCACCAAGAAAAGGGAGCTGAATTTGCATACCGATAGGCTACCAAAATACATCTAGACCCAACGAGAAATTACGAGCGTGAGCTCAATTCTGATCGTTGGCTCGAATCTCGAGGCAACCTATTTTTAGCCCAAACCGCCCATCCATGGTTTCACAGTCAAAAATGTGCGTCCATGGTTTCACAACCGTAGGTCCACGGTTTCTAGTTCACCACCGTGCATCCACAGTTCCACAGTCCCGAGAGCAAACATCAAACAGAGATCAGTAAGTTATTCATTTGATTAGCAAGGCATTTTTAATTACTATTTCTATGTTTTCTGCAAGTATTTCTTCAAGGGTTTTTATCTGTACTTGTTTCTAATCATGTATACAGGTGCTACTAACCCTTGTTCGAATTTCATGTGTGCAGGAGGTAGGTATTTGGAGAGCAATTGAAGCTGGAGTGGTCCCCTCATTGGATACCAAAGCCCACTCACCACTTGGATTGGAGCGAAAGAAGACTGAAGACACCACCGTTCATTGATGCACCAAAGAGGCCTCACTTCTTTGGTCCTGTTTATTATTTCATGAAGCAAGCAAGCATTGTAATATGACCCCTCATACTTTGGGGCAAAATCATTGTAACAGAAAAGGGGCCGCCCCCTGTATCACAAATTAATACAAAAGATCATTTCGTTGCAATTGCTTGTTTTCATTATTCTACTTGCAAGGTGTTGTCTTATTTTACATACAAAATGGTGATCACGATGGGACCCCCTAAGGGTTCCATTTTTTTAGCCTTGCATTTTGAAAATTTTACTGATTTCTATTTTGTTACACAGGTTTCGGGAGTTCGAGGCACGCGTGGGATCAATCTCGAATAAACTGAAAAACCTGATTCGAAATAACACTAAAAATCGATTTTATTCGAAGAAAAGCATACGATGGTTCCTTCTGGAAAAAGAGACAGTTAGAAAATAAAGAAAGGGTTGTTTATGAAAACGTGGGTCGACGGTTGACAACTGGAGGGAGTAGTGAAGGGTCACAGGTCTGTACCTATCACTTATCGCTCTTTTCTTTGCATTTTCTTTTTTTTGCTATTATTAACTAGATGCATTTAGGGTAAGATAGATAGTCCAGTCCTATTTGCCCTTGTCTATATATAGGTCTTAGGATAGGTCTTAATTGCTTGTTGCATCCATTAATACATAAAAAAAAAAAAACTGCATTCTACATAGAAAAAAAATCATATTGCACGTGTCGGGTTAGAAATAACCTAGACACTATATTTTTAGGTTCAGTTCTATCTCGGCCCTATCCTACTAATAGAAAGGACCCGTGCATCCATGGTTGGGATTTCCCAAATGAGGTTGGAAACACTTCATGGTTTACTAGAACCAACCGCCCACCCATGGTTGGCCTTGTTAAGTAGGATTTGGCCTAAAGTTTACCTGAAGGTGGCATTTTCCCCTGACTATGTCTTTTTTTATCTTTCTATTTTTTGCATTTAGGCATTCAAACAAAATTGCATAATAGTTTTGCATACCACAATAATCAAACAAAATCACCACACACTCACATAAACGTTGGAAAATGGTTGGATTTCATCACCTGAGTTTGGATTTCATCACCGAACCACCAACATTATACCCTGATTTTGGCCAAGGTCGGCTCCAAGATCCGTCATAGCCATGGGTTATAGCACACATTTCTCTTCGGAGAGTATGACGACCAGTGAGCTGGGTGAGGACTGGTAGGACCTATGCTCCCTGGCCATGTGTGGACTTCATTACCACACATGTGGGATTTACGTGACCTGGAGTTCATAGCCAGGTTGTCGAGCTACGAGTATACAGGTGAAATCCTAGATTCATTTAGGGCAAAACATTGAGCACACATCTTTTCATTTTTAAAACAATTTCAAAAAAAAAACTAACAAAAATCTAGCACCAAAAACTTTGTGTGTTTGTTTGCTTTGCATGTTGTATTGCATTGTACTATCATTTTATTTACATAGATAGTCGCACTTGGCATTGTACCACATAGTAGTGTATGGTAGTGACTCGTAGTCAAGCTAAGAAACTAGTGTCAAACCAAAGTCAGTGGTCTTCCCCCATGGCCTCTCAATCTGGAAACGTCCCTCACACTTCGGTGGTAGGACAAGTAGGCATGCCCTCTTCTATGTCCCAAAGTCTTAATGTAGGGCCTTCTAGTAATGCCCCTAATACGGACATAGACATTATGCATAGGGCTACTCACACAACCATACTTGAGACACCTAGGAGTGAACCTCCTATAGTGGTAGATAGTCATGTCACCATGTTGGACATGGATACTATTAGAATGTACTTGAATGCAGCTGGAATGGTCTTCCCATCATTACCACCACTCTCCATCCCATCCTGTGTTGTACCATCATTACAACAAGAGCCCACATTTACTTACCCACAATAGTCGAAACAAGTTTTCACAAATCCTCTTTTTGAGTTGGTTGTTGTAGCACTGGCTAACCAACCATCATCATCCAACCAACCACCCCTCACATTACCTCAACAACTAACCATTTCCACTAATCCCTTGTATGAAACAATTCCTATTGTTTCACAAACCCTAACATCCACTCAACCCACTACCCTCATAGGTTCTACATCTCATATCATACCACAGTCAGTGGCAATACCCTTTGCTACTTACCCCCACTCACTTCCACTACCATGGTTGTTCCACAACCAACCCAACCTACCACATCACATGTGGCGGTCCCTACTTCAAATGCAATTGCTATGCAACAAGCTTTCTTACAACTGCAGCAAATGATTTTAGATAACGCTAACCATAGCGTAAATCCTGACCCCAACCAGCATTTGCAAGGGATTGAGCATAACTTCCCACCTACATCTCACCAAACAAATGCCTTCATCCAAGATCCATCTTGGGTAATGCACCCTCCATCCACCACTATGGTTCATAATCAACCTCCACATCCATATGCTAATATAGTAGGTCAGCATACCATCATACCTCCATCACCCCATCCATATCATAACATCCATCAACATCCTTACCATAACACATTTCAGCCAACCATACCTTATCACCCGCAACCTACATACAATCCACCACATTACCAGCAACATCAAGTACATTCGAGTGTCAGTCCTATGGATGACCCTAGATACCAGTTCTTACAGAGTCAGATTGATAGTCTTGCCATGCAAACTCTAGGTTTGCAATACCAAAAGCCAACTTTAAGGCAACTACTCAATCATCCTATTCATGCTTCGATGCCTGAGCCACCATATCCAATGGATTTTCAAATACCCAAGCTTGAATTTAAGGGGGAAGAGGACCCTCATGAACATATAACTAGATTTGTAAATGCATGCTTCAGAATCAAGAGCAATGATGCACTACTATTACATACCTTTCCTCAGACATTAGGGGGAGAAGCCCAAGACTGGTACAACCACCTACCACATCAAAGTGTTTTTACATTTGAACAACTAGCGGACCAGTTCTTGGAAAGATTCACCCTAAATGTCAGAAAACAAACCACATTGACTGATTTGATTTATCTAAAACAATATGATGATGAATCGGTCTATGACTTTGGCAATCGATGGAGGTCAGTCATGATCAAGTTACCATTTTCCCTCCCTATGTCAGAGATAATATGAATGTTCATGAAGAGTTGTGCTAGGCCCATCTCTTCATTACTACAACTACAACAGTATAGAACATTCGATGAGGCACTCGCCCAAGCAAAGCTAATAGAAGAGATCAAAATTCATGAAGGTGAGATAAAGCCTAAAAAGAAAGAGTGGCACAATAAGAATCAAAAGGGGAATAACCACGGTCAGTCCAAGACCGCACAAGTTAACCAGATAGTCTTGGGCCAACCATAGTTAAATCAACTAGCCCAAGCACAAATCCAACAACCCCAACAACAACAACAACCGCAACAATTGAATTATCAAGTGGTTCCACCCCCACAATAGGCACAAAATCAGACACAACCTATAGAAAGGCAACAACGTCATTTTAAGCCAAAAATAAATTACACACCAGTACAAGAGCCATATTCATTAGTCTTCCAAAATTTGTATGCGGCAAAACTCTTTACATTGCCAGAAATGAAACCTGAAGATCCTAACAAACCAAAGACAAAAGGTTACAAAGAACACCTCTTTTGCATCTATCATAGACAAAGAGGACATGATATTGAAGGTTGTCATGGTTTCAAAGGAATTGTGCAAGATTTATTAGAAGTGGGTACAATCAAAGTTGACAACCCACTAGCCCAAAATAACCAAAACCTAGGCATTTATCAGACACCTTTGCCACATCATGAGGTAAATCAACCAACGGGAGCATCAACTTCTACAGTTCCTCCCAATCAGGTTAATTATGTGTCTCAACTACCACAAGGTTTTGTAGGAGCTATCAGTATAGTTACCCATGGACAGAGGTAAGCTAATCGCACAACTCAAGCTCCAACAACACAACCAACAAATGTGCCCATACAACTTGGACCAAGCATTCCACCACCACCTTTCCATAATCACCCAGTTGTCACCTTAAATAGTCGGTTAACACAAAGTTTAAAAATGGCTTCAAAAAAATTATCAATTTATGAGCTAATACAACAATCAACACCCCATAGGGAAGCATTGATGGAAATCTTAAAGTCTATACAAGTACAATCAGAAGACCCCAATGCATTCAATTCCTTTGTGGGGAGTGTGCAAAAGTGCATGGAACCCTCGATAGTATTTTATGACTTCGAGGAAAAGCAAATTTTGGTAGATTCACCCGATCCACCATTGCACATAGTAGCTCACATCGACAGGAAGCCATTCAAGAGAGTGCTTATTGATACCGGTTCCTCCATCAACCTCATCACCACACCTGCAATGAAAAAGCTCAACATCCCATCATCACACATCACAACTTCCACCTTCACCCTTAGGGCTTTTAATGACGCTTTATGCTCAACTGTGGGGAATGTTGTTCTTCCCGTCACCATGGGGGTGAAAACAATACATGTTCTCTTCCACATCTTGGAAGGAGAAATGCAATATAATATACTTCTTGGATGCCCTTGGATTAGGGAAATGAAGTGTGTGCCTTCAACATTGCATCAATGCTTAAAATATGTACATGAAGGAAAAGTACATTGTATACCAACTGACACAGAACCTTTCAAGTACTGCAACTTAATTTCAAACCCGTATGAGCCCTTGCTTCCATCAACACACCTAACTATCCAGCCACTCACCATTAGGACCATTCCACCTAGTAACACTTCATCAAAAGCACCCATTCAAGAGGAATTGCCTATAGTTGACCCAACTTTTGCATCCAAAAGCGTCAACTCAATTCAGCCTTCGAACACTGCATATCACTTTCCAATCACACCTAACCATCCTACCAACCAACCACCAACTCCATCTAGCGCACTTCCAGATCCACAACAACCATTCATATTCACAGCACAACCCACTCCATCCATCAATAAACCACAATCATCACAACCCGTAGTCTCACAAATAGGGCCACCTATTAGAGAAAATCCACCACCACCATTAGAGCCGCAACCAAGCTCAGAAGAACCCTCTTCATCCACCGAGCCATCAGCCTCCCAACCTTCTCGAGTTGCAGTACATCTTGCCAATCCAGGTATTGGTGAGTATATTATTGAAAGTGTCACAATTACACCACCTATTGAGTCAGTAAGAGATTATGGTCACCCTCGGGACCCACCTTTAGCCATAGGTGAGATATACAAAATGGGTTCACCATAAAATGCAATAAATTTCATATATGGGGGAGTCGATTCTTCATCTGGTCCATCTCCTCCAGAGGAGGACCATGTAAAAGAGTTTAATGAGAACATTGATTATTTATCTAACCCATCATTTCCAATGAGATATTTTCAAAGGGTTAATTGGCAAGGATATGGACTTGGACGACATGAACAAGGTCCTCACCACATTATTGAGCCAGAATATAGAGAGCCAAATGACCGCTCAGGTCTAGGTTACAAACCTTCCATCGCAAGCTCTTCGCTAAGTCAAGCATTCCAAGAACTGGACATTGAGTGCGAAGAAGGAGAAGGAGAAAGTGACAAAGAGGATGAACCTAATGATGAAAATGATGATATAGATGGTGAATACCTAATCTACAATTTTTACCCTCATGTGTTTGGAACTTTCTCAGAACAAGCCTTACAACAAGAACCAGAATACGAAGATCCAACAGAAATGGCCGACCTTAGGCCAGATTACACACAACTCATTCTAGGACCTCATACAAATGCTAACGGCTTCTGGATAAGCGATGATGATTATGAAGATGAGACAAAAATGATATTTCTAAATCATGAGCATGAAATGCAAGCTAGAAGAATACTCCAAGCAGAGGTGCATCATGAACAACATAATCAAGAGGCAGAAGAACCTCAAGAGGAGTTAATATATGTAGAATCTATTCGAAGAAATGACTGGTACCAAAAGAAGTTCCCAATAAACCGAACTCTCTTTTAGCTGAGCAAAAAGCATGAAAGTCCTGAACCAGAACCTCCTCCACCACCTTGGCCACTCTTGCAGCACCGCCAATCACACACATTAGGTCAGTTGCAACCTAGGGAGGATGAGTCATCACCTCTCGAATCATAGCCACATCATCTCCATCAAGTCAACATGATTTCTATTGATTTGCTCACCCCACTCCGCAATCCATATGATGAGGCAAAGCCGATCCATATCGACACTAGCCTCATTGCCATGGACAGGATCTCATCCCCACCATCCATTGCCGAATTTATCCTATCCGAAGAATTACTGCGTGCTTCAAATGCATATATTTCACAACAACCTTCATCATCAAATAACTCAGTTTTTCAAACTAAAATAGAGGGGGAAGCCCTAGAGACATTTGAAAATGTGGCGGATGACATCCACCTCATCCCAACTCCACATCAACTAGAAGAAGGTTCTCACATGCTCATTGAAGAGTCTATAGATGTGAACCTTAGTCAAGACGTGGATAATCCCCAAATTGTCAAAATCACAAAAGATTTATCCATAGAAGAGAAAGAATGCATAATCAGCATGCTAATGAAAAAGAAAGAAGTGTTCGCATGGTCATATAAAGACATGCCTGGTTTAGATCCAGACCTGGTAGTCCACAACCTAACACTGGCACATGATGCAAAGCCATTCAAGCAAAAGCTTAGGAAAGTCCATCCAATAGTCGCATTAATTGTAAAAGAAGAGCTACAAAAGTTATTGGATGTACACTTCATAGTACCAATTGATTACCCAGAATGGCTCTCAAATATGGTACCCATTCGCAAACCGAACGGAGGGATACATGTATGCACTGATTTTTGAGACTTAAACAAAGCATGTCCCAAAGATGATTTTCCTTTGCCCAATATCGATCAACTAGTAGACTCCTGTGCTGGTCATGAAATGCTTTCCTTAATGGATGGTTTCTCGAGATACAACCAAATTTGAATTAATCCCGAAGATCAACACAAGACAACATTTACAACACCCTGGGGGACATTATGTTATAGAGTGATGCCTTTTGGACTCAAGAATGCAGGAGCTACATATCAACGAGCTATGACGTACATATTTCATGATTATATGCATAAGATCATCGAGGATTATGTAGATGACTTGATTGCTAAATCAAAAACACATCTTGAGCACATTGAAGTCCTAGAAAAAGTGTTCGATCGATTGATAGAACATAAAGTAAGGTTAAATCCTAAGAAGTGTGTATTTGGTGTCACATCAGGAAAGCTTCTAGGATTCATTGTCTCCAAGCGAGGCATTGAAGTAGATCCAGGTAAGGTAAAAGCTATATTAGAAATGCCACCTCCCAAGAACTTGAAAGAGTTGCGTAGTTTACAAGGAAAGATCCAATCTATCTGATGATTCATCGCACAACTCTCAGATAAATGTAGGCCTTTCAATCACTTGTTACAAAAGGGGGTGATATTTTCTTGGACAACTGAATGTCAAGAGGTATTTGATGACATAAAGAAGTATCTGGCTTCACCACCAGTTCTTACGCCACCTCGAACAGAAGTCCCTTTTTACCTATACATATCTGCAATAGATTTTGCACTAGGTACAATGCTTGCACAAAAGAATGAAAATCATAAAGAGCAAGCAATTTACTATATTAGTCGAACATTGGTAAGTTACGAAACAAGATATGCTTATGTCAAAAAGTTATGCTTAGCAGTGGTTTTCGCCACTAAGAAACTTAGACATTATATGCTAAGCAATACTACCTATGTCATAGCTAGAGAAAATCCTTTGCGATACATGATGACTCGCACATACAACAACACCCATACTGCTAAATGGATAATGCTTTTAACCGAATTTGATCTCGAATTCATAAGTCAAAAATCCATAAAAGGTCAGGTGATAGCTGATCAACTAGCTGAAGCTCCGCTACATAATGACAAACCACTAATCATTGAGCTTCCAGATGATTCAATATTCTCTGTCATAGAACAAGAAGAGTTAGTTTCTTCTGAGGATGAAGCAGATATGACAATGTTCTTTGATGGATCTAAGTGCGAGAAAGGACAAGGTGCGGGAGTCATGTTTTATACACCCGAAGGAATACCAATTCCTTTATCATTCAAACTCGACTTCACATGCACTAACAATAATGCAGAGTATGAAGCCTTAATCTTAGGTCTTCAATCAACTATAGCAATGGGCATAAAAAGACTAAGCATTTTTGGTGATTCTCAACTAGTTGTCTACCAAGTAAAAGGAGAATACCAATGTAAAGAACCAGTTTTAAAGCAATACCATGAAGTAGCAACAAAGTTGCTAGAAAAGTTTGACTGGTATGAAATTAGTAACTTACCCCATTCGACAAACAGATTTGTGGATGCAATGGCTTCTTTGGGATCTCTCATCCCTAAGAATGAGCATGGAGAAGTACAACCGCTAATCATAACAACAGTGTCAAAACCATCAATTCAAAAAGCAGAATCTACAGGTGAGAAGAATGTTTGTTTGATACATGTCAAACCTTACAATTCTTACCTTGATGAGATAAGAGACTTTCTCAAGTCTGGAACACTCCCAATAGAAATGACACGAACTGCAAAAAGAACGTTCAAACAAAAAGCAATTCGTTTTACTCTACTAGGGGACGTGTTATATAAACGTGGTTATGATGGAATATTATTACGATGTCTAGATCCGATTGAGATAGAACGAGCTATAGCAGAAGCCCACGATGGTACTTGTGGTGGCCACTTCAGTGGAATGGCCATTGCAAAGAGAATACTGTGCATGGGATACTATTGGCCGACAATGGAAAATGACTATTGTAAATATGTCAAAAAGTGCCAAAAGTGCCAACACCATGCAAATTTGACTCATGTACCATCACACGCTTTACAACCCATTCAAAGTCTTTGGCCATTTTCACAATGGGGCCTCGATTTGATTGGTAAAATATCACCTGCTTCATCAAGACAACATAAATTCATCATAACTGCTACGGAATACTTCACAAAATGGGTGGAAGCAATTCCAATGACCACTACGACTGGACCTCGAATAGCGGAGTTCATACTTCAGCATATTATCTATCATTTTGGAATACCCTCAAAAATAATTTTTGATAATGGGAAGTCATTTAAGAATAAGGATGTTAGAGCCTTGTGCAACAAATTCAAAATCCAACACAGTTTCTCAACACCTTATTACCCACAAGCAAATGGGCAAGCTGAAGCAACCAACAAAACAATGGTATCCATTCTCAAGAAACTGGTCAAAGAAAATCATCGAGATTGGCATACTCAACTTCCTTTGGCACTATGGGCTTACAGAACAAGCATCAGAACGCCAACAGGAGCAACACCATTTTCATTAGTTTACGGTGTTGAAGCTATATTACCTTTCGAGCTCGAGATACCCTCCTTGCGAATCGCATTACAAGAATTCATGGATGATGACACTGAAAGACAAGCACGTCTTGACCAATTGACACTTATTGATGAAAAACGCATCAACGCTCTAGAGCATTTGCGAGTATATCAAGACAGAATCAAACGTGCTTACAACGCAAAAGTCCATCCTCACGAATTTCAAGTAGGGGACCTAGTGCTCAAAGAAAATCAACAAAATACCAATGCATTGCCACACTTGAGAGATAAATTTATGGCTAATTGGTTAGGCCCATATATTGTAAAGCAAAAATTGGGACCAGGAACGTATAGACTTGCCAACTTAGAAGGAAAGTTGGAGCCAGAGCCACTAAACATAATGCACCTAAAGGTATTTTATGCATAAATCGACTTGCAATATATGTATATATATGTACATGGCTAAAAAAAAATATTTTATATTTCTACATTGCATACATTTTACATTGTAAATAGAAATATCTTTACTAACATTTCGCATATTGCATTTACATATTACATAAAAATATTCATATCACAAAAAAAAAATTCAATTTTTCATTACATAAGCATATCACAAGCAATAGCAACATTACACTATATCATATAATTGCATCCATCCCATCCCATGTTCAGTAATATTTTGTAGTGGTGATGATACGACCAAATAAAACAAAGTTCCAAGAATTGGGGGTACCCACCTAAGACTTTTTGCAATTCAACAAAAGTTATACCGACATGTTTTGCTTACATATACAATCAAATTTTCAGTCACTCAATCATGTCTAGTGAAAAACCAAATTTCAATAATATGTCCAATTTTCTTTAGGACCAAAGCACTTTTGTCACATTAAGAAAGTCTTGAGTATGGTAGATTGACCCCAAAACAATCTTGAACCAAATACACTTTTACAAATCTTAAAAGCATTTTGAGTAAGAGAAGGATAACGCCAACTTGGGTACCACCTTGAAGCGAAAAAGTAAAATTCCTCGCTTATCCTATCATGCAACATAGTCCAAAATAAAAAATAGTGGTTTTCACCACTATCACAATAATGCTCCAAATATAAACAAAATGTAGAGTAGTAAGGATAGGATCACATTCTCATCACACTTCGGTTGAGAATCTGATTCCCCAAAACTCTATAAAAAATTAATTCCAAACACACACCACAGATCCCTAAAGCTGAAAGGATCGTACTACATTCCCCTTAGAAAGTTATGTAGTCATCCCAAAAGCTTAAATATCAGATCATTGGACTATGGAGCGAACCTCCACCGGGGCTATAGACGCTTGACTAGCAGTGGAGTAAACTCATGCAGGGCGACATGTCTCTCTCCTAAAAGGGAGACCTTTGACCGCACATACGGGTAAGCTAGCTAATAGGTAAACCCATAACAGGTACCATCCAATTTACTCATGATGGGTCAATTAACTTCACAATCACATGCACTGGTTCTTGATTGCTTAGGGTCATTGCCAAACTCAAGATTTAGTAAATGAACTCCACTTGCACACACCTTGGTCCTAAAGAAAGTTAGACAATGGTCAAGAAAATGGTTGACATTACTAGGTTGTTTGAGTCTTTGAAAATCTTCCACTGTTAAATATCAAACACCATACCATCTTCCATATCAACATCAACATATTCATCCATTATCACATACATATCCACCATACATCACCCACAAAAAGTCACCAAGATTGGATACCCCCAATTGCAACAATGAACAAGTAATGGTCAACTACTCTGAGCTATAAAATATTACATGAACATCATGCATGCCATCATATAGTTACATGAACAAATAATTAAACTGCATATTACATATTAGTTTGCATTCATTATCATAGAAAAACATAAAAATATTTAGATTGCATCAAATAAGCGATAACAAAGCATTAACAAGAAGCATGCATATAAACATTAACACATGAGATAACCAAAATAAAAGGCCATGTATATATATATAAATATGGAGGTCACAAAGTACAAAATGCCTGAAGGTTGTATACATTAGAGCACCAAGGCTCATAGCAAAAAACAAAAAAATACAAAAAAATACATGCTACAACTAACTAGTGCAGGATCCCTCCAGACCGAGTAGAAGCCCCATGAGAGCTCGATGACCGATGAGTCCTATGACTCGTCTTGGTCCCTCGAGTAGCAGTAGAAACTGAAGATGAAGGAGGAATAGGTAGAGGAATCTATCGCTCATGTAAAATATTCTCCAACATCTCAATATAAATAGCCTACTTATGCAGGCTCCTCAAATCTGCACCCTGACGAGCAACTTCTGAGAAATCTCTCTCGAAGAGCAAAAATAGTTGTAGTGTCACCTCCACCTAACCCTGTCTGTAAGCTCACCCTCTAACCGAGTCACCTCACCTCCAAGCCTAGTAATCTCTACATCCTTGGCATCAAGGGCATCACTGCTAGGTCCACCCAAACTATCCACCTCAGCTTGAAGGTGAGTCACCTCCCACGATACCATGCAACTCACCCTTCAGGTGAGCCACCTCCAACTCCAAGCTATCACGCTCCCCCTAGAAAATACCCCAGTCCTCCTCTATCCATCGAGGAGGTGCATCCTCCTCTCCATCCCCCTCACCCCTCCTCCTGTTTGACATCAAAACCACCTCGGCTCTCGAAGTGCTACCTCATTGATGCTTCACCGACCAAGGCACCCATCCTCCCACCTCCGCCTCATCACCACTCCCCTCATCATCAACAATGGCACTCGACATCCAAAGAGGTTGAGTAGCTAACCATGCATCATACTCGAGAGTGATACCCACATCATCCAAATCAGCAACCTCAAGATCAAAGTCATCAGATGGGTCATCAACTCTCCAAAATTCAAGAGCAACAGGTAACCCTAACTCGTCTCCCCATCGCCTGTAGGTCACAGGTGCATCAAGCACACCCTTACCAAACCAAACTATCTCACCCAAGAAAATTGAATATACTCCATCTCCCTAAGATGGGCACCAACAACCCATCGACCTCGCCTGATGCGACGAAGCTCTACCGCATCCATCACCCAATCCAAGCCCCTCCAAGGCTGCCAACTCATAAAATCTCTAGTAAGAAGCTCAAGATATCTCTATACTCTGATGCCCCCACCAATGAACGACTGAGCTCCTCACTAAGTAGCCACCTGTAAGCTCGAGGAGAAGTGGCATCACAAGTGCAAGGAAGACCAACTAGCCATCCAACAATGATGTGCTCCCAAGACCACACTTGGAGCACCAAACTACAACTTAGGCCCTTTTACCCCTACCTCTTCACCTCGTACAACTCACTATAAATCTAGCATAGAAGAGCGGGAGCCCATGCCAACCGTCGAGGATCAGATATCAGATCAAGAACAATAGGAACCTGGTTCCATGGGATCCTCGATCCCATGGAATTGGGCAACAACATGTTGCTCAATATATACATCAAAAAGGTAGGAACAGCTCCCAAACTGCCAGTCGTAAAGAGATCAAGGTAGGCAATACCACCCCTACTATAGTCTACATCCCAAAACTCACCAAATATAGGGAACAGAGCCTCCTTCTTGTCGAGGCCAACACGGACAACAGGACCCTCGACAAGAACACGAAGAATCTGGTAAATATCCTCCAAGGTAATAGTAAGCTCCCCCGTAGGAAGCTGAAAAGTCCCCCTGTCAGGATCCCAACGCTCAACAAGCACCGACAGAAGATCCTCATCAGCTCGGATGGTGCCAAGCCGCCCGCAACCATCAAGACCAATGGTCTCAAAGAAAGTCCAATCATCATCAAAAGAGCCTTGCACACTTTGCGAATAGTGCGAGGCCACCTATGTCGAGCATCAAGAAGCTTAACCTAAAAAAAAACAAAAATAAGAAAAATTCACCTACCCCTAGGTGATCAAAAAAAAAAAAAAAAAAATTCCACCTACCCCTAGGTGATCAAAAAAAAAAATTAAAAAAAAACAAAAAAAAAACAAACAAATAAACAAAAAAAAAAAACAAAATCTAAAGGGCAAGACCACCTACCTCGGCATAGCGGATGCCAGCTTCCGCTCCAGCCGAGCCACCAACACCAACACCCACCATCGCTTCCCTCACCAACCTCCATCTCACTCATTTCTCTAAATTACAAATGGAAAAATGGCAATGAAAGCGACATCAAGCCTTTAAATAACCGCTTTTAGCGATGAAAAAATGCGCATTTTAAAAAACACGGTTTTAAAACCGCACACCCGTTGAACCATAGCCTAAACGCAACTGGTTCCTAAAAATTAAACCAGAAAAGTTAAACAAAAAAAACAAAACATCTCTTTGAAAGCGCAAATGAAGGCCTTACAGCTAAAAATGACAATAGCCAAACAAAACGACCCAAGGTTAAAATTGATGCCCACTCCATGAGGTTACAAAACACGGTAATGATAAATCAATTTGCACTAAGGAATTGCTAACAGTCACTAGGACAGGCACCTAGGATGATTGGTTCCTTCAAATCACAAACATGCATGTCAATCAAATCAAACGGTAATTTTGAATGAATAAAGTCCACCCAAAGCTTGGGGCAGCTCATTTGCATAAACAACACAAACAATCATAAAATACCTTTCATCAATTGGTTCTTGGGCTTCACTATTTACCCATTTACCAATTGAGGGGGTAAACAAAAAATAAAAAAAGAAATGAGTCCATCCATCCAATAAATTTAGATGTCATTAGTTTTTGCACCGCATTGTGTTGTACACAACGTAGTACAAAAAGGGGCAACTGTAGACACCAAAATACGACACCTTCTAAATCACATTTACCACCCCACCATCAAATCCTGCATGATAAAAAGATATGCCTAAGTTCTAACTTAGGGATATAAAATCCTACACATTATCCTATTTTCCTAATTTACTTAATTTGGAAAATCACCCTAGGATACCCTGTCTACCCATTGGACATGTGTCCTGGACACTTCACCCAACATCTTTGCCACATCTTACCCACTCTTGTCCCCTTGTCTTTGCACATGGGATAGATTCCCAACACCCATGCCACATCTCCTCCACCTTGTCTCCTTTGTCCCTTCACATAGGACAGGATCCCACGTTTCACTCCACTTGTAGCCACATCACCTCAGTTAAGTGAGGCACACTGAATGACTCATTGTAACTGCCCCTTCCACTTGGCAGTTCAGATTTACCACTTGGCAAGTCAGGCTTGCCACCTCTCATTTCCCTCCAGAACCCCAAGAGGCCTATAAAGGCACCATTATTCCACCAAGAAAAGGGAGCTGAATTTGCATACCGACAGGCTACCAAAATAGATCTAGACCCAACGAGAAATAACGAGCACGAGCTCAATTCCAATCATTATGTGTAGCCCAGTATGGCTACATTCCTTGGAAGGTTGTGTGTAACCCTTGCTTGGCAATGTGGTCTTCATCCTTCTATAGGCAGGATAGATGCAATGGTGTCAACACCTTATCGCTATCATGGGTAGTTGGCTAGGTGTGTTAGGATAAATCCAATCAAGTAGCACTGTAGGTAAACCCTCCCATTATAGTTACAGTCAGATGGGAAGTCACCTCAAATATCATCAGCATCGAGAATGATTTGTGTCTCACGATGACTAGCGGTGTCGCGGGTGCATAAGTACCATCTTCTCTAGTTTTGCCAAGGTGGAAGCCACTTGTATCAAAATTTGGCTACCCTATGTCTCCTCCCACATTTTGGGATGCGTCAACCTATTTGTTGAAGGTTGGTCATCTTCTTGTCCGCGGATGTTTGAGATGCTTTAAGTGTTGCTTATCATTTAAATGATAGGTTTTAGAGTAATGAGGTGTAGAAGCTTTAGGTGTTGTTCATTATTTAAAAGAATAGATTTTGTGATAATGATTGTGTGAAAGCTCTACTTACTGCTCATTAACTTAAATGGTAGATTTTAGTGAAATAAAATGAATGATGGTTATTTTGTAATTTAAGGGTATGGGACCTTATGTTATGAAATAAAATGAGTGATAAATGATCATATTTTACACAAATTGTGCGAAGTTTTTGTATGTTTTTGGCAGGTAATATTACAACAAAATACAGGTCATATATTGAAGAAAGGATGAACAAATACCGAGGAGACACGTGGATGCGCGCTACGGAAAAGGGCGCTACGAAAACCTGGAAAAATCTACGGAAGAACCTGTTTCACATAAATGCCACATAAGCTATGGCTTGGTCAAACACCACGTGGGCAGCTGAAAGAATCAAGCACGAAAGGTTTCAAATTCCACATGGGCGGTTAGAAGAATCAAATGTGGGTGACTCACCATTTATTTGGGGCATATAAGTTGTTACGTGAATATTTGTAATAAATGTATCCTTCCCTAAAAGAAAGGATAAAAGTTGTAGAAAAAGTCTAAATCAAGGGTTGTATTGTTACGTAGCTATCCCACCAAGTCAAAGTTAGTATTATGTTATAATTAGTTGCCACTTGGACCAATTAGAATATTTATTGAGTCCAAGTATTTTAGGAGATGTGTTAATTTAGCTTTATTCTTGATAAGAACATAGTTGTTGTGTATCAAGTCCAAACCATATGGGAGAAATACGGGGAGTTATGTTCAAAATTGTCTGAGTGACAATATATATTTGCATACGAGACCTTTGAAGAGGGATGGTGAGCTAATGGAGAAATATATGTAATCTGTGATTATTCTCGATGTAATATTTTGTATGCAATTCTGGAAGTTGGATGTGCAACCATGTACGTTTGATTTTCAATAATAAAGCAGCAACAATATTTTCTTCAGGATATGGTAACTGTGTTTTATAATTATTTTATATTTTGCTTGCTTTGGTAATTTTTATTTCTTTTATTCTCTTGTAATTATGAAATAATTAAGAATTAGATTAATTAAATGAGAGTAGATTATTGAAGTTAAAGTAAAATAGAAAATAGGGGAAGGGGTTAACACTAACCTTCCGGAGGCAGGGCCCACTCCGAAAGGTTAGTCCCTAAATCTCTTCCCCCCACTAACATGGTAGATAGAATTAGATTAAATATTAATTTACATGAAAATATAATTAGAAATTATAGTAGATAAATAATGCATTAAGTAAATCATTACGTGGATCCACATTAGAATAATTCATAAATTGCATATTTAATTTTATTTTATTTTATTTTTCATAAACTTTAATTTTTGCAACACATGAAACCAGAAAGAGATCTGAACTAAGCTTAGTATTAATTACTACGGTACAATCTATACTGGGTTGCTACTCTTTAAATCTAACCTGGATTAACCCGGATTGACAAAATTAAATGTAAGCTACTACAACCGATCATTTTGGCATCGTTGTCGGGGAGAGTAGCATCGTAGTGGTTAATCAGAAAAGTTGTTTGGCAGTGCAAAGAGAGAGGCTTACTTGTATGTGAAAAGGGGTACGTACGAGACCTTGGTGTGCATACGAGTCAGAGTGGCCCGAAGATGGTTCCAACAAGCTCCTCCGTTCGACGTTGCCAGGTTCATTTTTCTTAAAGGAATCATTTTTACTGCTTTCGTAGATTAAGATTTATTTTCTGCAAATTTCAATTTTTGCAAATTTCCTGCTTTGGGTAGTTATTATTGCTTAGTTGACTTAGGACCTATGAGAAAGAACAGGAAGTAGGTGAACACCGAAAGTAACACCCTATTTTTTATAGTAGGAAGTAGTTACGTTGAGTGACACAACTATAATGAAATCCCTCCTAATAATCAAAGAAGCAGTAATAAGTTACCTTTTATTTCAGCATATTTAATTTCCTGCAATTTCCTTGCTTTGGGTGATTATTATTGATGATTTGGCTTAGGACCTATGAGAAAAACAATAGGAAGTAGGTGAACGCTGAAAACAACCTAAACTTTGCTTAGGACCCTGTTGAACGTAGGAAGTAGGTAAGATTGAGTGACACAACCTTAGTGAAACCCTCCTAAACAGTCAAAGAAACAATAATAGTTTACCTTTTATTTCAACAATTTCATTTCTAGTAAAATTTATTTTTCAAGCATTTTTACTTTCCTCCTATTGTACTAAAATTGGTTGTATGGATTCATAGACCGTGGGTCACACCTAATTTTAGTAACATTAGGATTGTTCAAAAATTTTATTTTATTTCTTGTGTTAAGAATAGTTATAAACTCTATGATTTGTATCTAAACTTGACAACAGTAGGATTAAAACAGAAAATCAAAATCAAAACCCAAACAAAAACAAAACCAAAAAGAGAGAAAAGAAAAATAAGTTGCTAGGTGGTGAAAAACAGTCCAATAAACCTCTAGAAAATATTACAAAAAATATATATATATATATATATATATATATATATATATATATTTATATATATTTATATAATAATAATAATGAAATAAAATAGAGGTATATACAAGACTGAACCAACGAAATTATAAAGTGGTAGGACAAACATATTGTATCATGAAAATTTCAATTAGAAAATATTTGAAAGGGTGTAGTAAAACTCAAATCCTATTGATAACTCAACTAGAAAATCACTAATTAATGGGCATAGGTTTTAACTATACAAAAAGTCACTATCTAAAAAAAAATCATACACCACCTTAGATAACAAACTGATTTGCAGTGCATTTCTGAACTGCAACCAACTACTATCCAATAATTTCTCTCTTTGAAAAGAAAAAATATATATATATATATATATATATATATATTGAAAAAAAATAATATATAAAAATAAAAATAATTATGCTTCCTTTGTTTCATCATGAAGTATTTGTATTCCCTTCCATTTTCAGTCTTAATGTTTTAAAGATAGCCCAAGAAAATGTTCTCTCTAAAAAAACCTTGTAGGAAGATGATTACCACATGATGCATAGTACCTTATTGCTAGATGAAGTCTAGGTGTTCTTTAAATACTCAAACTATATCTGGTATCTTGAGCAAAATTTTCATTGAAAATGAAGCAAATCTTTTAAAAATGTTGTAAGTTACTCCTAGTTGATCAAGTTTCTCTTTGGCCACGCACAATTGCACACCTAAAAACATTGTGAAGTATTGGAAAAATTAACTCATGTGTTATTTCTGCCATAAGTGAACAATTTCCCTTGCTTATCTATTTTTACGCATGGTCTAGAATACTAACGAATTGGCAAAAGGACAAGCTCGCCCTTCACCCTTAAAAAAAAAAAAAAAAATCCCTTGCTCCTCATCTAATCGAGCAAGTATCCCAATAAAAATCTTCTTGCTTCTCCTCAAAATAAGCAAGAACCCTAAAAAGCACTAAAAATCCCTTGCTCCTCACAAAATGAGCAAGTATCCCAAATAAAACAAAAGTAAATAAAGGGCAAAAGAGCTTGAATCCCTGGAATTCTTAGTATCTCAAACACCATGGGGTACTCTTTATTAAGGTATCCTTACGTATTAGCACTAAGTCTGGATAAGACCTCTAGATGCTCATACGATAAGCTAGCTTTTTGGCATACATAACCCTTGTTGTTTTTCAATCCTTGCTCATAATGGGAAATGAATCCTCACTGCACACACAGTTGGTCTTGAAAGAAGCTTGAGAATACTAGGACAACTTTGACACTATATTGATTTGTGAAAGGAGTAAATGAAGTTGTTTCAAAATTGCTAGAATGTTTGAAGTCCTTGAAGAATAATCCTAGAAACATCACATGCAGGCAAAACTCAAAAGCAAACCCTCATGAAAGTACTATGGTTTCAATTTTTTCTTTTTCTACAAAAACATGGCTTGTGCCCATCACATTTTCATCCCTTAGAAAAAGCCATCTTAATATCTATTTCACTTTTTCCCATGATTGAAGATATCCTAGAAGGCTGAAATCAAATTTCATATTCATTACCTTTCTATCTCGGAAACTTCTTAATGACATACAGGAAGCACAATCACAAAAATTATAATAAACCCCCATAAATAAAACTTATTATTATATTATCCACCAATATAAATAAAACACCCTTCATCTTGTTTTGGCTAAAATTACAGTTTGGGGGAGAAGTAAATAAGGTATACAAAGTTCACAATTCAGTTTGGGGGGAAGAATTAGGTAAAGTATTTTCTTAAACTCTAACAACTACAGTTTTGTAGATATCTTCCGTAGACAACTTTGTAATAATCTTCAGTAATATAGTTTATAATACTTAATACAATAGAGTTTATAATATAGTTTAGAGGTATAGTATAGGTAATATAATATTTTATAGTTATATAATAATAATAATAATAATAAAATGAATATATATTATATTAATTTACTATTTTTTACTATATCTTTACTTTGATCATTCTTCTCGAAAAAAAATAAAGATAAAAATAATAATAATAATATATATATATATATATATATATAAAATAAAATAAAATAATAATAATAATAAAATAAATAAATAAATAAACTTTAAAAGTTAATTTAAATTTTATATGTTACATATATAATGATGTTCTTATTGTTAGTATGGGTTTGTAGATAACATTATTATAGAAGTTATAAGTCTTATTTATGCATAGTTTTGATATACATCTAAATAAGTCCAATGAGCACTATTGACTTTTGCATTGGAAAGTGTGTTTAGATAGATAGAAGTTGAAATACTATTGCTATAGGAAGTGATTAGACTAAAATAAAACACATATTCATTGTATGATTTATAGTACCTTCTTGTTTCAACTTATTTAATTTGAAAAAAATGATGGTAATCCCAATTTAGCCAAATGACAATTTGCATTGTGCTTCTTATCAAATGTATATCACATTCCAAAAGAAATATTGTTTAAAATGGAATATCAAGGTAAATATTTGGATTTACATGAACAAGGCATCAATCATCTACTATAGACCAAATTTTGGATTTATGCAACTGTTATAACTGTAGAGTTTATCCATTGAGATTGTTGTATTAATCCTATGTGCATGAGGACATGCACTTCCTTCAGTTTGGGGGAATGATGAGTGCCAAATTGACACATATTTTATGCAAGGATTATCTATTTTCTATCTGCAAAATCATGAAAGTAAATGTGTTTTAATGATTATTTTACCTTATTTATGTGATTTATCAGTTAATTTGATGAATGAGGTTAAAATGATAAATGATCATATTTTACACAAATTGTGCGAAGTTTTTGTATGTTTTTGGCAGGTAATATTACAGCAAAATACAGGTCATATATTGAAGAAAGGATGAACAAATACCGAGGAGACACGTGGATGCGCGCTATGGAAGGGCGCTACGAAAACCTAGAAAAATCTACGGAAGAACTTGTTTCACATAAATGCCACATAAGCTATGGCTTGGTCAAACACCACGTGGGCAGCTGAAAGAATCAAGCATGAAAGGTTTCAAATTCCACATGGGCGGTTAGAAGAATCAAATGTGGGTGACTCACCATTTATTTGGGGCATATAAGTTGTTACGTGAATATTTGTAATAAATGTATCCTTCCCTAAAAGAAAGGATAAAAGTTGTAGAAAAAGTCTAAATCAAGGGTTGTATTGTTACGTAGCTATCCCACCAAGTCAAAGTTAGTATTATGTTATAATTAGTTGCCACTTGGACCAATTAGAATATTTATTGAGTCCAAGTATTTTAGGAGATGTGTTAATTTAGCTTTATTCTTGATAAGAACATAGTTGTTGCGTATCAAGTCCAAACCATATGGGAGAAATACGGGGAGTTATGTTCGGAATTGTCTGAGTGACAATATATATTTGCATACGAGACCTTTGAAGGGGGATGGCGAGCTAATGGAGAAATATATGTAATCTGTGATTATTCCCGATGTAATATTCTGTATGCAATTCTGGAAGTTGGATGCGCAACCATGTACGTTTGATTTTCAATAATAAAGCAACAACAATATTTTCTTCAGGATATGGTAACTGTGTTTTATAATTATTTTATATTTTGCTTGCTTTGGTAATTTTTATTTCTTTTATTCTCTTGTAATTATGAAATAATTAAGAATTAGATTAATTAAATGAGAGTAGATTATTGAAGTTAAAGTAAAATAGAAAATAGGGGAAGGGGTTAACACTAACCTTCCGGAGGTAGGGCCCACTCCGAAAGGTTAGTCCCTAAATCTCTTCCCCCCACTAACATGGTAGATAGAATTAGATTAAAAGATTAATTTACATGAAAATATAATTAGAAATTATAGTAGATAAATAATGCATTAAGTAAATCATTAGTGGATCCACATTAGAATAATTCATAAATTGCATATTTAATTTTATTTTATTTTATTTTCTGTAAACTTTAATTTTTGCAACACATGAAACCAGAAAGAGACCTGAACTAAGCTTAGTATTAATTACTATGGTACAATCTATACTGGGTTGCTACTCTTTAAATCTAACCTGGATTAACCCGGATTGACAAAATTAAATGTAAGCTACTACAACCGATCATATTTAGTATCTAGATATTTAATGCTCGTGTGTGATTAAAAGAATGAATCATTAGTAAGTTCTAGGTGAACTTAGAGGATACCCTAAGGGCTTGAGACCCCCTTATGGAGATTGGTGACTAGGTTTGGAAGATTATACCAAAGTTGATATAGCTTGTCAGTAGACAAGATTGATAGCTTAGCTCGTAGTACACATAACATACCACACATAACGACTTGTGTGGATATGGAGATGTGTGTACACCTTCTAATGATTAAAGATGGTAATTCTAGCTCATCAGACTATTGAGAGGGATGGACTTATATGCTCAACATAAGATACGCTTACACAGATGGACTTGCATGAATGGAATCTTGTGTGCTATAGTTCTTGAGAAACTTAGGGGATGTCAAACAGTAAGTTGGTCTAAGGTTGGGTGAGGATTTATGAATCCTTCTCCTTAGTCAAAAAAAATTAATAGATAATTTTTTTCTCTTTTGTTTGTGTGTTTTCTTTTTTCATGTTTTTTGGGTGTTACAACTAATGCTTCCCAAATTTTTGCTTTCTCACTATCCTCAAATCTGTAAATTTTTAGATTGTAAAGCAGTCAAAAACTTCACTGAAATGTTGTCCTTGAATCTCAAAAATTTGGTAGGAAACTCCTCCAAATCGTAGATGATTTTTTCTTCAAGAACTCTTTAGTAATCTATTGTAGAAACTAGTAAATCTCCTATCTCCAAAATAACCTTCAAGCCTTCAATATTAATTTCCAAATCTCTTATATTTGGTGGCTTCTCTATCTCCTTTCTCCTTCAATATTCTTGTCAAATTCTGACTTCAATATTGGTCTATCTAATGACCTTCTAAAAATTCTAACTATCTTGAGGTCTTCACTATTCTCCTCTAAAATTTGGCAAGCTTCTGGTCAAATCCTTATCTCTTGGGCTTGTTGTCGGATGGCGATAATTATCCCAAGTTCTTTATCAAAAACTTCTCCTTGATTTTTCCTCAAATATTTCTCCAATGAGTTCTCCTAGGAACTCCTTCAATGGCCTTCTCCTTCAATGAGGCTCTCCAAGCCTTCTCCTTGT
This sequence comes from Wollemia nobilis, assembly GCA_028583015.1. Lineage (NCBI taxonomy): Eukaryota > Viridiplantae > Streptophyta > Pinopsida > Araucariales > Araucariaceae > Wollemia > Wollemia nobilis. The sequence continues at coordinate 15,837,122 of JAQPPZ010000521.1, forward strand.
TACTTCTTGAGACCTTTTCTCTAGGATATTCACTCTTGTAGCTTCTCTAGTCTTCCCAATGATACCTTTTCTTCAACCTTCTACTCAAGAATTTTGGCAACGATATCTCCCTCTAGGATCTTTGAAATTTATTGCTTCTAAAATCTACAATGGGACTTTTGCTAGTCCTTCTCAATCTTCAATCTTCCAGATGTGGAAGTTCTTCAATGGGACATCCTATGGGTCTCTTCTTCAATGTGAAGTTTTTAATCTTCAATGGAGATCACCAATCTCTAATATTCACTAGGACTCTTATCCTTGAGTCTCTTCTTCCTTCAATGGGGTCTTCTTTCTAGGACCTCCTTGATTTGTAATATTCAATGTGGCTTACTTGACCACTAGATCTCTCCTCAATATCTAACTTAGAGTCTTTAATCTACAAATATTTTAATGGGACCTTTCTCCTTAGGCCTTCAAATCTTCAATCTCCAACTTGTTTCTTTAGGTACTGGATTGATTCCAAATAATATAACTCTCATAGGAATCTTTCCAACTTTATTTGAATATAATTTTTTCTACAACAAAGTATTAGGAAATAGTAATAGAAATTTCTATAACTCTATAGAAAATAATCTTCACTAGTTGATTTGTCAATCTAGTGGAATCAATGTTGAGTTCTAGTCTTCACAAGTTTTTCTACAACTCTGTGGAAAAACTCTAGCCAAATACAATTTTAGAAATTCTAAAAATGAGATTTGTAATCTCCTCTCAATATCTCTTGTGGCTCTCTCTATTTTCTATCAATCTTCCTAGTTCTCTGATACCATTGTTAGCTTTTGAAGCTATAAACTTAAATAAAATGCAACCACAAGTATGGAAATAAGCATGCAATATTATAACTATGATAATGACTAACTAATATGCATGAAAATATGATAAGAAACTTTTGAAATAACTCAATAAATAGCTATTAATGAAAGCTCATGAAAATATACAATGTCATGCAATGGAGGTCACTACCTCTCCATCTTGCAAAAATGGATCTACATTGTATCTACTACTATTCTACCTATGCACTCCAAAATCCTCTCATGCTTCTATTCTATGAAGGTCTATTTATAATGAGACATACCTCTTTGCCTTCCACATTCCTATGACACCTCACTATTCTATTCTAAGGACTCATGTACATGTGGACTACATGCACATTTACATCATTTCATATTCTAACACTTGTGCATTTATTAAATTTCTTTAATAAAGTACTTAACTCCTAATACACTCCTAATCTAAATATGTACCTATTATGGTACATTCGTAAGGAAACAAATAATGTAATATATTCCAATAAGAACTATATGTATCAACAATATGATTAAAACTATTCATAACATAGTTTTGATTTAGGGGGCATAGTCTTTATCTATCTGCAACCATATAAAAAAATTGCAGTATAGCTTTTTGGATGCTAAAATCTAATAAAAAAATATTATGGCCCTTACCAAGTATTATAATGAATTGGTTTAGTTGCCTACAAACTTGATCTATCACCCTTTTCCAAGATATATCTAGTCTTTCATGTTTCTTTATTAAATGCCATTGGTAGCAAGGCATGGTTTCAATAAACACTACTTAGTTTAAATTAAGGAGGATTCATCATTTTGGATCGTAGGCAAATTTTGAATTAGCAAACATGCACTTTTTATAATCATACTATCATTGATATTCTAGTATAGTGGCAAAGACTATAACTAGAGGATGCAACCTGGGAATTACTTCACTTATTATAGAAATAGTTTCCTCATTTCAAGCTTTGAAGATGAAGTTGCTTAAAGGGGAAGGGCATGTTAACACCCCATCCTAATGTTATAATGTAATGTATTGTAGTGTGTATATGGCACCTTGGGTACCTACACATATGGGCCCATATGATGTAAGTTTTATAATATATTTTAATGTTTCTTTATTAGAAGTTTCTATTTTGGATCCACACTTTCTTGTGTAACCAACCCTTGAGCAATAGAATTAGGGTTAATGGGGTTATTTATAAGGGAAGGTGCATAGATAGAATGTATCAAGTATTTTCTTATTTTATTTGAGCTTTGCTTCTAAGGATATTTCCCTATTGAAGAGACCTATATTGTGATTTTATTTTCAATAATAAAGTTGCTACATTTTCAATTTTGTATTGTTTTTTAATTAATAGGTCAAGAAGGAGATTGAAAGGGCACCATCCCTTTTACATAAACTTCCTTACAAGTAGATCATAAAGGTGAAGAAAACATGATGCCAAGTCCATCTACACTATTAACAACCATAAATAACCAACCTAAATCACCTAATAAGAAATATACATACTACACTGTGAATAACAAGAATAACCAGACAATAGTTGACTTTACATACATAACAGGCTACCACATATATATTGGGATGCCCATAATAGTTTAGCCCAAGAAGTGAAACCCAAATTTTAGCTTCTTCCAACTATAAAGTGAACATAATTGGGTCGATTTGGCTTCTCCTTAGCCTTAAATTCAACAAGTTGAAGTTGGAAATTATCTTCTCGTATAATAATATCTTGAGCCTCCACCCCCATGTTTACCAATAAATCTACAGCTTCATTCCCCTCCCGATAAACATGCTTCAACTGTAGGTTGTGATAAGACTACAAGATCTTTTTCATCCCCATAACCATATCTGCAATGCTCCAACCAAATTCTTGTCTTCCTTTTAGAATATTTATAAGGTTTAGGGAGTCTCCTTCCACAATAATGTTCTTATAATGGCCTTCTTTGATTAACTTAGCCCCTGTAAAAAAAGTTTGAGACTCAACAAAATGTTTGGACTGGATGGATAGAGGTTTAGCAAAGGCTTGCACAATCATCCCCCTAGAATCCCTAAAAACTTCACCTATAATAGTACACCATGGATTCCATTTTTTAATGTCATCCATATTCAGTTTGAAACACCCATCTGGATGGGGTTCCCACTTAACTTCCAACCTTAAATATCTCAACAAATTCATGTAGATTAAAGGCTTCAAATTACAACAAATAGCAATGGATTCCTCGAGGAAAATTTTTGCTACATCAAGAAAGGATAAGGCTTGAGTGTTTTCCACCATAGCATTAAAAATATAAAAAGCAACCATAGAAGCTTCTCTTTTCCTATTTTCAAAAGCCTTGTTATTCCTCTCATTCCAAATTCCCCAAATAAAATGGGGGAGACAAAACCTCCAGAGAACTTTCAATCTACCACTATTTAAAGGAGGATCCCATTGCACACATAAATCTCCTATAGTGGTTGGGAGGACCCAAGGAACATCAAAGGGTTCCAAAATATTCTCTAAAATATATCTAGAAAAGGAACATTTGAGAAAAATATGATGGACCGATTCCAAATTTTGTTCACATAAATAACATCTATTTACAATAGGGATGCCTCTTTTGTGTAATTTATTAATAGTTAATATTCTATTTTGAGCCACCAACCATAAGAAGAAATCTATTTTAGGGATGAACCCTTTAATCTATATTTTCCTCACTAGAAACCAACTTCTACCTTTTGTCTCAAGCAAATGGTATCCAGACTTAACAAAGTATTTTCCATTATTTTCCTCCTTCCAAATGATCAAATCACTGAAATAGGAGGACAATAGAGGATACAAATGAAACCATATTTTTAGATTGTTAATATGACCAGGAGAAAAATATGATGGACCGATTCTAAATCTGGAGTAGATAAATCTTTCTAGATTTTTTCACTATTTTTGGTTGTAATATAATCAGCAAATTTGATACCAAAATGGAGGGATAGAGCAAGTTCCAATGCACTTACCTTTGGGTCCTCTAAGAGATTAATGTTCTTTAAAAAATTATCTTTCCAAAATTTTGCTTATTTTCTATCTCCAATATGCTAGTGAAGCCCTTTACATAACAAATGTCTAATGTTCACAAGACTGATCCAAAAGGAAGATTTGATTGGCAAGTCATTAGAGTATAATTTTTTTTTCCATTTTGTAAATTCTTGGCTTTGAGGATCTTAACCTACTCAATTTAATAATTTTTCAATAATTTCCATCATATATTTCCCATCAAGGTTTCATTCATTTGTTTACCCTTATAAAGCCCAACCCTCCTACATCTTTAGCAAAACATATTTGATCCCAAGCAACAAGGGCAAAGCATATTCTATATTTTGATCCAGAAAAGAGGAAGGATCTTTGAATTTGCTCCATTTTAATCCTTATTTTAGATAGAATCTTGAAAAGAAATAAAATAAATGGGAATACTTTGTAAAGAAGACTTCACAAGTTGAGCTTTACCTGCCTAGATAATAATACTTCCTCTCCAAACTGTTAACCTTTTTGCTAGTCTATAAAGAACTAGATTCCAAAGATGTAACTCTACCCTACCTTTGAATATAAGCATACCTAAATACATGGTTGGGAGTTCTCCAATGTCACACCCAAAGATCCTCATGATCTTGATTTTCCTTCTAATTGGGGTGTTGATAAAATAAATTTTACTTTTTAAGATCACTTTTGACTAGTAGATTCTTCATAAGATACTAAAATATTTTTTAACTCCTTATCTTGAGGGACAGAGGAGCAATATATCAACAAAGTATCATCAACAAACTATTGATGAGAAATAGGGTCTGATGTTGAGGCTGATTTAAAACCATCTACGCTTCCACTTTCTATAGCCTCTAAAATAGATCTTCCCAGTGCTTAACAAGAATAATAAAAAGATACAGTGATAACAGATCCCCTTGATGGAGACCATACCCACTTTTGAAGTAGCCAGTAGGCACTCCATTTACCAAGACTAAAAATATAGAAGATGAAAAACACATTTTAACCAACCCCACCCATTTACTTTGAAATTCAAATTTCAATAGGACTTTGGTCAAGAAGTCCCAAGAAACCCGATCGTAAGCTTTGTTCATATCTAACTTTAGAAGCATACCATCCCTCTTACTATTTTCCATATAATGAACAACCTCATGAATGGTAATTATGCTATCTAAAATATGTTGATTGTTAACAAAACCACCTTGTTGATCTGCCACAATAAAAGGTAGAACCCTCTTTAACCTATGGGAAATAGTTTTGGATAAAATTTTATAGATTGATTCTTTCTCAATTGACTCATTATCACTCAAAAAATTCCCAAAGTATTTCATTCCCTCTAATAGAACTGGTAAAGTGGTGTATTGAAATCACCCAACAACATCCAAGGAATATCTTTGAATGTGAGTCTTCCACTTATCGAGTTAGGGGTATACATGTTTGTCAAAATCCAATTTTGGTTATATTATAGACTATGACAAAACATAGAGATGAAATTGCTATTATTTACAATAAGTCGGCCTTCAATATTCTCCTTATTTCATAAACACAGAAGCCCTCAATAGGCTCTATTGGATGGGCTAATCAGATAATCTACTTCTCTCCATAAAAATTGATTTACACTTTGAGCCTTTTGTACATCCATTTTGGTTTCCTAAATAATTACTATATCTAATTGATTTTCCTTCCTTAGCATAAAAATCTCCTAGTGTTTTAAAGGGGCATTCAATCCCCTAATATTCTAGGAAAGAAATTTTATTTTATATTTTTTATGGGGAGACTTTTTCCCCAAAGTCCAAAACTCTTTGAGATTCATTTGCCACTTCCATGGTTGTTTCCTTCTTTCACATTTTATACTTTGAGGGCCAACCCCTTTGGGTCTCAGAACCAACATCAACCTTTTCTTTTGTTTTTACTTCTAGTGATTCAATTAGGAGTACTAAGTCCCTCACTCTAAATTAAGGTAAGATCCACATCTTTCCTAGGGCCACAATTAGTAGGATCACAAAATCCAGATTCATATAAAAAAGATACTACAGTATATGAAAACTTGTCTACTTGTTTAGAGGCTTCAAAATCCTTTGTCAAATATTTAACACAATCTAAAACTTGAAGATAATCAAAGGTATTCCTAAATTCACCACCAACATCACAAAAAGAGGCAATAACCAATGGAAAATTTACCTCTAAGCACTTTTTGTTGATTTCATCTATGACAAGGCCTTCAACCATAGTAGCATCCAAGTTTTTTGTGGGAACTTTACTAAAATCCTCAGGAGCACCATGAGTACCTTTCCTATTTACCTTGATTTAGATACCAAAAATCTTGGATTTGGATTCTGCTTCCTTTCTCATATATTTTTCATTTATCAACTTCTTGAGACAAAGCACAAGTGAAGCTGGGATGACCAAACTTCTTGCATACCAAGCATTTTCTATCTATGTTCTCATATTTCAAAGGTTGATTCTATACCCCAAAATTAGACTCAATTTCAATTGACTTCAATAGGTCCTTATCAAGAATAACATTAACACAAAATCTAGTGAACAAAAACCTAGATCTAACAATGGTAATAGGATCTATCGCCACCATATCTCCTATTTCACTTGCAATTTTTGCTAGGATATCCTCATGCCAAAGATATAAAGTAATTCCATGAAGGTGAACCCACATGGGATCTTGGTCAATGCATTGAGAATTAGGGTTGAAATTGGTTGCCCACTTTCTTAGGAATAAACCTCTATGCCCAAATAACCATGGACCACCTTGAAGAATCCTATCATAGTCCTTCAAACCACTGAGTCTAACCAATAAAAATCCCTTAGGTAATGCAAAAATCTCCAAAGAACCCTTAGGACACCATTTTAATTGAGCCCACTTTCTAATAGCATCCAAATCTAGATGAACCCCAACAAATTTCCTAACAAGAGCGAAATCCCCATGGGAAGCAACCATATCTGCAAGGGGATCCAAAACCACAAGTCTTCCTCAATAATAAATGTGATTTAACCCTAGGTTTATCAATTTTTTCTTCCTCTTAAGTAGACTAACCAAATATTGGGTCCCTATAACACATGTTTGAGACCCTTTTCTTAACTATCACTGCTCAATACAACCAGACCCACAATGCTTCCTTTGTCTTGATCAACACCACTCCCCATAGCCTAATTGCCTTTACAAAAATAACCCTTACCCTAACACTCCCTATTCTCTGATATTTACAACTCTACTCACCATCCCCACCACCAATCTCCACACCCTAACATCCATCACTCCCTACATCTTGACCTCCATTGCTTCCACCTTGCCCACTATTCAAATATTGCAAACCATCCCTATATTCCTAACTTGATTTCTCCATTACCTAACTCATTTATGGATTACAAACCCTCAAAATTCATCACCACCCGACTCGATTGTAGATTATAAATCCTCTAGAGCCACTGTCGCCTAACTCACCTATGAATTAAAAACCCTCTAGAACCACCATCGTCTGGCTTCAAATACTCTAAATCCATTTTTGCTTGACTCAGATATGAATTAAAAACACTCTAGAGTCATTGTTTCATAGCTTCAAACCCTCTAAACCCACCTCTATTTGACTCAACTATAAATTAAAAACCCTCTAGATTCATCGATTCTTGGTTTCAAACCCTCCAGAGCCATTGTTGCCTAATACATCTATGAATTAAAAAACCTTTAGAGCCATTACCACCTAGATTCAAACCTTCTAAAACCACCACCACTTGACTCAATTGTGAATTTCAAACCCTATAGAGCCATCGTTACTTGGCTTCAAACCCTCTAGAACCTCCAATTTTGTATTTCTATTGTTATTTTAATTCCATTAATTCTATTGATTATTGCAATAATTGTATGGATGTGCTTATTTTAATTGAAAGGTTCCTAAAACCAGGTTTATCCATTTGATTTTACTCATCATAATATCTTAAGGAAACTATATTTAATCCATTATCAATTTCCTTAATTACCCACTTATCATGCCATAATTTCACCTAATTTATGCGATAAATAAAAGGGATATTAGGGACCACATTCAATACACAAAGAATTTATCAAAATTAGAAGGAACCAATTATCACCTCATCACATTTGGCTATTTATAAAGAAGAATCATCACAAATGATCACAATCTGGCCATAATGTTATCCATTATAGTTATTCAAGATACGAAAATGTTTAACAGGATTTTTTTGAATGGGAGAGAGCAAGAAATTTTTTGGTGGGAGTTCAATTGAGAGGATGGCAATAATATATGTCTATGTAGGTCCATAAATCTAGTATAGAGAATCAGATCCACTATTGTAGGGTCCTCACTCTCTTCAATTACTCTTTGACCCAGGAGCAAAATCTTATGCTAATATTGTTATGAATGAACCCGAGAATAGGAATTTTTTTGGTGGTATTTTTTATCTCCTTTCTAAGCAAGGTAGGCTTTGTGTCCTTTTTGATCTTATGAAGGTGATCATGGCTTAGGTAGCTTTCAAATTGGTGGAAATTTTCTTGGGCTCTCGTCTTGATATTGACTTTTTCCAGAGATGGACCTTCTCCAAATGGAAGTTTCAGGGCCATATGGAAATTGTTGTGCTCCCCAAATGTTTTTTCTTATAAAGCTTATTTGTGAAGATGTCATGAACTATATTATTTGGGAATGCCCCTATTTTTTTGGAATGTAGGGCCTATTTCTTCATATATGGGACTTATATTTTTATTCAAATACTCAAAGTATTAACACGGTTTCATTATGGGTTAGACTCCTTGGCCTCCCTTTCCACTTTTGGCATAACAAAATTCTAAGAGAAATTATGAGAGAAATGGGTGATTTAGTCATGATTGACTTTGCTACAAGGTCTAAATCCATAATTATTTATTCCTGAATGTGCATTAATATTGACCTTGAAGAGGATCTTCCTAGCTCCAAAGATATTATTTCTTATACAAGTACCTAGGTTCAAGAAACTGAATAAGAAAATAGACCCTCCTATGCCATCTATAAGAAAGTAGAGCACTCTTCAATTATGTGTCCTATCAAAAAAACTCTTATCCCTAAGCAAGTTTGGAATCAAAAGAAAGCATTTGGTTCCTTAGCTTCTAGGAAGGATTTTGAAAATCCTTCCAAGAAAAATCTTTTGAATATTTAAGAAGGCCTTGATTTTCTACTAGAAAGTGAAGATCCTCTTTTGAGAGGAGAGCTTTTGGAGCTTGTAGCTTAGGGAAGCCCTTTGGACCCCACCTTAGGCTTTTCCTCATTTGACTCTTTCTAGAGAAATCCTTTTGATTGTATAATAGTAGATTTAGTAGAATATATAGAAGAAAATAAGGAAACCAATATTTTGCATATTGGTTTAGTAGCCCATTAGGAATCTATTTCTATAACAAAAATGGAGGTTGTGGCTTCAGTAGGAAATATGGAGTCTATTCCTAGGGGCAAGGTGTCTAAAGTGGGAAAATATCCTTCCACTCCAAGTCTTGTGACCAAAAACTAGAAAAGAGAGTGAGTTGATGTAGGTATTGACCATAAGGTGTGTATACCCTTGAACTAGGAAATCAAAAAATGAGAAATAGAAGCTGTTATTTCAAATGGCTCATAGTTTATCCTAATTTTAGGAGGTGGGAAAAATATTTAGTGAGGTTTTAGTAGTGATGCTACCTTCGGATATTAATTTACCTCAACCTTGGGTGGGGGGAAGAAACAACATGCTAAATCCTACAAATGAATATTATCTCTTGGAATGTGATAGGCTTGAATGGTCATGCCAAACAAAGACAAATAGTATCTATGAGAAAGGAATCAATCCCACAAATTATCCTTCTACAGGAAACAAAATTTGAAGAGTCTAATATTGATAAGGTTAAAATATCTATTTGGGAGGATGCTAGTTTTGTTGATATTTTTGCTCAGGGTGCTTCAAGAGGGACTTTATGCCTCTGGAAACCCAAGAAAGTTGAGGATTGATTGATTTCCTCCTCGGATAGATTAACAAACATTCTATTTTTTGCAAGTATACTAATTGTAGATGGTTTCTTTCTAATATTTATATCCTAAACTTTATCACTAGGAGATGCTCTCTATGGAATACTCTCAGACAGATGAGAGAGATATCCAAAAATAAAATGTGGATGTTGGCAAGAGACTTTAACTCTCCTCTTTATCCTTCCAATAAAAAATGTGGTAACCCAATTTTTTCCAAGGTTCTGGAGGATTCTACTCAATTTATGAATTATAATGAGTTGATGGATCTATACTTGAGAGGAATTAAGTTTACTTAGAGCAACAAAAGAGTGGGTAGTCAGTTGATCAATATTAGACTAGATAGAGTTCTCATTTCCAAGTAAGGTCTACCCCCCTTTGGTTATGCTACCCTAAGCACTCTCCCTAAAGCCAACTATGATTAAAATCTATTTGTGCTAGAGGATTTCCCTACTTTCAAAAATTTCAAAAGCCCTTTTAGGTTTGAATCTCTATGGATATAGCATGTTGATCTTGAATATTAGGTTGTTGGATGGTGGACTCAAAAATATTTTAGGCCCCCTAATCTCTCAAGTAACAAAGAAGCTCATATTTTTCAAATCCAACTTGAAATATTGGAACAAATCGATCTTTGGGCACCTATTCCACAAAAAAAAATGACCTAAAAAAACAACTAAAGGATATTGATTCCTTCACTAAAGGAGGTACCCTTACAGTAGAAACTAGATAAAGGGAGAAAAATATACTTTCAGACTACCATAACACCTTGTCTTACGATAAGTCTTTATAGAGATAAAAATCAAGAGATCTTTACCTAAAGGATGGATACTGGAATACCAAATTATTTCATGTGTCCACCTTGATACATAGAAGATTCAAAAAAATTAGGGAAGTTGTGAAGGCTAGTAGCTCTAGAACTAAGGATGTGCTAGAAATATGCACTGAAACTGTTAGTTTTTTTGAAAATTTGTTGGGATCAAGAGATATAATAGATGATTAGATTGTTAATAGACTTCTTTCCAATATTTCCCCTCTCCTATATAATGATATGAATACCTTCTTTATCAGCCCTTTCAAGAAGGAAGAGGTCAAGAAAGCTATCTTCTTAATGGCAGGTGAAAAAGATCTTGGTCTGAATGGATTCCTTGCTTTGTTTTATCAAAAAAATTGGCATATAATCAGGGCTGAAGTGGTTGTAGCCATTTGTGACATCCAAAAAATCCTTCATATTCCTAAAGATATAAATTCAATCTTTCTGTTCCTCATTCCTAAGGTTGTTCATGCCAGTGAGTTTAAATATTTTAGGCCAATTAGCCTTTGTAATACCCTCTATAAAATCTTGAATAAGGTTATGGAAAATAGAATTAAAGTGGTTTTACCCTTTCTCATTGATGTTATCCAAGGGGTTTTTTTTACAAGTAGGCAAATCCTGGATGGCATCATAACTATCCATGAATTCATTCATTATGTGGATAAAAGTGGAAAGGCAGGTCTCTTCTTGAAGCTGGATATGAATGAAGCCTATGATAGGGTCTCTTGGTATTTTCTATGAAAATTCATGTCCAATTTTAGCTTCCATCAAGACTGGATTAACCTTACCAAAGAATGCATCTCATTGACAATATTCCCTGTTATTATCAATGGATCAGCTACTGGGTGCTTCAGGAGCTTCAAAGGTCTATGTCAAGGGGACCCCCTATCCCCCTATATTTTTTTATTTTGGAAGAATATTTAGGGAGAAGTATCAAAGCTACCTCAGACTAAGGGATTTTTTATGGAATCATACCTACTACATCCCTTAATATGATCTCTCATCAACAATTTGTATATGACACCATCCTAGCTACTAGTTCCTCTATTCCATAAGCTAAAAGATTAAGAATATCCTAACTATTTATGAGGAAGTTGTTGGGCAGAATGTCAACTTCTTGAAGAGTAAAGTGTTCTTTCTCAAAACTCCTTTTATAATATAGGAAATAATATCTTATATCCTAGGGTGTGAGACAGTTGAGTTTCCCTCGATCTACCTAGGGATGCCCCGTTTTAAGGGCAAAATGAAGGATAGTCTCTGGGACCTAGTTCTAGAGAGAATAGAGGAAATTGGCAAGTTGTAAAGGGGTACTCCTTAGTCAAGCTGGCAAATACCAACTCATTAATCTACTCTCCAAAGTATCTTGGTGTTTTTATGTTCCTATTCAAATTATCGATGAAGTTTTGTCAAAAAAATGAGCATATATAGAAGACCTTCCTGTGGTCTGGAACAAAATATAAAAAGAGATTCCCTTGGTTGCTTAGGAGTAGGTATGCTCAATGAAAGAGTTTGGAGGTCTTTGGTTCAAAAATATGAGATAAATGAATAAGGATTTAATGGCTAAACATGGCTAGAAACTCCTAAGACAAGAATATTTGGGTTGGGTGCATACCCTCTCTGCTAAATACCTGAGGTAGGGATGGAATTTTCTTGAGGATTCTAATCCCCCTTTTGGATCAAATTTCTAGGATAGTCTCTTAAAACAAAAAATCTTATCCAAAATGGGATGAGATGGAAATTGTGCAATGGGTCTAAAATTGATTGCTAGAGAGATTCCTGGTTATTAGATTATCCCCTTATTAATAATTCTAACATTACAATCCTGAAACCATTCACTTCCCAAATATTTGGATCCAAAGTTTTGGACTTCATAGAAGTGATAGAAGAAAGGAAAAGGTGGAAACCTATCCACATCCCAATCTCATATCACAAAGAGGGGGAATCTAGTAGACAACTCCCCAGAATGTTGAGAACTCAATTCATTAAGAATTATATGATTGAAGATTCTCTTATATGGAAGGAGGAGAAAAATGGTCTTTTCTTAGTCAAATCATCGTACTATCTGGTAGAGGGTGAGTGTGAGGAATGGTTTTCGAGTAAATAGGTTTGGTTCAAAAATATCATACCAAAAATCAATTTCTTCTTTTGGTTGTCTCTTTAGAACAATATTCTTACTATTTATAACCATCAAAAAAGAGGAATAGCCATTCCAAATAGATGCTACCTTTGTGAAGTCAAAGGGGAAGACATTCATCATCCTTTTTTGGATTACCTCTTTTTCCTGGAAGTGTTTCACTTTCTCCTAAGGAGCTTTGATGTATGTTGAGTGGCTTCCAATAACATTGTTGATATACATTTTCAATGGGTCCCTCCTTTCATTAGCAAGAGGTTGCACAATCTATGGATTCTAAGTCTTCCTCATTTCCTATAGGGTGTTTGAAAGGAATGTAATAACAAAGCTTTCAAGAACATAAAGAATAATCAGGAATCGGTAGGAATCATAATTTTCTTATGAATTGATAGAAAATATTTTTTTCATACCCTTAAATAATGAATGGGAAAGTATGGTTGATACTAGAATTGTTGATAATCTCGATCTCCCAAAGAGAAAAATTTAGGTGGTGAATCTAGAAAAGAATGATCGATCCCAAGTAATATGGATGCCCCTACCTCTAGGATGAATAAATCTTAATTTTTATGGGGTTGATAAGGGGTATTATAGAATCCTAGGGGTGGGTGGTGTTATCAAAAATAATAAAGATGATATTCTTCTTGCCTTTACAAAAAACCTAGGGATTTAATCGAGCCACTTCGATGAATTTAAAGCTCTTTTTCAAGGAGTAGCACTTCTAGAAAGCCTAAATATCAAGAATTTTAATATATGAGAATATATTAATATTATCAATACCATAAAAGGTACTCAACCTCCTAGCTAGAACATTGAAAACTTCATGGAGGAAGTAAAACAGAATATTCGGCTTCTTGAGGATTTCCATATCAAACATGTGTATAGGGAAGGAAACAAGGCAGCAGACTCCATGGATAATCTTGGTATCCACCTGTAAGCCCTTACAATTTGGAGGGAAAGGTTTCTCCAAGATCTCACTCATATCTCATTGGGGAAATCGAATGATATTTTTGTTGGACCTTAATTCTTGCAATTACCTTAAGGATTTCTAGGGGAGTGTCCCAAGGATGAAGGATATTTTTTCCTATCTAATTTTTGAGGTTCCTTCCTACGAGGAAGTTTTCAACTTTTTCTTCCCTTATGGATTAGCTTGTTGTGGCAATAAATACAATGGGAATTGTGTAGTGATGAGTTATAATTGTTTAGACCCTACCCAACCTAGGTTAGCTTATCTAGGCGCTAAGGGGAATAGGAAGTGTGGAGTTGCAACTTGGTATTTTCTGGGACACACCCTACTTGGGCCATATTATCTAAAAGTTATTAGAAACAAATTTTATAATTTGTTGAGTTGGCATTTTTTGGACCCCCTTGGACCTGTGTTCACGTTTCATTGGAATTGGGTCCATTTTTCCTTGTTGAGATATTGTTTTTTGAGCCCTCCCTTTGTGATTTTGTATGGTTTTGTGGTTTTGAAACTTGCTTCTCCTATTTGGCTAGCACTTTTAGGGATCCTTTCTCCTTGTAATTATGTTTTATTTATTTTTAAACCTATTCTCCTATTTTGAAGGATTCTTGGGATTCTACCCTAACATCTTCAAAGATAAAGAAATATGTACTTACCTCTAAAGATTGTGAAGCATCATGGGGATTCCTTGAATAGGAAGAAAGCTCTTGTTGAACATAATTATTCTCACTTGAGTCTCAAGAACACCTCTCTAAGCCTAAATTATCTCATCAACTCCATGCAAAGGGTCATCAAGATGATTGCTACTTATGTTGATGAGGCTGCTCTTCTCTTGGGAGACCTCAAGAAAAATTTATCATGTTTGGGCTCTAGTGAGGTGCTGGAATACCCTAAAGAGGAGAATGCTTAGGAAGAGTGGTGTTGTTAGAATAAATCTTTAGTTCTCTTAAGTTCTACTAGGATAGTCTAACTTGAGTTACCACTCTTCCATGAGGTAGGTGAACTCTTAGTTTAGACTAGTTCAGATTTTTTGAGTTGTTGTAATCCAATGGCTCACATTGATCAACTTTGCTATTTATACAAAGTTGATCCCATGGAATAATCAATCAGTTCTACTATTCTCTTCATATTTCTTGTAATGTTTTGCATGTCTATTCTTGGGAAATTATAACACGGTATCAGAGAGGGCTTTCCATGCCCTGTGAACCTGAGGGAAGATTTCCCTCATGGGGGGATTTCCCTCATGGAAATCCCCCCTTATTTCTTCCTCCCATAATAATTTTTCTTCTTTTTTTGAGGGAGTATGCTCTCCATATTTTGATGGATCATAAATCAAATGGTTAAAAAGAAATCTACAGTTTGGGAGGTTAATTTTTTTTAGGTTATTTTTTTTAGTTTGTTGAGGGTTTCAATCTTCCATGATATTTTTGGGTCTAATCTGCTGTTATGGAGCACTGAAAAATATTTTTTGATGGATTGGTGGTCGCTAGGAATTTTTCTCTATGAGCTGGTTCACGGACGCACTCCCTTTGTAGTGCTATTGAAATTTTTTTTGGCTGTAAGTGTTGTTGAAGGCGACAACTCTTGGGTCACCTAATTTTTTTTCCATTGCCTGCTCATTTGTCAACTTGAGTATCACATTCTTGGAGGCGGCCAAAGTTACCCCACCTATGATTGATAAAGCCACCATTGTCAGATGGAACACCCAGATCTGAAAGCCTTCAATGCAGCATTATCGTAGGGCATGTAGGTGGAGACCATCTATTTTTTTTACTTTGCTAGCACTGGCAATAACCCAGGTGTGACAATCCTCGACAAGCGTAGCGGTGTTACCGTTGTCGATGTTGTCATATTTTCAGCAAATGGCATAATAGATGTTGGTGCGAGGATGTTACCGCATAGTTTGTTTTTCATGGATTTACGATGATTGATTGCTGGTGGGATCGTAGGAGGAAGAGTACCTTAGAATCAGATATTTTTTTGGTCAAATTCTAACGATCACACCAAAGAGAGGGTTTTATTTTTTCTTCAGTAATTTGCTTGCATCGATGTTGCTTCATTTTGAAAGTTTTGAATTCTACAATGAATCTCAAGATTGCTTTCAACCCAGTCCTCATGAAGAGCAAATGTCATCTAAGAAGTTGACATACTTGTTGAAAGATGAAGATCCCAAAACTATTATTTTGTGACATTCACAACCACTCTGTGACATTGAGACAATCTAAAATAGCCTCCTGGTTATCTGGTTTTACGAGCTTTCGAACAAAACTTTGATGAGCTGCCCATTGATGTAAACTTCAAAAGATCTACGAACCTGAGTGAAGGTAGAGGATTTTTTAACATTATAAAGTGGCCTCCTTATGGTTCATGTTAAAATGAACATTAAAAAATATTAATTTCCCTTTAAAATATTTTCCACAAAACCTTGTAGAACGCCAAGCTCCATCCAATCAAGACCTTCACCTCTATGTTCAACGTTTGTTTAGTGTTCTGGATAGGTCTTGACATCGCCATTACTGACTCCAACTGAACCTCCCTCATCAAGGATTTCACCTCTACCGCTGTCGTTGGATCCTCGTGGATGTTTAAACCACTGATTGTTGTTGTGTGCATGCAAGAGTCCGTCCCACTCACCAAAAAAAATCAACGGTCGCACTATATCTCCTGAAGACTTCAATACTATTGTTGATTTCCTCACCAAATTCAAGGAAGTCCTCACTCAATTAAAATGCAGTGGCAAGAATAAAATAAAATAAAAATGCATCTATCTTATTCTTTCTAAATTAAATAGAACATTTAAAAAATTTGCAACAACATTTTTATCCACAAAATATGCACTTGGTACAAGTTTTAAAATGCCCACTTTAGAGGAGTTTTGTGATAGGCTAACTAGAGAGGAAACAAATATTTCAAAATATGATATCCCTCCCTCTTCCTAAAAAGCCTTAGTAGCTTCCAATTCCAAAGAAAAATTTAAAAATAAGGACAAAGCACTTATAACTTGTACTCATTGCAAAAAGGATGGCCATAATGTAAGAAAATGTTGGAAGAGACTACAACAGCTTGAGGCAGCAATGAAGGATCATAAAGTAGACATAAAGAAAAACATTGGAAAGGCCTTAAATGTTCAAGGAAAATTTGCTTCACAAAAGTGGTCAGTTTTACAGATGGATGTTAAAAGTGCTTTCTTACATGGTGACTTAAAAGAGAAAATATGTATGGAACAACCTGTTGGCTTTATTCAAGACTCCTCCCTTGTTTGTAGACTAAGGAAATATCTCTATGGTCTCAAACAAGCTCCTAGAGCTTGGTATGAAAAAATGGACTCCTTCCTTCTTTCCTCTAAATATTTTCTCATTGTGAGTCTGATACAACAGTCTACATTTATATAGATGAAGAAAACATCACCATACTTGTTCTCTATGTTGATGATCTACTACTCACTGGTAGTTCCATTTCTCACATCTAGACTATCAAAAACTCTCTTTCTAAGAAATTCGAGATGGCTGATCTGGGTTTAGCTCATTACTTCCTTGGGTTTCAAATAACTCAAATAGATGTAGGTATTTCATTATGTCAATAGAAATATACTCTAGATTTTCTTCAACAGTTTAAGATGACTTATTGCAAGCCTTCTTCCACACCCTTTCAGTCTAGAGTCACTCTAACTACTTCCTGCAAATCCCCTCAATGTGATGCTACTCTCTATAGACATATTATAGGAATTCTATTGTACCTCACTCATACTCACCTAGATATTTTCTATGTTGTTGGCTTAATATCTAGATTCTCCCAACAACCTCATTTTAGCCATTGGCAAGCAGCAAATAGAATCCTCCGCTCCTTGTAGGGAACCACTCACTTTGGGCTCTTATATGGGAGAGGATCAATGGATATCATTGGTTACATAGATTCTGATTGGGCAGGTTCAATTGAAGATATATTTTCCATCTCTGGCTATGTTTTTTGTCTTGGTACTTCACCTATTGCTTGGTCATGCAAAAAACAACAAGCAGTAGCATTATCATCTGTAGAGGCAGAATACACGGCAGCAATTTTGGCCATTCAAGAAGCTCTTTGGCTTCGTCAGATAATGAGGGAATTTGATTTTTTCCTTGACCAACCTATTATCCTTTGGTGTGACAATCAAAGTGTAATTCATATTGCTCACAATCCAGTTGAGCATCAGCATACCAAGCACATTGAAATTCACATGCACTTCATTCGACACCATATTCAGCAAGGGGATCTAATATTGGAGTTTATTTCCATAGAAAATAAAATTGCAAACATCTTCACAAATTCCTTTGCTTCTCCACATTACATTTATTTGCATGAGAAACTTGGGATAAGGCAGTTGCATTATAAGGGTGCAATGAGGTTTTAACCTCTCCACTCTTCTTCTTCTTCTTCTTCTTCTTCTTCTTCTTCTTCTTCTTATTCTTATTCTTTTGGAAGATGGTTTTTCCCATGTGGTTTTTCACCATCTCTCCAAAATGTAAGTTCATTGTACATGAGTACCTAATAAGACCATTTTCCCTAGAATCATTTTTTTCATTGGTAGCACCAGTATTGTACATGAGTACCTCATCAGGCCTTGTTTTTGGGACTCATATTTTGTTGTTTTGTTCACCCCTAGTATCACTTAATGGGGGTGTTAGAATAAATCTTTAGTTCTCTTAAGTTTTACTAGGATAGTCTAACTTTAGTTACCACACTTCCATGAGGTAGGTGAACTCTTAGTTTAGACTAGTTCAGATTTGTTGAGTTGTAATCCAACGGCTCACATTGATCAACTTTGTTATTTATACAAAGTTGATCCCATGGAATAATCAATTGGTTCTACTCTTATAGTTATAGTTATTTTAATGCTTTGCATGTCTATTATTGAGAAATTATAACAGGTGCATGGATCTCTATTTCTCTTTGTTCTTGATGTTATTTACTTTTGGTGTCAACTTTTAAGCTTTTGTTGTTCCTTCTTTAGGGTCTATTTTTTATGGTGGATCTCGGTTAGCCTTTTAATGTTAGTCTTATGATATTATATGATTTTATTTTCTTTTTGGTTTGTAAAAGGTTTAGGTATCCTTTAAAAATCCCTTATTCAATCTAATAAAAAAAGATATGGCAATGCTTATTCATGTGTTACATTACCCCTAAATATACAAGCCACTCTTCTAAAGAAGTGGAGGTCCAATACGTTGAATGAATAGCTACATGTGCATGTGAGGTCTCTCCATATTGTTTATCCTTACCTTGAGAAAATAAGAATGTAGAAACAACACACCCCTTTTTGGTTTGTTTTTTAATCTTCTTAATCTATTACCTACAAAATTTTATCTTATGACCTTCCTTCTTGTCATATACATAAACTAGTTTCTTGAATGGCTTCTTGACTTTCTTCTCAATTTCTAGCTTATCCACTTCCTTTGAATGAATTTGGACAGTGAGAGAAAACTTATTTTATATTTTTAACTAAGCCTATATTGAATAAGGTACTTGAACATGACATCAAAGTAAGTAGAACTATCAATAAAATACACCTTAAACATCTCAAATATAATGGCCACTATCTTGTAGGTCTCTAAAATATTATTGAACACTATATTGATAAAGTCAAGATGTGTCTCAGCATTTTTGTTTTTGAAAATCCTTCTATTAATGCAATTATATTCTTAGATATTATTAAACTAGATACAATCTTAAATTTCTCCAAAATTATCCATATCTAACATAGCAAGTTCTCCCTCCAATAGATTGATTTGAGTATAATCAATGCAATTTTACATATGTTAAAAGTTCTCCAATACTTTATTTGAATTTAGGATGTTGATCTGATTGCTATATATTTTATCAGTATGTGAGGAAATCATACCATGTGATTCCTCCTTTTCATATTTTCATAGTTGCTTCTCATAATAATTCATATCTTCCGAGTCCTAATTCACATATTTGAGAAGTTCGTTACTCCTCAAAAAAGCTTCTATCTTAATTTTTCAAGTGGCACAGTTAGGTCCATCGAGCAACAACACATAATTCCTATGTGAATAGATATAAAAACCACATGAATGGGATCAAAATAATTTTAAATACAATAATTATAGCCCTAAAAAACTTATCCTAAAAATCATTAAAAAGTGTCACCAAAATGTTTTTAAACCCATTTAAAATTTAGAAAATACCTCTAGAAAATTATGAAGTATCATGTTATTGTTTGGATGGTCAACGGTGTGCCAATAGGACATGAATTATATATATGATCAAGTAGAATATCAACAAACCAACTACCACCAAGTATAGTTGAACTAGTCAAGGAGATTCCACTTGGATGTAGGCTATGCTAGCCACTAGCTTTAAATTGCAAACCATCATGTGTCACCTTCTAAAATATACATTTCCACTTGTGTGCTAATTTTATTGTTAAATAGTCAAGTGACTAGGCAAGGAATGAATGGATGAATATAATGTCTCAGAACCATTGGTTTAACATACTTATATAGGCAAAAAATGTTTTTGGGAATTTCCTCCATGACACCATGTCATCCACCAATTTCATGTTAGCCATAAACAACTCGATACAAATTCAATGCTAGCAAATAATCCATGAAGGTATTCAAACCAAAGGCCTCCTAGGTACCAATATTATCATGAAATTTACTATCCACACACCCCATGGATCTATTAAGACTTAAAAATATCAACCAACAATTTCATGAGTGGTTTTTCTATGCGAGGGGTCCACCTAGGACCCTCTCCCATGCACCAAAATAAATAATCCCTCTTCACATGCCATCTATCCAACTGGTGGTATCTATTTTCTATGATCCTTTAGCCAAAAGGGAGGGAGGTATCCAAACTTTTTTCTTCAAAGGAATAAACCATAATGCAAGGACCTTACCACTATGTAACATGTTATTATGAGCTTAAAAAGGGGGAAAGCCATCCAAGAACACATCCTAGCTTGGAATGAGAGCACATGTCTCTGAATAAAATCATGGACCCCCTCAACATGTGCAATGCATTGACCATCAAACCTCCAACCAATATTCTATATGAGTTAAAACTATGACCTCCATCCTCTAAGAGTCTTCCAAGGCATGTTGATATCATAAGACAAATTCTATGTTGAGGCTTGGACATCCTCTTCAAAAATAATCCTTTTGCACCAATGTTAGCTGGAACTAGACAAAAAATATTGTCCACTTGTTTCTAAAATGTAGAATATTTGGCAAAAAAAATCCAATTTAAAGAAAATATTTATAAAGAACTCTTTTTCAATGTGAAAATAGTATATGTGTGGCAAAATGAAAAATGTGTTGAAATGGGACCCCTTTTAAATTTTATGAACATTCCAAACATGTTGATAGTTTGTCCATGATTATCATGGTTCTCCTTACACAACATTTTTTTTTAATGCAACAAATTAGATCATCTCCCATAAAAGGATTATAAAGGTTGTATGACCATTTTGACAATATTCTCAAGTGTCTTGGAGATCTTTTCCATGCATAGAAGTTGGTCTATGACTTATCTACCATCTAGAGTGGCAAAAAGGTATTTAGCTATTTTTCCTTTACTTTAGCAATCATGTAAATTGTCCTCTCATGTATGTTGCATGAATGCCAAAATATTTTAAGTAAAGAGGAAAATATATTTTATTGAAAAACTCATAAAAGATAAAAATAACCTTAAAAAATCCCATCCATTATTTTTATAAAGAAATTAGGGCATCCATCTCATCACTTAAAATAATTGGATTATATGTTAAGAGAGGGAAACAAAGAAATAACCTAACAATTATTATTTCTTCTAGAGAAACAAATTTATTTGTCACAATGAGATCCTCGTGATCCAAATCCAAATAGGCTTTTGGCACAAACCCTAAAATATTATCAATAACACAAGAAGCTTCCACAAATTGCTTTGCAAAAACCACATTGCTTCTAAAACCAACATAGAAGATATTTTGACAAAATTTTGAGGTCAAGTAATAGAAATTTACATCCGTTCTAATACCATGTTAGATTTAATAGTACTTTCTAAAAATATACAGAAATACCCAAAAATAAAGAACAAATCATAGATAATAACTATGCAATATGAAGTGTCTCCTAGACATGAGAGTAATATCACTAACAAAAGAATAGGCACTACAACCTATGATAAAATAGTTGGTCTCAAAGAGTATCAGTATCCAAATTACATCTGACCTTAGTTCAAGATTGAAGAACTAACCTTAAGGCCTATTAATAAACTATTATAATAGCCCCATTAATACAAAGTGTATGAATTCCCATAGGGCTATACAAATCAATACAATATAAAATTTATTCTTGGCCTCAAGTAAAGCTTAACATTATATATTCCAACACTTTCTCTAGATTTTTGGGTCCACTATGAACCTTCCTTTTATATAATGTTATGATAATTAAAAAGTAAGTGTATTATTGCACATAAGCATCTTTGTCCATTCTATTAGTTTGTACTATATTTTATAAACTAGATCATAGACTTAATTTTCTTCTTTTTATTAAATATGTTTTCAAACTACATAAAATTTTGGATATTCATATATCCTTTTAAATATTCTTCTTTTCAATAAACTTGTACATACATTATCCTTCAAAATTTTCTTAACTCATCACAATATAACCATTTGAAATAAATTAAGTCTTAAATCCACATAGACTAAAAACAAGATGGTTTGGATGACCATTATTGAGTAGATCACATATAAAATAATTGTTTATGATCTAATTCACTTTCAACAAAATGTCTAAAGAGATCATACATTTTACTTGTAGTCAATTGTTAGATGTCAACGATTTGTCCTATTTTTCTATAACATGAGATTGCATAGTATAATTATTATCCCACGTATATAAAAATTTTAAAGGAAAGACATCCCAAAGACCATTTAAATTGAAAAATGAAGCAAAAGCCTCCATTTATCTAGATGAACCTAGAGTACCACCCCTATTTGTGAAGGAGAAATAATTGTCTTAGTCCTCTCTAAAAATCTAAATATTCCTATTCATTATTGAATTTAATATGAATAAGAGGTACTCTCGATATATATATGAAAGAGTGATTGTATTTAAAACATACACACTTATGACATAAATTCTTATATCTTCCTCTTTCACACAAAAATACTAGCAACCCAATTACTTCTTGTTTATAGCAATTATCCATCCTATTTACAATTAACCCACATCATTGCACTAGTTTCTAAGTACCTCATATCATTAAACGTTATACAATCCCCTATCTTCTAAATATTTTAAATGTTTTCTTATATTTATCACAACATATTTTGTTTCATATGTTAAAATAAATTCAAGGATCTAATAGTATCTTAATTCTTTGATAACTCTTTTTTTGGTCTATATTTACACCCTAAATATTCTAATATACCATTTACATTCTTATTTCTTATTCTTATTTGTGGTCTTAGCCTCACTTCTTGTTAATACTTGTGATATTTTTTTTGTTTCCCAAATAAATATACCTATGACTTTCCTTTTCTCTTTTTTCTTGCTATGAGGGTCTTCCTCTACTTTTTTTATTTCCATCAAAAGCTTTAATCCTAATCAATCTCTTTTATTTTATATACTCTTCACAATTTTATATATCATCTATAGATCTATATCACTTTGGAGAACTTTAAGTGCAAGATATTGTTGAGGAATATTACATTATTTGACACATGCTAATGTACCCCCATGGTACCTTTATGGTACAATTATAAATATGTAATATATTAGGGTTGAGTCTATAGTTTAGAAGTGTGATTTATATATCCCCTTTTATGTAAGTATTAATGTGTAGGAAATGCACAAGTGTCATGTCGGTTAGAGTGCAAGTGTAGATCGAGAGAATGTGCACAAGTGTCATGTATGTAAGATTGCAAATATGTAATATGAGGATGTGCACAAGTATCTTATATTATAAGCGCATGTAGAAGTTCAAGAGTCATGTAGATGTGTGTGTCCATGAAGAGTCTTATATGCAAGTGGCAAGATGATAAGCCAAAAGTCATGAGACTTATCATCTGGAGAGCAGTAGTCAAGTACTTGAATAGTCGCATTAGTATGGCTATATTATGAAGAAAATACTCCATTAGAAAGCAATCCAAGAAGGAGAAACAATAGTGTAATCTATTTAAGATATCCAGTTTAGAATAAAGCTTGTATACAGATTTAAGCAATTAATATTGTATGTTTTCTTCATGCATAGTTCATGAATGACTTAGGCCATTTAAATTCATATTTGATTATATAAATGAATGTTATTTTCAATATTATATAGGCCTTTATATACATATTAATTGTCTCATATATTATTCTACTCATTATATGGTTATTTTGACCTTTAATATTGTGGCTATTTTATATTGGGACCTATGATATTTTGTGGTAGTAAGGCTAAAAATGCCAACACATATAACCTTGCAAGTACTTTTTTATGCTACCTTAGGAACCCTAAAGTGTCAAGAGAAACTTCCATAGTACTTACTTTCTCTTGTGCCCTATATTTTTTTAAATTCAATGCATATTTTCCATATCACATTTCCTATAATGGTTCTCTAAGAAAACCTAAATGCAAGGGACAACCTTTAGACTACTTTCATTTTTACCATAAGAAAATGATTTTTTATATAGGGTGAAAAAATAGGGTTTTGAAAAGGCCTTGACCTTTTTACAAGAAATCCACCTTAACCGAGCATGAAAAAACTAAGCAAAAACAAAGGCCTAACATAAAACAACTAGAGAAGTAGGCCAAAAAAATAAAACAAAGAGAAGATAATGCAGAAGACCAAAACAATCTTTAGCACCATAAAGTTAGGATCCAGAGAGTAAAATTGGGTTGAAAAACACAAGATAACACTAATAAAACTGCATAACCTTGACTTTAAAACCAACAAAGAAAACCAAATCAAAGGGAATACAATAATTTCAAAAATATCCATTACTAAATTTAGCAAACAAATCTTGAGATATCAGCACTCTATCAAGGACTATTAAATAAGAGTCTTGCCCAATCTTTTGTTTGGCCATGTATATTTTTGCCCTCTCAAATCAACATCCATGAGACCACTAGAAGAAACAACTTGGAAAAAATCCTCCATGTTATCAGTAAACTCCTTAGAACCACCAATATTATCGTTGGGCATAAGAGCAGTGTTAAAATCCCCAAAAATCATCCAAGGGTAATTGGGGAAGTGGATTCTACGGTCCATAAACCCCTCTCATACTCTTCTTCTCCCCACTAGGGAGTTGGGGACATAAATGTTTGTAACAATCCAAGAGAAATAAAAAATAGTAGAATAGAACAAAACTAAAATAAACCTATCATTCTTCTAAATACAATCACCTAATAAAGTGTTTGGATTCCAAAGGGTTCAAACACCCCCAAAGGCTCATGTAGCTTCACTTGTTTCCCACTTTACATTATTCCAAACAACTTTCTTTATAGATTGCATGTTTCCTTTAGAAATTTTAGTTTCTTGAAACAGTAAAATTTCCAGATGATTATTACTCCTAAGGTCCTTAATCACTTGTTGAGTGGTAGGGGTATTCATTCCCCTAACATTCCATGATATCAAATTTATTTTTTAGACTTGTTGAGAATTTAACCTCACCAAGATATAGAGTTGCTTTGGTGTCATCTACCACCCCATTTTTCATATCTCATTGTCATAATTCATGGTTTGAGGGTTTGCCCACTTTATTTTCTTTCCCAACATTGGCTGCCTTTTTAGCTTGTCACTTTAGTCTCATGCTTGGGACTTTCTCTTTTCCTTTCTTTGTCGACCCAATATCTTGATCCTTGAGCTCCTCCCCATTATCCATGGATTGGATTAGATAATTTTTGGGGACTTCAACTGACTCCATCTTGCCATAATTGGCACTCCTTCCTTTCTTTTCCTTTAGAAGACAACACCCTTAAATAGCTCTCGAGGTCACTGTTTCCATTTGGTTCAACTTCTTTCCCTATTGTAAAATAGAGTCTTCTCCATATCCTAAAAGGAGACTCATTTCCACCTCAGTTATTTGTTCTAGAATTGCTTCCTCTATGATATTTTGGAGCTCTTCTTTATTGGCCATATTCAAACCATTGTCATTCGCCTGGAGCAAAGAACCCATCTCTTTATCTCCTATTTTCACCTCAAAACCTTCCCTCATTAGGTTTGCATTTTCCATAATCTCTCATTCCTCATGCTCATCTAGCACTTAGAAGCTATTCTTTCCCACAATTGATCTTTGAGCTGACTATTCTCCCTTATTAGAAAATGATGAAATAAGATTTTAGCTCTTTGTTCCCTTGTTCTTTTGAAGAGAATCTATCTTTCTCCACACCTTCATGATTTTTGGTTGCTTATCCATATAGCTACTCTAAATATGACATGCTCAATTACAATTTCTATAAAGGGCCAAAGAGTTCTCATATTCAATCTTCTAATTCCAAGTCCCCACCTTGGATTTTAATAGGATAGATGAAGGAAGAGGCTTCTCCAAATTCACATTAACATAGAATCTTGAATAGATCATTCTGCTCTAATATTTTGTAGCCAAATTAAAACTAATCAGTTGGCCCATA
Source organism: Wollemia nobilis (assembly GCA_028583015.1). Classification (NCBI taxonomy): domain Eukaryota; kingdom Viridiplantae; phylum Streptophyta; class Pinopsida; order Araucariales; family Araucariaceae; genus Wollemia; species Wollemia nobilis. The sequence goes on from JAQPPZ010000521.1 coordinate 15,863,456, forward strand.
TATTTGGATATACCCTTTATTATGTCCTCATCCCAATACTTGATAGGTAAGCCTAGAAGGCACACCCAAATAGGGGTAAGATTGATATTTTTAGATTCTAGATTAAACCTTGGGTACCATTTCCTAAAAAATAAACCCTTCTTCCCAAAAAACTTGGGACCTTTCAATAGAACATCTGCCATATCCTCTTGAGAGGTAAAGGAAAATAGAATAAATCCTTTGGAAAGATCCATGGCTTCCATATGGTATTATGGCCCCTCAGCTTCCATTTCCTAGCTACCCACTTCCTGATTATGTCCATGTTTGACCTAAATCTAATGAACTTCTCCATCAAGCTAAAGCACCCATGATTAATCAATATATCCATTAATCTATTTGGGATTATCAATCATGGAATGGCATCTTCAATATTTGAGGTAATATCAAAGGTCTTTCTTATTTTTTTAATGATTGTGTCCTTCAAAACCTCTACCCAATAAGGTTTAGAAGCTCTAGGATCAAAAATCATGGGATCCCCACCAAAAAAATTGGCAAAAACATCATTATCCCTTGGGGATTCCTCTACCAATTATTTCATAATTATCCCAGTTCTATCACCATCAAATCCAAAGCCTAGAACTACTATCACCAAAGCCAAATCCCAGATCTATCATCGCCAAAGCTAAATCTTAAATATGTCACCACGAAAACCAAATCCTAAATCTATCGCAACCATCAAATCCAAATACTAAATCTACCTCCACCAAAGCCAGAGCCTAGATCTATCATCATTGAAGCCAAATCCAAGATCTGACTCTACCAAATCCAAAGTCTAGATCTAACACCATTGAAGCCAAAGACTAGATCCATTGTTGCCACTAAAGCCAAACCTTAGATTCATCACTGTCATTGAATCCAAAGCCCAAATCTACCTTCGTTGAAGCCAAAGTCCAAATCTATCACCACCATTGAAAAATCCCAGATCTACCATCGCCTAATCCAAATCCTAGATCTATTGTCAAATCCAAAGCCCAAATATTCCACCACTAAATCCAAATCCTAGATCTATTATCATCAAAGCCAAAGCCCAAATCTATTATCGTTGAAGCCAAATCCCAAATCTACTACTATAGAAACCAAATCCCATATCTATCATCACCAAATCCAAAGCCTAGATCTATTGCCATCGAAGCCAAATCTCATATCTACTACCATCAAATCCAAAGCCCAAATCTACCACCACCAAAGCCAAATCCCAAATCTACTATCATTGAAACCAAATCCTAGATCTATCATCACTACAACCAAAGCCCAAATCTACCACATCAAAACCAAAGCCTAAATATATCGTTGTTGAAGCCAAATACTAGATTTGTTATCATCGATAATTTTCATAAGAAGATGATTTTTCACTATTTGAAGAGACTAAAGATTATTTACCTAGATCAAACTAAACCTCTTTTGCATTCTCCACTTTAAAAATTGACTTTGGATCTTCCTTCACAAATTTAATTCCTTCAGTATTTAAACTTGCACATTGTACTTTATCATCTTGAACATCCTTCTTAGTTTATTCAAATGGTTGCTCTAAATGGACTATGATGTCCTTTACAATTTAATGAGGTGTAGAGGCTTTCTTTGCAACTTTTTTACAAATGAAAAAATCCTGATTGAAGCCACTTTCTACTACAATATAATCCCTTTTTTCATATTTGAGTTTGTCACATGATAAAAACTCATCTCTTTCTTGATTTTTTTTATTGTATAATCCCTTATCATTTGTTTAGTTTCAAAATATTTGCAACATCAAAATACAATATTTTCCTAATCTAATTATCGATCCCATTATTTTGATTCAAATTAAATCTTAGTAAATTTTGGAAAAGGTCTTCAATTTTTTGTGATAATGCATATTCAAGTATGTACAACATATTTTTGCTCTTCAATAGTCGACCCCTCTTAGATTAACTTTTTTTAAATATTACAAATATTCTTCAAAACCTCCATGTTGATTAGTTGATAAAATAGTTTAAGAAGCCTAATCTATAATAGAAGCCTTTCCAAAGTTTTCATATCCAATAAAATTCCTTAATTTTTTACCTTAAATACAACTCATTCCTCCCTCTAAACCATCATCCATCACCTATTATTTCTAATTTCTAAACTAGAGAAGATGATGAGAAAAATATCATTTTTAAAGGAAATTCCTTGAATAATTTGAACCTAATACTCACTTTCATTTAATCCAATTTTAGATAGATGAAAAGTCTTGCTGGTATCCACTGAGCTTGCATATTAATCCTTTGTTTTTAATAAAAAATATATCATGCTCAACATCTTATCCCTAATAATTACTTATTGTGTAATATTTATTGCTTGGATAAAGATTACTATAGATTCATTCTTATTTTTTTTCTTGATTAGTAAAATATTACCTCCCCAATCTAGGGCATTTTTACTTCCAACTAAGGCTTCTTTAAATAATATTTTTATCACTCATCAACCTAAGTGGGTCTAATGTTGAAGACTTTGGATGACTATATATTGGTTAAACATCATATTGTTAGGCTCTGTTACACATCATATTGTCGTTGCCATCACATTTCACCCAAATAAGAATAAGATTGATATTTTTAGATTCTAGATTAAACCCTGGGTACCATTTCCTAAAAAATGAACCTTTCTTCCCAAAAAACTTGGGACCTTTCAATAGAACATCTACCATATCCTCTTGAGAGGTAAAGGAAAAGAGAATAATTTTTTTGGAAAGATCCATGGCTTCCATATGGTATTATGGCCCCTCAGCTTCTATTTCCTAGCTACCCACTTCTTGATTATGTCCATGTTTGACCTAAATCTAATGAACTTCTCCATCACGCTAAAGCACCCATGATTAATCAATATATCCATTAACCTATTTGGGATTATCAATCATGGAATGACATCTTCAATATTTGAGGTAATATCAAAGGTCTTTCTTATTTTCTTAATGATTGTGTCCTTAAACACCTCTACCCAAGAAGGTTTAGAAGCTCTAGGATCAAAAATCATGGGACTCCCACCAAAACAATTGGCAAAAACATCATTATCCCTTGGGGATTCCTCTACCAGTTGTTTCATAATTATCCCAGATCTATCACCGTCAAATCCAAAGCCTAGAACTACTATCGCCAAAGCCAAATCCCAGATCTATCATCACCAAAGCTAAATCTCAAATATGTATCACTCATCAACCTAAGTGGGTCTAATGTTGAAGACTTTGGAATTCTAAAATGAGGTCCAAGGTTCTAAACCTATGGGCAGTAGGGTTGTACACCATAAACCGATAACCATAGTAGTTGGATGACCATATATTGGTTAAACATCATCCTCCAGAGGGTCATCTCATATAGGCTAAGGCCTCATGGATATTAAAAACTACTTTACCCTTTTACCCTTCGTAAAAATCCTTTATTTTTTAATTTTGCCAAAGATCTAGAGCAAAAACTTCAAATGTGAGGTTTGCTTCTAACTTGCACTAACATTTGGAATATATGGTGCTTAAGATTATCTTGAGGCCATAGCCAAATTTTGTATTGTATTGTATTGTATTATATATATATATATCTATAAGTCCTTTAAGTCCTTGTCAACCTTAGAAAGGGATTTTCGTAATATTTTATTATTTTAAATCTAAAATTCAGGTACTTAACCTTGACCTAAAGGTAACTTGTACCTGGGTATACATACCTCATCATACCAACCATTTTCTTTATCATGTAGAGTGTAATTATATTCTTTGATAGTAAGATTATTTGATGTCCAAGGGAAGACCCATATTCTATTTGCATTGCTTTTTGTATTTCCTTTTCAACAATACTAGGTAATGTGTTGATTCCATTCATTTTTAGAAATTTTTGTAAAATCAAACATGGTATCAAAATGGGTGTGAATATTTGTTGATTGAGTGCTTGTTTTCAACAAATGGGCTTCTATGGCATCTCCCAAGGGCAACTATGTTTGGAGCAACTAGAATATTTTTTGTAAGATAATGGTGTAACTAAAAGAGATTTTTTAATAAAAACCTAGGTGGACTTGGATCGCGAGGATCTTAGTGGATTCAATAGATTTGCTCCAAGATATATATCCATTGATGGGTTCTTTGTTCCTTAATTGACACACAATATATTGTTAAATTCCTTTGACTTTTGATCAAACGGATGCCCTAGTTTCAAGATTGATATTTTTGAGGTTTTTCAATAACCTTATTTGTCTTTTATGTATTTTTTCAACAAATCCATTTCTTTTTCTCTTTTAGCTTTTTGTGTCTCTAGTAGTAGAAATGAGAGGATAAAATACTTTGTTGTCATGAAAGAAGAAAATGAGATATAAAAATCCTTTTTATAAACTACAAATGTTAGTGAAGTTAATGACACGCTTTCATTCATGGCAAAAATCTCAAAGCCACTTGATAGTGTCTAACAACTTTTTTGTTGTATAGGGGTGAGAGGATTTTCTAACTAGTTGCATTTGACAGAAATGTTACATATGGAAAACCATAGAACATACAAACAAACCCGCATATTTGGATTCTTTATGAATTACTAAGGGGGTTTCCAATTTAGCATTTTTTCCAATTTCCCTTCAAATAATATTTTTTGTGCATTGAAAATTTGGCTATTTTCCCTCCAAAAGTAAATATTTAAATTTAAATTAGGGAATATTCCATGGAATGCATAAAAAATTAAAAGTGTGCATGCATGTGTGCATCAACATAACACACAGGAATCATTCATACTACAGTCTAGTAAATGCAATTAGCAAACAAGATAAGGATAAAAAAGTTGTGTTCCCACTATAGCCTTTAAGGTACCTCTACCGTAGTGGCTAATGGAGGCTTTTATAAGGCACTTCGCCTTAGATGAGGTCAATATTTCAAACCTCCTCCCTTGTCAACCCTTTTAATAATGAGGGATGACATCAACATACATAATGATGATGTGGCATAATATGATGGTATGGCACCTAATGACATCAACATTTTTCTAAATTAATTTATTAATGTGGAAATTGATGTCTTGAAACCTAATGATGTGGTAGGTTATACTAATGATGTGGTATTCCATATAGATGACATGATAGGCAACATGGAAATTGACATGGCAAGTGATGACATGGTTCATACAACAAATGTGGTACTTGTATAGTTGACATCATAGGAGAAGTGGTGACTGAGGTGGTAGTCAATTTTCTAGGGGTTGATGTGGAATGTATATTATCACTTGACAAGTATAAAAATATATTCACCAAATAACATTTTATTATCTCATTGAAACCAATGACTATACAATCGTAAATTCAATACCAAACTTGGTAAGTTATGGATTTTAAAACGATTTAGAGAGCGACAAGTGGCATAATCGAGTTTGTTTAGTGTAGAGGAAATCAAAGCATGAAAAGTGGTGTATTTTCATTCCTTGGTTCCCTACCCATTGGCCTACATAATAAACACACGAGTGGTAGTCCCCCGATAATGACAAGTGGCCTCACATGATTCATCGGTAAATTATCTAGTTAGCACATAGTTGGCACCCCCATAGACACTTACATAGCGACCCATGGTGTCCTCCCATTTTCTATAGGTCCAAAAAAAATTTAGTTTTTTGAAAGGTTTTGGATGCATTTTGTATGATTTTGAGGCCAAAATTTTAGGATCCATGCCTTTTTCATATGGAAGCATTTTGAGCCCATTTTTTCAAATCACATAATTTTTTAAAGACCTCTTGATTGGTGGTGGTGTTTTTGGTCACAACTACATGTAGTATTTTAAATTTTTGTAGGATATTTATAGATTAGCATGTGCCCTTGTTGAATGGTCCAAACTATGCAACCTAGAAAATTAAAATTGAAGCTTTGCTTGAAAGTAGGGGGTTACTCAAATATGTGAATTAGGAATCTTATGCTACTTATTCTAAATAAATGAAGTACGTTTATAGGGATAAGAAGGATGAGGCTCTTAGTATTATAAATATTTATATTTTTAATATCTATAACAACCATATTAGAAGCACCACAAATCCCTTGTTTGATAATTTGTAGGGATTGTGTAATTGCATTGATTCTACACAAATCAATAGGTTGGAGGTTTAGCTTGCTACTTTAACTATGGACTCTTGATATTTTTGATAAGTATACTATTAATTTCAAGAAATTACTAGAAGATATGTATACTATAAGAGGAATACCTAAGGTAACAAGAGAAGCTCAAGAAGTTATGGACAAGGAAGAACATTGAATTGCTCAATATAGTCTTCAACAATATTTCAAAGACATGAGATAGTTGCTATTGTGTTTGATATGTTGAGTCTACTTCTCAAAAACTCCTACACCATGAATTGATGAGCTATTTAATCACTTTTTACAACTTGAGTGAGCTAACGGTAAGATTTTGGAACTAGAATGTTCAAGTTTTGAATACAATGGGGGTAGAGTTGTACATCATACTTCAATGACTAGAGTTTGGTTGGATAAACATGTATTAGATAAATAGTATCCTATATGAGGGTTATTTCATATAGATTATGGTCTTTTGGATGTTTAAAACTACTTTACCTTTACCTTTTATGTTGTTAGGGTAGAATATAAAGGCATAAGGTTTGTTCTATCATCAATCAAGCCCATATGACAAATGTTATTTCCAAATCCAAAATATAATGAAAACAAGCCTAATAATACCTTCAAAAATCCAACATATGAGTATAGCAAGAAGGAAATAAAGCAAAATTTTATTGGATCCACATCAAGAAGCTTGAGGAAGCAACAAAAAGGTAATATATTGATGTGGTTTTCTTCTATACACAAGGTGAGGATAGATTTGATAGAGAGACTTCACAAGCACATGTAGTTATTTATTCAACATAGTAGACATCCACTTCTTTTGATGAGTGTATTGTAGATTCAAGGGCAACAAGGCACATGAAAAATTACAAATATCTCCTACAAAATTACAACAAATTTCAATCAAGGGAGTGTGTTTCCATTGGAGATAAGTCTTCTTTACAAGTTGTAGGATATGAAGAGGTGGGTATCGAACCTTCTTCCTTTGATGAGGTATTTCATGTTCCTGATGTTGGCCTAAATATCTTTTCTATTTATCGTATTACTCATATGAATATGCAAGTAAAATTTTGTCCTCATTGTTGAGTAATTAAGGATATAGACAATGGATTTAAAACTATTGCTTTAGGTTATTGTGACGAGTTAGAACAAATGTATTAGCTAGGATAAAGGTTGGTTCCTTTTGTTTCTTCCTCTAAGAAGAAATATTTGGTGGCTATGGTTGTACCTGCATATGACAAAAGTCATAGATGGCACCATAGGCTTAGGCATCTCATATATGGATCCTTAAGATACATGAGTCTTCATCATATCGACATTGGACTTCAACACACATCCCCTCTAAATGGTGCATGTGGGGGATGTATTCTTAAGAGTTATCATAAGGAGACTTTTCCAAAAGGGATAATGAAATGGGATACTCACCCCTTAAATATCATACACAGTGACGTTTGTGGACCTATAGATATATCATATCTTTCTAAAAATATGTACTACCTTTTTTATTGATGATTTCTCTAGATACATGTGGTTGTATGCTATTTGCACTAAGGATGAAGTCTTTGAGAGGTTCAAAGCCTTCATATATCTTATAGAAAAATAGTTAGACAAGAAAACCAAGTATCTCAATCCAAATAGAGGAGGTGACTTACATGACCAATGGTTTTCATAATTTCTAAACTCTTCATGAGATAGCATATCAGAGGACTATTCACTATACTCCTAAGCATAATGGTGTGGTTGAAATAAAGAACAGGGTAATAGTGGAGATGGCATGTTGTATGATTTGAGCCAAAAATTTAGGGTGAAGTTATCACTTTTGTAGCATACATCATCAACAGGTTTCCCACTAGGGCATTTTAGGGTATGAAACTTTTTAAGAGGTTGATAGGCAATAAGTCTGATATTTCTCAATTTCATATCTTTGGATCTTTAGCATGGGATCACATGCCCAAGGATATCTGAAAGAAAAGGCATCTAAGAATCACATATGTACCTTTGTAGGGTATTCAAATACCTCAATGGCATACCATCTTTATGACCCTTATAGGAATGAGATCTTGATTCAAAGAGAAGTCATTTTTTTATAAGATTCTTCGAAGTGCTCCTTCTAGTCCTCCACCTAAGCTTTTGATGGAGGATCCTTCTAACTCTTTAATTGATTAAGTTGCTTCTTTAGATATTTTAATATGTTCTATTCCCATTAGAGCGTCCTCTTCATCTTGATCTTTGAGTGATGGTCCATTGCCTATAAATTTAACCCCTTCATGTACAACACCACCTACATCACTTTTTCTAGATTTAGGAAATGTTGAGCATGATACATCAATTTAGAGTGCTTCAACTTTGAATGATAAGGTGAGTGGTGATTTTATTTAATTCTTAAAGTTTGGATTTTAATTTTGCTTTGCCACAAAGTGCACATGACTCTTTTTTAGTTCATCCAATGTTCAAGCGGATTTGGATGCTTCTGAAGGATGCTCAAACTATTTAGTATCTAGAGTAACACCGAAAGGATCCTTCTTCAATATTGACTTGGGATGTTTCTTATTTTGAATATCCCCTTACATATTCTTAGGCTAAGGATCAACTAGAATGAAAAGATGTTATGCTAGTAGAGCATGAGACCTTGATGAAGAATATGACATCTGAGCTTGTTCCTCTTCTAGAAGGGAAGAATGTGGTTGGATGTAAATGGGTCTATAGGACTAAGTACAACTTAGATGGTCAAATAAATAAGCACAAGGTATGCCTTGTTGCTAAGGGGTCCTCTCAATAAAAGGTAGTTGATTATTCTAATGCATTTGCTCCAATTGCTAGGATGGATTTTTTTAGGATGATTAGCAACCTTATTTGGATGGAAGGTACATTAAATAGATGTGAAGAGTGTCTTCCTATATGGTGAGCTTCAAGAGGATATCTATATGTAGCATCCACCTAGTTTTGATCTTGAGGGCCCTACTCTGCTAGTTTGTCAACTGTCTAGGTTCTTATATGGACTTAAGCATGCTCCCCATGCTTGGTATGATAAGATTCACTCTTTTTTCTCATTCATGGGTTTCAACAATGTGAGTCCAAACATTATGTTTACATCAAACATTAGGAGGGAAGAATTTGGTGATTGTTCTCTATGTTGATGGTCTTCTCATTACATGAATCTCCCTTGCCTAGATTCAAGACATGAAGTCACAACTTCATTCTACCTTTGAGATAACATATTTATCAAATTGATCAAACATATTCTAGCATCACCGTTTTAATCCCAAGTATTTATTGGACCTTCTTCAATGCTTCAAGATGGAGGATTGTAAGTCCACCCCTCATTTTACTTTAGGACTAAAGCTTTGGGTTGATTGTACAATCCTTTGGTGGATGATACTCTATATCGGTCTCTTGTGGGAGGTATTCTTTACCTTAGTCACACATGACCTGGCATAGCCTTTGCTATCAATTGTTGCTCTAGGTACATGCATGCCCCCTAAGACTCACTAGACCATGGCCAAGAGGATTCTTAGGTACATCAAAGGGACATATCATATGGGTATTCATTATATAGTTGGTTCCCCTTCGATTCTAATAGAATTTTCAAATGCAAATTAGGTCAATGATTTGGATGAGTAGCGTTTCACCACAAGCTTTGCATTCAATTTGTGATCCATCCCTATTTCATGATGTTCGAAACACTAATTTACCATATCTCAGTTTTCTATAGAATTTGATTATTGTGTTGCCAATGAGGCAGTTAAACATCTTTGATGGATGCTCATGATTTTGGAGGAGATTGGCATTCTTTAGTCATTTCTAGTCACTCTTTAGTGTGACAATCAGAACACCATCCAACTTGTTTGTAATATAGTGGACCAAGTACATTGTGATTTGGATGCATTTTATGATATGGCTTCATTCTCGTGGGATGCTTGACCCTATTTTTGTGTCATCAGTGAAGTAGGTAGTGGATATACTGACTAAGGTTATACCCAAGGTTCCTTTTGTGCACATGTGGGAGCTACTTGGTGTAGGAGAGTGTCCCTTGAGAATGGAATAAGAGTCTCTCTTTGTGTCCCCCTTCATCTTAAGGGGAGGTGTTGGAATATGTGGTGATCAAGCTTTTCTTGAGGTCATGTTTGATTTTTGCATTGTACTTTACATATAAGCCCTTTGGGCCCTTGTAAACCTTGAAAAAGGCATTTTTGTAATATTTTTTTTTATTTTACACCTAAATATCGGTTACTTAACCTTGACCTAAAGGTAACTTGTATTTGGGTATAAATACCCCATCATACCAACTATTTTCTTTATTAGTTGGATTGTAATTTTGTTATTTGATAGTGATATTATTTGGTGTCCATAAACACCCTCATTTAATGTGTGCATTGCTTTGTGTATTTCTTTTTTAGCAATACTGGGTAATGAGTTGATTCTGTTCATTTTTAGAAATTGTTGTGAAATCTAACTTTATGCTTGAAACAATAATAATCATTATTAATCTCCAATGTTAAAAAAAAAAATTAATTGTTTAGAATAGAAGGTTTTCAATGTCCACAAGGCTAAAAGTACCTTGTGGAATAGGAACTATACAAAGAATTGTGGCTCCCAACCCTAAAAATTGATCCAATCATTTTTCTTTCTGCATCATTGATTTTTTGCTATTGATTTTGATGATGAATTTTTCTACTTTCTCTATTTCCTTCTCTTTAAACAATTCTTGTAATGATTTCCACTGCTAGAGTATCAATGTAGCTAACGCAAATATCACTATATGCCTCACATTCCAAAATAAAATGCTTTTATATCTCAATTGCACTTGAAGTACAAAAGATACATATCCTCTCATGTCTTTCTCTTTTGGTCTCTTCCATGCATGTTTCACATCTAAGTTGGTGTGAAATGGTCCTCGATTGGGGCATGAGCATCTTTTATCTCTAATTGATGTTTGCCCCTATATAGGCTTTTTGGCGGTGTTCAAATGTAGGATTAAAAACAAGAAGATAGTGTTCTCTCTTTCTTCCTAACTTATTTTTGCAAATACTGCTTTGAATTTTTTTGTAACAAATGCCTTTGTCTTTGTCATTATTTGGGCATTCGTCCAAGTTGACATTCCAGTTGTTCATCCACTTGTTTTGCTTCATACGTGTTATCTTTCTTGTATCCGCATCATCTTCTATTATAGTTTTAGGCCATTTGTTTTCATTCATCTATTCACTTTTTTTTAGATATTCTAGCATAAAACCATGGAAATTGCCTCTATAGGAAAAGCACATGTTTCTACTAGAAGAATCTCGTGTGTAACTTACTCTTTTAGCTTGGATTTGTTTGTGATCAAACATCTTTTAATCCTCTATTTACCTCAATTTTGAGTCAAGTTTTTCCATCCCACACTTCACACTTATACATCATTGATACCACTAGTAGCCCAAATAGATCATGTATAATCTTCAAGTTATATAGTTCAATCTCTCTGTTTTAATTTGGTAATGCAAGAATTGGTCTCCATCCTCCCAAATTTTTCTTCATTCTATACGTTTTCCAACTGAGATTATTATTGAATTCTCTCAAGATATTTGTATTTTGTTACCTTTTCGAGAGAGCCCCTTCAAAATTAAAACTTTAACTAATTATTTTCCTTTTAATTGGAGAAGAACATGGTCTTGGTTTTGTTGGTATTTACTTGCTTGTCTACATCCTTGGAAAAGTACTCTAGCACCTTTAAATGCTCTCTCAAATCCTATGTTAGCCTTGTAATTAGAATGAGATCATTAACATACAGAAGAAGCCTCAACACATATCTTCCTAATGAATATTGTCCCCTTCATTCAGATTTAGTCATTCTTATAATGTGTCAATATATAAACCAAATAATATGGGGGATGGGCATTCTTTTTTAACCCCTACGTCACTTCTAAAGCATTATGAAAGGTCTGGTTATGTTCTAGTTTTCTTTTTCTTTTATTGATTGGTAAAAGCAACTTTAAAATGGTCTCGTAACCTTTTACAATGAGGAAAAAACAAAAGAAATAGCCTCCCAGAAATAGGGGGACGATCTCCAAAGAAGACATCCAAAGACGATCTCCTTCGAAGCATCTCTGAACAGGAATAGAAATGAAAAGCGGGTTTCCTGACACACCAAGAAACACCCCCACACAGATTGAAACAGGTATTCCCATTGAAGGAAAACCTCACAACCATGGAGACAGGTTTCCCCATACACTGAATTTTGAAAAAGGTTTTCCCGCCCAAGAGAAAACCAAACAGTCCCGTACACTAAAATTTGAAAAAGGTTTTCCGTCCAAGAGAAAACCAAACAGTCCCATACACTAACATTTGAAAAAGGTTTTCCTGCCTAGGAGAAAACCAAACAGCCTAGTACACTAAAATTTGAAAAAAAAATCCCACCCAAGAGAAAACCAAACAATCCCGAAAGGACCAAAGAGTAGAGAGCAGACACTCCACAAGTCTAACCGTTAGAACTTAGAAAGACAAGCACCGAGTAGATTGGAATAAGCAAAAATACAAAATCCGAAAGATAACCCACACCGGGTCTTTTGAAGGCCTAGAAATGAAACAACCCGAGAAAGAATCCATAGGCCACAAGGTCTTCTCAGGTGATGTGCAGCCAGATCCAAAAAACCCTAGCCAAGAAACGACGCCCCTGAACCGAGAAGCATATCAAACACGACGTTAGCTTTTAGGAAGCCCTCCACTACAGCAAACAATCAGCACATGATCTCCCCTCAAGACCAAAAAAAACTACAAGCAAGTCCGTCAAAATAAACATCAGCAGAATTGCAAGAAGTCCAACCCCGCCACGGAACAAGAAGAAACCAACAGAACCCTTCTGCAACACAATAGAGCACAAGGTCCTCCCTCCAAGACCATAAGAATGAAGAGAAGGGAACCGCCAAGAAACCTCTAAACCAAATCGAGAAGCAGATCATACCTGGCATTAGATTTGAAGAAGCCCACAAACAATCAGCACATGATCTCCCCTCAAGACCAAAAAATATTGTAGGCAAGTCCGTCAAAATAAACACCAACAGATATGTAATAAGCCCAACCCCGCCACAAAATAAAAAGAAACCAACAAAACCCTTCTGCGACACGATAGAGTACAAGGTCCTCCCTTCAAGACCAGAAGAATGAAGAAAAGGGAACCGTCGGGAAACCCCTAAACCAGAACCACCACTAAAACCCCGAACCAGAGTCAACCGCAAGAGCCTCTCATATGTGGGCAATAAAACCATGGTCTCCTCCCAAAGACCAAAAAGAAACACAGAGAAAGACCCTCAAATCCAAGCACCCAAACAACAGACCCAACACCCGAGCCGAACAAAGGAAACCCACCAACAATCAAAAGGCATCCGTGGAAGCATTTCAGCTGTAAAATATAAGCACCTGGTCCTCCCCAAGACCAAAAAGAATGCAAAGAAAAGCCTCCAGGCTGCACAACAAAGGACCACAAACCAACACCCAAACCGAAAGAGCCTCACCACTTTGACCCGTACCAAAGGAAACATCGGATCCATCCAACAAAGCAACAAACATCCACCAAGAGACCCGAGAAGGTCCTAGGAGCAAACAGAAACCCTTAGAACCGGAACAAAGGAGGGAGTAGGAAAAATGAATCGAGGACCCCTACCCAGATGGGAGGTCGCCTACTCTAACAGCCCTATCCAAAGAAGAGAAATTCCCGAATACTCGTCATGCGACCTAGGGACGGTCCCAGAAATGCACCAACCCACGAAAATGAGCAAAAACCCTCAAAATCGGGGCAAAGGAAAGAGCAAGAATATTTGAATCGAGGACCTCCCACCCAAATAGAAGGTCACCTACTCCAACAGCATCGCCCATAAAGAGGTTCCCGGTTATGTTCTAGTCTTAGCTTGAACCTTCACATAGATTTTATGCATTATTGCTCTATGCTTTTCTAGTATGCTTAAGTCTTCTATTTTAGTCCATAGTTTACTTCTAGGCATTGTGTCAAAAGCTTTCTTTAAGTCCATAAAACAAAAATAGGCTTCTCCTTTTTCATTTTATACTTTTTCAATGATGTGTTGAAGTGATAACATGATCTATCGTTGAATGTTTAAGTTTAAAACATATTTGCTCTTTTGCCCTCTTTCTTTTTTCTTCTATCCAATTGCTAATTCTACTCTCAACCATTCCTTCCATTAGCTTTGGAAAGAGGGGATTGACAATAATGATTCGATAATTTGAGGGTTTGTCTACATCTCTACTTTTGAAGAGAAGTATTGTTAGATTTTTCCAATTCTTTTTTTCTTTTTTGAGAAATATTTCTTATACACATCCGCCATGGGGATTGAACCCGGGTCACATCACCGATAATGCAAGTGGCGTCCTTGCCGGTAGACCACATCACGCGGATTACTTTTCCAATCCTTTATAACACTATGTTGGATATACTATCAATGCCCTCTTGATGTGTGGTGTTAAGTCCTCTACTCTCATTTTAAGTATACAAGTCATAAACCTTACCTAATCCTAAATTTTTAATACCTTTCTTGACATCCTTTAAAATAAATGAATTTAATAATTTATTTTTTAAATGAATATTTTAATAACAAATATATTTTATTAACCATAATAATAATAATAATTTATTAAAAATAAAATAAAAAATAATTCAAATTAAACAACAATAATAATTCAATAAGGCTAACAACAACCAATCCTACTACATTAATCTCATTAACATCTTTAAAAAAAAATAAACAATTGTGCATGCATTTTGTTGGTAGCCAAAACCTTTATACTCATATTTTACTTATTTTTTTGGAAATGGCATTTTCTTATATTCTTATATTGATAATTGAAAGATATTGCAGATTACTATGATTAATAACCTGTTAAATGTGTCCCGTTCGAAACTTCCGCTTTATAAGAGTTCAATCCAGTTATTACAAGTTTTCTTTTCTTTTTTTTAATTATTTAAGGCTGTTTTTTATTACCTAGGCATATGAACATTTTAGTTCCATCTTTGTGTGTTTCAATTCTTTACAAAGAAGAAATAAAAATATATAGCGTTACCGATTACTCTGAACAATTAATCACAAACTCTGTTAAACAAATACAAAATTGAAACACTGTGAAAGGTTAAATGAAAACTTCTCTTGTTACCCAATGTGATCTCATGTGCCAATTGAGAATGCTAATTAGTCTCAGATCTAAAAATCGCCTTTATGCCGATAAAAAATGATATAGGAAAAACAAAACATAAAAAAACATGCGAACAAAATTAACAGTTTTTATGTATACTTGACCCATCCCCGGCTACATTTTGGTCTCGTGAAATAGAGACGTACAAATCTGTGTTTACTGAAAAATTAGATGGATTAAAACTTATGTGTACACAATAATGAACGCGTAGATGTTAAGCTAGAGCCAACACAAGAAACTATTGGATTTTTTCTTTTTACTAGTAAAAATATTAAAAACAAACGTAGCAAAAATCCACCTTTTACTCTGGTGACCTTAGCCAGTGAAACTAACCATATCAATCTTAAAAAAGAGAACTTCCTCTACAGGACTCTTACCATCTACAGTTCAACTCCATTTACAGGGGCAGTTACCATCTACAGTATATAATTATGAACTGTCTATATAATCCCTGAGAGACAAAAACTAGGTCTTCTTGACCTAACACAAAACATTATGTTATAAAATTCAAGAAAAACAAGAAAAAGCCTGGACTGAAAAGAACTTGAGAAACTGTTCCAATTGTTGGCATACCACCGAGCATAAAATTTATTAATGAGCAATCAGTTAATAGGAGAACAACCAAGAAAATTGGAGGCTTCCCTTGATATCTATACCATACAATTAAATCCACATGGTGTTGCATCATGAGATGATCAAGCGAAGTAATTTTCCAGAGTATTCAAAAGACATTTCAGTTTCTTCTAGACAATGGTTTTTCTCTTCTCGTGACCAGCCCTGCATAAAGAAAAGGCTATGAGAATCGCTTAATTTCGTTGCTAAATATTAACCAACAGAAAAAGAAAAAGTCAAGTTCATAACCCTGTTTCTGAGTTCCCACCTCTGCAACCTTATTGAGCTTCTCCCTCACACCGTTTAGCAATTCCTTTATATTTCTATCCCATTTATAGAACTCCAGTTCCTTTCCATCAAGAATCTTTTCAGCAACCTGTAATGATGAAATTTATCAAGAAACATATGCACTACAGACATATTAATTTACAACTTAAAGAATATTTGTTGAACAAAAATTGCTCGGACATAAGTAATTTTGACTAACTTATTACTCCTCACCAGGTTGAAGGTCTGAGTTCTAATTTGTACTCGTTACTCAGTGACCGTTATTAGCAATTCAAGTGAAGAAAGCAGCAACTGCTAACAATTGGACACAAGATGGCAATGTCTCTAATTGTCCAAGGATTGTTGTCTACTGATAATCAGAGTGGAGGAGGCAAGGTCATCAATTGTCTAAATGTCGTAACTAGGTTCCATCATCCTCCACCTTTTCATGTCTTTTGGCATCTACTTACATTTGGAGTAGAGGACCCAACTACTAATGTATTGGAGTGAAAAAGAAAAGATCTCTAACCGTCTATGGTTTAGTCAACCAATTTATTCTAAAATCCCCTGTTAAAATCTTAAATCTTAACCTCATTGACCCTTTGCTCAAGTTTTGGTTTTAAGCCTTATTATTGAATATTTGATCCTTCCATACTTCATCTAATACCTGCTTCTAACTTAGTAGAACAAGAATTCAACTACCCTCTTAAAACCATCCTGTTATAATTATTGTCATACCTTGTTTTCACCGACTATCCAACTCTTCACCTCTGATAATGGGCTATGAGTAAATGTAGCACAAGGCTTCATTCCTCGGAAAAAAGTTGAGAAAGTTCTCCACACCAGATTTATATTATTATTAGACAATGTCATCATACAAAGTTTAAAAGTACTCTTTATTGCCATAAATCTACTTCTTACCTAAATCCTAGGCTATGCCTTCTTATACTATGAATGAATTCCTTCAAAGTTTGAAGAAGCTCTTTTCATGTCATAAATCTACTAATTACTCAGTGCAATACTATATGTAATCAATAATCTTCCTGTTGCCCATCCTACCATTTCTCTTTCAAGCCAAAATGAGAGAAGCATCTAAATTGTAAGTTATTTTTCTTGAAATTCACTTGCCAATTTAAATAAAAACAAAATAAACAAGAAGAAGTAACTAAAACATAAAAATAAAAATAGAAAAGTAAGCAACTTCACCTTCTAGAAAGGCAATATTGTCTAACTTAGGTATCTATAGTTGATCATCTTACGAAATCAATACAAAACATTTACCAAACAACTAAGAGATAAGACAAATACAAAGTCAATAATTTACATTAAATTAATATGGACCCCTACGCCACAAATTCACTTACTCTTTAAGTGTTGCCTTAGTATTATATTTTTTTTTTTCCCTGACAGATCATTATAGAATGAGTGAGACGATTATAGATGGAACATTGTATGTTTTTTAATTTCTAGTTTTAATTGTTGACAGTCGGAGAGAAGTACGGTTTCATGTAATATTATTGGAATAAACCTATTTTCCCTAAATCTCAATGCTTTATGCTAAGAAAATAGCAAATTTCAAAAGAACGTTAAATAATTTACGAGTCCTAAAGCTCAACACAACCAATGAGTCAAGATAAAATAGTTTTTGCTGATAAAGGCTAAAACTATGATTACAAATGCTTAAAATAAAATATAAGAAGATACAAGGAGGCATAAAGAAAATAACTAGAGAAGGGGTACAGGATCGCAAAAGTAAATAACCATTCTTAACTTAAGGAAGCTGTTTAACAAGAATAGACCACTTTAGGTCAAAATGGGGGCGCAATTGACTCAACTCTGACCAAGCTCACTGAATGACAAAGAACTAAGCCAAAGGAAAAACATGCAAAACGTCAGAATGGTTCTCCTCGTTGAACCTAAGCACTAAAAGTTAGTTACTTCAAAAGATATTGCATCCAGAAGCACTGCAAGAACCCAGTATTGCCACTAATAGAAACCTGATAATAAAAGTTACCCAAAAAAAGATAAGGATAGTGTGGCCCACGGTGTTCAAACCCAACTGATGAGAATATTTGGCTAACAAAGAGCCTACCAGGGTTCAATTTCCATCGGTGCAATGTTTATATGATTTGTTGAAATACCACAATAATGTAGTTCATTGAAATACCACCATAGCCTGTTTCAATCCAATATAAGCAATCTATTAAAATAATAATAAAAATATTAGGATAGTGTGACATAATAGAAAATATGGGCATGTAATAGATAGGATAAATGTCTGTAAACATGGATATAGAGGAGACAATGGAAAAGTTCCATGTATTGTAAAGATAAAATACAAATCTCAAATTTGGAGATGGAAAAGTTCCATGTATTGTAAAGATAAAATACAAATCTCAAAGTTGGAGCCAAATCTTCTTGCAAGAGACAACCTCTTAAGCATTTCATTGCGCATTATGAAAACAGGAACTGATCAGATGCCTAAAAGAGGGGGGCAAAACCCTTTTTTGGTGGGTCAAAAAATACACATTAGAATGAGTTTGTAGCAAGAATTGGACTTTAAAGGAAAAACAACATTTCATCTCTCTAAATCAGTATCTCAAGTGATAAAGAGATTTGTGATCAAGGTAAGTAGTCTCATAATTATACAGAGTGATTTCTGACCTGAATCATCACATGGTAGAATGCTGCATTTTTAAATGGTCATAGTTTTCCACAATATATTTTATTTCATATTAAAAAAATGGGACATTCCTATGTTCCACAAAGTTTATGGGACAGAGATGACACAGGACAGCAGGACGGATTTGCAGGATGTCAGGACATCAGAATGTGTTTTAGGGACATCAGTGTGGCTTTAAAAGATGTCGAGACGTGTCTCTAAGAAGGCTCCCAAAGCCCATGACGTGTCACCATGGAACATAGGGATATTCAAGCTTATTTACTTCTGCATATTATGTGCAAGGGGAAGAAGAGACAAGGTATATATGTAAATCCAAGCTTGTATGGAATAAAAATATGAAATATGCTATGCATCCAACAAACAAAATATAACATAAACAGACAGTTCATGAAGTTGATTTTTTCAATGACTTTAATGGCCATAAACAGAATGATCAAAAGACATCTTCCAAATCATTATTAATGAAAACTAGAGGAACGGACACTTTACATAGAGCCTGAACATACTGATGTTTGCAGCAATGCGCTTTCGCATTTAAGTAGATATTAAACATATTAAAAGTCTAAAATTCAAGAATATGTTGCTATGTGTACTTCAGTTTCATGTTCAAGTAGAACCTAAACATAGCAAAAGTTCCAAACTAAAGATGTTTATGTGTGTATTGTAACTTATAACATTTGCAACAGAAACAGCTTCAGAAATTCCAGTTTGCGTAAGCAATTAAGAATCCTTGACAGAGTTGAAAGAAGCAAATACTTTAAAAAGGAAGAATATGCATCTGTGAGCATGCTTGTTTATGTTTTCACTGTGAACATGTCTAAATGTGTGTGTGTGAGAGAGAGAGAGAGGGAGAGAGAGACCGATTTCCCAATCATTCGACCTCCAGCGGTGTGCGCAAAATAGAAATTGTAGAAATGACAAATAAATGCTGGTGGGTCTTGCTCTGATAATTCTTGTAAATATTTTGCATAAGAGGTGCCAGGAGAGGATGGTTCTGGAATTGAATAGCCCTGTTGTCTGAACCATTCCAAATCTTTTGCTAGCTTTTCTGTCCTTTCCAATCCTGTATTTCTAAACTCGGCATCTACACATAAGTGAAAAAAAGTAGAAATTTGTTAATTTATATTTCAAAGCAACTTCAATATTTGATGGCCCTCCCAAAAGACAGACTAATGCTGACAATTAAATGTAAGTAAAGATATAAATATGTCAGGATGTCATACTAGGGTGAGACTTGCAGGAAAAAAATAATTAAATCAAAAAAACAAATCAAACATGAACACACAAAGTTTGTAAAATTGGCAATGGAATTATCCTTGAATTGTCACCGTTATAAGTAATATAATTAAAGTCAATAACTTATTCAAGGCTAGATAATCTTCTGATCGGTAAAAATGCCTTTAAGGTATTAAGAGTAAAAGATGAAAACTCAATCACGTGATGTTAAGTTTTGTTGTTATGACATGATAATGTGGTTCATTGAAATAGATGTAATATGAGTGAGGCCCATTTCAAGTTCATATAGCGAATTTATATATATAAACTTAATAAAAGTCTGCCTTACACTATCTGCCCGTCATTCAATAGCTATATCAGTGAAAGTTATGTCTGAAACCTTGGTGAAAAGGAAAAAACTTAGAACTGTTTACAAATGAATTTTTCATATCTTCGAAACCAGGATGATATAGATGTTATCAGGGCACTGTGGAATATACAAATAGCCTTGTGGGTAAGCTTATGTCATCTAGAGGAGGGGGGTACCATTGATCCAATAAAGGTCTTTTCAAGACTTTTTGGGAAAAGCTAGCGCCTTCTCTAAAATATGTGCCCATAGGAAAGCCCAGAAGGAACTGATTGAGAGAAATCTGCATATGAGCAGCTTGTGAAAGTCGATCAGGTGGTGGAATATAAAGTCCAAGTTTCAAGAGCTAGGTCCTAGATTATCTTGCTGAAGGTGGGTAAGAAGGGGTAACAGTAATTTAGTTCTTGACCAAGAGTATAAATAAATACTTTCTTGAGCTACACAAAGGGTTATCATCCTCCTATGGCTCCAATCATACGATTGAAAATAATGGATTCATTTGTGCCAAATTAGTGCCAATAAAAAAGGTTGACAGATTTTTGTCAGTCAAGCAAGATGAAGCCTATGTTACCACAAATGCAACGGGGGAGCTCTGTTTCCTGTTTTTCGCGTCTGTGATAGTAACACAACCAAAACACCTGTTGCAAGTGTCTTTGTGGCTTGTGTCTGACTGCAAAAATTGACCGTGAAAACGATGTTAATAGGGTTTACAATGTTTTTTTTTTAACCATTCAATCAACAGTGTTTGACCTCTGTTGTGCATATAAACTCCTTTACAACTTGTTTTTTTCCTCTCCATCCCAAACAGCACTGGGGGGGTAGCCAATGAATAGGTGTGAGGACTTAAAACTAGAAAGGGTCCAAGTTTGAACCTCACATGAGATTTGCTCCCTGTATGTAAATTCGTTTCTTATATGCAACCTTTGTTAGGCTCTGTTACACATCATATTGTCGTTGCCATCACATTTCATGTTTCTCATTTTTGGCAATGTAGGATTTAGTATTTACTACCCAGGAAATAAAGTATACTATAAAGTACTTGAAGAATGAGAAATCTGCAAGCATTAATGGATTCTCCGTGAAGTGTTAGGTTAACTAATCTGTTGTTAAGGTAAATTTTAGTCCCGTATAGATAGGCATCTATGGTTGGAACTTCAGTTCCAGATATAAACAAGGGTGTGACAAAGTTAATTCCTAACAAGGGAACAGGAATCACATTAAAAATCAGAGGTCTATCACCCTTCTGAATGTTTCCTGTAAGATTTTTGTCAAAGCGTTAGCTTTTAAACTTAATGCTCGGCTACCCAGAACTGTGTTTGGTACCCGAAAAGACATTGTGGAGAAAAATATATTTTTTATTTTAGATAAATTAATTATAATTTCAACAGGCATGGCCTGGGGAGGAGCAAGTGCGAGCCGGGAGCAAGCCTCACCTTTTTCTTGTTTTAAAAAGCAAGCAAGTGTTACAAGTGCAAGCCGGAAGCGTGAGCAAGGAGCGAACACCACTTCTTGTTCTAGATCTTAGGAGAAACTCAAAAACTAAAGGATTCATGTGAAGAAAATCTAGGTAACATGGCAAGAAAGTCATTTTTGAAAATCTCTACTGCAAGTAAGGATGCCCTATTTAGAGGTAAAAATACCCTAGTTGGAAGTAAAGATGCCCTACTTGGAAATATGAATTGCTTAGTTAGCAATAAGAGGAAGAATGAATCTATGTCAAACCCTACCAGGTAGCACATACTACACTAGAAGTAATTATCAAGGATGAGATGGTTGAGCATGATATAATGATTCTTAAAAGCAAAGGGTTAATATGTAAGTTTCGTCTTTCACTCACATATCATACCCCTAGTTTTTATGCTAGCCCTGGGATTTCACTGTGGGTCTGTCCATTGATTAGAGCTTTATGGCAGATTTTAGCTGTTTCTTTTCTTTTTGCTAGTTTCTTTTTCGTTGGTTTCTATCCTGGTTATGGACATGGAGGTTATTTTGATGATTATGTATTCATATATAATGATATTTATCCTTATTATCCCCATGTTGTTTTGAAGATGAGGTTTCCTCTCTGATCTGTCCGAATGTAATTTTATTTTGACACCCAGTAATCTATTTTATTTGGGTTTTTGTTTGTGCCAAGGCACCTGAGAAGTGTAATTTTCTTTCATTCTTGAAATAAAATTATGATTTTTTTCTTGTAAAAAAAAAAAGGTTCCATGGATACTAGTCAGGTTTTTTGAAGATTCAAAGTTGGATCAAGTGGAAGTGGAGATTGAATTCAAATTACTCCATAACTTTTCTTCCAAAAGGATTTTTCCTCATTATCTTCTCCGATTCAGAAATAAGGGATAAAATTATGATGGTGGCCCTTGCTTTAGGGGCAAAGATGCATTAGATTTAAGACCATGCAATGAGAATTTTTTGTGGAGCCAAAGATTATTAAACGGCTTCTAGTGTGGATTAGGCTTTTTGGGCTTTCCTTATCAGCTCATCCATAAGGAGGTTTTGAAGAATATCAGCAATACTCTATGGGAGTTCATCCAAGAAGGACCAACTACTAAGGAGAGAAGGCATGTTGTATACACTCGAATATGTGTTGCCATGGATATTTAAAAATCTTTACTGCAGTCCATTAGGATTAAATCTGAATCAAGAGAATGGGATCAACAAGTGGATTATAAAAACATTGCATTCTGATGTCACAAATGTTATGAGACCGAACACATGGCAAGAGATTGCAAAGTGAAAATGATGGAGAAAGAGATGGAAAATTTTGGGCATGAGAAAAACTTCAATATGAAACAAGGAAATCATATCATAGTAGAATCTAGGTCAAATCAAGGATTTTCCACTCCTAAGAAAGTGGCAAAGAAAAACCCCTCTATATCATTGAATGGCAAAGGCCATTATGGTTTACTCGAATCAACCATTAGAAGAAAAAAATGACACAAGGGATGACAAAGTTCAATGTGCAAGTTCAAATTCAGGAGTTAAAGGTGTGAAAGAATATAGGGAGGCAAATTTTAAAGCGAATGAGGTGAAGGAGGTCAAGGTTAATCCAAGTAAATCATCTTCATTTTCCTCAAGTAGCATAAAATCCTCTCCTTGCAATAAAAATCAAAGTAGTACAGAGTGTATCCGTTGCACTTTAGGGTTTCAAGAACAGCATAATAAATAAATGCATATGGAGGATATCCATGGATATTTAGGGTTTCTAGGGCAGAATAAAAAAGTAATTACTATGGAGGATCATCCTTGTACTATAGGGTTCCTAGGACAACATAAAGAAGCAAGTGTTTATGAGGCTACTCCTTGCATTTCAGATTCTTTAGAGCAGCAAAAGTCTTCAGAAGATAAATCTTGTTATGAACAATATAGAAAAATACAAGAGTTTGATGAAGATTAAAGTGTTGGTGGGAAAAAAGGAGGGGAAGGTTGTCATGAACAAAGAGAAAAGGAAACTCATAGGGATATCAATTTCGGAAGCCAAATAAAAACATCACAGGTGTTAACAAGAAGTGGGGCTAAGGCCACTAATAAAAACAAAAAGAGATGATGAAAATCATATCATGGAATATTAGGGGTATGAATAAGACCCCTAGAAAAATTATTAAGGAATTAATAGGCTGTTATAGTCCCGAGTTTATTTTAATACAAGAAACAAAAGTAAGTAGTGAGGAACGTAAGGATGCTTTTAAAAAGATTTGGAAGATGGGGAATTCTCTAGCAGTTTCTTTCATAGGAGCTTCCGGTGGTATTGCAACAATATGAGACAAACACAAATGGGATGGGCAATTGTTAGAAGCAAAAAATAATTGGGTTGCTAGACTATTTTGCAAGAAAGAGAAAAACATCAAAGTTAGGGTTATAAATGTATATGCTCCAACTATAGTTACTCCTCATGAAAGATATTGGAAGGACCTTAGCATATTTTTGTTAAATACAATGATGATTCATAATAGTGATCTATGGATTCTTGGGGGTGACTTCAACATAGTTCTATCTCATTTAGAAAATAAGATTGGGACTCCTGGATGGTCTAAATCAATGCAAGAATTTGCTTCAATGTTAAAAATTTTGCCAGAAAGGCAATAATACAATTCCAAACCAAGCCATAAATTCCAACAAATAATGGTAGGACGAATCCTCCACAAAATACACAAGGCTTTAGCTTTGAAATAATAATACAACATTTCATCAACTCTTTCAATGTTGATGAAGCTACCCAATATTTCTCATATTTTTGAGAAAGTAACTCCAAATGGTGTGAACAAAGGGACAATGAAGAAGTAATTGGTCTGATGTCCATAAATCCTTCTTAGACAAGGCATATCCGAAAGGTCCATGATATCCTCTTCTTTGTAGATACTCTCCTATAAGAATCTTACTTTGAACTGCTAAACGGACTCTAGTGACCAAACATTCTTCCAATGAAAATCTTTGGAGGAAGAAATTTTGATTGCTCTAAATCCTCATATCCCAACTTGACCGAATATCCACCATCTTTGGATAGATTCCAAACCAACTCATCCTTTCGTGTAAAAATAGGCAAATAAAACTCTTGAAGCATCTTTTGAAGCTCATTTGCAATTTGTTTGAGTTCCTCTCCAACCAGATTTCTAATAGAAATCCATGATCTAGAGTTGTTGCTCACATTAATATAATCTTTGACCTTTGGACCTTTACAAGCTAGACATGCCCAAGCCAATGGTTGCCATTTCAAACCAAAGATAAAAGAATAAGGCTTCAACTAGGCATCAAACCAAAAATTTGCATAATTCCCCTCATTGACTGACCATCTAATATGTTTCTTTATTAATTGCAAACTATTTGATATGAAATTCCATGTTTGCAATCCTTTGGGCAAGGTTCTTTTCCTAAATAATTTCATTGCATCACCCGAACTTACATATTTTTGAAATAAGATTCTTATAGGCGAGAATATATAAAGAAGAGGATATCATGGACCTCTCAGATGTGCCTTGTGTGAGAAGGATTTAGAAACATTAGACCATTTGCTTCTTCATTGTCCCTTTGCTCACACCATATGGGGTTACTTTTTAAAAAACATGAGAAAATATTGGGCAGCTTCATCAACATTAAAAAGAGTTGAAGAAATGTTGGATTATTTTAAGAGCAATTTAAGCAGAAACTTGTGCTGTGAGATATTTGGATACGATATATTGGAAACAGCAAAATGTTAGAATTTGTTTTTTCAAGTTATTGGTTTCTAACGGATGCACTTTGGTTTCTCTATTAAAAAGAACAATCACGTCATTGAAGGTGAAAGCAGGTGTACTACACAATTCATCAATGAAAGCACTCTTTTTCCGTGTTTCTATGCATATGTCATTCCAATTACAAATTCATGAAGAAGATAAGATTTTTTTCCATTTTGATGTTTGGAGGGTAGAGCTAGAAATGTCGTGTTATGCAAAGCTGCATCCCTGAGGTTGTATACCTGCTGGGATGCATCCCCTGGGGGATGGACAGGGGGGCTGATGGGAGATGTCCCCACCATGTCCCCCCTTACCCTAAATTGTGCGGGGACATGTAGAAATGCCTACGCGTCCGTTTGAGGGACAATGGGATGCCTAGGTGTCCCCTATGTGATATAAAATGTTTCATAGATTAAATCTGGAAACTTAATATAGACATATGAGAATACAAATGGATGGGTACCTGTACAAATGAAATATGGAAAGGAGTTTGCATAATGTAAAGGGTTATCAGATTAGATAAACAAGAAGTTGAACACACTACTTTGAAGAGCATCCATGGCAGTCCACTGGTCCAATCACATTGAATCAGTCACTATACTCTCCAAGCAATGCATCATTCCATTTTCATTTTGTCTATGAGTGCTGACTAGTAAGGAGAAAAGCAATGCTTACCTCAAATTTGAGCATTTAAAATGTATTTTTTCATTTGCAATTTTTTTTTTAATATTTTATATAGCTGTCTCCTTTGTCATCCCCATTTTGCCAAAATTTAGGAGATGTCTTTGAGCCGTCCCCTTTCCATATTTCCATATTTCCCCGTCCCCACCAAGTGGGTACTTCATGTAACGTAGTAGAAATGTAATGGCTGGGGTAGTCTGAAACATGCTCCTCCTAACTCGAGGTGGGGGCAACTCATTCAGCAAGTATACTATAACAAGCATGTTGGTCTCAACATTCCCTGCATGGATATGTTAACAGGAGGCCATTCAGATTCTAGTACTGTTGCAGTTTGTTCTAATGTTGCGTGCAGTTTGTCAAAAAGTGGTTGAGATGTTCAAACTAGCAATAGGCTGATGCGCAGAACGGTGGGTGAGAAGATCAAAAGGTTCAGGCTCATTCACAAGAGATACATGCATGTTTGTTGATTAGGGTGCAACAGTTAAGGGCAACTTTACAGTGCGATTAAATTCACAATGAAAGGAGAACTGGTTTATCCAAAATAGATGACGAGATTTATTTTATTGTTGTTACTAAGAATCCTCCTCCTGCGTTATATGATGTTCTTCCTTTGAACTAGAGTAATCCACCCTTGAGACAACCTCAATTCATGATTGACAATTGAAGAGAATATGGTTTCTGGTTTTAGTGTTCCACAAGAGATTTCAGTAAACAATTACGGTTTTTGATTTCACATGATTTTGTCGATCTATGAAAGATCCAAATCAACTTCGGGGGCAGGATGATACTTATGTGTTGATTAGGGTGCAACAGTTAAGGGCAACTTTAGAGTGTGATTAAATTCACAATGAAAGGAGAATTGGTTTGTCTCAAATGGATGATGAGATTAATTTAATCATTGTTACTAATCCTCCTCCTGTGTTAGATGATGTTCTTCCTTTGAACTAGAGTAATCCACCCTTGAGACAACCTCAATTCATGATTGACAATTGATGAGAATATGGTTTCTAGCTTTAGTGGTCCACAAGAGATTTCAGTAAACAAATATGGTTTCTGGTTTCACATGATTTGTCAATCTATGAAGGATCTAAATCAACTTTAGGAGTAAGCGAAGGCTTTTAGAATCTAATGAGATTCTTCAAGAAGATGATCAGATTGATAGAGAGAATCATATTCTAGAAGAGGAAGAAAATGAAGAAGTTGGTAATGACCTTGATCCTATTAAGGGGTCCAATGGAAACCTTACCTTTAAATCATTTTATCATATCTGGAATTTCTACAAATATCATAGAGATGCCTTGAATAAGGCTATGGATGAGGAAGCCCGACTCGAGGAAGTTGGGACTTCTCATCATCAAATCATTTCTCCTCAAAATGTTCACAACAATCCGTTGTTTGAATCTTCGCATCAGGTTAATCCTTTTCATAAACCAACATATGCTACTACTACGACCACCAACGTTGGAGGGATTCCACAAGTTCCTCCAACTAGTAGTGCATATCAAAATTATGTTCAATTTCCTCCCCATTCTACTCATCTCAACATTCATGCTTTTGTTCCCCCAAATGTCAGTTATCCTCCACAACAAGATACCACATATCATAACCCATACCATAACAATGTCAATGCCTCCAACATTGGCCAAGTTTTCTTTCAACAACCTACCTATACCCCTCCTCTAGGGAACCTAAGGGCATTGCACAACAACAATCCCGATGTGCAAAGTTTGACAAGTGTGGTGAAACAATTGGTTTCAAGAGTGGATATGATACAACCTCCTAGTTTCACCTACAACTATAGAGAAATGTGCAATCAGCCCTTAGACCCTGTTGTTGCTTCTAGGCCCTACCCTAAGCATTTTCCAATGTTGGTTTTGCCTATTTATAAGGGAACAGAGGACCCAATTGAACATTTAAGGATGTTTAGGATAGCATACCATGATATTATATATGATGACATGTCATTGCTAAAGATGTTCCCTAAGAGCCTTGGTGGTATGGCATTGGACTGGTATTATCAATTGCCTCATCATTCTTTGAGGAATTTTGAAGAGACAGAGAATTGTTTGTTCAGCAATTTGGGGCTTATGTTGAGAAAAATGTGACTATGAAAGATGTTTATATGTTGAAACAAGGTAAAGAGGAAATATTTTCGGATTTCTTGTCTCGTTGGAGAAGTTTAGTTGGACGGTTAAGATAAAATTTACCTCCTTGAGACATGTTTGAGATATTTATTGGAAATTTAAAAGAGCAAATATCTTATGAGTTGGAAACAACTATTACCTCTTTTGACCAAGCAATAGATCGGGCAAGAAGGGTAGAGCAAGCCCTTATCCGAAGAGGTCAAGTTAAGCCAAAGAAAGAAGAAGATAGGACCACGAAAAATCAATATAAGAACAAGCATGTAGTTGTTAGGAGATGAAGTCAATTTCCAGATCTTCGATGTTCTTCAACAGAGTGGAGCATGGCGGTGCACCTTAGAGTAACCTAATCTCATGCGTTGCTTGTATGCACCGGGCGCGCCAAGGGGGTCGCAGGGGGGAACTTGCTAGGTTCCCTCCTGCCCGGGGGTTCGAGGGCTCCACCCCCGACCAAAAATTTTTCGTCCATACAATCGTACGATGCGGGTTAATAAAAGCGTGTTTGTTATAAAACGCAATAAAGCATTCTTGTCATAAAAGCAGTAAAGCGCTTTTTTTTTTTTAAACACAGTTAATAAAGCGCTTTTATCTGGAATGTGCCACGACTTTTTGGAATCTTGCTTTGTATTTCTATAAAAAGGGGAATGCCCCTTGCATTTGAATAATGCTAGCTGAGAATAATAAAAGAGAAAAGTTGCCTTTTCCCCGTGGTTTTTCCCTAGACACTTCAGGGTTTTCTACGTAAAATCTCGTGTATTGTTTATTGTTGTTTAGCTTGCTTGCATTTAATTTACTAACGGTAGTTGGTGATGGGGTAACGGATAGTAGGT
The DNA here is from genome assembly GCA_028583015.1 of Wollemia nobilis. NCBI lineage: Eukaryota > Viridiplantae > Streptophyta > Pinopsida > Araucariales > Araucariaceae > Wollemia > Wollemia nobilis. Next base: position 15,892,717 of record JAQPPZ010000521.1, read on the forward strand.
CTGTTAACAGTGTTGATAACACCCTACAAAAGATGGCCTTTCACCAGCCTCAAAAACCCCCACCAAGAAATTTCACAAGACTCAACACACCTATGAATGTGGTCCTACAACAACTTTTGGAAGCTAATATGATAGAGTTGCCTCCCATAAGGCAACCTGATACCACGACTGATTAGTATAAGCCTGGCCAACGTTGTGAGTATCATAGAGTGGAGGGGCACATGACAAATTCATATAAGAGGTTGAAACATGTGGTTCAAGACTTAATTGACGAAGGTCGCCTTGTTATAGAGGGTCCTCAACCAAATCCTCGAACAAACCATCAACTTCCTACTCAACAAGCACCCACACTAATCAAGACATGGGGATCCTCCAAGATCCCCTACCTAAGCATGGGCAAGAGGCAGCTAATCAAGTGTCATATCGTAATGTGCCACCTCCCTACAACAATATGATTGGTATGATAGCAATAACTACAAGGCAGCAAGCTCAAGCACAACCGACTCAACGATCTCAGCAGGAGATGAGTTCTACATCCAATCAACCTTCGAAACTGCCTTAGTTTTGAAGAGTACCCAATTAAGAAGCAAGAGAGTAGAAAACCCACCTTTAGTGTTGAAACTTCAACCTAAAGTCTCCTTCGACATTCAACAGCAGTTAGCTGGTACCCCAACTAAGATCTCTCTCTTAGAGCTTTTGCAAACTTCTCCTATTCATAGGGAAGCTTTGTTGAAACTTCTAAAACAACAATGTGTTCCTCAAGACATTTCCCCTAGTGCTATAACTGATGTTGTAGGTTCCTTTGGGATACATCATATCACATTTTCGGATGACGATATTCCTTCCTCAGACCTGCAAGGGGATTCTTTCCTCTACATCACTGCATTTATTGGGGAAACATATATCAAACGGATTTTCATAAACAGCGGTTCTTCCCTCAATTTATGCACCTATCAATTTTTCCAAAATTTTGGATTAAAAGAGGAAGATTTAACTAAATCCGATATCATCATCAAAGCTTTCAACAATGAGTCCCAAGAGGCCTACGGCGTTATATCTCTTCCCCTTAGGGTTGGACCTAAGATCTTAAATACCTTGTTCTATGTGGTGTCTTGCCCTGCATCTTTTAATCTTCTTCTTGGACACCCTTGGATTCATGCGATGAGGGTTGTCCCTTCTATTTTTCATCAATGTTTGAAGTTCAAATTCAAAAACCAACTTGTCACCATTCTAGGCAACCCTGTTGAGCAAGGTGCAGCGACAGTATTGTCATTGTTGTCAACACAGTCAGATAGATCGGTTGATGCAGTGGACAGGAGTTCAGAGGTTATTCAGAGTATGTACAGTGATGTTAAATTCTTATGAGGATGTTTTTGATGTTTGGGTGAAGTTGTTACAGGTTGTTTGTGCAAAGTTGAAAAAATCGTCATGTTGTGGCTACTCCACAACGTACCCCAAAATTGGGGACCCACCTTTTTGCATATTTTCCAAGAAGACCGAAGTGGCCCATATGCTAAAGATCAAAGAAAAAGCAAAACACCGCAAAGAAAAAAAAAGTGTCGCGATATCGCGACATGTTGCATTTTCGCGGTCCAAAGCAAAGAGAAAAAGCAAGGAGAAAAAAGTGTCGCGATATCGCGACATGTTTCATTTTCACGGCCAAAAGAGAAGAGAGAGAACAAGAACGAAAAAGTGTCGCGATAGCGCAACATGTTGCATTTTTGCGGCCAAAAGAGAAGAGAAAGAACAAGAAAGAAAAAGTGTCGCGATATCGCGACATGTTGCATTTTCGCGGTCCAAAGCAAAGAGAAAGAACAAGAAAGAAAAAGTGTCGCGATATCGCGACATGTTGCATTTTCGCGGTCCAAAGCAAAGAGAAAGAACAAGAAAAAAAAGTGTCGCGATATCGCGACACTTTACACTTTCGCGGTCCAAAGCAAAGAGAAAGAGCAAGAAAAAAAAGTGTCGCGATATCGCAACATGTTGCATTTTCACGGTCCAAAGCAAAGAGAAAGAGCAAGAAGGAAAAAGTGTCGCGATATCGCGACATGTTGCATTTTCGCGACTCAAAAAGGGCAGGCAGGTAGAGAAACAAGTGTCGCGATATCGCGACATGTTGCATTTTCGCGACTCAAAAAGGGAGGGCAGGCAGGCAGAGAAACAAAAGTGTCGCGATATCGCGACATGTTGCATTTTCGCCAAAGGAACAGAGTAGTTGACAGTGCGTCTGATATTAGTGATGAACACCGGGATAGTGAAACTGAAGACTGCATAGTGACGTGGACCTATAAGGAATAAATCGAAGATTGAATAAGGTAATTTGTCACATAAGGACAAAATTCAATGAATAAGACAAAACGTTACATAAGGAATCTTTAATGATTTGAAATCATTTAAGATGGTCGTTACACATGGAAAGAAGCGGACGCATGCCCATGTGGAGAAAAGGAAACAAAAGGCCACAAAATAGAAACGAAAAGCCTTTTTGGAAACCAAAACACATGCATGCACAAGGGAAGGAGAAAACGAACAGTCATGGAAGGAGAAACAAAAAAAAATTCAGAGGTTTTAAATACGCCATTCAAAGAGGCCAAAAAATGTGTTTTTTTTTTGTGCTCCTTTCTGTTGGTGTAGATAAATCAGGGGTCTTGTGCTCCTTTCTGTTGGTGCAGATAAATCAGGGGTTGGTGCTCCTTTCTGTTGGTGCAGATAAATCAGGGGTTGGTGCTCCTTCCAGTGGGTGCTGGTAAATTGATTGTAAAGTTGGTGCTTTGCAAAGGCTGGATTTGGACGAGAGTCCAAACAATCATTTTGAGGATGTAGCCAAATCGGTGAACCTTGGTACATCTTGTGTTGTGTGATGTTCTCTTGTTATACTTACTTTATTTGGTTTCAAGTTTTCATTGTTTCGGCTTTAAGAGTTGAAGATTTAAGTTTTAAAAGAGCTACATTGATTCACCCCCCCTCTCAGTGTCATTGTGAGACTAACAATTGGTATCAGAGCGAGGTTCCTGAACAAGCTTAACCGGCTAGGGTGATCTTGGAAGTGACACAATGGCAGGTGGTGAAGGCTTCTCATCAAACAAAGCACCATTGTTTGATGGAACTAATTACGCATTTTGGAGACTCGAGATGCGAGACATATCTTTGTGCTTTGGGATACGACATTTGGGATTCAGTAGATAGTGGATACACAATACCCACCACTTCTCCAACCGATGTTGCCGGTAAGAAACTGTTTGAGAATGACTCAAAAGCAAAGAATGCTATCATGTGCGGATTAGTGGACAGTGAACTGGTAAATATTGAGTTGTAAAACGGCAAAAGAAATATGGGACAAACCGAGGAGCATTCATGAAGGAGACGTTAAGATCAAGGAGGCCAAGTTACAAACACATCGAGCTCAATTCGAAGTATTAAAGATGAATGACGATGAGAACATAGAGGCATATATGCTAAGAGTTAATGAAGTCATTAATGCGATTAGAGGACTCGACGAGGAAATCAAATATTTTGTCATCGTGAAAAAGGTATTAAGATCTCTTCCCCAAAGATTTGATTCTAAAGTTTCAGCTATAGAAGAAGCTAAAGATCTAAATTCTTTTAGTATGGATGAGATGCATGGTTCTTTGACTGCATATGAGATGAGAATAGGAAAATCTAAACCCACAGACAGAGAAGTCTGCTTTTAAAGCCCATAAAAATATGAAAGAAAAACAAGAATCCGAGGAAGAAGAGACATACGATGAAATGGAAGTAAACTTTGTTCGAAAACTAAAAAGGGGAAAAGGAAAATACGAGAGGAAAGTTACCGTTTAAATGTTTCAATTGTGGAGGCATTGGGCATTTTGCAGCTAAATGTCCACTTAATGAGAAGAACAAAAGTGATGAAGGATCGCACCAAGAAAGAAGTGACTCGGAAGAAAAAAACAAATTTCGGAAAAGGCAACTTCAAGAAGAAAAGTTTCATCTCCAAGAATGTCGAGTTCATCAGAAAACAGCTGCGGTGAGGATTCTGAAAAGGAAACAGGTGAAGCTCTTTTCATGGCACTCAAAGAAGAAAAAACAGAAAAAGAACAGGAATGTGATGAAGAAGAAATTGATGCAGAAGTAAATTTGGAAGAGGAATTAATTGCAGCTCTGGATGAATTGAAGATAGAAAGAAAAAAGAATAAGAAAATTTCAATAAAGCTTGAGGATGCAAATGAAATCATAACCAGTTTAAAAGTACAGATAGAAGAATCCAAGAAAATATCTGAAGATCTCGAAGTGCAAATAACCATGAAAATAGATTATTGCAGCAAGCTAGAAGAAGAGACTGTTGGTTTAAGGATGCAGATAGAAGAGATGAATCGTAAAATTAGTTGTTATCACAAACGTGAAGAAAGTTCTATGAAGCTGGATAAGATCATAAATAACCAAAAGACTACAGGCATCAAATTTGGTTTGGGCTTTGACGAAGGAGAATCATCAAATGGATCAAAGGTCATAAATGAAGAATCTATAAAAAATGAAGATAAGAAACAGGTTGATCAAAAAAAATTGACTCATGCAAAAGAAAGCAATAATGCAAGGCACGAAAGGAGAATTGACAATGATGGATTCACCAATGTCACACATCAAAGAAGAAGAAGATTTATGGCTCCTACGACAACATGGCAAAGACCATCACCCAAGTTCAATCATCTCTTTTCTAGTTAGTGTTTTAAATGCAATGGTTATGGACATAAGATTTTAGATTGCAAGTATAATGTAGGACCAAGGAATTTTACCAGTAGAAATGTTTTTTCATCTTTGATGGATTATGCAATAGAATGTTATAACTGTCATAATTTTGGGCACATTGCAAGAAATTGTCGAAGTACATTTGCATCAAATCAATTTCAGGGAAGAAAATTTCAACCAAATGGAATGAGACAAAATAGAAAATTTCCCAAAAAACATGCACAAGCTACTGAAAAAGAAAAGTCAAAACAAGAGCCCAAAACTGTAATCAAACCAGAGTGGAAAGAAAAAGAGCGATCTAAGAAAAGGAATCCCTGATCGTACAAACAACATTTAAAGCACAGAATAAATCTGCACCATGGATACTTGATAGTGGATGCTCCAGTCATATGACAGGTGACACAGAAATTTGAGAAGTTACAGCAATATGAAGGTGGTTCGATAAAATTTGGAAATAATGATGGAGCTAAGATAGTTGGCAAAGGTTCGGTTAAGATCGGTGACGGAAAAATCAAGTCAAAAGAAGTCTTGTTTGTGGTTGGTCCGAAGCATAACTTGTTGAGCGAAGTCAGATTTGTGATAGAGGTCATGAAGTGATTTTTAAGAAGCAGGGTTGTGAAGTCAGAAAAGCAAACAGTGGAACGTTGATAGCAACTGGATCGAGAACATCTGGCAACCTGTACACTCTCTCAGAGACTTCAGAAGGATATTGCTTGATTGGACAGGAAGAAGAAAATTGGTTGTGGCACAAGAGGCTCAGACCATAGCAGAATGGTGTGGTAGAAAGAAAGAACAGAACAGTGCAGGAAATGGCACGGACTATGTTGACTGAGAGCAAAGTAGCAGGCAAATTTTGGAAAGAGGCAGTCCATACTGCGGTATACATCCAAAATAGGTGCATGTTGAGGACGCATGAAAGCAAAACTCCTTATGAGTTGTGGTTCGGTAAAAAGGCAACGAGTAAGATACTTTAAAGTTTTTGGCAGCAAGTGTTACATCAAAAGAACTGAAGAAAACCTCGGTAAGTTTGAAGATAGAGCAGATGAAGGTATTTTTCTTGGCTATTCGTCAAAAAGCAAAGCTTACAAATGCTACAACAAGAGGCTAAGGAAAATTGTGGATAGTGCCGATGTTAAAGTTGATGAAGGTAGGGAACGAGTAATTAGCTATGAAGAGAACTACCCAATTTATGAAGAGGTTATTGAAGGAGATGAGGAAAAGGAAACGGAAAAGAAACAAAAAATTGACTCGGATGATTCAAACAGTGATTCAAAAGTGGAAGAAAATAAGAAATTCAAAACAGGCAGCTGGCAGAAAGATCATCCTAGAGAGCAAATAATTGTAGACCCCACAGTTGGTGTTCAAACAAGAAGAAGAGTAGTAAGTAACTACTCTCTATTATCCAGCATTGAGCCCAAAAATGTTGCTGACGCAAAGATGAAAGTTGGATGAAGGCAATAAATGAAGAATTAGATCAGATCGAGAAAAACAAAACTTGGGAGTTAGTACCAAGACCCGCAAATAAAAATATAATCGGTACTAAATGGGTCTTTCGAAACAAATTGAATGAAGACGGACAGGTAGTCGGGAATAAAGCAAGATTGGTATGTAAAGGCTATGCACAAGTTGAAGATATTGACTTTGAGGAAACCTTTGCACCTGTGGCTAGACTAGAGGCAATTAGAATGTTTCGGCTTTAGCAGTTTACAAGAATTTCAAAGTTTATCAAATGGATGTGAAATCAGCATTTTTGAATGGGAAACTTGAAGAAGAGGTTTATATTGAGCAGCCAGATGGTTTCCAACTTGGTGATAATCTCAACTTGGTCTGCAAGTTGAAGAAAGCATTATATGGCTTAAAACAGGCACCCCGAGCATGGTATGCAAGGCTAGACAACTATCTTACTCAACAAGGGTTCAAGAAATGTATGGTGGATAGTAATTTGTATGTCAAAACAGAAAATGGCCATCTTATTGTTCTTGTTGTATACGTAGATGATATCATATTTGGCAGCAACAAAGATGAGTCGTGTAAATATTTAGCAAATAAGATGCAGAAATAATTTGAAATGTCAATGATTGGTGAACTTTCGTATTTCCTCGGGTTGCAAGTTAATCAAAATGAGAAGGGCATATTTATTTCTCAAATTAAATATGTGAAAGAGATGCTAAAAAAGTTCACAATGGAGGATTGTAAGCCAGTTAGCACTCCCATGACGACAGGTTGCAAGTTGAGCAAGGATGACAAATCTCCACATGTTGATCAAACCATGTACAGATCTATGATTGGGAGCTTACTATACTTGATAGCTACCAGACTAGATATTTTGCAGGCAGTATGCATGGTAGCACGATTTCAGGCTAGTCCCAAGGAGACTCATGTGACAGCAGTGAAGAGGATTCTTCGGTACCTCAAGGGTACTATGGAGTATGGGTTATGGTATCCGATAGGTAAGGACTTCACCCTTATTGCGTATTCAGATGCAGATTGGGCGGGATGTGTAGATGACGGAAAGAGTACCAATGGAGGTGCATTCTATCTTGGAGATAGGTTGGTCGCATGGCACAGTAAGAAACAAGAGTCAATCTCCTTATCCACAGCAGAGGCGAGAATATATTGCAGCGACAACGTGTTGTACGCGGGTATTATGGATGAAACAAACCCTGAAAGATCTTGGTATTAACTTCGGTGAGCCAATTTCGGTTAAGTGTGATAACATCGAGTGCCATTAACATCTCAAAGAATCCGGTTATGCATTCTCGCACAAAACATATTGCTATCCGGTATCACTTTTTGAAGGAGAAAGTTGCGGAAGGTGAGGTTAAGTTGGATTTTGTTCCAACAACAGAGCAAGTAGCGGATATCTTCACAAAACCGTTGCCCAAGGAAGTCTTTGAGTACCTTCGCAATAAATTGGGAGTGGTCACGCTTCCCAAGAATTGACTAGCTATCGGGACCACATTCTCAGGGGGAGCATTTGTGTCTTTGTTTATCTTTTTGCTCATGTTTGTGATTTTTGCTAAGTGTAATAATTTTTGCCTGAGAATGTTGTGCATGGACTCGGGGGAGTTTGCAGCAACCCTTTGGTATTGTTGTCAAAGGGGGAGAAGAGTTACAGGAAATTGCACGTGTTGCCAACAATTCCAAAGGGGGAGATTGTTGAGCAAGGTGCAGCGACAGTATTGTCATTGTTGTCAACACAGTCAAATAGATCGGTTGATGCAATGGACAAGAGTTCAGAGGTTATTCAGAGTATGTACAGTGATGTCAAATGCTTATGAGGATGTTTTCGATGTTTGGGTGAAGTTGTTATAAGTTGTTTGTGCAAAGTTGAAAAAATCGTCATGTTGTGGCTGCTCCACAACGTACCCCAAAATTGGGGACCCACCTTTTTGCATATTTTCCAAGAAGACCGAAGTGGCCCATATGCTAAAGATCAAAGAAAAAGCAAAACACCGCAAAGAAAAAAATGTTGCATTTTCGCGGTCCAAAGCAAAGAGAAAAAGCAAGGAGAAAAAAGTATCGCAATATCGCGACATGTTGCATTTTCGCGGCCAAAAGAGAAGAGAAAGACCAAGAAAGAAAAAGTGTCACGATATCGCGACATGTTGCATTTTCGCGGCCAAAAGAGAAGAGAAAGAACAAGAAAGAAAAAGTGTCGCGATATCGCGACATGTTGCATTTTCGCGGTCCAAAGCAAAGAGAAAGAACAAGAAAGAAAAAGTGTCGCGATATCGCGACATGTTACATTTTCGCGGTCCAAAGCAAAGAGAGAGAGCAAGAAAAAAAGTGTCGCGATATCGCGACATGTTGCATTTTCGCGGTCCAAAGCAAAGAGAAAGAACAAGAAAGAAAAAGTGTCGAGATATCGCGACATGTTACATTTTCGCGGTCCAAAGCAAAGAGAGAGAGCAAGAAAAAAAGTGTCGCGATATCGCGACATGTTGCATTTTCGCGGTCCAAAGCAAAGAGAAAGAGCAAGAAAGAAAAAGTGTCGCGATATCACGACATGTTACATTTTCGCGGTCCAAAGCAAAGAGAGAGAGCAAGAAAAAAAAGTGTCGCGATATCGCGACATGTTGCATTTTCGCGGTCCAAAGCAAAGAGAAAGAGCAAGAAGGAAAAAGTGTCGCGATATCGCGACATGTTGCATTTTCGCGACTCAAAAAGGGCGAGCGAGGCAGAGAAACAAAAGTGTCGCGATATCGCGACATGTTGCATTTTCGCGACTCAAAAAGGGCAAGCGAGCAAAGAAACAAAAGTGTCGCGATATCGCGACATGTTGCATTTTCGCCAAAGGAACGAGTAGTTGACGGTGCGTCCGATATTAGTGATGAACACCGGGATAGTGAAGTGAAGACTGCATAGTGACGTGGACCTATAAGGAATAAATCGAAGATTGAATAAGGTAATTTGTCACATAAGGACAAAATTCAATGAATAAGACAAAACGTTACATAAGGAATCTGTAATGATTTGAAATCATTTAAGATGGTCGTTACACATGGAAAGAAGCGGACGCATGCCCATGTGAAGAAAAGGAAACGAAGGGCCACAAAATAGAAACGAAAAGCCTTTTTGGAAACAAAAACACATGCATGCACAAGGGAAGGAGGAAACGAACAGTCATGGAAGGAGAAAACGAACAGTCATGGAAGGAAAAACAAAAAAAAATTTCAGAGGTTTTAAATACGCCATTCAAAGAGGCCAAAAAATGTGTTTTTTTTTTGTGCTCCTTTCTGTTGGTGCAGATAAATCAGGGGTTGGTGCTCCTTTCTGTTGGTGCAGATAAATCAGGGGTTGGTGCTCCTTCCAGTGGGTGTTGGTAAATTGATTGTAAATTTGGTGCTTTGCAAAGGCTGGATTTGGATGGGAGTCCAAACAGTCATTTTGAGGATGTAGCCAAATCGGTGAACCTCGGTACATCTTGTGTTGTGTGATGTTCTCTTGTTATACTTGTTTTATTTGGTTTCAAGTTTTCATTGTTTCGGCTTTAAGAGTTGAAGATTTAAGTTTTAAAAGAGCTACACTGATTCACCCCCCCTCTCAGTGTCATTGTGAGACTAACAAACCCTCATCTATTTCAATATTGTTCAATAGTTGAGCAAGCTCAATATGATCTCAATCTATGTCCATCAGTTTCCTCATCTTATATCACCAAGCAATTTGAAAATTTAAAGGTGAATGAGGAACCATTAATCACTGTTTCATCACAGGATCAAGTCAATCCTTTTCTTCAAGAGACTCCTCTAGATCTTGCTAAGCTACCACCTTCACCGAGGACTATGGGTTTACCCTATAAGAAGGGTGAAGTCGTACACATTGGCACATGTACCTTTATCTTTGCAAGAGTTTCTCTCAAAGAAAAGATTCGTGGTAGCAACCCTCTTCCTGTAGAGCATTCTTTTGCCCATTGTTACCTATCCAATGATTACATGCTTCCCAAGCAAATCCTATCTAGCTTGGAATACATCGGTAAAGGTTTGGGGCCACAACAGAAAGGTATTCAAGAGCCTTTGGAAATTAAGCTTTGGCCTAGGAGATGTGGCATAGGCTACATACCCAATAAAAACCAACCTTTGCCATTTAATGATGATAATCACCTTGTAACTTATGCTGAATATTCAGATCATCAAGGCTTCGAGTGGAGTGATGAGGATGAGGGACCGCCTTATCCCTCTAACATTCTGTTTTGCAATGGGGTAACTTTCATGCATCCTAAGTTGGTTGCGACCCCAGAGGAGTATGTTGAATGGGATACCCTTTGTGATATGGATCATGAGGATATCCTTCGGAATAGCTTCTTCTTTGATAGGTCAATCTCTTGCATTGCGCAGGTTGAGTCTTCTAGTTCTCAAGAAAATTTTGGTTCTATGTCTCCTAAGGACCTTGAGCAACTAGGAGTGATCCTCGCCCCACATCCTCTTGAGAATGAGTCTCACATTCTCATTGAGGAGACCATAGATGTTAACATAGGTTCTAAGGAGAGCCCTAGAATCCTTAAGTTAGGTAAAGCCTTGTCCATGGACAAGCAAGAGCAATTGACCAATTTGTTGAAGGAATTTCATGATATTTTTGCTTGGTCATATGCCAACATGCCAGGGCTTGATCCCTCCCTTGTTATGCATCATTTGGTAGTGAAGCCTAGTGCTAAGCCTGTTAAGCGAAAACTTAGGAAGATACATCCTAAGGTCGTCCTTTTAGTCGAGGAACTCCAACAACTCCTTGATGTTGGTTTTATAAAAGCTATAGACTATTCTGATTGGATCTCCAACATCATTCCAATGGCTAAGAAGACAGGAACAATCATAATATGTACCGACTTTCGGGACATTAACTTAGCATGTCCCAAGGACGATTTCCCTCTTCCCAACATAGATATGATCGTAGATTTCACCGCCAAATGTGGCATGCTTTCACTCAAGGATGGTTTTTCAGGATACAACCAAATCATAGTTGACCCTAAGGAGTAGCCCAAGACAGCTTTCATCACACCATGGGGTACCTTCTATTATAAAGTCATGCATTTTGTCTTGGAGAACGCTGGTGCCACATATCAAAGGGCTATGACTTATATTTTTCACGACATGATGCATGATATTCTACAGGACAATGTGGACAATCTCCTGCGTCGTTCCCTACATCGACAGGATCATGTTCACGACTTGAGACGAATTTCTGAAAGGCTTCGACAGTTCAAAGTTCGTCTTAAGCCCTCCAAGTGTGTTTGGAGTCACATCTGGCAAGTTGTTGGGTTTCATCGTTTCTAGGCGAGGTATTGAACTGGATCCCGCTAAGATGGCGGTTATCACTGACATGCCTCCTCCTAGCACCCTAATCAAGTTGGTAGCTTGCAAGGTAGGCTTCAAGCTCTTTGACGGTTCATATTTTAGTTAGTCGATGAGTGTCAGTCCTTTCTTAAGCTTCTTAAGAAAGATGTGTTCCAGTGGGATTATGAGTGTCATCTAGCTTTTGATGAGCTCAAACTATATCTTACTTCCCCGCCTGTCTTAGTTCCCCCTAGACCGGATAAACATTTGATGCTTTATATAGCAGCCACAACTCACGCTTTGGGAGCCTTGCTGGCTCAACATGATGATCAAAACAAAGAGCGAGTTATCTACTATATCAGTAGAACCTTGGTCAGCTATGAAACCCAGTACACTCCCTTAGAGAAGCTTTGCCTTGTCGTGGTGTTTGCTTCTCAGAAGCTAAGACACTACATGCTCAGCCATAAGACATTAGTAGTCACGAAGTTTGATCCTTTGCGTTACTTAATGTCTAAACCCCACCTTTCAGGTCGAGCTGCTAAGTAGGTTTTAGCCCTTAGTGAGTTTGACCTAACCTTCATAGGTCAGAAGGCTATCAAGGGTCAAGTGATTGCTGACCAGTTAGCCTCCGCTCCCTTAAAGTTAGCCCATCGTTTGGTTGTCGAGTTTCCCGATGAGTGCTTTGGCATAGACGCCGAAGAGCCCGAGTCTTGGACTTTGTTTTTTGATGGAGCCCAATGCATGAAAGGCGCTAGTGCTGGAGTTATTCTAGTTACCCCATAAAAACAGCTCATCCCTCTTTTCTTCAAGCTTCATTTCTCTTGCATGAACAATATTGCAGAATACAAAGCCTTGATCCTCGGCCTTAGAGCAACCTTAGCCTTACAAGTTAGAGTTCTTTCGGTTTTTGGTCTCTCAACTTGTGGTCAATCAGATTAACGATGTTTATCAAACTCGGGATGATAAGCTCAAAACTTACAAAGAAATTGTCACCAGGCTTTTGTCCGCGTTCAATCGGATGACCATAGAGTCTGTCCCTAGATCCTCCGACCGCCATCGGATGCCATGGTCGTTGTTGCATCTTTGTTTCCTTTGGAGTTGGAAGATGATCAAGCGTCAATTATCATTAGACAACTTCGAGAGCCTGCGTCACTCGGTTCTTGTCTTGTTCCGCTAGATGTTTTGACCATCGGAGCTTCCCCATCTGAGCCATGGTATACCGGCATCTTTAACTTTCTTAAGGATGGTTTGATTCCTGATGGTTTAGATTGCAATCAACATAAGCTTTTGTGCAAAAGAGCATGTCGTTTCGTTATAATAGGCAATACTTTGTATTGACGTTCTTTTGAAGGCATTCTTTTGAAGGCATCCTCTTGCAATGCCTTAACTCCAATGAAGCCCGACTAGCTCTTAGTGAGGCTCATGAAGGTTCATGTGGAGGCCATTTCAACAGCCTTGTCATTGCCAAGAAGCTCCTTCGGATGGGGTACTATTGGCCTTCCATGGAGAAAGATGCATGTGACCATGTTCGATGTTGCGACAAGTGTCAATGCCATGACAACCTTGTTTATGCTCCTTCTCAACACCTTCAGGTTATTTCTTCTCCTTGGCCGTTTTCCATGTGGGGATTGGACATTATAGGGAAGATTAACCCAACGTCGTCTGATGGTCACAACTTTATCATAACAGCGACACAGTACTTCACTAAATGGATCGAAGCCATGCCTCTGGCCATGGTGACTAGAGCCCAGGACTCCAAATTCATCTTCAACCAAATCCTTTGTAGGTTCGGGATTCCTTCGATGATTGTTTTTGACAATGGCACTCCTTTCAATAACAAGGACGTCCATAAACTTCGTGCTAAGTACAAGATTCAAAACAGATGGTCAACTCCGTATTACCCCCAAGGTAACGAACAAGTCGAAGCATCCAACAAATATTTGATCAAGATCCTCAAGAAGTTGGTTAGTAAGACCGGTCAAGACTAGCATATCCAACTTTATCCAGCCCTGTGGGCCTATCGTACCAGTGTGCAAACTCCTACAAGCGCTTCCCCGTACGTCTTGGTCTATGGGACTGCAGCGGTCTTTCCGTTCGAGTTAGAGGTCCCTCCGTTGCGCATCTTGTTGCAAGATGCCTCAGTCGGTGATGAGTTTCGCTCCGATCATTTGCACCAATTGGAGCTACTGGATGAAAAGCCCATTTATGCCCTAGAGCATCTTCAAGCCTATCTGAATAGGCTCAAGTGATCTTATTCCAAGAGCGTTTGCAATCGTTCTTTGAGGTTGGGGACCTTGTCCTTGAGGAAAACCAGAAGAACACAAATGCTCGTTCAAATCTTAAAGGCAAGTTTCAGCTCAATTGGTTAGGCCCCTTTGTCATAACAACCAACTTTGGTTCAGGGGCCTATCGTTTAGCTTCTTTAGATGGTAACGAACTTAAAGAACCAATGAACGTAATGCATCTAAAGAGATACTATGCATAACTTGGCACTCTGCATTTTCATATTGCATTTATGTTAGTTTTCATACTGCATTCGGTTTGCTTACTGCATGACTATTTATCATAGTTTGCATGATTTGCCTGACATTCTGTTCCACTTTGTTTTCTGCTCGTCATCTAATTGCATTGTTGCTTGCTCATATTTGCATGACTGCTTGACCATATAGATTTTTGGGGACTTCGTGAGGATGGCAAGTGATGACACCTAGTTACGTCTTAGCTCACATGCATTGCACTCATATTAGGGCTCTGATGCCTAGCAAATCCCCAACCTAGGGCCTATCTCCATGCATTTTCACCTTTGCATTTCATCCACCGCTTCTTCTCTCATCTTATCTTATATTCCTTAACCTTGAAATTTTAAAATGATCATCAAATTCTTCTCCAAGTCAAGGAGTAGTTCTTCTCTTTGTATATCCTTGTCCTTTGCGTGTTTCCTTTCTCCTCTTCGTCAAGACAAAGGATATACGTTCATTCTTCTGTTTTTCACACCTATTGGTATTTTGATTGCTAAGTGGTCCTCGTAAGATAGGGTAGATAAAGCATGGATATCATTCATGGTATTCATACGGCCACTGGCTATCTTATGCACACCGCTCTTGAAATTTCACTAGGGATGCACACACACACCATCTTTTGCTTCTTGCTTCTTTCCGTCTTCTGCCTTCTTCCAACACATGCACACACTCACACTGCTTTTGCTCCACTCATTCATCTTTTGCACACACCACACCCCTATCGGGTAGTACTTGCTTTAGCAAATCAATCAACCATTTTAACGCCCCATACGGGATAGCTTCATGGCCACACACGAGGGGCAGCCTCCATCTCGACCATTTGCGAGCATACATCCTAGCAGGAATATCTCTTCATGTCTGGTCATCAACGAGCACTACACCCATAACGGGTATCGCTCCACACCTGTCCATCTTTGCGAGCATAACACCCTTACAGGATAGCTTCATGGCCACAAACGAGGGGTAGCCTCCATTCGGTCATTTGCGAGCATACATCCTTACAAGGGTTCCGCTCCTGTTCTTCCTTTTCCCCTTTTGATATTTTTGGAGCTTTGCTTTCTTCTTCTTCTGCCTCTCTCTCTTCTTTCTTTCCTTTCTTCTTTTCGTCTGTTTACTCGTGCATTTCATTTTGCATCTTAGTTAGATTCACTCATGCACCTCATTTAGTTCATTCATTGTGCATTCCATTCATTACGATTGTGATCATAAAAATAAATAAATAATAAAATAATGCAAATCTAATCTAAAGTTGGGTCTTTCTCCTAAGCCCTTCTTCTTGCACGGTGCTCCTTTTCTCTCTTGTTTGAGCTTTTTGCTCTCTCTCCCTCTACTTGCTCTCTTTCTTTTGCATCAGCCTTTTTCAAGTTTCCCCAAGAATTTCGCATTCCTTCTGAAACTCGAGGGGGCATCCCGGCCTGAGAGGCATTAGAGTCACTAATGCCTTGCTTTGCTTGCAAAATGTTCGAGTGTCTGAAGTGGCACCATTGTTGCCCCACCCCTTTCTTCTAAACTAGCTACCCCTTTTTGTGTTCGCCGACTCTCACCCATAGGAGTCTAGATCTTTCTTTGACGCATTTATGAAGCCATAAATGCATCAAAGAGGGGGCAAAATGTAGACATGGAAAATTGACCCACCCAAGTGAGTCAATCTTCCTAGAACCCTAGAGAAGGCCCTCAAACTTGTCTAGGCACAAGTTTGGGCCTCCTCCCCCTTTGTTCCTCCCTTTTTTCCTAGCTTTGCCGAAATCACAATCAACCCTTACGAGACGTGATTTCGGTAAGTGAGAGTTTTATAAGAGAAAACCCTATTTTTTTGGGCCAACTCTCAGGACGTCGGTCTTCCCTTGGTTTTCCCACTCTTTTTCCCTCCAAGCCTCTTCTAAATAGAGGGTTTTGGATACTCTTTTTCTCCTAGAGCTATTTCCTAAGCATTCTTCTGGAGATTCCAAGAAGTGATTCTTTTGGCAAGCAAGTCTTCTAACAAGATCAAGTGTTCTTTGGTGTTTTGTTATTGCTCTATTGTTGATTTGTTGCTCTTGGTGGACAAGTGTGGGAGCCTTGAGGAGGAATCTGCCATTTTGTGGAGGACTTCATCCTTTTGTTTGTTCTTTCGCTGCCACCAGGTTTATTCTTTCTTTTTGTTACTCCTAAAATAGTTTACTCTGCATTTTGTGTTTGAAATTCGCATTCATTCGTCGTTTTGCATCTCTCCCGAAATCATGGTCGCCCTTTACAGGGTGCGATTTTGGTTTCAACCGAAATCGTGGCTGCCCCTTACGGGGCGCGATTTCAGCTTCGCCAGGTTTGGGGGAAAGGTCTCGCTCTGAAACCCTCATTTCCACTTGCATGTTCCATTTAGGCCATAGCACTGTCATTTGTGTTTTGTTTTTCGCATTGTTTCATTTCATTTCATTTCATCTTGTTTTGTTGTTTTTTCCAAAAAGGTCAACAATCGCTTTTACTTTCGAACAGTCAGCTAAAAGGACCAAGGGGGTTTGACTGCTGCGCCTCCAAGCTCAGTCTTACAATAGCCTAAGCAGGCCCCCAAACGCTGATCAAAATTTCTAGGGTTTTGAGAAATTGTTTTACAGGTTTTGAAGTTGCTTGGATACATCTGGACGTAAGTAAAAGCTAAGGTCAACCGTCGGATCAGATAAGTGTTCTAAGTTAATCTCATAGGCTATTTGTTGTTTGCTTTTGGCAAATTTCTGTTTAAAACCTAGATCTTAAATAAAAGAGAAAATATTTTGATCATATTCTAGGCATTTGAAAGAGAAAGGCATATAGTTTGCATCCTAGGGTTAATTCTATTTGTGCATTCTCTTAAAACCCTTGCTAAAAGAAAAGGATCTATTTTGCAAGTTAGGATTTTAGTGATCATTCAAAATTGAGAATCATTCTAGGGTTAGTCCTTGATTGCTTGCATTGATTGTTTGTCTTGCATTGTCCTTTCATTTCTTAGCTTAGATTATAGAGAGGCCAAACATAGATGATTGTTTTAATATATACATCAAACATCTCCACCCTGGACTTGAAGCGAATCCTCAAACCGTTCCTAGTGAACCCTTCGATCCCCAAGCCCCCAAGTGTAGAGAATATAACACACCCCCGCAGTCACCTCGGCTCCTAGCGGATCCAGCCGAGAATCATATGCAGCAGGGCAATTTTCCCCCTCTACAAGGGGCGGGATGATACTTAACATAGAAGGAAAAAATTCATAAAATTGCTAAATTTCTCTTACTTTCACCAATAATATGTAGTTGTGGGGTAACATATTTTCTGAGATGGGCCCTGGCATGAATTTGGTTGTGAAATTTATTAGTTCATGATGTTTATGCATAGCGAGTTTCACATTCACAATGAAATAACTCGAACCCCTGCCCCTCTCCAAGTTCCTTTGCAGATTCAGAGTTCTCTGTTGACTTCCAAGAAAGGGATTTACAAGCTGCTGCTAAATATCAAGTCTTTGGAGGAGTTAAACTCAATCAAAAAGTTGATCCACTAGTTGTTGTTCAACCTGAAGCTGACAATTTTAATTTTATAGAGACATCATAGTCTCTCAAATCTTTCGGTGTTCATGTATTTCTTCTATTCATGGCATGTATAAAATGGATTTATAGTAGTTTGAACATGGTCGTATGGTGCGCTTTTGAGTTTAATATATTTTGTATGCCAATTCTTAGCTTTGCCCTTTAGTTTATGTGTTCCTTGAAATATCTTTCTAAAGGTTCTATAGCTTGGGCAAATTAAAGTAAAAACAAAGCTATTAGAGGAGCAAACTAAAAGCACTAAGTATTAGTTTAGTAGTTTGGTTTTACAAACAAAAAAACACTCTTTACTTTCGAATAATTGCCTATGTGGCATAAACATATAATACAATCACAAAATATGTTGTGGGCATTGTTATTTGAAACACATAAGAGTTACATTAAACACTATCTATAGTGAAAATAGAGCCACATTCCACAAAGTTTCAGGACCAGGGTGGCGGTACAGCTTTTTGGTTTGGCGTAACGCATTTCCAATGGCAAGACATGTTTTCAAGACAGCAGGATGCATTTCCAAGACATCCCGCAAATCCCAGGAGGTGTACCCATGTAACATATGAAGCAATTTAACCAAAAGTTCCAATTCAAAAAAGCACACAAAAAGTTTCACTTGAATGGTAGTGTTATGAACCTTTGCTTCTCATAAATATAAAGGCATCCACAATATGCTAAATATTAAATAAATCAACCATAGTAATTAATCCACACAAGACAAGATGTGATAATACCCTTTAAGTAAGGCAACACCAATAATATTCCTTAAGGAATGAACCACTCCACAATATCTCCCAAAATGAGATCCGCTCCATGAGCCAAGACTGTTACAAGAGAATACTCAATATGATTGATCATTATAATGGCAATATCCCTTCTTTATATACTTATCTTCTAATGCTACTTTGGGGAGCTAACTCCAAAACCTTTCTCCCACACGTTATTATAATATAATCAACCTTGGCTTATGTGTGGCCCATGCCAACTATCAATAATACCCTTAGACAATATAATATCATATCCCCATATTCCTATCCCTAGGTACCATAACATTCCAACCTCCTTATATAAATGTTTTGTCCTCGAAACATGAGAAGAAACGAGATATATGATTTGCTAAGCAATTGGTACCAATCTTGATCATCCCTCCATCCAAGTGAAATCTTGATTGGTGGTGGTCTATGATGATGCCAAGCTGCCATTATGCCACTTGAATATTCATAACTGCTTTGTTGGCTTCATGCTTCTGCTGCTCTACTCTGATATTTTGAATGATTGGTCCTATTGTTCTATGATGTTGTTGCACCACTCTGAAATCTAGAATTACTATGCTTTTTCTACCAAACATTGTCATACTTGATGCCTTTCTAACTCCATGTAGATTCATAATAATGTTGATGCCCTAAACCCTACCTCCAAGATTGTTGCCGCTCATTGTGAGGTGGATGGCGATATGTTGTAACCTTAGCCTGGCATTTTGTTCCTTTGATTCTTCAGCATTTTGTTTCACTATTTTAAATTCTTCCTCAAGCTCTTCTCTCATGTGCCCTTCTTTTGGTGCATCTATGTGCTCTTCTAACCATAGTAGAGAAACTTGGACTTAACGTGGACTCAACAAGGCCAAATCGGGACTTAAACTTGGACCCGACAAAAAAAAAATACTTGTCAAGTCGAACCCGAGTGACATAGTGAGGCCAACTTGGACTAGAACTCGACAAGTTTTTTAAAAACTCGTTGAGTTTTGTAAACTATGCTTCTAACAAAGCTTCCTTGGATTTTGTTGTTGCTTCTTCCTCGGACTCTACTACTACCTCTATTGTAGACTTAGCTTTTAATTTTTCTACCAGTTCCTTAACTTGTTACCCTGCCATAATTGTTTCTTGTTTCTCCTTGGACCATGCTCCTTAAGCTGAGAAATATCCTAGAATATTATCTTCTTTTTCTTGTACCATAACTTTATGAACTTCTTTTGCACATTAATGTTAACAATATCCGAAAAATCCGACCAAGGATAGCCCAAAATAATATCCACATCATCCAACTTAATAGCATGAAAATCTGAACATAAAACATATTTATACATGGTGATCTTCAAATATTTGAAATTATGACATTCACACCCTCAAATGTATGTCTTTAATTTTTGTTGCTTGAAGCTACAACCTCTTAGCCAAAGCAATATTAATGAAATTATACCTACTGCTAGGATTTACAAAATGTCAAAAATAATAACCTTTTCCCTTAAAATGCAATCATGAACCTGTAAAATAGAATTTTTAGATTCTAACAAATATTTTTATCACTGTTTGGCCTATCTAACACCAAAAGTGTGGTTTCCTAAGCCTGCATACTATCATCCTTATCTTTTCCTTATGCCAATTTCTTGAAATTTTCCAACTCTCTTTTTAATTCTTTTTGTTCATTCACTATCTTTTTATATAGGTTCCATTAACTCAAGAATGCTTGTTCAATTTCTTCCCAAGTTAGTTCATAATTATGGGCCATAAGAAAACTTTGAAACCAAGAGAGAGCTTCTCCTCCAAAATAAAAAGTAAGCCTAATGTTCCAACAATAATCAATAGAATACAAAGATTTAAATTGTTTCCACCATTCTCTAACATCAATATAATCTTCTCCAGAAAACTTTTGTAGCTCCATAAGTTCACACCCCAACAAAAAGACAATGCAAACTAGGGTTTTATAAAAATATATATATCCCTACTTATTTGAAGCTAAACTTCCAAAAAAATCTCCTTCAAACACAACAACAGATGATTTGCTTACCTCAACTGAAAGATATATCAAATTTCGTTTTTCTGGAAAAAAACACAATTTGAAAAAATGTCACTACCTTGTTCCAGACGATTGCCTTCACAAAGGTCGTATCTCCTTCAATATTGCTCAAATTCTTTCATATGACCACTTGATTTGAAGCTCTTTAAATTTTGAACAAAATGGTATAAGAATTGTCTGAATCGGACAACTTTACACAAAGATTTGGCTCTCAAAAAGTGAAATGTTTTCTAAAAAAAATTTCCAAAATTCTATAATCCACAAAATAATTCCCACTTGCATTGCTTTGATACCACTTGTTATGAACCTTTGCTTCTTATAAATATAAAGGCATCCACAATATGCTAAATATTAAATAAATCAACCATAGTAATTAATCCACACAAGACAAGATGTGATAATAACTTCAGGTAGGGCAATACCAATGTTATTCCTTAAGGAAGGAACCACTCCACAATATCTCCATAAGTCAAGACTGTTACAAGAGAATACTCAATATGCTTGATCATTATAATGACAATATCCCTTCTTTATATACCCATCTTCTAATGCTACTTTGGGGAGCCGACTCCTAAACCCTTATCCCACTCATTATTATAATATAATATTATAATATAATTAACCTTGGGTTATGTGTGGCCTATGCCAACTATCCATAATACCCTTATACAATATAATATCATATCCTCGTATTCCTATCTCTAGATACCATAATAGGTAGAGGATAAATTTCAGAAGCACAGTATTTTCGAAAAGATTCAGTTTAGTCATAAATATAAAAAGTAAAATTTATACATATATATAAAAGCACATTCCTTCAGCCAATTCTCTAGAAAGCATTCCAGTTCGATGAGAATGTAACATATAAGCACCCATCTTAATGGTTAACAAAACTCAATTTCATGAATATATGTTAACCACTAAAACAAATATTTTTTTGGGATAAAACAAAACTGCAAATATTGTTGAAAATTTAAAAATAGAATCAAATTAAAATACAAAAACAAAAAAAATGACATGAACCAAAATGATCTGGTCTGCCTAAAAATTTCAGTTCGGACTGAAGCTCATCAGGATGGGCCAAACCTAGCAACTATGCCAAAAAGTACAACTATTCAATCAAACTTTTAACTGAAGTGATGAGATGTCAATGAATCAGGCCACTAGACTGTAATCAGTGTTATAAACAGTTATCAGAAAATAAATATTACAAAAGCTTCAAAATATTTGAGAAATCAAGAACAAATAAACATAAAGTCACTCAAAGAAGACCACCAACTCTCCCGCTAATTAATTTAGTATATACAAATGTTTCTCTAAATCTATGAAGCACACTTCATATTCCTGAACCCTACTTATCAAAATGACCATTTGAATATAATTGAAGGATGACTATAGAGAAGATAGAGAAGTGCCATCCAAGTGGCTTCACTGGAATATACACCCTTACCAAAACTCTAGAGAAGAAAATTTAAATAAAGCAAATCCCGGCACTCATGGAATTCATCCAGAGCTTCCAACGGCATCCAGAGGATCTGAAAATAAAACCAATCCATAAAATTGGACTTGTTAGGAGAGGCATTCACATTTTCCCACCTCAAAGATAATCCCTCCTTTGAATTGCTACAAATCCTACTAAACACATGGTTTTTAACCTATAATGGATTGATCAGCGTCTGATGCTAAAAAGAAATGCTCTGGTTGCTTCATTTGTAACCTTGGAAACCTCGTCTACGTTACTGCCCAGAATTGAGCACAACAACAGCCCAAATATTATAATCTGCTACACATGAGAAAAGATGAAGTTGTAAATTTGGATAAGTGGATACCCAGACCTACGTTTTGGAGTTATCCAACTGAGTGACCAGTGATCAAGCACTAGGTGTAATAAGCTACTTTTGAGGTTCGATGTTCTTTTGGTATTCTTCAATTTTGTTCCTTGCTTTTGGTTAATTGTGGACTATATTTTATATGTTTAATCGTAATTTACTGTACATTTACGGTAATTTACTGTACATTACCAACCAAAAAAGAAAAATTATTGTACATGCATAAATTAAGGATGTCTTATGCACAGTGTCTCTGTTGCCTTGTGTGACACTGGAAAATCAAACATAGCCGAGAAAGTGTCATCACGACAAAAGAAAAGGAGACCATATACTTCATACACTGCCTTTTGGCCTTTGTATCCAAATCATCCGCTCTTTTAACAGCTCCTCGTACGTTTTTGTAATGGCAATTTGAGAAGCAAACATGTGACCATAAACCACCAAAAGACCATCAAAGAGTTTGAGTTTGCATTGGAATTAATGACCTCGGGTACAAAAGGGGGAAAATTTTGAGCTGAAATATGAGAGCTTGCGTGCAGAGGTTATGATTTCATAAAAGAATGGGAAGAAAAAAAGAACGTTGAAATGCTTCAGGATGAAGCTGTTACACATTTTCTTCTATTTATCTGGAAAAGTTTTGATCAAGATCCTGCAACCAGATAGACGTAGTTAATCTTCGAAAGGATATTTGAAACTTTTACGTGACAGATATAATTATCATAGAACTTATATTAAAGCTTTTAGGGCCTATGCGACGAAGTTAAAAGCAGTGGGGTATTTTAGATATTTAAGTAGCTAATAACGCCCTTGGCAGATCTCAAACAATTAAATTGGAACCATTTCAATTAATTTGCTTTTGAATATTTCCTATCAGAATTGTAAAATCACGCGATTTGGGTGCTATCCAAAAATGGAGAGAGAAGGCATAAGTAGTGACTAAATCAATAATAATAATTAATAAACAAGGCAGAAAGACTAACCACAATTGTGGTTAACTACATCTGTGCATACATAAATAATTGGATTTTGGCTTACTCACAGACGGGATGAGCTTCCTCTTGGACAAGACTCTCCAAAGTTTCATATACGAGCTTGCTATCCACGAGGAACCTAATATACCCTTCCACGGTTGGTTCCCACTTGCCTATGGGCTGAGCATCAGGTTCCTTTTGGCCCTCTTTGGCAACATCTCTGGTATGGAGTCGCATGGCCACATTTCTCATTTCCTCAACGAATCCCCCAGCCTTCTCTGGGTAATACTTCTTCGCCTTCTCTGCTGTTGCTGCTGCCCTCACTTCCACCACACCTAATGCCTTTCTACCTTGCCCGCTTTTGGCAAATTTGCTTGAAATAGCGATGATATTATGACTTCTGTGGGATTCTGGAAAAGAAACTTGTCTCCTCGGAGACAAAAGCTTGGTCTGGCCGTACGAGTGCTGAGGAAAAACGGGCTTCGATGTGGGCAATTCATTCACTTTAGCATAAGAAGAAGAAGCCATCTGCAGCTGAAAGGTTTGAGATACTGACACAGGCATTTGGCCTAGATTCAATTGTTTGCCTGATGTTCAATCAGGGATGTATAGATGGATAAATTTAGATGTCTTAATATCGAGCCAGATGTTTATATGGTAGCACAATGGCCTTCTCTAGAGAATCCTCATAGAAGAGAGAGACATGTCCCGGACGAAATCCAACAATGGGGCCCCCAAAAAAAAATAAAAAAAGAAAATAAGTGTCGGAGAGGAGAGAAACAATGGCGTGAAGGAGAATCTTCCGTCCTTTATCCTTTTATGTCTTCTGTTTTATGTTTTTTAATTCTTGTTTACGCCACAATTTTCCGTGCCGTTGAAGAATTGGACTTATCAATTTCTTGGGGTCAAAATATTTTAATTCAATAAAAAATACGACGACCATTCGACAATTCAGGGGGTGGGGAAGTCTTTTTTTACGTGACACAAATCTTTTATTTACAAGCTCTGGTTTTGGTGAAGATGACGTCATGGGAGCCATATCCGCACTTTAAAAATTTATAAAACTTGGCTTTCGCTTGAAGTGTTTTTTATTTTTATTTTTTTTTTTTTTTCAAGTGTTAAAAAAAATAGTTAAAATTCAAGAAGGTATACAAATGAGAAAATTTACACAACTTGATTATTTGTAATGGAACGAATAAATGGAAAAATTCAGGAAGGTATACATGCAAAACATATAAGGGACAAAGTGTAATAGACTATGTAATATGCTCACAAAATTACGTACCAAAAATAGAGGAGCTAGAAGTGGAAGATTCTTCAGTGGAACTTAAGTCAGATCACAACCCAATTGTTATGAAACTTCGAATGCAAGGAGACAAACCAAGGGAAAAACACTCGCAAAGCAATCAAAACAAATATCCTTACAAGGGAAACATTCTCTTAATAGATGAAAATCGACGAAATTTTAGGGCAGTATTAAATAACAAGTTACAAGAAAGGAAAAAACTACGTCATAGTAGCAGAGATTACTGTAAGAGTGAATGGTTAATGCACATTATTTAAGAAGCTCTAAACAAATGCAAGAGAGCTAAACCTCAAAAGAAAGAAAGGAATAGCTTCCCAACCACCCCATGGTTTGATGAAGATTGCAAAGAAGCATGAAGATTACTAAAGGAACCAACGGGTAAAACAAGAGAAAACAGAAAAGCATATGAGAAACTGGTAAGGGCAAAACAAGAAGAATACACTAGAACAATGAGGAAAGAACTTATTTACTTAGGGAAGCATGAACCAAAGAAATTTTGGACGGAGCTAAGCATAAAAAAGATGCAAGCTGAAAATAGCATAACAGTTAATCAGTGGTTGAAGTATTCAAAACAATTGTATCAGCGTAGTAACCAGAAGGAGACACCCTCTATTATCACTGTCAAGAAAGAACTTTTCACAAATGAATACATTATTCAAGGGATAAAAAAGTTAGCAACTAGTAAAGCCATGACATAGACAATCTTCAAGCAGAGCATATAAAATGGGGGTAGATATTATGGCACTGCAGATCAAAGAAATTTTCAATGAGGTCATACAAAATGGTTTCCCTACCGAGTGGACAACTAGCTTGATCATTCCTTTGTTTAAAAGTGGAGATGTAAATAATCCCTCAAACTATCATGATCAACCCTCTCTTTGCAAAGTTGTTTAGGAGTATGATAGAGCGTAGGATCAGTATATGGGCAGAAGAAAAGGGAAAGAGAGCAAAGAGACAATCAGGTTTTAGGCCCAAGCACTCAACTATTGATCACTGTATCACACTCAGACACATAGTGGAAAAAATATGGGACAAAAAAGAGGAGGCTTTCTGTTGTTTTGTAGACTCCAAAAAGGCATTTGACACGGTGCCAAGGAAAAAAATATGGAGCGGAATGGAAGAGCTAGAGGTTCCAATTCACTACAATGCAGCAGTTCACAGATTATATGAGCATGTAAAAGCTAGAATCATAACGCATGAAGGGTTATCTGAATGTTTTGGTAGCGACATAGGTGTCAAACAAGGTTGCCCTCTATCTCCTACCTTATTTGGGTTGTACATTGACAAGTTAGAAGAATGGATAAACAAATTTGGGGGAGAGGGTGTGCACTTAGCCAAATATGTGGTAAAACTCCTCATGTATGCAGACGATGTAATTCTTGTGGCCAAAACAACCAAAGATCTAGGAGATCACCTTCGAGCTCTAGAACTCTTTTGTAAGGAAGTTGGGATGCAGGTAAACACAAGCAAAACAAAAATCATGATTTTTTCAACAAAAAGAAGAAGCAACGACTCAAATTTCAGTTTGCAGGAGAACCACTTGAGGTAGTAGTAGAATACAAATACCTAGGCATAGACTTTCATGATAAACTCAATTGGAATACATGTAGGATGAAAAGAACTCAAAGCGGTTGGAGAGCACTGTATGCACTTCAAAATAGGTGTAGGAATGCCGAGTTGTGGGACTAAAAGACCACCAGGGTTTTATTTGGCCTACTTGTTACATCAATTTTGTTGTATGGTTGCGAGGTGTGGGCTAGTGGCACAACAAAGGCAAAATGGAGCCAAATAGAAAGGATTCAAAAATATCTAATCACAAATTTTCTCAAAATTAAGGCCACAACTCCTTACGAAATTATTCTAACTGAAACTGGAATGTTTCCTTTAGAAGCAATTGCTATGACCAAGTTGTTATGTTACTTGAAAAAAACAGAAAACATGAAAAATGACAGATGGCCAAGGGCAGCTAAGGACGAAGAGTTACATAGGCAGAAGAACACATAGACGAAACAAAATAAAAAATGGATGAAACATTGGGAAATCAACATAAATGAATGCCCAAATTTCAACAAAGACATCAAAAGCTATGTGAATGAAAAGTTTAGAAGTGGAATGTGAAAAAATGCAAGCAGGAAAAGACAATATTATATTGCAAAGTTTAACCCAACATATGATCACAAGGAAAAAGCATATATAGGCGCTGAAATCAAGTGGAAGGAAAAAATCCTCATTTCTCAGATAAGTGGAAGGAAAAAATCCTCATTGCTCAGATAAGGACTCGCTCTCATAGGCTTAGATGTGAAACAAGGAGATGGACAACACCCAAAGAACAATGGGAAGAAAGGATATGTACTTTATGCAACACAGGGGCAGTAGAGACAAAGGAACACTTCATCTATAAGTGCTCGAGTTTTTCAGACATCCGTGGCAAATACAAAGAAACACTTGGAAACGGGTCTATGATAGAGTTATTTGAAGACAGTAAAATAAAAAAAGTTGGGGAATTGCTAACCCAAATCAGCAGGAAAAGGAAGAGCCTTCTCAAAGATATTAAAGATCATATGATATGATTTGAGTAGTTGTACTTCCATATTTGAGGTCCCATAGACCATATTTGGGTCTCGCAGACGTAATTAAAATATTTTATTCATTCATATATGACTACATAGTAGTGTGACAGTTTAGCAAGTATGGATTTTTTTTTGGCCAAGATTTTAAGTGGGTTTTAATTTTAAAGTTTAAGAATTTGAACAATTAACTAATATTATTTAGTAATTATATTTTTATTAATTTTAGTAAAGATTGTTTTTTTTTAATCTCTTCATGGTCTAGTGCTTACAAAGGGCCTCCAGAGTTCTAAAAACACATCCTTTATAAAGTAAGATTTTTACAATGAATCACATACATAATTTTTTTTAATAATTTACTTAAACCTTAGTTTGAAATATATTTATATTAAATAGTTAAAATTTGAGAAAAGACTTAAGTTTAAAATTTATTAAGTTATACATGCATAATAGTTAAGTTATTTAGGTTTATATCTTCGTGAAGGGTTGTTTGATACACCTAATTCTTGGATTAATTTGTGTGGAATTTGAAGACTTTTAAAATGAGTGGTCATATGAAAGAATTTAAGCAATATTGAGAGAGATACGACCCTGTGAAGTTAGTCATCTAAAACAAAAGCAATGATAATTTTCAAACCGCGAAAAACAAAATTGTAAATATTTGCTAGCCAAGGTTTGAAATATGGGAGGAGCAATGGAGGGCTAGGGCTTCAATGAAACAATATATTTTGTTTGGGCATAAACAATTTTAGCTAAGTTTATTTTTCCCTTCTTTATATTTGAAAATTTGCAAGCAAATTATTAAAAAAGAATATCAAATATTATATATGCTATAGGATATTTGGTAAATTTTACGACATTTTGAGTTTTAGTTTCCTTCCCATGGACTGAATTATAGCTAAATCCTTAGAATCATCTCTAGTAGTAGAGGTTAGTGATTGCACCATAGAGGATCGATCTTTGTTACTCAAAGATAGGGCTAATTTTAGTTAATTTAATGGGTATTGACTAAGGGCTTTAGCCTTGATAAAATGGATTGATAAGATTTGAAAGTCTCCAAGAGTGATTTTATCCTTTCTTCCTAAAGGTTTCTCCCTACCCATTTTTGTTAAATGGAAGAAACAAATAGAATCTTAAAAGGGGGTTCTTGGTTTATGGGAAGAGCAAGACTCTTCCTTACGTGCTGGTATGAAGGATTTTCACCTGAAAATATAAATCCTTCCCTAGTACCAATCTGGGTTAGAATGTATGGGTTGCCCATTGAGTTTTGGGATATGAATACCTTCAAGGCAATAGGCAACACTCTAGGAGAATTTATTGAGATTTTAAAAACTACAAAAGATGTATTTTTGGATATTTATGCTCAAATATTGGTCATGATTGATATAAGTAAAGCTTTACCCGAATCAATTATTCTTAAGTATGAGAATAAGATGTGGACGTCAACCATAGATAATGAAAACATATATTTTAGATGTAGAATATGTCCTGAGATGAGACATATTGAGAGATCATGCCCTAAGAAGAGTCTAGTATAATTATATTTAGAAAACTGTAAAATAAACTCACAAATGGATATGAATGAGGATGGTTTTCAACTTCCAAAAAATAAATCTAGACAAATAAAAGCAAATTAAATAGTGGACACCAATAAGAAAGGATATTGAAAGAAATGCCAAGTCTTTTTAGGCTTTAGCCTATGAAAAAAAAGGAGATCAAAGCTTAGAGGACACAGTACAATAGGTTCAACATATTAACAAGGAACAATCTATTCAGTATGATCCTAATTGAGGGATAAACATTCTCAATGAACCTAAGGAATGTGTCTCATCAAATTTTGAAGACTCTCTTGAAGTACCATGCACCATTTAGAACAAAAAAAATGGTAAAGAAAATGCAGTGTTAGATGTTAATACCTCTACCATAAATAAGGAAATACCAAAAAATGAATAGAATATGTCAAAAGCTTTTGTAGTAGAGCTAGGAGAAGATAATTCTAATGAAAGAGAAAGTTCTAAAAGAATATTGAGGAATAGAATAATAAGACCTACTCCTAATATAGGCAAGGCAAAAAGAGGAAAACCCTCAAATTATCAAGCGAGATCCAAGGAAGCAAGAGCAAACACAAAGAACGGAATACAAACTAAGTTGGTTAAACAAACTAAGTTGGTTGAACTTCTCTTTCCCAAACAACAAAATGATATTGGTAATTTGTAGGTGGGGTCAGTAGCCCCTCATAAGACATGATTATCATCTCATGGAATATAAGGGGTGCTAATGCCCCCTCAAAGTAGAGGTGTATCGAGTGTAGACACCAAATTTTAGTCATTTGCACTCAAATTTCTACAAATTCACCAAAATCCTCAAATTACCACAAAATTGTCACTGATTGCCCAAATTCACTCAAATCCTCTCAAAATTCCAATTCCCCTTCTAATTCGTCTAAATTTCCTCAATTCTCTCGTTTTCCTTCTAATTTTCTAATTTCGTCAAATTCTTTTCAATTCCCCTATTTTATAGCAATTCCTTCTAACTCCCTCTCAAGTTCTTCCAATTCCTCCTAAATTCTTCTAATCTATCTTGCTTCCCCTCTAGTCGACTCAATTTCCCTCTAATTTCTTCTAATTTCCTTACATTCTTTTAAATCCCTTCTAAGCATTTATAATTCTATTTCAATTTCATCTATTTCTTTTAATTCTTCTAAAGTCTCATATTTTCCTCTAATTTACTTTTTTCCCTCTAATTTAAAAAAAAAAAATTAATTAATTCTTTTAATTTTTTCCTAATCTTTTTCTAATTTCCTCCTCCAACTTAATTCTCTTAATTTGTCTTATCTTATCCTCTTAATTTCCACCTAATCCCTCTTATTTATTCATCCCCTTAAAATTCTGATAACTCATCTTATCCGTCTCATCCCCTAAACCATCACCTAATCAATTCCTAATCCCATTTTAAGCGCTCATCATGATCAAATTCCTAATCCCATTTTAAGCGCTCATGATCAAGATCATGAGCAACCAGATAGACATAGTTAATCTTCGTAAGGGTATTTGAAACTTTTAGGTGACAGATATAATTATCTTAGAAATTATATTAAAGCTTTTAGGGCCTATGCGACGACGTTAAAAGCAGTGGGGTATTTTAGATATTTAAGTAGAGCTAATAACGCGCTTGGCCGATCTCAAACATTTAAATTGGAACCATTTCAATTAATTTGCTTTTGAATATTTCCTATCAGAAATCTAAAATAATGGAGAGAGAAGGCCTAAGTAGTGACTAAATCAATAATAATAAAAATTAATTAACAAGGCTGAAAGACTAACCATAATTGTGGTTAACTACATCTGTGCATTGCATAAATAATTAGATTTTGGCTTACTTACAGACGGGATGAGCTTCCTTTTGTAGGAGACTCTCCAAAGTTTCATATACGAGCTTGCTATCCACGAGGAACCTAAGATAACCTTCCACGGTTGGTTCCCACTTGCCTATGGGCTGAGCATCAGGTTCATTTTGGCCCTCTTTGGCAACATCTCTGGTATGGAGTCGCATGGCCACATTTCTCATTTCCTCAACGAATCCCCCAGCCTTCTCTGGGTAATGCTTCTTCGCCTTCTCTGCTGTTGCTGCTGCCCTCACTTCTACCACACCTAATGCCCTTCTAACTTGCCTGCTTTTGCCAAATTTGCTTGAAATAGCGATGATATTATGACTTCTGTGGGATTCTGGAAAAGAAACTTGTCTCCTCGGAGACAAAAGCCTGGTCTGGCCGTATGAGTGTTGAGGAAAAACGGGCTTGCATGTGGGCAATTCATTAGCTTTAGCATAAGAAGAAGAAGCCATCTGCAGCTGAAAGGTTTGAGATACTGACACAGGCATTTGGCCTAGATCCAATTGTTTGCCTGATGTTCAATCAGGGATGGATAGATGGATAAATTAGATGTCTTTATGTGGGGCCAGATGTTTATATGGTAGCACAATGGCCTGCTCTAGAGAATCCCCATGGAAGAGAGAGACATGTCCTGGACGAAATCCAGGAATGGGTCCCCAAAAAATAAAAACGTGTGTCGGATAGGAGAGAATAACGGACGTTTTGGATTGAGTGAAGTAGGGAGAAGAAACAATGGCGTGAAGAAGCCTCTTCCATCCTTTATCCTTTTATGTTTTGTGTTTTTTATTTCTTGTTTACGCCACAATTTTCGGTGCCATTGAAGAATTGGACTCATCAATTTTTTCGGGTCAAAATATTTTAATTCAATTGAAAAAAAAGAAAACGACCATTCGACAATTCGGGGGTGGAAAGTTTTTTTTAATGAAAAAACCAAAATTATATTAATTAAGTTTAATCATACAAAATAGTTTGGGTGGGATTAACACACCCCAAGCAACCAAGAGTAACATTAACTGCTACAACCAGGAATAAAAGACACACTAACTACAACAAACGTATTATGTCGTATCACCTAACATAATATTAGTAATCAGCAACTATAAAAACATAATATTAGTAATCAGCAACTATAAAAACATAATATTAGTAATCAACAACTATAAAAACATAATATCAACAATCATGTAGAAGGAACTGAGACGAGTGACATAATATTAATAATCAGCAACCATAAAAACATAATATCAACAATCATGTAGAAGGAACTGAGAGGAGCTGCAAATCCATGATCCCGGGGTTGAGAACACCCCTGCAAAGGAGTGTCCAGGGAGACACGACTCATCGAACAAGGTGCGTTTCCCCAGTGGTTCATAAGTTGCCAAAGGTAGTGAAACTCCACATTGACTTTCTCAATTTGTGCAAAAATCTGCAACCAACAAACATAGAAAACCTCATATTTATCAGAGAGTGAAAAATGCAAAGAGGGTTCTTGCTGGGAAAAAATAACTTTGTTGCGGGTTTTTTATATATGGAAAAGAATAGCAATTCTGAATATATGTCAAACCACTGAAATATTCTCTGAAAACTGAATAGGGTCTCCCAATAAGATATGCCTCCAAAAACATTGACCAACAATAAAGGGTCTGAAAAATGAAAGAATCCAAGACCAAGCCTGTCTAGCCCGAGAACATTCCCAAACATAGTTTTCCTCCTGACCACAGAACTTACAAGAGATATCATCAACTCCCAAATATTTTATTTGCAGTCTGACGTCATGAAAGCTAAGGACATCGCAACAATACGGGCATTGGCTTTTCTTCGGGAGGTTCAGCGTCGCATTGGCGAGTGTGTGAGAGGTGGGTGTGTGGTGGTTATGTGTTAAATTTCTTATTGATAAGCATAACTCTCGGCTTTAGGAAGGATTATGGTTAGGAGGAACCTGCCCAGCCCTCTGCCTTGGTTGTAGGGGTTTCTCACACCAACCAAATAAAAATAAATAAAAAAATTATAAAACTTGGCTTTCGCTAGAAGTGTTTTTTTTTTTTCTTTATTTAATTGTAAGGGGGTGGGTGAGGGGGTGGGTGTGTAGTGAATGTGTGTTAAATTTTCTATTGATAAGCATAGCTCTCCGCTTTAAAAGGGGTTATGATTGGGGAGCCTACCCAACCCTATGCGTTGGCCGTAAGGGTTTCTCACACTAACCAAATAAATTTTTTTTTATAAAACTTGGCTTTCATTTAAAGTGTTTTTTTTTTGTCTTCTTTTTTCTTTTTTGATTTTTTATATGAATACATAGTAGTATGACAGTTTTTTAATACATAGAGGAATTGGTAACTACCTTTCATTAAATGGATTAAGTTGCATTGCCTCGATTATATGAATACATAGTAGTACGACAGTTTTTAATACATAGAGGAATTGGTAACTACCTTTCCTCAAATGGGTTAAGTTGCATTGCCTTCGATCTTAACGTTAAATCATGGTGGGCACAGGGTTAAGTTGCATTGCCTCCGATTGAAGCATTAAATTATGGTACTACCAATATAACCCTTGTTTTGCTTCGATAAATATGACACGGAGCGAGGGAGACCCCGATGGCTTGGGGTTGGTACCGTCATCATCAAGTTGGCACACATTCAACGAATTTAGGTTAAACTACTACCTTTGTTCCAATTGGACATGCCCTCGAGGTTTGAACCTAGGTCTCCTCTTGGTAAATGTCCAATGTCTCACCAATCCACCTAATCCCGGGGAACGAATAGGGTTTATGGAAAAATCAATGTGATTTGTACCAAAATTGCGTGGATCCACACTGCACGGATCATGTTCCTCAATTGGCCACCTCACACCAATTTGACTATGCACTCACCTTTAAATATTTAGGGTAAAGCACAGGTTTTTATGAGGGGTTTCGGTCCCCTCATACTAAGTGGGGTTGGAACCTTAGACCTTCCAAAGAAAAGCCAAAGCTCTTTACCACTGCAGTAAGCTTACAACTTAAAAGGGTTTATGGTAAACTAATATGATTTGAATCGGAGTTGTGTGGATCCACACTGTACTGATCACGTTCTTCAATTGGTCGTCTCACACCAACTCGACTACGTACTCACCTTTAAAAGGGTTTATAGTAAACCAATGTGATTTGAACCAGAGTTGCATGAATCCACACCGTGCAGATCACGTTCTTCAACTAACCATCTCACACCAACTCAACTACGCACTCACCCTTATAATAGTATGACAATTTAGTAACTATGAAATTTTTGGCAAGATTTTTGTGCGGGTTTTAATTTTAAAGTGTAAGAATTTGAGCAATTAACTAATATTAATTATTATTATTTTTATCAATTTTGATAAAGATTATTATTATTTATTTATTTCTTCTTCGTCTATGACTTACAAAGGGCCTCTAGAGTGCTAAAAAACGCATCCTTTATAAAGTAATATTTTTACAATTAATCCCATCTATAATTTTTTTTAATCATCCGTTCAAACTTTAGTTTGAAATATATTTATTTATATTAAATAGTTAAAAGTTAGAGAAAAGATAAACATTTGCTTAATCAATTTTGAAGGAGGTTTAATTTTAAAACTTATTAAGTTATACATGCATAATAGTTAAGTTATTTAGGTTTATATTTTTGTGTAGGGTTGTCTTCTTGGACTAATTTGTGTGGATTTTGAAGAGCTTAAAAATGAGTGGTTATATGAAGGAATCCTAGCAATATTGAAAGAGATATGATCCTATGAAGTCAGTCATTCGAAACAAAGGCAATGATAATTTTTTAAGTCATGAAACACGAAATTACAAATATTTGTCAGCCAAGGTTTAATAAAAAATTCCTCATAAATTCCCTCTCAAGTTCTTTCAATTCCTCATAAATTCTTCTAATCTATCTTACTTCCCCTTTAATCGACTCAATTTCCCTCTAATTTCCTCTAATTTCCTCTAATTTTTCTAAATCCCCTCTAAGATTTTCTAATTCTATTTCAATTTCATCTATTTCTTTTAATTCTTCTAAAGTCTCCCTAAGTCTCCTATTTTCCTCTAATTTTCCTTTTTCCCTCTAATTTCTTAAATTCTTCTAATTCTCCCTAATATTTCTCTAATTTCCTCCTACCCTACTTAATTATCTTAATTCCTCTTATCCTCTCCCTAATATCTTAATTTCCACCTAATCCCTCTCATTTATTCCTCCCTCTCCCCTCAAAGTTCTCATAACTCATCTTATCCATCTAATCCCCTTAATCCAACCCCTAATCAATTCCTAATCCTAATTTAAGCCCTCATCCAAATCCCTAGGAGATATGCACTCTAATTTAAAAATCCCAATCAAATCCCTAGGTCTACCCAAATCCCCACCTAAATCCCCTTGGGATTCCCCTCATTTAATCCACTTTGTCCCCCATCCCTTTTCCCTCCAAAATGGATGAATTAAAAATTGCACAAAAAGCCCCAAGTCAAAGCAAATTCAATTGGCACAATTAATTGGTTGGTCCTTCCCATCCATCTTGGCAATTTTTGCAAATTTTAAATTATGGCCACACCCTCCAAGGCACACATGCCCCTATGCACATTTCACATCCTCCTAGGTCAATTCATGGCACTTAGGTGGGTGAGGATTCACCCCACCCAAGGCTATTAAATGGGGAGGGTGCACATTCCTCTATGTCCTCCCCAAGATTTGCCTTGGATTTCCCCCATGCCACTTGGTGCCAAGTCACCTCCACCTCACCTCCATGTCACCCCCTTTTCCTTCACCAAAATTCTATAAGTACCCTCCCATTTTCATCATTTTCATGGAGATATATTGACCCTTACCAATATGCTGCCAAAATTCTCCTAGACTCAAGTATGCATGCTCCTCTTTTTAATATTGTTATTATTGTTTTTATGTTTAACATAGGTGCTACTAACAATTTTATGTTTGCATGTGTGTAGGACTCAAGACTAAAATCAATTCGAAATGTTGGTCACGACAAACCCACCCTACATTTTCCTGTGACATGGGAAAATGAAAACACCATAGTCATTTTGTAAAAGAGGTCATCTCCTTTTGGACACATGTTTTTATAAAAACACCCTCCAAACAAGCAAATGATGTTTTTTTTTAGGTTTTTGATGTTTTGCAATGTTTTTGTGATTTTTGAGATTTTTGTAATATTTTTGTGAATTTTTTGTAGTGTTTTTGGGAATTTTGGTGTGTTTTGAAATGTTTTTGTAATTTTGAAATTTTTTGGATTTTTTTTTTAATTTTTTGATGGTTCTGGAATATTTTTGTAATTTTAATGTTTTTGGAATATTTTTGTAAGATTTTGTTGCATTTTGTAATGTTTTTGGAACTTTTGGTGCTTTTTGTAATGTTTTGGTATTTTTGATGGTTTTGTAATGTTTTTGAATTTTTTGATGATTTTGTAATGTTTTTAGATTTTTTGGTGCGTTTTTGTAATGTTTTTAGAATTTTGATGTGTTTTGTAATGTATTTGTAAGATTTTGAGGTTTTTGTAATGTTTTTGATATTTTCAATGGTTTTTGTAATGTTTTTTATTTTTTGGAGACATTTTGTGATGTTTTTGGAAATTTTGATGGTTTTGTAATGTTTTGGATGTTTTTGGAAAATTTTGGAATGTGTTGTGATGGTTTTGAGAAATGTGGGCCAAAATAGAAGATTGTTTTGGGCATTATTTTTGTTTTTGTGCTATTTTGAGTTTGTTTTGGTTTTTTGTGTGTTTTATGTTCCCTAAACCTAGGAACTATAAAAGGTGAGTGATGGAGTGAAATCTATAAGGGTGTGTTGCGTACTCACCCCCTCTTTAGAGAAATGATATACAAACAACTAATGCGACTTCCTAGGATGGAGGGTTAGTGATGGGATCCTAAGGGGATAAAAAGTACCTCCCGAAGGAGGCCGCATTGTCTAAGTCCTGCTACCGATATACCTAGGCTTTTGCTTCACCCTCGGTCGGGATTGGACAAAAATGATAACTATGAATCCACTGATTATTAAGCCTCGTGGTCAAAGGGCATCTAACCTCAAGATTACCCTGAGCTAGTCCCAAGGGTAACCAGTTTCTCGATGATGAAGTCTAAGAAACTATACGTGCTAGACTAGGGTGTGCTAAAAGCTTGACCGTTAGGGATGAATTCCAACTCATCGGGAGGTTTTCCTCACAAAAATATTCCAAAATTAGAATGTGCAGAAAGTGTGTGCCAAAAATTTGTTGTGTTTGATTTGATGTTTGAGGTTATTTGTTTGGTTTTTGAATTGATGCTTGAAAGTTCCTAATGCAACATTTAAAGTAATGCATTATGCTAAATTTAATTATGCAGATGCTTTGTCTTTTTTTTGGATTTTGATTTTTTTATTAACATTTTTTTCCCTTATCTCCTTTGAAGTCTCTAGTATGAAGAATCTCTAGGTTCTTTTAGTCACTGAACGATTCCTAGTGTCTCAATCAACCTCTATTGAATGTCAGTCAGTTTGCGAGTGTTGTAGGTCATTCATGGCTAACTCTGGTTTTCTTTTGGACCACACACATGTATCACACATTAATTACATTTTGTGCATAGAAAGACCAACTCATGAGTCACTATCCCCATGAAGCGAACGGTTTCCCTTCCTCACCATATCATGCATAATTTGAGTCTAGGTATCTATAGTGCAACAAAAAAAGAGAGAGTAAAAAGAGAATAGGATAAGTCATCGCACAAAATCGTTTTGTCATTCATCACAGATCCAAGTCCATCTGAGAAATCTCCATCGAGGCTATAGATGTCTAGTTGGTAGTGGAGCAACGTTCAAGGATTATCTATCACATTAGCGACCTTCTTTTGTACATACCTATTATGCTCGTGGGTGAGCTAACTTATTGGTGTAAGTCACAATTGATTCATCCAACCTCGTTCAAAATTCGCAATGAACATTCACTGCACACACTGTTGGTCCTTGAGAGACTTGAATCCCTAGGGTGATCTTAGTATCTTCAACGATCTATTTGATTAGTAGATCAGTTTGATTGAGGTTACTAGCATGTTTGAGTCTTTTGAAAGAACATTTAGATCCTTCATTCCTAATACATACAAATCGACGAGTGGTCTAATTCTCATTTTGCTTTATCATATGTTTTATCCATATTTTGCATCCTATGTTATCATTTGTCTCACAGTCAAGTTAGTACTATTAAGTTGACGTCCTTGATTAAGTAATTAAACTTGTGCATATCGATACATGTCTATGTGCTTTTTAAACAATGATCAAACTTGCATACATGTATTTATCTTATTATATATCACACCTACTATCGTCTATCACTATCCATATCTATTTCTATCATCTCACACATTCATCATGCACAATTAATCACATCATCATCCACTATATCACATATCAAATCCTGATAATTTAACATGTCATATCTATCCAATTATATTCATTTCTCAAATACCAAAATATACGTACATATCACCATCCATACATCACATCATATCATGAATTCCATCAGCTAAACATAGAATTCCTATCATGAATCAATCAATACACCCATCACATATCCATCCACATACCACATCCTCATCTTTCAAAAAAAAATTGACTGATGAAAATGATTACAAAATGGAGGTCTCTTAAGCCTCGATCAAAAATATCATCTTTATTGTTGTCCTCAAATACAATCGTCAGGTTCAAAAGGTTGCATCCTTTTTCAAAGGTTACGCCCTTTACCTCACATGCACAGGTCAATAAATCAATCAATCAATCAAAATTCTCAATCAATTAATTAATTCAATTTGGGGATGTTCAACGTATCACATATTTCCCATAGGATCAATCATAGTCACATAGTTCTAAGCCTATAGGCATAGACACAACCACATAGGCACAGTCACAAGCACAAAATCCCACAATCACATAAGCATAGTCTCAATTAGTCATAGTCTCAATCATAAGATCAATCTTACGCTTAGGCTCAATCACAATCACATAGTCCCAAGCACATAGACACAATCACAAATCATTGTCACATAGTCACATAGGAACAGGTATAAGAACATAAACACATTCACATATGCATAGGCACAATCACCATCACAAGCACAATCATAGGCACATTCTTAGTTAGTCATCTTTCCCCATAAACACAAGTACAAGAATAGTCATAGGTACAGTATCAATCATTCACAATCACAGGCACGATTCCAAAAACAGTCACAGTCACATAAGCATCGGTATATAAACATAGTTCTAATCACACAAGTATAATCACACAGACACAAGCAAAAGCCCAATCACATAGGCCTAGTCATAATCATAGTCACACAATCACACTCACAATCGCATAGACACATAGTCACACCAACATAGTCTCAATCTCAAGAACATACTCACATAGGCATATAGACACAGTCACAAGAACACACTCACACTCACATAGTCATGCTCATAGTCACATAGACACATGTACACAATCACATAGACATAAACACAATCACATCGACACATAGTCATAATCATAGTCACATAAGCACCGACCCACAAACATAGTCACAAGCATAATTATAGGTACAATCTTAATCAGTCACAATCACAGTCTCAGTATTACACATAGGAACACACTCACAGTCACATAGTCCCAAGCACATAGATATAGTTCCAGGAATAGGCACATAAGCCCACAAGCACATAGGCACACAATCACAATCATAGAAACAGAGGTGTAGGACCAAAATGACCACATCCTTAGAAAATTTTGTATAATTTTCCATGTCTTGAAGGAGTTGGTTCTACCCCACGATAGTAGCACAATGCACATGGTTCTATCCCATGATAGTAGCACAATGCACATTGTTCTATCCCACGATCAAAGCAATGTTTACACTTAGCAATTTTAATATTGTGTGCCACAACACAGATGAAGTACAGTGATTCACAACATGTTTTACCTCGCATGACATAGAACATTATTCCAGCCCATGGTCAACATAGGTCAAATAGCACTTTGTCGCTCTTCAAATTATGGATTACAACACATTGCTCTATCTCGCGAAACCAAAAAAGCCATTCCAATAGCTCATAATTTTTCATGAATACTAGGTCATCTACGAAGAACAATCCAGATTCTTTTATCTATTATGAGCTCCCTTTGAGAGGATCCAATATCATAAGAAATTTGAACCCATATTTTCAATCAGATGAGGCTCCACCAGAACCACCCCCTGAAGTACCTCCAAGGCCACCCCCAGCAAGAATAGTACCTAGAAATATGGCTAAGTAGGCGAATGTGGCTCCAAACCAACCCCTACAGAAATACCCTAATTGGAATACAGTTGGTCCCCTGAGGCTTGCCCACATGCATGATATCCCTCAAGATGTATCCAAAGCCATACCTACTTATGATGGATCAGGTAAAACTACTTACGAGCATTGCCAAGATATCCTAAATCTAGCAGCAATTCATAACATAAAAAATGAAGATGTGATTGTCAGAATTCTAGCCCTATATTTTAGAGGGAAAATCCTACATTGGTTCAGGACCTTAGAGGACAATAGCATTACTTCATGGGATGAATTAGCAGAGCCATTTGTAGAAGATTTCAATGAGTCTGCTGATCCCTTTTCTCTCCTAAATCAGTTCACATCCATGCAAAAGCATCAACAAGAGTCGGTTTTAGACTTTAATCTAAGATTTAGTAGAACCTGGAAGAGGATTCCACCTGAAGCTAGGCCAGTTGCTCCCCTTGCTTTTATGTACTATATCAGAGCCCTTGGGTTAGAGCTAGGTTTACAAACTCAATAGTCAAGGATATACACCTTCCCTCAAGTCTACAATGTAGTTGTGCAAGCTGAGAATATCCTCATCAATGTAGGAAGGTTACCCCCAAAAACTGTGATGCCCTACTGCTCTAAAATTCCTAATGTCCAAAGTTAGGTAGCTACATCTTCTTACATGGACCCTCCTCCTTTGTCATCCCCACTTCCTCATATGGCTCCAATTCCACTCCCTAAAATACCATCTACTTCAGTTCCTTTTCCACCACTTCCATCTCAAACACCTCAGGAATCCACTGTGCTGCTTGATATTCAGAGTACTTTGAAAACACTTAGTAACAAGATGAATTCAATGGAGAAAAGAGAGATAGAGAGGTCTCAACAAAGGAGATTCCCCTATGTCAATAGAGATCAAAATCCTGGTACCAGCAATAGTGCAGGGATCAGAGTTAATGCAAATCAAGAAGATCAAGAATATTCTTTTGAAACCAGTCTTGTGAATGTGTGGTGCCTTGTATGTAATGATCCTCATGATTCAGAGTCATGCATTATGTACCAACATCATGTGCAGTAGGCCATGGAAAAGGTGGAGAGGAACCAGAAAGGTAGAGTTAATATGCTATGGCAACCAGATCAGATCATGGTTGGGCAAGATCTTGATGAAGAAGAACATATTTCTGTCATGACAAGATCAGGTAAGAAGACATTGCAAGTAGATCCACAGAAGATGGGTCAGTTTTAGGTCCCTTCTCAAAAGAAGAAAGACTCTCCCTCGCAAAGTAATGATCAATTTCCTATTCCCCAAGCAACTGAAAAGAGGGACATACTTCCTAAGAGTCAAGAAAGAGAGAGAGGTCAATTTCCCTAAGAGATATGACAAAGAGAATGACAAAGAAAGGATGAGATCCAAAAGTGAAGCACAAGAAAAGCTGATATTTCCTTCCATAACTAAAAGACAAAGGATCGAAGCCACACAATAGTACAAGAGGAAATATGGTGAACCAGAAAAGAAGTATGAGAATCCCCCTTCAAGAAAATTAGAGTATAACATTGTGGAAGAAATGAAAAGAATCCCCTCCAAGGCTAGCCTCTATGATACTCTCTTCATCCCTGGTCAAATAGATCTGCTTAAGGCTTCTTTGAGTAAA
This sequence comes from Wollemia nobilis, assembly GCA_028583015.1. Classification (NCBI taxonomy): domain Eukaryota; kingdom Viridiplantae; phylum Streptophyta; class Pinopsida; order Araucariales; family Araucariaceae; genus Wollemia; species Wollemia nobilis. The sequence continues at coordinate 15,934,042 of JAQPPZ010000521.1, forward strand.
AATTCCCAAGGAAAGCAGACTACCACCATCCTTAGCATGCCCTCTGGTAAGGAGAAAATGTCTCCTGCTACTATGAAGAACAAACCCCCTCCCTTTTACATATCCTTGAGGATGGAGGGTTGGATAGTCTACAACTGTATGATTGATTCAGGGGCCTCTACCATAGTCATGCCCAAAGCAGTCTGTGAAGAGATGGGTATGGAATATACCAGATCTTGTCCTAGAGTTTTGTAGTTGGATGGGACACCAGTTAAGATAGTTGGAGTAATAAAATATGTACTAATGAGACTGCATAGAGCCCTAGAGGTCACAATTGTGCAAGAAATTGTGGTAGTAGATCTAGAGCCTTATTTTGGCCTATGCCTTTCCAGAGAGTTCACTACCAAGTTAGGAGGTTACATGTACTTGGATTACTCTAGCATGATAATCCCTTTCAAAGGAAAGAGGATAAGGATAACACCTGAAAAGCCTGTGTCCTATCACATTGAGAAGATTGAAGAAGATATGTGCAACCTCACACCCCTAGATGAGTTTGAACTAGTAGAAATTTTTGAAGAGTTAGAGGTTGAGGATGAATTACCATTCAAAGAATATTATAGTCAGTTTGGGACAGGAATGGGCACATACAACATTTCTTCAGAAGCAGAGAAAAATATCCCTGCTATATCCAATCAATCCTTAAGAGAGATAGAGACTTGGACTATGCATTTTGATGGTGCAAGATGCAAAAATGGAGCTGGTGTTGGTGTAGTTTTGTAGTCTCCCTCAGAGGGTGTAAAGAGTTTTGCATATAGACTGACATGGTCTTGTACTAACAATGTTGTAGAATATGAAGCTTTATGCTTAGGTCTAATGCAAGCTGAGAGCATGGGTATCAAAATATTGAATATATATGGTGACTCTGAGTTGATAGTCAATCAGGTAAGGGAGAGATGCAGCAGTAAGCACCATTACCTGAGAGCATACAGAAATAGGGTATGGGATTTGATGGAATCCTTTGATGCCCTAAACATTCATTTTATCCCCAGAAAATAGAACATACTAGCTGACTCCTTGGTGGTTAAAGGTTCCAATTTTAGCCCTTCCTTAGATATGGGATCATCTAAAGATAGGAAGATCAAACTGGTTTTCAGAGCTTGTAGTACCAGATAGACAGATTTTTTGGTAGGTTTTTGAAAGTGATGATCAGATCATTGACTTTATGGTTAGAGAAGCTTGCTTATCCACTATTCAAGAGGAACTTCCTAATGAGATAGATCAACAAGATGTCATCCAATTGAAGAATAATCATATCCCTAGAGGTTTGGTCACCCTAGAAAGCCTCTTTGATAATGAAGATGGGAGAAAAGCTAGAGCCATGGAGATCAATGAAAAAATCTATAAAGATATTGAGATTGAGAAAGAAAAGAAGCTCAAAGTTGGTATCCGTTGTTCTCTAGAAGAGGTAGAGGAGATCAAAACCATGTGCTTTAAATACCAAGACATTGTGGCCTGGTCATATGAATATCTAAAGGTATATGATAAAAAGGTGATCCAACATACTATTGAGCTAGAGCCTGATGCAAAGCCTTTTAGATAGAAGCAGAGGCCTGTAAATCCTAGGATTGAATCCATAATGAGAGAAGAGCTACTCAAATTGTTGAAGGCTAAGATTATATACCCAATTAAGCACTCCACATGGGTGGCTAACTTGGTCCCTATTAGAAAAATAATGGAGACATCCATCTATGTGTAGATTTTAGGAATCTCAACCAGGCATCATTGAAGGATCACTACCCTCTCCCTCAGATTGACCAGATTCTATAGATTGTTGCAAGAGCAGAAAGGTTCTCATTGTTAGATGGTTTCTCTAGATATAATCAGATTTGGGTAAAATATGAAGATCAATTCAAGATAACATTTACCACCAAATGGGGAACTTTTGCTTATCAAAGGATGCCCTTCGGTCTGTCCAATGCAGGGGCCACCTTCCAGAGAGCTATGGATTATGCTTTTGGAGAGCTAATCAATAAGGTCATTCTCATCTACTTAGATGATATGACTGTGTTCTCTCATGAGAAACAAAACCATCTGGAACACTTGGAGCAAGTATTTGAGAAATGTAGAGAATTTGGCATCTCTCTTAACCCAAAGAAGTCATTTTTTGTAGTTCATGAAGGGAAGCTATTAGGGCATGTGGTCTCTAAGGAAGGAATGTCTATTGACCCAGATAGAGTGAAGTCAATTCTTGCCCTCCCCTTGCCTATGAACAAGAAAGCTTTGCAATATTTCTTTGGGTAGATCAACTTTGTTAGGAAGTTCATCTCAGACTTTGCTCAAAAGGTAAAGCCTATCTCAGAGTTGCTAAAGAAAAATGTAGATTTCAAGTGGACAGAAGCAAGGAAACAGGATTTTGAAGTCATTAAACAATCTATTGCCACTACTCCAGTTTTGGTAAATCCTGACTTTAGTAAGAATTTCATTTTGTATGCTTATGGAGCTGAAGAGAGCTATGCATCTATGCTTACTCAGAAGAATGATGATGGAGAAGAACACCCCATATTTTTTTGGAGTCAAACTCTCCATGAATACCAGATCAAATACAAATTTATTGAGAGACAAGTGTTTGCAGTGATGAAGTCATTGAAGAAGTTTAGGCAATACTTGGCTCAAAGTAAAACCCTTGTGTATGTGGTTCACCCAGATGTAAGAAGTTTTATTTTACAAGGTGAACTAGGAGACAAAAGAGTTGGTTGGATTACTAAAATCTAGGAGTATGATGTGGAAATCCATCCTACCAAGCTGGTCAGAGGTAGAGCATTGTACCAAGGGTTGATAGAAAAGGTAGTTGTAGAACAAATGTTAGCTTGCCAACCACCAATAGAAGATCAGACTAAAGAGTTTCCATCAGAAGGTTCAGACTGGGTTGATCAGATGACCAGATATTTTCAAATAGGAATTTGCCCTCAAGGTCTTAACCCATCACAAAGGAGGAGATATAGGCTTCAAGCCTTGAAGTATGTCCTACTACTAGAAGGATTATATAGAAGAAATCTTGATGGAGTCCTCCTAAGATGCTTGAAAGATGATCAGAAGCAAAAAGTCATTAAAGAGTTCCATGGAGGGTTATCTAGAGGACATTTTTTAGGAAGGGTCACAACTATGAAAATCATTAGGGTAGGCTATTACTGGCCTACTATTTTTGTTGACACCTTCAAGATAACAAGAGCATGTGATGAATTCCAGAGGTATGTGGGAAGGACTAGAAATGCATCATTCCCCCTCAAACCCATCCAAGTAGAAGAGCCTTTTCAATAATGGGGACTGGACTTCATTGGAACAATAAATCCCAATTTCTCAGTAGGACATAAGTATATCCTAACTACCACAGATTATCTTACCAGATGGGTTGAAGCCATTCCCACGAAGAAATCAGATCAAGAAGTGGTAATTGAATTCATGGAAAGCTTGATCACAAGGTTTGGTATCCCTGAAGCTATAGTAAGTGACAATGGTCCAGATTTTATAGGAGCTAAATATATTGAGTTTACTAGTAAATATGGTATAACTTTAAAGAACTCCTCTAACTACTACCCTTAGGGGAATGGATTAGTTGAATCAACTAACAAAAATCTGCTTAGAATTCTGAAGAGATCACTGGAGGATAACAAAAGGAGTTGGCATCTACTTTTAGAACAAGCTTTATGGGCAGACAGGATTACCATCAAGAAATCTATTAAGACTACTCCTTATGCATTGGTGTATGGTAAAGAAGTAGTCCTACCTATTCACTTGGAGATACCAGCTCTCAAGTTGGTAAACATAGAAGAAGAGTCTGATCAAAATCTAGCTGAAACCAGATTGACCCATCTACTTCAGTTAGAAGAAAAAAGGACTCAAGCATATGAATATTTCTAGAAGCACTCGATTGACACTAAGGGATGGTTCGACAAGAAAGCTAAATTCAAGAAGTTCAAAGTAGGTGACTCTATTCTAAGGTGGAATGTAGAGAGAGCCAAACCAGGCCACCACCAAAAATTTGACTCTTTCTGGGATGGTCCTTTCAAAGTGGTTGAGGTTAAAGAGAGCAATTCTTTCCAGCTCCAAGATCTAGAGGGAAACATTCAGCCAATTTTGGTTAATGGATTCCATCTGAAACTCTACTTTGAGTAAGAGTTCATTTCATGTAACATATGTATATATTTGTACTATACTTTTGTTTTCTTTTCTAAAGTTTTCTATACAGAAAAAAGAAAGGTAGTTCAGTGGTTCACAACATGTCGTTAACTAAGAGGTAAGATTGCCAAAGAATAAAATATGCTCTCTCCTACGATGTGCTCCATGCCATGCTCAAATGAGTGAAGATGGTCATGGGCTATAACATGTGCTCCATGCTACTCTTAAAAGGAATAAGATAGAAAATATCATGAGTTCTAACATGTGCTACGTCATGACCAATCAACAAATAGCATGATGTTTTCTACCGCCAAGTCGCCCATATTTTGAATTGAGAAGTGTGCAATGGGTAGTTGTCCATCAACCGCATTAATGGTGGAAGGTATGCATGCGGGAGTATTTAAACTCAAAATTCAATTGCCATTCATTTTGCAAGTAGTATCTAGTTACCAGAAAGAGCTAAAGAAGTAGTGAGACGAAGCTAACAAGTACAGAGAAGAGCAAATATCCAATGAATTTTCTCAAAAAATGGCATCAAAGATAGCTCAAGAAGTTGTACAATAGGTGACTATCGAGCTAGAATGCTATATAGATAAAGCAGAAGTAGTGGCAGACACTAAGATGACATGGATAAGGAGGACTAAGCTCAGAAGAGACATTGACTATAAATTCCAAAAAGATGAAGTTATGACAATTCAAGGTAGTTGTGATATCCGCTCCTTCTTATCATTTTACATCTATGATTTAGTTCATCAGTACCCTAAATTAATTTCTACAATAGCCAAATATTATGATCCTAAAACAAAAGTAGTAAATATAGCTAAGGGTAAAACCTTATTCAGCATAACCGCTAAAGCCTACCAAGATTTGTTTGCCATAGGTGTAGACCCTCCTACAAGACCTAAACCCTTCGACATATCAGAGCAAGCCAAGTATTACTCACTACAAGGATGTGCTCATGAAGGAGAGCCTTTTAGGAAGTGGGTTTACAACCAATTTAAAACTATCAAGTCTAGGAAAGCTCTACCAAAAACCCCAATCACCATTGAACAATTTGCTTACCTAGAGCTTTTTACTATGTTAGCCTACCTAGAGGGTCTAGATTCTGATCGGTATGTAAGAGATTGGAAAATAGCCATTATTTATTATATTTCCAATGAAAAATGTATAAACCTAAAGCAGAAGAAGAGGGCATCAAGCCGATTTATTTTGATTGGCTAGCCTATCTCTCTAAAAGAATGCATGAACAATTGGTTAGTATGAAAAGAGGTTCAGAGAACCCCTCCTTCAAGCATTGCTCAAATCTGATATGGATGTTCTATAGCATCGTAAGACACATGATGCCCTGGATTCCAACTATGGATAAGAACGATAATGGAGACCCTATTCTAGTTTATCATTGGACCAATCATTTGAGGAATACAGAGTCATACTACAAATTCAACATGGAATTTTTAGGGCTAGCTCTGAAAGTCATGTATGGTCAATGCCCTAGGCTACCATCTCTTGCTAAGGAGTTGTTGCGAGTAGAGAACATTGAAGAGGGAGATTGGTATATCCTTACAGAGGGAACTATCATTAGACTCTATGGCTTCATTGGTAAACCCTTTCTACTACCTCATTTTGTTACTAATAGGTTGTTAGCTCTAGAATATTTAAGGTAAGCTAACTTTATCAATATCAAATTCAACATTAGTAAGGGAAGGAAGGGGACTATGATTTATTCTTGCAATGTAGATGATATAACCATAACAAAAAGGGGTCAATATGAGAAAATTACTCAATATTTGGAGAGACTAGGTCTGCTATACATTCCACAAATATGGAGATATGACCTTGATGACAAGTTCTTGCAAAGGAATATTGCCCTAAATGCAGAAAGGGCCCTCAAATTTGAAAAAAATTTGAGGTCTCATTTTGAAAAGGGTAAAAATAACAAGGAAAATGCTCCACTAGAATGGAACATCAGTAAAATGGAACAACTGCCCCCATGGAGAGATTTTTATGAGTAGATAGTTGATTATGATCCTGAGAAGAACAAAAACCACCAATTGAAAGAGTCCAAGATTAAAGAAATGGAGAAGAAACATGAATGGGATAATGGTAAAATTATGGAATGGTGGTAGATGAGAGTTGAAACAGGTGCAAAAAAGGCTAGATTTGGTCATCAAGTAGACACTAATTTTTTTGAACTGTATGAAAAGCATATCAAAACCTGGAAGGCCAAAAATACTAGAAATTTGGTACTAAGTTACAAGAAAATAAAAGTAAAGGGAAGGAGGAAAAACCAAGTATCATCAGATTCCCCTTCTCCACCTTCTCAAGAAGAAGTGCAAGAGGTAATGATAGATGCTCCATCAACAACTAAGGGAGCCCAAAAGGCATTTGAGCCTTCACAAGAGCAATTACAAAAATATTTTGTGGGTGCTCAAATCATGAGAAAAATGCATTACTCTAGTGGTGGCCTAGGTAAGGATGAAGCAGGAAATATAGAAAATATTCAAGCAATGAAAAGGCCAAAATATCTAGCCTTGGGTGGAGAACCTCCTCTAAAAGACATAGAGGAAAAGGAAAAGGATGATAATTTTGTATTCACCCCTATAAAATTCACCACTGCAGCTATAGTAAAGTCATCCCCTATTTCTAAAGTTGCATCACAAGAAGCACAACATGAAGGGAGTACAAAGAAATATAAGCCTACAATTCCTATTATTTTCAAGAGAAAGGCTAAGGATTCAGTAGGGGAAGCCCAGAAGGAGGTCTACAAGAAATAGAGAATGGATCAAGAGAAAACTACTGAACAAACCCCTATATCAGTTGCAGAGCAACAAGTGCAATAGACACAACATCAAAGTATAGAGGATATTTTCCAATAGACTACTTTGGTAGGTGAAGGTATGATTTCTATCCCTTCCTCTCCTTATCCTTCCCCAAAAGGATCCCCTTCCCATTCTCAAGATAAATTGGAACATAAGGTACCTTATCCCCCTCATAGTTCACCACTCACTTCACCAGTCATCACAGAGTCTTAAATTAATCCATCTCCTCCACCTTCAACAAAAGTTCCAATGACATCATCACCCATTCATTCATCTCCACTCCCAAAGTCATTACCATTAGTAACATCAGAAGGGCAATCTCTTTCATCTCCCCCAGCTCATTCCATGATTCTAACATCTACCACCATGTCCTTCCCAACTGTAACTTTTGCAATAAGCACATACTCCACTATCCTCACAACCACTCCCCTTTCATTGATGTTTGAGTCTTTCCTCCCTTCCCTTATGGCTACTCCTACCTCTACAAATTATCCCACAGTAGCCTCTTTGTAGAAAGGAAAGGAGGTTTCACAAAAAATTCAAGATTTTTGGGTTGAGAAATTGTCTAAGCCTTCAAAGCAGATGGCTAGATGGAGAAAAACCATGATCATTGATCCAGTGACAAGGCAAAGGACATCTAGGTCCATCACTCCTCTTGTAAGAAAACCAGAAGAGGACATGACTATAGAAGATTATCAACTAGAGGAGCATACAGAGGATATTGATCAATTGCCAATGGAGGATGAATTGGTTATAGCAAAGGCTCATCTTGAAACTTTCTATGTCAAGATTGACATTTATAAGGAGCAATGTGGAAAATTGGAGGAAAATATTGAGAAGCTGGAGAAGACAATCAGTAATCAGAAGAAGGTGGAAAAGGCTGTGAGAAATGAGGTCAAGAGCTGGAAGAATAAATATCAGGAGGCCATAAAATTCAAGGACCAGGTTGAAGAGCAGAAAGAAAAAGAATGAAGCCCAAGCCAAAGAAATACAAGATTTGAAGCATCAACTTTAGATTGAAAAGGCCAAAGTTGTAGGCTTTTCAAAATATGGAGTCAAAAAGGTTAGGAAGGAGATATGGTCTAAAATCCTTGAGAAATGTTCAGAAATCCAACCTATAATTGACTATATGGATGATGCTAGCCATTTACTGCAAGCCACCAAAGAAGATCTGGATAACTTCACTAAGGAGCTACAGCCCATGGTGATACCAATAGAAAATATATTCAAACTATCTGAGAGCAGATTCAGTGAAGCTGCCAAGCCTATTCCAAATAAGGCATGGAACACTTCTAGACTAGCCGCTAGAATTGTGATTGATAAGAATAAGTTGCTCCAGAAGGGTTGGTTACTATCAGATAATATTGAGGGCAAACTGCAAGAAATTGTAGATATTCATCAAGAGATGATGCAGTATGGTTTTGGAGGACTTTGGGTTGAAAATAACACCTTGTTAATAGAAGAAGATATCCAAAATAATGTAGCCTCAATCATCCAGGATGAGTCTGAGATAGATGCTTGGGAAGATCCGATTGATCAAGAGCAGGTCTCTCAGATGATTAAAAACTTGACTAGGCTCAAAGATCTAATGGAGGACTTGGTGAACAGAGGTAATTCTATGACTTATGAAGAGACCTCTAAGTTGGAGTATGTGCATAAGCGGCTCAAAGAAACAACCAATCCTACTGAGTCAACTTGGAGCCAAGCACTACAGACCCTAAAATAGATGATCTAGTTGTTTGGAGCAGATCCAGAGCCTGAAGATAAGCAGGAGACTTCACAGGAAGAAGAAGAGGTTGAAGAGGACCAAGAATATGATAATGAAGAAGAGAAACAAGAAATAAATGAGGAGGAAACTCACCAAGAGGAGGAGGATCAATCAGAAAAGGTTGTTGAAGACACTGAAGAAGTACAGGATGAACAACTCAAAGGGCAAGATCAACAAGAGAATGAATAAAAGTAAATAGTCTTGTAGTGAAAGTGGACTTGAGCATTTTTGTATTCATATTTGTATTTTTTGTATATTATTTTGACTCTAACATTGTCAGAAGATTCGGCGCTCTAGATTGCTTGCGAAATTTCTCTTTAAAATCCTGGAGACTGCGGATGTTGATATCTCAAATCAAGGAGTTATGGAGAGAGTTAGATGATGTTATCCCTGTGTATGTGAGCAGAAATCTGAACACGGTAGCTGACTTCCTTGCGAAGATGGGTGCCGAGAAAGAGGTAGGTGTTCAGCTGCACGGTGATATGCCTATGATAGATGAAGAGATTCGGAGTGGTCTGGAATGATCCCTGCATCCATGAGCTCAAAAATGACTAAGGTTAGTTTTTTTCGCGATATCGCGACATATTGCGCCGTCGCGACCCTGTTTGGAAATCTGTCACGATTTCGCGACATGTTGCTCTGTCGTGACATGTTGCTCTGTCGCGACATGTTGCTCTGTCGCGACATTTTGCTCTGTCGTGACCTATCCTGGATAACTGTAGCGATTTCGCTACCATTTTTGTTGCTGTGGCTTTGGGAGGAAAATTGTAGCGATTTTGTGACTTGTTGCGTCGTCGCGGTCTTTGATGAGAAGGTGTCGCGATGTCGCGACCTTTTTGGTTGGTTTTGCTGCTGGAGGAAAAGTGTCGCGATATCGCGACGCTTTGAGAAAAATTGCATGAAAGGGAAAAACCGTCGCGATATCGCGACAATTTTTGTGAAAAGCTACTCTATGGAAAATTCGTCGTGATTTCGTGCCTTTTTTGAGGAAAGGACACAAAGGGGCATACCTGTAGCGATTTCGAGACGTTTTGAGCAAAATTTCGTTAAGTGGAAAAATCGTCGCGATATCGCGACCTTTTTTGTGAAAAGCCTCCCAATGGATAACCTGTCGCGATTTCGTGACATGTTTATGGAAAGGAAGCAAAGGGGCAAACCTGTAGCGATTTCGCTACAGTTCTGGAGAAAAACTGCATGAAGGAAAAACGTCGCGATTTCGCGACTTGTTTTAGAAAAGGGCACCTTGGGGGTGAACATGTCGCGATTTCGCGACACTTTTGCGGATGGGGCGCCCATTGGATTTCTTGTCGCGATTTCGCTACACTTCCGGCCAAGTGGGGCTCCAAGGAAAAGCCGTCGCGATGTCGCGACACTTTCTCAAAGTTGCTGATTAATGGGGAACTCGTCGCGATTTCGCGACAATTTCGGGGAGCAGGTGACTTCAGGCTTTCTCGTCGCGATTCCGCGACGTTTCTAGCGTTTGGGTGATTTGGTGCTGTGCTGTCGCGATTTCGCGACTTTTTTCGTGTGTTGTGGCTTCGGCGCTTTTTGTCGTGATATCGCGACTGGTTGTTGTGGCACGACGGTTGTTTGGTTTGGTGTCGCGATTTTGTGACATGTCGCGTTTTCGCGACATGTCGCGTTTTCACGCCCTTTGTTCTTCTGGTCTCTTTGCGCTTGGTTGGGATGCCCTTTCTCCCTCTTGTAACTGTCTTTTGTTTTAATACAAGCTTTTTTCAAAATTTTCAAAAAAAAAAAACATTGTCAGAAGATAGTCATAAAGCATGAAGTTGTGACAAGGAACACAAAAAGGTCATGAAGATATTTTGTAAAGAAAAGTTCAATCTAGCTGAGGTTATAAGAGGAAACTAAGTTTTATATAGCCATACTGAGACTGTGCACATGAAACGAGTTACAAAGTTTATTGTTTCCTACATGATTTCCATGTGAACCGTGATTCTATGAGTATCTTCACAAATATTCTAGAGAATGATGACCACATAGAAGTTATTCTACGAAACAAAGCTCACTAAAGTTTGAAGTCTATCCCTTATCCTCCATATCCTTTACCTTTCCACTACATACACTCTCTTCCTCACTTCATGCATATCCTCTTTTGAAAATTTCCTTTATTTTATCTAGATTTTCTCGCCATTATCTCTCTTTATCATTTCTCGAATCCTAATGCCTAATGGATAAGACTCTGAGTTCTCAGGCTTTGCGAGCAAAACCTCCCAGGAGGTGCCAGAATGTAGGTCCAAAATGGCCATATCCTTAGAAAACTTTTACAAAATGTTCTAAGTCTTGAAGAAGTTGGTTCTACCCCGCTACATCGACACAACGCACATTGTTCTACCCTGCGATCAAAGCAATCAAATTTCACACTTAGAAATTTTAAGATCACTGTCCACAACAGAGATGAAGTACAATGGGTCATAGCATGTTTTACCCCATGCGGCATAGAACATTGTTCCAGCCCACAGTCAACATCGATCAAATAACACTTTGTCGCTCTCCGAATCATGGATTACAACACACTATTCTATCCCACAAAAGTTAAAGTGTGTTCCACACCGTGCAATTCAACACATTACTGCAGCTCACAATAAAAGTTCACAAAGGAGTTTTCCAAGGTGCAGGCCAACGCAAGGTTCCATATCGCATAGTCCAACATAATGTTTTACCTTATGAGGGCGAGAGCAAGGTTCTACCTTGTGGTCAACATAGGTAAAACTTGCACATGCAAATTTCAAGGTGTAAGCTATAACATGGTTCATACTTTATTCTACATTATGGATTCAAAGCAAAAGGAGGATGACCCAAAGATTAAAAGGCGCAAGCCATCGTAATGCTCCACCTTGAGCAGTTCAAAGCACATTTATACATCAAAGCATTTTTTGCTCCAGCTCGTGATCAATATAGTCAAAGGTTTGAATAGCATGTTCCAAGAAGCGGGCTATGACATGGTTCTACGCCACAAAGCCAATGATAAGAGCAAGGCATAGATCTCAACCATCCATAGAACGATCAATGGTCTATTTGTTTCAAAGCTCTCCATTGCATATAAAAATGTTTATAAAAAAACTTGGTCGATCAAAGTGAACTGGAAGGCGAAGCGTCGAGCAGATCAAGAACCAAGAATAAAAGGTCATTGTAGATCTATGACTGGATAGCGTCTACAAGAACAATGAATGGTCTGGATGATAGTTTTGTACAGCCTGGAGCCAAACACCATGAAATTCCAACAAGTTGTAAAGGCCAAGTTGCAGAGGATGTGCAAGATCCATGTTTTCTTCTTTCATCCAAGACAAATAAGAGACTGCCACCTCAAAACCTGGTTGATTTTGCGTTTCATTTTCTTGGTAATGTTCCATTTTATTTTATTTTTTCAAGCATGTAAAACTATAAATAAAAGTTGAACCCGCATCTTTTAGGGTCATCTCTAGAGTGTTTGCTTGCCCTGCCGTGTAAATACTTTATGTAAATCAATAGAATGAACATTACTTGGATGTTTGCCTCGGGTTGGTGCCTTATGTAATATTTTAAGAGATTCAGGTTGTCAATGCATTTCTGCTACTGCTGCTATGATTAGTCTATTCTATTGATATTGGATTTCTAACTTAGAGTACTTTAAAATATTTCATAATTGAATCTATACTTGCAAGAAGCCCTTTTTTGTTAGTCTAGCTACTGATCTAATTATGTTGTTTGGATTATTAGTATCTTATATGTTTGAAATGATTTCTTGAAGTATGTCTATCTTTCTTTAATCCATGAACATTACCTATTTTGAGTGTTGTTAATTGCAAGTGTGGGACACTGGAAATTGGTTTTCAGAGGTTTTCCTGTAGATGCCTATGTTGTTAACTTTATCTAGCCATTGTTTAATTATTACTTTTCTAACCCTAAACCAATTTCTATCCCTATATCTTAAACATTTAACTGAGCTTAAATGATTCAACACGTTATCAGTTGATAAGGAATACCATCCTACTCTAGAGGTTGGATTAGAGTAATATTTAATCCATCCAATGTTGAGGTTTGGACCGTGATTAGCAGGTGCATGCCTAATAAGAATACTAGAAGATACGATTCATAGTTTTGAGCTCTTCTTTATGTCAATTTAGATCCCAAAAATAGGCACCAGTCCCATAGACACGGTCACAGTCACAGTCATAGGCATAGTCTCAATCAATAATAGTCACAAGTCACAGTCTCAGTCTTACGCTTAGACTCGATCATAGTCACATAGTCCCAAGCACATAGTCACAAGAACCCACTCACACTCACATAGTCCCACTCATAGTCACATAGGCACCAATACACAAACACATAATCATAGTCACATAGGCATAAACACAAGCACATTGGCACATGCACACAATCATACAAGCACATCGACACATAGGCATAGTCACAGTCACATAGGCACATACACAAAAGCACATCGACATAGGCACACAGTCATATAGACACAATCATACACATAGTCTCAATCAGTCACCATCACAAGCACAATCATAGGCACAATCATAGTCTTAGTCACAAGCATAGTCACACACACACAGTCATAGTCATCGTCATAGTCACAATATTAGTCATAGGCACAATCATAGTCTCAATCACAAGCACAATCACAATCATAGTCACAGTTCAATTCCCTCATTTCTAGTTTCTTAGCATATATTTTTTATTTCCTGGCTTAGTTCTTAGATTAGATTTCTTTTACTGTCCATTAGATTAGCTTTTCTTTTTCTACGCATTAGATTAGATTTTCCTTCCTACGTATAAAACTAGATTTACTTTTATCTAATTCACTACTTTCATAGATTAGATTTTTTGCTTTCTTAGATTACATTTACTTGCTTGCATATCATGGAACCTTGAGTGAATATTGCATCTAGTGATATACCCTAGTACACTTGGCAATTGCAACGACTGGTTATCCATGCAATTTGGTAGGACAGGTAGATTACCATAAGGACACTTGTATAAAAAAAACCAACTAAACAAGCAAAACGAACAACAAAACACCATAATTTCTTCGTCTGCTCATGCCAAACATCACTCTTTGATCATCTCATCTCCATCCTTCCATTGCTCATCCCAATTTTTTTCATAATTTTTGTCTCAAATCCATAAAATACTTCAACACCTAATTTTGAAGTCATATGTGCCCAAGAATATTTGCCCAAGAATATCATAAAACCCCTTTATGTTGGGGAAAATATTAAAACTTATCTTCTTCAATCAAAACTCTAACTCAACTGCTTTGGTATGCACCATACCAATATTTGTAGGGGTTTACATGCCTATGCTACAATCAAGGTGGTAAAACTGACCTCCACCTACAATCAATTTCAACATCGTGTGAACACCTACCTTTGGTTGCTAGCTTACCACATCAAATGATCTCATTAGTCTATTGAAGGTAAATATTCAAATACCTTTGTCCATTCCATAATTGGGACATCCTACATTATCTTTTATTTGGGACAATCTCACATCACCCCCCTCAACCCAAAATCCATTTTTCATCATTAGTATCTTAACCATCCACATTTTTTTAATCAGTTCATCGTTGTCATCTGTTTCATCTTCCGCCCACTCGTCACTTAAGGGGGTAGAAAAAACCCCCATTTTTTTTGAAAATAACTCACCTTTTTTGTTGGGGCAAAAAACAAAAGACTTTCATCCAATGGACTAGGTGTCTCTCAATTTTGCACCGCATTGTGTTTCATGCAACGCAATACAAAAAGGGGCATATGTAGACACCAAATTTTAGTCATTTGCACTCAAATTCTTACAAATTCACCAAAATCCCCAAATTGCCATAAAATCATTGTTGATTGCCCAAATTCACTCAAATCCTCTTCTAATTTGTCTAAATTTCCTCAATTCTTCTATTTTCCTTCCAATTTCCTAATTTCATAAAATTCCTTTCGATTCCTTTTGTTTTATAGCAATTCCTTCTAACTCCCTCTCAAGTTCTTCCAATTCTTCCCAAATTCTTCTAATCTATTTTTGCTTCCCCTTTAGTCCACTCAATTTTCCTATAATTTCCCTAAATTCTTCTAAATCCCCTCTAAGCTTTTATATTTCAATTTCAATTTCATTTTTTTTTTAATTCTTTTAAAGTCTCCCTAAATCTCATATTTTCCTCTACTTTCTCCTTTTCCCTCTAATTTTTTAAATTCTTCTAATTCTCCCTAATATTTCTCTAATTTCCTCCTACTCCATTTAATTATCTTAATTCCTCTTATCATCTTCTAATCTCTTAATTTACACCTAATCCCTCTCCTCTCAAAGTTCTCATAACCCATATTATCCATCTAATCCCCCTAATCTAGCCCTAATCAATTTCTAACCCATTTTAAGTCCTCATCCAAATCCCTAGGAGATATGCACTCTAATTTAAAAATCCCAATAAAATCCCTAGCTCTACCCAATTCCCCACCTAAATCCCCTTGGTATTCCGCTCATTTAATCCACTTTGTCCCTTCATCCCTTTTCCCTCCAAATTGGATGAATTAAAAATTGCACAAAAGACCCCAAGTCAAAGCAAATCTAATATGCACAATAAATTGGTTGGTCCTTCCCATCCACCTTGGCACATTTTATCAATTTTAAATTTTACACACATCATCCAAGGCACACATGCCCCTATGCACATCTCACATCCTTCTAAGCCAATTTATGGCACTTGGGTGGGTGAGGATTCACCCCACCCAAGGCTAATAAATATGGAGGGTGCACATTCCTCCATGTGTCCTCCCCAATATTTACCTTAGATTTTCCCCATGCCACTTGGTGCCAAGTCACCTCCATCTCACCTCCATGTCACCCCCTCTTCCTTCACCAAAATTTCTATAAATACCCCTTCATTTTTTTCATTTCAATAAGACACATTGGTCCTTACCAAAATGTTGCCAAAATTCTTCTAGGACTCAAGTATGCATGTTTTCATTTTCAATTTGTTGATTGTTGTTTTTATGCTTAACACAGGTGCTACTAACGATTTCATGTTTGCATGTGTGTAGGACTCAAGACTCAAATCAATTCAAAATGGTGGTCACGACAAACCCACCATACATTTGCTTATGACATAGAAAATAAGATGGTACTGTAATAGTTTTGTAAAAGGGACCATTCCCTTGTTTGGTCACATATTTGTAAAAACACCTTACAAATGGGTTTTTATTGTATAAAAAATAACTCACTTTTAATATCATATATTTATTTATTTTTATTGCAATGGTGTATTTTCTATGTTTATATTAAGGACATCCATTTAAGTAATAAGCCTGATATTCTTTGTATCCAGGAAATTAAAATGACAAAAGAAGTTTCTAAAGCTATGAAAGAAATATGGGCAAGATGTGAATGGGATGCTATGGATTCTAAAGGAGCGATAGGGAGAATTCTAACTTGTTGGAATTCTATTAGAACCTCTTATGTAACCATTCATAAAACTAAGCATTGGATAGCCTCTTTAGTCACATGCTACTTTGCAGATATTCATTTCATCCTTATCAATGCCTATGAACCTACAACTCAGTTAGACAAATTAGAAGTTTGGAGTGAGATCGAAGCCTTTATGAGAAGTAAAGACCAAGATACCGATTCATGATCATAGGAGATTTTAATGCCATAACCAAGCTATATGAAAAATTTGGAGGAATTAGGATATCAACCCAAATTAGGAGAGATTTCTTAGCTTTTATTCAAAACAATAATCTATGGGAGGTTGAGTTTGAAGAAGACAACTATAAATGAACCAACAACATGAGAGGCCAAAACCTAATAACAAAAAATTAGACAAATGCATACTCTCATATAATTAGCTAGATGAAGGGACTTATGCTAAAATTAATAACTTGATAAGGATTGGTTCAAATCACTGGCCAATAAGAGTTAAAATAGTGGTAAATGAATTAAAAAATAGATCATAATTTAAAAACAAGTAGATGTTGTTAGAAATAGATTATATTACATCATTTGGATCATGTAAATGTACCTTCCTAGGTACATACTTAGGACATTAGATTACTTTAGGGGGAAGTTATATAGTTACTTCATGTAATGTAATAAATGCACAAGTGTCAATGTGCAAGTTGTATATGTGCAAGGTGTCCCTTGCACAGCTAGGTAGAGTGTTGGCCAAGGAACCTATCTTCCTATATAAAAGGGCCTCATTGTAACAAGCAGATATAGAGAAGCTCATAGCATATTTGTAGGTAGTATCATATTGTTGTGTATATCACCATATATTGGTGATGGGTGCAATGTAGTCAAGTAGCTTTGTTCATAAAGTGTCTATTTCCTCCATAGCTACATTGTATCCATTTTCATTATTTCTATTTATAGCATATTTAAGTCATCTCACATATTTACTTTCTTTCATATTATTATGCATCTTGTGATTGCTATCTTCCATTGCATATTGTATCAAAATCTAACAGATGTGGGAAGACCATTCTCAATTTGTTGATATGATAACACAAATGTGGAATTCTTCAAGAAACAATGGGTTGTATACACTTCCAAAACAAATTAAATCAATGACATCTAGATTATAAGAAATGAACAATAACACTTTTGGAAATATTTTTTAGAAGAAAAAACTAAAAGATAAACTTTCAAAATTTCAAAATGGTGATCATAATAATCCAAGCTCGGAGGAAAGGGAGTTGCTTAGTAAATATTATAATATTTTGAGTAAGGAAGAGAAATTTTGAATATTAAAATTGAGACAAAATTGGTTAAAAGAAGGGGATAAAAATACAAAGTTTTTTCATAGCATGGCTATAGTATAAAGATCAACATCTAGAATTAGTAGAACTAAATCAATAGAAGGGGTTTAGATTAAAGACCATAGTGGAATCGAAAAGGAGGCAAGGTCTTTTTATCAAAATATTCTAGGATTAGAGGAATTTGAAGTTCTTAATGATAAACTTCTATAAGAAGTACCTTCAATTATAATAGATGAAGGCAATATGAAACTGATGGAGCCTATTACTCTAAAAGAAGTTCATTTAGCTCTTTTCTCTTTTAATAAAGATAAATGCCCAAGTCCAAATGGGCTCTTTGTAGCATTCTATCAACATAATTGGGATACAGTGAAGGATTTTTTATTGGTGGCACTGGAACAGTCTAAGGTAAAACAATATATACGTTATAAAATAAATGCAACATATCTTACCCTGATTCTAAAAAAGAAGGATGTTGAATTATTTGATTCATTTAGACCCATAAACCTATATAATATGACATATAAAATTATCTCTTAAGTGATAGTGAATTGGTTAAGACCATTGTTTGACAAAAAAATTTCAGAAGAGCAAGGAAGATTTGTGAAAGGAAGACATATTATGGATGGGATCATAGTAGCTCATAAAGTTATGCATTCAACAACTTCAAGAAAAGAGAAAGCAATGATCCTAAAACTTGATATGAGTAAAGCCTATGATAGGGTTAAATGGGTCTCCATAGTTTCATATTTAGTGTTGGTCAATGGGTTAGTAACAAAATCATTTAAAGCCAAGAGAGGTCTTAGATAGGGAGATCCTCTATCACCAGATTTGTTCATTATTATGGCAAAGGTTTTGGGTAGGAACTTGAAGAAGGCTAACAAAGATGGGCTTATAAGTGGACTTAAGACTAGTAATAAGATCAACAACATCATCCATCAACAATTTGTAGATGATACAACCTTTTTTAAGAGGGAAAGAATACATGAGGCCAGAGCTTTGAATAACTTATTAAAGGAATAGGAAAGAGCATAAGGGCAAAAATAATAGGACAAAATTCAAAATTTACTTCCTAAACATCCCAACTAGAATCAAAGTAGGGATATGCAAGTTACTTCAAATGGAGGAGGTAAATTTACCATCAACTTATCTAGGGATGCCCTTATTTGAGGGGATAATGAGGATATAATTATGGAATCCAATTATAAGTAAAGTTAAGAATAAATTACCAGTATGGAAAGGTAGATGGTTATCGTTAGCAAGAAGAGTGCAACTAATTAAATTAGTCTTACAGGCCATTCCAACATATTATATGTCCTTTTATACTATGCCAAAATTGATAGAAAAAGTTTAATCTATATTATGCGACCATTTTTGTGGTCAAGATTACATGATAAAAATAAATTTCCTTTAGTGAAATGGAGCAAGTTATGTGATGATAAAACTAGGAGAGGTCTCGGTTTAAGAGTTCTTATGGATGCAAAGTTGGCTCTTAAGGGAGAAGTAATTTGGAGATTGTACAAAGAAAGTCAAAAACAATGGGCAAAAATTCTTTTAAGTATGTTAAACCTAATGACCCAAATTTAATATTTACTACATTCTTTCTACCAAACGACTTTCACTATAAATTGATTTAAAAAATTAATTAATCTAATAATTAAATCTTCAGTTTTTTTTCCCTTTTCTTACCTTACCTCAATTGAATATGAGATGACTTCTAACATCGAAGAATGTGTGTACAAAGTCAAAGTGTTACCTCAATTAAAAATGGGATGGCTTCTATCTCAACAAATCTCTCCAAAGTTTCATATACGAGCATGCTATCCACGAGGAACCTAACGTAACCTTCCACGGTTGGTTCTCACTTGCCTATGGGCTGAGCATCAGGTTCCTTTTGGCCCTCTTTGGCAACATCTCTGGTATGAGTCGCATGGCCACATTTCTCATTTCCTCAACGACTCCCCCAGCTTTCTCTGGGTAATGCTTCTTCGCCTGCCTTCTCTGCTGTTGCTGCTGCCCTCACTTCCACCACACCTAATGCCCTTCTACCTTGCCTGCTTTTGGTAAATTTGCTTGAAATAGCGATGATATTATGACTTCTGTGGGATTCTGGAAAAGAAACTTGTCTCCTCGGAGACAAAAGCCTGGTCTGGCCGTACGAGTGTTGAGGAAAAACGGGCTTGCATGGGGGCAATTCATTCACTTTAGCATAAGAAGAAGAATCCATCTGCAGCTGAAAGGTTTGAGATACTGACACAGGCATCTGGCCTACATCCAATTGTTTGCCTGATGTTCAATCAGAGATTGATAGATTCAATGGATAAATTTAGATATCTTAATATGGAGCCAGATGTTTATATGCTAGCACAATGGCCTTCTATAGAGTTTCCTCATGGAAGAGACATGTCCTGGACGATTGAGTGAATTAGGGAGAAGAAACAATGATGTGAGAAGAATCTTCCATTTTTTTTAATTTTGTTTGTGTTTTTTATTTCTTGTTTACGCAACAGTTTTGGTGCCGTTGAAGAATTGGATTCATCAGTTTCTTGGGGTCAGAATATTTTAATTCGATAAAAAAAAAGACATCGACCATTCAGGGGGTGGGGAAGTTTTTTTTTTGTGCGTGACACAAATCTTCTATCTGCAATCTCTTCCTTCGGTGAAAATGACGTCATGGGAGTCACATCCGCACTTTAAAAAATATAAAACTTGGCTTTTCCTTGAAGTGTTTTTAAGTCTTTTCTTCTTTCTTTTTAGATTGTCATATGACTAGACAGTAGTATAGACCTATCGCTATGAGTGTTTAAGTTTAAGGTTGACTTGTATAGACCTATCGCTATGAGTGTTTAAGTTTAAGGTTGAGAATTGTATAGACTTATCGCTATGAGTGTTTACAAGTTTACGGTTAACGGTTCCAATTTTAAGTTTTTTCGGGGTTCCTCATCATTTAAAAAGTTTACTAAAATAGGGCAACGTGGAAATAATGCTACAAAAACTTTTACCAATTCTTTTGTATAGCAAATATATATATTTAGATTTTTTAAAAGATATTTACGTGGGTTTTAATTTTAAAGTCTATGAATTTGAGCAATTAATTAATATTTTTTTAATTGATTAATAAGTAACTAATATAGGTCCGAGGTGTAGACCAATTGGTTCATCCAAACCCCATAAGGGGGGCGGAGGTCCAAGGTTCAAATCTCGGGCCTCCCGGACTGAACGCTTGTCCCTTTCCTGGTGCTTTCAGCGGCGTAAAAGGTTTAAAATGATTGTGGCATGGTGGTTATAGGGGCGGATTGCGCGAAGATTTGTGTGGCAGCTTCTAGGGCGGACAACGCAGAATACTGTGACGACCATAAAAGCTGGACAATCTGCCCGGATTTGTGGCGGTTACCGATTCCACCATGTAAATTCAAAAAAATAAAAAATAAATAAATAAGTAACTAATATTATTTAGTTATTATTATTTTACTAATCTAGTAAAGATTGGTTTTTTTTTTTAATTCTTCTTGGTCTATGCTTAGACAGGTCTTTAGAGTGCTAAAAATGCATCCTTTATAAAGTAAGATTTTTTTTTTTTTTTGGTGGAATTGGTAGTTATTATGATAATCTAGGTAGAATTTTTTATGGTTGTTACATTATTCTGCGTTGTTCACTTCGAAATTCGTCACACATTACTTTGCACAATTCGTCCCGATAACCACCATGTTGCAATCATTTTAAATATTTTATGCCTTTGAAAGTACCAATAAAGAGACAAGCGTTCAGTCCAGTGAAGCCCGAGAATTGAAACTTAGACATTAGTCCCTTTATGGGGTTTGGCCACATCAATTGGTCTACACCTTGGACCTATAAAGTAAGATTTTTACAATGAATCACATTCATAATTTTTTATCATCTACTCAAACTTTAATTTGAAATATATTTATTTATATTAAATAGTTAAAATTTGAGAGAAAAGACAAGCATTTGCTCAATCAATTTTAAAGGAGAGGGTTTAAGTTTAAAACTTATTAAGTTATACATGCATAATAGTCAAGTTGTTTAGGTTTATATCTTCGCGATGGATTGTCTGATTTAGTTGATTCTTAGACTAATTTGTGCAAAATTTAAAATGAGTGGTCATATGAAGGAATTTGAAGAATCTTGAGGGAGATATGACTCTTTGAAGACAACCATCCAAAACAAGGGCAATGATGATTTTTCAAATCACGAAAAATGAAATTACAAATATTTGTCAGCTATGGTTTGAATGATGGGAGGAGAAAAGAAGGGCTAGGGCTTCAATAAGGCAAGACATTCTATCTGGGCATAAAATATTTTCAGCTAAGTTTATTTTTCCCTTTTTATCTTAGAAATTTTACAAGCAAATTATTTTAAAAATATATCAAATATTATATTTGCTATAGGATATTTTGGTAAATTTTAGTAAATTTTGAGTTTTAGTTTCCTTCCCATTGACCAATTTATAGCTAAATCGTTACAATCATCTCTAGTAGTAGATATTAGTGAGCACACCATAGAGGATCGATCCTTGTTGCTTAAGGATAGGGTTGGTTTGGGTAAATTTAATGGGTATTGGTAGGGGCTTTAGTCTTTAGAAAATTGATTGATATGAGTTGGAAGTCTCCAGGAGTGATTTTATCCTTCATTCCTAAAGGTTTCTTCCTAGCCATTTTTTGTTCTAAGAAAAAAAGAGATAAAATCATAAAAGGGGTCCCTTGGTTTTGATATGAAGGCTTTTCATTTGAAAATATAAATCCATCCCTAATACCAATGTGGATTAGGATGTATGGGTTGCCCACTGAGTTTTGGGATATGGACACCTTCAAGGTAATAGGCAACACTCTAGGAGAATTTCTTGAGATTTCAAAAACTACAAAAGATGGATTCTTGGCTATTTATGCTTGGATATTGGTCATGATTGATATAAGTAAAACTTTACCATAATCAATCATTCTTAAGTATGGGGATAAAATGTGGACCCAAACCATAGATTATGAAAACATATCTTTTAGATGTAGAAGATGTCATGCCCTAAGAAGAGTCCAAAAAAATCATATATAGAAAACTACAAGAGAAACTTACAAATGGATATGGATGACAGATAGATTTAGACAAATGAAAGCAATTAAACAATGGAGGTCATTTAGGAAGGATATTGGAAGAAATACCAACTCTTTTGAGGCTTTAGCCTATGAAGAAAAAGGAGATCAAACATTAGAGGACATAGTACAACAGATTCATCGTTTTAACAAGGAATTGTCTATTTAGTATGATCCTAATTTAGGGACAAACATTCTCGACGAACCTAAGTAATGTATCTTATCAAATTTTGAAGACCCTCTTGAAGTACCATACACCATTCATGAGAAGAACTGGTAAAGAAAACACAATGTTAGATCTTAATACCTCTACCATTAATAAAGAAATACCAAAAAATGAGCAGTACAAGTCAAAAGCTTATGTAGTTGAGCTAGGAGAAGATAAATATGATGAATGAGAAACTTATGAAAGAATATTGAGGAATAGAATAATAAGACCTACTCCTGATTTTGGCAAGGCAAAAAGAGGAAAACCCTCAAATTATCAAGCGAGCTCCAGGGAAGCAAGAGCAAACACAAATAAAGGAACACAAACTAAGTTGGTTGAACTTCTTTTTTTCAAACAACAAAATGATATTGGTAATTCGTAGGCGTGGCCAATAGCTCCTAATGAGACATGATTATCATCTCATGGAATATAAGGGGTGCTAATTCCCCTACAAAGTAGAGATGTATCAAGGACCTCTATTTAAGTAATAATATTGATATTATTTGTATCTAAGAAACTAAAATGATAAAAGAAGTTTCTAAAACTATGAAAACAATATGGACGAGGTGTGAATGAGATTCTATGGATTCTAAAAGAGTGGTAAGGGGAATTATAACTTGTTGGAATCCTATTAGAACCTCCTATGTAAACATTCATAAAACTGGGCATTGAATAACCTCTCTAGTCGCATGCTACTTTACAAATATTTGTTTCATCCTTATCAATATCTATGAACCTACAACTCAATCAGGCAAATTAATAGTTTGGAGTGTAATTGAAGCCTTTATGAGAAGTAAAGACGAAGATACCAAATTCATGATCATAGGAGATTTTAATGCCATAACCAAGTTGGATGAAAAATTTGGGGGAATTAGGAAATCAACTCAAAGTATGAGAGATTTCTTAGCTTTTATTCAAAATAATTATCTATGGGAGGTTGAGTTCGAAGAAGATAAATATACATAGGACCAACAACATGAGAGACCAGAATCTATAGCAAAAACATTAGACAAATGCTTACTCTCAAATCATTAGCTAGATGAAGGGACTTGTGCTAAAATTAATACCTTGACAAGAATTGGTTTAGATCTTGGTCAATAAGATTTAAAATAGTGGTAAGTGAATTAAAAAATATCACATTTTAAATATGAGCAGATGTGGGAAGACCATTTTTATTTTGTTGATATGATAACACAAACATAGAATTATTTAGGAAACGATGGGTTGTATACACTTCCAAAATAAATTAAATCAATGACATCTAGATTAAAAGAATGAAACAAGAATGCTTTTGGAAGCATTTTTTAGAAGAAAAAACTAAAAGATAAACATTCAAAATTCCAAAAAGGCGATCATAATAATTCAAGCTCGAAGGAAAGGGAGTTGCTTAGTGAATATCATAATATTTTGAGTAAGGAAGAGAGATTTTGGAGATTAAAATTGAGACAAACTTGTTAAAAGAAGGGGATACAAATACAAAGTTTTTCATAGGATGGCTATAGTACATAAATCAACATCTAGAATTAGTAGAATTAAATCAGTAGAAGGGGTTTGAACTAAAGACCAGAGTGAAATTAGAAAGGAGGTAAGGTATTTTTATCAAAATATTCTAAGATTAGAGGAATTTGAAGTTCTTAATGATAAACTTCTACAAGAAGTACCTTCAGTTATAATAGATGAAGATAATAGGAAATTAATGGAGCCTATTACTCTAGAAGAAGTTCATTTAGCTCTTTTCTCTTTTAATAAGGATAAATCCCCAGGTCTAGATGAGCTCTTTATAGTATTCTATCAACATAATTGAGATATAGTGAAGGATTATTTATTAGTGGTAGTGGAACAATCTAGGGTAAAACAATACATACCTTATAAAATAAATGCAACATATCTTACCCTAATTCCAAAAAAGAATGATGTAAAATTGTTTGATTCATTTAGACCCATAAGCCTATGTAATATGACATATAAGATTATCTCTAAAGTGATGGTGAATCAGTTAAGATCATTGTTAGGCAAAATATTTCATAAGGGCAAGGAGGATTTGTGCAAGGGAGAAAGATTCTAGATGGGATTATAGTAGCTTACAAAGTTATGCATTTAACAACTTCAAGAAAAGAAAAATCAATGATCTTAAAACTTGATATGAGTAAATCCTATTATAGGATTAAATGGGAAGAAATGGGTTAGATGGATTAAAGCTCGTGTCTCTACAGTTTCATATTCAGTGTTGGTCAATGGGTTAGTAACATAATTATTTAAAGCCAAGAGAGGTCTTAGACAGGGAGATCCTCTATCACCATATTTTTTTATTATTATGGTAGAGGTTTTGGGTAGGAACTTGAAGAAGGCTAACAAAGATGGGATTATAAGTGGACTTAAGGCTAGTAATAACATCAACAACATCACCCATCAACAATTTGTAGATGATACAACTCTTTTGGGGAGGGAAAGAATAAATGAGACCAGATCTTTGAATAACTTATTAAAGGAATACGAAAGAGCATCAGGGCAAAAAATTAATAGAAAAAATTTAAAATTTACTTCTTAAACACCCTTGTTAAAATCAAAGTAGAGATACATAGTTTACTTCAAATGGAGGAGGCAATTTTGCCAGCAACTTATCTAGGGATGACCTTATTTGAGGGGAGAATGAGGATAGAATTATAGAATATGATTATAAGTAAAGTTAAGAATAAACTACTAGCATAGAAAGGTATATGGTTATCATTAGCAAGAAGAGTGAAACTAATTAAATCAGTCTTATAGGCCATTCCAACATATTATGTCCTTGTATACTATGTCAAAATCGATAGAAAAAAATTAATCTATATTATGCAGTCATTTTTGTGGTTAGGGTTACATGATAAAAGGAAATTTCCTTTAGTGAAATGGAGCAATTAATGTGATGGTAAAACTAGGGGAGGTCTTGATTTAAGAGTTCTTACGGATGCAAACTTAGCTCTTAGGGAAAAAGTAATTTGGATATTGTACAAAGAGAGTCAAAGACAATGGGCAAGAATTATTCTAAGTATGTTGAGCCCAATGACCCAAGCTTAATATTTAATGCATTCTCTCTACCAAATGGTTATGCACTATGGAACAGTTTAAAAAATCTATTGATCTAGTGATTAAAGTTTTAAGATGGGTGGTGGTAACTGGAGAAAGTATTTCTATTTGGATGGATAATTTGGTGTGATAAAAAACCACTTAATATAAATCCAAATTTTTAAACCATGGATGAGATTACTTCAAGATAAATATGGTGATAGTGTTTCAAACATTTTGTACAAGGATCATGAAGAAAGATACAAATGGAAATAGTAGATTTTTACAAGTATACAAGACATTAATACTAGAAGGCAGTTGAGTAGAAAGATAACAACAATTATTGTTCCAAGGGGAGTTCAATAGCTCAGGAGAATACATAACAAGAAGTGGATATAATGTAAAGCACCAATAAAATAGGAATATTGCAAGAATATGGAGAGATATTTGGGATAGCCCAAGCATTCCTAAGGTCAAAATGTTTGTTTGGCTAGTAGGTCATAGAAGAATTTTATCTTGGAATAACCTCATGAAAAGGGATTTTCATGGTCCCTCATAATGTGTTCTTTGTAAAAAGTAGGAGGAGAGTATAGCACATCTCTTGGGGCACTACTCAATAGTCTAAAAACTATGGTAATGGATTCTTAATATGTTTGGTAAATGCATGGTGATGAATAGCCAAATTTGAAGAATAATTAAAGCAATGTCATAACACTTTTAAAAGTGAGGTTTTATAGAAATCTTGAGATATATAAAAAGATACAATACTTTGGATTATATGGTTAGAAAGGAATAAAATAATATTTAAGAGAAATAAAAGTAGTTTAGAGGTAATGAAAATAAATATCTGTTTAGCCATAGAGGAGTCTAAACCAACCCTATCAACTCACCCAAATTCCTAATAAAGAAGCAGAGAGCCTTGATAGATGGAGTCAAGTCATCAAATGGAATTATGATGTTGGGTATAGGAGAAACAAAAGGAAGAAAAATAATATAAAGTGGAAACCACCATATGTGGAGTTGGTCAAATTGAATTTTGATGGAACATCTAAAGGAAATCTAGGATCAATAGGAGGAGGAGGAATAATTAAAAATAATAGAGAATATATTTTGTCTCATTACACTTTTAATAGTGTATTTAAGACAAATAATGAAGTTGAATGTTGGGTGGCTTTGGAAGGGTTAAAAATATGCAAACAAATAAAAAGAGAATAGAGTATGGATGGACGATGATTCACTCATAATGATAAGTGCAATTTTGAGGAAAGCAAAGGCTCCATGGAACATACAAGAGATAATTGTGAAAATTTAAGACCTTGCTATAGAGTTTGAAGAAATCAAGTTTACACATACGTTAAGGGAAGGAAACAAATGTGCAAATAGGCTAGCCAATAGAGGGGTTTTAATTGAGGATCACGAAGTTAAATATTTTTCTCCATGGTTACAAGAAGTAGTAAGTTTAGCTAAAGCTGACAAGAAAATGTTAACTACCTAATTCAAATAATGATTAAGATTTACTTTAATATTTTCCATTGGTAATATTTGCTTTATTTTATAACATTAATGTGTTTTTATATAAACTAATTATTATAATTTTTGTAGTTGCATGTGTGCTTTTGGAAGGAAACTAGCAATCCAGATATGGTAAAGTGGACTATGATAGTGCGATATTTTAGAAATATTACTCTACTAAGATGAAATACATAGTAGAGGTGAATTTTTGGTATTGTGAAGGTTTTTGTGGGAAAATGTCAAGAAGGATGCTAAATTTTGGAATAATTGTATTCATACAAAAAAATGAAAAAAATCCAAAAACTGAAAATCAAGAATTCAAACATTTTATGTAAAATGATATAGGTTTCTAGCTATAGAAACTCAATTGATATGAGAATTGAATCTATTTGTAAAATCTCAATGTCTAAATAATAGAGTTGTGTTTTTCCAGGGGTGGGGGACTCGAGTACAACCCCTTGTTCTCTAGAAAAAAAATGTTGTCTAGGTTTAAACCTTATTTAGCAATACATGCATAATAGTCAAGTTGTTGTAATACCACCATGTGGTGGTCATGATGTAATACAATTGAGGTCACTTCACTCCCATATAACCAATTTTAGAAAAATAAATAGAGAAAGATATATAATTGGTTTTATTTTTAATTTAACATAACAATAAAGATATAACAACAAATAAATCAATATGAAAGTATAACATAGGTTTAATTATCACTAGGAACCTTGGTTTTTAGGAGCAAGCATGAGGCATGAGTAAGTGTGAGCCTCACCTTTATTGTTTTAGATATTTGGGAAAGATAAATCAATATGCAAGTATCACATAAGTTTTTATGTAACTGAGAGTGTTGGTTTCTAGGAGAAAGTGTGAGACTCACAATTTCTTATTTTAGATGTTTGGGAAAGAGTAGGGAGCAAGTGCCCATAGATAGAGTTTGAATAAGAAGTAAGTGTGAATAAGGAGTGAGCCTCACCTTTTCTTGATCCAAGTATTTGGTGAAATTAGAAAATAAAGGATTATTATGAGAAAAATCTAGGTAGTACAAAGGAAAGCTATATTTGAAAGTCCTAACTAGAAGTAAGGATGCCCTAGTTGAAAGTATGTATGTCCTAGTTGTAGACAAGAGGAAGAATGAATCTATGGCAAACCCTATCTAAGCAATATATGTTACATTAAAAGTGATTATCAAGGATGATATGATTGAACATAATATAATGGTTCTTAAAAGTAGAGGGTCAATATGTAAGTTCCATTGATACTACCCAAGGTTTTTAGAGATTCAAATTTGGATCAAGTGGAAGTAGGAATTGAATTCAAATTACCCCATGATTTTTTTCAAAAGGTGTTTTTCCTCATCTTCTCTAGTTCATAAATCAAGGATAATGTAGTAGGTGGTGGCCTATGGTTTAAGGGGAGAGATACCCTATATTTAAAATCATGAAATGAAAAATTTCAATGGAGACAAAAACTATTAAAAACCTTCTACTGTGGTTTAGGCTTTTTGGACTTCCATATCACCTATAAATAAGGAGGATCTAAAGGATATTGGTAATACTCTAAGAGATTTCATCTAAGAGGGACCCACTACTAAGGAGTGAAAGTATGTTGTATATACCCAAATATGTGTTACCATGGATATTTCAAAATCTTTCCCATAATCCATTAAGAATAAATTTGAATCAAGAGAATAGGATCAACAAGTAGATTATGATAATATTAAAATTTGATGTTGTAAATGTTATGAGACTTGACAGATGATAAGGTATTAGAAGGTGAAAATGATGGAAAATATTGATCATAAGAGGAACTTCAAGATGAAACAAGGAGATCAAACTATAGTATAATATGGATCAGATTAAAGGATTTTTCACTCATAAAAAGTGGTAAAGAAAATCCCTTTATATCATCAAATGGTGAATGCCATTACAGATCTCTCATATCAACCAGTAGAAGAAATAAATAAAGATAAAAGAGATGAGGACGTACAATGTCCAATTTCAAATTCAAAAGGAATTAAATGTATGTAGAAAGATACGAAAGAAAAAATTATTAGAAAAAAAAAGAAAGCAAAAGAGGTCAACTATAATTTAGGTAAATCATCTTCATTTTCCTCAAGTAGCATAAAATACTCTCCTTTCAATAGGAACAAAAATAGTGTAGAGGTTATCCCCTACACTTTAGGTTTTTAAGAGTAGTATAATTTAGAAATGAGGATGGAGGATATCTATGGTAATTTAGGGTTTTTAGGGCAACATAAGAAGGTACTTCATATGAAGGATCATCCTTGCACTTTAGGGTTTCTAAGGCAACATAAAGAAGAAAATACTTTTGAGGTTATTCCTTGCACTTCAAATCCTTTACAACAAAGACAAAACTATAGATGATAAGTCTAATTATGAACAATATGGAAAAACTAAAGATATTGATGGAGATGGAAGTGTTGGTGGGAATGAAAAAATGAGATGAAAACCTAAGAAAAAAAGAAAACTTAGACAAATATTAATATGAGAGAATAAAAACAAAAGTAAATATCCCAAGTGTTAATAAGAAGAGGACTAAGCTCACTAATAAAAACAAAAAGTGATGACAAAAGGTATCTTGGAATATTAGGGGCATGGACAAGACCCTTAAAAAAGAGTTATTAGTGAATTAACATGTTATCATAGCCAACATATTTATAGAAAAGGAAACCACATAGTAGATATTTTTAGCTAATCATGGTTTTGATCTTTACCTTAGAAAATTTTAAATTTTAGAAGGCAACTAGCCAATTATCTCTTATTGTAAATGATTTTAAGGAGTTGATTGCAAAAAAATAGAAGTTTGCGAAAGATGAAAAATATAATTAAAAATTAAAATGGGAATATTTATGATAATAAAAGATAATCTATATATGATTTAATTGACTTAATAACAATTTAATGACAAGCAATATAAAATTTTAGGAGATTCAAAATTAGATCAAGTGGAAGTGGGGATTGAAATCAAATTACTCCATGACTTTTCTTTGGATGATTTTTCCTCATCATCTTCTTTGGTTTAGATGTTAGGGATAAGATATATGATGGACCATGCTTTAGGAGGAGAGATGCATTACCTTTAAGACCATAGAGTGAGAAACTTTTTGTGGAGACAAAAACTATTAAAATATTTCTAATGTGGATTAAACTTTTTGGAATTCCATATCATCTTATCAGTAAGGGTGTTTTGAAGAATATTGGCAATACTTCGGGGGAGTTCATCCATGAAGGACCAAGTACAAAGAAAAGAATGCATGTTGTATACACCTCTCATTACGATTAAATATAAATAAAGAGAATGAGACCAAAAAGTAGATTATGAAAATATTGCATTTGGATATCATAAGTGTTATGAGACTAAACACAAGGCAAGAGATTACAAAGTGAAAACAAGGGAAAAAAATGGAAAATTATGCACAAGAGACAAACTTCAATATGGAGCAAGGAGATTGATGAGCACCAAAAATGCTCATTTTATATACACTTTTAAGGGGCATCGTTATTGGTTTAATTAGCATTAGAGATGTATTTTTATATAACTTATGCATATAATTGATAAAAAATTTAGTATTATGCTTGACTAGTGTTTTTAGTGGAAACTGTGTATAAATGCAGGTTTTGCTACTAATCTGGTGTTTTCCAGTTTACATCCCACTTGGACCTGGCATTGTGCAAGAAGGCACCTTGATCCCATACATTTGGAGGTGCCTAGATTTACAAGTAGGCACCTTACTCTACAGGCAGGCGCCTTACTCTACAGGTAGACGCCTTACTCTACAGGTAGGCACCTTGATGCCATACATTGGAGGCGCCTTGATCTGACCAAGTCAATAGAAAGGTACCTTGATATGACCAAGTCAAC
This sequence comes from Wollemia nobilis, assembly GCA_028583015.1. NCBI lineage: Eukaryota > Viridiplantae > Streptophyta > Pinopsida > Araucariales > Araucariaceae > Wollemia > Wollemia nobilis. The sequence goes on from JAQPPZ010000521.1 coordinate 15,965,283, forward strand.
AGGAAGGCACCTTGATCTGACCAAGTCAACAAGAAGGCACCTTGATGAAGAAGTAGGCGTCTACTTGTGACATCTTGATGAAAAAGTAGGTGCCTACTTATGGCACCTTTATGAAGAAGTAGGCACCTACTTGTGATGCCTTGATGAAGAGGTAGGTGCCTACTTGAGGCACCTTGATGAAGAAGTAGGCGCCTACTTGTGGTGCCTTGATGAAGAAGTAGGCACCTACTTGTGGTGCCTTGATGAGGGAGTAGGCACCTTGCTCCCACCTTGCTCCCATTGAGAAGATGCACCAAGTCAACTTTGATTGGTTGACCTATGGGCGGAGGAGGTTGTTGCATGTGAAGACAAAGGAGAAATATTCTAATCGTATATTATTATTAAAATAGAGTAAAGCACTTTTATTATTAATCGATTGGTCGGTTGATTTTCTAAGGCTTTTAAAAGCATTATTTTTAGGTTGTATTATTTTAGCATTATTACATACACCTAAGGATTATCATATTTATCCTTCTGGTGAATGGACAAACTTTCAATTGGAGAATAAAATATGTGTATAAACCAATTGTAACTAATCACGTTATGTGATTAAAAATAGACTAATTTATTATTATAACGAGATTTGGTTGCGCTTTATATAAAGACATAGGCCAGATATATGAGGGCAATGAAAAATTACACAAAATATATTTTATATTATTTCTAAGAGTGCAAATACTCTTAGTTTCTTAAAGCAACTGTTATGTGATTAACCAGGCGGACTATCTATGGGAGCCTAGGCCCACTCCTTGCAGTAGTCCTCCCCTATTTTATTTATATTATTTATTTTTAGTAGATTAGATTTACTGCTTTATTTAATTTAGTTGTGTGTTTTATTTTCCTGCATTTTAATTTCCTACACTTTTATTTTCAGCACTTTAATTTTAGTTTGTAATTTATTTATTTATTTTTCTACACTTTATTTTATTTGGTTTGGTTGAAATCAAAATGCACAAACATTCCCCACCAAATTAAATTAATACATAAGGATTCATTCCCTCACACTGCAATCATATACTGTGCATGACACTCGTAAGTTTACAGACTTATCGGATTGATAATTTATGGTAAAATAAATGACTATTTTCTAAACATAATTTTTGCTCACCATTTTGGCACCGTTGTCAGGGAGTTTCAAAACTATAATGTTATGATTTACAGATCAGTTGAACAATCCATTTAAAATTACCTGTAGATCTTCTACTTGAGAAGCGTGAGGCCACCGAGGGCCTTTTTACAGGGTCAAAACAGTTGCTAGAATAGTCAGAGCCAAATCCCATAGGCAACGGTTTAAATTTATCAACTTCTTAGTTAAATAAATGAATGAACCTGATGTACCATATTAAGTATAGAATTAGAATAAATTGTGTTGAAAAATAAAAAAATAGGCAATGAAGATTTCCATCATATTCTGAATGGTTTCACGATATCAAAGAAATAACACAACCCAGGACTGATATAGTTGAAAATATTTAGGTATGTGTTTTTATACAGAAATCATTAGGGAATTATGCCTCCAGAAGCTTATTTTTAATGATTAAAAAAATTTACAGGCTTCATGCTTTGCAACATATTGGTAAAATCCTTCAATGATAACATTAGTAGTAGGAAAAATGATAGAGCAAAATTTAAAGAACATCTTGTTATGGAGTATGCTCTTCACTTGCACTTAAGGTGACCTGGTGAATCAAAAACTAGCACGTGGTTTTAAAATACTGCTATGCCATGTTTTATCCAAATTGCCATCCCGCATATAATCATTTGCTAGCCTGCACATTTTTCCATTATGTTGAAAGAGTTTGGTGTTGAGGCCATGAAGGAAAATACTCTTCTCATGCTACAACATATCAAACTAGTTGATAAAGAAGGAGATGATTCAGAAGACTAGTTTAGATGTAGGCATGGGGGGACCCCACCTTCATCATTACCACCAATAACACAATGAATGTTGTTTACAGTGTTCATGAAAAAAAAATCTCTTCTGTTGAAAAGGCTCCAAGTTAACGTGTAAATCAAAAACAGAGCTTTATTTTTTACTACCTGTTGGAAGAGAGTATCCTCTTTCCCTAGGACCAGCTTGGTCCAGAAGGGGAATGAGAAATCTCCAATCGATAGCTAAATAAAGCAGGGGAGGAGCCTGAAAGTAATTAGATGTCAAATATCTACAAGAAGGCCACATGGTGCCTGAGCACAATAAATCATATGAATGGAGCTCGTAGTGGCCAGAAATAATAGCACATAAGTCTCAACGATGTGTCTCATAAAAACATCACACCTGAACACCCGACACATGTCGCGGATGATGATGGGTAGATTTATTTCATTTTCACCCACACTCTAGGATATAGACCAGAGGATCACAGTGTAGATGGGATCCAACTTTATAGTTGATTTGTAGAGGAATTCTCATCAAATTTGACCAAGAATAATGTTGATGAAGAAACACGCAAACGGTTTTTTTTGGCACAACATGTATAGTCTGCAATAGTAAGATGCAATTGGTTCTTGTTGCTTTAATTCTGCCTGCGAAGGAAGTAATTCAAAATGGGAGATCATTTTGATTTGGACGCATGTGTATCAGGGCTGTATAATGTCTAATCAATAAAAAAGGAGTGACATGTTCAGGAGCACACAGTAAGAAAATGATGATGCATAAAGGTTAATCCCTGCAATGCATTCAAAGAGTTCAATGCTCTTGAGATACGTCAAATCAGGATTAAAATATTTTCTATGTGTTGTTGATGAGGAGCTTAGTGTTTCAAATGTTTGGAGTTGTTGGTTGTCATAAATACTCTAATTATGGTATATGGGATGCAAAATTTTTGCACACTAGGCTACGTAGTTACCTTACTAGACCCTTTAAAGATATCAATACGGCCTATATGGCCTCCACTTTTTAATGCACAGTGTCAATATTACAGTTTTTTTGGTAGCATTTCATTATGTTAAAATATGTGAGAAAATAAAATACAGATAAGACATTGTAGCAAGTGTGAACAAGACTTAGCTTGAAACGGCTTAGAAAAATCTAGTTTTTCTAAGCACAGTGTGAACACACTTACCTTTTGTCGGCTAATCTTGTCGGATGGTCGGCATGATATTCTTTCTCCCTTACCTCTATTTTCTCCTTATCCCTCCATTGTCCTTCCTCCTTTCCTGTCATCCATTTTCCCTTATCACTCCACTTCCTTCCTCTCCCCACGCCCGTTGCCACCTACCACTCCACTTCCTACTCCTCCGTTCTCTCTAATCTCTGCTATCTTCCTCCACCTTCCCTTCCCTACTATTTCGCATGTTCTAAGCCTATATAAGGTTTATTTTAATGTAATATTTTGCAGGTTAGTTTAATGAATTATTTCGGCTATATTTTATTCGTGTCAATTTTTACCTTGGCCTAATGTTAATCTAAGCTTACCTTAACCTTAGATTCACACTGGTATCAGAGCTGAGGGGGCACGGATCCCGAGGGCCGAGGTAAGGCACGAAAGCCGAGCGCAATGGATCCCGAGGTGCGACTGGCGAGAGACTGGCGCACGGATCCCGAGGAGCGATGGAGCGGCTATCGCATAGATCTCGAGGAGCGCACGGATCCCGAGGATCTGACTGGATGCTGACAACAGGCTGACGTGGCGGTGTTGAACTGGCGATGGAGCTAGGCGACAACTGCTGACGTGGAACGGAGTTGGCAGCACGTGGATCGAGGCTGACCAGGAGCTGACGTGGACGACGTGGCAGAGGCACGAGTAGACATGGACAAGCGTGCTGACGTGGCAGAGGCACGAGCAGACGTGGACAAGCGTGCTGACGTGGACGACATGGACGAACCGGGTGTGTGCCACGTGGCAGAGTTTGTCTGGTCGACGAAAGGGCAAAAGGTTGGCGAGATCGATTGCCCGAAGGCAATCGACCTAATGAGTGTTCGCAGGCTTTGATAAAGCCTGGAAACACTCATCGCCCACTGAATGTGGGACTAAATTTTTTTTTTAAAAAGTGTTTTAGCCAATGATTTCAATTATAAACTCTTACCTCTCTTTTTCCGTCCGGCTAGAGTGGTCTAGCGGTCAAGTCTCCCGCCTTGCAGAGAATAGACCCGGGGTCGAATCCCGTCGGGGTAAAAAAAAAACAAAAGGTTTTTTTATTTTTTTTGTACTTCGCCATTTAGAAGGATTCAAATTTATTTGTTGACATTCTCTACCACAACAGCCGCGTGTTGCAGCGGCTAAGACTGTCGGGTAGGCGACGGAGATCAACAGATCGAATCTCGTCGGGGATTTAAAAAAAAAGGTTTATTTTTTTAATTAAATTTTTTATTATTTGTTTTTTTTAAAAAGGTTTTAAAAAAAATAATTTAGTAATTTCTATATATTTTTTATTATGTTTTTTTTAAATATCCATTTTATTTAAAAAATAATAATTAAAAATATATATAGGAAATTGTTAAATGTTTTTTTTTAAAAGGTCTTTATTAAAACAAATTTTAGAAAATTTTTTTATAAAAATAAAAGGGTGCAAAGATATTTTGATATAAAAAGTTTTTTTTGGCATCATACTAAGTTGTAACCCAGTTCATACGGTGTGCTTCGGGTAGATGATCCGGTCAGCCGGATGCTATAATGCATTACTCTCTCTATTGAGAAGAGAGACTCCTGATTCCTTTGACGGGAAAGTCCAACGGTATGGACTTCATACAATGTTTTGCCAATTAGAAAACCAAGTGATTGCTCATCTGAGGAAACCAGATTCTGGCTACGAGGCGGATTCTGAAGATAATATCTTCGGGCAAAGGATAGTTGAATCCGAGACGGTTGAAATAGTACCTGAAGGACAATCAAGTGACAGCTTATTCACCCGCAGTGCTCGAAGTAGAAACAAGTGAGAGCTATACACCACGCTCTCCTGATTCAGAACAAGAAGAAGAAGAAGAAGAAGAAGAAGAAGAGGAAGAAGAACCAATGGAGGTGAAACCTGCAACTGAAGAACGAAATGTTCTCAAAAGAAGTTATGAACTAGCAATAGCACAAGAAGTCATTATAATTAGTGACGACGAAGCAGATAATTTCACCTTTCCAATTTTGGGTGATCCTCGAGAAGAAGAACGCCAAATCAGTGAGCATATTAAGAAAGCTAGATTTGATTTAAATCAAGTAAATCAGTGATCTATTTTGTACTTCTTTGTACTACTTGTTTGAAGTTGCAATAAAGTTTGCTTTCTAAAATGGCTTCCAATACTAGTCTACCAATCCCCGAGTTCAATGGTGGTGATTACGAGTATTGGTCAATTAAAATGAAAACTCTTTTGATAGGCAAAGGTCTTTGGGATGTGATTGAAGAGGGATATACTGAACCTCATCGTCGTTGATTGGGCAACTTTGAATGTTGCTAATAAAAGGGCTAGAAAGGAAGCACAGAAGAATAATTCTTCCGCCCTTTATCATATCCAAGCCGCCCTTGATAGAAGTATTTTCCCTAGAATAGCTTCTTTTATAACTGCTGAATCTGCTTGGAATGCTTTAAAAGAAAGTTATAGGGGTAGTGACCAAGTCAAACAAGTTAAACTACAAACCTTGAAATGAGAGTTTGAGACTCTTAAAATGCAAGAGAGTGAAAAGGTTGGTGATTACTGCGTGCGTGTGAAAGCCGTAGTAGATAAGATGGTCACTTTAGGAGAAGATGTAAAGCCTGAAGTTATAGTGAAGAAAGTGTTGAGGACACTTCTTCCTAAGTGGAATTCAGTTGCCATAATTATAGAAGAATCCAAAGACCTAACTTCTCTGTCTTTTGAATCCCTAATTGGCTCACTTCTCTCACATGAAGAGAGGTTACAACAAACTCCTTCCACAAGTTACGAAGGAGATGATAAAGCCTTTGCTTCACAAGAAGGCAGAGGTAGAGGCCATGGCAGAGGACAGTATAGAGGTAGAGGCAAAAATAATCAGAGAGGTGGAACTCCTAACAGAGGAGGAAATCAGAACAGAGGAGGATTCTCAAACAGAGGTGAACAACAGAATAGAGGAGGACAACAAAATAGAGGAAAACAATCAAGCAGAGGCAAAGGAGGAGATAAGTCAAAACAATCTTGCTACAACTGTGGCAAACTTGGCCATTATGCTCGTGACTGTTGGACAAAGACTTCACAAGGAACTAGTAGCAACCGAGAGCGAGTCAGCTTTGGAAATTTTGGAGAAGAGGAAGAGGCCACAAATCTCTTTCTCTCTTATGGTCGAGCAGAACGTAACATGAATGATACATGGATCTTGGACACTGGGTGTTCAAACCATATGAGTGGCAAAGAAGAGCTCTTTTCTACTCTAAACTCCTCATACAAATCCAAACATCAAATTGGGAGATGATAAATCATTGGCGCTTGAAGGCATTGGAGCCATGGCAGGTCCAACTAAAGAAGGCGTCAAACATGTAAGTGATATCTATTACACACCCCATCTTCAACACAATATTTTAAGTGTTGGTCAAATGTTAGAAAAGAACTACAAGTTGCTTTTTGATGAGGGTAAATGCACTATTTTTGATAAAAATAACAAGTAATAGAATCATTACACAAGTGCCAATGTCAAAGAATAGATTGTTTCCTTTAAAGTTTGGCCAGCCAGGGGGAGATAAGTTAGCAAATGTTGCTATTTCCAATCCAAGTGTCCTATGGCACTTGAGATATGGTCATTTGAATTCAGCTAGTTTGAAAATGCTAACTTCACAAGCGATGGTAACCGGACTTCCTAAAGTTCAGGATAGTAAGGAAGTCTGTGAAGGGTGTGCTCTTGGGAAGCATGCCAGATCAAAATTTCCTCATGGACAAGCATGGCGGGCCAGCTATCCACTCCAGCTAGTGCATACAGACATCTGTGGTCCGATGCAGACCAAGAGTCTTGGTAACAACTCTTACTTCCTACTCTTCATTGATGATTTTACTAGAATGTGCTGGATATATTTTTTGAAATATAAGGATGAAGCATTTGAATGCTTTGTCGATTTCAAAACAAGAGTTGAAAGTGAGAGTAGATATTTTGTAAAATGTCTTAGATCAGATAGGGGAGGAGAATACTCCTCTAATGAGTTCTTGAATTTCTGTAAGCAACATGGCATTAAGAGGCAGTTCATAGCTGCCTACACTCCACAGTAGAATGGTGTCGCAGAGAGGAAGAATCGCACCATTGTGGAGATGGCAAGGTCTATGCTTCAGACGAAGCATTTGACTAATTCATATTGGGCAGATGCAGCCAGGACTAGCGTACATATCTTGAACAGAAGTCCTACTGCAAGTTTGGAAGGACAGACACCTTACCAAGCTTGGTATGGTAAAAAGCCAAATGTTAAGTATTTTAAAGTGTTTGGCTCGCCGGCATATTCTCACATTCCCGATGAGCTAAGAAAAAGCTCGATCCAAAGAGTCGGCATGCATCTTTGTAGGATATTGTGAGAATACAAAAGCTTACAGACTCTACAATCCCAGGACTAGAAAGTTTGTGCTTTCCAGGGATGTGATTTTTGATGAAGGGGGAGAATGGGGTAAGCCCCGGATTTTTAGTGATGATGAATCTAGTGATGTAGGTTCTAAGCAGGTGCAACAACAGACACCATAGAAAAGTAAGCAGTCTCCTCCCATAGACCCAGGTTCATCTTTTGATTCAACTTCTTCACCAAGTCCTTCTCCGCAGAGATCAGTAAGCTCCTCACCAATGGACATCGATTCTCCATCCAGAGGTAAGAGAACTCTACAGAATCATCCATCATATCAGATGTTGGATAAGAATTTTTCAAAAAGATACACTAGGAGTCAAGCTAGTGAAATGAATTATGTTCTACAAAGATTAGAAAATATGCACTTGTATGGTGATGATGTTTCCCAATAGGAACCTAGGGGAGATTTAGTTAACTATGCTTTGTTAACTAATACACAGCTTGAACCTTCTAGTTATGAGAAGGCTTGTACTCAAAATATTTGGCAAGATGCCATGAAAGAGGAGATCACCTCTATAAAAAACAATGACACTTGGGAGTTGGTGAAGCTTCCTAAAGGAAAGAAACGTGTTGGATGTAAGTGGGTCTACAAGACCAAGTTTAATGCTGATGGTAGCATCGAGAGGCACAAGGCGAGATTAGTTGCAAAGGGATTTACTCAGAAATATGGAATTGATTATGAAGAGACTTTTGCTCCTGTAGCCAGACAGGAAACTATCAGATCAGTTCTTGCCTTAGCTGCACACAAGGGATGGACAGTCCAACACATGGATGTAAAGAGTGCATTTCTAAATGGTTACTTGACAGAAGAAGTGTATGTTGAGCAACCACAAGGATTTGAAGAGAAAGACAAGGAACATCTTGTTTACAAACTGAAGAAGGCTCTTTATGGCCTCAAACAGGCACCGAGAGCTTGGTACTCACGCATTGATGGGTACTTTAAAGATTATGGGTTCATCAGAAGCAAAAATGAACCCACGCTCTACTACCTGAATCAAGGAAATGACATCCTCATAGTTTGTTTGTATGTGGATGATCTCATTTTTATGGGTAGTAATGAAAAAGTTAACATGGAGTTCAAGCACTCCATGATGCAAGAATTTGAGATGAAGGATCTTGGCTTAATGAAATACTTTCTTGGAATGGAAGTACATCAGACAGATTCAGGGATCTTCATCTATCAACTTAAGTATGCTCGAGATATGATTCAAAAGTTTGCTATGGAGCAATGCAAATCAGCTTGCAACTCCAATTGGACATGGGATCCAATTAAGCAAGGATGATGGAGCACCGAAAGTTGATGTGACCACTTTCAGAAGCATTGTTGGGAGTTTGATGTTTCTCGCCAACACCGGACTGGACATTCCAGTATGTTGTATCTCTTGTTTCTCGATTTATGTCTAATCCATCTGAGCTGCATTTGCAGGCAGCTAAAAGGATTTTGAGATATGTGAAGGGTACATTGGATTTTGGAATCCAATACTACAAAAGTGATACTATCAAGCTTGAAGGCTTTAGTGATAGTGATTGGGGCAGCAATATTGATGATAGAAAATCCACATCGGGTAACTGTTTTAGTCTTGGTTCGGGCCTAATAACTTGGAGTTCCAAGAAGCAGACAATAGTAGCGCTATCTTCAATAGAAGCTGAGTATATAGCGGTTACTCATGCTAGTACTCAAGCTCTATGGCTACGAAAGGTATTAGAAGAGATTGGAGAGCAGCAAAGTGGTCCAACTCGAATATTCTATGACAACATCAGTGCCATTCAGCTTGGCATACAATCCCGTCCACCATAGTAGATCAAAGCATTTTGATATGAAGTACCACTTCATCCGAGATATGGTGGAAACCGATACTGTTGAGCTTCACTATTGCCACACTTTGGAGAACGTCGCTGACATCTTCACCAAGGCACCGGCCAAAGCTCAATTTGTAAAGCTGAGAGACTGTATAGTCAGTTCTCTCAACTTTAAGGGGGAGAATGTAGCAAGTGTGAACAAGACTTAGCTTGAAACGGCTTAGAAAAATCTAGTTTTTCTAAGCCTAGTGTGAACACACTTACCTTTTGTCGGCTAATCTTGTCGGATGGTCGGCATGATATTCTTTCTCCCTTACCTCTATTTTCTCCTTATCCCTCCATTGGCCTTCCTTCTTTTCTTGCCGTCCATTTTCCCTTATCACTCCACTTCCTTCCTCTCCCCACGCCCGCTGCCACCTCCCACTCCACTTCCTACTCCTCCGTTCTCTCTAATCTCCGCTATCTTCCTCCACCTTCCCTTCCCTACTATTTCGCATGTTCTAAGCCTATATAAGGTTTATTTTAATGTAATATTCATCTGGTTAGTTTAATGAATTATTTCGGCTATATTTTATTCGTGTCAATTTTTACCTTGGCCTAATGTTAATCTAAGCTTACCTTAACCTTAGATTCACAGACATAATCTCACTATGGTGGAGGAGAATGCCAACTTTGCAAAAATATGGTGAGGATCTGAAATCATAGAGAAGTTTTTTGTCACAGTGAAAAGAGTTCACTATTTCTCACAAATAGTTTGGTGGAGAAGACGTTCCAGTATACAACACATTCAACCAAATTCCTAGGATGGATCATTGACATGTCCTACAGCTTGGCCACCTAATTTCAAAGTCACCAGCTTCAATTATTGCAGTTGACTTTCTGTTCTCCGATGCAGATGAAAAAAAAAATAGTTAGAATTTTATTTAATGCTTGTAGTTTAGATTTTTCTTTTATGTTTTGCAGGACAACATGAAGTGCGATATAGATGAATAAGGAGATGTTAGTGAAGATTTTGTGAAGTGATATTTATACATGGAGTGACATTAGCATCGGGATACCCCATACCATGCCAATAGCTTTGACGAATGTTCACATATTTGTTAAATAAAGAAAAAAGAGGAGGATACAAAAAAAATAGTTATGAGGCACATTGATGCCTTGATAAATGGCGCCTTTATCCACAAGTAGGCACCTTGGTCAAGGGCGCCTACTTCCACAAGTAGGTGCCTTGGTCAAGGGTGCCTACCTCCACAAGTAGGCACCTTGGTCAAGGGCGCCTACCTCCACAAGTAGGCACCTTGGTCAAGGGCACATACTTCCATAAGTACGTTCCTTGGGGTGCCTACTTCCATAAGAAGATGCCTTGGTCAAGGGTACCTACTTCCACAAGTAGGTGCCTTAACATCAAGGGTGCCTTGAATCATTTTTAGCACCTGTTCAGTTCGATGGCATAGAGGAGTGAAAAAAAAAAAATCACATGGAACCTGTCTTGCTTAACATAAAATTTATTTTTATTTTTGCTTTTGCAGGTATGGTACCCGCATGCAAGCTGTAGGTATCCTAAGAGCCAAGGCCTAATAGGTACGGATTGCACCAAACTTGCATTTTACTGCTTTCTAGTTTACAATGTGTTTTGTAGGGATAGCACCCGCATGCAAGCTACATGCATCTTGAGAGCCAGGGCCTAATAGGCATGGATTACGTTTAACTACATTTTTCTTTTAGTTTTTCATTTTCTTTTGCAGGTGAAATGGCCTGATTGTACGAAAAATAGGCATCTTGGGAGACAAGGCCTAAACCGGCTCAGCATCCATGAACCTGCACATTTTTTAGGAGGTAGAAACTTGATTGTTTCCATCCAGAGGAGATAGTCCCCATCTGGACATGGACGTGGGTGTTAATTTTCTACAAAGGGAAGAGGTACCCACCTTTGTGTTTGGATGAAGAAGATGCTAACATAGTATGAAAAAAGAAAAAATTGGAGGGTCTGATCAACTCTACAACAACACTATACACGTTAGCAATCTACTAATTTTTCAATAGTGAGAGGGTGCCTTGATGTCCAATAAGTTGCCTTGACATCATGCATTCTTGGGTGCCTTGATCCTATTTATTAGAGGTGCTTAATTTCTGTTGAGAAGTCCCCCCCCAAAAAAATAGCCTTGTGGAGAATTTGATGGCTAGGAAAGAAAAGAGTGCTAAAAAGAAGTTATAGGCCTTCCTTGAGAAGAGAGTTGCAGATCCACTTTATACCCATAAGTGCTTAAACTTCTTCTCTCTAGTATGGGGGTGCCTATTATTTAGTGTGGGACCTGATGTTTAGAGGGCTGTAGACCTGTTGCATAAAGGGACCTATTACTGGCGACGAGGGCATCATCAACTTAAGTGGGGGAGGATATGGGTGAACCTGAATCTCCTGCAAATAAAAATCTTCTATTGATAAGACTCCTAGTTGAAATGCAAATCAGAAATAGAGCTCTTTTCTACTATTTGTTGGAAGAGTGTATCCTCTTTCCCTAGGACCAGCTTGGTCCAGAAGGGAAATGATAAATATCCAACTAGTAATAGCAAAATAAAATAGGGGAGGAGCATGAAGCTAGCATTTGTATTTGATTATAGCATGATCACCCTCAAGAGGAGAACTGTCATTGCATGGTAACACCAACAGAAGAGGGCTCAGGATAAAGCTTTAAAAAAATGGTAAACTATGGATGTAATGATGGACTTGTTAAGGTCCACATCCATAGGAAGAATGCCCCAATGGGTAAGATTGACTACAGTACAAAAGGTTTTACAATAAAAGTTTCATATTCTTTGTTGCATTCTAGAAATTGCATAGAAAATATCATTGAGGAAAATTCAAAACCGTGTTATTTTCCATATTTTTCATGTTTTTAGAATCCATGGGAAATAATGTTGTCTTCACTAACTACCAAGGGTTATTGAATGGAAACTAGCTTAGTCTACATAATTTGTTTTGAGCAGTGAAGTTATGAAGAGCAAATTGGTAGTAGTGGTGGAGACCCCATGGTTGTAGTATGAATTCAAATGGACCACAAACACCATTGCACAACACTGTAATCACAGTTTTAAATCAATGCTCAAAGGAAGAACAATGGAGATGATTAGCGGTGTGGATGATGAAGGCTGTATCACTCCAAAATTTTTGCACCCTTACCTTCAGGCTAAAGGATCCGTGCCTAAAAGGGGGATGCGAGAAGGATGGGACGGTACCTTAGACTAAGAGGCCCTTTGAAGGTCCCGCCTCTTAGGGGAGGGGTATTAAGGTGATTTTTCGATGGATGGTGGGGTTCACCAGGAAACGTTTAGTGGCAGTCTCCACGCCTAGGTTGGGAATGAGTTTAATGTGTTCAATTTTAGCTTTAATCATCCAAGTCCTAGGTTTGGCCAAATGAATCTAAGTTGTTCTATATGAAATGCAGATTTAAATGAAGATAGAAAACATATTTAAGCAGAAAAAATAGAGAATAAATTAAGTGAAGAAATCCATACTTGATCCGGATGTCTGATGGAGGTTCTGATTTTTGAAGCAGTCAAGATTGTCTTGAATTTGACACAATCATCTCTAATCTGATAGGATCGTCTGAGATCTGATGAATTCGTCAGACGAATTCGTTAGAGACCTGCAATCAGAGAAATGGACACAAAATATAGAAAATGCAGGTAAAGGAAAATGAAAATGCAGTCAGACGTATTTGATAAAGGAAAATGATGTGAAATGACAAAATGATGTTAATAAGATAATCCCAAATAGAAATGCAAGTAAATTATCATGCTTTAATAGCTAATCATGATTTTATTATGTATTTAAGCTACATGGGTGAACTCCAAGATGTAGAATAACATGAAATAATAATAAAACTAACTAGATGCAGAATAAAATAGCAGAAAGGTATAGGAAAAGCGCAAACTCTGGGCACTCATTGCCCCCAATGTTGACTGCAGTCAAAATCGTCTCGAATTGAGACGTGATCGTCCGAGATTGCACAAGATCATGTGCGACGATCTGAGCTTGCTCCGGCTGAAGAATAACAAAGTTCCTGCAAGAAAATTTGAAAAGCACAAATGCAGATGATAATCCAGGGTATTATAATGCACGCAAAGATCAAATTACAGGAAAATTTAGCCAAGGGAATGTCAAGGGGAGTGCCTAAGATTAAATAGGCATAGGAGGGAGGTTAGGAGGTTGGAGATCATCCCAATTTGGGAGATCTCCAACGGGGGAAGTCTCTAACCGCGCAGACACACTTTTGCCCAGGTTAGAGACATCGTTGAAACAGAAGCTAATTATGAAAAATTAGTTTTGGGACGAAATCGTCTGGACGTTCTTCTCCAGACAAATTCGTTCGATTTGAGGCGATATCGTCTGATCGATGACGATATCGTCCAACGGTCACAACAAATCCTAAAAATGGTGCGAAAAACGAGGAAAAGGGTAGCAGGCGGTTTTGGAGCGGTTTTGGGGTTGAAATTTGAATTTGAATTATTACTAAGGTAATTTTAATTATTTACTAAGGTTTACTGTGCCAATTTTAGGGTGCTACATTTTGCCCCCTCTTTAGCGAATTTTTTGAAGAAAATGCGTTAAATATGAGTTCTTCTCGATCTACGAGAAAGCAAAAATTATTCCCATTTTTAGGCGACGATTCTAGGTCGAATCGTACAACTTACTATGGTGCCCCCTCCGTGTTTTTACCCAAATCGAACGTTTGAGGTAAAAACGCGGAAAAGCAAAATTTAAAATTTTTTTAATTGTTTTTTAATAAAATTAAGAAAAATAGGGAAAAACCCTAATTCATTTTTACTGTTCATTTTCCTGGTTTCTAGAGCTCTGCAGACAAGATGGTCGAGACAGCGCACAGATCGACAGAGGTCCGGCGCGGGCTACGGGTAAGGGTTCAAACTTAGTTTAGAAGGCTTTAATTTTGAATTTCATGTTTTTTAGATTAATTTTGAATGATTTTTGAGCATCGCGACCATTTTTGGGCCGTCGACGTCGTCGGGATGAAATCGTCTCGATATCACCGATTTCGTCCAAGGGCGAAATCGGTGATATGGGGACGATTTCGTCCAATAAGGGACGATTCCCTCTTATAAAATCGAAGACAAATTTGCTCAAATTTTGGACGATATCATCCAATAGTGGACGATATCATCATTTGTATGAAATTGAACTTGTTTTACTTGCATTTTTAATCATTGTGTTATTAATGATTTTTATTGTTTTGTTGTTTATGTTGCAGAGAGGATTACTAAAGAGCAGAGAATGGAAATACGGTGGGATGAGGGATGACTTGGCCGCTCTATCTCAGGCAGAGCGAGATCAGTTGGCTCAAGTCGGCTTGCAGCATGTGGCAGATATGCCACAGGTTTCTACAGATATGGGGCTATTGACAACCCTAGCAGAGAGGTGGTATCCGGGTTCTTCTTGTTTTCGGTTACCGACAGGGGAGATGACTCCCACATTGGAGGATGTATGGAGGATTTTGAGGATCCCCATACAAGGACGACTAATAACTCCCATGGCCAATCAGGGCCACGCGATGATGCGACTATGCGAAGATCCGAGCTTCGCCCTGGAGAAGGGCGGAGTGAACATCGAGTTGCTACGCTAGATGCCTGGGGCATCTAGACTGACATAGGTTTTGGCTGGGGTGGTAGGTGGTCTGTTGCTATGCCATTAGAGTGGATGCAGAGTACCATGGCTATTGACAGATGTGGTCTACGACATGAGAGACCATGGGTACAGGTTTTCTTGGGGGAGCTTTGTACTATGCCGATTGTATAGGATCCTGCATGGGGTCGTATACAAGGGCGACCGATGTCTGGTCATGACATCACTACTATAGGTTTGGTGCTGGGAGCACATCATGATGCGGAGGCCGGTAGGGCTCCCACTGACAGGGATTGACGGGGAGAGGCCCCGAGTTTTCTACTGGTGGCTCCGAAGAGGGTCACAACAGTGGATAGATCTGCCAATGTCCCGGAGACTACTTGATGACCTTGTCTCCGACCAGATCACCTGGAGGCCTTGGAGAGATCATCCAGGGTGGGCCGAGGATGGACAGGAGCTGGCTCATGTTAGGCAAACCTGTTGGCTGAGGATGGAGAGGGGAGAGGTGGAGCTCCACCACTATGACCGAGTTTTGAGGTAGTTCGGTCTACAGTAGGGGATCCCATCTCTCAGGGACTACGAGTTTTCTCGGACCGTCCGGGATAACACTACAGTCAGCGGGGCTCTAGATATGCAGCGCTTCTGGAGTGAGGACATGGATGATGCCCCCATTCAGCCAGTGGATGGGGATGATGTAGGGGTTGTCGACGGCTACGATGCTTGGTACGCAGGCATCCACCCTCCTCGGATGATGAGGGCTTAGGGTCCGATTCATGCAGTTGTGCATCGGATGGGGAGGTGACGCCAGGCGCCCATTGAGGCAGCATAGGGTCATGACAAGGGAGAGCAGAGGAGGCCACAGGCTCAGCAGAGGCCGCGGCAGCGGGAGAGGAGGGAGGAGAGACCCCCTTCTCCACGGAGAGAGAGGCCACCATCGCCCGATAAGGGCAAGGGTGTCGAGGTAGGAGAGAGTAGTGAGATGGCTACTCTCCGGGTAGAGACTGTTCGTCTCCAGGCTCAGGTGCAGACTTTATAGGATGAGGCTGCACAACACCGAGAGGAGGCCACATGACTCAGAGATGAGGTCACGTGCCTCAGAGCACAGAGCGGAGGGGTGAGCACTCGAGACTTAGCATGGGCTATTGCCCAGATCACATTATTTTAGATGCTATACCACCATATGGTGCCAGAGAGGCAGAGGTTATCGTTGTCGACCCACATTACGGAGCCTGTCATGATGAGGTCATTGAGGACATCATCACGATCAGAGTCCAGGACTCATAGCACCACACGGACTACGATGGGGCCACCTCGTCCACCTCAGGGCGGGGGAGGAGATGAGGCTGAGAGCTCGAGGGGTTCTCGAGGCTAGCTGCTATAGACTGCACTACATAGATTGATACATAGTGTTTATTATTTTTGATAGAGGATTGAGTATGCCGAGGTACAGATTGTGGCATACCGATCCAATTTTGAGATGATGTATATATTGTTGATATATATATATATATAGATGAGATATTTTTGATCATATGACTTGTCTTATGTGTTTGTATGATGCTTTAATGTTTTGATGTGATTGATTTGATGATTCATGTAATTATGTCGTTTGGAAATATTATGGTTTGAATGTCATGCTTTTAAAATTTAAATGAAATAATCTGATGTAAACAAATTGGTTGTTTGTGGTGTGATTTGATAAAAAATAAAAGGGACTTCTAACAATAATTTCAAAGGACATTGTCGCTATTATAGACCATTTCATGGAGTCACCGCTCACTCGGTCGTCAAGCTAATCCCAGTATAGAAATATTGTTAAAAGTAAAAGAGTGCTTAAGAGACTGTCTTAAGACTTTGTTGTGATGATGCAAATGATGATGATGATGGTGATTTGTTTTCAGATTTCCATGAAAATATTATGCATGAAATACAAAGAAATATGATTTTTGCTAGGCATAAATTTCTAAGTGTGATAAAATTTTGAAGAATTCCCTAGAAATTATACCATCGTTGCAAAAATTGAAGTTTGACATAATGACATGAAATAGAATAAGTGTTTGTTTTGTTTTAAAGCATAATTGTGTAACATAATGATGTAAGTCATATGTTTTTATGAATTTGTTTTAAAATAAATGGAAAATAAAATTAGTACAATGGTTTGCGCTAGGCATAGAATTATAGGTATAGACTTATACCATCATCGCGAAATCCAAAGAAGAAAATAGATTGTTGGTTTTATTGCATGATGCATTTTTGATTTTTGAGAAAGTCAAAAGTAATAATATAAATGTAACTTTGTTGGATGTTTTGAAATTAATTTTGAATTTTTGAGAAGATGTATGTAATTGTCTTTATACTAAACAAATATTCTCAAATAAGAGGATGAAATTATTCCAAACATTTGCATAAAATTTCAAAGATCTTAAAGACAAATGTAGATTTATAAGGAATCCTCATGTGCATATGTGAGTTCATTACCGATCTTGATTTATCATAATGATACAAAATCTCTCAAATACAAATGTGTGTGCAATTGTATTGTTCATTTACCAATTTTGAGCAAGATAATTTGATACAAGTGATTTGAATTAACCAAATAAGTGTTCATTAACCATGATTTAGATGCATATAACCGTACCAGACTACTATGTAAGTCGGGTTATCAAGAGCTAGCTAATCCATAAGCAGACATAGGTCTATACAAAAGAAGGTCGCTAATGTGACAGACATATCACCACGCTAGGAGTTACCCAAGGCCAAGCGGGTTGGGCACAAACCACCTGTTATGGGGCTTACCTCACAGTTTTCGAATAATTGAGAATTCCAGGGATTCAAGCTCATCAACCCTTCTTTTCTTTTCAATGGGTAGGGAAAGGGATTTTATTGCTTTTGCTTTTGCTTTTTTTTTTTTTGTATTTTTGCTTGATATTTGAGATAATGCTGAAATATTGCTGTGATGATTCAAAATAACCTTTTTCTTTTTCTCTTTTTCTTGAACTTTTTTTTTCTTCCTATGCTAGGGATACTTGCTTGGATTAGCTGTAGAGCAAGGGATTTTTATTCCGGGTAGGGGTGAGCTTGTCCTTTTGTCAATTCTCAAAGATTCTAGACCATGTGCATGATAGGATAGCAGGGGAAACTTTTCGCTCAAGAAACCACTTCTACTATGTAGCATAGCATGGACATTACAAATATAATCATTTTATTGTGAAAAGATATGCTTGGTTTAAGTAAATAACAAGATCAATTCTCTGTGCTCAAACTTTATTTAATTGAATTTTGTGGACTTTGATATAAGAGAGATTAGTAATCATACCAAATAAAATCAAGATATTTATTTTTGTGTGTGTGAAAGTGCGGGATTCCAAATAAATGCTAATTTATCCAAAATAATTGAAAATAGAACTGCAATACTTCACAATTTGAGGGGTATGAAATAAAAGATGTTTTTTTGAATATTTTGATAATTTTGACTCCCCTTTTGAATTGAAAGAGCAATACAATGTGATTGTTTTTTGGAATTTTTATATGAATTTACTAAAATGAGACAAGATGTACAATATATACAAATGATGAAATGACCAAATTTTATGCATAATATCGCTTAAGATGCATAATATTCATAGGTTCTTTTAAATATTTACCATCTAAGGTAGCTAATTTGTATGCTCCCGATTCAAATTTAGCGAGTGATAATATATGGTCCAAGCCAGTTGGGCTCAAATTTACCTTTAAGGTCTTTAGTTGCATTAGTATTTTTTATTTTATTTTAAAACAAGGTCGTCGACCTCAAAGGATTGATGACGAACTTTCTTAGCATATGATATTTTAAGCTTGTTTTGGTAGGCACGAAGATGCTCCAAAGCATTGATGCACTTTTCATCTAGGAGTTCCAATGATCGAGCCCAACTCGATATTCATCTCCTACTTCGGTATCTTGAAGTAGTAGAGCCAAAGAAGGAACTTCTAATTCAAAGGGAAAAATGACTCACACCATAAACCAAGACAAAAGGTGAAGTACCGTGGGAGTACGACACTAGTGCGATATGCCCACAAAGCGGATATAATTGAATGTGCTAGTCGCGGCCAGATTTATTGATCAATATTTTAAGGATTTTAATTAAGGTTTTATTAGATGCTTCTGCTTGACCATTACCTTGAGGATAATAGGGAGTGGACCACCGATGTTTTTTTTGAAAAAATTGAAAAAACTTGTATTAAAACAGAGAACAATTACAAAAGGGAGAAAACACATCCCAACCGAGAGCAAGAAGCAAGATTACAACACGACGCGAAAACGCGACATGTCACAAAATCGTGACATGTCGCGATATCGCGACAGCAACCCAACCGAGGCCGCGCCAGAGAAACAAGTCGCGAAATCGTGACATGTCACGAAATCGCGACAGCCAAGCCCCGAGGCACCTAAACACCACAAGCGTCGCGAAATCGTGACGGCACAACCGCAAGGCGCCCAATCACCAAAAGTGTCACGAAATCGTGACGAGATTTCCAAAAGGCGCCTGATCACCAGAAGTGTCGCGATATCGCGACGAGTTCTCCCCTTGGCGCCAGTGCTGCAAAAGAGTCACGAAATCGCGACGAGTTTTCCCCATGGCGCCAATTCTGCAAAAGTGTCGCGAAATCGTGACGAGTTTTTCCTTTGGCGCCCAAACTGCAAAAGTGTCGCGATATCGCGACGAGTTCTCCCCTTGGCGCCCATTCATCAAAGGTGTCGCGATATCGCGACGATTTTTCCCCACGGCGCCAATTCCCCAAAACTGTCGTGAAATCGCGACGAGTTTTCCCCTTGGCGCCCAACCTTCAAAATTGTCGCGATATCGCGACGAGTTTTCTCCGTGGCGCCCAACCTTCAAAAGTGTCGCGATATCGCGACGATTTTTCCCCTTGGTGCCAGCTTGCCAGAAATGCCACGAAATCGCGACGATTATTCCCCTTGGCGCCGATTCAGCAAAAGTGTCACGAAATCGCGACGGCTTATCGCCTTGGCGCCCAACCTTCAAAAGTGTCGCGATATCGCGATGGTTTTTCCCATTGTTGCCAGCTCTCCAAAAATGTCACGATATCATGACGATTTTTCTCCTGGGCGCCCTTTCAGCAAAAGTGTCGCGATATCGCGACGGTTTTTCTCCATGGCGGACAACCTTCAAAAGTGTCGCGATATCGCGACGGTTTTTCCCCTTGGTACCAGCTCTCCAAAAATGTCGCGATATCGCGACGATTTTTCCCCTTGGCGACCATTCAGCAAAAATGTCGCGATGTCGCGATGGATTTTCCCCTTGGCGCCTAACCTCCAAAAATGTCGCGATATCGCGACGATTTTTCCCCTTAG
The DNA here is from genome assembly GCA_028583015.1 of Wollemia nobilis. NCBI lineage: Eukaryota > Viridiplantae > Streptophyta > Pinopsida > Araucariales > Araucariaceae > Wollemia > Wollemia nobilis. The sequence goes on from JAQPPZ010000521.1 coordinate 15,985,583, forward strand.
CGCCATTTCTCCAAAAGCGTCACGAAATCGCTACAGCTTCCAGCCACAGGCCCCAACGGTGCAACAGGTCACGAAATCATGACAGTCTCCCACCAAAGGCCGCGACGGCGCAACAGGTCACGAAATCGCTACAGCTTCTCTCCAAAGGCAGCGACGGTGCAACAGGTCACGAAATCGCTACAGCTTCTCTCCAACGGCCGCGATAGCGAAACATGTCACGAAATCGTGACAGCTTGCCACCAAAGGCCGCGACGGCGCAACAGGTCGCGATATCGCGACAAAAACCACCCTTAGCATTTTCTTTGTTCATTGTCTTAAGGATCGTTCCAGGCCCTGCCTAATCACTTCATCCTCCAAAGGCATGTCACTGTGCAGCTGCACCCCTACCTCTTTCTCAGCACCCATCTTCGCAAGGAAATCGACCGCTTTATTTAGATTTCTACTCACATAAACAGGGATCACGTCATCTAGTTCTCTCCATAGTTCCTTGATTTGAGAGACCAAAATCCTCAACCTCCATGCTTTCAAAGCAAAGTTCCTCATGCAGTCAAGAGCTCCAACCAAAATTTGAGAGTCAGATTCTATAATTACCCTCCTATGGCCCTGATTAACTGCCCAAAAAGAAGCAGCTTTGATTGCAATGGCTTCAGCTTCGTTATTTGTGGTTCTTCCCAATCCCTGTAGCTCCCAGTAGAGCACGGTGCCCTCGTGATTTCGACAGACCACACCAATGCCAGCACTGCCCGGATTGCCCTTAGCAGCTCCGTCAGTATTGATTTTAATCCAACCGTCGGGAGGAGGTTTCCAGCTGGCTCTGACCTGTTCCTCTTGCTTTTCAACTCCCTCATCCATTGGCCCCGAATCAACCTGAGATTCCTCATTTGCGTGGATGACAACTGTTTCAGTGACTTTGCTCCAGATGACCTGCCAAACACCATCAAGCGTGGAAAACGTTTCTCGAAATATTCTTGCATTTCTCTCCAACCACACTTGCCACCAAATGAAATTTAAGCCGAGCTCCCAACCGATTCGAAGAGCTTTAGATTTAAATCTACCCCTCTTCCATCTTTCTAGAATGTTAATCCGATTCAAATCACCATTAAGCTGGATTTTATAGTGAGAGAACCAGCGCTTCCAGATCTGGCGCGTGAAGGGGCATTCAAACATCAGATGATCAGTTGTTTCCTCGTTCTTATGGCATAGAACACATTGAGAAGGACCGATGATACCTCTGCACCTGAGGTTGTCGAAAGTGAGAATTCCATTGTGCATAACCTGCCAAGCAAAAAAGTTCACTTTCGGCCAGCCCTTGGATTGCCAAATCTGTCTCCAATCCTCAACCGGAAAGTAGGGGGGGGAGGCTCAGGGAGGATGTCATCATATCCGTATTTAACAGTATAAACGCCAAGGCTCCCATAGCCCCAAGCTAATTCATCCTCCTCGTCTCTCCCAGTGAGAAACCTTTCTTTCAAGATTCTGGACAAGATGGGTGCTAGCTCCGGAGGGATTGAAATTGGCCACTCCTCCAACTTCTTAAACTTCTTAAACTTGTACCCCCCCAGCTGAGTAGTATTGAAATAACTCTCAATTTGGACCCAACCCTTGGATTCTATGGCAGCTTTTATTGGGAGTAGCTCTGGAAATTCAACCATGATGGGAGGAAACTGATCCCAAGAATCAGACCAAAAACGGGCCTTCTCCCCCCTCCCCACTTTCCAAAATAGCTGGTCTTTAATAACCTGAGATCCAAGCTTGAGAGCCTGCCATACTAAGGATCCAGCACCCTCCAAAGAGAAGCGACCCACCTCACTGGGGTTGACATGACCCAAGTACTTACTAGTAAGAATTCTACTGAATAAGGAAGTTGGCTGGGAAATCCACCTCCAGTACAACTTTCCAGCCAAGGCTTTATTATTTAACCTGGATCCTCTCAGTCCCAGCCCACCTTTTACCTTGGGCTGGGTAACTTTATCCCAGCTCACTAAGGCCCACTTTCTCTCTCCCTTTGGTCCTTCCCACAAAAACTTTCTAGCCATCCTGTCCAAATCTTTCCAGATTGTAAGCGGGGCAGCCAAGATAGAGAATTTGTAGATAGGCATGGCTTGAATGACTGACTGTAAGAAAGTTACTCTGCCACCATAGCTTAACCACTTGTGAGACCAGTGATTAATTCTTTCCTTGATACCCTCAAGCAAGTGCCTCCAAGTGTCAAGTTTCAGCTTCTTGAAGTGCAAGGGAATCCCCAAGTAAACCACAGGAAGAGCAGTCCTAGTAAATCCCAGGATTTCTAAAATTTTGTTCTGAAGCCTGTGCTCCAGATTGAAAAAGACCACTTTGGATTTCTTGTCATTAATGACCTGTTGAGTAGCCCTGAGATATACATTAAGAGTATCCCTAATCGATCTTGCTTCCCTAAGGTTGGCAACTCCCATCATACCAGTGTCATCCACAAACTGCAGGTGCGATAAAACTTCGTCCCCCACCCTAACACCCAATAGTCTGCCTTGTTGTCTTCTCCTCAAGAAAAGTCTGCCAAGACCTTCAGCCATAATCAAAAATAGATAAGGAGAGCAAGGATCCCCCTGGCGGAGACCCCGAGAGGCTCCAAAAGGCTGCGAAGGAAGGCCCTTAATTAGAACAGAGTAGGTCGGGGAAGAGACACAGCTCATGACCCACTCAATCCAGTCCTGAGAGAAACCAAAAGCAGCCATCATTTTGGCCAGAAAACTCCATTCAACCCTGTCATAAGCCTTGGACATGTCCAGTTTTATGAACATCCCTTTATTCCCGAAGTGTGCATTGAATGAATAGCTTCCCGAGCCAGAACCACCCCATCCAGAATCTGCCGACCCTCAACAAAACCCCCTTGCTCGGGAGGAGATAATGCTTGTGAAGAAGGGGTTTTAGTCGCTCAGCCATTACCTTGGTGATTATTTTATACAACACATTACATAAGGCAATAGGCCTATAATCTGAAATATGGCTCCCCTCCTCCCCTTTTGGAATCAAGGTAATGAAAGTGTGGTTTAGAGCTTTGAGCATTCTCTTATTTTCTCTGGATTCTTCAACCACAGCTCTAACATCTTCCACTAAGCAGTCCCAGAAGGCCTGGAAAAACTCAATGGGGAAACCGTCAGGACCAGGAGTTTTACCAATACTCATTCCAAAGACCACAACTGTCAGTTCATCTCTATCAATGGGTTTGAGGAGGGCCTGGTTTTCATCCTCAGAAATGAGAGCAAGAATGACAGAAATAACTTCATTTTGGGCCGCAGCATCTTGAACCGCACTTTCCTTAAAAAGCTTTGAGAAATAATCCATAGCATGGGAGTGTATATCTGGAAGAGTGTCAAAGGAATTACCATTCTCATCTTGAAGGACCTCCATCTTGTTCATCTGTCTCCGGGCACAAGCAGTCCGATGAAAGAATTTTGTATTTCGGTCCCCTTCCACTAACCAGGTAGTTCTTGCTCTCTGCCTCCAATAAGTCTCCTCCTGGTTGTCAATGTCCTCCACCGCTCTACGCAAGGCATCATCCTCATCCTTGAGCTGATCTGTAATAACTCCTTCTCTGAACTGTTTCTGTACCTCATCCCAGTGGGCCACCAACGGAGCTCTTTGGGCCTGGAAGTCAGATTTATTAGAACGCCTCCAATATTTCAACTGAGTTTTGACATATTGAAGTTGTTTGTGAATTCTGAACATTGCTCTTCCATAAGCTGGACGGCCTTCTTCCCACCATTGCGGGATTTTCTCCCGAAGTTCTTCTTTTTGCAGCCAAAAATTCTCAAATCTGAAAGGTTTGTGATGGTGTCCCCTCCCAGCCCCACCTTCCAACAGAATAGGGCAGTGATCAGAAACAGGGCCTGCTAAAATCTGAAAATTAATGTTCCATTTTACAAACGTCTCTTCTGAAAGCAGAAAGCGATCTAGTTTCACCTTCCTACTATGTGGCTCCCTCCTTTTATTAGTCCAAGTGAAGTTATTGCCAGGACATTTGATGTCCACTAGGTGTAAAGCCTGGACTTGAGCGATCATGAAACGGTCCCCTGGATCCAAAAAAGGTGTTCCCCCTTCCTGTTCTCTAGAAGATAATTTAGCATTAAAGTCCCCCGCTACAATCCAGTCTAGATCTTCCCTAGACACTCTCATGTCATGCACAACCTTCCACTGCTGCCTCTGGCCCTCCAGGGTTTGAGATCCATAAAAGTTAGTAATTAAAACGACTTTCGTCGAGACATTATTCCTAAAAAGAGAAGTGAGAACACCCCTCCAGGCAAAGTGATCTATTGCAGACCATTCCAGAGAGTTCCACAGAGTAACAATCCCCCCTGAGGCACCTTGGGCAGCCACATCCATGTGACCAGCACCCTTCCAGATTCTGTTGACTGTTTTAGACATAAGATCCAAAGACATCTTAGTCTCTTGTAAAAGCAAGAAATCAGTATTGCTATTTTCTAATAACCTTTGAACAACAGATTGATGGGTTCTGCTGTTTAAACCCCTCACATTCCAAGATTGTATAATCATGGGTTACCCTGAGAGCAATAAGAATCAATTGTCCTCATTGATCCTCCCATGATCAATTTGTCTCCTTGAGCTGCTAGCAGCTCCTTATTAGATCTTCGACCTGCTCCCTGAGAATTGCTATTTTTTGGTCTTTTTTCCAGCTGGGTTATCCCCAAAGATGGCCTTTCCCTGCTCTTCTCTGCTATCCCCATGTGGACATCCTGAGATACTGACTGCTCAGGATTATGGACTACTAAGGCACCAGAAGACACTGGTTGTGATACTTCACAGGGATCAACTATCTGCTGTATGACAGGAGAAGGTGAGAGGGGGGGCTGCCCAGGAATATTAGAAGTTTCCTTGAAACCCTCCAAGCCCTCCATAGAGTGATCCTCTTCATCAACCAATGATTTAAAAATCTCATACCTATTGGCAGGCTCGAGATTAGATTGCTCCTTTCCCTCCTTTTTCTTAGTCCGCCTTCTTCTTCTGGGTTGTTCAAAACCCTCTCTCGGAGCGTTCTGGCTCTGACCAGAGCTATTAGGATCTGTATTAGGAGCAGCCTTATCCTCCTTAGGCAGGTTTGGCATATCTGAAGGGGCCTCCATTTTGGCATTCATATTAGTAGGACAGAAATGGGCAAGATGCCCATGCTTATGGCAAACCCGACATCTGAAGGGTAGGGCCTCATAGTCTAGCTGTTGGATCCAGGTATGACCTGCCAGTTCAATATCCAACTCAGCCGGTAGAGGCTGGTTAAGATCCATCTCAACACAGATTCGAGCGTATACTGCCATGCTTCCTTCAATAGTGTCTCTGGCAACACCAATATGTCTACCAATCGTATTGCCAATCATGGCCAATACCTGCTCACCCCAGAACTCCATAGGAAGGGCGTATAATCTAATCCACACTGGTACAACAGTGGGTTCAACACGAGGGTCGAAGCCCACCCGCCATGGTTGTACAAAAAGGCCTGCCGGGCCATGGTTCTTCTTTTTCGACTCAAAAGCCTTATTTCTGTCGGCCAGAGCCGAAAAGCTGACAATAAAATAACCATTACTAATAAACCACAATGAGTACTCACCGTGGGGTTCCCAGTTTTGACGGATCCATGAATGCAGGAAGTTCAGGGAGGGGCGAATGCCCATGAACTTGCAGATTAGGTCATGGTTCGCTCTGTAGAGAACTGATTCTTCAACCATGCTGGGTTCAATGACGATTTTTGGCCTGGATTCGGCTTGCGACAGACAACCATTCACCCGATGAGCTGACGGCCGATTCCCAACAGCCGTGAAGATCTTCTTGTATGCCATATTTTGCGCTTCAACAGTCTTCGGGGAAGAATCGCCTTTAAACAGATCAGCATAAGAGCTGGTGTTTCCTGAGTCAGGAGCCGGAGAAGTCCCCATTGGACCCTCCAGGGGCACCGATCGGATCTTCAGATCCCCCGTACCCTAAATGCACTTCAGCAAGTCCACAGAAACCAGAGAAAAATCGAGGATGCAGAAACTCTGGTTCAGAGGAGAAAATCGCCGAGCGACCAACGATGTTGAATCTTATATTTTTGGCATAATTTCTTGACATATTTATTTTTGAAACAAGTTCCATTGTTTGAGATGAGATTTGCAGGAATTTCGAACCTACAAATGATTTGATTAAAAATAAATTTAGAGACTTGTGTTCCAGTGTAGGAAGCTAAAGGCATAGCTTCAACCCACTTCGTGAAATACTCAGTGGCGGTTATGATGAATTTGTGTCCATCAGATGACACAGGATTAATTTTGCCAATAATGTCTAAGCCCCATTTTGAAAAGGGCCAAGGAGATGAAATAGCCTCGTAGTTCTTGTGCAGGGGCATGGACAAGGTCAGCATGTTTTTGGCACTTGTCACAATGGCGCACATAATCATGTGCATCATTTTCCATGGTAGGCCAAAAGTAGCCTATCCTAAGGAGCTTTTTAGCAATGACACTACCACTGAAGTGTCCTCCACAAGATCCATCGTGGGCTTCACTCAAAGCTGATTTGGATTCTTCTAGATTCAAACATCTCAATAGGATACCTTCAAAAGATCTCCTATATAAAGTATTGCCAATTATTACAAATCGACTTGCTCGTCTACGTAATAATCGACGCTGGTTTCTATTAGAACTGGCAGGGAAAGTCCCATTGTGAAGAAAATCAAATATATCCATATACCAAGGTTCAGGAGTAGTTTCATTGATTAGAAACACATCCAAAGGTTCTAAGCATGACTTATTTGAAGCGGGTTCCTGGAGTCGAAGAATAATGATGGTGGCATATTCGTCATCTAACTCCAAGGGCAGAAGAGATGCAGCTACGGCCATAGCATCGGTCGCATGGTTGCTAGTTCAAGGAATAGCTTCCAAGGTAACTTTATCAAACAAGGATAACAATTGCAAAACATATGCTTTATATGGGCGTAATTTATCATCTCTGGTTTGATAAACTTCATTAATTTGGTTTATAACAAGTTGAGAATCACCAAAAACTAGCAAATGTTTAATTTTTAGTGCCAAAGCAGCTCGTAATCCAAGGATTAGAGCTTCATATTTAGCAGTATTATTGGTGCAAGCAAATGTTAATTTAAAGGACAAAGGTATAATGTGTTTTTGCGGAGATATTAAAATAATACCCGCACCAACCCCACTCATGCATCGGGCTCCATCAAAGTATAAGGACCATTGTTCAACATGGTCTACCTCTAATTGAAGGCATTCATCAGGAAACTCAATGATGAGGGGATGGGTAGACTCTAAGGGTGCAGAAACTAATTGATCTGCTATGATTTGACCCTTAATAGACTTCTGTCCTATGAACGTGAGTTCAAACTCGCTTAGAGCAAGAACCCACTTTGTTGTGCGACCCGATAAATAAGGTCGACTCATGAGATACCGCAAGGGATCATATTTAGCAATGACATATGTTTTTTGACTGAGCATATAATGGCGTAATTTTTGCATAGAAAATACGACTGCTAGACATAGTTTTTCTAATGATGTGTAGTGGGTTTCATAACTAATTAAAGTTTGGCTAATATAATAATTAGCACGTTCTCTTTTCTCATCATCAAGTTGAGCTAACATAGCTCCTAAAGCAAAATCTGAAGCTAAAATATATAGGATAAATGGGCGATCAGGTCTAGGCGGTGAAAGCACAGGTGGGTTAAGGAGGTATTGTTTGAGAAGTTCAAAAGCTTCCTTGCATTCATCTTCCCAATTAAAAGGGACATCCTTCTTAAGGAGCTTAAGAAAGGGACTGGTTTTGTCCGCCAACTTATCGATGAAGCGACGGATGGCTTGAAGCTTACCTTGTAAACTTTGTAACTCAGATATATTAGTAGGTGCGGGCATATCAGTGATAGCCGCAATCTTGAGAGGGTCGATTTTGATACCACGTAAAGAAACTAAAACCCCTAATAGTTTACCGGACTTAACTCCGAATATACATTTGGCTGGATTTAATCGAATAAGATATTCTCTTAACCGATTAAATACTTTTCTCAAATCATCTAAATGATCATCTTCATTAATAGAGCGAGCTATAATATCATCTACATAATCATGTAGGATATCATGCATCATATCATGAAAGATATAAGTCATGGCTCATTGATATGTTGCACCTACATTCTTTAAACCAAATGGCATCACTTTCCAACAAAAGGTACCCCAAGGGGTAATAAAGGCTATTTTAGCCTGATCTTCAGGAGCTATCCTGATCTGATTATAACCAAAAAATCCATCCATTAGGGACATCATTCCACTCCCGACAGTAAAATCAATGATTTGATCCATGTTTGGAAGAGGAAAATCATCTTTAGGGCATGCAGCGTTAATATCTCTAAAGTCTGTGCAAACCCTAACTTTGGTAGCTTCTTTCTTGGTTACTGGAACTACATTCGAGATCCATTCAACATAATCAATAGCTTGTATGAAAATAACATTCAAGAGTTTTTCTAACTCCCCTTTGACTAGCAAGGCCACTTTGGGATGCATTTTTCTAAGTTTTTGTTTAACAGGTTTAGCATCCGGATGGACTACTAGGTGATGCATGACTACAGAAGGGTCTAAACATGGCATATCTTCATATGTCCAAGCGAAGACATCTTCATATTCTTTAAGAAATGCAATGTATTGCTCTTGTTTTTCTTGACTTAATTCTGATCCAATATTGATTATGTGAGGATTATCCTCAGTTCCAATGTTAACTTTAATGACGTTTTCTACTTCCATGTGTAGATCTCTTTCAAAATTAGGTGGGGCGGGTGAAATGCCCAATTCTTGTAATTCCTTTAAGGTTAACTTGGATAATTCATCTTGAGGAGTCGTGGCCTCAAGCTGGGCTATAGTAGGTATAGAACCATCAAAATAAAAATCATTGTGTAACAACTCTTCAACGGAGACATCATGAAAAATATCTCCTTCCAACTCATCATCGGATTCAGCAATCATTTTAGGGTAAGCTATGGATAGCATATTACAGGTAAAATTATTCTTTGGATACAAAGAATCTTGTTTATCTAGATAATCTTGATAACATATGAGATGGTCATCATCCTCAAATGGGAAGGGTTGACCCTTACTAGGAAATAGGCCCACACCACATCGGGCGGGCCATGGTTCTACCTCAAAAGGTTCTTTCATACCATTTTGGAAAGGTCCCAAACCTTTCCCTTTATAGCCCAATTTAAGCATTATGGGTTTAGCTTTAATATATTCATTAGAAAAATAGCATCGAGCATATCCATCATAATGTGTCTTGATGTTTCGGGGTATTCTTCCCCAATCATATCCTTTATAAATAAAAGCACAACTCTCGACTTGGTAAGTACTTCCCATAGGTTGTGGGAGGCCCAAGGTATGAGGAGAAGGTGGCAATTTATTTAAAAGAAGGGAATCTTGCATAGAAGCATTGGTTTTTTATGATATAAGAATTTTAGATAAATCGAGTAAGAGCTCATCAATGAGAGCATAAGAAGTAGAAGGAACATTTCCTAGATCTTTTGATGTGGAAATAATGCCTATAGTGGATGATGATGTTGTAGGGATATCGATGGATGGGTCTATGGGTATGGAAATTATAGGAGTAGAACAGGAAGCATTGGTTGTGGGTTTAGGATCTTTTCGAGGTCCTAATGTGGTTTGTTCAGAAGATGGTTGAGTTAAATGTATAGGTGTAGTTGATGGGGTAGATGATGTTATGGGTGTGTGTTTCACACGTTTAGACGGATAATAAGAATTAGGATGTGTGGATGACAGGGTAGGGCAAAATTGCACTCCAACGGGTTCTGCCAAAGCACACATATCAAAGGGTCTAGGATCACCATGAATGGTGACCAACTGGTTTTTAAATTTAAATTTAACACACTGATGTAAAGTGGAGGGAACCGCTCGCATCGCATTGATCCAAGGGCGACCCAAGAGTATATTGTACGATGCGGGGCAATGTACAATAAACACGGTTGTATCTAGGGTTCTAGGACCAACTTGCAAGGGTATAGTAATGACTCCACATGTTTCTTGTGTCTCGTCATTGAAGGCTTTGATAATCATATCCGTTATTTTCATCTCATCACTCCTAAAGCCAAATCTTTGGTAGAAGTCAAAAGTGCATATGTTTAAAGATGAACCATTATCAATCAAGACTCTTTTAACAACTACATCTCCAATTAGGGCAGTAATATATAAGGGGTTATCCTTATGTAAACTGTGTTGTGGGATATCTTTATCCCGAAAGTCAATACAATCGACTTCTCGAGTGATGATAGTATTGGACATGGCTTCGGGTTGAATATTTTGAGGTACCATCATTTGGCTTAATGTGAGCATAACTCATCCCTATGGGTAGGAGAAGATCTTAAGAAGTCCAAAAGGGAAATCCTAGCTGTAGTATTGGATAATTGTTCATTAATATTGTAAGGAGGATTAGGTTGAACATTAGACATATGATTCCCTTTAGTGGGATTTTTCAAAATAAATGGAGCTGATCCATCATTCTAAGTTTGATCCTGTTGAGAGTTTTGAGCCTGTTGTCTAGTAACGGCTCCGATGGTACCTACAATGTTATATTGAAGACGCTGAACTGGTCTCGGTTGAGCGTTTATGGCTTGTTCATTAGGAAGGAACTGATTAGAAGAGGGTCGAGTAGTAACTCTTCTAGGAAATGGTTCTTCCGGAACCATAGCATCTATGATAGGTTGAATAGGATCTGATTCGTTTTCAGAACTATTCGATTGGTTTGAGGTGATGTCTATTTCACTTTTAGTATTTGATTCTACATCACTAGGATCCGGTGTTTGAGTATTATACGAGGGTCTGGACGTAACCATGGAGAAAGTTGTGCCAAATATTTGAGGATCCTGAACAGATAATTGTCCGCTAATAGTCCCTACATATCGGGTAGGAGGGGGAACATTATGATGTTCGATTTGATTAGCCACCTCTTTGCCATGCTATGGTAAAGGATGTTGAAATATGTCCAATGATTGATTGGCATTTTGATTCTGATTTTGGGGAATGTTCTTTTGAGCATTATTAGGAGCATTTTTTTTAGGTTGGAAGGCTTGCACCTCCATTTCATTATTATCAATCAAGTCTTGTATTTTATGTTTTAATCTTTTACAAGAGTTTGTAGCATGTCCAGGTCCTCTATGAAAATCACAATGTAAATCAGCTCTGTATCCGGGTATAGTTGGATCAGGTTCCCGGATAGCTGGTAATTGAATCAAGCCTCATGCTAGTAATTGAGGAAGAATGGTTGATAAAGGTTGATTCAATCTAGTAAATTCTCGAGGAGGTTTATCAGGAGGTTTTAATATAAACTTTTTTGTTGTCTTTGTTGTATTGATATTAGCAATGTTTCTACTATCAGTGACTCCGTCACCTACAACTTGTTTGTTTTTATACTGATTTCTAGATGTTTTCTCATCATCTTTCTTTTTAAGCTGACCTCTTCTAATGAGAGCATCTTCCACCCTTCGAGCTAAGTCTATAGCTTGATCGAAGGTGGTCAAGGTAGCGATTGATAACTCATAAGATATTTGTTCTTGCAAATTATTAATAAAAATATCCAACATTTCCCTATAAGGTAGCACAAAGTGCAGTTTTCCTATCAACTGCCTCCATCTAGCTAAGAAATCAGCAAAACATTCATCTTTGTCTTGTTTTAAGTTGTACAAATCTTTAATGGTCACATGCCTCTCGATGTAGGCACTAAATTGATGGACAAAAGATTCGGTTGTTTCTTCAAAATTTCTCAAAGAATGAGTGGGTAATTGATAATACCACTCTAATGCCATTCCTCCTAAACTTTTTGGGAACATTTTTAGTAATAGCAAGTCATCATGTGATATATCATGACATGCTATCCTAAACATACGAAGATGCTCTATGGGATCTTTAGTTCCTTTATATATAGGCAGGACGGGCATGGGGAAGTGTTTAGGGTATGGTTGTGCTACAACTATGGGATCCAAAGGTTGACTACATATCTCTCGATAATTGTATGAGGGACGGTAGGGATCTATCTGGTCCATGCGGGAAGCTAACTGTTTCACCATGGCTTCCAGATTATTGGTTTGCCCACCATATTGGTTCGGTAGGGCATTAATATGGGATTTGTGAGCATATGATGGAGGGACATGAAGATTAGATGCTATATTGCTATTGTGTAAATTGTTGGTAGGAAGGGTGTTATGAAGAAGTTTTGAAGTTGTATTATGTTGTATCCCAGATTGTTGAAAATTGGTGTTTGGCTTCATTTTAGGTTTTTGTCGATTTGAAGCATATTGATCAATAGTTTGGCGAAATAAAGTAGTGAATGAAGGTCTCTTTTGTGTGGGAATGATTTTAGGCTCAATAACAAGTTCCTTAGGTTGGGAAACCTGTTGCTGTTGCATGTTTTGAATCATAGTGACCATATCTCTATTGGATGGTCCAACTTTATCACTTTCTTGATCAACAAAGGACAAGGGATTAGTGTGTATGTTAAACATATCTTCCATGGCTGCTTGAGTGTCACTAATTTGGCCTCTATCAATACTGAACTGCCATATTAAGAGCACCAATATTATTATTGAAGAATTTCCAGAAATGATCTAAGTTATCAAAAGCAATAGTTCCGTCTGGAGCCATTCTAGGGGATGAGGATCCTTCCTCTTTAACATTTTCTTCTTGTTCATCTACAACCAGCTCATCTTCTAGCTATTCTAGAGTTTCTCCTTCCGGAATTGGATCCTCAGGAAGGACATTTGATTTTTTTGTTTTCTTTCCTAACCAATCTTCTTCTTCTTCTTCTTCAGTTTGTTTACCATTCCTAAGTCTAGGCATTGTGCTTAAACTTAGATTTCAGAAAAATAAATAAATAAATAAATAAATATATATATATATATATATATATATATATATATATATATGCAACAAGCTTAAGAGGTATATATTTTAATTATATACCTACTATAGTATTAAAAATAAAATGTTTTGGTTTTGTTATGTTTTTGGTTTTTTCTTGTTTTATAACAATATTATAAAGATAAAAAACAGCACACTAAATGCAAGAAACAATAATAATGAAAGCAATGATCTAGTTTTCTATAAACAATTTATAAATATCATTAATGGGCTCAAGTTCTTCAGGAGTCATGAAATGTTCTTCTTCAAATTGGAAATTGTTTTTCAAGAACTTAACAAAGTGTGCTATAGTGATATTATCTGTCTCAGACTCTGGTTGGTAGAAATAAAGTTTGTGGCAATACTCTCGATATAACATAGCTCTAGGAACTCTCCTCCATATTTCCCTATCCGTAAGAATGACCTCTTGATCTTCTACACGACCTAGGAATTGGTGTATAACAACTACGTTCTCGAGGTATTCCTTGAAGGTGAACAATTCTGAAGACACAAGAGCTCTCCTATAAGCTAACCACCTATGGCAAGCTCTCTGAAGTTCATGATAAAAAATGAGTTGATCGGGATCCAGGATTCTATCTAGGACAAACCTCTTGATTTGCCTAAGTTCGGTTGATCTAGATGAAATGAGATCTAATCTCCTATCAAGTTCGTCCCACAAAAGTTGGTTTCTATCTGTTTCAGGCACACTAAGCACAAAATTAATTTCTATGGCTGCTAATTGGTTTTCAAAATTTATAGTAACTGCTAGTCTTTTCTTAGGAGCTACCATCTAAACATGATATGCAACTTAGTAGTTTTCTAATGATTTTAAATGCATCTATGTTTTTTTTTTTTTTTTCAAAAGGTTTTAGTTTCACGTCGGGTTCACCAAAATGTATCACTCCAAAATTTTTGCACCCTTACCTTCAGGCTAAAGGATCCGTGCCCAAAAGGGGGATGCGAGAAGGATGGGACGGTACCTCAGACTGAGAGGCCCTTTGAAGGTCCCGCCTCTTGGGGGAGGGGTATTAAGGTGATTTTTTGACGGATGGTGGGGTTCACTAGGAAACGTTTAGTGGCAGTCTCCACGCCTAGGTTGGGAATGTGTTTGATGTGTTCAATTTTGCATTTAATCATTCAAATATTAGGTTTGGCCAAATGAATCTAAGTTATTCTATATGAAATGCAGATTTAAATGAAGACAAAAAATAGATTTAAGCAGAAAACATAGAGAATAAATTAAGTGAAGAAATCCATACCTGATCCGGATGTCTGATGGAGGTTCTAATTTTTGAAGTAGTCAAGATCGTCTTGAATTTGAAAAGATCGTCTGAGATCTGACAAATTCGTTAGACGAATTCATCAGAGACCTGTAATCAGAGAAATGGACACAGAATACAGAAAATGCAGCGATGCTGATAAAGGAAAATGATGTGAAATGACAAAATGATGTTAATAAGATAATCCCAAATAGAAATGCAAGTAAATTATCATGCTTTAATAGCTAATCATGATTTTATTATGTATTTAAGCTACATGGGTGAACTCCAAGATGCATAATAACATGAAATAATAATAAAACTAACTAGATGTAGAATAAAATAGTAGAAAGGTATAGGAAAAGCGTAAACTCTGGGCACTCATTGCCCCCAATGTTGACTGTAGTCGAAATCGTCTTGAATTGGGACGTGATCGTTTGAGATTGTACAAGATCATCTACGACAATCTGAGCTTGCTCCGGCTGAAGAATAACAGAGTTCCTACAAGAAAATTTGAAAAGCACAAATGCAGATGATAATCCAGGGTATTATAATGCACGCAAAGATCAAATTACAAGAAAATTCAGCCAGGGGAATGTCAAGGGGAGTGCCTAAGATTAAATAGGCATAGGAGGGAGGTTAGGAGGTTGGGGATGATTTGGGAGATCTCCAACGAGGGAAGTCTCTAACCACGCAGACACGCTTTTGCCCAGGTTAGAGACACCATTGAAACAGAAGCTAATTATGAAAAATAAGTTTTGGAACGAAATCATCTGGACGTTCTTCTCTAGACGAATTCGTTCGATCTGAGGTGATATCATCTGATCGGCGACAATATCGTCCAACGGTCACAAAAAATCCTAAAAATGGCATGAAAAACGAGGAAATGGGTAGCAGGCGGTTTGGAGCAGTTTTGGGGTTGAAATTTGAATTTGAATTATTACTAAGGTAATTTTAATTATTTACTAAGGTTTACTACGCCAATTTTAGGGTGCTACAAAGGCAGCCAAGAAAAAAAAAATTCTCCAAATACACTAATGTCACAACAGTCTCATTTTATGGTACACCATGATTACAGGTAACATGAAGACGTTTTCACACCACTAGCATTATACATATCAGAATCTATGAAATTCACCCAGGTATGTACTGAGTTTTCCATTGATTATGTGTATAGTTATTTTAAAAATCATTTCTATGTTAATACTAGTAGATGCCCCTATAAATTCTTTTTGTCGAAATCTCCCAACCACATGATATACCTCGGATATGAAAAAATTCATTACCCCAGGAACAATTAAAAAAATATATGGCATTTGCATGAATATATTTGACATTGTTTCATTGTTGCATCGTGACAATGGCGGCTAGCTTGTGCGAATACATGTAGATGATGCTACTTTGTCCCACAAAGGAGGTTCTAGAGATGGGTCAAATGCATTTTAGATGTGGGCAAAAGTAGCGGCAGACGACCACACTCATTTTAAAATTTGGTCTCACCAAATTTGATCACTGTGCAAAACAGGAACATCCGGCCCTTTGATAGCTACATGAAGGCTCGGATGGGAAATTACATGATAGCATTTATCAGAATCAGTGCAGTGGTGATTTAGTCTTAGTATTTGAACAATGTGATCACAATGGTCGGTCATGATATATTTTTGACTTCTACTGGTGCAGACATTCTCAATGAAAGAAAGACAAAGATGTTGAAGGCCACTAAAAAAAAAGACGTTGAAGGCCACTAAAAAAAAATGGGGGGTTGTTGTCACGAGGACATGACAATATTTAGGCATGGGGGGATGATGAGCACCAAAAATACTCATTTTATATACACTTTTTAAGGGGCATCGTTATTGGTTTAATTAGCATTATATAACTTATGCATATAATTGATAGAAAATCCAATATTATGCTTGACTGGTGTTTTTAGTGGAAATTGTGTATAAATACAGGTTTTGCTACTAATCTGGTGTTTTCAGTCTACATCCCACTTGGACCTGGCATTGTGCAAGAAGATGCCTTGATCCCATACATTTGGAGGTGCCTTACTCTACAGGCAGGTGCCTTACTCTACAAGAAGTTGCCTTGATTCCATATATTGGAGGTGCCTTGATATGACCAAGTCAACAGAAAGGTGCCTTGATGAAGAAGTAGGCGCCTACTTGTGGCACCTTGATGAAGAAGTAGGCAACTACTTGTGGCACCTTGATGAAGAGGTATGTGCCTACTTGAGGTGCCTTGATGAAGAAGTAGGTGCCTATTTGTGGTGCCTTGATGAAGAAGTAGGCATCTACTTGTGGCACCTTGATGAGGGAGTAGGCGCCTTGCTCCCACCTTGCTCCCATTGAGAAGATGTACCAAGTCAAATTTGACCGGTTGACCAATGGGCTAAGGAGGTTGTTGCACGTGAAGACAAAGGAGAAATATTATAATCATGCATTATTATTAAAATAGAATAAATCACTTTTATTATTAATCGATTGGTTGGTTGACTTTGTAAGGCTTTTAAAAGCATTATTTTTAGGCTGCATTATTTTAGCATTAGTTTTTTATGTACACCTAAGGATTATCATATTTATCCTTCTGGTGAATGGACATACTTTCAATTGGAGAATAAAATTTGTGTATAAACCAATTGTAACTAATCACGTTATGTGATTAAAAATAGACTAATTTGTTATTGTAATGAGATCTGGTTGCACTTTATATAAAGATGTAGGCCAGATGAATGAGGGCAATGAAAAATTACACAAAAGTTATTTTATATTATTTTTTTGTATAATTTATTAAGAGTGCAAATACTCTTAGTTGCTTATAGCAACTATTATGTGATTAATCGAACAGACTATCTGTGGGATCCTGGGCCCACTCCTTGTAGTAGTCCTCCCCTATTTTATTTCTGTTATTTGTTTTTTTTTTGGTAGGTAAAAATATTTTATTGCTTTATGGGTTGAAGGGTCCCGTCCCTATTACATCAGTAGCAAAATGAGACACCTGAGGCCTCCATTGGCAACAGCCAAAACCCAGCTTACCAAATACAATTCCACCACATACAACATATCTTCTATTCGAAAGACAACCCTTAAGATAAGGGACACAAAACAAAAAGATACAGCTGAAGGACATAAACCAGACAGTCCACCTGTCTATCCAACATCCTCTCAGGTTACTGAGATTTCTTGTTCTTTTTTTGTCAAGCAGCATCATCTTGATTAAAAGAGAGTCAGATTTCCACTTCCTAATTCACTTGGGAGATATCTTCTTGAGGGAAATATTCTTCCCAGACGATCAAGTTTGACTGATTAACAACTTTGTTAGCAAGAATGTCAGCCACTTTGTTGACTTCCCTGAGAACATGGCTGATCTGACTTTGGGGGTTGTTGTTGAGGAGTAATTGGCACTCCTAAATTATATTCTGAATGTTCTTTCCCCCTGAGCTATTATTGGTAATGTGGCCAATAATCACATATGAGTCGCCTTCAAAGATGATTGGCTTGGAAAAGGTTCTACTTTCCATGATGATCCTCCATAGGGCTCTAGCTTCTACATAATTATTGGTTTGGATCCCCAAATTTTTTGAGAATGCTTTGATTATGCTTCCTATGTGGTCTCTGATAACACCTCCTACCCCAGCTCTCCCTGGATTTCCCTTTGAAGCACCATCAAAGTTGACTTTGATCCATCCCTGCAGGGGAGGGGTCCATTTAGCCAGGGTTCAGGAGTTCTCAATTTTTTGGATTCTGCTACAGTTTGTGGGAATCTTAAGGGAAGCAAAAATAAGGGATTCCAATCCATAGTTGGGAACCTCTTCGTACAAAATTAGACTGTTGTTTTCGATAGCTAGGGATAGTTCTTTGTTTACAACATCTTCCAGATTCTTGGTATCCTTTTTGAATATGCGGTTATTATGTTCCAACCAAATTTTCCAGACTGCATGGTGAAGCATGGAACTCCATAGGAATCAAAGTCTAGAGTTTTTGAAAATTCTTGGCCATTGAATGAACCTTTCAGCAACAGTATTGTGCTGAGTCTAGTAGACCTGGAATTTGTTGATCAAAATGGATAACACATTATCGACAAAGGGGCAGTCTAGGAGGAGATGTTATGTGGATTCCCAAGCTTTAGTACAGAGGTAGCACCTATTGGGGACTATAATTCCTCTACGAATCAAGTTTTCAGTGGTCAAAATTTTGTTATGAGCAGCAAGCCAGCAAAAATGTGCCACTTTTGGGATCAATAGCTTGAGCCACACACTCTTGGCTAGAGTCTAGTTGTCATATTTCTTGGTGCCAATAAAAGTGTTTTCTAACATCTGGGCAGCAATTTTGACCATGAATTCCCCATAACTCGATCCCTTCCAACAATGTTCATCCTCATTCAGGGTCTAGGGTATGAAGTTAGCTTTGAAGATGTCCATGAGAGTGGCGAGGCCTTTGTTAATCACATCATTATTAATTCTAAACTGAACCTTTTTCCAACCGCAGGATCCTTGGTCAGAAGTGATGAAATTGAAAACATTATCTCCATACTTCTTATCGATGAGGTGCTTAATGGGGGCTAAGTTGGGATCACTGATGAGTAGTTGTTTTCTGGCCCACACATCTTCCCAGAAATTGATGGTCTTACCATATCCTAGTTGCCACCAAGATCCCTGTTGAACCAGATGCATAGTGTGGTTGATGGATTTCCAAAAGTGGGACCCATAGTAAGGGGTCTCCGTTTCAAGGAATGAGTGTTGTTGCAGGTATTTCATTTTGACAATGGTCACCCACTCTATTTTAGCATTTGTAACCACCTTCCAAGCCTGCTTAGCCAGGAGGGCTTGATTTGTGATGGTTATGCGTCGCAATCCCAGACCTGCCATGTCTTTAGGAGAGCAGACTTTGTTCCAGGCTACTAAGTGAAACTTCTTGTGATTAGCATTACCCGACCACAAGAACTATTTTTGAAGTTTTTCAATAGCTTCTCCTATCGCAACAGGGATTTTGAACACTGATAAAAAGTAGGTGGGGATGCTCTGTAGGACCGACTTGACCAAAGTCGCTTTGCCTACACTGGATAGTAGGGCCCCCTTCCATCCTGCCAACTTCTTATAAAGCTTGTCAGTGACACTGTTCCACATTTTTTGTTGAGGCCTCCCCTTGAACATGGGTAGGCCCAGATAAGATGGAAAATTAGCAATGGAGCACCCCAATATGCTTGCAATCTTGGCCTGTCGTCTAGCAGGGGTGCTAATGAAATGAAGCTTACTTTTTGTGTAGTTGATATTTTTCCCAACTGCTTCCTCATACAGATTGAGAATACCCTTGATGTTTTTTGCTTTAGAGACTGAAGCTTTAGTTGTCAGCAAGGTATCATCCACAAATTGTTGGTGGGTGATGGGATTTAAACCTGAGGCTACCTTGATACCAGAAATCAAGTTTCTATGACAAGCATTCTTAATGGTTCTGCTGAGACTCTTCGCCAGGATGATAAAGAGGATGGGGGAAAGAGGGTCCCTTGTCTTAGCCCCTTGGTGCTAGGAAAATATTAGACAACGGACCCATTCAGCAGGACCGAGAACCAAGAAGAAGAGACACAATTAGAAATCAAATTTACCCAAGATTCATGGAAACCAAATTTGAGGAGGATTTTGAACATAAATTCTTGATTCACTCAATCAAAGGCCTTATTCATATCAAGTTTCAGAAAGAAGGAAGTAGAGTTAGCATTGTAGGCAGAGTGGATCAGCTCATGGATGGTGATAACCCTATCCAATATGTTTTTGCCTTTGACAGTACTTCCCTGGCAGTGGTCAATGATGGTAGGAAGGATCCCAGTGAATCTATTGGCCAGGGCTTCGGACAGAACCTTGTAGATTACATTGCAGAGACTGATGGGCTGATAATTAAATAGAGACTGGGAATTGGGCCTCTTGGGGATGAGGACCAGGAAAGTGGAATTGATGTCTCTGGGAATGGATCGAGAATTTTGCATATCAAAGATGGCCGGGCACAGGTCAGGTCCCACAATATCCCAGAAGGTTTGGAAGAACCTTGGGGAAAAGCCATCGGGTCTGGGAGCTTTGTCAGGCTGCATTGAGAATAGGGCTTGGTGGATTTCTTTGTGGGATAGTGGGCTGAGGAGGAACTCATTGGTTTCATCGGGAATGGTATTGTAAATTTTATCAAGTAGGGAATCCATGGCCATAGGGGAGAAAGTGGGGGGGGGGAAGCGAGGAGGTCTTTAAAGTGGCTAACGACTTCATCCCTGATGTGGTGGATATTAGAGAAAAAGGTCCCATCCTGCTTAGTAAGGCTTTTAATCCTATTACAGCCCCTGTGCCTTAGAGTGGATATGTGAAAAAACTTGGATTTGGAGTCTCCTTCCCTAAGCCAGAGTTGTCTCGACTTTTGGCACCAAAAGGTTTCTTCCTTAATCAGGGTGTTGTGGTATTTAGAGAGCAGTATCCTCTCTTCACTTCTGAGATTGTCATCACCCTAGCCTCTTTTAAAACTATCCTCAATTTTCCCTAATCTAGTTTTGATGTTCTAATTGATTTTAAAGATGTTTTGGAAGGTTTCTCTATTCCAAAATTTGAGATTCTCTTTGACCCATATGAGTTTTTGCATAAACTGGTTAGAGGTTGTCCCTAGAAATCTTACCTACCACCATTTTGCTATCCGATTTTTGAGATCCGGGTGGTGATTCCACATGGATTCAAACTGAAAAGGGGTCTTGAACTGAGGCTTGCTACCAGTATCGAAGAGGAGCAGGCTATGATCAGACCTAATATTTGGGAGATCCTGCAGATTGGCATCAGCGAAGAGGGGGAGGGCTTCTTGGGAGAGCAACACTTGATCAAGGTGCTCTTAGATAAGATTTTTTCCCATCCATCTGTTACTCCAAGTGAACCTGAGGCCTTGAATCAAAATATCCATAAGGGCATTACTGTCAACAAACTATCTCAAGTCCTTTATATCCCTGTTAGTAACTGCATTTCCTCCCTTCTTGTCATAGAATTGAAGAGGGGAGATAAAATCCCTTGCTATAACCCATGGAATATTGGCAAAGGCATGTCTCATCTGGGTGAGGGTGTTCCACAACATCATTCTTCCTGAAGCAGTATTGGGAGCATAGATGTTGGACATAATCCAAGAAGTTTGGGAGTTGAGGTCGTGAAACAGGATATTAGATAGCCTGTCATGATCAAAAATAAATCTACCCTCGACTACAGATGGGTTACAAAGGCATAAGAACCCACCTGCAGTGCTAGAAACTAGGGAGTAGACAAAATCGCAATTTTTCTAGATGATTTTTGCTATCCTAGGCGAAAGTTGATTGTTCAATTTAGTTTCTTGAATGAGAAAAATTATGGGGTTGTAATCTCTCCACATGGCTACAACCAATCTCTGCTTGGATTCCCCATTCAGTCCTCTCACATTATAGGAGAGGACTTTCATTTGGAACTTTTGGAGGTTTTATTACCCCCTTTGCCTTATTGTGCAGGGGGTTTGGGTATTTGGTTTTCATCCTTGATAGAACTGACACTTTATTGGAATAGGGTTCTCTGCGTACCATTTGCTATATCCTCGATTGTGTCCCTATTTCGGTGTTCAACATCAAAAGGCCTACCTTTATTTTTGTCTACTCCCACATCCATTTGGGACCTTCTAAAGCTACGAGTTTGTTTGGGACTTCGATGATTAGTGGATTCTGGGGTGGCCTGATCGCTATCGGAATTGACATCAGTAGAGGAGGATAGGAGAGTCAGAAAACCAGACTCTTTAAGGGGTGGGTATAGGGCTGTGGATAACGAAGACCGAAGGGGTTTTTGTGATGGGCTCTAGGGGACATTATTGGACTTGGGGATCTACTCTTGAAGGGGGGAACATGAAATATTTTGAATGGGCATGGGGTCAGGGGGCCCCGGAGGGGAATTGATATGTTTCAGGGATGGAGGGAAAGGAATTTCACCTTGTTCAAGGACCTCATTGGTTCCAGAATATTTAAGTAAATTAAATTTATTAGCAATGGTGAAAGAGGAACTTGCCTTTTGGAGAGCTTGAGCTTGATATTGAAGCGATTGGTTCTGCTGTGCATTGCTCCTGGCTTGCCATTGACTGCTAGTTTCCTTCTGATTGGTTCTTAGCTACGGATGCCCACTTGGCTGGGAATATTCATTAGGATTTTTGTGCTTAGGGCATTGAGAAATGAGGTGACCTTGCAACTGACAATATGGACAAAAAGCAGGTTTGTTTTCGAATATCAGTAGTTGCCTTCACCTGAAATCCTCGTATATAAGATTGAGGTGATTTGGAAGTTACGATTCTAGATTCACATTTACATAGATGCGGGCCTGGGTTAGGCATGTTCTGGCATGGGTAGCTGGGTCAATAGCTACCAAATCTCCAAAATCCCTAGCTAGACCTCAAAGAGCATCCTCATAGAAAAAATGTGCAGGGAGGTTGGGGAGGTGGACCCAAATGGGAGCGAAATTGATGTTCTGAGAGTCGGGGTCAAAATTTGGTTCCCATTTTTTGAGGAACAGGCTTCGTCTTTCGAATAACCAAGGACCTCTAGAAAGAATATGCTCTGCATCCTCCCGAGTATTCATATGAATCATAAAAAAACCTCTGGTCATTGTCGAAAAACCTAAATTTCCCATAACTTTCCATTTCGAAGTAGCCCATCGTCGAATCACATCCATGTCTGGGTGGCCTCCTATGAACTTTTCCACTAATGAGAAGGAATCACGAGATGCATAATCTTCCATGAGGTGTTTAGGACACAACACATTGTTGCCTTGCAGAATGAAATCCATCGATCTGCTAGGGGGCAGTCTAGGATTTTGTTGCAAAAATTCTGTGTAAGATTTTTCGGTCCGCCCAATTTGTCGGGAGGTTTTTTCCCCCATTCAATGTCACTGTGGGAGGCTCCATTTTTAGCTACACTCCAGTCAAACCCTGTCATCGTCGAGGCATTACGGGCTTCTTCCTCCTACAAAACTTGCTTCTCAGGGTTCCGATCTTCGATCGTCGAAACCATCGTTCGCACCTCCTGTTATTTGTTTTCAATAGATTATATTTACTGCTTTATTTAATTTAGTTGTGTGTTTTATTTTTCTGCATTTTAATTTCTCACACTTTATTTTTAGTACTTTAATTTTAGTTTGTAATTTATTTATTTTTCTACACTGTATTGTATTTGGTTTGGTTAAAATAAAAATGCACAAACATTTCCCACCAAATTAAATATGTACAGAAGGATTCACTCCCTTTCTGACTCAAACACAATGCATAGTGGCCTTACCAATGGCACACCTCTCCCACTGGTATTACACTGTAGGCATATACTGTGCGTGACACTCGTAAGTTTACGGACTTACCAGATTGATAATTTATGGTAAAAGAAATGATTGTTTCCTAAACGTAATTTGTGCTCACTAGAGATCATATTATAGTATAAGTTAGATCAAATCAAGGATTTTACAACCCTAAGAAAGTGGCATAAAAACCCCTTTATATCATAAAATCATGAAGGTTGTTCTAGTTTACTTGAATCAATAATTAGAAAAAAATCATAACACAAGGTATCAGAAAGTTCAATGCACAAGTTCAAATTAAAAAGGATTTAAAGGTGCAAATGAATATAGGGAGAAAAATTTTAAAGTAAAGGAGGCAAAAAAGGATAATTTTAATCTAAGTAAATCATATTTATTTTCCTTAAGTAGTATAAAATCCTGTCCTTACAATAAAAATCATAGTATAGAGTGTATCCCTTGCACTTAGGGTTCTAAGAGCAACATAATAAACAAATGTGTATGGAGAATATCCATGGGAATTTTGGGTTTTCAGGGCAACATCCTTGTACTTTAGGGTTTCTAGGGTAACATAAATAAGAATGTAGCATTTCTAAGGTAATATAAAGAAAAAATAAGTCTCATTATAAACAATGTGGAAAAATAGAAGAGATTGGTGAAGATGAAAGTGTTGGTAGGAATGGAAAAATAAAAGGAAGACCCTCAAAGTAAGAATAAAGAGAAAATGAAACTCAAAGGGACATTGATTTGGGAAACCAAAAATAAATATCATAGGTGTTAACAAGAAATGGGGCTAAGACCACTAATAAAAAAAGAAGTGATGACATGAATGGTATTGTGGAATATTAGGGGTATGAATAAGACCCATAAGAAAATACATATTAAGGAATTTATAGGTTGTTATAGTCGTATATTTATTTTAATAAGTAGTGAGGAATATAAGGATGCATTAAAAAATATTTGGAAAATGGAGGATTACTTGGCAGTTTCTTCTATAGGAGCTTCTAGGGAACTGCAATAATATTGGACAAACAAAAATGGGATGAACAAATGCTAGAAGCAAAAAGTAATTGGGTTTTTGGTCTATTTTGCAAGAAGTAGGAAAACATCAAAGTTGGGGTCATTATAGATACTCATGAAATATGTTTGAAGTACCTTTGCATATTTGTTTTCAAATACAATGATGATTCAGAATTATGATCTATGGATTCTTGGGGGCACTTGAACATAGTTCTGTCTCCTTCAGAAAATGAGGGTGGTAGAATTATGGATAGATTTTACCTGCAAGGGTGGTGTGTTGGTGATTGCAAACTCCCTCCATTTGAGAGGTCCCAAGTTTGAATCCCTATATATATGCATAAAAAATACTCTATTGATAAGCTTAGCTATTGGTCTTACGAGGGGTCATGGTTGGGATAGGAATGCTCAGTCCTAAGAATTGGTCATAGGGGGTTTCTCACCAATAATAATAAAAAAAATATTGGATAGATTTTTTTTATCCAACATGGTTGCAAACAAAGTATAAAATTTCTTCAAACATTTTATTACAAGCATCATATCACAAATCCAATCTCTTGAGATGTAATTTACTCAATAGTGCTCATCCAAATATTTCACTTTTAGTATATGTGGCTTCAAGTCCCTTATTTCTTCCAAGTGGTTATGTTATGGTGGGATAAAGCAAATTTTGAAGGATCATGTATGTACAGGTTTGTTCAAAATATGTAATATCTAAAGGGGTAAATGAAGATTTGGAATGCTAAATATTTTGGTAGCATACTTAAGGAAAATGATAATTTTTTTCAATCTCAAAATTTTAAAAGAAATAGTAGAAATCAATGGAATGGACAGAGATTCTTATGTTTAAGAAAAATAATTACTTTTCTATTATTGTAATGTATCGAAAAATGAGTCAT
This sequence comes from Wollemia nobilis, assembly GCA_028583015.1. Classification (NCBI taxonomy): domain Eukaryota; kingdom Viridiplantae; phylum Streptophyta; class Pinopsida; order Araucariales; family Araucariaceae; genus Wollemia; species Wollemia nobilis. Next base: position 16,010,985 of record JAQPPZ010000521.1, read on the forward strand.
ATTGGTTCTAGAAATCAAGGGAGAGAGAACTCAAAGGAGATAAAAATACCAAAATTTTCGTGCTATATCCAAAATGGAAATTTCTTTTTTTTGTATCAAACCATTTCAATTCTAGATGAAAGAAATATTGAGGAAGAAAAATATTTTAAGTAATTAATTGTTTCAAAGATAATTTGTTAGATGTCAGGCAAGATAAAGAGGCACACAATAATATTTTATAAAATATTCCATACATTATCACACAAGAACAAAATAAAATCTTGATGAAGACGATATCTATGTAGGAGCTACATAAGGTAATTTTTTCTTTCCATCCTAACAAGGCATCTAGCCTTGATGGATTATTTGTAATTTTCTTCCAAAATTTTTGGAATTTATTAGAGAGTGATATGTTGGCTATAGTTGAAGAGACCCATGAAAATAAGGCTATAATAAGTGAGAACAATGCCACCTTTATTACATTGGTTAAGAAAGGTGAAAAGAAGTATTTTGATAAAATGTGTTCAATAAGCCTTTGTAATATGATTTATAATATCATTTCAAAAATTATGACAAATAAGTTGAAGAGCATTATATATTATGGTATCTCATTGGAAAAAGGTGGTTTTATTTGTGGTAAACTCATTCTTTATGGTGTAATAACTGCATATGAGGCCATATATTATTTTCATTCCATGCTAAAGCTAGGTATGCATATGAAATTAAATATGAACAAAGCGTATTACAGAGTTTAATGGAATTTTCTATATGATATCCTTGAAAAAATTAGGTTTTGATCAAGGTTGGTGTGAATGGATTAGATGTTGTTATAGCACTCCAAAATATTTTATTTTGATCAATGGATCCCTTGTTGGATACTTTGAGTCATCTTGTGGACTTCGCTAGGGTGATCCACTATCTTCATATCTATTTATTATTCTTATGAAGGCATTAGGAAGAGCTTTCTCAAAGGTAAAATTGGAAGGAAAAATCAAAGGTACTCAGGTTGCAATAAATGGTCCTTCTAATCATCCAGGGTTTTGCTTAGTGGCGAATTTCGCAATTTAGCACGAATTTTCGGATTTCCAAAATGTCAATTTTGCGATTTTTGGGACCATAGAGGTCGGCCCGTTCGCCCAAAAATTTTGGGATCTAATTTTTTTAGGGTAAATTCGCCCCGTTGTCATAAGGTTTCCCGCCCAATTTTTGCCCTAAATTTATTTAAAATAAGAAATATCCCGCCCAAATCGCCCCTTGTACCCCATTATATATAGCTAACCCTGACAACGACTCCCATACAATTACAACATTTTTTCGGATAGCGAGCGATACAAAGTAGAGTACTGACAAAACTAGAGTCCACGACTGGTAGAAGGCGACTGAGAAGGCGACCGATAGAAGGCGACTGGCAAAAGGTGACCGATAGAAGGCGACTGGAAAAGGCGACAGGAAGGCGACAGGGAAGGTGACTAGGAAGGCGACGAAGGAGGAAAGGGACGAAGGCGACTGAATAAGGTGACTAGAATAAGGTGACTGGTAGAAGGTGACTAGAAGGCGACTAGAAGGTGACGGAGAAAGAAGAGAAGGTGACTGACAAAAGGTGACTGGCAGAAGGCGACTGACTGAAGGTGACTGATAGAAGGCGACTAACAGAAGGTGACTAGCAGAAGGTGACTGATAGAAGATGACTAATAGAAGGCGACTGACAAAAGGTGACTAGTAGAAGGTGACTGACAAAAGACTACTGATAGTAGGCATCTAGTAGAAGGCGACTGGAAGAAGGAGACTGGCAGAAGGTAACCGACATAAGGCGACTGGTAGAAGGCAACCTACAAAAGGAGACTGGCAAAAGGCGACTGGTAGAAGGTGACTCAATTTATCCGTATGCTTCTTTTACCATTAAATTTCATTTTTCATTTTATTAATGGACACTCAATAAGGAGGTTTATTCTGCCTACGAACAATATTCATGGGACAGTCACAGATTCTATTGTCTCTAGCAGTAGTTCTCTTTTATACCTATTATTTTCATATTTAAAAATGATGTTCTTTGTTCATGTTATTCTTTTGTTCATACAGGTAAAAATGTCAACTACAGGCAGTGGAAAGAAGGGAGGAGAGTCTTCCAATAAAAGGAGTATCCTCAAATACTTTCCTAATATTTCAAAACCTAGTCTGCCATCAACATCTACACAAACTGAAGGTATGAACACCTTTACTCACCAATTAATTTTTTTACTTTGTTAATTTTAAATATAATGTCCTCAATTCATAAAGAAGTGTGTTTTTTGGTTGATGGCTTTGTTCACTTTTATCTATAGAAAACACTAGTATGCTTTTAAATGCCATAGTGATAATGAATCTACTATTGACACTAGAATTATCTCTATAGAAAACACTATTAACCCTGGTATTCCTCCACTTCCACATATCCACGATAATCAACAGTCCACACATGAAGATAATCTCAATCAAATCGAACAACAACATGAAGAGATTCCTGAATCTAACATGCCAAGTGGAAAAGAAACTAATAGTTCTTATGCAGTCCCTACTTCTAGAGAATCTTCATCTAAAAAAAATAAACGTGCAAGGTTATCTAGGTGGACAATTAACAGATCATTTCAGCCTGATTGGATATCAAAATTTCCATTTATTGAGCCAGTGTTGCCAGAGAATAGTAGTGATGATATAACAGAATTAAGATGCGTAATTTGTAGTTGGAAACATGGAAAGGAGCATAGATTGCAACTTAAGAAAGATACAGTAGAAAAACATTGTGGAAAGGTTTATATCAAAACAAAAGAAGGTGATCGAGCAACACAAAAAACTTATAGGTGGAAGGATGCATCAGAGTGTGCACATATGAGATATGCGGAAGAATATGATAAAGAAATGAAACAAAAGCAAACATTGGTTGAGAAAGGTGCAACGATTCAAGCCCAATTTCAAAAAATGAATAAGTTAACTTTAGCTTCAAAAGTTTAAATTAGTTTGTTGTTGTATTTTCTATTCTTAAGAAGGGTAGACCTATGTCTGATTTCATAGATTATAAATCTCTATTTCGACTAGCTAATGTGCAGAACTTACCCAACGCTCATTGGTCAGATCGAAGTGGTTGGGAAATGGCAAAATGTCTGTCATTGGTTGAGCGAGAATGACCTCGGAGAGAAAGTAAAAAAGGCAAAATTCATTTCACTTTCAATTGATGAGGTGACTGTAGTTGACAATACATCTTGGATTTGCATGCATGTTTACACATTGGAAAATCATTCAAGGCAACCTCATTTACTAGGAATACGCAAAATGGTGGAAAATTGTAATGCAGAAAACATTTACAATGTTGTTGTAACTAGTTTAAAAGAAGAAGTAGGAATGAATGAAATTGAAATAGCCACTAAGTTAATATGTGTAGGAGCTGATGGTGTTGCTACAATGCAAGGACACAGGAATGGTCTTTGTGTTAGACTACAAACATCGGTTGCCCCATATTTGATCCCTATTCATTGCATGGCTCACAGAATGAATCTTGCATACAAAATTGTGGATACATTTACAAATGTTGCCGAGTGGAAGAGCTTGTCCATGAAATTCATGAATATTTTTCACGTAGTCCAAAAATATTTTTAGAGTTTCAACAGTTTGCACTAGGAGTTACCGAAGGTAAAAAATTGTTGAAAGATGTGGATACTAGGTGGATTTCGATGTATCTACCGACATTAAGAGTTTTCAAAGAATATCAATCCTTGATAGGGTTTATGTATGCAAATCGTAGGGTGGTTGATAAGGCTAAAGATTTACTTTTTTGAATGAGTGACTTTGAAACTCTTCTCACATTGTGTGGAATTCTTCCAATGTTGGAAAAAATGAATACTTTGATCAAAATTGCACAAGAAAGATCGATTTATATTGTGGATTTCATCAGGGCGAGAATACAAATTTGCATGCATATTGATATGATGTATGCATCTGGTCAAAATTTTATGGATCCCTTGTTTGAGAGTTGGAGAGCATTAACAAGTGTGAATAGTCCTCGGAGCTTTTTGAAGTTCAATATTAACGATCATCTATGTATTAATGTCCGTGGAAATGAAATACCTTTATATTGTTATGGTGTGCGATTGGATATAGCTACAAATGAAGTTGAGCAAATGCCCATAACCTACAATAGATTTCATGTGGTTGTGGACGATACAAAACTTAAACTAAAACAAATAGCAGAATCATTGACAAAAGAAATCAGAGACCATTTTCAAAGAGATGAATTGCTAGAGGCTATGGGTGTGGTAAATCCAATATTTTGGGATCCTTGTAATGAATACCAGATTATAAATTCTTTGTTCCTCAAATACATGGGCAGACTTGCTGGCCATTTTAGTCAAAGTGTTGTAGTCAATGGCATTGAAATCAATGGCATTATGAACAAAGATCTTTTGACAAAACAATCCAACTATTTTGGAACAACAATGTCTGCTCAAGTTTCATAGCTCTCTAACCGTCATGAAGCGGGTTCTATTTCACGTTTGTGGAGAATATTACAACCAAGTACTGTCTTAAAACATACTATGAGTGAATATTTTCATTTATATGAATTATGTCAAACGATGATTTTGGGATCCGTGGAAGATGAAAGGGTGTTCAGTGCACTTTCATATATAAAATCTAAAGTTCGAAATAGGTTGGACAAAAATTTGGAGAATTGCTTGAGAGTATATGTGTCGGCCTATGAGGTGGAGGAGTTTCCTTACGAAAGAGCATTGTCACATTGGAGTTCTTTGGCAGAGAGAAGAGGTGTAACGAATATTGATAATGATGAGGATGATGGTAACATTGGTCAGATTGTGATGACAAAATTTTTGGGAATGAGTGCAGAACATTTTGTACAATCTGAAAAGAGTTTGTTCCAACTTCCAACATTATGATGCAAGGATGCATTCATTTGATTTTATTTCACATATTATCATTTGATTTGATTTCACATATCAGAATGAGAGGAAGCTATCATTTGATTTGATTTCACATATCAGAATGAAAGGATGTTTTCATTTGATTTAATTTGAGTTCACATGTTATTATTTGATTTGATTTCACATATCTGAATGAAAGGATGCTATCATTTGATTTGATTTCACATGTTACATTATTTTTCTTGTAATATTTGTTATTCGTGAAAGTAATTGCCTATGCTGTATTTTATGACATTTCAAATTAATTCATATAACATAAAAGAACATCTTACTGCATTCACATAATTCAATATTACTTAATATATCAACACAAACAATCAAAACATAACAACATTCAAAACAAAGGTTTAAAAAGATAACACATATCAAACATTATTTCTTCCACTTCAAATTAAGAACAACAAACTTTTACATCATCATAAATAATCAAAACATACTCTCTTTCATTGAATTCAATATTTAAAGAAGATACCATTCATTCGTTATTTACAATACATATCAAACATTATTTCTTCCACTTAAAATTTCCAATAGATAACATATTTTTCGGAAATAGTCATTCATTGTTTCAATTCTCAAAAAGGATACCATTCATTTACAATTTACAATATATATCAAACATTATTTCTTTCGGTTCAAATTACTTAATACATCAACACATATAATCCTAACATAACAACATTCAAAACAAAATTTCCAATAGATAACACATTTTTCGAAAATAGTCTCATTCATTGTTTCAATTCTCAAAAATGATACCATTCATTTGCAATTTACAAAACATATCAAACAATATTTCTTCCACTTAAAATTACTTAATGCATCAACACATAATCATAACATAGCAACATTCAAAACAAAATTGCAAATAGATAACATATTTTTCAGAAATAGTCTCATTCATTGTTTCAATTCTAAAAAATGATACCATTCATTTGCAATTTACAAAACATATCAAACATTATTTCTTCCACTTCAAATTACTTAATACATCAACACATATAATCTTAACATAACAACATTGAAAACAAAATTTCCAATAGATAAAACATTTTTTGACAATAGTCTCATTCATTGATTTTTGACAATAGTCTCATTCATTGATTTCAATTCTCAAAAAGGATATCAAACATATCAAACATTATTTATTCCACTTCAAATTAAAACATAACAATAATTAAAAACAAAACTTCAAAATGATAATATGAATTTTTCAGAAATTGCCTCTAACATTGATTTCAATTTTCAAAAAAATACCAGTCTTAAATATTTATAAAAATATAAAGATATAAAGAGTTTTTGTTTCACTTGAAACCCAACACAACAAAGATCTATTGTTTTTCAATGTTTCCTGAAGGTCCACCCACATCTACCTCAATATCCTTTTCTTCTAATGCCCCAACCCTAACCAAACTTTCTGTTGTAGTGTTGATCCCCGATAACAAGGCACTCTCTTCCTTCGCTGGATCTTCTTTGAAAGGTGCATTCAGCTCCTTCTCCTTTTCTTTCAGTTTAGCCTCGACATCCAGGCCCCCATATTTGATAACCTTCTTTAGGTAATTATTTTCTCTAACCATCTGTTGTAACCTCTTCTTCAATTCAATAGCATTATTAATGCTAATTTTGGCAGTCTTGATCAAAACTTTCATGGCACTGACTTGTTGCTTTAGGTGCTGGAAATTAGACTACAAAATAGAAATAAAAAAAGGTTAATATTTATAAACAAAACATATTTAACAAAAAAATATATTTTTTAGTTAGATGTAGAACTTACATCAGTTGTAAGTCGTGTTGTTTCTGCAACTGCTACTTTGTTCTGATCAAGTGCCCATTCATTAAAATATGCTTGGGCTTCTGCATTGAGGTTTTCCAAATGATTCATAACAACGACAAGAATTTCATCTCTGTATGTAGACTCGGCCTCCATAGTGCAAGATTCAACTTTATGTAGCAAGGCATCGAGCTTTTGGGGCTCATTCTCCATCTTGAGAAACAACTCTTTTCTTTTTGAAAAATTCTTATATCGGCCATTGATGGCTTTAATCAAAACCTTGGCCCGATATTCCCATTCCTTCAATTTATCAATATCCGAAAGAAGAGTATTATGAACTACAACTTTACATGCATCGGCTAATAACACATTTTTAGAAACGTTTAGGATATCATCTTCTGTAACAGTACGGGTGGTGACTTGTTGTGGGTCGGAGGGGGAAACTTCGATGACATCTACATTGACATCATCTTCTTCTCCATCAATGCCCTCTTCATCCTCAAGAATATCACTTGCATTTAAAGGGAAATTTTTAGGATTCATACCCTGATAAAGAAAGTCACAATCAAGAGTTCCCGAGGGCATTTGAGATGCACTCTCAACATTTGAAAAATTCTCCAAGGTTAATATCGGTACAACAAAAATATTAGATGATGACACATTTTGTGTCTCTGTAGCACTTCTTGCATTGTGAGGTGGTGGTGTGAGGAACATTTTACCATGCATGCGTGATTGGTTCCTCGTAGGTGGAACCTGAAGTGGATGGACCTGAACTTGCTTTGGGTGGACCTGAACCTGCTATGGTTGTGGTTGTGGTTGTGGCTATGGTCATGGAGGGTCAGGTGGTGGAGCCATATTTTTTTTAGCCTTTTGAATCTACGAGGTCCCTCTATTAAATTTCACACAAGAACATAAAATAAATCATTTGTAAATAACAATAGCATTAAAAAATATTTATTCAAAATATACATACCTGACTCAGACTCTACGACCATTGATATTTCAACCATTTGCCCTTTGTCTGAAAAATACGTAAAACACATTAAAAAAACATAATTTTAAGTCAAAAAAATAAATCATTTAAAAAAGCATTTTTGAACAATGCAGAGTAAGGTTACCTTGTGGGTTGGAGGTAACCTCTTCTACGTCGACTGTAACTATTTCTCCAGTAAAAGGTGTCGCAGGTGTATGCTGAATCCGACCATCATCAGACCTCACACGTTTGTTGGGAGTCATTGGTGATGACTGTGATTGCGTGTCAGAATCAGTAGATACTTCCAGAATCCTAAATGCGGCATCCCTCTTACTTGAAGACTGAGATGCTCTTTTCTATTTTCAAAACAAAATTAGAGAATAAAAAGATAAAATTAAAAAAAGAAAATAAAGATATTTCAACAAATATTTTTACCTGTATCTCACCATCAGACATGCCAATAGACAACAAACTAGGGTGCAATGCAGTGGGAGGACTGCTCTATTGAAGGTTGAAATAAGCTTCCTGAAATAAACAAAGAATAAAATTGTTGGTAGTCATTGTGTAAGCAGATGCTTGAATTTTTTGGGCACTCAAAAGGTCGTGCTTCAAGCGGTTGGAAATGTGCGTGCACCAGTCAAATTTACCACCATCAATACAACGAAGCAATAAAGAAAGTGCCCAAAAAGGCATTTATGTAGGTCACCCCTGCAGAATAAGCCTTGCCTAAAAAAATTCAATGCAAGCATATAGAAATTTGTCTCCAACATTCGAAATGTTTAAGCCCCTTTTGGACTTAGAAGAATTGACTAAAAAAAGAGAACATTATTAGAAAACAAAAAATAAAACAAGGAGAACATTTTTAGAGAAATGAAACTATAGCAGAACAATATTTAATGTTAAATAAAAAATAAATTTTCAAATTATACCTTTCAGATTGTCAGGATGAACAACGTAAAGGTTTCCTAGGGTGGATTTATCATCGTCGGTTAAGGCGTACTGGTTGTTCACCAGTACACCATCCAAAAATGGTAGCCCTGTTAGTCGCTGCACATCGGAGGGTTTAACCAAAAAAACAATTTCGTTGTTATCCACAGGGATCGAAATAGTGCACACATCATGGTTGTAACAAGAAATGATCCATTGCATCAACTGAACGTTAATGTTCAACTGAGGCATCTTCAACACACCAACAAGTCCAGCGGTGTAAATCCATTGGGAATCTCTATCAGGAGTGTTGAAAATGCTCTTGAGATTGGGGCAGAAGGTGTACTTGAAATGAACTTTGGATGGAAGAGGGGAGGAACAACTAGCCATCTCTAAAAAGCAGGAAAACGTTGGCAAAACCTTATAAAAATGATGCCAAAATGCTCTAAAAATGCTGCCAAAATGCACTAAAATTGCTTGGAAACGCTCTAAAACCGCTATGGAAAACGCCCTGAAAATGCTGGAAAAAGGTTTTAAAGTTGCTCTGGGAAAAGCTACAAATGACCCTGCAAATGAATTTATAGATTTTTTGCATGGCAGGAGTTAACGCATGAACGACACGTGGTAGAAGGGAGGACACGTGGTGCCATATTATTTATGATTATGGTGGTCACCTTGTTCCACTCGCCATCTACCAGTCGCCTTGTGCCACTCGCCATCTGTCAGTCGCCTTGCGCCACTCACCATCTATTAGTCACCATGTGCCACTCACCTTCTACTAGTCACCTAGTGCCACTCACCTTTTACCACTCACCATCTACCAGTCACCATCTGCCAGTCGCCATGTGCCAATCACCTTCTGCCAGTCACCTTTTACTAGTCACTTTATGCTAGTCACCTTCTGTCAGTTGCCTTCATCACCTTATCCTTCTAGTCACCTTATGTCATCACCTTTATTAATTGCCTTCTACCAGTCACCTTATGCTAGTCACCTTCTATTAGTCACCTTCTACCAATCACCTTATGTCAGTCACCTTATACCAGTCGCCTTCTACTGATCACCTTATGTTAGTCACATTCTGCCAGTCGCCTTGTATCAGTCGCCTTCTACTAGTTGCCTTCTGCCAGTCGCCTTATGTTAGTCACCTTTTGCTAGTTGCCTTGTGTCAATCATCTTTTGCCAATTGCCTTGTGTCAGTTGCCTTCTTCCAGTCTTCTTCTACCAGTCGCCTTATGTCAATCATTTCTATCAGTCACCTTATATCAGTCACTTTTTGCTAGTTGCTTTGTATCAGTCACCTTCTGCTCACCTTTTACCACTCGCCATCTGCTAGTCACCATGTGCCAGTCGCCATGTGCTAGTCACCTTCTGCCAGTCGCCTTCTGCCAATCGTCTTCTACTAGTCACCTTCTACCAGTCGCTTTTTGTCAGTCACCTTGTGTCAGTCGCCTTCTACCAATCGCCTTATGTCAGTTGCCTTCTTCTAGTCACCTTGTGTTAGGCGCCTTCTGCTAGTTGTCTTATGTCAGTCGCCTTCTGCTAGTCACCTTATACCAGTCACCTTGTGTCAGTCGCATTCTTTCAGTCACCTTTTGTCAATCACTTTTTTACCAATCGCCTTGTGATAGTCACCTTGTGTTAGTCGCCTTCACCAGTCACCTTATGCCAGTCACCTTATGTCAGTCACCTTATGTTAGTCACCTTATGTCAGTCACCTTATGTCAGTCACCTTCTGCTAGTCACCTTATGTCGATCACCTTATATCGATCACCTTATGCCGATCGCCTTACGCCGATCACCTTCTATCGATCGCCTTATACCGAGTCGCCTTTTACCGATCGCCTTGTATCCCTTCATCATCCTTCGCATTGCCTTATTTTAGTCACCTTTTGCCAGTCGCCTTCTACCATTAGCCTTGTGTCAGTTACCTTCTGTCAGTCACCTTCTACTAGTCGCCTTTTGTCAGTCGACTTTTGTTAGTCACTTTCTACCAGTCGCCTTCTGCCAATCGCCTTCTGCCATTCGCCTTTTGCTAATTTTGTTGATACTTGTAGTTGAAAAAAAAATCGCCATGTTTTGAAAAAAATTCTTCAAAATTTTGAAAAATTCGCCCCATAGTTTATACAGTTTTCACGTTGATTCACCCCGATTTGATAAATACTTTTTTGGTACTACCCCTTATGCATAACCATGATCTCATCTCTAATTTGTGGATGATACTTTTCTTTTGGGTCATCCCTCAATCGGTGAGAACATGGAGTTTAAATTATTAAAGTACTATGATAATGTTATTGGATAGTTGGTTAATACTATAAAATCTAGGATCTTTCTAATTAACACTACCTTAGATTTACAATAGATTATTGTGGACAATTTAGGATATAAAATTGGAAAATTCCCATCAGCATATTTGGGTATTTATTTATCTCATAAAGAAAATAAGAAAGAGCTTTGGGACAAATCTTGTTTGGTAGGTTGGAAAGGTAAGTTTTTAACTCTTGGACCAAAATATGCCTAATATGTAAAATATACCTTAGATCTTAGCCAAGATTGGATGACTAGAATTTCTCCTAAGCTCAACCTTCACAGAAGGTTGGTTCCTTATAATACTAAAGAAATTAAAAAATGTTTAATATCAGGGATAAAGATGTGAGTCTTAGAAAGGGAGAAATATTTTAGAGATCAAATATATAGATATAGCTTAACAACACTACAACACATTACATAAATTCTCTTATACTCAAGCTAAGACTAAGCCTAACAGACTTGTCATTGATCGAAGCAACACTGGATTTATTAAGCTCAAGCTACGCCTCTTTAACATTCCAATAACTCTAAGGAAGATAATCTAAATAACAATCCAAATACAATAAAATTTTCTTAACATAAGTAATCAACCATAAAGCATTAATAGAAAAGTATAAAGATGCACAATACACGATCATATAAAACTCTAAAATGTTGTGTCCAATGGAGGCCAAATAGCTTCTTGCTTATATTGATCATAGAACAAATTACACAATATATGCCAAGCAAATTGCTAAAGAGCCTACCCTTATTCTGAGGCGAATTGGGCTATTTATAAGTTCACAATGATTTTGTAGCCTAAGCATTACAATGTGGTTTGTTATAGGTATGTTATAAATAGCATGGCTACCATATTCATAGAGCATGGATATCATTTTATTACTCTACATCAATTAGTACAACTCAAATGCTTGGATTCTATTATGTTGATGTGGTCGGTCCAGATCTCTTCTTCAGTCTCTATATCCAAGTGTCTTCGATAACTCCATAGATCTTTAGTTGTGAATTCCTACAACCATGTTTACCCATTGCAACTGCCTGTCAAAAATATCACTTTTAGCTCAATGATCTTGCTTTGAGTGGCTGAGAAGCGTTTGGGAGGTAATAGCTTCTAGCATGTGATCTTGTTGAAAGGGATATGTCTAGGTGCTCTTGACTTGTTGGGACTTCACAATGTTATCAGGCTCTTTTGGTGATGACAGAGGCTTGAGAGATGAAATCAAGATTTTAAGAGGGTTTGGTTGATGTCATACTTTAGAAAATATGGGATCTTATCTTCTCAAGTAGTGCTTTGCTTCTCTTGACTTATGCATTCCCAAACTTCTACAAAAATTATGTTAACATAAGCATTTGGAAATTCTAGGTTTGTGTTTCTCATAGGCCCAAACTTCTTGAGACTTCTCAGTGATGTTATCATTGGAAGATTTTGGGATTGCGCTATTTTGGTCTTCTCATTCCCAAACTTTTATGAAGCTTTATATGATATCATCATTGCAAAAGTTTGAGATTGATTGATTCTAGACTTATGTGTTACTGGAGACTTTTTTACTTTGCCATTTTTTCAACCCAGCCAGGTGTATTTATTTTTATGGTTTTTTCTACAATCTTGACCTTTCTGCAAAGACTTGGCTAATGTGGAATTTTGACCTAGATTAATGTGTTTGAATATTCGACAAGCTACTCATATAAAAGTGAAAGTGAGGCTTTTGGTCAAGCTTCTAAGCTCTTGCCATAACAAAAATTTGATAAATTTTTTAGCAAAATTTTAGTTCAACCTAGCCTGCAAGGACTTGTGAATGTGGGCAATCACGTTGACCCACATTATTGGTACCTTTTAAAGATTTTTGCTTGTAAAAATAAATAACCTAGAGGGCCTTAAGAAAGCATGGGCAGGAAACATTAAATTATGAGGGGAATGAATGCTAGAGATATAAACAAGCATGTATTTTATATTTGTAACAAAGGATTTAATGCATGTATTGGAAGGTACCCCTAGTTAAGTCATATCCTATTTGCCTACAAAATATGGAATTTTATGCAAAATATGGGGGAAGAAAAGTATCATAATTAAAAAGGGTGGCAAAAAGTTATTATGGAGGAAGTGTAACAAGAAGTGAGATATGATACAAATGGAGAAGGCAATAATTTACTAAATGATCAAGAATAGGAAGATAAACAAGGAGTGGGGGAATGCAGGAAAAGGGGAAGTTGAGGTAGAAAGAGGAGGGAAATATGAGAAGAGGAAGATCAAGGAGAGGGAATTAAGATAATTGAGTGAAAGTATGTCCAAAAAAATTGGAATTCCTCTGACCATAGTCCACCATAGTTGAAGGTTACTTCATATCCATGCAAGCAATCATAGGTAAATATTCTAGGCACTCAGGGACTATAGTCCTTTGTTGCTCTCTACTTTTCATTTCTTTGCAAAATTCTATAAGTATTCTTCTTCAAAATTGTAGGCAATTACACAATGTCCTAATAATTTTGAGACATGCATGGATGCCTATAAAGTCAATGAAAATACTTAAGTAAAAAAAAAATTATTTGTCTTGTCCTAGGCTTGCATTCCCTCTTACACATTTTATTGATGATTATGCTAGCTAATATTTACATTAATTTTGGGTGTCCTTTTTCTAAGCTAGCACACTTTCCAAAAATCTACATCTTATGTGAGTGGTTTACTTGCATGCTTTTCTTTTATACATGCAACGGCCTTTCACAAATAGGGTACTTCCTACTTGAACACCTTATGTTTATTTTCATCATCAAGTTATTAAGGTATCATGCTACGAGCTATATATGTCCTTTTGTACATGTGTGTCATCTATTTCCTAACAAGCTTTAACTCTTAAAGTTCTCAATGACTAGGGTTTCTATAGCTTCATATTACCCTTCTTGTCCGTGCTCTATACCTGATGGTTCTTCTTGTTCATCCTCACTAGTCTCTTGATCAATCAAGGCACTTTTTATTGTTTGTAATACTTGGCAGAATCTGTTGGCAATTTGAGTTAATTTGTGTTGTCATTGATGTCACATGGATCACATTGAGTTTTGGTGGCAAAAGCACTTCATAAATAATCATTTATGATATTTTGGAGAGCATGGATATTTACAGGGTTTTTTGGCACAAGAGGCATATAATATTTAATTTTTTAAATATTATATTAATGGTTTTTATTAAAACCAACGGTAAAGGTTTTTATTAAAACCAATGGAAAGGGTTTTTGTTAAAATCGATGGAAGGGTTTTTTTATTAAAACCAATGAAAAGGGTTTTCATTAAAACCATTGGAAAGGGTTTTTCATTAAAACCACTATGCGAAGACTTCTCCAAATTATGATGGATGAAAAGGTTTTCCAATAAAACCTAGGTGCAAAACGTTTCATGGCGAAATTCAAAAAAATGAAGGAGATATCCCAATTCAAAGGTAAGAGGTGAATTATTAAACTTTTAGTTAATAATTCTAAGTTCCAAAGTTGAATTACATTATCCACCGATGTGCAAAGGTTGGGGAGATAAATAAATATTCATCGACGTCATTCGAAGGCATGGAGGTGCATATAAATAAAATTTTAAAACCTTTGTTTATTAAAGACTAGAGATAGCACATGAGAGAGAGTCGTCGAAAGGAGAGAAGCGAAGAAAGAAGGATAAATAACTTTTGATTTGAGAGCAAGGTCAAGTAAACAGTGTGGGAAAGTGATGTCATGCAGAAGACTATAGCACAGTTGGTATCACATGAAATTTGTACAAGGTAGGTTTGTTGTTCGAATCCCACCAGGGGCAAAGTGTTTTGCTAAGGAAGGAAACTTAATTTTTTCAGATTTGAGCGTAGGTGAAGTTGGGTATTTGGGATTAAATCCCAGCATGGGCTGACGCCCATGTGGTAAGCGCCTCACAACGCTAAGCGAGAGGAACAAAGTTTGACTCTCGTGAAGGTGTGAAGGCACATTGATTTTTGGCAAGGCATTGATTATTTCGAAGTTGTGAAGGTGCATTGATTTTTGGCAAGGCATTAACGATTTCGAAGGTGTGAAGGTGCATTGATTTTTGGAAAAGCATTAATGATTTTGAAGGTGGTGAAGGTGCATTAATTTTGGCAAAGGCATTAATGATTTCGAAGGTTGCGAAGGCTAAAATTTTTGTAAAAAGGTATTTATCTAGCGCATGGTAATATTTGATATTGCCAAAGTTTTGGTGCATTGAAAATCATTTATATTATAACTAGGGAGTCATAAGGTATTAAGTGAAAATAAATTATTGTTTTATGTGCTTAGGGAGTTATAAGGTGTGAAGTTAAATATTTGTGATTGTTGTATGTGGAGTTATAAGGTGTGGAATTAAAAATAAAAGCATAGGTGCTTGTTGTATGTGTTAATCAAATTAGGGAGTCACAAGGTTGAAAAGTGTTGAACTTGTTATATGTCCTAGTGCATGATTTAATTATGAAATTAAACTATGAACTTGAGACCTAGTTAATTGCTACCTTGAGTTAGAAGACATGCATATGAGTTAGGGTTTGAAGTTGAAGACAAATTGCTTGATTATGTGCCTTGGCTAGTGAGAGGAAGTGGATGGATTAGAAAATCAATTTTATGGATAAAATTAATGCTTGAGTGTAGATCATTGTTGTCATCCATTGAAGAGTACATTGCCATTCATTGTTGAGCATATTGTTGAGTATTGTCATCATTCATTTGTTATCCATTGTTGAGTTCATCATTGATCCTTGCCTTCGTTGATTTGTGGTTGATATTTGAGTGCTACTTGAGAGTCATTGGTTGAGCCTTTGGGAAGGCTTTTGGGATAGAATTTTTGGACAGATTTGAGACATATTTTGTGCATGATTGGTTGAGCCTTTGGGAAGGCTTTTGGGACATAATTTTTGGATAGATTTGAGATAGCTTTTGTGCATGATTGGTTGGACATTTGGGAAGGCTTTTGGGATAGAATTTTTGGATAGATTTGAGACAACTTTTGTGCATGATTGGTTGAGCCTTTGGGAAGGCTTTTGGGATAGAATTTTTGGATAGATTTGAGACAACTTTTATGCATGATTGGTTGAGCCTTTGGGAAGGCTTTTGGGATAGAATTTATGGATATATTTGAGACAACTTTTATGCATGATTGGTTGAGCCTTTGGGAAGGTTTTTGGGACATAATTTCTGGACAGATTTGAGACAACTTTTATGCATGATTGGTTGAGCCTTTGGGAAGGCTTTTGGGACAAAATTTCTGGATAAATTTGAGACAGCTTTTGTGCATGATTGTTTGAGCCTTTTGTGAAGGCTTTGAGGATAGATTTGGGATAGCATTTGAGCAGGATTGTTTGAGCCTTGTGAGAAGGCATTGAGGTAGATTTGTGAGTAATGAAAGAGATGATAGAAATAGAAAACACATCAACACCAGTTGCCTAGCTGAGCATATCAGTGGATAGCCTAGCTAAGCAGATCAGTGGGTATCCTAGCTGAGCAGATCAGTGGATAGTCTAGCTGAGAAGATCAGTGGAGAGCTTAGCTGAGCATATCAGTGGATAGCCTAGCTGAGTAGATCAATAGATAGCCTATCTGAGCACATCAGTGGAGAGCCTAGCTGAGCAGATCAGTGGAGCCCACCTGAGCATATCAGGACAACCTAGCTTTAAGCATATCAAAGTAATCATTTGTATTGGGATAAGGATCCCTATTTCTTTGTGAAATATTATAAGGATAATATCTTGTGGACTACCCCACATTGGGGAAACCATGTTAAATATTGTGTTTCAATTGTATGTGATTATTTGTGCACTTGCTTACTATTGTTATCTATGTTATTAATGCACACTGCTATATTTGGTTATTGCAATTAAGGACACTAATTGATATTGGTTTGAAAAGAAAGTAAAAAGTGGGTGCTATACAGTTCACCCCCCTCTTAGTATAAGCTTATGTTCTTCAATTGGTATCAGAGCAAGTTACTTCGGAAAGGCTAATAGCTTGAGGGCAAATTCTATAAGAACACAGATGGCTTCACATAATGGATCATCTACAAGTAAGGCTCCACTGTTTTACGATAATAATTATGCTTTTTGGAGCATGAGAATGAAGAACTACTTGATATCACAGGGATATGAGGTATGGTAGATGGTTACAAAAGAGTATAAGGTTGAAGGTGATCCCGAGATAGATAATACTATTAGGAAATTGGTTGAGATAAATGCAAAGGTAATGAATTATATTCTTAGTGGGCTTTGTGAGACATATTTTACAAGGTCATGGTATGTAATTCAAATAATGAAATGTGGACCAAGTTGCGAAATACCTATGAAGGATATTCCAAGGTAAAGTTGGAAAAACTACAAACTCATAGAAAAAGATTCGAAGAATTGAAAATGGAAGATTATGAAGATATTACAAAGTTCTTGCTTCGAGTTGATGAGATCGCTAACACCATGAGAGGTCTAATATTTTAGATGAAATAATCAGATGTTACTCAAAAGGTTTTGAGATCACTTCCCATGAAGTATGATGCAAAGGTTTTAGCAATAGAAGAAATAATGAATATCGACAAGCTAACAATGGAAGAACTATAAGGAACTCTCACATATTATGAGATGGGGATAGATAAGCATCAGGTTCCAAAGAAAGAAATTGCATTCAAAGCTTTAGAGAAAAAGAAAGGGAAATATCCAGAGATAGATAGAGATTCAGCTAATGATGAGGAAGCTAACTTCATCAAAAGGAAAAAGGACTTAAGGAATCATAGGGATATGAAGAAATTCAAATGCTACAAGTGTGGTGATTATGGTCACTATGCAAACAAGTGTCCACATGAAGAAAATAGTGATGATGAAAAATAGGGTCACAGAAGAAAATAAGAAGGAAAGCATAAGCATGACAAAGAGGACAGGTACAAGCAAAGCAAGAATGAGAAGAAGAAGAGTTTTTGTAAGAATAAGAAAACTTTCTACATTGAAGAAGCAAGTGATGGTTCAGATCAAAACAAAGAAGACCAGTCAGATGAAGAAGAATGTACATTCTTTAGAATAAGTGAAGAAAGGCAAGAACACATATTCCTAGGTATTGAAGTTAAAGAAGAAGATATATCTATCTAAGAACGGCATGAAGAGCTTGCTATAGCCATTGAACAAGCAAACAGGTACAAGAAGGGTCTAAGAATACTAAAATGCTTCATATGCAAATAATTTGGGCATTTAGATGATGATTGCACATACTACAACAATTGCAACAAGAAAATTTTATTTGTGGAAAATAAAGTAGCAGTTCCAGTAATAGTTCTAGCAGCAGTTCTAGTGATAATTCCAGCAGCAGTGATGATGAAGAAGAGGAATCCACAAAACAAGAAAATAAAATCAAGATATTGAAAAGAAAAATAAAAAGGCTTGAAAATAAGGTTCATGAAAATGAAAAGGTCAAAGTAATGCTTAATCGACACATTCAAGGTTTAGAAAAAGAGCTTCAAGAAACAAAAGAGCTTGGCATCACTATTTTTGAGCAATTGAAGAAGAAGAAAGAAAGATGTAATCAGTTAGAAGAAGAATATCAGAAATGTTTGGGGACCTACATAAATAAGTTAGCATGATTTCAAAGGAATTCAAAAACTTTGGATAACTTTTTGGATTAACAACGAGATCCATATATAAAGATAGGTCTTGGTTATGAAGAAGGGAAATAAAAAATAAACACACAAGGACATCTATTTGTATAAGGAGGTTTTTTTTTCAGAAATATATAAGGAAGAACCGGTTCCCAAAGAAAATGAAGTAACATAAATGGATACTTGCATTTCAGAGGCTATAGAGATGTGTGCCAATTTGCTATTTGACACAAATAAAGAGAAAGAAGAGGAAGGTTCCAAAGCACCAAAGATCTCATATTTCAGGTTTGGAGAGTCACACTCAAAAGGAAAGGAAGTTCTAAAATATGAAAGCAAGGAAGCACCTAAGATTCATGAAGAAAGTTCCAAAACTCCTATAGCTCCAAATATCTAGTTTGGATCTTGTTTTGAGATAGGTAAATCAAGTTCAAGAAGCAAAGAAATTATTGAAGAAGAAAGCAAGGAATAAGTTAAGGAAGAAGATTTGGATACCATAAATAAGGATCAAGGATACAATGCACAAGTCAAAGATGATAACAAGGATAAAGGTCAAGAAAGGTATGAGGAACTAAAGCATGAACAAAGGGCTTTTCAAGGACATTGTTTTTCTTGTAATGGATTTGGACACAGGGCTATACACTATAGGGTCTACGGATCAAAGAAGTTTGATTTTTCTAGAAGGAACTTCAAAGGAAGAAGATATGGTTTTTGGGGACATTGCTTCTTATGCAACAGTATTGGTCATAGAGATTATTAGTGTAAATAAAATGAGCAACATGGTTTTGGTTTTAGAGCTACACAATTCAGAGACCATGGTCATAATGATTATGAAAATAGAGCTTCACAATACAGGGTTTAGGAAAGGAATGGATATGGAAATTATTTCAAGAAAGAATTTAGGATATGGGCACCATTCAAAGGCTACAATATCAAGTGTTTTAATTGCAATAACTTTGGACATATTGCAAGATGGTGTAGGACTCAATTCCAAATAGTTTCAAGGCAAGAAGGTCAAACAAGTTCAAGACAAGAAGATCAAGTAACTCATCAAGAAAAGGATATCAGAAAGATGTGGAAGGAAGTTGACAAAGGAAAGGAACAATGTAAGATGGGAGTAAATATACTCCTACCCCAAAATTAATCACCTCAAGAAAGAAGGTGGTAGGGGGGCTAAGCTTAAGAGTCATATATTTTAGCCCCATAGGTATCCCTTTTGCCATTGATGTCAAAGGGGGAGATATTTGAGTAAGGGAGAGAGCATTGAGTTAGGGGGAGCAGCCTCCATAGAGAGTATTGAGTTAGGGGGAGCAGCCTCCATAGAGAGTATTGAGTTAGGGGGAGCAACTTTGATTCTCAGAGATGGTTTTTTTAGTGATTGTGGTGATTTGCATTAGAGGTGTTGCCATCAATGACAAAGGAGGAGATTGTTGGCAATTTGAGTTATTTTGTGTTGTCATTGATGTCACATGGATCACATTGAGTTTTGGTGGCAAAAGCACTTCATAAATAATAATTTATGATATTTTGGAGAGCATGGATATTTACAAGGTTTTTTGGCACAAGAGGCATATAATATTTAATTTTTTAAATATTATATTAATGGTTTTTATTAAAACCAATGGTAAAGGTTTTTATTAAAACCAATGGCAAGGGTTTTTATTAAAACCTATGGAAGGAGTTTTTATTAAAACCAACGGAAAGAGTTTTCATTAAAACCATTGGAAAGGGTTTTTAATTAAAACCACTATGCTAAGACTTCTCCAAATTATGATGGATGAAAAGGTTTTCCAATAAAACCTAGGTGCAAAAATTTTCATGGCAAAATTCAAAAAAATGAAGGAGATATCCCAATTCAAAGTTAAGAGGTGAATTATTAAAATTTTATTTAATAATTCTAAGGTCTAAAGTTGAATTACATTATCCGCCGACATGCAAAGGTTGGGGAGATAAATAAATATTCACCAACGTCATTCGAAGGCATGGAGGTGCATATAAATAAAAGGTTAAAACCTTTGTTTATAAAATACTAGAGATAGCGCATGAGAGAGAGTCGTCGAACGGGGAGCAACGAAGAAATAAGGATAAATAACTTTCTATTTGAGATCAAGGTCAAGTAAACAGTGTGGAAAAGTGACGTCATGCAGGAGACTATAGCGTAGTTGGTAGCGCATGAAATTTGCACAAGGTAGGTTCGTTGTTTGAATCCCGCCAGGGGTAAAGTGTTTTGCTAAGGAAGGCAACTTAAGTTTTTTAGATTTGAGCGCAGGTGAAGTTGGGTGTTTGGGATTAAATCCCAATGTGGGTTGATGCCCACGTGGTAAGCACCTCATAGTGCTAGGTGAGAGGAACAGATTTTGACTCCTATGAAGGTGTGAAGACGCATTGCATTTTGGCAAGGCATTGACGATTTTGAAGGTGTGAAGGTGCACTGATTTTTGGCAAAGCATTAACAATTTCGAAGGTGGTGAAGGTGCATTAATTTTGGCAAAGGCATTAACAATTTCAAAGGTTGTGAAGGCTACAAATTTTGTAAAAAGGTATTTATCTCTAGCACATGGTAATATTTGATATTGCCAAAGTTTTGGTGCATTGAAAATCATTTTTGTTATAACTAGGGAGTCATAAGGTATTTAGTGAAAATAAATGATTGTTGTATGTGCTTAGGGAGTTATAATGTGTGAAGTTAAATATTTGTGATTGTTGTATGTGGAGTTATAATGTGTGGAATTAAAAATAAAATCATAGGTGCTTGTTATATGTGTTAATGAAATTAGGGAGTCATAAGGTTGAAAAGTGTTGAACTTGTTATATGTCCTAGTGAATGATTTAATTATAAAATTAAACTAGGAACTTGAGCCCTAGTTAATTGCTACCTTGAGTTAGAAGACATGCAAATGATTTAGGGTTTGAATTTGAAGAAAAATTGCTTGATTATGTGCCTTAGCTATTGAGAGAAAGTGGATGGATTAGAAAATCAATTTTATGGATAAAATTGATGCTTGAGTTCCATGATTGCTTTAGTGGAGTTTATTGAGAGTATTGTCATTATTGAGGAGTTTTTTGCTATTGTTTTGAGGAGATTATTTTTGGTTACTTGTTGGGTACATTGCCACTATTTGAGACCATTGAGGAGATCATTTGCTAGTCACTTATGGATAAATTTTCCTTTCATTTGAGGAGATCATTGTTGTCTATTTGAGAGCTCTTTGCTTGAGGGAGTTGTGCTTGTTTCTTGAGAGCTTATTGATATTTCATGAGGAAGATATTATTGAGAACCTATTGCTATCACTTGTGGATATTTTCCTTGGTTGGTTGAAGTCCTCATTGTTATTGCTTGGAGAGGTTTTCATTAGAGAGCTCATTTGCCATACATTTGAGAGTACCTTGTTGAGCATTGTTGTCATCCATTTGAGAGATCATTTGTCATACATTGTTGAGATCATTATGGATCATTGTTGTCATCCATTGAAGAGTACATTGCCATTCATTTTTAAACACATTGTTGGGTATTGTCATCATTCATTTGTTATCCATTTTTAAGTTCATCATTGAGCCTTGCCTTATGGGAAGCTTTTGTGCATGATTGGTTGAGCCTTTGGTAAGGCTTTTGGGATAGAATTTCTAGAAAGATTTGAGACAGCTTTTGTGCATGATTGGTTGAGCCTTTGGGAAGGCTTTTGGGATAGAATTTCTGGACAGATTTAATACAACTTTTATGCATGACTGGTTGAGCCTTTGGGAAGGCTTTTGGGATAGATTTTCTGGATAGTTTTGAGACAGCTTTTGTGCATGATTGGTTGAGCTTTTGGGAAGGCTTTTGGGACAAAATTATTGGACAGATTTGAGATAGATTTTATGCATTATTGGTTGAGCCTTTGGAAAGGCTTTTGGGACATAATTTCTAGAAAAATTTGAGACAACTTTTGTGCATGATTGTTTGAGCCTTTTGTGAAGGTTTTGAGGACAAATTTGGGACAATATTTGAGCAAGATTATTTGAGCCTTGTGAGAAGGCATTAAGGCAAATTTGTGAGCAGTGAAAGAGATAGGACAAAAAAATAAAACACATCAACACCAGTTGCCTAGTTGAGCAGTGGATAGCCTAGCTGAGCAGATCAGTGGATAACCTAGCTGAGCAGATCAGTGGATAGCCTAGCTAAGCAGATCAGTGGAGAGCCTAGTTAAGCAAATCAGTGGATAGCCTAGCTGAGCAAATCAGTGGATAGCCTAGCTGAGCAGATCACTGGAGAGGCTACCTGAGTAGATCAGTGGAGCCCACCTAAGCAGATCAGGATAGCCTAGCTTTGAGCAGATCAAAGTAATCATTTGTATTGGGATAAGGATCCCTATTTATTTATGAAATATTATAAGGAGAATATCTTGTGGACTACCCCACATTGGAGGAACCACGTTAAATCTTGTGTCTCAATTGTGTGTGATGATTTGTGCACCTGCTTACTATTGCTATCTATGTTATTAATGCACATTGCTATATTTGGTTATTGCAATTGAGGACACTAATTGGTTTGGAAAGAAAGTAAAAAGTGGGCGCTATACTATTCACCCCCCCTCTTAGTATAAGCTTGTGTTCTTCGGACTGTCCTCTAGGCTTTCAAAGTTGGATATCCAATTGTTTTGACCCTAACATCAATTACTTTCAATAGAAAGACCTTTTAATATGAAGGGTCTTTATACCTTCTAGCCATCTCCTAGATTTTTTCTTGTATTGCAGCTAGCTTGTTCAAAAATTCAAAAACTTTAGATTCTCTAATAGGTTCCTGCCATTGATTAAATTCTTTTTCGCTACTGGCAATCAGTTCGATTTGGGCATAGAGTTACTCAATAGTATGAGATTGATTTTATTTATTGCAAAAACTTGGGAACCCAATATTCTCAATGTTTTTTGCTAGAGTCATCATTTTTTCACTTTTCTTCATAGCTTGCCAATCATCTCCCATCCTTGTTGCACTAGATTGTTACCTTCAATTAGTTCCTAGGAAATGTATACTACCCCATTCTATTCGTTGCTTGTAATAACTACTAGAGGTGGGTCAAATATTCTTCTTGCAAAAATGAAAATATACTTTGCCTATTCTATTTTAACATCTATCTTAGCTTGGGCCTCTATGATATTCATGTGTGTTGTTTCTATGACTTATATGCTAAAAATCAAATAGTCAATGACTAGATATGCTTCTAGGGACTTTTGGAGGATTTTGCTCCAACTCTCCCTTTTGAGTTGTATTTATGCTTCTCAGGAGAAAAAAAAATCTTGTGCTTTCTCTTTCTCTTGATCCAATTCTTTCTATTAACTTTGTATTTGCTTTTGTAAAACTTGGATTATTTCATCCTTTTCCTACAATTACTCCAGAGTTGGAGCTACCATGAGGCCTCACCATAACTGCTTGACCTCTAACCGTAAGGACTTATTTTCATTCTCCTCCTCTTGTATAGTTTTCTCCAAGCATTTATTTTCTCCTTCAATTTGTCACATTTTTCTCCTAACTTGATCCCTTGGAGATACATTGTGCTAACTTGGTTTTGAGTACTATGGAAAATATCCTCTAGTGGGACCCTGACAATATCTACCTCCCACAACATCATGCCATAGTCTATTGGTTTCATATAAAACTCAAGCTTGTATACCTTTGGAATAAATGTTTCCCTCATTTACTTATTGGAAATCAAGTCAACGATGCTCACCAGTATTGGTGGTGCCTTCTTATTTTCCTTCCTTGATAGCCTTTCTTCCTACCGTTTTTTAGAATTTTGATTAGCTTGTTTGAGTTGACTGAGGAGGCCTGAGGTTAGGTGATAAAAAGATGGAGTTACAGTAAGAAATAGCTGAAGAATGGGAAATGGAGACAAGGGTGGTTTTTTAATCGATGAGGCAACACTTATGGGGGTTTGTAATTATGAGATGGATGTGATGGGAGGTAGATTAAGTGTTGTTTCTTCTTATTGGGTTGTGGAGGGGAATTATGTAGTGGAGATATAATAAAGAGGGGAAAACCAAGTATAGATAGAGAAGAGGACATAATAGGAGGGATTTGAGAAAATATATGTGTTCCTTGCATTAAAGATTACTCCTAAGCTGGTGTGGCTAAGTACTATGTTGTCAAAATTATACTTTGGCTCTTGGTATTCTTTGCTCTCTTCTCTTGCTATTTCAAAGGAGAACTTTTCATTTTTGCCATTTTTTGTGCCTTCAATGAAGTTGAGGGATCAAAAGGTTGCAGCTTAGGTCAGGGAGCTTCTCCCTTATTAGGCTGTCTAGTATTGGCTTCAAGTGTCACTTAGCATTGCCCTTGAGTTTGTAGTAGATATCCTTTTAAGCTAATTTCTACTTTACTACTACTTTCTACAATTTGGCCTACCCTTTGTATGGTTTTAGTCTTCACTGCATGTTTTGGTTGACCTAAGGACTTGGAAGATGCCAATACAAACTAGGTAGAATCCTTCTTCTTAGACTTGGTGGTGTTGTCTCCAAGAGCTAGTCTACGTGGCCTTCATTCTACCTACGAGGGCTCAAGTATTCTTGATGATTCCTTCCTTAAGCCTCCTTAGGCATAGCCTATTTTAGTAATCATCTAGGATCCTTTTGTATATGTTACCTGTTGGACCTCATCTGGTGTGAATGGAGGATCCTCTTGATGCCATCCCAGTATTACTTCTAGGGGTCATTGCCCATTTGGACTTGTTATTTTTGAGCCTTCAACTTGTTTTTTTCCCCATTATTGATACTTCCTCTTTGACAAGTTCTTCTCCAAGGTATGCTTGTTCAATTCATTCCTCCTCCTTAGAAGAATCTTCTTCATCTTCATCACTTCTTTTTATTATAGGGTAATTTTGTTCTTCTTTAGGCTTCCAAGTATTTACATTTGCATCATATTTATATGAAAATTACTTGTCTAAGGCAAGTCCATATCTTGAATGTTGCAAGCCACATTCACATGTGTACAGCCACCATTCTATAATTTTTGGTACTAGCCAACCTGACTTCTTCTTCATTGCATTTTTTAGATCTTGCTTTAAGACCTGGTTTTTATTTTTCTCTAGATCAAATGGTTGCATTATGCCATATAAATATCTCCAAGGAGGTAGTTCTTGTAGCTTGCTTATGTCCCAATCGACCTCTTGGTTTTTCAATTTTTTTTTTAGAAGGTTTCTATCTCAGGCTAACTGACATGCTTGAATGTCTATGGTTTGGATCTATTTAAGCTTATTAGTTTAGCTTTGAATATTCCCTTTGAATCATACTTCCATTTGTGAGATACCATTCAAAGTCTAAAATTCTTGAGTTTGACTTCTAAAATCTCACTTTTTCCTTGTTTGGTTAGTGTAATCGGCTCAAAATTGAATGGTATTTCATAAATGCCAACCTTACTTATGTTGGTGCCATAATCTGTATGTCTTATCTATTTGGTGATATATCTCCATTCCAAAAATCCAATATGTTACATAATAAGGGAGTAAGAAGGGATTTCCAACAAAACCATACACCCTTATAATAGTGCCTTCCTTCAAGAAATTCCAATCTCTAAACTCTTATTAAGGGGTACATAGCTTTACCACTACTTCTAGAGATAACTTGGGCACTTCTCCATATATGGGATTTAACTTCGGATACAAAAAATGATTATTAAACTC
Organism: Wollemia nobilis; assembly: GCA_028583015.1. Taxonomy (NCBI): domain Eukaryota; kingdom Viridiplantae; phylum Streptophyta; class Pinopsida; order Araucariales; family Araucariaceae; genus Wollemia; species Wollemia nobilis. Next base: position 16,037,155 of record JAQPPZ010000521.1, read on the forward strand.
GTAATAGAAGTTGGAGGTCCTAATGATATGTGTCTAGTCCACTACTGATAGGCAACCTCCTTGCAAATTTTACTTGTTTATCACCATCCATGGCATTCTATCTATTGTGTAGTATAAAAATAGCTAAGATAAATGTGATGGGTATCTAAATACTCCATACTTGGAACTTTGCAACTCCACCAACTACTCATGTATGCTTGCACACAAAAATGGACCCAGTAAAAGAAAAGAGGAATTTTAGACTGATTAGGGAGGGACACATCATAATTATAGGGATTAGTGATAGCATAGGCCATGGCCATCTGGTAATCATGGAAATATTTATTAGTTTCTAAGCTAAATATTATGTATAAAATGAAAAAAATTGAATATTAATAAAATTTGACAAGTTGAATTAGGCACTTTGGAAGGTTTTGACTAGACAAAGGGTGGTATAATTACTGGTCAAACCAATTTTTTAGATTCTTACCACCATATTTGAGGTATCAACTATTGTAGTATCTATACTAGCTTTGAGTGATAAATGGTTTGGGGGTAACCTCAAAGCAAACACCTACTCTAAATGCATCAGTGAGAACTCTAGGCATAAGGTAGGAAATGTTGACAATTTTGTCACATTGCACAATGGGGTAGAAAAATTGAATTTTTTGTAAAGTATTTCTTTTAATTTCATGAATTTGTTCCCTTGCTTTTTTTAGAAACAACATTTTCAAGCATTGCAGCAATTTTGGCTTTCCCTGCCACCCCCTTGTACATAAAATGAAGAAGAAAGAGCTTCACTGCCGAACAAGCTAAGGAAGATAGCTTCGCCGAAAGAAATCGCTAAGGATGAAAACTACTTCGGGCCCGAAGTCCCTCAAACAACTACTTCGGGCGAAAACCTTGCGAAGCGGCGTTGCCGAAGAAGGAATTCAAAGAAGGCGTAAAAAAGAGCTTCGCACCCGAAGCATTTCCAGCAGCTACTTCGGGCAAAAGTTTTGCGAAGCGGCATTCAAGCGGAATTTCAAAAGAACAACTTCACCGAAGGAAAATCGTGGTCCAAATTGGCTAAGGCAAGAAAACTACTTTGGGCCCGAAGTCCCTCAAATAGTTACTTCGGGCGAAAGTTTTGCGAAGCGGTGTTGCCAAAGCAAAATGCAAAGGAAGAAGAATGAAAACTACTTCGGGCCCGAAGCACTTCAAAAGGCTACTTCGGGCAAGAAACTTGCGAAGTGGGATTTGAAGGAGCGCAACGTTGAAAACACTTCATCGAAAAACCGTGGAAGCACCCACTTCGGGCCTCCCCGCCAGCGAACCATTTCTACTTCATTGAAAGTCGTTGCGAAGCATCTGCTTCGGCAAACCTTTGTGCGAAGTACTTTCCCCCAAAGTGGAAGCAGTCAAAGCATTTTTGAAGGTAAGAATGTGCTTCGGCCAAAATCCTCCCGAACCACAATTTTGAAGGAAGATCACGGCGAAGCATTTTAACAGTTCATCGACGAAGTAGTTTTGGCACATCTTCCAGTGAAGTAATAAGGAGATCTGCTTCGGCCCTCATCACCCCCGAAGCTGTTTTGTGAAGCTCCACCATGCGAAGTGCAAATCAAGGAGAATCTGCTTTGGCACAAGTCCATTGCGAAGCGAAGTTGCGAACGAAGAACTAGTGAAGCACTTCAAGGGCACGTGCTCCAAGCCGGGTATTTTCCTGAGGTGATCAAGTGCCTCATAAATGCATTTTTACGTGCCCAAAAAACTAGCTATGCATTTTTGGCAATTGGAAATGAAGTATCAGTCTCTGAAGAAGAGCCCGACAAGCATGGCGGCCACTCGAGTATTGCACCCGGAAGCCAAGGACGCTCAGACGGCTCATTAATGCAAGTTTCCATGGCTGACCCGGTCATAGTTTCTAGTTTTGGTAATAGATTTGAGAGCTCAGTCACGAGGGCCGCGAGGAGCCGACTTCTCAGGTTTTGAGGGTGTACTCCTCCATTTTGTGCAATTATGGCTCAGAGGGTCGGGTCCTCTATAAAAACCCAGGCATTGTAATGTAAAAGGGGGGGAACTTTCTGCTAGAAATCTGTTGTAACTTGCATTTCTACGATTAATACTAAAGAGCTTTGGACTCTATTTCTCTCTTGTATGCTGCCTTCTACGTTTATTTCTTTCATCTTTCTTCATTTGTATACTGTAATTCTGAATCCTGGATTTAGGTATGCGATTGGGGACTGAACCCTAAAATTTTCTTGAAGGATACATAGGGGAGGAAAACATTGTAGAGGCTTTCTTTTATGTTGCCTATGGATAGTGTTTCTATTATATTCACTTTTCCTAATCGTCGTTACTCTGAACTCTGAATTTCGATGAAAGGGGAAGGGGAATCCTGGAACTCGTCCAGAGGATACATAGGAAAGTTAATATTGTGTTCATTTTGTTATATTCTTGGTGTTTCTTGCTACTATTTCAAGCTATTGGCTAGCAATCATGCTTCTGGTTCTTTCCCACCATTAAACTACTAAAATCTCTTCCCTTACTCTTTTATTTCTTTCCTGCACCCTTATCTTAAAACACCAAAGTAGTTTAGAATAGGAGCCGGCCTTTCTTCGGAGATTGGCATGAGGGGCATCTCTTCCCTTCGGCCTTTCAATGTTGGTCCAGGTCTAGGGTGCATACACTTACCCAAATCCTTTCCTGGGCAGATTTGATGACCAACAGTTTTTGGCACGCCCGGTGGGACCCGGTCAGTCTCACCTTGTGAGTAGTAGTGAGAACCGATGCTCTCATTACCGAAAGACTCTTAGCATCTGGCGACTCTGTCTTACCCGAGAATCTTTAAGTCATAAATACCGGTACCAAAGTCTGTGTCTTCATGCAAACAAGATGGAGAGTTAGGAATAGAGGAGAGGAAACTGAGTTCTTTGAGCTAGATATTGAAGCCTTTGGGGAACGATCTAGGTTGGTCACCCCCGAGTCTTTGTTACGTGGAACATCCTCGCAAGAGGCCGCTGTTGATGAACAAGGCCTAACTTATGATAGCACAATGGCTAGCTTTCCTCCTAATCCTCCCAACTCACCGAAGCATCCTAGTGCCTCCATTCCTATTGGTCATCTTGTTAGCAATCAAGGAGGAGCTTCGGGAATTCCTGTTTCTCAAAATCCAAGAGTAAATATGGCACAGCAGCAACAACAACAACAACAACAAATGCAGCAACAACCGCCGCCCAAATTATTCCCAAGCATGGAATTCTTCAGGACCGCTAAATCTAGCGGGACAAGGGCAAGTGCCGCCTGCTGCTATAAAGAAGATCCCAACGTTCGATGGAACTAGGAAGACTGCCCTGGAGCACATCCAGGACATAGTTTCTCTGGTGATGATCCATGACATCATAGAAGAGCGCGTTATGGTAAAGCTTCTGGTTCTATCTCTTAGAGGAAAACTCCTCTACTGGTATAGATCTTTACCACCCGATACCATTACGGGATGGGACCAGTTAGCCGAGCAGTTGATGCGAAGCTTCAATGAGTCCGCCGATCCGACCTCTCTCCTGCATCAGTTCACAATGATCCAGAGACATCCACAAGAAGAGATCACAGACTTCAATGTTAGGTTCGCTCGAACCTGGCAAAGAATACCAGTTGGACTTCGGCCATCTGATGAAGCTGCAACATACTATTTTCTTCGGGCTTTCAATCCTGATATCAGTGTGATGGTGAGGTATTCGAATATCAATACCTTCCCAGAGTTATATGAGTTAGCCCAAAAAGTGGAGATGGATCTAATAGCTATGGGTAAGCTTCCCCAAAGGATGTCGATGCCCATACTTCCTGATTTCTATCAATCCCAGTATGCAAGCGCAACCGCTTCGTAGATCTCTGCAACCCTTGCACTCCCGATCTCATCTTGGAACCCGAATCCCATTGTATCTCAAATCACTGCTCCACAAATTCATTTTCCCACTTTTTGACTTCGTAGCCCATGGTCACTTCGGCATTCCCTGTACTGCCAGCACCACTTCAACACCCCTCCCTACCTCCAATACCAACAATGGCTCCATTGCCACCGATTCCCAAAGCCGAAGACATGCAAGCCAAAATACTGCAAGAAGTTCAGTCCCTGAACTCCACAGTGTAGACCCTATCTAATGACATGACCATTATGAAGAAGAAGCAAGCGCAACAAGAGTTTCTACCGAGAAGATCTTATCCTACACCTATGCTTACTAAAGATCAAGCGGTCCAGCAAGGAAGAGCTTCGACAAGAAATGCTGCAATAGACGAAGCCCCGAGCACTTCCGATTATATACATTGGTGCTCCACGTGTAATGACCCTCATGAAGAGAATACCTGCATGCTGCACCAACACTATGTACAAACACTGGCGAGCAGTAGTCATGGCGGTCAAGTCAATGTCATTAGACAGATGAATCACAACTTGGTGATTGGTGAAGAAGAGCCAATTGTAGTCCTTACCAGAGGAGGAAAGAAGTCGATAGAGGTGGATGCTACTCAAATGGCTCCCTTAAAGGTGCATGCTCATCATGAGAAAGGACAACAACCTCCTCCAGCCCCGAATGAAGCTCGACAGCCTACACCAGTCAAAGAGAAGGCCCAACAGGCCCCTACAAATCCACCATAGGTGGAAACTAAGGAACAAGCTAGAGAGAAGCTCAAGCTTCCTTCGCTGACCAAGCGACAAAGGGTCGAAGCTACAAAATAGTATCACACTAGATATGAGCCGAAGAAGGAACCTGAGGTGCCCAATTCCTTGGCGTACAACATTGTAGATGAGTTGAAGAGGATTCCAACCAAAATTAGTCTATACGACGCACTGCAACTACCTGGACAAGTGGACCTATTGCAAGAATCATTGAAGATAACCAAAGCAAGAAAGGCAGCACCGCTTGCCCTAGTGTAGACCCTGTCCACATCCATTACGGGGAAGAATAGGCCACCACCATTCTACATGTCTCTACAGATGGAAGGGTATGTTGTACATAACTGTATGATTGACTCTGGGGCCGCGACGATAGTCATGCCGAAGGCAGTGTGCGAAGAGATAGGGATGGAATATATGTGAAGTAGTCATGGTGTACTCCAGTTGGATGGTACCCCCGTGAAGACTGTAGGGGTGATCAAGGATATTCCTATTCGACTACACAAGATGCCTCAAATCACAGTTATACAAGAGGTAGTAGTCGTTGACCTTGAGCCCTACTTCAGCATGTGCTTGTCGAGAGAATTTACGATGAAGTTGGGAGGATATCTATCTATGGATTACTCCCATCTGGAGATTCCATTCAAAGGGAAGAAGATTAAAATCTACAATGAGAAGCCTTCTACCTTCCTCGTAGAGAAGATGTCCGAAGGAGAAAGCAGTGATCCTGTGCATGCGATAGTGGAAGGAATAGAGCAAGTGGACCTGGTCGAGGAGTCCCTCGCACAGTTAAGTTGTGAAGATGAGTTTTCATTGGCAGACTTTAATGCCATGATAGAAATCGAGATGGGATGTTATGCCATCGCCAAGCCTGAGAAACACATCAAGTCAGAAGATAAGGTCTTCGTCGAAGGACTATGGAAATTATTCTTCGATGGTGCTCGATGCAAAAATGGCATCGGGGCGGGGATTCTTCTAGTATCACCTTCTGGAGAGCAGAAGGAATATTGTTACCGGTTGGTGTGGAGTTGCACCAACAATGCAGCAGAATATGAAGCATTATGCCTAGGACTCAAGAAAGCAAAAAAGTTAGGCATAAAGCATCTCCAAATCTTTGGAGATTCCGAATTGGTATGCAATCAAGTCACAAACAAGTGCACTTCAAAGAAGCACTATCTCAAGTCATACCGAAATAGGGTATGGGACTTGCTCGACCAGTTCGAATCTCTCAATCTGTAGTCTATTCCAAGAGAAAAGAATCGACATGTCGATGTTCTAGCATCCATCGCAGCCAAGTATTCTCCAATAGAAGACATGGTGCATAAGCCTAAAGCTGTGAGGATGATTTACAGGCCCTCTATCCCAGACAGAGATCTGCATTGGCAAGTCTTTGATAGTGATGAGCAGATTGTGAATTTCATGATTCAAGAAGTAGCCACGGTTGAGAGCAGAAGCCCTGATGAAGAAGAATATGAAGGGCTAGTTCAATTGAAGAATAATCATGTTCCCAAGGGATTAATTACTCTTGAAAGCCTCTTTGATCAGAATGATCGAGCAGTTTCTCACAGGATCAAAGTTAATGCAAAGCAGTATCAAGATTTAGAACTTGAACCTGGGAAAGCAATAAAAGTTGGAACAGATTGCACTTCGGAAGAGCTAGAGCAGATCCGATCTCTGTGCAGAAAGTATCCCGACACAGTGGCTTGGTCTTATCAAGATCTAAAGGGATATGATCGACAACTGATCCAACATACAATTGAGTTGCAGGAAGGGATCAAACCTTTTCGATAGAAGCAAAGGCCTGTCAATCCGAAGATCGAAGTCTTGATGAAGGTCGAACTCCTAAAAATGCTCGAGGCGAAGATAATTTATCCCATCAAACATTCTTCTTGGGTAGCGAATCTAGTCCCAGTTAGAAAGAAGAATGGAGATATACGATTGTGCATGGACTTTTGCAACCTGAACCAGGCTTCTCTCAGAGATCACTACCCTCTCCCATAGATCGATCAGATCTTGCATTCGATGGCTGGGGCTCAATGCTTCTCCCTACTCGATGGTTTCTCTGGATACAATCAAATCTGGGTCAGGGACGAAGACCAACATAAAACCGCATTCACTACCAAGTGGGGCACATTTGCTTACCAGCGAATGCCATTCGGCCTTTCGAATGCGGGTGCCACTTTTCAGAGGGCAATGGATTTAGCTTTTGGTGAGCTCTTGAATAAGGTTATTGTTATCTATCTAGATGACATGACCGTCTTCTCCCGAAGAAGGGAGGATCACCCATTACACTTACAACAGATTTTCGAAAAATGTCGAGAATTTGGCATTTCAATCAATCCGAAGAAGTCCATATTCGCAGTCAACGAAGGGAAGTTGCTGGGACATGCGATATCAGAGAAGGGTCTTGTTGTAGATCCTGATAGAGCTGAGGCTCTAATGAAGCTCCCACTCCCAGTAGACAAGAAAGGACTTCAATCTTTCTTCGACCAGATCAACTTCGTGAGGAAGTTTGTCCCAGATTTTGCCCAGGTCATCAAGCCGATGTCCAAACTTTTGAAGAAAGGTGCAGAATTCATCTAGATGAAGGAGAGAAAAGAAGCATTCAAAGAAATAAAAGCCCGAATTGCTCAAGCACCGGTCCTGACCAACCACGACTACAATCGGGACTTCATCCTATATGCTATAGGAGAACCTGAGAGCTATGTTGCGGTCCTAACACAAAAGGGGGAAGATGGCGAAGAGCGCCCCATCGCGTTTCTAAGCCAAGTGATAAACCCTCATGAAGAAAAATATAATTTCATAGAAAGGCAGGTGCATGCAGTAATGAAGTCTCTTAGGAAGTTCAAGCAATTCATCTCCCAAAGTCGGGTTACAATCTTCGTCATCCACCCCGATGTGCGCAATTTCATCATCCAAGGAGAATTGGGTAGTAAAAGAGCCGATTGGGTCAACAAGATACAAGAGTTCGACATCGAGATCAAACCCACAAAACTGGTTCACGATCGCGCATTGTGTCAAGAACTGGCGAAGAGCGTAGCGGCCGAAGCTACAGAATCTCAATGGGATGACTCACCAGCAGAAGAATGCTTCGCAAACCAGGAAGAGGACGAGAAAGACTGGGTCAGTGAAATAGTCGAATACTTCAACACCGGAAGATGTCCTTCACATCTAAATGCTTCACAGCGAAGGCATTTCAGGATGCGGTCCTCCCGATATACCTTGCGCCTCGAAGGCCTATTTTTTAGAAACATTGATGGCGTCCTTCTTAGGTGTATAAAAGATGATGATAAAAGGAGAGTCCTAGGAGAATTCCATTCAGGATTATCTGGAGGTCACTTCGCAGGGAGAACAATGGCATTAAAGATCATCAAAGCTAGTTATTATTGGCCTACACTCTTCGTCGATGCCTTCGTAGTTTGTCGCAAATGTGAGCAGTGTCAGAAGTTCGTCGATCGAAGCAGAAATGCTTCGATGCCTCTCCGACCGATACAAGTAGAAACTCCCTTTCAACAATGGGGGTTGGATTTCATAGGGGTCATATCGTCGAACTCCTCCGCTAGGCATAAGTTCATCTTGACCGTGACTGATTACTTCACCAGATGGGCCGAAGCAGTTCCCATGAAGAATGCAGATCAGGAGACCGTCATCGCTTTCCTAAAGGGATTGATCACCCGGTTCGGCATTCCAGAAGCAATCATCACGGACAATGGTCCTGGCTTCGTAGGCGCCAAAATCAATGAGTTCTTCTACCGATATGGGATATATCATAAAGTATCCTCCAATTACTATCCACAGGGCAACGGATTGGCAGAATCCACCAACAAGACCTTGTTGAAGGTGTTAAGAAAGCTCATAGAGATGAACAAAAGAACTTGGCATCTTCTTCTAGATCGGGCCTTGTGGGCCGATCGGATTTCTATCAAGAAGTCGATCAAGACTTCACCTTACGCCCTAGTCTATGGCAAGGAGGCCATCTTACCTACCCATATAGAGATCCCTACATTGCAGTTGTTAGAAGGAGTCAATCCTATGGAAAACAGATTGGCTCAGCTACTACAGTTGGAGGAAGATCACGAGAAGGCCTACCAGAGCTTCGCTAAGCATGCTCAAGTCACCCGAGATTGGTTCAAGAAAAAATCATCCGATCGCACATTCAAAGTGGGAGATCTGGTATGGAAGTGGGACTCCTGGAAGGCCAAGCCTGGAAATCATGACAAGTTGGATGCTTTCTGGGATGGACCATTCGAAATCATGAAGGTGAATTCGGCCAACTCTTTCATCCTCAAAGATGCAGATGGCCAGGTATTACCAATTTCTATTAATGGTCTTCATCTGAAGACTTTTCATCGCTGAGGTGAAACACAAAAAAAAAAAATGTGTATGTACTTTTGTATATAATTTTTCATTTGTGTATATACATCCTGTTTCGAGATTGCAAAAGCTAAGTGTTATACTCCAGAATCTCCTTCGGGGACTTTTGATGCGAAGTAGCGGTTGCAAGGAGGTTCACAACGAAGCACTTTACCCTCAAAAGGTTAAACAAAAATCAAAACTAAGGCATGAAAAATGCTTCGCAAAAGGAGTATGAGCGAACATTTTCAAAGAAAATCCAGCGAACCGTTTTCCAAAAGGAACAAACTTCACAAATTTTAGTGCAAAGCAACTGACGCAAGATGCTTCACAACGAAGCACTTTGGCTTTCAAAAGGTCCTCGAAAGACCGAAGGCGTTACCAAAGGGAAAAGTAGGAATGAAAAGAGCTTCGCACCCAAAGCGTTTCAAGCAACTACTTCGAGCAAAAATTTTGCGAAGTATTTTCCAAGAAGACGAGCTTCGGGGGGTTCAGTATTCCATGAAGCAAAAAAGTGACACGGCGAGAAAGAACTACTTCGGGCCCGAAGCGTTGAAAAATAGCCCACACCAAAAGTTCACCATGAAGCATTTTCAATGTTGATTTCAACTTCGCCAAAGTGGAAGCATTTAAAATGTGTCTCGGAGAACGTGTCGATAACAACCTTGAAAAGAGTTCGAAGTGGATGAATTTAAGGCAAAGGTGGCGGAGCACATCCCGAGGTGATTCGGTTAAGAGAAAAGCTCATGCCCAGGTACGAGGTGGCAGCAGGTTGCGTCTCCAATGCAAGGCATAATCATCAAAGCATGTGGCCCCGCGTACTACGCTGCTGTAGAGCCAATCAAAGAGCACGACAATCTCCTCCATCCGAAGCGTAAGTTTAATTATGGTAGGTGCCATAAATTCAGGTAGTTGCCTTTTAAGGCTATAAAACGTGAGGCCCTAGCAGGGAGAAGGTTATTCATCCATCAGTTCATGCAAGACTAAGAGCCTTCATTGTTAATCTGCAAGTCTTACGCCCTTTGCATTGAAATTCTTGGTGCCAAAGTCCCTACTTTGTATAACCACGCTACTGCCATAAGACGTCCAACATGGGGAAGAAAAACTCCAAAGAGAAAGGAAAGGAACAGAAGTAGCAGGCCCCAAAAAAACAAAGAAGGGCAAGGAAGAGAAAAAGCATACACCTAAGAAGATCAATCTCACCCCTCACCCAGAAAAGCAGTCGATGGAAGAAGGAGATGACTCTGAAGAGGAACAACTTGAAGAACCACCAATTGATGGGTGGGAGAAAATTAGAGACACAGAGCTCTCTAAGGGTGTGTCCGACCTCCGATGCACTATTGAGTTTATGACGAGCAGACTCACCCCAGAGAATAAGAGAGCTGCTGCATATTATTCTCAGATTTACTGGTATTTGACCCCGCTTGCTCACCACTGTCCAGAGTTAATCTGTGCTATCGCGTAGAACTACCAGCCTGCATCCAGGCAAGTGTTGGATGCTTCGGGTCATAAATTGTTTTCCATTTTGAAAGAAGATGTGCAAGCAGCATTTGCGCCACAACAAGGGCCACCCAAGGGTTATTCAGTTCGCAATGTCATCTTGAGCGAACAGATGGAGAGGTTCACCTCCAACAACTACATATTGAAATTCTTGCATGAGAACCTCAAAAGTGGGCTCCCTTCAGGCAAGCTGCCCCAAATGCCTCTACCCTTGGCGGCCTTCAAGAACACCGATATTTTCTCTATCATTGCATGGGTGGCAGGCCTATCTACAGATGCTTCGGTGCAACCCTGGCAGGTGTCTTTGGCCGAATGTATTTCGAGAGGGGAATTCTATGCCCTGAACGCTTCAAGACCAAACACCAACCCAGTTTTCTTCGATTGGGCAGAATGGGTGGCCCGAACCTTGCATACGCGGCTCACCGAGGATGAAGAATTCGATGACGGGCCAGTACTTCGCACCCTGTTCTTTCCTTGTTTGGTTGTTTTTCTACCATGTACATAAGCAATTCCCCCACATTGCCATTTCTTCGAGCGGCAAGGATGGAAATCCTCTACCTGTGTACCAATGGACTCCCCTCCTATTGAGGACAGAGTCTTATTATTCTTTTAATCAAAAGTTTTTGGGACCCGCTATGCATTTGTTGAAAGGTTCTTGCCCTCGGGTGCCCCTCAGTTTGAGGGATAGAGTGGTAATGGAGAAGAAGGGAGATGTTTTTCAGTTAACACAGGGACTGGTGATTCGCCTATTCGGCTTTATAGGAAAGCCCTTCCTGCTCCCTGTTTTCCCCTTCGAGTACCAATTTGCATTGGAGGTCGCTCGACAGAGCGATGTAACAAACACCGTCTATGGCCACGGTCAAAAATGGGCACATACCTGTGACTTCCCCTTCAAGATGGGGGTAATTGAAGTATTTGCCTTAAAGCAGAACGTATTCCTAGAGGAAAAGCTTGCCAATTTTGGCCTACTCCAGATTCCTCAACAATGGCTCTATGATCCCTTGGGAGTGATGAGGGATCACTTAAAATTCAAGAACTTTCATATCTGCCCCCACCCTAAAATTGTGGAGCAAAGAAATAATCCCAATGGGAAGGATCTAGAGTGGCATTTAGAGAGGATGAGGACATTGCCTCCCTGGCATGAATTTTACCCTATGGAGATCGAGTTTGACCAGGACCAAGCATCCCTTCCCAACTCCAGACTCCACATTTTGGAGAAAGGCGAAGGATGATTTGAAAGAAGAATTGAAGAATTGGGGCGAGGAAAAACTTTGGGAGTGGTGGATAATGAGAGTCCATCGCCAAAAGATGAATTCCTATGGACTCTTGACAACGGATAAAGACTTCGCAATTCTTTATGAAGCCAATGTTGAAACTTGGAAGTCCATATCCTTCGTCGACTTTGTTCCTCCAGCTACCCCAGGATCGGGCGAAAGCCCAAGAGGAGCTGACGATGCTTCAAAGCAGGAAGAAGAGGAAGAAGCCGAAGCTACACCAGAGGCACTACCACAGGGACCATCAAAAATCCATGACACAAGTGTCGAAGAGTTGGAGCAACCATTGGAGAGGAAGAAAAGAAAGAGGCAAGAGCAAATTCAAGTGCCTCCGAGCCACCCAAAGTGACCCCGCACGAAGCTCCCAAGTGCTCATGCCGGACAACCTGCATCAGGCCCGACCGAAGCAAATGTTGAAGATGCGGGGCCACCAAGTGCCGAGATAGTCCCAGACATAGACATCATTGATGTGGAGGAACTCCTCCAACAAGAGGGAGACCCCGAAGTAGAAGTCATGGAGGTCGGGAGTGCCGAAGCCCAAAAGGAGTAGGAGCCTATCACACAAGAAGTCACCACGGCCGCTCTGCCAGAAGGGCATGTAGGTACGCACTCTCCACCCTTTGCCTTGGTCTCTCACATGTCCACTATGGTCCCGACCAAAGATTCTCATCAGTCTCTCCCTCCCTCACAAAGTCAATCACCTCCTCGCACGTTGCCTCTTGCCACCGATCCCGTTAGCCCCACTCCACTCGAGTCATCAGGTCGGGACAAGTCTGTTGCTACCACTTCACCTTCCCACACCATCGATCCTTTGGACCTTAGTCGGGGCGAAGGCAGTGCCCCAACGTCGAACCCCGTTCTTCATTCCCCTACCTCACATGGCATTGTTGCACTCGCTGGGACTCCTAGTACACCTGTCATCGAACCTTCTGGTGAGGCATCCCCCATTCATTCTTTGTATCTATTCACCCCTTTGGCTGGAGATCCAGCCTCATTTGAATCAGAGATGTCCTTAATTAAGGAATGCCCTCTAGCCGAGAAGCTACTCCTAGCTCGGAAAAATACAGAAAAAATGTTGAAGGAGGCGAGGAAGAAGAGAGGGCGCTCTCTGGCCCAAGTTGAAAAATGCGTTGTCTTCGATTTGAAGGTTGGGAAGTTGCATAAAGTAAAAAAGATCCCCAAGGTCCAGAAGCCCCTGGATGAAATGACTCCAGTGGACTATGACTACCAAGACAAATCCAAGGACCTGGAGCATTTGAATGTTGATAATGAATCTGAATCCATGCACGTCAGGATTGAAACTTTTCGTGCGCATGCAAACATCGCTAATCAGCATAGATTTGAAGCAGAAAATGCCAACATCAAGTTGGAAGAAGAGCTAGCTAGAATCCGCTCCAAGCTGGAGGATTCAGAGGAGCAGTGTAAGCTGATGAAAAAGGAAACACATGCCCTGAAACAACAAATACTACAACTGCAGTGTACAGCTGAGAACCAAGCACAGAGACAGGCCGAGAATGATTTGAAGGCCAAGGAAGTTGAAAGCAAGATCTTGCAGTTGCAGCAATAGTTGCACGAAAAAGAAAGCTTGGAGTTGTTTGACAGAGGCAGGATCAAAGAAATCCGCTCACACTTGCTCAAAAATTTTAGATCTCGGGCCTCTAGTGCCCTATCAATTTTGACCTATATCATTGAAGCACAGCGTGCCACTGCCGAAGGAGGGCCAATCATAGATGAGGTCACTCAGAAAGCTAGAGGCCGACTCAAATTAGCCTTTGATGTCCAAAGCACGAAATATCAGGACTTGCAGGTTGTTGCAATGAGTCGGACGGCTAGGGATTGGTCCACGGCCCAAGCCACAGTTCATGCCTTCTTTTCCAAGGTGAGGAAGGCACAAAAGGTGAAGGACCTCCTGGACATGTTTGAGAATGAGCAACGCGCATCGCTAGGCTATTTCCAGGATCTCTCTTCCTTAGGTTTCTCGAGCTTCACGGATGATGATGGGAACCTTTTGACCAAGGAAGAGCTTAAGCCGGCATGGCTTCAGTTTGAAGGCGACGTCTCGGAGATAGACGAATGGGTGGAGCCGATAACAGAAGGGCAGGTCATAGATTTCATTCTGAGACACTGCAAGATTGCAGCCTGCCTGAATGATCTGTACACCAGAGCCAAACATGCTGATATCGGGCAGATTGATCGGTTTCACGTTTTGGTGAAAGCATTGCAAGATCAAGAGTCTTTCTCGAAGGGTGCTTGGGCTCATGTCCGCTGAACCATGAAGCACATCCACGATCGCCTTGCCCCATCGCCATAGCAGGAAGCCGCACCAGAGGAAGCAGAAGAAGAAGAAGAAGAAGAACAAGTCGTGGAAGCGCCCCAGGAGATTGAAAAGGGAGAAGGGTCTGGAGGTAACTCTGGCCCAACGGATCAAGGCTGAGGGTTCTCCCATCGAGACGAGCTCGTTGCCCCGTGAGCCGCCAAGAATGTTGACAATTTTGTCACATTGCACAATGGGGTAGAAAAATTGAATTTTTTGTAAAGTATTTCTTTTAATTTCATGAATTTGTTCCCTTGCTTTTTTTAGAAACAACATTTTCAAGCATTGCAGCAATTTTGGCTTTCCCTGCCACCCCCTTGTACATAAAATGAAGAAGAAAGAGCTTCACTACCGAACAAGCTAAGGAAGATAGCTTCGTCGAAAGAAATCGCTAAGGATGAAAACTACTTCGGGCCCGAAGTCCCTCAAACAACTACTTCGGGCGAAAACCTTGCGAAGCGGCGTTGCCGAAGAAGGAATTCAAAGAAGGCGTAAAAAGAGCTTCGCACCCGAAGCATTTCCAGCAACTACTTTGGGAAAAGTTTTGAAGCGATTCAAGCGGCATTTCAAAAGAACAACTTCGTCAAAGGAAAATCACGGTCCGAATTGGCTAAGGCAAGAAAACTACTTCGGGCCCGAAGTCCCTCAAACGGTTACTTTGGGCGAAAGTTTTGCGAAGCGGTGTTGCCGAAGAAAAATGCAAAGGAAGAAGAATGAAAACTACTTCGGGCCCGAAGCACTTCAAAAGGCTACTTCGGGCAAGAAACTTGCGAAGCGGGATTTGAAGGAGCGCAACGTTGAAAACACTTCACCGAAAAACCGTCGAAGCACCCACTTCGGGCCTCCCGCCAGTGAACCATTTCTACTTCGCTGAAAGTCGTTGCGAAGCATCTGCTTCGGCAAACCTTTGTGCGAAGTACTTTCCCCAAAGTGGAAGCAGTCGAAGCATTTTTGAAGGTAAGAATGCGCTTCGGCCAAAATCCTCCCGAACCACAATTTTGAAGGAAGATCGCGGTGAAGCATTTTAACAGTTCATCGGCAAAGTAGTTTTGGCACATCTTCCAGCGAAGCAGTAATGAAGAGCCCATCTTGCGAAGGAGATCTGCTTCGGCCCTCATCACCCCCGAAGCTATTTTGCGAAGCTCCACCATGCGAAGTGCAAATCAAGGAGAATATGCTTCGGCACAAGTCCATTGCGAAGCGAAGTTGCGAACGAAGAACTAGCGAAGCACTTCAAGGGCACGCGCTCCAAGCCGGGTATTTTCTCGAGGCGATCAAGTGCCTCATAAATGCATTTTTACGTGCCCAAAAAACTAGCTGCGCATTTTTGGCAATTGGAAATGAAGTATCAGTCTCTGAAGAAGAGCCCGACAAGCATGGCGGCCACTCGAGTATTGCACCCAGAAGCCAAGGACGCTCAGACGGCTCATTAATGCAAGTTTCCATGGTTGACCCGGTCGTAGTTTCCAGTTTTGGTAACATATTTGAGAGCTCAGTCACGAGGGCCGCGAGGAGCCGACTTCTCAGGTTTCGAGGGTGTACTCCTCCATTTTGTGCAATTATGGCTTAGAGGGTCGGGTCCTCTATAAAAACCCAGGCATTGTAATGTAAAAGGGGGGGAAATTTCTGCTAGAAAGTTGCTTGTAACTTGCATTTCTGCGATTAATACTAAAGAGCTTTGGACTCTATTTCTCTCTTGTATGCTTGCCTTCTGCGTTTATTTCTTTCATCTTTCTTCATTTGTATACTGTAATTCTGAATCCTGGATTTAGGTATGCGATTGGGGACTGAACCCTAAAATTTTCCCGAAGGATACATAGGGGAGGAAAACGTTGTAGAGGCTTTCTTTTATGCTGCCTGTGGATAGTGTTTATGTTATATTCACTTTTCCTAATCGTCGTTACTCTGAACACTGAATTTCGGCGAAAGGGGAAGGGGAATCCTGGAACTCGTCTAGAGGATACATAGGAAAGTTAATATTGTGTTCATTTTGTTATATTCTTGGTGTTTCTTGCTGTTGTTTCAAGCTATTGGCTAGCAATCGTGCTTCTGGTTCTTTCCCACCATTAAACTACTAAAATCTCTTCCCTTACTCTTTTATTTCTTTCCTGCACCCTTATCTTAAAACACCAAAGTAGTTTAGTATAGGAGCCGGCCTTTCTCCGGAGATTGGCACGAGGGGCATCTCTTCCCTTCGGCCTTTCAATGTTGGTCCAGGTCTAGGGCGCATACACTTACCCAAATCCTTTCCTGGGCAGATTTGATGACCAATAGGAAATTACATGGCTTGCCACATTTTAAACTATCATGGTTTGAGGATTATAGTGTTGCACTACTGCTAGTACCAATTCTAGGTAGGGATGCATAAACTTACATATGTATGATGATAAAAATGAAAGCCATGCGATCATGACTACACTACTAGTTATAACTTGAAGGAAATTTTTCTTGACTACATCCCTAAGACTCATGCTTTGATTTTAGAGTGAGCATTATATTATCGGTTTTGATTATGTGGTCTTGCAACTCTTTTGTATCTTTTTAAATCTTCTTACCCTGTGTAGTCCTCTTCTATACTCTAGCTATGGTTGCTGAGTTTTGATTACAACACTTTCGTAATATTGTCAGTTGAATGCAGACGTTGATGCTCTCATGTACGAATTCTCTATAACTCTACCTTCGAAATCCTTGGTTGTTTTCAAATTATTTTTAGCTTAAGAACTCTTAATTACTAGATCATTTTATGTATGAAAAAAGACCTTTAGGGCTATGCTTCTATAATGTAATATTGATCGTTAGTGCTATTAATGTGACAAATTGCACATGCCTTGCTTTTTTTCCCGAATCAAAATTTGCAATCCTCTAAGATGTGCAAAGGTGTTGGCATGCTTTCCAAAGTTAATGTCACTATGTTTTTTAGCCAATGAGCATGCTTTATTTCAAATTTTATTTCCTGCTAGCTTTCAATTTAGCCAATTATTTTTTCATAACTCAAAATTACTTTCTTATATTCCACATAACTATATATATAATACAATTTCAATGACACTTTATTTCACATTAAGTGCTCAAAATGTTGGTTGTTTACTAGAATTGGTATAATTCAGTTGTTAGTGTCTACCAACTCAAATGCATTACAGTCATTTTTGAAAACAATTCAATAGAGGCCAAACCAAAATAAAGCAAACTTTTGATGTTTTCCCAACTTTATCCTATCTTCATCCCATTCGAGCACTTACCCATTTAAAAATCCTACGGTGATGCTTTCTTTTCAACCATTATTTTACATCAACTTGATATTTTCAAAAGCTATCATAATTTCTTTCTCTCTATTCTTCCAAAAATAATAATTTTACCATTTGGGCTTCAATTGACTCTATATTTGAGAATTATCCTTTATCTATTAGCTTCATTGCAAACAATTCTAGATGCAGAGGCAAGACCACTTCCTTACCATAAACCAAAGAGTATAGTGAAGCTTTTAATATATTTTTTACTACGATGTGGTTTACCCACAAGGCCTGATCTAGCACTAAATGCTAGCTTCTTTGATTTTTTCCAACTATTCTTTTGATGATCCTTAATAGGTTTTTATTAATGGACTTTGCTAGTTTGTTTCCTTGTGGATAATAGTTGGAAGAGACCTTGAGGTAGATGTCATACCTGCTTGTAAATTCTATGATTTTTGCACCTATGAAGGTGGGTCCATTATCTCTTACTATGGTCATTAGGATGCTAAATCTTGTTATCATCCTTTCCAAAAACTTAACCATAGCATCATGGTCAACATTTTTGGTCACTATTGCTTATGATCACTTAGTAAATTAGTTTGTTGTTGTCAAGATGAACTTGTGCTTGGCTGATGAGTTTGAGTTGATAATACTAATAAAGTCTAGCCCCCATTTCTAAAGGGCTCCTCTATAGTCATCGATTGTAAGGGAAGTCTTAGGTTCCTTCTTCTACCAACAAATATTTGGCATTTCTCATAAGCTTTAGCTACTTTTAATGCATCTTCAAATATGGTGGGCCAATAATATCTTACCCAAAGGATTTTAGCTATAGTAGTTTGTCTTGAATAGTGGCCTCTAGAGAATATAGAATGAAATTCATCTAGTATTTTCTATACTTAATTTGGTTGGATGGATTGGAGGACTCCATCAAAGTTCTTTCTAAATATTCCTTCTAGTAGCTAGACATAATTCAAAGCCTATTATAGATATCTCCCTCTATGAGAGGTATACATTCCTATCAAACACCTACCTATTTGGAAGTATGTGATCAATTTGGCAACCCAATCTACCTTTTCTATGCTTTCATCATTCTTGGACTCATTTTCAAGGAAATCCTCTATACACAATTATGATCTAGCTTAGTTGTACAAGCTAGCTACTCATATAGATCTCTTCCTCTTACAAGTTTAGTTTATTGGATTTCAATGTCATACTCCTGAATCTTTGTAATCCACTCATCTCTTTTCTCTCCTAATTCTCCTTGAAGAACATAATTTTTAACGTATGGGTGCACTACGTAGACCAATGTTTTACTCTAAGGCACATAGTGTCTAAGCTTCTTGAGTGACTTCATAAGAGCAAACAATTGTCTCTCTATGAATTTGTAATTCTTTTCGTTAGCACAAAGTGTTTGGCTAAAAAAGGATATGGGACGTTCTTCTTGATTATCATCCTTCTATGTCAAGATGACATCAAAACTATCTTCAAACCCATAGATGTATATAATGAAGTCTTTCTTGTAGTTTGGGTTACTAAGATAAGATCTTATGTTATTGCTTACTTGATTTACTCAAAATATTTTCTCCTTTTTGGTGTTCATGTAAATGCTACATCCTTTTTAGAAGCTCAATCATGGGTTTGACTAACTGAGCAAAATAAAAAATAAACTTCTAGAAAAAGTTGATTTGCTTGAAGAAGGACTATAGAGCCTTTTTGCCAAAGGGAAGTGGTATTGCTAAGATAGACTTAACCCAATATGGATCAATAGCTAATCCTTGTTTGGACACAACATTCCCTAACAACTTACCTTTATGCATGAAAAATATTGATTTCTTAGGGTTGAGTGACGTTATGAACTCCTGATATTTCTAAAAATCCATCTTGAGAAGATTTAAATGCTCTACCTTATCATAGGAAAATACTGTTATATCATCAAAATAGATTAGAATTACCATGTTGACTAGCTCACCAAAGGCAAAGTCCTTATCCTTATAAAAATTTGCTTCAACATTGGATAGGCCAAAGGGCATTCTCTAATATTGTTAGCCACCTGAGTATATTAATTTACAGAAAGCTCTTTCCATAATCAAGTATAAATCAAATATATGTCATTAATTAAACTAACAATAAATCACAATATTAGAACAACAATATCTCTCAACACAAATATACACAATATACAAGGATGATTCTTACTGATAATATTACATGGAGAGATGTCTCCAATATATAATTTTACATTGCTCTCCTCAAACATCTGGGAGATGCATCCTTTTATATTCCTCTCATAAAGACAAAACTCTCATCTTACCATATATCATGTGACTCTTCATTCTCTCTTGACACCTTGCACTTTCTCTTATATTGACACATACATTATATAAAATATAAATCATCTACCAAACTAATATTACAAGGGGCCAAATAATGTAATACTTTCAACACACCCCTGTATTACATTATTTTATAGGAAGGCTATTTGCCTTCATTCTTGGATTTTTCTTTCTCTTCATTCTTCAGCTCTAAATCTAGCATGGTTGTATATATATAACATTTATTAGGTCTTCCTTTATAAATTATCTATGTCTGCCTTTGGATCAATATATTTGAGTTATCTTTGGGTCTCTATCTTTGGATCACTAACACTAGATATGCCTTTGGCTCACCACCTCTGGGTCTCTGCCTCTGGGTCATTACCTTTGGGTCACTCCTGCTGGATCATTGCCTCTGGGTCATTGCCTCTAGAACCTTACCTCTAGGTTGCCTCTAGATTATCATTATCTCTGTTTCATCCACTAGAACATTTATAAGATCATCATATCTATAGGATCATCACTATAGATGCTTTTACCATAGACCATATTCCAATATATGCTTGGGTCATAATCATTTATTTCTTTATGACAATATTCTTAGCAAATTTTGATCATACTTAGTTTCCTTCTATAGGAACCATACAACATTCCTTTTATATTATCCTATTCATTCATATTTATCCATCCACGATCCATCTTTAATCTATAGTCTTTCTTTTCTTTTTGTATATAAAATATTTATGAATGATTATGTCCACAAATTTCACAACTATGGAGATTCCAACATTTCTCTAACTTGTATCCATATCTACCACAATGACTACAATTATTCTCTATTATAGAATTTGTTTTTCCATTCTATCCTTTATTGTTACTGATTTTATCAGTACTTGTAACTGATTTGATGTTACTATTTTCTATCACAAACTTAGTCCCTAATTCCTTACTGCTCATTTGTCCTGTATATCCAAGACCTTCACATTTTGGTCTTATTTCTGGTACAATTACCTCTTTCATTTCTTTTCCATGTTTTCCTAAACCCATGTCTTTGTATCTCATTTTACTTAACAACTTTGAACCATTTCCTTTTGTATGCCTTTCAAAATAATAAAAAATATCATCATACTGATCCCTATCAACATCAATGCAACTCTGAGCATCACTATCTATATCATCATTTGAATCCATATCCTCATCAATTTTGATAGCATTAGCTTTTTTTGAACAATCATGAACTGTATTCAAATCCTTTGTATCACATGTAGCATCTATTTTTGTAACAGGTTCTATCTTCATCATAAATTTTAAGTCACAAGTATTATTGCTTACATCACAATTTTTCTTTTCCTTTTGACGAGGATCACAACTTGCATCTTTTTACTTTTGATAAAGATTACTAGTATCTACCATCATGGGCCTTAAATCATTTGTATCACAAGAAACATTTTCATCATTAGTTTTTTTCCTAATTCTTCAACCTTTCCTTGTTTTCTTATCTTGGAAACATTTAGAGTGATTATTCTCTTGTATATTATTTTCATAGAATAACAGGTACAGTAACAAAATTTTTATAACAAATATTAGTATCATTAAGTATACTTTGCATGCATTTTTGAAGCATTAAGAATTCTTCTTGTTCTACTTAATTAGAAATATTAACAAGATTATTTTCCAAATTTGTAGTCATTTCCTCTTGCTTTCTACTCTTGTCTTTTAGAACTTCATTAGACAGTAATACCATATTCATTATCGTTTTTATATCATTAGGTAATGTGAAAACACTTTTAGAGTCTTCAACTACTTCATCAAGATTTGAACTTAGATAATTTCAAAGCATTGAAAAGTTTTCATCTTTGGCTTCTCTCATGATTGATTGTAGGATTCTCTTTTCCTTCATTGATGTATCCTTTTGTCCTTCAATTTTTGCTATCATGTATTTAGTACAACATTTTAAATTTTGCAACATTTCCTTAGTTTCTTCTAATGAGTCATCTTGAATGTATATTTGTTCTTCTTGAAAACACAAGTTTCCTATTTCAATTATTTTTGACAAGTTATGTTTTTGTATTTCTATTTTTTGATCATTTACTTTTTTTTTCACTTATTTTTTCCTTGCCATGTTTCTTTGAAGTTGAAAATCTTATCTCCCTAGGTTTATAATAATATTTTTCAAGTTTCTAAATTTTCACAAACCTATGAAGTTGAATTCCTTGTCTCCCTAATTTATTAGAGACTAGAAAATAAGAACTTTGCAAATTTAATATTTCTAAATTTGAAGTAGACTACCTTATCTCTCCGAAATTGATTAATTTGCAAAAATTCTATATATACTTGAATTAAATTGTATCACTTCAAAAAAATCATACTAAATAATTGTTACTTCTACTTATCACTCCACGAATTCTATATCAAATAATATATAAGGTATTTAATTAATTAGCTTATATCTCTAAAATTAACTTTAAAAACTTTATAAAAATTAACTCAACTTTATTTCTCCTTAGGACCTTAGATAAATTTTAATTTTAATAAAAAACCTAATACCTTGGAGTTTGATATTCTGCTAGCGATGTTTTATTGCATTGTCAGCGATGTCTTGATGAGCTTGGGTGTTTCAATGCTGCCATAATATATTTCATCTACCACCTTTAATGTGGCAGTTGCATGGTCCTTTAGATGGTGCAATGATATTATCTATTCAACGTTTGAAGTGGTGCTTCCAATACTCAAATTTTCTAACGGCTCATAATGCTCAAATCTACTTGATTTCCCTATGGTGTTAATCATTCTTCACTTAATTAATGTTAGACTTGTCTCCTCCTTGGAACTTTGTTTCACATTTTTTCAATGCTTGAATTATCCTTGCCCTTCTATTTACCTTTAGCTCGAAGCTTAGTATTGCATCTATTTTTGAACATCTCTATTAGCATTTTGTCTTCAAGCCAACACTTTAATTGACCCTTAGTCTTCTCTAGGTGCCTTAGTGTCTTGAATTGGCACTCAACCTCCTTAATACTCTTCAAGTGTTTACTCTTGAACTTCAATTTTTTTCTCAGGTGCTTCAAGTGATTCCTTGACGTTCAATCTCCTCAGGTATTTTGGGCAATTTCACTTGGCACTCCTTTTTTACTTTTGATTACATTATCCTTGGCTCTTGGTTACCTAGGTTGACATTTTGACTCCCAATGTGGTCACAACATTCCATTTTGTTGCTTATGTAGCAAGGTTTGTTTTGCCTATACCTTCTCTCTCACTACAACATTCCACTTAGCTTTACCTAATACTATTTCAATGTTCCCTTGCTTATTTGATGCATCTAAGTTACTTGTAGGCTCTTCTATCGAGCGTGACTTTGATGCTTTATTGCCTCTACTACATGATTTTATCCTTGTGCCTCTTAGATAACAATAGGCATTGCTTTCAGGATTGACATGGACTTTTATGGTAGCCCTATATTTATCTTACTTTGCCTTTGCACTTATGTAGACTTGTTGTATTCTCTTTTTCATAGAAGAATAAAAAACTCTTGCATTCGCTTATCTTTAACTCCTGAAGCTTCAACCTTCCTTTCCTTATTCTAATGGTGTTATTAGAGAAATAATCTTGTTGGATTACTATCGGTTTGGATACACCCTGTTCAAAGATGACTGTGTAAATATTCTTGATACAAGGAATGGATGTAGAAAGGATAAAATGGGATTCACACTGGTCAACATGAATAGATTACTTGGTTGGGATAGACAACAAGATGATCCATTTATCCTAGCATCGCAATCTAGACAAGTCTTTTATGTAAATGATCCACTTGATACCAGTTGGTATGTGGTTCTCACATCATCTCCAAGAAGGATCAAATACATTGAAGCATAAGAGGAAAAATATTTTAGTGTATTTGGAGCAACAGATTTTTTTGGACCTAAAATTGCACAATATGAAAATGTAAACGATGGCAATATTCAATATGTCTATGAAGAATGTGAGGGTCCATGGTTGAAATCCTAATTACTATACTTCAAAAGTAGTTATAATTAATGGAAATAATTAATGAGTGTTGTTAGAAATTTTTTGTTCTATTTTTAGAAAATGCTAGTAGATAATTAATGGACAACCAATCTAGGAGTGAGGTGAGTAGGTATCCTGAGCATGAGGTTGACCAGTCAGATACAAGAAGGTAATTTGGTAAAAAAAATAAAGAGAGAGAGAATACAAGTGTTGATAGGGCATAGAATTAAGAGTTTAATCATGCATGGATGTTGTAATGTGTTGAAATAAAGGTTTATTGTGTTGAGTGAGTGTTAGTTATGAAATTGATATTTCATGTTTGACTCTTAGTCCTAGTCCTTAATTAGTAGCAATACTTGATTTGTATAGATGGATATTTATGTATCTGATGGAAGTCTCGGGATACCCTTTCATCTCATCTCTGATGGTTGGGACGGGTAGGGGTGTTTAGACATTTGCTTGTTATATGGAAGGCTCAGGTCGTCCATTTAAGCTTGTATTGAATTGAGAATTTTTGTAGTTGATTTTGGTTTATGTAGTTGTTTATTAGTGTTTTGTTCTTCCCTTTTCAAAAGGGTTTATATTCTATTTATTGATACTTCTACTTTATATTTGATGTTACCTCTTTTAGTTGTTGACATCTTTCTTTATGAGTGACTCGTTCATAGCCCTTGTGTTCTCTTATTTTGATTGAAGATGATGGAACTTTGTTTCAAAATCAATATCTCAAAAATTGTTATTTCTTTGTTCATTTATTATAGGGATGCCTTGTGGCATGGAAATTTATTTATTGCTACATACAAGGTGATGGAATGATGAGAAGCAAGAAGAATTTAATTTTGCAAAGAATTTCAAAATTTTAAAATATTTGTTTTTAGGCTTGAATAACTTTGACATGTTTTTGCATTTGCATAAGAAGAAATTATTATGTTCTATGTTAGATGGATTTAACAAACCCTATAAGTGTGTCTTTTTTATCTTTTATGTTTTTGATTAACTTGCCTGTGGAATTGTTATTATGTTCTTGTTTGTGGTATAATTGTGGATTACATTACTGTTTGGCCTAACTTCTAATCCCTCCAACATGGATCATCTCCTTTATATTTTTTCCAATTGTAGGTATGTGTTGTTTTTCTATTTGCTGGTCAATATACTTTGAGGTAACATGAACAATGGTTGCTTACTGCTTGTAGACCATATGTCAGGATATGGTACTACTATTGTGGCTCATGGGAATCAAAGTCTTTAGAAACTGATGTTCGTCAGGCTACTTCTATCCTGGAACAAGATAGTATGTTGCATGTGTTGTTTTCTAAATTTTTGAAGAACTAATGTCTATGTTCCATTTATAGATAGACCTTGTTGGGTAAGAGACTACCTGCTTATGATGGTCAAGAGATTTTGCACATTGTTGGGGCTCTACCTTTTGCATTGAAGGATTTTATAACAATTCTAATTGATGCAGAGGAATCAAACAACAGTCCAAGGTACATCATAAAAATATCCTGAGTTATTGAACATTTCCTGGAATTATCATGATTTTGTTAATTTCTTGTCTTTGGCTATTAGCCAATTATGTGGGAATTATGTCAGCTATTATATTAATTGAAAAATGAATAAACTATTAAATTCTTCTACATTGTAAATTTTATGCACATAAAATATTGAAGTTTGAAGTTTGAATACAACCAAGTGGAGGTGGCAGGAATACAAACTATGACTCTTTATTCAACTTTGCAACAGGTAATCATTTTGTTTGCTAGCACAAGCCATAAATACAAAATCATCACAACACTGGCATCAATTTTAATTCTTAGTAACTTTTGGACACAATAATCTTCTCCACTCTTTTGTTGAGTCCCATTTTGATGTAGTCAAACTAGACTGCAAAGTCCTTGCATCATGTAAAATTGTGTTTATTCAATGTAGGTTCTTGTTCCACATGACTAGTTCACATTCCCTTCATTATAGTCTTTATGTTTTTAGGTTTTACAAGTATATGTCCATAAGCAAGTCTTGCAAACTTATGGTTACAATATTAAAATTATTGAGGTAGCACTCCTTATATGTTTAATGGACTTTCACCTTACACTCTAGTTTGTACTTCATGTATGAGTTTACAAACTTGAAAAGGATAAGTGGTTGAAAAAGGAGAATTCAACAATATGGTTTTAAAAAACCTTAAAATTCCTCTTCAACTGAGGAAGATCTCAAGTCAACACCTAGAGGATGCTCCACACCATGTACTACTAAGAACACTACATAAAGAACCCAGGATGGCAAAACCATCAAAAAGCTCTCACAGTAGAATTGTCCAGCTGATGAAACTCTAGGAAGAGTTGTACCAATGGAATACAATTATGTCGATAAGAGAAGAGGAAAGCATGTGGAGAGAAATAAGGAGGAATTAAGGGCCCAATATATGATATAGTGCCATCTAAGGATGATAATGCTCCTTACAGGTAAGCTATTCATACTTTTCATTCCCACAATGGCCTTCCCCAACATTTTCTTTATATACATCTATAAACTTTATGAATATTTTTATTGAATGATATCTGTTTAGTTCATTAATTGTAAAAGTTAATGTCCATGGAGGCGGGCTACTCTGTCTTTGCACTGTTACTCTTAGTTAATAAATCAACCATCTCTTTATACATCCATAGGATCTTTGAATCATGGAAATGTCAATTTTTTTACCACGTATACCTGACTGTATTAGTTGGACAACCTATTGAACATGGGGGGATGCTTGTCACATTTTGAACCTAGGTGATTGTTATGGTAAGTGTCTCACCTTCCTGCAACACCACATCATGATGGATCTCAATTCAATAATCTCATTGTAGATTTGTTCTATGAAAATTTCTTGAAGTTGGGGTAGCATGAACACTAAGTTGTTTTGTACTGCTAGGAAAAGATATATACTTAAAATCTTAGGACAAGTGATTGAGGTGATTAACATGAAAATTAATGGTAAGTGGTTCTAACGATATCTAGGTAATAGAATACTAACTTATAAGGGTGTTCTTTAGGGCATAGGATCTGTAAAGTTTTAATTTTCTTAATATATGATTTTTTTAAGATAGACTACTAACTCATAGGGGTGTTCTTTAGGGCATAGAATCTGTAAAGTTTGAATATTCTCAATATACATTTTTTTAAATATAAAAGGAGTGACATTTACTTTAAAAAGTTGATAAACATTTGTAGAAAATATATCCTTACATTGTATGGGTGGTATTTGTAACTTGAGACCACAAGTAGTTGCTCTTTGATGCCAATTAATAAATTGAACAAAATGGATGAGTCGCTTGAAACACCACCTTTTGGTTGAATATAAAGAATAATGTTCATCACTGTCATTATGATTTACTCTTAGTCTATCTTAGTTGATTGATTGTGATTTTTTTTTACCATTGGATAAGGAATACAATGTGTTGATATTACATGAAAGATCTCATTGATAATCATGTTACAATATTTACTTGGTAGATTTTGACCTTTGATCAGGAGGATGAGTTCATATCAATACATTTATGTCGTAGGCACCGTAGGTGGTGTTTTGCAAGCTGAGACCACAAAGAGAATTTTTTTTTGTTGCTGAGTATAAATTGATTGATTCTCAAAGAACTGGCATTATGTGTGATATCTTGTTTATTATCCAATAGCTTTGTAAATTTTGCAAACTCTTGGGCCTTGATCATGGAGTTAAAACATACACTGACAAAATTATTTCTACTAAGAGATTGTTGAATAAAGATTCATCGTCTATTTATAATTGATGGCATACCTTATTTGATAACACTATCACTTAAATACATAATTTTTAAGTTAGTGCCATTCCATATCGACTTTCCCATATATTGATTTGAGTGCCTATAACTTTTCTATTGCCCGAGTAAGTACACAATAGTGGACATCAATGGCAATTTCAACAACTAGGCTATCGATAAGGATAATTAAAATACCCATTATCACTACAATTTGTTCATGAGCCTAACTGTTTGGCCTAACTTCTAGTCCCTCCAACATGGATCATCTCCTTTATATATTTTTTAGGGTGGGACCATAAGAGGGTGGTTATAAACCACCCTCTTAGGGTTAAGAGGGTTGTTATAAACTACCCTCTTAGGGCTAAGAGGATGGCTATAAACTACCCCCTTAGGCCTAAGATACTTAACCCTAAGAGGGTGGTTAATAACCGTCCTCTTAGTCCTAAGATGAAGTTTCACAACCGCCCTCGTAATCCTAAGAGGGTGTGTTTTAACTTCCCTCTTAGAACCTAAGAGGGTGATTATTTGAGGCAGTTTTTTAGCTGTCATCATATGTTGTAGAAATTTTACGATGCCTCATAGAAGATGACTGAATAACCGCCTTTAAAGGTCATTAAGGGTGATTTATAAGTGTTGTTAAAGCCCTTTTTTGATATAGTGAGTGTTTGGGGGCTTGCTTAGGTTGCTATGTGACTGAGCTTGGAGGTGCAACAATCAATCCTCCTTGGTCATTTTAGCTGACCATTCAAAAATGAAAATGATTTTTGACCTTTGAAAACAAGTAAAAACAAGATATAACAACTTGAAACAGTGAAAACAGAACGCAGACATAATGTAAACAAAATGGATGCAATGGAGAATGATTATGCAAAATATAATTAGGGTTTTGAGAGCAAATATTTTCCCCAAAACTATTATGACTGAATTTGCGCTCCATAATTAGTGATTGTGAATTAGAAAATAGAGAAAAATATGGCAAAACCAATGGTTTTGTCAAATTCGTGCCCCACAAGGGTGGAGCATGAATTCACAAAAGGACACTTAAAACTAATCTATGAATACAAAACACAATGAAAAATTAAGATTAACGATCTAAAGAGCTAATAATGCACAGAAGGAACCTTCGAAGCCTATGGAGGAAGCAAAAGTATAGGTAGCAACCAAGGTAGAAGACCTTTCCTCTTCTAAAAATAAATGATGTGCATAATATGTCATCAATGCTTCTCCACTTGCTTATCCACAACATCAAATCACAAGAGGCATACAAAAAAATCAAAGAACTAGAGCATTCAAAAAACATCAAATCTTGAGAGCATTAGAAGAAGATAGATTTCATCTCTCTATTACTCTTTGTCTGTCTAGCTTGAATCTGGGGAGGAAAAGGTAGTCCAATCCTTCTATTTATAGGAGACTCGGAGGGATTTGGGTGGGAAAAACAAAACACAAACTTGGCTAAGAGCTATCATCATAGAGGTTAGCCAATAAATTGGGTTTTTAAAGAGAAAAACATAAAATTGTTGAATCCATGCCCATTTGGGATGATCGTAAATTTGATAAGGTGAGGATAAAAATCCAAACAAAAGAGGAAAAAGAGGTTCAAACTTGTATTTAGCAATTTTGAGTGACTTCTTAGGGACCTAAGGGAAAAATGAATCATTTAGATGGGTCAATTATTTGTTTCTACACTTATATGACATATTACACAGGCTTATGGGCCTGAATGAGTCAAAAAAATTTGTATTTTTATTTTTTGAAATCAGGGTAAGATATGTTGCATTTATTTTATAATGCATGTATAGTTTTACCTTGTATTTTTTCACTACCACCAATAAAGAATCCTTTACTATTTTCCAATTGTGTTGATATAATATTTTGGAAAGGCCATCTGAACATGGGAATTTATCCTTATTATAAGGGAAAAGAGCTAAATAAACTTATTCTAAAGTAATAGGCTCCATTAGTTTACTATTATCTTCATATGCTATAACTTAAGGTACTTATAGTAGTTTATCATTAAGAACTTCAAACTCCTCCAATCCTAGAATATTATGGTAAAAAACCTTGTCTCCTTTCTAATTTCACTCTGGTCTTCAATCCAAACCACTTCTATTGATTTAATTCTACTAATTTTGGATGTTGATCTATGTACTATTACCATATTATTAAAAAAATGTGTTTTTGTCTCCTTTTAACCAAATTTGTCTTGATTTTAATCTCCAAAATTTTTCTTCCTTACTCAAAATATTATGATATTCACTAAGCAAATCCCTTTCCTTCTAGTTTGGATTATCATGCTCACTTTTTTGGAATTTTTAAAGTTTCTCTTTTAGTTCTCTCTTCTCAAAAATATTTCCAAAAGTGTTCTTGTTCCATTATTTTAATCTAGATGTCATTTATTTAATTTGTTTTGGAAGTGTATACAACCCACTGTTTCCTGAAGAATTTCATGTTTGTCCTTTCATATCAATAAATTTAGGATGGTCTGAAGCTGCAAGCTTACTGCAGTGGTAAGGGATTTTGCTTCTCTTTGAGAGGTCCAAGGTTCAAACCCCATTAGTATGAGGGGACCATGAACCCTCATAAAAAAATGTGTAAACTCATTGAAAAAAATAAATTTAGAATGGTCTTCCCACATCTACTCATATTTAAAATATGATTTTTTTTAATTCACTTACCACCATTTTATATCTTATTGGTCAATGATCTGAAATCCTTGTCAAGGTATTAATTTTAGCACAAACTCCTTCATCTAGCCAATGATTTGAGAGTATGCATCTGTCTAATTTTTCTACTATCAAGTTATGACCTATCCTATTATTGGTGCATGTATATTTTTCCTCTTTCAATTCAACCTCCCATATATTATTATTTTGAATAAAAGTTGAGAAATCTCTCATACTTTGGGTTAATTTCCTAATTCCTCCAAATTTTGCATCCAACTTGGTAATGGTATTAAAATATCCTATGATCATGAATTGGTTTTCTTGGTCTTTTCTTCTCAAAAAGGCTTTAATCTCACTTCATACTTATAATTTGCCTAAGTTATAGGTCCATAGATATTGATAAGGATTAAATGAGTATCTACAAAGTAGCATGTGACTAATGAGGCTATCTAATGCCTAGTTTTCTAAATGGTTGCAAATTAGGAGTTTCTAATTGGATTTCAACATGTTATAATCCCCCTTGAAACTCCTTCAAAATCCATAGCATCCCATTCACATCTTGCCCATACTACTTTCATAGTTTTGGAAACTTCTTCCTTTGTCATTTTAGTTTCCCTGGATACAAATAATATCAGGCTTATTACATAAATAGAGTTCCTTGATACACCTATGCTTTGAGGGGACATTAACATCCATTATATTCCATGATATGGTAATCATGTATCATTAGGAGCTATTGGCCCCACCTACGAATTACCAATATCATTTTATTGTTTGGTAAAAATAAGTTCAACCAACTTAGATTGTGTTCCTTTCTCTATGTTTGCTTTCGTTTCCCTAGCTCTCATTTGATAATTTGAGGGTTTTCCTATTTTTTCCTTGCATATATTATGAGTATATCTTATTGTTCTATTCATTAATATTTTTCACAACTATTTTTATTAGATTTATCCTCTCCCAGTTTTGCTATAAAAGATTTTGACTTGTCTTGCTCATTTTTTGGTATTTCCTTATTAATGGTAGAGGTATTAACATCTAACATTTCATTTTCTCTACCACTTTTCTTCTCTTAAATGGTGCATGGTACTTCAAGAGAGTATTCAAAATTTTATGAGACACATTCCTTAGGTTCAATAAGAATTTTTTCCCTGAATTAGGATCATACTGAATAGACAGTTTGTTGTTAATATTATGATCCTATTGAATCGTGTCCTCTAAGATTTGATATACTTTTTATTCATAGGCTAAAGTCTCAAAAGAATTGGTATTTATTCCAAAATCCTTCCTTACAAGTCTCCACTATTTATTTAATTTTATCTATCTAGACCTATTTTTTGGAAGTTGAAAACCATCCTCATCCATATCCATTTGTAAGTTTCTCTTGTGGTTTTCTACATATGTTTTTGTTGGACTCTTATTAGGGAATGATCTCTTGATATGCTCCACCTCATGACATATTCTACATCTAAAATATATATTTTCATAATCTATGGTTTGGGTCCACAACTTATCCCTATAATTAAGAATAATTATTCTAGTAAAGGTTTACTTGTCTCAATTATGACCAATATCGAAGCATAAATAGCCAATAATCCATATTTTATAGTTTTTAAATCTCAATAAATTCTCCCAAAGTGTTTCCTATTGCCTTGAAGGTATATATTTCCTAAAATTCAATGGGAAATCCATACATCCTAACCCATACTGGTATTGGGGATAGATTTACAGCTTTAGGTACAAAACCTTCATATCAGTGGGTAAGGAAGAGTCTTGCTCTTCCCATAAATCAAGGACCCCCTTTTAGAATTCTATCTCTTTTCTTCTTGGAACAAAAAATGGATAGGAATAAAACTTTGGCAAGAAAGTATAGACTTACTCCTAGAGACTTCCAACTCCTATCAATCCATTTTCTCAAGGTCAAACCCCCTAGCCAAGTCCCATTAAGTTTACCAAAAATTGCCCTATTTTAAGGCACAAAGATTGCTTCTCTATGAGGTACTTACTAACCACTACTACCATGGATGATTCTAAGGATTTATCTATAAAAAAATCCATGGGAAGGAAACTAAAAATCAAAATATACTTAAATTTACCAGTATATCCTATAGTGATTATATTATTTGAAAATAAACCTATAATAATTTACATGATTCTAATCTAATGAAGAAGAAAAAGAAGTTTAGCTAAAAAATTCTATGCCTAGACAATTTTTCCTACCTCAATGATTTCCTAGCCCTTCGTTGCTCCTCCCATCATCCAAACCCTAGTTGATAGATATTTGCATTTTTTTTTACTTGAAAAATGGTCACTGCCCTTGTTTTGGATGGCTAATTTCATAGGGTCATATCTCCCTTAATACTACTCAAATTCCTTCATATGACCATTCATTTTTAATCTCTTCAAACTCTACACAAATTGATCCAATAATCATTTGAATTGGATAACCCTTCAGAAAGAAATGGCTCCTAAAAGATTAAACATTTTTAGGAAAAAACTGCTCTAACATTGGCCTAGATTCAAACAATTATCTTTACATTGTCATATCTCCCACAAAACTGCATGGATTCTTTTAAATGACCACTCATTTCAAATATTTTTAAATTTTACACAAAATAGCACAAGAATCATCTAAATTAGACAACTTTATGCAAAGATATGGCTCCTGAAAGATGACTCATTTTTTGGAAAAAATTTCCCTAGCTCTACCAATTCATAATTCCTCAAATGATAAAAATTCATGTCTTATTATTTTTTAAGGTTCAAACTTTCCTGCAATAATATTTTTTTTTTGCTAAGTAACGATATATTTACAGTGGGTTTTTTGTAAAAGGATCCCAAAACCTTAGTTACATAGATAGTCGAGGCTGCAGTTGTGATTAAAAACTGGGGCTGCACCCTTGGGCAACAAACCAAGGCCCAGGGCCCTGTTGCCTACAAAAATACAAACCAATTTTGAAACCAGTACAACAAAATTTGGCCTGTGGCCACCAAAATATGACAAAACCACAAAACGGCACATGCCAAAACCGCAAAAAACTACTCGCCATTACTTCGAGAGGCCTGGTAGCCTGGCCTGGTCTATACGAGGCCCAACCTGACAGATCAGCTCATCTCCCTATTAGGGCCATCGCCCAACCTACGCTGAAGTTCGGCCAGGGCACTGGCCACTGAGGAAGCCACTTTGGCAAAAACGATCAGGGAGCCAATAGTAATATCAAGGAGAGCTCTGGTCTCTAGGTTCTGCATCTTGCTGTCAGAGTCAGAGCTGACTTCGATGGCCTCCGAGGCCTCCACCTTGTCCTTCTTGGAGCTTCCTGTAGCCCTACTGCTGCTTGGGGCCAGGCCTCTACGAATTGAGCTGGTGCCAGGAGTCGGGGCCCCACCTGGGCCTTGGACCAGAGTTCTACATTTTTGAATGGGCCTGCACCATTTTGGGGAAGGGGAGGCTTCGGGAGAGGGGGTATCCTTGGATTTGGAGACTATAGGGGAAGCCCTAGGGGAGTTAGCCACTTCAGGGGGTGACAGAGGTCAGGGGAGGAATGTAGTGAAGCTGCGGCTAGTTGGCTAGGGCATGCCTATACAGGACGGCCATGAGCCCTTGGTGGGAGGGCCTGGAATGGTTCCTGTGAGCTCGATCGATGGTGAGGCCCAGGGAGTAAAGGAGAAACTGGGGGGTGCTTACCAACGTGGCTCCGTGGAGGTGGTTGTAGAAGCTGAGATGGAAACTATAAAGCCACTGGTCCAGATCATCGTAGGTGATGTATTACATCATCAAGACGATGGCTTCGTTGAAGGGGGCCGGGAGGTCAGCATGGAAGAGATTAGCTTTGTCCCACTGTTGCTCCGAGAATTGGGATAGCTCCTCCTCCCAATTGTGCTTATCCCGTCGAACAAATCTGCCTTTCTCCTCATGATGCAGACATGTCACCTCCGTAAAAAATTCTTTAGTCACTTTGAAGTGGAGCCCCTTCACTTTGACTTCTCCATCATTCCAGGTGTCCAAAAAACCTTGAGTAATATCTTCGTCGGCCCCTACAAATTTTTTGAAGAAAGGGGTGAATTTCTTGGCATTAGAGAATAGCCTGGCCGACTCGCTCAGGTTAAGAGTAGAGGGCTCGAGTAAGAAGGTCTTGGCAGCCATGAGGAGCGAACTGACAGCCTAGGGATGGGGAAAATAGGGGTGGCCTGACCAGAGATGTAGGGACAGGGGGAAGGGAGAGTAGACAAGAATGTGAGAGAGCTCTACGTGCAATAGATTTAAAAACTTACAGGGGGCATGGAGGACGGAAAGGGCCATCGACGTCGAGAAGGAGTGCTTGGGGCGGGGAGCACCATGAGTCAGGAGGAGCTAAGGGGGCATGGCTACTGGCTGCCATGTGGGGCAGAGGAGAGGGGCCAATGCCTGTGCTCTAGATGGCGTAATCTGAGCAGGGGGCCAGCTTGGGGAAATCTCATGGGATAGAGCCGCGTGAACTGACTCAGCATGGGAATCTAATAGCACGACATCCAAGGCAGGATGGGATGCCATGCACTTTGACTTGGACTTGCCAAAAATTCCAGTTGGGCTTTGTGAAAGTCTAACGTGGCCACTGACACTTGCCACCACAAGGGTGAGCTTGAACGGGTTGGCCAGCACACTAGCAAGGGGGACATTGGGGCCAGTCATCGTGGCGAAGTAAGAACAAGAGTCCCCTGACCATTGGGGGGTGTGAAAATGCAACTTTGGGGCCCCGTATCGGGGTGGGCTAAGCATATGGGCCCTCATCAGAGTTAGGATTTTCTTGCGAAACTATTTGGACCAGAGCTTCAGGGAAGTTCATGGTCCAGGTGGTAAAGTCTTCTGCTGAGGTGGCCTGGTTGGCCATGAAATCGGCTACCCTGTTGCCTTCCCTGTACACATGTTGAAAGGTGTGGTTAGGGAGTCCTTGGAGGATGGTGAGAGCTTCCCTAATGGAGTTGTGAATGCACCAAGAGCTGATTCTTGGGCTACGGGTAGATTTGATAATGACATGGGAATCGCCCTCGATGATGACTTTTGAGGACTCCTTGAGGGTGGTTAGCCCGCTGAGGAGAACTGTTGCTTCGGCAAAGTTATTGGTGTGGATGCCGATCAGTGTAGCATACACCAAGATCAGGTCCCCGTGACTATCTTTGATGACCCCGCCCACTCGAGAGGGCCCGATATTACCTTTAGAAGCTTCATCAAAGTTAATTTTGACCCATTTGAGAGGGGGGGCAGTCCACCTTGTCTCAGAATGATGGGAGGGGGTAGGGGGATGGGGGGGAGATAAACTCTAAGGGAGGATAGGAGGGTGGCCTCATACGACAGTCAGGGTGCCTCGATCAAAGGGGAGGAGTGAGAATTATCAAGGGTGAAGGAAACCGCCTTGGTCGCTATCCACTGGGGGAATGGGCTAGGGAGGAGAAGGCTCTGCTATTGCACTCAAGCCAGAGTTGCCAAAGCAAGTGAGGAAGGCAAGAGCCCCAGAGGAAGTGGATGAAGGGGTGGGCGAAGGGGTTGGGCCACTAGGATAGGAGGTCAGAGATAGAATTGGGGGCTGCCCATTGAATAGAGAATTGGGAAAGGATGAGGCCCAGGGCTTCAGAAGAGAAGGGACATCTGAGAAAGAGGTGATTAGTGGACTCCCAAGCAGCGCAATAAAGGAAGCATCTATTCAAGATCTGAAAGCCCCTCCTGATCAGGTTCTCGATGGTTAGGATCTTGTTTTGGACGACTGCCCAGACAAAGTGGTTTATTTTGGGGATCAGCTTCTTGGCCCGCACCTGATGGGATGGAAAAGGGGCCTCATCAGGGACTCTTTGGAGGTTGTAGGTAGATTTGATAGAAAATACGCCACTGGGGGTGTCGTACCAAACGCATCTATTGTTCCCTTCGGAAGACGACATAACTATCACCTTGAGGAGGCGTTGGAGTCTGGAAGCTTGGAGTGGGTGCCTGGGATTTAGGATGGGTTTCCAAGTAACCCCTCCCTGGTTCTAGGAGAGATAGGCTGACACTCTGGGTCCTCTGTCCGCCAGCCCCGATTTGAGGATGAGGAGATCATTGTCAGCATTCAGGGCCTCATATTGGATCCACCTATCATTTCAAAAGTTAATCTAGGATCCGTCCTCGAGGATCCATCTAGTCCCTTTTTGAATGATGTCTTTAGTGGAAATCAGGGATTTCCAAAAGGTTGATCCATCTCTGGGCTGGGATTCGCTGAGGAAGGGGTGGTGGTGATAGTATTTCTTGAGCACAATACTGACCCACTCATCGGGGGTGTTGGTGAACACCTTCTAGGCATGCTTGGACAAGAGGGCCTTGTTCATGAGGGTCACCCACCTGAGTCTGATTCCTCCCTCACCTTTAGGGCGGTAGACTAGGGGCTAGGAAACCAGGGGAATCCTCTTCTTATCTTTGCTGCCCGACCAAAGAAAGTGTTTCTGGATTTGTTCAATGTGGGCTGTAATGCAGGATGATATTCTAAAGATCGACATGAAATAAACCGTAATGCTTTGGAGGACCACCGACAGGAGGGTGGCTCTGCCAACCTAAGAGAGGAGGTGGCCTTTACAGGGGGCCAACTTTCTCTGAATCCGATCCATCATCCTACTCCACAGGCCCTTGGAGGATGCACCTGTAAACAGCGAAAGCTCGAGGTAAGAGGAGGGGATGGAATCTGGGGTACAGCCCAAAATCCACCCAATTTTGATCACAAGGGTGTGGATGAAGAATATTTTGCTTTTTTGGAGGTTAATTTTTTGACCGACCGCCTCCTCATACAGGGTCAAGATATGCTTGAGGGTCTTGGCTTGAGGGATCGAATCTAAAATGGCAAGGATGGTGTCATCCACAAACTGTTGATGAGACATAGGGGGTAGGCCCGACGCAGGCCTGATGCTCGAGATGAGGCTGCGATAAATAGTGCTCGAGATGGTACATCCCAGGGCCTCAGCCAGGATGATGAAGAGGATCAAGGACAGGGGGTCACCTTGACGAAGGCCTCTAGAGTTAGGGAAGAATCTGATAGGGGATCTTTTGATGAGGATCGAGAACTAGGGGGAGGACACATAGCTACGGATGAGCCTAACCTAGGAGGGATGGAACCCGAACTTGAGGATGAACTTGGAAAGGAAGCCCCAATCAACTCTGTCAAAGGTCTTGTTCACATCCATCTTGAGTAGGAAGGAGGCCTTCTTGGAAAGGAAGGCCGAGTGGATGGCCTCATGCATGATGATAACTCCGTCTATGATCAATCTGCCTTTGACCGAGCTCCCCTGGCAGGGGGCAATGATCAGGGGAAGGATATCCTTGAGGCGGGAGGCCATGGATTTGGTCAAGATTTTGTATAAAACATTGCACAGACTGATGGGGCAAAAATATGAGAGGGATCTGGCAGCCTGGGACTTGGGGATTAGGGCAATGAAGGTGGATTTTATACCTTTGGGGATGAAGCTGGCAGCTTAGAGGTCTCGGATGGCTGCACACACTTCTTACCCAATGATTTTCCAAAAGGATTGGAAGAAATGGGGGGGAAACCCATCCGGGTCTGGGGCCACCTCAGCCTTCATGGAAAACATGGCAACATGGATTTTGAAGTTAGCCAGGGGTTGTACGAGCATCTTATTTGCCATGGCCAAGACTGAAGTAGGAATATGTTCCAGCAGGGAGTCTACCACTTTTGTAGACATGGGGGGACTATCGCCAAGGAGCTCCTAGAAGAATTTGGTGGCTTTAGTCCAAATGTCCTCTTCGTCCTCGATAGTTCTACCGTCACTGCTCACCAACTCAACAATCCTGTTAGAGCCCCTATTTCTGAGGGTCAATGTGTGGAAGAACTTCGTATTAGCATCTCCATATTGGAGCCATAGGGCTCTCGACTTCTGTCTTTAAAATGTTTCTTCCCTGGCCAAGATGTTGTGATACTCACTGAGGGCCAGGCGTTCCTCTTCCCTGATCCTCGGGTTGTGGGAGCCCGCCTGGAATCTGAGCTTAAGGTCTTCGAGTTTTTTCTTAATTATTGCTTTATTTTCAAAGATGTTACCAAACACCTCTCTATTCCATACCTTGAGTTGCTCTTTGAGGCATCTCAGCTTGTGGTAGACTTGTTCAGCGGGGCACCCAGGGACTGGGGAAGCCCACCAACAGCCAACATGGGCCTTGAAGTTGGGATGATGTAGCCACATGGACTCGAACCGGATGGGTCGCTTGGGGGAGGAGCGATGATCGGTTTTGAGGAGGAGGGGGTTGTGGTTGGACCTAATTTTAGGGAGGGCCAACAAGGTTGTATTCGCAAATAGTGGAATGAATTTCTTAGACAAGAACACTCTGTCCAACCTGACCTGGATATGGTTTGCTCCCACTCTTCTGTTTGACCAGGTGAACCTGGCTACTTTTAGCCTGATGTCCATGAGCTCGTTGAGGTCGGTGAAGGCTCCAAAGTCCTCCATGCTCTGTCGCCCTGAGCCGTTGAGCCCCCACTTTTATCAAAAAGGAATAGGGTACTATTGAAGTCCACTATCAGGATCTAGGGGAGGGGGGCAAAGGCTTCTCTCATCAAGCTGATTTCCTTCCATACACCGAATTTCTCAACTGGGCTGTTAGGAGCGTAGACGTTAGACAGGATCCACGAGCGCCTTGAATTCATGCAATGGACTAGAATGTTGATTATTCTGGGAGAAGATGCAATGAGCCTCCCCTCAAAATATTGAGGATCCCACATGCATAGTAATCCCCTGGCTGTGTCAGCCGTAGGGGTAGATAGGGACTTGCAATTGCACCAGGTAGCTTGGGCAACTCTCTGGGTAGTTGCATCATATATTTTGGTCTCCTGGAGGAGGAGGAAGGATAGGCGGTGATCCTTGTAGAGTTGGCGAAGGATCCTTTTCTTGGGGGCACCATTGAGCCCCATGACATTCCAGGTGATGAGCTTCATTTGACACCCTTGTGGGGTCGCTTGCCCCCCTTCCCGGCCAGAGTGGGGGGTTTGGGTCGAAGGGCGTCCATTTTGGAGAAGCTCATAGCAACGTCAGAGAGGGTTTCTTGGGAGCCATTGGCTATGTCATCTTCAATGATCCTTGCTCGTTGGTCGCCCAGGGTGGGCCGACCTCTCTTGAGTTTACTGCCAAAGTCTGTGGTGAAAGTCCTACTTTGGGTCATCTTAGGGCTAATCTCATCGGGCCCAGATGGAGAACTACCTTCAACCTCTTCGTCAGACCTCTCGAAGCTGCACTCTGAAGGGGGAAGGCCAGAAGGGACCATCGGGAGGGGCTGAAGGGGGTCGAGGGGGGGATAGCGGGGGTGGGGGGGGAGGAGGACACCCAGACAGAGGAAGACGGGAAGGTGGGAGCCAACGGGGAAGAGGGCCCGAGCGACTCACAAACCTAGGGGGGGCACAGGCAGGGGCCTGTAGGGAGGGATTCGCATCGAGCGGGGGGGGAAAACCTGGGGTCGGGGCCCCAAAATATGACTCAAGGAGGGGAGCAGGGGAAGGGGAAGCCTAGGGAAGACCATCCTCCAGGCTAAGGCCCACTTGGGATTCCTTTGGGACAGAAGGGGGAGCCTCCATGGTGGTCCAGGCCTAAGATATGTGGTCATCGCGAGAGGGCCCTCAGGAGGGGAGCCCACTTGGTCAGGAAGGGAGTTTGGGGATAGGGCCATCGACCTTCTTGGATATAGGGTATTGATGGGGGATATGGCTCTGAGTGCAATAGAGAGGGCAGAAAGTAGGTTTATTTTTGTAGATCAAATATTGGCACCAAAAGAAGGACCCAGAGAAGATGGTCATCGAAGAGGGAAGTTCGGATTCTAGATTTGAATTGACGCAAAATCTGGCATGAACCATCTGGGAGCCTGCCTTGGTAGCGGGGTCGAATGCCACCAGTTCCCCAATTGATTGGGCAATAAGTATTAGGACATCTTCATGCCACAAGTGGAAGGGAAGCTCAAGGAGCCAGACCCAAACTGGGGTAAAGTTGATGCTTTGGGTGCTGGGGTGGAAGTCAGCTCCATATTGCCTGAGGAAGAGGCTTTTGCGTCCCAGGAACCAGGGCCTGCCTGACAAGATCTTTTTAGCATCATCACTGTTATTTAATTTGATGATGAAGAATCCCTTGGTGAGGGCCACCAGCTAAATATGTCCAGAAACTTTCCATTTGGAAGTTGCCCATCTGCGAATGGTTTCCATGTCCGAGCGCCCTCCCAGGAACTTCCCAACCAGGGAGGTAGAGGATCCAGCAATAAGGGAGGAGTAGACCTCCTCTTGAATAGAAATTTTGGTGCCCTCGAGGGATATCCCTAAACCCAGGGCCCGAGGCTGGGCCCTAGTGCCAGCCAGGATCTGTTGATAGGAGGGTTTGGGCCTGCCCGAGGCAGAACCCTGCCCAGGATCTAGAGGCTTTTTCCCTAGGCCTACGCTTGCATCAAGCCAGGGAGGAGGTCCTAGGACCAATATGTTGTCCCCACCCTATCCACCATTCTGCTCAGCCTCTAAGCCCTCCTCTAGGCCCGTCGAGGGCCATGCGGGCCCAGGTCCGATCCTGATCCAGCTCCCGCCTTGGAACTTGCACCAACTTCTAAACCTGTGCCTAGTCCCGCTCCCGCTCCTACTCCTGTTCCTGCTCCCGCTCCCACCATCTATTGTCCTGCAATAATATTTGATGAACAATAATAATGATATTATTTTTTATCCAATCCCCACATCCATTTTTGTTGATAGAAATAATGAAAGTTTGTGAATCCCTCTCAATTGAAATATATTTCCACTCTTTTCAATTATAAAATTAATACCTATAAGAAGTGTCCTAGTCTTTGAATAGTTGTTAGTTGAATTTCCATATGATTATGATTAAGTGAGGACAAGTTTACCATTATTAATTCAAAAAACACCACCTCCACTAGCTTTTCCCAAATTTCTTTTGGAAGCATTATCAAAATTAATTTTGATAGATCCAATTTCTAGAAATTTCTATTTTACCATAGATCAAAGCAAATATTTTGCTTTAATATCATTGTAATTAATGATCCTTCCATGTATATTCAATTCTTGTAATCAAGTTGCTAGCATCTCTTTTTACACACTTGAGACTTCCCATGAAGAGTACCATAACTATAAATATTTTGCAAGAGAGACAATAATATGGTTCCAAACTTGGGCATGATTTTAAGATTTATCTTTAAAAATTATATTATTCCTTTTGAGACATAAGTTCCAATAATGGAAAGAACAATCCTCCACATATTACATAATTCTTTATTTTTGAAATAATCAATCCAACATTTCAACAACTCTTTCAATGTTGAGCTACTCTATATTCTTATATTTTTGAATAAGCAATCCTAAATGTTGTGAGCAAAGAGACAATGAAGAAGTAAATAGTTTAATGTTTCTAAATCCTTCTCACACAAGGCAAATATAAAAGGTCCATGATATCCTCCTCTTTGTAGACTCTATCCTATAAGAAACTTACTTTTGACTACTAATCCAAGAAATATTGAGGTCTTAAAGGGAGACTCTAATAACAAAATATTATTTCAAGGGAAACTTTGGAAGTAGGAAATTTTGATTGCTCTAAATCCTCATATCTCAATTTGATTGAATATCCACCATATTTCAATAGATTCTAAACCAACTCATCCTTTCATGTAAAAATAGATAAATAAAACTCTTGAAGCATCTTTTGCAACTCATCTACTATTTGTTGACTTATTCTCCTTCAATCAAGCTATTAATAGAAATACATGATCTAGATATGTTTCTCACATTAATATAATCTTTGTATTTTAGACCTTTACAAGCTAGACATAACTAACCCAATGGTTGTCATTTTTAATCATAGATTAGAGGATAAGGCTTAAACCAAGCATCAGACCAAAAATTTGCATAATCCTCTTCTTTGGTTGACCATCTAATATAGTTCTTGATAATTGCAAACTATATGATATGAATTTCCATGTTGATGATCCTTTGGGTAGGGTTTGCTTCCTAAATAGTTTCACTACATTAAGAGAACCTATATATTTCTAAAGTAACAATTTTGCTCATCTCTTTCCTCTCCAATCAAGTTTTGATTCTAAGGCTAAACTCATAAGTTTTCAATTCCACAAGCCCATGTCTTTAATATTATTTCCTTTGCAAACCCTATCCCATTTACAAAGAGGAAAACTAAAATTTTCCTCATCTATGTTCCAAAGAAAGTATTTTTTATTTTTATAAATTTTGGATGATATACCTACTAGCAATATTGAAAGTGATATCATATAAATATGGATTGATTGCAATGTTGTCTTTATGAGTTGTAGCCTTCCTACGATGGTTAAGAACTTGCTTTTCTAGCCTACTAAACAATATTTCATTCTATTCAAACACGAGTCCCAAAACTTATTTTTATTTCCTTTACAAGACAAAGGAATACATAAGCAAGTTGATGGAAATATTTCAATTTTAAACCCTAAAATATTTATAATAAGTTGTCAATCTAGGGTAGTGTTAGTAAAAAATCCTAGATTTTGTAGTATTAACCAATTGTTTAGTAGCCTTTTTGTAGCATGATAATATTGATTTAAACTCAATGGCCTCACTAATTGAGGGAATACCCAAAAAAAAGTATCATCAACAAATTGGAGATGATATTCAAATGAACCATTTGTTGTGACCTCAATACCTTTGATTTTTCCTTCTATTTTTATTTCCTTTACAAGAAAAAGGAATACATAAGCAATTTGATGGAAATATTTCAATTTTAAACCCTAAAATATTTATAATAAGTTGTAAATCTAGGGTAGTGTTAGTAAAAAATCCTAGATTTTGTAGTATTAACCAATTATTTAGTAGCCTTTTCGTAGCATGATAATATTGATTTAAACTCAATGGCCTCACTAATTGATGGAATACCCAAAAAAAAGTATCATCAACAAAGTGGAGATGATATTCAAATGAACCATTTGTTGTGACCTCAATACCTTTGATTTTTCCTTCTATTTTTACCTTTGAAAAATCTCTCCCTAATGCCTTCACAAGAATAATAAATAGATAAGGAGATAGTGGATCACCTTGAAAGGTAACCATTGATAAAAAAATAATATTCTAGGGTGTTATAACAACATCTAATCCATTCACACCAACCTTGATCAAAACCAATTTTTTTGAGAATATCATGTAGAAAACTCTAGGAAACCTTGTCATATACTTTGTTCATATTTAATTTCATAAGCATGTCTAGATTTTTCATGGATGGAGGAGAATGTATGGCCTTCTAGACAATTATTATGCCATTAAGAATTTGTTTACCATGAACAAAACAACCTTTTTCCTTTGAGATAGCATAATCTGGAATGTCTTTTAACCTATTTACCATAATTTTTGAATTGGTTTTATAAATCATATTACAAAGGCTTATTGGACAAAAATCAAAATATTTTGTCTCACCTTTCTTGGGAACCAATATAATAAAAGTGGTGTTGATATCACTTATTGAAGCCTTACTTTTTTGGACCTCTTCAACCGCAACCAACATATCACACTTTAATATATCCTAAAATTTTATAAAAAAAGTTGAAGGAAATCCATCAAAGTCAGGTGCCTTGTTAGGATGGAAAGAAAAAAATGTTTCAAGTAGATCCTCCATATATATCTTTTTCATTAATTTTCCATTTTGTCTATGTGATAATTGATCAAATATTTTACAAAAGCTTATATTATGCCTCCTTATCTTGCCTAGTATAAAATAAAATATTTTTGAAATAATTAGTTACCTTCTTCCTATTATCTTCTTCTTCCTTAATATTTCTTCCATTTGGAGGTAAAATATTTTTGATGCTATGAAAATAAAAATATGTTTTTGTTGTAACATGAAAAAAATTGTATTTCTATCTCCTTCCTTGAGCCATTTCTCCCTAGTTTTTTGGAACCATTATAACTCCTTTTTCAATGCATTATAATAATGAGAAAGTAATTATTTTTTTTCACATATAAATATTGGTCCATTCCATTAATTTCTACTATCTCTTGTAAATGTTTTATCTTGGAATCAATTTCCTTCTTTTCTTTAAAAATGTTACCTAAGGATTTGACATTCCAAATCTTCATTTGTTTCTTTTGATATTTCATCTTTTGAACAGGCCTACACATATATGATCCTTCAAAATTTGCTTCATCCCACCATAATATAACCACCTAGAGAAATAGGGTCTTGTAGCCATATAGAATGGAAGAAAAATGGATTTGGATGACCATTATTAGGTAAATCTCAAGTCAAAAGAATGGGTTTATGATCCGATGTTGATAAAAATAAAATTTATGAAGAGATTGTATACTCTATTTGCAACCATGTGTTCATATCTA
This sequence comes from Wollemia nobilis, assembly GCA_028583015.1. NCBI lineage: Eukaryota > Viridiplantae > Streptophyta > Pinopsida > Araucariales > Araucariaceae > Wollemia > Wollemia nobilis. The sequence continues at coordinate 16,081,554 of JAQPPZ010000521.1, forward strand.
ATTTCATAAGTATACCTACTTTTTAATGGAATGAAATGAAAATATTATATGACCTCCTCCACATTTATTGACCATTAAGAATTTATTTATCACAAACAAAAGCACCTTGTTTCTATGAGATAGTACAATCTAGAATGTTTTTCAACCTATTTACAATAAGTTTTCAAATGATCTTATAAATTGTATTACAAAGGCTTATGGATTAAAATGATCATAATATTTTGTCTCACCTTTCTTGGAAATCAATGTAATAAAGTTGGCATTAATATCACATATGGTAGTGTTTCTCTCTAGGCCTCTTCAAATGTAGCCAACATATCACTCTTATATATTTCCCAAAAATTTGAAATAAAATTGCAATAAATTCATTGGGTTCAATGCTTATTAGGATTGAAAGATAAATCTATTTCACATAGCTCCTCACCAAATATCTTCTTCATCAAGTTATCATTTTATACCTATGTGATGATTGATGGAATATTTTGTAAAATCTTAACTTGTGCCTCCTTATCTTTTCCAACATCTGACAAAAATATTTTTGAAATAATTAATTGCTTCCTTCCTTATATATTATTCTTCCTCAATATTTGTTCCATTTGTAGTTAAAATATATTTATTTGATGAAAATAAAATTTTATTTTCACTATAACATGAATTTTTTTATAATTTCTATCTCCTTCCTAGAGACATTTCTCCCTAGATTTTTTGAACCAATATGACTCCTTTTTCACTACATTAAGATAATTAGAAAATAATTATTTTTCTTGCACATAAGAGTTCTGGTCCATTCCATTGATTTTTACTCTCTCTAATAAATTTGTAATCTTGAATTCAATTTCATTATTTTCTTTAAAAATTTACCAAAATATTTGGCATTCTACATTTTCGTTTGCTCCATTAGATATTTTATCTTTTGAACAAACTTGTATATGCATGAGATTTCAAAATTTGATTGATCCCACTATAACATAACCATCAAGAAGAAATCAAGGTCTTGGAGCCACATAGACTAGAAGCATAATGGCTTTGGATGGCCATTATTGAGTAAATACAATTCAAAAGAATGGGTTTGTGATCTCATCTTGCTCACAATAAAATATTTGAAGATATTATATAATATGTTTGCAACCATGTATTGGATAAAAAAATCTATTCAATCTTCATGCTATATGAGTTTTTCCAATGTATCAATTATCCTATGTATATTGAAAACGTAAAGGAATAACAGCCAAAGGGTATTTGAATTGACAAATGAAGAAACATATTGTATTGATTTAAATCATCTAGGAGTATCACCCTTCTTTTCCAAAGGAGAGAGAACTATGTTGAAGTCACCCCAAGAATCCATAGATGACAATTATGAATCGTCATTGCATTTAATAAAATTATACTAAGATCCTTCCAACATCTTCAAAAAGGAGTAACTATAGTTGAAGCATATCCATTTATAACCCCAAATTTGATGTTTTCCTCTTTCAGACAAAGTAGTCCACCAACCTAATTACTTTTTGTTTCTAACAATTTTCTATCCCATTTGCATTTATTCCATTTTGTCACAATACCACTAGAAGCTTCTATAGAATAAATTGTTAGATGCTTCCTTATTTTCCAAATATTTTTAAAATCATCCTTACATTCCTCACTACTTAAATTTGTTTCTTGTATTCAAATAAACTCAAGACTATAACAACCTACTAATTCCTTAATAACTCTTTTTTTAGGGGTTTTATTCATATCCCTAATATTCCGTGATACCATTTTCATCATCACTTTTTATTTTTATTAGCAATATGAACCCCACTTCTTGTTAGAACCTATGATATTTATTTTTAGATTCCAATATTGATATCCTTTGAGTTTCATTTTCTCTTTATCATTGCTTTAACAACCTTCCTCTACTTTTTCCATTCCCATCAACACTTTCATCTTGATCAATATCTTTTATTTTTTCATATTATTCATAATGAGACTCTTCTAAAGATTTATATTGCCTTAGAGAATTTGAAATACAAGGAATAGCCTCATAAAGACTTTCTTGTTTATGTTGCCCTAGAGACCCTAAAATACAAGGATGGTCCTCTATAGTAATTACTTTCTTATACTAATTTGGATGTTGAAATATGTTGTGGTTAAGCTTTACTTGAGTACATGATTAACTTTGTATTGTATTGTATGTATAAGCTCTTTGGGCCCTTGTAAGCCTAGTAAAGGTAATTTTTTGTTTTATTATTTAACCTAAAGGTCAATTTCTTAACCTTTACCTAAAGGTCACTTGTAATTGGGTATAAATACCACCACATACCAACCATTTGGTTATTGGTTATAGTGTATTATATTTTATCTAGTGAGATAATTTGGTATCTATGTGCACGCTCTTGTATCACATGCATTTCTTTCTATGTGTTACTTTCAACATTTCGAGGTAATATGTTAATTCCATTTATTTCTAGAAACAACTATAAAATATAACATGGTATTAAAGTAGGTGCGAATATACATTACTCAATTTCTTATCTTTGATAAAATAGCTTCTATAGCATCTCCTAAGGGCGATAGTGTTTGGAGAAGCTAAAAGTATTTCTATAAGTTTTCAACAAGTTATGAAGAGGTTTTTATGTTAAAAAATCCTAGGAGGATTTGGATTGTGAGGACCTCATTGGTTTTCAACATATTTTATCTAGGAGAAATATTCACCAATAGGTTTCTTATTTCTCTCTTGACACTCAATCCAATCTCTTGTTTTATTTTTCGACTATATGGATGCTTTACTTTTATGATTGAGTTTTTTGAGGTTTCTTGACAGCCTCATTTTTCTTTTATCAAATTTTCAAAAATATATATTTTCTTTTCTCTTTTGGTATATTGTGTTTGATAGCATAATAAATGAGAGGATAACCTACATGACCATCACAAAACCAAAAAAAAAAGGTTGAACACCTTTCGACATACATTGAATTCCATTAAAGTTATAGGTAAATTTTTGTGCATGATAAAGACCTCTAAGTCACTTAACAAAGTATTTTTTTACAATAAAAAAGGCTCTGAATCTATTAAACTTGAGAAGAGATTACAATACTTACAATGCCTGACCACAAACAGAGGTAACTAGGACATCGATCAACTCACCCATGGAGCCAACAATGTTTGGCCACCAATCTAGATAACAAAAATATACAACTCTAAAAGGCCTGGAACAAAAACAACTACAACACAAGTGAGAAGCTGACAAAACACTTCCTCAACTCACAACATAGACAGGAACAAAAATACTGGAAACCTCACAGCCAACTCTTTCCTCCAAATAACTGCACTCTATCCTTGAACAACAAAGGACAACAAATAACCTAACTAGTTGAGCGAAGAAAGATCTAGAGAGTGATTCTTTATTTTTTCAATGATCAATTAGAGCAATGGTAAATTTGTAGATTTTTGACAGTTAAGTGTGTGACTGTCTTTGCTAATTGATCTGCATCCGAATTAAACTCCCTATAAACATGATGAATTTGGAAGGACTTAAAGAACTTTGTCAATTTAATCGCTTCCTCTTTCATGTCCTTAAGGACCAAATCATCTACTTCCCAATTTTTCCCTAAGGATTCTATGATTAACTTGGAGTCACCCTTGACAAAAATCTCTGTGATATTTTCTTGCAAAGCAATTTTCAATCCTCTCAATAGAGCTGCCATTTCTGCGTAGTTGTTTGTGTTCAACCCTAACCCTTCAGAGAAGCAAATGATCTTTTCCTATAAGGGCCATACTAGTTTCCCCTACCCTTGCTCTGCCTAGATTTCCAAGGGAAGATCCATCAAAATAGAAGGTCACCATAGATTCTTCTATGGTGTTAATACCTACTGTTTGTCTCAAAGGAATAGACTAGTTCAAATTCAAACCAAAGACCTCCAAAATTTCTTTTTGCTCCCTAGAACAATGTGCAATTGCCAGTACTTTAGTTGGAAATAAAATAATAGCCTGTTCACTTATAGAACTGATTAGATTTTCCCATATTCTTCCTGAGTTTATGACCTGATCTCTAAAGCATTTGTCATTTCGAGCCTTCCATAACTGCCACATCAAGCAAAAAGCCATAGACCTGCATAGTTCTTTGACTAGTAAGTAGTTAGTCATTTGATTCAACATCTCTATAGCATCCATAAAGCACTTTAACTCCCGAGCAGGGCATTTAAAGAGCTTTAGCAACTTGGTCCAAAGATATGCCTGACACTGAACAATTAAAGAGAAGATGATTTAAAGTTTCTCCTTCTCTTTCACAAAGGTGACATCTGTCTGGACCAATCACACCCCTCTTTCTTAGATTCTCAATTGTTAGAATCACACCATGAGCCACCAACCATCCAAACATCTAGATTTTTGGAACCACCCTAGACTTCCAAACATGCTCCATTAACACCTCTAGGGAATTATCTTCGTTGTCCTGAGCAGTTAAGAACATGTACACAGATTTTGCTGATAGATTCACTGGTCTTTCATTCTCCTTCCATGTTGGTAGATCTTCCCCCTCTTGGAGAAAAATTCTCCTACTACCCAAGTGCTCTTTTAGATAGTTAAAATCATCTTTCAAATGTTCTGGACAGAGGTTTGCCAAATCTGTTTTAAAAACACAATCTCTCCACCCTGTTGTGTGGGTCATTTTCATAAAGAAATCCTTGACTTTGTAAATGTTTTGTTGTAAGAAATGAATCCTAATGTTGTTAAGATCTGTAAATGTTTCTAGGGGTTTGGACCCAGCCAAGGACTGAGTGAAAATATTTAAGTCACCTTCTTTCACCACCCAAGTCAGATTCTCCTTAATGATCTTCAACCCTGTCAAGATGTTTGACCAAATTTTGGTACCTCTCTGTCCTGGATTGAGGTTCAAAAGAACATCTTTTGGTCTACCTCCACCACAATATTTCTTCAATAAAAGGTTGGCCCAAGGAGCCTCAGAGTTGAGCAACATTCTCCAAGCAGTTTTAGTGGCTAAATATTGGCCAACTTTGTCAAGTTGTCTTATCCCTAGACCTCCAAACTTTTTGGGTCTACAGATCTTAGACCAATTCACAAGATGATATTTCTTCCTGCTAGTTTTGCCTCCAGACCAAAGAAAAATTCTGAATTATTTTTCCATTTCACTTATTACAGTCTTAGGAGCTAAAAGTAAGGACATCCAATAAATGGGGATTGCAGATAAGGTTGCCAAAATCAGCGTTCTTTTACCTACCAGGTTCAAAAATTGATTTTCCCAACTACCTATTGTTCTTTTTATTTTGTCTACAAGGCAAAACCAGTCCATAGCTTTATGGTTGCCAGTTTTGATAGGAATGCCTAGATACTTGATTGTTGAATTGTCTTCTCCTTCTTGGAATTGTAGAATTCTGCAGATTTTCCTCTTTGAATGGAGTGGTGTATTGAGGAAAAAGATGATACTTTTTTTCTTATTTATCACACTCCCAGAAGCTGAAGTGAAATCTATCATAATATTTTGGATAGCCTTGGTTGTTTGAATGCTAGCTAAACCCATTAACAATGTGTCATCTGCAAAGAGGAGATGAGAGGTTGCTTTCACATTGGTAGTAGCACTTAAGCCCTCTAATACTAAAGTGAACAAAAAGGGTGATAAAGGGCATCCTTGACGAATACCCCTTGATGTCTCAAAGAAGGAGGATGGGCCCCCATTTATTAGAACTACAACATTTGGATTACATATGCATCCCTGCACCCAGTTTGTCCATATATCATTAAATCCCATTTTCTTTAACACCTTGCTTATAAATTGCCTATCCAACCTATCATAGGCATTAGAGAGGTCCACCTTGATTGTCATGGCTCTATTTTTATTTATCATTGCAGAATGTAAAGTTTCTTGAGCTATTACAATATTATCTTGTATGTGTCTACCCGAAATGAATCCACCTTGTTCCATTGAGATCAAATCATTTATGAAGGGCTTTAGTCTATTAACCATTAACTTGGTTATTATCTTATAAGAGGTATTGCAAAGAGAAATAGGATGAAATCTATCAAAGGCTACTGCATCTCTATTTTTAGGAATGAGTGCAATGAAATAGGCATTGATAGCCCCTAAAACCGCACCATTCTGTCTAGATTCTTCAATCATTTTGACCAAATATTCCTTTATGATTTCCCAATAGGCCTTATAGAAATTAACCTAAAAACCATCAGGTCCCGGGGCCTTATCCAAGCTCATACTCTTGATTATCTCATAGACCTCTTCCTCTGTAATGGATTTCTCTAGTTCCTCATTCATTTGCATTGTGACCAATTTTGGAATGCAGTTGAGAATTCTTTGTTGAGCTTCTTCATTATTTTCTATCCCCTCATTTAAGAAAGACTCAAAATAATTGATTGCTTCCTTCTTAATTAAGTCTTGATCTTTGACCTCCTCTCCCTTTGAGTTCTTGATCATGGAAATCTGATTGACTCCCCTTCTTTGACTAGTTGCCTTGTGGAAGAAGGATGTGTTTGAATCTCCTTTCTGAAGCCAAATTCTTTGAGATTTTAGCCTCCAAACCTGCTCTTCTCTCTCCTCTTCCTTATCAATGATTTGTTTCCATTTTTGCTCTTCCTGGAATAAATCATCTTCCCAACCTTCCTCCAAGGCTTTTTGCTCAGTTTGAAGTAATTTTTCTCTTGCCATTCTCACTTGTTCTTGTTGTTGAGATCTGATATTTTGAGTCCATATCTTTATACCTCTTTTTATATTAAGTAGCCTCTTATGAAATTGATACATTTGAGACCCATGATTAGGGGCACCATTGTCCCACCAAAATTTGACCCAAGGGAGAAACTCTTCATGCTCTATCAACATGGGTAGAAATTTGAAAGGAGTATTTTTTACTTTCAAAATGAATTGAAGTTCAACAACCACTGGCCAATGATCAGAGCTAGTGCCTGAGACTACCCTTGTTTCCACAATAATGGAGTCAGTAATTAAGCTTTCAGATAATAGAAACCGGTCCAACCTTTCAACAATCATCACTTTCCCTTTTCTTTTATTACTCCAGGTAAACCAACCTTCTTTGGGTGGAATGTCAATGAGTTCAAACTGTTGAATTCCCCCAATAATTTTGGATCGTACTTGATCATTGTTGTTGAACCATCCTCCTTTCTTTTCATTCCTATCTAGAACCGAGTTGAAGTCTCCACCTAGAATGACATGCTGATTTTGTAGAGACTCCACTAGATTCCACACTTGATGCCACAATTCAAGTTTGGCAGCAGTATTGTTAGGTCCATATATGTTAATTAAATTGAAAGTTATCTTTAGAGATGTTTCAAGGAATTTTAAGCAGATCCAATTGCTTCCTAATATTTTTTCCATAATTTCAAAGGTATTGCTTTTCCACATAATGGCTAAACCACCTGACTGCCCACTTGCACTGATTACCACTATTTTACTACCTTTCCAAATATGATCTTTCACCTGTATAAAATCTTCTTCATTCATCTTTGTCTCTTGTATTATGATAATATCTGGTTTTTCTTGGCTGATTTTTCGTCTCAAAGACATTCTTTTTTTAGGGGAGCCAAGACCCCTAATGTTCCAAGAAAGGAACTTCATTTAGCTAATTTTTTCCCCGCTCTCATCCTGAGTTCTTTGTCCTCAAGCGTGAGTTGGGTCCCATCAGCAATCGATTCACGAGTTTGCTTCTCCCGCATTGTTTTACTATTGGGTCTACCCATTGTTTTAGGTGTGCCTCCTGTATCTATTTCACATTGTGTTTTTTGGGAAGTCGTTTCAATGTCATGAATAGTTTGAGTTTGAGGTGACCAGTTTGAATTGTTCACATTATCCATTTCAAAATTATTCTCAAAAGGGATAAAGTTAGGGGAAGAGGAATTCAAACCTGGAACAAGAGATGTTTGTCCAGATTCTATAATGTCGACCCACTGCAAACTGAAGTCACTTTGTGCTCCCTCTTTTTTTGTTGCTTTTTTCATTTATATCCTCTTCGGTTCCTCCTTCATCTAGTTGAGTCCCTTTGTTGAGACTATCTTCAACTATGTTCACTTCAGATCCCCCAAACTACTGTAGAGCCTCGAATTTGTTGGAGGTTTCCTTTTGAAAATTTTGTTGTGAGGTGAACAACCCTGGTTTGTTCTATCTCTATCCTCTTTTGTTGCGGACCTGTTGGTAACCATCCTTATTAATCTCTTTTACCTGATGTTCTGCTAGAGGGATCTTAGGACAATAACGGGTAAAATGACCATACTCATGGCATCGAAGACATTTGAAAGGAAGACATTCATAATCTAATTTTTGTTCAATCTGGAAGGAGTCCACATTAATCATTACTGCTTCTAGTAATCCAATTTCAATGTTTACCTGGACACAAATGCGGGTCACTACCGAATTTGCACCATTGCTCTCTGCACCTTTGATGAAGTTCCCCAATTTATTGCCTATTTCCTCCAAGACTGAGTTCTTTCTCAAAAACCTAGGTAAAAAGGGTAAACAAACCCAAACTGGCACTTCCTTGGGGTTCTCCTCTAACGGATTGAAGTTGATATGCCATGGGGCTAAGTACAAACCACTTCTACTCATGAAATAAGGGCCCTGCTCAAACACCTTTTCTCTATCCTCTGGGGAGCTAAAAATAGCAATGAAAAAGCCCCTACCTTCCATGGAAATCTCAATGCTTCCCTGCACCTTTGGCTTCCAATTGACATCAACCCAAGCCCTAAGTGTAGTATCTCTAGGCCACATTCCACAGAAATGACCAATCAGTGCTTGGTTCTTCAAAAGAACAATTTCCTCATTGACCTCTTGGATTCTCACTTCCACTGACGGATTGCCATCCAACGTTTTCACAAAGACCTAGTTTTCCTTCCTCTTTTCTATCGATTTTCCTACCTAGGATCTTTGAACCACCCTCTGTGCTTTAGAAAAAGCCACACTTGATGAACCTCCTACATTTTGGGTTGGGAGGGGCACCATGACCCCTCTAGAAGCACCTTTCATAAGTTGTAGAGACCAAGAAAACACTGAGACTCACAGACTTGCTAGGGTTTCCTCCCAAGAAAACACTAAGTGACTTAGAAAATATGTTATCACATAATGTTTCTCTAATTTGTCATTACACTTGACAAAGTTGTTAACATGGTCTAACAAATTTTTGTTGCATTAGCATGAGAGAATATCCTAATTTGTTACAACCAATAAAAAGGTTATATAGGGAGAATTATGATAGATATAAAAAAACCATCAATATTTTTGGATTATTTATAAAACTTTATTAGGGTCCTAGTTCAACAATTATTTCCATTTCACCTCCAAGTACCTTTTTTGCATAAAAAATTGCATAATTTCCCTCTATTTTTTAAAATTTTGAAATTTCAAAAAGGAATATTTTGGATGGGGGCATGTGACTAGTGCAATATGGAGTGTTCTCATATCATCATGATGTGTGCTTGCACCATGTACACATATGTAGAAAAGGTGATAGAAAAGCTAATGGGGCACATTGATTTGTTTGTGTTAGGATCTATTAGTTTAAAGAGGTACCTAAACCCACGGGGATAGGAGAGCCCTCCTTAAGGTGTTGGGTATTGGAGGTCTAAGGTTCAAATCCTACTTTCTTATATTTTTTGGAGAATTATGATGACATCAACATGAAGTTTGGTGACATATATAAAAATGACATGATACTTGATGTCATCCAAATTTTGCCAACAAATGCTAACATGGCACCTAATGATAATGTGGAAAGAGACATGGTAGGTGTTGTGGCACTTCGTTGACATGACACATGATGACATGGTGGGTGGTGAAGTGGCAGAGGTCAACATATCAAAGGCCAATACGGTAGGAAAAATTTCACGTGGTGGATGTAAAAAGGGGTTAGAGCAACATATTATGCATCTCATGAACACATTTATCATACAACCACATAATCAATAATAGACTTAGTGAAGCATGAATTTTGGAGAAAATTAGAGAGTGACAAGCGACATAGTTTATTTTCCAAATTATAGAGTGAATCAGAGCATGACAAGTGGCACAATCTAGCTCACCGATAAACTACCAAGTGGCCTACACATTCAACACCTAGTAGGCAACCCCTTGTTTTAGATAGTGGTAAGTGGTATAACTCCATTGGTCGGCATACTACCTAGTCAACATCCAATTGGTACCCCCTCAATCACTCATATAATGATGCTAGGTGGTCCCCCATTTATTGTAGGTACTAAACAATTTTTGTCATTTTAAAAATATTTTGAAAGCATTTTGTAACTTTTGCATACAAAATTATATTAAGTCTCTTTTTCTAAATCACATGAATTTTGAGATATTTTCATTGGTATTATTGTTTTTGGTCATAACTAAATGTAAGATTTTATATTTTAGGAGGATATGCCCTTGCTAAATGATCAAAACTATGCTCCTTGAAAAGACAAGATTGGACCTTTGTCTAAAGTAAGGGATTGATCAAATATGTGAATGAGAAACCTCTAAATACTTGTTCTAAAGAAATAACATAGTTTTTTAGGGATAAGAGGGATGATTATATTAGTTTGAGATCTCTTCATGTTGATAAGATCTATGACACCCATGTGAGCACCACTATAAAGCCCAAATAGTAGCTTGACAAATTTCAAATGTTGCAAGATTAAATTGACTCCATACAAATCAATAGATTGGATATAAAGCTTGCTACTTTGACCATTGATTCTTTTGAGACTATTGATGAGCATATAAGTTAGTTCAAGAAGTTGCAAAATGATATTCAGACTTCTATAAGCATTCCAAAGAGGATAAGAGAGGAGCAAGAAGCTATGAATAGTGAGAAAAATATTGAGCTTCTCAACATTGTGTTTAATAACATTTCAAAGACATATGATATGGTTATTATTGTGTTTGATATAATTCATGCCTACTTCCTAACTTAATCTCATACTATTGATGAAGTGTTCATATATCTCCTTCACAATTAGGCTCAAAGGTAGCAACATAAGGGTCGATCCTCTCATAAAACATACTCATGCAAAAGAAATTATTAAGGCTAAAACTGATAAGAAGTTGAAGAAGAGAAGACCAAGAAGCCCTTAAAAAAGTCAACTTGTAAGTTTTTCAAGAAGGAAGGACATAAAGCAAAACTTTATCAGATTCACATCAAGAAGCTTGAGAAACTAGCCAAAAATTGAGGTATTGATATTGCTCTCTTTTTATGCATAGGGTGAGGATAGTCACAATGATAAAACCTCACAAGATCATGTAGCTATTTATTCAACATATTAGACATCCACCTCTTATGATAAGTGGATTGCAGATTTAGGGGCAACAAGGCACATGGACAAACACAAATACCTTCTATAAGATTGTAACACATAATATTCTAGAGAGTGTGTTATTATTGGAGATTATTCTTACCTATAGGTGGCAATTTATAGGGAGGTTGGTATTGTATATTCTTTATTTGATGAAGTTATTCATGTTCCTAGTGTTGGCCCCACTCTTTTATCCATTTATTGCATCCCATACAAAAAAAAATGTATAGTTTTGGCCTTATCAATGTGTAATCAAGGAAATTGATGATGAATTCAATATAGTTACCCCTAGGTGTTGTGATGAGTTAGATATGATGTATAAACTAGGGGATAAACCAAATCATTCCACCTCTTCCTCTTATAAGAGTTATTTTTTGGCCTTAATGACATAAGCATAGGTAAGAGTTAGCAATGGTATCATAGAATTGGGCATCTTAGCTATAGGTAACTAAGGTACATGTGTCATTATCAAGTGGCTATTGCACTTCCTCACATTTTTCCTCTAAGTTGTGCATGCAAGGGATGTATTTTGGAAAGCATCATGGAGGGTCCTTTCCAAAATAAACATCAAGTAATGCTACACAACTCTTGGAGCTTATTCACAGTGATATATGTGGACTTGTAGGTACACCTCCTATTTTTTGAAATACATACTTTCTTCTTTTCATTAATGATTTTTCTCGAGATGTGTGGTTATATACTATTCGTACCAAATACAAGGTCTTTGATAAATTCAAGGTATTCAAATCACTAGTAGAGAAGTAACTACAAAGAAAGATCAAGTGCCTTAGGATAAATGTGGGAGGTGGGTACATAAGCAATGTTTTATTTTTTTGGCTCTTCATAATATTGCCTTTCAAAGAATTATTCATTATACTCAAGAGAAAAATTGGATAGTTGAGAGGAAAATGGGATAATTATGTAGATGGATTATTACATGATTTATGCTAAGGGGATGGAGTGAAAATTTTGGCATGAAGCCATCACTTGTGTAGCATACATTATCAACATAGTCCCTACTATACCAGTTTAAGATATGATACCCCTTGAGAGATTGATAAACAATGAGCCTAATGTATCCCAATTTTGTATATTTGGCCCTTCAACATGGGCTCACATGCCCAATGATATTTAGGAGGCATAAAAGAGTCATAAATTCATTTTAGTGGGATATTGAAAAACCTCTAAGGCAAGTTATCTTTACGACCCTTAGAAGTGTGAGATTCTTATTTAGAGAGCTGTATTTTTTGTTGATATTCTTCCAAGGGTTCTATTTGGTTATCCACTTGAGCTTTTGTCCAAATATCCTCTCGTTTCTCTGGTTACTCCAACTAATAATTTAGATATTTTTATGGGTTTTTTTCCTATTGGGTATTTCCCTTCATCTTCTGGTGAAGGTCCTATGCCTATAGATTTGGTCCCTTATCAAGTAGCACCATCTCCAACACTGTAAGTCTTGCATTCGAGGAATGTTGAGCTTGAAATACTAGTTCCTTGTGATATAGTATTGGATGATGAGGTGGGTGGTGAATATGATTTTTATGCTTTAGTTTTGGCTTTTGATGTCATTTTATCTCATGATGTGCCTAGATCTTCTACAACATGTTCAACACCCAAGTGGTTTTAGACTCTTTGACATGATGCTCAATCCATTCTTTCTATGGAGTGATATTGAAAGGCCTCTTCTTAGACCTTGCTCTCGAAGGTTAATAATTTTGGAGATCCTCTCACCTATTTCTAGGCTAAGGGTCAACTAGAGAAGATGCCATGCTTCCTAAGTATGTCTTTGATGAAGAATCAAGCATGGGAGCTTGTTCCTCTTCAACAAGAGAAGAATGTTGTTGGATGCAAATGGGTCTATAGGAAAAAGTACACTTAAGATGATTAGGTAGAGAAGAAAAAGGTATGCATTGTCACTGATGATTTCTCTTAGGAAGGAATTGACTACTTAGAGACATTTGTCCTAGTTGCTTGGATGGATTTGGTTTGGATGATTCTATCTACAGTTGTTTCCTAATTTTGGAAGGTACATCAAATGGATGTCAATAGGGTCTTTCTTTATGTTGAGCATTAGGAGGAAATTTACATGCAACAACCACCTACTTTTGATATTTGAGATTCTACGCCCTTGGTATGTTTATTGACTAAGCCCTTGTCTAGACTTAAACAAGCACCGTATGCTTGGTACTCCTGCCTTAGTTGCAAGTTTAAATGATGTGAGGTCAAACATGATATTTATAACAAACATTAGTATGAGGAGACTTTGGTGATTGTGCTATATGTGGATGATCTTCTTGTTATAGGTAGCTCTCTTACCTTGATGTAGGATATGAAGTCACAACTTCATGCTATCTTTGAGATGATAGGTTTAGGTATTTTGCATTATTTCTTAGGCATTCAGATTGATCAAACTTATTTTAGGATCACTATATCACAACCCAAGTATTATTTAGATCTTCTTCAATTCTTAAGGATGGAGGATTGCAAGTATGCTTGGATTCTTTTTGTTTCAATATTGAAGCTCTAATTAGATTGCACAACTCCTTTGACAGATGCTACTCTATATTGATCTCTTGGGAGAGGTCTTCTTTACCTCGCTCACACATGACTTGATATTATACTTGTTGTTAGTTATTATTTTAGGCACATGCATGCACCTCAAGAGAGGCACTAGACCATAGCCAATAGGATTCTTCAATACATCAAAGACACATATTAGATGGGTATTCATTATTCATTTGGTTCACCTCCAATTTTGTTGGGATTTTTAAATGCAGATTGGGTTGGTGATTTGTATGAATGACACTTCACCACATGTTTTATTTTTTATTTTATCTTGGTTCTAGTCTCATTTCTTGATGCTCTAGATGATAATCCATTATTTCTTAGTCTTTCACAAAGCTAAATATTATGTTGCCAATGAGACAACAAAGCACCTTTGATGGATGCTTGTGATTTTGGAACAAGTGGGTACTCCTCACTCTTGCATAGTCACTATTTGATGTGATAATCAAAGAACCATTCAACTTATCCATAATATTGTGTTTCATTAGCAAACCAAGTACAATGAGATTTGGATGCACTATGTGTGATGGTTGTATGTCCTTGAAATGTTTGATCCTTTTTTTTCATCGATAAATCAAGCAACAAATATTCTAACCAAGACTATATCCATGGTTCCTTTTGTGTGCATGCAAGAGCTACTTGGTGTAGGAGAGTGTTCCTTAAGGGGGATGACTAGTAAGGGTCCTTCTTTATGTCCCTTATTCAACTTAAAGGGGTATGTTGAAATATGTCATGGTTAAGCTTCACTTGAAGCCACAACCAACTTTGTATTGTATTGTATGCTTATGCCCTTTGGACACTTGTATATATTTTTTTCAACGAGTTTACATAGGTTTTTATGAGGGGTCTTGGTCCCCTCATACTGAGTGGGATTTGAATCTTGGATCTCCGAGCCCTTATATATCTTGTAAAGGTAATTTTTTGTAATATTTTATTATTTAATATAAAAGTAAGTCTCTTAACCTTGACCTAAAGGTCACATATAATTGGGTATAAATACCCTCTCATACCAAACATTTGGTTATTGATTGGAGTGTATTCTATTTTGCTTTAGGAAGATAATTTGGTGTCTATGGGAACCCTCTTATATCGTATGCATTACTTTATGTGTGTTACGTTCAATATTTTCAAATAATGTGTTGATTTCATTCGTTTTTGGAAACTACCATAAAATCTAGCAATGAAAACCCTATATTTCCATGGATATCCTTCATATGCATTTCTTTATTATGCTACTCTTGAAACCCTAAAGTGCAAGGGATACACTCTATACTAATTTCATTTTTATTGCGAGAGAAATTATGCTACTTGAGGAAAATGAAGATGATTTATTTGGATTGGCCTTTGATCTCCTTTATCTTGTTTGCTTTAAAATCGGCCTCCCTATCTTTCTTTTCACCTTTTACTTCTAAATTTGAACTTGTGCATTGTACTTCCTCATACCTTGTATCAATTTTTTCTTCTAATTGTTGACTTAAGTAAACTATAATGGCTTTTGCCATTTGATGATGAAGAGGTTTTTTTTTTGCCACTTTCGAAAAATCCTTCATTTAACTTAGCTTCTACTATAATATGGTCTCCTTGCTTCATATTTGTTTTTCAATGAGTTTACACAGGTTTTTATGAGGGGTCTCGATCCCCTCATACTGAATGGGGTTTGAACCCTGGATCTCTCAAAGAGAGGCCAAAGCCCTTACCACTACAATAAGATTGCAACTTATCATTGCTTCATATTGAAGTTTGCCTCATGCCCAAATTTTTCCATCTCTTTCTCCATCATTTTCACTTTGTAATCTCTTGTCACGTTTGTGGTCTCATAACATTGTGACATAAAAATACAATATTTCAATAATCTACTTGTTGATCCCATAATCCTAATATACTATGGCAAAGGTTTTGAAATATCAATGACAACACATATTCGAGTGTATACAACATGCCTTCTCTCCTTAGTAGTTGGTCCCTCCTAGATGAACTCCCCTAGAATATTGTTGATATTTTTTAAAATCTCCTTATTGATAAGTTGATAAGGAAGTCCAAAAGACCTAATCCACATCAAAAACCTTTTAATAACCTTTGGCTCCACACAAAAATTCTTAATCCATGGTTTTAAATATATTGCATCTTTGCCCTTAAACCAAGGGTCACCATCCATTATTTTATCCTTACTTTTTGAATTGGAGAAAATGATGAAGAAAAGCCCTTTTGGAAGAAAGGTCAAGAAAGAATTTGAATTCAATCCCCACTTCCACTTAATCTAATTTTGAATCTTTGAAAAACCTAACCAATATCCATGGAACTTACATATTAACCATTTACTTTTAAGAACCATTATATCATGTTTGATCATCTTATCCTTGATAATCACTTATGGTGTAGTATCTACTACTTGGATATGTTTTCCCATAGATTTGTTCATCATTTTATCCTTAAATAAGGCATCCATACTTTCAACTAAGGTATCCTTATTTCTAAAAAGATTTTTCAAAAATAGCTTTCTTTCCTTATTAACGAGATTTTCCTCTTAAAAATATTTTAATTTTTGAATTTTTCTTAAGATTCAAAACAATAAGTGACATTTGTTCCATGTTTACACTTTACTTCTTGCCTACACTCACAACACTATATTACTTTTTAATCCCAACACTATATTACTTTTTATCTTTCAAACTCGTGCTTAATCCCACCTCTAATAGTATTATATATTTTTCTATTTTTTAACT
This sequence comes from Wollemia nobilis, assembly GCA_028583015.1. NCBI lineage: Eukaryota > Viridiplantae > Streptophyta > Pinopsida > Araucariales > Araucariaceae > Wollemia > Wollemia nobilis. The sequence goes on from JAQPPZ010000521.1 coordinate 16,098,128, forward strand.
ATTAAATATAAATAAATATATTTTAAACTAAATCTTGAAAGATAGTTTCAAAGATTCATGATATGATTAATCTCAAAATATCTTATTTTTTAGAGTTGTAATGTCCCTTGATCTCGGGTCCTTGCGTGCCATGGTAACACTCAACACCTAAAAACAACTAATCCTTTGCTTAATAAGAAATATCAGCAAAATATTTGAAAAATAAATATATATTATTTTTAACTTCTAAAAGCGATGTCGCTTCCAGCAAAAGCCAAGTTTTATAATTTTTTTAAAAGAGCGGCCGTGATTTCCAAAGCCACTGATTGCCAATAAGAAGTTTGTGTCACGGCAAGAAACATCCCCCACCGCTGAATAGTCGATGTTTTTTTTTTTTTTAATATTTTTTTTATTAAATTAAAATACTTTTTTCCCAAGAAATTGATGACCCAGGAAATAAAATATTATCTCATAAATTTTAAGGGTTCTGTAGATTGGTAAGTGTTAATTTGGTTGGGCATTTACCAAAAAAAGATTTAGGTTCAAACTTTGGGAAGGGTGGATTGGTAAGTGTTAATTTGGTTGGGTATTTACCAAAAAGAGATCTAGGTTTAAACCTTGGGAAAGTTTGATCCGATCGTCTGAGTGCATTCTGAGCACATTGATCCATTTCAAGTTGGACTATAAAACAACTGGATAAAATAGACTTGGTGGATGTAACCACTATATTTAAACCACTTGCAAACTCTTTAAAAACTTTTATAATTTTAATTAATTAATTATTTTTTATAATTTATAATTTATTAAATAAATATAAAATTAACTGATCCCAACCCTTCAAATAATAAGTACTGTACACGTATTTGCGTATCTTTTGGCGGTAACTATTTCTTACCTGCCCTTCTATATTCTGAAATTGTTTATGTATTCAGTTTATCAATGAGAGCTTGAAACTCAACAAAAACTCTTTGTTGGTGGTCTTTTGGATTCGTACTGTGTTGTGTAAAATGATGAAGACTTATCGATTTTCATACATATTAAAATAAAATCTATGCCAATATAAAATTGAGAAATAATTTTACAACAATTTTCTTATTTGCTTGCGTTGAAATTAACAATGAAAGCGGGGAATTTTCTTGTTCTTCGTTTCTTCTCCCCAAATTCACTCAATCCAAAACGTTTCTTGTTAAAAATTTTGGGCCCATTCCAATCTTTGCTTATGTTTTGATTTGTTGGATTTCGTGCACGACACATATCGCTTCCGTTGGGATTCTTTAGAGGACATTGTGCTGCCATATACTATACACAACGAACTGCATAAAAAGTCATCTAAATTTATTTATCTCCTGAACATCAGGCAAGGAATTGAATTTATACCAAATCCCTTTGCCAATACCTCAAACCTTTCGGCTAAAGATGACTTCTTTCTCTGCTCAAGCGAATGAATTGCCCACGTGCAAACCTATTTTTACTTCCAACCCACATGCCAAGACCTGGCTTTTGTATCCGAGGAAACAAGTTTCTTTTCCAGTATCGGACAAAAGTCATAATATCATGGCTATTTCAAGCAAATTTGCCCGAAGCGGGCAAGGTAGAAGGGCATCGGGTGTGGTGGAAGTGAGGGCAGCAGCAACAGCAGAGAAGGCGAAGAAGCATTACCCAGGGGAGGCTGGGGGATTCGTTGAGGAAATGAGATATGTGGCCATGCGACTCCACACCAGAGATGTCGCCAAAGAGGGCCAGAAGGAACCTGATGCTCAGCCCATAGGCAAGTGGGAACCAACCGTAGAAGGTTATCTCAGGTTCCTTGTGGATAGTAAGCTCGTATATGAAACTTTGGAGAGTATAGTACAAAAGGCCGCTCATCCCTTCTGTGAGTAAGCCAAAATCCAATTATACATGTATGCACGGATGTAATTAACCAGAACTGTGGTTAGTCTTTCTGCCTTGGTTTGTTTTAATTAATTTTTTTTTATTATTGATTTAGTTACCTACTTATGACTCTTCTCTCCATCTTTGGATAGCACCCAAATCACTCGATTTTACTATTCTTATAGGAAATTTTCAATAAGTAAATGAATTGAAAGGGTTCCAATTAAATGTTTGATATCTGCTGAGCGTTATGAGCTACTTAAATATCTAAAATATCTCTCTGCTTTTAAGTTCGTGGCATAGGCCTCAAAAGCTTTAATATAATTTCTATGATAATAATATCTGTCGCCTACAAGTTTCAAATGCCCTTTCGAAAATGAACTACGTCTATCTGGTTGCAGGATCCTGATCATAATTTTTCCAGATAAATAGAAAAAAATGTATAACAGCTGCCTGAAACATTTCAAATTTTTTGTTCTTTTTCCCATTTTTTATAAGATGATAATGCCGATTGTAACCTCTGCACACAAGCTCTCATATATCTGCTTCTTACACTTAATGCTGAATTGTATTATTATTCTTTCTATCTCATTTTTTTCCCCTTCTGTTCCCACGGTCATTGAATTTCAATGCAAACTCTAACAGGTGACTTGGATTATATTACATGCGAACTGTTTGGTGGATTTTTGGTCGTCAATGGTCACATATTTTCTGCTCAAATTGCCATATAAAAATGTACGAGGATCTCTTAAAAGAGCGGATGACTTGGACACAAAGTCCAAAAGGCATCGTATGAAATATATGGTCTCCTTTTCTCTATCTTGATGACACTTTCTCGTCTATGTTTGATTTTTTAGTGTCACCCAAGGCAACAGAGGGACACTATTTTTTCATCGGTCATAGCATATGGAGACTGTGCATAACACATCTTTAAGTCGTGCATGTACAGTAATTTAAGATTAATCATATAAAATATAGTCGACAATTGACGAAAAGCAAGGAACAAAATTGAAAGATTACCATGTACTTAAGAAATTCAACGAGGCATCTTCGAACTTGAGTCTATTTTTACTAAAAGAACATCGCTTCTGAAAGTTAGCAAGTATTTGATCACTGGCTACTCCAAAATGTAGCTCCGGGTATCCACTTATCCTAATTAACATCTTCATCTTTCCTTATGTGTAGCAGATTATAAGATATGGGCTATTGTGCTTAATCCTGGGCAGTAACCTGGACGAAGTTTCCAAGATAACAAATGAAGAAACCAGCGCATTTCTTTTAGCATCAGATGCTGATCAAGCCACTGTAGAAGTTAAAAACCAAGGTTCTAGTAGGATTTTGTATTACTTGGTGGGTGAAATGTCCCAGATTCCCCCTGTATGGTAGAAATTCAAAGAAGAAAAATGTGAATGCTTCTACCAGCAAATACATCTTTATGGATTGGTTTAATTTTCAGAACCTCTGGATGCCATTGTAAGCTCTGGATGAATTCCATGAGTATTGGGATTTGCTTTTGTTAAAATTCTTTCTCTAGAGTTTTGGTAAGGGGGCCTATTCCAGCAAAGCCACTTGGATGGCACTTCCCTATCTTCTCAGTTATAGTCATCCTTTAATTATATTCAGAGGGTCATTTTGATAAGTGGGGTTCAAGAACATGAAGTATGCTTCATAGATTTAGAGAAACATTTGTATATATTATATTATTTCTTTGAGTGACTTCATGTTTATCTGTTCTGATTTTTTCTCAAATATTTTGAAGCTTTTATAATATTTATTTTCTAAGCATTGGAGTTACAAGACTTGTTGGAGGGTTTGTTACAAGGGAAGCCTTGTAACGTCAAACTTCCTGGGTAAAAGAAATGCTAGTTCTCTGTCTGTTCCCATTTGACCTTGGCTGTTGATTTTTTTTTTAAATGTATTGACACTAAAGTTGTGATGAACTCATGACTACCAGATAGAAACTATGTACAGCATCTGCTGATTATTAGTCTAAACTTCATTTGATGTTGGAGTTTAAAATACTACCAAGGCATGGAAGCATCAATATTTTGCATATTTTAATACATTATATTTTGATAATAACCATTTTGAACGTGGCATCTTCATTTATAGTATTTCTTGTGCTAGATGCAAAGGCAAATATATTTGATCTTCTTGTACATAACACTAAACTGTTTCTTAGCAATCACCACACTATGTTATGGCTGGATATTTCAAGCACAGGATTGAAAATTGAATAACATCTGAAGTAATGTCTGGAGAACAAATTTGACTAGCATTGCTGTTGGTGAAATAAAGAATCAATTTGTAGAATGAGTATTTATTGAGTTCTTTCTTACATTTCAAATAATCATCAAGTTGATATGGTGATTCCTCGAAAGTAAAAGAATCATGTGACATGTTTTAAATTACAATAAAGGATTTTTAAGCTTATGATTCATACAAGATTGCATGATCTATCATATTTATTTCATATCGAGATCATTTGCAGCACTATCAAGATTCCTTTATCAGTCTAGTTCTGTTACAGTTTCTAACTGCTAGACAGCTGTCAACAACACTGTTTACAATCAAGTGGCTGATTCATTGACATCTCACCACTTAAAATGTTTGATTGAATAGTCATACTTTTTGGCATAGCTACTAGGTTTGGCCCATCCTCGCCAGCTTAAGTCCGAACTGAATTTTTTAGGCAGACCGAATCAGCTCAGTTCATGTCAATTTTTTTTTTTTCAATTTAATCTAATTTTTAAAATTTTAACAATATTTGCAGTTTTGTTTTATCCAAAACAGAAAAAGATATTGCAGTGGTTAACATATATTAATGAAATTGAGGTTTGTTAACCGTTAAGATTGGTGCCCATATGTTACATTCTCATCAAACTGGAATGCTGTCTAGAGAATTGCTTAAAGGAATGTGCATTTATATGTATGTATAATTTTTACTTTTTATATTTTTGATTAAACTGAATCTTTTTGAAAATACCGTGCTTCTGAACTTTATCCCTCTACCATTCAAGTCGAACTTTCTGTATGCTTTTCTGAAGAGGAACTTTTGGTCAAATTTCTCCATATGTTCCATGAGGACACCTCCTGGGATTTGGGGGCCGTCTCGTAAACGCGTCCTGCCATCCTGAAAAAGTGTCCTGCCATCCTGGAAACATGTTCCACCAACCCAAAAAGCAGTACTGCCATCCCGCTTCTGAAACTTTTTGGAACGTAGCTCCATTTTCACCGCAGACAGTCTTTAATGTAACTCTTCTGTGTTTCAAATAATACTTCCCACAACATATTTTGTGATTGCATTATATGTTTATGCCACATAATCAATTATTTGAAAGTAAAGAGTATTTTTTTGTTTTCAAGCCTAAGTACCAAACAAACACTTAGTGATTTTTAGTTTGCTGCTCTTATAGCACTGTTTTTTCTTTAATTTGCCGAAGCTATAGAACTTATGGAAAGATATTTGAAGGAACACTTAAATAGAAGGGCAAAGCTAAGAATGGCATACATGATACAAAAAATGTTAAGCTCAAAAGCAAACTATATGACCATATTCAAACTACTACAAGTCCAATTCATACATGCCAGAAATAGAAGAAATACATGAACATTGAAAAATTTGAGAGACTACTCATCCTTAGATGTCTCTACAAAATGAAACTGTTAGCTTCAGGTTGAACAGCAGCTAGTGGATCAACTTTTTGATTGAGTTGAACTCATTGAAAGACTTAGTATTTAGCAGCAGCCTGTAAATCCCATTCCTGGAAGTCCACCAGAGAACTCTGAATCTGCAAAGGAGTTTGGAGAGGAGCAGAGGTTAGAGTTCTTTCATGCTGAATGTGAAACTTGCTATGTATAAACATCATGAACCACTAACTTTCACAACCAAATTCGTGCCAAGGCCAATCTCAGAAAATATGTTACCCCACAACTACATATTCTAGGTGAAAGTAAAGGAAAGTTAGCACTTTCATGAACTTTTTCCTTCCTTGCTAAAGAAATATCATCCTGCCCCCGAAGTCGATTTAGATCCTTCATAGATTGATAAAATCATGTGAAAGCAGAAATCATAATTGTTTATTGAGATCTCTAGTGGAACACTAAAACACGAAATCATATTCTCTTCAATTGTCAATCATGAATTGAGGTTGTCTCAAGGGTGGATTACTCTAGTTGAAAGGAATATCATCCAACACAGGAGGAGTTTTTTAGCAAAAATGATTAAATTAATCTCGTCATCCATTTGAGACAAAAGAATTCTCCTTTCATTGTGAATTTACCCACACTGTAAAGTTGCCCTTAACTGTTGCACCTTAATCAACAAATGTGCATTTATCTCTTGCAAATGAGCCTGAACCTATTGATCTTCTCTCCAAGCCTTCTGCCCATCAGCCTGTTGCTAATTTGAACATCTCAACCACTTCTTGGCAAACTGCATGGAGCATCAGAACAAACTGCAACAGTAGTGGAATCTGAACTTTCTCCTTTTACCATATCCTTGCAGGGAATGTTGAGTTCAACATGCTTATTATAGTGTACTTGCTGAATGAGTTGCTCCCACCTTGAGTTAGAAGGAGCATTTTTCAGACTTCCCCACCCATAACATTTCTTCTATGTTACATGAAGTACCCTGTTGGTGGGGATGGGGAAATGTGGGAATATTAAAAAGGGGATGGCTAAAAGACTTCTCCTAAATTTTGGCAAAAGGGGGACGACAAATGAGATTGCTATATAAAAATATAAAAAAATTCTAGAAATATACAAAATTAAATTACAAATGCACAAAATTGAGTTAATCATTGGTTTTCTTATTACTAGCAATCATAGACAAAATGAAAATACAATGATGCATTATTTGGAGAGTATAGTGACTGATTCAATGTGATTGGGCCACTGGACTGCCAAGGATGCTCTTCAAAGTATTGTGTTCAACTTCTTGTTTATCAAATCTGATATCCGTCTATATTACGCAAACAACTCTCCATATTTCATTTATACAAGCACCCCTCCATTTGTATTCTCCTATGTCTATGTTAAGTTTCCAAATTTAAGCTGTGAAACTGTATATCACATAGGGGATGCCTAGGCATCCCATCATTCCTCAAGGGGACACGTAGGCATCCATACATGTCTACACACAATTTAGGTTAAGGGGGGACATGGTGGGGATATCTCCCATCAGCCCCCCTGTCCCTGGCCCCTAGGGGATGCATCCCACTGGGTATACAACCTTGGGGATGCATCTCCACATAACATAGCATTTCTAGCTTTACCCTTCCAAACATCTAAATGGAAAGAATATATCTTACGGCTTCTTCAGGAATTTGTAACTGGAATGACATGTGCACGGAAACATGCAAAAATAGTGCTTTCACTGATGAAATGTGTAGTACACCTGCTGTCACCTTCAATGACATGATTGTTCCTTCTTTTTCATAGAGAAACCAATGTGCATCTGTTAGAAACCAATAACTTAAAATGAAAAGAATTCTAACATTTTGTTGTTTCCAATATATCGTATCCAAATATCTCACAGCACAAGTTTCTGTTGACAAACAAACTCTATCTATATGACAGCTTATTCTAGAGCAATTAAAAAGACATATTGAAGCCTTCATGCTTCATTTCTTTAAGATCTCTCCTCTAGGAAGTTTATCCCTACAACATTAACCTCCTGAAACATGATTTCTGGGGCTCAATGCAAGGAGACCAAATTTTAGTAAACCTTAATGATCAATTCCGATCAGTATTGCAGTGTCTAGACAAATCAGTTTTTATTTATCCCCCAAAATTAATACCAAGCACCATATAACAGAGAGTTGGAAGAAGCCTAAAGGAAGTTATTGTCATCTATACAAATCAATCAAGATATTAGGATCAACTTTGATCTCACAAGGTGCAGTAGAGTCTAGGGCAGATCGTAGAATGCGTGAAGTTCTCTTATCTTATTCTTAAGATGAAACTTGTCCTTCAAATCCATCTTAGATCACCCAACCATCCCATTAAAAACATTAATAATTTTTTAGATGAACACCTTCTACAGAGAGCCAAAGTTTTGTTATTTTGAGTTTTATCAGATGGACCTCAAGGCTAAACATTTAGCACCTAGGGAGGGAAACATATCTCATAACAGTCTTTCATTGCCTCAATATGAACAAGGACAGGAATATGGAAGCTTGCCTTATTGAATTTCAAAGGCTAATAGGATCAGAATATCCACCATATCTCCAACCAGAGTCGAGGCATCAATGAATAACATCATGGCCATCCTTACAAACCCTTATGCTACTTTGATAGTCCTTATAAAACAAAAGATCATTCAGTCTTGCTGTAAGCCTTCTGAAAGTCAATGAAACCATATATTTTGTTATTTAGAGGCCATTACCCAAGCCATGCCCGTTGAAATCATGATTAATTTATCAAAAATCATAAATGTATTTCTCTCCACAATGTCTTTTTGGGTATCAAAGACAGTTCTGGGTAGCACAATGTTAAGTTTAAAAGCTAACACTTCGACCAAAATATTATTGGAAACACTCATAAGAGCGATAAGTTTCCGATTTTTAATTTGATTCCTGTCCCATTGTTTAGGATTTAACTTTGTCACACCTTGTTTATATTTGGAACTGAAGTTCCAACGATAGATGTTTCTCTATACAGGACCAATGTTTAACTTAACAACAGATTAGTTGACCTAAAACTTCGTGGAGACACCATTAATGCCTGCATATTTCTCATTTTTCAAGTACCTTGTAGTATATTTTATTTCTTGGATAGCTAAATCCTACATTGCCAGAAATGAGAAACATGAAATGTGACGGGAACGACAGTATGATGGGTAACGGAGCTTAGCAAAGGTTGCATATAAGAAACGGATTTACATACAGGGAGCAAATCTCATTTGAGGTTCAAACTTGGACCCTTTCTAGTGTAAAGCCCTCAAACCTATTCATTGGTTGGCTACACAGAACTCTTTGGGAAGGAGAGAAAAAAAAAAGGTATACAGGAGATTATATGCACAACAGAGGCTGAACACTGTTCATTGGATTTAAAAAGAAAACTGAAAAAAAGAAAAGAAAAACTGTCGTAAACCCTATTAAGATCGTTTTCAAGGTCAACTTTTTTAATCAAACACAAGCTACAAAAGACATGCTTGCAATGGGTGTTCTGTGTTGGAAATTATTACAATATTTGTTACCTTGTAAATATGTAGTGTAAAGAGGTCTTGTAAATATTTGTCATTTAGTAATCATTAGGTGTTTGTCATTATTAGAGAGTCAATAAATATATTTCTCCTATGAGAAATATGAAGAGTCATATCTCCCATGAGTTTGAGGAGATGAAGAGTTAGTTGAAGTTGAAATGTCAAGAGTCTTTGTAAAAACTATTTGTAGAGAGGTCATGTAATGTGTGTATGGGTGAGTGAAAACATTGTGAGAAGTTTCAGTACTTCATTTTTACTGGAATACCTTGTTTATCATCCACAAAATATAGTGAGTTTGTCTATTGGTTTGATTATTTGTGTATCGCATCTTGATATATTGTGTGTGTGTGTGAGATTTGACTATCAAATATTATCAAAACAAGCTTATATGCTAATAGTGGTATCAGAGCCAAGTTTGAGAGAAGCCATATTTGAGAGAAACCACGTTTGTAAGCAGCCACGTTAGAAGAGAAACGTTAGAGTAGCCACAGTGAAGAGCTACGAAATCAGCCATGGGCTGAGAGAAGGGAAGGTGAGGAAAAGTGTTGAGAACGCTGTTAAAGAGGTCCGCGAAGAATGGATTGTAGGAAGACTTGGATGTCATCTGAGCTGTGCTGGAGACAGCAGAAGAGAAGCCAAGTGTAGGCTGGAATAGGAGACGAGAAAGGAGGAAGTGAAGGCACTGGACGTTGGAAGAAGAGAAGAGAGAAGAACAGACTGTGAGGTAAAGAAGAGCCAAGAGAAAGCAACGAAGAGTTGAGCCTGAGAACGCTGGAGAGAGCCCGAAAAACGGAGAAGCTGGTCTGGAGAGCGCTACAACGAATCGTCTGAGCAGAAGAATGTTACGTTTCCAGTAGAGAGAATAAGTCAGCATAATGCCCGAGTACAGGCGAGAAGAGTGGCATCAATTTTGGTGCAGAAGAAAGTTTGGTTTATTTCCGTGAGCAAAGGTTGGAGTGAACATTTAACGTGAGGTAAAATGTGCATTGAATTATTTAAGTTGGTGCACAAGTTAAAGTTATGTACATTGAAGTTTGATTAAAGAAAAAAGTTCATGTGATTTATTTGTGAGGTATATATTTTGAAAAGGATTCTTTGAAAAGGAATATTTGAAAGGAGGTTGCTGGAAAAATAATTCAAGGAAGAAGAAGACAGATTAGTGAGCAGAATTTATAAGGTACGGAAATATTTTTCATCTCCAAAGTTTATTATTGAAAGGAAAAGAGAAAAGCTTATAAGAAGAGAAGAATATTTATTGAAAAGAAAGAGAATTATTAAAGAAAAGAAAGAAGGGAGTCAAAAGGTTTTCTACTAAGTAATTAAAAAAAAAGAATTTAAAATTTCAAAAAGGAAAAATTAGAAGGATCATTCTTTGAGCCATAAGGTGTTTAGGGGCATTTTATTGGACATTTTTTTTTTAAAAGAATTATTTTTTTTAATCATAAGACGGCGAAAGGAAAAAGAAAGCAAACAAAGAGACAAGTCAAAAACCAAAAGTGTGTCTCACCTAAAGATAGTATAGGAGGAGAAAAACAAATTCATTAGTGTGAGTCATTAACAATAAGTGAAGGAGGAGAAATACAAGGAGAAATTCAAATGAATGGATCATCAAAAATAAGTTTGACATCAAAATCTTGCAAAGAATACTCTAAACAAGAACAAGATGAAGTATTGAGTAATAAACTCAAAATGATGAGTGAAAAACATGACACATGTGACCTACTTCAAAACGACACTAGGGATAGTGCTCTTGAGAATGATTGTGAGTTAGAGAATTTTTATGTAGAAAATGTTTGGGAGACAGTCAATATATGTGATGGTCATGATGAAAGCCAAATAGCTAGAGATATTTTTCAAGAAGATATTGATGAAAATGAAAATTTGTTAAACCTGAATTCTTGCTTACATTCCATTATTAGAAAAGCTCAAAAAAATGTGTCAGCAGAGTTAATATGGTACCTACCAATGATTCGTGAAGAAGCTGAAAAGGGGGATTTCTCAAAACTTAAGGACTACATAAATCTTGTTCTTGAAGAAGCTAATGAATGCTCTACAAATCTTGTTACATTACCTGCTGAAATAGGAAAAATAATACATAGCATTACTCACTCTTAATGTCCTTATGAGAAAGTACAATAGGGAAGAAAATATAAAACCCAAAATGAAAGATGTGAGTTGTGACACTAGTGATCTTCATCAAAAGAAAAATATGAATTGTAATACAAGTGATTTGAGGCCCATGACAGCAAATGTAAGTTGTGATACCAGTGATTTAAGACCCATAATGACAGATGCATGTTTTGATACAAGGGGTCTTGTTCAGGGAACAAACATAGCATGCGACACAAGGGATTTGAGCATTGTTCGTAAAGACAAAGAGTGTGTTGAAAGTTGTTGAAAGTGTATGTATTGATTGTGTTAATTGCATAGGGAATATTTGTGTAAGCCATGATAGGCATAACAGTGACAGAAATAGTTCTAGATGTGTTGAAGGACATTGTGGTTTGAGGTATTCAGATGATGACAATAGTCTAATCTGTGCTGAAATTGATCAGTGTGGTAATGATATTGCTTATACTAAAGGGATTGATTCAAAAATGATACATAAAATGAGAGATAAAGGTATAGGCATGGGAAAATGTGAGCAAGGCATAATATAAAAAAAAGGCTAAAATGTGAAGACCTTGGATATACAGGAAATCATTACATTATTTGGTACCTTGTATATATGTGGTGTAAAGAAGTCTTGTAAATTTTTGTCATTTAGTGATCATTAGGTGGTTGTCATTATTAGAGAGTCAATAAATATATTTCTCCTATGAGAAATATGAAGAGTCATATCTCCCGTGAGTTTGAGGAGATGAAGATTTAGCTGAAGTTTAAATGTTATGTAAAAGCTATTTGTAAAGAGATCATGTAATATGTGTGTGAGTGAAAACATTGTGAGAAGTTTCAGTATTTCTTGTACTGGAATACCTTGTTTATCATCCACGAAATATAGTGAGTTTGTTTATTGGTTTAAATATTTGTGTATCTCATCTTGATATATTGTGTTGGGGGGGGGGAGATTTGATTATCAAATATTATCAAAACAAACTTATATGCTAAAATTCTGGTCGTGTTCCTGTCGCAGACATGGAAAATGTGAAACAGGGGTCCCCTGTTGCGTTTTAGGCAGCACAGGCTTCTTCATGCTTGACTGACAAAAATCTGTCAAACTTGTTTTGGCACTATTTTGGCACAAATGAATCTTTTCTTTTCAATCATCTGATTGGAACCAAAGGAGGATGATAACCCTTTGTGTACCTCAAGAAATAATTTATTTATAGACTCTTGGTCAACAACTTAATTATCATTAGCCCCTTGTTACCCACCTTAAGCAAGATAAGCGAGGACCTAGCTCTTGAAACTTGGACTTTATATTCCACCTCCTGATTGACTTTCACAAGCTGCTCATACATATGCAGATTTCTCTCAATCAGTTCCTTTGGGGTTTCCTATGGGCACATTTTCTGTACCCCCCTCTTCTAGATAGCAGAAGCTTATCCACAAGGCTATTTTGTATATCCGACAGGGCCTTCGTACCATCTATATTGTCCTGGTTTTGAAGATATGAAAATTCAGTTGTAAACAGATTTTAATTTTCTCCTATTCATCAAGTCTCGGACTTAACTTTCACTGATATAGCTATTGGATGACTGGCAGATAGTATAAGGCAGACTTACCTTAACATCACGTGATTGACTTTTCATCTTTTACTCTTAATACCTCAAAGGCATTTTTACTGTTTAGAAGATTATCCAGTCTTGAATAAGTTATTGACTTCAATTGTATTACTTGTAACGGTGACAATCAAGGATAAGTCCATTGCCAATACAAATTTTACTATTTACAAACTGTGTGTTCATGCTTGATTCATTTTTTTTTTATTTGGTTATATTTTTCTGCAAGTCTTACCCTAGTATGATATCCTGACATTTATATCTCTATATACATTTAATTATCAGCATTATTCTGTCTTTTGAGATGGCCATCAAATATTGAAATTGCTTTCAAATATCAATTAACAAACTTCTAAATTTTGTCATTTATGTGTAGATGCCGAGTTTAGAAATACAGGATTGGAAAGGACAGAAGCACTAGCGAAAGATTTGGAATGGTTCAGACAACAGGGCTACTTAATTCCAGAACCATCTTCTCCTGGCACATCTTATGCCAAATATTTACAAGAATTGTCAGAGCAAGACCCACCAGCATTTATTTGTCATTTTTACAATGTCTATTTTGCACACACTGCTGGAGGTCGAATGATTGGGAAATCGGTCTCTCTCTCTTTCAAACACAAAGACACACACACTTCTAGACTGTTCACAGTGCACACGTAAACAAGCATGCTTACAGATGCATATTCTTAACTTTTGAAGCATTTGCTTCTTTCGACTTTGTTAAGGATTCTTAATTGCTTACCAGATGTCTCACATCTCATTTTTTCAAAATGGAATTTCTGAAGCTGTTTCTATTGCATATATTATAAGCTAAAATACACATATAAACTTCTTTAGTTTGGAATTTTTGGTATGGTTAGGCTCTACTTGAACATAAAACTTTAGTACTCATAGCAGCATCTTCCTAAATTTTAGACTTTTAATATGTTTAATATCTACTTAAATGTGAAACTTTGCATTGCTGCAAACATGAGTATGTTCAGGCCCTATGTAAAGTGTCCATTCGTCTAGTTTTCATTATTGATCTTGAGCTGGAAGATGTATCTTGACTATTCTGTTTATGGCCATTAAAGTCATTGAAAAAAATCAACTTCATGAACTGTCTGTTTAAGTTCTATTTTGTTTGTTGGATGCAGCATATTTGGTATTTTTATTCTATATAAGATTGGATCTACATATCTACCTAGTCTCTTCTTCTTGGACATAATATGAAGAATTAAACAATCTTGAATATCCCTATGTTCCATGGGGACACGTCCTGGGCTTTGGGAGCCTTCTTAGAGACACGTCTCAACATCTTTTAAAGCCGTCCTGATGTCCCTGAAACACGTCCTGGTGTCCTGACATCCTGCAAATCTGGCCTGCTGTCCTGTGTTGTCCGTCTCCTATACTTTGTAGAACATAAAAATATGCAATATGTTTAATATGAAAGAAAATATATGCTGGAAAACTATGACCATTTCAAAAATGCAGCATTCCACCATGTGATGATTCAGGTCAGAAATCACTCTGTATAAATATGAGACTAGTTGCCTTAAGTACGAATTTCTTTATCAATTGAGATACTGATTTAGAGAGATGAAATGTTTTTTTCCTTTAGAGTCCAATTCTTGCTACAAACTCATTCAAAAGTGTATTATTTAACCAACCAAAAAAGGGTTTTGTCACCTGCTTTGAGGCATTTGATCATTTCCTGTTTTCAGAGTGCACAATGAAATGCTTAAAGGGTTGTCTCTTGCAAGAAGATTTAGCTCCAACTTTGAGATTTTGTATTTTTCCTTTGGAAAATGTGTAACTTATCCATTGTCTCCTTTCATATCCATATTTACAGATGTTTATCCTATCTATCCCATGCCCATCTTTTCTGTCAATTACGTCACACTATTCTTGTTTTTTTTTTTTTTTAAATTTATATTTTATATGGTTATATTGCTGAGGTATTTCAATGAACCACATTATTTTGGTATTACAACAAATCATGTTAACATTGCACCAATGGAAATTGAACCCTGATGGACTCTTTGTTAGCCAAACATTCTTATCAGTTGAGATTGAACACTGGGCCACCCTATCCTCATTTTTTTTTTGGTAACCTTTAATATCAGGTTTCCATTAGTGGCTATATTGAGTTCTTGAGGTGCTTCTGGATGCAGTATCTTTTGGAGTAAGTAACCTTTAAACCGTTCTGACCTTTTGCTTGTTTTTCCTTTGGCTTGGCTCTTTGTCATTCAGTGAGCTTGGTCAGAGTTGAGTCAATTGTCCCCATTTTGACCTAAAGTGGTCAATTCTTTTTAAGCAGCTTCCTTAAATTAAGAATGGTTATTTACTTCTGTGTACCTGTTCCTCTTCTCTAGTTGTTCTCGTTATGCCCTCTTGTATCTTCTAGATTTTATTTTAAGCATTCGTAATTATAGTTTTAGCCTTTATCAGCAACAACTTTTCCATCATCTTGACTCATTGGTTGTCTTGACCTTTAAACGTTTCTTGCAATACACTTTCATCTGGGACTTGTAAATTATAATCAATCATAATGCGCTTTTGAAAATTGCTAATTTTCTTGGTAGAAGGAATTGAGATTCAGGGAAAGTGGGTTTCTTCCTAGAATAATATATGAAATCATCACCTTTTACTTCTTTAGAACTGCCAACACTTAAAAACAGAAATTAAAAGCATACAAAGATTCCATCCATAATAACATACTTGTTGTCTTGCTCATTCTAAAATGATCTGTCATAGGGAAAAAAAAAGACGAAGTCAACAATCAAGAGTAAGTTTATATCATTATTATGTACTAATGACTCTGTATGTTTTTTATTTCTTAGTTGTTTGGTAAATGTTTTGTATTTATTTAGTAAGATAATTGATCAACTATAGATTCCCAAGTTAGACAGTATTGCCTTTCTAAGAAGGTGAAGTTGCTTACCTTTCTATTTTAATTTTAATGTTTTAGCTACTTTTTGTTGTTTATTTTGTTTCTATTTAAATTGGCAACTGAATTTCAAGAAAAGTAACTTACGGTGTAGATGCTTCTGTCATTTTGGCTTGAAAGAGAAACGGTAGGATGGGGGAAGGGAATATTAGTAATTACACCTACCATTGCACTGAGGAATTGGTAGATTTATGAATGAAAAGAGCTTCTTGAAACTTTGAAGGAATTCATTTGTAGTATAAGAAGGCGAAGCCCAAGATTTAGGCAAGAAGTAGATTTATGGCAATAAAATGAATACTCTTAAACTTTGTAAGATGACATGGGCTAAGAATAACATAAATCTGGTGTTGAGAACTTTCTCAACTTCTTTCGAAGGAATTAAGCCGTCTGCGGCATTTACTTATAGCCCATTATCAGAAGTGGAGAGTTGGATAGTGGGTGAAAACAAACAAGGTATGACAATAATTGTAACAGGAAGGGTTTTAGAGGGTAGTTGACGACTTGTTGTACAAAGTTAGAAGCAAGCAGGCTTTTGATAAGAGTGTGGAACGATCAGGTATTCAATAATAAGGTTTAAAACCAAAACTTGAGCAAAAGATTGCAATAGGGAATTTTAAAATAAATTGGTTGACTAAACATAGACAGTTAGAGACCCTTTATTTTCACTCCAATACATTAGTGGTGGTCCTCTACTCCAACTGTAAGTAGAAAGACATGAAAACTTCCGAAAGGAAGCAACAGGTGGAGGATGATGGAACCTAGTTATGACATTTAGACAATTAATGGCCTTCCCTCCTCAACCCTGATTATCCGTACACAACAAACTAGGGACAATTAGAGACAATGCCTTGTGTTCAATTGTTAGCAGTTGCCACCTTCTTCACTTCGATTGCTAGTAACTGTTACTGAGTAACAAGTACAAATTAGAACTCAGACCTTCAATCTGGTGAGGAGTAATAGTTAGTCAAAATTACTTATGTGCGAGCAATTTTTGTTTAACAAATATTCTTCAAGTTGTAAATTAATACATCTCTAGTGTGTATGTTTCTTAATAAATTTCACCGTTACAGGTTGCTGAAAAGATTCTTGATGGAAAGGAACTGGAGTTCTATAAATGGGATGGAAATCTAAAGGAATTGCTAAACGGTGTGAGGGAGAAGCTCAACAAGGTTGCAGAGGTGGGAACACAGATACAGGGTTATTAACTCGTCTTTTTATTTTTTTGTAAGTTAATATTTAGCAACAAAATTATGCCATTCTCATAGCCTTTTCTTTATGCAGGGCTGGTCACGAGAAGAGAAGAACCATTGTCTAGAGGAAACTGAAAAGTCTTTTGAATACTCTGGAAAACTACTTCGCTTGATCGTCTCATGATGAAGCACTATGTGGATTTAATTGTATGATGTAGATATCAAGGGAAGCTTCCAAGTTTCTTGGTTGTTCTCCCGTTTTAACTGATTGCTTATTAATAAATTTATGCGCTCACATTCCAACAATTCCAACGGTTTGTCAAGTTTCCTTCATTCCAGTCTTTTTGATGTTTTTCTCGAATTTTATCTTACAACGTTTAGTGTTTTGTATTAGGTCAAAAAGACCTTGTTTTTGTCCATCAGGGATTATATGGACAGTTACATATTCATATACCGTAGATGGTAATTGCCCCTGTAGACGGAGTTTTCTATTATGAAGACTTGGTATGGTTAGTTTCACTACCTAAGGCCACCAGAGTAAATGGTGGATGTTTTCAATGTTTCTTTTTTATATTTTTACTAATACCAATACTTTCTTGTATTGGTTTTATATTAACATCTATGCATTTATCATTGTGTCCCCATAAGTTTCAATCCATTTAATTTGTCAGCAAAGGCAGATTAGTACTTGTCTAGTAAAAATAGACCAAAATCTAGATAGAAATGGCTCAAAGCATATATAGAAGCTTTTAATCTTGATCACATGTTCTTTTTTCCTCTAAATCCTTTTTTTTTTGCCCCGAGGGAAAGGCGGTCTTTAGATCTTAGACTAACTGCATTCTCAATGGGCATATGATATCATTTGGTAACAAGAGAAGTTTTCATTCAACCTTTCATACTGTTTCTATTTTGTATAGAGTTTGCGGTTAATTGTTCACTATATAGATTAAAGTAATTGGTAATATTATTATTATTTTTTAATTTCTTTTTAAAGAATTTAAACACATAAAGATGAGCTCAAATATTCAGATGCCTAGGTAACAAAAAGCAGCCAATAACCAATTTTAAAAGAAATACTGACAAATTCAAAAGTAATCATTACCCAATTTAAAAGAAATAATGAAAAATCAAAAGTAAAAAGCCAGAAACTGTAACAACTGGATTGACTTTTCTAGATAAAAAAGTTTCAAAGGGAACACATTAAAAAGGGTTTTTTTTGTTTGAGAAAAAGAGTTTTTATTTGAGTCTTTCACCCTTCATAAATCACAATTTTTTCTTTTAGGCTTGAGAGTTTACAAACATATTCAATTCTTGTCTCAATTGAGATGTTATGGTTAGATACCTACATCTTTTTTCAAAAAAAGTCTGAATTTTTAATATTCATATTATGGGTCTTTAATTTTCTGTGTAAATACAAATATTCAACATCCTTCTTGATATTTTTCAATATTGTTCATCAATCCATTCGATGAGATATTGATTTGTGGCGGTCTTCGATTATGCCAAGCTGCCATTGTGCCACTTAAATATCCATAACTGTTTTGTTGGCTCCATGTTTTTGCAGCTCTGTTTTAATATTTCAAACGGCTGGTCTTGTTGTTCCTTGATGCTACTGCACCCCTTTGAAATCCAAA
Source organism: Wollemia nobilis (assembly GCA_028583015.1). Lineage (NCBI taxonomy): Eukaryota > Viridiplantae > Streptophyta > Pinopsida > Araucariales > Araucariaceae > Wollemia > Wollemia nobilis. The sequence goes on from JAQPPZ010000521.1 coordinate 16,116,664, forward strand.
ACCACTATGTTTTTTCTGCCAAACACTGTCATACTTGATGCCTTTTTGACTCCATGTAGATCTATAATATTGATACCTTAAGCCATGCCTCAGGGTGGTGTGGGTGCTAACTTGATATTTTGCTTCTTTTGATTCTTCAGCAATTTATTTCTTTATTTTAAATTCTTTTTCACAATATTCTCTTATGATCTTCTTTTAGTGCATCATTGTGTACTCTTAATAGGGCTTTCCTTGGACTTTGTTGTTGCTTCTTCCATGGACTCTATTGCTTGTTAGGAGATGAAGTCACTATGCAGGGTTTTAGCCAGTAGAGACTATTGCTAGACGTCTAGGCAACATACATCTAGGCGGCAATGCTAGACGTCTAGGCGGCAGACGTCTAGGTAGGAGTACTAGTCGTCTAGGCAACTAGATGTCTAGGCAGCACTGCTAGTCGTCTAGGCAACATACGTCTAGCAACGCTGAGAAGGCAGCACTGCTAGTCGTCTAGGCAACGCTGAGAAGGCAGCACTGCTAGTCGTCTAGGCAGCACTGCTAGTCGTCTAGGCAACGCTGAGAAGGCAGCACTGCTAGTCGTCTAGGCAACATACGTCTAGCAACGCTGAGAAGGCAGCACTGCTAGTCGTCCAGCAGTGACGTCTAGTAGTGCTGCCTTCTCTGCAGCAGTGCTAGACGTCTGGGACAGATGTCTAAATGCGGAAGATGAACAATTTCAGACACTTTCGTTGGGAGTGGAAACGAACAATTTTTTGAGGCTTCCTTTGGGAGAGGAAACGAACAGTTCAGGGTCTTCCTTTTCTGCTGAAAATAATAAAAAAGAGTTGTCATTGCCCCGTGGTTTTACTGCACATTGGAGGTTTTCACGTAAATTCTTTGTGTTACTTGTGTTGTTTTTGTTCTCTGTCATTGTGTTTCTACTTGCAGGTATAAAGTCTGAAGTTTTCCTAACATTGTTGCTACTACTGTAAATTCAACTTTTGAGTCTTCTTTTTGTTCTTCAACTTGTTCTCTTACCATAACTACTTGCTTCTCCTTAGATCCTTGCTTCTTAAGCTTTTCTTTTTGAATGCAAACATGAACTTGTACATTGACATCTGTATTTTTTCCTTCTATTATATCCCCTTTATTCAATTCTTTCAGTTCCTTCTAAGGCCTTTTTATTTCTTCATATCCTTTGATGGTGACCTTCAAATTGGTTATCTTTCTATATGGGTCCCACCGACTTAAGAATGCATGCTCCATTTCATTCAAAGTGTAATTATAATTCTTTTCCTTACTAAAACTTGCCCATCAAACATAAGCTTCCTCTCTTAAAATTTTAATAAGTTAGATTTGTCAAAAAATGGTCACCAAAATATAGAGATCTAAATTTCATACACCATTATTGAACATCACTGTTATCCTTTCTAGTGAAAATTGGTAACTCCATGATCTCAACCTCAATTTTTTTTCTAAAGATCCTAGGGTTTTGAAAAAAAAAACTAGGGTTTAAAAAAAAAATTCAAATCTCCTCTATTCCTTGCTATCAACAAATAATTTTGTAGATTTTCTTCAAAAACAAGTTAAGCTACAATTGGATTAGCTTACCTTGATTGATATAGGTATCTGTAATTTTATTTTTGTGATTTGAAAAACTCCTCAGTGTCTTTCTCTTGGATGATTGACTTTATAGGGTCATATCTCTATCAGTACTTAAAAATGATTCTTTATTATATCTGCAATATCATTCAATTATCAATACAAGCATAGAAGAAAAGGCAATTTCAGACAAAATAAGTAAAACTCGAGTTTAAAGGCTTTTGGCATTAGCCAGTTGGATCAATATTGTTGTTTAATTTAAATTATTTTTATGTAATTTTAATAAGTAATTGTAATGATGGTTAACATAGTTAAGAAAATCTACAAAAAAATTTTGCAAAATCTCGATTTTTTGCCGATTTTTTAGAACGTTGATGCAAAGATTTTTTGTCGATTTAAAAAAAAAAAATCTGCATTTTTTTTTTAGGCTGCGACTAATTTAGGGTTTTTTATGCAAGCCCATTTTTCAGTTGTTAATGTTTGAACTTCGAAGTTTAAATTTTGAACCATAAACCTGAAACCCTAGTCTAGGGTTTTGGATTTTTTTTTTTCTTCTTTTTAAGTAAATATTGTTGATAACTATGTATGCAAGCCCATTTTTCAACTGTTAATGTTTGAAACTTTGAACTTTTGAACTTTGAAGTTTAAACCCTAGGCTAGGCCCTAGGGTTTTGAGTTTTTTTCCTCCTCTTTTTAAGTTAATATTGTTGCGTGGTAACTATGTATGCAAGCCCATTTTTCAACTGTTAATGTTTGAATTTGAAACTTTGAACTTGAAGTTTAAACCCAGTCTAGGCCCTAGGGTTTTGGGTTTAGGGTTTGTTCCTCCTCTTTTTAAGTAAATATTGATGTCTGATAACTATGTATGCAAGCCCAATTTTCAGCTATCAACATTTTCATTTTAAACCCTAAACCCTAGCCTTTTGGTTTAAGTTTAAGTTTTTTTTTTCCTTTTTTTCAAGTGATTGTAACTTTGTTATTACTTGTTTCCATGTGCAAACATATAAAAAATGAAACATTTTTTTCCTTGTTACTTGTAACTGTGTACCTTTTCATATTATAAGCAATATAAGATGTGTTTTGTCACTTTCATGTGTACCTAAAGCTTGAGCCTTGTATGTTGTGTGACATGAATTATTGCTTTTATTGCAATATTTGATTTGCATAATGTTATTTCATTGTAATATGCATGAAAAAAACTTTTTTCAATGAATTTTTTTTGTTTTTTGTCGATTCTTTCCCCAATTTTTTTTGTTGATTATTGATTTTTGTTGACTTTTAAAAATACCTACTCTTTGTCAATTTCGATTTTCTCAACTATAATGGTTAATAAATTAGATTTATTATTAAGATATTCATTTTAATAATAAATTGATTAAATTTATTTACCTTAAAGAAGGTCGAGGAAGCATTAACAAGCTAAGAATATGTAAGGCTTGTAACCTAGATGAATTACAAACAAAATATTTAAAATAGAAATTAGAGGACTTAACACCACTCATTAAGAGGATGTTTAATACAAATATCTAATATAGCATTATGAGGGATTGGACAAGTCTAATAATACCTCTCTTCAAGAGTGGGATTGGACAAGTCTAATAATACCTCTCTTCAAGAGTGGAGATGTAGACAATCCCTCAAATTAGTGAATCATTATAGTAAATCCCCTCTTTGTAAAGTTGAAGAATGGTTGAGAGTAGAATTAGCAAGTGCATAGAAGAAAAAAAAAGGCAAAAGAAAAAACATATTTTAAACCAAAACACTTGACAATAGGTCATATCATCACTTATGAAAAAGGAGAAGCCTACATCTATTTTGTGGACTTGAAGAAAGGTTTTGACATTATCCTTAAAAGTAAACTATGGACTAAAATGGAAGAATTAGGCATACTAGAAAAGTATAGAGCAACAATACGTAGACTCTACGAGGATATCTAAGCTAAAATTAGAACACAAGCAGACCTTTAAGAATGCTTTTAAAATGGCATAGGAGTTAAAAAAGAATGCCCATTATCTTTTGCCTTATATTATATATTAATAAATTAGAAGAATTATTAAATCCAAATAAAGGGGACAATATTCATTTGGGAAGATATGTGGCGAGGCTTCTTTTGTATGAAGATGGTCCCATTATGAATCAAAGGTTAGCATAGGATTTGAGAGAGCATTTAAAGGCATTAGAGTACTTTTGCAATGAGGTATGTATGCAAGTAAATACCGATAAACCAAGATCATGATCTTCTCCAATCAAAAGAAAAATAATCAGTTACTTTTTTTTTTTGAAGGGGATCTTTTGGAAAAGTAACCACAATAAAAATATCTTGGGATAGACTTCAATAATAAGCTTAGTTGAGAAACATGTAGAATGAAGAGAACATTAGGAGGATGGAGAGCACTTTTTGCATTACAAAATATAAGCAAAGAGGTTGAATTATAGGTTTAGAAGACTATATAGGTTTTATTAGGTCTATTGCTGATACCAATGATGTACACGTGTGAAGTGTGGGCTAGAATAACATCATACTCAAAATGGAGGTAAATAGGAGAATTCAAAAACATTTGATTACAAAAAAATTTAAACTAAAAGAGTTAGTTCCACACAAGGTTACAGAAAAAACATGTTATTTCCCTATAGATGCAATTGCAATGGTTCTCTTCTACGATATCTAAAAAAATTGAATAGATGAATGCAAATAAATGACCTAAAATTGAAATAGAAGAAGATACAAATAAAAGAAATAAAACATGGATAAGTAAAACAAGTGGAATTTCAACTTGGATGAATGTCCAAATAATAACAAAGACAAAGACTTTAATAAAAATTCGAAGCAGTTATGTGCAGAAAAAATTTGGGAAGAAAGAGAACATTATCTTGTTGAATTTAATTCTACATATGATTATCACCAAAAGGTCTATGTAGAGGAAAACAGTAAATAGAAACCAAATATGCCCATGGCCCAACTGAGGACTCACACCAACTTAGATGTGAAAAATGTAGATGAGAGAGACCAAAATAGAAATGATAGGAGAAAATATATACCTTTTGTACTCCAGGGGAGGTTGAGATATAGAACAATTTTATGTTGGAATGCGAGACAATGATATTCAAGATAAGCTATGTTGATACTCTAGCAATAAAAATCATTGCAAGAATTGTTTAAAGAGGAGAAAATAGATAAAGTAGAATAATTCATCATCAAAATCAATAGAAAAAGATCAACGTTGTAGAAAGAAAAATGATTAGATCAAATTTAGGGTTGGCAACCACGATTCTTTGTAAAGTTCCTATTTCATAAGCTGCTTTTAGCTTCATGGATGTTAAAAATATTTTATTCTAAGCAATTTAAAAAGTGTTATGAAATTAGAGATTAATATATTGATAATTATTGTTTGGAGCATGAAGTTAGTGCAAGTAAGGAGTGAGCCTCATATTTGAAGTTTTTGCTCTAGATCTTTGGCAAAGTTTAAAAAGTAAAGGATTTTTATAAGGAAATAATGAGTGAATAAAAAATCCTTTTAAAGAAGCCTTAGTTGGAAGTAAGGATGCCCTAGTTAGGGGAAGTAATATTTATCCAATCAAAAACAAAAACAAGAATATATATCGTAATTTCTATCCAAGTGACAAATGATACACAATAAGGGATTATTAGGGATAATATGATTGAGAATGATATAACTTTTTATTTTTTTTAAACCTTTTCCAAAATATATTAATTAAATTTGAACCAAGAGAATGAGATCAATAATTGAATTATGAAAATATTGTATTTTGATGTCACAAATAAGGGATTACAAAGTAAAAGCAATTGAGAAATAAATGAAGTTTTTTGATCACAAGACAAACTCAAATATGAAACAGGGGGTTCATATTCTAGTAGAAGATGAATTAAAAAAAGAATTATTTTATTTCTAAAAAAGTCGCAAATAAAGCTTATACATGCCATTAAATTGTAAAGGACATCGTAGTCCATTTAGAGCGATCATTTGAAGAGACTAATAAGGATGTGCAAGATGGAATTAAATTTGTGAAGGAAGATGCAAAGTTATTTTTCAAAGTGGAGAATGCAAAAGAGATCAAGTTTGATCTAGGTAAATCATATCCAGTCTCTTCAAATAGTGAAAAACATTTTCTTAGGTAAATATGAAAGTTTTCTAAAGGTTGTCCCTTGTATTTTATGGTTTTTAGGGAAGCACTATAGATAAAGCAATATGCAAAATGTGCATTACACTTTAGGATTTTTAGGACAACATAAGAAAGTAAGTACCATGGAGGATGCCCCTAGGAATTTAGAGAGGCTAGGTAGCATTAGAAAAGAAGGTCTCTCTAAGGTTATATCTTGTATTTCAAGTTCTCTAGGGCAATATAAATCTATAGATGATATATTAAATTGCAAAGACTATGGAAAATGGAAGATATTGACAAAGATGAAAGCATTGGTGGAAATGGAAAAAGGAGAGGAAGAGCCTCAAAGTAAGAAAAAAGAGAAAAGGAAATTCAAAGGGATATTGATTTGGAAAATTGGAAACAAATATCACAAGTGTTAACAAGAAGTGAGGCTAAGACCACATATAAAAATAAGAAATGATAATAAAGATGGTATATTAGAATATTTGGGGCATAAATTTATCTCTAAAAAATGTTATCAAAGAATTAAGATATTGTTAAGCCTTGATTTTATTTCAATATGGGAAACAAAATAAATAGTGAGAAATGTAGGAAAACATTTAAATGATTTAGAAGATATGGGATTCTCTAGCAATCCGTACTATGAAATCTATAGGGACTAGTGCAATGATATGAGATACTTGCAAATGCGATGAAGAATTGCTATAAGAAATATTTAATTGGGTTGTTAGTAGTTTTTAGGGAAAGGAGAAGATATAAAAATTGGTGTCATTTGTATGCACTAAATACAATCACTCTTTGATATAGATGTTGGGATTACCTCATTTATTCATATCAAATTAAATAATGAATAGGAATATCTAGATTCTCATACTAACACAATTCTATCTCCTTCATAAAAGAATGGTGGTACTCTAGGTTCATCTAGATCAATGGAGGCTTTTGCTGCCTTGGTCAAATTATTATTTTTTTGGTAGGTTGTTCCTTTAATATTTTAGTAAACATGGGATAATAAGTGTTTTAGACAATCTCATGTCATAGAAATATTGTATAGTTCTTGACATCCAATAGTTGGCTACATATAAAGCATACAATCTCTTTAGATATTTTGTTGTGAGTAGAGGTAGATCACAAACCCTTTCTTTTTAGATGTGATCTACTCAATAATGGCAGCCAAATCCATTTTTTTTTTGTCCACATGGCTCCAAGACCACAATTTCTTTGAAATGGTTATGTTTTGATAGGTTGAAGCAAAGTTTGAAGGATAATATGTCTACAAGTTCATTGAAAAGATGAAATATCTAAAAATATCTATGAATATCCAAAATTTTAAATAATTTGGTAAAATATTTAATAAAAATAAGAGAATTAAATCCATGATTAACAATTTGCAAAAGATAGAGTAAATTCATAGAATGGACAAAGATGCTTATATGAAAAAAAAACACTTACTTTCCAATTATCATAACATAATATAAAAGGAAGATTCATATTGGGCTCAAAAATTTAGAGTGTTGGAATATGTGGTGTTAAGCTTCATGTAAGGCCTTAACCAATTTTTATATTGTATTTATTTGTATATACCTATGGGGCTTTGCAAAATTTTGTATAGGTAGGTTTATTATAATATTTTAATAACAAATATTAAGGTTAGTTCTTTGACTTAGAACTAAGGTCACATGTAATTTGGATATTTTACCCTTTAAGACCAACCCTTTTTTTTAAGCGAAAAACTCCTTGCGGAGCCGCCTTGGTATGAGAGACCACGAATAGGGGTTCTACACCGTCAAAGTCACCCGGGTCGCACCCGACCCTGCCCGCACCAACATTATCAATTGGATTTTGGATACCCAATTCAGCTTTTTGATAGGGTGGAGATTTGAACCTAGGACCTCCCTTGGAGGATTGCCCTCTCCTCTCCAACTCACCTACAACACTGGGTTCTTTAAGACCAACCTTGTTATTATAGGTTGGAGTGCTTATTCTTTTATTGACGATATTACTTTGGTGTCAATGGACACCCTTCCTATTGCATAGTGATTATCTGTGAGTTAATATTTTTTTGGATGATGTGTTTATTTTGTTTGTATTATTAAAATTGACATTGTATTAGAGTGGGTGTGAATCCCAATCACTCGGTCTCAAATTTTTGTCAAAATCTCTTCTATAATGGTTCTAGAAGTAGTGTGACTTTTGTAGAGCAATTTGTGGAAACAACTTGTGTTATTGATAGTTTTCAAGGATTGTGTTCCAAAATATTGGTTGGATAAAGATCATGAGGATCTCATTATGTTGCAACAAATCTATTTCTCAAGGAAAAATATTTCTCGATAGGTTAATTTTTTTTTATTTTCCTCTCTTAGCATTCAATTTGATTTTTTGAGTGGCCATATGGATGCCCTAGGTACTTTATAGAAAAAATAATGTATTGGATATTTTGAGGTTGTTTGAAACCCTCATTTGTCTTATATTGATTATTTAAAAAATCTATTTCCTTCTCTACTTTAGATCTTTTTCCATTTATGCAACATAGACGAGAAGACAATTTACATGATTTTTGAAGAAAATGAGAAGACATTAATACGTTTTGGCCACACTAAAAGTTAGAGAATTCATGGGATGAATTTCATGCATGTAAAACATCTTTGAGTCACATAAAAGGTTGCAAGTATGGTTCAATGACATTCATGCTACTTTGGTGCATGAGGATGGCTTGATTGTGTAGACACCAATAAGTCATACATTGCCACTTCTCCCATTTCGATCGATCAATTTGCAAAACCCATAAAATTTGCATATATTAGCCTCAAAATACTATTTATTTATCAAAATCACTATTCATAAGCCCCCTTTGATCCAATTAAGCCATTTCCTACGCTTAACTTTGGATCCCCATGTAACCATCATCTTTGCCTAACCATGGCTAATCTCTAACCTTGGTTAAAGTCACTTCATAGCCAAAATCCACCCCATGGTCAACCTAACCATGGTCAACCTAACTCATGACCACCTCACCTAGTCTACTCTTTGACTAGCCTAGGTGCCACCTCACCCATTTGACCTTGGTCTAACCTAGGGTCAATCTAAGTAGGGTTAACCTTAACCCTTGCTCCACACATCTCCCCATGAGCAATTAAGGCCTTAAATGGCTTTTGGAGACTTTTATGTCCCAAAGCATGGGTCAAGGGTGAGTCACCCTCCACCTCACCCAAAAAGTCAACTAACCTAGGGTCAACCTAACCCTAGTCACAACTAACCCTTGCTCCATTTCAAGTCCCCATGTGCATTTAAATCCATAAATGACATTTGAGGACTTTTGGGTTTCAAGGCATGGGTCAAGGGTGAGTCACCTTCCACCTCACCCAAGTCAACCCTTAACCCAGGGTTAACCTTACCATAGTTAGGGTTAGACTCTTACTCCACTCCACATCCCCATGCTCATTTATGATAGGTAGATGGGTGAGGGATTCTCTCACCCAAATGCACTAATGAGGTATGCCACATCAGGGGACACCTCACAAGGGATACCTCACTAGGGATACCTCATAAGGGACACCTCAGCGAACACCTCAACGGACACCTTAGCCCCCCCTAGCCTCTCCAAATTCTATAAATAGAGGGCTTTTTCTTCTATTCTCATCCATCCACATTTTACATACCAAAACTCTGCCAAAATTCAGCTAGGTTACCCCCATATTCCATCATCCACTTTACCATAAATCTCCGTCAATTACCATCACAAAATATCTTTTTGCACCCTTTTGTGTCCCAAATTTGGTGTATTTTGCAGGTTCTAAAGGTGACTCAACGGAGGTAGGAGTTCTAAGAGCTGTAGGAGACCATTTTGAATCACCCAAAATTCTATCAGGGTATCACAATTAGAGTCACAGGGTACCTTGCAACCAAAAATAGTCACACCCTAGGATGCAACCCTTTTCAAGGATCAATTTTAGGCATCAGTAGACCATAAAACCCTCCTAAAAGGTAAGTAATACTATTTTTTATGGTTTTGTAAACAATTTTATAGCTTTTACAATTATTTAGCTCATTTTTGAGTATTTTTATCTTCAAACATGAGGGGTCCGATCTAGAAAGCCCCCAAAAAATTCTAAACCCTTTTTTTAGGTCTTACAAGTCTTAACGATAGGTCGGATCGACAGTGGCACATGAGCAATAAGCCCACTCAACTTGAGGATATCTTGGAAGGTTGTTGAGGTGTTGTTGACCTCCTCACTGAAGAAGGGGTTTTCACCTTACAAAACCCTATTTTGTTTTCTTTGAAGGTACTTTTGTAAAAGGACATCCCTTGTATCCCTTTAAACTATAAATTGTAAACAATGTCGACTTTCCTTGGTTTTACTCTCGCACACTCGGTGGGACCCCTATAATTTTAGTTGATTTTATTTAAATTTTCAAATAATTGACTAACTTTTGTTGTTTTTCTATGCTATAGGTGATACAAAACCAACCCAGAACCCTACAAAACCTTGAAATACAACTCTAGTAAAAAAATAAGTCTTTTTGGTCTCCATGCCAGCGTCACAAGGTAGGGTGTGATCATTTTTAGTCGTAGGGTACCCTATGACCAAACCAAATGCTCTAGAAATTGGTTTAGAAACCAGTCTCTACACATCCAACAACTCCATAGTTGTAGGTAAGTTTGGGGGCTTGATCTGCCCTCATAAGAGATTGCTATTTCCTTTGCCACCATGCCTCCATAGGCCAAACCACCTGACAACAATAATGTCCCTATAGGTGTAATTGAGCATATTTCTCTTACTTTTTGGGTTTTTCTAAACTCGGTACCGCACCATCTTGCAAACTTTTGTGTTGACTTTCATTTTTGTTTGGTTGATAGCCTTTTTGCTTACAAAAATGATATTTTGTCCTTTTTTTTGTAGGTACCTGTACACAAATCAATTGTTGCACCATAGAGACTGTCAACGGGCCCAAAAATTCATAGAAATTCAACTTTTGATTGAGTCACAAGGTAGGGTGCGATCATTTTTAGTCATAGGGTATTCTGTGATCGAAGCTAATACATAGTTCAGCCCTACAAACACAATCATAGACACTTCTAGGAGTTGTAGACCATAGGTAAGTCTAAAAGACCTTTCTTTTTGGTTCAAAAATAGCAACTTTAATTAGGATTTCTAACATCTCTCACTTTCACAAAAGCCCCAAAATCGCTTTGGGCACTCTACAAAAATCATTTATTTTGCTTCTTAGCTTTAAAAAATGCCCCAAATCCATTTGGTCACACTTCATTTTGTTTTTTAATTTCTTAGAAAAGCTCCAAAATCATTTTGGTCAAATTTTCAAATCTCTTTCTCACTTCTATACATGTTAATTAGTTGCATAGTTGCATTGTTTAGAGTTAAAACACTTGCATAAGGTGTGAAGAGGCCTTCTAATCTCTTCATCTCCATGAGCTAAGAGCAATATTATGATTTTTACCTCATATATAAAGCTCTAAGGGACATCTAGCCATAACCTTAATAGGCATATCTTGGCTAGTGTAAACATATTTACGCCTAAGAAAGTCTTAGAATAGTTTGCTGAAATCAAGCGACTTTCCTTATTTCTCCTTAGCATAAAGTTTCTCTATTTACAAAACATAATTTGCATTGCTTCTCTTGCATTTCTTTCATTCTAAAGAGGCATTTCATTTTACAAAAAATAAAAGAAATAAAAAATAAAAAGGTTCTACTTTTGCTTAGTTTAGTTTTCATTTTTAGCATTTCTAGCTTTCCTAAGTAGCATCCATACACACTTCATGTTTTCTTTCATATTGATCAGGTTGGATTTCATCACCAACCCCCAATTGATACCAACAATGTTGATATTCATCTCCTTCCGTTGGCTTACCCCCATGAATGGTTTTTGGACTTCATGACCAAAAAATCCCCTATCTTGAGATATCCTTGGGGTAGGTTTGGATTAGATGCCCCTGCTCATAGGGCTTCATATGATTAGTGAGTGTGCAATTGTCACTTGTGATTAAGCCCATTCGAGGGTGAATCGAAAGCCCGACTGGTCCAATAGCAAGTCTTAGACAATGTTACCTCTTTCTTATGAGGTTTTACATATCTCCCCTCTAGGTTTTCCAAGCCATTGTCTTCATTAGAATTCATTCACCTTTTTATGTACAGTTAGTTACCCCTTGCATACCTTTGGGTATAATAGGAAATTGTGAGTAAACATATATTCATAGGTTACATCTGTCACCTCTTTCTCTATTTTAGGGATTGTTAGAACATCTCAAACACACTTTTACAAAACTTGCATGTTCATTGTTTTGATTGTTAAATAGGTTGATTTTTGTTGGAGAATATCTTACAAAACCTCCTAAAATAGGTTGCAAAGCCTCCAAAACAACTATCTAAATATCTTTGGGCACATTTTAGGCAACTCTACCACCTTTGTAACTAGTTCCATCATAGTATTAAGGTACCTTGTGATCCAAAACAGTCATAGGGTACCCTACGATCGAAACCTCTATTTCACAGATAGGCTCAAACACCATAAAAACACTCACACAACTACCATATTGGCCTGAAATTCTCAAAAACTTAGTTTCTTATATTGTCAGTCTTCAATAATTATCCTTACCCAAGGTTTAAAACTGAGTGTAAATACTCCTAGCTATGGAGGTGTCTCCCATGATCCCTTCTTCTCCAACCAATTCATCAGGGCATTCAAAGGAAACCACCTCTACCCATTCTCAAAATTTATATGTTTCCTCTCATTCCTCATGCCTACCTTGTATGTCGGGCAATAAAAGTTCATCCTATGATCATGACCTCAGGTATCAAGCTAGTCGCATCACTACCCCATTGAGGTCTCATGCGAGAACTACTCTCTCCTCTCTGTATTAATCTCTATCACATCATTTGTAGCCTTTTTGAATACCACCTTCTCCACCTCTTCTTTCGTCATATCATTTTCCATTCCAACGATACAAGTCGATGGGTATGCCCTAGCCTCCCTATCCCCCTTTTCCTCATTTATCTCACTCATATTCACATTCTTTCCCACATCAATCAACCTCAATCTCTCCTTTGATTTATATGCAATACATGTTAGAGCATATCAATAATCTTGAGTTGTGGTTAAGTGACTGTAGGTGTCGTACACCCACCTATAATCCATGCATAATATTTTCTACAATGCCTCCACTTCAATAAACTCATCACCCTCCATAATGGGGTCCTTAAAAATCTAAACAAGCAATCACCCCATCATCACCAACCCAACCTTTTGCTCGCCCACGATGACTTTATCGACCACCCCGTAATTGGACTTCCATATCAGAGCCATTTGTTGATATCTTTCAAAATTTATACGATGTAGGTCACATCACCTTGCCTGATGTAAGACCAAAATATCCAAATAGGATAAAACCCAAATCATATAATGCACAAGTTTTCTCTTACCATCATTAGTAAGGGCATGACATCAACCATTATCGCATCTTTAAGCATCAGGTTCAATATATGATCGATCAAGGAGTCATCCAAATTAAAAATCTCCTCACTATCTCGTAATCAAAACTCTTATTCCTCTCTTTTATCCTTGACTCTGCTCTACTTCCTCATTCTTCCTCATCTCTTCCCACTCTTTTTTCATGAAGTTTCATGTTATTATTGCACGGTCACGCATGAGTGGCTACGTACCTATGACTGATCCTTTTTCTCCTCTCTTTTCTTCTCTTCTCCCCTTCTATTCCTTATTTTATCTCCATTCACCTATTTTTCATCATCATTTCTACATATTCACACCAATCTCGTGACTAGGGTATTTCTTCCTCTTCCAACATTTTTTTCACAACGAGGAGAGTTCTTCCCCTTGTAATATTTTTATCATGATTGGGATTTTCTCCCCCCTCAAATCCTTTCATGACTAAGGTACTTCACCCTCTTTCAAGTCACATTTCTATTTGGGGAAATTCAATCCTCTTCTAACCATTTTTGTGACTGCGAAAGTTGGCATTTCTCTCACATCTTGTCATTTAGCATGTACTCATATTAATGTTGCCAAGAACACTAAACTAGTCACAAGGTTTAAATATTGTGTCCTTTGCCTCACCTTCATCAATAAATCAATCGCCAGGTTCAAAAAGTTGCACCCTTTGCCTTACCTTCATCAATTAATCAATCATCGAATTGCGCCCTTTGCCTTACCATCACAAATTATTGCTTCAGATAGCAATTTTTAATTCCTTAATTAGCCTAGATATTGCTTCAAATAGCAATGTTGTATTCCTCACTTCCATTCATTTAAAAGTAAAAAGGTTTCTCCAAAAACCTCAAGGCATTTGGATAATTCTTTTTCGAATCTTAGCAAACAGGTTTCTCCAAAAACCTCAAGATATTTGGACAATTCTTTTTAGAATCTTAGCAAACATGTTTCTTCAAAAGCCTCAAGGCATTTGGATAATTCTTTTTAGAATCTTAGAAAACAGGTTTCTCCAAAAACCTTGAGGTATTTGGACAATTCTTTTTAAAATCTCTTTTAGAAAATAGGTTTCTCCAAAAATCTCAAGGTATTTGGAAAATTCTTTTTAAAATATCTTTCAGCAAATAGGTTTCTCCAAAAACCTCAAGGCATTTGGACAATTCTTTTTAAAATCTCTTTCAACAAATAGGTTTCTCCAAAAACCTTAAGGTATTTGGACAATTCTTTTTAGAATCTTAGCAAACATGTTTCTCCAAAAACCTCAAGGTATTTGGACAATTCTTTTTAGAATCTAAGCAAACAGGTTTCTCCAAAAACCTCAAGGTATTTGTACAATTCTTTTTAAAATATCTTTAAACAAATAGGTTTCTCCAAAAACCTCAAGGTATTTGGAGATTCTTTTTAGACTCTTTCAACAAATAGGTTTCTCCAAAAACCTCGAGGCACTTGGACAATTCTTTTTTGAATCTTAGCAAACAAGTTTCTCCAAAAGCCTTAAGGCATTTGGATAATTCTTTTTAGAATCTTAGCAAACAAGCTTCTCCAAAAACCTCAAGGTATTTGGACAATTCTTTTTAGAATCTTAGAAAATAGGTTTCTCCAAAAACCTCAAGGTATTTGGACAATTCTTCTTAGAATCTTAGTAAACAGGTTTCTCTAAAAACCTCAACATATTTGGACAATTATTTTTAGAATCTTAGCGAATAGGTTTCTCCAAAAACCTCAACGCATTTGGACAGTTCTTTTTAAATCTCTTAGCAAAGGCACCAAACCCCTTTGATAAAATTTCAATTTCATTTCAAAGGCTTCAAACCCCTTTGGTCAATTTTTCATTTCATTACTTACTTCATCGTCTTAGCATAGATCTTGTACATTCAACATCAAAAACAACAAAAATACAAAAACAATAACAACAATAATAAAAATGCAAATAAACCAAAATTGTCCATTAGTGACGTATCTTGCATTTCATTTTCCTCTTTTCTCCTTTGTCTTCTACTTCCTTTTCCTCCACATCTACCTCATCTAGATCTATATCAATGTTGTATGGTCACGCTTCGAGCGACTACATACCTTTGATCTAGTTCTCTTCCTTCTCTTATTTTCTCCTACATTCTTCCATTCCTTATCAATGTTGTATGGTCACGCTTTGAGTGGCTACATACCCTTGATTTGGTCTCATTTTCTTCTTGTCTTCTTGCTCTTTCTCTCTTTTTGTTCTTGGTCAATGTTGTATGGCCACACTTCGAGTGGCTACATATCTCTGATTGGTTACAGTTCCTTTCTTTCTCTTCCATTTCTTCTACATTTTCTTTTCTTTCTTTCTTCTCTTTCCATTTCCCATTTGTTTCACAGGCTCACTTTCTAGCCTCTTCCATCATCATCCACACTCATCAATCATGTTGATGCCATCAAACATTGGCATTCAATTCTCTCATCATATGCATCCATGCATGCCATCATGATTTATCCATATCAATTGGATAAATCATTTGGATTCACAAATTCGTGTTAAACTATCACACTTGATTTTCTTGCTCAATAATAGGTTAGTCTCATTATTACTCTACATTCGTAGGCATCTTATCATGTCACTCACCCATGCTTTCCATTCTACTACATTATTTGTTGTCACGTCATCATATCACTTAGCTTGTACATATGCACACAACATTTTACATACAATAAACCATCATAGTTATTTCAATCAATCTTCATCAAATGCCATCAAATTCTAAAGCATCTCAAAGCTTCCCCTAGTTGGCTTGAGTTCTTTCATAGACCAATCATGTGTTTCACATATCAAGCAAATTTTGAGTATAGGGAGCACAACACCTTGTGTAAGCCTTGTCATCAAGTGAATGGTTCCCTTACTCATCCTATCATTTGCATGATCTAAACCTAAGGATCGGCAAAAGGATAAGCTACAAAAAAAAGAGAAAAATAAAAGAAAATAAAAAGTAGAAAACAAAAGCAAAAGTCAAAAGAGCACCACAAAAAACAAAAGAACACTATATATTAAAAAAAATCTTGAATTCTTGAGGTCCTTAGGTCCATAGATCATGGGGCTAATCTCCATCGGGGCTATATATGCCTGATTGGTAGTGGAGTGTGCCTTATAAGTGGTGACACGTCTATCATTTTAGCAATATTATTTTGTATAGACCACTGTACGCTCATGGATGAGCTAGCTTAATTGACTAGATTTATAATTGGTTAGTCCAACCTCACTCAAAATGGATAAATTAACATCATTTGCACACACAATTCCATGATAGGCTCAATATTAGTCATAATAGTCAATATTTTTGTAGGATATTGACTGACTATTATATGAGTTTGATTGATCAAACTATGGTGTTTGACTTTCTAGAAATTCTTCTAAACATCCAACAATCTTGGGAACAAGGAGCGAACAACATCATTGCTAGCTCTACCAATAACAAGTGTTCTCTTCATCACGTTTGTACATTGTCATTCATTGTATACTCACAACATCATTTACATTGCCTGCATTGATTTAGGTTCATTTTCAATTGCATTCATCATACACCTTACATGTTTTCTTATTTCATGTTAGGATAATCGATCAGCGTGACTATTCCTTTGTATTTGACTGATTCAACCATTTGAGATGGTCCAAATTAAATACAAGTTTGCAAATGTATGACTACATGCACTCATCATAATAATACATACACCACACTTCTCGCATCCATACATTTACATTTTGGCATATTTATAACTAGTTGAATCAATGCTACATTTCATATGCTATCTATCAAAAATTATCAACAATACATACTCACATGTATTAAATCACCACAAACATACATCATACACAATCAATACACATCATACCATTGTACATCATCAAGAGAACTCATCATATCTATAGTATATCATAAAATGGATTGTACATAGTCAAAAATACTCGTAGGCTACATCGTATATGCATGATGCTATATGTCACTTCATAGGCAACTATCATAAAATATAGAAATGATGGCATACTTGTCAAACCAAAAAAAAAAAATAGCAAGCTATATCAGCTTTGTTGCTCACTGGGAGTCTCCCCCCTCTCCTCATGTCTGCTAGGAGGCTCCTCAGCCCTCCTTAGATGCCCCTTGCTGCTCTACCCTAGGATAGATCCCTCTACCCATGGCTTTGCTCACTCCATTACTTAAGACACTACCACAATAGTTTATTGGGTACTCCTCTTAATCTAGTACAACTAGGACTCAAAATGTATACAAGACAAGATATATATCCCTTGACTCGCTAGTTGTAACTTCAACTTGTGAATCCTCCTACCATATCTATCAAATAGTTGCTCCACATTCTCCTTTACATGGTGCATCCTCTCAAGCTTGACCATCTCGGTCACCATCACATCACTCTGAGTTTGCTCTTTCTCTATCACCTCATGCAATCTAGCCATCTCGACTGCCATCACCTCACTTTGATCCCTTTATTGTTTTATCACCTCATGTAATCTAGCCATCTCGACTACCATCACATCACTTTGAGCCTGCTCATACTCTATTGCCTCATGTAATCTAGCCATATTGGATGCCATCACCTCACTCTAGACCCTCTATTGCTTTACCACCTCACACAATCTAACCATATCGACCACCATCACATAACTCTAAGCGCTTTGTTGCTTTTCCTCATATAATCTAGCCATATCGACCACCATCACATCACTCTAAGCCCTCTACTATTCTACCTCCTCACACAATTTGGCCATATTGACCACCATCATATCACTCTCATCCCTCTACTACTCTACTTCCTCATGTAATTTTGCCATCTCGACCACCATCACATCACTATGAGCCCTCTACTGCTCTACCTCCTCACACAATTTGGCCATCTCGACCACCATCACATCACTTTGAGTCCTCTATTGCTCTACCTCCTTACATAATTTGGTCATCTTAGCTACCATTGCATCACTCTGAACCCTTTGTTGCTCTGCCTCGCATAATTTTTCCATATTGATCACTATCGCATCACTTTGAGCCCTCTATTGCTCTACCTCCTTACATAATCTTACCATCTCGATCGCCATTGCATCACTCTATACCCTTTGTTGTGTGGTCTCCTCATGCACTCTCACCATCTCTATTGCCATCACCTCACTCTAGATCCGTTGCTACTCTGTCTCTCCATACAATCTAGCAATCTTAGCCTCCCTTGCCTCTCGCTCCCTATGGATTTGAACCTCTACCATAACTCTCCAATACTACCAATAATGTGTCACGCTCCAACTACAACTCCTTTTTTTACACTCTAAATCTCCCCATCTCCCTCTCTGCATCAATGTTAACCTATTACGATTGTATCTCTCTCCGCCATCAAAGTCACTGTATCCTATGTCTAGGCCATATCTCGTAGGGTCATCATGGCCTCAACCTGGCGCACCCTATCTCATAATATATGGGCATCCTCAATAGCATCCATAATACTACATAGACAGATACTCAGATCAACCTCTTTTGTCGCTAGATCATCGGTCCCCCAATGTCCACCAATGGACCTACCTCACCCACCTTTGATGGACCTACTCCACTCTCCAAATGTTGCCTCACCCATCACACTAAATATGCATTTGTCTCCTCCTCAATCTCAACATCAGGTCCACCTGCTACACAACCTGGGCTACTTACCCCATATGTTGCACCATCTGGGCTACTCTACCTTTGCTACTCCCTTGGAGCTACTCTCAAACCTTGATGTACCTCTCCCAACCACTCTAAGCCTTTAGTCAGTACTGTTATTGCTTCACCAAATCCATCTATCACTCCTCTGCTCGACTTCCAGCTTTGTGTAACCCATCACACATTGTACTTTGGTATCGTCTGTGCATCATCTACATCAGGAATAACTATATATGCATCCACAAATGTATCCAAAGGTCCCACTTGTAGCTATATCCCTCAATCTTCCTTAACCCACCAGATAACTATTGGCAGATTAGGCACTCCCTATCACAATTCAAACTACCTCAACACCCGATTGAATGGAAAGTACTCTATCTACAATGCATCCTATCCATTCACCCATCGTTCGTGCCTCACTCAGTACAACTTGAAGTCAATCTCATCCTACAATGGTGCCCCTCTCCACAGCCATCAAATTATGTCCTAGCCTCTCGATCTCCCAAAAACTCCTCTATAAAAGAGTGATTGTCCCTCATGAGGTCTATGCAGTCATACCTCCATATTTATCCACCACCTTAATGTGTATGGTATTGGTCCCCATCAGCTCATAAGCTTTGTACAGTAGTCCCTCTGGTCTCAGCACTGCTATATGCTCCCAACCCCAAATCTACACTAAAAAATTGCACACCATCCCTATTCGTGTCATCCTTTGTAGCACATGTAGCTCACTGAATGTCTACACTAATAATGTGGGAGCCCATGCAAACTGATACATGTACTCTACCATATCACACAACACCTCCATCATCCTCCATATAAATCTATAGTTGAAACATAATGCAACACGTAGGTATAAATTGTGATCATCGCCAAGTAGTGTCTCAAAGATATCTCCTTATTCCTTCAACAATCCTCATATGCTATATCTCCACTACTCACCATCACCCCAGCCTATTTATCGCCAAAATTCTACTGCAATATGGCCCTATTTTGCCTCCTCCCTATGACAATCATCATTAATCCATACATTGGTAGTTGATATATGCAATATACGTCCTCCAATATAATAGTCATTTTCCCTGTTGGGAGATAAAATGTGTTTCGATCTAGATGCTAGTGCTCACACAACGCGGCCAAATAAGAATGGTCACAATGCATTGTCACCATCTTTGCTACTTTGTGAAAGCTCACATCCCACAACCACTATCTCTCGCTAGTACCCCACACCTCCTTTATATCCTTGATCAATGGATGAAACCGGTGTCTCAACTCTATTGTCTTCACTTGTCCAACATCATTCTTCCATCAATATCAGCATTAAATGCCAAAATAAGTTCAAATTTTTTGTACAATATATGGAATCCCGTACAAATTATATACAATCATACCATCATAGGGTGCCCTGCGACTATATGGATGAGGGTAGATTTCACCCATTTGGCTTATTTACACAAATTTGTCAAAAAAAATTAAAATTTACATCATACACATGCAAACAGGCACCCACACACATGTACATACGCACCTCAAAAATCATGCCAAAAAAGCATCCGCACACATGCATACATGCTACCTCATCTTCATTACCATATTTCATATATCATCTACACTACAGTTTCATTTCACTACAAAAGGGTCCTAGGGTTCCTTTTATTCCTCAAAATTTATAAAAAAATGGTTACAAGGTCAACTTACCCCAACTACACACCCTCCAACATCTGCTTGCATCGCACTTGTGGTCATCTCGTCCACTTCACCCTCGATTTTAGTGGTGCTCTACTTCTAAAAATCTCTTCCTCACTCCTTGCCTTAAATTTGTTTCCTTCACAAAGTGCAAAATGACTTGCACACCTTAAGATTTTTCTTAAGTAGATGGGTGCCAAACGGTCACAAGGTACCCTACAACCATTTTGGGTTGTAGGGTATCCTATGACCAAAATTAAATTACTTCAAATTCTATCAATTGGCTCAAAAATATGATCTCTACCTCAATTTCATACCAATTATGCATTCTCTTTCTATTTTCATGCGATTTAACACATTCTATCACCCCATCGACCACTTTGTCAAGTGTTTTGTAGCTGCTTCATATTTTCTCCTTCCATCAACTCATTGCTTGATGGGGTAGACATACATAAAATCTGCTTTGCACATGACCAATAAGCAAACACTCACTCTTGGAAATTACGTTTGTCCAAGAACTTTACCTAAGACCATCTTGAAGCCCTATTTTGTTGGGGCAAACACAAAGCAAAATCTCAATAAATGTGATATGCTTCCCTTCAATGTTTGTATGGTTACTCACAAATTTTCTTCATCGAGGTGGCAATTCAAGTCCACTAAAAAGTGATCGAAGCTTCACGAGGAAACCTACCCTTGGTTGTTTCGTTTATCGCATTCAATCAAGCTCAAAAATTTGTCAAATGCAAAGTTCCAAAAACATACATCCCTTCCATAATTGGGGTATTTTACATTGATCATGACAGTAAGATAATCTTGTGCCTACTCTCCCAAAAATTGTCGTGGCATGACAAAGGTTGTAATCATCCGCAATCATCCATCATCAGAATCAAATCACCAACATCGTGTTACAAGTTTTTGCACCGCACCATGTCTTCACACAATGCAGTATAAAAAGGGGTAAAATGTAGACATCAAAAAGTCGTACATTGCCACTTCTCCCATCTTGACCGATCAATTTGCAAAACCCATAAAAAATTGTATATATTAGCCTCAAAACACTATTCATTTATCAAAATCACTATTCATGCACTATTCATAAGCCCCTTTGGGTCAATTAAGCTCTTTCATATGCTTAAATTTGGGTCCCAATGTGACCATCATCTTTGCCTAACCCTAGTTAATCTCTAACCTTGGTTAAAGTCACTTCATAGCCAAACTCCACCCCATGGTCAACCTAACTCATGGCCACCTCACCTAGTCTACTCTTTGACTAGCCTAGGTTCCACCTCACCCATTTGACCTTGGTCTAACCTAGGGTCAATCTAAGTAGGGTTAACCTTAACCCTTGCTCCACACATCTCCCCATGAGCAATTAAGATCTTAAATGGCTTTTGAAGAATTTTATGTCCTAAAGCATGGGTCAAGGGTGAGTCACCCTCCACCTCATCCAAAAAGCCAACGACTAACCTAAGATCAACCTAACCCTTACTCCATTTCAAGTCCCCATGTGTATTTAAATCCATAAATGATATTTAAGGACTTTTGGTTTTCAAGGTATGGGTCGACGATGAGTCACCTTCCACATCTCCCAAGTCAACCCTTAATATAGGGTTGACCTTACCGTAGTTAGGGTTAGACTCTTACTCAACTCGACATCCCCATGCTCATTCATGACAAGTAGATGGGTGAGGGATTCTCTCACCCAAATACACTAATGAGGCATGCCATATCAGGGGACACCTCAACACCCCTTAACCTCTCCAAATTTTATAAATATAGGGTCTTTTCTTCTATTCTCATCCATCTACCTTTTACATAACAAAACTCTGCCAAAATTCAGTTAGGATAGCCCCACATTCCATCGTCCACTTTGCCATTAATCTCCATCACAAAACATATTTTTGCACCCTTTTTGTGTCCCAAATTTGATGTATTTTGTAGGTTCTAAAGGTGACTCAACGGAGACAAGAGTTCCAACAACTATAGGAGTCCATTCTGAACCACCCAAAATTCTATCAAGTTATGACAGTTAGAGTCGCAAGGTACCTTATGACCAAAACAGTCACACCCTAGGGTACGACCCTTTTCAAGGGTCAATTTCAGGCATCAGCAGGCCATAAAACCCTCCCAAAAGGTAAGTGCTACTATTGTTTTATGGTTTTGTAAACACTTTTATAGCTTTTGTAATGATTTAGCTCACTTTTGAGTCTTTTTATCTTCAAACATGAGGGGTCTGATCTAGACAGACCCCCAAATGTTCTAATCTCTTTTTGTAGCATACAGGTCTTGAGGACAAGTCAGATCGATAGTGACACATGAGCAATAAGCTCACTCAACTTGAGGATCTCTTCAGAGGCTATTGAGGTGTTGTTGACCTCCTCACTGAAGAAAGGGTTTACACCTTACAAAACCCCATTTTGTTGCCTCCAAAGGCACTTTTGTAAAAGGGCATCCCTTGTATCCCTTTAAACCATCAATTGCAAACAACGTCGACTTTCCTTAGTTTTAGATTGGTTGTATTCCAAAACAAGGTTGTGTAAGAAAAACCATGATAGTCATGGAAAGACCATTAGCATGTTTGGATCATTTGTGAATTTTCAAAGGGGTCCTAGTTCAACACTTCTTTATTTTTCCACCAAGTATTCTATTTTGAACAATGAAAACAAAGATCTTTGTCTCGTTTTTTTTTAAGTTTTAATTTTAAATTGGGAATATTTTGCATTTTGGCAACAAAATAGATGTCATCCTTTGTTTAATGGAAACTAGAATGGTTATAAGAGCATTATTTTTGTTAGAATATACTCATCCCTTAGTGTAGGATTTGTCCTAACAACACTTGCATGCCTCATAAGGCTCTTTGAGAATGGAGGCCCTAGGTTTGACTCATGCAGAGGATTATTTGAAGATTTGATGGTTAGTGCATAACAAGTGTTAAGGGGGATGCATGTCATTTTTCAAATACATAATCTCTCATTCCAATCTAGTATGTGTTCCTATATGACCTCCTACCTTTTCAAGCTTAGAGTAGCATGTAGCACAATGGTAAGGTGCTTGTATTATGAGCCATTGCCTTTGAAGAGACATTGGTTTGAATCCCTACCACCCCTTTTGGCTAAAGGATCAAGACAAGGAAATACCACCAATTGGAAAAATGGAATTTGGAGAGGGCTTGGGAGGGTAGCTAAGCTTCTTTGGTTTTCATGGCTCCATGGGAGTTGTAGTTGTAATGACTCCAATGTATCCACATTGACTATCTTTATTTTAATTAGCTTTATTTCTAGGTTAATGTAGTTAGCCCTTTAGCATTAGGATTAGGGTTAATGTTGATTTAGTCTATAAAGAGGATGAGTTATGTTGTAGTTGGGATCATCTTTCATATTCAAATTTAATTCACCTCTATTATGCATATGAGCTTTTCCCTCTCCAAGTGGCTAAGAGACTTCATCTTATCTAAGTGGCTAAGGATTTGTATTGATTTATATTCAAAATATGATTACTTGCATTTATAAGTTTTTGGCATTAAATATGAATTTATTATTATCAATAAATGTTATATATTGTGCATTGTTGAGTTACTACTACAATTATTGTATTCCTTAAAGTTGTTTCATTACAAGTGGTATCAAAGCATCGATCTTGGTTCCATCTGGTGATACTAATTTATGATAGAAAGATGCATGAACCATTTCAAAACCTTTGTCAACTAGTTCTACTTCTTGTCTCCTTGTAAATTTTTGTCAATTTTTTGGCTTATCTTTTGGTGCATTTTTCTTCTTTAATATTGTGATTTTGTTGTTACTAATCCCTCTTTCCAAACATGATTTAAAAGAAGAGTATTTGGTGTGTCAGGACCCTTGTGGGATACCTATCCCATTGCAATCGTCTCTTCGAGAGGGACAAAAGAAGGGGTATTTCTAGCAACATTTTTCATGAATCATGTCTCGGGACCCTTGTGGGAGACCTATCTCATTGCAATTGTCTCTTTGAACTAATTGAAATAAGGGGTATTTCTCATAATAATTTTTAGAAGTGCTTCAAAGGATTATTTAATATTTTATAATTAAACCTAGTGTATGCACGAATCTACCACTCCTACTAGTTGCTTGTAAATCAATGATAGATTGTAGTGCATTGGTCATTTAGAGGATGTTTCCATGAGAAAAAATAAGTGCTAACCCTAAAATCACGATAAGAACCACAACACTCCTCTAAATATCAATAGTTTTGACCATCTTCCTTAAATAATTGGAATGGATTTACCTCCTCCTAACACCATTCCTTTTTTCTCTCCTCCTTTGAATAACCCTCCTCTTTCCACTCTCTCATTACCCCTCCAATTGGTAATACTATTGTTGATATTATTGATTTTGGTTTGTGTACCTATCTTGAGAAATAAGTGTGGTTAATTCTATTATGATTGCCTTATCCAACATCCAAAGCTTCCTAAACATGTACTCTACTATGAAGTTCCCTAACCACAAGTATCAACAAGACACTGGGTAGTATCCATCAAACATGCAATAGGAATTGAATCCAAGGGATACAAGCATTCTTCAATAGATGCCATTTGGTCATAGACCTTCAATTTCCTATGGCAATCACATGACTCCCTATGCTACTAGAGGTACTCTTCTAGGTATGGGTGGATATATCTAAGGTTTTGCTTATGATCTAGATGCATCTATAGGAGGTGCTTCTAATTTACTTTACTGGCCTCATGATGTTCCTATTCCATGCATTGAAATCCCCACCTTTGAGGGTGCCAATTCACATGGGTGGCTAAATAGAAAAGATGGATACAATCATCCATCTACACCTTGTTCCTAAAGAAGGTCATGTCACATTAGTTGTTAATAATTTAGGAACCTATGCTTATCAATGGTTGTTATGGGATATTTTCCAACTAGGGACCTCTCCTTGATGGTTTGAGTTCAAAGCACAATTATTTGAAACATTTAACATAGGATCTTCCACATTGTATATGGCTTGTTTGATGCAAACTAAGCAAACTAGAAAGACTGAGGAGTATTGCATAGAGTTCATAAGGCTTCTCATTTACACCTACCAATTAGATCTAAAGTGGTGGTCTCAACCTTTTTCCATGGTCTCAAGGATAAAATTCTATGGGAAGTCAACACACTTGATCCCTATGCTCTTGAGGATGCTCAATGTATAGCTTTGGTAGCAGAACAAAAGCTTCAAGATCCCTATCCCCAAACTTGGTATGACTTCAACCCTCAAGGTCCTTACTTTAATAACTACAATAATAAGTGCTCCCAAGGATTTTTATATTTCAAATGTCATTCTCACCATCCCTAAGATTAGGCCTATGAACAACGTTGCAACTTTGAAGTAGAAGGTGAAGAAACAACAATCTTAGAAGATGAAGATTCATTGTAGTAAGAGAACTTACCTAATGTGGATGAGGTTGACCATGAGGATGATACAATGGCTCTTTTCAATTATTCCCTTATGGGGATCCAATCTCACCATACCATCAAGGTTGAAGGATTCATCAAATGATAACCTATCAATGTGTTGATTGATTTAGGTAGAACACAACTTTATTAAAAATAAGACAACATAGTCTTTAGGATTGTATATCATTCTTTAAATCATGACAAATTTCAAGTATTGATTGCAAATGGGGGTACCGCTTAGTATGTGGATTGAGCAACTAAGGTTAACATCCAAATGGGAGATTATACTTGGTCAAGAAATCTCTTTGCCATGTATCTAGGCAGGGTAGATGTCATTATGAGAGCAAAATGTTTATCTTAGCTTTGTGATATTACTATTCATCTGCAATGAGTATATGTCAAATGGATGAAGAATAGAAAGGTAATTTATCTCCAAGGAATCCATCTCCTCCCTCCAAAGTGGTTAGTTCCCATAACGTGAAGAAGATATTGAAGAAAGATGGTCATAGATTCTTTGCCTATGTCAATTGCATGGAAGTTCAATATTTGGAATCATCTCTTATAACTCTTTCTTTAGACTTGCAGAACATTATGGATTGTTATGCATGTCTTTGGTGATCTTACGGGTCGTCCCCCTAAGCATACACATGATCTTACCATTCACATAGTTTTAGGAAGTCAACCTCCTGATGTACATACTTACCACTATCCTTAGGCCCAAAAGTCTTAAATTGAGAAGCTGGTTTAGGAAATGTTGGAGCAAGGAATCATTTGTCCAAGTATTAGTCCTTATTCCTCTCTTATGGTTATCGTGATATGCAAGGAATGTCCTAATATTTGAGCTCTCAACAAGATCACTATTAAAGTTAAGTTTTCAATCCCTATTATAGATGACTTTTTGCATGATTTACATGGTTTCAAATACTTTATAAAATTAGACTTGCATTCTGAATTCTAATAAATTAGGGTTAGAGAAGAGGATATCCCTAAGAATACTTTTTGCACACATGAGTGTCATTATGAGTTCTTAGTCACGCCTTTTGATCTCACTAATGCTCCTTCTACTTTCTAAAGTCTTATGAATGTTGCTCCTTCCACTTTCTAAAGTCTCACGGACGTTGTCTTTTATTCTTTTCTTTGCAAGTTTGTCTTTGTTTTCATTGATGATATCTTGGTTTATAGCAAGTACTTGGAAGATCATCTAGTTCATGGGGACAAAGTACTTTACCTATTACAAAAGGAAAAATCTTTGTCAAAAGCTCTGAAGGTCCGTGATGTAGAATACCTATGACATGCATCTTAGGAGGGAGTCATGGTAGATCCTAACAAGATCAAAGGCATGCAAGACTTGTCCTTGCCCAAATCCCTTAAGCAGTTCCATGGAATTTTAGGTCTCACAAGCTATAACAAGAAATATCCATAACTAAGGTAAGATTGTTGCTCCTTTCATTACTCTCACTAAGGAGGTTGTATTTTTTTGGATTGAAGTAGCTTCACAAGCCTTCATACCCTAAATTAGGTTATGCATACCACGCTTAATTTTATTAAACCCTTTATCATTGACTATGATGCTTTAAGCATAGGTATTGGAGCTATTTTGATGTAGGATGGACACCCATTGGCCTTTGAAAGTAAGCAAATCTATGGTAAAATATGGGATGATCCACTTATGAGAAAGAAATGTTAGCTATTCTACATATCATTGAGAAATGATAGCCTTATTTGTTGGGGCATCGCTTCATCATCAAGACCAACCATAGTAGCCTTAAGCATTTCTTAGAATAGTGTCTCTCATGTCCTCAATAGAATAAATGGTTAACTAAGATGTTGGGATATAACTTTGTCATTAAATACAAGAAAGAAAAGGAGAATGTGGTAGTCAACATTTTATCTCACAAAGATGATATTATTGTTGTTAGTGTCATCTATAGTCTTGTTCCACAATGGCTTTCTCAATTTTAGGAAGACTAGCTTTCTAACCCAAACACTGCTCGAATCATTCAAGAAATGGAAGTTGGATCCTCACTACCTTTATTTTCTCATATATTGATGGGGTTTACAATAAGAATCACATTTATCTTCCTCAATCCTCAACTATTAAGAATAGTGTCCTCAAAGAAATGCATGCATCTGCTTTTGTTGGACATTCTAGATTCTTGAAAACATATTAGTGGGTGAAGCAATCTTTTCTTGGAAAGGACTAAAAGTAGATGTCAAGAACTTTGTGGTTGAATGCAAGGTATGTTATCATAACAAGCAAAAACTATTAAATCTCCTAGGTTGTTGCAACCCTTACCTATTCTTGACCACCAATAGAAGTACATATCCATGGATTTCATTGAGGGCCTTTCCAAATCTATGGGTAAAATGGTGATCTTTGTGGTAGTGGATTACTTTTCCAAACATGCTCAGTATTGTGAATTATAACATCCCTATTTAGCTAGCAAGATTGCCAAGGTATTCCTTGATTTAGTTTTTAAATTGCATGATATGTCTAAGTCCATTATCAATGATCGTGACCCTGTCTTCAGAAGTAATTTTTGGAAGAAATTGTTCTATCTTAGTGGTACTTTGTTGAATATGTTTTCTTATTATCCTTAGTCAAATGCTGAGATGAAAATTATAAAAAAATATTTGGGTACTTACCTTCATTGTTTTTCTCAAGGCAAGCAATATCACTAAGTTCATTGGCTATCTTTAGCTACATGGTGGTACAATACTTCTTACGATTTCCCCCTGAAGATGTCCCTATTTGAGGCCTTGTATGGTCAAAAAACTCCATCAATTGAACATTATATTCTAGGATCCTCCAAGATGACTCAAGTAGATGATTTGCTAGAGCAATGATGACTTTTGCTTCAACTTCTTAAAGATAATTTAACTCAAACTTAGAATTGCATGAAGTAGTAGTAGGATTCATTCTATTTTGAATGATAATTTGTCATGAGGAATATGGTATTTTTGTGCTTTTAGCCCTATAAGAAATAGTCCTTGAAGACTACGTCTACCCAAAAGTTGGCTTCTCAATTTTATGGGCCTTAAAAGGTGGTTCATTGTATCATTGAAGTGGCATAGCAGTTGGAGCTTCCATGGGTGGAAACATCCATCCTATCTTCTATGTTTATTGTCTCAAATAGGTTATTGGCTAGAAGGTGCAGTCCTAGATGGAGCTTTCTATACTTGATGAAATAGATGAACCACTCCCTAGCCCTAGAAGAGTTGTAGTTTAGAGTTCATCTTCTATGGTCTCGTTAGATTCAAGAGCTCCTCATCAAGTCGTAGGATCTTCTAGAAGAAAATGCTAGATGGGATCTTGAGAGCATTTTCTAGTCTTTTCTATATTCAAGGACAATCTTTCTAAGGGGATCCATATAATAGCTCTAATACAACCATGTTGACTATCTTTATTTTTATTAGCTCATGCCCTAGGTTAAGATAGTTGACCCTTGAGCATTTGGTTAATATTGATTTAGTTTATAAATAGGAAGAGTTATGTTGTAGTTGGGATCACCTTTCATGTTTGAATTTGAGTAGTCTCTATTGCACATATAAGTCTTCGACCACTCCAAGTGGCTGAGATTTTTCCATCTCTAAGTAGCTAAGGATTTTTAGTGATTTAAATTTGGAATTTGATTACTTGCATTATTAATTTTTTCGTATTGAATTTGAATATATTATTATTAGTAAATGTTATATATTGTGCATGTTTAATAGATAATGCTATCACTGTAATCCTCGAAGTTGTTCCATTATAATGGCTTGCAAAATGTATGATAGGACTTAGTGCCTAAGGAGTGTTTGGGTTGAATCCCTTCACAAATTCTTTGCTAGAATAAAAAGTTTTATTGGTTTTTTGGTGGTCGATATGGACTTGGTGGCTAACATGGTGTCCCTAGAAGATACCCAATAAATATTTTTGCATATATAAAGGGGTTCAACCAATGGATTTGAGCTACATTACATTTGTCCTTTCATTGCTTGCCTAGCCATATGACCATTTAATAACAAGCTTGACACAAAGAAATAATCTTGATTTTAGGAAGGTGACATTTGGTAATTTGTAATTCGTAGCTACTCTATCTAAGTGACTTACATAGCCTACGCACAAGTGGCACTTCCTTGGCCCGTTAAGTGCAAATTAGTGGTAGTTGGTTTTCTGATATTCTTCCTAATTGGCTATCTAGTCAATGCTATATTGGCACACCCCTTAGCCATCTAGACAAAGCACTTCAAAAAACAAAATGGAGAAAGTTTAGAACAGCCTCATCATTTTATCCTTTAGTTGCATCAAAATATAAATTAATAATGACATCGTATATAATTTACGATTGCTCTGAGGCTTTAAGTCATTTAAAAGAACATTAATTCTAGACTTCAATTTTTTTTACACAACTTAACATCAATGCAGACATCATGATACCTATCAATCTAACCTGATGTCAAGGTAAAGGTCATAGAGAGTTTCGTTGAGCATAAAATAAATAAATCTTTATCCCCGGTGTACTCAAACTGAGACTTAGAGAATTTCGTTTAGTACTCTGTTTTGCATTAATTAAGATTGTTATTGCAAACCTTACTCGATAGTGTTATCATTTTTATAAAATATTGATTACTTTGATATCTGTCAACACCGTCGCTTGTCTTCTCATCCTTTGAAGAATGCGAATTCTTACATACAGTTCCAAGAAGCTATACCAAACAAAGCATTATTATTTTAAATACTGGCATGTCTACAAAATGATTATACACCAAGAATAAAACAAGTTTCCAAAGGACTTTCAATTTCTTAACTTCAAATCAAATATGATGTTCACAATCTGCACAGGTATTCTTCACGTTATTTTTGTAACCATTTTCTTCTTATCACGACTCTTTAAATTTCCTTCTACTGTTTGACACAATGTATGCTTACAATGTTTTTTAGTCTCTTTGACCTCACAACTGTCTCTTAAATAAGTAAGAAAATATCAATTCATCACGAAGCATATGGATATATACATTGAACGGTAAACAAATAACAAAAACTATTTAATCCATTGACTGCACTTATACTGGTATCTACCATGAGGCTCAACCTACAACAAAAACTACAGGCTAACCTACAATCCATAAAATCTTCACAAAATATACCAACTATATGCCAAAATAAGTTCCATAAAACAATCAAATGACAAAGTACAATAAACTTGATGGCTCTCATCCTAATCCTTTAGTCAAACCAATATCAAGGGGTATCGTTACTAAAACTAGACTTAGCCCAGTAAGCATTGGCAGCTCCCCAAATATTACAGGTATCCTCAATTTGTCATGCTGACTAAAACGCATTGACATCTTCCTCCACAAGCACCACTTTGTAACCTAGCAAAACCAACTTTTATGTCACATTTGAGGTTATCAATACAGATGAATTCTCACTTAACTCACCAACATTTGTCTTTAGAGCTAGTCATTATTGCAAGCTATCAAGCTCACTAAAGACAATGTCATGTCCTCCACATGATCAAAGATAACTTTCAAGTAAATATTAAATCTAACCAAACAGCAGTCTAAAAAATATCTGCCATACCCACCAATCTGACCAATGGAGACTAAATCAGTTAAAAAAACAAATTTCTCAAACACTGGAATCTTTCCCTCAAATCGAGATTTCTCAAACCCAAAGAAAAGTGACCCATCCTGCAAATTACCTTGCAAAATGAACACATCTCTTAAATAAGGAGAAGATCACACGAACACTCTCTCAAATATGAAACCAATCTCAATAAATTGATAAAGCATGAGCAACCTGCATTGAAGCCACTAATATCAGAAAATGCTGATTTTCAAACACACAATTATTTCCCTCAAGTCAAGATTTCACAGACCCTAAGAGACGTTAAATGCCTTGAAAATTAGCTTGCAAAACAAACATGTATATCCCATCGAACAAGAGAAGATCATGCAAATAATCTCTAATGGGTCAAGCCAAGCTCATGCAATTGATAGAGCATTTTAGCCACTGACACCAGAGAAGAGTAATTTGCAATAAGCCTCTCTAAAACCATATGCCATAGCTAAGCTAAGTAAAAAGAGTCACTAAAGAAGTGTCAATTTACAAGGAAGAAAGCCCTAAGCCCTATAGCAATGCATGGACTCAACATAAACACAGCTATCAGCATATATACTCATATGCCAAATAAAAAAAAACAACACTAATTTAACAGTTTATAAAATGTTTGTGTTAGGTACCAGGATAGGTACTTAATAAATTAATATTATATTGAGTCATTAATGAATTATTAGTTAATGTGGACCATTATGATATAAATGTTATTTATGTAACCATTACTCATTAGCAAGGAAGGCCACATGTATTGGCTCGTGGAGCTGGAGATCTTGTGGAGTGGCTTCCAATAAAGAGCATTATACGGTGTTGCCCTACCTCAAGGGTATTATCAATCTCTATTTTATTGTGTGAATTCATTTTGTGCAATTTATTTGTGGATGCATGTTGAATATTTCTGCATATTGGTGAATAATTTATTGTTATGAGAAGAGAGGTTCGTAACAGTTTGCTGCATAGTAAACCCCAAGCTGCCTACAAACCAATATCTTTGGCAAAAAAGGACCAAAGATGAGTTTGAAATGTGTTACAGCTCGAATGCAACACTTTTCGTTCATAATTGAGAAGATATGTGAGGGAGCATCTGACCTTTGGCATGTCCCATTCCTATTAGTGACATAGTCACCCAAGTCATTGTTGAAGCACCTTATCTTCAAAACAATTTGAGAATCACAAAAGCCTCCAAAAGCATATTTCAATTTCCCCAGTCAAAGTATGGGCATAATAGAGGCTTCCTCATCAAATTCTAGAGCAGAATAGAAAAGATGCTTGACGTGCAGCACCACTATCAATTGGAAACTATGAATATTTATCAAGAGTTCCACAAACCTGATGAAGGAAAACAAAACCTTCTGCAAGGATAACAAAACTAAGCAAGATACCCAACTGAGATTGAAGGAACACATGACACATCTCCACAGCACCCGATGAAAAAACAACCAAGAGACCGCACAGGTTTCAAGATCTCTCTTGTACAACCAATCTCCAAATGTCCTTCCCATTTTGAAAGTCCTGTCCTCCTTACCGTTATTGCTGCTTTGTTTAGCTCTTCATCAACAGTCAATATTATTTGGATATAGAGCTGCATTCATGAAATGATGCAATATAAGGGGCATGATGTCAACATCAACTTGGCAACACCAATTTGCCACACACCTTCCTACAAGGTGGCACCGATTTCAGGTTTTATTTGAAATCAAGAGTCAAAGTTTTATGGTTTCATATCTCTTATAAAACTTTGGAATTATTTCAAAATCCATGCAATGTTTAACTATCCAGCTTATTTAAGGAGCCAAAGAGGCGATTGTTCAACTCAATTCTTTAGATGATACTAGCATGCCAATAGTACTAAGCTTGATAAGGTTCTTTGTGCCAGCTATAAGAGACCCTAGCTATCTTAGCTTTTGCGAGCTTTTATGATAACATATCTGAAAATATACTTAAAAGCATATTTGTTTATCTGCAACTAAACCATGGTTCTAAAGAATTTAGTTTGACTCTTTGAAAATCCGATGTTTCTAGGACCTAGTTCTGCAATTTTGTACAATATCCTTACAAATCTAATTCTTCCCCCCCACCCCCTGGCCCTTCTTACGAAAAGAAAGAAAGTAATGGGGACAATCATCACGTAGACTGAACTCTTAAGATATTGGGTCCTGGGAAACTATGCTACTTTAGGTGGAAATGAAGTCGCCAGAACCTAGGGCACATGGAAGCAAAGGTAAATGCAGGCCCACTCTTCAAATCTCACCCAAACATTGCAGTACATGTATTAACTCTTTTGCTAATGGTAAACATCGTGAATAAGCTTTTGTTTTGCTAACAAGAAAGACCTGTTATTCCATCATTTTCAATGTTCTGCACGTGTGCCTAATCCTGCAATTCAACTCTTCCTTGTCCATGAACAAACACAAGACCTCGTTCTCTCCCTGGTTAGAAATGATTTTCTCATGCAACTTGTGAGAAAACTCAGGCCATAAGATTTTTTTTTTTAACTCGGTGCCAAGAAAATCACCAACTCATGGAAATTTTTGCACCAATTTCTCGCCGATTTCTCACTGAAAACTCAGCGAAAATCAGCTTCTGCAGCAGAAACATAAAATTATGGTTTTGACCTTATTTTGCCATTCTCTCTTCTCCACTGCCTAGAAAGAAATATCCCCAAAGGTCAGCCACAAACTTTAAACCACCTTTGGAGATTGAATCAACGGATTTAAGACCATTCAAAGGAGATTTCATTCATTCCCAAGAGATTTCAAACGTTTTTTTTTCCCTCCCTAAAGCATGTAGGCTAGGCCCTAGGGCATTTATTTAGTTACTTATTTCTTCTTTCTTTTTCTTCTATTTTTATATTGCCCTTCCCCCTTTTGAAAAATAGATTGGTTCTTCAGGTGAGGGCTAGGGAACCGTTGTCAGCAGCAATTAGACAAATCCTTTAAGCTCAACCCAAATTCAAGCCCAGGGAAGACCCAATGTAGAAGCATTGGATTAAAGGGAACTTGTAGAATCAAGAGTTTCGTAAACACTGTGGCAAGGACATACAAGGAAGCATCCATCACCTCAAATATCATTTGATTGGACAACCAGGGCATGATTTGGACCCCTACCCCAGAGCAAACGATATAATACAAAAATAAGGTGAAGGCTCGGATGTGTAGTAAGGAGGCAAAGAACATAGAGCACAAAAGGATAAAAGTTGCAATTTGACATGGAGTAGGGCCTCGGGCCTCTTTTTAAGGGGATGAGGCTGAAATGGCAGATGTTAGTGTCTTTGCCAAAGAGTCCATTCTTAGCCTTAACATCCAGCAAGGTAATAGGTGGAGTTCGAGTGTGGGTCGAGGCTTGAACACAAGACAAATAACCCTTCAAAAAACTGCATGGGGGAAGGAGAAGACAAAGGAAGTAAGAACAGTGACAGCTAATTTTTGGTATAACTGCAACATTCCCTTCAATTGCATGGACAACCCCTATTGAGAAGCCCTAGTGATGGCATTGAGCGAGGCTGGCAAAGAGGTCAAGCCACCTTTAGCAAAATATTTCAGCAGGCCATTGTTGGAGTGTCACGAACACACATGGCCTTGTAGAAGAGCAAGAGGAAATATGGAGGAGAAAGGGCTTCAACATTCTCTATTATGGATGGAAAAATAAAAGGAATTGCATGCCTTCGAGTGGATCCATGGTCTTCCTAAAGTCAATTAATGCCTCACGAGAGGTGAAGAATACACACACGATATTCAAGTTGTTGGAGGTCATGCTAGAAGGAGTATAGAATGTTGTCCAAGTTGTGACAAACAACACAGCGACATGTGTTTGCAGGTAGGATTATGGAGAAGTACCCCTCTATTTTTCTAGAGCTCATGCACTGCCCATTACATTGACCTCATGCTTGAGGACATTGGAAAATTGACATGGGTGAAGACTGTGGTGGATGAGGCAAAGAACATTAAACGATATATATTCAACAACACATGGTTGCTCAACTTGACGAGGGAGCAAAATGAGGGGAGGGCCATTCTTCGCCCAAGGATCACCCACTTTGCCTCAAATTTCATTGCCTTGAAGAGCCTTCTTGCAACATCACGTATTTAGAAATAGATGTTTATGAGCAAGGAATGGTATGCCTTGTCATTTCATTCAAAACAGAAGCAGGTCTGGAAGCATGTTTTTGACCATTCATTTTGGGTGAGCATGCAAGAAATTCTCAAG
The DNA here is from genome assembly GCA_028583015.1 of Wollemia nobilis. NCBI lineage: Eukaryota > Viridiplantae > Streptophyta > Pinopsida > Araucariales > Araucariaceae > Wollemia > Wollemia nobilis. The sequence goes on from JAQPPZ010000521.1 coordinate 16,152,405, forward strand.
GTAATTGGCTATTTAAATTTAAAATCTTATTTTATCTTAAAAATTTTAGTATTTTTTTCTAAATTTAATTAAAAATTACAAATTCTGATTTGTAATTTTTAATTAAATATAACTAGCTTAGATATATAAAATATATATATCTATAAACGCCGAGAGTTATCAATCTCGAGACGCCTATCTCATTTCAGAGATGCGGAGAGAAGAGTTCGAGGAGAGAAGCAAATAATATTAGAAAGTTTGGACACCATTTTAGTTTAAATAGTTTAAATATTTTTTAAATATTTTAAATCCACCGTAACCCTTAATGTCGGCGGATAATTTTCTTAATGTCGGCTTTTTTAATAAAATATTAATATTGTTTACGGCGTGGTTGACCTTCCTGGCTGCCATTGTAGGACGCTCGGCGTAATAAGTAAATTACAATGATTAATAGTTCAATTGCAGCTGACAAAACCCTTTGTAAGGGTTCCTCACCTTGTAGATGGCAAAAAATGACAAGGGGATATCTGTACGAGGCAATGGATAGAGCAAAAGAGGCCATCCAACACTATATGGTGGCAATGAATGCATGTATAAACCCATTTGGCATATCATTACTAAGAGATGGACGAGGCAACTCCATCAACCTATTCATGTAGCGAGGTACTTCTTGAACCCCAAATTCTTTTTCACTAGCAAGCTTAATGTTGATAAAGACGTCCAAGGAGGGTTCTATGCTTGTATTGAGAAGACGATAGATGACCCCGCCAAACATTGCCTCAACCTTGCCGAGTTGCAAATGTATAAGGGCGCTCAAGGGGGCTTGTTTTCATCATCCTCCTATAATGAATCAGGGTCAACCTTCCAACCAGGTAAAATATTTAAAATTTTAACTTTTTCTTTTAGTTTACAAGGACACAATTACAAATGTAAGTTAATAATTTGAAAACTTTCTTTGTTGTACATTTATGGTGGAAGGATTATGGCTCAACAACACCTCATCTAAGGAGGATGGCACCAAATTTTGAGTCAGCCTTGTAGTGCTTTTGGGTGTCAGAACAATTGGTCTATATTTAAGATCGTACACACCAACAATTGCAATAGGTTGACCCAAGAGTACCTCATTGACCTTGTCTTCATATAGTACAACTTCAGCTTTACACCAAACAAGTGAAGGTAAATGAATCCTATGAGGCGATTGACTTGGATGAGCTAGATCCACTATCAAATTGGATTGTCGAAATTTTGTCGAATACCAAGTTTACTGTAGAGGACATCGAGGCATTGGAGGCAAAAGTGGAACATTCAAGAGGATTGGAGGTGATACACCATGATGATCCCATACCTGAGGAGCCTCCACTTGAACCACCTGTCCAAAGAGAAGTCCAACCATCAAGTTCAAGGGGGAGGCATGGAAAACAAAATATTAAAACTACTTTATATTTTGAGATTTTGAATTTGTATGATGTATTTGGTTGGACTTCATGATCAAAACCTGTAATTGTTGTTTAAAACGTTTTTTTTTGTTTAACTGAAATATTTTCTTCAGATCTTTTTGCTGAATTTTTGCCAAGTTTTCCTGAGTTGCCGATAAAATCTCCAAAACTGGAGTGTCAAGTTTTTCCCGAGTTGCGGTCTTTTATAACTATGGTTCTTTCCAACTACCCATTGTGGGACAGTGATACCTGACATTCTAGAACCCCCAACTCTCTCTTGCACATCTACAAACCAAGTTTTGTGCTTCACTTTCCATGACTCAAAAGCTTACATTGCACAGCGCAAAATATCCAGGAAACAGATAAGGCAATCATAAAGAACAAGTGAATGGATTCGTAGAGCTCAAAAGATGCAGGAAACAAAAGAATATTACAATGCCTTTCAAATCCTTCGCCAATACAAAGACTTGTAATTGACAATAGAAAAGTCATTGGCTAAGATCATATTGTATTTGCTGTCCACAATTTCACTGAATGGCAGCTCTACCATACCCAAGCTACCATCAATGCAATCCCTTAATTGTCAAATCTGTCATCTCATATGCACTTTAATCCTATGGAGAGGAAAAGGAACACTAAATGTCATTAATTCAACTGATGTAAGCTCCTCATAATATTCTTCCAAATACATATCAAATCATTCCAGGTGCCAATCCTTGACAATAAGAATTTCCATGGGGTTTAGAGCAATTGGTTGGAAGTGAAGAGTTTCACATCTTAAACCAAGGATCAAATCTCATGGGTGAACCTTAACATTTATCAAGTGGCATTAGTTCAACCGGTTAAATTCCTCAACTTTCAAAAAGGAGACACAAATTCAAATCTTGCCAAGCGATACATGGATAATAGCCAAGCTGTTGTAATACCACTATGTGGTGATGATGTAATAAAGGTGGGACCCCTTTCAATCCCATAGAAGCAATTGAAAAAAAAATCCTTCACAATAAGCGTTGAGCATATATTTGAAAAGTATGAATACCTTGAGATTTTTTCATTTACCTTAGTAGCTAATGCTTTCATATTCTCTCTCTGTCTGTCTCCTTTATGTAACTTAAAAGTTTAATTACAATAATCACCTTGGGTAGATTTTCATCATAGAAGACAACTCTGATGCCTAATCCAATATAATAATGTCCATATCATGATAGATATAAGTCATTCGGCAACAACATTCATCCCAAGGCCTAGCTAAAAAAATAGAAAAAAACCACATAAAGAGAAAAAAAAAAAATTAAAAAGCATTTGCACTATATAATGTTCAAATCCTCTAAGCTAGCCCATTCAAAATTTATTTTGCACATGCATAGGAGAGAAAGCACCAAAATTAACCAAAAATGCTACAATGTGCTTCGACTTTTTTACTATTCATTATCTTGGGAAACCTATATCCTGTCCAAGTGAATTCACCTATAAGCACTCTAAATTAAATTAAAGACTAAACCAAAAAAAAAAATTCTTCATTTCCGTAGATAAAAGAAAAGCAAACCTGGACATTAAAATAAAATGAGAAAGTAGTTTCATGACTTTTTTAGATAAAACTCATATGTCCATGTAGTGCATAAATGCAATAAAACATGACTTAAGATATGAGGAAACATCTAACACAAAAGGAAAATAAGTCAATGCTACCATATTAAAATATTTATAATCCAGGCATTGCAAGAAAAGAAAAGAAAACAGCATAATCAGGCTGTCAGCATATACAGCCAGTAAATTTCGAGCCAAAGGAAATACAGTAAGCTTTGAAGATATATTAATTTACAAAAAGGAAGGCGTTAGATAACCATTTCCTTCAGTTCAAATAGGGTAGAAGTACCCACATATTAGTCCCGAATTCGAATATTATAGCGCCAACATAAACGTTCTGTAGCGTTGTCAGTAAATAAGCCATCAATCAACTCATATTTTTTTTTTACTCCAAAGTGTCTCCTCCTGTTGCTCTCCTAGCTTATCCTCTTCTTCCCTTTGATACTGCACAGTAGATCAAAATCAATGTCTAATACTCCAGCAGTTTGTTGCAAAGCACATAAAAAATGCTATCACACACTTTCATAAAAACTAGCATGTAATTAACAGTAGAGAAGGTTACATGGGGGCAAGGATGTAGGGCATACTGCATAGAAAGTGTGTACACATTGTAAAGGCACAAACTGACAAATTTTGGGTACATAGGCACAAGGGTAAATTTGGTTATACTCATGCAGTGCACAATGAGAAATAAAATAATAATAAAAAATTAGTATTAAAATTATATGTCAGACACAAAATATACATGCCATGCAGAAACAACTAAACGTGTGAATTTCTCCAAAGAGATTTATAATGATTATATAAGGATCTTACAATTAGTCCCGCATTCGAATATTATAGCGCCGACATAAACGATCTGTAGTGTTGTCAGTAAATAAGCCATCAATCAACTCATATTTTTTGTAATTACTCCGAAGTGTCTCCTCCTGTTGCTCTCCGAGCTTATTCTCTTCTTCCCTTTGATACTGCACAGTAGATCAAAATCAATGCCTATTACTCCAGCAGCTTGTTGCAAAGCACATAAAAAATGCTATCACTAACTTTAATAAAAACTAGCATGTAATTAACAGTAGAGAAGGTTACATGGGTGCAAAGATGTAGGGCATACTGCATAGAAAGTGTGTATACATTGTAAAGGCACAAACTGACAAATTTTGGGTACATAGGCACAAGGGTAAATTTGGTTATATTCATGCAGTGCACAATGAGAAATAAAATAATAATAAAAAATTTAACAAGGTTCCACAAGCCTGGGGGATGGGGGGACGGGGGTACGCGTTTCAGGGACGGCGGGGGGCCACAGGCCGATTTTAGGGGACGGCTGGGGGACGGCTGGTATAATACCATAACTTTTTTAGAAATTTAGAATAATCTACAAATTCTACACACATTAAAAATGAAAAATACTAAATGCATGTTCTTCAAACATGTTTCAATCTGAATTGAACTCAGCTATTAGCCTATTACTAAGTGCAGCCATTTCAACAAATGTAACTTGAAGGTTCAGCCAAGGATATCAAGTGCAATCTCTAACAGTTAACCAAAATAGTTGCTATTGCTCAAGTAATGAATGCCACACTGTTCAGCTTTTTAAACATTCAAACAATAACAATCATCATTTTTAAAGCCACCAATGTTCAAGCAAAGACCATTTTTTAATTTTTTTCAGTCACCAATGTTCAAACAAAGACAGTTCTCAGTTTTTACATTTTGGCCATCAACGTTCAAGCAAGATAGTCATTGGTTTTCACTTTTCTCTGTTCAGGCAAGATAGTTATCTATTTTTTTCAGCCATCAATGGTCAATCAAGACAGTCATCAGTTTCCAGCCTTCAATATAATTTTTAAAAAGCAAGACAGCTTTACTGTTCAGTCTCTAGCAATTCTGCACTGCTGTCCAATCACTATAGTGATATTTAAACATTGACAACCACCATTGTTCAGTTCCCACCATGTAAGCAATGACAGTTACTCCTAACTGTTCAAATATGACAGCCTTTTTTTTTTAATTTAAGTTTGTATCATTTTTTTTTTTGTTTTGGGGGGACGGCTGGCCGTCCCCAGGGATGTCCCTGGGATGGCCAGCCGTCCCGGGGACGACAGGGGGAGGGGGGGAACGTCCCCCATGCCGTCCCCTGTCCTCGGGGACGCAGGGGACAGGGTGACGCGTTCCCCAGGGGGGGGGGAACGTCCCCCATGTCGTCCCCTGTCCCCTGGACGCAGGGGACGGGGAGACACGTTCCCCAGGGGGGAAACGTCCCCCATGCCGTCCCCTGCATCAGCCGTACCGAGGACGACAGGGGGACGGGGGGAAGCGTCCCCCATGCCGTCCCCTGTCCTGGGGACACGGGACGGGGAGACGCGGTCCCCAGGGGGGGGAAACGTCCCCCATGCCGTCCCCTGTCCCCGGGGATGCAGGGGACGGGGGGACGCGTTCCCCGGGGGGGAACGTCCCCCATGCCGTCCCCTGTCCCCGGGGACGCAGGGGACGGGGGGACGCGTCCCCAGGGAACCCTGAAAAATTAGTATAAAAATTATAAGTCAGACAGAATATATACATACTTTGCAGAAACAGCTAAATGTGTGAATTTCTCCAAAGAGATTTATAATGAATATATAAGGATCTTACTTTTAAGGGCAAATGCTTTTCAAACAAAATTTTGAGGAAAATGTTGGAAATTTGTACCAACCCAGACTTATTACTCAACCATCAAGGGTTGGTAGCTCTGTTCGTTGAGCATCCATATGTCCACATGGAAGGTCCTGAGTTTGGTCTTAGCCAGTTGATGGTCCTCAAAATATATGCAAACCCATATGTGGATTTTCTTTTGCTTTTTTTTTTGGGGGAGGGGAGGTTAGAGATTATGTTAAACAACACTCATCAGTCAAACATAAAGGGCTAGTATCTCGGTTAATAAGCATCCATATGAGCACCTCAAAAGTCTTTGGTTGAAGACTTAGCCACTTTATGTCCTTAACAGAAAAGATTCCTTCTCTGCACAACTATATATATACAATTTTAAAAACAAAGCTGCTAGTAGCCATAGTTGGAAAATTTGCCAACTTCTCATGAGAAATTAGGCAAGGCAAGGTTTTTTTTTTTTCCTCAGTGCCGAGGATTTCTCACCAATTTCTTGGCAAAACTTGCATGTGTAGACCAGAACAGAAAAAATTTATTGAATAAGCATTGAATACTTTTATTTGTAATATTAATTGATTATTTTCAAGAAAGCTACAAGTACATAAACAATGGATTAAGGTTTGAATCGATGAAAACGATACTATTTTTAAATTTAGTTGAAGTCTTATATGGTTTTTGTCGAGCATGGTGATCAAGGTAGTACTTAGCAATACATAGTAAATACACAAGAAGGTTACATAGAAAATGGAAAATGACGTTCATTTTTAAATTGTTTTAATTTAAAAATATGGGAACTAACCATATACACAGTACACTTACCTGATTAGTGAAACAACTTTGGAATAATTCAAGACACAAATGATAAAAGTTATTAAATTATTTGAAGTTCTTTGGATTTAGCATGTAAATATTGTATTATTCGGTCACAAGGTTGAAGCATCTTACCATGGGCAACCCAACCTCTACGATCATTCATAAATGAGGCATGGTATGATGTTTATGGGCTCAAGACCTAGCTTACGTTGTTGTATTTTACTATCATCTTGGTTTTTCATGGTCATGAATTGTAATTTAACTCTTTTCATGAAAATCTAATAGAAAATCAACTTTCTGGCTCTCTAATTTCTGTTTTATATGTTTTGTTTAATTTAATTATTTTGTTCAATGTTTTATTTGCCGAGTTTTTTCCAGTTACCCAGAAACTCACCAAAATTGGAGTGCCAAGTTGCAAGTTTTCCAACTATGCTAATAGCAACTCATTAGTGCTTTAAACTACTACTATAGAGGATCAAAAACAAACCAAGTTTCTATATCATGTTAATAGCATTAACTAGCAGACTACAGGTTCAGAATTTAAACTGTAGGTCCAGCCCACTCATAATTACATATCCAACATTTATCAGATGGCATTAGATGGCATTAGACTACAGTTGTAATACCTTTATGTGGTCATGATGTAATATGGGTGGGGCCTGTTTCAATCTCATATAACCGATTCAACACGAATCATCCTTTTGATTGGGAATGCGGGAAGAAATTGATAGAATGCTAGATGTATGGTCTCTCTTGAAAACGGCAGCAAAACTCAGACTATACCAACAAATCAGGACTCAACTATTTTCAGAGGAACAAGGGTGACTTTATAATTCTGGCAAACCACAATAATTCTGCCATGATTTCCTGATATTTTATTCTATTTTTTAATGTGCTTTTTCCCCAGAGGAGAGAAATTGTGGCTAGACACCAGCAAGAGCTGCATTCCATCCGTCCATGGATATGGCTATGCGCGTGCTATTCCCATCTAAGCTTTACCCAAAATATGACATCTCTCTTTCAACATATCCAAATCGGTGCGTTCCCATTTCAGGTTACCCTGACCCCAGTTAGGTGTACCCATAATAATTAACCTTCTATTTGTGAACCTTATATAAGTTAAAGAGCCATCTAAAGGCACATCAAAACAAAAATGAAACAGTACAAATATGTCATACCTTCAGTAACATTGACGCTTCAGCTGCATGTTTCTTGGCAAGTTGCTTCAGTTGTGAAGCAACTTCCCAATCTGGATCACTGGAATCAACCCAATAGCACTGTATTTTTCTCCCAGGAAGTGCTGGACGGTCAGGAAACATCTCAGGTTCTGCTCGTTTCGCCCTCACTGGTCTTGGTTGACCTGCAATCATGAATGCATTCACAGAAATCTCTGTAACTGTGTTTTCTGCCTCTCGTTCATTCTGCATTTCAACCAAGGCACTCACAGCAGTATTTTTTGCATCTAAATAATTTGGGAAAATTTGGGCATCCACGACTATCCCAAATTGCCCAAGAGCCATCTTGAGGATCGGTACCGTTACCAACGGTGAAAGATTATCAAGATATACTGTGTGCTTTACCTTTTCTTGAAAACTAGCATACTCTTTTTGTTCTTGGGTCACTGCATTACGTCTGTTACCTCCGGAAGATGCTTTCTCCATAATGACCAAGTACCAGGCAAAAATTGCTGGTTGCACCTATCATTAAAAAAATTAAAATATGATTCGTGTGAGGTCATAAGATTCTAACAACAAGAAAAGAAAAGGGAAAATAAAACCAGAAGCAAATTCTGAGCTAATTTAAATCCCTTTGATCAAACGACATGAGATCAAGTGGTTAAAAACCTGCGCTCCAAAAGCGAAGCCCCAGGTTCAAGTCCTACCAAGCAAGATCTGCCTAATTGCCAATATGGTTTATTATATTACCACTATGTGGTTTGTTGACATAGTTTGAGATCGAGTGAGGCCCACTGTGTGTGAATGGTGTATACTTCTCCCAAATGCGTTGTCATAGCCTTACCATAATCTAAAACCAATGGACACCTATTTTAAAAGAAAACTGTAATAATTCTTGAATATGCATACAAAAAAATGTGTTCATATTTGAAACCGTTTCTGTTTAATTGCCCGTTTTGCAGTTTCCTGCTGCAATTACGAGAAAAACATAAGCGAAAACAGACAATCATATTTTTAAACCCTAAGATCACGTTAGGCTAAACTTTAAAGCTTTATTATATTTAAACCTAATCAGGTGATTATATGGTTTACGGAAGCCTTGTTCCTGCAGATTTTTCATTGTCGATTAAAATAAAGGACAAAACATACATGCAAATGAGCATTGTTTGCTACGAATGAGTTGACAAAATTGATCTTCCCCGACCTACTTCAACTTTAATAGGAAGAGATTGTCATCAAGCAAGTGCCCGTGTGATATGACAAAACCAAGTAGTTGGCTCACTCCTCTTTCATAGTCTAAAAAGTTGTATAAAAATTCATGAGCTAATGATCTTCTTTCGTTGAAGATAAGGTTTTTAGACGATAAGATGGATAATGTAACAGGATTTTCTCGCTGTTAAGCATTTTTTATTATTTTTGAAGGGTTTGAAAGGAATTTTTCCCCTTGCTTTTGACTCTTTAATGAACTTGTAAATTTACTGAACTAGGGTTTGAATCTTGTTATTGAATACCAGACATTTGCACAATTCAAGGAGCTTATGGACACATGAAATTGTAAAGCTCGCCCTCTGGAAATAGGAATTCGAATTGAATCCGGGGAGTACGCTTCCACATAAAGAAAGAGAAATAATTTGTTTGCATTTTGAAAAAGGAAATAATAATAATGTTAAAGACGAATTGGGGAAAATTGTTCAAATGATTCCAAGACGGTACACATACCTGCGATGCCCCGAGGATGTGATCTCCCTTGTAAATCTTTTTGTTGCTACGTCAACTGGTATCGATTAACACTGGCATTTGGCATTTAACAAGATTATTTGTTTATTGTACATAGATAATTTTTCGATTTTCGCAGGTGGCTGTCGCAACCGGACAGCACGATAATATGGGAGCTCCTTTCTTCTTTTTTATAATAATAACACGCTTGTAACTCATAGCAGTGCCGGTATCATTGGCTTGCCTAACCTTCTAGCTTAAATTGTCGGTTCAAGTTTGAGTTGGTGGATTTGATATAGATGGCGAGGTCTTCCTGAAGGGGTTAGTGTATTTGAGATAGCATAATAGTTTAGGGTTTGGTTATTCTTCAAAAGGTTCAAAGTTAGAATCATAACACATGAAGGGTTATCTGAATGTTTTGGTAGTGACATAGGTGTCAAACAAGGTTTTCCTCTATCTCCTATTTTATTTGGGTTGTACATTGACAAGTTAGAAGAATGGATAAACAAATTTGGGGGAGAGGGTGTGCACTTAGCCAAATATGTGGTAAAACTTCTCATGTATGCAGACGATGTAATTCTTGTGGCCAAAACAACCAAAGATCTAGGAGATCACCTTCGAGCTCTAGAACTCTTTTGTAAGGAAGTTGGGATGCAGGTAAACACAAGCAAAACAAAAATCATGATTTTTTCAGCAAAAAGAAGAAGCAACAGCTCAAATTTCAGTTTGCAGGAGAACCACTTGAGGTAGTAGTAGAATACAAATTCTTGGGCATAGACTTTCATGACAAATTCAATTGAAATACATGTAGGATGAAAAGAACTCAAAGTGGTTGGAGAGCACTGTATGCACTTCAAAATAGGTGTAGGAATGTCGAGTTGTGGGATTGGAAGACCACCAAGGTCTTATTTGGCCTACTTGTTACACCGGTTTTGTTGTATGGTTGTGAGGTGTGGGCTAGTGGCACAACAAAGGCAAAATGGAGGCAAATAGAAAGGATTCAAAAATATCTAATCACAAATTTTCTCAAAATTAAGGCCACAACCCCTTATGAAATTATTCTAGCTGAAACTGAAATGTTTCCTTTAGAAGCAATTGCTATGACCAAGCTATTATGTTACTTGAAAAAAACAAAAAACATGAAAAACGACAGATGGCCAAGGGCAGCTAAGGACGAAGAGTTGCATAGGCGAAAGAACACATGGATGAAACAAAATTAGAAATGGATGAAACGTTGGGAAATCAACATAAATGAATGCCCAAATTTCAACAAAGACATCAAAAGCTATGTGAATGAAAAGTTTAGAAGTGGAATGTGGAAAAATGCAAGCAGAAAAAGACAATATTATATTGCAAAGTTTAACCCAACATATGATCACAAGGAAAAAGCATATATAGGCGCTGAAATCAAGTGGAAGGAAGAAATCCTCGTTGCTCAAATAAGGACTAACTCTCATAGGCTTAGATGTGAAACAGGGATATGGACAACACCCAAAGAACAATGGGAAGAAAGGATATGTACTTTATGCAACACAAGGGCAGTATAGACAGAGGAACACTTCATCTATAAGTGCCCGAGTTTTTCAGACATCAGTGGCAAATACAAAGAAACATTTGGAAATGGGTCTATGACAGAGTTATTTGAAGACAATAAAATAAAAAAAGTTGAGGAATTGCTAACCCAAATCAGCACGAGAAGGAACAACCTTCTCAAAGATATTAAAGATCATATATATGATTTGAGTAGTTGTACTTCCATATTTGAGGTCTCATAGACCATATTTGGGTCTTGCGGACGTAATTAAAATCTTTCATTTCATTTCATTTGGGTCCCCTCCCAACGATGACCCCTCGTAAAACCGAGAGTTATGTTTATCAATAGGGAATTTAACACAATCTTTGTGTCCCCCTTTGCATCGCAGAGGTTCGAACCATAGACCTCCTGTTCAACAGGACCAGGCTCGTCTGCTTGCCTTCTCTGCTTGCGACACAAAGATGGACTATGAATTTAATAAATTTAATAATAAATTGATTAATTAATCAAACAATTTTTTTTATGAGCTAAATGTGTCCATGAGGGCTAGGTGGATTGGTAAGTGCTTGTCTGGCAGGCACTTACCAAGAAGACATCCAAGTTTAAACCTCGAGACAACCTGTTTGCAAAGGTAGTAGTCTGATTTGAATTCTCGAAGTGTGCATCAAACTAATAATGACAATATGAATCCAGAGTGACTAGTGGTCCCCTTTACGTTGGATCAACAATCACAAAGTAGAATAGGTTTGGTGGAAGCAGCCCTTATGGTTTGACCCTAAGCTCGTCAATTACTAAAAATAGTATGGTTGTGGCCAACTCTCCTATGTAATCCAAAAAAATGAACTAATGTAGTATATACATTTTTTTTTGTTACATATATGAATTGGTTACAATCACAATTTTTAGTAACTATTAGTGTAGCTGGCAAGGTTCAAACTATTAGCGAAGGCTTTCAACACACCCACTGTCTCGTTAATGGTAACCCGGTGTGATATGGGGACCGTCGAACGCACAGGGTTTGCACCGTCTTCGTCAATCTAGTTCAACACATGGCATGAAGGGAGATAGTCAGACAAGTAGGAAACAGATCGCCATCATCGGTCAAGTGCAACATGCAGAAAAGTCAGATCGGGCTACTGGCTATGCATGGGCACGCCCATGGGATTGGAACCTAGGTCTCCTCTTGGTAAGCGCCCCAACTTACCAAAGTAGTATATACATTTTTATAAGTGAACAATATATATATTCTTATAAGTGAATGTAATATATATATATACATATACTAGTAATCCTCATGTAATATATTTTTATAAAGTGAGTGTAATACCACATGTAATATAAATAAGACTTTTTCAATTTCATAGATTTAATTTAAAAAATAATAATAATAATTAATCAAGGTCAAACCACTATAACTATGATATAATACAGGATTTCATTTAATTTATGTAGTTAATTTTTTTATAATAATGATTAGTAAGGATTATAAGATGAGAGCTAGGAGCGAGTGGGAGCCAAAAGCAAGCAAGAAGCAGAAAGTAGGAAGTAAAGTGTGAGCAAAGAGTAAGTATAGGAAGTAGGAAGCAAACTATAAGTAAAGAGCAAGCATAGGAAGTAAGAAGCAAAGTGTGAGTAAAGAGCGAGTGTCACTTCTTCTTGTTCCGGATCTTAAGAGAAACTTAAAATTAAAGGATTCATGTAAAGAAAATCTAGGTAATTGTCCTGACTTCTAAATTAGGTTTTGCGCTCCTAATTTGAGTTTCAACAAGGTTGGACAGATTTGCAAAGAGCTTTCCCCAATCTATGGATTTAGGTTGGCTTCATGGTGTCCTTATGTATATCTCTAATCCAAACTAAATAACATAAAAATTAAGTGCAAAAAGGAAAACACATGGAAAGTAAAGTGTGGAAAATAAAAATGTAAGAAGTTTAGAGTGCCAGAAATTGAAAGGAAATATAGCTTTAACACCATAACAAGGATAGCTTATGATCAATCAATACATGAGAGGTCGAATAACATCAATGTTCACGTATTTGTTTGATTATGAAATTGATAAATAAATGACAAGATGTGTTAGAAGGGTCATGCCACAACCACCACACACTTAGCAAACCAAGAGGGTGGTACCATTGTTGGGATGCATAAGGACTTGTCAATTTCTTACAACCTCATGAGTAAAAAACACAATGTGGGTTTCACAAAGTGTAACTTTGAATTCTCATGGCCAAAAAATAAAGACAATAAAGACCCTAGGCCCCTATTTATAGTAAAATTACCTAGGGTAAAAAAACATTTTTTTAAGGAGATATATATTGATAATAAAGACTACAAAGTAAAAGTACTTTATCTAACAGACTTGGAGGTCACAAGATTGCTATCTAAAATGAAGGACAAGAAACAAAGCAAATTTAAAAACTCTCAAAAGCTTGCTAGAGTACAAAGGGCACCAAATATCCAAATAAAAAAGCATTAAAAACCCAAATATGCAAAAAATACAAAGGGCACCAGAATCACCAAGAAGATCGAAAAGCCAAAAGCTCCAGAATCACCCAATGTTCCAAGGTTGTCTAGAGGTGTTGGGACTTCAAAGGTGTCTGAATCTTTAAAGGTTCTAGAATCTCTATCAACTCTATTGTTTTTCCTATCTCATCCACCATCACATCTTTGTTTTACTTTTTTGTAATTCTCGGATTGAAATGCTCTCTTCTTATAGCATTGTTGGCAAGTGTATATGTTGTCTTGTTAAATTCTCAATGAATGTGAAAATATTGCACATGTGTGAATTTTTGAATTAGTTCTTTCATTCTACCATATGATATGGAGTTGTATTGAATTGACATTTTTCTCCTTGGAGAGAGCATTTATAATGAGGGTAGAATCCCCATATATGTCCAAATGTCTTATCAATTGTTTTGTTGCCAACTTTAGTCCAATCTCGTATGCAAATGCCTTTGCCATATTGTTGGAAACAATTCTTAGGTTGATACAACTCTTGAGTGCAAGTGTCCCATATTTCATGATCACTCCCCCTATAATTGTTATGCCCAAATTTGACGTAGATGCTCAATCAAAGAACAAAGTAGGATAATGTATCTTTGGTGGCATTATTACTAATACATTCATGTGGTGGAGATGAAATCTTTAAGTTCTAACATATTTATTATATTTAATTCTTGCACATTCAAGCTTTGTTGATTTTGCTTATGTTTGTAGGTGGCTTTCAAATTAGTCACTAGGTCTTTGGTTATTCTTTCAATGATAATACTTTTTTTCCCTTTACCTTCAAATATCATCGTATGCCTATCCTTCCAAATATTCCAAACAACAAAGAAGGGGTAGCTTTTCAAAGAGATTTGATTAATGGCTTTCCCTTTAGTCCCCATTTATATTTTGATTGCCAATTGATTAAATAGTCTTCCACGTTCAAAGTTTTTGACAAGGGAGATCCAAAGCAATGGGCTCTCTTTAACCAAATAGGAATAACTATTTACATTCAAAGAATAAGTTGGGCATAGTGTCGTTGTGCTTCATACATCTAGAACACACATGGGGATCAACAAAATTCATTTTTTTGCAAGTTGTCACCTATGAGAATCTTGTTATGCAAAACTAACCAAGAAAATACTTGAATCTTGGGTGGCAAATTTAAATTCCAAATTGTTGGCAATCTTTTATTAGGAATCTCATCCAAATGCATCTGTATACATGTTTGAATTATATATTCACTTGATTTATTGATGTCTCCCCAAATAAGTTGATCCAAACTTTGTTGTCTCAACAGTTTCATGTTGTATTTTATCTTGAAATGATCTCATTCTATTGTTAGGGGTGATGGTAGTGGGGGATCTCTTCGTTCCACTATATTGTCGCACCAATATAGAATTTCATTAAGCTTTGACATCTACAAATGTTGTAGCTCTTCTTTGAGAGTTGAATTGTAACTACTTAGAAAAGGATGTTTTCCAATCATTGTATCGTTCTATAAGTCAATTTGAGATCCATATCTTCGAAGCCAAGAGATCTTTTTTAGGATCAATTTCTTGGCTTACCCAATATGTTTCCATATTAGATAGGCTCCAGACCTTATGTTCAGATTTCTCATTAGGTGCATTCATGTTGTTGAGTGTACATATTTAGCTTTCAAAATTCTTTTTCATGGAAAGTCTAGAGCTCGAGATAGATGCCACAAGAGTTTTGCCCCTAGAGCCTTGCTCACAATTTTTGCTTGTATTATTCCTAGTTCCCCTTAATCCATTATTTTAGGAATTGAATCCCCTAGTGCCTTGCTCATGATATTTGCTCGTATTATTCCTAGTCCCCCTTAATCCATTCTTTTAGGAATTGAATCTCAATTGACTAAATGGGACTTCTGTTTTTATTTTGTTTACCTCCTTGCCAAAGGAAATTTCGAGACAGACCATCAAGTGCTTGTACAACACTTTTTGGAGCATGGTAAACTAGAAGTTAATATATTGGAAGCATCAATAAGACTAATCTAATTAAAACTCTTATTTGTACTAAACTCAACCATCCATTACTATATGTTTGTATTCGCTTTTGTAGCTTCTCAATAGTTGGCATCTAATTGTGTCTTTGTTTGGGGTACAAGCCCATTGGAACCCCTAAGTATCTAAAATACTAATTTGGCCCTTTCTTGAATCTGAGCATTTGTGCAAAACCTTTATTTCTACTAGCATTGTATTAATTGTATAAAAACGACTTTTATTACAATAAATTAAAGCAGATAAAGTTGCTTCAAAGCAATTTAGACAAGTCTTGAATTTTTTGATATTATACTTGGTTGCTTCTCCCAACAATATAGTGTCATCAATGAATTGGGTATGCAATATAGGTCTAACACCTTGGATAATTTTGATTCCTTGTAACTCCCCTACACTTGTTATGTTGTTAAGAGCTCTTCGTAGTGGTTTTACTAGTAATATGTAGAGGTACAGGGATAGTGGGTAGCTTGGACAAATTCCCCTAGAAGATTTATAAAAAGCAAAAGGTTCTCTATTAATCAAAGGGGAGATCCAGGGAGCTTTGATACAAGCTCCTATCCATTGCACAAGTTGTGCCAAGAATCCAAACATAGAATACTTTCCAAGCTGTAGGTTGACTCTATCAAAAACATTTGCCATGTCCAATTTGATGGTAATCTTCTTTTATTTAATGTTGGAGTAGAAGTGGAGTGTCTCATGCACCATAATGATATTGTCATAGATTTGCTTTCTTGAGATAAATCCTCCTTATTCTTATATAATAGACTTACTAAGTAGTTTTTGGATCCGATTAGCAATAATCTTTGTCATAATTTTATATGAGCAACTACATAGAAAAAATGGTTTGAATCTACTAATAGTACAATTATTCTCTTTGGGAAATAGAACAATAAATATTGAGTTAGTGGCTTCGAAGAGCATACCTTTCTTTCTGACACCTTCAATCAATTGTAACAGGTCATCTCTAATAAGGTACATGAATTGTTTGTAGAAGTTATTAGTGAAACCATCTGGTCCTAGAGTTTTATCTTTAGGAAGAGAGAGCACCATTGATTCCAATTATTCCTTTGTCACTCAAGCACTTAAATCAATTTTGTCCTCTTGATTAAGTGTTGATGGTATATTCTAGAGAAAATAATCTTGAGCTTGAAGATCGCTAGGTTCATGGGTAAGTAGCCTTGAAAAGTGATCTTGTACCAATTTATTTATCTTTTATTTCTATATGTAAATGGTGTCGTCCTTCTCTATTACTCTAATTATGTTTTTATGGTAGTTTTGAATTGTTTTGCAATGAAAGTATTGTGTTCTTGTCACCTTTTCATAGCCATACCATTCTGAATTTCAGTCTCCATTGTACCTTTTCTTCAAAATTTAGCTTGTATAACTTTACCAACAACTATTTTCTTTGATCAATTTGTTGAGGGAGAGGAGATCTGTCTTCTAGCTCTATATCTAATTTCTCAAGTTGTAAAATCAACTATTTTCTTTGAAATGGCTTTTTGGATAACCACTTTCTAGTTTAATGTTTAAGTCTTACATTTTTTTCTTTCCAGATTTATTAAGACCTTTTATATGATGCTTTTGCCAACTATTATCTATTAGTAGTCTAAAGTCTTCTTGATCTTATCTTGAATTGTATTTGAAGGGATATTCCTTCCTTTCTAACTATTTTGACCCCTCTATGATAGAATTGGTTTATGATCGGATATTGCACTTTGGGTCATTGTCCAGGTATACTTCCCTTTTTGAGGAATGACATCCTATAGATTTTCTTGAGCTATTATGTGTTTTACTAGGTCCTTGTTAGGGTCATGATTCATTTTACCCCCTATCTTTTCCCAAAATGTTAATGTGATATTCATATCTCCTCTTATTAGTAGTTTTTTTTTTTTTTTTCTTGGGTGATGTAGATACCTAAAAATTTAGACCACCTCTTTGATACCAATCCTTGATGCAAATTCATAAAAAAATCAATTTAACCATAACAATTGACTCAACTTCAACAATTTATAGACAAAACTCGGCAGTAGCAAATTTGCCACCTCAAGGCAAAGTTTCCAAAAAATAAATATGCTTTCTATCTAGCATATTTGCAACCAATTCAAAATCCCCAACCCTTCATCGGATTTGACCTCTAATGGTCAAATTCATGAAAAATGCTAAAATGGCATGTTCATGTCCAAAACATAAAATTTTTAATTGCACCTATAGAGTTAGTCAGGGTGTAAATATCTCCTACCTACCCTTCTATTGTCATAGGCAATCAACAGGTAGGGAGGAAAGTGGTTGATTTCTATCCATCCTCCTCCACTTTTCCAAAATGGCCCCTATCAATGGGATAGTTGATTGCAAGCTACAATCGATAGCTAATCAACTTTTTCAACAATCAATCTAACCTACCTACCAACCACTTCACCCCTCCCATTTGGGAAACCCCTAGGAGGGTTAATTTCTATAAATTAACCCCTTGGGTTGGCGTTACCAACAACAAATACTCATATTGAAGCTGTGTTGAAATGAAAATCAATTAAGGCTTTAGAGGAAGGAAATTATTAAATTATGAGAGCCAAAATTCTCTCGCAAAGTCAAAAAATTATTTAGGCTTTAGAGGAAGGAAATGGAGCATCTCAACCATCCATTACTATATGTTTGTATTCGGTTTTGTAGCTTCTCAATAGTTGGCATCCAATTGTGTCTTTGTTTGGGGTAGAAGCCCATTGGAACCCCTAAGTATCTAAAATACTAATTTTGTCCTTTCTTGAATCTGAGTATTTGTGCAAAACCTTTATTTCTACTAGCATTGTATTAATTGTATAAAATCGACTTTTATTACAATTAATTAAAGCACATAAAATTGCTTCAAAGCAATTTAGACAAGTCTTGAATTTTTTGATATTGTACTTGGTTGGTCTCCCAACAATATAGTGTCATCAATGAATTGGGTATGTATAATAGGTGTAACACCTTGGATAATTTTGATTCCTTGTAACTCCCCTACACTTCTTATGTTGTTAAGAGCTCTTCGTAGTGTTTTTACTAGTAATATATAGAGGTACGGGGATAGTGGGTAGCCTTGACGAATTCCCCTGGGAGCTTTATAAAAAGCAAAAGGTTCTCTATTAATCAAAGGGGAGATCTAGGGATCTTTGATACAAACTCCTCTCCATTGCACAAGTTGTGCCAAAAATCCAAACTTAGAATACTTTCCAGGAACTGTAGGTTGACTCTATCAAAAACATTTGCCATGTCCAATTTGATGGTAAAATATTATTTGATTTAATGTTGGAGCAGAAGTGGAGTGTCTCATGCACCATAATGATATTATCATAGATTTGCTTTCTTGAGATAAATCCTCCTTATTCTTCTATAATAGACTTACTAAGTAGTTTTTTTATCCTATTAGCAATAATCTTTGTCATAATTTTATATGAGCAACTACATAGAAAAAATGGTTTGAATCTACTAATAGTACAATTATTCTCTTTGGGAAATAGAACAATAAATGTCGAGTTAGTGGCTTCGGAGAGCATACCTTTCTTTCTGACACCTTCAATCAATTGTAACAGGTCATCTCTAATAATGTACATGAATTGTTGATAGAAGTTATTAGTGAAACCATCTGGTCCTAGAGTTTTATCTTTAGGAAGAGAGAGCACCATTGATTCCAATTATTCCTTTGTCACTCAAGCACTTAAATCAGTTTTGTCCTCTTGATTAAGTGTTGATGGTATATTCTAGAGAAAATAATCTTGATCTTGAAGATCGCTAGGTTCATGGGTAAGTAGCCTTGAAAAGTGATCTTGTACCAATTCCTTTATCTTTTCTTTCTCTATGTAAATGGTGTCGTCCTTCTCTATTGCTCTAATTATGTTTTTATGGTAGTTTTGAATTGTTTTGCGATGAAAGTATTGTGTTCTTGTAACCTTTTTGTAGCCATACCATTCTGAATTTCAGTCTCCATTGTACCTTTTCTTCATAGCTTGTATAACTTTACCAACAACTATTTTATTTGATCAATTTGTTGAGGGTGAGGAGATGTGTCCTCTAGCTCTATATCTAATTTCTCAAGTTGTAAAATCAACTATTTTATTTGAAATGGATTTTTGGATAACCACTTTCTAGTTTAATTTTTAAGTCTTACATTTTTTTCTTTCCAGATATCTTAAGACCTTTTTAATGATGCTTTTTGTTGCCAATTGTTATCTATTAGTAGTCTAAAGTCTTCCTGATCTTATCTTGAATTGTATTTGAAGGGATCTTCCTTAATTTCTAACTATTTTGACCCCTCTATGATAGAATTGGTTTATGATTAGATATTGCACTTTGGGTTAGATGACTAGTTAGAAGTGGATATATAGTCAGGAGATTCTCACCAAGAATCTATCTAATATTTCTATACTGTAATAGATTCCTAATCTTCTATTTGTCGAGGTATACTTCCCTTTTTGAGGAATGAAATCCTATAGATTTTCTTGAGCTATTATGTGTTTTACCAGGTCCTTGTTAGGGTCATGATTCCTTTTACCCCCTATATTTTCCCAAAATGTTAATGTGATATTCATATATCCTCTTATTAGTAGTTTTTAAATTGTTCTTGGGTAATGTGTTAGGAAACTAATTGCCTATGAATGGAAATGAATATTGAATTGCAGGAATTAAGATGGAAATTACTTGAGTCTTGAATCGCTTTTGAAATATAGAGTTTAACCTCCAATATTGATATAAAATATAAATGAATGTATTTTCCCATTGATGTCCTAAAGTGAATATGTGATGTGCATAAATATGAAGGATGGGGTGCGGTTGGAAAGATGCACCCCCTACTAAATATAATTATAATATGTTAGGAGGGTCCTAACATGCCACCCTCCTTAAAAGAGCTTTGTCCTCAAAGCTGGAAATTTGGAAATTTCTGCTTGGATATCTTGAAGAGTTTCCCACGTCGCGTCTTCTAAAGGTAGACCTTTCCAATGGATTAAAACTTCCGTTATATCGCGAGTACGAAGGTGACGAGAGCGGCGATCCAAGATAGCTTCTGGCTCGACTAAAAGTACTCCATCCTCGAAGAAATCCGGAAGAGTGGTTTGTGTCGTGATATGTGTTTCGACTGTGAGCTTAAGGCAAGATACATGAAATACGGGGTGAATTTTGGAAGAGGGAGGAAGCTCAAGTTTGTAAGCAACGGCCCCAATACGTTGGAGAATTTTATACGGCCCGTAAAATTTGGGTGCTAACTTCTGAGAACCTTTTTGTTTAAGAGAGGATTGTCGGTAAGGTTGGAGACGTAAGAAAACCATATCCCCCTCGCGAAAACTACGTTCGCTTCTATGTTGATCGGCTTGCTGCTTCATGCGATGCTGGGCAGTGTGTAGGTTCTCTTTGAGGATCCGTAGTATATCATCTCGAGTAGCAAGCTCTGTTTCCACCGCATGGACTTTTGTAGTCCCTGGAATATAGGAAGTGAGGGATGGTGGTGTTTGACCATATAGTGCTTCATAAGGAGTCATTTTGATGGACGTATGGTATGAAGTGTTATACCACCATTCCGCTAGTGAAAGCCACTTTACCCAATGGAGTGGTTGAGTAGAAACAAAACATCGAAGGTATGTTTCCAAGCATTTATTTACAACTTCTGTTTGGCCATCGGTTTGAGGATGGTAAGCGGAGCTCATACGAAGTTGAGTACCTTGTAATTTGAACAATTCCTTCCAAAAGGTGCTAGTGAAAGTTGGGTCGCGGTCACTAATAATTGTGGAGGGCATACCATGTAATTTAAAGATGTTATCGAGGAAGAGGTGGGCTATAGTGCTAGCGGTATAAGGATGAGCTACTGGACAAAAATGGGCATATTTAGATAAACGATCAACGACTACAAAAATGGTTGTTTTTCCGCCTGATTTTGGTAATCCTTCAATAAAGTCCATAGAAATATCTGCCCATGTTTTGGTGGGTATAGGAAGAGGTTGAAGTAATCCTGGAGTAGCGAGGGTCTCCCCTTTTTGTCTTTGGCAAACTTCACATTCTTTTACAAAGTTTTTGATGTAATTTTTCATCCCTACCCAATAGAAGGAGGTAGTGGCTCGTTTATAGGTTTTTAAGAACCCTGAGTGGCCGACGGTGGGTGAGGTATGTAACTCGTGAAGAAGTTTTTTCCGGTAAGCTGAATTGGGGATGAGGACCATCCTCCCTTTATATCGTAATATATTGTCCTTCCAAGTGTATGGAAGTTTGCTACTAGGATTATGTTGAAGTTGTTGAATTAAGGCGTGGGTAGTAGGATCGTTTATCCATTCTTCATGCACCTTATCTACCCATTTGGGAATAAGGGAGGAAAGAGCATGGACTTGAGGCATATCTTCAAATTTTCTAAGTCCTAAGTCACGCTTCAGTAAGCGTGCTGCCCGTTTAATAAATTGGAAACAAATTTCCGCACCCACTATGTGGGATAATTCCGTAAGAAAATTAATTCGCGGAAATTATATAACACTTGATGTCGTCGAAGTTTTTAATCTTCGTCCCGAATAATATTTGTTCGCGGAAATTATATAACACTTGACGTCGTCGAAGTTTTAATCTTCGTTCCTGAATAATATTTGTTCTGATTATACTCTGTTATTTGTCCAAACTGCGTTCCCGAATAATCTTTGTTCCCGACGTTTAAATTATAATCCTTTGCCGTGTTAATAATGCGTCGCTTGATGAAAAAAATTTATGGCAGCGGTAGGTGAAATCTGAAGCTCTGATCCAGATGTTAGGAAACTAATTGCCTATGAATGGAAATGAATATTGAATTGCAGGAATTAAGATGGAAATTACTTGAGTCTTGAATCGCTTTTGAAATATAGAGTTTAACCTCCAATATTGATATAAAATATAAATGAATGTATTTTCCCATTGATGTCCTAAAGTGAATATGTGATGTGCATAAATATGAAGGATGGGGTGCGGTTGGAAAGATGCACCCCCTACTAAATATAATTATAATATGTTAGGAGGGTCCTAACATAATGTAGATACCTAAAAATTTAGACCACCTCTTTGATACCAATCCTTGATGCAAATTCATAATAAAATCAATTTAACCATAACAATTGACTCAACTTCAACAATTTGTAGACAAAAATCGGTAGTAGCAAATTTGCCACCTCAAAGCAAATTTTACAAAAAATAAA
This sequence comes from Wollemia nobilis, assembly GCA_028583015.1. Taxonomy (NCBI): domain Eukaryota; kingdom Viridiplantae; phylum Streptophyta; class Pinopsida; order Araucariales; family Araucariaceae; genus Wollemia; species Wollemia nobilis. Next base: position 16,174,963 of record JAQPPZ010000521.1, read on the forward strand.
TATGCTTTCTATCTAGCATATTTGCAACCAATTCAAAATCCCCAACCCTTCATCGGATCTGACCTCTAATGGTCAAATTCATGAAAATGCTCAAAAGGCATGTTCATGTCTAAAACATAAAAATTTTAATTGCACCTATAGATTTAGTTAGGGTATAAATATCTCCTACCTACCCTTCTATTGTCATAAGCAATCAACAGGTAGGGAGGAAAGTAGTTGATTTCTATCCATCCTCCTCCATTTTTCCAAAATGGCCCCTATTAAGGGGACAATTGATTGCAAGCTACAATCGGTAGCTAATCAAATTTGTCAACAATCAATCTAACCTACCTACCAACCACCTCACCCCTCCCATTTGGGAAACCCCTAGAAGGGTCAATTTCTATAAATTAACCCCTTGGGTTGGCATTAACAACAACAAATACTCATATCGAAGCTCTGTTGAAATGAAAATCAATTTAGGCTTTAGAGGAAGGAAATTATTAAATTATGAGAGCCAAAATTTTCTTGCAAAGTCGTCAAATGATTTAGGCTTTAGAAGAAGGAAATGGAGCATCTCAACCATCCATTACTATATGTTTGTATTTGCTTTTGTAGCTTCTCAATAGTTGGCATCCAATTGTGTCTTTGTTTGGGGTAGAAGCCCATTGGAACCCCTAAGTATCTAAAATACTAATTTGGTCCTTTCTTGAATCTGAGTATTTGTGCAAAACCTTTATTTCTACTAGCATTGTATTAATTGTATAAAACCAACTTTTATTACAATTAATTAGAGCACGTAAAATTGCTTCAAAGCAATTTAGACAAGTCTTGAATTTTTTGATATTGTACTTGGTTGCTTCTCCCAACAATATAGTATCATCAATGAATTGGGTATGCATGATAGGTGTAACACCTTGGATAATTTTGATTCCTTGTAACTCCCCTACACTTGTTATGTTGTTAAGAGCTCTTCGTAGTGTTTTTACTAGTAAAATGTAGAGGTACGGGGATAGTGGGTAGCCTTGACAAATTCCCCTAGATTCTTTATAAAAAGCAAAAGGTTTTCTATTAATCAAAGGGGATATCCAGTGAGCTTTGATACTAGCTCCTATCCATTGCACAAGTTGTGCCAAGAATCCAAACTTAGAATACTTTCCAGGAACTGTAGGTTGACTCTATCAAAAACATTTGCCATGTCCAATTTGATGGTAATATTCTTTGATTTAATGTTGGAGCATAAGTGGAGTGTCTCATGCACCATAATGATATTGTCATAGATTTGCTTTCTTGAGATAAATCCTCCTTATTCTTCTATAATAGACTTACTAAGTAGTTTTTTGATCCGATTAGCAATAATCTTTGTCATAACCTTATATGAGCAACTACATAGAAAAAATGGTTTGAATCTACTAAAGTAAAATTATTCTCTTTGGGAAATAGAACAATAAATGTTGAGTTAGTGGCTTCGAAGAGCATACCTTTCTTTCTGACACCTTCAATCAATTGTAACAGGTCATCTCTAATAAGGTACATGAATTGTTGATAGAAGTTATTAGTGAAATCATCTGGTCCTAGAGTTTTATCTTTACGAAGAGAGAGCACCATTGATTCCAATTATCCTTTTGTCACTCAAGCACTTAAATAAGTTTTGTCCTCTTGATTAAGTGTTGATGGTATATTCTAGAGAAATTAATCTTGATCTTGAAGATCGCTAGGTTCTTGGGTAAGTAGCCTTGAAAAGTGATCTTGTACGAATTCCTTTATCTTTTCTTTCTCTATGTAAATGGTGTCGTCCTTCTCTATTGCTCTAATTATGTTTTTATGGTAGTTTTGAATTGTTTTGCGATGAAAGTATTATGTTCTTGTCACGTTTTTGTAGCCATACCATTCTGAATTTCAGTCTCCATTGTACCTTTTCTTCATAATTTAGCTTGTATAACTTTACAAACAACTATTTTATTTGATCAATTTTTTGATGGTGAGGAGATGTGTCCTCTAGCTCTATATCTAATTTCTCAAGTTGTAAAATCAACTATTTTCTTTGAAATGGCTTTTTGGATAACCACTTTCTAGTTTAATTTTAAAGTCTTACATTTTTTTCTTTCCAGATTTCTTAAGACCTTTTTAATGATGTTTTTTGTTGCCAACTATTATATATCAGTAGTCTAAAGTCTTCCTGATATTATCTTGAATTGTATTTGAAGGGATCTTCCTTAATTTCTAACTATTTTGACCCCTCTATGATAGAATTGGTTTATGATCGGATATTGCACTTTGGGTTATATGGCTAGTTAGAAGTGGATATATAGTTAGGAGATTCTCACCAAGAAGCTATCTAATATTTCTATAGTGTAATTGATTCCTAATATTCTATTTGTCCAGGTATACTTCCCTTTTTGAGTAATGAAATCCTATAGATTTTCTTGAGCTATTATGTGTTTTACCCGGTCCTTGTTAGGGTCATGATTCCTTTTACCCCTTATATTTTCCCAAAATGTTAATGTGATATTCATATATCCTCTTATTAGTAGTTTTCAAATTGTTCTTGGGTAATGTAGATACCTAAAAATTTAGACCACCTATTTGATACCAATCCTTGATGCAAATTCATAAAAAAATCAATTTAACCATAACAACTAACTCAACTTCAACAATTTGTAGATAAAACTCGGCAATAGCAAATCTGCCACCTCAAGGCAAATTTTCCAAAAAATAAATATGCTTTCTATCTAGCATATTTGCAACCAATTCAAAATTCCCAACCCTTCATCGGATTTGACAACTAATGGTCAAATTCATGAAAATGCTCAGAAGGCATGTTCATGTCTAAAACATAAAAAATTTAATTGCACCTATAGAGTTAGTCAGGGTGTAAATATCTCCTACCCACCCTTCTATTGTCATAGGCAATCAACAGGTAGGGAGGAAAGTGGTTGATTTCTATCCATCCTCCACCACATTTCCAAAATGACCCCTATCAAGGGGACAGTTGATTGCAATCTACAATCGGTAGCTAATCAACTTTGTCAACAATCAATCTAACCTACCTACCAACCACCTCACCCCTCCCATTTGGGAAACCCCTAGAAGGGTCAATTTCTATAAATTAACCCCTTGGGTTGGCATTAACAACAACAAATCCTCATATCGAAGCTCTGTTGAAATGAAAATCAATTTAGGCTTTAGAGGAAGGAAATTATTAAATTATGAGAGCCAAAATTTTCTCGCAAAGTCGTCAAATGATTTAGGCTTTAGAGGAAGGAAATGGAGCATCTCAACCATCCATTACTATATGTTTGTATTTGCTTTTGTAGCTTCTCAATAGTTGGCATCCAATTGTGTCTTTGTTTGGGGTAGAAGCCCATTGGAACTCCTAAGTATCTAAAATACTAATTTGGTCCTTTCTTGAATCTGAGTATTTGTGCAAAACCTTTATTTCTACGAGCATTGTATTAAGTGTATAAAATTGACTTTTATTACAATTAAGTAAAGCACATAAAATTGCTTCAAAGCAATTTAGACAAGTATTGAATTTTTTGATATTGTACTTGGTTGCTTCTCCCAACAATATAGTGTCATAAATGAATTGGGTATGCATGATAGGTCTAACAGCTTGGATAATTTTGATTCCTTGTAACTCCCCTACACTTGCTATGTTGTTAAGATCTCTTCGTAGTGTTTTTACTAGTAATATGTAGAGGTACAGGGATAGTGGGTAGCCTTGACGAATTCCCCTAGAAGCTTTAAAAAAAGCAAAAGGTTCTCTATTAATCAAAGGGGAGTGTCTCATGCACCATGATCCAGGGAGCTTTGATACAAGCTCTTATGCATTGCACAAGTTGTGCCAAGAATCCAAACATTGAATACTTTCCAGGAATTGTAGGTTGACTCTATCAAAAACATTTGCCATGTCCAATTTGATGGTAATATTCTCTGATTTAATGTTGGAGCAGAAGTGGAGTGTCTCATGCACCATAATGATATTGTCATAGATTTGCTTTCTTGAGATAAATCCTTCTTATTCTTCTATAATAGACTTACTAAGTAGTTTTTTGATCCTATTAGCAATAATCTTTGTCATAATTTTATATGAGCAACTACATAGAAAAAATGGTTTGAATCTACTAATAGTACAATTATTCTCTTTGGGAAATAGAACAATAAATGTAGAGTTAGTGGCTTCGGAGAGCATACCTTTCTTTCTGACACCTTCAATCAATTGTAACAGGTCATCTCTAATAAGGTACATGAATTGTTGATAGAAGTTATTAGTGAAACCATATGGTCCTAGAGTTTTATCTTTAGGAAGAGAGAGCACCATTGATTCCAATTATTCCTTTGTCACTCAAGCACTTAAATCAGTTTTGTCCTCTTGATTAAGTGTTGATGGTATATTCTAGAGAAAATAATCTTGATCTTGAAGATCGCTAGGTTCATGGGTAAGTAGCCTTGAAAAGTGATCTTGTACCAATTCCTTTATCTTTTCTTTCTCTATGTAAATGGTGTCGTCCTTCTCTATTGCTCTAATTATGTTTTTATGATAGTTTTGAATTGTTTTGCGATGAAAAGATTGTGTTCTTGTCACCTTTTTGTAGCCATACCATTCTGAATTTCAGTCTCCATTGTACCTTTTCTTCATAATTTAGATTGTATAACTTTAAAAACAACTATTTTAATTGATCAATTTTTCGAGGGTGAGGAGATGTGTCCTCTAGATCTATATCTAATTTCTCAAGTTGTAAAATCAACTATTTTATTTGAAATGGCTTTTTGGATAACCACTTTCTAGTTTAATTTTAAAGTCTTACATTTTTTTCTTTCCAGATTTCTTAAGACCTTTTTAATGATTCTTTTTGTTGCCAACTATTATCTATCAGTAGTTTAAATTCTTCTTGATCTTATCTTGAATTATATTTGAAGGGATATTCCTTAATTTATAACTATTTTGACCCCTCTATGATAGAATTGTTTTATGATCTAATATTACACTTTGGGTTAGATGGCTAGTTAGAAGTGGATATATAGTCAGGAGATTCTCACCAAGAAGCTATCTAATCTTTCTATAGTGTAATAGATTCCTAATCTTCTATTTGTCGAGGTATACTTCCCTTTTTGAGGAATGACATCCTATAGATTTTCTTGAGCTATTATGTGTTTTACCAGGTCCTTATTAGGGTCATGATTCCTTTTACCCCCTAGCTTTTCCCAAAATGTTAATGTGATATTCATATCTCCTCTTATTAGTAGTTTTTTTATCGTTCTTGGGTGATGTAGATACCTAAAAATTTAGACCACCTCTTTGATACCAATCCTTTATGCAAATTCATAAAAAAATCAATTTAACCATAACAATTGACTCAACTTCAACAATTTGTAGAAAAATCTCGGCAGTAGCAAATCGGCCACCTTAAGGAAAATTTTCCAAAAAATAAATATGCTTTCTATCTAGCATATTTGCAACCAATTCAAAATCCCCAACCCTTCATTGGATTTGACCTCTAATGGTCAAATTCATGAAAATGCTCAAAAGGCATGTTCATGTCTAAAACATAAAAAATTTAATTGCACCTATAGAGTTAGTCAGGGTGTAAATATCTCCTACTTACCCTTCTATTGTCATTGGCAATCAATAGGTAGGGAGGAAAGTGGTTGATTTCTATCCATCCTCCTCCACTTTTCCAAAATGGCCCCTATCAAGGGGATAGTTGATTGCAATCTACAATCGGTAGCTAATCAACTTTGTCAACATTCAATCTAACCTACCTACCAACCACCTCACCCCTCCAATTTGGGAAACCCCTAGGAGGGTCAATTTCTATAAATTAACACCTTGTGTTGGCATTAACAACATCAAATACTCATATCGAAGCTGTGTCCAAATGAAAATCAATTTAGGCTTTAGAGGAAGGAAATTATTAAATTACGAGAGCCAAAATTCTCTCGCAAAGTCGTCAAATGATTTAGGCTTTAGAAGAAGGAAATTGAGCATCTCAACCATCCATTACTATATGTTTGTATTCGGTTTTGTAGCTTCTCAATAGTTGGCATCCAATTGTGTCTTTGTTTGGGGTAGAAGCCCATTGGAACCCCTAAGTATCTAAAATACTAATTTGGTCCTTTCTTGAATCTAAGTATTTGTGCAAAACCTTTATTTCTACTAGCATTGTATTAATTGTATAAAACCAACTTTTATTACAATTAATTAGAGCACGTAAAATTGCTTCAAAGCAATTTAGACAAGTCTTGATTTTTTTGATATTGTACTTGGTTGCTTCTCCCAGCAATATAGTATCATCAATGAATTGGGTATGCATGATAGGTGTAACACCTTGGATAATTTTGATTCCTTGTAACTCCCCTACACTTGTTATGTTGTTAAGAGCTCTTCGTAGTGTTTTTACTAGTAATATGTAGAGGTACGGGGATAGTGGGTAGCCTTGACAAATTCCCCTAGATTCTTTATAAAAAGCAAAAGGTTTTCTATTAATCAAAGGGGATATCCAGTGAGCTTTGATACTAGCTCCTATCCATTGCACAAGTTGTGCCAAGAATCCAAACTTAGAATACTTTCCAGGAACTGTAGGTTGACTCTATCAAAAACATTTGCCATGTCCAATTTGATGGTAATATTCTTTGATTTAATGTTGGAGCATAAGTGGAGTGTCTCATGCACCATAATGATATTGTCATAGATTTGCTTTCTTGAGATAAATCCTCCTTATTCTTCTATAATAGACTTACTAAGTAGTTTTTTGATCCGATTAGCAATAATATTTGTCATAATTTTATATGAGCAACTACATAGAAAAAATGGTTTGAATCTACTAATAGTACAATTATTCTCTTTGGGAAATAAAACAATAAATATTGAGTTAGTGGCTTTGGAGAGCATACCTTTATTTTTGACACCTTCAATCAATTGTAACAAGTCATCTCTAATAAGATACATGAATTGTTGATAGAAGTTATTAGTGAAACCATCTGGTCCTAGAGTTTTATCTTTAGGAAGAGAGAGCACCATTGATTCCAATTATTCCTTTCTCACTCAAGCACTTAAATAAATTTTGTCCTCTTGATTGATTAAGTGTTGATGGTATATTTTAGAGAAAATAATCTTGAGCTTGAAGATCACTAGGTTCATGGGTAAGTAGCCTTGAAAAGTGATCTTGTACCAATTCCATTATCTTTTCTTTCTCTATGTAAATGGTGTCGTCCTTCTCTATTGCTCTAATTATGTTTTTATGGTAGTTTTGAATTGTTTTACGATGAAAGTATTATGTTCTTGTCACCTTTTTGTAGCCATACCATTCTGAATTTCAGTCTCCATTATACCTTTTCTTCATAATTTAGCTTGTATAACTTTACAAACAACTATATTATTTGATCAATTTGTTGAGGGAGAGGAGATGTGTCCTCTAGCTCTATATCTAATTTCTCAAGTTGTAAAATCAACTATTTTATTTGAAATGGCTTTTTGGATAACCACTTTCTAGTTTAATTTTTAAGTCTTACATTTTTTTCTTTCCAAATTTCTTAAGACCTTTTTAATGATGCTTTTTGTTACCAACTATTATCTATCAGTAGTCTAAAGTCTTCCTGATCTTATCTTGAATTGTATTTGAAGGGATCTTTCTTAATTTATAACTATTTTGACCCCTCTATGATAGAATTGGTTTATGATCGGATATTGCAATTTGGGTTATATGGCTAGTTAGAAGTGGATATATAGTCAAGAGATTCTCACCAAGAAGCTATCTAATATTTCTATAGTGTAATAGATTCCTAATCTTCTATTTGTCCAGGTAGACTTCCCTTTTTGAGGAATGAAATCCTATAGATTTTCTTGAGCTATTATGTGTTTTACCAGGTCCTTGTTAGGGTCATGATTCCTTTTACCCCCTATCTTTTCCCAAAATGTTAATGTGATATTCATATATCCTCTTATTAGTAGTTTTTAAATTGTTCTTAGGTAATGTAGATACCTAAAAATTTAGACCACCTCTTTGATACCAATCCTTGATGCAAATTCATAAAAAAATCAATTTAACCATAACAATTGACTCAACTTCAACAATTTGTAGACAAAACTCGGTAGTAGCAAATCTGCCACCTCAAGGAAAATTTTCCAAAAAATAAATATGCTTTCTATCTAGCATATTTGCAACCAATTCAAAATCCCCAACCCTTCATCGGATTTGACCTCTAATGGTCAAATTCATGAAAATGCTCAAAATGCATGTTCATGTCTAAAACATAAAAATTTTAATTGCACCTATAGAGTTAGTCAGGGTGTAAATATATCCTACCTACCCTTCTATTGTCATAGGCAATCAATAGGTAGGGAGGAAAGTGGTTGATTTCTATCCATCCTCCTCCACTTTTCCAAAATGACCCCTATCAAGGGGACAGTTGATTGCAAGCTACAATCGGTAGCTAATCAACTTTATCAACAATCAATCTAACCTACCTACCAACCACCTCACCCCTCCCATTTGGGAAACCCCTAGAAGGGTCAATTTCTATAAATTAACCCCTTGGGTTGGCATTAACAACAACAAATACTCATATCGAAGCTATGATGAAATGAAAATCAATTTAGGCTTTTTTTTTTTGAAAATTTTGAAAAAATTTGTATTAAAACAAAGATCAATTACAATATGGGAAGAGACTCTTCCCAGTCGAATTCAGAGAGAACACAAGCTTACAATAGTAGAAGAAGATTTGCAATGGAGCCAAATATCCTGAACCATTAACTAGCTAGCAGGGGGTCGGCATGGACAGTTGATGCAGCTTGTCACGAAATCGTGACACTATTCTTCTCCTTAGGCCGCAAACATGCAACATGTCGCGATATCGTGACACCTTTCCCCTTTGGCCATGAAAAAGCAACATGTCACGATATCGTGACATTTTCCTCCTTTGGCCGTGAAAATTCAACAAGTCGCGATATCACGACACTTTTCTCCTTTGGGCACGAAAGTGCAACATGTCGCGATATCGCGACACTTTTTCTCTCTCGGTCGTGATGAAGCAACATGTCGCGATATCGCGACACCTTTTCTCCTTTGGCCGTGAAAATGCAACATGTCGTGATATCACGACACCATTTCTCCTTTGGTCACAAAAATGCAACATGTCACGAAATCGCGACACCTTTTCTCCTTTGGCCATGAAAATGCAACATGTCGCGATATCGCGACACCTTTTCTCTCTTGGTCGTGAAAATGCAACATGTCACGATATCGTGACACCTTTTCTCCCTTGGTCGTGAAAATGCAACATGTCACGATATCGTGACACCTTTTCTCCCTTGGTCGTGAAAAAGCAACATGTCGCGATATCGCGACACCTTTTCTCCCTTAGCCGCAACGAAGCAACATGTCGCAAAATTACGAAACCTATCCTCCCTAGGCCCCAACGAAGCAACATGTCGCGATATCGTGACACCTTTCCTCCCTTGGCCGCGACGAAGTGACATGTCGCGATATTGCGACAACTTTTCACCCATGACCGCGACGGCGCAACATGTCGCGATATCATGACAACTTTTCTCCAGCGACCGTGACGGTGCAACATGTCATGATATCATGACAACTTTCCTCCAGCGACCGCAATGATGCAACCTGTCGTGATATCATGACAACTTTCCTCCAGCGATCGCGACGACGCAACATGTCGCGATATCGCGACAACTTTCCTCCAGCGACCGTGATGGCGCAACATGTCACGATATCGCAACAAATTTCCTCCAGCGACCGCGACAGCGACAGCGCAACATGTCACGATATCGCGACAACTTTCCTCCAGCGATCGCGATGGTGCAACATGTCATGATATCATGACAACTTTCCTCCAGCAACCGTGATGACGCAACATGTCGTGATATCACGATAACTTTCCTCCAGCGACCATGATGGTGCAACATGTCGTGATATCATGACAACTTTTCTCCAGTGATCGCGATGGTGCAACATGTCGCGATATCGCGACAACTTTCCTCCAGCGACCGTGACGACGCAACATGTCACGATATCACGACAACTTTCCTCCCTTTGCTTTTTCTTTGATCATTGGCTCAAGGACCTTTCTAGACCCTGTCTAATCACCTCATCCTCAATATCCATGTCACTGTGCAACTGAACTCCAACCTCCTTTTCTGCACCCATCTTATCCAGAAAGTCAACCGCTTTGTTCAAATCTCTACTCGCATAAACTAAGATCACGTTCTCCAATTCCTTCCATAATTATTTAATTTGGGTAACAAAAGCCCTCAACCTCCAAGCTTTCAGATCAAAGTTCCTCATGCAGTATAGAGCTCCAACCATTATTTACGAGTCTGATTCAAGAATAATCCTACGATGGCCATGTTTCACTGCCCAAACAGAAGCAGACTTGATGGCAATGGCTTCGGCTTCATTGTTAGTGGATCTTCCCAGGCCTTGCAATTCCCAATAGAGCATAGTCCCAGCATGGTTTCGACACACCACTCCAATTTCGGCTCTACCCGGATTGCCTTTTGCATCTCCATTAGTATTGATTTTAATCCAACCTTTCGGGGGAGGTTTCCAACAATTTTTGACCTATCCCTCTTGCAGTTCAAGGCATTCTTCCAAAGCTCCAATGTCAATTTGAGCTTCCTCCTCAACATGAACAGCCACAGTTTCGGTAGCCTTGCTCCAAATGGTCTGCCAAACCCCGTCAAGAGCAGTAAAAGTTTCTCTAAAAATTTTAGCATTTCTTTCCAGCCATACTTGCCACCAGATAAAGCTTAAACCAAGCTCCTAGCCAAAACGAAGAGCTTTAGATTTGAATCTACCTTTCTGCCATTTTGCCCAGATATTCATCCAATTCAGGTCACCACTTACTTGAATTTTAAAGTATGCAAACCAACGCAACCAAATCTGTCGGGTGAAAGGGCAACCAAACAACAAATGGTCAACAATTTCCTCGCTCTTGTAGCATAGAACACATTGAGAAGGGCCGATGATACCTTTTGATCTGAGATTATCAAAAGTGAGGATTCCATTGTGCATGCACTGCCAGGCAAAATAGTTAACTTTCGGCCAGCCTTTAGAGTGCCGATTTTCCTCCAGTCCTCAACCTAAAAAATATGAGGGGGGGCTCTGGGAGAATGCTGTCATATCCGTCCTTTTCTGTATAGACGCCAAGACTCCCAAAGCCCCAGGATAATTCATCCTCCACATCTCCCCCTTTAAGAAATATTTCTATCAAAATTTTAGTCATGATGGGAGTCAAATTTGGAGGGATTGAAATGGGCCACTCATCCAACTTCTTGAACTGCTTAAACTTACACTCCCCCGGCTGAGTAGTTGTGAAATAAATTTCAAACGGATCCATCCCTTGGCTTCAATGGCTGCTTTTATTGGCTATAATTCTAGAAATTCAACAATGATGGGTGGGAAATTATCCCAAGAATCTATCCAAAAACGAGCCTTCTCCCCTCTACCCACTTTCCAAAATAAGCAGTATTTAACAACCTGAGACCCTACCTTGAGAGCCTGCCAAAATAGGGACCCAGTACCATCCAAGGGGATGCGAGTTACATCGATTGGGTTGGCCTGTCCTAGGTATTTTCTAGTTAGGATTCTACTGAAAAGGGAGGTGGGTTGGGAGATCCATCTCCAGTACAACTTTCCATCCAAAGCTTTATTATTTAGCTTAGATTTTCTCAAACCCAGACCTCCTTTAACCTTGGGCTAGGTAACTTTGTCCCAGCCCACTAAGGCCCACTTTCTCTCTCCCTTTGCTCCTTCCCATAAAAAATTTCTAGCCATCCTGTCCAACTCTTTCCATATTGTAATCGGGGCAGCTAGGATAGAGAATTTGTAAATTGGCATGGCTTGAATGACTGACTGTAAGAACATTAATCTGCCACCATAACTTAACCACTTGTGATACCAGTGATTAATTCTACCCTTGATACACTCCAGTAGATTCCTCCATGTGTATAATTTTAGCTTCTTAAAGTGCAAGGGGACCCCCAAGTAAACCACTAGGAGAGAAGTCCTTGTGAATCCCATGATTTCTAAAATTCTGTTCTGAAGCCTTTGCTCCAGATTAAAATAAACCACTTTGGATTTCTTATCATTAATGACCTATTGAGTAGCCCTGAGATAGAAATTAAGAGTATCCCTAATCATTCTTGCTTCCCCGAAGTCGGCCACTCCCACCAAACCAAGTGTCATCCACAAACTACAAGTGCGTTAAAACTTCGTCACCCACCTTGATACCCAATAATCTACCTTGCTGTCTTCTCCTCAAGAAAAGTCTGCCAAGACCTTCAGCCAAAATGAGAAAAAGATAAGGAGAACATGGATCCCCCTGGAATAGTCCCCGAGTAGCTCCAAATTGTTGCGAAGGAAGGCCCTTGATTATCACAGAGTAAGTTGGAGAAGAGACACAACTCATGACCCACTCTATCCAGTCCTGAGAGAAACCAAAGGCTGCCATCATTTTAGCCAGGAAACTCCATTCAACCCTGTCATTAGCCTTTGACATGTCCAGTTTTATGAACATCCCTTTATTACCAGAAGTGTGCTTGAATGGATTGCTTCCTGGGCCACAACCACCCCATATAGAATCTACCGTCCCTCAAAAAAACCCCCTTGCTCAGAGGAGACAATGTTGTGAAGAAGAGGTTTTAGGCGCTCAACCATTACCTTTGTGATTATTTTGTACAACACATTACATAAGGCAATAGGCCTATAATCTGAAATATGAACCCCCTCCTCCCCTTTTGGAATTAAGGTAATGAAAGTGTGGTTTATAGCTTTAAGCATACTCCTATTTTCTCTAGACTCTTCTACAACAACCCTGACATCTTCCTCTAAGTAGTCCCAGAAAGCCTAAAAAAACTCAATTGGGAAGCCATATGGACCTGGAGTTTTACCAGTGCTCATTCCAAAGACCACAGTTTTCAATTCATCTCTATCAATGGGTTTGAGGAGGGCCTCATTTTCATCCTCAGAAATAACAATAGGTATGACAGAAATAACTTCATTTTGGGCCTCTACATCTTGTACCACACTTTCCTTAAAAAGCTTAGAAAAATAATCCATAGCATGGGAATGTATACTTGGAAGTGTATCAAAGGAATGACCGTTCTCATCTTGAAGGGCCTCCATCTTATTCATCCGTCTTCGAGCACAAGCGATCCGATGAAAGAATTTTGTATTTCTGTCCCCTTCTAATAAACAGGTGGTTCTTGCTCTCTGCTTGCAATAGGTCTCCTCCTGGTTGTCAATGTCCTCAACCGCTGTACGCAAGGAAAATCAATTTAGGCTTTAGAGGAAGGAAATTATTAAATTATGAGAGCCAAAATTTTCTCCCAAAGTCATCAAATGATTTAGGCTTTAGAAGAAGGAAATGTAGCATCTCAACCATCCATTACTATATGTTTGTATTCGCTTTTGTAGCTTCTCAATGGTTGGCATCCAATTGTGTCTTTGTTTGGGGTAGAAGCCCATTTGAACCCCTAAGTATCTAAAATACTAATTTGGTCCTTTCTTGAATCTGAGTATTTGTGCAAAACCTTCATTTCTACTATCATTGTATTAATTGTATAAAATCGACTTTTATTACAATTAATTAAAGCACATAAAATTGCTTCAAAGCAATTTAGACATGTCTTGAATTTTTTGATATTGTACTCGGTTGCTTCTCCCAGCAATATAGTGTCATCAATGAATTGGGTATGCATGATAGGTCTAACACCTTGGATAATTATGATTCCTTGTAACTCCCCTACACTTGTTATGTTGTTAAGAGCTCTTCGTAGTGTTTTTACTAGTAATATGTAGAGGTACGGGGATAGTGGGTAGCCTTGATGAATTCCCCTAGAATATTTATAAAAAGCAAAAGGTTCTCTATTAATCAAAGGGGAGATCCAGGGAGCTTTGATACAAGCTCTTATCCATTGCACAAGTTGTGCCAAGAATCCAAACTTAGAATACTTTCTAGGAACTGTAGGTTGACTCTATCAAAAACATTTGCCATGTCCAATTTGATGGTAATATTCTTTGATTTAATGTTGGAGCATAAGTGGAGTGTCTCATGCACCATAATGATATTGTCATAGATTTGCTTTCTTGAGATAAATCCTCCTTATTCTTCTATAATAGACTTACTAAGTAGTTTTTTGATGCGATTAGCAATAATATTTGTCATAATTTTATATGAGCAACTACATAGAAAAAATGGTTTGAATCTACTAATAGTACAATTATTCTCTTTGGGAAATAGAACAATAAATGTTGAGTTAGTGGCTTCGGAGAGCATACCTTTCTTTCTGACACCTTCAATCAATTGTAACAGGTCATCTCTAATAAGGTACATGAATTGTTGATAGAAGTTGTTAGTGAAACCATCTGGTCCTAGAGTTTTATCTTTAGGAAGAGAGAGCACCATTGATTCCAATTATTCCTTTGTCACTCAAGCACTTAAATCAGTTTTGTCCTCTTGATTAAGTGTTGATGGTATATTCTAGAGAAAATAATCTTGATCTTGAAGATCGCTAGGTTCATGGGTAAGTAGCCTTGAAAAGTGATCTTGTACCAATTCCTTTATCTTTTCTTTCTCTATGTAAATGGTGTCGTCCTTTCTTTTCTTTCTTAGTAAGTCTATTATAGAAGAATAAGGAGGATTTATCTCAAGAAAGCAAATCTATGACAATATCATTATGGTGCATGAGACACTCCACTTTTTCTTCAAATTTTTTTTTTTTTTAAGCGAAAAACCCCTTGCGGGCCGCCTTGGTCTAAGAGACCATGAACAGGGGGTTCTACATCGTCAAAGTCACCCGGGGTCATACCCAGCCCTGCCCGTACCAACATTATCAATTGGATTTTGAGTACTCAATTCAACTTTTTGGTAGGGTGGAGATTCGAACCTGGGACCTCCCTTGGAGGATTGCCTTCTCCTCTCCAACTCACCTACAACACCTAGGTACTTTTTCTCCAACATTAAATCAAAGAATATTACCATCAAATTGGACATGGCAAATATTTTTTAGAGAGTCAACCTACAGTTTCTTGAAAGTATTCTAAGTTTGGATTCTTGGCACAACTTGTGTAATGGATAAGAGCTTGTATCAAAGCTCTCTGGATCTCCCCTTTGGTTAATAGAGAACCTTTTGCTTTTTATAAAGCTTCAAGGGGAATTTTTCAAGGCTACCCACTATCCCCGTACCTCTACATATTACTAGTAAAAACACTACGAAGAGCTCTTAACAACATAAGAAGTGTAGGGGAGTTACAAGGAATCAAAATTATCCAAGGTGTTACACCTATCATGCATACCCAATTCATTGATGATACTATATTGTTGGGAGAAGCAACCAAGTACAATATCAAAAAATTCAAGACTTGTCTAAATTGCTTTGAAGCAACTTTATGTGCTTTAATTAATTGTAATAAAAGTCATTTTTATACAATTAATACAATGCTATTAGAAATAAAGGTTTTGCACAAATACTCATATTCAAGAAAGGACCAAATTAGTATTTTAGATACTTAGGGGTTCCAATGGGCTTCTACCCCAAACAAAGACACAATTGGATTCCAACTATTGAGAAGCTACAAAAGTGCATACAAACATATAGTAATGGATGGTTGAGATGCTCCATTTCCTTCCTCTAAAACCTAAATCATTTGACAACTTTGCGAGAGAATTTTTGCTCTCCTAATTTTATAATTTCCTTCCTCTAAACCCTAAATTGATTTTCATTTCGACAGAGCTTCGATATGAATATTTTTTGTTGTTAATGCTAACCCAAGGGGTTAATTTATAGAAATTGGCCCTCCTAGGGGTTTCCCAAATGGGAGGGGTGAGGTGGTTGGTAGGTAGGTTAGATTGACTGTTGACAAAGTTTATTAGCTATCGATTGTAGCTTGCAATCAACTATCCCCTTGATAGGGTCCATTTTGGAAAAGTGGAGGAGGATGGATAGAAATCAACCACTTTCCTCCCTACATGTTGATTGCCTATGATAATAGAAGGGTAGGTAGGATATATTTACACCCTGACTAACTGTTATAGGTGCAATTTAAATTTTTATGTTTTAGACATGAACATGCCTTTTGAGCATATTCGTGAATTTGACCATTAGAGGTCAAATCCGATGAAGGGTTGGGGATTTTTAATTGGTTGCAAATTTAAATAAGAGGATATATGAATATCACATTAACAATAACAATCACCCAAGAACAATAAAAAAACTACTAATAATATGAGATATGAATATCACATTAACATTTTGGAGAAAGATAGGTGGTAAAAGGAATCAGGACCCTAACAAGGACCTGGTAAAACACATAATAGCTCAAGAAAATCTATAGGATGTCATTCCTTAAAAATGGAAGTATACCTAGACAAATAGAAGATTAGGAATCGGTTACAATATAGAAATATTAGATAGCTTCTTAGTGAGAATCTCCTGACTATATATCCACTTCTAACTAGCCATATAACCCAAAGTGCAATATCCAATCATAAACCAATTCTATCATAGAGGGGTCAAAATAGTTATAAATTAAGGAAGATCCCTTCAAATACAATTCAAGATAAAATCATGAAGACTTTATAATATTGATAGATAATAGTTGGCAACAAAAAGTATCATAAAAAAGGTCTTCAGAAATCTGGAAAGAAAAAAATGTAAGACATAAAAATTAAACTATAAAGTGGTTATCCAAAAAGCCATTTCAAAGAAAATAGTTGATATTACAACTTGATAAATTAGATATATATCTAGAAGACACATCTCCTCTCCCTCAACAAATTGATCAAATAAAATAGTTGTTGGTAAACTTATACAAGCTAATTTCTGAAGAAAAGGTTTAATGGGGACTAAAATTCGGAATTGTATGGCTACAAAAAGGTAACAAGAACACAATACTTTCATCGCAAAACAATTTAAAACTACCATAAAAACATAATTAGAGCAATAGATAAGGATGACACCATTTACATAGAGAAAGAAAATATAAAGGAATTGGTACAAGATCACTTTACAAGGCTACTTACCCATGAACCTAGCGATCTTCAAGCTCAAGATTATTTTCTCTAGAATATACCATCAACACTTAATCAAGAGGACAAAACTAATTTAAGTGCTTGAGTGACAAAGGAATAATTGGAATCAATGGTGCTCTCTCTTCCTAAAGATAAAACTCTAGGACCATATGGTTTCACTAATAACTTCTATCAACAATTCATGTACCTTATTAGAGATGACCTGTTACAATTGATTGAAGGTGTCAGAAAGAAAGGTATGCTCTCCGAAGCCACTAACTCAACATTTATTTTTCTATTTCACATAGAGAAGAATTGTACTATTACTATATTCAAACAATTTTTTCTATGTAGTTGCTCATATAAAATTATGACAAAGATTATTGCTAATCAGATAAAAAAACTACTTAGTAAGTCTATTATAGAAGAATTAGGAGGATTTATCTCAAGAAAGCAAATATATGACAATATCATTATGGTGCATGAGACACTCCACTTCTGCTCCAACATTAAATCAAAGAAGATTACCATCAAATTGGACATGGCAATTGTTTTTGATAGAGTCAACCTTCAGTTTCTAGAAAGTATTCTAAGTTTGGATTCTTGGCACAACTTGTGTAATGGATAGGAGCTTGTGTCAAAGCTCCCTGGATCTCCCCTTTGGTTAATAGAGAACCTTTTGCTTTTTATAAAGCTTCCAGTGGAATTTGTCAAGGCTACCCACTATCCCCGTACCTCTACATATTACTAGTAAAAACACTACGAAGAGCTCTTAACAACATAAGAAGTGTAGGGAAGTTACAAGGAATCAAAATTATCCAAGGTGTTACACCTATCATGCATACCCAATTCATTTATGATACTATATTGCTGGGAGAAGCAACCAAGTACAATATCAAAAAATTCAAGACACATTTCCATAATGGCTTTGACCTTGTTTGGGTCCACCTCAATACCTCATTTAGAGATAATAAAACCTAGGAGTTTGCCTGAGGTAACACCAAAGACACATTTCTTAGGCTTATCCGGATCATATGGATTATGGAGCGGGGTGAATAAGTCTTCGAAATTCATTGTCGACTTATGGAAGAAAGGATGGGCGGAATGGAAGGGAAAACCGATGAAGACCTCGAAAGACCTGAGATGCAAAACAACATAGTTTTTCAATTTTTTTTTTTTTTTTTGTAGTGGTGAAAACCACTATTTTAGTATATACATATAATACAGGTTTGGATTATGGCTTATGGATGTGGCGGAGGGGGTGGTTCACCTCGTTCTTGTGGAAGAAACAAGCGAAAGATGGCTTCTTGGAGAGGGAACAATTGGAGATAAAACTCGTCTTGTTCAATGAGGGGAACAATGGGCGTCGACTCTTCTTCAGATTCATCACCATTTGACATGACGTCAAATTCTTCATAGGCTTCATCTTCGGATTCATCGGGGTGGAGGATTTCTTCTTCCGAATTAAGATTAATGCTTTGAAAAGCTCGTTCAAAAGAAGAAAGGGATGGAAGTGGTTGGTAGCCCAGACCAAAACGCTCAGTGGGTCTCTGATATGGCATATCGATGCGTTCAGTTACTCCTTGCTCGTAGCAACCTAGGCCAAATTGTTGCCAATTATGTCTGTGGAAATAGCGAGAGAGAAAACCCTCCATCCTTTCGATATTGGCGAGGGACTGGATGCTTGGGTTCTAGTATGGTGGTAGGACTAGAAGATGACTCTATTCCCCCATATACAAAATTAATGGAATTTGGCATAGAACCCATGTTATAAACCGATCTAATGGATAAATGTTGGTCATGTGGACGACCAAAATCTTTAACTGTTTGCACATTGAACGGTGTGATGTGGACATCTTGGATGGCATACTCACCAATACCGCATCGAGTGAGATGGACCTTGACTTGGGAGGGAGAAAGACTAGATGATGGAATGGAAGAATGTGGGATAGAAGAATTGGAAGGATTTGGTTGGGTTGATGCTTCACTAACTTGTGAAACATCACCTGGTGATGGTTGGGAAGATGGAGGAATAATAGGTGATGTTGAAGAAGGTGTAGAAGAAGGGGGTAATGACGTGGAAAGAGATGATTGGTCATGGCCACATGTGCATGTGGTCACTGATGAAGAAGAAGGAAGATTAGGAGATGAAGAAAGTGGTGAATGAGATGGAATAGCGAAAGATGAAGATGGTTGCGATATGATGGGTAGCTCCTCAGGAATGGGAGCTTTAGAAGAAGATGGTATAGAAGAAGTAGATGTGGTCAAGAAAAGATGAGTGGATGGCAACACAATCTCATAAGGATTTGAGACATAGTTGCAATGTTTGAAGGGTTCAGTGTCAGCAGGTACACAATGAACCTGTCCCTCATATACATACTTCGGACATTGATGCAGTATAGAAGGGACACATCTCATCTCCCTAAGCCAAGGCCGTCCAAGCAATACATTGTATGCCATGGACCCTTCCAAGATGTGAAACAAGGTATGCAAAGTTCGGGCCCCTACCTCAATGGGCAAGATAACCATGCCAACCGTGGAAGATAAAGCATCATTGAATGCTTTAAGAGTAAAAGTTGACTTTGTGATAAGGGATGGTGACAACTTTAGATGACTCAACACCGATGTTGTAATGATATTGATTGAGGAACCGGTGTCAATTAAGACTCTCTTGAATGGCTTGTGATCGATCTTGGTCATGATATGCAGTGGAGGATCTATACTTTCTGTTGACATAGGTTTGATTTCAAAATCATAGAAAGTGATGGAGGGCTCCATGCATGTTTGAATACTCCCCACAAAGTTGTTGAAGGCATTAGTATCTTGAGTTTGAAGCTCGATTGACTTCAAAATTTCCATTAATGCCTCTCTATGCGGGGGAGATTGTTGAATGAGGTCATAGATCGATAACTTGGCAGAAGCCATTTTTAAACTGGTAGTTAACCGGCTACTCAATGACATGATGGGTCGTTGGCGTTGAGTAGAATGATTTAGCAATTTTTGAGAAGTACTAGCACGTCGTTGGGTCACTGTTACACGAGGTGGATCGGGGTTTGTACAGGTGGTCGTGGTTCGACCTGATTTGGTTGGTTCGCCCTTTGACCCCGGGTTACTACGTTAATAGTACCCACAAAACCTTGGTATTGTTGTACATGTTTGACTTGATTAGGAGGAGTTACCTGAGTTACTCCCCCTGAAGTTGTTGGAGCTTCCTCCCGATGTGGAAGGGGTGTTTGAAATATACCAAGATTTTGATTTTGTTGGGCTAAGGGGTTATCCAATTTAATGGCTCCAATCTCAATAAGATCTTGGATCACATGTTTGAAAGTCGTACAATTATTGATATCGTGCCCATTTTGCCTATGATAAGGACAAAATAGGTACTCCTTGTAATATTTCCCCCTTCTAGATGGTTCTAAAGGTTTAAACTCAGGTAAAGTTAACTGATTTGTGCTATATAACTTGTTGAATATGACCACATATGGTTCATCTAAAGGTGTGAACTGTCGCTTGGGACGATTTTTTTGCCAAGGTCGAGTTTCCATGGTTGGCCCAGTATTGTGAGCTGGTTGAGGAGGGGTGGGTACCGCATGATAAGCAATTGGTTGTGGTTGAATTTGCATTACTTGTTGTTGTTGAGCCATTACGGGCTGACTCGCCACCACTTGATTAACTTGGTTAACATTTGAGGTCGTACTAGCCTGTGTTTGTTTGTTTTGGCCATAATTATTATTTCGTTGTTGGCCCTTTTGTTGCCATTCTTTTCTACGGGGTTTTAAAACACCCTCTTGGACTTTAATGTCTTCTATGATACTTGCTTGGGCCAAAGCCTCTTCAAAAGTCCTGTATTGTTGTAATTGGAGTAACCAAGAGATAGGTTTTAGACAACTCTGGGTGAACATTTTGGTTAACTCCTCCATTGGTAGGGAGAATGGCAGTTTATTAATGATAGCCCTCCAACGGTTTCCAAAGTCATAAACAGTCTCATCGTCATGTTGCTTGAGCTTGTATAAGTCGGACAATGAAACTTTCCTTTGTACATTTAGGGAGAATCATTCTAAAAATAGATTAATCAATTGCTTGTAAGCATAAATGCTATGGTGAGGTAAATGATTGTACCATTGTACAACATCTCCTCCTAATGTCTGAGGAAAAGTTCTGAGCATAAGAGCATCATTATTTTGGATTCTAAAGCAGGCATGCATGAATGAGCTCACATGTTCATGAGGATCCTCAGTTCCTCGAAATTTGTCAAACTTCGGTAATGTGAAATCAGTCGGATATGGCGGTGAAGGTATCGAAGGATGAATTGGTTGATTGATCAACGACCTTAGCATAGGTTTCTGACTAGATGAGCTAGGCATGTTGAGCATAAGGTTGTCAATCTGTTGTTGCATAGCATGGAGTCGAGAATCTTCATGAAAATTTTGATTCGTTTGATGATTATGATGATGCAATGGAGGAATGGAAAAATGATGAGATGGGATGAAATTGCTTGGATTAGGCGGTGTGGAATGGACAGGTTGTTGGTATGGATGATACCGAAAAGAAGGTGATTGGGGTGAATGATGAATTAGACTGGGTTGGGAGAAAGGTGGGGTAGGAATGGACACCACCGAAGATTGGGGTACCCAGGTGGGGCCTGAGCTAAGAAAAGCTGGTTGGGGTGTAGGATTTACTACGACAGGTGGTTGGGCATTTTGTTGCTGTTGTTGCTGAAGCAACTTGTCGAGGTACTCCCTAACCTTATTAATTTCTAACCCAAGGGATGTGGGATGATTGGATGAAGGTGGAGGGCAGGCTGCCATGGTAGTCACAGGAGACTGCGTAGTAGGGGCAATGAAGGTGGCTGAAGTAGGCGGTACCTGGGAAGAAATAGTAGATCGTGCCCTGGTAGGGTGAAACCATAAATGGTTTGGGAAGAAGAGGGTTGAAATTGGTCATGGCTAGAGGAGGTTCCACCAACCTCATAGAGAGAATTGGTGTACACCCGGGTAAATGGAGGAGAAAGTGGTCGGGAAGACACTACATTTGTCTCCAAAGGAGGACAATTGAGCATCCGGGAAGATGTTGGAGATGAAGCCGGCTGAGCAGATACAACATTAGCCTCAAAAAAAGGGTTAGTGTAGACTTGAGTGAAACCAACGGGTATGGTTGATGCAATATCCTGTTGAAAAATAGAATCTTGCATAGGGGAATCTTGGATTGGCTCAAGGACATAGCCAGTGCCATCTCTTAAGTGAGTTTGCACTTGGGCCATATCAATGTGGGTAATATGATAGGAATTGTCTTCCTCCATGGGCATGGCCATGCGATAGACGGTAGAAGGACGTGAAAGACCTGCAGGCGAACCTGCCTGAAATTCACTAGGATAAGTGGCCATGTTGGTGGTGGGGATGTTCTATGAATTACCCATTTGATTATTTAGATTTAACACTTTAGATTGATTCCTTGTTAAGACCATAACGCAATAAATCTAAAAAAATTCAGAAAAGAAGAATGCAAAACTTAAATGATAAATTTACACTAAAGAAATTATCAGAAAACAGTCACAACCTAGGTTTCAACCAATATGTCTTACCTGCGGTTAATTAATTATTTTCTGATCTTAATCTGCAGTAAATTTTAAGTGTCCGGTTTATGAGTTTTGCATGTGATCTAATCTTGAATTATTCACAAAAAAGGTAAAAACTATGGCTAGGAAAGGACAACGAGATTCTTCCTGGTGATGAAATCCAACAAGTTTGCTCAGGGGTGACCTATGGTGTCTGAGGTAGAAGTTTAATGGATGGAGATGAATTCCACCATCACTAAACTTCAAGCAATACCTGGTGATGAAATCCAGATATTATTGTTTTAAATGCAATATGAAATGCAGTGAATTTTATTTTAAGTGTTTTAGTTGTCTAATGTATACATACAAAGCTATAAATCAAAAGTTCTAATGATCTAAGCAAGAGGCCACCGAAAATATGCCATTTCCTCCGAAGAAGTGGAGTACACCGTTTAAAACCCCTGCCTACCAATGATATCAGATATCAAAGGAGCAACCGAAAGGTTCGTCCACTTCTCTACCGGAATCACCCAATGGCAGGAGTACTATTGACATCCAATCAATAGTCCTACTTAGATAACTAAAACAGATAATTCGTAGCTATTCTAATATGCAGCTAGGTATGCAATTTTTTTTTTTATGCAAGCAACAACCAATAATGCAATGCAAAAAAATGTAACTAAAAATGTAACAAAAAAAAATATATATACAGCTTAACTGTTCTTTTCCAGATTACTTAGTTTTTGTTCATTTTAAAGCAATGATCTGAAAAAGAAACAGAATACGACGAGAAAAACCAAAAACGTAAAAAGTACAGCACTTACTTGGAAGCCTACGCTTTTTTTGTAAAACTGCCTTCAAACGCCCAAGGGAGTCTGCGCAGGCTGAAACACACCTCTGCGTTTCGGATCGGACTTCCAGATGCCGCTCTGCGTCTGCTGCATTTTCTGCAAACTCCTCAGAAACCCTAGTTCACTGGAACAATGAATTTCACGATTTTCGAAACCTGCAAAATAAAACAAAAACAAGAATAGATCAGTAAAGCAAGTATTAAAAACATGAAACCCTAGGGGGTCCCACCGTGATCGCCATTTGTAGATTAAAGATACAACGCCAAACAAAAGATAAAGAAGTCACGATAAAAAGTAAGACAGAACACAGTTGTACAAAACAAACGATTTTTATTAATCAACGGAGTTTAAAAACTCCTTTTGAGTACAACAGGGCTTGTAACCCTTTTCGTGATACAAAAATTACAGTTTGTGCTAGGGTTCTCCGAAACCCTAGCTGGCACAATGGGTGGCGTCTCCGAAGAATATATCTTTAACCCCAACAAGGTGAGTGGGCTTTGTTGTATCCTGTAGCTCGGACCACTCCAGCTTAAACAAGCTGCTATCAACACACCAGATCCGCCATTAAAATCCTGCACACATTAACACTATCAAGGAGTTAGAAATTAATAAGAGGGCTCCACTGTGTGAGCCCTCAGAAACAATTTAAAACCCTAGAAAAATAGAATGCGGGAATTCAACAACGGATTAATAAAAGAAAAGAAGTTACTTGCTTTAAGCTGATTTATACCTATTCTCTGTTAACGCGGCTAGACCAGGCGGCACCTGGAAGTAATGTGGCTATCAAATCGGTTACGGAAGGCGCCCTGGTGCACTCGCTGAACGCCCGCGTGCTTCTGGATCGGGGTTTCAGACGTCGGTCTGCGTCTGTGGCTGCGGGTAAACGCCCGCGGGCACTTGCGACAAGAATGGGGGATTCTGCAGAGTGTTGCAGAAGAGATGGCGGCGAAGTTGGCGACGGATGCGGCGATGGATGCGGCGAAAAGGATGCGGCGATGGATAGCTGAAGAGATAGATGAAATAGAAGAGATAGGTCCAAAAGATAGCAAAGATAGCAAAGATAGGAGAAGAAGATAGGGTTTGAGCCATCAAGGTGACTCAATTTATAATCTACTCTTAGGGCACACTTTAGGGTTTTAACGACACTTTGAACGTGTGGCTAAGATTAAAGTGGATCCAAGGGTAGAGAATAAATCTAGGTTGTGAAACGGATTAAGATGGATGGACGGATGAGATTAAATGAAGGATGGACGGCTTAGATTAAATCACTTAAACTATATTTATATATATATTAAAATATATTAAAATATTAAAATATATATATAAATATTAATTTAAATAAATTTGGGGATGAAAAATGGCGGGAAAGGTGAAATTGGGCCAAATAATGGAAAAGGTGAAATTGGGCAAATAATGGCGGGAAGGTGTGGATTTGGGCCAAATAATGGCGGGAAGGTGTGGATTTGGGCCAAATAATGGCGGGAAGGTGGATGACTGACACGTGGCTGACAGGAAGGTATAGATGACTTACAAGTGGCTGGATTTTGGTGTCTACAGATGCCCCTTTTGAGCTGCTTTGTGTGAAGACACAATGCGGCACAAAAACTTAAGACACCTGAAAAGTTGGATCGGACGCAACTCTCTCTCAAGACTAAAGCACAACTTTGAAGACCAAAGAATAAAAGAATATTTAAAATTTTATCAGCTTACCCCCTCAATTGGCGAGCGAGAATGGTTCTCACAAGCCAATTGGAAGAAATTGGAAGAAAATGAACCGTTTTTGCCCCAACGGTGAAAAAAAGGGGTTGGTGTATGAACCATCTGTTTATGTCCCAACAAGAAAGGGGTTGGTGTACAAACCAGAAAAGAATATGATTGAAGACGATATGAGTGATGTGAAAGATGGACCGTTTTTTGCCCCAACGGTTATAAAGGGATTTTTGCCAAATTGTAAGTTCCATGATCATGTAAGATGAATTCCACTATAGGAAAATTAGAAATTGATAACGGATGCCCCAACTCCTGTGTGTGAGTCCATACTGTTAATGAAATTGCCTTGTTGGCGCCATTGATATGCGAGAGATGAAAGATGCATGAAAAGAGTCCAGAACTCGGAGATGCTCCTAGTGACTGTATGGATAATTCCTCGGGTCGGAACCAATCAACCTAGGTAGCCTCAATCTCTAGCAAGACTCAAAATAATGATGATATTAAAGATTGTCCATGTTTAAGGCCCCATGAACTAGGCCATCAATGACAAGTGTTGAGCAAATTAATCTTGGTATGAGGTCACTTGAAAAGTAGAATATCCAAAATTGATTTCCAATTTTCAAACGAGTGAAATAGTTGATTATGATAAATGGTAGGTGTCCTTATGGTGGTTTAATCCTCTTATCGAATTGCATGGATTCAAATCGCTGCAATCGCCAAGGTGATAGAATATACCACTAGATACGAGGTTTACTTTAATTTGATTTGGCAAAAATATGCATGATGAAAGAAGAATGAATGAAATTGACGATAGATCAGAAGAATTGATGAATGTGGTTAATTTTGTGAAGGTTTTGAATATTTTTAACCCAATTTGTAAAACAATGATGAATGATGCGCTTTTTGAGCGAAATGACAAAATTTGTGTCCAAAACTGTTGTAACCTTCACAAAATGTTTTATTATGATAAGAAGAATGGATGAATGCAATTTGATGAAATTTGGAGGAGGTAAGCTTCAATTTTGCAAGTTTTGTTCCTTTATTCAATACTGACACCAAACGCCGGTCTGCATTTGTGGTTGGCAGAGACGCCGTCGGTGTTTAGGCGCTCTGCAAACGCAGGACTGCGTCTGAATGCGCCATGAAATGCCCCACTGCATTTCAGGGTGCCAAAACCAGCTATTTAAACAGTTTCAGCGAGAATTTCGCTCATTTGTGCGTTCGAGCTTGAGAGAAGTGCGTCTGAGGGAGTGGAGTGAAAGGTTTGTGTGGGAGCTATGGCGGAGATAGGAGCGGACGCGCCAGTGCAGCCAGCTGAGGTATTTGTTCATTTAAGCAAGTACTTATTATGTGTTTTTTTTTTTTTTTGGAAAAATTTGTAACAAATTTTTGTTTTGTTGTTTTGCAGCTTAGGGTGTTAGAGGCACGACACCGATTCTCCCCTATCATTCCGGGGATGAGGAGGTCGTTGTCCCAGGTAGACTGGGAGATATTGGAGGCGATAGGGCTAGCGGAGGCAGCCGGTTGGAGGTAGTTCGGGCGGATGAGGGGTACCTCTAGGCACACCACTAGGTCTAGGGCTCCTACTAGGTCTCAGGGGTCCTCTTTTGATGGTTAGCTTAGTGCTTAGATGCACTCTTTATGAGCCTTGGTGCTCTATTGTATATTGTAGCCTTTTGGCATTCATTGTACGAGTTTGACCTTTATACCTATATATATATACATGGCTTTTATTTATTTGGTGTTTTACTCTCTTTTGTGTGAATGCCTATGTTTTTGTGATGCATGTTTTATATGTTTTAATGTTTTTGATGCATATGTGATGGAATGGAATGCAAACTTATAGATGATTAATGCGAGACTAAGTATATAACATACAAATCTATGGATGATTAATGAAAGACTAAGTAAATGATATGTAAATCTATGGATGATTAATGCAAGACTAAGTAAATGAAATATGCACTAAGAAGCACTCATACTTTTAGATAGTTAGATTTAGCCAACTGTTATCATAATTGTTTAATCAGGGGCACCGAACTTGGTGGCTTGTGAATGGATGACGTATGGAATGACATGAATATGGAAGAAGATATGGAGGGTGATATGGAAGACTATTTTACAAAGACTCAAACATGCTAGTGGTATCAAACAAACTTACTAATACTGCCTAATTCAACTAGGACCAAATGTGTGTGCATGCGAGTTCATTAACCAAATCAGAAGCATGGTAGTGACTCTAGGCAATCAAAAACCCGTGTGTGTGCAAGTGTGTTCATTAACCTCATCTTGCATAAATTAGGTAACCTCTGTTATGGAGAAGACCCCGAAGCTAGTTTGTCCGTATGAGCATTCGGAGGTCTCTTTTTGAGGAGAGACATGTCGCCACGCAATGAGTATACTCCACTTTGCCAGTCAAGCGTCTATAGCCCCGGTGAAGGTTAACTCCATAGTCCATGTTGTTTTTGACCTTTGTAAGCCTTGGGGATGACTACCTATCCGTCTGATCTGGACAAGTAGTACGATCCTTACAACTTATTTGGGATCAGTGGTGTGTGAAAAATGTTCATTTCCTTAGAGCTTTGGGGAATCGGATTCTCAACCGAAGTATGATGAGAATTTTACCCTATCCTTACTACTCTGTTTATATTTATATTTTGTGATTGCTTGTGATAGTGGTAAGAACCACTATTTTATGGACTATGTTTGCATGATAGGACAAACGAGGATTACCCTTTTCACTTCAAGGCACAACCCAAGGATGGTGTTATCTCTCTTTGACACAAGATGTTTTTAAGATGTGAAAATGTGATAGGTTCAAGACCGCTTTTGAAATCATTTCCCAATACTCAAGATTTTATTTAGTGTAATTTGTGATATGGCCCTAGAGAACTTTGACATGCATTTCAAAGTTTGCTTAAAACACTAGGAATGGTTGAGTGGTTGAAAACATTTTGGCAATGTAAATATGTGCAAATGGAAAATGGGTGTACGAATGACAATTCGGTTTGATGGATTTTATGAAGGTGCCCCTGATTAAGGCAACATGACTTTTGCTTGACCAAATTTTATATCCAAAAGATAGAATGGTCTCTAACATGATATGCAACTATGGCTGAAAATGAAATGTTATGGTTTTCAATGAGATGTATGCACATGAAATGCAATGTTTTTGAATGAGATGTATGCAACTAACAATGAAATGCAAATTCTTTTTTTATTTTTTTTTTTTTTTTTTTTTTTTTGTTGTACAAGCCATGTATATATGTACATATAAAATTCAAACTATGCGTAGAATGCCCTCAAGTGTATAACATTAAGTGGTTCGGGTTCTTCCTCTCCCTCTAAACCGGCAAGTCTATAAGTTCCATTGCCCACTCTTTCGGTGACCATATATGGACCTAACCAATTAGCCGCGAATTTATCTCGAAGATGCGGCAATGCATTGGTGTTTTGTTGATTCTCTTTAAGGACAAGATCTCCTACTTGAAATTCTCTTAGATGAACTTTGGCATTGTAAGCACGTTTCAATCGGTCTTGATAAACTCGCAAATGCTCTAAAGCATTGATTCGTTTTTCATCTATGAGTGTGAGTTGATCAAGACGTGCTTGTCTAGCAGTATCATCATCGATAAATTCCTGCAAAGAAATTCGCAAGGAAGGGATCTCGACGAGGCGGAGCTAAGATTGGCGGAGACGCTAAGTACTGCTTGATGTCATCAAAGGCTTTCTGACACTCATCTGTCCATGAAAATTGTACCCCCTTTTGTAGTAGGTGGCAAAATGGCCTACATTTATCAGAAAGTTGTGCAATAAAGCGACGGATTGAATTAATCTTTCCTTGTAAACTACGCAACTCCTTCAAATTAGTTGGGGGACACATTTCCATAATGGCTTTGACCTTGTTTGGGTCCACCTCAATACCTCGTTTAGAGATAATAAAACCTAGGAGTTTGCCTGAGGTAACACCAAAGACACATTTCTTAGGCTTATCCGGATCATATGGATTATGGAGCGGGGTGAATAAGTCTTCGAAATTCATTGTCGACTTATGGAAGAAAGGATGGGCGGAATGGAAGGGAAAACCGGTGAAGACCTCGGAAGACATGAGATGCAAAACAACATAGTTTTTCAGTTTTTTTTTTTTTTTTTGTAGTGGTGAAAACCACTATTTTAGTATATACATATAATACAGGTTTGGATTATGGCTTATGGATGTGGCGGAGGGGGTGGTTCACCTCGTTCTTGTGGAAGAAACAAGCGAAAGATGGCTTCTTGGAGAGGGAACAATTGGAGATAAAACTCGTCTTGTTCAATGAGGGTAACAATGGGCGCCGACTCTTCTTCAGATTCATCACCATTTGACATGACGTCAAATTCTTCATAGGCTTCATCTTCGGATTCGTCGGGGTGGAGGATTTCTTCTTCCGAATTAAAATTAATGCTTTGAAAAGCTCGTTCAAAAGAAGAAAGGGATGGAAGTGGTTGGTAGCCAGACCAAAACGCTCAGTGGGTCTATGATATGGCATATCGATGCGTTCAGTTACTCCTTGCTCGTAGCGACCTAGGCCAAATTGCTGCCAATTATGTCTGTGGAAATAGCGAGAGGGAAAACCCTCCATCCTTTCGATATTGGCAAGGACTGGATGCTTAGGTTCTAGTATGGTGGTAGGACTAGAAGATGACTCTATTCCCCCATATACAAAATTAATGGAATTTGGCATAGAACCCATGTTATAAACCGATCCAATGGATAAATGTTGGTCATGTGGACGACCAAAATCTTTAACTGTTTGCACATTGAACGGTGTGATGTGGACATCTTGGATGGCATACTCACCAATACCGCATCAATGAGATGGACCTTGACTTGGGAGGGAGATGGACTAGATGATGGAATAGAAGAATGTGGGATAGAAGAATTGGAAGGATTTGGTTGGGTTGATGCTTCACTAACTTGTGAAACATCAGTTGGTGATGGTTGGGAAGATGGAGGAATAATAGGTGATGTTGAAGAAGGTGTAGAAGAAGGGGGTAATGACGTGGAAAGAGATGATTGGTCATGGCCACATGTGCATGTGGTCACTGATGAAGAAGAAGGAAGATTAGGAGATGAAGAAAGTGGTGAATGAGATGGAATAGCGGAAGAGGAAGATGGTTGCGATATGATGGGTAGCTCCTCGGGAATGGGAGCTTTAGAAGAAGATGGTATAGAAGAAGTAGATGGGGTCAAGAAAAGATGAGTGGATGGCAACACAATCTCATAAGGATTTGAGACATAGTTGCAATGTTTGAAGGGTTCAATGTCAGCAGGTACACAATGAACCTGTCCCTCATATACATACTTTAGACATTGATGCGAGTATAGAAGGGACACATCTCATCTCCCTAAGCCAAGGCCGTCCAAGCAATACATTGTATGCCATGGACCCTTCCAAGATGTGAAACAAGGTATGCAAAGTTCGGGCCCCTACCTCAATGGGCAAGATAACCGTGCCAACCGTGGAAGATAAAGCATCATTGAATGCTTTAAGAGTAAAAGTCGACTTTGTGATAAGGGATGGCGACAACTTTAGATGACTCAACGCCGATGTTGTAATGATATTGATTGAGGAACCGAGTGTCAATTAAGACTCTCTTGAATGGCTTGTGATCGATCTTGGCCATGATATGCGGTGGAGGATCTATACTTTACGTTGACATAGGTTTGATTTCAAAATCATAGAAAGTGATGGAGGGCTCCATGCATGTTTGAATACTCCCCACAAAGTTGTTGAAGGCATTAGTATCTTGAGTTTGAAGCTCGATTGACTTTAATATTTCCATTAATGCCTCTCTATGCGGGGGAGATTGTTGAATGAGGTCATAGATCGATAACTTGGCGGAAGCCATTTTTAAGCCGGTAGTTAACCGGCTACTCAATGACATGATGGGTCGTTGGCGTTGAGTAGAATGATTTAGCGATTGTTGAGAAGTACTAGCACGTCGTTGGGTCACTGTTACCTGAGGTGGACTGGGGGTTTGTACAGGTGGCTGTGGTTCAACCTGATTTGGTTGGTTCGCCCTTTGACCCCGGGTTACTACGTTAATAGTACCCACAAAACCTTGGTATTGTTGTACATGGTTGACTTGATTAGGAGGAGTTACCTGAGTTACTCCCCACGAAGTTGTTGGAGCTTCCTCCCGATGTGGAAGGGGTGTTTGAAATATACCAAGATTTTGATTTTGTTGGGCTAAGGGGCTATCCAATTTAATGGCTCCAATCTCAATAAGATCTTGGATCACATGTTTGAAAGTTGTACAATTATTGATATCGTGCCCATTTTGCCTATGATAAGGACAAAATAGGTACTCCTTGTAATACTTCCCCCTTCTAGATGGTTCTAAAGGTTTAAACTCAGGTAAAGTTAACTGATTTGTGCTATATAACTTGTTGAATATGACCGCATATGGTTCATCTAAAGGTGTGAATTGTCGCTTGGGACGATTTGTTTGCCAAGGTCGAGTTTCCATGGTTGGCCCAGTATTGTGAGCTGGTTGAGGAGGGGCGGGTACCGCATGATAAGCAATTGGTTGCGGTTGACTTTGCATTACTTGTTGTTGTTGAGCCATTACGGGCTGACTCGCCACCACTTGATTAACTTGGTTAACATTTGAGGTTGTACTAGCTTGTGCTTGTTTGTTTTGGCCATAATTATTATTTCGTTGTTGGCCCTTTTGTTGCCATTCTTTTCTACGGGGTTTTAAAACACCCTCTTGGACTTTAATGTCTTCTATGATACTTGCTTGGGCCAAAGCCTCTTCAAAAGTCCTGTATTGTTGTAATTGGAGTAACCAAGAGATAGGTTTTAGACAACTACGGGTGAACATTTTGGTTAACTCCTCCATTGGTAGGGAGAATGGCGGTTTATTAATGATAGCCCTCCAACGGTTTCCAAAGTCATAAACGGTCTCATCGTCATGTTGCTTGAGCTTGTATAAGTCGGACAATGAAACTTTCCTTTGTACATTTAGGGAGAATCGTTCTAAAAATAGATTAATCAATTGCTCGTAAGCATAAATGCTATGGTGAGGTAAATGATTGTACCATTGTACAACATCTCCTCCTAATGTCTGAGGAAAAGTTCTGAGCATAAGAGCGTCATTATTTTGGATTCTAAAGCGAGCATGCATGAATGAGCTCACATGTTCATGAGGATCCTCGGTTCCTCGAAATTTGTCAAACTTCGGTAATGTGAAATCGGTCGGATATGGCGGTGAAGGTACCGAAGGATGAATTGGTTGATTGATCAACGACCTTAGCGTAGGTTTCGACTAGATGAGCCGGGCATGTTGAGCATAAGGTTGTCAATCTGTTGTTGCATAGCATGGAGTCGAGAATCTTCATGAAAATTTTGATTCGTTTGATGATTATGATGATGCAATGGAGGAGTGGAAAAATGATGAGATGGGATGAAATTGCCTGGATTAGGCGGTGTGGAATGGACAGGTTGTTGGTATGGATGATACCGAAAAGAAGGTGATTGGGGTGAATGATGAACTGGACTGGGTTGGGAGAAAGGTGGGGTAGGAATGGACACCACCGAAGATTGGGGTACCCAGGTGGGGCCTGAGCTAAGAAAAGCTGGCTGGGTAGAAATTGGTTGGGGTGTAGGATTTACTACGACAGGTGGTTGAGCATTTTGTTGTTGTTGTTGCTGAAGCAACTTGTCGAGGTACTCCCTAACCTTATTAATCTCTAACCCAAGGGAGGTGGGATGATTGGATGAAGGTGGAGGGCAGGCTGCCATGGTAGTCACAGGAGACTGCGTAGCAGGGGCAATGAAGGTGGCTGAAGTAGGCGGTACCTAGGAAGAAACAGTAGACTGTGCCCCAGGTAGGGTGAAACCATAAATGGTTTGGGAAGAAGAGGGTTGAAATTGGTCATGGCTAGAGGAGGTTCCACCAACCTCATAGAGAGAATTGGTGTACACCCGGGTAAATGGAGGAGAAAGTGGTCGGGAAGACACTACATTTGTCTCCAAAGGAGGACAATTGAGCATCTGGGAAGATGTTGGAGATGAAGCCGGGTGAGCGGATACAACATTAGCCTCAAAAAAAGGGTTAGTGTAGACATGAGTGAAACCAGCGGGTATGGTTGATGCAATATCCTGCTGAAAAATAGAATCTTGCATAGGGGAATCTTGGATTGGCTCAAGGACATAACCGGTGCCATCTCTTAAGTGAGTTTGCACTTGGGCCATATCAATGTGGGTAATATGACAGGAATTGTCTTCCTCCATGGGCATGGCCATGCGATAGACGGTAGAAGGACGTGAAAGACCTGCGGGCGAACCTGCCTGAAATTCACTAGGATAAGTGGTCATGTTGGTGGTGGGGATGTTCTGTGAATTACCCATTTGATTATTTAGATTTAACATTTTAGATTGATTCCTTGTTAAGACCATAAAGCAATAAATCTAAACAAATTTAGAAAAGAAGAATGCAAAACTTGAATGATAAATTTACACTAAAGAAATTATCAGAAAACAGTCACAACCTAGGTTTCAACCAATATGTCTTACCTGCGGTTAATTAATTATTTTCGATCTTAATCGCAGTAAATTTTAAGTGTCCGGTTTATGAGTTTTGCATGTGATCTAATCTTGAATTATTCACAAAAAAGGTAAAAACTATGGCTAGGAAAGGACAACGAGATTCTTACTTGGTGATGAAATCCGAGCAAGTTTGCTCGGGGGTGACCTATGGTGTCTAAGGCAGAAGTTTAATGGATGGAGATGAATTCCACCGTCACTAAACTTCAAGCAATACCCGGTGATGAAATCCAGATATTACTGTTTTAAATGCAATATGAAATGCAGTAAATTTTATTTTAAGTGTTTTTAGTTGTCTAATGTATACATACAAAGCTATAAATCAAAAGTTCTAATGATCTAAGCAAGAGGCTACTGAAAACATGCCATTTCCTCTGAAGAAGTGGAGTACACCGTTTAAAACCCCCGCCTACCAATGATATCAGATATCAAAGGAGCAACCGGAAGGTTCGTCCACTTCTCTGCTTGGAATCACCCAATGGCAGGAGTACTATTGACATCCAATCAATAGTCCTACTTAGATAACTAAAACAGATAATTCGTAGCTATTCTAATATGCAGCTAGGTATGCAATTTTTTTTTTTTATGCAAGCAACAACCAATAATGCAATGCAAAAAAATGTAACTAAAAATGTAACAAAAAAACTAACTGTTCTTTTCCAGATTACTTAGTTTTTGTTCATTTTAAAGCAATGATCCGAAAAAGAAACAGAATACGACGAGAAAAACCAAAAACGTAAAAAGTACAGTTTAACAAAGAAAAAAAAGCACTTACTCGGAAGCCTACGCTTTCTCTATAAAACTGCCTTCAAACGCCCAAGGGAGTCTGCGCAGTCTGAAACGCACCTCTGCGTTTCGGATTGGACTTCCAGACGCCGCTCTGCGTCTGCTGCATTTTTTGCAAACTCCTCAGAAACCCTAGTTCGTTGGAACAATGAATTTCATGATTTTCGGAACCTGCAAAATAAAACAAAAATAGGAATAG
This sequence comes from Wollemia nobilis, assembly GCA_028583015.1. Taxonomy (NCBI): domain Eukaryota; kingdom Viridiplantae; phylum Streptophyta; class Pinopsida; order Araucariales; family Araucariaceae; genus Wollemia; species Wollemia nobilis. The sequence goes on from JAQPPZ010000521.1 coordinate 16,209,670, forward strand.
ATCAGTAAAGCAAGTATTAAAAACATGAAACCCTAGGGGGTCCCACCGTGATCGCCATTTGTAGATTAAAGATACAACGCCAAACAAAAGATAAAGAAGTCACGATAAAAAGTAAGACAGAACACAGTTGTACAAAACAAACGATTTTTATTAATCAATGGAGTTTAAAAACTCCTTTTGAGTACAACAGGGCCTGTAACCCTTTTCGTGATACAAAAATTACAATTTGTGCTAGGGTTCTCCGAAACCCTAGCTGGCACAATGGGTGGCGTCTCCGAAGAATATATCTTTAACCCCAACAAGGTGAGTGGGCTTTGTTGTATCCTGTAGCTCGGACCACTCCAGCTTAAACAGCTGCTATCAACACACCAGATCTGCCATTAAAATCCTGCACACATTAACACTATCAAGGAGTTAGAAATTAATAAGAGGGCTCCACTGTGTGAGCCCTCAAAAACAATTTAAAACCCTAGAAAAATAGAATGCAGGAATTCAACAACAGATTAATAAAAGAAAAGAAGTTACTTGCTTTAAGCTGATTTATACCTGTTCTCTGTTAACGCGGCTAGACCAGGCGGCACTTGGAAGTAATGTGGCTGTCAAATCGGCTGCAGAAGGCGCCCTGGTGCACTCGTTGAATGCCCGCGTGCTTCTGAATCAGGGTTTCAGATGTCGGTCTGCGTCTGTGGCTGTGGGTAAACGCCCGCGGGCACTTGCGACAAGAATGTGGAATTCTGCAGAGTGCTGCAGAAGAGATGGCGGCGAAGTTGGCGACGGATGCGGCGATGGATGCGGCGAAAAGGATGCGGCGATGGATAGCTGAAGAGATAGATGAAATAGAAGAGATAGGTCCAAAAGATAGCAAAGATAGCAAAGATAGGAGAAGAAGATAGGGTTTGAGCCATCAAAGTGACTCAATTTATAATCCACTCTTAGGGCACACTTTAGGGTTTTAACGACACTTTGAATGTGTGGCTAAGATTAAAGTGGATCCAAGGGTAGAGAATAAATCTAGGTTGTGAAACGGATTAAGATGGATGGACGGATGAGATTAAATGAAGGATGGACGGCTTAGATTAAATCACTTAAACTATATTTATATATATATTAAAATATATTAAAATATTAAAAAATATATATAAATATTAATTTAAATAAATTTGGGGATGAAAAATGGCGGGAAAGGTGAAATTGGGCCAAATAATGGCGGGAAAAGGTGAAATTGGGCCAAATAATGGCGGGAAGGTGTGGATTTGGGCCAAATAATGGCGGGAAGGTGTGGATTTGGGCCAAATAATGGCGGGAAGGATGGATGACTGACACGTGGCTGACAGGAAGGTATAGATGACTTACAAGTGGCTGGATTTTGGTGTCTACAGGGCCAATTTCTATAAATTAACCCCTTGGGTTGCCTTTAACAACAAAAAATACTCATATCGAAGCTCTGTCGAAATGAAAATGAATTTAGGGTTTAGAGGAAGGGAATTATAAAATTATGAGAGCCAAAATTTTCTCGCAAAGTCGTCAAATGATTTAGGCTTTAGAGGAAGGAAATGGAGCATCCCAACCATCCATTACTATATGTTTGTATTCACTTTTGTAGCTTCTCAATAGTTGGAATCCAATTGTGTCTTTGTTTGGGGTAGAAGCCCATTGGAACACCTAAGTATCTAAAATACTAATTTGGTCCTTCCTTGAATATGAGTATTTTTGCAAAACATTTATTTCTACTAGCATTGTATTAATTGTATAAAAACAACTTTTATTACAATTAATTAAAGCACATAAAGTTTCTTCAAAGCAATTTAGACAAGTCTTGAATTTTTTGATATTGTACTTGGTTGCTTCTCCCAGCAATATAGTATCATAAATGAATTGGGTATGCATGATAGGCATAAAACCTTGGATAATTTTGATTCCTTGTAACTCCCCTACACTTGTTATGTTGTTAAGAGCTCTTCGTAGTGTTTTTACTAGTAATATGTAGAGGTACGGGGATAGTGGGTAGCCTTGACAAATTCCCCTAGATTCTTTATAAAAAGCAAAAGGTTTTCTATTAATTAAAGGGGAGATCCAGGGAGCTTTGATACAAGCTCCTATTCATTGCAAAATTTGTGCCAAGAATCCAAACTTAGAATACTTTCTAGGAACTGTAGGTTGACTCTATCAAAAACATTTGCCATGTCCAATTTGATGGTAATATTCTTTGATTTAATGTTGGAGCAAAAGTGGAGTGTCTCATGCACCATAATGATATTGTCATAGATTTGATTTCTTGAGATAAATCCTCCTTATTCTTCTATAATAGACTTACTAAGTAGTTTTTTGATCCGATTAGCAATAATCTTTGTCATAATTTTATATGAGCAACTACATAGAAAAAATGGTTTGAATCTACTAATAGTACAATTATTCTCTTTGGGAAATAGAACAATAAATGTTGAGTTAGTGGCTTCGAAGAGCATACATTTCTTTCTGACACTTTCAATCAATTGTAACAGGTCATCTCTAATAAGGTATATGAATTGTTGATAGAACTTATTAGTGAAACCATCTAATCGTAGAGTTTTATCTTTAGGAAGAGAGAGCGGATTCCAATTATTCCTTTGTCACTCAAGCACTTAAATTAGTTTTGTCCTCTTGATTAAGTGTTAATGGTATATTCTAGAGAAAATAATCTTGAGCTTGAAGATCTCTAGGTTCATGGGTAAGTAGCCTTGAAAAGTGATCTTGTACCAATTCCTTTATCTTTTCTTTCTTTATGTAAATGGTGATGTTCTTATCTATTGATCTAATTGTGTTTTTATGGTAGTTTGAATTGTTTTGCGATGAAAGTATTATGTTCTTGTCACCTTTTTGTAGCCATACCATTTTGAATTTCAGTCTCCATTGTACCTTTTCTTCAAAATTTAGCTTGTATAACTTTACCAACAACTATTTTCTTTGATCAACTTGCTGAGGGAGAGGAGATGTGTCCTCTAGCTCTATTTCCAATTTCTCAAGTTGTAAAATCAACTATTTTCTTTGAAATGGCTTTTTGGATAACCACTTTCTAGTTTAATTTTTAAGTCTTACATTTTTTTCTTTCCATATTTCTTAAGACCTTTTTTATGATGCTTTTTGTTGCCAACTATTATATATCAGTAGTCTAAAGTCTTCCTGATCTTATCTTAAGTTGTATTTGAAGGGATATTCCTTACTAACTATTTTGACCCCTCTATGATAGAATTGGTTTATGATCGAATATTACACTTTGGGTTACATGGCTAGTTAGAAGTGGATATATATTCAGGAGATTCTCACTACGAAGCTATCTAATATTTCTATAGTGTAACAAATTCCTAATATTCTATTTGTCTAGGTATACTTACCTTTTTGAGGAATGGCATCCTATAGATTTTCTTGAGCTATTATGTGTTTTACCAGGTCCTTGTTAGGGTCATGATTCCTTTTACCCCCTATATTTTCCCAATATGTTAATGTGATATACATATCTCCTCTTATTAGTAGTTTTTTTATTGTTCTTGGGTGATGTAGATACCTAAAAATTTAGACCACGTCTTTGATACCAATCCTTGATGCAAATTCATAAAAAAAACAATTTAACCATAACAATTGACTCAACTTCAACAATTTGTAGACAAAACTCAGTAGTACAAATCTGCCACCTCAAGGCAAATTTTCCAAAAAATGATTATGCTTTCTATATAGCATATTTGCAACCAATTCAAAATCCCCAACCCTTCATCGAATTTGATCTCTAATGGTCAAATTCATGAATACGCTCAAAAGGTATGTTCATGTCTAAAACATAAAAATTTAAATTGCTCCTATAACAGTTAGTTAGGGTATAAATATGTCCTACCTACCCTTCTATTGTCATAGGCAATCAACAGGTAGGAAGGAAAGTGGTTGATTTCTATCCATCCTCCCACACTTTTCCAAAATGGCCCCTATCAAGGGGACAGTTGATTGCAAGCTCCAATCGATAGCTAATCAACTTTGTCAACAATCAATCTAACCTACCTACCAACCAGCTCACCCCTCCCATTTGGGAAACCCCTAGGAGGGCCAATTTCTATAAATTAACCCCTTGGATTGGCATTAACAACAACAAATACTCATATTGAAGCTCTGTCGAAATGAAAATCAATTTAGGCTTTAGAGGAAGGATATCATAAAATTATGAGATCCAAAATTCTCTCGCAAAGTCGTCAAATGATTTATGCTTTAGAGGAAGGAAATGGAGGATCTCGTATTTGGAATATGATGATATTTTTTAACACATTACTATTTTTATTAACTTTTTTTTAATTTTTTCTTAATTTAATTCATTTGCATATATCCCTATATTTCATGAATTTACATCTAACTGCCATATTGCCAAAAGCTCTTCCTCTCAATTTCGTAGGTACCTCACAATATTTATAGGATAGAAAACTGCTTGTGGAATCCCAGAATACCAACAAAAAGATATTTGTAACCTCGTACGACCTATCCTTTTCATTTTATATCAATTCAAATGAATTCGTTAACTATATCTAATTCAGGCAGTGTATTCACTATAGATAGCCAAATTTATATTTTCACAGGCTTGGCATCATTTTACTTTTTCTAGCTTTAGGAGCTAATACACCACTTGTTACTATTACAAGTGGTGTATTCATGATACATCTAAGAAATTTTAGATTTCCTTGCCAGCCCAATATCTAGCCTAAGTAGCCCCACTCCTATTCGTTATTTTAACAATATCTCTAACCCTTTGTTGGAGAATATTACATTATTTACTACATGCTAATGTACCCCCATGGTACCTTCATGGTACATTTGTAAATAGTAGATTAGGGTTGAGTTAATAGTTTAGAGTGTGATTTATATTTCCTCTTTGTGTAAGTGTGAATGTGTAGGAAATGCACAAGTATCATGTAAAGTTGTAATGTGCAAGAAATACACAAGTGTCATGTGAGTTAGAGTGCAAGTGTAGGTTGAGTAAATGTGCACAAGTGTCCTAGATTAGGTGTGCAAGTAGTAGAAGTGTAAGAGTCATGTAAAGGTGTGCAAGTATTATAGAGTCAAGTGTTCATCAAGTATGCAAGTGTCAAGTAGATAAGCCAAGAGTCATGAGATTTGGCATATGGAGAGCAATAGTCAAGTATCCAAAGAGTCACATTACTATTGTTATATTATGGAGACAATGCTCCATAGAAAGCAAGTAATTCATTCAAGTATCAAGCATTGTGAGTTGAAGTTGTAACAAAAAAGGAGAAATAAAGCATGTATACATTTTGAGCAATTAATATTGTAAGTTATATTTCATGCATAGTACATGAATGATTCAGGCTATTTACATTCATATTTCAACATATAAATGAATTTTATTTGATTTATTATAAGCCTTGATATACATATTAATTTGCTCATATTATTATCTTGACCTTTATTATATTGTGGCTATTTTATATTAAGACCTGTGTGAGATAACCTATGATATATTGTGGTAGTATAATACTTATAAAGCCATCACCCTTTCCCTCTGCTCTATCTGTTGCCAACTTGATTTTGTCATATTAACAAATCTAGCAACTATAGGATTTCTAGGTGGTATATTCGCTATAGATTTTTTAGCATCCATATCCAAGGTAAAGCATTTAAATTTTGTTTATAAACATGGGCCTAATTGTTTTAATCAGGAAGTTGCAACCTTCTTGTTGTTTTGCTAGCCCCCAAATCATAATCCATCTATTTTTTCCCCTATTTTGTAGGTTTTAGTAAATTCACCATATATAGGATTTATAGGCAATGTATTTTTTTAGGTAGTGGATTTGAATTTAGACAACATATTTGCATCATACATTGGAACAAGTAGGTGTCCAAAATCCTCCAATTTCCAATCATTAGCATAGAATGATTGTCAATTGTTTATTTGTTTATCTTTTTATTTTGTCTTCTAAAAACATTTATAAAAAGTTAAAATTAAAAGAATTTTATAGTTGTGTCTTGTTCCTATTTTATTAGGCATTCAATTTGATTGCACGTAGTTTGCATTAGGATAATTTGCATGTTTGCATCCTCCTTACACCCTTGTCTTCAAAAGAAGAAAATAAATATTTATTTTTAGGGTATATGTAATACTCATCGAAAAACTAAGTTACATATAGGATAGCACTTGTATTGTACATGTTGTCATCATATTGCATTGCATTATGATATATTGCATTAGTTTTCTAGGATAGATCAAAACCTAGGTGTCTTGCTAAATTAAACACAACAAACTAGATTAGGGAATCTATAAACCCTTAGTGAACTTGAATCTCTCCCCACCAAAGATAAAACACTACACAAAAAAGTGTAGTCCCAAAAACAATGGGTTAACAACAAAACTATCCCATCCAAGCATGAATGACCCTTGAGAGAATGCACTCGGGGCCAACGCCCCTTTGCACCTTTTAAAATTTCACATCTTTGATGAACTCGATGTGAACACATCACATGGGTCCCTATCTAAATCCTCTTGCTTAAATATCTTATACTTAATCAATAAATAATACTCACTTTAATCAAGACCATTTTACTTGTTTGTTTGGTTAAATCATATTAATTTAAGATAACAAGAACACAATGAATAGTTAGTCCTATCGGGGGAAGGTTAACAACCCCTTGAGTAACTTGACATATAAAACTTGTGGGTTATCTCCCTTAACTAGTATATTATAGGGGGTTAACGAGAGTCATAAGGAGGGTTCTTTTTCAAGGTGACACAAGGATATCAAACATCTTATCTTATTTGCTATATGTACTATCGAAACAAAACTTAATAAATTGAACTCCTTCTTGACCATGTTTGAACCCCACTATACCACTCAAAATATTGCATGATAAATGACACAAAATCTGAGTGCTTCATCTAAACTTACAAAGAAGCAACCTTTGATCGAAAACCGAATATTTGAGTAAGAAGAGGAAAAAAAATTGCCCTTTTGAAACTCTTTCTCTTGTTCATAATGAACAAGGAGAGATAGTTTTTAAATCCATGGATCACCTTGCTACTCTCCTATGAGGAAATAAAGAAAACATGAAATTTATACTCAAAACAAAAGAAATACTCCCTTCTGCTATGAAATAACTCCTTTTAGAACTTATGCACTAATCTAGATATAATCCTATGAGTTCTCAACAACAAGACTTAATCATCACCACAACCTTAAGAGAGAGGTTATCAAGTATCCCATCTTCCTCAATAAATTTGGGATCAATACCTCCCAACATAGAGCCATTTAGGCTAAGCCCTCTTGTCTCTCAGCATGTAAGTCATCCATAAGTCCAACATGTAAATATCCTTCCTAGTATACCTCATGCTTCAAATGTGATTTCTTCCAATCCATTCTATAGCATGTCTATTCTGGCTAACATTCCTTTTACTAACATTCCTCCTACTAACATGTGTTTCCAAGGTAATCTTGGAATTAACAACATGATGATCTCTTTTGGATAGTCCCATCCAAGTGCTTAGTATTATCCTTTATTCAATCCTCAATCTCAGTATATAGTACCATTAGTACCTTATCTTGGATTCCAGGACATAAAATTTAGGCTAGAACAGTTAGAAAAATAAAATTATGAGTTTAAACAACAAGTAATCTCTATTCAAGGAGGCGCATCAAAAAAGTATTCTTATAAAGATTGTTGCAATGAACCTATATATTCTAACTTGAAAATAAACCTTATCCTCTAAGCTTTGTGTTTATAAAGTTTCGGTTATATAAGGGAGAAGGTGACCCGATAGAGAACTTTCAAATATCTAGAGTTGCATGTCATGACATCAAATATGATGAGACATTATTATTGAAGCTCTTCCCTTAAACCCTTGGTGGTGAGGCCTTAGAATGGTTTTATTAATTACCCCATCACTCAGTCAATAATTTTTTAATATGGCTGAAATGTTCATTTAATATTTCATCACTTATATAAAACAAATACACAGTTGATGACATGACCTATATCAACTAAAATAAGGGAAAAACGAATCCCTCAATGAATTATTTCCTCGATGGCAAACATTGGTTAGGAAACTCCTTTTTGATTTTCCACCTAGGAAACTATTGCCTATCTTCATACATAATTTGCAAGAACATTTATCATATCCTTTAGAGATGACTTGTGTCGTATATTTTGACAATGAAATTAATCTCGCAAAATAAATTAAAATTGTCGTTCTACATAAAGGGCAACTATAAACTAAGAAAGAATATGAGAAACCATCCTCTTATAACTCTAAAGGACAATATAAAAACAAACATATTGTGATGATGAGGTGATTGAATCTCATACCAACAAAAATCTTAAGACAAATATTGTCGTAGCATTAAATAAATTAATCTTAGATAAAACCCAAGAAAAACCTACCAAAATATTTACCAAGTTAAACCAATATCTATCTTATGTGCTGACACAACTATTGGATGCTAAAATGATAGAGCTACCCCCTATTAGGTAGCATGACCCTGAAACGAAAAAACTTTCTTGGTTCAAGGATGACCAACAATGTGCTTTCCATCACACTAATGGTCATAACACAAACAAATGTATCACTCTTAAAAATGTGGTACAAGACCTCATCGATGAAGGTCACATAGTGGTCGACGATCCTAAATAATCAAAATATTCCAACCAAGATTTGGGGATATTCCAAGGACCCCTACCTAAACATGGATAAAATATTGCTAATAAAGCATAGTGCAAGAACATCCTCCCACCAGATTAGAACATGGTGGGGATGATCCATGTTAGCACCATGGCTAAGAAATAGGCTAGAGAAAATGATCAAACCTTTGAATAGCCTCTTGAAACTCCCTTTGTTTTGTAGTCTAGACATGCCACTACTTCTGAAGAAACACCATTGGTTCTATAAACTTAAAAAAACAAAAGATCTTTTGACCTCCAACAACAATTAGAGGACACACCAACTAAAATCTCCATACTTGAATTGTTTCAAACCTCTCCAAGCCATAAATAAAATTTTTTCAAGCTCCTGAGCAAGTGGATGGTACCTAAAAATGTTAGCCCTAAAAATTTGGCTAATATGGTAGGGTCCTTAAGTGTGAACCATTCTACCATATCCTTTTTCAAGGATGATATTCCACCTACCTCTATGCTTGGGGAAATTTCCCTATATATCACTAATAATATCGATGAGCACTCCATTAAAAGGGTTCTTATCGATAATGGCTCATAAAAAAAATTTATGGTCTTATATTTATCCATAGAATAGGGCTCAACAAAGAAGACTTAGAAAACTTATAAATTTTCATAATTGTTGATGACAATTAAGAATGAGAAGCTACCAAAACTATAGTTTTGCCTATAAGGGCATGTCCTCTATTTTAAAAATGTTGTTTTAAGTGTTTCCCAATGAGCTAAACTATAATATTTTTTTAGTATGACCTTGGATCCACACAATATAGGTTGTCCCCTCAACTTACCATCAATGCATAAAATTTGAATATCAGGGTAAGTTGTGCAACATAGTATTTAACCATGATCCATTTTCCCATCACCAGAATATCCAATCAAAAAATCCAAAAGATTAACTCTACCCTTTTTTGAATGCTTCTCATCCCTTCATAAATTATATCTTAAGGTATGACTCACCTAAGGAAATAAGTATCAACCAAGAAGAAGGAACCAACAACCAAGTTATGATAAAGTGTAAAGAAAAGCTTGAGGACATCGATAATATAAATCCTAATAACCAATACTATGAGTTATTAGCCTTAGACTTGGTTAGGTTACCCCCATCACCTCATGGTTTAGGGTTGCCTTGCAAGTGAGGAATGATTTTGTAAATAGGAACTTGTATCATTGTATCTACAAAAAAAAATAATGAAGAGAGTACATGAAACTAATCCACAACCAATAGAGCAAAGATATACCTCATTTTTTCTCTCTAATATTTACCCTATCCCCAAGAAAATCCTTTGTAACTTTGGTTATATGGGAAATGGTCTAGGACTTTAGAAAAAAGGCACTAAAGAGCCTTTAGAAACTAAAACTTAACCTGAATGTTGTGGGTTGTGGTATTTTACCAACCATAATGAAAGGATGTTTTCCTCTTCTTCAAAAAGTGATGATGAAGAAATGTTTTTTCTAATATAAACCTTAAGTAGAAGAAATGAAGAAATGATGTTAAGTAGAAGAAAATTTGAGAATAAGTCTAGACTGGGATGAAGACAAGGACAATGAACCTCTCCCATTCTACTTTTTTGTTCTCTTTTCATTATACACACAAATTAAAACTATAAACATTGAGCCTATTGAGGATATCAGGCAAGATTCCAATTATAGCCTTAGCAATAACATTGATTGGCTTCATCACAAGAAGATAATGGTATGACATATCAATCAATAATAGGCCTTGTATCAATGTTACAAATAAATTATTGTGAGGTGATAATTTTACCTCACCATCCTCTTAAGGATAATGACAATAATATCTCTCCTTATGATGATATTCCTATTAAAAGGCTTATTTATTTAGACACACATACCCCATAATAATTTAACACTAAGAAATGGACTTTAGATGGCAATTATATTCAAATTCTAGGGATCATATATGCCCCTCCATATTATGAAATGAATATAATATTTTAATAAAAGATACTGTAGATGTTAACATAGGATAATATGATAATCCAAGGATAATAAAGTTAGAAGAGATTCTAACTTTGGACGAAAGAGTAGAGTATACAAATCTATTAGCTAAATTCTATGATATATTCACATGGTCTTACATGAACATGCCTAGATTGGATCCATTCCTAGTAGTTCACCACTTAGTAGTCAAGCCTCACGTTAAGTCAGTGAAGAAAAAGTTAAGATGCACCCTAAAGGTTCTATACTGGTCAAAGAGGAACTCTAAAAGCTTTTGGAGGTCAAGTTTATCAAAGTTATTGACTATTTTGATTGGATCTCGAACACATTCCTAGATGCCAAGAAAGAGAATACTATGTGAGTATGCATAGACTTTCGAGACATCAATAAAGCATGTCCTAAAAAATATTTTTCTTTGTCGAACATAGATGTGATAGTCAACTTTTTTGCTAATTGCAAAATGTTATCTTTAATGGATGGATTTTCCAGTTATAATCAAATTCGCATAGCACCAGAAGATCAAGCTAAAATAGCATTCACTACTCCTTGGGGTACCATCTACTATGAAGTTATACACTTTAGGTTGAAGAACATTGGTGTAGGTTATCAACACACTATGACATATATAATTCATGATACAATGTACAATATCATGGAAGATTATATTGATGATTTTCTTGGACAATTAATGAAAAGATAAGATCATGTCAAAGACTTAAGGTAAAATTTTGAGCGACTTAGGGAGTATAAGGTTTACCTTAAGCCCTCCAAATGTATATTTGGGATAACATCCTATAAATTATTAGGTTTTATAGTGTCTAGACGTCGCATTGAGGTAGATCCTAATAAAATATCAACAATAACCAATATGCCATCTCCTCAAAACCTAATAGAGCTTAGAAGTTTGCAAGGAAAAATCCAAGCAATTCAAAGATTTATATTCCAATTAGTAAATAAAAGTCAAACTTTTTAAAACTATTACAAAAAAGTATTGAGTTCAATTGGGATGAAGAATGTCAAAAAGCTTGTGATGCTTTGAAAACATACTTGTTATCTCCACCAGTTCTCATTCTACCAAATCCCCTCAAGTCTTTGTTGTTTTACATTATGATAATAATTCATGCCTTAGATGCCATGCCAACACAATAAGATGAACATCATAGAGAAAGGGTTGTCTATTATATTAGTAGGACCATTATTAATTACGAAACCAAATATACCCCTTTGGAAAATATGTGCATAGTAGTGGTTTTTGCTTCTCAAAAGATGAGACATTACATGCTGAGACATAAAATATATGTCATAGCTAAGGTTGATCTATTGTGATACCTTATGTATAAACCCTACCTTTTCAGTAAAATAGTTAAATGGGTTATGGCCTTTAATGACTTCAATCTTGAATTCATTGGTCATAAATTGGTTAAGGGACAAGTGATAGTTGATCAACTAGAAACAATTTTTTATCCACCAGTTATCCCCTAGAAATTGATTATCTTGATGAGATGGTATGCATCCTTGAGACATCACAACAAGATTCTTGGACTCTCTTCTTTGATGACACAATATGCGTTAAAGGAGTAGGAGTAGGAATCATTTTGATCTCATCATAGTAGATTATAGTCCTTTTGTCTTTTAAGCTTCATTCTAGTGTACTAATAACATGACTAAATATTGAGTGCTCATCCTTAGGCTTAAAGTAGCCCTATATTTAAAAGTTATTATCCTATCCATATTTGGAGATTACCATTAATAGTCAATCAAATTATCAGAGTTTATCAGACTAAAGACTATAAAATTAAACCATACAAAGATGTTATGGATAAATTGATGGTTTCCTATAAGAAGGTAACCATTAATACTACTCCATGCTTTAGTAATCGACAAGAAGACATAATGATGACAAATATCTTATGCCTTTAGAGTTGGAAGACAAACAAGCAAAAATTATTGTCCATCATATTAGGAAACCTATAACCTTACAATCTAGTCAAGAACCATTAGATATTTTTTCCATAGAACAAATGTTAACTCTTCACTCTTGGTATAAGGAAATATATGATTTATTTAAAATTGGTGTTCTACTTGAAGGACTAAATTGCAATGAGCAAAATAACCTTAGGCAACATGCTTGTTGATATATAATAATTGGAGATATATTATATAGGAGAATGTTTGATGGTATTATTTTAAGATGTCCGGATTTAGATGAAGCTAAAACAATCATTCAAGATACCCATGAGGGAGCATATGTTGGACACTTCAAGGGAAGTGCCATCTCTAAGAAGCTCATCCACATGGGTTATTATTTGTAAACTATGGAAAGAGACACTTGTAATCACATGCACAAGTGCAACACATGTTAAAAGCATGATACCCTAATTTATGCATCTTCTCAATAGCTTTAGTCGATCACATCTCCTTGGCCCTTATCTCATTGGGGATTGGATATTATCCAAAAAATAAATCCGATGTTATTTTATGGACATGAGTTCATCATTATCACAACTAAATACTTTACCAAGTGTGTAGAGGCCATGCCCTTATCCTCTTGTACCAATGTTCATATTTTTAAGTTTATCCTAAACCAAATATTATCATGATATGACATTCCTAACATGCTTATATTAGATAATGGAACTCCTTTTAAGAACAAGTATATTTCCAAGCTCTATGCTAAATTCAAAATTCAACATAAGTGGTCGACACCATATTACCTATAGGGTAATGGTCAGTCCAAAGCTTCTAACAAGAAATTAATAAAAAAATTGATAAGAAAAAATGGTAGGGATTAGCATTTATAACTATATCCCGCTTTATGGGTATATCACACTAGCGTAATAACTCCAAATAGAGCTACACCCTATGCCTGGGTTTATAGGATTGAGATTATTTTCCCCTTTGAATCAAAAGTTCCCTCCCTTTGAATCCTTTTAAAGGACACATTGGTTGGTGATGAGTATCGTCATGCACATCTTAGCCAACCAGAGCTACTTAACAAAAAGCAAACTTGTGCCTTAGAGCACTTACGAGTTTATCATCAAAGACTTAAGAAAGCCTATGGAAAGAGAGTTCAACCTCATTCCTTTTAAGTAGGAGACTTAGTTCTTAAGGAAAACAAAAAAAATACTAATGCAAAAGACCTTAAGGGTAAATTTGAACCCAACTGGTTAGGCCCCTTCATAATAATGACTAAATATGAGTCAAGCACATATCACTTGGTCGCATTAGATGGTAAGGAACACAAAGAACATTTTAATGTTATGCACTTAAAAAAATATTATGTTTGAATCTACATATTTTCCTATTCATGTGCTTGATTGCATGGATGCTTGTATGCATGATTTTCTATAAAATATTTTAGCTTGCTCTCATATGCTTGAATTGCATGTTTGTTTGCATTTGCTTGTTCATCTCCATAAAATTTGTGAGGGGGCATCCTACAATGAAGCAATTATGATCCTAGCTAGCAAATAGTATCACTTTCATTGCACTTGTAGTAGGTCACTGAGCTAGTGGACCTCCTTGATGACTCCTTGAAATTCTTTCTTGCCCTTTTGATCTTTTAGAATTTGGAAAGGAATTTGAGGTCTTGATGGCATATAACGGTCACCAGTCATGATGCAACAACGTCTCAAAGCCTTGGCTTATTCTTCTATATTTTAAAATCTCTAGAGAACTTTCATGCATTTCTTGCTTGATCACATGTTTGTTTGTTGCATAATTTAATGCCAATTTCACTTGCTTGTGTTCATATGCTTAATGTTTGCATATAGAGCTAAGAAAATTTGCTATGACCAATGATGATCCTAGTCAGGATATATTACATCATAAATTTATATCTTAGTTAGGTACTTGAGGTAGAAAATCTCTTTGATGACTTCTTTCAAAGGGAAAACTCATCATTCCTTCCAACATCTTCTTTATCTCCCTTCTCCTCATCTTTTTCTTCTAACTTGTTAACACTTAATGATGACGCTAATACTACAATGCCAACTTAAGGTTGACATATAAAAGGGTACTTTGACCTAAAAAGTCCTTCCCTAAGAAAAGTTCTCTCTTAACTATTTCATCAGAATATCTTTTGACTTAACCCTATGCCTAGGAAAAATGGTTGATAGGATTATTTAATGACTAATGAATGCTTGAAAATTGAAGCATTCATTTGCATTGAGTAATCCTATCAAACATTGTTTCTCTATATAGGGATCTATCAATTTTTTAAATTTCATCAAACATTATTTCTTAAACATCACATTCATCAAGTTATGATTCACTCTTATATCCAAATAGTATGTTGGGTAGGATTATTCAACACTTGGTAAGCATTAGCATTCCTATATGCCTAACAAGCGATAAATTATTCTATCAAACATTCTTCTTAGATATAAGGGTCTATCATAAATCTAAAGATAACAAATATGACATCATCGATATGTTAATTCTTTCATTAAAAAAATCAATCAATTTGTGATTCCTTATACCCAAATAGAAGGTAGGATAGAATAAATTGACACTTGGTAAGCGTTAGCATTCCTATATGCCCAACACGCAAGGAATTATTCTGTCAAACCTTATTTCTTAGTATAAGGGTCTATCATAAATTCAACATCAATTATTGAATTTATCATTATACTTGAAATAGATGAATGAAATGCGATTATCCAATGCCCAAAAAAGTGTTTAAAACACTTAATGATATTGGATAATTAGATCAAAAATCCTATTATGGTATAAAACTTTATCAAAATTATCATATAACCTCCTTTTACTAAATCAAGGCAATATGATGAAGCGTAAGTGATGATGATCTTATGTATCATCAATTTTCAACATAAACATCGAATAAATTTGTTTTGAATATTTCTAATAATCAACAATTTTATGTACATGATGCATTCCTTACTTGATTTTGTATGATTGTATGACTGCACATCTGCATAGACTACATGTCGCTTTACCGGGATGCAATGATTACCTTTTCATATTATACTAGGAATCATATGCTAGTATATTTTAGTTATATTGTACAACATAAATTTTTTAAGGAGGGGATGGCAAAGGTCATTTTGTGTTTAATAAGATAACATCAACATGTAGTGACCTCTTTGTCATATTCCTTCCCTAAAAAGAACATAAGCTTATAGCTTCTAAGGAGTGTTGAGTGGTAATTTTACCCAATTGCAAAACCACACTCACAGTTAAGATTTGATTAGAAAACCCTCTCTTGCAAAGAAATAGAAATTTATCCAAGGTTCATTTTACTTAATGTGTTCATTTATGCTTGTGAATATGTGTCAAATAAGTGCTAGAATACCTTAGTGATTGCAAGCAACTATTAACAAGAGGTCTGTGTTGGTATTATTTCATTATGCTATACTATTGCTTGTTCATGAAACTTAAAAGAAAAGAAAATATGATTGGCCCTCATATGACCATGATGTAAATGCCTTAGTTCATTTTATTTGGAAGTATTTTTAGGTAGATTTTATCCTCTTTTGGTTAAGAAAATTTTAAACAAGTTTTATCTTCCTTAAATCCTGCTTTGAGCATGAAAAAAATATATTAAAATCTATCTCTAAATGTGAATCTGAAATGATGAGTGGATTCATTTTTATGTTGCTTTGTGAATGAAATAAAACAATGAAATGGTTAGCTTTAAAATGTAGAAGCCTTTGAAATGCTACATAAATTACCCCTCTTTAATGAAATTATAATTTTTATAAAGAGATGTTAATTTATTGCTTTAAATACAATGGCCTTTAGAATGCCATATAAATTACCCCCCTTTAATAAATTTGTAATTTTCATAAAGGGAATTTAATTTATTGCTTTGAGAACAAAAAATGCAAAGTTTTAGATTTTAAATGTGAATTCATGAAAAGCTTTGAAATTACGAAATTCCTTTTAAAATGCAAAATTTATATGAATTTTTAGAATTTCAAATTTGCATTAAAATAACATCAAACTTGTTTAAAATAAAATGTTAAAGCTTGTTCTTGAGACCCGTGCATTTATTTTGGAGTTTTAATTTTTTTTTGGTTTTTTACTTTTATTTGATGAGGTTAAAAAAATGAAAAAGGTAGGGTTAGAAGAATAAAAAAAAATCTGAAAGTATGAAACAACATACATAAAATGACCAAAGAGAGCTACTGTAAATTGGTTCTTCTAACTTGTAGAAAATATTAGATCCTGAATGCAAAAAAAACAAAAACTAGGTTAGACCTACATTCACACAATCTAAATATGTCTATGGTGAGAGTCTAAGGGGTGAAAACATGCATTAAAAACATCATAATGATGCTACCACATTCGTGCATAAAACACCATTAAAGTAATTTCAATGCATGTAAAGAAAAATATGCGTTAAAGCTTTTATTGCATCCAAAATTTATTTTCCTACATACAAAGTGGAGAAGAATGTTGGCAGCAACTAAGAAAATCCTTCCAGTCCACTTCCCACACTCCTGTTCCAAAAATGTCCAACCCCTATCCTCTATTTCAATGTTGTATGTAAAATTTCAATGAAACTCATGGTTTCCTTTCCTGTTCGTTTTCCTTTCTTTGGCTGTTTTCTCATGCGATCTTCGATAGCCCTTCCCTCTTCGTTTCTATTTTTTTATATATTTCGATTTCATAATGTTTTCATAATTTGAAACATTTTTACCTCTATTGAAAGTAAACAGAATACCTTCCATTATATACCACGTGGCCACCAATGTCTTCACACTTTCACAATATTATCGCCAAGTGGTCCCTGTAATTTCATGTTACACTTTGGAAAATACAACATAAACCCCACAAACACTTTACCATAGAGGGTACTAATGAGCCAGTTACACATCTATTATGGAAGAAATTATTTAATACCATTAGAACAAATACAATAGGATTTTACACTAGTCACGTGATTTCAACTTTCATCCCTGTGCTTTATTGGTATGGTGATTATTCCCTTTTCTCAACCATATTCACTCACTGACCTCATTTATAGAAAACCCTACAAAAACCAGTGATGATTGCATTGAAAATCTTATTAGGGTAGTCCCAGCTCAGTTGATGATGCAACCCTTCTTACTAGCTTTGGCCCACTGTCATTCACCACACCATAGTGCCTCCTTGATGTTACATATGCTTGATATGCTCTGTCATTGCTTTATCACTATTTTAGTCATGAAATTGCTTACAAGAGTCCAACATGGTGTGCATGCTTTACGTTTGATTCACTCCTCTACAATGCTAGCGTGACTTGGTTGTTCTTTGCGAATCAATGATGAAAAGACCAAAATATTTGAGGCTACCTTTCAAGATAGCAACCTTCGTCAACAAAACTTCAATGACGCAGATTCTCCCTAACATCCATTTGAGTTCGTCCCTTGATCAGATATATATCCCACTATCACTTGTCTATAACCATTTCACCAGTGCTACATGTTGCGTCTTGGAGTATATCAAACCCTTTGTCCATGGTGCTGGAGACACAATTATCTTAGGAATTAGTGAAGTGATGTTGTTGTGGACCATAATATTGAAATCAGATGGATGACTGGCAATTTTGCTTAGAAAAATGCATAATCCATCTACTACAATCTATTAAAGTGAGTCCTCTGGTCTAAGAGTCACCAGTTAATTCAAAATTTCAATATAATTCATGTCCCATGTCAATGATGATGAACTTTCAATAGTTCCTTCAATATATTTTTGTGCACTTTATTTAATGATGACAAGCATGTCAAAATTATTTCACTGCCATCAAAACATCCCTACATTGTCACATTAAATTTGATGCACCCAACCATACAACGTGTCACTTCATTTGCATTATGGACCACTCATTCCTTTTGTCTTAACCTATGACTGTAAAACTAGAGTCCTAGATGCCATCGTTATCTTGCCTCCTATCATTTTTAGATGAGCTTCAAATGTAGATCAACATTACCAATTTCATAATAATGATATCGCATACAAAACATCGAGCTTTATGTGATGGTGACCTAGATGTTCTACTCTACGAATAAGGCTTCCATTACCCTCATCAACTGTCCTTGTGGTGCCATGGGGTATTCGATAAATTTAATGTGAGAATGAACCATGGCAAAAGTAGTTCCATTGTATTTCCATCTTATTCATGCTAGCTCGTTGTGTCCACTTCAGACAGTAACTCATCTATATTTATACCCCATTTCCTCTAATCATCTAGTCTAGTCTATGCTATGTTTTTCATCAATAAATGATCTTCATTCACTCTATGCGTTGCTTTCGAGAGACTCCATATTGCTCCCAGTACCCTTGACTATGTAACTGCATTGCCTTCATTGTCCCAAGGACTAACCTAGTACTCGACTCTGTTGTCCTAGTTTTCTACAAATCCTATGTATCCATGTCCTCATTCCTGCCATGTGGCCTCGATCGATGTCTCAGTCTGAGTCTACATCATTCACCCATCTGCTTCATGTCCTCCACCCTCATCATTCACATATGTCAAATCTCAGTTTGTATGAATCTAATTGGGTTTAGGTATTGATTTCTATTCGGTCTACCTTCTTGCAATCTATGTCTACATGCCACATCATCACCATTCCACATCATAATATTTTTCTACCTAGGTGTCATGGTGGGCTCACACAACTGCCACGTCTGGTTATGCACGTCCATGCTGTGCACGTTATCTCCATGTTTGAGTCCAAATAGGCGTCCACAAGTGGCATATCCTGAATATACATAATATGAGAGCTGAATGAACATAGGTCATATATATTTTTTATTTTTATTTTAATTTTATTTGTGGAAAACATCCCAAAAGGGATGCCACTTTCGGGTAAGACCCAAGGAGGCAGGGGTATCCATTTCGCCAAAAATGCCCAGGACTCGGACCTGGCCTACCACCTTTGACATACTCAAGGAGCAAACAAACACACAAAACCAAATTAAAAAAGTAAATAACAACAAAAATAATAAAATAAAATAAAAAACATGCTCCTTGAGTGTGTCAAAACCAAAAGCACAACCAAACACACACAATAAGATAAAAGAAACCACAACACAAACCACATAGAAAAACACAAGAACCACATAACAAAACACAAACAAGACAAAAACAACAGAACACTACAAAGACATAACCCAAAAAAACATGAAAAATAAACACAACCAAAACCTAAAAAATAAAATAAATAAAATAAAAATAAAAATAAAAACAACCAACAACAAACAATAAAAAAAAACAAAAAACATAGAAAACACTCACACATAAAAAAATGAAATAACACAAACAAAGAGAAACCCAAGAACAAGAACGAAAAAAACACAAGAACGATAACAAAAAACATAAAAAAAAACAAAACAACAAAAACACAAGAACAACAAAAAACAACACAAAGAACACAAAAACAAAACAAAACAAAAGAACCCACCCACCTTAAAAAACTAAACAAAAAAAAAAAGAAGACAAAAGAAAAAAAAATGAACAAAACAATGAACTATCTAGACCAGAAGTCTATTAATGCAATAATCAACAAAGGAAACAAAATAAAGAATAGAATGAGCTAGGGAGCTAAAAAAACTGAATGAACCAAAGAGAAACAAAAAAAAAAACAAAAACAAGAAGAAACTAGGTACCTTAAGAATTGGAGCCATCCAAAGAAATGATAGAAAGAAGAGTTTCCCTAATTTGAGAAGCCCACCATATAGGAGGGTGGCCATAACAAGTAAGATCACCTTTGTCCAAAGCCCAATTAGCTAAAGCATCAACACTTTTGTTTTGATCTCCGACCACATGATTGTAATCAACTTTCAAAAATCCCATCTGGATTAACCGAATCTTCTCAATAATTCTTTTTATTCTCCAATCCACCTTATGATTCTTAGAAGGAGTCTTCAAGAGATTAATCATAAGTTGAGAGTCAGACTCAACTAACACCTTTTCCCATCCAACCTTAGTAGCCTCCTGAAGGCCTCTAAGGATACCATACCCCTCAGCAAGGTTATTGGAAAGAATACCCAAATTATTAGCAAAAGTAAAAACCAGGGAGCCATATGAAAGTCTACCAATTCCTCCCACACTGGCTTTTCCAGGGTTCCCTCTAGAGGCTCCATCAGTATTGACTTTTCCAAAATCCTTAGGAGGAGGTTGCCAATTTCTAGTCCTATCCATATTACTAATACTCACATTCCCTTTAAGATGGTTGCCCTTAGAAGGTTTAATATTCAATCTTTGCATCACTTGATCCCATATTTGGTGGGAGTTTTGGGGGTGATTAAGGAGTTGATGGACTGATTCAACTAAGTTGGCTATGGTATTTTGCCAAATATAGTGAATATCCTTCCTATATTGATTAAAAATTTGATTGTTCCTTTCATTCCAAATATTCCAAAGAAGAATGGTAGAACCCATCCAAAATAACTGCCTAATAAAATGATCAACACCCTCTTGATTAGGCCAATCCCTCCAAAGCTATTCAAAAGTGAAAAAATTGGACCACTGTAAGCCAAGTAAATTTGCCATTCTCATCCACAGCTCAGAGGCTAAAGTACAGTCAATAAAAATATGGTTGATATTTTCTACATTCTCTTCACACATTTCACATCTAAAAGGGCCATGAAAACCACACTTCATAAGTTGCTCACCAGTAAGCACCCTACGTTGCAATAAAAGCCAATTAAAGAACCTCACCTTAGGCCAGAGCTTTTGAGCCCACAATTGAGAAAATATGTCAGAAGAATGGTTGGGATTATTATGGCATAGGGTCAAATAACCTTGAGCAACTGAATACTCACCCTTAGTAGTGTTGTTCCATCCAAAACAATATTTTTCATGGGACCAAGAGAGGGATCTCATATGAAGGATGCCTCGGATATCTTGTCTTTGCCTTTCTAGGATTTGAATAGGCTAGTCCTCAATAGGGATCCAATATCTACCAACCTCTGAATTACCAGTATGGTACCGACAGTAATTAGCCACCTTTATCCAATTAGCTCTGTGAAGATCCTCCATCCAAGGCCTCCAATCGGGAAACTGAGTTATCAAAGGCTTGTGACCATCCCAAGAATTTGTCCAAAAATTTACATGTTGACCATTATGAATGATCCAAAATAATTTTTTCTTTATCAAATCCTCACCAGTCTTAAGAACTGCTAAAATGGGAGAACCTTTGGTAGGAAGTTGATAGCGAACAAGGTCTTCAGGACTTTTGTTCTCAACATATTTAGCACGAAGATTATTGGCCCAAAGAGCATTGGGGTTATGCAACATCCTCCAATATAATTTAGCAGCTAAAATTTGTTGTTATTAATTGAAGACCGGAATCCTAACCCCCCTTCACTCTTAGGAAGACAAAGTATCCCATTTCACCAAGGCCCATTTTCTTTTCTCCTTAGTACCACTCCAAAGGAAACGATGACTGATTTGATCTAATTCTCTAAGAAAAGCCTTTGGGATATTCAAAATGAAAGAAACATAAATAGGAATATCTTGAAGGACTGATTTTACCAAGGTGATTCTACCCCAGAAGAAAGCCACTTGTTGGTCCACTTTCCAATTTTCTTCTTGACTTTGTCCAATAACCAATTCTAATCTTTATTTTTCTGCCTTTGAATATTTATGGGAATACCTAAATAAGTGATTGGAAGAGAGGTCTTATTATATCTTAATTTATCCAAGACAATGGATTCCTGTCTAAAAGAGCAGTGAAAGAAAATAACTTTAGATTTGTCTTCATTGATCAACTACCCAGTAGCCTTAGAAAAATAGCTAATGATATGCTTAATATTAGAAGCTTCCTTAACTGTAGCTTTACCTAAAAGGGTAGAGTCATCCACAAATTGAAGATGAGAGATAGGTCTAGCTCCATGAGCAATGGTAACTCCCTCAAGGGTTTTGTTTTCCCTCTTTTTGGTTATAGTCCTACCCAAGCATTCAACAAGAATGATGAATAAATAAGGGGATAGCGGGTCACCTTGCCTAATACCTCCGAAAGTTGGGAAAGACTGAGAAGGCCTACCATTGATAAGAACTAAGTAGGAAACTAAAGAGATACATCCCATAATCCAATCCATCCAATCCTTAGAGAAACCAAATTGCCTCAAAACTTTGACAAGGAAGTGCCACTCCACTCTGTCATAAGCTTTGGATAAGTCTAACCTGATGAACATAGAAGGAGAATTTTGCATATCCATGGAATGGATGGCTTCCTGAGCAAGAACTATCTCATCTACTACTTGTTGAAGCTCATTGATAGTAACAGGAGCAGTCAAAATAGATTTCTCCTCAGAAGTGATAAGAGAAGGGATTGCTTGAAGAACATTTTGTTGTGAAGCTGAGTCAAGAGGAGTAGCAGCAAAAATATTGGAAAATTAATCAACAACAATAGAGTTCATGCCATCCCAAGTATAAAAAACATCTCCAGAATCTGATTTTAAGGAAGAAATAAAGTTGTGAGATATTCGATCTAGAAGAGATTTGTGGAAGAAATTTGTGTTTTGATCTCCTTCTTTGAGCCATTGAATTCTAGATTTTTGCTTCCATAATATTTCTTCTCTTTTTTCCCATTCCTCTAACTGAGTTGTGAGTTTAATTTCATCTACTTCTCTTCTCTGTGAGGCCATCTAAACGGATTTTCTTATTCAAATTTTCAAGATGACCAATAACTTCATGTTTTTTTTTATGAACATCCCCAAACTCTTTCCAGTTCCAAGTCTTGATTTTGGATTTAATGTATTGCAGTCTTTTGGAAAAATAGAAAATCTTAGTCCCATGCCTAGGTTTACCTTCCTTCCACCATTGTTGCACATAAGGTCTGAAGGAAATGTCTCTAAGCCACATTAATTGAAAATGAAAAGGAGAGAAACTCACATTGGTTTTCCACATTTCCACCATGACTGGCCAATGATCCGAACCAGCATTATTAAGAGTGTTCACTTTAGGAATGTGACCATGGATTAAGAAATTTTCAAAGAGCAAAAACCTATCCAATATCTCCATTATACAAGCTAAGCCTTGCATTCTATTAGACCAAGTCATAAGGCCATTATCTGGTTGGATATCCACAAGATGGAGGTTTGCAATATATTCACTCATGAGGTCAGTACTTTTGTCCAAATTTCTATTTCTCCCCCTTTTCTCATCCAGAGAGAGGATGGTATTGAAATATCCTCCGATCAAGATCCAAGCTTTAGGAAAATGAGAGATAATATGAGTAATATCCTTCCACTATCTTCTTTTTTCCTCTAAAGAAGTCGGGGCATAAACAGTAATGCAGAGCATAATCTAGTTGGAATGTCTACTTTGAATAACTATAGCCAACAAACTCCAACTGCCAACCATATGATGAATAACTACCTCTTTTGGGTCCCAAAGACAAGCAATGCCACCCGAAGTCCCTTGGGAACTGAGGGAAACCACTTTTCCAGTTGGCCAAATTTTACTGGCAATTAAGTCCATATCCTCCATTGACATATTTGTTTCTTGAAGGAAAACAAGATGTGGATGATTTATCTGAATCATTCTTCTAATTTCATTTTGTTTTGAAAGACTCCCTTTGAGTCCTCTAATATTCCAAGTGATGATCTTCATTAATACCAGGTCTAAAAATGTTGGGAAGGGCATTAATATTACCTTCCTCTACAAGCTTTTCACCTTCTTTTACCATATGATATTGATTGGTCTTGCGACCTACTTTTTGATTAGAATCCATCTTAATTTTTTTTTCCCTGTTTCTTGACTTATTCCAATTGAATTTGAGATGGCTTCTAACATTGAAGAATGCTCATACATAGACAAAATTTTACTAGATGGTTCAATGGAGTCTATAATGGGACCTGCATTATTTGAAGTTTTGACATTTGAAATATTGTTTTTCTTGTGTAAATTTTCTCCTTTTTTTTCTGTTGAAAACCTTTGATTTGTTGGTTTGTCTCTGAGTTATTTCCTTCATATTTAAATTGTGTTTCTAAGATTTTAGTTTCCATTATTTCCTCTTCCTCACTTGGTACATCATTTGTAGAAAGGATTTCAAACATATTAGCAAATGACTTTGATTGATCCTTCATTACTAGTTTTTTCTGAGTGTTCTTCTTCTTAGGTATTTGGAAACCTGTTGAGTTTATATCTTCTTTCTTTTGATCAGGAATTTTATTTGGGCAAGCATTGGCCAAATGACCATATTCATGGCAAATTCTACAACGAAAAGGAATGTTATCATAGTCCACTACTTGCTCCCAAGTGTCTTCCCCAAATTGTAATGTGATCTTTTTAGGTAGGGGTTTGTCAAAATCCATTAAAACACAAATTCGAGCATAAATAATATGTTCAAAATTTTGAGTACAATCAGCAGTCATCATAGAAGTTCCTAAAGAGTTTCCAATTGAAGAAAAAACAATAGGATTCCAAAATTCAATAGGGAGGCCAAAGAGTCTAACCCACACGGGAGCTATAGAAGGCATCTCTTCTTCGGATTTAAATTTAGTATGCCAGGGCTTCATGAAAAGCCCTGCCCTTCCACAAAACCAAGGACTCCCTTGAAAAGTTTTCTCTCTGTCTTCATTATTAGCAAATAAAAAAAGAAAATAACCAGTTGGATAAATAGATATTTGTAACTCACCTTTAGTTTTCTAGCTTTTTGTAGCCCAAACTTTGAAAGCAGATAGACTCGAACAAAAACCCACGAACCGACAAATTAGTCCTCTTTTTCCAAATCTTCAATGCTAGTCTAAATGTTACCCATATCAAGCTTAACAATAGGAGTTCCATCAGCTTCTTTAAGACATCCTGACTTTGTTTTCCTGGGATCAATCTTAGGCATTCTTAGAGGTTTATGAGAAGCCCTAATATTGATATTAGCATTGGGCTGAGGCTGTCCACCATGAAGGGCATCCCTAAAATTCATTTTTGGGATTGAGTCTTTGAAATTCTTACCCTTGACAAGGGTTTTCATAGTAGAATTATTTTTTGGGTGCACCTTAGCACCAGATTCACTTGAGATATGAGCCATTTTTTGATCAACTGCTTGAAACTTATTTCGTGGTCTCTTTAATCCTTGCCCTAGATGTCGTGGAAAGGTATGGTTTTCACTTTTCTTTTGTGTAGCAAATTGGAAGCCGTTGTCACTCAAGTTCACAGTATGATTTGTTGAAAGACAAATTTCTAACCCATCTTGTATCCCCTGCAACATTTCTTGCTAAAATATTGAGTATAAACCATAAAAATATTGGCCGCTAGGGCCCAAAGGCTCTAAAAACCAACCTCTGGAGCTGCTTGCACTCAACCTAGATGAAACCCTCGCATAGTCACTTGCCAAATATATCGTTCACACATAGGGATGTGCTAGGATCTATGTTGCTCCAAATGATATGAAAATTGGTGGAGACATTCTAGGGTTTTTCAGGCATCTACCCTCAAAATTTTAGCTCAATCCGAGTTCGGATGAGTGAGATATGGCCAAAACGAGTTCTGTAGTTTGGGCAGTCCTACGAAAAACGTCTAATCCTTCCCAACGCAAATCATAGGTCATATATATAAAACAAAAGGATACTTTGATTTGGGATAGCCTATGTTATATTATATATCCCTTTATTATATATTCTTGCTTTATTAATTCTCTTTATTTATTTATTTATTTTATATGTATATATTGTTTTATAAACATGTAGGTAATTAAAATAACTATGAAATTAAAATGATCACTTTTATTTATTTATTTTATTTGGTTAGAACTATTTAAATTAGTTTTAACTCAAAGCATAAAAAATAACTAAATCATTATAAACTAACCAACCATGGGCATTCGAACAATAATAAAAACAAAAAATAAAGCATTAAATTTTACAAGACAAGAAGGCACCATCCAAAAAGGAACCTTGGAACCCATATGGTGAGCTCATGGCTAGGGTTCTATCACAATGATCCCTCAAAGACAACCAAAATTCCAAAAAAACCAAAATTTTAAGGTAGGTCCCCAGATTTGGGGCTAGTTGTGCAATGGCCACAACAAGGAGGTGGAGAACAAGAATTTTTTTTTTTCTTAAATAATTTTTACAACTCGAAAAACTTTTTACGAGGAATAATTTTTATTTCTCCTCCTTCATTCAAGAGAATTGAGACATTTCTCACACATTATCTATCACATAATCATTATTGTCATGACTATATGCCATATTTATGCATTGACTATGTGTGCATGTAGAAATTAGGGTATTTTGTGATGAGGTGATGATGACCACTAGTTAGGATAGCATACACTTGCATTGCATTCACACTAGGTCTCTGATGCTAGAAAATCTACGCTCATAGGATCATGTATGTATCTTGCATCTTCCATCAATTTTTGTTTAGAATGATCTACTTGTTTGTATTTTAGAACAAATTAGCATTACACATTGATTTACTTCATCAACTTTGTTTCCTACAACTTTAATAGAGATTTAGCACATATAGGGTACTATTTTTTAGGTTGTTGTGGGCGAACAAAATCATGAGATAAATCACCCCAATTCTATCAGATCCTCTTCAGGAACTCTTTTTATGATAATAACACATTTTCCCAAATCAATGCACCCTTGTTATATTCACAAAAAGGGATGCAATGGTTGAACATTAAATAGACAACCACTAGGATGCAATAAAGAATTCAAGCTATACATACAATTATGAACTTTGGATCCTAAATGCTAATAATAAACAAATGGAATGTATAATGATTTTTATATTGCATGCTTGCATTAGTTGTTTGCTTTGTAAATTAGTTCATGTGTGCATCAAACATTAAAAAGAACTAGAATTAGTTTTGACCATTGATCAACATATGAGGCATATATGCCTATCATCGGTCAAACTTAGTCCATAGTTCTCAAAATAATAAATTGGCATGTTTCCAATTTCCTCAAACAACTATTCAATCTTCTTAATCCAAAAAAAAAAAAACCACCCCCTACTTGCCAAATGATATTAATCCCTAAGTTACAAGAATAAATGACTTTTACATTCCTTTGAAACTATTATAAATTATAAAAATACCTAATTTTAGGCCTCTTATTAGCGCCATACAAGTAATGATTGAGATAAACTTCATTTCCTCATGAGCCCTAATAAAGGCCTATAACAATGAAACTTAAGATATTTGTATCCTATAAATTTATAGAAGGATGGACAAGATAAATTCATTTCCTTAAAAGAATCAATAAAATTCATAATGAGCCTCTGGACTCTTCAGTTCCTAGCCTAGCGTATCTCGATCATTTCGAGATGCCCAAGCTGGATAAGTTCCAAGGTGATGAAGATGCACAAGAACATGTGACAAGCTTCATGAACATGTGCTTCCAAATCCAAAGTAATGATGCCTTGTTACTAAGAACCTTCATAATGACCCTTTCAGGCCCCACCCTGGAATGGTTTAATCAATTGAAGAGGCACAACATTACCAACTTCGAACAGCTGGAAAATGCATTTCTTGAACGCTTTTCCTTTGGCATCAAGAAGAAAACCAATTTAACTGACTTGGCAGCTCTAAAGTAGTATGACGATGAGCCAGTCATGGATTTTGGTAATAGATGGAGAAAGCTGATGGCTAAGCTCCCATTTTCCATTCCTACTACTGAATTAACTCGAATGTTCACCAAGAGTCTGTGCAAAACACATCTCAAGCTATTGGCAATTGCAAATATCAGACATTCGAGGAGGCTTTGGCTCAAGCCAAGGTTATAGAGGATATCAAGTTACAAGAAGGTGACTTGAAGCTCTAGATAAAAAAGGAGTGGAATAATAAAAATACAAAGAACCAACACCAATAGGCCAAACCTGTACATGTAAATCAGGTGGTGTTGAATCAACAAAAGGGGAATCAGGGCCAACAACCTCAAAACTATCAGGCTCAACCTCCCCCTACATAGTACAATCAGTGCAACAATAAGAAGTAGGGTAAGAACAGAGAGCAGCATCCTCCTCGCTAGTTTATGCCACTATTTGAGACTATGGCATCAATATTCAATCAATTGTGTGAGGCTAAGGCCATAAATTTACCCGAAGTCAAATTACTCGATCCTAATCAACCTAAATCGAAAGGATTTAGGGAAGATCAATACTGTTTATACCACAAGAAAAAAGGGCATGATATCGAAGGGTGCCATAGCTTCAAGCATTTGGTACAGAATATGATTGATAGGAATGAGTTGATCATTGACAATCCTTAGGCTCTAGATAATCAAAACATGGGGATATTCAAAAATCCCCTACCAAACCATGAGCCTCCGAGGAATAATGTTGGACAAGTGAATCAAGTGCGGATCGAACCACCCACACAAGGCTTTGTTGGCATGGTGAACGTTGTCACCAGGAATAGGAGGTACAATCAACCAGATCCTCCTACTCCAGTCAAAATTCAAGCTGCGCCCCCTCAAAGGCCAGCACAAAATAACTTGCCAGGCCCACCAACTAGACCGATGGTGACCATAAGAAATAGGCTTATTCAAAGCCTACAGATGGCCTCGACAAAGCTATCAATTTATGAGATAATTCAACAGTCTCCTAGGCACAGGGAGATGCTAATGGATATTTTGAGGTCCATAGAAGTGCAATCCCAAGATCCAGAAGCATTCACTAATTTTGTGGGACATGTGCAGCAGTGTCAAGAGCCTATGATTCAATTCTATGATCATGAAATTAAGATAGTCTCTACTGCTATAGCGGACCCACCGCTTCACATTATTGCATGTGTAAACCACACACCCTTCAAATGGGTGTTGATCGACATAGGATCTTCGATCAACATTATTACCACAAAGGCCTTGGCACATTTAAAATTGCCTAAATCGCATATTGTGCCTTCGACATTCACACTACGAGCATTTAACGATGCATTATGCTCGATAGTGGGTACTATAATTTTACCTATTCAGGTGGGATTGAAGACCATCCCTATGATGTGTCACGTACTTGAAGGTGCGATGCAATACAACATTCTCTTAGGTAGGCCATGGATAAGAGAGATGCAATGTGTACCCTCGATATTACATCAGTGTATCAAATATGTACACGAGGGGCAAGTGCATGTGGTTCCTTCGGACGAGGAGCCATTCAAGTATGTTAATCAAGTGGATTTACTGGGAGATTTTATCCTCCCATCGATACATCTGGATGTAAGACCTACATCACCTATACGACATCTAGTAGGAAAATCAAAGGAAGTGTGTGCCGGTCCTTCAACATCGGCCCCACGACCATCTGCACATACAACAGTTGCTTCTGCGAAGCCTACGACATCGACAATGCTTAGGAATGATCAGAAGCTAAAGGTAGTACTGGGTGAAAAAGAGTCTAAAGAAATGCCCAATGTAGCAACTATCGAGGTCCCAAATCCCATGGAGGAGGGAAACTCATAGAAATAAGTCGAGGAGGTGCCTCAACCTACCTTGCCTATGTCATCATCAGTAGGGTCATCTGCATCGTAGGTGACTATTCACTTAGCCAACACAAGACTAGGTGAATATCTTGTGCAAAATGTCACTTTCACTCCAATCATTGAGTCTACACAAGACATGGGATGACCAAGAGTCCCAAACCTACCCATAGGAATAGTGGTACCATTGGGGATGCCACCCAACCAAACTAATTTTATTTATGCTAGTTTGGATCAAGCCCATGATGCCTCAGATATTGAAGAGGATGATGATGAGCCATTCATAATGAACGTTCATTATCTATCCAACCTTGAGTTTGCTCTTAGATACTTTGAATGTAACCATTGGCATGGCTATGGTTTAGGTCTATATGAGCAAGGGTGACAAAACCCAATTGAACCATAATATCAGTTACCTAATGATAGGTCTAGCCTAGGATATCATATTTGAAGCTATGATGATTCATTAGAAACATATTTAGATAGACTAAGCTTAGGGTTTGAGGAAGACATCGAATGGAATCCTTATCACTTGAACATAAGCTACATGGGTGACAGGTTGGTGACCATGGTCACTATAGAACCACCCAATGTGTATCATCCAAATTTCTCTCTCAAGGCAAGCCCATTAAGAATTATCTTATGGGAGGATGAACCAAGATATGGTTATGAATGAGAAGAGAATGAGTACATCATAGATCATAGTGAGTCCGAGGATGAGACTAAATTGGCCTACCTTGGGCCTCGACATTCATGTCACCTCATGAAGCTAGTGGATATAGATAATAGATACTTCATAGATGATAATGATTATGAGGATGAGACCAAAATGGCCTACCTTGGGCCTCGACACTTACATCATCACAATGAACCATTTGACATAGATGAGATGTATCATAGAGTATATCCTAGCCCTCACCTCAGGGGGAGACCAACCAATTTAGATGAAATCTATCATATAGTTTTCCTCGATCCTCCTACATTTAGACAACTCTTGTAGCTAGAGGATCCCATATTCCTATCTATTCATAGATCGGATCCTGAGATCCCCATACCCCTAGAGCCACATCTTGGGTATGGAAGTCACATCAACAATGTAGAGTTGCAATCGCATGGTCCTGGAGATTTCATCCATTCCATCAACATGATCTCCATTGATTTGACCACTCCACTCCGTAATCTATCTGACCCTTCAAAACCTTTGTACCTCAATCTAGAGGCTATTGATTGGGATCATGCTAATTCACCTTTAGAGCCTGAATATTTCTTCCCTAACGAAGAAATGTTACAACCATTTCATTTTGTGCCAGGATGTGCATACGATGTTTATCATGTTGAGGGTAATTCTGATTCAGTGGAACCTTTAAACCCAATGGATGACATCCATTTGATCCCTACGCCTCACCAGATTGAGGAGGGGTCACACATGTCAATAGAGGAAACCTTCGAAGTGGATATCAGCAAAGATCCCATGAATCCAAGGAAGGTTAAATTTGGAGAGAGCTTATCTCCTGAGGAGCGTGCCACCCTCATTCCTCTATTGAAAGAGAGACCTGATCTCTTTTCTTGGACTTACAAGGATATGCCGAGTCTAGATCCAAAATTGGTTACTCATAACCTTTCATTAGACCCCACCAAGAAGCTAGTAAAGCAAAAACTCAGGAAGATGCATCCAACCATCACTTTGATGGTTAAAGATGAATTGCAAAAATTGTTGGATGTAGAATTCATCATTTCCATCGACTATCCAAAATGGGTATCAAACATGGTACCTATAGGAAAACCTAGATGGAAGAATCCGTATTTGTACATATTTTAGAGACCTCAATAAGGCAACACCAAAGGATTCATTCTCATTGCCTAACATCGATGCTCTGGTAGATGCGACTATAGGTCACGAGATGCTTTCCCTTATGGATGGTTTTTTTGGTTACAATCAAATTTGGATTAAACCTGAAGACCAACATAAAACCACTTTCACAATGCCATGGGGAACATTTTGCTACAAAGTTATGCCATTCGGTCTTAAAAATGTTGGTGCTACATATCAGCGGGCCATGACATATATCTTTCATGACTACATGCATAAGATCCTAGAGGATTATATCGATGACTTATTGGTGAAGTCATTGCTGCATTCAGAGCATGTCGAGGTTCTCAGGAAAGTCTTCGATCACATGATAGAGCACAATGTCAGGTTGAATCCCAAGAAATGCATCTTTGGTGTAACATCAAGAAAACTCTTGGGATTCATCATTTCTAAATGAGGGATCAAAGTTGACCCAAAAAAGGTCAAGGTCATTTTAGAAATGTGTCCTCCCACTAATATCAAGGAATTGAGAAGCCTACAGGGCAAAGTAGCATCCATAAAGTGATTCATCGCATAATTATCGAATAAATGTCGACCCATGAATTGGTTGCTACACAAGGGGGTCCCATTTAATTGGGATAAGGACTATCAAAAGGCCTTTGCTGAGATCAAGTAGTACCTAGAAATACCACTAGTTTTAGCTCCACCTCGACCAGAGGTGCCATTCCTATTATATATATCTGCCATCGACTTTGCATTGGGAACCATGTTAGCCCAAAATAACGTGCAAGGCAAAGAGCAAGTAATATATTACATCAGCCAAACTCTGGTCAGCTACGAGCTATGATACACATATGTGGAAAAATTATGCTTAGCAGTAGTCTTTGCGATGAAGAAGTTGTGCCACTACATGTTAAGCCATACGACATATGTGGTATCAAAACAAAATCCTTTGTAGTACATGATGAGTAAAACGTATCATAATATGCGTACTACAAAGTGGATCATGCTATTGATAGAATTCGATCTAGAATTCATAAGTCAAAAGTCTATCAAGGGATAAGTCATAGTAGATCAACTGGTAGAGGCTCCTCTTCAGGATCATAGGCCTCTTGTCATAGAGCTTCTCGATGATGCAGTCTTTGCATTATCGGAGTCATCAAAACCTGAAGAACCTGATAATCAAGCAGATATATCTTTGTTCTTCGATGGTTCCAAGTGCGAGCAAGGGGGTGGTGCAGGAATTGTGTTCTTCATGCCACAAGGTGCTCCAATACCCTTGTCATTTAAGCTCAATTTCCCTTGTACCAACAATAATGTTGAATACGAGGCCCTAATATTGGGTCTCCAAACAATGCTTGCCATGAAGATTAAAAAGCTAAATATCTTTGGTGACTCCTTGCTCATTGTTAATCAAGTTAAGGGGATCTATCAGTGTAGATGTCCCATTTTGAAGGTATATAAAGAGCTTGTGGACACATATCTAGCCCATCTAGAATGGTATGACATCGAGGCAATCCCTCGAACGTCCAATAGATTTGCAGACACCATGGCATCTTTGGGATCCTTAATCCCTCAAAATCCATCTACTGACTTCACTACCATTCAAGTGAAAATGCTATTGCAATCCATGATACAATGTGAGGCACAAAACAATCAAGAATCAGTCCACATGATTCAAATAGAACCAACCCATGAATGGTTCTACAAAGCCAGAGACTTTCTAAAAAAGGTGCCTTGGGGATCGTTGCTTTCGTAGGGTCCTGCAGAGAATGGTACTACTATTCTCCATAAGGTAGTTTCCCAATCAGATTTTGTACAAGTTGAATTACAGTGGGAACATGTCATTCAATCAGTTGAAGTTGTTGCCTATCAAGATTGGATGTCGCAAATACATGATTTCCTTAAGCTTGGTGTAATCCCGTAGGGATTATCGCATGCCACAAAATGAGCATTCAAATAGAAAGTGACTAAGTATATCTTGCTAGGAGACATCTTGTATCATCGAAGCTATGATGGAATTCTCCTTCATTGCCTTGAGCCCCAAGAATCAACTTGGGCAATCTCACAAGCTCATGATGGTACATGCGGTGGCCATTTCAGTGGCATGGCCATCATCAAGCGCATCCTTCGAATGGGTTATTATTGGCCCACTATGGAGAAGGATTGCACAATGTATGTCAAGAAATGCATCAAATATCAACATCATGCTAATCTTATGCACTTGCCATCATAGGCCTTACAACCCATCCAAGCAGCTTGGCCATTTGCTCAGTGGGGTTTTGATCTGATTGGTAAGATCTCTCTCCTATCATTGGGTTGACATACATTCATTATAATGGCCACTGAGTACTTTAAAAAATGGGTGGAAGCAATCCCTTTAACAATGACAACTAGGAGCACGTATTGTGGAGTTCATACTCCATAATATCATATGTCATTTTGGGATACCATCCAAGATCATATCGGATAATGGAACGTCATTCAAAAATAAAACTGTAAGGGCTTTAACATCCAAGTATAATATACAACATAGTTTTGTGACTCCATACTATCCACAAGAAAATGGGCAAGCTGAAGCTTCTAACAAGATAGTGGTAGCTATCTTGAAAAATATTGTTCAAGAGAACCACAAATATTGGCATATCCAGCTACCCCTTGCATTATGGGCTTACAGAACTAGTATACAGATACCCACTAGGGCAACCCCATTTTCACTAGTATATGGTGCTAAGGCCATTATACCCTTAGAGTTGGAAATTCCAACCTTGCATGTCGCATTGAAAGAGTTCATCGATGATGACACTGTGCAACAAGCTCACCTCGACCAATTGATGCTTCTTGATGAACGTCACGTGAATGCCCTTGAGCATCTCCAAGTTTATCAAGAATACCTAAAATGAGCTTACAACAATAAATTCCATCTGAGAGACTTTAAAGTTGGGGATCTTGTGCTGAAAGAAAACCAATAGAACTCAAACCTACCACCACACTTACGAGATAAATTTATGGCCAACTGGTTAGGTCCATATATCATCTCAGAGAAGATAGGACTTGGAACATATCACCTAACATCGCTTGAAGGTGTTGAAGAGCCTGAGCCTCTCAACATTCTTCATCTTAAGGTATTCCACACATAAAAATCAAAAATTCAAAAACATTCAAAATAATCAAAATTTCAAAAACAATTGAAAAACATCAAAAATACAAAAATATTTGCATTTTACATTTTGCATATGCATTCATTTAATTGCATTGCATTAGGCATATTTCATCCATTGCACTTGCATTAGGATAGGTTGTGTTTGCAATCTTACAAATGACACCACGTTTGTATGCTAATCATGCATCTTTTCAAATCATCATTCATCCATCACCCTTGTGAGTAATTGTGTTTCTCAACACAACCCCTCCTATTGCTATAAGGAATATACTAGGGTTTTCTAGTAATTCAACCATACCTAGTGATCTTCTCAGATTTTGTAGAAAGCTATCTTTGCTTTTGGAGATGAGGTCTAGTTTTGATAGCACCTAGCATATGTCAAAATCCCATCACTAATTAAACACATTAACAATCCTAGTCTAGACAAGGAAAGATGAACACTACAAAGTGGTCCTAGTCACCTTAAGCGAAAGGTTTTTACTTGCTCATCTTGTGATGCACATGGTCTAGAGTGTTGATCATTGACAAAAGGACAAGCTCCCCCCTACCCAAAGAAATCCCTTGCTTTCATACAAAATAAGCAAAATCCCAAACAAAACAAAAATCAAAGCAAAATAAATAGTAATTATCATCACTACACAAATCCCTTGCTCAAAATAAAATCAAAATGCAAAATAAATAATGATTTTCATCACTAAGCATGAGCAAGTATCCCAATAAATGTGAAGAAAAGAAGGGGGTGAAGAGCTTGAATCCCTGGAATGTTCACTACTCAAAGCCATTGAGTGATCCCCAATACAACAATGGGTTGAATGAATCTTACTTGGCATTGGGGTAGTTCTAAGAAATTTACAAATGAGCTAGCTTTAGGTGGCCTGTATTACCTAGTAGTCTAGTCTAACTACATCCAAACTTAGGATCAAGGTGAACATTTGGTGATCCTCATTACAAAAATGGGCTGAATGAATCCCACCTGGCAATGAGGTAGTCTTATGTCTCATATAATATATTCATTTGTACACACAAGGATAATGAATATCTTGGTCTTCATAACAAAAACTTTTATCTTTCAAGAGTCCTATATAGTCATTATACAACTTTTGATTAATCAACTAGGGTGTTTGAGTCTCATGGAAAACCTCAAAAATCCCTCATAGCAACAAATCATCTCATCTCATAAATCATTACATATCACATATTTCTCATATCACATATGGATGCTTAAATGATTAATTCTTATGATAAGAGTTACCATTTTCATTCATGATTTTTATACATTAAGTGGTGTCATCCATTAGATTGTTAAACACATATTACATTCATTCCTTATGTTTTAAGTGATTAAAGCATACAAGTTCATTTACATTAGATCACCATCATGTAAATAATGCATTACATACATTGCATTCACCATATCATAACAACATAAATTAGATGCATACAATTAAATCAAAATTAAACATGCATTTAACACAAATCATTGCATCCATATATGCATACATAAGTAGTCCATCTACACATCTAGATCACAACATCTAATCATACATACATCATCTAGCTAGTGCATGTCATCAATACATCACATCATATAGCAATAATCAAATCATGTAAGCATTGCATCCATATTGCATCGCATGAACATAAAAGTAAACACATAATACACATAATGAGAAATAAAATAGAATATCATATATATGTGTAAAATGTCAAAGTACATCAAGGTACAAAAATGCTCATAGGCTACAACTGTGTAGGTCCTCAGACCTTACACTCAAAAATGATACATGTCACCAAGACATATCAACTAGGGCCTGCACCCCCTAGCTCGCCACCACCCTCAGCTCTATCCCTATGAGTCTACCTAGAGCTCACTCCTACTAATCTCTTAGATCATGCAGCTATCCTATGATTGGGTCATACCGATGACTACCCATAATCACTCCTCCTAGTCCTCTATGACCCTGATGTCATAGATTAGGTTAGCACAATGCCACTGCATAATCTAACCTCAACCTCTAGAAGAGCGATGTGTGTTGCATCTGATGCCTGCTACCTTGCATCATCTGCTAGGATGTCTTACAACTACCTAATATTTTCTCCTACATATAAGCCTACTGGTACCTGAATAACTAGAGCAGTTGGTTCAACCCCTACCTATACCCGAAGAGCAGCATCCCACTCAACAGTCAAAGCACCTATAGTAGCATGTATCAAATCTCTCTCTACGATGAGCTGCTCTATCCTGAGCAACATTGAATCAAGTCATATCTATAGAGAGGTCCTCTCCTCCTCAAACCCTCACCATCTCTCCTACC
Source organism: Wollemia nobilis (assembly GCA_028583015.1). Lineage (NCBI taxonomy): Eukaryota > Viridiplantae > Streptophyta > Pinopsida > Araucariales > Araucariaceae > Wollemia > Wollemia nobilis. The sequence continues at coordinate 16,246,990 of JAQPPZ010000521.1, forward strand.
CTGATGTCAACTAGCTCTATACTATAGTGAGAGAGGTATCCCACTCTAGGATCTATCATCGAGCCATCTGTAGCTCAACCTCTAAACTATGTAGCTCTACCCGAAGAGGAGACTCCTAATCCTCTAGAGCCACCTCCTCCTCCTCTAGAATTGCCTACTCCTCTATAGCCTAGCCCCACTCCTCCTCTATCCTAGGCCACACTCATCACCCATCAAGATCCTCAGTAGCTACCTCATCCCTAGATCACCCTAGGCTACCACCACCATGCCATAGCCACATCACCCACCATTGAGTGTATGCCTCTATAGTACCAATATCTGCTATACCAACATCCACTATAGGAGGATCTACCTCCTCTAATAAAGCTATCACATATGGCACTAGGAGATCTCTCTCTGCTTAAATGCACCTATATAAAACTAGCTCAAGTGGGATGTCCTAATGAATTCCAAACTACCTAATCACCCAAGAGAAGTGGAAGAACTCTCTAATACCTCCCTTGCACCCAATAATCCATCGATCATGCCTAGTCCAAGCCAAGAACTAATCTACCTTTGGCCAAGTAGGGCAATCTACATAGGGCCTCCATATAATATCTTGAGCCTATAGCCTAGTCAAAGAGCCTGCATAATGAGCCAAGTCCCCTACATGATGATGACTCCATCGCTCCTCTACATCTCATAACCATCTAGCCCCATAGCACTATAACCTCACTACTATCATAGTGATCTCCTAGGGTAACCCTATTGGGTGGTCTACTCTGATATGCTCCTAACCCTAAATCTATAGAAGCAAGCTGCATGCTACCCTAGCCCGACCCCATCATTGGATCCTATACAACTCATCATAGAGCTGCACTAGTAGAGCACTCCCCCAAGCCATAATGATAGGTTGTGCACTATCTATCAAATCCTACACCATAGCCAAGAGGTTCCATGGGAACCTCACTCCTGATGTATCTAGTAAAAGCATGTTACATATAATATGCATCAAAAAGCCTGGCACCATGAGAATACCCTAGCTTGATACCAACGGGTGATAGGAACTCCTCCATGCTAAATGTCAACTAGAGCTGCACATGCCTGGTCACCAAAAACCCTATCAAATACTATTGCTCTAGCACTGGTAGGTGAGGAGATGATGGCCCATCCATCAAAGGGAATCCTGAAGATCCTGTAAACATCCTCAGGAGTGATAGTCATCTCGCCAATCGAGAGATGAAAGGTGTTAGTCTAATAGTCCCATATATGGGCCAAAGCAGTGATGTAGGCCTGATCCGACATCATAATCAATAATCTAGTAGCATACATCAGGCCCCAGGCATCAAACCAAGCCCAATCTACGTGATCCATGAGGGGTAATAGACCTATGACCAACTCAAGCTCTCGAGCTTGTGTAGACAAGAGCTAAATGTGCAAATATAAATGCATAATCAGATGCACTTGCACCAAAAAAACTAAGCAAAAATTAAAAAAATTTCCTAAAGTTTAGCGGTCGCTTACATTGACAGTGACTGCCATAGCAACCATCGACGTCGATAGCGGCTAGCCACCAATGGTCAAATTTTTGACCATTGGGGATTCAAACTAGTCACCCTCAGTGATAGTGACCCCTCTTTTCCAAATTGGGGGCCGCCATGAGTGATACCGATCGTGAGGTGACATACCAACGATGTTCGTCCCTCACCCAAAAATCCAAAAAAATTAAAAAAATCTAAAATCTAACCCAAACCCACCTAAATTAGCCTAGATCTAAGCCTAGCTATGGGTGTGGTTCATTACCAACAGGTTTAATGAGGTTCATTTAACCAATTTATTAATGAGGTTCATTTTACCAATTAAATGAAAAGATTAGGGTTTGAGAGATACCCATGAAGCTTCGACTCCTCCATGCTCTGCCATCGGTGTCAATGTAATGTCAACAACATTTTGGGTCAACTTTCTCTCTCTCTCTCCTCAGAGCTCACTATTGCAACTACCAACTAGAAAATAATGAAATTGAAAACCCTAATTTTTCTTTTATATTTTTCATTTTTGTTATGGTCATTGATGTTGACAATGACTAGGAAGTGCGGGTCACCTATGTTGATGGGTTGTTATTGCTGATAGTGGCTAAGAAGCGTAATAAATGCACTAAATTTATCACCATGAGAAGATTCAAAATGGACAATTAAGCATATCTAGTTATTTACCCTATACACTTGGCGGTTGCAGCGACTTGCAATCCATGCAATCTGGCAAGATGAGTAAATTACCATAAGGTCATTTGAACCAAATTAGTCATCGTTAAATTGAAATGCTTCACTTCAATCTCGAAGAAGGCCATGGTGGTCAGACTGCCCCATGAGAACGAGGTATTCATTTCATTTCTTCTATGACATTTTCAGCAGATCATCGAGTGATTCACCACATGCTAAATAGAATTGCTATCATATTGATTCCCTAAGAAGGCCATTATGATCGGACTACTCCATGGGATAGAGATGTACAATTACTATTAATGGTTGAAATCACACCTGTAATAGGACCTACCATATAACAACAAAGCAAAAATCTTAAATCATCCAAATTATTCATCTTGGTCAAGTGACTCATCGCTTTAATTAATTGTCCTTTCCTCATCGACTCATCACTTGAGGGGGTAGTCATAATATCAAAATCATAATCAAAATCAACAAAGGATCACTCGATCATGTCAAATTGTATTCATCTTACGAATCATTGCTAACAACTATCATAAGCTTACCCTTCTACTGGGGAAAAAGCAAATATGCTAGTTTAAATCTTGAAGCTCTCCACCTATCAGAACAATAGTAGCACTGATGCTACCCGATCACAGTTGGACACGTGAAAGCTTTGCAAATTTAAGCCTTCCATCCCATTGGAAGTAATGATTCTAAGATGTGCATCCTTTGCAGGACTGGGCATCTAATGTTGATCAGATCAATGATCATCATTTAACCTACAACATGGCTTTAGGTGGTCTATTTTTTCTCAACATTGTGTTTTCCCACAATGCATCCCAAAAGGGTATCTGTAGACACCTAAAACACATCATGTTTAGGAGACTACTCATATGGGCACCTTTGCAGACCATATGAATGATCTTGGACCTTTCCAAGAGCTAGTAGTGGTTCTAACCACTCATTTGGGGTAGCTTTATCCTATCCAGGCTCAGCCACTGATGATCAGAGCAATTGCCGGACTAGCCACTGATGCTTAGAGCGACTACGATATAGCCACCCTGAGTGAGAGTGCCCCCTGAGCTGAGCCAAAATTAGTTGTAACGACCATGTGCAGCTTATCTTAGACGGTTTTGGGTGAGGAAGCTTTTGGATTTTTCCTCTCAACTACCCTAGCTTGTCAATTCTTGATCTTGGCTTCTCAAGGAAGCTAGGATGAGGAGTTAGGAAGGCTATAAAACTCCCTTCAAAATTGGAGAGAGGTGTAGATTGATCTTGAATTTTATGCAGTGAAGCTCTATCGAATTGGATAGCGACTTGATAACCCCTTGAGGAGTGTCGAAATGCTGCCCAATTGTGGAGTGACAAGCATGCAAACAACAATGGAGCTTCCGAAGGATTGAGAAGCATACACCACAAATTCACACCAATCTAATGTGAATTCAAATGATTTCAACCACCAATCCATCTTTAGACAAGCAGGTGACCCTTGACCATCAATTCAACTGGTGAATTGTGTGTCGTAGACCCTGATTCAAGAGGTAGAATACTTAGTTTGTAGTCACTGTCTTCGACAGCGGCCTGCAAGCTTAACCATCGACAACATCAGTGGCTAGTAGAACCAGCTACTCTGAGCGACAATGGCTAGGGTTTGATGCATGATTTCCTCAGTTTTAGCCTAGATTCCTATTTATTTCTGCTTTATCAGCTTAGATTAGAGTAGATTTACCATTTTCAATGCATTTGCATGGTTCATTAGCAATTTTAGAGGTAGCTTTACCTTAACTTTGGTCATATTTGCTAGATTTCATTAATCTTCTTATATTAGCTTCATTTCATGCTTTTATTGCAAATTACATGTTAGATTAGCTAGATCTACATGTTTTACTTCATGCTTTGCATTAATTTAGCTATTTCTTGATTATATTTGCATATCTTTATGCTTTCTTTCAAGTTTAGCCATATTTCTTGCAATTTCTTGACAAAAGCCTCATCATGAGAGGCCTCATATGCTTTTAATTGTGCTTTGTTGTTTCTTGTATGTAGGTTACAGGATCTTTCAAGCTTCAAAGCATCCTCAACATCAAGTTCCTCTTGGAAAATGGAGAAGGAGGCATCCTTGTAAGCCCTCAAGTAGAGTTGATGGAGATATGAAGACCAATTGAAACACATCTTCCCCCATTTTGGGGTTATTTGCTTATTGTAACAATTGTATCAATATTTTGGTATCCCTAAGAGGGACAAATCTGTAATAAGACTCATTTGATTAATAAAAGAGAGCTTCCCTTTGTTATTTCCTTCTTTTTGTCAAATGTATGCTTAGATTACATGTTTTTCCTTCTTTCTGTTGCAATATCAATAGATGTGTGGTCTCCGTAGCCTTCTACAGTAGCATATGATGTTGTTATTCATGAGGTGCAAATAAATTGAAATTTCTAACATCAATTTTTATACTAATCATACAATGCACAAATTTATGGCCATATTCATTACATGAGAAACAAAAGCCATGGAAAAAGTATTGAAACCTGTTTGATTTTCTTGGATGATATGGTTTATTTTTGTGATTTACCTTTGTCCATGATGATTCTTTGTTCTCTTCCTCCTTGGTGCTTTTACTCCTTTTTAGTATATCAACATAAGTCATGGGTTCTTCACCAATTGCTTTATTTGATGTCCCTATTGAGATTGATTCCTTCTTTTGTAACCTTATATCTGGTTGTGACTTCCTTTTAGACTTTTCAACTTCCTTTCTCAAAAAGATAACCTCACTTTCCAACTTTTCACATTCTAATTCTTTTACCTTTAATTTTTAAATCATTACTTCTTCAATTCTTCTTGCCTCTTCAACTTTAAAATTTAAGTATTTAAGATCTTGTAGAATCCTTGTATTTGTTTCTTCATCCTTTTGAATTTGAGCCTCCAAATAAATAAGAGCAATAGTAAATTCCTTCCCTAGGTCAACCACTTCTGAGTCTCTTTTGTTGATTTCAACCATAGAAGCAACTTCCATCATTTTAGTGGCTATTGTGTGTTCTTGTAAGATCTACATTCAAGTTGTTAGACTTTTTGAAGGACCATGCTTTGATACCAATTGAAGAACAAAAGCTTATACTAAGAGGGGGGGTGAACAGTATAAGACAACCTTTTGCTTTTCTTTCCAAAACAATATTATCCAATGTTATCAATTGAATTGTCTTTCCAAAATAGTGTTAACCAATATCATCAATAGCAATAGTAAAGCAATGCACACATCATCACACACAATCAAAGAAACAGATTTAATGTGGTTCACCCAATGTGGGCTACATCCACAGAGAAAATATTTCTTATAAATTTTCTCAACAAATCTCTTAGGAACCAAATCCCTATTACAATGTTTATGGACCTTTATCCAAAGGAGACACCAATACACTATGCTCAAGTTTGTGGATCTGATTTATGGATATCTATCCATAGGAGAACTTTATCCCCTCACCTCTAGTTTGTGGACCTCTATCCATAGGAGACACCTATCCTTTTTTCTCAAAATCTTCTCCAAGACCTTTCACACAACTTGCTCAAATCTGCTTAACAACCTACACAAAATCTATCCAAATCTGCACCAAGCCTACTCACAAGGCTTGCTCAAATCAGTAGCAAAACTTACTCATGAATCTGCACCCAAACCTACTCACAAGCCTGCTCAAAAAGATATTCTCAAAACAACTCGCAACCCTGCTCTCAAGACTACTCATAACTCATGCTCAAAACTGCTCATAACATATTTTTGATTAAAGTATCTTAGACATATTCTACCCAGAATTCTTGTTCAAGAACACATAGAAAAATGATATGCAATACAATTTCACAATATGTTCTTTTCCCAATATCACTCAAGGCAAATGCACAAATTACTTCACAACTATGTTCTATAACCTTTGCAAGTTTATCCCAATCTCAATCAAGATTATGCACAAGACTTGCTCTCAAACCCTAGCACATGTGTTTCCAATTTCTTTCAACAATGATGCACAAATAGTTCTCAAACCCTAGCACATATATTTCCAACAATGCTCATATATGATCCTTATTTCTCCACATTATGATTTAGAAATATTTTCTCAAACAAACACCTTAAAGAAGGAATAATATCACCATACCTCTCAACTTGCTTTGACGAAGATGTGCCCTCAAAACATGTTCTCAAAATAAATTCCCTTTCAAAGTGCCACTTCAAAATTGGTTAGTAGATCTCTCTTTCAAATCATCCACATTAAATATCTTTTTTTCCCTCACTACTGCAGCTATCGCGAATTGAACCTACCACCTCTTGCTAGTCTACGCACTACCTCAATGCTAGGCTACTGCATGGGCTAGCTATCCATACAACAACCAAAGCATACAATAAACCTTTCATACTACCTCTACAATGCCAAAAGTCTTCAACAAAAATTTGACTCTACTCCGCCTTGAACCCGCGACCTCCTTTCTACCACAACTTGGCACGGGGACTCCCTGTTGTCTGGTCTAGCTGTTCATATGAAACTTGAGTGATGCACTCTCTCTTTTGACTTATGGATCGACTCTGAAACACATGCACTTTGACATTTCTTTTCCTCTCTACCTCCATGAATGATTTATGAATTTCAAAATTTGAATGGCGCACCCACTTTCACATTTTCCTTGCAATAATTTATGCTCCTTATATACATGTTTCTTGCCCTTCGAATTTTGACATCGACGCTTAGAAAGGTGAAATAATAATTTATCATTTTGAACCTTTGCCACCCAAAATTTTAAATATTTTATTTAATTATAATAATTTAAATATTATAATTTAAACTTTTAACCTTTGGGCCTTTGCAAATTAAACCTTTTTCTAACCAAATGAAGTCTTGTCTTTTTCTTGCAAATACAACCATGGAGAATATTTTGCCTTGACAATTATTGTACCTTTGACATCAATTTTTCTACCTCATGTACCCTTTGAAGATATTTGCCTTGCACTTTAATATTTCAACCTTGAAGATAATTCTCAACCATTTCACTTTTGACATCAATGAAAACCAATGTACTCAATATTTCCAACATTAGATGTCTCTGTTGTACCATTTTGTAAAACCCTAGGTTTTTTCCAAAGCTCTTTTTCTCTCTCACACCTAGTGAAAATGACTTTTGCTCATGCCCTTTCACCATATTTTATCCTATACAGGTAAAATTATTCTACTACCAATTTTTCACCTAGCCTACTCGAGTTCCTTCAAAATTCCTATTTGTCCCTCAGAATATCGAGGGAACACCCAAGCTAGAGGTAAGAGTCAATTTAAATCTTCCATTAATCTTATTAAGAAATTATCTAGTAAAATATTGGATTTTTTTTGCTTCTCCTGAAAATAATCTCTTGATACATTTTACCCGGAATCGATTAGTCAAATCCTAGTCATCGCATCTTTCTAAAAATTGGAGACATCTACAACTATTTTTTGATGCATTTATTAAATTTTAAATTCATAAAAAAGGGTATAATGTAGAAACTTTAAAATAATACCACTTTACACCAATCCTTGATGCTAATTTACAAAAATATCAATTTAATGATAACAATTGACTTAACTTCAAAATTTCCAGATAAAATCCAACAATAGCAAATCTGCCACCTTAGGGTGAATTCACTAGAAAATGAATATATTTTCTATCTAGCATATTCACAATCAATTTAAAATCCCCAACCCTTCACTTATTTGACCTCTAATGGTCAAATTCATGAATATGTTGTATTTGTATGACATTCATGTGTAAAAAATAAAAAATTAAATTATACCTACAATAGTCAGTCAAGGTGTAAATCTCTCTAACCTAACCTTTTGCTACTAGAAGCAATCAAAAGATAGGGAGAAAGGTAGTTGATTTCTCTACACCATTATTCACTTGTCTAAAATGGCCCCAATCAAGGGGACAAATAATTGTAGGCTACAATCATCAACTAATTAGCCCCATTAGTAGTCAATCTCGGATACTTGCTAGCCACCTCACCTCTCCCAATTGGGAAATCCCTAGGAGGGCCAATTTCTATAAATTGATCCCTTGGATTGGCATTAACAACAAAAAATATTCATATTGAAGCTTTGTCAAAAAAAAAATCAATTTAGCATAATGAAGTGCTAATAAAATTCTTTTGCAATGTCATCAAACGATTTAGGCTTTGGAGGAAGGCAAGGGGGCATCTCATATTCAAAATTCGGTGATACTTTTCTTTAATGCATTACAATTTTGTTTAACTTTTATTAATGTTTTCATTATTTAATTATATTACATGTATCCCTATATTTCTCATATTTAGATCTAACTACCATTTTTCCAAACACTCTTTCTTTTAGTCTTGTAGGTACCTCATAAAGCTTATAGGATAGGAAATTGCTTGTAGGATCCCAAAATACTAGCAAAAAGATATCGATAACCCCGTATGGCTTATCATTTTCATTTTTGTTAGTTCAAATGAATCTGCCACCTATATATTATTTAGGTGGTGCATTCGATATAGATAACCAAATTCTTATTTTCATAGGCTTAGCATCATTTTGCTTTTTCCAGCTTCAAGAGCAAATACGCCACCTGTGATTATTATGGACAAGGTATTTGCAATACATCTAAGAAATCTTAGATTTTCTTGCCAGATCAACCTCCAACCTAGATAGCCCCACTCTTGTTCATTGTTTTTATAGTATTTCTAACCCTTACCCTCTACTTTGTTTATTGTCAACTTGATTTTGTCATATTAACAAATCTGTCAACTATATGATTTTTAGGTGGCATATTTACTATAGATTTTTTAGTATCCATATCCAAGGAAAATAATTTAATTTTTTGTTAATGGACAGAGGGCCTCACTATACCAATAAATAATTTGTAACCTTATTGTTGTTTGGTGGGCCCCCAAATCATAATCCATATTTTTTTCTGTCTATTTTGTAGTTTTTAATAAATTTTCTAGCTATAGCATTTCTAGGTCTTGTATTCATTTAGGCAAAAAATTCATATTTAGGTGACGTATTTGCATCAAAAACCAAAATAGGTATGTATCTAAAATCCTTTAGTTTCCAATCCTTAGCATAGGGTGATTGTTGGTTTATTTTTTTATCTTTTTATTTTGCCTTGTAAAAATATTTATAAGTAAAAATTAAAAGAATCTTATAGTTTTGTCTTGTTCCCATTTTCTTATGCATTCAATTCTAATTGCATGTAGTTTGTATTAGGATAATATGTGTGTTTGCGTCCTCATTGCACCCTTACCTCCAAAAGAAGAAAATAAATATTCATTTCTATAGCATAGGTAATACTCATCAAAAAGCTAAACCTAAATTGCATATAGGATAACACTTGTATTCTACATCTTGTACTCATATTGCATTGCATTATCATATATTGTATTAGTTTTTTAGGATAGATCAAAATATAGGTGTCTTGCTAAATTGAATGTAAAAAACTAGATTAAGGAATATATAAGCTCTCAATGAACCTGAATCTCTCCCCACCAAAGATAAAACACTGCACATAAAAGCACAGTTCCAAAAATAATAGGTTAGCAATAATGCTCTCTCGTTTGAGTATGGATGAACCTCGAGGCAAAGTATGGAAACACACCTAGGAAAAAAATCCCCATGCACCTTTTGGTGTCCTATAGGTGATTAAGTGATGTAATTGATTCTACATATCTCTTTTATGCCTTGGGTTGTTATGCCCATAAAAGTTGATAATAGTTATATGAATACCATTAAGCAGTTCAAATTCTAAAGCAAGCCAATTATTATTATTATTATTATTTTTAAAGTGAAAAACCCCTTGTAGGGCTGCCTTGGTCTGAAATACCACGACCAGTGGGTTCTACACCATCAAAGTCACCCAAGAGTCATGCTCGACCCTGCCCGTACCAACATTATCAATTGGATTTTGGAAACTCAATTCAAATTTTTGGTAGGGTGGAGATTTGAACCTGTGACCTCCCTTGGAGGATTGCCTTCTCCTCTCCAAATCACCTATAAAACCTAGGTAAAGCAAGCCAATTATTGTGTTTATGTTTTGCTATGCAATTTAATTGCTATAAATCCCATGTTATTATAAGGCTGCCTGAAGCACCTAATAAAATTACTACATCATTCTATGGCTATCTCCATATCTTATTCCATTCTAGTGCCACTACATTATCTACCATTTTTATTTTATAAGCATACTACAAGTGGTTTATGTAGTTTTACAAGATTTGATAGGTAGTTTTTCTTCAAAGGACTACCCAATCCCCTATAATTCCATGAGAGCACTATCATTTTTAGAGATCTTCTTCTTTGTAAATTCCAAATTAGTATGAGTTTTGTTCTAGATATCATTTTAAGTTTGTTCTTATATTAGAACTTGGTTGGAATTTCTACCTCTGATTGTTGAGCGTGTTGCCAAGGTGCCTCCTAGTATGACTAACTCCATAGGTTGGGTTTCCTCAACCTCTTCTTTAGTGTCTTCATATGAGTGCTCCAAATCTTTGTCATGAGTCTCCTATTGTGCTTCTTGTGTATCATCTAAGTGTTCCTTAATGGCCTCTTCCAACATTTCTTTACCTTTTTCTTGAGCTTCATTGTTAATTGGTATTTTTATCTCTTCCTCCATATTTGTTGTGAGGATGGAAAATTTGTTGGAGCTTTGTGGGTCCATTTTACCTTGTGTAGGTCTTCATTGAATTCTCAATCTATGAGGCCTTCTATTCCTAATAGTTTAAAATTTAGGTTATATTTCTTTTTTAAAATGGTTGGGCTTTGTTGGATAGTTTTGAGAGAAGTATCCATGTTGGTGAAAAGTAATGCATTTAAAAGGGTGTGAACGTAGTCAAGAACTTTGATCCCAATTTTTTTGGTAGCCCTTTCTTCAGGTTTACCCTTACACATATATAGGCATAGATAGCATTATTTGGCTTTGGAGAGGCCCAATTAATGTATTTTCCTATAGTATTTTCTACCATTTCCATTATGGGCATATTATGCAAGTGTAAGGGCAAAAAAAGAAGCTAAACCCATATTAACACCTCTTTAGGTTCCTATTTTTACGGATCAAATCTAGGTGTCCATGGAGTCATATATAGAGGAATAGATTCCAGATACCATGAAACTTCATGGAAAAATATGCTTTGGTCTTCAGAGATGAGAAGGTAACAACAAAGTACCCTTGTCTAGTTATCATGAACTCAAAATTATAGATTTTGAACCCTTGGTATTGCTTATCCATTTCTATAATACATTCAGGCTAGGCCACATGCCTACAAATTTGCAAGTCAGTGCTTGAGTTGAAAGTACCAAGATTATATGTGGGATTTAGGTTAGAGGCACCTCCACAATGGGTACATCATTGAGTTTGACCATAAATCATCCTTTGTGATTTTATTCAAATAGTATGGCTTAGGCACTCGATGAGGGTGGGAATTAAGAACCTAAACCATATTGTCCATTTTATTTTTGTTGAAAGGAGGTTGATGGGAGAAAAGGAAAAAAGCTCCATTGTCAAATGACTTAAAAAGATAAGCTATTGTAGTCATTTATACAAATGAATTGCAAAGCAAGAGCCAATATCTAATCTAGGTCCTTACTTGCCATTACTATGCTCAACTAGGGGTCGAGTAGGTTCCTATGTACATGCAGGTCATAGTCCTTGCCTTACTAAACCCTAAAATCCTTATTAAGAAAGGGCCTATAGAAAGATTTAATAGGATCAAAACTTTACCTTTGAGAAATAACCTCTAGCAAGATTCCATAGGATCAAAACCTTGCCATTGAGAAATGGGCTTTCGCAAGAATCCATAGGATTAATACATTGTATTTGAAAAACAACCTTTGGCAAGATTCCATAGGATAAAAACTCTACCTATGAGAAATGAAATCTAACAAGATTCCACAAGATCAAAATCCTGTCTTTGAAAAATAACCTCTAACAAGATTCCACAAGATCAAAACCCTATCATTGAGAAATTACCTCAAGCAAGATTCCATAGGATCATTATCCTACTTTTGAGAAATAACCTCTAGCAATATTCCATAGAATAAAACTATATCTTTGAGAAATGACCTATGTAAAGATTCCATAGGATCAAAACCCTACCTTTGAGAACCAAACTCTAGCAAGATTTCATAAGGTCAAAACCCTAATTCTCTTCTATCATTAACATTCCCACATCTTCTTATCTACTAAAGAATTTTTAATAGATTTTTTTTTTGATTCGTAACCTCATGTACATAGCATATCCGTAGCATGTGAGGGGAGAGATTTGAACCTGGGGCCTCTCGATTTCAATTGGAGAGTTTTAACTACCCACTTGCTCTCCAAATCCTCTACATGAGTAGATATTTTTAATAGATTTTTACATAGCCAACTAAGATACATTCTATTATAAGTATAGTGCATTTTATTGAAGTTGGATATGAATATATAAATGGGATGAAAAAAATTACTCCTAGTAAAAATAAAAATTTAGGAGCAACTTTAGCAAAATGTTGCACCTCCAAATATTATATGCTTCTAATTATACCTCTAACAAGCTTAAAAGGCTAAAAATGGCTTAGTGCACCACTGCATGCCAAAAATATGCTTTTTAGATGATCTGCCTCATGATCTATGCTAATTTCTACTTATGTGATTATTTGAGTGATTCGCTCACATTTTGAAAATAAATTGACTACTTCTATTGAATGAATCACTCCCTTGAGCCAAGCACTCTTTTTAAGAAAGAGAATTGCTCCTTCGATCCAATCAATGAAATTTTGCAAGTGAATTAGTCATGTTTATACTTAGCCAAATTTTAAGATTTTTGGGGTGTTTTCTATTGTCTCACCTCCATTGCTATATTTTCTTACAAAATTGATAAAATTTTATAAAGGTAGTATCAAGGTACTGCATTTATGGCAATTGCATGGGATGCCAAGCTCGATTGACATAAGATCCCAAATACACGAAGTCTAAAAAATTGGAACCCACACTATAAAATTATCAAATTTGGCATTTCTCCTCTAATTGGTCCTTAGTGGTAACAACCTTAGCAATTTTTACCACTCATTATTATCTAGAAACTACACTACTCTAAGGTCTTCTACCTCCTCCAATAATTATTCAAATGAATTCTTCGATAAATCTTCTCCCTTTGTAGCTAACTCCTTCAACCTAGCATGAATTGAATCCAACTTCTCATATATTTTGGTTGCATTTCCTTGTACAATTTTTGTTTTCTTCCTTAATCATGGTGATTACAGGATCATCATCTAGGATATGCTTCCTTTTTATAAAAATATTATGCATTCTACCAACAATCAACTCTTGGATCTATTAGAGTTAGAGTATATTACATCATTTGGGTCATGTAAGTGTACCGCCTTTGGTACATAGTCAGAGTAGGAGGTTAATTTAAGCAATGTAATAAATGCACAAGTGTCAATGTGCAAGTTGAGGGGTCCCCTTGTACAACTAGGTAGAGTGTTGGCCAAGGAATCTATCTTCTATAAAGGGCCTTATAGTGAGATATCAAATATATCAAGTGTATTATATCATAGAGTAGTAGATAGTGGTATAGCTCATGCATGGAGTAAAATGTAGTTCTTTGGATTATATTAATGGAATGACCATCACCTCCATACTGTATTGCATTTTCACTTCTATTTATAGTATATTTCAGCCATATTGTAGAATTACTTTCTTTCATATTTTTGCATTTTATTAGAACTTGTGATAGATCTCTCCCACTACATATATCCTCAAAAGCTAACAGTGATATCAAAGCCATGGTAATTTGATATAGGAATAGGAGGACCTATATCCATCATAGTTCCTCTTTACACTTTTGTATACCGGACTCGCCATTGTGCACCATCACTTACAAAAGTCATCATAAGAGAATTCCAGTAGGTCAATAGGAATAGGGAGAGTCACAAGTGAGGACTAAAATAAATCTCAGTTACAAAAATTATGAGAATACATTTGGCTAGAGTCTTTCCATAGAGTTACAAAAAATTCGTGAATACTAGGACTTAATATTCATTCCACTAGTTTGACGGATCAACTAGTGAAGACTATTTAAGAATCTGGATTTTTTAATGTTAACTATTGTCTAAATTATTTTGTTGTGGGAAATTAACTCTAAGAAGTTGGGATACTTCCTACAATATATAGAGAAGGATTTCACCTTCGTTACCTAAAAGTCTATGTGCTTTCCTCGTGTAGAGATTAGTTCTTTGTTGCAAAAAAGACTCTAGCAGAAGAGTCATGGTGAAGTTTGGAGATTGGAGATATCCATTGTAAGATTAAAAAACTTTGCATATTGTAGAAAGAAAAGGCCACAAAAACCTTGATACATAAGAAAAGGCCACATAATCCTTGATACAAAAGAAAAGGCCAGAGAATCCTTGATCTAGAAGAAGAAGGCCATAGAAGCTTAATTTTGAAGTAAGACTTCAAAGAAGAGTTCCTAATTCAGAAGAAGAGTTTCTAATTTAGAAGAAGACTCCAGAGAAGAGTCCATGAAATAAGAGATTGGTGATCTCCTTTACTGATTAAATACTTCTTTTAGAATAATCTAAAGAGATCTGAAGTAGGTCTCATTGGGAAACTTCCAATATTAGAAGAGATAGAGAGGGACTAACAGAGTCCTGTTACTGATCATAGAAGCAGTAGATTTTAGAGATCCGAGAAGAAGATCTCATTACCAACACTTCTAGAAGCAGAAGGTTGAAGAAAAGATCTCACTTGGAATATCAGAGAATCTAAAATATAGAAGACCTTGGATAGGTCTCAAAGAGGAAAAGAAGAAGGTTTGGAGATCCTTGGTGCAGAGCTCTTAGAAGCATCATCAAAAGAGTTCCTAGTAGAACTCATTAGAGAAATCCACTACCAAGGAGAAGCTCTTGATAGTTAAGGACTTGGGATAATTATCACCATCTAAAAAAAAGACCAAGAGAAGAAGAATTTGATAAAGAGTGCCAAATCCTAAATAAGAATCCAGTGAGGACCTCACGATATTCAAAATCTTGAGAAGAAGAAGATCCTGTTTGAAGTTAAAATTCAGCAAGAAGATCGAAGGAGGATTCAAAAAGAAGAAGCCTATCAAATATAAGATATTTGGAGATTATATATCATAGAAATAAGGCAAAAATTAGAGATAATAATTCTCTTAATATACAATAGAAAATTAAAGATCACTAGAAGGATCAATCCACCAAACCCTAGACTCAAGATAGAAGGTTCGAGACCACAATTTGGTGAAGCAAGAAGCTATTTTGGACAACCAAAAAGAAGCTATGAATTCATCCATTAAAATATAACAACTTGGTGAATTAAAACACAAATATCTACATCTACTATAGAAGCCATTAAAAGGTAAGAGACTTGGATGCAATTAGTTGAACTTCAAATAAGGGTTCATTATCAAATTTCATTAAGCACCATATTTAGATTAGAGTTGCAAATAAAAAGGGCTTATATTATAGTTTTTAAGAAAGTGCAAAAATAAGAGTTTATTTTAAAGATATTTTTGCACATTAAATAGGAGTTGGATATTTTTTTAAAGAAATAAACTTATCACCTACCTATTATCTATCTAGAAAGCAAGGAGACTACATCCTACAATATTGATTGTAGTGAAAATTGTAGATTATTCATTAAGGATTCTTTACAGATTACTCTTAAAAGTTGTAGAGATTATTAAGTGCATTTGAAATTATTTTGAGAGTTTATTTATAGGATCAATAAGGTGATATTATTGTTACCATTAAAGTGCATTATTAATCCATTAGCACTATACTAGTTGATATTTAACTAGTTACTCTCAAAAGGGTTAGTTTGTGTTTATTGATTGTTAAAGATCAAGGGCACAAAACCAATAGATTATCAAAATGTCTAGAGATACTATTTGGTGCATAGAACCTATAGCATTTCATGTCCCAAAGAAGCCACCAAAATTAGATCAGATTCCTCCAAGGAGTGGAGAAGAAATACACCATAAAAATCAGTAAAAGAAGCTACAAATCGAGACTTGGTGAGTCTCAGATTCGAGGTGCACTAAGGGCTATTTACAAAAAAAAAATTAGTGCAAAAATTACTTCTACAAAAGATTCTATCTACATGGGTATTAGCTTTGGTTTATTACCAAAGTAACCAAGCAAAGAAGAGAGTTTTATAGCAAAGGAGACAACGTCAAATCAACCCTTACCTACAAGAAAGCTGCCATCAAAACCAACAAAGAATAGTAGGTGCAAAAAGAAGGTATTCTATTTACAAGTTTATTTATATTATATTGCACCATAATATTCTGTCCTACGTAGTAAAAAGGACAAGGTATAAGTTTCATAAAAACACATTCTTCATAAGGAAGAAACATCTCCAAGCGACCATAGAGAAGCACTGTCCAAGCAAGGTAAAAAGGGACCTTCAAGGAGCTCAAATCATCCATAGTTTGGACAACCACAATAAGCGACCTACACAGTATAAATAGCATAGCACAGAAGAAGCTATCATCTACAAAGGCATAATTAAAAGCAACTTGAAAGTAGGAGAAAATCTAAGAATATATAAAGCAATACCCAAAAGCTAGGTGTACACCCACAAGGAGCATTCAAAATACCATTGGAGTAGTGTTTCTCATAGTCCTAGCTCACAACCATCACAACAGTGCTTGTTATCCCAGATGGAACCAACTCATATACAAAGTGCCATCAAAGCATTGAGGAGAAAACACAATAAAATATGAGTTGAAAATAATGCATTGAGAAAGCTTGCAATAATACATTGAAGTGGAAGTTTCATGGAAAATATAAAAGGTGCCACTTTTCACCATTGAAGAAATCCCAACGAGTGCTCAAAATAATGCTCAATATTGCATGCGTGAAAGAAAGTGTTACATAGGAAGACCATAAATTATGTTAGAGAAGAGGTAACACTTGTAACCAAGTCATACAAGCACTTACATAAAGACCGTAACATCTATCCTCCATCAAATTTCAAGTGTCTTCTTTGAGCATTGAAATAAAACTACCTTGATACTTGTCTTATTCAACAAATCCTCTTCCTATTTAAGGTGCCTAAAACTAAGGAAGGAAGCACATTCATAGCAGCAACGAGTTGAAGCGTATAAGAAATAAGAAGGGCATTTAAAGATCTTGGTCAAGGTGGTCAAAGAAGTGAGAATTGAGCCATCCACTATCCAAATATTATAGTAAGAAGAGAATCGAAAATCAGCCACTGTCCATCATAGAAGGAGTTCAAGACAAGCGTTAAAATTTTTCGATCTCATCTATGCCGAGAATACAAAGCTTACCATTGGTCATAATAGCTAGGAGGAATACTAAATATTGTTGTCATCTATGTCTGAATTCAGCACCGAGTACATAGAGATTTGCAACATTATAAAGGTAAGAATTTACCTTATTCTAATTTGCTTTCATTAAAAGGAGTTATACAAGTATAATATAAGGTTGAAACTATAGGGAAATCAACCATATTTGAAAGCAAAAATAAAGGAGAATTACAATAAGGATTTCTACCTAGAAAAATTAAATTTCTATTATTGCAAATATTATTGTTTTCTAATATTCCAAATTAGGGAGTTATAAGGAATACTACACCAAAGTAGGATATTGGAATTTAGAAAAATTAAATATCAAATATCAAAAGCTATAAAATGAAGGTTCATTAAAGATTATCAAGGGTTGGAAATTTTTGGTATAATTGTCTCAAAATCATCGCAAGTTATTATTGGCCATCGCTTCATATAAATGTGTAAAGGTATATTCACTATTGTGATGCATGTTAGCGAATGGGGAAACCCACACACACAAATAAAATGCCTCTACAACCTCAAGTGATTTTAGAACCATTTGAAAAATGGGGATTAGAATTTGTGGGACCCATTGACCCACCATCTCAAGGGAGGGTGCACAT
The DNA here is from genome assembly GCA_028583015.1 of Wollemia nobilis. Taxonomy (NCBI): domain Eukaryota; kingdom Viridiplantae; phylum Streptophyta; class Pinopsida; order Araucariales; family Araucariaceae; genus Wollemia; species Wollemia nobilis. The sequence continues at coordinate 16,265,109 of JAQPPZ010000521.1, forward strand.
CTTGGTATGGGCTGAGGTGCATACCTTTAAGCATACTTGTAAAGAGAAGGTTTCTAATTTCCTATATACTCAAAATTTTTAGATATTTGGAGCTCCAAGATCTATCACCACTAATCATGGATCCCAATTTGCATCAAAGGTAATTGCAACTTTTTATGAACTCTATGAAATTAAGCATAGAAAATCATCATCCTATCACCCATAAGCAAATGGTCAAGTTGAGATAATAAATAGGGAATTAGAAAGAATTCTGACCAAAAAATTAGCCTCACATAGAAGAAATTGGTTAGATAAACTACCATAAGCAGTTTGGGCATACAATACTACATGGAAATCCACCACGGATTTCACACCTTATGAACTGGTTTATGGTAAGAAACCTCTTTTTTCTATTGAGTTTGAGCTACTAACACTTTTTATATCTTTTGAAGTTGGTATTGACTTGTCATAGGTATAAACAGATAAGATTCTATAGCTGAATGCATTGGATGAACTTCAGTTGGATGCATTGCATCAAACTGAAGTGATTCAAGAGCAGCGGAAGTTGTGGCATGACAATCATATTCAACAATAAAAATTTTAGCAAGGGGATTGAGATTTATTTTTCGATTCTCTCATGGGGAGTTACAATATATGTGGCTTGGACCTTATTTAATTGAAGAAGTATTCAAAAATGGGGCAGTTCATCTTTCTCCTATTGAGGATTCGCAGAGGAAGTTAGTGGTGAATGGACATTGCCTTAGGGTATACCATGTACCATTAACTAAAGAAGAGTTCTTGCAGCAAATTGAGAAATTGGATATACATATGATGGAAGGGATTCCCTCTTCCATCACATATTCAACAAATTAAGAAAATTGACAGAGGGTTAAAACAAAAATAGAAAAGAAGAAAAAAAACAAGAAAAACAAAAAGAAAATAATCTTGATTGTGAAATTCCTTCACGAGCACAATTACAGGGAAATTGTCAAATTCCTTCATGGGCACAACCAAGACAAGAAAAATTGAAAAATAGAGAGAAATGAAAAAATAAGAGAGAGAAATAAAAAAGATAAAAATGAATAATTCAATAGTGAAAACCTTTTCGGAGGTGCTACTGAATTAAGACTTACATAAAAACCGGTTTTTCGATATGTTTGCCTTGATTGAACTACCAATCACTATTCCATCATTGTAAAAAAACTCACCAACTGCACATGTATTATTTTTGTTTTCAGAGAAGAAAAAAATCAGCTAATGATCAACAAAAGCAACAATTTGTAAAGTGTATGATAAATTTTCAGAGCACCCAGGTATGTGTTTCTTGCATTTTGATCATAGTAGGTATTTAGTATATAGTGTACAAAGATAAGTAGTTAGCATAAATATATCTATAAGGTTTGGCAAATACAAAATATACATTTTTTCCAAGAGGGAAAGAAGTACTCCTTGCTGTTATGAGTTGCAGGGTCTGGAAGGAAGAAGAGAAAAATGAAAAAATATAGTATTCTAGAATCAAATACAATTTTTATGGCATACTTGTATAGGAAAAGTACAGAGCTCTGAAATGACACAGAGCTCCAAAATGAGAAAAATTGCTCTATTTTTACTATAGTAGAGAAGTAGAGAGCTCCAAAATGAGAAAACTGTTGTAAATACGATAGAAAAACATGAAGCTCCGAAATGAGGATGAAGCTTCAAAACATTTCGGAGATAAACAGTCTCATTTCGAAGAAGCTCTATAATGACCAAGAAATCCACTAGAATACCCATATGACACTCCACACCAGTAGGAAGAGCAGAAATCACCAAATATGGAAGCCAAAAATGTTCGTGCAACTGCACTACAAATTTCTCCATCAATTGCTCATAAAGTCCAAATAGCAAAAATAGGAGTTTAAGTTGATATGCTGCCTAGGAACCCACCATTAGTACGACCACCACAGATAGTTCCATTGGTAAAACACAATGAAGATATTGCAAAATGGGTGTTGCATTATCAAAATTTAGAATCTCAGATTGCAACATTAAAACCATTGGAAAAATAGATTGAGGTACAGGCTACAAAGATTACTAAATTGCAAGAAAGAGTGCAGTATTTGTGTCACATTGTAGAATATTTAGTACAATTAGAAGGATAACTAGATTATACAACCTGCTTCTAAAAGAGAAATACCTCTGGTGGTAGGTAATGCACATTTGCTCTGGTCTTTTCTATAATTTAAATAGTACAAAAGAATTTTTAGATGCTTATCTGCATAGCCTTGAGGAATAGAAAAATTTGTTATGTGAATTATTCTTGCATAAGATTTTCATGGCAGAGGATGTGGAATTTCTACCTCACATTTTCATAGGGGATGTACAATTTAGGTCCTTTGTATCTACTTTTTAAAATTATTTATCCTAGGACCAAAAAAAAGGCAGAACAAGAAAGTAGAATTGAAAGTTGAACTCTTGTTGAGACATGTTCAGCCAAATCATAAGGTCCCAACAAGTCAACATTTCAGTATGATGAACAACCAAAAAAACCTATCTAAACAATCTTAAGAAGAGTATGACTTGTTTTCAAATTTTTTGTGTAGAAAACTTCACAAATACCTTGACAACTTGTAAACTGAGATGGGCAGATTTACCAATTTCTCTACAGAAGAGAGAACCAATGTCACCCACCAATTTTTTGTGGTCAAGAAGGAGATTAGAGGCAGTAAGACAAACCATCCTAGTAATTAAACATTAATGGATAGGTTTAAGGTTCAAGACACCTACCATTTATAACTCCTGTACCATTTTTATTTAACACTGACCCTCAACCAAATGAGCAATTTTAGGAACTGACTCACATAGCTAAAATAGAGCAGAGGATACCACATTGGAGATGTGTTATTTTGGAAAATATGGTACAAGGATCTAGATTTGTGTGCCTCTTTAGCCCAACAAAATGCATGAGGGCATGCATTAGGTTAGGTTGGGGGGAATGATGAGGCAAGAAATCATCTCATTTTTGACATATTTTGAAAATCAAGAACAATGCCATATAACCTAATATGATGTTATTTTATGTTAATTATTTGGTTTAAGTGCATTATTTACTAATTTTTGCATGTTTAATTTGTATAGAAGCATTATGCCATGTTTTGATTGTTTTCAGCACTATTGCATATTTTTGCATGGTTAATTAGTGAACAAAATGCATAATTAATTTAGTAGTAATGATGAGTGCTATAGTTCATGTTTACATTATGATATTTGAATTTTATCCTGCCTTGGAAATGAATGGAAAGAAGAAATAGTACCAAATTTCAAAGTTTATGCAGAAAATTGGACAACTCAGTTGTAGTCCATACAAATTCTAACCACCTGTCATTATAAAGGATGACATGAAATTTGTCAACCGAAGCATGGAAAAATGCTTGGAAATAGTTGAGGAAGATTAGGGAAGATATCCTATCCACTTGGAAGAGTTTCTTCATGTGTTTTTGTTGCAGTTTGGTAAAATTTTCTTTTTTTGACTAATATTCTGGAGATCTTCAGAATGACAGGGGAGACAAGCCTATTTCAGCCAAAATATGTATAATTGCATCCAATTCATGTGGGGGAAGGTGCATGGAGATAAGTATAGGTGTGAGAAATGTTTTCTAACTAATCCCAACTTGTTTCCACCATTTTAGAGGCATCAAGTGGTCAATGGATAGTTGCTATGATAGAATTTGTCCTAAATTAGACTGAGTTTGTTGCAACCTAGGAAGAAATCATGAGCAAAAAAAAGTAATTTGAAGATGTAAACAAGGCACATTTGTAATAATTAGTATAAATATGTAGCTCCATAATTGGTTGAACTAATAGGAGTTGACTTAGTGAAAAGTAGCCAATAGAATAGAGGACATTGAAAAGTGTTTTTTGTAATTGTTTAGTATGACTTGATAGTCAAATAAAGTGTAGTATTTTTATATTCGTCTTATGAGTTGAGAGATTAGTTTTAGTAGCTAGGAGGTATTTTTCACCCTCTTCTGGATTGGATAGCAAGGGCAACTCTCAGACCTGGAGGTAGGGGCTATTTAAATAGGTTTTCTGAAAACTTTTGCTGCAGTAATTTATTGCCAGATTTCTTGCTAATTTGTTGTTTGTTGCTAATTAGACTAACCCCTATTTTAGTTCATGTAATGTTTTATGCTCTAAAGTGTGGTTTATTCAAAGTGTTTTTGGTTAAATGATAGTATTTATATATTTGAATTCACCTGTTTTCTATTTTATTCCAACTATCAAATTTAGTAATTTTATTTTTTGTCAGTTCCTAGCATGAATTACTAGAATGTTTCCAATTAAAGCATATTTTTTATTCCAATTTTTCCAATTCTATAATTGTAATTTAGGTTTCAATTCAGCAAGATTTGATTATGTAATTTTATTTTCTATAAATTGTAGTTAATTGTCTTAGAAGTAGTTTTCAATTCTTGCAGTTAAAGTAGTTTCAATTCATGCACATTAGAATTTAAGTGACCTCAAAACCACCCCAACAACATCGGTTTCACCAATAAATCATGTTATCTGAATGACTGATTTACAATCTGCTTGAACCTTCTATCATATATAGCCTTGGACACCGCCCTAGATTTGACAAACATAAAATTAAATGATGATAATAATGACACTCATCAAAAATGGCATATTTGACTAAATCAAAGTCTTGTTTCCTCTTGTCAGTCCATTTGAACTCAACATTTTTCTTAAGCAAATATAAAATGGGCTTGACGATCTAAGCAAAATCTAAAATAAACTTTCTAACAAAATTAATCTACCCAAAGAAGGATTGCAAAGCTTTTTAATTCATGGGAAAAGAGAGAGCTAATTTTATTTTTACTCTATATAGATTGATAGATATTCCTTGTTTAGACACAACATGTCCCAAAAACCTATCTTAATGAACTACAAAGATTTATTTCTTCGAATTTAAAGATATACCAAACTCTTTACATTTCTAAAAAACTTGTTCTAGATGCTTGAGGTCTTCCTGCTTTTCATGAGAAAATATTATCATATCGTCCGTATATATCGATATCATCTTACTAATAAGTTCACCAAAAGCATAATCCATGGCCCTTTGAAAAGTAGCTCCAACATTGGATAGACCGAATGAAATCCTTTGATAAGCAAAAGTACCCCACTTTATAGTGAAAGTAGTTTTATATTGGTCTTCGACTTTTACCCAAATATGATTATACCCAAAGCAACCATCTAATAGAGAGAATCTCTTAACCCCAAAAACCATTTACAATATCTGATCTATCTGTGGTAGGGGGTAGTGGTCCTTAAGAGATTCTTGATTGAGGTTTTTGAAATCCATACAAAGGTGGATATCATTGTTTTTATTTCTAATTGGGATTAGGTTTGCAACCCATGTGGAGTGTTTAATCGGGTAAATGATCTTTGCATTTAACAACTTCAACAATTCCTATCTCATAATTACTTCAATTTTAGTATTTATAGGTCTCTACTTCTGCCTAAATGGCCTTGCATCAGGCACTAGCTCAATGGTATGTTGGATGATGCCCTTATCATAGACTTTTAAATCATCATAAGTCCATGTTATTATGTCGTGATATTGTAAGAACAAGGCTTTAAAGTCTTCTATCTCTCTCAGTGTGAATTTTATATTGACCTTAAATATTTTTCCATCTTCTAATTATATTTATTTATAGATGTTGTCATCCATTTGCATCTGCTTTAGTTTTTTTCCATCTTCATTATCAAAAAGGATTTCTAAAGTAATTAGGCCTTTGGGTATGTGATTATTTTTCAATTGTATCACCTCTTGTTGATCGATCTCTTGAGATGAATCATCTTGTGAGTTGACACAACCAACCTCTTTGGTCAAGAAATTGACAACTTGATCATCATTTTCAAAAACTTGCCAAAATATCTATTTTTTCTAGAAAAAATGTATGAAATTCAATTTGACCTTTTGTTCTCACTTGTTCCATAATATGAATATGAAGAAAAATTAGATCCTTTGGTAGCTAAAGCATCTATGAAATGTTCTGCTTCCTTGGGACAACATGTAAATTCAAAGCATCAAAGGATTCCATTAGATCCTAGAATCCATTTCTATAAGTCTTTAAGTAATGATGCTTACTGTTACACTTCTCTATAACCTGGTTAACAACCAATTTTTTTTTTGGTAAATTTTGAAAAAAAACTTGTATTAAGACATAGATCAATTACAATGTGGGAAGAGCCTCTTCCCAGCCGAGGTCCGAGAGGACACAGTCATACAATAGTAAAGGAAGAACTACACCGGAGCCAATTTTTGTGAACCAAAAACTAGCTGCCATGGGGTCCCCCATCGTACTCTATTTTTTTGAAGGTCATTAGCTCAAGGATCTTTCGAGACCCTGTCTAATCACCTCATCCTCAATATCCATGTCATTGTGCAATTGAACTCCAACCTCCTTTTCCGCACCCATATTAGCCAGAAAGTCAGCCGCTTTGTTCAAATCTCTACTCACATAAACTAGGATCACGTCCTCCAATTCCTTCCATAATTCTTTAATTTGGGTAACAAGAGCCCTCAACCTCAAATATTTTAGATCAAAGTTCCTCATGCAGTCTAGAGCTCCAACCATTATTTGTGAGTCTGATTCAAGAATAATCCTGCGGTGGCCATGTTTCACTGCCCAAAGAAAAGCAGACTTGATGGCAATGGCTTTGGCTTCATTGTTAGTGGTTCTTCCCAGGCCTTGTAATTCCCAATAAAGCACAGTCCCAGCATGGTTTCAGCACACCACTCCAATTCTGGCTCTACCTGGATTGCCTTTTATAACTCCATCAGTATTGATTTTAATCCAAACTTTAGGGGGAGGTTTCCAACAATTTTTGTCCTGTCCCTCTTGCAGTTCAATGCGTTCTTCCACAACTCCAATGTCAATTTGATCTTCCTCCTTAGCATGAACAACCACAGTTTCAGTGACCTTGCTCCAAATGGTCTGCCAAACCCCGTCTAGAGCAGTAAAAGTTTCTCTAAAAATTTTGGCATTTCTTTCGAGCCATACTTACCACCAGATAAAGCTTAAATCAAGCTCCCAGCAAATATGAAGAGCTTTAGATTTGAATATACCTTTCTACCATTTTGCCTAGATATTCATCTAATTCAGGTCACCACTTACTTGAATTTTAAAGTATGCAAACCAACGCAGCCAAATCTATCGGGTGAAAGGGCAACCAAACAAAAAATGGTCAGTAGTTTCCTCACTCTTGTAGCATAGTACACATTGAGAAGGGCCGATGATACCTTTTGATCTAAGATTATCAAAAGTGAGGATTCCATTGTGCATGCACTACCAGGCAAAAAAGTTAACTTTCGGCTAGCCTTTAGAGTGCCAGATTTTCCTCCAATCCTCAACCTGAAAAGTATGAGGGGGGGGCTCTGGGAGAATGCTGTCATATCCATCCTTTACTGTATAGACACCAAGACTCCCAAAGCCCCAAGATAATTCATCCTCCACGTCTCCCCCTATAAGAAATATTTTTGTCAGAATTTTAGTCATGATGGGAGTCAAATCTAGAGGGATTGAAATGGGCCACTCATCCAACTTCTTGAACTGCTTAAACTTACACTCCCCCAGCTGAGTAGTTGTGAAATAACTTTCAATACGGATCCATCCCTTGGCTTCAATGGCTACTTTTATTGGCTGTAATTCTAGAAATTCAGCAATGATGGGTGGGAACTAATCCCAAGAATCTATCCAAAAATGAGCCTTCTCCCCTCTTCCCACTTTCCAAAATAAGCGGTCTTTAACAACCTGAGACCCTAACTTGAGAGCCTGCAAAACTAGGGACCCAGTACCATCCAAGGGGATGTGAGCTACATCATTTGGGTTGGCTTATCCCAAGTATTTTCTAGTTAGGATTCTACTGAAGAGGGAGGTGGGTTGGGAGATCCATCTCCAGTACAGCTTTCTAGCCAAAGATTTATTATTCAGCTTAGATTTTCTCAAACCCAGACCTCCTTTAACCTTGGGATGGGTAACTTTGTCCCAGCCCACTAAGGCCCACTTTCTCTCTCCCTTTGCTCCTTCCCATAAAAAATTTCTAGCCATCCTGTCCAACTCTTTCCATATTGTAATAGGGGTAGCCAGGATAGAGAATTTGTAAATTGACATGGCTTGAATGACTGACTGTAAGAACGTTAATCTGCCACCATAACTTAACCACTTGTGAGACCAGTGATTAATTATGTCCTTGATACACTCCAAAAGATTCCTCCATGTGTCTAATTTCAGCTTCTTAAAGTGCAAGGGGACCCCCAAGTAAACCACTGGGAGAGAAGTCCTTGTGAATCCCAGGATTTCTAAAATTATGTTCTGAAGCCTTTGCTCCAGATTAAAAAAAACCACTTTGGATTTCTTGTCATTAATGACCTATTGAGTAGCCCTGAGATAGACATTAAGAGTATCCCTAATCATTCTTGCTTCCCTAAAGCTGGCCACTCCCACAAAACCAGTGTCATCCACAAACTACAGGTGCGTTAAAACTTCGTCACCCACCCTGATACCCAATATTCTACCTTGCTGTCTTCTCCTCAAGAAAAGTCTACCAAGACCTTCAGCCAAAATGAGAAAAATATAAGGAGAACATGGATCCCCCTGGCACAGTCCTTGAGTAGCTCTAAATGGTTGCAAAGGAAGGCCCTTGATTAACATAGAGTAAGTTGGGGTAGAGACACAGCTCATGACCCACTCTATCCAGTCCTGAGAGAAACCAAAGGCTACCATCATTTTAGCCAGGAAACTCCATTCAACCCTGTCATAAGCCTTTGACATGTCCAGTTTTATGAACATCCCTTTATTACCAAAAGTGTGCATTGAATGGATTGCTTCCTGGGCCACAACCACCCCATCCAAAATTTGCCATCCCTGAACAAAACCCCCTTGCTCAGAGGAGACAATGTTGTGAAGAAGAGGTTTTAGGCGCTCAACCATTACCTTTATGATTATTTTGTACAACACATTACATAAGGCAATAGGCCTATAATCTGAAATATGAACCCCCTCCTCCCATTTTGGAATTAAGGTAATGAAAGTGTGGTTTATAGCTTTAAGCATTCTCTTATTTTCTCTGGACTCTTCTACAATAGCCATTACATCTTCCTCTAAGTAGTCCCAGAAAGCCTAAAAAAACTCAATTGGGAAGCCATATGGACCTGGAGTTTTACTAGTGCTCATTCCAAAGACCACAATTTTCAATTCATCTCTATCAATGGGTTTGAGGAGGGCCTAGTTTTTGTCCTTAGAAATAACAGCAGGTATGACAGAAATAACTTCATTTTGGGTCTCTACATCTTGTACCAAACTTTCCTTAAAAATCTTAGAAAAATAATCTATAGCATGGGAATGCATAGCTAGAAGTGTATCAAAGGAATGACCGTTCTCATCTTGAAGGGCCTCCATCTTGTTCATCTGTCTTCGAGCACAAGCAGTCCAATGAAAGAATTTTGTATTTCTGTCCCCTTCTAATAACCAGGTGGTTCTTGCTCTCTGCTTCCAATAGGTCTCCTCTTGGTTGTCAATGTCCTCAACCGCTGTACACAGGGCATCATCCTTAGCTTTGAGATGGTCTGTAATTACTCCTTCTCTGAACTATTTTTGGACCTCATCCCATCTGGCCACCAATGGAGCTCTTTGGGCCTGGAAGTCTGTTTTATTAGCACGCCTCCAATACTTCAACTGAGTTTTGACATATTGTAGTTGTTTGTGGATTTTGAACATAGCTCTCCCATAAGCTGGGCGGCATTCTTCCCACAACTGTGGAATTTTCTCCTGAAGTTCTTCTTTCTGAAGCCAAAAATTCTCAAATATAAAAGGCTTGTGATGCTGCCCCATCCTAGTCCCGCATTCCAATAGAATGGGACAGTGATCTGAAACTGGGCCTTCTAAAAACTAAAAAAATATATTCCATTTTACAAAAACCTCCTCTAAAACTAGAAAATTATCTAGCTTAACCTTCCTGCTATGTGGCTCCCGCCTTTTATTAGTCCAAGTGTAGTTAATTCTAGGACATTTAATGTCCACTAAGTGCAAAGCCTGGACTTGGGCAATCATGAAACGGTCCCCTAGGTCCAAAAATGGTGTTCCCCCTTCTTGATCTCTAGAAGATAATTTAGCGTTAAAGTCCCCCGCTATAATCCAGTCTAGATCTTCCCTTGAGGTTCGCATGTTATGCACAACCTTCCACTGCCGCCTCTGACCATCTAGGTTTTGAGACCCATAAAAGTTTGTGATTAGAACATGTTCCGCAGTGACATTATTCCTAAAAAGAGAAGTGAGAACACCCCTCCAGGCAAGATGTTCTATTATAGACCATTCAAGAGAGTTCCATAGAGTAACAATCCCCCCTGAGGCACCTTGGGCAGCCACATCCATATGACCAGCACCCCTCCAAATTTTGTTGGCTGTTTTGGACATAAGATCTAATGACATCTTAGTCTCCTGTAAAAGCAAAAAATCAGTATTACGATTCTCTAAAAGTCTTCGAACAACAAATTGATGGGTTTTGCTATTTAAACCCCTCACATTCCATGATTGTATAATCATTGGTTACCCTGGGAGCAATAAGAGTCTATTGGCCTCACCGATCCTCCCATGATCAGTTTTTCTCCTTGGACTGCTAGCAACTCCTTATTGGATCTTCTACCTACTCCCTGAGAATTGCTATTTTTTGATCTTTTTTCTACCTGGGTTATCCCCAAAGTTGGCCTTTCCCTATTCATCTCTGCTATTCCCATGCTGACATCCTGAGATACTGTCTACTCCTGGTTATGCACTACTAAATCCCCTGAACACACTGGCTGTGATACATCACAGAGTTCAACTACTTGCTGTATGACGGGAGGATATGAGACGGGGAGATGCACGGGAATATTAGAATTTTATTTATTACCCTCCATGCCCTCCATAAATTGTTCCTCTTCGTCAACCAGTGACTTAAATATCTCATACCTATTGGCAGGTCTGAGATGGGATTTCTCCTTTCCCTCTTTTTTCTTTTTTCGTCTTTTTCTTCTGGGCTGTTCAAAACCCTCTCTCCGAGCTTCCTGGCCCTGAACGGTGCCATTAGAATCTTTATTAAGTGTTGCCTTATCCTATTTAGGCAGGTTTGGCATTCCTAAAGGGGCCTCCATTTTAGAATTCATATTATTAGGGCAAAAATGGGCCAAATGTCCATGTTTGTGACAAAACCTACATCTAAAGGGTAGGGCCTCATAGTCCAATTGTTGAATCCAGGAGAGTCCTACCAATTCAATTTCCATCTCCGTCGACAAAGGCTGGCTGAGATCCATCTCCACACATATTATTGCATACACTGCCATGCTCCCTTCAATTGTGTCTCTGGCAACACCTAGATGTCTTCCAATAGAATTGCCAATCCTTGCCAACACCTGCTCACTCCATAATTCCATTGGAAGAGCATATAGTCGTATCCATACTGGGACAACAGTAGGTTCAACTCGGGGATCGAATCCCACTCTCCATGGTTGAACAAATAGCCCTGTTGGGCCATGATTTTTCTTCTCTGACTCGAAAGCCCTATTTCTATCGGCCAAAGACAAAAAGCTAACAATAAAATATCCATTGCTAATAAACCACAATGAATACTCATCGTGAGGCTCCCATTTTTGGTGGATCCAAAGTGCAAAAAATTTAGGGAAGGACGTATACCCATGAACTTGTAGATTAAATCATGATTAGCTCTGTAAATGATTGATTCTTCAACCATACTTGGATCGATGACAATTTTTGGCCTAGTTTCGGCCTGTGGCAAACATCCATTCACACGATGTGCTGTCGACCTATTCCCAACAGCCGTGAAGAGCATTTTATATGCTATTTTTTGAGCTTCGTCGTTCTTTGGAGGATATTTTTCTTTAAACAAATCTACGTATGAGCTGCTACTCCCTGGAAAAGGAGCCGAAGAAGTCCCCATTGGACCCTCTTGGGGCACCAATCTAGCCTTCAGATCCACTGTACCCCGAAAGCACTTTTGCAAACCAGCTGATGCCCTAGATTTTTTGAAGTTCCAGAAACCCTAGTTTAGAGGAAAAAAAAATAACAACCAATTTTGAATCACCATAGATATCTAATATCTTACTACCCATTTTTTCTGCTTGCATCAATCCTAAGGCATAGTTTTTCATATTCAACATTGTTGTTGGTGCAAGACCATGTCAATTTGAAGGAAAAACTCTTAACCCCTTCTAAAGGTGACTTCAAGACTAATATTACCCCAACTCCATTCTTGCATCTTGCTCCATCAAAATGCATTGTCCAAATTTTTGATTCTCTTAGAGTCTGATTTGATATGGCAAGAGTCCTTTTCTCAACCTTAGAAGAAATGCTGTAAGTGCCCATACCTATCTCACATAGACTATTATATTCTCTAAATTGTAATTCATCTTCTATTTCCAATTCCTCAAGAATTTCCACTAACTCTAGTTCTTCCATTACAGAGTGGTTATACATGTCCTCAATTTTCTCAATATGATATGCTACCGGTTTTTTAGGATTGATCTTAATTATCTTTCCTTTATGAGGGATCAACATGTAGGAATAATACAGATACATATAACCTCCTAGTCTAGCCATGAATTCTCTTGAAAGGCATAAACCAAAATAAGGTTCTTGGTTACTACTACAATTTCTTGCAGAATAGTGACCTCTAGGGTCTTGTGTAATTTTATCAATACATATTTTATGACTCCAATGGTCTTGAATAGTGTCTCATTCAACTATAGAACTCCTAGAAAAGAATGAGTATATTCCATTCCTATTTCATCACAGACCACTTTATGCATGATAGTAGTTGAAGCTCATGAATCTATCGTAAAGAAGCCTTGAGTAGATCTATTTGGTTGAGGATAAAAAAGTGTCATAAAGACTTGCTCTGGAAGGAGTCCTCTTTAATTCCTCGACAATATTAAACTCAAACTTTTCTAGGGGGTTTTCTCATACTTCATCTCCGGTTCACCATACTTTCTTTTGTATTTCTAAGTAGCTTCAATCCTTTGTCTCTTGGTGATAGAAGGAAATTTTAACTTCTCTTGGGATTCATATTCAGAACCTATTTATTCTTTATTCTTTTCCTTATCACCTTGCTTTGGAGTGTTCTTATCCTTTACTAGTCCTCTAGGGGTTGGATCTCTCTTCTCAAATGTCTGTGAAACTGGAAACTTATCATTTTTTGTAGAGGTGGTTTTTTTTGAGAGGGAATGTAGAATTGATCCATTTTTTGTGGATCCACCTACAAAATTTTCTTTCTATATCTGGCCATGATAGAAACTAATTCTTCTTTAAATATATCTTGTTCAACCATAATTTATTTAGGATACCATAACATATTGATTCTCCCCTTTTGAGTTCTATCAGCTTTGTCTATATCTTGTTGCACATGGTGTTGGCATATTGCACAAGTGTCAGAATCATGAGGGTCATTACATACTAGACACCAGACATTTACCAAACTATTTTTAGGTGCAAATTCTTGATCCTCTTGATTTGCATTAACCCTAGGCCTTGTATTGCTCCTATTGTTAGGCTTCTGATCTCTATTAACATATGGAAATATTATCTATTGAGACCTTTATATTTCTCTTTTCCATGGTGTTTAACTTATTATTGATTGTTTTCAAGGTATTTTGAATATCCAGCAATAGATTTGATTCTTGGAAATTTTGAGACGGGAGAGAGGGAAAGGGAATGAAGCTGATGATGATTTGGAAGGAGGAAATAGAGCCATTTGAGAAAGTGGTGATGATGGGACTGGAGGATCTATAAATGAGGATGTTGATGTTCTAAATTGAGGTGTAAAATGAGGAATTTTAGAGTCATAAGGCATGACAACTTTTGGTGAAAGCCTCCCTACGATAATTAGAACATTCTCTGTATGCAAAAATACATAGTAAACTTGAGGGAAGGTATTTATACTTGACTGTTGAGTTTGTAACTCCATGTTTGATCCAAGGGATCTAATTTAATACAAAATTCAATGGGGGTAGATGGTCTAGCTTCAAGAAGAATCATTTTCCATGTCCTACTAAACCTTAAATTAAAGTCAAAGACTAACTCTTGTGGGTGTTTTTGCATAGCAACAAATTTGTTTCAAGAGTGAAAAAGGGTTGAATGAATCATTAAAATATTACATAAAAGGACTAGCTAATTCAGCCCATGAATTAATGATGTTGTCATTTAGGGTTCTAATCTAGTGAAGGGTTTTACCTTTAAAGGATAGGGCTAGAAGCCTAACAATAACATCTTCATTCCTAATATTGTGGATAGTTGCTAAATTCAATATATCTTGATAGTGCTCAAAAGTTATTTTTCCTAAAACATCATAGGTGGGTATGGATTTGAATGTAGCCTAAGGGATATCATACATCTGAGGGAGTTGTAAAGGACCAGAGGTATCCCAATCAGGAAATTTTTGTGAAGGCTGATTCTGGTTTATATTTTGCTGATGAGCCATTGTTGTTGGGTTTTATAATGGGGTTGGTCTTAGAGGAACCCACCAATCATAAGATATTAGGATTTATTCAAAAGGTGAATCTAAATATAAGCTTTGTGTATGTATAGATCTTCTAGATGGTAGCTCAAAGAAAAATATAGGGTCTTGACTATTTTAGAAGATGACTTAGTAAACATGAAAAATGAGATACTAATAGTATTTCTAGGTATTTAGGGAGTCGCTAAGTGAATTTGGTTTTATTGCTTTATGAGATCAAGAAAATTCACTAAATATTGATTCCTTCAAGAAAAATATAGAAAATATTTAGTGGGCAAATGGATCTTTCATGAATTTATCCCATCGAGCATGCCAAAAACTACTGTGGCTTAAATTTACCACAAAGGTGAATTTTAATTGTGACTATTATCTACAATGATTTTAAAGGTGGGCACCCACTAATAACAACCCAAACCACACATTGGATAAATTAAATTACTTCAATTCAACCTCCAAAGTAGGTTGGTATTCCTTGTCAACTTATTGGATGTTGACTCTATTAAGCTTAGTTTAATGAACAAAGGATAGGGATAGAAATGAAAGGGTTAAGAAAGAAAGAATGAATAATGGATAAATAAAGCTAACATCATAGGCATCCACAGAGAACCTCCTGACAACTTAATTTCTAGAAATAATGCCTAGGACTAACAATATTTGAAACTCAACAATCCTTAACATTGAAAGTTATTGCACGCTTAAAGAATTATTCCAAACATCAAAAGTATTAATAATCCAAGTTAACAAAATTATATTAACACCATGACTAATAGAAATAGAATTATTCTTAAGCATAAATTCATATATGAATCATTACAATTTGATCTAAGTTAGCAATACAAATTAGCAGAATACACTAACCATAGTAGTAGTAGCAAAAATAACTTTACAAAATTGTAATCAACAAGCAATGTAGACACAAGTCTGAGGCAAACATCCCAAGTAATGCTATTTTCATTAATTTATAGAAAATATACAATAGTAGCACAAGCAAAAAATTCAAAGGCAACCCTTAAAAATGAGGGTTCAACCTCTATTTATAGATCCATAATATTTACATTTAAGCATTACAGGGAATTTTTTGGAGTTCTTGATTTTCTTGCAACTTGCTATCAATTGTGATATCTAGTTGTATTTTATTGAATAGTTACAAAAAATCTTGAATAATACTCAATCTCTGCCATCCCTTATTCTTCCAAAATATTTATAACTACTGATCGACAACTAAGTTGGTTAGGTTGACTATTCTAGAATCTTCTATTTACAAATTTTTATCTTTCTAGCATTTCAGCTTTCATGGCATCTAGTTCGACTTCCTCTATCCATTGTATCATGCAACCACTTGAGAATTGTTGAGTGAATATTTTGTCTCACAACAAAATGACCACACAACTAGAGTTTCTGACAGGAAACTCTTTCTTGCAAAGAAATAAGTTATTAATTTTTTATTTCTCCAAGCTTCTTGTGGAACAGATCTCTATATGCATAAAACCGATTTCAACTTAATGCACATAAACAAATATATCCCAGAATAACTCAGATCCTGCAAGTAACTGTTAACAAGGGGCCTTTGTTGATTCACGACAAACTTTGTAACCCTAATTTGTTAAAATAATCAATCATGCAACAAAAATCCTTCTAATGTTCTAACATTAATGGTTTATTCTAATGTTAATTGGTTCATTTTATCTTTGTTTAATCATTCTGTTATTTTAACGTTAGTCTTTAATATGAGATTAAACGTATCAGGAACTAAAACAGAAAATGTTCTTATACAAATCAACTTAGAAAACAAAAGAAGGATGTTAATCGCAGTTAGCAATCTCCTCCCTGCAAAACCCCAAGTTAAGAGATGAAGTTATAAAACAACCCGACCGAGCGGACCTGTACTAACACACAATCCAATCAGATCAGATGCAAGACTCTAAGGAAAGAACATAACTACATCATTTCGTCATTCACCTATCGTAACCCATCTCATGGCGTAAACGAATAGATACAATAAAAAATGATGCAAAGGAAAGATTGACAATGAAAACAGTAGTCTTAGCTTCGATCTCCTTTTGATTTTACACACAAAAGTCGCTTTTACCAAATAACTCCTTTATTTCAACAAATAATGTCCTTTTTTTGTTACAATCTCTAGCCCCGTATCCATTTACATTTTTGCTATTTAAACTTTCTGTCGCTGCTCTCGGCTGCTCTGTGACGCTTCGTTTCAGTTTCTAGGACGCTTCGTTTCAGTTTCCCGCCTCTTGGTGTTCTAACCCTTCGCATGCATTTGCAACGCTTGATCTTCTCTGCGGCCAACAACTGTCGATTCGAAGCGTTACTCGGATCCTCATGCATTTTGCCACGTGTTCAGTGCTCTCTGCATGCTCAGTAACGGTCCTCGAAAATCTCGACTAAAAATAGCCCGCGGCCTTGCTTCTTTGCTTTCGTAGCGATATCGCGACATGTCGCGAAATCGTGACATGTCGCGATATCGCGACGCTTTCATTCTCCGTACGCTTCGGCTGTAACCCCGTCATGAAATCGTGACCATTTTACCCATCGGGCCATCTTACCGCAACCCGTCGTGATATCGCTACCGCTTTCTCTGCTTCGGGCATGGTCTTCATTTCTGTCGCGATATCGCTACCGTTTCTCTGCTTCGGGCATGGTCTTCATTTTTGTCACGATATCGCTACCGTTTCTCTGCTTCGGGCATGGTCTTCATTTCTGTCGCGATATCGCTACCGTTTCTCTGCTTCGGGCATGGTCTTCATTTCTGTCGTGATATCACTACCGTTTCTTTGCTTCGGGCATGGTCTTCATTTTTGTCGCGATATCGCGACATCTTCTCTGTGCCGTACACTTTGCCGAAACACGTCGTGAAATCGTGACCATTTTCTCCTGTCGGGCCACTTTGCCAAAACATGTCGTGAAATCACGACCATTTTAATCAGTCGTACACTTTGGCAAAACACGTCGCGAAATCGTGACCATTTTCTCCTTCGGCCCTTTCTATCCACTTGCACCGCGAAAACGTGACACGTCGCGATTTCGCGACGCCTCTTCGAGCTATGCACCTCTATCCCAGTTTTGTCGTGATTTCGTGACCATTTTCTACCCTGTGCCCTCTATCCACTTTCAAGCCACGAAAATCAAACACGTCACGATTTCGTGACGTTTTCGCCCACCTGCTGTCATTGACCATGTTGACCGTGATTTTGTGACACGTCGTGATTTCACTACAGTTTTTCCTTCTACATTTCTCTCTCCTCTTTGGGCCGCGACGGAGCAACATGTCATGATTTCGTTGCCATTTTCATCGTCCGTACACTTCGTCAAAACACGTCATGAAATCGTGACCATTTTCTCTGCGTCGGAGCGACATGTCGCGATATCGTGACACTTTTCTTTTTTCAGCGACGACGGTGCGACATGTCGCGATTTCGTGACACTTTTCTACACTTGCACATTTTGCCCCCTTTTCTTCATTTTTGGCATCTGGGTCAGTGAGATTTTCTCTGAAAACCTGCAACAAGGTGGGTCCCCAATCTTGGGGTGTGTTGTGGATTAACCACAACAAATGGCGACTCTGCTGTCAAATGCTCCAGAGCATTTTGTGAGAACCCAACCTGAAATATATGAGCTTAGATACAGGCGTTAGCACATAAAAGATAAACAAATACCAACAGATCAGAAGTACATGAAACATCAGAATCATTAGTATTAGCTCGGTGTGTGCTATTTGTTTTCATTCCCCATCGCTTGGACTTGATCAACCTTCCATTGTCAGCTTTGCATGCATGCATGTGTGAGATTGTAAATGATTTGTGAAACCTAATGAAAAATGCTTAGAGATTTGCTTCTACAAATGCATAGACTTTCTAACATCATATACAAATATTCAAGATTGTCAAACCCTCTTAGGATCAACCATGTGTATAATGAATTGTTTTATTAGATCCCAAAGTTGGTTATGAGTCACTATTATCTTGAACCTATGTGTAAGTGAAAGTGAAATCAGAGCTTTGGGAAATCAGACTCCCAACTTAATCTAGATGGGGGTTTAACCCTATTCTTACTACTCTGATTTGGAATTCATTACCTCACTTTGAGCAAAATGATTTAACCAATTATGGAAGAAATGGTCATGCTAGTCCAACCCTCTGAACAGTCGGTGGTCTTGTTTTTTAGACAAGACATCTCTGTCGTGCATGGGCATACCTAACCCCATAATCCATGACTTAACTTCATTTCTTTGGACCTTGGGGATGACTACCCATCCTTTGCGAGAGGACAAGTAGTACGATCCTTTCAATCCAATATAAAGATGAGATGGGAAAAAGTTAATTTTACTTCTTGGATCTTAGGGATGACTACCCATCCTTGCCGAGGGGACATGTAGTACGATCCTTCCAATCCAAGACTTAGATGAAAATGAAGAATATTATTTTAATACTTAGACCTTGGGGATGACTACCCATCCCTTGCGAGAGGACAAGTAGTACGATCCTTCCAATCCAAGTTTTATCTTGATATGAGACATATGAGCTTTGGGGAATCAGATTCTCAACCTAGGCGAGATGAGAATTATGCCCTATCCTTACTACTCCATGTGGGTCAAATCAAAGCTTTGGGGAGTTGGATCCTCAACCTAAGTTTGATGAGGACTTAACCCTATCCTTACTACTATGATTTTAGGCTTTAAGCTTAATGGAAGTGGTAAAAACCACTGTTTTAAGGATCATGTTGCATAATAGGATAGACATGAAATATTCCTTTCGCTTGACCCTTTTCTTCCAAGGAAGGTTTTGATCATTTTGCCCAAGATCTTTTTTAGTGTGTACAAATTGTGCTTGGTTCTAGATATCCTGGGGCTCGGTTTCCAACCTTAGGATTTTTCTTTATTTATGTTATAGTATAACCTTAAGAGGATTTAACACACTTTAATGATTTGTATCTGAAATGCATATGCAACTAAGATGGCATGTATATGCAAAGTGAGATGTAAGATGAATGCAATGCTCTTTAAATTGCAACTGAAGTATTACCATAATTTGTAAAACTGACTACTTCATGCATCACAAGCCTCAAGCGATATTAATTAACTGTTTGTATTACATGTGGAGCTTTTACAATATAATTCCAATGCTTCATATTCTCCCAATCTTAGGCATGTGTTTAACATTTCAAACTTTTATTCCTTTTTTTTTTTATATATATAAGACAATGAAAAAAATGTCAAATAAACACACCACCTAAATGTCCAACCTGCACACACAAAACAAAGCACAACATTAATACAAAGACACGAACATGTCAAAACACCCAACTTAAATATCAAATCTACACACAAAAGAAACCAAGCACAACATTAATACAAAACTAGACATGTCAAGAACACACACTTAAGTATCAAATCTGCACACAAAAGAAACAAAGCATGGCATAATTACATATAATACAAACCCAGCTTGCCTCAAGCCTGGAAGTAGTGTTTCAAGTGCAACCCATTGATAGGTAATGCCAAATCCTTTCCATCCAAGGTTCTTAGTCTAAAACTGTTTTCCCCTAGGACTTCTGAAATCTGGTAGGGACCCAACCAAAGGTAATCAAACTTATCATGCTCCCCTTTCTTCTCATGTCTTTTATCCCATAACAACACTAGATCTGATATTTTAAAAGCCTTTGCTCTAGAATTTTTGTCAAACCATATTTTTACTACATCCTGGTGTTTACTAAAATGAAGCATAGCTTCATCCCTTTTTTCATCCAGAAGCATTAATTGCGTTAGTCTAGACTTAAGTTTATCATTAGTTCCGAAATAATCTTTCATGAAATGCAGTGTTTGTAATCTGAGATTTGTAGGAAAAATGGGATCCTGTCCATAAACCAGATGGTAAGGAGATGTTCCTATTGCTTCTTTGACTCTGATTCTATCAGCCCAAAGGGCCAACTTAAGCTTGTTGTGCCAGTCCCGCGGATTTCTTTCCAACAATTTTTTTATGACATTTAATAGATTCTTGTTAGATGATTCGGCCAATCCGTTACCTTGCGGGTAATAATTGGAAGAGAATTTTAAACTCACGCTGTTATCAAATGCCCAATTAGCAAACTCTAGAGAGGAAAAAGCTGGACCATTATCACTTACAATGGAGTTAGGCATCCCGAACCGAGTGACAATGTTATCCTCTAAAAATTTAATAACAACCTCCGAAGTAGCATTCTTTGTGGGGATAGCTTCGGTCCACCTTGTGCAATAATCCGTAGCCGTCAGAATGTATTTGTGGGAATCAGATGAATTGGGACTGATAATCCCAACAAAATCCAGGCCCCATTGCGCAAAAGGTCTAGACTCAATTACGGATTGTAAAGGCATGGAAGCGTTCCTGTCTCTATTGGCTGCAGTTTGACATGTATGGCATGACCTCACATGAGTATGGGCATCTTTGAACAGACGAGGCCAATAATAACCGGCTCTGAGGATTTGATGGGCTGTGGCATTAGCGGACCCATGCCCTGTCCCATGTTTACCATGAAATTCCTCGAGGATTTGCATTGCCTCCTTTTGATCAACGCAACGAAGGTAAATACCTTCATGGTTTTTTCTGTATAATGTGCCGGATCTAATTAGGAAATTAGCAGACTTCAAACGCAAGGCTCTTCATTGAGTAGCATTCAAATGCGGTGGACATTCACCATTTAGTAGATAGTACACCACATCTGCATACCACTCATCTTTGGTTATATCTGAGACTTCATAATGTTGACATGGAATTGCTAGATCCTGCTCTGCTATTGCCTTAACCAACCCTTGCCCCCGAACTATCTTCATCGACTGAATCTCAAGATCAAACTCTTGCAAAGTTGAAACCCACTTACCACGTCTTTCACCCAATTCATTCTGTATGAACATGGCTTTGACTGCAGGATCTGGGACGATAGCAAAGACCCTACTGTGGACTATGTAATGCCTGAATTTTTTCACGGTCTTAACCGGAGCATACATTTGCTTGTCCAAAATAGAGTATCTCGGCTTCGCATCTTTGAGAGGACTACTCGGGAAGGCAATGGGATTTTCAATGCTCCCTTCACTCTTCTGAGTTAAGACACTCGCAAAGGAGTGATCGCGAAGCAAAGGTGTAGATATAGAAAGGCTTCAGTATAATCGGGACTCACTAAAACCGGGGCTTTAGAAATCGCGTCCTTGATATTTTTAAAAGCATCTATACTTTCATTTGTCCACTTGATCTGGACTTCTTTCTTTAACATGTCGTTCAAAGGCTTTGCTATTTCTGCAAAATCTGCAATAAATTTTTTGACAAAATTGATCTTCCCGAAAAATGATCTCAACCCCTTCTTGCTAGTGGGACAAGGAATATGCTGTATGGCCTCTATTCTCTCGGGGTCAATGGAAATTCCATCCTTAGATATTATATGCCCCAACAGTTTTCCTTCCGTTACCCCAAAAATGCATTTCTTTGGGTTGAGAGAAATACCGTGTTCCTTGCATCTTTGAAAAACTTTCTTAAGATCCCTGACGTGGTTTTCCCTGTTCTTAGAAAAGACAGGAATGTCATCGACATAGACAATGATGCACTTACCTATGAGCCCTTTAAAAGCAAAGTCCATAGCTCGCTGGAAAGTGGCACCTGCGTTCAATAGTCCAAAGGGCATTCTCCTGTATGCAAAGGTGCCCCACTTTGTGGTAAAAGCGGTTTTCATCCTATCACTAGGATGGATAAGGACCTGATTATATCCCGAATAGCCATCCAGGAATGACATCATCTCCGACCCGTTCACCTTTTGGAGTATTTCATCAATAGTGGGTAACGGGTAGTTGTCCTTTTGGGAGGCTTTATTAAGATTTCTAAAATCGATACATAACCTTATTTCTCCACTCTTTTTTCTCACGGGGACCAGGTTAGCAACCCATGTGGAATGCCTAACAGGAAAGATGATCTTAGCTTCTAACAGTCGCTTCACCTCTTTCTCTATCAAGGGTTCTAATAATGGATTAACTCGCCTTTGCCTTTGCTTGAAGGGTTTGAAATCTGGCTTCAATGGAATCGTGTGCATTATGACATTTTGATCATAGGTTTTCAACTCCTTATAACTCCAGGCTATGCAGTCTATGTATTCTTTTAATGCATTGGCGATGGAATCCTTCTCCTGCTTGGTACATGCTTTTGCTATGAATACTTCTCGAGGATTTTTTGCACTTCCAATGTTAACTAAATCACAGGCCTCTCTGGGGGGTGGAACCTTTTTACCCTCTCTGGGTTGGTATCCAATGTCGAAAGTTTTTTCTAATGAAGCCATCTCATCTGGCATCTTATTTCCAGTAACTTTTTCATCCAAAACTGCCTCCTCTAGGTCCCTTTCGTCCTCATCTATAACTTGCTTTTCAAATATACCGAATTGGTGACAAAATGGAATATGTGCCTGTCACTGTCAAACACTTGGAAATTCGTGACATTATCTGGTATCGAGGGACAAGGGACCAGCTCTATGGAGAACTTCTTGCATTTCTTATGGTCCACTGGCTTCAACATACTCGCAGCCATGGCTAGGGAGTCTGCCAGGCGATTGCCTTTCCTAGAAATCAGAGATATGTTAAAAGCATGAAACTCGTCTATCAAATCTCTAACCCTAGTTCGATAAAGCCTGAGCCGCCTATCCTTACATACGTATTGTCCCTTGACTTGCTTTACCACCAGTTCCGAATCACCAAGAACCTTGATATATTTAATTTTCTTCCGAAGGGCCAATTGTAGTCCGAGAATCAAGGCCTCATATTCTGCCATATTGTTGGTGGCAGGGAACTGTAGTCTGTATGCGACGAACGTAGGCTCTCTGTCCGAACATGATAATTCAATACCGGCTCCTGCTCCTTGCCTGGACTTGGATCCATCAAATCTTAAAGTCCAAATGTCCTGGTGTCCCTCAGTTACGTTGCACCCAATCCTTTCATCTTGGGTATTTTCAGGTGTTTCTATGTCCAAACAATATGCTCCCAATTCCGCTTCAATGTACTTGGATCTCATTCGGTTTGTTGTAATCTGTGATCATCTCTTTGAGCCTCGGGTTCACTATCAATCCGAATTTGATTGGCCACTCCCCTCCAAGGCAACCACATATGTGAAGAATCTGTCACAATGTAACCGTTTAGGTTTTTACTCCAATCTCTTCCCAAAACCATGCCATATTTGATAGGAATGTCGAGCACCAATATGTCTATGCGCTGTTGAACCCTAGGTTCTGAATTGACTTGAATAAGCACATCACCCAATTCTCCCACTGCCTCCATGGTTGATCTATCCAACTGCACCACCCTGCTTCTAGAGGGCTTTGGTGTAAGTCCCAAATTTTTACAGATTTCTAGGGGCATGATGGTAGCCGAGGCCCCTGAGTCTATTAAACAATTGTGCAAGTTTTTACTTGCAATTCTAATGGTTATCAAAAAAGGAGGTATATCTCTTTTTTCCTTTTGTAAAACCATTCGGGACTCAGCACTTTTGGCTTCATGAACTTGGGCGAGATGGATTTAATCTCTTTGGTGAACTTACTTCTTGGCCTAATAATCGGGACATGTCATACATCGAGACGTTGGCCTTAGTCTTCTTCATGTCTTCCACTAAGTCATAAGTGGGTTTTTATGAGTTTGGCATATCTTGCACCATCTTAGACTTTTCCACCATGGATGGAGGAGGGGGATTGACCTCTCCTTTAAAATCGGGGAGGGAGTAATTGATTGTTTGGAGGTGTAGAGGAAGTTTTGGGCTCCTTAGAACTCCTAGTGTAATATTTGTGATTTCCTTTCCCAAAACGTTTGTTGGCATGAACTTCCAAGGTTTCTTCATCTTCGCTTCCAAAAAATTCTACATCCTCCTCTTCTTCACTTTCTTGGGAATGTATAACCTCAGTCAATATAGACTCATGCTTCCCGTGGCCACAGTGCATACAATCGTTATCACTGGGTCCCGATTCTCCAAAATCTTTCGAGACATCTGCCTGATTGGCTACGGGATTGGGTACTCGCCCATTATTCGGCTGCGTGTTGTATGTTCCTTTTCCTCTATGGTTATGAGGCCGGTTATGACCCATGGCTTGGTCCACTTTTTTATTGACATTTCCTACCGTGACCAAAACTTTGGCCAAGGTTTCCTTCATGTTTTCTATGGCGGATTCAGACCCTTGAGGTTGAGGCACTGTAATTCCGGGTCCAGTTGTGTTTGCTGCATTAGCCACCTCTGGAATAGGTACAATGGCTTGGGTCTGAGCAGGTGGATTCCATCCTGGATTCACATTTTGAATAGCTTGGGTCTGGGCAGGTGGATTCCACCCTGGATTCACACTTTGAATGGGAGTAACTGTTGGATAAGTCGTTGGGCTTGGCGTGCTAATGGGAGCAAACCCCGGCATGGTCAACAAATTACTGCCCATGCCGAACCCAGGCAAACCCATCGGGCTATTTTGAATTAATCCCTGCGTTTGGACTGAGGCATTCGGATAACTTTGAAATGGCGCCACTTGAGCGGGTGTTTGAAAATTATTCATCATAGGGACCTGTGGTGCCATTAACTGGTTCATCATGGCAAATTGACTGTATGGACCATATTGTCCCATCCCAGTCAATTGAGACAATCCTGCCCCTGGCAGGTTCATCTGTTGTTCGAGAGTCATTGTTTCTGCATAGGCCAAAGGAAGCGTCGTAACCTGAGGGTTCCTTCTAGTCAACAAAGACGTTAAAGGATCTAAGGCTCCGAAATATAATTGCAAGGCGACCGTAGGATCTACCGCAAAGTGACGAGTCACATTCGTGTATAGTTTTTGGAACCTCTGATTGAATGTTCGTATGGGTTCATTGGGTAATATTTTGCATGATACGAACAAATTATAGATTATGGAGGGATCCACTAACATTTTGAATTGGCTTATGAAGGCGGTTTCTAATTGGGCCCATGAAGTGATGGACCCTACTGGCAGATTTCGATACCATTCATTGGCCGTGGGGTCTAGACTAGCAGGGAAAACTCGGCAAGCAACGTCCTCGTGAGTAACCCCTTGCCTAAACATGTAATATTTGTAGATTTGGACATGATCTTCTGCTGTTGTGGGACCATCGTGAATGAATTTGGGTAATCCCCTTTCAATGTTTCTAGGCAAGTCGTGGACTGCCCTGGGAATATCTAAGGGGGAACTTTGAGCACCATACCAAAGGGCAGGTGGCTGTTGTTGTTGTTGTTGTTGCTGCTGGGCCATGTTATTCAAAGGTGTTAACCCTGTGGGAACAATGGAACCGCTTGGAACTGTGGAGACAGATACACCTGGTGCTACTGTCGCACTTGAAATTAAGGGCTCAGGCCCGCTAGACGTACTTGAGTCTAAAGAAATCCCTAACTCAAGTATATTGGGTGGTATTTCGACCTCTAATGTTTTGTTTTTCGGCCTCCTAGCAGTGGGAGAAAGGCTTTGGAAGATAGTTTCCCCTGTGGTTTTAGACCTTGTAGCTATGTACTCAGGTTGGGCCAGCTTGGAAACTCTAGAACTCTAAAAGATTTCTCTCAACTCACTTGCCAAATAAAATATCTAAATGTTATACCTGCAAGCACAATGGGTGGAAACAAAACTACCCACGTTAATTGTTAGAACAAATCAAAATTACAAAGCAATAAAGAAGGCCCTCCTTCTAGCGCCAAAATGTTGAGTGAATATTTTGTCTCACAACAAAATGACCACACAACTAGAGTTTCTGACAGGGAAACTCTTTCTTGCAAAGAAATAAGTTATTAATTTTTTATTTCTCCAAGCTTCTTGTGGAACAGATCTCTATATGCATAAAACCGATTTCAACTTAATGCACATAAACAAATATATCCCAGAATAACTCGGATCCTGCAAGTAATTGTTAACAAGGGGCCTTTGTTGATTCACGACAAACTTTGTAACCCTAATTTGTTAAAATAATCAATCATGCAACAAAAATCCTTCTAATGTTCTAACATTAATGGTTTATTCTAATGTTAATTGGTTCATTTTATCTTTGTTTAATCATTCTGTTATTTTAACGTTAGTCTTTAATATGAGATTAAACGTATCGGGAACCAAAATAGAAAATGTTCTTGTACAAATCAACTGGAAAACCAAAAAAAAGGATGTTAATGCAGTTAGCAATCTCCTCCCTGCAAAACCCCAAGTTAAGAGATGAAGTTCTAAGACAACCCGACCGAGCGGACTTGTACTAACACACAATCCAATCAGATCAGATGCAAGACTCTAAGGAAAGAACATAACTGCATCATTCTGTCATTCACCTATCGTAACCCATCTCATGGCGTAAACGAATAGATACAAGAAAAAATGATGCAAAGGAAAGATTGACAATGAAAACAGTAGTCTTAGCTTCGATCTCCTTTTGATTTTACACACAAAAGTCGCTTTTACCAAATAACTCCTTTATTTCAACAAATAATGTCCTTTTTTGTTACAATCTCCAGCCCCGTATCCATTTACATTTTTGCTATTTAAACTTTCTGTCACTGCTCTCGGCTGCTCTGTGACGCTTCGTTTCAGTTTCTAGGACGCTTCGTTTCAGTTTCCCGCCTCTTGGTGTTCTAACCCTTCGCATGCATTTGCAACGCTTGATCTTCTCTGCGGCCAACAACTGTCGATTCGAAGCGTTACTCTGATCCTCATGCATTTTGCCACGTGTTCAGCGCTCTCTGCATGCTCAGTAACGGTCCCCGAAAATCTCGACTAAAAATAGCCCGCGGCCTTGCTTCTTTGCTTTCGTAGCGATATCGCGACATGTCGCGAAATCGTGACATGTCACGAAATCGTGACATGTCGCGATATCGCGACGCTTTCATTCTCCGTACGCTTCGGCTGTAACCTCGTCGCGAAATCGTGACCATTTTACCCATCGGGCCATCTTACCGCAACCCGTCGCGATATCGCTACCGCTTTCTCTGCTTCGGGCATGGTCTTCATTTCTGTCGCGATATCGCTACCGTTTCTCTGCTTTGGGCATGGTCTTCATTTTTGTCGTGATATCGCTACCGTTTCTCTACTTTGGGCATGGTCTTCATTTCTGTCATGATATCGCTACCGTTTCTCTGCTTCGGGCATGGTCTTCATTTTTGTCATGATATCGCTACCGTTTCTCTGCTTCGGGCATGGTCTTCATTTTTGTCGCGATATCACGACATCTTCTCTGTGCCGTACACTTTGCCAAAACACGTCACGAAATCGTGACCATTTTCCCTATCGGGCCACTTTGCCAAAACATGTCGTGAAATCATGACCATTTTAATCAGTCGTACACTTTGGCAAAACACGTCGCGAAATCATGACCATTTTCTCCTTCGGCCCTTTCTATCCACTTGCACCGTGAAAATGTGACACGTCACGATTTCGTGATGCCTCTTCGAGCTATGCACCTCTATCCCAGTTTTGTCATGATTTCGTGACCATTTTCTACCCTGTGCCCTCTATCCACTTTCAAGCCACGAAAATCAAACACGTCACGATTTCACGACGTTTTCGCCCACCTGCTACCGTTGACCATGTTGACCGTGATTTTGTGACACGTCACGATTTCGCTATAGTTTTTCCTTCTACCTTTCTCTCTCCTCTCTGGGCCGCGACGGAGCAACATGTCACGATTTCGCTGCCATTTTCATCGTCCGTACACTTCGTCAAAACACGTCACGAAATCGTGACCATTTTCTCTGCGTCGGAGCGACATGTCGCGATATCGCGACACTTTTATTTTTTAGCGGTGACGGTGCGACATGTCGCGATTTTGTGACACTTTTCTACACTTGCACATTTTGCCCCCTTTTCTTCATTTTTGGCATCTGGGTCAGTGAGATTTTCTCTGAAAACCTGCAACAAGGTGGGTCCCCAATCTTGGGGTGTGTTGTGGATTAACCACAACAAGAATCACATTGCAAATTTAGAATTTAGAGCAAGATAAGTCTAAACCATTGATTTTGGAAGAACGGCTATGATCAATTGATCCACGATTGGGTTGCAACCATGTTTCACCTTTATATTTCTTGAAACCATACTAGAATTTTGTTCCTTTTAGCCTTTGAAAAATTTGGATGTGAAATTAGGAAAAATTAGTGTTTTAAGCTTTGCTCACTTTTGGACCTTTTAACCCATGATTGTGAGACCTTATCTTCTCTTGCTTGAAATTGCATAAAATTCGGAGGCCTAAGAATTTTGCATGTCTTAACCATGGAAATGAAAACATCTATAGTTTTGAGTTTTTCTTTATTGCTCTTAGATGAAGCCAATCCATGATCATTTATCTATTACATTATGTGAAAGGTCTTCTCATTTTTTTATTCTCACCAAAGAGAAATGCTTATTTATGTGTAATTCTTCAATTTTACCAATGTTTATTATTCCAACCGTGACATAGGGTTTTCCTGTAGACTTCTACCTTTGCTTTACCTTTTCCTTATGGTTGTGCTTTATACAAAGAAAGTTTCCAAACCGCACGCTTCAATGAACTTTGATACAACTTGACCATGTTGGCCATGGATTAATAAAAATTTATGAACTTGGGCTTACACGTATGCCTTGCTTATGACCATGATGCTAACAAAGGCTCTTCATTAGTTGAACTTTGTTTTGCTATTGAGTCTATTTTAACAATCTCTTTTGTGTATTCATGCATTTCAGTGGCTTTGAGTAGTTATTGCCTTCATGCTTATGCTTTAAAGCCTCCTTATCATTTATATGATGTTCACAAAGAATACCGAGCAACCACATTTAAAAATTATCCTTAGACTCCTTTTTAATAATTTTACCATAGAATGACATTTTTGGTGGATTATATCCTTTCTTTTACACTTTTATTAGCCACACGGTTATCAAAGATCAACTATTGACAATGGGATAAAGTTATTCTTGTGTCACCTTAACCAACATTGATGCGAATTTGTGAAATTCAACAGATTTGGGTGAGCTTTTGAACACGACCATTTTTTGTAAACTTTTTGCTATTCTCTAAGATGTAGTTGTTTTTGGCCTACACATGGCAAAAGGGCTTGAGTTAATTTGGTTGAGCCTTAATTTAGTATTTTATTAACTACATTGGATCCATACCTCATTCAGTTGTGCCTGAGTGCAGTGAAAGCTAGTGCAATTAAAGAAAACTCAGTTAAGGCAAGACATCCAAAACACTCTTCTTCATCCTTTTTTTTTTTTAAATTATGGATATATTTTTATGTAAAACCCATTAACTAGTATTAGAAGTTGCCACCCCTCTGAAGTGGATAATTTAAATCCATTTTTTGCCTTATGGCTAATGACGATATAGGATCCACTCCATATGGCTTTAAATTTGGTGTATCAACCTGGCTTGCTATGATCTTCTTCCCACTTGAGCACATGGTCACCTATATAGAACTTTTATGTTATGGTTTTCTAGTCAAATGACTTCATGATGATCTCTTGATGCTTTAACATGTGCTCCCTCACATTTTATCTATGTTCTTCAAGCCTTAATAGTTCTTCTATCCTTAGTGACATGGTATCATTTTCTTGGAGCTCTAGTTGATGTAGCAATTGTAGTGTGTGTAGCTCTAAAAAAAGGGTAGCTTGGCCTTCCAAACATAGACTAAAGAGTACAAGGATAAATCTAAGGCTTTCTTTAGAGTGATCTTGTCTACCCATAGAGCTATTTTTATGGGCAAGTGCCACTATTGTTGATTGTTAGAGTTGATTCTCTTCAAGATGCAGAGAAAATTCTTATTTGATAATTATACTAATCCATTACCTTGATGATAGTAGTTGGAGAAGGTTTTTAAATAAATACCATGTTGAAGTACAAATTGGATTACTCTAGCCCCAATGAATACCTTGGTATTATTCATAATTACCATATTGGGCACTTTGAACTGAGTGATAATTTCCTCCAGAAATGGATTATGACTCTTCCTATGGCCACTTTAAGTGGCATCACCTTTGTCTATTTTGTGAAGTAATTTATAGCTATGAGTATCCACTGGTGGTCTTCATTGGAGGGTAAATTTATCATGTTTATGAAGTCAAGTCTCTATTGGGAGAATGTTAGTAGTAATGGGTTTTAGGGGCATGGGAGAATTTTGCTTTCTCCTAGTGAAGAATTTGTAATTGTCACATCCCCTCACCAATTTGTGTGAATCATTGAACATTGTTGTCCAATAGTATTTTACCTACATGATTTTAACTAATGTGATGTGAGCCAAATAATATCCACTAGAGAATATATGGTGGAATTTCCAAAGCAGTGAGGTGACTTGGTCAGTATCAACACTCCTCAAGAGAATGCTATTAATATTTCTTCTAAATAGGACCCCTTCAATGAGGGTAAAATAAGTGTTTTGTAGTCTTTAAGATCTCCTCTAGGTTATGCTTAGGTTTGGTGAGTATTGAAATCCTTGCATGAAATCAATCCATTCTTGCACCCAATATTTGGTTTCTTTCATCACGATGAAGAAGATTTTCTTTCCTTTTTCTATGATGTTAGCAACATATTGGGTATGATTTTTTCATGGTGCTTTATCCTTGATAAAATTGGATATATTAATTTTAATATCATATTCAAGGATCCTAGTGATCCACCTTGCTCTTTTCTCACTGATTTCTCTATTCATGATGTATTATTTTACACTTGATTGAATAACACTAGTGGTAATTTTATTATTTGAAATCAAGTGTTTGAAATTATTTAAACTTTAGATCAAGATATATACCTATTTATCCATAAATCTATAATGCTCTTCATAGCCCTTTAAAGTCTAACTAAAAAAGGCTATGGGATATTCATTCTTTTCATCATCCTTTTAAGTAAGCATGACAACTATGACGAGTTCACCCCCATAGACATAAATAATGAAATACTTAACAAATTCTAGGTTGACTAACACTAGATCCTCTATCATGGCTCATTTGATATCCTTGAAACCTTTCATATCCTCCTCGGTCCACTTGAAATCCTACCTTTTATGTAATATGTGGGTTATTGGTCAGATAATGGTGGCAAAATTTAGTACAAATTTGTAAATAAAATTTATCTAACCTAATAAGAATTGGAGGAATTTATCATGCTGTGGAAGTGATAAGTTGTGAATGGACTTAATCTAATCTAGGTCTATGGCAAGTTACCAATGGACTTAATATGATATCCTTGAAACAAGAAGACATTTCATAAGAAATATGGATCCAATCCAAATACCCCAAAACAACATGAGTTAGCACAAAAATAAGAGATGAGGAAAAGGATGCAGGGAAAATCCTAGGAACCTAAGATAGGATGATACATCTGTGGGGGTCCTCACTATACCCAAAATTCCCTTAGAGAGCATAGTCTAATCATATAGTGGAGGAGCCATTGCACCAAATTTATTTTGCTACTAGAAATCAAACTTTAAATGGCCAAGCAACATCGATGCTGATAAATGGTAAGTTGTTTACTAGACATAAAATTTTTGATAGATAGTGGAGCCATAAATAGTTTTATTTCCACTAGTATTATTGGGGATATGTTGAAAAGACCTAGATTTTTGGCACAAGGATGGAAAGTCAAGTATTGTTCTAGGTAAACCTACTCAATAGACCAATGTTTACCTACAACAAAGATAACTCTACCTAAAGGATCTACTATATGGCACTTGTATGTGGGAAATATTTACGCATTTGATGTTCTCCTAAAAATGGATTGGTTGAAGGCACATAGAGCCTTATTCAAATTTTAAAATAGGTGGATGGATTCTACTGACAAGGATAAGAGGGAAGTAAGAGTTCAAAGTGGGTGAGGTTCTTTCCAACCCCACTTGCTTTTAGCTATGCAATTAAAGAAAGCTATCAAAAGAGGCAACTTGCTCTACGTAGTGAAGATCAATGGTAAGACTAGAGAAAAAGGAGATGAGGAAGTTTTTAAGAAGCATTCAATTCTTCATGAGTTTTGAGATGTATTCCTTGAAGACCTTTTAGGTCTACCCCCTCGAAGGGAATTTGATTTCACTATTGAGTTAATGTTAAGAGCTAAACCCATTTCTAAGACACCTTATAGAATGACTCCTATTGAGTTACAAGAACTAAAAGTTCAACTTTAGGACTTGTTGAAAAAGGGTCTGATCAGACCAAGTGTGTCACCTTGGGGTGCTCTAGTGTTATTTGTGAAAAAGAAGGATGGTTCCTTGAGACTATGTATAGATTATAGAATGTTGAATAAGGTAACCATTAAAAACAAGTATCCTCTACCATAGATAGATGATCTCTTTGATCAGCTAAAGGGTGCTACCATATTTTCAAAAATAGATCTAAGATCGGGTTATCATCAACTAAGAATTAAAGAAGAAGATACCCATAAGATGACCTTTAAAACTTGATATGGACACTATGAGTTCATAGTGCTACCATTTGGGTTAATGAATGCACCGACTACCTTCATGAATCTAATGAATAGTGTGTTCAAGAAGTATCTAGACTAGTTCATATTGGTATTCTTAGATGATATACTAATCTATTCTCAAACTAAGGAAGAGCATGATCAACATCTCAGATTAGTATTGGAAGTGCTAAGGAAGAATCAAATTTTTGGGAAACTATCCAAGTGTGAGTTCTATACTCTACAAGTATAGTATTTGGGGCACATTATCTCAATAGAAGGTATTGTTGTGGATCCATAGAAGATCGAGGCTATACTAAATTGGCCTACGCCTACAAATGTGATAGAAGTTAGGAGTTTCATGGGACTCATAGGCTATTATAGATATTTTGTGAGAAATTACTCTAAAATTGCCTATCCAATCACCAACCTTCAGAAAAAGGAAAAGAATTCAAATGGATGGATAAGTGTGAGGCTGCATTTGAGACTCTAAAAAATAAGTTGACAATGACACCAATTCTAAATATTTTAGACCCTCTTGGGAAGTTCACTATGTGTACAGATGCTTCTCTAGAAGGTTTGGGTGGAGTTTTGTCTCAGGAAGAAGCTATAGTGGCATACGAGTCTAGAAAACTCAAGAAGCATGAGGTAAACTATGCCACTCATGATCTAGAATTGGTAGCAATTGTGCATGCCCTAAAGGTTTGGAGGCACTACTTGTTGGGTAGACCTTTTGAGCTAAGGATAGACCATCAAAGTTTGAGGTATATTTTTACCCAACCTTTGTTGAATGCAAGATAAAGAAGATGGGTAGAGTTCTTAGTAGAATATGATTTTGGTATTTGATTATATCAAAGGGAAAGAAAATAAGGTGGTAGATGCCTTGAGTAGGAGAAGGCACATAACCACCTTAACCCAAAGCCATGTAGATTTGATGGATAGGGTCAAGAAAATGCAACTACAGGACCCTTATTGCCTAGAAATTCGAAAGAATATAGAAGGATATTCGAAAGAAAGCAAGGGTTTCAACATAAAATATGGGATTTTATGCTTTAAGGATCAGGTAGTCATACCCAAAGTGGGTGATCTAAGGAGAATGATCTTGTAAGAGGCACATAATTCTCCCTATTTCACTCATCTAGGAGGGTCAAAAATGAGAGAAAATATGAAAAAGACCTTCTACTAGGTTGGGATGAAGCAAGATATCACTGAATTCTTATCAAGATGTTTGGAATACTAGAAAGTGAAGGTAGAACATCATCACCCAGCTAGAAAATTATACCCACATGAGATACCTATGCAAAAATGGTAGGTAATCTCTATGGACTTTATTGTGGGATTACCTAAGAATAGGTTCCAACATGATGTCATCCTGGTAGTGGTTGATAAGTTGACCAAGGTTGCACACTTCATACCAAGGAACATCAAGGATGATGCACCGATGGTGGCACATAAGTTCACCAAAGAAGTTTTTAGATTACATGGGTTTCCAAAGGTAATCATATTTGATAGGGATTCTAGATTCATGTCAAAATTTTGGCAAGCTCTACATCATGCAATGGGCACTAAGCTAAACATTAGTTCTACATATCATCCTAAAATAGATGGTCAGATCGAGAGGGTAAACTAGGTTTTGGAAGACATGTTATGCATGTACTGCATGGACTAAAAGTCAAAATGGGAAGACTTCTTGCATCTCATAGAGTTTGCTTATAATAATGGATACCATGCATCATTGGGGATGGCCCCCTTTGAAGCCTTGTATGGTAGAAGATGCAAAACCCCTCTATCATGGGATAATCCAGAGGATCGGGTGATGATTGGACCTGATACTATCTAGGAGATGGAGGAACAACTCAAAGCAATCTAGCTTAGGCTCAAGGAAGTGATCGATCACCAAAAGAGCTATGTGGATCTAAAAATATCACCAATGGAATTCTCTATAGGAGATAGAGTCTTCTTAAGGGTTAGACCCATGAAAAGTGCCATCAAGTCAACAAAGTTGGATCCTCACTATGTTGGGCCCTTTGAGATCATTGGGAAGGTTAGCCTAGTAGCTTATAGGCTCGCTTTGCCACCCAACCTATCAAAAATCCATGACACTTTCCACATATCCTTGCTTAGGAAGTATGTTGCTGATCCTACTCATGTGTGGAATGTTTCTAAATTGTAGATGATAGATTTTGTAGCCATTGAGGTGCGACCAATTAAGATTCTAGGGTTTCATTCCAAGGTGCTAAGGAAATAAACCCTAGATCAATGTAAGGTCCAGTGGGACCAATATTTAGAGAATTGTGCTACATGGAAAAATGTTGATGAGATGAGACAACAATTTCCATTTTTATTTGAATAAATTTATGTATGCTACTTTTGCAAGAAACACAGAGGACTATGTTTAGCCCAAGGGGGGAAGTATGTAACACCCTTCCTTAGCAGAACTTTTATGGACAATGAACTATGTATTGATGTGATTATGTAATGGCATAGTTTCTTTCATGATGATTAAATAATGGAATGATTACTTTCTTTAAGCATGGAATATGGTACTACTGATGTATCTATGGATGCAGGATTAGGTACCTTCTCCTTGGTGGGGCTATGGGTAAACCACCTACCATGAGGGATACCTAGGGAAATGATGATGATGACTTGCTCATCAACAACTTAGGGTAACAAGAAAAATTACTCTTCATGTAGATGCATTGCATTTTGTTTGTTCTCATGATTCACACCATTGGGCTAGGAAGTTGCTTGCAATGAGCCTCCTTAAAATTGGTCGATGATAGCATTAGTCTATCTTAAAGGAGATCATCCATTTGAGGATAAAACAATGGTGTGAAGCATTGATGAGTGCATATCTATGTTTGTCTATGTTATACTTAAGCTCTGTTAAGCTTTATTTGGTTTTCCAATGGTTAGAATTAATAAATTGCTTGTAGGATAGATTTAAATGCTTTAGATAAGTAAAGTATTAAATAACTTAATAATTTTTAAGCTTTAAGAGAAAATATTAAAGTCAATTTAATTGATTTGGAAAAGCTTTAATGGAATCTTGAAGCTTTTGGTTTAATGAGCATAAATGTAGCCCATTAAGGAGCGTGCCATCCTATTAGTGTTGAAGGTGGTGAATGCCTTTGAGATAATACCTTTTTGGACATTACAAGGTGACAATCTCCATGCACGATTAAGGTTCTTCCTCCATAACATTATTAAGGAGGATTACAACTAGTTTTTGGTCTAGCATCGAAGGAAGAGAATGCAGGCGATGGAAGGGTTGATGTTGTGAGGAGCATAACGTTCCCTTGGAGAGGCCAAGATAAGCTTAATAGAGTCCAAATGCCATTTAAGGTTGGAAACTTAAATGTGTTTACTTTTGTTTATCATTGCTTCTTGAGCTCAGTTATTCTGATTAGCATGTGGTTTTATATTAAGTGTTTAGTGTGCCTTTGTTTCAATGCTTTATCTTGTTGTTTGTATTCTTCTCTTTTATTGTTTCATCAGGATATCCTCATTGTGTGGGTAGTTTCTATTTAGATATTAGTTTTAGAGTGTTCTAAGATTTTTCCTTGTCCATAATTTTTTGTTGGCATCTCTCCTGTGTGCACCCTCTTTCTCAGATGTCTTTTTGAGCATTGGTTGCTAGTCAGAGCATATATACCTGGTATGATTTTGTAGATGTGTAAGGTGCCACCAGTCTATAGGTTGAGAAGCTTTTAGTTGTTCAGCTTCACTCTATCTTCTTGAATCACTTCCATCCATTGTTTAACCTAGTAGAAGGGAGGGCTTGGGTGATAACCTTCATTGGAGTTCATTTTTGAATTGGTTTGCTAGTAAGTTCGACATCTGTTATTGTTGGCCAGTGTTATCTTTGTTTTGAAATACAACAATATCTTGTGAAGTTTCAATAGAATATAGAACATATATATTTCTATGGATTGATCCAGTAGCTTCAATATTATTTTGATTTATAATGTGACACATATTAACTCCATTTATGTGTCTGAAATCAATTATCCTTTTGCTCTCTACTATATTTTCTACTAAAATAAGATTAGATGATAATCTAGGAATATACATTACATTATGTAGTAGAAAATTTGGAAATGATTTACTAGGTGTTACACACCCATATCCATGTATGTGATAGAATTTTCCATCTACAATTTTCAACCTGTAATTGTTAGTGACTTCAAGACAATCAAACCATTGTAAATTTCCTATCATGTGATGACTTGCACCGGAATCAATATACCAAATGTCCTTTTCATTTTGACCTATGAATTTGTTTGAGTTTGAAGTGATTTTACATCTTTGATATGGTATATTGGATGGATTTTGATCTTGAGTCCTCTTGTAGTGTGCATTGTGATGAAATATCCCTCTTGTTATTTTTTAATATAGGATTCTTTTAGCTCTTTAGTATTTTAAGAACACTTTTGATAGATCCTTTTGATGTAGTCTACCTTATGACTCCCTAGTTTAGAGTATGTGAACTACTTTGATAAAACCTTTCTAAGACTTAGGTTTTGTAGGATCCTTATGTCTCCCTAGTGATTAGAATATGTTCTAATCTTGATAAAGTGCTTAGCAACTATTAGTTCACCTTTTGAGTTGATTTTGTAATGTTTTGGGAATGATAATAATCAACTCCTATTTTCACCTTATTTCTCCTATTGAACTATGCACTTATCAATTTGATGGAGTTCTCTATGGTTGGATTTCTTTTGTCCCTATAATGTGACTATGAGATAAGTATAAGCAATAAATTCCAACTCTTTTAAAGCAAGCAATAATTTTGCTTTTCTATCCTTAAATTTTCAATGGTTCAATTTTCTAAATTCCAATTAATTAAAGTTTGATGTAGCACTCCTTATATCTCCCTAATTTGGAATTTTAGAAATTGATAATATTTGCAATAATAATAATTTGTTCCAAGTAGAATGCCTTATACCTCCTATGATATTAATTGCAAATATTAATATACTTGTATTTCAACTAATGTGATTTGAAATACTATTAAGGATATAAACTCTTATTTGCTTTCTGGTTTACTAAGGTTAATTTTGCATGTATCTTCAATGCAAATGATAATAACTTTAACCTTATATACTATCCCTTATCACTCCTTATGAAAGCAAATAATTAAACTATATGATATAATACCTTTTATAAGGTTGAGAGCGTGAGGTCGATGGGCACTGCTTTGACTTCAATCTCCTTAATGGGTGTTGTATCTTCTTGTTGGTTAATGATAGTGATCTTGTTGGGCATCCTTTATGATGGTCTTACTTCCCTCTATTGTTGCTTGACTTCTCCGCATTCAATGCTAGCTCAGGATGCGCTTCCCTCTCTATTTTTGCTTGACTTCTCAACGTGCTCTCTTACTACGTGCTCCTAATTTTTCTCTAACGTGCCTTGATTTCTCTCTGCAATCATGCCTTGATTTCTCTCACTCTATTCGTGCGCTCCTCTTTAGTCTTGGGCGCTTTAATAGGCCCTTTGACCCTTCTTGATGTTGTGGACAAGTGGCATAAATGTTATTCAGGTGGCCAGTGATAGTTATGATCTTGGTGAGCATTATATTAGGTGCCTCCAATGCTCAAGTGCTCCTTGAATAGTGAGCAATGATGATTATTCCTTTCAATGCTTCAAGATAAGTGTTATTCCAATTCTAAACATCTCCTTCCTATGTAGGTGTTAGAATGTATGTATGGGCACCTTGTTTGAATGTGCCAAGTGGCACAAGATGCCTTGGTTATAAGTTGCAAGTGGCACTTTACTCTTATGCATGTAATGCTCCTCCAACATCTCTTATACCTTGTATATTTCTTGCCAGTGAATGCCCTTTGTATCTTGTTCTTCAACGCTTTCTTTCCAAGCAACCGATGATGCTATGAGGTTGGCTCTAGCTATGGTGATTTTAGGGTATTGCTATGAAGGTTCTATGGCACTCCAATGGTGGATTTGATGCTTCAAATATCTCTATGCTCAGTTGGTGGTTCATCCAAGACAAGGCTTGGGTATAGCACCTTTGACCTCACCTTGCAACTTGCTTCTTTGGACTTGTAATGTGTTGTCCTTTTGTTATCCCTTTTATGTTGATATGCACTGATAGATAGCCTTCTTACATAGGATTGTTGATGTTGCAGGTTGCTTGCTATGTAGGCACTGAGTTGGTGTCTTGTTACACCTTGGTGAAGAGGGTATCAAGCCCTTTGGACTGGCTCTACTCTTAAGCACCTTGAGTTTGTGCTTTCACCTTGCTAATGATGTTGAGCCCTCTAGGATGACTCTTATTTTAAGTACTTTGACTATGCTTTCATTTTTCTAATGGTGATCGCTTGTAGATAAGATAATGGGCTATGTAATGTGTCCTTGAGACACTTAAACCATTGTCTTCTTTTGGTGTAATAATAGAAGATAAGTTTGGTGCTTCTATAATAACCTGTAATAGACTCCTTAGTTGCACCTAAAATCTAAGACTCTCCTAGTCTCCTTTTGTAGCTTCTTTTTCTTATTTGTGATGGTGGCTTTCTTCTCCACTCCTTGGAGGTATATCACCCTATTTGGTGGCTTCTCTATGCCACAAAATGTTGTAGGTTTTGAGTGCTCAATAGTGTCTCTAGACACTTTGATAGTATGTTGATTTGTGCACTTTGGTCTTTCACCTTAACTTAACAACCAATGCACATAATAACCCTAGCTTAATGCACTTAAGAATAACTAGAATAGTGCAATAATAATCTCACCTTATTGCTCCTTCAAAGTAACTTGTAAGATGCACTAATAGTAACTCTTTATGAACTCTGCAACTTTCACTTAGTAGTAATGTCTTCTTCACTCTAGTAGATAATAGGAAGATGATATTTTTCTTTCTATCAAAATATATCTAATCTCCTATTTTAATGTGCAAGTATTAACCTTAAAAGAAACTATCTTCTACACTCCCTTTGAAGACTTTAATATGCAACCTTCTCCTTGCAACTTTAACTCTAATATGGTGCTTAATGAAACTTAATAACGAACTAAGTAACTTAATGTTCAGTGATGAACCTATTGCACCAAAGTTGCTTACCTTAACGAACTCTGTAGATGAAGGATTGCAAGGTGATTAGATTCACCTTATTATTGCCTTTTACTGGATGAACTTGCAACTCTTCTTGGTTGTCCGAAATAGCTCTCTAACTCACCTATTTGTAGCTTTGAAAACCCTCTAACTTGCTACCCAAGTTGCTACTTTCTTGCTATCCTCAAATCTAAAATTTTATATTGCAAAGCAGTCAATCTCTCCACTAAAATGCTGTCCTTGAATCTCAAAAATTTGGTAGGGAACTCCTCCAAATCGTAGCTAAGATTTTCCTTCAAGAACCCTTCAATTTTCTGCTATAGAAACCAACAGATCTCCTTTCTCCGAATGAGCCTTCTAGCCTTCAAAGGTAATCTTCAAACCTCTCAGGTTTGGTAGTAATGTCTGGCTCCTTTCTCCTTCAACCTCCTTATCGAATTCTAACTTCAATCTAGGCCTTCTTCTCAAGAATCTAAAAGTCTTGAGGTCTTCACCAATCTCCTCCAAAATTTGGCAAGCTTCTTACCAAATCCTTCTC
The DNA here is from genome assembly GCA_028583015.1 of Wollemia nobilis. Classification (NCBI taxonomy): domain Eukaryota; kingdom Viridiplantae; phylum Streptophyta; class Pinopsida; order Araucariales; family Araucariaceae; genus Wollemia; species Wollemia nobilis. The sequence continues at coordinate 16,305,618 of JAQPPZ010000521.1, forward strand.
CTTTGGGCTTGTTGTTGGATGGTGATAATTGTCCCAAATTCTTCCTTTATTAGGAACTTCTCCTTGGTGGTAAATTTCTCCAATGAGTTCTCCTAGGAACTCCTTCAATGGCCTTCTTTGAATCTCCTTCAATGAGGCTCTCCAAGCCTTCTCCTTATTTCTCCTTGAGACCTCTTCTCTAGGGTCTTCACTCTCATAGCTTCTTTGGTCTTCCCAATGAGACATTTTCTTCAACCTTCTACTGTGGAAGTTTGGAAATGAGATCTCCCTCTCGGATCTCTAAAATTTTCTGCTTTAGGAATAGGACTTTTGCTAGTCCTTCTCTATCTCTTCCAAAATTGGAAGTTCTTCAATGGACCTCTTGTAGGTCTCTTCAGCTTCTTAGGCTGATTTCTTCTACTCCTTCAAGGTGAAGTATTCAATATTCAATGGAGATCACCAATCTCCTATCTTCACCAGGACTCTTCTCCTTGAGTCTCTTCAATATGCTATTTATAGTCTTCAATGGAGATCACCAACCTCCAATATTCTCCTGGACTCTTCTTTGGAGTCTCTTCCTTGAATCTACAACAAGGCTCCTATGGCATTTTCTTCTTCTACACTCTGTAGGTCTACAATATCTAGCAATGGGACCTTTTCTTCAAGCCTCCAAATATTTGTTCTTTCATTTGTTGCTTTTGGTGTTGGATTGATTCTAAAGAAGATATTCTTCCTAGCTCTTTTGTAGGAAGCTTCCCAACTTTCTTTGAATCTCCTTTTTCTTGCAACAAAGTATTAGGACTGTAATGGAAGAAATTCTAAATCTAGAGATAATCAATCTTCACTAGTTGATTTGTCAATCTAGTGGAATCAATGTTGAGTCCTAGTCTTCACGAGTTTTTTTGCAACCCTGTGGAAAGACTCTAGCCAAATGCAATCTCAAAAATTCTAAAAATGAGATTTTTGGATTCCTCTCAATCTCACTTGTGGCTCTCCCTATTTCCTATCGATCTACCATGTGCTCTGATACCACTATTAGATTTTGATGAGTATATGATATAGGAAATGCAACCACAAGATGCAAGATAAGCAAGCTATGATATCTATATGATAATGGCACTATAATATGTAGGAAAACAAAGAGATAAACTTCTGCAATAACTCAAAAATATGCCATTAATGAAAGCTCACGAAAATAGTACAATGCAGTATAATGGAGGACATGAACACTCCACAAACTGTTTTTAAAGGAACTACATTGTACTCCTCTACCAATCTATACTATGCACTCTCTATATTCTCTACTCTCGATTTCACTCACTATAAGGCCTTTATATAGGAAGATAAGTTCCTTGGCCCTCACTCTACCTTTGAATCTATCCTATGACTCATGTACATGTGGACTACATGCACATTTACATCATTGCACATTCTAACACTTGTGCATTTATTACATGCTTGAAGTAACTACTTAACTTTACTCTAAAGTAAACTCCTACTCTAGTAATGTATGTTGGAGATTTTGAGTCCATAAAATTGTCATTGATGTCAAGGCATGAGGTTGTCATCAATACCAAGAAGTGAACCACCATTGATGCCAAGAGGTCAAAAGGAGCAATACAAAGGTTGATTGAAAAAGAGCTTCATAATATTCATTTTTATTATAAGAAGCATAAATAAAAGGTTTTATTAAAAACCATGGATTGGCAAAATAAAAGGTTTTCATAAAAACCCAAGGAGGCTTTTTATTCCACATTAAAAAGTCTAAAGAAAGGTTAAATATTTAATTTATAAATATTTAAATTCAAATTGAATTTAAATCTTATAAATAAATATTTATTTATTAGAAATAGCAAAACACTAAAGCCATTCCACTGATGTACAAGTTGAAGTTACCTCTGCCGACGTGTTGAAAGAAACAAGGCAATATAAATATTGCCTTTGCTAAGGCCAAAGATATATGCTTTTGAATTTGAAAAATGTGCTAAGGAAATTTATGCGCTATGAAAATTAAGATTTTGTGGAGTTTAAGAAAATGTGGTGTATTGCTTATAGCACCATTCGGTATCTAGCTTGAGTGGCATTTGTCTTAGCTCTTGTGGAAGGAATGTTATGTGTTCAAAATCTGATGGCAACAAAGTGTTGAAGCCTTTTTTTGGTTTGCATTTTTGGCAGTAGTGAAAATAAGAATAGAGTGCTTGGGCACTCTAGCTCACATGTGATCACTAGCTTACACAACATCCAAGGCCACGACTAGAGTGCTTGGGAGGTAGCATTGTGGGTTCAAAACCCGCTAAGGGAAAAGGTACAATTTTGATTTAATTTTTGTTTGCCCTAAGGTTGTCTGATAATATTATGAGGGATAAGGTGATGATTAAAAGTAGATTATTTACTTAAAAGTTAAATTGGGTATGATAAAAGATTTTTTTTGATAAAGTAAAACTAAGGTAATTAATTTTTATCTTAGAAGAATAAATTGCATTATTTTATAAATTATTTTATTTGATAAGTGCAATTTGAGAAAGGAGTTATAAATAGAAAGTGAGTTATATTTTAAGATTTTTTGATGAAAATTGTGATGTTGAAATTTATTAATGAGATGGAGCAATAAGGTGTATTTGGGATTTGAGTTATCATTGTGTTTTGTGAAAATTTTTAGGGTGATAATTCTTGTCATCTAAACCTTTGTACTTGGAAAAGAAAGTTGTGATATTTGATCTAGGTTTTGAAGGTCATCCTATATCAAAGAAAAAGGTATGGGCATATTCTTCCTTGGTTGAGTTGTTTGGTTGGTTTTCTAAAAAATAACTTTGGAGTGAAAAGGAATTAATTAGGTTTCCTTTTTTAGTTGTTGAGCTATATGTGAAGATTATTTTATAAGCATTGTTGAGTGTGCTTTAATGCTTCAAGGTTTTATAGAATAAAGAGTTGTTGATAAAAATTTGTTTGATAAGCATTGTTGTTGAAGCCATTGATTGAGTGAAGAATTTGAACTGGGGTTTGCAAATATCATGAGTATCATTGTTATGTGAGATTGTTTGATAATCATTGTTGTTGAAGCCATTGATTGAGTGAAAAACTTGAACTAGGGTTTGAAAAGATCATGAGTATCATTATTTTGTGAGATTGGTTGATCAACATTTTTGAAAAACATTTTGAGTGAGTGTTCATATGCATGGACTAGGGTTTATAAGCAAGGACTATTTCATTGAGTGATTGGTTGAGTAGAGTTGGTTGAGCCTAGTCAAGTGGATGTGTGTAGTGATTGATCAAGTTCCATAAAACAAATTATTCTATATTCTGAATTGATTTGAGAAAGAGGTTGAGTATTAATGAGTGTGAAAATATATTGAGTCTCTAACAATTATCCATATGCTTCTGTGATAAGAGAGTGATTGAAAGTGATTAAGTATTGAAGTGAATGTGAAGCATATTGAGTCCCTAACAATTCTCTTTATGTTTCTATGAGATTGGACAAGTTCTAGTGTGGAATTGTTAAGCAGATTTGAGGTAAGTCTTTGAGAAGACTTGTGGACAAATTTATGTGAGCTTTTGTGGAAGCTTTCAATACATATTGAGAGAAGAATTGATTGATTGATTTGTTCAAACCTTGAGTTAAGGTTTGGGGAAGATCTAACAGAGTTGATTTGAGATTGAATCAAGCTTTGAGTTAAGGCTTGAGAATATAGATTGAGGATAAATTTGTGCTAGATCGAAGGACTATGTTTAGTGTAGATAATAGAACATAATTGAGGATAGAGTTTGGTGCAAATTTGAGGATAGGTTTGTGCCAGATCAAAGATAGATATTGAGCAGATTTGTGCTAGATCGAAGGAATATGTTTAGTATAGATTTGAGAGAGAGCTTTGGAGGTAACAGAGTATAGAGGATGATAGTCTCCAGTGGATATAAATCTATTAGGTAGGGTAGTGAGGACATGAGTCTTTAGTGGATAGAGATCCATTAGCCAAAGCAGTGGGGGTAACAGTTCTTCTAGAAGATCACTAGTCAAAGCTAAGGAGAAAGAAGTTATCTTGTGAATAGATATCCACAAAATTGATTAAGATATTGGTGTTTCCTTTGGACAGAGGTCCATAAAAATTGTAATAGGGAAAGGATTCCCAAGATATTTATTGAGAAAATCTTAGTGAAATATTTTCTTCGAGGAGTAGCCCATATTGGGTGAACCACGTAAAATTGGTGTCTTTATTGTGTGTGGTGATTTGTGTATTGCTTTGATTACTACTATTGATATTGCTATATTTATACTACATAATATTGATTGGAAAGAAAAGTAAAAAGTGGTCTTATACTGTTCATCCCCCCTCTCAATATAAGCTTGTGTTCTTCAATTGGTATCAGAGAGGGTTCATTCGAAAGAGTTAACAACTTGAAGGAAAAGCTTTTAAAAACATAATGGATTCCAAGAATGTAACCTCAGATAATTCTACACCAATATTTTATGGAAGTGATTATATATATTGGAGTATAAGAATGAAGATTCACTTGATGGCACTTGGCAATGAAATTTGGGAAGCAGTGGAAAATGGATACATACCCCCCAGTTGATCCACCTGCTAGAAAGAAAGGTAAGCTTCTACAAAATTACAATTCAAAAGCAATGAATGTAATATTGATATGTTTTCATAGAATAGAGTCTATAAACGTTATGCATAGTCAAGATGCAAAAGGAATTTGGGATAAGTTGTAAAGTATATATGAAGGAGATAAAGGTGTCAAGAAAGCAAAGATATGAAATCTCAAAGGACAATTTGAAGAGTTAAGAATGAAGGATGAGGAAAACATTAGTACTTATCTACTTTGAGTTGATGAAGTTGTTAATGCTATGCAAGGAATTGGACTTAAGGTTGAAGAATCGGATGTTTGTGATAAGGTCTTAATATCTCTTCCAAAAATATTTAGTGAAAATATTTCTGCTATAGAAGAGTCAAAAGATGGTGATTCTTTGACAAGAGATATGTTGCTTGGTATTCTTATAACTTTTGAGTTAAGAACAAAAGAAACTAATTCCCAAAAGGAAGCAGCCTTCAAATAAATCAAGAATACAAAGGGTAAGAAGTCAAAATCAAAAAATGAGTCATCCAGTGATGAAGAAGCTAATTATGATAGAAGGAATAAGGATTCAAGAAGATTTAAAGATACAAAATCTATAAAATTTTTCAATTATGGAAAGTATGGTCACTGTGCAACTGATTGTCAAGAAGCTAAAAATAACAATGATGAAGAAAAATAAGATTACAGGAATAGGAAATTAGAAAGATACAAGCACCAAAAGAAAGGCAAATATGGACAAAGTAGAAAAGAAAAGAAGTTCTTCCAAATACAAAAGAGGAGCTATTATGCAAATAAGGAAAGTAAGTACTCAAGTGATAGTGATGCTAGTTTTTTAGAAAATGATAAATATGAAGTCCTATTTATGATTGAAGAAAAAGAAGTCAAGAAAAGGTCACCAATAATTCTCAAGTGTTTTAGATGTGGTAATTTTGGCCATATTGAAGATAGTTGTACAAGGAATGGTTTCAGTTTTAGTGATGATGAATATGAAGATACACTTGAAGGACCAGAAGAGAATATTCTAATGGCTCCAAAGGAAGAATAAAGTGATCCTATAGAAGGTAATCCAAAAGAAGATGTAGACAAATGTAAAAAAATAGAGGAGGAATCAGATAAATAAGGATATGATCTTTAGGCAGAACTTATTTATACTCTTGACATAGTAAAAAGGGTAAGAAAGCAAAAATCTAAATTGGAATTTTAGTTTTAAGAATTTGATGAAGAGAGAAGCATGCTTATAGAGGTTCTAGACAAATCAAAGGCTATGAAAAAATTTCAAGGATAAGCTAGAAGCAAAGGTCTTAGTGTAGACACCAAAATCCAGCCACTTGTAAGTCATCTATACCTTCCTGCCAGCCACGTGTCAGTCATCCATCCTTCCCGCCATTATTTGGCCCAAATCCACACTTTCCCACCATTATTTGGCCCAAATCCACACTTTCCCACCATTATTTGGCCCAATTTCACTTTTCTCGCCATTTTTCATCCCCAAATTTATTTAAATTAATATTTATATATATATAAATATTAATTTAAATAAATTTGGGGATGAAAAATGGCGAGAAAAGTGAAATTGGGCCAAATAATGGTGGGAAAGTGTGGATTTGGGCAAAATAATGGTGGGAAAGTGTGGATTTGGGCCAAATAATGGCGAGAAGGATGGATGACTGACACTTCACATTATCGAAGTTTGACAAATTTTGAGGAACTGAGGATCCTCACGAACATGTGAGATCATTCATGCATGCCTGCTTTAGAATCCAAAATAATGACGCTCTTATGCTCAGAACTTTTCCTCAGACATTAGGAGGAGATGCTGTACAATGGTACAATCATTTACCTCACCATAGCATTTATGCTTACGAGCAATTGATTAATCTATTTTTAGAACGATTCTCCCTAAATGTACAAAGGAAAGTCTCATTGTCCGACTTATACAAGCTCAAGCAACATGACGATGAGACTGTTTATGACTTTGGAAACCGTTGGAGGGCTATCATTAATAAATTGCCATTCTCCCTACCAATGGAGGAGTTAACCAAAATGTTCACCCAAACTTTTCTAAAACCTATCTCTTGGTTACTCCAATTACAACAATACAGGAATTTTGAAGAGGCTTTGGCCCAAGCAAGTATCATAGAAGACATTATAGTCCAAGAGGGTGTTTTAAAACCCCGTAGAAAAGAATGGCAACAAAAGGGCCAACAACAAAATAATAATTATGGCCAAAACAAACAAGCACAGGCTAGTTTAGCCTCAAATGTTAACCAAGTTAATCAAGTGGTGGTGAGCCAGCCCGTAATGGCTCAACAACAAGTAATGCAAAGTCAACCGCAACCAATTGCTTATCATGCGGTACCCGCCCCTCCTCAACCAGATCACAATACTGGGCCAACCATGGAAACTCGACCTTGGCAAACAAATCGTCCCAAGCGACAGTTCACACCTTTAGATGAACCATATGCGGTCATATTCAACAAGTTATATAGCACAAATCAGTTAACTTTACCTGAGTTTAAACCTTTAGAACCATCTAGAAGGGGAAAGTATTACAAGGAGTACCTATTTTGTCCTTATCATAGGCAAAATGGACATGATATCAATAATTGTACAACTTTCAAACATGTGATCCAAGATCTTATTGAGATTGGAGCCATTAAATTGGATAGCCCCTTAGCCCAACAAAATCAAAATCTTGGTGTATTTCAAACACCCCTTCCACATCGGGAGGAAGCTCCAACAACTTCAGGGGGAGTAACTCAGGTAACTCCTCCTAATCAAGTCAACCATGTACAAAAATACCAAGGTTTTGTGGGTACTATTAACGTAGTAACCCGAGGTCAAAGGGCGAACCAACCAAATCAGGCTGAACCACAGCCACCTGTACAAACTCCCAGTCCACCTCAGGTAACATTGACCCAACGAAGTGCTAGTACTTCTCAACAACCACTAAATCATTCTACTCAATGCCAACGACCCATCATGTCATTGAGTAGCCGATTAACTACCAGTTTAAAAATGGCTTTTGCCAAGTTATCGATCTATGACCTCATTCAAAAATATCCCCCGCATAGAGAGACATTAATGGAAATATTAAAGTCAATCGAGCTTCAAACTCAAGATACTAATGCCTTCAAAAACTTTGTGGGGAGTATTCAAACATGCATGGAGCCCTCCATCACTTTCTATGATTTTGAAATCAAACCTTTGTCAATAGAAAGTATAGATCCTCCACTGCATATCATGGCCAAGATCGATCACAAGCCATTCAAGAGAGTCTTAATTGACACCGGTTCCTCAATCAATATCATTACAACATCAGCGTTGAGTCATCTAGAGTTGTCGCCATCCCTTATCACCAAGTCGACTTTTACTCTTAAAGCATTCAATGATGCTTTATCTTCCACGGTTGGCACAGTTATCTTGCCCATTGAGGTAGGGGCCCGAACTTTGCATACCTTGTTTCACATCTTGGAAGGGTCCATGGCATACAATGTATTGCTTGGACGGCCTTGGCTTAGGGAGATGAGATGTGTCCCTTCTATACTGCATCAATGTCCGAAGTATGTATATGAGGGACAGAGTTCATTGTGTACCTGCGACATCGAACCCTTCAAACATTGCAACTATGTCTCAAATCCTTATGAGATTGTGTTGCCATCCACTCATATTTTCTTGACCCCATCTACTTCTTCTATACCATCTTCTTCTAAAGCTCCCATTCCTGAGGAGCTACGCATCATATCGCAACCATCTTCCTCTTCTGCTATTCCATCTCATTCACCACTTTCTTCATCTCCTAATCTTCCTTCTTCATCAGTGACCACATGCACATGTGGCCATGACCAATCATCTCTTTCCACGTCATTACCCCCTTCTTCTACACCTTCTTCAACATCACCTATTATTCCTCCATCTTCCCAACCATCACCAGCTGATGTTTCACAAGTCGGTGAAGCATCAACCCAACCAAATCCTTCCAATTCTTCTATCCCACATTCTTCTATTCCATCATCTAGTCCATCTCCCTCCCAAGTCAAGGTCCATCTAACTGATGCAGGTATTGGTGAGTATGCCATCCAAGATGTCCACATCACACCGTTCAATGTGCAAATAGTTAAATATTTTGGTCGTCCACATGACCAACATTTATCCATTGGATCGGTTTATAACATGGGTTCTATGCCAAATTCCATTAATTTTGTATATGGGGGAATAGAGTCATCTTCTAGTCCTACCACCATACTAGAACCCAAGCATCCAGTCCCCGCCAATATCGAAAGGATGGAGGGTTTTCCCTCTCACTATTTCCATAGACATAATTGGCAGCAATTTGGCCTAGGTCGATACGAGCAAGGGGTAACTGAACGCATCGATATGCCATACCAGAGACCCACTGAGCATTTTGGTATGGGCTACCAACCACTTCCATCCCTTTTGAACAAGCTTTTCAAAGCATTAATCTTAATTCAGAAGAAGAAATCCTCCACCCCGACGAATCCGAAGATGAAGCCTATGAAGAATTTGACGTCATGTCAAATGGTGATGAATCTGACGAAGAGTCGGCGCCAATTGTTACCCTCACTGAATAAGAGGAGTTTTATCTCCAATTGTTCCCTCTCCAAGAAGCCATATTTCACTTGTTTCTTCCACAAGAACGAGGTGAACCCCCCCTCCGCCACATCCATAAGCCATAATCCAAACCTGTTTTATATGTATATACTAAAATAGTGTTTTTCACCACTACCAAAAAAAAAAAAAATCAGAAAATTCCCAAAAAAAAAAAAAAAAAAAAGAAATATCAAAATATATAAAAATACTTTATTGCTTTATGTATGTGTGTAATAGTGGTTTTCACCACTACAAAAAAAAAAAAAAAAAAAAAAACTCAAACTACAAAAAAAAAAAAAAAAAAAAAAAAAATTGAAAAACTATGTTGTTTTGCATTTCAGGTCTTCCAAGGTCGTCATCGGTATTCCCTTCCATTCCGCCCATCCTTTATTTCATAAGTCGACAATGAATTTTGAAGACTTATTCACCCCGCTCCATAATCCATATGATCTGGATAAGCCAATCCCGATCAACCCAAACCTGATTGACATGGATTGGATTTCATCTCCTCCATCTATTTTAGAGTTCATCCTTTCAGAGGAATTGTTAAGGGCTTCCGCCAACTACATTCCTCCTTCACCTCCACATTCACCTTCATCTTCTAAGCCAGAGGTCTTCCAAGCAGACATAGACGAGAGCAAGGCGCAGGAGCACGATGACATTTTAGATGACATAAATCCGATCCCTACTCCCCATCGGCTTGAGGAAGGTTCCCACATGTCTATTGAAGAAACTATCGATGTAGACCTTAGTCCAGACCAATATGGCACCCAAATTGTGAAACTGGCTAAAAGCCTATCATCAGAGGAACAAGAGCAAATGATTGCTTTACTTAAGCGGAAGAAGGAGATATTTGCATGGTCTTACAAAGACATGCCAGGCCTAGACCCTAATTTTGTTGTCTATAACCTCACCTTACAAAAAGATGCTAAACCTGTCAAACAGAAACTTAGGAAAATGCATCCTACCGTGGCCCTCATAGTTAAATCGGAGATTCAAAAACTTTTGGATGTTAAATTTGTTGTCCCGATTGATTATCCTGAGTGGCTTTCTAACATGGTACCTGTTCGCAAGCCTAACGGGGCGATACGTGTTTGCACCAATTTTTGAGATCTAAATAAAGCGTGTCCTAAGGATGACTTTCCTCTTCCAAACATTGATACTCTTGTTGATACTTGCGCTGGTCATGAAATGCTTTCGTTCATGGATGGATTTTCAGGATACAACTAGATTCGAATGAACCCCGAAGATCAACACAAAACAACATTTACCACACCTTGGGGAACTTTTTGTTACAGTGGTGATGCCCTTTGGCCTTAAGAACGCAGGTGCAACCTATCAACAATCCATGACTTATATTTTCCATGATTATATGCATAAGATTTTCGAAGATTATGTGGATGATTTATTGGCAAAATCTAAAACTCGACAAGAGCATTTTGATGTATTGGAAAAAGTTTTTGATAGACTTCTAGAGCATAAAGTAAGGTTGAACCCTAAGAAATGTGTCTTTGGTGTTACCTCAGGCAAACTCCTAGGTTTTATTATCTCTAAACAAGGTATTGAGGTGGACCCAAACAAGGTCAAATCCATTATGGAAATGTGTCCCCCAACTAATTTGAAGGAGTTGCGTAGTTTGCAAGGAAAGATTAATTCAATCCGTCGCTTTATTGCACAACTTTCTGATAAATGTAGGCCATTTTGCCACCTACTACAAAAGGGGGTACAATTTTCATGGACATATGAGTGTCAGAAAGCCTTTGATGACATCAAGCAGTACTTAGCGTCTCTGCCAGTCTTAGCTCTGCCTCGTCCAGGGGTCCCTTTCAATATTTATATCTCAACAACGGACTTTGCCTTAGGGACAATGCTTGCACAAAAGAATGAACAAAATCGTGAGCAAGCTGTCTATTATATTAGTCGAACATTGGTAAGCTATGAAACCCGATATGCTTATGTGGAAAAGTTGTGCTTAGCAGTGGTTTTTGCCACTAAGAAACTTCGTCATTATATGCTTAGCCATACAACATATGTCATAGCTAGAGAAAACCCTCTGCGTTATATGATGTCTCGCACTTATAATAACACTCGTACCGCTAAATGGATAATGTTGCTTACCGAATTTGATCTTGAATTCATTAGCCAAAAATCTGTTAAAGGTCAAGTTATAGCCGATCAACTTACGGAAGCTCCACTACCTAGTGATCATCCTTTGATTATTGATCTCCCAGATGATTCAGTATTTGCTATCACTGAACAAGAAGAGGACATCATTCTGGAGGAAGATGTTGACATCATGCTATTTTTTGATGGCTCTAAGTGTGCGAAAGGTCAAAGCGCTGGAGTTGTGTTTCATACACCTCAAGGGATTCCCATCCCTTTATCATTCAAACTAGACTTCCAATGCACCAATAATACAGCGGAGTATGAAGCCTTAATTTTAGGTCTTCAATCAGCCATAGCTATGAGCATTAAGCGTATTCGGATATTTGGGGATTCTCAACCTCGTGGTTAAACAAATTACAGGAGAATACCAAGCCAAAGAACCTACCATTAAGCTTTATCATGATGTAGCAATGAAGTTGCTCTCTAAGTTTGATTGGTATGAGATCACTAGTTTGCCTCGTTCGACTAATAGATTTGCAGATGCCATGGCCTCTCTTGGATCATTGATTCCAAAGGACTCCCTTGGAGAGGTACAACCCCTAATCATTTCCACAATCTCTAAGTCTGCAATTGTCCGTGCTGAGTCTAAGGATGAAAAAGATGTTTGCTTTATCCATTCGGATCCATATGAGCCTTGGTCTAGTGAGATAGTAGCCTTCCTCAAGTTTGGAACACTCCCATCTGATTTGTCTCGAACTGCCTGCCGCTGCTTTAAGCAAAAGGTAGCTCATTTTGTTCTTTTGGGGGATGTGTTGTATAAACGTAGATATGATGGAGTACTCCTCCGCTGTCTAGAAGTAGGTGAAACACATAGAGCTATTGCTGAAGCCCATGATGGTACTTGTGGTGGTAATTTTAGTGGAATGGCCATTGCGAAGCGTATTTTACGTATGGGGTATTATTGGCCCACTATGGAACAAGATTGTTGCAAATATGTTAAACAATGTAAAAAGTGTCAAGAACACGCTAATTTAACCTATATACCATCACAAGTTTTACAGCCCATCCAAAGCCTTTGGCCCTTCTCACAATGGGGTCTCGATTTAATTGGCAAGATTTCACCTGCCTCTTCAAGACAACATACTTTCATCATTACGACCATCAAATACTTCACAAAGTGGGTTGAAGCTATTCCTCTAACCAAGTACTGACAGGTCCTAGAATTGTGGAGTTTATACTTCACCATATCATTTGTCATTTTGGTATTCCCTCTAAAATCATTTCTGATAGCGGCAAGTCTTTTAAGAATAAGGATGTTCGAGCTTTGCAAAAAGTATAATATCCAACATAGTTTCTCAACTCCTTACTACCCACAAGCCAATGGACAAGCTGAAGCTTCCAATAAGACCATAATTGCTATTCTTAAGAAACTTGTTAAAGAAAATCATAAATATTGGCATACACAAATCCCCTTAGCATTATGGGCTTACAGAACAAGCATCAGAACTCCCATTGGGGCAACGCCATTTTCTTTGGTCTATGGAGCTAAAGCAATCATGCCTCTTGAGCTCGAGATCCCTTCCTTGCGAATTTCTTTGCAGGAATTTATCGATGATGATACTTCTAGACAAGCACGTCTTGATCAACTCACACTCATAGATGAAAAACGAATCAATGCTTTAGAGCATTTGCGAGTTTATCAAGACCGATTGAAACGTGCTTACAATGCCAAAGTTCATCTAAGAGAATTTCAAGTAGGGGATCTTGTCCTTAAAGAGAATCAACAAAACACCAATGCATTGCCGCATCTTCGAGATAAATTCACGGCTAATTGGTTAGGTCCATAAATGGTCACTGAAAGAGTGGGTAATGGAACTTATAGACTTGCCAGTTTAGAGGGAGAGGAAGAACCTGAACCACTTAATGTTATACACTTGAGGGCATTCTACGCATAGTTTGAATTTTATATGTACATATATACATGGCTTGTACTTCAAAAAAAAGAAAAAAAAGAAAAAAAAAAAAACAAATAAAATAAAAAGAATTTGCATTGCTAGTTGCATACATCTCATTCAAAAACATTGCATTTCATGTGCATACATCTCATTCAAAACCATAACATTTCATTTTCAGCCATAGTTGCATATCATGTTAGAGACCATTCTATCTTTTGGATATAAAATTTGGTCAAGCAAAAGTCATGTTTCCTTAATCAGGGGCACCTTCATAAAATCCATCAAACCGAATTGTCATTCGTACACCCATTTTCCATTTGCACATATTTACATTGCCAAAATGTTTTTAGTCACTCAGCCATTCCTAGTGTTTTAAGAAAACTTCGAAATGCATGTCAAAATTCTCTAGGGCCATATCACAAATTACACTAAATAAAATCTTGAGTATTGGGAAATGATTTCAAAAGCGGTCTTGAACCTATCACATTTTCACATCTTAAAAAAATCTAGTGTCAAAGAGAGATAACACCATCCTTGGGTTGTGCCTTGAAGTGAAAAGGGTAATCCTCGTTTGTCCTATCATGCAAACATAGTCCATAAAATAGTGGTTCTTACCACTATCACAAGCAATCATAAAATATAAATATAAACAGAGTAGTAAGGATAGGGTAAAATTCTCATCATACTTTGGTTGAGAATTCGATTCCCAAAAGCTCTAAGGAAATGAACATTTTTCACACACCACTGATCCCAAATAAGTTGTAAGGATCGTACTACTTGTCCAGTCAGACGAATAGGTAGTAATCCCCAAGGCTTACAAAGATCAAAAACAACATGGACTATGGAGTTAACCTTCACCGGGGCTATAGACGCTTGACTGACAATGGAGTATACTCATTGCGTGGCGACATGTCTCTCCTCAAAAAGAGACCTCTGAATGCTCATACGGACAAACTAGCTTCGGGGTCTTCTCCATAATAGGGTTACCTAATTTATGCAAGATGAGGTTAATGAACACACTTGCACACACACAGGTTTTTGATTGCCTAGAGTCACTACCATGCTTCTGATTTGGTTAATGAACTCGCATGCACACACATTTGGTCCTAGTTGAATTAGACAGTGTTAGTAAGTTTGTTTGATACCACTAGCATGTTTGAGTCTTTGTAAAACAGTCTTCCATATCAACCTCCATATCACCTCCATATCTTCTTCCATATTCACGTCATTCCATACGTCATCCATTCACAAGCCACCAAGTTCGGTGCCCCTGATTAAACAATTATGATAACAGTTCGCTAAATCTAACTATCTAAAAGTATGAGTGCTTCTTAGTGCATATTTCATTTACTTAATCTTGCATTAATCATCCATAGATTTACATATCATTTACTTAGTCTTGCATTAATCATCCATAGATTTGTATGTTATATACTTAGTCTCGCATTAATCATCTATAAGTTTGCATTCCATTCCATCACATATGCATCAAAAACATTAAAACATATAAAAACATGCATCACAAAAACATAGGCATTCACACAAAAGAGAGTAAAACACCAAATAAATAAAAACCATGTATATATATATATGTATAAAGGTCAAACTGTACAATGAATGCCAAAAGGCTACAATATACAATAGAGCACCAAGGCTCATAAAGAGTGCATCTAAGCACTAAACTAACCATCAAAAGAGGACCCCTGAGACCTAGTAGGAGCCCTAGACCTAGTGCCTCCAATATCTCCCAGTCTGCCTGGGACAACGACCTCCTCATCCCCGGAATGATAGGGGAGAATCGGTGTCGTGCCTCTAACACCCTAAGCTGCAAAACAACAAAACAAAAATTTGTTACAAATTTTTTCCGAAAAAAAAAAAAAAAAAAAAAAAAAAAAACACATAATAAGTAGTTGCTTAAATGAACAAATACCTCAGCTGGCTACACTGGTGCGTCTGCTCCCATCTCTGCCATAGCTCCTGCATGCTTCACTTTCCCACACAACCTTTCACTCCACTTCACTCCACTCCCTCAGACGCACTTCTCTTAAGCTCGAACGCACAAATGAGCGAAATTCTCACTGAAACTATTTAAATAGCTGATTTTGGCACCCTAAAATGTAGTAGGGCATTTCATGGCGGATTCAGATGCAGTCCTGCGTCTGCAGAGTGCCTAAACATCGGTGGGCGTCTCTGCAAACCACAAACGCAAACCGGCGTTTGGTGTCAGTATTGAATAAAGGAACAAAACTTACAAAATTGAAGCTTACCTCCTCCAAATTTCATCAAATTGCATTCATCCATTCTTCTTATCATAATAAAACATTTTGTGAAGGTTACAATAGTTTTGGACACAAATTTTATCATTTTGCTCAAAAAGCGCATCATTCATCATTGTTTTACAAATTGGGTTAAAAATATTCAAAACCTTCACAAAATTAACCACATTCATCAATTCTTCTGATCTATCGTCAATTTCATTCATTCTTATTTCATCATGCATATTTTTGCCAAATCAAATTAAAGTAAACCTCGTATCTAGTGGTATATTCTATCACCTTGGCGATTGCAGCGATTTGCATCCATGCAATTCGGTAAGAGGATTAAACCACCATAAGGACACTTACCATTTATCATCATCAATTATTTCACTGTTTGAAAATTGAAAATAAATTTTGGGTATTATACTTTTCAAGTGACCTCATACCAAGATTAATTTGCTCAACAGTTGTCATTGATGGCCTAGTTCATGGGGCCTTAAACATGGACAATATTTCATATCGTCATTATTTTAAGTCTTGCTAGAGATTGTGGCTACCTAGGTTGATTGGTTCCGACCCGAGGAATTATCCATATAGTCACTAGGAGCATCTCTGAGTTCTGGACTCTTTTCATGCATCTTTCATCTCTGCATATCAATGGCACCAACAAGGCAATTTCATCAACAATATGGATTCACACACAGGAGTTGGGGCATCCGTTATCAATTTTTAATTTTTCTATAGTGGAATTCATCTTACATGATCATGGAATTTACAGTTTGGCAAAAATACCTTTATAACCGTTGGGGCAAAAAATGGTCCATCTTTCACATCACTCATATCGTCTTCAATCATATTCTTTTCTGGTTTGTACACCAACCCCTTTTCTGTTGGGACATAAATAGATGGTGCATGCACCAACCCTTTTTTCACCGTTGGGGCAAAAATGGTTCATTTTCTTCGGAATTTCTTCCAATTGGCTTGTGAGAACCATTCTCGCTCGCCAATTGAGGGGGTAAGCTGAAAAATTTTAAATATTCTTTTATTCTTTGGTCTTCAAAGTTGTGCTTTAGTCTTGAGAGAGAGTTGCGTCTGATCCAGCTTTTCAGGTGTCTTAAGTTTTTGTGCTACATTGTGTCTTCACACAAAGCAGCTCAAAAAGGGGCATCTGTAGACACCAAAATATAGCCACTTGTAAGTTATCTATACCTTCCTGCCAGCCACGTGTCAGTCATCCATCCTTCCCGCCATTATTTGGCCCAAATCCACACTTTCCCACCATTATTTGGCCCAAATCCACACTTTCCCACCATTATTTGGCCCAATTTCACTTTTCCCGCCATTTTTCATCCCCAAATTTATTTAAATTAATATTTATATATATATATTTTAATATTTTAATATATTTTAATATATATATAAATAAAGTTTAAGTGATTTAATCTGAGCCATCCATCCTTCATTTAATCTCATCCGTCCATCCATCTTAATCCGTTTCACAACCTAGATTTATTCTCTACCCTTGGATCCACTTTAATCTTAGCCACATGTTCAAAGTGTCGTTAAAACCCTAAAGTGTGCCCTAAGAGTAGATTATAAATTGAGTCACCTTGATGGCTCAAACCCTATCTATATCTTGGGCTAAACCTACTTATCTTCCCTATCTAAGTCTGGAGTTGTCCATTGCTGTTAATCCTGAGTCTTCTGAGTCTTCTACGACCTTAAGTCTGAATTAAACCCTTTCGCCGCATCCATCGCCGCCGCCTGGTCTCGCCGCGTTAACAAAAAAAGGTATAGATTCGTCTAAAGCAAGTAATATTTCTTTATGTATTAATCTATTGTTGAATTCTGCATTCTGTTTATTTTTATTTCATAAATCTAGGGTTTTAGACTGTTTCTGAGGGCTCACACAGTGGAGCCCTCTTATTAGTTTCTAACTCTTTGATAATTTTAATGTGTGTAGGATTCTAGTTGTAGATCTGATTTGTTGATAGCAGCTGCTTAAGCTAGAGTGGTCCGAGCCAAAGGATACAACGAAGCCCACTCATTCTGTTGAGGTTAAGGATACATTCTTTGGAGACGCCACCACATTGTTCCAGCTAGGGTTTCGAATAACCCTAGCACAAATTGTAACTTTGTATCATGAAAAGGGTTACAGGCCCTGTTGTACTTAAAAGGAGTTTCTAAACTCCATTGATTAATAAAAATCATTCATTTTGTACAATTGTTCTGCATTCCTTTATTGTGATTTCTTTATTTCTGTTTGGCGTTGTATCTTTAATCTACACTTAGAATGTGAAAGGTTAGAACAAAAAGTAGCTATACTAAGGGAAGATTTAGAAAAATATGAGAGTAAGCTACACAAGTTTGGAAAGAGTTCAAATATTATAATTAATATGATCAGTGTACAAATAATGTCAATAAAAAAAATATGTCTTAGTTTTGAACAGGCTCAAAAGAAATAAAAAAAGAGTCAACCTCAAGTTTTGAAGAAGAAAAAACTTTAGAAGAAGAAGAAACTTTAGAAGAAGACAATGTAAGAGATAGTGAGACTTTTGAGGATGAGTTGGACAACATAAAGTTCAACAAGGAAAGGAACAATGCACAAAAGAGAAATAGATGGAACAAAAATCAAAATAGGTTAAGAGAGACTAAGAGACCATTGAGGTCAAGACAAGAAAAATTCAATGGAAGATGTTTTTCATGTCACAGGTTTGGACACAAGGCTTCATAATGTAGGACACATGAAAGACAAGAATATGGAAACAAATAACTTTTCCATGGTTGTTGCTACTCATGTAATTAGTTTGGTCATAAGTCAATGAATTACGGGGTTCATGACAGAAAAGTATATGGCTTCACTAAGAGAAATCCTAAGACTTTTGCACCTCCAAGGAATAATAAAATTAAGTGTTATAAGTGCAATGATGATGGACACACAACAAAGTGGTGTAGAGCAGACATTTCAGAATCAAGCATGAACAAGAATATGAATAGGAACAAAAACAATAACATGAATAGGAATATGGATATAAACAGGAACATGAATATGGACATGGACAAGAATAGGAACAAGAACATGAATAGGAATATGGATATGAACAAGAACAAAAATATGGACATAAATAGGAACAATCAAAGAAATTAGAAGGATCAGATGATAAAGAAAGAAGATAAAGGTAAAGACTAGTGCTTGCTGGGAGTAGAGCTACTCCCACCCCAGAATTAACCACCTCAAGAGGAGGTGGGGGAGGGGCTAAGCTAAGAGACTCATTCTTAGCCCTGAGCCCCAAAGGTGATCCTTTTCCATTGATGTCAAATGTGGAGAGATTTGAGTAAGGGGGAGAAAGTTGGTATTTGAGTAAGGGAGAGAGATTTGGCTTAAGGAGAAAGCAATTTCCCAGGGGGAGAAAAATAAAAATGTCAAGAAAATGGTAAAAAGTTATTGGGTTGCCATCAATCACAAAGGGGGATATTGTTGGACATTTCGAATCCATAAAATTATCATTTATGTCAAGGCATGAGGTTGTCATTTTTTTTAAAGAGAAAAACCCCTTGTGGGGCTGCCTTGGTTTGAGAGACCATCACCAGGGGGTTCTACACCATCAAAGTCACCCAGGAGTCACGCCTAGCCCTACCCACACCAACATTATCAATTGGATTTTAGGTACCCAATTCAAATTTTTGGTAGGGTGGATATTCGAACCTGGGACCTCCCTTGGAGGATTTCCCTCTCCTCTCCAACTCACCTACAACACCTGGGTGGCATGAGGTTATCATTAATACCAAGAAGTGAACCACCATTGATGCCAAGAGGTCAAAAGGAGCAATGCAAAGGTTGAATGGAAAAGAGCTTCATAATATTCATTTTTATTATAAGAAGCATAAATAAAAGGTTTTATTAAAAACCATGGATTGGAAAAATAAAATGTTTTCATAAAAACCCAAGGAGGCTTTTTATTCCACATTAAAAAGTCTAAAGAAAGGTTAAATATTTAATTTATAAATATTTAAATTCAAATTGAATTTAAATATTATAAATAAATATATATTTATTCAAAATAGAAAAACACTAAAGCTATTCCACCGACGTACAATTTGAAGTTACCTTCGTCAACGTGTTGAAAGAAACAAGGCAATATGAATATTGCCTTTGCTAAGGTAAAAGATATATGCTTTTGAATTTGAAAAATATGCTAAGGAAATTCATACACTGCAAAAATTTGGATTTCGTGGATTTTAAGAAAACGTGGTGTATTGCTTCTAGCACCAATCGGTGGCTATCTTGAGTGATATTTGGCTTGGCTCTTGTGGAAGGAAGGTTACAGGTTCAAAACCCGACGACAACAAAGTGTTGAAGCCATTTTTGGTTTACATTTCGATGGTGGCAGAAATAAGAAAAGAGTGTTTGGGAAATCTAGCTCACATGTGAGTGCTAGCTCATGCGGAAGCCAAGGCTGCGGCTAGAGTGCTTGGGAGGCAGCGTTGTGGGTTCAAAACCCACTAAGGGCAAAGGTACAATTTTGATTTAATTTTTGTTTGCCCTAAGGTTGTGTGAGAATATTAGGAGGGATAAGGTGATGATTAAAAGTGGATTATTTACTTAAAAGCTGAAGTGATTTTTTTGGGTATGATAAAAGGTTGTTTTTGATAAATTAAAACTAAGGTAATTAATTTTTATCTTAGAAGAATAAATTGCATTATTTTATAAAGTATTTTATTTGATAAGTGCAATTTGAGAAAGGAGTTATAAGTAGAAAGTGAGTTATATTTTAAGAGTTTTTGATGAAAATTATGATGTTGAAATTTATTATTGATATGGAGCAATAAGGTGTATTTGGGATTTGAGTTATCATTGTGTTTTGTGAAAAGTGTTAGGGTGATAATTCTTGTCATCTAACCTTTTTTTCTTGGCAAAGAAAGTTGTGATATTTTATCTAGGTTTTGAAGGTCATCCTACATCAAAGAAAAAGGTATGAGTATATTCTTCCTTGGTTGAGTTGATTGGTTGGTTTTATGAAAAACAAATTTGGAGTGCCTTGTTGATTTGTTGAGCTATACATGAAGATTGTTTTATAAGCATTGTTGAGTTTGCTTTAATGCTTCAAGATTTTATGGAATAAAGAGTTTTTGACAAAACCTTGTTTGATAAGCATTGTTGTTGAATCCATTGATTGAGTGAAGAACTTGAACTAGGGTTTGCAAAGATCATGAGTATCATTGTTATGTGAGATTTTTTGATAATCATTGTTGTTGAAGCCATTGATTGAGTGAAGAAATTGAACTAGGGTTTGCAAAGATCACGAGTATCATTGTTATGTGAGATTGGTTGATAAGCATTATTGGAAAACATTTTGAGTGAGTGTTCATATGCATGGACTAGGTTTTATAAGCAAGGACCATTTCATTGAGTGATTGGTTTATCCTAGTCAAGTGGATGTGTGTAGTGATTGATCAAGTTCCATAAAACAAATTATTCTATATTATGAATTGATTTGAGAAAGAGGTTGAGTATTAATGAGTGTGAAAACATTGAGTCTCTAACAATTCTCCATATGTTTATGTGATAAGAGAGTGATTGAAAGTGTTTAAGTATTGAAGTAAATGTGAAGCATATTGAGTCTCTAACAATTCTCTTTATGTTTCTATGATATTGGACAAGTTCTAGTGTGGAATTTTTGAGCAGATTTGAAGTAAGTCTTTGAGAAGACTCGTGGATAAATTTATGTGAGCTTTTATGGAAGCTTACAATACAGATTGAGAGCAAATTTGATTGATTGATTTGTTCAAACCTTGGGTTAAGGTTTGGGGTAGATCCGACAGATTCAATTTGATATTGAATCAAGATTTGAGCTAAGGCTTGAGAACAAATATTGAGGATAAATTTGTGCTAGACCAAAGGACTATTTTTAGTGCATATCAGAGAACAAAATTGAGGACAGAGTTTGGTATAGAATTGAGTATAGGTTTGTGCTAGACCAGAGACAGAGATTGAGTATATTTGTGCTAGATTAAAGGACTATGTTTAGTATAGACTTGAGATAGAGCTTTGGAGATGAAAGAGTATAGAGGATGACAGTTTATAGTGGATAGAGATCCATTAGCTAGGGTAGTGAGGATAGGAGTCTTCAGTGGATAGAGATCCATTAGCTAGAGTAGTGGGGGTAATAGTTCTTCTAGAAGATCACCAGTCAGATCTAAGGAGAAATGAGTTCTCCTATGGATGGAGATCCACAAACTTGATTAGAGGATTGGTGTCTCCTTTGGACAAAGATCCATAAACATTATAATAAGGAAAGGATTCCCAAAAGATTGATTGAGAAAATTTTAGTGAAATATTTTCTCTGTGGAGTAGCCCACATTGGATGAACCACGTAAAATTGGTGTCTCTATTGTGTGTGGTGATTTGTGCATTGCTTTGATTACTGTTGTTGATATTGCTATCTTTATACTGCATAATATTGATTGGAAAGAAAAGTAAAAAGTGGTCTTATACTATTCACCCCCCTCTCAGTATAAACTTGTGTTCTTCAATGTACCCAAGGTGGTACATTAGCATGTACCCAATAATGTAATATACTCTAACAATATTCTCCTTTCTATTTGGTTGTTGTGAGTTGGGCCTTGGGTTTTAGGGTTGCTAGTTTGTTTGTTTGTTTCCTTTTATGTTGTTGAGCATCTATTTTTTATGCCTTTAATTTTGGAAGAGATGCTTGAATTTGCTTTTGATTTATTGAAGTTGTTGTGGTGTCAAGCCTTTTAGATTATTTTTTGAACTTAACATACTTTGATAACTTTACCTATTAACTTAGGGCAATTAGTGTTTTTCTAGCTTTGAGCTATATGATGTTGCAATTAAAGAAAGGGACCCTTAAATAGGTTTTTTCTTTGGATAGAATTGTGTTTGTGAGAATCTTGTATTGTTATGATGTGTTAATTGATTTTTTAAGTGAATTTATTTATAATGATTCTTGAGATCTATGTGGATTAAGGGATCATTATAAAGATAAGTATGGATTTCTCTTGCATTGTTGTGAAATGTTTAATTTGGTTGGTAAAAGAACTTAATTATAATTATTCCTAAGATCTATGTGGATTAAGGGATCATTATAAAGAGAAGTATGGGCTTCTCTTGCTTTGATATGAATTGTTTAATTTGGTTTTGTAAGGGAAATTATTTATAATGATTTCTGAGATCTATGTGGATTAAGAGATCATTATAAAGAGAATTTTGGTTCTTCCCATCAAAGAAGTTGGCAGAGACTTAGCTGGTTGGAGGCCTTGAAAGATGTTCTTAAGCTCTTCAAAATGATATTATTGTAAATAAGCAAAGGCTTGTATTGCTTGAAAGAATTGTAATCTTGACTCTTGTTTCCAAATATTAGTCTATGATGTTTCTTTATGCAATGAAGAGTTGCTTTAATATTTTTGAATGGTGTTGCTTTAAATGTGGAAATTTGAGGCCTTATATTGATTAAGTTAAGCATTAAATGTTGATTATTGTGCAATTGAAAGATTATGTTGTTAATGTTAACTTGTAGTTGCACTCTGAGTAATCTCTTGAGATGGTTATTATTGTGTACCATTAACTAATTAAAATGCATGCTTATGTTAGAGATATAGGATATCTTGCTAATGCAAAAATGTTGATGGGAAGATTTTGAGATTCAAGTTTTGATAAGAGCATAGTTGGTTTATGGTTAAGAGGAATTCATTTCTTGTGCTTTTCATTTGAGATGAATATTGCAATGTGCTTTATGCTAAGTGCTTTGATTTAGCTTTTTGGTAAATGATGATGTTGTTATCTATCCTTGGGGTGGGTAGAATTTCCTCTTGTAAACCATGAAACCCAATCCTGGAAGGAGTTGTGTGAATGCAATAGCTAGGTAGTCAAGAATCCTAGAAGGAGTTGCAAGAATGCAATAGCTAGGATCTCATGAACCTGGAAGGATTTGTGTGTATACAATAGCTAGGGTACTTGTGAGTAGTCACACCTTGATCGAGTAGGATTAAGTGTGTGGGGAAACCTATTCACAAGACAACAATGGTGACTCCTTGATCATGTAGGATCTAGAGATCATGTTAGTTATTGTCAAAGTGACAATAACCTTAGTTAGCCCATGGAGGTATGGTAACTAAGCACCAAGGCTCTACATCAAATAACCTATCTAGGAGGAGCTAGAGTCAGGTTAGGGAATTGGCATCCCCCTTTAAGTGTTATGGGCCTTAAAGGGTAATCCCTACATCATGGTCACATGGTCCTATACTAAGAAGGGTATAGGAAAGGTGGGGAGACCACTTATGGCATCCTTCTAAATGTGTAGGTTTAGTAAGGTGAACCCTAAATTTTAGAAGAGTTGGCCCCTCCTATCCACTAAGTGTCATTTGTAGTGACTTGGAACTCAAATGTGGTGAAGCCTTGTATGCTGAAATAATTATTATAAGGGTATCTCCCTTGAGAGTCATTTGTTTTGTAAGTGCTCTTCAAAAAATTTGGGTTGGTAGTTTTGGGTTGTTATAGTTTGTATCAGAGCTCTAGGTCATAGGACTAGAAGATTTCGTGGAGTGTGCTTAGGTTGAGCCTTGAATTGATGTGCAACTTTGGGTTAGATATCTTGTGAGAAGGTAAGAGTGACCCTAGTGGATGATAGAGTTGTTAGTTCATAAGTAAAATGAAGCTAACAAATGTAAGTACAATTATGGGAGAATTGTAACTTACCTAATTTCTTTGTGTGAATAGGAAATGGCACCTATTCAAAAAGGAAGTTCATCAAATAAAACCAAAATAGTTGCACCATAAGGTAATACTATGCAAAGGGTAGGATAAACTTTAGACCCTAGTAAGAAGACTAGGAAGTCAACAACTTTGGGTAAGGGACTTGAGATGGCAAGGAACTCAGAGAGGAATGTTGGGGGAACATCAAAGTTTGCTAGAGGGACATAAGATCTTTCTTCCTTGGTGAAACTACTCCAAGAGTGATTGGAACAACAAGAAAAGTTAATAGACTCTTTGGTCAATAGAGAGGCCAGTGCTAGAAATAGAGAGGATCGATAGGAAGAAAATCCTATCCAAAGAAGCCAAGAGGGTAGAGCCTGAATCAAGGCTGAGCTAGCAAGAGACCTTAAGGGTGTTAAGGTAATGAAATTCAATGGTAGAATAGGAGGAGATGTGGTCGAGGCATGGTTGAAAGAGTTAGAAACCTTCTTCTCCTTGAAAAATTACTCATTTGAGACTAAGACTGCATGGGCTACTATACATCTCCTAGAAGTGGCCCTAGAGTGGTGGGACATGTATAAATCAAGCAAATAAATTGAAGCCATGGACCTTAAATGGGAGGAGTTCATTGAGGATTTTAAGAAAAGGTTTCTCACAGACTAGTTTTATATTGAGAAATTTGAAGAGTTCTCTACCCTTCAACAAGGGTCACTATCTTTAGAAGTATATTATCAAAAATATGTGAGACTTTTGAAATATGTTCTAGAATATGAGAACAATGAATGTCTTAAGGTACATAAGTTTATCCTAGGGTTGGACCCTAAGATAAGGACAATGATTAATCTACTCAAACCAAAAACTTTGCAAGAGGCATACGACCTAGCTAGGTAGGAAGAAACCAACCTTCAAACAAGGACCTTCTTCAATTATTCAGGAACATCATTAAATGAAAGACAAGAGCTGAGGAAAAGAAAGAGTGTGGGATTCATGAAATGGGATAAGGATCAGAATAAAAGAAATAAAAACAATCCAAATTTCAATAATAGGAACAATGAAAAATCAAGAAAAACAAGAAGAAATTTCATATGAAATATGGATCCAATCCCAATACCCCAAAACAACATGATTCGGCACAAAAAGAAGAGATAGAGGAAAGGATGCAAGAGAAATCCTAGGCACCTAAGGTAGGATGTTACATCTGTGGGGGTCCTCACTATGCCCAAAAATACCCTCAGAGAGCAAAGTCTAGTCACAGAGCGGAGGAGCCATCACATTGAATTTATGCTACCATTGGAAATCAGACTTTAGATGGCCAAGAAACACCGATGTTGCTAAATGGTAAGCTATTTACTAAAGACATAAAATTTTTGATAGATAGTGGAGCCACACATAGTTTTATTTCCACTAGTATTATCGAGGATATGCCAAAAAGACCTAGATTTTTGGCATAGGGATGGAAATTCAAGTATGGTTCTAGGAAAACCTACTCAGTGGATCAATTTTTTACCTACAACAGAGATAACTCTACCTGAAGGATCTACTATATGGCACTTGTATGTGGCACCTCTTCACGCCTTTGATATTATCCTAGGAATGGATTGGTTGAAGGCACATGGAGCCTTAATCAATTTTCAAGATAGGTGGATGGATTATATCGACAAGGATAAGAGGAGAGTAAGAGTTCAAAGTGGGTGAGGTTCTTTCCAACCCCACTTGCTTTTAGCTATGCAATTAAAGAAAGCTATCAAAAGAGGTAACTTGCTCTACGTAGTGAAGATCAATGGTAAGACTGGAGAAAAAGAAGATGAGGAAGTTTTTAAGAAGCATTCAATTCTTCATGAGTTTTGAGATGTATTCCTTGAAGACCTTCTAGGTCTACCCCCTTGAAGAGAATTTGATTTCACTATTGAGTTAATGTAGAGAGTTGAACCCATTTCTAGGACACCTTATAGAATGACTCCTATTGAGTTATAGGAGCTAAAATTTCAACTTCAAGGACTTGTTGAAAAATGATCTAATCAAACCAAGTGTGTCACCTTGGGGTGCTCCAGTGCTATTTGTGAAAAATAAGGATGGTTCCCTAAGACTTTGTATAGATTATAGAATGTTGAATAAGGTAACCATTAAAAACAAGTATCTTCTACCATGGATAGATGATATTTTTGATCAGTTGAAGGGTGCTACCATATTTTCAAAAATAGATCTAAGATCGGGTTATCATCAACTAAGAATTAAAGAAGAAGATACCCATAAGATGACCTTTAAAACTTGATATGGGCACTATGAGTTCACAATGCTACCATTTGGGTTAATGAATGCATCGACTACCTTCATGAATCTAATGAATATTATGTTTAGGAGGTATCTAGACTAGTTCATCTTGGTATTCTTAGATGATATACTAATCTATTCTCAAACTAAGGAAGAGCATGATCAACATCTCATATTAGTATTGGAAGTGCTAAGGAAGAATCAACTTTTTGGGAAACTATCCAAGTGTGAGTTCTATACTCTACAAGTACAATA
Source organism: Wollemia nobilis (assembly GCA_028583015.1). Taxonomy (NCBI): domain Eukaryota; kingdom Viridiplantae; phylum Streptophyta; class Pinopsida; order Araucariales; family Araucariaceae; genus Wollemia; species Wollemia nobilis. The sequence goes on from JAQPPZ010000521.1 coordinate 16,332,344, forward strand.
TTTGGGGCACATTATCTCAGTAGAAGGCATTTTTGTGGATCCACAGAATATCGAGACTATACTAAATTAGCCTATGCCTACAAATATGACCAAAGTCAGGAGTTTCATGGGACTCGTAGGCTATTATAGATGTTTTGTGAGAAATTACTCTAAAATTGCCTATCCAATCACCAACCTTTAGAAAAAGAGAAAGGAATTCAAATGGATGGATAAGTGTGAGGCTGCATTTGAGACTCTAAAAAATAAATTGACAATGACACCAATTCTAAATATTTTGGACCCTCTTGGGAAGTTCACTATGTGTACAGATGCTTCTCTAGAAGGTTTGGATGGAGTTTTGTCTTAGGAAGAAGCTACAGTGGCATACAAGTCTAGAAAACTCAAGAAGCATGAGGTAAACTATACCACTCATGATCTAGAATTGGTAGTAGTTGTGCATGCCCTAAAGGTTTGGAGGCACTACTTATTGGATAAACCTTTTGAGCTAAGGATAGACCATTTGGGTTAATGAATGCATCGAATGCCTTCATGAATCAAATGAATATTATGTTCAGGATGTATCTAGAATAGTTCATCTTGGTATTCTTAGATGATATACTAATCTATTCTCAAACTAATGAAGAGCATGATCAACATCTCAAATTAGTATTGGAAGTGCTAAGAAAAAATAAACTTTTTGGAAAGCTATCCAAGTGCGAGTTCTATACTCTACAAGTACAATATTTGGGGTACATTATCTCATTATAAGATATTATTGTGGATCCATAGAAGATCGATGTTGTACTAAATTAGCCTTGGCCTACAATTGTGATCAAAGTTAGGAATTTTATGGGACTTGTAGGCTATTATAGATGTTTTGTGAGAAATTACTCTAAAATTGTATATCCAATCACAACCTTCAAAAAAAGGGAAAGGAATTCAAATGGATGGATAAGTGTGAAGTTGCATTTGAGAATTTGAAAAATAAGTTGACAACGACACAAAATTATATATTTTAGACCCTCTTGGGAAGTTCACTATGTGTACATATGCTTCTCTAAAAGGATTAGGTGGAGTTTTGACTTAGGAAGAAGCAATAGTGGTATACAATTCTAGAAAAATCAAGAAGCATGAGGTAAAATTTACAACTCATGATATAGAATTGGTAGTAGTTGTGCATGCCCTAAATGTTTATAGGCACTACTTTTTGGATATTCCTTTTGAGATAACAACAAACCATCAAAGCTTGAGGTCTATTTTTACCCAACCTTTACTAAATGTGAGACAAAGAAGATGGGTAGAGTTCTTAGTGGAATATGATTTTGATATTTGATTATATCAAAGGGAAAGAGAACAAGGTGGAAGATACCTTGAGTAGGAGAAGGCACATAATTACCTTAACCAAAATCCATGCCGATTTGATGGATAAGGTCAAGAAAATGCAACTTTAGAACCAATATTTTCTAGAACTTTAAAAGAAGATAGAAGTATATTTGAAAGAAAGCAAGGGTTTCAATATAAAATATCGGCTTTTATGCTTTAAGGATCGGGTAGTCATACTAAAAGTGGGTGATATAAGGAGAATTATCTTGCAAGAGGCACATAGTTCTCCCTACTTTGCTCATCCATGAGGGTAAAAAATGAGATAAAATATGAAAAAGGCCCTCTACTAGGTTGAAATGAAGCAAAATATCCTTGAATTCTTATCAAAATGTTTGGAATTCCATAAAGTGAAGGCAAAATAATATTACCCAACTAGAAAATTATACCCACATGAGATACCTATGCAAAAATGGTAGGTCATATATATGTACTTTATTGTGGTATTACCTTAGAATAGGTTCTAGCATGATGCCATCCTGATAGTGGTTGATAAGTTGACGAAGGTCGCATACTTCATACCAGGGAACATCAAGGATGATGCATCGATGGTGGCACATAATTTTTCCAATGAATTTTTTAGATTACATGGGTTTCTAGAGGTAATAATATCTGGCAAGCATTCTAGGTTCATGTAGGAATGTTGGTAAGCTCTACATTGTGCAGTGGGATCTAAGCTAAACATTAGCTCTACATATCATATTGAAATAGATGGTTAGACCAAGAGGGTAAACCACATTTTGGAAGACATGTTACACATGTACTACATGGACTAGAAGTCAAAATGGAAAGACTTCTTGTAACTTGTAGAGTTTGCTTATAATAATGGGTACCACACATCATTGGGGATGGTCTTCTTTGAACCCTTGTATGGTAGGAGATGTAGAAATACTTTACCATGGGATAATATAGAGGATCAAGTGATAATTGGACCTGATACTATCTGGGATATGGAGGAACAACTCAAAGCAATCCAAATTAGGCTCAAGGAAGCGATCGATCACCAAAAGAGCTAAGTAGATATGAAAAGATCACCAATGGATTCTCTGTAGGAGATAAAGTCTTCTTAAGAGTTAGAACCATGAAAAGTACCATCAAGTCAACAAAATTGGATCCTCACTATGTTGGTCCCCTTGAGATCATTGGGAAGGTTAGCCTAGTAGCTTATAGGCTCATTTTGCCATCCAACATGTCAAAAATCCATGCCACTTTCCACATATTCCTAGTTAGGAAGTATGTATAATGTTGCTGATCCCAATCATGTGTGGAATGTTTCTAAATTGTAGATGATATATTCCATAACCATTGAGGTGTATCTAGTTAAGATTATAGGATTTAGTTCCAACATGCTAAGGAAGGAAACCCTAGATCAATGTAAGGTCTAGTGGGACCAATATTCAGAGAATTATGCTACATGGGAAAATGCTGATGAGATGAGACATCAATTTTTTATTTTTATTTGAATAAATTTATGTATGCTACTTTTGTAGGAAACACAAAGGATTGTGTTTAATCCAAGAGGGAAGTATGTAACACCCTTTCCTTAGTAGAAATTTTATGGAAAATAAACTATGTTTTGATGTGATTATGTAATCACATAATTTCTTTCATAATGATTAAATAATGGAATGGTTACTTTATTTAAGCATGGAACATGATACTGCTGATGTATATGTGGGATTAGGTACCTTCTCCTTGGTGGGGCTATGGGTAAACCATCTACCATGAGGGATATCTAGAAAAATGATGATTATGGCTTGCTCATCAATAGCTTAGGGTAACAAGGAAAATTACTCTTCATGTAGATGCATTGCATTTTGTTTGTTCCCCTGATTCATATCATTGGAAATTTTTTTTTCTTAAAACTGGTTGACGATAGCATTAGTTTATCTCAAATGAGATCCTCCATTTGAGGATAAAACAATGGTGTGCAACATTGATGAGAGCATATCTAAGTTTTTCTATGTTATACTTAAGCTCTGTTAAGATTTGTTTGGTTTTCCAATGGTTAAAATGTAATAAATTACTTGTAGTATGGATTTAAATGCTTTAGATAAGTAAAGTATTAAATAGCTTAATAATTTTTAAGATTTAAGAGAAAATATTAAAGTCAATTTAATTGATTTGGAAAAGCTTTAATGGAATCTTGAAGCTTTTGGTTTAATGAGCATGAGTGTAGCTCATTAAGGAGTGTACCACCCTATTAGTGCCCAGGGTGGCAAACATATTTGGGATAATACCTTCTTGGATGTTACAAGACATCCATATCCATGCACGATTAAGGTTCTTGCTCCATAAGCTTTTTAAGGAGGATTGTAATTGGTTTTTGGGTTGTCATGGAAGGAAGAGAACTTGAGTGGTGGAAGGGTTGAAGTTCACGAGGAGTGCAACATTCCCTTGGAGAGGTAAAGGTAAGCTTAATGGAAGCTAGACTCTATTTGAGGTTGGCAACTTAAATTTATTTACTTTTTTTTATTGTTGTTTCCTGAGCTTAATTATTTTGATCAGCATGTGATTTTATGTTTGATATCGAGTGCACCTTGTTTTGAATACTTTATCTTGTTATTATTTGTGTTCTTATCTTTTGCTATACCATTGGGCTATCCTCATTGTGTCGGTAGGTTCTATTTAGATATTAGTTTTAGAGTATTCTAATATTTTTTCTTCATCATTTTTTGTTGGTATCTCTCCTATGTGCACCTTCTTTATTGAATGTCTTCTTGAGTGTTAGTTGCTAGTCAGAGTCTGTATACCCAATGGGGTTTTGTAGATGCATAAGGTATTGTTGGTATATATGTTGGGAAGCTCTTAGTTGTTCACCCCCACTATACCTTCTTGGATTACTGCCATCCATTGTTTGACCTGGTAGAAGAGAGGGCTTGGGTAGTAACCTTGGTTGGAGTTCATTTTTAAACTAGTTCACCAACAAGTTTGATGTCTGTTATGGTTGGCTAGTGTTATCTTCTCATTGATATTTGGTTGTTGTTATTTGGGCCTTGGGTTTTAATGTTACTTGTATTTTTATTTATTTATTTTTATGTTGTTGGGCACCAATTTTCTACACCTTTCATTTTGGAAGATATTCTTGACTTTCCTTTTGATTTATTAAAGTTACGGTGTTGAGCCTTTTAGATTATATTTTTAACTTAATGTAATTTAATAGCTTCGCCTATTAGCTTAGGGTAATTTGTGTTTTATAGCTTGGAGCTATGTTTTGTTGCAATTAAATAAAGGAAACCCTAAATAGGTTGTTGCTTTAGATAAACTATGTTTGTGAGAATCTTGTATTTTTATGAGATGTTTTAATTGATTTTGTAAGTGCATTTATTTATAATGATTCCTAAGATCTATGTGGATTAAGGGATCATTATAAATATAAGTATAGTATTCTATTATATTATTTTAAAATATTTAATTTTTTTGTTAAAAGAACTTAATTATAATGATTCTTAAGATTTATGTGGATTAAGGTATCATTATAAAGAGAAGTATGGGCTTCTCTTGCTTTGATATGAATTGTTTAATCTAGTTTTGTAAGTGAAATTATTTATAATGATTCTTGAGATCTATATGGATTAAGGGATAATTATAAAGAGAAGTATGGGATTCTCTTGAATTAATATGGAATATTTTAGTATTGTTTGTTTAAAAGAATTATGGTCTCATTATAAAGAGAAGTATGGGCTTCTCTTGCTTTGATATGAATTGTTTAATTTGGTTTTGTAAGGGAAATTATTTATAATGATTCTTGAGATCTATGTGGATTAAGGGATCATTATAAAGAGAAGTAGAATTATCTTAGTATTATTGTAATTAAGCTCTATTATGATTCTGGTTGGAGGCCTTGAAAGATGTTCTTAAGCTCTTCAAAAATGTTATTATTGTAATTAAGCAAAGGCTTGTATTTCTTGAAAGAATTGTAATCTTGATTCTTGTTTCCAAATATTAGTCTATGATGTTTCTTTATGCAATGAAGAGTTGCTTTAATATTGTTGAATGGTGTTGCTTTAAATATGGAAATTTGAGGCCTTGTATTGATTAAGTTAAGCATTAAATATTGATTATTGTACAACTAAAATATTATGTTGTTTAATGTTAACTTGTAGTTGCACTCGAGTAATCTCTTGAGATGGTTATTATTGTATACCATTAACTAATTAAAATGCATGTTTATGTTAGAGATATAGTATATCTTGCTAATGTAAAAATGTTGATGGAAAGCTTTTGAGATTAAAATTTTGATAAGAGCATAGTTGATTTATGGTTAAGAGGAATCCATTTATTGTGATTTTTATTTGAGATGAATATTGCAGTGTGCTTTTATGCTAAGTGCCTTGGTTTAGATTTTTGGTAAATGATGATGTTGTTATCTATCCTTGGGGTGGGTAGAATTTCCTCTTGTAAACCATAAAATTCAATCATGAAAGGAGTTTCATGAATGTAATAGCTAGGTAATCGAGAATACTAGGAGTGGTGAGAATGTAATAACTAGGATCTCATAAACCTAGAAGGAGTTGTGTGTATACAATAGAAAGGGTACTTGTGAGTAGTCATACCTTGATCGAGTAGGAGTGTACGTGTGGGGAAAACTATTCACAAGAAACAATGGTGACTCCTTGATAATGTAAGATCTAGAGATCATGTTAGTTTTTGTCAAAGTGGAAATAAACTTAGTTAGCCTATGAAGGCATGGTAACTAAGCACCAAGGCTCTACTACATCAAATAACCTATCTAAGAGGAGCTAGAGTTACATTAGAGAATTGGCATCCCCATTTAAGTGTTATGGGCCTTAAAGGGTAAATCCTACACCGTGGTCACATGGTCCTAGAAGGAGTCATGAGAATGTAATAGGTAGGATCTCATGAACCTGGAAGGAGTTGTGTGTATACAATAGCCAGGGTACTTGTGAGTAGTCACACTTTGATCGAGTAGGATCGTGTGTGTGGGGAAACATATTCACAAGAAAAAAATGGTGACTCATTGATCATGTAGGATCTAGAGATCATGTTAGTTGTTATCGAAGTGGCAATAAACTTAGTTAGCCTATGAAGGTATGGTAACTAAATACCAAGGATCTACATTGAATAACCTATCTAGGAGGAGCTAGAGTTAGGTTAGAGAATTGACATCCCAATTTAAGTGTTATGGACCTTAAAGTATAATCCCTACACCATGGTCACATGGTCCTAGGAGTGGTGAGAATGCAATAGCTAGGATCTCATGAACCTAGAAGGAGTTGTGTATACAATAGCCAGGGTACTTGTGATTAATCACACCTTGATCGAGTAGGATTGTGTGTGTGGGAAAAATTATTCATAAGACAACAATGGTGACTCCTTGATCATGTAGGATCTAGATATCATGTTAGTTGTTTTTAAAGTGGTAATAAACTTAGTTAGCCTATGAAGGTATGGTAACTAAGCACCAAGGCTCTACATTGAATAACCTATCTAGGAGGAGCTAGAGTTAGGTTAGAGAATTGACATTCCCCTTCAAGTGTTATGGGCATTAAAGGGTAATACCTACACCATGGTCACATGGTCCTATACTAAGAATGGTATAGGAAAGGTGGGGGACCACTTATGGTATCCTTATAAATATGTAGGTTTATTAAGGTAAACCCCAAATGTTATGAGAGTTGGCTCCTCTTGTACACTGAGTGTCATCTGCAGTGACTTGGAACTCAAATGTGGTGAAGTCTTGTATGCTGAAATCATTATGTAAGTATATCTCACTTGAGAGTCATTTGTTTTGTAAGTGCTCTTCAGAATTATTTGGGTTTAGAGTTTTGGGTTGTTACAGTAAGCTTCTTGCACCTTTGGTGCTAATTCATCCATAAAATAAACCTCCTATTGAATGAAATAGATAATATGCTCATCATTATCAAAGACTTGCTAGTGCAATTTTTTATCTAGGATTGTTGGTCTAATCATAACCTTAACATATTGGTAGTTATATAGTAGGTCTTCTACTAGGTTGAATTATGCATCGATGATCACCATGCGATTAACATTGATGTTTTAAGTCTAGGAAACAATCTATAGGTTTATTGCATTGAATGCTTCTAGAAATTCCTAAACCTTATGTTTATATGATTTCATTAACATATTATTAGCTAGGTACTAGGATATTACTTGCATGATAGCTAGCTCAATATCACAGTATATCTATGAAAGTTTAATCTTCTTTTTGATTGAGTTAGAGGTCATGTACTAGTACCTCATATTCAACAATATTATTGGAGTAGTTGAACTATAAACTATATACCTACAAGACCTTCACTACATTGAGTGAGACTAAATAGGTGTTAGCTCCTAATCCCATCCTATGCTTGGCTCCATCAAAGTAGAGCTTCCAAAATTTAGTCAAATATTCTAAAGTATAAGTGAGCTTGGGTAGGAATATATTCTCATCCTAAATTAGATAGGTACCTAATATGGTTGATTCAATAATGTCATACGGGTTTGAGTCCAACATATTCAAATACCATTCATCCATTTAATCATCAAGAACTAGAGGGTGGACCTCATCCACTAGCAGCTTAGAGTTAGACCAACTTTATTTTATAAGGAATTCTGCTCCACTTCAACTTTGAGTATTGGTAGATATTCCATATGATGGAAATATAGTGGTTTGGATAGAAGCTTTACCTTAGTACCATAGCAGGTTCTTAGGAACATGTGCTTATAATCCAATGATAATCAACCCCTAATTTTTACGATGAAGTATCTAGATAGATAGATGCCAAAATAAGTAGTAACTTGTTCATTGCTACATCTTGGGATATAGTTATGTTGGGATAGGCATGTAATACAAGCGATATCTCTCACAAGGCTAAATATTTGAAGTGATGTTCCATAGAATTGGACCACCCATTGATTGATCAAATTTTAAGCTATCCCTAATGCATCTACCACCCACCTAGACATGATTGAAGTTATTGACCCTAACTCAACTAGAAAATTATGGATCAACTCATCTCTACATATAAGTGCCAAGTAAAATGGTAGGGGATTTGGTATGCTTGGCTTGAGATTGAATACCTATAAGACCAATGACATCTTCTATTTGTCGATAATCCACTACTTCTATAGGGTTTTATTTAAATGTTTCATCTATTCTAGCATGGTAAGGACATCCCAAGCAACATGGCAATAATGGAACTTTTCAAGTGTTCTATCACATTAAAAGACTCAAGGGGTTGGGCTTTAGGTGTATCACTTGTTATCTAATGAGGCTTTGGACTTTTAACCATGGAATTAGGAGCTATGGTTGATTATAGAACAAGCTCTCTTTTCTCTGCTTGATTATCTCACCTGGGTTGGCTTGGTTCTCGATTAGCAACTTTTGGTGAGGTACTCAAGCCTACTTGACCTACTTCCCATTGATCTTATATATCCCTCCTTTTTATTATTATGACAATATCAAAATGAAATTGTGATCAGTTGATGGTCAAGATATTTTTTCAATTTAACACAGTGTAAAATTCTCCCTCTTCCTATGTCACTAGCATTTTCTCTACCAGGTTAGTGTTTTTATTAAGAGCACTAGAGTCCTATGTTGGCAATTTTGGGTACATTGCCTTTGCTCAAGTGTATAAGTTGTCATTGATGTCAAGAAGCTCTTGAAGGAATTTGATTTGATGTCAAATAATTTGTTTTGATGAAGGTTACGGCATGACAGTTTCAAAGGTCTTTTGTAAACCCCAAGTTGGCGGGTTTAAAGATTACAGGTGGATGCATTAGTTTAATGCATTTGGGTCCAGGAGGAAGTATTTATTTAAATAATTAAAAACCTTGTTAAGGTTCCCTTTAATTATTTTTAAATAAATATTAAATTATTGTTTGCAATGGGTTCTCCTAACCCATGGCGCTATGTTTTAAGATTGTGGGCGCTAGCCAAGACCTCCGCCGACGTGTTAAACTCCTCGCCGACGTCAAGAGCTTATGGTAAAAATGCATATAAATCTCCCTCGATGAAAATCAAGAATTATCCCATCCGTATTTTGAAAAGAGTTGCTCGCTGTGATTTCGTGATCCGCTGTTCGGATTTCTTCTCCGATGTTTCCTTACTTTGTTCGACTGTGTCTTCACCATTTTCGTGAATCCGTTGTTCATTTTTTTGTACTCATCGTTTGTCGTAAATCCGTCGTAAGGTTTTCGTCTTCGTGTTCGCGTCAGAAGAAAGGGAGGCACTATTGTTTTATTTAATCCCTGGCATAGAAGGAACAAGGCTAACAGCGTGAGGTTTAAACCTCATCGGGTGCCTTTGGCGCACCGGTAGCGGCTAGGCTGTTGGCGCGCTACCCGAACGGGAGGTTTCACGTTCGAATAACGCGAAAGGGTTTTTCATCATGAAGTGGACGCAGCGGGTGGTGTTAGAATTCATGCGCAATTTCTCCATAGCATGATTTTTGATGTTGGCCAAGGTTTCGATGGGGACTTGTGAGCAGTCTTGGACAGGTTTCGGTGGGGACTTGTGAGCAGTTTTGGACAGGTTTCGGTGGGGACTTGTGAGCAGATTTGGATAGGTCCTAGCAGAGGACTTGTGAGCTGAGTTTGATAGTTCTATCAGAGAACTTGAGGACAGAGGTGCACTGGTTCTTTGAGAAGAACCTGAGGACAGATTTGGCAAGTCTTTGAGAAGGCTTGTGTGTAGAGGATTGATTTGTTCAAGCGTTGGACAGATCTGACAGAAAGAGGAAGACTTGTACTAGACCGACTGATTGTGTTTGGTACAGGTTGCTGAGCTACTGTGGACGTGATCATAGAAGGTAGAGGTCTCTTAGGCTAAGCATTGAGGACAGGAGGTCTTCAGTGGAAAGGAGTTCCACGTGCTGGCAAGAGGTAGAGGCAATTGATCTTCTGAGGGATCATTTCCAGAGCAGAGGGGAAGGTATCTCCTTTGAGCAGAGGCTCATAAATTCTGATTGGGGGAAGGTATCTCCTTTGGGCCGAGGCTCATAAACATTGTAATTGGGAAGGATTCCCAAAGAACTTTGAGATAACTTTTAGAGAAAAGTTTTGTGGACGTAGCCCAACCATTTTGGGTGAACCACGTTAAAATTGGTGTCACTTTGTGGATGATATTGTGCATTGCTTTGATATTGCTTTGGGTATATTGCTTTACTATTTTGAAGTATAAAGGAAAAAGTAAAAAGAGGTCTTATACTGTTCACCCCCCCCTCTCAGTATAAGCTTGTGTTCTTCAATTGGTATCAGAGCCGGTGCCTTTGAAAAGTTTAACAGCTTGAAGGAAAAGCTAGTAAAGAACACAATGGATCATTCAAGTGGCAATGCAACACCTATTCTTGATGGGTCAGATTTTGGTCTTTGGAGTGCAAGGATGAAGGTTCATCTAATGGCACTTGGGAATGAGGTTTGGGAAGTGATTGAAGATGAGTACACTATTCCTGAACATGGTCCTAATACTAAAGAAGAAAGGCTCCTACATCACAGCAATTCAAAAGCAATGAATGCAATCCTGAAAGGCTTACAGAAAGCAGATCTCACCAAAGTGATTCACTGCAAGACAACTAGTGAAATGTGGAAATAGTTGAAGGTGGTTCATACAAGTGATACAAATGTCAGAAAGGCCAAGTTGAGACACTTCAAAGGTATGTTTGAACAACTCAAGATGAATGATGATGAAAATATTAGTGACTACATGCTTCGTATGGATGAGGTTGTTAACTCCATGAAAGACTTAGGTCTTGAGCTTGCTGAAAATGATGTTTGTGATAAGATTTTAAGATCTCTTCCTAATAGATTTAGTGAAAATATTTTTGCTATTGAGGAAGCTAAAGATTTGGATAAGTTGAAAAAGGATGAGCTCCATAGTATACTTGCAGCATTTGAGTTGAGAACTCAAGTGAAGGTTGATGTCAAGAAAGAGGCGGCTTTCAAGGCTACCAAGAAATCCAAGGGTAAACAACTTCAAGATAGTGATGAGTCTTCTAGTGATGAAGAGGCATATTACAGCAAGAAAGGCAAGTTCTCTAGAAAGCACAAAAGTATGAAAAATATAAGATGTTTCAATTGTGGAAAGTTTGGTCATTATGCTACTGAATGTACTATTCCCAAGAATGAAAGTGATGAAGATAAACAAGATTCTAAGAGCAAGGATTCTGAAAAGCACAAGCATCACAGGAAGAACAAAGATGAGCACAACAATCAAGGAAAGAGGTATTCTCACAAGCACAAGAAGAGTTTCTACCTAGACAAAGCAAGTAAGTGTTCTAGTAGTGATAGTGAAAGTTCTTCAAGTGATGATGAAAATGAGATGTTGTTCATATCGAAAAAAGAGGAAGAACCGAAACATAGATTCATTATCATGAAATGTCTTAGATGTGGAAACTTTGGTCACCTTGAGGATGATTGCACAAATAATGATTTGGTTTCTAGTATGTATGAGGATGCTTCAGAAAACTATAAGGAAGATGCATGTATGGTTTTTGAAAAGGGTAGCACCTCTAGTGATAAGAAATCTGAAAAAGGCTTTGATGATTCAAAAAGCAAACAAATAGAGGAAGATATAGAGGAAGGTGAAGTAGATCTTGAAGGTGAACTTATTAGTGCTCTTAGTGCTTTGAAAAAGGAAAGAAAGAAGAATGCTAGACTCAAGGATAAGTTAGATGAATGTTGTATGGAGAGAGATGATCTTATAGAAAGTCTTGACTTCTCTATAGCTAAGACACAAGAACTCAAGGATGAGTTAGAGTCTAAGGTTCTTGAGTATAGTGAGTTAGAACAGAAAATGGCTTCTTTGAAAGAGGAAACTAAAGAGTACAAGGATAAGCTTTACGGGTTTCAAGATAGCTCCAAAAAGGTTAAGTCACTCATCAAAGGTCAAAGAAAGACAACAGATAAAACAGGCCTTGGTTTTGTTAAGCCACACAAGGAACAAGTTGGAGAGTCTAGTAAGAGACTCCAAAAGGAAGAGAGTTTGATGAGGAAAGTATTTCAGAAAAGGAGTCCTTGAATGATAGATGCACAGAAATAGAAAACAGAATTCAGAATGAGAAGAAGAAGTTTTCAGAACCTAAGAGGTCAAATAAAGGAAAGTTTCAAGGCGAGATGTTTTGCTTGTCACAGGTTTGGTCACATGGCTTCACATTGCATGGCTCAAGTGAAGAAGGTAAATGACAATTTTAGAAGTGCTAGTTTCTTTCAAGGGTATTGCTACTCTTGTCAATAGTTTGGGCACAAGGCAGTTTATTGCAAGGCAAATAACAAGAATAGGTTTGATCAGAATAGGTTTGGTCAGAACAGGTTTGGTCAGAACAGGTTTGGTCAGAACTGGTGGATTCAAAGATCAGGTTTACCTCAAAGAAACAACATCGTCAAGTGTTTCAAGTGCAACAATGAAGGTCACATAATCGGACAGTGTAGAGCTGAAATTCTAGAATACAGGAATAGGAACAGTGGCATGATCAGGTCCAAGGATCAAGGCATGGACAAGAACAGGGATGAGAACAAGAACAAGAATGGTGACAAGAACAGGAATATGGACAAAGAGTTCAAGAGAAGGCCCGACAAGGAAGTTATAGACGCTGATGATGATCAGTGCCTAATGGGAGTTTTACTCCCACCCTAGAATTAATCACCTCATCAGGAGGTGGGGGAGGGACTAAGCTAAGAGGCTCATTCTTAGTCCCGAGCCCCAAAGGTGACCCTTTGCCATTGATGACAAAGGGGGAGAGATATGAGTAAGGGGGAGAGCTTCAAAGTGAAGAGGAGAGCTTCAAGTCAGGGGGAGCAAAACTTCAAAGGAAGATTCTCAGTTGTGGGCACAATTGGTCAGTTGTTAGCACGGTTGGTTTCAGTTTTGGCTCTTGAGAAGTGTTTTCAGTAAAGGTTTGCCATCAATGACAAAGGGGGAGATTGTTGGCAATTTTGGGTACTTTGGGTACATTGCCTTTGCTCAAGTGTATAAGTTGTCATTGATGTCAAGAAGCTCTTGAAGGAATTTGATTTGATGTCAAATAATTTGTTTTGATGAAGGTTACGGCATGACAGTTTCAAAGGTCTTTTGTAAACCCCAAGTTGGCAAGTTTAAAGATTACAGGTGGATGCATTAGTTTAATGCATTTGGGTCCAGGAGGAAGTATTTATTTAAATAATTAAAAACCTTGTTAAGGTTCCCTTTAATTATTTTTAAATAAATATTAAATTATTGTTTGCAATGGGTTCTCCTAACCCATGGCGCTATGTTTTAAGATTGTGGGCGCTAGCCAAGACCTCCATCGACGTGTTAAACTCCTCGCCGACGTCAAGAGCTTATGGTAAAAATGCATATAAATCTCCCTCAATGAAAATCAAGAATTATCCCATCCGTATTTTGAAAAGAGTTGCTCGCTGTGATTTCGTGATCCGTTGTTCGATTTCTTCTCCGATTGTGTCTTCCCTTTACCTGTTCGACTGTCTTCACCATTTTCGTGAATCCGTTGTTCATTTTTTTGTACTCGTCGTTTGTCGTAAATCCGTCGTAAGGTTTTCGTCTTCGTGTTCGCGTCAGAAGAAAGGGAGGCACTATTGTTTTATTTAATCCCTAGCACAGAAGGAACAAGGCTAACAGCATGAGGTTTAAACCTCACCGAGTGCCTTTGGCGCACCGATAGCGGCTAGGCTGTTGGCGCGCTACCCGAACGGGAGGTTCCGCGTTCGAATAACGTGAAAGGGTTTTTCATCATGAAGTGGACGCAGCGGGTGGTGTTAGAATTCGTGCGCAATTTCTCCATAGCATGATTTTTGATGTTGGCCAAGGTTTCGGTGGGGACTTGTGAGCAGTCTTGGACAGGTTTCGGTGGGGACTTGTGAGCAGTTTTGGACAGGTTTCGGTGGGGACTTGTGAGCAGATTTGGACAGGTCCTAGCAGAGGACTTGTGAGCTGAGTTTGATAGTTCTATCAGAGAACTTGAGGACAGAGGTGCACTGGTTCTTTGAGAAGAACCTGAGGACAGATTTGGCAAGTCTTTGAGAAGGCTTGTGTGTAGAGGATTGATTTGTTCAAGCGTTGGACAGATCTGACAGACAGAGGAAGACTTGTACTAGACCGACTGACTGTGTTTGGTACAGGTTGCTGAGCTACTGTGGACGTGATCATAGAAGGCAGAGGTCTCTTAGGCTAAGCATTGAGGACAGGAGGTCTTCGGTGGAAAGGAGTTCCACGTGCTGGCAAGAGGTAGAGGCAGTTGATCTTTTGAGGGATCATTTCCAGAGCAGAGGGGAAGGTATCTCCTTTGAGCAGAGGCTCATAAATTCTGATTGGGGGAAGGTATCTCCTTTGGGCCGAGGCTCATAAACATTGTAATTGGGAAGGATTCCCAAAGAACTTTGAGATAACTTTTAGAGAAAAGTTTTGTGGACGTAGCCCAACCATTTTGGGTGAACCACGTTAAAATTGGTGTCACTTTGTGGATGATATTGTGCATTGCTTTGATATTGCTTTGGGTATATTGCTTTACTGTTTTGAAGTATAAAGGAAAAAGTAAAAAGAGGTCTTATACTATTCACCCCCCTCTCAGTATAAGCTTGTGTTCTTCATCCTAGCCCTATGTCGGTACGGTCAAATTCAAGCAAGTAGTATGCAATGGAGTATATGTGGTTTATTGAGGATATTTGGGATTAGGAAGGTATTTTTTTGAGAACAAAAGTTCCAAGTATATGGGTCTCCCACATAATTATTCTAAGCAGAGATGATATTTTTATTAGGTTAGGAGGTGATTGCTATAAGGGAACAAGTATAGGCACTATCTGTTGACCTAAGGTTTAGGGCTGAATAGAATCCATATCAAATTGGGATAGATGTATCTTATAAGCATTAGGAGGATGATGGTAACCTTTATGGCGTTATTGGAAAGGAGTTTTTAGATAGTTTTGATATTGGAATATTTGGGTGTTCTCTTGAATCGTAAGGGTTATGACCTCATTAGATACCATCATTAATATGTTACTCATCTCATCCAACTAATAAGGGTATGGATTAGTAGAAGGTTGTTATTTATTATGAGGGGGTACTTATACTGAGACTAATATTAAAGAAAGGATTAGCTAAAAATTAGTAGGCTAAACAATGGGAGGTGGTTGATAGGGAATTTGAAAATTTAGAAATAAAGGTACTGGAGGTCTAGGAGTAAGTCTTTATATATGAATCAAGTTGTTTTTAACATGAATGAAAATATTGTAGGCTTGGGGTAAAGAGTTTCCTCCTTTTGACTTTATCATCATAGCATTTAGGAAGTAAAAAAAATCCATACCTAGTAGTGGTCGAACATCATTGGGTATTATTTGCCAGGTATTTTGGAATATGTTCTTGAAGTCATCATATTCATAGGAACTCTTTTTATGGTGGTCAATTACTCTAGAAGAGACACATTATTTGAATTTTTACCAAATATAATAATAAATAGGTCTGCAAGTTGGTCCTACATCCTAATAAAATGAGGTTGGAGACTGATGTATCATTTGCAGGTATTTCCTTTGAAGGACACAACTAGTAGAATTAGGGTGACATTATGTAACTAAATATTATGCCAATGCATAAGCTAACCATGTGATGGAGATGCTTCATAGGGGTGCTGAAATATTCTCTCTTGAAATAGGGTAGCAACTTCAATGGAGAGGCTAGTATCTCATCCCATGTTCCATATGGAATATTTAGTTGCAATGGACCTCTACCATTCTAGGAAGGGGACCTTCTAGGTGACTAATTCTACTATGTTACCATATGATGATGTCGGTACCTCCTTCTATGATCATGGTTAAGGGGAGGTAGAAAAACCAATATATTTTCTCTTGTAATGGATCTTATAATAGGTTAAAATTTTATAAATTTATTGGGTTTGTTAATATTAGTGGAGTCACCAAATATTGAGTTCTTTAGCCAGGAGAGTCATCAAGAAAATGTTTTCTTGGAATGGCTCTAGAGATTAGGGTATCTACCAAGATACCAATTAGTATTATGGGGTCCCATTGAGCATGAAAATAATATTTTTGGGACACTTAGAGTGCCATGGCCATCCATTATGATAGTTGGATGTACGTGATACATGCATCATGCATAGAGCATAATAGTTTAAAATTCTTGAGTGTGGGACCACGACTTATATGATAACATCTAATATTTTTTCTATGGTTGGTTCCTTATTGGATATAATATTTGACACTTAATATCCTATGCTACTCCTAATATACCATATCTTACCAGGGGAAATGGGGAGAAGGAAAATAAAGAAATAAAAATCCTAAGCTATGGGTGGTGATGTGCCAAGATCATGAAATATTCTATATATTAGTGGGATGAATAAACACATGCATAATTCATAAACAACTAAGAATGAACATGGTCTCAATCTGACATAATCATTCATCCATGATATATAAATAAATAAATAAATAAATAAATAAATAAATAAATAAATAAATAATATATATATATATATATATATATATATATATATATATATATATATATATATATATATATATATATATATATATATATATATATATATATATATATATATATATATGAACTAATACAATGCAATATTAGCCACAACTTCTTATATAAATCAATACACACATAAGGACCATGACATATATAGACTAGTAACAACTATCTCTCTCTCTATATATATATGAAATATTTTAATACATACATGCTAGAAATAAAGAGGCTTGAAGGTTACTAGTAAGATAAATCAATATTTGAGTCTATATCGATACATAAAAGCAAAGAGAAAATTATACACAAGATCAACTACTAGGTATGAATATACATTAGTAAATGAGTCATCGCCTATAGGAGAAGTTGTTATGCTTAGCATGGTGGGTGTGTGGAGGTGGATGATATGGTGATAGGAGTTGACTAAGTGATGATGGTGAGGAGTGGGGTGGAAGTAAAGGTAGTGGTATGTGATGCTAATTTAACTAGGGAGGTTAAGAGAGGTGACATGGTTTGTGGGACCAATGGTTTTTTCATGATGGCTTGGACAAGTGGGATGGAAATGAGGTAATAGGGATGGATCCCATCATGATAGTCATTGGTGGAGGTGGGGTGACTCTAGGGAAACTATTATGTGGGGTGCCTCCTAGAAAAATTGGCGTTGCACTAATGGATATAGGAGAAGTGCAACAAAAGAGGTAAGGGGAAGAAGCAAGAATAAAGGAAGAAGAGGAGAAATAAAATGGAGTGGATATAGAAGAATAAGCAATAGAGAGAGAAGGTGGAGTGGTGGATGGTGAAATTGGAGAGGGAATATGTGTAATTATGGCCATTAAACTAGTTATTACCAACATGGAAGAGAAGCCTCCTTGAGGGATTTCCCCTATTAGAGTTGGGTTTTTGCTATTGTTGCTACTACTCTACTATCATGGCTTCTTCACTAAAATATTGATCTATACTTCTTGTAGAGAGGGAAAACTACCCACCACATATGATTCTTGATTGTATCTACTAGGAGCCAAGGTGATCGCAAGGCTTGTTGTTCCTCTACACTCGAGGGCTTTGGGGATCGAAGGGTTCACTAGGAATGGTTTAAGGACTCACTCCAAGTATGGGATGGAATGTTTTGATGTGTTTATTTGAACAAGCACCTATGTTTGGTCTTACTAAGATCTAAGCTATGAAAAATTAAAGAACAATGTAGGGCAAGTAATGATGCAATCAAACAAGGAGCTATTCCTAGAATGATTCTTTGATTGAATGAGGACTATCCCTAAATTTGCAAGAAAGTAAATATTTTATTCTTTTAGGCAAGAGTTCAAGAGAATGCACAAACAAGATTAGCCTAGATGCAAACTATATGCTTTTTCTTCTTTTTTGATGCCTAGAAATGAAATCAAAATATCTTCTTTTCTTATGATCTAAATTTAGAAATGAACAAAAATGGACATAGGCACACAAAAAATAACCTAATAGATCTATCAAAGCACTTACTTGATCTGGTGGTTTATCCTAGCTAAATTCATGCCCTGTAAATTGTAAATTTAAAGTCAATCAAACTTACAAAACAACTTCAAAACCCTTGAAAAATTGATTAGTGTTTGGGGGCCTACTTAGGCCATTATGTGACTGAGCTTGGAGGTACAACAATCAAGCTCTCTTGGTCCTTTTAGCTAACTATTCAAAAATAAAAATTATTGTTGACATTTGGGAACAAGCAAAACAAGATATGATAACATGAAATAGTGAAAATAGACTACAAAGAAGGTGGATGTAATGGAGAACAAGTATACAAATACCAACCTAGGGTTTTGGAAGTAGAAATTTACCCCCAAGTTACTATTATTTAATTCACGCATTGTAATTTGCAGCTACAAATTTGGTAATAGAGAATAAATTGTAAAACCAAGAGTTTCACCGAATTCATTCCCCATACAAGAGGGCTCAAAAGCCAATTTAGGAGTACAAATGTAGTCTAATATTTAAATTATGATCTAATAGCTAACAAATGCAACTATGATATATGATAATCCTATAGAAGCAGTAGGAGTAAAGGTAGATGATATTTCCTCCTTCTAGAAGATAGTTTATCATCAAGGCTTCGCCACTTGCTCATCCACATCAAAAAATCACAAGAAGAACATGATAAAGTAGAGAACATAGAGCATTCCAAGAACATTCAAATATTGGGATTGTTAAGAATATAAGATTGATCTGGGATCAAGATGAAATCACCTATGTTAAAAAGGGGATCCAATCCTTCTATTTATAGGAGGTTTGGAGGGGGTTTAGGTAGGAAAATGAAAAATAAACTTGGCCAAGAGTCGATGCCACAAAGGTTGGCCAAAAAATTGGGCTTTTCAAGAGAAAAATCCTAAATTTGTCAAATTCATACCCCATCCTAGATGATTGTGAATTCAATAAGGCCAAGAAAAAAGCAAGCAAAAGGGAGAAAAAGAAGCCCAAACTTGCACTTAGCAAGTTTGAGGGACTTCTTAAGGATCTAAGGGGGAAAGTGACTCATTTTGATGGGTCAATTTTCCATGTCTACATTTTGCCCCCTCTTTGATGCATTTATGGCCTAATAAATGCATCAAAGAAAGATGTAGACACCTACAAGCAAAAAATGATGAACATAAAAAGGGGTGGCTGGTTTAGAAGAAGGGATGGTGCAAAAATGGTGTCATTCCAAACACTTTAAATTTTACATGCAAAATGGGGCATTAATGACATTAATGTCCCTAAGGCCGGGGTGCCCCCTCGAGTTTCAGAAGGAATGCAAAATTCTTGAAGAAACTCAAAAATGGTAGACACAGAAGAAAATAAAGTAGCAAATAGAGAGAAAAAGAATAAAAAGAAAAGAGGAGAGAGAAAAAGGGGAAAGGGGAGGGTGAAAATGAAAATCATTTTCACCATGCAAAGAGGAGAAGAAGAGCTCTAGAGAAAATAAGCAAATGATGCTTCCCACACACCATTTAGCCATTGCGAGGGGTGAGGCTGATGCAGTAGTAGAGCGAGCATGGGTAAGGACCAAAACCTAACTTCTAGACTAGGCTAGACTAGGATTTAAGCTTTAATTTTAATTTTATTTAATTTTAGAAGAAATTATCATGCATGGCTTGGCACAAATTTAGAGTCAAACCATGAATTTGGTTAGATATTTATGAAAATTAAATTTCCATCCCAAAAATACAGGGTGTGAATTTATGCCCTAAAAGAGACAAGGCATAAATTTGGAAGAAGAGAAAGAAAAGAGAAAATGAGAGAAAAAGAAGAAAGAAGAGAGAAGAGAAGAAAAGAGATTAAAATTATGATGATCTTGATTTGAGTTGTTTAGTGCTTTTAATTGATTAAAGTTTTATTTAATTTTTTTTGTAGCATGATGTACTCGAGAGCAAGGAGTGGTGTTGAGCTCCTTGGAGGAGGCACTACAAAAAATCATGATGACAGAGGGATACACTACGGATGGTGGAGCTACTACATCTAGTAGAGATGCCTAGGTGGAGGTAGATAGAGTGCTACTAATGGCACTAGTGGAGAGATGGTACCCAGAGTCATCGACATTTTGGCTACCGATAGGAGAGATGACCATCACACTAGAGGATGTGTGGTAGATCTTATGCATCCCCATCAAGGGAAGAGTAGTTTATAGAGCATGAGGGTATTGAGTAGCACTACAATAATTATTGGGGGATCCAACTCATGAGGTCCAGTAGAGTGGACTCCATGTAGATGAGATGCCCACATGATATGGAGTTGATGCATTGATGATGATGCTTTATGGGGTAGTGGTTAGGTTCCTTGGTATGCCATACGAGTAGGAAACACCTGCCATGGGCATTAGAAGGAGTAGTGGTAGACATGCAAGATCAATAGATTAGATTTGTATGGGGACCATATGTGTTGGCTTATTTATACAAATATTATACAATATCATGTACAAGTGATATATAGGGCTAGTTTATATGACCTTGCTCTAGGTGTGGTGCTAGGAGCACATAGTTATCTAGAGACCACATGCACTACTAAGGCCATTACTCCAACCTAGAGTGACCAATAGTATATAGGTGGGCCCGAGACTACGAGTGAGTCTAGAGGACATATATTGATATCCTATCACTAGCGAGGTGAGTGGTAGATGAGTTACGAGAGCACCAGATTATATGGTGACCATGGTATCTACACCCTAGATGGGCTGAGAATGTGGAGGTTTTAGTGAGGGTACAAAGGATCAGGTGGGTGGTGATAGAGAGGGAGGAGCTAGAGCTCTACAAATTTGACTAAGTCTAATGATAGCTTGACATCCTCTAGGAGATACCAGACTTGGGATACTACTAGTTTAGGAGGGTGCAATAGGACCCATCAGGGGTCAAAGGGGACCCTAATGTGGGGAGGTTCATGAAGGAGGACCTAGATGACCCACTCTATGTCGATCTAAGAGTGGATAATGTTAAAGTAGCCCTTAGGTATAGAAGATGGTACAAGGGTATTGAGACCCCAAGGATCTCCCCATTAGTGCTAGTGTAGAGGCCTCAGGTCATGGACTCAGGAGTGTAGTTAATGCTACGAGAGGCCACTCGATGCACTACTAAGTGATGATAGAGGGGTGTAGACCCTCCTAGGTAGATATGGGTATAAGTTAGGATAGATATGGTGATGACCATGAGGATGACCATCACCCTCTCTAGCTCAAGGAGGAGGGAGAATAATTGGAGGTGCCCCCATAATGATAGAGGGTATGCTGAGTAGGGTGACAAGAGATACCTCTACATCAATGATGATAGGACCTAGTAGGACCATGGTTAAGATGTCCAAAGAGGGAGGCAAAGGTGCTATAGGACAAGATGGAAACCATGTAGAGGGATATGGACCTACTTTAAGAGGATAGGTCCAAGAGGCTAGAGGGGATGTAGAGTTCCTTAAACATAGCACTCATAGAGTAGGATATAGTGAGGGCTGAGGTAGACCACCTTAAGGGAGAGATGATTTAGCTAGAGCTAGAGTGATAGCAGGCTCAAGATTAGGGGATGGCTATCATTATAGGTAGCTAGTTGGGTGAGGGGATATACCTACTATAGGAGGAGCTATAGAGGGTGAGGGAGAAATTAGAGGCATTTGTATGGAGGGAGACCTTCTACTAAACCCTATATTTATAGGTAGTTCCAACGAAGCAGAGGATACCTCTATTGTCCTTCTTATAGACATAGAGTAGGTTGTGGTCTAGATCACAAACTATTTCATAGTCTATGAACATACCCCCACCATGACCACCTCCAATGAATAGAGCAGAGGAGATTGGCTCATAGTGCTAGGGCTAGGATCAAGATGATATGCCAATTTTGATTGTGGCATGCATCCCTAGGCTAGGTGATGGTCAAGTGTACCTAGCTCAGATTGTGGCACACCAACACATTGCTTGACACATACTTGTTTTTGAGTAATAATATTCTATGATTTATTGTGTATATGATTTTATTATGTGATGTTAATTGTTGGTTATGCATGATTTAGATGAATACAATGCATGATGAATGAACCTTAACTAATAAATAGAAAATGAACTTAACTAATGAATGCAAAATGAATGAACTAAATGAAATGCATGACAAAATGATCAGAGAAGAAAAATGAAGACAAGAAAAGGGGATGGAAGAAAGAAAAGAAGAAAAACAAGAAAAAAAATAAAAACCACGAATTTATCTTAGAGTGAATTCATACCCCATAAGGATAGGGTATGAATTTGGAAAAAGAGAAGAAAATAAGGAAAATAAAGAGAAGAAGAAGAAGAAGAAGGAGAAGGTCAAAAAAAGATCAAAGAAAGAAAAATATGCTTAGATCATGATATTTGAATCAACATAGACCGCAAGGGGTCAATGTGATCAAATAATCATAAGCTAAGAAAAAAATAAAAGAAAATATGGAGTGAAACCTTGTGAGGATGTATGCTCACAAATGGTCAAGGATGGAGCGAAACCTACTATGGGTGTAGTGCTCATGAGTGACCATGAAGCTATCCTATGAAGGTGTTATGCTCACTAAAAAGAACAAGTGTGGAGTGATACCCACTATGGGTGTGATGCTCACTAATGGTTATATGTGGAGAGATACCCACTAGGATGTATGCTCACAAATGGCCTAATGTGGAGGTTGGTGCTCACTTGGCAGCCATGAAGCTATCTTGTATGGGGTGTAATGTTTGATTGATTTACCAAAAGGAGTGTAACCCGATAGGGGTGTGGTGTGTGCAAAATATGGGTGAGAAAAGCAAAGCAAAATAAAAATATGTGTGTGTGCATGTGTTAGATAGAAAGAAGATAGAAGAATGAGAGAAGCAAGAAGTAAACAATATTGTGTGTGTGTGTCCTTTTTGAAATTTCAATAGCTAAGAGATGTGCATAAGATAGTCAGTGGTCATATGAACACCATAAATTATATTCATGTGGTATCTACCCTATCCCATGAGGATCCCTTAACAATTGAAATATCAAGAAGGAAAAGTGTGAGCAAAACAAGATGTGCATAGATAGAAGAAGGAATATATATCCTTTGTCTTGGAGAAGAGAAGAAAAGATTGAAAACTTTCAAAGGAAAAAAGATATACAAGAGATGAAGAACTATATCCCTTGACTTGGAGAAAAATATTATGATTATTGAAACTTTCAAGGTCAAGGAATATATGAGAAGAGAAGAGAAGAAAAGAATGATTGATGAAAATAGATGCAATGATATGAAAAATGCATGGAGATGTGCCCTAGGTTGGGGGTTTGCTAAGCATCAATGACCTAGTATGAGTGCAATGCATGTGAGCTAAAACCTAACTAGGTTTCATCACTTGCCTCATTGTGAAGTCCCCAAGAATCTATATGCTCAAGCAGTCAGATGCAAGTATGATCAAGCAACAAAGTATCTATATGACAAGTAAAGATGTAGAATGGAATAGAATATCAAGCAATTCATGCAAAGTATGACAAGAAGTCATGTAGTATGAGCAAGCAAACCAAATGTAAGATGAAGAAGGAAGATGTGAAATCATGCATAATATCATTTTAGGTGCATTATGTTCATTAGTTCTTTAAGTTCTTTACCATCTAACATTGCTAAACGATAGGCTCCTAAGCCAAACTTGGTCATTATGACAAAGGGGCCTAGCCAATTGGGCTAAAACTTACCCTTTAGATCTATGTGAGCATTAGTGTTCTTTTGGTTTTCCTTGAGAACAAGGTCCCCAACCTCAAAAGAATGAGTGCAAACTCTCTTAGAGTAAGATTGCTTGAGCCTATTTTGATAGGCTCGAAGATGCTCTAAGGCATGGATGTGCTTCTCATCCAATAACTCCAATTGGTTTAAATGATCTAAATAATACTCATCACATAAACCAGGTATCTTGCAACAAGATACACAAGGATGGTACTTCTAAATCAAATGAGAAGACTACCTTAGTGTCATAGATCAAGACATAAAGGTTGCACTTGTAGGAGTTTGCACACTAGTACGATAGATCCATAAGGTAGGATACAACTAGATATACCAATCGTGATTGGTATTACTTACTAGCTTCTTAAGGATCTTAACTAAAGATTTATTAGATACTTTGGCTTGACCATTACCCTGGAGATAATATGGAGTTGACCACTTGTTCTAAATCTTGTACTTAGCACAAAGTTTATGGATATCCTTGTTCTTGAATGTAGTGCCATTATCAAAAATAATAACCAAAGGAATCCAAGGGTGCACTAAAGTTATCATATTATAAAATAATATGTTAGAGGGATAAGGTGGTCCCTCATCCTCATTACTCCACTCTAAGCCATGATGATCCATGAATTTAACATAAGTAATGACTTGATCATCATCAATTGGTAAGGGTTGGTTTTTGTTGGGGATGTAACCTATGCCACATCTCCTAAGCCAAAGCTCAACTTCCAAAGGCTCTTGAATACCTTTCTATTATGGCCCCAAACCCTTACCTACATATCCCATACTAGATAGGATATGCTTAGGAAGTGGGTAATCATTGGATAGATAACAATGGGTAAAGGTTCTCTCTACTAGAAAGGGGTTGCTACCATGGATCTTTTCTTTGTGGGATGTACCCACATAGACAAAGGTACACATATCGATGTGTACTACTTCACCCTTTTTATGAGGTAAACCCATAGTTTGGGGTGAAGGTGGTAGCTTAGCTAGATCTAGAAGAGGATTTTCATCGAGTAGATTAGATTGATCTTATGATGAGATTATGATTGATGATTCCTCACTTATTTTGAATTTCAATCTTCTTGATGATTTGAGAATTATGAGAAGATATGAGAGGAAAAGAAGAAGTAGAAGAAAGAGAAACATATGGACAAAAATTGATGCTAGATTGAGCTTGCTCAACCATTGAACAATATTGGAATGGATGAGGGTCACCTTGGATGGTGATAAGTTGATTTTTAAATTCATACTTTAAACATTGATGAAGAGTAGAAGGGACAACCCTCATGGCATGAATCCAAGGGTATCCAAGAAGAAGATTAAAATATGTTGGGCAAGATACCACATAAAACAAAGTATCTAAGATCTTAGGTCCTACCCTAAGGGGAAGGGATAAAATGTCATAAGCCTCTTAGGACTCATTGTTGAAAGCCTTTATGATGACATCATATTTGGTTAAATCTTCCTCCTTAAGTCCAAAATTTTAGAAGAAATTATAAGTGCATATATTGAGGGAGGAACCATTGTCCACCAAGATCCTCTTGATGAACTTTTCCCCAATATATCTAATGATGTAAAGGGGAGAATCCCCTTGTAAATTTGAGGAAGGAAGATCATCATCATAAAAGATATGTGATTTATCCCAAGAGTACCTACAACATTGGCTAGGTTACTAGGGGGAAGATCTTGTGGGACAGATTGTTGACTTAGAAGCTTCAACAAGGCTTCCCTATGAATAGGAGAAGTCTATAAAAGTTCTAAGAGGGATATCTTGGTAGGTGTGTTACTTAACTATTGTTGAATATTGAAGGAGACTTTTGGTTGTGGCTTCAACACTAAGGTTGGTTTTTCTACACTTGTGCTCCTTTTTTGGGTACTCTTAAGAACTAAGGGTGGTCTAGAGGGTTGGTTGGATGTAGAACTTATCTCCTACTAAGATTGTTGAGTTGGTTGAGCTTGAGCTTGTTGCCTTGTAGTAGTTGCTATCATACCAACCATGTTGTTGTAGGGAGGTGGCACATTATGATATGATACTTGATTAGTTGTATATTGCCCATGATTGGATAGGGGATTTTGGAAGATCCCCATATCTTGATTAGTTGTAGGTGTCTATTGAGTAGGAGGTTGATTAGTTGGAGGTTTGTGGTTAGGAGTGGGTTGGGAATCATCCATAACAAGATGACATTCATCTATTAAATCTTGAACCATGTGTTTCAACCTCTTACATGAGTTCATCATATGCCCCTCCACTCTATGATACTCATAATGTTGACCAGGCTTATACCAATATATCATGGTATCAAGTTGCCTTATGGGAGGTAGTTCGATCATCTTAGCTTCCAAAAGTTGCTTAAGGACCAATGAAATAGGTTGGTTGAGTCTAGTAAAATTCCTTGGTGGGGATTTTTGAGGTTTGCTAAGTACCAACTTCTGCAAGGTACTAGCGACATTAACATTGTTGGTTTACCTATTATCTATTACCCCATCACCAACTACATGCTTGTTCTTATATTGGGTTTTCATGGTCCTTTCTTCTTATTTCCTTAACTTGATTTGACCTCTTCGAATGAGAGCCTTCTCTACTCTTCTTGCCAAATCTATTGCTTGTTCAAAAGAGGTAATGGTTGTTGTTTCCAATTCATATGAGATATACTCTTGTAAATTTCCAATAAATATCTCTAACATGTCTCAAGGAGGTAAGGTGTATCTTAAACGTCCAACTAAACTTCTCCATCGAGACAAGAATTCTAAGAAACTTTCATCTTTACCTTGCTTTAAAAGATATAAATATTGAATGGTTACTCCTTTCTCCACATAAGCTCCAAATTATTGAACAAATAACTCAATTGTTTCTTCAAAGTTTCTCAAATAATGATGGGGTAGTTGATAATACCATTCCAATGCCATACCACCAAGGCTTTTAGGGAATATTTTTAGCAACAACATATCATCATATATAATATCATGGCATGTTGTTCTAAACATCCTTAAATGTTCTATTGGGTCCTCTATTCCCTTATAAATGGGTAAGATCAACATTGGAAAATGCTTAGGGTAGGGCCTAGTGGCTACCATGGGATCTAGGGGTTGATTGCACATTTCCTTATAGTTATAAGTGAAACTTGGAGCTTGTAGTGTATCCATTCTTAATGCCAATTATTTCACTATACTTGTCAAACTTTGCATATCGGGATTGTTGTTGTGCAATACCCCTAGATTCCCTAAGGGTGGGTTATAGGTAGGTTGTTGAAAGGGAACTTGGTTAATGTTGGAGGTATTAACACTATTATGGTATGGGTTATGAAATGGGATGTTTTGTGTAGTATCTTGTTGTGGGATGTAATTTACATTTGGTGGAATAAAAGAAGGAATGTTGAGATTAGAAAATGAGAAGGAAATTGAACATTACTTTGGTGGAATGCACTACTAGTTGGAGGAGGTTACAAAATTCCCCCAATGTTGGTGGTTGTTGTAGTAGCATATGTAGGTTTATAAAATGGATTAACATTATGAGAAGATTGAAATAAAGGATTGAATGCAAATATTTGAGGAGATTTGATTTGAGGATGAGATATTCTAGCTTCTTCAAAGTGGGTGTCTTCATCTAGGGCCTTATCCAAGGCTTGCCTATTTTGCCTAAAGAAATTCAAGAAATGATTATATGATTTGAAGGTGAGTTGACCATTAGGTCCTTCAATAGGATCAAAGTCCTCACTAGTCTCTATGTCCTCTTCTTCTTCTAGATTGGGATTCTCCCTATCAACCTGATCATCCTCATGGCATAGAGGATTCTCTTCTAGCTCTATCATATTTCTCTTATTCCTAAGGTTTGGGGCCATAGGATTAAGAGAAAGAGAAATGGGAGAGAAGAACTAATACAAAAAACAAAGGACACAAAAGAATTTATTAAGTTTTTGTTTAATTTTTCTAATCTATGCAAATAAATTTAAATGGTCTTGCTTATAGTTTAAAAACCAAAACAAAAGGAGACAAAGGAAAGAGGCTTCCTAGATGGCCACTAAGGATGTGTTTCATATTAAGTTCACCAAATATGTAGAGGGGGAAAACTGCCCATCACGTATGATTCTCGATTGGATCCACTGGGAGCCAAGGTGACTGCATGGGTATGTTGATTCCTCTACACTCGAGGGCTTGGGGGATCGAAGGGTTCACCAGGAATGGTTTAAGGACTCACTCCAAGTCTAGGATGGAATGTTTGATGTGTTTATTTGAACAAGCACCTATGTTTGGTCTTACTAAGATCTAAGCTATGAAAAATTAAAGAACAATGTAAGGCAAGCAATGATGCAAGAAAACAAAGGACTATTCCTAGAATGATTCTTTGTTTCAATGAGGACTATCCCTAAATTTACAAGAAAGTAAATATTTTATTTTTCAAGCAAGGGTCCAAGAGAATGCACAAACAAGATTAGCCTAGATGCAAACTATATGCTTTTCTTATTTTTTGATGCCTAGAAATGAAATCAAAATATCTTCTTTTCTTTATGATCTAAATCTGGAAATGAACAAAAATGGACACAGGCACACAATAAACAACCTAAAAGATCTATCAAAGCACTTACTTGATCCGATGGTTGATCCTAGCCAAATTTATGCCCTATAAATCATGACCATGAATTCGGTCAAACCTACAAAACAACTTCAAAACCCTTGGAAAATTGATCAGTGTTTGGGGGCCTGCTTAGGCCACTATGTGACTGAGCTTGGAGGCACAAAATTCAAGCCCCTTGGTCCTTTTAGCTGACTATTCAAAAATAAAAATGATTATTGACCTTTGGGAACAAGCAAAACAAGATATGACAACATGAAATAGTGAAAACAAAGTGCAAATAGAATGGATGTAATGAAGAACAAGTATGCAAATGAGAACCTAGGGTTTTGGGAGCAAAAATTTACCCCTAAGCTATTGTGATCAAATTTGTGCCCCATAATTAGTGACTATGAATTCGGTAACAAAGAAGAAATGGCGAAACCAAGGGTTTCATCGAATTCACACCCCATAAGGGCAGGGCACAAATTCACACAAGAGGGCTCAAAAGCTAATTTAAGAGTACAAAATGTAGTCTAATATTAAAAATTAATGATCTAAGAGCTAATAAATGCAAAGATAAAACCTGATAAGCCTGTAGAGGAAGCAAGAGTAAAGGTGGAAGACCTCTCCTCCTTCTAGAAGATAATTTATCATCAAGGCTTCTCCACTTGCTCATCCACAGCAACAAATCACAAGAAGCACACAATAAAGTAGAGCACATAGAGCATTCCAAGAGGATTCAAATATTGAGAGCGTCAAGGACATAATATCAATATAGAGTCAATATGGAATCACCTATGATGAAAAAGGGAATCCAATCCTTCTATTTATAGGAGTTTTGGAGGGGATTTAGGTGAGAAAATGAAAAATAAACTTGGCCAAGAGCCAACACCACAAAGGTCAACCCAAAATTGGGGTTTTTCAAGAGAAAAATCCTAACTTTACCGAATTTGTGCCCCATCCTAGATGACCATGAATTTGGTAAGGCCAAGAAAAAATAAGCAAAAAGGGGAAAAAGAAGCCCAAACTTGCCCTTAGCAATCTTGAGGGACTTCTTAGGGATCTAAAGGGAAAAATGACTGATTTTGATGTGTCAATTTTCCATGTCTACACTTCACAAACCCCTTTTACCCTTTTATCCCTATCTACCTAACTATTGCTAGAGTCATCAAAATAGCTAAAATGGTGATCATCAACATTACTTGTTTCTTAGGCTTGATATTGTGTGTGGTTGAGGTCCCTATCACTACTTCTATTATGAACTTAGCCATTTAAATGCCTTTGGGGTTCCTTTTTGTCCTAGATAGTAGAAAATATGATATCAAATGGGCTATCCCTTATAGACTTGGTTATTGTGTTTGTTTCATAACTCATTTGCTACAACACAATGATTTTCTTATTTGTATACCCTAGCTTCTAGTGTGTACCCAATATCTAATGTTTTTGTTAGATTTTTGAGTATATGATATAGGAAATGCAACCACAAGATGTAACATAGGCAATATAATATATATATATATATATATATATGATAATAACACTATAATATGTAGGAAAATAAAGAGATAAACTTTTACAATAACTTAGAAATATGCAGTAATGAAGGCTCATTAAAATAGTACAATGCAATATAATAGAGGAAATGAACACAAAATATTTTTAAAGGAACTGCATTGTACTCCTATACCAATCTATACTATGCACTCTCTATATTATCTCCTTACTTTCCACTCACTATAAGGCCTATATATAGGAAGATAAGTTCCTTGGCCCTCACTCTACCTTTGAATCTATCCTATGACTCATGTACATGTGGACTACATGCACATTTACATCATTGTACATTCTAATACTTGTGCATTTATTACATGCTAAAATAACTACTTTACTCTAAATTAAAATCCTACTCTAGTAATGTACCAAAGATGGTACATTGATATATACTCAATAATGTAATATACTCTAACACCCCATGTATTACATTATTTGGGTATTGAAGACTTTAGTCTTCAATATGGATATTCGATCTTTAGATGCCCTTCTGATTGATCTGGTTCTTCTTATTCAAATTTAGTATTCGATTCATTCTTTGTGTTTTATTTATTATAATCTATGTTTGTATATTTTTCAGTATTTTATATTGTTCTTGTAAGCAAATAAAGAAGAACCCAAAAAATAAAAAATAAGGATAAGCAATGTGCAAATAAAAATACATTTTGTATTAATATATAGTGGACCCTTGATCTCCTTTTACAATGAGTTACCCCAAGTATGCAAAGGCATGATTACAATATTTACTTGCTCTAAAAAATACAGTGATAAAAAAGGGGGAAAATCCCTTTTGCCTAATCAAATGAATGTGGTGTCGGTTGATCTTCTCTACTACAATCAGTTGTTTGGATGGGCTTGAATATCCTTGCAGGCCATCCTAGCTTCAATAGCTACTCAAGAACCTATCACCTGCACACATATCCTACCAAAATAGAGTTAATAGCATATGAAGGACCTCCACTGTGTGAGGCCCTTTTTAATGTAGGTAAAATATATAAAACCCTAAAATGTAAATACTTGTAGAACATGAAAATAAAGTGTAGAAGGCAAAAAATAATGAAATATAAAACCTTACTGATTTACCAACTCTGATATAGGTCTATTGATGGTTGAATATAATCTTGTTAAAACTTAGGGATTTGTTTGGGTCTCTTTTGATCCAAATGATATAATAATTGTTGAAGATATTTTAGGGTTTCTTAGGAACCTACCCTCAAACTTTCAGCTCAATCCAAGTTCGGATGAGTGAGATATGGCCAAAAAAAGTTGGGTAGTTTGAGCAGTCCTATGCAAATGTGGGCAATGTGATGGTATGATTTTGTTCTCTTCCTTCATGGGTATCTATTGATCCAAATGATATGAAAATTGGTGGAGATGTTCTAGGGTTTTTAGAAACCTACCCTAAAATTTTTAGCTCTATACAAATTTGGATGAGTGAGATATAGCCAAAACAAGTTGGGTAGTTTAAGCAGTCCTGCATAAATGTGGGTAGCATGATGGTATGATTTCATCCCTCCCATTCACAAAAGTTATGGGGTTTTTATTACCTTCTTGAAGTTTAGGTTAGTTAACCTAGGTGTTGTAGGTGAGTTGGAGAGGAGAGGTAAATCTTCCAAGGGAGGTCCTAGGTTTGAATATCCACCCTACCAAAAAGTTGAATTAGGTACCAAAAATCCAATTGATAATGTTGGTGTGAGCAGGGCTAGGTGCGACTCCCGGGTGACTTTGATGGTGTAGAACCCCCTGTTCATGGTATCTCAGACCAAGGCAGCCCCACAAGGGGTTTTTCACTTAAAAAAAAAGTTTAGGGTAGTTAGATGATGTGGATTAGGTTTTGTGAAGGATTAGGTTTTGGAAAATGGCTAGGATTTGGTGTCAACATATGCCCCCTTTTGTACTACATTGTGTAAAACACAATGCAGTGCAAAAACAAGAGACACCTAGTTTTATTGGATAGAGAAATGAACTCTTTCATTAACACACAAGATAATTATTTTTGAAATTTTTTATTTTGAATTACCCCCTCAATTGGTGAATGGGTGAAGGATGAAACCCATGAGCCAATTGACCAAATGTGGATGATGAAAGGGGTGGCATTGATGGATGCAAATGTTGAAAATCAAGATCAAGTTAGTTACCCCAAATTTGGGGTAGGCCTATGTTGTTGAAACTTCACCTTTGGTTGAGATGATGTGTAATTTTGATGTGGTAGATGGACCATCCAATAAGGGTGCATGTTCAACCCATTTTATAGATGGCATGGTGCATAACAAATTGATTTTTGTGAAGAACTTCAATTTTTACGACTTCGTTGAGAGGGCTTGATGAAAACCTTGGTCAAATTTTCTTGAACATAGTTGCATTCCAAAATTGAGGGACCAAACTAATTTGATTTCAGACTAGATAACATGAGGTGATATCTTGGATGCATTGATGGGTTGATTTGATGACTTTTGAGGTTGATTTTATGGTTTTTTTTAATTGAATGTGACCAAAGGAGTTTGGTTCCTTTGGAGCCTTTTTGAATTTTGGTATGCATGTGATGAAATGAATGTATTATGAATGAATGCAATTGGTGATGATGTATGCAAATGGATGAATGGTGTTGCCTCATTAATTATCATTTGAGGAGGTTATGGACCATTGTTTAGTAGACTTTGCCTTTATTGCTTAATCAGGGACACCAACATCTAATATCGAAAGACAAAGTGACATATAATACATATGTGATAATGTGATGATGATATGGAATGAAAATTTTTAATGACTTTGTTTGCCTTAGGGATAATGAATCTAGAGTTTTTTTTTAAGACTCAAACATCCTAGTGATCTCAAACAAACTCATCTACTCATCTCATAAATCCATATGATGCTAATGGTATCCTAGCAGAGTCAAATATCTCAAGGACCAACTGTGTGTGCAATGAATGTTTATTTTCCATTGATTTTGAGTAAGGTAATGATGTAAGCCAATCAAGAATCATTGTGTGTACAAATAATAAAAGAAGCCAATCATTGACACTACTCACTCTTTCATTTTTGTGAAATCTTGTAAAGATGTATATTTATTTTTTTGTTGGACTGTGTGCATAATGGGACAAGCAAGAAGCCTTATATGACTTAAGATATCATTAATAAATGTGTCATGTGATTGGTTCAAAAATGGTAGAGTCAACTCCCAAAACTCAAAATTTTCTTAGTGAAAAGTGTGCTTTGGTCTAAGAGGAGACCTGATTTAACTAGGAACAACCTATAGCACCTAAATACTATTTGAAATTCAAAGACTACCAAAGAAATGAGGTTCTATGGGGTTTTATTGCAAATTTTTTATTTTTATTTTTTTATATAACTTATGTGGCTAGAAAAATGACACTAACATTGACCAAGGGTGCCCTGATTAAGGCAACAAGATTCAATGGATGAATAATTATCCAAACTGGTTGAATGACTTTTTATTTGACAAACAACATGACATAATGAAGTGATGCGGATGTGAGAAATGCAATGTATGTGAAAATGATGTGGTATATGATATGCAATGAAAATAGCATGGATGCATGTGATGCAATATGAATGATTAAATAAAAATTTATTTGTTTTTTTTTCCATGTATATGTATATATATAGTTCACATTAGGCATAGAATGATCTCAAGTGTATAATGTTTAATGGTTTAGGCTCTTCTATTCCCTCGATACTGGAAAACCTATATGTTCTTGGACCTAAATTTTGTTTGACATTATAATTACCCAACCAATTAGGCATAAATTTATTGTGAAGGTGTGACAAAGCATTGGTGTTTTGCTAATTCTCTTTAAGCACAAGATCTCCTACTTGAAATTTTCGTAGATGAACTTTTACATTATAAGCACACTTGAGAAAATCTTGATACACTTGTAGGTGCTCCAAGGCATTGATTCACATTTCATAAAGGAGCATGAGCTGATTAAAATGTGCTTGTCTAGTGGTATTGTCATCCATGAATTCTTATAATGAGATGCATAGTGAAGGGATCTCAAGCTCAAGAGGTATAATAGCCTCAACACCATAGACTAGTGAAAATGGAGTTGCCCTTGTAGGTGTATGGATGCTTGTTCAATAAGCCCATAAAGCCAAGGGAATTTGAGTATGCCAATCCTTATGGTTATCTTTAACAAATTTCTTTAGAATGACTATCAATGTCTTATTGGTGGCCTCAACTTGTCCATTTGCCTATGGGTAGTAAGGAATCAAGAAACTATGTTGGATATGGTATTTCTCACAAAGCGATCAAAAATACTTATTCTTAAATGACTTACCATTATCTAAAATTATCTTTTAGGGAATTCCAAAATGATAGATAATGTGCAGGAGTATGAACTCCATAATTTGAGGTCCTATCGTACTGGTCATAGGAATTACCTCGACCCACTTCGTGAAGTACTTTGTGGCATTGATGATAAATGTGTGTTGTCTTGAAAAGGGAGGAAATATTTTACTAATAAAATTGAGGACCCATTGTGAGAAGGGCCAAAACAGTTGGATTGGTTTCAATTTCTGTGATGGCACACGAGTTAAATTGGTATGTTGTTGAAATTATTGATATTTCTTGACATAGTTGCAACAATCATTTTATATGGTGGCCCAATAGTAACCCATGCATAATATGTGCTTTGTGATGGCCATTACACTAAAGTGGCCACCATAAGTACCATCGTGAGCCTTAGATATGGCTTTTTGTGCTTCTACGAGCTTGAGACAATGAAGTAGAATTCTATCGTAGCCACATCTATACATATCCCTAGAAGAGTTTAATGAGCTGCCTTTTGTTTGAAATTTCATTTGGTAGTTTGCGACAAGTCCGTTGGGAAGGTACCAAAGTTTAGAAAGTCCTTCACATGATAAAGCCAAGGATCATATGACTCTACTTGAATAAATCAAACATCTTTCTCATTCTTAGATTTAGTTTATGCTATTATAGATTCAGAGATTATCATAATGATGAGAGGTTGGATATCTCATGCAGGGTTCTTTGGAACCAATGATCCTAGAGAGGCCATCACATCTGCAAATCTATTAGTCGAATGAGGTAAGTTGTCAATGTCATACAAGTCAAATTTTACTAGCAATTTCATTGTAAAGCTTCAATATTGGTTCTCTACATTGGTAAGTTCTCTTCACTTGATAAACTACCAGTTGGTAATAACCAAATATTATTATATGCTTAATTCCCATAGTTATGTTAGCTTGAAGTCCTAATATTAGGGCTTCATACTCTACATTATTGTTTGTGCATGGGAAGTCAAGTTTGAAGGATAAAGAAATAGGTATCCCTTATGGTGTATGAAACATGACTCTTGCACCTTATCCTTTCTTACACTTGGAACCATCAAAGAATAGGGTGATGTCAACATCATATTCAAAGACAATATATTCCTCTTGTTTAGTGACATTAAATACCGAATAATCTGGTAGCTTGATGAACAATTATTGATCATTAGAAAGTAGAGATTCCATGAGCTGATTTACTATCACATAAATATTTAATAGAATTTTTGTTAATGAATTCTAGATCAAATTCTATTAAAAGCATTATCCATTTTGTGGTATATGTGTAACAATATGTGCGAGTCATCATGTAATGCAAAGGATTTTCTCAGGCTATGACATAAGTGGTGTGACTTAGCATGTAATTTTTGAGTTTCTTAGTGGTAAAAACCACTGCTAAACACAAATTTTTCACATATGCATATCTAGTTTCATAACTCACCAATGTTTGACTAATGTAATATATTGCTTGCTTTCTATGATTTTCATTCTTTTGTGCAAGCATTGTCCCTAATGTAAAATCCATAGATGAGACATAAATATAAAAAGGGAACCCGAGGTGAGGTGGCATTAATATTAGTGGAGAGGCTATATATTGCTTAATTTCATCAAAATATTGTTGAAAGTCCTTTGTCCAATCAAAAGTGGCCTCCTTTTGTAACATGTGATTAAATGACCTGCATTTATCAGAGAGTTATGCAATGAATGATGAATCGCTTGGATATTTTATTGTAAGCTGCCCAACTCCTTAAGGTTTCTTGGAGGAGGTATTTTTGTGATAGCCTTGATCTTGTTTGGGTCCACTTCAATGCCATGCTTGGAGATAATGAACCCTAGAAGCTTACTTGATGTAACTCCAAAAATATACTTCTTAGGGTTTAACCTCACTTTATGTTCTAGAAATCGATCAAAGACTTTTTCTAATACATTGATATGATCCAAACATGTCTTAGATTTAGCTATCAAATCATCCACATAGTCTTAAATGATATTATGCATGTATTCATGGAAGATATAAGTCATGGCATGTTGATAGATAGCTCCTATGTCTAAAGACAGAATGACATCACATTTACAACATCCTCCAAGGTGTTGTAAATGTTGTTTTGTGTTGGTCATCAGAATTGATTTAAATTTGGTTGTATCCTAAAAACCATCCATTAAGGAAATAATTTCATGGCCCACACAAGAGTCTATGAGTTGATTGATGTTTGGTAAAGGAAGGTCATCCTTGGGACACAGTTTATTTAGATCTCAAAAATTTGTACATATGTGAATCCTCTTGTTAGATTTATGAATGCGTACCATGATTGAAAGCCACTCAGGGTAGTTAATAGGTTGAATGAAACCCATGCCTAATAATTTCTTATGTTCTTCCTTGACGATGAGGGCAATGGTAGGATGTAATTTTTTGTAATTTTTTCTTAATCGAATTTGCATCAGGACCCAATGTGAGATTGTGTACTTCCAAATTAGGGTCAATACTAGGCATGTATTTATAAGACCATGCAAAGACTTCCTTCTTCCTTGTGAGCACGTCTATGATTCATCCTTTCTCTTCTATGACTTTCTCCAAGTTTCATGATTTATGAGTTGTATGCATCCATGCTTAGGTTCACATCAATAATATCTTCAATAACCATATGTGAACCCTCTTCCAATTGATGGGGCATTGGGACCAAGTGAATATCATTAGTAACATTATTGAATGTCTTTAGCATGGCCTCTTCTACTTTAGCATGATAGAAATAATGAGGGAAGGATGAAGGTGAAGGCAATGAGTGCAAAATAATGTAAGCAGCAAAATCTCTCAATAATTCCTCAAAAAGAATAAATTTGGATATGGATGGTGGTGATGAAATTTGATCCATATCGATGAGGCTAATGTTGATAGGAATTGGTTTCGTAAAATTGTGTGTATTGTAGAGGGGCATCATAAAGTCAACAAAAATCATGTTAACCCAATGGAAAAGGGGTGGCAACAATATGGAGGGTGGATTCTCTCATATTTTCTCTCAAGGGAGCAACTGACCTAGGATTAGTGGATTAACCTGATGTCACTGAGGTAGCCAAGGTGGTAGTGGTGGATCGATAGGTGGATTGAGTTTCTCTAATGGGAGAAAAATATGGGTTTATGGATGGGAAACATATGAAGGTAGAACTCATATTCCTCCATAATGCTGCAACTAGGGCTAACTCTTCTTTAGAACTATTTGAGGTGATCGATAGTACTTCATTTTCCTCATACGAGTCTTCCTCAGAGTCATCATTAGAAATGACATTTATCATAGCAATGTGTGGTCTCATTTTAAGAAAGACCTTATACCGAAGATACATAAAATTAGGGTCTATGTATTCATCCTCTCTATCATCACTACCCTCATCCTCCTCACTATTGTCTTTGAGATCTATAGTGAGTTATTTGAATTCTTGCTCAAGGGGTATGATAGAGAATAGTGGACTATACCCTAGGCCATAGTGGTCATGTGCTTCACTATAGCGAGGGTCAAATATGTCATAAATACCCTATTCATGTTATCCTAGACCATATCCTTACTAGTTAACCTGACAAAAGTATCGTATGGAAAATCTAGGTTGGACATGTACTCAATACTAGCACAAAATTAATCTAGGGGTTCATTAGGGGGAAGTGGATCAAATGATGAATCGACTCTCCCATACACAAAATTAATCATTTTTGGATTTGAATCCATGTTATAAATCATGTCTATAGCTAGGGGTGGGTCACGTTGGTGATCGTAGTCTCTAATATTTTTGATGCTAGGCATGGTGATTGTGACATCCTAAACTACATAATCACCAATTATGGGATTAGAGAGATGGACTGAAACTTGGGTGGATGCAAATGTAGATGACTTAGGTGCAAAAGGTGGAGGTTTGTATGATGACTTGTGGTTTCGATGGGGAAAATGATGTATGCTATAATGGTGCCTCACAGATGGATAGCTCAATCTATGAGATATTGGTTGGTGGAGGTAGAGTTGGACTCAGTTGAGTAGAGTGGCTAATGGCTAAAGTCTCAAGAAAATATAAGGGGGTGAGGGGTTCTTTTGAAATAGATGGGGTATATGATTGGAGTTTATGAATGACTAGAGGTATTAATGATGATAGCTTTAGCAATATTGCATTACACTACAAGATAGATATCAAAGAAATAGAACATATTATTGAATGAATAGAAGAGATACAAAGTGAGGTGAACCATGAACCCCTTCATATAGGAAGAAGGGTTCCTTGCCCAAAACTCCATCTAGTTGTACAATGAGATACCTTGCACACATGCATACTGACACTTATGCATATGTTGCTTCTTCCTCAAGTAACTAGATAACTTCCCCCTAAAGTAATCTAATGTCCTAACTATGTACCTTTGGTACATTTACATAATATCATCCAAATGATGTAATATACTCTAATTCTAACACCCCCTTGTATTACTTTATTTGTGTATGATATTCCTTTGAATTGCATAGCTGATCTCTAAATTTTTGAAATTTGATATTTCCAAGTGCCTTTGTAAATATATCTACTATTTGATCTTCTGTAGGCACATACTTGAGGATGATGTGTATATTCTAAAAATATTCCCTAATTAAAATACATTGTGCTTCAATATGCATTGTTATTTCATGTAAGATCAGATTCTCGATCAGGTTCAGTACTCGTTGATTATCGTAGAATATCATGGTTGGAGTTTGTTTAATTTCCATGTTGACTAGTATGTATTGTGGCCATAGTGCTTCACAGGTGGTATCTCTTACTACTCGATATTATGATTTAGTTGATGATTGTGCTATTGTATACTGTTTCTTGTTGTACCAAGATATGGGTCCTAATTCAAGGTAGATGACATATCTTGAGGTATATTTTCTATCATCAATGTATCCAACATAGTCTGAATTAGAGTAACCCTATAGAAAATATCCTTTTGACATATTTTAAATATGTTAGTCCATAATTTGTAGTCTTCGTTATAAATTGTAGTATCCTTTTTGTAGCTTTCCAATGACTTTCTCTTGGTTCTTGCATGAACCATGATAGATAATTTACTGCAAAAGCAATATTTGACTAGTTGTTTGTTAGGTATAGAAGACTTGCAATCAAATATTGATATAATATTTCAAAATCCAATGGTCTTCCATAATTTTTGGATAGTTGAATTCCTTGTTCCATTGGTGTGTCTTTGGGCTTGTATTCTATCATTCTATATTTTTCCAACATGGTTTTTGGATATTTTGATTTAGTGATCACTATTTTGTCCTCTCCTTGATAAATTTCTAGACCAAGAAAATAGCTCATTAATCCTAGATCTGTCATCTTAAATACCTTTTCTATATCCTTTTTGATATCTATTATAATTGTTTTTGAGCTTCTAGTAATCACAATGTCATCAACATATACTATGCGAATCAATATATCATTTCCAATTTTCTTGGTATATAAACTGGGGTTGGATGAACTTATTTTAAAGTTATGTTGTAGTAGATGATTTTTGATCTTTATATTCCAAGCTCTACGAGTTTGCTTTAAACCATATAAATATTTATTTAATCTGTATACCTTATCTTCCTGTCCTTGAGTGATAAAGCCTTCTGGTTGTGATATATATAATTCTTCTTCTAAGTCACCATTAAGAAAGGCACTTTTTACATCCATATGATGAAGTTTCCATCCTTTATGTGTCGCTAGTGCGTAGACTATTTGCTAGTAGTCATCCTTACTGTTGGTGCAAATGTTTCTTCATAATCTATTCCTTTTGTTTGAATATATTTTTTTGCCACTAATCGAGCCTTATATTTATCTAGTGTTCCATCTACTCTATATTTGACCTTGTAAACTCATTTACATCCTACTAGCCTTTTTTAAGGGGGTAATTACACTAGATTCCATGTTTTATTTTTTTGAAGTGACATAAATTTAGATTCCATTGTTGCTTTCCAATGTGAATCATTTAGTGCCTGTAGTGTTGATGTTGGTTTTGCTATATTACTCAACATCCCTCTATTCATTTTGGTTATGCTACAATGCTGAGGTCTTGTAGTAGTAAGATTTGGAATCCTTTCTAGATTTGCTTCTCTGAGTATTTCTCTGAGCCATATTGATTCTCTGCTAGGAGATTCTAATTCTGACTCTTCACTTCTTGTATCTTCTTTGAACGGATCTAAAATAGCTTGTGTGTCATCACTGGATTTTCCTGTGTCAACTTTGACTTTTCATCAAAGACTACATCTCTACTAATGTAGACTTTTTTGTAGATGGATCTAGTATTATGTATCCTGTAGATTCATTTTCATAATCGATAAATATCCCTTCCATGGTTTTGTCATCTAGTTTAGTCCTCTTTTGTTTTATAGAGATTTTTAATTTCTCTATGTTGGGCTTTTTTCCTGACCATGCTTATTCTGGTATAATATGTTTGAGTACTCTTGTAGGTAGCCTATTTTATATGTAGACTACTGTTTATATTGCTTCTACCCAAAAATGGTGATCTAGTTGTGCTTCTTTCAACATGCATCTAACCATTTCCATTCTATTGAGGTGAATATGATGTAGTGAGTTGTCTTTTAATTCTATTTTCTTCTAAAAATAAGTCAAACTCTTTAGAAAGTAATTCTCCTCCTCTATCTGAATGAAATGCTTTTATAGTCTTTCCTGATTCTTTCTCTACTTTGAGTTTTAACTATTTGAAGTAACTAAATGCATATAACTTGTATTTCATGAAGTATACCCACATTTTCCTTGTGTGATCATAAAAAAATAATTAAAAATATTTATATCCTCAAACACTGTCAACCTTCATGGGCCCACATAAATCTGTATATATTATCTCTAAAGGTTGTTGAGCTCTATATTAATGTAGTTCAAAAGGAATTCTATGTTTTTTCCTACTAAAAATTTTGCACATGCAGTAGTTTATTGAGATAGGTTGGGTAATGCTTCCACCATTTGATATCTGAATAATTCCTTCATTGATGTCTCACTGGTATGTCCTAGTCTTTTGTGCCAAAGTTCTAAAGTATTGACTGAAAGAGCTGAGTGAATAGTTGTATAAAAGACAAATAGTCCACTTTTATATAATCTTGATGCCATCATTCTTCCCTATATTGAGATGTGACATTGCTTTCTCCTAGTGAGAACCTTGAACTCAATAGTTAAGTCTTGATCCATAAGTTGAGAGACAAAAATGATATTGGTGGTTAATCCTAGAAAAATACAATACATTTTTTACTATTCCTTTTCTACCCTTAAGATTTACTAGAATATCCCTGATTCCTTTCACTTCATATGTTTTGTTGTTTTCTACTGCAACTGGTTTTTCATTTATCTTTTTCAAAGAGTTAAACCAAAGTATATTTCCTGTCATATGCTTGTTTACACCTGAATCTATATACCAACACTCCATGATATAGTGCTATAATTCTAGTTGATTGTGTACAAGTTTTGTAAATATCAAAAAACAAAACTTCTTAACACCTTATTAGACCTAATTGAACTAAGCATTTTTCAATTTTTGAAGAGGTTTTGATGTTAGAATTCTTTTGTCCATTTTTGAAGGTTTGACACAAGCAAAAATATACTTATCCAACCTTAATGGAAACCCTAATAACCTCTTTTATATCCCCTAGACTATTTCTAATTTCCAATAAAATAAATTTGATGGAGTAACCCTTGTGGCTCCCAAGTTTGGAAAATTAGAAAAATAATATTTGCAAAATAATTTAATCCAATTTGAATTCCTTATTTCTCCTAAGTTAAATTGTAAATATTAAATTAATAAGATAAGATACCCCTTTTGCTTTCAAAATCTAAGTTTTAACCTTATTTTATAACCCTTATATCTCCAACTATGAAAGTAATAGTAAATGAGATTAAACCTTACCTTTTTAGATTCAAAATCTCCTTACAGCTCGATGCTTTTTGTGATTGAGTATAACAATAATGTAAGTGGTACCTTAGGCACTTGAATGGAGATTCCTTGGAGTAGTTGGTCTTTAATGTTGGTACATAGGCATTGAAGGTTTGACCTTCAAAATATAGAAGCCTTTAATGGTCCTTCTTCCTTCCTTCCATGTTGCGCTTTGGATATTTTTGTTGTGCCTCACTCACACCTTTGAACTTGGACTTTTAATACCATTGATGAATAATTAATCACAAACTTGTGATATGTGTTATGTCCATTACAAGTGAGCACTCTATTATTTTTTTCAACACTCTTGAAACAATATGGAATGTATACCCACTCGTGTGAAGCTAGTGGAAAATACTAAGTGTCACTGCTTTGATGTAACTACTATGTGGGAGTTTCTTTAACGTTGAGAGAGGAATGATGTCTATTATACCAAGTGGCATTTCTGCATGGAGTTCTTTTTTGTAACATCTTTGAAGATGGAGATTATAGCTCCTCAAACCAATGTGGCAATTTTGATAATATGCCACATTGGGATTTTTGATGATTATAAAAGTGGAAAAATATATTAATATTATAGTTGTAGTATTTTGGCTGATATAATATGTTGTAGTTTATTTTTTGTATGTTAACTTCCTTCCTTGTTTTTCATGCATTTCTTGCTTGAAAATAATGGGTGTTTTGAGATGAAATGATCAAGAGAAATAATTTGTGACGATAGTTGAAATCACCTAAAGACTTGTGCAAAAAAAAAAGTGCCCAAGGAATAAGTGCATAAAAAATGTAGGGGCCTTACTAAGGTAAAATTGCGTTCACCTCAAAATATGGGCGAAGGGCCCGTTCACCTCATTCTGGGGTGAACGTAGAAATTTAAAAGTAAGAAAATGAAGTGTTACAATGGCAAGGTGCATTCACCCCAAGAGAGGGGTGAAAGTCCCTTTTGCCCCTCCTAGGGGTAACAATACATTTTAAATGATCAAATCGAGTGATCCCAAATCCAGAGTGTGACGACAATGCAAATAAGTGCGTTCACCCCAAATATGGGGTGAAAGCAACATTTGCCCCACTTAGGGATGAAAATATTTTAAGTTTTAAAAGAAAATGTGCCAAGGTAGTCCGTTGACTAGTCAGCAAGACTTTCACCTCAGGATATGGGCAAAAGTACCATTCACCCCTCCCTAGGGTGAAAGCTCATCAAATGGTGAGTTTGGGCAAAACACAGGTGCTAGGTGGGCATTGAAAAGTTAAATTTTTGTTCACCCCAAAGAGAAGGGTAAAAATGAAAGTGAAAATAAAAGATAAATATGCTTTAGAAGGAAGTGAAAGTGAAAATGCTTTCACCCTAGGTAGGAGGTAAAAGTCCCATTCGCCCCTCCCTTGGGTGAAGCTACATGAAAGCATCTCCAATGCATAAAAGTTTTTATTTTTACTTCATGCAAGTGCTAAGAGGAGGACATTGAAAAGTCAAAGATATGTTCACTTGAGGTAAAGGGTGACAATGCCTTGCGCCTTGTTTGGAGGTGAACATATATTTTAAGAGGAAAATATGCTTTACGTAAAGAATTTTTGCTCTAGTGAGAAAATAAAGATCTTTATCACTTCTTTCAGGGATGAGAAGGTAAAAATAATTTGAAACATCAAGTATAAATTTAGAATTGTATGATGAGCCATTTTCGTCTAGATTGTCTTCAGGTTGTCTTCTTCCATGACAAGGATTTAATTTAGTACAAAGAATTTGAAATTGAGTAAGGTTTGATAATGTGCATGAAATGTAGTGGCATTAAAATTATGAGCAACAATGAAAGGTACAATTTAGAAATACAAAATGAATAAATTTATGTGTTAGAATGCATCCTCTCCAAAAAGAGACGCGACTAAGAAAGAAATGATGAAGGTTAAAAGAAGTATTTTCACTCATTGCTCTATTTTGGGCAAATTCGATTCTAAGCATCAGTGGAGACTTTTGAAGGTGCTCGGGTCAAATGACTAAAGAATATTTAATGATTAGGGCAAAAAGGAGACTGGAATTTTAAGATTCAAGCTAAAGGAGCTACAACATTAAAATCATTAGGTGATTTTCATGAATTCCAAAGTATTTCTAGCAAGAGAAATTTTTTGAGACAATGAATGTACCAAGTCATCAACCATATTTACAGTTTGTCATGCACTGACACCTGAATGCACTAGTTTCCTGGAGGTTTTTCCTTAAAAACTGGATCATTGTTTCAAAATGTAGATTTTCAATATTTCCAAGGAGGAATTTCCTAACAGAGGTTCCTAATCTGTAAACATTTTGTCATATGTGCATTAAATTATAGAGGCAAAATTCCTCTATAAATACTACATAATTTCCATTGTAAAAAGAGAAGGATAGACATTATGCAAAAAAATATTCAAGTTCTCTGCGTAAATAGAAGAAGTTGTGGCTTCTTTGGTGATAGCAAGCAGTCTTTTTGTATGATTTCTTTCTATTAAAGAATTTCTATTTTATA
Source organism: Wollemia nobilis (assembly GCA_028583015.1). NCBI lineage: Eukaryota > Viridiplantae > Streptophyta > Pinopsida > Araucariales > Araucariaceae > Wollemia > Wollemia nobilis. The sequence goes on from JAQPPZ010000521.1 coordinate 16,377,178, forward strand.
TTCATGTTTGCTATCTGTTGTTAAGTTTAAATTATGTATCTGAATTTAGGCATTGCTGGTGTAAGCATGAATACTGGAATGCGATTCTAGAAGTTTTCTTAGGGGAACTGTAAGTGAATTCTCTTACCTTCCTCTATTTTATGTTGCTATAACACTTGGTTGGAATTTTTGCTGCTATTTTGTCCCCAATCCTACATATTTGGTCTGTGGATATATTTCCCATTTCTTTTTATTATTTCCATTTCTTTCCTACAACTCTAAACTTTTAATCAATGTAGGATATTAAGGGAGCCAACCCTCTTTGTATATTGGCATGGAGGACATTTATTTCCTTTGGAATTTCAATGTTGGCCATGTCTAGGGTGCACAAACGTATGTTTGTATATTAGGTAGATATTTGAACAAAAAATTTTGGCATGCCAGGTGGGACCCCAAAAGTTCATCTTTCAACAGTGTTGAGGTTTGATGTTCACCTTTATGCTGTGCATTTAGAACATATAGTGACTTAGTTATACCCAGAAGCCTTTGAAAATGAAAGCAACAGAAGCTGTGCTTCATGATCACAAGATCGAAGGCCAAAAATTATGAAGATCCCATTGAGCTCTATGAGCTTGACACCCAAAAATTAGGAGAATACTCCAGATTAGTCATTTCACCTTACACATTGTAGCACCCTAAAATTGGCATGGTTAAAACCTTAGTAAAAGATAAAAGATAAAAATTTGAATTTTAACCCCAAAATCGCTCCAAAACCGTCTGTTACCCATTTCCTCATTTTTCGCACCAGTTTTAGGATTTGTTTTGACCGTTGGACAATATTGTCGCATATTAGACGCGATTGTCCCAGATCTGATGAAATCATCATGGACAGAATGTCCAGATGATTTTGTCCCAAAACCAAAATTTCATAATTGGCTTCTATTTCAACAGCCTCTCCAACTTGGGCAGAAGCGCGTCTGTGTAGTTGGAGATTTTCCCGTTGGTGATATCCCAGATTGGGATGATCCCCAACCTCCTAGCCTCCCCCTAATACTATATAAACTAGGGATTTTCTGGTTTATCCCATTGACTCCCCCTAATTCTGATTCCCCTAAACCCCTTAGCTGACAGATTTAGATCCTTATTCACTAGAGCATCCTCGTACTACTGTCTGTATTCTGTATTTCACATTTTCTTGCAGGAACTCTACTATTTTTCAGTCGAAGATAGCTCGGATTGTCATAAACGATTTTGGATTATTACGAATGATTTTTTCGAGGAGCACAGACGATCGCGTACAATTGGAGGTGATCCTGACTGTAGTCCATATTGGGGGCAATCCGAGTCCAGAGTTTGCATCTTCTTAAATTTCCTGCATTTTTCCATTATAATTTTGCATTATCTTAGGTTATTATGTTTATGAATCTTGGAGTTCACCTCATATAGTATAAATGCATGATAAAATCAAAATATATTGTGAAGTTGATGCTTGTCCTCTTTAATTACTATTTGGATCTATCATTCAGACAAATTTATAGTTATTTTTATCATTTCCCTTTGCTTCTATAGTTGCATCTTGGGTATTTTGTATCTATTTTTATGATTGCAAGTTTCTGACGAATTCGTCAGATGTCAGATGATCCTGTCTGATCTTAGACGATTACGTATGAACTGAGGTGATCTAGACTGCTACAAAACTTAGAATCTTCATTAGGCATCTAGAATTATGTATGATCTATCCTAATTTGCCTATTCTCTGTGTTTAGCAACCATTTCTGTTTTTTGTATCCATTTAAATCATTATTGGCATATAGAATAGTTTAGATTCATTTTGGCCAAACCTAGAAATTGAATGATTGAGTATAAAATGAACACATCAAACCCATTCTTAACCTAGGCATGGAAACTGCCACTCAAAATTTTCCTGGTGAACCCACCATCCATCAAAAATTCACCTTTATACTCCTCCCTTGAGAGGCAGGACCTTCAAAGGGCCTCTCAGTCCGAGGTATTGTCCCATCCTTCTCACATCCCCCTTCTAGGCGTGAATCCTATAGCCTGAGGGTAAGGATGCAAAAAATTTGGAGCAATACATTTTGGTGAACCCAACGTGAAAACTAAAAACCTTTTGAAAACAATCCAAAAAACAAAAATAAATGCATTTAGAATCAAAGATTGCATGTCATATTTAGATGGTAGATTATAACAAAAGACGAGCCATCACCATTAATGTTGAAAATCAATTAGCAGCTATAGAGATTAATTATTTGCTTAGAGTAGCTCCAACATATAGAGTCCCACCTTTATGGGATGAGATTAATAGGAGATTGAATCTCATTTCATCTAGAGCAACCGAACTTAGGCAAATCAAGAGGTTTGTCCTAGATAGAATCCTAGATCCCAATCAAGTGACTTTGTATCATGAGCTTCAGAGAGCTTGCCATAGGTGGTTAGCAGATAAAAGAGCCCTTGTGTCTTCTGAGTTGTATACCTTTGAGGAATACCTCGATAATGCAGCTATAGTACATAAATTTGTGTCTTGTATAGAGGACCAAGAGGTCATTCTTACGAATAGACAAAGATGGAATAGAGTCCCCAGAGCTGTGTTATATCATGAGTATTGCCATGAGATTTATTTTTACAAGACAGAATCTGAAAAAAATAATATTACTATAGCACACTTTATCAAGTTCTTGAAAAACCATTTCCAATTTGAAGAAGAGCATTTTATGACTCCTGATGAACTTGATCCTATCAATGATATTCATAAACTCTTTTTAGAAAACTAAGCTATTATTTTATTATTGTTATTTCTTGTATTTAGTGTGCTATTTGTTGTCTTTATAAGCATAAAATAAAAAAAAAACAAAAAAAACAAAATCATAACAAAAAATTAAAACATTTTATTTTTAAGAATTATAGTAGGTATATAATTAAAATATATACCTCCCAAATATGTTGCAAATATATCAATATATATTTGCTAAAATCTAAGATTTAGACATAATGACTAGACTCAGGAATAGAAAACAAATTGAGGTAGAAGAAGATTGGTTAAAGAAAACAAAAAATAACCCAGATGTCCTTCTTGAAGACCCAATTTAGGAAGAATGAACTCTAGACCAACAAGAAGAAGACTATGTTGATGCAAATGAACAAAGAGAAAATGTTAGGGAGGAAGAATCCTCATCTCCTAAAATATCTCCAGAAGGAGCCGTTACTTTTGAGAACATGGAACATTTTTGGAAGTTCCTCCATGATAATATGGGCACCTTTAATAGAGCAGTTCATATGGACAAAAATCAAATTAGTGACACTCAAGCAACCCTAGAAGACATATATCACACACGCACTAATCCTTTGTCCTTCGTTGATCAAGAGAGTGATCAAGCTGGACCGTCCAATTTGGACATGGCTACTATAATCCAAAACACGTGACAACAACAGGTTACCCAACTACCTAGAGTGCCTATTACTAAGCCAAGGGTTATTCCCACACAAAAGAAACCTTCATTCACTGCTCTATTTCACCAAGCTATTGATCAATATACCTCAAATCAACTAAAGCCTAAAACAAAACCAAATGTTAATTTCCAACAATTTGGGATACAACATAATACTACCACAAATCTTCTTCATAATACTCTTCCTACCAACCATTTGCATAACAACAATATAGCATCTAATCCTTATGTCCCGCCTTCCTACGCTCACAAATCCCATGCTCATGTACCACCAAACCAATATGGTGGGCAAACTGGTAATCTGGAAGCCATGGTGAAATAGTTAACCTCCCGTATGGACCAAATAGATCCCTATCATCCCTCGTACAATTATCGAGAGATGTGTAGTCAACCTCTAGATCCTATAGTTGTAGCACAACCATATCCTAAAACCAAATGTTAATTTCCAACAATTTGGGATACAACATAATACTACCACAAATCTTCTTCATAATACTCTTCCTACCAACCATTTGCATAAAAACAATATAGCATCTAATCCTTATGTCCCGCCTTCCTACGCTCACAAATCCCATGCTCATGTACCACCAAACCAATATGGTGGGCAAACTGGTAATCTGGAAGCCATGGTGAAACAGTTAACCTCCTATATGGACCAAAGAGATCCCTATCATCCCTCATACAATTATCGAGAGATGTGTAGTCAACCTCTAGATCCTATAGTTGTAGCACAACCATATCCTAAACACTTATCCTAAACACTTTCCCATGCCTGTCCTACCTATATACAAAGGAACCGAAGATCCCATAGAGCATCTTCGTATGTTTAGGATAACATGTCATGATATATCACATGATGACTTGTTATTACTAAAAATGTTCTCGAAAAGTTTAGGAGGGATGGCATTGGAGTGGTATTATCAATTGCCCACTCATTCTTTGAGAAATTTCGAAGAGATCGCCGAGTCTTTTGTGCATCAATTTAGTGCCTATATTGAAATGCATGTAACCATTAAGGATTTGTACAACCTAAAATAAGACAAAGATGAGTGTTTTGCTGAATTCTTAGCTCGATGGAGGCAGTTGATAGGAAAATTACACTTTGTGTTACCTTATCGGGAAATGTTGGATATTTTTATCAATAATTTACAAGAACAACTATCCTATGAATTATCAACTGCTACCTTGACCACCTTCGATCAAGCTATAGACTTAGCCCGAAGAGTGGAAGACACTCTCATTAGAAGAGGTCAGATCAAAAAGAAAGATGATGAGAAAACATCCAGAAATCAATATAAAAATAAAAAAGTTATGCGTGATGGAGTCACTGATAGCAGAAACATTGCCAATGTTAATACTGCAAAAACAACAAAGAAGTTCATATTGAAACCTCTTGATAAACCACTTCAAGAATTTACTAGGTTAAATCAACCTTTGTCAACCATTCTCCCGCAATTACTAGCATGAGGATTGATCCAATTACAAAATATCCGAGAACCTGATCCAACTATACCCGGATATAGAGCTGATTTACATTGTGATTTCCATAGAGGACCTGGACATGCTACCAACTCTTGTAAATAGTTAAAACATAAAATACAAGATTTAATTGATAACAATGAGATGGAAGTACAAGCCTTTCAACCTAAACAAAATCCTACTAATAATGTTTAAAAGAACACCCCTCAAAGTTAGAATCAGAATGCCAATCAATCATTGGACATATTTCAACATCCTTTACCAAAGCATGGTAAAGAGGTGGCTAATCAAATTGAACATCATAATGTTCCCCCTCCTACCCAATATGTAGGAGCCATTAGTGGGCATTTACCTATTCACAATCTAGAAATATTTGACACAAATTTATCCATGGTTACGTCCAGACCCCTATATAATACTCAAACACCTGATCTTAGTGATGTAGAATCAGATACTGAAAGTGACATGGAAATCACCTCCAATCAATCGAATAGTTTTGAAAATGAATAAGATCCTATTCAACCCATCACAAGTTCTATGGTTTCGGAAGAACCATTTCCTAGAAGAGTTACTACTCGACCCTCTTCTCATCAATTCATTTCTAATGAACAAGCCATAAATGCTAGACCGAGACCAATTCATCATCCTCAAAATAATATTGTAGGTACCATCGGAGTCGTTACTCGATAACAGGCTCAAAACTCTCAATGGGATCAAACTCAGAATGATGGATCAGCTCCACTTGTTTTGAAAAATCCCAATAAAGGGAATCATATGCCTAATGTTCAACCTAAGCCTTCGTATAATATTAATGAACAATTATCCAATACTACAACTAGAATTTCCCTTTTGGACATTTTAAGATCTTCTCCTACCCATAGGGATGAATTAATGCTCACATTAAGCCAAATGATGGTACCACAAAATATTCAGCCTGAAGCCATGACCAATACTATCATAACTCGAGAAGTTGACTGTATTGACTTTCGAGATAGAGATATACCACAACATAGTTTACATAAGGATAACCCCTTATATATTACTGCCCTAATTGGGGACGTAGCAGTAAAACAAGTTTTGATTGACAATGGTTCATCTTTAAACATATGCACTTTTGACTTCTACCAAAGATTTGGGTTTAGAAGTGACGAAATGAAAAGAACGTATATGATTATAAAAGCCTTCAATGACAAAACACAAGAAACGTGTTGTGTCATTAATATACCATTACAAGTTGGTCCTAGAACCCTAGATACGATCGTGTTTATTGTACATTGCCCTACATCGTACAATATACTTTTGGGTTGCCCTTGGATTAATGCAATGTGAGCTGTCCCCTCCACTTTACATCAGTGTGTTAAATTCAAATTTAAAAACCAGTTGGTTACCATTCATGGTGACCCTAGACCCTTCGATATGTGTGGTTTGGCAGAACCGATTGGAGTTCAATTTTGCCCTGCTCTGTCATCCACACATCCTAATTCTCATCAATCGTCTAAACGTGTGAAACACTCACCCATAACATCACCTACTTTTTCCCCATCACCTACACCTCTACATATAGCTCAACCATCTTCTGAACAAACCCCATTAGGACCTCGAAAATATCCCAGAACTACAACCAATGCTTCCATATCGATAGACTCATCCATCAATATCCCTATAACATCCCCATACACTATAGGCATCCTTTCCACATCAGAAGATCTAGGAAATGTTCCTTCTACCTCTTATGCTCTTACTGATGAACTCTTACCCGATTTATCTAAAATTCTTATATCAGAAGAAATCAACACTACCATGCAAGCTTCCCTTGTTTTAAATAAACTCCCACCTTCTCCTCGTACCTTGGGCCTCCCACAACCTATGGGAAGTATCTACCAAATCAGGAGTTGTGTTTTTATTTATAAGGGATATGATTGGGGAAGAATACCCAGAAACATCAAGACACATTGTGATGGATATGCTTGCTATTTTGCTAATGAGTATATTAAAGCTAAACCCATAATGCTTAAATTGGGCTATAAGGGGAAAGGTTTGGGACCTTCCCAAAATGGTATGAAGGAACCTATTGAGGTAGAACCATGGCCTTCCCGATGCAGTGTGGGCCTATTTCCTAGTAAAGGTCAACCCTTCCCATTTGATGAGGATGACCATCTTACATGTTATCAAGATTATCTGGATAAACAAGATTCTTTGCGTTCAAAGAATAATCCCTTTACCTATCATATGCTATCTCTCGCCTACCCTGAGATAATTTCCGAATCTGACAATGAGTTGGAAGGGGATATCTTCCATGATGTCTCCGTTGATGACTTGTTACATAACAAATTTTATTTTGATGGCTCTATACCTATTATAGCCCAGATTGAGGCCTCGACTCCTCAAGATGAATTATCCAAGATAACCTTGGAAGAATTACAAGAATTGGGTGTTTCACCTGCCCCACCTAATTTTGAGAGAGATTTACATATGGAAGTTGAAAATGGTATAAAAATTAACATTGGAACCAAACATAACCCTCACATAATCAATATTGGATCATAATTAAGTCAAGAAAAACAAGATAAATACATTTCATTTCTTAAAGACTATGAAGATGTCTTTGCTTGGACATATGACGACATGCCAAGTTTGGACCCTTCTGTAGTTATGCATCATCTAGTAGTCCATCCAAATGCTAAACCTGTTAAATAGAAACTTAGAAAAATGCATCCTAAAGTGGCCTTACTAGTCAAAGCAGAACTAGAAAAACTGTTGAAGGTCTTTTTTATACAAGCCATTGATTATGCTGAGTGGATCTCAAATGTAGTTCTAGTAACTAAGAAAGAAGCTACTAAAGTTAGGGTTTGTACAAACTTCAGAGATATTAATGCTACATGCCCTAAAGACAATTTTCCTCTTCCTAACATGGATCAAATCATTGACTTTACTGCTAGGAGTGGAATGATATCCCTCATGGATGGATTTTCTGGTTATAATTAGATCAGGATAGCTCCTGAAGATCAGGCTAAAACAACCTTTATTACCCCTTGAGGAACATTTTGTTGGAAAGTAATGCCATTTGGTTTAAAGAATGCAGGTGCAACCTATAAACATGCCATGTCTTATATCTTTCATGATATGATGCATGATATCCTACATGATTATGTAGATGATATTATAGCTCGTTCCATCAAAGAAGATGATCATTTAAATGACTTGAGAAAAGTATTTGATCGGTTAAGGGAATATCTTATCCGATTGAATCCAGCCAAATGTATATTTAGAGTTAAGTCCGGTAAATTATTGGGGGTTATCATTTTTTTACGTGGCATTGAAATTGACCCTCTCAAGATCATGGCTATCACTGATATGCCCACACCCATAAATATATCAGAATTACAAAGTTTACAAGGTAAGCTTCAAGCTATTCGCCGCTTTATTGATAAGTTGGCAGACAAAATCGGACCCTTTATTAAACTTCTTAAGAAATATGTCTCTTTTCATTGGGATGACAAATGTCAGGAAGCATTTGAACTCCTCAAGCAATATCTCCTCCAACCATCGGTGCTTTCCCCACCTAGATCTGATCGTCCATTTATTTTGTACATTTTTGCTTTTGATTTTGCCTTAGGAGCTATGTTAGCTCAGCTTGACGATGAGAAGAAAGAACGTGTGAATTATTACATAAGTAAAACCTTAATTATTTATGAAACTCGCTATACCATATTAGAGAAGTTATGTCTTGTAGTCATTGTTAGCGTACTATAACCACTTTGTCTCTATTGCATTGTTAAGCGTACTGTTACGCTTAACTGTTACACTGTTTCAGTCGTGACTATTTCCGACAAGTGTTGTGTTATTTAAACTCGACTGATTAATACAATTCTAGTTCGCACATTTACATGGTATCAGAGCCAGGGGCGAGGTCCTGCAGAGAGGAAGCCGAGCCGGAGGCTGCTGCAGAGGGTGTTGAAAAGGGAGGTGACTTGCTGATCTTTTCGGATCAGCCCGCTGGCTCACGTGGTCGTGAGCCGTGCGGTAAGGCTCAGGGAGCCTACAGGTCGGGGGTTCGAATCCCGCCGACTCCTCCAAGGTATAATTTTTTTTTTGTCAAAGTTATTTTTTTATTATTATTATTTTTAATTAAAATTTTTAATTTTAATTTTTTTTTAATATAGTTTTGAAACTTTAATAAATTAAATTTAATTTTAATTTATTTTTTCTAAAGTTTAAAACTATAGAAATTAAAATTATTTATTTTAATTTTAAAATTGATAATAATTATAAAAATGCTTTGTTAAAGAAAGCCTTTTAAGGGGGGATTTTTTTCAAAAAAATCAAAGGGGGATTGAGAGTAATTTTTATGAAAAATAGCAATTTGGCATTGTAAAAGGTGCATTTTCGGCTGTGACCGACACCTAGTGGGTTATTCTAGTGGGCATTTTTTTTTGTTGTATGTTGCATATTTCATTTTTGCACTATAACATTAAAAATTAAAATCAAACACTCCCTAAAGTCCCCGGAATATAAAACCCATCTGTGCAATTTATTTGCACTGCAGCGTTCGGTATTTGCGATACCTCTGGCCAGCACTTACAAGTAAAGTCGTCGTGATTTGGCTACTGTATCCGTCGCCTAATATAGCTGCTATAACGATGTCTGAGCTTGTTCTCTATAAATCTTCGGGGAGGAATAAGTACGCCATTTTTGCATTTTTTACTCCATCCACTACCCTTTATCGCACTTGTGTTTAGGCGTAAATCCTGACGAAGTATTCTTCATAGTGTTTAGGGGAAGTTACGCCCCACGCATGAGAAGAATCTTCTATGGTAGGTGCCATCAACAAGGCGATTCCCTTTCAGTACCGCTTATGTTCCACGTATCGTATGATCTCTAAAATTCACCTATAGTCTCCCTCACGTAAGGGCGGGTGATTTTTGTTGATCTTTCTAAATACCTATAGTTTCCCTCACGTAAGGGCGGGTATTTTGTACGGTATATTGGCCTAGCAAAAGGTATATCGAAAGGGGGACCAATTTGGTGATATAAGGAACCTTCACTATGGCCACTGTTGCAAAGTTGATGACTGATCCGCATCAGTTATTGAAAGGTCCAAATTATACACCATGGAAACATAAGATGAAGGCTATTATCCAAATGGAAGATTTGTGGGATATTGTTACTTGAGTAGCAACAAGGCCTTCACCAACGAGCAGGATCCACGGGTCCTTCGACGAGATCAGATTGCTTTTGACAAGAAAGACAGAAGAGCAAAGGTGCTCATTTTGTTTCTTTGTTTCGGATGAAGTGCAACCTCATATAGCTGATAAAGCAAGTGGTAAAGAGGCATGGGATGCCCTTAGAACCATCTATGAGGGGAAGAATGAATCCACCATTCTTCATCTTCAACAACAACTTCATAACCTGAGTTTGAGACAGGGTGAAACAGTTGAACTCTTTCTGTGCAGAGTGTCTGAGTTGAAAGAGAAATTGAGTTCTCTAGGAGATATTGTGGATGAAAAGCTTCTCATTTCACTTGTGATGAGAGCTTTACCTTCTTCATTTGACATGTTGATAACCTCCATCCAGGTGTCCCAACGACAAATTACCTACATCGAGTTGGTCAATATGCTTCAACAACAGGAGGCACGCCAACTTCACAAGGATGATTCTTCCAATACAGCCCTATACACCAACGAGCGGGGTTCTAGGAAGAAAGGTAATGGGCAAAAAGGAGGCAACTTTCGGAAAGGAGGAAATTCTCAACGGGATACGAAAGGAAAAGGCAAGCAACCTCAACGAAGAAGAGGTGGTGCAAGATCCGTGAGAAAGACAACCATGACACCAACAAGTGTTGGCATAAGAACAAGCAAAAAGGCCAAAACAAACCACAAAATAAAAACAAGCAACCCCAGGCGAATGTTGCTGTTGAAGAATCTGACTCAGATTCTGAATGGGCACACAAGGTGCTCATGACTACCATAGATTCCACTCAGAGGGATCCTATTTGGTATGTCGATTCTGGAGCTAGTAAACATATGACTGGCGACAGATCGTGGTTTGAATCATTTGTGGCCAAGGAGGGCAAACCTGTCACCATTGCTGATGATAAAACCTACAGGGTTCAGGGAGAGGGTACAGTTTCGAGTCACTCTTCCCGATGGCAAGTGTCGGATTGACAAGGTCCTCTATGTTCGGGGATTGGCCAACAATTTGTTGTCGATGACACAAATCCTGGACAGAAATATGGTTGTCAACTTTCGTGTTGAGAATGGAAAGAAGTGTTGTACAATTACCGGGAAGGGTAAGCAGATTGCAATGGCTTCATATAAGCATGGCTTATTTGCACTAGATGCTATCTCTATTCCACATGTTGCCATGACTTTCTCTACCAAGGAGGCAACTTCCCTATGGCACAAGAGATATGGGCATCTTAGTTACGGCTACTTACTTGAGCTCAGCAAGTATGAGATGGTAAAGGGTATTCCTTCCCTTTCTGCCACATTGCCAGTGTGCTCTGACTGCTTGGCAAGAAAGCAACATAGAGTACCATTTGAGAAGAGCTCTACAAGAGCACGAAAACCTCTGGAGCTAATTCACACCGATCTATGCGGTCCTTTCACACCCAACAGTGTTGGAGGGAAGAGGTACTTTCAGTTATTCGTAGATGACTACTCACGAAAGATGTGGGTTTTCTTTCTCAAACTGAAATCTGAAGCTTTCGCATTCTTCCAACAGTTCAAGAAATCCGTTGAGAAGGAGTCAGGGGCTTCTATTAAAACCCTCCGCTCAGATCGAGGGGGAGAGTTTACCTCTAATGAATTTTCTGCATTCCTAGATAAACATGGGATCAAGAGACGGTTAACAACCGCCTATACTCCTCAGTGAGAATGGAGTTGCTCGAGAGAAGGAACCGTTCTATCATGGAAATGGTTCGTTGTATGCTCACAGGTGCAACTCTTGGGCAACAATATTGGGCAGAAGCTGTCACCACTGCAGTGTATCTTTTGAATAGGGCACCCACAAAGGCCCTAAAAGGAATGACTCCACAGGAAGCATGGAGTGGTCGAAAACCCTCCATATCTCATCTACGTATTTTCGGGTGTCAAGCTTTCATGCACATACCGAAAGAAAAAAGGAAGAAGCTAGATGAGAAAACACTGAGATGTATTTTTCTTGGATATTCTGAGCACTCTAAAGGATATCGGTTGATAGATCCTTTGACCAAGAAAATTCATATCAGCAGAGATGTTGTCTTTGATGAAGCTTTCACATCACAGAGCACATCTACAGTACACCAGGATATTGTGGAACCAAAGGAAGAGGAGATTCCTTCGTCAACACAGACAGGAGGTCCTTCTACATCTTCTTCACCACCACCGAAGCAAAATCCTAAATGGTGTACAAATACAATCAGAGATGCAAATTTATCCACTCCTCCCAATTTGAATTTGGATAGACCTCGTACACGCAATATGGCTCAACGAGAAAGAGAAGCCGAGAAACTGGTGAGGTTGATGATCTTTGTCAATCTTTTGAGGAACTTTCGTGACTCCAAGTAGAGAAGTTGAGGATATGGATATTGATGATGACAGGGCATTCATGTCTACCATAGATAGTCTTGGACCTGCATCAGTGCAAGATGCTCTTAGTGAGCCTCGGTGGAAGGCCGCTATGGATACGAGTATGAGTCTCCGATGAAGAATAAAACTTGGAAGCTTGTTGATCCGCCGCATGGAAAGAAACCTATTGGCTGCAAATGGGTATACAAAGTCAAGTACAAGGCAGATGGAACAATTGATAAGCATAAGGCCCGTCTTGTTGCAAAGGGCTATGCTCAAAAGGAAGGCATCGACTATGAAGAAACTTTTGCACCTACCTGCTCGGATGACCACAATTCGGGTTATGTGTGCTATGGCAGCACAATATGGGTGGAAAGTTCACCAAATGGATGTCAAAAGTGCCTTTCTTAATGGTGATCTCCAAGAAGAAGTCTATATGACTCGACTTGAAGGATTTGAAGTGGAAGGCCAACAAGCAGAAAGTTTGCAAATTGGTTAAATCCTTGTATGGTCTGAAACAAGCTCCTCGAGATTGGTATATAAAAATGGACAATCACCTAATGCAACATGGATTTAAGAGATGTCCGTCAGATGCAAACCTCTATTTCAAGAAACAGGGTTCTGAGATAGTGTTGCTTGTACTCTATGTGGATGATCTGCTCATTACAGGGAGTTCAGAAGATATGATCTCTACTGTCAAAAGAAACTTGTGCAAATCTTTTGAGATGACAGATCTCGGACTTCTCCATTATTGTCTTGGTCTGGAATTCAGCCGGAAGGAGCACACCATCAAAGTGTCTCAGAAAAAGTATGCCAAGACATTGCTCGATAAATATCGCATGATCGATCGCAAGCCAATGGCAACTCCTATGGAGAATGGACTTCAGTTATCGCGATATGATGACTCACCCCAGGTAGATTGCACTCTCTATCGACAGTTGATTGGGAGTCTCATATATCTGACCAATACTAGGCCAAATCTCGTATTTGCTGTAAACTATCTTTCGAGGTTCATGCAGGAGCCTAAGACTATTCATTGGAAAGCAGCAAAACATGTTCTTCACTATGTCCGTGGTACTATAGAATATGGACTAGAATACAAGAGGAACAACAAATTCTTCTTGCAAGGATACACGGACTCCGACTATGCCGGATCATTTGATGATCGCAAGTCAACTTCTGGATACATTTTTCATCTGGGATCCGGTCCTGTCTCTTGGCACAGCAAGAAGCAACAGGTGGTTGCTATTTCTTCAACAGAGGCAGAATATCGCGCCGCACGTGAAGTTGTGTGCGAAGTGATATGGTTACGTCGCATTCTGACAAGTATGGGCCATCCATCAAAATCTCCAATACACTTGTTTTGCGACAATCAGGGTGTTCGAACCTCGTCAAGAATCCAGTCCATCATGAAAAAACAAAGCACATTGACACACAATGTCATTTCATTCGAGAGGAAGTTCCAAAGCACCGAATTCAGCTCAAGCACATTCCCACCGATGCTCAAGTTGCAGACATTTTCACTAAGGCACTTGGACGTGTCAAATTTGAATTGTTTCGCAGCTCACTTTGTATTGCAAAATAATGTAAGGGAATGTTAGTATAGCTATTAGTTATTACATTACCCAAATAATGTAATAAAGGGGGATGTTAGCGTACTATAACCACTTTGTCTCTATTGCATTGTTAAGCGTACTGTTACGCTTACTGTTACACTGTTGTAACAGTGCTGTTTCAGTCGTGACTATTTCCGACAAGTGTTGTGTTATTTAAACTCGACTGATTAATACAATTCTAGTTCGCACATTTACAGTCATATTTTCTACACAGAAACTACGACATTATATGCTCAGTCAAAAAATATATGTTATTGCCAAATTCAACCCTTTGCGATATCTTATGAGTCAACCGTATTTATCTGGTCACACAGCCAAGTGGGTTCTTGCACTAAGTGAGTTTGAACTCACGTTTATAGGATAGAAGTCTATTAAAGGTCAAATCATAGCAGATCAATTAGATGCTGCACCCTTAGAGTCTACCCATCCCCTCATCATTGAGTTTCCTGATGAATGCCTTAAATTAGAGGCAGACCATCCTAAACAATGGTCCCTATACTTTTACAGAGCCTGATGTATGAGTGGGGCTGGTGCAGGTATTATTTTAATATCTCTGCAAAAAAATCTTATACCTCTGTCCTTTAAATTAACATTTACTTGCACTAATAATACTGCTGAATATGAAGCTCTTATCCTTGGCTTACGAGCTACTTTGGCACTGAAAATTAAATTTTTTTTAGTTTTTGGTGATTCCCAACTTGTCATAAATCAAATCAATGATGTCTATAAGACTAGAGATGATAAATTATGCCCATATAAAACATATGTTTTGCAATTATTATCCTTATTTGATCAAGTTACTTTGGAAGCTATTCCTCGAACTAGCAATCGTGCGGCTGACGCTATGGTTGCAGCTGCATCTCTTTTGCCCTTGGAGTTAGATGATGAATATGCTACCATCATTATTCGTCAACTCCAGGAAATTGCTTCAAGAAAATCATGCTTAGAACCTTTGGATGTATTTCTAATCAATGAAACTACTCCCGAAACATGGTACACTAATATATTTATTTTTTTGCAAAATGGAACCTTCCCTGATGGTTATACTAGCAACTAGCGCCGATTATTATGTAGACGAGCAAGTCACTTCGTAATTATTGGTAATACGTTGTATAGGAGATCTTTTGAAGGCATATTATTAAGATGTTTGAATTTAGAAGAATCTAGATCTGCTTTGAGTGAAGCCCACGATGGATCTTGTGGAGGACACTTTAGTGGTAATGCCATTGCTAAGAACCTATTTTGGATAGGATATTTTTGGCTTACCATGGAGAATGATGCACATGATTATGTGCACCATTGTGACAAGTGCCAAAAACATGCTGACCTTGTCCATGTACCTGCATAAGAGCTACAGGCTATTTCATATCCTTGGCCCTTTTCAAAATGGGGCTTAGATATCATTGGGAAAATCAACCCTGTGTCATATGATGGACACAAATTTATCATAACCGCTACAAAGTATTTTACAAAATGGGTTGAAGCTATGCCTTTAGCTTCTTGTACTAGAATACAAGTTTCCAAATTTATTTTTAATCAAATTATTTGTAGGTTTGGAATTCCTGCCAATCTCATCTCAGATAATGGAACTTGTTTCAAAAATAAAGATGTCAAAAAATTATGTCAAAAATATAAAATTCAACATCGTTGGTCCACTCCCTATTATCCTCAGGGTAATGGCCAAGCAGAAGCATCTAATAAGACATTAATCAAAATTATCAAAATACTGGTCAATAAATCTGGTCGAGATTAGCACATCCAATTATATCCTTATTTGTGGGCCTATCGAACTAGTGTTTGTACCCCCACTGGAACTTCACCTTTCATTTTGGTTTATGGCGTTGAAGTTGTTTTTCCCTTTGAATTAGAAGTTCCTTATTTGGATCTACTACTTCAAGATACTAAAGTAGGGGATGAATATCGTGTTGGCAGATTTAGTCAGCTGGAACTTTTAGATGAAAAGTGCATCAATGCTTTGGAGCATCTTCGTGCCTACCAAAACAAGCTTAAGAGAGCATATCTCAAGAAATTTCATCCTTGATCCTTTGAGATCGACGACCTTGTCTTAAAAGAAAATAAAAAAATACTAATTCTACTAAAGACCTTAAAGGTAAATTTGAGCCCACCTGGCTTGGACCGTATATTATTACTACTAAATTTGGATCGGGAGCATACAAATTATCTACCTTAGATGGTAAAGAACTTAAAGAACCTATGAACATTATGCATCTCAAACATTACTATGCATAAAATTTGGTCATTTCATCATTGTATATATTTGTTTTGCATATTATTTCTTTTAGTCACTTATATAAGAAAAAAAACAAAACAATCACATTGTATTTCTTTCAATTCATCAATTAAAATAAAAAACAAAAACATCAAAATTGTCAAAATCTTCTAAAACATCTTTTTTATACCTGTCAATTCTTGGAGTTTGCAGTTGTATTTTAAATTATTTTGGATAAATGAGCATTTATTTGGAATTCCGCACTATCACACTCACATGAATAAATATATTGATTTTATTTGGTATGATTATTAATCTCTCTTATATCAAAGTCCACATTGGCATTAAATAAAGTTTTGAGCATAGAGAACTGATCTTGTTATTTACTTGAACCAAGTATATCTTTTCACATTAAAATGATTTCATTGCAAATTCAATATGATGCTACATAGTAGACGTGGTTTCTTGAGCGAAAAGTTTCCCCTGCTATCCTATCATGCACATGGTCTAGAATCTTTGAGAATTGACAAAAGGACAAGCTCACCCCTACCCAAAATAAAAATCCCTTGCTCTACAACCAATCCAAGAAAGTATCCCTAGCATAGGAAGAAAAAAAAAAGAAAAGTTCACGAAAAAGAGAAAAAGAAAAATGTTATTTTGTATCATCACAACAATATTTCAGCATTATCTCAAATATCAAGCAAAAATACAAAAAAAAAAAAAATACAAAAAAAAAAAAAGAGAAAAGAGAAAAAGCAAAAGCAAAATGCAATAAAATCCTTTCCCTACCCCTTGAAAAGAAAAAAAGGTGAATGAACTTGAATCCCTGGAATTCTCAATTATTCGAAAAATGTGAGGTAAGCCCCATAACAGGTGGTTTGTGCCCAACCCACTTGGCCTTGGGTAATTCCTAGTGTGGTGATATGTCTGTCACATTAGCAACCTTCTTTTGTATAGACCTATGTCGGCTTATGGATTAGCTAGCTCTTGATAACCTAACTTACATAGTAGTCTGGTACGGTTATATGCATATAAATCATGGTTAACGAATATTCATTTGGTTAAGGAAAATTGCTTGTATCAAATTATCTTGCTCAAAATTGGTGAATGAACAATACAATTGCACACACATTTGTATTTGAGAGATTTTGTATCATTATGATAAATCAAGATCGGTAATG
Source organism: Wollemia nobilis (assembly GCA_028583015.1). NCBI lineage: Eukaryota > Viridiplantae > Streptophyta > Pinopsida > Araucariales > Araucariaceae > Wollemia > Wollemia nobilis. Next base: position 16,394,674 of record JAQPPZ010000521.1, read on the forward strand.
AACTCACGTTTGCACATGAGGATCCCTTATAAACCTACATTTGTTTTTGAGATAATTTAAAATATTTTTGTAATTCTTTTCAAAACAATTTTATCCTCTTCTTTTGGAATTTTGTTTTGTATAAAAACAATTATATACATTGTGTCACAAAATTGCAAAATGATTTCAAACAACATGTTCATCATATTATTATTTTCTGTTTATCAAAAATCAAAAATCAAAAATCAAAAATCAATCATGCAATAAAACTAAAATATCTATTTCATCTTTGGATTTCATGATGATGGTATAGGTCTATACGTATAAATTCTATGCCTAGCGCAAACCATTGTTCTAATTTTATTTTCCCATCCATTTTAAAAACACATATGGCTTACATCATTATGTTACACAATTGTGCTTCAAAACGAACGAACACTTATTCTATTTCATGTCATTATGTCACACATTCCATCTTGCAACCATGGTATAATTTCTAAGGAATTATTAAAAATTTAACACACTTAGGAATTTATGCCTAGGAAAAATCACTTTTAAATATATTTCATGCATAATTTTGTGAAAAATATGAAAACAAATCATCACCATCATCATTTTCATCATCACAACACCAAGTCTTAAGATAGTCTCTTAAGCACTCTTTTACTTTTAGCAATATTTCTATACTAGGATTAGCTTGACGACCTAGCGAGTGATGACTCCATGAAACGGTCTATAACAGTGACAATGTCCTTTGAAATTATTGTTAGAAGTCCCTTTTATTTTCATAAAATCACACAAAAACAACCAATTTATGCACATCAGATTATTTCATTTACAATTTTATGGCATGACATAACATTATAATTTATTTCCAACGACATAATTACATGAATCAACAAATTCAAAACTTAAAGCATCATAATACAACATATACACAAGTCATATCATCAAAAATATTATATATATATATATATCAATGAATTATATATATCATCTGGATTGGTATGCCACAATCCATACTCTGGCATACTCAATCCCCTCAAAAGTAATAATAATATAATCTGCACTCTATAGTACCTAGTCTCGAGAAGCCCTCAAGCTCTCAGCCTCATCTCCTCCCCCACCCTAACGTGGAGGAGGTGGTCCCATAGAGGTCTAGGTCGTATCTCGGGTCCTCGTCGTTGATCGTGAGGATGTCCTCGCTGATCCCATCCTGATTGGTTTTGCAATATTGGCTGGCAGCTGTACCCTTTGGCCCTCTATAACTAGCTAGAAGTATACCTCTTGGTAGAATGTGGTCCGCATCATAGACCGCACTAGCTCATCCTTGCTTGCCCCTCCACTTTGTGCCCTGAGTCGTGTAGTCTCATCCTGTAGTGTCTGTACTTGAGCCCTGAGCTGAGTAGCCTCATCCTACAGTGACTGCACCTGAGCTTAGAGGTGGGTAGCCTCAGCCTAGAGAGCCGTCGTCTCGTTGCTCTCCCCTACCTCGACACCCTTACCCTACCTCAACATTTTAATTTTAGCCTTTTCATGTTTTTACCTCAAATGTTCGATTTGGGTAAAAACACGGAGGAGGCACCATAGTCAACAGTTGTACGATTCGACCAAGAATCGTCATCTAAAAAATTGAGTACATTTTTGATTTCTCATAAAATAGGAAAAACTCGTCTTTAACGCATTTTCTTCAAAAAATTCGCTAAAGAGGGGGAAAAATGTAGCACCCTAAAATTGACACGGTTAAAACCTTAGTAAAAGATAAAAGATAAAAATTTGAATTTTAACCCCAAAACCGCTCCAAAACCGCCTGTTACTCGTTTCCTCGTTTTCTATGCCATTTTTAGGATTTGTTTTGACCATTGGATGATATCGTCGTAGATTAGACGCGATCATCCCAAATCTGACGAAATCATCATGGACAGAACATCCAGACGATTTTGTCCCAAAATTGAATTTTCATAATTAGCTTCTGTTTCAACAGCCTCTCCAACTTGGGCAGAAGCGTGTCTACGCAGTTGGAGATTTCCCTGTTGGAGATCTCCCATATTGGGATGATCCCCAACCTCCTAGCCTCTCCCTAATCCTATATAAACTAGGATTTTTCTAGTTTATCCCATTGAATCCCCTTGATTATGATTCCCCTAAACCCCTTAGCTGATGGATTTAGATCCTTATTCACTAGAGCATCCTCGTACTACTATCTGTATTCTATATTTTGCATTTTCTTGCAGAACTCCACTATTTTTTAGTCGAAGATAGCTCGGATCGTCGCAAACGATCTCATACGATTATGAACAATTTTGTCGAGGAGTGTAGATGATCGCATACAATTGGAGGTGATCCTGACTGTAGTCCAGATTGGGGGCAATTCGAGTCCAGAGTTTGCATCTTCTAAACTTTTCTGCATTTTTCCATTATAATTCTGCATTATCTTAGGTTATTATGTTTATGCATCTTGGAGTTCACCTCATCTAGTATAAATGCATGATAAAATCAAAATATATTGTGAAGTTGATGCTTGTCCTCTTTAATTACTGTTTGGATCTGTCATTCAGAAAAATTTATAGTTATTTCTATCATTTCCCTTTGCTTTTGTAGTTGCATCTTGGGTATTTTATATCCATTTTTGTGATTGCAGGTTTATGACAAATTCTTCTGATGAATTCATCAGATGTCAGACGATCCTATCTGATCTCAGACGATTACGTATGAACTGAGGTGATTTGGACTGCTACAAAACTCAGAATCTTCATCAGACATCCGAAATCAGGTATGATCTGTCCTAATTTGCCTATTCTCTGTGTTTAGAAACTATTTCTATTTTATGTATCCATTTAAATAATTATTGGCATATAGAATAGTTTAGATTCATTTTGGCCAAACCTAGGAATTGAATGATTGAGTATAAAACAAACACATCAAACCCATTCTTAACCTAGGCGTGGAAACTACCACTCAAAAGTTTCCTGGTGAACCCACCATCCGTAAAAAATTCACCTTTATACTCCTCCCCCGAGAGGCGGGACCTTCAAAGGGCCTCTTAGTCCAAGGTATTGTCCCATCCTTCTCGCATCCCCCTTCTGGGCATGGATCCTATAGCCTGAGGGTAAGGATGCAAAAAATTTGGAGCGATACACACATCATCCGCAACATCCTCATAGATAGCCATTGTGTTCTCCATTCCTTCAAGTCCAGCTAGTACTGCTACTAGCATCCCACCTCCTCAACCTCATACACAAGTTCAAATGGCTCAGAACCCACCACCACAACAGCCACAACCACCAAGGCAGTTCCCAGCATGGAATAGCTCAGGAGCTTTGAATTTACAAGCACAAAATCTAGTTCCTCAAGCAGCTTTGAAGGCTTTGCCTACCTATGATGGTACTGGTAAGACCGCTTATGAGCATATCCAAGATGTGGCTTCTTTGGCGATGATCCATGGCATTACTGATGAAGACATTATGGTAAGGTTGTTGGTATTGTCACTCAGAGGGAAATTGTTGTATTGGTACCGATCTTTACCACCCACCACTATTACTACATGGGACCAATTGGTAGAATTGCTAATCAAGAACTTTCATGAGCAAGCTGATCCTTTCTCCTTACTGCATCAATTCATGAATATCCAAAGACATCCATAGGAGGAGATAGTGGACTTCAATGTCAGATTCACTCGAAGCTGGTAGAGAGTTCTTGATGGCCTTCGGCCCACGCATGAGCAAGCTACGTTTTACTACCTCCGAGCCTTCAACTCAGACATTGGTATGGTTGTTCGACAAGCCAATGTAAATACTTTTCTAGAGTTGTACACGCAAGCACAGAAGGCTGAAGCAGATTTGATCACCATAGGTAAGCTTCCCCCGAAGGTAACCATGCCCATCCTTCTTGATCTTCCACAACATTTGTATTCAAGTGCATTTTCGTAGCCTATGCCTTCTATGTACCCGGTTCCCTCATGGAGCTCGGGTCCACCTCAAATCGCTCCGATCCCGGTTCCACAACTCCCCGCTCCAAGTATTCCATAATTACCCATGCCAGTTGTTCCATAGTTACCAGCCTCAGTTCCTTTCCCAGCGCTACTAGTGCCACCTTGTTCCACTATCGTTGCCTGCTCCATCAATACCTCTACCTTTACCAGCACCTCCTGCGCCCTCAAATCCTGATCCTTACATGAAATTATTACAAGAAATACAATCTATTAATTCGGCCGTAAGGACAATGTCGAACGAAATCATGGTAGTTAAGAAGAAACAAGCTGAAGCTGATTTTTGATCAAGGAGGTTTCAAACACCGCCAATTACTAGGGAGAAAGCAACCACTAGCAAAGGCCCTGAGAGGAACACAACTATGTTGGCAAATGAAGAAACTAGTACATCAGAGAAAGCGTATTGGTGCTCCACCTGTAATGATCCCCATGGAGAAGACACATGCATGGTTCATTTGAACTATGTATAGACATTAGCAAAAATTTCTATCAATGGACAAGTTAATATGATAATGGAAGCTGATCATAACTTGATGGTCCCATATTTGGAGTAAGTTTTAGTTCTCACAAGGGCTGGAAAGAAGTTGGTGACTATTGATCCAACAGAAATGGAGCCTCTAAAAGTTCCTGCTGAGTAAAAGGTGCAAAATGAAAAGGTACAACCGCAAGCGAAAGCACCTTGAAAGCAACAACAAAGCAACAAGATTCTATCTTATTGAAGGATCTATTGCCCAAGCAAGCTCAAGAGAAGTTGTAGACAAAGGCATCAACTTCACAGCCTGTAGCCGCTCAAGCACAAATGGAGGCAAAAGAGCAAGCTAAAGAACACCTCAAATACCCATCATTGACTAAGAGGTAAAGGGTGGAAGCTACTCAATAATATCAGAACAAGTATGAGCAAGTTGTAGAAGAAAAGGCTCCTAGTGTTTTTGATTACAATATTATGGAGGAAATGAAGAAGATTCTATGCAAAGGTGAGTTTATATGATGCATTATAGTTACCTGGGCAAGTTGACTTGTTGCAAGAATCTCTCAAATCAACAAAAGATCAGAAGAAAAGTCATTCCCAAATAGTGTTAGCACAGACATTGCCTACTTTCACCACTGGTAAGAATAGACCACCTCCATTCTATTTGTCACTCAGAATGGAAGGGTGGATCATGCATAATTGTATGATTGACTTCGGTGCTGCGACTACTATCATGCCAAAGGTAGTATGTGAAGTAATGGGAATGGAATACACAAGAAGTAGTCCAAGCGTATTGTAGTTGGATGGGACCCCTATCAAAATAGTGGGAGTAATCAAGGATATTCCTATCGTTCTACATAACATACCTCAAATCACTATCATTCAAGAAGTAGTGGTGGTTGACCTGGAACCATACTTTAGTATGTGTCTTTCGAGGGAATTCACAAAGAAACTAGGAGGATACCTTTCCTTGGATTATTCACATTTGGATATCCCATTCAAGGGAAGAATAATCCACATCTATAATGAAAAGCCATCCACTTTTCATATAGAAAAATTGGAAGAGGAAGAAAAGCCCACTGGTGCAGTCAACATGATGACAGAAGAAGTACAAGAAGTGGACTTGATGGAAGAAGCTCTTGGTGAGCTCCACCTAGAGGATGAATTCTCATTGATGGATTTCAATGCGATGGTCGAAACTGACATCGGTTGTTATACCATAACTAAACCTGAGCAGACTGAAGAAGAAGTCTCTGATTCCCTAGACCCTATCTCTGATCAACTATGGAAGTTGTATTTTGATGGTGCAAGGTGTAAGAATGGTGTAGGGGCTGGTATTGTTCTTGTTTCTCCTACAGGGTTGCAGAAAACCTATTCATATCGGTTAACTTGGAGTTGCATGAATAATACCATCGAATATGAAGCGTTGTGCCTTGGTTTGAAGAAAGCTAAAAAGTTGGGCATAAAATAGCTGTAAATATTTGGAGATTCTGAGCTCATCATTAACTAGACTACAAACAAATGTGTGTCAAAGCAGCACTACTTGAAGGCCTACCATAACAAGGTATGGGATTTGTTTGAGTCCTTTACAACATTAAACATTCAAGCGATTTCATGGGAGCAGAACAAACATGCAGATATTTTAGCTTCTCTTGGTGCTAATTTCTCTCATGTAGAACAAGTAGTCAGGAAACCCAAGATGGTGAGGGTAATTTATAGACCCTCGATCCCTGATAAAAACCTTTATTGGCAAGTGTTTGACAATGATGAACAAATAATCAATTTTTTGATTAAGGAAGTTGCAAGTGCAGAAGATAGAACATTGGTCGAGGAGGAAATAGAAGGAATGATTCAATTGAAGAATAATCACATTCCTAGGGGACTGATTTCGCTTGAAAGTTTGTTTGATCAAAATGATAGGGTGGAGAAACATAAGATCAAGGTTGATGCGAAGGAATACAAGGAAATGCAATTAGAGCCTGAGAATATTATCAAAGTTGAAATAGATTGTACGCTAGAAGAACTTGAAGATATCAAAAATTTGTGTTATGAGTTCCCCGACATCGTTGCATGGAGCTACCATGATTTAAAAGGATATGATAAAAATGTAATCCAACATACTATTGAACTGCAGGAGGGGGTAAAACCTTTTCGGTAGAAACAATGGCCTGTCAACCCAAAAATTGAAGTGCTCATGAAAGTAGAGCTATTAAAAATGTTGGAGGTAAAAATAATTTATCCAATCAAGCACTCAACATGGGTGGCGAACTTGGTGCCAGTTCGAAAGAAGAATGGAGATATTCATCTGTGTGTGGATTTTTGGAATCTGAACCAGGCATCATTAAAAGATCACTACCCCCTACCATAGATTGATCAAATTCTCCATGTGGTTGCTGGAGCACAGAGGTTTTCATTACTGGATGGTTTCTCTGGTTATAACCAGATCTGGGTGAAGGATGAAGACCAACACAAGATGACGTTTACTACAAAATGGGGCACTTTCACCTATCAGAGGATGCCATTTGGTCTTTCCAATGTCGATGCTACGTTTCAGAGAGCTATGGACATTGCTTTCGATGAGTTGTTGAATAGAGTTATTGTGATTTACCTTGATGACATGACTATTTTCTCACATCGTAGGGAAGAGCATATCTCTCATTTGAGGCAAGTGTTCAAAAAATACTGAGAATTTAGAATTTCCATTAACTCGAAGAAATCTATTTTCACTATCAAAGAAGGGAAACTCTTAGGACATGTGATTTCACAAGAAGGACTAGCGATTGATCCTGCAAGAGTTGAGGCGCTCTTGAAATTACCATTACCAGTTAACAAGAAGGATTTGCAATCATTCTTTGGCCAGATCAACTTCATTCGAAAGTTCATTGCTGATTTTGCTCAAGTGGTGAAGCCAATGACCGAGCTTCTGAAGAAGAATGTAGACTTCAAATGGACGGAAGTGAGAAGATAGGCATTTTGAGAAATCAAGGAGAGAATCACTCAAGTGCCAGTATTGATTAACCCAGATTACTCAAAAGATTTCATCCTCTATGCAGTAGGCGAATAGGAGAGTTACACTATTGTTCTCACACAGAAGCAAGAAGATGGAGATGAAAAGCCAATTGCTTTCTTGAGCCAAGTCATATCACCACACCAGGAGAAGTATAATTTTATTGAAAAATAGGTGTATGCGATTATGAAATCCTTAAAAAAATTTTGACATTTCATTTCACAGAGTAAGACAATCATCTATGTCATACATCCAGATGTCAAAAATTTCATTCTTCAAGGAGAATTAGGTGACAAGAGAGTAGGTTGGGTCTCAAAGATTCAAGAATATGATGTGGAGATCTGATCGACTAAGTTGGTTCATGGACGAGCTCTCTGCCAAGAACTGGCCAAAAGTGCAGCTTCAGAATCACTGGCTCCAATACAAAATGAGGATATCAACGAAAGCAATTGTGCAAATCGAGCTACAGGTGATCATGACTAGACAGAGGACCTTGTCGAATTCTTTACATCTGGGAAATGTCCATCACATCTTGATGCTTCACAATGTCGAAGATTCAGACTACAAGCACTTAAATATGTCCTATTGCCAAGTGGGTTATTCCATAAGAATATAGATGGAGTACTCCTCAGATGTGTAAAGGAGTCAGAGAAGCAAAAATATTGGAGGAATTCCACTCTAGCTTATCCGATGGGCATTATGCAGGAAGGCCTATGGCCTTGAAGATCATCCGAGCTGGGTATTTTTGGCCTACTCTTTTCGTAGATGCACACAAGGTGAGCCAAAGTTGTGATAATTATCAGTGGTATGTTGGCAGGAATAAGAAAGCATCTTTGCCCTTGCACCCGATTCAAGTGGAAGCACCTTTTCAATAGTGGGGACTAGACTTCATTGGAGTTATTGATCCTCATTCCTCTATCGAACACAAGTATATCTTGACAGTGACTGATTATTTTACCAGGTGGGCAGAGGCTATCCCAACCAAAAAGTAGATCAAGCTACAATTATCTCTTTCCTGGAGGGACTGATCACCCATTTTGGTGTTCCAGATGCCATTGTAATAGATAATGGGACTCCATTCATAGGGGCGAAGATCATCAAATTCGCAAGCAAGTATGGGATTTATCTCAAGACATCCTCCAATTATTACCCGCAAGGAAACGGCTTGGCCGAATCCACAAACAAAAACTTGCTATAGATCTTGAAAAGGACATTGGGAAACAATAAAAGAAGTTGGCACTATTGTTAAATCAGGCTCTATGGGCAGATCGAATATCAGTAAAGAAGTCTATTAAAGCCTCTCCTTACTCCTTGGTGTATGGGAAAGAAGTAGTTCTACCTACTCACATCGAACTACCTATCCTCCAAACATTGTAGTTGTTCAAAGATGAAGATGATGAGTTTGATCCAATGAGTGCAAGGTTGGCTCAGTTGCTATAGCTAGAAGAGGAGAGAGAAAAGGCATATGAAGCTTTCACTAAACATGCTAAAGTGATGCAAAAGTGGTTTGGAAAGAAGACAATAGAATGCAAGTTTCAGGTGGGAGATCTAGTCCTCAAATGGAACGAGAACAAAGCCAAGCCAGGGAAGCACCACAAGTTCGATGCAATCTGGGAAGGTCCATTTCAAGTTTCTACAGTGAATTCGGTGAATGCATATTATCTTCGAGATATGGATGGTTGGGATCTTTCGATTCCAATAAATGGTCTTCATCTGAAGGCCTATTTTCAATGATCAAATCAAGAGGTACCAGGTGTAAATATGTATATATTTTATTTACATTTTACAGGCTCTTTGTTATTTAGTAAAGAAAAAATAAGTATGGTGTGGACTCTACTAAAGATGCCAGGATTTCCTTGAAAAATTTTTCTTTGAAAATTGCTCCTTGAGAAAAATAATTTCACCTCAAATATTTCCATGAGGACATGATCACAATTTCAGGCAGAATTAATGGTTGCATAGAAAAGTTTTAATGGTTTTGAAAAAGCTCCAAAGTTTAAGAGGTTGCTTTACTTTGCAAGTCTTCAAGTTAAAAAGAGAAATATTTTCAGGGAAAGTGATTTGAAGAGACAAAATGAAAATGTTTGGAAGCACAAGTAAAGTGCCTTAGTTGAAAAATCAAAGCACGGGGCCTGATTTTAAAAGTATGGAGTGCAACAAATTGAAAAGTGCTTTCACCCCAAGAGAGGGGTGAAAGTCCCATTCACCCTAAAATTTCATCAAAAGGAGGGTGAAAGCCTCCATTCGCTTCCTAGTGAGGCAAACATATTTACATCCCAAGGCATGGGTCAATAAAAGTCTAAATACTCAAATGTTTTCACCCCATGTGAGGGGTGAAAATCCCATTCACCTCTCATAGGGGCAAAACAATATATGAGGATTTTTTAAAAATGCAAAGGGCACACTTTGGCTTTTTTAGGCAACTATGCGTATAAGGATTTTTATCAAAATTTTTAAAATTGGGGTGAAAGCATATCAAGCCAAATGTTATAAATATCTAAAAATATGGAGGTGCGCTTTGGTTTTTAAAATGATTGCATGTACAGGTTTTTAAGTGAATTTTCTATAAAATTAGAAGTGGAATGGAGCGAAAAAAAAAAAAAGCAAAAGTTTATTTTAAAGCTTTTGGAAAAAGCAGAGATTAAATTTTAAAATTCAATTTTATTTTCTTAATATGGAGTAAAAATCGAATAAAAATAAAAAGAAAGAGAAAATCAAAAAGCCCTAGTTTAAAACGCTTAAAAGGGTGCTTTTTCTAAATATGGGGCGAAAAAGGAAGGCATGAAAGAGTTTTAAAAAGGGAGACGTTCGCCATGAATTATCTCAGACAGGTTGAAGACATTTTTGGAGTGAAAGGAGAAGAAACCAAGCGTGCCCCAAAACCAAATTTTTAAAAGCGCCCTCAAAAGTGATTTCGCCCTTCGACATGTGGTAGATTTTGGGAGATGTGCATGCACATTAATGATGCATTTTTGGAGTAGTTAATTTAAAACGTGCACCCGGATTTGCATTGGAAGGTGATTTGGCATTCTCGAGGAGTAAAATCTCACACCAGAAAAAGCAGAAGTGCTCATTGGTCCCAGGTGGTGAATTTATTTTTCCAAGGTAGTTTTAGTAGCTAGGGCACATTTTTCAAAGTTTAACACAATAAGAAGGGCACGCTTTTCAAAAGTGATTTTGTAATGAATTACATTCAATTATTATTAAGCATCGTGATCAGTGCCGATTGAGGGAAACAAGGCATACACCCTTCCGAATCCACCAGGAAAATTTACTGCATTTACTATGGTAGTTGGTGCGCATCCTATAAATAGAGCATAGGTAAATTTGCTCAAAAATTAAAATTTTAAAAAAATTTCTAGTGCATTTTCAAGTTTTTATTGTAGAAGTTGTAGAGTGCTTTCAAAATTGTTAGGGCTTGCACAATGGGTAAGAAAAGAAAAGAAGTGAAAGAAACTATAGAGCCCAAGTAGTCTAAAAAGAAAGTAGGTGGGTCAAAATCCAAGAAGGCCCATAGAAATGAAAATGTAGATTTGGATTCGTACTCTGACACTATGGTAGAGGTCGGAGACTACGTGATTACCAACAAGGGTATGGTGAAGCTTCGGTAGGATGTAGAATTCATAGTAAGTCAAGGATTGATGGTAGAGAGCCCTTTGACTATGTCATTTCATGTACAATTATTTTGGTATTTGTGTACGCTCGTACACCCTTGCTCGAAGCTGGTAAAATTAATTGCCATATTTTATAATCCAGTTACTAGGGCTATTCGGAAAGCCAATGGGGAGGTGCTTTTCTCTATCTCTGTCGTTGAAGTGAGGGAAGCATTTTCCTGTGGGTTAAAACCCCCATCTGATATGATTTTTAAGAAGCTACACATCAATGAGCAAGAAGAAAGATATGTTTCTACGATGATAATGCGCCAGTTTATGGAAACGTAGTTGATTAAGGAGCCGTAATTAGGGCAACTTCTGAATCTACCAAAATCTTTATCAAAATTCAAGAGCCCTAACTTATTTTCTATGTTGGCATGGGTTGTTGGTCTTTCAATAGATTCTACAGTTCACAAGTGGCAAGTGGTGCTTGTGCAATGTATATCTCAAGTGGAGTTTTATGCTCCAAGGGCCATGAGAAGGGACATAAATCTGATTTATTTTGATTGGGTCGATTTCATTTATCAAAATATGCATGTCCAGTTGGAGAAAATGCATACGAGAGAAGAGACTTCATTCAAGCATACATCCTTCCTCATTTGGTATTTCTTCTTTCATTTACACCAATATTTTTCATTCATTGTAGTAAAACAGGTTGATGAAAAGGATGAATTATTGCCTATTTATATGTGGACTCCCGCTCTGTCGAGGAGGGAGTCATACTATAGTTTTAACCATCTATTTTTGGGGCCCACAATTGAGTTGATTTGTGGCCAAAGTGAGAGAGTGCCACGGGCAATGAAGGAGGCGGTTGTCATAACCGAAAAGGGTGACATATTTTTGCTGACTCAAGGAGTGGTTGTCAGAATTTATGGCTTCACGGGTAAGCCATTCTTGCTCCCATACTTCACCACCGAGCATATTTTTTCCATGGAGGTGGTGCACCAGATAGATTATACCAATGATGTGTATGGAGTAGGGTATGACAAGAGAATGACTTGCACCATGTCATTCAAGTTTGACAGCATAGAAGTGAACCAGGTCGGGTAAAATAGGCTACTCACAGAGGCACTTCAAGACCTGGGGTTGATAGAGCTACCACAATGGTGGAGATATGACCCATTGGGTAAATTTTTAGAAATAATCAAGGCCAAGACTTTTCATTGTTGTCCACGACCTGATATCAAGGAAAGACGAAACAATTTTTATGGACATGATTTACAGTGACACACTGAAGACATGATGGCGCTTCCTTCGTGGCATAAATTTTATGAGCAGGAGGTTGAATATATTTCAGTAGTGCATAGAGATCATATTCCTTCGTCAAGGCTATTTGGCCAAATGAAAGAACAATTACCCTAGACAGAAGAGAAAATTATGAATTGGTGGATAATGCGGGTCCACAGAGGAAAAATTGCATCACCTTATGGGTTGAAGATGGATGGGGCATTTTTGGAGGCATATGATGAATTTGTTAATATCTATCAACCCATCGCTTTTGCCAAAGTCGTGCCTCAAAGTTTTCAACATTTTGACAATGGTGAAAGCATGGCTAGAGAAGAGCACCCAACAGTTGAGGAAGAGACACCTGAGGAAGAAGAGCAGTAGTATGTGTTTCAACGAAGATCCCAATGGGTGAAGCGGGATATAGACGAGGTGCCTCTATTGGAGAAGTAAACTATTCGAGAGGTGCTTCCATTTCTGAAAGCTACAAAGAGGCCAAGAACTGGTGCTACTTCTTCATCTACTATTGTAGTTTTAGCTATTGTAGTTTCTATAGTTGTAGTTGCTGCAATGACTGTTACTCCATCCCTGTTAAGTTTTGGTTGCTCCAGTTAGTGTTGCCCAAATGTTCCCATTAATTCATGAGCAACCGATGGACCAATAGGTGGAGGTTGTTAACCTTGAAGTGGAAGTAGAGGAGCAACAAGAAGAAATTATTACATAGTCGCTTCCATCACCAAGTCAAATGGTGCCCACGATCGAAGGTACATTTTTCTTTCCCTCTTCTTCTACTTCGAAGCAAGTAGTGACTGTTAGTTCATTTCCATCAGTCCCTACTTCTTTCACCCCTCCATTTGGTATGCCTTCCATATCCATTTTGCTCCCTTCCTCTCACCCACAAGTCACTACTGCTCCTTCTTCTCTTCCCCTCTCTTCGACCTCCCTTTCTTTTAGTTCATTTGCATCAGGGTCAAATCCATTTTCATATCCTTCCCCTTCCATTTCTGCCACCACTTCCACTAAGGCTATAAGTATGCAAGCTCCTCCAAGAGTGAGCGTAACTACAACTGAGCTTGGTTCCTCCATTCACTCTACTATTTTGGTCCTCCCTCTTATAACTATCTCCTCTTCTTCCTTTGAGCCAGACCATTCACAAATTCTGATTCCTTTCACACCATTTTTGGAGATGCAAGTACTACCAAAAATCGAGGTGATGCCCGAGCAACCCGATGTCAAAAATATTAATCGAGCACACCTCAGCTCATCATAGTGGTTAAAGAGCCGTAGAAGAAAGGAGGCCCTTGCTTCCACTAGGCCTCTCAAGAAAGTTACCTTTGATCTAGTTGCTATGGAGGCTCACACAACCAAGATCATTCCCCTAGTCCAGAAGCCATGAGGAGAGATGACACCAAGTGATTACGCTTATGAGACCATAATGGAGGACCTGACAAGGATTGATCCAACTAAGAAAATGGGGAATATACAGGTTGATATGAGTTTGGTCTATCTACATGATGAGTATTATAAGAAAAGATATTATGATACTAAAACAAAAATTACCGAACTTGAGGATGCCTTGGCAGTGAGTAGAGTGGAATAGGAGAGGATGGTGATAGAAATTGAACACTTGCATCGATAGGTAGGGGTGCATCAAAAGGAAAAGGATGTAGTGGAGCAGTAGGTGCAAGCATTGAAGGCGCAACTTGAGTCCATATAAAATCAACTAGTGGAGAAGGCCACACAAGTTGTAGGCTTTTCTCACAAAATAATTAAGGAGGCCTACCTTCGGTTGGCTCAAAGCTATGAGAAGTTGGTAGCTAGAGCAGTCCAGGTATTGCAGTATCTCTACGAGGCTCAAATTCAGATTCAGTTGAGCCAATAGATAGTAGACAATATTGAGGAGATGTTGGAACCTCACCTGGAGATGGCTATGAAAATCCAAGCCCTAGCTCAGTCCAATATGCACATTCACCCCATGAGTGAGATGGATCGAGCCTGGTCAACCGCCAAATTCATACTGTGCAGCTACTTTTAGTGGTTGGATCTAGTGAGAGAAGGTAGAAAGCTCCTCAACATGATGGAGTGGGAGCATACTATTTTAATGTTCCATTTTGATGCTCTCATTGATATGGGATTTCTATATATTCACTGATGAATGGGGTGAGCCTCTTCCAAAGGAGTAGTTAGAAGCAGTGTGGAAGAATTTTGTGGAGGACACATCCGAAATTGACAAGTGGGAGGAGCCGATCACAGAGGAATAGGTGCTGCCGCTTATGAAGAAGTTCACCCATATGGAGTTGTCCTTGTTCGAGTTGGCCCAATGAGCTAAACGCCTTAGCCTAGAGGATGTTGAACACTTGTGGTTTATCTATGAATCACTTAGTGTTCCCTCCATGTTTACCATGCATGCTTGGGTAGATGTAGTTACAGTTTATGAGATCACCTATGAAAGCTTGAAGGAGCAGGAGGAGTAGGCCATAGCAAAATGAGCAGTAGCAGAGCAAGCAGAAGTACTACGGATAGCTACAGAGGTAGAGGAAGTGGAAAAGGTAGTAGTTGAGCAGGTGCAGAAAGAAGCATCCAAACTAGAAGCGTCAACCAAAGCTATCAGTAAGAAGACACAATAAAGAGCCCAATGGATAAAGGCTTGGGATCGCTTGCATCCATGCGAGTTGGATACCCCATGAGCCACCAAAAATATTGGCAATTTTGACACTATGCCACATTAAATTTTTGATCAAATTTTTCTGATTGTAAAAGTGACATATATATTAATTTATGATGCAGTATTTTTGGCTAATATAATGTGTTACAGTATTTTTGTGTTAATCCTCTTTCTAGTTTTCATAAATTTTATGCTTGAAAATAATGGGTGTTGCAAGTCAAATTGTTTGTGAAGAATCTAATTTGTGATGACATTTGAAATCATCTAAAGACGTGCAAAAAAATAAGTTCTCAAGGACTAAGTGCATAAAAAAATGTAGGGGCCTTACTAAGGTAAAATCGCATTCGCCCCAAAATATGAGCGAAAGGCTCATTCACCTCACTTCGGGGTAAATATAAAAAGAAAAGAAAAATGATAAGTGTGGCAATAAACTTTCACCCCAAATGAGGGGTAAAAGCCCCTTTTTCCCCTCAGAGGGGTGAAAACACATTCAAATAACTAAGTTTGAGGCTCGAGGTTGAAGCATGACAACAATACAAAGAAGTGCATTCACCCCAATGTTGGGGTGAAAGTAACGTTCACCCCACTTTGGGGTGAACATATCTAAAATTTTAAAAGAAAATGTGCCAAGGTATCCGTTGACAAGTCAAAAAGGATTTTCACCCTAGGTGAGGGGCGAAACTCCCTTTCGCCCCTCCTTGGAGTGAAAGCTGCAAAAAATGGTGAGTTCATAAGAGAAATGGGCGCTTAGGTGGACGTTGAATAGTCAAATTTTCATTCGCCCCAGAAGAAGGGTGAACGTGAAAGTCGAAAATGCATGGTTAAAAAGTAAGGCATGGACCCCAAGTGAAAATGCTTTCACCCCAGGTAGGAGGTGAAAGTCTCATTCACCCCTCCCTGGGGTGAAGCTACATGAAAGCGGCTCCACCAATGTGTCAAGGTTTTTATTTTTGCTTCGGGCAAGTGCTAAGAGGAGGGCATTGAAAAGTCAAAGATATGTTCACCCGAGGTAAAGGGTGACAATGCCTTGCACCTTGTTTGGAGGTGAACGTATATTTTAAGAGGAAAAGATGCTTTACGTAAAACGTTTTTACTCCGATGAGAAAGTAAAGCTCTTTGCCACTTCTTTCAGGGATGAGAAGGTAAAAATAATTCAAAATATCAAGCATAAATTCAGAAGTGTATGATGAGCCATTTTCATCCATATTGTCTTCAGGTTATCTTCTTCCATGACAAGAAGTTAATGCAGTACAAAGAATTTGAAATCGAGTAAGGTTTGATGTTGTGCATGAAACGTAGTGGCGTTAGAATTATGAGCAACAATGAAAGGCACAATTTAGAACTACATAATGAATAAATTTATGAGTGTTAGAATGCATCCTCTCCAAAAAGAGACGCGACTAAGAAAGAAATGATGAAGGTTAAAAGAAGTATTTTCACTCATTGCTCTATTTTGGGCAAATTCGATTCTAAGCATCAGTGGAGACTTTTGAAGGTGCTCGGGTCAAATGAATGAAGAATATTTAATGATTGGGGTGAAAAGGTGACTGGAATTGTCAAATTTGAGCTAAAGGAGCTACAACATTAAAATCACAGGGTGATTTTCATGAGTTCCAAAGCATTTCTAACAGGAGAAAAATTTTGAGACACAACGAATGTACCAAGTCAACAACCAGCTTTGCATTTTTTCATGCATCGACACCTGAATGCACTATTTTCATGGAGGCTTTTCCTTAAAAACTGGATCATTATTTCAAAAGGATGGATTTTCAAGATTTCCAAGGAGGAATTTCCTCACAGAGGTTCCTGATCTGTAAACATTTTTTCATATGTGCATTAAATGATAGAGGTGAAATTCCTCTATAAATACTACACAATTTCCATTGTAAAAAGAGGAGGATAGACATTCTATAGAAAAACTATTCAAGTTCTCTACGTAAATAGAAGAAGTTGTGGCTTCTGATTTTGCAAGTAGTCTTTTTGTGTGATTTCTTTCTATTCAAGCATTTCTATTTCATATTCATGTTTGCTATCTACTGTTAAGTTCAAATTCTGCACCTGGATTTGGGCATTGTTGGTGTAAGTGTGAGTACTGGAATGCGATTCTGGAAGTTGTCTCCAGGGAACTGTAAGTGAATTCTCTTGCCTTCCTTTCTATTTTATGTTGCTATAACACTTGGTTGGAATTCCTGCTGCTAGTCTATCCCCAATCCTACATCTTTGGCCTGTGGCTATATTTCCCATTTCTTTCTATTATTTCTAATTTCTTTCCTGCAACTCTAGACTTAAACCGGTGTAGGATTAGTAAGGGAGCCAACCCTCTCTAGAGATTGGCATGGAGGACATTTATTTCCTCTGGCCTTTCAATGTTGGTCATGTCTAGGGTGCACAAATGTATGTTTGTATATTAGGCAGATATTTGACCAACAAAATCCTTTCATAACAATTCCTTTGCTTTGCTACATTGCTTGGGAAGACAGCAAGCTATTATTCTGTAGGTGGATTGACGATGCGCTATGGAGCTTGGACAATGATTTGGAGCTTCCTTTTGTGGATGTACTTCTCCAAGTTAGAGACCACGAATGTAACACCTTTGCTTCTTCTCTTTTATACCTCCAATCATGTTGAATCCTTTGTATATTTTTGATATCTTTTAGGAATAGATGTGCACTCTCTTGTCTAAATAAATGTAGCTCTAGGATGATCTGATATGAGATTTGATTCTGTAGGTACGTACATCCAATATGAGCCCTTGAGTGTCTCCTTCTAGCTTGGGAAGAAGAGTGTTGATGTTCAACCTTCCTTGGCTAATTTTCCCTGTAGTTAATGTGTTCTTTTGTGGCACTTCCAAATCTGCTCTTTTACTGTCAAAACCAGATTGGAGTAGTTCAATATAATGTATTATAATGTTGTATAATAAGACTTGTTTTAATATACCTTCTTTTGCACTCTATTTCCAGGTCTAAAATTCTGGTTTTGTGGTAGATTTTTCTTGCAATACAAGGGTTTTGAGGTTGTATTTTAAGAGTAGACACACCTTTACATTTTTGCTTGGACACTTTGATAACAAATCCAAGCTTAAATAACAATAGATAGAAGCTTTTCAATCGATGCAATTTTCTGAACTTTCTTTCCTTGCATACAACCTTGTAATACTTTTGGATTTGAGACTCACCAAGTCTCAATCTCTGAAGCTTCTATTTCTATTTTTGGTTAGTTAAGTTCTCTAAATTTTTAAGGATTCTATTTTTTTGGGTGGATTCTTTTGGCCACTATAAGTTGCAGATTTTTATGCTTCAATAGTGTCTTTAGACACTTGATACAAATCAGATTTTGTGCCCTTCAAGAAACACAAAACTAATTTATTTTTGAGAGTAGTATAATAGTACAAGTATTTCAATTTAATGCACTAATATTACACCTTATCACTCCAATAAACTCTCAAAGTCATGCACTAATAATTTACTACAACTGATCAAGAATAACTAAAATAAATTTTTAAGTATTTTGCAATTTCACTGCAATTAGTGTTGTAGGATTTAGTCGTCTTTTTCTTTTTCCAAAGTAGATGATAGGTAGTTGATATCTAAAAACTAATAAACTTATAATATGCAGATGAAATTTTTAAAATAACCCTTGCACTTCTGAAGAATGTAATCCAAATGTTTCTTCTTGAAACTTTAATCCAAAATAAGGTGCTTTAATAAATCTAATTAAAAAATCTATATGCACCAAAGGTTGTGTACCTTTTTAAGAGTTTTGTAGCTCCTTTGCAGCTTTTGTAGAGGATGTGGATCTTGGTTTCTAAGAACACCAGGTTGCTGCTTTGAGTAGGATCTTATGTATCTTATTTGACACTTCTTACCTTGTTCTTTTCCACTGGGGATTTGGCACTCCTTGCTAAAAACTTCTCTTCCAAGGATTTCGTACTCCTTGTCAAGTTCTTATTTTCTAGATATTTGGTAGATCTCCTTATGGTATTCTACCTTCTTCTTTTTGGGTTTATTGTCAGATGGCAATGATTTTCCCAAATCTTTAGCTTATGAAAAACTTATATGATCTTCTTATTCTTGCCGAGCTCTTCAAAAAATCTCAAAGCAATGGAATTTGCAAGTGGTAGGTCCAAAGGTACATCTTTTTTGCAAAACCTATAGCAATGAATTTCCTTATTCCTATCTAGGAATGACCATAGCTCTGATACAACTAATAGCTTTAGCAACATTGCATTACACTACAAGATAAATATCAAAGCAATATAATATCTTATTGAATGAATAGAAATATAAAGTGAGGTGAACCATGACCTTCTTTATATCCGAATAAGGGTTCCTTGCCCAACACTCTGTCTAGTTGTATAATGCGATACCTTGCACACATGCATACTAACACTTGTGCATATGTTGCTCCTTCATTAAGTAACTAGATAACTTCCCCCTAAATTAATATAATGTCCTAACTATGAACCTTTGGTACATTTATATAATATCACCCAAATTATGTAATATACTCTAATTCTAACATATGATGAAGTGTATGGTTGGTTTTGCAATGTAGAGGTTGAGCCCCTACATAAATATAGGGTGGGTGTGATGTTGGTTAAGAATATGATATGATGGGATTTGAATTGATGAAGATGATGGTTGGTTTATGGGATGATGGGATGTGATTGGAAGATGATATGAGGTGGATGATGAGGCCTGATTTGGATTTGTGGCTTGGGGTGTGGAGGTATGCTCGACTATGGGAAGAGCCTCCAAGATGGGTGCTTTGGATGAAGTGTTTTGGTGTGAGGTAGATGGTGTAGTTAGTGGAGCTAGGGATAGATGAGTGGATGGAAGTGATGGCTCATATGGATTTGAGATGAAGTTGTAGTACTTAAAAGGGAGATGATGGTGGTGATGATGTTTTTCAAGGAGATAGTATCAATTAGCACTCATTTAAATGACTTATGATTGATATGAGAAATGATATGCAATGAAGGATATGGTAACTCTGATGACATTGTCTTGATCTCAAAATCCTAAAATGCAATCAAATGTTCCATGCATGTCTAAACGTTCCCCACAAAGTTGTTGAAGGCATTGGGATCTTGGGTCTAAAATTCAATGGAATTTACGACATCAATAAATGGCTCTCAATGTGGGGGAGACTGTTGTATCAGCTCATAGATTTACAATTTAGCTAAAGCTAGCTTGAGGCTATGTGTCAATTGAATCCTTAGTGTGATAGGGGGTCTTGGCAGATGACTTGGAATATGGATGGGTGGAGGTGGGTTGGTGTGATTTTGTTGTTGAGGTACATTAGGTGTTGGTGTTGCCTACGAGAGGACCACTTGTATTGGTTTATTTGATTTTTATGTTCTATTTATATTTCTTTGATCATGGGTGACTACATGAATAACACCTACAAAACCTTGGTATTATTGGGTATTGTATATGTGATTTACTTGGTTAGAGAGAATTGTAGAAGTTGAGACCCCCATTATTTTTTTTTGAGCCTCATGATGAGGCAATGGTGTTTGATAAATACCAAGTTTATAATTTTGTTGTGCTATAGGGTTATCAATCTTGAGAATCCCCTTCTTGATCAAGTCTTGCAAGATCTTCTTGAATGAATAGAAATCATTTATATCATGAAATTTTTGTGAATGATAGGTGCAATATTGGTACTTCTTATAGTTCTTGCCACAAGGCTTATTGGGATCCTTGAGCTTAATCTATGGTAATTTAATGTATTGTGCTTCATACAACCTCTAGAAAATGCTAGATAGTGGCTCAGGTAGTGGGGTATAGTTACGGGGTGGTTGATTGTACTATTGGTGCTGACTATTGTCTATAGTTGTAGCTTGGTTGTGCAATTGCTATGGGGGTCAACCACTTGATAAGTCTATTATTATAGTTGTTGTTATTATGGGGGATGTTGAAGTTGTACTTGATCTTGTTGTATTTGTATTGGAGGTTGGCTCAAGACTACTTGATTTACTTGGCCCACTTTGGATTGGCCATGATTATTTCCCTTTTGACCTTTATTTTGCCATTCCTTTTTCTTTAGCTTGATCTCACCCTCTTGAATATTAATTTCCTCTATGACCTAGGCTTGGATGAGAGCTTCCTCAAATATCCTATACTATTGCAATTGTAGTAGCAAGGAGATGGGTTTTGAACAACTCCTTGTGAACATTCTTGTTAATTCCACCATAGGGAGGGTGAATGGAAATTTAGTGATAACCGCCCTCCAATGATTTCTAAAATCATAAACCGACTCATCTTCAAATTGTCGTAGGTTGAACAAGTCGGTTAATGTTGTCTTCTTTCTAACATTCAGGGAGAAATGCTCTAAGAACTAGTATGCCAATTGCTTGAAAGTAAAAAGGCTATCTTGGGGAAAATAATTTTAGCACTCTAGAGCATCTCTACCAAATATCTGAGGGAAATTTTAGAGCATCAAAGAATTCTTCTCTTGTATCCTAAAGCATGTGTTGATAAATGCACTTACGTGCTCTTTGGGGTCCTCTTCCCCTTTAAACTTAGCAAACTTTGGTAATGTAAAATCTACATGATAAGGTGGCGATGGTATTGAAGGATGAATTGGAAGGTTGACCAGTTATCTCAAGGTTAGTTTCTGGTATATCATTCCTGGTGTTTTCATAGCTAAGCTATCAATTTGATTCTACAAGAATTGAAATTTAGGATCCTCCAATGGTACTTGGAAGCCTTGGTTTGCTTGATGTGTGTATATGGGGGGTTTTTTGGGTGATGAATTATGTTGATGAAATGAGATTCTAATTGGTTTATGGATTAATGTTAGTTGGGATCTGATTATGTTGGATGTTCTACTAAAATTGATTGTGAAATGATTGATGTGGATGAGGTGGGGGTTGATGATGTGGAGTTGGAGGAATGATAGTGTGTTGGTATGATGAAGTGGCATAAGTGTGGTGAAATGGATGGGTAGGTATGGTAATGGTGGGTGGTCATGATACCCAAGATGTATCTTGGATAAAGAAGGTGTTGGGTTAAGGTGGGTTGATGGTTGAAATCTTCCACCTACGACTATTGTTGTAAAATAGGATAAACACTTTGATTGGCATTACCCATAAGTAATTATAATATATGTTCCATCAATGCCACCCCTTTCATCATCCACATTTGGTCAATTGGCTCATGGGTTTCATCCTTCACCCATTCACCAATTGAGGGGGTAAGTTAAAATTAAAATTTTCAAAAATCATTCTTCTTGCGTTTTAAGGAAAGATTCCATTTTTCCATCCAATAAAACTAGGTGTCTCTTGTTTTTGCACTACATTGTGTTTTACACAATGTAGTACAAAAATGGGTATCTGTAGACACCAAATCCTAGCCATTTGACAAACCCTAATCATTAAAAAACCTAATCCACCTCTTCTTTCTACCCTAACATTCCAAAATGTTATAAAAACCCCATAATTTGTTTGAATGGAAGAGGAGGAAATCATACCATCACACTGCCCACATTTGTGTAATATTGTTCAAACTACCTAGCTTGTTTTGGTCATATATCGCCCATACAAATTTGAATTGAGCTAAAATTTTGAGGGTAGGTTTTTGAAAAACCCTAGAATATATCTAAAATATTTTATATAATTTGAAGCAATATATACCCATGAAGTAGGAGGATGAAATCATACCATCACACTGCCCATGTTTTCGTAGAACTACTAAAACTACCAAACTTGTTTTGGTCATATCTCACTCATCCAGACTTAGATTGAGCTAAAAATTTTGGGGTAGATTATTGAAAAATTCTAGAACATATTCATAAATATTTATATTATTTGGAGTAATAGATATCCAAATGCATCCCTACATTTGAACAAGAGTATATTCAACCATCAATAGACCTAGATCAGAGTAGGTAAATCAACAAGGTTTTATATTTCATTGTTTTCTACCTTCTACACTTTATTTTTATGTTCTACAAGTATTTAAATTTTAGGATTTTATATATTTTATCTACATTAAAAAGGACCTCACACAGTGGAGGTCCTTCATATGCTATTAACTCTCTTTTGGCAGGATATGTGTGTAGGTGACAGGTTCTTGAGTAGCTACTAAAGCTAGGATGGCCTACAAGGATATTCAAGCCCATAAAAATAACTAATTGTAGTAGAGAAGATAAAATGATACCACATTCATTTGATTAGGCAAAAGGATTTTTTCCCATTTTTGATCATTGTATTTTTTAGAGCAAGCAAATGTTGTAATCATACCCCTGCATACTTGGGGTAATTCATTGTAAAAGGAGATCAAGGCTCCACTGTATCTTAATACAAAATCTATTTTTATTTGCACATTGCTTGTCCTTATTTTTCATTGCTTGGTGTCTTCTTTATTTTCTTACAAGTTCTCTTTTGTCATGTTTTATCTTCCTCCTTCATTTTTGCATTGTTACTAGAGGAATATCTACTTCATGATGAGTTAGTCTATCATCACAATAAAATTGACTTGGATTCAAAGATTCATTACTAGCATTTACTTTCTTTTGTTTCATTCCTCGAAAGAACTCAAAAGTGATTAATGAAAAATAGAACATTAAGCACTCTTTTGAAGAAATAATAATCACATTTTGAGTATTCCACCAAGTCCTAAATAGAGTTTCATGAAGATATCCAATTAATGTTGTAAATTTCTCTTCCTTTGCTTCCTTCAAAAACAAAGAGAATATTTCTTTCAACTCTGTAGACAAGAGTTTGAATCCATCAAATTTTTCTATCAGATTTTGTGAATAGAACCTAAGTTCATGAAATAGCATTTCACTATTTGATTGAATGCATTCTTAATTATTTCCTCCATATTACTTTAAATAATAAACCTTTTGATGTTTATGTATTTTTATTACCTTTGAAGTTGGCTTCCTTATGTCTCCCTAGTTTAGAGTATGTGAACTACTTTGATAAAACCTTTCTAAGGCTTAGGTTTTGTAGGATCCTTATGTCTCCCTAGTGATTAGAATATACTCTAATCTTGGTAAAGTGCTTTAGGAAGTAATAGTTCACCTTTTGAGTTGATTTGGTAATGTTTTTGGGAATGATAATAATCAACTCCTATTTCACCTTATTTCTCCTATTGAACTATGCACTTATCAATTTTATGGAGTTCTCTATGGTTGGATTTCTCTTTAATGTGTCTATGAGACAAGTATAAGCAATAAATTCCAACTCTTTCAAGCAAACAATAATTTTGCTTCTTTTCAACCTTTAGTTCTCAATAGTTCAATTTTCTAAATTCCAATTAGTTAAAGTTTGGTGTAGTATTCCTTATATCTCCCTAATGTAGAAATTTAGAAGATAATAATATTTGCAAACTAATATTTCAATTATCCAATGTTGAAAACCTTATATCTCCTACTATGAATATTTGCAAATATTATAATATATATGTACTTCAACTAATGTACCTTGAAATGTCACTTGAAGATATAAACTTGCTTTATAATTCACTAATGCTTGGTTAATTCTTATTGCTCCAATGTAGTAGTAAATTTAACCTTATATGGTTCACCTTATAACTCCTTTTAACCTTAATGAAAGCAAGTAATTAATTTGATATTACCTTTATAATGTTGCATGTGATATACCTCTATCTTTGCTCCTCCAATGGATCCTTTGGACATTGTATTTGCTGAATGATGGTGAGCATTCAATGCTCCTATTTTAATGGATGTCTTGTCAAAGTCTTCTCCTCCTTTAATAGGCTTTGACCTCCCTGTGTATAAGCACTTCGATGCTAGCTAAATATGTGCTTCCCCTTCATGAGTACTCTTATTTATGGTGGCTACAAACGTGCTTCTACCTTCTTGATGTGGGTGCCAAGTGGCACGAGGTGTTACCAAATATTTTAGTCTCCTCCTTGAGTGGTGTAGGTCTTTGAAGAATGTTATGCTATGTGGTGCAGATTTGAATACCTTCTTGGGTGTTGGCTAAGGTAGGTGAGCATTGAAACTATGATGAAAGGTGTTACTTAGTTGAGCACCCTTTCTCTTGAGCGTTGGAGTTAAGAGGATGAAGATGCCCTTTGTGCCAAGTGGCACAATATTCCTTCCACTATTAGGACAAATGTAGATGTCTCCCCTTGCATGCACACTTCTTTCCAACGTACCAAAATCCTTTAAGCTTCTTCAATGCCTATTCTTGCCAACTATTTGCAAGCTTCTTTGGCTCCTTTGATAGCAAATACTTTCTCCTTCTTTCCAACAAGTGCAAGTTATTCTATCGATGATGATATTGCCTCTCAAGGTTGGCTCTAGTTGTGATGATCCTAGGGCATTGGAATGGAGGTTCTATGGTGCTCCAATGGTGGATTTAGGTGCTTCCTCTTAGTGGATGATTCTTCCAAGTTGTATCTTGGGTATTGCACCTTCATTTTTACCTTGTACCTTACCCTTTTATGCTTGCAATATGCTATCCTTAGTGCTATCTTTGTAGTGTGCAATGGATGATAGCTTACGTAGATAGTTTGTGCTATCCTTTACATAGGTACCTTGTGCTAGATAATCTATTTACGTAGATGCCTTATGTTATGCAATAGATGATAGCTCCTTTACATGGATACCTTGTGTTGTAGGTTGATGCTACCATAGGCACTGGATATAATGATGGAAATGGTGTTTTTATACACCTTGAAACCTAGCTTTGTGAGCCCCTTTGTTGGCTCTCTACCCTGCTCAAAGTTTTCTCCTCAAACTTCAATAATGTGGTCACTTGGAGACTACACTTTGCTACCTATTATAGTGTCTTTAAGACACTCTTTATTTTGTCCCTATTTTTTGTATTTGAAAGGACAAAACTGGTGCCAATGTAATGCAAACACCTTTGCAATAGATAGGATTAAGTCCCTTATTTTACACCGAAGTTATACGTCTCCTTTTGAAGCTATTCCTTGCTTCTTAGATATGGTGGCTCTTTGCTCTAATCCTTGAGAGCAAATAGTAATGTATTGTTGCCTTCCTTACTAGACAACACTAACCTCTAACTTATTTTCTTGGATAACTTAGTAACAATGAATCCAAGCTCTTAATCATGCAACTAATATGCTATTTTAGAGGTTTAACTTTGCACTAATTTTCACTGCAACTAAAATACTTAGTGCACCTTAAAAACTCTTAAGAACAACTAGTATAGTGCAATATTGATCTCACCTTATCACTCCTATAAAAGAACTCTCAAAGTAACTTGAAATATGCACTATAAACTATGCAAACTTAATGTAGTCTTCTTTGCTTCAACTAAACAATAGGAAGATGATATTTTTCTTTCTATTAAAATATATCTAACTCCTATTTTAATGTGCAAGTATTAACCTTAAAAGAAACTATCTTCTGCACTCCCTTGAAGACTCTAATATGCAACCTTCTCCTTGCAACTTTTAACTCTAATATGGTGCTTAACAAATCTTAATAATGAACCAAAAATCTAAAGTTCAACTAATGAACCTTTTGCACCAAAGTTGCTTACCTTAACGAACTCTATAGATGAAGGATTGCAAGGTGATTAGATTCACCTTATTGCTACCTTTTACTGGATGAACTTGCAGCTCTTCTTTGTTGTCCAAAATAGCTTCTCAACACACCAATTTGTAGCTTTGTACCTCCTTATATCTTGTTTCTTGATACTATAGTTTGGTGGCTTCAACCTTTAGGATGTATCCTAGAAATCTAAAACTTAGCAGCTATTGATGCTGCCTAAGTTGTTACTTTCTTGTTGTCCTCAAATCTAAAATTTTTAGATTGCAAAGTAGTCAATATCTCCACTGAAATTTTATCCTTGAATCTCAAAAATTTGGTAGGGAACTCCTCCAAATCGTAGCTAAGATTTTCCTTCAAGAACCCTTCAGTTTTCTACTATAGAAACCAATAGATCTCCTTTCTCCAAATGAGCCTTCTAGCCTTCAAAGGTAATCTTCAAACCTCTTAGGTTTGGTAGTAATGTTTAGCTCCTTTCTCCTTCAACCTCCTTGTCGAATTCTAACTTCAATCAAGGCCTTCTTCTCAAGAATCTAAAAGTCTTGAGGTCTTCACCAATCTCCTCCAAAATTTGGCAAACTTCTTGCCAAATCC
The DNA here is from genome assembly GCA_028583015.1 of Wollemia nobilis. Classification (NCBI taxonomy): domain Eukaryota; kingdom Viridiplantae; phylum Streptophyta; class Pinopsida; order Araucariales; family Araucariaceae; genus Wollemia; species Wollemia nobilis. The sequence goes on from JAQPPZ010000521.1 coordinate 16,421,752, forward strand.
TTCTCCCTTGGGCTTGTTTTTAGATGGTGACAATTGTCCCAAGTTCTTCCTTTATCAGGAACTTCTCCTTGGTGGTAAATTTCTCCAATGAGTTCTCCTAGGAACTCCTTTAATGGCCTTCTCTGAATCTCCTTCAATGAGGCTCTCCAAGCCTTCTCCTTCTTTCTCCTTGAGACCTCTTCTCTAGGGTCTTCACTCTCACAGCTTCTCTGGTATTTCTCAATGAGACATTTTCTTCAACCTTCTACTATGGAATTTTGGCAATGAGATCTCCCTCTTGGATCTCTAAAATCTGCTGCTTCAAAAATAGGAATTTTTCTAGTCCTTCTCTATCTTCAAGCTTCCAAATTTGGAAGTTCTTCAATGGACCTTCTATGGGTCTCTTCAACTTCTTCAAGGTGAAGTCTTCAATCTTCAATGGAGATCACCAATCTCCTATCTTCACCGAGACTCTTCTCCTTGAGTCTCTTCTTCCTCAAATATGCAACAAGGCTCCTATGGCCTTTTCTTTGCTTCTACAATCTACAGGTATGCAATCTCTAGCAATGGGATCTTTTCTTCAGGCCTCCAAATCTTCGTTCTTTCATTTGTTGCTTCTAGTTTTGGATTGATTCCAAAGAAGATATTCTTTCTAGCTCTTTTGTAGGAAGCTTCCCAAATTTCTTTGAATCTCCTTTTTTCCTGCAACAAAGTATTAGGACTGTAATGGAAGAAACTCTAAATCTAGAGATAATCAATCTTCACTAGTTGATTTTTCAATCTAGTGGAATTTATGTTGAGTCCTAGTCTTCACGAGTTTTTTACAACCCTGTGGAAAGACTCTAGCCAAATGCAATCTCAAAAATTCTAAAAATGAGATTTTTGGATTCCTCTCAATCTCACTTGTGGCTCTCCCTATTTCCTATCGATCTACCATGTGCTTTGATACCATTGTTAGCTTTTGATGAGTATATGATATAGGAAATGCAACCACAAGATGTAAGATAAGAAATCTAAGATATCTATATGATAATGGCACTATAATATGTAGGAAAATAAAGAGATAAACTTCTGCAATAACTCAAAAATATGCCATTAATGAAAGCTCACAAAAATAGTACAATGTAGTATAATGGAGGACATGAACACTCCACAAACTATTTTTAAAGGAACTACATTGTACTCCTCTACCAATCTATACTATGCACTCTCTATATTCTCTCCTTACTTTTCACTCACTATAAGGCCTATATATAGGAAGATAAGTTCCTTGGACCTCACTCTACCTTTGACTCTATCCTATGACTCATGTACATGTGGACTACATGCACATTTACATCATTGCACATTCTAACACTAGTGCATTTATTACATGTTGAAGTAACTACTTAACTTTACTCTAAAGTAAACTCCTACTCTAGTAATGTACCAAAGGTGGTACATTGATATGTACCCAATAATGTAATATACTCTAACAGGTTTAGCTTGATTTTTGGGTCAAAGTCATTCTTATACTTCTTATTAAAGGTAAGCCACTCTAGGGTTTTTTCATACCAAATTTGAATTTCATATTCATATCTCCTATTGCTTTCTTGAGTGGCATGGGTTGTCTCCTCATCTAGGTTGGGTTGTTGCTAGACATTATACCTTTTTTCACAAGGTAAAAAAGGTATCTAGCTTTTATCTCAAAGAGTTTTTTCAAAAATTTCTTTTGGTTCATAGGACAAGTGGTATCTAAGTTGTTCAAGACCCATCTCCCTTAATCTCACCTCTACCACTAAATGAAATCCATACAAATTAGGAGTCATATTCATGATCTTCTACTTGAGTAGGTAAAAGGTGATTTTATTTTACCCTTGAAGTATTTTGAGTATATGTAGTCAAGTTTCCACACATACTCTAGGTTGAACATGTTATTTAGGACTTATATAAGAAACTTAAAGGGCACAACTAAGATGCCATAGAGGTAGATTAAGGATTTGATCCTTCCCAAATAGATATCTCCTTTAGACCACTTCCCATCTATCAATAGTTGTGACATCTCATCTATTAGTCTTGGCACATTTATCCTAAATTGTTTTGTGATGGCCTCATACACCACATAAGAAAGGTAGTAGGAGGTATTTCTTACTTATCAATAGGGTATGCCTATGCACTCCATAATGCTTAGGGGTCATCTATATTCCCCTAATTAGTCTATCTAGATGGTGGGAAACCAAATTTTCTTCTACTTAGGATTAAATAGACTAGGTAGGAAGTATAGGTGAATGTCCTATCTTCCTTGAAATTATTTAGTTGAATACCCATATGGTCATAGATGTACTTGAAATAGTTAATCATTTAGGAGTGCCTCAGGTAGATTCATATGGCATGCACTAGAGCTAGGTGTTTTCATAGATCTTATTTCTTCTTTTCCTAAGTTTATAGTTATATCTAACATTACCATTTGTACATCCTTCTTGAACTGATCCAAGCTCCAATGGGATACTAAAATTGGAGGGTAGATCTTGTTTATTTAGGTAAGGGACTAGAAAAATTTACTAATAGGCATAGGTTTACCTATAGTAGAAGTCCTTTTGGATCTTAGGGCTACAAGAGATCCACATGTTTGGATCATCAACTATTTTAAGCATCTTGTATCGCTCCAAATTTTTCGCATCCCTACCTTCAAGCTATAGGATCCGCGCCCGGAAGGAGGATGGGAAAAGGATGGTGCGGTACCTCGGACTGAGAGGACTTTGCGAAGGTCCCGCCTCTCAAGGGAGGTGTATTTTGGTGATTTTTCGACGGATGGTGGGTTCACCAGGAAACATTTGGCGGCAGTTTCCACGCCTAGGTTTTGGAATGTGTTTAGATGAGTTCGTTTTAATCTTAAGCATTCATATCCTAGGTTTGGCCGAATGAATCTAAATTAAACTACATGAAAATGCAACTTTCATGAATACAACAAACAGATTAAAAAAGCAAAAAACAGAGAATTTACAGGAGGAAAATGGGGAATACCTGATCCGGATGTCTGAAGAAGATTCTGACGTTTGAAGCAGTCTGGATCGTCTGGAATTCGACAGAATCGCCTGCAATCTGACAGAATCGTCTGAAACTGACAGAATCGTCTGAGATCTGACAGAATCATCTGAGATCTGACAAAATCGTCTGAGATCTGACGAATTCGTCGAGACCTGCAAAACAGAAAATAGATGCAAAATACAAGAAATTCTACTATGCTAACAGAGGCAAATTACACCAAATAATAATATGAATACTGAACAATATTTAAGAACAGAAATTAAAGCAAATTACTGTACTTTAATGGCAGATCATGAACTTAGCATGCAATCTAAGCTAAATGGGTGAACTCCAAATGCAAAATAATATAAACACTGAATAAATGATCTAATTTGCAGCATAAAATGACAAAGAAAAGAGTTGAGAAAAGCAAACTCTAGGCACTGATTGCCTCGATGTGGACTGCAGTCGAGATCGTCTCGCATCAGTACGAAATCGTCTCGCATTTGACGGGATCGCCTCCGATCTGAACAGGTTCGTCGACGACGATGGATGCTGGCTCCGGTTGAAAAATAGTGATGTACCTACAACAAAATTGCTATGGGACTAGTGTAAAAGCAAAATTAAGATGTTTTGACGCAGAGGGAATCAGTTTGCAGATAATTTCAGCCAGGGGTTGGGGAGGGAAAATCCTAGAGATTAAATAGGCTTAGGGGGAGTAGTTAGGAGGTTGGAGATCATCCCAATTTGGGAGATCTCCAACGGGGGAGGGTCCCAACGGCGCAGACACGCTTCTGCCAGATTGGAGACCCGTTGGAACAGATTCCAACTATGCAAATTTAGTTTTGCGACAAGATCGTCTGGACGTCCTAGTCCAGACGAAATCGTCAAATCTGGGGCGATATCGTCTGATCGGCGACGATATCGTCAAACGGTCAAAACAACCTCTAAAAATGGCACGAAAAAGGGGGAAACGGATTTCCCGATGGTTAACGAGCGGTTTGGGAGGTTAAATTTGAATTTAAATTTATTTACTAAGGTGAATGTAAATTTTATAATTTTATTGCGCCAATTTTAGGGTGCTACATTTTGCCCCCTCTTTAGCGAATTTTTTGAAGAAAATGCGTTAAAGATGAGTTCTTCTCGATCTACGAGAAAGCAAAAAATTATACCCATTTTTAGGCGACGATTCTTGGTCGAATCGTACGACAGCTTACTATGGTGCCCCCTCCGTGTTTTTACCCAAATCGAACGTTTGAGGTAAAAACGCAGAAAAGCAAAAAATTATTGTTGAATAAAATTAAGAAAAATAGGGTAAAACCCTAATTCATTTTTACTGTTCATTTTCTGGTTTTTAGAGCTCTGAAGCAGAAATGGTGGAGACAACGCACAGATCGACAGAGGTCCGGCGCGGTCTACGGGTAAGAGCCTAGACTTAGTTTAGAACTGATTTAATTTGATTTTACATGCTTTTTAGGTAGATTTTAGATGAATTTGGAGCATCGCGGCCGTTTTTGGGCCGTCGACGTCGTCGGGACGAAATCGTCCCGATTTCGACGAAATCGTCTCAATTTCGACAATTTCGCCCGAGGGCGAAATCGTCGAAAGGGGGACGATTTCATCAAATTAGAGACGATTTCGAACTACGAAATCGGAGACGATTATGCTCAAATTTGGGACGATATCGTCCAATAGTGGGCGATATCATCAATTGCATAAAATTGATTTTTTTAATTTGCATTATTGATTACTTGAATTGTTATTAATGATTGTTTATTGTTTTGTTGTTTATGTTTGCAGAGAGGATTACTAAAGAGCAGGGAGTGGAAATATGGAGGATTGAGAGATGACTTGGGCGCTCTGACACAGGCAGAGCGAGATCTGCTAGCACAGGCCGGCTTGCAGCATGTGGCGGAGATGCCACAAGTATCCACAGATATGGGGCTTCTAACAGCCCTAGCAGAGAGATGGTATCCGGGGTCTTCCTATTTTCAGCTACCGACAGGGGAGATGACTCCCACACTAGAGGACGTATGGAGGATTCTGAGAATCCCCATACAAGGACGGATGATCACTCCTACGGCCAACCAGGGCCACGCTATGGGACGACTGTGTGGTGACCCGAGCTTCGCCCTGGAGAAGGGCGGAGTTAATATCGAGGCACTACGCCAGATGCCTGGGGCATCCCGACTCACACGAGTACTAGCTGGAGTGGTTGGTGGACTTCTGTTGTGCCACCAGAGCGGATGTAGGGTACCATGGATGCTCGTAGATGTGATCTACGATATGCGGGACCATGGGTACAGGTTTTGTTGGGGCAGTTTTGTTCTATGCCGGTTGTACAGGATCCTATATGGGGTCGTGTACAAGGGCGGGCGATGTCTGGTGATGACATCGCTCCTACAGGTTTGGTGCTGGGAGCACATTGCAGTGCGGAGGCCGGTAGGGCTTCCACTGACAGGGATTGACGGGGAGAGGCCCCGAGTCTTCTACTGGTGGCTCCGGAGAGGGTCACAGCGATGGATCGACCTGCCGATGTCCCGGAGACTACTGGATGATTTGGTCCCAGACCAGATCACCTGGAGACCATGGAGAGAGCATCCAGGGTGGCCAGAGGACGGACAGGAGCTGGCTCGCATCAGGCGAGTCTGCTGGCTGAGGATGGAGAGAGGAGAGGTGGAGCTCCACCGCTATGACCGAGTTTTGAGATAGTTCGGTCTACAGAAGGGATCCCATCTCTGAGAGATTACGAGTTTTCTCGGACAGTCCGGGATAACACCACAGTTAGCGAGGCACCGACATGCAGCGCTTCTGGAGCCAGGACGAGATGATGCCCCCATCCAGCCAGTGGATGGGGACGACACAGGAGTAGCCGATGGCTACGATGCCTGGTACGTAGGCATCCGCCCTCCTCGGATGACGAGGGCACAGGGTCCGATCCATGCGGTTGTGCGTCGGATAGGGAGGCGGTGCCAGGCAACGATAGAGGCGGCCCAGGGTCACGATGGGAGGGAGCAGAGGAGGCCACAGGCACAGGAGAGGCCGCGACAGTGGGAGAGGAGGGAGGAGAGACCCCCATCTCCATAGAGAGAGAGACCACCATCGCCCGATAAGGGCAAGGGCGTGGACACTGGGGAGAGCAGCGAGACAACGACTCTCCGAGCTGAGGTTGCCCGCTTGCGGGCTCAGGTGCAGACACTGCAGGATGAGGCTACACGGCTCAGAGCTCGGGGCGGAGGAGCGAGCACTCGAGATTTAGCACGCGCTATCACCCATATCACTTTCTATCAGGCTCTATACTACCAGGCGGTGCCAGTGGAGCAGAGGGTGCCATTACCAGCACACATTGTAGAGCCTGTCATGATGGGGTCATCTAGGACATCATCACGATCGGCATCCAGGACTCACGGCACCACACGGACTACGATGGGGCCACCTCCTCCACCTCAGGGGGGGAGGAGATGAGGCTGAGAGCTCGAGGGGCTCTCGAGACACTACACATAGGGTATTTGATTGAGTATGCCAAGATATGGATTGTGGCATACCAATCTAGCTGATATGATGTACATATATATTTGTGATATATATAGATGAGATATTTTTGATCATATGACTTATATTGTGTTATGTATTTTGTGATGCTTATGATGCTTTTATGTTTTGATTGATTGATTTGATAATTGGATGTAATTATGTCGTTGGAAATATGATTTGAATGTCATGCTATAACATTGTAAATGAAATAATCTGATGTAACAAAGTGGTTGTTTGTGATGCAATGTGATAAAAATAAAAAGAGACTTCTAACAATAATTTCAAAGGACATTGTCGCTATTATAGACCATTTCATGGAGTCGCCGCTCACTCGGTCGTCAAGCTAATCCCAGGATAGAAATATTGTTTAAAAGTAAAAGAGTGCTTAAGAGGCTGTCTTAAGACTTTGGTGTGATGATGCAAATGATGATGATGATGATGATGATGGTTTGTTTTCAGATTTTCATGAAAAATATTATGCATGAAATATTTTAAAATGATTTTTGCTAGGCATAAATTCCTAAGTGTGATAAAATTTGTGAATAATTCCTTAGGAATTATACCATCATTGCAAAGTTGAAGGTTGACATAATGACATAAAATAGTGAAAATGGGTTTGCTTTTGAAAAGCATAATTTGTGTAACATAATAAATGAAGTCATATGGTTTTTATGATTTTTGATAAATGGGGGAATAAAAATTGTTACAATGGTTTGCGCTAGGCATAGAATATGTAGGTATAGACTTATACCATCATCGCGAAAATCCAAAAAATAGTTTTATTGCAAGGTTGATTTTTGATGAACAGAAAATATGAAAATGAGGACTTGCGCTAGGCATAAAATTCCAATTTTGGTTTTGAAACTATACCATCGTCGCGAAAGTCAACCAGATATATATGATTTGATTTGTGTATTTTGAAAGAAATTTTTGATTTTTCTAGTTATATAGTTGTCTTTATAGTAAACAACTGTACTTGATTTATTTCAACAAATTGCAAAAATAATATTTCAAAGTATTTTGAAGACAAAAGTTAGATTTATAAGGAATCCCATGTGCATATGTGAATTCATTTCCGATCTTGATTTATCATAATGATAGACAAAATCTCTCAAATACAAATGTGTGTGCAATTGCATTGTTCATTTACCAATTGTGAGCAAGATACTATGATACAAGTGATTTGAAGAAACCAAATAAGTGTTCATTAACCATGATGTAGATGCATATAACCATATTAGACTACTATGTAGATCGGATTATCAAGAGCTAGCTAATCCATAAGCAGACATAGGTCTTGTACAAAATAAGGTCGCTAATGTGACAGACATATCGCCACGCTAGGAGTTACCCAAGGCCAAGCAAATTGGGCACAAACCACCTGTTATGGGGCTTACCTCACAATTTTCGAATAATTGAGAATTCCAGGGATTCAAGCTCATCAACCCTTCTTTTCTTTTCAAAGGGTAGGGAAAGGGATTTTATTGCTTTCTTGCTTTCTTTTGAACTTTGCTTATTTTTCTTTTAGTATTTCTTTTTGCTTGATAATGCTTGGAACATTGCTGAAATAACATTTTTTCTTTTCTCTTCTTTCTTGAATTTTTCTTCTTTTTCTTTTTCTTTGCTAGGGATACTTGCTCAGATTAGTCGTAGAGCAAGGGATTTTTATTCCGGGTAGGGGTGAGCTTGTCCTTTTGCCAATTCTCAAAGATTCTAGACCATGTGCATGATAGGATAGCAGGGGAAACTTTTCACTCAAGAAATCACTTCTACTATGTAGCAAAACATGGAAATTACAAATATAATCATTTTATTGTGGAAAGATGTGCTTGGTTTAAGTAAATAACAAGATCAATTCTCTATGCTCAAACTTTATTTAATTGAATTTTGTGAACTTTGATATAAGAGAGATTAGTAATCATGCCAGATAAAATCAAGATATTTATTGTTGTGAGTGTGCAAGTGAGGGATGCCAAATAAATGCTAATTTTATCCAAAATAAGTTGAAACATATAACTGCAATAATTGGAAGAAAAATATAGATATAAATGATTTTTGAGAAGTTTTGAGAATGTTGACTCTCTCTTTCTTCTGTATATTGTTTTGGTTTCGAAAGAGTCAAGAATATTGTTGTTTTTATATTTTTGAGCAAAAAATTTAACAACTGCCTTAAACAAATGCAATAGATAGTTTTTGAAGATTTTTGGAGATTTATGAATGTTTTTGGTGTTTTTGGATTTTTATAAATTGAAAGAAATACAAGATAGTAATTTTGAACAAATATATACATGGATGAAATGACCAAATTTATGCATAGTAACGTTTAAGATGCAAAATATTCATGGGTTCTTTAAGTTCTTTACCATCTAAGGTAGATAATTTATATGCTCCTGATTCAAATTTTGCAGTAATAATGTATGGTCCAAGCCAGTTGGGCTCAAATTTACCTTTAAGTTCTTTGGTTGCATTTGTATTTTTTTGATTTTCTTTTAAAACAAGGTCGCCGATCTCAAAGGATCGATGACGAACTTTCTTAGCATATGATCTTTTAAGCTTGTTTTGGTAAGCACGGAGATGCTCCAAAGCATTGATGCATTTTTCATCTAGGAGTTCCAACTGATCGAGTCTGCCAAAGACGATATTCATCTCCTACTTCGGTATCTTGAAGTAGCAGAGCCAAAGAAGGAACTTCCAATTCAAATGGAAAAACTGCTTCAGCACCATATACCAAAACAAATGGTGAAGTGCCCGTCGGGGTTCGAACACTAGTTCGATAAGCCCACAAGGTTGGATATAATTGAATATGCCAGTCACGGCCAGTTTTATTGACTAATATTTTGAGAATTTTGATTAAAGTTTTGTTAGAAGCTTCGCTTGACCATTACCCTGAGGATAATAGGGAGTGGACCAGCGATGTTGAATCTTGTATTTTTGGCATAATTTTTTAACATCTTTATTTTTGAAAGGAGTTCCATTGTCAGAGATGAGGTTGGCAGGAATTCCGAACCTGCAAATAATTTGATTAAAAATAAATTTAGAAACTTGTGTGCCAGTGCAGGAAGCTAAAGGCATAGCTTCGACCCACTTCGTGAAATACTCAGTGGCAGTTATGATGAACTTGTGTCCATCAGATGACACAGGATTGATTTTGCCAATAATATCCAAGCCCCATTTAGAAAAGGGCCAAGGAGATGAAATAGCCTGCAACTCTTGTGCAGGCGCATGGACAAGGTCAGCATGTTTTTGACACTTGTCGCAATGGCGCACATACTCATGTGCATCCATTTCCATGGTAGGCCAAAAGTATCCTATCCGAAGGAGCTTTTTAGCAATGGCACTACCACTAAAGTGTCCTCCACAAGATCCATCGTGGGCTTCACTCAAGGCTGATTTAGACTCTTCTAAGTTTAAACATCTTAATAGGATACCTTCAAAAGATCTCCTATATAAAGTATTGCCAATTATTACAAAGCGACTTGCTCGTCGACGTAATAACCGACGCTGGTTTCTATTAGAATTAGCAGGGAAAGTCCCATTTTGGAGAAAATCAAATATGTCTGTATACCAAGGTTCAGGAGTAGTTTCATTGATTAGAAACACATCCAAAGGCTCTAAGCAGGACTTATTTGAAGCGGGTTCCTGGAGTCGACGAATAATGATAGTCGCATATTCGTCATCTAACTCCAAGGGCAGGAGAGATGCAGCTGCGGCCATAGCATCAGCTGCGCGGTTGCTAGTTCGAGGAATAGCTTCCAAGGTAACTTGATCAAACAAGGACATTAGTTGTAAAACATAGGCCTTATATGGGCACAGTTTATCATCTCGGGTTTGATAAACTTCATTAATTTGATTTATAACCAATTGGGAATCACCAAAAACTAAAAGGTGTTTAATTTTTAGTGCTAAAGCAGCTCGTAATCCAAGGATTAGAGCCTCATACTCAGCAGTATTGTTGGTGCAAGCAAAGGTCAGTTTGAAGGACAGAGGAATAAGATGTTTTTGCGGAGATATTAAAATAATACCCGCACCAGCCCCACTCATACATCGGGCTCCATCAAAGTATAAGGACCATTGTTCAGGATGGTCTGCCTCTAATTGAAGGCATTCATCTGGAAACTCGATGATGAGGGGATGAGTAGACTCTAAGGGTGCAACAGCTAATTGATCTGCTATGATTTGACCCTTAACAGACTTCTGTCCTATGAAGGTGAGATCAAACTCGCTTAGAGCAAGAACCCACTTGGCGGTGCGACCCAATAAATAAGGTCGACTCATGAGATACCTTAAGGGATCATATTTAGCAATGACATAAGTTTTTTGGCTAAGCATATAATGTCGTAATTTTTGCGTAGCAAAAATGACTGCTAGACATAGCTTCTCTAATGCTGTATAGCGGGTTTCATAACTGATGAAGGTTCGGCTAATATAATAATTAGCACGTTCTCGCTTTTCATCATCAAGTTGAGCTAACATAGCTCCTAAGGCATAATCTAAAGCTGAAATATATAGGAGAAATGGGCGATCGGATTTAGGCGGTGAAAGCACCGACGGATTAAGGAGGTACTGTTTGAGAAGTTCAAAAGCTTCTCTACATTCTGTGTCCCAATTAAAGGGGACATCCTTCTTAAGGAGTTTAAGAAAGGGACTAGTTTTATCCGCCAGCTTATCAATGAAGCGACGGATAGCTTGAAGTTTACCTTGTAAACTTCGTAATTCAGATATATTAGTAGGTGCGGGCATATCAGTGATAGCCGCAATCTTGAGAGGGTCAATTTTGATACCACGTAAAGAAACTAAAACCCCTAATAGTTTGCCGGATTTAACTCCGAATATGCATTTTGCTGGATTTAATCGAATGAGATATTCTCGTAATCGATTAAAAACTTTTCGCAAATCATCCAAATGATGATCTTCAATAAGAGAGCGAGCTATAATATCATCCACATAATCATGTAGGATATCATGCATCATATCATGAAAAATGTAGGTCATAGCCCGTTGATAAGTTGCACCGACGTTCTTTAAGCCAAATGGCATCACTTTCCAACAAAAGGTACCCCAGGGGGTAATAAAGGTTGTTTTAGCCTGGTCTTCAGGAGCTATCCTGATCTGATTATAACCGGAGAATCCATCCATTAAGGACATCATCCCACTTCCGGCAGTGAAGTCAATAATTTGATCCATGTTTGGAAGAGGAAAGTCATCTTTAGGGCATGCAGCGTTGATATCTCTAAAATCGGTGCAAACCCTAACTTTGGTAGCTTCTTTCTTGGTGACTGGAACTACATTTGAGATCCATTCAAGCATAATCAATAGCTTGTATAAAGATAACATTCAGGAGTTTTTCTAACTCCCCTTTGACTAGCAGAGCCACTTTGGGATGCATTTTTCTAAGTTTTTGTTTAACCGGTTTAGCATCCGGATGGACCACTAGATGATGCATGACTACGGAAGGGTCTAGACCTAGGCATATCTTCGTATGTCCAAGCGAAGACATCTTCATACTCTTTAAGGAATGCGATGTATTGTTCTTGTTTTTCTTGACTTAGTTCTCGCTCCAATATTGATTATGTGAGGATTGTCCTCGGCTCCAATGTTAATTTTAATGACATTTTCTACCTCCATGTGTAGATCTCTTTCAAAATTAGGTGGGGCGGGTGAAACGCCCAATTCTTGTAATTCTTGTAAGGTTAATTTAGATAATTCATTCTGAGGATCAATGGCCTCAAGTTGGGCTATAGTTGGTATAGAACCATCAAAATAAAACCCATTGTGTAACATCTCTTCAACAGAGACATCATGGAAGATATCTCCTTCCAACTCTTCATCGGGGTCAGCAATCATTTCAGGGTATGCTATGGATAGCATGTTGCATGAAAACGACTGATTTTTAAGAGGCAAATCAACATGCCTATCCAAATAATCTTGATAGCATATGAGGTGATCATCCTCCTCAAAAGGAAAGGGTTGTCCCTTACTAGGAAATAGGCCCACACCACAGCGGGCAGGCCACGGTTCTACCTCGAAAGGTTCTTTCATGCCATTTTGGAAAGGTCCCAAGCCTTTCCCTTTATATCCCATTTTAAGCATCATGGGTTTAGCTTTAATATAATCATTGGTAAAATAACACCGAGCGTATCCCTCATGATGAGTTTTGATATTCCGAGGGATTCTTCCCTAGTCATATCCTTTATAAATGAAGGCACAACTCCCGACTTGGTAAGTACTTCCCATAGGTTGTGGGAGGCCCAAAGTACGAGGAGATGGCGGCAATTTATTTAAAAGGTTTGAATCTTGCATGAAAGCATTCATTTTTTCTGATATTAAGGTTGTAGATAAATCTGGTAAAAGTTCATCAGAAAGGGCATAAGATGTAGAAGGCTTATTACCTATGTCTTGAGATGTGGAAGGTATGATAGATGTGTCTAGAGGTTTTGAATTTGTAGGGGTAATAGTTGAAGGATTGGTTGTAGATTTAAAATCTTTTTGAGGTTCTAGAATAATTTGTTTAGAGGGTTGTTGATCTATATAGGAGGATGAAATTAATGGAGGAGGAATAGGTGAAGTTATGGGTTTATGTTTCATAGTTTTAGATGAAAAAGAAGAACTAGGATGTGTGGATGACAGAGCTAGGCAAAATTGCACTCCAACTGGTTCTGCCAAAGCACACATATCAAAAGGTCTAGGGTCACCATGAATAGTGACCAACTGATTTTTAAACTCAAATTTAACACATTGGTGTAAAGTTGATGGGACTCGCTCGCATGGCGTTGATCCAAGGGCGACCCAAAAGTATATTGTACGATGTTGGGCAATGTACAATAAACACGGTTGTTTCTAGGGTTCTAGGACCAACTTGCAATGGGAGGGTAATAACTCCACATGTTTCTTGTGTTTCGTCATTAAAAGCTTTGATGATCATATCAGTTTTCTTCATTTCATCACTTCTAAAGCCAAATCGTTGGTAGAAGTCAAAGGTGCAAATGTTTAGAGATGAGCCATTATCAATCAAAACTCTTTTGACAACTACATCTCCAATTAAAGCAGTAATGTATAAGGGATTGTCCTTATGTAAACTGTGTTGTGGGATATCTTTATCCCGGAAGTCAATACAATCAATCTCTCGAGTGATGATAGTATTGGCCATAGCTTCAGGTTGAATGTTTTGAGGTACCATCATTTGGCTCAATGTAAGCATCAACTCATCCCTATGGGTGGGAGAGGATCTTAATAAATCTAAGAGGGAAATTCTGGCCGTAGTGTTAGACAATTGCTCATTAATGCTGTAAGGGGGTTTAGATTGGATATTAGGAGCATGATTCCCTTTATTAGGGTTTTTCAGAACGAATGGAGCCGATCCATCATTCTGGTTTGGTTCTTGTTGAGAGTTTTGAGCTTGTTGTCGAGTAACGACTCCAATGGTACCTACAATGTTATAGTGAAGACGTTGAACTGGTCTCGGTTGAGCATTAATGGCTTGTTCATTTGAAAGGAATATATTAGAAGAAGGTCGAGTAGTGACTCTTCTAGGAAATGGTTCTTCTGGAACATTATCATCTCGTGACAGAGTTGAATAGGATCTGATTCATTTTCAGAACTATTCGATTGGTTTGAAGTAATGTCTAGTTCACTTTCACTATCCGATTCTATATCACTAGAATCGAAGTTTGAAAATTATGTAAGGGCCTGGTCGTAACTAGGGATAAGGTCGTGTCAAATATTTGAGGATCCCGAACAGGTAATTGTCCGCTAATGGTTCCTACATATCGGGTAGGAGGGGGAACATTATGATGTTCGATTTGATTGGCTACCTCTTTACCATGTCTTGGTAAAGGGTGTTGAAATATGTCTAAAGTTTGATTGGCGTTTTGATTTTGATTTTGGGGAATGGTCTTTTGAGTATTATTAGGAGGGTTTTGTTTAGGTTGGAAGGCTTGCACTTCCATTTCATTATTGTCAATCAAATCTTGTATTTTATGTTTCAATCTCTTACAAGCGTTGGTAGAATGTCCAGGTCCTCTATGGAAATCACAGTGCAAATCAGCTCTATATCCGGGTATACTTGGGTCAGGTTCCTGGATAGCGGGTAATTGGATCAAACCTCTTTCGAGTAATTGAGGTAAAATAGTTGACAAAGGTTGGTTTAATCTAGTGAATTCTCGAGGAGGCTTGTCAGGAGGTTTCAATATGAATTTTTTTGTTGTCTTCGTTGCATTGATATTAGCAACATTTCTGCTGTCAGTGACTCTATCACCGACAACCTGTTTGTTTTTATATTGATTTCTGGATGTTTTCTCATCATCCTTCTTCCTAAGTTGGCCTCTCCTAATGAGGGCATCTTCTACTCTTCGAGCTAAATCTATAGCTTGATCGAAGGTAGTTAGGGTAGCAGTCGATAACTCATAAGATATCTGTTCTTGTAAATTATTGATGAAAATGTCTAACATTTCCCTATAGGGTAGCACAAAGTGCAGTTTTCCTGTCAATTGCCTCCATCTAGCTAAGAAATCGGCAAAGCATTCATCCTTATCTTGTTTTAAATTGTATAGGTCTTTAATAGTTACATGCCTCTCGATGTAGGCACTAAATTGATGGACAAATGATTCAACTGTTTCTTCGAAGTTTCTCAAAGAATGAGTGGGCAATTGATAGTACCACTCTAATGCCATTCCACCTAAACTTTTGGGGAACATTTTTAGTAATAGCAAGTCGTCATGCGATATGTCGTGACATGCTATCCTAAACATGCGAAGATGCTCTATGGGATCTTCGGTTCCTTTATATATAGGCAGAACAGGCATGGGAAAATGTTTAGGATATGGTTGAGCTACAACTATGGGATCCAAGGGTTGACTACAAATCTCTCGATAATTATACGAGGGACGGTAGGGATCTATTTGGTCCATACGTGAAGCCAATTGTTTCACCATGGCTTCCAGATTACTAGTTTGCCCCCCATATTGGTTTGGTAGGGCATTGACATGAGTGTTATGGGCGTAGGATGGAGGAACATGCAGATTAGATGCCATGTTACTGTTGTGTAAATTATTGGTAGGAAAAGTATTATGGAGGAATTTTGAAGTCAGTATTATGTTGTATTCCGGATTGTTGAAAGTTTGTATTTGGCTTTGTTTTAGGTTTCTGTTTATTTAAAGCATTTTGCTCAATAGTTTGGCGGAACAAAGTAGTGAAGGGAATTTTCTTTTGTGCGGGAGTGATTTTAGGTTGAGTAACAAGTTCCTTAGGAGGTTGGGTAACCTGTTGTTTTGACATGCTTTGGGCTATAGTGACCATATCCGTATTGGATGGTCCACCCTTGTCACTTTCTTGATCAATGAAAGACAAGGGGTTAGTCTGCATATTGCATATATATTCCATGGCCGCTTGAGTTTTACTAATTTGCCCTTTATCAAGGCGAATTGCCACATTAAGGTCATCAATGTTTTCCATGAGAAATCTCTTGAAATGCTCTGCATTGTCAAAGGCAATAGCTCCATTAGGAGCTACTCTAGGGGATGAGGATCCATCCTCTTTAACACTTGCTTCTTGTTCCTTATCTTCACCTAAGTCTTCATCTGATTGACCTAGAGTTTCTCCTTCCGGATTTGTATCTCCAAGAAGGACATTTGGGTTTTCAGTTGTATCTTGTAACCAATCTTCTCCTTCCCCTAAAGTTTCTTTACCATTCCTAAGTTTAGGCATGGTGCTAAGTTTTGATTTCAGCAAATATATATATATATATATATATATATATATATATATATGCAACAAATTAAGAGGTATATATTTACTATATACCTACTACAATATTTGAAAATGAAATGTTTAAGTTTTTGCTAAGTTTTTGATTTTTAGTTTTTAGTTTTTTGAAACAATATGATAAAAGCAGCAAATAACACAATAAATGCAAGAAATAATAAGACTGAAAGTAAATGAACTAGTCTTCTATAAACAATTTATGAATATCATTAATAGGTTCGAGTTGTTCAGGGGTCATGAAATGTTCTTCTTCAAATTGAAAGTTTTCTTTTAAGAATTTGATGAAAAGGGCTATGGTGATATTATCTATCTCAGATGCTGGTTGATAAAAGTAAAGCTCATGGCAATACTCTCGATATAACATAGCACGAGGAACTCTATTCCATCTTTCCCTATCTGTAAGAACAACCTCTTGGTCTTCTACAAGGCCTAGGAATTGGTGCACAATAGCTGCGTTCTCGAGGTATTCCTCGAAGGTGAACAATTTTGAAGATACTAAAGCTCTCCTATAGGCTAACCATCTATGGCAGGCTCTCTGAAGTTCATGATAAAAAACTAGTTGGTGAGGATCCAGGATTCTATCCAAGACTAGCCTCTTAATTTGCTTAAGTTGTGTGGACCTAGATGAGATGAGACTAAGTCTCCTGTCAAGTTCGTCCCACAAGGATTGATTTCTACTTGTTTCAGGGATACTAAGGACAGAATTAACTTCTATAGCTGCCAATTGATTTTCTACGTTTATAGTAACTGCTAACCTCTTTTTAGGAGCTACCATCTAAACATGACTTTAAACCTTAAATGTTTTAAAATGCATCTAAGTTTTAGTTGTTCTAATTTTTTTGTTTTTGTTTTTGTTTTTGTTTTCAAAAGGTTATGATGCATTCACGTCGGGTTCACCAAAATGTATCGCTCCAAATTTTTCGCATCCCTACCTTCAAGCTATAGGATCCGCGCCCGAAGGAGGATGGGAAAAGGATGGTGCGGTACCTCGGACTGAGAGGACTTTG
This sequence comes from Wollemia nobilis, assembly GCA_028583015.1. Classification (NCBI taxonomy): domain Eukaryota; kingdom Viridiplantae; phylum Streptophyta; class Pinopsida; order Araucariales; family Araucariaceae; genus Wollemia; species Wollemia nobilis. Next base: position 16,439,037 of record JAQPPZ010000521.1, read on the forward strand.
CGAAGGTCCCGCCTCTCAAGGGAGGTGTATTTTGGTGATTTTTCGACGGATGGTGGGTTCACCAGGAAACATTTAGCGGCAGTTTCCACGCCTAGGTTTTGGAATGTGTTTAGATGAGTTCGTTTTAATCTTAAGCATTCATATCCTAGGTTTGGCCGAATGAATCTAAATTAAACTACATGAAAATGCAACTTTCATGAATACAAAGAATAGATTAAAAAAGCAAAAAATAGAGAATTTACAGGAGGAAAATGGGGAATACCTGATCCGGATGTCTGAAGAAGATTCTGACGTTTGAAGCAGTCTGGATCATCTGGAATTCGATAGAATCGCCTGCAATCTGACAGATCGTCCGAATCCGACGTAATCGTCCGAGACTGACAGAATCGTCTGAGATCTGACGAATTCGTCAGACGAATTCGTCAAAGACCTGCAAAACCAAAAATAGATGCAAAATACAAGAAATTCTACAGTGCTAACAGAGGCAAATTACACCAAATAACAATATGAATATTGAACAATATTTAAGAACAAAAATTAAAGCAAATTATTGTACTTTAATGGCAGATCATGAACTTAGCATGCAATCTAAGCTAAATGGGTGAACTCCAAATGCAAAATAACATAAAAACTGAATAAATGATCTAATTTGCAGAATAAAATGACAGAGAAAGAGTTGAGAAAAGCAAACTTCAGGCACTGATTGCCTCGATGTGGGCTGCAGTCGAGATCGTCTCGCATCAGTACGAAATCGTCTCGCATTTGACGGGATCGCCTCCGATCTGAACAGGTTCGTCGACGACGATGGATGCTGGCTCCGGTTGAAAAATAGTGATGTACCTGCAACAAAATTGCTATGGGACTAGTGCAAAAGCAAGATTAGGATGTTTTGACGCAGAGGGAATCAGTTTGCAGATAATTTCAGCCAGGGGTTGGGGAGGGAAAATCCTAGAGGTTAAATAGGCTTAGGGGGAGTAGTTAGGAGGTTGGAGATCATCCCAATTTGGGAGATCTCCAACGGGGGAGGGTCCCAACGGTGCAGACACGCTTCTGCCCATATTGGAGACCCGTTGGAACAGATTCCAACTATGCAAATTCAGTTTTGCGACAAGATCGTCTGGACGTCCTAGTCCAGACGAAATCGTCAAATCTGGGGCGATATCGTCTGATCGGCGACGATATCGTCAAACGGTCAAAACAACCTCTAAAAATGGCGCGAAAAAGGGGGAAACGGATTTCCCGACGGTTAACGGGCGGTTTGGGAGGTTAAATTTGAATTTAAATTTATTTACTAAGGTGAATGTAAATTTTATAATTTTATTGCGCCAATTTTAGGGTGCTACACATACCCCTTATGAATCTTGATCTAATATAGAATGCATATTTTATAAATTAGGGGAATTTGAAACTTTTGGTCATTGAGGCATTTTTTAACCACTATCTCCACTAGTTCAGGACAACTCCATACTTATGGTACTAGGTTCATCACAAAAAATAAGGTTCAAATATAATAGAGTCTCCATGAGTCATTATAGGGTCCTAGGTTGTATCTTCTTAGAGCTTATTTCCTTACTCTATTGAATAGGTATAATTTCCCTCCTTCACCCTCTGGTATGGGTCCTCAAAGTAATATTCTAGTCTCTTGGGGAATGAGGGGTCTTAACACTTTATTTTTTTCTTTTCTACTTTTGTGTTTACCTCCTTGATGGTCTAACCTCCATTGTGGTGATTGTAATGGTTGATAATGAGATACCAAGGGGTAAGTAAAAAATAATGGAAGTTGATGATATAGCATATGCTTCTAGAAATGAAGGGTTAGTGGAAGCCAATGTAGTGCCCATGATGAGAAAATGGTAAAAACTAAGACTAAAAGATAAAAATTTGGGTAAAATTAGGAATTTTGGATTTTTGAGGGTAGGATTAATTCACTCACAAAATAGGAGCAATTTTCTCACTAGAGGAAACATAAGCTATTAGGAAGGAGAAGCAATTCCCCTAAAAAATAGGATTATTCACTTGGATAAGTGAAGTGGTTTGTTTAATTAAAGGAGAATTATTTGTTCGATGAAAGTGATTCACTAGTAGTTTGCAAGAGATTCACTCATGTTTGTAGACTTAGGTAACTTTTTAGTTTATTCCTAGTTTCTCCTTGGGAAATTCACTTGGATTCCAAGAGGGATATCTTGTGGGGTTACTACCTAGTTAGCCTTCATTGTATAATGTTTTGGTAATCTGCACTTTGCTCGCAAGGTGGTAGAGGAGTTTGAGAGTGCACATGTGAAAATGAGGCTCCTTAGGCTCCCAAAACCTTTATAGGCGGTAGCATGTGCTTTACCCACACTTTGGCATAGACTATCCTAGTGGGGCAATCAACCCATTTAAGGCTTGATTGGCTTCAATTCATATTTCTTCCAAGATGCCCTCATGGGGTGATCTATCTGCTTGTCCCACTCTCGTAAGTGAGCAAGTTTTATCTTAATGATCAAATTTATTTTTTTCATCATCTTTATTTTTTTAACATCAATGCTCATAGTCTTCATGGACTACTATGTTGGAAGGAAAATATAATTTTTTAAATTAGGATTTTTTTAGAAAAGAAAAAAGAAACAAGATTTAGTAGAAGTAAGGGGGAAGGATACTTGTCGATTTACTATTCAATACTATGTATATACATATTCTTTTAGCTAGAATTTTTGTCACTATACAAAGTGGAGATATTGGCCATTCATAAAAATAGGTAGCATAACTCCCTCCATAAAGACAATTCTACAGGTGTTCAAACTTACAATTTCAATAATTTGGTAGGACCCACTCCATAGTGAATCAAAATTTTGATGTGCTCCTAGATTTGATTGATCTTCATCCCATTTGAGAACAAGGTCTCCTTATATTCAAGTTTTGTGTCTCCTTTATTAAACCACCTCTTGATGGCTTCTTGACATCACATGATTTTTCTAGAAGTTTTTTCTTCTTTTAGGTTTAGTAGTGCATTCAATATTGCTTGTATAGGTTCAACATCAATGTCCTCCAACTTGAGTTACTATGATATTTGAAGGGAAGATATCTCAAGGTTAATTGATAGCACCAACTCTTTCCCATATACTACGTTGTAAGGGAATGACTCGATGGATGCTTTTGGCATCTATCTACCCATAATGTTTTATGTAGCTTTGTATGAAAGTCCCTTTATGTCTCTAAAATGGTCCATTCAAGATTATTGTGATGCTATTATTGGTTTATTTGACCAATAAATTTCCCTAAGGATAATAATTAGATGATTTTGGAGCAAGAATCCATATTCGAGGGTAAAAATAACTACTTTAGCTCCATTAAAATAGGTGACATTGTCTATAATAATGGAAATAGGGGCTCCAAAACTAGTGATGATATATTCAAGCATTTGTACCACTATCTCTTGATTAACTACTTTGGTTGGGACCATTTTGACTATTTGGTAAGATAGTCTATACTATATTAGTAAGGATCCATCTATAGCCCCTACTTGAAAATACATTGATCTTGTCTAATAAATCAAGGCCCCATTGTTGTAATGGTTTGGTCATGATGATAGGCTTGAAAGATATTGTAGATATTTTCTTCCTTCCTCAAAACATACAACAAGATTTACAATCCTTCACCCATTAGTAGCAATCAATAAAAATGGTAGGTCAATAGTATCCAAACCTTAAGATATTATAGGGATATCATGAGTACATAGAAGTTTTCTCCTTTATTATGATGATGCTTGATTAGAGTCCCTTGTCTAGTTTATTTTATGCAATGGAGCTGAATGCCATTATATTATTTTCTAAACAAGACATTTATAACCATTGGTAGTGTATTGCCTTATATCTAAACCTAGATCTCTATTTGGATGATAATACTTTAGTGACCTATTCTATAGCCATGTATATGCACATATCTCCCATCCATCTAGTTCCTTCATTGATATCCACTTTCTCAACTAGAGCAACCTATTCTTTAGAAATTGTCTTCACTAGTATTTTGCATAAGGTCCTTTCTCTTATCAATTTAGTGGGTTTGATATCAATATCAAATTCTTGTATTTTGTTGATCCACCCAAGCCTCTTCCCTTCCAATTCATCATGTAATATAGCAAACTAAACATCAAGATATAATATAAATATAAAGGTCTTACTTTATGATAGGTAGTATCTAAAATTTGTTAAGGCCTTCATAATAATAAGTGCTTGTTTCTCGATCAAGGAATAGCTTTATTCATAATTGTGAAGTGCTTGGCTCATGAAGGATATGGGATTCTATTCATCTTGATCACTCATTTGGGTTAGGATACTGTTGAGTGGTATTTTCACGCAATTGTGAAAGTACACTCTCCCTTAGGATTTGGGTTCCAAATCCCCTCTTGCAAAGAAGTTAAACAAACAACTTCTCCAAGGTCTCCGCTTTATTAGCATTTGCATATGTGTATTAGTAATCTCAAATAAAGATATTCAATTTAAATGCTTGGAACACCTTAGTGATTGCAAGTAATTGTAAACAAGGGGCAATGTTGGTTTATTTTACCATGAAACTTTAGTGATTGTTCATTGAACCAAAATAAAGCAAATGTGAGTTGGCCCTCATATGACCACGATGTAGTGCCTTAATTCCTTTTATCTTGAGGGTTTTCAAATAGATTTTATCTTGCATTAAATCCTCAATGATGAATAGGGTCTTCAAATGTAGCTTCAAAATGTCACTTTAATTATCCTTCTTAAATGAAATCATATTTTCATCAAGACGAATAATTTAGTGCTTTGATTGCTCCCAAAATGGTAATTTGCAAAGTGCCATAAAACACGACTCCTTCATTGAAATTAGAATTTTCATGAAGGGAATGTCATCATAGGCTCATGAATGAAGCATGAAACTGAAAAAATGAAATTCGGCCCAAAAATAGAAATTTTCTATTTTCGGATTTTTCAAAATCTGTAATAAAACAACAACTTCGATGAATTTTTAAAAATACTAAAAAACTCCTAAAATTAAATTTCAAAGTGCGTATTGGAAGTATGAAATATAACCTACGCAATGGTGAAATTGTTTTTGGATTTTGAATTTTTTTTAATTTTTATTTTAATGCCTGAAAATTAAAAAAAAAATTAAAATTTCTGGAAAAATAAAATGCAGAAAAATGAAAATGAAATGCAGAAAATGAAACACATGATACATTCAGTTTGATGTTATCTTATTCCGGAAAAACCGAAGATGCGAGGTTTTTATGCATGCAACCTAACCTATTGGACTTGCAAAACAAGCACAATCCGGATAAGCTAAGTGCTGGCTCCTAGGGTTTAAATGAGGTTTTCAGATTTAAACATTCACATGAAGCAATCAAGAAACTTGCATAAACTCCATTTACAAGCCTAAAATCTAAAAAGGGAAAAAAATAGACATTTAATCTTGCATGCAGAAAATGACTCCTCCTTTCTTGTCCATAAGATGCAACTTTCTGAAAAACTATCTGCATTAAAAATATGTCCTTGTACATGGCAAAAATTTGGTTCTCCAAAACCAAAAAAAGTGGAAGAAAAAAAATCCAAAGCAGGTCCAGAATGGCCTCTTGCCCTCAGCTCTGCAACTCTGTTTTAGAAGTTTCCAACCCTGTATTCTGAGTTTGCTTCCATTTTTAATGGCTCTTTTCTGCCTTGGTTCATTTCCAAACACGGGTTTCAAAAAAAAAACTCTCCATTTTCACCCTCTATTCGTTTCCTCTTCGTTTACCTTCCAAAGCGCTTAGCTTCCTTGGCAGGACTTACCATTTGCTTTGTAACGTTTATGAGTGTTTATGGGTATAATGACACATTGCATTATTCAATTAATGCCTTTGTTGACTCTTCGATATATAACTGATTGGAATTCTCTTTCGAACGATATTCTCTATTAAACATAAGCATTGCTCACCCACATACTCATGGCTCACCCACGTGATCATTTATTAGTGGAAAATAAAGATAATAATATCGTATTATTCTTGCCCCATCTTCATGAATATGTAAGCACTGTCACACCGTTATTTGACTACGTTTGGCTACAATGTTCTTCCGGCTCCCAATGGTAAGTGATATGTATCTCGCGGGTCATATGACTGCTTCACCTGTATCCTTCACGACATCATCCTCACCAACCAAATCGTCTCACTTTGTCGCTGTTCACTACTCTGGCACTTTTTCGTGGAGTCCTCGAACCTAACTCACGCGACGAGCTACCACGCTATCCATTGGTTGTATATCTCATCAGAATCATCGATACCACTGTCCAATCTTTACTGATGAAGTCACTGCGCCCACCAATCTGACTGCCACATCATCGCGAAGTCTGTCCACGTTGACCATCCATTATGGTCATGCAATGAAAACATATTTTTCCGCTGTCATGCTCGTTGTTCACTCATCTGCATCACATAACATAACGCTGCCTCCAAACATGAACATATGGATGACCTCTCAAAAAAAAAATTAAACACCTCTATTAAACTCGTTTTGGTGAATTACCCAACTTTGCTTTGCGTGCTCATCTTCCTTTTTTTTTGTTATCGTATTGATAGCCCCCCACTCTCCCTCCCTCCCCCCCCTGTGAATCATTATCTGCTCATAGGACGTCCCCACCTTCATTGGTTATACCAACTATGACAACTGCCTTCATCCTGGTATGTGTCTTCCATGCAAACATAACGACCAAGCATCCTATTCGAAATGTTGCTTTGCCGAGGCTCTATCTGGCCAATTTTTCGAATCCCTTGGAGACGAATTGCTGCCATATCCTTGTGGTACAAGCAAAATTAGTACCCAGCGATCTAGCCAAACATAGTTACAGCTTGGATGTGCCCCTATCCAAGTCTCTCGCTGCTATATCTACGGTCATAATCCATGTCATCCGCTGTTTATGTCATGATTTTTGAAATTTCCCAATCGGCATTACTGAACCTTCATCAGACTCAACTAACCATGCTTCCACCTGATTATCCCATCACTATTCATTGGGGTATCTTCCATGTCATCCACATGTCTTTGTCGTCATCACTGTTGGAATCCCCACAACGTTTGGTTCATCGATATCTTGCCATCTTGTTCATCCGTCGTATCCTCTGCCATTGCCACATTGTATTCCACACTCGGTCCTTCGTTAGCTGGTGAATGTCCTGCATATGACCAAATATTAGAATTTCAAATCCAATTTAAGGCAAAAATAACATAGCCCATTAGCTTGTTTTAATCACGTATTTTTTTTTTTAGTTTTAATATATATTGTTATCTTTTTGTTATATATATATATATATATATATATATATATATATTTTTTTAAGTAATACTTCTTATACACATCCACCATGGAGATTGAACCCAGGTCACATTACCGATATGTTTGTTTTACTTTGTATAGATGTATATTAAAGAGGTATTAAGGTGGAATGAAGTTTTAACATAAAACCTATTTTATATATAGAACACAAGCTCATTATACATGAATGAAAAAAACAAGAAATTTAACCATCACAATGTTAACAACAAAATATTAGCAATAACATTGCTAACACAACATTGACGATAAAAAACATCAACAAAAAAAAAAAACAAAAAAAATCAAAAAAAAAAAGAATAAAAAAATTATCAAAAAAAAAAAAAAATATAAAAAAAATCTCATCGACAAAAAATTGACAACAATTTGACGATAAAAAATCGTCGACAAGAAATAGACAACAAAAATCAATGACAACAATTTGGCAAAAACTACAAACCCAAAACACAACGAAAGCATTAGACACTTAAAACAAACTATAAACATCCAAACAAAAAGGTGGGTCCCCAATTCTTGGGGTCGTTGTGGAGCCACCACAACAAATGGCGACTCTATTGGGAAATGCTCCTGAGCATTTCGGTGAGAACCCAACCTGAAAACCTTCAAAACTCAAACACAAGCGTCAACAAATATCCAAAGAATGAAACTAGATGAGAAATACATGAAGCATTAGAATTATTCAGCGTCAGCTCAATGTGTGCGGTGTGATTCATTCCTTATCGTTTGAAATTGATCAACATTCCATCATCTGTTTCACTTATGATTCATGCATATGAGAAGTTATGGATGATTCCTGTAGGATTTAATGTATGGTGAAGATGCTAGAGATATAACAACCTGCTTTGCAAAGGCTCAAACTTTCTAGTACCATGAACAAACATATTAAAACTGTCAAACCCTCTTAGGACCAAATATGTGTATACTGAATTAATTTACTAGATCCCAAAGTTGGTTATGTGTCACTACCATCTTGAACCCATGTGCAAGTGTAAGTGAAATCAGAGCTTTGGGGAATAGGATTCCCAACCTAAGCGAGATGGGAATTTAACCCTATCCTTACTACTCTAATCTGGAGTTCATTACCTCATCTTGAACAAAATGATTTAACCTGTTATGGATGAAACTGTCAGGCTAGCCTGTCCGTTTGAGCAATTAGTGGTCTTGCTTTTAGACAAGACATGTTGCCACACATGAGCATACTCCACTGCCAGTCAGGCGTCTATAGCCCCGGTGGAGATTAACCCCATAATCCAGGATTTGGCTTTACTTTTGATTTCTTGAACCTTGGGGATGACTACCCATCCTTGCAAGGGACATGTAGTACGATCCTTCCAATCCAATATTAATGATGAAATGAAAGTAGAATGAAAAATATTTGCTTTGGAATTTCAAGTTCTTGAGTGTAGATCGCGCTTTTAATTTCTTAAAGCGTGATGGAGGCAAAATAGAAGCTTTGGGGAATCGGATTCTCAACCTAAGCGAGATGAGAATTAGACCCTATCCTTACTACTCCATGAAGGTCAAATCAGAGCTTTGGGGAGTTGGATCCTCAACCTAAGTTCGATGGGGATTTAACCCTATCCTTACTACTCTGATTTTAGGCTTTAAGCACTATGGGAGTGGTAAAAACCACTGTTTTAAGGATTATGTTGCATGATAGGACAGACACGAAATACTCCTTTCGCCTCACCTTTTCTTCCAAGTATGGTTTTGACCATTTTGCTCAAGATCCTCTTTAATATGTGTAGAACGTGTTTGGTTCAAGATAGTTCGGGCATCAGTTCCCAACCTTAGGATCCTTTTAATATATGTTATGTAATAACCCTAAGAGGATTCGACACCTTTTCAATGATTGTATTTGAAATGTAGATGCAACTGAGATGAAATGTATATGCAATGTGGAATGTAACATGAGATATGGATGAATGCATTGCTCTTTTTGAAATGCGGATGGAGTATACCACCTACTTTGCCATAATTTGTAAAACTGACAACTTCATGCATCACAAGTTCCAAACGATATTCTTTAATGTGTTTGCGATACTCGTGGAGCTTTCTGCAATACAATTCCGATGTTTCATATTCTCTTAGTCTTAGTCAACATTCATAAGGACATAAGTTGACATCTCGCTTTTCTTTTTTTTTTTCTTTTTTTTTTTCAAGACAAACCAAAAGTGTCCAAAGGACCAACACACAAAACTTAAAACCAAAATGAGATCCAATCCAAAACCAAAACACGAAAACCAAAAGTATATACAAATGTACAATATAATACAAGATGGTGCAAAGTTTGGATTATCATTTTCCCGGATCCCAAACCTGATTAGAATTCTTTAAAAGACATATGACGTGATACGCATACCAAGTTTTGTAGGAATCCAACAAAAACAAGATCAAACCAAACAAAGAAACAAACTTCAACTTGCCCCTCTCACCATACCAATTTGATTTAGTTTCATTAATAATCCTATGGTGGAGTTTCAAGTTTTCAAATTGATTAGACAATGATTGATATTCAATTCTTTTATGTCTATTCTTTAAGATGTCCATTCCGCACTTTGATTCATGGTGTAGAAATAAGCTTTCATTTTCATTCAATAAAGCCATAACATTAATAATATTTGAATCAAACCATTCATTAGGCAAACCTTCATTCGAATTTTGCATGGTGAAACCAAAAAGGTGAGATTTTACCTTTGGCATGTTTTCATTTAACCTTACTTGAAGAGGATTTGAAAATTCCTCTTTTCTCTCATGACATTCATCATCATGTAGCACTTGTTCTTTCTCCATGACTTGTTTATCAAAGGCACCAAACTTAGGTACCCAATTGAAAACATGTCCATCCCTTTCAAACCATAAGTCTTGTCTATCTAGGGGTGGGTTAACTAACACATTTCCATGATCAATCACTTGGGTTGTTTTGGGTAACGTGAGATTTTCAATTGGATCATCAATGATATCAAACCCAAATGATTTAGGTTTTGTAATTTTCTCATTTTGAAATGGCATAGTCATTGTAGCACAAGTAAGTGGATCAAGATTTTCAATTTCTTTTCCTTCAAAGGAATCTAAAGCAAATGACTCTCTTTCTTGATTCATGGTTGTAGAATCCTTATCATGTTCCAAAATTTGATGAGATTCGAATTCCTCTTCCAAAACTTTCTCAAATTGTACAAGATTTATAGTATCCTCATGTGAGGAAGCAATTGAGTTATCCTGCATATTAATTGACACAACAAGTTTATTAGAAGATTTAGATTGATAATATTCTTCCCATTTCTTCCACGAATCATAGTAATCATCTTCCAAGTTCAAGTTGTGATGCTCAAGTACTTCTTCTTCATCTTCTGATTCATCAACATGTTTCTCATCCAATTCATCTTCACCTTCCTTAGATGGTTCAGTTATTTCCAAAAGTGGGTTATCTCTTGAATTCAAATTGGTAAAGCTATCATAATCCAAATTTGTAACCCATGATTCAATTTTATCACAATTTGGAAGGTGTGGATCCTCTTGGTCATCACTTTCGAGAACATCATCCAAAGTGTCTTTCGAGAACAAGTGGTGAAATTCGATTATGTCTTCAACTTCATTTGTTGATTTTCTTTCAAATTCATTTTCAGCCACTTGTGATGGCTTAGGAGCTTCTATAATGGGATCAATTTTTGAATTCCGTGTCATATAGTTGCTCCAATCCTTTGCAAGTACATCTGACCAAATCATATCCACATAAGTTTGTTCATCCAAATCCTCCTTTTTGGGTAATGATTCTAGATATTTCTTTTCCAAAACAAGATGGTGATCATTTGATTCCAACTTCTTGTTACCCATCCATAGAATTTCTTCTCCAAAATCTTCATGCTCTTCAAGACATTTCGAATAGGTATTTACTTCAACGTAAGTCACCTCAAAATCTCTTGTATCACTTGAAGAAGCATAACATGAAACATCATTAAGATCGGCATTATGAATTTTCTTCCTAGGATGATTTGGATGCATACATTGATGTGCTCATTTTTGTGGTGGAACATGCCTACATACCTTCTTAACCACTTTCTTTTGCTCTTTTACTTTCGATACGAACTCTTTGGGTTGAGTGGTAGAAGTAGTAGGATTAGTTGGATTGATATCCACGGACAAAGCTTGAACATTTGTTGCAATGGTTCCATGAGTGACCACATGATTCTCTAATTGAGGCATAGTTGGATGGATGGAAGTACTTGTATAAGCACATGTGGGAGCATAAGTTGGTATGGTAGGATAAAGTTGATTGTAGGGAAAAACATTTGATATCAAATTTTGTTGTGCCCACGCTTGATTTACCATCGAGGCTTGATTGCAAGCCCCTAGTTGTCCTACCATAGTTGATTGCTCCATTCCATAACCTTGTGGCCTCAATTGTTGATCTACAATCATAGCTTCTGTGTAGGCCGATGCAAGATCAGTAACCAAGGGATTCATCCTAACAAATATGGCAAACAATGGATCCAATGCTCGAAAGTATATTTGAAGAGCACCACTTTCCTCAATAGTATAGGGAGAAATTAATCTCGCATAAAGCTTTCGAAACCTCAAGTTGAAACTTCTCACTGGCTCATTAGGTTCTCTTTTGCAAGAAGTAAATTGTTGATATATCATGAGAGGATCAATGAGCAACCTAAATTGATTGATAAAATCATCTTTCAATTGAGTCCAAGATGTAATAGAACCAGTGGGTAAATTGATGTACCAATCATATGCCACCTCATCTAGGGTTCCAGGAAACATTCTACATGCCACATCCTCATGTTCGACATTCCATCTAACTAGGATATCCACATAGGCTTGAATATGTTCCTCGGCTAATGTTGGACCATTGTGTTTAAATTTGGGCAAACGTTTTTCTACGTTCTTGGGTAAATCATGAGAATCTCCACTAATGTTCAAAGGATTAACATGTATCCCATACCACGTTCCTGCAGTTGTAGCCATTAATGAAACTCAAAGAATAACTTCAAAACCAATTTGTTAGTCATGAATAAAAGAAGGAACCATGACAAAGCAATATTCTAAAAATGTAAATTAGTTTCTGATTCACCAGATCGCATATGCGCAAGTGAAGAGCATACTCCTAGTGTTGTAGGCTTTCCGATTCACAAGATCGCATTACACGCAAGTGAAGAGCATAATACCGACAACAAATACATTTTAGACAAAATAATTCCTTACAAATAAGCATGAAATGACTAGCAAATATCAAACATGTAACGTATGAATAATCATGTTAGCATCAACCAAGAGATGTATCCATTAAAATCAAATGAAAGTAATTGCATGGAGACAACCTCGTTAGTCAAGACCAAAATTTTTCAAAATCAAATCAAAACACATTATTCCTGTATGAACAATCAAAAGCGTTAGAACAATGCATAGCAATTCATGTCCTCCTTTTAACACTACAAGGTTGTATTGTTAAAAGAGGGCTAAAGATAATAATCAATAGGGCATGAAATATTCAAAATTTAAATCCCTATAGCATTTAAATCACACTCAAATAAACCAATTCAGGCCCTCCTTCTAGCGCCAAAATGTTGAGTGGTATTTTCACCCAATTGTGAAAGTACACTCTCCCTTAGGATTTGGGTTCCAAATCCCCTCTTGCAAAGAAGTTAAACAAACAACTTCTCCAAGGTCTCCGCTATATTAGCATTTGCATATGTGTATTAGTAATCTCAAATAAAGATATTCAATTTAAATGCTTGGAACACCTTAGTGATTGCAAGTAACTCGTAAACAAGGGGCAATGTTGGTTTATTTTACCATGAAACTTTAGTGATTGTTCATTGAACCAAAATAAAGCAAATGTGAGTTGGCCCTCATATGACCACGATGTAGTGCCTTAATTCCTTTTATCTTGAGGGTTTTAAAATAGATTTTATCTTGCATTAAATCCTCAATGATGAATAGGGTCTTCAAATGTAGCTTCAAAATGTCACTTTAATTATCCTTCTTAAATGAAATCAGATTTTCATCAAGACGAATAATTTAGTGCTTTGAAGAAATGACCTTCAATGTAATACTCAAATTACCCCCCCTCCCAAAAAAAAAAATTTTAAAAAAGGGGGGAATTAGGCTCCCAAAATGGTAATTTGCAAAGTGCCATAAAACATAACTCCTTCAATGAAATTAGAATTTTCATGAAGGGAATGTCATCATAGGCTCATGAATGAAGCATGAAACTGAAAAAATGAAATTCGGCCCAAAAATGGAAATTTTCTATTTTCGGATTTTTCAAAATCTGTAATAAAACAACAACTTCGATGAATTTTTAAAAATACTAAACAACTCCGAAAATGAAATTTCAAAGTGCGTATTGGAAGTATGAAGTATAACCTACGCAATGGTGAAATTGTTTTTGGATTTTGAAATTTTTTTAATGTTTATTTTAATGCCTGAAAATTAAAAAAAAATTAAAATTTTTGGAAAAATAAAATGCAGAAAAATGAAAATGAAATGCAGAAAATGAAACACATGATACATTCAGTTTGATGCTATCCTATTCCGGAAAAACCGAAGATGTGAGGTTTTCATGCATGCAACCTAACCTATTGGACTTGCAAAACAAGCACAATCCGGATAAGCTAAGTGTTGGCTCCTAGGGTTTAAATGAGGTTTTCAGATTTAAGCATTCACATGAAGCAACCAAGAAACTTGCATAAACTCCATTTACAAGCCTAAAATCTGAAAAGGGAAAAAAATAGACATTTAATCTTGCATGCAGAAAATGACTCCTCCTTTCTTGCCCATAAGATGCAACTTTAAAATGCAACTTTTTGAAAAATATCTGCATTAAAAATATGTCTTTATACATGGCAGAAATCTGGTTCTCCAAAACCAGAAAAAATGGAAGAAAAACAATCTAAAGCAGGTCCAGAATGGCCTCTTGCCCTCAGCTCTGCAACTCTGTTTTAGAGGTTTCCAACCCCGTATTCTGAGTTTGCTTCCCTTTTTAATGGCTCTTTTCTCCCTTGGTTCATTTCCAAATGCGGGTTTCAAAAAAAAAAACTCTCCATTTTCACCCTCTATTCATTTCCTCTTCGTTTACCTTCCAAAGCGCTTAGCTTCCTTGGCAGGACTTACCATTTGCTTTGTAACGTTTATGAGTGTTTATGGGTATAATGACACATTGCATTATTCAATTAACGCCTTTATTGACTCTTCGATATATAACTGATTGGAATCCTCTTTCGAATGATATTCTCTATTAAACATAAGCATTGCTCACCCACATACTCATGGCTCACCCACGTGATCATTTATTAGAGGACAATAAAGATAATAATATCGTATTATTCTTGCCCCATCTTCATGAATATGTAAGCACTGTCACACCGTTATTTGACTACGTTTGGCTGCAATGTTCTGTCGGCTCCTGACGGTAAGTGATATGTATCTCACGGGTCATATGACTGCTTCACCTGTATCCTTCACGGCATCATCCTCACCAACCAAATCGTCTCACTTGGTCGTTGTTCACTACTCTGGCGCTTTTTCATGGAGTCCTCGAACCTAACTCACGTGATGAGCTGCCACGTTGTCCATTGGCTGCATATCTCCTCAGAATCATAGAGACCACTATCCAATATTTACTGATGAAGCCACTGCACCCACCAATCTGACTGCCACATCATCACAGAGTCTGTCCACATTGACCATCCATTACGGTCATGCGATGAAAACATATTTTTTCATTGTCATGCTCGTTGTTCACTCGTCTGCCATCACATAACGTAACGCTACCTCCAAACACGAACATATGGATGACCTCTCAAAAAAAAATATTAAACACCTCTATTAAACTCATTCTGGTGAATTACCCGATAGATATCTTTGCTCTGCGTGCTCGTCTTCACTTTTTTCATTGTTACACTGCACATGGTCTCTGTTACTATGTAGATGCTTACGTCGCCGATAGCTCTCACACTGTTCCTCCCTATGCACTACCACCTGTGTAATCATTATCTGCTCATAGGACGTCCCCACCTTCATTGGTTATACCAACTATGACAACTGCCTTCATCCTGGTATGTGTCTTCCATGCAAACATAACGACCAAGCATCCTATTCGAAATGTTGCTTTGTCGAGGCTCTATCCGGCCAATTTCCTGAATCCCTTAGAGATGAATTGCTGCCATATCCTTGTGGTACAAGCAAAATTAGTACCCAGCGATCCAGCAAAACACAGTTACAGCTTGGATGCGCCCCTATCCAAGTCTCTCGCTGCTATATCTATGGTCATAATCCATGTCGTCCACTATTTATGTCATGATTTTTGAAATTTCCCAATCGGCATTACTGAACCTTCATCAGACTCAACTAACCATGCTTCCACCTGATTATCCCATCACTATTCATTGGGGTATCTTCCATGTCATCCACATGTCTTTGTCGTCATCACTGTTGGAATCCCCACAACGTTTGGTTCATCGATATCTTGCCATCTTGTTCATCCGTCGTATCCTCTGCCATTGCCACGTTGTATTCCACACTCGGTCCTTCGTTAGCTGGTGAATGTCCTGCATATGACCAAATATTAGAATTTCAAATCCAATTTAAGGCAAAAATAACATAGCCTATTAGCTTGTTTTAATCACGTATTTTTTTTTTTTTAGTTTTAATATATATTGTTATCTTTTTGTTATATATATATAGATATAATATTTTTTTTTTATTTTTTTTTAAAGTAATACTTCTTATACACATCCACCATGGAGATTGAACCCGGGTCACATTACCGATATGTTTGTTTTACTTTGTATAGATGTATATTAAAGAGGTATTAAGGTGGAATGAAGTTTTAACATAAAACCTATTTTATATATAGAACACAAGCTCATTATACATGAATGACAAAAACAAGAAATTTAACCATCACAATGTTAACAACAAAATATTAGCAATAACATTGCTAACACAACAATTTGACGATAAAAAAAAAAAAAAAAAAAAAAAAAATTGTCGACAAGAAATAGACAACAAAAATCAATGACAACAATTTGGCAAAAACTACAAACCCAAAACACAACGAAAGCATTAGACACTTAAAACAAACTGTAAACATCCAAACAAAAAGGTGGGTCCCCAATTCTTGGGGTCGTTGTGGATCCACCACAACAGAGATACCTATGACGATTTCATCCATACCAAACACATATGACCTAAATTCTTTGGAAAAGTCTAGATTAATCAAGACATGCACTTTGGAGATGGTATTTTTAACTACTTGAAAGGCTCTCTTTCCTTCTTTGGTCTAATATAGGAAGGTTTATTTATTTAAAATATTGGTTATAGTCCTAACTATTTGAGTAGAATTAGTAATGAACTCAACTACAAACTAGATTTACCCTAGGATTGGCCTGGTCCCTTTAACTAACATGAGTAGTAGTAGGTCTTGGATGACTTTTATTAGATCAGGGTCTATGAGTAAACCTTGTTAGTATCACAATGACACTGAGAGGGGGGTGAATCAGTGTATCTCTTGTTACTTAAATCTTCAACTCTTAAAGCCAAAACAATGAAAACTTAAAACCAAATAAAGCAAATATAACAAGATAACATCACACAACATAAGATGTACCGAGGTTCACCGATTTGGCTACTCCTCAAAATGACTGTTTGGACTCCCATCCAAATCCAGCCTTTGCAAAGCACCAACTTTACAATCAATTTACCAGCACCCACTGGAAGGAGCATCAACCCCCGATTTACCAGCACCAACTGGAAGGAGCACCAACCCCTGATGCCAAGCACCAACTTGGACTTCAATTTTGAAACTAGAAGATTGACATAAAAATGCCTTCACTTTTACAAGACCCTGACTGGTCTATTGCTTACCCAACGTCTACCACAATTCACAAAACACACACACTTATCACACACAAAAAATTCTCCAAGCAACACTCTTTTTATAACAATATTTTCTCTTTGTAACTCCTTTTGTAACTTCCATATTCTCACATGCCACCTATCAATTGTAACTCCTTCTTTTGTAACTTCCATATTCTCATATGCCACTTGTCAATTGTAACTTCTTTATGTAACTCCTTTATGACACAATATTCTCCTATGCCACTTGTCAATTGTAACTCCCTTTTTATATTTTCAACCTAGTCCATATTTTCTATAGTCACTGTTGGTCACATCTTACTTTCAACTGTTCAAATCTGGAGAAGACATTTCATCAAACACTTCACGGCCAACTACAGTGCACCTTACTCAAACTCATACTTCTGGACCTCGGATTGGCATGGTTCAAAAAGCGAAGTTGCTCATCTTGATGAGCTAAACATGAATCCATAATCAGACTTCAATATTTTTCACAAAATGACATGAATTTTATCAATTTACCGTTGTCACATAAAACTGTCCAAAACTAAAAAAATTCTCTAAAATTTTTTGTTTCTCCTTCCATGACTGTTCATTTTCTCCTTCCATGACTATTCGTTTTCTCCTTCCCTTGTGCATGCATGTGTTTTGGTTTCCAAAAAGGCTTTTCATTTCTATTTTGTGGCCCTTCGTTTCCTTTTCTCCACATGGGCATGCGTCCGCTTCTTTCCATGTGTAACGACCATCTTAGATGATTTCAAATCATTAAAGATTCCTTATGTAACGTTTTGTCTTATTCATTGAATTTTGTCCTTATGTGACAAATTACCTTATTCAATCTTCGATTTATTCCTTATAGGTCCACGTCACTATGCAGTCTTCAGTTTCACTATCCTGGTGTTCATCACTAATATCAGATGCACTGTCAACTACTCTGTTCCTTTGGCAAAAATGCAACATGTCGCGATATCGTGACACTTTTGTTTCTCTGCTCGCCTACCCTTTTTGAGTCACGAAAATGCGACATGTCGCGATATCGTGACACTTTTTTTCTCTCCTTCCTTCTCCTTTTGAGTCACAAAAATGCAACATGTCACGATATCGCGACACTTTTTCCTTCTTGCTCTTTCTCTTTGCTTTGGACCATGAAAATGCAACATGTCGCGATATCGCGACACTTTTTTCTCCTTGCTTTTTCTCTTTGCTTTGGACCGCAAAAATGCAACATGTCGCGATATCGCGACACTTTTTTTCTTTGCGGTGTTTTGCTTTTTCTTTGATCTTTAGCATATGGGCCACTTCGGTCTTCTTGGAAAATATGCAAAAAGGTGGGTCCCCAATTTTGGGGTACGTTGTGGAGCAGCCACAACATGACAATTTTTTCAACTTTGCACAAACAACTTGTAACAACTTCACCCAAACATCAAAAACATCCTCATAAGCATTTAACATCATTGTACATACTCTGAATAACCTCTGAACTCCTATCCACTACATCAACCGATCTATCTGACTGTGTTGACAACAATGACAATACTGTCATTGCACCTTGCTCAACAATCTCCCCCTTTGGAATTGTTGGCAACACACGTGCAATTTCCTGTAACTCTTCTCCCCCTTTGACAACAATACCAAAGGGCTGCTGCAAACTCCCCCGAGTCCATGCACAATATTCTCAGGCAAAAATTATTACACTTAGCAAAAATCACAAACATGAGCAAAAAGATAAACAAATACACAAATGCTCCCCCTGAGAATGTGGTCCCGATAGCTAGTCAATTCTTGGGAAGCGTGACCACTCCCAATTTATTGTGAAGGTACTCAAAGACTTCCTTGGGCAACGGTTTTGTGAAGATATCCGCTACTTGCTCTGTTGTTGGAACAAAATCCAACTTAACCTCACCTTCCGCAACTTTCTCCTTCAAAAAGTGATACCGGATAGCAATATGTTTTGTGCGAGAATGCATAACCGGATTCTTTGAGATGTTAATGGCATTGGTGTTATCACACTTAACTGAAATTGGCTCACTAAAGTTAATACCAAGATCTTTCAGGGTTTGTTTCATCCATAATACCTACGTACAACACGTTGTCGCTTGCAATATATTCTGCCTCTGCTGTGGATAAGGAGACTGACTCTTGTTTCTTACTGTGCCACCGAACATTCAAACATGTAACGCCTGGCTGCTTGGAGTCACTATATAAACTCATTGTCACATTCAAAAGGCAACATTTTGATTTGGCATTTTATCAACAGTTCAAGAAAACTGTCTACGAATTTGTACAGAGTAATTCGCAAACTCGCAAACTGTATTGTATCTATTCCTCCTTGATTTATTTATTTATTTATTTTATTTTTATTTTTACAGTCATATATTGCTTACTAATGTGATCTTCAAAATTGCAGCGTTGATTCATCATGAGGTCACAAGGATGCTATAAAGCTTTGCTAACATTTTTGGATAGTTGGGATCCTCATGCATTTGACCATGCAATCGAGACACTCGGCATCAATGTTGTCTTCCATAGCTTGCAGAACCATGTGACCGAGGAACAGACTGACTATGAACCGGATGAACTTACTCCACAAGAAGTGACTGATAACGAAGGTGATAATGCATCTAACGGTCATAGTGATAGTGTAGTTGAGTACTTTCCTTCCTTTTCAGAGCCTGAACTTATCATCATTAGTGATGATGAAGAGGAGGTAGCTGAGAACAACTATGAACCTGAAGAACCTGCCTTCATTGTCATCAGTGATGATAGTGACAATGGCTATGAACCTGCTTCATACAAATCAGAAGAAATCGGATACCCGAAGATCGGTGACCCGATGGCGATTGAACAAAATATTGCACATGTAGTTGAGAAAATGTGTAACGATCAAATGTGGATCGATCTGAATTTGTCTCCCTGAATATTTGTACTCAATTTGTATTGATGTAACTTCCTACTCATGTAGCCACTTTGAATGCAATAATAAAATGTGAGCTTTCTGATTTTGCACGTGAATTAAATATTTTCACCAAAGCGTCATAATAGATCTAACAATCTTCACATCAATGTGTAGTACAAATACACACTACTTTTATCGAAACACATATATGCAGCTAGGGCAACATTCTTTCACTAAACCAAATTATCTGAACTGTTATAATCCATAACTTTGAACAATGGCAGTAAGAACCATCAAAAGTACAACACTGACATATAGCAATACTACCAATGGTGACAACTCTCAATTTAATCACCACCCTTCATGGTACCTCCACAAACAACTACATGAACTGAAACACACTTTGACAACTATACGACAACTCCCCCTGACTACTTGCCTTTCATCCTCAGATAACCAAACAAATACATAGGAGCATTAAAATAAAACTTTAAGATTGCTCCCCCTGAGGATGTGCTACCTGGAGTTGCTTAGTGCAATAGAGGAGTAGTCTCCTTCAGTCCAAGGAGACACGATTTCCTTTCTTCTTTCTTTCTCCAAACTTTCTTGAACTTGGGCTTGAGTTTTTCAACTACATCCCTATTTTGAACCTTTTCGTGAACTTGAACATTTCTCTTGGGTGGTTGTCTCTTGTGCATCCTTGATGGATGATTATTTTCCTTTCTTTTATGCACATGATTTATTCCCTGTCTGTGTTGCATTCTTTGTGTCTGATGAAATCTACTGTCTTGCCTTAGATTAGATACAAAAGTGCTTGGACAAAACCTTGCTATGTGCCCATGACCATTACATTTAAAACATTGCACATGGTGTTCAATCAGAAAAGCAGATGTATTTCTACCATCATAACTCTTTGATCTATTATTCAATCCACAATAAATTGCCTTGTGACCATAATGGTTGCATCTAAAACAATAGCCATTAAAAGCATTATTATGAATAGAGTGAGAGTGATAGAACCTCTTTTGTTGTGGTTGCTTTGTTGTAGATCTCCTTTGATATTTTCTTCCTTTTGAAGATTCAACTTCAAACTTTTCTTGCTTCGATCCTTCAATAGTGAACTTCTTCTTCTCTGCATATTTGGAAGATGAAGGTTGTTCAACTTCACATCCAAGACCAAGCTTAGCCATGGAGCTTCTTTGTTGCCTTATCATTTCATCTAGCAACTCTGTGCTCTTCTCAAATTTGAGATTTGTATTGGCCTCTTCTAGTTGTTTCTTCAAAAAAACAATCTCTTCTTCTTGTTTGCAGCAAACAATCTCTTTCTCATTGATCTGTGACCCGAGAGTTTCTTCAATCCTTTTGGACTCTTCTACTTGCAGCTTTAGATCACTAATAACTTTGTTAGATTCCTCTTCACGTTTGCTACATACATCGACTTTATCATCCAGGTGTGACTTCAAGGCTTCTTCTATTTTCTTGGCTTTATGAATTTGTAAGAAGAGATCTTCAATCTTATCCCCATATTCTTCCAACTTCTTGGACAATCTTTTGTTCTTTTTCCTTTCTATATTCAACTCTTCAAGTGCAGTGATCAACTCACCTTCTAGATCTACTTCAACCTCAAGGTTTTCATCACATACTTCAGAATTCACTCCTTCAACCTTTTCTAGTTCAATTTTCTCTTCCACAGGAACTGAAACTGATTGAGATGCCTTATTGGAGGAGGATCTATTCTTCTTACCCATTGCATACTAATCCAAGATCAACCCTAACTGATTTAGCCTAAAAAGGGAAACTGGCTCTAATACCAATTGTTAGTATCACAATGACACTGAGAGGGGGGGTGAATCAGTGTATCTCTTGTTACTTAAATCTTCAACTCTTAAAGCCGAAACAATGAAAACTTAAAACCAAATAAAGCAAATATAACAAGATAACATCACACAACATAAGATGTACCGAGGTTCACCGATTTGGCTACTCCTCAAAATGACTATTTGGACTCCCATCCAAATCCAGCCTTTGCAAAGCACCAACTTTACAATCAATTTACCAACACCCACTGGAAGGAGCATCAACCCATGATTTACCAGCACCAACTAGAAGGAGCACCAACCCCTGATGCCAAGCACCAACTTGGACTTCAATTTTGAAACTAGAAGATTGACATAAAAATGCCTTCACTTTTACAAGACCCTGACTGGTCTATTGCTTACCCAACGTCTACCACAATTCACAAAACACACACACTTATCGCACACAAAAAATTCTCCAAGCAACACTCCTTTTATAACAATATTTTCTCTTTGTAACTCCTTTTGTAACTTCCATATTCTCACATGCCACCTATCAATTGTAACTCCTTTTGTAACTTCCATATTATAAAAAACTTCTTTTTAACTTCCATATTCTCATATGCCACTTGTCAATTGTAACTTCTTTATGTAACTCCTTTATGACACAATATTCTCCTATGCCACTTGTCAATTGTAACTCCCTTTTTATATTTTCAACCTAGTCCATATTTTCTACAGTCACTACTGGTCACATCTTACTTTCAACTGTTCAAATCTGGAGAAGACATTTCGTCAAACACTTCACGGCCAACTACAATGCACCTTACTCAAACTCATACTTCTGGACCTCGGATTGGCATGGTTCAAAAAGCGAAGTTGCTCATCTTGATGAGCTAAACATGAATCCATAATCAGACTTCAATATTTTTCACAAAATGACATGAATTTTATCAATTTACCACTATCACATAAAACTATCCAAAACTGAAAAAAAATTCTCTAAAAAATTTTTGTTTCTCCTTCCATGACTATTCATTTTCTCCTTCCATGACTATTCATTTTCTCCTTCCATTTACTCCTTTCCTCTTATTCTTTTCTCCTTCCCTTGTGCATGCATGTGTTTTGGTTTCCAAAAAGGCTTTTCATTTCTATTTTGTGGCCCTTCGTTTCCTTTTCTCCACATGGGCATGCGTCCGCTTCTTTCCATGTGTAACGACCATCTTAGATGATTTCAAATCATTAAAGATTCCTTATGTAACGTTTTGTCTTATTCATTGAATTTTGTCCTTATGTGACAAATTACCTTATTCAATCTTCGATTTATTCCTTATAGGTCCACGTCACTATGCAGTCTTCGGTTTCACTATCCTGGTGTTCATCACTAATATCAGACGCACTGTCAACTACTCTGTTCCTTTGGCAAAAATGCAACATGTCGCGATATCGTGACACTTTTGTTTCTCTGTCTGCCTGCCCTTTTTGAGTCACAAAAATGCGACATGTCGCGATATCGTGACACTTTTGTTTCTCTGCTTGCTCGCTCTCTTTTGAGTCGCAAAAATGCTACATGTCGCGATATCGCGACACTTTTTTTTCTTTGCCTGCTCTTTCTTTTTGAGTCACAAAAATGCAACATGTCGCGATATCGTGACACTTTTTCCTTCTTGCTCTTTCTCTTTGCTTTGGACCACGAAAATGCAACATGTCGCGATATCGCGACACTTTTTTCTCCTTGCACTTTCTCTTTGCTTTGGACCACGAAAATGCAACATGTCGCGATATCGCGACACTTTTTTCTCCTTGCTCTTTCTCTTTGCTTTGGACCGTGAAAATGCAACATGTCGCGATATCGCGACACTTTTTTTCTCCGATCTTTAGCATATGGGCCACTTCGGTCTTCTTGGAAAATATGCAAAAAGGTGGGTCCCCAATTTTGGGGTACGTTGTGGAGCAGCCACAACATGACGATTTTTTCAACTTTGCACAAACAACCTCGTAACAACTTCACCCAAACATCAAAAACATCCTCATAAGCATTTAACATCACTGTACATACTCCGAATAACCTCCGAACTCCCCGTCCTCTCGCATCAACTGATCTATCTGACTGTGTTGACAACAATGACAATACTGTCGCTGCACCTTGCTCAACAAATCTTATTTTTATACTACATGGCCTAGAAATGTTCCCTCTTAGACCATGAAAATAGACTTCTTAGGGTTCAAAGAAATACCAAATTCTATACATCTCTAGAAGACTGACCTGAGATGTTTGATATGGTTACTCTTGATCCTAGAGAATACTATCAAATTATCAAGGTATATGAGGATGGTCTTACCTACGAGCCCTAAAAAAGCTATGTCCATAGGCCTTTAGAAATTTTCCCCAATATTTGATAATCCAAATGACATCCACTAATATGCAAATATCCTCCACTTAGTAGTGAAGGTTGTTTTATGTTGGTCTTCATCCTTAACTTAAATTTGATTATACCCAAAGAAGTCATCTAAGAGTGACAATATTTATGACCTTGCTAACTTCTCTAATATCTAATCAATGGTAAACAATAGATAGTGATCCGTTAAAAATACTCTGATCAAGTTCATAAAGTCAACACATATTATTATATCCCTATTTTTCTCACATACTAGGACTATATTGGAAACCCATATAGAGTGTATAAGTGGAAATATAATATGATATTGCAAGAGATTTAATGACTCTATTATTGTTTCTATATTAGATTCACTGGTCTTTATTTCTATCTAAAGATCTTGGAATCATGCACTAATTTAATTATATGCTCTATATTGTGGTTGTAGACTTCAAGACCTTAATATGACTAGGTGATAATGTCTTTGTACTTACCATAGAGCTCTTTGAAAAGGTATTTTTCTTCTTGAGTGTAATATTTCCCTAGTAGTAGACTCTTCTATTTGGCTACCTCAATGAGGTTATATAAATAAGATTTTACCCTAGGGCTACTCTTTATTCTACTATAATATGGGTTAAAATGACTCTCCAATGTGTTCAAGCCTTTGGGTAGTGTAGAAAAGGAAAATTGGTGGACCCCAACCAAAGCAAAAAAATTTGTAAATGCGTGGTAAGTCCTATGAAAGCAAATAACGAAGCATGCAAAGTAAATTACAATGTATGACAAGCAATAAAGTGAAATGGGGCATTATCCTTATCAAATAATATCAAATTCAATTACAATACCTCCCTTTGAGGACTTGAATCACTTAATACAATATATTACAAAAATAGTTCCAAGAGATATCAATCTCCCAACAAACGTAGTGCACATCCACTGTTCTTCCGCATGCCCACACTCGAGGTGGGCGGGCTCAATGTCTCCGCCACTTAGGTCAATGTAATCCTTGTACTCAAATTTATCCTATAATATTTTGGTACCTATATATACACATAGGAAAACAAAAGAAGATCAAAAGCATCTATGTATTATTTTAAAACATGCAATCCCCATAGCCTGAAACAGGTGCACATAAGGTAGAGGTATCAAATGACCTCCAAATGAAACAAAACTTAAGAGTGATATGAAATATATTATTTTGGGATTATATCACCTGATTTTGTAAGTTTTGGAAGCCTAGTCACTGTGTTCGATCCCATCGCACTTTGTGAACCTACAAAAGGTAAACGAGCAATTTCTCTACCTAGATATGTCATAAACCTGCAATATTTTATCAGTAAGCATAAAATGATATTCTAAGGAGACCCATGTGATCATATTATGGATATCCTACTCAAATTATCTTGCATGCAAAAGTGGGGCCCGCATACATGTAAATCATAAAATGGTGATATCTTTGCTGATACAAGTCATAATGCAGTATAATTTGAAATGTAGTATCCTAGAGACATATTAAAAATAACTGATTAAAAATAGTCTTAAAATTATGCATAGATTTCTATTTGTCTGGGGGTGGGATGAATTCGACTATCACAAATTGGGGAGCGCCCGGGGGCAAGACGTCAACCAAAATTTCCCAAATTTATATGCCAATCCAATGTGGGTTGATGTAAAATTAGGGGAGAAGTATTTTAGGCAAATTAGATGAGGTATTCTAACAATCAATTCGGGTTTTGGAGTCAAATTACACCTTATTTTGCCACTCGATAACCTCTCTCACTAAGGAGAAATTATGGATGAAAAGGACACAATAGATGTGACACAATAACTCAGTAGCACTTCGTTGTGATTCCTATAAATGACCTTCTCTACGTGGATGATAATGCCATCCAATTTATAGACCTAGGAGGTCAAATGTGTAAAAGGCATGCAAGGGCATGCAAGGACAAAGGGGCCATTTGTCCAGCAGGGTGACATGCATTGATGGGGGAAGAGAATCTCCCCAAAATGACCTCATTGATGGGGGTTGTCATAGGCATGCCTTGGGTTCTAACCTACATGTCTCGAGGAGTAGGTCAAGTGGAAATTTATGGTGGCCGCTTGTACAGGTTTGACTTTTTTCCATTCAAACCTATTATTTGCTCCACCCTAGGATGAATGTTGTATTCGCTCTAGGGTGGGATGAATAGAAACTACAATTCATCCCGAGGTGGGACAAATAGGAACTGAGCCTCAAAAAGTCTCTAATTAGCCTAGGAACCTTCCAAAACTATTTTGGGAGTAGTTAGAACCACTGCTTGACCTTTGAGGGCTGTCCTAAGGGCTTTGTGCATCAATTTTGTTAATGCCTTGGTAGCATAATCGGATTGGTGTTGTTTTGGTGTCTACAGATGCCCCATTTTGAGAAGTTTTGTGTAGCATAACGTTGAGCAAAAATAGATGACCAAAGCACTCAATTATTATGGTTATTCAGTAACCTAACAAACTTTGGATGCCCTAATCATAGAAAGAGCATGCATTCTTGAATCCTTGCTTTTGACAAGCTAAGGAGTCTGCTTTATCTTGGATGTCATTCAATCTTGAAATGAGTGCTCCTCGACACTACACATGCTTAATAGATGCCAAGCATTTTGATTTAATAATTTTTGTGCTTGTTTACTGCCCCAAGCAGGAGCATGATTGTCTTTGTCAAATATTCATTGGACGAGTCGATGAGGGAAGGACTTAGTGAGAAAAGCGATGAGTCACTTGACCTAGATGACTTTTATTGGGTTGCCTTCAGGTGTACTCATGAAGATTATAGCAATTTTGGAAGGATATTACTGATCCTATAGATGTCTCATGGGGGAGAGAGGGTCACCAATTTTGTTCTCGTGGAGCAGTCCAACCATTATGGCTTTCTTAGGGATTAAAGGAGTGGTTCTTGCACTTCCATGGTGCTCTTGAATTGTACCTTGAATTTGAATGAACCATATCAAATTTGACCTATTATTGGTGGGTTTTAACCCATTTTTGGTGCTTTTTGGAGTAAGAGAGAGAGATAAACCTTATTCCCATGGAGCAATCTGGATAAACTAGCCTTCTTGGGGAGTAAAATTGAGTCTCTCTATTATCCCAAAGGTGGTATATTATGCCTTTATGCTTATGTATAAAATTGACCAAGTTTAGGTAGTTTTATGTTGTTTTGGAGCCTTTTTGGGGCTATTTTGTGTTATTCTAAAAGTTGGTTACTGGTTTGGGGAGAAGGTATTGAAGGTGAGGTATGCATTACTCATGAACCTCATCTCCAATATGCTTCTACCCAACTCCTCTAGAGCGAGGTTCCCATGGAACCTACTAGAGCTAGTGTTTGCCTTGGTGGCAAGCACTAAGAAGAGACTATTGGTTATGGCATGGGGTATTACACTGTTGGCACATATCTAAGATGAGCTGTACAAGATCCCCTACTAGAAGTGTAAAGAGATAGGGTGTAGTTACCTACTATAGTGTTGGGCATGGCAGCACATAGCTATGGAGTGGTCATCAGGGCTGCTGTGGATGCCTCGGGGTGAGTTGGAGGACTTGGAGGTTGGGTATGCCATATTTTGGTAGAAGGAACGAGAGGTGGATCATAGTAGGTGTTGGGTGGGTGATGTGGGTCACTACACCAAGGATTTTTTTGAGTTGGCAGTGGGTGATGTTATATGATGACCTTATAGATACTGCCCAACATGGCCTGAGGCTAGGGAGTGGCTGCAGAGGAGCAGGTGAGGGAGATGGTTGATAGGGCAGCATGGCATGAAAAATGATTTATTCCTTTATGAGCAAGTGACACGATAGTTTGGGGTACGCTGGGTGTTTCCTTGTGTTCCCGTGATCTATAGGCACTATGGGGATGAGCGGACCTGTTGGCATTTTTGCCACATTGTTTTGATTGTTACTTATTCATCCATAAATTGTTGAAGTTCTCACTCCTCTGTGTTTCTCTATGAGTTTTGGTGCCAAAATAGCTAAGTCCGAGAACTGTCGTGATATTGCGACCAAAAATAGCATGGAGAGCACGGGTTCAAAATTGTCACGATATCGTGACATGTCGTGCTATCGCGGGTTTTTAGAGGAGAGAGAAGCCAAAGTCGGAGAATGTCACGATATCACGACATGTTCCAAAATCATGGTCAAAGTGGTCAACGAAAGCAGAGCAGTAAAGATGTCGCGATATCGCGACATGTCACATTTTCGTGACTTGCGATGGCCATGGAGCAGAGTGATAGAAAAGGTCATGATATCGTGACATAATTGAGCAAAGGGCAATGACAATGAACCTCGTCGTGATATCACGACAAAAAAGTGAACAAGGAGCAAAATGTAAAGACGTCGCGATTTCACGACATTTTTGAAGATGAGGCCAAGCAAGAGGAAGACGTCGCGATATCGCGACAGAAAGCGGCAACACTAGAGAAAGCAAGGAAACGTCACGATTTCATGACATATTATGGAGAAAAGGCTAAATAGAGAAGGATGTCGCGATTTCGCATCAGTCCACCTTTTCCCAACATGTCTTGTTTTCACGATGTGAAAGCATGAAAAGAACAAAATGGTACGGAATGTCACAATTTCGTGACATGTTCCGGTTTCGCTACTTGCAAGAGGATGAAGGCCAAGGAAGAGAAAACTATCGTGATTTCGTGACATGTTGCAGTTTCATGGGTATACAGAAGAGAAGGGCACAAAAAGTAGAAGATGTCGTGATTTCGCGACATGTCACATTTTCGCGACGAGAAGCAGTGAGAAAACCAAGCGAGAGAAAGATGTAGCGAAATCGTGACTTGTCATGTTTTCGCGGTTCAAAATAGTGAAAGGACAACATGGGGAAAGAATGTCACGAAATCATGACAGTTTCGCAAGAGCAAAGCAAGGAAGGAGCAGAATAGTACGAAACATCGCAAAATCGTGACGTGTTGCATTTTCACGACCTAAGGTGACGAAGGAGAACAAAGAGCTAAAAACGTCACGATTTCATGACATGTCGCATTTTCGCGACCCATCACGGTTTCGCGCCAGAAAGCAGTTCAACGGCCCGATGAAGTATTACGATTTCCAAGGATTAAAAGCTCTCCAGAATTTAATGTTTTGCTGCTTTCCAATGTGTGCAAGATAGAAGAACGTGCTCAGGCCTGTAGTTTTTGAAGCCACCAGAATTGAAGATGCCTCCATTATTCAAAGCTTTTGTTCATGATTTTCTAACGGTCCAAGCATGCTCCGAGAATGACCATTTAATGAAGACGACCGGTTCCTTGTTTCATTCAATTTCTGATTTCTCCGAGGCTGGTTTAAGGGGATCATTTCCTTATTTTTGTTGTATATTTTGTGGATCTCGAGGAAGTCCGTTTCATGTTTTAAATGCTACAAAGAGGCAAGACCTCTATAAATATCAATGTATATCTCAGAAAGAGGTATCGAGAGAGAGACTTTTGCTGAAAAACTTTTCAAGTTCTTTGCATGAATGAAAGATATTTGGCCTCTGGTTTTGCAAGCAACTTTCTGTGTGATTTTCCTTCTATCTTATGCATTTCTCCTTTACGCTCGTATTTCTTATCTGCTTGCTAAATTTGAATTCTGCATCTGAGTTTAAATATTGCTAGTGAGGAAGTGAGTTCTGGAATGCGATTCTGGAGGTTATCTGTGCAAGGTTGTAAGTAGATTACGTCGCTATATTTTGTTATATGTTGTTCATGTGCTTGAGGTGTTTTTCTGTTGCTAAGCTTTCCAAGATCTGACAAATTTGGCCTGTGGCTATATTTCCCATCTCTTTTCGTAATTTCCCATTTCTTTCTGCATATTTCCAATTCCTTTCCTATAACTTTAGTCTGAAATCAAGCTTAGATTTAGTAAGGGAACCAGCCCTCTCTGGAGATTGGTCCGGGAGACATTTCTTTCTCTCGGCCTTTCAATGTTGGCCGGGTCTAGGGTGCATTTATGTTAAAATCCTTTCCTGTGGCAGATTCGTGACCAACAGTTTTTGGCACGCCCGGTGGGACAGACTGTTTTTGTCTCAAAAAGATCCCATAGTATTGAGGGTTTAATGTTCGCCTTCATGCCGTATAGTTAGAACATTTGGTGACTCTACAGTACCCAAAAATCTTTGAACGTGGATACAGTGAAAGTTGTACTTCATGATCACGAGATCAAAGTCCAAAAAAGTTGAAAATCTTGTTGAGTTTTTTGAACTTGACAACACAAAAAAAGGTGAACACTCTAGGTTGGTTTCCCCATCGCTTGCATCATCTGCCATATCTACACAAATCCCTGGTATTGTTACTAGTTTTCCATCTTCTCAATCACATACACTAGTCCCAATGGCCCAGTATCCTCAACCCAGGCAGTTCTCAGCATGGAATAGTTCAGGAGCCTTGAATTTGTAGGCTCAAAATCCAGTTCCCCAGGCTACTTTGAAAGCCTTGCCAACCTATGATGGTACTGGTAAGACTGCATATGAACATATTCATGATATAGCTTCTTTGGCAGCCATTCATGATATAACAGATGAAGATGTGATGGTAAAGTTATTAGTGTTATCCTTGAGAGGAAAATTGTTGTACTAGTACCGATCTCTGCAACCAGGCACTATTGCATCATGGGATCAGCTAGGAGAACTGTTAATTAAGAATTTTCATGAACAAGCTGATCCATTTTCATTGTTGCATCAGTTTAACGTAATTCAGAGGCACCCGCAGGAGGCGATAGCAGATTTCAATGTTCAATTTACCAAAAGCTGGCAGCGAGTGCCTGAAGGTCTTCGCCCTACCCATGAGCAAGCTACCTTCTACTATCTTCGAGCGTTCAACACAGACATTGGCTTGGCGATCAGGCAGTCCAATGTGATGACCTTCTTGAAACTGTTCGAACAAGCACAAAAGGTGGAGGCAGACTTGATTGCAATCGGTAGGCTTCCTCCAAAGGTAGCAATGCCCATTTTACCTGATATTCCATAACATTTATATCCTAGTTCATTTTCGCAATCTATGTCTTCCATGTACCCTGTTCCATCATGGAGCTCCAGTGCACCTCAGATTGCACCCATCCCAGTTCCTCAGCTCCCTACTTCAGCAAATCCCTAGTTTCCTGCACCCAACATTCTACCATTCCTCGCTTCCACTTCATTCCTGGCATTACCGGTGCCACTAGCACCTTTGCCCTTACCAGCACCTCCTACACCTGTAAATCCTGATCCTTATACGACACTCTTGCAAGAGGTAAAATCTGCCAATTCCGCTATAAGAGCAATGGGCAATAAGATCACACTTATTGAAAGGAAGAAGTCGAGCGAGATTTCCAGCCCAGGAGATTTCAGCCTCCGTCGATTACTAGAGAACAAGCTACTTCAACAAGCAAAGCACCCGAGAAGAACCTGACTGTTTTGGCAAATGAAGATGCAGTCCTTGCAGAAAGAACATATTGGTGTTCAACATGTAATGATCCACATGGCGAAGACACTTGCATGGTTCATTTGAATTATGTGTAGACATTGGCCGCTAGCTCTTTGGGAGGGCAAGTCAACATGATCTCTGAGGTAGGTCATAGCTTAATGGTTCCATCTGAAGAACAAGTTTCAGTTCTCACGAGGACTGGAAAGAAGCCTATTACAGTAGATCCTGCTGAGCTAGAGCCATTAAAAGTGCCAGCTGATTTGAAGAAACAAGTGAAAACTCTTGTGTCAGTATCAAAGCTAGATGCGCTTGTTTTACCAAAAGATCCTGTTCCACACAGAGTACAAGAAAAAGCCACAACTACATAGGCAAGATCGAAAGTAGAGGAACAAGCAAGAGAAAAGTTGAAGTACCCATCATTGACTAAAAGGTTGAGAGTAGAAGCCACTCAGCAGTATCGGAGCAGATATGACCCCCCCATTGAAAAGAAGGAATCTGCTACGGCTGCATACAACATTGTCAAAGAATTGAAGAAGATCCTAGCTAAGGTTAGTCTTTATGATGCATTACAATTGCCTGGACAGGTAGATTTATTGCAAGAATCCTTGAAATCTGTAAAGGATAGTGAGAAGAATCCTACCCAGACAATTTATGCTCAAGCGTTAACCACTTCAATCACTGGCAAGAATAGACCACCCTCGTTTTATCTGTCACTTCAAATGGAGGGTTGGATCGTGCATAACTGCATGATTGATTCCGGTGCCGCTACAACTATCATGCCAAAGGTAGTTTGCAAAGTTATGGGTATGGAATACACACGAAGTAGCCCTGGAGTCTTGTAGTTGGATGGTACTCCTATGAAAATAGTAGGTGTAATCAAGGATGTCCCGATTGTTTTACACAGTATGCCTCAGATTATAGTCATTCAAGAGATAGTTGTGGTCGATCTAGAACCGTATTTCAGTATGTGCTTATCAAGAGAATTTACTGCTAAGTTGGGAGGCTACCTTTCACTGGATTATTCTCACTTGGAGATCCCTTTTAAAGGAAAGAGAATCCGAATTCATAATGAAAAACCTTCCTCTTTTCATATTGAAAGGTTGGATGAAGCAGGAAAGACCATGCAGTCTGTCAACATGCTAACCGAAGAGTTAGAAGGTTCTGATTTGATGAATGAGGTTTTGGATGAGCTTCAGTTGGAAGATGAGTTTTCAATGCTTGATTTCAATGCTATGCTGGAGACCGAAATCGGTTGTTATTCTATCACAAAGCCCGAGGATGGCGCAATGCAGGTATTCCTTAACCAAGATGATCAGAGCTCTGTCCCCGATCAATTATGGAAGTTGTATTTTGATGGGGCAAGATGCAAAAACGGTGCAGGAGCAGGTATTGTTCTGATTTCTCCCTCTGGCTTACAAAGAACATATTCATACCATCTCACTTGGAATTGTACTAACAATGCTGTCGAGTACGAAGCATTATGCCTAGGCTTGAAAAAGGCAAGAAAATTGGGAATTGAATAGTTGCAGATTTTTGGTGATTCTGAGTTGATTGTAAACCAAGTAACAAACAGGTGTATTTCCAAGCAGCATTATCTCAAAGCATATCGCAACCAAGTGTGGGACCTGTTTGAGTCTTTCATAGCTCTGAATATTCAAGCCATTTCACGAGAGCTGAATAAGCATGCTGATCTTCTAGCATCTCTTGGAGCAAATTTTTCTCCCATTGAGCAGGTAGTAAAGAAACCAAAAATAGTAAGAATGGTGTACAGGCCTAGCGTTCCAGACAAAGACACTTTCTGGCAAGTCTTCGAGAGCGATGAGCAAATCGTTAACTTTTTGATTCAAGAAGCTGCCACTATCAAAGGAAGAACCTTGGAGCACGAAGAAACCGATGGTCTGATTCAGTTGTGAAATAATCATATTCCGAAAGGTCTTATCACTCTAGAAAGTTTGTTTGATCAGCATGATCGGTCCAAGAAACATCGGATTGAGATCGACAAGAAAGAGTATATGGAGCTGCAGTTGGAACCCAATAAGGTCATTAAGATTGGGACTGATTCTACTCCTAATGAACTGCAAGAGATCAGGCAACTGTGTCAAGAATTTTTTGATATCGTGGCCTGGAGTTACGAGGATCTGAGGGGATATGACAAACAGATTATTCAGCATACTATTGAGTTGGAAGAAGGAGTCAAACCCTTCAGGCAAAAGCAATGACCAGTGAACCCAAAGATTGAGACTCTTATGAGGGCCGAACTTGTGAAAATGTTGTAGGCCAAGATTATATATCCGGTTAAGCACTCGACTTGGGTCGCTAATCTGGTTTCGGTTCGAAAGAAAAATGGAGACATACGACTGTGTGTAGATTTTCGAAATCTGAATCGTGCATCTCTGAAAGATCACTATCCCTTGCCTCGCATTGATCAGATACTTCATGTTGTTGCTGGGGCTCAGCGTTTCTCATTGCTAGATGGTTTCTCTGGATATAACCAGATTTGGGTTAGGGATGAGGACCAGTACAAGACTGCATTCACAACCAAGTGGGGCACTTTTGCTTATCAGCGCATGCCTTTCGGATTGTCCAATGCTAGGGCCACATTCCAGAGAGCCATGGACATTGCATTCGAGGAGATTTTGAACAAGATTATTGTCATTTATCTTGATGATATGACTGTCTTTTCACATAAACGGGAAGATCACTGTTCTCATCTAAGGCAAATCTTTGGAAAATGTAGAGAGTTTGGTATTTCCATTAATCCAAAGAAGTCAGTTTTTGTAGTGAAGGAAGGTAAACTCTTGGGGCATGTCATTTCAGAAGATGGTTTGGCAATTGACTCATCTCGAGTCGAAGCGTTGAAGAAACTGTCGCTCCCTGCCAATAAGAAAGAGCTGCAGTCTTTCTTTGGGCAGATTAATTTTATCAGGAAGTTCATTTCTGACTTTGCCCAGGTCGTCAAGCCCATGACTGAGTTGTTGAAGAAGGACGCAGAATTTAAGTGGACGACTCAGAGGAAGGAGGCATTCCAAGAAATTAAGGATAGAATAGCGCAGGCTCCTATATTAATTAATCCTGATTATTCGAAAGATTTCATTCTGTATGCAGTTGGAGAAGATGAGAGCTATGCCACAGTACTCACATAGAAAGGAGACGATGGGAATGAAAGGCCCATTGCTTTCCTTAGTCAGGTTATCTTACCTCATGAGGCAAGATATAATTTCATTGAAAAGCAGGTATATGCTGTTATGAAGTCTCTTAAGAAATTCAAGCACTTCATATCTCAGAGTAGGACAGTCGTCTATGTTATACATCCCGATGTAAGGAATTTCATCATTCAGGGTGAGATGGGTGATAAACGCGCTGGTTGGGTCACCAAAATTCAAGAATTTGATGTTGAGATTCATCCGACCAAGCTGGTGCGGGGTAAGGCCTTATGCCAGCACTTAGCAAAGACTGCAGCATCTGGGATAGTTGATTATCAAGCAGATGATCTTGCTGGAGATAGGAATCTGGTGAACCTCTTAGTACAAGGACAAGATTGGGTTGATGACCTGATTAGCTATTTCACAACTGGCAGATGCCCTTCACAGTTAAATGCCTCACAACGGAGAAGGTTTCACCTGCAAGCTCTCAGGTATGCATTGTTGCCCGAGGGATTGTTTTTCAAGAATATTGACGACGTTCTTTTAAGGTGTGTCAAGGAATCAGAGAAGGCTAGACTCCTGGAGGAGTTTCATTCTGGCATATCAAGAGGACACTATGCAGGTAGACCAATGGCTTTAAAAATTATTCGGGCTGGTTACTATTGGCCAACTTTGTTCACAGATGCTTTCAAGATTGCCCAAGCATGCGACAGATGTCAGAGGTATACAAGAAGGGTTAGAAATGCATCATTGCCCCTGCATCCAATTCAGGTTGAAGCACCTTTTTAGCAGTGGGGACTGGACTTTATTGGGATTATTGATCCGAATTCTTCAGTTGGACACAAGTATATCTTGATGGCTATAGATTATTTCATGAGATGGTCTGAGGCTATTCCAACCAGGGTTGCAAATCAAGATGTGGTGATCTCTTTCATTGAAGGGCTGATCACACGTTTTGGCGTTCCTGATGCTATTATCACAGATAATGGAACTCCATTCGTTGGAGCTGAGCTAGCGGAATTTGCAAACAAGTATGGTGTTTTCCTGAAGACATCCTCTAACTATTACCCTCAGGGGAATGGCTTGGCGGAGTCCACAAACAAGAACTTGCTATGGATTTTGAAGAGATCCTTGGGGGATAACAAGAGATCATGGCACCTTCTGCTGAATCAAGCCTTGTGGGCAGATAGGATTTCAATCAAGAAGTCTATCAAGACTTCACCATATGCCCTGGTATATGGAAAAGAGGCAAGGTTGCCTGTTCATCTAGAATTGCCAGTATTGCAGCAATTGCAGGGATTTCAGGATGATGAAGCAGATATGGATTCCATGGATATGCGGTTGGCTCAGTTGTTGTAGTTGGAAGAGCAACGTTCTTTGGCCTATGAGGAGTTTGCTAAGCATACACAGGTTGTTTCAAAATGGTTCCATAAAAATTCCGCTGATCGTCCACTCAAGGTGGGTGATTTGGTCCTGAAATGGAATGAAAGGAAAGCCAAGCTAGGAATGCACAAGAAGTTTGACGCTCTATGGGAGGGTCCATTCCGCATTGTCAGTGCCGGTGCAGCAAATTCGTTTCATCTGGAAGATTTGGATGGCAGCCCACTTCCTATTTTAGTGAACGACTTTCATCTGAAAGCCTACACTCCATGAAGTATGAGTCCAGTATTACCTTGTACAGTTATTTTGCTTTTGTAAAAAAAAAAAGAGAAAAAAGAAAACAGAAAAAAAAAAAAAAAGTATTGTGAATTTCCTCTGTGAATCGTCAACTTCGGCTCTTTTTGTATGCGAGCCCGCAGGTACGTTTATTTCTTTCTTTTTTCCTCTTCCTTCCCAACAGATAGTGGCTTTTGTTAATTTCTTCCTTCCACTCCCTTCTTTTCATTCCCTTCCTCGCTCATTCCTTCTTCTTTCCCCGTTCGTAATTAAGCCACTACTGTTGTTTCTACTCCCCTCTCTGATATTCCCGTTTCTTCTTTTCCCTTTCTTCTAATCCTTTGTCGTTTCAACATTTATCCGTAGTTTCCACCGCTTCCACTCTTCCATCTTTGACCATTCCATCATTCCACATTCCCATTCCATGGCCTGCACATTTGCTGGCCATCACTCCGTTCATTCCATTCATTTCTGTTTTTGCAACCCAGGTGCTTTCATCACTGTCATGGAGATCCTTTTACAGCACTCGGTGAAGCTAGGTGCAATGCAGATCCACTTGAGTGCCAAATATCAGCAAGAGTTTGTTGCAGCAGTCCACAGAGATGTCTCCCATCAGTCAGCATTTTGTTCCTCTAGTTTTTCTTGACTCTATTGCCCAATGGATTCAGGCCTGGGATTCGTGCATACAACAGAACTGTATACCCGGTGAGCCGCCAAGAATGTTGGCATTTTTGCCACATTGTTTTGATTGTTACTTATTCATGCATAAATTGTTGAAGTTCTCACTCCTCTATGTTTCTCTATGAGTTTTGGTGCCAAAATAGCTAAGTTCGAGAACTGTCACGATATCGTGACCAAAAACAGCATGGAGAGCATGGGTTCAAAACTATCGCGATATCATGACATGTCGCGCTATCGCGGGTTTTTAGAGGAGAGAGAAGCCAAAGTCAGAGAATGTCGCGATATCACGACGTGTTCCAAAATCGTGGTCAAAGTGGTCAACGAAGCATAGCAGTAAAACAGTCATGATATCGTGACATGTCACGTTTTCGCGACTTGCGATGGCCATGGAGCAGAGTGATAGAAAAGGTCGCGATATCGTGACATAATTGAGCAAAGGGCAATGACAATGAACCTCGTCGTGATATCACGATAGAAAAGTGAACAAGGAGCAAAATGTAAAGACGTCGCGATTTCGCGACATTTTTGAAGATGAGGCCAAGCAAGAGGAAGACGTCGCGATATCGCGACAGAAAGCGGCAACACTAGAGAAAGCAAGGAAACATCACGATTTTGTGACATATTATGGAGAAAAGGCTAAATAGAGAAATATGTCACGATTTCATGACATGTTCCATTTTCACGAGAAAAAAACGAAAAAAAAGAAGAAAAAAAAAAAAAGTCCTCGATTTTGCAACATGTCTTGTTTTCGCGATGTGAAAGCGCGGAAAGAACAAAATGGTACAGAATGTCACGATTTCATGACATGTTCTGGTTTCAATACTTGTAAGAGGATGAAGGCTAAGGAAGAGAAAACATCGTAAAATTGTGACATGTTGCAGTTTCGCGGGTATACAGAAGAGAAGGGCACATAAAGTAGAAGATGTCGCGATTTCGTGACATGTCGCATTTTCGCGACGAGAAGCAGTGAGAAAGCCAAGTGAGAGAAAGACGTAGCGAAATCGTGACTTGTCATGTTTTTGCGGTTCGAAATAGCAAAAGGACAACATGGGGAAAGAATGTCGCGAAATCATGACATGTTGCAGTTTCACGGGAGCAGAGCAAGGAAGGAGCAGAATAGTACGAAACGTCACAAAATTGTGATGTGTCGCATTTTCGCGACCTAAGGTGATGAAGGAGAACAAAGAGATAAATACATCATGATTTCGTGACATGTTGCGTTTTCGCGACCCGTCACAATTTCATGCCAGAAAGCAGTTCAACGGCCCGATGAAGTATTGCGATTTCCAAGGATTAAAAGCTCTCCAAAATTTAATGTTTTGCTACTTTCCAATGTGTGCAAGATAGAAGAACGTGCTCAGGCCTGTAGTTTTTGAAGCCACTAGAATTGAAGATGCCTCCATTATTCAAAGCTTTTGTTCATGATTTTCTAACGGTCCAAGCATGCTCCGAGAACGACCATTTAATGAAGACGACCGGTTCCTTGTTTCATTCAATTCCTGATTTCTCCGAGGCTGGTTTAAGGGGATCATTTCCTTATTTCTGTTGTATATTTTGTGGATCTCGAGGAAGTCCATTTCATGTTTTAAATGCTACAAAGAGGCAAGACCTCTATAAATATCAATGTATATCTCAGAAAGAGGTATCGAGAGAGAGACTTTTGCTAAAAAACTTTTCAAGTTCTTTGCATGAATGAAAGATATTTGGCCTCTGGTTTTGCAAGCAACTTTCTATGTGTTTTTCCTTCTATCTTATGCATTTCTCCTTTACGCTCGTATTTCTTATCTACTGCTAAATTTGAATTCTGCATCTGAGTTTAAATATTGCTAGTGAGGAAGTGAGTTCTGGAATGCGATTCTGGAGGTTATCTGTGCAAGGTTGTAAGTAGATTACATCACTATATTTTGTTATATGTTGTTCATGTGCTTGAGGTGTTTTTCTACTACTAAGCTTTCCAAGATCTGACAAATTTGGCCTGTGGCCATATTTCCCATCTCTTTCCATAATTTCCCATTTCTTTCTACATATTTCCAATTCCTTTCCTGTAACTTTAGTCTGAAATCAAACTTAGATTTAGTAAGGGAACCAACCCTCTCTGGAGATTGGTCCGAGAGACATTTCTTTCTCTCGACCTTTCAATGTTGGCCGGGTCTAGGGTGCATTTATGTTAAAATCCTTTCTTGTGGTAGATTCATGACCAACAGGACCTCGACTTGGCCCATGATTATGGAGACTGATGAGGCGACTGACCTAGCTATTGTCGTTCTCGATGTGGATGATGTTAGGAAAACAACTGAGTATGACACGTGGTGGGTTATGTGATGGTGGTGGGGCAAGGATACCCTTGGGGAAGATGTAGCAGTGGTAGGTGAGGATATGCCTCAAGATGCACCTGAGGAAGATCGGGCAAAGTCACCCTACCATATGGATAAGTAGGTGGACCTCTTGATCATGGATGATCAAGTTGAGGATGAGGATGTGGATATGGAGGATCAAGGGGTGCCTAAGTAGCAAGATACACCAACAAATTAGTATGTCGAGCTATAGGTAGAGCTGGCCAGGGTCCAGTAGGAGAGGGATATCCTATGGGTATAGGTGTAGGGGTAGGGCGACTTGACAAAGGTTACAACTCTGTGGGTGTGAGTTCAGGAGCTGGAGACTAAGGTGGGGTCACTACAAGACCAAGTACTATGGGTGGTGGAGACATATCAAGAATGGGAGGCTCAGCCATAGACCTACAAGAGTGAGCTAGAGCGAGAGGTGATCCAAATCAGAGGATGGTTTTTAGAGTTGGGCGAGGGTAGCACCTCTCATCAGATCTGATAGAGCGATATGGAGTGGTCTATCTTATCAAGGTAGAGGATCAAGGTGGTTGGTGGTAGTCAAGTGGGTGGTATCCGATTGAAGAGGTTGCAGTGGTCGTATACTATGGATGGTAGTACTAGTCGTAGCACTGATCCTGTGTGATCATGGTGGCCGATATGGATAGGGCCTTATTTTTGGTATGGGTGAGGTTTGAGGACCCACCTTATTGTAGCCTTTGGACATTTTGGAAATTATGATGTGCTGTTTTATGCCATATATATATGAGATTTTGTTATTTTTCATCATGTATTTCGCTTATTGTTATTTTGTATGAATGAAATGTGGTGTATGGATTTATTGATGATGTGCAATATGTTTATTGATCTATGATATGATGATGGATGTCTATCATGTATGCATATATTATAATGTGATTTGATCTGATTGTGTACATGCATGGATGTATGATGATATGGATGATTTATTGATCTAGATGATAAAATATGTAGACTATATGACATATTATGCTATCACCATAGACGATATAGAATACATTAATTCATATGTACTTTTGCTATGAGATTATGTAATGGATTTGTATATAGTGGAATTGAAATGGATGTGGTGAAATGATATGAATGACATGATGTTTATAATATGTCTATGAGGTTTTCATGAGACTCAAACATTCTAGTCAATTGCTCAAAAGTTGGACATTAACCATGCAGGACTTTTTGACAAGGTATAAATCTGTTAGGATGACCAAGATACTCAATATCCCTGTGTGTGAAAGTGAGTTCATTCCTGTGAGATGCATAAATATACCGCCATTGCTAGACATGCTATCCATAAAACCTGTAATGAGGATCACTCTATGAATACCACAATCCATAGTTCTGTACTCAGTTGGATTAGACCACTAGGTAGTATAGGGGACCAAAAGCTAGCTCATCCACATGCAAACATTGGTCTACACACACATAAAGCTAATGTGGTAGACATATCGTCATGCATTTAGGATACTGCCATTGCCGGATAGGCTATCCACCAAACCCATAATGAGGATCACCTAGATGGTTTTTCAAATGCTAAGAATTCCAGGGATTCAAGCTCAAGTGCCCTACTTTTATTCAATTTTATTGGGATACTTGCTCATATCACTGTTTATTTTGTATTTGATTTTCTTTGAGCAAGGTATTTGGGGAGTGGTGATAACCACTATTATATTTGATTTTTTCTTTTTGAGGATTTTGATTTTGAATTTTGAACTTTTGGGAAATTTTCTTTGGAACGGGATTGATATTTTAGGCCATGGGGATGTCTACCCATCATTCTTAGGGACGTGTAATACAAATCCTTACGACTTTAGGGATCAAGGGTTGTTGAAAATTTTTGATAGTGGTGAAAGCCACTATTTATTTTGGGAAATTGGGTATGGAAGATCTTGTCCTTTTGTAAATTCTCAGCATATTTGAACCATTTGCACAGGGGGATGAGTAGGAAAAACTTTTCGCTCAAGGTACCCTAGACCACTTTGTGGGTTTCATCTTTCCTTTCACAAAATTGGATTTATTAGTGTGAAATGTGTTGGGATTTGATGTATACAAGGTACAATCTAAGCAAGACTCTACCTCCTAAAAATATCGCTAGCCTTCTACAAAATCTAAGTAGAGACTGGATATGGCTGAGTGACCGAAAACCCTACTGACATTCTAAAACAATTGGCTAAGTGAAGGTAATAGACACGACTATGGAAATGTAAGAAATATAGATGGAAATGATAGGTAGAATATGGAATGAGGTGAGTGATGACCTTGATAACATTTATTGTGCATTATACTTAGTGTACTATTTTAATGCTAGCCATGTATGAGCCACTCTAAAAAACTGCAATGTGTGATGAAGGACATGCCTAATGCAGACGATAATGCAATGATATGCAGCGTGATGAGAACGCAATATTTTTGTATTTTTGATGTTTTGATATTTTTTTTGGATTTTTGATTGATATATGTATGTATATGCATGTGATGCAATGTTTTTTGTATTTCGATATTTTGATGATGTTTTTTGATTTTTGATTGATAGATATGTATGTATATGCATGCGATGCAATGTTTTTTGTATTTTGATGATGTTTTTGAATTTTTTATTGATATATCTATATGTATATGTGACCAATGGGCTTATTGGGGGCCATTGGGGCATTTGGGGTGACCAAAGGGCTTATGGGTGCCTTTGGGGCTTTTTGTGGTGACCAAAGGGCTTATGGGTGCCGTTGGGGCTTTTTGGTTGACCTAGATGGTTTTAGACCACCTAGGAGCATTTTTGGGTGACCTAGATGGTTCTAGACCACCTAGGAGCATTTTTGGGTTGACCAAGCGGGTTAAGGCACCCTTGGAGTATTTTGGGTGACCTAGATGATTCTAGACCACCTAGGAGCATTTTTGGATTGACCAAGCGAGTTAAGGCACCCTTGGAGAATTTTGGGTTACTGCGGTGCTCTAAGCATGGAAAAACCTCAAATGGATGATGTTCAAGGGTTCGAGATCTTCAAATCCTTCAAGAGAGGTGAGTCGATATGTTCTAGGTCCTATTTGACTGGTGATGACAAAAGGACCTAACCAGTTTACCGCAAAATTATCCCTTAGGTGGGATGACAAGTTAGAATTTTGTTGGTTATATTTTAGGATGAGGTCACCAACCTGGAAGTCCTTGAGATGGAATTTCATATTGTAGGATCTCTTTAGTCGCTCTTGATAAACATGCAAATGCTCCAGGGCATGGATGCATCGTTCATCGAGTAGCATAATTTGGTCCAGTCGAGCCTACCGTGCAGTATCATCATCGATGAATTCTTGCATGGATATGCACAGTGAGGGAATTTCTAGATCTAGATGCATGATTCCCTCTACACCATACACAAGTGAGAACAGGGTTGCCCCAGTGGGCATTCTAATACTAGTGCGATAAGACCATAGGGCAAGAGGGATTTACGTGTGCCAATATTTATGACTTTCATTGACTGTCTTCTTAAGTATGACAACTAGCATTTTGTTTGAGGCCTCTGCTTGCCCATTTTCTTACAGATAGTATGGTGTTGAGAAGCTACACTTGATTTTGTACTTATTCATTAAAGCATGTGTAGACTTGTTTTTGAATGTCCCGTTATCCAAAATTATTTTGGATGGATACCAAAACAATAAATGATATGATTTGTTATGAACTCCACTATGTGGGGTCTAGTCATTGAGGTAAGGGGAATCACTTCCACCCACTTGGTGAAGTACTTGGTTATCATGATGATGAACATGTGATGAACCAAGGATGTGGGGGAGATCTTCCAGATTAGATCTAGCCCCACTATGAAAATTGCCAAACTGATTGGATTAGTTGCAAGGCCTAGGAAGGTACGTGTATCAAGTTAGCATGATGCTGACACTTCACACACTTCCTAACATATGCACAATAATATTACTCTAAATATGGCTAGTAATATCCCATGTGAAGGATGCACTTTGTGATGGCCATGCCACTAAAGTGGCCACTGTATGTACCATCGTGTGCTTGGGAAATGGACCAAGCAGCTTCCTATTGTTCCAAGCAATAAAGGAGGATTCCCTCATAGCTTCAATGATACAAAATATTTCCTAACAAGACATGATTTGTCACTTTTTGTTTGAGTGTCCTTTTGGAAGTATTCGACGATCCAGGTGGGAGGCTACCAAGCTTGAGGTAGTCTCGAATGGGAGTATACCAGTCCTATTGTATAGAAGCTTCGATGGCATGAATAGCCTGACCATTTAAAAATTCACCCCTAGAAAAAGCTGATTGGGGGAGAACTTTTAAGAATAGCATGGTACTGCTATTAAAAAGGGTTTGGAGGAATAAGGACCCCCAATCGGCATGATTCAGGTGATCATGAATTTATGAGAACCTATCGTGAGATGGTTCAATTCGAATCATGTGGATGCTTGGCATGGCTTCAGAGCTCTCGCACTTCATCGTAGGTTGTGATAGCATTTTAACATGAATGGTGGTGATGTCATCTGAAGGGTTTTGCAGGATAAGTGACCCCAAGGAGGCCATAGTATTCGTAAAATGATTCAATGATCGAGGGAGTGCCTTGATATCATACCACTCAAACTTTTCCAGGAAAACATCCACAAGATCTTTATAAGCTTCCAGAACTGGATATCTACATTGAAATATCCCTTTGACCTGGTTAACAAT
Organism: Wollemia nobilis; assembly: GCA_028583015.1. Taxonomy (NCBI): domain Eukaryota; kingdom Viridiplantae; phylum Streptophyta; class Pinopsida; order Araucariales; family Araucariaceae; genus Wollemia; species Wollemia nobilis. Next base: position 16,483,218 of record JAQPPZ010000521.1, read on the forward strand.
TAGCAAGGAATCACCTTGAGCCTTTTGATTTTCATGGCGATGGCTGCTTGAAGACCTATGAGCAAGGCTTCATATCCTACGTTGTTTTTTGTGCATAGAAAATTGAGTTTAAACTACAAAGGCAACAGAGATCCCTACGGTGTAAAGAACATGACTCCCATGCCACCCATTGCTCACATTTAGAGCCATTGAAGAATAGGGTCATATCGGCTTAGGCCTTAGGCTCATCAGGATCTAACGATTCTGAGATATGGAAGACCCCATCATCGGGTAGCTCCATGCTAAGAGGTTGATTGTCCTCAAGAGGAGCCTTCATGAGCTAATCGGTGATGACCTAACCTTTGATAGATTTTTATCTGATGAATTCTAAGTCAAATTCTGTTAACAACATGATCCATTTTGCCATGTGACTACTATGATAAGTATGACTCATCATGTATCATAATGGATTCTATTTCAACACAACATGCGTTGTATGCCCTAGAATATAATGGTGTAGCTTTCTAGTGGTGAAAACCACTACTAAGCACAACTTATCGACATATGCGTATCAAACCTCGTAACTGACCAGGGTGTGGCTAAGATAGTAAGTAGCCTGCTATTTGAAAAAATCATTCTTTTGGGCCAGCATGGCCCCCAGTGCAATTTCAATGGCTGAGATGTATAAATAGAATGGTACTCCTAGTCGAGGAGGTGCCAATACTGGTGGCAAAACTAGGTGTTGCTTTATCTCATCAAAGGATTCTTGGCACTCGTCATCCCAGTGGAATGCAACTACCTTATGCAAGAGTCTATTCATTGGCCAAAACTTATCCGAAAACTACGCTATGAAGCATTTAATAGATATGATTTTGTCTTGCAGGATTTGTACTTGCTTGACGATGGTTGGGGGAGGCATTTCTAGGATAGCCTTGACTTTATTAGGGTCCACCTCAATGCCTCGCTTGGAGACTATGAAACCCAAGAGTTTTCCATATGTGATGCCAAATACACACTTCTTAGGGTTAAGCCTAACATTGTGCTCAATGAGGCGATCGAGGACTTTGCGTAAGACATCGAGATGCTCATGACGTAATAGATACTTAGCCAATAAGTCATCCATGTAATCTTCCAATATCTTGTGCATGTAATCATGGAAGATGTATGTCATGGCTCGTTGATAGGTGGCACCAATGTTCTTGATACCGAAGGGCATGACCCTATAACAAAACATTCCCCAAGGTGTCATAAATGTCATTTTGATCTGGTCTTCTAGGTTGATACGAATCTGATTATATCCAAAAAAACCATCCATGAGGGAAATCATTTTGTGGCTTGATGTTGTGTCTACTAGTGCATCGATACTAGGCAAAGGAAAATCATCCTTAGGACTCACTTTGTTTAGATCTCGAAAGTCTATGCATATGCAAATCCTCCCATCAGGCTTCTTGATGGGAACCATGTTGGACAACCATGGCGGGTAATCTATGGGGATAACGGATTAAGCATCCAAGAGCTTTTGTATCTCATCCTTCACCATCAAGGCTACTATTAGATGCATATTTCATAGCTTTTTTTTAACTGGTTTGACTGCCAGGTTGAGTGTTAAATTATGCGTGACCAGATTTGGGTCTAGACCTGGCATATCCTTGTATGACCATGCAAAATATTTCTTTCTCTTCGTGATAATATGAATGTATATGGCTTTATATTTAGGGGATAAACCTTCCTCTAGCTTGATAAACTATGGATTATCTGGATCTGAGCCTATGTCTTGGTCAATTGTTGGCTCGAATGACATATGTGATCTGTCCTCCAACTGATGTGGAGTGGGGATCAAGTAGATATCATCTGCTGAATTAAGATCATTGATGGGAGGGTCAGGTTCCTCTTCAGCATGAAAGACATCATGAGTAAGTTTTGGGGTGAAATGAAACATCTCACCACATGGCCAATACTCAGAAGGTGATGGGGGTGAATGAGCGTGATCCCAGTCGATAGCATCTAGAGCAAGGTGCAACGGCTTGGGAGGATCGACTGGATTACGTAGTGGTGTGGTCAAATCAATGGAGATCATGTTGATGGAATGAATTTGTTCTCCAGGACCATGGGTGAAGGAATCATTATCTGTATCACTTCATACCCCCAAGTGCAGTGATGGGGGGATAGGGATCATCGGATCCTATCTATGAATAGACTGTAGGATGGGATCATTTGTCTCAAGGAGCTCAATGTGAGTCGATGGGTCCAAAAAGACCACATGATAGATTTGATCCAGATTGACTGGTCTTGCCCTTAAGCATGGGCCAACACATGGCTGATGATACACCTCATCTATGTCAATGGGCTGGTGATGATGGCGTAAATAATGAGGACCAAGGTATGCCTTCAACGTCTCATTCTCATCATCACTATCATATATTAGTTCCTCACCTCTACCCATATGAATTGGGTGATCCGGTAGATGAGGTCCCATATATGCTCGCTCCTCATAATCATCATCATGGATGAGAAAATTTTCACTCTCATCCTGTGGTGCCCTTGTCACATGAGGATCGAGTAGTTTGAGCAAATGGATGGTGCCCTCACTAGGTGTTCTAACTTCTTGAGGGTGAAATGGCTATTTAGGAGGTAGGAGCTACTGCCAGATGGGGTCATCGATGGGGAACATGTGCATGAATTCCTCCTACTCATCATCAATGGGGATGACCTATGAATGATCATTTTTTGACTCAAATGGGTCGTATGATGCTACCTCATAATTAGAGTCATCATCTGAGGTCCACTCATAAGAGGGGCCCTCATCACAAACGTGAGGACACGCTTGCAAGCTCTCACCTCTCTCAAAATGTGGGATGATGTCACTAAGGATTATAGGGTTCCCATATGATATCAATAAATAGTCTCCCAATGAGTATATGGTGTGTGGGTTGGCGTAGGGGTCCCTAGCCAACTCATATCTCTGACCTATGCACAAGCTATCGATGCCATCCATGAGGACATCAAGGGGAAATGGGTTGTTATGCCCTAATACCAATTTGTCATATGTCATATGATATTGTGGATAAAAAGGGTCTTGAATACCCTGCTCATATATGCCTAATCCAAAACCCTATCAATTGCATAGGTCAAAATACTTCAACACAAAGTTTGGGTTAGACAAGTAATCAATATACTCTCCAAAGAGCTCCTCGTCTTCCTCCTCCTGTTGGTAGGGCTCTATGCCATAATCAAGGCCTCCATACATGAAGTTTTTCTGATTAGGAGGGAGGCCTAAAGGCATGAGGGTGCCTCTCAGAAGGAGAGGTCTACACATGTCTTACACAGACTCAACCACAGATGTTGCCATGACATTTCGAATCATGTACTCCCCTAGACCTGTACTACCCATCTCAACTGTGATCAATGATCACGATGAAGGGGAAACATGAGTGCTTCTTAGGCCCATTCCATTATGGGATCATTGACCGCCTGTTCCTCCATCGTGCTAGGCACTTCTTCAAAGGAGTGGTGGAAACTATTGGGGGAACCTCTTCGATGAGCTTCTTCTCGGTGTCCTTCGACAATGGGGCCATAGATGACGGAGATGCCTACAAAGGAGATAATGATGAACATGGGATGGATTGCGATGAAGGCCACTCTACGAGAGGGGGTGATGCCAAAATAAGACCCATATGAGACTTGTTCAACTAGAATTCCAAATGAGGTGATGGTAGGATCAACTCAAGGAACTACTGCATTAGGTTGCAGTATTTGAGGGGTTCGAGGTTTGCCAAAATGACGTGAACCTACCATTCATATGTGTACTTTAGACACTGGTGTGTGATTTACGGGACAAACTTCATGTTCCTGATCCAAGGTATGCCTAGCAAGATGTTATATGCCATTTCATCCTCTATTATGTGGCACAATGTTGGAATCATCTTTTTCCCAACTTGAATGGGAAAGAAAATTGTGCCAAGTATCAAGCATATAGCATCATTGAATTCTTTGAGGGTGTAGGTGGATGCAACAATGTGTGTTGCAGGTAGTTTGAGGTGCTCTAGTGCCATTGTAGTAATGATATTACTGGATGAACCAGTGTCTATCAAAACCCTCTTGAATGGGGTTCCATTCACACATGCGATGATGTGTAACGATGGATCCACCATGTCAATGGGAACTGGAATTAGCTCATATTCCCTTAACATGATGACTGGCTTGGTGCATTGGCGTACATGCCTCATGAATTTGTTGAAATAATTAGCTTCCTAGGGCTACAACTCAATGGATTTCAAAATATCCATCAGGGCCTCCCTATGAGGTTACAACTACTGGATGAGCTCATAGATGGAGTGCCTAGCCGATGTGGTCCTCAAACTCTAAGTGAGTTTGGTCCAAATCATGGCCACAGGCCTAGGCATGAGAGTATATACTGATGGTGGTGTATCTTATGAAGTTGACGAAACATCACTCAAAGCTGTAGGGGATGCGGTTGGATGTAGGTACTTCTTGTTCCATGTCACAATGCTCACCATGCCCACAAATCCTTGCTTGGGATAGGCCTGATGGACCTTGTTTACTTGTGCTATAGGCTTAGAATGCCCTCCATCGACTGGCAAGGGATCTTTTAAGACCTCCATCTATTGGTTATTTGGTGCCATGGGGTTATCTACCATGAGAGACTTATTGTCAATTAGGTCCTGCACCAAGTTCTTGAACTTGTAGCATCTGAAGATGTCATGACCCTTCTATCGGTGGTACTTGTGATACAATTCTTCCTGGTAGCCTTTGGGATTTGGTGCATTCAGATCCATAGGTCTACTCTCAGGTAGGTGGACCAAACTGGCAGCGTAGAGGTGGTCAAATAAGGAATCCATAGAATTTGTTATGGGTGTAAATTGCTTCTTGGGGTGGCGTTGTTCATTCTACCCTTGTTTTTGGTTTTCCTTATTATAGTTCATAGGGGGCATGGCATGATACTCTGCCTTTTGTGGCTACTATGTTTGTGCCTACCCTAGAACACTGATGGCAATCTGATTGACCACGGTGGGTTTCGGTTGCACTATGTTGGTTTTTGTGGTCTTGGTCCACTCCTTGTGAGGTTTTGCAATCTCACCATCTTGGATCTTGATTTCTTCGATGGTCCTAGCTTGTGCTAAGGCGTCCTCAAGAGTAGAGTATTTCTAGAGTTGTAAAAGCAAGGAGATGGATCTCAAGCATATCTTAGTAAAAATTTGGGTTAACTTCGACATAGGGAGTAGATAGGGCACTTTTGAAAGCATAGCCCTCCATATGTTTCCATAGTTGTTAACTGACTCATTGTTATATTGCTTAAGACCAGGCAAGTCAGCAAGTGTTGCATTCCTCTTGGTATTGAATGTGAAATATTATAGGAACGCATCCACGAGCTGGTCCAAGTTGTGGATGCTATGCTTCAAGAGCTGTGTGAACCAATTGAAGGTGGTACCTGTAAGGGTGGCCACGAATGTTATTAGAAGCAAGGCATCATGGTCCTAAATACCAAAAAATTGGTTTAGGAAATGGGTAACATGCTCCTGCGCATCCTCTTCCACCTTGAATGTAGCCAACTGAGGCATATTGAATTGTTTAGGGTAGGGAGGCATAGGAATCGATGGATGTATAGGGTGACTATACAGCTGATGTAACGTAGGCTTTTGGGGCCCAGACGTTCTATTCTTGACTGACTCTAGATGCTCTAGCAGTGCCTTATAGGCATCGAAGGACTTGATCTCCTCCTCTTTGTCCTATTCCTACGATAGGTTGTGAGGAATGTGAGGCCTATTATGAGGTGGTTGCAGAACACCCCCCTACCTTGATATGGTGCTTCTGCACGCTTTGCTCTATCATAGCTATCTTAGATATTCATGGACTGGGGTGAGTGTCAACCCTCCAAGATGGTATGACCAGATCTCGAGGACTATAATGGAGATGACTTGTATCTCCATGTACACTCTTTGCATAATCCGCCCTTGATTGGGCTTGGTTATGGGTGAAAACCATCGTAAGAATTTCTATCAAAAGTTTTAATGTTTATCTTCCTTAAAAAATTTATGAAACAGTATACCAAAATGGAAACATATAATTAAACAAATGTTTATCTTTGTTAATAGATTAAAGGTGTATCCTAAAAACTAGTTTTAGTGTATTTCAAGTTTGTTGTAAAGAGACCTTGTGTCCCGTGTTTGATAGTTGTTGAATGATATTCTCAAGTTAAAATGGATTTCACCTGTATACTCGTAGCTCAAAAACCTGGCTATGAACTTTAGGTTGCATTATCTCGCCTATGATGTGTGGTAATGAAGCCCACACATGACCAGGGAGCATAGGTCCTTCTAGTTCCTCACCCAGTTCACCCATAGTCTACGATACATCTCCCAAATGGCGATGCGTGCTATAACCCATGATCTATGATGGATCTTGGAACTGGCCTTCGCAAGATGTTCTGGGTTCATGATATTTGAGCCAAGTGTATGGGGATGAAACCCACCATCATTTGCGCTCTACCAATGGTTGGGGATGAAGTTCAACTCGTTAGTGTTTAAGTGGATCATGGTGCGTGTGATTCCTTTTAATCCAAAAGAAAGTAAACAAGAGAGCATTCAATGATTTTTTTTTTTTACTAAATGCAAGCTTAAAGGCAATGTTTTACTTTTAGAAGATGGAAATATGAAATATGGAAGCCACTACACTAAGCATAGGAAAGCAACCTTAAATGAAGACCCACCAATGGATGAGTGACAAGCAATCAGGCCAAAGGAGATGCAATCCTAATTATGATTTTCTACTCTATGCATTTTTTGTAAATTTTGCATTTTTCAAAATGAAGTTGCAACAATTTTCTACTTTCTTACTTAAGCACATAAGTGGAAATGAACAGAAAACATGGTTTTGTAAATGCAAAACAAGAAGAAAGTGTTTTAGATCCTACCTCTTCTCTGCCATTGTCTGCCGGTTCTGAAACCTAGCTCAAAAAACTTGTTTTCTATTCACTCTAGGGTGGGATGAATTGCAGGTCTACATTCATCCCAGGTAGGGATGGATTTGAATCCATATCATGGTGGCACGAATAGCAGTCCCAAGTTTGCCTGGGTCCAGAGCGACTAAAACCTACAACAAAAAAAGGTGAAAATTGAGTCAAAAAATCACCTAAACAAAAAGGGATTGGATCCTACCATGATCACCACTGTAGAAATGGAAAATTGGTGCATCCAAACTAAAGCAACAATATTTTTAAATGCATGTTAAGTCCTATAAAAGCAAATAACGAAGCATGCAAAGTAAATGACAATGTATGACAAGCAATAAAGTGAAATGGGGTGTTCTCCTTATCAAATAATATGAAATTCAATTACAATGCCTCCATTTGAGGAATTTAATCACTTGATACAATTTGTTACAAAAATAGTGCCAAGAGATATCAATCTCCCAAAGAACATGGTGCACATCCACTGTTCTTTCGCATGCCCACAATCGAGGTAGGCGGGCTCAATGTATCCACTGCTTACGTCAATGTAATCCTTGTCATATAATGTCTCCTATCACATTTTTGTACCTATATCTGCACACAAGAAAACAAAATAAGATCAAAAGCATCTATGTATGATTCTAAAACATGCAATCCCCACAGCCTAAAAAATGCGCACATAAGGTAGAGGTATCAAATGAGCTATAAAAAAAAAAAAACTCAATATTGATATGAAATATGTGATTTTGGGATGATATCACATAATTTTGTAAGTTTTGGAAGCCTGGTCACTGCGGTCAATCCCATCACACTTTGTGAACCTACAAAAGGCAAACGAGCAATTTATCTACCTAGACATGTCAGAAACCTATAATATTTGGTTAATAAGCATAAAATTACATTATAAGGAGACCCACATAATCATATTATATATATCCTACTCAAATTATCTTGCATGCAAAAGTGGGGCCCGCATACATGTAAATCATAAAATGGTGATATATCGGCCGATACAAGTCAGAATGTAGCAAAATTTCAAATGTAGTATCCTAGAGACATATTAAAAATATATAATTAAAAATTGTCTTAAAATTATGCATATATTTATATTCATCCAAGGGTGGGATGAATTCAACTATCACAAATTGGGGGGCGCCCGGGGGCAGGACGCCTGCCAAAATCTTCCAAATTTCTATGCTAATACAATGTGGGTTGATGAAAAACTAAGGGATAAGTATTTTAGGCAAATTATATGAGGTATTCGAACAATAAATTCAGGTTTTGGAGTCAAATTGCACCTTCTTTTGCCACCCAATAACCTCTCTCACTAAGGAGAAATTATGGATGAAAAGGAAACAATAGATGTGAGGCAATAACTCGATAGCATTTCATTGCGATTCCTAGAAATGGCATTCTTTGCATGGATGAGAATTCCATATAATTTATGGACCTAGGATGTCAAATGTGCAAAAGGCATGCAAGGCCATGCAAGGCCAAAGGGGTCATTTGTACATCAGGGTGACATGCATTGGTGGGGGAAGGGAATCTCCCCAAAATGGCCTCATTGATGAGGGCTGTCATAGGCATGCCCGAGGTTTTGACCTGCATGTCTTGAGGAGCAGGGAAAGTGGTAATTTATGGTGGTTTTTTGTCCAGGTTTTACTTTTTTCCAATCAAACTTGCTATTTGCTCCACCCCGAGATGAATGTTGTATTCGCTCTAGGGTGGGACAAATAGAAACTACTATTCATCCCAAGGTGGGACAAATAGGAACTGAGCCTCAAAAAGTCCCTAATTGGCCTAGGAATCTTCCAAAACTATTTTGGGAGTGGTTAGAACCATTGCTTGACCTCTGAGGGCTGCCCTAAGGGCTTTGTGCATCAATTTTATCAATGCCTTGGTAACATAATCAGATTGGTGTTGTTTTTGTATCTACAGGTAGCTGGTTTAATTTTAGTCATTTGAATCCATATTTAATGTCATCCCAAATTCATTTATTCTTTTAGCATATTAGGCCTCTCTGATAAAACATTCTATGATTTTCTCATCATTATTTAAGACCTACCATTCGTTAGAGTTATTAGGAACTGCTAGCCTAAAATCAACCTCCATTTTTAATTATTTATCCCATATATCATTGGTGGGGTCATATCAAGATACCACTCCTACCAACTTATCTGCCTTTGTATTAAGATCCCTAGGGATCAATTTGATTTTAAATAAATTAAAACTTTTGAGAAAATCCTAGAATCTATACTTATAAGACTTTAGGCACTTGTTCTTTATGGCACATTAGGAATTGACCTAGTATATAATTAGTTTTGAGTCATGATATATTCTTAGGTCCTTTATTCCCATATTTTCTACATTCCTTAAGCCGTTATATAATGATTCATATTCTACCATATTATTTGTATAATTGAATAACCTACAAGCATAATAAATCTATGCTCCCTATGGATCAATAAATTGTAACCTAGAACCTACTCAATTTCTAGTTCTAGTACCGTTAAAGTACATAGCCCATGTATTTTTAGCTCAACTTATCAAGGTAGGGAGATTTAAAGGATTATTTATAATTAGGTAGTTTCCTAACTTAGTTTCTTTATAGTATGCTTATAGATCTTTGTCATATTGTAACATTCCAATTATCATATCCACCTCATAATATTGGTCTCCTTCCTAATACTCATCATATTTAGTGTATTTTAGTGGCTCAATCCAATTTACTATGTTTTCATCTTCAATGTATTCTAGTAGCTCATTTCAATTCACTATGTTTTCATATTTGAGCTTGTATAGGAGGTAGTTGCAAGGTTGTAGCTAGGAAATTTTGACACATTTCAAAATTCCCACTCCCTAGTAAACATGTTGTTACTCCTTAACAATGTACCTTCCACATTCCAATCTCCTACATCAATTTCCATGCTCGATAAAACTAAATCTTGTTAGTTTTCCCCTTTTTTCATGAAATTCGGGCAATCCGAACAAATTCAAACTAGTCCAAATTTAGCCAAATAAAATGTGTGCCTAAATTAGGTGCACTTTTTGGATTTCACACCTAATCTGGGAAAACCCAAATTTTCAACAAATTTGGATTTATCCGAATTTGCCCAGATTGGAAAATTTCTAAATTTTCCCTAAAAAACTTGATCTATATTTGGCCTATCCCCTATTTTCCTGACCTAGCTCGAATGTTAAATCCCACAGGCTCCCCCTAGATAGACCTAATGATGATTTTGCAAGAAAATTCAAGAGGAAAGGAGAATTTATTATGCTTTTGTTACAGGTTTCAGAAGAGATCTTGACATCTGATCATCATTCCAACGATTACCAAAGATGATAATGAGTATTAATATTTTAGATTTTGATTTATTTTTATCATAAATTCATAATTTTATAGGTTTTTATGAATTTAGAGCCATCCAAATTTGTTGATGAAACCCGAAATTGTTCTGCATATTTCTAAATTTGACCATTGCAAATTTCTAGATATAGCAATTGTAGGTTTTAATGAATTTAGAACCATCCAAATTTGTTGAAGACAACCAAAATTACATAGACTCATACTACGGGTAAAATCATGACCTCAGGTTTATCAATACTGATTCATACTTGCATTTTAGTCTTTTCAAAACTTTATTACTTTGTTGTATCCATTGTTGTTACTGATTTTATTTCATAAAATTAATTTCTTGCATTAGATCCACTAATTTTTTTATGCTTTACTAAAAGAATCGAGGGTATTTGAATGTCACAGATCACATTTTACTGTGACCTATGCAGATTCCCCACCTCTAATCATGAATTTTAGTGTTATGTTATGAGATTGCAAGTTTTGTACATATTCAAATAAATCTGAATTCATCCTGATATTTTTAGACCGATCCAAATTTATGACAGATCCGAAATGCATCTGACAGTAAACATCCAGACCAGGTAAGGATCTAAACCCAAATTTTCTTAGTTTGTCATACTTTAATTTCATATTCTTCTATTTTAGGAAGCATTTGCATAAAACAAAATAAAGAAAAATAAAAGACAAAAAAAGAACATAAACTTCATTGTAGTATATTTTGCATCTATTACACTAGTTGAAAAATCAAAAGAAAATATTAAAATATAAACTTAGTTGCCTTGTTTACGTCAATTACATTAGTTGAAAAACTCGAAATAAAATATCAAAAACATAGATTTAGTTACATTATATTTACATCAATCATACTAGTTTGAAAAATAAATAAAAAATACAAAAAAACAAGAAACACAAACTTAGCTATATCAATTTTTATGTCAATTGCATTTGTTAAAAAAATAAGCTTCAAAGAAAAAAACAAAAATAAGAATTCAGTTGCATCATTCTACATCCAGTACATTAAGTTGAAAAACATAAAACATAAAACACAAATGCAAAGAAAAGAAAAACAAATTTCTAGAATAAATCTCATCCTTTGCTTTCAACATCTACGAAATCATTGCATCATAGTTTAGATTTATAAAGTTTTTTATCAATAATCTGTATGTTTTGTTTTATTAAAAATTTGAATTGCATATAGCTAGGCAATAGTTACATTTTTCCAAATTGTAGGTGTATGTCTTCAAATAAACAACCAAAATACCCACCTTACCTAGGCATGGAAATTGCCACAGAAAGTGTTTCCTGGTGAACCCCTACCTAATTCATTGACAAACACCAAGGAGAGCACAACTAAAGTACTTCTCGTTTAAGGTGTAGATACATCATTTTTCCTCCCACTTTTAAGTGCGGATCCATTAGCTTGAAGGAAAGGGGTGGAAAAATTTTGGGTCTACATTCTTTGGTGAATCCAACGTGAAAACACCCTCATTTTGAAAATTTACTTTTTCTTTGTTTTTGAAAAAAATAAAAACTAAGATCATTTAAGTTTGTGTACCTTAGATTAAGTCATATAAATCAGATAATTTCAAAATGAATCGAAACACTTATTTTTCATTTTCACACCATTTTCCCTAAAAAAGAACCACATCTGATGAACTCTTTTGCAACTTTGACTGGTCAAGAAAAATGGGATATATAATGAAGTTTTATGGATCTTTAGAAAGGGATTATCCTTTCACCTGTACCCAAAAAACTTGAAACCTTTAATCAATATTGAAAATGAGGTCGGTCCAACAATCGTCATAGTCATGGAAAATAGCACGCATCTCTTTCAAGGTGTATCGCTACCCACAATGAACTAGATGAGGACTGGTAGAAGAACTTGGGCTTCATCACAACTTGGACTTAATCACCAAGCATCTACATGTGGGCATGATGGTGAAAATCCTAATTAAAACAAGATAACTTGACCTACAACTTGCAAAACGGTTTGAAGAAAAACTTTTAATAAGAAAATAACTTTTATTTTTAGTTTTCTCTTGTATTTTTTTACTTTGCTTTTTTCTAAAAACAAACAAAAAAAATCTCTAGAAAAAATATTTTTAAATGGTGGACACTAGTGTTAAAGAATCTGCCCTCATCGACCTTAGGAAGGAACTTATAGAAAAATAAGTTGATATCCTCTTTAGGAGCAACAAGGAAAATTGGGGAGACTTGTGGTAAAATTTTGATCTCATTAAGAGAAGGGATGAGGAGTTGAAACAAATTAAAATGATAGACATAGTGCAGGCCTTAGGTATATATTACTAATTCCCTTATTTTAAAATTAAGAGGAGTTGCGAACACTGACTAGCAAATAAAAGGGCTAGCGTCCACTCCATAATTTACCCATGGGAAAGTTACTTTGAAGAATTTGTAGTCATCCATAAATTCCTAGAAAACCTAGAGGAAAAAGAGATAGCCTTTGAACAAAAAATATGCTATCACAAAGCACCTAGAGTAGTCCTCTTTAGATATTTTAACCACAAGCTCCAATTTCAACCTCCTACTTCTGAAACTAAGAATATCACTCTCGTTCACTTTGTCTTCCTTTTAAAAGAAAAAAATGTCTTCAAAGAGGAACATTTCATGAACCCTAAAGACCTAGAGCCCATCAACAATATTTATAATATCTTTCAAGAAGAGTAAAATCACTTTAGTTATGTTACTTTAAATCTTGTAAATATTTAGGTAGATAAACCTTTTTAATTTGATTTAAAAAATATATAAATTAGGAGTAGCATCAAAAAACAAAACAAAACAAAACAACACAATAAGATGCCTAAAACCTTAAGGAATGGTAAATAAGTGTAAAATGGTTCTGAAGGGAGTCGAATAATGAAAACCCTAATACCAAAACAAAAATAGAAGAAGTTTAGGAAGAACAAGATGCACAAATAGAAAAAAATGAGGAAGACAAAACAATTGACCCTTTTGACCCTAAAATGGTATCTCAAGGGGACATTCATTTTGAATATGTGCAATATTTCTATGAATTCCTAAATCATAACCGTTTAGCTATTGCTAATGCCTTTGAAGTAGAATACCAACTTAAAAGGGGTGATTTTTCAATGGAAGAAACTTTAGAAGAAGCTTTTTGACTTCACCTAAAACCAAAGACACGCGAGTGATAATATTCCTCCATTACAACCTTCCACTCATAATTAGCATTACTTATGTACCACTCAAATTCAAAAAACTATGGCATCACAACATAAACTTGTTTTTGTAACAACTACTACTATCCAAAAACAACCTTCTTCTGCCAAAAATAATTTTATTTCTCAATATTTTAACACTCAATTTATACAAAGCCTCAACATCCCAAAAAATAAAAATGTGAAAATATACCTCCTTATAAGCTCGTCAACCCTCCAAATTCAAATACTATGCATAACAGTATTACCATCTCAACTCCTTATGCGGAAACACAACATACATATTATCCTTCTTATGCACACATAACAACATAGAATAAGCATAATGGACAACCACATCATCTTGAAACTATAGTCCAACAATTAGCTTCATGATTGGATCAAATAGACCCTTATTGCCCTACATATAGTTATAAGGAAATGTGTAACCAACCACTAGACCATATCCTAAATGCTTTCCCATACCAGTTTTGCTGATTTATAAGGGGATCGAAGATTCGATTGAGCATCTTCACATGTTTAGAACTGCTTTCCATGACATTGCATATGATGACATGTTGTTATTAAAAATATTTCCAAAAATTTTAGGAGGTATGGCCTTGGAATGGTATTATCAATTGCCAACACACTCCTTAAGAAACTTTGAAGAAACTACGGTGTTGTTTGTACATCAATTCGGTGCCTATATAGAAATGCATGTCACAATTAAAGATTTTTACAACTTGAAACAAGGGAAGGAAGAAAGTTTCATAGAATTTTAAGCTCGATGGAGAAAACTTTTAGGAAAATTACATGTTGCTCTACCTCCAAGAGAAATGATAGAAATTTTCATTGGAAATTTACAAGAACAATTATCCTATGAGTTAGCTACTGCTATCGTAACCTATTTTGATCAAGCTATATATTTGGAAATAAGGATAGAATAAGCCCTTATCATAAGAGGACAACTTAAAAATAAGGATGAGGATAAGTCGTCTAAAAATCAATACAAGAACAAATATGTGGTAGGATATGGGGTCACAAATTGTAGACCTCATCCAAATTTTAATACCATAGAAACCACAAAGAAGTTTGAGTTAAAAGCACCTCAAAAACCTCCACAACGGAATTTCACAAGGTTAAATCAACCCTTGACAATGGTCTTACCACAATTGGTAGAAAGAGGCTTGATAAAATTGCCAGAGATACAAAAACCTGACACCTTCCAACCTTGGTATAGACAAGACCAACATTGTGATTTACATCAAGTGGATGAACATCCAACAAACACTTGTAGAATATTAAAACACTTGGTGCAAGACTTGATTGATAATGGAAAATTGGGAGTGGAAAATCCTCTGCCAAACACTAATACACCAACAGACCCACAAAAGCAACATGCACAAAATGCCAATCAAAATCTAGATATTTTCCAAAACCCATTACCAAATCGGGGTAAGGAAGTTGTGAATCAACTATATTATAAGAGTGTGCCACATCCAATATATTATGTGGGAATAGTTAGTAGTCACTTACCATTGCAACTCCTGCAAACTCCATTTGTGCCTGCTCAATCCATTATCATAATTGAGCAATTTCACGAAAGAAAATCACAATCCCCATATTTTGAACATGCATAAAGTGAAAAAAAATCTAAGGTAGACATTAATTCCTTTCATTCTAACATTTCACAAGATGAATCAGGACCAATTCTACCCATTATAGATTTTTTAGTTCTAGAGGAACCATTTTCGAGAATTATAACAACTCGTCCTTCCTCACAATAACTTTTTCCCATAGAAAAAACATCAACTGCTAGACCATAATCTATTCAAGATTATTTTTCCATTCCATCTCAATCAAGCAATATTGTGGCTATAGTTGGAGCCATTACTAGACAACAAGCTCAAAATTTTCAAACCCAATTACCTATAACAAAACCAAATGATGTGGACCAACCACCTTTTGTTCTAAAACCACATCATAATGGGAATAATGCAATTCGACCTCAACAAAAGACTCATTTTGATATCAATGAACAACTAGCTAATACCACATCTAGGATTTATCTTCTTAACCTTCTTAGGACTTCATATGTTCATAGGAAAGAATTAATGAATACCCTTAGTCAAATGATGGTACCTGAGGACATAAAGCCAACCACCGTAGTTAATGTTGTAGCCTCTCAAGGACTTGATTACATTTTCATGACAAAGATATACCTCCTCAAAGTATGCATAGGGATAATCCTTTATACATAACCACAGTAATTAGAGATGTGTGTGTTAAGAGGGTATTAATTGACAATGGTTCATCTCTAAATATTTGCACCTATGATTTTTTAAAAAGGTTTGGGTTCAAAAACAAAGACTTAAGAAGAACTAAAATGATTATTAAGGCTTTCAACGATGAAACCCAAGAAGTGTTTGAAATTTGAGCAAGTTTTGTTGTCATTGATGTCAAGAGGTTGGTGTCCAGTTTCATCGTCATTAAGGTCATCAGGTTATTTTTCCAAAAGGCAAGGAAGTGGTTAAAAGAAATACGATATAATATTTATTTTAAATATTATATGCCTAAAGAGGCCTAAAAGATTGAAGATTCAAGGAAGAAAAAACAGGCTTTAAAAAAATAATAATATTATAATATTTCGGGCAAAAGGTTGAGGTATGTTGTGAATCCTTCACAATGACCCCAAAAATTTGGAGACCCACTTGAAATTTGAAAATTGTTTGAATTTTATTTTCATACGTTTCAGTTCCATGTCAAAAATCCATGTTGCCCTATAAATGGTTTCACTGTCATATTATTGTCGCACGATCCAATGGTTTTTTCCTGGTTCTTGTATGGTCATGTTGTGTTAATTAGGTTAATATGTTATGTGTTGTTATGTTTAAAGTTTAGTTTTATTGTGATTTTATTGATTTTTATTTTTATTTTATTGTTCTTTATGTTATATGTTATTATATGTTGGTTTTATTCTCCTTATTTTAATAGTGTTATGTTATTTGTTTTGTTGTTATGTGGTAATTGTCTTTTATTTATTTACGTTTTTTTATAATTTATTTATAAAGTTGCTTTGAGTCTTTTTATATACTATATTAGTTGTTAGGTGGGTGTATATGTTATATTTTGTGTTTTAGAATGTTTTGTCTTCGTAGTATTATAATTTGTGTTTAGATTAGAGGATATTTCATTGTTTATAATACTTTGTCATATTTTATGATTATCTTTTAGTTAACTTTAATATAAAATGATGTGTTATGTGTTTATAGGTACTTGGTTTGATTTAGAAGCAAGCCAAAGGGCTCTATACTTGGTGCGATGCGTTTCGAAGTAAGCCAAAGGATTGATGGTTAAAACGATTGAAGGGGTTTGGCCCCAATTTTGTATTTTGTATTAACATGTTGTAATTGACATGCAGTTCGAGCTCTCAGCAATACAGCAGGCATAGTGGATATTATGTTTTACAACACAGGTAAACGGACACACAGAGTTGAGAGAAAGCCATGGATACAGTGCAAAAATGATGAAGATTTCTAGCTGTAAACGAAGTTTAGATAGGTTTCGATGGAGGGCAAACAGTTTCTGGGGAGTAAATTTAACACCTCGCAAACTCAACATTTCTCAGTTTAGTAACTCAGATGATGCCAACTAGCATTAATAATAGTGTTATCAAGAGGTTATAGGTAGATGACAATGAATTGGGGATTCAAGTTAGTGGATTTGATTATTTATTTAAAAATTTTGTTTGTGGGAAATCCTGGATATAGAAATTTCGTGGATGAGGTGCAGAGGGTTTTATACACTATATGGTAAGGACTTCGAGTTGGACATAAAATTGATTGGATGATATAGATCAATAGGTGGTTGATTATTCAGGTTGGTATTTGCAACAATATATTTATAACTCGGCGATTAATTTTATTATAAAAAAAATGGTTGATTTACATGGTAATGCTGAGATAATAAGTTAAAAAAGAAGCTTGTTTTCAACATTGAAATGTTTCATAATTTCTGGAAATGAGCAGAAATATTTATTAAGAGGAGGTCTCGTAGTGTGATAATGAAACAATGCTGGACATGGTAATAGGAATTATGGTGTGCAGCGGCGATTAAATAAAATCAGGGCAAAAACATTGATAAAAGGAAGGTTACACTTTGGCTCTAGGAATGAAGTTTGATTGTCTTGGTAGATGGATTACATGATGGTAATATCATGGACCTGTTATAGAAATGAGATTGTCAGATTTATTTTGGTGATTTGTTCTTAAATATTTACATGTTTGGTAGTCATACGAATATAATATGACACCGTGACAAGGAGGACTTATATACAGAGTGCAGGATTCAGAGTGTTTTTATAGATGATGTCATGGTGCTATAGCTCACAATTGGCTGGAGGGGGGCAGTTGTCTTCATTGTTGTGGAGGACATCAAATCTAAGCACAAAGCTGTTAAAGTTGTCTCACTGGTTTATGTCAGAAACTCACGTCTCTACTGGGAAATATTTCATCACCATCCAAATTTTTATCGATGTTAAAGTGTAATGGATATGTTATATTACAAATATCAAGAGGTTGAGATCATGCTTGTTGGGCGTTATAATTACCAGGAATACAGTGAAGGGATCAATTTAATGGTGCAAATATTTTTATAGTGCAGTAAAAGAGGGAGACGAACTGAAAATCTCGGTGAGCGAGCAACAGTAGCTGCATTGTTCAGCGGCATGCCCTAGCAGGATTTGGTATGAACATAGATGATGTGGCAACAAATTTATTACAGGTTTCAAGCAATGAACAATGATGATGTGGTAATAGATTTATTACAAGTTTCAAGCAAAAGGGAATATATAATAATTTGTGTAGAATTGAGGAACATAAAACATGGTTATTTTTGTTTGAAGTTAAATCAATAATTTTATTGATGATGAATTGGTGAACGTCTGTCGAATAATCACATTTATTCACCAAACTATTAGGAAATTCGTGAAACAAATGTTCATCAAATAAAGGACAACAATAGTGTATTACACAGTCGTCGGGTGTATTCAACGGTGCGCGCATAGCAACAGTGTTCAACACAGTATTCGTGTGTTCAACAGCACACATAGAGAAGTGGAAAATTGACATAATAAGATTTACCAAAGGTGCACAAAAGTGGGTAATTGTTTAATATTCATATATTAAAAAGATGCGACCTATGGTTTATGGACCATAGTTATGAGATTAAAAAGATAAATGTCGGGATAAATCAATGTTGAAAAAGGTTATTTATTAAACACTTTTGGATTATATGGGTAAACGAATACTTTGAAATAAAATGAAA
The DNA here is from genome assembly GCA_028583015.1 of Wollemia nobilis. Classification (NCBI taxonomy): domain Eukaryota; kingdom Viridiplantae; phylum Streptophyta; class Pinopsida; order Araucariales; family Araucariaceae; genus Wollemia; species Wollemia nobilis. The sequence goes on from JAQPPZ010000521.1 coordinate 16,502,023, forward strand.
TAGTCCAGGAATGACGAATGACGTGAATTGTTAAAGTTGTTTAAAAATATTTATACCAGGTTAAAGACAAAGCGATAGAGCAGTTTTAAAGCTTGTTACGGAACTACCAACAAAATGAACGAATTTTGAAACTGCAGCAGCGTAATGTTTTCAAATTATAAATATGAGGATGAACGCCAAGAAAAGGGTTGGACAATTGCAGGAAAAAGGACGATTAAGGAATATTGGAAGAAGCATAGAGGAGAGTTGATCACAAGGAGGACTACAATGGTTGGAAAGCATGGAAATATTTTGAGGGCTTTTATTGTAAGATTTGCCCAATTATATCAAATTATTTTTATTCAGACATGCGTGAATACGGTGTTTTGATTTTGATTAAATAGTTTGATATAGTTTTTATTTAGAAAATTTCGTAGAAGATGGCACCAAATTTATTGTTGTATTGTGTGAATGTTGGTTTGCATAGATTTGGTTTTTAGGTTTCTGTAATTTCATTATGTAGTTATTTGTCCCAAGTTTATTTTTATTTTTTTTCTTTTAAACTTTTGATTTTTATTTCATATTAAATTCTCAGTATTAACATTTCTTTTAAACTTTTGATTTTTATTTCATATTAAATTTTCAGTATTAGCCTTGATTATTATAAAGTTTAATTTTATAACTAGGTTAAAATTTATTTATTATTCAAATATTAAATTTAAAAATAAATTCCATAGAGGATAAATGATTATGTGAGTTTCAACTTTAATTTCATAAAGTTGGAAATTCATAATTGATATCCATTCATATTGAAGAAGTTTGGTTATTAAATTTTTATTTTCGAAGCATCCAAACTTTATATTAGAGTTTCAAATTTATTTATCTTCAAATATTTAATTCAATAAATATTTGAGGAATAAATCTTATGGAAAGAAAAAATTTTATGAAATTTATTTTAGTGCTATAAAATTTAAAAGGTTCATAATGGATATTTTAATAAACCCTATTTCATAATTATCAAGGTTCAAAACCTTATAATTAAGGTTTAATTAGTTTTATATTTGTTTATTATTAAGATATTTAAATTTCAATTAAATATTTGAATGAACAGATATTTAAATTAAATAAAACGTTAATTCTAAATATTATAAAGTTCAAACTTTATAATTAAGGTTTATATTTAATAAATTTTTTTCAATTTTCATAAACTTTATTTTTGTTAAAGTTTAATAAATTTTTTTCAATTTTCATAAACTTTATTTTTGTTAAAGTTTATTGAATTTTAATTTGAATTAAAAGTGCTAATTAAAAATCTATTTCAAAATCTTTTGAAGCATTTTAATTGACAGTCGTTTTGAAGTTGTAGAATGAATTTGCATAATTTCAGGATTAAACTCAAAAGCAAATTTATTTATTCCTCATTAGAAAAATAATTTTATTAAAGGATGCATAACACATGATGAATTTAAAGTTAAATACCTAAATTCAAGGCCCCTTGTTATTCGTTACTTACAAACCATTGAGATAATTTAAGCACTTATTTTAATATATATTCATGATACAGTAAGACATTAAGTGAAAGAACCTTGGAGAAATACATTTTCTTTGCAAGAGAGAATTTTGATCCTAACTGTAGGGTGATTTTATAATTGGACAAAATGATACCTCAACAAGGTGAAGAAAAACAAGGTCCAAGGAATCAATAAAAATAAATCCTTGAAAAGACCCATTGAGTAGATTTTAAAGCTCATTATTTAATTTATTTAAATTAAAATATTTTAACCATAGGTTAAAATTCTAATTTAAATAAATAATAAGGCACCAAAATGTTTAAACTTAAATTTGAATTTGCTAAGCCAACGTGTTGGAGTGCAAAGAACAAGGTATAAAAGGGGGCAATGATTTTTATTTTAAATCATCCATGCAATTCGTATGCCCAAAGAGAAAAGAATAATCGTGTGCTGCTTAAGAGGGAAGAAGAGAATTTGCATGTGTTAAATTTTAAAGAGGAAAACTTCGTATTAAGTTTTGGAGCGCCAAACCAATCCCAAAGCACTATGTAGCGCAACCAGTGAGTAGAGGTTGGTTAAGACATTTGTGTAGGGCAAGTCAAGGGTTCGATTCACGTCCCCTTCATTTTGAACGCAACAAAGGATTTTGACTAATTTCAAAAATCATCGAAATCAAGGAATAAAGTGCAGATCGTGCGCTTGGAGTTTTGTATTGGGTATGTAGCCCAACAATAGCCTAGCCTTGGACTAAGGTTCTGTGGCGACGATAGATTACGGGTTTGAGTTTGGGTGCATTCATAACAAGGTGCAAATTTTTTTTGAAGATGTGGTCCATCACATAAGGTAAGCACTCAATTTAATTTTTGGTGATAGTTTTGAAAGGCACTAGAGACCACGTGATTAATTTTGCAAAGGTGAAATAATAGGGAGTCATAAGGTTGATTAATATTTTATTTTTTGATTAGAATAAAGATTGGAGTTATAAGGTGTTAACATAGGAATTAATTTTTATTTTGCTGAGTGTTATTTTGTGAAGATTGGAGTTATAAGGTGTTAACATAAGAAGTTAATTTTTGAATGTTATTTTGTGAAGCTTGGAGTTGATAAGGTGTTAACAAAGGAATTTTATTGTTTATGAATTGAATATTATTTTTTGAGAAGTTTGGAGATTATAAGATGTACTTGAGACTTGATATTTTTTGTATGGTGAAATAATTATTAAGGAAAATATTTGAGTGGAGATTTTGAGATAGACTATCGCTATCTAAATTTGAAATTGGCAAAGAGGATTTGATTGTGATTGAGATAGGTTTTTAAGATATATCTCCATAACAATAAAAGGTATGGGCACATCTTCCTTATGAGTAAAATATTATTGGATTGAATGTTGTGAAATGCAAAGGTGGAGTGAAAAGGATTGTTTGATAAGAATTGTTGGAAATATTTGAGTGAGCCTTCATGTGCATGATCTAGGGTTTGTGAAAGAACATGAGTATCATTATTATGTGAGATTGAGAACTATCTTGAACTGGGGTTTGTGAAAGAACATGAGTATCATTTTTATGTGAGATTGAGAAATATCTTGAACTAAGTTTTGTGAAATGACATGAGTATCATTGTTATATGAGATTGAGAACTATCTTGAACTAGGTTTTGTGAAAGAACATGAGTATCATTATTATGTGAGATTAAGAACTATCTTGAACTAGGGTTTGTGAAAATTATTGTTATGTGAGATTGAGAACCATATTGAACTAGGATTTGTAAAAGAACATGAGTATCATTGTTATGTGAAATGGAAATTATCTTGAGCCAAGGTTTGAGTTCCATTGTGTGAGTTGTTGGAAGTGTAGTGAAACACTTGGTTAGGGTTTGTAAGTAAGTTGTGTTTCATTGAGTGGATGTTTGAGTGAAGTTGGTTGAGCATTATTGATTGAAAGCATTGGAGTGGTAATTCAATATTTGTGAAACAAATTAACTTTATTTTTGAATTGATTTGAAAGAGAGTTTTGAAAGTGATAGAGTGATTTGTTGAGTACAAAACATTGTGAGTGTTAAATATATTGAGTCTTTAATAATTCGCTATATGTTTCTATGGTTAAACAAGATTCTGAGTGAAACTTGTTTGTGGTATTGAAGAGGTTTTCTGAAAGAGATAAAGTTAAGTTTTGTATGCAAGTTTTACAATTGAGTTGAATAAGTTTTTGTGAAAGCTAGTGGACAAATTTTAATAAGTCCTAGAGGGGACTTAAGGATAGATTTAAGCAAGCTTTTGTGAAATCTTGTGGGCAGATTTGAGTAAGTCCTAGAGGGGACATAAGGACATAATTGAGTAAGCTTAAGGATAGATTTGTGTGAGCTTTAATGAAAGCTTACAAGAAAATTTGAGATAAGTCTTGGTGAAGACTTGTTGACCAGATTGGACAAGTTCTAGGAAGAATTTATTGAGCAAATTTGAGATAAGGTCTAGGAAGAACTTGTTGAGCATATTTGAGTTAATTCTTGGTGAAGACTTGTTGAGTAGATTGAGCTAGTTCTTAAGAGGACTTATTGGACAAATTTGAGGTAAGTCTTTGAGAAGACTTGAGAGCATAGTTGATTGATTGATTTGTACAAGCTTTGGGTTAAGGCTTAAAGCAAATCTAAGCAGATTTGATTTGTGATTATATAAAGCTTTGTGTTAAGGCTTGAGGATAGATTTGAGGATAGATATTGGTGCAAATTTGAGGGCATATTTGTACCAGACTAGAGATAGACTTGTAAGAAAAGTTGTGCTAGACCAAGGACATTATTTAGTGTAGATTTGAGATAGAGATTGAGAATATTTGAGAGTAAGCTTTGGAGGTGACAGAGCAGAGGACAATAGTCTCTAGTGGATAGATATCCATTAGCCAGAGTAGTGAGGATAAAGGTATTTAAGGGAGGTAGTAGTATTATAGAAGATCACCAGTCAGAGCAAAGGAGAAGGAGTTCAACTATGGATAGAGATCCACGAACCAACAAAGGAGAAGGATTTATCCTATGGATAGAGATCAATGAACTCGATTAGGGGATTGGTGTCTCATTTAGATAGAGGTCCATAAATATTGTAATAGGGAAGGATTCCTAAGAGATTTGTTGAGAAAATTTTAGTGATAGATTTTCTTCGTGGAGTAGCCCACATTGGATGAACCACATTAAATTTGTGTCTCTATTGTGTGTGATTATTTGTGCATTACTTTGATTACCATTGTTGATATTACCATTGATATATTGGATAATATTGTTTGAGAAAGAAAAAGTAAAAGTTGGTCTTATAATTTTCACCCCCCTCTTAGTATAAGCTTGTGTTATTCAATTGGTATCAGAGCGGGTTCCTTCGAAAGAGTTTAAAAATTTGAAGAAAAATCTTAAATAACATAGATGGATTATCAAAGTGGATATTCAAAAAATAAGACACCATTATTCGATGAGAATAATTATACATTTTGGAGTGTAAGAATGAATATTTACCTAATGGCGCAAGGAAATGAGATGTAGTAAGCAGTTGAGGATGGATACACATCGCCAACTACTCCACCTACAGATAAATATGGTAAGCACTTACATATAAATAATTCAAAGGCAATTAATGGAATCTTAAGTGGTTTACATGAATCAAAGTCTATAAAAGTTATGCATTGTACATCAAAAAAAGATATTTGGTAAAAGTTGTAGAAAACATATGAGGGAGACAAAAAGGTCAAGATGGAAAAATTACAAAATCATAAGAAAAATTTGAAGACCTAAAGATGAAGGATGAGGATGACATTGCTACATACTTACTTTATGTGGATGAGGTTATTAACTCCATGCAAGGACTTGGGTTTAAAGTTGAAGAATCACATGTGTATCAAAAGTTTTTGAGGTCACTCCCTAAGAGGTATAGTGAAAAGGTTTCAGCCATAGAAGAAACAAAAGATATTGAAAATTTGACTAGGGATGAGCTGCATGAAACTCTCATAGCTTTTGAGATGAGAATAGGAAAGGATCCTATCCTCCAGAAAGAAGCAAACTTCAATTTTACAAAGAAGACAAAGAATAAGAAGTCAGGTTCAAATAATGAGTCATCCAATGATGAAGTAGTAAACTATGGTAGAAGGAACAATGACACAAGAAAGCACAAAGGTACAAAATTAGTTAAATATTTCAATTGTGGTAAATATGATCACTATACATCTGATTGTCTAGAGGCTAGAAGTAGCAATGATGAAGAAAAACAAGATCATAAGAATAGAGAAGCAAGAAAATCCAGGTACCAAAATAAAAATAGGTATGGACAAAACAAGCATCAAAAGAAATTTTTTTAGAGCCATAAGAAGAGATTTTATGCAGATAAGACAAGCAAGAGTTCAAGTGATAGTGATGGAAGGTCCTTAGATAATGAAGAAGAAGAAATTATATTTCTAACAATAGAAAAAGAAGATGTTAAGGAAAAGGTAAAAAGGGAACCAATAATTCTCAAGTGTTTTAAGTGTGGTAACTTTGGTCATCTTGAAGATCATTGTACAAGGAATAGGTTCAGTTTTAGTGAAGATGAATATGAAGATGCTCTTGAAAGTATAGAAGAAGAAAGTATTCTTATGGCAATAGAAGAATAAGGAAGTGATCCTATTTAAGATAAATTAGAAAGGAATGAAGATGATTTAAAAACAAAGAATTAGAAAATGAAGAGGAAGGAGAAGTTGATCTTGAAGATGAGCTTATTTCTAATCTTAAGGAATTAAGGAAGGTAAGAAAGTAGAACTCAAAAATCAAGCTTCAATTTCAATAATGTGATGAAGAGAAAGGAAAGCTTATAGAAGATCTAACCAAATCAATAGCTAAGACAAGGAAATTTAAAGAAAAGTTAGAGGTAAAGGTCTTAGAATGTGAAATATTAGAGCATAAGGTAGCTTCACTAAGGAAGGAAGTAAAAGAGTCTAAAGACAAACTACACAAGTTTGGGAGAATCTCAAAGACCTTGGATAAGATTATCAAGGTACAAAGATATTCATCAAACAAAACAAGACTTGGTTTTGAACAGAAACATAGAGAACAAGGAGAGAAGTCAATCTCAAGATCCAAAGAAGAAGAAGCTTTAGAAGAAGAAAGTGTAAGAGAAAGTGAGACTTCTAAGGATAAGTTGGACAATAGAAATTTCAACAAGGAAAGGAACAATGCATAAGTAAGAAATAGTTGGAATAGGAAACATCACAGGGAAGAAGAGACTAAGAGACCAATGGGTGCAAGGCAAGGTTTCTTCAATGGATGGTGCTTCTCATGTCACAGGTTCGATCACAAGGCTATGCAGTACATGACACATGAAAGACAGGGATATGGTTTCACCAATAGAAATTTTAGAAATGGGTATCTCTTTCAAGGGTATTGCTACTCTTGTAATCAGATTGGTCTTAAAGCAGTTAATTACAGGGTTCATGATAGGAATGGATATGACTTCACAGGAGGAACTTCAAGACATTTGCACCTTAAAGGAACCACAACATTAAGTGTTATAAGTGCAATAATTTTGGGTATATAGCTAAGTGGTGTAGAGTAAAATTTCCAGAGACAAGCAGGAACATGAATATTTAGAGGAATCAAAAGGATCAGTTGAGGAAGAAGGTGGACAAAGAAAAAGAGTAGTGTATGCTAGGATTAGAGATACTCCTACCATAAAATTAACCACCTCAAGAAGAGGAGGTGGGGAGGGGGTTGAGCTAAGAGTCTTATATTTGGTCCCAAGGGTGGCCATTTGCCATTGATGTCAAAGGGGGAGAGATTTGAATTAGGGGGAGAGCATTCAGTCAAGGGGAGTAGTTTCTCAAGGGAAGTAGAACTAAAAAAAGGTAAAAGAAATGGTTAAAATGAAAAGGGTTGCCATCAATGACAAAGGGGGAGATTGTTGGAATTTAAGCAAGTTTTATTATCATTGATGTCAAGAGGTTGGTGTTAGCATAGTGCAATATTTAGGGTATTACATAATAGTATTATGCAAAAGTAGTGATCATAGGCACTCTTTGAGTCATTCGGTTCATCAACCAACTTGATGGTTCCACAACCACATCAGAACCAATTGCTTTGTATATATTTCATTTGCAATACAATAGTTGATTGCTTCGTCAGAATTCAACATGGTACTAGAGCCACGATGATCGCAAGACATTGGGGAAGGTAGTTTTGTTATTAGTAACTACTCCAACTGCTAGAGGGACAAGCAATCTAGTGAACATGAAAGAAGCAACCAACACTCAAGTAGAGAACCAGGTAGAGGATAGTCGACCAGAATGACCATGCAATGGAAGCAAGCCACACTCAGGCAGAGAACCAAGCAGAGGACAATCATCCAGAACCAAGCAGAGGACAATCGACTAGAACCACCCTTGACCAGAAATACAAGCACACAGTTTGAGAAGACTTGTGGCAGCATGCAGTTCAAGGAGACACATGGAAGCATGTAGTACATGGACACAATTTGAGGACATAGGTGATTTGAAGGCTATTGCAAAGACAAAAGGGGGGATGGTTGCCCAAAGGAAATGAAAACCATTATGGCTTTTCAAAAATTTTAATCATCCCATCACCATAGCATAGCACATGTGGGATTTAATTTTTTTCCCTTTGTTTGCGTAGGACGATGATAAGATCACCCTTCTGCTTTCCTATTCTCATTGAGACCTCTAGCTCGAGTGGTACGTGATGTGCTTGTTTGGTGGGAGGTCACTAGTTCAAATCCCATTGGGAGTTTTGGTGTTTTTTTTATGCCTACATTTTGTCCTTTGATGCCCAGTACCGTTAGGTGATGCCTAGTAGAGCAATATGATGCCCAACAACGTTGTTTGAAACCCAATAGTGTAGTTTGACACCTATTACCCCATGTTTGATGCCCTATGCACATATTTTGATGCTCGAGCAGAAAACTTTGACGCCTTGACAAAAAAATTTGATACTTAAAAAAAATTGATGCCCTAAGACATTGTTTTGTTGTCAATTTTTTTTGTCAACGTTTTGCATTTTTGGCAATTTTTTGCATAACCTCATTTTTGCCCCAAAAGGTCATTTTTATTGACAACCAGGAGCGTATTTTGGATCCAAGAAGAGCACACGATTTTTTTTTTCTACCATGAGTCAGAGGAACCACTCATTTTTTTGAGTTATTCTTTCCTACTTTGATTTCTTCCTTTCCAAGAATTTTTTTTAGGGATAAGTTGTTTTTTTTGGAATTGGAAAGGGTCCACATACAAATTTTTTCATCCTTGTTTATTTTGCAACAAAAATTGGGGATATTTAGCATTTTTTTTTGCAAAATTCTAAGACCGAGGTGGGAATAAAAATTGTTGCTTTGTGGAAAAGTGAATATTTTGAAAAACTGACATTGTAATAGGTGCATTTTTTGTGGAAACCGACACTGCAATATTTTGTTGGAACTTGCTGTTACACCAAAATCTCGAACTGTTGGTGTCTACTACAAGCCAAAGCGTTAACCTTGAGAGGCTGTTAAACCATGTCACGATCTTGAAGGGAGACGTTGGCGATTAGTACAACATGTTGGACTAATCGCCAGCGTCCCCCTTCAAGATCGTGACATGGTTTAACAGCCTCTCGAGGTTAACGCCCTGGCTTGTAGCGGACACCAACAGTTTGAGCTTTTGGTGTAACGGCAAGTTCCAACAATTGGTATCAGATCTGGTCTCGAGTTCGAATCCCTTTGGGTAACATTGGGGGGATTGTTGGACTAATCTCCAATGTCCCCCTTCGGGATTGTGACATGGTTTAACAACCTCTCGAGGTTAACACTCTGGCTTGTAGTAGATACCAATAGTTTGAACTTTTGGTATAATGGCTACAACCCAAAGTGTTAACCTCGAGAGGTTGTTAAACCATGTCATGATCCCGAAGGGGGACGCTAGCGATTAGTCCAACATATTTAAATTTGTGGGTATTTGTGGTTGTATTTTGCATTTAAATTTCCTATTTTCTTGCATTAACAATCATACAATAAAGCAAAAGAAAAGACCCCAAATTTATACACCTATTTGTGTAATTTATTGCATAGCAGCGTTCGGTATTTACGATACCTCTAGTCCACACTTACAGGTAATGTTGTTGTGCTTGGACTATTCTATCTAATGCCTAAATTAGCTACAACAATGATGTCTAAGCTTGTTATCTATCAATTTTCAAGGAGAAATAAGGCAAACCAGTTCTAATATTTACTTCATTTTGTAGACACCAAAACAACACCAATTCGATTATGTGACAACAAGCGTTGATCGCATTGACACAAACAGCCCCTAGGGCAGCCCCCAGAGGTCAAACAGTGGTCCTAACCACTCCCAAAAGCAGTTTTGAGGGTAAAATTTGCACCTTTTTGGCACCTTTTTCTCTATTCATCCCACCCTAGGACGATTAAGCAATCGCTCCAGGGTGGGACGAATAGCAGGTTTGACTGGAAAAAAGTCAAACCTCGGCAACTTCGCCAGTTAACTAAGGCTTCAGGCCATGCAATTGCAAGGAATAGTTTTTAGTCAAGAGGAGAGACTTCAGTCATGCATGTATTTATTTTAGAGACCTCACGCAAGAAGATTTTTTATCAAGGAGTTAGCTTTTCTCTGAAAATAGGACAGTTAACTCAAGTGGCGCCCTCGCATGCGCAATTCAAACAAGGAGACCATAAGGTCTATAAATTGGGGAGTTTTCCCACCAAAAAAAGAGGACAGAGAAGGAGCATTTGAGTAACCAAGTGTTGCCAATTTCATACCTAACTGTGATTTGTGCTTTTACATCCTTAATCTCTCATTCGAAAGGGAGGTTATTGGGTGACTATTGGAGGCGCAAATCCGTACCCAAAACCCAAATTTTGACCACAAATATCCACAAAATTTGTCGAAAACACCATACAATCAGTTTTGGACCCATACCAAGTGGATTTGTGCCGAAACAGTGCTTCAATCAGTGGGCATCCTGCCCCCGGGTGCTCCCCAAACTATCATAGTGCTAATCGCCCCACCTCGGGACGATTAGAAATATATGACATATTTCTTGTTTTTTTCTTTTGCATATGATTCTAGATAGGTTAAATAGGTTACATTTCAAATTTCATGTCATTCTGATTATTTTTGACTAGGTTATTGTTGTTTCTTGCTTTCACTAACTTGCAGATGCCATCTTCAAAATTTGGATCCTAGAGGAAAAATTGAAGAAATATGAGCATCTGGGTCATCTCAAAATGCCCCCAATTAGCTAACCCCAAGTTTTTAGGTCATTTGGATCTTCTAGGATAGGAAATTTAAGAGGGTGCTTTCTAACAGGTTATTGCAGGTCTATTCGTCCCACCCTGAAACGAATACCAATCTGTCAAGGGTCTATTCATACCACCCTGGAGCGAATACAAAATTGTGAGGAATTTTCAAATTTTTCTTTTTGCAATGGTCTTATGATGATATTTTTATGCTTCTTTCAAAATTTCATGTCAATCAGAGGTCATCTGATAGTCGTTTTATTATTTTCATGCTTTTACTGACAGTAGGCCTTGGGAAATACATGTTTCATTTGGTCTGTAGGTATTATTAATATTTTTTGTTTCTTTGAATTCAGGTTTCTGACAGTAGAGGAGTAGGAAAGAGCAAAGAATCACATACAACAGCGGCGGAGACGTTTTGGTCTGCCCATCTTACATGTGGGCATGTGGAAGAAGGATTGTTAGCCATGAGTCTTGTGACAAGAAACACATTTGACTCTCCTATCCCCTAAAAAGGAAGGAGACATATTGTAACACAATTTGTAAAGTGTATCAATAAAAGAGATTACTATATTTTGTATTGCTTTTATCTTGTGTCAATTTGCATACGTTATTTCTTGTTCTTGTGGCATATTCCTTTTTGTTTTCGTATCCTCGTGCTTTCACATTTATACCCTAATCGTTGTTGTTGTTAGATGTAAATCCCGACGAAGTGATTTCTAAAATTTTTAGGGGAAGTTACACCTCATGCATGAGGAAATACCTTCTATGGTAGGTGTCATAAAAAATAATAATTCCCTTTTAGTATCACCTAAGTTCCATGTATCGTTATGCTCATATATACTTATAGTCCCCCTCACGTAAGGGCAGGTATATGTAGATAAGTTCAATATAAAAATCCAGTAGGTATAAATAAAGGGCGACCATTTGGTGGTATAAGGAACCTTCACAATGGCCTCAGTTCATAAATATCTATCAAATTCATAGTTGCTAAAAGGTTCTAACTTCACACCATGGAAGAATAATATGTGTGCTATTCTTCAAGTGGAATATTTATGGGATGTAGTGACTGGAACTACAAAATGCCCTACAATAGCAGGAGCATATCAAGAAGATTTTTATAAGAAGGACAAAATATATCTCATGTTTATCCTGCTTGCTACTATATATGAGATCCAACCTCATATCTATGATACCAAAACTAGTAAGGAAGCTTGGGATGCTTTGATTACTATTTATGAAGGTAAGAATCGGTCCACTATTCTACACCTTTAAACTCAACTCTACACACTCAATATGAAATCTAGTGAGACAATTGATCTATTCCTATGCATAGTGGCAGAATTGAAAGCTAAATTGAATGTTATGGGACAACTAGTGGATGATACTCTCTTGACCTCTGTCATCTTGAGAGAATTTCTCGAGTCCTATAGATGTTGATAACCTCTATTAATGTATCTGTAAGACAAGTATATTTTGTGAAATTTATGAATTTACTTCAAAATAAGGAGGAAAATCAGTTTTAGAAGGATGAAGTGCCAGATAATGCCCTCTACACCAAATAAGGGGGTAAGAAACAAGGTCAGTTTCAAAAATGAGGATCTTCATCAAAGGGAAAAGGGAAACAACATCAACAGAAAGACAAATAATATTGCAAGATTTATGATATGACTAACCATGATGCCAATAGGTGTTGGTTTAAGAACAAGCAAAAAAATGACCATGATCATAAGAAGAAGAAAAAATGGAAAAACAAACCACAAAAAAAGGATAAGCAACCCAAGGGGGATGTTGCTTGTGTTGAATCAAATTCATCCTTAGATTTTGGAGAATCCGACTCAGAATCAGAATATGAGCAAGCAAACAAGGTGCTCATAACTCATACTTCATCTTCACAGATAGATGTTGTATGGTATATTTATTAAGGTGCTAGTAAGCATATTACTGGTGATAAATAATGGTTTGAGATATTTTAGGAGAAGGAAGGTAAGCCAATAACAATTTTTGACAATCAAGTCTACCAAATGAAGGGTGAAGGTGATGTTTCTGTCACTCTTCCAGATGGAAAATTCCATATTGAGAAGGTATTCTATGTTCTTGGATTGGCTAACAATTTGTTGTCAGTCCCTTAGATGTTGGATCAAGATATGGATATTGTGTTTCGTGTTACGAAAGGAAAAAAGAGATGTTTTATAACCAGAAAAGGAAGACATGTAGCAATCGAACCATACAAGCATGGCTTGTTCATTTTAGATGCCATTTCCATGCCTCATGTTGCTTTGGTAGCAACTACAAAGCATGCTACTTCTATGTGGCATAAGATATATGGGCATCTAAGTTTAAGATATTTGCTCAAGTTTAGTAAATATGAGATGGTGAGAGGACTTCCCCATCTTTCATCCATATTGCCAGTTTGCTTGGATTACTTAGAAAGGAAGCAACATCGGATACCATTTGAAGCTAGCTCTTCCAGAGCCAAGAAACCTTTGGAGTTGGTAAACACTGATCTGTGCGGTCCTATGCCAACCAGCTATGGTGGAAAGAAATATTTTCAATTTTTTGTTGATGATTACTCATGAAAGATGTGGGTTTTCTTCCTTCAATTTAAGTCAGAAGTCTTTTTGTATTTTCAACAATTCAAGAAGCTTGTTGAGGAGTTAGGATGTTTCATCACAACCCTCCATTCAGATTGGGGGGGGAAATTAATTCCAAGGAATTTTTCATCATTTCTAAAAGAACATGGGATTAAGAGACAACTGACTATAGCCTATACTCCATAGCAAAATGGTGTTGCAGAGAGGAGAATTCATTCCATTGTGGAAATGGTTCGATGTATGCTAAAGGGTACCCATATTGAGAATGAGTATTGGGAAGAAACAGTCAACATATCATTATACCTCCTGAATAGAGCACCCACAAGAGCTCTATAGGGTAAAACTTCACAAGAAGCATGAAGTGGTAATAAACCCTCCATTTCTCACCTAAGGATTTTTGGATGTAAGACATTCATGCACATACCAAAATAGAAAAGGAAGAAGTTAGATGAGAAGAGCCTGCAATGTATATTTCTTTGTTATGATGAGCATTCAAAGGAATATCAACTGATAGATCCTATGACCAAGAAGACACATATAAGTAGAGATGTGGTATTTGATGAAGCTTTCACATCAAATAACACTTCTACAGTTGTATACCTTGAGGAAGATGAACCTAAGAAAGAGACTTCACCTCCTTAGAACAAGATTCTAAAATGGTATACTAGTACATTGAAATATTCCTAGTTGGATTAACTTCCAAATATAACTCTAGATCGACCTTGTACTTGTAGTATGACTCAACAAAAGAGAGTAGAGGCATAAAATTTAGAGGTTGATGAGCTTTGCCAACAATCTAATGAACTATCTGTAGATGCAAAGGAATATAGGGAAACATATATGGAGGATGAGAGGGATTATATGACAACATTGGATGAAAATAAACCCACAATAGTTTATGATGCACTTAGTGAGCCTCAGTGGAAGGCTGCTATGGAAGCAGAATATACCTCTCATGAAAAATCATACATGGAAGCTAGTAAATCTACCTTCAGGAAAGAAGCCCATTTGCTGCAAATTGATGTTCAAAGTGAAGTATAAGCCAGATGGAACTATTGATAAGCATAAATCTTGTCTTGTTTCAAAGGGCTATGCTCAGAAAGAAGGCATAGATTATGAAGAGAATTTTACCCCTACTGCAAAAATGACTATCATTCGAGTACTTTGTGCCATGGCAACTCATTTTGGGTGGAAGTTACATCAGATGGATGTAAAAAGTGCTTTCTTGAATGGTGACCTACAAGAAGAAGTGTACATGACCCAACCATAAGGATTTGTTGTTGAAGGGCAAGAACAAAAAGTTTGTAAGTTGATAAAATCCTTGTATGGGCTGAAAAAATTTCCTCGAGCTTGGTACATCAAAATTTACAGTCACCTAATGCAACATGGTTTCCAAAAAATTCCATCAGATGTAAATCTCTATATAAAGAAAAATGGTTCTGACATAGTGATTTTGGTGCTATATGTAGATGATCTTATCATAATAGGTAGTTCAGAGAGTATGATTGATACAGTGAAAAATAATCTAAACACATAATTTGAAATGATATATATAGGACTTCTTCACTATTGTCTTGGTTTAGAAGTGACTCAAAATAAATATCATATCCGAGTTACCCAAAATAAATATACCAAGACATTGATTGCTAAATATCGGATGACTGACTGTAAGTCTAAAGCTACTCCAATGGAGGCTAGACTTAAGCTATCTAGATATGATCAATCCCCATAAGTATATGACACTCTCTATCGTCATCTGATTAGGAGTCTCATATATCTAACAAATACTAGGCCAAATATTAGTTTTTATGTGGGTTATCTTTCATGGTTCATGCAGGATCCAAAGGTGATCCATTGGAAAGCAAAAAAAAGAGTTATTCATTATGTTTGTGGTATAATAGATTTTGGCTTAGAATACAAAATTACTAACAAGTTCTATCTACAAGGATGCACATAATTCGACTATGTTGGATCCATTGATGATTGAAAGTCGACTTGTAGATACATTTTTCATCTTGGATCTTGTCTTGTATCTTGGCAAAGTAAGAAGCAATAGGTGGTTGCTATATCTTCTATAGAGGTAGAATATTGTGCAGCCAGTGGAGAAGTCTATGAGATAATATGGTTAAGTCTCATTCTTACAAACATGGGTCTTCCAAGAACCTTCCCCTTCATTTGTTTTACGATAATCAAGGTATTTTGAATCTTGTCAAGAATCCCATATTCCATGATCACACCAAACACATCGACACTAGATGTCATTTCATTTGAGACAAAGTTCCAAAGCATCATATACAACTCCAATACATTCCCACAGATGAGCAAGTTGCAGATATCTTCACCAAGGCACTTGCACTTGTCAAATTTAAACTATTCCATAATGCTATTTGTAGTTGTCAATAATGTAATAAGGGGGGATGTTAGCATAGTGCATTATCTAGGGTATTACATTATTATGCAAAAGTAGTGCTCATAGGCACTCTCCGAGTCATTCGGTTCATCAACCAACTTGATGGTTCCACAACCACCTTAGAACCGATTGCTTTGTATATATTTCATTTGCAATACAATAGTTGATTGCTTCATCAGAATACAATAGTTGGTGTCTAGTTTTATCATCATTAAGGTCATTAGGTTGTTTTTCCAAAAGGCAAGGAAGTGGTTAAAATAAATAGGATATAATATTTATTTTAAATATTATATGCCTAAAGAGGCTTAAGAGATTGAAGGCCCAATGAAGGAGAAGCAGATTTAAAAATAAATAATAATATTATAATATTCTGAGCAAAAGGTTGAGGTGAAGAAAAATGAGGTCCAAGGAATAATTACAAAATAAATCCTTGAAAAGACCCATTGAGCATATTTTAAAGGTCATTATTTAATTTATTTAAATTAAAATATTTTAACCATAGGTTAAAATTTTAATTTAAATAAATAATAAGGTGCCAAAAGGTTTAAACTTAAAATTCAAATTTGCTAAGCCGACGTGTTGGAGTGCAAAGAAAAAGGTATAAAATGGGGCAATGCTTTTTATTTTAAATCATCCATGCAATTCGTATTCCCAAAAAGAGAAAAGAATAACATGCACTGCTTAAGAGGGAATAAGAGAATTCATATGTGTTAAAGTTTAAAGAGGAAGAATTTGTATTAAGTTTAAGTGGAGCGCCAAACCAATCCCAAAGCACTGTGTAGCACAATCAATGGGTAGAGGCTGGTTAAGATGTTTGCGCAGGGTAGGTCAAGGGTTTGATTCACGTCCCCTTCATTTTGAATGCAACAAAGGATTTTGATTAATTTTGAAAATTGCCAAAAACAAGGAATAAAGTGCGGATTGTGCACTTGGAGTTTTGTGTTGGGTGTTAGCCCAATGGTAGACTAGTCTTCAGTCAAGGCATTACGGTGGTGACAGGTTACGAGTTCAAGTTTGGGCACTTTTTTTGAAGACATGGGCCATCACATAAGGTAAGTGCTTGATTTAATTTTTGGTGATAGTTTTGAAAGGCACTAGAGGCCACATGATTATTTTTGCAAAGGTGAAATAATAGGGAGTCATAAGGTTGATTAATATTTTATTTTTTGATTAGAATAAAGATTGGAGTTATAAGGTGTTAGCATAGGAATTAATTTTTATTTTACTGAGTGTTATTTTGTGAAGATTGGAGTTATAAGGTTTTAACATAGGAAGTTAATTTTTTAATGTTATTTTGTGAAGTTTGGAGTTGATAAGGTGTTAACAAAGGAATTTAATTGTTTATGAATTGAATATTATTTTTTGAGAATTTTGGAGATTATAAGATGTACTTGAGACTTGATATTTTTTGTATGGTGAAATAATTATTAAGGAAAATATTTGAGTGGAGATTTTGAGATAGACTGTTGCTATCTAACCTTGAAATTGGCAAAGAGGATTTGATTGTGATTGAGACAGGTTTTGAAGACATATCTCCATAAAAATAAAAGGTATGGGCACATATTCCTTATGAGTAAAATATTGTTGGATTGAATGTTGTGAAATGCAAAGGTGGAGTGAAAAGGATTGTTTGATAAGCATTGCTAGAAATATTTGAGTGAGCCTTTATGTGTATGATCTAGGGTTTGTGAAAGAATAAGAGCATCATTATCATGTGATATTGAGAACTATCTTGAACTGGGGTTTGTGAAAGAATATGAGTATCATTGTTATATGAGATTGAGAACTATCTTGAACTAGGTTTTGTGAAAGAACATGAGTATCATTGTTATGTGAGATTCAGAACTATCTTGAACTAGGTTTTGTGAAAGAACATGAGTATCTTTATTATGTGAGATTGAGAACTATATTGAACTAGAGTTTGTGAAAGAACATGAGTATCATTATTATGTGAGATTGAGAACTATCTTGAACTAGGGTTTGTGAAAGAACATGAGTATCATTGTTATGTGAAATTAGAATTATATTGAGTCAAGGTTTGAGTTCCATGGTGTGAGTTGTTGGAAGTGTAGTGAAACACTTGGTTAGGGTTTGTAAGCAAGTTGTGTTTCATTGAGTGGATTTTTGAGTGAAGTTGGTTGAGAATTATTGATTTAAAACATTGGAGTGATAGTTCAAGATTGTGAAACAAATTATACTTTATTTTTGGATTGATTTGGAAGAGAGTTTTGAAAGTGATAGAGTGTTTTGTTAAGTACAAAACATTATGACTGTTAAACATATTAGGTCTTTTATCATTCTCTATATGTTTCTATGGTTAAACAATATTCTGAGTGAAACTTGTTTGTGGTATTGAAAAGGTTTTCTAAAAGAGATAAATTTGAGTTTTGTATGCAAGTTTTGCAATTGAGTTGAATAAGCTTTTGTGAAAGCTAGTGGACCGATTTGAATAAGTCCTAGAGGGGACTTAAGGATAGATTTAAGTAATATTTTGTGAAATCTTATGGGCATATTTGAGTAAGTCCTAGAGGGGAATTAAGGATAGAATTGAGTAAGATTTTGTGAAATCTTAAGGATAGATTTGTGTGAGCTTTTATGAAAGATTGCAAGTAGATTTGAGACAAGTATTGGTGAAGACTTGTTGAGCAGACTGGAAAAGTTCTAGGAAGAACTTGTTGAGCAGATTTGAGATAAGTTCTAGGAAGAACTTGTTGAGCAGATTTGAGAGAAGTTCTAGGAAGAACTTGTTGAGCAAATTTGAGGTAAGTCTTGGTGAAGACTTGTTGAGCATATTGAGCAAATTATTGAGAGGACTTATTGGATATATTTGAGGTAAGTCTTAGCAAAGACTTAATATAATATTGAGCAAGTTATTGAGAGGACGTATGGATATATTTGAGGTAAGTCTTTGAGAAGACTTGAGAGCAGAGTTTATTTGTGATTAGATCAAGCTTTATGTTAAGGCTTGAGGATAGATTTAAGGAAAAATATTGGTGTATATTTGAGGGTAGATTTGTACCAAACCAGAGATAGACTTGTGAGCAAATTTATGCTAGATCAAGGACAATGTTTAGTGCAAATTTGAGAAAAATATTGAGCAAATCTGAGAGCAAGCTTTGGAGGTGACAAAGTAGAGGATAATAGTCTCTAGTGGATAGAGATCCATTAGCCAATGTAGTGAGGATAGAGGTCTTCTAAGTGAGGGTAGAGGTATTCAGTGGAGAGATATCCACAAGCCAGTGCAGTGGAGGTAGTAGTCTTCTAGAAGATCATCAACTAGAGAAAATGAGGAGTTCTCCTGTGGATAGAGATCCATGAACTAGTAGAGGAGAAGGAGTTATCCTATGGATAGAGATCCATGAAATCGATTATGGTATTGGTTTCTCCTTTGGATAGAGGTGCATAAATATTGTAATAGGGAAAGACTCCCAAGAGATTTGTTGAGAAAATTTTAGTGATAGATTTTCTCCATGGAGTAGCCCACATTGGGTGAACCACATTAAATTTATGTCTCTATTGTGTGTGATGATTTATACATTGTTTTTATTACTGCTATTGATATTGCCATTGATATATTAGATAATATTTTTTTAGAAAGAAAAATTAAAAGTTGGTCTTATACTGTTTACCCCCCATATCAGTATAAAATTGTGTTCTTCAAGAGCTTGCGGTGTGATATCTATCCCATTAAAAGTTGGTCCTAGAGTTTTTGCTACATCCATTTTTATTGTATCTTGTCCAACATCGTATAACATCCTTTTAGGATGCCCTTGGATCAATGCAATGAGGGCAGTTCCCTCTACTTTGCATCAGTGTGTAAAATTTGAGTTTAAAAATCAATTGGTCACCATTCATGGAGATCCTAGACCATTTGAAATGTGTGCAATGGTGGAACCCATTAATGTTTTGTTTTACCCAGCTCTATCATCATTAACCCCGATTACTCCTAAATCTTCTTCTCTAAATATTAAACCTTTACCTTCTTTTGACACACCTACACCTTCTAAAACTAATAATCCTTCTACATAATACCCTCTTATAGATGAGGCTTTAATGGATTTTTACACCATATTAACAGCTACAAAGCATGCTAATTTTGTTGTACAAGACTCTATTTTTTGTTTCAACTACCTCCATCCCCGTGAACGATTGACTTGCCTCACAAACAGGGAAACATATATCATGTTGGGAGTTGTATTTTTATTTTTTCAGGATGTTCCCTCAATAAAATAAATATTAAGCAAATGAGCTTTACATTTGATGAGAATAGTTTTTGCTCAATATTACTTCTCCAACAGATATATAAAATCAAAGAAAATTATATCTAATATGGGTTATAAGGGTAAATATTTGGGTCATTTTGAAAATAGCATGCATGAACCCTTTGATATTAAGGAATGGCCTACTCAATGTGCTTTAGGTTATATTTCTACGAAGTATCAACCTTTTCCATTTTATGACAATGATCACCTAATCACATATGGTAAATATTTAGAAAACCAAAAACATTTACTGAATATTAAGAAGAGAAATAAGACTCATTTGTTTTATTACAATATGATTTCAGTATTCCATCCAGAAATGATTATCACTCCAGATGAGTGTGTAGAAGGAAACATTTTTTTTGACATCCCCCTTGAAGAAGTTATGAGGATCGGTTTCTTCTTTGATGGGTCTATCCCATGTATAGCCCATGTTCACACAACAACCACACAAGAAAAGTTATCCAAACTATATCTAGAAGAACTTTAGGAAATAGGTGTTTCACCTATCCCTCCAAAATTTGAAAGGGATTTGAATATTTTGGTAGAAGATATCTTAAAAATTAATATTGGAACAAAAACCAATCCTCATATGGTTAAAATCAAAGTTACCTTGAGTAAATAAGAACGAAGTAAATACATAGAACTTCTTGTAGAATACCTTGACATCTTTGCATGGACATATGCAAATATGCTTGGCTTAGATTCCTCTGTAGTCATGCACCACTTAGTGGTTCGTACTGATGCTAAACTTGTAAAACAAAACTTAGAAAAATGCATCCTATATTAGCCTTACTGGTTAAAAATGAATTACAAAAAATTTTAGATGTCAATTTCATTCAAACCATAGAATATTTCGATTGGATATCTAATTTCATCCCAATAACAAAAAAAGAGGCTACTAAAATTAGAGTATGTACTGATTTTAGGGACATCAATGTTGCATGTCCCAAATATGACTTTCCTCTTATGAATATGGATCAAATTATTGATTTCACGATAGGAAGCGGTATGTTATCCCTTATGGATGGATTTTAATGATATAACCAAATTTGTATAGCATCAGAGTGTCAACCTAAAATTGCCTTTATTACACCATGGGGGATTTTTTGTTGGAAGGTAATGCCCTTTGGTTTAAAGAATGCAGGAGCAACTTATCAACAAGCTATGAAATATGTGTTCCATGATATGATGTATGTGGATGACATCATAACTTGATCTATTAAAGAGGAAGATCACATTCCTGATTTGTGACGAGTCCTTAATAGACTTTGTGAATACAATGTTTGTTTAAACCTGAACAAATGTGTTTTTGGTGTGAAATCTGGTAAGTTATTAGGATTTATTGTATCTATGTGAGTAATAGAGATAGATCCTATTAAAATCAAGTCAATTATTGATATACCACCACCAAAAACTTTGACAAAGCTTATAATTTTACAAGGTAAGCTCCAATATATCCATCATTTCATTGACAAATTGATAGATAAATGTCAACTCTTTCTTAAGTTACTTAAAAAATATACCCTTTTCAAATGGGATGAGAAATATCAAGAAGCCTTAGAAGCTCTTATGACATATTTTCTTACACTACTAGTGCTCGTTCCACCTAGGCCTGAGCATCCTTTTATTTTATACATTTATGCCTTAGAACTTGTGCTAGGAGCAATGCTTATGCAACATGATGAGGATAAGAAAGAGAGTTATTTATTACATTAGCATAACTTTGGTAAGTTAAGAAACTCGTTATAATCCTCTAGAAAAGTTTTGTTTAGCTATTGTGTTTTCTAAAAAGAAACTACACCATTATATGCTTAGTCAAAAAAAAAAATCATAGCAAAATTTGATCCATTATGATATTTGATGAGTACACCTTATTTATCAGGACGAGCAACAAAATGGGTTCTTGATCTGAGTGAGTTTGATCTAACATTTATTGGTAAAAAACCCATTAAAGGGCAATTCATAGCTGATCAAATTTGCATTGCTCCTCTTGAATCTACTCACCCTTTGACAATAGAATTTCTAGATGAATGACTTTATTTAGGAGATGAGCATCTAAAATTTTGGTCTTTGTTCTTTGACGGAGCTCATTGTATGACTGGCATAGGTGTAGGAATTATATTGGTGTCTCCACAAAAATAAATTATCCCATTATCTTTCAAACTCCAATTTTCCTATACAAATAACATAGTAGAATATGAAGTATTGATTCTTGGGTTATGAGTAGCTTTAGCTGTGAATATTAAAATATTATCAGTTTTTGGAGACTTGCAATTCATGGTAAATCAAATTAATAACATTATCAGACCCAAGACAAGAAAATTCATCCCTATAAAGAATATGTTTTAAAACTTATATCTTTATTCAAGAAAGTTACAATCGAAGCTATCCCTCTACTAGTAACCATTCTATGGATGCTATGGTAGCAACTGCTTCTCTTATTCCTTTAGAGTTGGATGATGATCATGCTACTATCATCATTTACCAACTTAGGGAACCTACTTCATTAGAGTCTTTCCTAGCACCCTTAGACATCTTCACAATAAAATAAACATCCTCAAAATAATGGTATGGATATATCTTCAACTTTCTCCAAAATGGATCATTCCCAGATGGCCTGTATAGGAATCAACATAGATTATTGCATAAACAAGTTGTTCATTTTGTAATCATTGGAAGTACCTTGTATAAAATATATTTTGAAGGTATCCATATAATATGCCTCAACCTAGATTAATCCAAAAAGGTACTCAGCAAAGTGCATGGTGGATCTTGCAGAGGTCATTTTAGTGGTGGTGCCATAACCAAAAAGCTCTTACAAATGGACAATTTTTGGTCCTCCATGGAAAAAGGTACCAATGATTATGTGCATCGATGTGACAAATATTAACAATACATAAATATTTTGCATGCTCTTGCTCAAGATCTTCAAGCCATTTCTTCCCCTTGGCATTTTTCAAAATGGGGTCTAGACATTATCAAGAAGATTAATCCAGTTTCATCAGATGGTCATAAATTCATCATAAAAACAACTGAATATTCTACAAAATGGGTAGAAGCTATTCCATTGGCTTCTTACACAAGAATCCAAGTCTCTAAATTTATTTTTAATCAAATCATCTGTAGATTTGGGATTCCATATATACTCATTTTTAATAATGAAACGTGCCAAATACAAAATCCAGCATAGATAGTCTACTCCTTACTATCCACAAGGAAATGACCAAGCTTAAGCATCTAAAAAAAATTTAATTAAAATCCTAAAAATATTGGTTAATAAATAAGGGCGAGATTGGCATACTCAACTATATCTTACATTATGGGCTTATCAGACTAGTGTTCGAACCCCTACGGGCGCTTCTCCCTTTGTCTTGGTATATAGTGTTGAAGCTCTATTTTCTTTTGAGTTGGAAGTCCCTTATTTAGATCTTTTACTTCAATATGTTGAAGTAGGAGATGAATATCATGTTGGAATACTAAGCCATACATAATTACTAGATGAAAAGTGCATAAATAATTTGGAACATCTTCACTCCTATCAAGACAAAATCAAAATATCATACTCCAAAAAAGTGCATACTCCATATTTTGAGGTTGGAGATTTATTTCTTAAAGAAAATAAAAAAAATACAAACGCTCGAACTAATATTAAAGGAAAATTTCAACAAAACTGGTTAGGAAAATTTATCATCACTACTAAATTTGGATCAGGTGTATATCATTTAGCTACCTTAAATGGAAAATATCTTAAGGAGCCAATGAATATAATGCGCCTAGAATTATATTATGCATAAATCCATGACCTACCACTATACATAATTGTCATATATTTTGTACATACAATATTTCTTGCATATAGTTTATTTCATACTCACAACCATTTCATACTCATCATATTTCATCTAGTTGCATTCAATATTACATCTTTAATAAGTCTTGGTCTAATTGCATATGGCATATGGTCACATCTAGTTATTATATTACTTAAATATTCCACTGATGTTATCCAGATTTATAGTTACTCTTGGTTTTCTTTGATGAAATGCAAAATTTATCCTAAACCACTCACAAAATTCACATATAAATAAAATCTTGATTCACAATGTTGATTATAAATCTCTATTGAACCAAAATCACTACTGCTACACTAAAAAAATTGAGTTTTGGAAACTAATTCTGCCACTTTTTTGAACCAGAACACACTTACACACATTAAAATGATTCTTGCACAAGGAAATATGATGTTACATAGTAGTCTTAGCTTCTTAAGTGAAAGGTTTTCCTTGCTATCCTATTATGCGCATGGTCTAGAATACTGAGAATTGGAAAAAGGACAAGCTCCCCCCTACCCGAATAAAATCCCTTGCTCTTCGCCTAATCTGAGCAAGTATCCCTTGAAAAAAAAAACTACAAAGAAAATCAATTTCCTTGTTAAAAAATGAACAAGAATCCCTACCTAAAATTAGAAGAAAATAAGGAGGTAATGAACTTGAATCCTAGAATTCCTTAGTTATTAAAAAATTGTGGGGTGATCCCCATTACAACAATAGGTTGAATGAAACCTGCATGGCAATGGGGTAGTCTTACGCGTGGTGACATGTCTATCACATTAGCGATATTATTTTGTATAGACCAATGTCATCTTGTGGATGAGATAGCTTTTGGTAGCTTTAATTTCAAAGTAGTTAAGTCTAACTGCATGCATAAAATCATGGCAAATAAATTTATCATTTGCACACACGTGGTTCTCAAAAGCTAGCTTGCATCATTTCCTTACACAAAATTGGTAAATGAACCTCATATGCACACACATTTGATCCTTGAGATATTTTATAACATAATTAAGGTCAAGATAGAAAATGAATACACAAATCACACATTAATTTATGATAAATTCGACTTCATCTTAAAAAATCACCAAGATTTTCCTTGGGTTTTAATTAGTTGAAGTCACCATATCCTCATGGATTTTTATGATTGATTGGCCTAAGCAATTGTACCATTAATATTACATCTTACATCCATCACTTAGTACAATTATTCCTTATATTACATGATTGTTTATCATATACAAAAAACTTGCATTGATCACATATAACTGCTTGGTCATATAGTTGCATACAAACTTCATGATGATGGCATGAGATAGCCCTAATAAAATATCTCTATTCACCTCACACTAGGAATATTATGCCTAGAGAAAGTCCTCTACCTAATTTTTAATTCTTAATCATCCTCATTACATCATACTTATCTCAAGATTAAGTCAAAATTAATCTTAAAAATCACAAATTACTTATCAACTTATCACTTTTAATAAATAAAATTTCAAATTACTTTTTTATATTACAACCCTTTGATGTTAGTAATATAATAAAACCTCACACAGGGTCCACTTCATGGCCACTACAAGAGGCATCCTCCATAAATGATCATATACAAGCACAGATCCTTGAGGTCTATTGCTAACCGATCAAAATCAGAAGGGTATATTTTCCAAATAATTTGTCTTCTACAAATAATTCAATCATACTACATTACAAAATTGTTAGCTTTTTATGCATGATCCATGAGAGATAACAATCACAAGATGTAGAATAATATGCAATAAAGTAAATTTGCTAGATGACTAAATAATGCTAAAGATATAAAAGATATAAAATATTACAACGTAGCTATGGAGGAAGTGAGCACTCCATTAACAAAGCTATAGATCTACATCATATCCATCACTAGTAAATGGTGTGGAATACAATCCACTGACCTATGCTATCGAATACTGTCTCCTAAATTTCCTCTACCTATTTTGCTTCTATCTATCTAAGAGGCCATACTTATATATGCAAAATAGGATGCTTGCCCAACACTCTAACTAGCTGTGCATAGGACACCTTGCACATGTACAACTTGCACATGAACACTTGTCCATTTATTACAATGCATGAAGTCACTAGATAACTTGCACAGGAAGTAATCTAGGTATGTATCTTGGAGGATATATTTACATAACCCAAATGATGGAATAGACATTATTTCCAACACCCCTATGTATTACATTATTTGGGTATTGAAGGATTTAGTCTTCAATATGGATTCTCTTCATCAGCTTCTGCTTGGTCTTCTAAGTCTTCTTCTTCTATATTCTTTGTAGTCAGGTTCAGCAGGTAATTTGTATCTTCATATGATGCAGAGTAGGATGTTGTTATACCTTCTATTCTCATTGGATATTTTTTATATGTTCATATTCATATTCTATCCAACCACCTTTAAAGTCCTCCTTGCAAGTATCTTCATTTGATTATGATTGTTGATGAATAAGTAGGGCATGATGCAATTGTCCTCTCATATTTTTTATCCTTCTGTACTTGCCTTTTTGATGTACTAGTTCTTCATTTTCTTTAATTTGTTCTTTGTTGGACATTTTTAGTCCCTAAGCTAAGAGTTGTCATTGATGTCAAAAGTATCTATGTAAGTAAGCACTATGTTTGTGTTTCACAAAGAGCTTCATGAGAAGCAAAGGTTTTTTATCAAAGGTTCAAGAAGGGATGCATGGAATTTGGTTTCAAAATGAGATTCAAGGGAATATTTGAAAAAGGTTTTTATTTAAAACCATGGATGGCATATTTGAAATGGGTTTTTCTTAAAACCCAAGTTGGCTTTTTTTTCATCAAAAAAGGTGCCCCAATGATGGAGAAATTTAATTTTAAATGTTTTATTTAAAACCATGGATGGCATATTTGAAATGGGTTTTTCTTAAAACCCAAGTTGGCTTTTCGTTTCATCGAAAAAGGTGCCTCGGTGATGGAGATATTTAATTTTAAATATTTAGTTTAAATTTTAATTTATTTAAAATTTAAATTTAAGTTTTAAAATTAAAATTAAAAGTTCATCCGCCAACGTCATGAAGGAAGTTTTAAAAATACCAACATTTCAAAAGCAAAGGGAAGGCATATAAATATGCCATTGAAATTTTTAATTCAATCATCCTTGCTCATTGTTATTTGTGAAGAAAAAGAGCTCGTGTTCTTTGTTTAAGTGATGCAGCGAACAATAAAGCAAGACAGTGACCACTTACCAAAATGCATTGGGCAGTATGGCCTAGTGGCAGCATGGATTGTGCAAAGGTTTTGGTGACAAGGAGGTTGTGTGTTCAATTCCCACAAGCATCACTTTTGGCTTTGTTCTGTTGAGGCGCCCAAGATGCATACTTTTCGCTTGGTGGAAGAGGGTGAAGGATAAGAAGCGGGTGGCACTTATTTTTCACCAACGAGCCCACAACTCGTGCGGCAGCTTGGCCACGGCTAGGGCATTCACGTTGGGGAAATATGAGGGTTTGATTCCCCTCGAGGTAGGTATTAAGGTTTTTATTAATATTTTGTTTGGATTGCCTAAGGTGGAGTGATAAGGGGTAAAGGTGTTTTGTTAGTTGATTTGTTGAGTAACCTTAGGGAATAAGGTCATGGTGGCTGTTTGAGTTGTGAATTATTTTTAATTGTGATTTTTGAAATTGTTAGTAGAAATAAGGGTTTTTGATAAAGTTATTTTTAGTGAAAGTTATTTTGAGTAAGGTTTTCCTTTTAAAAAAAACTTTGGTGGATGTTAAAATAAAGTAGGAGTAATAAGGTGTTATTTGGATATTATTGTTGTATTATTACTCAAGATCTCTAACCCTTGTTAAGATTTGAAAAAGAAAGTGTGTTGAGTGTGACAAATTTAGTGGACAACTCATAAGGCATCAAAAAAGGTATGAGTAATACTCTCCATTGATTTTATTTGGGTGGTTTATTTTTGAAATATCATTGGAGTGAAAAGGATTGATTGTGGTTTACTTTTCGAAAGTGGTTGAGTTAATGCTTCAAGGTTTTCTGGATTGTGAGTTGTGATTAAACCTTGTTTGATAAGCATTGTTGTTTAGACCATTGGTTGAGTGAAGTACTTTGAGTTTATGCTTCAAGGTTTTCTGAATTGAGAGTTGTCATTAAAACCTTGTATTATTGGTGTTGAAGCCAATGGGTGATGCAAAGAACTTGAACTTGAGTTAGAAAAGAACATGAGTATCATTGTTATGTAATATTTGTTGTTGAGCATTGTTGGAAATATTTTGAGTTAGTTGATTCATGCTTGTACTAGGGTTTGTGAGAAAGAGTTATTTCTTGAAGTGATTGGTTGAGTAGAGTTGATTGAGCCTAGTCAAGTGGTTGCATAAAGTGGTTTTTCAAGTTCCATGAAACAAACTATTCTATATTTTGATTGAGTTGAGATTGAGCCTTGAGAATAGAACATATTGAGTCTCTAACAATTATCTTTATGCTTCTATGAGATTGAGTTAATATTGAGCTGATTTGAGATTACTTTGAGTTGAGATTGGGATTTGAGTATAGAACATATTGAGTCTCTAACAATTCTCTTTATGCTTCTATAAGATTGAGCTGAGTTGAGATTGCTTTGAATTGATATTGGGATTTGAGTATAGAACATATTGAGTCTCTAACAATTCTCTTTATGCTTCTATGAGATTGAGTTAAGATTTTGTTGAGCTGATTTGAAGCAAGTATTTGAGAAGGCTTGTGGACTTTTTTTGTGTAAGCTTTTGTGAAAGCTTGCTATGCAAATTTGAGAAAGTCCTAGAGAGGACTTATTGAGTAGATTGGAAGAATTTATGTGTGAGCTTGTTGAGTAGATTTGAGCAAGTTCTGAGTGAGCCTATTAAGCAAATTTGAGCAGGTTCTAAGTGAGCCTATTGAGTAGGTTTTGAGTGAGCCTATTGAACATATTTGAGTAGGTTCTGAGTGAGCCTATTAAGCATATTTGAGCAGGTTCTGAGTGAGCCTATTGAGCAAATTTGAGCAGGTTTTGAGTGAGCCTATTGAGCATATTTGAGTAGGTTCTAAATGAGCCTATTGAGAAGATTTGAGCAAGTTTTGAGTGATCCTATTGACAGAGCTTTGGAGGTGATAGATTACAGAGGATAGAGTCTCAATGGATAGAGATACATCAACCAATACAATTGAATATAAATATGAGTGAGGAGTCTTCAAGTGGAGAGATATCCACCAGTAAATGTAGCAGAGAAACAAATTCTTCTAGAAGATCACTAGCTAGAGCAGAAGGGTAAATATTTCTCTTGTGGAAGAGATCCATGAACTTGAGATTTAGGGGATCAACATATCCTTTGGATAGAGGTACATAAACATTTTAATTTGTAAGTATTCCCAAGAGATTTATTGAGAAATTTGTAGCAAAAAATTTTCTCTGTGGAGTAGCCTGCATTGGGTGAACCAAGTAAATTGTTGTGTCACTTTTGTAGATGGTGTTTTATGCATTGCTTTTATTACTGCTATTGATACTGCTATCTATACACTGCATAATATTGAATTGAAAAAAAAATTAAAAAGTGGTCTTATACTATTCACCCCCCCTCTTATTATAATCTTGTGTTTTTCATTCTTCTGCAAATGAGTTAGAAGCATATTGTAACATCACATTATCTTGTGGTATTTCCATTGAGTCCAGGATATAAGTATTTTCATGGATTGACCCTGTTGCTTTTATTCCATATTGATTCATAATGAGACATGTATTGACCCCATTCATATATCCAAAATTAATCATGTAGTTGTTTTCTACTAGCTTGCTCACTGAGATGAGATTGAAAGTTAAACTAGGAACATACAACACTTTTTGTAGTAGAAGATTTGGAAAATATTTTGTGGGAGATACACATCTATATCCATGAATAAGATATGTTTGGTTGTCTGCAATTCTTAATATGTAACCTTTGGTAATTTCAAGATAGTCAAACCATTGTATATTTCCTATCATATGATGACTAGCTCCTGAGTCAATAAACCATCTGTGATTATGCTTTGTGAGCTATTTCTTGTTAGAGCAAGTTTTGCAATCATTGTATGACATTCCTTTACCCATTGGAAAGGTTGAATTTGAAGAATTGAGAGAGAATGGCTCTTAAGTAGAATATAGTGCTTTTTGAAATTTGGTTGATTTTGTACAAGTCTTGTGAGAATCAAAAATCAACTTTTAACACCTTATCACTCCTAATTGAACTAAGCACTATTTCAGTTTAAAGAGGTTTTGATGTTGGAAGTCTTTTGTCTCCCTTTAGAGATTTGAGACAAGTAAAAATAAATTTATCCAACCTAAATAAAATCCCTTAATAACCTCTTTTATATCCCTTGGATTATTTCTAATTTCCAAATAAAATAAATTTGATGGAGTAACCCTTATGACTCCCAAGTTTGGAAATTTAGAGAAATGATAATAATATTTGCAATATAGATTAATCCAAGTTAAATTCCTTATTTCTCCTAAGTAGGATTGCAAATATTAAAATAATAAGATAAGTCACCCCTTAAGCTTTCAAAACCCTAAGTTTCAACCTTAGTTTATAATCCTTATAACTCCCACTTATGAAAGCAATGAATAATGGGATTTAGACCTTACCTTTTACATAATATCTCCTTGATGTTCGACGCTTTCCATGGCTGAATATAACAACATCTTAAGTGTACCTTGAGTGCTCGGATTAATGGAGATTCGACGTGAATGTTGTACGTAGGCGCTGAGAATGTTGACCTTCCAAAAATGGGGAGCCTTTAATGCTCCTTCTCCTCTATCTTCCATGTTGTAGAACATTTCTGCTTCTTCTCTCACGCCCCTTGACTGTGCTACATTCGTCCTTCGAACGTCTTGATTGTGCTTCACACTTGCATGTTGGTCTTGGACTAGAAGATACCTTTTAAGCATGATGGATCATTGGTATTGTGACAAGTGTCACATCCATTATGAGTGAGCACTCTCTTCTTTGTGTAACGCTCCAGAATCATTTACCAACGCTTCTTGAAAATGTATAGGCCCTTGTGTGAAGCTGATAAGTGGCATGTCTTTTCTTGTAACTCCTTCGTAGAAGCCTCTAGAATGTTGAGAGGAATGATGACTTAAATTCCAAGTGTCAATTCTGCATGGAGACCCTTCTGGTAATGCCTTCGAAGATGGAGATTATAACTCCATACCATTCTATATTTTTAACATTGCTTGGGTAGCAAGCAAGCCTTCTTGTAACGCCCTCAAGAATGGAGATTATAACTCCATTTCTCCTTTTGTTTTCCAATGTTGCTTGGGCAGCAAGCAAACTATATTTTTTGCAGGTGAATGGGCGATGCGCTACGGAGCTTGGACGATAGTCGATGCTTCCTTTGGTGAGTGGTCTTCTCCAAGGTTGAGACCATGCATGTAACACTCTTCTCTTTTTCTTTATGCCTCCAAACATTTTGCTTTTGCTGCTGCTAATTTGACATCATTTTGAGATTGAAGTGCACTCGCTCGTCTACGTAAATGTGGCTCTGAAATGAGCTTTGCTTCTGCAGGTGCGTACATCCAAGGATGAGCTCTCGAATGGCTCCTTCTAGCTCGGGAGGAGGAGTGCTGACATCCGGCCTTCAATGGTTGTTCTTTTCCCTGTAGGAAAACGTGCCCTAATATGGCACTTTCAAATCTGCACCTTATGCTATCAAAAAATAGATTAGAGGAGTGCAAGATGATGTAATATATTTCATAATAAGGCTTTTAATAAACCTTCTTTTGCACTCTTTTTTCCAGATTTTAGATTCTGGTTTTATGGCAGATTTCTTGCAATATAAGGGTTTGAGGTTGTCTTTGACAATAGACACACCTTCCCATTTTTACTTGGAAACTTTTGATAGCAAGTCCAAATCTCAATAACAGTAGATAGGAATTTTTTAATTGATGCAAATTTTTTGCATTCTTTTCTTTTTGCATTTACTTGTAATGCTTCTTACTTTCATAAGCTTCTATCTCTATTTTTTTAGGTTAGTTATGTTCTTCTCCAAATCTAGAGGATTCTAACCCTTATTGGTGGCTTCTATTGGCCACACCAAGTTGCAGATTTTTGTGCTTCAATAGTGTCTTTAGACACTTGATACAAATCAGATTTTGTGCCTTTCAAGAAACACAAAAACTAATTTTCTTTTTGAGAGTAGTATAATAGTACAAACTTTTTAATGCACTAATATTACACCTTATCACTCCAATCAACTCTCAAAGAAATGCACTTAATAATCTACTGCAACTAATCAAGAATAACCTAAAAAGAATCTTTAGGAGTTATTCTGAAATTTCACTACAATCAAAGTTGTAGGACTTAGTCTTATTTTTTTCAATAATAGATAATAGGCAGTTGATAGAAACTAATATGGAATCTAATCAACTCCTAATAAATGTGCAATTGAATCCTTAAAAGAATCTATTTTTCCTTTGCACTTTAGAAGACTGAAAATCTGATTTCCTTTTTGCAACTTTAATCCAATTTCAGGTGCTCTAATAAATTTAATAAGTAGTTCAATTTAATGAGTCTTTTTGCACCATAAGTTGCATACCTTTTTCTGTAGCTCTTCTCCCACCTTTGTAGAGGATGTAGGCCTTGGTGTCTAGGAACACCAAGTTGCTGCTTCTAGTAGGATGTCATTCATAACTCCTTCTTCACCAAATGATGGTCTCGAACTTTCTTTTACGAGCCTAGGATTTGGTGGCTTGTTCTCCTCTTGTGTTCTCCTCCTTCTACTGTAGATTTGGAGAAGTCTATGTCTCTAGGGTGGTGCCTTCTTGTTGTGAGAGGTAATCTTCAAATATTCAGTATTTGGTGAGCTTCTTCTATCTTCAAGTCCTCTTCCCGAGTTTTGACTTCAAGCAGGATCTTCTTCTAGGGTTTGGCACTCCTTGCCAAACTTCTTCTTCCCAGATTTGGCACTCCTTGCCAAATTCTCCTCTTGGGCTTGTTGTCGGATGGTGACAATTGTCCCAAGTCCTTCACTATCAGGGACTTCACCTAGATAGTGGATTTCTCCAATGAGTTCTCAAAGAACTCTCTTGATCTTCAGCAAGGCTCTCCTAGCCTTTCCTGGATGCTCGATGAGACCTTCTCAAGGTCTTTGATCTGGCAGCTTCTGATGGTCTTCCCTTAGACCATTTCTTCAACCTTCTACTTCTGGAAGTGTTGGTGGTGAGATCTTCTCCTGGATCTTCTGATTCTGCTACTTCTAGCTTCGAGCAAGACTCTCCTAGTCCTTCTTCTTCTTCCAAGACTGGAAGTTCTTCAATGAGATCTTCTCCTGATCTCTTCTCTTTTGCTTCAGGATAAGCTGATTCTGAAGAAGATGCTCTTCCTAACTCTCTTGTAGGAAGTCTCCCAACTCACTGAATCTTTTGTTCCTGCAACAAGAATATTAGTACTAAAATATTTAATCTACTTCTGAATCAAATATTCTTCTCGAATTCTTCTTCAGGATCAAGGCTTTTATGGCCTATTTTGATGTTAAGGCTTCTATGGCCTTTTTCAGTACCAAGGCTCCTATGGCCTTTTTCAGTATCAAGGTTGTTGTGGCCTTTTTCAATATCAAGGCTTCTATGGCCTTTTCAGTATAAGACTTATGTGGCTTCCTCTGCAAGGCTTCTATGGCCTTTATGTATCAAGGCTCTTGTGGCCTGTTCTTCAAGTGTGGATTTCTACAATCCAAAAATGGAGATCTTCAGTCTCCTATCTTCACCATGATCCTTCATAGGAAGTCTTCTTCCATAGTATTCTTCTCTCGCACGATGAACTAACCTCTGCACTATGAGGGCACTCCGACCATCGGGCAATGAAGTTGGAGTCTCCTAGTTGTTTGTCATAGGAGGAGTCCCAATCCTCTAAGGATTAATTTCCTGCAACAAAAGAAACTTTAGGTACCTATTAGCAAACTCCAGATGACCTGGATGATCTTCACTAGATGATCTATCAACCTAGTGGATCGAAATGTTGAGTCCTAGTCTTCACGAGTTTTCATAACAACTCTGTGGAACAGACTCTAGATGAAAATGATCTCAGTATTTCTAAAACTGAGATTCCTTTCAGTCCTATCTTTGTGACTCTCCCAAAATCAACCACCTAGATGCTCCTGAGATATTTTGCCAATGGCTGGTCCAATGGTGCATCAGTTTGACAAAACTCTTAGGCAAACCAATAATGGTGGTTCCTTAAAGACCTGCATAGATTAGATCTACCATAGCTCTGATACCACTATTAGCTTTTGATGCATGATCCATGAGAGATAACAATCACAAGATGTAGAATAAGATGCAATAAAGTAAATCTGCTAGATGATTGAAGAATGCTGAAATATAAAAGATATAAAATATTACAATGTAGCTATGGAGGAAGTGAGCACTCCATTAACAAAGCTATATATCTACATCATATCCATCACCAGTAAATGGTGTGGAACACAATCCACTAACCTACGCTATCAAACAATGTCTCCTAGATTTCCTCTACCTATCTTGCTTCTATCTATCTAAGAGGCCATCCTTATATATGCAAAAATAGGATGCTTGCCCAACACTCTAACTAGTTGTGCATAGGACACCTTGCACATGTACAACTTGCACATGGACACTTGTCCATTTATTACAATGCATGAAGTCACTAGATAACTTGCACAGGAAGTAATCTAGGTATGTATCTTGGAGGATACATTTACATAACCCAAATGATGGAATAGACATTATTTCCAACCAAAATATCAACTACATCAAATCATATTTCACATTTATACAACAATATTCTGATTAAGCATGATAAAACAACATTAGCAACTCAAACATGAACATAAGCATGATTATGGTGATCATCACAAAAATAATCATAATATTTTGCATTACACATAACCATAAAAATAAAAAATTACAAAAGAAAAAGAATAGTAGTAATATATATATATATATATGTATGTATATGTCTCTCAAAATAAAATTACATAAGGTACAAAAGTTGACTAGAATACCACAATCATAAATTGGTATACTCAGTCAGTAGGTATACCATAAAATCAAGACTTGGCATATCATCCCCTAGAACCCCTAGAACTCTGGGTATCATCATATGGAGGTCACTTGGGTACCTAAAATTGTGTGGTCCCAAAAACTAACCTAGAAATTAATCTAGATTAGCTCGGAGCCACTAACTCTAGGGGTAATGGATCCATTTG
Organism: Wollemia nobilis; assembly: GCA_028583015.1. Lineage (NCBI taxonomy): Eukaryota > Viridiplantae > Streptophyta > Pinopsida > Araucariales > Araucariaceae > Wollemia > Wollemia nobilis. The sequence continues at coordinate 16,537,079 of JAQPPZ010000521.1, forward strand.
ACCCTCGAGCACTGCCTAAAAGTAGAGTGTCTGATAGAATGTTATCTATTGAGATACTAAGATAGCCTTTGCCTACATTTCCATTAGTGCACTCTATAATGTGCTACTCCTTGAGGACTGGGCTGAAGCCCCACTCCTTGTTTAGTGTGACTGTGACTGTATCTTATGAGATACCCCATGTTCCTACATCTGGGCTAATTGAGCCTAAGCATTCCCTTGTAAATTTTATGAATGTGTGAATTGTACCTCTAAGGACTATATTTAACTCACCTTAATGCTAATTTGACTCCTTAAATCAATATTCTCTATCTGTATAGTAGAAACCTCTCCTGCACTGCTTGACTCCCCAACCTCCATAGCAATGCCATTCTCAGGTGAGTCCTATCAAGAAGCTGAAGGGGCATCCTATTGAGGAGACAATACAACCTGCTATGATGGAGGTACCTACTGCTGTGGAGATCTAACCTGCTACTACTGGTCACTCCCTCCCTCAATTAATAGGACTCTCTCCTATCGAGTGGAACTCTGTATTTGCCTCCCTCATCTCATTTGAGGACCCTCTCTTCTCTATGTCTATATCCTCTATATCTCACTACTATTGTATATTTTATCTCTATTTATTGGCCTCTTGATAGGCCTGATTACCCGATCGACCATACCTCTCTCTCATGTGATCCTCGTAGGGAGGATGGTGGTATACCACTCAAGGTACCCATCCTCCAATATTGCATCATCTACCTTAGCAAGTGTGACTACTAGGTCATCCTTGTATTCCTTAACAAACCTATTGAGATTCAATTTCTTGCTAGTGGTCATAGAATCTTGATTCACTCATCGATACGTAAAATATCATATCGTAATAATCTTGTGCACCAATGCAAATTAATGCTACACTCGATCCACTTGATGTAGCTCTATCTCCCCTCACTCCATTTGAAGCCATCATACTCATCGTACGTGAGACAGCTCCGCCCTATCGTCCTCTTAGTCAGGATGCCTTTGCCAAGGTCTCTAACAAATCCAAGGTATGATCAACTCATCGATCACCTGCCTAGCCTCCTCTAGGCCACTCATCCTCCTCACCTGGCCTCTTGAAGGACCATAGTGGAATACATTAGGTCATCCATCTATCTACTGATGAGAAAGCCCCTCTAACCTCCTCATTGTAATGTGATCTAATAATTATACCAGTAGAAGTGTCATAAGGACCAAGTTATGACCCTTATTATACATGATATTAAAGAATAACCTGTATAAGTGGTTTAGTATATAGGGCCCCACAAAAAATGTTGGCTAGAATATCTCATATTGACCACCAACTCAGCTAAGGCCCATTGAAAATTTCATCAACTCTGATGGCATCACATTAATCCTACAACTATCCTTGATAATACCTTTGTTAGTCGATACACTCCCTTTGCATCAATCAGTCCCTCGATGCTGACTTCGCTCTACTCAATAAGAAAATATAGATCTCCTGTTAGCCACTGCATCACTTGATACTGGGCCATGAACTAATAGAAAAATTGACCCCTAATAGGAACCTGGAGGATCCTCCAAATATCCTCCAAAGTCAAGGTCATCTCCTCTATCGATAGTCAAAAGGTAGAAGATCCTGGATACTACCTCTCCACCAATGCAATTAAGAGAGTAATATACCTCTATGCATGGCATCTCAACCACATGTCGTAGGTCCACTACCTCTAGTATTATTATTTCAATGGCACTTACGCTTCTAACATGATCATTGATGCCCTTGTAGCACCACTCACAGTTCTTAAGAGCACCTCGCTACAAACAAAAACAAAATCATTAAGTTCAAAAAATATAAAAAAAAAATCAAAACATACAACAATAATCATTCACATTAAAATTCAAATCTTGCAAATTCAGACCTTATGTGCGAATTTGGAAGTAATTTGCAAATTTAGAACCCAATGAATTTGGCCATGCGATGGCAAGCCACATCTAAATTCGTAGAAATGTAAAAATAAAACCTAAAAATAAAAAAATAAAACCTATAGATATATTTACCCATATCCTTACGCATAATCTATTGCTAATTTTGTGGCTTGCACTGCGTTCGCCTGATGAATATAAGTCGTCATTTTCTCTAGAGTAAAAATGTAGAACGAAAGGGTAAAAATTAATTAGGGTTTTTGAAGAACACAAGCTTATACTGAGAGGGGGGTTGAACAGTATAAGACCACTTTTTACTTTTTCTTCCAAATCAATATTATGTTGTGTAAAGATAGCAATATCAATAGTAGTAATTAAAGCAATGCATAAAAACCATACACAATAGAGACACCACAATTTATGTGGTTCACCCAATGTGGGCTACTCCACGGAGAAAATATTTTACTAAAACTTTCTCAATCAATCTCTTTGGGAATAACTCCCAATTACAATGTTTATGGATCTCTGTCCAAAGGAGATGCTGATCCCCTAATCTCAAGTTCATGGATCTCTTCCATAGGAGAACTCTTTCCCATTCTACTCTGGCTATGTGATATTCTAGAAGACTCTGTCTCTTTGCTACACTGACTGGTGGACCTCTCTCCACTTGAAGACTCCTCACTCATATCTATCTTCAACTATGCTGGCTATTGGATCTCTATCCACTAAGACTCTGTCCTTTGTACTCTGTCACCTCCAAAGCTTTGTCAATAGGCTCATTAAGAACCTACTCAATAGGCTCACACAGAACCTGCTTAATAAGCTCACACTAAACTTGTCCAATGCTGAATAACAAGCTCACACAGAACCTGTCCAATGCTGAATAACAAGCTCACACAGAACTTGTCCAATGTTTAATAACAAGGTCACACAAAACCTATCCAAATATGAATAACAAGCTCACATAGAACCTATCCAAATCTACTCCAACAATCTCACTAAGAACTTGTCCAAATATGCTCTAGCAAGCTCACAAAGAACTTGCCCAAATATGCTCTAGCAAGCTCACCAAGAACTTGCCCAAATCTACTCTAGCAAACTCACCAAGAACTTGCCCAAAACTTTTCATAAATCTATCCCAAAGGCCTTCTCAAAGGCTCAATAAATCATGCTCAAGTAGTACTCAAAATTAACTCAACAATGAATGGCAATGTACTCATCAATGAATGACAACAATGATCCACAATAATCTCAAATCAACTCAACTCATAGAAGCATAAAGAGAATTGTTAGAGAATCAATATGTTCTAATATCAATCTCAACTCAACTCAACTCAAATCAACTCATAGAAGCATAAAGAAAATTGTTATAGACTCAATATGTTCTAATCTCAATCTTAACTCAACTCAACTCAACTCAAATCAACTCATAGAAGCATAAAGAGAATTGTTATAGACTCAATATGTTCTAATCTCAATATTAACTCAACTCAACTCAAATCAATCTCAAATAACCTCAATTCAATATCATAGAAGCATAAAGAGAATTTTTAGAGACTCAATATGTTCTAACCTTACTATCAACTCAAATTAGAATAATGGAATAGTTTGTTTCATAGGACTTGAACAATCACTTCACACATCACTTGACTAGGCTCAATAAACTCAACTCAACCAATCACCACAAGGGACAACTCTCTCTCACACAACCCTAGTACAAGTATGTATCAACCAACTCAAGTGTTTCCAACAATGCTTAACCACAAATATCACATAATAATGATACTCATGTTATTTTATAACTCAAGTTCTTTCATAACCAATGGGCTTCAACAACTATGCTTATCAAACAAGTTTTAGACACAACTCTCAATTCTGAAAACCTTGAAGCATTCAACAAACCACTTTCGAAAATGAAACCACAAACAATTCTTTTCCCTCCAATGATATTTCAGAAATCAACCACCATAAACAATAAATAGGAGAATGTGCCCATACCTTTTATGAAGATGAAAAAACCTCTTTGTAAATCTGCCACAATCACAAAATTATTTTACCAATCTTCACAAGGGTTAGTAGATCACAAAATAATCAACATTACTCCACTTTTCAATAATCATCACCAAGGCCTTTAATTGCACAACTTCATTATCTCTCCTAAAACCACTTGTACCATAAAATAAACTAAATCAAAAAATTGCATAACATTTTAACTCCCAAAACCACTTATACCATAAAATAAAATAAATCACAATATTACATACCTTGTCACTTCATGAATGAATTAATCCTCTTGAAAAAAAGGAACAAGGAAAACTTCACTTTTGGAACCCCTTTGCAAAATCATAAATATCTCCTTACACACACCTTATTTCTCCTTATAAATACATTAGTCAAATAGCCCTCGAAATAATCTTTTCGATGATATATAATATGCCCCCTTTCCGAAATAAATTGAAACCTTTACATATATATATATGTATGCCAACCTCCATTAATTGCACATAGGTCGGCCCTCCATTAATTTAAACTTAAACTTCAAACTTTAATATCTTCATCACCGGAGGTCCTTTTCGATGAAACAAAATTCCACCTTGGATTTTAATAAAAGCCCTTTCCATATAAGCACACCATGGTTTTCAATAAAACCTTTTATTTTTCCTGCCTTGGTTTTCATAAAAACCCTGTAAATAGCCATGCTTTCCAAAATATCATAAATGCTTATTTATGAAATATTTTGGCCACCAAAATCAAATGTGATCCATGTGACATCAATGACAACATAAAATGCCTCAAATCAACTCAAATTTCCAACAATCTCCCCCTTTATCATTGATGGCAACACCTCTAAAGCAAACACCACAATCACTACAAAAACCATCTCTAAGAATCAAATTTGCTCCCCCTGACTCAATACTTTCTATGGATGCTGCTCCCCCTAACTCAATACTCTCTTTGGAGGCTTCTCCTCCTAAATAAAATCTCTCTTTGGAGACTGCTCCCCTAACTCAAAGCTCTCTCCCTTACTCAAATCTCTCCCCCTTTGACATCAATGGTAAAAGGGACACCGATGGGGCTAAAATATATGAATCTTAAGCTTAGCCCCCATCACCCCCTTTTTCTTTTGAGGTGATTAATTTTGGGGTGGGAGTACTTTTACTCCCATCTCACTTTGTTTCTTTCCTCTATCAACTTCCTTCCATGTTTTTTTGATATCCTTCTCTTGATGAATTACTTGATCTTCTTGTCTATAACCTGTTTGAATTTCTTGCCTTGAACCTATTTGTAATTGATTCCTACACCATATTGCAATATGCCCAAATTTATTGCAATTAAAACACTTTATATTGTAGCCTTTGGTTGGTGCCCATGCCTTAAAATTATTCTTGAAATAATTTCCATATCCATTCCTTTCCTGAACCCTGTATCATGAAGCTCTGTTTTCATGACCATTATGACCATGACTTCTAAATTGTGTAGCTCTAAAATGAAAACCATGTTACTCATTTCCTTTGCACTGAAAAGCTCTATGACCAATCCTGTTACATGAGAAGAAATGTCCCTAAAAACCATACCTTCTTCCCTTGAAGTTTCTTCTAGAAAAATCAAACTTCTTTGATCCATAAACCCTTTCTTGAACATTATCCTTATGATCATATTCAACTTGTGCATTTCATTATTGAACATTCTTTGTAGCATCTAAAACCTCTTCCTTGCCTTTCTATTCAAGAATTTTTTTTCCCTTTGAGCTTGATTCACCTATCTCAAAACAAGAACCAAACTGAATATTTGGAGCCATAGGAACTTTGGAACTTTCCTCACAAATCTTAGGTGCTTCCTTTCTTTCATATTTTAGAACTTCCTTTACTTTTGATTGTGATTCCCCAAACCTAAAATATGAGACCTTTGGTGCTTTGAAACATTTCCAAAACTTGTGCAACTTATCCTTGGAGTATTTCACTTCCAACCTTAAGGAAACAACTTCATGTTCTAATATTTCACATTCTTGCTTCCTTACCTTTAATTGTTCAAGCATATCTTCTTCAATTTTCTTTGCATCTTCAATCATGATTTTTAGATCAATGAGATATTGTAGGAGCTTTGCCTTCATCTTATCATCCTCTTGTGCTTGAGCCTTTACTCTTGAGTTTTCTCTTTTTATTTCGTCAAAAGCTTGTTCTGACACTTTCTTTTCTTCATGATCATAACTATGCCTATTTTCCTCTTCATGATAAATTCTTACTTGAGATTCCTACTTTTGATATTTAGTAGGAGCTTCTTATTTTCACTGGACCCTCTCCTATGGAGTGGACCTCTTTATCTACCTCCCTCCTATCATTTGAGGACCCTCTCTCCTCTATGTCTATATCCTCTATCCCTCTCCCTATTGTTGTCTATTTTATCTCTATCTATTGGTCTCTTGATAGGCCCGATGTACCTGATCGACCATACCTCTCTCTCATGTGATCCTTGTAGGGAGGATGGTGGTATACCACTCAAGGTACCCATCCTCCACTCTTGCATCATCTACCTCAGCAAGTGTGACTACTAGGTCATCCTTGTATTCCTCAACAAACCTATTAAGATTCGATTTCTTGCTAGTGGTCATAGAATCTTGATTCACTCATCGATACCTAAAATATCATACCATAAGAATCCTCTGCACCAACCCAAACTAATGTTGCACTCGTTCCACTCAATGTAGCTCTATCTCCCCTCACTCCATCTGAAGCCATCATACTCATCGTACGTGAGATAGCTCCACCCTATCATCCTCCTATCTAATATGCCTTCGCTAGGGTCTCTAATAAATCCAAGGTATTATCAACTCATCGATCACCTACCTATCCTCCTCTAGACCATTCATCCTCCTTCCATGGCATCTTTAAGGACCATAGTGGAATACATTAGGTCAGCCATCTATCTACTGATGAGGAAGCACCTCTAGACTCCTCATTGTAATGTGCTCTAATAACTATACCAGTAAAAGTGTTGTAAGTACCAGGTTATGACCCTTATTATACATGATATTAAAGAATAACCTATATAAGTGGTTTAGTATATAGGGCCCCACACAAAATGTTGGCTAGAATCTCTTATATTGACCACCACCTCAACCAAAGCCCATTGAAAATTTCATAAACTCTGATGGCATGACATTAATCCTACAACTATGCCTGACAATACCTTTGTTAGTCAAGACACTCCCTTTGCAGTAATCAGTCCCTCGATGTTGACTTTGCTCTACTCAATAGGAAAATATAGATCTCCTATCAGCCACTGCATCCCTTGAAACTGGGCCATGAACTAATAGATAAATTGACCCCTAATAGGAACCTGGAGGATCCTCTAGACATCCTCCAAAATCAAGGTCATCTCCTCTATCAATAGTCGAAAGGTAGAAGATCCTGGATACTACCTCTCCACCAACGCAATTAAGAGAGTAATATACCTCTATGCATGACATCTCAGCCACATGTCGTAGGTCCACTACCTCTAGTATTATTATGTCATTGGCACTTAGGCTTCTGACATGATCATTGAAGCCCTTGTAGCACCACTCACAGTTCTTAAGAGCACCTCGCTACAAACAAAAACAAAATCATTAAATTCAAAAACTATCAAAACAAAAATCAAAATATACAACAATAATCATTCACATTAAAATTCAAATCTTGCAAATTCAAACCTTATGTGCAAATTTGGAAGCAATTTGCAAATTTAGAGTTGTCTAAAAATAGATTAAAATGACCGAATCTAAAGCAACATGTCTGAATTTGCAAAATCATACCCCTTCTCAATCAAATTTGAACGTACAAATTCATTAAAAGTCACCCAAATTTGCAAATTTGGATGTCATTTCAGACGAATTCAGACGTTTAAATTTTTTGGAAAGGTTCCAATTTACGAATCTGGCCATGCGATGGCAAGCCACATCTAAATTTCTAAAAATGTAAAAATAAAACCTAAAAATCAAAAAATAAAACCTATAGATATATTTACCTGTATCCTTATGCATAATCTATTGTTAATTTTTTGGCTTGCACTGCGTTCGCCCGATGAATATAAGTCATCATTTTCTCTAGAGCAAAAATGTAGAATGAAAGGGTAAAAATGAATTAGGGTTTTTGAAGAACACAAGCTTATACTGAGAGGGGGGGTTGAACAATATAAGACCACTTTTTACTTTTTCTTCCAAATCAATATTATATTGTGTAAAGATAGCAGTATCAATAGCAGTAATTAAAGCAATGCATAAAAACCATACACAATAGAGACACCACAATTTATGTGGTTCACCCAATGTGGGCTACTCCACGGAGAAAATATTTTACTAAAAATTTCTCAATCAATCTCTTTGGGAATCACTCCTAATTACAATGTTTATGGATCTTTGTCCAAAGGAGATGATGATCCCCTAATATCAAGTTAATGGATCTCTTCCATAGGAGAACTCTTTCCCCTTCTCCTCTGGCTATGTGATCTTCTAGAAGACTCTGTCTCTATGCTGCACTAACTGGTGGACCTCTATCCACTTGAATACTCCTCACTCAGATTTATCTTCAACTATGCTGGCTACTAGATCTCTATCCACTAAGACTCTATCCTCTATACTCTATCACATCCAAAGCTCTGTCAATAAGTTCACTAAGAACCTGCTCAATAGGCTCACACAAAACATGCTTAATGAGCTCACACAAAACTTGTCCAATGATGAATAACAAGATCACACAGAACCTGCCTAATGCTGAATAACAATCTCACACAGAACTTGTCCAATACTTAATAACAAGCTCACACAAAACCTATCCAAATCTAAATAACAAGCTCATACAAAACTTGTCCAATACTGAATAAAAAGTTCACACATAACTTGTCCAATGTTGAATAACAAGCTCACATAGAACCTATCCAAATATACTCCAACAAGCTCACTAAGAACTTATCCAAATCTACTCTAGCAAGCTCACCAAGAACTTGCCCAAATCTGCTCTAGCAAGCTCACCAAGAACTTGCCCAAATCTGCTCTAGCAAGCTCACCAAGAACTTGCCCAAAATATTTCACAAATCTATCACAAAGGCCTTCTCAAAGGTTCAATCAATCATGCTCAAGTAGTACTCAAAATGAACTCAACAATGAATGGCAATGTACTCATCAATGAATGACAACAATGATCCACAATACTCTCAACTCAACTCAACTCATAGAAGCATAAAGATAATTTTTAGAGACTCAATATGTTCTAATCTCAATATCAACTCAACTCAACTCAAATCAACTCATAGAAGCCTAAAGAGAATTCTTCCAAATAAATATTATGTTGTGTAAAGATAGTAGTATCAATAGCAGTAATCAAAGCAATGCATAAAAACCATACACAATAGAGACACCACAATTACGTGGTTCACCCAACGTGGGCTACTCCATGAAGAAAATATTTTACTAAAACTTTCTCAAGCAATATCTTTGGAAATCACTCCCAATTACAATGTTTATGGATCTCTGTCCGAAGGAGATGTTGATCCCCTAATCTCAAGTTCATAGATCTCTTCCACAGGAGAAATATTTCTCCTTCTACTCTGGCTATGTGATCTTCTAGAAGATTTTATATCTCTGCTGCACTGACTGGTGGACCTCTCTCCACTTGAAGACTCCTCACTCAGATCTAACTTCAACTGTGCTAGCTGTTGGATCTCTATCCACTGAGACTCTGTCCTCTGTACTCTGTCACCTCAAAATCTCTATCAATAGGTTCACTAAGAACCTACTCAATAGGCTTAATTCTCTAATCTCAATATTAACTCAACTCAACTCAAATCAATCTCAACTCAACTCAAGTCAATCTCATAGATGCATAAAGAGAATTGTTAGAGACTCAATATGTTCTAACCTTACTCTTAACTCAAATTAGAATAATGGAATAGTTTATTTCATAGGAATTGAACAATCACTTCACACATCACTTGACTAGGCTCAATCAACTCAACTCAACCAATCACCATAAGGGACAACTCTCTCTCACACAACCCTAGTCCAAGTATGTATCAACCAACTCAAGTGTTTCCAACAATGCTTAACCACAAATATCACATAATAATGATACTCATGTTATTTTCTAACTCAAGTTCTTTCACAACCAATGGGCTTCAAAAACTATGCTTATCAAACAAGTTTTAGACACAACTCTCAATTCAAAAAACCTTGAAGCATTCAACCAACCACTTTCGAAAAGGAAACCACAAACAATCCTTTTCCCTCCAATGATATTTCAGAAATCAACCACCATAAAAAATAAATAGGAGAATGTGCTCATACCTTTTATGAAGATGAAAAAACCTCTTTGTAAATCTGCCACAATCACAAAATTATTTTACCAATATTCACAAGGGTTAGTAGATCACTAAATATTCAACATTACTCCACTTTTCAATAATCATCACCAAGGCCTTTAATTACACAACTTCCTTATCTCTCCTAAAACCACTTGTGCCATAAAATAAAATAAATCAAAAAATTGCATAACATTTTAACTCCCAAAACCATTTATACCATAAAATAAAATAAATCACAATATTACATACCTTGTCACTTCATGAATGAATTAATCCTCTTGAAAAAAAGGAACAAGGCAAACTTCACTTTTGGAACCCCTTTGCAAAATCAAAAATATCTCCTTACACACAACTTATTTCTCCTTATAAATAAATTAGTCAAATAGCCCTTGAAATAATCTTTCTGACGATATATAATATGCCCCCTTTCCAAAATAAATTGAAACCTTTACATATATATATGCCAACCTCCATTAATTGCACATAGGTCGGCCCTCCATTAATTTAAACTTAAACTTCAAACATTAATATCTTCATCATCGGAGGTCCTTTTTTGATGAAACAAAATTCCACCTTGGATTTTAATAAAATCCCTTTCCATATAAGCCCACCATGGTTTTCAATAAAACCTTTTATTTTTCCTTCCTTGGTTTTCATAAAAACCCTGTAAATAGCCATGCTTTCCAAAATATCATAAATGTTTTTTTATGAAATATTTTGGCCACCAAAACCAAATGTGATCCATGTGACATCAATGATCCATGTGACATCAATGACAACATAAAATTCCTCAAATTAACTCAAATTTCCAACAATATCCCCCTTTGTCATTGATGGCAACACCTCTAAAGCAAAAACCACAATCACTGCAAAAACCATCTTTGAGAATCAAAGCTGCTTCCCCTGACTCAATACTCTCTATGAAGGCTGCTCCCCCTAACTCAATACTCTCTTTGGATGTTGCTCACCCTAAATCAATACTCTCTTTGGATGCTGCTCCCCCTAACTCAAATATCTCTTTGGAGGCTGCTCCCCCTAACTTAAAGCTCTCCCCCTTACTCAAATCTCTCCCCTTTGACATCAATGGCAAAAGGGAAACCTATGGGGCTAAAATATATGACTCTTAAGCTTAGCCCCCCTCACCCATTTTTCTTTTGAGGTGATTAATTTTGGGGTGGGAGTACTTTTAGTCCCATATCACTTTGTTTATTTACTCTATCAACTTCCTTCCATGTTTTTTTGATATCCTTCTCTCGATGAATTACTTGATCTTCTTTTCTAGAACCTGTTTGAATTTCTTGCCTTGAACCTATTTGGAATTGAGTCCTACACCATATTGCAATATGACCAAAGTTATTACAATTAAAACACTTGATATTGTAGTTTTTGGTTGGTGCCCATATCTTGAAATTATTCTTGAAATAATTTCCATATCCATCCCTTTCCTGAACCCTGTATTGTGAAGCTCTATTTTCATGACCATTATGACCATGACTTCTGAATTGTGTAGCTCTAAAACCAAAACCATGTTTATCATTTCCTTTGCACTGAAAATCTCTATGACCAATCCTGTTACATGAGAAGAAATGTCCCTAAAAACCATACCTTCTTCCCTTGAAGTTTCTTCTAGAAAAATCAAACTTCTTTGATCCATAAACCCTTTCTTGACCATTATCCTTATGATCATATTCAACTTGTGCGTTGCATTATTGAACCTTCTTTGTAGCATATAAAATCTCTTCCTTGCCTTTCTATTCAAGAATTTCTTTTCCCTTTGAGTTTGATTCACTTATATCAAAACAAGAACCAACCTGAATATTTGGAGCTATAGGAACTTTGGAACTTTCCTCACAAATCTTAGGTGCTTCCTTTTTTTCATCTTTTATAACTTCCTTTCCTTTTGATTGTGATTCCCCAAACCTGATATTGAGACCTTTGGTGCTTTGAAACCTTTCCAAAACTTGTGCAACTTATCCTTGGAGTCTTTCACTTCCAACCTTAAGGAAACAACTTCATGTTCTAATATTTCACATTCTTGCTTCCTTACCTTTTATTGTTCAAGCATATCTTCTTTAGTTTTATTTGCCTCTTCAACTATGATTTTTAGATCAATGAGATATTGAAGGAGCTTTGCCTTCATCTTCTCATCCTATTGTGCTTGAGCCTTAAGTATTTAGTTTTCTCTTTTTATTTCTTCAAAATCTTGTTCTGACACTTTCTTTTCTTCATGATCATAACTGAGCCTATTTTCCTCTTCATGATAATTTCTTACTTGAGATTCCTGCATTTGATCTTCAGTAGGAGCTTGTTATTTTTCACTGACTAAGAGACTTTCATTATTTTTGCTAGAAGCACTAATTGCTTCTTCCATATGCAAGCTATTCTTGTCATGCCTACCTTGTTCATACATGTTTTCCTTTTCTTTTTTATTCTTGTATTCATCTTCACTATTTTGATTGTGCCTGTCTTCCTTGAGTTCCATTTCATCTTCACTATCACTGAAGCCATTGCAATAACCTGAGACATGATCGAGTTGACCACAAGCAGAATATTCTTCTTTTGAAACCTTGAATGCTACTTTTTGAGCAACAATATCTTTGAAAATCCAGTCAAGTTCCATTTCCTCTCTATTGCTGCTATACCCATTTTGTGGATAATAAAATGCCCTGTGACCAAAGCTTACCACACTCAAGACATATTATTGATTTTTCTTCTTCTCCTCTTACAGCGTCAAGATCAGAATCATTTTTCTTCTTAGATCTCATGGTTCTTATTTTGTATTTATTTTCCATGTGTGTTCTTGTAGAATTTGCCCTCAAGCTATTAGCCTTTCCAAAGGAACCCACTCTAATACCAATTGAAGAACACAAGATTATACTAAGATGGGGGGGTGAACAGTATAAGACCTTTTTTTACTTTTTCTTCCAAATAAATATTATGTTGTGTAAAGATAGTAGTATCAATAGCAGTAATCAAAGCAATGCATAAAAACCATACACAATAGAGACACCACAATTACGTGGTTCACCCAACGTGGGCTACTCCATGAAGAAAATTTTTTACTAAAACTTTCTCAAGCAATATCTTTGGAAATCACTCCCAATTACAATGTTTATGGATCTCTGTCCGAAGGAGATGTTGATCCCCTAATCTCAAGTTCATAGATCTCTTCCACAGGAGAAATATTTCTCCTTCTACTCTGGCTATGTGATCTTCTAGAAGATTCTATATCTCTGCTGCACTGACTGGTGGACCTCTCTCCACTTGAAGACTCCTCACTCAGATCTAACTTCAACTCGTGCTAGTCGTTGGATCTCTATCCACTGAGACTCTGTCCTCTGTACTCTGTCACCTCAAAATCTCTATCAATAGGTTCACTAAGAACCTACTCAATAGGCTTAATGCTCTAATCTCAATATTAACTCAACTCAACTCAAATCAATCTCAACTCAACTCAAATCAATCTCATAGAATCATAAAGAGAATTGTTAGAGACTCAATATGTTCTAACCTTACTCTCAAATCAAATCAGAATAATGGAATAGTTTGTTTCATAGGACTTGAACAATCACTTCACATATCACTTAACTAGGCTCAATCAACTCAACTCAACCAATCACCAAAAGGGAAAACTGTCTCTCACACAACCCTAGTCTAGGTATGTATCAACCAACTCAAATGTTTCCAACAATGCTCAACCACAAATCTCACATAACAATGATACTCATGTTCTTTTCTAACTCAATTTCTTTCACAACCAATGGGCTTCAACAACTATGCTTATCAAATAAGGTTTAGACACAACTCTCAATTCAGAAGACCTTGAATCATTCAACCAACCACTTTAAAAAAGGAAACCACAAAAAATCCTTTCCCTCCAATGATATTTCATAAATCAACCACCATAAATAATCAATAGAAGAATGTGACCATACCTTTTATGAAGATGAAAAAACCTCTTTGTAAATCTGCCACAATCACAAAATTTTTTTGCCAATCTTTACAAGGGTTAGTAGATCACAAAATATTCAACATTACTCCACTTTTCAATAATCATCACCAAGGCCTTTAATTGCACAACTTCCTTATCTCTCCTAAAACCACTTGTACCATAAAATAAAATAAATCAAAAAATTGCATAACCTTTTCACTTCCAAAACCACTTATACCATAAAATAAAATAAATCACAATATTGCATACCTTGTCACCTCATGAAAGAATTAATCCTCTTGAAAAAAAAGGAACAAGGCAAACTTCACTTTTGGAACCCCTTTGCAAAATCAAAAATATCTCTTTACAAACACCTTATTTCTCCTTCTAAATAATTTAGTCAAATAGCCCTCGAAATAATATTTTCAACGATATATAATATGCCCCCTTTCCAAAATAAATTGAAACCTTTATATATATATATATATATATATATATATATATATGCCAACCTCCATTAATTTAAACTTAAACTTTAAACTTTAATATCTTCATCATCGGAGGTCCTTTTTAGATGAAACAAAATTCCACCTTGGATTTTAAGAAAAGCCCTTTCCACATAAGCCCACCATGGTTTTAAATAAAACCTTTTATTTTGCCTACCTTGGTTTTCATAAAAACCTTGTAAATAGCCATGCTTTCCAAAATATCATAAATGCTTATTTATGAAATATTTTGGCCACCAAAATAAAATGTGATCCATGTGACATCAATGATCCATGTGACATCAATGAAAACATAAAATTCCTCAAATTAACTCAAATTTCCAACAGTTTTTCCCTAATTTTTTATTTATATCCCTTTTTACCCCTTTTTCAAATTTTAAGTTTTGTAATAAATTTCATATTTTCCACAAAACTCGAAAGGGTACCCTAAATAATAAATGGAAAAAATGAAAAAAAACCCTTGTTTCTTTGCAACATAACTTCCCTTTCCATTACATCTTTCTTTAATGCATTTATTGTTCATAAATGGGCCAAAGAGGGGTTAAAATGTAGCCAAGGAATTTTGACACATCTTAAAATTTTCCACTCCCTAATAAACATGTTTTTACTCCCTAACAATGTACCTTCCACCCTCCAATCCCTTACCTCAATTTTTGCACTGGATAAAACTAAATTTATCTGTTTCCCCCTTAGGTTACAACATTTCTTCATTAGAGAAGAAATATTTAGGCTCTAGAGGTGAATCAACGCGATCCCAATCAATAGCATCTACATTTATATGCAATGGTTTGGACGAATTAGATAGATTATGGAGTGGAGTGGTCAAATCAATGGAGATCATGTTGATGGAATGGATCATATATCTAGGACCACATGCATGTGACTCAAAATTAGCAAAACTTCCATCCTCGAGATGTGGTTCTAGGGGTATGGGGATCTTTGGATCCGATCTATGAATATATTTTTGGATGGGATCACTGGACTCAAGGAGCTCCACATACATTGGCAGATCTGGAAACACCATGTGATAGATCACATTAAGATTTGATGGCCCTCCCCTAAGGCAAGGATGAATATTGATATCTCTGTACATCTCCTTAATCGTATAAGGTGCATTATGATAACGTAAGTAGGGAGGTCCTAAATAGGCTCTCTCTGTCTCATTCTCATCATCATTGTAGTAATAAAGACCCTCACCTCTACCTAATGGAATTGGGTGATACTCCAAATGAGGCCCCATGTAGGTTATCTCTTGATATCCATCATCGTTGTCGAAGGGCTCTTCACTCATGTTCATTGATTCCAAAGGTAAAATATGATGCAAAAGTGTAGGGCTCAAGAAGTCCAAATCAGTTTCATCCTTAACTTGTTCGTTGTTTGAGTATAACTTAGCGTTATCTATTCTATAATAATAGTATGTTCCATCACTTTTGATGATGGATACTGCATGAATGTCCTCAAAAGCAACCTTTGATTCGGCATCTATAATTGTGTCTAGATTCTAGATGTGCATACCAATATTGTTGGTAGATCCATAGTTTTGATTGTCCAAGTTAGCTCTTGGAATGAGTTCTGGGTCGGTATCCACCAAGATGTTCACATGATATCTCTTGGGTGGCTCCACAATGACATAAGTCACTAGTCGGTTATCCCTCTGAAACATGAAAGGATTAGGGTGATAAGGATTATAGTCAACTTCACCCCCCATAATGAGGTACATGTGGTCTAAATATGCCATGATAAGTTCATCCTATCCTCGAATATAGTATTCCAACCTAAACCTGTCAATTGGAAACTGATACTATGGTTCATATGGTCTTCTACACGCTTGCTCGAATAGTTCAATACCGTAACCATATCAATGGTAACGTTCGAAGTATCACATGGTGTATTATGGGTTGGATAGATAATGAACATTCACAATGAATGGTTCACTATTGTCCTCATCCATGGGTGTTGGAGATGCAACCTGGTCTAGCCCTCCATAGATGAAGTTGGTTTGGTTAGGTGGCACCCCTAATGGTTCCACCATCCCTATAGGAAGGAGATGGGCTCGCGGTCGGCCCATGTCCTATGTAGTTTTGATAATAGGTATGAACGTCATGTTCTACACAATATATTCCCCTAATTTAGGATTAACCAAGTGGATGGTCACCTACGATGTAGATGACCCTGTTGAAGATGCAGGTTAAGCAAGCTGAAGTGCCTCTTCGACTCCTCCTTGAACTTCCTCTACTTAGATGGGATTAGGGGCTTCAACAATAATTGGCTTGGTCATTTGCTTTATCTTCTTTTTGCCCACCTTTTCTTTTAAATTTCTATCATCCCATTGTATCATGGACGCTGACGGTCTAATAGAAACAGTTGTGGTGTGCTTCGATCATTGAGATACGGACATTGCAGGTCTAGCACACACTTATTTAACTTTACCTCCTAGATATTTGATTGGTGATGTTGGTTGCACATCTAGGTGTATTGAAGAGAGTATGAATTCCCCTGGTAAGTCTGATAGATTCATGTATTTAAAGGGTTCTTCATCCAAAGGCACCACGTGAATCTGTCCCTCATGAATGTATTTCATATACTAGTGTAAAATAGAAGGGATGTAATGCATCTCTATGATACAAGTCCTCCCTAGAAGTATGTTATACTGCATAGCACCTTCGATTACGTGACATATCATCGGTATGGTCTTCAGTCCTACCTGAATAGAGAAAACTATAGTATCAACCATTGAGCATAATGCATCATTGAATGCTCTCAACGTGAAGGTAGAAGGAATGATATGCATCTTGGGTAACTTCAAGTGAGTTAACGCCTTGGTAGTTATGATATTGATTGATGATCCTGTGTCAATAAAAACCCGTTTGAATGGTTTATGATTTACACATGTAATAATATGCAGTGGTGGGTCTAATATAACAGTGGAAACCATCTTGACTTCATGGTCATGAAATTGAATGACCAGTTCTTGACACTATTGCACGTGCCCTACGAAGTGTGTAAACACTTCAAGATCTTGAGGCTACACTTATATGGACCTTAAAATTTCTATGAGCATCTCCCTATGCTTAGTAAACTACTAGATTAGCTTTTAAATTGATAACTTTGCTAGAGTTGTCTGTAGGTTTTGGATCAACTTACTTCTGATGGTCACCATTGGTCTATTTGGTGGGTTGGGCACATACTGGGTTGGCCTTGGAGGAGGTGCAGCTTGGACTCTAATAGGTGCTAGAGGTTTATTTGGTTGTTCATACCTCACATTTCTTGTGACAACATTGACCATACCGATGAACCCCTAGGTTGGTGGTTTGATTCACACTTGGTTGAATTGGCCAAAATTATTCTTTGGTGCCTCATGATTTGATAGAGGATTTTTGTAAATCCCTATATTTTGGTTATCAGATGCTTGTGGGTTTTTTATAATAAGTGTACCTCTTTCGATCATATTTTACACAAGATATTTGAAATACCAACATACCTCAATATCGTGGCCTTTCGAATGATGAAAGATGCAATAATGATCATATTTATAAACTTTAGGCTTAGGTTGGTTAGGATCCATCATCTTGACTTTGGGTAATTTTATAGCCTTCGCCTCACATAATTGATGAAAAATCAAAGACAACAACTCTGATAACTGAGTGAATACATGAGGTGGATGTTGTTATTTATTTTTACCCTTATAATTGTTATGGCGTTGCTCATACTATGCTTGCAAAGGTTGGGCTTGATAGTTTTGCTTTTGCTGCCCTTTTTCTCCCTTTTTAAGGTTCAAAACCACCTAATTAACATGGGTTGGCTTGTCTTTCTATCTCTCAGTGCTTCTATTGTGCCCCTCCTTATTATTCTTGAGCTTCAAGTTACCCTCCTGTAACTTGATGTCCTAAATCACCTTGTCTTGTGCCAAAGCCTCTTTGAATGTTTGGTATTGTTGCAACTATAGCAACAATAAAATGTGCTTGGCACAACTCTTTATGAACATTCACATTAATTTAGAGGATGGGATGGAGAATGGTAGCTTTTTCATCATCTTCCTCCATCATTTTCCATAATCCATCACTGGCTCATTGTCATGTTGCGTTAGAGTGGTCAGGTCAAATAAGTTTACCTTCTTCTTGATGTCAAAGGAGAAGCATTCAAGAAATGCATCAGCTAGTTATCTAAAACTAGTGATGATGTGCCTCTTTAATTGGTTGAACCACTCTCGAGTTGGGCCTGAGAGGTTCATGATGAAGGTGCGCAGGAGCAAAGCATCATTGCTCTCAATATGAAGCACATATCTAGAAAAATAGTCACATGCTCCTATGCATCTTCCTCTCCTTGAAAATTTTCCAACCTAGGCATCTTGAAATGCTCTAGATAGGATGGAATAGGCACTGAAATGCATAGAGGTTCATTATGAGTTTTTTCAAGGTAGGTTTCTGATAAGCCATTCTTTGCTTCTCTATGGATTGGACCTTCTCTTCTAAGGCCTTATAGGCCTGCAAGGAAAGGATATCCTCTTCTCGAGATTGCCTTGGAGGCACCTTCAGAGGTAGATTCTTCCTCGATTGAGGTGGTGGACTAAGATTAACCTCCTCCTTGAATTAGGATATTTCAAGATATTCTTGTTCTAATTCCTCTCCCACTTCTTCCTCATACTACCTATTCTCATGTTGCTCAGACACTGGATGCTGATCTTTGTGTTGAGTTTCATGGTGAGTATATGTGTCTATGTACTCAGGGTGTAACTTGGGCTGTGAAGCCACTCATCTATTGAAACACTCCCTGATCTTTGTGTTGAGTTGCATGTATTGTTCATATAATTTCTATCTTATGAACCTCTACCTCTGAGTATTCTTATTTTTGAGGTGTTCCTTCTCTATGTGAACATCCTCCAATTGATCTTGGAGAATCTGTCATCTCTACTCTGACATCATTCTATGAGTTCTATCAATATGATCGGTCATATGAGGCCTTTAGGGAGTGTTCTCTATTTGAGCGACTTTATGGGTATGTTCTCCAATGGATTGATTTATCACACTCTTACCTCTGTCTATAAAGATAGCATTCATGTCAGGCTATCTCCTATAATCTATATCTATATGGGATGCAGGAGCACGTATGTCACGAGAATGCTTGGAGCACTCTCTAGGTTATTGGGTGGTCCTAATGGTGCTTTCGCTACACATGCTCACAGGTTGAGAGGGTGCATGCATAGGCTTATATCCTAGATGCCCTAGGAATATGTCTAGACCATATAACTATTTGCTACACCATGGCTCATGAGGCAACCTACCATTGGCTCCTACTTTGGATATATCTATGGTGAACTTAGTAGATTCACCCCTATGGGGAGTCTGCATGGGCCTATGATCAAAATCGGTCCCATATATTTACCCCTGAATGGGTAAATCTTGATCTTATTTATACTTGGATGGTGGAGGTCATGAGACTCCATTAGATATAGGTTGAAGGGGTACCAACATGGATTCCTCGATGACATATTCTTCAATAGAACCTAGGGATCTACATAGAATGCAGTCATGGTAAATGCTACCATATGCAGAACCCCCAATGCTGGGAAGTCCCATGTTCTGATCTGTGCCTAGAGGGATGTCTAGCACTTACTCTAATTAGGGTGTTCTCAAAAAAATTCCCTCATGTATAATTATCCTCTCTAATACTTGTTGAACAATGTCCAAGATGATTCTGTAATTGAGGGTGTTTTACATCATGATGTGCACTAGGTGGAGCTTGGGATTCGATCTCAAGTCTATGCCTAGGTTTCTTGCTCTGTGTTCACACCATTGTGTATCTTATGTCTAGATTTAACTTTTATTAACACACAAAGAATACAATTATGATTATCTCTTTTTATAGTTTTAAAATGAGCCCTAGACTGTTTGATGTGTTTTTAATTTTTTGTATTAGTAAAGTAACTCTTATCATATTTTACAAAATTTTGATGATTTTCTCAATTGTTTAAAGGCTTTCACCTATATGCTTGTAGCTCGATAATCTGGCTATGAACTCTAGATCGTGTAATCCCCCTAAAGTGCGATAATGAAAGTCCACACCCGGGAAGGGAGCACAGGTCCTCCCAGATCCTCACCTATTTTCACCCAGTCAGTATCATACCCTCTAAAGAGAAGTATATGCAATTTTTTTGGGCTATGAAAGTTTCTTGGATCTGGTATTGGTCTAGAACATAGAGTATCTGGGAGTTGGGCCAACGGATGGAAATCACCTCCACCGTCGTTGAAACCCTACTAGTGGTTGGATGTGACTCCCAACTCACTAGCGTTTAAATGCATCGTGGTGTGTGTGGGTTATTTTTAATTTGCACAAAGGAAATATGCATAATACAATATTAACATGATCATTTCCTACATGATATGCAATAAAGAACATTTGATATTCAAAGGTATATGCACACTACGCTACGTGATGTTCAGATAATGCAACTAGTATGAGTAATTGGCCACTGATTGGGCCTCATGCAAGAAAACTCTAACATTCAAATGGCCTAGACCACTAGAGACTAGGGTGGGCTACACTCAGAGACCTCTTGTTCCTAGCAGCAACTAGTAGAAGCACTAAATAAAAACCTCAAGGACCTAATTCATTTTATTGTTATTTTTATCCTTATCCTAGCTAGGTTTTATTTTTGATGCTCTATAAAAATACAGAGATAGAAAATATAAATAGAGGGTGTCATAAGGGCCTACCTCTGGTCCTCATATGATTTAGCTTTTTACTCCTACTCTATGGTTCATCTATTTTTTATCGTGGCTCTGATGTGCGACTGCGACTATTGCTCATTCCTGTCAACCACGGGCTAACGTTTTGATCGCAACTATCAACCGTGGTGAGTAACTACCACAAAAACTAGATCAAATTTAGTAAATCATGGCTAAAAATGTAGGGTCTCACCGTGATCACCTTATGTAACCACCAAAAAGGTTCTTGCTATCTAATCTATCTATTGTAATTCATGAAATAAGCACAAATGGGAAAGCATAAGTTGACAACAAGAAATAAAACAAATATAAAGGATCCCTTTATTAATTCCAATGAAGCCAAGTTACAGATTTTTCCCTCTTAGGGATACCCATTTGATACATCAATTACAATAGATTTTCAAATCCCTCTCAAGGGTAGATGCAATCAAAATGCCTTCTAGGGTGACACGAACTGCTCTAGGGTTTCGATGACCCTCTTCTCCACAATTAGAGGCATTTGTTGCCTTGCATCCCAAAACCTTGTTATTCTTGCATGCAATAAACAACAAGAAATGTTAAAAGCAAAGGAGGCCTCTCTTGATGAGGCTTTTAAAGGGTGCTTGTATAAAATATAACATGATAATCAAGAAATCAATAAAATGGTTTAGTGCATGTAAAATGATCTAAAACATGATAATCTGCCATTAGAAACATGAAATAAACTAAGATAAATCTATCTAAGCTCCTAATTAGCCAATTAAAGACATGAAAGCATGAAAAAGATTCATTATACCTACACTACAATAATGAAGAAAAATTGCAATTAACTCCTAATCTGTCGGTCAAATGTCTCTATAATGTTGAATTAACCCTACAAAATGATTAATCTAATCTAGTTAAACAAATTGGAAAACAAAGAACAGGGAAATTAGGGATTACCCTCTGACCATGGGTCCTTAAAGCGGTGGGCACTTTTCATTACGACTGATAGTCACGGTTGAGCCTGAAGTAAGTTTACCCTCCAAATCAGGGCTAATTTCTTTTATCCTCCTTTCCAAATTGATGGTAAAGGGTCACCTTTGTGTCCTCTAATAGATTTGGTGGTTGAATTGATCAATGAGTGCATGGATTGCATGGATTAGCATTTCTTGTCTCTCCTATCCTCCTAGGACCTCCATGGCAATGTGATCTCCAATTGGATAGCAAAAGTATTCCTATCAATGCATGTGAATGAGTATGCAATTCAATAGGGCTTCGTTGATCAATTGATTATGCTTCTCTCTATTTTTCCAATTTATAGGGGGATTATATAACAATTTCCAAGGGGTAGGGGTAGCTTCTTTAAGAATCTTAGATCAATATTGGGTGGTTGAGCTTGTTGGATGGAAGGATCCAGAACCTTCCTCACTCAAACTACTTCAATTCGTAACCAATTGGCTGTTGTAACTAATTTTGGATCAAATGAAGGCCAACTGACTCTGATTCATGATCATGGCTAATAGGCACGATCAACACTACTAACTGTGGGTGTCAGCAACGGCTAGCACTGACTAGGAAAAGGAGCCCAAATTGAGTGGTAAAAACCACTGATATACCTTGGAATATGTCCAAGGTCTTCCATATGGTCTTCTAGCATGTCCCATATGAGTAGTCACCTCGACATGATGCATTTTAGGTGTCTACACTCCTCAAAAAAATGTCTAAAATCCATCTAGGCCTGGATATTTGTCTAGCTTAAATGAATATAAAATCTCTTCTAATTCTTCCATGTTGACTTCCTTCATTAGATGATTATTCAAGTTTTTTACGACTGCTTATGATATTAATTCAACCACTTTTCTTTGGATTTCTTATTTTTCAATTTTATTATCTAATAATGTGGTTTGAAAATAATTTCTTGTAGGATTTTGTATTTCATTATCCTCTACCATACCCTCCCCATTGTTTTGGTTGACACATGATATGTGGTTCTCCATTATATAAGCAATCAAGGCTTTATGAAAAAGCTTAGAATTTGCATACCCTTTATGTGCCTAGTGCTCTTAACCTTAATAGATCATTATCCTCCTCAATTCTTTCCATTTGTAAAATAAACTTATATTTCTCATATTTACTCAAGTCTATGTCTATTCCATTTTATGCTAGTTTGTTTAATTCTTGTAATCTACCACATTTCTTTCTTTTTAGCTTCAACTTTCCTTATGCTTCTCTAGCATCCTAAATTTATTCTTGGTATATTTAATTTTGCTATAGAATCTGATTATTTGTTATTCCTTCAATTTTAATATCATTCCACCATTTTTGAACATTTTTATTAAAACTCCTCATGTTCCATTAGCTAAGGATTAAATTTTGAATGACACATTTTTTGGATGTTCTAATTTTTATATATTTAATAGTATTGGTGCATGGTTTGATCTCACTCTAGATAGTTTAAATGAATCCACTAATATATTTATTTCTAGGATGGATTCATCTACTAAAAACTTGTCTAATATTTGTTTAATTAATGATCCTCCTCCTCTTCTATTTGACCATGTGAAAATACCATCTTTTGGAATGATATATACTAGGATCCTATCTTCTTTCATATCTGATACCATTCTTGAATTTTGGTTTAGCCATATAATTTCTCCTTTATTCTGCTCTAATTTGAGAATTAAATTAAAGTCTTCTTCTATTATCCTCTTTTCAAGGTTTTTTAATGATCTATCTTGCCATATTCTTTGCTACCATTATTTTACCAAAGTTTGATGATTTGGTCCATACACATTTGTAAGATGATATGTTTTCCTAGATCTTTGGCATTCTAATGATATCCATATCTAATGTTCATATTTAACCACTTCTATGAACTTCTATTTTATTTTATTACATATTTTAGCAATTTCCCGTACTCAACCTCTCAATCCAACACATTCACTTTGGTATATATTAGTATTCCATATTCCTTCTATAGTTGTCCATTCATTTTCTTCTCTCTTAGTTTCCTAAAAAAATTATATTGGGACTAGATTCCTAAATATCTCCCTTTAAGGTTCTCTTTGTTGAGATAGAACCCATACCTCTTATATTCCAAGAGAATGAACAACCTTATTAATTTTTCCTCTCTATCCACTTGAGGATTTAATTTTGCTATCTTGTCCTCTATATTAATTTGCTTTGGAGATCTCTCAATGAATTTTTGAAAATATGTTTGTAATACCTCTAACCTTGTGGGTATTCCTACCTTAATATTGGTACTTGTCTCATAGTCTACTTGTAATTCTATTTGACTTAAGGATAGTATACCACCTTGCATTATTACCTCATCTTCCACTTTTTCACATTTTGTCCCTTTTTCTTTTCCTCAAATTTTTACTTTTTGCTCTTCTCATTTTTGAACTTCTTCAATCAGTTCAAACTCCTCACTATTCATTTCTAAATTCTTTTCCCCTATTGTAATCTCTTCTTTTGTTTTTTCCTTCTCCAAGGCCTCAAATTTATTTTTCACCAATGTCTCTTTTGTTGTTAGTACCGAATTTTGTTTAGTCTATTTTTTCTTTGATACATTCACAAATCCTTCATTATCCTTCTTACTACCTTGTTATTTCGATACTTGTCTTGATTTTCTTGGGAAATTATGCACATAATATCCATATTCATAGCAGAGGATGCATTTAAATGGGAACTGCTCATAATCTAGCTCTTGCTTCCATAGTTGACCCTATATTTCAATTTTAATATGCTCTCGTAAGCCTTCCATTATGTCCATATCTATACATATTCTGGCATATGTGGCTAACTTTCATTGGCATATTTTAATGAACGATATTGAAGAGTATCCTATTGCTTTAAAATATTCTTCCTACCAAAATTGATATGGGAAAAAATGCATCTTAACCCATATTAGAATGGATTTTATAATTTCTTTTCTTAGGTCAAAATTATCATCCTAGTACTTCATAATTAGTTCACTTCTTGCCATGAATTAGGAACTCCTTCAAAAATAATTTTCCTATATTTGGGTTGTTAAATGTTATTATAAAAAATCCTCTCGTTGCATATACTATCTCTAGTTCTTGCAATATTAAAAGGAGCCAACTATTTTTAAACCTAATTTTTAATACCCTTTGGAGATGGCCATAGGTTAAAGAACTAACATATTAGTCCACATTTAGCCAACTTTTTATAATCCTCTATGAGGTTTTGTTCATCAAAATTTACCTTTGAAATTTGTTCTTTTCATTTTATAAATCCATCCTTTTTAGGGAAAGAAGAAATCTCTATTTTCCTCTTCCTATATTTAGCCATTGCTTGTATTATTTCAATATGTGTCCTTTTCAAAATAACCCCCAAAGATGAAAATTCCTAAAAAACTATTTTTGGAAACCTAAATTATTTATATACCTATTTTGTCTTCTTTGTTTTTGATCCATATCTTTAATGTCTACCCTCTATTGCTTGCACATCTCCTTTGGCATATTTTAGTCATCACAATTTAAAATCTAGTTTTCTTGCCTATTCCTTGGTTCTATCGTGCTCCTTCTCAACTATCATCGACTTGCTTGATGCTATGATACTAAAATTATCAGATGCTAGGTAGATTATTTTGATATTTAAAAGTGTATTAAATGCAAGTAATGATTGATTTCATAATATTGGATAACTTTTCTTTCAAAAATTGTTTTTTCATTATCTTCTCTAATTCAAAATTCAAGGATGAAATAATAGGGTGACAACCCCTATTTATGGGGGGATATGACTTGTAGTTAATACTATGGAGTGAAAAATTTTAGTGGAGATGAATGTTTTAAAAAATATTCTAATATAGTCAAAGAATTTAAGACTTCGATATCAACTTATCAATAAGGAGTTTTTGAAGAATATTGATAATACTTTAGGGGAGTTAATAAAAGAGGGGCCGACTATCACAAAGTGAAAATATACTATGTGCACTAAGATATGAGTTACCATGGATATTTTAGAACCTTTTCCAAGTTACATTAAGGTTAAATCTAAATCAAGAGAATAAGATCAACATGCAGAGTATAAAAATATTGCATTTTGAAGCTACAAATATTATGATATTAGACAAATGCCAAGATATTAAAAATTAAAAAGAATCAAGGAGACAAATAATATTGGTCATGATATAAAATTAAATATGGAGCAAGCAAATTATATTGTAATAGAATTTGACGTAGATAAAGGATTTACCACTCCCAAAAAGTGGCAAAGAAGTCCCCTTCACCCTATCAAATGGTAACTATTTTCATGTTTTATTTGGAGTAAACATGAGAAGAAAAAAGAGGAATGCAATAGATGAGGAAGTAGAATAAATAAGAAGGATGTAAGGGATTAGAAACTAAAATTTTCAAGTTCAAATTCAAAAGGAAATAAAAGTATGAAGGAAGATGTAGAGGTAAATTTTAAAATAAAAAAGGTGCAGTATATCAAGTTTGATGCAACTAGATCATCTCCATTTTCCTCAAGTAGTATTAAATCTTCTCCTTATAATAAAATTAAAAGTTGTATAGAGTTTATCCCTTGCATTTTATAATTTCAATATTAGTATAATATATAAAGTACTATGTATTTATGCATTAAAATTTAGATTTTTTAGCACATCATAAAAATGAAAAATGTATTTCTAAGGAAACATAAAGAAAAATGTATTTTTGACACTATCCATTATACTTTAGGTTCTCTATGGTAGGTAATAACTCAAATTACATATAGTATGAAAAACGGAAGAGATTGATGAGGATGACATTGTTGATTGAAGATCATCAAAGCAAAAATGAATATTAAAAAAACTCAAAGGGATATTGTTTTGGAATACTAGAAACAAATATCACAAGTATAACAAGTGGGACTAAGCTCACAAATAAGAATAAAAATAACTGATGAAGATGGTATATTGGAATATTTAAGGTATGAAATAGGTATTATAAGTGTAATTTAATTCATGGCCACGAATGATATTGTATGGTATAATATTGGATAGGCCTAAGGGCACTCGTTGTACAATGTATTTTTTTGTTGGAGTAAAAGAGGTTGTACTTAGGTACTCCACCCTTGAAAAATCACAAATCTCTCTTTTAGAGATTGATATTTTAAAAATAGATTCAATTCTCATCTCAATTGAGTTGCTATAGCTAGATACCTACATATTTTTTCATAAAAAATTTGAATTCTTGATTTTCATTTTCTGGATCTTCTTCAATTTTCTTTGTAAATACAAATATTACAAAATTTAACATCCTTCTTCTTGATATTTTCCTAAAACAACATTCACAATACCAAAACTCCACATATACTGTATATGCACTACATCTTAGTAGAGTAATATTTCCAAAACTTTGCATTATCATAGTCTCCTTTACTAGATCTAAATTTTTAGTTTCCTTCTTGAAGCATAAGTGCAACCGCAAGAACTATGAACAATAGTTTATATGAAAATACATTAATGTTATAAAATATATCAAATATTACCAATGAAAACATTAAAGTAAATCTTAATCATTATTTAATTTAAGTAATCATTTCCAATGCCTAGAAATCAAGTGAAGACTAATGTAAAAATTTCTAGCATTTGATGCTAGATACTTAATGAGAAATCAACCACAAGATATAAAATGAGCATGCAATATTAAATATATGATAATGGCAATATACTAAGCATGTAAAACTCATAAGAAAATTTTGTAACTACTCATAAAACTGCCATTAATGAAGGCTCACAAAAATAGTACAATGATATAAAATGGAGGTCTCATACACTCCATATTTCTTACATGCTCTACATTGTATCTAGCATATCTGCCTTCACTATGCTCTCTCTCACTCTCTAATATCAAAGGCCTATATATAATGAGATGTAACTCTTGGTCTTTCACCTACCTATGAATCTTCATCTTCCTATTCTATGGACTCATGTACACATGGACAACATGCACATTTACATCATTGCACATTCTAATAATACTTATGCATTTATTACATTGCATAAAGTAAATACTCACACCCTAATCTAAGAAACTCTCCTAATATAAATATGTACCCAAGATGGTACATTAGCATGTACCAAATAATGTAATATATTCCAATACCCCCTTGTATTATATTATTTTGTTATTGAAGACTTGTCTTCAATATGGTCTTAGTCCTAGTTTTGGAACTTGAGCTCTTCTTTTCTGCTTTCTTCATTTTGCTCCCTATCTATATCTTGATCAAGTAAATAATTAGTATCTTCATAAAATACTATTTTTGCTAAAAGAGATTTAACTTCATGTTCATTTGTAGGTTCTTCCAATTCCTAAATTTCATGAATCTCTTGAACTAAATGTCCTTTTTGTTTCCCTTCTCTATATTGTAGTTGAGGATGATTGTATTGATTCTGAGAAGTATATGGATGTTGAAATTATTGTTGATGTGAATTATATTGATTATGATATTGTCTTGGTTGGAATGGCCTATTTGATTGACCTCCAAAATTTGTTTGATTTCCTTGATACTAATTTTTTGGATTTAATCTACAATAATTGGTACTATGTCCTTTCTTTCTACATACTTGACAATATCTATTATTCCATATTGATCTACCCTTTGAGAATGAAGCAACATTTCCTTGTGAATTATCTTTTGAGACTAATGCATTTTTAGTCATTTCATCTTTCACTAAATTTTCTACCTCATATTCTTGTAGTATATTGACTAACTCATAAAATGATGTATCTTTACTTAGAATTTGTAAAGATGTGATTAAATTATTGTAGCTTTCTAGAAGTGCTCTTAGGATTACTTGGACAAGAAAATTGTCTTCTACCTTTTCTCCTAAGGTTAAAAATTTTCCTTTTATATTTGCTACTTTCCTTAGAAACAATTCTATACTTTCACCACTATTAACTTTTAGAGAATGCAATTGAGTTTGGAGATTCAAGATAGTGGCTTTGTTCCTTCCTTCAAATATCTTGGCTAAAGTTTTCCAAGATTTTGTAGAAGTTGTTGTTGAACTGATGTATGGTTGTATTTCATCTGTAATTGTAAATTTTATTATCATTAGTACTTTTGCTTCATCTTCTTCAAACTTTTGAATCTCTCTAGCATCTATAGTAGGTTTAGTTTTTTCTCCTTTAACTATATCCCAAATCTTTTCAACTATCAATATTGACCTCACTTTGTTTTTCCATGAAGTGTAATTAGGTCCTTTAAGAAGTTGGGATTTTGAGAGTATGAATTTATTTGTTGTCATGATGATACTTGTAGACTACCTTATATCTCCCTAATGCTTTAATATAATATGGTCTTGATAAAATATTTAGCTTTCTTAATTTCCTTTGAGTTGAATCCCTTTTGTCTCCCTAATGTTTTAATGACAATTTCAATATAATGTTCAACTCCTATTCTTCAAGACAAGCATTTTATAAATGGAAAGCTAAAGATAATTTTGATGCAATTTCAATTTTTGATAAGGTTCTATTTTCAAGACCTTTAAGTTGGATTCCTTATGTCTCATTAATTTGAGCAAGAGACTAGTATCAATGTAATTTTCCAAATTTTCAACCACTTTATGTTGTGCTTCAATTTTCAATTCTCAATAGTATGGTTTCTAAATTTCAAGCACTTAAATTGGTGTTGAATTCCTTATAACTCCCTAATTGGAAATTTAGAAAACAAAGGTATTTGCAAATTTAATATTTCAAGTTTTGTGTAGAAATCCTTATACCTCCAAGTTAATCTATTTGCAAATATTTCAATGCAATATGAATTTCAAAATTGAATAAAGTAATTTCAATGCTTCTTACTTCAAATATATTCTAAGGCATTCAATACTTCTTCTAAGGTTATAATTTATCACCTTATTTCTCCTATTATTCAAATAACCTTAAGTATAAAAGCTTAATTAATTTTATCCTCAAAAATATGCCTTATACCTCCTTTAATATTTGCAAAGGTTTTGGATTAAATATTTCTTACCTCCTTGTATATGAGATGCACCAAAATTTGACTTGCTTTGACTCTGCAACCTACGCTCCAAACAATCTTCTCTCTCTCTACAATTAATGTGTCTCCTTGCTCATTAAATTCATCCTTATGAAGTTTGACTCTATGTTTTTCCAAGCTTTTCCAAGGTGCTCAAGTTTGATTCAATACGTTGGCTCTGTTCTCTAACATGCTCAACTTACTGTGATAGGCTTCAATAAATGTTTATACATCCTTTCTCTTCTTTTCAACCACTTTATGAAATAAAATTTTAACTTTGCTCTTTCTCATTGTTCATTTTTATTGTAGACTATTTTTTACCCATGCATTAATAGGCACCCTTAGACATTGCACCTTCCTCCAATCATGATTTATGTTCTAGATTTCAAGTTCCAAGTAGCACCAAATATATTTTTTTCTTAAATGGTTTTTATTTGTGGCACTTTACACAACTGATATTTACTCAATGCTTGGCAAGAGTGTTATATTTCTTGAGCTTGAATTATTTGATGATATTATGACTCCCTAAATGTTGTAAATGAAATATTGCTCTTCTCCAATGCTAAATATAATATCCTCCACATGGTAGATGGCTTCTTCAACACTTTACCTTCCTTATGATGCTCCTAATGCACCCTAAATCAGTTCTATTGTTGCTTGGCTCTCAAGAATTTGAAACTCTCTTGTTCTATTCAACTTTCCAATGTTCACCCAAGTTCTTTTGGCTATCACTTCTCCAATGCTCTCCTCCTGTGGCATTTAAATATTTATGATTCTTCTCACCTCTTTAGCTATGGTTTAAATATCCAATGATTATTTTGTAAGGGTGCTTGCTTCATATTTGGTGGCTCTTTATTTTTTGGTGCTCAACCTCTTCGACGTTTCAGCTTTCCAAAGTAATGTTGCCTCTTATAACATTTTTTGTCTTCTTTTTACATTACTTTCTTTGTCTAACATTGTGGCTTTTCTTTTCTATGGTGGCTCTACCTTTCAATGGTGGCTCAATTTTGCTATGGTGGCTCCTCCTCCTTTAATACGGTGGTGCTTCATCACTGTGGTGGCTCAACTTTACTATGGTGGCTCTTTTATGCCTTTTGTGATTTTTCTTCACCAAAATTTTGCAACTCTTAGCACACCTCTCAGTGTCTTTAGACACTATAAATTTACCTTACCTATGTTCACTATTGAATCTTTTATTTAATTTACTCAATAGAACTTAGAAAATCTGCACTTCAGTTATAAAAATAGTATATGCTACTTCTACTTATAGCCTTTGTTGTTGTGTTTTTGTAGATTTCAAGATAATAATGAAGTCTCATTTCTTGGCTTGGAGATACTTAAATAAAACTAGATTTTTCTCCTTAAATGAATCTAATATGGTGCTTTCAAAAACCTTATAATGAACTAGTTTAAATTCTTAAATAATGAACTTTCATAGCACCACTATTACACACCTTTTAGCCTCCTTTTGTAGCTAGTCTTCTTGGTGATTTGGTTCACCTATTTGCTGCCTTGAATTTATGAAATTTTCAGCTCTCCTTTCTACTCAATTTATACCTCAAACTTATCAATTTTGCAACTTCAATTCCTTTTGCTTTGCTGCCCTAAACTTGTCAATCTTGTAGCTCTAATTTTGCCTATTTCTCCTTCAATTGTGTTGTCCAAGAGTGTATAATTTTGCAGCTATAATGTTGTCCAATGCTCCTTGCAAGTCTCCATTTAAATTATCCAAAATGCAGCTATCTTTTCTCCTTCTAATGCTTCCCAATATTTTAGTCCAAATCTCTTGATTTGCTACTCTCAAAACTATGATTTCTCTTTCTTTATATTGTTTTCCAAAACAACATTTAATTCCTTCAAATTGTTGTCAAGCCTTCCTTCAATTGGTTTTGCAAGGGCTCTTTGAAATTTTCCCAATTCTTCTTCAGATAATAGTTTTATGTCACCTTAAATTTGTTGTCTTGTGACTTTAATTTCTGCTGCAAAATCAACAATCTTCTCTTCCATAAATTAGCCTTCAAATATTTAATGGTAGTATTCAAATTTCTCAAATATAGTGGCCTCTTCTAGGTACTTTCTCCTCCTTAGATCTTGCTAGATTATGTCTTCCAAACTGACCTCTATCGCTGGTCTCTTCCTCAAGAATCTGAATGTCTTGAGATCTTCAAGAATCCTTTCTAAAATTTGACAAACTTCTTACCAAATCCTTTTTCCTTTTGGGCTTGTTACCGGATGGTAAAAATTGTCCCAAAGTCTTCTTTTCAAGAGATTATCTTATTTGTAATATTCTACCTTGATATTTATTCAAATCTTCTCCAATGGCCACTTCTTTAAATTCTTCAATAGGGCTTTTCTAGCCTTCTTCTTTCTCCTTCCAAATTTTCTTGAGATCTCTTCTCTTGGGTCTTCAAATTTTATAGCTTCTCAAATCTTCAATAGGACTTTTCCTAGTCCTCTTCTATCTTCAATATTCAATATTATATGGAGACTTTCTTCTTGGTTCTTCTCAATATTCAATTTTGATTTTTTTGTAACAACGAACTAATCCCTGCACGAGGAAAGCACATAGACTTTTAGGTAATGAAAGATGAAATTATTATCTATCCATTGTAGGAAGCTTCTCAAATTTTGAGAACTAATTTTCAGCAATAGAAACTTAGATAGTAGCAAGAAAATTCATACAAATATCTAGATCTCTAAAAATCAATAAACTTCACTAGTTATCCTTCAATCTAGTGGAATGAGATCTATGCTGAGTCCTAGTCTTCATGAGTTTTCCTGCAACTCTATGGAAAGACTCTAGCCAAAAACAATTCTAAATTTTTTGAAAGTGAGATCTACCTATCTCCTCTAAATATCTCTTGTGGCTCTCCCTATCTCCTATCAATCTAACTTGTTCTCTGATACCATTGTTAGCTTTTGTTGCTATATACTTAATGAGAAATCAACCACAAAATATAAAATGAGCATGCAATATTAAATATATGATAATGGCAATATAATAAGCATGTAAAACTCATAAGAAAATTTTGTAACTACTCATAAAACTACCATTAATGAAGGCTCATGAAAATAGTACAATGATATAAAATAGAGGTCTCATACACTCCATATTTCTTACATGCTCTACATTGTATCTAGCATATCTACCTTCACTATGCTCTCTCTCTTACTCTCTTATCAAAGTACTATTTAATGAGATGTAACTCTTGGCATTTCACCTACCTATGACTCTTTATCTTCTTATTCTATGGACTCATGTACACATGGACACATTGCACATTCTAATAATACTTGTGCATTTATTACATTGCATGAAGTAAATACTCACACCATAATCTAAGATACTCTCCTAATCTAAATATGTACCCAAGATGGTACATTAGCTTGTACCAAACAATATAATATATTCCAACAAAAACATGCATAATATACAAATATTTTTAAACTCGGAATAAAAAATATTATAAGTTTTTTTTTCTAGAGAAAAAAGGGTTTTACTTGAGTTCCCCACCCTTGACAAATCATAACTCTCTCCTTTAGAGAATGAGAGTTTAAAAATAAATTTATTTCTCATCTCAATTGAGTTGCGATAGCTAGAAACATACATCTTTTTGCATAAAAAGTCTAAATTCTTGATTTTTTATTTTTTGGATCTTCAATTTTCTTTGTAAATACAAATATTCCAGCATTCAACATCCTTATTCTTGAAATTTTACTACAATAAAATCCACAATACCAAAATTGCACTTGTACTATCTATTCCCTATATCTTAGTAGAGTAATACTTCCAAAACTTCATGTTATCATAGTTTGCTTTACCAGATCTAGATTGTTCGTATCCTTCCTGAAGCATAAGTGAAACCACAAGACTTATAATAAATAGTTAGTTGTCTCAAAAATTTAAAAGTTTCAATCCATACTCTATCCCATAATCCAACCAACAATCAACAACTCAAATAATCCATTTAGCCATGAAGTCCATATGATGTCATCTTCTTCTGCTTCAACATACAAAACTTCTACTCGCTTCATGAAATCATAGTCTACTTTACCAATTGTACTATTAGTTTTCTCAAACACGTTAATCTATAAATGGATCCCTTAAAACATTGTATAGTCCTTTGGAACATATTTTTGAATTTTCTCCTTTTCGATTTCTCTTTTCAGCTTTAGTTAAACTTACTACTTCCTCTAACCATGAAAAAAAGAATTTAACTTCATGATCCTCTATTAAAACCCCTCTATTGGTTGGCCTATCTACACATTTGTTCCCTTCCCTTAATGTATGTGTAAACCTAATTTATTCAAACTCTATATCAAGGTCATATATTTCAACAATGATCTTTTGCATGTTCCATGGAGTCTTTGCTTTCCACATAATTGTATTTATTACTATTAGTGAATCTCCTTCCATCCATACTCTATTCCATTTCATTTGTATGAATATTTTTAACCCTTTTTAAATTCACCCAATATTTGGCTTCATTATTTTCTTAAATCCACTACTAAAAGTGTAATGTGATAAAATCTCACCCTTATTATTTTTAATTATTCCTCCTCCTCCTATTGGTCTTGGATTCCCTTTAGATGATCCATCAAAATTCAATTTGACTAACTCTGCTTCTAGTGTTTTCTACTTTATATTCTTTTTATTTCTTTTATTTCTCCTATACTCAACATAATAATTCCATTTGATGACTTTAATCCATCTATCAACGCTCTCTACTTCGATATTAGGGATTGGGTGAGTTGATAGGGTTAGTTCTCTATGGCTAAACAAATATTTCTTTTGATTACCTCTAAACTTTTTTCCTTTCCTTTAAATATTCTTCGGTTCCTTTCCATTGAAATAGTCCAAAGTATTATATCTTTTGATGTATTCCATATTGTCTGTAATACCTCACTTTTAAAAGTGCTCTACCATTACTTTGATCATTCTTCTATTATGTTATTCTTAGTGATGAGAATTGACTAAAGATATTAAAAATCCATTCTCATAGTTCCTCGACTATTGAGTAGTGTCCCAATAGATGGTATATACTCTCATCCTTTTTACATAGAACACATTGTGAGGGGCCATGAAAACCCCTTTTCATTAGGTTATTCCAGGATAAAAAAATTTCTATGACCTACTAACCATACAAACATTTTGAGGTGTTGGACATTTTGAGTCCCTAAGTCAAAGTTGTCATTGATGTCACCAGATGAAGTCATCATTAATATCAAGGAATTCAGTAGGAAACAAAGGGGATAAAAATGGTTATTTGATATCCAGGAAGAAGGCCAAAGATCAAGAGAATCAGTGCAGAAAATAGAAGTTAAAAAGGAGATATAATATTTATTTTATAAATAAATATTATTTACGACATGGAATACAGTGAGAAGGAAGCAATTTATCCAAGGCATCAAAGGGGTATAATATTATAATAATGGTTATTATAATATTAAAGGTGATATGGTGAAAACCCAAATAAAATATTTATAATTCTTATTATAATATTTTATAATGCAAAAGTGGGTTTTATAAAGTCTAAATATATTTTATAAACCCAAAGGTTGGGTTTAAGACAAAAGGCATTTGAAGCCTTTATAATCTTCATCGACATCATGGAAGATAACATGGAGAGCGTCGACATCTTCAAAGCAATGGAGGAAGCATATAAATACAATGCCCAAAGTTTCAATTAATTATCCTTGCTCAAAATTAAAAATTGGCATGCAAAGATAAGAGCTCGTGAGTTTTGCGAAAGTCATGATAGAGAAGTGTTTAAGGGAGGAAGCTTTAATCCTTGAAGTTGCATAGGACAACGTGGCCTAGTGGTATTTTGGGAAGTGCAAAAGCACTGGCTTATGAGAGGGTTTGCATTCGAATCTCGATAGGTGCATCGTGAGTTGTGTTGGTTAAGGCATCCACGATGCACATTATTTTGCCAAGGTAGAAGGTGTGAGGATATTAAGAAGCACGTGGTGCTTCATTAATCACAAATGAGCACATAGCTCATGTGATGACTTTGGCCATGGCTAAGGCGCACATTGTGGGCAAGGTTGAGGGTTCGATTCCCTCCAAAAATGAGGTAAATATTTTTGCATTAAATTTTAATTAAATGCCTAAGTTGGGAGGTATAAGGTTGTTTAGTGGATTTGTTTGGAAAGGTTGCTTTGTAGATAAGTGGTGGTAGTTGAGAATTATCATTTGGAGTTATAAGAAGATTTTAGTTTTAATTTTTAATAAAGTCTTAAATTGCTATATTGGTATATTGGAGGATTAAGACTTTGTGGGTATTGTGTTAATTTGAATTAAGGGTTTTTATGATTATTGTGAGGGTGTTGATTATTAATTAAGTTGGAGTGATAAGGTGTAATTTTGATATTATTTTTGTGTTATGTTTTATTGAGAAAATTATCTTCTAACCCTTATTGAGATTGGCAAAGAAGTAATTGTGAGTGTGGCAGATTTGTGAGATCAACTCCTTGTCAAGCAAAAAGGTATGGGAAAATTCTTCTTTGGTTGAGTTGATTGAATGGCTTAGAAAATAAAGTTTGGAGTGAAAAGGATTTGATTAGGGTTTCCTTTTCAAAAGTGTTTGAGTTATATGCTTCAAGGTTTTCTAAAATTAAGATTTTTTTTTAAAACCTTTTTTTAAAAAATTTTTTTTGCCTTGGGGGTTGGGGGGGGAGGAGAAGAGAAGTTATTGGTGGGGGGGGGTATTTTTTTTTGGGGGTTGAAGTGAGTTGTTATGCAAAGAACTTGAACTAGGGTTTGAAAAGATCATGAGTATCATTGTTATGTGAGATTTGTTGTTGAGCATTGTTGGAAATATTTTG
This sequence comes from Wollemia nobilis, assembly GCA_028583015.1. Taxonomy (NCBI): domain Eukaryota; kingdom Viridiplantae; phylum Streptophyta; class Pinopsida; order Araucariales; family Araucariaceae; genus Wollemia; species Wollemia nobilis. Next base: position 16,574,251 of record JAQPPZ010000521.1, read on the forward strand.
AGTTGGTGATTACATACTTGGACTAGGGTTTGTGAGCAAGAGTTGTTTCTTGAGTGATTGGTTGAGTAGAGTTGATTGAGCCTAGTCAAGTGGATGTATGAAGTGATTGTTCAAGTTCCATAAAACAAACTATTCTATATTCTGATTTGAGTTGAGAAAGTGATTGAGATTTGAGTATAGAACATATTGAGTCTCTAACAATTCTCTTTATGCTTCTATGAGATTGATTTGATTAAGATTGAAAAAAATATTTATGTTTCTATGAGATTGGACAAGTTCTATGTGGACTTGTTAAGCATATTTGAGGTAAGTCTTTGAGAAGACTTGTGGACTAATTTTGTGTGAGCTTTTGTGGAAGCTTACAATACAGATTTGGTTAAGTCCTAGAGAGGACTTATTGAGCAGATTTGGATAGGTTCTGAGTGGACCTATTGAGCAGATTTGAGTAGGTTTTGAGTGGACCTATTGAGCATATTTGAGCAAGTTCTAGTGGACCTATTGAGCAGATTTGAGCATAGGATTTGAGTGGACTTATTGAGTAGATTTGTGCTAGACCGACTGGACTATGTTTAGTATAGAATTGAGATAGAGATTTGGAGGTGACAGAGTAGAGAGGATAGTAGTCTCCAGTGGATAGAGATCCATCAGCCAGGGCAGTGAGGATAGGTCTTCTGAGTGGGGACAAGAGTCTTCAGTGGAGAGAGATCCACAAGCCAGTGTAGTGGAGGTAGTAGTCTTCTAGAGGATCACCAGCTAGAGTAGAGGAGAAGGAGTTCTCCTATGGATAGAGATCCACAAACTAGATTTAGGGGATCAACATCTCCTTTGGACAGAGGTCCATAAACATTGTAATTGGGAAGGATTCCCAAAATATTATTTGAGAAATATTTAGAAGAAATATTTTCTCCGTGGAAGTAGCCATCTTTGGGTGAACCACGTAAAAATGATGTCTCTCATGTGTGTGATGCTTTGTGTGATGTTTACTATTTTATTAATGTTGATGCTACTATTTGGATTAAAAAGCAAAAAGTTTTATTGTATACTGTTCACCCCCCCTCTCAGTATAAGCACATGTTCTTCAATTGGTATCAGAGTGGGTCTCTCCATGAAAAGACTAACAACTTGGAAGAGGATCCTTCGGTAGCACACATGACTTCAGAAAGTGAAGAAGAGACTATGTTTGATATAAAAGAAGAATTATTTGCTGCTCTCAAAAAATTGGAAAGACTTAGAGAGAAAAATTCAAGCTTGAAAGAACAAGTTCAAGAAGATGAAGAAGCAAGGATGGAACTTATACAGAGTCTCACAGAACTCAAGATTAGGGTGGAAGAAGGAAAGAATATTGAGCAAGATATGATAGATCTATTGAGAGCCAGGGAAACAGAATGTGAAAAATTGGAAGCAAAAATTGTTCTCCTAAGGAATAAAGTGGAAAGGACCAAGGTACTACAAGATACATAATATGAGAAGCAGAAAGAGGAATCAAGTCTCCAAAAAGTAGAAACTTCAAACAAGGAAAAGCAAGCAAAGGATATCAGAAAGGAAGAAAGCAAAGGAGAACCCTGGATAAGAGTTAATCACAAGAGGAAGATGACTTCTCCACAAATTCCAAGACATCCAAACAGGTTACATAATTTCTTCCATGGTCATTGTTTTTCTTGCAATAAATATGGTCATAGAGTTGCACATTGTATTCATTATGCAAGATACAATAGAAATTTCAATTCCTTTGCACCTCTCATGGATGATGATGTTATATGTTACAAATGCAATAATTTTGGGCACAAGGCTAGATGGTGTAAAATGATACCTCCTGAGTCTAGAAAAACAATTTCAACAACTAGGAAAGATGAAAGAAAGAATGTTAGGGCTAGATCAATGTTAGTACAAACAACCCTTCATGCTCAAGATAAATAAGAACAATGGTATCTTGATAGTGGTTGCTCTAGTCACATGATAGGAGACAAAGATAAATTCATTGTACTAAAAGAAACAAATAGAGGATCAGTAAGTTTTGGTGATAATGGATCAACAAGGATTGTTGGAAGAGGAACTCTAAGTCTAGACAATGGAAAAACAAAAATAGAGAATGTTTTGTATGTCAAAGGGTTAAAACACAATCTACTGAGTATAAGTCAACTTTGTGATCAAGGATACATGGTCACCTTCCATCCAGATAGATGTGAGATAAGGAAAATAGAAACTGGAAAAATCATTGCGAATGCAAGAAGGACCCCAAACAACTTATACATGCTCAATGAGATCAAAGGGGAAAAGTGCTTTCTATCACAAGAAGATGAGAGTTGGTTGTGGCATAGAATATTGGGTCATTTGAATTTTGACAACATAGTCAATATAAGCAATAAACAGGTAGATAGAGATTTACCCAAAATAAGAAGACCTCAAAACACAATTTGTGCACCCTATCAACATGGAAAGCAAACTAGGACAACCTTTAAGCCAAAAGGCTATATGTCATCTGAGCCATTGAGCCTAATACATACTGATTTGTGTGGTCCTACCAGAACACAAAGTATTCAGGGTGAGAGTTACTTCATGTTATTTGTAGATGATTATTCCATAATGGTTTGGGTAACCTTCCTAAAAGAGAAATTAGAGGCCTTTGAAAAATTCAAAGCATTCAAGGAATTGGTTGAAAATGAAATAGGAAAAAGGATTAAGTGTCTACGATCTGATAGAGGAGGAGAATTTACTTCAAATGAATTTGTAGAATTTTGTGAACAACATGGAATCAAGAGAGAGTACTCAACAACAAGAACTCCTCAACAAAATGGAGTAGTTGAAAGGAAGAACAGGACTGTTGAAAACATGGCTAGAGCTATGTTAAATGAATCTAAGTTATCAGATGGTTTTTGGAAAGAAGCGGTATCCACAGTTGTATACATAATTACTAGGGCTCAATTAAGGGTAAATCATCACAAGACTCCATATGAGCTTTGGAAAGGAAGACCTGCTACTGTAAAACATTTCAGAATATTTGGAAGCAAATGTTACATAAGATGGGAAGATCAAAACTTGGGCAAGTTTGATCCAAGATGTGATGAGGGAATTTTTCTTGGTTATTCCACAAAGAGTAAAGCCTACAGATGCTTCAACAAAAGAACACGCACTATGGTGGAAAGTATGAATGTAACAATTGATGAGAAGATAGATTCCAGAGAACCAGTTCAACAAACTGTGTACCAAGAGGATGGATGTTGTCAAGAAGAATTTTGTGAGGAATCAGATAAATATGAAGAAGAAACACAAAGGCTTCTTCCTAAGACTCCTTCTAGGTATGTACAGAAACATCATCCAAAAGAACAGATCATCGAGAATCCAGATGAAAGACAGACAAGGAGAAGAATAATAAAACCATCTCAACAAGCAAATTTTTCTTTGCTATCTAAGATTGAGCCAAAAGACTTCACTCAGGCAAGTGAGGATGAATTTTGGGTTAAAGCAATGAATGAGGAATTGGATCAGATAGAGAAGAGCAAAACATGGGAACTTGTTCCATGACCAAAGGACAAAAATGTGATTGGCACAAAATGGGTATTCAGAAATAAGTTGAATGAAGATGGACAAGTGGTCAGAAATAAAGCAAGGTTAGTATGCAAAGGTTATGCACAAGTAGAAGGAATTGAATTTGATGAAACTTTTGCTCCAATTGCATGACTTGAAGCTATAAGGATGTTTTTAGCTTTCTCAAGTTTCAAGAACTTCAAGGTATATCAGATGGATGTCAAGTCAACATTTCTAAATGGGGTTCTAGAAGAAGAGGTCTATATTGAACAGCTAGAGGGATTCATACTAGCAGATAAACCAGATCAGGTATGCAGATTGAAAAAGGTATTGTATGGTTTAAAGCAGGCTCCTAGAGCATGGTACTCAAGATTGGATAAGTATCTTCAGGAATAGGGATTCAGAAAAGGAATAGCAGATAGTAATTTGTATATCAGAAATGAAGGAAATGATCTTCTAATAGTGGTTGTTTATGTTGATGACATAATTTTTGGAGGAAACAATGATAAGATGTGCAAATATTTTGCTAAGAATATGCAAAATGAATTTGAGATGTCTATGCTTGGTGAATTGTCCTTCTTTCTTGGACTTCAGATTTCACAATCAGAAAGGGGAGTGTTTCTCTCTCAAGCCAAGTATATCAAGGAAATGTTGAAGAAATTCAGGTTAGAAGATTGCAAACCAGTAAGTACTCCCATGGTCACAGGATGCAAGTTGAGTAAGGATGATGAATCTCCAGAGGTAGATCAGAGATTATACAGATCTATGATTGGTAGCTTATTATATGTTACAGCTACAAGACCAGACATAGTACAGTCAGTGGGATTAGTGGCAAGGTTTCAAGCAGCACCTAAGGAAACACATGTGGCAGTAGTAAAAAGAATTTTTAGGTATCTAAAAGGGACTATGGATTTTGGGCTTTGGTATCCCAAAAGTGATAGTTTCACACTAACAACATATACAGATGCAGATTGGGCCGACAACATTGATGATAGAAAAAGCACAAGTGGAGGAGCATTCTTTCTTGGAGAATGTCTAGTCTCTTGGTTAAGTAAGAAGCAGGTTTTAGTATCTCTATCTACAGTAGAGGCAGAATATATTGCAGTAGTAGCCAGTTGTACATAGGTGTTATGGATGAAGAGAACTCTAGAAGACTTCAAGATCAAGCATGATCAGCCCATTCCTATACTATGTGATAATACAAGTGCCATAAGTATCTCAAAAAATCTGGTAATGCACTCCAGGACAAAGCACATTCCGATTAAGTATCATTTTCTGAGAGAACAGGTGATAGATAAACAGGTCAGATTGGAATATGTCACTACAAAGGAACAGATAGCAGATATTTTCACTAAGCCACTTTCAAAGGAAACTTTTGAGTATCTTCGAGGAAAATTGGGAGTGAGACTCCCACCCCAGAATTAACCACCTTAACAGAAGGTGGGGGAGGGGCTAAGCTAAGAGGCTCATTCTTAGCCCCGAGCCCCAAAGGTGACCCTTTGCCATTGATGTCAAAGGGGGAGAGATTTGTGTAATGGGGAGAGATTTGATATTTGAGAGAGCATTGAGCCAGGGGGAGCAATGTCCAAGGGGAGCAGAACAAAAAGAAAGGTCAGGTTTTGGTAAGAAGAGTATGGGTTGCCATCAATGACAAAGGGGGAGATTGTTGGACATTTTGAGTCCCTAAGTCAAAGTTGTCATTGATGTCACAAGATGAAGTCATCATTAATATCAAGGAATTCAGCAAGAAACAAAGGGGAAATAGTTATTTGATATCCAGAAGAGGCCAAAGATCAAGAGAAACAGATAGAAGTTAAAAGGAGATATAATATTTATTTTATAAATATATTTAAATTTAAAAAAATTTATCAAAGGTATAATATTATAATAATTGTTATTATAATATTAAAGGTGATATGGTGAAAACCCAAATAAAATATTTATAATTCTCATTATAATATTTTATAATGCAAAGTGGGTTTTATAAAGTTTAAATATATTTTATAAACCCAAAGGTTGGGTTTAAGACAAAAGGCATTCGAAGCCTTTATAATCTTCATCGACATCATGGAAGATAACATGGAGAGCACCGATGTCTTCAAAGTAATGGAGGAAGCATATAAATACAATGCCCAAAGTCCAAATTAATTATCCTTGCTCGAAATTAAAAATTGGCATGCGAAGATAAGAGCTCATGAGTTTTATGAAAGTCATGATAGCGAAGTGTTTAAGGGAGGAAGCTTTAATCTTCGAAGTCACATAGGACAACGTGGCCTAGTGGTATTTTGGGAAGCGCAAAAATGTTGGCTTGCAAGAGGGTTTGCATTCGAATCTTGGTGGGTGCATCGTGAGTTGTGTTGGTTAAGGCACCAAGGTGCACATTATTTTGCCAAGGTGGAAGAAGAGAGTGGAGAATTAGAAGCACATGGTGCTTCATTAATCACAAATGAGCACGTAGCTCATGTGATGACTTTGGCCATGGCTAAGGCACACATTGTGGGCAAGGTTGAGGGTTCGATTCCCTCCAAAGCCAAGGTAAATATTTTTGATTAAATTTTAATATTTGCCTAAGTTGGAGGTATAAGGTTGTTTAGTGGATTTGTTTGGAAAGGTTGCTTTGTAAATAAGTGGTGGTAGTTGAGAATTATCATTTGGAGTTATAAGAAGATTTTGGTTTTAATTTTTAATAAAGTCTTAAATTGTTATATTGGTATATTGGAGGATTAAGACTTTGTGGGTATTATGTTAATTTGAATTAAGGGTTTTTATGATTATTGTGAGGGTTTTGATTATTAATTAAGTTGGAGTGATAAGGTGTAATTTTGATATTATTTTTGTGTTATATTTTATTGAGAAAATTATCTTCTAACCCTTATTGAGATTGGCAAAGAAGTAATTGTGAGTGTGGCAGATTTGTGAGATCAACTCCTTGTCAAGCAAAAAGGTATGGGCAAATTCTTCTTTGGTTGAGTTGATTGAATGGCTTAAGAAAATAAATTTTGGAGTGAAAAGGATTTGATTAGGGTTTCCTTTTTAAAAGTGTTTGAGTTAATGCTTCAAGGTTTTCTGAAATTAAGAGTTGTGATTAAAACCTTGTTTTATAAGCATTGTTGTTGAAGTGAGTTGTTATGCAAAGAACTTGAACTAGGGTTTGAAAAGAACATGAGTATCATTGTTATGTGAGATTTGTTGTTGAGCATTGTTGGAAATATTTTGAGTTGGATGATACATGCTTGGACTAGGGTTTGTGAGCAAGGGTTGTTTCTTGAGTGATTGGTTGAGTAGAGTTGATTGAGCCTAGTCAAGTGGATGTATGAAGTGATTGTTCAAGTTCCATAAAACAAACTATTCTATATTCTAATTTGAGTTGAGAAAGTGATTGAGCTTTGAGTATAGAACATATTGAGTCTCTAACAATTCTAGTTTTTTAGTATAGAACATATTGAGTCTCTAACAATTCTCTTTATGTTTCTATGAGATTGGACAAGTTCTGTGTGGACTTGTTAAGCAGATTTGAGGTAAGTCTTTGAGAAGACTTGTGGACTAATTTTGTGTGAGATTTTGTGGAAGCTTACAATACAGATTTGGTTAAGTCCTAGAGAGGACTTATTGAGCATATTTGGACAAGTTCTGAGTGGACCTATTGAGAATATTTGAGCAGGTTCTAAGTGGACCTATTGAGCAGATTTGAGCAAGTTCTGAGTGGACCTATTGAGAAGATTTGAGAGTGGAATTTGGTGTATATTTGAGGATAGGTTTGTGCTAGAGGAGTAGACTATTGAGAAGATTTGTGCTAGATCGAATGGACTATGTTTAGTATAGAATTGAGATAGAGCTTTGGAGGTGATAGAGCAGAGAGGACAGTAGTCTCCAGTGGATAGAGATCCATCAACTAGGGTAGTGAGGATAGGTCTTCTGAGTGGGGACAAGAGTCTTCAGTGGAGAGAGATCCACAAGCCAGTGTAGTGGAGGTAGTAGTCTTCTAGAGGATCACCAACTAGAGCAGAGGAGAAGGAGTTCTCCTATGGATAGAGATCCACAAACTAGATTTAGGGGATCAACATCTCCTTTGGACAGAGGTCCATAAACATTGTAATTGGGAAGGATTCCCAAAATATTATTTGAGAAATATTTAGAAGAAATATTTTCTCCATGGAAGTAGCCATCTTTGGGTGAACCACGTAAAAATGATGTCTCTCATGTGTGTGATGCTTTGTGTGATGTTTACTATTTTATTAATGTTGATGCTACTATTTGGATTAAAAAGCAAAAATTTTATTGTATACTGTTCACCCCCCTCTCAGTATAAGCACATGTTCTTCATTTAATTTTGGAATGCTCAAACTATCCCAAATGTCTCTTCATATTCTTGTGTTATTTCTATATTTTTTGTGTTTTACATTGTATATTCTTCTTACTGTGTACTCTCTTGAGCTAATCAACTTCCAAATTAGCTTATCCTTGACTACCCTTAGAACAAACAATGTTGTTATATTTCTACTCAATTATCTCCTAGCAATAATGTCCTATATACTTATAAAGAAATATTCCTTCCGATTGTCTCTTCCTTTCTAATTCTTGTACATAATTTTTGAAACCTTATCACCATATTTATCTTGATGTAATATCATCAATGGTTTCAAAATAGGATCTATATTTAGTGGTTTTTTATCACGTCAGGTATCCATCCAAATAGAATTTTTTCCTCTAGTTCACACTACTCATATTAGACCTTTAATCACTAGATTAATTAATTTTTAAAACTATTCCATAGTGCAAAACCATATGGTAATGAGAATGTAGTAAATATTAAGCTTGGATCATCAGGCTCAATGTACTTAGAAGAATTCTTACCCATTGTACTTGACTCTCTTTGTACAATATCCAAATTATATTTTCCCTTAGATCTAAGTTTGCACCCACAAGAACTCATAAACTGAGATCTCACCTAGTTTTATCATCACACACGTTGCTCCATTTCACCAAAGAAAATTACCTTTTATCATATAATGTTGACCACAAAAATGACCATATTATATAGATTAAAAAAAATTCTAACAATTTTTGGCATAATATTCAAGGACATATAATATGATGGAATGGCTTGTAAGATTGATATAATTAGTTGAACTCTTTCTACTAATGATAACCATCTACCTTTCCATGTTGGTTGTTTATTTTAAAATTTACGTATAACTATATTTCATATTTTTATCCTCATTCTCCCCTCAAATAAAGGTATCCCTAGATATGTTGCTAGTAAATTTACCTCCTCCATTTGGAGTAACTTGCATATCCCTATTTTGATTCTAGCTAGAGTGTTTAGGATGTAAGCTTTGGATTTTGTCCTATTAAATTTTTTCCTTGATAATATTTCATATTCCTTTAATAAGTTATTCTAAAATTTGGCCTTGTTTTCCCTTGCCCTCCTAAAAATTATTGTATCATCTACAAACTATTGATGGGTGATGTTGTCCATGTTATTACTAGCCTTATTTTTACTTATTAGCCCATATTTTTTATTCCTTCTTCAAGTTCCTTCCCAATACATCTACCATAATAATGAATAGATATGGTGAGAGATATCACTACCCAAAATTCTTATCTCATACGTGAGCCAATTTTTTTTATTATCCTGAGGCAAATAGGGCTAGGGTTCTACTCAAGGTCTTAGTGTCCCTTAATTGAGCTATCCATATCCTCTCCTTGAGAATTCACTCATCTTTATTACATATGATATGTGGTATACCCATCCCTATAGCTTACATATGTCTTTCTATGCAAGTGTACTAGGTGAAGTGCAATATTAAGCTATTAGTCTCATCCTTCTGATGAGCTAGCTTATTCCCTTCAATCCATCAAAAGGAACACACCAATATCTACACCATACATAAGTCCATTTATGTAGGTGTACTAAGTGTGTTGGGATAAGGCTATCGATCTCACCTTCATGATGAGCTAGTCTTCTCCTAGTAAGTCTTGCTCAATATTTGAATCTAAGGACACAAACCATCATATCTCTTTTCATACCACTAGGATTCATCACGAAAGATCTTTAGTCCTAGTGTAATAAGCATTACCCATTCATTTCCCTCTACTACCTTTAATGTAGATATTTGTATTAGCATGAGTTTCCCCTTAAGTGAACCATCATCACAAGTGTACATTATATGTCCCCTAAAGGAGTTACAAACAAGTTTTATATTTAAAATAATCAATACTTGAGAATTATCCAAGTTCTTTTCTAAACCAAAGTACAATCTATTCCAATTGCATTATCAAGGTTTATCATACAAGGCTTATAATTGTCCCATGGAGTTCATAACAAATAATTGGTGCATAACTAATGAAAGTATGAATCCATAATAAATTACCCATTTATTTAAAGAACATAGAAATTTTATTAGAAATTCAATCAAAGTACACCCATAGATAAAGAGACTCCACACATAATCACACATCTCATATATCCTAGGAACCCTTATGGGGAATAAACCCATATTTGAATCATTTCTTATCTTATTTCATAAAGAATTGATTCATTACATTGAGTCAAAGGTATCCCATAATGCTTTTACTCCCATATTAAGAGTTCCATAACTCTATTAGAGTTATATTACAAATTTTTCCTTTAATTCATAAACATAATTTGGTTCCATGCATTGAGTTGAAGGTACTACATTTTACCTTACACCCATCATAAAAGTCCCATACCTCTTATGATCTCACAATGTGAATTTATCTTTTAATTCCTATATACAATCTAATTTTCACAATTGGGTCAAAGATACCCCATAATACCTTTACCCCCATCATAAGAGCCCCATACCTCCTATGATGTTATAATATGAAATTGTCTTTTATTTCATTAATACATTCTAGAAATGATTTAATACACAATATTTATCTCAAAATATTTATTTCATAATCTGTGCTACCAAGAAATAATAAAATCACATTCAAACTCATTCAGAGAACACCATATAAGTCTTGCTTTGACTTACCCAATAATCAAGTTTTCATTCATTATGAGAGCACTATATAAAACTTACTTTGTCTTATTCACTAATCAAATTATTTTCATTCGATATAAGAATGATAAGTACATAGTCAACCCCATATTAGCTTGTTCCTTAATCCAAATTTATCCAAAAAATAAAGAGTTTAGTAGACACCAAAGTAAGTCCTACCTTAAAATCGATTAACAAACAGTGTTCACAACAGTGATTCACAACTCAGGAAGGGTCCATGTTAACAATGAGGTATGATGAGTCTCAACTTGTAGAAGCTACCACCAAGTTATGACCTCCAAACCTTTGCTTGGGGGTTGAGTAAGCATAGGGGCTGAATCCCATTAAGGTGCCCTCATACCTCTTTCTATCCCATGTGGGATAAGAATAAAAAGGGCTCGAGCGGCCCTAGCTTTGCCACGTTCATAAAGTGTGATGCTGCCCGAAGAATAAAAGATATACCTAAGTAAATCTTAGGTTTTGAAATAACAAAGCTATTTAAAGGGTGGTGGATAAATATATAACTTCATTGGGGTGAAAATTAGAATAATATGATGCACAAGAGAGATATTAGTTTAGATGTTTCAACCAAATGTATCTCTCTCAAAGAAAATAATAGTGCAGTATTATATAAACACATAAAGCATCGATTCACATTGATGAAGAGCACAAAAATAGACAAGTATCTCAATAACAATTTAACCAAGAGGCATTGTAGCATATAATAAGATAATTAAATAATACCTCACATATTAGCGAAAGCACAATAATATAAATTCGCTATTCTAAAAGATATAACTTTTAAAATAGATTAAAACTTCATTTCAACGATGACATAACGTCATCACAATATCTTCTATTCAATAAGGATACAACAGTGAAATAATGAAATCATTGTTTCTCATTATGACAAAGATACAACTAAAATAATGTCTCCATATAACAAAGTTATAGTATTGAAATTCTCAAAATATCACTTCTAATTCTAGCAAATATGTAGAAATATATTATCTCCACTCAAATAAAAAATAATATTAAATTTATTTAGAATTTTGCTTCTAATTCCAATAAAGATAAGCAATATATTATCTCTACTCAAAGAAGATATAATATTAAATTTCTTTAGAAGATTGCTTATAATTCCAGCAAAGAATAAGCAATATATTATCTCTACTCAAAGAGAACATAATATTAAATTTATTTAGAATATTTCTTCTAATTATAGAAAAGAATAAGCAATACATTATCTCTACTCAAAGATAACATAATATTAAAATTCTTCACAATATTACTTATCGTTACAACAAGGACAAAGCAATATTCAAGCATAGTCTTTAAAGCACCATTCATTTCAGTGAGAGCACAAGTTTCAAACAAGTTTTAAGCACTCATTTTTTAAAAATGAAATACAAATTATTCACAGTGTAAAAACCCCCACTTCAGCTCTCCCACCATCGACATACATCCCATCCAACCAATCCATGCAAAAGGAAATCAACCATCCTCTTCTCCTTCCTCTAGCGATATAATATCTTCCCTCTCCACTCCATCTACCACTTTTATCTAACTAACCTACTTACCTTCCCACTCTATCCACTTCACCATTTCCAATAAGGATTGACATATTTATTCAATCATAGAAAGAAAAATCAATGAAGCTCAAATATTAAACTCCTAACTCATAGGTCGCATGATTAAGATCAAAGCTTGGACTAATATCAATGTCAAAAGCAAATGCTTCAACTATGAAACAACCATAAGATTATATCACACAACTAGCATTTCAAAAGCATACAAAAAGCATTGAAATTATTTTAAGAAAATCCTCCAACAAAGCATTTTACATCATGAGTAAAATAAATCAAGGCATTAATCTATTTAAATCTAAGTTGAGGTATGCATGAAAGGATAGCAAGAATCCTTATGTTAAATACCAAATCAATTTCAAGTATCCTGCAAAACCCAAGTGAGGACATAATATCATTCTCCTTTCTTATGGCATCATGTTCTCGATGGTTAGTTCTTTCTTCCATCCATGAGAAACTTATTCTTACAAAAATGCAAATCCATTAGCAACATCATATTCTTTCATAATATATATATTTTGTAGAAACTAAACATGAAATAGTCAATAATTCTATCAACAAGATAACATAGTCATTCATGAATCCATCATATAAAAAATTTTCCAAGGGAGGGTCATGACATCCTACCCCCTTAGGCTAAACACAATCCTCTGTGTTTCATCTAAGTCCAAGTATTAAAACAATAATTACATTTCATTTTTCAAATAAAAAAGGAAAATATCTTTGCATATCTACCACTTTCTCCCAAGTAGCATTTCTCTTAGAATAGCGGTCCCATTGGACCTTACATTGCTCTAGAGTTCCCTTCCTCATCTCTTTGGAGCAGAACTCAAGGATCTTCACTGGATGCACCTCAATGGCCTTTGGATCCACCATCTACAATTTAGAAAAATCCCAAACATGATCAGGATTAGCAATGTATTTCCTAAGTAAGGATATATGAAAGGTGTCATGGATCTTTGACAAACTGGGTGGTAGAGTGAGTCTATACACCATAGGACTAATCCTTTCTGTGATTTTGAAAGGTCCAACAAAATGAGGATCTAGTTTTGTGGACTTTATGGCACTCTTCTTAGGTATCACCCTAAGGAATACTCTATCACCCATAAAAAATATTTTGGCGTACCCTTCAAATTAGAATAACTTTTCTGATGATCAATGGCTTCCTTAAGCCTCTCCTTGATCATCTTTAATTATTTCTCCATTTCATTAACCATGTCTGGCCCAAGCACAACCTGGTCCTCTGGATTGTCCCATGACAATGGTGTCCTACACCTCCTACCATACAAAGCTTTGAATGGAGCCATGCCTAAGGTCAAATGGTGACCATTGTTGTAAGAAAATTCTACCAGGTGTAGATAGTCTTCCCATTGAGACTTTTGATCCATACAATACATGTGAAGCATATCTTCCAAAACCTGGTTCACCCTTTTAATTTTCCCATTGATTTTTGGATGATACGTAGAACTAATATTTAGTCTAGTACCTATGGCATGATGTAAAGCTTGCAAAAACTCTAATGTAAACCTAGAGTCCCTATCCAAAATAATCACCTCAAGAAATCCATGAAGCCTGAATATATCTTTGGAAAATTTGTTAGCCACAATCATGACATCATCCTTGGTATTTTTGGGTATAAAATGTGCAACCTTAGTCAATCTATCGACTACAACAAGGATTGCATCATGCTGGAATCTAGTTTTAGGTAAACCTACAATGAAATCCATTGAAATAACCTACCATTTCTGCATGGGTATGTCATGTGGATACAATAGTCCTGCAGGATGTCTATGTTTAGCCTTAACCTTCTGGCATTCAAGGCACTAGGCAATAAATTTAGTGATGTCTCTCTTCATCCCTAGCCAATAAAAATTTTTCTTCATGTTTTCTCTCATCTTTTCTCCCCCTGGATGAGTAGAGTATGGAGATCTATGTGCTTCATTCATGATCAATTTCCTCAGATCACCTACCTTGGGAATCACTACCTGATCCTTGAAGCATAGAAAACCATCCTTGATGCCAAAATCCCTGCTTTCCTTGGGTTTTCTCTTCATTTTTTTCTAAATTTGGCTGCAATACTCATCCTGGTATTGCATTTCTTTGACTTGGTCCATCAAGTCCACATGGTTGTGGGTCAAGGTAGCAATATGTCTTCTCCTACTTAAGGCATCCACAACCTTATTTTCCTTTCCCTTTATGTATTTGATCCCAAAGTTATATTTGGTGAGGAACTCCATCCATCTCCTCTACCTAGCATTGAGCAAAGGTTGAGTAAATATATACTTCAAACTTTGATGGTCGATCCTCAACTCGAAGGGTCTTCCCACCAGATAATGTCACCAGACCTTGAGAGTGTATACAACCACTACCAATTCTAGGTCATGAGTAGCATAATTGACCTCATGCCTCTTGATTTTTCTTGATCCATAAGCTACGACTACTCCATCCTATGAGAGCACTCCATCCAAACCTTCCAAAGATGCATCCATGCATACTAAAAAATTACCCTGAGGGTCTAGAATCTTTAATATGGGTGTCATGGTGAGTTTTTTCTTGAGCAATTCAAAAGTTACCTCACACTTATCTAACCACTTGAATTCCTTCCCCTTTCTCTGAAGGTTAGTTATTGTAGAGGCTATCTTGGAGTAATCCTTCACATAGCACCTATAATAACCAATCAAACCCATGAAGCTCCGCACTTTAGTCACATTTGTGGGCACCGACCAATTTAGTATAGCCTCTATCTTCTTGGGATCCACTATGATCCCTTCTGATGATATTATATGTCCTAAGTACTATACTTCTAACACATAGAAGTCACACTTAGATAGATTCTTGTATAGTTGATTCTTCCTTAGCAACCCTAGCACGATTTTGAGATGCCTATCATGCTCCATCCTATTTTGGAAATATACCAGAATATCATCCAAAAATATAAGGACAAATCGATCCAGATGCTTTCTGAATACACTATTCATCAAGTTCATGAATGTTGTTGGAGCATTCATCAATCCAAAAGGTAAGACTATAAACTCATAGTGTCCATATCAGGTTTTAAATGTCATCTTGTGGGTATCTTCTTCATGGATTCTCAATTGGTGATATCTAAATTTCAAATCAATCTTAGAGAAGATAGTAGCATCCTTTAGTTGGTCAAAGAGATCTTCAATTTTGGATAGAGGGTATCTATTTTTGATGGTTACCTTATTAATCATCCTATAATATATACATAATTACAAAGAACCATCCTTATTAACAAACAATATGGGTGCAACCCATGGTGACACACTCAGCCTGATATATCCCTTCTCCAATAACCCTTGTAGTTGTACCTTCAACTCTTGCATCTCAATGGGATTCATCCTATAAGGAGCCCTATGAATAGGCTTTATTCCTAGTTTTAGCTCAATAGTGAAATCAAATTCACATTTTAGAGGGAGTCCAGGTAAGTCCTCTGGGAACACATCCCTAAATTCTTGAAGTACTGGGTGTTTTCCAAACACCTCTTCCCTCTTTTCCTCTTCAATTTCATTAAGCTTAACTACATAAATTGTTCCTCCCTTCCTAATAGCTTTCTTAAGTTGCATCATAGAAAGTATCTGAGGTTGGAACTTCCTTTGTGAGCTATAGACCCTCTATATTTTCTTGCCATCCTCTGAGTATTCAATCCACCTTTCCTAGAAATTGATCACAACCCTATGGGCTTGTAGCCAATCCATCCCTAAGACTACATCAAAAGCATGTAGCGGTGCTACATAAAGACATCCAATGGTCATTCCACTAGGTAAGGTAATTTTAGTTATAGGATAGCATTGATCCATAAAGTAGGTTTATCCAGAACCATACTCGACCTTCCACCCATGTGCCAATATTCTTGGCCTTTTTGGTATATCCTTGATCAAACTAGTTGAAACAAAGCTATCAGTAGCTCCACTATCTATTAGAATTTTGACATCCTTACCAAAAATATTACCCTTTATAAGTAGAGGAGTGGCTTGCCCTTCTATATTTTGACTTCCTATCACTATGTAGATCTTATGAGTAGGTTCCTTGTGCGTAGGTTCTTTGTAAGTGGGTTCCTTTCCCTTCAAACTCGATCCTACTTTATACGGGCAATGGTTGGAATAATGTGGTCCTCCACAATCATAGCATCCACCCTTGGGTCCTGGGTGTGTTCCCTACTTCTATCCCTCTACTTTCATTGCTAGTGTGGGGTTGGATTACCCCTACGGTGGTGGCTTGCTATTATTGTTGTTATGGTTGTTTGCATTGTTATTCTTTCCCCAAAATTTCTTCTTAAACTTTCCTTGTTTCCTATCATTTATTTTGTCATGCCCTTGGAGACTTTTGTTTGTCTATTCTCTCTCCCATTTCATGAAACCAACATTATTTCTTTTCTTGAGCACCTATTTGTCTTGTTCATATGCCCCTTCATAATCAAAGTAGGGCTTTAGATAAGTCTCTGCTTTCCTAGCCAAGTCATAGGCCTTCTAAAGGGTCTTAGGCTCATGCATATTCACTTCATGCCCTATCCTGGGATCTACTCCTAGTATGAATTTATGGATTTTCATCTTCTCATTATACATGGGCACATATTTCAACAACTTGATAATTTTTTGGTAATATGCCTCCACCGTCTTATTTCCTTGCCGAAGATTGGTGAAATCCTCAAATTTCTTGGCATAAAAATGCTCTGTGAGGAATATTTCCTTAAAAGCTGTGACAAAATCCTCCCATTTTAGGTCAACTACCTCAATATTTCATTCCCCACTAAAATTTTCCCACCAATCCAATCCAACACCTTGTAAATGTATAGTGGCATATGATGTTCGAGTCCCTATAGAGTAATTCTTCAAAGTGAAGAATATTTCCAATTCCTTCAGCTAGGCTTTGGTTGCATCACCCCCTTCTTCTCCATTAAACTTGGAGGATCATACATTCTTCAAATATTTGGCCATCTCGACCTCCAATCGAATTCTAGCCTATTGTGCCTCCGTAAGAGGTTCATTAGCCTATCTAACCCTAGAGCTCCCAACCTATGAATCTCGATTCACTATAGTTTCTAATAGTTGTCTCTATTGTTCCATATGTTCCTAAATCAAAGCAACTATTGCAGTAAGGTCCTCCCTTTCATTAGTAGGATTTCCTGTACCTAAATTTGGGGTCCTATCCTCAACACTACTCCATCATGTCTACCTCTTTGGTGGGACAACACTTCCTCTCCTTGTTCTTGGTGCCATTATCCCTGGTCACACACAAGAAAGAGAGTTTGGATTAGGTCACAATTCCTTCTCCAAATTGTACCACTTATTATAACTAAATAAGTCATTAGCTTGACTAAACAACAAAGTTAATTACCCTATCCCATGTAGGGTATAATCCTTATTAATGATTTTATTCCTTCAAAATACTTTCTTCACTTAGTCTAGTTATGCCTAGGTCTTGTATAAGGAATCTTATAGTCCTACGACCATGAGCTCTGATACCAAATATCACAACCCAAAATTCCTATCTCATCCGTGAGCCAATTTTTTTTATTAAAACTCAAGTAAATAGGGCTAGGGTTCTACTCAAGGTCTTAGTGTCCCTTAATTGAGCTATCTGTCTCCTCTCCTCGAGGAGTCACTCATATTTATTACATCTGATATGTGGTATACCCATCCCTACAACTTACATATGTATTTCTATGCAAGTGTATTAGGTGAAGTGCAATATTAAGCTATCAATCTCATCCTTTCAATGAGCTAGCTTATTCCCTTTAGTCCATTGAAAGGAACACGCCAATATCTACACCATACATAAGTCCATTTATGTAGGTGTACTAAGCATGTTAGGATAAGGCTATCAATCTCATCTTCATGATGAGCTAGTCTTCTCCCAATAAGTCTTGCTCAATGTCTGAATCTAAGGACACAAACCATCAAATATCTTCTCATACCACTAGGATTCATCATGAAAGATCTTTAGTCCTAGTGTAATAAGCATTACCCATTCATTTCCCTCTACTACCTTTAATGTAGATATTTGTATTAGCATGAGTTTCCCCTTAAGCGAACCATCATCACAAGTGTACATTATATGTCCCCAAAAGGAGTTGCAAACAAGTTTTATATTTAAAATAATGAATACTTGAGAATTATCCAAGTTCTTTTCTAAACCAAAGTACAATCTATTCCAATTGCATTATCAAGGTTTATCATACAAGGCTTATAATTTTCCCATGGAGTTCATATCAAATAATTGGTGCATAACTAATGAAAGTATGAATCCATAATAAATTACCCATTTATTTAAAGAACATAGAAATTTTATTAGAAATTCAATCAAAGTACACCCATAGATAAAGAGACTCCACACATAATCACACAACATCTCATATATCCTGGGAACCCTCATGGGGAATAAACCCAGCTTTGAATCATTTCTTATCTTATTTCATAAATAATTGGTTCATTACATTGATTCAAAGGCATCCCATAATGCCTTTACTCCCATATTAAGAGTTCCATAACTCTTATAGAATTATATTATGAATTTGTCCTTTAATTCATAAACATATTTTGGTTCCATGCATTGAGTCGAAGGTACCACATTTTACCTTTACTCCCATCATAAGAGTCCCATACCTCTTATGATTTTACAATATGAATATATCTTTTAATTCATAAATACAATTTGTTTTCACAAATAGGGTCAAAGATACCCCATAATACCTTTACCCCCATCATAGGAGTTCCATACTCCCTATGATGTTACAATATGAAATTGTCTTTTATTTCATAAATACATTCTAGAAATGATTTAATACACAATCCTTATTCCATAATATTTATTTCATAATCTGTGCTACCAAGCAAGAATAAAGTCACATTCAAACTCATTTAGAGAACACCATGTAAGTCTTGCTTTGACTTACCCAATAATAAAATAGTTTTCATTCATTCCAAGAGCACTATATAAAACTTACTTTGTCTTATCCACTAATCAAATAATTTTCATTTGATATAAGAACGATAAGCACATAGTCAGCCCTATATTAGCTTGTTTCTTAATCAAATTTTATCCAAAACATAAAGAGTTCAGTAGACACCAAAGTAAGTCCTACTTCTAATTTGATTAACAATCGTTGTTCACAAAAGCGGTTCACAACTCAGGAAGGGCCCACATCAACAGTGAGGTACGATGAGTCTCAACTCATAGAAGCTACCACCAAGCGATGACCTCTCAACCTCTTCTTTAGGTGGTTGAGTAAGCATGGGGTTTGACACCCTATAAGGCACCCTCAAACCTCTTTCTATCCCATGTGGGATAAGAAGAAAAAGGGCCTGAGCGGCCCTAGCTTCACCACATTCAAAAAGTACAACATCACTCGAAGAATAAATGATATACCTAAGTAAATATTAGGTTCTTAAATAACAAAGTTATTTAAAAGGGTGGAAGATAAATATATAACTTTATTGGGGTAAAAATTAGAAGAATATGATGCACAGGAGAGATATTAGTTTAGATGTTTTAGTCGGACGTAGCCCACTCAAAGGAAACAATAGTGCAGTATCATATAAACACATAAAGCATCGATTCACCTCAATGAAGAGCACAAAAATAGACAAGTACCTCAATAACAATTCACCTAGGAGGCATCCTAACATATAATGAGATAATTAAATAATACCTCACATATTAGCGAAAGCACAACAATATAAATTCACTATTCTAAAATATATAACTTTGAAATAAATTAAAACTTCATTTCAATGATGACACAATGTCATTACAATATCTTCTATTCAATGAGGATACAACACTAAAATAATTAAATCATTGGTTCCCATTACGATGAAGATATAGCTAAAATAATGTCTCCATTCAACAAAGCTACAGTACTAAAATTCTCAAAGTATCACTTCTAATTCTAGCAAATACATAGCAATATATTATCTCCACTCAAAGAGAACATAATATTAAATTTCTTTAGAATTTTGCTTCTAATTCCAGCAAAGATAAAGCAATATATTATCTCTACTCAAAGAAAACATAATATTAAATTTCTTCAAAATATTGCTTCTAATTCCAGTGAAGACAAAGCAATATATTATCTCTACTCAAAGAGAACATAATATTAAAATTATTTACAATAATGCTTCTAATACTAGAAAAGAACAAAGCATATATCCTCAAAGACATGGATATTCAAAACTTCACCATTCATCTTAGTGCACGAGCACAACAATATTCAAGCATAGTCTTTAAAGCACCATTCGTTTTAGCGAGAGCACAAGTTTCAAACCAGTTTTAAGCACTCCTTTTTTAAAAACAAAAGATAAATTATTCACAGCATAAAAACCCCCACTTAAGCTCTCCCACCATAGGCATACCTCACATCCAACCAATCCATGCAAAAGAAAAACAACCATCCACCCCTTCTCCTTCCACTGGTAGTAGAATGTCCTCTCTCCACTCCATCCACCACTTCTGTCTAACTAACCTACTTACCTCCCCACTTCATCCACTTCACCATTTCCAATAAGGATTGACATATTCATTCAAATGCAGAAAAAAAATCAATGAAGCTCAAACATTAAACTCCTAACTCATAGGTCACATGATTAAGATCAAATCTTGGACTAATATCAACATCAAAAGCAAATGCTTCAACTATGAAAACAACCATAATATTATATCACACAACTAGCATTTCAAAAGCATACAAAAAGCATTGAAATGATTTTTATCCTCCAACAAAGCATTCTACATCATGAGTAAAACAAATTAAGGCATCAATCTATTTAAATCTAAGTTGAGGCATGCATGAAAGGATAGCAAGAATCCTTATGTTAAATACCAAATCAATTTCAAGTATCCTACAAAATCCAAGTGAGGACATAATATCATTCCTCTTTCTTATGGTATCCCGTTCTTTATGGTTAGTTCTTTATTCCATTCACGAGAAAGTTGTTCTTACAAAAATGCAAATCCATTAGCAGCATCATATTCTTTCATAATATATATATATATATATTGCAAAAACTAAACATGAAATAGTCAATCATTCCATCAACAAGATAACATAGTCATTCATAATCCATCATATGAAAAAATTTCCAAGGAAGGGTCATGACAATAGAGGATCTCCCTATCTAAGACCCCTCTTGGCTTTAAATGATTCTATTACTAACCCATTGACCAACATTGAATATTATACTATAGAGACACAAGATTTAAACCATCTAGTTTGTTTCTTTCCAAATCCACAGTTTTCTTATACTACAAAAATAAAATCTTATTTAACCCTATCATAGGCTTTATTCATATCAAATTTTAAGATCATTGCTCTCTCTTTCCTAGAAGTTGCTGAATGCATTTCTTCATGAGCGACGATGATCCCATCCAAAATTTGTCTCCCTTTCACAAATCCATCTTGATCTTCTAAAATATTTTTTTCTAATTATGGTCTTAAATTATTTGCCATCACTTTGGAGATTATCTTATATGTCATATTACATAGGCTTATGGGCCTAAATGAATCAAACAATTTTGCATCCTTCTTTTTTTAGAATCGGGGTAATCATTGTACAATGTGTTAAGTTTATTATAATATTTTATCATGTAAGCCTCATAGGCCATGGTTAACCTTGTTATGGTTAAACCCACCTTATAAACTTTTAATTAACCTTATTTGAGTGGATGAATTGATTTAGTTTGTTTTCTAGAAAATATTATGAATTCCAGTATGGTATTAGAGTAGGTAAGGAGCAACATTGTTTTCAATGAGTTTACACAGGTTTTTATTGGAATATATTAAATTATTTAGTACATGCTAAAGTACCACCTTGGGTACATATTTAGATTAGGATAATATCCTATATTAGTGTAACAACCCAAGTCTAAATCACCTAATTATACAACCCAGTCTAGCTCACCGGTTCAACAAGATGAAATTTTTACTGGTTTCAAGGACTGGTCCTGACCTAAGGTAAATTTTGAGTCAATTTAATTTTGATGATCACCCAATGTTAATCAATACGAGATATAGTATACCATTTTTTTGAATTAGGATCATTGCAAACAACCTCCTAAGTGGATGAGATTGGTTGAATCTCGTAGATGGTGCCATTTTGTGGATCTATCTTCTCAATATTTTGTTCTGGTATGAGAGTGTAGATACACGATTGGGGTTATCCTCTAGGGCCTATAATATCTAGAGGGTGAACACATACTCTTCCTATCCCTTAGCATGTAGAAACCATGTATAGTTAGGTCCCATTTAAACATGCAAGGGTGTAGCGTATATGCCTAGTACCTAACTGATTGTCCACTTTGTTGGAGCCAACTAGGGCCATGCCATTTCTTTGTCTCTGAACCTGGTCTCACTTGCCACATTATGAATAACGACAATCTATCCCATACCAACTATCATTAATTGGTCTAGCTCCTTTTATCATACTAGATTACTCCTATTCACAAAATGTACAAGTATCCATCATCGTACTGCTCGCACAATGACCTAGAGATGATGTCCCATACTACCCCTTGTTACTTGTTCTAACAAAGGTCACTTATTCTAACTTATTTTGTTAGAAAGTGACTAGTCTCAATTTGTAGTTGTTACCTTCATGTAACAACTAGCATTGGGTTATTTATTCCAATAATTCTTCATACTTCTCGATGGTTTTGATAGTTATTCATCCTTCTTGATAAGTTTAGGTTTTGGAAAGGCTTTTGCCAAGATAGACTCGATGGAATTTTTTAGTTTCCATTTCCAAATATTTATAAATCTTCTAAAATTTATAACATGGAGTTACAATTATTTATAAAAATATAAAATATTGAGCCTATATATCAGTCTCAAAATGCATCTTTTATAAGAGAGAAGATAACAATTAATTTTACTTAAGTTAGGATTTCTTTCATCCATTTTTGAAAGGAGATACACACACACACACACATATATATATATATATATATATATATATATTAAATAATCTAAATTGATATTAAAAGCACATATAAAATCAAATAAAGTAATCTATAATTTAATATTTTTTTTGGTAGGTAAAATAGCTTATATTAAACGAGTTTTAATTGGTCCCCAAAACTAGAAGAATAAACATGGATGGAAGAGAAAAGGACCCACTCAGGGGACACCATAGAAATTGAAACAAACTAAGGCCACGTAGAAAAAACAAAAAATAGAGTGCCTACACCCAAACAAATTAGAAAAAAAAAAGACTAAATCCAAGCACTACCCACGTAGGGGCTGCTATGAGAATACACTAGAACTGAGATGAAACCCATGGAGGGGCTACAGAAGAGAAAAACATACCCAACATAAGACCTATGCAAACCAATCCTTTTGATGAGATGCCTAGTCCATCATAAAATGGAGATAGACCTTTTAGGATCAATCGTACAGTTCCAAATCATCAGCATTAGCATTTAGAACACTTTAGGGAAAATTTTGGTGGTAAATAGATAGAATTTTGTGAAAAATCCTAATATTAGTGAGCACTCCTCAAAACACATGATTGGCCATGGTGTTGCTAAAATTTTTAATGTACTTTTTGGCTTCCTGGATAACAATTCTCATGTTACATGAAGGAATTTTTGTTGCTATTGATAGAAATTTTTAATATTTAGGGAATCTGATTTGATTTGTAAATTTCCCTTGTAGTCTTTGAGTGTGTCTAAACCTCTCCACAAAGCTCAAGCTTTAGCATAGTGGTTAGTTTGAAGGCCTAGGTGCTCAACATAGGCCACTATGATTTACCCATTATGATCCCTAACCAATCCTCCAACTCCCATAGCTTCTGGATTCCCTTTAAAAGCACCATCATAATTTAGTTTGGTGTCTTTGAGAAACAAGTGTTTGATGATGATGAAAGTCATGGAGAAAAGGTAAAGATTACAAATGCTCACAAAATTTTATCAAATGAGAATATGCAAAAGGTAAAATCTTACCCTTTGTGTTCTACCATTCGAACTTCAGGTGATGGTTTGCCTAATTTCTTGTTGGATTCAAATGCTATCAATAATGAAATGCCATTAGTGGTTGATAAAGAATTTGACTTAATTACTCCTCACACTACTAATGATATTGCTTTGTTAAATAAAAAACAAATTGTTATGCGTGAAGTGTTAAATCAAGTTCATAATCAATTAGTGATAGAACCTAGGATAAAAACTTATGATGATGCTCATTTAATGAATATCCTAGGTGCTTGCAAACTGTTATAGGAATTTTATTGGCCTATAGATTTAAAAAATGATTTGGCTCTAAAATTTGTAGAAATAGGTTCCTATTTGCAAGATCTCCTATCTAGAAATGAAATCTTATTTCTACACCATGAACCAAAGTGTGAAATGGACATAATGAAGAATAAACATGACAGAATTGAAGATCAAGCATTGTCTAATCAATTTAATGATTTGAAACTCCACCATAGGATTAGTAATGGAACTAAATCAAATTGGTATGATGAGAGGGGAAAGTTGAAGTTTGTTGCTTTGTTTGGTCTAATCTTGTTTTTGTTGGGTTACTACAAAACTTGGCATGTGTATCACGTTATATGTATTTTGAAGTATTCTAATCATGTTTGGGATCCAAGGAAGTGATAGGTCAAATTTTTGCTCCATCTTGTACCATATTGTACATCTGTATATAGATTTTTGTTTTCGTGTTCGGTTTTGGTTTTGGATTTTGTTTTGATATTTGCAAGTTGATTGGGTGTTTTATATTCATTCGCTTCCAAGTTTAGTGGTTGTCAAGTATTTGAGAGTGAGATGTCAGCTCATGTCCTCATGAATGTTTAATAAGACCAGGAGAATGTGAAACATCAAAATTGCATTGCAGAAGGCTCCACAGTTACTACAAACACATTAAAGTATATCGTTTGAAACTTGTGATGCATGAAGTTGTCAATTTTTGCAAATTATGGTGAAACATGTTGCATGCTCCTTCTCATTTAGCCTCATTGCAGGGTACATTTCACATTGCATCACATCTCACTTGCATCTACATTTCAAAAAACAATCGTCAAAAAACATGTCAAATGCTCTTAGGATCATTGCACAATGTACACTAAGAAGATCTTGAGATTAGGAAATGATGCTGAAACTATCTTGAACTAAACACAATTTGCACATGTTAAAAGCATCTTGGGTAAAATGGTCAAAACCATCCTTGGAAGAAAATGTGAGGTGAAAAGGGTCATCCTTGGAAGAAAATGTGAGGCAAAAAGGGTCATCCTTGTCGGTCCTATCATGCAACATAGTCCATAAAATAGTGGTTTTCACCACTTCCATAATATTTGAAACTCAAAATTAGAGTAGTAATGATAGGGTCAAATTCTCATCATACTTAGGTTGAGAATTTGATTCCCCAAAGCTCTGAAATATACTTACATCACACACCATCGACTATTGTATTGTAAGGATCGTACTACATGTCCCCTCATAAGGATGGGTAGTCATCTCTAAGATTCAAGAAATCAAAATCAAAATCATGGACTATGGGGCTAACCTCCATTGAGGCTATAAACACTTGACTGGCAGTGGAGTGTGCTCATGCGTGGCGACATGTCTTGTTTAAAAGTGAGACCTCTGACCGCTCAAATGGATAGGCTAGCCTTGCAGTTTCATCCATAGCAGGTTTAATCATTTTGGTCAAGATGAGGTAATAAACTCATATCAAAGTAGTAAGGATAGGGTCAAATTCTCATCATACTTAGGTTGGGAATCTGATTCCCCAAAGCTCTAAGTCCACTTGCACGCACTGGTTCGGGATGGTAGTGGTTCATAACTAAGCTCTTGACCTGGTAAATAAATTCACTATACACACATTTGGTCCTAAGAGGGTTATACAGTTTTAGTGTGTTTGTTTACGATACTAGAATGTTTTAGTCTCTGCAAAGCAGGCCGTTCATATTATAGCATCCGTTCAATACATCCAAGACTGCATAGATCATCCATATCATATCATATGCATCCATGTGAAACTGATGATGAAATGTTGAATGGTTTCAAACGATAAGGAATGAATCCCTCTGTACACACTGAGCTGATGTTGAATGATGTTGAATGATTTTGATGGTTCATGTCTTTTGGTCTACTTTCATCCTTTGGATATTTGCTGACGCTTGTAATTTTAATTTTTGAGGTTTTTGTTTGTTTTCAGGTTGGGTTCTCACCCGAAACACTCAAGAGCATTTCCCAGCAGAGTTGTCATTTGTTGTGGCTGCTCCACAACTAGCCCCAAAATTGGGGACCCACCTTTTTATTTTGGTATTCGAGTGTTTGCATTTTGTTGTAGGTGTCTAATGCTTCACTTGGTTTTGGGTCTGCACTTGTCATCCAGTTGTTGTCGACGATATTTTATTGTCGACGACTTTTATCGTCAAGTTTTATTGTCAATGACTTTTTCTTGTCAACGACTTTTGTCGTCAAGTTTTATTGTCGACGATTTTTATCATCAAATTTTCTTGTCGACGACTTTTTGTCATCAAGTTTTATTGTCGATGATTTTTATCGTCAAATTTTCTTGTCAACGACTTTTTGTCATCAAGTTTTATTGTCGATGATTTTTATCGTCAAATTTTCTTGTCGATGACTTTTTGTCGTCAAGTTTTATTGTTGACGACTTTTGTCGTCTATTTGTTGTTGACAAATTTTTCATCTATTTTTCGTCGACGATTTTTATCATCAAGTTTTTTTTTTGTTTGCGATTTTGAATGTTAAAGTTGATGTTTATTTTGAATGTCTCTTGGTAGATTCAATAATTGAATATTTTGAGGTAAATTGATTAAATTAATGAAAACCTTTTAATAAAACTTTTATGTATACATATTCCAATATGTGACGCATAAAGGTAAAATTATAAAAGCAAAACAAAAATAAATTGAATAAAACATAAAAGGACATATCATTGGGTGTATATATATGGCAACACGTTATAGTTATAGTTATAGTTATAGTTATATATATATATTAAAAAAGAATATTTTATGTTTATTGAATATAAGTGTTGGTTCCAATAAAAAAAATTATTATTAATAAATTAAAAAAAAAAAAAAAATGTAGTATATATATTTTATATATATATATATATTATAATAAATAAAAATTAAAAAAATAAAGGAAAATAAAATTTAAATAAACGATTGATGGGATTGTGCCCATCGAAAGTTTATTATAGGTTTACCTTATAGTTTATATAATGTTGGGTTTCATTTTGTTGATATGAAAGTTTGATTGAAAGTATTTAATATGAATATTTTTAATGTTTGCAGACACCAACATTATGGACATGCCGACGACTCGCCTGAGAACGGACGAAGACATAGGCGGATGAATGGTATGTGGACGATGTGGCGTAAATATAGAGGGATCCAAAGTCATGAACGAACCAATGAATGGAGACCTTGCTATCGCCGGAGTGCAGAGGAAGAACTGGCAACTGTTGGAGGATATGACCAAGCAGACTCATACGGCACATGTGATAGACAAAAATGTGGAGATGCTCGGGTTTCAAGGTCGCCAACGCGGAGGCCGGATGGTACGTCGTCATCCGACGACGTCATTGCACAGTCGGATGCAGAAGAGAAGAGTCGGGCGCAGGGTTGAGTTTGGACAGTGCTCGGAGAAATACACTGTGCAGGAATGAGTGAGACTCGGGTGGAATATCGAATAGTGTGTCAGGGCGTGGTTACATTTTAAAACTACGGAGAATGTGCGGTAGATGACTAAAAAACCAGCGACGCAAACATGGTACTGTGGAGTCGTCATCAGTAAAAAAAATAATAATAATAATAATATACGAAGCCCTGACTGTTTAAAATCGTGGACGAAGGAAGAATTGTCGTCTTCAATGGGGTGAATGTCGTCTCGTCCCTAACCACGCAACAATGGGCTATCGTGAAGGGAAAATGCAGATCACCCTCGTGCACATCCCACGTCGTGAATGGGTTCGACGGTAAGGTTATGGGGACCTTCGAGTCTTGACATGTACAGCAGCGGCACCATCAAATAGTGGAGAGATTGATGAATACTAGAAATACGTAGATGATGGGCGAATAAGCTAGGTTGCATGTATGAAATTCTCAATATTCGGTTTTGCATGACGGGGTGCTATCAAACTGAGCGAACTTTGCATTTCTGCATTTTCAGCACTTATTTTTATGCAGATTTTTATTTTTTTAGTTTTCAAAAAAAAAATTTCAATTTTTTTTTTCTATTTTTGGACATTAAAATAAACAGTAAAAAAATTTCAAAATCCAAAAATAATTGCATGGCTGCGTAGAATATTATTCAAATTTCCATTACGCACTTAGAAGTTTTTGCTTCGGAGTCATTTCGTATTTTTAAAAATTCGTCAAAGTTGTTGTTTTAATGCAGATTTTAAAAATTGAAATTTCAAAATTTGCATTTTTGGGCCAAATTTCGTTTTTTCAGTTTTAGATTTCATTCATGAGCCTATGATGACATTTCCTTCATGAAAATTTCAATTTCATTGAAGGGTTTATGTTTTATGGCATTTCACAAACTACCATTTTTTAGAATAATGTACCTTTCTTCATGAAAATTCTGATTTCATTGAAGGGGATAATTTTATATGTTCATTGAAGGTTATGATTTTAAAGCACTAAATTATTCATCTTTATAAAAAATTGATTTCATTTAAGAGGGATAAGTTGAAGTGACATTTCAAAGTCCTTAATTTAAGGCCATAGATTATCATCTCTTTGTGAAAATCAATTTCACCAAAGAGGGATAGTTTATTATTCACATCAAAAGCTATCTTTATCTTCATGATAAGAAGCTATATTCAAGGAGCCTATTCATCATTTCAGATTTATATTCATAGATAGATTTGATCTTTACTTTCACATTTAAAGTAGGATTTGATGCAAGATAAAACTTGATTAAAATCCACTTAATAAGGGAAGATAAAATCTACTTTAAAATCCTCAAGATAAAAGGAATTAAGGTTACATCGTGGTCATATGAGGGCCAATTCACATTTACTTTTTGTTTGGTTTCATGAACAATCATTAAAGTAGCATGGTAAAATAAACCAACATTGCCCCTTGTTTACAGTTACTTGCAATCACTAAGGTGTTCCAAGCATTGAATTGATATCTTTATTTGAGATTACTAATACACATATGCAAATGCTAATATAGGGGAGACCTTGGATAAGTTGTTTGTTTAACTTCTTTGCAAGAGAGGGTTTTGGGATCCAAACCCTAAGGAAGAGTGTAATTTCACAATTGGGTAAAATCATCACTCCATAGTATCCAGTGAGCACCAATTCTGGGATGAGGGATTGAAGGAATGAAACTGGTGTTAAAGGGAATTTTGAGAGACAATAAAATGATGGACTTAAGTCTGGACTCAGGTGGCTTGAGATAAGGGAAAAGATGAGAATTTTCAACATTAAAGGTGATAGCTTTATTGGCAATAGTGATAGGATCATTTGAGATATTTGAGAAGACTCTACTGTTTCTTTCAAGCCATATTTTCCATAGGAGATGGTGAAGGCACACTTTCCATAAAGAAGATAGCCTAGATTTTTTGAATGGTATGGGCCACTAGGTGAATAGATGTGCCAGGGAATTGGGCTGGACCCAAGAAATGTGGAAGGTGGACATGAGGTGATCCATGGTAGTCTTGGAGAAATAACATTCCATAAAGATATGGTTAACATATTCCCAAGTAGCCATACAAATATGACATCTGTTAGGAATGACCATACCTCTTTTTATGAGGTTATCAATCATAAGGATCTTGCTTTGGAAGGTCAACCAAGAAAAGAAAGCAATTTTAGGAAAAAGGTGTTTATGCCAAACCAGATTGAAAGGAATGTGGATAGCTTGGAGATAGAGAGTCAGTTGATGAGCAAATTTGATAGAAAAAAGACCAGAATCAATTTTTTTCCAAAAAGGGATATCATGAGATGTGCCATATGAGATTACTATCGCATTCAGCAAAATTGTTGATTTTGTTATGGCATTTGTAGTTTGAGCATCAACATTGGCAATATGAACTTCTTTCCATCTTTTGGGCTCAATGGATTTGTCAATGAAATATGCCACCTTACTGCCTATTAGTATATCCAAGAAGGGCTGCAACACTGAAACCACATTATCTTCAATAAGTGGCTAGTTTGTGATCCACCTATTTGTCTAAAATTTGATTCTATTCCCTGGTCCAAGCTGCCACCTGGCCCCCTTTTGGATTACAGATCTAGTTTGGAGAATCAATTTCCAGAAAGTGGACCCATCTTTAGGAATGTTTTCATCCATGAAATTCTTGTTTTGGATGTATTTCTTGTTTATGATTGAAATGCATTCGAAGTTAGAATTTGTGAGTACTTTCCAAGCTTGTTTGGCCAATAACATAATGTTCATATTGTAAATTCTTTGAAGTCCAAGCCCCCTAGCTTTTGGGAGAACAGGCCTTTCCCAACTTACCAAATGGAACTTTTTCTTGTCTTTTGATCCTACCCAGAGAAATATCTTCTAAATTTTCTCTATTTTAGAATAAATAAAGGTCGGGGCTTTGATTACTGACATGAAATAAACTGGTATACTTTGAAGGTAAGCCATTGTAAGAGTTGCTTTGGCTCCTTGAGATAGGAGGGTCCCTTTCCAACCTGTGAATTTTTTTTTTATTCTTTCAATAATATTCCTCCGCATGGACTATATAGAATAGTTGGTGAAGAGAGGAAGACCCAAGTAGTAAGTGGGAAAAATTAGATATAACACACTTAAGAATACGAGCTATCTTGGTCTATATGTTTAGGGGGTATTGATGAGGAATATTTTGCTTTTAGCATAATTTATTTTTTTTCCTGCAACCTCCTCATAGAGATATAAAATAATTTTAATAGTATTTGCTTCCCATATTGAAGCATGAGTCTCTAGGATAGTGCCATCTACAAACTGTTGATGAGAGAGGGGCCTCATGTTGGTTACAACTTGAATACCCGAGATCATGCCATTTGAGTAGGTAGATTTGAGTGCTCTTCCAAGAGATTATGCAAGAATGATAAAAATAATAGGGGACAAGGGGTCACCCTACCTAAGACCCATGTTACTTGGAAAATAACTTGTAGTAGAATTGTTGATCGAAACTAAAAACCAGGGACTAGAAATGCAGCCTTGAATTAATTCAACCCATTCTCTGTGGAACCCAAATTTTAGAAGAATAGGGTAACCTTTTTGCTTTGGGATACAGAGTGAAGGACTTCATGCAAAGTTATAATACCATCAGTTATCAATATCCCTTTGACAAAACTACCTTGGCAAGGGTCTATAATCTAGGGAAGAATTCCTTTTACTCTTGTAGCCATAGATTTGGTTAGGATTTTGTAGATCACATTGCACAGGTTGATAGGTTTGAAATCTACCATGGATTTGCACACAGACCCTTTAGGTACAAGAGCTATAAAAGTAGATTTGGTGCCTCTAGGAATGGATATAGAATTTTGAATATCTTCGATGGCCTTGCAGATGTCTTGGTCGATAATATCCTAGAAGGTCTAAAAAACTGAGGAGAAAAACCATTAGGGCCAAGGGCTTTTTCAGGGTGCATAGAAAATAAGTCTTGTTTGATCTCATCAAAAGTGAGAGGCTTAATGAGCATGGAATTCATTTTTGAAGTGACCAAATTGGATATGTGGTTGAGCAGTTGTATTTTAGATTGGCCAAAATTTTGAGGGTTGACTCCCAATAGGTCTTCAAAAAAGAAGAGGCTTCATATCAAATTTTAAAAATATCCCTGGTAATGGAGTCGTCACCTCTGGTCAATTCCTTGAGTTTATTTGAACTTCTATGCCTAAGGGTGAAAGCATGAATTTTTTTGTATTTGAGTCACCTTCCTTGAGCCAAAGGGCTCTAGATTTTTGCCTCCAAAATATCTCTTCTTTGGCCAAAATATTACGATAATCAACTAGAAGGTATTTCTCTTCGTTTCTGATTTGATAACTCAACTGACCACTATGTATTTGTTCAATGTTTTTTTTTTTGATAAGTAACAGTGTATTTACAGTGGGTTTTTTAGAAAAGTATCCCAAAAACTTAGTTACATCAGAATCTGAGGCTTAAAAAATGAATAAAAACCGGGCTGCACCCAAGGGCAATGATCTGGGTCCCGGGGCCCTGGTGCCTACAAAAATAGATTAGGACACAACCTCAAAACTAGGCGTGAAGCCACCAAAAACCAGAAACCAAAAACCGTCATCGTCACCGATGCAGAATCAGACCGTCGTTGCACCTGTGGGCCCTGTGGCCAGCCTGGCCAGGACAGGGCCCCAAGCAGCCCACCTTTACTCCCTATCAGGGCCATCCCCCAGCCTGCATCGAATATCGACCAGGGCATTGGCAACAGAGGAGGCCGCTTGGGCAGCCACAGTCAAGGATCCGATAGTCGTGTCTAGAAGGGCTCTAATAGCCAAATTCTGCATCCTGTTGCTAGAATAGAAACTAACTTCGATGGGCTCTGAGGGCTCCATTTTGGCCTTTTTGGTGCTGCCAGCAACCCTACTACTGCCAGGGAAGGGGCCTTTACAAGTGCTGTCGAGGCCCTGCCTGGGCCCTGGGTCGGAGTCTTGCACTTTCGAGTGGGCCTGCAACACTTCGGGGTAGGGGAGCCATCGGGAGAGGGGGTCTCCTTGGAAATGGAAGCAGCAGGGGAGGCAGCGGGAGAGTTAGCCATTTCAGGGGGGGACAAAAGACAGGGGAGGGATGCGATGGAGCTGCGGCTAGTTGGCAAGGGCATGCCTATACAGGACGGCCATGAGGCCTTGGTGGGAGGGCCGGGAGTGGCTTTTGCGAGCACGATCAATGGAAAGACCTAGGGAATACAACAAGAATTAGGGGGTGCTGACCACCATGGCCCCCCGAAGGTGGTTGAAGCAGCTCAGGTGAAAGTTGAATAGCCGCTGGTCTAGGTCATCGTAGATGATGTACTGCATCATCGGGACAATGGCCTCATCGAAAGGGTCTGAGAGGTTGGATCGAAATAGGTTCACCTTGTCCCACTGCTGCTTCGAGAAGTGAGAGAATTCCTCCTCCCAGTTGTGCTTATCCCGCCTGACTACCCTGCCCTTTTCCTCATGGTGCAGGCCTGTAACTGCCGTCAAGAATTATTTATCCACTTTAAAGTGAAGGCCCTTCACTGTGACCTCGCCGTCATTCCACGAGTCCAGAAAGCTTTGGGTGATTTCGTCATCAGCTCCTACAAATTTGCTGAAGAAAGGGGTGAATTTTTTGGCGTTGGAGAAGAGTCTGGCCGACTCGCTCAAATCGAGCGTGGAAGGCTCGATGAAGATAGTTTTAGAGGCCATGGGGATCAAACGGACAACCCAGGGATAGGGGAAACAGGGGGAACCAGGCCAGAGATATGGGGACAGGGGACGGGGGAAGCAGACAAGACTGTGGGAAGCTCAGTGAGCATCAGATTTAAAACCTTGCAGGGGGCCGCGAAGGGGGGAAGCCATCGACATTGGGAATGGACGCTCGGGGTCGGGTGTGACACGAGGGAGGAGGGGCTGAGGGGGCGCGACTGTTGGTTGCCATGCGGGGCAAGAGAGAGGGGCCACTACCAGCATGCCAAGTGGCACAACCTGAGTGGGGGAACGCCTTGAGGGTACTCCATGGGATAGAGTCATGGGCAAACTGACACGACATGGGGATCCGACGGTGCAGCTTTCAAGGCAAAAAGGCCGAAAAGGGCCATCATGCATTTTGTCTTGGAACATTTAGATGTGCCAATGGGGCAATGCAAATCTAGGCTGAGAAGAGCTAATCTTTTGACGTGGCCGAGCACACTTGGCACCGTGAGGGGGATCTGGGAGACCAACTCGTAGGCAGGCGATGGGCCTGGATCAGACGACGTGGCACCCCAGGGGGGGAATCCCCTGTCCTCTAGAAGCCATGCCAGTGGAACTTTGGGGCCCCGACTGGGGGTAAGCTAGACACCAGGGTCCTCATCATTGTTGGAATGATCTTGCATCGTAATGTGGACCAGAGCTTCGAGAAATTTTGTAGTCCAGGTGGTGAAGTCTTCAACTGAGATGGCTTGGTTTGCCATGAAATCAGCTGCCCTGTTGCCTTCCCTATACACATGTCGGAAGGCATGGTCGGGGAATCCCTGGAGGACGGAGAGGGCTTCCCGGATGGAGTTGTGGATGCGCCAGAAGCAGTTTCTCGGGCATCGGGTGGCTTTGATGATAACTTGGGAATCGCCCTCAATGATGACTTTTGAGGGTGACTCCCTAAGGGCGGTCAGCTCGCTAAGAAGAGCTGCTGCTTCGGTGAAGTTGTTAGTCTGGATGCCGAGCGGAGTAGCAAACGCCATGATCAGGGCCCCGTGGCAGTCTTGGATGACCCCGCCCACCCCGGAGGGCCCGGGATTACCTTTAGAAGCACCGTCGAAGTTAAGCTTGACCCAACCGGGGGGGCAGTCCACCTTGTCAAAGATCGACGGGAGGGGGCGGGGGGACCGGGGGGAAGCTAAATTTTGAGGGAGGATAGGAGGGTGGCCTCGCCCGACCGTCGGGGTGCCTCGATCAAGGGGATGGAGCGAGAATTCTCAAGGGCAAAGGTCACCGCCTTAGTCGCTATCCACAGGGGGGACCGGGCCGGGGAGGAGAAGGCTCTACTGTTGCTCTCCAGCCAGAGTTGCCAGAGCATATGAGGAAGGCAGGAGCCCCAGAGAAAGCGGATGAAGGGATGGGCAAAGGGGTTGGGCCACTGAGACAGGAGGTCTGAGATGGAGTTGGGGGCCACCCACTGGATAGAGAATTGGGAAAGGATGAGGCCCAGGACTTCAGATGAAAAGGAACAGTTGATGAAGAGGTGATTGGTGGACTCCCAGGCAGCACAGCAAAGGAAGCATCTATTCAGGATCTGGAAGCCCCTCCTGATCAGATTCTCGATCATCAGAATATTGTTTTGGATGGCCGCCCAAACGAAGTGGCTGATTTTGGGGATCAGCTTCTTGGGCCACACCTGTCGGGTTGGGAAGGGAGCCTCATCAGGGACTCTTTGGAGATTGTAGGTAGATTTAATAGAAAAGACTCCACTGGGAGTACCATGCCAAACGCATCTATCGTTTCCTCCGAAGGACGGGATGACAGTCACCTTGAGGAGGCGTTGAAGCCTGGAAGCTTAGAGATGGTGCCTGGGATCCAGGATGAGCTTCCAGGTAGCACGCCCCTGGTTCTGGGAAAGGTAGGCCGACACTCTGGGTCCTCTGTCCGCCAGCCCTGGTTTGAGAACGAGAAGCTCTCTGTCAGCCGTCAGGGCCTCATCGTGAATCCATCTGTCTTCCCAGAAGTCGATCTTGGCTCCGTCCTCGAGGATCCATCTGGTCCCTTTCTGGATTATGTCTTTGGTGTAGTTCAGGGACCTCCAAAAGGCTGATCCATCTTGAGGCTGAGAATCACTGAGGAAGGGGTGGTTATGATAGTATTTTCTACGCACGATGCTGACCCACTCATCAGGGGTATTGGTGTGCACCTTCCAGGCATGTTTGGACAAGAGGGCCTTGTTCATAAGGACCACCCGCCTGAGCCCGATCCCTCCCTCACCTTTGGGGCGGTAGACCAAGGGCCAGGAGACTAGGGGAATCCTCTTCTTATCTTCGCTACCCGACCAGAGAAAACATTTCTGAATTTGTTCGATGTGAGCTGCAATGGAGGTCGGGATTCTAAAGACCGACATGAAATATATCAGAATGCTTTGCAGGACTACCACCAAGAGGGTGGCTTTGCCAGCCTGCGAGAGGAGGTGACCTTTCCAGGGGGCCAGCTTCCTTTGAATCCACTCAATCACCCCACCCCATAGGGCCTTGGAGGACGCACCTATGAACAGGGGAAGCCCGAGATAAGAGGAGGGAAGGGAACCAGGGGCAACCAAGGGAGTATGGATGAAGAAAATCTTGCTTTTTTGGAGGTTGATTTTCTGCCCGGCCGCCTCCTCGTACAGGGTCAAAATATGCTTGAGGGTCTTGGCTTGAGGGATTGAGGCAGAGGTGGCGAGGATGGTGTCATCCACGAACTGCTGGTGAGACACAGGGGGAAGGCCCGACGTAGGCCTGATGCCCGAAATGAGACCATGGGACACAGCGCCAGAGATGGTACACCCTAGGGCCTCAACCAGGATGATGAAGAGGATCGGGGATAGGGGGTCACCTTGGCGGAGGCCTCTAGAGTTGGGGAAGAACCCGGCAGGGGACCCATTGATGAGGATAGAGAACCAAGGGGAGGACACGCAGTTGCTGATGAGCCTGACCCAGGAGGGGTGGAACCCAAACTTAAGGAGGACCTTGGATAGGAAATCCCAGTCAACTCTATCAAAGGCCTTATTCATATCCAGCTTGAGCAGAAAGGAGGCCTTTCTGGGTAGGACGACCGAGTGAAGGGCCTCATGCATGATTATGACACCATCTGTGATCAGTCTGCCTTTGACCGAGCTGCCCTGACAGGGGGAAATAATCAGGGGAAGGATATCCTTGAGGCGGGAGGCCATGGATTTAGTCAAGATTTTGTACAGGACATTGCACAAGCTGATGGGGCAAAAATTCGAGAGGGATCTGGCTACTTGGGTCTTGGGGATCAGGGCTATGAAGGTGGAGTTGATACCTCTGGGGATGGATCTGGCAGTCTGAAGGTCCTGGATGGCAGCACACACTTCTTGCCCGACGATGTCCCAGAATGATTGGAAAAATCGGGGGGGGAATCCGTCCGGGCCCGGGGCCGCCTCAGCCTTCATGGAAAAAGTGGTAGCATGGATTTTAGAGTTAGACAAGGGCTGCACAAGCATCTCATTTGCCATGGTCAAGATAGAAGAAGGGATATGTTCCAGAAGGGATTCAGCCACTTCTGAGGACATGGGGGGGCTGTCACCTAGGAGCCCCTGGAAGAAGTGGGTGGCTTCAGCCCGGATGTCCTCTTCTTCCTTGATGATTCTGCCATCGCTGCTCACCAACTCAGCAATTCTATTGGAACCCCTATTTTTTAGAGTCGACGCGTGGAAGAACTTAGTGTTTGCATCGCCATATTGGAGCCATAGGGCTCTCGACTTCTGCCTCCAAAAGGTTTCTTCCCTAGCCAGAATGTTGTGATACTCGCTGAGAGCCTAGCGTTCCTCTTCCTTGAGCCCCGGGTCTTGGGAGCCTGCTTGAAATCGGGACTCGAGGTCTTCGAGTTTTTCTTTGAGTATCACTTTGCTTTCAAAGATATTACCGAACACCTCCTTATTCCATACTTTGAGTTGCTCTTTGAGGCATCTCATCTTGTGAAAGACTTGTTTCGTAGGGCGTCCAGGGACTAGGGGAGCCCACCAATGGCCTACCTGGGCTCAAAAGTTAGGGTGATGCAGCCACATGGACTCGAACCAAAAAGGCCTCTTGGGGGAGGGGCAATGATCGGTTTCGAGGAGGAGGGGGCTATGAT
This sequence comes from Wollemia nobilis, assembly GCA_028583015.1. Classification (NCBI taxonomy): domain Eukaryota; kingdom Viridiplantae; phylum Streptophyta; class Pinopsida; order Araucariales; family Araucariaceae; genus Wollemia; species Wollemia nobilis. The sequence continues at coordinate 16,611,828 of JAQPPZ010000521.1, forward strand.
CAGACCCAATTTTAGGGAGGGCCAATAGGGTGGCATCGACGAACATGGGAAGGGCTTCCTTGGACAAGAAAACTCTATCTAGTCTAACCTAGATATGGTTTGCTCCCGCTCTTCTGTTGGACCAAGTGAACCTGGCTCCTTTTAGGCTGACGTCCATGAGCTCGTTGAGGGCGGTAAAGGCTCCAAAGTCCTCCATGCTCTTGGACTGAACCGCTGCGCCCCCACTTTTATCAAAGAGGAATAGGGGACTGTTGAAGTCCCCGGCCAGGATCTAGGGTAGGGGTGCAAAGGCTTCTCTCATCAAGCTGATTTCCTTCCATAAGGCCACTTTCTCGACGGGGCTGTTAGGAGCGTAGACGTTGGACAGGATCCATGATCGCCTAGACTTCACACAATGGACCAGAATGTTGATTATTCTGGGGGACAAAGATATGAGTCTTCCCTCGAAATACCGGGGGTCCCACATGCATAGCAAACCCTCGGCTGAGCCAGCCGTAGGGGTAGACAGGGACTCGTAGTTGCACCAGGTAGCTTGGGCTACACGTCAGGCATCAGCATCATCTATTTTGGTCTCCTGAAGAAGGAGGAAGGATGGGCGATGATCCCTGCGAAGTTGATCGAGGATCCTTTTCTTGGGGGCCCCATTGAGCCCCTTGATATTCCAGGTGATGAGCTTCATTTGACACCCTTGTGGGGTCGCTTGCCCCCCTTCCCAGCCTGAGCAGGGGGTTTGGGTCGGGTGGCATCCATCTTGGAGAAGCTTGTGCCAACGTTAGAGAGAGTTTCCTGGGAGCCATTGGCTATGTCATCTTTAGTGATCCTTGCCCGCTGGTCACCTAGGGTGGGCCGCCCTCTTTTGAATTTGCTGCCAAAGTCTATGGCAAAAGTCCTGCTATGGGTCATCTTGGGGCTGACTTCTTCGGGCCCGGACGGAGAACTAATCTCTTCATCTGACCTCTCAGATCCGCACTCCAAGGGAGGAAGCCCAGTAGGGATCGTCGGGAGGGGTAGGGGGGTCAAGGGGGGATAGCGGGTGTGGGGGGGAGAAGGGGGCCCCGACAGAGGGGGAAGCCGATGGGGAAAGGAGCCCGAGCGGCTCGCTTGCCTAGAGGGGGCGCAAGCAGGGGCCTACGAGGAGGGATTCAAAATGGGCTGAGAGGGAGAACCTGGGATCGGGGCCCCGAAAGACGACCTAGGGGAGGGAGCAGCTGGAGGGGAGACCTGGGGAAGACCGCCTTCTAGATCGGGGTCCACGTGAGAGTCTTTTGAAGCAGAAGGGGGGGCCTTCTTGTTGGTCCAGGCCTGGGATCTATGGTCATCGCGAGGGGGCCCGCGAGACGGGGCCCGACCTGATCGAGAATGGGGTTTGGGGATAGGGCCATCAGCCTTTCTGGAAACCGGGCATTGGTGGGAGAGATGACCCTGAGTGCAGCAGGTGGGGTAGAAAGTAGGTTTATTTTTGTAGATCAGGGGCTAACTCCAAAAGAAGGACCCAAAAGAGATGGTCATCGAGGTGGGGAGTTTGGATTCAAGATTGGCATTAACGCAAAATCTGGCATGCACCATTCGGGATCCTACCTTGGTAGCGGGGTCAAAGGCCACCAGGTCCTCGACCGACTGAGCAATGAGTTTAAGGAGATCTTCATGCCACAGGTGGAAGGGAAGGTCTGGGAGACGAACCCAGACCGGGGCAAAGTTGATGCTTTGGGTGCTGGGGTGGAAGTCAGCTCCATACCGCCTGAGGAAGAGGCTTTTGCACCCCAAAAACTAGGGCCCGCTCGACAGGATATTTTTGACGTCCTCACTGTTATTTAGTTTGATGATGAAGAAGCCCTTGGTCAGGGCAACCAGCTGGATATGCCCAGAAACCTTCCATTTGGTAGCTGCCCATCTGCAGACTGTTTCCATGTCTGGACGCCCTCCCAGGAATTTCCCTACCAGGGAGGCCGAGGAACCAGCTACCAAGGAGGAATAGACCTCCTCCTGAATAGAGATGTGGGTGCCCTCGAGGGAAAGACCTAGCCCCAGGGCCCGAGAAGGGGCCCTGGTGCCCACCAAGATCTGCTGATAGGAGGGTTTGGGCCCACCCGAGACAGAGCCCTGCCTAGGATCAGGGGGCTTTTTCCCTAGGCCTACGCTCGCATCGAGGCTGGCCTAGGGGCCAGGGCCCAAGATGTCGTCCCCACCCTGGCCATCGATTGGATCAAGTGCAGAGCCATCCTCTAGGCCCGTCGAGGGTCCTACTGGATCGGGACCAGGCCCTAATGTGCCTGATCCCAATCCTGAGCTTGATCCCGAGCCTGATCCCATCCGAAACACTGCACCAAACTCTGAACTTGCCCCCAGTCCTACATCCACTCCTACTCCTGCTCCTACTCCTGCTCCTGCTCCTCTTCTCGCCATCTCTCCTCTCAATATCCGTCGTTGTTCAATGTTTTTTAACTTTTTCATAATCTAATATTATTTTCAAAAATGTTGCCAAAACTACCTTGTTCCAAATTTTAAAATTTTCTTTGATAGCCTTGAGCTTTTGGAAGACTTGAGAAATAGATGATCCAGGAAAATCTTGTTGCCACCAATTAGAGATTTTGTCTTACAAATCAGGGTGTTGCATCCACATGGCTTCAAATCTAAATGGGATTTTGAAATTGGGGCCTCTATCAGCTTAAAACAAAAGAGGGCAATGGTTTGAACCTACTCTCGAGAGACATATGAGAGTAGCATCCCAATCAACATTCTTACTAAGGTTATTTTCCTAAATTTTACATGATTTTAATCCTATCAACATTCTTCTTTCATGCTCTTTCCATATCAAAAGTAAATACATATTTAAATAAACTTTATAAATTTGGCTCATAAATATTCATCTACTTTTAACCATTTACTCATGCATATATTTCTTTCTCAAAATACAATTGTAAAAACCTTTGTTAGATTTTAACCCTTAAACCTTCTTTGAAAACACTTATTCTTTAATTAATTTTATAATAATATTTAACTCTACAAACTATTTAAATATCATAGTTTACATAATTAAAGCAAAGGGTACCCTAGGGGGTTTCCCCCTAAGGGTCTTGGAAAATAGTCAGGTGCTTTAATGATCAACAAATATGAAGGTTGAAGGAGCATGAAAGGCTAAATGCTGAAGGAGTGTGGAAGGCTAGAGGTTGAAGGAGCGTGGAAGGTTGGAGGCTGAAGGAACATGGAATATTAGAGACTAAAGGAGTGTGGAAGGCTAGAGGTTAAAGGAGTGTGGAATGTTGAATGATGAGTTGATCTTTAGAGTTTCAAGCCTAAAGGAGTGTGGAAGGCTAGGTTGGCTAAAGGAGCCTGGAAGGCTAGGATGGCTGAAGGAGCTACAATGAAAGACTGGGATGTTGGGTGGAAGGTTGGGATGGCTAAAGGAATGTGGAAGGCTAATAAGGCTGAAGGAATGTGGAAGGTTGGATCAACTAAAGGAGCTACAACAGAAGGATGGGATTTTGAGTGAAAGGTTAGGAATACTAAAGGAGCATGGAAGTTTGCTTACAATTACAAAATTGAAAAGTGCGAAGGATTAGATTTTTTCTTGAAAAAGATCTCATCTTTTAGGAGCCATATCTTCACAAAGAGATATCTTATTCAGTTGATTCTTGGATCAACTTGTGCAAAATTTGAATAGCTTTGAAATGAGTGGTCATATGTAAAAATTCAAGCAATATTAAAGGAGATACAACCCTATGAAGTCAACCATTCAAAACAAGGGCACTGATAATTTTTCAAGTCATGAAAAATAAAATTGCAAAGTGCGAAGGATTAATATTTTTTCATAAAAATATCATATTGTTTAGTAGTCATATATTTGTAAAGAGTTATCTGATTCAGCTGATTCTTGGACCAACTTGTGAAACATTTGAATATTTTTAAAATGAGTGGTCATATGCAAAAATTTGAGGAATATTGAGGGAAATACAACCCTATGAAGTCAACCATTTGGAAAAAGGGTAGTGATAATTTTTCAAGTCGTGAAAAATAAAATTGCAAAATGTGAAGGATTAGGGTTTTTTCCTAAAAAATATTTCATATTTTAGGAGCCATATCTTCATGAAGAGTTATTTGATTCAGCTAATTCTTAGACCAACTTGTGTAGAATTTGAATATATTTAAAATGAGTGGTCATATGCAAAAATCTAAGCAATATTGAGGGAGATACGACCTTGTGAAGTCAACCATTTGAAACAAGGGTAGTGATAATTTTTCAAGTCATGAAAAATGAAATTGCAAATATTTTCCAACTAGGGTTTGAACGATGGGAAGAGCAATGAAGGGCTATGACTTCAGTGAGGAAGAAAACTAGTAATTCATATTTGGTAAAGCATACTCTGATAGTGCGAGATTTTAGAAATATCACTCTACTAAGATGCAAGGCATGGATAGTAGAGGTGAAGTTTTGACATTGTGGAGGATGATATAGGAAAATTTCAAGAAAGATGCTAAATTTTGAATTAATTGTATTCATAGAAAACTTTGAAAAGATCAAAAAAATGAAAATCAAGAATTCAACCATTTTATGTAAAATTATGTAGGTTTCTATCTATAGCATATAAATTGAGATGAGAAGTGTATCTTATTGTAAATTCTCAAGCTCTAAAGAAGAGATATGTAATTTGTCAAGGGTGGGGGACCAAGTGCAACCCCTTATTATCCAACAAAAAAAATATAGTTTACATAATATAATAGGTAACTTCACCTTTTTTAAATAATATCAAGAATAAGACTTCAACTATAAACGAAGAAAATAATTTTCTCTTAGAACTATACATTGTGTGCATTATACTATTTATGCATTCATATTAGTGTGTGCACATTTTTAATAATATTTAAACACAACATTACTCTCAATGTAGCCATGCATAGTTTTTTGTGCGAGTTTAATTATTATAATAGTTACATGCATCTAGACACACTAAATCATGCATATGCATTAATCGAAACATTTTAAAGAAAATTATTTCATCTAGTTAAAGTGAGGATCTATCATGAATTCAAGCATTTTGAAAGAGCTCATTAATTAATTAAAGAACTCATATTAAACCTCCTTTTTTTGAATCTTTAGGAAATAATCAATAATATCCAAGCATATTTTATCATTATTTAATATAGGTTCTTAAAATGTAACCTTGCATGGTTATCCATTCATCAAGATGCTAAAGAAATCTACATTGCTTCAATCAAGAGAAAGAGGTGCTTTTCAAAGAAGTGCACAGATAAAACAATCATTTTGATTTCTTCCTAATTAAAATAAAATGTGCCTCCACCTAAGTCATAAAAAAGTATATGAATGTATTTAAGTAAGTACAGTATTCTTTCTCTTAAATAAAATAAATACGTTGATTATCCAAAAGATATTTTAAGAAAATGGTAATTTAAATAGGCATTCACGTTTCGAATCTAGCCCTTTCAATTTAAAAAAGGAGATAAGAAATTAATAAGTATAAAAATTATGAGAAGATAATATCATTACCTACGGATATCTACTCATCTTGCTATACATTAAAAGCAGTGATAGAAATAATTTTCAAGCTCTTCACACCAAAGAAAGGAAATAATAAAAATGATTTCTTTCATTCAATGTAAAACCTTCTAGTTGTTGAGAGTAATCATCTGGAGTATGCTAAAGAGGAGGTGTATCAAATTTCCATGTTCTAATAAACATATTGAACTTTAATAATTGAAATATGGTGTTACCGAAGAAAACTATAGTAATGGGAATTTTATGCACACAAAGCATGGCACACTTTGAAGGTCAGATATAATAAATTAAATCATACATTTTCATATTTAAACTAAGTTGGATAGTTTAGAAAGAATAAATGATGCTCTGGTAAATAAAATATAACACTTTATTTTATTTTGTCTAATTAAAACATAGAGGCAAAATATTAATCATTAATGTTGTCTCACAATGGCTTATAATTGGAAATATATGCAATGTGAGGACTTTGGTTGATAATCTATGAGCTATTTTACACACACAATACCTTCTATAGACTTTATATTACGTGCATTGATTTAGGAAATAATGCTCTTCAGATAAATCAAACTGAGCTCATTGTTTACATGTGAAGGTTAACTATAGAAATGTGTTTCTCAAATTCAAGTATTGGTATCCTAATAATACATTTGCTTAATAAAACCCATTAGTTGCTTTTTATGAATAGACCATATTCCATTCATATTAGGACTATTCTTCCAATGAGAATTTTTAAAAGAGAATCCCATAGTTGATGCACAACTACCATCATGTTCCATAATTTACCAATTTTATTATCTGCTCAATTTGCTTTATCTTGGTGGGCATCCAAAAGGCATTAATATGGGATCATAATGACTCTTGATCAATGCAAATGCATACTATATGAATGTAAAATACTATTTATTCATGATACTCTAATTATTTTAGGTTATTAAATTTAATAAGGTATCACAAATTAAAATACAGTTCAATAATAGGTATAGACATCTAACGTAAAAAACAAAGAGTCATCCAGTCATTGCAATAAAAACCATTATCATAGTGCAAACACAGTGTCTTCACTTAATCGTCAAATATGGATACAAATGATTGGTTTTGAACTATCATTCAATTAACACAAAATTGCAGCTACATATTTCAAACAGTTAATCAATGCACTGCTAATAGCAAAGGTTGTGCCACGAATTGCCCAATATACACCCTAGTTAAAATAGGGCTGCTATTAAGTAGATAATCAATATATTGGTATTTTTTATATGATTAAGGTAGACCCATCATATAACATACATGAATCTTAATAATATTTCAGAAAACACCTTAAATTAAGATGCAATTACTAATAATCGATCAAAGGTGGATAGTTTTTAGCTATACTTACATAAGAAAACAAGTTGAGTATAGACCAAATAAATAAGTAGAATTTCATTACATTTTAATAGCACAATTCAAATCATCATAGAAGCAATATGTAGAAAAATGGAAGATAGAAACCTGACTTGTGATTCCCTTAACTGATTTACCACCAACTTCATTATTCGCTTCCTAATCCTCCCTTTTTCAAATCATGTGTAATGCATATAAAATATTGAATTTGGTTTCTTCATTTCCCTATTTAAAGAAAGCATGGAGCAGGTTTATCAAATAGCTAGACTTCTCATGCAAATGCTTACCCCATCCATTCGCTAGGTGGAAAATAAAATTAAAACTATAGGAAATGCATCCTACGATATGCATACCTATGAAAAGGTATTAGTCATTTATTTAATTTAATTAATATATGACCATTCACATACTTAAAAATACATACATACATACATATATATATATATATATATATATTGTTTATTGAATTTAATCATTATATTTTAATAAAAATTATATTAACTAATTCATAAAAAATCAATTATAAAATAAAGCATTCAATAATCATTTTAAATTACTAATTTGGCTTATACCTCCAATTCTTCTTCCCATACTGACAATATGATGTCACCATTTTCCAGAATGGATTAGATCCCATGCTTTAGCACTTTCCTTATCATTGAAGGTTAAAATATTTGTTATTTTCCATCAAACAATAAGCATATATTCAAAACAAGACATACACACAATGCAAGTCATTCATTCATGATGCACCTATATGAATGCAATTGTGTGAGCTTCCATGTACTCATGAGTCATTGGTGAGTGTATTGCTGATAGGGAATTTTTCATCTCTACCATTGTGAATACCCCACCATAGTGATATTTCACACCACCATCATGTCCCATCTTACCTATTTCGATCAACCTTTATCTGCCCGTCAAAGGATTGTACCTGGTCCTGCAATCACAAAAGCCATCAACAGTACCATATTCTAGGAGCATAAAACAAAGTACAACACATCAATCCATCTATACATAAATTAAATATTAGTCATGCTAGGGAAGTTGTTACATTCTTCCCTCCTAAGATTAAACACAGTCCTTGTGTTTTACTAGATGTTTATACAAATCAATATATATATATATATATATAATCATTCAAACATACATACAGTATATATGTTAATTCATAAATCCATAAAATGTTCAAAAACATATATATCCAATCAAAATAAAAAGGTATTATTTCTCCATATCATTAACATTTTTCCACGAGACACATTGTTAAAATATTGCTCTTAAATTCTTCTTCTCATATTCTTTGCCTTGAAACCTGACATCCTCAACCAATAAAAGATCTTAAAATCTTTCGTATCCTTGACCTACCAGAGTATGTAGTATAATAGTATTCCTCATTCCACCTTTATCTAGGATAACTAACCTATCCTTGAAATATAACAAACATCTCTGATTACGAAGTCCTTTCCTTATTAGTATCTTGCTCAACTTGACCTCGATATTTTCTACAAAAGTCATTTCCTTGTTGATGCCTTTTGACTTGGTCAATTAAGTTGTATCATGATATAGCGGTTGTGTACCCACTTTTACTCAAGAATCAACTATCTTGTTTTTCCTTACCCTTATTTAATGCTAAAATTCCATCTATCTATGTTGTCTTGCATTTCAATGATGCATCTCAGATTTTGGTATTCAGTCCTTAACCCAAAATTTTTTCCTAGCATATAATATCTATAAATTTCCTTGTGCATCATCAACTACTATCTTATCCTGAGTTAGGATTCCTCCAAATCCAAAAATATTCTTTAAGGGACTGGGATTTTGAAATTGGAGCAGTTCTATTTCTTCTTCACAATATCAAAGTTTTTTTTGCATTGGTCTGTCCATTTGAATACCTCTCCTTTTATTTAACTTGGCCATATATTATTCCTCCCTTTTCATAGCCTTCTTAACTTGCAAGGCTGCTAAAAAATGTGGTCTAAAGGAGCCACATTTTAATCCATTGATTAGATTTATTAGTGAATTTTAACCACCTTTCTTCAAAATTAAGGAGGGCTTGTGAGATCTCAACCAATCCATACCAAGAATGATGTCAAAGGTATGTAAGGGAGCTACATATAATTTTTCCTTGAGGTAGGGTAATGTGAGGGTCAAATAGGTATTGATAGGTCTATCATAACCCATATTCTACTTTCCAACCATTTACCAAAAATCCAGCCGTTTTGGTATGTCCCTAATTAGAAATGAAACTATATGTTGCACTACTACAAACAAATATCTATACTACCTCTCAAAGTTAAGGACTTGTTTTATCTTCATGGCTTGAAGCTCTAGGTAAAGTACATGTTTCAAGGGGTTTTTCTCTAGGTGCTTTATTTCAATAAAATCTTTGAGGGTATTTACTAGAAAAATGTGACCCTCCACAAATATAGTAACCTCAAAATTTATCTTTCTTGTCTTCTTGAGTACCTATATATTCTAAATCATTCTTATAGTTCTATTTCCTATCCAAATTATTTGGTTTCATGCCTTGGTTGATCCTTTTAATTTTCTTCATAAACAATGGTCTCTTTCCTAGCTTTTCCTTTTTACTTCTATGTTATTGCTCAACAAGAAGTTCTATCATCCTTTGTTGTGATTTCATGTTTTCCATTAATATTTTTATAATGGATGTGGGTTTTTCCAACTGACTTGAAATAATTTGATTGTAGCTACAAGGTCCTCCATTTCCTTCTGATCATAAAAAGAGCTATGTTAATTATTTGGTTTAGGTTTACCATACTCACAAAAGACAATTCTTAGAATCTTACAACCTAAGAATATTGTAACCTAGGGCTTTGATACCAACTGTAACAACCCAAGTTTAATTCACCTAATTGTACAACCCAATCTAGCTCACTAGTTCAACAAGATGAAATTTTTGTTGGTTTCAATAACTAACCCTAACCTAAGGTAAAAAATTTTAGTCAATTTAATTTTTATGATCATGCAATGTTAATCAGTATGAGGTATAGTATGCCACTTTTAGGAATTAGGACCTCTACATACAACCTCCAAAGTGGACGAGATTGGCTAAATTCTATATATGATGCTATTTTGTGGATCTATCTTCTCAACCTCTTGTTATAGTATGAGAGCATACATCCATAGGTGGGGTTATCCTTTAGGGCCCATAATACCTAGAGGGTGGATTCATACTTTCCCTATCCCTTCGCATGTGGAAACCATGCATAGTTAAGTCCCATTTAAACCTGTAAGGGTGTAGCTTATATTCCTAGGATATAATTGATTGTCCACTTCATTGGAGTCAACTAGGGACACACCATTTCTTTGGCTCTAGACCTGGTCTCACTTGCCATGTTATGAATAATGACAAGTTATCCCATACCAACTATCATGGATTGGTCTAGCTCCTTTTATCATGCTATATTACTCCTATTCACAAAATGTACAAGTAGCCATCATTGTACCGCTTGCACAATGACCTAGAGGTGATGTCCCATATCGCCCCTTATCACTTGTTTTGACAAAGATATCTTGTTTCGACCTGTTATCAGAAAGTGGTCATTCTTGATTCATGGTTGTTACCTTTGAGTAAAAACTGGTATTGGGTTATTTGTTCCAATAATTCTTCATTCTTCTCGATTTTTTTGATAGTTATTCATCCTTATTGATAAGTTTAGGGTTTGAAAATGCTTTTGCTAAGATAGACTTGGTGGAATGTTTCAGTTTCCATTTCTAAATATTTAAAACATTCTTTACTTTGATAAAACAAATCTCCTAAAATCTATAACATGAAGGAGTTACAATTATTTCTAAAAATATAAAATGTTGAGTCTATGTATCAATCTCAAAATGCATCTTTTATAAGAGAGAAAAATAGCAATTAATTTTACTTAAGTTAGGCTTTCTTTCATCCATGTTTTGAAACGATATTAAAAGCATATATAATTTTTAAATAAAGTAATTTATAATTTAATCTTACTAAGGTTCTTTTCATAAATTTTATATTATTTTAATCCTATCACCATTCTTCTTCCATGCTCTTTACATATCAAAAGTAAATACGTATTTAAATAAACTTTATAACTTTGGCTTATAAAGATTCATCTATTTTTAACCATCTACTCATGTATATATTTCTTTCTCAAATTACAATTGTAAAAACCTTTGTTAGATATTAACCCTTAAACCTTCTTTGAAAACGCTTATTCTTTAATTAATTTTCTAATAATATTTAACTCTACAAACTATTTTAATAACATAGTTTACATAATCTAATAGGTAACTTGACCTTTTTTTCAAGAATATCAAGAATAAGACTTCAACTATGAAAATGAAGAGGATAATTTTCTCTTAGAATTATACATTGTGTACATTATACTATTTATGCATTCATATTAGTGTGCGCACCTTTTTAATAATCTTTAAACACAACATTACTACCAATGTAGCCATGCATAGATTATTGTGTGGGTTTAATTATTATAATAGGTACATGCACCTTGATGCACTAAATCATGCATATGTAATAATCGAAACATTTTAAAGAAAAAGCTTTCATCTGGTTAAAATGAGGATCTATCATGAATTTAAACATTTTGAAAGATCTCAATAATTAATCAAAGAACTCATAATCAATAATATGTTCTGGTCGACAAAAATATCAATCTTAAATGTCAAAAGGGAAATTTCTTCTTCCTCCCTTCACCAGGGTCTTCACCTCATCCTCTTCAATCACATTGTTACTAAGAAAAATCGTAGAGTTGCTGATCCTGTCAACCATGTCCTTATTGCTGGTGTTACTGCTAACATTCTTGGTGTTATTACTGGTGGAGAAGCTAGCGGAGATGTTCCTATATCTCCTCCTCCTAACTGCACTCTAGAATATGTGGCCAGAGTGGAAGATACTCTCCGTATCCAAAAGTTAGAGCCTTAGTGCTATCCCCTCCGAGCCAAGACAGGGAGTAGCAAACGTAAAGCTCCTCTGATTGTTGATGAAGTCTCGGATGACTGCCTTTCCAGACCAAGAAGGATAATCCTACTAAAATATCAATTCCCAATGAGGGCACTTCTGCTAGGCGGTGATGCTGACTTCACGGGTGATGAATTATCCCAATCTCTCTAAACATGGGCATATCCAAGAGATCTAGGACCTTCTTAAGGCTCTTATGTGGGTGGCTAAGATAATCTCCTCTCTCATTTCCTAGGTGAAGGCTCTCTTGGATGAGTACAAGGACCAATAAAATTTTTTGGAAGAGTTCAATATTTTGGTGGGAGCAAGCACTGTAGATAATGACTGAGGGTCAAACAATATAAATGTTTAAGTGGTCATCTTAGGTGGTGTCTGTTTTAGGATGGTTTTATTTCCTGTTTGGGTTCTTTTCTTGCTAGCTCTGCCCCTACGTGGGTTGTTTCCATTTTTTTGTATTGTCTCATTGTGGCTCTTCTAGTGTGGTGCTAGGATGTTTCCTGGGTTTCTCAGTCAAGGTTTCTACTCCTGTTCTTTTTTGACTCTGCAAAGTTTATCGAACTATTTTTCTTTTTGTAAAAGGTTACAGGGTCCTTTCAAAACCTATTTTACCAATTAAAAAATAATACCCAAACTTATTTTATCATTATTTAATATAGGTTCTTAAATCATAACCTTGCACGATTATCCATTCATCGAGATGTTAAAGAAATCTACATTGCTTCAATCAAGATAAAGAGATGCTTTTCAAAGAAGTGCACAGATAAAATAATAATTCGAATTTATTCCTAATTAAAGGAAAAAGTGTCTTTGCCTAAATCATAAAAAGGTATATGAATGTATTTAAGTACAATATTCTTTCTCTTACAGAAAATAAATGTGTCAATTATCCAAAATATATTTTAATAAAATGGCAATTCAAATAGTCATTCACGGTTCAAATCCAACCCTTTCAATTTAAACAAGGCGATGAGAAATCAATAAGTATAAAAATAATGATAAGATAATAACATTACCTATGGACATCTACTCATCTTGCTATACATTAAAAGTAGTGGCAAAAATATTTTTCAAGCTCTTCACACCAAAGAAAGGAAATAATAAAAATGCTTTCTTTCATTCAATGTAAAACCTTCTAGTTGCTAAGAGTAATCATCTAGAGTATGCTAAAGAGGAGGTGTATTAAATTTTTGTGCTCTAATAAACATATTGAACTTTAATAATTGAAATATGGCATTACCAAAGAAATCTATAGTAATGGAAAGTTTATGCACACAGAGCATGGCACAATCCGAAGGCCAAATATAATTAAATAAATCATACAATTTTGTTTTAAAACTAAGTTGGATATTTTATAAAGAATAAGGGATGCTCTGGTAAAGAAAGAATATAACACTTTATTTTACTTTGTCTAATTAAAACATAGAGGCAAAATATTAATCATTAATGTTGTCTCACAACGACTTATAATTGAAAATATATGCAACATGAAGACTTTGGTTGATAATCTATGAGTTTTTTAACACACACAGCACCCTCTATAGACATTGCATTATGTACATTGATTTAGGAAATAATGTTATTTAGATAAATCAAACTAAGCTCATTGTTTACATGGGAAGGTTAACTATAGAAATACATTTCTCAAATTCAATTATTGGTATCCTAAGGTATCTGAATATATAATACATTTGCTTAATAAAGCCCATCAATTGCTTTTTATGAATAGACCGGATTCCATTTATACTATGACTATTATTTCAGTGAGAAATTTTAAAAGATAACAATAAAGCTGATGCACAACTACCATCATGTTTCATAATTTACTAATTTTATTATCTGCCTAATTTGTTCTATCTTGGCTAGCATCCAAAAGGTATTAATATGGGATCATAACTACTCTTGATCCATGCAAATGCATACTATATGAATGCAAAAGACTATTTATTCATGATACTCTATTTATTTTAGGTTAATAAATTAAATAAGGTGTCACAAATGAAAATATAGTTCAATAATAGGCATAAACGTCTAACGTAAAAAGCAAAGAATCATCAAATCATTGCAAGCAAAACCCATCATCATACTACAAACATAACATCTTTTCTGAATTGTCAGACACAAATACAGATGATTGGTTTTGAACTATCATTCAACTAACACAAACTTGTAGCTACATCTTTCAAACAATTAATTAATGCACTACTAATAGCAAAGGTTGGACCACAAATTGCTCAATATACACCCTAGTGAAAACAAAGTTGTTATTAAGTAGCTAATCAATCTATTGGTTATTTTTAGATGATTAAGTTAGACCCAATAGATAGCATACATAAATCTTAATAATATTTCAGAAAAAACCTTAAATTAATATGCAATCACTAATAATCAATCAAAGGTGGATGGTTTTCAACTATACTTAGCATAAGAAAACAAGTTGAGTACAAACCAAATAAATAAGTAGAATTTCATTACATATTGACAACACAATTCATCAAATCATCATAGAAGAAATATGTAGACAAATGGAAGATAGAAATCCAACCTGTGATTTCCTTAACTGGTATACCACCAACTTCGTTATTCGCTTTCTAATCCTCCCTTTTCAGACCGGTATAAATGATGTCCTTAACCGTGTGTAATACATATAAAATATTGGATTTGGTTTCTTCATTTCCCTATTTAAATAAAGCACGTAGGTTTATTAAACAACTAGACTTCTCATGCAAATTCTTACCCCACCCATCCGCCAGGTGGAAAATAAAATCAAACTATAGAAAATGCATCCTACGATATGCATACCTATGAAAAGGTATTAGTCATTAATTTAATTTAATTAATATATGACCATACTCATACTTTAAAAAAAAGATATTTATTTTTTATTGAATTGAATCATTACATTCTAATAAAATTTATATTAACTAATTCATAAACAATCAATTATAAAATAAAGCATTTAGCAATCATTTTAAAATACTAATTTGACTTATACCTCCAATTCTTCTTTCCATACTGGCAATCTGATGTCACCATCTACAAAAAGTGAATAGCTCTAATGCTTTAGCACTTTCCTTGCCATTGGAGGTTAAAATATTTGTTATTTTCCATCAAACAATAAGCATATATTCAAAACAAGACATACACACAATGCAAGTCATTCATTCATGATGCACCTATATGAATGCAATTGTGTGATCTTCCATGTACTCACGAGTCATTGGCGGGTGTATTCTTGGTAGGGTGTTCTTCATCCCTACCATTGTGAATATCCCACCGTAGTGATATTTCACACCACCATCATATCACATTTTACCTCTTTTGATCGATCTTTATTTGCCCACCAAAGGAGTGTCTGGTCCTACAATCACAAAAGCCATCAACAATACCATATTCTAGAAGAATAAAGCAAAGTATAATACATCAATCTATCTATACATAAATTAAATATTAATCATGCTAGGAGGGTTACATTCTTTCCCCCTAAGATTAAATACAGTCCCTATGTTTTAATAGATGTGTATACAAACCAAAACATATATATTTATTCATACATCTATACAGTATATATGTTCATTCATAAATCCATGCAGTATTCAAAAATATATATCCAATCAAATAAAAAAGTATTATTTCTCCATATCATTAAATTTTTTCCACTAGACACATTGTCAAAATATTTCTCTTAAATTCTTCTTCTTATATTCTTGGACCTGGAACTTGACATCCTCAAGGTGGAGAAAATTTAACATCTACAATTAGAGACATTCCAAATGTGAGAAGGATTAATAACATAGTTCCTAAATAAGGACACATGGAAGGTGTCATGGATTTTTGATAAACTAGGTGGCAAAGCAAGCCTATAGGTGACAAGGCTAATCCTAAAAGGTCCTACAAATCTAGGTTAAGCTTAGAGGACTTAATGGAATTTTTACTAGGTTTCACCTTTAAGAAGACTTTGTCTCCTATAGAGAATTCCCTCGGTGTTCCTTTGAATTCTGCATAGCTCTTTTGTCAATCATAGGATTCTTTTGAACATTTGAAGTATCCTTTTTAGTTGTTCCTCCATCTTCTTGACAGTGTCCAGCTTGATATTTTGGATTGCCCCACAATAGAGGAGTTTTGTATTATTTTCATTTACGGTTTTCAATGGAGATATTCCCAAAGGAGTATGATGGCTATTTTAAGCAAAAGGGGATAATATTCACAATATGTAGTGTTATATTTAGATTCTATTACATCATTTGGATAATGTAAATGTACCTTCCTAGGTACATACTTAGGACATTAGATTACTTTAGGGGGAATTTATCTAGTTACTTTATGCAATGTAATAAATGCACAAGTGTCAATGTGCGAGTTGTAAATGTGCAAGGTGCCCCTTGCACAACTAGGTAGAGTGTTGGCCATGGAATCTATCTTCCATTATAAAAGGGCCTCATTGTAAGAGTTTGACAAGTCAGTAGGTAGTAGTAGTACTGTGTGACTCCATTAGTGATGGAGTACATTATAATCTTGTAGCATCTTGCATAGAGTGTCCATTTCCTCCATAGCAATATTGTATTCATTTTAGTCATTTATATTTATAGCATATTATTAAAATCTCATAAATTTACTCTCTTATATTTTTGCATGTTGTGATTTCCATATCCCATTGTAATCTACCTCAAAATCTAATAGTGGTATTAGAGCCATGGTAGGTCTAGTCATAGTAGAACTAGATAATGTAGATTTAGAGGAGAACCACCATTATTATTGAGCTTAAATTTTTTATGAACCTAATTTGCCACAAGCAGAGGCTCTTGTAAAAATCTTCATAAGAATCAAGGTGGTAGGGAGAGCTTTAATAAAGTGATATTGCTAAAATAGAGCCAATTTTTACAAACTATATGTTCCATTGAACCCATTGCATGTGAATTTTGTTAAGATTATCTAGTATAATAGACTTAAAAAAGAAATTGTGAAATTCATTTAGCTCAGAGTCTTCCCATAGAGTTATAGAAAAAAAAAAAACTCGTGAAGATAAGGACTCAACATTTGATCCACTAGTTTGATGAATCAACTAGTAAATCTCATCTAATATATCTAAAAAGCTTACTATTACCTAGATTTTCTTTTATTGTAGGGAAATAACTCTCAGATGATTAGGGCACCTCCTACAATAGAAATTTAGGAGATTTCAACTTCATTGCCTGAAGGTCAGAGTTCCTTCATAGTGTAGAAATTAGTTTTTGTAAAAGAAGAATACTGCATAAGAGACTCTAGGAGAAGGAGTCATAATGAAGTCTAGTTATTGAAGATGTCTATTGATAAAGTAAACTTCACAATAGAAAATACCATAGAAGCCTTGATCCTAAAAAGGTCATAGAAACCTTGATCTAAGAAAAGGTGTTTTAAGTGATTAAAACATACATGTTCATTTACATAACATTTATCATAGAAAAAGTTGTGCAATTCATACATGGCATAAATTATGTCATAACAACATAAGTTAAATGCATACAAGTACAATAAATCAAACATGCATTTTAAGTAGCATATATTGCATTCATACATATTCATCATAAGTAGTCCATCTACACATGTATATCATTGCATCTAAACATTGCATCCATATGCATCTCATAAAATCTAAACATAAAACAATTCAAATAATAAACCACACATATAATGAGTCTCAAAGTTAGATCATATATATATATATGTGTGTATGTGTGTGTGTGTGTATGTCAAAAAATATATATACATCATAATGAGTAGTACACAAGCATGTGTCAAAAATTCCCGTAGGCTACATCTGTGTAGGTCCTCGACCTTACACACAAAAATGGTACAATAACATCTATGCTATTTGTACTAAGTAGTAGGGCCTGTACCCCCACCCTGAGAGGCTCCACTGTCACCTCCACCATCTCTATAAGTTCTCCTAGAGCTAGCACCAGAAGTCCTTTGTGACCTATGTGATCTGTGATTGGAGCTCACTGAGGACTGGCCTGTCTCTTGCGTGTGAGTCCTCTAAGACCCTGAAACTGTGGGCATCTCCAAAATCTTGTCCCCTAGTAGTCCAATCACTCCTCTCAGAGTAGATATGTAGGTAGCACTCAATGATCCATCATCGATGTGCATCTGCACCAGGACTCAGAGTCTCCTGATCTCTACTCCTAGGTCCAACCCTACTAATCCCTACACTATTGGCACTGTTGGTACTACTGGAGAAGCTATAGGTGCTAGAGCAACCTGTGATGATGAGGTATTTGACCTCCCACCCTGGAGTGCGGTAATCTATGTCATCATAGCATCAATCTATGATTGTAGGAGGATACACTGGCCTAAAACCCATTGTATCTATGTTTTTGTTATAGTAATATTAGCCTGCATAGCGGTCTTCTCCTCCTCATAGTCGTGCCATTGTGCCTGCCCTACTATAAATTTAGACTGTAGATCCCTCATATTTTCCTGTAAGGTGGCAATGGTGGTGTCCCAATGTAAAAGTTGCATCTATAGAGAGCCTACCTAAGTTTGTAGGCTGGAAAACTGGGTCGTAAGCTACCCAATATCATTTTTAGTGGTGGCCTTTCCCTCCTTGAGAGCGTTGCCCTCCTCCTTAGTTGGAGGTGCCTCCTCTATAGATACCTCACCTCATCCACCCTTGGTCCTCTGACAGACTTGACGATCATGAGGATCAACCTCTATGCCCTCTACACCCTCTATAACATCATCATCTACCCATTCTAAGGGGCCATCAAAGCCTCGCCATACCTTGAGGGTCCACCAAGTGTCATAGTCAAGAGTGGTCCTTGTATCTATCAAACTCGACTCCTAAAATTCATCCTCATCCTCCAACGAAGTCACCCTAGGCCAGGTCAAGTCCCTATCTAAGGTGAGGCAACGATAGATAGTAGGCAACTCTAGAATATCCTACCTAATCCATTGGGTGATGTAGGAGAAGTAAAATAACTCTCATACCTCAGACTTGCATCTGAGGAGCCATATGTCTCTACGTACCTGACACAATGGGTCATCAGCCTCTATCCATGGAGGGAATTCTAAGTAGGGTCACCATTCAATCTGATATGCCTACAATGTTATGAACCATCCAATATAGTGAGATAGATCTCCAATGTGAGACCTACTTCAAAATCTCTCCTACTCTCAAGGTCAGCATATCACATATCACTGGCATACCTCCTCAATGGCACTAATCTCAAGGGGTAGGCCACTGGGATGCTTGATCTTGATGTGCTACCACCCCTAGATCTACAATAGTAAGCTGCGTATGATGCCAACTCTACTCCTCTGGGTAATCTGGTATAGCTCATTATAGAGTTATGCTAATAATGCACTCCCCCAGGACAGGATTAAGGGATGGTCGATTGGACTCGCTAGGACCTTCATCGCCTATCTAGGATGTTTCATGGGAACCTCTCTCCAAATGTGTCAAGCAGGATGATATACATAATCAGGTGCATGAATACGGTCGCTCGGTCAGTGAACACCTGTTGTCTGTACTAGTGCTCAATATGGACCCCTATGTGGTCTGAGTGTTGTTGTGTTGCCTCACTATGGTGGCCAAAAATGGGATCAAAAATTGCTCTCTTTGCCATGGTCAATGAATATGTGATGGCCTCACCATCAAGTAGGAGTTAGAAGATGCAGTAGACATCCTCCAGAGTGATGATCATCTTACTTGTAGGCAGGTGAAAGGTATTGGTATGTGCATCCTAGCATCGGGCCAATGCAGTCATATGGGCATGATCAACCCTGATGGAAGGGAGGCATAAGATATAACCAAATCCTACAACCCTAAACCATACATGATCCACCAACGAAAGGGCACCACGCAGGTTGTGAATGATCTCTGACTCCCTCGCCCTCATAGTCAAGGTTTGATAAAAAGGAGGATAATAAGGATAAATAAATAAAAATCAAACATAAACATCTCAAAATAAGCTTTAAAAATTCCAAAGAAAATAAAAAAATTCAAAACATCAAAAACAACTGAAAAACGCACTTTAAAAATAAAAAAATTAATTAAATTTGATAAAAAATCAAAAAAATTAAAAAAATTTACTAATGTTGCGAGTTGCGGCTCAAACCCGCAGTCAGGAAAGTGGTCAAAATTTTGACTATTGTATTTTGAATCTCACTATGGTTGACAATCGTAGCCCCCAATTTGCCAATTGGTGACCATGCCTGCCAGTCACGGCTAGCAAGTATGACCTTTTTAGGGTCATTTATCACCCCTGTATCCCAAAAAAATAGCAGAAAATAAAAATAATAAAGCAAAAAAAATAATAAACCCCTCCCCTTAAGCTAACCTAATCTAAACCAAACTAGGATAAGGTTCGTTATCAGAAATTTAATGAGATTCATTTAACCCATTAATTAGTGAGGTTAATTTTAAAACTGGTAAAATAAAATGGTCAAGGGTTTCGTGTGCTTTTGTAGTGAACCCAATAGAGAAAGATTGATTATAATGCTAGAATAATAAAAATGAATCGCTTTTATTAAGGAATCATTGTTGTATTGTATGGGGAACCCAACAATTAATTAATAATTATATTCTTCGATGCCTCAACTATACCAAATGAAATGCCTATTTCTAAGAGTGTGAAGGTGTGATCAAAGGTCACAACCTTTGTGAAAGAGAGAGTGATTAAATAATTAACTAATAATGTGATTAGTATGGTGGTTAGGAGTAGAATCCTAACATGCCACCTTCCTTAAAAAGAGCTTTGTCCTCAAAGCTCAAAGTAAGGAGCTTCGTTGCTTTTTTTCCCAGTTGAATTTGTGCAAGTTCTTGTACTATTTTAATGTCACTTTTTCGAAGGCAAGGATATATTGAAGGTCGAAGCATTAGTGGGGGGTTGCTAGAAAGAATAGTAGAATCTTCCTTAGGAGAATTGTGATGATGGTAGGCTTCCACTTTAGCCGATTCTTCCTGTGTAGAATGAAGGGAAAATAAAGGTGCACTCACTCTTTTGCCTCCTTTCTAAATCAAGTTGCCTATACGACGAGAACTCACTATTGGCGATGAACTTGTGTGTAGTTCTTTGAGAGTGTATGTCTTGCCTTCATTGTTTACTGCATGGATGTCTACCTCATCTTTTCATGGTGCATCGAGCACTTCTTGCACATCGACCTCATTTCCTTCATTGTTATGATCAGGTGCTTTGGTCATGTCGTGCATATCTTCCTCACCTTCTTCCTCTATGGAGTGACAGGGATCAACTATATGCAATAAATACAATGTTTGTGTAGCACAACAATGAAGGGGACCAAATTGCTCATCACAAGTATAGCATAGGTCGTTCACTCGTCACTCCTCCATTTCTTGTAGGCTAAGGTACTTAACTGGCAAGGGTGTGTGTTTTGGAATAGTGTGCATGAATGTCGATTTATCAATAGGTTGCTCCCCATGTTGACGTTGAACATTGAATGTATCATCGGCTAACAAGGCTAATCCAATGGCTTCCTGTAGGGTGTGAGGAGTGTACATCATGATCTTCACTCTAATTTCTTCTTTCAATCCATTGATGAACCCACTTATGAGGACTGATTCGTCCAACCCTGTGATGCAATTGGCGATATCCTAGAACTGAATTTTATATACACTCACTGATGTGATTTGACGCAGGTGGGCAATATTAAGTAGCAAAAGTAGGTTAGGGTCATGAGATATTCTTCCATCGGCCCTTTGCATAGTCTTTTTGCGAAAAGGTGTCACAAAAAGTGTTGAAAGTCGTCACAAAAATTTCTTGGTTATAACGTAATTTTCATTTCATTTCACAATGGTCACTATCTGACAATGTCGTTCAATGAAATAACGTCTGCACCAAACTCTAACGTGACCACGTGAGCACTATAATGCATTTGATGCCCTCTACACGGAAGATGTGGGATTTATATCCCAGAATCATGATTTTATGCCAGGAAGTTACCAGATAAATAACAGAATTGTCAAAAAATGTTAACCCGATTCGCTCTGCCGTTAGTGGCATGAATTAGGAGGAACGGAGAAGTAATGGCACTCTACCAAATGGTCCACTATCAGGAATGGCCAATATGTATTGGAGTATTTTGGAGTATTGAGAACGTCCCTGGATTGCCCAGATCGACGTCGATTTTAGCTGAACGTCACCAGAATTTCTAAGTGTCGCAAGTGACTTGGACGATCACCGAAAGTGGCACGTGTAAGAAAGGTCCCTGATAGGCTATGTACACTCGTTTGGTTTAATTATTTTTTATTCTGCTTTTATGATTGGACGAACGAAATAAAATTTTAACAAAATTTATCGAGTTTGTAATTTAGTAATTGGAAAGTGAGCTCTGTCGTAAGCAATCGTCGGCCCTTTGAATCTTCGCAAGACGTATGCCGGTAATGAGAACTAATTCATACCTTAGGATAAGGTTTAATTTTTTGCAAATATTGTGACATGAACTAGTGAAGCCTGAATGTTGTCTGCGTCCTCGCGAATGCCTACGTCTGAACCTTAAGTCTGATTTTGGTAAGACTGTAACAGACTCACTGTAATGGCGAATGTATTATGATGGCGAAAGAAGGGCACCTATCTCAACTCCAGCAACGTGCTCTATTTTATTTCATCGAAATTCTCTTCACGACATCGTCGATGAATATTTCAGTCGTATGGAAACTTCTCTACTTTCGATTTTATTTTCCACGATCCGCAGGGAAGTGAGAGTGATAAAACAGAATGGACTGGGCTGGAATGTGTGGTGGGAAAAAAAATGATGGTGAATTGGCTCCTTGATCTAGCTCTGATCCAGATGTAGTGAACCCAATAGAGAAAGATTGATTATAATGCTAGAATAATAAAAATGAATTGCTTTTATTAAGGAATCGTTGTTGTATTGTATGGGGAACCCAAAAATTAATTAATAATTATATTCTTCGATGCCTCAACTATACCAAATGAAATGCCTATTTCTATGAGTGTGAAGGTGTGATCAAAGGTCACAACCTTTGTGAAAGAGAGAGTGATTAAATAATTAACTAATAATG
The DNA here is from genome assembly GCA_028583015.1 of Wollemia nobilis. Lineage (NCBI taxonomy): Eukaryota > Viridiplantae > Streptophyta > Pinopsida > Araucariales > Araucariaceae > Wollemia > Wollemia nobilis. Next base: position 16,634,721 of record JAQPPZ010000521.1, read on the forward strand.
TGATTAGTATGGTGGTTAGGAGTAGAATCCTAACATCTTCTACCTTAGTCACACCGGCTCCTCCAGGTTGGGCTACCATCGGTCTAGGTGGTAGGAAGGTCGAGTTTTCAATAGCACTTCACATCATAAATCTTTGCTCACCTCTTAGAGCGCTCAGAACTTGCTAGCTGTCAAACTAAAAATGACATCAAAAATGACAGGAAATTTTTTAAATCTCTTATTTTTTGCCTAATCGTGGTTGACACCCGTGGGCACAGAACTAGTGTTTTCTGACCGCGGTTGACACCCATGGCTAGAAAAATGTAAAAACCTAGCTGTTGTTGTCAAGTGTGGCTAGAAAACCATAATAAATGCAAAAAAATACCATTGTGAGGAGATAAAAAATGATAAATTAAAAATACCCACATGACCAGAATTGTAAAAAAATCATAAAATAACAAAAAAATAAGTCTAATTAAAGCCAAATGCACCTTGTATCTAGTCATTTAGCCTATAAAATTGGTTTTTGTAGTGACTTGTGATCCATGTAATCCGACAAGATGATTAAATTACCATAAGGACATTTGGGGCAAAATATATCATTGGTAAAGTTGTGCTAGGGAGGACTGTAGAGGCACCGCATCTCCTAGCATTAAAATTTTGATAGAAGGAAGTTCGCATTGTGATTCAACTCATGCCTAATTGGAATTTTTATCATTTTGACTCCCTAAGAAGGCCTTCATGGTTGTACTACTCCACGGGATAGAAATATTCAATTCCTCTTAAACAGTTGCAGTCATAGCTGATTAGGCCTAATCAATTATCAAATGCTAAATCTTATTTTTTTCAAAGTCATTCATAGTGGTCAAGTGACTCGTCACTTCAATTAATTATCCTACCCTTATCAACTCATCACTTGAGGGGATAGTCATAATATCATAATCATAATCAAAGTCAAAAGAAGATCCCTTGATCGTAGATATCTTGATCTTGTCATAATTACATTTGTCTTATGAATCATTGCCAACGACTATCATAAGCTTACCCTTTGCTAGGGAAAAAATCAAATATTATAGTTTAGTTTGTAGCTCTCTTCCTTTTGGTTATATAGGCTTGAACTCTTATTGTAGCACCAAAGCTACCCGAATTTCTGATAACGAGTGCAAGATCCTAAAAATTTAAGCCTTCCATCTAGTTGGAAGCAATGATTCTAGGATGTGCATCCTTTTGCTGGACCTTTAGCATCTAATTTTGATCATACTAATGATCATCATCCAACCTATGACATCATTTTAGGAGGTCTATTTTTGCTCAACGTTGTTCAATCTCACAACGCATCTCAAAAGGGGCATCTATAGACACCTAAAATGCGTCATGTCGAGGCGACTACTCATATGGAACATGCTAGAAGACCATATGGAATACCTTGGAGAAATACCAAGGTATAGCAGTGGTTTTAACCACTCATTTGGAAACCTTTTCCTATTCAATGCTAGTCACTGCTGACACCCATGGTTAGCAGAGCTGACCATGCTTGTCAGCCATAGTCAGGTCTCAGGATCAATTGGCATTTGACCAAGTCAAATTTGGTTCCAAACGGCCAATTGGTTACAGATTTGAGTGGTTTGAGTGAGGAAGGTTCTGGATATTTCCATCCAATAAAATATAACTACCCAATATTAACCTTGGCTTCCTCATGAAGCTAGGACATAGCCCTTCTAGGTGCTATAAGAACCCCATCCAAATTGGGTAAAATTCTAGAGAATTTTTCAATTGTATATGGTGAAGCCCTATCGAGATAGATACTCACTTGTATTCTATGAGAGAAAGCTTTGTTATTGCAATTGATAGATCAAGATGACAATTCAAGCCATGGAGGCTCTAGGAGGCTAGGAGAACCAAGAAACTCAATTACACCCATTTCACATGCAATCAGAGCAAGTCAACCACAAAATCTATCAGAGGATATAGAGGTAACCCTTGACAATCAATTTGGCAAGAGGATTCAGTGATTTAACCCTTGAATTGGAGGGCAAGCACACTTCAATCTCAATCATGGTTGTCATTCATGTCTAACAGTGCTCACAATGCCACAAAGCCATGGTTAGGGTTTCATCCCTGATTTCCTTGCTTTCTCACTGTAGGGTTTGTTGATGGCATTAGATTAGGTATATTTTAGGTTCAATTGCATTATTAGAGACTTATGACCAGTAAAATTAGCTTGTTTAGTTGTCTTGCTTTCAATATTGTAACTAGGATATTAATGGATCTTCTTCATGAATCCATACTTTCAAATTCATAATTAGACCATTAGATAGATACACATGCTTTTCCTTTACATTATTCATAGCATTTTTTCATGTTTTTCATAGGTTTATTATCTTTCTTGCATTTTCTTGATTATATGCTAGTAATGTCATGTGTTCATATAAATTCCTCAAAAACCCTCATCAAGAGAGGCCTCCTTTATTACTGATGCTTCTTGTTGTTTATTACACGCAATATCAATAGGTTTTTGGAGATGCAAGGCAACAAATGCCTCTAATCATGGAGAAGAAGGTCATCGACACCTTGGAGCAATTCATGTCATTTTTAAAGGCATTTGGAATGCACCTACCCTTGAGGAGGATTTCAAACTATTGTAATTGTTGTATCAAATGGGTATCCCTAAGAGGGATGGATATGTAATTTGACTCGATTGGAAATTAATAAAATATCTTTGTATTTTTTCTTTTCATTCTTGTCAATTTGTGCATGCCTATTTGTATCATTTTCAGCAATTACAATATTAGGTGCAAGCCTTTTTGGATGTTACAGTTATTTAAGCTCTTTACCATCCATAGAAGCCAACCTATAAGCACCTGAGCCAAACTTAGTCATTATGACAAAGGGCCCCAACCAATTGGGCTAAAACTTACCTCGAAGATCAACATGAGCATTAGTGTTCTTCTGGTTTTCCTTGAGGACAAGGTCCCCAACCTCAAAAGAATGGTTGCAAAATTTCTTAGAATAAGATCATTGGAGCCTATCCTAATAAGGCTCACAAATGCTCTAAGGCATGAATGCACTTCTCATCCAGCAGCTCCAATTGGTGCAAACAAGATGTGCAACAAGATGCGCAAAGAAGGAACCTCAAGCTCAAAAGGAAACACCACCTCAGATCCATATACCAAGACATATGGTGAGGCCCCCATGGGAGTACACATGCTAGTACGATAGGCCCACAAGGTAGGATAAAGTTGGGTATGCCAGTCATGATCGGTCTTACTAACCAACTTCTTCAAAATCCTGATCAAGGATTTATTGGATGCTTCAGCTTGTCCATTACCCTGAGGGTAATAAGGAGTTGACCATCTGTGCTGAATCTTGTACTTAGCACAAATATTACGGATATCCTTATTCTTGAAAGGAGTGTCATTGTCAAAAATAATCATCGAAGGAATCCCAAACCTACAAAGAATCTGGTTGAAGATGAACTTGGAAACCTGAGTTCCAGTCACCGTAGCCAGGGGCATGGCTTCAACCCATTTAGTGAAGTACTCTATCATAGTAATGATAAACTTGTGACCATCAGATGACACTGGGTTAACTTTCCTGATAATATCCAATCCCCACATGGAGAATGGCCAAGGGGAAGAGATAACCTGAAGGTCTTGAGAAGGAGCATGAATAAGATGATCATGGCGTTGACACTTGTCATAGCACCGAACATAATCGCATGCATATTTCTCCATGGAAGGCCAATAATACCCCATCTGAAGGAGCTTTTTGGCAATAGCATTGCCACTAAAATGGCCTCTGCATGAACCTTCATGAGCATCACTAAGAGCAAGTCGGGCTTCATCGGAGTTAAGACATCGCAAGAGGATGCCTTCAAAAGAACGTCGATACAAAGTATTGCCAATTATAACAAATCGGCATGCTCTTTTGTGCAATAGCTTACGTTGATTGTGATCTAAACCATCAGGCATCGATCCATATTTAAGGAAATTAAAGATGTCGTTATACCATGGTTCAGATGGGGAATCTTCGATGGTCAAACAATCTAGGGGAACCAAACAAGAACTCAAAGATGCAGGTTCCCAGAGTTGCCAAATGATAATCAAAGCTTGATCATCTTCCAACTCCAAAGGGAACAAAGATGCAGTAGCAACCATGGCATCCGCATGGTGATTTGAGGATCTAGGGATAGACTCTATGGTTACCTACTCAAAAGAAGACAACAACTTGGTAACAATCTCCTTGTATGGTTTAAGTTTATCATCCCGAGTCTGATAAACATCATTGATCTAATTAACCACAAGTTGAGAGTCACCAAAGACCGAAAGGACCCTAACCTACAAAGCTAAGGCTACTCTAAGACCAAGGATCAAAGCTTCATATTCTACAGTGTTATTCATGCAAGAAAAATGAAGCTTGAAGGACAAGGGGATGAGCTATTTTTGTGGTGTAACTAGAATGACTCTAGCTCCAGCGCCCTTCATGCATCGGGCTCCATCAAAAAACAAAGTCCAAGACTTAGACTCTTCAATTTCAACATTGAAGCACTCATCGGGAAACTCAACAACTATAGGATGGGCAGCTTCTAGGGGAGCGGAGGCTAACTGATCAGCAATCACCTAACCCTTGATAGCCTTCTGACCTATGAAAGTCAGATCAAACTCACTAAGGGCCAACACCCATTTAGCAGCTCGACCTGACAGGTGGGGCTTAGACATCAAATAGCGCAAAGGATCAAACTTTGCAACCACTAATATCTTATGGCTGAGCATGTAGTGTCTTAACTTCTGGGAAGCAAACACTACGGCAAGATAGAGCTTCTCTAAGGGGGTGTACCTGGTTTCATAGCTGACCAAAGTTCTACTAATATAGTAGATAGCTCTTTCTTTATTTTCATCATCATGTTGAGCCAGCATGGCTCCCAAAGCGTGAGCAGTGGCCGCTATGTAAAGCAACAAATGCCTACCAGGCATAGGGGGAACTAAAATAGGTGGGGAGGTGAGATACCTTTTGAGGTCATAAAAAGATTTCTGACACTCAGAATCCCACCAAAAAACTACATCCTTCTTAAGGAGCCGAAGGAAAGGCTGACACTTATCGGCTAACTGGGCAATGAACCGACGAATAGACTGCAACTTACCTTGCAGACTACGCAATTCGGTCAGGGTGCGGGGAGGAGGTATATCAATGATAGTTGCTATCTTAGCAGGGTCCACTTCAATGCCTCACCTAGACACTATGAAGCCTAGCAACTTGCCAGATGTGACTCCAAACACACACTTAGCAGGTTTAAGATGAAATTTGTATTGTCGAAGCCTTTCAAAGATTCACCTTAAATCATGGACATGATCCTTTCGTTCTAGTGAACGAGCCAAAAGGTCATCCACATAGTCCTGGAGAATATCATGCATCATGTCATGGAAAATATAAGTCATGGCCCGCTGATAGGTAGCTCCCACATTTTTCAGGCCAAAAGGCATGACTTTCTAGTAGAAGGTACCCCATGGAGTAGTGAATGTTGTCTTGGCCTGATCTTCAGGAGCAATCATAATCTGATTGTAACCTGAGAAACCATCCATGAGCGAAAGCATTCCACATTTGGTAGTGAAATCTACAATCTGGTCTATGTTGGGCAAGGGAAAATCATCCTTGGGACATGCTAAGTTAATGTCCCAAAAGTTGGTACATACTTTGATTGTTCCTTCTTTCTTAGCTACAGGAACAATATTAGAAATCCAATCAGAATAGTCGATGGCTTTTATAAAACTGACATCAAGGAGTTTTTGGAGCTCCTCCTTGACTGAAAGGGTGACCTTCGGATGCATCTTCCAAAGCTTCTGCTTAACAGGCTTAGCACTAGGCTTAACTACCAAATGATGCATGACAAGGGAGGGATCAAGCCCTGGCATGTCGGCATATGACCAAGCAAAAATATCTTGATATTATTTCAATAAATTGGTCAATTGCTCCTGCTCATCCATGGTCAGGGCTTTGCCTAACTTAAGGATTCTAGGGGCTTCCTTAGAACCTATGTTCACATCTATGGTCTCCTCAATGAGGATAGACAAATCATCCTCAAGAGGAGGTGGGGCAGGAATCACTCCTAATTGCTCAAGGTCCTCGGGAGACATAGAACCAAAGTCCACTTGAGAACTAGAAGACTCAACCTGCGCTGCGCAAGGGACAAACCCATCAAAGCAGATGTCATTCTGAGGTAAAGCCTCATCTATAACATGCAACTCTAGGGTTAAGACCACAGGAGAGGGTGGACCCTCATCCTCAACACTCCACTCTAAACCTTGATGAGATTCATCAAAGAGAAGATCTAAACAAGAAGAGTCATCTTGATCCTGTGATGAAACATTTGTAGAAAATTTCTTAGAGGAATATTGTGAGGAATGAATTTGGGCTAAATCCTCTGGTGAGAAAAATTCAAATGGATGAGGATCACCCATGATAGAAATGATTTGGTTTTCAAATTCAAATTTCACACATTGATGAAAAGTAGAAGGGATGACCTTCATCGCATGAATCCATGGTCATCCAAGAAGAATATTAAAATATGCAGGACAAGACACCACATAAAACATTGTATTCAAAATTTTAGGTCCAACTCTAAGAGGGAGTGATATAGTACCACAAGCCTTTTGAGACTCATTGCTGAAAGTTTTAATGATGTCACTAGATGCAATTAAATCTTCCTTTTTCAATCCAAACTTCTGAAAGAAATGATGTGTACATATGTTAAGTGAAGAACCATTATCAATCATAACCCTTTTGATGAGAGTATCCCCAATAAAAGCAGTGATATATAGAGATGAATCTTCTTGTATTTCTAAGGAAGACATATCATTATCTAAAAATGTGAGATGGGGCATCCCAAGAGAACTTACAACCTTTGCCATATCACTAGGAGAAATATCTGGAGGTACCGATTGCTGCTTCAAAACATTTACCATAGCTTCTTCATGGGCTTGAGAATTTTGTAGAAGTTCTAAGAGAGAAATATTTGTTGACACACTCATCTCCTATTGAGATCATTGAATTTGTTGACTCTGTACTAACTTCTCTAGAGTAGCTATTATCATTCCAACCATATTGTTATCATACTGATGTGGCACACTCTTATAGGACACTTGGTTGGTTTGTCTAGTTCTATTCTGATTCTGTTGGTTGCTTGAAGACTGAAAACTACTGGTGTCAATACGACCAACATCAATTAAATCCTGAACCACATGTTTCAATATTTTACAAGAATTTGTCCAATGTCCTTCTACTCTATGATATGCACAATGTTGATCTACTTTATACCAATGAGTTGTAGTATCTGGTTGTCTTATAGGAGGTAGTTCAATTGCCTTAGCTTCTAATAGTTGCTTCAAAACTGCTTCCATAGGTATATTAAGTCTGGTAAAATTCCTTTGGGGAGGTTTCTGAAGTACAATATTTTGTAGGCTATTGGTGACATTATTAACAGGCCTACTATCACTATCACCTCCTGTATGCTTATTCTTATGTTGAGACTTAGTAGGCTTTTCTTCTTTAGTCTTAAGTTGACCTCTTCTAATGAGAGCTTGTTCCACTTTTCTTGCTAACTCAATTGCTTGATCAAGAGATGTGATAGTAGTAGTTTCTAGTGCATAAGATATATGTTCTTGTAAATTACCAATGAATATATCAAGCATATATTTCTGAGACACAGGTTGTCTTAATCGACCAACTAAACTTCTCCAACGAGCTAAGAATTTTGAAAAACTTTCTTCTTTACTTTGCTTTAAATCATATAGGTCTCTCATTGTCACTTCCTTTTCAATATATGCACTAAATTGATGAACAAACATTTTTGTAGTCTTCTCAAAACTCTTCAAAGAATAATTGGGCAACCGATAATACCATTCTAATGCAACTCCAACAAGACTTTTTGGAAATGTTTTCAATAGGAGCATATCATCATAAATAAGATCATGGTAAGCTATCCTGAATCCTCTTAGATGCTCTATTGGATCTTCTATCCCTTTATAGATTGGTAAAACTGGCATAGGAAAATGCTTGGGATAAGGTCTAGCAGCAATAATAGGATCCAATGGCTGACTACACATTTCCTTATAACTATATGTAAACCCTGAAGGCTGAATCATATCCATCCTTGAAACCAACTGATTCACTATATTTGCCAAGTTCTACATTTCTGGATTATGTGTGTTCCCAATATTCCCTTGACTTAGGTTGGACATGAGGAGGTTATTGTTATATGTGGTGCCTTGTGAGAATGGAATATTAACTTGTGGTGGAACAGAGGCAATAGTGTTGACATTAGAAGATGAAGGAGGAAATTGAAAATAATTTTGGGTGCCATTACTAGTTGGAGGAACAGGTGGATTCCATCCAATGTTGGTGGTCATAGTAGTGGCATAAGTAGGTTGACAGGTTTGATTACCATGATTCAAAGGTTCACTCAAAGGATTTTCTTGAAGTGGGATATCCTTTTCAAGTAATGCTTCTTCCTCTAAGGCTAGATCCAATGCATGTTTATGATATTTATAGAAAGTCCATACATGGTCAAAATATTTAAAGATAAGATTCCCATTGGGATCTTGAATAGGATCAAGATGATTATCAACCTCTTCTTCTAGGTTATGATTTTCTCTATCAATTTGATCATTCTCATGAAAAATCTCATCAAACCTAAGGAGTCTTCATCCTTCCCCAAGGTCAGAAGCCATTGAGGAAAAGGAAAAAGACAAGAAGAAGAACTAAGACCAAAGAGACCTATGCACTCACACAAGGAAATTATATTTTTAAATATTTGGCACACAAATTAATGATCTTGCTTATTATTTTCAAAATAAAAGGAGGTGTTCACATCGAGTTCACCAAATATGTAGAGGGGGAAAACTGCCCTACCGCGTACAATTCCCAAAAATGTTGGATCCACAGGAAGAAAGCCTTATGGGGTGAACCGCAGGGGTATGTTGTTCTCTACACTCGATGCTAGGGGGATGGGTTCACCAGGAATGGTTTAAGGACTCGCTCCAAGTCCTCAGGATTTTAGGATAGTTTGATGTATTCAGTTTCAAGCAATCACCTAAGTTTGGCCTTTCTAGATCTATGCTATGAAATATAAAGGACAATGTAGAAAATAGAATGCAAGAATACAAGAGCTAACCTAATATGATTCTTTCTTTGAATGCTTGCTAACCTAGGGTTTTATCCAGAAAACCTTTAAAGCAAGGGCACAAGATAAATGCACAATATTAACCCTAGATGCACACTATATGCTTTTCACTTTTTAGATGCCTATAATGGATATTCAAATCAGATTTATAACCAATAGAACAAATAGAACACTTATCTTGACCGGTGGTTGATCCTAGCCTTTTCTGCCTCTTGTCCAATGATATCAGAAATACCTATTTCTGCAAGATAACTTATGAAACACTAAAAAAATGTGATCAGCATTAGGGGGCCTACTTAGGCCATTATACAATAATGCTTGGAGGTGCAGCAGTCAAGCCCCCTAGGTCCTTTAGATGACCTTTGAAAATAAAAGCAAAAATTGACCTTTGGAGAATTAATCATAAAACAACAATGCAACAGCAGAGAAACAAAAAATAGATTATGCTAACATGCCCTAGATGCAATTTAGAAAATACTCATCTCATTTAGAAATCAAAAATTGACAAATCCCCTAGTTTAGTCCTGAGCAAAATCGTGCCTCGCATAAAGAAGGCATGATAACGCAATAGGCAAAGTCATGCTCCATCTAGAATGGGCGCAATTTCACTTTTGTGAAAATTCCCTAAATTAGGGTTAGCGAAGTCGTGCCTCATTAATGACCAAGCATGATTTCGCTTAAGACACATGAAAATAAAAGATAGATGTAAAACGTAAATAAATATAGAAATAAAGTACACAGAACCTGATGGATGATGTAGAAGTAGACAGAAGAGATCGAGGTATCCGAATAGGCACTCTTTCTTCCCTTCCGAACCACAACATGAATCCACCAAACCACACAGTAATCCAATCAATGCAGTAGAAGATCAAATCCAAAATTTGCACTTTGGGGTTAGCTTGTAGAAGAAACAGGAAGCATAATGAAAGAAAAATGTGAGCATAAATCAATCATAAGAATTTTGAGCTTGGTAATTGTGTCTAAAATCATTGTGTTAAAAGAGTGAGATTAACCCCTCCTTTTATAGATGAAAATCGAGGTGAAAAGAGTGGGAAAACAACACAAGTCGATGCAAAACATGCTAGAAAAGGTTTAAACCTAGGTTTTAATAATTAAAACCCTAAAATAGCAAAATCATGCCCCATGTCGATGGGGTGCGATATCGCTTCCACGAAATTGCACCCCATCGCAACCGGGCATGATTTCGCTAAAAAGGCTAAGGAAGGCAAGGCAGGGGGAAAAGAGGCCTACCCTTGCCTAGGGCAAGGGTTAGAGACCTCTTAGGGGTTCTAAGGAAGATTGCCCACTAAAAGTGGGTCAATTTTTCGTGTCTACAAACTAGATAGAGAATATCTAGCACACTTGATAAGTGATTGTTTTGAGATTAGATGCTTATAGCATATTTGCATAATAGAGTTCGTTGGAAATAAAAATTTGTTGATCCAATGATTTATTAGGTAAATAGTTGAAGGAGAGAATATTATTTGTGAGTTTTCTATTGTTGTAGAATATTATGCAGCTATGAGGACAACATAGATCTAGTATGTGGTGAAGCGTGCAAATAATTTCATGCTTGCAAGGCATTGGATCCATGTAGCCTCGTAGTTTGATAGATCTATTTGAACAATAGCTTGTGATAGATCTTGATTATTCTTTTATAGAATGCCAATTATGTGAACTAGGTGGCTATGAGGATGATATTGATCCAATTCCTAGCAAGATATACAAATAATTGTAGGTCTGCAAGATATTGGATCAATAAAGTCTTCAAAAACCATATAGACTATCGAAGGTAAGCAGTAAGATTTATGATGTGTGATAGCATGCTAATGCAATAAAATCAAAGAGAAAGTAAAGATAACATTGATCCATTGCTTAACGAGATTCACAATAAATTGTAATTCTAAAAGATATTGGATCAATGAAATATTATGTTCTCTATGATTAATTGTTAGGACAACACGTGGAGATTTGACTTATGTTTAGATTGTGTACTAAAATAGTATGTAAACAGGAAAGAGCACCTTTAATCATTTGTCCTCATAGAAAGTTGACAAGTAATTGTCAATTCATAGGAGAATGGATGATTAAGGGCCTCTCATCCCGTGCGACCCACCGAGTGAGTAAGCAAGTGATGATATATGAGGTATGATTTTGTAAACTCAGTTGATAGGCCAATCAAGGAAGAGAACCCCATTCAACCAGTAACTAATAAAATTCACAAGAAATTATGGATTCAAGAGATATTGGTTGAATGTTTTTCCCCATCCTTGGATGGTGTATCAAATGAGTTGTATTTTAAGAATGTGATGACTAGATGTCATGGTACATTCAATAGAATGCTCTTAAAATTCTCTTATGTAATATATTATTTTGCAAGTTAGCAAAAATCATTGATGCATTATAAGAGAGAAAAGGTGTCCTTAAGGATTTTATTAAATAATCATGAATATTGATTGATAAAATAGACTCTTTTGTTGAAATATGTTGTAGAAGTATATCATTGATAATATTTGCGAAATGTTTGTTGACAAACAATGTGACCATATATGAAATGGAGGAAAGTAGGTTATGTGTATTGCTTATTTTGGAGAGAGAGTAGAAGTATGATAGATAGGTGTAATTGATTATTGTTTATTATTGGATGCCCCAAGGTTGGGACAAAAATAAAGGGAAGAGGTCGGGTCATCAAGGTTGTGGATGATCACGTCATACATCACTTAACCCAAGAGAGGAAGAAGAAGAGAAGTATGATAGTAGTGAATCAGGATGTAGAAGAACCTTATGCTTAATAAAATAAACCCAACAATATCTGGAGAAATCATCAATAAAAGTTAGAAAGTAAGAAGCTTTACCCATACTTTGTGTCTGCATTGGTCCAAAAATGTCACTATGAACCAACTACAATGGATTTTGGGCCCTCCATGATTCACCATGCGAAAACTTTCCCCTTGCATGTTTGCCAAGAGTACAGCCTTCACAAACCTCCTTAGAGTCTTCAACTTTTGACAACCCATATACAAGTGGTGAAAGCATCTTCAAACTCTTATAATTTAAATGCCCAAATCATAAATGTCATAGCCTCTCCTTACCTTCTACACCAATAAATACTAGAGCTCCCCCTTGATCTAAAAAATGTAATGGGAAGAGCCTGTTCTTGGTCATCTTTACAGTGGTAATCAATTTCCTCCTCTGATCATAAATTTTGTACATTCTATCCTCAAAACTAACTTATAATCCTTTTCCAATATTTGACCAATACTCATTAATGAATGCTTCAAACGAGGTGCATAGTAAATATATTTTACCTTCATTATTTTTCCTCTCCTGGTAGGAACCTCCATTTCTCCTTTCGCAACCACCTCTAAGCTCTTCTCATCCCCAAGCCTAATACTGGATTTATAAGAAGAATCAAGAGATGAAAACACATCCCTCTTGTCGGTCATATGTTTTGTGCACCCACTATCTAGGATCCATGTATCCTTTGTGCTATTTTGTGTAGAGAGGAAAGTTGCTTGCTCCACTTTTTCTTCAATAATACAGAACAAAGTATCATCCTCATAGGAATACTCTTCTCCATAATGTGCTAATTTTTTTAGCCTGCAATCCCTCTCATAATGGCCATATTTTTTACAATTGTAACACTTCATATTTCTCATATCTCAACCTCTACCTCTTCCTCTTGCATTGGATCCTTCTCTTACAGCATGAGCCTAGTCATTATCTAAATCTTGAGATCTTCCTCGACCTCTACCACTGTAGGAGACTCTTCTATCTCCTCTTCCATTTCTTCCTCTTCCTCTAGAACCCCTATCGTGACCTCTTCCTCCATCATTCTCTTTTGTCAAAAATCTTGCCCCTCTGTAGAACCTCCTTCTTTATCCTTCTTCCTCTTGGCAATTCTCTCTTCATGATATGTGAGAGAGCCAATTAATGAATCTATATCCATTTTCGAGAGGTATTTCATTTCTTCTATGATAAGGGTTGCATTGTCAAACTTCTCTATCAAGGTTCTTAAAACCTTTTTAATTACTACATTTTTCTCTATGATCTCTCCAAGTGTGGCCATTTTATTTACTATTATTTTTACCCAAACACAGTAATCTTCTATAGTTTAATTCTCCTCCAATTTGAGATTTTTAAAATATCTCTGCAAGGTATACAACTTCACCTCCTTAATTTGGGCACTCCCCTGTTAATTCTCCTTCAATGCCTTCCAAGCTTCTTGACCTAAAACACTGGCAAAAATTCGAGGAAAGAGACTCTTGTCTAGAGTCGACTGGATGAAAGCCAAAGCCAAATTATTTTCTTTCTCTTTCTCCTGCATCTCCTTTTTATCTTCATTCAATTCACTCTAATATTTTGGTTCAGTGAACCTAGCTTCAACAATGTCCCAAGCTCCTTTTTCCTTTAGAATCGTCCTCATCTGGATGCTCCAATATTCATAGTCAAAACCGTCAAATTCTGGGATCAGAATTGAATTGGTGTTGTTGGCCATAATAGCTCCCTTCAACACGAACTAAGATCTTCGAGAAGCTTCTGTAAAAATTGTAGTAGAAATTCCATAGTTACTCAAACCCAATTTATTGATCACCTTGCCTTGATACCAAATGAAGAATTTACAATAATACAACAAAATAAAATTGGAGCAAATATTATCTTCTTATTATCTAGAATAATTCTGGCAAAGTTTTAGTACTTTGTTACAATCTCCTCACAGGCTCTGGAAGAGCTCACACACTTGCTACAATGCAAAATTCTCCTTTTAAAAAAAAAACCCTAAAACTGCCTTAAGTAAGAAAGAACAAAGCTAACCCTAACCCTAGCAAATCACATCCGTTGGATCTACATCGACGGTGTTTATTACATGTCTTAGTATTTCGACCATAACTTTTGACTTGGGTGTCCATTTGAGCCTATTTTTTTTAGATTACACAAATTTTGAAGCTCTACAATTTTGTTTTATCTCCTCTAAGAGGAGATGCTTTCCAAGGCTGAAAATGTCATCTAATAGCCTAAATTTTTGTTTTAATGTATGGCTGGCCAGATTTCCAACAAATTCTATTGTCATGTCTTGATCCATGAGTTGAGAAACTAAAAGAATATTGGTAGTCAATCCGAGAACATATAATGCTATTAATTATCCCTTTTCCATTTATTATATTGACCACAACATTTCCTATTCCTCTTACTTCATAATTTTTACTATATGCTATAGCAATTGGTTTCTCTTTTTTTCTTATAGATAATTAAACCATTGTTTATTTCCAGTCATATGTTTTCTTGCTTCTACATCTATGTACAAATAATCCATTATTTTTTTATTTTCTAGTCTGTATGAAGTTGACTCCCTTATTTTGAATAATTGAATAAATTCTAAATTTCAAAAACCTAATTTGATGGTGAAGTCCTTATGGCTACCAAATAAGAAATTTAGAATTTTGTAAACTAATATTTGTAAAAATTGATATTCCAATATGATGTGGTAGTCCTTATTTCTCCAAATTAATAATTAATCTAAGGATTATAAGATTAATTATCTTCAACATTAGAATGGAAATAAATTAAATTCACCTTATACCTCTCAAAACTTAGCATAAATCAAATAAAACTTAAATTTTATTTACCTTCATATATGGGTGTGCACTCTTCTTCAAACACGAGCTTTTCAAACTCTAGTAGGTGGTGCTCTCCTTAAGACACTCTTCTAAAACTATTCTTCTCTCAAAATATGTGACCTAGTGTGTCGGTTACCTCTAACCTTTGAAAGAATAAAATATTACCTTCGTAAGATTATTACTATCTTTCGTAGCTTCACCTACCTATCTATATTCTTCTTTTCATGTGCCACATGGCACTCAATGTTTTAATTAGGCATTTTTTCTATGTTACTTCTGCCCAGTTTGGTGATGCTATGATAGAATGGGCATTACCTTTGACAAGTTTCTTCCTTCCTCAAATGTGCTCTTAATTGTCTTGAAGCATTTTCTTCCTTCAATGAATGTTAGCACTTCCTTTTCTCTGCACCAAGTGGCATCCAACATCTTCTATGTTCTTACTCAAAGTGCCAAAATATGGTTACACTTCTCTCAACACTTGCATTTGATTCTGTAACATTTTTAATGCTCAAACTTGCTTGCCCTTCCTTAATTCTCACAATATATTTTTCTACTCAATAATTGTAACTTCCAACATACGTACTTTTTAACTCTTCAATGCTTGGTGGTGGCTCTTTTCTATCAATGATTTCTCCTCTTCTACGGTGGCGGATCCTCCTTTGGTGGTGCTTCAATAACTCTTCCTTGGTGGAATTTTCATCTCTAGCTTCTCATCATTGTTTGACCATATATCCAAGCTTCTTCACTTGGGTAAAATCTTTGCTTTTACCTCCTAAAACTTGCATCCTTATCCTTGATGTGGCTCTATCCTTTTCAACACTTTGTATTTTCTACATATGTCCCTTGAATGTCTTAGTTTTCTTTGTTTGAGATTGCACTGACGCTTCACTTTCCTTTTTCCTTTGAAAATATTGATTTCAAGTGCTTAACATGGCTCACTTTGCTTCCCTATGTATGGCTTGCATACCTCTTCTTACTCGGCTTGTCTGCGTAAATGATACTCTAAATTTTTGTGCTCGACTTGGCTTTGTAAATGGTGCTCTTCTAGGTGCTTAATTTCTATAGATATTTATGCTCTTTTCTTGTCAAATCTTTCCAACTTAATGCTATGCTATGGTGCCTTCCTTGATGTTGGTAATGGCCCTTTCTCCTTTGTATGGTGCTTTATCCCTTTTCTAATGTTGAATTTACTTATAGGTTATGGGGTATAACATTGTATATCTTCCTTGCACCTTAAATGAGTAATAATGCTCTTCAATAACTCTAAAAAAATAGATTTTTGTTGCACCAAACTTTCCTTCTATTCATTGGCTTAATAGAGATGCTTCTCAACGTAGTAGCATTCCTTTACTATCTTCTTTTGGCTGAAATTTATTCTGCCTTCTAATGCAACTATTTCTTTTTTCAACAATCACTATGTTATATCTCCTTATTACTCCTTTTCAAGCAATTCTTTTAACTCAACTTTATGTTGTTTGTGTTTTGTAGGTTCCAAGATAATAATGATGTCTCCTTTCTTTGCTTAGAGATACTTAACTCAAACTAGATTTTTCTCCTGAAATAACCCTTATATGGTGTTTTTCAAAAACCTTATAATAAACTAAAATAACAAACTTTCATGGCACCACTTTCACACACCTTTTAGCATCCTTTTGTAGCTAGTCTTCTTAGTGATTTGGTTCACCTATTTGCTACCTTGAATTTGTAAAATTTGCAGCCTCACTTCCTTTCACTTTGTTGCTCTAAACTTATCAATTTTGTAGCTCTAATTGTTGCTCAAACATCAGCTTGCTCATTGTCCAAAACATCTCAAATATGCCCCAAAGTTCTCCAAAATGCATCTTTCTCTTATCCAATTTGTTGTTCTGTGATCCTTCAAATTTTACCCCATAAATCAGAAACCTCCTTCACAAATCTATCTTCAAATACTTTATGGTTGTCATCAACTCTTTCAAATCATATGACCTCTTTCTTGGATCTCCTCTCAATCTACCTTGTGCTCTGATACCACTATTAGCTTTTGATGCTTAATACTTAATTAGAGATCAACCACAAGATATAAAATGAGGTGCAATATTAAATATATGATAATGTAAATATTCTAGCCATGTAAATATCATGAGCAACTTCTACAACTACTCGTAAAACAACCATTAATGAAATCTCACAAAAATAGAGAAAGTTTTATAAAATGGAGATTTACTAATGCATGCTATGAGCAATGCTCTTTTTTTATTCGATGTACAATGCTTACACAAAGTCCAATATATATGTTAGAATGTGAACTTGATTTCATTATTTAGCAACAGGTTAAATAATACAGCAATGTCGGGAATAGACACCGGCTGAACTGAACTCTGTTACAGCAGTTGTAACAGTGAACTAAATAATGAATAGAGACAAATAGAATAAGTACGCTAACATCCCCCTTTATTACATTATTTGGGTAATGTAATAACTAATAGCTATACTAGACTACTAACATCCCCTTACATTATTTTGCAATACAAAGTGAGCTGCGAAACAATTCAAATTTGACACGTCCAAGTGCCTTAGTGAAAATGTCTACAACTTGAGCATCGGTGGGAATGTGCTAAAGCTGAATTCGGTGCTTTGGAACTTCATCTCGAATGAAATGACATTGTGTGTCAATGTGCTTTGTTCTTTCATTATGGATTGGATTCTTGACGAGGTTCAGAACACCCTGATTGTCGCAAAACAAGTGTATTGGAGATTTTGATGGATGGCCCATACTTGTCAGAATGCGATGCAACCATATCACTTCACACATAGCTTCACGTGCGGTGCGATACTCTGCCTCTGTTGATGAAATAGCAACCACCTGTTGCTTCTTGCTATGCCAAGAGACAGGACCGGATCCTAGATGAAAAATGTATCCAAAAGTTGACTTGCGATCATCAAATGATCCGGCATAGTCGGAGTCCATGTATCCTTGTAAGAAGAATTTGTTGTTCCTCTTGTATTCTAGGCCATATTCCATAGTACCACGGACATAGTGAAGAACATGTTTTGCTGCTTTCCAATGAGTGGTCTTAGGCTCTTGCATGAACCTCGAAAGATAGTTGACAACAAATACGAGATCTGGCCTAGTATTGGTCAGATATATGAGACTCCCAATCAATTGTCGATAGAGAGTACCATCTACCTAAGGTGAATCATCATATCGTGATAACTGAAGTCCATTCTCCATCGGAGTTGCCATTGGATTGCAATCAGTCATGCGATATTTTTCCAGCAATGTCTTGGCATATTTTTTCTGAGACACTTTGATGGAGTGCTCCTTCTGGCTGAATTCTAGACCAAGACAGTAATGGAGAAGTCCGAGATCTGTCATCTCAAAATATTTGCACAAGTTTCTTTTGACAGTAGAGATCATAGTTTTTGAACTCCCTGTAATGAGCAGATCATCCACATAGAGTACAAGCAACACTATCTCAGAACCCTGTTTCTTGAAATAGAGGTTTGCATCTGACGGACATCTCTTAAATCCATGCTGCATAAGGTGATTGTCCATTTTTATATACCAAGCTCGAGGAGCTTGTTTCAGACCATATAAGGATTTGACCAATTTGCAAACCTTCTACTCTTGGCCTTCCACTTCAAATCCTTCAGGCTGAGTCATGTAGACTTCTTCTTGGAGATCACCATTTAGAAAGGCACTTTTGACATCCATCTGGTGAACTTTCCACCCATATTGTGTTGCCATAGCACACATAACCCGAATTGTGGTCATCCGAGCAGTAGGTGCAAAAGTTTCCTCGTAGTCAATGCCTTCCTTTTGAGCATAGACCTTTGCAACAAGACGGGCCTTATGCTTATCAATTGTTCCATCTGCCTTGTACTTGACTTTATATACCCATTTGCAGCCAATGGGCTTCTTTCCATGCGGCAGATCAATAAGCTTCCAAGTTTTATTTTTCATCAAAGACCCATACTCTATATCCATAGCGGCCTTCCACTGAGGCTCACTAAGAGCATCTTGCACTGATGCAGGTTCAAGATCATCTATGGTAGACATGAACGCCCTGTCATCATCAATATCCATATCCTCTACTTCTGTACTTGGAGTTACAGAAAGTTCCTCAAAAGATTGACAAAGATCATCAACCTCACCAGTTTCTTTGGCTTGTTTTTCCTTTTGAGCCATACTGCGTGTACGAGGTCTATCCAAGTTCAAATTTGGAGGAGTGGATAATTGTATTTGTACACCATTTTGGATTCTTCTTCGGTGGTGTTGAAGAAGATGTAGAAGGACCTCCTGTCTGTGTTGACGAAGGAATCTTCTCTTCCTTAGATTCCACAAGATCTAGGTGTACTTTAGATGTGCTCTGTGATGTGAAAGCTTCATCAAAGACAACATCTCTGCTGATATGAATTTTCTTGGTCAAAGGATCTATCAAACCATATCCTTTAGAGTGCTCATCATAACCAAGAAAAATACATCTCAGTGTTTTCTCATCTAGCTTCTTCCTTTTCTCTTTCGGTATGTGCATGAAAGCGTGACATCCAAAAATACGTAGATGAGATATGGAGGGTTTTCGACCACTCCATGCTTCCTGTGGAGTCATTCCTTTTAGGGCCTTTGTGGGTGCCCTATTCAACGAGATATACTACGGTAGTGACGAGCTTCCGCCCAATATTGTTGCCCAAGAGTAGCTCCTGTGAGCATACAACGAACCATTTCCATGATAGAACAGTTCCTTCTATCGACAACTCCATTTCTCTGAGGAGTATAGGCAATTGTTAACTGTCTCTTGATTCCATGCTTATCTAAGAATGCAAAAAATTCATTAGAGGTAAACTCCCCCTCGATCTGAGTGGAGGGTTTTAATAGAAGCTCCTGACTCCTCAATGGATTTCTTGAACTGCTGGAAGAATGCGAAAGCTTCAGATTTTAGTTGGAGAAAGAAAACCCACATATTTCATGAGTAGTCATCTACAAATAACTGAAATTACCTCTTCCCTCCACAACTGTTGGGTGTGAAAGGACCGCACAGATCGGTGTGAATTAACTCTAGAGGTTTTCGTGCTCTTGTAGAGCTCTTCTCAAATGGTACTCTATGCTACTTTCCTGCCAAGCAGTCAGAGCACACTGGCAATGTGGCAGAAAGGGAAGGAAGACCCTTTACCATCTCATACTTGCTGAGCTCAAGTAAGTAGCCAGAACTAAGATGCCCATATCTCTTGTGCCATAGGGAAGTTGCATCCTTGGTAGAGACAGTCATGGCAACATGTGGAGTAGAGGTAGCATCTAGGGCAAATAAGTCGTGCTTATATGAAGCTATTGCAATATGCTTACCCTTCCTGGTAATAGTACAACACTTCTTGCCATTCTCAACACGAAAGTTGACAACCATATTTCTATCCAGGATTTGTGTGACTGACAGCAAATTGTTAGCCAATCTCGAAACATAGAGGACTTTGTCAATCTGACACTTGCCATCAGGAAGAGTGACTAAAACTGTACCCTCTCCCTAAACCCTATAGGTTTTATCATCAGCAATGGTGACAGGTTTGCCCTCTTTGGCCACAAATGATTCAAACCACGATCTGTCGCCAGTCATATGTTTGCTAGCTCCAGAATCGACATACCAAATGGGATCCCTCTGTGTGGAATCTATGGTAGTCATGAGCACCTTGTGTGCCCATTCAGAATCTGAGTCAGATTCTTCAACAACAACATTCACCTAGGGTTGCTTGTTTTTATTTTGTGGTTTGTTTTGGCCTTTCTGCTTGTTCTTATGCCAACACCTGTTGGTGTCATGGTTGTCTTTCTCACAGATCTTGCACCACCTCTTCTTCTATTGAGGTTGTTTTCCTTTTCCTTTCGTATCTTGTTGAGAATTTCCTCCTTTCTAAAATTTGCCTCCTTTTTGCCCATTACCTTTCTTCCTAGAACCCTACCTGTTGGTGTATAGGGCTGTGTTGGAAGAATCATCCTTGTGAAGTTGGCGTGCCTCCTATTGTTGAAGCAGATTGACCAACTCTATGTAGGTAATTTGTTGTTGAGACACCTAGATGGAGGTTATCAACATATCAAATGAAGAAGGTAAAGCTCTCATCACAAGTGAAATGAGAAGCTTTTCGTCCACAGTATCTCCCAAAGAATTCAATTTCTCTTTCAATTCAGACACTCTACACAGAAAGAGTTCAACTGTTTCACCCTGTCTCAAACTCAAGTTATGAAATTGTTGTTGAAGATGAAGAATGGTGGAATCATTCTTTCCCTCATAGATGGTTCTAAGGGCATCCCATGCCTCTTTACCACTTGCTTTGTCAGCTATATGAGGTTGCACTTCATCTGAAATAGCAAACAAAATGAGCACCTTTGCTCGACTGTCTTTCTTGTCAAAAGCTATCTGATCTGCGAAAGGACCTGTGGATCCTGTTGTTGGTGAAGGCCTAGTTGTTACTCCAGTAACAATCTCCCACAAATATTCCATTTGGAGAATTGCCTTCATCTTATGTTTCCATGGTGTATAATTTGGACCTTTCAATAACTGATGAGGATCAGTCATCAATTTTGCAACAGTGGCCATAATGAAGGTTCCTTATATCACCAATTGGTCCCCCTTTCGATATACCTTTTGCTAGGCCGTTATACCGTAAAAAATACCCGCCCTTACGTGAGGGAAACTATAGGTATTTAGAAATATCAACAAAAAATCACCCGCCCTTACATGAGGGAGACTATAGGTGAGTTTTAGAGATCATACGATACGTGGAACATAAGCGGTACTGAAAGGGAATCGCCTTGTTGATGGCACCTACCATAGAAGATTCTTCTCATGCGTGGGGCGTAACTTCCCCTAAACACTATGAAGAATACTTCGTCAGGATTTATGCCTAAACACAAGTGCGATAAAGGGTAGTGGATGGAGTAAAAAAATGCAAAAAATGGCTAACTTATCTCTCCCCGACGATTTATAGAGAACAAGCTCAGATGTCGTTGTAGCAGCTATATTAGGCGACGGATACGATAGCCCAATCACGACAGCTTTACCTGTAAGTGCTGGCCAGAGGTATCACAAATACCGAACGCTGTAGTGCAATAAATTGCACGGATGGGTTTTAATTATTTCGGGGACTTAGGGAGTGTATTTGATTTTTTTTAACTTTTAATGAAGTAGTGCAAAAAATGAAATATGCAACATACAACATAAAAAGTGCCCACAAGAATTAACCCACAAGGTGTCGATCACAGCCGAAAATGCACCTTCTACAATTCGCCAAATTGCTTTTTCAGAAAATTACTCACATTCCCCCTTTGATTTTTTGAAAAAAAATATCCCCCCTTAAAAAAAAATTCTCTTTAACAAAGCATTTTAATAATTATTATATATTTAAAATTAAAATAAATAATTTTAATTTATATAGTTTTAAAACTTATGAAAAAATAAATTAAAAATTAAATTTTAATTTATAAAGTTTAAAAAACTATAAAAAATAAATTAAAATTAAAAATTTTAATTAAAATAATAATAATTAAATAAAACCTTTGAAAAAAAAATTTATACCTTAGGGGGGAGTCGGCGGGATTTGAACCCCCGACCTGCAGGCTCCCAGAGCCTTACCGCACAGCTCACTGCCAAGTGAGCTAGCGGGCTGATCCGAAGGGATCAGTGGAGCCCTCCTTTTTCAACTCTGGTTGTGCCTCCTCCTCTCTGCAACCCGAGCCCACTGTGGCTGCCTCCTGCGCGTCGCGGCTCGCTGGTCTCGCAGGCGGTCTCCTTTTTTTTTTTTTTTTTAAATTCGCCGGCCTGCTTTCCCGTCCGTGTCACGACGCGGCAGTTCGGGGGGGGGCTGGATGCACGGCACGCGCATTTCGCGGCTGCGTCACGCGCGTCAGCCAGGGGCTAGGCAATCCCCCGTGTGCAATACGTGCGTCCACGGGGGGGTGGGTGGGGGGGCTGCGCAGGGCCCGCGACAGTGCTGCGTCCTCCAACGTGCAGGGCCCGCGTCGGCCCTGTGTCCTCCAACGCGCAGGGCGCGCTACGTCTAATGCGAACGTGGCACCGCTGCGTCCTCCAGCGGACGCGCTGCGTCCAATGCGGACGTGGTGCCGCTGCGTCCTCCAGCGGATGCGCGCAGCATGTCTTTGCGTCCAATGCAAACATGGCAGCGCTAGGGATGCAGCTTCCTGCGTCCCGCGGGGGATCTTTGCATCTGCGCGAAATATATATATATATATATATATATATATATATATATATATATATATATATATATATATATATATATATATATATATATATTTTTAATCTCAATTAATCACGATTGCGTGATTAAAAAATTATTCGCACTCAGAAAAAGAACGCAGCAGCCTTCTCCCAGCTGAAAACGCAGCAACCTCCAGCCTTTCCCTTCACGCCTCCCTGCAAAAAAAATCCGTAGCTGGCTCTGATGCCATGTTAGAATGCGAACTTGATTTCATTATTCAGCAACAGGTTAAATAATACAGCAATGTCGAGAATAGACACCGGTTGAACTGAACTCTGTTACAGCAGTTGTAACAGTGAACTAAATAATGAATAGAGACAAATAGAATAAGTACGCTAACAATATAATGGATGTGACTCTTGGCCTTTCATATTCCTATGACTCTTCATCTTCCTATTCTATAGACTCGTGTACACATCGACAACATGCACATTTACATCATTGCACATTCTAATAATACTTGTGCATTTATTACATTGCATAAAGTAAATACTCAAACACTAATCTAAGACTCCTTCCTAATATAAATATGTACCCAGGGTGGTACATAAGCATGTACCAAATAATGTAATATATTCCAACATTACTTTTCAATTTATTAAAAAATCTTTTTTTTGAAAAAATACTTTCAATTTTCAAATTATCATCTACTTATGACTCCCTATTCTTGATAATCAAAGCTTAAATATAAAATTCTTATAACTTCAAAAATATAACCTTTAGAAAATCTTTGATAAAATATGTGCATGCACTATTTCCATAAACCAACTTACCTCATTGACTTCTGCCTACCAATTCTATTTCAGATATCATGTGATGTATGTGTCTATTTAAATTTTTATGTTAGTTTTAATGCATAGACTCGACTTGGACATTAGAAGGAATAATATGAGAATTACTATAAAAAATATCTTATGAAATGTTGTACAATTAATAACTAACACCTTTGCTTTTAACATTTCATCATCTTCAAGAACATCTAGAATGCACATAGTCTTGCTTTCCTTAGAATGCAGTTCAAATTTCGTTTTAGCTCTCAAGATTCTCAGAAAAATTTTGGTGGCTTTAGGTGACAACCAATAACTTCTATGGAACTTCAAATTTCTGTTGGCTCTTAGGCTTTGCTAAGTTTTCCCTTCTCTAGAAAATTCTTTATGCTCTGCTATGTTCTTCTTTTCTATATAATCTATCCATGATTCTCTCCTCTTTTGGAGACTTTCAATGGGTGCTTCTCAAGCACTATATCCTCCCTTTTGGAGATTTTTAAATGACTTCTTCTAATGTGCTATCTCATCTCTTTTTTAGACCTTTCAATAAGAACTTATTAGGTGCTTTCTCAATAGGTTTTGTCACCCCACACTTAGAGGTGCTCAATATGTGCTTATCACTCCCTTCTTGGAGGTTATCTATAGGCATTATCTTTCCAAATGAGAAATATTGTTATATATTCTTGTAGTTAGGGTGTATTGCACCCAAATCACTTTTCCTTTTTTTATTTTGATGTAGATGCTTACTTTCAGCTTTGACATCCTTAGCACTCTTTCTTCCTTCCTATTTTAGCCCACGTTCTCTTTAATGGACTCACAAATATACAATAATATTAATCTTCACAAAATATTGTTAGGGTAATCAATAACCCAAAGTATATATTGGCCTATGTATTCTTCACAAGGATCTCCTCCAAATTCACATCATAGTTCTTCTTTGATGCTAGCTCTTCAACTTGTAACTTTTCAATCCAAATATTCATACCAAAATCAAGTCCAGTTCTAGCTTTAGAAACTTCTCACCATAGCTCTGAATCTTATCTCTCCAAATTTAAATATTCACAGCATAAATTTTTTTATGCTAGCAATAGAGACTACTCAAAGTAGCTCTGATAGAGTCTACAAAGTAATGCTACTATTGACTTTTTATCTAGATTATCATAGGTACAAAATATCCAAGATCTTATGTAAACTCAAATATTACAACAATTTAATATAGATGACCAATATAAATGAACATAACATTCATGAAAATAACAATAGTATGAAAATAAATGGCCAATATCATTCATGAAATAATATGAAGAAAACTTATAGTTATATTGCTCAATATATTGTATGTAATCTTCAATATTCTCTAATAAATATTTTGGTACAAGGAACTTCTACAATACAATATTCCATTGATAATTCATGGAGCTTTGTCTCCATAATATAACCTTAGAAATATTACTCTTGGACTCTTTGACTATTGCTCTCCTTACATATCTAGGAGATGCACCCTTTCCTATTCCACACATAAGACAAACCTCTCATGCCTCTGAAGAACACAAGCTTATACTGAGAGGGGGGGTGAACAGTATAAGATAAAAAAAATTACTTTTCAATACAAATAATAACAATAATACTATCAAAGTAGTAAATAATACACAAATTATCACACACATGAGAGACATTATTTTAACATGGTTTACCCAATTTGGGTTACATCCACGGAGAAAATATTTCTTATAATTTTCTCAACAAATCTTGGGAACCAATTCCCTATTACAATGTTTATGGACCTCTATCCAAAGGAGATCTCAATCCCTAATACTCTAGTTTGTGGATCTCTCTACATAGGATAACTCTATCCCATTTGCTCTGGTGTACTCCAAAGTCTACTCTCAAATCTACTCAACTCTGATCAAGTCTACTCAACTACCTGTTCTAAACTGGCTCACACTTGCTCACAAGTCTATCTCAAACTACCTGTTCTAAAATAGCTCACACCTTCTCACAAGTCTATCTCAAACCTTCTCACAAGTCTATCTCAAGCCTGCTCACAAACCTTGTTCTAATTTGCTTACTATCTCTGCTCAACTCTATTCTAAATACATGCTTAAAATTGTCCATAACACATGCTCAATACTGCTCATAATACTTTCTTTATAAAGTTGATATCTAACATTTGCATTTAATATCACTCATATCAATGCACAAATGCTTCATAAATTCTTTCAATAAGAATACACAATTTATTCTCAAAAATCCTAACTCAAGTGTTTTCGATTTCACTAATCAATGATGCACAATTTGTTCTCAAAAATCCTAACTCAAGTGTTTTTGATTTCACTAATCAATGATGCACAATTTGTTCTCAAAACATAGCTCAAATATTTCAAACACTACACACTAATCAACCCTTTTATCTCCACCTTATAATTCTAAAATATTTTCTCAACCAACCACTCTAGAGAAGTATTAATGTCAACATACCTCTTAGCTTGCTTTGATGAAAAAGTGCCCTCAAAACCTATTCCAAAATAATTTCCTTTTTGCCACTTCAAGAGGTTAGTCAATATTCTTTTCAAAACAATCACAAAAACCTTTCCTCAAAATTTTGCACAGAAATATTGCTCTATCCTCTTTTTACTTTCTCAAAACAAGGCTTTTAATTAAAGAATAAAAACCTTTAAACTTTCTTTCACCATGCAAAAAATACACACAATAAATTAAACCATGAAAAACCTTATAACTTCTACTTTTAAAACACGCACAATCAACTCATACAATGAAGGAATCCTTATCACACCTTATTTCTCCTTCTAAACGGATTTTAAATTTCAATACCAAAAGACCCTTGTCACACCTTATTTCTCCTTCTAAACAAATTTAAATTTCAACACCAAAAGACCCTTTTCACACCTTATTTCTCCTATATCAAATGAGAAAAAATTAAATGCCAACTTAACCTTATAACTCCACAAAAAATCAAATTACAATTTAAAATTTAAATACCTCTTTTTATTCTTCCCTCAATGCGACTTGAACCTCTCACCTTGTGAGAGCAAGGTGCCCAACCAAGGGGCCACGATCGGCTGTGCCAATGTAGCTTGTGAGAGCACTAAGGAACCAATCGCCCTTTATCTCCTCCTACCGCAAACTTAGCCAAACCAAAAAAAAAGGTCCACAATGGGTTTCAAACTTGAAACCTCCTCCTCAAAATGCCTTCGTACCGACTCAACCACCAACTAATCTAGCTGGTTGGACGGTTTCAAATGTGCACCAATTCAAATTTAAAACCTCCATGTTCATTGAAGAGGATTGTGCTCCTCTTCCCTCTTCTTCTCTGCCACATGCAACAAATCGAATACTGAATGAATTACTTGCAAAAATTTTCGAACACATTCAAAATAAATTTAGGCATGGGTATTAATAGTTTTAATTTGGTCTTCATCCAACGTCGGTGCCACCTTGTCTTTTCCACCCATATGATGTTGGCCAACTTCATTTGAAAATAATTTGAATTGCCTTCAATTTCTTGGTTCTCAAATATTATAATTTAAAAACTTTATATTATAATAAAAATATGATAATATTACTCCTTTTGAACCTTGCCTTCACAATTAATATTATTGCCTTCAATAATATTAATAATATTAATTCTTTTGAACCTTGCCTTCACAATTAATATTATTGTCATCAATAATATTAATATTATTAATTCTTTTGAACCTTGCCTTCATTTTAAACCATTATTCCAAAGAGCTCTTAAGCCTTTTGTCCTTCATTATAATATTCAAACCTTTTGACATCAATGCTTTGACATCAATGACAACACACTATACTCAAAATTTCCAACAGCCTCTTGACTTCTCATCTTACCACTTGTATAGATGACTTTTGACTCTCTATTTACTCTTGCACACTTTATGACCCTTGGACTCACCTTACAAATAGACACATACTTTTACAATATTATAGAGGTACATTAGCATGTACCAAATAATGTAATATTCTCTATCATAATGAGGTGCTTATTAGTATTATTTATATAGTCTATGGGCATGTGATTTTTTAAGCCGGTGGGCATTCCTTATTTATGCAATTCTACAATTATATTCATGTAAGCCTATGGGCCCCTTTCATATTTCAACCTTAGTGGTATTGGTTAATCTACCTTTATGGATAACCTCACTTAAAGGGTAATTTATTATTATTTTATTATAAGGTTAACCTCAAGGTTAAGTTAATGTCGACCTGAGGTTAACCTCTCATTGGGTATTCTTTATCAATATAAGTACCTCTAAATGAGAATTTATTTGTATTATAAGTATGAATAAAAATGTGATATATTGGGGTGCCCATAGGCATCATCCTTATAATTATTTTTCTTGTATCCCTTTGTCTCTTTATGTCATTTACTATTGTTATCTTTAAATCACCTTTTCTTATTTTTGACATACAATTATGGTGAATGGATGTTTTGGAAGGTTTTTTTGGCAAATATTGCAAATTTGAATACTATATTTTCATAATCATTTTTGTGACATCATTTTCATTAAGAGATAAAACTCACTTGGCCAAGTGCCTTCTAAAAATTGAATTTCACCAAGATGAAGATCAATAACACTATTGGCTAAATTATCCATTACCTATCTTCTATATCTATAGATATGCTCACATTTCCAAGATATTACTCCAATAATAGATTATGAACATCAACAATAGTATAATTTTATATCCAATCTCCACATCCAATTTTGTTGATAGCATTAATGTCAATTTGTGAATCTCCCTCTATTGGAATAAATTTCCATCCTTTTTTAATTGTAATTTTAATCCCTATAAGAAGTGTCGTAGCCTCTGCATAGTTGTTAGTTGAAGTTCCATATGATTTTAAGTAAGTGAGAAGAATTTTACCTTCATTATTTTAAAAAACACCACCTCCACAAGCTTTTCCCAAATTTTCTTTAGAAGCAATATCAAAAGTAATTTTGATAAACCTAAAATTTGGACATTTCTATGTTACCCTAGATCAAAATAGATCCTTTGTTTTAATGCTATTATTGTAGATGACTATTCCATGTATGTTCAAATTATGTAACCAAGTTGTTACCACCTCTTTTTATGCACTTGAGGCTTCCCATGATGAGCACTATATTTATAAACATTTAGCAAGAGAGGCAATAATATGGTTTCAAATTTGGGAATTATTTTGAGATTTATTTATTTTTAATTATATTTTTCCTTTCAAGCCATAAATTCCAAAAATAATGGCATGACCAATCCTCCACAAAATACATAATGCTTTAGCTTTGGAATAATTAATCCAAAATTTCATAGATTTTTTTTTTTTAAGCGAAAAATCCCTTGCAAGGCTGCCTTGGTTTGAGAGACCACGAACAGGGGGTTCTACACCGTCAAAGTCACCCGGGAGTCGTGCCCGGCCCTATCCACAATAACATTATCAATTGTATTTTAGGTACCCAATTCAATTTTTTGGTAGGGTGGAGATTTGAACCTGGGACCTCCCTTGGAGGATTACCCTCTCCTCTCCAAATCACCTACAACACCTAGGTAATTTCATAGATTCTTTCAATGTTGATGCAACTACCCAGTATTTTTTCATTTTTTTTAAAAGTAACCCCAAATGGTGTGAGCAAAGGGACACTGAATAAGTAAATGGTATGATGTTTCTAAATACTTCTCACACAAGGAATATCCAAAAGTTCCATGATATCCTCTTCTTTATAGACTCTCAACTATAAGAATATTACTTTGATATGCTAACCAAAGGGATGGATTGTAATGTAGACTTAATGAGTTGTAGCCTTCTTGTTGTGGTTAAGAACTCACATTTCCAACCTGCGAAACAAGGTTTCATTCTATCCAAACAAGAGATACGAAGCTCATTTTTAATTCCTTTATGAGACGAAGGAATACCTGATTAGGTTGATGGAATTTTTTTAATTTAAAACCCTAAGATATCCATAATAATTCAATGTGAATCTAGGATAGTGCTAATAAAAAATCTTGGATTTTGTAGTATTAACCAGTTGTTCAATAGCCTTCTCATAGCATGATAATATTGACTTAAACTCCCTGGCCTCATTGAAGGATGGTCAAAAATAAAAGTATCATTAAAAAATTGAAGAGATTCAAAAGGACCATTTTTTGCAACATGATTATCTTTTATTTTTCATTCCATTTTTTCGTTTGAGAAAGCTCTCCCTAATACCTCCACAAAAATAATGAAGAGATAAGGAGATTGTGGATCACCTTGGTAGAGTCCACAAGATGACTTAAAGCAACCAATAAGAGAACCATTGACCAAGATATAATATTTCACAATGCTAAAACAACATTTAATCCATTTACACCAATTGTAATCAAAACTAAACTTTTTTTAGAATATTATGTAGAAAAATATAGGAAACCCTATCATATTCTTTTTTCATATCTAATTTCATAAGCATGCCTAGTTTTTTCATGGAATAAAGAGAATGTACAACCTCTTGTGCAATGATTACACCATCAAAAAATTGTTTACCATGAACAAAACCACCTACTTCCTCTAAGATAACATAATCTAGAATACCTTTCAACCTATTTGCCATAATTTTTTAAATGACCTTATAAATCATATTATAAAGGTTTGTTAGATGAAAATTATCAAAATATTTGGTCTCATCTTTCATGGGAACCAATGTAATAAAAGTGAAATTGATCTCACTTATAGTAGCCTTCCTTTTTTGGGCCTCTTCAACTACAACCAACATACCACTCTTCAATAAATCCTAGAATTTTGAAAGAAAATTGTAGGAAATCCATTGGGGTCAGGTGCCTTGTTAGGATGGAAAGAGAAAATTGCTTTATGTAGCTCCTCCATAGATATCTTCCTCATAAAGCTTTCATTTTTTCCCTATGTGATAGTCAATAGAATATTTTGTAAAAACTTATCTTATGCCTCTTTATCTTGTTCAATTTTTGATAAAATATTTTTCAAATAATTAATCACTTCCTTCCTTATATAATTTTCTTCCTTAATATTTCTTCTATCTCAGGTTAAAATATTTTTGATGTGATGACAAGATTTTCTTGTGTAGCATGATTTTTTGTGTATTTCTATATCCTTCTTTGAGTCATTTCTCTCTAGATTTTTGGAACCAATATGACTACTCCTTTTTCAATGCATTATAATAATAACAAATTAATTGTTTTTATTTTACAAAAGAAACCAAATCCATTCCATTTATTTCTACCATCTCTTGTAAATTTTTTATCTTGGATTCAATTTCTTTCTTTTCTTTAAAAATATTACCAAAAGATTTGATTTTTCAAATCTTCATTTGATCATTTTAATATTTCATCTTTTGAACCAACTTGTAGATATTTAATCCTTTAAAATTTGCTTCATTCCACCATAACATAGAAGAAATCAAGGTCTTGGATCCACATATACTAGAAGTGAAATGGATTTGGATGACCACTATTAGGTAATTCATAGGTCAAAAGAATGGATTTTTGATCTAATCCTATTCGCAATAAAATATCTAAAAATATTATATAATTTTTTTGCTACAATGTGTTGGATAACAAGAATCTATCAAATATTTCTACTAGATGAGTCTTCTCAATGCATCTACTATCCCATGTATATTGAAAACTTGAGCGACTAACATCTCAAAGGCCATTTGAATTGACAAGTAAAGAAAATATTGCATTTATTTAGACCATTTTGGAGTACCACCCTTCTTTTCCAAAGGAGATAGTATTGTTTTGAAATCATTACCAAGAATATATAGATGACAATTATGAATCATCATTGTGTTTGACAAAAATATGCATAGGTCTTTCCAACTGAAGAACACAAGCTTATACTGAGAGGGGGGTGAATAGTATAAGATCAACTTTTACTTTTCTTTCCCAAACAATATTATCCAATGTTATCAATTGAATATCAATAGCAATAACAAAACAATGCACAAATCATCACACACATGAGAGACACAAATTTAACATGGTTCACCCAATGTGGGTTACGTCCATGGAGAAAATATTTCTTCTAAATTTTCTCAACAAATCTCTTGGGAATCAATTCCCTATTACAATGTTTATGG
The DNA here is from genome assembly GCA_028583015.1 of Wollemia nobilis. Classification (NCBI taxonomy): domain Eukaryota; kingdom Viridiplantae; phylum Streptophyta; class Pinopsida; order Araucariales; family Araucariaceae; genus Wollemia; species Wollemia nobilis. Next base: position 16,666,606 of record JAQPPZ010000521.1, read on the forward strand.
ACCTCTATCCAAAGGATATCTCAATCCCCAATACTCTGGTTTATGGATCTCTCTCCATAGGAGAACTCTATCCCCTTTTCTCTGGTTTGTGGATCTCTCTCCATAGGAGAACTCTATCCCCTTTACTCTGGTTTGTGGATCTCTCTCCATAGGAGAACTCTATCCTCTCTACTCTAGTTTATGGATCTCTCTCCATAGGAGAACTCTATCCCCTCTACTCTGGTTTGTGGATCTCTCTCCATAGGAGAACTCTATCCCCTCTGCTCTGGTTTTCTCCAAATATTTCTCTCAACTCTATCTCAAATATGCACCAAACCTCATCACAAGGCTAGCACAAATCTGCTCCAACTCTGCTCACAAATCCTACCTCAAATCTACACCAAACCTCATCACAAGGCTAGCACAAATCTACTCCAACTCTGCTCACAAATCCTACCTCAAATCTACACCAAACCTCATCACAAGGCTAGCACAAATCTGCTCCAACTCTGCTCACAAATCCTACCTCAAATATGCACACATTACATGCACAAATCTACCTCAAACCTGCTCTCTATCTCTACCCAAATTTGCACCAAACCTCATTACAAGGTTAGCACAAATCTGTCTCAAACAACTCTGCTCTCTAAATCTACCTCAAATCTGCTTCAAGTATTCTCACAAGATCTGTTCTCAACTACCTCAATGTTGCTTCAAGTCTTCTCATAAGACTTGCTCAAATCTACCTTAATGTTTCTCATAGAACCTGCTCAAATATTCCCAAATATTGCATACAAACAATGCTTATATCTCTTTCAGAAATGCTTTCTTCAACTAGGCAATTCAGACATATTCTACTTAGAATTTGTTTAACCTCTGGAACATATAGAGAATGATATGTATTATCAAATACCCAATATGTTCTTCACATTCACAAATATTGCATTCATCCAATCCAATCTCTACCTCTTGCAAATTCCTTTCAAATCAAACTAGTGTATAACTTCACTTCACAAAACTGGTCTCTATTCCTTGCAAATTTACTCTCAATGATAAAACACAATAATGCACAAATTTCTTCACAAAACTGGTCTAATGTCACTCACATCAATGTCAAAAGTCTTCACTAATTCTTTCAACAAGAATGCACAATTTGTTCTTAAAAACCCTAACACAAGTGTTTCCAATTTCACCAATCAATAATGCACAAGTTGTTTCACAAATCCTAGCTCAAATATTTCCAACAATTCACATATGTAATCCTTATTTCTCCACCTTATAATTCAGAAATATTTCACTCAACCAAACACCTTAGAGAAGGAATGATTTCACCATACCTCTTAATTTTCTTTGATGAAGATGTGCCCTCAAAACCTATTTCAAAATAAATTTTCTTTTTGCCACTTCAAGAGGTTAGCCAATCTTCTTTTCAAAACAATCACAAAACCTTTCCTCAAAGATATGCTCAAAATACTCTATAATTTCTCTTTTGTCTTGTAAAGATAAAGCTTTGAATTTTAAGACTAAAATTTCAAACTTCTCTTTTCTAAGGTGTGCCAAAATACAAAATATCAATAGACTTAAATTACACCTTATTTCTCCTTTCTAAAGTGCCAAGACAATAGATCAACAATAACAAATACAAATTAATTAACACTAATTACACCTTATTACTCCTCACTTTTGCATATCAAAATAACACCTTAAAAGATTGCAATTTCCCTTTTTATTTTCTTCTAAACATTTGTCAAAATAAAAAAACTTATTCCCCTTATGACTCCCTAAGTCAAATAGTGCGCACAATGTCCAAACATGACTTATGCCTCCTAATGATTTAACCTTAGACAAAATAAAAATTAATTTTTGCGCTTACCACAACCGCCATGGGTGGGAATCAACCTCAACACCTCTTGCCTGCCCACGCTTTGGTGCCACTTGGGATGCCGCTAGGCCAACCGCCCACACAACACTCAAACCTCATGCACACCTTAATATCCATGATCTATGATGTAAAAAATTTTTAAACCAAAAGCCTTTGCCAAGCTGCCCTCGTTGTGTCTCGAACTTGAGACCTACTCTCTACCACAACTTAGCATTGGGGGTCCTACCATCTGAGCTAGTTGCTCAGATGAAACCTCACTTCACTATCTCCCTTCCTTGTTCATGAACTCTACCTCAAAACATGCACTATCCCTTTGTCTTTTCTCCCACGAGGCCACGATCGAATCACGAAGGACATCACAAATTTTGCATTAAACACACCAACATTAGCACATGCATTATATCAAAATTGAATTTCATCCACCTTTTTATATACGCTTGGGATATTTAAAGGAGATGTCGATGCTTTGAATATTTCATATATTATTATGCCCTCCATGGTTTTGGCACCTAAAAATTTTAAATTAATTATAATATTTTAAATCTTAACATATTTAAATATTATAATTTATATTTTAAACCTTTGGGCTTCTTACCTTTTGTCCCAAATATTATAATATTAAAATATTATAATATTATCTCTTTTAAGCCTTAGTCACTTGTGATTTAAACTTGCTTTCTTTTGAACCATGGTCTTAAACTCGGGTCTTCAAACCTTTTATTTAATTACTTAGAACTTTGTCCCAAGTGCTTTGAGATGAACCTTGCCTTGCCTTCTTTTGATATCAACGACTATGCACCTTTGACATCAATGACAACTCATTATGCTTAATATTTCCAACAATCTCCCCCTTTGTCATTGATGGTAACCCTTTCTAAAAATTCCTTTTCCAACCATTGAATTCCAACTTTTCTCCCCCTGAGAAGTTGCTCCCCCTGACTGAATGCTCTCCCCCTTACTCAAATATCTCCCCCTTTGACATCAATGGCAAAGGGACTCCTTTGGGGCTAAATATAAGACTCTTAGCTCAGCCCCCTCCCCACCTCCTCTCCTTGAGGTGATTAATTTTGGGGTGGGAGTAAATCTACTCCCAACATACAATGCTCTTTTTCTTTTTCAACCTTATTTTTCAACACCTTTGTAATCATACCCTTTTGATCCTTTTGAGTGTCCCTATTCTTGCTTGACTCTGGAAGTTCTAAAAACTCTGTTCTACACCACTTGGCCTTATGCCCAAGATTTTTGCACTTGTAACATCTGATGTTGTAGTTCTTGGAAGGTGCAAATGACTTGAAGTTCCTCTTGGTGAAGCCATAATCATTTCTGTCATGAACCCTGCAGTGGATCGCTTTATGACCAAAGTGATTACATGAGTAGCAATAACCTTGAAAGAAATATCCATATTTGAATGAGTTGAAGTTCCTCTTAGTGAATCCATACTCCTTATTTCCATGAACCCTACAATGCATAGCTTTGTGACCAAAATGATTACATGAAAAACAATGCCCTTTGAAGAAATATTCATCTTGTCTTGAAACCTCTGGTCTCTTAGTCCTTTCTTTGCCTTCTCTGTGATGATCCATATTTCTTGTTTGTGCATTGTTTTCTTTCTTAGTGAAGCTTCCCTTCTTCAACTTATCCGCATAGGTCTTAGTTTCTTCTTCAACCTCTTCCTCTAAAACTTCCTTTTCTTTTGAGCTTGAGCTTGACCCTTCTTCTTGTTTCCCTTGTCCTTCTTCAAAACCAAGTCCTATTTTGATAAATGAAGATCTTTGTGAATTGATAATTTTATCCAAAGATTTTGAACTTTTTCCAAACCTGTGCAACTTATCCTTAGAATATTTCACTTCCATCCTTAGAGAAACCACTTCATGTTCTAATATTTCACATTCTAACTCTTTTACCTCTAACTTTTCAACCATGACTTCTTTAAATCTCCTTGCCTTAGCTTTTGAGTTTGTGAGGTCTTGTAGAAGCTTTTATTTTATTTCCTCATGTTCTTGAACTTGAGCCTTCAGTCTTGAATTCTACTTTCTAACTCTTTTCAACTCTCTGAGAGCAACAATAAGTTCTTCTTCTAGATCAACTTTGCCTTCTTCTTTTTCTGAATATTTCTCTTCTTCTTGGTCTTCAAGAGCATCTTCATACTCTTCTACTTGATCTTCAATAGGAGCATTTTCTTCCTCTTCTATTGCCAAAAATAGAATCTCTTCTTCTTCACTATCTGAGAGTCTTTCATCATTGTCACTTGAAGCACTGCTTGCCTTTTTAACATAGAAACTCTTCTTGTGCCTTTGAAAGAACTTATTTTCATGCTTGCCTTGACCATACCTATTTTTCTTTTCATGCCTGAATTTTCTTTCTTCCTTTTTCTTATAATCTTGTTTCTCTTCACTGCTATTGCTTCCAGCTTGTGGACAATTAGATGCATAGTGACCAAAGTCACCACAATTAAAGCATTTCATAGTATTTATATCTTTGTGTTTTCTTGAGTCCTTATTTCTTCTCACATAGTTAGCTTCTTCATTATTGCTTGACTCATCACTTGATTCTGGTTTCTTATCTTTTGTCTTCTTTGAAGCTTTGAAAGCTGCCTCTTTCTTGGAATTGTGATCTTTTTCTATTCTCATCTCATAAGTTGTGAGAATTCCATGTAACTCATCCATAGTCAACTTATCAATATCCTTCATCTCTTCTATAGCTGAAACCTTTGCATCATACCTTATAGAGAGTGATCTTAATACTTTCTGAGCAACACTAGAGTCCTCAATTTCGAATCCAAGTCCATGCATGGTATTAACAACTTCATCAACATGAAGTAAGTATTTAGCAATATCTTCCTCATATTCCATCTTCAACTCTTCAAACCTCCTCTTGTGAGTTTGTAGTTTTGCCAACTTGACCTTGCTATCTCCTTCATATGTTTGCTTCAATTTGTCCCATATCTCTTTTGTTGATTTGCATTGCATAACTTTCATAAATTTTGATTCACGTAATCCACTTAATATTCCATTCATAGCCTTGGCATTATTCACATGTAATTTCTTACCATCCTTATCTATGGGAGGAGTAGCTGTAGGTGTGAACCCATCCTCAATAGATTGCCATGTTTCATATCCTTGTACCATCAAGTAAGTCTTCATCCTCATACTCCAGAAAGCATAATTGTTCCCATCAAACAATGGAGCCTTATTTTTTGAAGATCCACTCTGAGATGCCATCTGTGTTCCTGTAATATCTTCCTTCAAGTTGTTAGAATTTTTTGAAGGAACCCACTCTAATACCAATTGAAGAACACAAGCTTATACTGAGAGGGGGGTGAATAGTATAAGATCAACTTTTACTTTTCTTTCCCAAACAATATTATCCAATGTTATCAATTGCAATATCAATAGCAATAACAAAATAATGCATAAATCATCACACACATGAGAGACATAAATTTAACGTGGTTCACCCAATGTGGGTTACGTCCATGGAGAAAATATTTCTTCTAAATTTTCTCAACAAATCTCTTGGGAATCAATTCCCTATTACAATGTTTGTGGACCTCTATCCAAAGGAGATCTCAATCCCCAATACTTTGGTTTGTGGATCTCTCTCCATAGGAGAACTCTATCCCCTTTGCTCTAGTTTGTGGATCTCTCTCCATAGGAGAACTCTATCCCCTTTGCTCTAGTTTGTGGATCTCTCTCCATAGGAGAACTCTATCCCCTTTGCTCTAGTTTATGGATATCTCTCCATAGGAGAACTCTATCTCCTCTACTCTAGTTTATGGATCTCTCTCCATAGGAGAACTCTATCCCCTCTACTCTAGTTTATGGATATCTCTCCACAAGAGAACTCTATCCCCTTTACTCTATGCTTTAAATATTGCTCTCAACTCTGTCTCAAATTTACACCAAATATCGTCACAAGGCTAACACTAATTTGTTCCAACTCTGCTCATAAATCCTACCTTAAATTTACACCAAACCTTATCACAAAGCTAGCACAAATCTACTCCAACTCTACTCACAAATCTTGCCTCAAATCTGCACCAAACCTTGTCACAAGGCTAGCACAAATCTACTCCAAATATGCTCATAAATCTATCCAAATATGCACATATTACATGCACAAATCTACCTCAAACTTGCTCTCTATCTCTACCCAAATTTACACCAAACCTCATTACAAGGTTAGCACAAATCTATCTCAAACCTGCTCTCTATATCTGCCCAAATTTACTTCAAGTCTTCTCACAAGATCTATTCTCAACTCTATCCCAAGTCTTCTCATAAGACTTGCTCAAATATGCCTTAATGTTGCTCACAAAACCTGCTCAAATATTCCCAAATATTGCATACAAACAATGCTTATATCTCTTTCAAAAATGCTTTCTTCAACTAGGCAATTCAGACATATTCTACTTAGAATTCATTTAACCTTTGGAACATATAGAGAATGATATGTATTATCAAATACCCAATATGTTCTTCACATTCACAAATATTGCATTCATCCAATCCAATATCTACCTCTTGCAAATCCCTTTCAAATCAAATCAAACTAGTGTATAACTTCACTTCACAAAACTGGTCTCTATTCCTTGCAAATTTACTCTCAATGATCAAACACAATAATGCACAAATTTCTTCACAAAACTGGTCTAATGTCACTCACATCAATGCCCAAATTCTTCACTAATTATTTCAACAATAATGCACAATTTGTTCTTAAAAACCCTAACACAAGTGTTTCCAATTTCACCAATCAATAATGCACAAGTTGTTTCACAAATCCTAGCTCAAATATTTCCAACAATTCACATATGTAATCCTTATTTCTCCACCTTATAATTCAGAAATATTTCACTCAACCAAACACCTTAGAGAAGGAATGATTTCACCATACCTCTTAATTTGCTTTGATGAAGATGTGCCCTCAAAACCTGTTTCAAAATAAATTTCCTTTTTGCCACTTCAAGAGGTTAGCCAATCTTCTTTTCAAAACAATCACAAAACCTTTCCTCAAAGATATGCTCAAAAATACTCTATAATTTCTCTTTTGTCTTGTAAAGATAAAGCTTTGAATTTTAAGACTAAAATTTCAAACTTCTCTTTTCTAAGGTGTGCCAAAATACAAAATATCAATAGACTTAAATTACACCTTATTTCTCCTTTCTAAAGTGCCAAGACAATAGATCAACAATAACAAATACAAATTAATTAACACTAATTACACCTTATTACTCCTCACTTTTGCATATCAAAATAACACCTTAAAAGATTGCAATTTCCCCTTTTTTATTTTCTTCTAAACATTTGTCAAAATAAAAAACTTATTCCCCTTATGACTCCCTAAGTCAAATAGTGCGCACAATGTCCAAACATGACTTATGCCTCCTAATTATTTAACCTTAGACAAAATAAAAATTAATTTTTGCACTTACCACAACCACCGTGGGTGGGAATCGACCTCAACACCTCCTACCTGCCCGTGCTTTGGTGCCACTTGGGCTGTCGCTAGGCCAACCACCCGCACAACACTCAAACCTCACGCACACCTTATTATCCATGATCTATGATGCAAAACTTTTAAACCAAAAGCCTTTGCCAAGCTACCCTCGTTGTGTCTCGAACTCGAGATCTACTCTCTACCACAACTTAGCATCGGGGGTCCTACCATCTGAGCTAGCTGCTCAGATGAAACCTCACTTCACTATCTCCCTTCCTTGTTCACAAACTCTACCTCGAAACATGCGCTATCCCTTTGTCTTTTCTCCCACGATGCCATGATCGAATCACGAAGGACATCACGAATTTTGCATTAATCACACCAACATTAGCACATCCATTATATTCAAAATTGAATTTCATCCACCTTTTTATATACGCTTGGGAGATTTAAAGGAGACATCGGTGCTTTGAATATTTCATATATTATTATGCCCTCCATGGTTTTTGCGCCTAAAACTTTTAAATTAATTATAATATTTTAAATCTTAATAGATTTAAATATTATAATTTATATTTTAAACCTTTGGGCTTCTTACCTTTTGTCCCAAATATTATAATATTATCTCTTTTAAGCCTTAGTCACTTGTGATTTAAACTTGCTTTCTTTTGAACCATGGTCTTAAACTCGGGTCTTCAAACCTTTTATTTAATTACTTAGAACTTTGTCCCAAGTGCTTTGAGATGAACCTTGCCTTACCTTCTTTTGATATCAACGACTATGCACCTTTGACATCAATGACAACTCATTATGCTTAATATTTCCAACACCAACATCTTTCAAGGGGAGTAACTATAGTTAGAGCATATACTTTTATAATCCCAACTTTGATGTTTTCCTCTAACCTAAAAAATAGTCGAACTCAATTACTATTTTGTCCATCCCATTTGCATTTATCCCATATTGATAAAAGAGACTACTAGACAATAACTTGTCTTCCAGATCTTTTTAAAAGCATTCTTACATTCCCTTTTTTTTTTGTTGTATAATAAGGGATTGTACTCGGGTACCCCACCCTTTACAAATTACAACCCTCTTCCTTGGAGCTTGAAAGTTTACAAATAGATACATTTCTCATCTCAATTGATATGCTATAGCTAGAAACCTACATCATTTTACATAAAATGTCTAAATTCTTGATTTTCATTTTCTAGATCTTTTCAATTTTTTGTATGAATACAAATATTCTAAAATTCAGCATCCTTCTTGACATTTTCCTATAGCAGCCTTCACAATACCAAAACTTCACCTCTACTATCTATGCATTGCATCTTAGTAGAGTAATATTTCCAAAACATCACACTATCATAGTCCTCTTTACCAAATCTAGATTGCTAGTTTCCTTCCTGAAATACAAGTGCAACCAAAAAAATTATAATAAATAGTTTATATGAAAACACATTATTGTTATAAAATAAATCAAATATTACTAATGGAAAACATTAAAGTAAATCTTAATCATTATTTGATTCAGGCAGTTAACATTTTCTTGTTAGCTTCAACTAAACTTACTACTTCCTCTAACCATAAAAAGGATAATTTAACTTCATGATCCTCAATCAAAACCCCTCTATTGGATAGCCTATCTACACATTTTCTCCTTCCCTTAATGTATGTGTAAACCTGATTTCTTCAAACTCTTTAGCAAGATCTTGTATGTTCCATGGATCCTTTACTTTCCTCAAAATTGTATTTATTACTATGAGAGTATCACCTTTCATCCATACTTTGTTCCATTTCATTTTCTTGTATATTTTTAACCCTTCTCAAGACGCCCAAGCTTCAGCTTCATTATTTTTCTTAAATACACTATTGAAAGTGTAATGAGATAAAATCTCTCCTCTATTGTTTCTAATTATTCCTCCTCCTCCTACTTGGTCCTGGATTTCCTTTAGATGCTCCATAAAATTTCAATTTAACCAACTATACATTTGGTGGTTTCCACTTTATATTATTTACCTTCTTTTTACTTTCTTGTACCCAACATCATAATTCCATTTAATGACTTAACTCCATCTATTAAGGCTCTTTGCTTCCAGATTAGGGATTGGGTGAGTTGATAGGGTTGGTTTAGACTCCTCTATGGATAAACATATATTCCTTTTCATTACCTCTAAATTGCTTTTTTTTCCTTTAAATATTCTTCTATTCCTTTCTAGCCATACAATCCAAAGTATTTTATCTTTTGATATATCCCAAATTGCCTATAAAGCCTCATTTTTTTAAATAAGTTGTGTGGCTTCTATTGAGGGCCATTCCCATTACAAAAACAAAATATTACATTGTTCTCATTACATTTCTAACAAGTTAATTAAAGCATATCCAAATTTACCTTTCGATCAAAGATATTATTCATTTGCCTTTCTATCAATCTCCATCTTCCTCAAACTGCTAAGTTTCCACAATCAACTCCTTTTATATCAAATACCTTCTAAAATTTAAATTCTACCAAGATGAAATTCAACACTACTAATGGCTAAAATATTTGTTTTCCAACTTCTATATCTATAAATATCTTATCTATAAAAACCTCATAATTTCTTAATACTATTTTTTAGGGTTCTTATACATTCCCCTAATATTCCAAGATATTATTTTTGTTATTGTTTTTTTATTTTATTTGTAGGTTTAGCCCCACTTCTTGTTAGCACTTGTGATATTTGCTTTTATTTTTCCATATTAATATACCTCTAGGTTTTTTTTCTCTTTTTTTTTGCTTCTTGGATATTCCTCTCTTTTTTTCATTCCCATCAAAAGGATCTAAAGTGCAAGGAATAACCTCAAAAGCACAATCTTCTATATGTTGCCCTAGAAGCCTTAAAGTGCAAGGATGTTCTTTTATAGCAATTACCTTCTTATTCTACTCTTAAAAAATTTAAATTATTATGGTTCCTCCATCCTTATTTATTTATTATGTTGTTCTTGAAACCTTGAAGTGCAAGGGATAACATCTTCATCCCTTTCACTCTTATTACTTGGAGAGGATTTCATACTACTTGAGGAAAATGAATATGATTTACCTGGAATAAACTTGACCTCTTTTGTTATCTTTATTTTAGGATTTCTCTCCACATCTTCTTTTGCACCTTTAATTCCTTCTAAACTTTCCAAATGATATTTTATATAGGCTTTATGTGCCTCTTATTTTGAAGTGGAATATCCTTTATCTGATCTAGCTTCTATTACTTTATGATTTCCTTACTTTATATTAAAGTTGATCTCATGGCTAGAATATTTTGTCTATTTCTTTATAATTTTTACTTTGCAAACTCTTGTCATGTGTCCAATCTCATAAATTTATGGCAACGAAATGTTGTATTTTCATAATATACTTGTTGATCCCATTCTTTTGTTTCAAATTTAATCTTAATGGATTGTGGCAAAGGTTTTGAAATATCCATAGCAACACATATTAGAGTATATGCAAAGCCTCACTTTTATAAGTGCTTTGCCATTGCTTTAACCAATCTTCAATTATGTTATTCATCACCATGCATTTACCAAACATATTAAGAATCCATTGCCATATTTTCTAGACTATTGAGCAATATCCCAAGAGATGGTCTATACTCTCCTCCTCCTTTTTACAAAGAACACATTGAGAGGGTCCATGAAAACCCCTTTTCATAAGGTTATCCTAGGATAAAATTATTCTATGACCTACTAGCCAGACAAACATTTTGATTTTAGAAATGCTTGGGCTATCCCAAATATCTCTCCATATTCTAGTGATATTACTATTTTTTTGGTGTTTTACATTATATCCACTTCTTGTTGTGTATTTTCCTGAGCTATTTAACTCCCAAATCAATTTATCCTTGGCTTCCCTTGGAATAATCATAGTTTTTATCTTTCTACTCAATTGCATCCTACCATTAATGTCTTGTATACTTGTAAAATAATCTTCTTTCCATTTATATCTTCCTTCCTAATCCTTGTACAAAATGTTTGAAACCCTGTCACCATGTTTATCTTGAAGCAATATCATCCAAGGTTTCAAAATTGGATCTAAATTGAGTGGTTTTCTATGACACAAAGTATCCAACCAAATAGATATTGTTTCTCCAATTTCCACTGTAGACACCTAAAACACATTATATTGAGGAGACTACCTGAATAGACTCCTTTTGGACCACCTAACCCACCTTGGGTAGCTTTAGGGCTAAAACAATGGTTCTCACCACTCAAACAGGTACACTTCCTCATAAATCGTAGTCATCTCATCCTGAGATAAATGCTAAATCATGGTCGTCTCACCCTGAGATAGCCGCTAGACTATGGTCGTCTCACCCTAAGATGATCACGGTTTAGCGGCTATCTCAAGGTGAGACAACCATGGTTTATGGGAAACTATGCCCGTTTAAGTGGTGAGAACCATTGTTTTAGCCCTAAAGTTGCCCAAGGTGGATTAGGTGGTCTAAAATAAGTCCATTTAGGTAGTCTCCTCAATATTACATGTTTTAGGTGCCTACACCCACAACTCATCTTAAAAATTTAATCACTAGATCAATAAATTTTTTAAACCATTCTAAAGAGTAGAACCATTTGGTAGAGAGAATACAATAAATATTAAACTTGGATCATTGGGCTCAACATACTTACTTAGACGAATTCTTGCCCATTGTCTTTGACTCTCTTTGTACAATCTCTAGATTACTTTTCCCTTAAGAGCTAAGTTTGCATCTGTAAGAACTCTTAAACCAAGACCTTCCCTAGTTTTATCATCACACACTTTGCTCCATTTCACCAAAGGAAATTTCCTTTTATCATGTAAACTTGACCATAAAAAGGATCACATAATATAGATTAAACTTTTTTCAACTAATTTTGGTATAGTATACAATGACATATAATATGTTGGAATGGCCTGTAAGAATGAATTAATTAACTACACTCTTCCTACTAACGATAATCATCTACCTTTTGAAGCTGGTAGTTTATTTGAAACTTTACTAATAAATGGATTCCATAATTCTATCCTCATTCTCCCCTCAAATAAAGGCATCCCTAGATAAGTTATTGGTAAATTTACCTCCTCTATTTGAAGTAACCTATAAATTCTTCCTCAGATATTTGTTGGAGTGTTAAGGAAATAAATTTTGGATTTTGTCCTATTAAATTTTTGCCCTTTTGTATTTCTTTAAGAAGTTATTCAAAGCTCTAGCCTCATTGATCCTTGCCTTTCCAAAAATGGTTGTATCATCTAAAATTTTTTGATGGATGATGTTGTCGATGTTATTACTAACCTTAATTCCACTTATCGACCCATATTTATAAGCCTTATTTAAGTTTCTACTCAAAACCTTTGCCATAATAATGAAAAAATAATGAGATAGAGGATCTCCTTGTATAAGGCCTCTCTTGGATTTACAAGATTAGGTTACTAACCCATTGACCAACACTAAATAATAAATTGTAGAGACATAAGCTTTAATCCATCTAACCCATTTCTTATCGAATCCAAACTTTTCTAAAACTTCAAAAAGAAAATTCCATTTAACCCTATCATAGGCTTTACTCATATCAAGTTTTAAGATCATTGCTTTTTCTTTTTTTAAAGTTGTTGAATGTATAACTTCATGAGCTACTATGATCTTGTCCAAAATTTGTCTCCCTTTCACAAATTCTCCTTGCTCTTCTGAAATAATTTTGTCTAACAATGGCCTTAATCGATTCTCCATCACTTTAGAGATAATATTATATGTCACATTACATAGGCTTATGGGTCTAAAAGAATCAAATAATTCAACATCCATTTTTTTGGAATTAGGGTAAGATATGTTGCATTTATTTTATAAGGTATGTATTGTTTTACCCTAAACTGTTCCATTGCCACCAATAAAAATCCTTCACTATATCCCAATTATGTTGGCAAAAATTTGAAGAGAGCCCATCTGGACCTAGAAATTTATCCTTATTAAAATAGAAAAGAGCTAATGAACTTCTAGAGTAATAGGCTCCGTAATTTTTCTATTGCATTCATTCGTTATAAATGAAGGTACATCTTGAAGAAGTTAATCATTAAGAACATCAGTCTCCTCTGATCCTAGAATATTTTGATAAAAATACTTTACCTCTTTTCTAATTTCACTACTCTTCAATCCAAACCCCTTCTTTTGATTTAATTCTAATAATTTTGGATGTTAATCTCTGTACTATAACCATCCTATGAAAAATCTATGTATTTTTATCTCCTTTTAACCAAGTTTGTCTTGATTTTATCTTCCTTACTCAAAATATTATGATATTCATTAAGCAACCCCATTTCCTCTGAGCTTGGATTATTATGATCACCTTTTTGAACTTTTGAAATTTTTTCTTTTATTTCTTATTTCTTCTCAAAAATGTTTCCAAAAATGTTCTTCTTCCATTCTTTTAGTCTAGATGTCATTTTTGGAAAAGCATACATCCCATTATTTCCTACAAAATTTCATGTTTGCGCTATCATATCAACAAATTGAGTATGGTCTTCCCACATCTGCTCATATTTAAAATATAATATTTTTTGAATTCACTTACCACCATTTTAAATCTTATTGGCTAGTGATCTGAACCAATCCTTGTTAAGGTATTAATTTTAGCACAAGTTCCTTCATCTAGCCAATTATTTGAGAGTATGCATATGTCTATTTTTTTTGCTATTAGGTTATGACCTCTCATGTTGTTGGTCCATGTATAGTTATCTTCTTCAAACTCAACCTCCCATAGACTATTGTTTTGAATAAAAGTTGAGAAATCTCTCATACTTTGGATTAATTTTCTAATTCTTCTAATTTTTTCATCAGGATTGGTTATGGCATTAAAATCTCTTATGATCATGAATTGGATTTCTTGGTCTTTACTTCTCATAAAGGCTTCAATCTCACTCCAAACTTCTAATCTACCTGACTGACTTGTAGGTCCATAGACATTGATAAGGATGAAATGAATATTTGCAAAGTAGCAAGTGACTAAAGAGGCTATCCAATGCCTAGTTTTATTAATGAGTACACAAGAGGTTCTAGAAGGATTCCAACAAGTTAGAACTCCACCTTCCACTCCTTTAGAATCCATAGCATCCCATTCACATCTTTCCCATATTACTTTCATAGTTTTTGAAACTTATTCTTTTGTCATTTTAGTTTCTTGGATACAAAGAATATCAAGCTTATTACTTAAACATAGGTCCCTAATACACTTATGCTTTGAGGGGGCATTAACACCCCTTATATTCTATGAGATGATAATCATGTCTCATTAGGGGTTGTTGGCCCTACCTGCGTATTACCAAGATCATTTTGTTGATTGGTAAAGAGAAATTCAACCAACTTAATTTGTGTTTCTTTCTCTATGTTTGCTCTTACTTCCCTGAAAATTGGATCTAAATTGAGTGGTTTTCTATGACACAAAGTATCCAACCAAATAGATATTTTTTCTCCATTTTCCACTGTAGACTCCTAAAAAATGTTATATTGATGAGAATATCTAAATGGACTCCTTTTAGACCACCTAACCCACCTTGGGCAACTTTAGGGCTAAAATAGTGGTTCTCACCACTCAAACGGGTATAGTTCCCCATAAATCGTAGTCATCTCATCCTAAGATAACTGCTAAATTATGGTCATCTCACCCTGAGACAGCCACTAGACCATGGTCGTCTCACCCTAAGATGATCACGGTTTAGTGGCTATCTCAAGGTGAGACAACCATGGTTTATGGAAAATTGTACTCGTTTAAGTTGTGAGAACCATTATTTTAGCCCTAAAGCTTCCCAATGTGGGTTAGGTGGTCTAAAAGGATCCTATTTAGGTAGTCTCCTCAATATGACATGTTTTAGGTGTCTATACCCACAATCCATATTAAACATTTAATCATTAAATCAATAATTTTTTTAAACAATTCCAAAGAGTAGAACCATTTGGTAGAGAGAATGCAGTAAATATTAAACTTGGATTGTTGGGCTCAACATACTTACTTAGAAGAATTCTTGCCCATTATCTTTGACTCTCTTTGTACAATATCTAGATTAATTTTCCCCTAAGAGCTAAGTTTGCATATGTAAGAACTCTTAAACCAAGACCTTCCCTAGTTTTATCATCACACACCTTGCTCCATTTCACCAAAGGAATTTTCCTTTTATCATGTAAACTTGACCATAAAAAGGATCACATAATATAGATTAAAAAATTTTCAATTAATTTTGGCATAGTATACAATGACATATAATATGTTGGAATGGCCTGTAAGACTGACTTAATTAACTGCACTCTTCCTGCTAATGATAACCATCTACCTTTCCAAGCTGGTAGTTTATTATGAACTTTACTAATAACTGGATTCCATAATTCTATCCTCATTCTCCCCTCAAATAAAGGCATCCCTAGATAAGTTGTTGGTAAATTTGCCTCCTCCATTTGAAGTAACCTGTAAATTCTTGCTTTGATATTAGCTGGAGTGTTAAGGAAGTAAATTTTGGATTTTGTCCTATTAAATTTTTGCCTGATGCTCTTTCGTATTCCTTTAAAAAGTTATTCAAAGCTCTGGCCTCATTTATCCTTGCCCTTCCAAAAAGGGTTGTATCATCTACAAACTATTGATGGGTGATGTTGTCGATGTTATTACTAACCTTAAGTCCACTTATAAGCCCATATTTGTAAGCCTTCTTTAAGTTCCTACTCAAAACCTTTGCCATAATAATGAACAAATAAGGAGATAGAGGATCTCCTTGTCTAAGGCCTCTCTTGGCTTTAAAATATTATGTTACTAACCCATTGACCAACACTGAATAAGAAACTGTAGAGACACAAGCTTTAATCCATCTAACCCATTTCTTCCCAAATCCAAACTTTTCTAAAACTGCAAAAATAAAATCCCATTTAACCCTATCATAGGCTTTACTCATATCAAGTTTTAAGATCATTGCTTTCTCTTTTCTTGAAGTTGTTGAATGTATAACTTCATGAGCTACTATGATCCCATCCAGAATTTGTCTCCCTTTCACAAATCCTCCTTGCTCTTTTGAAATAATTTTGTCTAACAATGGCCTTAATCGATTCTCCATCACTTTGGAGATAATATTATATGCCATATTACATAGGCTTATGGGTCTAAAAGAATCAAACAATTCAACATCCTTCTTTTTTGGAATTAGGGTAAGATATGTTGCATTTATTTTATAAGGTATGTATTGTTTTACCCTAGACTGTTCCATTGCCACCAATAAAGAATCCTTCACTATATCCCAATTATGTTGGTAAAAAGTTGTAGAGAGCCCATCTGGACCTAGGGATTTATCCTTATTAAAAGAGAAAAGAGCTAAATGAACTTCTTCTAGAGTAATAGGCTCCATCAGTTTCCTATTGTCTTCATTCGTTATAACTGAAGGTACATCTTGAAGAAGTTTATCATTAAGAACTTCAGTCTCCTCTGATCCTAGAATATTTTGATAAAAATACTTTACCTCTTTTCTAATTTCACTCTGATCTTCAATCCAAACCCCTTCTATTGATTTAATTCTACTAATTTTGGATGTTGATCTTTGTACTATAGCCATCCTATGAAAAAACTTTGTATTTTTATCTCCTTTTAACCAAGTTTGTCTTGATTTTAATCTCCAAAATTTCTCTTCCTTACTCAAAATATTATGATATTCACTAAGCAACTCCCTTTCCTCTGAGCTTGGATTATTATGATCACCTTTTTGGAATTTTGAAAGTTTATCTTTTAGTTCTTCTTTCTTCTCAAAAATATTTCCAAAAGTGTTCTTGTTCCATTCTTTTAATCTAGATGTCATAGATTTAATTTGTTTTGGAAGAGCATACAACCCACCATTTCCTGAAGAATTCCACATTTGTGCTATCATATCAACAAATTGAGGATGGTCTTCCCACATCTGCTCATATTTAAAATATGATATTTTTTTGAATTCACTTACCACCATTTTAACTCTTATTGGCCAGTGATCTGAACCAATCCTTGTTAAGGTATTAATTTTAGCACAAGTTCCTTCATCTAGCCAATGATCTGAGAGTATGCATCTGTCTAATTTTTTTGCTATTAGGTTCTGGCCTCTCCTATTGTTGGTCCATGTATAGTTGTCTTCTTCAAACTCAACCTCCCATAGATTATTGTTTTGAATAAAAGTTGAGAAATCTCTCATACTTTGGGTTAATTTCCTAATTCCCCCAAATTTTTCATCCAACTTGGTTATGGCATTAAAATCTCCTATGATCATGAATCGGGTTTCTTGGTCTTTACTTCTCATAAAGGCTTCAATCCCACTCCAAACTTCTAATCTACTTGACTGAGTTGTAGGTCCATAGACATTGATAAGGATGAAATAAATATCTGCAAAGTAGCAAGTGACTAAAGAGGCTATCCAATGCCTAGTTTTATGAATGGTTACACAAGAGGTTCTAGAAGGATTCCAACAAGTTAGAATTCCCCTACCACTCCTTCAGAATCCATAGCATCCCATTCACATCTTGCCCATACTGCTTTCATAGTTTTTGAAACTTCTTTTGTCATTTTAGTTTCCTGGATACAAAGAATATCAAGCTTATTACTTAAACATAGGTCCCTAATACACCTCTGCTTTGAGGGGGCATTAGCACCCCTTATATTCCATGAGATGATAATCATGTCTCATTAGGGGCTATTGGCCCCACTTGCGTATTACCAATATCATTTTGTTGTTTGGTAAAGAGAAGTTCAACCAACTTAGTTTGTGTTCCTTTCTCTATGTTTGCTCTTGCTTCCCTGGATCTTGCTTGATAATTTGAGGGTTTTCCTCTTTTTGCCTTGCCTATATCAAGAGTAGGTCTTATTATTCTATTCCTCAATATTCTTTCACAATTTTGTTTTTCATCATATTTATCCTCTCCTGGCTCTACTACAGAAGCTTTTGACTTGTCCTGCTCATTTTTTGGTATTTCCTTATTAATGGCAGAGGTATTAACTTCTAAAACTGCATTTTCTTTACCAATTTTTTTCTCCTAAATGGTGCATGGTACTTCAAGAGAGTCTTCAAAATCTGATGAGACACATTCCTTAGGTTCATCGAGAATGTTCTTCCTTAAATCAGGATCATACTGAATAGACGGTTCCTTGTTAATATGTTGAACCTGTTGTACTGTGTCCTCTAAGTTTTGATCTACTTTTTCTTCATAGGCTAAAGCCTCAAAAGAGTTGGTATTTCTTCCAATATCCTTCCTTACTGGTCTCCATTGTTTATTTTCTTTCATTTTTCTAGATCTATTTTTTGGAAGTTGAAAACCATCTTCATCCATAACCATTTGTAAGTTTCTCTTGCGATTTTCTACATATGATTCTGTTGGGCTCTTCTTAGGGCATGATCTCTCAATATGCCCCACCTCATGACATCTTCTACATCTAAAAGATATGTTTTCATAATCTATGGTTTGGATCCACATCTTATCCCCATACTTAAGAATGATTGATTCTGGTAAAGCTTTACTTATATCAATCATGACCAATATCTGAGCATAAATAGCCAAGAATCCATCTTTCATAGTATCTAAAATCTCAAGGAATTCTCCTAGAGTGTTGCCTATTGCCTTGAAGGTATCTATTTCCCAAAATTCAATGGGTAACCCAAACATCCTAACCCAGACTGGTACTAGGGATAGATTTACATTTTCAGGTGAAAAGCCTTCATACCAATGGGTAAGGAAGAGTCCTGCTCTTCCCATAAACCAAGGACCCCCTTTTAGGATTTTTTCTCTTTCTTCCCTAGAACAAAAAATGGCTAGGAAGAAACCTTTGGGAAGAAAGGATAGAATCACTCCTAGAGACTTCCAACTCCTATCAATCCATTTTCTCAAGGTTGAAGCCCCTGGCCAATACCCATTAAATTTACCAAAAATCACCCTATCTTGGAGCAACGAGGATCTCTCTGAGGTGCGCTCACTAACCTCTACCACTAGAGATGATTCTAAGGATTTAACTATAAATCGATCCATGGAAAGGAAACTAAAACTCAAAATCTATTGAAATTTATCAGAATGTCCTATAGCAAATATAATATTTGATAAAAAAATTATAATAATTTGCATGCAAAATTTCTAAGATAAAGAAGGAAAAAAACTTAGCTAAAAAATTCTATGTCTAGATAGAATGTCTTGCCTCACTGAAGTCCTAGCCCTTCATTGCTCTTCCCATCATCCGAACCCTAGCTGACAAATATTTGCAATTTCATTTTTTGCGACTTGAAAAATCATCACTGCCCTTGTTCCGGATGGTTGACTTCATAGGGTCGTATCTCCCTCAATATTGCTCGGATTCCTTCATATGACCACTCATTTTAAAGCTATTCAAATTCCACACAAGTTGGTCCAAGAATCAGCTAAATCGGATAACCCTTCGCAAAGATATGGCTCCTAAAAGATGAGATATTTTTTAAAAAAAATGCCCTAATCCTTCACTTCTTACTTTCCTCATTTCTTAATTTTGTTTTTTATATTAAAATAAACTTAGAACTATAAAAATCTATTAGTTCCTTTTAGGGCTCTTAGTCATACCCCTAAGATTCCATGATATCATTTCATCATCATCACTTTTTATTTTTATTGGTGGGCTTAGCCCCACTTCTTGTTGACCTTATGATATTTTTATTTGGCTTCCCAGATCGATATCCCTTTGAGTTTCTTTTTCGTTTTGGTTATGCTTTAATGACCTTACTTTTTGGTTATGCTTTAATGGTCTTACTCTCCTTTTCCCATTCCCATAAACACTTTCATCTTCATCAATATCTTTTATTTTCCATATTGTTCATAATGAGGCTTATCTTCTAAAGATTTATGTTGCCCTAAAGAATCTGAAATACAAGGAATAGCCTCGTAAACACTTTCTTCTTTATGTTGTCTTGAAAATCCTAAGTGCATGAATGATTCTCCATAATTATTACTTTCTTATGCTATCATGGAAACCTAAATTTCCTTGGATATCCTCCATATGCTTTTCTTTATTTGACTGCTCTTGAAACCCTAAAGTGCAATGGACACACTCTAATACTAATTTCATTTTTATTGCAAGGAGAAGACTTTATGCTACTTAAAGAAAATGAAGATGATTGCTTTAAAATTTGCCTCTCCATCTTCCTTCACACCTTTAATTTTTGTACTTAAATTTGGGCATTGTACTTTTTCATCCCTTGTGTCATTCTTTCTTCTAATAGTTGATTCGAGCAAACTATAATAGCCTTTACCATTTGATGATGTAGAGAGGTTTTTATTACCACTTTCTTAAGAATGAAAAACCTTAATTTAACCCAACTTCTTCTATGATATAATATTCTTGTGTCATATTCAAGTTTGCATCATACGACATCCAACAAAGAACATCTACGACGACATCCAACTCTGATATCACTCACTTCTCTTCAACCTTGAATGTTGGGAGTAATCCTTGATCCACAGATCTTGTATATATGTCATTCTGTTTACTGTTTTTCTTACTTTATTTTCTCTGGAGCTGCATTACGCACTCTCATTGCTTTGTATATGTCTTACTTTACAGTCCTATTAACCTCTTTTGGTCACCAATGGACATTAATACAAATTCAATTCAATTCAATCATACTTAATTTTTTTTATCATTTTTACTTTATAATCTCTTGTATAAAATATGACACTCACAATATCGAAATGAAATGTTTTCACAATCATACAATACACCTATCTATCAATCTATATATAAATTTTTGTTTTTAAAAAAATGAAGGACAATATATGAAATCTATAAAGAACATAACTGCGGAAGCTCAGGTCTGCCTCTCCGAGTTTGTCCGAAGTTACACCTATCTATCAATCTATATATAAAATTTTGGTCTACAAAAATTGAAGGACGATATATGAAATTTAGAAAGAACATAGCTGGAACAGCGGAAGCTCAGGTCTGCCTCTCCGAGTTTGTCCGAAGTTTGTAGATCGAATGTCAGATCTGACGAATACGACCAAAATGGCCAACATTTCAAACGCATTTGAAGCATTATTTAGCTAAGTGAATGTGATGGAGCAATTGCAATCACAAAGGAGGCGATCAAATTTGTCAGGAAGAACAGGAACAAGCGCAACAGTGCATTCTCCATCTCCGACATTTCCTGTTAAGCTCTTCTGCAAATCGATATTTTTAGTACTTGCATTCTTTTGCATGTTGTTCTATTTGCTTTTCATTTTGAAGCTTCCGTCCGTCTCAGACAATGGCAGTGCCGTATACCTAAACCCTAAGAGATTAAACAAACATTTCTTCAGCCATGGAAACTTCGGCGCCGCTAGAGATCAAGCTTCCTTGGGATTTCTCGGAGAGAAGATGGTCGGAATGCTGCCCAATGACCTGCCGTTTACTGTATTCGTGCCCTCGGAACAATATTTCCGGCGAATCCTTGGGCGGGAATTTGACGTCGTTCAAGGAAATTTTACTGAAAAAATGTCTGTTAATTCGACTTCTGATAATACGGTGGCTATTATTTCAAGAATATTAGGTTTTAGTACTGCTCCTTTGCATTTGCCGTCGAAGTCGGTTCCGTTAAACGGTGAGGTTGAGATGGAATCCTTGTCTGGATTCAGATTGCAGGTAGTCAGGTTTTCTGATGGAGTGTATGTAAATAATATGACTTGTGATGTTACTGACTTGAGAAGAGGCCAAATTATCCTTCATGTTGTGCGCGGGGTTATCATGGATGCTGAATTTCAGCAATCTGTCAGACCTGATGACGATGATTTGGAATGATAAGTCTTCCCCCCTTCGCAGATGCTAACAATTTTCTTTTCTGAGTATAATAAATTGTTGTGCTTATTGGTAAAAGTATTGAGTGCGTTTTTTATTTTTGCCTTTTTCTTAAAGGGCAAAGGGCTACTGAAAGAAAAAATAAATTAAATAAATACATATGGAACCTGAGCAAATATCACGTGAATTCAGAGCACGACTAGATTTTTAGCCTATGAAACTGGGGCTTCCTTTTGCTGTCAATTGGTTATCTTCAGCAAAATTTTCCAAGTGGAAAGAGTCGCTGACTGTGCGTGCTAAATTTATACAAAAAATTCTTCCCTTTAAATCTCTCGGTGGTTCTTATTTGATACGATTTTCTGCTAAAATTGAATGATTATAGGGAGGTTAGTTCTCCCAAGGCAGCTGCCGAAGTGCTATAGAAAATTAAGAAAATTTGCATTCAAAAACTTTTCATATTTCTGTTATAATTTATTCTGGATTTTTTTTTTGGCTAAAATTTTGATGCAGTTGGAGGCTGCCTTGGTCGTGGTTATCGTTATTTACTGTTGTTATTTGAGGAAATGGATTTTGATCTAGGATCGAAAACAATTGGATGTTATTATTGTTCACGAACCTTAGAAATAATTCAGTTTAGATGGAATCTTTGAAATAGGAAGTACTTTATAGTGCTTTCCAACATCCAGGGTGCGTCAATAGATTTATATGAATTTGACATAACTCCTCAGAGTAAGGTACCATAATTTAGTTCTCAAGGGCCTAATATTGCTAACTTAGCTGCCGCTAAAATACCATTCCGGGACAGTTTAGAGATTGTTTTTAATTGCAGATAAACCCACCAATCAGTATGTGGTCCTTTTCGTCAGTGTCAAGCGAATGTAATGTATTGGGTATGTCACTGTTATATAATTTTTTTTTCAATGAGTTTACATAGGTTTATGTAATTTTTTTTTCAATGAGTTTACATAGGTTTATGTAATTTTTTTTTCAATGAGTTTACATAGGTTTTTATTGAGGGATCGTGGTCCCTTTATATTGAGTGGGGTTTGAATATTGTTAGATGTAATCTTGACACTAACGAAATACAGCCTTTTTGGATATTGAAGTTTCTGAAAGTTGAACTTTTCAGGCAGGAGTGGCTGAGGCTTGTCAAATGTCATAAAATTCCTTGTTTTTATGTGTTGGACTCCTAGAAGTAACCTACACCTCTTTAATGTCAGATTTAGAAGCAGGAAATTAATCAATTTTCCTGCTGTTTCAGTAGAGTTTCTGTCTAAACTCTAAGAGTCTAAACAGAGAAGCCTGCAATTTGTTTTTTATTTTAGAGCATCCCCTTGGTATTTTGTTGTAAAACTAACTTAATCATTGTTCATTACTAAACCCCAGGATCCAGATAGACTGCACTATGTGTTGTCCAAACTGATGCCTTCATTTTTGACTGTTAGATAGAAATTCAAACAATTAATATATAAAGAATGCTTTACTGAAATTTGAAATAGCATATTTATTTATGCATATGTAGGATATGTAGATTATATTTACTTGCTGGAACCATCGTAACAATGCAATTATATCGAAGATGAAAGATGATTATTAGCTGAAATGCTTAGATCTTTTAAACATTTGTTTTGTTTGGGACCCTCTAATTAGAGACTTGTTAACTTGGCTTCCTTGTAGTATACTCACATTGAATGATGCTCAGATTCTATTGCCAATTAGCCATACCAGAGGATTATTTGATTCTATAAGAAAGAAGTCATTTTTGCACTTCTGCAACCAAGTGGCAGCAGCCTTAGATTTGTGTGCTTACCTGCCAATGCTATCAGACTTTTGAAATGGTCTCATAACCGTGCCAATGCAATTCACGTGAAATTGAATTGTCTTTGACGACCTTTAATGTACAAGTTATTGTTTTTTAGCTATTTTACTAGCTTTTAATTATCTTCATTGTATTGAGGACAATTTTAGTTGGTTTGAAAGACGGTTATTCTTTGTTGCATTAAAAACTGCAAAGTTCTATGTCTACAATAGAAAATTCTGGAAACTAAAATAGATAGCTTGTTTAAAGGGACATTTCAATTTGCATTCAAATGACGATAATCTTTTCCAAGTGGCATGCCTGTATTTTATTTAAAAATATTACAAGCCTTTACATGAATCATAGCATACACTTAAAGACAAACACCAGAAATAATGCAAAATAAGTTCTTTAAAATGATGATGAAGCTTACAGGTCAGAAAATCTCAGATCAGAAATTGTTATTATGCAATTCAATCAATGATCGCTTATTGATATAATAGCCCATTAGAACATAATCATATGCAGCTTTAGGTGCAGAGTATAAATAGTAATCCAATGAAGCATATTTTTTTTAAATTGGTTATATGGGATTGAAAGAAGCCCCACCTGTTTTACATCATGACCACCTAGTGGTATTAGAACAGTTTGGCAATTATGCATGTATCACTTGGCAAGATTTGAACCTGGGTCTTTTTTTTTGAAATTTGAGAATATAACCAGTTGAGCTAATGCCGTTTGATAATCCAATGAAGCATATTGTCAATTTTATTAAATTACGAACCTCGTTTAAGCTTTGCAAAGAACAGCCATGGTCTTTCCTTTGAAGATTGTCTACTTGAAAGTTTTATGTTGTTGCCTTATATCTTCTTAATTGGTTTGTACCAAAAGGCACATCATTAAATCCGGGCAGGTACTCAAAGAAATGAGAGGCGTGTGTGAGTAATCTCTACCAATATGATGTATTTAGGTAAATGCAAATTATTATTTTTTGGTTTAAAAAATCTATACAAATCTTGATTATTTAGTTAAAAAAAGGTGTAAGAGCACTTTTTTGACTTTTACTGAGAAACCTCGAACTGAAAACCTTGTGAATACAGTATCCAGATGTTTGCTGGGTTTTGTTTTTGAAATACTCAGACATTCAAACCCATGTGGAGAATAGACAAACAAACTCCAATGTAAATGAAAAGAACGGAATATGGAACAATGATTCAAAGCTATATTTTCTTCACTCTTGTCAACTTTTTGTAGAATTTGCTTTTTATTTCCAGGCATCTTCAAAGGAACTTTGACTGATTGTGAAATTTTAGTAGCTTGAATTATTCTTCACTAGATGCGTATGCAAGTTTGGTTAATACAAGTCAACCAATGACATAGAATAGGAATCAGAGGAGGATGAGAAACAAACAGTGCAAGTATTTTCATTTCTTTTCCTCTCTTTTTTATTCTGTGCATCAAATCTATGTCATGTGGTCTGTAAATGCATAGCTAATAGAGTGATTAGCCTGGATTCTAACTCTTGGGCAGGGAGTGTCGTGGTAATTGAGGCCGCATTTGTAGGTAAATTAAAATAACTTCTTACTTTCGGATTCCTTTTGTATTAGTTACTTCTACATGGCTGCTCTTAATGGAAATCTTCCAAGAGATTGCCAGGAGCAAATTAAGGTATTGGTACTAGAAAACTGTCTATGCATGATGGCGTGAGTGCTATTGAACTATGAGTAAATTATGATGCTATTGAACTATGAGTGATTTATTTGGTGCATTGGTTGTACTAGGTGATGATGTTTTATGTTTTGCACTTTAAACTTGAGGTTTGAGATTGAATCTATACTCATCATCCAATCTGTAGATGCTTGGAGTATTGTTAGGAGGTCTTGGGTTGGAAAACCTAGCTGGTCTATGCTTGGCTACAATATGGTATCAAAGCCAAGCTAGATGAAACCCTCGAGTGTGGCTTGAGGGAAGAGGCTGCTGTGGAGCTTGTTGATCTGTGCTTATTACTAACTTATGGGTGTTTGTTGCGTCTTGGATTCGAGTCATACATGGTGCATGCTTTTCTACAATAAACAAAGGTCATAAGGGTTTAGTCATGCTGAATATGCACAAAAGGGATACACACATAATCTATTATTATACAAGAGATATTAATGTGGATGAATATTTTATGGTGCAATTGTAATATGAAATAGGGCACCACAGCAAATGCCATTTGATGATCAGGAGAGATTCCACAACAAATGCCATTTTAAATTCTAGTAGGGAGAGATTTCCTGTTCACTAGACCATGCAAGCTGATACATGTGTACATGACTTAGTATTAATTGATTTGCACTTACAACTTTACATGCTTCTGCTGGTAATTATTAATTTAAGCTAACGAGTCCTGCATAGCAGCCATTCCCGGCAGTCACGGATGTTTGTCTTTAGAATTTTGTGTATGTCCACTAGAGTAGAAAGCTTGTGATTGATCCTTAGCATGTCAAAATGCAGGTGTCGGTTGCCATGACAGTGATGAATCTGTGCTTGAACATGCTCTTGAACTTCCTTTGTTGTCATCCTTCAATTTCGTTACTCTTGAGCTTGCTTTGTCTTCATCCTTCATTTTCATTGCTCTTGAGCTTCCTTTGTTGTTCGTCCTTCGTTTTTGTTGCAATATGGATTTTGACAACCTTTAAAAATGCCCAACAACCTTCACAATTTTGTAATAAGGGTTTTCAAAATACATTGGCGTTTGAAGAGCAGAGAGTGTCAATATACTCAAAAAGAGAATAACATGGGACAGTGATGAATCTGTGCTTGAACATGCTCTTGAACTTCCTTTGTTGTCATCCTTCAATTTCGTTACTCTTGAGCTTGCTTTGTCTTCATCCTTCATTTTCATTGCTCTTGAGCTTCCTTTGTTGTCCGTCCTTCATTTTTGTTGCAATATGGATTTTGACAACCTTTAAAAATGCCCAACAACCTTCACAATTTTGTAATAAGGGTTTTCAAAATACATTGGCGTTTGAAGAGCAGAGGGTTTCAATATACTCAAAAAGAGAATAACATGGGACACGTCTTCCAGTCCTTTAAAATTTGACTCATGAGACAAAATCATCTCTTCTAAAAAGTACACAATACAAATAAATGAACAGCATTGCTTTCAGGAAAAGTATAACCCAACTATATTAATAAGGTTGTAAAATGCTCATGATACAATACCCAATGCTAAATTTTGTAAACTACCTCAAAACACAAACTCTGATCTGTTCCCCAATAATGTTCAATCCCAGAAGAAAGACAACATTAGATATCAATTCTAAATGATGCCATATATAGCCATACACAAACACAGATGACAATGCCTTGGATATTTTTTGTGCACAAACGTTCATGTAAGAGGGGAAAAAAATGAAATGGATGCAGTTATAAGCAGTCATTTAATTGATGCCCTCTGATTATAGTAGGATTCTATCGAAAATAAGTGAAAATTTATGAATGATAATATATTTTCTGGCAGAAAACACAAGCCTCCCATTTATAAAAATCAAGCAAATGGCAGAATGCCATTATAATAAGTTTTCCCAGCATTGAAAAATAAAACTTGGCACTGATAAGCGCCCTATCTCTTTCTGTGAGATGTGTATAAATATATATATATATATATATATATATATATATATATATATGTGTATAAATATATATATATATATATATATATATATATATATATATATTTTATGGTATTGATGTATAACAAGTTCCATGCTACAGGCTCTCAATTGTTAAGCGCCCTATCTCTTTCTGTGAGATGTGTATATATATATATATATATATATATATATATATATATATATTTATATACTATATATATATATATATATATATATATATATATATATATATATATATATGTATAAATATATATATATATATATATATATATATATATATATATATACACATCTCACAGAAAGAGATAGGGCGCTTAACAATTGAGAGCCTGTAGCATGGAACTTGTTATACATCAATACCATAAAATTACATAACGTATTTTTGGATGAAGCAAGGGATGCCAACTTAGGAACTCAGAAGGTAGCCTGTCAACAACCAGGTACTAAACATAAGGAAGAAAGTCTTTTTAAGAAGTGAAGAGAACTAAGCAGATCTGCAATAAGCAAAACAATTAGGTAGGGATTATCTCACTTTGTAAGAAAAATGGAAATAACTTATTACTAGACTTATATATTCTAGAAGGTAAGCCACACTAAAAAAATTTCAGTCTTTGAAAATGACTTAGAATGGTGATGGCTTTGGAAATGGTGTTTCTGATATCATCAACTAAATCAATTAATGATTACAAATGAAAATTCATTTTAAGATAGACCTGAATTGCAGGTTAATTTCAAAATGTATTGCTTGAATGGGAATACCTAAAGTTGAATAGATATCTAAAGAGCAGGTTCCTTCATCGGACCAATTGTTGAGGAGCTCAGTGAAATCCCTGATACCTCTAGTTCCACAACTATAAAAACACATATGCCTGTAGTAGCAGAGCAACTCTAAGTTGTAAATGATACAATCTGCTCTTTGCAGATTGCTAACATTTTTTGAGAGGACAGGTTGACAAATATATATTTCCAAAGGATCAGGATTTGGTATACATTCTTATTGTACTTACTTAAAGCTTCCTATAAATAAATATTAGTATTATTTCTAAAGATTTATGTCTAACAAGGGCTCCTATGGAGGGGAAACTACTCTAAAGTTTCATTTCCAAGTGGTTCCATTGAGGACAATGAATTACCATCATATCTTCCTCTTGAATGCATTGGACAAATTTTAATGTAGACAATTCATGAAGGTGTTTTAGGGTTGTCTTTCCTTCATCTTTGATGCGTGTTAGAAAGGCCTTCAAATTGGTTTAGGAAATGTTTCGAGTATATGGCCATATTCAACAGACTTAGGTGATCCTAATTTGGATGATTATTTTGTGACAATAGTTGTATGCAATGCAGTCTAAACAATACCTGCTGCAAATTTATGTAAAGGTGAAATATATTTAGGTATCTCCTTCGAGTCTAGATATCTTGATCTCATGGGTGACACAAATCTATGAATTGCTGGGATTTTGGAAATCTTTAAACTTGTTAAAACTTCTAAACCTTCAATTTTTTTTGGCCTCTTAGTTACTTTTCTCTTCTCAAGGATATAAATTTACTCCCTTTCACAAGCCTCATTTAGATTGAAGGGAGCTTCAAAAGTCAATTGCACCTTTTGATTTGTAAGAGTTATACCTGGTAATCATAAACCTCCACTTCTTCTATGTAGTTATAAAATTTTCTTTAAAGTAACTTCAAGTGTAGATCTAGATTTGGGAATTCTTGCACATGTTTTTTCATTTTTTTTTTTGAAATTGCTAATTTTATTGGAATAGAAAACATGGTGCTTTCAATGTGCTAGGAACCCTCATTGGCACTTGTTGGTCAAGAATCTGGCTTAGATATGGAATGTTTCATCCATGTGCCCTAGACCCGAGCAACATTGAAAGGCCGAAAGGAAGAAATGCCTCTATGCCAATATCCAAAGAGGGCTAGTTCCCTTGCTACTTTAAACTTGGGGATTTGAGATTAAGGAAACAAGAAAGGAATGATAAATGATTGAAAGGGATGGGAAATATGGTTGTGAGCCAGATTAACAGGGGGTGATGAACAAGCAACACGAACACTTAGTTGTACTTTAAACCAATAGCACTTCACACAAAGAATGTAACATAAATTAAAACCAGATATTCTTATATATGCAACCTCCAGAATTATTCCAGCATTCACCCTTTATCAGAAGCTAGATCCAGACATAGAATTATAGCTATCGGACAAGGAAGCGAACTTAATAGAAATAAAGAGTAGAAGACATACACATAAAGAGATCCAGAATTAGAGCCAATGATTCTTTTCATTCATAGTAGAGCTTAGGTACACCAGCTTTCTAGCAAAATGTCCATCATTTTACATTAGAATTGCTAGTTTTTATAAAGGATTCCACCTCTAAATCATAAATGCCCAACCACAAAATGTTGCGGTGGCAGCAAAGAATTGATTCCAGCACTCATCAAAAAGTAATGAAGCATGGGTCGAATTTGATGACTTCTCGAAAAGTAGTTGCATGGCTTCAATGCGAGGACGTGATTCGCCTGTAACGCCATCTCCTTACTTGCTGGAACCGCCTTGATGGTGAAAATCGGATTCTAGGATCCGGGGGGATTGGATTTAGATTCTTCTCTGACCAACCACCATTAAATGAGCGAAAGCGCGATGCTGAAAGCTGCTTCGGGCGACCACCATTGAAGCAGGGGAGAGGAGGAGTTTCGTTGAAAAGAGGCGCGAAAGGGAGTTTCAACGTCTCCTTCGAGCGAAACAAGAATTTGTTGGTATGGCCCCAACTTGCCTTTGTTTGAGCATTGACCCAAAAAGGACCTTCGCTCTGCTCTTTGCTCACAGCAGGATTGTGAGACGCGTCATGGGATGCCACTTGGAAGTGACTTTGCGAATATCAAAACTCTTTGTCGCCTTGTTGGAGAGGTGGGACCCAGCGCACAGCCTTGGGAAACGCCAAAGGCGTTTCGCCCATACAAGGTCCGAAATGGGCTGGCGCGCTCAAGTTGGGGCGAAAGCACTTGGGCCCCACTTAGTTTCAGCCGTCTTCTAGCCAAAAATGGGCTTGCGCTCTCAAGTTGGGTGAAAGCGCTTGGGTCCCACTTGCAATTTTTTCTGCGCAATTGAGTTGCGTTGGCCGTTGGAAAATGACAAAAAGGCGCTTTCGCCCATACAAGCCTCGAAAAGGGATTGCGCTCTCCAGTTGGGTTGAAAACACTTGGGCTTGAGGGGCAAAAAGGATTGGGCCCCACTTAGCATTTGTTTGACTTTTAACTCGAAACTGGCTTTCGCTTTATTTTTTCCTCGAAACTGAGTTTCGCCCATACAAGGCCCGAAATGGGCTTGCGCTCTACTCTTTCTCCAAAATCAAGCTACGTTGAAGCATGGCATGAAATTACTTACCCACGAATTAAAAACAAAGACCCTGCATGATGAGTGAAAGGAAAGGACTGCATGCTTCCTTAAGCGCAACCAACAAATCTCAACAAAAAAACATGGAAAAGAAGGAATACATTCTGAAGAAGAGTTTTCAGGGAATAAGAGATTATTACATAACAAAATTTCTCACAAAAGAAAACAATGTGGCAAGGATGCCAACATCTCTGGCGGCTCGTGGGGGGATTGAGCTCGCCTCAATGTGAAGATCCCAGGCCTTATCTGTTGGGCTCAGAGTCATCGTCGCTCTCTTTTTCTGAATGCTCACTGTTGGTAGCGGACTCTTCCTCCAACTTCTCCCTTTCTCCTTCTTCTCTTTTGTGCTCACGGTCCCCTTCTCCTTGGTCTCCTTTCTCTCCTTGATCTTCATGTTGTTGGGAAGACTCCGATTGTGGGAGACGCTCATAGATGCGATCATAGGTTGCTTGAACCAGGGCCCAGGCATCTTCTTGGAGT
Organism: Wollemia nobilis; assembly: GCA_028583015.1. Lineage (NCBI taxonomy): Eukaryota > Viridiplantae > Streptophyta > Pinopsida > Araucariales > Araucariaceae > Wollemia > Wollemia nobilis. The sequence goes on from JAQPPZ010000521.1 coordinate 16,698,020, forward strand.
GTAGCACGGTCTTGGAGCTTCCTAACCAGGTATCCGAAAGTCTCAAGCTGGTCTACATCAATGAAGTTAACCCTCTGGATGAGATCCACCAAACAAGATTTGATTCGCGCGAACCTTGTCATTAATTGCATTACCTAGGCTTCTATAATAGGCTCATCCCAACTGTCAATCTCCAAAGTGTTGCCTTTGAAGGCATCCCAAGCTGGGTTCAGTTCTACCTTTGTCAGAATAGCCCCTTCGTCATCAGTGAAGCTGGGGAAGCTGAGCTACGCAAGGGCTTTGAAATACAAAAGAGAAATGCGCCTTTCCTTCTTGAACACTTCTAACAACCTTCAGGCCTCCCGGGCTCTCTATACTTTTGCGAAGTAAGCCCGTAGTGTCACCTTTGTAGTTGCCCATGACCGAGCGAGTGGACTCATAGGAGTAAGTTGGAGGTCCATTTTTCTAAGGTTTGCACCTTCATAGCTAGTTCCAGCCATCGGTCTATATCCTTTTCGACGTCCCCCACAATAGGTCCGTCGTGAGTAACTGTTTTCTTGACCTCCCAAATGAATGTGAGCACTGCTATTGCTTTCTATGCCCTAGATCGAAATTTAGCCAAGAAGTGACAAAAAACCTCCTTAATGCGATCTTTTGTGAAGACCTCCGCTTGCACCATATTCCCTGTCAACTGAGCTTGTAGTTCCTGGATCTGAGCATTCAAGGCTTGCACTCGGCTTTCCACCTCTATGTGTTCCTTGAGGTGATGTTCAGTTGCCTTTTTGTAGTTGCCTACCTCTTGTTCCAAATTGGCCATGCGCTGCTGCAATTGCTCAGAATTTGGATTGAGCCTCCTCAAGTTGTGCCCTTGTCTGCGCTAAGGTCTCCTCGAGCTCCACGTTTTTGGCCTCGACTTCAAAGAAGCAAGCTTTGAAATACTCCCAATGGAAATAGATGGAGCCCATTTCGACCTGGATATTCTCCATCGTCTCTGCTGTGTTGATTGTTCTAAAGTATTCAACCGTATGATGATAGGAGTAATCCATTGGTGTCATCTCCTCCAGGGGCTTTTGAACTTTGGGCACCTTCTCCATCTTGTGGAGTTCCATCTCCGTGTCGAACATAGCATTTTTTTCCACCTTGGCTGGAGCTTGCGTATTTTTCTTTTTCGACCTTTGAGCCAGCTTGAGGAACTCTGATGCGCTCGGTGTATGCTCTCCGCAATCGAGCGCTCCTACAGAACTTCTAGCTCCATTTCCAGTGGTTCCTGTACTCCAAAGAGTGGCGTGAAGGGGAAAAGAGCATGTTGGGGGTTTGCTTTGACGGACGGATCAGGAACAGATGAGGCAGCGATTAGGCTAACCCTTGGTGATGTTGGGGTTTGAATGGCTGTGATCGAGGCATTAGGATTTGGGAGTGGAATATCACGGGACACCATTGCAATTGAGGAGGTGAGTGAGAGCAAAAACAGGCTTGATTTGGCGGTGATGACGGACGCAGTGATTGGAACGACAAAAACTTGAGGAGGGGCAAGGGCGGATGATGCAGGAAACACAAATGCATTGGTGACGGACGCAAAGGAACTAAACACCTGGGAGATAAGAGGGGATGATAAGGGGAGTAGCAATTGGGATGCAAGGAAATGTATGGCAGACATGGGGACGCCGAATGAAGGTTGAGTGGAAATGAGGGTTTTGGCGTTGGAAGACATAGTCGCCAAAGGCTCAGAAGCGAGGGAAGGAGAAAGAGATAGCGCACTTGCGGGCTCGAGCATTGGCAGAGCTGAAACGGTGAACTGCTGTGTGATTGGGCTTGTTCTTCCTTCTTCTCTGTCTGATGCATCCGCTTCTAGGTCAATCAGTTCCACCTCTTGCTGCTCTTATTGCGTTGGAACAGGGACTTCAGGAATGCTTACTTCCATGGTTGTCGATGTTGTAGAAGGGTTTGTGTTGAGGAGTCGGGTTGCACCAGTCCGAGGCTTCTTTGCAACATGAGGAAGCGAAAGTGCTACACCATCGCTCCTCTTCATTGGAGTAACTTGTTCTTTAAGGGGTTGCTGCTCATCTTTCTCCGTGACAAGTGGATCTTGTTCAATCAACTGCCCTTGTTCTTCCACCGTGTCCTCCACTCTTTCAGGGCTATGAGTTCTCTGAGGCACGATATAAACAAATGAGACAGGTTGATACGTGTCAACATTTGCATCATATATCATGGAGAAATTTTCATCCAACACGAGGAACTGATCGAATGCTTGCTTTTTGTTGTGGACCCTCATTATCCACCAGTTAGCAATCTTGTTGTTTGACCAATAAGAAAACTTGTTATTTGTTGCCTGCAACAACTCCTTTTTAGGTACATGCGTTGGGTTGTGTGTAGGGTCATATTCGACATCCATCATGTAGAAGTTGTGCCATGAAGGAAGTGACATCATATTATCTATGTGCTATTCCAGATCGCACCCCATGGGTTTATTTCGTTGTGCTCCAATATCCGATTGTGGGCAGTTGTGGAAACTTTTTGCTCCGATAAATTGCTTGAAAACATCCAGTAGGTCGTACCTCCAGCGCTGGGGGAGCTCGACTAGGCCGAAATTGTACGTCACCGTGAGGAAAGAATTATACTCGGTGACTGATACATCAATACGTCGAACTGAAAAGGTGAGGCACAGGTGTGCGGATTTCTCCTTTCGTGCCCATATGTATCATCAGTGAAGTCACTTTGCTAAGCAAATTCGAGGGCGAAAAGGTACTCCATGGTGTAGTATGGCAACAGGAAGGGTTTTTCAGTAAACCCATAAATTATGACAAGGCCCTACGTAATCTGGAACACATCACCCAGCCTCCTCTGCACTATCTCGTCTCTCATTTGTCTCGGCACTCATTCGCAAACGCCATAGATGAGCTCCAGAGCTGGTCTGAGCAACATCCTGTTGAAATTATAGGACTCGCATTTGGACAAACTTTGAGTCCACTAATAAACTAGGAGCGCCTTACCCTCTTTATTGGTGCGATTCTTGGCAATGAAAACGAAACGACTGTGCATGTGGTAAAAAAGGTACCAAGAAAGGAAGGAGCAGAGTCAGAATGACATATTCTTATCACTTTGTACATCGCTCAATAGTATATGCATCTATCGCGCCACCCACTCTGCCCATTCGAAGAATACGGGCTTTGTCTTTGGCTTCATGGCGACGGGAGAATAGTGTTAGGGTAAAATAAGGTAGTGTATTGCATTACACTACGTGGGGTTATTACATTTACTTTTCTATGTAATTACCATGAGATATTTTGCCTCATGGTTAAACTAGGTAAGTACCTAAATATCCTATGTCAGATATTTAGGTTAGTGTTATGGTTAGAACTCTCTACCTAGGTTAGTGGTTAGCATCACGCAACTCCCTCCCTATTCTATTGTTAGAGGGTAGTTAGCGAGATTCTCTACACTATTGGTTATTAGTCTATTATTTAAACATAGACTATTGTATTGATTAGGTTAATGATTCAATATATTATTTGCTCTCTCTCTTACGGGACCTACATTGGTATCACTCGCTGGATTTGGGAAAGACGAGCTTCGCTCGTTCCAAATTTACTAGACGGACTCCCACGGAGCAGCTGAGGTGCTCGACGTGGAGAGTCCCTCACGGAGCAGCCACGGCGCTCGACGCGGAATCACTCCTACGGAGCAGCCGCAGTGCTCCTCCTATGCCCACAGTCGACGCGCTCGGCCGACAGGTCGGATCGAATCGATCGACGTCGGCCAAGGGCCCGTAGACCTGGCCGACTCAGTCAACGTCGACCAGGGCCCGCGATCTCCTAGACCGGCCGCGGTCGACGTCTGGAGGCATCTCAGCCTCGGCTCCCACGTCGGCCCAGGGCCCGCAGAGCCACGTAGGCCAAGCAACCACGTGGCCCACTCACGGGAGAGCAGAGAGGGCAGGAGCGCCCTCCCCTCCTCGCGAAACCTAGACCCTACATCGAGATCTGAGAGGGCAGGAGGCCCTCCAATCCCTGACCGATGCGTGGCACAATTTTGTGCCTAACCTGCTTGCACCGAGGTGCTCCCTGGATGAATCAACTCATGCCACATGGCACACCCTGATCGATGCTGATCGGACACGACACTGACACGTGGATGACCGACACGTGGCACATCACCACCAGACCGACGCTGAATGGACAGACACGTGGCACATCACCACCTGACCGATGCTGACCGAACACGACACCGACATGTGGCACATCGCCACAGTACTGACGGATTGACTGGCCTACCCCTGGCGCCACGTGGCGGCGTCCAAAAGGGCAGGCGACTCTGGTCGATTGCCCGAAGGCAATCGATGATAAAGGGGAGGCCTCCACCTTAAAAATCCCTTTGCATCCCACTACGGGATGCATGTGGGATAAAAGTCCCGAGATTTAAAAAAAAATTCAAGAACTCCGACATAACCTCGTTGTTTCGAAGAGTCAGGTGGCTCGCTTGGCTAAGGCGGCCGCATAGAAGCCACGAGGTCACGCGATCGAACCACCCCCCAAACAAGGTATTTTAAAATTTTTTTTTAAATATTTTTTTAATTTTTCTAATTTTTTTAAGTTTTAAATATTTTTTTAGATATTTCTTTATAATTTAGTATTAATTTGTAAAAAATGTCAATTTTAAGCATTTTTAATTGATTTTTTTCCCAATTTTCTTTATTATAAATAATTTAATCTTAAAACATATATTTTACCTTATTGAACTTAGAAATATTTAAAATTAAACCAAATTATTTTGCACTAAAAGTTCTATAGAACATTTGTGTTTTCTCCAACTTGGAGATAAATAGACATAGGAACAATTTTTGTTGCAAAATCCAAAGGCCTTCTTCAAACAAATTATTATTCTATTGCAAAACACATACCGTGAAGTGAATTAGGGAGCAACAAAGGTCATCTCAAATTTTTCAAAAACAACAACAAAATTGCTTTTGTTCTCTCCTTCAACAAAGGGGACATAAAAACATAAAATAGCAACATTATTTTTGTTGACAAAACTTGAGATACAATACCATTTTTTCTTGCTCCTACATGTGACATTGTTGAAGACAAAAATTGGGTCGTGTGTCGACTAGTTCTGGAAGCCTTTCAAACATGGGTCGTGTGTCGACTTGTCTTGAAAGGAGTGCTCGAAATATTTTTCAATTTTGTAACACATTAAGGGGGGATAGAAGTCATTTTTTTTGCTTCTATTATTTGCAAAATTGTAAAGAACAAGGGGGGATTCTACAAAACAGTAAGAAAGGTGCAATTTCGATTGTACTCGACACCTTTCTCTAAAATTGACTTTTTACTAGGTGCATTTTCGGTTGAACCCGACACCTATAGTGATAATAATGTGGGTTGCTTTCATGTTTTGATTATTTGCACTAACACTCATGTTTCTTATGTGCACTTAAATCATTCACAAAACAACATTGGCAGAAGCATTTTTAGAAACCCATATTTCACTCAAAAACGTGCTACACTTTGCACAGGTTGAACAACAGTCAATTTTACTTACCCCCTCCAAAGGTCAAAATTCAAAACACACCTTGATTAACTCTCTTTGTTTGGCTTAATTTCCTCCAAACTTCTCATCCTTCTTGAAGGGTGTTAAGGCAGGTGCCATTAAATATCCTAGAGAGAACAATCACAAGTCTGTCAACCAATCCCCTTTTTCATTTGCTCTATCTTGTTTGGCTTAAATTCCTCAAACTTCTCATCCCTTGTTCAGGGTGTTAAGGCAGGTGCCATTAAATATCTTATAGAGGTGAATTGAAAACAACTTCCATATACTCTTTTGAGGGTATAGTGCAAAGATACAACCATCTTAGTCCTATCAAATTTGAAACCTAAACCATGGCCATGATACACAAGTATCTCACTGAGAGCCAACTGCTCAAAGGTTCAAATTATTCAGCTTGGAAGACTAAGATGAAAGCTATCTTAACTGTAGAGGATTTGTGGTCAATAGTGGATGGAAGTGTCACTAGACCTCAATCACCTGGAGCAGATCAAAGAGAATTTGATAAAAAGGATAAAAAACTATCCTTAATGATCTTGCTCGCTATTACTGATGATATCCAACCTCATATCAGTGAAGCTACGATTGGTAAGGCAGCATGGGATGCCTTAAATACCATCTATGAGGGAAAGAATCAATCAATGATTCTTAACCTCCAAACACAGCTTCATACTCTACATATGAAATCAGGAGAAACAATAGAGCTATTCCTCTGCAGAGTCGCAGAATTGAAAACAAAACTGCTATCCTTAGGAGAGAAAGTGGAAGACCAAGTCTTGAACTCTATCATTTTGAGAGCTCTTCCTGACTCCTACCGAACGTTGATCACTTCACTACAAGTTTCTGGAAGGACAATAACTTTTGTCGAGTTGGTAAACATGCTTCAAACAGAAGAAGCTAATCAACTCCAAAGAGATGAGGCATCCAACAATGCTCTTTTCTCAAAAAGACAAGGTGGTAAGAAAAAGTGGAATCAACAGAAAGGTTCTTCTTCTAATCAAGAAAAGGGTAAAGCCAAAGAGATTTCGAAGAAGAAGCAGTATTGTAAGATTTGCGACAAAGACACTCATGAAACCAAAAGATGTTGGTTTAAGAACAAAACGCCCAATGAACAAGGAAACAAAAAGGGCCAAGGCAAACCTAAGAACAAGAACAAACAACAAAAGGGACACATTGCAACTGAAGATTCTAGTTCAGATTCTGAGAGAGCACACAAAGTGCTCATGACACATACAGATTCCTCCCACAAGGACTCTATGTGGTACATAGACTCAGGCGCTAGTAAACATATGACTGGCGATAAATCTTGGTTTGCAACATTTGAGGCTCGAGAAGGTAGACCGGTCACCATTGCTGATGATCAGACCTATCGAGTTCAGGGAGAAGGAAGTGTTTCTGTCTCCCTTCCAGATGGAGAATGTAATATTCAAAAAGTTCTTTATGTACCAGGATTGAAAAATAATCTCTTGTCAGTTCCACAAATCCTGGACAATAACATGAATGTCAATTTCAAAGTGGACAAAGAAAAGAAACGTTGCTTTATCACTAAGAAGGGAAAACAGATAGCAACAGGTTCATACAAACATGGTTTGTTTGTCTTAGATGCAATTACCTCTACCCATACTGCATTGGCAGTAACCACAAAGGAGGCCACTTCTCTATGGCATAAGAGATTTGGGCATTTGAGTTCAGGATATTTACTAGAGTTGAGTAAATATCAAATGGTGAAAGGACTGCCTACTCTTTCATCTACTTTGCCAGTGTGCTCTGATTGCTTGTCAGGAAAGCAACATAGAGTACCTTTTGAACCTAGCTCTTTTCGAGCTAAGGTACCTTTGGAGTTGGTTCACACAGATTTGTGTGGTCCCATGTCTACAAGTTGTGGAGGAAAAAGGTATTTTCAATTGTTTGTCGACGATCACTCACGAAAAATGTGGGTCTTCTTCTTGCAGTTGAAGTCTGAAGCATTTTCCTATTTTCAACAATTCAAAAAGCTTGTTGAGAAGGAATCAGGATGCTTTATTAAGACCCTCCGTTCAGATCGAGGGGGGAATACACATCAAAAGAATTTTCCTCATTTTTATAGACACATGGGATAAAGAGACAGTTAACAACAACCTATACTCCTCAATCCAATGGGGTTGCTGAGAGAAGAAATCGGTCCATTATGGAAATGGTTCGATGTATGCTTAAGGGGGCCAACCTTGAGCAAACTTACTGGGCTGAAGCTGTTCAAACTACAGTATATCTTCTGAATAGGGCTCCCACAAGGGCTCTTGAAGGTATGACTCCTCAAGAATCATGGAGTGGTAGGAAACCCTCCATAACTCATCTACGGGTATTTGGGTGTAAGGCATTTATGCATATACCCAAGGAGAAAAGAAAGAAATTAGATGAGAAGTCCCTACCTTGTGTATTTCTTGGATATGATGAATTTTCAAAAGGCTATCGGTTGATAGACCCATTTACCAAGAAGATACATGTCAGGAGAGATGTAGTGTTTGATGAAGCTTTCACACCCAACACTACATCAGTATACCTAGATGATGAGGAGGAACATCAACTTCCTTCTTCACAACAGAAAAAGCCACCCAAATGGTATACAAGCACAATGAAAGACTCTAAACTCACTTCCCCACCTGATCTTACTCTCAATCATCCAAAGACAAGAAGCATGACACAGAAAGAAAAGAATGAAGCATCCACTTCAGTTGATGATCTTTGTGCAGATTTTCAAGATCTTTCTATTGATAGAGAGTTACCAAGGGAAGATGAGATGGAAATAGATGAGGAGAGGGTTTACTTGTCAGCATGTGATGAGAATGAACCTTCTACAATTGATGAAGCACTTAGACTACCTCAGTGGAAGGCAGCTATGGATGCAGAATATAACTCCCTCATAAAGAATAAAACATGGAAGCTAGTGGATTTGCCTAAAGGAAAGAAACCCATAGGCTGCAAATGGGTTTACAAAGTAAAATATAAGGCAGATGGCACTATAGATAAGCATAAAGCCCATCTTGTGGCGAAGGGCTATGCTCAAAAGGAAGGGCTTGACTATGAGGAAACCTTTGCTCCTACAACAAGGATGACCACCATTCGAGTGCTTTGTGCTATGGCAGCACAATTCGGATGGAAATTACATCAGATGGATGTAAAGAGCGCCTTTCTTAATGGTGACTTAAAAGAAGAGGTGTACATGACTCAACCTCCTGGATTTACAGAGGTAGGCCATGAGCAACATGTTTGCAAATTGGTCAAATCATTATATGGGCTAAAACAAGCCCCAAGAGCATGGTACATAAAAATGGATAGTCACCTACTGCAGCATGGATTTAAGAGAAGTCCATCTGACGCAAATCTCTATATCAAGAACACAGGTTCCGAGATAGTGATTCTTGTGTTATATGTAGATGATCTGATCATCACTAGCAATTCAGAGAACTTGATTAACGTCGTGAAAGATGACTTAAAAGAGTCATTTGATATGACAGATCTAGGACTTCTCCACTACTGTCTTGGCCTTGAGATAGAACAGAAAGAGAATCATCTTAGGGTGACTCAGACAAAGTATGCCAAGACTTTAGTAGAAAAATATCGTATGACTGATTGTAAACCCAAAGCAACACCGATGGAATCAGGGCTACAGTTATCACGATATGAAGACTCACCACAGGTAGATGGAACACTTTATAGACAGATGATTGGAAGCCTCATCTATCCGACTAATACTAGACCAGATATTACTTATGTTGTAAACTATCTCTCACGGTTCATGCAAGAACCAAAGGTCTCCCATTGGAAAGCAACTAAGAGAGTCCTACACTACATTCAGGGTAGTGTCGATTATGGTCTAGAGTATAAGAAGAATAACTCATTCTTCTTACAGAGTTACACTGACTCTGATTATGCTGGATCCATAGATGACAAAAAATCAACATCAGGCTATGTTTTTCATCTTGGATCTGGTCCTGTCTCATGGCATAGTAAAAAGCAACAGGTGGTTGCTTTATCTTCAACTGAGGCAGAATATCGCGCTGCACGTGGAGCTGTGTGTGAAGCGATATGGCTAAGTCGCATCTTGGCTACCATGGGCCTACCAAAGAAACTTCCCATTCACATGTTTTGTGACAACTCAGGTGTTTTGAACTTGGTCAAGAATCCAAGTGCATCATGAACGAACTAAGCATATTGATACAGATTGTCATTTCATTCGTGATGAAGTTCCTAAGCACGGAATCAAGCTCCAACACATTCCCACTGACGAACATGTTGCAGACATTTTTACAAAGGCACTTGGACGTGTCAAATTTCAACTGTTTTGGAGCAAACTTTGTATATCAAAGTAATGTAATAAAGGGGGGATGTTAGGGTAAAATAAGGTAGTGTATTGCATTACACTACGTGGGGTTATTACATTTACTTTTCTATGTAATTACCATGAGATATTTTACCTCATGGTTAAACTAGGTAAGTACCTAAATATCCTATGTCAGATATTTAGGTTAGTGTTATGGTTAGAACTCTCTACCTAGGTTAGTGGTTAGCATCATGCAACTCCCTCCCTATTCTATTGTTAGAGGGTAGTTAGCGAGATTCTCTACACTATTGGTTATTAGTCTATTATTTAAACATAGACTATTGTATTGATTAGGTTAATGATTCAATATATTATTTGCTCTCTCTCTTACGGGACCTACAAATAGAATTCACCATGTGAAATACACTCTACGAGGGAAACTTGCCACTTGTATACTATTGCGTCTGTGGAGAGTCCCATAACCCATGCTAACATGGAGTATATGTCAGGATGCTTGAACAGCTTCAGGGGTTTGGGTAGGTCTGGAAATCCTCCAGGCATCGACTTCTCCAGTAATTGCATCTCCATAAACTATCGCATCTGCGTTGTCGGTGTGTACCTTTCATTCTGCTCAATTATGTTGATTTTCTTGATTATGTAGTCGGTAGGGGGCTTTTCTCCACAAGCGAAAGCCTCCTGGACATCATTGGTAGAAATGGTGAACAACCTATCCCCTTTGGCATTTCGGACCATCCTGGTCCGAGGGTCGTAGAATTTGGCAATCCCACATACCAGCTCTGGGCAGTTATGCACAGGCGTGCATAGGTACCAATAGAGGTGAGAGTAATAGGTGGTCATCCACTTGCTTTCAATAGACACCCTTGTCAGCATGACATCAACAATCTAGCGTAGCTTCTCAACACTTTTGTTCGTGAGCATACAATCTCTGATTCTTCCCAACCTGTCGATGGGTGGTGGCAGCTCTACTTGCTTCTTCTCTTTTTTCTGCCTCTTCATGCCTTCTCCCTTCTTGGAGGTCTTCTCCTTCTTGGGCTCGATGCTTTTCTTACCCATTTTGATTATGCGTTGGCCCAAGTGCTTGCTCTGAAAAAGATAGCATCTTGTTGTTGCTTAGCGCACCATATTTTACCAGCAACCCTCTCACTCTGAACTTTGGCAAAGCAAACAATGCTACTGCAAAACCCTCAGCAATCTCCTTATAGTTTCATTTGAGCTGCAGCACTAGCCTTCTTATAGCATTGTAATTGACCCACCACCTTAATTACGCTTTGGGGTGAAGTAAATGCATGGAGAGATCATGGGCGAAGTGGGAGATCTCCTGTTCACGTTAACCAGTGGTTGAGCGCTCCCTCCAATGATGGCCGACTGCGTGGGCTGCAATCTCACTCGAAAGTCATGATGCACTACTTTCCAATTTTCAGGGCATGATTTCATGCTCCAACGACCTTCCTCGGGGTGTGCGCTCGCTAGGTTTTGCCTTGAAATGTGTGCTCGAGGTGGCCGAAATGGCTTTCACTTAAAAAGTCAAGCGAGAAACCCTTTCGCCCATTCAATGCCCAAAATAGAAAAAAGCACCACAATTTAAAGCTTTTGTTAATTGGGAGAAGCTCATAATATATTTTTTTTGGAGCGAAAACCATCTCTTCTAATTCCTTGCCATGTGGCACTTGCACAAAAATAGCTCGAAGGGCCACGATTTGGATCTCACCAATAAAGGAGAGCGAAAGCGCCTTTCGCTCAACAAAGCCCCAAAAGCACCTTTGACCAATCTTTGATGGCAAAAATAATTTATTACAACTCTTCCTTTGTTCTCTAACACATGGCACTCAAAAGCATGAGCTTGTCAAAACTTCACACATTTAACTTTGACTAGGATTAATTTAATTCTTTTAACCTCAAAAATTTTGGGTTGGCCCCGCCTCAGTTGTAGCTTTCGCTCCTTAAGGCGTCGAAACATAGTTTCACTCCTATGCAAGAGTGAAACTCCTCTTTATCCAACCTTGAGATGACAAACGACAAGGCACCTTTTATCTACTGAACTGCTTTGCCAGGTAACGCATTTAAAACTATGAAACGAACTCTTTTGCTCAAAAGAAGAGCGAAAATGCTTTAGCCGGCTTGGGCACCTGAAACTGCTCTTTTCTTTTTCTAGCGCTAGAAAACATGCAAACTAAACTAAAAAAGCTTTTTATTTAAACTCTTCTGCTACATTTCCCTGCCAACTCGATTCCTTACCATAGCGAGGAGCTTGGCCAAAACTGCACTACTGAGAGCACGAAGGGAAGGGAAGCGAAGAGACTTATTCTTCGAGAGAAAAGATATATACATACAAACAAAGGAATAATTATATACACAACTGAGGAACTTTTACTACTACCTCTTACTAGTAGTATGCCTTCAGATGAAGGCCATTGACTGATATTGGAAGAGTGAAACCCTCTAAATCTTGGAGAATGAAAGAGTTTACCTGATTAACCCCAAAAATTTGAAATGGACCCTCCTAGAATGCATCAAACTTGTCATGATTTCCTAGTTTAGATTTTCTCTCATTCCATTTTAACACCAAGTCACCAACCTGGAAGGTTCGGTCGGAGGTTCTCTTGTCGAACCAATTTTTTGTGGTCTCCGCATGCTTCATAAAAGCTTCATAGGCCTTTTCTCTTTCTTCTTCCAATTGCAGCAATTGGGCCATCCTGACACTCATGGGATCAAACTCCTCATCTTCACCATTTAAAGACCGGAGAGACTGCAATGCGGGCAACTCAATGTGTGTGGGGAGAACTGCTTCCTTCCCATACACCAGGGAATATGGAGATGTCTTGATCGATTTCTTAATTGAGATGCGGTCAACCCATAAGGCTAGGTCCAGGAGCAGATGCCAGCTCCGCTTGTTCCCTTCCAAGGTTCTCTTCAGGATCTTCAGTAAGTTTTTGTTCGTGGACTCCGCTAGACCATTGCCCTACGGGTAATAGTTAGATGAAGTTTTTAAGTAAATTCCATACTTACTCATGAATGCACAGATTCTAGCACCGGTGAAGTGGGTGCCATTATCGGTTACGATTGCATCCGATATCCCAAAGCGGGTTATCAATCCTTCCAAGAAGGCAATGACCACATCCTGGTTAGCTTGCTTGGTTGGCACTGCTTTCGCCCATCGGGTAAAATAGTCTGTAGTTGTTAGGATATACTTATGCCCTATAGAGGAATTAGGATCTATCACCCCAATGAAATCTAAGCCCCATTGCTGAAATGGAGCTTCGACCTGAATTGGGTGCAAAGGCAAAGAAGCATTCCTGCTCCGACCAACGTATCTCTGGCACTTATCACACTTCTGGCTGACCTCGAAGGCATCAACAAAAATAGTGGGCCAATAATAGCCTGCTTTAATGATTTTTAAGGCCATAGGCCTTCCTGTGAAATGTCCTCCTGACATCCCAGAATGGAACTCATCAAGGATCCTCTATTTCTCTGTCCCCCTGACACACCTCAGGAGAACCCCATCTATATTCCTATGAAACAAACCATTCGACAACAATACATACCTGCAAGCTTGAAGCCTGAACCTTCTCCTCTATGAAGCATTGAGGCGAGAAGGGCACCTTTCGATATTGAAGTATTCGACAAGGTCCTCTATCCAATCCTTACCATCTACAGACCGATTCGCAAGATCGCTTTCTTGTGTTGGATCATCCCACTGGCATGCTATTACCTCGGATGTGGCACTCCTAGCAAGTTCTTGGCACAATGCTCGATCGCGGACCAGTTTAGTGGGCCTGACTTCTATGTCGAATTCTTGGATCTTGGAGACCCATCCTGCTCTTTTATTACCAAGCTCACCTTGGATGATGAAGTTCCTGACGTCAGGGTGTACTACGTACACTATTGTCTTACTCTAGGAGACGAAATGGTGAAACTTCTTCAATGATCGCATCACTGCATGTACTTGTCTCTCAATGAAGTTATACTTCTCTTCGTGTGGATGGATGACTTGGCTTAGGAATGCTATCGATCGTTCATCCCCATCCTCATTCTTCTGAGTAAGGACAACTGCATAGCTCTCTGGTTCACCGATGACGTAAAGGATAAAGTCTTTAGAGTAATCGAGGTTCACCAAAATAGGGGCTTGAGTGATTCTCTCTTTGATTTCTCTGAATGCCCGCTTCCTTTCCTCAGTCCACTAAAACTCAACGTCCTTCTTTAGGAGTTCGATCATTGGCTTTACCACCTGAGCGAAATCGGATATGAACTTCCTAACAAAATTGATCTGCCGAAAAAGGATTGGAGGCCTTTCTTATTTGTTGGTAGAGGTAGCTTGAGGAGGGCTTCAGCCCTAGCAGGATCGACAACTAGTCCCTTCTCTGAGATTACATGGCCCAGGAGCTTACCTTCTTTCACCACAAAAATGGACTTTTTTGGATTTATGGAAACTTCGAACTCTCGACACTTCTCAAATACTTGATGCAAATGTAGACCGTGTTCTCCCATTTTGTGGGAGAAAATAGTCATGTCATCTAAATAAATTACAATGATGCGATTTAGTAACTCACCGAAGGCTAAGTCCATCGCTCTTTGGAAAGTCGCTCCGACGTTCGAGAGGCCAAACGACATTCGTTGGTAGGCGAAAGTGCCCCACTTGGTGGTGAAAGTAGTTTTGTACTGATCCTCATCCTTCACCCAGATTTGATTGTATCCGAAGAAGCCATCTAGTAGAGAGAACCTCTGTGCTCCCGCCACTACATGAAGAATTTGATCAATTTGGGGCAGTGGGTAGTGGTCCTTTAGAGATGCTTGATTGAGATTTCGAAAGTCAACGCACAAGCGGATGTCTCCATTCTTTTTCGCATCGGGACCAAGTTCGCCACCCAAGAAGAGTGCTTGATAGGATAGATAATCTTTACCTCCAGCATCTTCAGGAGCTCAACCTTCATCAACACTTCAATCTTTGGGTTGATCGACCTTTGTTTCTGTCTGAAAGGTTTGACCCCTTCCTGTAGCTCGATCGTGTGTTGGAAGATGCTCTTATCATATCCTTTCAGGTCTCGATAACTCCAAGTGATAATATCTGGGTATTCCTTGCATAGGATCCTGATTTGCTCGATCTCTATCGATGTACAATTGGTTCCAACTTTGATCACCTTTTCGGGTTCTAGCTCCAGTTCCTTATATTCTCTCACATCTACTTTGATCTTATGAGCAAGTGACCTATCATCTTGATCAAATAGACTTTCAAGCATGATCAAGCCCTTTGGGACGTGATTATTTTTCAACTGTATTAATCCCTCATACTCTTCTTCATCAAGGGTCCTATCTTCGATAGTGTTGGCTTCATTAATCAAAAAATTGATAATTTGCTCATCATTGTCGAACACCTGCCAGTGGATATTCTTGTCTGGCATCGAAGGCCTATAAATCACTCTTACCATCTTTGATTTCTGCATCATGTTTTCAATGGGGGAGAATCTAGCTCCAATAGATGCCAAGAGGTCAACATGCTTATTTTGCTCTCATGAAATAGCTCGAATATTCAATGTTGTGAAAGATTCGAGCAGGTCCCATACCTTGTTGCGGTATACCTTCAGGTAATGTTGCTTTGCGACACACTTATTGGTGACTTGGTTGCAGATTAACTCTGAATCTTCGAAGATCTGCAACTACTTGATTCCAAGTTTATCTGCTTTTCTTAACCCCAAGCACAAGGCTTCATACTCAACCACATTATTAGTACAACTCCATGCGAGTCTGTAGGAGTAGGTTCATTGCTTTCCTGAAGGAGAGATAAGGACAACTCCTACCCCGATACCATTCTTACATCGTGCACCATCAAAGAAGAGCTTCCACAGTTGATCGAAAATAGGGTCTTCATCACTTGGTACCTTAGCCTTTTCGGGCTTGGTGATCGAGTAGCACCCTATATCTGATTTGATCATGGCATTGAAATCATGCATGGAAAATTCATCTTCTATGTGGAGCTCATCCAGGGCTTCTTCCATCAGTTCTACTCCTTCTTCCTCCACTTCCTCAATCAGATTGACTGAGTCCACTTGCTTCTCTGCATCCTGGATCCTTTCGATATGAAAGGTAGAGGGTTTCTCATTAAAAATTTTAATTCTCCTTCCTCTGAAGGGGATTTCTAGATGTGAATAATCCAGAGACAAATAGCCTCCTAGTTTGGTGGTGAATTCCCTTGATAGGCACATACTGAAATATGGCTCTAAATCCACCACCACAACTTCTTGTATCATGGTGATTTATGGCATCTTATGCAACACGATCGGAATATCCTTGATCACCCCTACTATCTTGACCGGAGTTCCATCCAGTTGGAGCACTCCAGGACTACTCCTCGTGTACTCCATACCCATAATCTCGCAAACAACCTTGGGCATCATAGTAGTTGTGGTGCCAGAGTCGATCATGCAATTATGCACAACCCACCCCTCCATCCTGAGGGACAGATAGAATGGTGGTGGCCTGTTCTTCCTAGTGGTCGAGGTAGTCAATGTCTGAGTCAAGATAGTCTGAGTAGGCTTTTCCTTACCTTTAGCAGACTTCAATGATTCTTGCAATAGATCGACTTGGTCGGGTAGTTGAAGTGCATCAAAGAGGCTTACCTTAGCTGGAGTTTTCTTTAGTTCTTCAACAATATTGTATGCTCCTGTACCAGACTCACCTCCCTCCTTCATAGTCTCGTATCTGGTTCGATACTGCTGCATCGCTTCTACCCTCTAACGCTTGGTCAATGAGGGATACCTGAGCCTTTCTCTTGCCTGGTCCCTTGTCTCGGTTTGGGGTTGGGAGGGTGGAGCCTGTGGTTGAGGAACTCTCCCCTAGCTCTCGGAGGTAAGAGATCCTTCAATAGGATGGGTTCCTCCGACTTTGACACTTGGGTAGGCTCTTTTACTAGTGGTAGTGCCTTCTTGCTCGACATCTTGGAACTAGCAGGTACCTTTAACGGTTCCATTTGAATCGGATCAACTTCAATGGGTTTTCTACCTATCCTCATAAGAACGAAAACCTGCTCGATAGGGGGGATCATAAAGTTGTGGTCCACTTCTCTGATCATATTCACTTGCCCACCAGGAACGCTATCTGCAAGGGTCTGCACATAGTTCAAATGGACCATGCAAGTCTCCTCGTCGTGTGGGTCATTGCAGGTGGAGCACCAATAAGCTCTATCAGATAGACCAACTTCTTCATTATCTAACACCACTGCATTTCTCTCGAGAGCCCTACTAGTGGAAGCAACTTGTTCTCTAGTAATCGGGGAGGAGGGGCGAATCTCCTTGGCTGGAAACTCTGATCAGATTGCCTCCTTTTTAAGATGGTGATCTCATTCGCCATTGCCCTCATTGATGATCGCATATCCTATAATTCCTTGGCCTGGTCTAGATTTGCAGGTGTCGGAGGCATAGGTAATGGCAATGGTGCCAATGGTGCAGGTAATGCTGGATATGGGATAGGAGCTGGAAGTTGGGGAACAATAGGTGCTTGAAACTATGAGGTAGGTACCATCTAGTTCTGAGAAGCATTGGGATTCCATGATGGAATAGGGTACATTGGGGATGTAGGCAATGACTGAGAGGATGCACTAGGATATAAATTTTGAGGTAAGTCCAAAAAAATTGGCATAGTCATTTTTGGAGGTAACTTACCAATAGCGACTAAGTCGGCCTCAGATTTCTATGCCTGAGCGTACAAGGCTGGAAATGTGTTGACATTAGCATGTCGGATGCTCATGCTGATGTCAGAATGGAAAGCCCTTAGGTAATAAAATGTTGCTTGCTCCGAGGTGGGCCGAAGGCCGTCAATAACTCTCTACCAGGTTCGGGTGAACCTGACATTAAAATCTGCTACCTCTTCTTGAGGGTGCCTCTGAATGGTGGTGAACTAGTGCAACAAGGAGAAAGGGTCCACCTATTCATTGAAACCCCTTATCAATTGTTCCGCTAACTGGTCCCATGTAGCAATGGTACTGGGCGACAGCGATCGGTACCAGTAGAGAAGCTTACCTCTGAGCGAGAGTACTAGCAGTCTTACCATGATGTCTTCTTCTATGATGTGGTGGATGGTTTCTAGTGAAGCGACATCTTGGACATGCTCGTAGGTTGTCTTTCTCATACCATCATACGTGGGCAGAGCCTTTAACGTTGCGGTTGGGATCTGATTCTGAGCCTATAGATTGAGTGATCCCGAATGATTCCAGGCTAGAAACTGCCTAGGTGGATTTTATGCCATCTAGACCGGAGTGCTTGGTTGAG
Organism: Wollemia nobilis; assembly: GCA_028583015.1. Lineage (NCBI taxonomy): Eukaryota > Viridiplantae > Streptophyta > Pinopsida > Araucariales > Araucariaceae > Wollemia > Wollemia nobilis. The sequence continues at coordinate 16,716,119 of JAQPPZ010000521.1, forward strand.
GGGGCAAGCTAGTTGCGATGTTGGAAGGACTTGGAGTTTGTGAAAATATACCAGCTACTTGCGAGGATGTCCTGACTAATGGGATAGTCGAGGGGACTACTCTAGGATGTTCTCCCAAAGCGTCGATGTTAAGCTCAAAGAACTCAACTGTATCTTCTGGATTTCTAGCCTTCGATCTTGTGATCATGAGGGGGAGGGCTTTTAACCGACTTCAAGATTCGGAGGCTTTTGGGTTCAGCTGAGTCGCCAGATGTTCTTATTTGACAGCAAAAATATGAACATCAATTCTTAATACTGTTTGATGTGGAACGTTTGCATCCCACCGGGCGTGCCAGAAATTATTGGTCAAGAATCTGCCTTAGGTATGGAATGTTTCATCCATGCACCCTAGACCCGACCAACATTGAAAGGCCGAAAGGAAGAAATGCCTTCCGTGCCAATCTCTAGAGAGGGTTGGTTCCCTTGCTACTTTAAACTTGGGGATTTGAGATTAAGGAAACAGGAAAGGAATGATAAATGACTGAAAGGGATGGGAAATATGGCTGTGAGCCAGATTAACAGGGGGTGATGAACAAGCAACATGATCACTTAGTTATACTTTAAACCAATAGCACTTCACACAAAGAATGTAACAAAAATTAAAACTAGATATTCTCAAATATGCAACCTCCAAAATTATTCCAACATTCACCCTCTATCAGAAGCTAGATCCAGACATAGAATTATAGCTATCAGACAAGGAAGCGAATTTAATAGAAATAAAGAATAGAAGACATACACATAAAAGAGATCCAGAATTAGAGCCAAGGATTCTTTGTATTCATAGCAGAGCTTAGGTACAACAGTTTTCTAGCAAAACGTCCATCATTTTACATTAGAATTGCTAGTTTTTATAGAGGATTCCACCTCTAAAACATAAATGCCCAACCACAAAACATCGTAGTGGCAGCAAAGATTTGATTCTAGCACTCATCAGAAAGTAATGAAGCATGGCTCGAATTTGATGACTCCTTGAGAAGTAGTTGCATGGCTTCAATGCGAGGACGTGATTCACCTGTAATGCCATCTCCTTACTTGTTGGAACCGCCTCAATGGTGAAAATTAGATTCTAGGATCCGAGGGGATTGGATTTAGATGCTTCTCTAACCAACCACCATTAAATGAGCGAAAGCGCGATGTTGAAAGCTGCTTTGGGCGATCGCCATTGAAGCAGGGGAGAGGAGTTTCACTGAAAAGAGGCACGAAAGGGAGTTTTGATGTCTCCTTCGAGCGAAACAAGAATTCATTGGTGTGGGCCCCAACTTGCCTTTGTTTGAGCATTGACCCAAAAAGGACCTTCGCTCTGCTCTTTGCTCACAATAGGATCACCAGACGCATCATGAAATGCCACTTGGAAGTCACTTTGTGAATATCAAAACTCTTTGTCACCTTGCTAGAGAGGTGGGACCCAACTTGGGAAACGCCAAAGGCGTTTCACCCATACAAGGTCCGAAATGGGCTGGCGCGCTCAAGTTGGGGTGAAAGCACTTGGGTCCCACTTAGTTTCGACCGTCTTCTAGCCCGAAATGGGCTTGCGCTCTCAAGTTGGGTGAAAGCGCTTGGGCCCCACTTGCAATTTTTTTTCGCAATTGAGTTGCGTTGGCCTTAGAAAATGATAAAAAGGCGCTTTCACCCATACAAGCCCCGAAAAGGGATTGCGCTCTCCAGTTGGGGCAAAAACACTTGGGCTTGAGGGGCGAAAAGGATTGGGCCCCACTTAGCATTTGTTTGAATTTTAGCCCAAAATTGGCTTTCGCTTCATTTTTCCTCAAAATTGAGTTTTGCCCATACAAGGCCCGAAATGGGCTTGCGCTCTACTCTTTCTCCGAAATCAAGTTGCGCTGAAGCATGGCGCGAAACTACTCTCGCCCACGACTTAAAAACAAAGACCCTGCATGATGAGTGAAAGGAAAGGACTGCATGCTTCCTTGAGCGCAGCCAACAAATCTCGACAACAAAACATGGAAAAGAAGGAATACATTCTGAAAAAGAAGAGTTTTTCAGGGAAGAAGAGATTATTACATAGCAAAATTTCTCACAAAAGAAAACAATGTGGCAGGGATGCCAACAACACTATAGGAACTAAATAAATTCTAGGTATTTAAATTCTTACACGTAGTTTGTAAAACCTTTCTAGCAAATTTACTAATTTTTTATCCAAATTATAGATTTATGCCTTAATAATTAGATCTCACAAAATTTGCAAATTTCTTTGTGAAAACTCCAAACTAATTTTGCTAAAAATTGCTAATGCCTACTAAAGTTTTGTTGAAACCCTAGATTTATGCTTGGAATATAATCAATGATAGGGTTTATTCTTAACGAAATCACCATAAAATAACCAAATTCCTTTTATTTTGAATATTTGAATGTTATTCCAGTTGTGTGTTTCATTAGATCTACAATTTTCCTTGTCTAACCAACAAATGTTTCTACTAAAATAAAACTGTGAGGTCTTGCTAGATGTGCTAAAAAATCTTAGTATGAATTTGCTTAATGGTTACATGCACCTTAGACCCTAGTAAGATTTGGTGTAAACTTAGCTACAAGAGACCAAAAAAATGGACTCCAATCACATAACACAAATGCAATATAATGGAAGAAACTTGCAAATTGATATTCTTCTCATTCATGAATTCACCCCCTTCTCCAAAAGATTACAATCCATCATATAGCAACCAAAAACCAAAGAAACCCTAAAACGTCTTTTTCTAAAAACTGCTAAAAATAGATATTTTTTTCTAAAACCTGCTAAAAATAGAAATGAGTTGGATTCCACCCAAATTTGGTGCACATATCCCTCTTACAATAAAAAACCTTACTTTAAAATATTAGGCCTCAACTTAAGGTATAACAAAATATAGTAAAATTCCAACATCCAAAAAAACCTAAAAAACCTGGGAACCTATTCTAAAAGCTAATTTTGAGACACTAGATGTTGGAGTTAGGTCCCGAAAACATTATTTTTGGAGGATGAGGCGAATCAAAGATTAGCTTCATGCGGAACCACCTGTTAAATTTCAAGGCAAACGGGCGTACGGTTCACAAGTTATGGATCCGACAAGGTGCATCAAGATTGGATGAAAGGGTTTTCATCTGATCAACCTCTAGAGAGGACCAACTCCCTATTGATTTATTTTTAATTTATCTAGAACTATCAAGAAAAGGGTGAGGAAATACAAAAAAGAAATGCAAAAAGTTAAGCAATCATGATCAGTTAAGTTGATCTCAATGTGTTTCTTAAAAACCCCATAGCCACAATTTACCTCTAAATAAGTAGATCTGCAACATATATTCAAGAAAAGGCCTAATAGGAATGAAAGAACAAAGTTGTAATCATTATTTTAATTTGCACTAGGTGATAAAGAATAGACATAGTTTGAAACTGAAAGACTATGCACATTCTATAAATAACAATTATAGAAATTTCTTTAGCTTAATATTATAACAAAAAGACAACTTTAGATATTGGATTTCCAAAAGGATCCTTACAAATGAACCTCTGCTCTTATTTATAGATGAAAATCAAAATCTTAACTTCTATTATCGCATTAACATAGGTCATTGCTTCTCCCTTTATTTTCAACTTTGGTGTTGATTGTCTTAGTAGGTAGTTATTATGGGTCTTGCATCACTCTCTTCTTCTAGATAGTTTCTAATTTTGCTAAAGGCTTTCTTTCAACAAATTAGCCCATTTTCTTGTTTTTCCTTATAATTCCTATTTTTTTATGCATCAAAAATTTAATTGTCTAATGCATTAATGCTAATGTTAGCATAACATTGACTTGATTGATCATAAGATGAACATGTTCAATAGATCAATGTGTTTAGATTGACATGCTCAAGAACTAGTCATGTTTGCATATTGATAGGTTATTATTTTGCCTCCTTGACCCCCATGACTTATTCAGTTGGCTCTTTCTAACAATTTGGCCTGCAAGATAACTTGTCGATGATGGTGGGTCACTTTGTTCTCTCTTTTTTCTAATTAAACTTCAAATATCCATGTGAGCCCAAGTGCGTACATAGCCAATGGTGGGACCTCCCTCCTCTATTTCAATTCCTTGGTTCATCCAATTGATGGATCAACAATTTGGTTTCCCTTTCTTTCCTTTGTTGATCAATTTACATGTTGACGTCATCTTCACATTGATTTTTAGTGAATTAACTATCATTCCCAAGTCCTTCATTCCTTTCTTTCCTTTCCAATTTGCTATTTGATTGGCCAAGGTGACATCATCCTAATAAGGCCCTATTCAATAAATTGGTATTGTTCAATGAGCCAACATTATTCAAAGGGTCAATACATTTTGAAAGTTACTTATTTTGGAGATTGCTTCTTTAACAAATCGGTGTGCTATATGATGAATCAATATTTTGAGTGGGCTAACATTCAACAAACCACATCTTCTAGACTTAGTTTGAATTTTGTAAAATTTGGGAGCTTTACCTCTTGGAATATTGTTATTTTGTGGTCTATCTTTGCACTTCCTAATTTATATAGTTGACTTATTTGACTCCTTCCAATATTTTATTTATCGATCTATACTCCACTTTGATAATGTGACCAATTTGCTATTTGATTATCCATCAAGATGTGAAAATAACTATAATTATTTTTAGCCACTAGTAAAGATTTTTAATTTTTATTCAAAATCCTATGGCAATCTTCACCAAAAAATATTTTCAATTTACAAGTGGTTCGTGTTCAAAAATAGAGGACAATATGATACAAACTATTATGACATGAAAAACAATTGCTAGTGACAAATGGGATTCATAGATCTTGATCAATGGCTAAAAATAACATATTAGGGTAAATAATTATGATAAAAAGCATGGCAAAGAGGGCTAGTATGATAATGATTTGGGGTTATATTTCTTCCATGTGGAGGACTACAAGATATTCTCAAGTGGAACATGGGAAAATGAGTCAAGGGAGAAGAGGATTTAGGTTTTGTATAAATGGAGCAATTAACATAATTGATCTTGCTAGTATATGGATGGATATGAGGATGATGAAATAAAGAGCAAAAGAAATTGAAAAATATTACGCTTTGTAAGGAAGAGAATATATTGGAACATTGAAATCTATACATACATATCTTGATTCATTGGACTTTCTACGTGACTCATATTGGACAAAGGCATTAAGGCCATAATTATTAGTATGTACCTCATTGTACAGTTAATTATTTTTAGACTTCAAGAGGTTTCTATGGTCCTCTATGTTGTACTTAGGTATTTGAATGCCATGTATGTTATCATATTATATTTTGCTATAATAGCATTTTTCATTTGTTTTCAACAACTCCATATATATATGCCACATCAATATGCTTAAAGTAAATGTAACTTCTTTTCTTTGGTACTCTAGGAGGTTCTTGTATGATAATATTAGGAGGGATTTTTTTACTAGTGGTGTTAAAAATTTGACATTAATAAGTTCTACACTAGTGAATAGCCCATATGTAACTAATAAGATGCTATGCTTACTTATTAATTTGTAGACATGGAAAATTGACCCACTTTCAGTGGGCAATCTTCCTTAGAGCCCCTAAGAGGTCCCTAACCCTTGCCTAAGGCAAGGATAGGCCTCTCCTCCCTCAGCCTTGCTTGTTTTAGTGCCTTTGGCGAAATCGCGCTCTGTCATGGCCGGGCGCGACTTCGTTGAAGCGATCTCGCGCTCCGTCATCATGGGGCGTGACTTCGCTATTTTTAATTTAATTTTAATTTTATTCTTTTTGGCCCATTTAGACCCAGGTTTAAACCCTCCAACATGTTTTGGCATCGGCTTTGGGTTTATTTTGCCCACCTTTTTCCCTCCAATTTCATCTATAAAAGGAAGGATGTTCTTGCCAAATCATAAAGGCAAAATTTTTAAGTGCAATGTGGATCTTAATGCAAATTTCTGATTATTGATTAAGCTCAAAATATTTATGATAGTTCGTTCTTCTTCCTTTGCTTTCTTCTACTGCAAGCTAACCCCGAAGTGCGAATTTTGGATTTGATCTTCTATTGCGTGGATTGGATTGATTTGTTGTGTGACTTGGTGGATCCATGGTGTAGTTCGGAGAGATAGAGTGCCCGCTTGGATACTTCAATCTTCTCTGCCTACTTCTACGACGTCCATTAGGGTTTGCTTACTTTATTTTTGGCATTTATTTCATCTTCTGCACTCACTTTTTATTTTTCATTAGTTCTAGTGATATCGCACCCGACATTAGCGAGGCATGACTTCGCTTGCCCTAATTAGGGCAAACCAGTCTACAAAGTGAAATCATGCCCCATCCAGGTAGGGCATGACTTTGCTATTGCGTTATCATGCCCGCTCTAGGTGAGGCATGATTTTTCCCTAGAGCACACTAGGGGCAATTTCAAGATTCTGTTTTCACTATTGCATTCCATTTGGCATCTAGATCATACTGCTGCATTCTATTTTCTATTATTATTTTTATTTTATGATTAATTCTCCAAAGGTCAATTTTTGCTTTTGTGTTAAAAGGTCATCTAAAAGGACCTAGGGGGCTTGACTACTGCGCCTCCAAGGATTGTTACACAATGGCCTAAGTAGGCCCCCTAATGCTAATTCTATTTTTTAGTGTTTCATGAGTGATCTTGCAAAAATAGGTATTCTTGATATCATTGGACAAGAGGCAGAAAAAGCTAAATCAACCACCGGTCTAGATAAGTGCTCTAATCATTCTATTGGTTGAAGATCTGATTTAATTATTGATTCTTAGGCATCTGAAAGTGAAAGGCATTTAGTTTGCATCTAGGGATAATTTTTGTGCATCTATTTTGTATATTTCTGCTTTAAAGGTTTTCTGAAATAAACCCTAGGTTAGTGAGCATTCAAAATAAAGAATCATTTTAGGCTAGCTCTTGTATGCTTGCATTCTATTTTTATTATATTCTATTTTTTACATTGTCCTTTATATTTTCTAGCTTAGATCTAGAAAGGCCAAACTTAGGTGTTTTCTTAAAACTGAATACATCAAACATTCCTAAATATCCTGAGGACTTGGAGCGAGTCCTTAAACCATTCCTGGTGAACCCTTCCCCTAGCACCGAGTGTAGAGAACAACATACCCCCATGGTTCACCCCAAAAGGCTCTCTACCTTGTGGATCCAACCTTTTTTGGGAATTGTACATGGTAGGGCAGTTTTCCCCCTCTACATATTTGGTGAACCCGACGTGAACACCTCATTTTATTTTAAACAATAAGCAAGATCATTAAATTGTGTGCCAATATTTAAAAAGATAATTCTTTTGTATATAAGTGCATAAGTTCCTCTTTGGTCTTAGTTTGTCTTACTCCTTTTTCTCAATGGCTTTTGACCTTGGGGAAGGATGAAGACTCCTTAGGTTTGATGAGATTTTTCATGAGAATGATCAAATTGATAGAGAAAATCATAACCTAGAAGAAGAGGTTGATAATCATCTTGATCCTATCCAAGATCCCAATGGGAATATCATCTTTAAATATTTTGATCATATATGGACTTTTTATAAGTATCATAAGCATGCTTTGGATATGGCCTTAGAGGAAGAAGCATTACTTGAAAAGGATATCCCACCTCAAGAAAATCCTTTGAGTGAACCTTTGAATCATGGTAATCAAACTTGTCAACCTACTTATGCCACTACTATGACCACCAACATTGGATTGAATCCACCATTCCTCCAACTAGTAGTAGCACCCAAAATTGTTTTCAATTTCCTCCTTCATCTTCTAATATCAACACTATTTCCTCTATTCCACCACAAGTTAATCTTCCATTCTCACAAGGCACCACATATAACAACAACCTTCACATGTCCAACCTAAGTCAAGGGAATATGGGAAACATACATATAATCCAGAAATGCAGAATTTGGCAAATATTGTGAATCAATTGGTTTCAAGGATGGATATGATTCAACCTTCAGGGTTTACATACAACTATAAAGAAATGTGTAGTCAGCCATTGGATCCTATTGTTGCTGCTAGACCTTATCCTAAGCATTTTCCTATGCTAATTTTACCAATCTATAAAGGGACTGAAGATCCAATAGAGCATTTAAGAGGATTCAGGATAGCTTGTCATGATCTTATTTATGATGATATGCTCTTATTGAAAACATTTCCAAAGAGTCTTGTTAGAGTAGCATTAGAATGGTATTATCGATTGCCCAACTATTCTTTGAAGAGTTTTGAGAAGACTGCAGAGATGTTTGTTCATCAATTTAGTGCTTATATTGAAAAGGAAGTGACTATGAGAGATTTATATGATTTAAAGCAAAGTAAAGAAGAAAGTTTTCAGAATTTTTAGCTCATTGGAGAAGTTTAGTTGGTCGATTAAGACAACCTATGTCTCAAAAAGATATGCTTGATATATTTATTGGTAATTTACAAGAACAATTATCTTATGCTTTAGAAACTACTACTATCACATCTTTAGATCAAGCAATTGAGTTAGCAAGAAAAGTGGAACAAGCTCTCATTAGAAGAGGTCAACTTAAGGTTAAAGAAGATAAGCCAATTAAGTCTCAACATAAGAATAAGCATATAGGAGGTAATAGTGATAGTAGGCCTATTAACAATGTCAATAACAACCTACAAAATATTGTACTTCAAAAGCCTCCTCAAAGGAATTTCACAAGACTTAATATCCCTATGGAAGCAGTTTTAAAACAACTATTGGATGCTAAGGCAATAGAATTACCTCCTATAAGACAACCAGATACTACAACTCATTGGTATAAAGCAGATCAACATTGTGCATATCATAGAGTAGAAGGACATTGGACTAATTCTTGTAAAAGGTTGAAACATGTGGTTCAAGATTTAATTGATGTTGGTCGCATTGACACTAGTAGTTTTCAATCTTCCAACAACTAGTAGAATCAGAATAGAACAAGATAAACCAACCAAGTATCCTATAAAAGTGTACCACATCAGTATAATAACAACATGGTTGGAATGATAACAACTACTCTAAGAAAACTTGTATAGAATATGGATGATTCAACAAATATTCCACTCTTAGAACTTCTACAGAATTCTCAAGCCCATAAAGAAGCTATGATAAATATTTTGAAGCAGCAACCAGTACCTCCAGATATTTCTCCTAGTGATATGGCAAAGGTTATAGGCTCTCTCTAGAAGCCTCATCTAACATTTTTAGATAATGATATGGCTCCCTTAGGAGTACAGGAAGATTCTTCTCTATACATCACTGCTTACATTGGGGACACTCTCATCAAAAGGGTTATGATTGATAATGGTTCTTCACTTAATGTTTGTACACATCATTTCTTTCAAAAATTTGGATTGAAGAAGGAAGATTTGATTGCATCCAGTGACATCATTAAAACTTTCAGCAATGATTCTCAAGAAGCTTGTGGCACTATATTACTCCCTCTTAGAGTTGGACCAAAAATTTTAAAAACAATATTTTATGTGGTGTCTTGTCCTGCATATTTTAATCTTCTTCTTGGATGACCTTGGATTCATGCAATGAAGGTTGTCCCTTCTACTTTTCACCAATGTGTAAAATTTGAATTTGAAAACCAAATCATTTCTATCATGGGAGATCCTCATCCATTTGAATTTTTCTCACCAGAAGATCTAGCCCAAATCAATTCATCATAATCTTCCTCTAAAAATTCTTCTACAAATATTTCATCACAGGATCAAGATGACTCTTCTTGTTTAGATCTTCTCTTTGATGAATCTCATCAAGGTTTAGAATGGAGTGTTAAGGATGAGGGTCCACCCTCTCCTAAGGTCTTAACCCCAGAGTCACATGTTATAGATGAGGCTTTATCTCAGAATGACATCGACTTTGATGGGTTTATCCCTTGCGTAGCGTAGGTTGAGTCTTCTAGTTCTCAAGTGGACTTTGGTTCTATGTCTCCCGAGGACCTTGAGCAATTAGGAGTGATTCCTGCCCCACCTCCTCTTGAGGATGATTTATCCATTCTTATTGAGGAGACCATAGATGTGAACATAGGTTCTGAGGAAGCCCCTAGAATCCTTAAGTTAGGCAAAGCCTTGACCATGGATGAGCAGGAGCAATTGACCAATTTATTGAAATAATATCAAGATATTTTTGCTTGGTCATATGTCGACATGCCAGGGCTTGATCCCTCCCTTGTCATGCATCATTTGGTAGTTAAGCCTAATGCTAAGCCTATTAAGCAAAAACTTTAAAAGATGCATCCGAAGGTCACCCTTTCAATCAAGGAGGAGCTCCAAAAACTCCTTGACATCAGTTTTATAAAAGCCATCGACTATTCTGATTGGATCTCCAATATCATTCCTATAGCTAAGAAGGAAGGAACAATCAGAGTATGTACCAACTTTTGAGACATTAACTTAGCATGTCCCAAGGATGATTTTCCCTTGCCCAACATAGACCAGATTGTAGATTTCACTACCAAATGTGGAATGCTTTCGCTCATGGATGGTTTCTCAGGTTACAATCAAATTATGATTGCTCCTGAGGACCAAGCCAAGACAACATTCACTACTCCATAGGGTACCTTCTACTAGAAGGTCATGCCTTTTGGCCTTAAGAATGTAGGAGCTACCTATCAATGGGCCATGACTTATATTTTCCATGACATGATGCATGATATTCTCTAGGACTATGTGGATGACCTTTTGGCTCATTCCTTAGAATGAAAGGATCATGTCCATGACTTAAGATGAATCTTTGAAAGGCTTCGACAATACAAGGTTCATCTTAAACCCGCTAAGTGTGTGTTCGGAGGTCACATCTAGCAAGTTGTTAGGTTTTATAGTGTCTAGGTGAGGCATTGAAGTGGACCCTGCTAAGGTAGCAACTATCATTGATATACCTCCTCCTCACACCCTGATCGAGCTACGTAGTCTGCAAGGTAAGTTGTAGTCTATCCATCGGTTCATTGCCCAGTTAGTCGATAAGTGTCAACCTTTCCTTCGGCTCCTTAAGAAGGATGTAGTTTTTTGATGGGATTTTGAGTGTCAGAAATCTTTTGATGACCTCAAAATATATCTCACCTCCCTACCTATTTTAGTTCCCCCTATGCCTAGTAGGCATTTGTTGCTTTACATAGCAGCCACCGCTCATGCTTTGGGAGCCATGCTAGCTCAACATGATGATGAAAACAAAGAGAGAGCTATCTACTATATTAGTAGAACTTTGGTCAGCTATGAAACTAGGTACACTCCCTTAGAGAAGCTTTGCCTTACCATAGTGTTTGCTTCTCAGAAGTTAAGACACTACATGCTCAGCCATAAGACATTGGTGATTGCAAAGTTTGATCCTTTGCACTACTTGATGTCTAAGCCCCACCTATTAGGTCAAGCTGCTAAGTGGGTGTTGGCCCTTAGTGAGTTTGATTTGACTTTCATAGGTCAGAAGGCTATCAAGGGTCAGGTGATTGTTGATCAGTTAGCCTCTGCTCCCCTAGAAGCTACCCATCCTATAGTTGTTGAGTTTCTCGATGAGTGCTTCAATGTTGAAATTGAAGAGTCTAAGTCTTGGAATTTATTTTTTGATGGAGCCCGATGCATGAAGGGCATTGGAGCTGGAGTCATTCTAGTTACACCACAAAAATAGCTCATCCCTTTGTCCTTCAAACTTCATTTCTCTTGCACAAATAATACTATAGAATATGAAGCTTTGATCCTTGGTCTTAGAGCAGCCTTAGCTTTGCAGGTTAAGGTCCTTTCGATCTTTGGTGACTCTCAACTTGTGGTTAATCAGATCAATGATGTTTATCAGACTCGAGATGATAAGCTTAAACCCTATAAGGAGATTGTTACCAAGTTGTTGTCTTCTTTTGAGCAGGTAACCATAGAGTCTATCCCTAGATCCTCAAACCACCATGCGGATGCCATGGCTACTACTGCATCCTTGTTCCCTTTGGAGTTAGAAGATGATCAAGCTTCGATTATCATTCGAAAACTCTAGGAACCTACATCTTTGAGTTCTTGTTTGGATCCCCTAGAGTGTTTTACCATCGAATATTCCCCATATAAACCATGGTATAATGACATATTTAATTTTCTTAAATATGGTTCGATGCCTGATGGTTTAGATCACAATCAACGTAAGCTATTACACAAAAGAGCATGTCAATTTGTTATAATTGGCAATACTTTATATCGATATTCTTTTGAAGGTATCCTCTTATGATGCCTTAACTCTGATGAAGCCCAACTTGCTCTTAGTGATGCTCATGAAGGTTCATGTGGAGGCCATTTTAGTGGTAATGCTATTACCAAAAAGCTCCTTCGAATGGGGTATTATTGGCCTTCCATGGAGAAATATGCATGTGATTATGTTCGATGTTGTGACAAGTGTCAATGCCATGATCATCTTATTCATGCTCCTTCTCAAGACCTTCAAGTAATATCTTCCCCTTGGCCATTCTCCATGTGGGGATTGGACATTATCGAGAAGGTTAACCTAGTGTCATCTGATGGTCATAAGTTTATCATTACTATGACTGAGTATTTCACTAAATGGGTTGAAGCCATACCTCTAGCTATGGTGACTGGAACTCAGGTTTCTAAGTTCATCTTCAACCAGATCCTTTGTAGGTTTGGGATTCCTTCGATGATTATTTTTGACAATGACACTCCTTTCAAGAACAAGGATATCCATAATATTTGTGCTAAGTACAAGATTCAACATAGATGGTCAACCCCTTATTACCCTCAAGGTAATGGGTAAGCCGAAGCATCCAATAAATCCTTGATCAAGATTTTGAAGAAGTTAGTTAATAAGATCGGTCGTGACTGGCATACTCAACTTTATCCTACCTTGTGGGCCTATCGTACTAGCGTGCATACTCCCATAGGGGCCTCACCATATGTCTTGGTATATGGGTCTGAGGTAGTGTTTCCTTTTGAGTTAGAGGTTCCTTCTTTGCGCATCTTGTTGCAAGATGTTGAGGTCGATGATGAGTATCGTGTAGATCATTTGCACCAATTGGAGTTGTTGGATGAAAAGTGCATTCATGCCTTAGAGCATTTGTGAGCCTATCAGGATAGGCTCCGATGATCTTACTCTAAGAAAGTTTGCAACCATTATTTTGAGGTTGGGGACCTTGTCCTCAAAGAAAACCAAAAGAACACTAATGCTCGTGTTGATCTTCGAGGTAAGTTTCAGCCCAACTGGTTAGGGCCCTTTGTCATAACAACTAAGTTTGGTTTAGGTGCTTATAAGTTGGCTTCTATGGATGGTAAAGAACTTAAAGAACCAATGAATATAATGCATTTAAAAAGATATTATGCTTGACCTATTTTTCATATTGCATATGCATTTAGTTAGATCATGTTGCATGTTTGCCTGACATATTTTGCATGCTTGTCTATCATATTATGCATGATTGCCTATCATTCTATTCTTGCATATTGCTTGTCATATTTGCATCATTGCTTGCTCATGACTGCTTGTTCATATAGCTTCTGGGGATTCATGACAATGGCATGTGATGATACCTAGTTAGGTCATAGCTCACATGCATTGCACTTTCACTAGGGTTATGATGCCTAGCGAAGCCCCAACCTAGGGCCCATGCATTTTCATCCCTTCTTCTCTTCTTTGCTTCCTTTGCTCTTTCTTCTCTTCTCTCTTCTTCTTGTATTCCTTGAATTTGAAAGTTTTACAATGATCATCATTTCTCCTCCAAGTCAAGGAATGCAATCCTCTTTTGGTATGTCCTTGTCTTTTTGCATGATTCTTATTTCTCCTTTGTCTTCTTTGTTCAGATAAGGATATACATTCTTCTCTTCTTTGATTACACATTTCCTCCCTCTTGACTTTTCACTAGTTGAAACTTCAAGCTAGGGGCACACACGCACAATTATTTGCTCCTCATTTTCTTCCTCTTATTTCTTCTAGCACATGCACACACTCACATCGTGTTATGCTCATATTGATTGGTCCATACATACATGCGCATACACCTTCTCAGGTAGTACTAGCATATACATACATCATTTTACATCAACATACACTATAACACCCCTATCAAGTTATGTCTCTCTTTGACTCAATGGGCCCAACACCCCATTACAGGATCAACTCCTTGGCCATTGATAGTAGGCCTCGACATACATCCTAGTGGGTAATCACCCCACAATAGTTACTAGTGAGCAACCACCCATAGCGGGTTATACTATACACTTCACTTATTGGTCCATATTTAGTGAGTACTACACCCATAGTAGGTTCTTCACTCCATACATGGACCATATTTTGAGCATAACACCCTCTAGTCAGGGTTCTGATCTAGCTTCCTTCTCGATTTCAGATGGTTGACCTTTGGAGTTTTATCATTGTCTTCTTCTTCTTTTTCCACTTCACAATTTTCTATTTCCTCTCTTCTTCCTCTTTCTTCTTCCTCCCTTATTTCCCTCCTTTTCTTCCATGCATTTCATACTAGTTGCATTAGATTCATACTATACCCAATAATATTTGTTTTGCTTCACTTGTTTTGTTCTTCTATATTTTGCTTTCTTTCTCTTTACCTTTTTGAGTTTCTTAAGGAAGTTCCTTTCCTTTCAAAACTCGAGGGGGCACCCTAGCCATAGAGGCATTAATGGTAGTAATACCTCACCTAGTGTGTAAGGGTCTAGAGTATCCTTTGTGATACCCCTCTTACACCACCTCCTTTACCTAAACCTAGCCACCCCTTCTTTGTGCTATTGTATGCTTACCCATAGGAGTCTACATCCTTTCTTTGATGCATTTACTAGGCCATAAATGCATCAAAGAGGGGGCAAAATGTAGACACGGAAAATTGACCCACTTTGAGTGGGAAATCTTCCTTAGAGCCTTTAAGAGGTCCCTCACCCCTGCCAAAGGGAAGGGTAGGTCTCTTCTCCCCCACTTTCTTTTTTAATCTTTTAGTGAAATCATGCTCCATCATGAGGTACGACTTCTAAGTGATATCATCCCCCATCATATGGGCACGACTTCTTATTTTTAATTTAATTTTTATTTTATTATTTTTGAGCCCATTTAGACCCAGGTTTAAACCCTCCAACATGTTTTGGCATCAACTTTGGGTTTATTTTACCTATCTTTTTTCTTCCAATTTTGTCTATAAAAGGAAGAATGTTCTTACCAAATCATAAGATGCAAAGTTTTTTTAAGTGCAATGTGATATGCGAGTAATGCAAAATTTTGATTATTGATTAAGCTCAAAATATTTATGATAGTTCATTCTTCTTCCTTTGTTTTCTCTACTACAAGCTAACCCCGAAGTGCAAATTTTAGATTTGATCTTCTATTGCATGGATTGGATTGATTTGTTGTGTGACTTGGTGGATCCATGGTGTAGTTCGGAGAGATAGAGTGCCCACTTGGATACTTCAATCTTCTCTACCTACTTCTACAATGTCCATTAGGGTTTTCTTACTTTATTTTTGGCATTTATTTCATCTTCTACACTCACTTTTTATTTTTCATTAATCTACAATGATATCACACTCGACATTAGCGAGGTGCAACTTCGCTTACCCTAATTAGGGTAAACTAGTCTACAAAAGAAATCGTGCCCCATCTAGGCAAGGCGTGACTTTGTTCTGTGTTATCATGCCCACTCCAAGTGAGGCATGATTTTTCCCTAGAGCACACCAGGGGCAATTTCAAGATTCTATTTTCACTATTGCATTCCATTCTGCATCTAGATCATACTGTTGCATTCTATTTTCTATTTTCTATTACTATATTTCTATTTTATGATTAATTCTCCAAAGGTCAATTTTTACTTTTATATTAAAAGGTCATCTAAAAGGACCTAGGGGGCTTGACTTTGCACCTCCAAGATCTATTACACAATGGCCTAAGAAGGCCCCCTAATGCTAATTCTATTTTTTAGTGTTTCATGAGTGATCTTGCAGAAACAAGTATTCTTGATATCATTGGACAAGAGGCAGAAAAAGCTAAATCAACCATCGGTCTAGATAAGTGCTCTAATCATTCTATTGGTTGAAGATCTGATTTAATTATTGATTCCTAGGCATCTAAAAGTGAAAGGCATTTAGTTTGCATCTAGGGATAATTTTTGTGCATTTATTTTGTATATTTCTGCTTTAAAGGTTTTCTGAAATAAACCCTAGGTTAGTGAGCATTCAAAATAAAGAATCATTTTAGGCTAGCTCTTGTATGCTTGCATTCTATTTTTAGCTGTCATATTCTATTTTTTGCATTGTCCTTTATCTTTTCTAGCTTAGATCTAGAAAGGCCAAACTTAGGTGTTTTCTTGAAATTGAATACATCAAACTATTCCTGAATATCCCGAGGACTTGGAGCGAGTCCTTAAACCATTCCTGGTGAACCCTTCCCCCTAGCACCGAGTGTAGAGAACAACATACCCCCGCGGTCACCTTGGCTCTCTCTTGTGGATCCAACCAAGAATTGTACGTGGTAGGGCAATTTTTCCCCTCTACATTAATTGAAGTAACATTATTTTCTATGGATGAACTTTGAGTATTTTGATGGTTAGAAAACAATCATTATACATGTAAAGTATTGGATTGATAATATTATTGGGGTTATTATTTTAACCATATAAGTGTCATATTTATCTCTCTTCTCTTTAGAGGGTATTGAAGTCATAGTTTTCTCCAAACAAAGTAATGACAAGAAACTCTTGTTTTTTTTTGTAATTGCCAAATCCACATTTAGGAATTTTATTTGAAAAGCAAAATGAACCCTCTTTATACCATTTAGACATTGGTCTCTTTGATTAATATAATTGGATAATTTCATCATCTAAATGTTTCTCTTTTAAGTTGTTCCACACTCATTATTAGTGACCCATGAAGATAATGTTGATTTACTCATGGTTGTTATATTTGTTCCTCTTGAGAATTTTTCATGAAGTAAATAAATGGTTTTCTATTTTTTCATTAGTCTTTGTAATATCTATATTATGTAGAAGCTTGAAATATGTAATCCCATATTTAATAACACCTCTAATTTTGTTCTTGGGTTTTGGTTTTAATGTACCTTTTTACTCTTCAAGTCTTATCAAAGTCATAACATGTGTTCTACAATGTTATAAAGTAGCAAGGTTATATTGTCATTTGAGATCATTTTGAAATGGTGGAAAAATGGAAATTTTAAGTATTTCTCTTAAGGCTATTATTATGTATATTATGTTTAGCTTGATAATCAAGGCCTTTACATCATTGAATTTTTTTTTTTAACTTTTTCCTTGTATTTGTTTTACCATTACAACTTATCTTATAACATCATTTTGTGTGGTTCAATCCCTAAAATCATATGTAAGAAGAGTGACTAGTTGATTAAAGCTTGTAATAGATCCTTAAGGAATGTTTGTATATCAATATAAAATATATCCTCTAAAGGATCTAGCCAATATGTTAGTTGTAACATATAGATTCATATCTATCCAATCTTTGTAATTGTTGTGAAAACCATTTATAAATATTTAAACATCAACATATTGAGTTGCATCATAGAGATAAGGTTGACGAGTATTTTATATATATTATTTTAAACCCATATTTTTGTGGGAATGCATGTCCAATAGGACCTCTTTCATATAAAACTAATGTAAATATAGTCATTTATAATCAATTTATACACTTTTGGATTTAATATGCAATTAAGTACCTTATATAATTATATGAGCAATTTCTTTTAGTTTTTGTATGATTTATGATGTGTTTGGATTGTTGACCTTTATTTCCATGGATTAATTATTTGTTGATTACTTATGGAGGAATATGAATAGGTCACTATTAACAATAAAACATTCCAGATTAAGGAAATCTATTTGCTATGTAAACTTGTCAACTATAGAAACTTGTTAGATATGGACTAGTTATAATGCATGACTATGGAAGCATGTCACCTATGGATACATATCGATTATGAAAACTTGTTGTTTATACAAATCTATCATCTATAAAAACTTGAACTAGATGAAAGTACAATGATATATATGTTATTGTTAATGTCATAAAGTGAGATGATTGGTAAGATCATACCCATATGCACACTCCATGGTCAAATTCCTTGGGAAAAGGGGTTGTTAAACCCCTTGACCTCCATATTCAGGTTGACTCCTTACCATCCTATGTTAATCTAATCTAATCTAAGTTAAAACAAGAAAAGTAAATGTAGAAAGTAAACATTGGAAGGTAATGGTGTGAGAGAGTAAAAGTAAAATATGACCATTTTCCATAACAAGCATAGTGTATTTATTAATAAAGCAAATTAGAAAATTTAAAAACAATAATCTTAGTCCATATTAGATACAAGTCCAAAGTGGAAATAAGAATTAACAAAAAAATGTAAGGCAAAACCACTCATATACGCATACAAAATAGGTCCAACACAATGAGACACAATTTTGTATAAAGGCTATACCAATTTTCCATTAATCAAAATACGAAATATATATTTGGAGAGGGTAACTCTAACGTTTCCTCAAATGGCCAAAATATTATTTACAATAGGCCCTGGATTGTTATTTATAGTAAGGGATTTACTCTTTTTACTCTGAATAAAAGAAAATTACATGTATGAATTACAACAAGAAGACAAAAATATTATTTTCAAATTAGATTCACTTGGGTAGGTTGCTTATAATATTGATTGTTGAAACTATTGACAGATTAGAGGATGAGGACTATAGTTTTATGAATCACTTGTTTGGATCAATACTTAGTCATTCTTGCTACAATTTGGTCTTAAAATTTCCAAAGCTATTGAATATTTTGTTGTTTATCTTGGGGCATCATGCCTTTCTTGTTTGATAATCATTGTCAAGCTACTTGCAATGTGTCAAAGGCATTATTGTATACTACATTTCTGGTGACTTGAAAGGATGCCAAGCTTGTTTTGCAAAAAACCATAGATAGTATTGATCCTTGGGCATGCAGTATTTAAAATTAGGATAAAATAATAGCAAAATTTAAAATTATGGGTGACATGCAATCAACTTTAGGCCAACAGGTTCCAAAAGCACCTACTAGGCTACACCAAAAGTTATGTCCAAATTGTCTAGCGCCTTGCCAAATAATGCTTGCTCCTCATATTAGCATCTTTGGGAGACTCTCCCCTTCATATTTTTTAATTTATTGACTTCTCTAATAGAATTTTTACTTCAATAATCTTATTATAGGCATCTCCACATTAATTTTCTCTTTATCAATTGGATTGACAACATTTATGGAGTTTTATTGATAGGAGAGTACCTTAGGGAATTTCTTATTTAGTTATTATTGCATCCCATTTTTCATATATTCAACTATCATTCCAAGAGTATCATAGACATATTTCACCATTGGAGCCTCCTTTGATTATAGGATATGTCCTTTAACTATGTGATTATAATCTTCTTATCTGACCTACCCATTTGCTTCATTTGTTAATTTCTTTTGAAGAGTAAGGTATTGCACTTATTAAGAAATGTCGAGTGTGCCTTAGCACACTTGGTCTTAAAGAGACTCAACCTACACTACTCTTTTCCAAGAGAAGAGACTCAACTTGGTCCTAAAGAGACTCATCTATCATTCCAAGAGTATCATAGACATATTTCACCATTGGAGCCTCCCTTGCTTATAGGATATGTCATTTAACTATGTGATTATAATCTCCTTATCTGACTTACCCATTTGCTTCATTTTTTCATTAGATAGAAAGATATTTAATGTACTTTGCATTGGATTTTAGCTTCTCTTCCACCTATCTAATTTCTTTTTAAGATCAAGGTATTGCACTTATTCAGAAATGTTGAGTGTGCCTTAGCACACTTGGTCTTGAAGAGATTCAACTTGCCCCACCATTGAGCTATTTTTCTTCATATTTTATATTGAAATTGCCTTGACAACTAATAGATCCCTTCTTCATTTCATTATCTTATATTGGTGGATCATAAATGTAGCAAATGTTGATGCTCTTTCCATTGTTGTTCTTTTGATCAATGCACCTTATTGCCTCCTACATGGTGTCTAATATTTCTTCTCTATTTTTTCTATTAGAGGTCTCCTTTCACCAATTGGGGGAATAAATTATAGACATTGAGGATGAGGTGCTTCTTCATAGTGTGGATTACCTTGGATAGTTATGATGATATTAGAGGGAAGAGTATCATTGTATCTATGGTGACCATTGGACCAATTAGGGTGATAATGCCAATTTGACATGATAATATGAATGATGACATAGAATATATAGTGATGGATGATGTGACATATTGAAATGATGATACATAATTGATCATAGTGGTGTTAATGATGGTAGGGTAAGTTGGAGTGGATATGACATGTGGGATAACCCTCCATATTAGATAAACTAACCTACTAGTGACCCTAAAACTAGGATTGCACTTGTGTAGTATAAGTTAGGGAGATTCAATAAGTGGAAAATATAAGAAATAAAATGGAAAGGGAGAACAATGATGATAATATAATAAATAGGGGTGGAGGTGAAGTGAATATGGTTGTGCAAATATGGTGGAAGTGATTTGTGCTTCTAGATTTATGGATTTCGTTTGTATCACTTTTTCCTAATATGTGAGCTTCCTTCTCTTCTAGAGCCCTTATATTTAGGTTATATATTACTTTTATTCCTCTTTTCTATAAATCATCTAAGGTCTCATAGTCTGATTTATTTTCACCAAACTTTATGTTGATATTCAATTTGTGATAATGTTATTACTAAGGTCTATCTTAGACTCTCATCCATTGGACCATAGAGAGAGAAGAAATAAAACTCTTGCCTTCATAAAAATGGTATAGATTTTAAATATTGCCTTGCCATCATTGTATGCCTAGGTTAGCATTTCATCCTATCAAATTTAGGAAAGAAACCATTGATCTTGGAAAAACCTTCAACCAATATTAGAAGAAAGGGATGATATAAAATGGGAACTTGAGTATCTATTGTAAACCTTTTGCTCATATGAGATGGGGACTTCTATATTTCTTTATAAAATAAGAGAAAATGAGAAGAGAAAATTTATAAAAATGAATAACTATCTTTTTGAATGAAAGATAGTCTCATTCAAAGGATCAGGAAAATAGTTTCCCCCTTTTGATGTCAATATTCTAGCTATCTATAATTTTAATGTAGTGGTAACATCTTTGGCCTCCATTTAAGAGTTTCAAGGTTCAAACCCCACTTAGTATGAGGGGACTGGGACCCCTCATAAAAACCTGTGTAAACTCAAATTTTTATGTCAAGTGGCATTAGCTCAACTAGTTAAATTTCTCAATATTTAAGGAGGAGATCAAGGTTTGAATCTTGCCAAGAAATACATGGATAATACTTAAGATTTGTTATAATACCACTATATGATGATGACGTAATATGGGTGGAGCTCATTTTAATCCCATACAACCAATTGAAAAAGGAATATTCTAACTCAATTTCCAACATCTATGTAAACATATTAAGTTAAATAGAATTAACGATGCATATGGAGGGAATTTTCCAAGGGGGATTCCAAATTTTAAAGTTTGATATATGCACTTTGGAAGATAGTACATTTTATTTCCAAAAAAATCAAAACCCTGAGTAGGTGTCTTTGTTTGGGAAGATAGAGAAACTTTTTCTCCTATCATTCGTTTCTGATCCGCCTCTTGATGTCAACTATATTGAAAATTATACCTTCCTTTAAAGTGGTGGGAAGTATGGGATGGTTCTAGAATTTCTAACAAAGTGATAGACTCGCTTTTTTTCTCATTCCATGATGAATTTTGACGTTGACTATAAATTTGGGCCATCGTATTTATGTAAATCGGTACCACAACATCATTCAATAATAATGACTCCTTTTGCTATTGTTTGCTAATCATCTCAATGCCATTATTCAAAACATAAAACCATTTGAATGTAAATTTTACTCTAGTGTACTCCCCTAGATTATAGGAAAATACCCCATTTCTAACATCATGGCTTCTCTATTAGTCAATATAACTCATTCATCTAGAATCACTTGAATAATATTAGGGATTATAGGTGAATCATTATCTATTTATTGATTAGTGTTTGATTCTAATTATTTATCTTCATAGGTGAGTATTTCTTCGTAAAAGGGCCCACATGAGGTTTCTTCAAACCTTGCACGCTTACCTTTTTTTAAGACAAAATTGTATGTTTCATATTGTGGTTCACTTTCTTCCTAATTTTTACCTATGGGCTATAGTATAAATGTAACATGTAATAGAAATACCTCATGCTACGGTTGCAGAATCACCTTTACTTCTTTAGGATTCTCTTCCTCTAAAGAGAAATCAAATGCCTCATATTCTAAGAGAGCAAGTATTTTGCCTTCCTTTGTTGATTTATAAAGATTGCATATGACAACATCTTAGATAGGAAGATGACATTTAGTAATGTTAGGTGCCTTTGGTATCATAGCAAGTTGAATCTCCTATGGAATATTAGGAACTTGAATATTTTCTTCTAAAATTTCTTGGTTGAAAAAGTGAAATTCCTTTATGCAAGGGAATTTACATGTTGATTCTTCAAACTTTGTAGTGTTTCGTTATCTTCCACATTTTGGCCTAATTCCTTTTTTCATCACTCATGTATGCTCCAATTAATCATTTGAGAGGGGAACAAACGCTTTATGATTTGATTGTGTAATTACCTTTGTTATCTCCTTAGGCAAGACATCCTCAAAAGGGAATCCAAATCAATTGTATTTTAACTTGGTTTTTGCTCCCATCATAGACTCTTCTCCTTCTAGGAGAAAAGTAAATACTTCACATTCTTCTATGGGCTCTAATTATATTTGAGGAAGGATTATTTAATTCATGATCTTCTTCATCCTTAATTTATTTTACCTTCAAAATATTTTTCAATATCAAGGATTTATTTAGACCATATGAGATATACCCCTTGATGGAAGGGTGGGGGTTTATCCATAAGAATTGTTGATCTATTGTTACTTAAAAATTCCCTTGTTATTTTAGGTTCCTTCCTTGTATAAATAGGGTACATTTCCTAGGTAGTAGGCTAAGGATACTCTACAAAATAATTCACTACTACACCTTGGGTAGGGAGGAAATAACTAATTGTTTTAGTTACTCTAAGAATTGCATAGGCTCGTACCACATTGAATCAGGGTGTAATCACCTAATTTACCATTGGTTGGCTTATCATGGGATAACTAATTATTACCAAATTTATGGTAATAGGCTAGTTTTATAATATAGCTTAGCTTGACACTTGATTTATTACTTGGGCATAGTATATTATCATTGTGACAACCCAAACAAACACACACTAGTTGTAGCAATCAAAACTCACTTATAGGCTTAAAAAATAAGGAAGATGGTCCGATAGGGGTAATTTTTATTTATTTTTTTTGGTTCTTTATTTTGCACCCATTAGTAATCAGTACATAGCATTGAATACCACTTTTGGGATTATGACCGCTGTAGTTGGCCTCCCAAGTGGACGAGACTGGCCGGGTCTCGTAGAAGTTTCCATTTAGTGATTCTATCCTCCTCACCCTCTATTTTGGTGAATCCAAAATCACAACATGGGGTTATCCTCTAGGGCCCATAACACCTAGAGGGTGGATGCATAACTCCCCTCCCTTACATGTGGAACCTTGAGTTTAAATTTTACTCATATGTTCCTGTAAGGGTGTTTAGCATAAATGCTATGGTGCTTAATTGGTGACCATGCATCTAGATTAATATCTAGCACCATGGGCAATTAAGGTCATGCCATTCACTTGGCACTGATCATGGTTTCCTTAACAAAATTACAAATATTGTGATGGATGTCCCATTCCATACACTATGGAATTTTATCTCAAATATATAACTCTAGCAATATTATATTGAAGTCACGGTTCCCCCACCAAGATCCCCTAACTAGGTAATATTATATTGGAGTTATAATTCTCCCATCAAGATTCATTATTTGATAACTTCATACAAGATCCACCATCGTATTGCTCACACAATGACCTAGAGGAGATATCCCATAATGCCCCTCATCACCTGTTCTGACCTATTTTATAAAAAATGATCATTTATGAAGTCACAGTGATTACCATAACTATAATCACCGAAATAGGATGTCTTAGTTTTTATCCATCCTCACCTATGGTTTAGTTTAAGATAAACTAAGGTAAATTGTTTAAGGTTCCTCTAAAAGGAGGTTTACTTTATGTTAAAACTAAGAAAGTAATTTCTTTTGGCTAATAATTCATTTGATTCAAATAAAAAAATTCCTTAAAATAACTTATATAAAATAATATTTCTTAAAATAAAGATATTCTATTAAGCAACATTAAGTAAAACAATTCAAGAACAACTTATAGAATTTCTTTTAAATGACGAATTCAAATTATCTCACCATCAAAATAATACCCAAGGTTAAAAATGGATCATTCAAATTTTCCTTATGGGTACTTCAGGTTTCCAAGTAAGTCTATCTATGTAGTTTACTCCCAAATAATACTAAGCATCTTAAATTAAAATCACAAAATAAAATATCTTCTTTTCTAAAAATATATATAACAAATATTGACTAAGTTAAAGATAGACACTTCAAGTTATCTTCTACCAATGTTCCTTTTACCAACATTCCTCTAAATATTTTCTATCATTTGAAATATAAAAGCGAAAGCTTATTCATAACACTATTGAAAATATTGAACATATAGAATAATTAAATCATTTATCTACATATTCTAAGCATGACTCATATATAACTTAAGGTAAAAGGAATATAGAATATTCATCCTCATGATACCTTTCACCCTTTTAAATTTATAAAGATTTTTCTTAATATTTATTTAAGTCCAATATACATAACTTGATTCAATAACAAAATTCAATTCAATAAATAAAATCATATTCTTTAAAACTCAACAATTTTGGAAGAATTACCCACGTGTTGTAGGTGAGTTGGAGAGGGTAGGGCAATCCTCCAAGGTAGGTTCCTCATTCAAATCTCCACCCTACCAAATGCACATCAGGTACTCAAATTCCAATTGATAATGTTGGTGCGATCAGGGTCAGGCGTGACTCTCGGGTGATTTTGACAGTGTAGAACTCCCTGGTCGTGGTTTCTCAGACCAAGGTGACTCTGTAATAGGTTTTTTGCTAAATTAAAAAAAAAAATCTAGAAGAATTCTTTATAATATATCATTTATTTAAGTAAAGTAATAACTCCTTAAAATAAACAACATACATTTAAATAATCTCATATGTGAACAAACTAGTCCAACAAACATATTCCTCGAATATTTATATTGACATATATAAACAGTCTAAAAAAAAGGTAAATATTTATGGTATGAACATGAATTACGAGAAGATTATTCTAAATAAAATATACCTTTAAGAAAAGGTAATCTTTCAATAAACTAAACTTTAAGGATTTCCTACATATTATCCTTTGAAAAACATCAATTCAATGTAAGGGACTGCAGACTTCAATATATAGTATTTATGAACTATCTGTAAGATTCAGATTTTCTTGGGAAGAGTAAACGTATCATGCATCTTATTATAATTTCAAACAACACTAATGCAATAATTTCATTGTTTAATGCACCAATACCCTATGAGTTGATTATTTTGAATAATATAAAACATATGAAATTTATGCAAGTTCAGGCAACTACTACGAGCATTTAATGATTGAAACTCTTCCATATTTATTTTAGAACTTCCTCAACTTATTAATTTTAAATAAAATAGAAGTAATCAAGGCATGTTTCATAACCATATCTTACAATAATACTCTAAGCGATTACACAGTCCAACCATTTAAATATCTATAGCAAAACTACACATAATTTCATCACTCGCAGACAAAAAGTAATATCACAACTTATACCCGATAGATAATATTTGTTCTAAAATCGTGTTACAAAATTCCTTACCACATTATAGGCCATTGAATGGTTACACCTCCAAAGTTTAATATAGTTTCACAATTCTCATTTAATAAAAATAGTTTCTTAAAAAAAATAAAGCTCAAAAGGTTACTATACAAAGAACGTGTCACCCACAGTTGCTTTTAAAGACATAATACAAGGCTTATAAAAATATTTCCTTCGGTGAATGCTTACGCCCTTGCTTAAAGCATAAAATTTGAATTTCGTAGCCAACATGCTCCAGTGTCACCAACTTCAAAGTTTAGGATTGGATTGGGATCGAGTCAACTCCTGAGGGATTATAAATGCATTATATATCTCTAGAATGTAGGTAATAATTTCGATGACTATTTACTGCTTCCTAGGGAAATCACTCATGAAAAAAAAACCACCAACAAAATACATATCAAATTTATTATCTAGTTAAAGAGTAGTATTCCCAATATAACATTTAAAGATACTTAAAATCAATAGAGAGCCTTAGGTAACGGTCTGAAAGCAAACAACAACCAATGATTTTTCTATTTAATAGAATTGCAATAATATCCTCTTTCTACAGAAGTTTAGATTATAAATTTGGTTTGGTTACTAAAACACAAATCCAAGAGGTGTTATAATCCCAAGTGATTTCTTTTAAAGACCCTCTGCTAACTTCACACCGAGTTTAGCATAAATTAAGTACTTAATATCTTATTACCAATTAGTTTGGCTATTCTACAATTACCCATATGAGAGAAAACCCTACCTCATACACCACTAGCCAAACCACCTTGCTAGCTTCAAAATTTAGCACTCGTCACATTCTAGCGCCTTCCTTCATAATGGAAACAAAATGTATAGACTCAGGTTTATAATTTTGAAACATAAAGCATTTTACTAGGTACATATTTATTGGTAGGGAAAGAGACTCATATAAGGTATTCTAAGAAATGTTGCAGACGTAGAATCCTACCCGATAACAATTATGCTCTAAAATATGTACACAGATCTTTTAACTCCATGTTCCCCGCTTTAATTAGAAATCAAAATACCACCAAAATACACTACTAATTATATTCCAAAGGGCGTACACAAATTTCATGCCTCCAAGTTACATACTTTAATTAGAAATCAAACAAACAAAATGCAAACCAAATTATACAACCAACAAACGCAGTCCTTATCCATACACATTTAGTCTAGAATTTCATCCAAATAAATACAAATAGACGAGAACAATATTTAGCCGTATATAAAATAGATTTCACATGTAAATAAATAGACATCTATCCTTTATCTTAAGAAATATTGAACTCAACATAATCAACCTGTATATCTTATTTAGAGCTAGGCTGCTATGACACTTTTGTTCTACACTCGCTAGCTGATCTATTTGAAGGAAGACAATACAAACCATAATATCCTCTTCCTCTTTCAAAATCATTGATTTATAGAAAGCAAGGGGGTTCCTCTTTCAACCAAATGTATTACATGCTAATTGCTATCTTTACATGAAGTTAAATTTTGCTAGGTGGTTTCTTCTTTATTTTAAGAAATTTTATATTCTTTCTTTTAAAATTCATAAAAAACACTAAAGTCATACACATTTTCAACTTAATTTTACTTAATTTATTGATTTTATTTTATTTAAATATATTAATATTTATATATATTTCTTTTTTATTAATTAAATGCCTAACAACATTAAATCAAATCAATGAAACACAATCAGGCATACATACATATAATTATACCTCCAAATTTTCTTCTCGTATAAGCATCTCGATAAAAACTGAAGGTTATTATATTCCAGACGAAAATAGCTCCCATGCTTTGGCACTTTCCTTGTCGTTGAAGGATTTTACAAGAAAAATTTCTTCACTTAGAGGTATAAGACATAGAATACACAACATATATCCAATACAAGACATATAACCATAATGCATCTATATGAATGCAGTTATTTGAGCTTCAAGTACTCATGATTCGTTGGTGAGTGTATCGCTGGTAGGGCTTATTTCATCCCTACCACTTCAAATATCCCATCATGGTGATATTTCACACCTCCATCATTTCCCATTTTGTCTTTAGGGTTGATCTTTATTAGCCTACCAAGAAAGTGTACTTGGTCTTGCAATCACAAAAGTCATCAGCAACACCACATTCTAAGACTAAAAGGTAAAGTACAACTCATTAATTCATCTATACATAAATTAAATAATAGTCGTACTAGGAAGATTGTTACGTTCTTTTCCCCTAAGATTAAACATAGTCCCTGTGTTTAGTTTTACCTTGAAAAAGATACATACACATATGTTTACTTGAGAAAAAATAGAAATTTTTATCTACTCTTTTAGTAGCACAAATATTGGAGAACAGTTTCACTAGATCCTACTTTGATCCATTAATAATCTAGAAAATTCAAAAAACTTGTTATCTACATATTGAACACATCTTGAACACAATAGGATGAACATTATGTTTCTAAGTTGAGATGTGTTGAGAGCATCATGGTTCTCTAACAAGGTATGCTAATAGACCATGAAATCAGTTTTGGTTATGATTTCAAAGATTCAAAAAATCTAGAATCAAGTTACGATGCTTAAGAAGACCATCCCTCATAGAGAAATCCCTACATGGAATTTTTCAAATAAACATAGCTTTTTTTATTGGTGCATGGCTTCTATGAGTTGTTAGCAAATCATTCTCAAATTTTCCTGCATTTCCATTACAGTATCTGATCCGATCATTACTCTATCCTCCAGATTGTCTCAAGATAGAAGGGTTCTACTTCATCTCCCATATGGGATCTCGAAAGAAGTCATCTTGTGATGACTATGATCAAAAGTAGATCCAGCTAAGTAAGGATAACCTCCTATTTAGTTTTATAGGATAGCTTCCCACTTATTCTTATGGGATAACCTCCCATTTATACTTGTGGAATAACCTCTCACTTATAGAATGCTTGGGTAACATGTCTTCAAGGACCTAGTTAATTTTATCATACTTTTTCTTGATTTTCACCCTCACAAAGACTCTATCTCTCCATAGAGAATTCTCTTGATGATATTTTTTAAGTCTTCATAACTGCTCCTTGAATTCTCTGATGAATTATCCTGAGTCGTTCTTCTGTGTTTTTAAAAATACCTGTTCTGATCCCTCCTAATATTCTAGATTTCATTCTTGCATAGCAATCTTGATCAAATATAAGTGGCCTTCATACAAATTTTGATTTGAGAATTTGGTCAACCCTCTTCGGTTGGTTATCTATTTCTAGATGATAGAATAATGCTTTTAGTATGCAAGACTCGATATAGAATCTATCTACAATTTTGAAATGAATTTGGAACCCCTATCTAGAATGATGTCTTCAAGGAATCCATGCAATTGCACAATCTCTGAAATAAGGTGCACAATGGGCTTTTTTAAAATTTCTCAACCCTCTTGTCTCAAGGATAACAAGCCAGTCTCTAAATAATAATAGCTCTTTCTTAATAATAAAGTCCTTGCCCTTATTGGGTTCGAGCTCAACCCATGCTCGATATTTACCAAAAAAACTATCACCCTATTGTTGTTCTCTGAACCTGTCAAACATATCTACATGACATCTGTACATAGCAGTTATGTGCTTTCTTTGATGTAAGGTAAAAACTTGTAGAGGGGGAAAATTTCCCTACTATGTACAATTCCCAAAAGGCTAGATCCACAAGAGAGAAGCCTTTGGGGTAAACCACGGGGGTATTTTGTTCTCTAAACTCGATGCTAGGGGGGAAGGGTTCACTAGGAATGGTTTAAGAACTCACTCCAAGTCCTCTGGTTTTAAAGAATGTTTGATGTATGAGATTCGTTACAAACACCTAGATTTGGTCTTTCTAGATCCAAGCTATAAAAAATAAAGGATAATGTAGAAATACATAATGCAAGAATATAAGAGCTAACCCTAGAATGATTCTTCCTTTGAATGCTTTCTAACCTAGGGTTCTAAATAAACAACCTTTAAGCAAGGGCTCAAGAAATAATACACAAACAAAATTATCCCTAAATGCACACTATATGTTGTTTATTTTTCAAATACCTAGAATTTAATTAGATGTATTGTAAATAAATCAGATCTAGGGTTTACAACAAAAATATAAAGCATTCAAAAACTAGCCTAAAGACTAATAAAAAAACTTATCTTATCCAGTGATTTATCCTTACTTTTATCTCTTTTATCCAATGATATCAGTAATTCATGTTCTTGCAAGATAACTTGACAAACACTTAAAAAATGTGATTAGCCTTAGGGGTCCTACTTAGGCCAATGTATAACAATACTTGGAGGTGCAAAAATCAAGCTCCCTAGGTCCTTTTAGCTGACCTTTGATAATTAAAAGTGGAAATTGAACTTTGAAGGAAAACAAACATAATACAATATAGCAGAAAAGAATGATGAAATCATAGAAATAGAATACACCACTATGCTCTAAATACAGTCTAGAATGCAATGATGAAAAAATGGAACAACAGATTATAGCCAAATTTAGCTAAGGTGAAATAATGTCCTATAATAGGTGATCATGATAATGCAAGGTGAAATTGCACCCCATAGAATATTGGGCACAATTTCATAGAAGTGAGACAAAACGTCTTAGATTGAAGTGAAATAACGAAACTATGGTGTAGTGAATGAAATCAAACATGCAACATAATTTTTCCCTTGGAAGAGAGTGAAGATGCAAGCAAAAATATTTTAGACCTTTCAGGTAGTTGATCTCTCCTTAGGGCTTCAAAAACAATCCACCAAGAGCAAACAACAACAATCTAGTGCATCAAACAATCAACCAGAATTTACACTTCTAAGTTGCTTGTGAAAGAAGAAGAAGAAGGATGTAGACCAAGTAAAAAAATTTATGAGAAATCAAATGTTAGAAAGCAATAAATAATAAATCCTTAGAATGTCGATTATGTGAGTGTGTGTGAAAAAGTGAATTCAAACCCTCCTTATATAGCAGATTTGAAGGTGAAAAGAGAGGGAAAACCAAGGAGGTTCAATGTAAAACATGCCATGACCAAAAAATTAGGGTTTCAATGTGTCAAACCCTAAAAAGTTGAAATTGCACCCTATTAGGTCCGACCATGATTTCGTAATGCGAAGTCACGTCCCATCAAGGATCGGGTACGATTTCGCATAAAGAGGAAAAAAAGGCAAAAAAGAGAAGGAGCCTTACCTTTGCCCTAGGCAAGTCTAAGGGGTCCCCCATAGGGCTTAGGGAAGAATTTAGACTAAAGTGGGTTAATTTTCTATGTCTACATTTTACCCCCTCTTTGACGCATTTATGGCCTAATAAATGTGTCAAAGAAAAGGTGTAAACACTCGCAAACGAAAGACAAGTAAAAATGGGGTGGTTGGTTTAGAAGAAAAGGATGGTACAAAAATGGTGTTATTTCAACTATTTTTGTGTTTTACACGTAAATCAAGGCATTAGGGACATTAATACCTTTAAGGCCAGGGTTCCCCCTCAAGTTTTAGGAGGGACACATTCCTCATAAAAACTTGAAAAGGCAGAATCAGACTCAAAAGAAGCAAGAAGAAAAAGAGAAAAAGCACGCAAAAATAGGGTTAAAAGTGAAAAGGGGGCAAAACCCTAATTCATTTTAACCGTGTGAGAAAGTAGAAGAGGAGCTTTGGAGAAATAGGGGAGATGACACTACCGATACATCGTTCAAAAATTATGAGGGATGAAGTTGGCACAAAAGTGAAGCGAGCATAGGTAGGGTCGAAAACCACACTTGCAATTTGAAATTCTCAAAAAAAATTATAATTTTTGGGTGATTCTTCACCAAAACCAGTGGTTTTTCTACGTATGACCCAAGCGTGATCTCATGTCCCAATCACGATTTTTTCCTAGGTAGTAGTGGTGAAATCGTGCCTGGTGAAAATAACTAGGCATGATTTCATGAAATCGTGCCTGCGGGGCATGATTTCACTTCAACGAAATTGTACTCCTAAAAAACTAGGCACGATTTTGCCAAAAAATGGAAGAAAAAGGAAAAAAGAATAAAACAAAGAAAGAAAAAGGAATAAAGAAGGCAAAGGAAGAAAGGACGCAAGCAAGCAACTTGGGAGATGTGAAATTTAATTGTGCAATGATTCATAGTTTTGATTTAATTTAACACAATTAATTAAGTAGTTTTACTCTTTTTGTCACATCCCTGTTGCTTGATATCTTTTTATTTGGAAGAATGTGATGTTGCGTTGAGTTTTGTGATGCAGGCATAGGTTTACGCGTGGAGGCGGAAGAGAGTAACCACCCCTGATGGAGACTGAGGTTGAAAGGCATCAGGTAGGTGGGATATGATGTTGT
This sequence comes from Wollemia nobilis, assembly GCA_028583015.1. Taxonomy (NCBI): domain Eukaryota; kingdom Viridiplantae; phylum Streptophyta; class Pinopsida; order Araucariales; family Araucariaceae; genus Wollemia; species Wollemia nobilis. The sequence goes on from JAQPPZ010000521.1 coordinate 16,748,360, forward strand.
GCTTCATCGCACCTTGGCCAGTGGATACATGGAAGTCCACCGTAGAATTTGCATATGAATCATTCTGACTGTTGATGCATTAGAGCATGTGTGTGATTGCACTTCGTACAAGGTCACTACTGCATTCTTACATATTCTTTGATGTTGTGTGCTTTTCTTGTGTGCTCCTTGTTGTTGTGTAATGTCAATGTTAAGTTTAATAAATGGGAAGAATAAAAAAATATAAATTAATAAAAAGTAAAAAAATATAGATATGTTGTTTGTTTTTGCTTGGAAGAAAACTCATGTATTGTAAAACAACATATATATATATATATATATATATATATATATATATATATATATATATATATATATATATATATAGGAAATTATGAATAATAATAAAACATAATTCAAATGATATTTAATTTGAATATATATATAGAAAAAAGAATTACCTTGATAGTTGTTATATGGAGAAAGCTAATGTAAAACATATCAAGAAGGCGTCAATGAAGTCATCAAGTTTAATGATGATTAAATGACCAACCACTAAGACCACTCTCCTCCACTCGGAGAAGGAGAAAAATAAGCTATACTTGTCTGTGTATGGGTAAAAAAAATGATCTGGCATAACAAACCATGTAAGGCATCACCTTGGGATGGCGGAGAAAGTTTCTTTTAATGATAACAAAAATGAAGAAGAGGGATATCATCTCCGACATTGAGGAAAAGAGTGGTGGGGATACGGACGCAAGAGAAGAGAACTTGAAGAGGGTGCTGAACAGTTAGTTGCAGTGCTGGGGTAATTGGCTGGTGGTAAAGCGGTCAATCGGAGCATTGTGTAACCATGTAGACACTTGAGTTCTGGTAATAGAAGTATGCTACTTGTGAGATATGTTTCCTATGCTGCCATTGTTGAACTGCATGCTCTTTTTGTGTGATTAATTGCTGCCATATTGCCGCTATTGGTTTTTTTAAAATAACTTGTGGAAAACTCTCTCATGACGATATATTTTTGATTCTGAAAATCATAGCACTTAGTTTTAATGAATTGATGGGTCATTGTTTTCCAGAGATGGCCTTTATAGTTTGTGTGCTTACATGAGAGGAGATTTTCAATGAATCTGAAATGTTGCTATATCTTGCATGCCTGTGCATTGCTTGAATGGGAAATTCTTTTATTAAAATCTGAATCATTGCTATAACATGTATGCCTGTGTGGGAAATATTTTATTAAATCTGAAAAGAGCTTGATAGCTTGCATGCTCTATGTATTACATGAGTGGGAAATCCTTTATTTAAATATGAAAAGAGCTTGATAGCTTGCATGCTCTATGTAATGCATGAGTGGGAAATATTTTTGTTTTAAAAAAATCTAAAAAGAGCTCGATAACTTATATGCTCTATGTATTGTATGAGAGGGATTTCTTTTATTAAAACCTGAAATGGGTTCTAAGTTTGCTTGCTCTGTGTGAGTGTGAATCCTTATTAAAATCCGAGAAGGTTTCCATAGCATATGTGTGTTGTGCATGAATGTTGTTTGCATATAGATGCATTCTATGGCCAAGCTGATCCCATACTCTCACCTTTAGACTCATGTCTTTTCCCTGATCGGGTGGTCTGCTGAAGGCAATGGAGATGTTTGTCGAGTTCTAGCTTGCACAAGAGCCATGGCGCTATAGCCATTTTATGAAAGAATAGTAATATGTTATCTATAAAACAAATGGTTCTTATTTAGTTATATGCATACTCCGACAATTTATATGAGAGTGATTTGTGAGCCAAGTCTGGCCATATATTTTATTCCTCGAAGTGAATGAGCAGAGATGTGCCATGAGGATATAAATGTATTCATTTCTATTAAGGATATGCATATTTAAACTTTCAGATTTATGTGGATAAGGGAAGCCATAGATTGTGTTCACCTATAGTTTCTTTGTGACTGCGTTGTCAATCGAATTGTATTGAAATATTTTAAATATCAAAGGAACCTCCTCATATAATTGCAAGTCGTTTTCGTGTGTTGTTCAATCTCTGAAAGATGAGGAAACTTGAACTATGTTGGATTGAAATGATATCTGAAAAGAGCAATGTTATAATAGGAAGTCTTGATGCCTTTTATATGATGGAAATTTTATTGAAAATTCTTAAAAAGTAAAATAGGGAATTTCAAAAAGTTTAATGTTAGGAAAGAAATAAAGAAATATTCTTGTTTTCAAGATAGACATTTGATTTAAAAACAAGTATACTCTCAGCTCTAAACAACCTCTAAGATAGTAGACAATCCAACTGATAAATATAAATATTGTCGAAGAAATACACCTAATGGAATCATTGTTATGTTCAAAATACTTTGTCATCTCTTTCCTTCAAATAAGAAAAATATATCTTTCTTTTAAGATGAGGATATGTTTAGATAGTAAGATCTTTTTAAAAGATGAGAATATGACTTGGAAGCTTGTTAATGAAAAGTGTTTGATAATATATAAGAGATAGAGTTAGAGTAAATTGATGAGTCTGTAGATATATAAATAATTTAATTAAAGAGTTAGCTAGATTTCATTATATAGAGTTTGAAAAATTAAAAATATTTATTTCTAAAATTTAAGAATATTTAATAGATTTGTGTTCTCTTTAAATAGTTGTTTGACTTGCTAATAGACTTCTTTAGTTAAACTATGTGATTGAAGTCTGGTGAACTTGAATGGACAACCTTATTATTATTTAGAATTAATTCGTTAAGTTTTATAAATTCTCTAGTTATGTGAATATGTAATGAATTAACTTTATTGTTTATGATTCTTATGGAGAAAGTATTTATGTCAAATAAAGTTTGAATTGAGCATTAAAACCATATGGAAACCCTTTTTACCTAAGAGAATTAAAAGGGTATAATGAAAACAAAAATGATAAGACTTCATCCTTGTAATGAGAGCTAGTGCTTATCGAGAAGGATAGCACTAACCCAACTTCGATAGTTGTGGTGGTGACTATCGTGATTCGGTGTCATATATTCTCTAGCTAATTAAAATATGGAGGTCTTAAGCTATTGAGAGTAAAGAGTGGTGGTATGGGACGTCGCTCCAGGATGACATACGAGTAGTACGTGAGGATTCTCACAACCTACTTTGATTGTGGAATTGCCAACTAGACTCATAACTAGGGAGCTAGCTCATGGGGTTGGAAGGTCTAGCAGTAGATGGTATGGGTAGCATTACTATCAATCGGAGTTAGAACTGAGACATATGGTCCAAGTGCCATGCGATGGTGAACCCTGACTAAACTTTAGTTGAAAGTCAATGGTTAGTCACAGGCATAATTATGCTAGTTCCAAAGCATTAACTTATTTAGTATGTATGGGTCAATGGACTCTCATGGACAAGAGTGGGATTGTGAATCCATGTCCAACATACTTTGGAATAGGGGAGTTAAGGCATCCACCCATCCAGGTGTTATGGGCCCTGGAAGGGCAAACCCCATGCCAAGATCAAAAGATACCCACGAGAGGGGTAAAGATCTAACTAAGGCAATATATTGTGGGAAGTTGGCCGGTCCCGAGCACTTAAGACACTAGCTGTAGTGGTGAATAATCTTGAAGTGTGATAACTTTATGCCTTGTACAAATATCTAGTTGGGTAAATAATGAATATATGTAATTTTTAATTATGCTCTCAATCAAAATTTTGTGTTTGTGTGTTTTCACAACCGGTGAGTAGACCAGGTTGTGACAGTTGGTATCAGAGCCTAGGTTTATGAAACCTTGGCTAATGAACATGAATAGATGTTTTGGCATAACTCTTTTGATGCCAAGTATGGTGGGTACCTCACAGAGGACCAGTGATAATATGCAAGAGGAAAATGTAGAAGTTCCAAGAGTGGGAACGAGATGACTCATGAGGGAGTCTGAAAGGGTGCAAGTTGCTAGTATACCATGATGAGTGGTCAGGAAAGAGAAAGAGCCTGTAGCTATAAGAGCTACGTAGAGTGATGAAAATATGGCTCAAATGATTCAAATGATGCAGGAGCAATTGAATCAACAGCATGAGCAAATGGAAATCCAAAAAGCTCAAATGAGTGAGTATATGGATCAACAAAGGGCACAGATGGCCCAACAATAAGAATTAATCACCCAACAATAGAAAGTCATTGAGAGTTTGACTAAAAGAAAGGAAACAAAAAATGTAAGTGAGTTTCTAGAAGGTTCCTCGAGAAGGAAAGTGGGTGAAGAATTGAAAAAGGAAATAAAGAAGTTGGATATATCCAAATTTGATGGAAGAGGTGATGGTGAGACCATTGTCAATTGGCTAAGTGAAGCCGAAGGATATTTTGTGATCCAACCTCTTTGCTCAGAATCTAAAACTACATGGACAATGGCTCATTTAGAGGGTCCTGCTAGAGACTGGTGGACCACATATAAGAAAATTACTCAGAAGGAAGCTGCAGATATTCCATGGGAAGAGTTTGAAAAGGAATTTAGAGACCGTTTTCTCACACCTCAATTTTATATTGAAAAACATGGTGAATTTACCAACTTACATCAGGGCAACATGACCGTAATAGAGTATTATGAGAGGTTTGTACAACTTTTGAAGTATAACCTAGAGTATGATGGACAAGAGAAATTTAAAGCTCATAAATTTGTAATGGGGCTACACCCAAAATATAGCCAACCAGTTGGGAGAAAAGCACCTCAAACATTATCAGTTGTCTATGACGTTGCACGATATGAGGAAGCAAGTCAAAAAGAAGTAAAAGCTTATTATCAACAAGTTGAAAAAGAAAACTCTAAGAAAATAAGGTTTTTCAACTAACATAATACAAATAAGGACCACTGCAGCAAACAACTCAACTAGGCCATATGGCAAGAGAGTGTCTCCCAACCAACACTAGGAAGCTACCACACCACAATAACCACCATAAGGGAAAATTAACTGGCATTTATATGTAGCTCCCCTACATGCTTTTGACATAGTCCTAGGAGTAGACTGGTTGAAAGCTCATAAAGACTTATTAAATTTTGAGGAAATATGGTTGGATTATACGGATGATGCTAACCGATGAATCCGTATCCACTACAATCGAACAACTCTTGAACCCCATTTGATGACCGCCATGTAGATCAAAAGAGCATTGAGAAAAGGATGTAAACTTTATGTGGTTAAATTAAACAAAAAGGAAGAAACTGAGTCAAGTTCTACATTATTTCAACAATACCCAATACTAAATGAATTTAGGGATGTTTTTCCTGAGGATCTACCTGGTCTACCTCCAAAAAGAGAATTTGATTTCTCAATTGAGCTCATGCTAGGAGCAACTCCGATAGTTAGAACCCCTTATCGTATGACACCACTTGAATTGCAAGAACTCAAAACTCAATTACAAGATTTGTTGGAAAAAGGGCACATTAAACCTAGTGTGTCACCATGGGGAGCACCGATTTTATTTGTTAAAAAGAAAGATGGATCCTTGAGATTATGTATTGATTATAGGATGCTTAACAAAATGATGGTAAAGAATAAGTATCCCTTATCCAGAATAGATGATCTATTTGATCAACTGAGAGGGGCTACAATCTTCTCTAAGATAGACCTTAGATCAGGCTATCACCAGCTAAGAATTCGAGAAGATGATACTTACAAGACTACTTTTAGAACTCGCTATGGACATTATGAATTCACAATATTACCATTTGGGTTAACAAATGCACCAGCTGCATTTATGAATTTGATGAATAGTGTATTTTAAGAATAGTTAGACAAATTTATGTTAATATTTTTGGATGATATCTTGATTTACTCTCAAAGTAGAGAAGAACATGACCAACACATGAGGATAGTGTTGGAAATCCTTAGAAAGAATCAATTGTATGGGAAATTGTCCAAATGTGAGTTCTATACATCACAAGTTCAGTATTTGGGACACATTATTTCAGTTGATGGAATAGTTGTAGATCCTAAGAAGATTGAAGCTATAATGAATTGGCCAGCCCCAACCAATGTATCAGAAGTAAGAAGTTTTATGGGAATGGTTGGTTATTATCGATGATTTGTTAAGGGATTTTCGAAGGTTGCATCTCCTATTACTAATTTGTAAAGAAAAGGGAAAGCTTTTAGGTGGATGACACAGTGTGAAGAAGCCTTCAGAATTCTTAAGGAAAAGTTGACAACTGCACCTATACTAAAAATAGTTGACCCGAGCAAATCATTCATTATTTGTACTGATGCCTCATTGGAAGGATTGGGTGGTGTGTTGATGCAAGATGAGGTCGTAGTAGCATATGAGTCCAAGAAACTCAAGAAACATGAAATAAACTATGCTACCCATGATTTAGAGCTAGCAGCAGTAGTTCATGCTCTTAAGATATGGAGACATTATTTGTTAGGAAAGCCTTTTGAGCTTAAAACCGATCATCAGAGCTTGAAATATATTTTTACTCAACCTCTGCTAAATTCCAGACAATGAAGATGGATGGAGTTTCTAGTTGAATATGACTTTGGTATTGAATATATCAAAGGAAAAGAAAATAAATTGGTAGATGCTCTTAGCAGAAGAAGACATATAGCAACACTTACAAAATGTCAGTATGATCTAAAAAGAATAGATCAAGGAAATGCAAAGGAGTGATGAGTTTTGCAATCAATGCCGCAATAAGGTTGAGCGAGAACCTGAACGGTACAAAGATTATAGTATTAAGCAAAATCTGGTGTGTTTTCATAACAGAGTAATAGTACCTAATGATGAGGGACTCAAAAGAACTATCCTGCAAGAAGCTCATTATCCATCATATTCTACCCATCCAGGGGTAATTAAAATGAGAGAAACTTTGAGAAAAGACTATTTTTGGCCTGGAATGAAAAAGGATGTAGTACAATTCATTGCTAAATGCTTGGAATGTCAAAAGGTTAAGGTAGAGCATCAACATCCTGGAGGACAACTACATCTGTTCGATGTGCCAGAACAGAAATGGCAAGTAATATCTATGGATTTTATTGTTGGCCTTCCTAAGACATGATTTCAGCATGATGCCATATTTGTAGTGGTGGATAAGTTAACTAAAGTAGCACATTTTATACCAGGTAGCATATGTGATGATGCATCAACCATAGCGCAAAAATTTGCTCATGAAATTGTAAGACTACATGGTTTTCCTAAAATAATTATCTCGGATAGAGATTCGAGATTTACCTCTGAGTTTTGGTAAGCTTTGCACCGAGCTTGGGGAACAAAGCTCAATATCAACACCACCTATCATCCTGAGATGGATGGATAGACCGAGAGGGTCAATCAGGTGCTAGAAGACATGTTGCGCATGTATTGTATGGATCACCAGAGTAAATGGGAAGATTATCTCTTCCTGGTGGAATTTTCTTATAATAACAACTACCATACCACGTTGGGCATGGCCCCTTTTGAGGCTCTATATGGGCGTAGGTGCAGGACACCATTAACATGGGATAATTTGGATGATCGAGAGGTGATCGGTCCTGAAGCTGTTAAAAATATGGAGATCCAACTTAAGGAAATTCGTCAGTGACTTCGTGAAGTCCGTTGATCGCCAGAAGAGTTATGCTGACTTGAAAAGAACCCCCCGAGAATTTGTTGTAGGTGATAAAGTCTTCCTTAGAGTCAAACCGACCAAAATTTTAATCAAATCCACCAAATTAAGTTCCAGATTTGTTGGTCCTTTTGACATTGTTGACAAGATTAGTCCTGTCGCCTACAAACTTGCCTTGCCACCAAATCTATCCAAAATCCATAGTGTTTTCCATGTGTCTCTCCTTCGCAAATATGTTGCTGACCCATCACATGTTCTGGATGTGTCACATTTGTAGACGTCGGACCCGCAACTCATCGAGGTTCGACTAGTTAAAATTTTGGGGTTCAGAACTAAACACTTGAGGAAAAGAACTGTGGAGCAGTGTAGGGTTCAGTGGGACCACTACTCTGAGAAAAATGCCACCTGGGAAAATGTTGCAGACATGAGAGACCAATTTCCTTACTTGTTTGAAAATTGATAACCAAAAGACAATTTGCTATATGTATTGAGTTGTACATATTTTATTTTGATGTTGACATGTTGAGGTTGTTATGGCAATTGTGACTATTGTATAATTTTGATATATATACATATATGTATATGACCAGATGTTGTGGATATCTGTATTTATATTTTCTGGTTAACACAGGGACTGTGTTAATTCCTAGTGGGGGAGTATGTCACATCCCTGTTGCTTGATATCTTTTTATTTGGAAGAATGTGATGTTGCATTGAGTTTTGTGATGCAGGCATAGGTTTACGTGTGGAGGTGATGTTAGTATCACAATGACACTGAGAGGGGGGTGAATCAGTGTATCTCTTGTTACTTAAATCTTCAACTCTTAAAGCCAAAACAATGAAAACTTAAAACCAAATAAAGCAAATATAACAAGATAACATCACACAACATAAGATGTATCGAGGTTCACCGATTTGGCTACTCCTTATTTCATATTCTCATACGCCACTTGTCAATTGTAACACCTTATTTCATATTCTCATATGCCACTTGTCAATTGTAAGTCCTTTATATAACTCCTTTTGTATATATTGAGAAGGCATTTCGTCAAACACATCACATGCAAATAATTGACAACATATTCTCCTACCATGACTGTTCATTTTCTCGATCATGACTATTCATTTTCTTCTTCGATGATTGTTCATTTGCTCCTTCATAACTGTTCGTTTTCTTCTTCGATGACTGTTCGTTTTCTCCTTCATGACTATTCATTTTCTCCTTCAATGCCTATTCATTTTCTCCTTCGATGACTATTTGTTTTCTCCTTCATGGCTGTTCGTTTTCTCCTTTGATTACTGTTCATTTTCTCCTTCCCTTGTGCATACAGGTGTTTTGGTTTCTGAAAAGGCTTTTTGTTTATATTTTGAGGCCCTTTGTTTCCTTTTCTCCACATGGGCATGCGTTCGCTTCTTTCCATGTGTAATGACCATCTTAAATGATTTCAAATCATTAAAGATTCCTTATGGGTCCACGTCACTATGTAGTCTTCAGTTTCACCATCCTGGTGTTCATCACTAATATCAGACGCACTGTCAACTACTCTATTCCTTTGGCAAAAAATGCAACATGTTGCGATATCATGACACTTTTGTTTCTCTGCCTGCCTGCCCTTTTTGAGTCACGAAAATGTGACATGTCGCAATATCGTGAAACTTTTGTTTCTCTGCCTGCCTGCACTTTTTGAGTCATAAAAATATGACATGTCACGATATCGTAACACTTTTGTTTCTTTTCCTGCCTTCCCTTTTTGAGTCACAAAAATGCGACATGTCGCGATATCATGACACTTTTGTTTCTCTGCTCTTGCTCTCTTTTTGAGTCGTGAAAATGTGATATGTCATGATATCATGACACTTTTTTCTCCTTGCTATTTCTCTTTGCTTTGGACCGCAAAAATACAAAATGTCGCGATATCGCGACACTTTTTTCTCCTTGCTCTTTCTCTTTTCATTGGACTACGAAAATACATGTCGTGATATCGCGACACTTTTTTCTCCTTGCATTTTCTCTTTGCTTTGGACCGTGAAAATGCAACATGTCACTATATCACGACACTTTTTCTTTCTTGTTATTTCTCTTCTCTTTTGGTCGTGAAAATGCAACATGTCGTGATATCGTGACACTTTTTTTTCTTTGCTTTGGATCGCAAAAATGCAACATGTCACAATATCGCATCACTTTTTTTTCTTTGCGGTGTTTTTATTTTTCTTTGATCTTTAGCATATGGGCCACTTAGGTCTTCTTGAAAATATGCAAAAAGGTGGATCCCCAATTTTGGGGTACGTTGTGGAGCAGCCACAACATGACAATTTTTTCAACTTTGCACAAACAACCTGTAACAACTTCACCCAAACATCAAAAACATCCTCATAAGCATTTAACATCACTATACATACTCTGAATAACCTCTGAACTCCTATCCACTGCATCAACCGATCTATCTGACTGTGTTGACAACAATGACAATACTGTCGTTGCACCTTGCTCAACAATCTCCCCCTTTGGAATTGTTGGCAATACAAATGCAATTTCCTGTAACTCTTCTCCCCCTTTGACAACAATATCAAAGGGCTACTGCAAACTCCCCCTGAGTCCATGCACAACATTCTTAGGCAAAATTTATTACACTTAGAAAAAATCACAAACATGAGCAAAAAGATAAACAATACACAAATGCTCCCCTTGAGAATGTGGTCCCGATAGCTAGTCAATTCTTGGGAAGCGTGACCACTCCCAATTTATTACAAAGGTACTCAAAGACTTCCTTGGGCAACGGTTTTGTGAATATATCCACTACTTGCTCTGTTGTTGGAAAAAAATCCAACTTAACCTCACCTTTCGTAACTTTTTCCTTCAAAAAGTGATACCGGATAGCAATATATTTTGTGCGAGAATGCATAACCAGATTCTTTGAGATGTTAATGGCACTGGTGTTATCACACTTAACTAAAATTGGCTCACTGAAGTTAATACCAAGATCTTTCAGGGTTTGTTTCATCCATAATACCTGTGTACAACACATTGTCACTGCAATATATTCTGCCTCTGTTGTGGATAAGGAGACTGACTCTTGTTTCTTACTGTGCCACCCGAACATTCAAACATGTAACGCCCGACTGCTTGGAGTCACTATATAAACTCATTGTCACATTCAAAAGGCAACATTTTGATTTGGCATTTTATCAACAGTTCAAGAAAACTGTCTACGAATTTGTACAGAGTAATTCGCAAACTCGCAAACTGTATTGTATCTATTCCTCCTTGATTTATTTATTTTATTTTTATTTTTACAGTCATATATTGCTTACTAATGTGATCTTCAAAATTGCAGTGTTGATTCATCATGAGGTCACAAGGATGCTATAAAGCTTTGCTAACATTTTTGGATAGTTGGGATCCTCATGCATTTGACCCCACAATCGAGACACTCGGCATCAATGCTATCTTCCATAGATTGCAGAACCATGTGATCGAGGAACATACTGACCATGAATCGAATGAACTTACTCCATAAGAAGTGACTAATAACTAAGGTGATAATGCATCTAACGATCATAGTGACAGTGTATTTGAGTACTTTCCTTCCTTTTTTAGAGCCTGAACTTATCATCATTAGTGATGATGAAGAGGAGGTAGTTGAGAACAACTATGAACCTAAAGAACCTGCCTTCATTTTCATCAGTGATGATAGTGACAATGGCTATGAACTTGTTCATACAAATCAAAAGAAATTGAATACCCGAATATCGGTGACCCGATGGCGATTGAAAAAAATATTACACACGCAGTTGAGAAAATGTGTAATGATCAAATGTGGATCGATATGAATTTGTCTCCCTGAATATTTGTACTCAATTTGTATTGATGTAACTTCTTGCTCATGTAGGCACCTTGAATGCAATAATAAAATGTGAGCTTTTTGATTTTGCACACGAATTAAATATTTTCACCAAAGCATCATAATAGATCTAACAATATTCACATCAATGTGCAACACAAATACACACTGCTTTTATCAAAACACATCTATGCAGCTTAGGGAAACATTATTTCACTAAACCAAATTATCTGAACTGTTATAATCCATAACTTTGAACCATGGCAGTAAGAACCATCAAAAGTACAACACTGACATATAGCAATACTACCAATGGTGAAAAGTCTCAACTTAATCACCACCCTCCATGGCACCTCCACAAACAACTACATGAACTAAAACACACTTTGACAACTATACGACAACTCCCCCTGACTACTTGCATTTCATCCTCAGATAACCAAACAACATAGGAGCATTAAAATAAAACTTTAAGATTGCTCCCCCTGAGGATGTGCTAACTGGAGCTGCTTAGTGCAATAGAGGAGTAGTCTCCTTCGGTCCAAGGAGACATGATTTCCTCTCTTCTTTCTTTCTCTAAACTTTCTTGAACTTGGGCTTGAGTTTTTCAACTGCATCCCTATTTTGAACCTTTTTGTGAACTTGAACATTTCTCTTGGGTGGTTGTCTCTTGTGCATCCTTGATGGATGATTATTTTCCTTTCTTTGATGCACATGATTTCTTCCCTGTCTGTGTTGCATTATTTGTGTCTAATGAAATCTACTGTCTTGCCTTAGATTAGATACAAAAGTTCTTGGACAAAACCTTGCTATGTGCCCATGACCATTACATTTAAAACATTGCACATGGTGTTCAATCGAAAAAATAGATGTATTTCTACCAGAATAACTCTTTGATCTATTATTCAATCCACAATAAATTGCCTTGTGACCATAATGGTTGCATCTAAAACAATAGCCATTAAAAGCATTATTATGAATAAAGTGAGAGTGATAGAACCTCTTTTTTTGTGGTTGCATTGCTGTAGATATCCTTTGAGATTTTATTCCTTTTGAAGATTCAGCTTCAAACTTTTCTTGCTTTGATCCTTCAGCAGTGGACTTCTTCTCTATAGATTTAGAAGATGAAGGTTGTTCAACTTCACATCCAAGACCAAGCTTAGCCATGGAGCTTCTTTGTTGCCTTATCATTTTATCTAGCAACTTTGTGCTCTTCTCAAATTTGAGATTTGTATTGGCCTCTTCTAGTTGTTTCCTCAATAAAACAATCTCCTCTTCTTGTTTGTAGTAAACAATCTCTTTCTCATTGATTTGTGACCTGAGAGTTTCTTCAATCCTTTTGGACTCTTCTACTTGTAGCTTTAGATCACTAATAACTTTGTTAGATTCATCTTCACGTTTGCTACATACATCGCCTTTATCATCCAGGTGTGACTTCAAGGCTTCTTCTATTTTCTTGGCTTTATGAATTTGTAAGAAGAGCTTCAATATTATCCCCATATTCTTCCAACTTCTTGGACAGTATTTTGTTCTTTTTCCTTTCTATATCCAACTCTTCAAGTGCAGCGATCAAATCACCTTCTAGATCTACTTCAACCTCAAGGTTTTCATCACATACTTTAGAATTCACTCCTTCTATCTTTTCTAGTTCAATTTTCTCTTCCATAGGAACTGAAACTGATTGAGATACCTTATTGGAGGAGGATCTATTCTTCTTACCCATTGTGTACTAATCCAAGATCAACCCTAGCTGATTTTGCCTGACAAGAGAAACTGGCTCTGATACCAATTGTTAGTATCACAATGACACTGAGAGGGGGGGTGAATCAGTGTATCTCTTGTTACTTAAATCTTCAAATCTTAAAGTCGAAACAATGAAAACTTAAAACTAAATAAAGCAAATATAACAAGATAACATCACACAACATAAGATGTATCGAGGTTCACCGATTTGGCTACTCCTTCTTTCATATTCTCATATGCCACTTGTCAATTGTAACACCTTCTTTCATATTCTCATATGCCACTTGTCAATTGTAACTCCTTCTTTATGTAATTCCTTTTGTATATATTGAGAAGGCATTTCATCAAACACATCACATGCAAATAATTGACACCATATTCTCCTACCATGACTGTTTTTTTTCTTGGTCATGATTGTTCATTTTCTCCTTCGATGACTGTTCGTTTTCTCCTTCATGACTGTTCATTTTCTCCTTCGATGATTGTTCATTTTCTCCTTCATGACTATTCATTTTCTCCTTCGATGACTGTTCGTTTTCTCCTTCAATGACTGTTCGTTTTCTCCTTCATGACTATTCATTTTCTCCTTCGATGACTATTTATTTTCTCCTTCCCTTGTGCATGCATGTGTTTTGGTTTCCAAAAAGGCTTTTTGTTTCTATTTTGAGGCCCTTTGTTTCCTTTTCTCCACATGGGCATGTGTCCGCTTCTTTCCATGTGTAACAACCATCTTAAATGATTTCAAATCATTAAATATTCCTTATGGGTCCACGTCACTATGCAGTATTCAGTTTCACCATCTTGGTGTTCATCACTAATATCAGACGTATTGTTAACTACTATGTTCCTTTGGCGAAAATGCAACATGTCGCGATATCGTGACACTTTTTTTCTCTTCCTGCCTACCCTTTTTGAGTCACAAAAATGCGACATGTCACAATATCACGACACTTTTGTTTCTCTGCCTGCCTGCCCTTTTTGAGTCACGAAAATACGATATGTCGTGATATCGTGACACTTTTGTTTCTCTGCCTGCCTGCCATTTTTGAGTCACAAAAATACGACATGTCGCGATATCGTGACACTTTTGTTTCTCTGCCTGCCTACCCTTTTTGAGTCATGAAAATGTGACATGTCATGATATCATGACACTTTTGTTTCTCTGCCTGCCTACCCTTTTTGAGTCGCGAAAATGCGACATGTCGCAATATCACGAAACTTTTTCCTTCTTGCTCTTTATCTTTTCTTTGGACCATGAAAATACAACATGTCGTGATATCGCGACACTTTTTTCTCCCTGCTCTTTCTCTTTGCTTTGGACCGTGAAAATACAACATGTCACGATATCGTGACACTTTTTTCTCCTTGCATTTTCTCTTTGCTTTGGACCGCGAAAATGCAACATGTGGCGATATCGCGATACTTTTTCTTTCTTGTTCTTTCTCTTCTCTTTTGGCCGTAAAAATGCAACATGTCGCTATATCGCGACACTTTTTTTTCTTTGCTTTTTCTCTTTGCTTTGGACCACGAAAATGCAACATGTCGTGATATCGTGACACTTTTTTTCTTTGTGGTGTTTTTCTTTTTCTTTGATCTTTAGCATATGGGCCACTTCGGTCTTCTTGAAAATATGCAAAAAGGTGGATCCCTAGTTTTGGGGTACATTGTGGAGCAGCCACAACATGACAATTTTTTCAAATTTGCACAAACAACCTATAACAACTTCACCCAAACATCAAAAACATCCTCATAAGCATTTAACATCACTGTACATACTCTGAATAAGCTCTGAACTCCTGTCCACTGCATCAATCGATCTATCTGACTATGTTGACAACAATGAAAATATTGTTGCTGCACCTTCTCAATAGGCGAAAGAGAGTAACCACCCCTGATAGAGATTGAGGTTGAAAGGCATCAGGTAGGTAAGATATGATGTGCTTCATCATACCTTGGCCAGTGGATAAATTGAATTTCATCGTAGAATTTACATATGAATCATTTTGGCTGTTGATGCATTAGAGCATGTGTGTGATTGCACTTTGTACAAGTTCACTACTGCATTCTTACATATTCTTTGATTTTGTGTGCTTTTCCTGTGTGCCTTTTTTTTTGTGTAATGTCAATGCTAAGTTTAATAAATGGGAAGAAAAAAAATAAATTAATAAAAAGTAAAAAAAATATAGATATGTTGTTTGTTTTTGCTTGGAATAAAACTCATGTATTGTAAATATATATATATATATATATATATGTGTGTGTGTGTGTGTGTGTGTGTGACTATATATATAGGAAATTATGAATAATAATAAAACATAATTCAAATGATATTTAATTTGAATATATATATATAGAAAAAAAAAGAATTACCTTGATAGTTGTTATATGGAGAAAGCTAATGTAAAACATATCAAGAAGGCGTCAATGAAGTCATCAAGTTTAATTATGATTAAATGACCAACCACTAAGACCACTCTTCTCCACTCGAAGAAGGAGAAAAATAAGCTATACTTGTTTTTGTATGAGTTAAAAAAATGATCTGGCATAACAAACCATGTAAGGCGTCACCTTGGGATGGCGGAGAAAGTTTCTTTTAATGATAACGAAAATTAAGAAGAGGGATATCATATTTAGCATTGAGGAAAAGAGTGGTGGGGATACAGACGCAAGCGAAGAGAACTGGAAGAGGGTGTTGAATAGTTAGTTGCAGTGCTGAGGTAATTAGCTGGTGGTAAAGCAGTAAATTAGAACGTTGTGTAACCAGGTAGACACTTGAGTTCTGGTAATATAAGTATGCTACTTGTGAGATATGTTTCCTATGTTACCATTATTGAACTGCATGCTCTTTTTGCATGATTAATTCTTGCCATATTGCTGCTATTGGTTTTTTTTAAATAACTTGTGGAAAAATCTCTCATGACGATATATTTTTTATTCTGAAAATCATAGCACTTAGTTTTAATGAATTGATGAGTCATTGATTTCTATATATGGATTTTATAGTTTGTGTGCTTACATGAGAGGATATTTTCAATGAATCTAAAATGTTGCTATATCTTGCATGCCTGTGAATTGCTTGAATGGGAATTCTTTTATTAAAATCTGAATCGTTGCTATAACATGTATGCATGTGTGGGAAATATTTTTGTTTAAAAAAATCTAAAAAGAGCTTGATAGCTTGCATGCTCTGTGTATTGCATGAGTGGGAAATCCTTTATTTAAATCTGAAAAGAGCTCGATAGCTTGCATGCTCTGTGTAATGCATGAGTGGGAAATATTTTTGTTTTAAAAAAATCTGAAAAGAGCTCGATAACTTATATGCTCTGTGTATTGTATGAGAGGGATTTCTTTTATTAAAACCTAAAATGGGTTCTAAGTTTACTTGCTTTGTGTGAGTGTGAATCCTTATTAAAATCCAAGAACGTTTCCATAGCATATGTGTGTTGTGCATGAATGTTGTTTGCATATAGATGCATTCTATGGCCAAGCTGATCCCATACTCTCACCTTTAGAATCATGTCTTTTCCTTGATCAGGTGGTCTGCTGAAGGCAATAGAGATGTTTGCTGAGTTCTAGCTTGCACAAGAGCCATGGCACTGTAGTCATTTTTTGAAAGAACATTAATATGTTGTCTATAAAACAAATTGTTCTTATTTAGTTATATACATACTCCGATAATTTATATGAGAGTGATTTGTGAGCCAAGTCTGGCCATATATTTTATTTCTCGAAGTGAATGAGCAGAGATGTACCATGAGTATATAAATGCATTCATTTTTGTTAAGGATATGCATATTAAAAATTTCAAATTTATGTGGATAAGGGAAGCCATAGATTGTGTTCACCTATAGTTTCTTTGTGACTGCGTTGTCAATCGAATTGTATTGAAATATTTTAAATATCAAAGGAACCTCCTCATATAATTGCAAGTCATATCCGTGTGTTGTTCAATTTTTGAATGTTGAGAAAACTTGAACTGTGTTGGATTGAAATGATATCTGAAAAAAGGGCAATGTTATAATAAGAAGTCTGATGCCTTTTATATGACAAAAATTTTATTGAAAATTCTTAAAAGGTAAAATAGGGGAATTTCAAAAAGTTTAATGTTAGGGAAAGCATATATATAAAAAAATTGTTCGTTTTGTTTTCAAGATAGGCATTTGATTTTAAAACAAGTGTCTTCTTAGCCCTAATCAGTCTCTATGATAATAGGAATCCAACTGTTATATAAATTGATTGTCGAAGAAACACTTAAAATGGGACCATTGATATAATCTGATTTCTTTGTCATCTCATCTCTTTAATAAATAAAATAATTCTTTCCTTTAGATGAGGATATGTTTAGTTATGAAGACCTTCACAAAAGATGTGGAAATAATGGGAACTTGCTAATGAAAAGTGTTTGGTAGTATATAAAACACAAGTTAGAGCAAATCGATGATTCTGTAGATATATAAATAATTTAATTAAAATTTAGACTAGATTTCATTATATAGAGTTTGGAAAATTAAAAATGTTTATTTCTAAAATTTAAGAATATTTAATAGATTTGTGTTCTCTTTAAATAGTCATTTGACTTGCTAATAGACTTCTTTAGTTAAACTATGTGATTGAAGTCTGGTGAACTTGAATGGACAACCTTATTATTATTTAGAATTAATTCGTTAAGTTTTATAAATTCTTTAGTTATGTGAATATGTAATGAATTAACTTTATTGTTTATGATTCTTATGGAGAAAGTATTTATGTCAAATAAAGTTTGAATTGAGCATTAAATCCATATGGAAACCCTTTTTACCTGAGAGAATTAAAAGGGTATAATGGAAACAAAAATGATAAGACTTCATCCTTGTAATGAGAGCTAGTGCTTATCGAGAAGGATAGCACTAACCCAACTTCGATAGTTGCGATGGCGACTATCATGATTTGGTGTCATCTGTTCTCCAGCTAATTAAAATATGAAGGTCTTAAGCTATTGAGAGTAAAGAGTTGTGGTATGAGATGTCGCTCTAGGATGACATACAAGTAGTACATGAGGATGCTCATGAACCTACTTTGGTTATGGAATTGCCAATGTGACTCATGGCTAGGGAGCTAGCTCATGGGGTTGGAAGGTCCAACAGTAGATGGTATGGGTAGCATTACTGTCAATCAAAGCTAGAACTAAGACATCTGGTCCAAGTGCCATGCGATGGTGGACCCTAACTAAAATTTAGTTAAAATTCAATGGTTAGGCACAGGCATAGTTATGCCAGTTCCAAAGCAATAACTTATTTAGTATGTATGGGTCAGTGGACTCTCATGGACAAGAGTGGGATTACGAATCCATGTCCAACATGCTTGGAATAGGGGAGTTATGGTGTCCACCCATCTAGGTGTTATGGGCCCTAGAAGGGCAAACCCCATGCCAAGATCAAAAGATACCCATGAGAGGGGTAAATATCTAAGGCAATATTTACGAGAAGTTGGTCGGTCTCAAGCACTTAAGACACTAGCTACAGTGGTGAACATTCTTGAAGTGTGATAACTCTATGCCATGTACTAATAACTAGTTGGGTAAATAGTGAATATATGTAACATTTAAATATGCTCTCATTCAAAAAATTTGTGTTTGTGTGTTTTGACAATCGGTGAGTAGACCGAGTTGTGACACTTTTTTTTAATTTACTGATGGAAATTTTTTACTTTGTTGTTATTACAGCTTAGGGTACTCAAGAGTCACGAGTGGAGAGCCAGATCCCTGGAGGTGGAGCTAGAGGCACTCAAATAGGTAGAGAGGGATACATTAGAGGTGGTGGGGCTAGACCACCTGGCTAGACTACCTCGGGTAGAGGCAGACAAGGCTCTACTGATAGCACTAGCAGAGAGATGGTACCTAGAGTCATCTACCTTTCGATTACCCACGGGAGAGATGACTATCACACTAGAGGATGTGTGGCGCATCTTACACATCCCTATCAGAGGGATAGTAGTTTACAGAGCATGAGGGAGACCAGTGACCTTGCAACAATTTTTAAGAGGCTGGACCCACCAGGTGCGTGAGAGCACCATAGTCGTAGATGACCTGGTGGGAATGGTATGGGGCAGACCCATTGACGACCATGCTCTAGAGGGTGGTTGCGGGTATGCTGATGTGCCATACTAGTAGGTGATATCTACCATGGGTGATGGTAGATGTAGTGGTAGACATGCGGGACCAGAGAGTTAGGTTTGCATGGGGTCCATATGTGCTGGCTCGCTTGTACAAGATGTTGTACAATATTGTGTACAAGCGGCATACAGGTATAGTGTGCATGACTTTGCTCCAGGTATGGAGCTGGGAGCACATAGCAGTGTGGAGACCAGATGCACTACCAGGACCATTGCCTAGCCCAAAGTGACCAACAACATATAGATGGTCTAGATCCCTAGAGCAGGTCACAAGGACCTACACTGGGCATCTACCACTAGTGAGGTGGATAGTAGATGAGCTGAGGGAGGCCAAGATAGTATGGTGGCCCTAGCATCTACACCTAGGATAGAATAAGGATAGGATGGAGCTAATGAGGATCAAGAGGATCAAGTGGATGACGATAGAGAAGGGGGAGCCAAAGGTCTTTCAATTTGATCAAGTCTTGAGGCAGTGAAGGATCTTGCAGGGTATCCTAGACCTGGGGGATCACTGGTACCGAAGAGTCTACTAGGACCCAGTAGGGGTAGGAGGTGGAATTGACCTGACCAAGTGGGTTGAGGAGGTTTTATATGATCATCATTACATGGATCCCAGGGTGGATGACGTGGGAGTGGCCTTCGGCTACTAGCGATGGTATATTGGAGTCATGCCATTTAGGGTCTCCCCATAAGTTTTGATACAAGGCTCTAGGTGATGGGCCTGAGAATGCAACAAGTATTTTGAGAGGTAGCTCGCAAGACCATAGAGAGGGCTCAGTAGGGACCATCAACTCTAATATAGAGGTAGGCTCAAGTTAGGATTGAGTTGGTGATGGAGGATACCAGTGCTGCAAGGACCAGGGAGGCAGGGGCATACGGAGTTACCCCCATAGAGTCCAGGGTACCACTATGCAAATTATTGGGAGAGACCAAATTAGTGACATCCAACCAAGGTCAGGCTTTAGGATGAGGGGATCCAAGGGAGGAGGTAGAGGTGCTACGGGCATAGGTGGTGACTCTATAGAGGTAGGTGGACCTACTCTAGGAGGATAGGTCTAAGAGGATCAAGGGACTACAAGGATTTATGAGCACCACAGAGAGGGAGAGGGATGTGGCTCGAGCATAGGTTGATCATCTCCGAGGAGAGGTGAGCCATCTAGACATAGAGCACTAGAGGGCTCGGGTAGAGGGGATGGCTATCATTGGGAGCAACCAAGATAGCAAGAGACACCCCAAGGGGAACAAGAGGGGGGGAGGGTGAGGCCCTGGCCATTCAGTGGGCTACCTTTTACAAGATCATGTACTACCAAGTAGTACCAATAGAGCAGAGAGTAACACTTCCTTCATCTCTCCAATCAGCTAGCAGGTCACGATCTCGATCACGGACATTCTCGGCATCACCGTCCATGGGTATGTGGCTGCCTGGACCACCTCCTCCTTCAAGCAGAGTAGAGGAGATAGGCTCTTAGAGCTAGGGCTAGGGATCGGGATGACATGCCAATTTTTATTGTGGCATGCACCCCTAGGGATTGGTTGAGTGTACCAAGACTGGACTATGGTACACCAACCAGACACTAATGTATCTCTCTTTTTCATCGAGTAATACATAGCTACTTATTTTTATATTTTGTGAATGTGTGCATGTGATTCAATTTTTATTTAGATGTTCTTTAATTTGATATTTTATGCATGCAATCTATCTTAATGCAAGGCTATATGAAATGCATGGATGAAATGGATGGAAGAAAGAAAACATGAGACAAAGACAAAGAAATAAGACCAACAATACGAAGAAGAAGAAGAGAGAGAAGATGAAGAGGAAGACAAAGAAGAAGATAATCCAAAGGTCAACCATATGAAATAGAGAAGGATGGGTGAAACATAGTATTGAAATCAGTGTAGGTCGCAAGGGACCAATGTGACTAAATACTATGAATCGTACTAGAAGAAGAGGGAGCTAAACCTACTATGGGTGTAGTGCTCACCAAGAGGGATAAGGTGTTGGAGTCTGACCCACTATGGGTGGTTGCTCACTAATTGACTATTGTGGGGTGATTACCCACTAGGATGTATGCCAAGGCCTACTAAAAATAGCCAAGGAGCTTATCCTATAATGGGGTGTTGAGCCCACTGAGTCAAAAGGGAGTATAACCCGATAGAAGATCATATCCGATAAGATACCCACTAGGATGTAAAGCTATCCCATGTGGGGTGTAATATAAGGATAAAATATATATTAGGTGAGTGCTACCCTCGATAGGGGTTTAGAGAAGAAAACAAGACAATGAGTGTGTGCAATTGTGCTGAGAAGACAACTTAAGAAGGACAAAGGAAGAAATAAAATGCACATATCTCCTTGTCAAAAGCAAAGGAAGACAAAGAAAAAGAAGGCAATGGAAAAGTGATAAGGAAATATTAACGAACTATCATCCTTGATCTAAGAGATACTCTCACTATTTCCAAGACCAAGGAAAATACTTGAAGAAGCAAACAAAAGCAAGAAAGAAGACTAAAGAAGAAAGCCCTAGGTGGGGATCTTACTAGGCATCAGAACCCTAGAGAGAGTGCAATGCATGTGAGCTATGACCTAACTAGGTATCATCACATGCCATTGTCACAAGATCCCCAAAATCTATATGATCAAGCAGTCATGAACAGGCAGTCATGCAAAATATGACACTCAAGCATGCAAGTTGAATTAAATGTTAGGCAGACAATGCAAAAGGATGACAAGCAACAATGCAATATGGACAAGCAGATGGATGCAACAAAAAATGCGAATGCATAGCTAAATGATAATTGATTGATTAATGCAACTTCTAATATTTTATTTTTCTTATTATTATTTCTTTGAGATTGATTAATTTAAGCAAGCAGGATGAAAGTCGACACAAAATCTAAGTGTGTCGCCTTTCTTAAAATAAGAAACAAGTGTACCATGAACTTCGATAATTAGAATTACGGAGAGGCTCCTTCATAGATCTTTCTTTGGCAGCCATAGCATGATAATCAATGCACTCTCAAACATAACCATTCTTTTTAACATAAGGAGGAGCAATTCCTAACTTTGCAAGGTCACTATAGGACAACGAAGTAGGGTCCTCTTTTAAAATAGAAGGTTTACTTTTAGAACATACAGAATCAATCATATTACAAAACAAGATATCAAAAGAATAAGGGGGACCATCATCCTCATCACCCACTCTTGATTTTTGATAATCCATATATTCAGCATAAGTCATAAGATGATCATCATTGTCAAATGGTAAAGGTTGGTCTTTACTAGGTATAAAACCTATGCCACATCTCCCAAGCCAGATCTCGACATCCAAAGGCTCTTGAATGCCCTTTTGTTGTGGCCCCAAGCCTTTACCTACATATCCCATACTAGATAGGATCTTTTTAGGAAGTGGGTAGTCATTGGAAAGGTAACAATGAGCAAAAGAACGCTCAATGGGAGAGGGGTTGCTACCACATATCTTTTCCTCAAAGGTAGTTCCTACGAAGATAAAGGTACACATGCCAATGTGTACAACATCACCTTTCTTATGGGGTAAGCCCATGGTTCTTGGTGATGGTGGTAGCTTGGCTAGATCCAGAAGAGGTTCTTGAAGAAACTGATTATCATGATCCTGAGATGAAAAATTTGAGATATGTTCCTCACTCATTTTTAAATTTTGAAATTGCTCTGATATTTGAGATGAGGAATGCGGAGAAACCATTGAAGAGATTGAGGGACATAGGTTGAACTCATATTGAGCTCGCTCTACATTTGAACAAAATTCAAATGGTCGAGGGTCACCCGAAATGGTGATAACTTGATTCTTAAACTCAAACTTGAGACACTGATGAAGAGTAGAAGGGATGACCTTCATTGCATGAATCCAAGGACATCCGAGGAGAAGATTAAAAGATGTAGGACAATGTACCACATAGAACAAAGTATCCAATATTTTAGGCCCAACCTTGAGAGGAAGAGATATGACACCACAGGCCTCTTGGGACTCATTATTGAAAGCTTTTATAATGATATCGGATTTTGTTAAGTCTTCCTCTTTTAATCCAAATTTTTGAAAGAATTGATATGTACACAAATTGAGGGAAGAACCATTATCAATCAAAATTATTTTGATAAAAGTATCCCCAATAAGTGTGGTGATGTAAAGTGAAGAATATTCTTGCAAGTTTGAGGAAGGTTTATCATCATCCAAAAATGAGATATGATGTATCCCAAGAGAACCTACGACATCAACTATAGCATTGGGTGAAATATCTGAGGGAACTGATTGTTGCCTTAAAAATTCCATCAAAGCATCTCTATGATTAGGAGAAGTTTGTAAGAGCTCTAAAACTGAAATCTTTGTTGGAGTACTAGCCAACTGCTTTTGGAGATCAAATGAAACCTTAGGTTGTGGTCTCAATACAATAGGTGGAATCCCCACATCTACAACTTTTCCTTGATTATTCTTCAATACTGAACTGGGTTGTAATACAAAATTTTATCCTTGTTGAGGATGTTGAGTTTGAGCTTGCCTTCTTGTAGTTATCCCAACCATGCCAACCATATTACCATAGGGAGGAGGCTCATTCTGATGAGCCACCTGATTTGCTATCTGTTGGTTATGTTTTGGTAATGGATCTTTAAATATTCCCATATCTTGATTGGTAGTCACATTTTGTTGGATAGGTACTTGATTATTCAATACTTGAGAATTACTTAAGTCAATACGTCCTGCATCAATCAAATCTTGAACTACATGTTTCAACTTCTTGCAAGAATTTATCCAATGTCCTTCCACTCTATGATATGCACAATGTTGACCTACCTTATACCAATGAGTTGTAGTATCTGGTTGTCTAATAGGAGGTAACTCAATTGCCTTAGCTTCTAAAAGTTGTTTCAAAACTGCTTCCATAGACATGTTAAGCCTTGTAAAGTTCCTTTGTGGAGGTTTCTGAAGTACTATATTTTGTAGGTTGTTAGTAACATTGTTAACAGGCCTACTATCCATTCCACTATCACCTCCTATGTGCTTATTCTTGTGTTGAGACTTAGTAGGTTTTTCTTCTTTAACCTTGAGTTGGCCTCTCCTGATGAGAGCCTGTTCTACTTTTCTTGCTAAATCAATTGCTTGATCAAAATATGTAATAGTAGTAGTCTCTAATGCATAAGATAATTGTTCTTGTAAATTACCAATAAATATCTCAAGCATATCTTTAGGAGGTAAAGTATATCTCAAACATCCAACTAAACTTCTCCAACGAGCCAAAAATTTTGAAAAGCTTTCTTCTTTATTTTGTTTTAAATTATAGACATCTTTCATTGTCACTTCTTTCTCAATGTAAGCACCAAATTGTTGAACAAATAATTATGTTGTCTCTTCAAAACTCTTTAAGGAATAATTAGGCAACCGATAGTACCATTCTAATGCCATGCCACCAAGACTCTTAGGAAATGTTTTAAGTAGCAACATATCATCATAAATGAGATCATGGCAAGTTGTTCTAAATCTTCTTAAATGCTCAATTGGATCTTCTATCCCCTTATAAATGGGTAAAACTGGCATAGGAAAATGCTTAGGATAAGGCCTAGCAACAACAATAGGATCCAATGGCTGATTACACATTTCCTTATAATTATAAGTAAAACTTGAAGGTTGAATCATCTCAACTTTTGAAACCAATTGCTTCACCATATTTGTTAAATTCTGCACTTCTGGATTACTATTATGCATTGTTCCCATATTCCCTAAAGATGGAACATATGTGTTTTGAGGGACCAATGCCTGATTCAGATTGGATGCATGGATACTACTATTATATGTGGCATTTTGTGAAAATGGATAGCTAAAATTTTGTGGGATAGAAGAAAAAGTGTTGATATTAGAATATTGAGGAAGAAATTGAAAACACTTTTGAGTAACACTACTAATTGGAGGAGCTTGCAAATTCCTTCCAATGTTGGTGGTTGTAGTAGTATCAACAACTGAGTTCAAATTATCAAGATGCACTGATTTAGGCACAAGGTTTTCCTGGTTAAGCATAGGGGAGCTTATTGGAGGAGGTGGAGGAGTCTCATCTCTTTTGAGGTGAGCTTCTCGCTCCATGCCTCCCAATATCCTATCCCTATTAGCTTTCATAAAGCCCCAAATGTGCTCAAATGATGAAAATACAAAGCTACCATTAGGTCCCTCATAAGGATCAAAACTCATCTCAGTATCCATGTTATCTTGTTCTTCTAGATCTATGTTAGGATCCTCTCTATCAATCTGATCATCTTCTAGAGGAATACAATCAGATTCAAGATGCTTTCACTGACTTCTAAGGACAGGAGCCATTAGAAAAGCAAAAGGATAGAAGAGAATGCTAACAACAGAAATAAAAATATTTTTAAAGATGTTATTAAGGTTCTTCAACCACACAAACAAATTTAATGATCTTGCTTAAAAAAAGTTGTAAAAAGAAAGGAGGTGTTCACGTCGGGTTCACCAAAGATGTAGAGGGGGAAAACTACCCTACCGTGTACAATTCCCAAAAGGTTGGATCCGCAAGAGAGAAGCCTTTGGGGTGAACCACGGGGGTATGTTGTTCTCTACACTTGATGCTAGGGGGTAAGGGTTCACCAGGAATGGTTTAAGGACTCACTCCAAGTCCTCTGGTTTTCAAGAATGTTTGATGTATGAGATTCAAGACAAACACCTAGATTTGGCCTTTCTAGATCTATGCTATAAAATATAAAGGACAATGCAGAAATACAGAATGCAGGAATACAAGAGCTAACCCTAGAATGATTATTTCCTTTGAATGCTTTCTAACCTAGGGTTTTAAATAGAAAACCTTTAAGCAAGGGTTCAAGAAATAATGCACAAACAGAATTATCCCTAAATGCACACTATATGTTGTTTATCTTTCAAATACCTAGAAATTAATTAGATGTATTTTAATAAAATCAGATCTAGGGTTTACAATAGAAATATAAAGCATTCAACAAAAAACCTAAAGACTAATCAGAACACTTATCTTATCCAGTGATTTATCCTTGCTTTTATCCTTTTATCCAATGCTATCAGTAATTCATGTTCCTGCAAGATAACTTGATAAACACTTGAAAAATGTGATTAGTGTTAGGGGGCCTACTTAGGCCATTGTATAAAAATACTTGGAGGTGCAGTAGTCAATCCCCCTAGGTCCTTTTAGTTGACCTTTGATAATTAAAAGTGAAAATTGACCTTTGGAGGAAAACAAACATAATACAATATAGCAGAAAAGAATGATGAAATCACAGAAACAGAATACACCACTATGCTCTAAATGCAGTCTAGAATGCAATGATGAAAACTGGAATAATAGATTACCCCAGATTTAGCTCAAGTGAAATCGTACCCCGTAATAGGTGACCGTGATAATGCAAGGTGAAATCACACCCCGTAGAAGACCGGGCGCGATTTTGCAGAAGTGAGATGAAACATCTCAGATTGAAGCGAAATAACAAAACTATGATGCAACAAATGAAATCAAACATGCAATAGAATATTTTCACCTAGCAGAGAGTGAGGAAGCAAGCAGAAAGGTTTGAGACCTTCCAGGTAGTCGATCTCTCCTTAGGGCTTCAACAACAATCCACCAAGAGCGAACAACAACAATCCAATGCAGCAAACAATCAACCCACACTTCTAAGTTGCTTGCGAAATAAGAAGAAGAAGGATGCAGACCAAGTAAAACACTTTACAAGAAATCAAATGTTAGTGAGCAATAAATCATCAATCCTTAGAATATCGATTATGTGAGCGTGTGTGAAAAAGTGAATTCAAACCCTCCTTATATAGTAGATTTGAAGGTGAAAAGAGTGGGAAAACCAAGGAGGGCCGACGTAAAACACGCCAAGCCCAAAAAATTAGGGTTTCAATGTGTCAAACCCTAAAAAGGTGAAATCATGCCCCGTTAGGGCTGACCGCGATTTCGCAATGCGAAGTCACACCCCATCAAGGATCGGGCGCGATTTCGCATAAAGAGGGAAAAAAGGCAAAAAAGAGGGGAAGGAGCCTTACCCTTGCCCTAGGCAAGTCTAAGGGGTCCCCTAGAGGGCTCAGGGAAGATTGCCCACTAAAGTGGGTCAATTTTCCATGTCTACACAACTATCTTATTCTCTTCCCCCCTAATGTATTCGATTTCAAAGTCATACTTGGCTAAAAAATCCATCCACCGATGTTGTCTTGCATTTAAAAGAGGAGTGCAAATGTATTCTAAGTCTGATAATCTATCTTTAATTCAAAGTGTTTTCCTAACTAATAATATATCAAAATTTTAAGTGCATGCACCACAATTGCTAACTCCAAATCATGAGTAGCATAGTTGAGCTCATGCTTTTTAAACTTCTGAGACTCATCAGCTATGATTATTTTATTTTGAGTCAAAATCCCACCTAAACCTTTAGTGCAAACTCTAAACTTTTTTAAGGAATCAAGTATTTTCAAATTGGAGTGGTTGTCAACCTTTCCTTAAGTATTTTGAAAGTTTCTTCACATTGTTTAGTCAATTTTAAAACTTATCCTTTCCTTTGTAAATTAGTGATTGGACAGGTAATCTTTGAGAAATGTGTTACAAAATATCTATAATATCCTTCCATTCTTATAAAATTACCTTCTTCTAACACATTGATGGGTACATGTCAATTTATTATCGCTTCAATTTTCTTAGGATCAACAACAATTTCATCAAAAGATATGACATGTCCTAAGTATTGGACTTATAGGGTTAGAAAGCTTCCCAAAAGTTAATTCCTTCTTAGTTTTTCTAGCACAATTCTCATAAATATCAGGATGTCAACATTGGACTTATAGTTCATGAGTAGATCAAGATGTCAACACTGTTTATGAGGTTCATAAATATCATTGGGCATGTGTTAACCCAAAGGGTAAAACTAGGAATTTGTAATACCCATATGAGTATCTTCTTCCCTAATCCTCAACTGTGATGGCTTTTCTAGCATTGCATTACACAACAAGACAAATATCAAGATAAAAGAACTTTATATTCAATGAAAGAATATGATATATACAAATGGAACTATGTGACCCTTTATATAGGTATATGGATTCCTTGGCCAACATTGTACCCAGATGTACAATGGGACACCTTGCACACTTACAACATGCACAATGACAATTGTGCATATGTTACTTCTTCCCCAAGTAACTAGATAATTTCCCCTTCAAGTAATCTAATGTCCTAGTTATGTACCTTACGCAAATTACATAATATCACCCAAATAATGTAATAAAATATAATTCTAACACCACCCTGTATTACATTATTTAGTATAAGATTCTCTTGAATCACATAGATGATATTTGAATGTTTGGAACTTGATTTTTCCAAGCACCTTTGTAAATATGTCTACTAGCTGATCTTCTGTAGGTACATATTTGAGGATGATATGCTTATTTTGAAAGTGCTCTATGATGAAATGGCATTGATCTTCAATATGATTTGTTATTTAATGTATGATTGGATTCTTTTTTAGATTCAGTGTTGATGCAGGAGCATCCGACAACATTTGAGCAATCTTGCATCCTCCAAATCTCTCTAAATTTTTCTAAGTACTTTTTATTTATTTATTTTGTTTTATTCCAATTTTGTTCCAAGATCGAAGTTTTATGAGCAAAGGGAAGGCAGAAGTGTTTTAAGACAGGTTGGGGAGGGGAGCCGCGAAATCGCGACATGTCACGATTTTGTGACATGTCACGAAATCGTGGCTCCGAAGGCGAGTAGTGGGCGAGGGCCAAAACCGTCGCGATATCGCGACGTCGCGATATCACGATAATTTTGTGCAAAGAAAATGCTGAGGCACGGGGGGCCGCGATATCATGACATGTCACGATATCACGACATGTCGTGATATCGCGGCCCATTTTGATTGCTGATGTTCGAAGGCATGGGGGGGTCGTGATACCGTGACATGTCGCGATATCACGACATGTCGCGGTATCGTGGCTCGCGAAGACTGCGGAGGTACGAAGGCGTGGGGGGTCACGATATCACGACATGTCGTGATGTCACGGCCAATTAGAAGCTGCCATGTGGAGTAAAGTTGTGCGACTTAAAATTTAAGACAGACCGTTAAGAAAAGTTAAAAGCTGCTGCGTGGTTTGAATTGCAGTTGCCGAGAAAAACAAAAAAAGATAGCTATGTGGAAGAAACACAGCCTATTGAAGGCGGAGGCCGAAGATGGACACGCGGGAAACCACGTGTATTAAAACGAGGATGAAGGCCACGTATATTGATGTGTGAAGGACAACTGCGTGCATTTAAACCGAGTTAACCACCGTGAGGAAGTATTCAACAAACAACAGTTACAGGGCATGGAAGGTAAGGAAGAAGCAGCAGTACAGAGTACCATCAGAACAAAGCGGCCAGTGCAGGGTATGGAAGCCATTAATGAAAGCTTCCTGGTAGATCGGGCAGATGGCCCATTTATGACTAAAAATTTGAAAAACCCAGGAAGGGGGAAAAAAATCAAATTTTGAAATTTTGCTAGGCGGGCATTGATTTCCGAGAGGATCGGGGCCTCGATAAAAACCTAAAAATTTGTAATGGAGCGGATGGTGAAGTCGGGATTGGGGAAGAGAGACTGTGAGCCTGGAAAATTATTGTATGACTGTATTAAGAAAGTTAATGAAAATTACTGTGAATTTTACTGTGAATTTGTGGTGTGAATCCCAGCTTGCCATCAAGTGTTCCTTGATTATCACAAAATATCGTAGTAGGATTTCATTTGAGTCCCATGTTAGATAGTATGTATTATAACCATAGGGTTTCACAAGTAGTATTTCTTGTTGCTCTGTATTTCGCTTCAATATATTATTGTACCACTGTATGATCTGAGATAGAATACATAACCTGAGGTGGATTTCCTATCATCAATGGATCTAGCATAATATGAATTTGAGTATCCCTACAGATGAAAATCTTTCACATCCTTCATATAAGTTAATCCATAATTTTTAGTCTTCTTGATATATTGTAGTATTCTTTTTGTAGCTTTCCAATGACTTTATCTTGGTTCTTGCATGAACCTAGAAAGATAATTTATAGTAAATTCCAGGTCTGATTAGATGTTTGTTAGATATAGAAGACTTTCTATTAACTAACAATATATTGTTGTTGAAACCAATGGCGTTTTCTCATTTTTGGATAGCTGAATTCCTTGTTCCATTGGTGTATCTTTGGGTTTACATTCTATCATTATGTACTGTTCAAGGAGATATTTTGCATACCTTGATTGAGTGATGACTATTCTATATTTTCCTTGATAAATCTCTAGACCAAGGTAGTAGTTCATTAGACTTAGATCTATCATTTCAAATGCTTTTTATAGATCCCTTTTAATATCAGATATTACCTTATCTAAACTTCCAATAATCACTATATCATTGACATATATATTATAAGAATCAAGATATCATTTCCATTTTTCCTAGTTTATAGACTAGGATCTAATGAAATTCTTTTGAAGTCAATATGTAATAGATGATCATTGATCTTTATATTCCATGCTCTAGGAGCTTGTTTTAGCCCATAAAGATATTTATTTAATTTGCATACTTTTCTTTCATGCCCTTGGATAATAAAGCCTTCAGGTTGTGTCGTATAGACTTCTTCTAAGTCATCATTAAGGAAGGTACTTTTTACATCCATCTGATGAAGTTTCCAACCTTGATGTGTTGTTAGTGCATAGACTATATGAATAGTGGTTATTTTAGTTGTTGGTGTGAACGTTTCTTCATAATCAATTCCCTCATTTTGAGTATATCCTTTGGCTACTGGACAAGCTTTGTATTTTTCAAGTGTTCCATTTTATTTGTATTTGATTTTGTAAACCCAATTGCATCCTACTATTTTCTTTCTTGGGGGCCGATTTACTAGATTCCACATCTTATTATTTTTGAGTGATACATATTCAGATTCCATAGCCACTTTCTAGTGTAAGTTTTCTAGTACTTGGGTTGTTGATGTCGATTCTACTAAGTTGCTTAATATTCCTCTATTTATTCTAGTCATGCTATGATTTTATGGTCTTATAGTGCTAAGATATGGCATTATTTCTAAATTTTATTCTCTAAGAGTATCTCTAAGCCATATTTATTCTTTTCTAGGTAATGTTGATGATGCTTCTATATCTTATCCTTGAGATTTTGATTCTGACTATATAGTCATTGTATCTTCTTCTTATATATCTATGAAAACTTATGTGTCACAACTAGATTCATCCATGTTGGTCTCGACTTTCTCATCAAAGCCAACATATCTACTAATGTAGACTTTCTTTGTAGATGGATCTAAAATTTTGTACCCTATAGATTCATTGTCATAGCCAAAAAATACCCCTATCATAGTCTTTTCATCTAGTTTAGTTATCCTTTGCTTTGGAACATGCATGTAAGCTTTTCATCCAAAGATCTTTAGTTTTTCTATATTGGGATTTTGTCCTGACCATGCTTCTTTTGGTGTAATAAATTTGAGCACTCTTTTTGGTAGTCTATTTTGTATGTAGACTGTTGTTTGTACTGCTTCAACCCAGTATTCATGGCCAAGTTGTGCTTCTTTCAACATACATCTTACCATTTCCATTATAGATCTATTTCTTTTTTTTTGTAATTCCATTTTGTTGAGGTGAGTATGTTGTTGTAAGTTATCTCTTGATCCCATTTTCTTCAAGAAATGAACCAAATTCCTTGGAAACAAATTCTCCTCCTCTATCTGAACAAAGTGCTTTTATGGTCTTTTATGATTCTTTTCCACTTGAAGCTTGAACTGTTTGAAGTGACTGAATGCTTATGATTTGTACTTCATAAAGGATACCCACATTTTTATAGTGTGATCATCAACAAACAATTGAAAATATTTATGACCTCCAACACTATCAACTTTCATTGGTCCACATAAATTTGTATATATTATTTCTCAAGGATGTTGAACCATGTGCCGATGAAGTTCAAAAGGAATTCTATGTTGTTTTCTTGCTAGGAATTATGGACATATAGTCATCTTCAGAAATAGATTGGGCAGTCCTTCTACCATTTGATATCTAGATAATTCCTTCATTGATGTCTCACTAGTATGTCCTAGTCATTTGTGCCATAATTTTTAAGCATTGACTAAGAGTGTTGAGTTAAAGTCTATGTCTAAGATAAATAGACCATTTTTTTAAGATCTTGATGCTATCATTCTTCTCTGTCTAGAGATTTGACATTGTTTTCTCCCAGTGAGAACCTTGAATTCAACATATAGATCTTGATCCATGAGTTGTAAAACAAAAATAATATTGGTAGTTAATCTAGGAACATATAGTACATTTTTGATTACATATTTTCCATATTTAAGATTCACTGGAACATTTCCTATTCCTTTTACTTCATATGTTTTGCTATCTCCTACAACAACTAGTTTTTCATTTATCTTCTTCAATGATTTGAACCAATTTATGTTTCCTGTCATATGCTTACTTGCACCTGAATCTATATACCAATAATCCATGCTTGCTATTTTAGATTTCATGGAATACCTTATGACTCCCTATGTTTTGGATAAGATATGAAGTGCTTTTGTAAGATATAGTTCAATCTTGGTTGATTTTGTAAATTTATGAAAAATTCTAAAATAAACTTCTATTATCCTTATTGCTCCTATTGAACTAAGCACTTTTTCTAGATTTCAATAGGTTTTAATGTTGGATCTTTTGTCTCTATTTGAGGGGATTTGAGACAATTAAATATTATAATTTCCAACCTTTATATGATATTGATAAACCTCTTATAATGGCCCTTTGATATTTTATTTAATTTTTCTAATTTCCAATAAATCAATTTGTAGTAGTAGACCTTATGACTCCCAACTTTGGAAAATTAGAAAATATAATAATATTTGCAAAATATTTAAATGATTCAACCTAAGTAGAAGGCCTTATATATCCTAGGTTAATTTACAAATAGTATTCTTATTTTTGGTAAGTTATCTCCTATATCTTTTACTTTCTCAACCTTAAAAATAATCCTTAAAAATATAACCTTATATCTCCAATTTTTGAAAGCAAATATTAATGAGATATTTTTCTTACCTTAGCCTTCTTGACTTCACACTTGGACGACACTGATGTTGACTGAAATATGACAGTCCTCTATATACCCTTTTTGTAGTGCTTGAATTGATGAGGTTGTGTAAACAAGTGTGGTATGGCTATTGGGGTTCTTCTTCGATGTTGGAGAGGAGATGTTGGTCCTTTCAATGGTCTTAAATGCTCCTACCCTCTCCTTATTTAATGCTACAAACTTACTGTATTGCGCTTGCTCTTCACACACTCTATAAACATTAGACGTGAATGTTATCCCTTCATTATCTATGCTGCATATATGGGTAGTATTTTGTGGACAAGTGACACTGTCATAGCTTGGTAATGTTTCCTCCTCTTCTTGTAATTTTGCTGCACCAACTATCACTTCTACATAACATATCCTTCTTGCTTGAGTGCTCTTGAATTATATCTCTTGAGCATTAGATAAATGATAGTTGTGAGGGAATAATGTGCCAAGTGGCACTCAACCCTTTTGCATGGATTTTCCTATGTAACGCCTCCAAGAAGGAGATTATAACTCCTTTGAATGCCTTTCTCCTTAGCTTGCTTTGATTTCTTTATTAGAAAGCAATGTATTTTCTTCTGTAGGTAATCCATGAGCCACCTTGGAGCTTTGTATGAGGATGAGGTAGCTCTCTTTCTACCCTTTGTTGATGCTACTCCTAATGTAGCATCTACTTTCCTTATGTGCACTTATCCCTACGATGTGCTCCCTGTTCACAATGATAAAGGTGAAGCTTGATGCTCCTAAATGCTAAAATGTGCTCTATATTTTATTTTACATAGATAGCTTCTTCTACCTTATTATGATTTATGTAAATACTCATGATAGATTTCCTTTGGCTCCTTTAGTTTATGTAAATAGCCTTTGAATGCTTGTTATCATTTACGTAAAACTTCCTTTGTTTGAAGGTTCAATCTTGGAGATAATGCCCTTTCAGTGTTGAAGAATTCTCAATCCTTTGGCCCTTCCTTTGGATGCTTTTTCCTTGTACTTGTTGTACCTATTGTCGCACCTTTAAATCTGTTCCTTTCCCTATGTTTGATGTATTGTAGAAGTGCAACACCATGTAACCTTTACATGTATATAGAACCCTTTTATTGCACCTTTTCCTTGCACTCTTTTGTAGGTATGAAATTCTTATTTTTGTAACAGATTGATGAGTGCCAAATAAAGGTTTTAAGGATGTCTCTTTGGCTAGACTCCTTACCCTTTTTCTTGGATGATTGATGGTGAATACAATCCTTGTAAATGTTTTAGAACAGAAGCTTTATTTTATTTGCACTAACCCTAAGTGCTTTGGATTTGAGACTGACCAAGTCTCAATATTGGAAGTTTATTTTTGGTTAGTTTTTTTCTTTTTTCTTTGCTTGTTCTAACCAATTTTGGTGGCTTCTATTGTCAACTATGAGTTGCAGGTTTCTATGCTTAAAAGTGTCTTTAGACACTTGATCTAAACAAGATTTTGTGGCCTTTATTTCAAAGCACAAAACTAATTTCTTTTGAGAGTAATAATAGTGCAAATAAATCTAACAAATTCTACTTTTAATGCACTAACAGATTACACCTTATCACTCCAATATACTCTCAAGAAAATGCACTTAATAAATTCACTACAACTAATCAAGAATAATCTCAAATGAACCTTCAATATTTATTCTATAAATTTCTTACAAGCAAGATATTAGGAGATAGTCTTCTTTTGCTTTCCAAAATAAATAATAGGCTAGTTGATAGAGTAAAAAAAATTTGGAATCTAATCAAACTCCTAATGTGCAAATGAACCTTAAAAAGAACCTCTATTTTTACACACTTGAATACTGTAATACAAATCTCCATTTTTACAACTTTAATCAAGATGAAGGTGCTTTAATAAATTTGATAAGTAATCCACCTAATGAATCAACTTGCATCTATAGTTGTTTATCTTTTTCTGAACGCTTTTGTAGCTCCTTTTTTGCTTCTATAGAGGATGCAGTCCTTAATGCCTAAGATCACCAATTTTATGATCTCAAATTTTCTTTCACAATCTTAGGATTTGGTGACTTTGATCTCCTATTGTAATCTCCTCCTTCTATTATATATTTGGAGAAGTTTGTATCTCTGAAGCAGTGACCTATTTCTGTAGGAGGTAATCTTCAAATCTCCTACCTTTGGGCTTTTTTTTCGATGGTGATAATTGTCCCAAATATTTCTTTGATCTCCTTATTCTTGTCAAGCTCTTCAAAGGATATCAAAGTAATGGAATTTGCAAGTGGTAGGTTCATAGATGCATATATTTTGCAAAACCCATAGCAATGACTTTCCCTATTCCTATATAAGAACGACCATAGCTCTAATACCACTGATGGCTTTTCTAGAATTGCATTATACAACGAGACAACAATAAAGATAAAATAACACTATATTCAATAGAATAATATGATATGTACAAATGGAACTATGTGGCCCTTTATGTAGAAGATGGATTCCTTGGCCAACACTCTACCTAGCTGTACAAAGGGACACCTTGCACACTTGCAACATGCACAATGACACTTGTACATATGCTACTTCTTCCCCAAGTAACTAGATAACTTTCCCCTCAAGTAATCTAATGTCCTAGTTATGTACCTTAGGCATATTACATAATATCATCTAAATGATATAATAAACTCTAATTCTAACAAACCAATGGTAACCAAATCTAAGATCAATTTTTGAAAAGATAGTAGCTCCTTTCAACTGATCAATTAGATCATCAATTCTAGGTATAGATGATGGTTATCTTAATGAGCATTCTGTAATCAATACATAATATTAGGTA
This sequence comes from Wollemia nobilis, assembly GCA_028583015.1. NCBI lineage: Eukaryota > Viridiplantae > Streptophyta > Pinopsida > Araucariales > Araucariaceae > Wollemia > Wollemia nobilis. Next base: position 16,784,573 of record JAQPPZ010000521.1, read on the forward strand.
TCTATCCTTATTATTTACAAATAACATAGGGGTCCCCAAAGTGATACACTTGGCTTAATCAAAATATTTTTTAAGCAAATCTTGGAGTTGTACCTCTAACTCTTGCAGCTCAATCAGAATCATCCGATAAGGTGATCTATCAATAGGTTTGGCTCCTAGTATGAGTCCAATGGTGAAATCAAATTCTTGTTATGGGTAAGTCTAGGTAAGTATTTCAAAAAACATTCTTAAACTCTTTCAATATCAGGAATTTCTTCATAAACTACCCTAATTATTTTAATTACTTTATTGATTTGTAATGCAGACAGTAAATGTGGTTGAAAATGTACCCTGATTATAGTGGATCTTTATTCGCTAATTAGGTCCTTCATTGAATTCCACCCATATTTCTTGAGAATTAATGAGGGCCTTGTGATATTTTAACCAATCTATTCCAAGGATAATATTGAATGAATGTAAGAGAGCTACATACAAATACCAGTCAAATTTTTCAAGTTTGTTTAAATTTTCCAGTTTGTCCATCCAAACTTGAATTTCCAACTATCCCATAATTTTGTAGGGGATGTTCGACTGATGTTTTCCTTTGATCCTTTCTTAAAGGTCACTTATTAGCATAATGTGACCCTCCATAGATGAAGCACCCTTGAGATTTTACTTCCTTACTTTCACCAATATCTACTTTATGATCTTTCCCACTTACTTTTGAGTGGCAAGTTTCATATTATTCTTGTTCTCTATTCTTTTGCTTGTGGATATTATTCTCAACTTTTCCTTGTTCTTTTTGCCTGTGGATTTTTTATTGATAAATGCTTCCATTATCTTTTATTATTCCATTTTCTCTACTAACATCTTGATTATAGATATAAGTTGTTCCATCTATCCCTGAAATGATTAACTATGGATGCAAACTCACCCATTTCTTCCTAGTTACCAAAGAGCTATCAATTTCAATGTTCTTGGTATAATGTTAGAGTTATTTTTGGAAGTCCTCAGGTCTTATAACCTAGGAATATTACAACCTAAGCTCTGATACCAACTGTGATAATCCAAACAAACACACACTGGTTGTAGCGATCCAAACTTGCTTATAGGCTTAACAGATAAGGAAGATGGTTTGGTAGGGATACTTTTTTTTTGTTTTTGGTTCTTTGTTTTGCACCCATTGGTAATCAATACATAGCATTGAATGCCACTTTGGGTTTATGATCACTATAATCGTCCTCCAAAATGGATAAGACTAGCTGGGTCCTGTAGAAGGTACCATTTAGTGATTCTATCTGCCTCACCCTTTGTTCTGGTGAATCCATAATCATGACACGGGTATATCCTCTAGGGACCATAACACCTAGAGGGTGGATGCATAATTCCCCTGCCTTATATGTGAAACCTTGAGTTTAAATTTTACTCATATGTTCTTGAATTTCATGTAAGGGTGTTTAGCATAATTGTGATGGTGCCTAATTGGTGACTGTTGGTCATCAAATCTGCCTAGGAAAGGATTTATATGAGTGTATGCGCCCTAGACCTGGAACAACATTGAAATGCCGAGGGGAAGGGATGCCCCTCGTGCCAATATTTGGAGAAAGGCCGGCTCCTATGCTAAACTACTTTGGGTGTTTGAAGATAAGAGTGCGGGAAAGAGATAAAAGGAGTTAAGGTTAGAGAAATAGACAAAAAGGTTAAGGGAAGAGAGATCGATGATTTAAGGTGGGGAATAACAGGAAGCACGATCACTAACAGGCAACTCAAATGGAAGCAAAGAACACCAATAATAGATGAAAGAAACATAATATCAACCTTCCTATGTATCCTCCAGGCAAGTTTTAGGGTACAGTAATTGCACCCTGGACGTAGGGTTCAACTTTCTCAGTATGCAAACGGGGAGAGACAAAAGAATAAAGCATAGAAGGTAGCATAAAAGAAAACCAATATTACGCTTTTCCACTCCTATGTATCCTTCAGAACGAGTTTTATGGTACAGTCCCCAATCGCACACCGAACGCAAGGTTCAGCTTTCTTAGTATGCAAACGAAGACAGAAAAAAGAATCAAGCCAAGAAGGCAACATAAAAGAGAGAAATTGAGCCCAAAGATCTTTAGTATTAAATGCAGGACATCAAGTTATAGTAGCTTTCTAGCAGATAGTTCTCCCCCTTTTACATTATAATGCTTGGGTTTTTATAGAGGACCCGAGCCTCTGAGTCATAATTACACAGCAATGAGAAGTACTCCCTCGAGCCCTGAGAATTCGGCTCCCCGAGACTCTCGTGATCGAGCTCTCAAATCCGTTACCAAAATTGGCAACTGTGACTGGGTCAACCATGGAAATATGCATTCATAAGTTGTCTTGACGTCCTTGGCCTCTAGGTGCGGTGCTCGAGTGGCTACCATGCTCATCGGGATCTTCATCATGGCCTGATACTTCATTTTCGATTGCCAAAAATGAGCAATGAGCTTATCGAACATGAAAAATTGCATTTATGAGGCACTTGATCACCTTGGGAAAATACCCGACTGGGAATGTGTGCCCTTGAAGCGCTTTGCTAAGTCTTTGTCCACAACTTCGCTTCGCAGTGGTTCTGAGCCGAAGCAATAACTTCTCCTTGGTTTGTAATTTGTAAAATTAAGCTTCGCAAAACTGCTTTGGGGGTGGAAAGTGTCAAAGCATATTTACTTCACAAAATGGGCCTCTTTGTCTTTGCTACTTTGCTGACAAAATCGCTTCGCTGATGGCTTGGAGAAATGCTTCGCTGTGATCTTCTTTCAAAACTGTGGTTCGGGAGGTTTCGATCGAAGCAATTGTCTTCAAAGATGTTGCATTCTCCATGACTTGTTACTTTAGGTAGAAGTACTTCGCACGGAAGCTAGCCGAAGCAAATGCTTCGCAATGACTTTCGACGAAGTAAAAATGATTCGCTGATGGAGGGGCCCAAAGTGGGTGCTTCGATAAATTTTCTAGCGAAGTATTTGCTGAAAATGCTTCGGGTGTGAAGTAGTTTCTTGCCTTGGCTTCATGGTATTTTACTTTGGCAACGCCACTTCGCTGAAAACTCGCCTAAAGTAGCTACTATAAATGCTTCGGGTGCGAAGTAGTTTCTTGCCTTAGCTAGTTTAGACCATGGTCTGGACCTTCCTTTTTTGGCAGAGTTGTTCTTGCTTCGCTCAACTTTTACTCGAAGTAAATATTTGAAGCGCTTTGGGCCTGAAGTTCTTTTTATCACTACCCTTGTAATTTACTTCGGTAATACTACTTCGCAAGAAACTCTACCCGAAGCAGTGTTGAAAATGCTTCAGGTGCAAAGCTCTTCTTATTCTCTTTCGACGAAGCTCTTTTCTCTAGCTTGTTTGACAGTGAAGCTCTTTCTTTTCTACTTTATATACAAAGGGGTGGCATTGAAAGCCAAAATTGCTACAACTTTCAAAATAAAAAGACAACAAAGAAAAAACTTTACAAGATGCGGTACAAAATTTGATTTTCTTTTCTACCCCTTGAGAAATGTGACAAAATTGTCAACATTCTTGGTGGCTCGTGGGGCAACGAGCTCGTCTCGGTGGGAGGACCCTTTAATTCTGATCCATTGGGCCAGAGTCCTTTCTCGATCCTTCTCCTTCTTCTGCCTCTGGGAGTGCCTCCGTAACTGGTTCTTGTTCTCCTTCTTCTTTCGCTTCCTCTTCTTCTTCGCCTTCCTCTTCTGGTGCGGCCTCTTTGGGAGCGGCTTCTTGCGACGGTGACGGAGCAAGACGCTCATGGATTTTTTTCATGGTTCGGTGGACTTGGGACCAGGCACTCTTCGAGAAGGGTTCTAGATCTTGTAGTGCTTTGATCAACACTTGAAACCAATCAATTTTCTCGATGTCTACATGTTGGGCTCTAGTATACAGATCATTTAGGTAGGCTGTGATCTTGCAATATCTCAAGAGGTAATCAGTGATTTGCCTTTCTGTTATTGGTTCCGCCCATCTGTCTATCTTTGAGACGTCACCTTCAAACTGAAGCCATGTTGGCTTAATCTCTTCTTTGGTCAGGAGGTTCCTATTGTCATCTATGAAGCTTGGAAAGCCCATGGAAGAAAGGTTCTGAAAGTAGCCCATTGAGGCACGCTGCTCATTCTTGAACACGTCTAGGAGGTCCTTCACCTTCTACATTTTTCTCACCTTAGAGAAGAAAGAACGAACTGTGGCCTGGGCCATAGACCAATCCCTAGCTATTCGACTCATTGCAAGGACCTACAAGTCTTGATATTTGGTGCTTTGGACATCAAAAGCTAGTTTGAGCCGACTTCTATATTTTTGAGTTATCTGATCGATGATTGGCCCTCCCTCGGTAGTGGCACTTCGGGCTTCAATAATATAGGCCAAAATTGACAAGGCACTGGAGGCCCGAGATCTAAAATTTTTGAGCAGGTGAGAGCGAATCTCCTTGATTCTACTTCTATCAAATAGCTCCAAGCTCGCTTTTTTGAACAACTACTGCTGCATCTGCAAGATCTTACTTTCAAGCTCCTTGGCCTTTAGCTCGTTCTCAGCCTGTCTTTGCGCTTGTTGCTTGGTTGAACACTGCAATTGTAGTATTTGCTGATTGAGGGCGCATGTTTCCTTTTTACATAGCTAGCACTGTTTCTGTGAATCCTCCAGCTTAGAGCAAATCTTAGCCAGCTCTTCCTCCAACTTGATGTTGGCGTTCTCTGCTTCAAACCTACACTGATTTGCAATGTTTGCGTGTGCTCGAAAGGTCTTGACCCCAACATGCATGGACAAAGACTCATTGTCTATGTTCAGGTGTTCCAGGTCCTTAGTTTTCTCCTGATAGTCATAATCTGCTGGAGTCATCTCATTCAGAGGCTTCTGGACCCTAGGGACCTTCTTCACTTTGTGTAATTTCTCAACTTGGGCTAAAGAGTGCCCTCTTTTCTTTCTGGCCTCTTTCAGCATATTTTTTGAGTTTTGCTGGGCCTGAAGTAGATTTTCAGCTAGGGGACATTCCTTTATCACAGACAACTCAAACTCAAATAAGATCGGATCTCTAGCCATAGGGGTAAAAAAATATGAGTTAACGGGGAATGCCTCACCAGAAGGTTCGGCGACAGGTGTAGTGGGGGCTTCGACGAGTGGGGAAATGCCTTGTATGATGGGGGTGTGGGCCACGGGGTTCGGTGGTAAAGTACTGTATTCACCCTGGCTGAGGGATAAAGGATTTGTGATGTGAGTGGACGAAGAAGTTTCAGTGGCTTTGTCTTGGCCAGATGACTCGGGTGAAGTGTGGCTAGGCAAAGTGTGGGGTGAACTCAGAACGGCCATGGGCACAATGTGGAGGGGTGATTGACCTTGCAGGGGAGATTAAGGAAAACTTTTGGTTAGGGCCATGGTGGATGTGTGAGAGGTGAGGGTAAAGGGTAGTGAGCGCGTACCTACGTGCCCTCTTGGTAGAGCGACCGTTATGACTTCCTATGTAATCGGCTCCTACTCTTTTTGTGCCTCGGTGCTCCTAACCTCCATGACTTCTACTTCGGGGTCCCCTTCTTGGAGGAGTTCCTCCACATCGATGACGTCTATGTCCAGGACCATCCTAGCACTTGGAGGCACCGTACTTTCAATACCTTCTTCGGCCAAGTCAGATGCAGGTTGAACTTGCTCTTGCCTCTTCCTTTTCTTTCTCTCTAATGGTTGCTCTACCTCATCGGCACTTGTATCATGGCTTTTTGATGGACCCTGTGGTAGTGCCTCTAGGGTAGCCTTAGATTCTTCCTCGTTCGAGGCATCTTCAGTTTCTTTAGGACTTTCACCTGATCTCGAGGGGGCTGGGGGAACAAAATCAGCAAAGGATATAGACTTCCAAGTTTCAACGTTGGCATCATAAAGAATCACGAAGTCTTTATTCATTGCCAAGAGTCTATAAGAATTCATCTTCTGGTGATGGACTCTCATTATCCACCATTCCCCTAATTTTTCCTCACTCCAATCCTTCAACTCCTTTAAATCGTCTTTTGCCTTTCTCTAAAACGTGGAGCTTGGAGTTGGGAGGGGGTACTGATCGGGATCAAATTTGGCCTCCATGGGGTAGAATTCATGCTAGGGCAACAATTTCCTCATTCTTTCCAAATGCCACTCTAGATCCTTCCCATTCGGGTTGTTCCTCTGCTCCCTCATCACTCCAAAGGGATCATAGAGCCATTGCTGAGGAATTTGGAGCAGGCCGAAGTTGGGAAGTTTTTCCTCCAAGAAAACATTCTATTTTAAGGCAAATACCTCGATTACTCCCATATTGAAGGGAAAGTTGTAGGTGTGTGCCCACTTCTAACCATGGCCATATACAATGTTGGTCACATCACTCTGTCGAGCGACCTCCAATGCAAATTGATATTCAGAAGGGAAAACAGGAAGCAGGAAGGGCTTTCTTGTAAAGTCGAACATACGAATAACCAATCCCTGTGTCAATTGAAAAATATCTCCCTTATTTTCTTGCACTATTTTATCTCTCAGACTGAGGGGGACCCAAGGGCAAGAACCCCTCAACAAATGCATGGCGAGCCCCAAGAATTGTTGGTTAAAAGAATAGTAGGACTTTGTCTTCAACAGGAGAGGAGTCCAATCGTACACAGGCAGAGGATTTCCATCCTTGCCGCTTGAAGAGATAGCGATATGGGGGAATCACTTATGAACCTGGTAGAAAAACAACCAGACTAGGAGGGAGCAAGGTGCAAAGTACTGGCCCATCGCCGAAATCTTCATACTAGCGAGTCACGTATGCAAGGTTCGGGCCACCCATTCTGCCCAATCAAAGAAAATTGGGTTGGTGCTCGGTCTTGCAGCATCAAGGACATATAACTCCCCTCTTGAAATACATTCAACCAAAGACACTTGCCAGGGTTGTACCGAGGCATCTTTCAATAGGCCTACCACCCATGCAATGATGGAGAAAATGTCAGTGTTCTTGAAAGCTACCAAGGATAGAGGCATTTGGGGCAGCTTGCCTGAAGTGAGCCCGCTTTTGATGTTTTCTCACAAAAATTTCAAGATAAAGTTATTAGAAGTGAACATCTCCATTTGTTCGCTTAGAATAACATTACGAACTGAATAACCCTTGGGTGGCCCTTGCTGTGGTGCAAATGTTGCTTGCACATCTTCCTTCAGAATGGAAAACAATTTATGGCCTGAAGCATCCAACACCTGCCTAGATGCAGGCTGGTAATTCTGTGTGATAGCATAGATTAGCTCTGGGCAGTGGTGAGCAGGCAGGGTCAAATACCAGTAAATTCGAGAATAATAGGTAGTAGCCCTTTTATTCTCTGGGGTGAGTCTGCTCACCATAAATTCAATAGTGTGTCGAAGCTCGGATACATCCTTAGAGAGCTCCTTGTCTCTAATATTTTCCCACCCATCAATTGGTGGGTCCACAAGCTGCTCCTCTTTAGACTCATCTCCTTGATCCATCGACCACTTCTCAGGGCGAGTGATGGGGTCGACCTTCTTTGGAGTATGCCTTCTTTCCTCTTTGCCCTTCTTAGTTTTTTTGGGGCCTGCAACTTCGGGCTCCTTCCCTTTCTCCTTGGAGTTTTTCTTCCCCATGGCAAAAATGATAGCGATGGAGTTCTTGATACAAATAGCTTCGATATGAAGGGCTTAGATGCAAAGGCAAGAGAATTGCAGAGTTATCGAAGGCTCTTAGCTTTGCATGAACTGGGAGACAAATAAACTTCTCCTTGATAGGGCTTCACATTTATAGCCTAAAACAGGTAATTACCTTAATTTATGGCACCTACCAAAATTAAATTAGTGCTCCAAATGGAGAAAGTTGTCGTGTCCTTTGATTGGATCTACAGCGATGTAGTACACGAGGCCACATGCCCTGATGATTATGTTCTACATTGTAGACGCAATCTGCTACCACTTCGTACCTTAGCGTGGGCTTTTCTCTTAACTGAATTGCCTCGGGATGTGCCCCGCTACGTTTGCCTTAAATTTGTCCACTTTGAACCCCTTTTAATGTTATCATCGACATGTTCTTTGAGGTGCATTTTAAATTTCCCTTAGCGCATTGCTGGTTTGGGAAATTAATGTCGAAAATGCTTCACAGCGAACCTTTGGTTCGGGCTGTCTTTCATTGCTTCAGGCCCGAAGTACTTCCTCTTCACCGCGTTGCCGCTCTATTTTGTGAAGGTCACTTGCCGAAGCTTTACCCTTCTAGAAACTACTTCGCAAGGAATATACTTTGCAAAATCACCACCCGAAGTAGCTTTTGAAAATGCTTCGAGTGCGAAGTACTTTTCATGCCTTTGTTTGATCTTTGGTTCGGCTCTTCGCAGCGAACATCCTTGCAACCGCTTCTTCGCATCAAAAGTCCTCGGAGGGGATTTAGAAGTGGTACTTGGCTTTTGCGACCTTGGAACAAGATGTACATACAAATGCAAATTATATACAGAAGTATATATACAGTCATTTCAGAAAAACTACGCTAAGCAATTGCTTCGCCAGAATTTTCTCGAAGTAGTTACTTCAGGGGTAGTGTTCTCCGAAGTAGATTTACTTCGGCACTTTGTTCTTCAAAGTAGCTACTTCAGATGTTTTTTCGCAGAAGTTCCTCCCGAAGCTTATAAATCGTCGAAGTTTATTTGCCGAAGCATTTCTTTTTACGCGATTTATTTTCCGAAGTTGCTTTTTTTTTTTAAAGAGAAATCGTGTTTTACCTTAGCGGTGAAAAGTCTTCAGATGAAGACCATTTACATAGATCGGCAAGACTTGGCCATCTGCATCTTTAATGAATGAATTGGCCGAGTTCACCTTCATAATTTTGAACGGCCCATCCCAAAAGGCATCCATCTTATCGTGATTCCCAGGCTTGGCCTTCCAGAAGTCCCACTTCCATACCAAATCTCCCACTTTGAATGTGTGATCAGATGACTTCTTCTTGAACCAATCTTGGGTGACCTGAGCATGCTTAGCAAAGTTCTGGTAGGCTTCTTCATGATCTTCCTCTAGTTGCAACAGCCGAGCTAATCTGTTTTCCATCAGACTAACTCCATCTTCTGCTTCTAACAGTTGTAGTGCAGGGATCTCCACATGAATGGGTAAGATGGCCTCCTTTTCGTAAACTAGGACGTAAGGTGAAGTCTTGATTGACTTCTTGATAGAAATTCAATCAGCCCATAAAGACCAATCTAGAAGGAGATGCCAAGTCCTTTTTTTTGTCTCTATGAGCTTTCTTAGTATCCTCAACAGAGTCTTATTGGTGGATTCTGCCAAGCCGTTGCCCTGTGGATAATAATTGGAGGATACTTTATGATATATCCCATATCTGTAGAGGAATTCATTGATTTTAGTGCCTATGAAGCTAGGGCCATTGTCTGTGATGATAGATTTAGGAATGCCGAACCTGGTGACTAAACTTTCTAGAAATGCAATTACAGTTTCTTGATCTGCATGCTTTGTAGGAATTGCTTTGGCCCACCTGGTGAAGTAGTCCATTGCAGTCAGGATGAACTTATTTCCTATAGAGGAGTTCGGTGATACGACCCCTATGAAATCTAGCCCCCATTGTTGAAAGGGTGCCTCTACTTATATCGGACGAAGGGGCATTGCAGCATTTTTGTTTCGGTTAGCGAACCTCTGACATTGCTCGCATTTGCGACATACTACAAAGGCATCGACAAAGAGTGTGGGCCAATAATAACCTACACTAATGATATTTAATGTTGTTGTTTTATGCGTAGTCATTATACCATCATTAATTCTCAATGAATTTGTCAATCCAGGGTAGTGTACAAGGCTATCTATGGAAGAAGAAGTGAAACAACTATAACTTAGGTCAATCTAGAGCAACAGGTCTTATTGGTGGAACCGGTTGTGTGGGGGGTTTTGGGACATTCCTATCTCTAAATTGCATGAATTAAATCTTAATCTAAGTTGCAGAATTGGAAACTAATCATTAACTGCAGAAATGAAGTCCTAATTACAATTGCAGAATAAGACCTAATTATATTGCAGAAATAACAGTTGCAGAATTGAAAGTCTGATCCTAATTGCAGAAAGGAAATCTAATTACTTTTGCAGCAATGAAAGTCTAATTCTAACATGGAAATGAAAACTGTCAAGGCTCTGTAATAGAAGGTTGTCAATCTTCCTATGCAGGATTTGACAACAAAACATAAAATGCAGGAAATTGCTGAAAAACAATAAATTCTGGGAATAACAGTCTGAAATAAAGTGGAAGCTTTGTTGAAGGTAAAGATTACAACTAAAACATTAAGCACAAGTTTAATCTAAGCATAAATAAACTAAGATCACAAATATTGTCAGCTGTTTACAAGCAATTGAAATAACAAGTTCTACAACTCATTCTCGCTATAGCAAAATCAGAATAAAAACCTGCTTGTTAGTCCTCCTCCTAGGTCTGGAAGTGGCCAACCTCCTTGTCCAGAAGAAGGTATAAGTCTCCTCTCTCTCTCTCTAAATCTTAATCACACTCATTTACAAGCAATATGAAATAGAACTGGTGCACTTTATTGATTAAAGAACATGATTACAATAATTCTGTTGAAAACCTATTACAAGACTATAACAATCAAATTCTACCTATTTTCTGCTTCTTCCTAGCTTCCTTACTTTCTACTTCCTACTGCTACTACCTACCTAGCTCAACCTGAATGGGAGCAATATTTATAGATGTCCTAAGGTCTGATTACAAACAAAGAATATCTCAAAAGATCTAATCCTACAATGCTGCAACAAATTCTGGTTTTATCCTAGAAGAAGATTAAAACTTGATCTTTCCCTTAATGATGGCTTTGGTCGGCAATGACGGCAAAGACAGATGGAAGATCTTTTCATTTACCTTTTCCAACCTTTATTTCCTTTTTTTCGGCTTCAAAAATCGGTCAACAAGTCAAAAAGCACATTCTGTTTTCATTTCGAAGATAAGTGGCTTCATTTCGAAGACAATGCAATTCTCATTTCGAAGATCGCTCATTCCGAAGATACTGCAATTCTTCATTCCGAAGATACTGCAATCCTTCATTTCGAAGATACTACAATCCTTCATTTTGAAGATACTGCAATCCTTCATTTCGAAGATAATGCATTCTTCATTCCGAAGATCTGCTCATTCTGAAGATGATGTGTTCTCTCATTTCGAAGATATCTGTTCATTCCGAAGATACTTCGGAATGAACAAATGTGTGCTTTTCCAGTGATTTCTTCTGCATCTCTCAGGTGGGTTATCTCCTAAGATCAAATTCCAATGGTCTTCATCTCTTTCCACATGTGAATTCCATGCCTTGCTATTTATGGACAGTTGGCTGGAATTTACATGGGAAAGACCAATTTTTGTTGCACAACAATAGTTTGCTTGCATTGTTGCCAGATTTAGGTGAAATAAATGCTTGAGACAAATCAAAACATGATTAGTGAAATGCTGCTATTATTCTAAGCATATCCCATTTTAGCAAATCATAGCAAAAAGAACACAAAACTATGCAAAAAGCTGTAAAATCAGCATATAATATTCCAAATACATTGATCATGCAAAATGGTTAATATACAGCATATTGAATCAACTTAACTAACATATCAGATAAAACATAAGAGTTTATAGGCATTTTTAGTGTTCAAAACATGTTATGATTGAGGCATTTCCAGGCCTCATCATTTTCCCCCCAACTTATATTAATGCATGCCCTCATGCATTCCTGTTGGGCTATGGAATCACATATGTCCATGTTTAGATTCCATGACCTGTAGAATAATTTCTTGCCTATATAATACCCCCTATTTTCTTGAATGTTTTTGAGCCAGTCTTCAAATTGTTCATCAGGTTGGGCATCTTCCTCAAAGTAGAATGGAACTGGAGTAATGATGGTCGGAGGCCTAAACCTGAGACCTATCCAGTTATGTTGCATGATTTGAATCAGCTGGATTACACCTTCTGCTCTTCTTCTGGACCATTCTAAGTTGATGGGGGAGATGGGTTCTCTTTTCCTCAAAGACATGGAAAGTTCAGCCCATCTGTCTCTGCACACTGACAATGCTGGGAAAAAATTATGATCACAAAAATTATTGAATCTGGTCACACAGTCCCTTAAGTTGTTCAAGTACATCCTCTTTATATCATCCCTGTTCATCATTGAGAAGTGCTGCCTGGTGATAACTAGGTGATTTGGCTGGATTGCTCTGACTAACAACTCAGCCCTTGTTTCAATTTCTTTGTTCTGCTTTTTCTCTTGATCCCAGTAAAGCTGATTCTGCAAGGTGGACATGAATGCTCTCAACTGAACATCTCCAATGTAGATTTGAGGATGAGACTCAACTTCCTCTGGAATGAAGAAACTGTGTAAAAATAGTTCACACAGGAGATTTTTCTGCTCAAAAGGACTGTCAAAATATGCCTCCAGGAAGTCTGCAGTTGTGTCCAATTTATATGGGAGGTTTGAACTAATCCTCATGACCTGCCATCTGAGGTATTTTTCCTTCAAAATAAGGTTGTAAAATCTGGCTGGTCGTCTAAATTGGACTAAAAATTCAGCAATTTGGCATAAGTCAGACACCTTTTCTTTCAATGCCTGAATTTCTGTTTCCTTGGCCTCTAGCTGTTTTGCTTCCAATTTGAACTTTTCAGTTTTAGTGGTAAGCTGCTCATATCTAATCATCCAGCTAGCTATGTCTGCATTGTACTGCTCTAGAGACACAGTATTAGGTGGTCTGACTACAGGTGGAATCCTAGGTATCAGATCAACTTGAACTCCTTTTTCTGCCACTTCTACTGGTTGATCATCTATCAATAATTCTACCTGTACCTCCTTATTTGCTATTTCTATGGGGTTGTCATCAGATAGTATTTCTACTTGTACCCCCTTATCTATTGTTTCTACTGAAAGTGTAACAGTTTGGAATGCAGGGTCCTTAATAGGAGTACTTACTTGAACATTTTCTTGCTGCTGGGACTATTCCTGTGTTGGTGGCTCATCTTCAACATCCTCTGCTATGCTCTTTATCATTTCTGAAGCATCTTTAGAACAAGAAGGCAATGCTTCAGAATGAGATGGTGTTGCTTCAGAATGAACAGGCACTTCTTCAGAATGAAGGAGTGCTACTTCAGAATGAACACCCATGTTTGTCTCAACAGAGTCATCTGCCCTTGATAGACCCAGAAGCAATTGAGCCAAATTATCTTCATCATTGGATATAGTTGGCTATTTTTCAAACTGTGACAGCTTCTCTCTTAGTTCTGCCACTTCTTGCTGTAACTCTGCAATTCTTCTTTCTTGCATCTCAATGATGCTTTCTTTCTCTGAAATCCATCTGGTCTGTGTCTTGACAACACTCCTTGCTACCCTCAGCTACTCTGTGATGTCTTCCACTTCTATTTCTGCTTTAGAAGCTGATGCAGACAAATCAGCTGTAGTTGGCTGCTCAACCAATATCTCCTCTTCTTCTGCAACAATTTGTTCTTGTTCAGGAGGCTCTATGAGACTGTCTATAAGGGTATCTACCATATCTGTAGCCTATTGAACTGTAGCCTCCTCCAAACCATCCTGCTCAGTTTCTGTCTCAACTATCTATTCAAGGAATTCTAGAAAGTTTTCAGAGGCTGGTTGTATCTCTGTGACATCTGGGCTGCTTGGTCTATCTTCTTCCTCCATAACCTGTTCTGTAGTTTCTTTCAAATGGATTCTTGTAGACCTCCTAGTTCCAGATGCAAACTTCTTCTTTTTGCTCTATTTTTTGGTGACAACAGGGGTCATGGGGTCAGTTTCAGATGCCTCTATTTCCCTTGTTGTTTTTGCCTCTGTTTGGTTAAGTGCTTCACTTCTCTGTTCTATCAAATCAGTGGCCACTTCAAAAAAATGAACCTTTTTTTGTCTTTTTATTCTGTTGCCAGTTCCAGATCCTCTTCTCTTTTGTTTCTTGGTTCGTGAAGTTGAGGGTTCAGGATCAAGATTTTCTGCTGCTGTTGTTGGGTGTGTTTTTGTTTCTGTAATAGCTTCAGGGGCACCTTCTGCAGTTTCCTCTGTAGCATCTTCTGCAACATTTTTTGCAGCAGCTGTTTCTTCTTCTGTAGCAACATCAGCAGTATCTGGTTCTTCTTCTTCCTCATCTTCATCCCTAAAAATGACATCATTTAGGGTAGAGTAAAACCTATCAAAACTCCTAGGGTTTCCTCTAAAATGGTGCTGGCAAACTAGTTTGATGAGTCCATGATGGCGAAGGCTTCCTTTACCCTCCTGATATCTCTTTGCCATGTTTTTTAATTCTTGATACAGATACAGGGGAAGATTTACCCTAACTTTTGGTTGTTGCTCACCATGTCTGAGATGGTTCAAAATTCGTAGATGATGCCCTGATAACAGCACATACTGCCCTTCACAGGTTAGGAATTTAATTACCCAGGTGGCTACTTCATCCCAGGGTTCCTGCAGGCTGGCCCTTTTTAACCCTTTGCATGTGTTGTTATGGGTTAAATACTCTGGCTCTCTATCATTTTCTTCTACAAACTGATTCACTACATTTGCCAATGTATTCTTACCAGATCTAGAAATTGAAATCCCTTCTAATGGCAGCTCAGTAATCTGACTTAAAATTTTAGGGCTTACCTCAATAGTCATGTCGTTTACATGTGCTCGGTTGTTTCTGAATGTATGGGCGAACATGCCAGCCAAATCTTCAGAAGACCCATTAAACTTATCCAAAAATGGCATAAACCCTCCATCTTCAAAAATCTGCACGACTACCAGATTTTCTCGGAGGTAGGTGGTATCTGTAGGTTCTGTTCTGATCTTTCACCCCATATTTTCTGTTCACTACTGCTGCTATTTCTCTGCTGGATCTCTGGTTTTTTTTTATGTTGCAGATTTGTAGAGTTTTAGTTTGAAACCTTCGTTGCCCTGTTTCTCGTCTGCTTCTTCGGAATGAACCGTAACCTGAGCACTGTACTTCACAAACACATCTTCGAAAAGAAAGGTGGCACACATTTCTACTGTTGCACCGAACACCTATCCGTCAATGATTGCTTAGACGTCCTTGCCATCAGATCCACCTCATTTGGTTTTAATTTTTTTGTTCAGTCCGTAGATTCTCACGTGCATGTTTATTGGCATTAAAAATTGGTGGCATATGGTTGGTCACGTCCTCCGTAATTCTGGTACTTTCCAATGGGTGCAAAAACAAACCATGTGCTGACTGACACGTGTTCCTTTATCGTATGCAACTAAAAGAGTTTGATTTTGTCGTACCTTGTCTTCTTGGATGCCACGTGGAAATGCTCTTTCCGAAGATTATAACTTATTGTGCAAACAAAACTTCATTCCGAAGATTATGACTTCATTTCGAAGACGAGTCTTCATTCCGAAGACAAATCCTCATTCCGAAGATTATAACTTCATTCCAAAGATAGGTCTTCATTTCGAAGACAAATCCTCTTTGCAAATTTAAATCTTCATTTCGAAGATTAATCCTCATTCCGAAGATCAATCCTCATTCCAAAGATCAGGCTGTATTGCGAAGGTAAATCGTCATTCCGAAGACAGATCTTCATTCCAAAGATGATGCAGCAAGTCGTCATTCCGAAGATCAAGTTTCATTCTGAAGACAAATTGTCATTCCGAAGACAAAGTTTCTTTCTGAAGACAAAGTGCAACATTCATTTTTCTGTCATTCCGAAGACAATTTCAATCCGAAGATAATACAACAGGCACTATTTTTGGCATTCTTGTTCCGAAGATTAGGCAGAAATCAATATTTTCATTCTCAAAACATGTTTTAAGTATGCCAACTCTTATGAATACCTTTTATGCTAATGGTTAATTTTCATATACTATATACCAATCATTTTACAATGAAGAAATGTAAGAAATATATACCTGATAAAAATAGTTAATGCCAGTTTTGAAGAATGACTGCCTTTGTTGATATTCTGCTGAGATTTTCTGCAACATTTCAAAACAAGTGCACTTGGTGAATTTGTACAATGATGGTTCAGAAATTTCTCAAGGTTATGCATGCCAGAAAACTGGTTTTCATGCATACCAACCCAATAGTGCCTTAAGAAAAGGTTTTCACTGCTGAGTTATTCATTTTTCTCTTTTTTTTTCTTGATTTTCCCCTTTTTTTTTTTTTACCTCTCCTTTTCTTTTTTCTTTTTTTTTTTTCTTGATCCTGACTATGCCCATGAAGGAATTTCATGATTTCCCCTGAAACCATGCCCATGAAGGAATTCATACTCAGAATTTATTCATCTTTTTGTTTTCTATTTTTTTTTCTTTTTTTGTATTTTTTGCTTTTTCTTGAAATCCATGATCATGCTGATTGTTTTGAAGTGGAAGAGGGAATCTCTTCCACCTGTTGTGTATCCAAACTATCAAGTTGCTGCAAGAATTCATCTTTAGTCAGAGGTGTATGGTACACCCTGAGGCGATGTCCATTCACTACCAACTTTCTTTGTGATCCATCAATAGGGGATAGACGAGCTGCTCCATTGTCAAATACCTCCTTAATCCAGTAAGGTCCCAACCATCTAGTTCTTAGTTTTCCAGGGAAGTCTTCATAGCGAGAATCAAATAGTAAAGCCCAATCTCCTTGTTGAAGTTTCCTCTGCTGAATGTGACTGTCATGCCACAGCTTCCTCTGCTCCTGAATTACCTTAGTTTGGTGCAGAGCATCCAATCTAAGTTCATCCAATGCATTCAGCTGTAGAATCCTGTCTGTCTATGCCTACGACAATTCAATTCCAATTTCCAGTGCTGTGCGCAATGTTAGTAGCTCAAATTCAATAGGTAAGAGAGGCTTTTTACCAAAGACTAGTTCATAAGGTGTGAATCCAGTAGTGGACTTCCAAGTAGTATTGTAGGCCCAAACTGCTTCAGGTAATTTATCTAGCCAATTTCTCCTATGAAAAGCTACTATTTTTGTCAAGATGCGTTCTAGTTCCCTGTTTGTTACCTCAACCTGGCCATTTGCTTGTGGGTGGTAAGGTGATGATTTCCTATGTTTGATTTCATACAATTCTGTAAATGCCTTTATGACTTTGGATGCAAATTGGGGTCCTTGGTCTGTGGTGATAGACCGTGGAGCTCCAAATCTCTGAAAAATCTGAGTATACAAGAAATCAACGACCTTCTCTTCACGAGCATGTTTGAAAGCACGCACCTCTACCCACTTTGTCAAGTAATCAGTGCATACTAGAATATGCACCTTTCCTTGAGAAGGTGGATCAATAGGTCCTACAAAATCAAGCCCCCACCTCTCAAATGGTTCTAAAACCATTTGAGGCTGCAATGGCATCTCATTTGTATGAGTGGGTTTCCCCATTCTTTGGCATGCATCACAATGCCTGATGTACTTTTTCACATCCTTGTGAAGAGATGGCCAATAATATCCTGTCCCTAGGATTTTCCTAACTGTGCTTTTTACAGAATAGTGTCCACCTGAGGGTTCATCATGACAATCTCTAAGGATATCATATACTTCATCCTTTCAGATGCACCTACGTAACACATGGTCGGGACTCACACTTAAAAAGCATACCCTTAATCCATTCAAAAGAAGAACTCTGTTTGATCAATTGTTTTTTCTGTTTTGAAGTGAAATGTGGAGGAACTTTCCCTGTGACCAAATAATTGGCTATATCTGCAAACCAAGGTGATTGGACTGATATAGCAAATAGTTTTTCATCAGGAAAAGTGTCATCAACTAATTCCCCTTCATCTGTGTTCCACAACCTGGACAAGAAATCTGCCACAACATTAGCTTTTCCTGGTTTGTTGATTATAGTGATATCAAATTCTTGCAACAACAACAACCAACGAATAATTCTTGCACTTACCATAGGTTTATTCATCAAATACTTAATGGTTGTATGATCTGTGTGAATAAATATTTGATAACCTGTGATGTAATGCCTGAATTTGTTGATGGCATATATTACTGCTAGGAATTCCTTCTCAGTGGTTGTATAATTTTTCTCGGCTCCTGTCAAGTTCTTGCTAATGTTGTAGATGGTATAGTGTTCACCATTGTCAATTTGTCCTAATGCTGCTCCAATTGCTGTATTGGAGGCATCAGTTTGTATGTGAAATGGTAATGTCCAATTAGGTCCTCTGAGCACAGGTGGAGTTATCAATTTCTCTTTCGAGCTTCAAATGCTTCCTGACACTTTGCAGTCCAGGAGAATTCAGAATCTTTAGTCAATAGGGCAAACATAGGACTGGCTATTGTACTAAAGTTGGGAATAAACCTACGGTAAAAACCAATGTGTCCTAGGAAGCTTCTGACATTAGTCTGAGTTTTAGGAGGAAGGAGATTCTTGATAATTTCCACCTTCTTTGGATCAACTTGGATCCCTTCAGGAGAGATGTGATGACCAAGAACTATCCCTTCCTTCATCATCATGAAGCATTTATCTGGATTCAAGGATAACCGGTATGTTTCACAGTGAGTTAAGACTTTGTCAAGATTTTCCAATGTAAAATCAAAAGTTTGTCCACATACTTGTGAAATCATCCATGTATATTTCAACACTTTTGGTGGTCAGATCAGCAAAAATTGCTAGGACTAGCTCACTTGAAAAGTTGTTGGGGCATTACACAAACCAAAAGGTAAAACCCTATAGGCAAATGTTCCCCATGGACATGTAAAAGTTGTCTTTTCTTGATCTTCAGGTGCAATCTGAATTTGATTATATCCACTAAATCCATCAAGAAAACAAAAGTATCTTTTTCCAGCAAGAGTATCTAACACCTGATCTATGAAAGGTAATGGAAAATGGTCTTTGTATGTCACCTTATTCAACTCTCTATAGTCTACACATACTCTCATTTTTCCATTTTTCTTAGGAACTATAACCAATGGAGAGACCCATTGGCTATCAGAAATTGGGTAAATGAATCCTACTTCCAGAAGTTTTTCAATTTCTTCTTTCACAATATCTCTTAAGGCAGGATTCAATCTCCTCTAGGGTTGTCTAACTGGCTTGACTTCTTCAGTATAGATTCTATGGGTACATATATCAGGATGGACTCCTGACATATCTTTGTAGTTCCAAGCAAAAGCATGAACATGCTTCTGCAAGACAACTATCAATTTTTCTTCCTCTTCCCTAGCAAGCTGGCTGTAAATGTTCAAAAATTTGCCTAGCTGGACTTCTATTTGTTTTGTATTTAGAAGGACTGAATTCACTCCTTCATACCTGGTGATTAAGGGATTAAGAGGACATTGCTGAGATGGGAGAAAAGAAGCAGTTTCTGTTTTATTGCTGCTTGAGGGGAGCATATCTTGTATGGAACAGTGAGAAGGAAAAATCAGATGATGGTGCCATCCATGTGGTAGTGAAACAGAGTTTCCCTGTGATAGTACAGATGGTTCATCTTCAGATTTTTGATTCTCCTCATTACTTAACTGTTGGATATTTGTTGCTTCCCCTTCTAAACCTTGTTCATGCAGAACATTCATCAAGATTGTTTCATTTTCTAAATTTTCTGTGTCACTGAGGTCTTCTATGTGTTCTCTTACTACTAAGGTAGCTAGTGTAGAAATGACCTCTTCTGGTTCTTCCTCTGAGTCAGAAAACCATAACTGACCTAAAAATTTGCTAGATGGTTTTGCAGGAGGATATAAAGAAATTTGTTTCCAGATCAATACCATATGAAATAGTCATATTTCCATATCTGCAGTCTATGAAGGTTGCTGCAGTTGCAAGCCAAGGTCTTCCCAAAATAATGGGATATCCATGTGCTGAATTTCTTGGCTGTAAAACCAAGAAATCTGTAGGGAATTCCCAAGAAGAAACTTCTATAGGGACATCTTCAATGATACCTTCAGGTTTTGCAACTGACCTATCAACCATTTCTAAAACTGTAAATGTGGGGCTGAGATGTTTGAGCTGTAATTGTTCCATTGTATCCTTGGTCATGACATTTATTGCAGCTCCTAGATCTACTAAGACATTTGATATTGGTACTGAACCTATGGTGACTGTGATAACTGGGCTTCCTGGATCACTATACTTTGGAGGTACTAGTTTTCCAGATAAGAGATCAGCTATCTTCCCTTCAACCTGCACAGTTTTGGGAAATGCCTTCTTTTTTCTTCCTGCTCTTTTAATGCACAAATTTTGGACAGTACTATTAATCTCTGGTATTTCCTTAATAGCTTGCAATAAGGGCAATGATATAGTCAACTTTTTGAGTTCTTTGACCAATTTTGACTCAGAATTTTTTGGTATTGCATTGAATCTTTCAGGATATGGAATTATCCTTGGTAATTGTTCTGCCTGTGATTTTGTCTCTTTCTCTATTGTTGGTTGGATTTTTTCTGGTTCCAATGATTCTTCTGTCTCCATTGTTGGTTGGACTTTCTCTGGTTCCAATGATTCTTGCTCTTCATTTTCTTTGATTTCATTTGAAACTGGTTCAGGTACAACTTTTCCTGAACGAAGTTGGATGTTACTACAATCAAGAACATTAATTTCAACATTTTCTTCAGCTTCAGCCACATAGACAGGAGGTGTCTGTCTCACACTATTTGGATTAGTGACTGGTTGAGCTGGCAATTGAGGTTGTTTCACTTGCTATGTTTGCTACTATTTTTCTTGAAAATTTTGATTAGGTGCAGGCAACAAATTTTGAGTTTGACCTTGATTCCTTTGCTACCTTGGATAGGACTGGTATTGTTGATTCCACTATGGTTGGTTTTGCATCCAATGTGGATTAGTCTGATTTTGATTCCAGGCTGGATTGTTTTGATTCCAAGATGGGTTGTTTTGATTCCATGAGGGGTTGTTTTGATTTTGATTCCAGGCTGGGTTACTCCAATTTGCTTGTGGCCATTCTTGGGAATTTGTCCATTGAGGATAATTCCAAGGACGTTGGGGTGGTTCTGATTGTCCCCAAGGCATAGTACTAGGATTATGCCCCCAATTTGTAGGAAAACGAGGAGGATTTTGGTATTGAGAGAAATTTCCCCCTTGTTTTGGTCCAATATAGTTGAGTTCCTCAGTCTGATTTTCTAACACAGTTTTGAGTTGTGGTAGCAGGTGGCATTGATCAGTTGAATGCCTTTTTGAACAGATACTACAAATGGCTGAGATAGATGTTTTATTCAAAGGACATTCCTGCAAAGCATGTTTATTTCTACATCTTGGGCAATAAATTGCCAAAGGTTCTATGTTTTTTGCTTTTGCAGACATTTCCCCTAAAGTAGTGTTTAGATGCACTAGAATATCAGTTTTGAAATTTGCAAGTTCCTCTATCAAGTCCTTCACATCAGTGCCATTTGTGTGGCTTTTTCTTCTTCTTTGCTTAGTGCGAGAGTAATTCCTACAGAGATCCACAATTTCATCATTACTGAGAGTGGTTACATCCCCTTTTCCCATCAAATCTAGAACTTCTCCTGGATTCATCTTGCAATCCTCTCAAAAATATGGTTTTACATAATTCGGGTTCTACAAGTCCACATCTCCTTTGAACAAAGGAGAACCTATCAAGATAATCTTCCAATGTTTCATCATCTTCCTGCTTGATTCTGAATAACTCATCTTTTCTATTCCTTACACGGCAATATTCCTGATATTTGTCTAAAAAGACAGTTTCCATTTGATCCCGAGGTTCTTATGGAATTAGGCTCTAAGCTCATGAACCAACGTAATGCTGAATCCTTGAGTGTTGAGGGAAAAACCTTAAGTTTTTGATTGTCATTTATATAATCATAGGTCTGACACACTACCTTGAATTCAAACAAAAACTGATCAAGATCTTCAGATACAACACCTCGAAAGGTTGGAAGTACTGAAGGTGAAATGGTCTTCATGGGAGAGTTTTGTGTTGGATTCAGACGAATAGGATATTCAAATGTTCTGGAAGGTTGGAGCATATCCTGATCATCTCCTTCATTATGGACATAGCCATGTTGGCCATCTATATTGCCTCCTTCTGCCATAGTTTCCTGTTTGTTGGGAGAAGTTAAAGCTTTCCAAATTGTCTTCTCAAGAGGTCCAAGACCCTCTGTTGATAATGAGTCTGATGAATTTTCTTCCTTAGGATATTCTGATGATGATAAAATTGGTGATTTTCCTTTCTCAAAATGTTCTAATGATGGTGAGACTGGTGATTTTTCTATCAATCTTTCTGGTAGTTCAAACACAGGTGATTCACCCCTTAGGCGTGAAGATCTCCTTAATGGAACAAGCCAGGGATCCTTTGGGGTAGTTCTACCTTTTTCATCCCTAGACTTACTCATTCATGTTTACTCTTAAATGACATAAATTAAGTCAATAGTTGTTATCTTACTCAAGTTGTTGTATTCAGATTTTAACCTGAATTTTCATAGCTTAGTCTGATTACAACTATTGGACTATTTGTTTTCTTCTGGCAACACTATTCCTCGACAACGATGCCAAAATGATGCGTAGTCATTATACCATCATTAATTCTCAATGAATTTGTCAATCCAGGGCAGTGTACAAGGCTATCTGCGAAAGAAGAAGTGAAACAACTATAACTTAGGTCAATCTAGAGCAACAGGTCTTATTGGTGGAACCGGTTGTGTGGGGGGTTTTGGGACATTCCTATCTCTAAATTGCATGAATTAAATCTTAATCTAAGTTGTAGAATTGGAAACTAATCATTAACTACAGAAATGAAGTCCTAATTACAATTGCAGAATAAGACCTAATTATATTGCAGAAATAATAGTTGCAGAATTGAAAGTCTGATCCTAATTGCAGAAAGGAAATCTAATTACTTTTGCAGTAATGAAAGTCTAAATCTAATGTGGAAATAAAAACTGTCAAAGCTCTGTAATAGAAGGTTGTCAATCTTCTGTGTAGGGTTTGACAGCAAAACATAAAATGCAGGAAATTGCTAAAAAATAGTAAATTCTGGGAATAACAGTCTGAAATAAAATGGAAGTTTTGCTGAAAGTAAAGATTACAACTAAAACATTAAGCACAAGTTTAATCTAAACATAAATAAACTAAGATCACAAATATTGTCAATTGTTTACAAGTAATTGAAATAACAAGTTCTACAACTCATTCTTACTGCAACAAAATTAGAATAAAAACCTGCTTGTTAGTCCTCCTCCTAGGTCTGGAAGTGGCCAGCCTCCTTGTCCAGAAGAAGGTATAAGTCTCTCTCTCTCTCTAAATCTTAATCACACTCATTTACAAGAAATATGAAATAGAACTGGTGCACTTTATTGATTAAAGAACATGATTACAATAATTCTGTTGAAAACCTATTACAGGGTCATAGTAGATCAAATTCTACCTATTTTCTGCTTCTTCCTAGCTTCCTTACTTTCTACTTCCTGTTGCTACTACTCTACCTAGCTCAACCTGAATGGGAGCAATATTTATAGATGTCCTAAGGTCTGATTACAAACAAAGAATATCTCAAAAGATCTAATCCTACAATGTTGCAACAAATTCTGGTTTTATCCTAGAAGAAGATTAAAACTTGATCTTTCCCTTAATGATGGCTTTGGTCGGCAATGACGGAAAAGACAGATGGAAGATCTTTTCCTTTACCTTTTCCAACCTTTATTTCCTTTTTTTGGCTTCAAAAATCGGTCAACAAGTCAAAAAGCACATTCTATTTTCATTTCGAAGATAAGTGGCTTCATTCCGAAGACAATGCAATTCTCATTTCGAAGATCGCTCATTTCGAAGATACTGCAATTCTTCATTCCAAAGATACTGCAATCCTTCATTCCGAAGATACTGCAATCCTTCATTCTGAAGATACTGCAATCCTTCATTTCGAAGATAATGCATTCTTCATTCCGAAGATCCGCTCATTTCGAAGATAATGTGTTCTCTCATTCCGAAGATATCTGTTCATTCCGAAGATACTTCGAAATGAACAAATGTGTGCTTTTCCAGTGATTTCTTCTGCATCTCTCGGGTGGGTTATCTCCTAAGATCAAATTCCAATGGTCTTCATCTCTTTCCACATGTGAATTCCATGCCTTGCTATTTATGGACAATTGGCTGGAATTTACATGGGAAAGACCCGCTTTCTTTGCACAACAATAGTTTGCTTGCACTTGTTGCAGATTTAGGTGAAATAATTGCTTGAGACAAATCAAAACATGATTAGTGAAATGCTGCTATTATTCTAAGCATATCCCATTTTAGCAAATCATAGCAAAAAGAACACAAAACTATGCAAAAAGCTGTAAAATCAGCATATAATATTCCAAATACATTGATCATGCAAAATGGTTAATATACAACATATTGAATCAACTTAACTAACATATCAGATAAAACATAAGAGTTTATAGGCATTTTTAGTGTTCAAAACATGTTATGATTGAGGCATTTCCAGGCCTCATCATTGTTCTTCCTGTGAAGTGACCTCCTGATAGTCCTGAATGGAATTCTCCCAGGACTCTCCTTTTATCATCATCTTTGATGCACTTGAGAAGGACACCATCAATATTCCTGAAAAATAGTCCTTCGAGCCATAGAGTGTATCTGGAGGACCACATCCTGAAATGTCTTCACTGTGATGCATTTAGATGCAAAGGACACTTGTCGATGTTGAAATAGCTGATTATCTCACTAACCCAATCCTTCTCGTCTTCTTCCTGGTTAGCGAAGCACTCTTCGGCTGGTAAGTCATTCCTTCGAGATTCTATAACTTCGGCCACTGTGCTCTTTGCCAATTCTTGACATAATGCATGGCCACGAACCAATTTTTTGGGCTTGATATCAATGTCAAACTCTTGTATCTTGTTCACCCAACCAGCTCTTTTGCTTCCCAATTCTCCTTGGATGATGAAATTGCACACATCGGGGTGAATGACAAAAACTGTGACTCGAATTTGGGAGATGAACTGCTTGAACTTCCTTAGTGATTTCATTACTGCATGCACCTAATGTTCTATGAAATTATATCTTTCTTCATGGGGATTGATCACCTAACTCAGAAACACGATGGGACGCTCTTCGCCATCTTCCCCCTTTTTTGTCAGGACAACAGCATAGCTCTCGGGCTCTCCTATGGCATACATGATAAAATCTTGACTATAGTCAGGGTTGATTAGGACTGGTGCCTGAGCGATTCAAGCCTTAATATCTTTGAATGCTTCCTTTTTTTCTTTTGTCTAGCTGAATTCGGTGCCCTTATTAAGGAGTTGAGACATTGGTTTGATGACCTGGGCGAAGTCAGGGACAAACTTTCTCATGAAGTTGATCTGGCCGAAGAAAGATTAAAGCCCTTTCTTGTCTACTAGGAGTGGGAGCTTCATTAGAGCCTCGGATCTGTTAGGATTTACAACAAGGCCCTTTTCTGATATCGCATGTCCAGCAATTTTCTTTTGTTGACTATGAATATAGACTTCTTTGGATTGATTGAGATGCCAAATTCTCGACACTTTTCAAAAATTTGTTGTAGATGTAGTGGATGATCCTCCCTTCTTTGGGAGAAAACGATCATGTCATCTAGATAGATGATGATAACCTTATTTAGAAGCTCACCAAAAGCAAGATCCATCACCCTTTGGAAAGTGGCACAAGCATTCAAAAGACCAAATGGCATTCGTTGGTAAGAAAATGTCCCCAACTTGGTAGTAAATGTTGTTTTATGCTGGTCTTCGTCCTTGACCCAGATTTGATTATATCCAAAAAAACCATCGAGCAGAGAGAAGCGTTGAGCTCCAGCCATCGAGTGCAAGATCTAATCAATTTGTGGGAGAGGATAGTGGTCTTTGAGAGAAGCCTGATTTAGGTTGCGAAAGTCCACGCATAATCGTATATCTCCATTCTTTTTTCTGATGGGGACTAGATTCGCTACCCAAGAAGAATGCTTGATGGGATATATTATTTTTGCTTCGAGAATTTTTAGAAGTTTGGCCTTCATCAGGACCTCAATCTTCAGGTTAACAGGCCTTTGCTTTTATCAGAAAGGTTTGACCCCCTCCTGTAGTTCAATTGTGTGTTGAACCAGCTGTCGATTGTATCCTCTAAGATCTTGATAGGACCAAGCAATTATGTCAGAAATTTTTTTGCACAAATTTTGTATCTATTCTATCTCTTCTGAAGTGCAGTCAGTTCTGACCTTTATTGCTTTTCTAGGTTCAAGTTCTAAATCCTAATACTGCTTTTCATTGACTTTGATTATGTGAGAGAGTGCTCGATCATTCTGATCAAAGAGGATTTCAAGAGTGACTAGTCCCTTGGGAACGTAGTTGTTCTTCAATTGAACCAGCCCTTCATACTCTTCTTCATCAGAGCTTCTGTCTTCGACTATGGCGGCTTCTTGGATCATGAAATTTACAATCTGCTCATCATTGTCGAAGACTTGCCAATGCAAATCTTTGTCTGGGATAGAGAGTCTGTAGATCATCCTCACAGCTTTGGGCTTGTACACCATGTCTTCTGCTGGAGAGTACTTGGCTGCGATGGATGCCAGAACATCGGCATGTCGGTTCTTTTCTCTCAAAATAGACTGTATATTGAGAGACTCAAATTGGTCAAGCAGGTCAAATACCCTGTTGTGGTATGAATTTATATAATGTTTCTTTGAGGTACACCTGTTTGTGACCTTGTTGCATACCATTTCAGAATCTTCAAAGATTTGAAGATGCTTTATGCCTAACTTGTCAACTTTCTTGAGTCCTAGGCATAATGCTTCATATTTCATTGCATTGTTAGTGCAGCTCCATGTCAACTAGTAGCAATACTCTTTTTTCTCTCTGGATGGCGAAACTAGAAGAATCCCTGCCCCAGCGTCGTTTTTACATCGGGCACCGTCGAAGAACAACTTCCATAGTCCTTCTTGGGCACTTGTTCTATTCTTTATTTGAGTGTGTTTTTTAGGCTTGGCGATTGCATATCACCCTATCTCGGTCTCCACCATGGCATTAAATTCTACCAATGAGAACTCATCTTCATAACTTAGTTGTGCAAGAGATTCCTTGACCAGGTCTACTTGCTCTATTTCCTCCATTACTGCATTTACTAGTTCGTTGCTTTCGTCCTCAAACATCTTCTGCACAATAAAAGAAGAAGGTTTTTCATTGTAGATCTTCACCTTCTTTCCTTTGAATGGAATCTCCAGATGAGAGTAATCCATAGATAGATATCCGCCCAGTTTTGCCATGAATTCCCTTGACAAGCACATACTGAAATATGGCTCCAAGTCGACTACAACTACCTCTTGTATGACTGTGATCTGAGGCATCTTATGTAGTCGAATAGGAATGTCCTTGATCACCCCTACAGTCTTCACTAGAGTACCATCCAACTGGAGTACACCTTGGCTGCTTCACGTATATTCCATCCATATTTCTTCACAGACTGCTCTTGGCATGACTGTTGTAGCGGCCTCAGAGTCGATCATGCAGTTATCTACAATATACCCTTCCATTTGTAGGGACAGGTAGAATGGAGGTGGTCTATTATTTCTCGTGATATATGTGGATAGGGTCTGCACAAGAGCAAACGGTGTCACATTTTTTGCTTTAATTGCCTTCAATGATTCTTGCAACAAGTCCACCTGTCCAGGTAGTTGTAGTGCATCGTACAAGCTGATCTTGGCTGGGATCTTCTTTAACTCCTCTACAATGTTGTACGCCAAGGATTTGAGCACTTCAGGTTCCTTTCTGGGCTCATATATAGTATGATACTGCTCTGTAGCTTCAACCCTTTGTCGCTTGGTCAGTGAAGGAAACTTGAGCTTTTCCTTAGCCTGCTCCTTAGTTTCTGCCTGAGGTGATTCGACAGAGGCCTTTTGAGCCTTTTCTTTGACTGGTGCAGGTAGAGGAGCTTTGTTCAAAGCCAAAGAGGATGATTGTCCTTTCTCGGGTCAAACTTGCACTTTTAAGGGAGCCATCTGAGTAGCATCTACTTCTATTGCCTTCTTTCCTCCTCTAGTAAGTACTACAACCGGCTCCTCCTTGCCAATGGTTAGGTTATGACTCATCTGCCTAATGACGTTGACTTGACCATTATGACTACTATTTGCCAATGTTTGTACATAGTGTTGGTGCAGCATGCAGGTATTCTCTTCATGCGGATCATTGCATGTAGAGCACCAATATACATAATTGAAAGTTCTTGGAGCTTCATCAATCACAACATTTCTCGTCGAAGCCTTCCCTTGCTGGACTGCCTGGTCTTTGGTAAGCGCAGGCGCAGGATAAGATCTTCTCGATAGGAATTTTTGTTGTGCTTGCTTCTTCTTCACAATGGTCATGTCATTTGACAACATCTAAACTGTAGAGTTCAGAGACTGCATCTCTTGTAGAATTTTAGTTTGTATATCATCGAATTTCAGAACGAGTGGCAATGAAGCCATCATCGGTATTGGAGGCAGGGCGGGGTGTTGAGGTGGTGCTGGTAGTATAGGAAATACCGAAGTGATAGTGGGCTATGGAGTTGAAAATGTAGGGAAATGAATTTTTGGAGCAGTGATTTGAGACATGATAGGATTCAGGTTCCAAGATGAAATTGGGAGCATAGGGATAGTAGATATTTGTGAAGCGGCTATGCTTGCATACTTGAATTAAAGGAATTCAAGAAGTATGGGTGTCGACATCCTTTGGGGAAGCTTGCCTACGGCTATCAAATCCATTTCTTCCCTCTTGGCTAACTCATATAACTCAGGAAAAGTATTAACGTTAGAATATCTTACCATGATACTGATATCAGGATTGAAAGCTCGAAGGAAATAGAGTGATGCAACTTCGTCGGTTGGCCGAAGTCCAACTAGCACTCTCTGCCAGGTTCGAGCGAACATAACATTGAAATCTATGATTTCTTCTTGTGGATGCCTCTTGATCAAATTGAACTAATGCAGAAGAGAGGTAGGATTAGAAGACTCATTAAATTTTCCCATCATTTGCCCATCTAATTGATCCCATCCCGTAATACTACCGGGTGGTAGAGATCTATACCAGTAGAGGAGTTTTCCCCTAAGGAAAAGTACCAGAAGCTTTACCATAATTTGCTCTTCTATAATGTCATGGATCGCCACCAGAGATATTATGTCCTAGATATGCTCTAGAGTAGCCTTCCTGGTTCCATCGAACGTTGGGATCTTCTTTATGGCAGCAGGCGGCACTTGCCCTTGTCTCGCTAGATTCAGTGGTGACAAAGAATCCCATGCTGGGCACAACTTGGGTGGAAGTGGCTATTGCATTTGTTGTTGTTGTTGTTGTGCCATACTTGCTCCTAGATTTTGAGAAACATGAATTCTCGAAGCTCCCCCTTGATTGCTAGTAGGACAACTAATAAGAATGGAGGGACTAGGATGCTTCAATGAGTTGGGAGGATTGGGAGGAAAACTAGATGTTGTACTATCAAAAGTTAGGCCTTGTTCACCAACAGCTACCTCTTGTGAGGATGTTCCACGTAACAATGATTCGGGGGTGACCAACCTTGATTGCTCCCCAAAGGCGTCAATATCTAGCTCAAAGAACTTGGTTTCCTCTCCTCTATTCTTAACTCTCCATCTTGTTTGCATGAAGGCACAGACTTTTGGTACTGGTCTTTACGACTTAAATATTCTCGGGTAAATAGAGTCGCCAGATGCTAAGAGTCTTTTAGTAATGAGGGCATCGGTCCTCACTACCACTAATCAGGTGAGACTGACCGGGTCACACCGGGAACTTGTTAGAGCTATTGGCCCCAGTGAAGACGGGTTTAAGATTTGCGCTTTAAAATATGGGACTTCGGTCCCATCGGGCGTGCCAAAAACTGTTGGTCATCAAATCTGCCTAGGAAAGGATTTAGATGAGTGTATGCGCCCTAGACCTGGACCAACATTGAAATGTCGAGGGGAAGGGATGCCCCTCATGCCAATATTTGGAGAAAGGCCGACTCCTATGCTAAACTACTCTGGGTGTTTGAAGATAAGAGTGCGGGAAAGAGATAAAAGGAGTTAAGGTTAGAGAAATAGACAAAAGGGTTAAGGGAAGAGAGATCGGTGATTTATTATGGGGAAGAACAAGAAGCACGATCACTAACAGGCAACTCGAATGGAAGCAAAGAACGCCAAGAATAGACAAAAGAAATGTAATATCAACCTTCCTATGTATCCTCCAGGCAATTTTTAGGGTACAGTCCCCAATTGCACCCCAGACGCAGGGTTCAGCTTTCTCAGTATGCAAATGGGGAGGCAAAAGAATCAAGCATAGAAGGCAGCATAAAAGAAAACCAATATTATGCTTTTCCACTCCTATGTATCCTTCAGAACGAGTTTCAAGGTACAGTCCCCGATCGCACACTGGATGCAAGGTTCAGCTTTCTCAGTATGGAAATGAATATAGACAAAAGAATCAAGCCAAGAAGGCAGCATAAAAGAGATAAATCGAGCCCAAAGCTCTTTAGTATTAATTGCAGGACATCAAGTTACAGTAGCTTTCTAGCAGATAGTTCCCCCCTTTTACATTATAATGCCTGGGTTTTTATAGAGGACCTGAGCCTCTAAGTCATAATTACACAGCAATGAGAAGTACTCCCTCAAGCCCTAATAATTTGGCTCCCCGAGACTCTCGTGATCGAGCTCTCAAATTTGTTACTAAAACTGGCAACTATGACCCGATAAACCATGGAAAAATGCATTGATAAGTCATCTAGACATCCTTGGACTTCGTGTGCGGTGCTCGAGTGGCCGCCATGCTCACCGGGTTCTTCATCATGGCCTGATACTTCGTTTTTGATTGCCAAAAATGAGCAGCGAGCTTACCGAACATGAAAAATTGCATTTATGAGGCACTTGATCACCTCGGGAAAATACCCGACTGGGAATGCATGCCCTTGAAGTGCTTCGCTAAGTCTTTGTCCAAAACTTCGCTTCGCAATGGTTCTGAGTCGAAGCAATAACTTCTCCTTGGTTTGTACTTTGCAAAATTAAGCTTCGTAAAACTACTTCGGGGGTGGAAAGTGCCGAAGCATATTTACTTCGCAAAATGGGCCTCTTTGTCTTTGCCGCTTTGTTGACAAAATCGCTTCGCTGATGGCTTGGAGAAATGCTTCGCTGTGATCTTCTTTCAAAACTGTGGTTTGGGAGGTTTCGACCGAAGCAATTATCTTCAAAGATGTTGTATTCTCCATGACTTGTTACTTCGGGTAGAAGTACTTCGCACGAAAGCTAGCCGAAGCAAATGCTTCGCAATGACTTTCGGCAAAGTAAAAATGATTCACTGATGGAGGGGCCTAAAGTGGGTGCTTCAAAAACTTTTTTGGCGAAGTATTTGCTGAAAATGCTTCGGGTGCGAAGTAGTTTCTTGCCTTGGCTTCTTCGTATTTTACTTCGGCAACGCCGCTTCGCTGAAAACTCGCCCGAAGTAGCTGCTGGAAATGCTTCGGGTGCGAAGTAGTTTCTTGCCTTAGCCAGTTTAGACCGTGGTCTGGACCTTCCTTTTTTGATGGAGTTGTTCTTTTGGATGCCGCTTCGCTCAAATTTTGCTCGAAGTAAATATTTGAAGCACTTCGGGCCCGAAGTTATTTTTATCGCTACCCTTGTAATTTACTTCGGTAATACTACTTCACAAGAAACTCTACCCGAAGCAGTGTTGAAAATGCTTCGGGTGCGAAGCTCTTCTCATTCTCTTTCGGCGAAGCTCTTTTCTCTAGCTTGTTTGACAGCGAAGCTCTTTCTTTTCTACTTTATATACAAAGGGGTGGCATTGAAAGCCAAAATTGTTGCAACTTTCAAAATAAAA
Source organism: Wollemia nobilis (assembly GCA_028583015.1). Taxonomy (NCBI): domain Eukaryota; kingdom Viridiplantae; phylum Streptophyta; class Pinopsida; order Araucariales; family Araucariaceae; genus Wollemia; species Wollemia nobilis. Next base: position 16,816,228 of record JAQPPZ010000521.1, read on the forward strand.
AGACAACAAAGAAAAAACTTTACAAGATGCGGTACAAAATTTGATTTTCTTTTCTACCCCTTGAGAAATGTGACAAAATTGTCAACAGTGACCATGCATCTAGATTAATATCTAGCACCATGGGCAATTAAGGTCATACCATTCACCTAACTTTGATCAAGGTTTTCTTGAAAATTTTGTAAATATTACAATGGATGTCCCATTCCATACCCTTATGGAATTTTATATTGTAGATATAATTCTAGCAATATTATCTTGAAGTCATAGTTCTGGAAATCTTATCTTGAAGTCACGATTCTCCCACCAATACCCTAACTAGGCAATCTTATCTTGGAGTTATAATTCTCCTATGAATATTCTTTAATTGACAACTTCATACAAGGGCCACCACCGTACTGCTCGCACAACAACCTAGAGGAGATGTCTCAATCCTCACCAATGGTTTAGTTTAAGATAAACTAAGGTAAAGTGTTTAAGGTTCCTCTAAAAGGAGGTTTACTTTATTTTAAAACTAAGAAAGTAATTTCTTCTGGCTAATAATTTATTTAAGTCAAATAAAACAATTCCTTAAAGTAACTTATATAAATAATATTTCTTAAAATAAATATATTCTATTAAGCAAAATTAAGTAAAACAATTCAAGAACAACTTATAGAATTTCTTTTAAATGACGAATTCAAATTATCTCACCATAAAAATAATACCCAGGCTTAAAAATGAATCATTCAAATTTTCTTTATGGGTCATTCAGGTTTCCAAGGAAGTCTATCTATGTATTTTACTCCCAAATAATCCTAAGCATCTTAAATTAAAATCACAAAATAAAATATCTTCTTTTAATGGATATTGACTAAGTTAAAGATAAACATTTTCAAGTTATCTTCTACCAACGTTCCTTTTACCAAAATTCCTCTAAATATTTTCTATCATTTGAAATATAAAAGCGAAAGCTTATTCATAACACTTTATTAAAAAGATTCAACATATAGAATATTTAAATCATTTATCTACATCTTCCAAGCATGACTCATATATAACTTAAGGTAAAAGGAAGATAGAATATTCATCCTCATGATACCTTTCACCCTTTTAAATTTATAAATATTTTGCTTAATATTTATTCAAGTCCAATATATCCAGCTTGATTCAATAACATAATTAAATTCAATAAATAAAATCATATTCTTTAAAACTCAACAATTCTGGAAGAATTCTTTATAATATCTCATTTCATTAACTAAAGTAATAACTCCTTAAAATAAACAACGGATATTTAAATAATATCATATGTAGTGAACAAACTAGTCCAATAGGCACATATTCCTTGAACATTTATATCGACATATATAAGCCGTCTAAAAAAAAGGTAAACCTTTAAGGTATGAACACAAATTATGAGAAGATTATTGTAAATAAAGGAGACCTTTAAGAAAAGGTAATATTTTTTTTTGGTAGGTAAAAATATTTATTTACAACTCGGGTTGAAGGGTCTCATCCCTATTACAATGGGCATGCAAAGTGCCAATAGTACATAACTGAAGCAAACTTACAAAAAACAACTGGGGGTTTAACCCCCTACTACCTAGGCCATTCACGATCAACCACACCAAAAACAAAAACTAAGGAGAAATAACTACAGTCATAGGCAATCCAGTTTCCTGACATCCACTTCCCAGATCTACTAGATCTACTAGGACTCATTTCCTTCCTCTTGTTGCATATTGTCTTTCTGGTCAGGAATCAAGAGGACCTAGAGCATAGCCGAGAGATCTTGCAATACTGTAATCATGCTGGAGAGGATGGCACCGCCTTCACGGATGATGTTGGCAGTTGTCTTTAGATGATTTATCACTTCACATATGTGGTTGAGAGAGATTGAGTGGAGATTAACTCCAGCACTGCTAATTTGGTCTTCACCATTGTCGTTGATGACCTTAGGGGATGGGCATTGACCACTCATTTTCTGGGATTGAAGCCTTCAAGATTTTTTACTTTTATGGGAGGGGTAAACACCTTTCACTTGCTTCTCAGATGCTTGATTGGGTGAGATTTGGCCTTGGGAGAGGAGGTAGGGGAAATAACTTTATCGTTGTTGGCTTGGGCTTGGGAGGTTTTGATTGAGGGGGAACTAGCAAGGGACTCAAAATACAAGAGGATCAATAGGATTGGGTGATAGGGGGGTTAGTCTAAGTGATGGGGGTGGACATCGAAGAGTGCTCAGGGCTGGGGAAGTGAGAAGGGAAGTTGCCAGATATCTGATGGGCCATGGTATGCTTGTACAACACAAGGAAAAGACCTTAATGGTGGGGACACTTCAAAGACTTACACTCCCTAAATTTTGCAATAGAAATGGTGATTAAATGAAAAAGGAAGTTGGGTACATTGATGGGATTAATATAACGTAGGTGGTTGACAAAGGCAATATTATAAGCATGGATGGGGCTATTGGGGTTGTTGACAGAGACATATTGGATGACAAGGATGATGGTCGTGTCCCAAGGCTTGGACAAAGACAAATGAAGAAAACATTTTTCTCCCATACTAGGTCCTTCCCTTTGTCAAGGAATTGGTCTGTCTCTTCCTTAAAATTATGTTTATCTCTACAAACTACTCTACCAATAGGAGGTAATCCAAAAACTTGAGCGATAGTATGGACACTTACCTCAAAGTGCATCCCACAAACCTGAACCTCACCTTCATTCCATGAATTGATGAAATCATTGGTGACTTTGTCATCCATCCCAAATAATAGCTTGAAAAATGTGATGAACTTCTTGGCATCGAGTAGGGCCTAAGTCCCCAGATCCAGCTGCAACATTGCAAGTTCAATGAGAGCCATTGAGTTACTAAGACGAGGGTAGGTGAAGCTGACTTGAGATTTTTTGATAGACTATTTGGAATGACTTCCTCTAATTCTTAAAAGGAACATAAAGGTATGCTTAATATTCTTGGGGAGGCAAAATGAGTACCATCCAAAAGCCACAATGACCATTGAATGAGAAAGCGAGAATTATGCACCTTACTGAAGCCATAAATTGTGAACCATACACCCGTTTGCCTTGAAATTTAATAGGTGGTTCCACATACATGTTTTACATCAAGATCATATTTGATGCACCTAACCATCCAAAAATCACATTTTTGGAACCTAACTCCTCCATCTAGTGTCCCAAAATTAGCTTTTAGAATAGGTTCCGGGTTTTTTGGGTTTTTTGAATGTTAGAACTTTATTATCTTTTGTTATACCTTAAGTTGAGACCAAATATTTTAAATTAAGGTTCCTTATTGTAAGAGGGATGTGTGCACAAAATTTGATGCACACATCCCTATTACAATAAGTAACCTTACTTTAAAATATCCGGTCTCAACTTAAGGTATAACAAAAGATAATAAAGTTCTAACATTCAAAAAACCCAAAAAACCTGAGAACCTATTCTAAAATCTAATTTTGGGACACTAGATGGAGGAGTTAGGTATCAAAAATATTATTTTTAGAGGGTCAGGCACATAAGAGATGACCCTGATGCAGAACGTACACATGGAACCACCTATTAAATTTCAAGGCAAACGTACGTACGGTTCACAAGTTATGGCTCCAACAAGGTGCATCAGGGAAGCAGGCTTGAAAATCGACCTTAACAAGGCTCATGACAAGGATACCATAATGGAAGGAGAAGGTGGAGAGTTCAAATTGGTCAGCACACAGAGCGAGAGGGGGATAAAGGGGGGTGTGAGGGAATGGGCATTGATTGATGGGGGAAAATGAGGCCAAATGAGTGGGGAGGTAAAAATGATGGGGATGAATCAAGGTGATTGGGGTTGATGACATGGGCCAACTAAACTGCAAGGGAGAATAGACTGACAACATTCTAAAAAATTATAGAGGGAGAGGAATTCTAAAGCTTTGTGATGTTAAGAGAAATCATCCTTGGTGTTGATAAAACACCATCGTGGTGGCAAGAGCCACCTTTTGGGGTGTTTCCACATATGAGTCTGGTGTTAAACAAGAACACCAATGGTATTGAAAAAATACCTTTATGGTAGCTAATATTGCATATCGTGACTACACTCCATATCATGGTTAGCTTATGTGATGATATCTTGAGGGAATTCAACTTCCTAGATGATCAGGGTGGTTTGGTTTACTGCTTTGTTGGCTACAATGTTTGCCACCTTGTTGGCTTCTCTAAAGACATGACTGATCATGCTTCGAGTGTGATGACTAAGGGAGGCTTGGCACTCCTAGATAATGTTATGGATGTTCCATCCACCCTTGCTATTATTGGTAATGTGACCAACTACTACAGTCGAATCACCTTCAAACATGATTGGTTTGGATAGAGATCTGCTTATCTCGATGGTTCTCCATAATGCTTGGGCTTCTATGTAGTTGTTGGTTTGGATCCCCAAATTTTTGGTGAATGCCATGATGATATTACTGTTGTAATACCTGATGATGCCTCTCTATTGTGCTCCATTGAAGTTGACTTTGAGCTAGCCCTGGGGTGGGGGAATCCACTTGTCATTATCCATAGAAATGGGGGGATTCTGAGGTTTGGTGCAATCTAAGGATATCCCCAATGACACGAACAAGAGAGATTCGATCCCAAAAGTTAGTATATCAATGTAGGATATGATACTGGAATTCTTGATGGCAAAGGATAGTGCTTTATTGGCCACTGAATTAGAATTATGGGGGGTCTCATTGAAGATGTGGTTATTTCATTCCAACCAGATTTGCTAGATCACATGGTGTAGAAGAGTTTGCCAGAGGAACCTGAGTCTCATATTTTTGAAGACACAGGGCCACTGGTTGAACATGTCCAAGATGGACTTGGGTCAAACCTAGGTGACATGAAATATTCTAAACAAGGAAGAGAATACATCCTAGGAAAAGGGGTACTCAAGGAGGATATGTTTGGTGGATTCCCACACTTGACAGCATAGGTAGCATCTTTTGGGAACTATGACTCCCCTTCTGATCAGGTTATCCATGGTCATGATTCTATTATGCACTGCAAGCCAACAAAAATGAGCTACTTTCAAAATCAAGTACTTTAGCTAGATGCTTTTTGCTATGGTCAAGCTATCACTAATTTTGGTATGCTTGTGAGGGCACTCTGCCAACTGTTCTGCAAATCCAATGGAGAACCGCCTATCATTGGTACCTTTCCAGAATAGTTCATCTCCCTTATGGGACCAAGGGATAAAATTTACCTTGAGGATAGCCTGAAGGGATGCTAGGGCTTTGTTGATGGTGGCATTTCTAATTCTAAACTAAATCTACTTCCATCTATGATTCCCTTGCTCGGTGGAGATGAAATTAGCTACCTTGGGCCCATACTTACTATCCGTAATATGCTTGATTGCAGCGATGTTAGGGTCTTTGATTAGGGGTTTGTCCCTAGCCCATGTATCACACCAGAAGTCGATGTCACAACCATCTCCCAGCTGCCATCTTGTCCCTTGATGGAGGAGATGCTTAGTGAGAGTTATGGATTGCCAAAAGTGGGAACCATTGTGGGGAATTCCTTCATCCCTGAAGGAGTGATGTTGCAAGTACTTTATTTTGACAATAGAAACCCACTCTAGATTTGCGTTCGTGATAACTTTCCATGCCTGCTTGGCCATAAGGGCCCGATTCATGATAGCTAACCGATGTAGGCCTAGCCCGCCTCTATTTTTTGGTGTGCAAACCTTAGACCAAGCCATCAAGTGGAAACTCTATTGGTTTTCATTCCCTGCCTAGAGGAATTGCTTTTGAATCTTCTCTATATCTTCACTCACTACCGCTGGGATTTTGAATACTGATATAAAGTATACAAGGATACTTTGAAGGACAAACTTTACCAGGGTTGCCTTGCCTACTTGGGAAAGGAGTGCCCCTTTCCAGTCTACCAATTTCTTGTGGAATTTCTCTGTGACATTGTTCCACATAGTCTTGACTGGTCTGCACTTGAACATGGGGAGTCCCAGGTATGTGGTCGAAAGAACAACAATGGTGCATCCTAGAATACCTAAAATTTTAACCTGTCTCTTGGTTGGAGTGTTGATGAAGTAGAGTTTACTCTTGGTGAAGTTGATTTTTTGCCCAGTTGCTTCTTTGTATAAGTTAAGGATAGCCTTGATGGTCTTGGTCTCAAAGATAGAGGTGGACATGGCCAGTATAGTGTCATCAACAAACTATTAATAGGTTGAAGGCAGGATACTAGTGGCTACCTTTATGCCTGAGATCAGTATTTTAGCGCAGGCACACTTGATGGCTCTTCCTAGACTCTTAGAATGATGAAGAGAATGGGGGAAAGTGGGTCTCCTTGTCTTAATCCTCTGGTTCTTGGAAAATACCCAGTTGCTAACCCATTGACAAGGACAAAGAACCATGAATAGGAGATGCATTTTGAGATTAAATTTACCTAGTTTTCATGAAAACCAAACTTGAGAAGCATTTTGATAAAATACTTTCGATTAATTCTGTCAAAGGCTTTGTTTATATCCAACTTGAGGAAAAATATAGAGGTGTTGGAGTGATGGGCAAAGTGGATAAGCTCATGGAGGTGATGACACCATCAACAATGTTATGCCCCTTAATAGTACTCCCTTGGCAAGGGTCGATGATGGAATGGAGGATTCTATGAGTCTATTGGCCAGGGCTTTGGACAAAGTCTTGTAAATCATGTTGCAAATACTGATGGGGCGGTAGTCATACAGGTATTGGGATATGGGTCCTTTGGGTATGAGAGCAATATAGGTGGAATTAACATCCCTGGGAATGGTTCTAGTGATCTGCATTTTAGTAATAGAAAGGCACATATCAAGGCCCACAATGTCCCAATAGGTTTGGAAGAACCTAGGGGAAAACCCATCAGGACCTGGAGCTTTATCTGGCTACATGGAAAATAGGGCCTGGTGGATTTCCTTATGGGTAAGCGGGTTGGTGAGTAGATTTTTCATAGCCTCGATAATGGAGTTGGGGATGTTCTCAAGGAGGGTATCCATGGCCTGATCAAAGGTGGAGGGGGGAGCAAGTATATTTTTGAAGTGGCAAATAGCAAAAAATTGCCAATGATGACTCTTCTCCTGAAGAACCAAGGGCCTCCTAACAAGATGCATTCTGCATCCTCCCTAGTGTTGAGTTGTATCATAAAAAATCCCCTAGACATTGCGGATAGCTCCAAACTTCCTAGAGTCTTCCATTTGGTTGCCTCCCAACACCGGATTGAGTCCATATCCGAGCGCCCTCTAACGAACTTCCCTATCAAGGAAAATGAATCTCGAGTGGTGAATCCATCCATGACCTTTTTAGGATAAAATACATTGCATCCTTGTATTACGAAGCCATTTGGAGCAATAGTAGATAGTCTAGGTTTCCCTTGGAGAAGCTCTATGAAGGAGATTTATCCATTCTTCTTGATGTTGTCGATTGATTTGTCTGGGGTATCTTTCCCCTTGATGTTTCCATTCTAGCTACTCCCCATGCCGATGAGTGGCTTACCTATTGTTTCATTCTTCGTTGGGTGGTAAGTGGTTTTACCGCATGATTGCATGTCACTCTCTAAACCACTTTGACCCATCCTACTTCTCACCTACTTCTGCGCCTTGCCTGAATATTCATTCGTCATCGCTCATACAAACATATCCTTTTTATCCTAATTCTTATTTTCCAAAATGTTTTGGTACAAGAAAATGTAATCTTTCAATAAACTAAACTTTAAGGATTTCCTACATATTATCCTTTGAAAAACATCAATTCAAGGTAAGGGGTTGGAGACTTTAATATATATCATTTATGAACTATTTGTAAGATTCGGATTTTCTTGATAAGAGTAAACATATCATGCATCTTCTTACTAATGCAGTCCTTACGTTGTTTAATGCATCAATACCCTACGAGTTGATTATTTTAAATAATATGAAAGCATATGAAATTTTTGCAAGTTTAGGCAACTGTTACTGACATTTAATGTTTGAAATTCTTCCATATTTATTTTAAAACTTCCTCAACTTATTAATTTTTAAATAAAATAGAAGTAATCAAGGCATGTTTCATAACCATATCTTAAGATAGTACTCTAAGCAATTACACAATCCAACCATTTAAATATCTATAGCGAAACTACACACAATTTCATCACTAGCAGACAAAAATTAATATCACAACTCATACCTAGTAGATAGTATTTTTTTTATGTTGGTAAAAATTTATTGAATCAATAAAACCATACAAGAAACAAAGAATCCCAAAAAAATAACCCTTACAAGGGCAAAAATAAAGAGACCCCCAAAACCATCGAGCACCCAACCAAAAGACACCCAACAAACAATAGCCTCAACCAGGAATATCTGCAACAAGTAAATTAGCAAGATGACAAGAACAATCCAATTGGAGCTGATCCCATTCCTTAACATTCCAGTCTTCCTAAAACTTAGAAGCCCATTTTTCCAAGCAATCAACCACACTATTCCATTCCCTAGGAATATGAACAAAGGAAATAAACTCTAAATGCCAATAAATTTGAATGATTTGTTGAGCACTAACGCTAGCTGCCAATGAACATTAGAAAGATTATGAATATTCAACAAATTAATAATAATCTGAAAGTCTGACGCACAAATTATATTTCACCATCCTAGAGCTTAACCTTTTTCCAAATAAAAATGAATAGCAAGGGCCTCCATAAAAATATTAGTTTGCTTTCCCTTATAATAGGAGAAAAAGAAAAGAGTTGCACCACTACTATCTCTTCCAACACCACCAATACCTACATACCAAGGATTCCCTCTAGAAAAACCATCAGTATTAATCTTTAAAACCCCCTAAGTGGAGGATGTCATCTACCATCTCTCTGTACTTTTTAATTGAGGCCTCTCCTCCCAACCGATAAATAAGGATGAGGGCCATTCTCCACTAAACCCAGGTCTTGCATCATCAAAATATTAGACTACTCCAAAGGAAGATTGATCTGACATTTAGAAGAAATAGTTTCTTGAATCATACCAATAATCCTCTGCCAAATCTGATAAACAGTTAACTTTCTACCTTGAAAAATTCTTTGATTTATTTCAAGCAAAATCTACCATATAATACATGAGGGCCTAATACTCCATGCAACTTGAAGAAAAAAATCCTTAGCATGAGGTCTTCCTAAACTCCTCCAAAACTCAACAAGAGAAGAGGCATGAGAACAAGATTGTTTCCACACCCTCCACCAAAGATGCCAAATTTCCCGTGCAAACAAACACTGTAAGAGCAAATTCCCTAAAGATTCATCACTATTATCACAAATGAAATAAAATGAAAGGCCCTAAAAACCTCTCTTTTGGATGTTATCCCAGGTAAGACATATGTTCCTAGTAGCCAACCATAAACGGAAATTGCATTTGGGCTAGGAAAACTTATTTCAAACCTCTTTTCACTAAGAAACCTCCTCATCCCAAAATGTTGCTTATCTAAAACATGGTAACCAGAATACACTAAGAAAACCCCTCTAGGATCCAAACTCCAAGTCAAAACATCATCACCTTGTAAAGAATAGCACTCCCTAGTAGCCAAAATATAAGCCAAATCTTCTCTATCTTGAACAAAACCACATATTGACCAATCTCTAGGATCTTTCCACTGAACTACCTCCACCTACCCAACTCTTTTGGCAACTTTATAATCCATCACCCTGTACCAACCAGCAACCAAGAAATAATTACATATCTCCTGAAGATGAGGAAACATAGATAAAATTATAGGGAAACCATCCTAAGAATCATTCCAAAAAATAGCATTCGAACCTTTGAGACAAATCCAGAATAATACTTACTTAACAAGAGTCACCCCCTTCTTAAGGGTGTTCCATATCAAAGAGCCTTTACTAGAAAAATTGTATCTAGGTATCTCAGAGCCCTCAACCCCATTAATATACTTAAAGGAAATAATTTTAGCCCAAGCATGGTCTTGAGAAATAAACCATCTCCAATAAATATTTCGCCAACCTGACCAAAAATGGAAGTCAAACAAAGACCCAAACCACCTTCCTATTTTAGTATACAAATAGTCTCCCACTTAACCAGACTCCATTTTGAAGACTCCAAATTTCTAGCCCATAAAAATCTTCTAGATAGAGATTCAAGCTCATGAATAAAACTAGTAGGAGTGACTTGAATCATGCATCGATAAATACATAAATCTTGAACCACTGACTTAAGAAGTAGCACTCTACCAGTACAAGAAATCCACTTAAAATTCCAATGAGAGACTTTAGCCCAAAATATTATTCCAGATGCCTCAAGGTAGATGGCCCATAGAAAGAGGAATTCCCATATAAGTTAAAGGAAGAGCTCCAATCTAAAAATTTTGAGTTGATTTGCCAATTATTACTGATCCATAAAGGAAAAACTATAAAATGATCCAATCTCTCAAAAAATAGCCTCAGTACCACATCTTCTATTACTCCAAATAAATATACCATTACCAGGTTTAATATCCACAAGGTTAAAGAAAAGCATATTATCATTAAGGGCCAAATATGTCTATCCAAGAGAACCAACACCACCTCTTTTCTCCTCCAAACTAGTGATAGCATTAAAGTCTCCAACAAAAATCCAAGGATAGTGAGGAGTCATTAACTGCACCACTTGAATATGATTCCAAAGAAAAAATTTCCCAGCAAGATAATCTTTGTTCTAAAATTGTGGTACAATATTCCTTACCAGATTATAGGCCAATGAATGGTTACACCTCCAAAGTTTAATATAGTTTCACAATTCTCATTTAATAAAAATAGTTTCTTAAAAAAATAAAGCTCAGAAGGTTACTATACAAAGAATGCATTACTTACAGTTGCTTTTAAATATATAATACAAGGCTTATAAAAATATTTCCTTCGATGAGTGCTTATGCCTTTGCTTAAATCTTAACTTTCAACTTCCACAATCAGCATGCTCTAGTTTCGCTAGATTCAAAGTTTAGAATTGGATTGGTATCATAACGACTCTCGAGGGATTATAAATGCATTATATATATCTCTAAAATGCAGTTAATCATTCCAATGATTGTTTACTGCTTCATAGGGCAATCACTCATGAAAAATGAACCACCAACAAAATACATATCAAATTTATTATCTAATTAAAAAGTAGTATTCCCAATTTGACATTTAAATATACTTAAAATTGATAGAGAGCCTTAGGTAACCGTTTGAAAGCAAACAACAACCAATCCTTTGTCTATTCAGTAGAATTGTAGCAATCACATTTTTCTATAGAAATTTAATTTAAATTTTGGTTTGGTTACTAAAACACAAAGCCAGGAGGTGTTATAATGCCAAGTGATGTCTTTTAAAGACTCTTTGCTAACTTCGCACTGATTTTAGCATAACCTAAGTGCTTAATATCTTATTACCAATTAGTTTAGCTATTCTACAAGTAGCCATATGAGAGAAAACCCTACCTCATACACCACTAGCCAAACTACCTTGCTGGCTTCAAAATTTAGCACTCCTTACAAGCTAGCACCTTCCTTTCATAATGGAAACAAAATGTATAGACTCATGTTTGTAGTTTCAAAACATAAAGCATTTTACTGGGTACCTATTTATTGGTAGGAAAGAAACTCCTATAAGTTATTCTAAGAAATTTTGTAGACGTAGAATTCTACCCGGTAATAATTATGCTCTAAAATACGTACATAGGTCTTTTATCTCCATGTTCCTCGTTTTTATTAGAAATCAAAATACCACCAAAATACATAGGTAATTATATTCCAAAGGGCATACACATATTTCATACCTCCAAGTTACATACTTTAATTATAAATCAAACAAAAAAAATGCAAACCAAAATATACAGCCAACAAACATAGTTCTTATCCATACACATTTAGTCTAGAATCTTAGCCAAATAAATACAGGCAAACGAGAACAATATTCATTCGTATATAAAACAGATTTCATAGGCAAACAAACAAACATCTATCCTTTATCTTAAGAAATATTGAACTCAATAAAACCAACCTATATATCTTTTTTGGAGTTAGACTGCTACCACAATTTTGTTTTGCACTCGTTAGCTGATCTATCTGAAAAAAAGACAATACAGACCAAAATATCTCCTTCCTCTTCCAAACTCATTGATTTATAGAAATCAAGGGTGTTCCTCTTTCAACCAAATGTATTACATGCTAATTGCTACTTTTACATGAAGTTAAAGTCTGCCTGGTGGTTTTTTCTTTATTTTTAGAAAAAAATATATTCTTTCTTTTAAAATTCACAAAAAACACTAAAGTCATATGCATTTTCAACTTAATTTTACTTTATTTTTTAATTTTATTTTATTTAAATATATTAATATTTTTATATATTTCTTTTTTATTAATTAAATGCCTAGCAAAATTAAATCAATTCAATGAAACACAATCAGACATATATACATATAATTATACCTCCAACTTTTCTTCTCATACAAGCATCTCGTTAATAACTGAAGGTTATTATCTTCCAAACGAAAATAGCTCCCATGCTTTGGCACTTTTCTCATTGTTGGAGGATTATCACAAGAAACATTTCTTCACTTAGAGGTATAAGACATACAATACACATCATATATCCAATACAAGATATACAATCATAATGCATCTATATGAATGCAGTTATTTGAGCTTCCATGTACTCATGAGTCATTGGTGAGTGTATCACTGTTAGGAGTATTTCATCTCTACCAATGCAAATACCCCATCATGGTGATATTTCACACTACCATACTTTCATATTTTACCTTTATGATTTATCTTTATTAGTCTGCCAAGGAAGTGTACATGGTCTTGCAATCACAAAAGTCATCAACAAAACCACATTCTAGGAATAAAAGGTAAAGTACAACTCATAAATTCATTTGTACATAAATTAAATAATAGTCATACTAGAAGGATCATCACAATTATGGCACAACTTGTTGAATTATGTTGTATTTTATAGGTTGGGCACCAAAAGTTTGAATTTGAATTATGGGAATGGTGGATTTTCATAACACAATTTGTTGGATTATAGGATATTTTACAAGGTACCAAAGAATTGTTTTTCGGAGTGCTCTAACTCTAAGGGACTCATTAAGGGCTAAAAATTCCTTGAGAGTGGAATTCAATAGGCCCTATTGTTGAGCCACTGACCAGTAAGGATATTGCTTATTTTATTGTTGTATTCTCTAATTCTTCTCTTCAAACTCATCTAATTTATTTATCTATTTAAGGTTCGTAAGCATACCCTTGATCTAGTACAAGTTCTTGAAACTCTTGTAAGCATTGTTGAAGCTTGGGGTTTTTTAATGTTTTGGGGACACTTGTTATTGATGGGTTTAGACTAAATAAGGTAAATAGCTTTGCTACATAGACAAAATTATATTTTGTTGTTCAATTGACTAAGGTTATTAAAAACATATCCATATTTTATTTGTCAACACAACATTTGGAATGGAAGCAATCCTATTAGAGCATATTTTGGTTGTTATTGAGGATATTGAATCACTTATTGATTTTGGAAACTTTGAGCCACCATTTATTATTACATGAACTGCTACAATGGATGTTGTATTTGATACACCTACTATAAACTAGAATCTTACACTACCTAATGAGCCTACATGTTTGGTTATAGATTATATAGAAACCATTGTTACCCTTGGGGGATCTACATATAATGAGGTAGTTGAGTATTTTGATACCATGACATATTTTTTTCAATACGAGGATATCCCTTTTGTGACATATTAAAAATTTGTGACAAATTAGACTTAACAAATTTTAATTCTAGATTCTTTCTATAGAGGAATCACCATTTGCATTATTCATCAAATAATAGTTCAAATTCTTTAGATATAGGAAATATAAAATTGTAGAACTAGACTAGAAGGAGAGATTATTTGTTCAATGAAACATGGATAATAAACCCTTTTGAAGATCTAGTAATATTCAATGTGAAATAAAGTAGATCTAAGAACAACTAGATTGGTATAGTAATAGGACACAATCCATCATTTTCTCTAGTTTTGATATGTGTAGGATGTGTCTCAATGGATGTTTTCTTCATGGATCAAATTTATCCCATTGGATGTGCTATTTTGAATTGTTTCATGTATAGTGGATCTCTAATTGAGTTTTTTTAACATCGGATGTGTTGGGTTCATCGCATTGAAAATTTTATTTTTGAACTATTAACATTATAGAGTAGGATGATTAGTAAGATTGTATCCATACATGTGCTCCATGGTCAAAATCCTTGGGAAAAGGGGGTCCTAAATCCCCTGGACTTGTATATTTAGGATGACCCCCTCTATCCTATATTAATCTAAACCAAAATAATAAAGTAAATGTAGAAAGTAAACATTAGAAAGTCAAGGTGTGAGAGATTAAAAGTAAAATATAGTCAGTGGCCATAGTGAGTATAGTGTGTTGATCAATCAACCAAATTAAAAACTCTAAAAGTAACAATCTGAGTACATCTTAGATGGAAGCCCAAAGTGAAAAAAATACTAACAAGCAAATGTGGGGAAAAACCACTCACACATGTATTCAAAAGAGGTCAAAATATGAAAGATACATTCAAAGAGTGTAGTTGTATTATATTTTCAAATGGTCAAAACATGAGTTACAATGGACCTTGGGCCCTTCTTTATAGAAGGCAATTACCATTTTTGCTCCAAGTAAAATAAAATTACATATACAAATTATAACAAGAACATAAAATATCATTGTTGGATCATATTTGCTTGGACAGGCTACTTATAATGTCTATCCACTAAAACTATCGATGAATTCAAGGATGGAGGGTTTAGTTTGACAAATGGTTGCTTTGGAGTAGGACTTAGCCATTATTGCTACAATTTGACCTCAATATTTTCAAACCTATCAAATTATTCCTTGTTTTGCTTGGGCCATCATGCCTTCCTTATCGAATGACCATTATTAAGTATCTTGTAGTGTGTTAAAGGTAGTACCATGTACTACAGTTATTGAAAATTAGTCTATTTTTTTTCTTGAGAAAAAGAGGTTGTACTCAGGTCCCCCACCATTAACAAATAATAATTCTCTCCTTTAGATCTTGATATTTTACAAATAGATTCAATTCTCATCTTAAATGAGTTGCTATAACTTGATACATACATCTCTTTTTTCAAAAGTCTAAATTCTTGATTTTTATTTTTTGGGATCTTCAAATTTCTTTGTAAATACAAATATTCTAGAATTCAATATCCTTCTTCACATTTTCTTGTAGTAGCCTTCACAATACCAAAAATCCACACTATGTATTCATTGCATCTTAGTAGAGTAGTATTTCCAAAATTTTACAATATCATAGTTTGCTTTATCAACTTTTGACTATTAGTTTCCTTTTCGAAGCATGAGTGTAGCCATAAGAATTGTAATAAATAGCTTATTAGTCTTAAAAAGTTGAAATTTCATGATTAAATATTATCAAGGAATATTTTCATAACTAAACTATGGATCATTATATAATGCAAGTGGAATTCATTTTAATCCCAAATAACCAATTAAAAAAACATTTTATCATTTTAATGAGTTATTAAATGAATCTCATTCATATTATAATGATATTTTAACAAATCATAATGATATTAATTTAATAAATAGTTTAGCAGTCTCAAAATACTAAAATTTTAAATCCATATTTATCTCATAATCCAACCAACAACCAACAACTCCAATAATCCATTTAGCCATGAAGTCCATCTGATATCATCTTTTTATGCTTCAACATACAAAAATTCTACTTGCTTCATGAAATCATAATCCACTTAACCAAATCTAGATTATTAGTTTCCCCAAGTGCATTGATCTATAAAAGGATCCCCTAGAACATTTTGTAATTCTCTAGAATATGATTTTAAATTTGCTCCTTTTAATATTTTTTGTCAACTTTAGCTAAACTTACTACTCACTCTAACCATGGAAAAGATAATTTAACTTCATGATCCTCTATTAAAACCCCTCTATTGGCTAGCCTATTTGCACATTTTTTTCCTTCCCTTAACATATGTGTAAACCTGATTTCTTCACACTTTGTAGTAAGATATTGTATTTCTACAATGATATCTTGTATGTTCTATGGAACCTTTTCTTTCCTCAAAATTACGTTTATTACTATTAGTGAATCTTGTTCCATCCATACTCTATTATATTTCATTTTTGTACATATTTGTAATCCTTCCAAAGTCACTGAAGCTTTAACTTCATTATTTTATTAACTCCACTACTAAAATGTGATAAAATCTCATCCTTATTATTTTTTATTATTCCTCCTACTAGCCTTATATTTCCTTCATAAATTCCATCAAAATTCAGTTAGACCAACTCTGCTTTTGGTGGTTTCCACATTTTTTGCTTCCTTTTATTTATCCAATACCCACCATCATAATTCCAATGGGTTGGGTTATAATTCTCTATGGCTAAACAAATCTTCTTTTTCATTACCTCTAAATTGCTTTCCTTTCCTCTGAATATTCTTATGTTCCTTTCCATTCATAGAGTACAAAGTATTGTATCTTTTGATGTATCCAATATTATCTATAATGCCTCACTTTTAAAAGTGCTCTGCCATTGCTTTAATCATTCTTCAATTCTACCATTAATCACCATGTGTTTATCAAACATATTAAGAATGAATTGCCATATTTCCTAGACTATTGAGCAAAATCTTAAGAGATGGTCTATACTCTCCTCATTTTTACATGGAACACATTTTAAGGGGCCATGAAAACCCCTTTTCATTAGTTTATTAAAAGATAAAATTTTCCTATGACCTATTAGCCATACAAACATTTTGACTTTTGGAATGCTCTAGCTATCCCAAATATTTCTTCATATTCTTATGGTATTCTTATTTTTTTGGTGCTTTACATTATATTTTATTGTTGTGTATTCTCCTAAGCTATTCAAATCCTAAATTAGCTTATTGTTTGGTCCCCTTAGAATAATCACTATTGTTATATTTCTGCTTAACTGCCTTCTAGCAACAATATATGGCATACTTGTAAAAAAATATTCTTTCCATTTGTATCATTGATGAGTGTTGTTAATACTCATCATTTAATTTATTTGTCAAATCTACGGTAGCTACCCAGGTGTTGTAGGTGAGTTGGAGAGGAGAGGGCAATCCTCCAAGGGAGGTCACAGGTTCGAATCTCCACCCTACCAAAAAGCTGAATTGGGTACCCAAAATCCAATTGATAAAGTTGGTGCGAGCAGGGCTGGGTGCGACCCCCGGGTGACTTTGACGGTGTAGAACCCCCTGTTCATGGTCTCTTAGACCAAGGCGGCCCCGCAAGGTGTTTTTCGCTGGGAAAAAAAAAAAATCTAGGGCAGCATACTAAGGTTGTATATGATAGAGACCTTGGAACTGCAACTTAAATATCAAGACACTAGATTATCCTAGGAAAGTTGGAAATCTTTGCAAAAAGAAAACTATGTTAATTTGCACACTTGCATTAGAAAAACTAATTAGTTGTAGAAATTAAACTTGCTAAATAAAATTATGCTAAACTACGTTTGTTGGAATTGAAATGATAGAAAAGTGTTGAAATTGAAAGGACAACAATGTAAAATGCTAGAAAATTAATGATGCTACTAAAACACTAAAAAAAAATTAAAATGCTGAAAACAAAAATGAAATGCTAAAAAAATGATGCTTTGATAGAAATAGAAAATACAAGAATGAATATAAATCAGCTAGTTATGAAGGAAACAAAACATAAACATGTGCAAATAGGAGAAAACAAGGGAGAAATAGGAGAAATAGAGTATTTAGTCTATTGCAAGAAATGACAAAAAAATTGTAATAAAAAACCTTAATTTAGCCCCAAGAGTGGGCCCTTGCTCCTAGGTCCAACATAAGGTTTAAACTCATATAATCCTAAGCTAAGTTACAATATCAAATTGACATGAAAGACTAAAAAATAAGCTAGTCTAAAAATACTATACTTTATTGACTATTTGACTGCTACAACAACTATTGACTAATTCACAGATTCTTATTTCTATTTTTTCTATTTCTATTAGCTTTTCAAAGAGGTAAGACAAGGAGTATTTATATTTATATACTCAACTTTTTTTGCCTACAATTGGGGTTAAAATAGAAACAATTTGTTGTCCCCTTTTTATTGCAACAATTCTTGTAGTCACTAATTGTCTTATCTAGAATTAGGACAGAGAGTTGGTTTGGATAAATTATCCTATTTTTGCTCCTTCAATTATTAGGATAGGTTTAAAGAAGATCTATGCCAAATATTGACCCTCTAGCTCGCCATATTCACCCTTGAAATTAGTTCAAACAATTTTTTTTTAGTGCAGGAAAAATCTACAACATAATTTGACATTTCCATAATTAAAACAATGAGATGGAATGGATAGATTCCTTAATATTTATGCCTCAAATTTTTATGGGATGCCTTGGAATAGTATTAGGTAATATTTATGCCAAATATCATCTTGTCAACTTGCCATTTGCACATTCAAATTGGTCAAATCAGTTTTGTTTTTAGTGCAAGAAATTTTGCAGTTAATTTTGACTTTTCCAATTTTAGGACAGTATATTGAAACAAATGGTTTACCCTATTTTCACTCTTCCATTTTTTTTGGAATAATTTGGAATAGTCATAAGAAATATTTGTGCCAAATCCTAACCTTTCAGCTCGCCATTTGCACCTTCAAATCAGTCAAACACTAATTCTAATTTTTATATGCAAAAAATCTTGTAGATGCTTTGAAACATGTGGCTAAATATTTGATCCATGTAAAATTTTTGGTTGTTGGCTGATTGGCTGATATTTGATGCATGGATATGATTCCCTCTTACTCCTTATGCATGTAAAATGCATTTTGTCCCTTTTTTTGAAGCTCAATTGTAGATATGGAAAACTGACCCATTAAGATGAGTCATTTTCCTTATATCCTTAGTTTTCCTCTTAGAAAAGTAGGGTCATATTTGAACCAAATTTCCCTATCAAATATTATTCATTCATCCTGAAACCTCTACCATTCTATTAGGCTCAAAAATATATTTTCAACAGAACAGGATCCTTTTTGCGGCAAGACAGAATAGGAGGGCTCGTCACGTGTATCGTGAGGCCAACAGGTTAGCTGACAAATTATCCAACATAGGTGTTGATGTTGGTAGTTTGGTGACATGGACACAAGGTGTGCCACGTGAAGTGGAAAACATTATTAGTCATGAAAAGAAACCTACCCATTAAGGAGAAAGAGGAATGGGTGTTATTTCCCCATGAAGTTAGTAATAACTATGGGGTTTCCCTCTAAATCATACCAAATTGGAAATGAAGGTAACAGGGTGTAAGCCTTGGAAGATTACAATAGAGAATAGGAAATGGGCAAGCAATAGGTTTCACAAGTGCAAAGTTCCAAACTTCAATTCCTGTCAATGTAAGTAATGTTTATAGTTATGTTTAGGTATGGGTGTGCTTTGTTAGTAAGGTGTTGTAGGGGATTCAACACAATTTCTGGTAAGAAAGTTTCAAGGATGACTAGGATCTACAATCTCAACAGAAGGCTGGATATTGTAATAGGTTTTGGGTTAACCTGCAAAACCCGGTAATTAATGAAGACTTTTATTTACCAAAAAAAAAAAAGATATTTTCAATGTTATAAATTTTATCCCATTCTGACATCGTTTAGTCCCCCAAAGTGTAGAAAAATTGCACATGGGTCTAGTTGTCTCACCCAAGTTTTTTGTCGACCTCTGTGACATCAATCCTTACCCAAGTTTAAGTTTTTTTTCCTATACAAACCTATTATAAATAGAGGTTCAAACTCCCTTCTTCTTCAAATAATTTTTTCTAAGTGATCTTAGTGCGACAAGTTGTGAATTTCTTCTTTTGCGAAAAGTTCTCTTGATGAATCTTTGCTTTTGGATTGCTGTGTTATTTTGAATTTGTGCTTCTTGTGATTGGCTGCCCTTGATAGATAAGTGATGGACCCTTTTGTGGAAATCTTCATAATTTTTTCTTGTTCTTTCACTGCCACAAGTGTTTTCTTGCATTATATTCTTCTTTGGTCATTCATTGTGCATTATTTTTATTTATTTTGTATTGTTAATTGATCATTTGCATCTATTGTGAAATCACACTCCGTTCATACAAGGCATGATTTTGGTAGAGCCAAAATCATGATCTCCATTTACAAGGTATGATTTTGGCCTAGGCAAGTTTGGGGGCAAATATTTGTTCCCAAACCCTTAAATTATATTTGTTTGTTTCATCTAGGTCATAATACTATTGTTTGCATTATGTTTTTTGCACTATGTCATTTCATTGCATCTTTGTTTGTTCATTTATAAAAATATCAACAATCACTTTTTGTTTTTAACAATCAACTAAAAGGACCAAGGGGACTCGATTGTTGTGCCTCCAAGCTTAATCTTACAGTGGCCTAAGCAAGCCCCCAAATTCTAATCAAATTTTCTAGGGTTTTGTGAATTTTTTTTGTGGGTTTGAAGTTGTTTGGATATTCTGGATGAAATTTAAAGCTTGGATCAACCACCAGATCAGATAAGTGCCCTAGATAAGCTTTTAGACTATTTTTTGTTTGCTTTCTATTTATCTTTATTCTAAATTTAAATATAAACAAAAATATATATTTTTATTTCATTTCTAGGCATTTGAAAGAGAGAAGACATATAATTTGTATTTTAGGGTTAATTCTATTTGTCCATTCTCTAAAACCCTTTCTAAAAAAAATGATCTATTTTGCAAGTTAGGGTTTAGTCATCATTGAAAATCAAGAATCATTCTAGAGTTAGTCCTTGCTTGTTATCATTGTTGTTTGTATTGCATTGTTATTTCATTTCTTAGCTTATATTTTAGAAAGACCAAACATAGGTGTTTGCTCAATATACACATCAAACATTTCATCCTTGGACTTGGAATGAGTCTTTAAACTATTCATGGTGAACCCTTCGATCCCTAAGCTCCTGAGTGTAGAGAATATAACACACCCCGTGGTCATATCTATTCCTAGATGATCAAATCGAGAATTGCACATGGTAGGGAAATTTTCCCCCTCTACATTGACACCTTTTTTCATAAAACTACAATTGGTTGACCTAATGTTCTGGAGTAACCTATAGTTTTCTATAATAAAACTATAGTTTTTCTAGAAAATGTGTAGTTTACAAAATTAGATTTCATATTGCCTTAAAAATATAAAATAAGGGTAGGAAACATATTTAAACATGTAGGCAAGTTAGAATTTCAAACTAATAACCAAGACTTCCACTTCCAATGCTTTCCACTATGCTTTATTACAATTTATTTAGTGCTAAAAATATACAAAATAACCACAAAAACTACAGAAAACTTGTCCAAACAACAATGTACCATTTTATACTATTTACCATGTTAACATCAACATTAACATAAATAACAATTAACATATTTGACATTAAACTATAGTATTTTAGGTAAAATAGACAATTTTATGTGACATAACATTGAAATAATGAGACATTTTGTTGTCTCATAAATCTTCCTTCTTGATCCTTGTACATAATGTTTGAAACTCTATCACCATATTTATCTTGAAGTAATCTCATCCATGGTTTCAAAATTGGATCTATATTGAGTAGTATTATATCACACCAAGTATCCATCCAAATAGATTTTTTTTCTTCGGTTTCCACCAACAATATTATACCTTTAATCATTAGTTCAATTGAATTTTTTAAATTATCCTATAGTGCAAAACCATCTAGTAGGGAGAATGTAATAAAGATTAAGCTTGGGTCATTGGGCTTAGCATACTTACCTAGGAGAAATCTTACCCATTTTCTTTGACTCTTTTTGTACAATTTCCAAATTACTTATTGCTACTACTTTTCCATAATAAGATGTATAAAATCTAATTTATTGGTTGTTGTTGATATTATAAATAGAATTTGATTTTTTATATGAATTTAGAATAATCTCTTCCAGATTAGTTTTGAATATTTATGAGGATTTAATGTTAATATAAGTCCTTCCTCCCTATTCTTAGAGTCAAAACTAATTAGACAAAAACTATAACCAATAATCCCTTTTAAAATGTTAATCTAAGCTACCGATTTATGATCTTGAAAATTGTTTAACCTATGAATATAACATTATTTTGTCAACCAAAAAGAGGATGCTTATAATTAGTTTGTATTAATCTATTTTATGCTATAAGTAGTTAGATCTATAACATCCTATAAGTTGTACTATAGTAGAATAAATAGTTGTAGTACTAATATATATTCTATTAGGTAGTACTATTAAGTGTTAGTCACAGTTAGAGCTACATGGTGTGTTATAGTCTCTAGAATTTTTGGTAATACAAGCAATAATTCCTAACTATATTTGATTTTAGTTTTTTGCTTGGGAGAACACACCATATCCTTAAAGAAAGGTCTAGATCCAAGGCATTCTAATTGTGTCTCCCCTCCAAGCTACTTTCAATAGCTTATTTTATACTTATTTATGTTTACTATAAGAGTAAAATTAGATAGATTAATAGTACACATAGAGAAATAAATAATCCCATATGAGTAGTTAATTTATGATTTATGTCAATTTCCTTTTTTCAATATTACTTAGTTATATGCATGTGGTATTACAATAAATAAATAAATCATTTAGTTTTCTATTGTATGAGTGTGCTATTTTTATTCCTATTATTTACTTTCAAAAGTATTATTTGAATTTATGTTATTTTTAGTTAAGTGTGATATAACAAAATTAGATAAATTGATCCTTGGACTTATATAGGATACTATCAATAGCTTAAAATCCCTAATCTTTCTAAGTTGCCATTATAAATCATATGCATGTTTAGCTTAGGTCTACATATGCATTATCTATACAAGTACTTCTAAGTACATATAATTCTAAGATTAATAATTAATAATAAATCACATACTTGGTTAGCCAAATATTTCTTAATAAAGATTAAATATAGCTAGGTGCATCCCTTGTGGTAGAAGAAATACTTTCTAAAGATTTACTAGTATAGTAGAATCAAAATTTGGTACTAAATAGTTCATGGTTAATGTGTAAACCTATCATTTTGATGCCATTATGAGGGAAGTTCCAACTACAAATTGGATAATTTTATTAAACTATACATTATAAGGGCAACATAGACTAGAGATAAATAATTAGAATGAATGTACTACATAATGTTTTCTTACTTTCTTAGTATTAGTTGCATTCATGATTCACAAGTAAATTTCATGGATTGGCCTAGGGACAGATTATGATTTCTCCCAAATAATTATAATATTGTTGTAGGGTAAGGATCCCATATAATTTTCTCTATCTACTCATGAATCTATGTCTCCAGACTCCACTAGTCAATGGAAATAATATCTATAGATCAGATAGATATTTTAAAGCTATTTTCATGCCAAGGATATTAGATCTAAAGAAAATATGAGACAAATATAAGGAAATTATAGCAGATAATTATGGACTTGGAGTCATTATGGAATGACAAATTCTATTTCTAGAAACAACAATTATAACTAGAGAAGGGATAGACTATGATTTATCCTAAATAATTATAATATTTTTTCAATGGATTATATGGGATTCAAATGAGACCCACTCGTATTACATCATCACCACATAGTGGTATTACAACAAAGCTTGGATATTCGAACCTGGATCTCCTCGAAATATTGAGAAATCTAACCGGTTGAGCTAATGCCACTTTATTTTTTCAATGAGTTTACACATGTTTTTATGAGGGGTCGTGGTCCCCTTATACTACTAAAAAATTCTAATGTTGTTGTAGGGTAAGGAGACCATATAATATGCTTTATCGACTTATGAGTCTATGTCTCCAGTAGTTTAAGGGAATAATATCTACAGATCAAATAGTTTTTTTTTAAGTTATTTTTTATGCCAAAGATATTAGAGCTAAATAAAATAAGGGAGACAACCCCTATTTAATATAAAGAAACTATAGCAGATAATTATGGACTTGGATTCATTATGGAATGATAAATTTTATTTCTATAAACAACAATTCTAACTAGAGAAGGAATGGCATAAATTCCGTCTTGTTTCACTTGAACCTATAAATGAGGACACTTATATTTCTACTAATTATATGAATGTTTAAGAGGGTGAATATTTGAATGGATACTTGGACAAATTCTAAGATCATGTTAATGATATTATAGAATATCCTTTGGGTGACATTATCCTAGAAATAATCTCTCCATTTATGTTATCATTTGAAACCCCTAGTTCACAAAAAAAATGCATCAAAGTATTAAAAAGTTAGATAATTAGAGTTATAAAATAAGATAAATTAGGGGAGTGTGATGTATTTGAAAAAAACAAGTTATGACAACACATAATATAATGTATTGCATGCATCTTGAGTGTTAAGTTGTGAAAAATAATATGGAGCTACATTACTTCTTTAAATGGACATGTAATAAGATTTATAGATATTGGGTTTTATCATTGGGAAGTATTATTAAATCATCTAAATTTTGAGCTTGCATCAAAATTTAGTAGAGAAGGTTGCTTTCTCTTCTTAATATAAAATATATCTTATGGAAGATACCAACAACCTTTGTTTCTTTGACAACATATAGATGGTATTTTAGTTTAACAAGTGTCATTCCTCTATGCATAGGGATCACTATAAAAGAGATAGGGATGAGAAATTTAGTTTCAAACTTAGATGGGGGTTTTAGCTTATGCTTTAGATGTGAACAACACTAGGAATATGTTGGTGTTTATATCTAAATTAAATCTGAATCTACTATCTATTAAAAGAACAAGAAATTTCTAAAACAATTAGAAGAAAAAAATTTAAATAAGAAACCAAGTATAATAAAAGAAATATATTTGATTGGATTTTAAAGAACTAGTTTGAATTTCATTTTTTAAAATAAACAAATAGAACAAAAAATTATTTTAAGAAAACTATAGTGAAGAGTCACTACATTGGTAAAATCCAACCAAAAAGGCAATTTTGATCAGAATGACATCCAAAACCAAAATGAAGGGGCACTAGGCCTCTACAACATATGAAACAATCAACCCTATAAGACCATCAAAAGTGCAACCAGGAAAGCTTTAGTATGAACTGATGCTAAATCTAAATCTCCATATGCCATGAAGCCTAGATGACCAACCAGATCAAGGAACCCGTGGTATACAAGCCATTCCAATGGTAGATAAGAAAAATCTTGCCATAAACTAAAGTCTCCAAGCCCTTTTGGTGATATCTATAAGGATTTCACCCCATCCAACACATGCAAATTTTTTCTCTCCTCTGGTAGGAGGGATCACTTGCCTGACTTTATTCCATATCTAATGGTTTTCATAGTTCCCTAGTGAGGTCACAAGTCATCATCAGTGAGCAGTCCTAGGGGACAAAAATTAGTTACATGGAGGAAGAAATTGGGTATTTTTGGGTGGATAAATAGGAAAGCAATAAGGAAATCTCCCACTTTCTAAAGGAGAGCTTCAAATTCAATGGGTGGTAGAAAGTAGATCATATTGAATATTTCAAGTTGTGAAACTTTTGCTAAACTTTGAGGCTTCTTGGCCCTTGTAGGGTCCACCCCGAGATTCATGGTGGAAAAGCAAAATAAATTAGAAGAGGGGAAAGACTCCCAAATATACACCCACTAGAGCAATGAATTTATTATTCATGGTTATCACCAGAACACTGATGAAACATCATTGGATGGGCCAATGGTGAAAGGCATTTCCCTTGGCCAAGAGGTAGATATCAAGACCCTAAATAATGCACTATAGAAGGACTTCACCAAAAGGACTAAGTCAATACGTGAAAGAGGTAATATTTTTGTCCATGATCGAATAGTTATGATAGTCCAAAGTGACTAGACATAGGGAAAAACATTGATTAGACCTAGTATTATCATCCCAAGCAACCAAACATAGCCCCAAGGTGATAGCTAGAAAGTTGGCAATATAGAGGCAACCCAAGGGGCAATACCAAAACTAAAGACATTAATGGAGGGAAACCATGGGTTCTAATAATAATTAGGCATAAGCAGTAGAAAATTGCATCTTAAACCAACCTTACCTATAGCATTTATGACTATAAATCCAAAGACCTCAATATTATCCAAAAGTTGATAAAAGCCTAGAAAAAAATTGAATTGGATAATTTTGAATTCTTGTATAATTTTTTAGGGGGAAATTCCCTCCCTCTTCTCTCACAAATATCCTCTTATTCTTTATTTTAAATGAGGGAAAAATAAATTATTTTTTTGTGTCTAGTATCTAGCCCAAGAGAAGTTTTTTTTCTCATCTCTCGTATATCAATCTTGACTTGAACCCTAAGTCATTTTGTGAATAGACCCCTTCAATCTCTTTTTTTGTAGCACATGCCATTTATCAAGTTTTTATCATATATATAAGAGCTATGACTATTTGATTTTTACCCTATTCTTTGTATGTATGCAAGCTTGTATGGGAACCTTGTAACTAGTATTTATCCCTTCCTTGTGTGGGCTTCATAAGAGAGATTTTCATGTTGTGGCAAGATGTGTTCACCTTCATAGCATGGGTGGATCTATGTTCATTAATATAATTGTTACATGGAGGATCTTATCCTTGGTGCATCACCACCTTTAGTCTAGGCTAGATAGGTTTTCAATTGCTTTATTTTCTATATTTTTCTCTAACCCTTTTCCCACACTAATCTAGTAGTTTAGGCTAAAGTATAAAATAAGTGTAGCAAAGAGACATCAAGACAAGGATATGGATTTGGTAAAAACCCTTGAAGGTCATCAACATATTCATATACCATGATCCCCATACTTCCTACACTATACACCATATGCGAGGCACAAACACCATATGCACCCAACCGCAGTGAGTGATCACCATGCTATGGCATGGGTTAGAGTTAGATTTGGTCTCAAATATATTTTTTAGCATGCTTGATGGTACTAACCATGGAAAAAGAAGCTTAACTAAACATTTTGGTAAAGATATCAGGCTATCACTTGATAACTCTACGTATGAATGAATGATTAGAAGCCATTGAGAAGAACATAAAATTGAGATTCCAATTAATATCTCATTCTATTAACTTGAAGAGAAACATAATATTCACCTAGTGACTCCATTCAAGGCAAAGGACCTGGAAGTTACGAATGAAAAGATCCAACATCAAAATCTTTGTTGTTGATGGTCACTCCATCACCCTAGAGCTTTACATCATGGAGTAATAGAAATCCTTTGCATCCCCCAATGCCATAAAAATTATGGGATGACATTTGAATGTCAACACTTCAAGTTGTACCATACTACATAAAAAATATACAATGACCCCATTGGAGTATCTATATGATATGATTTATTAGTATAAATTACACATTATCACCAAGCAGAACATAGCCCTAAGGTTGCTAATGGTATCATTTAGAGGTAAGGTCCCTAAGGGATACAAATCTCTTCCTCCACACTCCATATTTGAATGGGATCAACTTGTGAACCTATTTTTGGATGGATTCAAGGAGGATCAAATTACTCCAGCATGTCACTCCCCAACCTTTACCTACACAACAACCTGCTACATCCAACCAAATTACCATAAACTAAAATGAAGATGAGTACATGGAGGTAAAGGAAGTAGGCACTCCACTACTTGACTAGCTTCCAAGCTAAAACAAAGATCACAATGGAAATTAGGTAGCAGATATAGTGAATTTAGAGCCCTCTAGAATGTCCAAGCAAACAAACATGGGTGCTTATAATACTTAGAAAGGAAACCTCTACACCTCCAAAAATACAAGGGAGGCAAATTATCTAAGATGGAGGTGGGAGAAGCACTCAGATAGGGCTAACAATAAAGGATTCAACACTAGTACCATCCCATGGACATTAGAAATATCACCCACCCCTAGTGTAACAAACCTTTTCTAACCAACTTGAGAGAGATATTTTTTAGGGTCACAAGCAAGGCTCAAACCAAATATATTTCCATTCTTTTTGTTTGTCATAGATAATGCATAACCACATTTGATTTTATGTCACTACCAACGACGCCCAAGTGGATAAGATAATCCAATATTCTATAGTTATTCTAGGGTTAACTTTTCTAAACCTCCACGATTATAAAATATGTGTCTAGCTGTGCATGGTGTTTTTGCTTAAGCCTGTCACTACTAGTTTTACCTCCTGATAGTGTCAACCTGTCTGGTTGACATCAGCTTCCATAGCCCAACACCTATGAAGGTTTTAATTAGAGCTGAGAGTCTCTCTTTTCTCATCAAAGTCATGGCTACTCTAGCATGTGCCTATCATTCTCCTACTATCCTAGGGATGTATAGACTTTAAGATGTTCTTCCATGTTTGTGTGTGGTACTTTGAACCTAGGGCTAAGTGCCTTTGGGTGAGGGGAACCCCTCCACGATTGATGTTTAACCTCCTCCTCCTGCATGTTGATTTTCTAAGCTAGTAATTCTCTATTTAGTGTAGCTTTTGTTGGCCAGTGTTGCCAAAAATTGAAGTCAACTCCTTAATGGTTGGGCAACTTGATTCTCCTATTGAGCGGCATCATCTACGGGAGACATCGAGTGATTGCACCTATCATTGGGTAGTGGTGAACCTTTGAGTCATCCTTGTATTTTCTATCCACCCTATAAACCAGTAGGAGTATTTAATGTCTACTCCTTTGTGTTTGACCATTGCCCTTTCCCTTCTGCCTGGATACCATTTATGTGTTTGATTATTATGGTTTTGAGAGAGTGCCTCCTAGACTTGAAATTCATAATAAAACCTGATATGTTAGGGTGAAATCGAATGATTAATTATGTTAAATATAAGGCTTATATTTTATTTAAATAATTGAAGAAGGTAGTCTTTAATTATGTTAAATAGAAAGCTTATGTTTTATTTAGATAATTGAAGAACGTAGTCTTTAATTATATTAAATAGAAAGATTATGTTTTATTTAGATAATTGAAGAAGGTAGTCTTTAATTATGTTAAATAGAAGGCTTATATTTTATTTAGAAAATTGAATAAAGTAGTCTTTAATTATGTTAAATAGAAGGCTTATGTTTTATTTAAATAATTAAAGAAAGTAGTCTTTGATTATGTTAAATAGAAGGCTTATATTTTATTTAAATAATTGATGAAGGTAGTCTTTTAATTATGTTAAATAGAAGGCTGATGTTTTATTTAAATAATGATTTATATGGGTTCATTATTTGTTTTATATTGGAATTAAATATAAACAAAGTTTAAATAATGAAGGTGGATTTCATTATATGTTTTATATTTGAATTAAACATAGTTTTAAAAATGGATAGGTTTAAAGGATATGAACATAGTTTTAAAATGGAGATGTTTTAAATGATATAAACGTTAGTTTATATTTTATAGGCATGGATATATTTTAGATGATGAATTATGTTATAGGATGTATAACATGGTTGGTAATTAAAGAATATAGTTTATGTTATAAAATATATTAACATGCTTTATATTGCAAGAATATAGTTTATGTTATAAAAGATATTAACATGCTTTATATTGCAAGAATATAGTTATGTTATAAAAGAGATTAGCATGCTTTATTTTGCAAGGATGTAGTTATGTTATAAAAGAGATTAACATGTTTTATATTGCAAGGATGTAGTTATGTTATAAAAGAGATTAACATGCTTTATATTGCAAGGATATAGTTTATGTTATAAAAGAGATTAACATGCTTTATATTGCAAGGATATAGTTTATGTTATAAAAGAGATTAACATGTTTTATATTGCAAGGATATAGTTTATGTTATAAAAGAGATTAACATGTTTTATATTGCAAGGATATAGTTTATGTTATAAAATATATTGGCATGCTTTAGATTACAAGGATATAGTTATGTTATAAAAGATATTAACATGCTTTACATTTCAAGGGTGTAGTTATGTTATAAAGGAGATTAACACTCTTTATATTGTAAAGTCAGGTGTTGTGTTATAAAGGAGATTAACATACTTTATATTGAAAGAAATAAATGATGTTATATTAAATGTTAACATAGTTTATATTGCAATTGTAGATTAAGCTATGAGGTAGATAGCATAGATTATGTTGAGTTTATATATTAAGTTATATTAAATGTTAATACATTTTATATTGCAATTGTAGATTATGTTATGAGGTAGATAGCATAGTTTATGTTGAGTTCATAGATTATGTTATAATAGATGTTAACATAGTTATCATGCAATTGGAGAGTTTTGAATTATGCTAAAGTAAGTTAGCTAGTTTGGTTAATGAAATATGGTTTATTGAATTAGCTAAAGGTATGGGACTTTAGCTAGTTTGGTGAATGAAATATGGATTATTAGATTAATTAAAGGTATGGGACTTTAGTTAGTTTGATAAATGGTAAATAAAATGTGGATTATTGAATTAGCTAAAGGTATGGGTTTGTTGGAGCCAAAATTGACTCAACATCATATACCCCCAAATTTGAATTTTTGGTCTCAATGTTTTCACCCAAATTGTCAGTCTCTATTGCATCCAAAATTCTGAAAAGTTGGTCTTCCAATTGCTGCCACAAAATGACGTCCAAAATTACCCATTCATTTTTTCTTGAATAATCGAGGTAAAATCCTAAATGGTAGATAGAGGGTCAACACTTTTAAAGAAAAATTAAAATGAAGCATTTGGTCCCTAATAAAATCATCCTTTCCTAGTATGAAGAAAATAATTTTGATAAATCCTAAGGTCTGGTAAAAATTAAATGGTCAAATAACGGTATGCACCCCCTTTGTGGTAAAACACATGCAATTCCTTCAATCTAGATGGATGCACATGGCGCCCCAAGATCTAGATGAACGTGTGCTCACAAGTGACTCATGAGTTAAAGCAATGATGACATGGTCAAAATCTACATAAAATAAATTCTAATACTACTAAAATATAATAAACCTAAAGTGAGGGTCATGTGCCCCTTTGGTTAAATATCAGTTAAATCACATGATCTAAACGACAGTGCTAGACCTCTGTTTAATCTGACGGAGTGCACCCACTAAGTTATCTAAATATTAAAATCTAAAGTCTAATACAGTTTATAATATAAGTTTTTGCATAAATTAAATCAAGGGTACACACCCCCTTTTAGCTAAAAAATGAGCAAGTTTGGTCATCTTAACGATAGTGCTCAAGTCCATCTTGATCCGACGGTAGGCGCTCATCAAACTAATTGAAGTTTAATCTCAAAGAACAAACCAAGCTTAGCATTAATAATCCTATGCTTATTAAAAATTTTAAATCTCAATCATGTGTTAAAATACTTGCAGCTTTGTCGATCTGGATGAGCGTGTGTGAATCTTCGTTAATCCAACGGTGCATGCTCCCAAATGTGCAAAGTCTTTAAGAGATCAAATTTTAAGGTTGGTCAGCACTAGTAAAATTTTGATTAGCTACTTAATTAATGTGGGTTTAAAATCAACCTCATGATAAATCATAAAGATAACTAGCGCATACGTTACATTTCTAAACGGTAGTGCACGGTCCCTATTTGATCCAATAACACTTGCTCACCTAAGTGGTCGGTCGATAACAATCAAATTTCCATAAACCGAAGTCAAAGCATGATTAAAGCAAATCTAATTATGATTAAACAAGGGTTTTAAGTACATAATAAATGATTCCTCCTTGGGGTAAAAAGCATGCATCTTCTCGAATCTGAATGATAGCACACAACTTGAATAAGATCTACCAGTGTGTGCTACCTAAGATAACCGATCATTAACATCAAAATTTTAATAGCGAGCTTTAATTTATCCTCATTAGCTTTAAGATAAGAATGATTAAAAATGGTTCTAAATGAGTAATAAACAGCTCCCCTTGGGGTAAAAAACATGCAACTTCTTAGATCTAAATGATAGCGCCCACTTCCACCCAGATCCGACAATAGCACACTCCTGAAGTTCCCAGAAGGTTAATATGCAAGATGTGATCAGATAATTAATAAAAGGTTTTATTAAGAATTAATCTTCATGCATAATCTTGAACATGTTTGATATCCTAGAAAATCTAGAAATTGAAAAAGAAAACAGTAAGGATGATACCATCAGTGTCAAGTTTCCTAAAACCCTAGACTCCCCATCCAAATCGGGACCATCCACAGCTATGACAAAAAGCCCCAAAAGCTATGCTCAAAATGAAGAAAAATTGCCAAGTCATTTCATTTTAAACACGGAAAAAATAGTCAAGAGTCGAAGTTGTGGAAACAAGAGCCAGGAATGTAGCTCCTAATCCGGTAGTGGAGCAAATTATCCCTTATCAGACGAGCCCAACGGTAAAAGGTTCCTTGAAGGAAAGCCCCCTGTTTAGGAACCAGATAGGAGAGGGGAACCAAAAAAAGGCTAAAGATGAAGAGGGAATTGAAAACCCCCAAAATGAGGAAGAAGGTTCAAGCCCTAGACTATCATAGTATATGCCCCCTCATTTCAGTCCAAAATAGACTAGAAGCACTACCAAGCCTCCGATAGATTATGGAAGTGAAAGAAAGAAAGGGAGAATATCTACAGTAGAGCACTATAGAATGAGAATCAATGAAGAAATTGCAAACGAAAAGCAAAGAACATTGTTACAGCAAGCTATTCCTGGCTAGGATAATAGAAAAATTGACAAACCCCCTTTGGATCAGGGAAGGGAGCAAGGAAAAAATATCAAACAGCCTAAATGAAGGTTCTCTCATGGAATGTGAGAGGCCTAAACAGCCCACCAAAACAAAGGATGGTGAAGTATATTAGGAAGGATTGGAATCCTACTATTATTTTTCTTCAAGAAACCAAATCAGATGCGGCACAATCAGCACTTATAGCTAGAAGGATTTGGAAGCAAGTGGAAGTGGCCTTTCAACAAGCGAGAGGAGCATCTGGGGGCCTCATGATCTTATGGGATCCTATTAAAATAGAAGGAAGTATTATTCAGGCAAATGAAAGAGTCTTAAGCATATTATTTCATGATTTTGATACTAATAAGAATTGGATTATGTCAAATGTTTATGCCCCCACCTCTGTCCAAGGGCAGTCTAAACTATGGGAGTTTTTGGGGCATTTGATCCAAGATTTTAAAGACATTCCTTGGGTGATTGGGGGAGATTTCAATACCCCCATTTACCCATCTAATAAGAAGGGAGGATCTAGGTTACCCTCAAGGAGCATGGAGGACTTCAATGAATTCATTAACACAAATGAATTGATGGATGTAAGACTAAAAGGAGCCAAATTTACATGGAGTAATAAGAGGATAGGAAGTCAGCTGATTCAAGAAAGGTTGGATAGGTTTTTTTATCCAAGGAAGCTACAACAATGTTTGGTGATTCAGCGTTACAAGCCCTTCCTAAATGTTCTTCAGACCATAATCTTATTCTATGGGAGGCATTTCAAGCTAACTCCTTTAAAAATCCATTTAGATTTTTATCAATGTGGGTTAAACATCTGAACTTCAATAAATGACTAGAGGAATGGTGGCAGTAGCATATCCAGGGAAGTGCTTCCTTCAAAATATCTCAAAAACTTAATATGGTGAAAAACAACCTTAGAATATGGAATAAAGAAGTCTTTGGAAATATTTTTGAGAATAAGAGAGCAAGTGGGGTAAAAGCCGAGAATAATAGAAAGCAAAATCCAAAATGGAACCTATGATGAGGCGACAAGGACTGAAGAGAAGGAAACCCTTTGTGAGTTTTATAATATTTTAGCTTGTGAAGAGATGTATTGGAGGCAGAAATAAAGGGCATTATGGCTAAAGGAAGGGGACTCTAATTCAAAAAATTTCCATGTTACCACATTGAGCAATAGAAGCAACAATAATATTAGAAATTGACTAAGGTGGATGGATCCTCAACTCAAAATATTCAGGAGATCAGGGACGAGGCTGTTAATTTTTTTAGTTCATTATTGGGTGAAGAACGGGCCTGTAATGCCCAAGCAAAGGACTCTATCCTTCAATTCATTCCACAACTCATTGATGAAACAATTAACGAGTCTCTTACAATAGCTTTTTCAAATGAAGAGATCAAGGAGGCTTTGTTTAACATGGATCCTGACAAAGCTCCTGGGCCGGATGGGTTTTCATCACGGTTTTTCCAAGTTTGTTGGGATATTGTTGGAGCAGAAGTTATTGCTACAATAAAGGAGTTCTAAAGTTCAAATCATATTCCAAGGGGTTTCAATTCAACTTTCATTGCTTTGATCCCTAAAGGCCCCAACCCCAAGACTATGGCTGAATTTAGGCCGGTTAGCCTGTGTAATATATCCTATAAAATTTTGTCCAAAGTTTTAGCCAACTGTTTGAAGAAAGTTTTACCGGTTATCATTGATCCAAGTCAAGTAATTTTTGTACAAGGAAGATCAATCTTAGATGGAGTTATTATTTTTCATGAGGCTCTTCATATAGCCGCTCAGACTAAAAAAGCATTCATGGCTTTAAAGTTAGACATGAACAAAGCTTATCATAGGATAAATTGGGAATTCCTAGAGGCAGTTTTATTAAAATTTGGCTTCAACATGAAATGGGTCAAGTTAATAAGAGAGTGTATTTCTAAGCCTTGTTTTTTAGTTTTGGTTAATGGGTCTACTGTAGGTTTTTTTCAAAGCAAATGTGGTCTAATACAAGGAGATCCCATAAGTCCTATGTTGTTCATAATTGTAGCTGAGGCCTTGGGAAGAACCATTAAGGTAGCAGCGGTTCTTTGGACTCATATCAGGTATCAAGGCCACGTCGCTAACTACCCCGGTGACACATCAGCAATTTTTTGATGATACATTGCTACTAACTTTAGCTTCTATGGTTGAGGCAAGAAGGATTAAAAATATTCTCATAATGTATGAAGAAGATGCTGAACAGAAAGTGAATTTTGATAAGAGCAAAATTTATTTCATCAATACCCCCATTCCTAGGCAAAATAGAATAGCAAGGATCATGGAATGTCAGATTGCATCCCTTCCCACCTCCTATTTAGGTCTTACCCTATTTACAGGGAAACCTGAAGGATCAATGTGGAACATAGTTCTAGAGAGGATCCAAAAAAAGCTAGCACATTGGAAAGGACATCTGTTATCTCAAGCAGGCAAAGTAGTTTTAACTATGGATTCACTTCAAAGTATACCCGTTTACTTCCTATTAGTCTTCAGAGCTCCCAGCAAGGTGTATCATAAAATTGAGCAGCTTCAAAAAAAATTTCTCTAGTCAGGAACTGAGGATAAGAAAAGGATCCATTTAGTAGGTTGGAACAAGGTTTGCAAACCTAAAGCTAATGGGGGGTTAGGATTGAGGTGAGTTGCTCATCTTAATGCTACTCTGTTAGCCAAACAAGCATGGCAGTTATTGACTAAGGTCGATAATGAATGGACTGCCATAGTTATGAGTAAATACCTCCAAGGTGTGAACTTCCTTAATGACAACTTAGCAAGTAGGGGGTCTACTTTTTGGAAGGCAATCCTCACAAGCAGGGATCTTGTCAAGAAAGGTCTTAGATGGATTCTAGAAAATGGGCAAACAATAGACTTTTGGAAGGATCGATGGGTGAGAGCTAAGGAGTTATCCCAGAATCCTCGTTTGGCTAGGATTCAAGATCATATGGAGCAGCATATTGGGAAGAAGGTTGCAAATTATATTTGGTAGGATATAAATATCAACAGGTGGAAACACATCATAGTACAGGGTTTTGAAGCGGAGTCTGAAGAGATTTATAACATTTTAACTCAGCAAATTATTCCCTCTGGAGAGGATGAAGATCACATTGTTTGGGCT
The DNA here is from genome assembly GCA_028583015.1 of Wollemia nobilis. Lineage (NCBI taxonomy): Eukaryota > Viridiplantae > Streptophyta > Pinopsida > Araucariales > Araucariaceae > Wollemia > Wollemia nobilis. Next base: position 16,852,026 of record JAQPPZ010000521.1, read on the forward strand.
AAGACTGAAAGTGGTGACTTCACAGTTAAGTCTGCCTATAATTTTCTTCTCAATGTGGAAGGTCAAAAATTTCAACCGAGTTTGGTTTGGATCAAAGGCTTAGTTCCTAAAATATCCTTTTTTCATGGCTGGTGATTCAAGGAAAAATCCTCACTATGGACAATATGTTATCCAAAGGTATGGTTATTGCTAACCGTTGCTACATGTGCAGGGCAGGATGGGAGACAACCCAACACTTGTTTCTAGAGTGTTCGGTAGCAGAGTCCATCCTGGATGAACTTTTCCAAGACTTTAGGATCTCGTGGGTTAAGCCTGCTCTTATATCCGAAGTGTTCCATCAATGGCCTCAACCCTTTGTTAGCCTAAAACTTAAGTACCTATGGAAAATCTATTGGCATTATTTTCTCTGGTAGATTTGGCTAGAAAGGAACCATAGAGCCTTTAAGGATACCATTCACAACCCAAAAACCATCCTCAATAGGATTATTGTCTTTGCGAAAGAAAACCTTAGCACCTTAGTGGATGAGAACCACTGAATTCTTCCCCAAGAAAAACAATTAGCTCGCGCCTTAGGTATTGAGAATAAACCTTCCATTCCTTTGCCCAATCCCAAAAATGGGATTTCTTGGGAGCCACCCCCCCAAGGTTGTTTTAAACTAAATTTTGATGGTGCAGCTAAGGAGAACTCGGGAAGAGCTAGAGCTGGAGGAATAATTAGGGATCATCAAGGAAATCTGGTCAAGGCCTTTGCTGAACCATTGGGAATCATAACTAATAATGAAGCAGAAGCTAGAGCACTTTGGAGAGGGTTGCAAGTAGCCCAAGCAAATCAAGGCAACTTGATGATTGAAGGTGATTCTATGAACATCATCAACCTGTTAAACAATGGAAAAAAACCTCCATGGAGAATCGAAGGAGTCATCCATGAATTGAGGATCCTTTTTGTGGCAAGACAGAATAGGAGGGCTCGTCACATGTACCGTGAGGCCAATAGGTCAGCTAACAAATTAGCCAACATAGGTGTTGATGTTGGTAGTTTGGTGACATGGACACAAGGTGTGCCACGTGAAGTGGAAAACATTATTAGTCATGAAAATAAACTTATACATTAAGGAGAAATATGAATGGGTGTTCTTTCCCTATGGAGCTAATAATAAATATGGGGTTTCCTTCTAAATCATACCAAATTGGAAATGAAGGTAACAGGGTGTAAGCCTTGGAAGATTCCAACAGAGAATAGGAAATGGGCAAGCAACAGGTTTCACAAGTGCAAAGTTCCAAACTTCAATTCCTGTCAATGTAAGTAATTTTTATAGTTATGTTTAGGTATGGGTGTGCTTTGTTAGTAATGTGTTGTAGGGGATTCAACACAATTTCTTGTAAGAAAGTTTCAAGGATGACTAGGATCTACAATATCAGCAGAAGGCTGGATATTGTAATAGGTTTTGGGTTAACCTACAAAACTCGGTAATTAATGAAGACTTTTATTTACCAAAATTAATCTTCATGCATAATCATGATTAATGAGGGTCTAATACATTGATAATGACCCCCTTCTTTTCGGTTAACCCGCGTGCATATCTAAAGAATTCAACATGCGTGTGCTTCCATCATTTGATCTAACGATGAGTGCATGGAGAGATAATCGGACTTTAAAGTGCTTGTGGTTTAATCAAAAACTATTAAAGGTTTTTAATCACCGATCAATTTTAATAAATCTGGATTATGTGTGGGTTTAATACATTAATTAATAATGAGCATGCCAAGAGTTATAAAGTTTAGGCCTAAGTGTTTTAAATCAATTTATTGTTAACCTAAGGTTTTTGGCCTAATGCTCGAGGTTAATCTAATTAATTGGGCATTTATATGTATACCATTGGACTAACGACCATGCAGGTTTTGGGATCTCGATGGTAGCACACAAGGTGAACTAGATCTAATGGTAAGCGCTCTCCTTGGTGCATAGATTTTAAATTGGTAAATATTTTGCCTAGATGCCTTAAGTCTTGATTAACCACTGATTAATTTTAAGATAATCAAGTTTAGGCTAGGGTCTAATACGTTGTAAAATTTTCCTCTTTTGGACTAACCAACATGCAGATTGATGAATCTTGATGGGTGCATACTTCCACATGCAGATCTAACGACGAGCGCCCAGAGAGATGATCGATTTTTAATGATATATATTTTGAGCTAACCCCTTTGCAAGACCAAGGTGGCAAAATATTTACAAGACATTTCCCGTGAAAAGCTACTATCAACCACGTTCTTAATACCACGTTAGAAGGAAGTGCAACCCAATGACCAATGAAAACACTGTAAATGATTGGAAGTACACAAACCAAAGTCCTCACGAATGTACAAGTTGAGGAAGATCGCATACCATAACTATTCAATTTTAGAAGTAATGCAATGGCAGGCATCTATTGGCTAGATTCAAAAGGCTATTGGTGAAGCTGCATTAATGATACTCCATGCGAGATTAATGAGGCCACTCCACCCTCAAGTACTTAAACCCCCACTCTTGAACGTCACTGCCACCCTGGTTATCTCAAGTAAAGAAATCACAGAGCAAGGAACTAGTGTTGGTGAGCAAAAAGTTAGAGAAAATTTAGGAGAGTGTATTTCTATGAATTGAAGTGTTTTCTAAAAATAAAATGGCCACCTGGGGAGCTACCTTCATGCCTAAAGATACTAAAGAGGTAGTGAAATTTATCACTGACCAGTCACCATATGTTGAGCTCCCTAGAGAAGCTGTTACTAGGATGGGACTATATGATTTCTCCAAAAATTTTAGGCCAAACAAGAAGCTCACATTGGCCCAACAATATGAAATTGAAAATACTTGTATTCAAAGCTTTGCACCCACCATGGAAAATTTGCAATGCACCCCATGGCTGCTAGCTTAGTTGTTCTCCAAGGCATGAAAATCACAAAACCAAGGCATTCCTAGGAGCAATCGATGGACCAGCAATGTAGGGAAGCTGATATGTCCTAGAGTATACTACTCTTCAGACCTGATGGCATGGTTAGCAGTGGCCTATGATGAGAACACCAAAACTATTTGAGACAACAAATACCAACCAGTGTTTAGCATCATAACCAAGTGCATCCAGAAAGTCTTCAACTTGATGCCTTCAAACACACCACTATTTCTCTAGGTAATTGAGAGACAATCCCACAGGTTAACTAAGTTAGAAGTTTTCAAAATATTTTTTGAGTCATATGAGCCTATACAATACGAATTCCCCATTAGAAAGACTACCTTCAAACCCTAGGTCAAGGATTTTTGTGATATGATTAACATCATTTTGGGAGTAGAAGAACTCAGTGTGGTAGGGAGAAATATTTTGTACATAAGTAACAGAAGAACAAATCCCCCCATCTATGCCTAGGAAGAAGAGTTGAGTAGGCAAATGCACTCACAATTAATAGAGTTGAAAAAAGTAGTTTTAGAGCAAAGGAAAGAAATGCCCCCATTCTCCCATTACTCAATCCTCATGCACTTGATAGCTGGGAAGTTAGGAGACCAAAGTAAAGAAAGGCTAGGAGCCACTAAGAGTCCCTATGTCCAGAATAGGTTCTGGAAGATGCATGAAGGACGCTCTCACTTGGGGTGGTTTTGTGATAATTTCATGGTGGAGATTCACTGGATCCTAACGGGAGACCTCCCTGAGAGAATGGGACCTAGAGTCAAAGCTTTCCTCAAAAGAAATAAATAGGGGATTACTTCCTCTCTAAAGATTTCACATACATTAGACTTTATGGGGCGAAAATTCCCCCTAAGTTGTTACCCATGTATTATCCTTTCTCTCTGGCTGCCCTAGAACTTGTGAGATAGGTTGTAGAAGAGGCCAAAATGAGGTCAGTGAAGAAGCATGGTAGGGTCCCTTGGCTCAATATTCCATGTAAGTTTGGGTATTACATATTTTTAGGATATCCAACCCTATTCAAAGGCATGTATGATTTGGAAAACCTAGATTTTGAGGAAGTAACTTGGAGGCCCTATGATCCTACTAAAAAATACATGGAGATGATGAGAACTCACCAATACGCCTATGTACAACATAGAAAATATCAATATGAAGAAGAACTCTTGGAAGCCATGGAGAAGGGGGAAGACTTACACAATGTATGGGAAAAATTCCCTTATGAACAAAGAGGTAATTCACAGATTCAAAAGCCATACGAATACCCCCCAGAGTTAATCTCAATAAGAAGGATTTATGTGGATGCAACAACCCCTCTCTTCCCTGCAACAACCCCGATAGTTCGTGAAGATGTTGTACTAGAAATCATAGAAGATCAAGGTATTGATCAAATGGAGATTTCAGTGAATATGGTAGATATCGTAGATCACCAAATTCAGGTTCCTGAGAGCTCTCACCTCAGGATAGAGGCAGCACCTAGCACTTCCCAAGAAACTCCTGTAGGATCTAACATAGAGAAAGGGAAGGAGATTGCCATTGTATCCTCCCAAGAACTTACAATTTTAGAGAAGCAAGCTATAGTTCCTATTTCTGATAAGTTGTTAGCCCTTACTAGTGTGAGGAAATTAGCCCCAAAAGCCATCCCCAAGTCTCTGAAGATCAATGACAGAGAAGTTCAAATCCCACCAGTAATACAAATGAACATGATGAAAGTAGGTGGTTTTGGAGACATATTCAGAGGACATCAGGTTAAACTACAAGAAGTTATACCTACCCCTAAAACAAAGAAGCCCAAGCTGGCTCTAACTTCAGCAAAGGTCACACTAGAAAGGGTAGAAGAAGAAACAATTTTTAGTGCTGCCAGTGAGCAAGAATTATAGATGATAGCAGAAATGGGTGGCATGGAAGAAAGTTCTACCATAGGAGTAGAAGAAGACATATCCAAGACATCCATGGAAAAAATATCTATACCTGCTCCACAAAAACCTTTTGCCTTCTGAATTGATGATAACATAGGAGATATCTCACTATAGGGAGAAGATGATGACATGGTCAAATTGAACAAAGCCTTACAAGAGAAAACTATAGAACATCTACTCCAGAAAAATAAGGATTTGAGGAGCCAACTAGAGGTGAAAGGATACTAAAATAACATAAATGCAAGCCATGATTAACAACTTGCAAGAACAATTATCTCAAGTGACCATCACACAAGTACAACCTCCTAAAGCTAATGAAGAGATAGATTATGCAGTCTACCTTTCTAAAATTAGGAGAGAAATATCTTTTAAAATACAAGATAGAATTGATGGAATCACAGAAATGTTTTAGTAGATCAGATTGATCCAATTCACTACCCAAGAGATGAGGAGCCTACTATATCAGAAAGAGCAAGACTTAGAAATCATTCATCCCACTCTCCTACTAATGGCTGAATATTTTGAAGAGATGCAAGATAAGGAGGTGATCCTGGAGGATGGCACTGAAGTAAAAGATAATTTTGAATTCATGAAGGCATCACTTTTTGAAGGGAACTTAGAAAAGTGGTACAATGATGCAGCAGAGATGAACTCCTTACTAAATGACATAAAGGAAAAAATGGTAGAGATCAGACTATCATTAGAGGAATTCCTAGAGACTACCAGCATAGAAGATCTCATCATGAAAAAAATAGAGGAGTTTGACTATGAACCAGATGATGAAAAAGAGATGGCCAGATAAGCTACATTCTTGGTTAATACTATGGATTCCCTTACTACTATGTATGAGAAAAATAAAGTTTTTATCAACATACAAAAGAGTAGAATCCTGCAAGAGATGAATACAATGAGGTTTGTTGTAACCTTTCATACCGATGCATGGAGGCTCATTGAAAAGTAGATAAAAAAACTTTAACAGATAAAAAAAATGAAGAAAACTAGAGTACGTGGTCTACAGATAAAGCTAAATACACCTCTAGGGGAAGAAATAAGGATTACTGAAGCAGGCCAAAGTTTGAAAATAGAAATCTAACTAGAAGATGAAGTGGGAACAGAAGAAGAATACTCATCAGAGATAGAGTCAACTGATCAGTGAGCTAATCAAACAAAAAGTCACAACCAAATCTAGAATACAAGTAAAAGGGGGTAATGGGAGATAATTGTACAATATTTAGAATATCAAAGGAGATGGTGACAAGTGTAAGGTCTAGATGAGGCCAAAAATAATAGAATCAAGAACCTGGAGCTATAAAGACACCAGTTGCAGTCAAAATCAGCATCAAGCTTTAGAGATAGCAAATTCTTGCTAAGAGGTATACTTGAGTGCCCTGTAGTTGTGTTGTTGTATTCCCTTTGTGTCTATCTTCTTTTCATCCCTCATTCCTCCCCTTTGTTGTGCAGGTTTTGATAGAATAGTGCTCAAGAAGCTGAGATCATTTCCAGATCTATTGAGCCTGAGGTCCAGAGACTTTTCTATTACCAGATTGGAATGGGAGAGTAGAAGAATTTTGTTACATTATTTGAACAAAATTTCTTCATTGTATTAATACATTTTATAGAGTTAAATGGCATTCTACCAACTCTGCATGTAACTTTCTTGAAAATTAATACAATTATAGACTTCATTTCTATCAATTCATTATCTTCAGTTTTGTGTGTAGCTTCATAATATATTACATTATTTGAATGTGTTATGAATATTTCTTTCATTGGTTAACTATTAGGTTTATTACGATATTCGAATGAATTTAATAGCACCAATTTCTTCTTTTCCCCATTCTCTCTATTCATTTGAAGTTTATAAATTGCTATAACAACCCAATGAATCTAGGCACCGGTCTACACATAAGGCATAATTAGAATTGTTATCCTTGCTTGGTCAATTTTATAAAAGTAGTTTAAAACTAAAATTTGGAAGTGCATAAACTTGTAAAATATTTAAGTTTACCACAGGGGTTTCCTTACCCATTTTGGTCCATTTAAATCTAATAATAAAATATTTTACCAAAATAAAGAGGTAGGTTGACCAGAGCCTGTAATAGCTCATTGGTTTCAAACAATTCTTGTAGCATGATAACTCAATCCTATGGATGCAAGAAATTGTTCCAATATATTTTGCTTGGACGTTTTTTTTTTTTTATATTTTCCATGACTATATTTTTAATCAACAGGTGACCAATTGAAATAAAGAACCTACAATTTAATTTTTGCATCTTTTATGTTCTTTGTTTCTTTTTGTTCATGATTTCCAATTGTCTTTTGAAGTGTTCTTGATTTTTCAAAACTTTCTTGAAAACTCCCCAAGAATCATCTCCTGTGAGGCTGAGAGTATAAATATCAAGCAATCTTGATCATACATTATGTTCTTTCTGCACTACCTGTGTTGGCGACTCTGTCTGATCAAACCCAAAAATCAAAAATCAAGAAAGAAGGAGCAGAACATGTTGGCGCATACGAGGAGAAGTGGTAAGGAGCTATTTCTAGAATTTGAGAACCCTAAGGTATTTACCCACAATCAAAAAATCCTAATTCTAAAAAGTACTGTGTATGAAAATAAATCTTATTTTACTAGTAGAAAGTACGTAAAGAAAAGTAAGAATCAAAATATTACTACTACAGACATTGTTGTAAATGGTGTTTTAAATTTTGTTATAGATAACACATCCAATTCTTCTTAGTCTCATAGCCCTATTATTAGTAATACTATAGTAGATAACTCAATAGATTATACTGAAGTTACCCAACCCACCATTCCTGTAGGTAGTGCTACTATAAATCAGAATTTTGTTACCCCTACAGTCACAATGGCTCATGTAAATATTCAAAATCAAAATCAACAAAACCAACAAAATCAAAATAATCAGAATGTTCAACTGTGGAGAACTAATAGGTACAGACCTTTCATTTTACCTACAAATATGAATGCCTTACCTAGTAAAGCCCATAAGTATTTACCCAAATTTTAGGGAAATAATGCAGTTATTGGTGAGGACCATATCAAGAGTTTTCTATATGCCATGGATAGTTTAGAAGTAGAAAATGAAGATGTAGTCCTAAGGTTATTCTTGCAAACATTGGAAAAATATGCCAGAGAATGGTTTAACACCCTCCCAACCAATGATATTGTAAACTTTGCAAAAATGGAGACTGTATTCCTGAGAAAGTTTGGAGAAAGGAAAAATGAGCAATCCCTTTTAACTGAATTAGCTACCATGAAGAAGAAAGAAAATGAAGTTGTCAGTGATTTCAATAGAAGATTTTCTAAAACTAGGAACAAAATCCCTACAAACCTCAGGCCTAATGACATCCAATCTATCTATTTCTATAAGAATGCTTTCCCAAGGGAGTTTAATTATGAGTTGAGGCAAGAGCAAGCCACCACTATTGATGAATGTATGGATAAAGCAATAGATATTGAAAGAAATATGTTAGATAGTGGGAAAATGAAACCATACTCTCTAGAAACAAACCAACCTGATAGAAAGCCTAAAAAGGTAGCCTTCAATTTACAAAGAAGATCTAAAGTAGATCCTATGGAAAAACTAACTAATCAGGTGATAGAGATGTTCAACACTATGAATAATAGGTTAGCTAGAATAGAAATAAATAATGAGAATAATGGTGAATCATCACAACCAGAAAGGCTCCAGATTGATAATCATCCTCCTTTCAAAAAGAATTTCAATAGAAATTGGGGAAACAACAATAACTCAGATGAAAGTAACAGAAATAGGAACAATGGAAATAATAACTAGAAGAAGAGAGAATCTGATAGAGACCAAAACAATGTTCCAAACCCTATCCCATCTATTAATCTCACAAAAAGTTTTCCTTATTTTTGCTCAACCTGTGATGCTCCCCACAATCCAGAGGGATGTGGAATATATTTAAGTACACAACATAATGTAGATCTTAATGATGATTCAGAAGATGACATAAGAATAAATGCTTGTTGGTCTTTAGAAGATGAATCAAGAGAAAGAATTTTTGAGGAAAACATGGATAAATATGCTTCCAATCATCATCCCCAGATCTTAGTGGTTGAAGGTACTAAAATTTTGCAAAGACCACATGAATCCAGATATGACAAAATGAAGCTAGGGAAATTAATTCCAACTACTAAAGAGGTAGAGGAATTAGAAGCTACTCATACTCTGAACTTAAGGAATAGAATAGTCCCAGATAGAACAGAGAAAGCTTCTACCAGTGAAATAAGAAAATAATCCTCCACCAACAAGAATACTAGTAAAGAAAAAGTTGATAAGACCCCCAAAAAGGTAATCCTAGATCTGGTAGAATTAGAAGAAGAGATGCCTAAAGAAGAATGCACCAAACCACTTGATGTGAAAAATATAGAGTTTGATGTTGGTTCAGAACTTAGTAAACAGAAGGTAAATATCACATTTGGTGAGCTCATGAAGGTTCAACAATACAGAGAACAAGTCTATAGAGCATTTGGACTCATTGAACAAAAAGAAGATCCATCTTGCAATGTTGCTAGACAAATCCAATAGGATACCAGGTCACCATCCTCTATCAGACCCTTCTATGTTTCTTTAAGATACAATTCAGATGAAGGAGAAAGGTATGTGATCCACAATTGTATGCTTGATAGTGGAGCTTCACATAATATCATGCCCAAGATGATAGCTGATCAAATGGGATTAATTTGTACAAGAGATTCTGCTCCTATGTCAGTAATGGATAGTAGGCAAATACCTTGTGTTGGAGTAATAACTAGATTATTAGTTTATCTAGACCAACATCCCAAGAAAGGTATAGTGATGGATGTTGCAGTAGTTGATGTTGATCCTTTCTTTTCATTACTACTAAGTAGGCATTGGGTAGAACAATTAGGAGGATCTATTCAATTGGATTGGTCCTATGCTACCATTCCTATTTTTGATAAGGAAAATGTAACTCTCCGAAGAGAACCTTTCAACAAATATTCTATAGAGTTGATTAAGACAGATGATACCATGATAAACTTGGTAAATTTAGTAGAAGAAAAAGGTATGGGAGTATATTCAATATGGCATAACCCTTTCCTTATAGAGGTACCAGAAGCTAAGGACATGGATCCAAAAATCATGAAGATGGTTGATGCTGAATTTGATAGAGTGTTGACATAGGAAATGTGGACAATGACTTTTGATGGAGCTAAATCTCAGTCTGGAGCAGGTGCAGGAGTTAATATGACTGATATAAAAGGAAATTACCTTGGTATTCCTTATAGACTAGAATTTCCTTGCACCAATAATGTAGCTGAATATGAAGCTTTATTACTTGGACTCAGAAAAGCTAAAGAGTTAGGCATAAATTACTTGACTGTAACTGGTGATGCAGAATTGATTATCCAATAGATAAGAGGAAAATACCAAACCAAACATCCTAGGTTAAAATAGTACAAAACTATAGTATTAGAAGAGATTGACAAATTTTTGGCTTTCAATATTTCATACATTCCTAGAGAACAGAACCATATTGTTGACCTACTAGTTGTAAATGCATCAGGTATGGATAATCCAGAAATCACTACAGAGTATATGGATAGATTTCCAACTATCTCAGTTTATAAACCTTCTGTACCAGATAATATTGTCTACTTACAGGTTTTCCAAGATGATGTTGATATAAAGGACTTCATGACATTACAGAATCAATATGCAGATATAATTTGTGATGAGGAGGATGAAGAGAAACTAAAAGATCAGATAGGAGAACCAGTAGAAGTAATCCAACTAAAAACAAATAGAATACCAAAAGGATTGGTTTCTCTAGAAAGTTTATTTGATGATTTTGATAAAGCATACAAACCTCTTCAGAAAGAGACTATAGCTGAAGATGTCAACATTGGTACAGTTGAAGAGCCTAAAATAGTAAAAATTGACAAAGCTTTACCAGAAAAAGAAAAAGTAGGATACATAAGTTTCTTAAAAAGAAATAAAGAACATTTTTCTTGGACATATGAAGACCTCAAAACCTTCAAAACAGATGTTATGTCACATATCATACCCCTGAAGGAAGATACCAAGCCTTTTAGATAGAAACAAAGGAAGTTTAATCCTACTTTACACCCAATAATGCAGAAGGAAGTATAGAAGGTGCTAGATTCTAAAATTATCAAAAAAGTGAGATTCTCATCTTGGATATCCAATTTGGTACCAGTAAGAAAGAAAAATGGGGATATCAGACTCTGTGTAGATTTTAGGAACCTAAATAAAAGCTCACTAAAAGATAATTATCCTTTGCCCAATATGGAACAATTGTTACAAGTAGTAGTTGGGTCATCCAGAATGTCACTATTAGATGGATTTTTTGGATATAATCAAATACAGATTAATCCAGAGGATAGACACAAGACAACATTCACTACACCATGGGGTACTTTTGAATATTTGAGAATACCTTTTGGTCTGATGAATGCAGGGGCAACTTTCTAGAGAGCAATGGATTTCACTTTCAAAGGTCTGATGTTCAAAATAGTGGTTGTATATCTAGATGATATTACAGTATTCTCTAAAAATCCAGAAGATCACTTGGAACATCTTGCTACAGTTTTTCCAGGTGTAAGGAGTTTGGAATTTCCTTGAATCCTAAGAAATGCATATTTGGAACCACACAAGGAAAATTACTGGGCCACATAGTTTCAAAAAAAGGAGTGAGTATAGATCCAAAAAGAATAGAGGCTATCTCAAAAATTTCCCCCCTAAAAACATTAAGGGAGTCAGGTCTTTCTTTGGAAAAATAAATTTTGTAAGAAGATTTATTCCTAATTTTGCAGAGATGACCAAGCCTATTAATGATATGGTCAAGAAGACTAGGGAAATAAAGTGGACACCAAAAAATATGGAAGCATTTAAAAATATTAAAGAAGCCATTTCAACTGCCCTAGTCTTAACCTACCTTGATTATTCAAAAGATTTCAATATTTATTCATTTGCATCTGATCATTCTATTGTTGCAGTCCTTTCTCAAAAGGATGATGAAAAGAATGAAAGACCAATAGCTTTTATGAGTTCAGGTTTGAAGGGAGCACATCTCAAATATACTCTGTTAGAAAAATATGCTTATGCAGTAATCCAAGCCTTAGAGCATTTCAAGAATATATTTGGTTCTAATAAAGTTTTATGTTGCATTCCTTTCATAGCTATAAAGGATGTCTTTACTCAATCTGAACCATTAGGAAATCCTGCAAGGTGGATGGTAAAACTACTACAATATGATGTTGAATTCAAAATAGTTAAAACTGTAAGAGGGTAGGGCTTAGCTAAATACTTAGCTTATAAAGAAGGAGAAGACTCTAATAACATTGCTATAGTAGATGAAATGCATGACATCAGAAGGACTAATAATGTAGAATGTAAGTGGTATGATGACATATTAGCTTATCTTCAAACTCTATCTTTCCCTAGAGGCATGTCAGCTAGCAAAATGAGATCAGTAAAACTGCAAGCACAAAAATATCATGTGCAAGATGGTATGCTTTATTGGAGACACCCTGATGGTGTATTACTAGTCTATCTGTTTGAAAAAGAAGTCCTAGAAGTAATTAAAGAATTTCATGATGGTTTTTGTGGAGGACATTTTGCACCAAAAGCCACTGCTAACAAAATTATGAGAGCAGGTTATTATTGGCCTTCCCTTTTTAAATATGTATATCAATATGTGAGGAATTGCCATAACTATCAAGTTTTTGTAGGTAAGAAGCATTTGGCAGCTATGCCCCTCAAGCCAGTGATCATAGAAGCACCATTTACACAATGGGGCATCGATCTGATTGGAGAGATCAATCCAAATTCATCAGGCAGGCACAAGTGGATCATAACTGCAATAGATTACTTCACTAAATGGGTAGAGGTTGCTCCTTTAAGAAACTCCACAACTCAAACTATTATTAATTTCTTAGAAGAAAGTATTCTAACTAGATTTGGAGTTCCTCATAAACTAGTAACAGATAATGGGAAATATTTTACATCATTTGAGATGATAAAATTTTGTGCTAAGTATGGAATAGAACTTTCTCACTCTACAAATTATTATCCTCAAGGAAATGGTCTCGCTGAATCATCAAATAAAAACTTAATTACCAGGATTAAAATATCATTGGGTAAGAATAAAAAGAGTTGGGATAGTGAACTAAAATTTGCTCTATGGGCAGATAGATTATCACTCAAAAGAAATACAGGAAGAACTCCTTATGAAATGGTGTATGGAGAAAAAGCCTTATTGCCCCCTAGGACAGAGAAATTAGCATTATCCCTATTGTTGCAAGATCATGAGAATCCTAATGCCTTACAAAGAAGGTTAGATCAAATTGCCTTGTTACAAGAACAAAGAAGAGAAACTCTTAACAGGATGATTGAACAAACTCAGAAAACTGTGAAATTGTTTAACAAGAAAGCTAAAGGTACTCCCTTATTTGAAGGAGATATAGTAATCTACTAGGATCCTAAAAATGATAGACATGGTGAGAAAGGAAAGCTTGAACCTAAATGGCTTGGCCCATACCAGATAGTTCAAATTGTTGGTCAAAATACTTATAAGTTGCAAACCTTGGAAGGAGAACCAATGAAAATTCCTATAAATGGTCTACATCTCAAGATTTACAACCCCTACTATGGGGTCAGGAGGGAGGAAATGCCCTAATAATAAAAATAAAATATATATATATATATATATATAATAAAAATAGAGTTGTATTTTTGTCAGAATGTTGTGTTGTTTTGTTTTGTCAGTCACCATAAATATTTTTTTTTTTGCTTTGTGTTGTTGTCTCATTTTGTTATAAGGTAGAAGAGTATTCCTTACTATTTATTTCTCTAAGACAAGCAGGAGAGGAGGAAATTTATTTTAGATTTTGATGTTGCTTACAATTTTACAAATTTGAATGTTTATGCAATTATCATATGGTATGAGATAAAACAGAGTAAAATCAGAGTTGTTGGTCCATCATGATGAAACCTCACATTGCAAACAATACTAAAAGAAATTTTAGGGTCCAAAGGATAGAGTTATCTTTGGTAAAATGATTAAGCCAAAAATCATTACACTCATTCCTTTAGCCTTTAAGAACATTCTCATTGCACAATTTGCATTCATCAAAATATTTCTCAAAAGAGAAGGAAAACCATTTATAATGCAAATTGAGTTAGTGTCTGAGATATCTTGGAAAACCTCTATCGAGGCTATAGATGCTTGACTAGCAATAGAGTAAAACCAGATGGGATCAGTAGCATCTCCACCGAGGCTATAGATGCTTGACTGGCAGTGGAGCCCTACAAATGGTGAAAATATTTAAGAGTGAAATTACCTAATAGGCTTAACCATTGTCCAAACATGATAAAGTTTTGGAAGATCAAGAAATCAAAATGAATGCACTAACACACACTTAGGCCAAGGCATGATGGAACAAGTGACTTTGATAAATTGTGTATAATCATATCCTAAGACCTTGTTGAACAATCATAACAATATATTAAAAGGCACATCTGATCTTAAAATTTTGATCCTTTGATCTAAATTGACTGAAGAGAATAACAGTTTTTGGTACTCTATTGTTTTAAGATCATGTATATTGTTTCTTTATTGTATCTTTTCAGTTTAGAGTTTTTATGTTTTATGTTTCTAATCAGGTTTAACGGTTTGTGATTCTATCTAAAGCTTGTAATGAAACCAAGAGATTCTAGAATCCTCAAGTGCTTCAAGTTTTCAACACATTGTCCCAGTCAGAGCCTATGTTGGAGCCAAAATTGACTCAACATCAGATACCCCCAAATTTGAATTTTTGGTTTCAATATTTTCACCCAAATTGTTGGTCTCTATTGCATCCAAATTTTTGAAAAGTTGGTCTTCTAATTTTTGCACAAAATGATGTTCAAAATTGTCCATTCATTTTTCCTTGAATAATCAAGGTCAAATCCTAAATTCTAGATAAAGGTTCAACACTTTTAAAGAAAAATTAAAATGGTCCCTAAGAAAATCATCCTTTCCTAGGCCAAAGAAAATAATTTTCTAAATCCTAAGGTCTAATAAAAATTAAATGGTCAAATGAGGGTACGCGCCCCCTTTGTGGTAAAACCCGTGCAACTCCTTCAATCTAGATGGATGCGCACGGCCTCCCAAGATCTGGATGGATGTGCGCTCATAAACGACTCACGAGTTAAAGCAATAATGCCATGGTCAAAATCTGCATAATATAAAGTCTAAGGCAAATTAAATGTAATAAACCCAAAGTGAGGGTCATGCACCCCTTTGGTTAAATATCGAGCAAATCGCAAGATCTAAATGGTAGCGCTCGATCCATGGTTAATCCGATGGAGCGCGCCCACTAAGTTGTCTGAACATTAAAAGCCAAAGTCTAATATGATTTATAACCTAAGGTTTACCATAAATTAAATCGAGGGTATGCACCCCTTTCAGCTAAACAACGAGCAAGTTTGGTCATCTTAACGACAACGCTTAATCCCATCTCGATCCGATGGAAGGCACTCATTAAGATAATCAAAGGTTAATCTCAACCTTCATTAAAGAGCAAACCAAGCTTAGCATTAATAATCCGATGCTTATTAAAGGTTTTAAATCATCAATCACATGTTAAAAGACTTGCAGCTTTGTTGATCTGGATGAGCGCACATGAATCCTCGTTAATCCAATGATGCGCGCTCCCAGATGTGCAAGGTCTTTAAGAGGTCAAATTTTAAGGCTGGTCAGTGCTTGGTAAAACCTTGATTAGCCATTTAATTAATGTGGGTTTAAAATCAACCTCATGATAAATCCTGAAGATAACTAGTGCACACCTTGCAGATCTAAACAGCAGCGTGCGGTCCCTCATGAGCATCAGAAATGCTCATATTTTGTATACATTTTCTTGATTATTATGCGGTTGTATAATAAGGATTGCATACTTTTATGAATGATTATATAAATATTTGATGAAATTATGCGTGTTATCTAATTCATGTGTTTTCAGTGTGTTTTTGTGGAATTGCAGTTGATTTAGTTAGATTTGGATCAGTCGAGGTCTTTTTATGGACCTGGCACTTTGTTTCTTTCGGGATCAATGCAGAGAAGATAGGCGCCTTCCTCTTCCAGGAAGGCGCCAAACGTAAGTAGGCGCCTTCCTCTTCCAGGAAGGTGCCAAGCGTAAGTAGGCGCCTTCCTCTTCCAGGAAGGCGCCAAGGAAAGACAAGCGCCTTCCTCTCCTAGGAAGGCGCCAATAGAAGGCCAACGCCTTCCTCTTCCAGGAAGGCGCCAAAGGAAAAGAAGTGCCTTCCTCTCATAAGGAAGGCACCGACAAGAAGGCACCACTAGAAGGCAAGCGCCTTCCTCTCATAAGGAAGGTGCCACTAGAAGGCATTAGAACACACCTTCCTCTCATAAGGAAGGCACCGACAGGAAGGCGCCACTAGAAGGCAAAGCGCCTTCCTCTCATAGGAAGGCACCAACAGAAGATAAGTGCCTTCCTCTTCCAAGAAGGCGCCCATGGTAGTAAGGCACCTTCCGCATAGAGAAGGTGCCCGATATACTTAGGCACCTTCCTCATAGGGAAGGCGCCCCTGTTCTTCACCCGTTGACCAGACAAGCATGACGTGGACAACAATGACTAGTGCAGTTCCAACTCTACGTCATGTAGAGCTAAATTGGGGATCACACCAACGTATGAGAACGTCCTACCAATGCCAAGTGAAGCACAAACCAATCAATGAACATGCCACCATTAGAACCGAATGCCAATTTTAGCAGACATCGATCACATTTACCAGACTATCTTAGTTTAGTCTGGAATGAATCGACTATTACAACTTCTTTGTAACAGAAGTTCTATGGGTGTGCTATATAAACACATGCAGACCTCTCTAAAGATATATAGAAATAGATATATAGAGAGAGGAGATAGAATATTTTGATAGTAATTGTAATACTTTGATAATTGTAATACAGTTCTAAGAGTTTCTAAGTGCGTGTTCAGCTGGGAGGAAGCTGCTGGAGCCTGGGCCCACTCCAAGCCAGTATTTCTTCCCCTATTTTTCCTATGTTTTTTCTAGATTAGTTTACTGCTTTTATAAGATTGTTTATCGCATTGATATTTCTAGTATTTGTAGTAGGTTCATTTCTAGGAATGTGTGATTATTTCCTTTCTATAGATTTAATTGTTTTTACGTAAATTATTGAGGAGTGTATGAATGATTGACAACCGTTTGAAACACCCCCCAATAGTAGAACTAGTGGACTCATCTCAAGTGGTATTGTAAGAAATCTTATTCAGACCCTTCGCAAGTTTACGAAGCTCCCTGGTTGATAAATTAAATGCATGGGCATGTGACAAAAGTAGGAAAGAAATTAACCTTGTTTGGCCCGCAACATTTTGGCATCGTTGTCGGGGAAGCGTCTCAACTAGATTATCTACAATACCTGGAAACCTTCCATCTGACCTTGTATGAGTTCTTCGAGAAGAAGAGGACCTGACGGTCGGTTTATAAAAACCAATCCATCAGAACCTGAGTCAGCCGAGCATTCTGAATTTGAATTAGACTCGCTCGACCCACCTCCAACAATCCATTGGAGTGAGGAGCCACACTTTGTGCAAAGTGCCTCCTCATCCCATCAACGTGGGGAAGAACGAATCATCATAAATCCCCTATTTAATAGGACACCCTTAGAGGAAGCCCTGTTGTGGAAAGTTGTAGAAGATCGGACGATAACACCAGACAACCTTAGAGCCTTGACTCAGAAAGTCTTAAATGACCATAAGGCCATAAACACTGCATTAGAGACCACATTTCCTAAAAAAATGGCTGACAACGAAGAAGTCTCATCTGGCTTTAGTTTCTCGATTGAGGAAGGAGTAGGAGATACCAAAATGAAAAACATATCCCCTGCTCACCTTTCGACCTTCAGAGGATACCCAAATGAGGACCCTGACCTATTTTTATTTAAGTTTGATGTCTTATGCAGGTCTGTGGACTACAAATCTGATACGCAGAAGCTGAAACTCTTTCCTTCCATGTTGGACGATGCAGCTCTACGGTGGTTCATCGGTCTGGGAGACAAACACATTGCCACTTGGGATCAAATGAAGAAGCTCTTTTTAGAGCAATACCAAGATTTTGGGAGAGCAAGAGACTCCAGAGAAGAGGTCCTGAGCATGATGTAGAAAGAAGATGAGTCTCTCAAGGAATACTGGGAGAGATTCAACTTCAATCTTCAATGATCTCCTCACACGAGACTATCTGATAAGTCCCTCAAAAGCATATTTTTGAGAGGACTTACCAATGAATCACTGGAGGCTCTTAACATGATCTCTGGAGGTGATGTCTACCAGCACGCTATGGAAGACATCCGACAACTATGTCGAAACTACTCAAGAAGGAGAGGCAAGACCACTTCTAGAACCATGAAAGTGACTGCTTCAGTCACGAAGATAGAAATAGGTAACATGCTGGAAGATTTAAAGAGCGAAATGCTCTCATCTCTAGCATTGCAGATGGATACGCTGCTGTTAGAGAAAAAGAAGCAAGAAAATGAAGCAGCATTGGCTTATTTCTATCCAAAATGTAGAGGGAAGCATGCAAAGAATGCATGCCCGGAGAACAAAGTCAGAGTATGCATAGTTTGTAGGCTGAACCATAAAACTCGATTGTGCCCGCAACTGCCCAGTAATCAGGAGGATGCTGAAAGCATGGATGCCTATTTCATAGGCAATCGAAAGAGTTGGCCACAACCCCCTATGGGGAATATGCCAACTAGAATGTCGTCATATGGGGGAGGACCATACATGCACCAAGGTCCACCTCAACCACCTAACATGGGGTGGTGGGGGCCATCACCCTGGTCTAACGCACCCCCAACAACATTCCCAAACCAGCAGCCATGGATGCCATATCCATATCCTGGGCAGCAGTGGAGAGGCCACACTGCATGGAATCAGGCTCCACAGAATGTAGCACCAACTCACCCCCAATAGAATTTATCGATGTTGCCAATAGTGAGACCTACGTAGCTACCCGCACAACCGATGAAAAATCTGAATAACAGGGTGAACCAACCAACATACAACATGGAGGGTGAGATGTATCCGATGTACCATATTCAGCTTAGGTCTGGTAGACAACTAGGAGTAGGAACGCCTCCACTGGTAGAAGAGGAGGAAGAGGTAGAAACACCTCTTGTAGAAGAGGTGATAGAAGAAATGCCTGAGAGAGCAAAGGCTCCATTTCCCAACCGGTTGCAAGAACAGAGGAAAGTAATGTAGCCAGAGTTCGATATCTTGTCTAGCTTGAAGAACCTCACCGTGACAATTCCATTATTTCAAGCCATCCGAGATGTTTTGATATATACCAAGGTGATAAGAGAGATGTGTCTAAGGAAGCCAGGATGAAGAGCAACCCAGACTATCAATGTCATGGGTAAACTAGCAGATTTGATGATGGGAAAAATGTGCCATCCAAAGTATGCAGACCCGAGCAGCCCGATGCTGATTATAAAAATTGAGGGACATTCCCTGTCCAATACGTTGGTCGATCTCGGAGCAGCCATCAACGTAATGCCTCAGGAGACCATGCAGAGGCTACAGCTCATGAACCTGAAACCCACTATGACAGTGCTACAGCTGGTCGATCGATCGACCGTGGCACCGAAAGGAATGTTGGAAGATGTAATAGTAACAGTCAGTGCATGGGAATACCCAGCCAACTTTTTAGTCTTGCAATCTAAAACTAGGTTGGGTGGTTACCCGCTCATCTTGGGAAGGCCATGGCTGGCAATAGCAGATGCCTACATCAGCTATCGGGATGGGTTGATGACCATATTCGATGGAAGAAACGTTAAAATATTGACTATTTCACCCCAAGTGCAGTTCGTCGACTCAGTAGGAGAACCCATGTTGACCGAGCATGAAAATCCTGAGCTATCCATGATCCAGCCGATGATGACGTTGGATGAGTTGGTAGAAGAAGATGAGGATGGTGCTATTGTGGAGTTCCTCCATGGGGAGTCCTCCATCTCCGCACCTGGATCATCATTGGTTGGCGCCCAAGATCACCACATTCAGCAGATACACGTCGGGCCAGGAAGAACGTTGAATGTCAGTAGTGGGTTGACTCCCACACAATTGATGAAAGTAGAAGAGCTCCTGGTTAGACACCAATAGGCATTTGCATGGGATTACTCAGATATGCAGGGTATCAGCCCAGAAATCTGTACCCATCGTATATACCTCGATGATCAAGCAACTCCAAGCAGGCAACCACAGAGAAGAATGAATCCGGCAATGAAAGACATTGTCAAGGAAGAACTACAAAAACTCTTGACTGTCGGATTCATCTATCCAATTTTTGATAGCGAGTGGGTATCACCATTAGTGGTAGTCCCTAAAAAGAATGGGAAATGGTGAATCTATGTGGACTACAGAGCATTAAACAAAGCGACCAAGAAGGACCACTTCCCGCTCTCATTCATTGATCAAGTCTTGGATACACTCTCGGGGAAGAAGTATTTCTCCTTCCTGGATGGATTCAGTGGATACAACCAGATCCAGATAGGAGAAGAGGATCGAGATAAGACAACGTTCACCTACCCATGGGGAACGTTTGCCTATCGGGTATTACCTTTCGGATTGTGCAACGCACCTGCCACCTTTCAAAGGGTGGTGCTTAGCATATTTTTAGACATGATGGGAGATGCGGTCGAAGTATACATGGATGACTTCACCATCTATGGAGAAACCTTTGATGAAGCAATGACAAACTTGGAAAGAGTGCTCGAAAGAAGCAAGGAAAATAATTTGTCCCTGAGCAACGAGAAATGCTTTATGATGATGCAAGAAGGCATCGTATTGGGACACCACCTCTCTGCAGAAGGAATAAAGGTTGATAAAAGAAAAATTGAGGTCATCAGAGACCTACCCAACCCCAGAACGTAGAGAGAGGTGAGGAGTTTTCTTGGATCAGTCGGGTACTACCGATGATTTATCGTCGAATTCAGCAAAATTGCGAAACCACTGCACACTCTATTATCTAAGGATGTGGAGTTCAATTGGACGGAAGACTGCGAGGAAGCATTTCAGTTGCTTAAAGAAAAACTGATATCCACACCAGTTCTAAGAGGACCAAATTGGGCCATACCATTCCATATCTACTGTGATGCATCCAACAATGTGATTGGAGCAGTCCTCGGATAGAAGGATGGCGAAGAATTTTATGCCATCTACTATGTCAACAAAAACTTGGCAGGAGCCGAGCTCAACTACACGGTGACGGAGAAGGAGTTCCTTGCGGTTGTGCATGCCATAAACAAATTCTACCATTATATCATCGGGTATAAGGTAATTGTCCACATGGACCATGCGGCTATCAGATACTTGATGAGCAAGCCGGCCATTGGTGGAAGAATTATCAGGTGGCTCTTATTACTACAGGAATTCGACATCACAATAGTCGACAAACTAGGCAAGGACAACGTCGTAGCAGATTTTCTATCCAGATTGATACCGGTAGACCATACAGTAGTGGAAGACCAGTTTTTGGATGAACATTTGTTCACCATTAGTGAGCAAATCCCATGGTACGTAGATATAGCCAATTACTTGGCCACCGGAAGAACCTCACCTGCTCTCTCTTTTCGAGAAAAGTAGGTGGTCATAGAGAAAAGTGCATCGTTCCTATGGGTTGATGGCCTCCTATTCAAAAAAGGACATGACCAGATTATAAGGAGATGCGTAGCAGAGTAGGAGTTCTTAGAAGTACTCAAAGCATGTCACGACGAACCATGCGGAGGACACTTTGTAGGGAAATGAACTGCCTACAAAATCCTACAGGTTGGGTACTTTTGGCCCACTCTGTTCAAGGATGCGGCTGCGTACGCCAGCAAGTGCGATGAATGCCAAAGAATGGGCAGACCAACCCATCGAGACGAAATGCCCCTCCAGCCTCAGGTACACCTGGAACCCTTCGATAAGTGGGGCATGGACTTCATGGGACCAATTAATCCACCTTCAATAGGGAGGAGGTTTATTTTGGTCTGTATAGATTATGTCACCAAATGGGTTGAAGTTCAAGCGTTGAGAGATTCAAAAGAAAGAACAGTCATCGATTTCTTATTTGCTCACATTTTTACATGATTTGGGGTCCCTAGAGAGATAACAATAGACCAGGGGCCTCAATTTACCTCCAGGTTGATCAAGGAGCTGATGGAGCAATACAGAGTTTGGCACAATAAAACTACACCCTACCATCCGTAGGCAAATGGGCAAGTGGAAGTGACGAACAGAGAAATAGAGAACATCCTGATGAAGACCATGCAGCAACACAGAAAATATTGGGCTACACGGTTGTCGGAGGTAGTCTGGGCATATAATACCACGTGGAAATCCACCACAGGCTTCACACCCTTCCAACTGGTCTATGGGAAGAGTGCGATGATGCCCATTGAATTTGAAATCAAGACATTGAGGATGGCTTCAGAGTTGAACTTGAGCTTGGATGACGCTCAAGAAGAAAGGATTCGATAGCTCGATCAGCTGGATGAAATCCGAATGGACGCTCTGCAGAGAATGAAAATCATACAAAAGCAAAGAAAGCGGTGGCATGATCGCCACATTAAACTGAAGTAGTTCCAAGAAGGAGAATGGGTGTTGTTGTACGATTCTCGATTCCAGGAAAGAAAAGGTAAATTAATGCAAATATGGATGGGACCGTATGAGGTGGTAGAGCTCATCAAGAATGGGGCAGTGCATGTTAGAACAATTGATGGTAGCAACACCATGTTAACGGTCAATGGCCACCGACTGTGCCCCTATAACACATCCGAAACCTTGCAGGTGGAATCCAGAATAGACGTGGGGGAGACCCCATCTTGTTAGATCCGGACCAAACTCTTAACAGGAGAAATGGTGGGCATGGAGGTGCTCACCAAAATTAGTTAATTTAGTTTTTTCTTACGGTGTGTTTTGTAGGGATGACGCCCGCATGCAAGCTACAGGCATCCTAACCCAGGGCCTAACAGGCATGGAATGCATCTAACTACCTTTATTTTTCTTTCTTTTCATTTGCTTTTTGTAGGTGGAGGACCTGACAACACGAGGAATAGGTATCTAGGAAACCAGGCCTGATTCGGCTCAGCATTCCGACACCGGCACTCGTAGGTAGAAGCTGAGGCAGCGTGAAGCAAGACAGAGAAGGCTTGATCACCCTTTCCCAGTCAATCGCAACATGATTGCCGAGAATAAGGTGCCTTCCACATCGAGAAGGCAGAAGAAGGCACCTTCCTTATAAAGAAGGTGCCCAGCCAGAAGAAGGTGCCTTCCTTATAAAGAAGGCACCCACCAAAGAAGGTGCCTTCCTTATAAAGAAGGCACCCCGCCAGAAGAAGGCGCCTTCCTTATAAAGAAGGCGCCCAGCCAGAAGAAGGCACCTTCCTTATAAAGAAGGTGCCCGAAAGAAGGCCTTCCTTATAAAGAAGGCACACAAAAAAATATATATATATATAGGTGCCTTCCGTGGCTGGAAGGCGCCATCAAAAAAAAAAGGTCACCTTCCACATCGAGAAGGCGCATACGGAGGTGCCTTCCACATCGGAAGATCAATTACAAGCAAAGGCGCCTTCCACATTCCGGAAGGCGCATGCAGCAGACGAGGCGCCTTCCACATCGGGAAGGCGCATGCAAGCACCTTCCACATCGGAAGGAGCCATCCGAAGGAGCGCCTTCCACATTAGGAAGGCACACCCATTCAGAGGCACCTTCCACCATCGAAAGGTGCATCTAATCAAAATGCGCCTTCCACCACCGAAATGCGCATCCAATCAAGAAGTGCCTTCCACCATCGGAAGGTGCATCCATTCAGAGAGCACCGACAACATCGGGAAGGTGCCATATAAGCGCCTTCCACATTGAGAAGGTGCCACATCAGTGCCTTCCACATGGGGAAGGTACCAAAGAGTGCCTTTCATGTACAGCCAGCACTTACGTCTCCTGGATGCCTCGATCGAAATGAAATCACCACATGAACGAGTGGCATCAGATGACCATACCCCTCCCCCATGTCACAAATCAGTGAATCAACGCCCTTCACGATGCCTGAAACATCGAATAAGGTACGTGCATGCTAATTCAAATTTTTATATAATTATTTATAAATGATGTAGTACCAAAAAAATACCGTCGTCATAAAAATCATATCCCCCCATAGCCGGAACCGTGTGCCAATGATATGGCTCGAAAGGTGTACCCTAGAAATAAATGCTAAGGTTAGGCACCTTCCCTATAAGAAGGTGCCTTCCTGAAGAAGGAAGGACAAAAAAAACTGTAGTAGTAAGGGAAGGCGCCATGGGAGGAAGGTCGAAGAATCACGCAGTGAAGAAGAATGAACCGAGTGATACGGAGGGAATCAGGGGGGCGGTAAAGACACAGTTCGAGGCCGAGGGATGGCTCGAATACTGTACCCTGGTCAGTCAGGGCTAGGATATGGAGGTAGCCAAGGAATTCGTTGCCTCCTTGAGGGGTGACGTAGCTCAGGTGCGAGGGGTAGAAATTCCAGTCACCCTCGAATACATCTCGCAGGTGACTGGATTGCCCCTCACAGGGGAATGCATATACAAAGGTGGACTATTGAAGCCGTACGTCGAAGTGCTACTGCCAGGGGAAAATGTGTAGATAGACAAGGAGGGGCTACCCAAAAATAGCCTTCCCATGAATCTATGAAAGATATTCGAGCAGGTTGCTCGATTCTTTACATGCACCAAGAAATATACCCATCTGCACGCTAACCATGTGCAGTTTCTCAATCACCTGGTGCATGGAAGGAAGTTGAACGTGCCCTTCTACCTAGAGAATGCTTTGAAGGATGAAGCGGCTCGGTACCAGAAGGGAGCACCGTCCGCCTTAGCCCACCATGGGCTGATATCGACACTGGTCTGCCATGCAGAAGCGTAGAGGCAGAACCCCGACGTAGAGGGAGATGGTGGCCAAGAAAGGCAACAGGATGCTATTGCCAAAATAGGGCAAGAAGAGGGAAGCCCTACAGAGGAAATGGTGAGTATCGAGCAATTGGCATTGCCCTATTTCATAGAAGAAAGAGGGCATTCACCAGTGCCCAAAAGCATAGAGGAAAGAGGGCATTCCCTAGTGCCCGAGTGTGAGGAGGAAGGAGCACCGCTTATTAGCGGTGAGGCCGAGTTTCGATCGACAGAACCAGTCCCTAGGAGGAAATGCCTATGGTGACTCCTCCTCTTATAAGAAGAAGAACAGAGTGACCCAGAAGTCGACGTTGCAGCCCAAACCCTCTGAGAATTGACAAATTAGAGCCCACAAGATGCAGGGACTTTTAGGAGCAATGATCAGGTCGATGCGGCCTTGGAGGAAGCGCTGGAATGGCAAACCAATTGTTGGATGGCCCAACAAATTTTGGAGGATTGCCAGAACAAGCATACAGGGGAGTTGAAAGAATGAGATGGATGGATCGCCCAGCTCGAGCAGCTGGTCCGGCAGTTGCGGGAGGAAAACTAGCTACTCCAGGATAGGGGAACGGAAAGAAGGGATGCGTCGACCCAAACTGACTGGGCAAAAGAAGTCTCGATGAATTCTCCCACATCTATCGAATGAGTATTCTCTTTGGGAGAAATTCGATCGGACGCCTGATAGAGCAGCCCGGAGGTAGGGGAGAATTCCTCTATTTTTGGGAGTGAAAGGGAAAGAAGTCCCACAACACCCCCTATCATCGTCCTGAGTGATACAGAGCAGGACGAGGGCCTCCAGTAGCAGACAAGACCAGAGGATAAGGAGGAACTCCCCGGACCTGAGGAAGGAGGAGAAGAACCTGAGGGGTCGACATAGGACAGACAAGGGGATGAAGGAGCACCCCTAGGGATGGCAGCACAGAGTGAAGAGAACGCTCTAGGGACCACAGAGCAGGCCCCTCGAAGTGAGAAGATGACCGCCAAGGAGAAAGGGAAAACCCCTATTCGAGCCACCACATTTTTTGTAGAGGCCAGAGGAAAAGGGCCCAGGATGGCTCGAAAGAAGGTGAAGGTGACCTTCGCCGAGCTAGAAGAGGATGAGTGGGATATGCAGCCATTCATGGAGAGGCAAAAATAATTTGAACGGTTGCTCAAAGAGATGACAGCAGCCAAGGAGACTAGGAAGGCAACCTCGAGGATGCAGGGGGACTCTGGTATCTACGTCAATCCGGTAGAGGACAGCCAGTTCTGGGATATTTATGGGTCATCCCGGGGATGGCCCTCCATGATAAGGAGGTATTTTGAATGATGGGGGGTATATGGCCCTGAATTGGAGGCCGTGGCCATTGCAAGGGAGAACGTAGGGCTTACTCCTGAAGCAGCCAGATTATACAAAGCCCAAGTAGTTCATTCCAGGAGGGATAATTCAGATATCCCTCTGGCAACGGTCAGACCTCCGGACGCTGACCTCTGGCAAGCTGTAGAAGCTGCATTCCAGTCAGCAGAGATGACGCTGGCTAGATCACCATCGATAGTGGCTAGAATGAGGAAAGGACAGCCGACAACCGCACCCTCAGCTCCACGTAGGAAAAGAAGAGCCACACCTTCAGATGCAACAGAAGAGGCAGACTCGAGCCATAGGTACAGTCGAATCCTCCAAGAAATGACAATGATGAGGGGTCAACAAGGCTACCTATAGTTTTGATGCCACGAGGGCATGGCATATGTTAGGCGTGGGGGGATGATGAGCATCAAAAATGCTCATATTTTGTATACATTTTCTTGATCATTATGCGGTTGTATAATAAGGATTGCATACTTTTATGAATGATTATATAAATATTTGATGAAATTATGCATGTTATCTAATTCATGTGTTTTCAGTGTGTTTTTGTGGAATTGCAGTTGATTTAGTTAGATTTGGATCAGTCGAGGTCTTTTTATGGACCTGGCACTTTGTTTCTTTCAGGATCAATGCAGAGAAGATAGGCGCCTTCCTCTTCCAGGAAGGCACCAACCCAGGAAGGCACCAATAGAAGGCCAGTGCCTTCCTCTTCCAGGAAGGCGCCAAAGGAAAAGAAGTGCCTTCCTCTCATAAGGAAGGCACCGACAGGAAGGCGCCACTAGAAGGCAAAGCGCCTTCCTCTCATAGGAAGGCACCAATAGAAGATAAGTGCCTTCCTCTTCCAGGAAGGCACCCATGGTAGTAAGGCACCTTTCGCATAGAGAAGGCGCCCGATATACTTAGGCACCTTCCTCATAGGGAAGGCGCCCCTATTCTTCGCCCGTTGACCAGACAAGCACGACGTGGACAACAGCGACTGGTGTAGTTCCAACTCTACGTCATGTAGAGCTAAATTGGGGATCGCACCAACGTATGAGAACGTCCTACCAATGCCAGGCGAAGCACAAACCAATCAGTGAACACGCCACCATTAGAACCGAATGCCAATTTTAGCAGACATCGATCACATTTACCAGATTGTCTTAGTTTAGTCTGGAATGAATCGACTGTTATAACTTCTTTGTAACAGAAGTTCTATGGGTGTGCTATATAAACACACGCAGACCTCTCTAAAGATATATAGAAATAGATATATAGAGAGAGGAGATAGAATATTTTGATAGTAATTGTAATACTTTGATAATTGTAATACAGTTCTAAGAGTTTCTAAGTGCGTGTTCAGCTGGGAGGAAGCTGTTGGAGCCTGGGCCCACTCCAAGCCAGTATTTCTTCCCCTATTTTTCTTATGTTTTTTTCTAGATTAGTTTACCACTTTTATAAGATTGTTTATCGCATTGATATTTCCAGTATTTGTAGTAGGTTCATTTCCAGGAATGTGTGAATATTTCCTTTCTGTAGATTTAATTGTTTTTACGTAAATTATTGAGGAGTGCATGAATGATTGACAACCGTTTGAAACACCCCCCAATAGTAGAACTAGCGGACTCATCTCAAGTGGTATTGTAAGCAATCTTATTCAGACCCTTCGCAAGTTTACGAAGCTCCCTGGGTTGATAAATTAAATGCACGGGCATGTGACAAAAGTAGGAAAGAAATTAACCTTGTTTGGCCCGCAACAGTCCCCATTTTATACAATGATGCACGCTAGCCTAAGTGGTTAGTCGATAACAGTTGACTTTCCATAAACTAAAGTCAAAGTATGATTAAAGTAAAGCTAATTATGATTAAACAAGGATTCTAAGAACATAATAAATGATTCCCCCTCGATGTAAAAAATATGCAGCTTCTCGAATCTAAATGATAGCGCACAACTTGAATAAGATCTACCAATGCACGCTACCTAAGATAATCGATCATTAACATCAAAAGTTTAATAGTAAGCTTTAATTAATCCTCATTAGCTTTAAGCTAAGCATGATTAACAAGGGTTATAAACACATAATAAATGGCTCCCCCTTAGGGTAAAAAGTGTGCAACTTCTCAGATCTAAATGATAGCGCTCACTCCCACCCAGATCCAATGGTAGCGCACTCCCAAAGTTACCCGAAGGTTAATACGCAAGGTGTGATCAGATAATTAATCAAAGGTTTTATTAAGAATTAATCTTCATGCATAATCATGATTAATGAGGGTCTAATACATTGATAATGTCCCCCTTCTTTTCGATTAACCCACATGCATATCTAAAGAATTCAATGGGCATGCACATCCATCATTTGATCTAATGGTGAGCATGTGGAGAGATAATCAAACTTTAAAGTGTTTGTGGGTTAATCTAAAGCCATTAAAGATTTTAAATCATCGATCAATTTTAATAAATCTAGATTATGTGTGGGTTTGATACATTAATTAGTAATGAGCATGTCGAGAGTTATAAAATTTGGGCCTAAGTGTTTTTCATCAATTTATTGTTAACCTAAATTTTTCGGCCTAATGCTTGAGATTAATCTAATTAATTAGAAGTTTATATGTATCATTGGACTAATGACCATGCAGGTTTTGGGATCTCGATGACAGTGCATGAAGTGAACTAGATCTAACGGTAAGCGCTATCCTTGGTGCACATATTTTAAATTGGTAAATGTTTTGCCTAGGCACCTTAAGTTTTGATTAACCACTGATTAATTTTAAGATAATCAATTTTAGGCTAGGGTCTAATACGTTGTAAAATTTTCCTCTTTCGGACTAACCAACATGCAAATTGGTGAATCTTGATGGGCGCGCACCTCCATGTGCAGATCTAACGACAAGCGCCTGGAGAGATGATCGATTTTTAATGATATATATTTTGAGCTAACCCCTTTGCAAGACCAAGGTGGTGAAACATTTATGAAATATTTCTCATGAAAGCTACTATCAACCACGTTCTTAATACCATGTCAAAAGGAAGTGTAGTCCAATGACCAATGAAAATGTTGTAAATGATTGGAAGTACACAAACCAAAGTCCTTGCAGACGTACAGGCCGAGGAAGATCACATACCATAAAGGTTCGATTTTAGAAGTAACACAATGGAAACCATCTATTGGCTGGATTCAAAATGCTATTGGGGAAGTTGCATTAATGATACTCCATGCAAGATTAATGAGGCCACTCCACCCTCAAGTACTTAAACCCCCACTCTTGAATATCACTACCATCCTAGTTATCTCAAGTAAAGAAATCACAGAGCAAGGAATTGGTGTTGGCGAGCAAAAAGTTAGAGAAAACTCAGGAGAGTGTGTTTTCATGAGTCGAAGTTTTTTTTGAAAATGAAATGGTCACTTGGGGATCTGCCTTCGTGTGTAAATATACTAAAGAGATAGTGAAATTTATCACCGACCAGTCACCATATGTTGAGCTCCCTAGGGAAGCAGTTACTGGGACGGGGTTGTATGATTTCTCCAAAAATTTTGGGCCAAACAAGCAGCTCACGTTAGCCCAACAATATGAAATTGAAAACACTTGTATTCGGAGCTTTGCACCCACCATGGAAAATTTGCAATGCGCCCCATGGCTGCTAGCTGAATTGTTCTTCAAGGCACAAAAATCACAAAACTAGGGCATTCCCAAGAGCAATCGATGGACCAACAACATAGGGAAGCTAATATGTCCTAGAGTATACTACTCTTCAAACTTGATGGCATGGCTAGCAGTGGTCTATAATGAGAACACCAAGACTTTCTAAGACAACAAATACCGACCAGTGTTTGGCATCACGACCAAGTGCATCCAGAGAGTCTTCAACTTGATGCCTTCAAACACGTCGCTATTTCTCTAGGTAATTGAAAGACAGTCCCACATGTTAACTGATTTAGAAACTTTCAAAATGTTTTTTGAGCCATATGAGCCTGTATAGTATGAATTTCCCATTAGGATGATTACCTTCAAACCCTAGGTTAGGAATTTTTGTGACATGATTAAAATTATTTTGGGAGTTGAAGAACTTAGTGTGTTAGGGAAAAAAAATTATACCTAGTAGCATAGAATAATAGGAGAACAAATCCCCCCATCTACGCCTAGGAAGAAGAATTGAGCAGGCAAATGCACTCATAGTTAACAGAGTTAAAAAAGGTAATTTTAGAGCAAAGGAAAGAAATGCCCCCATTCTCCCATTACTCAATCCTCATGCACTTGATAGCTAGGCAGTTAGGAGACCAAAGTAAATAAAGACTAGGAGCCACTGGGAGTCCCTATGTCCAGAATAGGTTCTAGAAGATGCATGAAGGATGCTCTCACTTGGGGTGGTTTTGTGATAATTTCATGGTGGAGATTCACTGGATTCTAATGGGAGACCTCCCTAAAAGAATGGGACCTGGAGTCAAAGCCTTCCTTAAAAAGAAAGAAATAGGGGATTACTTCTTCTCTGAAGATTTCACATACATTAGACTTTATGGGGCAAAAATTCCCCCTAAGTTGTTACCCATGTACTATCCTTTCTCTCTGGCTACCCTAGAACTTGTGAGATAGGTTGTAGAAGAGGCCAAAATGAGGTCAATGAAGAAGCATGGTAGGGTCCCTTGGCTCAACGTTCCTTGTAAGTTTGGGTATTACATATTTTTAGGATATCCAGCCCTATTCAAAGGCATGTATGATTTGGAAAAAATAGATTTCGAGGAAGTAACTTGGAGGCCCTATGATCCTACTAAAAAATACATGGAGATGATGAGAACTCACCAATATGCCTGTGTACACCACAAAAAATATCAATATGAAGAAGAACTCTTGGAAGCCATGGATAAGGGGGAAGACTTACACAATGTATGGGAAAAGTTCCCTTATGAAAAAAGAGGTAATTCACAGGTTCAAAATCCATATGAATACCCCCCAGAGTTACTCTCAATAAGAAGGATTTTTGTGGATGCAACAACCCCCCTCTTCCCTATAGCAACCCCGAAAGTTTGTGAAGATGTTGTACTGGAAATCATAGAAGATCAAGGTATTGATCAAATGGATATTTTAGTGAATATGGCAGATATCATAGATCACCAAATTCAGGTTCCTGAGAGTTCTCACCTTAGGATAGAAGCAACACCTAGCACTTCCCAGGAAATTCCTGCAGGATCTAACATAGAGAAAGGGAAGGAGATTGCCATCATATCTTCCTAGGAACTTGCAATTTTAGAGAAGCAAGCTATAGTTCCTATTTTTGACAAGTTGTTAGCCCTTACTAGTGTGAGGAAGTTAGCCCCAAGAGCCATTCCTAGGTCTCTAAAGATCAATGACAGAGAAGTTCAAATCCCACCAGTGATACAAATGAACATGATGAAAGCAGGTGGTTTTGGGGACATATTCAGAGGACATCGGGTTAAACTTCAAGAAGTTATATCTGCCCCTAAAACAAAGAAGCCCAAGTTGGCTCTAACTTTAGCAAATATTACACTAGAAAGGATGAAAGAAAAAATAGTTTTCAGTGCTACCAGTGAGCAATAATTGTAGATGATAGCAAGAATGGGTGACATGGGAGAAATTTCTACCACATGAGTAGAAGAAAACATATCCAAGATATCCATGGCAAAAATATCTATATCAACTCCATAGAAACCTTTTGCCTTTCGAATTGATGATAACACATGAGAGATATCACTATAGACAGAAGATGAAGATATGGTCAAATTGAACAAAGTCTTGCAAGAGAAAACTACGAAACATCTACTCCAAAAAAATAAGAATTTGAGGAGCCAAATGGAGGAGAAAGATAGTAAAATAACAAAAATGCAAGCCATGATTAACAGTTTGTAATAACAGTTGTCTCAAGCAACCATTACACAAGTACAACCTACTAAAACTAAGGAAGAAATAGATTATGCAGTCTGCCTCTCTAAAATCAGGAGAGAAATCTCTTTTAAAATATAGGATAGAATTGATGGAATCACAAAAATGTTCTGGTAGATCAGATTGATTCAGTTCACTACCCAAGAGATGAGGAGCCTATTGTATTAGAAAGAGCAAGACTTAGAAATCATTCATCCCACTCTCCTGCTAATGGCTGAATATTTTGAAGAGATGCAGGATAAGGAGGTGATCCTAGAGGATGGCATTGAAGTAAAAGATAGCTTTGAATTCATGAAGGCATCACTATTTGAAGGAAACTTAGAAAAGTGGTACAACATTGTAGCGGAGATGAACTCCTTACTAGACGACATAAGGGAAAAATGGCAAAAATTGGACTATCACTAGAGCAATTCCTATAGACTACCACTATAGAAGATCTCATCATGAATAAAATAGAGGAGTTTGACTGTGAACCAGATGATGAAAAAGATATGGCCATATAGGCTACATTCTTGATCAATACTGTGGATTCCCTTGCTACTATGTATGAGAAAAATAAAGTTTTTATTAGCATACAAAAGAGTATAATCCTGCAAGAGATGAATACAGTGAGGTTTGTTGTAACCTTTCATACCGATGCATGGAGGTTCATTAAAAAGTAGATCAAAAAACTTTAGCAGATAAAAAAAATGAAGAAAATTAGAGTACGTGGTCTGCATATGAAGCTCAATACACCTCCAGGGAAAGAAATAAGGATCATTGAAGTAGGCCAAAGTTTGAAAACAGAAAGCCAGCTAGAAGATGAGGTGGGAATAGAAGAATAATATTCATCAGAGATAGAGTCAACTGATCAGTGAGCTAACAAACAAAAAGTCATGATCAAATCCAGAATTCATGCAAAATGGGGTAATGAGAGACAATTGTACAATTTTTGGAAGATCAAAGGATATGGTGACAACTATAAGGCCCAGATGAGGCCAAAAATAACAAATTCAAGAACTTGGAGCTATAAAGACACCAGCTACAACCAGAATCAGCATCAAGCTTTAGAGATAGCAAATTCTTGCTAAGAGGTATACTTGAGTGCCCTATAGTTGTGTTGTTGTATTTCCTTTGTGTCTATATTCTTTTAATCCCTTATTATTCCCCTTTGCTGTGCAGGTTTTGATAGAATAGTGCTCAAGAAGCTAAGATCATTTCCAGATCTATTGAGCCTAAGGTTCAGAGACTTTTTTGTTACCAGATTGGAATAGGAGAGTAGAAGAATTTTGTTACATTATTTGAACAGAATTTCTTCATTGTATTGATACATTTTACAGAGTTAAATGGCATTCTGCCAACTCTGCATGTAACTTTCCTAAAAATTAATACAATTTTGAGCTTCATTTATGTCAGTTCATTGTCTTCAGTTCTGTGTGTAGCTTCATGATATATTACATTATTTGAATGTGTTATGAACGTTTCTCTCATTGGTTAACTATTAGGTTTATTATGATATTCAAATGAATTTAATAGTGCCAATTTCTTCTTTTCCCCATTCTCTCTGTTCATTTGAAGGTGTTATTAAAATTGCTATAACAACCCAATGAATCTAGGCACCGGTCTACACATAAGGCATAATTAGCATTGTTATCCTAGCTTGGTCAATTTTATAAAAGTAGTTTAAAACTAAAATCTGGAAGTGCATAAACTTGTAAAAATCTTTAAGTTTACCACAGGGGTTTCCTTACCCATTTTGGTCCATTTAAATCTAACAATAAATCTTTTACCAAAATAAAGAGGCAGGTCGACCAGAGCCTGTAATAGCTCATTGGTTTCAAACAAATTCTTGCAGCATGACAACCCAATCCTATGGATGCAAGAAATTGTTCCAACAGGGTCTTTAGCTAGTTTGGTAAGTAAAATATGGATTATTGAATTAGCTAAAGGTATGGGTCTTTAGCTAGTTTGGTAAGTAAAATGTGGATTATTGAATTAGCTAAAGGTATGGATCTTTAGCTAGTTTGGTAAGTAAAATGTGGATTATTGAATTAGCTAAAGGTATGGGTCTTTAGCTAGTTTGGTAAGTAAAATATGGATTATTGGATTAGCTTTTGTATCGAACTTTAGCTAGTTTGGTAAATGAAATGTGGTTTATTGAATTAGCTAAAGGTATGGGACTTTAGCTAGTTTGGTGAATGAAATATGGATTATTAAATTAGCTAAAGGTATGGGGCTTTAGCTAATCAAGTATTATTGTGAATTAAAAGAGCCATTCGTGGTAAATTTGAGGGAACTGTAAGTTCCTACGCATTGTATTGGCATACGTTTGGGTGAAAGGGATCATGGATCCTTGTATTTGTAAAAGACCAAACTTATGCAATATATGAAATGTATTTGAGGCTGGGTTTTCCCATAAAGGGTTTTTCCATGATACATAATTGTGTTATGGGTTTTGAGTATCTCTTTTTATTTGCTTTAATGTATATCTTTACTATAGTTTTCATATTCATTCTTAATGTATCTTTTGAAGGTTGATTCTTATGTTTGATTTGAATGGATGTTTTAGTAAATATTTTCTTTGCTTGTTCTAAATTAAATAACTTTGTGGTTGTTATTATGTGATGGTATTTTTTGTTGTTAATTAATTTAAAGAAATATATAACAGTAAATAGTGGTATTCCTTAAACTAGTTGGATTTTGGGGGTGTTACAGTACTAACAAGGTGTCCAAAAACAAACCCATCCATAATACCCTTCATAACCCAAGGTAAAGTTGACTTTTAGAAAAACTTAACTCTCTCTCTTATCAATAAAAGTAAAACATGTTAGCATATATTTAATTGTTAGTTGTTATTTCTTTATTTTGAGATATTAGGGAATATTTTATTATTAGTCTATTATTAGCCTATTGTTATTTTGGGCTACTTTTAGTTAGCTAGATCCTAAAT
Organism: Wollemia nobilis; assembly: GCA_028583015.1. Classification (NCBI taxonomy): domain Eukaryota; kingdom Viridiplantae; phylum Streptophyta; class Pinopsida; order Araucariales; family Araucariaceae; genus Wollemia; species Wollemia nobilis. The sequence goes on from JAQPPZ010000521.1 coordinate 16,887,036, forward strand.
CTATGGGCTAACTTGGGCCTTGCAAATGTATTATTTATCACACTATTGATTAATGGTATTATGTTGTTTTCTCTAATATGGTATCAGAGCTTTGATTATTCTAGGCTCGATTTTGTAGTTTTTGATTGGACCTGAACTTGGGCACACTTCCTGAGGTAGGCCGACTGGACATGAACCTGTGCATGCTTCTCGAGGTAGGCCAACTGGATCTAGTCTATAGATCGAGACTTTGTGGATTAGGCAGATATATCTAATTGGATTTGTGGCATGCAAATTGAGGATCTGATGATCGAATAGACCTGGACACATAGACATAGATACTGTTGATCGGATGGACCTGGACACCTAGATGTGGACACGTGTGACACTAAAACTAGATGATCTGACTTGTACGGGATGATCGATAAAAGATGAACATATTCTCCTGAGGTTGAGTTTCGAGTAGGATAGTCTACCCAAAGGTAGATATTCTATTATATTGCCATTTTTATTTTTAAATGGTAATGTTCACTCCAGCCCCACACATGTGGGACTAATGTCCCAAGTGCAAAAAGCACTATTTTTAACATTCTATAGAGATCTACCAGAGGTACTAATTTTTTTGATAGACATCAAACGGGTGATCAGGTTTAGCGTTAGAAGGTGCAAACTGATTGATGGCTTAGGCAGATGATAATCCTCGTGTGAGTCAACAACAACCATAATATTTTAGCCAATAATAATCGTAGCAGATCTGCTCGATTCTACGATTTGGTCTCTCCTTGCAGCATGAGAATTTGGTCTCCCCTCATAGTTTCAACATCTATTTTTTTATTTTTATCAATCGACCTAAACACTTGCGAAGACGATGATCTATTATTCAATACAGGTAGAGAAGACCAAATTTGCAAACATCACATAGATCGATGTTGTCATTACTCTCGATGACATGGATTTGTGATAGCACAAAGGTCACTCCCAAAAGTTCCTGTGGATGCGACGATCGGTGTCACAAGAGAATGCATAGACAACAAATAAAATTAAAAAAAAATATACTTTTCATCACCTGGTGGAGGTGTGCTATCAAAGAGAGGTCACCTGCATGGAGGTGATGTCGTGAGCGCTCCCTACTTGGCGAACCACAAGCACAATAAAGGATAATCTTCTCCTTTAATACCCGTTGAAGCAGGTAGCTCAATCGGTTGGAGACTAAGAGCTAAGATGCTTGTGGACCAGGAGGTTAAGGGTTCAAACCCCACTGATGCTCACAAAGGTATAACATTTTTTTATTTTTTTTTTATTAAAGTTGAAATTTTTTTAATGTTTCCAAACTTTTTAATTAAATATTTTTTTTATTTTCTTAATTTTTTTAAATTAATTGAGAAAACTTATATTTAATTAAATCAAGTTTTTTCATTAGAAATTTATTTTTCACTTTCAAACTTACAATTTTAAATACCTTTGAAGAACAAAACAAATTTCATCCTAGTCTATTTTGCAAAATCAAGGGGGGACATTTTTTCATGTCATTTTCTTGCAAAATCATCAAGGATGAAAAAGGGGGGAATAGAGAGTGATTTTTCAAATTTTGAAAAGCAATTTGGCATTGTAATTAGGTGCATTTTTGGTGGAAACCGACACCTAAAATTTCATTTTTTGTGGGCACTTTTTGTTGTTAGTTGCATTTACATTTCATTTGCACTACATCATTAAGTAAAATCAAGCACAATTAAGTCCCCAAAAATTGAACCCATCCGTGCAATTCATTTGCACAACAATGTTCGGTATACACGGTACCTCTGGCCCACACTTACAGGTAATGCTGTCGTGCTTTGGGCTACTGTATCTATCGCCTAACATAGCTGCAACAATGACGTCTGAGCTTGTTCTCTATAAATCATCGGGGAGATATAAGTTTACCATTTTGTTATTTTTTCACTCCATTCACTACCCTAATCATTATTGTTGTTAGACGTAAATCCTGATGAAGTGTTCTCTCCAAAGTGTTTAGGGGAAGTTACGCCCCACGCATGAGGAAAGACCTTCTATGGTAGGTGTCATAAACAAAATGATTCCCTTTCAGTACCGCCTATGTACCACTTATCGTTCTGCTCTCATGTACCTATAGTCTCCCTCACGTAAGGGTGGGTATATTGAGAGGTTCGGTATAAAGGCCTGGTAGGTATAAAGAAAGGGGGACCATTTGGTGTTATAAGGAACCCTCATTATGGCCACTATCCACAAGTACCTGAATGACACTCAGTTACTAAAAGGTTCCAATTACACACCATGGAAAACAAAGATGAAGGCTATTCTACAAATGGAAGATTTGTGGGATGTTGTCTCTAGCACAGAAACAAAACCTTCACCATCAGCCAACACAACTCAACCTACACGACCAACTGCAGAACAAATTGCATTTGACAAGAAATATAGTAAGGCAAGAGTGCTCATCTTGCTTGCTATTTTAGATGAAGTTCAACCTCACATAGCTGACAAAGAACATGGTAAAGAGGCATGGGATGCCCTTAAGACCATCTATGAGGGTAAGAATGATTCCACCATTCTTCACCTTCAATATCAACTTCACAGTTTGAGTATGAAGCATGGAGAGATAGTTGAACTATTTCTTTGCAGAGTGGTTGAGTTGAAGTCAAAGTTGAATTCTATGGGAGAGACTGTAGAAGATAAGCTCCTCACTTCAGTGATTTTGAGAGCTTTACCTGATTCATACAGAATGTTGATAACTTCCCTTCAAGTGTCACAAAGACAAGTTACCTTTGTTGAGTTGGTCAATTTGCTTCAGGAAGAGGAGGCCCACCAACTACACAAAGATGAAGCTTCTAATACAACCCTCTATTCCAACAAGAAGGGTTCTAAGAAGAAAGGTAATTTTTAGAAGGGAGGAAATTCTTCCAAGGATTCCAAGGGAAAACAACCTCAACAACCGAAGAGATATTGCAAAATTTGTGAGAAAGATACCCATGACACCAATCGGTGTTGGTATAAGAATAAACAACCTAAGAACAAGGGCCATAACAAACCACAAAACAAAAACAAGCAACCCAAGGTGAATGTTGTTGTTGAAGAATCAGATTCAGATTCTGAGTGGGCACACAAGGTGCTCATGACTAACACAGCCTCCAAATCAAAGGATCATGTGTGGTATGTTGATTCTAGTGCCAGTAAGCACATGATTGGCGACAAGTCATGGTTTGAGACATATGAAGCCAAGGAAGGCAAACCCATCACTATTGTTGATGATAAAACCTACAAGGTTCAGGGTGAGGGTACAATTTCAGTCAACCTTCCAGATGGAAAATGTCAGATTGATAGAGTCCTCTATGTTCCAGGATTGGTGAACAATTTGTTGTCAGTCACTCAAATTATGGATAAGGATATGGTTGTTGATTTTCATGTTGAGGATGGAAAGAAGTGTTGCTTTATCACCAAGAGGGGTAAACACATCACAACAACTTCATACAAGCATGGCTTATTTGCATTAGATGCTATCTCCACCCCTCATGTTGCCATGATAGTCTCTACAAAGGAGGCAACTTCACTTTGGCACAAGAGATACGAGCATCTAAGTTCTGGATATTTACTTGAGCTAAGTAAATATGAGATGGTAAAGGGCCTTCCCTCCCTTTCCTCTACATTGCTAGTGTGCTCTGATTGCTTAGCAGGGAAGCAACATAGAGTACCATTTGAAAAGAGCTCTTCACGAGCAAAGAAACCTTTGGAGTTAATTCACACCGATCTATGCGGTCCTTTCACACCAAATAATTATGGGGGGAAGAGGTACTTTCAGTTGTTTGTAGATGACTACTCATGAAAGATGTGGGTTTTCTTTCTTCATCTAAAATCAGAAGCTTTCAATTACTTCCAACAATTCAAGAAATCTGTTGAGGAGTCAGGGACTTCTATAAGGACCCTCCACTCAGATCGAGGGGGGAGTTCACCTCTAAGGAATTTTCCTCATATTTGACTGCACATGGGATCAAGAGACAACTCACTACTGCTTATACTCCACAGAAAAATGGAGTTGTTGAGTGGAGGAACCATTCCATCATGGAAATGGTTCATTGTATGCTAACAGGAGCCCATCTAGAGCAACAATTTTGGGTAGAAGCTATCACCACAGTAGTGTACCTACTGAATAGGGCACCCACAAAGGCCCTAAAGGGAATAACTCCATAGGAAGCATGGAGTGGTCGAAAACCCTCCATCTCTCATCTACGTATTTTTGGATGTAAGGCTTTTATGCACATACCAAAAGAAAAAAGGAAGAAGCTAGATGAGAAGACCTTGCAATGTGTTCTTCTTGGATATGATGAGCATTCTAAGGGTTATCGGTTGATTGATCCTTTGACCAAGAAGATTCATATCAGTAGAGATGTTGTTTTTGATGAAGCTTTCACATCACAAAACACATCCAATGTATACCTAGATTTTGAGGAGTCTAAGGTTGAGAAGTCTCCTTCTTCTTCTTCACCACAGAAAAATATTCCTAAGTGGTATACAAGTACTATCAGAGACTCAAAGATATCCACACCACCAGATATGACTTTGAATAGACCTCATACTCGTAGTATGGCTCGACAAGAGAAAGTTACAACAGAGACTACTGAGGTTGATGAACTTTATCAATCCTTTGAGGAGCTTTCTATAGATACAGAGAGAGAAACAGAGGATATGGAAGTGGATGATGATAGGGTTTTTATGTCTTCACTTGATGAGCATGAACCCACCACAGTACAAGATGCTCTTAGTGAGCCACAATGGAAGGCTGCTATGGATGCAGAGTACATGTCTCTGAAGAAAAATCAGACTTGGAAGCTTGTTGATCTACCGCATGGAAAGAAGCCCATTGGCTGCAAATGGGTGTACAAAGTAAAGTACAAGGTAGATGGAACAATTGATAAGCATAAGGCCCATCTTGTTGCAAAGGGCTATGCACAAAAAGAAGGCATCGACTATGAGGAAACTTTTGCACCTACTGCTCGGATGACTACCATTCGAGTTCTTTGTGCTATGGCAGCACAGTTCGGGTGGAAAGTACATCAGATGGATGTCAAGAGTGCCTTCTTGAATGGTGATCTCAAAGAGGAGGTCTATATGTCACAACCTGAAGGATTTGAAGTGGAAGGCCAAGAGCAAAAAGTTTGCAAATTGGTCAAGTCCTTGTATGGTTTGAAACAAGCTCCACGAGCTTGGTACATTAAGATGGATGATCACCTATTGCAGCATAAATTTAAGAGAAGTCCATCAGATGCAAATCTCTATTTCAAGAAATAAGGTTCTGAAATAGTGTTACTTGTACTCTACGTGGATGATCTGATTATCACAGGTAGCTCAGAAACATTGATAACTGCCATCAAAAGTGACTTGTGCAAATATTTTGAGATGATAGATCTCGGACTTCTCCACTATTGTCTTGGCTTGGAAGTGAACCAGAAGAAGCACCACATCAAGGTGTCACAGAAAAAGTATGCCAAGACATTGTTAGAAAAGTATCGCATGACTGATTGCAAGCCAATGGCAACTCCGATGGAATCAGGGCTTCAGTTATCGCGGTATGATGATTCACCTCAGGTAGATGGTACTCTCTATCGCCAGCTGATCGGGAGTCTCATATATCTGACAAACACTAGGTCAGATATCGTGTTTGCTATCAACTATCTTTCGAGGTTCATGCAGGAGCCTAAGGTCACTCATTGGAAAGCAGCAAAACATGTTCTTCACTATGTCCGTGGTACTATTGAGTATGGCCTAGAGTACAAGAAGAATGATCAATTCTTCTTGCAAGGATACATGGACTCCGACTATGTCGGATCATATGATGATCGAAAGTCAACTTCAGGATATATTTTTCATCTTGGATCCGGTCCTGTCTCTTGGCACAACAAGAAGCAACAGGTGGTTGCTATTTCATCTACAGAGGTAGAGTATCGCATCGCACATGAAGCAGTGTGTGAGGCGATATGGTTGCATCGCATCTTGACAAGTATGGGTCTTCCATCCAAATCTCCAATTCACTTGTTTTGCGACAACCAGGGTGTTTTGAAACTCGTTAAGAATCCAGTGCATCATGAACGAACCAAACACATTGACACACAATGTCACTTCATTCGAGATGAAGTTCCAAGGCACAAAATTCAGCTTCAATACGTTCCCACCAATGCACAAGTTGTGGATATTTTCACTAAGGCACTTGCACGTGTCAAATTTGAGTTGTTTCGCAACTCCCTTTGTATTTCAAAATAATGTAATAAGGGGGGGATGTTAGCGTATATTTAATTTTTAGTTGTTATTTCTTTAATTTGGGATATTAGGGAAAATATTTTATTGTTAGTCTATTGTTAGGCTATTGTTTGTTTGGGCTACTTTCAGTTAGCTAGATCCTAAATCTATGGGCTAATTTGGGCCTTGCAAATGTATTAAATATTGCACTATTGATTAATGGTATTATGTTGTTCACTCTAATAAAACATACTTAATTCCACTTAATGAGGAGATAACTTTAGCATGTATATTTCAAAAGCATTAAACATCTTACTAGAAACAACACCTATTTCATAAGCATGAACAATTAATGGATCCCCCTGCCTCCATCCTACAGATATATGGTGTAGCTAGGAATGTCCTATGTGCTGGTAGAGGTCGACAAGGCTCCATTCCTCCTATGCCCACCCTGTTGATAGGGGTCCAGGACCCCTCTAAAAATCTTGTGTTTACTCTAAACAATTTTTTTTCTCATTTGTTAATCAAAACATTTTCAGGAGGTCTCCTGCTCTAGCTCCTTCACTCTAAAACCTTCTGAGCAAGAGGTAACCTGTTCTTCCCTACTAGATTTGGTTGTTATCTTTGGTTAGTTTCTCTTCTCTTGTTGAGTGGCTCGATATCTAGGGTTTTATCAAGGGGTTTTGTTGGTTGTTTTGTACTTCTTATGGGTTTGGTTTTTGTATTGTAACATCTGGTTTATCCCCAAGGTCTTTTCTTTGTGTTGGTTGTATGGTTATGTTACCAGGGTTTATTGCCATTTGGGGGGTCTCATTGGGTTGCTTTATTTTTCTTATGGGTTTGTGTAGATTCCTTGTTTTATTTCCATTGTCGAAGATGGACTACCAATCCAAACCCATTGGGGGTGGGGTGATTTTAGGTTGTTGTTTCATTATGGAGGATCTTGGCTGGTGACCCCTTGGTTGGCTTTGTTCTCTAGTTTCTACGTTGCCCAGGTTGGAGGTTGTGCTGGGTGACTCTATTTATAGGGTTTCTTACCTATTGGGGGGTGGTTTGAATTATTCCATTTTCTTATGGATTTGTGCAGATTCTTTGTTTAATCCCATTTTTGGAGATGACCTGTTGACCCAAACTCATTGGGGATCAGGGTGATTTTGGGTTTTTGTATCGCTATGGAAGATTCTAACTACTACCCCCCTTGTTGGATTTGATCTGGTTGCTTTGTTGCTCTGGTTAAGTGGATGTTTGGGTTTTTTAGTGGCCCTACTACTAGGGTTTGTTTCCAGTTGTGGGTTTTTGTTTGAACTTCTCTATGTTTCTTATGGGTTTATGTAGATTCTTTGTTTATTCTAATTTTTGGAGATGACCTACCAATCCAAACTCTCTTGGGTGACTTTGGGCAATTTTTATGCAGAGGTTTCTAACCATTGGCCCCAGTCTAGCGAGGTACCCTAGCTGTGGTGGTTTGCAAATATGGAGGGGATAGGACCAAATGCCAACCCAAACCCGTCGGGGTGATCTTGGGCTATTTGTATCATTGCGGTAACTTCTAACTATTGTCCCCTTGGTTGGCTCTGGCTTTGTGTTGCCCTGGTTGGTTTGTTGGGTGACTTTGTTACTATGGTTGGTTACCAGTTGTGGGACCTTGGCTAGGTTTTTCTATATTTCTTATGGGTGTGGTTTGTTGTATTGAATATCTGGTTTATCCCCAAGGGGGGATAGGACCAAATGTTGACCCAAACCCGTTGGGGTGATCTTGGGTTGGAATTTCAATGCAAAAAAATATGGTTGTGGTTCCCTTGGCTAGATTCAACTCTGGTTGCTCTATTGCTCTGGTTGGGCGGTTTGATTATGTTGCTAGGGTTCTCAGCCAGATGTGGGACCACATTGGTTTCTTTAGCATTTCTTATGGGTTGAGGTATTATCATTGAATTTTTTGGCGTATGGGCCACATACCGACCCAAACCCGTGTCTAGCGACGGGGTGACATTGAGTTGTTTTACTATGAAGGATTCTGGCTTGTGGCCCCTATTTCTAGTTTGGTTTCCTAGCTTCGATGGTTTGTAGTGGTTTGCAGAGATTTCTTTCTCCAGTTCTAGCAGTGGTGTTAGTGTCTAATCCCAAGATTCCAAGGCTATATTTTTTGGGATCTTACCCTTTTCCCTCTCAGGCGATGTGCTAAATGTTAGTTCTTTCTCTCCATTATCCCTGAGAGTGGTTGTTTTCCAGCAGATTATGACATTGTTTCCTGCCTGGTGGTTTGGTGGGTTGTAGTCCTATCTCGATTGGTGGTTTTTGGATGGTGGGATCCACCCGTGGTTAAGAGTTTTCTTTTTTGGATTGGTGGATCTTCTTTTTCTTAGTTTTCTCCATCTGTTGGTGGGGTGGGCTCTCGAAACTGTGTTTGAGCTGGTATGGTATATCTTTAGTTCCTGATCAGGGTTTCTTGTTAGCCTCTGCTCTGTGGTAGAGTATTTCTCCACTATGGTATGCAATTTTATGCTCTCTAGGTTCATTTTTATTATGGTTGGGTGAAAATAGGGTTGATGATTTCAGTGGAGATGTAGGGGCCCACTTCAATGGGCGGTTTTTGTTGTAGGGGTTTGCATTTTCTAGGTTTTAGGTGGCTTGGGATTTCATTTTGGAAAGCTGGTGTGAATGTTTCCCACTCATTGCTGTTTGAGAGCGATATTTTCATTGGATGTTTATTTTCAGAGTTCGTGGAACAGAATCCTTAGGGGTATATCTCATGAATAATTACAAATCCACCACAACAATATTCCCAAGATAATAAACGAAACCAGTAAATACGAATCAATTGAAATAAAAAATATGTTGCCTCTTGAGGAGGGTAGTTCCCCACCTTGAAGGCAATAGTGCGTAATCACAGATGAATAAAATAAATATAGATGATAAATTAAATGTAAATCAAATCATATATATAATAAAAACTTCCTTCCTGGAAACATAGCCGATGACTATGTTTGGAATGTAGCATGACTCCCCTCCTCGGAAAGCTTTGTCCTCAAAGCTGGAAATGTCTGGAAAATACTTTTAGGTTCCCATGTAGCATCTTCTTCGGGTAAGTCCTACCATTTGATGAGAAATTCTTGGATGTGATGAGATCTCAGTGTGCGTGTTCTGGTTTGTAAAATTACTTTCGACTGGAGATGTATACGCCCTTCTTCATCAAGTACTGGTAATTCTGATTGAGAGTGTACTTTCTGACCGATCACCTTCTTGAGACAAGAGACATGAAATATTGGATGTATACGTGATGAAGGAGGTAACTCTAATTGATATGCCACTTCTCCAATGCGACGTACAATTTTGTAAGGACCATAAAATCGAGGAGCCAACTTCTGACTAGACTTGATCTTCAATGACAATTGTTTGTAGGGTTGAAGACGCAGGAACACCATATCACCAATATTGAATGCCCTTTCCGAATGATGCATGTCTTGCTATTGCTTCATACGATTTTGTGCTTGGACCAAATTGTCTTTCAGAATAGTGAGCATTGATTGTCGTTGTTGAAACCAATCATCTACTTGGGCCACTTTGGAGGATCCTGGTACATAATCTGCTACTGTTGGTGGCTTAGTTCCATACAATGCTTCAAAAGGAGACATCTTGATGGAATAATGGTAAGAAGTGTTGTACCACCATTCTGCCAATGATAGCCACTGACTCCATTGATATTGTTTATCCTGAACAAAACATCTTAGGTAGGTACCCAAACATTTGTTAACTACCTCCGTTTGACCATCTGTTTGTGGATGGTATGCAGAAGACATATTTAATTTGGTACCACTAAGTCGAAATAATTCTCTCCAAAAATTGCTAGTAAATATGGGATCTCGATCACTTACAATATTTTTGGGCATTCCATGCAATTTAAAAATTGAATCCATAAATACCTTAGCCACTTTGCTTGCTGAAAATGGATGTTGTAAAGCCTGAAAGTGAGCATATTTGGAGAGGCGATCAACTACCATGAAAATTACTATTTTACCTTCTGACTTAGGAAGACCTTCAATAAAATCCATGGAAATATGTTCCCATTGATGATCTGGAATAGGTAAGGGTTGAAGTAACCCTGGTGATTTGATTGTTTCTCCCTTATTGCATTGGCATACTTCACATTCAGCTACCCATTGCTTGACCTCTACTTTTAATCCTTTCCAACAAAAGGATTGTTTAACCCGCATATAAGTTTTCAAAAAACCTGAATGTCCTACTGATGGAGAAGCATGTGACTCATCTAGAATCCTTGATTTGATTGTCGAATTGTGTGGAATGTAAATGCGATTCTTCTTTCGTAATATATTGTCATCATAGGAGAAAAGAGGGTGCTTGGATGAACCCATTGACAATTCTTGAATTATTTGAGTTGTTTCACTATTGGACAACCATTCTTCCTGTAACTGAGACACCCATTGAGAACAAGGACCAAAAATAGCATTAATGACCACTTCATCTTCGTATTTTCTGGATAATGCATCAACTACCACATTTTATTTTCCTTTCTTATACTCAATAACAAAATCATATCCCAACAATTTAGTCAACCACTTGTTTTGTTCTGGATAAGAGAACCTTTGTTCTAAAAATGCTTGAGACTACTATGATCTATTTTTATAATGAAACGACTATTGATTAAGTAGTGTCTCCATTTCTCCACTGCATGTAGAATAGCCAACATTTCTTTTTCATATGTGGATCTTCCCAAATTCTTTCTCAAAATTTGTTTACTTTTGAATGCCAAGGGATGACCTTCCTGCATTAATACTGCCCCAATACCTGTTCCTGAAGCATCACATTCAATGATGAATGGTTTGTGAAAATCCGGAGTTGCCAAAACTGGGGTAGTACACATTGCTTTTTTGAGAGCCTCGAAGGCTTGAGTGGCTACTTCGGACCAATGAAAAGCATCCTTCTTTGTGAGTGTTGTGAGAGGAGCTACAATTTTACCATAGTTACGCATAAATTTGTGATAGTAGCCAGTGAGACCCAAAAAACCATGAAGTTTCTTGATGGTTTTAGGTAAAGGCCAATCCTGAATTACCTTAATCTTATTGGGATCCACTTTAACACCTTCCTGAGATACTATATGACCTAGGTACTCAACTTCTTGAACACCAAAAGAGCATTTAGATCACTTGACAAACAACTTTTCCCTGTGTAGGATATGAAGAACTCTTCCCACATGTGATAAATGATCCTTCCAAGATTTACTATAGATGAGTATGTCATCGAAGAAGACTAGGACAAATTTGTGGAGGAATGGACGAAACACATGGTTCATGAGACTTTGGAATGTAGATGGGGCATTAGTGAGACCAAAGGGCATGACCAAGAATTCATAATGACCTTCATGAGTCCGAAAAGCTATTTTGGGAATATCCTCCTCCCTAACTCTGATTTGGTGAAACCCTGAACGTAAGTCCAATTTGGTAAAGAATTTTGCACCATGTAGTTCATCTAATAAATCATCAATGATAGGAATAGGAAATTTATCTTTGATGGTGATTTTGTTGAGAGGATGAAAATCTGGACACATACGCCAAGAATTGTCTTTTCGATGAGCCAAAACTACTGGTGAAGAATAAGGGCTAGTACTATGGCGGATGACACCATGTTCTAATAGTTCTTGGACAATCTTCTCAATTTCTATTTTTTGGGGTTGGGGATATCGATAAGGATGACCATTAGGTGGAAGACTTCCAGGAACAAGGTGTATGGCATGGTCATGGGATCTTTTGGGTGGTAGTCCTTTTGGTTCTTGAAAAACCTCCTCATAGTTGGCAACAATGTTTTGGAGATCTTCTGCTTGGATTTCTGGCATATCTTGTGCTAACTTTTCCATGCAATTAATTTGGGCTATGAATCCATAGCCATATTTTCTTAATATCTTTTCCATGCTATGTGAACTTACTATTTTTGATGGAGGTGTTGGCATTCCTTGAAGGCGAATGGTCTTCCCATTCTCTTGCCATTCCACATAGCGATGCTTGTAATTAAAACCAACCGTGGTTTCCAGTTGTTCCATCCATGCAACACCCAAAATAACTTCTGAATTCCCTAGTTCCATGACAAAAAGGGGACCATGCCAAGTATAACTACCCATTTGTAATGAAATTGAAGATGTCTTACCTAGGCATTGAGAAGTTTCCCTGCTTGCAGTTCTAACTTGAAATCTGTCTTGACTAGAAGAGTAGATGTGCAAATTTAATGCCCTTGCAAGTTTTGCATCAATAAAGTTGTGAGTACTTCCTGAATCAATTAATATTGTTACCTTCCTTTTCCGAATGAATCCTCCTACCTTGATTGTATGGTGAGAGGATAACCCCATAAGAGCATGTACTAAAATAGTCATGGTATCTTCTTCAGCTACAACCTCCTCGTGTTCACTCTGGTCATCGATTGTGGGATCCTCAGGTGAGTTGTGTTCCTCTATTTCTTCATCTTCCTTGTCAGCATATTCAATTTGAAAGTTCTGTCATGGTATACATGCCTGATATTTTGGATGATGATTGCGACATTTATAGCAGAAGTATCTTGATGGTTGATCATTTCTACGAAAAGAGTTGTTGCAGAATTGAGGTCGACCATATGATTCACGTCGTGTGGATGTACCCAATTGCACCTTCATCTTTGCCAACTTGGCAATCCTTATACACTCATCTATCCTGGATGGGTTTTGTAGGTCCACTTCGACTTTAATATTCTCTTTCAACCCATTTCTAAAAGCCGCTACCACCACATCTTGTTGTAAGTATTTTGCATAGTGAAGCATACTAGTAAATTCCGAGATATAGTCCCCTACCGATCCTGTCTGTTTAAGTGACAACAACCGCACCATGTAGGAAGTTGTGGGACCTTCATCAAATCTATGAAGAAAGGCATCCCTAAAATCATCCCAAAAGAGATCCTGTTTGTCCTTCTCGCATTTGTACCATGTAAACCATTGATAAGCTTCAGTGCCCAACCTGGTTGCAGCAAAAGGGACTTTTTCTACCTCATGAAATTGGTATAATTCCAAAATGCCTTCCATTTTGGCTATCCACCCACGTGGATCATGACCCTCAAAGGTGGGCATGTCAATGCATGGGAAATTGACTCCAGTAGGACCTCTTTGATGGTAGACGTTGTGCCTATCTTGGTCCTCATTATTCTCTTGTCTATAGTTGCGATTTTGGGATGGTCTACCAAAACCCTTTTGTCGCTCAAAAACTTCTTCGTTTCCCATATCCTCATTATTTCTTTGGCCATTGAGATTTGGGGAATGACCATTGGTACCTCTGTGGTGTGTATAGTCTTCGTACTGATGCTCAGTACTCTAGTGGTTTGGACTAGGAGGATTTGGTTGGGATTGCTTGGTGACTAGTAGGGATACGTTGTCAGTCATTTTCTGAATACTATCTATTAAGTGGATTAAGGTCTCATCAGTAACCTTGGGACTTCCTATTTCCACTTGAGTGATGTTCTCATGGGAGGAATTTGGGGAGGTATTGGATGCCATTTTGTTAATCAAAGGATGACCCAGGTTATAGCTAACAATTCCTAAAGGAGAAGAAGAATTTTGTGTACCTTTGCTTCTACGAGGTCTTCTTGGTGATTCCAAGCTCCTTTCGTTTGGATCCTCAGAACTTGATAGTCACTCATTTGGTCCTTTTGTCCACTTTCCACTCATGCACTAGTACAATAGTTGCCTTTGGTTCTACAAAAATGTTGATGGATTTGGGAAAAATTTTGGTTTAATTTCTACTCTCAATGTCGCTCCAACTACGACATGGAATTGAAGGATCTCTCTACAACTTTTGACTAGCAACTTTTTGACAGCTTTTGACCAACAAATTTTGTGACAACAATTGACTGACAACTTTTTGATAATTTTTTACCAGCAACTTTTCAACAATTTCTGACCAACAACTTTTTTTTAACAACTTTTTGACACTTTTTATCAGCAATTTTTATTAACTCAACCCACTTGACCACCAGTTTGATCATCATAACTTTTCTGACACAAATCGACTAGACCAACTATGACACATTAACCATGTGTGGAACCTAAACTATGGATGACAATAGCAAGGATGCGGACAACAAGGGACATGACCATAGATAGCCAAGACAAGGAAGAGGACTTCGACCACCCAGACAACATGATACGAAGCAACCAAAAGTAATGAGTTGATATCGAAGTTGATATGTGGATGGTGGAGACATGACTGGACAACCAAGGACACGATTGTGATAGCGAAGCAACACGCATAAGACCGGGACACCAAGAAATAAAGGATTGACTCACAATCGAAGGAGTGACTCGTGCGAGGGAATGGTTATGTGACCATAGTCACATTCAACTAGAGAAGCTTAGTTGATTATAAATTGTTATTTGCCCAATGCACACTGTGTGTGGGATAATTATCCCCATGATGAAAGAAAAAAAATAACATACATTTTAAACAATGTAGTACCTTAGCTTTGGTGAAAAAATACTCCAATTTGATTAGCCGATGGGGATAACAGTTGTTTGCATGGTAATAAAGCATGATTCGACGTCGATTGCTTTGTGGGATTTGGCCTTGCGAATTAGGACATGGTGGTTGTATTGGTTGGTCTATTCCCACCCTAATAGCAACGCTTCAGCTTCTTGTTGGCATGTTTCTACCCTACAGCAGCCCTTTGGTATTTCCTATCCACGATTTGACAATTTCCGAAATAGCCCATATAAACTTGGGCCCATGCATGAGGTATTCGAACAGTGATTTCATGCATAGATATGTGATTTGGACCGTGCACGTTCGTTGCTTTTTATTTACCGAAGGTTGATGACGGATACTAAGTAGGATCCACAAGTCATAGTCATATCATTTGGTGAAACTGATACCACTTGGAACAGATTCCTTAGGGGTCTGTCTCACAAATAATTATAAATCCACCACAACAATATTCCCAAGATAATAAATGAAACCAGTAAATATGAATCAACTAAAATCAAAAATATGTTACCTCTTGAGGAAGGCAGTTTCTCGCTTTGAATGCAATAGTGCGTACTCGCAGATGAATAAAAACAAAGATAGATGATCAAATAAATTAAAATCAAATCATATATATAGTCAAACAAACTTCCTTCCTAGAAACAAAGCCGACAGCTATGTATGGAACGTAGCAGTCTGTCTAATTCAAATGTCAAATCTAAATGGCATGAACTTTGTAATTTATAATTTTCAAATTTTGGAATGTTTTTCATGTGGTGCTTTGTGCATCGTATGGGCTTTAACTTTGTATTTCTGAATTTTGTGCTTCGATAGGAGTTGTTGACCCCTTCTTGGGTGTCGGTTGGTGCCTTTGTTGTAAAAGCTATATTTTTCATGGGCTGGATTGCTGGTTGGTTAACCCTTTTGGGGTTGATTGTAAGCCTCTGGTTGGGGCTTGTTGTAAAGGTTGTGGTTGTTGTGGGTTGAGGGATCCTCTCAAAACCCTCTTTAATTGGGGTCCAATATGGATAGTCTTGCATCCAGGGGATTTTTGGCTACTTGCCCTTGGCAGTTGTCCTTGACTTTTTGTTGTAAAAGGGTTTGGGCCCTTTCAAAATCTTGTTTTTACCCTAATAAAAAAATAATTAATAAATCCAAATTTTTGTCTATTTACAATTCATTTTGCCATTCATAGAAAGCATCCCATTTTCTATAAGAACTAAAATCTTATATTTCCAAAAGGAAATGTAAACAATAATAGAATTACAATAATCCTTAATTATCAAATCCTTACATGATAAAAAGACTTAATGACAAAGCCTTCAAAATGATTTGATATCATCAAACCCATGCCAAATCAATATTACATTTCTTTCTTGAGTCTCCATTTACATCATAATTAAAATGATATAATACTCTAATAAAAATATGATGGTGTTTCTTCTATCCTTGACCTTTTTCAATGAATTCCTTGAGCTCCATTGAGAGGTAGTTGGAGTAAATAATTAGGACAACTCTTTGTCATGCAAATGCATTCCTAAATGCTCTTTCATATTCAATGCATCCAAAAAAGCATGTAGAAAATAAACAATTCATTTACCTTTCTACATTCCTTAGGAAGTGCCCATATAGAAATGATCCTTTACACTTCTACTTTATATTAAACCAATACCATGAAGAAACCTCATAAAATTCTTCATCTAAAAAGGACGTCGCCCCCAATTTATTTTTCCACATTTTAAAATAAAACAAAACATATAAGGAAACCCCATAATTTCCTCCTTTTAAATGGACTCCACGTCATATATCTTAATATTCAGCTTGGTAAATAAATCTTAAATATTCAAGTTCATATCCTAATTCAAAACATACTTCCTTTCTATATTTTTCAATGCATCTAATAATAATATATAGAAACTGGCCATTTAAATTTCTATATTTTTTGCTCAATACATCAAGCAATTCAAATAGAAAATATTCTCTACATTTCTATTTCATTTTCAAATAGAAAACAATCACATATCTATATATAAGGAAACCCCATAATTTCCTTAATACCATTGGACTCCACATCCAAATAAATATTCATTAATTTTAAAAACAATACAAAACCTCCTTTATTTTTTTTGGTATAAGGTAGAGGTGGTTATAAGGTCCACAAACCTTTTACATAGTCAAAATGGGCTGGTTCTATCTTCAAACCCGTATAATCAAAATACAAAATGGATCTTTCTAAGACCCACATTAAGCCATACTTAGAGTCCATAGTCCTATACTTGTCGTTGACTATTCAGGATAAAACAAAAACCAAACAACACCTAGCACTTACTAATACCACTAGGTTGTTGTCATCGTACACTTGTCACCTCCCTGTGCCCCAACAAATGGGATGCCTTTTCTCGCCTAATTCCATCTCGTCGGATTACTCATCATCAACCCCTCTAATCTCCCGATGCTCTAACGAGTTTGATCTTAGCTCTTCTCTAGAAGCCAACACCAATAGTTCTTGAGGGAAGTTATCCTTCCAAATTTGCATCTCCCCAACAAAAACTGCAATATTTGCCATTAGATCCGCCGCCTGGTTCCCTTCTCTGAAGGTGTGTTGGATTCGGGCATTAACCAAATGAGATTTATGAATATTTGCTTCTAGGATAAGCTCCAAGATGGTCCAACTGGGGTCTTTATCCTCCTTAATTGCCTTGATTATATTAAGTGAATCCCCTTCAAAGATAACTTCCTTATAACCCTCAAGTCTGGCAATTCTCATTGCCTGCATGTAGGCTCGGGATTCTACAAAATGATTTGTATGAGTTCCCAAAGGCTCTGCAAAGGCAAGGACCACTTTTCCTTCCTCATTTCTCAGAACTCCTCCTGCTCCTACGACCCTCGGATTTCCTTTAGCTGCCCCGTCAAAATTAAACTTAACCCACTTTTGTGTGGGGGGTATCCACTTGACACCATCCCGTAGGTTGGTTGTAATGTCTAGGTCTGGAAGTTCCTCTCCCTAGTTCTACAAAATCCTCCTTTCCCTTAGAGACATGGTCTCATTTTTTAAGAAGAAAGTTTTCCAATTTTCTTTCAAAGCTCTAATTATTTTATTACCACATAACCTGGGATCTTTCTTACGTCCTTTAAATACTCTCTTATTTCTCTCATTCCATATCCCCCATAAAAAATGGGGTAAGCTGAGCTTCCAAAGCCAAGTCAAAAGTTTCTCCTGGAAGGGGGAAGCCCACTGTATGCAGAAGTCAGACATGCTATTTGGACAAACCCAATCTATATGAAATTTGGACAGGATCCTTATTTGGAAGACTGTACAAGAAAATTCACAAGTTAGAAATATATGACTTATAGATTCTAACGCTTTCTCACACAAGATACATCGATTTATGAATTGGAAACCTCTCCTTTGCAGATTATCTATTGTCAGAATCTTATTTTGAATTGCCAACCAAAAGAAGAAAGTTATTTTTGGGGTTAAATTATTTAACTAAATAATAGAAGTCGGAGTCTAGCCATTGTATCCTGAGTGGATTAACTTATAGGCAATTTTTACTGAATAGATCCCACTTGTAGTTTTGCCCCAAATCACCTTGTCTCTTCCTTCCCCAGGAATGTCAGGAACACCCTTAAAGCATCATTGAGTTTGGTTAGGGCCACCTTCTCTTGCTCTGACAGATTATGAACTGTGATTTTCTTCCAAGAGGAATTTTCCTATGCTACAGCAATAAAATCACCTACTTTTCCTCCCATTTCCTCTGAAAGTTTATGTTGGAGGACCTGAAGGTCTAAGTTATCTTTCAAAGGTGCCTCTTCCAACCACGGGTCTTGCCAAAAGTCCACTTTTCTTCCATTACCAATTCTCCATCTGATGCCTTTCCTGACTACCTCTCGACATTTAAGCAAACAATTCCAGAAATAGGATCCTCTAGGGAGATTAACAACTTTCAGGAAGTCCTGATTATTTTTTATATATTTTGCCTTAAGAAGTTTTACCCATCCCAATTGATCATTATTGATAAATCTCCATACCTGTTTGCCAATAAGAGCTTGATTCATTTCTTTCATTCTCTTTAGCCCCAGGCCCCCCTGATCCTTGCTTGCACACACCTGATTCCATGCTACCAATGAAATTCTCTTTCTCTCCTCTGAACCTTACCACAAGAAGTTGCGTTGAATTTGCTCCAATGTATCTTGGAACTTTGCAGGCATTCTAAGTAAATTGGAATGCTCTGTAAGTAGTTTGAACTAATAAGGCTTTTCCTGCGGAGCTGAGAAGGCTGCCCTTCCACCCTGCTAACTTTTTGGAGATCCTGTCAATGACTGAGTTCCACAATGTAGCCTTCATTCTTCCTTCAAACATAGGCATGCCTAGATAAGTTGCTGGTAGAAGCTCATTTCCACAACCGAAGAGGTTAGCTATTCTTTCCTCCCTCCCACCAAGCGTGTTAAAGAAATAGATGCTACTCTTCTTATAGTTTATGTACTGTCCTGCTTTTGTCTCATACTTGGTTAGAATTCTCTTCAGCTTCCTAGCCTGAGGCACTAAGGCTTTGGACACAATGATTTTATCATCCACAAAATATTGGTGAGACACTGGCTCTATTGTTGAGGCTAGTTTGAAACCTTCCAAACGACCATCTGCCATCGCTGCTGAAATGTTCCTACCCAATGCTTTCGCTAAAATAATAAACAAGTAAGGATACAAAGGATCTCCTTGTCGCAACCCCCTTTCACTCTTAAAGTAACCGGAGGGTGACCCATTCACCATGACAAAAAATCTTGTAGTAGAGATACAACTAAAAATCAACTTAATCCACTGGGGACAGAAACCAAACTTACCCAAAATCTTGGTGAGGAACCGCCATGAGACCCAGTCGTAGGCTTTATTCATATCAAGCTTTAGTAACATACCTGCTTCCTTACTAGCCACCATTGAATGAATAACCTCATGACTTGTGATGATACCATCTAGTATTTGTTGCCCTTTCACAAAGACTCCTTGGTTCATATCAATGATGAAAGGAAGGATAACCTTCAGTCTATTGGCGATTGTTTTTGTGAGAATCTTCATCAGAGTGTTACATAAACTGATAGGGTGAAAACTGGAAAATTCCATTGCTCCCACTAGTTTAGGGATGAGGACTAAAAATGTAGCATTAACTCCTTCTGGGATTTCCATGTCCTTTTGAGCCTCAATTATAGCTTCCACTACATCATTGCCTAGGATATCCCAAAAATTTTGGAAGAAAGCTACGGGGAAGCCATCCGGTCCTGGGGAGCTGTTACCATCCATGTCAAAAACCACCTTCTTGATTTCCTCCTTTGTGAAAGGACTAAGTAAGAATCCATTAATATTCTCAGTTACGAGGGGTGGAATGGCTGCCAACAGAGAGTCCTCTTCTTCAATAGTCAGATTTACATCTTCTAGCAACAATTTAAAGTACTCAACCGCTTCCCTCCTTATGTCTTCCATATCTTTGGTGTTAGACCCATCGGCCATCTGGATCTCCTTAATTTTTTTAGTACTCTTGTGGCGAAGAGTAGAGACATGGAAGAACTTTGTATTTCTGTCACCCTCCTTTAACCAACACAGTCTGGATTTCTGCCTCCAAAAGGTTTCTTCAAATCCTAGCATCATGTGGTATTCGGCTAACAGCTCCCTCTCCTGGTTTCTCAGATCCTCTGTAAGCTGCTCTGACTTCAACTTCTCCTGTAGTTCATTGATCTTATCTTTTAGTTCTACATTTTTAACAAAAATATTTCCAAAGGAAGTTTTGTTCCACTCTCTAATGTTAGCCTTCACATTCCTTAGTTTACATGCCACTTGGGCCAGTTTCGAACCATTATACTTTTTGTCCCACCATTGGGCAACCAGATCCTTGAGATCCTAATGTTGGAACCACATAAGTTTGAATCGAAAGGGTCTGATGTATCTTTTCTTAGAGTCCTCCCCTGTTTCCCATAGAATTGGGTTGTGATCAGACCCAATTCTTGGGAGTGTCGTTAATGAAGAGTCCCCAAACCTCTCCAGGCATTCTTGAGAAAGAAGAAACCTATCTAATCTGATCTAAATTTGGTTTTCCTTCAATATTTTGTTAGACCATGTATAGGAGAATCTACGCAAGTCCACATCCATCAGCTCATGTTGCTCAACAAAATCTCTAAACTCGTAGATATCAGTAGTTATTCTTTGAGAGCCCCCTAATTTATCTACAGGATTAAGGTAGCAATTGAAATCCCCCACCACAATCCAAGGGTAGTTGGGGACCGTCTCCCTCAATTCAGCTAGCTAACTCCAAAAAACCCTTCTCAGTCCCTGTCTAATTGGAGCATATACATTCGTTAAGATCCACTCTTCCAGCGTGGTTTTATCCACACATAAGAGACAAATAAACCAACTAGACATCAGAATCACTCTACTATCAATCACATTCTTGTTCCACACAACTAGCAACTCTCCTGCTATTCCAGTGGCCTCTTGGCCTACTACTTCAGCTTCTCGCCAAGTCCTATTCTTAAAATGAATAACTCTACTCTCCTCCATTTTAGTTTCTTGCAATAAAATCATATCCAATTTGTGTTCTTGTCTAAGAGCATACAAAGCTCTTATTTTTGCAGGATTACTCCCATGAATATTCCATGAAAGAATCTTCATTTATGGGCTTTGGATCCTCGAGCCTTCATCCCAAAGAGAAATACTGCTTGAGTGCCATTAGCCACTCCTTGCTCTGCTTCTTTCTGCCTTAAGGCAGCATTGCTAGGTTTCCCTCTTCCTACCGAACCATATCCCCATACATCTGCTCTAGGCTATGGTTCCTTGGGATTCACTTGGCTTCTAGTAACCATCTTGGATAGGTTAGTCTTGGTCTTTGGGGTAACAATCTAGCTTTCCAGGTTAACTGGTCTTTCTGATAGTGGAGAAGATTTCATGCTCTTAGCTTCTTGATTAGTAGATTCTTTTTTCCCTGCTTTGGGGTTACACTGATCTTGGTGGTTCACCTCTTCCTCCTGAGTATCCTTGCTTGTATAATTAGTTTCCTGCTCCTTCCTCTAATTTTTCTCCTCTAAATCCTTCTCTTGAGTCTCCTCTACCTCAGATTCCACTTCTTGTCTATCCATCTGATCTCCCTTCAGATGATTTAATGCATCAAAACTGTTCTCCACTGGGATGTTGATCTCCTTGGAATTTCTTCCCATAAATTCCTCTGTAGTACATGGGACCACTTCCACCGAGCCTCCATAGGCCTCCCATATTACCCAATCAAACTTACTTGCCCTAGGGCATTGATCTATGGGGTTCTTTCCTTTGTGATTTGGCTCTGAGGCTTGTTGTATCATCTTAGGAGCAGGTTGAGCTTGAGGGTTCCCATCAAAGGGACCAGCTCCCTGTGAGAGGGTTTCGAGGCATAGGTATTTTTGGGAGGAGGGTTATAACATTACCTCTTGCTTACAAAATGGTGAATAGGGTCTCTGATATTCGGATTTCGAGCTCCACGTCCTTGAGGCCCATGTTGGGTAGGAATGGAGATCTACGGGGGAGGGATATTATTTTGGGTTTGAGGAGTAGTATTTTGGAGTGGGGGATGGTTCTTGGAAATGTAGTGGATACCCTGGTGCCCTACCTTCCCGTAAACACTACACTTAAAATACATATTTTCATATTCAAATACCTGAGTATGAAGGCCAAACATAGATGACAATATAATGGATTTAGGGAGCTCTTTACTCAGGTCTGCCAACACACACATGTGAGCAGAAAGGAGTCTTGTTTTGCTTAAGGTTGCAGGATCAATAGTTATTAGTTCTCCAATCTCTGTAGCTATCCCAACCAAGATTTTTTCATTCCAAAAAAGTAGAGGTAATCCCAGCATCTTAACCCAAATAGGAGCCAAATCCAGCACTTGAGTCTGGGGGTTGAAATCGGGGGACCAACGCTTTAGATACAAGCCCCTTTTCCCAAAAAACCAAGGACCTCCTTGGAGAGTCCTTTCCATGTCCTGTTCACATTAAAATGTCACCAAAAGAAAACTCTTGGGTAAAGCCTTAATCATCATACCAGCCCTTGGCTACCATTTTTGGACGGCCCATCTCCTTATGACTTCCAAGTCCGGCCTCACCCCCATAAATTTTGCCACCAGAGATGTTATGCCCTCCATAGCCACATGCTGAGCTAAGGTATCCGGGATGTGCAACCTACCATTGACAGATTTTAGATTAAAACAAGAGTCAGATATTTTTTGCTTACCACGAAGAGCATTAAGATATGAAGGTCTCCAGTTGCCAGGTTTCTCTTTGTCTCCTTCCTGGGTCTTCCTTTGATCCTGACGCACAGAGTCATGGTCCCCCTTAGATAAATCTTCAACCGCATCCGCCCAACGCCCTTGGACCGGTTCCAATAGAACTTTCTTGTCCACATCCTCTACCTGGGGGCCTACTATCTCACCAGAGCCCCCACCTGCCGCATCTACTGATCTACCCTCTGAAGCCCCACACCTAGGGTTTGTTGCCCCTACACCTCCCGCTCCTCCTTGCTACTCCATCTGTCACAACTTGTTGCCTCCCTATTGGGCGTGGACTACAAAACCTCCTTTATATCATTAATTAAATAAAATATTTAAGTGTCCTTTTCAACTTAATTAAATAAATAAGGAAACCCCATAATTTCTTTATTACCATTGGACTCCACACCTTTTGGGTAATTTCATGATTCAATTCACAATGCACATAGAGAAACCCCATGACTTTCCTATTCTATATGGTCCCCATGACCATTAACATTCCAATATCACAAACAGTACAAAGCTCACTTTGTATTTATCAAACAAAATAAAGCATCCTTATATTTCATTACAAATAAACATACTTTCTAATTATCATTAATAAATAAAATATCTTAGTATTATTTCCATTATATCATAATTAAATAGTTCCTTCTTTAATATTAAAGACCAATCAAAGTTCCAAAAACTCAAGAGGTTGATCACATCTCAGCTTTTAGACCTATTGCTTTATGTAATGTTCTCCTCAAAATCATTACTAAGATCATTGCAGAAAGGTTGAAGCCTCTTTTGCATAAGATTATTTCCCCTAAACAAGGGGGTTATGTGGAAGGGCATCAAATAGTAGATGAGATAGTTCTGGCTCAGAAAGCCATCCATTCCATGGATATGCAAAAATCTCCTTCCATGTTCATTGGGTTAGACTTATCCAAAGCTTATGACAAAGTGGATTGGCACTTCCTTATCAAAGTTTTGAGGCAATTTGGTTTCTCTAAGCATTGGATAGATTGGATTATGGGATGTATCTCTTCAATTTCCTACTTAGTTCTTATCAATGGTAGGCCTTCTCAGTCGTTCCCTGCTTCCAGAGGTATTAGACAAGATGACCCGCTTTCCCCTTATTTATTCATCATTCTTGTTGAATTCTTGGGGAGGACTATAACCAAGAAGAGGGATAACAAAATCCTTGAGGGAGTTACTATTGCTCATGGAGCTAGACCTATATCTCATATTCAATTTTTTGATGACTCTACTCTTTTAGGTAAAGCTACAGTTAAGGAATCTTCTAACTTTAAGAAAATAATTAGTTGTTTTTCTAAGGCTACTAGGTAGTTGATCAATGAAGACAAATATAAAGTTATTTTCTTTCACTGCTCTTCCAGACAGGATTCCATGGTCTTGGATAAATTAAGATATAAGAAGTCCTCCCTTCTAATCACTTATTCAGGTATTCCCATCAATATTCAAAGGCAGAAAAAAAAGATTGGAATTGGTTGTTGGACAAAGTCAATAAGAAAATTGAAAAATGGACCAATAGGTGGATTTTTTCAGGGGGTAGAATCACCTTGGTAAAATCATTCCTTCAAGCTATTTCTATTTATGTTTCTTTCGTGTTGAATATCCCAAAGGTCGTTCTTCGATATCTAGATCAAATCAGTCATGATTCCTCTGGAGTGGTACTAAGGAAAAAAGAAAATAGGCCTTGGTGAAATGGGACACTTTGTCTTCCTAAGAATCAAGGGGGGTTAGGATTCTAGTCTTCTATTAATAATAATAAATCTTTAGCTACTAAATTATATTGGAGAATGTTGCATAACCCCAATGCTCTTTGGGCCAATAATGTTCGTGCTAAATATGTTGAGAATAAAAGTCTTGAAGACCTTGTTCGCTATCATCTTCCTACCAAAGGTTCTCCCATTTTAGCAATTCTTAATATTGGTGAGGATTTGATAAAGAAAAAATTATTTTGGATCATTCATAATGGTTAACATGCAAATTTTTGGATAGATTCTTAGGATGGTCACAAGCCTTTGATAACTTAGTTTCTCAATTGGAGGCCTTGGATGGAGGAGCTTCACCGAGCTAACTGGATAAAGGTGGCTAATTACTGTTGGTACCATATTGATAATTCAAAGGTTGGTAAATATCGGATCCCTATTGAGGACTGACCTATTCAAATCCCATAAAGGCAAAGGTTGTTCTTTTTCTTTCTTTTTTTGTGTGTTTTTTCTATTTGTTTTCGTGTTTTTTGTGTGTAAGTGTTTTCTATGTTTTTTGTTTTTGCTTACTGTCTGTTGTTGGTTGTTTTTTTATTTTTGTTTTTTTATTTATTTTGTAGGTTTTGTTTCTTTGTGTTTTTCATGTTTTTGTTGGTTATGCCTTTGTAGTGTTATGTTGTTTTTGTTATGTTTGTGTTTTGGTATGTTGTTCTTGTGTTTTTTCTGTGGTTCGTGTTGCATTTTTTTTTAATATTATTTTTTTTGTGCTTGGTTGTGCTTTATCTTTTTGACACCCTCAAGGAGCATGTTTTTTATTTTATTTTTTTATCCTTATTTTTATTTATTTATTTATTTTATATCTTATTGTGTGTTTGTTAGCTCCTTCAGTATTTCAAAGTTGGTAGGCCAAGATCGTGCCCTGGGCAATTTTGGCGGAATGGATACCCCTACCTCCTTGGGTCTTACCCAAAAGTGGCATCCCTTTTGGGATGTTTTCCACAAATAAAAAAAATTAAAGATAAATCAAAATAATATCTAAAGAAAGATAGTAACTACACATTTAAATATTCACAACATCCAAAAATATCTCATTGTTTCTTATTCAAACAATTTTCTATTTTTCAAGGTTTGCTAAACATACCTTTTCAAAGCTCTAACTAAATTACACGATCAAAGAATAAACTTTCTCCTAACTTATTTCAAATGAAATTCAATTTGCTGATTTTCACTATATTTAGCCAGCACAAAGGCTATGCACTACATTTGGAACAAATATGCACAGGTTGAATTTTTAAATGTATATTTCCTTTTAAAGCATGAAATAAAATAATTATTTCCAAGACTTTTACCATTCACTTCACCTTCATTTCTTTAAAAATAAAATGAATGAATTAAATAAGCCATACAAATTTCCTGCTCGAAATGTTCAATTCATGGTGACAATCCTCTAAATATTTACCAGAAAAAAAACTTGTGCATTTTTTGAACATATCACTTCGAAAACTTCCAATTAATTTAATAAATTAATCAAACCCATTCAACTATTTGAACTAGGGTAAATATTAAGAGTTTCTTTTTAAAACAAAACTTAAAGCATTGCAAAATACATTCACCCAATACAAACTTCAACCAATAATTTGAACACCTAGAGAGGGTTGCAACTTCCTTCAGAGGGTTAAAAACTCAAAGTAAAACAAGAATTTATGGTACCTAAACCCTTAGGCTTACATTCCTAAATATTTTAACACTCCACAAGGTAGCTAAAGTAAGATAGACAACATAACATGTTCTTGATTGGAAAATTGATGCAACCACCCAAAATACATCTCCATATTACTCTGTTCTAAAAACAACTCTAAAGACAACTATGGGAGACAAGCCTTGGAATAGGATAAACCCATAAAATAAAATAATTTTATCCATATGTCTATGGTCAAACTAAACATAGGTACCCCAATATCAAAAATCCTTAACATTATTTAAGGAGCCAAAACACCATAGGAAGGAAAGCATTTCAGTGAATATTTATCCTCATAGAGAGTAAAATAGAAGCCTAATAAATATAAGACTTGAAGGAGTATTGAAAGCCCCTAAATAAAATTTTATAATGCTTACTACAAATTTACCAAACGAATACACTGTATCTTTATGAGTAAACAGTAAGTTCAGGTTTTCAAGTAATATTCTCCATTTAAGAAAAAAAATAAGAAGCATAATGTAATATCTTAGAGTTTATATGCGGGAAAAGAAGACAAGTTTTACTTGTTTCTTGCTACAGTCCAAGTACAACAATTGTCTTATTTTCCTCTTCTTTGTTGGGGTCCTTTTTGCTTGTGCACTCTCCTTTTTTAAAACAAAATCATTTTTTCTTCCCTAGTTTCATTTTGGTCTCTCTTTTCCTTTTCAAGAACAAGGAGACCTCACAAACCAACTTTGTCACTACCATGCTTTTCTTTTTAATTTTTTTAAATGAACTATAGTTAAATTCCAATTAAAATAAATTCCCCTTTCTTTTAAAACTATAAAGTTCATTAAATTTTCTTATCTCTAAAGTCAAAAGCATTAATGTTTGACCTTTTATAATTATTAATAATCTCTCTGGTTAAATATTAATATTCAAAATAATCCAATTTGTTTTCATTTTCATTTAATCCTCATAATCAGATCAATCTTAATAAATTTAATGCTTCCTAAAACATTTTATAAAAACACAAGCTCATATTTATGAATAGCCCTAGTAAATTTAATGCTTCTTAATAATTCTTTCCCTTAGTGTGTTAATTTGCTATATCCAAAAAGAAAGCACTCACACAAAAACTTTTCAAATGCTGATAAGAAAAACATTAAATTATGTTATAACACCCCTTGTTGTTAGTGGTAAATGTTTTTTATGACTTGTCTGTTGGACTCTAGATCATACTTAAAGTATCTTCCCTAAATTATATAGGTTCTAAATATTTAGCATTCATTTAAATATAGTTGCACCAAATTTACTATTTGAGAGGAAATCAGTTTTGTTGTGAGAGCATATAGGGAATTGTTTATAGTGTTTCTAAACATAGTAGGAGCAAGTAAGATCTCCATAATAGTAGATATTTCAAACTGATTGGAGTGCTATAAAAGCATTGTAAGTTCTTATGATTATTAATATAATGAGTCTATTTTCTCATTTTGGTATCAGAGCTCATGTTTTCTTAGATGGATCAAACCCTGTGGAAAGTGGCGTGAAGAGATTTGAAGCATGCACTTTGTCAGAGAAACTCAAGTGGCCAACACTCAGTAGAGTTGCAAGGAAGAGCTCAATTAAATCATTAATATATCACGCATTATAAGGTATTTTCTAATTAAATTTTAAGGGTTTTTAGATAATTGCATTAAGAGGATGTAGTCAAAATTTTAGGTAATGTGGAGCTCATTTTCTGATTTTATTAGCATTTTGAGTTTTGCAGGTGGAATATAGGGTATTTGCTTCTAAAATTTTGGGATAAATATTATTTATATAAAATAATCATTCATATAAAATTTCAGGTCGTTTGGATCTGTATTGATCGATTTGTGTGAATATTGATTTTTTCTTCAAAAAATCCTAGATCCAGAATTGTGATAAAAAGGGAAAAAGTAAATGATCACATATTTTTCACCTTTGCAAATTTTCTTCTAAAATTTAGAGGGTTTTCAGATTATTGTATTATAAATACAAATTTTAATTTTCAAAAATTTTGGAGCTGTATGGATTAATTTATGTGAAAAACATTGAGGTTGTCTCAAAAAACACTTTAAGATCTAGAAAGGGCAAAAGTAAATCGATCACATATTTCTCATTTTTGTGAATTTGCTTCTGAAATTTAGTGGATTTTAAGATACATATATCAAAATTCTACAGTAAAAAAATTAGTTTGTTTCAATCAGTATTGGCCTATTTATGATAAATTTGGTGCTTGAGATTTTGGTAAATAAAAAATAAGCATATATTTTTGCAATCAGAGGTTAATTCTGAGAGATTGACTTAACGGGTTGATTCAATTGAGTAAAATAAGATCTGATTCTACTCTTTATTGCAAAAATATTGTATTAGAAGCTATATACATTATTCCAAAGTTTTTTTTATTAGCATCAATGGCTGCCAATAACAATCTTCTCATTCCTGAATTTAATGGGTTAGATTATGGGTATTGGTCTATCAAGATGAAGACCTTACTCATAGGCAAGGGGTTATGGGATATTGTAGAATAATACTATAATGAACCTATATATTGGACCACCTTGAGTGAAGCTAATAGAACCAATAAAAATTATACCCAAAATAAAAACTCATTTGCTCTCTACCATATCCAAGCAACTTTGGAGAAAAGCATCTTTCCAAGGATTGTTTCTTGTTCAACAACCCTATAAGCATGGACAACCTTGAGAGATAGCTATCAAGGGAGAAATAAAGTGAAGCAAGTGAGGCTTCAAACCTTGAAGAGATATTTTGATAATCTCAAAATGCAAATTGATGAAAAAGTAGGTGATTATTGTGTTAGAGTGAAAGCCATTGTAAACAAAATGTAAATCTTTGGAGAAGACATCAAAACTGAAGTAGTGGTGAAGAAAGTGTTGAGAACACTTCTTCATAAATGGAACCATATTGCTATCATTATTGAAGAGTCTAAATATTTATCTACTCTAACTTTTTATGCTCTTATTGGTTCTTTGATGTCTCATGAAGAAAGACTACAGGGTTCTACATCAACAAGCTATGGAGGTGATGACAAAGCATTCTCATCCAAGGAGGGTGAGCCTCAAGGAAGAGGACAAGAAAGAGGCCAAGGAAGAGGACAAAGGAGAGGTAAAGGAAGAGGTAGCTCAAGAGGTGGCAACCAAGGCAGAGGAAGAGGAGGTGACAAATCAAAGAAAGCTTGTTACAATTGTGGTAAGCTTGGTCACTTTGCTAAAGATTGTTGGTCCAAGACTTCTCAAGAAGGGAGAGGTCAATATGGAAACTATGGAGAAGAGGAAGGAACTTCTTCAAATTTTTTCCTTACTTATGGAAAATCAGATCAAAATCTTGATGAAACTTGGATTTTGGATACTGGTTGTTCCAATCATATGAGTGGCAAAGAAGAGCTTTTTGCTACAATGGATTCCACCTACAAGTCAAAGATCAAATTGGGAGATGACAAAGCACTACAAGTTGAAGGCATGGGATTCATGGAGGTTCCAAAAAAATAAGGCACAAAGAAGGTAAAAAACATCTATTACACCCCCAAACTCCAACATAATTTTCTTAGTGTTGGACCAAAAATTTTCTAGCCAATGGTATAACTTTATCACCTACTCACTAAGAACTGCTTTCTTACACCAACAATTTTCTAGCCAATGGTATAACTTTATCACACATACAATATGAAGTGAAAATATGTGAGGGTAAACATAAGTTTTACCCTAGATATATCTTTAGTTAAACTGACCATCATTTCCCTTTTTTTAGTTTCTCGTTCCCGATGGTCAACTTCTTAGTCTTGCAAACACGCATAAAATCAGAAGTACCATATCCTCATATAATATAACCAAACAATAAATGCATATAACCATCCAAATGCATCAATATCTAAGAATAAAATAATCACATATCAAAACATAATTCATATCATAAATGAGTCCTTCCAAGGTGGATCGTGACACCTGGTACTAGACTACCTGTAATAAGGGGGTTGCCTAGGAGCCCCATTTCTTTAAGGGTAAAAATGTTTTACCCGTAGAACTAGAAAAAATAGGAAGAAACAAAGCAACTTTAGCACCCACCGAGGGGTTTATCGACTCCATGTCCAATGTATAAAGGCAATCCGCAACCATTGTATAATGTATTATAAAAAAAAATTGTTGTAAATTAATACTAGCAATTACAAGTAATCCCATTTTTTTGTGAAGCTACGGAGGTGCAAGGTCATAAATTGGCCATTAAAATTTCCACCTCTTTCTCCCTCTCCCATTTTTACCCCAAATTTTGACTCTATGTCCAATGGATAAGGCAATGATTCTTTGGGTTCCTTATCTTCATCGAGCTAAATATCCTCTATAAGTTGCCAAAACTATAGTGAATTTTCACTACACTCGGGAGGAGTAAATACCCTGACTAGTTTTATGAAAGAAGACCCTATTGGAAAGCAACCTATATAGAATCTAGATGATTTTTGATATAAGACTAGACATGCATGTATCAGGTCTCCTAAGGAGAGTTTGAGTAAATACAAGTGTGAGAATCCAATCACCAAGGACAAAGGTGATAGTAAAATGACCAAAATTGGAGTCCTGGCAATATTAGTAGTATTAAATTATTTGGTATCATGAAGTACCATTGAGTACTATTATATATATATATATAGTTTAGGGAGTGTGTTTAATATTTTTCTAAAGTATGTGTCAACATGTAAATAGTGTTCTGTATCTTATAATTAAGTGTGAAAGGTGTCTAGTATGTAAGTGAAGAGTCATAAGTCTTAGGTATCAAGTGTAGAAGTGAAGAGTCATATGAGATGTGTCAAGATGTAAAATAGAAGGTTATGTAATCATGAGAGGATTTTTCATAATATGAGGCATGTGAAAGGTTACATCTCCCATGAGTTTGAGGAGAGCAATAGTTAAGAGTATTGAAGAGTCATTTGTAAAGTTATATATTGGAGATAAAGCTCTATGTTATATAATATGATTATAATGAGCTATGTAGTGAGTCTTGTTATGTACGAAGATTTGAATTATGAATGTAATAGAGAAGTTTTGTTGTGCAATATTTTGAATGTGATTTTATGTGAGTGTTTTTATCTTGGATAAATTTACCTATGAGATCTTTAGGCATATTTTCCAACAGTTGTATCATAGCCACATTTAGTGGACTTTGTGAGAGTCATCTTGGTGAAAGCCACATTCATTAAGAGAGCTAAGGAGTATATTGCAAGAATATTTATGAGAAGAAAAATCTTGGAGAAAAATTTGGTGAGAAGAAAATTGGAAAGAGTTTCTATAATAACTAGAAAAATATTGGATTGTGAAAGAATTGTTGGAAGATTGGAAGAAGATTAGAAAATATTGGAATGTGAAGTTGTGTAATGACCCTCCTTGGAAGAACTTGATCTTGATACAAAATTATGTATTGATGAATGAATATCTAATGCATGTTCTTATTTCTATGTTATCAAGATGAGTGATATATGTATTTTATGCTTTGAATATGGTACTCTTGATGAATTTGTGATTGCATGATCGGGTACTCTCATCGGTGTAATTGTATGGGACAACCACTAGAGTTGAGAGAAATATGGGAAATTATGGATGAATTGTTCATAGATAGCTCAAGGGTAAAGTATACCCATAATATAGATGCATTACATTTACTTGCTATTTTTATACATCGTTGGGCCATGATATTACTATGGCAAAGGATTCATCCTTAGTAGGATTGGGGATAATATAATATTTATCTTAAAATCCACCTCCTCAAGGATAAAGCAACGTTATGTATCATGAATTTGATTAAGTCTTATTTTGCTTGAGTTGGAAGCTTAGATTTGTTTGATTAATCTAATGAAGTATTAATGAGGTTAATAATGCTAATACTTGATTTACTAATATCAATATTAATAATCAAACAATTTATATTAATTGATTTAGCTTTCAATTCAATTATCTTTGATTAAAAGGAAATATTATTTGTATGATTTGCTAAGGCTGGTAAAACCCTTCAAAAATTATAATGTTATCATGCATTAGTGGCACTTTAATTTAAAAGAATTAAAGGTCGGAACATGATCAATGTATTCTTTGGTAACATTCATGTGCAACGTTGGCATACAAGAAGTCCACACAAAGATATTTAAATCCCTGATTGGTTAAGCTTTAGGGTTTTTTTAAGGAAAAAAGGAGTTTTGAGACCGAAAGGAGTGATGAGCATGGATCTGAAGTAGAAGCATCTAGTTATAAGCATTGAAAGATAATTGCACTTGGTTGTTTGCTAATGCTTTGTTGTATATTAATCAGGAGTAGAGGCTTGATTTCTTTATATATATATGCTTGATCTTTTTACTCTGCCTTATTTTTTAATGTTTTATGTTGTTTGAGTGTGCTCTCTTTGGTACATTAATATGCTTTGGTTGGCATTCACCTTCATGTGTGCATTATGCTTGTGTATTCATATTTTAGGGTATTTATAGTACCCACCCAAGGTCACTACTATTGCTTTAAATATTTATTTGCTAGGTTCCAAACTTCTTGCTTATATTTTTGTTTATGCCACTTTGGTTGGGTTGTTTTCTGTGAGCTCGGGTGTCCTCCTGGATAGCTTTGTTTGAAGCTTTGGTTTTTTTTTATCCTTGTTGCTATGTTGTTCCCATGGTGCAGGTGTTTAAAAAACTTTTGGGCAATGCTCAGGTTTGTTTTTGCTCTCGTCTAGAGCAAGGGTAGAATAGGCTCTATAGCATACCGTTCCATGTTGAAGCGATTGTTTTAGTTTCTTAACCTTATCTTATGATAGCTTTAGTTTTTTATTATTCTTGGAGAGGTATTTTTTGTAATTCTTGTGTAATCATATGCCTAAGTGGAGGCTTTGCACTTCTTAGTCTGAAAGTTGGCTTTATATGATTTTAGTTTAAGTGCTTGTGGAAATAATTTTTAGAAGTCCTTTTATGGGTTGGACTTTATCTTGTTGCTTTATAGATATGAATCATGTTGGGTTGCTTAATTAAGTTCCTTTCATTATATTAATGGTTTATAATGACCTTGGAAAGAGAATTATCATTAAATAGATAGGAACTTGGATATTTTATATTGTAAGAAAATATTTCTTCTTTGCATCAACTTCATTATAGTTTAAAAGAGTAGAGTTGTTTATAAGTAATGCTATTGTATTTTGTAAGGAATGAATAAAACCTCTTGTTTATGGGGGTTTCATTTGATATTATTGATCTTTATATGTAAATTGTATGATAATTTTTTGTGCTAAGGAAAGCTAGTAGCTTTCAAACTAATTGAATGCTAGATGCTTTTAAAGAAAATATATAGTTTAGAATATCTTCTTTTGGAGATGAAAGAAATTATAATGGTTTCTTGAGACTTGAGTAGGTAAAGAAACCATAATAGAGAGAAGTATAGGATTCTCGTAGTGTTGTTGAAAAAATTTTGTGCATGGTAGATTGCATCTATTTTTAGAGCATGTTAAGTTGCATTGCATTAAGAGTTGTCCTGATCCCTAATATTTCTTGAAGTCCGTGGGAGATTCCTTTCATGAAGAAGATCGTGAAAAGAATATGGTGTAGAGGACATTTGGATGGCCTTGCTCTAATGTATTTGGAAAGGAAAAATGATTATGTAAATAGAAATTTAGAGTGTAATCCTTGGTTATTTTATTTCCATTATTGATAAGGCTTGGAGGCCTTTTGTAAGTGTGAATAACACAAGCTTATACTGAGAGGGGGGGTTAATAGTATAAGAACACTTTTTACTTTTTTCCCAAATAGTTTTATCCAATATAATCAATGGCAATATAAATAACAGTAACCAAAGCAATGCACAAATCATCACACACAATAAAGACACCAATTTAACATGGTTCACCCAATGTGGGCTACTCCATGGAGAAAATATTTCACTAAAATTTTCTCAATCAATCTCTTGGGAATACTTTCCCTATTATAATATTTATGGATCTCTATCCAAAGGAGATACCAATACCCTAATCAAGTTCGTGGATCTCTATCCATAGGAGAACTCCTTTATCCTTAGCTCTTACTAGTGATCTTCTAGAAGAACTGCTACCCCCACTACTCTGGCTAATGGATCTTTATCCATTGAAGACTCGTGTCCTCACTACCCTAGCTAATGGATATCTATCCACTAGAGACTGTCATCCTCTATACTCTATCACCTTCAAATTTCTATCTCAA
Organism: Wollemia nobilis; assembly: GCA_028583015.1. Classification (NCBI taxonomy): domain Eukaryota; kingdom Viridiplantae; phylum Streptophyta; class Pinopsida; order Araucariales; family Araucariaceae; genus Wollemia; species Wollemia nobilis. Next base: position 16,921,658 of record JAQPPZ010000521.1, read on the forward strand.
ATTTACACTAAACATAATCCTTCGATCTAGCACAAATCTATCCTCTACACTAAACACAGTCCTTTGGTCTAGCGTAAATATGTCCTCTAATATGCACTAAACACATTCCTTCGGTCTAGCATAAATCTATCCTCAATATCTATCCTCTTATTTGTACTAAACACAATCCTTCGATCTAGCACAAAATTTGTTCTCAATATTTGTCCTTAAGCCTTAACAAAAAGCTTGACTCAATCTCAAATCAACTCTTCTAGATCTACCCCAAACCTTAACTCAAGGTTTGAACAAATCAACCAATCAACTCTGCTCTTAAGTCTTCTTAAAGACTTGTCTCAAATTTGCCTTGTAAGCTTCCATAAAATCTCACACTAATCTGTCCACAAGTCCTCTCTATAACTTGTCCAAATTTGCTCTACAAGTCCTCACTAGAACTTGTCCAAATCTTCTCAAAAAGTCCTCACTAGGACTTATCCAAATTTGCTCTCAATTTGTATTGTAAGCTTTCACAAAAGCTCACACAAATTTTTCCACAATTCTTCTCAAAGACTTACCTCAAATCTTCTCAACAAGTCCACACTAGAACTTGTCCAATATCATATAAACATAAAGAGAATTTTTAGAGACTCAATATGCTTCTCATTCAACACAATGCTCAATTACTTTCAATCACTCTTTCAAAAACATACAGAGAATTGTTAGAGACTTAATATGCTTCACATTCACCTCAATGATTAATTACTTTCAATCACCTTTTTGAAACATATAAAGAATTGTTAGAGACTCAATATTATTGACATTCACAAACTCTCAATCACTTCCAATCTCTCTCATCATAGAAACATATAGAGAATTTTTAGAGACTTAATATGTTTCACACTCATCAACACTCAACCACTTTCTCAAATCAATTCAGAATATAGAATAATTTGTTTCATATAACTTGAGCTATCACTTCACACATCCACTTGACTAGGCTCAACCAACTCTACTCAACCAATCACTCAATGAAATAATCCTTTCTCACAAACCCTAGTCCAAGCATATGAAAAATCACTCAAAATATTTCCAACAATGCTTATCAACCAATCTCACATAACAATGATACTCATGTTCTTTCCAAATTCTAGTTCAAGTTCTTCACTCAATTTAATTACTTCAACAACAATGCTTATAAAACAAGGTTTTATCAACAAATCTTTTTATTCCAGAAAACCTTGAAGCATTAAATCAAAACACACTCAACAATACTTATAAAAAAATCTTCACATATAGCTCAACAACTCAATAAGGAAACCTAATCAAGTCCTTTTCACTCCAAAGTTGTTTTTCAAAAAACCAATCAATCAAATCAACCAAGGAAGAATATGCCCATACCTTTTTCTTTTATGGAGAATGATATTCAACACCTGTCTCAAATATCACCACTTTATTTGCCAAGTACAAGGGTTAGATGATAAGAATTATCACCCTAACACTTTTCACAATTTAACTTAATCACAAAGATAAATTAAAATCCAAATACACCTTATTGCTCCATCTCAACAATAAATTTCAACATCATTAATTTCATCATAAATCCTCTTTAAAATATAATACAACTTCTACTTCTTTCTCAATATTGCATTTAAATTAAATAATTCATTTTATTACTAAATGCAATAAATCAATTTCTCTTTCCTAAGGTGCAAACAATGTTACCCTAGCAACATTCACTATTTACCCCTTAGGTAAATGAAACAATTTATTTAGACCTTATCCCTCCACACAACTTTGGCAAAAGCAATAATTAAAAATAAAATTATAAAAACCTTTTTTTGCCCTCTTTGTGAATTGCGGGATTCAAACTTACACCACTGTCGTTGTAGTGTCTTGGTCGCGGCTTCCACATCGTGTGAGCCAAGCACTCACCTTGCTCCACTAAGGCACAATATACGCCTTATGCCTTCGCTGCCCTTTAGAGCCTTTTGGCTCCTTTCTCCACCACGTCTCCTTGCTCCACATAATGCTTCGAAGGCACTTCTCCAAAAAAAATGTGCACGAGCCTTGCACCGAATATTGTGGAGGATGAATCGAATAAATTTTTAATGCTTTGGCTAAGGTATAAATACCTTGTGCCATTGTTCCATGCACATCATCGAAGGTGATTTTATGGAGGTCGGTGCTAAGGTTTTGCATTTAAATATTTTAATTTATAAATTATTTAAATTCTTTAGAATTTAAATTTTATAAATTAATATTTAAATCTCTTAGCTTTATAAAAAGCCTTCTTAGATTTTAATCAAAACCTTTTATTTTTTCTCATTATGGTTTTTAATATAACCTTTTATTTTGCTTCACATAATATTAAAAATAATATTATGAAGCCCATTTTCATCAACCTCTGACATTGCTTATTTTGACCTTTTGACATCACCGGTGGTTCACTTCTTGGTATCAATGACAACTTCATGCCTTGACATCAATGACAACTCCATGGACTCAAAATGTCCAACAAAGTGCATGAACATATTTTGATTTTTGTGTAATCAATAAATGAATAATGGGTTAGTTTTTTATCTCCTTTAATATGCTTTTCATTATGGAAATAAAGGGAAATTTATATGCTAGCATTGATCTAATTGAGGTTGCTTAAACTAAGTAGATGTTTTAAACTAGCATCATGTTAAAAGTTACCATTATGACTATAATTTTTTATTCCAGCAAGATGTTTCTTCCATACTAGCTTTATATTTAATTTAGATCTAGCATTTTATAGCTAAGCATAACACTTCATTACTTAATTAAAATAGAGATGTTAATTATTTTTTTAGCATAATATTAGGGGTGGGGTTCTTGGGCATTGATTTAGAACCTTCTAAGACCCTTGAGTCAAAGAATTAATCCAATACCGGGAGGAGTTGTGAAGATGTAATAACCAAGTAGATGTGAGTCCTAGAAGGAGTTGTAGTGATGCAATATCTAGGCACTCACGAATATGGAAGGAGTTGTGGTGATGCAATAACCATATTCTTGTGATTGATACATCTTAAAAAATGAGGATCAGGTGTTCCACAACTATGTAGTTAATGGAATCAATTACGAGATAGTTGTGATGGTACCATAAATAATGAGGTTTAGGTAACCATGCTCATCACCAAGTGAGACGTAATGGCCTTAGTTAGCTTGTGTAGGTATGGTAACTAAGCACCAATGATTTATGTTAGAAAAAACTACATAAACAAACTTATGGATATGTTAGGGAATAGGTGTACTTCTTTAAGTGCTATGGGCCTTAAAGGATAATCCCTACGCTATGGCCAAATTGCCCTATACCAGTGAGGGTATGGGAAAGGTGAGGGGACCACTTTGGCATCCTTCTAAATGGGTGAGGTTTAGTAAGGTGAATCCCAAAAATATGGGATGTTGTCCACTTCCATCCACTTAAGTATCATCTATAGCGACATTTAACTCAAATATGGTAAAGCCTTGATCATGTTGGAAAATTATACTTGGAATTCCTTGTGAACCTACTTATTAAAAAAAACTCCCTCAAGCTGCTTTTGGTGGGTCATTACAGTTGGTATCAAAGCTCTAGGTTGTAGGACTAGAATATTCTATAGATTATGCCTAGGATAAGTCTTGACTTGATTTGCTACTTTGGGGAGACTTACTCTCCTAGGAACCTTAACATGATTGGGAGAAGCTAGGAATTACATGTCGACTGGACTAGTTAGACCAAGGAGTAAAAGTCTTAGAGAGTGTAGTTTCTTATTGGGGATGGCACCTTTCGGGTAGGCAAGAGTGACCATGATCATTATCAGTTGAGTGATAATGGTCTAATTTAGTTCATGAGGGAAATAAAACTAACTAATTACAAGTACAATTGATAAAATTATGACTTATTCATCTTCTTTGTGTGGATAGGAGGTGTATCGCTCCAAATTTTTCACATCCCTACCTTCAGGCTATAGGATCCGTGCCCGGAAGGAGGATGGGAAAAGGATGGCGCGGTACCTCGAACTGAGAGGCCTTGCGAAGGTCCCGCCTCTCAAGGGAGGTGTATTATGGTGATTTTTCGATGGATGGTGGGTTCACCAGGAAACATTTAATGGCAGTTTCCATGCCTAGGTTGGGAATGTGTTTTGTGTGTTCAATTTTATCCTTAAACATCCATGTCATAGGTTTGGCCAAAATGCGTCTAAGTTATTCTATATGAAGATGCAGATTAAATGAATACAGAAAAGTAGATTAGGACAGAAAAATAGAGAAATTAAGCAAGATTAAAAATCATACCTGATCCGGATGTCTGATGAAGATTCTGATTCTTGAAGCAGTCGGGATCGCCTCTGATTTGACAGGATCGTCTGAGATCTGACAAGATCGTCTGAGATCTGACGAATTCGTCAGACGAATTCGTCAGAGACCTGCAAACAGAGAAATAGGTGCAAAACACAGAAAATACAACTATTCTAACAGAGGAAAATAATGTAAAATGACAATAAGAACATCAAACTGAAAACTATAAACAGAAACATGAATGCATCATACTGATTAAATAATAATTATGACTTAATTATGCATTTGATCTAGATGGGTGAACTCCAAGATGCAAGATAACATAAAATAACAAATAAACTAGCTAATTGCAGAACAAAACAGCAGATTGAAGAGAGGAAAATGCAAACTTTGGGCATTGATTGCCTCAATGTTGACTGCAGTCGAAATCGTCTCGCATTGGTACGAAATCGTCTCTGATTCGACAGGATCGCCTCCGATCTGAACAGGATCGTCCGCGACGATGTAAGCTTGCTCCGGCTGAAAAACACTAAGGTACCTGCAACAAAATTTGAATAGAACTAATGCAAATAACAATTTAGGATGCCTTAATGCGTGTGAAGTCAGTTTACAGAGAATTTCAGCCAGGGGGGTGCTAAGGGGAGGGCTTAGGATTAAATAAGCTTAGGAGGGAGGTTAGGAGGTTGGAGATCATCCCTATTTGGGAGATCTCCAACGGGGAAAGGGTCTCTAACGGCACAGACACGCTTCTACCCGGATTAGAGACGTCGTTGGAACAGAAGCTAATTGTGCAAAATCAGTTTTGGGACAAGATCGTCTGGACGTCCTAGCCCAGACGAAATCGTCCGATCTGAGGCGATATCGTTCGATCGGCGACGATATCGTCAAACGGTCAAAACAACCTCTAAAAATGGCGCGGGAAAGGAGGAAACGGATTACACGGCGGTTAACGGGCGGTTTGGGAGGTTAAAATTTGAATTTGAATATTTACTAGAGTAAATGTAATTACTAAGGTTTTACTGCGCCAATTTTAGGGTGCTACATTTTGCCCCCTCTTTAGCGAATTTTTTGAAGAAAATGCGTTAAAGATGAGTTCTTCTCGATCTACGAGAAAGCAAAAAATTATTCCCATTTTTAGGCGACGATTCTTGGTCGAATCGTACGACAACTTACTATGGTGCCCCCTCCGTGTTTTTACCCAAATCGAACGTTTGAGGTAAAAACGCGGAAAAGCAAAATTGTTTTTAATTATTTTTGAATAAAATTAAGAAAAATAGGGTAAAACCCTAATTCATTTTTACTGTTCATTTTTCTGGTTTTTAGAGCTCTGCAAGCAAAAATGGTGGAGACGGCGCACAGATCGACAGAGGTCCGGCGCGGGCTACGGGTAAGAGTCTAAACTTAGCTTAGAATGCTTGAATTTGAATTTACATGCTTGTTAGGTGAATTTTGATCAATTTTTGAGCATCGCGGCCATTTTTGGGCCGTCGACGTCGTCGGGACGAAATCGTCCCGATTTCGATGAAATCGTCTCAAGTTCGCCGATTTCGTCTAAGGGCGAAATCGGCGAAAGGGGGACGATTTCATCAAATTAGGGACGATTTCGGCTTGCGAAATCGGAGACGATTCTGCTCAAATTGGGGACGATATAGTCCAATTGTGGACGATATCATCAGTTGTATAAAATTGAACTTATTTTAACTTGCATTTTTAATTAATGATTTTTTATTAATGATTTGTTTTTTATTGTTGTTTATGTTGCAGAGAGGTTTGCTAAAGAGCAGAGAATGGAAGTACGAGGGGTTGAGAGATGACTTGGCCGCTCTAACACAGGCAGAGCGGGATCAGCTGGCACAAGCCGGCTTACAGCATGTGGCAGAAATGCCACAAGTGTCTACAGACATGGGGCTACTGACAGCCCTAGCAGAGAGGTGGTATCCGGGTTCTTCTTGTTTTCGGCTACCGATAGGGGAGATGACTCCCACACTGGAGGATGTATGGAGGATTCCGAGAATCCCCATACAAGGACGGTTGATCACTCCTACGGCCAATCAGGGCCATGCTATGATGCGGTTGTGTGGTGACCCGAGCTTCGCCCTGGAGAAGGGCGGAGTTAACATCGAGGCGCTGCGTCAGATGCCTGGGGCATCTAGACTCACACAGGTTTTGGTCGGAGTAGTTGGTGGACTTCTGTTGTGCCACCAGAGCGGGTGCAGGGTACCATGGGTGCTAGCAGATGTGATCTGCGACATGCGAGACCATGGCTACAGATTCTCTTGGGGCAGTTTTGTTCTATGTCGACTGTACAGGATCCTGCATGGGGTCGTGTACAAGGGCGGCCGATGTCTGGTTATGACATCGCTTCTACAGGTTTGGTGCTGGGAGCACATTGCAGTGCGGAGGCCGGTAGGGCTTCCTTTGATAGGGATTGATGGGGAGAGGCCCCGAGTTTTCTACTGGTGGCTCCGGAGAGGGTCACAGTGGTGGATTGACCTACCGATGTCCCGGAAGGAGACTACTGGATGACCTTGTCCCAGACCAGATCACCTGGAGGCCATGGAGGGAGCACCCAGGGTGGGCCGAGGATGGACAGGAGCTGGCTCGCATCAGGCGAGTCTGCTGGCTAAGGATGGAGAGGGGAGAGGTGGAGCTCCACCGCTACGATCGAGTTTTGTGATAGTTCGGTCTACAGCAGGGGATCCCATCTCTCAGGGATTACGAGTTTTCCTGGACTATCCGGGATAACACCACAGTGAGCGGGGCTCCAGATATGCAGCGCTTCTGGAGTCAGGACTCGAGATGATGCCCCCATTCAGCCAGTGGATGGGGACGATGCAGGGGTAGCCGATGGCTACGATGCCTGGTATGCAGGCATCCGCCCTCCTCGGATGACGAGGGCTCAGGGTCCGATTCACGTAGTTGTGCATCGGATAGGGAGGCGGTGCCAAGCGGCTATGGAGGTGGCCCAGGGTCACGGAGGGAGAGAGCTGAGGAGGCCATAGGCATAGGAGAGGCCGTGACAGTGGGAGAGGAGGGCGGAGAGACCCCCTTCTCCATAGAGAGAGAGGCCACCATCGCTCGATAAGGGCAAGGGTGTCGACACTGGGGAGAGTAGCGAGACAGCGACTCTTCGAGCGGAGACAATCCATCTCCAAGCACAGGTGCAGACCCTACAGGAGGAGGCTGCATGACACCGAGCTGAGGTGACACAGCTCAGAGATGAGATTGCATGCCTTAGAGCATGGGGCGGAGGGGCGAGCACTGGGGAGCTGACACGGGCTATTGCCCAAATCACTTTCTATCAGACATTATACTATCAGATGGTGCCAGAGGAGGATAGACTACCACTGCCAGCTAACATCGCAGATCCGATCAGGATCGGGTCGTCGAGGACTTCGTCCCGATCGATGACTAGGACTCGTAGTACCACTCATACTGCGATGGGGCCACCTCGTCCACCTCAGGGCGGGGGAGGAGATGAGGCTGAGAGCTCGAGGGGTTCTCGAGGCTAGACTACTGCATGGCATTGTACAGATTGATATGATAGCATTTATTATTTTTTGATATAGAGGATTGAGTATGCCGAGGTACAGATTGTGGCATACCAATCCAATTTTGATATGATGTATATATATTGTTGATAGATATATGAGATGAGATATGTTTTTGATCATATGACTTGTGTCTTATGTACTTTTATGATGCTTTTAATGTTTTAATTGATTAATGTGATGATTCATGTAATTATGTCATTGGAAATATTATGGTTTGAATGTCATGCTGTAAGATTTTAAATGAAAGAATCTGATGTAACAAATTGGTTGTTTGATGTGATGTGATAAAAGATAAAAAGAGACTTCTAACAATAATTTCAAAGGACATTGTCGCTATTATAGACCATTTCATGGAGTCGCCGCTCACTCGGTCGTCAAGCTAATCCCAGTATAAAAATATTGTTTAAAAAGTAAAAGAGTGCTTAAGAGACTGTCTTAAGACTTTGGTGCAATGGTGCAAATGATGATGATGATGGTTTGTTTTCAGATTTTCATAAAAATAGTATGCATGAAATAATGTTAAAATGATTTTTGCTAGGCATAAATTCCTAAGTGTGATAAATTTTTTGGATAATTCCCTAGGAATTATACCATCATTGCAAAATTGAAGGTTGACATAATGACATGAAATAGTGATAATGTGCTTTCCTTTTTGTTTTGAAAACATAATTGTATAACAGAATGATTTAAGTCATATGGTTTTCATGATTTTTAAATAGATGGGGAATAAAAATTGTTACAATGGTTTGCGCTAGGCATAGAATATGTAGGTATAGACTTATACCATCATCGCGAAATCCAAAAAAAAGATAGTTTTATTGCATGATTGATTTTTGATAAACAGAAAATATGAAGAGGAAGACTTGTGCTAGGCATAAAATTCCAATTTTGGTTTTAGAACTATACCATCGTCGCGAAAGTCGACAATATGTGTTGTGATTGTAGGGTTTTGAAAGAAATTTTTGATTTTTGTGATTATGTATGTAGTTGTCTTTAGACTAAACAACTATTTTTTTAAAGAAGAAAATGAATTATTCCAAACAAATGGCAAAAAATATTTCAAAGTATCTTAAAGACAAAAGTTAGATTTATAAGGAATCCCATGTGCATATGTGAATTCATTTCCAATCTTGATTTATCATAATGATACACAAAATCTCTCAAATACAAAATGTGTGTGCAATTGCATTGTTCATTTACCAGTTTGAGCAAGGTACTATGATACAAGTGATTTGAATGAACCAAATAAGTGTTCATTAACCATGATTTAGATGCATATAACCATACTAGACTACTATGTAAGTCGGATTATCAAGAGCTAGCTAATCCATAAGGAGACATAGGTCTGTACAAAAGAAGGTCGCTAATGTGACGGACATATCGCCACGCTAGGAGTTACCCAAGGCCAAGCAGGTTGGGCACAAACCACATGTTATGGGGCTTACCTCACAGTTTTCGAATAATTGAGAATTCCAGGGATTCAAGCTCATCAACCCTTCTTTTCTTTTCAAAGGGTAGGGAAAGGGATTTTATTGCTTTCTTTTTGCTTTCTTTTCTTTTTTTTTTCTTTCTTTTGTATTTTTGCTTGATTTTTGAGATAATGCTTGAAACATTGTTGTAATGATATAAAATAACATTTTTCTTTTTCTCTTTTTCTTGAACTTTGCTTTTTCTTTTTGTTCTATACTAGGGATACTTGCTCGGATTAGCTGTAGAGCAAGGGATTTTTATTCTGGGTAGGGGTGAGCTTGTCCTTTTGCCAATTCTCAAAGATTCTAGACCATGTGCATGATAGGATAGCAGGGGAAACTTTTCGCTCAAGAAACCACTTCTACTATGTAGCAAAGCATGGAAATTACAAATATAATCATTTTATTGTGAAAAGATGTGCTTGGTTTAAGTAAATAACAAGATCAATTCTCTGTGCTCAAACGTTATTTAATTGAATTTTGTGGACTTTGATATAAGAGAGATTAGTAATCATGCCAGATAAAATCAAGATATTTATTTTTGTGTTTGTGAAAGTGAGAGATTCCAAATAAATGCTAATTTATCCAAAATAATTTGAAACATATAATTGCAACATTTGTAAGCAGATATATATAAATAAATACTGTTTTTGAGAAGCTTTGAGAATGTTGACTCTCTCTTTCTTCTTTATATTATTTTGGTTTCGAAAGAGTCAAGAATATTGTTGTTTTGATTTTTATTTATTATTTTTGAAAGAATTAACAAGTGCCAAATAATTTTGAAGATTTTGATGATTATGAATGTTTTTGGTGTTTTTGAATTTATAAATTGAAAGAAATACAAGATAGTGATTTTGAAATATTTTAAACAAATATATACAAGGATGAAATGACCAAATTTATACATAGTAACGTTTAAGATGCAAAATATTCATGGGTTCTTTAAGTTCTTTACCATCTAAGGTAGATAATTTGTATGCTCCCGATTCAGTGATAATGTATGGTCCAAGCCAGTTGGGCTCAAATTTACCTTTAAGGTCCTTAGTTGCATTAGTATTTTTTTGATTTTCTTTTAAAACAAGGTCGCCGATCTCAAAGGATCGATGACGAACTTTTTTAGCATATGATCTTTTAAGCTTGTTTTGGTAGGCACGGAGATGCTCCAAAGCATTGATGCATTTTTCATCTAGGAGTTCCAGTGATTGAGTCTGCCAGCTCGATATTCATCTCCTACTTCGGTATCTTGAAGTAGCAGAGCCAAAGAAGGAACTTCTAATTCAAAGGGAAAAATGGCTTCAGCACCATAAACCAAAACAAATGGTGAAGTTCCCGTGGGGGTTCGAACACTAGTTCGATAGGCCCACAAGGCTGGATATAACTGAATGTGCCAGTCGCGGCCAGTTTTATTGACCAATATTTTAAGGATTTTGATTAAGGTTTTGTTAGATGCTTCTGCTTGACCATTACCCTGAGGATAATAGGGAGTGGACCAGCGATGTTGAATTTTGTATTTTTGGCATAATTTTTTAACATCTTTATTTTTGAAACAAGTTCCATTATCAGAGATGAGATTTGCAAGAATTCCGAACCTACAAATGATTTGATTAAAGATAAATTTAGAGACTTGTGTGCCAGTGCAGGAAGCTAAAGGCATAGCTTCAACCCACTTCGTGAAATACTCGGTGGCGGTTATGATGAATTTGTGTCCATCGGATGACACGGGATTAATTTTGCCAATAATATCTAAACCCCATTTTGAAAAGGGCCAAGGAGATGAAATAGCCTGCAGCTCTTGTGCAGGCGCATGGACAAGGTCAGCATGTTTTTGGCACTTGTCGCAATGGCGCACATAATCATGTGCATCCTTTTCCATGGTAGGCCAAAAGTATCCTATCCGAAGGAGCTTTTTAGCAATGACACTACCATTGAAGTGTCCTCCACAAGATCCATCGTGGGCTTCACTCAAGGCTGATTTGGATTCTTCTAAATTCAAACATCTTAATAGGATACCTTCAAAAGATCTCCTATATAAAGTATTGCCAATTATTACAAATCGACTTGCTTGTCTACGTAATAACCGATGCTGGTTTCTATTAGAATTGGCAGGGAAAGTCCCATTTTGGAGAAAATCAAATATATCCGTATACCAAGGTTTCGGAGTAGTTTCATTGATTAGAAACACATCCAAAGGTTCTAAGCATGATTTATTTGAAGCGGGTTCCTGGAGTCGACGAATAATGATAGTAGCATATTCGTCATCTAACTCCAAGGGGAGGAGAGATGCAGCTGCGGCCATAGCATCAGCCGCACGGTTGCAAGTTCGAGGAATAGCTTCCAAGGTAACTTGATCAAATAGAGACATTAATTGTAAAACATAGGCTTTATATGGGCATAGTTTATCATCTCTGGTCCGATAAACTTCATTAATTTGGTTTATAACCAGTTGAGAATCACCAAAAACTAACGAGATGTTTAATTTTTAGCGCCAAGGCAGCTCGTAATTCAAGGATTAGAGCTTCATATTCAGCAATATTGTTGGTGCAAGCAAATGTTAATTTGAAAGACAGAGGAATAAGATGTTTTTGCAAGGATATTAAAATAATACCCGCACCAACCCCACTCATGCATCGAGATCCATCAAAGTATAAGGACCATTGTTCAATATGGTCGCCTCTAATTGAAGGCATTCATCTGGAAACTCAATGATGAGGGGATGGGTAGACTCTAAGGGTGCAGCAGACTAATTGATCTGCTATGATTTGACCCTTAACAGACTTCTGTCCTATGAATGTGAGATCAAACTCACTTAGAGCAAGAACCCACTTGGCCGTGCGACCCGATAAATAAGGTCGACTCATGAGATACCTTAAGGGATCGTATTTAGCAATGACATAAGTTTTTTGACTAAGCATATAATGGCATAATTTTTGCGTAGCAAAAACGACTGCTAGACATAGTTTTTCTAATGTTGTATAGCGGGTTTCATAACTGATGAAGGTTCGGCTAATATAATAATTAGCACGTTCTCTCTTTTCATCATCAAGCTGAGCTAACATAGCTCCTAAAGCAGAATCCGAAGCTGAAATATACAGGAGGAATGGGCGATCAGGTTTAGGCGGTGAAAGCACAGGTGGATTAAGGAGGTATTGCTTGAGAAGTTCAAAAGCTTCTCTACATTCGTCGTCCCAATTAAAAGGGACATCCTTCTTAAGAAGTTTAAGAAAGGGACCGGTTTTGTCCTCCGACTTATCGATGAAGCGACGGATGGCTTGAAGCTTACCTTGTAAACTTCGTAACTCGGATATATTAGTAGGTGCGGGCATATCAGTGATAGCCGCAATCTTGAGAGGGTCAATTTTGATACCACGTAAAGAAACTAAAACCCCTAATAGTTTACCGGACTTAACTCCGAATATGCATTTTGTTGGATTTAATCGAATAAGATATTCTCGTAATCGATTAAAAACTTTTCTCAAATCATCTAAATGATTATCTTCATTAATAGAACGGGCTATAATATCATCTACATAATCATGTAGGATATCATGCATCATATCATGAAAAATATAAGTCATAGCTCGTTGATATGTTGCACCTGCGTTCTTTAAGCCAAATGGCATCACTTTCCAACAAAAGGTACCCCAGGGGGTAATGAAGGTTGTTTTAGCCTGATCCTCAGGAGCTATCCTGATCTGATTATAACCAGAGAATCCATCCATTAAGGACATCATCCCACTCCCGATAGTAAAGTCAATGATTTGATCCATGTTTGGAAGAGGAAAATCATCTTTAGGGCATGCAGCGTTAATATCTCTAAAATCTGTGCAAACCCTAACTTTGGTGGCTTCTTTCTTGGTGACTGGAACTACATTTGAGATCCATTCAGCATAATCAATAGCTTGTATAAAAACAACATTTAGGAGTTTTTCTAACTCCCCTTTGACTAGCAGAGCCACTTTGGGATGCATTTTTCTAAGTTTTTGTTTAACAGGTTTAGCATCCGGATGGACCACTAGATGATGCATGACTACAGAAGGGTCTAGACCTGGCATATCTTCGTATGTCCAAGCGAAGACATCTTCATACTCTTTAAGGAATGCAATATATTGTTCTTGTTTTTCTTGACTTAATTCTGATCCAATATTGATTATGTGAGGACTATCCTCAGTTCCAATATTAATTTTAATGACGTTTTCTACCTCCATGTGTAGATCTCTTTCAAAATTAGGTGGGGCGGGTGAAACGCCCAATTCTTGTAATTCTTGTAAGGTTAATTTGGATAATTCATCTTGAGGATTAGTGGCCTCAAGTTGGGCTATAGTTGGTATAGAACCATCAAAATAAAATCCATTGTGTAACATCTCTTCAACAGAGACGTCGTGGAAGATATCTCCTTCCAACTCCTCATCGGAGTCGGCAATCATTTCGGGGTAAGCTATGGATAGCATGTTACATGTAAATGGCTGATTTTTTAGAGGCAAATCATCACACCTATCCAAATAATCTTGATAACATATGAGTTGATCATCATCTTCAAAAGGAAAGGGTTGACCCTTACTAGGAAATAGGCCCACACCACAACGGGCGAGGCCACGGTTCTACCTCGAAAGGTTCTTTCATGCCATTTTGGAAAGGTCCCAAGCCTTTCCCTTTATATCCCATTTTAAGCATTATGGGTTTAGCTTTAATATATTCATTGGTAAAATAACACCGAGCATATCCCTCATGATGAGTTTTAATGTTCCGAGGGATTCTTCCCCGATCATATCCTTTATAAATGAAGGCACAACTCCCGACTTGGTAAGTACTTCCCATAGGTTGTGGGAGGCCCAAAGTACGAGGAGATGGCGGCAAGTTATTTAAAAGAATTGAATCTTGCATGAAAGCATTTGTTTTTTCTGATATTAAGATTGTGGATAAATCCGGTAAAAGTTCATCGGAAAGAGCATAAGATGTAGAAGGATCATTCCCTATATCTTTAGATGTGGAAGGTATGATAGATGTTGATAATGTGGAAGTGTTAATAGATGGGTCTATAGGTTTTGAAATTATAGGGATAGAACATGAAGGATTGGTTGTAGATTGAAGATCTTTTTGAGGTTCTAGAGTGGTTTGTTTAGAAGATTGTTGATCTATATAGGAGGATGAAATTAATGGAGGGGAAATAGGTGAAGTTATGGGTGTGTGTTTCACAGTTTTGGATGAAAAATAAGAGTTAGGATGTGTGGATGATAGAGCAGGGCAAAATTGCACTCCAACGGGTTACGCCAAAGCACACATATCAAAGGGTCTAGGGTCACCATGGATAGTGACCAACTGATTTTTAAATTTGAACTTAACACATTGGTGTAAAGTTGATGGGACAACCCGCATTGCATTGATCCAAGGACGACCCAAGAGTATATTGTACGATGCGGGGCAATGTACAATAAACATAGTGGTATCTAGAGTTCGAGGACCAACTTGCAATGGGATGGTAATAACTCCACACGTTTCTTGTGTTTCGTCATTAAAAGCTTTGATAATCATGTCAGTTTTCTTCATTTCATCACTTCTAAAGCCAAATCGTTGGTAGAAGTCAAGAGTGCAAATGTTTAGAGATGAACCATTATCAATCAGGACTCGTTTAACAACTACATCTCCAATTAGAGCAGTAATATATAAGGGATTATCCTTATGTAAACTGTGTTGTGGGATATCTTTATCCCGGAAGTCAATACAATCAACTTCTCGAGTGATGATAGTATTGGCCATGGCTTCAGGTTGAATGTTTTGAGGTACCATCATTTGGCTTAATGTAAGCATCAACTCATCCCTATGGGTAGGAGAAGATCTTAACAAATCCAAAAGGGAAATTCTGGCTGTAGTATTGGATAATTGCTCATTAATATTGTAAGGGGGTTTAGGTTGAACATTGGAAGCATGATTCCCTTTATTGGGATTTTTCAAAACGAATGGAGCTGATCCATCATTCTGGTTTGGTTCTTGTTGAGAATTTTGAGCCTGTTGTCGGGTAACGACTCCAATGGTACCTACAATGTTATATTGAGGACGTTGAACTGGTCTCGGTCGAGCATTTATGGCTTGTTCATCAGGGAGGAATTGATTAGAAGAAGGTCGAGTAGTAACTCTTCTAGGAAATGGTTCTTCTGGAACCATAGCATCTGTGATGGGTTGAATAGGATCTGATTCATTTTTAGAACTATTCGATTGGTTTGAAGTGATGTCTATCTCACTTTCAGTATCTGATTCTATATCACTAGAATCTGAAGTTGGAATATTATGTAAGGGCCTGGTCGTAACCATGGATAAAGTTGTGTCAAATATTTGAGGATCCTGAATAGGTAATTGTCCGCTAATGGTTCCTACATATCGGGTAGGAGGAGGAACATTATGATGTTCGATTTGATTGGCCACCTCTTTACCATGTCTTGGTAAAGGGTGTTGAAATATGTCTAATGTTTGATTAGCATTTTGATTTTGATTTTGGGGAATGTTCTTTTGAGGGTTATTAGGAGCATTTTGTTTAGGTTGGAAGGCTTGCACCTCCATTTCATTATTATCAATTAGATCCTGTATTTTATGTTTCAACCTTTTACAAGCGTTGGTAGAGTGTCCAGGTCCTCTATGGAAATCACAGTGTAAGTCGGCTCTATATCCGGGTATAGTTGGATCAGGTTCCCGGATAGCTGGTAATTGGATCAAACCTCTTTCGAGTAATTGAGGTAAAATAGTTGATAACGGTTGATTCAATCTAGTAAATTCTCGAGGAGGCTTATCAGGAGGTTTCAATATAAATTTTTCTGTTGTTTTCGTTGCATTGATATTAGCAACATTTCTGCTGTCAGTGACTCCGTCACCAACAACTTGTTTGTTTTTATATTGATTTCTGGAGATTTTCTCATCATCCTTCTTCCTAAGTTGGCCTCTCCTAATGAGGGCATCTTCTACTCTTCGAGCTAAATCTATAGCTTGATCGAAGGTAGTTAAAGTAGTAGTTGATAGCTCATAAGATATTTGTTCTTGTAAATTATTGATAAAAATGTCCAACATTTCCCTATAAGGTAGCACAAAGTGCAGTTTTCCTATCAACTGCCTCCATCTAGCTAAGAAATCGGCAAAACATTCATCCTTATCTTGTTTTAAGTTGTATAAATCTTTAATGGTTACATGCCTCTCGATGTAGGCACTAAATTGATGGACAAAAGATTCAGTTGTTTCTTCAAAGTTTCTCAAGGAATGAGTGGGCAATTGATAGTACCACTCTAATGCCATTCCACCTAAACTTTTTGGGAACATTTTTAGTAATAGCAAGTCATCATGTGATATATCATGACATGCTATCCTAAACATGCGAAGATGCTCTATGGGATCTTCGGTTCCTTTATATATAGGCAAGATAGGCATGGGAAAATGCTTAGGGTATGGTTGTGCTACAACTATGGGATCCAAAGGTTGACTACATATCTCTCGATAATTATACGAGGGACGGTAAGGATCTATCTGGTCCATACGCGAAGCTAACTGTTTCACCATGGCTTCCAGATTACTAGTTTGCCCACCATATTGGTTCGGTAGGGCATTGATATGGGATTTGTGAGCATATGATGGAGGGACATGAAGATTAGATGCTATGTTGCTATTGTGTAAATTGTTGGTAGGAAAGGTGTTATGAAGGAATTTTGAAGTTGTATTATGTTGTATTCCAGATTGTTGAAAATTGGTGTTTGACTTCATTTTAGGTTTTTGTTTACTTGAAGCATATTGATCAATAGTTTGGCGAAGTAAAGCAGTGAAGGAAGTTTTCTTTTGTGTGGGAATGATTTTGGGCTGAATAACAGGTTCCTTAGGAGGTTGGGTAACCTGTTGTTTTGACATGTTTTGAATCATAGTGACCATATCTGTATTGGATGGTCCAGCCTTATCACTTTCTTGATCAATGAAAGACAAGGGATTAGTGCGCACATCAAACATATGTTCCATGGCTGCTTGAGTGTCACTAATTTGCCCTTTATCCATACGAACTGCCATATTAAGGACACCAATGTTATTATGGAAAAATTTCCAGAAATGATCTACGTTGTCAAAAGCAATAGTTCCATCTGGAGCTACTCTAGGGGATGAGGATCCATCCTCTTTAACATTTTCTTCTTGTTCATTGTCTTCACCTAGGTCATCTTCTGGTTGATCTAGAGTTTCTCCTTCCGGAATTGGATCTTCAGGAAGGACATTTGGGTCTCTAGTTTTATCTTCTAACCAATCTTCTTCTTCTCCTTCAGTTTGTTTACCATTCCTAAGTTTAGGCATTGTGCTTAATTTTTAGATTTCAGCAAATATATATATATATATATATATATATATATATATATATATATATATAAAGCAACAAGCTTAAGAGGTATATATTAATTATATACCTACTACAATATTTAAAATGAAAGGTTTTGGTTTTTCTTTTTATGTTTTTTTTTTAGTTTTTCTTTGTTTTTGAAATAATATTGTAAAGATAACAAATAACACAATATGCAAGAAATAATATTGAAAACAATGATCTAATTTTCTATAAACAATTTATAAATATCATTAATGGGCTCGAGTTCTTCAGGAGTCATGAAGTGTTCTTCTTCAAATTGAAAGTTTTCCTTCAAAAATTTAATGAAAAGAGCTATAGAAATACCATGTATTTCAGATTCTGGTTGATAATAATAATTCTCACGACAATATTCACGATACAACATAGCTCTAGGAATTCTGTTCCATCTTCTTCTAATCATAAGATCAGTTTCTTGGGATTCTATATGAACTAGAAATTGGCGTACCACAACTGTGTTCTTGAGGTATTCCTCGAAAGTGAAAAATTTTGAAGATACAAGAGCTCTCCTATAAGCTAACCATCTATGGCAGGCTCTCTGAAGTTCATGATAAAAGACGAGTTGATGAGGATCCGGGATTCTATCTAGGACTAGCCTCTTGATTTGTTTAAGTTTTGTTGACCTAGATGAAATGACACTAAGTCTTCTATCAAGTTCGTCCCACAAGAGTTGATTTCTATCTGTTTCGGGCACACTAAGCACAGAATTGATTTCTATGGCTGCCAATTGGTTTTCAACATTTATAGTAGCTGCTAATATTTTCTTAGGAGCTACCATCTAAACATGACATGCAACTTATTAATTTTAAATGATTTGAAATGCATCTATGTTTTGGTTGTTTTTATTTTTATTTTTGTTTTTGTTTTCAAAAGGTTTAAAATGCATTCACGTCGGGTTCACCAAAATGTATCGCTCCAAATTTTTCACATCCCTACCTTCAGGCTATAGGATCCATGCCCGGAAGGAGGATGGGAAAAGGATGGCGTGGTACCTCGGACTGAGAGGCCTTGCGAAGGTCCCGCCTCTCAAGGGAGGTGTATTATGGTGATTTTTCGATGGATGGTGGGTTCACCAGGAAACATTTAATGGCAGTTTCCACGCCTAGGTTGGGAATGTGTTTTGTGTGTTCAATTTTATCCTTAAACATCCATGTCATAGGTTTGGCCAAAATGCGTCTAAGTTATTCTATATGAAGATGCAGATTAAATGAATACAGAAAAGCGATTAGGACAGAAAAATAGAGAAATTAAGCAAGATTAAAAATCATACCTGATCCGGATGTCTGATGAAGATTCTGATTCTTGAAGCGGTCGGGGATCGTCTCCGATTTGACAAGATCGTCCTGAGATCAGACAAGATCGTCTGAGATCTGACGAATTCATCAGACAAATTCGTCAGAGACCTGCAAACAGAGAAATAGGTGCAAAACACAGAAAATACAACTATTCTAACAGAGGGAAATAGTGTAAAATGAAAGTAACAATATCAAACTAAAACTTATAAATAGAAACATGAATGCATCATACTGATTAAATAATAATCATGACTTAATTATGCATTTGATCTAGATGGGTGAACTCCAAGATGCAAGATAACATAAAATAACAAATAAACTAGCTAATTGCAGAACAAAACAGCAGATTGAAGAGAGGAAAATGCAAACTTTGGGCACTGATTGCCTCAATGTTGACTGCAGTCGAAATCGTCTCGCATTGGTACGAAATCATCTCTGATTCGACAGGATCGCCTCCGATCTGAACAGGATCGTCCGCGACGATGTAAGCTTGCTCCGGCTGAAAAACACTAAGGTACCTGCAACAAAATTTGAATAGAACTAATGCAAATAACAATTTAGGATGCCTTAATGCGTGTGAAGTCAGTTTACAGAGAATTTCAGCCAGGGGGGTGCTAAGGGGAGGGCTTAGGATTAAATAAGCTTAGGAGGGAGGTTAGGAGGTTGGAGATCATCCCTATTTGGGAGATCTCCAATGGGGAAGGGTCTCTAACGGCATAGACACGCTTCTGCCTGGATTAGAGACGTCGTTGGAACAGAAGCTAATTGTGCAAAATCAGTTTTGGGACAAGATCGTCTGGACGTCCTAGCCCAGACGAAATCGTCCGATCTGAGGCGATATCGTCTGATCGGCGACGATATCGTCAAACGGTCAAAACAACCTCTAAAAATGGTGCGGGAAAGGAGGAAACGGATTACACGGCGGTTAACGGGCGGTTTGGGAGGTTAAAATTTGAATTTGAATATTTACTAGAGTAAATGTAATTACTAAGGTTTTACTGCGCCAATTTTAGGGTGCTACAAGAGGTGGCACCTATTTTAAGAAGAGGATCATCCTAGAAAGCGATGTTGGATACACAAGAGGAAACTATAGTGCATCTCTAAAATAATATTGGATGAACAATGGACTCCAACAAGAGATATGGGAGAACAATGGACCCTAGTAAAAAGTCTAGAAGGACAACAAATTTTGGAAAGTAAACCAAAGGAACAACAAGTTCTAGTGAGAGGGTGGAAAATATTTCTTTTGTAGTTAAGTTGCTTGAGGAACAAATAGAATAGCAACACAAATTTTTAGAAACCCTGATTAATAAGGAAACTAGTTCCAAGGATTTAGAGAGTAGACAAGAATAGAATCATGTTAGAAGAAGCCAAGGGGGAAAGGCCCAAATAGAGGTTGAGCTAGATAAATACCTTAAGAAGGTTAAGTCAGTTAAATTTAATTGAAAGGAAGGAGGAGATACAATAGATTCATGGTTGAATAAGTTAGAAACCTTCTTTTTCATTAAAAGTTACTCTTCTAAAATCCAGACTATGTGGCTACCCTTCATCTTCAGGATACAACCCTATAATGGTGGAACACATTTAGAATAGGCAAAAATGTCCAAGCTACGAATCTTAGATGGGACAATTTTGTTAGGGATTTTAAGATAAGATTTCTTTTTAACCAGTTTTATGTAGAGAAGTTTGAGAAAATATCTACACTTCAACAGGGTTCACTGTCAATAGAGGTATACTTTCAAAGATATGTGAAACTTTTGAAGTATATTTTGGAGTATGAGAAGAATGAGAAACTAAAAGTGCATAAGTTCATTTTATGGGTGGATCCTAAGATTAGTATTGTAATCAATTTTCTCAAACCCAAAACTCTGCAAAAGGCTTATGATTTGGCTAGATAATAAGAGACCAATCTTCAAACCAAAACTTACTTCTTCAACTATTCAGGGTTTACAAAGGTAGAGAGACATGAGCTCAAGAAAAGAAAGTGTACAAGGTTTATGAAATGGGATAAGGAGAAAAACAATAAAGGTAAAGGGAACAGAATGTTTGGTAATAAAAACAATGGGAACCAAGGGCAATATGAGAAGAAATTTTAGGAAAATGATAGTTCTAACCCTCCACTACATGTCCTGAATGATTGGACATAGAAAGAGGGAACAAGGGAGAAAAATTAAGAAATATCTTAGGCACCTATGATAGGTTGCTACATATGTGGAGCTCCTCATTATGCCAACAAGTATCCCCAACAACCAAAGTCGAGTAATTATGTAGAGGAGAAGCCATATCGAATATATGCCACTATCGATAATCAAAACCTGGATTGTCAAGCAACACCTATGTTGGTAAATGGTAAGTTGTTTGACAAGGATGTTAAATTTTTAATAGATAGTGGGGCTACATATAGTTTTATTTCCATTAGTATTAGTAGGGATATGCTAAAAAGACCTATATTTTTGGCACAAGGGTGGAAATATGAGTATGATTCTAGAAAGACCTACTTAATAGATCAATGTTTATCTACATATGAGATTACCTTATCCAATTGATCCACTATATGGCACTTATATGTAGCACCACTCCATGCTTTTGATATTATCCTAGGTATGGATTGGTTGAAGGCTCATGGAGCCTTAATAAAATTCCAAGAAAGGTGGATGGATTACATATAGTATCAACTATATAGCTAAAGAAGGCCATTAAAAGAGGTGGTATGTTGTATGTCATCAAGATTAATGGCAAGACAAGCGATAAAGGGGATGAGGAAATATTTAAGAAATATTCCATTTTGCATGAATTTTAGTATGTATTTCTAGAATATCTCCTAGGCCTACCACCTTGATGTGAATTTTATTTCACCATTGAGTTAATACCTAGGGCATAACCCATTGCAAGAACACCTTTAAAAATAACCCTAATTGAGTTGTAAGAATTAAAGGTGCAACTTTAATATTTGTTAGAAAAGGGTTTGATCAAGCCTAGTGTGTCACCTTAGGATGCTCCAATATTATTTATGAAAAAGAAGGATGGTTCCATGATATTATGCATTGATTATAAGATGTTAAATATCAAAAATAGGTATCATTTACCTAGGATTGATGACCTCTTCAATCAGCTAAAGGATGCCACCATATTTTCAAAGATTGATTTGAGATATGGGTATCATTAGTTGAGGATTCGAGAGAAGGATACTCATAAAATAACCTTTAATATTAGATATGGACGTTATGAGTTCACAATGTTGTCATTGGGTCAACAAATGCACCAACTTTTATGAATATGATGAACAAGGTATTTAAGAAATATCTAGATTGGTTTGTTTTGGTATTTTTAGATGATATCCTAATATATTCTCACACTAAAGAGGAACATGACTAGCATCTAATGTTAGTGTTAGAGGTGCTAAGGAAAAAACAACTATATGAAAAGTTGTCTAAATGTGATTTTTATACCTCACAAGTGCAGTATTTGGGACATGTCATCTCGATAAAAAGAATTGGCATATATCCTAAAATGATTGAGGCTATACTAAGTTGGGTTGCACCAAAAAATGTGGTTGAGGTGAGAAGCTTCAAGGGACTCACTAGTTATTATAGGTAGTTTATAAAGGATTACTCAAATATTGCCTAATCTATCACCAACCTTCAGAGAAAGGGAAAAGATTTCAAATGGTGAGATAAATGTGAGATCACTTTTGAAACCTTGAAGAATAAGCTAACTATAACACCAATTCTCAAGATACCAATTCCTTTTGGAAATTTTATAGTGTCTACAAATGCTTCCTTAGAAGGTTTTGGTGGGGTGTTGTCCCAAAAAGAGGCTATAGTGGCATATGAGTCTAGAAAAATCAAGAAGCATGAGTTAAATTATGCTACACATGACCTAGAAATTGTTGCAGTCGTGCATGAACTAAAGGTTTGGAGGCACTATTTTTGGGTAAACCATTTGAACTAAGGATAGACCATCAAAGCCTAAGGTATATTTTAACCCAACCTATGTTGAATGTAATATAGATAATATGAATAGAGTTCTTAGCAAAATATGACTTTGGTATTTGAGTATATCAAGGGAAAGAAAACAAGGTTGCAAATGCCTTGAGCAAGAGAAGGCACATAACAGTATTAACCCAAAATCATATAGGCTTGATGGATAAAGTTAGAGAAATGCAACATAGGATCAAATATTGCATGGAAATTTAGGCTACAATTGAGGAAGATCCTAAATAAAATAAGGATTTCAACATAAACAATGGACTTTTACGCTTCAAGGATAGGGTTGTTATACCCAAAAATGGTGATTTGATGAAAATTATTATGCAAGAGGTACATAGTTCTCCATAATCTACTCATCTAGGAGGGTCTAAGGTGAAATAAAATATGAAAAAGACCTTTCATTGGGTAGGAATGAAACAAGATATCACTAGTTTTATTGCAAGATGATTAGAGTGTTAGAAGGTTAAGGTAGAACATTGATACCCAATAGGGAAATTGTACCCACATGACATACCTACATAGAAATAACAAGTACTATCTATGGATTTTATCGTGGGTTCACCTAAGACTAGGTAACAACATAATGCAATATTGGTAGTGGTTGATAACTTGTCCAAGGTTGCACATTTTATACCAAGGAACATCAAGGATGATGCACTGGTAGTGGTAAAAATGTTTGCCAAATAATTCTAGGTTGCATGGTTTTCCTGAAGTGATCATATCAGACAGGGATTCTAGATTAACTTCAAAATTTTGGTTGGCTCTTCACCATGCAATGGGCACTATGTTGAACATCAGTTCTACATATCATCTAAAAACATATGGTCAAACAAAGAAGGTGAACTGATTTTTAGAGGACATGCTCCACATGTACTGCATGGATCAAAAGTCTAAGTGGAAAGAATGTTTTCATCTAGTGGACTTTGCATATAATAATGAATACCATGCATCCTATGGAATGGTTCTATTTGAAGCCTTGTATGGCAAGAGATGCAGAACACCTCTATCATGGGATAATATAGAGGATTGGGTGGTGATTGAACCAAACATTATCAAAGATATGGAGGAGCAACTCAAAGGGATTTAGTAAAGGCTCAAGAAAATTGTTGATTGCTAAAAGAGCTATGTGGATCTGAAAAGATCATCAAGAGAATTTTCTATGGGAGATAGATTTTTCTTGAGGGTAAGACCCATGAAAAGTGTCATCAAGTCAACTAAGTTGAATCCTCACTATGTTGGGCCTTTTGAGATCATTGATAAGATTAGTCCAATAGCCTATAGGCTTGCCTTATTGTCCAACTTATCAAAGATCCATTATACTTTCCACATATCCTTGATTAGGAAGTATGTTGCTAATCCAACTCATATTTGGAATATTTCTAAATTGCAAATATAATATCCCTCAACCATTGAGATGAGACTAGTAAATATCCTAGGGTTTCATTCCAATATGTTGAGGAAATGAACCCTAGATCAATGTAAGGTCCAGTGGGACCAGTATTCTAAAAATTGTGCAACATGGGAAGATACTAAAGAAATACGAAAGCAATTCCCATATTCGTTCGAATAAAATTTATATGTATGCTAATTTACAGGAAATACAGAGGACTATGTTTAGTCTAAGGGGGGGAGTATGTAATGACCCTCCTTGGCAGAACTTGATCTTGATACTAAATTATATATTGCTCTTATTTATTTGTTATCAAGATGAGTGATATATGTATTTTATGCATTGAATATGGTATTGTTGATGAATTTGTGATTGTAGGACCAGGTACTCTCATTGGTGGAATTGTATAGGATAACCACCAAAGTTGAGAGATATATGAAAAATGATAGATGACTTGTTCATCAACAACTCAAGGGTAAAGTATACCCATCATACAGATGCATTGCATTTACATGTTATTTGGAGATATTTTTTAGCCATGATATTTCTATGGAAAAGGAGTCATCCTTAGTAGCATTGGGGATAGCATGGTAGTTATCTTAAAAATCCACCTCCTCATAAATAAAGCAGCATAATGTATCATGAATTTTATTAAGTCTCATTTTGCTTTAATTTGAAGCTTCGATTTGTTTGATTATTCTAATGAAGTATTAATGAGGTTAATAATGTTAATACTTGATTTGCTAATATCAATGTTAATAATCAAATTATTGATATTATTTGATTTAGCTTTCAATTCAATTATATTTGATTAAAAGGAAATATTATCTCTATAAGTTGCTAAGGTTGGTAAAATCCTTCCAAAATTATTTTTTGTGTCTACATTTTGCCCTCTCTTTGATGCATTTGTGGCTTAATAAATGCATCAAAGAAATATGTAGACTCCTATGGGTGAAAATTGATTAACACAAAAGGGGTGCTTGGTTCAGACAGAGTGATAGTGCAGAAATGGTGTCATTCCAAACACTTTGAAATTATGCATGATTTACAAGGCATTAATAACATTAATGTCCCTAAGGCTAGGGTACCCCCTCGAGTTTCATAAGGAATGCCAAATTCCTAAAGAAACTTGAAATGGTAGACATAGAAGAACAAAGAAGCAAATAGAAGAAGAAAAAGAAAAAGAGAAGAGAGAAAATGAGGGATAAAAAGGGAGGGGAGGGTGAAAATGAATTCATTTTCACCATGTAAAGGAATAGAAAAGAACTCTGGAGAAAAATCAAAATGGTGCTTTCCACACATCGTTCAGTTATTGCAAAGGGTGAGGTTAGCACAATAGTGGAGCGAGCATAGGTAAGGACCAAAACCCAACTTCTAATCTAGGTTAGATTAGATTTTTGAGCATTTATTTAATTTTTTATGTATTTTAGGAGAAAATCATCACATGGGTGTTCGATGCAAATTCGGTCATACACCTAATGACAACCAAATTTGTGTCCCAAAATTCTTGGACATGAATTCATGATTTTGCATCCTAAAAACAAGGGGAATGAATTCGTAGAAGAAGCAAGAGAGAGAGCTAGATGTGCCTATGAGATTTTTTAATTTCATAATGAAACTGATGAAATTTTTTGTTAATATTTTTTTGTAGCATGATGTACTCAAGAGTAGAGAGTGGCAGTCAATCTCCTTAGAGGAGGTATTGTTGTAGCTCACAACAACATAGAAGAACACTCTATGGGTGGTGGGGTTGCTACATCTGGAAGAGATACCCTGAATTGAGGCTAATAGATCACTACTAATAACATTGGCAAAGAGGTGGTACCCAAAATCATTGACCTTCTAGTTATCAATAAGAGAGACGATCATCATACTAGAAGATGTGTGGCAGATCTTACGCATCCTCATCAAGGGGAGAGCAATTTATAAAGCATAAGTACATTGGGCAATACTACAATAATTTTTGAGGGACCTATCTCATAAGGTCTAGTAGAGTGTACTCCATGTAAATGAGATGTCCACATAATATAGAATTTATGTATTGATGACAATGCTCTATAGGGCAGTGGTTGGGTTCCTAGTGTGCCACACAAGCAAACAATACTTGTCATGGGTATCGTTAGGTGTAGTGGAAAACATGTAAGACCAATAGGTTAGGTTAGAATGTGGACCGTATGTGTTGGCCCACTTGTATAATACATTATACAATGTCGTGTACAAGTGATAAATAGGGCTAGTTTACATTATATTGCTCTAGGTGTGGTGTTGAGAGCATATATCATCAAAATATTACATGCACTACCAACACCACTACCCAACCCAAAGTGGCCTATAGGATATAGGTGGGTCCAAGACTACAAGCGATTTTAGAGGATGTACATTGGTATCTTGTCACTAGGGAGGCAAGTGGTAGATGAGCTATGGGAGCACCAAATTAAATTTTGACCATAGTATCTACACCTTAGATGGGCTAAGGATGGGGATGAGTTTATGAGGATACAAAGGATTAGGTGGGTGGAAATGAAGAGGGAGGAGTTGGAGCTCTACAATATTGATAAATTCTAATGATAGTTTGGCATCCTCCAAGAGATACTAGACTTAGGAGACTATTAGTTTTTGTGGGTGTGGCAAGACCTATCAAGGTTTAAATGGGACCCTGATGTGGGGAAGTTTGTGAAGGACCTTGATGGCCCACTCTTTGTGGATCCAAGAGTGGATGATGTTGAGCTAGCACATAGGTACCAAATATGGTATAGGGATATCATGCCCTCGAGGATCTCCATATTGATGCTAGTGTAGAGGTTCCAGGTCATGACCTAACAAGTGTAGTTGGTGCTTCGAGAGGCTACTCGATGCACTAATGAGCGATGATAGACATGGGTGCAAGTTTAGATAGAGATGGTGATAGTCATGAGGACCACTATCACTCTATCTAGATCAATAGGAATGGGGACATCCAAAGGTGCCCCCACAACTACATAGGTTAGGCTGAGCAGGGTAGAAGGAGCAAGCCCTAGAGAGACTATGAGTCAAGATGACTTAGCAAGGTAGGTAGAGGTATTGTAGGCTAAGGGGTTAGTGTGATCAAACAATCATAATCTAAGTGAAAAAGAAAAGAAAATATGGAGCAGAACCTTGTGAGGATGTATGCTCAGAGCAAAACCCGCTATGTATGTAATGTTTATGAGTGACCATGAAATTATCCTATGAAGGTGTTATGCTTGCTGAAAAGAACAAGTGTGGAGTGATACCCGCTATAGATGTGATTCTTACTAATGGCTGCATGTGGATAGATATATGCTAGGATGTATGCTCACAAATGACCAAATGCAAAGGCTTGTGCTCTCTTGTTGGCCATGAAGCTATCCCATATGGGGTGTAATGTTTGATTGATTTTCCAAAAAAAGTGTAAGTCAATAGGGGTGTGGTGTGTGCATAATATGGGTAAGCAAATAAAAGTATAGCATAAAATGTGCATGTGTATGCATGTGTTAAACATAAGAAAGATAGAATAATGAGAGAAACAAGAACTATATAAGATATGAAGAACTATATCCTTTGACTTGGAGAATTTTTTTATGATTTATTGAAACTTTCAAGGTCAAGGAATATATGAGAAGGAAAGAAGAAAAAAAAATATTGACGGTAACAAATGCAATGATATGAAAAATTCAAGAGGATGTGCTTTAGGTTGTGGGTTCACTAAGCATCAGTGACCTAGTATGAGTGTAATTCATGTGAGCTAAAACATAACTAGGTTTCATCACTTGTGTCATTGCAAAGTCCCCAAAAAATGTATATGATCAAGCAGTTAGATGCAGTGTGATCAAGCAGCAAAGTATCTATATGACAAGCAAAGAAGCAGAATGGAACAAAATATCAAAAAATTCATGCAAATGATAATAAGTAGTCATGCAATATGAATAAGCAAACCAAATATAGGATGAGAGAAGATATGAAATCATGCATAATATTGTTTTAGGTTCATTATGTTCATTGGTTCTTAAAGTTCTTTACCATATAATGTTGCCAAGCGATAGGCTTCTGAGCTAAACTTGGTCATTATGACAAAGGTGCCTAGACAATTGAGCTAAAATCTGCCTATAATATTTGTGCAAGCATTAGTGTTCTTCTAGTTTTTCTTGAGGACAAGGTCCCAAACCTTGAAAGAATGAGTGCAAGTTTTCTTAGAGTAAAATCACTTGAGCCTATTTTGATAAGCTCAAAGATGCTCTAAGGCATGGATACGCTTCTAAATAAAAGGAAAATATTACCTAAATGGTACTCATCCCAGACCAAGGCATATTGCAACAAGATACATAAGGACAAGAATTCTAAATCAAAGGAAAATATTACCTAAATGTTGTAGACCAAGATATATAGGGTTGCACCTGTAGGAGTTTGCACACTAGTAATAGGCCCACAAGGTAGGATATAACTAGATATGCCAATCACGACCAATCTTACTAACCAACTTCTTAAGGATCTTAACTAAGGACTTGTTAGATGCTTCGACTTGACCATTACCCTAAGGGTAATATGGAGTTGATGATTTGTGTTGAATCTTGTAATTGGTATAAATTTTATGGATAAACTTATTCTTTAAAGGAGTTTCATTGTTAAATATGATTACCAAAGGAATATCGTACCTATAAATGATTTGGTTGAATATGAACTTGGAGACTTGAGCTCTAGTCACTATGGCCAAGGGTATGGCTTCAACCCACTTGGTGAAGTACTCTATTGTTGTAATGATAAACTTATGACCATCAGATGATGTTGTGTTAATATTTTTGATAATATCCAATCCCACATGGATAATGGCCAAGGGAAAGAAATAACCTAAAGGTTTTGAGGAGCATGAACAAGGTTGTCATGCTTTTAACACTTGTCGCAGCATCGAACATAGTCACATGTATCTTTCTCCATGGAATACCAATAGTATCTGATCTAAAGGAGCTTCTTAGAAATATAACAACTGCTATGACCTCCACTTGATCCTTCATGAGCTTCACTAAGGTCTAGTTGAGCTTCATCGAAGTTAAGGCATCATAAGAAAATATCCTCAAAAGAATATCGATATAAAGTATTGCCAATTATCACATATTGGTATACTTTTTTTAAAAATCTTTTGTTGGTTGTGATCTAAGCCATTAGGCATTGAACCATCCTTAAGGAAGTTAAATATATCTATGTACCAAGGCTCATATTGAGAAACTCCAATGTTTAGGACATCTAACATAACAAGGCTAGAACTAATAGTTGCAGGCTCTCAGAGTTGGAAAATCATAATTGTTGATTGATCATATTCTAACTCCAAGGGTATAAGGGATGCAACAATGACCATGGCATCTGCATGGTGGTTGGAGGATCTAGGGATAGACTCTATGGTTACCTTATCAAAGGCTGACAAAAGCTTGGTGATAATCTCCTTGTAATGTTTTAGATTATCATCTCTAGTTTGATAAATGTCGTTGATCTGATTAACCATAATTTAAGAGTCACCAATGATGAAAAGGACTCTAACCTTCAAGGCTAATATTGCCTTAAGATCTAGGATCAAGGCTTCATAATTTGTAGTGTTATTAGTGTAAGAGAAACAAAGCTTGAAGGAAAGGGGGAAGAGTTATTTTTATGGGGTGATTAGAATAATTGCAACACCAATTCCCTTTAAGCATCGAGCTCCATCAAAAAATATAGTCCAAGACTCAAGCTCTTCTACTTCTAATCTAAAATACTTATCAAGAAATTCAATGACTAAGGGATGGGCAACCTCTAAGTGAACAGCGACTAGTTGTTCAACAATCACCTGACCTTCTATAGCCTTATAACCTATACAAGTTAAGTCGAACTCACTAAGGGCTAGGACCCACTTAGCAGCTCGACCTGAAATGTGAGGCTCCAAAATTAAGTAGCAAAGAGGATAAAATCTTGTGACTACCAATATCTTATGGCTAAGAATGTAGTGTCTTAACTTTTGGAAAGCAAAAACTATAGCATAAAAATATGCATGTGTATGCATGTGTTATATATAAGAAATATAGAAGAAAGAGAAAAGTAAGAAGTAAACAATATTGTGCATGTCTCTCATTTTGGAAATTTCAATAGCTAAGAGATGTGTGTAAGATAGTTAGTGGTCGTATGAACATCATAAAAGATATTCATGTAGCATCTACCCTATCTCAGAAGGATCTGTTAACAATTGAAATATCAACAAGGAAAAGTGTGAGAACAATAAGATGTGTAGATAGAATAAGGAACATATATCTTTTATCTTGGAGACGAGAATAAAATATTGAAAACTTTCAAATGATAAAATATATACAAGAGATGAAGAACTATATCCCTTGACTTGGAGAATTTTTTTTATGATTTATTGAAACTTTCAAGGTCAAGGAATATACAAGAAGAAAAGAAGAAAAAAAATGATTGACGATAATAGATGTAATGATTTGAAAAATGCATGGGGATGTGCCCTAGGTTGGGGTTTTCTAAGCATCAATGACCTAGTATGAGTGCAATGCATGTGAGTTAAAATGTAACTAGGTTTCATCACTTGCCTCATTACAAAATCCCCAAAAAATCTATATGCTCAAGCAGTTAGATGCAAGTGTGATCAAGCAACATAGTATCTATATGACAAGCAAAGATGTAGAATGGAACAAAATGTCAAGCAATTCATGCAAACGATGACAAGTAGTCATGTAGTATGAACAAGCAAACCAACTGTAGGATGAAGAAGGAAGTTATGAAATCATGCATAATATTGTTTTAGGTGCATTATGTTAATTGTTTCTTTAAGTTATTTACCATATAATATTGCCAAGCGATGGGCTCTTGAGCCAAACTTGGTCGTCATGACAAAGGGGCCTAGACATTTGGGCTAAAACTTCCCTTTAATATTTGTGCAAGCATTAGTGTTCTTATGGTTTTTCTTGAGGAAAAGCTCCCAAACCTCAAAAGAATGAGTGCAAAATTTCTTAGAGTAAGATTACTTAAGTCTAATTTGATAGGCTTGAAGATGCTCTAAAGCATGGATACGCTTCTTCTCATCCAACAACTCCAATTGGTTTAAATGATCTAAATGGTACTCATCACCGACCAAGGCATATTGCAACAAGATACACAAGAACAATAATTCTAACTCAAATGAAAATATTATCTCAATGTTGTAGAACAAGACATATAGGGTTGCACCTGTAGGAGTGTGCACACTAGTGCAATAGGCCCATAAGTGAGGATATAGAAGTATATGCTAATCACAAACGATCTTACTAGCCAACTTCTTAAGGATCTTAACTAAGGACTTGTTATATGCTTTGACTTAACCATTACCTTGAGGGTAATATGGAGTTGATGATTTGTTTTGAGTCTTGTACTTAGGACACATTTTATGGACATCCTTGTTCTTGAAAGGAGTTTCATTGTCAAATATTGTTGTCGAAGGAATCTCGTACCTACAAAGAATCTAGTTGAAGGTGAACTTGAAGACTTGAGCTCTAGTTATTGTAGCTAGTGGCATGGCTTCAACCCACTTGGTGAAGTACTCTATTGTTGTAATGATAAACTTATGACCATCAAAGTCTTCTCGATAATGTCTAATACCCACATGGAAAATTCCCAAGGAAAATAAATAACCTAAATTTTTTGAGGAGCATGAACAAGATTGTCATGGTGTTGACACTTGTTGCAACATCGAACATTGTCATATGCATCTTTCTCCATGGAATACCAATAGTATCTTATCTAAAGGAGCTTCTTAGAAATAGCATTACTACTAAAATGGACTCCACATGATCCTTCATGAGCTTCACTAAGGGATCGTCAAGCTTCATTAGAGTTAAGGCATTATAAGAAGATGCCCTCAAAAAAATGTTGTTATAAAGTATTGCCAATTATCACAAATTGCCATGCTTTTTTTTGCAAAATCTATAATTGGTTGTGATCTAAGCCATTAGACATTGAACCATCCTTAAGGAATTTAAATATGTCTATGTACCAAGGCTCAAATTGAGAAACTATAATGTTTAGGACATCTAATAGAACAATGCTAGAACTAACAGTTGCAGGCTCTCAGAGTTGGAAACTTGATCATCTTCTAAATCCAAGGGGATAAGGGATGCAAAAATGACCATGGCATCTGCATGGTGGTTGGAGGATCTAGGGACAGACTTTATGGTTACCCTATCAAAGGCTAACAAAATCTTGGTGACAATCTCCTTATAAGGTTTTAGTTTATCATCTCTAGTTTGATAAATGTCATTAATTTGATTAACCAAAAGTTAAGAGTCACCAAAGATGAAAAGGACTCTAACCTTCAAGGCTAAGGCTGCCTTAAGACCTAGGATCAAGGCTTCATACATTGTAGTGTTATTAGTGTAAGAGAAATGAAGCTTGAAGGAAAGGGGGAAGAGTTATTTTTGTGGGGTTATTAGAATGATTCCAACACCAATGCTCTTTAAGCATTGAGCTCCATCAAAAAATATGTTCCAAGACTCAAGCTCTTCTACTTCTAATCTCAAACACTTGTCGAGAAATTCAATGACTAAGGGATAGGCAAACTCTAAGGGAGCAGTGACTAGTTGGTCAACAATTATCTGACCTTCTATAACTTTATAACCTACAAAG
The DNA here is from genome assembly GCA_028583015.1 of Wollemia nobilis. Lineage (NCBI taxonomy): Eukaryota > Viridiplantae > Streptophyta > Pinopsida > Araucariales > Araucariaceae > Wollemia > Wollemia nobilis. The sequence goes on from JAQPPZ010000521.1 coordinate 16,954,629, forward strand.
GTTAATTCAAACTCACTAAGGGTTAGGATCCACTTAGTGGCTTGACCTAAAAGTTGAGGCTCCAACATAAAGTAGTAAACAGGATCAAACCTTGTGACTACCAGTATCTTATGGCTAAGCATGTAGTATCTTAACTTTTGGAAAGCAAACACTATAGCATAAAAATATGCATGTGTATGCATGTGTTATACATAAGAAATATAGAAGAATGAGAGAAGCAAGAAGTAAACAATATTGTGCATGTGTGTCATTTTGGAAATTTCAATAGGTAAGAGATGTGTGTAAGATAGTCAGTGGTCGTATGAACATCATAAATGATATTCATGTAGTATCTACCATATCTCACAAGGATCCCTTACCAATTGAAAGATCAAGAAGGAAAAGTGTGATAAAAATAAGATGCATAGATAGAAGAAGGAACATATATCTTTTTTTTTTGGGGGGGGGGGGATTTTATTCATAATCTAAAACAATACATTCCACAAGGATTTCCAAGTTATCCAAGCCAACACATCATATGAAATACAATAAATCCAACAAGGAAATCCATGAATCATTCTGACAACAACTTCGACAGGACACAACAATCCATGACAATTGGGTTCCTCCACTTTGAAATTATATTTCCTGGTCCTCCTAAATTAACTGATTAAGGAGTCTAGATTTATCCTAATCAAGATCATTCTATCTATCATCTTTCCAGTAAGGAAATTCTTCAGAAGCCCACTTTGCCAAAAAATCAGCCACTCTCTTCCATTCTCTTGGGATATGAACAAAAGAAATTTCAACAAAATTCCCAGCCAAGCTCAAAATCTATTTCACTATTCTAGCCATAAACCAAGAAGCATCCTAAAAAATACTTGTTGTTTAGAAGAGACACCACTATCATAGAATCATATTCACAAATAATCCTTCTCCATCCCAAAGAAAAAATTGTTTCCAACACATGGAGAATTGCCAATGCTTCCATATGATTATTTGAATGAATTCCCTTGTACACAGATAAAAAGAGGTGGGCCACACCCTCACTATCATGGCCAATTCCTCCTATACCAGCATTACCTGGGTTACCCCTAGAAGAACCATCTATGTTTATTTTGATAACACCCCTAGGGGGGGACTCCACTTCCCAGATCTATTGACCTTCAACAAACCAATCCCCCTAACAGGGCCTCTGTTTGTAGCTGGTGATGATAAAGAAATCTCCAATCTATTAATAATATTCTAGTCGAAGGAAGTAAGAGGAAAACTTATAACAAACTTGGCCTCAATAGTCTCCTTAACCATCCTTTTGACTCTGAGCAGAAGGAACATATATCTTTTTTCATGGAGAAAAGAAGAAAAGATTAAAAACTTTCAAAGGACAAAAGATATACAAGAGATGATGAAATATATCCCTTGACTTGGAGAATTTTTTTATGATTTATTATAACTTTCAAGGTCAAGGAATATTTGAGAAGAAAATTAAAAAAAAATGTTTGACAATAATAGATGCAATGATATGAAAAATGCATGGATATGTGCCCTAGGTTGGGGGTTTTCTAAGCAGCAGTGACCTAGTATGAATGCAATGCATGTGAGCTAAAATGTAACTAGGTTTCATCACTTTCCTCATTGCAAAGTCCTAAAAAAATATATATGCTCAAGCAGTTAGATGCAAGTGTGATCAAACAACAAAGTATCTATATGACAAGAAAATATGCAAAATGGAACAAAATGTCAAGTAATTCATGCAAACGATGACAAGCAGTCATGCAATATGAACAAGCAAACCAAATATAGGGTGAAGAAGGAAGATATGAAATCATGCATAATATTGTTTTAGGTGCATTATGTTCATTGGTTCTTTAAGTTATCTATCATCTAATTTTTCCAAGAGATAGGCTCGAGTCAAACTTGGTCATCATGACAAAGGGACCTAGACAATTGGGCTAAAACTTGCCTTTAAGGTTTGTGCAAGCATTAGTGTTCTTCTAGTTTTTCTTGAGGACAAGATCCCATGCCTCAAAAAATAAGTGCAAAATTTCTTATAGTAAGATCATTTGAGACTATTTTGATAGGCTCGAATATGCATTAAAGCATGGATATGCTTCTTCTCATACAACAACTCCAATTGGTTTAAACGATCTAAATGGTACTCATCGTTGACAAAGGCATCTTGCAACAAGATACGTAAGGACAAGAATTCTAACTCAAAGGAAAATATTACATCAATTTTTTAGACCAATACATATAGGGTTGCACCTATAGAAGTTTGCACACTTGTGCAATAGGCCCACAAAGGTAGGATATAGCTAGATATGACAATCACAACCGATATTACTAACCAACTTCTTAAGGATCTTAACTAAGGACTTGTTAGATGCTTCAGCTTGACCATTACCCTAAGGGTAATATGGAGTTGATGATTTGTGTTGAATTTTGTACTTAGGACAAATTTTACGGGCATCCTTGTTCTTTAAAGGGGTGTCATTTTCAAAGATTATTATCGAAGGAATATCGTACCTATAAAGATGAACTTAAAGACTTGAGCTCTAGTCATTGTAGCTATGGGTATGGCTTCAACCCACTTGGTGAAGTACTCTATTTTTGTAATGATAAACTTATGATAATCAAACATTGTGGTTTTTTCTTCCTGATAATGTCCAATCCCCACATGGAGAATGGCCAAGGAAAAAATAACCTAAAAGTTTTGAGGATCATGAACAAGGTTGTCATGGTGTTGACACTTGTTGCAACATCAAACATAGTCACATGCATCTTTCTCCATGGAATGCCAATAGGATCTGATCTTAAGGAGCTTATTAGAAATAACATTATTGCTAAAATGACCTCCACATGATCCTTCATGATCTTCACTAAGTGCTAGTTGAGCTTTATCGAAGTTAAGGCATCATAAGAGGATGCCCTCAAAAGAATATTGATATAAAGTATTGCTAATTATCACAAATTGGCATGCTCTTTTTTGCAAAAGCTTTCTTTGGTTGTGATCTAAGCCATTAGGCTTTGAACCATCCTTAAGGAAGTTAAAGATGTCTATGTACCAAGCCTCAAATTGAGTAACTCTAATGTTTAGGACATCTAATATAACAAGGCTAGAACTAACAATTGTAGGCTCTTAGAGTTGGTGAATGATAAACATTGCTTGATCATCTTCTAAGTCCAAGGGGATAAGGGATGCAACAACGACCATGGCATCTGCATGGTGGTTGGAGGATCTAGGGATAGACTCTATGGTTACCTTATCAAAGGCTGACAAGAGCTTGGTGATAATATTCTTGTAATGTTTTAGTTTATCATCTCTAGTTTGATAAATCTCGTTGATCTGATTAACCATAAGTTGAGAGTCACCAAGGATGAAAAGGACTCTAACCTTCAAGGCTAAGGCTACCTTAAGACCTAGGATCAAGGCTTCATACTTTGTAGTGTTATTAGTGTAAGATAAATGAACCTTGAAGGAAAGAGGAAAGATTTATTTTTATGGGGTGATTAGAATGATTCCAACACCAATGCCCTTTAAGCATTGAGCTCCATCAAAAAATAAAGTCCAAGACTCAAGCTCTTCTACTTCTAAGCTAAAATACTTATTGATAAATTCAATGACTAAGGGATGGGTAAACTCTAAGGGAACAACAACTAGTTGGTAAAGAATCACTTGACCTTCTATAGCCTTATAACCTATAAAGGTTAAGTCAAACTCACTAAGGGCTAGGACCCACTTAGCAGCTCGACCTGAAAGGTGAGGCTCAAACATTAAGTAGAAAAGAGAATAAAATATTATGACTACAAATATCTTATGGCTAATAATGTAGTGTCTTAACTTTTGGAAAGCAAACACTATAGCAAGATAAATCTTCTCTAAGGGAGTGTATCGGGTTTCATAGCTCACCAAGGTTCTACTAATATAGTAGATAGCTTGCTCTTTGTTCTAATCATCATGTTGAGTAAGCATAGCCCCCAAAGTGTGGGCTATGGTTGTTATGTAAAACATTAAATGCTTATCTGGTCTAGGGGGAATAAGGATAGGTGAGGAAGTGAGATACTTCTCGAGTTCATCAGAGGCTTTTTAACACTCAAAATCCCACTGGAACACTACATATTTCTTAAGAAGCTTAAGAAAGGGCTGACACTTACCAGCTAACTAAGCTATGAAGTGACAGGTAGCTTGAAGTTATCCTTGTAATCTATGTATCTCAGTTAGGTTACAAGGAGGAAGCATGTCAGTAATAGTCATTACCTTAGCAGGATCCACTTTAATGCCTCACATAGACCCTATGAAGCCTAAAATATTTCGAAATGTGACTCCAAATACACACTTAGATGGCTTAATATGAACTTTGTATTCTCAATGTCTTTCAAATATTTGTCTTAAATCTTGAGCATAAGTCTCTTGATTTATGGAGCGACTAAGAAGATCGTCCACATAGTCCTTAACAATGGCATGCATCATGTCATGAAAGATATACATCATGGATATTTGGTATGTGGCACCAACATTCTTCAAGCCAAAAGGTATAACTTTATAACAAAAGGTACCCCACAGAGTTATGAAAGCTCACTTGGCTTGGTCTTCGAGGGAAATCCTGATTTGGTTGTATCTCGAGAAACCATCCATGAGCTATAACATTCCACATCCAACGGTGAAATCTACAATCATGTCTATGTTGGGGAGGGAAAAATTATCCTTGGGACATGCTAAGTTAATATCCCAAAATTCAATATATACTCAGATTTTCCCTTTCTTATTAACCATAGGAACAATTTTGGAGATCAAATCAGAATAGTAGATGGCCTTGATAAAATCAACATAAAGGATTTTTTAGAGCTTCTCCTTGACTAAGAGGGCAACCTTAAGATGCATCTTCCTAAACGTTTTCTTAACAGGTTTAGCATTGGGTCTAACCACTAGGTGATGCATAACTAGGAAGGTATCAAGCCTTGGCATGTTGACATATAACCAAGCAAAAATATCTAAAAAAAAATTTCAATAATTTGGTCGATTGCTCTTGCTCGTCCATGGACAAATCTTTTCCTAGCTTAAGGATTCTATGGATTTCCTCATAACCTATATTAACATCAAGGGTTTCCTCAATGAGGATGTAGGATTCATCATCACAGTGAGGAGGGGCAAAGATAATTCCTAGTTGCTCAAGGTCTTTAGGAGACATAGGAATATGATCCACTTGAGAACTAGAAGACACGACATGGGTGACACAAGGAACTGACTTGTTAAATAAGAAGTTATTACGAAGTATATATTCATGATTTATATCACAAAGAGTATCCCCCTTAGCATACTCCCATGGGGTCGCAACTAACTCAAGAAGCACCAAATTTATCACATTGTAAAACAAAATGTTAAAGGGAGAAGGAGGTCCCTCATCCTCATTACTCAATTCCAAGTCATGATGATTCATGAATTCAGTGAAGGTGATAACTTGATCATAATCAATTGTTAAGGGTTGGTTTTTGTTTGGGATGTAACCTATGCTACATCTCCTAGACCAAATCTCAACTTCTAAAGGCTTTTGAATACATTTTTGGGTTGAAGGTGGTAGCTTGGCTAGATCTAGAAGAGGACTTTCAAATAGATGATTAGTTTGATCTTGTGATGAGATTATGATTGATGGTTTCTTGTTTATTTTGAAAATTTCAAATTTCTTGGTGATTTGAAAATGATGAGAATAAATGAAAGGAGAGGAAGAAAAAACTTTTTGAAGATAAAAATATGGATATGAATTGATCGCAAATTGGGCTTGCTCAGCCATTGAATAGTATTGGAATGGATGAGGGTACCTTAGATGGTGATAAGCTAATTTTTAAATTCATACTTCAAACATTGGTGAAGAGTAGAAGGGACATCCCTCATGGCATAAATCCAAGGGTGTCTGAGAATAAGATTAAAAGATGTTGGGTAAGATACTACATAAAACAAAGTGTCTAAGATCTTGGGTCCTACCCTAAGGGGAAGGGATAAAAATTTGTAGGCCTCTTGGGACTCGTTGTTAAAAGCCTTTATGATAACATTAGATTTGATTAAATCTTCTTCCCTAAGTCCAAAATTCTGGAAAAATTTGTAAGTGCATATATTGAGGGTGAAAACATTGTCCACCAAGATTCTCTTGAACTTTCCCCCAATATATTTAGTGATGTAAAGGGGGGAATACCCTTGTAAATTTGAGGAATGAAGATCATCATCATAAAATATTTATGATTATCCCAAGAGTACCTACAACATTGGCTAGGTTACTAGGGGGAAGATCTTGTGGGATAGATTGTTGTCTTAGAAGCTTCAACAAGGCTTCCCTATGAATAGGAGTTCTGTAAAAGTTCTAAGAGGGATATCTTGGAAGGTGTGTTACTTAACTGTTGTTGGATGTCAAAGGAGATTTTTGGTTATGGCTTCAACACTCAGGTTGGTTTTCATACACTTATGCTCCTTTTTTGGGTACTCTTGAGAACTAAAGGTGGTCTAGAGGGTTGGTTGGATGTAGAACTTATCTGCTCTTGATTTTGTTGAGTCAGTTGAGCTTGAACTTGTTGCCTTGTGGTAGTTGTTATCATACCAACCATGTTGTTGTAGGGAGGTGGCACATTATGATATGACACTTGATTAGTTGTTTTTTACCCATGATTGGGTAGCGGATTTTAAAATATCCCCATATATTGATTAGTTGTAGGTGTTTATTGAGTAGGATGTTGATTAGTTGGAGGTTTGTAGTTAGTACTGGGTTGGGAATCATCCACAACAAGGAGACATTCATCTATTAAATATTGAACCACATTTTTCAACCTCTTACATAAGTTCATCATGTGCCCCTCCACTCAGTGATACTCACAATGTTGACTAGGCTTATATAAATTTGCCATGGTGTTAGTTTGCCTTACAAGAGGCAGTTCGATCATTTTAACCTCCAAAATTTGCTTAAGGACCAATGAAATAGGGTGATTAAGTCTAGTTAAATTCCTTGGTGGGGGTTTTTGAGGTTTTCTAAGTACCAACTTCTACAAGGTATTAGTTGCATTAGCATTATCAGTTGACCTGTTATCCGTTATCCCATCACCAACTACATGTCTATTCTTATATTGGGTTTTCATGGTCCTTTCTTATTCTTTCCTTAACTTGATTTGACCTCTTCAAATTATAGCCTTATCTACTCTTCTTGCTAGATCTATTGCTTGCTTGAAAGAGCTAACAATTGTTGTTTCCAATTTATATAAGATATGTTCTTGTAAATTTCTAATAAATATCTCTAACATGTCTTAAGGAGGTAAGGTGTATCTTAAACACCCAACTAAACTTACCCATAGAGACAAAAATTTTAAGAAACTTTTATCCTTACCCTATTTTAAAAGGTACAAATCTTAAATGCTTACTCCTTTCTCTATATAAGCTCCAAATTGCTAAAAAAACAACTCAGTTATTTATTCAAAGTTTATCAAAGAATAACGAGGTAGTTGATAGTACCATTCCAATGTCATACCACCAAGGCTTTTAGAAAATATTTTTAGCAACAACATATCATCATATATAATATCATGGTATGTTGTTCTAAACATTCTTAAATAATCTATTTGGCCTGTGTTCCCTTATAAATGGGTAAGATCAATATTGAAAAATGCTTGGGATAGGACCTAGCGTAACCGTAGGATCCGGGGGTTGATTGCACATCTCCTTATAGTTATAAGTGAAACTTGGAGCTTGAAGTGTAGCCATTCTTAATGCCAATTGTTTCACTATACTTATCAAACTTTGCATGTCGATATTGTTGTTGTGCAATATCCCTAGATTTACTAAGAGTGGGTTATAAGTAGGTTGTTGAAAGGGAACTTGGTTAATATTGGAGGCATTAACACTGTTATGGTATTGGTTATGATATGGGATGTTTTGTGTAGCATCTTACTATGGGATGAAATTTGCATTTGGCAAAACAAAAGAAGAAATATTATGAGGAGTAAATTGAACATTACTTTGACGAATGCTACTAGTTGGAGGAGGTTGTGAGATTCCCTGATGTTGGTCATTGTAGTAGCATATGTTGATTTATGAAATGGATTATCATTATGGGAAGGTTAAAACAAAGGACTAATACAAATATTTTAAGAATATTTAATTTTAGGATGAGAAATTCTAGAATTCTTTGAAGTGGGTGTCTCTATCCATGGCTTCATTCAAGGCTTGCCTATTTTTCTTGAAGAAATTCATGAAATGATTATATGATTTGAAGGTGAGTTTTCCATTAGACCCTTCAATAGGATCAAATTCATCACTAGTCTCTATGTCCTCTTCTTCTTCTAGATTGGCATTCTCCTTATCAACCTGATCATCCTCATGGCATAGAGGATTATCTTCTAGCTCTATCATATTTCACTTATTTCTAAGGTTTGGGGCCATACGATTAAGAGAGAGAGAGAAATGGATAAAAGCTAACGTAAAAACATGAAGAACATAAAATAATTTAATAAGTTTTTGTTTAGTTTTTCTAGTCTATGCAAACAAAAAAAAAGGTCTTGCTTATAGTTTAAAACCAAAAGAATGGAGACAAAGGAAAAGACTTCCTAGATGGACACTAAGGATGTATTTCATGTCAGGTTCACCAAAATTTTAGTTTGGACTAAAATCTAAGCTAGAAATAATTAAAGAACAACAATGCAAGACAAACAACGATGCAAGCAAACAAGGAGCTATTTCTAGAATGATTCTTTGGTTGAATGAGAACTATCCCTAATTTTGCAAGAAATTAAATCCTTTATTCTTTTCAATCAAGATAACAAGAGAATACACAAACAAGCTAAGTCTAGATGCAAATTATAAACTTTTTTTCTTTTTGATGCCTAGAAATGAAATCAAAATATCTTATTTTCTTATGTTTAAATCTATAAATGAACAAAAATGGACATAGGCACATAACAAACAACCTAATAGATCTATCAGAGCACTTACTTGATTAGGCGGTTGATCCTAGCCAAATTTGCATCCCATAAATCAATGATCATGGATTCGATCAAACATGCAAAAAAACTTCAAAACCTTGGAAAATTGATTAGTGTTTGGGGGCTTGCTTAGGTAACTATGTGGCTGATCTTGGAGGCACAATAATCAAGCCCCTTGGTCCTTTTATCTAACTATTAGAAAATAAAAATGAGTGCTGGCATTTGGGAACAAGAAAAACAAGATGTATTAACATGAAATAGTGAAAGCAAAGAGAAAATAGAATAGATGCAATGAAAAAACCAATATGCAAATGATGGCCTAGGGTTTTGGGAGAAAAAATTTCCCCTAAGCTACCGTGACCAAATTCGCATCCCGTAATTAGTGAGCGTAAATTCAAAAATAAAGAAAATATGGTGAAACCAATGGTTTCATCGAATTCGTACCTTGTAAGGGTGGGGCATGAATTTGCACAAGAGTGTTTAAGAGCTAATTTAAGAAATGCAAAATGCAATCTAACACTAAGAACTAATGATCTAAGAGCTAATCAATGCACTGAGAAAATTTGATAAGCCTGTAGAAGAAGCAGGAGTAGAGGTAGAAACCAAAGTGGAAGACCTTTTCTCCTTAGAAGATAAATGATGTGATCAATTTTTCATCAAAGTTGCTCCACTTGCTCATCCACAACAATGAATCACAAAGGATACCAAAATGAAATAGAGCATTAGCATCAAATTTTGAAAACATCAAATTATAGCGGATAGATATGAGGTTATCTTCTTAGATGAAAAAGGGAGTACAATCCTTCTATTTATAGGAGTTTTGGAGGGGTTTAGGAAGGAAAACAAAAAACAACCTTGGTCAAGAGCTTACACCACAAAGATCAGCAAAAAACTTGGGCTTTTCAAGAGAAAAACCCTAAAATTGTTGAATTTGCACCCCATCTTAGGACAACTGTAAATTAGTAAAGAAAATGAGGGGAAAGAAGCCCAAATGTGCACTTAGAAACTTTGAGGGACTTCTTAGGGATTCTAAGAGGAAAATAACTTATTTTGATGGGTCAAATATTTATCTACACCTATGATAGGATTAAATGGGATTTTTTTGTAGTATTAAAAAAATTTAGATTTGGGAAGAAATGGGTTAGATGGATTAAGGCTTTTGTCTCCACAATAGCATATTTAGTATTGATCAATGTGTTAGTAACATAATCATTTAAAGCCAAGAGATGTCTTAGACAATAAGATTATTTATCACCACATCTATTCATTATTATAACAGATATATTGGGTAGGAACTTGAAGAAGGCTAACAAATATGGGCTAATAAGTGGCATTAAGGCTAGTAATAACATTGATAACATCACCCATAAATAGTTTGTATATGATACAACCCTTTCTGGGAGGACAGGGATAAATGAGGTCAAAGCTTTGAATAACCTATAAAAGGAATGTGAAAGAGTGTCAAGGAGAAAGTTATTGGGACAAAAATCTAAAATTTACTTTCCAAACACTCCAGCTAGAATCAAAGAAGGGATATATAGGTTACTTCAAATAGAGGAGGAAAATTTACAAACAAATTATAAAGGGATGTCTTTATTTAAGTGGAGAATGAGGATAGAATTGGGGAATCCAATTATAAGTAAAGTTTAAAATAAATTGTCACAACCCAAAAAGTCTCATCCTAAATTTCTCATCCCACTTGACATGTTTTTTTGGAAGATTGTCTTAAACCCACTTATTAAAGACTCTATCCTAGGGTTGACTTATGTTCTTAGTGGTCCTTAGCTAAGTTGTCTACCCCTTAACTTCTTTGAGTCAACTTATTATTCTAAAACCCTCAACAAGTACACCCATCCCTCTTCACAAATGTCCTTCTATGTAAGAGTACTAGATTTCTTATATGGTAGCTATCATTCTCATTCTTCCAATAAGCTAGCTTGTCCCTCTCTATCCATAAAAAAGGAAATGTTAATCCCTTCACCTACATAAGTCCTTTTGTTGGTTCGACTTTTATACACACCCTGTGAAGAATGAGCATGAAAACCCGATAACACTTATAAGGGATAAATCCCACTCACTTTAGGATCTTGCTGGATATCCAAGGTGTGAGTTACAGAGTTGGGTCAAATGTCTATTCACTCTTTTTCAGCTTCGGAATAGTTTCAAGTGGACTGTCTGTTACCTTACAACGGGTTCTGAACTTGTTCAATAATGTTTTTGGAATTGGTTATCTTTGTGGACACTCAGATTTACAATCAGTTCTTTGATCTAGCTCTTTATGTGTTAGCAGATTTAAATAAAAGACAAATTTAAAAGAAAATAAAAATGGATCATTCAATCGGTGGAACAGAGAGAGTAGGGTAGGGCAAAAAGAGAAATTTATCTAACTTAGCTGCAAAACCAAAACTACCAATTTTAGTTATACCGGTTAGCTTCACAATAGAACAAATCAAAGAGGAAAGTGTCCAGCTTTCTAAGATCACCTTCCACTAAGAGCATAAGACAGAGACAACAACAGATCTGAAAGAAAATCATAAACAGAAGGGAAGTCGGTTAAAATTGGTATCTCTCACCAGCGGCCTAGCTCGCACAGTGAGGACAGAGCAATTAGAACAGGCCTGAACCTTAAATCTATAATTTTCCCTAACATACAATAAAGAAAATGAAGCCTAGCAGCATATCCAATCCTGGTAACACAGATCTACAACATAAATTAAATAAACCTTAATGAAACGAAAACAAAAGAAGATGAACTTATCACAATCTGAAAGAGATTAGGCTCCTGGCCATGCTATCACAAAAAATGAAAATCACACCAACTCTAAGTCCAGAACAAAGCATTCAAACAAGATTTGCAGGAAATTGCTCCAATAGCTTTTATTTCTAAGTTTCTGCCCTAGAATTTACATTCAGAAGAAGTATTTATAGACTCAAGACAGACCCTGATCTTTTTAGAAATATCTTCTTCTCAAACCCTAAATCTTATCCTCTAAACCTTACTACCTAGGTTTTACAATATAAGGCCCTTTAAAAATAGAGTTTTGATAAACCCTAACCACTCTACAAATCTTAGTGCAGTTACTTGCCATAAATGGAGAAGGCATGATCTGATATTATTCTCATCCATCTGTAACTGCAAGTAAATATCTTCATTTTCTAGCTGTCTGGTGCATCTGCCGGGAACGTCTCATTAATTCCTCAGAGAAATTCGGATGAGTCACTGGTTTCTCTGACATTTTATCTTCGCAGAGCCGCTTCTGAGTTGAAATTCTCTGCACGCCATTACTTTCACCATAAATTCTCCTGTTAAATGCGTCCATCGGCAAATTCTGATAACTGTGTGTAGATATTTTCATTTTTCGATCAATTTCTGACATATTCCATTAAATGAGGCAGCTGCTTAGTCACCGTAAAGTCTCTTTGCGGCCAGATCTATAAAATCTGGATGGACCAAAAATTCTCAGCATCTCACATTTCCATCTGATGGCCTTCGCTTGATCCATGCTTATTTTGTCTTTTTCGCCATTACTTCCGCTAGTATGCAACTGCCAGATCGCTTTCTGCAAAAGACAAGCAAGGATTAGTATTTTAATATTATTAAATTAAAACCCTAATGTTCATTATATGTCGGCTTTATTTATTTTGACACGTGTCATGAAATCGTGACGTTTTCCTTCACCTTGCCTCTGTCTCAACTTCCTTGTCACGAAACCGCGACATGCCAAATCACGCCCCCCCTCCCGCACATGTCACGAAATCGTGACCTTTCTTCTTTGTTTCCTTGTCATGAAATCACGACCCCCCCTTGCTCCCTTGCTCTTTTCACGAAACCACGACATGTCACGATTTCGCGACATGTCATGAAATCGCGACACTTCCTTCCTTTTCTTTTCATCGAAATCATGACTTCCTTCCCTTTGCTTCCTCTTCCTTTTCGTGAAACCATGACATGTCACGATTTCGCGACATGTCACGAAATCGCGACTTCGCTCATTTTTATTTCTTTCTCGAATCATGACTTTCACTTTAAAACTGTCGCGATATCGCGACCTTTTCTCACTTGCCTTTCTTCCAAAATGTCATGATATCATGATTTCTCATCACTTGGCACTTTCTTCCAAAATATGTCGCGATATCGCGACGTTTCCAAAATAAAATGTCGCGATATCGCGACGTTTCCAAAAATGGAAATGTCGCGATATCGCGACGTTTCCAAAAATGAAAATGTCACGAAATCGCGACGTTTTCATTACTTAGCAAATTTTTCAAAAATTGTAGGTTGACTCCAATGAATTTATTCATCTGGATTCGCCTGCATTTTACATATTTAGTGAAAGATTTTCTTTACTCATAAATGATTCTAACATTTAAAAAATGAATTCTAAAATGAAATCAAAGCCACATGCAAGCCTACTTAGATACTTTGATATAAGCAAAACTTTGAAAAGGAGGCAAGCAAAATATGGAATTAAAACCAGGAAAACATCAAGAGGGTCCCTACGGCAAAATGAAAGCTAAATATTTTCAAAGGATGGAATTTCATTTTTTTAGTGGGGGTGTGTTGCTTCTCAACAAATGGCGATATCTACGAGGAAAATAGTAGCACTATTTTAGAATCCAGGACTCTAGTTTCAAAACAATATAGACCATGTACCATGCTTTGCCACAAATATTCTTCAAAATAATTTAACTACTACCTGATAGTTGTTAAAATTTCCCAAGGACATACTAGGTTGAATCACTTAAGGAAGATTTCTGATGTGCAATTATAAGCGTATAAAACTTTCTTCAAGAATGACTGGGCCTTCGAATGTTGTACTCTGGATTGATCAGCTTTTCTAGATTGTGAAAGGGGAAACCGAGTAGGGCTCTGTTTACTAGTTTAGCCTTTTACAGACTCGACAGAGTTACTCTTTAGATTTTCACGACCCTGATCCACAACCGTGAGGTGGTATCTACAACTTGGTAAAAGAAAACATCTTCTGAAGCCTTGGCTATCTCTTTCATTACATAACTTCTTCCTTTTTTTTTTTTTTTTGTGGGAAATAACAGTGTCAGTTTTATGTTGTCTTGCTCAACTTTCACCTTCTCTCTCTCTCCTTTGAAATATACCGAAATCTGAAAAGCCTTGCTAAAAAAACAATTTTTTTTTTTTATATTTCATCGATCTGGAACTGCTTCAGCTGGGTACTGATAGCCTCTATGGATACTCAAATAATTTCATGAATCAGAGTCCCCTCTTACGACCAACTTTTCTTGGATTCCCTGGGAGTTTCTCTAGCCAAATAGTATAGCAGTTTCTTTATAATTAAAATAATTGTGGCAAGCAAGACACAAAATCCAATTATCTTTCTACTGTTGTTCTGAATAACAAAATAGTTCCACTGTTCAGTTTAAGCAGACTATCTCTTAATTAGAATAAAACAAAATGAACACAGGATTTTGAACTCGGAATAAAAACAATTTTTAAAGGTTGATTCTTTCTTTACTGCCCAGGCAAAACTTAAAAAAAATAAAATTTTAAAAGTTAAAAGAAATTTGTACAGACCCCAAAGGATAAAACACAGAACTTTAAAATCAAACAAAAAATAAAAACAAACTACTTTGTACAGACCCCAAAGGATAAACAAAATAAAATAAAATACAAACTACTTCAAACAAAATAAAATAAAAACAAACTACTTCAAAGCTTATTTACAATATATACACATGTTACAACGTCTTTGTGATTTATTCAAATGATGTATCGGATGGGACAGCTGAGAAATAATGCTTTAGGTATTGACCATTAACAGGAAGGTTCAAAAAATTACCCTCAAGGTCCTGTAGATGGAATGCATTATTACCTAGGATCTCGGCAATCTGGTATGGCCCTATCCATAGTGGCTGCAACTTTGTATGTTTACCTTTCTTTTCATGGGCTTTGTCCCATAGAAGCACCAGGTCTGCGAGTCTGAAGGCCTTCACTCTGGCTCTTTTGTCAAACCAGCGCTTGACTATTTCTTGGTGTCGACTGAAATGTTCCAGGGCTTGAAGTCGTTCGTCCTGCAAATTAGTTAAATCCAAAATACGAGCCTCTGCATCTGCTTGATCCTCAAAATAGTCTAAAACAAATTGATAAGTAGGCAATTTCAAAGAAATAGGAACAATGGGCTGAATACCATACAACAAAGCAAATGGGGAAGTCTTAAGAGCTACTTTATGTCTTATCCTGTCAGCCCAAAGTGCATATTTCAATAATGTGTGCCATTGTCTGGGTTTGTCTACAACAGACTTCTTAATGGCATTCATCAGATTCTTATTTGTGGACTCAGCTAGTCCATTACCCTGGGGGTAATAGTTGGATGCAAATATGATGACTATCCCCATCTGGTATGCCCACTCTGCAAACTCTAATGATTGAAAGGTCGGCCCATTATCGCACACCAAATTCAAAGGAACTCCAAACCTGGTTATGATATTTGACTCTAGAAATTCGATCACCTCATGGGTTGTACTCCTCATGGTAGTTGTTGCTTCAACCCATCTTGTGCAATAATCAATGGCTGTTAGAACATACTTATGCCCTGCTGATGAATTTGGGTTTATCACACCCACAAAGTCAAGTCCCCATTGCATAAAAGGTTTGTTTATTACAACAGGCTGCAATGGTAGAGCTCGATTAGCCTCTTTGGATGCAAAAGTTTGACACTGATGGCAAGTTCTCACATGCTGATGTGCATCTTTAAACAATGTAGGCCAATAATAGCCTGCTCTCAATATCTTGTGTGCAGTAGCGAAACTTGAAGAATGCCCGGCCCTTAACTTCTCATGAAAACTGGACATCACCTCATTGACTTCATTCTGAGAAATGCATCTTAAGAATATGCCAGCATAATTTTCTCTATACAAGTTACCTCCTTTGAGCAAAAAATGAGCAGATTTCAACTTTAGTGCTCTTCTCTGGGTTCTATTTAGGTGAGATGGGCAAACTCCAAATCGCAACAAATGAATGATATCTCCATACCAATCATCGAATCCAGAATCCAGCTGATTAATTTCTCCTTGTATAGGTACTTCAGCAATATGTCGAGACAACCCAAGTCCTCTGATTAATTTTGTAGGCCAAATTTCTAAGTCGTATTCCTGTAGTCTTGTAACCCAATTACCTCTCAGTTCACCCAATTCGTCCTGGCTTAATAAGTACTTGACAGCTGGATCAGGAACTATAGCATGGACTTTGCTTCTTAGTATGTAGTGCCTGAATTGCTTAACTGCTCTTACTAAGGCATAGGCTTGCTTATCCAAGCGAGAGTATTTGAGCTCAGCCCCCTTTAAGTTGGTACTCTTGAAGGCAATCGGATGCTCCCCTGTTTCTCTTCGTTGGGTCAAAACCGCAGCAAGTGTGTGTTCTGAAGAAAAAGAGTACAAATAAAAATCTGTACTGAAGTCTGGGCTCACCAGCACTGGAGCTTGTTGGATGGCAGATTTGATCTCCTGGAACGTTGTTTTGGCTTCTGTTGTCCAAACGATCTTAGCAGTTTCCTTCAGCATGTCATTCAGTGGCTTGACTATTTCTGCGAAGCCGGAGATGAACTTCCTGACAAAATTAATTTTCCCAAAAAAGGATCTTAACTCTTTCTTAGAGTTGGGAAAGGGTATGCCGGATATGGCTTCAACTCTGTCAGGATCCATGGAAATGCCATCTTTGGTGATCAAGTGTCCAAGGAGCTTTCCTTCAGTTACACCAAAAACACACTTCTTCGGGTTCAAAGAAATGTCGAACTCCCTGCATTTGTTGAAAACAGACTCCAAGTGTTTTACGTGGTCAAACCGAGATTTAGAGAAAACTGTTAAGTCATCCATGTAAACAACAATGCACTTACCCATAAGGCCTTTGAAAGCATGATCCATCGCACGTTGAAAAGTAGCTCCGACATTAATCAATCCGAACGGCATTCTTTTGTAGGCGAAAGTTCCCCACTTGGTTGTGAAGGCAGTTTTCATCCTGTCTTCCTTCTCAACTAGTATCTGATTATACCCTGAGAATCCGTCTAAGAAAGACATCATTTCTGAACCATTCACAATTTGCAGCACCTCATCCATGGAAGGCAGAGGATAATTATCTTTCTCAGATGCCTTGTTCAAATTTCTAAAATCCACACATAAGCGGATCTCTCCATTTTTCTTTCTGACCGGCACCAAATTGGCCACCCAAGTAGAATGCCTAACGGGAAAAATAATGGCGGCACTCAATAATTTTTCTACCTCCTTCTTGATGAGGGGCTCTAGCAAAGCGTTGACATGCCTCTGTTTTTTCCGGAAAGGTTTGCAAAACTCTTTAAAAGGTATAACATGAGTGTAAACTTTCGGATCAAAAACCTTTAAGTCTTTGTAAGACCAAGCCATAACATCCTTGGACCTGTGAAGAAATTCAATCATATTTCTTTTTATTTTGGGGTCACAAGTTTTTGCCAACTTGAGGTGCCTGGGATCTTCTTCAGATCCCCACGTTCAGGTTCTCGGTCTCACTGTTTGTTACACCCATAGAATCCCCAGAACTCACCTTTTGCTTAATTTGGTCAACATCAAAGAGCCGCTCCAGTTCCACCATCCCTTTTGGAATTCTCGTTATCTTTCAACCTTATTATTCCCCTTTCATCGTCTAACTGCTCCAGCAGAGTATCCCTTTGTCCATCATCGATTATAGCATTTTCAAACGCTTTGGTACTCTGTAAAAAATTTATAATCTGCTGGTCATCAGAGAAAACCTGAAAATTATCCACATTATTTGGGACCGAAGGACAAGGGACTAACTCGATCGAAAACTTGTTCCATTTGAATTCTTCCAGTGGCTTCAGACTTGCGGTCGATGAAGCTAAGACATCTGCACGTGAATTCTCGCTCTCTAGGTATGTGCATTAAATTAAAAGCATCAAAATCTTCCACGAGATCCCATGCTCGGTGTTTGTATCCTTTTAAGTAAGATGCTTTGCACTAGAATTTACCTTTAACTTGATTAGCCACCAACTCTGAATCTGTAAAAACTTGGATATTTCTTACACCTCTGTCCAAAGCAAATTTCAATCCTAGCACCAGTGCTTCGTATTTCGCTAAATTATTTGTGCAAGGGAACTGTAGGCGATAAGACATAAAATATGTCTGACTTTCAGGCCCTTTAAGGACTGCCCCTGTACTAGAACCCTGTTTAGATTTAGCCCCATCCACATGAAGCGTCCAAACTTCATTACTATGAACAAGATGAGCTTTACTAAACTTCTCATTTTGTCCCGTTGTTAAATTATAAACCCCAATATCTACATCAAGCAATATTTACAGTCTCATTTTCTGCATTATATTCAGTGATCGTATGTTTGTATCTGGGTTCTCTTTCAACCCTTAATTGGTTTGCAACTCCTTTCCACGGCAACCACATATGTGAAAAATTAGTTGCCAAGTATCCATTCAAAGATTTTGACCAATCCCTGCTCAGAAGCATCCCGTACCCCACAGGAATATCTACCACCTGAATTTCAATCCTGTGTTGTGCCCTTGGCTCAGATGCTAACTGGATATGAATATTCTGAAGTTCACCTACTACTTTAACCTCTGATTTATCCAATTGGACAACTCTTCTTTCAGACTTCATTGGGGTTAAACCCAACTGTTGACAAATGGCCAAAGGCATAACATTAGCTGAAGCACCCGAATCTA
Source organism: Wollemia nobilis (assembly GCA_028583015.1). Lineage (NCBI taxonomy): Eukaryota > Viridiplantae > Streptophyta > Pinopsida > Araucariales > Araucariaceae > Wollemia > Wollemia nobilis. Next base: position 16,973,256 of record JAQPPZ010000521.1, read on the forward strand.
CCAGACAGTTGTGTAAGTTTTTCCCAAATATACGAACAGTCAATAGAAAAGGTGGAACTTCAGTCTTCTCTTTATACATGGCTACATTTGCATTTGCCATCTTCTTTCCCTTGTCCAAAGATTTGGTAGTAGGCCCAGAGTATGTTTTAATCAAGTTATCCCTCTGTTCTAAAATTTGGGCCAACTCATGAAGAGTGATGTTGGCTTTGATCTTCTTCATGTCCTCCACTATATTATATCCCTTATTGAGTGGAGGGACAAATGCATCTGGTCCTCTCGGATTTCCTCCCTTGGGTGGAGATGGGTTATTGCTTGAAGATGGATCGGGAGGAACATTGTGGGAGTTGTTCGGAGGGGTAGATGTAGTGTTGGGCTCCGGATTTCTATTTTTGAGGTTGTAGTTGTCCCTCCTGTATTGTTGAAAAGCCTGCACCTCATCCATAGGCATTTCAACTACATTCTCAGACTCACCTGGAAAAGTGAAAGAATCTAAGACCATAGCTGCACTGTGGCTGGATGAACTTGGGCCGTCCGCATTTCTTTGATGTTCAGGAGAAATCAACTCCCCAGATAAAGCTTCAAAGGCGTTACAGAATTCCAAACAATCCAATTCCCCGTGCTGAGAAGTAGCATGTATCCTGCACCAGTTAGGCAAAGCCAAATCACAAATATTTACATCATGACCTTTACCTTTATAATCCTTATTGGGTTCGTATGGGGGCCGAGTGAATCTGTTCTCACTGATAAGAGTACTTGTTTGAGTTCTCCCTAGTAGAAACCTACCTTTTAAAACTTAAAAAGTCATTGGCCAACTTTTGGACTATTTTTGACACTTCCTCAACTCTTGTGTTATCGACTTCTTTACCTGGATTCTCGTACATTTTCAGCAGGTGTTACAACCAATGGATTGCTTATTGGTGGGATTTGATGTGTTGGCAACATCATCTGATGCGGTATGGGATTGAAGATAGGGGTACCTTGTGTGACCAAAGGAATTTGATGAGCATTTAAAGGTTGAGGCCCCAATTGCCTTTCCAGAACTAAAGCTTCTTTGTAAGCCTCCGTTAGATTGGTAATAGAGGCATCTCTTTTCAAGAAAATAGAAGTCATTGGATCTAGAGAATTCCTAAAAATATCTAATGCCAGGTCTGCATTTGGCACATAATAACCAATCAGTCTACCATAAGCCTTCTGAAATCTGACATTGTAAGATCCGACAGATTCATTTATTTCTCTTTTAATACCAGAAAATTATTGATATAATACATTGGGATCTATTACTTCACCAAACTCTGATACAAAAACCTTTTCCAAGTCATTCCAACTGGTAATAGAATCGTTAGTGAGATTTAGAAACCAGTCGTAAGCTCCCTCCTGGAGAGTGAACGGGAACAATCTGCAAGCCACATCTTCATGCTATACATTTAACAATTTTAGAGCATTCTTGAATGCTACTAGATGTTCTTCCGCTGTCCTAGTTCCATCATGCTTGTATCTGGGAAGATATCTCTTAAGATTTCTAGGCAGGTCATGGGCTGCACCCGAGATATTTAAGGCAGTGGAACCCAACCAGTTGGCCATTACTACTTGATTGACGATGATACTTTCAGTTGTAGTTGGAGTAACTACAAGTGGTGACAAAACTATTCCGGACAAGGACTTGGCCCTTCTGAGGCTGCTTCTTCTTGGAGTTTCTAACTCAGGCACAAGGAGCTCTCCGACTCTAGAATGGGACCTTGTTACTCTATAAGTGGAATCCAGCTTTTCACAAGCAACTTATAATCTTACAATCCTTAACAAACTACTGAACTTCAGGCCCTCCTTCTAGCGCCAATTTTAAATGTTGGTGTTGAGTTCCGCTGTTTAGGCAAAAACTCAAACAAACAAGTTTTAAAAGGCTGAGGAGGAGGGAAAAAGGCTACCAGACTCTAGATAAAATACAGTATTTGTTAAATACCACATACAATCATATTTCTCAACTCAAGCGCACTAAGAACATAAGTTTTGCCCTCCTTCTAGCGCCAATTTTAAATGTTGGTTCGACTTTTATACACACCCTGTGAAGAATGAGCATGAAAACCCGATAACACTTATAAGGGATAAATCCCACTCACTTTAGGATCTTGTCTGGATATCCAAGGTGTGAGTTACGGAGTTGGGTCAAATGTCTATTCACTCTTTTCCGCTTCTGGAATAGTTTCAAGTGGACTGTCTGTTACCTTACAACGGGTTCTGGACTTGTTCAATAATGTTTTTGGAATTGGTTATCTTTGTGGACACTCAGATTTACAATCAGTTCTTTGATCTAGCTCTTTATGTGTTAGCAGATTTAAATAAAAGACAAATTTAAAAGAAAATAAAAATGGATCATTCAATCGGTGGAACAGAGAGAGTAGGGTAGGGCAGAAAGAGAAATTTATCTAACTTAGCTGCAAAACCAAAACTACCAATTTTAGTTATACCGGTTAGCTTCACAATAGAACAAATCAAAGAGGAAAGTGTCCAGACTTTCTAAGATCACCTTCCACTAAGAGCATAAGACAGAGACAACAACAGATCTGAAAGAAAATCACAAACAGAAGGGAAGTCGGTTAAAATTGGTATCTCTCACCAACAGCCTAGCTCGCACAGTGAGGACAGAGCAATTAGAACAGGCCTGAACCTTAAATCTGTAATTTTCCCTAACATACAATAAAGAAAATGAAGCCTAGCAGCATATCCAATCTTGGTAACATAGATCTACAACATAAATTAAATAAACCTTAATGAAATGAAAACAAAAGAAGATGAACTTATCACAATCTGAAAGAGATTAGGCTCCTGGCCATGCTATCACAGAAAACGAAAATCACACCAACTCTAAGTCCAGAACAAAGCTTTCAAACAAGATTTGCAGGAAATTGCTCCAATAGCTTTTATTTCTAAGTTTTCGCCTCCGAATTTACATTCGAAGAAGTATTTATAGACTCAGGACAGACCCTGATCTTTTCAGAAATATCTTCTTCTCAAACCCTAAATCTTATCCTCTAAACCTTACTACCCAGGTTTTACAATATAAGGCCCTTTAAAAATAGAGTTTTTATAAACCCTAACCACTCTGCAAATCTTAGTGCAGTTACTTGCCATAAATGGAGAAGGCATGATCTGATATTATTCTCATCCATCTATAACTGCAAGTAAATATCTTCTTTTTCTAGCCGGTTGGTGCATCTGTCGGGAGCGTCTCATTAATTCCTTAGAGAAATTTGGATGAGTCACTGGTTTCTCTGACATTTTATCTTCGCAGAGCCGCCTCTGAGTTGAAATTCTCTGCACGCCATTACTTTCACCATAAATTCTCCTGTTAAATGCGTCCATCGGCAAATTTCGGTAACTGTGTGTAGATATTTTCATTTTTCGATCAATTTTCGACATATTCCATTAAATGGGCAGCTGCTTAGTCACCGTAAAGTCTCTTTGCGGCCAGATCTATAAAATCTGGATGGACCAAAAATTCTTGGCATCTCACATTTCCATCTGACGGCCTTCATTTGATCCGTGCTTATTTTGTCTTTTTTGCCATTACTTCCGCTAGTATGCAACTGCCAGCTCGCTTTCTGCAAAAGACAAACAAGGATTAGTATTTTAATATTATTAATTTAAAACCCTAATGTTCATTATATGTCGACTTTATTTATTTTGACACGTGTCATGAAATCGTGACGCTTTTCTTCACCTTGCCTCTGTCTCAACTTCCTTGCCGCAAAACCATGACATGTCACAAAATCGCAACGTTTCCTTTGCCCTTGACTCTCTCTACCTTCCTTTGTCGCGAAACCGTGACATGTCACGAAATCGTGACCTTTTATTTACTTTGTTTCCATTGGCAAATTTTTGCTGCAAAACCGCGACATGTCGCGATTTCACATGTCACAAAATCATGACCTTCCTTTGCCCTTTGCTTTCTCTTGGGCCCCTTTGCCGCAAAATCGTGACCTTCCTTCGCCTTTTGCTTCCATTGGCGACCTTTTGCCACGAAACCGTGACATGTCACGAAATCACGACCTTCCTTCGCCCTTTGATTCCTCTTGGGCCCTTTGCCACAAAACCACGACATGTGATTTCATGACATGTTGCGAAATCGTGACCTTTCCTTTACTTTGCTTCCATTGGCGACTTCTCTGTCGTAAAACTGCGACATGTCACGATTTCATGACATGTCGCGAAATCGCGACGGTCTCCCCACTTAGCTCCATTTCTCTTTCCTTCATCACGAAATCGTGACGATCTCCCCACTTAGCTCCATTTGCTCTTTCTTCGTCGCAAAATCGTGACAGTCTCCCCACTTAGCTCCATTTCTCTTTCCTCCGTCATGAAACCGCGACATGTCACGATTTTACGACATGTCGTGAAATCGCGACGTCTCCCCACTTAGCTCCATTTGCTCTTTCTCCATTGCGAAACCGTGACATGTCACGATATCGTGACGTTTTTCTTAAGACTTGCTTCTAGCTAAAACCTGCCGCGATATCGTGATATCACGATGTTTCCAAAAATGGAAAATGTCATGATATCGCGACGTTTCCAAAAATGGAAAATGTCGTGAAATCGCGACGTTTTCCCAAGTTACTTCCACTTAGCAAATTTTCCAAAAATTGTAGGTTGACTCTAATGAATTTATTCATCTGCATTCTGCATTTTTACATATTTAGTGAAAGATTTTCTTTACTCATAAATGATTCTAACATTTGAAAAATGAATTCTAAAATAAATCAAAGCCAGATGCAAGCCTACTTGGATATTTTGATGTAAGAAAAACTTTGAAAGGAAGGCAAGCAGAATATGGAATTAAAACCAGAAAAACATCAAGAGGGTCCCTATGGCAAAATGAAAACTAAATATTTTCAAAGGATGGAATTTCATTTTTTTAGTGGGGGTGTGTTGCTTCTCAACACCTTCTATGTAGACGAACTAAGCACATAGAGTCTAGACCATTCCTTTTATCTCCAAGATGAGTTAGTCTTAATAATAAGTCACAATCCATGTCTTGACTCTTTAGTAATCTATTAAGTCCCTTTTATTTGCATTATTTAAGTTTATCATGCTAGGCTCACAATCGTCCTAAGAAATTCTTGTCAAGGAATTAGTGCACAATTTTTGAAAGTAGGGAAATCATAAGAGATTCCTATTATTTAGAGAGCATATGAATTTTGTTATCAATTTAACAAGAAAATTCCATAATAAATAATCTCCACATATAATCATAAAACAACTCATATATCCTAGGAACCCTCATGGGGAATAAACCCAACCTTAAATCATTTCCTTATTTTATTTAATAAGATAATTGGTTCCATACATTGAATTTCAAAGGCACTTCTTTTTGCCTTGATTCCAACATAAGAATTTCCAAAAAATCTTATGAGACCTCAATATAAACCAATCCTTTAACCTTTCGGTGCAAACTCATCTCCATGCATTGAATTAAAAACACCTCATAATGTTTTCTTTTCAAGCATAGGATGTTGAGCAAGGTGCAGCAAAAGTATTGTCATTGTTGTCAACACAGATAGATTGATGCAGTTGATTCAGTTCAGAGGACAGTCAGAACATGTATAGTGAATTTCCAAGAAGAAAGAAGTGACCAAGATTCAAAAAATTATAGAAAAATACAAGTAAGAAAACTGTCGCGATATCGCGACATGTTTTTTGTCGCGATTTCGTGACAAAATTGAGGAGAGAGAAGACGCAGCCAAAAATGTCGTGATTTCGCGACAAAACTGAGGAGAGAGAAGACGCAGCCAAAATGTCATGATTTCACGACAAAACTGAGGAGAGAGAAGGTGCAACCAAAAATTTCGTGATTTCACGACAAAACTGAGGAGAGAGAAGGTGTAGCCAAAAATGTCGCGATTTCGCGACATATCGGAGGAGAGAGAAAAAATTGGACAAACTATCACGATTTCGCGACATGCTGAAAGGAAAGAAGCAAAGTTGAAAAACTGTCACGATTTCGCGACATGTTTGGATTAAAGGCACAAGCAATGAAAAGTGTCACGATTTCGCGACAATTTCGGTGAAGAAGCGCCAACGATGAAAAGTGTCACGATTTCACGACAGGTTCAGAGAAGAAGCATTAAGTCGAAAAGCTGTAGCGATTTTGCTACATGTTGGATTTTTGGAGGCCGTAGCAAAAGAAATTACAAAGGGAAAAAGGTGTAGCGATTTCACTACATGTCTTGATTTCGCTAGTGCATGAAGAGAGAGTTGTACGGATGCAAAAGATGTCACGATTTTGCGACATGTTGCATTTTTGCGGGCTAAAGGCAAAGAACAGCGCTAAGGCAGAAAAGCGTCGCGATTTCGCGACATGTTCCGATTTCGCTGAGGCATGCAGAGAAAAGTGTACGATAGCAAAAAGTGTCATGATTTCGCGACATGTTCCATTTTCGTGGGTGCAAGCGAAGTAGAGTGCAAGAAAGCAAAAAGTGTCACGATTTCGCGACATGTTCCATTTTTGTAGGTGCAAGCAAAGTAGAGTGCAGGAAAGCAAAAAGTGTCACGATTTCACGACATGTTCCATTTTTGCGGGTGCAAGCGAAGTAGAGTGCAGGAAAGCAAAAAGTGTCGTGATTTCGTGACATGTCCTATTTTCATGGGTAGAAGGCGAAGAAGAGTGCAAAGAGACAGGTGGCAATAGCACGCTAACTGACAGTTAACTGGAACAGAACTGTAGTTATAGAGAAAAAGTAGAGAGCCAAAATTAGAAAAGTCAACTGAATACAGTGCGACAATTACAAGTGTAGTAACCATTAGAATTCATGCAGAATCAAAAAAGCATTCGAACAGTCGTATATGCAGAATCAAAAAAACATTCAAACAACTGCACTAGAAGAATAAAAAATGCATTCGAACAGCCGTATATGCATAATCAAAAATGCATTCGAACAGCCGTATATGCATAATCGAAAATGCATTCGAACAGTCATATATGCAGAATAAAAAATGCATTCGAACAGTCGTATATGCAGAATCGAAAAAGCATTCGAACAGCCGCATATGAAGAATCGAAAAAGCATTCGAACAGATGCCTGAGAAGAATCAAATTTGCATTTGAATAGTCACATAAATAGAATATAAAAAATTACATGCATGCATAGAAAAGAATTTGAATAGTCAGAGTATGTCATTCGACTGCATGCAGGATTCGAAAAGTCATAGAAGACAAGGAGTCTCGATGAGGAAAAGGGGTTATAAAAGGACAGTCGTGCAGAGAATCAAGTTGCTGTCGTAAGAGTGAAATTACTATGAAAAGAGGGTTAGAAGAGGGCCAAGAGAGAAATAAGCAGATCCATGAGAGTGTGCAAAGTTTGTTTAATTGCAGACCAGTCAGGGTCGTGTAAACAGTGAAGGCATTTTTATGTCATTGTAATAACTCAGATTTACAGTCCAAGTTGGTGCTTGGTATTAGGGGTTGGTGCTATTATCTGTTGCAACAAAAAATTAAGGGGTTGGTGCTCCTTCCAATGGATGCTGGTAAAGTGTTTGTAAAATTGGTGTTTTGCACAGATTGGATTTGGATTGGAGTCCAAGTAGTCATTTTTGAGGAGTAGCCAAATTGGTGAACCTCGTTATATTGTGTGTTGTGGTGTGCTCTCTTGTGAAATTTGTTTTACCTATTTTCTAGTTCTCTTTGCTTCAGTTTTAATTACTGTAGATTTGAATTTTAATAGCTACACTGATTCACCCCCCCTCTTAGTGTCATTGTGAGAATATCAATTGGTATCAAAGCCAAGTTTCTTGAACAAGCTTAATCAGCTAAGGTGATCTTAGAAGAAACACAATGGTAGGTGGTGAAGGATTCTCATCCAACAAAGCTCCCTTGTTCGATGGAACTAATTACACTTTTTGGAAACTCAGGATGCAGACATATTTGAGTGCATTGGGATACGACATTTGGGAGTCTGTAGAAAGTGGATACACAACACCCACTACTCCTCCAACAGATACTGTCGAGAAGAAAAAATTTGAGAACAACTCCAAAGCAAAGAATGCCATAATGTGTGGGCTTGTAGACAGTGAACTGATAAGAGTCATGAGTTGTAAATCGACAAAAGACATGTGGGATAAACTAAAGAGCATCAATGAAGGAGACAGCAAGATCAAGGAAGCCAAGCTACAAACTCATCGAGCTTAGTTCGAAGCATTACAAATGAATGAAGATGAGAACATAGAGGCCTATATGCTGAGAGTCAATGGAATCATTAATGCAATCAGAGGACTCGATGAAGAAATTGATGATGCAGTTGTCGTGAAAAAGGTTCTCAGAACACTTCACAAAATATTTAACTCCAAAGTTTCTGCAATAGAAGAGGCGAAAGATCTAAACAATTTTAGCATGGATGAGATGCATGGTTCCTTGACTGCATACGAAATGAGAATAGGACAAACTAAGCCTATAGACAGAGAAGCTACTTTTAAAGCACACAAGAATATAAAAGTTGAACATGAATCTGAGGATGAAGAGACACTGGATGAAACGAAAGCTAATTTTGTTCGAAAACTCACAAAGGAAAAATGAAAGTATAGAGGAAAGTTACCATTTAAGTGCTCCAATTGTGGAGGAGTTGGTCACTTTGCAGCCAAATGTCCAATGCATGAGAAAACCAAAAATGGTGAAGGGTCACACCAAGAAAAAGGTGATTGGAAGAAGAAACAAAATTTTAGAAAGAACAACTTCAAGAAGAAAAGATTCATATCCAAGAATGTTAGCTCTTCTGAAGAAAGCTCAGGTGAGGATTCTGAAGAAGAAACAGGTGAAACTCTGTTTAATGGCTCTTGAAGAAGAAAGAACAGAAGAAAATTAGGAAGGTGATGAAAACTTTAAGGATGAGGCTGAAGTATATCTGGAAGGAGAATTGGTTGCTGCACTTGAAGAGTTGAGTGTAGAAAGGAAAAAGAATAAAAAAAATTCAAGAAAACTAGAGGATACCACTGACATAATAAACAGTTTGAAAATACAGACAGAGGAATTTAAGAAAATGTCCGAAGAACTTGAAGTAAAATTAACCATGAAAATAGATGAGTGCAACAAACTGGAAGAAGAAATTGATGGTTTAAGAATACGGCTAGAAGAACAGAATCAAAAATTGAGTTGCTATCACAAACTTGAAGGAAGTTCTGCACAGCTTGAAAAAATCATAAATAGTCAGAGGACCATAGGCATCAAATTCGGTTTGGGGTTTGTTGAAGGAGAATCTTCAAGTGGATCAAAAGCCATAACTGCAGAACCAGCAAAGAAAGAAGATAAGATCAAGATTGACCAAAGAAAATTGAATCATGCTAAAGAAAGCAATAATGCCAGGCACGAGAAGAGTGCTGACAATGAGGGATTCACAAAAGTCACACATCAAAGGAGAAGAAAATTTGTGACTCCTACTACAAATTGGCAAAGACCAACTTCAAGGTTTAATCATTTCTTTTCTGGTTATTGTTTTAAATGCAATACTTACGGTCATAAGATTTCAGATTGCATTTATAATATAGGACAAAGAAATTTCACAAGTAGAAATGCATTTTCACCCTTGATGGAGTATGCTGTAGAATGTTATAACTGTCATAACTTTGGACACATTACAAGAAACTGTAGAAGCACATATGTAGCAAATAAATTTCAGGGAAGAAGAACTCAACCAAACAATTTAAAGCAAAACAAAAAATTCCCAGAAAAACATGCACAGGCCACTGACAAAGAAAAGTCTAAACAAGTGACCAAAACTGCAGTCAAATTAGAATGGAAAGAAAAGGAGCAACTCAAGGAAGAAAAGGAATCATTGATTGTACAGACAACATTCAAAGCATAGAACAAATCAGCACCTTGGATATTGGATAGTGGATGTTCCAGTCACATGACAGGAGATAAACAAAAATTTGAAAATTTATAGAAATATGAAGGAGGCTCTATGAAGTTTGGAAATAATGATGGAGCCAAGATAGTTGGAAAAGGATCAGTCAAGATAAGTGATGGAAAGATCAATTCCAAGGAAGTTCTGTTTGTGATTGGTTTAAAGCACAACTTACTGAGTGTAAGTCAAATCTGTGACAGAGGTCATGAAGTCATTTTTAAGAAGTAGGGCTGTGAAGTGAGAAAAGCACATAGTGGGAAGCTGATAGCTACTGGATCGAGGACTTCTGGAAATCTATATACTCTCTCAAAAACTACAGAAGGAACATGCTTGATTGGACAGGAAGATGAAAATTGGCTGTGGCACAAGAGGCTCGGTCATATTAGCTTTGACAATCTGGTAAAAATAAGTTCAAACAGGGCAATAAGAGATATACCAACCATTGGCAAACCAGTAAATAGCATCTGTGCCTCATGCCAAAAAGGAAAGCAAACCAGATCCACATTTAAATCAAAGGAATACTTCACCAGCAAACCGTTGGAGATAATTCATACTGACTTGTGTGGACCCATGAGAACACAAAGCATAAACGGTGACAAATACTTTATGCTATTTATAGATGATTACTCCAGGATGACATGGGTATTATTTAAGATTTTTAAAAACCAGGTTGAAAATCAAACTGAAAAAAGGATTAAATGCCTAAGATCAGATAGAGGAGGAGAGTTTATTTCAAAAGAATTTGCAGAATACTGTCAAAAATATGGGATAAGAAGACAGTTTTCAGCAGCAAGGACACCTCAGCAGAATGGTGTTGTAGAAAGGAAGAACAAGATAGTGCAGGAAATGGCACGGACAATGCTGGCTGAGAACAAAATAGTTGATAGATTTTGGAAAGAGGCAGTCCATACTATAGTTTACATTCAAAACAGGTGCATGCTAAGACCGCATGAAAGCAAAACACCTTATGAGATGTGGTTCGGCAGAAAGGCAACAACAAGATATTTCAAAGTATTTGGCAGCAAGTGCTACATCAAACGGATCGAAGATAATCTCGATAAATTTGAAGATAGAGTTGATGAAGGTATTTTTCTTGGTTACTCAACAAAAAGCAAAGCCTACACATGTTACAACAAGAGGCTAAAGAAAATTGTTGAGAGTGTTGATGATGAAGGTAGACAACGAGAAATTACTTATCAAGAAAACTACCCTATTTATGAAGAAGTCATTGAAGGAGATGATGAAAAGGAAACAGAAGAGAATCAAAAAATTGATCCAGATGTTTTAAAAACTGACTCAGAAGAAGAAGAAAACAAGAAATTTAAAACAAGCAGCTAACGGAAAAATCATCCCAGTGAACAGATTATTGGGGACCCCACAGATGGTATTCAGAAAAGAAGAGTAGTAGTGCGTAACTATTCTCTGTTATCCAGCATTGAACCTAAAAATGTTGCTGAAGCAAGCACAGATGAAAGTTGGATGAAGGCAATTAATGAAGAACTAGATCAGATTGAGAAAAACAAAACCTGGGAATTAGTACCACGACCAACAAATAAAAACATAATTGGCACTAAATGGATTTTTTGAAATAAATTAAATGAAGATGGACAAGTTGTCAGAAATAAGGCAAGATTGGTCTGTAAAGGCTATGCTCAGGTTGAAGGCATTGATTTTGAGGAAACCTTTGCATCCGTAGCCAGACTAGAGGCAATCGGAATGTTTCGGCTTTAGCAATCCATAAAAATTTCAAAGTATATCAAATGGATGTAAAATCAGCATTTCTGAATGGAAAACTAGAAGAAGAGGTTTACATTGAACAACCAGATGGCTTCCAACTCGGTGACAATCCAGATTTTGTTTGCAAGTTAAAGAAAGCATTATATGGTTTGAAACAGGCACCCAGAGCATGGTATGCAAGGTTGGATAACTATCTTATTAAACAAGGGTTCAAGAAAGGTTTGGTGGACAACAATTTATATGTCAAAACAGAGAAGGGCCATCTTATTGTTCTTGTTGTTTATGTAGATGATATAATATTTGGCAGTGGATGAATATTGCAAAGACATAGCAACTAAAATGAAGAAAGAATTTGAGATGTCTATGATTGGTGAACTTTCTTATTTCCTAGGACTGCAGGTCAATCAAAATGAAAAGGGCATTTTTATTTCTCAAGTTAAATATGTAAAAGAAATGTTGAAAAAGTTCACAATGGAAGATAGTAAACCCGTAAGCACTCCCATGACAACAGGTCGCAAGTTGAGCAAGGATGACAAATCTCCAGATGTAGATCAAACAATGTACAGGTCTATGATTGGAAGCCTGTTGTATTTAACAGCCACTAGACCAGATATATTACAGGCAATATGCATGGTTGCAAGATTTCAGGCTAGTCCCAAAGAAACTCATGTGACAGCTGTAAAGAGGATCTTTAGGTACCTCAAGGGTACTATGGATTATGGGTTGTGGTACCCAAAAGGTAAAGACTTCACTCTGATTGCATATTCTGATGCAGATTGGGCAGGATGTATTGATGACAGAAAGAGTACCGGTGGAGGAGCATTTTATCTTGGAGACAGGTCGGTAGCATGGCACAACAAGAAACAAGAATCAGTCTCTCTATCCACAACAGAGGCAGAATACATTACAGCAACAACATGTTGTACACAGATATTATGGATGAGACAAACGTTGAAAGATCTTGGTATTCACTTCAAAGAGCCAATTTCAATTAAATGTGATAACACTAGTGCTATCAACATATCCAAGAATCCGGTTATGCATTCTAGAACCAAACATATTGCGATCCGAGTATCATTTCTTGAAGGATAAAGTTGCGAAGGAGAGGTCAAATTGGATTTTGTTCCAACTACAGAGCAGGTAGCTGATATATTCACAAAACCATTGCCCAAGGAAGTTTTTGAGTACCTTCAAAGTAAGTTGGGAGTGGTCACAATTCCCAAGAACTGACTATCATTTGGGATCACATTCTTAGGGGGTGCATTTATGCCTATGTTTATAGTTTTGCTTATATTTATGATTTTTGCTAACTATAACAATATTTGTCTGAGAATGGTGTGCATAGACTCAAGGGGAGTCTGCAGCAGCCCTTTGGTATTATTGTCAAAGGGGGAGAAGAATTACAGGAGAGTGCATGAGTGTTGCCAACAATTCCAAAGGGGGAGATTATTGAGCAAGGTGCAGCAAAAGTATTGTCATTGTTGTCAACACAAACAGATTGATGCAGTTGATTCAGTTTAGAGGACAGTCAGAACATGTACAGTGAATTTCCAAGAAGAAAGAAGTGACCAAGATTCAAAAAATTGCAAAAAAAGACAAGTAAGAAAACTATCGCGATATTGCGACATGTTTTTTGTCGTGATTTCGTGACAAAACTGAGGAGAGAGAAGATGCAGCCAAAAATGTCACGATTTCACGACGAAACTGAGGAGAGAGAAGGTGCAGCCAAAAATGTCATGATTTTGCGACAAAAGAGGAGAGAGAAGGTGCATGCCAAAAATGTCGCGATTTCATGACATAACGGAGGAGAGAGAAAAAGCTTGACAAACTGTCACGATTTCGTGACATGCTGGAAGGAAAGAAGCAAAGTTGAAAAATTGTCACGATTTCGCGACATGTTTGGATTAAAGGCACAGGCAATGAAAAGTGTCACGATTTTGCGACAAGTTCGGTGAAGAAGCGCCAACGATGAAAAGTGTCGCGATTTCGCGACAAGTTTGGAGAAGAAGCATTAAGTCGAAAAGTTGTAGCGATTTCGCTACATGTTGATTTCAGGAAGCAAAAGAAATTGCAAAGGGAAAAAGGTGTAGCGATTTCGCTACATGTCTTGATTTCGCTAGTGCATGAAGAGAGAGTTGTACGAATGCGAAAGATGTCACGATTTCGTGACATGTTGCATTTTTGCGAGCGAAAGGCAAAGAACAACGCTAAGGCAGAAAAGTGTCACGATTTTGTGACATGTTTCGATTTCGTTGAGGCATGCGAAGAAAAGTGTACGATAGCAAAAAGTGTCACGATTTCGTGACATGTTCCATTTTTTGGTGCAAGCAAAGTAGAGTGCAGGAAAGCAAAAAGTGTCATGATTTTGTGACATGTTCCATTTTCGTGGGTGCAAGCAAAGTAGAGTGCAGGAAAGCGAAAAGTGTCACGATTTCATGACATGTTCCATTTTCACGGGTGCAAGCGAAGTAGAGTGCAGGAAAGCAAAAAGTGTCACGATTTCACGACATGTCTTATTTTCACGGGTAGAAGGTGAAGAAGAGTGCAAAGAGACAGGTGGCAATAGCACGCTAACTGACAGTTAACTGGAACAGAACTGCAGTTATAGAGAAAAAGTAGAGAGCCAAAATTAGAAAAGTCAATTGAAGACAGTGCGACGGTTACAAGTGCAGTAACCATTAGAATACATGCAAAATCGAAAAAGCATTCGAACAACCATATATAGAGAATCGAAAATGCATTCGAATAGTCGCACTAGAAGAATAAAAAATGCATTCGAACAGTCGTATATGCATAATCAAAAATGCATTCGAACACTATATGCATAATCAAAAGCATTCAAACAATCGGATATGCAGAATCGAAAAATGCATTCGAACAATTTATATCAGAATCAAAAAAGTATTCGAACAGACGTATAAGAAGAATCTAAAAAATACATGCAGAGATAGAAAAATGCATTCGAACAGTCGCATAAATAGAATAAAAAAATTGCATGCACGCATAGAAAAGAATTCGAACAGTCAGAGTATGTTATTCGACTGCATGCAGGATTCGAAAAGTCATAGAAGACGAGGAGTCTCGATGAGGAAAAGGGGTTATAAAAGGACAGTCGTGCAGAGAATCAAGTTGCTGCTGTAAGAGTGAAATTACTGTGAAAAGAGGGTTAGAAGAGGGCCAAGAGAGAAATAAGCAGAGCCGTGAGAGTGTGCAGAGTTTGTTTAATTGCAGACCAATCAGGGTCGTGTAAATAGTGAAGGCATTTTTATGTCATTATAATAACTCAGATTGCAGTCCAAGTTGGTGCTTGGTATTAGGGGTTGGTGCTCCTATCGTTGCAGCAAAAAATTAAGGGGTTGGTGCTCCTTCCAGTGGATGCTTGGTAAAGTGTTTGTAAAATTGGTGTTTTGCACAGACTGGATTTGGATTGGAGTCCAAGCGGTCATTTTTGAGGAGTAGCCAAATTGGTGAACCTCGTTATATTGTGTGTTGTGGTGTGCTCTCTTGTGAAATTTGCTTTACCTATTTTCAAGTTCTCTTTGCTTCAGTTTTAAATGTCGTAGATTTGAATTTTAATAGCTACACTGATTCACCCCCCCCCTCTCAATGTCATTGTGTGAATATCAATTGGTATCAGAGCCAAGTTTCTTGAACAAGCTTAATCAGCTAAGGTGATCTTGGAAGAAACACAATGGCAGGTGGTGAAGGATTCTCATCCAACAAAGCTCCCTTGTTCGATGGAACTAATTACACTTTCTGGAAACTCAGGATGCAGACATATCTGAGTGCATTGGGATACGACATTTGGGAGTCTATAGAAAGTGGATACACAACACCCACTACTCCTCCAACAGATACTGCCGAGAAGAAAAAAATTGAGAACAACTCCAAAGCAAAGAATGCCATAATGTGTGGGCTAGTAGACAATGAACTGATAAGAGTCATGAGCTGTAAATCGGCAAAAGACATGTGGGATAAACTGAAGAGCATCCATGAAGGAGACAACAAGATCAAGGAAGCCAAGCTGCAAACTCATCGAGCTCAGTTTGAAGCATTACAAATGAATGAAGATGAGAACATAGAGGCCTATATGCTGAGAGTCAATGGAATCATTAATGCAATCAGAGGACTCGGTGAAGAAATTGAAGATGCAGTTGTCGTGAAAAAGGTTCTCAGAACTCTTCACAAAAGATTTAACTCTAAAGTTTCTGTAATAGAAGAGGCAAAATATCTAAACAATTTTAGCATAGATGAGATGCATGGTTCCTTGACTACATACGAAATAAGAATAGGACAAACTAAGCCCATAGACAGAGAAGTTGCTTTTAAAGCACACAAAAATATAAAAGCTGAACAAGAATCTGAGGATGAAGAGACATCAGATGAAACGGAAGCTAACTTTGTTCGAAAACTTACAAAGGGAAAAGGAAAGTATAGAGGAAAGTTACCATTTAAGTGCTTCAATTGTGGAGGAGTCGGTCACTTTGCAACTAAATGTCCAATGCATGAGAAAACCAAAAATGGTGAAGGGTCACACCAAGAAAAAGGTGACTGGAAGAAGAAACAAAATTTTAGAAAGAACAACTTCAAGAAGAAAAGCTTCATATCCAAGAATGTCAGCTCTTTTGAAGAAAGCTCAGGTGAGGATTCTGAAGAAGAAACAGGTGAAGCTCTGTTCATGGCACTTGAAGAAGAAAGAACAGAAGAAAATCAGGAAGGTGATGAAAACTTTAAGGATGAGGCTGAAGTATATCTGGAAGGAGAGTTGGTTGTTGCACTTGAAGAGTTGAGTGTAGAAAGGAAAAAGAATAAAAAGTTTTCAAGAAAACTAGAGGATGCCAATGACATAATAAACAGTTTGAAAATACAGACAGAGGAATTTAAGAAAATGTCTGAAGAACTTGAAGTAAAATTAACCATGAAAATAGATGAGTGCAACAAACTGGAAGAAGAAATTGATGGTTTAAGAATACGGCTAGAAGAACAGAATCAAAAATTGAGTTGCTATCACAAACTTGAAGGAAGTTCTGCATAGCTTGAAAAAATCATAAATAGTCAGAGGACCACAGGCATCAAATTCGGCTTGGGGTTTGTCGAAGGAGAATCTTCAAGTGGATCAAAAGCCATAACTACAGAACCAACAAAGAAAGAAGATAAGATCAAGATTGACCAAAGAAAATCGAATCATGCTAAAGAAAGCAACAATGCCGGGCACGAGAAGAGTGTTGACAATGAGGGATTCACAAAAGTCACACATCAAAGGAGAAGAAAATTTGTGACTCCTACTACAAATTGGCAAAGACCAACTCCAAGGTTTAATCATTTCTTTTCTGGTTATTGTTTTAAATGCAATACTTACGGTCATAAGATTTCAGATTGCATTTATAATATAGGACAAAGAAATTTCACAAGTAGAAATGCATTTTCACCCTTGATGGAGTATGTTGTAGAATGCTATAACTCGTCATAACTTTGGACACATTGCAAGAAACCGTAGAAGCACATATGCAGCAAATAAATTTCAGGGAAGAAGAACTCAACCAAACAGTTTAAAGCAAAACAAAAAATTCCCAGAAAAACATGCACAGGCCACTAACAAAGAAAAGTCTAAACAAGTGACCAAAACTACAGTCAAATCAGAATGGAAAGAAAAGGAGCAACTCAAGGAAGAAAAGGAATCATTGATTGTACAGACAACATTCAAAGCACAGAACAAATCAGCACCATGGATATTGGATAGTGGATGTTCCAGTCACATGACAGGAGATAAACAAAAATTTGAAAATTTACAGAAATATGAAGGAGGCTCTGTGAAGTTTGGAAATAATGATGGAGCCAAGATAGTTGGCAAAGGATCAGTCAAGATAAGTGATGGAAAGATCAATTCCAAGGAAGTTCTGTTTGTGATTGGTTTAAAGCACAACTTACTGAGTGTAAGTCAAATCTGTGACAGAGGTCATGAAGTCATTTTTAAGAAGCAGGGCTGTGAAGTGAGAAAAGCACACAGTGGGAAGCTGATAGCTACTGGATCAAGGACTTTTGAAAATCTATATACTCTCTTAGAAAATGCAGAAGGAACATGCTTGATTGGACAAGAAGATGAAAATTGGCTGTGGCACAAGAGGCTCGGTCATATTAGCTTTGACAATCTGGTAAAAATAAGTTCAAAAAGGGCGATAAGAGATATACCAACCATTGGCAAACCAAGAAATAGCATCTGTGCTTCATGCCAAAAAGGAAAGCAAACCAGATCCACATTTAAATCAAAGGAATACTTCACCAGAAAACCGTTGGAGATAATTCATACTGATTTGTGTGGACCCATGAGAACACAAAGCATAAACGGTGACAAATACTTTATGTTGTTCATAGATGATTACTCCAGGATGACATGGGTATTATTTTTAAAGCTTAAATCAGATGCCTTTGAGATGTTCAAGATTTTTAAAAAACCAGGTTGAAAATCAAACTGGAAAAAGGATTAAATGCCTAAGATCAGACAGAGGAGGAGAGTTTATTTCAGAAGAATTTGCAGAATACTATCAAAAATATGGGATAAGAAGACAGTTTTCAGTAGCAAGGACACCTCAGCAGAATGGTGTTGTAGAAAGGAAGAACAGGACAGTGCAGGAAATGGCATGGACAATGTTGGCTGAGAACAAAATAGCTGACAGATTTTGGAAAGAGGCAGTCCATACTACAGTTTACATTCAAAACAGGTGCATGCTAAGGCCGCATGAAAGCAAAACACCTTATGAGCTGTGGTTCGGCAAAAAGGCAACAACAAGATATTTCAAAGTATTTGGCAGCAAGTGCTACATCAAACGGATTGAAGATAATCTCGATAAATTTGAAGATAGAGTTGATGAAGGTATTTTTCTTGGTTACTCAACAAAAAGCAAAGCCTACACATGTTACAACAAGAGGCTAAAGAAAATTGTTGAGAGTGCTGATGTTAAAGTTGATGAAGGTAGAGAACGAGAAATTACTTATCAAGAAAACTACCCTATTTATGAAGAAGTCATTGAAGGAGATGATGAAAAGGAAATAGAAGAGAATCAAAAAATTGATCCAGATGTTTTAAAAACTGACTCAGAAGAAGAAGAAAACAAGAAATTTAAAACAAGCAGCTGGCAAAAAAATCATCCCGAGAGAACAGATTATTGGGGACCCCACAGATGGTATTCAGACAAGAAGAGTAGTAGTGCGGAACTATTCTCTGTTATCCAGCATTGAACCTAAAAATGTTGTTGAAGCAAGCACAGATGAAAGTTGGATGAAGGCAATTAATGAAGAACTAGATCAGATTGAGAAAAACAAAACCTGGGAATTAGTACCACGGCCAACAAATAAAAACATAATCGGCACTAAATGGATTTTTCGAAATAAATTAAATGAAGATGGACAAGTTGTCAGAAATAAGGCAAGATTGGCCTTTAAAGGCTATGCTCAGGTTGAAGGCATTGATTTTGAGGAAACCTTTGCACCGGTAGCCAGACTAGAGGCAATCAGAATGTTTCTGGCTTTAGCAGTCCATAAAAATTTCAAAGTATATCAAATGGATGTAAAATCAGCATTTCTGAATGGAAAACTGGAAGAAGAGGTTTACATTGAACAACCAGATGGCTTCCAACTCGGTGACAATCCAGATTTTGTTTGCAGGTTAAAGAAAGCATTATATGGTTTGAAACAGGCACCCAGAGCATGGTATGCAAGGTTGGATAACTATCTTATTAAACAAGGGTTCAAGAAAGGTTTGGTGGACAACAATTTATATGTCAAAACAGAGAAGGGCCATCTTATTGTTCTTGTTGTTTATGTAGATGATATAATATTTGGCAGCAGCATGGATGAATATTGCAAAGACATAGCAACTAAAATGAAGAAAGAATTTGAGATGTCTATGATTGGTGAACTTTCTTATTTCCTAGGATCTGCAAGTCAATCAAAATGAAAAGGGCATTTTTATTTCTCAAGTTAAATATGTGAAAGAAATGCTGAAAAAGTTCACAATGGAAGATAGTAAACCTGTTAGCACTCCCATGACAACAGGCTGCAAGTTGAGCAAGGATGACAAATCTCCAGATGTAGATCAAACAATGTACAGGTCTATGATTGGAAGCCTGTTGTATTTAACAGCCACTAGACCAGATATATTACAAGCAGTATGCATGGTTGCAAGATTTCAGGCTAGTCCCAAAGAAACTCATGTGACAGCTGTAAAGAGGATCTTCAGGTACCTCAAGGGTACTATGGATTATGGGTTGTGGTACCCAAAAGGTAAAGACTTCACTCTTATTGCATATTCGATGCAGATTGGGCAGGATGTATTGATGACAGAAAGAGTACCAGTGGAGGAGCATTTTATCTTGGAGACAGAGCTGGTAGCATGGCACAACAAGAAACAAGAATCGGTCTCTCTATCCACAAGCAGAGGCAGAATACATTGCAGCAACAACATGTTGTACATAGATATTATGGATGAGACAAACGTTGAAAGATCTTGGTATTCACTTCAAAGAGCCAATTTCAATTAAATGTGATAACACTAGTGCTATCAACATATCCAAGAATCCGGTTATGCATTCTAGAACCAAACATATTGCGATCCGGTATCATTTCTTGAAGGATAAAGTTGCAGAAGGAGAGGTCAAATTGGATTTTGTTCCAACTACAGAGCAGGTAGCTGATATATTCACAAAACCATTGCCCAAGGAAGTTTTTGAGTACCTTCGAAGTAAGTTGGGAGTGGTCACAATTCCCAAGAACTGACTATCATTTGGGATCACATTCTTAGGGGGGTGCATTTATGCCTATGTTTATAGTTTTGCTTATATTCATGATTTTTGCTAACTATAACAATATTTGTCCCGAGAATGGTGTGCATAGACTCAGGGGGAGTCTGCAGCAGCCCTTTGGTATTATTGTCAAAGGGGGAGAAGAATTACAAGGAGAGTGCATGAGTGTTGCCAACAATTCCAAAGGGGGAGATTGTTGAGCAAGGTGCAGCAAAAGTATTGTCATTGTTGTCAACACAGTTAGATCTTGATGCGATTGATACGAGTTCGGAGGTCAATCGGATCATGTACGGTGAAATTCCAAGAAGAAAGAAGTGACCCAGATTCAAAAAATCAAAGAAAAAGACAAGTAAGAAAACTGTCGCGATATCGCGACATGTTTTTTGTCGCGATTTCGTGACATAACGGAGGAGAGAGAAGATGCAGCCAAAAATGTCATGATTTCGTGACATAACGGAGGAGAGAGAAGGTGCAGCCAAAAATGTCACGATTTCGTGACAAAACGGAGGAGAGAGAAGGTGCAGCCAAAAATGTCGCGATTTCGTGACATATCGGAGGAGAGAGAAAAAGTTGGAAAACTGTCGCGATTTCGTGACATGTTGGAAGGAAAGAAGCAAAGTTGAAAAACTGTCGCGATTTTGTGACATGTTTGGATTAAAGGCACAGGCAATGAAAAGTGTCGCGATTTCATGACAAGTTCGATGAAGAAGCGCCAAGGATGAAAAGTGTCACGATTTCGTGACAAGTTTCGCAGAGAAGAAGCAATAAGTCGAAAAAGTGTAGCGATTTCGCTACATGTTCGATTTTCGAAGGCCAAGCAAAAGAAAGTGCAAAGGCAAAAAGGTGTAGCGATTTCGCTACATGTCTTGATTTCGCTAGTGCATGAAGAGAGAGTGTAAGGATGAGAAAGATGTCACGATTTCGCGACATGTTGCATTTTCACGAGCTAAAGGCAAAGAAAAGCGCTAAGGCAGAAAAGTGTCACGATTTCACGACATGTTCGATTTCCTGAGGCATGCGGAGAAAAGTGTACGAGCAAAAAGTGTCGCGATTTCGTGACATGTTCCATTTTCGGTGCAAGCGAAGTAGAGAGTAGGAAAGCAAAAAGTGTCACGATTTCGTGACATGTCAAGTTTTCTGGTGCAAGCAAAGAGAGTGCAGGAAGCAAAAGTGTCACGATTTCGTGACATGTCCAGTTTTCGCTGGTGCAAGCGAAGAGAGTGCGAGGAAGCAAAAAGCGTCACGATATCGCGACATGTCCTATTTTCACGGGTAGAAGGCGAAGAAGAGTGCAAAGAGACATGTGGCAACAAAGCTACCGACAGTTAAGCTGAACAACTAGTTATAGAGAAAAGAAAGAGCCAAAATTAGAAAAGTCAATCGAAGACAATGCGACGGTTACAAGTGCAATAAGTTAGAACATGGAAGAATAAGAATAAAATGCATTCGAACACTATATGCATAATTAAAATGCATTTGAACAAGTATATGCATAATGAAAAATGCATTCGAACAATCGGATATGAAGAATCGAAAATGCATTCGAACAATGTATATGCAGAATCGAAAAAGCATTCGAACAATCGCATATGAAGAATCGAAAAAGCATGGACATAGAGAAGAAAAAATGCATTCGAACAGTCACATAAGTAGAATATAAAAAATTGCATGCACGCATAGAAAAGAATTCGAACAGTCAGAGTATGTTATTCGACTGCATGCAGGATTCGAAAAGTCATAGAAGACGAGGAGTCTCGATGAGGAAAAGGGGTTATAAAAGGACAGTCATGCAGAGAATCAAGTTGCTACTGTAAGAGTGAAATTACTATGAAAAGAGGGTTAGAAGAGGGCCGAGAGAGAAATAAGCAGAGCCGTGAGAGTGTGCAGAGTTTGTTTAATTGCAGACCAGTCAGGGTCGTGTAAACAGTGAAGGCATTTTTATGTCATTGTAATAACTCAGAATTGCAGTCCAAGTTGGTGCTTGGTATTAGGGGTTGGTGCTCCTATCTATTGCAGCAAAAAATTAAGGGGTTGGTGCTCCTTCCAGTGGATGCTGGTAAAGTGTTTGTAAAATTGGTGTTTTGCACAGGCTCGGATTTGGATTGGAGTCCAAGCAGTCATTTTTGAGGAGTAGCCAAATTGGTGAACCTCGTTATATTGTGTGTTGTGGTGTGCTCTCTTGTGAAATTTGCTTTACCTGTTTTCAAGTTCTCTTTGCTTCAGTTTTAAATACTGTAGATTTGAATTTTAATAGCTACACTGATTCACCCCCCCTCTCAGTGTCATTGTGAGAATATCAATTGGTATCAGAGCCAAGTTTCTTGAACAAGCTTAATCAGCTAAGGTGATCTTGGAAGAAACACAATGGCAGGTGGTGAAGGATTCTCATCCAACAAAGCTCCCTTGTTCGATGGAACTAATTACACTTTCTGGAAACTCAGGATGCAGACATATCTGAGTGCGTTGGGATACGACATTTGGGAGTCTGTAGAAAGTGGATACACAACACCCACTACTCCTCCAACAGATACTGCTGAGAAGAAAAAATTTGAGAACAACTCCAAAGCAAAGAATGCCATAATGTGTGGGCTAGTAGACAGTGAACTGATAAGAGTCATGAGCTGTAAATCGGCAAAAGACATGTGGGATAAATCGAAGAGCATCCATGAAGGAGACAACAAGATCAAGGAAGCCAAGCTGCAAACTCATCGAGCTCAGTTCGAAGCATTACAAATGAATGAAGATGAGAACATAGAGGCCTATATGCTGAGAGTCAATGGAATCATTAATGCAATCAGAGGACTCGATGAAGAAATTGAAGATGCAGTTGTCATGAAAAAGGTTCTCAGAACTCTTCACAAAAGATTTAACTCCAAAGTTTCTGCAATAGAAGAGGCGAAAGATCTAAACAATTTTAGCATGGATGAGATGCATGGTTCCTTGACTGCATACGAAATGAGAATAGGACAAACTAAGCCCATAGACAGAGAAGCTGCTTTTAAAGCACACAAGAATATAAAAGTTGAACAAGAATCCGAGGATGAAGAGACACAGGATGAAACGGAAGCTAACTTTGTTCGAAAACTCACAAAGGGAAAAGGAAAGTATAGAGGAAAGTTACCATTTAAGTGCTTCAATTGTGGAGGAGTCGGTCACTTTGTGCACCAAATGTCCAATGCATGAGAAAACCAAAAATGGTGAAGGGTCACACCAAGAAAAAGGTGACTGGAAGAAGAAACAAAATTTTAGAAAGAACAACTTCAAGAAGAAAAGCTTCATATCCAAGAATGTCAGCTCTTCCGAAGAAAGCTCGGGTGAGGATTCCGAAGAAGAAACAGGTGAAGCTCTGTTCATGGCACTTGAATAAGAAAGAACAGAAGAAAATCGAGAAGGTGATGAAAACTTTAAGGATGAGGCTCAAGTATATCTGGAAGGAGAATTGGTTGTTGCACTTGAAGAGTTGAGTGTAGAAAGGAAAAAGAATAAAAAGTTTTCAAGAAAACTAGAGGATGCCAATGACATAATAAACAGTTTGAAAATACAGACAGAGGAATTTAAGAAAATGTCTGAAGAACTTGAAGTAAAATTAACCATGAAAATAGATGAGTGCAGCAAACTGGAAGAAGAAATTGATGGTTTAAGAATACGGCTAGAAGAACAGAATCAAAAATTGAGTTGCTATCACAAACTTGAAGGAAGTTCTGCACAGCCTGAAAAAATCATAAATAGGCAGAGGACCACAGGCATCAAATTTGGCTTGGGGTTTGTCGAAGGAGAATCTTCAAGTGGATCAAAAGCCATAACTACAGAACCAATAAAGAAAGAAGATAAGATCAAGATTAACCAAAGAAAATCGAATCATGATAAAGAAAGCAACAATGCCAGGCACGAGAAGAGTGCTGACAATGAGGGATTCACAAAAGTCACACATCAAAGGAGAAGAAAATTTGTGACTCCTACTACAAATTGGCAAAGACCAACTCCAAGGTTTAATCATTTCTTTTCTGGTTATTGTTTTAAATGCAATACTTACGGTCATAAGATTTCAGATTGCATTTATAATATAGGACAAAGAAATTTCACAAGTAGAAATGCATTTTCACCCTTGATGGAGTATGTTGTAGAATGCTATAACTGTCATAACTTTGGACACATTGCAAGAAACTCGTAGAAGCACATATGCAGCAAATAAATTTCAGGGAAGAAGAACTCAACCAAACAGATTTAAAGCAAAACAAAAAATTCCCTAGAAAAACATGCACAGGCCAATGACAAAGAAAAGTCTAAACAAGTGACCAAAACTATAGTCAAATCAGAATGGAAAGAAAAGGAGCAACTCAAGGAAGAAAAGGAATCATTGATTGTACAGACAGCATTCAAAGCACAGAACAAATCAGCACCATGGATATTGGATAGTGGATGTTCCAATCACATGACAGGAGATAAACAAAAATTTGAAAATTTACAGAAATATGAAGGAGGCTCTGTGAAGTTTGGAAATAATGATGGAGCCAAGATAGTTGGCAAAGGATCAGTCAAGATAAGTGATGGAAAGATCAATTCCAAGGAAGTTCTGTTTGTGATTGGTTTAAAGCACAACTTACTGAGTGTAAGTCAAATCTGTGACAGAGGTCATGAAGTCATTTTTAAGAAGCAGGGTCGTGAAGTGAGAAAAGCACACAGGTGGGAAACTGATAGCTACTCGGATCAAGGACTTCTAGAAATCTATATACTCTCTCAGAAACTACAGAAGGAAATGCTTGATTGGACAGGAAGATGAAAATTGGCTGTGGCACAAGAGGCTCGGTCATATTAGCTTTGACAATCTGGTAAAAATAAGTTCAAAAAGAGGCAGTAAGAGATATACCAACCATTGGCAAACCAGTAAATAGCATCTCGTGCTTCATGCCAAAAAGGAAAGCAAACCAGATCCACATTTAAATCAAAGGAATACTTCACCAAGAAACCGTTGGAGATAATTCATACCGATTTGTGTGGACCCATGAGAACACAAAGCATAAACGGTGACAAATACTTTATGTTGTTCATAGATGATTACTCCAGGATGACATGGGTATTATTTTTAAAGCTTAAATCAGATGCCTTTGAGATGTTCAAGATTTTTAAAAACCAAGTTGAAAATCAAACTGGAAAAAGGATTAAATGCCTAAGATCAGACAGAGGAGGAGAGTTTATTTCAGAAGAATTTGCAGAATACTATCAAAAATATGGGATAAGAAGACAGTTTTCAGCAGCAAGGACACCTCAGCAGAATGGTGTTGTAGAAAGGAAGAACAGGACAGTGCAAGAAATGGCACGGACAATGCTGGCTGAGAACAAAATAGCTGACAGATTTTGGAAAGAGGCAGTCCATACTGCAGTTTACATTCAAAACAGGTGCATGCTAAGACCGCATGAAAGCAAAACACCTTATGAGCTGTGGTTCGACAGAAAGGCAACAACAAGATATTTCAAAGTATTTGGCAGCAAGTGCTACATCAAACGGATCGAAGATAATCTCGATAAATTTGAAGATAGAGCCGATGAAGGTATTTTTCTTGGTTACTCAACAAAAAGCAAAGCCTACACATGTTACAACAAGAGGCTAAAGAAAATTGTTGAGAGTGCCGATGTTAAAGTTGATGAAGGTAGAGAACGAGAAATTACTTATCAAGAAAACTACCCTATTTATGAAGAAGTCATTGAAGGAGATGATGAAAAGGAAACAGAAGAGAATCAGAAAATTGATCCAGATGTTTTAAAAACTGACTCAGAAGAAGAAGAAAACAAGAAATTTAAAACAGGCAGCTGGCAGAAAAATCATCCCAGTGAACAGATTATTGGGGACCCCATAGATGGTATTCAGACAAGAAGAGTAGTAGTGCGGAACTATTCTCTGTTATCCAGCATTGAACCTAAAAATGTTGTTGAAGCAAGCACAGATGAAAGTTGGATGAAGGCAATTAATGAAGAACTAGATCAGATTGAGAAAAACAAAACCTGGGAATTAGTACCACGGCCAACAAATAAAAACATAATTGGCACTAAATGGATTTTTCGAAATAAATTAAATGAAGATGGACAGGTTGTCAGAAATAAGGCAAGATTGGTCTATAAAGGCTATGCTCAGGTTGAAGGCATTGATTTTGAGGAAACCTTTGCACCGGTAGCCAGACTAGAGGCAATCAGAATGTTTCTGGCTTTAGCAGTCCATAAAAATTTCAAAGTATATCAAATGGATGTAAAATCAGCATTTCTGAATGGAAAACTGGAAGAAGAGGTTTACATTGAACAGCCAGATGGCTTCCAACTCGGTGACAATCCAGATTTTGTTTGTAGGTTAAAGAAAGCATTATATGGTTTGAAACAGGCACCCAGAGCATGGTATGCAAGGCTGGATAACTATCTTATTAAACAAGGGTTCAAGAAAGGTTTGGTGGACAACAATTTATATGTCAAAACAGAGAAGGGCCATCTTATTGTTCTTGTTGTTTATGTAGATGATATAATATTTGGCAGCGAACATGGATGAATATTGCAAAGACATAGCAACTAAAATGAAGAAAGAATTTGAGATGTCTATGATTGGTGAACTTTCTTATTTCCTAGGACTACAGGTCAATCAAAATGAAAAGGGCATTTTTATTTCTCAAGTTAAATATGTAAAAGAAATGCTGAAAAAGTTCACAATGGAAGATAGTAAACCTGTAAGCACTCCCATGACAACAGGCTGCAAGTTGAGCAAGGATGACAAATCTCCAGATGTAGATCAAACAATGTACAGGTCTATGATTGGAAGCCTACTGTATTTAACAGCCACTAGACCAGATATATTACAGGCAGTATGCATGGTTGCAAGATTTTAGGCTAGTCCCAAAGAAACTCATGTGACAGCTGTAAAGAGGATCTTCAGGTACCTCAAGGGTACTATGGATTATGGGTTGTGGTACCCAAAAGGTAAAGACTTCAATTTGATTGCATATTCTATTGTATATTGGGAAAGATGTATTGATGACAGAAAGAGTACCAGTGGAGGAGCATTTTATCTTGGAGACAGAGTCGGTAGCATGGCACAACAAGAAACAAGAATCAGTCTCTCTATCCACAGCAGAGGCAGAATACATTGCAGCAACAACATGTTGTACACAGATATTATGGATGAGACAAACGTTGAAAGATCTTGGTATTCACTTCAAAGAGCCAATTTCAATTAAATGTGATAACACTAGTGCTATCAACATATCCAAGAATCCGGTTATGCATTCTAGAACCAAACATATTGCGATCCGAGTATCATTTCTTGAAGGATAAAGTTGCAGAAGGAGAGGTCAAATTGGATTTTGTTCCAACTACAGAAGCAGGTAGCTGATATATTCACAAAACCATTGCCCAAGGAAGTTTTTGAGTACCTTCGGAGTAAGTTGGGAGTGGTCACAATTCCCAAGAACTGACTATCATTTGGGATCACATTCTCAGGGGGTGCATTTATGCCTATGTTTATAGTTTTGCTTATATTTATGATTTTTGCTAACTATAACAATATTTGTCTGAGAATGGTGTGCATAGACTCGGGGGAGTCTGCAGCAGCCCTTTGGTATTATTGTCAAAGGGGGAGAAGAATTACAGGAGAATGCATGAGTGTTGCCAACAATTCCAAAGGGGGAGATTGTTGAGCAAGGTGCAGCAAAAGTATTGTCATTGTTGTCAACACAGACAGATTGATGCAGTTGATTCAGTTTAGAGGACAGTCAGAACATGTACAGTGAATTTCCAAGAAGAAAGAAGTGACCAAGATTCAAAAAATTGTAGAAAAAGACAAGTAAGAAAACTGTCGCGATATCGCGACATGTTTTCTATCGCGATTTCGTGACAAAACTGAGGAGAGAGAAGACGCAACCAAAAATGTCGCGATTTCATGACAAAACTAAGGAGAGAGAAGACGCAGCCAAAAATGTCATGATTTCACGACAAAACTAAGGAGAGAGAAAGTGCAGCCAAAAATGTCACGATTTCACGACAAAACTGAGGAGAGAGAACGTGCAGCAAAAATGTCACGATTTCGTGACATATCGAAGGAGAGAGAAAAGGAAAACTGTCACGATTTCGCAACATGCTGGAAGGAAAGAAGCAAAGTTGAAAAACTGTCATGATTTCGTGACATGTTTGGATTAAAGGCACAGGCAATGAAAAGTGTCGCGATTTCGCGACAAGTTCGGTGAAGAAGCGCCAAGGATGAAAAGTGTCACGATTTCATGACAGGTTCGGAGAAGAAGCATTAAGTCAAAAAGTTGTAGCGATTTCGCTACATGTTGGATTTTTGGAGGCAGCAAAAGAAATTGCAAAGGGAAAAAGGTGTAGCGATTTCGCTACATGTCTTGATTTCGCTAGTGCATGAAGAGAGAGTTGTACGGATGCGAAAGATGTCACGATTTCGTGACATGTTGCATTTTCACGGGCGAAAGGCAAAGAACAACGCTAAGGCAGAAAAGCATCTGATTTCGTGACATGTTCCGATTTCGCTGAGGCATGCGGAGAAAAGTGTACGGTAGCGAAAAGTGTCACGATTTCGTGACATGTTCCATTTTCGCGGGTGCAAGCGAAGTAGAGTGCAGAAAAGCAAAAAGTGTCACGATTTCGTGACATGTTCCATTTTCGTGGGTGCAAGCAAAGTAGAGTGCAGGAAAGCAAAAAGTGTCACGATTTCGTGACATGTTCCATTTTCGCGGGTGCAAGCGAAGTAGAGTGCAAGAAAGCAAAAAGTGTCACGATTTCGTGACATGTCCTATTTTCGGGTAGAAGGCGAAGAAGAGTGCAAAGAGACAGGTGGCAACAACACGCTAACTGATAGTTAACTGGAATAGAACTGCAGTTATAGAGAAAAAGTAGAGAGCCAAAATTAGAAAAGTCAATTGAAGACAGTGCGATGGTTACAAGTGCAGTAACCATTAGAATACATGCAGAATCGAAAAAGCATTCGAACCACTATATGGGAAACGAAAAGCATTCGAAACCGCACTAGAAGAATCAAAAATGCATTCGAAAAGTATATGCATAATCGAAAATGCATTCGAACAAATATGGAAAAAGCATTCGAACAAGTATATGGCAGAATCGAAATGCATTCGAACAATCGTATATGCAGAATCGAAAAAGCATTCGAACAACCGCATATGAAGAATCGAAAAAGCATTCGAACAGCCACCCGAGAAGAATCAAATTTGCATTCGAACAGTCGCATAAATAGAATATAAAAAATTGCATGCACGCATAGAAAAGAATTCGAACAGTCAGAGTATGTCATTCGACTGCATGCAGGATTCGAAAAGTCATAGAAGACAAGGAGTCTCGATGAGGAAAAGGGGTTATAAAAGGACAGTCAGTGCAGAGAATCAAGTTGCTACCGTAAGAGTGAAATTACTGTGAAAAGAGGGTTAGAAGAGGGCCAAGAGAGAAATAAGCAGAGCCGTGAGAGTGTGCAAAGTTTGTTTAATTGCAGACCAGTCAGGGTCGTGTAAATAGTGAAGGCATTTTTATGTCATTGTAATAACTCAGAATTGCAGTCCAAGTTGGTGCTTGGTATTAGGGGTTGGTGCTCCTATCTGTTGCAGCAAAAAATTAAGGGGTTGGTGCTCCTTCCAGTGGATGCTGGTAAAGTGTTTGTAAAATTGGTGTTTTGCACAGACTGGATTTGGATTGGAGTCCAAGCAGTCATTTTTGAGGAGTAGCCAAATTGGTGAACCTCGTTATATTGTGTGTTGTGGTGTGCTCTCTTGTGAAATTTGTTTTACCTATTTTCTAGTTCTCTTTGCTTCAGTTTTAATTACTGTAGATTTGAATTTTAATAGCTACACCGATTCACCCCCCCTCTCGGTGTCATTGTGAGAATATCAATTGGTATCAGAGCCAAGTTTCTTGAACAAGCTTAATCGGCTAAGGTGATCTTGGAAGAAACACAATGGCGAGGTGGTGAAGGATTCTCATCCAACAAAGCTCCCTTGTTCGATGGAACTAATTACACTTTCCGGAAACTCGGGATGTAGACATATCTCGAGTGCATTGGGATACGACATTTGGGAGTCCGTAGAAAGTGGATACACAACACCCACTACTCCTCCAACGAGATCTGCTTGAGAAAAAAAAATTTGAGAACAACTCCAAAGCAAAGAATGCCATAATGTGTGGGCTTGTAGACAAGTGAACTGATAAGAGTCATGAGCTGTAAATCGGCAAAAGACATGTGGGATAAACTGAAGAGCATCCATGAAGGAGACAACAAGATCAAGGAAGCCAAGCTGCAAACTCATCGAGCTCAATTCGAAGCATTACAAATGAATGAAGATGAGAACATAGAGGCCTATATGCTGAGAGTCAATGGAATCATTAATGCAATCAGAGGACTCGGTGAAGAAATTGATGATGCAGTTATCGTGAAAAAGGTTCTCAGAACACTTCACAAAAGATTTAACTCCAAAGTTTCCGCAATAGAAGAGGCGAAAGATCTAAACAATTTTAGCATGGATGAGATGCATGGTTCCTTGACTGCATACGAAATGAGAATAGGACAAACTAAGCCTATAGACAGAGAAGTTGCTTTTAAAGCACACAAGAATATAAAAGTTGAACATGAATCTGAGGATGAAGAGACACTGGATGAAACGGAAGCTAATTTTGTTGAGAAACTCACAAAGGGAAAAGGAAAGTATAGAGGAAAGCTACCATTTAAGTGCTTCAATTGTGGAGGAGTTGGTCACTTTGCAGCCAAATGTCCAATGCATGAGAAAACCAAAAATGGTGAAGGGTCACACCAAGAAAAAGGTGACTGGAAGAAGAAACAAAATTTTAGAAAGAACAACTTCAAGAAGAAAAGCTTCATATCCAAGAATGTTAGCTCTTCTGAAGAAAGCTCAGGTGAGGATTCTGAAGAAGAAACAGGTGAAGCTCTGTTCATGGCTCTTGAAGAAGAAAGAACAGAAGAAAATCAGGAAGGTGATGAAAACTTTAAGGATGAGGCTGAAGTATATCTGGAAGGAGAATTGGTTGTTGCACTTGAAGAGTTGAGTGTAGAAAGGAAAAAGAATAAAAAGTTTTCAAGAAAACTAGAGGATACCACTGACATAATAAACAGTTTGAAAATACAGACAGAGGAATTTAAGAAAATGTCTGAAGAACTTGAAGTAAAATTAACCATGAAAATAGATGAGTGCAACAAACTGGAAGAAGAAATTGATGGTTTAAGAATACGGCTAGAAGAACGGAATCAAAAATTGAGTTGCTATCACAAACTTGAAGGAAGTTCTGCATAGCTTGAAAAAATCATAAATAGTCGAGAGGACCACGGGGCATCAAATTCGGTTTGGGGTTTGTTGAAGGAGAATCTTCAAGTGGATCAAAAGCCATAACTCGAGAACCAACAAAGAAAGAAGATAAGATCAAGATTGACCAAAGAAAATCGAATCATGCTAAAGAAAGCAACAATGCCAGGCACGAGAAGAGTGCTGACAATGAGGGATTCACAAAAGTCACACATCAAAGGAGAAGAAAATTTGTGACTCCTACTACAAATTGGCAAAGACCAACTCCAAGGTTTAATCATTTTTTTTCTGGTTATTGTTTTAAATGCAATACTTACGGTCATAAGATTTCAGATTGCATTTATAATATAGGACAAAGAAATTTCACAAGTAGAAATGCATTTTCACCCTTGATGGAGTATGTTGTAGAATGCTATAATCTGTCATAACTTTGGACACATTGCAAGAAACTGTAGAAGCACATATGCAGCAAATAAATTTTAGGGAAGAAGAACTCAACCAAACAATTTAAAGCAAAACAGAAAATTCCCAAAAAAACATGCACAGACCACTGACAAAGAAAAGTCTAAACAAGTGATCAAAACTATAGTCAAATCATAATGGAAAGAAAAGGAGCAACTCAAGGAAGAAAAGAAATCATTGATTGTACGAGACAACATTCAAAGCACGGAACAAATCAGCACCTTGGATATTGGATAGTGGATGTTCCAGTCACATGACAGGAGATAAACAAAAATTTGAAAATTTACAAAAATATGAAGGAGGCTCTGTGAAGTTTGGAAATAATGATGGAGCCAAGATAGTTGGAAAAGGATCAGTCAAGATAAGTGATGGAAAGATCAATTCCAAGGAAGTTCTGTTTGTGATTGGTTTAAAGCACAACTTACTGAGTGTAAGTCAAATCTGTGACGAGAGGTCATGAAGTCATTTTTAAGAAACTGGGCTGTGAAGTGAAAAAAGCACACAGTGGGAAACTGATAGCTACTGGATCGAGGACTTCTGGAAATTTATATACTCTCTCGAAACCGTAGAAGGAACATGCTTGATTGGACAGGAAGATGAAAATTGGCTGTGGCACAAGAGGCTCGGTCATATTAGCTTTGACAATCCGGTAAAAATAAGTTCAAACAGAGCGATAAGAGATATACCAACCATTGGCAAACCAGTAAATAACATCTGTGCCTCATGCCAAAAAGGAAAGCAAACCAGATCCACATTTAAATCAAAGGAATACTTCACTAGCAAACCGTTGGAGATAATTCATACTGACTTGTGTGGACCCATGAGAACACAAAGCATAAACGATGACAAATACTTTATGCTGTTCATAGATGATTACTCCAGGATGACATGGGTATTATTTTTAAAGCTTAAATCAGATGCCTTTGAGATGTTTAAGATTTTTAAAAACCAGGTTGAAAATCAAACTGAAAAAATGATTAAATGCCTAAGATCAGACAGAGGAGGAGAGTTTATTTCGGAAGAATTTGTAGAATACTCGTCAAAAATATGGGATAAGAAGACAGTTTTCAGCGAGCAAGGACACCTCGACGAGAATGGTGTTGTAGAAAGGAAGAACAGGACGAGTGCAAGAAATGGCACAGGACAATGTTGGGTGAGAACAAAATAGTCGATGATTTTGGAAAGAGGCGAGTCCATACTCGTAGTTTACATTCAAAACAGGTGCATGCTAAGACCGCATGAAAGCAAAACACCTTATGAGCTGTGGTTCGGCGAGAAAGGCAACGACAAGATATTTCAAAGTATTTGGCGAGCAAGTGCTACATCAAACGGATCGAAGATAATCTCGATAAATTTGAAGATAGAGTCGATGAAGGTATTTTTCTTGGTTACTCAACAAAAAGCAAAGCCTATACATGTTACAACAAGAGGCTAAAGAAAATTGTTGAGAGTGTTGATGATGAAGGTAGAGAACGAGAAATTACTTATCAAGAAAACTACCCTATTTATGAAGAAGTCATTGAAGGAGATGATGAAAAGGAAACAGAAGAGAATCAGAAAATTGATCCAGATGTTTTAAAAACTGACTCGGAAGAAGAAGAAAACAAGAAATTTAAAACAGTAGTTGTGCAGAAAAATCATCCCAGGTGAAGCAATTATTGGGGACCCCATAGATGGTATTCAGACAAGAAGAGCAGTAGTGCGTAACTATTCTCTGTTATCCAGCATTGAACCTAAAAATGTTGCTGAAGCAAGCACAGATGAAAGTTGGATGAAGGCAATTAATGAAGAACTAGATCAGATTGAGAAAAACAAAACCTGGGAATTAGTACCATGGCCAACAAATAAAAACATAATTGGCACTAAATGGATTTTTCGAAATAAATTAAATGAAGATGGACAGGTTGTCAGAAATAAGGCAATATTGGTCTGTAAAGGCTATGCTCAGGTTGAAGGCATTGATTTTGAGGAAACCTTTGCACGTGGCAGCGACTAGAGGCAATCGGAATGTTTCCGGCTTTAGCGGTCCATAAAAATTTCAAAGTATATCAAATGGATGTAAAATCAGCATTTTTGAATGGAAAAGCTGGAAGAAGAGGTTTACATTGAATAGCCGGATGGCTTCCAACTCGGTGACAATCCAGATTTTGTTTGCAGGTTAAAGAAAGCATTATATGGTTTGAAACAGGCACCCAGAGCATGGTATGCAAGGTTGGATAACTATCTTATTAAACAAGGGTTCAAGAAAGGTTTGGTGGACAGCAATTTATATGTCAAAACAGAGAAGGGCCATCTTATTGTTCTTGTTGTTTATGTAGATGATATAATATTTGGCAGCAACATGGATGAATATTGCAAAGACATAGCAACTAAAATGAAGAAAGAATTTGAGATGTCTATGATTGGTGAACTTTCTTATTTCCTAGGACTGCAGGTCAATCAAAATGAAAAGGGCATTTTTATTTCTCAAGTTAAATATGTAAAAGAAATGCTGAAAAAGTTCACAATGGAAGATAGTAAACTTGTCTAGCACTCCCATGACAACAGTCGCAAGTTGAGCAAGGATGACAAATCTCCGGATGTAGATCAAACAATGTACGGGTCTATGATTGGAAGCTCGTTGTATTTAACGACCACTAGACCGGATATATTACAAGCGGTATGCATGGTTGCAAGATTTCAGAGCTAGTCCCAAAGAAACTCATGTGACAGCTGTAAAGAGGATCTTTAGGTACCTCAAGGGTACTATGGATTATGGGTTGTGGTACCCAAAAGGTAAAGACTTCACTCTTATTGCATATTATGATGTAAATTGGGCAGGATGTATTTATGACAGAAAGAGTACCGGTGGAGGAGCATTTTATCTTGGAGATAGGGTCGGTAGCATGGCATAGCAAGAAACAAGAATCGGTCTCTCTATCCACGGTAGAGGCGAGAATACATTGCAAGCAACAACATGCTGTACACAGATATTATGGATGAGACAAACGTTGAAAGATCTTGGTATTCACTTCAAAGAGCCAATTTCAATTAAATGTGATAACACTAGTGCTATCAACATATCCAAGAATCCGGTTATGCATTCTAGAACCAAACATATTGCGATCCGGTATCATTTCTTGAAGGATAAAGTTGCAGAAGGAGAGGTCAAATTGGATTTTGTTCCAACTACGGAGCAGGTAGCTGATATATTCACAAAACCATTGCCCAAGGAAGTTTTTGAGTACCTTCGGAGTAAGTTGGGAGTGGTCACAATTCCCAAGAACTGACTATCATTTGGGATCACATTCTTAGGGGGTGCATTTATGCCTATGTTTATAGTTTTGCTTATATTTATGATTTTTGCTAACTATAACAATATTTGTCTGAGAATGGTGTGCATAGACTCGGGGGGAGTCCGCAGCGACCCTTTGGTATTATTGTCAAAGGGGGAGAAGAATTACGAGGAGAATGCATGAGTGTTGCCAACAATTCCAAAGGGGGAGATTGTTGAGCAAGGTGCAACAAAAGTATTGTCATTGTTGTCAACACAGACAGATTGATGCAGTTGATTCAATTCAGAGGACAGTCAGAACATGTACAGTGAATTTCCAAGAAGAAAGAAGTGACCAAGATTCAGAAAATTGCAAAAAAAGACAAGTAAGAAAACTGTCGCGATATCGCGACATGTTTTCTATCGCGATTTCATGACAAAACTGAGGAGAGAGAAGACACAACCAAAAATGTCGCGATTTCATGACAAAACTGAGGAGAGAGAAGACGCAGCCAAAAATGTCGCGATTTCATGACAAAACTGAGGAGAGAGAAGGTGCAGCCAAAAATGTCACGATTTCATGACAAAACCGAGGAGAGAGAAGGTGCAGCCAAAAATGTCGTGATTTCGCGACATATCGGAGGAGAGAGAAAAAGCTGGAGAAACTGTCGCGATTTCGCGACATGCTGGAAGGAAAGAAGCAAAGTTGAAAAACTGTCGTGATTTCACGACATGTTTGGATTAAAGGCACAGGCAATGAAAAGTGTCGCGATTTCGCGACAAGTTCGGTGAAGAAGCACCAACGATGAAAAGTGTCACGATTTCACGACAGGTTCGGAGAAGAAGCATTAAGTCAAAAATCTGTAGCGATTTCGCTACATGTTGGATTTTTGGAGGCCGCAGCAAAAGAAATTGCAAAGGGAAAAAGGTGTAGCGATTTCGCTACATGTCTTGATTTCGCTAGTGCATGAAGAGAGAGTTGTACAGATGCGAAAGATGTCGCGATTTCGTGACATGTTGCATTTTCGCGGGCGAAAGGCAAAGAACAACGCTAAGGCAGAAAAGCGTCGCGATTTCGTGACATGTTTCGATTTCGCTGAGGCATGCGGAGAAAAGTGTACGGTAGCAAAAAGTGTCACGATTTCGCGACATGTTCCATTTTCGCGGGTGCAAGCAAAGTAGAGTGCAGGAAAGCAAAAAGTGTCGCGATTTTGCGACATGTTCCATTTTCGTGGGTGCAAGCAAAGTAGAGTGTAGGAAAGCAAAAAGTGTCACGATTTCGTGACATGTTCCATTTTCGCGGGTGCAAGCGAAGTAGAGTGTAGGAAAGCAAAAAGTGTCACGATTTCGTGACATGTCCTGTTTTCGTGGGTAGAAGGCGAAGAAGAGTGCAAAGAGACAGGTGGCAACAACACGCTAACTGACAGTTAACTGGAACAGAACTGCAGTTATAGAGAAAAAGCAGAGAGCCAAAATTAGAAAAGTCAATTGAAGACAGTGCAACGGTTACAAGTGCAGTAACCGTTAGAATTCATCTAGAATCGAAAAAGCATTCGAACAGCCGTATATGTAGAATCGAAAAAGCATTCGAACAGCCGCACTAGAAGAATAAAAAATGCATTCGAACAGCCGTATATGCATAATCAAAAATGCATTCGAACAGTCGTATATGCATAATCGAAAATGCATTCGAACAGTCGTATATGCAGAATCGAAAATGCATTCGAACAGTCGTATATGCAGAATCGAAAAAGCATTCGAACAACCGCATATGAAGAATCGAAAAAGCATTCGAACAGCCGCCCGAGAAGAATCAAATTTGCATTCGAACAGTCGCATAAATAGAATATAAAAAATTGCATGCATGCATAGAAAAGAATTCGAACAGTCAGAGTATGTCATTCAACTGCATGCAGGATTCGAAAAGTCATAGAAGACAAGGAGTCTCGATGAGGAAAAGGGGTTATAAAAGGACAGTCGTGCAGAGAATCAAGTTGTTGCCGTAAGAGTGAAATTACTGTGAAAAGAGGGTTAGAAGAGGGCCAAGAGAGAAATAAGCAGAGTCGTGAGAGTGTGCAAAGTTTGTTTAATTGCGGACCGATCAGGGGTCGTGTAAACAGATGAAGGCATTTTTATGTCATTGTAATAACTCAGATTTGCAGTCCAAGTTGGTGCTTGGTATTAGGGGTTGGTGCTCCTATCTCATTACGACAAAAAATTAAGGGGTTGGTGCTCCTTCCAATGGATGTTGGTAAACTGTTTGTAAAATTGGTGTTTTGCATAGACTAGATTTGGATTGGAGTCCAAGCGATCATTTTTGAGGAGTAGCCAAATTGGTGAACCTCGTTATATTGTGTGTTGTGGTGTGCTCTCTTGTGAAATTTGTTTTACCTATTTTCTAGTTCTCTTTGCTTTAGTTTTAATTACTGTAGATTTGAATTTTAATAGCTACACTGATTCACCCCCCCTCTCAGTGTCATTGTGAGAATATCATAGGAAACTCCATATCTCGATCACATTGCATAATGACTTAGTCCTTCAAATCATACATGCAAATCGATTCCTTATCTTGAGTACATCATTCTCTAATTTGACTTATTACGAGATCGTTAGAGAAGACCCCATAATCTTCTCCAATGGTCTCGCTGAAAAGAATACAAGTAGAGAGTAAATAGAGACCTCTCCACTTTCTTTCTTTCCTGAAGCATACCTAAAACTCCTAAGTATACATAATTAAATACACATTTAAACCCACCAAAGAGATGCTCAACTCTTTTCAATACCATATTGATAATAAGCATGAAACCAACGATATTGATACAAACTTGTTTATCCACCACATCCGGTTTTATGCATAACACAATCTAGTTGTATATTCAATCTCTGCAATAAACAAACTCCAGGTTAGTGATTACATCATCATAAAAATATGAATCCTTCCATGTTAATATGAAACAAGACCCTTTTCGTATCATGAAAACTTTCATCAGCCCATTAGATTCGAACCACCACATAAATCATAAGATAGTTTTTCAGTGGTTTGAGAGAGATATCCAAAGAAGGCAACTCAATAGCACAATCTCCAGTTCGGTGAGTCACAATGAGTCAGGTAAAACCAGGCATCACGATGCATCGATAGGCGATGACTCAGAGCCTCAACCATCCTTTCAACAACAACAAAGTAAAGAAGAGTTATTCCATCAATTCATAATGCTCACAAGGATAAAAGCTCAGCACATATAATAAATGAAACCCCTTCCCCAATCGTAGGAAGGTATAGTGATGTTCTATTGGAATAACCCCCTCCTTCTATTCATAAGCCACTAACTCAACCAACTAAACTGCAAGTTCAAGGATATATTCGTAATAAAATTTTAATTCGAATACATAATTTTCATGATGCCAAAAACTATTGTTTTATCCGATGAGCGCACATTACTTTAGCATAGTTCTAAAGCACCAATATATCAAAGTAGAAATACACCTACACACATCTAAACTTCACTATTTCTAGATAAAACAACCACCGAATCCTTACGTCTTGACCACTGTTATTCCTAGTTTAAAATATAACTTTCTAAAATCTAGGATTTACCATATCCGATAGTGAATACAAAGTATTCTAGCATGTATCAAAAGCATCATTTTTCCATAATGAAAGCATATTTTAAACACCCATGAATCATCATTTTTGAACAACAAAGTCATAAATTCAAATCTTCTTTTAAAGCTACCACATCCAATTTAAAAATACATGTTGTTCAGTTCTGGAAACCTCCATTTTCTTCAACAAATATCATAGACAAGGAAGTCATAAAATCAAGCTCTTTTAAAGCTACCAATTTCAATTAAAAATACATGTTGTTCATTTATGGAAACTCCATTTTCTTCAGCAAAAATCATAGACAATGAAGTCATAAAATCAAGCTCTTTTAAAGCTACCAATTTCAATTAAAAATACATGTTGTTCATTTATGGAAAACTCCATTTTCTTCAGCAAAAATCACAGTAGTTCAAACATAGATTAAAACATCATTTTAACACATCGAGAATACG
The DNA here is from genome assembly GCA_028583015.1 of Wollemia nobilis. Taxonomy (NCBI): domain Eukaryota; kingdom Viridiplantae; phylum Streptophyta; class Pinopsida; order Araucariales; family Araucariaceae; genus Wollemia; species Wollemia nobilis. Next base: position 17,012,758 of record JAQPPZ010000521.1, read on the forward strand.
TACCTATTCCTCTATGATTCGTTGCTTTCGGTTCAATGTAGTCGCCTCCTTTTCCAATGAGTTTAAAGCACCTTTTTTATGTTTTGATGAGGAACTAGACCACACCTCTCCTATCCAAAAACCATCTTGTTCTTCCTTTCTTCTCCAAAACCAAAAACCTCCTCTCGAGTAACGCCTTCATTTTCCATTATCCAAATATTTTGAGTGACTTTCGTGGATTGTGCACTATCTCCATGAACTCACCCATGCCCCCTCCCATTCAGATGATGGAGGAAAATACCAACCAATGCACGATGATGCAATTACCATTATTCTCCAACATCATGACAGAAGGTTTAATACTATCATTTTTATGATTGCCAATTTAGCCATAGACTAAACTTAGAATGAAATAATAATTCATCTAACAAAGCGGGAGGTTAGTAAGTCTCCACTCAATGACTTTCTTCGAACATGCTTTCCTTTCTTTGGTAAACGGAAGCACTTAATTCATTAATAAAAAATTTAATGAAAACCTTAGTCATTGTTGAACTCAAGCCAATAATAATAATGCTATCAAACCTTCCACATCATTGTCAAGCAGTAATGTCAATCAAAAGATAAATATTCATTCTTCTTTGCAAAGAATCATTTTTTTCTCAAATGAAACCACATCTAAAATAAGATTATATCATATAAAATCATATCTAGAAGAAGATTAAATATGCAATAATCAGTCATTCCATCGACAAGATATATCTTATTCTTCTATAAAATATTTGCCCTACAAAAACAAAACATGAAATAGTCAATCATTCCATCAACAAGATATCATCTCAGTTCACAAATCCATCTCGTGAATAAGTTTACCAAGGGAGGGTCATGACATCCTACCCCCCTTAGGCTAAGCACAGTCCTCTATGTTTCATCAAAGTCAAATCTCTAAATCAATAATTACATGTCATTTTCAAACAAAAATGGAAAATATCTTTGCATATCTACCACTTTCTCCCAAGTAGCATTTCTCTTAAAATAGTGGTCCCACTAGACCTTACATTACTCCAGAGTCCCTTCCTCATATATTTGGACTGAAACTTCAAGATCTTCACTAGACGCACCTCAATGGCTTCTGTATTTACCATCTACAATTTAGATAAATCCCACACATGATCAAGATTAGCAATGTATTTTGTAAGAAAATATATGTGAAAGGTGTGAATCTTCGATAAACTGGGTGGTAAGGTGACTCGATATGCCATAGGACTAATCTTTTCTATAATTTCAAAAGGTCCAACAAAATGAGGATCTAGTTTTATGGACTTTATAGCACTCTTATTTGATCTCACCCTCAGAAACACTTTGTCACCCACTGAAAACTATCTTAGTGACCTCTTAAGATCAGCATAACTTTTTTGACAATCTGTGGCTTTCTTAAGCCTCTCTCTAATCATCCTTAATTATTTCTCCATTTCCCCTACCATATCTGGTCCAAGTACAACCTGATCCTTTGGGTTATCCCATGACAACGGTGTCCTACACCTCCTACCATACAAAGCTTCGAATGGAGCCATACCTAAGGTCAAATGGTGACCATTTTTATAAGCAAATTCCACTAGGTGTAGATAGTCCTCCCATCAAGTTTTTTGATCCATACAATACATGTGAAGCATGTCTTCCAACACCTGGTTCACCCTTTCTATTTACCCATCGATTTTTGGGTGATATGCAGAACTAATGTTTAGTCTGGTACCTATGGCATGATGTAGAGCTTACCAAAACTCTGATGTAAATCTAGAGTCCCTATCTAAAATAATCACCTTAGGAAAACTGTGAAGCCTAAATATTTCTTTGGCAAATCTGTTAGCCATAATCATGACATCATCCTTGGTATTTCCTGGTATAAAATGTGCAACCTTGGTCAGTCTATCGACCACTACAAGGATTGCATCATGCTGGAACCTAGTTTTAGGCAAACCCACAATGAAATCCATTGAAATCACCTACCATTTATGCATGGGTACGTCATGTGGGTACAATAGACCTATAGGGTATCTATGTTCAACCTTTACTTTCTAGCATTCAAGGCACTAAGCAACAAATTCAGTGATGTCTCTCTTCATTCCTAGCCAGTAAAAGGTTTTCTTCATATTTTCCCTCATCTTGGCTCCCCTTGGGTGAGCGAAATAAGGGGATCTATGTGCTTCATTCATGATCATTTTCCTTAGATCACCTACCTCAGGAATTATTACCTGATCCTTGAAGCATAAGAAACCATCCTTAATGCCAAAATCCATGCTTTCCTTGGGCTTCCTTTTCATATTTATCCTAAATTTGGTTGCAATACATCTTGATATTGCATCTCTTTGACTTGATTCATCAAGTCTACATGGATGCGAGTCAAGGTAGCAATATGTCTTCTCCTACTTAGAGCATCGATAACCTTGTTTTCCTTTCCTTTGATGTATTCGACCCCAAAATCATATTTGGTGAGAAACTCCATCCATCTTCTTTGCCTAGCATTGAGCAAAGGTTGAGTAAATATATACTTCAAACTCTGATGGTCGATCCTCAATTCAAAGGGTCTTCCCACTAGATAATATCACTAGATTTTGAGAGCATATACAACCACTGCCAATTCTAGATCATGAGTGGCATAATTGACCTCATGCCTCTTGAGCTTTCTTGAACCATAAGCTATAACTACTCCATCTTACGAGAGCACACCACCCAAACCTTCCAAATATGCATCTGTGCATACTAAGAAATTACCCTGAGGGTCTAGAATCTTTAATATGGGTGTTGTGGTGAGCTTTTGCTTGAGCAACTCAAAAGTTACCTCACACTTATCTATCCACTTGAATTCCTTTCCCTTTCTCTAAAGGTTGGTTATTGCAGAGGCTATCTTGGAGTAATCCTTCACATAGTGCCTATAATATCCAATCAAACCCATGAAGCTCCGCACTTCAATCACATTTGTGGGTGTCGACCAATTCAATATAGCCTCTATCTTCTTGGGATCCATTGCTATCCCTTCTAATGATATTATATGTCCTAAGTATTGTAATTTTGACACATAGAAGTTGCACTTGGATAGATTTCCATATAGTTGATTTTTCCTCAATAAATCTAGCATGATTCTAAGATGTTTATCATGCTCCATCTTATTTCAAGAATAAACCAAAATATCATCCAAAAATATAAGGACGAATCGATCTAGATGCTTCCTGAAGATACTATTCATCAAGTTCATGAATGTTGTTGGAGCATTCATCAGTCCAAAAGGTAAGACTATAAACTCATAATGTCCATACCAAGTTTTAAATGTTGTCTTATGGGTATCTTCTTCATAGATTCTCAATTGATGGTATCCGGATTTCAAATCTATCTTGGAGAAGATAGTGGCATCCTTTAGCTGATCGAAAAGATCTTCAATTCTAGGTAGAGGGTATTTATTTTTTATGGTTGCCTTATTAAGCATTCTATAATCTATGCATAATCATAAGGAACCATCCTTATTTTTAACAAACAACATAGGTGCACCCCATGGTGACACACTCGATCTAAGTAATCTCTTCTCCAACAACCCTTGCAGTTGTACTTTCAACTCTTGCATCTCAATGGGATTCATTCTATAAGGAGCCCTATGAATAGGCTTTGTCTTAGGTTTTAGCTCAATAGTGAAGTCAAATTCATGTTTTGGAGGTAGTCTAGGTAAATCCTCTAGAAATACATCCCTAAATTCTTGAAGTACTGGGTGTTTCCCAAACACCTCTTCCTTATTTTCCTCTTCAATTTCATTTATCTTAACTACATAAATTATTCCTCCCTTTTTAATGGCTTTCTTAAGTTGCATTGTAGAGAGGATCTAGGGCTGAAAATTCCCTTGCAAACTATAGACTCTCTATCTTTTCCTACCATCTTCTAAATACTCAATCCATCTATCCTGGAAATTGATCACAACCTTACATGCTTGCAACCAATCCATTCCTAAGACTACATCAAAAGCATGTAGCGATGCTACATAAAGACATCCAATAGTCATACCACTAGGTAAGGTAATTTTGATCATAGGATAGCATTGATTCATAGAGTAGGTTTATCTTGAACCATACTCGACCTTCCACCCTTGTGCCAAGATTCCTAGCCTTTCTAGTATATCCTTGATCAAACTAGTAGAAACAAAGCTATCTGTAGCTCCACTATCTATCAAAATTTTAATATTTCTACCAAAAATATTACCCTTTATAAGCAAAGGAGTGGCTTGCCCTTCCATATTTTGACTCCTTATCATTGCATAGATCTTATGAGTAGGTTCCTTGTGTGCAGGTTCTTTGTAAGTGGGTTCTTTTCCTTTCAAACTCGATCCTGCTCTGAGTGGGCAATGATTGGCATAATGTGGACCTCCATAATCAAAGCATCCACCCTTGGGTCCTGGATGTGTTTTCTACTTCTATCCTTCTACTTTCACTACTAGTGGAGGGTTAGGCTACCCTTACGATGGTGGCTTGTTATTATTATATTGTTGTTATGGTTGTTATTCTTTCCCTAGAATTTCTTCTTAAACTTTCCTTGTTTCCTATCGTTTCTTTTGTCCTACCCTTGGGAACTTTTGTTTGTTTGTTCTCTCTCCCATTTCATGAAGCCAACACTATTTCTTTTCTTGAGTGCCTATTTGTCCTGCTCAGACACCCCTTCATAATAAAAGTAGGGCTTAAGATAAGTCTCTGCTTTCCTAGCCAAGTCATAGGCCTTCTAAAGGGTCTTAGGCTCATGCATATTCACTTCATGCCCTATCCTAGGATTTGCCCACAAAATAAATTTATGGATTTTCATCTTCTCATTATACGTGGGCACATACTTCAATAGCTTAACAAATTTTTGGTAATAAGCCTCCACCATCTTATTTCCTTGCCTAAGATTGGTGAAATCCTCAAATTTCTTGGCATAAAAATGCTCCATGAGGAATCTTTCCTTAAAAGTTATGACAAAATCCTCCCATTTAAGGTCAACTACCTCGATTCCTCTTTCTATACTAAAAGTTTCCCACCAATCTAGTCCAACACCCTATAAATGTAAGGTGGCATAGGATTTTTGGGTTCCAGTGGAGTAATTCTTCATATTGCAGAAGGTTTCCAATTCCTTTAGCCAGGCTTCGATTGCATCACCACCTTCCTCACCATTAAACTTGGAGGATTTTATGTGCTTCAAATACTTACCCATTTTTATCTCTAAATGAGTTTTGGCATACTATACCTCTATAGGGGTTTCATTAACTTGACTAACTCATGAATTCCTAGCCTATGAATCCCGATTCACTATGGTTTCCAGCAATTGCTTCTATTGTTCCATCTATTATGAAGTAAAGCAACTATTACAATGAGGTCTTCTCTTTCATTAGTAGGATTGCCTATTTCTACATCTAGGGTCCTGACCTCGACATTAGTTCATCGTGTCTACCTCATTGATGGGACAACACTCCCTCTCCTCCTCTTTGGTGGTATTGTCCCTAGCCACACACAAGAGAAAAAGTAGGGATTAGGTCACAATTCCTTCTCCGAATTGTACCACTTACCTTTAACTAAATAACTAGTTATCTTAACTAATCAAATGGATTTGGTTACCATCATTTACCCTATCCAAGTGAAGTATAGCCCCTTAAGTGAGTATGTATCCTAATACACACCATCATCTAATCTTACGCAGGGAAGCTTATAGTCCTACGACCATGAGCTCTGATACCAAATATCACAACCCAAAAAGTCACATCCTAAATTTCTCATCCCACTTGACATGTTTTTTTTTGGAAGATTGTCTTAAACCCACTTATTAAAAGACTCTATCCTAGGGTTTAATTTTTGTTTTTGGGGGTCCTTAGTTAAGTTGTTTTCCCCTTATTTGAGTCAACTTATTCTTCTAAAACCCTCAATGGGTACACCCATCCCTACTCCTTACATAAGTCCTTCTATGTAAGAGTACTAGGTGTCTTATATGATAGCTATCATTCTCATTCTTCCAATGAGCTAGCTTGTCCCTCTCTATCCATTAAAAAGGAAATGCTAATCCCTTCACCTACATAAGTCCTTCTATGTAGGTGAACTAAGCACATAGAGTCTAGACCATTCCTCTCATCTCCATGATGAGCTAGTCTTAAGAATAAGTCACAATCCATGTCTTGACTCGTTAGTAATCTATTAAGTCCCTTTTTTTGCATTATTTAAGTTTATCATGCTAGGCTCACAATCATCCCAAGAAATTCTTGTCAAGGAATTAGTGCACAATTTATGAAAGTAGGGAAACCATAAGAGATTCCTATTATTTAGAGAGCATATGAATTTCGTTAACAATTTAACAAGAAAATTCCATAATAAATAATCTCCACATATAATCATAAAATAACTCATATATCCTGGGAACCCTCGATAATTTCCTTATTTTATTTAATAAGATAATTGGTTCCATACATTGAATTTCAAAGGCACTCCTTTTTGCCTTGCTTCCAACATAAGAATTTCCAAAATTCTTATGAGACCTCAATATAAACCAATCCTTTAACCTTTTGGTGCAAACTCATCTCCATGCATTGAATTAAAAACACCCCATAATGCTTTCTCTTCAAGCATAGGAAACTCCATATCTCGATCACATTGCATAATGACTTAGTCCTTCAAATCATACATGCAAATCGATTCCTTATCTTGAGTACATCATTCTCTAATTTGACTTATTACGAGATCGTTAGAGAAGACCCCATAATCTTCTCCAATGGTCTTGCTGCAAAGAATACAAGTAGAGAGTAAATAGAGACCTCTCCACTTTCTTTCTTTCCCTAAAGCATACCTGAAACTCCTAAGTATACATAATTAAATACACATTTAAACCCACCAAAGAGATGCTCAACTCTTTTCAATACCATATTGATAATAAGCATGAAACCAACGATATTGATACAAACTTGTTTATCCACCACATTCGATTTTATGCATAACACAATCTAGTTGTATATTCAATCTCTGCAATAAACAAACTCCAGGTTAGTGATTACATCATCATAAAAATATGAATCCTTCCATGTTAATATGAAACAAGACCCTTTTGTATCATGAAAACTTTCGTCAACCCATTAGATTCGAACCACCACATAAATCATAAGATAGTTTTTCAGCGGTCCAAGAGAGATATCCGAAGAAGGCAACTCAATAGCACAATCTCTAGTTCGGTGAGTCACAATAAGTCAGGTAAAACCAGGCATCATGGTGCATCGATAGGCAATGACTCGAAGCCTCAACCATCCTTTCGACAACAATAAAGTAAAGAAGAGTTATTCCATCAATTCACAGTGCTCACAAGGACAAAAGCTCAGCACATATAATAAATGAAACCCCTTCCCCAATCGTAGGAAGGTATAGTGATGTTCTATTGGAATAACCCCCTCCTTCTTTTGTTCATAAGCCACTGACTCAACCAACTAAACTGCAAGTTCAAGGACGTATTCGTAATGAAATTTTAATTTGAATACATAATTTTCATGATGTCGAAAACTACTATTTTATCCGATGAGTGCACATTACTTTAGCATAGTTCTAAAGCACCAATATATCAAAGTAGAAACACACCTACACATATCTGAACTTCGTTATTTCCAGATAAAACAACCATCGAATCCTTACATCTTGACCACTGTTATTCCTAGTTTAAAATATAACTTTCTAAAATCTGGGATTTACCATATCTGACAGTGAACACAAAGTATTCTAGCATGTATCAAAAGCATCATTTTTCCATAATGAAAGCATATTTTAAACACCCATGAATCATCATTTTTGAACAATGAAGTCATAAATTCAAAGCTTCTTTTAAAGCTACCACATCCAATTTAAAAATACATGTTGTTTAGTTCTAGAAACCTCCATTTTCTTCAGCAAATATCATAGACAATGAAGTCATAAAACCAAGCTCTTCTAAAGCTACCAATTTCAATTAAAAATACATGTTCATTTATGGAAAAACTCCATTTTCTTCAGCAAAAATCACAGACAACGAAGTCATAAAATCAAGCTCTTTTAAAGCTACCAATTTCAATTAAAAATACATGTTCATTTATGGAAAACTCCATTTTCTTCAACAAAAATCATAGACAATGAAGTCATAAAATCAAGCTCTTTTAAAGCTACCAATTTCAATTAAAAATACATGTTCATTTCTGGAAACCTCCATTTTCTTCAGCAAAAATCACAACAGTTCAAACATAGATTAAAACATCATTTTAACACATCAAGAATACGTACCTATTCCTCTATGATTCATTGCTTCTTTTGTTTCAATGTAGTCACCTCCTTTTTCAATGAGTTTAAAACATTTTTTTTTTGATGGGGAACTAGACCACACCTCCCTTATACAAAAATCATCTTGTTCTTCCTTTCTTCTCCAAAACCAAAAACCTCCTCCCGAGTAATGCCTTCATTTCCCATTATCCAAATATTTTGGGCGGCTTTCATGGACTGTGCACTATCTCCATGAACTCGCCCATATCCCCTCCCATTCGGATGATGGAGGAAAATACCAACCAACGCACGATGATGCAATTACCATCATTCTCCAACGTCATGATAGAAGGTTTAATACTATCATTTTTATGATTGCCAATTTAGCCACAGACTAAACTTAGAATGAAATAATAATTCATCTAACAAAGTGGGAGGTTAGTAAGTCTCCACTCAATGAATTTCTTCGAACATGCTTTCCTTTCTTTGGTAAATGGAAGCACTTAATTCATTAATAAAAATTTTAATGAAAACCTTAGTCATTGTTGAGCTCAAGCCAATAATAATAATGCTATCAAACCTTCCACATCATTGTCAAGCAGTAATGTCAATCAAAAGATAAATATTCATTCTTCTTTGCAAAGAATCATTTTTCCTTAAATGAAACCACATCTAAAATAATATTTTATAAATCATATATAGAAGAAGATTAAATATGCAATAATCAGTCATTCCATTGACAAGATATAACTTATTATTCTACAAAATATTTGCCCTACAAAAACAATACATGAAATAGTCAATTATTCCATCAATAAGATATCATCTCAGTTCACAAATACATCCTGTGAATAAGTTTTCCAAGGGAGGGTCATGACATAAACTATCAGAATGGAAAGGTAGATGGTTATCATTAGAAAAAAGTGTGCAACTAATTAAATTAGTCTTGCATACCATTCCAACATATTATATGTCCTTGTATAGTATGCCAAAATCAATAGAAAAAAGTTTAATCTATATTATGTGGTTATTTGTGTGGTTATGACTACATGAGAAAGGGAATTTTCCTTTGGTGAAATGGATCAAGGTGTGTGATGATAATACTAGGGGAAATATTGGTTAAAGAGTTCTTATGGATGCAAACTTAGCTCTTAGGGAAAAAATAATATGGAGATTGTACAAAGAAAGTCAAAGACAATGGGCAAGAATTCTTCTAAGAAAGTACATTAAGCCCAATAATCCAAGCTTAGTATTTACTTCGTTCTCACTACTAGATAGTTTTGCACTATGGAACAATTTAAAAATTTAATTGATCTAGTGATTAAAGGTCTAAGATGGGTGGTGGGAACTAGAGAAATTTTTCTATTTAGATGGATACTTGATGTGATAAAAGACCACTCAATTCAGATCCAATTTTTAAACCATGGATGACAATAATTCAATTCAAATACGGTGAAAGGGTTTCAAACATTATATACAAGGATCGTGAAGGAAGATACAAATGGAAAGAAGATTTTTTTACAAGTATACAAGACATTGATGCTAGGAAGCAGTTGAGAAGAAAGATAACAACATTGATTATTTTGAGGGGATTCAAGGATAAGCTTAATTAGGAGTTGAATAACTTAGAAGAATACACAAAAAGAAGCAAATATAATGTAAAGCACCAACTAAATAGAAATACTACAAGAATATAGAGAGATATTAGGGATGGCCCAAGCATTCCTAAAGTCAAAATATTTGTTAGGCTAGTAGATCATAGAAGAAATTTATCTTGGGATAACCTTATGAAAAGGGGTTTTTATGGCCCCTTACAATGTGTTCTATGTAAAAAGGAGGAGGAGAGTATAGACCATCTCTTGGGACACTACTCAATAGTCTAGAAACTATGACAATGGATTCTTAATATGTTTGGTAAATGCATGTTGATGAATGATAAAATTGAAGAATGGTATAAGCAATGGCAAAACACTTTTAAAAGAGAGGATCTATAGGCAATTTGGGATATATCAAAACATACAATACTTTGGACTATATGGATGGAAAGGAATAGAAGAATATTTAAAGAAAATGAAAGTAGTTTAGAGGTATGAAATAGAATATTTGTTTAGCCATAAGGGAGTCTAAACCAACTCTATCAACTCACCCAATCCCCAATATTGAAGTATAGAACCTTGATAGATGGAGTCAATTCATCAAATGGAATTATGATGTTGGGTATAGGAGAAAAAAAGAAGGTAAATAATGTAAAGTGGATAACACCAAAAGTGGAGTTAGTCAGATTGAATTTTTATGGAGCATCTAAATGAAATCTAAGACTAGCAAAAAGAAAATAAATAATTAGAAATAATAGGGGAGAAATTTTGTCTCGTTATCCTTTTAATAGTGGATTTAAGACAATAATGAAGCTAAAGCTTGGGTAACTTTGGAAGGGTTAAAAATATGCAAACAAATAAAATGGAATAGATTATGGATGGAAGGTGATTCATTAATAGTAATGAATGCAAATTTGAGGAAAACAAAGTCTCCATGGAACATACAAGAGATAATTGTGGAAATACAAAACCTTGCTACAAATTTCAAAGAAATTAGGTTTACACATACATTCAGGAAAGGAAACAAATGTGTAGATAGGCTAGCCAATGAAAGGGTTTTAATTGAGGATTGTGAAGTTAAATTATACTTTTCATGGTTAGTGGAAGTAGTAAGTTTAGCTAAAGCTAACAAGAAAATGTTGACTTCCTGAATCAAATAATGATTAAGATTTACTTTAATGTTTTCCATTGGTAATATTTGCTTTATTTTATAACATCAATGTATTTTAATATAAACCATTTTTTATTATTCTTATGGTTGCACTTATGCCTTAGGAAGGAAACTAGAAATCTAGATTTGGTAAAGTGAATTATGATAGTGCAAAGTCTTAAAAATATTACTCTACTAAGATGGAATGCATAGACACTAGAGGTGGAGTTTTGGTATTATGAAGGTTTCTATAGGAAAATGTCAAGAAGAAGGATGTCGAATTCTAGAATATTTGTATTCACACATAAAATTGAAGATCCAAAAAATGAAAATCAAGAATTCATACTTTTTTTTGAAAATGATGTAGGTATCTAACTATAGCAACTCAATTGAGACGAGAATTGAATTTGTTTATAAACTCTCAAGCTCTAAAGAAGAGATTTGTGATTTTTCAATTGTGGGAGACCTGAATACAACCCCTTGTTCTCTAGCTAAATAAATATATATGATGATGCTTTTAAAAAAGGAATATTACCTTAGAATACACAATAGTAACTTCTTATGACTCACTTCTCGTGTTCACTTCTTGTGCAAGCTTTCTATAAATCCCTTCCCATGGAAAATTTTTATAGTTCTCTTCCTGTGGCTTTGATACCACTCTTAGAAAATGAGTTATATTACATAAATAAGGTTAAAAATTTCTCACAATAATAAAGACAATATTTCACACAAGAACACAACTCATTTACTCAAGCCATAAGTCAAATAAAAAAAAAACTCTATTCAAATGGATGGTAAATCAACAATGTATTGCAATACAAATGATGCATTGCAATTTTGTATTACATGACCAACTGATATTTTCCTCCTCCAAATAACCTTTACAACAAAGCTCTTGAGATTTCATCTTCAACTATCTTTTCATCTCCTCAAACTTCTCAAGAGATATGACTCTTTGCAACAACCACCCAAAACCAGCCCAAGAGAGACATATATATACTTTTTTTTTTGCAAGTAGGGTTCACCAAGGTTCTAATATTATTTTTTAGCATTCTCAAGGCTTCACCACATTTGAGTCTAATGTCACTACAAATGACACTCAAGTGGATAGGAGTGGCCAACATCTCATATTTTTGGGGTTCACCTTACTAAACCTCATTGTTTAGAAGGATGCTAAAGTGGTCCCCCCACATTTTCTATGCCCTACCCAACATAGGACAATTTAACCACATTGTAGAATTATCCTTTAAGGGCCATAACACTTAAAGGGGGATGCATATTCCCTATCTTTTTCATAAGTATGTCTATGTAGGATATTTTGATGTAAATCCTTGGTGCTTAGTTACCACACCTTCACAGGCTAACTAAGGTCATCACCATTCGCTTTGTAATGAGCATGGTCCATAAACCTCACTGATTAAGGTACCACCATAATTATCTTGTAATTGATTCCATCAATCAAGGTGTATCAATTATAAGAATCTAGTTATTACATTCCTCAAACTCCTTCCAGATCATGAGAGTTTGGCTATTGCATTCTTATAACTCTTAGATTTGTGAATTCCTAGCTATTGCATCATCGCAACTCCTTCTAGGACTCACTTCTACCTAGTTATTGCATCATCGCAACTCCTCCCAGGATTGGGTTAATTATTTGATTTAAGGGTACTAAAAAGGTTCTATATCAATACCCCAAGAAACCCTTCCCGATATTTATTTTAACTAAGAATTAACATCTATCTTATAAATAAGCAATAAAGTGCTACAATGGAAATAACATGCTCAGTTATGACACAATAATAAATCTAGGATGAAGTGGATCATTACATAACACCATAAAGCTGACATGTAAAAACATCTTGCTAAATCATAATCATAATCAAGCTATTTGTTATGATAACATAAACATCCACTTAATTTAAGCTTATAAGAAATCTCTTAAAAGATCAATACAACATTTAATTTTTCTTTTCTTTCCATAATGAAAGGCATCATCAAAAGTGATCAATACTAACTCATTTTTTTCGATCATTCAAATCCAAGCATCTCATACAATTTTACAAAGGTTTCCAAGCCTCTCTATTTTAGGGAAAGAGAAATATTCAAATATTACATAACAAAACTCTCATTTTCATAACAACTTTTCATTCCCAAATACATTAGAGCAAGTAAACCCAAGTGTCCTTTGTGCCATCTTCTCTTCACAATCCTCTTCATGGAGTCCCCACAAACTTTAATATATATTAGGGATTAGGATAGCTCTTAATGCAATACAACTAAACATGTTCTATGTATATATATGCAAAAATACAATCCAAGCAATAATGAGAGAATCCCATACTTCTCTCTATAAATGTTTTCCTATCCACACAAGCCTCATAAAACCTTTATAAATCTTTACCAAAAATCCAAAGCTCTTTTCTTCATTAATAAAGCAAGAAGATATTTTTCTTTTACCCCTTTTTTTGTTTAAAGGATGAATACAACAATATAAATAAAAGATCTCTAACTTTCTTTATTCATCGATGAATACAACAATGTAAAATATCTCTAACTTTATTTATTCATTAATTAATACAAAACAATATCTTCATTTTAAAACCATGCACCAATCAAAATAAAGTCCTATTTATTATTATTATTAGAAAAAAAGGGTATCACCACTAGTATAACTTCACTAAGCATGAAAATCAAAGCTTGTGTTCAATAACTCAAAAAAATCAAAAGCTAAACCTTTTAAAGACAAGTCTTCCTTTAACATTTTCAATACTTTAAGTAAAGGATATTTTTGAAGGTTCTTTCTAATACTTTAATGCATTTTTTTAAGCCTTACACCTAATGATTAAATATTAAAAACATAAACCAAATGACACTTAACCCCATGCATAACAACATTACCTACAAGGAAACTCCTTACAGTTGGTTACACGACCAAGCTTCCTTAAACCTATCAAAGACTTGAATGCCTATGTCTAGAGCAATCAAAGCATACAAGGAAACTCCATATAGTGAAGACCTATCACTACGGCTTAACAACCTTTTCTTAGGCAAAAACGTGTAAACTTGAGTGTCAATGTTCACCCTGGGCACACAATCCAAAACGTATTATCTAACAACAGGCCCCAAGGCACATAATGACCTATAGATATGACACTGTAAGTGATTTTAACACAAAGTAACTCAACTAAACAAGACGTTCACAACAAGGACCAAAACCAAATTTGAAGTTTAAGACATCAACATTTTAACACCAAATTCAAGCCCTGAGCGAGCGACTATTAAGCATCAACCAGTAAGAAAAGCTTAAGGAAAGGTAACTTAACACATTCGATAATGAAAATCAAACAATGATTATTAAGTAATGAACACTAAGTAATAAATACCAAGTAATGAACACCAAGCAAGCATACACGGTTTATTTATGCTACTCATTGTATTTGCTCATAGGTTTGGACGTTTAATAACACAACTTGCTCCTCACTTCTCTTCGGCTTTCACTTTTCCTTTACTGCCAACAACCCCTAGGTAGAAAACCTTATTTTCCTTATAGCCTCACTTCCTCCAAGGTATGGGAGTCATCAAGAATTCCTCCAATTCTAGCCACCCATAATATTTCTAGCCAACACGTTCTTCTTGAACATTATTAAGAATTGAATGCCAATGTATCACAATGTGATTTTATTTAGCATGCACTAAGGTTTAATTATTATCTAATAACATTATTACCCTTAATCAAGACATTACTCTTATCCCATAATGCTTTTTATATTGTAAACCTTCAAAATAATATTTTAAGAAATAAAGCTAATTAATCCCTTATTTCATTTGAAGCTTTGCTAAAATAAGTAATTAATCTAAATTTCATCCATATTATTATTACCTTTAACCATAGGTAAATTAAATTAATTACTTTTCGATCAATACTAAATGCTAATATTAGTTATTAGCTTTGATACTAATAACACAAGTATTAGTATTATTAGCCATATTAATATTTTATTGGTACAATCAACCAAATCTATGCTTTTCAACAAAATTAAGCAATACAAGGACTTCCCAAGTAATAATACACCACATTGTTTTATCCTTTAGTAGGTGGATTTTTAAGATAACTAAAATGTTATCCCCACTCTACTAAGGATGAATCCTTTGCCAAAGCAATCTCATGGCCCAATGGTGTATTCAAACACAAGCATATATGCAATGCATCTAAATGAAGGATACTCTTTTACCCTTGAGTTTTTTATGAACAAATCATTAGCCATCATTTCCCAAATTTCTCTCAATTTTGGTGGTTGTCCCATATCAATCCACTGGTGAGAGTACTTGGTCTTGCAACCATAAAATCCATCAAAAATACCATATTCTAAAGTAGCATAATCAATCATTAAATACACTTTTCAATCATAAAATGAAACTATGTATTAGATAATAACTTGTTAATACAAAATTCAAATGTTAAGCGTAAGTCCTGCCAAGGAGGGTTGTTACATACTCCCCCCTTGGACTAAACACAATCCTATGTGTTTCTTGAAAGTATAACATATAAATTTAATTCAAATAAATATGGGAATTGCTTTCTCATTTCTTCAACATTTTTTATGTTACATAATTTTTAGAATACTAGTCCTATTGGACCTTACATTGATCTAGGGTTCGTTCCTCAACATCTTGGAACAAAACCCTAGAATATTTACTAGTCTCGCCTCAATGGTCAAGGGATCTACCATATGCAATTTAGAAACATTCCAAATATAAGTATGATCAGTAACATATTTTGTAAGTAGGTATATGTGGAAAGTATCATGGATCTTTGATAGTTTGGACAACAAAGTGAACCTATAGGCTATTGGACTAATCTTATCAATGATCTAAAAGGTCCCAACATAGCAAGGATCCAACTTAGTTGACTTGATGGCACTTTTCATGGGTTTTACCCTTAATAAAACTCTATCTTCCATAGAGAATTATCTTGGTGATATTTTCATATCAGCATAGCACTTCTAGTGATTAGCAGCGTCCTTGAGCCTTTGACGAATCATTCTAAGCTGCCCCTCCATCTCTTTGATAGTGTCCAGTTTGATCACCACTCAATCTTCCAGATTATCCTAAGATAGAGGTGTTCTATATCTTCTACCTTACAAGGCTTCAAATAGAGCCATTCCCAAGGATGCATGGTCTCCATTATTATATGCAAATTCTACTAGATGCAAAAAGTCCTCCCATTTATACTTTTGATCCATGTAGTACATGCGAAGCATATCCTCTAAAGCTTGGTTCACCCTCTCCATTTGACCATCTATTTTTGGATGATATGCAAAACTAATATTCAGCTTAGTGCCCATTACACGATGAAGATGCTACCAAAATTTTGAAGTGAACCTAGAGTCACTGTCTAATATGATCACCTCAAGAAAACCATGTAACCTAAAAATTTCTTTGGAAAACTTATTTGCCACTATCGATGCATCATCCTTGATGTTACCTGGTATAAAATATGCAACCTTGGTCAAATTTTTGACCACCACAAGAATTGCATCATGTTGGTACCTAGTCTTAGGTAAACCCACAATAAAATCCATAAATATTACTTT
Source organism: Wollemia nobilis (assembly GCA_028583015.1). NCBI lineage: Eukaryota > Viridiplantae > Streptophyta > Pinopsida > Araucariales > Araucariaceae > Wollemia > Wollemia nobilis. The sequence goes on from JAQPPZ010000521.1 coordinate 17,029,337, forward strand.
CCATTTCTTCATAGGTATATCATGTTGGTACAATTTTTCTACTAGGTGTCGATGTTCTACCTTAACCTTTTAGCACTCTAAACATCTTGCAATAAAACCAGTGATATCATATTTCATTCCTACCCAGTAGAAGGTCTTTTTTAGTATTTTCTCATCTTAGACCCTGCTAGATGAGCAGAGTATGGAGAAACATATGCCTCTTGCATAATCATTCTCCTCAAATCACTAGTTTTGAGTATGATCACCCTATCCTTGAAGCATAAAAGTTCATCTTTTACGTTGAAATCCTTATTTGCCTCAGGATTTCTCTTGACTTTCCATGCAATACTAATCATATAGTTGCATTTATTTGAATTTGTCCATCAAGTCTTTATGACTCTAGGTTAATGTTGTTATATGCCTTCTCCTACTCAAGGCATTTGCAACCTTAATTTCCTTCCCTTTGATATACTCAATACCAAATTCGTATTCTACTAAGAACTCTATCCATCTTATTTATCTTGCATTCAACATAGGTTGGGTAAAAATATACCTTAGACTTTGATGGTTTATCCTTAGCTCAAAAATTTTACCCAACAAATAGTGTCTACATCGTGTGTATGCAGAATTAGACCTTTAGGGCATGTAGAACTACTACCAATTATAGGTCATGTGTAGCATAATTTAACTCATGCTTCTTGAGTTTTCTAGACTCATATGCTACTATAGCCTCTTCCTAGGATAACACCCCACCCAAACCTTCCAAGGAAGTATATATACACACAATAAAATTCCCAAGAGAATCTGATATCTTGAGAATTGGTGTCGTAGTTAACTTATTTTTTAGGGCTTCAAAGGCGATCTCACATTTCTTCTACCATTTGAAATCCTTTCTCTTTTTTTTGTAGGTTGGTGATAGAGTAGGCAATCTTTGAATAATCCTTCACAAAATGCCTATAATAACCCATGAGCCCCATGAAGCTTCTCACTTCAGACACATTTGTCAGTGCAGACCAACTTAAAATAGCCTCAATATTCTTAGGATCTACAAAAATTTCTCTTATCGAGATGATGTGTCGTAAATACTACACTTGTGAGGTATAGAACTCACATTTGGACAACTTTCTATATAGTTGGTTCTTCCTTAAAACCTCTAACACTAACTTTATATGTTGGTCATGTTCTTATTTGGTGTGAGAATATATCACGGTATCATCTAAAAATACCAAAACAAATCGATATAGATAATGTATTTGTCAACGCAAATAGCAATGCTATGAACTCATAATTTCCATATCTAGTATTAAAGGTTGTTTTATGAGTATCCTCCTCTTGAATCCTCAATTGATGATATCCAGATCTCAAATCAATCTTTGAAAATATAGTGGTATCCTTTAGTTGATCGAAGAGATCGTCAATCCTTGGAAAAGGATACCTATTCTTGATGGTTATCTTGTTCAAAATCCTATAAACAATGTATAACCTTAAGGAATCATCCTTCATTTTCACAAATAATATTGGAGCACCCCAAGGCAACACACTAGGTTTGATCAAACCCTTTTCTAACAAATCTTGAAGTTACACCTTCAAATCTTGTAACTCAATTGGGGCCAATATGTAAGGTGTCCTTGCAATATGTTTAGCCCTTGGAATTTTCCAATAGTGAATTCAAAATCACGTCGAGGTGGTAGACTTGGAAGATCTTATGGAAATACATCTCTAAATTCATGCAAAATTGGATGTTTCTCAAATATTTCCTCATCCCCTTTCTCACCAGTCTTGCCATTAATCTCACCTACTTACAACATACCACCTCTTTTAATGGCCTTTTTTAGCTACATATTTGATAACAAATGGGGTCAAAAAGACCCTTTCCTAATTTGTACTCTTATTCTTCTTTTATCCTTATCAATGTAGTCCATCCACCTATCTTGGAAGTTTATTAAGGCTCCATGAGCCTTCAACCAATCCATCCTTGGGATAATATCAAAAGCATGAAGTGGTGCCACATATAAGTACCATATAGTGGATCCATTGGGTAAGGTTATATTAGTTATAGGTAAACATTGAGCCACTAAGTAGGTTTGTCCAGACCCATACTTGACTTTCCACCCTTGTGCTAAAAATCTAGGTCTTTCCAACATATCCCCGATAATACTAGTGGAAATAAAACTATTTATAGCCCCACTATCTATTAAAACTTTAACATCCTTATAAAAAAACTTACCATTAAACAACATAGGTGTTGCTTATCCATCTAGGTTCTGGTTCTTTGTAGTGACATAGATTTAGTGTGGTTGCCCCTCTACTTTGTTACATAGCTATAATCATAAGGTTCACTTATTAGCATAGTGAGGACCTCCATAGTTGAAGTAACCTATCTTAGGTGGTCAATTTGTTGACTCATTTCTCTTTATAATTTTAGACCTCTCTCTTGGATTTCCTTTATCAAATTCATTGTTGCATTCTTTCTTGAGAATCTTCTCCAACAACGCGTTTTGGTCCATCTAATCTTGTAGTTACCCAACTAAGGAAGTAAGTTACCTTATTTTCTCTTGTAGCATTTTGAGTGAGGAAGTAATATATGTCGTACTCCTATTTGGACCCTCTGATCCTCCAAATTCCTTTCTAAATCTAACTACTTTATATAGTTCTTACTGGATTCAAGAGTCCTTCCCTTCTTTTTATCAAATTTCCTTATCATTTTGATATTCCTCAAATAATGCACTGCTACTTCATTTTGCATATTTGACCTCATCCTCTTGGATGATCTTAAAATAGGTGCCATATCCTATCCACACAAATGAGCTAGGTAAGTAATAATTTCCCTCAATTGTACTTACAATTAGTTAGTTTCATTTTTCCATGAACTAACATAGACCATTATCACTCAATGGTTAATGATCATGGTCACACTTGTCTCTACAAGGTGCTATTCCCCAATAAGAAACTTTACTCTCCAATATTTTTACTCTTTGGTTTGATTGGTCCTAACAACATGTAATACTTGTATCCCATATCACATTAAGACCTCTAGTAGATTAAGTCTCCCCAAAGTAGCACATCAAGTCAAGGCTCATACTAGGTACACTCCATGGAAGCTACTAGTCCTACAAACTAGAGCTTTGATACCAACTGTAACAACCACCCAAAACCAACCCAAGACACACATAGATATATATGAAGAACACAAGCTTATATTGAGAGGGGGGGTTAATAGTATAAGACCACTTTTTACTTTTCTTTCCCAATCAATATTATGCAATGTAAAGATAGCAATATCAACAGTAGTAATCAAAGCAATGCATAAATCACCACACACAATAGAGACACCAGTTTTACGTGGTTCACCCAATGTGGGCTACTCCACGGAGAAAATATTTCACTAATTTTTTTTCAATAAATATATTGGGAATCATTTCCTTATTACAATTTTTATGGACCTCTGTCCAAAGGAGACACCAATCCCCAAATCTAGTTCATGGATCTTTATCCACAAGATAACTCCTTTCTCCTTAGCTCTGATTGGTGATCTTCTAGAAGAACCGTCGCCCCCACTACTATGGCTAATGGATCTCTATCCACTGAAGACACTTGTCCTCACTACCCTGGCTAATGGATATTTATACATTGGAGACTATTGTCGTTTATACTTTATCACCTTCAAAGCTCTATCTCAAATTTGAACTAAACACAGTCCTTCGATCTAGCACAAATCTGCTCAATATCTATATTTGGTCTGACACAGACCTATCCTCAAATCTACACCAAACTCTGTCCTCAAATCTGTACTAAACACAGTCCTTTAGTCTAGCACAAATCTATCCTCAATATCTGTCCTCTGATCTACACTAAACACAGTCCTTCGATCTAGCACAAATGTATCCTCAATCTCTATCCTCGAGCCTTACACAAAGTTTGTCTCGATCACAAATCAACTCTACTAGATCTGCCCCAAACCTTAACTCAAGGTTTGAACAAATCAATCAACTCTGCTCATAAGTCTTCTCAAAGACTTGTCTTAAATCTGCCTTGTAAGCTTCCACAAAAGCTTACACTAATCTATCCACAAGTTCTCTCTAGAACTTGTCCAAATCTGCTCAACAAGTCCTTACTAGAACTTGTCCAAATATGCTCAACAAGTCCTCACTAGAACTTGTCCAAATCTGCTCTCAATCTGTATTGTAAGCTTCCACAAAAGCTCACACAAATTTTTCCACAAGTCCTCTCAAAGACTTGCCTCAAATATGCTCAACAAGTCCACACTAGAACTTGTCCAATCTCATAGAAACATAAAGAGAATTGTTAGAGACTCAATATGCTTCACATCCATCACAATGCTCAATCACTTTCAATCACTCTTTTAGAAACATATGGATAATTGTTAGAGACTCAATATGCTTCACATTCACCTCAATGCTCAATCACTTTCAATCACTCTTTTAGAAACATACAGAGAATTTTTATAGACTCAATATGCTTCACATTCACCTCAATGCTCAATCACTTTTAATCACTCTTTTAGAAACATACAAAGAATTGTTAGAGACTCAATATGCTTCACACTCACAAACTCTCAATCACTTTCAATCACTCTTTTATCATAGAAACATATAGAGAATTGCTATAGACTCAATATGTTTCACACTCATCAATACTCAACCTCTTTCTCAAATTCAGAATATAAAATAATTTGTTTCATAAAACTTGAACTATCACTTCACACATCCACTTGACTAGGCTCAACCAATCACTCAATGAAATAATCCTTACTCACACACCCTAGTCCAGACTTATGATCATTCACTCAAATGTTTCCAATAATGCTTATCAACCAATCTCACATAACAATGATACTCATATTCTTTGCAAACCCTAGTTCAAGTTCTTCACTCAATTACTCACTTCAACAATAATGCTTATAACAATCTTCACATAACAATGATACTCATGATCTTTTCAAACCCTAGTTCAAGTTCTTCACTCAACTATTCACTTCAAAAACTAGATGCATAGCATTCACTTCACAATAGCTCAACAACTCAATAAGGAAACCTAATCAAGTCCTTTTCACTCCAAAGTTATTTTTTAGAAAACCAACCAATCAACTTAATCAAGGCAGAATGTGCCCATACCTTTTTGCTTGATGAGAAGTAGACCACACAAATCTACCACAATCATAAATACTTCTTTGTCAAACTCAAGGACGTTATATGTCAAAATATTACTCCAATATTCTCTCAAAAATATTCCTTGGACACAAAAATAATCAATGCTCAAATATATCTTATTTCTCCCTTTTACTTGGATACACCTTATCAACTCCAACTTAAAATAATATCCAACACCACAAAAATCACAACCAATCTTTCTACCACACCTTTATTTCTTTTTTAAACCCTAAAACAAATAATATCAAAATTTTATTTTGCAATATCCTTATAACTCCCTAAAACCTCATATACCACATGAAATATGTAAAAATTAATTTTTAATACCTCAACAACCTTTTTCGACAAATCTGGTGCTCAAAATTTAATGCATACCTTATTATTCCTCAAAAGGGTTTCAGCGTGATTCGCTCCACTGTCTTCCCAAGTGCCAAGTGCCTTAGTGCCTTGGAGCCCACCGCGTGGGCTAGAAGCACCCACATGAAGGAAGCAAAGCTTCCTCCCCTTTCTACCAACGTCCACTGTGATTTCCAATCAAAATGCAAAACGAAAGATACTCTGCTGGGGATTCGAACCTGTGTTTGTTGCTACCCTAACAACTTGCCACTGTCGCGCTTGCCAACTATGCTATCGGAAGTTGGTGACCAAGGCTCCCTCCTTGGTGTATGATGTAATATCACCTTCTCTTAGCACTTTAAACAAACACACAAAGCTCTTTGTTGCACCCATAATTTGCATAAACACATAGCATAAGATTTAATTCAAAACATTCGAGGGCTTATGGTAAGGTGGGTAATCCTCCTTTTATACACATGGTAAATGTTCTTCCCACGTCGATGCTTAGAAATTCGATTTTGAATTTTGAATATATATATTGCAGGTAGGGTTCACCAAGTTCCTAATATTATTTTTTAGCATTCTCAAGGCTTCACCACTTTTGAGTCTAATATCACTACATACAGCACTCAAGTGGACAAGAGTGACCAACATCCCATATTTTTGAGATTCACCTTACTAAACCTCACCATTTATAAGGATTCCAAAGTGGTCCCCCAACCTTTCCTATGCCCTACCCAACATAGGACAATTTGACCACATCGTAGGGATTATCCTTTAAGTCTCATAACACTTAAAGGGGGACACCTATTCCCTAATATTTATATAAGTCCATCTATGTAGGTTATTATGGTGTAAAGCCTTGGTGCTTAGTTACCACACCTTCACAGGCTAACTAAGGTCATCACCATTCACTTGGTAATGAGCATGGTCCCTAAACCTCACTGTTCAAGGTACCACCACAACTATCTTGTAATTGATTTCGTTAACTACCTAGTTGTGGAACACCCAATCCTTATCAATCAAGGTGTATCAATCACAAGAATCTGGCTATTTCATTTCTGCAACTCCTTCTAGATCATGAGAATCTAGCTATTGCATTCCTGTAACTCCTAGATTCATGAGTTCCTAGCTATTACAATACCACAACTCCTTTTATGACTCATTTCTACCTAGTTATTGCATCATCGCAATTCCTCCCAAGATTGGGTTAATTATTTGACTCAAGGGTACTAAAAAGGTTCTATATCAATATCCCAAGGAACCCTTCTCAAGATTCATTAACACCTCTCTTACAAATAAGCAATAAAGTGCTATAACGAAAATAACATGCTTGGTTATAACACAATGCTAGATCTAGGATGAAGTGGATCATTACATAACACCATAAAGCTGACATGTAAAAACATCTTGCTAAATCATAATCATAATCAAGCTATTTGTTACGATAACGTAAACATCCACTTGAGCTTATAAGCAATCTCTTAAAAGATCAATACAACATTTAATTTTTCATTTCTTTCCATAATGAAAGGTATCATCAAAAGTGATCAATACTAACTCATTTTTTTCTATTATTCAAAGCCAAGCATCTCATACAATTTTACAAAGATTTTTGAGCCTCTCTATTTTAAGAAAAGAGAAATATCCAAATATTACATAACAAAACTCTTATTTTCATAACAACTTTTCATTCCTAAATACATTAGAGCAAGTAAACCCAATGTCCTTTGTGCCATCTTCTCTTCACAATCCTCTTCATGAAGGAATTTCCATGAACTTTAAGAGATCTTAGGGATTAGGACAACTCTTAATGCAATGCAACTTAACATGCTCTATGTATATATATGCAAACATCCATGCAAAAATACAATCCAAGCAATAATGAGAGAATCCCATACTTCTCTCTATAAAGGTTTTCCTATCTACCCAAGCCTCATAAAACCTTTATAAATCTTTACCAAAAATCCAAAGTTCTTTTCTTCAATAATAAGGCAAGAAGATATTTTTCTTTTCTCCTCTTTTTTGTTTAAAATATGAATACAACAATATAAATAAAAGGTCTCTAACTTTCTTTATTCATCAATAAATAAACAACATAAATAAAATATCTTTAACTTTCTTTATTAATTAATGAATACAAAACAATCTCTTCATTCTGAAACCAAGCATCAATCAAAATGAAGTCCTATATATATATTATTAGAAAAAAGGAGCATCACTACTAGTATAACTTTACCAAGCATGAAAGCCAAAGATTTTGTTCAACAACTCAAAAAAATCAAAATCTAAACCTTTTAAAGACAAGCCTTCCTTTAACATTTTCAATACTTTAAGTAAAGGATATTTTAAAGGCTCTTTCTAATACTTTAATACATTTGTTAAAGCCTTACACCCAACAATTAAATATTAAAAGCATAAACAAAATGGCACTTAAGCCCATGCACAACAACAACGCCTACAAGGAAACTCCTTGGAGTCGATTATGCTTGTAACTCAACCAAGCTTACTTAAACCTATCGAAGACCTGAACGCCTATGTCTAGAGAAATCAAAGCATACAAGAAAGCTCCACACAATGCAGACCTGAGCGTCAATGCTCACCCTAGATACATAATCCTAAACTTGCTATCTAACAATAGGTCCCAAGGCACACAATGATCTATAGATTCGACATTGCAAGAGATTCCAACACAAAGCAACTCAGCTAAACAAGATGTTCACAACAAGGACCAAAACCAAATTTAAAGTCTAAAACATCAAACGTTTTTAATACCAAATTCAAGCCTTGAGCGAGCGACTATCAAGCATCAACCACTAAGAAAAGCTTAAGGAAAGGCAACTTAACATATTCGATAATGAAAACCAAGCAATTATTACTAAGTAATGAACACCAAGCAATGAATACCAAGTAACAATCACCAAGCAAACATACAAGGTTCATTTATGCTACTCATTGTATTCGCTTATAGGTTTGGACGTTCAACAATGCAACTTGCTCCTTGCTCTTCTCCGAATTTTACTTTTTCTTTACTCCCAACAAACCCTAGGTATAAAACCTTCTTTCCCTTATAGCCTTGCTTCCTCTAAGGCATGGGAGTCGTTAAGAATTCCTCCAACATTGGTCGCCCATAATGTTTCTAGCCAACACACTCCTCTTGAACGTTATTAAGAATTGAATGCCAATGTCTCACAACGTGCTTCGATTTAGCATGCACTAAGGTTCAATTATTATTTAATAACATTATTATCCTTAATCAAAATTTTAATATTATCCCATAATGATTTCTATATTGTAAACCTTCAAAATAATATTTTAAGAAATAAAGCTAATTAATCCTTTCTTTCATTTGAAGCTTTTCTAAAATAAGTAATTAATTTAAATTTCATCCATATTATTATTACCTTTAACCATAGGTAAATTAAATTAATTACTTTTTGATCAATACTAAATGCTAATATTAGTTATTAAATTTGATACTAATAGCACAAGTATTAATATTATTAGCCATATTAATACTTTATTGGTACAATCAACTAAATCTATGCTTTTCAACAAACTTAAGCAATACAAGGACTTTCCAAGCAATAATACACCACGTTGCTTTATCCTTTAGTAGGTGTTTTTTTAAGATAACTAAAACGTTATCCCCACTCTACTAAGGATGACTCCTTTGCCAAAGCAATCTCATAGGCCAACGGTGTATTTAAACACAAGCATATATGTCATGTATCTAAATGAAGGGTACTCTTTTACCCTGAGTCGTCGATGAACAAGTCATCAACCATCATTTCTTAAATTTCTTTCAATTTCAGTAGTCCCATATCAATCTACTAGTGAGAGTACTTGGTCCTGCAAACATAAAATCCTTCAACAATACCATATTCTAAAGTAGCACAATCAATGAGGATGGAGAGCGGGAAAGGTAGCGATCGAGCGGCGGATGGAGAGCGACAGGGAGGATACGGCAGAAAGGAGGCAGGACGGTCAGGCGAGTGTCCAGGAGGGACCAGTCATGATGCGGTTGACGGGGCAGTGGCTGATGCATCAGGGACCCAGGCGGACGGGTCGGACAGGAGTGGAAAAGACCCTCCTGACAAGGAGGGACAAAAGGGCAGGCTTAACCTAAACCAAAAAGGGTCCTACGCTCAGGTCCTGAGGCCAGGATCATCAACAAAGCAACCCTCCCAGGAACTGCTTCCTTGTGGAACAGACCTAGTTATCCCGAAAGACCTAATGGATAGCTACATGGAGCTTGAGCGTTTCACTCTGGTTGGCAAGTTTGTTGGAGGGAGACCAGACATGGAGACCATTCGTAAATGGGCATTTTCCAAGTGGAAAACCAGTGGAAACATGGAAATCGTTGCTCTCTCTCGAGGTTTCTTCGCCATCAGACTCAATACTCAAGAGGACTGTTGCAACATCTTAGCTGGGGGACCCTGGTTCCTCGGACGCAGGAGCCTCTTTCTTCGAAAGTGGGGGGATGATTTTAACCCCGAAACTCAAAACATAAACGTAGCTCCTCTGTGGGTTCGGTTGCCAAACCTCCCTTTCCAGTTCTGGCATGAGGATGTCATTCGAGGGATAGCCCGCTCCATAGGCGAGTTCATTGCCATCGATCCCTCCACCAAAGTCCGATCCAGGATGGTCCATGCCCGCTTCTGTGTCTCCGCTAACTTGGAGACAGAGCTACCTTCCTTCATCAATTTGTACAGAGGATCCCATATGATCAGGAGGCAGCCCATCGAGTATGAAAACAAGCCTACCTTTTGTACTCACTGTTGCACCCAAGGTCATCTACCGAATCAGTGCCCTGGTTTGAGGACCCAGAACCAAAAGGCGGCAGGTCCCACCAAGGGCATGCAGAGGAACCAGGGCATCCCCCCTCTCAACAAGGAACCGCTGGTAGGGCCGAAACACATCATGCGTAATCCTGCTCACCGAGCACCTCAGGAGGCTGGCCAGAGCGCCACTGTAGAACAAGGCAAGCAAACCAGTGAGCAAGGAGAAGGATCCTTGCCAAGCCAAAAGGAGCAGGAGGCGCTCCCAAAATTTTTGTTTCTCATCAGTCCCACCATAGAGGATCCAATGGCCCAGGTACAGACCCCTCCCGAAATGGTATGTCCAAATTCTCATTCGGATGAACACCTGGTGGTGAGCAACGAAAAATCCCCAATTTGCTCGAATAGGGGAGAGGCACCCCCTTCTCCTTCAGATGAAAAAGAAGACCTTTCTCTCTCGGGAAGGATCAGCCCCAGGAACACCAGGAGCAAGAAATAGGCAATAGACTATGGCAGTGAAAGGAAAAGAGGGAGACCCTCTGACAATGAGAAAAGAAACAAGGAAACAATGGAGGATATCGCAAATGGGACCCAATCGACGCTTTTTTCGATGAGTCCGACAATGATAAGCAAGGAACCAAACCCCCCTTCCAACTGGTGAAGGGAGGCAGGAAAAACCCCAAACCCTTGAGATGAAGGTTCTCTCATGGAACGTGAGGGGCCTAAATGAGGCAGCCAAGCAGAGGTTGGTGGCTGACCTAAGGAAAAGGATTAATCCTTCCATATTCATCATGCAAGAAACCAAAATCGATGAATTCTACTCTCGAAAGGCTGCCAAGGCCATTTGGGCCAGTGGAGACTGCCTTTTCAGTCCTGCTCAAGGCACGTCGGGGGGACTTATGTGTCTGTGGGATCCTACCCTGGTCGAAGGAAGGCTTTTGTCGTCATCGAATAGGATCCTAAACATTTTGTTTCTCTCCAAGACCAGCAAGCAGTCTTGGATTCTATCAAATATTTACGCCCCAAACTCACCCAGTGAGCGGGCCGCGATGTGGGAAATAGTAACTCAAATGAGAACCAACTTTAACACCTTTCCTTGGATATTAGCAGGGGACTTCAATAGTCCTTTGCATCCATCTGAAAAGAGAGGAGGCAACGATTCTTACAGCAGAAGCATGGAGGACTTCAGAGGGTTTGTCAATACCAATGAGCTCATGGATGTTCAGCTCAAAGGATCCTCTTTTACTTGGAGCAACAGGAGGATTGATAGCGGACTCATCCAGGTCAAGTTGGACAGGTTCCTAATTTCTCAAGAAGCTATCCCATGGTTTGGCGATGCCACTCTGCTGGCCTTACCTCGGATCGGATCAGACCACAATCCCATCCTCCTTGAATCTGGTAGGCCTCCCTCCTTTAAAACTCCTTTCCGTTTCGAAGCCATGTGGACCCAACACAAGGATTTCAAAAATCAAGTGTCCTCTTGGTGGCATCAAAGTGTCAGAGGGTCTGCCACTTCTCAGCTGGCTCAGAAGTTGAAGATGGTCAAAGAAAACCTAAAAATCTGGAATAGGAAGGTCTTTGGCAACCTTTTTGCCAACAAGAAAGCTATTACTGAGAAACTTCAGGACATAGAAAGGAGAATCGAAGCAGGGGACCACAACAGCCCCACTAGGGAGGAGGAAAGAAACCTCCTAGCAGAATTCCATAATATCTTGGCCAGAGAGGAAACTTTCTGGAGGCAGAAGTCAAGAGACCTATGGGTCAAGGAAGGCGATGCCAATACAAGGTTCTTTCATGCCTCCACCATGCGGCACAGGGCATCCAACAAGATCAGGGAGATCATGTGCAAGCAACGGATCAGTGTCCACCGATATTGTGGAGATCAGGACCGAAGCAGTGTCTTTCTTCCAGAACCTCTTGGGAAGTGCCTCGGAGGATGACAGTCAAGCTCAGGATACTCTCCTTGCTAATATCCCCAACATCGTTCCTCAGGACTTGAACTCCAGATTGGTGGATCCCTTCACCCGCGATGAAGTTAAAGAGGCCTTGTTTTCAATGCAACCCGATAAAGCCCCTGGACCGGATGGTTTCTCGCCAAGGTTCTTCCAAACTATGTGGGATGTGGTGGAGATTGATGTTTGTAAGGCTATTAGAGAAATTCAGGAAACCAAAGTCGTCCCTCGCAGTTTCAATTCCACTTTCTTGGCCCTCATCCCGAAAGTCTCTGCTTGCAAATCCATCTCTGATTATAGGCCCATCAGCCTATGCAATGTCATCTACAAAGTTTTGACCAAGGTTATGGCCAACAGGCTGAAGGCCATTCTTCCCCTCATCATTGACCAATCCCAAGGCAGCTCGGTTAAAGGGAGGAACATCCTGGATGGGGTCATCTCGATCCATGAAACCCTGCATTCGGCCTCAATGTCTAAGAAGGCTGCCATGTTTCTTAAGTTGGATATGAATAAAGCCTTCGATAGGGTTGACAGATGCTTTCTTCAAAAAATCCTTCTCAAGTTCGGCTTCCACCCTTTGTGGGTCGATCTCATCCAGGGCTGCATTTCCTCTCCCTGGTTCTCAATTCTAGTCAATGGCTCCCCCGTCGGGTTCTTTCAAAGTTCAAGAGGTTTACGCCAAGGGGATCCTCTATCCCCCATCCTTTTCATTATCCTTGCAGAAGCGTTGGGAAGAGCTCTCAAGGATGGCCAACGTCGAAAGAAGGTGACGGGGATCCTCCTTGCCTCCGAGGGTGATGCGATCACCCATCAGCAGTTTGTGGATGACACACTTCTGTCCACCATTGCGTCAGTAGCTCAAGCTAAATCCATCAAACGAATCCTTGGTCTCTATGAGAAGGTTGTCAGCCAAAAAGTAAATTACATCAAAAGCAAGATCTTTTTCATCAACACCCCGACCAGGCGTCAAGTCCAGATTGCAAGGATCCTGGGCTGCTCAATTGACTACCTTCCCACCACCTATCTTGGCCTCCCACTTTTTTGTGGGCGTGCAAAGGAAGGGATGTGGAATATGGTGATTGAGAGGATCCACAAAAAATTGGCATCATGGAAAGGCAAGTTCCTGTCCCAAGCTGCCAAGGCAACCCTTACCATGGCTTGCCTCCAAGGGATTCCGACTTTCTTCATGTCTATTTTTAGAGTGCCTGCCTCAGTTCTTCTCAAGATCGAGCAGGCTCAACGGAATTTCCTTTGGTCAGGCAATGAAGATAAATCCAGGATCCCTCTGGTAGCCTGGGACAAAGTGTGCAGAAGCAAAAAGCAAGGTGGGTTAGGGCTCAGAAGAATGGCCATGATGAACCTTGCGCTCATTGCCAAGCACACCTGGAGGATCCTAGTCGAAGAACCGGTCGAATGGGTTAGGATTGTCAGGAGGAAATACCTCAACAACACTCCCCTTCTTGAGGGTGGAATTCCCACCGGGGGTCGGATTTTTGGAAAGCCATTGGTCAATCCAGATAGTTGATCCAAAATGGCATCAGGTGGATCCTTGGGGATGGTCAAAGTATAGACTTTTGGAAGGACAGGTGGGCCCTAGAGGATCCTCTGTTAGAACAGACCAGGTTGGCTCAACTTAAAAGTTTCCTAGATAACAATGTTGGGCAGAAGGTGGCCGATTTCATTGAATGGAGAAATGACTCCCTGCAGTGGAAAGTCATCAATGCAGAAGGGCTAGAGTCGGAGGCCGACTTCCTATCCTCAATCCTCAAGGACATCATCATACCCACTAGTAGAGGACCGGACAGATTGATATGGAGGGGGACCGATGATGGGGGTTTCTCTGTCAAAACTGCCTATGGGCTTCAGTGCAAAGGACCAATTTTAGACTTTCCTTACAACTTGATCTGGAGGAAAGGAGTTATCCCAAAGGTAAATTTCTTTTGTTGGATTGCTTTTCAGAACAAAGCCCTCACTATTGACAATCTTCACAAGAGGGGGTTTGCTTTAGCCAATAGATGCTACTTGTGCGAGTCTCGCTTGTGAGTCCTCTGACCATCTCTTCCTGCACTGTGGCTACACTGGGTCGGTCCTTGGCGCCATCCTCTCCGCCTTCCAGATCCAATGGGTTTCCCCCAAGACCATCAAGGAGGCTTTCTTCCAATGGGGCAATCCTTTTAAAAACCCCAAGCTCCGTTTCCTGTGGAATGCTTGCCTCCACCACTTTTTGTGGTAGGTATGGTTAGAACGCAATGGTCGGATCTTCGGTCACCCCCCCAGGGATCCTCCCTCAGTCGCTCATAGGGCCATCACCTTTGCCATTGAGAATGCCAAGCTTATCCCTAGCCCTTGGCCCAAACATGTGTTCGAAGAAGGTTTGTTCAAATCCTTTAAGTTATCCGGGGAGAGTAAGGAGCGGGAGGATCCACGGGTTTCCAGGAAGGACGTCAGGTGGGTCAGGCCTCCTCACGGGTGGTTGAAGCTAAATTTTGATGGGGCATCTCGTGGCAACCCAGGAGCGGCCGCTGTGGGTGGGTCAGTCCGAGATCACAATGGAAAGCTTGTAATGGCTTTCTGTGAAAACTTAGGGCATCAAACCAATCATGTCGTAGAGGCTAGAGGATTGCTGAGAGGACTCGAGCTCATGACGGAGGATCCCCATCCCTTGGTTGTTGAAGGGGACTCTTTGAACATTATCAACTACATGACAACTTCCAAGGTTTCGACGTGGAAGGTTTACAATATCATCACTCAGGCCAGAAGCATCCTTCGTCGGAGGAACCAGGTTCAGTTCAAGCATACCTACAGGGAGGGCAATGGTCTAGCTGACCACTTAGCAAACAAAGGTTTAAAGTCCACATGTCTTGTGGTGTGGCATCAGAGTTTTCCAACGAACATTGAGAAGATCGCCAACCAGGATATTATTAATGTCTCCACATAAGCGTGATGTAAGGACCGGGCCTAGGTGGTCGGGCTCGGGGAGAGCCACGACACCTGCGCCACCGGACCCAATTGGCACACCCGTCATGATGGTTCATGGCAGGTATGACGGGAATGATATTTTCCCAAAGTCCCTCGAAAGGTGGTCCAACAGATCTTCGGTCCTGTCCCTCGTGCCTGGCAAAGGTCGAAGACAGGTGGATGTTTTGTTCATCTCCCCTGCTGAGATTTGGACGGGCCCGACACGCCCAAGCAAAGATCACCATTGGCCCTCTCCCGGGCACATCGAGAGGACGCTCCGGCCCACCTCTCTAGACATAACTACCAAAGGTGCCACTACCTTCGGCAACACGTGGCACCTTCGGAGGTTGCGTGTCCACCTCAACATCAATCTTTGCCACCATCCTGGATCTAACGCTATCTTTGGTAATGATGGCTCTCTCTGCATGCATGCGAGGCTCATATCCAAAGAAAATCTATTTAATCTAGTGGTGTTTGGGCGAGCCTTGTATTTTGGTGTAAGGTGTCCCCTGGAGTGTGGTGCAGAGTCGTCTGGCTTCCCTCCTGGCGTGTGTGTTTGTCCTGAATCCATGGCTTCTCCTTATGTCGAGCCGGTTGATCTTTCCCTGTGTGACGAAGCCATGATGTTTATGAAGGCCAAGGGTATGCTCCCTTTCCTCCAAAAATTCCAAGGACCCGAAGACGATGTCACCCGTGCCTTTGTGGACTCCTGGAACCGGGGCGAGGTTGTGGTGAGGGGGCTAAATTTTAAAATCTCCATTGAGCTTATGAGTGAGATCACTGGGTTGTCGATGGTAGGTCGTAACATTCGGCGCGATCGTCACAATTGGGAAGAGGAATTGGAGCAATTCCCTGACAAAGGATGAAACCTTGGGTGGGATAAGTCGGCCCTCCTTCGCTCGGCCCTCCCTGAACCTTGGAATCTTGCCATCATCCCCATCCTTCAATATGTTACTTGCGATGATCCCGACAAGCCTCTCCGCAGTTTCCACATCAGTTTTGTAAACCACCTGAGGGATGCCAAGCAGGTCTGTATTCCCGACTATCTTGTCTACTCCCTTGGCCTCACTATCAAAAAGAGCAAGAAATCATCTTACCCTCCCATCCACCAGGGGTTAATGAGTGTCATCTTCCGCCATGTCGCTGCGAATCGTCCTCTGCCCCAGGCGGTCCTTCCTATTGCTACCCAAGCCCCGAGTAGTCCTGGTTTTGTCCAAGAGGATGGGACTTCCAGCCCTATCCGTAACAGCCCCCTGAAATGGCCAATCCTGCGTCCCTCCAAAGAGTTTCCCGTAGCAAGCCAGCCAAGAGAGGGCAGACTGACGCCCCGACCCCATCTCGATCATCTCTACGGCTTAAGAAGGTGAAGAAGGAGAAAGGGACCCCATCGCAACAAATCAACTCTGACACTAAGAGCGAAGCCGAGGGGTTGTCTCCCTAGTTTTTGTTAGACATGACGGCCAACATCCTCTCCTCTACAAATGCAATGGTGAGGATCCTCAAGCGCTTCAAGGGGCGTGAGACCCAGGAGGATCAGGAGGATCCGGACGTGTAAGGAATTTTCCTGGGATGGTTTCCTTTTTGTCGTCTAGTGGAAGCGATCTATATAATGGATGGTTATGTGTTTTTTTATGGTTTTTCAGCTATTTTTTGACCTCCGTTGGGAGGGGTTGATGTAGCCCTCACGGGCATCACTGTGTTTTTTTGTTTTTTTGGGAAATCTTCATATGGTACCTAATGTATTAGCCCAAAGGGCTCTCTCTAATGGTAAAGGCTACGACCTCTCTTGTTATAAGGTTTTGGGATCCTCTTAAAAAACCCGTTTTGTATATAAATTAATCTACTTACCAAAAAAAGAGAGTAGCATAATCAATCATTAAATGCACTTTTCAATCATAAAATGAAACTATGTATTAGATAACGACTCATTAATACATAATTCAAATGTCAAGCATAAGTCTTGCCAAGGGGGGTTCTTACACTCTTCATATTTCTCATATAAGAAATATATTTACAGAGTCCTTAATTGCAAACATCTAATGATTACTAAATGACAAATATTTATAAGATTTATAAACTTCAAATATTTACAAAGTATTTACAAGATACTTGCAAGGTACAAAATAATGTAATATACTCCAACATTAAGCAACTAGGATAACTTCACGAAAGGAAATCCTATTGATATATCAATACTAAAGTTTGTTTGGAGGCTATTAGGCTTCCAAGGATATAAGATGACTAAGAAAGTTCTCTATGCCAATAACTAACTCATAAAGGACTCTGAGGAGGAAAATATTTAGGTTTCAATTGAAGTTATTAGTGATAATTATATATTACTAAAGGAGGAAGTGATCAAATCAGTTAGCAATTTTGATAAAGCCAAGTATTAACCATGGTTTTTTCAACTACTGCTAATGAAGGAAGTGAAGGAATCCTTAAAGTAGATGAAAATTTTGCAAAAAATGAAGTAATCCTTAGAAAAAATGAAGATTTTGCAAAATGTGAGGTAATCCTTGAAGCATATGAAAATGTTGCAAAAAAAGAGGTAATTGCTAAAATGGATGAAAATATTGTTAAAGCAATGGATGTGCCCTTGTCGAATTCAATATCCAATAATATAAAAGATACATATATAATCTAAACCAATGGAGAAGGTGAATACGTGATTCCATTTAGTGAAGCCATTAGAGATGAGGCATTCACTAATGGATAATCCAATAAAAACTTGATCTCTATTGGTGGAAAAGCTAGTGGAGAAAATATGGATTTGTCTAAGGTTCAAGGCACCTAAATAGAATCCAAGGAGATTTCAAACAAAGACATTGCATCACATCCCCACAATGAAGCAAATGAGAAGACTACCTCATACAAAGGGAACCTCATTCCTATTGGTTGGGTTGTTGTGGTATTTTAGACCTCCTTGCAAGCGCATGAAGTTGAAGTAAGATGCAATGTAGGATGAATTATAGGTTAAATTTTGTATTCACTTCAACCATCAACTACAATAGTAGTTCTTCATTATTTTGAAGTTATATAGGTGAGAATACTTACCACTATCATTGTCAAAATTTACTTGGATTTTCAATGTGCTTGCAAAAACAATGAAGTAAAATATAATTTTTTTGCTTAATAAATCAATATGTAATTAAGATCTTTATTTTTTTAAGACTACATGTACTTTGGATAGACAAGGATGACAAGATAATATTTTCTTGCATAATCAATGGTTGTAAGGCATACAAAGATTATATCATAAAAGTGTTATTATTTTAATTGATCCATTCATTTGGGAAATATAAGCTCTATAGAGGAAACCCCTATTAAGGTAAATATGCATATGGCATAAAGTTCAAAATATACCACAAATCATGATCATTTATAGTTGCCTATATTTGATACATAAACTTTGTTAAGAACAAAATAGAATAGAAGGCTTTTAAAGTCCATGAGACCAAAAGTAACCTATCACATATGAACTTTGCAAAGAATTGTGATTACTAACCCTAAATTTTGATCCAATCATTTTTCTTTTTATAGCATTGATCTTTTATCATTGATTTTGATGCTTATTTCTCCTACTTTCTTCCCTTCAAATAATTCTTACAATGATTCCATTACTAGATTATCCATATAACTAACTCAAATATCACTATATGCCTTGCATTCTAAAATGAAATACTCTTCTCAATTGCCCCCAAATATTTAAAAAAGTACATATCCTCTCTTCCCATTCATAAAAGTCAATAAATAAAAAATTCATATCCTCTCTTTCTATTCATAAAAAAATCAAATTTATTGTTGAAATACTTAATGAAGGAAAAAATAGAGTCCATATATGATCTACAAATTCTACTTTACAAAAATTATTATTTTTTAATAAGCTATTTTACAATAATTATTATTACTAATAACAACAACAATAAAAAGTCGACTCTTTCATTAGCCACTCCTGCCGCCTCGTCTTCTTTGGGCTACATAAATTCATCTTGTGGAGCTCACTATTTAGCATATTGTAGACCATTCTGGGGGCGTTGGTCTTCATTTTGGTTAAAGTTCTCCTGGGAGTGATGGGAAGGCCCGCTCATCCCCATCCCCGATCGAATTCTTAAGTTCTTCAAACTGCGACAAAACTATTAATCTTCAAAGAAATGCAGACTGCTACACTGGCCTATCCGGGTCTAGCTCGAACCATACACAGAAATGACTGATTTATTATATTGAAACCCTAAGGGCACCTATCTTCGAACCCAGGCTGATATCCTCGCACTGTTCGTTTTCCTGAATTATTTATAAGTTTGTACAAATCCTTCGCTTCTTCTCTCCAACAGTTGCAGTGGGTTCGCGTTATCTTTCTTTTTGTTTCATAGAACTTGGAAATTCTTTGCTATAGTTACAAAGGGAGGAAAAAAAGCTCAAAAAATATTGGAGTGGAAGCTGAAGAATAATTAGTGAAAAGCAGCATGGATACGCGGTTTCCATATTCGCCGGCCGAAGTGGCCAAGGTGAAAGTGGTGCAGTTCGGCATTCTCAGCCCAGATGAAATTGTAAGTCCCAACTTTAGAGAAACATACCTACCTTGTTTTAAGCCGAAGATTCTGAACCCTAATAAAAAAAATGGAGAAACTGTGTTGTACTTGGAAAGTTGGGATAATTTTAGAATTATGAACGGAAAGCGAAAGAAACCCTAGCTTATTTTTTTGAGATCTTTATGAAATCCTAGCTTGTTGGCACGGCTTTGCTTGCTTTGTGTATGTATATTTTAAGTTATGGACTGATGGTGGACTGGGGTTTTGACTGTTGACTGTTGATTGTAGCGGCAAATGTCTGTTACACAAATCGAATACAGCGAGACTTATGAACGCGGGAAGCCAAAGCTCGGGGGGCTGAGCGATCCTCGTTTGGGAACGATTGACCGCAAAATTAAATGCGAGACGTGCTCCGCGGGAATGGCCGAATGCCCCGGTCACTTTGGACACCTCGAGTTGGCCAAACCTATGTATCATATTGGCTTCCTAAAGACCATTCTCTCTATCTTGCGCTGCGTCTGTTTCAACTGTTCCCGCATTCTTGCAGATGAGGTATATTGTTCAATCTTCTCTTAAATTTAGTAGCTTCCGGTCTTTTTTCAAAGAAGGATTTTTTATTTTTAATTTTAGTTTGGAGGAAGAATTCTCAAACTATTTGTTATATGCAAACTGAGTAGCTTAAGTCTTTAATTTTCACCAATAAAACATGTTACAAGATGTTACAGTGAATTAAGCTGTGTTCGAAAGAAAAAAAAAACACATAAGTGGTAGTCCCCACGATGATCTCTACGTAGCGGTAGGAAAAATCTTAGTCAGCATTCTATTTATTTTAATCGGTAAATGGAATAGGAAGTTTCCATATATTTACTGAGAAACAAGTGTCTATGTCTGATACTTCGCCATAATTCCGAGTAAAATCTGGAATTTTTTTAGCAAACTTTTTAACCTTATGTCAAACTTAATAATTAGGAGTTGGGAGTTGAATGTAAGAAAAACTTTACGAGGAATTTTAAATTGTTAAAAATGGTTTGAGGTCTAAGGTTCAAACCACAGCGTGGGTGAGTGTATGAGGGGTGGGTGTATCACTATCTATAACAAAAAAAATTGCTAAAAATGTCAAAATTGATCGGAGAGTCCTGCGACTCCTATGATCATATGGCATCAAATTTTAATTTGGAATCACTATGCAAACTATCTCTGAAGCTGGACCAAATAAATTTAGATTTTGAAGTCTTGTCTTAGGTTTTGAAATATCATTATTTTTTAAATTGTTTTATTGTTGTTTAAACTTGAATCATTTTTGAATAGTTAGCAGAAGTCTCTGATATTACTTACCAGATATTTCAGTTCAGTTTTTTTCTCCTGCTATTGCGGCTCTGTGTATGTGATTGAAGAATGTGACCATGCATACGGGGATTGGAATAATCCATAATTGCCTGATATCTATGGCAGGACCAAACTTCGGACTTATTCTGCGTTACATTGAATCAAGAGATTTTCAAACTTCATATATGAAGTTTGCCGAATCTGGTAACACAACTTATAATTCTCAAATACAAGCCAGACAAGTACGAATTCAAATAAGCCCTTTGTAAAACATTGAGAATGCAAATCACTTTACACAACTGAAATCTGTCAAACTCCTTCCTTGCCAATCGGTCAAGCTCCTACCTTGCCAATAGTTGAAAATGCAGCAGCAACATTATTTTATGTTTTCCCAGACGTAGGAAAAGAAAAAGGGGCATGGGAAGTTGAGAATCATGGCCTTTACTCTTTAGCTCCTTTAATGACCTCTGTCTGGTAATGGTTCTTGATACGGAACATTTACTTGTCTACTTGACAAGGTCTTCAATCAGGATCAATAGAACTTTGTTGACACATCTCAGATGAATATTTATTGTTTCACTGCAATTAGTTCTTCAATGGTGTGGTTATCAATTGCGTCTATTGAAAGCTAGTTTTATATGGTCAAGTTACTGCTGAAATGACTAGATCAGTCCTTTTGCCTTATTGGATTTGCAAACTGTGTTGGTGTTTTCTCCCAGCTTAATTGCTATCCGCTTTCTTATTTTTTGTTATGTTCTTGAAAATCAAATTTCTAAGGAGTTTACCTCTTTGTGATTTTCTCAAATTTGAATACGGGGCTTTGGAGCTCTAGAAATAATCTGATTCATTCCATGATATTAATAAGAACTTGCTGTCTTTTAGCCAATAATAGTGTTCACTTTTGCATTGAAGTATTTGTTTGTACACCTATTATGGGCTAGAAGATTAAGGGCCTTTTAAGCTCTAGCCAGTAGTTTTTTTATTTTAATTTTAGGTTATTTAGGGGAATTGGTAACTTCCTTTTATTACATCCCACCAGTCTTGTGTTCAATTTTGGCTGCTGCCACTAAAACCCCCACCATTCTCAGATAGTAGTTGTTAATAAAGGTTTTATAAAATTCTAATGAATGGAAATCTAATTTCAAAAGTTGCGATACAGCAGCTGTTTATTTATTTAATTATTATTAGGAATTGATGTGGGTAAAGGGTAAAGGAAAACAGCAACAATTAAAATTTCCTTCTGCGACTTGTTTTGAATTGTTTCAGATTGTTTTGTGGTTTTTATGTCTTTAATATCTTTTACTTCTGAACAGGAGGACCATCGTTTCAAACAAGCACTGAAAGTAAAGAACCCAAAGCACAGGCTTAAAAAAGTCTTAGATTGTTGTAAGAATAAAACAAAATGTGAGGGTGGAGATGCAATTGACGAAGATCAAGGTCAAGATGGGGAGGAAGAGGTGAAGAAGAAGCGTCAAGGAGGCTGTGGTGCTCAGCAACCCAAAATCTATATTGATGGAATGAAAATAATGGCTGAATATAAAGCTCCTCGCAAGAAGGCGGATGACCAGGAGCAGCTGATGCCTGAACCTGTTGAGAGAAAACAACAACTTTCTGCAGAGAGGGTAACTTTATAATCTTATAGGAAAATTAGGACGGTGCTTTGAATTTTTGTATGCAAACACTTTATGAAGAGTTGAATTTTGTCCAAATATCCAATTAGTTTTAACTTTGTGCAGGTTTTGAATGTGTTGAAGCGCATAACTGATGAAGAGTGTCAGATGTTGGGCCTGAACCCCAAATATGCTCGTCCAGATTGGATGATTTTACAAGTGCTTCCTGTTCCCCCCCCACCAGTCAGACCTTCAGTCATGATGGACACCACAGCAAGGAGTGAGGTAATCTCATACATTTGTCTTTTGCTGCAGCAACTTTTATCCTTCATTCACGAGCTTGTAATGTCTGTGGTTTAAACTGTGTTTGATCAGTTGGCCTTGTTTTTTCAAATCACACCCATAAACTATGGCACCAAATTAACTTAGCTCAA
Organism: Wollemia nobilis; assembly: GCA_028583015.1. Taxonomy (NCBI): domain Eukaryota; kingdom Viridiplantae; phylum Streptophyta; class Pinopsida; order Araucariales; family Araucariaceae; genus Wollemia; species Wollemia nobilis. The sequence goes on from JAQPPZ010000521.1 coordinate 17,052,413, forward strand.
AATTTCTGGATCTTGCAAGTGCATGTTCTGTGAAAGTTACATTTCAAGAAATTCTGGTATGTATAGTGTACATGATATTTGAGTTGTTCTGACAAAGTACTTTCTTCTTATTTTGCAGGATGATCTCACCCATCAACTAGCTATGATTATTAGACACAATGAAACTCTTAAAAAGCAGGAGAAAACTGGGGCTCCAGCTCATATTATTTCTGAGTTTGCCCAATTGCTCCAATTCCACATTGCTACGTATTTTGACAATGAGCTGCCTGGCCAGCCAAGGGTAAATATTGTGTTCATTGTTGTTGATATTGCTGGTGTGTTTTGTATGGTGAACTAACATAATCCTTTACATATCATTTTTTCAGGCAACTCAGCGTTCAGGACGGCCAATCAAGTCTATTTGCAGTAGACTAAAGGCCAAAGAGGGTCGCATCCGGGGGAATTTGATGGGCAAACGTGTAGATTTTTCTGCACGTACTGTAATTACACCTGATCCAAATATCAACATCGATGAATTAGGAGTGCCCTGGAGTATTGCACTTAACTTGACGTACCCAGAAACCGTGACTCCCTACAACATTGAGAGGTAAAACTGCATCATATTAGCCTTTGTTGCTGCATACACTCTATACTCTAGCATTTTTAGTTTAATTTTTTATGTTTTTATCAATCAGATTAAAGGAGCTTGTAGAATATGGACCTCATCCTCCCCCAGGGAAAACTGGTGCCAAATACATTATCAGGGAGGATGGCCAGAGACTTGATCTTCGTTACTTGAAAAAGAGCAGTGACCACCATTTAGAGTTGGGTTACAAGGTATACATCAGCTATAGTCATGCATCTTTTTTTGAAAATTTTTCAGAAATGTACTTATTGTGACACATATCTTGTAGGTGGAGAGGCACTTGAATGATGGGGACTTCGTTTTGTTTAATCGACAACCTAGTCTTCATAAGATGTCTATCATGGGGCATAGAATCAGAATCATGCCATACTCAACATTTCGATTAAATTTGTCAGTCACGTCACCCTATAATGCTGATTTTGATGGGGATGAAATGAACATGCATGTTCCACAATCATTTGAAACTAGAGCAGAAGTTTTGGAACTAATGATGGTGCCAAAGTGCATTGTCTCTCCTCAGTCCAACAGGCCAGTTATGGGTATTGTGCAAGATACACTACTTGGTTGCCGGAAGATAACGAAAAGAGACACATTCATAGAGAAGGTAAGTGGCATGATTGATTCTGGAAAATATTAGAAGAAATAGGAAAAGGGTCCTCTGCAAGATTATGTTGGATGATAATCATGATATTGTTTTGGCAGGATGTCTTTATGAATATCTTAATGTGGTGGGAGGATTTTGATGGAAAGATACCTTCTCCAGTAATTTTAAAGCCGAGGCCTCTTTGGACGGGCAAGCAAGTATTCAATTTGATTATTCCAAAGCAGATTAATCTTATACGGTACTCTGCATGGCATGCAGAGTCAGAAACAGGGTTTATTACGCCAGGGGATACTGTTGTACGTATTGAGAAAGGAGAGGTTCTTTCTGGTACTCTTTGCAAGAAAACCCTTGGAACATCTTCAGGAAGTCTGATTCATGTGATCTGGTATGCATCCAGAATTGTGTACTCTTTAATAGTAAGCTAGGACCTTTAATGAGCCTTCTTCCATTTAGAATGGCACATAGTTTTTATTTTGGCTGAAATGTACCAGTCTTCTGGAAATCATAGATGCTATTTTCTCTTTAATGCGGGATGAAAAACTGAGTTTAGGTGGGTGTATTCTGTTTAGGGTCATTTGTTTGTGATTCCCTAAACTGTGATATCAGTCCGTCTATGATTGTATTTACTTCAACGCCTAGCCTAAATGTATGGGGAATATGAACTGATCCAATTTTGGACTCCACAAACTTATAGATTTAGTTTTGTCTATATGCAGGAGAGAGAAATATGAGAAATGAAATTAAAATGGTACAATAATGTGATGGCATGACTAAGTTGTCATTTAAGACATCCACAGATGTGCTATGTAGTAATACAGGATAATATTTGACTATTGGACTATTATAGGTACCGTAGGTATTGTGCTGTCATATTGATCTAGTATATTGCGTTTGTTTATGTTAGGACATGTTTGCATTTTGCAGGGAGGAGGTTGGCCCAGATGCTGCCCGTAAGTTTTTAGGTCATACACAGTGGCTGGTGAACTACTGGCTGCTACAACAGGGTTTCAGTATTGGTATTGGAGACACAATTGCTGATGCTGCTACCATGGAAGTTATCAATGAAACAATTTCAAGAGCAAAACAAGAAGTCAAACAGCTTATTAAGGCTGCTCAGGAGAAGCAGTTGGAGGCAGAACCTGGTCGTACAATGATGGAATCCTTTGAAAACAGAGTCAATCAGGTGCATTTGAATCCATTGCAGGATTTTCTTTGTTCACGTTTATCATTCACCACATGTGAATGTCTTATTTTTCTTTTTGCCCTATGCAGGTGTTGAACAAGGCCCGTGATGATGCAGGAAGCAGTGCCCAAAAAAGTTTATCTGAAAGTAATAATTTAAAGGCAATGGTTACGGCTGGGTCAAAAGGAAGTTTTATTAATATATCTCAGATGACTGCTTGTGTGGGGCAGCAAAATGTTGAAGGGAAGCGAATTCCCTATGGATTTGATGGAAGGACCCTTCCACATTTCACGAAGGATGACAAAGGTCCAGAAAGTCGTGGCTTTGTGGAGAATTCTTATCTGCGTGGTTTGACTCCACAAGAGTTCTTTTTTCATGCAATGGGAGGTCGAGAAGGTCTGATAGATACTGCCGTGAAGACATCAGAAACAGGTTACATACAACGACGACTTGTGAAGGCTATGGAGGACATTATGGTTAAATATGATGGGACTGTTAGGAATTCACTTGGTGATGTTATTCAATTTCTGTATGGTGAAGATGGTATGGATGCTGTTTGGATTGAGTCACAGAAACTTGATTCTCTGAAGATGAAAAAGAAAGAGTTTGAAAATGTTTACAAATATGAGGTTGATCAAGAAAATTGGAATCCTAGTTACATGTTGCCGGAACATGTAGAAGATTTGAAAACCATCCGGGAGTTTCAGAATGTTTTTGATGCAGAAGTGCAAAAGCTGGAATCAGATAGACGGCAGTTAGGCACAGAGATTGCTCCTAGTGGCGATAACTCATGGCCTATGCCTGTAAATCTGAAGAGGCTCATCTGGAATGCGCAGAAGACATTCAAAATTGATCCGAGGAAACCCTCAGATATGCATCCCATGGAGATTGTAGAAGCGATTGACAGGCTTCAGGAGAGGCTTAAGGTTGTTCCTGGTGATGACCAAATCAGTATTGAGGCTCAGAAGAATGCCACTCTTTTTTTCAATATTCTTCTCCGTAGTACATTTGCCAGTAAACGTGTATTGAAGGATTATCACCTTACAAAGGAAGCATTTGAATGGGTAGTTGGTGAAATTGAATCTCGTTTTCTTCAGTCCTTAGTAGCTCCAGGGGAGATGATTGGTTGTGTTGCAGCGCAGTCAATTGGTGAACCAGCTACACAGATGACATTGAATACCTTCCACTATGCTGGTGTTAGTGCCAAAAACGTTACTCTTGGTGTCCCTAGGCTGAGGGAGATTATAAATGTTGCAAAGAAAATAAAAACACCTTCTCTATCTGTGTATCTGAAGCCAGAAGTCAACAAGACGAAAGAAAGAGCAAAGAATGTCCAGTGTGCTCTAGAGTACACAACGTTGCGAAGCGTAACAGAGGCTACTGAAGTCTGGTATGATCCAGATCCAATGAGTACAATCATTGAGGAGGATGTGGACTTTGTTAAATCGTACTATGAAATGCCAGATGAAGATATTGCACCTGAAAAAATCTCTCCATGGCTGCTGCGTATTGAGTTGAACAGAGAGATGATGGTGGATAAAAAACTCAGTATGGCAGACATTGCAGAAAAGATCAACCTGGAATTTGATGATGACTTGACATGCATTTTCAATGATGATAATGCAGAGAAACTTATTCTGCGTATACGTATAATGAATGAGGAAGCTCCTAAAGGGGAAGTACAAGACCAAAATTCTGAAGATGATGTCTTCCTAAAGAAGATTGAGAGTAACATGCTAACAGAAATGGCTCTTCGTGGCATTCCGGACATTAATAAAGTGTTTATAAAGTCTGGAAAAATTAATAAGTTTGATGAGAATGAAGGATTTAAGCCTGAGACTGAGTGGATGCTGGATACAGAAGGTGTGAATATGCTGGCTGTAATGTGTCATGAAGATGTTGATGCTACAAGGACAACAAGTAATCACCTGATTGAGGTTATTGAGGTGCTTGGCATTGAGGCTGTGAGGAAATCTCTTCTAGATGAGCTTCGTGTTGTTATATCTTTTGATGGGTCATATGTGAACTACAGGCATTTAGCTATTCTGTGTGACACAATGACATATCGAGGCCATTTGATGGCCATTACTCGACATGGTATTAATCGTAATGATACTGGGCCAATGATGCGTTGTTCATTTGAGGAGACTGTTGATATTCTTTTGGATGCTGCTGTTTTTGCTGAAGCTGATCCTCTGAGGGGTGTTACAGAGAACATCATGCTTGGTCAGTTGGCTCCCATTGGTACAGGTGATTGTGCCTTGTATTTGAATGACCAAATGCTACAACAGGCTATTGAACTCCAACTACCCAGTTATATGGAAGGTGTGGTAGACTTTGGCATGACACCATCTCGGTCCCCTATAACAGGAACACCTCATCATGATGCGATGATGTCACCAAGCTATTTGCTCAGTCCAAATCTCCGTAGCTCACCAATTACAGAGGCACAGTTTTCTCCTTATGTTGGCGGGATGGCCTTTTCACCATCCTCATCCCCTGGCTACAGCCCATCATCCCCAGGGTACAGTCCCTCATCTCCAGGATATAGTCCCACATCACCTGGCTATAGTCCCACATCACCAGGGTACAGCCCTACATCTCCAGGATACAGCCCTACTTCTCCTTCGTATGGTCCAAGTTCTCCTGGATACAGTCCCACTTCTCCAGCATATTCTCCTACGAGTCCTTCGTATTCTCCCACTTCCCCAAGCTACAGCCCCACTTCCCCAAGCTACAGCCCTACATCGCCAAGCTACAGTCCAACATCCCCAAGCTACAGCCCGACTTCACCTAGTTATAGCCCCACATCTCCTGCTTATAGCCCCACTTCTCCAGCATACAGCCCAACGTCTCCAGCATACAGCCCCACGTCACCTTCATACAGCCCCACATCACCTTCATACAGCCCGACTTCCCCAGCATACAGCCCAACGTCTCCTGCATACAGCCCAACATCTCCTGCATACAGCCCCACTTCACCAAGTTATAGTCCAACATCACCAAGTTACAGCCCAACATCTCCAGCATATAGCCCTACTTCTCCAAGCTATAGCCCGACATCTCCAAGTTACAATCCAGCTTCAACAAAGTACAGCCCTACCTCACCAGCATACTCTCCAAGCAGTCCGAGATATTCGCCATCAAGTCCATATAGTCCAACATCACCAAATTACAGGTATTTTTCACAGAATAATGTTTTTTCTGTTTTGTAACTTTATAGGGATTTTTACATATCATGTTCTAATATAACTCTGAAATTTTGGCAGTCCTAATTCACCTTCTTATTCGCCCACATCTCCATCATTCTCTCAAGCAAGTCCTACTTACAGTCCTACCAGGTAAGGCAGCATCGACCATTATTTCCATTTCTTAGATTGTTGATGAAAAACATTTGCTACAAAATTTTTTGAGAAATGCACTGTTTTGTGAAAATATATAATGCATTAAAGGTGTAGAAGACTAGTGATTAGAATTTGCAAGAAATTGCACACACAATGTTCTTTTGCTTGGTTACCTAGTCCAACTCTGGTTAAAACATAAATTGTTTGTGACAATTATTAAAACAACAAAAAAACGTTATTTTTTTTCAATGAGTTTACACATGTTTTTATGAGGGGTCATGGTCCCCATATACTGAGTGGGGTTTGAACCGTGGACCTCTCAAAGAGAGGCCAAAACAAAAAAGCGTTATTACATACTTGCTGTTTTGTCTTTTAGGAATCCCATTAGAACATTGTAGACTAGTGGATAGAATTCATGGAAAAGCACAATCACCTTTTGTTTGGTTTTCATGTCAAATCTGGTATAACTGTTATTTGCAATTCTGCTAAAGCAAGGTCGTAGTACAATTTTACTGTTTTACTTAATTTGTATGGCTCCTAATGCAACCAATCTTGCAGCCCTCCATATTCACCTGCAAGTCCTGGCTTTAGTCCAAGTTCACCTCAGTACAGGTAAGTGGTCGTGCGAATTCTATACAAAACTTCAAGACTAGCATAATAAGTGTTGTCAGATGATTCAAGAGGTTTTAGCTTTGATCTAGAGGGAATTGAATTACTTGTTTATACTTATTTATGGATTGCTGGATTATATTGACAGTCCAAGTGCTGGTTACTCTCCAACTGCTCCTGGATATTCTCCATCTTCAACAAGCCAATACACACCGCAATTTAGCAATAAAGATGAGGGGAGTACACGGTGACAAATGCTGGATTCTTAACATCTTGTTTATTATAAGATACTGGACCTTCTTGCTTTCTTTCAAGTTGTTTGGTAAGGTAGGATGTCTAAAGTGAAATGATGTTGGATGTTGGCAAGGCACTTTGCTCCTTGTATTCAGTGAAATGTGTTGCTTCTCCTGGACTTCTTATTTTTGTACTATAGGAAGTACTTTTATTAGGTTAAATATATATTTTCATTGAAAAAAGTTGTGGCTCAATTATGAGTCATTGGTACTTAATAGAACAATGTTCTGCTCACGCTTTTTTCCATTTTTTAGTCTGAACATTTTGAAATAATATCTGGTTGAAAAGAACTTGCAGATGGATAGTATTTCCTTATAGTTGTCTGTATTTGTCTGAATTATCTTGCATGGGCTTCGTAAGGTGTTCATTATACAATTTGGTAAACGTTATGAATTGGTACAGCGCGAGTACAAAAAGGGAAAGGGGAGAGGGAGTGGTTAATTGAAAAAGATTCTCTGCAACATAATGCGTAACACTTGGAAAGTGGGCATCTTCCCTTGGTTGCCGATTTGGGCTTTTGGTTAAGAACCTATATTCATATGTTTGATTCTTGTACATTTCCCTGAATAAACTATTTGCCTCGGTGGACTATATTGGACGATTACGCACCAACGTAAGGACTTGTATGCCTGGAAGCTTAGGCCGTAACAACCTTTATTGTGTACATTTCCCTGAATAAACTATTTGCGCCAGAGGACTATTGGAGGATGACGCACCAACGTGAGGACTTAATTTGTTGGGTCCCAATCTCTCCTTGTTTTCTCTCGTCAAGTCAATTGAATGGTCCCTCTTCTAATTAGAGTATTGATTGGAATTTTTTATTAAATAGAGGATGAATCTGGCTTGACATAGAGGGTTGCATCACATTTCACTGTAGAATTCACATAAAAAGTGCCGACAGTACTTTCAAATGATGTTTGAAGTTTTGTATTGCAGGAGAATTCTCAGTAGAAAAAAGAAGTATTAAAGTGGAATCAAAGAATATGTTATGGGAAATAAATAGTTTATATGGAAACAGTATTACATAAACCTCTTAGAAAACAAGAGGGTCAACTACCCACACATGTCGCGACTCTATATTAATAGTGGACATATCACCCACAATGTCACGACTCGATGTTAATAGTGGACATACCACAACTCAATGGACATTATGATACATAATGCCAAACAATTGGTTCTACAAGTTCACGGGCTTTTGGTTAAGGACCGATATTCAAATGTTTGATTCTTGAATATTTCAAAATTGAATAATAATGTTAAGGCAAATTTATTTTCTAAGAACAAAAAACTTAAGTTTTTCTTTTTTTGAGAACAGGTTGTACTTGGGTCCCTCACCCTTGACAAATCACTCCTCTCTCCTTTACAGATTCAATTCTCATTTAAATTGAGTTGCTATAGTTACATACCTACATCATTTTTCATAAGGGGTTGTACTAGGGTCCCCTCACCTTTGACAAATCACTACTCTATCCTTTAGTGCTCGAGAGTTTACAAACAGATACAATTCTCATTTCAATTGAGTTGCTATAGTTAGATACCTACATCATTTTTCATAAGATGTCTGAATAATTGATTTTTATTTTTTGGATGATCTTCAATTTTTCGTGTGAATACAAATATTCCGAAATTTAGCATCTTTCTTCTTGACATTTTCCTGCAGAAGCGTTTGCAATACCAAAACTCCACCTTTATTGTCTATGAATTGCATCATTTTAGTAGAGAAATATTTTTAAAACTTTGCTATTATAGTCTGCTTTACTAGATTTGGATTGCTAGTTTCCTTTCTGAAGCATAAGTGCAACCATAAGAATTGTAATCAATAGTTTATATGAAATCACATTAATGTTATAAAATAAATCAAATATTACCAATGGAAAACTTCAAAGGAAATCTTAATCATTATTTGATTTAGGTGGTCAACATATTTTTTTGTCAACTTTAGCAAAATGTTATTTTTTTAACTACGAAAAAAATAAAATTTTCAAACTCTTAAACTAAGTTTTGTATTTCCGGTCATCTCTTATATGTTCCATGAAGCCTTCACTTTCCTCAAAATTGCATTTATTACCATTAATGAATCATCTTTGATCTATACTCTTTTTTATTTCATTTGTTTGTAGGTTTTTAACCCATCCAAAGCTGCCCAAGCTTCGACTTCATTATTTGTCTTAAATCCGTTATTAAAAGCATAATGAGGCAAAATCTCTTCCTTATTATTTCTAATTATTCCTCATTCTGTTGGTCTTGGATTTCTTTGGATTTCTTTTAGATGCTCCAAAATTCAATTTGACCAACTTCACTTTTGGCGGTTTTCCTTTTATATTCTTAGCCGCCTTTTTGTTTCTTATGTACCCAACATCATAAGTACATTTGATGACTTGTCTCCATCTATGAAGGGTCTTTGCTTCAAGATTAGAGATTGGGTGAGTTGATAGGGCCTGGTTTAGCCTTCTCTATGGCTAAACAAATATTCCTTTTCATTACCTTTAAATTGTTTTCCTTTATTTTAAATATTCATATAGTCCAAAGTATTATATCTTTTGATATATTTCAGATTGTCTTTAAATCCTTACTTTTAAAAGTGCTTTGCCATTGCTTTAACCATTATTCAATTATGTCATTGGTCACCATGCATTTACCAAAAATATTAAGAATCCATTGCCATAGTTTTACTTTAGGAATGTTTGGGCTTTCCCAAATATCTCTCCATATTCTTGCGGTATTCCTATATTGTTATTGCTTCAAGTTATTCCTATATTGTTATTGCTTCAAGTTATATCCGCTTCTTGTTGTGTGTTAACCTAAGCTATTCAACTCCCAACTCGGTTTATCCTCGGCTCTCCTCGGAATAATCATTGGTGTTATTGTGTTATCTTTCTTCTCAACTCGGTGTATCCTCGGCTCCCCTCGGAATAATCATTGGTGTTATTGTGTTATCTTTCTTCTCAACTGTCTCCTAGCATCAATACCTTGTATATTTGTAAAAAAAATCTTATTTCCATTTGTATCTTCATTCCTGAGGTTTTTTTCACAATGTTTAAAACCCTATCACCATATTTGACTTGAAGCAATCTCATCTATGGATTCTATATTAGGTCTAGATTGAGTGTTTTTATTTTATAGATTTTTTTCTCCAATTTCCACCACCCATCTTAGACCTTTAATCACTAGATCAATTGATTTTTTAATACTGTTCCATCTAGTAGTGAGAATGAAGTAAATATTAAGCTTGGGTCATTAGGCTCAATGTATTTACTTAGAAGAATTCTTGTCCATTGTCTTTGACTCTTGAACAATCTCCAAATTACTTCTCCCCTTTTGCTTAGTTTGCATCCATAAGAACTCTTAAATCGAGACATACCATGCTCCATTTCACCAAAGGAAATTTCCTTTTATGTAATCTTGACCACAAAAATGACTACATAATATAGACTAAACCTTTTCCTATTGATTTTGGCATAGTATACAAGGACATAATATGTTGGAATGGCCTATAAGATTGATTTAATTAGTTGCACTCATCCTGCTAATGATAACCATCTTCCTTTTCATATTGGTAATTTATTCTAAACTTTACTTATAACTCGATTTTACAATTCTATCCTCATTCTCTCCTAAAATAAGGGCATCCCTCGATAAGTTGCTCGTAAATTTGCCTCCATTTGAAGTAACCTACATAATCTTGCTTTGATTAGCTGAAGTGTATAGGAAGTAAATTTTGGATTTTGTCCTAATAACTTTTTGCCTCGATGCTCTTACATATTCTTTTAATAAGTTATTCAAACCTTTGGCCTTGCTTATCTTTGCCCTCCCAAAAGGGTTGTATCATCTACAAACTGTTGATGGGTGATGTCAATGTTATTACTAGCCTTAAGTCCACTTATAAGCCCATATTTGTTACCCTTATTCAAGTTCTTACCCAAAACCTCTACCATAATAATGAACAAACATGGTGATAGAGGATCTCCCTTTCGAAGACCTCTATTTGATTTAAATAATTTTGTTAATAACCCATTGACCAACATTGAATATGAAACTGTAGAGACACAAGCTTTAATCCATTTGACCCATTTCTTCCCAAATCTAAACTTTTTTAATACTACAAAAAGAAAATCCCATTTAACCCTATCATAGGCTTTACTCATATCAAGTTTTAAGATCATTGCCCTCTCTTTTCTTGAAGCTGTTGAATGCATAACTTCATGAGCTATTATGATCCCATCCAGAATCTGTTTCTTTTTCACAAATTGTACTTGATCTTTTGAAATAATTTTGTCTAATAGTGGTCTTCATCGATTTGCCATCACTTTGGAGATTATCTTATATGCCATATTACATAGGCTTATGGGCCTAAATGAATCAAACAATTTTGCTCATTTTTTGGAATCGGGGTAAGATATGTTGCATTTATTTTATAAGGTATGTATTGTTTTACCTTAGATTGTTCCACTGCCACCAATAAAGAATCCTTCACTATATCCCTATTATGTTGATAGAATGCTATAGAGAGCCCATCCGGATCTAGGGATTTATATTTATCAAAAAAGAAAAGAGCTAAATGAACTTCTTCCATAGTAATAGGCTTCATCAATTAGTTATAACTGAAGGTACTTCTTGTAGTAGTTTATCATTAAGAACTTCAAACTCCTTTGGCCTTAGAATATTTTGGTAAAAAAACCTTGCCTCCTTTATGATTTCACTTTGGTCTTTTTTTTTTATTTGTGGAAAACATCCCAAAAGGGATGCCACTTTCGGGTAAGACCTAAGGAGGCAGGGGTATCCATTCCGCCAAAAATGCCCAGGACTTGGACCTGGCCTACCACCTTTACATACTCAAGGAGCAAACAAACACACAAAACCAATTTTAAAAAAAGTAAATAACAACAAAAATAATAAAATAAAATAAAAAACATGCTCCTTGAGTGTGTCAAAAACAAAAGCACAACCAAACACGCACAATAAGATTAAAAAAACCATAACACAAACCACATAGAAAAACACAAGAACCACATAACAAAACACAAACAAGACAAAAACAACATAACACTACAAAGACAACCCAAAAAAAACATGAAAAATAAACACAACCAAAACCTAAAAAATAAAATAAAAAACAACCAACAACAGACAATAAACAAAAACAAAAAACATAGAAAACACTCACACATAAAAAAACGAAATAACACAAACAAAGAGAAACCCAAGAAAAAGAACGAAAAAAACACAAGAACAATAACAAAAAACATAAAAAAAAACAAAACAACAAAAACATAAGAACAACAAAAAACATCACAAAGAACACAAACAAAACAAAACAAAAGAACCCACCCACCTTAAAAAACTAAAAAAAAAAAAAAAAAACAAAAAACAAAAAAATGAACAAAACAATGACCTATCTAGACCAGAAGACTATTAAGGCAAGAATCAACAAAGGAAACAAAATAAAGAATAGAATGAGCTAGGGAACTTAAAAAAACTGAATGAACCAAAGAGAAGCAAAAAAAACAAGAAGAAACTAGGTACCTTCAGAACTGGAGCCATCCAAAGAAATGATAGAAAGAAGAGCTTCTCTAATTTGAGAAGCCCACCATATAGGAGGGTGGCCATAACAAGTAAGATCACCTTTGTCCAAAGCCCAATTAGCTAAAGCATCAACACTTTTGTTTTGATCTCTGACCACATGATTGTAATCAACTTTCAAAAATCCCATTTGGATTAACTGAATCTTCTCAATAATTATTTTTATTCTCCAATCCACCTTATGATTCTTAGGAGTCTTCAAGAGATTAATCATAAGTTGAGAGTCAGACTCAACTAACACCTTTTCCCATCCAACCTTAGTAGCCTCCTCAAGGCCTCTGAGGATACCATACCCCTCGACAAGGTTATTGGAAAGAATACCCAAATTCTCAGCAAAAGTAAAAACTAGGGAGCCATCTGAAAGTCTACCAATACCTCCCACACTGGCTTTTCCAGGGTTCCATCTAGAGGCTCCATCAGTATTGACTTTTCCAAAATCCTTAGGAGGAGGGATTTCACTTTGGTCTTCAATCCAAACCCCATTTATTGATTTAATTCTACTAATTCGGGATGCTAATCTCTGTCGTATTGCCACCCTATGAAAAAACTGTGTTTTTATCTCATTTTAACCAAGTCTCTTGATTTTAATCTCCAAAATTTCTTTGCCTTACTCAAAATATTATGATATTCACTAAGCAACTCCCTTTCCTTCGAGCTTGGATTATTATGCTCACCTTTTTGGAAATTTGAAAGTTTATCTTTTAGTTATTTCTTCTCAAAAATGTTTTCAAAAGTGTTCTTGTTCCATTCTTTTAATCTAGATGTCATTAATTTAATTTGTTTTGGAAGTGTATACAACCCACCATTTCCTGAAGAATTCCACATTTGCGCTATCATATCAATAAATTGAGGATGGTCTTCCCACATCTGCTCATATTTAAAATATGATTTTTTTGAATTCACTTACCACCATTTTAACTCATTGGCCAATAATTTGAACCAATCCTTGTCAAGGTATTAATTTTACTACAAGTTCCTTCATCTAACTAATTTTATGATATTAGGTTCTAGCCTCTCCTGTTTTTGGCCCATGTATAGTTGTCCTCTTTAAACTCAACCTCCCATACATTATTGTTTTGAATAAAAGTTGAGAAATCTCTCAATTGTGGGTTATTTTCCTAATTCACCCAAAATTATCATCCAACTTGGTTATGGTGTTAAAATCTGTTATGATCATGAATTGGGTTTCTTGGTCTTTATTTCTCATAAAGCTTCAATCCCACTTCATACTTCTAATTTGCCTAACTGAGTTGTAGGTCCATAGACATTTATAAGAATGAAACGAACATCTGTAAAGTAGCAACTGATTAATGAGGCTATCCAATGCCTAGTTTTATGAATGGTTGCACAAGAGGTTCTAATAAGATTCCAACATGTTAGAATTCCCCTTGTTGCTCCATAATCCACACACATCTTGCCCATATTGCTTTCATAGTTTTGGAAACTTTTTCCTGTGTCATTTTAATTTCTTGGATACAAAGGTCCCTAATACACCTCTGCTTTGAGGGGACATTAGCACCCCTTATATTCCATGAAATGGTAATCATGTCTCATTAGGGGATATCGGCCTTGCCTACAAGTTACCAGTATCATTTTGTTATTTGGTAAAGAGAGGTTCAACCAACTTAGATTGTGTTTCTTTCTCTATGTTTGCTCTTACTTCCTTGGATCTCACTTGATACTTTGAGGGTTTTCCTCTTTTTGCCTTGCTTGTATCAGGAGCAGGTTTTATTATTCTTTTCCTCAATATTCTTTCACAACTTTCCTTTTCATTAGATTTATCCTCTCTTGGCTCTACTACAAAAGCTTTTGACTTGTCCTGCTCATTTTCTGGTCATTCCTTATTAATGGTAGAGGTATTAACACCTAACATTGTATTTTCTCCACCACTTTTTTTTTTCTCTTGAATGGTGGTACTTCAAGAGAGTCTTCAAAATTTGATGAGGCATATTCTTTAGGTTCAATGGGAATGTTCATCCCTAAATTAGAATCATACTGAATAAAAGGTTCCTTGTTAATATTCTTATCTTCTTGTACTATGTCCTATAAGCTTTGATTTACTTTTTCTTCATAGACTAAATCCTCAAAAGAATTGGCATTGTTTGTTTATTGGCATTTCTTCTATATCTCTTACGGTTTTCTACATGTGTTTTTGCTAGACTCTTCTTAGGGCATGATCTCTCAATATGCCCCACCTCACGAAATCTTCATATGTTTTTATAGTCTATGATTTGGATCCACAAATTACCCCATACTTAAGAATGCTTGATTTTGGTAAATGTTTACTTATATCAATCATGACCAATATTTGAGCATAAATAGCCAAGAATCCATCTTTTGTAGTTTTCGAAATTCTAAGGAATTCTCCCAAAGTATTGCCTATTGTCTTGAAGGTATCCATTTCCTAGAATTCAAGAGGCAACCCATATATCCTAACCTAGATTGGTACTAGGGATAGATTTACGTTTTTAGGTTCAAAGCCTTCATACCAGCGGGTAGGGAAGAATCCTGCTCTTCCCATTAACCAAGGACACCCTTTTAAGACTATCTATTTCCTTCTTGGAACCAAAAATGGCTAGAAAGAAACCTTTGGGAAGAAAGGATATATTTACTCTTGGAGACTTCCAACTCCTATCAATCCATTTTCTCAAGACCAAAGCCCCCGTCCAAGACCCATTAAATTTACCCAAAAACACCCTACTTTGAGCAACAAGGTTCACTTTTGTATGAGGTCCTCACTAACCTCTAATACTAGGGTTGATTCTAAGGATTTAGTTGTAAATTAGTTCAAGGGAAGGAAACTAAAACTCAAATCTACTAAAATTTACAATCTAACCTATAGCGATTATATTTTTTTGCTGAAGAACAAGGGGTTGTACTCAGGTCCTCCACCATTGAAAAATCACAACTCTCTCCTCTAGAGATTGATTTTTTTTTTTAAAAGATTTAATTCTCATCTGAATTTATTTGCTATCACTAGATATCTACATCATTTAACATAAAATTTCTGAAATCTTGATTTTTATTTTCTAGACTTTCTAAAATTCAGCATCCTTCTTGCCATTTTTCTACAACAACCTTCACAATACTAAAATTGCACCTCTACTATCTATGCATTACATCTTAGTAGAGTAATATTTCTAAAACATCACACTATCATTGTCTGCTTTACCAGATCTAGATTGCTAGTTTCCTTTCTCAAGCATAAGTTCAACCACATAAATTGTAATAAATAGTTTGTATGAAAACACATTAATGTTATAAAATATAGCAAATATTACCAATGAAAAACATTAAATTAAATCTTAATCATTATTTGATTTAGGTAGTCAACATTTTATTGTTAGCTTCAACTAAACTTACTTCCTCTAACCATAGAAAAGAGAATTTAACTTCATGATCCTCAATTAAAATTCCTCTATTAGCTAGCCTATTTGCACATTTGTTTCCTTCCCTTAACGTATGTATAGACCCGAGGTCTTAAAACTCTATATCAAGTTCTTGTATTTCCGCAATTATCTCTTGTATGTTCCATTGAGCCTTTGCTTTCCTCAAATTTGCATTTATTAATGAGTGAATCACCTTCCATATACACTTTGTTCTATTTCATTTGTTTGCATATTTTTAACCCTTCCAAAGCCACCCAAGCTCCAATTTCATTATTTATCTTAAATCCAATATTGAAAACATAATGAGAAAAAATCTCTCATGTACTATTTCTAATTATTCCCCCTCCTGCTGGTTCTAGATTTCCTTTAGATGCTCCATCAAAATTCAATTTGACCAACTCTACATCTGGTGGTTTCCACTTTATATTCTTTTCCTTCATTTTGTTTCTTTTGTACCCAACATTATAATTCCATTTGATGACTTGAATCCATCTATCAAGGTTCTCCGCTTCTAGATTAGAGATTGGGCGAGTTGATAGGGTTGGTTTAGACTCTTCTATGGCTAAACAAATCTTTCGTTTCGTTACCTCTAAACTACTTTCCTTTTCTTTAAATATTCTTCTATTTATTTCTAGCCATACAATCCAAAGGATTGTCTCTTTAGATATATTCCAAATTGTCTGTAAAGCCTCACTTTAAAGAGTGCTCTTCCATTGCTTACACCATTTTTCAATTCTATCATTCATCACCATGCATTTACAAAACATATTAAGAATCCAATGCCATAGTTTTCAGACTATTGAGCAGTGTCCCAAGAGATGGCCTATACTCTCCTTTTTACAAAGAACACATTATGAGGGGCCATGAAAACCCCTTTTCGTAAGGTTATCCTAGGATAAAATTCTTCCATGACCTACTAGCCAAACATATTGACTTTAGGAATGCTCGGGACATCCCAAATATCTCTCCATATTCTTGCAATATTCCTAATTTTTTGTGCTTTACATTATATTCTCTTCTTGTTGTGTATTCTCCTGAGCTATTCAACTTCTATATCATCTTATCCTTGGACCCCCTCGGAATAATTATTGTTGTTATCTTCCTACTCAACTGCCTCCTAGCATCAATGTCTTGTATACTTATAAAATAATCTTCTTTCCATTTGTATTTTCCTTCCTAATCCTTGTACAAAATGTATGAAACCTATCACGATATTTGTCTTGAAGTAATCTCATCGATGGTTTCAAAATTGGATCTAGATTGAGTGGTTTTTTTATCACACCAAGTATCCATCCAAATATTTTTTTCTTCAGTTTCCACCACCCATATTAGACCTTTAATCACTAGATCAATTGATTTTTTTAAACCGTTCCATAGTGCACAACCATTTGGTAGTGAGAATGTTACAAAATTTTATTCTTATAAGCATAAATCATTTCCCAATATGCAAAAATATCAAATCATTCGTCCACAAATAATATCACAATAATATTAAGATCTTCCAAGATGAGAGGGCCACTTAAGGAGGGCAAAGCCTCATAAGCCACTTCGTGGGCAAAGATGATTACATATGATTGATTTCCATGATGATTACAATGATAAATATCCCTTCTTTATATATCCATCTTCTAATTCTACTTTGGGGAGCCGACTACTAATATAATATAATATTATAATATAATATAATCAACCTTGGGTTATGTGTGGCCCATGCCAACCCTTATGCAATATAATAATATATTCCCAAATATCTATTCCTAGGTACCCTAACATGCCACCCTCCTTATAAATGTTTCGTCCTCGAAACATATGAATAAACAAGATAATATGATTTGCTAAGCAATGTTAGAAACTGGTACCAATATTGATCATCCATCCATCCTAGTGAAACATTGATTGGTGGTGGTTGTTGTTGATGTTGGTATACCATTTTTCCACTTGAGTAACCAAATCTGCTTGTTGGATCCATGCTTTTGTTGCTTTATTTTGATAATTTGAATGATGACTCCACTTGTTTATTGATGTTGATGAACCACTATGCTTTCTCTGCCAAACATTGCCATACTTGGTGCCCTTCTAATTCCATGTGGAACCATAATATTGCTGCCTTGAGCCATGCCTCCAAGATTTTTGTCGCTCATGGTGGTGTGGGTGGTGTGGATGGCAATATGGTGCAAGCTTAACTTGATGTTCTACCTTCTTTGACTGCTCAACATTTGGATCCATTGTTTTAAATTCTTCTATTCTTTCATGTTCCCTTTGTTTGGTGTGTCCTTGTGCTCTTCCATCAAAGCTTCCTTGGAATCTGCTACTATTATTTCCATGGGCTCAATTGCTACTGCTTCTTCCATGGATTTTGTTTCAAGTTCTTCTATTTGTTTCTCTGCATCACTTCTTGATATTCCTTGGATCCTTGCTCCTTAAGCTAAGAAATATCTTGCAATGTTATCTTCTTTTTTGTGTACCATAACTTCATAAATTTCTTTTGAACATTAATGTTAATAGTACCCAAAGAATCCAACCAAGGATAACCAAGGACAATATCCACATCATCCATCTCAATAGCATAAAAATATGAATGTAAAAGATATTTATCCATGGTGATCTTCAATTTTTAAAAAATCTGAACGTTCTCACCCTCAAGATGTATGTCCTTTATTTTTATTGCTTGAACCTACAACCTTTTAGCCAAAGCAATACTAATGAAATTATATTTGCTACTAGGGTTAATGGAAATAACAACCTTTTCTTTCTAAATGCATCCATGAACTTGCAAAATAGAACCTTTAGATGAATTTAAACCCTTTTGATATTTCTCTTGCTTTTGTAAATCCATAGATGTGGCTTCATTCTTCTCACTTTCTTCCTTAACAATTTTCTCTTTCTCCTTCTTGAGTAATTTTATTTCTTTTTCATAATATTCATTTTGTTTCTTGAAAAATTCCCATTCTCCTTTCATTTAATTTCGCTCATTTTGAATCCCTTGTAGTTTCTTTTCAAGGTTTTTGATGTCATCTATTAGGCTATCTATCTTTTTATCTCTTCCTTCATGATCTCTCTTAAAAACAACTAACTTCATTTGTAATTGAAAAGGTACCCATTTGCTCAAGAATGCTGGTTCCATTTCTTTCCAAGTGCACCTAGGATTGTTCCTAACAAAGCTTTCTACCCATTGTAAAGCTTCACCCCAAAAATTTTTTGAAAGCAAAAGTGTAACATGCTTTCACCATATTGAGATTTTACTATTTTCAACCACTCTCTCACATCAATATCATTTGTTCCAAAAAACTTGTACATTTCCATAGTTGATGCCCCAATGCAAACTAGGGTTTTATAAAAATATATATCATGCCCCAATGCAACCTAGGGTTTTATGAAAATATATATCTCTCCATTGATTTGAAGCTCAAATTCCACATAAACAATTAGATCTGCAAATTTTCTTCAAAATAAAATAAACTGCAACTGATTTGCTTACCCCGATTGACAAATTTTGTCTTAAAAAAAATCGTAAATTGAAAATTCATCACTACCCTTGTTCCAGACAACTGACTTCAAAAGGTTGTATCTCCCTCAATACCGCATGTATTCCTTCATATGACCACTCATTTTAAAGCTCTTCAAATTCCTTAAGGTAGGGAAACACCAATAATATTCCTTAAGAAAAGAATAACTCCACAAGATCTCCCAAGATGAGAGTGCCACTTAAGGAGGGCAAAGTCCCATAAGCCACTTCATGGGTAAAGACGATTACATATGATTGATCTCCATGATGATTACAATGACAAATATCCCTTCTTTATATATCCATATTCTAATTCTACTTTGGGGAGTTGACTACTAATATAATATTATAATATAATCAACCTTGGGTTATGTGTGGCCCATGCCAACCCTTATGCAATATAATAATATATCCTCAAATATCTATTCCAATGCAACAAATATTAAGCTTGGGTCTTTGGGTTCAACACACTTAGAAGAATTCTTGCCCATTGTCTTTGACTCTCTTTGTACAATCTCCAAGTTAGTTTTCCTCTAAGAGCTACGTTTGCATATGTAAGAACTCTTATACCAAGACCTCCCCTAGTTTTATACCTTGATTCATTTCACCAAAGGAAATTTTCTTTTATCATGTAATCCCGAGCACACAAATGACCACATAATATAGATTAAACTTTTTTATATCAATTTTGGTATAGTATATAAGGACATAATATGTTGGAATGACTTGTAAGATTGATTTAATAGCTACACTGTTCCTGCTAATGATAACCATCTACCTTTCCATGTTGATAGTTTATTCTAAATTTTACTTATAACTGGATTCCATAGTTCTATCCTCATTCTCCCCTCAAATAAGGGCATCCCTAGATAAGTTGTGGTAAATTTGCCTCCTCCATTTGAAGTAACCTGCATATCCCTACTTGTATTCTAGCTAGGGTGTTTAAGAAGTAAATTTTGGGTTTTGTCCCATTTACTTTCTTCCCTGATGCTCTTTTGTATTCCTTTTATAAGTTATTCAAAGCTTTGGCATTGTTTATCCTTGCCCTCCCAAAAAGGGCTATATCATCTATAGACTGTTGATGGGTGATGTTGTCGATGTTATTACTAGTGTTAAGTTCACTTGTAAGCCCATATTTGTTAGCTTTCTTCAAGTTCCTACCCAAAACCTCTGCCGTAATAATGAACAAATATGGTGATAAATAATATCCTTGTCTAAGGCCTCTCATGGCTTTAAATGATTCTATTACTAACCCATTGATCAACATTGAATATGAAACTATAGAGATACAAGCTTTAATCCATCTGATCCATTTCTTCTCAAATCCAAACTTTTCTAATACTGCAAAAACAAAACCCCATTTAACCCTATCATAGGCTTTACTCATATCAAGTTCTAAAATCATTGCAACCTCTTTTTTTGAAGCTGCTGAATGCATAACTTCATGAGCTACTATGATCCTACCCAGAATCTATCTCCCTTTCACAAATCTTCCTTGCTCTTCTGAAATAATTTTTTCTAATAGTGGTCTTAACTGATTCGCCATCACTTTGGAGATTATCTTATATGCCATATTACATAGGCTTATGGGCCTAAATGAATCAAACAATTGAAAGCTTTCTTTTTATGGACCACTCATTTCAAAGGTTTTTCAAATTCTGCACAAAATAACACAAAAATTGTCTAAATCAGATAACTCTATACAAAGATATAACTTTAAACAATAATTTGTTTTTCGAAAAAAATTGTCCTAGCTCTATCAATGGTTCTAGTAAAATTTAAAGCTATGTAACTTACCCAAAAGAGACCTAGATTCAAACCTTGGGAACATACCTGTTGGCAAAGGTAGTAGTCTGCTCCGAATCCTCTAAATGCACGTCAAAACGATAACGATGGTACGAATCCCAAGCGACCTATGTTCCTCTTCACGTTGGGTCATAAAATACGAAGTGGTATAGGCTTCTTGGAGACAGCCCATGTGGTTTAAACCTTGCACTTAGCAGTTACTAAAAATAGTGTGGATGTAATAACTTCTATGTATCATAAATAAAATAAAATTTAAAGCTATGTAAATAAATTTTGAAGTTAATTTTCAAAACTATTCCATAAAATTGAAAAAAAAACTCATATGTAAACCTAAAGCAATATCTGTGTTAAATATTTGGAAAATTCAATAACTAAGTAACAAATATTTCTAATGTTAGGAATCATTAGAACTTTAAACATTTTTTTTAATTAATCAAGATTATCTTATTTAGAAAGCCTTGAATGTTAAAAGTCAGTTTACAAATGTTTACAAAATGGAAAGAGACATTATGAGAAGTAAATACTGCTTGGCAGTTATTACAGTTTGCTCAAAGCTACGGTACAATTGAAACCAAAATACCACCACACCTATTATGGTAACCATAAATTTAGCAGTAAAAAATTAATACCACCGTAGGAAAGTTAATGTAAGAGAGCAAGAGACTTGGTGTTACTGAGAAACTTTTCCAGTTGCCATAACATTGTCACATTGCTTTAGCCTGCTATAGTTATACTTGACTCTTTAGCCGCATTGCTTGAGGCTGCTATAATTATACTTGTTTAGTTATGACATTTTAACATGTATAAAAAATTAAAGCAAAACAAAGGAAATTTTTGAATCTTTTGCACTTTAAAGGTTTAGTATTTGAATTATATGAGACAGAGTTATTAATAAGTTTGAATAACTATACATTAAATAAATAACATTCATTTTAAAAATTTATTTATATAATCTAAATTATTTTAAATATTAAAAACTATTTTATCTTTACGTTTATCATTATGTATTTTTTATTATATAATTGAAACTGTGTATGTTAAATTGAGGTTAATATATGTAAGCTAAAATTTTTGTTGGGCTTTGGAAGGATTGGAAGCAACTTTAAGAAGACAAATAAAAAAATGAAAGCAGCAATAGTTTGACATTTAGCCACTTGGTTTACATGCTAAAAATTGGAAGCAACTTTAAGAAGATAAAGAAAAAAAAATTGAAAGCAGCAATAGTTTGACATTTAGCCACTTGGTTTACATGCTAAAAATTGAGACTGCAATAGCACCCAATGGAGCTTAGGAAAATAATTAGAGGTCTGCAAAAAAAAGATTATTTCTGTACCACATTGAAGTTAACATTAGCTTACTTGAAAGTTGGTTGAAAAATACTTAAAAAGGTTGAAGTAAGCAATCTTTGCAAGTATCAAGTAGTATTTGGTTTAATTGATTAAATTTTTAATTTTTAAGAAGGAAATTTAGATTTAAATCTTGCTATGTAATACACATATCATTGTTAAACTATTGTTATATTACAATATTTCATGATGTAATATGGGTGGGGTTGTTTCAATCACATAAAATTAATTAATAAAAAAATTAATATAAATCAAACAATTAATTAATGTCGATGGTATGAAAGTATGGATAAAATTGATTTCAATAAAAAATTAGAACTTTAAGTTGTGAATTGGTCCATGCAAGTGTGTTGGTATGGTTCAAGACATGAAAGCACAAACAACAAAAAATATAAGATAGTAATTCATGGACGACAGACAACTACATGGATCAAAAACCTATAAGTTGATTCTTCAAGCCTTAAAATAAGAGTTTAAAGCACACTATAATATCCCTCTTAAACTAGGTTGAAGGGGATACAAAGAAGATATTATGTTTTATTCCCAATAGATGCTCTATGTAGCTTAAGGGTTCTAGTGCTAGCTTGACGACAATTATCTCTAATCTATCAATTTATGTTATAGAACTTCATGGAAAATACCCTTGTGAATCAACTTATTTAGTTAATGTAATTGAATATAATCTTTCCATTGTTTGCCATTGGATTGTATGTTGGATTGATGGTATTCTTTATTACAAAGTATGTTTATTGGTTTCCATTATGTGAAAACAAGCATGTGAAGGAGGTTTTATATCTTGCTTAACTTTTAGGAAGTACTGAGTAGACATTGTGCTTAATTTGTGTAGAGAATAATATAATTATATTTTCTTTCTTGCAAGATGATGTGATGGACTCTACACCAAGTCTAATTGGTGGAATAGGCCATATAATCTTTTATTTGACCTCAAATGAGTCTTTGTAGTGGATAGTACAATTATGTTTTCTTTCCTGCAAGATGATTTAATTGACCCTACACCAAGGCTAATCAGTGGCATAGACCATGTAATATTGTATTTGACCTCCAATGAGTATCTTAGGCGTGTTATTTGCTTGGGTGATAGGTC
Organism: Wollemia nobilis; assembly: GCA_028583015.1. Taxonomy (NCBI): domain Eukaryota; kingdom Viridiplantae; phylum Streptophyta; class Pinopsida; order Araucariales; family Araucariaceae; genus Wollemia; species Wollemia nobilis. The sequence goes on from JAQPPZ010000521.1 coordinate 17,075,806, forward strand.
ATTGGATTAATTTTTTTCTTAATAAATGGCTTGATCCATTCCATTCTAGAATGACCCATATCCTTGGTGCTCAAATGGTTCCCTTTCTCCATGTTTGGATGATGCTCATCACTAGATGATTATGCATGAACAACATTAAGCATGGACAATCAATTTATCCAAGGACAACATGTCTAAACGACTTAATACATGGATAACTTGGTGCCCATTACCTGTAAGACCGAGTGTCTAAATTATTCTTAAAAAGGATAATCCAATCATGAATGCTTGTCCTTAGACGATTCAATATTTAGATGGCAATTCTGACATGATCCAATGCTCCCACGTCCAATATTTTCATGTTTTAATGTCTCTATAATGACTCCTTTGAATGTAATTTTGGTAGTCTAGGGTGGGGAAACTCCCTTGGATGACCAATTCATGGCCCTCCTACATGACCTTTCAACAACTCTTATGAACAACTCTTTCCTTAGATGTCCCTCTAGCATTGACCTCAAATCACCTTGTGATGGCTCTTTGAGATAACATGAAGTGCACTTATCCAACCTCAAATATTGTAATGCACAAATTCTTATTCTTGGATAACCTAAGTCCTTGATATGGGGATCTCAAAGATATAATAAATCCACTTCTAGTTTCATAAAATATATAGTCTTTACTAACACTGAACTTTCTTTTATTTGACCTCTAAGCCTAGAGGATTTAGATGTCCCTTAATACTCCATAATGATGTAAGGAGAGTTTGTGATGTCAAGCTTTTCTTGCTTCTCATGAGGATTATGAACCCATTCCACTTATCTTAAAATGTTGAATTTCAAGCAACCTTGGAGGAGCCTCTTCAAGATGTAGGTTGCATAAAGAGTTAAAATTTCATCTAATTTCTATGCTTGGAGCATACACAAACATTTCTATAAGTGTATAATTTTTTCCTTCTACAACACAAATTTTCAAGGAGTATAAGTCATTATCATTTGCCATGCAATTATTATCGACCAAAAATAATAAAAGATATTGCTTGTGTATTCCTCACCTTTGTTAGTTGGAAGGTACTTGATAGAATACAATTTAGTTTTTGAGTAGGGCCTTGAGTTCAACTAACTTGTGAAATTCCATGTGTTTATAATATCATCTAACATTCTCTTTGAGGGATCTTTACTGAAAGTCAATATGTAATCTAATAGATAGATAGATAGGTATTAACGTGGTACGAAATTCTAATCATTGAAAAACACTTATGATTGTGTAGATATTAAGTATGGAAAAATTTCACTTGTTTTTTTGCTCTTCATGCTTTAATCTCTTCAAAAGTGTCCTTATTATGCTTTTCAATTACACAACATTAATATATTCACTATGGCATGATAAGTGGAAGCCATTCTACCATTTTTAGTTTTTCATCAAGTTTTGGCTTTTATCATTCAAATGTTGTAGTCTCTCATTCCATAGTTTGCTCATTTTATCAATTGTAATTGTAAGTGCAAATATTATTCTCTTCAAACTTTGCAAGTTCCTATATATTTTCTCTTTAATCAACAATGTTGAGATTGGAGAGTATATACTTGTTTTGAGGATTGTTCAATCACAAATTTGCTAAGCAAAAATTTCATCCTTTTGCTAGATTAGGTGATTTGATATATAAATAACAAATTGCGAAGGAACACAATTTACATTATTAAATAAGTCCATTTTCACACTGAACATCATTATGATGTTTAATGTCGAGGACAATTTATCTAAAAAAATTCTATCTTTGAATTTACCAAACAAAGAAAAAAATTGATCCAAATTTAGCCACATGATGTGAACATCAAGACTCAACCATTCCTTCATTCCTAAAGATACACACATGAAAACATTAATAGTACAAAAGGTTTGATCATCATAACTATTGTTATTCTTTTGTTGCTTCATTTCCATGGACTGTGTTTTACATGTTAATGCCAATCTTTAACTTTTTTATTATTTACCTCTCCTTGACATCATTGTTTCTTGTAAAATGTTTGATTTTGTCAAAATTCTAGTATCCATCATCCTTTTATATATTAAGAGGCCTTTACCTTTTAGATTGACATTTATAGGAATTTCAAAATCATGAGTGTTATATTCATGGTAAGCAAAACTTGGTTACAATCTTTTCACTTTTTATATCTTTATACTGTATAAACCACTGAAACTCCCCATTTTGATGTGATTGTGATCTTCACCACTTAGACTTTTTATCCTTTTTTTGGACCTCCCACTTTAAGCAACCTTTTGTGCTTTTATGGACTCTTGGTTTCATTTACATGTAATATGATCTTGCACTTTTTTGATTGCATCCTAGATTTGACATAATGCATATTTAATTTCTCATGACTTCCCTCTAAATAGCCTTACACAACCCTCAAAGTTAGCATTCTTCAAACATAAAATACTTTCCTATTAAGAATATAGGATAATGACTTTATATGGTTTTGAGAGTCTATAACCTCTTTGTAGGCATACAAACTTGGTAGACTTTTTCAAGAAAAGTCATTTATTTATTTATTTATAAGGAGGTAATATTATCTTCAAAATTTGTGATGAAGTCTTAACTATTTGGATTAGAATATTCACAAAATTCACCATATTTGACACTAGTGTTTAATGTAGATGGTTATAACTTACCTAAAAATTTATATTTTAAAAATTTGCTTTGATACCATGTTGAGTTTTACCATAATCAAAAGTGAACTCTAAATAAAAGCAAGCAAAAAAACTATACGAATGTAGATAGCATTGGTTCGGATGAAAATAGAATAAAAATATGTCTTGAATGGGTGCTTCTAAGCATATTTTATGGGAGTCAACTCAAGAAGACTATGGCATATCACTTGTGTTTGTAGGGTACTAAAGAATAACCCTAAATTTTATTTTTACCTCTCTATCCTCTATTGTCTAATGTTACCTCCTACTACATTTTTAAAATTAATATATCCCTTATTTCTTTAATTTTTAATTTTACATTTTTTAGATACATAAGGAAGTTGGTTACATCCACACTATTTTTAGTAACTGACAAGTGCAGGGTTCAAACCATAGGGGATGCTCCCAGCAAGCCTATTCTAACTCGTTGTTGTTGATCCGACGTGAGGGGGAGACCATGGATCACTCGGGGTTCATACCATCATCGTCGGTTTGATGTGCACTAAAAGGATTTAGAGCAGACTACTACCTTTGCAAGTTGGCACCCCCAAGGTTTGAACCCAAGTCTCTTCTTGGTAAAGCAACTACCAATCCACGTAGCCCTTGGGGGCATATATCCCCTATTTTCATAATGTATTCTAATTAGCTTTTTTTTCATGATATTTTTTTACCATTTTTTATTTCTATCTTTTCTATGACAAGTGTCATTTTATTTTTAATGGTTTCATTAATCCCACCATCTATGAATGAAATAGGTACAAGACTGCTTTCATTTTCAATGTGAACTTGAATACTATTGGAACTTTAAATATTTTTCCCCTTCCAATCTTAAATTTGGGGGTTTAATGTGTTTTTGGGATAATTCAAAAATTAAATGTATAGAGCTCTTTGTTTGGGGGTTTAATGTGTTTTTGGGATAATTCAAAAATTAAATGTATAGAGCTCTTCGTTTGATGGGTTTATTAACATATTTTTCTATTGCAAAGTTTCTAAAATATCTTGGGTTTTAACCTATATGTATACTCCAAACTCAGTTGCAAGAAGAGGAAGACTATGGGAGAAGTTGAGCGTAAATAGAAATGCTTTCCTTGACCTTGCTTGGATGTTGTATGGAGGACTTCAATTTTTTTGTCAATACTAATGAGCTAATGGAATTCAAGCTAAAAGGAAGTAAATTCACTTAGACCAACATAAGGTTGGTCGAACATCTTATCCAATCAAAGCTAGACAAGTTTTTTATTTCTAAAGAAGGGCTTCATCATTTTTGAGACTCTGTTCTCTCTTCTCTTCCAAGAATAGGATCAGATCACAATCCTTCGGTACTAGATGTTGTAGTTGGGAATATAATTTTTAAGTTTCCCTTTCGTTTTTAGGTTATGTAGCTTAAAAATGGTACCCTTGAGGCCCTGATAGCTGATTGGTGGAAGATACTTTTTGTTGAAGGCCTTTTCTTCGTTCTGTCTATTTGGGGTTGTTGTGTTGTATCCCCCTATCCCTTTGGGTTGTTCTCCTCTTGATTTGCTTATTGTTCTTGTTTCTATTATGTCTCTCATTGTAAAAGGTTAAGGATCCTTTCAAAATCCTGTGTTTTCCTACCTGAAAAAAATAACATAGATACCAATTCACTTTAAAGTTATAATCTATATATCATAAAAACAACTTAAAAAACCTTATAATCCATAAAATAAACTTAATTACAACAACCATAAATTTAAAAACAAAATTATTAGTTATAAATTTTAGATAATTATAATTATTATATGTATGAGGTTAAACTGATAAAACTGATCACATCTTTGTTGGTGAAATTTTAATTAGCATGGCATAAAAGGGCCACTTATTTTCAAGTGGGACTAAAGCCTCACATTTTCCTGGTATGTTGGAGCTTTTAACCATTATTGTTTATAATGCATTTCCTATTGTCATAAGTAAGCCTAATGGGGAGTAGAAATCATGTGAGTAGGCTATAAACTTAAAAAATAATTACATAGAAATAAATTTAATACTTAAGGTCAAAATAAAAATAATTATATCTTTTCTTATATATGAAAAGTCATACATTCAATCCTAGTTTGATGGTTATGACTAAGGTAATATATAAAAAATAAATTGAACTATTTTGGAGATGGAACTAGAGCTAGTAAGACTGAGAGATTGTGAAAGGGTTTCCTTGTTGTGGAGCTCTGTTCTTGTTGTTCAGGTTGGGTTGGAGCCAATAAGAATTGGAGTTGTATATCTTGGCATTCCTCCAAATTTTTGCTTGGTTCTTCCATTTTTCTGGGGAGATTTATTTATATTTCCAATCTGCTGTTGGGGAGATCCGTTTGGTATTTTTATTTGTGTTTTTTTGGGGAGAGTTGTTCATGTTTTTCCAAACAGTTGGTAGGGAGTTCCATATGGCTCTGTTAACTATGATTTTTTGGAGATATTTCTAGTCCTCCCATCTTTGAAGTGTGCCTTGTGCGGGGAGATTGATATTTACTCGGCCTGGTTTCTAGGTGAGCTATTGGTAGATAGCATGGAGGTTGTTTGCTGGGGCACCTTTGGACTATCTAGCTTAGCCGTGCTTGGATCTCGTTAGATATTAGTCCTTATTTGTTGATGAGCTCAGATATTGCTTTTTTGGATCCTATGTGGCTCATACGGACTTTCCTCCATGTGGATTTTGGGATAGTTGGGGAAAAGATTCATATTTCTAATGCTATTGAGAATAGGGTCTCTTTGGTTAGCAGTTTCTATGCTGAGCCAAGGCTTGATATTTATGTGTATTATTTTTTGGATTTTGAGTGACTTTGCAAGATTTATTTCTTATTGATATGGAGCGTATTTGGAGACTAATAAAATCAATTTTAGCTTTTAATAGCTGGTTCTTGGCAAATTTTGGTTTCAATGGTGAAGTTGGTGTTTATGCAGGATAAAAGCAAGGTCTATTTCCTTTTTACTGATGAAAATAGGCTTTTGGATTGGAGTGTCTATCCTTCAAAATCTGGATTTTGACTTAAGAATTTATTTGTAGATATTCTAATTTTTCCTTTGTTTAGAATGGACCATGGTCTAAGCTTACTAGAGATTCATGGGTGTTTTCTCCTAATGATTTTTTTGCCTGATGAAAATAGACTCGTGGATTGGAAAATCACTCCCGTGAAACCTGACATTGATGTTGGGCTTTTTGGGAACAATTTCTTATTTAATTTTATAATTCAACTTTATCTAGTCTGTTGGCTCAATATTTTGGACCTATCTCGTGTTTTGGCATTTTTGGCTCCCTTCGAGCTTAAGCTTGTCCAAAGTGGGATTAGTCGTGTTTTTTGAATTCAATTTTAGTTTGATTCTTGCACTTAGAATTTAAATTCAAATATGGGCAAGATTCATTGAATTATGATTTGGACAGGTTTGACCTTGATGGACAAGTTTTCGTTTTTCTAATTTTAATTTTGAGCGAAATATTAAAATTTGTATTTAATGCTCCTTTTCGTGGTTGGATCGGGTAGCTCCTTGGATATCACCCTATTTTTGGCTATTGTTTTTGAATTATGGATATCAATGTCTTTATTCCACTTGCTTGGCTGCTTTGGAGGTTGCTAAATCTTCCCTCAGAGATCCGTATTTTTTTTCAGCTGCAACTCTTTTTGAGGCCTTAGATATTCTGACCTATCCTTTAGTTATTGACTCATTGTTGGACCCCTTTGGTTAGAGATATGTTTTATAGGTTTGGGGACCCTTAAAACCCCTTTGTAAAAGGTTAGGGGATCCTTTCAAAACCCCTTTGAAGCTTATTTTGTGTTTCTTTCTTGGTTATTCTTTTGAGGCTCTGTTTAAGTTGTAAAAGGTCCAAGGTCCTTTAAAAACCCCTGTTTTACCATCCAATAAAAAAAGAGAGTCATACATTCAATCAAGTGGTATTAGTTCAACCATTTAGATTCCTCAACATTTAGGTAGGTATACATATTTTTGGTAGGTAGAAAATCTTATAATGAAAAGGTTTTAGCTGGTCCCCAAAACTAGGAACATAAGCAAGGATAGAAGAGAAGCAAGCTAAATTGAGCAAGGGACCCACTCAAGGGACACTCGAGGAAGCATAAAATAATAGATTACCCACACACGGACACACACTAGAAAATACTAGAACCAAGCATTACCCATGCAGGGGCTGCTGAAGAGATAAACTAAAAATATTGAAAAACCCACGTAGGATTGTAGTAGAAATAAACCAAAATCGAGATAGGTCCCGTGCAGGGGTATAAGTGAAACCAACAAAATACTAGCAAAATTCCTACGTAGAGGACCAGAATGCAGAAAATACAAATAGAACATCCACACAGGGAAAAAATAGCCATGATAGATCCCAACCTCGTGAGAGGACCAGAATACAAAAAATACAAATAGAACATCCACGCAGGGAAAAAACAACCATGATAGATCCCAACCATGTGACTAAGTAGTTGCGAAGTCTTCTTTTTCAGAGACTTCTTTGACATGGTTCTTGATCAATAGCTTCAGGGATTCACTAATACTATCCATGGCATTGATGATGCTGTTAAGGATGGTAATGTGGACCTTGCTGATAATAGATACAAGAGATTCAGAGCTGTCACTTCCATCTTTCGAAATGTGTTGAGGAAAATTTTGGTTCATTTCAAAGTTCAATTTTTTGATACAGGTAAATCTCCTAATTTGAATGGTGCTCTCTTCCATTTTGGCCTTTCGTTTTGCAAATTTATTCATAGAGGGATAAAAAACAAGGGATGCTTTCACCTTAGAAGCAGGGGAGTGAGATTCATTGCATTTATATCAATGATATTCTTCATATTTCTCAAATGGTTATGTTTCCTCAATCAACTTATTTGATACCATTTTCATTAAAAGATAAAATCTCACATCTCACTTGACCAATTATCTTCTAAAATTTGACTTTTTCCATCTTTATAAATATGTTGGCTATAGAAACCTATCCATTCCCTAATACCTCTTTTCCTAGGGGTTTTATTCATGCCCCTAATATTACACATTTTATTTTAATAAGCTATGTGTGGCTTCTATTGGGGGCCATTCCCATTAAATTAACAAATTATTTTATTGTTCTTATTACATTGCTATCAAGTTAATTAAATAATATTCAACTTGCCTTTTATCAAATATATTCTTCATTTGTCTTCCTATCAAATATATTTGTCATCTTCCTTAAACTCCCACTTTCTACAATCAAATATTTGATATAATTTTTATTAAGAGATATAATCTCACTCATCCAAAAGCCTTCTAAAATTTAAATTTCACCAAGATGAAAATCAACACTATGAATGGCTAAATATTTGCTATCGAGTTTTCATATCTATAAATATGTTGTCTATAACTATTATAACTCAATGTTTTGATAGTTGTATTGTAGAATGATGGGTATTTAAGTACATAGAATGCCTATTTAGGTATAACAAACCTTCAACCAAACTTGTAACTATCTTTATCCTATACTATATGCATGTGCCTTATGATGGGTGGTTATACCACTTGCCTTATTGCATGGGCCATGATGTAATAATTTTTAACCTTTTCCCCCTTATTACATCATAGTCAAAAATCCATTTTGATCTTATGACCAAAGAAATAATATCTAGGTTGACATTGGAATTTGAGAGATAAATTCCCCCCTTAATGTAGACTTACTACTTTGATACTTAGGAGTGCCGGGTTTCACCAATCATGCACTTCAAAAACATATTTATTAAAAATAATCATTTAATATTTTCTAATATTCAATGAATTATGTGTCTTCTTCAATATGGAGGATCTTCATCAAATATATTAGTTGTTGATGAGATCAAATGCTCTCCTACCATGTAGACTTGCTAATAAATTTTGTCTTGATTAAGATCTTCTATTGTGGTAAGGTCAATTACCTATTGTCTTTTCTTCCTTGTCACGACTTCATTAATTTGATTAAGCTTTTGCTTGTGATACATGATGTATTCCTACTTCCTTTTATATTTGGTGTCATGTGCTACCATGCATTCTTTATTGACCATTGAATTAATTGATTTCTAATATTTCTTGCATTGTCATATATTCTGTGCGAACTAGTTTCCATTTCATATTTTGATTGTCTCTTGATGTTGTGAGATTAGTCATATTTTGCTTCTTCTTGGCATTTTTCATATGAATAAGACGTTTGTGAAAAGCTATGTATTCACACTTTATATGGTGTGCTATCGATGGTTGAATTTGTTGCATTGATTCATCATTCTCTTTGCTATCTTCTACTTCAAATTATTCTATGGACGGTGAGGAATCACATTTTGAGTGTACATATTCACTCTTAGGTGCTTTACTCTTGATATTTTTGGTTGCATTTGAATGGAACCAATTTCTTTGACTTATCATATCTTTGGAGTCATACCAAATATTATTGTACTTCCTCAACTCTACTTGTGTGAAAATCACATCTTCTTCTTTTATTTCTTCTTTTTCAACTATATTTTCTTTAGCTACATTATTTTGGTGTGCCTATCTCTAATTTTGTTATGCTTTTCTAAATATGACCTATCTTGCTGCTAGTTCATCTCTTGTGAAGATGATCCATTTTTGAATGGATTATACCAACATTCTTTCACAATGTGTATATTTTTGCCACAATGTTCACACATCTTTTGCATGTGGAAAGTACTTTGAGAATCATTTATTTGATTCTGATATCTTTGAAAATTATTTCTCTGTTGGAAGTGTTGTGGAGATCTCATGCCTCTTTTGAATGGCTACTTCCTTATTTTATTTGTAAGTAGTAACTATTATTCTTTATGATGGCTTTCTTATTAGATTAAATCACAGAAAGCTCTATCTAGGATCAAATTAATTCTACTAACAATGAAACATAATATTGAAACTACAACAATATGAAACTACATAAATATCTTAGAGATGTAGCTCTAATGTATAAAATATCACAAGATTACATGTATGATACATATTAATTATATTGCATGGAGTTTTACCTCTAATATATCATTTTTCAAGACTATTTAGTTTTCTAATTTTTTTTTTCTCTTTCATCTAGAAAATGCAACCTTTCATATTCCTCTCATAAAGACAAAGCTCTCATCTTGCCACATATCATGTGACTCTTCATTATCTCTTGAAAATTTGCATTTTATATCATATTGAAACATACATTATAAATCATATACCAAACTAATGTTACAAAGGGACCAAATAATGTAATATATCCAACAACCCTCTGTATTACATTATTTGGTAGGAAGACCTTGTGTATTTATTCTCTGATTCTTTTTCAATATTATTTCTTCAACTTTGACTTTATCATGGCTGGATGTGTGCAATCTTCATTAGATCTTCCTTTATAAACTATCTATGTTCGATTTTGGACCAATGTATTTGAGTCACATCAAGATCTCTATCTTAGGGTCTTTGCCTCTAGGTCATTGTGTAGACATGAAAAATTGACCCAATAAGGTGAGTAATTTTCCCTATATCCCTTGTTTTCTCCTAGGAAAATATGGGTCATCTTTGAGCCAACTTTTACCATACCAAATTTTCTCCATTCCTCCTAAATCTAATACCATTAGATCGGGCTCAAAACGAGATTTCCAAAAGTATATGATATGACCCATTTTGAATCTGTGTGACCCTCCAAAATATATTAAAACTACATGGGGGTCCAGCAATTGTGAAATCGTGGTCTACTTTTATGGGATGCGAGTTTGCATTTTAGGTTTTATCTTAAGAAAATCCTAATTTTAAAAGTTGATATTTTTAAGGTCGGCTATTCTTAGTTTTTTCCCACCCATTCTTATTTCAAATCCACTATAAAAGGAGGGTTTGAAGTTCATTTCTCATAACAACAATTCTTGATTCAAGTTCTATTTTCTTGAGGTCTTCTTCTTCTTATTTCACAAGTAAGCTAACTTGCAAGTGTGAAGTGTGATATATTAAAGCTTTGTTTTCTACTACATTGGATTGTGTGTTGCTACTCTTGGTGGATAAGTGTTGAAGCCCTAAGGAGGATTTCTGTTACTTTGATATCTCCCTCCTTGGATCCACTTTTTTGCTACCACTAGGTTGTTTTCACTCATTTGTTTTTGCATATTAGCTTATTTATTGTTGTGCACTATTAATTTACACTTTCTAGAGTTTTATCTCTTCTTTTATGAAATCGAACTTGGTAGTATTGAGGCAATTTTTTTTTGGTTTGTGAAATCATGGTTGCTCCATACGAGGCACGATTTTGCATAAACCATGTTTAAGGGTAATATACTACCCTAAAACCCTAGATCTATGTTATATGTATAGAAACCATATTAGGGAATTCTCTACTCTATTTTATCATTATGTTCTGCTCTATTATGTTATGCTTTTTCATATTCCAAATGTCAACTTTCGCTTCTATTTTCAAAGGTCAGCTAAAAGTACCTAGGGGACTTAACTGCTATGCCTTCAAGCATTCTTGTATAGTAGCCTAAGCATGCCCCCTAACACTGATTATATTTTCCAAGTGTTTTCCAAATTATCTTGCAAGAACATGAATTGTTGATATCATTGAATAAGGGATAAAAGCAAGGATCAACCCCCAGATAATATAACTGTTCTAATTAATATTTAGGTTATTTGTTGAGTACCTTCTATTTTTGCTATAAAAAAACCTAGATATGATTTTAATAGAAACACATTTAGTTGATTTCTAGGCATTTGAAAGATAAACAACATATAGTGTGCACTTAGGGTTAATTTTGTTTGTGCATCATCTCTTGAACCCTTTCTTAAATATTTTCTATCTTGAAACCCTAGGGTTAGAAGCATTCAAAGAAAGAATCATTCTAGGGTTAGCTCTTGTATTCTTGCATTCTATATTTTTGCATTGTTCTTTATATTTAATAGCATAGATCTAGAAAGGCCAAACATAGGTGATTGTATTGAAATGAAAATATTAAACATTCCTAAAAATCTCATAGACTTGGAGCAAGTCCTTAATACCATTCTAGGTGAACTCTTCCCCCCCTCTTACACTGAGTGTAGAGAAAAACATACCCCCATGGTTCATCTCAAGGCTCTCTTTCTCTTACGAATCTAGCCTTGAGAATCATACGTGATAGGGCAGTTTTCCCCCTATACACATTACCTCTAGATCACTGCCGATGGATCATTGCATTTGGATCACTACCTTTGGAACTCTACCTCTGGGTCATCCATTCTTCCTTAATATTTTCCTCATTTCTTTAAATTTTTTCTTGTGGCATTTAAATTTTCCTTTGATACTGCCCTTGTGGCTTTCAAATAATACCTCTCTTCAAAATTGTCCTTGTGATATTTAAACACTTTCAATATTGCCCTTGCTATTTTGCTATATTGAATTCTAATTTTTATATTCAATGTGGAATTTTAATATACTGCCTTCTATGTGCTATGTGTTGTCCTTTAACTAGGACTATCCTTAAGAATTTATGTTGTATTGAAGTCTTATTGCTACCTTCAAGTTTTCTTACTCTATCAATATTTCAATGAGACCTCTCTCTTGGGTATCCTATTTTTGCAATGTCAAGGTCTATCTTCAAGACCTGAATCTATACTATAGACTACTTCTATTCCAAATTTATTCTTGGAATAGGTAAACTCAATCTATCTAAAACTTTTCAATGATCAAATTTTCTTCTTGAGTTGGTTCTCTGAAATCTATATATTTAATATTCACTAGTTGTCCTTCAACCTAGTGGTATTAATTCTTGGCTTCAGTAGTTTTTCTTCAATCTAGTAGAAATATCCTTTGATTATTTGCAACTTTTAGGTTCTGTGCAAGCAAAATTTGATTATACTTGATTTTATTTTGTAGAAACTATACAATATTCCTTTCATCTTATCCCATTAATTCATGTTTATCCATCCACAATCCACTTTTACTCTGTATTCTTTCTTTTATTTGTGTAGACAAAATATTTGTGAATGATTATGTCCTCCATAAATTTTACAACTATGGATATTCTAACATCTCTCTATATTATGTCCATATCTACAACAATGAGTATATCTATTTTATGTTACAAAATTTGTTTTACCATTCTAACCATTATTGCAACTGATACTATTAGTCCTTGTCATTGATTTGATTTCACTTTTTTCAGTTACAAATTTCGTTCCTAATTTCTTGTTGCTCATATATCTTGTATATCCAAGACCTTCATATTTTGGTCTTATTTTTGCAATAATTGATTCTTTTATTCCTTGTCTATATTTTCCTAAACCTATATATTTATATCCAATTTTACTTAAAAATTTTGAACCAATTCCTTTTGTATGATTTTAAATATAACTAAAGATATCATTAGAATAATATTTATAAATATCAGCACAACTTTGAGCATCACTATCTCTATCATCAATTGAATCCATGCCTTCATAAATTATGATAGTATAAGATTTTTCTAAACAATCATGAATTTTATTCAAATAACTTGTATCACATGTAACATCTATTTTTGTAATAGGTTCTTCTATATTTGTCATGAATTCTAAATCACTAGTATCATTACTTGCATCACAATATTTCCTTTCATTTTGATAAGAATCATGATTTGTATCTTTTTCCTTTTGATGAAGATCACTAGTATCACAATATACATCTATCATCAATGGTTTTAATTCTACAATATACCAACATGAATATATCATTATGGACCATAAATAATTTGTATCAAAAGAGACATCTTTCATCATTTGGTTTATTCCCTATTTTTTCAACTTTTTCTTGCTTTCTTATTTTGGAAACATTTAGAGTGATTATTCCCTTGTAGATTATTCTCCATAGACTAACAGGTATAGTAACACTATTTTTACAATAGTCATTAGCATCATTAAGAACATATTGCATGCATTTTTGAAGCATTGAAAATTCTCCTTGTTCTACTTCACTAATAATATCAACAAGCTCATTTTCCAAATCTGTAGTCATTTCATCTTGCTTTCTATTCTTGTCTATGAGGATTTCATTAGAAAGTAATGCCATATACATTATATTTCCTATATCATAAGGTAATGTAAAAACATCTTTAGAGTTTTCTTCCACTTCATCAAGTTTTGAACTTAGATAATTTCCTAGCATTGAAAAACTTTCATCTTTTCCTTTATTGATGTATTCTCTTGATTTTTAAAAATTTCTATCATTTTTCAGGTACAACATTTTAATTCTTGCACAAATTTCTTAGTTTCTTCTAGTGAATCATCTTCAATGTATATATATTCTTCTTTAAGACATAAATTTTCTATTTCAATGATTTTCGATTTTTGAGTTTCAAATTTTTGATCATTTTTCCTTTACTTTTTCTTTGCTATGTTCCTTTGAAGCTGACAACATTATAAATCCCTAGATTTAGATTGATAAATTCTTATTTTCTAAATTACAAAACCTATAATGTTGAACTCCTTATTTCTTCCAAATGGTTAGAAACTAAGTTTTGCAAGTTTGATTTCCTAAGTTTGATGTTGAACACTTAAAATATTTTGCAAACTCCTATATCTTGAAATTCAAATAATAAAATAATCAAATAAAAATTTAAATTAATGTCTACTTATCACTCCACAATTTCTAAATTGCAATTAATCATCAACTAAGGATTTAATATTATGATTAACTTCCTTATCCTTTGTATAATAAAGAATTAATTTTAATCTTCCTTTAGACCTTAGAATAATTTTAATCTTCCTTTCTAAAAACTCCTTTTAGAACTTTTAGAAAAATTAAATCAAATTTGATACCTCACTTTTGGTGTGTTCAAAATGCTTATGCTAAATTCGACCTTCCTTTTGCATGTTTGACTTACTTCTTTGACGCATTCAAATTCCTCTTTTTCCACTTCCAGGATGGTGCTACATACTCATGCCTAGGCGCGTGCAAGTGGAATTTAATAATAATTCAACCTTAGGGCAATTTGATTTTAAATTTTGTTTTTCTTTGTCAAAGGCTACAAATTTCTCCTGCCTATGTGTGATCGGTTCACCTGCAAAAATTGGCTTAGTTTGACCTAGTTTGTCAGAGTGGTAAAATAGATAATGGACTCTACTCTTATGACTCTCCTGTAATGATGTACAATGCCTACCCTATTATGTGCCTCCACCCTATTTTGTTTGAAAATGCTTATGGGGGATGTTACAAGGTGTAATGTCAATTACAGGCTTTAAAACATCAATTTTGTGGCCATCATCTATTGCTTCCATGCCTTGGGCTCACCATGGTTGTAACAACCCTAATTTCAACACAAATATTTTTTACCACATTGCGAGTTTTTAGATAATTCAAATAATTTTCCATAGAAGATTTTACCATATGAGTTTTTAGATGCTGTAACATCCCTCAGATGGACAGGAGTGGCCAATATCCCATAGTTGTTTTGGGGTTTACCTTGTACACTACCCATAAAACCTAAAGTATATATTTGAGTACTCACCCAAATTCCTTTTACTCCTTTAAAGTACCTTTTGACCACAACATAAGGGTTAACCCTATCTCACTCATTTGATAAAAGTGATGCCAAATACTTGACTAGTGTCAATAATTTCTTAACTAGTATGTAGGTGTAAGCTTCTTATAATTTACATACACTTAATTTAGTATGAAAATTTTGTGCACCATTAAACCATCCTTTGGTTAGCTTAATGGAGGTGACTACCTTACGTGGGGTATCTCCATTTGGTCGCCCAATAGTCAATAGAGGTTTTCCAGTGGTTACCTCAACAATGACATCCCTCATAGTAATTCCTCCACATTAATTCAGGTTCCTATGACTATCGTTTGTGTGACATCATTATCACATGGGTATCTCACTATATTTTGGAGTACTCATCACATTAAATTAGTTGCAATGGAATTCTAGGCTCATCATCTCTTGGAGCACACTTCAGTGATATGTTAATAAAGTGCCTATTGTATCCTTAAGGAATTATCACATCTCTTTTGGTTTTTGTATTAACCATATAGGGTCTATTAATGTTGACATTCTATTTGCTACCTCTCAAATAATAATTTCCAAAAACCCCCAAGGTGAAGCTAAGATATAACTTTATCCTTTTTGTTTCATTCATTCAATTTTACCAAGTCACAATTGCATAATCCATATTCTATTTCAATAAATAAAGAAACCATCTATCTATATTTACAATGCTACTTTCCATTAAAACATAATAAAGAAATCAAATTCTTCATATTTTACAATTCATAGCAATAGATCAATAAATGCTAACAACCATTCCATATTAAGTTCTACAAAAGGATACACAAATGACACAATATATACCCTAGGAACCCTTTTCAGGAGAAAACCCAACCTCAAAATATCCATCTTTAATTTCATTGCAAATATTCTAGCCATTCTACATTAAGGAATCCATTATTCCTTTTTCCATAATTTCATTCTACTACATAAAGTCTTCCATATTTCTTATGTCATTTAATTTTAAGAATCTTTCACAATTTTCCCTTTTTACAGAGGTGAGGGAGCCCCATATCTCCCTCTTATTTTTCCTATTTAAACCATTATTCAACTAATACTCAAGAGTTCTATCCTTGAGTATTTTCCTACAAAAGAGTAATTGTGGAACCTCCATAAGTTTCCTTCTATTTACTGGGTCCCATGCCCAATCCTTCAAACATTTGCTAATCACAACATGTTTCTCATTTCATAAAAGAAATATTCCAACTCAACATAAGTGTAACTATTCACATTCTAAAAGATATGCTAATCAATACCCAAACCTAGTTATTCAAACTCAAATAAAATATTATTTACAAAGAAGAGTACCTCACAAATTTAGAGTATGTTTGTCTTGCAGAAGACTCCCAACCACACAGGAGAATATATCCCATGTTCCTTCTTTCTTCCACCCTGTTCCAAAGCTCTCTCTATGCTACAAGTTTTCTATTCAAAGCCAAACTAACACAACAACAATATCCCTCTCTCTTTTCTCATGAATATTTTTAAGAAATGTCCTGGGGGGTTTTGTTACAAAAGAAACCAACTCTCAAATATGCTCCATTAATCTTTTCTTTACTTGGATTTTGCGGGATTATATAATGTGAAGCATTATTTCATTTATCCTTAATGTTTTAACATATTAATGTACTTCTTTATAGTATTTAAATAAAATATTTAAAATTAAAACCCTTTTGACCTTTATCCTTTTTCTATAAAGTCTATTACAAAGCACATTAAAAATGTTAGCATGATATTAAATAAAATGCAGATAAGCTATAGTAAAATAATGATGATATCAATTCATTTTGACTACATTGGCTTTCAGATTCCCTACTCTTTTGTGAAGATGTCTATCCCTATAATTATTCAGATTCATTAGAAATATATCATTGATTATCAAAACAAAACATACCCAAAAACATTTGTCATTAAAAAAATAATTACTACATAAATCCTTTGTGACAAAGTTGTCCAGGGGAGGGTCATGAAAATGGTTTTGTTGCACTTCTCTAATGCAACGTCTCGTCAGACTTGGAGTACCACATCCTCCCTACACAAACCCTAATATTTATGCTATGCCACTCTAATTATTACCCTATAATATCAAGTAATACCTCCAAAACTCTGCGTGGCCAAAAACAATGAATAAATTTCAAACGCCAAATTTTAAAATTTTCTCCCAAAAATTGTAGATAGTTTTAATTCCTAAAATATTTTGCTGAATGAGCAACAATTTCACTAAAAGAGACACCAATAGTTTGAGAGACATAAATTGATGTTCAATATAGTGTGCTAATGGATTTGATGCAACAAAAAGGTGGAGTGGTTTCCTTCACATTAGCTCTGTCTTAACTCATAGATGTCAAGAGAATTTTGACTGCAACTACCTGATGACTTGATATCTTCTTTTTATGGTAGAATATACATAAGTTTTAATCAACTCATTACTATTATTTCACTATTTCTTGGACAACATGACTCATGAGGGAGGTAGCTTGATGACAATCATTTTAAACAAGATTGCACTCCTTCAAACTTCACAATCAATATTTCACCAAATATTTTAGCAAACATCCTCTCAATTCCTCAAATAAATCCAGCAAACCTCCACCAAATTAGACTTCAAATAGACATGTCGTTGGATGATGACGATTATCCCAAAAAATCTATAGCTCATTGGAACAAGCTATGCAAGAAACCTTGTTGTAGCTCTGATACCACTGGTGGTTTTATTATCAGATTAACTCACATAAATCTGTATCCAAGATTAGATTAATTCTACTAACAATAAAATATAATATTGAAACTACAACAATATTAGACTACATCAATATCTTAGATATACAACTCTGATGTACAAAATATCATAAGATTACAAGTATGATATAGATTGATTACATTTCATGGAGATTTACCTCCAAAATATCATTTTTCTTGACTTTTCAATTCTCTAATTGTTGCTCTCCTATTTCATCCGAGAAATGTAACCTTTCATATTCCTCTCATAAAGAAAATCATCTTGCCACATATCATGTGACTCTTCATTCTCTCTTGACACTTTACACTTTCTCTCATATTGACACGTATATTATAAATCATCTACCAAACTAATATTACAAAGGGGATAAATAATGTAATATCGCCAATATTTCATTTGCTATATTTGAGGCCTCTACTTTATAAAGTGGGTTCATGAGTTTTCCAAAGCTTGGCGTTTGCTTAGTAATATTTAATATAGTCACAAAAACATTATACTTATATGAGATAGATCTCAAAATAAGTGGAACTATAGTTTCATAAAATAAATTTTCTCCTAGTGCTTGCAATGATGCTTGCAACTCAACTATTATCCTCATGAACTATTCTAGTTTTTCTCCACCTTTTATATTCAAACAAAGGAGCTGGCTCTAGAGGAAGATAATTATAATTCAATTCTTTGCTTTAAATATTGTTCTTAGCTTCTCTCATGCATATTTGGTTGTGGATGAATATTGAATGTATGCTTAGACCTCATTTGCTACTCTAAACATGATGATTAGTCTTGCCATTTTATCTGCCTTGCCAAGATTTATTTGTTCTTAATTTACTTCTTCATGATAAGTAATGGACCCATATACTACTTGACATACTTCACTAAATCCACCTCATGTTAATTTTCCAATGAGTATATATGCCTATACTCGAATTTCAATTGATGCTTCAAAAATATGAGAGAATCATGTCTTGCTGAGTACTTCCACTATCGAATATTCCTTGGAATATTATTTTTCTTTAAAATAATATTTTAACTTTGAAATTTTTTCATGTGTGCACTTCTCCTTTGTACACGTGTTGCTATATAATTTGATTTATTTTAATTTTTAAAATTGGCTAAAAAATTAAATAATTCCTTGATAATGTTTGGTTACCATGCATCAAATGCTATTGTTCTAGCTACAATTTCTCTTATTTAAAGGGTGCTTTTCACTTGATTATCACAAAGATTTATGCTAGCCTTTCGATGTAATGATTCTTGGTGCAACTTTTCTATGTTGTTGACATGTGTCTATCTTATTTTTTGGTAGTAGTGTTGAATTCTGGCTCTCATTTTGACATTGGTTGTGTCTAAAATATAGAGCATTTCTCAAGATGTATTTATGTAAAAAACTTTCTTTATTTATATTTCTTCTATAGACTTTGAACAATATTTACTAGAGATTTCTTTTCATTGCTTGTTCAAATTTGGAGGCTCTTAGGTTTCTTGAAAATAATTTTTGTGAGGTAATTCATGCCTAAACTTGGGTGACTAGTATTCATATTTAATGACGTACCTAATGTTATTTTCCTTTGCCTGACTTGAGAGTTTATTCTTTTGGAGATTTTTCTCTTGTTAATTTCTTTCCTTTTTCCTTCAAATATTTTTGAGGTTTTGTCTCCTCTGATATTCCTTCTTTAAATTAGGTTTCTCTTTGCTATACTACTCATTCCATTGAGAACACAAGGTCTCTACCTAATATTCTTCTCCCAAGGTTTCTATCATTCAAACATTAAAATTTAACCTTCTTGTTGCTTGATAAATTTGGATGAGCATTCTTTTCATGTGAAGTCTGTTGCTTCATGCTTTTTAATTAATATTTTTAATTTGAACCATCCTTTGTTTTATTTGATAGGAATAAAGTTGTTATTATTAATTTTGCTTGGCTGCCTTGTCTAGACTATAGTCTAGATTAAGTTCTCTATCAATGCTTTTTAATGTAATCTATAATCCATTCTTCTCTTCTTCTCCATGTGACTACTCTCTAGATGTATCTCCTTCATGCAAAAAATAAGACACTTTGTATTTTCTTGGAAAAAACACTAATAACTTCTTCATGTAGATGGGAAGGCATTAACAAATTTCCAATAATTGTCATCCAAGTATTCAAATAATTCCAATGGTAAAATTTGCTATCTTCTTATTTTATGATTTCTTGCATTCCTTCTTGTAACGTTTGTGCAATATCTTCCTCTATTTAGAATTTTCTCATTTCTTTATCCTCCACCCCATGTTGCTATGGATATCCTCCATATTTTTTTATTATGATACCCTTGAAACCTTAAAGTATAGAGGATAACCTCTACAATACTTTAATTTCTATTGCAAGGAGATGATTTTATTCTACTTAAGGAAAATGAAGACAATTTACCTAGAATAAACTTGACCTCTTATGCCTTTTCTATTTAAAAACTTTCCTTCACATATTCCTTTCAAATATTATATCTTAAATTTTAAACTTGTACAATATAATTCCCCATCCTTTGTATTCCTATTTTTTTATTCTAACAGTTAATTCAAATGAACTATGATAACCCTTCTTGTCTAATGCTACATATAGGATTTCTTTACTTATATTTTGGGAGTGGAATGTCCTTTATCTAGTCCAAATTCTACTACAATATGATCTCCTTGATTTGTCTTGAAGTTTATCTCATGATTAAAATTATTTCTTTATCTGTTATTTTTGCATTGTAATCTCTTTCCATTTCCCGTCTCACAACATTTGTGGCATTGGAATAGAATGTTTTCATAATCCACTTGATGATCTTATTATCTTGATTTAGATTTAATCTTAAAGGATTATGACAAAGGTTTTGAAATATCCATAACAGTGCATATTTGAGTATATACAATATGCTTTTGTTCCTTAGTAGTTGATCCCCCTTGGATGAGTTCCCCTAGGGTATTACTACTATCCTTGTTGATAAGCTAATATGGAAGTCCAAAAAGCCTAAACCATACATGAAATTTTTAAATAATTCCTATCTCAAAAGAAAAATTCTCACTCTATGGTCTTAAATATAGGGCATATCTCCTAAACTATTGACCACCACCCATTACTTTATTCCTGGTTTTCGAATTGAAAAAATGATGAGAAAAAACTTTAAGAAAAAAAGTCATGAAGTAATTTGAATTCAATCCCCACTTCCACTTAATATAATTGTGTATCTCCAAAACCCTTGATCACTACTAGTGGAACTTACATATTAAACCTCTAATTTCAAGAACCATTATATCATGTGTGATAATTTCATCCTTGATAATAATTTTTGGTGTAATATTTTCTATCTAGATTACAATTGCTATATATTTATTCTTTCTCTTGTCTCCAACTTTAGCATCCCTACTTATATCTAGGGCATCCTTACATCTAATTAGGGCTTTATAATATGGTTTTGCTTCTATGCTACCTAACTTGTCGTTATATGAATACTTCACATTTTAAAGTTTCCTAAAGATATGGAGCAAGAAAAGGTAGGACTCACTCCTTACTTGCACTTGCTTCCTATATAAACTCTCTCCCTAATTTTCCCCAAAGTTCTAATACAAGAAAAAATTAGGCTTGCTCCATACTTGTACTCACTTTAAAAAATAGTCATAATATATATAGTAGCTCAACTACTACCTTGGAAATCCCAATGCTTAGGAGGTTCGTAGAAATAAGAAATTGAGCAAATTAAGCCTCCAAAAAATCTTGATATGTAATGCAACACCAAGAGTTGCAATGCATTTCAAATATGTAATTCACTCACCCATGATTTAATCATTGGTTGTAGGAGTGAAATGTTAATCATTGGGCCAAACAGGACAAGGATACATATATGTAGAGACAACAAATAAAAAATGATATTTTATTCTTGTGGCACCAAAAGCTATTTATAAGACTTGTAAGTGTTTTAGGGATGAAATTAGAGGCATGTAACATTTAGTGGTGCATAATTTTTCCAAATATGCCCCTAAATTTATAGATTTACTAGGACTAGAACCTTCTTCCCTAGGTAACTCCTAAATGAGTAATTTTCTATAAATAGGAGTCATGGAATCCATTGCAAACATCTTTTGGCAATTAAATAAATCAAATCTACATTCTATGGACTCCACATTGTATTCATAATCTAATTTTAGGATTAATAAAAAGACTAGCGTAATATTTACTTTTCAATTATGGAACTGCTCTTTTGAATTTTGAAATGTATATTTATTGTGGAACTACCATTTTGCTTTCTAGTCTTTTCTTGCTATTATTTCAATTTTATATATGCAAGAGCATATTGTTGTTGTTCAATTTCTTGATGTGTTGATTGATCACACACTATCCTTGCTACAACTATGACCATATTTTAATTTCATGTAATTACTTTAATATCTTACACCCCTACCTTTATGCACTTAGATTCTTATATATATATTGTATTTAGTTTAGATTAGCAAGGATAGTGGAGAGTTGGCCTAAATTCAGAGGTCAAAGGAGGCACATTTCTCTTTTTTTCCAATTGTGTTGAAAAAATTTGTGATGCATATTATAAATTTGACTTTTTTGGCATTCAAGAGTGGTTCTGGCATGCCCCATGGACCAAGGGCTTGATTTCCACATTGAAATCAAGACACAAATTTTATAAATATAATTGGATTAAATTAAAGCTATCTTTTGAAATTTGCTTGTGAAATTAAAAGTGCTTTATGGAATGACAACTACATTACAAACTTCAACAAAGTTCTAAATGTTTTAGGAAAGCAAGCAACAAAAACTCAACAATCTGTTTTAATTTTATCTTTAGATTGCACTTTTTCATTGTCAAAGAGTGTTTCAACAATTTTGAAGGAATTTCACATATTTTCCATCCAACAAGCAATTCACTTCTTCATGAATTAATTTGCTCTTAAGGAAAAAAAAAGGTCCAAGTGTTGAATTAGAAAATACCCTAGTTTTGGTAACCAAATCACTTTCCCTAGAAGCTAAATGATTCACTCTATTTTTTTTTCCAAGTATTTTTGAAGTGATTCACTCTAATGAAAATTTATTTTTTCTAACTAATTTTTTTTGTCTATATAGATACAAATAAGGTTATGATCGAAACTTATTGGTACATGCTCCCAGACTACCTTTGTTTGTCCATCAGTCTGTGGGTGGTAAGCACTACTGAACTGCAACCTGGTATTCAAATTTTTCCACAATGTCCTCCAAAAGTGACTCAATAAATTAGTATCCCAATCAGAAGTAATAGTATTTGGAACACCATGCAACCGCACAATCTCATCAAAGAATAAGACTAGAGTCCTAGTTGCATCATTAGTTTTTTGACAAGCAATGAAATGCACCATTTTTGAAAATCTATCTACCACAACAAAAACTAAATCCTTACCCCTCTATGTCTTGGGCAACCCCAACACAAAATCCATACTCAGATCGGTCCATGGTCCTGTAGGAACTAGCAGTGGCATATACAACCCTGTATTTTACTCATGGTCCTTAGCCATTTGTCATACTCTATATCTAGAGACAAACTTGATTATATCTCTCTTCATTTTTGGCCAATAGTACTTCTCCTTTACAAGAGTGGTAGTTTTTGCGACTCCAAAATGACCATCCAAACCTCCACTATGTAATTCCCTCAAGATGTTCTCTCTCATAGATCCATTGAGAATGCATAATTGATTACCCTTAAACAAGTAACCATTATGTAAAAAATACTCTTCAAAAATAGTATGGGACTCACCCCCTACCACACTTTTGCACTGTTGCACAATATTCCTAAAATCCGCATCAGATTCATACAGATCTTTAATCCCCTCAAATCCTACCACTTCATTCTCCATAGTGGTAAAAAAAAAGACTCTCGTACTCAATGCATCAACAACCTTATTTTGTTTTCCTGACTTGTGTTTAGGACAAATGTATACTGTTGCAAAAATGAAACCCATTTGGCGTTCCTGCTATTTAACTTTTTTGAGAATTGACCTACCTCAATGCTTCATGATCAGTAAACAACACAAACTCCTTTGAGATTAATAGTCCCTCCAATGTTGCAATGCTTGCACAATTGCATAAAATTCCATATCATATGTAGAATAATTCTTCCTTGCATCATTCAGCTTCTCACTAAAAAATGCTACAGGTCGATGCTCTTGACTTAAGACACCACCAATTCCAACAAATGAGGCATCACAATCAACCTCAAACACCTTAATGAAATCTGGTAACACTAGAATAGGGGCTTTTGATACCTTCTTCTTCAAGAGTTCAAAACTCTCTGTTGCTATCGTAGTCCATACAAACTCTTTCCCTTTTGTGCACTCAATTATAGCGGCAACTATACTACTAAAGTTCCTGATGAACAACCTGTAAAAGGTAGCTAGTCCATGAAAGCTCCTTACTTCTATTATAGATCATGGAAGAGGCCATTCCAAAATCACCTTCAATTTCTCATCAACCATACTCATGCCATATATCAATATTACAAATACCAAAAACACTAAACTATCTTGAATAAATCTATATTTCTTCAAGTTGACATACAATTTCTCCTTCCTGAGCACGTCTAACACTAATTTCAGGTGTAACAAATGGTCTTCTTCACTTTTACTATAAATCAAAATATCATCAAAATACACAACCACAAACTTACCATTATATTCCCATAGTACTTTGTTCATCAACCAAATAAATATACTGGGTGCATTAGATAACCCAAATGGCATCACCATCCACTCGTACAATCCATATTTTGTATTAAAAGCTATATTCCATTCATCACATTATCGAATTCTGATCTGGTAGTAGCCACTCCGTGGATCAATTTTACTAAAGTATTTAGCTCCAACCAATCCATCCATCATGTCATCCACCCTCGGCATAGGATACTGATACTTTATTATGATTTTGTTTATGGCTCTACTGTCTACACACATTCACTATTCACCATATTTCTTCGGGGTTAGCAATTATGGAGTCGCACATGGAATCATACTCTCCCTAACTAATCCCTTCTTTATAAACTCTATCACTTTCCTACTCAACTTTGCATTCTGTGTTAGGTTCAACCGATAAGCTGCCTGATTTGGGAGCACTGATCTTGGAATCAAATCCATGTGATGTTGGATATCCCTTTTTCGTGGTAGCCCATCTGGTAACTCCTTTGGTGTGATATATTTATATTCACTTAGAAACTTAGTTGCTACTATAGGTATAACCACTTCCTATGTTTCTAGCTTCCTAGCTATTAAGGCATAACGTAAGCTGGCATCCCTGATATTTGCAAGAAACTCCTTCATCGTCAACAAGCTCTCACTCGGCCCATCCTCCTTCAGAGGTACAAAAACTAACTTTACACCATCCTTCCAGAATGTGTAAGTATTATTTCTCCCATTATGGTTAGTATCCCTATCGTACTGCCAAGGTCTTCCCAATAGAATGTGACATGCATCCATCGAGATCACACCACACTTAATCCTTGTTAGTGCTCCCAATTGAAAATTTAATTAAACACCTCTGATCTACTGTTACATCATTCCCCTTATTAACCCATGAGATGAGATATGGATAATGATGTTTTTCAAATTTTAGGTTCATTTTATCAACCATGACATTTGACACAATATTCTCACAGCTACCACCATCAATGACAATGTTACATACCTTCCCTCCTGATGTACACCTTGTTCAAAATATGTTCATTCGTAGCCAAGAATCTTCACCATCTATGGTATGCCCCTTTGATTTGCTCTGCACCATATCTTTCTTAGGAGAAATCAATGTCCTCCTTATCATAAGTGCTTCCCCCATGTTAGCAACAACTTCATCCTCATTATGCTCTTCCATCTCAACCAAATTGACCCTTCCTTGTCCTCCTTGACCCATTTCTTGGACATCATGTTGGGGACACTCAAATGATCTGTGCCCCTCCTCACCACATCCATAATAGGTATACGACCTCCTCGAATCATTCCCATTTTGTCCACCACCGTAACCTCTATCTCGTTGGTATCCTCTTCCTCTCAGAATCTACCCATATTCTTCTTGTTTAGCAGGTATTGAGGATTCTCCCTTGAGAAAATTAGATCCATTTTGACTCCGAACTGAAGAGGGTGTGAATCCCTTTTTAGAATAATTAAAAATATCCTTATAAATCCTTTTAGAAATTTTGGGAAAATTAAATCAAATTTGATACCTCACTTTTGGTGCGTTCAAAATTCTTATGCTAAATTCAACCTTCCTTTTACATGTTTGACTTACTTCTTTGACGCATTCAAATTCCTCTTTGTCCACTTCCAGGATGGTGCTACATACTCCTGCGTAGGTGCGTGCAAGTGGAATTTAATAATAATTCAACCTTAGGGCAATTTGATTTGATTTGATTTTTTCTTTGTCAAAGGCTACAAATTTCTCCTGCCTATGTGTGACCGGTCACCTGCAAAAATTGGCTTAGTTTGACCTAGTTTGTCAGAGTGGTAAAATAGATAATGGACTCTACTCTTATGACTCTCCTGTAATGATGTACAATGCCTACCCTATTCTGTGCCTCAACCCTGTTTTGTTTGCAAATGCTTATGGGGGATGTTACAAGGTGTAATGTCAATTACAGGATTTAAAAAATCAATTTTTTGGCTATCATCTATTGCTTCCATACCTTGGGCTCACCATGGTTGTAACAAACCTAATTTCAACCCAAATATTTTTTACCACATTGCGAGTTTTCAGATAATTCAAATAATTTTCCATAGAAGCTTTTACCACATTATGAGTTTTTAGATGTTGTAACATCCCTCGGGTGGATAGGAGTGGCCAATATCCCATAGTAGTTTTGGGGTTTACCTTGTACACTACCCATAAAACCTAAAGTATATCTTTGGGTACTCACCCCAATTTCTTTCACTCCTTTAAATTACATTTTAACCACAACATAAGGGTTAACCCTATCTCGCTCATTTGATAAAAGTGATGCCAAATACATGACTAGTGTCAATCATTCCTTAACTAGTATGTAGGTGTAAGATTATTATAATTTACATACACTTCATTTAGTATGAAAATTTTATGCACCATTAAACCATCCTTTGGTTAGCTTAATGGAGGTGACTACCTTATGTGGGCTATCTCCATTTGATCGCCCAAAAGACAATAGAGGTTTTCCAGTGGTTACCTCACCAAATGGCATCCCTCATAGGAATTCCTCCACATTCATTTAGGTTCCTATGACTATCGTTTGTGTGACATCATTATCACATGGGTATCTCACTATCTTCAAGAGTACTCATCACATTAAATTAGTTGCAATGGAATTCTAGGCTCATCATCTCTTGGAGCACACTTCAGTGATATGTTAATAAAGTGCCTATTGTATCCTTAAGGAATTATCACATCTCTTTTGGTTTTGGTCTTAACCATATAGGGTCTATTAAGGTTGATATTCTATTTGCTACCTCTCAAGTAATAATTTCCAAAAACTCCCAAGGTGAAGCTAAGATATAACTTTATCATTTTTGTTTTATTCATTCAATTTTACCAAGTCACAATTGCATAATCCATATTCTATTTCAAGAAATAAAGAAACTATCTATCTATATTTACAATGCTAATTTCCATTAAAACATAATAAAGAAATCTAATTCTTCATCTTTTACAATTCATAACAATAGATCAATAAATTCTAACAACCATTCCATTCTATAAAAGGATACACAAATGATACAACATATACCTTGGGAACCCTTTTCATGAGAAAACCCAACCTCAAAATATCCCTCTTTAATTTCATTGCAAATATTCTAGCCACTCTACATTAAGGAATCCATTATTCATTTTTCTATAATTTCATTCTACTACATAAATTTTCCTTTTTTTTATGTCATTTAATTTTAAGAATCTTTCACAATTTTCCCTTTTTACAGAGGTGAGGGAGCCCAATATCTCCCTCTTATTTTTCCCATTTAAACTATCATTCAAGTAATACTCAAGAGTTCTATCCTTGAGTATTTTCCTACAAAAGAGTAATTGTGGAACCTCCATAAGTTTCCTTCTATTTATTGGGTCCCATGCCCAATCCTTCAAATATTTGCCAATCACAACATGTTTCTCATTTCATAAAAGAAATATTCCAACTCAACATAAGTGTAACTATTCACATTCTAAAAGAGATGCTAATCAATACCCAAACCTAGTTATTCAAACTCAAATAAAAGATTATTTACAAAGAAGAGTACCTCACAAATTTAGAGTATGTTTGTCTTGCAGAAGACTCCCAACCACACAGGAGAATATATCCCATGTTCCTTCTTTCTTCCACCCTGTTCCAAAGCTCTCTCTATGCTACAAGTTTTTTATTCAAAGCCAAACTAACACAACAACAATATCCCTCTCTTTTCTCATGAATATTTTCAAGAAAAGTCCTGAGGGGTTTTGTTACAAAAGAAACCAACTCTCAACTACCCTCCAATAATATTTTCTTTACTTGGCTTTTGCGGGATTATATAATGTGAAGCATTATTTCATTTATCCTTAATGTTTTAACATATTAATGTACTTCTTTATTAAGTATTTAAATAAAATATTTAAAATTAAAACCCTTTTGACCTTTCTCCTTTTTCTATAAAGTCTATTACAAAGCACATTAAAAATGTTAGCATGATATTAAATAAAATGCAGATAAGCTATAGTAAAATAATGATGATATCAATTCATTTTGACTACATTGGCTTTCAGATTCCTACTCTTTTATGAAGATGTCTATCCCTATAATTATTTAGATCCATTAGAAATATATCATTGATTATCAAAATAAAACATAGCCAAAAACATTTGTCATTAAAAATAATAATTAATACATAAATCCTTTATGTGACAAAGTTGTCCAGGGGAGGGTCATGAAAATGGTTTTGTTGCACTTCTCTAATGCAATGTCTCGTCAGACTTGGAGTACCACATCCTCCCTACACAAACCCTAATATTTATGCTATGCCACTCTAATTATTACCCTATAATATCAAGTACTACCTCCAAAACTCTGTGTGGCCAAAAAAAATGAATAAATTTCAAACGCCAAATTTTAAAATTTTCTCCCAAAAATTGTAGATAGTTTTAATTCCTAAAATATTTTGCTGAATGAGCAACAGTTTCACTAAAAGAGACACCAATAGTTTGAGAGACATAAATTGATGTTCAATATAGTGTGCTAATGGATTTGATGCAACAAAAAGGTGGAGTGGTTTCCTTCACATTAGCTCTATCTTAACTCATAGATGTCAAGAAAATTTTGACTGCAACTACCTGATGACTTGATATCTTCTTTTTATGGTAGAATATACATAAGTTTTAATCAACTCATTACTATTATTTCACTAGTTCTTGGACAACATGACTCATGATGGAGGTAGCTTGATGACAATCATTTTAAACAAGATTGCACTCCTTCAAACTTCACAATCAATATTTCACCAAATATTTTAGCAAACATCCTCTCAATTCCTCCAATAAATCCAACAAACTTCCACCAAATTAGACTTCAAATAGACATGTCGTTGGATGATGACGATTATCCCAAAAAATCTATAGCTCATTGGAACAAGCTATGCAAGAAACCTTGTTGTAGCTCTGATACCACTGATGGTTTTATTATCAGATTAACTCACATAAATCTGTATCCAAGATCAGATTAATTCTACTAACAATAAAATATAATATTGAAACTACAACAATATTAGACTACATCAATATCTTAGATATACAAATTTGATGTACAAAATATCATAAGAATACATGTATGATATAGATTGATTACATTTCATGGAGATTTACCTCCAAAATATCAATTTTCTTGACTTTTCAATTCTCTAATTGTTGCTCTCCTATTTCATCCGAGAAATGTAACCTTTCATATTCCTCTCATAAAGAAAATCATCTTGCCACATATCATGTGACTCTTCATTCTCTCTTGACACTTTACACTTTCTCTCATATTGACACATATATTATAAATCATCTACCAAATTAATATTACAAAGGGGATAAATAATATAATATCTCCAACATTTCATTTGCTATATGTGAAGCCTCTACTTTATAAAGTAGGTTCATGAGTTTTCCAAAGCTTGGCGTTTGCTTAGTAATATTTAATATAGTCACAAAAACATTATAATTAGATGAGATAGATCTCAAAATAAGTGGAACTATAGTTTCATAAAATACATTTTCTCCTAGTGCTTGCAATGATGCTTGCAACTCAACTATTCTCCTCATGAACTATTCTAGTTTTTCTCCACATTTTATATTCAAACAAAGGAGCTGGCTCTAGAGGAAGATAATTATAATTCAATTCTTTGCTTTAAATATTGTTCTTAGCTTCTCTCATGCATATTTGGCTATGGTTGGATATTGAATGTATGCTTAGACCTCATTTGCTAATCTAAACATGATGATTAGTCTTGCCATTTTATCTGCCTTGCAAAGATTTATTTGTTCTTAATTTACTTCTTCATGATAAGTAATGGACCCATCTACTACTTGACATACTTCACTAAATCCACCTCAAGATAATTTTCCAATGATTATATATGCCTATACTCGAATTTCAATTTATGCTTCAAAAATATGAGAAAGAATCATGTCTTGCTGAGTACTTCCACTATCAATATTCCTTGGAATATTATTTTTCTTTAAAATAATATTTTAACTTTGAAATTTTTTCATGTGTGCACTTCTCCTTTGTCCACGTGCTGCTATTTAATTCAATTTATTTTAATTTTTAAAATTGGCTAAAAAATTAAATAATTCCTTGATAATGTTTGGTTACCATGCATCGAATGCTTTTGTTCTAGCTACAATTTATCTTATTTAAAGGGTGCTTTTCACTTGATTATCACAAATATTTATGCTAGCCTTTCGATGTAATGATTCTTGGTGCAACTTTTCTATGTTGTTGACATGTGTCTATCTTCTTTGTGGGTAGCAGTGTTGAATTATGATTCTCATTTTGACATTGGTCATGTCTACAATATAGAGCATTTCTCAAGATGTATTTATGTAAAAAAATTTCTTTATTTATATTTCTTCTATAGACTTTGAACAATATTTACTAGAGATTTCTTTTCATTGCTTGTTCAAATTTGGAGGCTCTTAGGTTTCTTGAAAATAATTTTTGTGAGGTAATTCATGCCTAAACTTGGGTGACTAGTATTCATATTCAATGACGTACCTAATGCTATTTTCCTTTGCCTGACTTGAGAGTTTATTCTTTTGGAGATTTTTCTCTTGTTAATTTCTTTCCTTTTTCCTTCAACTATTTTTGAGGTTTTGTCTCCTCTGATATTCCTTCTTTAAATTAAGTTTCTCTTTGCTATACTACTCATTCCATTGAGAACACAAGGTCTCTACCTAATATTCTTCTCCCAAGGTTTCTATCATTCAAACATTAAAATTTAACCTTCTTGTTGCTTGATAAATTTGGATGAGCATTCTTTTCATGTGAAGTCTGTTGCTTCATGCTTTTTAATTAATATTTTTAATTTGAAACATCTTCTGTTTTATTTGATAGGAATAAAGTTGTTATTCTTATATTTTCTTGACTGCCTTGTCTAGACTATAGTCTAGATTAAGTTCTCTATCAATGCTTTTTAATGTGATATATAATCCATTATTCTCTTCTTCTCCATGTGACTACTCTCTAGATGTATCTCCTTCATGCAAAAAATAAGACACTTTGTATGTTGTTGGAAAAAACACTAATAACTTCTTCATGTAGGTGGGAAGGCATTAACAAATTTCCAATAATTGTCATCCAAGTATTCAAATAATTCCAATGGTAAAACTTGCTATCTTCTTATTTTATGATTTCTTGCATTCCTTCTTGGAACGTTTGTGCAATATCTTCAATTATTTAGAATTTTCTCATTTCTTTATCCTCCACCCTAAGTTGCTATGGATATCCTCCATATTTTTTTATTATGCTACCCTTGAAACCTTAAAGTATAGAGGATAACCTCTACAATACTTTCATTTATATTGCAAGGAAATGATTTTATTCTACTTAAGGAAAATGAATACAATTTACCTAGAATAAACTTGACCTCTTATGCCTTTTCTATTTAAAAACTTTCCTTCACATCTTCCTTTCAAATATTATCTCTTGAATTTTAAACTTGTACAATATACTTCCTCATCCTTTGTATTCTTATTTGTTTATTCTAACAGTTAATTCAAATGAACTATGATAACCCTTCTTGTCTAATGCTACATATAGGATTTCTTTACTTATTTTTTGGGAGTGTAATGTCCTTTATCTACTCCAAATTCTACTACAATATGATCTCCTTGATTTGTCTTGAAGTTTATCTCATGATTAAAATTATTTCTTTATCTGTTATTTTTGCATTGTAATCTCTTTTCATTTCTTGGCTCACAACATTTGTGGCATTGGAATAGAATGTTTTCATAATCCACTTGATGATCTTATTATATTGATTTAGATTTAATCTTAAAGGATTATGACAAAGGTTTCGAAATATCCATAACAATGCATATTTGAGTATATACAATATGCTTTTGCTCATTAGTATTTGATCCCTCTTGGATGATTTCCCCTAGGGTATTACTACTATCCTTGTTGATAAGCTAATATGGAAGTCCAAAAAGCCTAAACCATACATGAAATTTTTAAATAATTCCTATCTCCAAAGAAAAATTCTCACTCTATGGTTTTAAATATAGGGCATATCTCCTAAAATATTGACCACCACTCATTACTTTATTCCTAGTTTTTGAATTGAAAAAATGATGAGAAAAAACTTTAAGAAAAAAAGTCATGAAGTAATTTGAATTCAATCCCCACTTCCACTTAATATAATTTTGTATCTCCAAAAACCTTGACCAATACTAGTGGAACTTACATATTAACCCTCTACTTTCAAGAACCATTATATCATGCGTGATAATTTCATCCTTGATAATAATTTTTGGTGTAATATTCTCTATCTAGATTACAATTGCTATATATTTATTCTTTCTCTTGTCTCCAAATTTAGCATCCCTACTTATATCTAGGGCATCCTTACATATAATTAGGGATTTCTAATATGGCTTTGCTTCTATGCTACCTAACTTGTCCTTATATGAATACTTCATATTTTGAATTTTCCTAAAGATATGGAGCAAGAAAAGGTAGGACTCACTCCTTACTTGCACTTGCTTCCTATATAAACTCTCTCCCTACTTTTCCCCAAAGTTTAAATACAAGAAAAAATTAGGCTTGCTCCATACTTGTACTCACTTTAAAAAATAGTCATAATATATATAGTAGCTCAACTACTACCTTGGAAAACCCAATGTTTAGGAGGTTTGTAGAAATAAGAAATTGAGCAAATTAAGCCTCCAAAAAATCTTGATATGGAATGCAACACCAAGAGTTGCAATGCATTTCAAATAAGAAATTAACTCACCCATGATTTAATCATTGGTTGTAGGAGTGAAACGTTAATCATTGGGCCAAACAGGAGAAGGATACATATATGTAGAGAAAACAAATAAAAAATGATATTTTTATTCTTGTGGCACCAAAAGCTATTTATAAGACTTGTAAGTGTTTTAGGGATGAAATTAGAGGCATGTAACATTTAGTGGTGCATAATTTTTCCAAATATGCCCCTAATATATAGATTTACTAGGACTAGGAACTTCTTCCCTAGGTAACTCCTAAATGAATAATTTTCTATAAATAGGAGCCATGGAATCCATTGTAAATATCTTTTGGCAATTAAATAAATCAAATCTACATTCTATGGACTCCAAATTGTATTCATAATCTAATTTTAGGATTAATAAAAAGACTAGCGTAATATTTACTTTTCAATTATGGAACTGCTCTTTTGTATTTTGAAATGTATATTTATTGTGGAACTACCATTTTGCTTTCTAGTCTTTTCTTGCTATTATTTCAATTTTATATATGCAAAAGCATATTGTTGTTGTTCAATTTATGATGTGTTGATTGATCACACACTCTCCTTGCTACAACTATGACCATATTTTAATTTCATGTAATTACTTTAATCTCTTACACCCCTACCTTTATGCACTTAGATTCTTATATATATATTGTATTTAGTTTAGATTAGCAAGGATAGTGGAGAGTTGGCCTAAATTCAGAGGTCAAAGGAGGTACATTTCTCTTTTTTTTCCAATTATGTTGAATAAATTTGTGATGCATATTATAAATTTGAATTTTTTGGCATTGAAGAGTGGTTCTGGCATGCCCCATGGACGAAGGGGTTGATTTCCACATTGAAATCAAGACATAAAATTTTATGAATATAATTGGATTAAATTGAAGCTATCTTTTGAAATTTGTTTGTGAAATTAAAAGTGCTTTTTGGAATGAAAACTACATTAAAAAATTCAACAAAGTTCTAAATGTTTTAGGAAAGCAAGCAACAAAAACTCAACAATCTATTTTAATTTTATCTTTAGATTGCACTTTTTCATTGTCAAAGAGTGTTTCAACAATTTTGAAGGAATTTCACATATTTTCCATCCAACAAGCAATTCACTTCTTCATGAATTAATTTGCTCTTAAGGAAAAAAAAGGTCCAAGTGTTGAATTAGAAAATACCCTAGTTTTGGTAACCAAATCACTTTCCCTAGAAAATAAATGATTCACTCTATTTTATTTTTCCAATTATTTTTGAAGTGATTCACTCTAATGAAAATTTATTTTTTCTAACTAATTTTTTTTGTCTATATAGATACAAATAAGGTATGATCTAGACTTATGATTACGTGCTCTAAGACATAATATTCCAATATATATTTGTGTCTAATTAAACTCATATAGTACCAATGTAAGAACATGAAAGGGAAGAAGAAGACGACCATCATGTGGATAATCCACTGGTATGGGGAGTTCTCAAAATAGTCAAAAAATTCAACCAAAAATATCTTCAAGCTCCTAAATGGAAATAAGTCAACCTCCAACATCCTTTACTCCTTAAAGCAACCCTTCAACAAGTTTTATTACTAGTTAATAATTGCCTAGGTCAAGTCAATAAACAAATATTTCAAAAATGGTAATTCCTCCATATAAACCTCCATCCCAAGGTTAATTGACTCCACCTAAAACTAATGTTTTGTAATGTTACAAGAGAAATAAACCCACTAGAAATAAGTCAAGGTATCACATAGAATAAGTAAGCATTTATTGGTCAAATGGGGATACAAGTAATTTAGGGTACTGTTTTTAATCAAGTATTACCTCTAGATAGTTAAACGATGTAAAAGTGATAATGCTTTATGTCTCAACCTTATAAAAAAACTATAGTATGATTTGCAAAAATCTCTATATAATAATAATTTACATGCTATACCCAATAAAAATCAATCTTATCCAAGTCCATATCTTATGCAAAATATGAACCCTTAGTTCCATCGTAATATTATGCTATCCCATAAAATCCTTAGGGATTCCACCAATAATAAATGATCCAAAGCATGCCCTTGCCTTAAATGTACATTGGCCCATATAAAGGGAAAATGAAATATCCACCATTAATGCAATATGGGTAAGTTTCCCAATGCTACCAGGTGTTTATGCCAACTAAGCCTCAAAATCAACTTCTCAACTAGACTTACTAAGGACCTTTAAATCTAATGGTCTACTCCCCCATCACACCTATTACTATGAAGTATTTACCTACCTTTGATAGGAATGGACATAAAATGAATTTAGATCATCTCAACAAGTTATCCAAATTGAAGTCAATACATCATATTCAAGAAGTAAATATCATGGTATGCTTACTCATATACTCATTAAGGGATAAAACTCCTTAGTGGTACATAGGTTTACCTAATTTTTGTTGCCAATTGGGATTTTATTGTAGAACCATTTATAAAGATTTTTATTATTTTAGAAAAAGTATATTTAGTTATTTTCCAATTAATTCCATGCAAAGACATTCTAAAGAAAACACTTATGATTATAAAAACTAGGTTAATGAGGAATCTAACTTAATTATATAAAATGTGCACCCTAATGAGGAATAATATTTTCCATATTACATAAATTATATAAATTGTGCACCCTAATGAGGAACAATCTTTTCCATATTACATAAAAGGCTTACAAGCTAATTTAGCACCAATGGTTTGTAATTATTATCATGTTACTTTAGCTATAACTTTTAAGGAAGCATCCCACACTAAAGATGTGCTTATTAGGGTAGAAAATTTATCTCCTACTTTGCCTATGGTTTATGCAGCTTGCATGGCATAACATATGTAAATTCTTAGACCTCCTCCTAGCATGGCATCAATCTTGAAGATCCAATCACCCTCCAACATATCTATCTATCCATAAAATAATTCTACCTATAAGGTGTCTCTCTTAGGGCAATCATTTCTTCATATCTTTCCATCCCAAATTACCCCCTTTACCAACTCTACTATAAAAATAATAATGTCACTAATCTATTTCAAAGTCAAGATTATAGATTAAAGATCCAAATGATTGAAATGATGGAGATGATGAAAACACTAGTAAATTACACCAATATCGATAAAATAAAAATAGATATGGTAGCCAAATTATCAATGATAATAACCAAATTATTAACAACAAAGAATTCCATATCTAACAAAGGAATAGGTTCCTCATTAACATATAAATCAACCAAACAATTAGGTGTAGAACAACATGGTTAATGTAAATTTAAATATGAATACCTTATGGTGTTTTTATTACAATATTGGGCATAATACCATTGAATATGCTATGGCTATAAGAAACACTTGGACAAAGATGCATAATGGTGTAAACTCAGCTACAAGAGACCAACAAAATGGACTCCAATCACATAACACAAATGCAATAATGGAATAAAACTGCCAATTGATATTCTTATCATTCCTGAATTCACACCCCTTCTAAAAAATATTACAATCCATCATATAGCAACCGAAAACCAAAGAAACCCTAAAGAAACCCTAAAAATGTCTTTTTTCTAAAACTGCTAAAAATAGATCTTTTTCATAAAAACTGCTAAAAATAGAAATGAGTCGAATTGCGCCCAAATTCGATGTACACATCCATATTAAAATAATGAACCTTAATTTAAAATATTAGGTCTCAACTTAAGGTATAAAAAAATATAATAAACTTCTAACAGCCAAAAAAATCTAAAAAACCTAGGAACCTATTCTAAAAGCTAATTTTGGGGCACTAGATGTCAGAGTTAGGTCCCAAAAACATGATTTTTTGAGGTTCAGGAGGATCAAAGATCATCCTAAAGCAGAACACGCATGTGGAACCACTTATTAAATTTCAAGGCAACTGGGTGTATGGTTCACAAGTTATGGCTCCGGCAAGGTGCATCATTCTCCTCTGGTGAAAAAGAACTCAGCTCCTGCGAGTTCAACTGAATTGAAATCCTGTAGCTTCTGGTTATCAATTTTCTTTAGCTATGACTCTGAAACCCAAGTGTTATCTGACTATGGTAATCCTTCCCACTGAACCAAGAATTTGTTGTAGCTCCCATGTATGGTGGTGATCACCTTCTTATCGAGCACCTGTGCAACTCATCTGTCATGCCCAATTTACTATCTCCTATAATTCATCATCCTCAGTAGTACCAGGATATTGAAATAAATCAGAAACATTAAAAGTGGGCAAAATATCAAATTCATCGGGCAACTCCACTTTATAGGCATTATCATTGATCTTCTTCACAATCCTGCATGGCCCAATTTTCTTAAGTTTCAATTTGTTATACGTCCCCTTAGGAAATATTTATTTCCTAAGATGAACCATGACCATATCACCCTCTTCAAACACTTTCACCCTTCTATGTGCATCAGTAGACTCTTTGTAGTGAGCATTACTACTCTGTAATTTTGCCCTCATCGACTCTTGCACTTTCTAGATATGCTTAGAAAATGCTTATGCATCATCACCAACTTGTTCACCAATTGGTAACTCAACAAAATCTAATACACCTCTAGGATTTTGACCATAAATAATATGAAAAGGAGATTTACCTGTTGACCTGTTCACTGAATTGTTGTATGCAAATTCGACTTGTGATAAGGGTAAATCCCATTGTTTTGGTTTTTCTCCAACTACGCATCATAAGAGGGTTCCCAAGCTTCTATTCAATACCTTTGTTTGTCCATCAGTCTGTGGGTGGTAAGCACTACTGAACTGCAACCTGGTATTCAAAATTTTCCATAATGTCCTCCAAAAGTGACTCAAGAACTTAGTATCCCAATTAGAAGTA
This sequence comes from Wollemia nobilis, assembly GCA_028583015.1. NCBI lineage: Eukaryota > Viridiplantae > Streptophyta > Pinopsida > Araucariales > Araucariaceae > Wollemia > Wollemia nobilis. The sequence continues at coordinate 17,113,987 of JAQPPZ010000521.1, forward strand.
ATAGTATTTGGAACACCATGCAACCGCACAATCTCATCAAAGAATAATACTGGAGTCCTAGTTGCATCATTAGTTTTTTGAAAAGCAATGAAATGCACAAATTTTGAAAATTTGTCTACCACAACTAAAACTGAATCCTTACCCCTCTGTGTCTTGGGCAACCCCAATATGAAATCCATACTCAGATCGGTCCATGGTCCTATAGGAACTGGAAGTGGCATATACAACCCTGTATTTGATGCATGGCCATTAGCCATTTGACATACTCTACATCTAGAGACAAAATTGATTATATCTCTCTTCATTTTTGGCCAATAGTACTTCTCCTCTACAAGAGTGGTAGTTTTGGTGACTCCAAAATGACCAACCAAACCCCCACTATGTAATTCCCTCAATATGTTCTCTCTCATAGAGCCATTGGGAATGCATAATCGATTACCCTTAAAAAAGTAACCATTATGTAAAAAATACTCTTCAAAAATAGTATGAGACTCGCCCCCTACCGCACTTTTGCACTGTTGCACAATATTCCCAAAATCTGCATCAAATTCATACAATTCTTTAATCCCCCCAAATCCTATCACTTCATTCTCCATAGTGGTCAACAACAAGACTCTCCTACTCAATGCATCATCAACCTTATTCTATTTTCCCGACTTGTGTTTCAGGACAAATGTATACTGTTGCAAAAATGAAACCCATTTGACATGCCTACTATTTAACTTTTTTTGAGAATTGACATACCTCAATGCTTCATGATCAGTAAAAAACACAAACTCCTTTGAGATTAAGTAGTGCCTCCAATTTTTAAAAGCTTGCACAATTGCATAAAATTCCACATCATATGTAGAATAATTCATCCTTGCATCATTCAGCTTCTCACTAAAAAATGCTACAGGTCGGCCCTCTTGACTTAAGACACCACCTATTCCAAAAAATGAGGTATCACAATCAAACTCAAACACCTTACTAAAATCTGGTAACACTAGAACAGGGGCTTTCGATACCTTCTTCTTCAAGAGTTCAAAACTCTCTGTTGCTGTCGTAGTCCATACAAACTCTTTTCCTTTTGTGCACTCAATTATAGGGGCAACTATACTACTAAAGTTCCTGATGAACAACCTGTAAAAGGTAGCTAGTCCATGAAAGCTCCTTAATTCTATTATAGATCGTGGAAGAGGCCATTCCAGAATCACCTTAACTTTCTCATCATGCATCCTCATACCATCTCTCGAGATTACAAATACCAAAAACACTAAACTATCTTGAAGAAATCTATATTTCTTCAGGTTGACATACAATTGCTCCTTCCTGAGCATGTCTAACACTAATTTCAGGTGTAACAAATGGTCTTCTTCACTTTTACTATAAATTAAAATATCATAAAAATACACAACCATAAACTTACCATTATATTCCCATAGTACTCTGTTCATCAACCATATAAATGTACTGGGTGCATTAGACAACCCAAATGGCATCACCATCCACTCGTAAAATCCACATTTTGTCTTCAAAGCTATATTTCATTCATCCCCTTCTTGAATTTTGATCTGGTAGTAGCCACTCTGTGGATCAATTTTACTGAAGTATTTAGCTCCAGCCAATCCATCCATCATGTCATCCACCCTCAGCATAGGATATTGATACTTATTGTGATTTTGTTTATGGCTCTATTGTCTACACACATTCGCTAGTCACCATATTTCTTTGGGGTCAGTAATGCTAGAGTCACACATGGAATCATACTCTCCCTAACTAATTCCTTCTCTATCAACTCTGTCACTTGCCTACTCAAATCTTCATTCTATGTCAGGTTCAACCGATAAGCTGCCTGATTTGGGAGCACTGATCTTGGAATCAAATCCATGTGATGTTGGATATCCATTTTTGGTGGTAACCCATATGGTAACTCCTCTAGTGTGATATATTTATATTCACCTAGCAACTTAGCTACTGTTGTAGGCATAACCACTTCCTATGTTTCTAGCTTCCTAGCTGTTAAGGCATAACATAAGCTAGCATCCCTGATCTCTACAAGAAACTCCTTCATCGTCAACAAGCTCTCACTTGGCACATCCTCCTTCAGAGTTACAAGAACTACCTTTACACCATCATTCCAGAATGTGTAAGTATTATTTCTCCCATTATGGTTAGTATCCTTGTCGTACTACCAAGGTCTTCCCAATAGAATGTGACATACATCCATCGAGATCACACCACAGTTTATCCTTGCAAGTGCTCCCAATTGAAAATTTAATTAAACACCTTTGATCTACTGTTACCTCATTCCCCTTATTAACCCATGATATGCGATATGGATAAGGATGTTTTTCACATTTTAGGTGCATTCTATCAACCATGATATTTGACACCATTTTCTCATAGCTACCACCATTAATGACAATGTTACATACCTTCCCTCCTGATGTACACCTTGTTCAAAATATATTCGTTCATAGCCAAGAATCTTCACCATCTATGGTCTGTCCCTTTGCTTTGCTCTACACCATATCTTTCTTAGGAGCAATCAATGTCCTCCTTATCATAAGTGCTTCCCACATGTCAGCAACAACTTCATCCTCATCATGCTCTTCCATCTCAACCAAATTGACCCTTCCTTGTCCTCCTTGACCCCTTTCTTGGAAATCACATTGGGGACACTCAAATGCTATGTGCCCCTCCTCACCACATCCATAATAGGTATACGACCTCCTCGGATCATTCCCATTTCTTCCACCATCGTAACCTCTACCTTGTTGGTATCCTCTTCCTCTCAGATTCTGCCCATATTCTTCATGTTTAGCAGGTATTGAGGAATCTCCCGTGGGAAAATTATATCCACTTTGACCCTGAACTGAAGAGGGTGTTATTCCATTTTTAGAATAATTAAAAATATCCTTATAACTCCTTTTAGAACTTTTAGAAAAATTAAATCAAATTTGATACCTCACTTTTGGTGCGTTCAAAATTCTTATGCTAAATTCAACCTTCCTTTTGCATGTTTGACTTACTTCTTTGACGCATTCAAATTCCTCTTTATCCACTTCCAGGATGGTGCTACATACTCCTGCCTAGGCGCGTGCAAGTGGAATTTAATAATAATTCAACCTTAGGGAAATTTGATTTTAAATTTTGTTTTTCTTTATCAAAGGCTACAAATTTCTCCTGCCTATGTGTGATCGGTTCACCTACAAAAATTGGCTTAGTTTGACCTAGTTTGTCAGAGTGGTAAAATAGATAATGGACTCTACTCTTATGAATCTCCTATAATGATGTACAATGCCTACCCTATTCTGTTCCTCCACCCTATTTTGTTTGCAAATGCTTATGGGGGATGTTACAAGGTGTAATGTCAATTATAGGTTTTAAAAAATCAATTTTGTGGCCATCATCTATTGCTTCCATACCTTGGGCTCACCATGGTTGTAACAACCCTAATTTCAACCCAAATATTTTTTACCACATTGTGAGTTTTCAGATAATTCAAATGATTTTCCATAGAAGCTTTTACCACATTATGAGTTTTTAGATGCTGTAACATCCCTCGGGTGGACAGGAGTGGCCAATATCTCATAGTAGTTTTGGGGTTTACCTTGTACACTACCCATAAAAACTAAAGTATATCTTTGAGTACTCACCCCAATTCCTTTCACTCCTTTAAATTACCTTTTGACCATAACATAAGGGTTAACCCTATCTCGCTCATTTGATAAAAGTGATGCCAAATACCTGACTAGTGTCAATCATTCCTTAACTAGTATGTAGGTGTAAGCTTCTTATAATTTACATACACTTCATTTAGTATGAAAATTTTATGCACCATTAAACCATCCTTTGGTTAGCTTAATGGAGGTGACTTTCTTACGTGGGGTATCTCCATTTGGTCACCCAACAGTCAATCAAGGTTTTCCAATGGTTACCTCACCAAATGACATCCCTCATAGAAATTCCTCCACATTCATTCAGGTTCCTATGACTATCGTTTGTGTGACATCATTATAACATGGGTATCTCACTATCTTCTGGAGTACTCATCACATTAAATTAGTTGCAATGGAATTCTAGGCTCATCATCTCTTGGAGCACACTTCAGTGATATGTTAATAAAGTGCCTATTGTATCCTTAAGGAATTATCACATCTCTTTTGGTTTTTGTCTTAACCATATAGGGTATATTAAGGTTGACATTCTATTTGCTACCTCTCAAATAATAATTTCCAAAAACCCCCAAGGTTAAGCTAAGATATAACTTTATCCTTTTTGTTTCATTCATTCAATTTTACCAAGTCACAATTGCATAATCCATATTCTATTTCAAGAAATAAAGAAACTATCTATCTATATTTACAATGCTAATTTCCATTAAAACATAATAAAGAAATCTAATTCTTCATATTTTACAATTCATAACAATAGATAAATAAATTCTAAGAACTATTCCATATTAGATTCTACAAAAGGATACACAAATGACACAACATATACCCTGGGAACACTTTTCAGGAGAAAACCCAACCTCAAAATATCCATCTTTAATTTCATTGCAAATATTCTAGCCACTCTACATTAAGGAATCCATTATTCATTTTTCTATAATTTCATTCTACTACATAAAGTTTCCATTTTTTATGTCATTTAATTTTAAGAATCTTTCACAATTTTCCCTTTTTACAGAGGTGAGGGAGCCCAATATCTCCCTCTTATTTTTCCCATTTAAACTATCATTCAAGTAATACTCAAGAGTTCTATCCTTGAGTATTTTCCTACAAAAGAGTAATTGTGGAACCTCCATAAGTTTCCTTCTATTTATTGGGTCCCATGCCCAATCCTTCAAACATTTGCTAATCACAACATGTTTCTCATTTCATAAAAGAAATATTCCAACGCAACATAAGTATAAATATTCACATTCTAAAAGATATGCTAATCAATACCCAAACGTAGTTATTCAAACTCAAATAAAAGATTATTTTCAAAGAAGAGTACCTCACAAATTTAGAGTATGTTTTTCTTGCAGAAGACTCCCAACCACATACGAGAATATATCCCATGTTCCTTCTTTCTTCCACCCTGTTCCAAAGCTCTCTCTATGCTACAAGTTCTCTATTCAAAGCCAAACCAACACAACAACAATATTCATCTCTTTTCTCATGAATATTTTCAAGAAAAGTCCTGAGGGGTTTTGTTACAAAAGAAACCAACTCTCAAATACGCTCCATTAATATTTTCTTTATTTGGATTTTGTGGGATTATATAATGTGAAACATTATTTCCTTTATCCTTAACGTTTTAACATATTAATGTACTTATTTATAGTATTTAAATAAAATCTTTAAAATTAAAACCCTTTTGACTTTTCTACTTTTTCTATAAATTCTATTACAAAGCACATTAAAAATGTTAGCATGATATCAAATAAAATTCAGATAAGCTATAGTAAAATAAGGATGATATCAATTCATTTTGACTACATTGGATTTCAGATTCCTGCTCTATTGTAAAGATGTCTATCCCTATAATTATTCAGATTCATTAGAAATATATCATTGATTATCAAAACAAAACATACCCAAAAACATTTGTCATTAAAAAATAATTACTACATAAATCCTTTATGTGACAAAGTTGTCCAGGGGAGGGTCATGAAAATGGTTTTGTTGCGCTTCTCTAATGCAACGTCTTGTAAGACTTGGAGTAGCACATCCTCCCTAAAAAAACCCTAATCGTTATGCTATGCCACTCTAATTATTACCCTGTAATATCAAGTACTACCTCCAAAACACTACATGGCCAAAAACAATGAATAAATTTCAAACACCAAATTTTAAATTTTTCTCACAAAAATTGTAGATAGTTTTAATTCCTAAAATATTTTGCTGAATGAGCAATAGTTTCACCAAAAGAGACACCAATAGTTTGAGAGACGTAAATTGATGTTCAATATAGTGTGCTAATGGATTTGATGCAACAAAAATGTGGAGTGGTTTCCTTCACATCATCTCTGTCTTAACTCATAGATGTCAAGAGAATTTTAATTGCAGCTACTTGATGACTTGAAATCTTCTTTTTATGGTAGAATATATATAATTTTTAATCAAATCATTACTATTATTTCACTAGTTGTTGGAAAACATGACTCATGATGGAGGTATCTTGATGACAATCATTTTAAACAAGATTGCACTCCTTCAAACTTCACAATCAATATTTCACCAAATATTTTAGCAAACATTCTCTCAATTCCTCCAATAAATCCAGCAAACCTCCACCAAATTAGACTTCAAATAGGTATGTCGTTGGATGATGACGATTATCCCAAAAAATCTATAGCTCATTGGAACAAGCTATGCAAGAAACCTTGTTGTAGCTCTGATACCACTGATTGTTTTATTATCAGATTAACTCACATAAATCTGTATCCAAGATCAGATTAATTCTACTAACAATAAAATATAATATTGAAACTACAACAATATTAGACTACATCAATATCTTAGATATACAACTCTGATGTACAAAATATCATAAGATTACATGTATGATATAGATTGATTACATTTCATGGAGATTTACCTCCAAAATATCATTTTTCTTGACTTTTCAATTCTCTAATTTTTGCTCTCCTATTTCATTCGAGAAATGTAACCTTTCATAAAGAAAATCATCTTGCCACATATGATGTGACTCTTCATTCTCTCTTGACACTTTACACTTTCTCTCATATTGACACATATATTATAAATCATCTACCAAACTAATATTACAAAGGAGATAAATAATATAATATCTCCAACATTTCATTTGCTATATGTGAAGCCTCTACTTTATAAAGTAGGTTCATGAGTTTTCCAAAGCTTGGTGTTTGCTTAGTAATATTTAATATAGTCACAAAAACATTATACTTAGATGAGATAGATCTCAAAATAAGTGGAAATATAGTTTCATAAAATACATTTTCTCCTAGTGCTTGCAATGATGCTTGCAACTCAACTATTCTCCTCATGAACTATTCTAGTTTTTCTCCACCTTTTATATTAAAACAAAGGAGATGGCTCTAGATGAAGATAATTATAATTCTATTATTTGCTTTAAATATTGTTCTTAGCTTCTCTCATGTATATTTGGTTGTGGTTGAATATTGAATGTATGCTTAGACCTCATTTGCTATTCTAAACATGATGATTAGTCCTGCCATTTTATCTGCCTTGCCAAGATTTATTTGTTCTAATTTACTTCTTCATGATAAGTAACAAACCCATCAACTACTTGACATACTTCACTAAATCCACCTCAAGTTAATTTTCCAATGAGTATATATGCCTATACTCGAATTTCAATTGATGGTTCAAAAATATGAGAAAGAATCATGTCTTGCTGAGTACTTCCACTATCAATATTCCTTGGAATATTATTTTTCTTTAAAATAATATTTTAACTTTGAAATTTTTTCATGTGTGCACTTCTCCTTTGTCCACGTGCTGCTATATAATTCGATTTATTTTAAATTTTAAAATTGGCTAAAAAATTAAAGAATTCCTTGATAATGTTTGGTTACCATGCATCGAATGCTATTGTTATAGCTACAATTTCTCTTATTTAAAGGGTGATTTTCACTTGATTATCACAAAGATTTATGCTAGCCTTTCGATGTAATGATTCTTGGTGCAAATTTTCTATGTTGTTGACATGTGTCTATCTTCTTTGTGGGTAGCAGTGTTGAATTATGGCTCTCATTTTGACATTGGTCGTGTCTACAATATAGAGCATTTCTCAAGATGTATTTATGTAAAAAAATTTCTTTATTTATATTTCTTCTATAGACTTTGAACAATATTTACGAGAGATTTCTTTTCATTGCTTGTTCAAATTTGGAGGCTCTTAGGTTTCTTGAAAATAATTTTTGTGAGATAATTCATGCCTAAACTTGGGTGACTAGTATTCATATTTAATGATGTACCTAATGCTATTTTCCTTTGCCTGACTTGAGAGTTTATTCTTTTGGAGATTTTTCTCTTGTTAATTTCTTTCCTTTTTCCTTCAACTATTTTTGAGGTTTTGTCTCCTCTGATATTCCTTCTTTAATTTAAGTTTCTCTTTGCTATACTACTCATTCCATTGAGAAAACAAGGTCTCTACCTAATATTCTTCTCCCAAGGTTTCTATCATTCAAACATTAAAATTTAACCTTCTTGTTGCTTGATAAATTTGGATGAGCATTCTTTTCATGTGAAGTCTGTTGCTTCATGCTTTTTAATTAATATTTTTAATTTGAACCATCCTTTTTTTTTTTGATAGGAATAAAGTTGTTATTATTATCTTTGCTTGGCTGCCTTGTCTAGACTATAGTCTAGATTAAGTTCTCTATCAATGCTTTTTAATGTGATCTATAATCCATTCTTCTCTTCTTCTCCATGTGACTACTCTCTAGATGTATCTCCTTCATGCAGAAAATAAGACACTTTGTATGTTGTTGGAAAAAACACTAATAACTTCTTCATGTTGGTGGGAAGGCATTAAAAAATTTCCAATAATTGTCATCCAAGTATTCAAATAATTCCAATGGTAAAACTTGCTATCTTCTTATTTTATGATTTCTTGCATTCCTTCTTGGAACTTTTGTGCAATATCTTCCTCTATTTAGAATTTTCTCATTTATTTATCCTCCACCCTAAGTTGCTATGGATATCCTCCATGTTTTTTTATTATGCTACCCTTGAAACCTTAAAGTATAGAGGATAACCTCTACAATACTTTCATTTCTATTGCAAGGAGATGATTTTATTCTACTTAAGGAAAATGAAGACAATTTACCTAGAATAAACTTAACCTCTTATGACTTTTCTATTTAAAAACTTTCCTTCACATCTTCCTTTCAAATCTTATCTCTTGAATTTTAAACTTGTACAATATACTTCCTCGTCCTTTGTATTCTTATTTGTTTATTCTAACAATTAATTCAAATGAACTACGATAACCCTTCTTGTCTAATGCTACATATAGAATTTCTTTACTTATATTTTGGGAGTGGACTGTCCTTTATCTAGTCCAAATTACACTACAATATGATCTCCTTGATTCGTCTTGAATTTTATCTCATGATTAAAATTATTTCTTTATCTGTTATTTTTGCATTGTAATATCTTTCCATTTCTTGGCTCACAACATTTGTGGCATTGGAATAGAATTTTTTCATAATCCACTTGATGATCTTATTATATTGATTTAGATTTAATCTTAAAGGATTATGACAAAGGTTTTGACATATCCATAACAATGCATATTTGAGTATATACAATATGCTTTTGCTCCTTAGTAGTTGATCCCTCTTGGATGAGTTCCCCTAGGGCATTTCTACCATCCTTGTTGATAAGCTAATATGGAAGTCCAAAAAGCCTAAACCATACATACAATTTTTAAATGATTCATATATCCAAAGAAAAATTTTCACTCTATGGTCTTAAATATAAGGCATATCTCCTAAACTATTGACCACCACCCATTAATTTATTCTTGGTTTTTGAATTGAAAAAATGATGAGAAAAAAATTTAAGAAAAAAAGTCATGAAGTAATTTGAATTCAATCCCCACTTTCACTTAATATAATTTTGTATCTCCAAAAACCTTGACCAATACTAGTGGAACTTACATATTAACCCTCTACTTTCAAGAACCATTATATCATGCGTGATAATTTCATCCTTGATAATAATTTTTGGTGTAATGTTTTCTATCTAGATTACAATTGCTATATATTTATTCTTTCTCTTATCTCCAACTTTAGCATCCCTAATTATATCTAGGGCATCCTTACATATAATTAGGGATTTCTAATATGGTTTTGCTTCTATGCTACCTAACTTGTCCTTATATGAATACTTCATATTTTGATTTTTTCTAAAGATATGGAGCAAGAAAAGGTAGGACTCACTCCTTACTTGCACTTGCTTCCTATATAAAATCTCTCTCTACTTTTCCCCAAAGTTCTAATACAAGAAAAAATTAGGCTTGCTCCATACTTGTACTCACTTTAAAAAATAGTCATAATATATATAGTAGCTCAACTACTACCTTGGAAATCCCAATGCTTAGGAGGTTCGTAGAAATAAGAAATTGAGCAAATTAAGCCTCCAAAAAATCTTGATATGTAATGCAACACCAAGAGTTGCAATGCATTTCAAATATGTAATTCACTCACCCATGATTGAATCATTGGTTGTAGGAGGGAAAGATTAATCATTGGGCCAAACAGGACAAGGATACATATATGTAGAGACAACAAATAAAAAATGATACTTTTATTCTTGTGGCACCAAAATCTATTTATAAGACTTGTAAGTGTTTTAAGGATGAAATTAGAGGCATGTAACATTTAGTGGTGCATAATTTTTCCAAATATGCCCCTAAATTTATAGATTTACTAGGACTAGAACCTTCTTCCCTAGGTAACTCCTAAATGAGTAAATATCTTTTGGCAATTAAATAAATCAAATCTACATTCTATGGACTCCAAATTGTATTCATAATCTAATTTTAGGATTAATAAAAATACTAGCATAATATTTACTTTTCAATTATGGAACTGCTCTTTTGAATTTTGAAATGTATATTTATTGTGGAACTACCATTTTGCTTTCTAGTATTTTCTTGCTATTATTTCAATTTTATATATGCAAGAGCATATTGTTGTTGTTCAATTTCTTGATGTGTTGATTGATCACACACTCTCCTTGCTACAACTATGACCATATTTTAATTTTATGTAATTACTTTAATCTCTTACACCCCTACCTTTATGCACTTAGATTCTTATATATATATATTGTATTTAGTTTAGATTAGCAAGGATAGTGGAGAGTTGGCCTAAATTTAGAGGTCAAAGGAGGCACATTTATCTTTTTTTCCAATTTTGTTGAATAAATTTGTGATGCATATTATAAATTTGACTTTTTTGGCATTGAAGAGTGGTTCTGGCATGCCCCATGGACCAAGGGCTTGATTTCCACATTGAAATCAAGACACAAAATTTTATAAATATAATTGGATTAAATTGAAGCTATATTTTGAAATTTGCTTGTGAAATTAAAAGTGATTTATGGAATGACAACTACATTACAAACTTCAACAAAGTTCTAAATGTTTTTGGAATGCAAGCAAAAAAATCTCAACAATTTGTTTTAATTTATCTTTAGATTGCACTTTTCATTGTCAAAGAGTGTTTCAACAATTTTGAAGCAATTTCACATATTTTCCATCCAACAAGCTATTCACTTCTTCATGAATTAATTTTCTATTAAGGACAAAAAAAGGTCCAAGTGTTGAATTAGAAAATACCCTAGTTTTGGTAACCAAATCACTTTCCCTAGAAAATAAATGATTCACTCTATTTTATTTTTCCAATTATTTTTGAAGTGATTCACTCTAATGAAAATTTATTTTTTCTAACTAATTTTTTTTGTTTATATAGATACAAATAAGGTATGATCCAGAATTATGAGTACGTGGTCTAAGACATAATATTCCAATATATATTTGTGTCTAATTAAACTCATATAGTACCAATGTAAGAACATGAAAGGGAAGAATAAGACCATCATGTGGATAATCCACTGGTATGGGGAGTTCTCAAAATAGTCAAAAAATTCAACCAAAAATATCTTCAAGCTCCTAAATGGAAATAAGTCAACCTCCAACATCCTTTAATACTTAAAGCAAACCTTCACCAAGTCTTATTCCTAGTTAATAATTGCCTAGGTCAAGTCAATTAACAAATATTTCAAAAAAGGTAATTCCTCCAAATGAACCTCCATCCCAAGGTTAATTGACTCCATCTAAAACTAATGTTTGTAATGTTACAAGAGAAATAAACCCACTAGAAATAAGTCAAGGTATCACATAGAATTAGTAAGCATTTATTGGTCAAATGGGGATACAAGTAATTTAGGGTACTGTTTTGAATCAAGTATTACCTCTAGCTAGTTAAATTATGTAAAAGAGATAATGCTTTATGTCTCAACCTAATAAAAAAACTATAGTATGGCTTGCAAAAATCTCTATATAATAATAATTTACAAGCTATACCCAATAAAAATCAATCTTATCCAAATCCATATCTTATGCAAAATATGAACCCTTAGTTCCATCATAATATTATGCTATCCCACAAAATCCATAGGGATTCCACCAATAATAAATGATCCAAAGCATGCCCTTGCCTTAAATGTACATTGGCCCATATAAAGGGCAAATGAAATATCCACCATCAATGCAATATGGGTAAGTTTCCCAATGCTACCAGGTGTTTATGCCAACTAAGCCTCAAAATCAACTTCTCAACTAGACTTACTAAGGACCTTTAAATCTAATGGTCTACTCCCCCATCACACCTATTACTATGAAGTCTTTACCTACCTTTGATAGGAATGGACGTAAAATGAATTTAGATCATCTCAACAAGTTATCCAAATTGAAGTCAATACATCATATTCAAGAAGTAAATATCATGGTATGCTTACTCATATACTCATTAAGGGATAAAACACCTTAGTGGTACATAGGTTTACCTAAATTTTGTTGCCAATTGGGATTTTATTGTAGAACCATTTATAAAGATTTTTATTATTTTAGAAAAAGTATATTTAGTTATTTTCCAATTAATTCCATGCAAAGACATTCTAAAGAAAATACTCATGATTATAAAAACTAGGTTAATGAGGAATCTAACTTAATTATATAAAATATGCACCCTAATGAGGAATAATCTTTTCCATATTACATAAATTATATAAATTGTGCACCCTAATGAGGAAAAATATTTTCCATATTACATAAAAGGCTTACAAGCTAATTCAGCACCAATGGTTTGTAATTCTTATCATGTTACTTTAGCTATAACTTTTAAGGAAGCATCCCACACTGAAGATGTTCTTATTAGGGTAGAAAATTTATCTCCTACTTTGCCTATGGTTTATGTAGCTTGCATGGCATAACATATATAAATTCTTAGACCTCCTCCTAGCATGGAATCAATCTTGAAGATCAAATCACCCTCCAACATATCTATCTATCCATAAAATAATTCTACCTATAAGGTGTCTCTCTTAGGGAAATCATTCCTTCATATCTTTCCATCCCAAATTACCCCCTTTACCAACTCTGCTATAAAAATAATAATGTCACTAATCTATTTCAAAGTCAATATTATAGATTAAAGAGCCAAATGATTGAAATTATGGATATGATGAAAACACTAGTAAATTACACCAATATCGATAAAATAAAAATAGATATGGTAGCCAAATTATCAATGATAATAGTCAAATTATTAACAACAAAGAATTCCATATCTAACAAAGGAATAGGTTCCTCGTTAACATATAAATCAACGAAACAATTAGGTGTAGAACAACATGGTTAATTTAAATTTAAATATTAATACCTTATGGTGATTTTCTTACAATATTAGGAATAATCCCATTGAATATGCTATGTCTATAAGAAACACTTAGACAAAGATGCATAATGGTGTAAATTCAGCTACAAGAGACCAACAAAATGGACTCCGATCACATAACACAAATGCAATAATGGAAGAAAACTACCAATTGATATTCTTATCATTCCTGAATTCACACCCCTTCTAAAAAATATTACAATCCATCAAATAGAAACCAAAAACCAAATAAACCCAAAAGAAACCCTAAAAATGTCTTTTTTCTAAAACTACTAAAAATAGATATTTTTCCTAAAAACTGCTAAAAATATAAATGAGTCGAATTGCACCAAAATTCGGTGCACACATCCCTCTTAAAATAATGAACCTTAATTTAAAATATTAGGTCTCAACTTAAGGTATAACAAAATATAATAAACTTCTAACAGCCAAAAAAACCCAAAAAACCTAGGAACCTATTCTAAAAGCTAATTTTGGGGCACTAGATGTCGGAGTTAGGTATCGAAAACATGATTTTTGGAGGTTTAGGAGGATCAAAGATCATACTGATGCATAACATGCACATGGAACCACCTATTAAATTTCAAGACAAATGGGCGTACGGTTCACAAGTTATGGCTCCGACAAGGTGCATCATTCTCCTCTAGTGAAAAAGAACTCAGCTCCTACGAGTTCAGCTGAATTGAAATCCTATAGCTTCTGGTTATCAATTTTCTTTAGCTCTAACTCTAAAAACCAAGTGTTATTTGACTATGGTAATCCTTCCCACTGAACCAGGAATTTTTTATAGCTCCCATGTCTGGTGGTGATCACCTTCTTATTGAGCACCTGTTCAACTCTATCTTTTTTCTTCTTAGGCATTTGTCGTGCCCAATTTACTATATCCTATAATTCACCATCCTCAGTAGTACTAGGATATTGAAATAAATCAAAAATATTAAAAGTAGGTGAAATATCAAATTCATCGAGCAACTCCAGTTTATAGGCATTATCATTGATCTTCTTCAAAATCCTGCATGGCCCAATTTTCTTAAGTTTCAATTTGTTATACGTCCCCTTAGGAAATATTTATTTCCTAAGATGAACCATGACCATATCACCCTCTTCAAACACTTTCACCCTTTTGTGTGCATCAACAGACTCTTTGTAGTGAGCATTACTACTCTGCAATTTTGCCATCACTGACTCTTGCACTTTTTGGATATGCTTAGCAAATGCTTATGCATCATCACTAAATTTTTCCCCAATTGGTAACTTAAAAAAATATAATACACCTCTAGGATTTTGACCATAAATAATATGAAAAGGAGATTTACCTGTTTACCTATTCATTGAACTGTTGTATGCAAATTCAGCTTGTGACAAGGCTAAATCCCATTGTTTTGGTTTTTCTCCAACTATGCGTCATAAGAGGTTTTCCAAGATTCTGTTCACTACCTTTGTTTGTCCATCGGTCTATGGGTGGTAAGCACTATTGAAATGCAACCTAGTATTCAAAATTTTCCACAATGTCCTCCAAAAATGACTCAATAACTTAGTATCCCGATTAGAAGTAATAGTATTTGGAACACCATGCAACCGCACAATCTCATCAAAGAATAAGACTGGAGTCCTAGTTGCATCATTAGTTTTTTTACAAGCAATGAAAAGCACCAATTTTGAAAATCTATCTACCATAACAAAAATTGAATTCTTACCCCTCCATGTCTTGGGTAACCCCAACATGAAATCCATACTCAGACCGGTCCATGGTCCTGTAGGAACTGGCAGTGGCATATACAACCCTGTATTTGATGCATGGCCCTTAGCCATTTGTCATACTCTACATCTAGAGACAAACTTGATTATATCTCTCTTCATTTTTGGCCAATAGTACTTCTCCTCTACAAGAGTGGTAGTTTTGATGACTCCAAAATGACTAGCCAAACCCCCACTATGTAATTCCCTCAAGGTGTTCTCTCTCAAAGAGCCATTGGAAATGCATAATTGATTACCCTTAAACAAGTAACCATTCTATAAAAAATACTCTTAAAAAATAGTATGGGAATCGCCCCCTACCACACTTTTGCACTGTTGCACAATATTCCCAAAATCCGCATCAGATTCATACAAATATTTAATCCCCTCAAATCCTACCACTTCATTCTCCATAGTGGTCAACAAAAAGACTCTCCTAATCAATGCATTAGCAGCCTTATTTTTTTTCCTGACTTATGTTTCAGGACAAATGTATATTGTTGCAAAAATGAAACCCATTTGGCATGCCTGCTATTTAACTTTTTCTAAGAATTGACATACCTCAATGCTTCATGATCAGTAAACAACACAAAATCCTTTGAGATTAAGTAGTGCCTCCAATGTTGCAATGCTTGCACAATTACATAAAATTCCACATCATATGTAGAATAATTCATTCTTGCATCATTTAACTTCTCATTAAAAAATGCTATAGGTCGGCCCTCTTGACTTAAGACACCACCAATTCCAACAAATAAGGCATCACAATCAACCTCAAACACATTACTAAAATATGGTAACACTAGAACAAGGGCTTTTGATACCTTCTTCTTCAAGAGTTCAAAACTCTCTGTTGCTATCATAGTCCATACAAACTCTTTTCCTTTCGTGCACTCAGTTATAGGGGCAACTATACTACTAAAGTTCCTGATGAACTTCCTGTAAAATGTAGCTAGTCCATGAAAGCCCCTTACTTCTATTATAGATCATGGAAGAGGCCATTCCAGAATCACATTCACTTTCTCATCATCCATCCTCATGCCATCTCTCAAGATTACAAATACTAAAAACACTAAAATATCTTGAATAAATCTATATTTCTTCAGGTTGACATGCAATTTCTCCTTCCTGAGCACGTCTAACACTAATTTTAGGTGTAACAAATGGTCTTCACTTTTACTATAAATCAAAATATCATCAAAATACACAACCACAAACTTACCATTATATTCTCGTAGTACTCTGTTCATCAACCACATAAATGTACTGGGTGTATTAGACAACCCAAATGGCATCACCATCCACTCGTACAATCCATATTTTGTCTTAAAAGCTATATTCCATTCATCCCCTTCTCGAATTCTGATCTGGTAGTAGCCACTATGTGGATCACTTTTACTAAAGTATTTAGCTCCAACCAATCCATCCATCATGTCATCCACCGTTGATATAGGATACTGATACTTTATTGTGATTTTATTTATGGCTCTACTATCTACACACATTCACCCGTCACCATATTTCTTCGAGGTCAGCAATTCTGGAGTCACACATGGAATCATACTCTCCCTAACTAATCCCGTCTTTATCAACTCTGTCACTTGCCTACTCAACTCTACATTCTATGTCAGGTTCAACCGATAAGATGCCTGATTTGAGAGCGCTGATCCTGGAATCAAATCCATGTGATGTTGGATATCCCTTTTTGGTGGTAGCCCATATGGTAACTCCTATGGTGTGATATCTTTATATTCACTTAGTAACTTAGATGCCACTGTAGGCATAACCACTTCCTATGTTTCTAGCTTCCTAGCTGTTAAGGCATAATATAAGCTAGCATCCCTGATATCTGTAAGAAACTCCATCATCAACAAGATCTCACTAGGCCCATCCTCCTTTAAAGGTACAAGAACTACCTTTACACCATCCTTCCAAAATGTGTAAGTATTCTTTCTCCCATTATGGTTAGTATCGCTGTCGTACTGCCAAGGTCTTCCCAATAGAATGTGACATGCATCCATCAAGATCACACCACACTTCATCCTTGTAAGTGCTTCCAGTTGAAAATTTAATTAAACACCTCTGATCTACTATTACCTCATTCCCCTTCTTAACCCATGAGATGCGATATGGATAAGGATGTTTTTCACATTTGAGGTGCATTTTATCAACCATGACATTTGACACCATATTCTCACAGCTACCACCATCAATGACAATATTACATACCTTCCCTCTTGATGTACACCTTGTTAAAAATATATTCGTTCATAGCCATGAATATTCACCATCTATGGTCTGCCACTTTGATTTTCTCTACACCATCTCTTTCTTAGGAGCAATAAATGTCCTTATCATAAGTGCTTCCCACATGTTAGCAACAACTTCATCCTCATCATGCTCTTCCATCTCAATCGGATTGACCCTTCCTTATCCTCCTTGACCCCTTTCTTGGACATCATGTTGGGGAAACTCAAATGCTCTATGAACCTCCTCATCACATCCATAATAGGTATACGACCTCATCGAATAATTTCCATTTCGTCCACCATTGTAATCTCTACCTTGTTGGTATCCTCTTCCTCTCAGATTTTGCCCATATTCTTCTTGTTTAGCAGGTATTGAGGATTATCCTTTGAGAAAATTAGATCCACTTTGACCCCGACATGAAGAGGGTGTGAATCCCTTCTTACATCTTCTATTAATCCTTTTCAATGTCTCCTCTTCCTTGAGGGCCATTTGATATGCATCCTCCACTGTAAGAGTGTGATGCATGCTCATCTCATCTTGAACAACAAACCTTAGGCCATTTACATACCTGGAAGCCTTTTGGTCCTCCGTATCATTGTGCTCCACTCAAATGGATAGCTTGTAGAATTCATTAGTATAGTCCTAAATGCTTTGATCCTTCTGTCGATGATTCTAAAATCTACAAAATAGGGTTTGGGAGTAGTCTACATGTATAAACTTTTCCTGTAACTTCTTC
The DNA here is from genome assembly GCA_028583015.1 of Wollemia nobilis. Classification (NCBI taxonomy): domain Eukaryota; kingdom Viridiplantae; phylum Streptophyta; class Pinopsida; order Araucariales; family Araucariaceae; genus Wollemia; species Wollemia nobilis. The sequence continues at coordinate 17,132,163 of JAQPPZ010000521.1, forward strand.
TTCATCTTTATCTAATCCCTCATCTTTTCCTTTCCATTCCTCTGTCGTGTAGTCTGTAAATGATCCCACTAAATCAATGCATGTCCTTTCAAATTTGTGCATGTGAGCTTAACCTTCTTCTCTTCAGGAAGGTTACTCCATTCAAAATATTTTTCTAGGCTATTGATCCAATCGATCAACTCCTCTGGTTTCAACCCACCAGCATACTTGAGAACCTCGATCTTGATCCCATATCGATTCCCCTTAAGCCCCTCTAGAGCTCATATAAGTTGATTTTCAAAACTGTGTCCTTATTTCTCTAGGTCCTCTAGTTCTACTTCTGTGTGGACCTAATATCCACGTTCCTTAGGTATGTTTTCATCATCAAATCCTTGATCTACATGTGCCCTGGGATGTATCTCTCCCATGCGATCAATTACACTAGTCAGCCGTGTTATTTCTACATTTAGATCCTTGATTTACCTTTTCATCTAGGCATATCTTCTAGGTGGCATCTGTCCTTCACTAGCGAGATCACACCCGCTCTGATACCAAATGGTGTAAACTCAGCTACAAGAGACCAACAAAATGGACTCCAATCACATAACACAAATGTAATAATGAAAGAAAACTGCTAATTGATATTCTTCTCATTATTGAATTCACATCCCTTCTACAAAATATTACAATCCATCATATAGCAACCAAAAACCAAAGAAACCCTAAAAATATCTTTTTTCTAAAACTACTAAAAATAGATATTTTTCCTAAAAACTACTAAAAATAGAAATGAGTCGGATTGCACCCAAATTCGGTGTACACATCCCTCTTACAATAATGAACCTTAATTTAAAATATTAGGTCTCAAATTAAGGTATAACAAAAGATAATAAACTTCTAACAGCCAAAAAAACCCAAAAAACCCGGGAACCTATTCTAAAAGCTAATTTTGAGGCACTAGATGTCGGAGTTAGGTCCCAAAAACATGATTTTTGGAGGTTCAGGAGGATCAAATATCATCCTAATGCAGAACACGTATGTGGAACCACCTGTTAAATTTCAAGGCAAACGGGTGTACGATTCACAAGTTATGGCTCCGGCAAGGTGCATCACATAACTAGAAATTTTAAATACAATCTATAACATTAGCGCAAGTAATTCCAATTACAATACAACTATCCATAATAAATCCATTAGTTTATCAACTACTAGATATAATCCAAAAATTAGTCGTAGCTCTTCCAAATCCAAATATTACCATATTTATAAAATTTTATCTTTTAAAAGAAGATGTAGATTTCTATTTTGAAGATACATAGTATGTGTTAATCAGTGAAAAGGGATATGGGAATTACAACAAAATAGAGAAAATTGCTATGCAAGAACCAACCAAGAAGCAAGATGAATATGATATCAACACTACATTATTAAGGAGTGGATGACTACCTCTACATGTGAAAGACAATGGGTAAATAATATCTGACAAGCATGATACAACAATAAGGTATTAAAAAGGGACTTACAAGAAATCCATCAACTAATACTATATGAGAAAAAGGAAAAGAAACCCAAGAGGAGGCAATGATAGTCAATATGGAAAATGAGAGGGAGAACCTATACAAGTAGGAAGAAAACTATTGAAGTACTTATCCATGACTAGTGAATGCACAATCACAAAAAGACAATACAAACATTTATGTCATATAGTGAAAGTAGCACTACTAAGTTAGATTCATAATTTCCAAATAAATGAAAATAATATCAACTAAATTTAAAATGTTAGAAGTTCTAGCATTTTATAGAAAGATATATTTGATTAAAAATCTCTCAAACAACAATAAAGAAATTGCATTAAAGTTAAAGCTATAACATAGCAATGAGCGCAACCTAATCTAGTAGATGAGTAAAATTTAATAACTAAATATCCATGAGATATTTGTGTAAGTTGAGTTAATATTGAATAATAATAAATCCAAGACATTGAGGCTACCACCATTATATGTCATGCCAAAATAGAAAACTATTTGTTGAGGAGTTATATAGTGTATTTTGAAGTAGTTGTAATGGTGATGTTGAAGGATACCTAGGAAGAGATGGGGATACCATATACTAAAATTACCAAAAATCTTATTCAGATGAATGGGACCAGGGTAAATTCTATGAGACTCCTGAAATATTTAATCATGACATTTGTGAAGCATTTACAATTGGTAGCTGTTCAAGAAGTCATTATGGTCTATTTTCCACCTTTCTTTAGGATGCTATTATCAAGGAAATGGACTAAGAAATTGTCAAGGGATGAATGTTTGGAAATGGGATATGCACATGAAGGTTTTTAAGGATCGAAAAAAAATCAAAATAAAAAATATCCTCCATGCAACTAGCTTTTACAGAAGCTTGATGATGATGAGGTCCTAAATTGGAATAAAATTTCAAAGTTTTTAGATGAAGAAATGATTAGAGGTGGGATTTTTTTAGAAATTGATATGAATAAGGTATCCTACAAGAATATGATGGACCAAAACTAAATTTTGAAGAAGCTGATCTTAGGAATTATCTAATATATAAAGAGTGTACTATTATCCCAACCTTAACTAGCAAACATGATTAAGGATTATATGGCATATGGATGATACATTTTGATGGTGCATGAATAAGAAATGAAATTGGTGATGGTATTCAATTAATTGACCCTCAAGAGCTCATTGCAAAAAAGTTAATTGATCCTCAAGATATCCAACTAAACTATACTTGTAGGTTATTGTTCAATTGCATAAAAAATGATGTTGAATATGAAACACTTTGTATAGGACTGAGAAAATTTGAAAATATGGGTGTTAAAAATATAAGGGTTTTTGTTGAATTTGAGTTAGTTATAAATTAGTAAATTTAGATTGTGCCACCAAAAATAAACACCTAAAATATTATAAGCATGATGTTTGGAATATATTAGAAAGCTTTTGTACCAATGAGCTTAAATCAATTTGAATGGATCTTAATGCTAAAAAAAACAAGCTAGCTTCCATTGTTTTCAAATTCAAGCAAGCCATAGACATGTGGGATAAAAAAAATAAATTGAGGTAATATTTAGATCAACCCTCCCCAATAATTTGGATCACTCGCAAGTATTTAAAAATGATGAACAAATTATAGAATTTCTTTTCAGAAAGGCTCAACATGATATGGGGACAATGTTAAGGATGTGATAATTCAATATAAGACCAATCAATTTACAAAGGGGATAATCATGTTAGAGATATTATTTAACCCTAATTATAGTTCTAGAAATTCAAGTTTTAAAATGAAGGTATTTTCATATTGCCCAATTGAAATAACCAAGGATAAAAACCTGCTCCTAGAAAAAGAATACATTAAGGAAGAAATAGTCTTGTTCAAGGAGCTTTTTGGGAAGTATTGAGACATTATTGCATGGATATATGAAGACCTAAAAATATATGACAAGAATACCATTGAACATACTATTAAACTATAACCTAGAGCTATACCCTTTTTCTAAAAATATGGACTTTCCAACCCAAAAATCAAAGTAGTTATAAAAAAAGAGCTCCTCAAGCTTCTATATGCATAAATCATGTTCCCATAAAAAAATCTACATGGGTGGAAAACGTACTTCCCATATGCAAGAATAATGGGGAAATAAAATTATGCATTGAATAAAGCACCTCTAAAGGACCATTATCCATTGTCACCCATTGATCAAATTCCATATAAAGTAGCAAGGTCCCAAATGTTATCCTTGATGGTTTTTTTGGATACAATTGAATATGGATCAAAGATGATGATAACCTAAAGACAACCTTCACAACTAAGTGGGGAACCTTTTCTTATCAAAGGATATATTTTAAAATATATAATCTAGGGGCCACATTCTAGAGAGACATGGATATCATTTTTTCTATCTTGATATATGAGATCATACTCATATACCTCAATGAATTTATTGTCTTTTCAAGAAAAGGATTAAACAAATTGAACATCTTAAATAAATTCTTAAAATATGTAGAGTATGGAACCTCCTTAAATCAAAGTAAATAAGGATTTTTCATTGGTCCCAATCAAAGTAAAGAAATCTAAGAGTTAACTCTACCCTCATCAATAAAATGTATAAGGTCATTTCTTGGATAGATTTGGGTTATGAAAAAATTCATAAGTAAATTTGCACAATTAGTTTGCCATACTACCAAGATGCCACCTTTGTCTAAAATAGATAACGAAAACAATATTTTCAAGGAATAAAAATTAAGTCCACCAAAGCTCCAATCCTAATAAACCCACACTTTTCCAAATATTTGAAGTTATGTATTTGATGTTGATAAAAGTATTGCCATAGTGATGACTCAAAAAAATAAAAAAAATAAAAACATCCTATTTCTTTCGTGAGAAAAGTTCTCCACAATTGCAAGGAGCAATATGATGATCTTAGGAAATTTAGACATTACTTATCCTAAAGCACAACCACTATTTTTATGGTACATAATGATGTCACATAGTGAATTAGGAAAAAAAGAGGTTAGGTTGGATAAATCAATTCTAATATTTTAACAAAGAAATATTGTTGACCAAGTTGGTTAGAGGAAGAAACCTATGTGAAAACCTTGCCATGTTAGCTCTTAGGGAACACGTAGCACTAATGGAGGAAAGTAAACCTAATGATCAACCAGGATGGATGGGAGATATTAAAAGATACATGATAATGAGATAAGTTATAGGTAATTAGACATTAAAAGATATTCTTAGATTTAGGTAAAATGTGACTCACTACACAAGGTTAGACAACGTATGCTTCTAGAACTAATAAGATGAAGTTTTGCTATGATGCATGGAGAAATAAAGGATGAAAACCCAATTAAAGAGTATCATGATGAAGTATGACACTATTTTGCAAACTATAGCTCAAAATATCCTAAAGGTAGGGTACTACCAACCTACACTTTTCATAAATTGCTTGTAATTGATAAAGAACTATAAGGCTTATCATATGTTAATAGGTAAGATAAGGAAAGCACAAATACCCTTAAAACCCAATTATTATTATAGTACCTTTTAAAAAATGGGTCTTAGAATTTATTGGGAAAATTAGTTTTTTATCAAGCATATGGTATGGATGGATTCTAACTACCACTGACTACTTTATTAGATGGACTAAAGCAACATCGATCAAATAAATAAACCAAGAAGCCATCATATAAATCCTTGAAGATATCATAATTGGGTTTGAGACTCCTTTAACTATTTTAATTAACAATGTTATCATCTTCATACGATTTAAGCTGATAAAATTTGCACTTGAGTATGCTTTTTATTAAAAATGCATTCAATTATTATCCTCAAGGTAACGACTTAATAGAGTTTACTAGTGAAAAAATTGTCAAAATTTTAAATAGGATGACAACCAAGTCACAACAAGGTTGAAACAATATTGAAGAAGACATTATGGATAGATAAAATAACACCTAAAGCTTCCATTGGATGATCTCCCTATAAACTTATCTTTAGAAATAAAGTAATGTTTCCAATTAACATAAAACTTCATTCTCTCTAAATGTCCTAAAAATCAAAGCTTGAGGATATAAATATAACCACAATAAATCATGGTTGAATGCTTTATTAAAACCAAAATAGGAAAGATATATATTTTTAAAAGATTCATACAACATTAGTTGGTAGCAAGAGGTATTTCAACAAGGAGGCTACTTAAATAGAGTACAAAGAAGTAGATTTTGTTTTCAAGTGGTATGAGGATAGAGCCAATCTTGGATGCCATTAAATTTTTGATTCTCATTGGAGTGGATCATACCAAATTTATAGAGTCATAGAACTTAATGCTTATAGATTGGTGACACATGATAGAACATCACTACTTCTTTTCATCAATGAGAAGCGACTAAGGCCCATTTAAAGAGTTTGAAAAAGAAAAGCAATTGTAATTATGTATAGTAGAAATTTTTCTTATTTAAAATTTTCCTTCCATCCTTCGTTACCACTTCTACTTTTAATTTTCTAAAATAAAAGACAAAAATATCAAAAGATAGGAAAATACAAACAAAATGATAAAAATAGGAAAAAAGAGGAATTTTTAAGTTTTACCGAAAACCTTGAAAAATATATTTAAACATCACATCTTTCCTTTTTTCCCCTTTCTTGGAAAATTTTATGAAGTTTGTAAAATTTAACAAATTGAAAGAAAAAGGAGCAATTCACTTGACAAATAGTGAATTTTTCTGATTCAAGGAGTGAATATTTATATTTTCACAGAGTCAAAATTTTCACTAAGGCAATGAAGGCTAAATACAAGTGAATTGATCTCAAGGTGTAATAAATACAAGTGGTTGTATGCATGAGGGAGGCTTAAAAACTAATTTTCCCTTAATTTTTTATCATACTACCCACTATGAAAAGCATACAAACCCCTATGATGGTGCTATAAAAAATTCAAAACCTAATGTTTTAAATCTGACCACCATTATTGTAGTCATTATTGTCGACTTTCATATATTATATTATCCATTTTGAAAACCTTCATATTGGCTAGCATTGAATAACTAATTCCTTTGGACGTTTGTCCAAGATGTTTTCCAACCTTTGCTATGAACTTGATTGTATTCCTGATGCCCTTATTTATTTGAAGTGAATCATTCTTTGAGCCCTTTGAAGGGATATATATCAATTCAAATTATAATCTTTATTTGTGCAACTTTAGGCCATAGTTTGTGAATCACTCCCAAAGGCACAAATCACTTAGATCTATTTCAAAAATTTGTCTAAGTTCTTGAATGAAAATTTACTAGATGAGGTTGAGTGATCACTCAAACTTAAAAAGCAAAAAAAAAATTCTTCTAAATATATACCGAATAATTTGCTCTGTCTTAATGAGTGATTCACTTCTAAATTAGTGAATCACTCCCCCAAGCCTTGAATTAGAAAATTTGCTCATGCCCAAAATTCTAAGTTTCCACAATGGGAACTAACACAACCACCACCAATTCCTCTATGGTTAAATTTAACCTTGTTAGTCCTCCCACTACTACCACCACAACACTAGCTAATATCCAAGTCGAGATGATGCAAACTTAGTCTCTAGATGCATAAGCAAGCATACCCAATGATAAGAATAAGGAATATCCTATAAAGTCCAAGAAGCTAAAATAAATTTATGATGAGCCACATCAAAATATAATAGAAGGAAAATTAAAGCACTCCCTTATACATGTAATAAATAAGACACAATGAAGGTATAGTATAGGTCAAGAAATAAATTCATGGAACATAAGCCAAATTTGGATAATAGGGCTAGATATGAACTTGGTGCCATGGATATGGGACTTCCAAAAAATAGTAGAGAGGTGCACTAAAATATATAATTAGGAAGTTATCTTCTTACAGTCTTAGGAAGAGAAAGCCTTCATTAAAGCTGAAGAAACTAGGAAGATACTGAATGTAGAAGCTAATCCAGTAATGTGGGTGACTTGCAACCAAGGTGAGTACTATAAAATATTTGATTATTATCACTAGAGGGAATTTTTAGGGTAATATTAAAAGGATCCTAAGGAATCTCAAAACTTTGAGCTTCCATTGAAGATTAACTAGTACAAAGATGATGTGTAGTTGGTCTTGTCAGACATAGCAATGGTGCTAGGAGATATCACCAACAAACTATTGTATAAGAAGCATATTGCCCTTATAAATTTAGTGGAAATTTATCCATGACAATTCTAAATGATAGATTGTATAAAATTCATTATACATTAGATAAATAAATAGCTCAAGGGATTTAGGTTGAAATGTTTATCTTATATTAAATATGGCATTGGTTTTTGATATTGTAATTTGACTAGATGGGCCTTGATAACAAGCCTTTACCCATTATTGACTACATAGATGTACCCTTACAATAAGAGGAAAAACTATCATATGACATCTATGAAAAAATATACCATCATATTATGAAGGGTATGAAGGAGAAAGTACCCTAGTTATCAGAGGAATTTTACAACATGCTAAAATCAAGTAAGCTTCCCAATGGATATTTTTACCTTAGGAAATATAAGCCCTTAATAAAACTGTTTAAATTCTATGCAATGCCATATGACTTGTTCATGTTCATGCATGATTATCTATTCAACATTGAGTACATGTGATAACTAGACTCAATATACTTGAAATACTTTAAAGGACAAATAAATCCATGTTTTACAAGGTAAAGAAGCCAATTAAGGACATAACACCTAGTTAAGAGTGTTCTTACTATAAATTGATGAAAAGATAAAAGTATGGGAATAACCCTCCTAAAATTAATTTTGATTATATGATCTTGAGATTTTTTTCAAGGAACTAAAAGCTCAAGGGCTCAACACCTTTTATGTACATGAGAAGAGATAAGGGCTAAAAATGAAGTGAATCTAAGCAAGGACTCACACTAGCTAATTTGAAAGTACCCCATGGATATGAATATGAGATACAATAGTATTATGAGAATCCATTGACCTAGTATACTTGATATTCTAGTGTTAAAAATCATGATGAATTTGACCTTAATTATAAAATCAATCATCAGTTAAGGAGTTCCCTCAAGAAGTACAAATACATGACAAGAAACATACATAGCCTAGTAAAACATACAACATGAAACATGGACCTTGAAATCCTCTAATCACAATGGGCCATTCAACATAGAATTATTGCATATTTACTAAAGATACATGAGAATACTAATGAGGCCAAATCTAGATATAAAATCTCCAACTAGTTTGGATATCACCTTGTATAGAGCCTAATCTACATTGATACTAGTAATAACACAATTTAGGAGACAAACAAGGAACAAAAGATCAAGGAGAAATATCCACATGGTTTGATATTAGAAAATATGGGTATAGGTATAGATATAACTCTAGAGGAGGGTGCAATGATACTAGAAGATTGTAAAACTCTATAAGTCATGTGTTTCTCCAAGTTTTTATCATAAATAAACAATTAAAGTAGTTGTTCATTATCACCTCTAGTGAAGAAGCAAACATAAAATTTTGAACTTATGATTAGGCATGTAAGAAAATAAATCACCAGGATAGAGATACAATAGAGGCTTCTAGCACTACAACAACTTATTCTCATCCTCCTTCTCCTCCTCATCATCATGATGAGTCTCCTCCTACCCCTTCTTATTCTCCCACTATATTTTTCCCAAATTTTTCTTCTCTTCTCACTTTTTTTTTTAAATTTTTATTCTCCTCCCACTTATTAATTTCCTCCTACTTCTTTTGATGCACCCCTTCTCCATAAACAAGTGTAGTCATCATATCTCTAGGAGGCACTCTACCTCCTATTTTTTGTCAAGTCTTCAATGTATCCACTTCACCCATTGTTTTATTTCCATAACCATCACCATGAGGTGTCCACTAGTTTCATATTCTGTGAGTCACGCTCATATCCATTAGTTTCACCATTATCCACTACACTAACTAAATTTCTTGTTAAAGTACCAATGACTATTTTTCCATTCACCTCCATATCCACCTAGTTTGCTCCACCTACTCTATTGTCTCTCCCAATTTGATTTCCAAGCATTTTACTATAGATACACCTTAGAAGGATGATAACATTACCAACATATGTCTTTCTAAACAAGTCTATCCACACCACCAAGAAGCAATAGAATCTTGTAAGAATTAGCCATTTTTTTTTCTTGAAAATTATTAACATGCTAGGAGAAAGATACATACAAGAAGAAATCAACTAAATGAAGGAGAAATAAAGGAACATAAAATGCATTCTTCACAATAAATAAGTAAAATACTAAGGTACTAGTGGTCTATGATTATAGTTAACAAAGGGTAGGAAAAATATCACAATCATAGAAGCACTAAGAAGAGACCCCACCAAACCCTCCATAACCTTGAGAAATTTTTTCACTATACCATATGATCTAAGAGTTGATCCAAACTAATTCATACTAGATATTACAATTGATAGATAAATTATAACTTAGGACAACTATAAAAAATGTAAAACTGGTGATAGAGAAAAAAACCCATAAGAAGTAGGTGCAAGTCAATATATAAATGATAAATTAACTAATAAATTAAAAAGAAATAACTTTAGTAGGCTAAGGAACTACGAAGCAAACTTGTTGAAAATAAGAAATAAATAAAGCAACTAGAGGATTTGTTGTTGCAACTTTTATAATTGAAGAATTATATTAGATAACAACTTGAGGATGAAAATAAAAACTTACAAATAGATAAAATGCAAGCTACATCCTCGGTAAAAGACCAAGAATCTGCCCAACTTAGAAAGTAAAATGAATAAATAAAGAGACAAGTAGAAGAAAAATAAGGGTATGTAGAATAAATTAAGACCCTACAAGATGACATCATAAGCAAGGTTTTGAATGCAAATAGCTATTTTAATTTTGTTGCTAGAGAAAAATTCATCTTGGACCAAATTTCCAAGACTATTTAACAAGCAAAGGATGAGTTGGATGCTAAATAAAGATACCAATAGGTGTTAAAGCAATTGGCCCTTATGATAATAACATAGGTGCAACAACTTGGAGTGATTGATAAGAAGAAGTTGATCAAATAACTAAAACTGGTTCTTAATATCAAGCGATGACTACACTTATACAAGGATATACTTTCCACCTTGGAAAATATTATTGTGAAGATGACCAATGAGATCCCAAAGTTGATAAATGTCGAGTTACCAGATATTTTTGATGAACAAAAGAGGTTGGTCCATGAGGATAAATTATAGAAAATTATTGAGGAAGAAAAGGTCAAGGTTGGGGATGATGCCTCTTCAAACCAAATAGATAAGATAAAGTCACTAGTTGAAAAATTTAAGGGGCTAGCAAATAAATATGAGGGTTAATTTAAGAATATTTATAAATATCTTGTAGGGGAAGCAAAAATTCTTATAGATCTAGAGTTGTTAGGAGATGATATATAACAAGTTTTTCTCAAGACACTACCATGATGACCAAGGGGATTCAACAAAATTTATAATTTTGTACTATGATGACCTTGATTTTATAGACTTCATGCCTAAGGATAGAGGCAAAAACTAGGATCTCTTGCAAATCAAACATGGTGCCCCATTAAGTCACTAGAAATACAATAGCTTATCTGCTATCTTGGAATTTTTGATGTTTAGGAGGCTTGTAGAAATGATAAATTGAAAAATCAAAGATCCTAAAAATCCTAATATGTAATGCAACACCAAAAGGTATGATTCCCTCTAAAAATATAATTTGCTCACCCATGAATAAATTTCTAGTTGTAGAAGGATTGAATCACTCTACTTCAAGGAGGATCACTCCTCTCGTAGGAGAAAATTGCTTATCATTAAGTCAAGTGGGACAAGGATGCATGGATGCCAAGGCAACAAAATAGAAATAAATATTTTTGTCCTTTTGTCATGCCAAAATCTATTTAAAAGGCTTCTAAGTGGTTTAGGCATGAAATTAGAGGCATAAAAAATTTAATAGTGTGTAAATTTATAAAGATACCCTTAAATTGATAGATTTATTAGGAGTAGAATCATATGACACACAAGAAGCAAGGGTTATGGCTATGAAATCAACCTTTGTGAACCTTATACTGTATCAGGTGCTTATATCACGGTGTGTAATGTGACTGAGTAACACCATCATGAAATAAACATCTTGAGTTTTCTAGATTTCCCTACATTTGCTAAATCTATTTGCACCTACATTAGCTACTACCGCATGGCATGATATCTCTTGAGGGCATTCTACCTTAGCTATAGCTCTTGCTTCCACTTACAAAGCTGGCATGCTATATGGATTTATCTTGACACCTTGATTCAAAATGGTGCTAATATGGTGGGCCTATCTATAAAGGTTCATTGACTACTCTAATGGATTGACTAGGGATGGCGACACTAGCAATAGGTTATAAAAATCTATTATACTACCCAAGGTGACTTATTATGGTCATACAATTTGATACCTACAACCCTATATCTATTATCACATAAGAATGAAAATGATCAAATCATAAATTTATAATATAGTCATAAATCATGTAATCTAATCTAACTATGCATGCAATAAAAGCTAAAATATTATGTTGAGTTTGGTTTGGTCTACCTAGGTGATCAAGTGTTCCTATATCATAATCCTTTAAGGAATATATCTCTAGGTATATAGTGTGTTGACCTCACATAGGAGATATCCTCTGTGGATGGGTCCTCCTAGGGATCCTCCTCTATCCCCTCCTCATCCTTCCTTATCACCACCTCCTCTCTTGAAGTAGTGCTCCCCTTGGTTGTAACATCTTCATGGAATCCTCCTCCATTGGAGACTTCTTGCTATTAGTCCATGCATTTTCCACTCTATAGGCTCATCCCTCTACCACATGGGTGCCATAATAGGTGAATCCATCTCCCTCAACATCCCACTAGCTAGGACCCATCTGATTAGATGTGTGGTGATGTCCTTTCTAGGTCCCATATAACTCTATGGCTATAGAACCTTCTCTCTATCTTGGTCCTCTACTAGTGATGTCCTATTATATGTACATATATAAGGGGAATTCTATTAGATTTGTCCACTACCTTCTCTTGTCTACATATCTATCATATGTATAGGAGAGGGATTTATTTGTTTGGATTTGGTTCCTCAAACTACCTAGGATACTTTGTTTAGGTTTGGTTCCTTGAACTAACTAGGTACTCACTTCATTATATGGGGCTTTACCACCATACAATTATGATCACATAGCATGATAATCAATTTTACTATACTCAAATAGTGGAGGTCCTAGTGTCTTGTCTATCATAGATGGTAGTACCATATCCATAGGATTTGATGATTTACACCAAAGGAGGAACCTATTGTTGTTGTACCCCTATACATGAACCCATATCATAGAATAAATTTTAACAGGTTATATTTTGATGTAGACCTAGATGTGGTACATACTAAAATAATCCTAAATCCAAGCTTGTAGTAGATATACAAGTTTAATATCCTATATTATTTAGTATTGGATATAGTAAGGTCATGATAAATAAGTGCTAGTAGAGAATATCCCTAGGATAATACCCTATTTGGTCCCTTTTGGCCCTCCTCTAGGTCTAGGTATAATAAATGTAAGATAGTGATTGGAAACCTATTTGTGCCTTTGTGATAATACAAAAATGTGAATAGAAGGAGGATCCCTATGCATCTCATAAATGGTATCTAGCTCAAATGATAGATGCTATTTATTAAAATAATATATTTTATTTCAATTTTCCTCAGCATTTCTTCCCACTCAACCAATATAAGTTAAGTATCCTCTATATTGGTGATTCATAGGGTTTATCCTTTCACTAAAAACTCAATGATAAAGTATACATCCTACAATATCATTATCTCTACCTACTTATTTAGAGTAGGATTCCATAGGAAGGTGTTGGTTATCATGTTCTAGAATACCATAGACTTATAACAAAAACCATGGTGAGAATAGATGTAAGACACATACAATAAGTTTCCTAGTCCAACCTCTATTAGGAGACCTCATGTCTCTATTATCATGTGCTATTGAAGCACCTCTACATCTATGGTGGATTCCTCCTCCTCCATATGTGGTTGTCTCTCATTGTGTTGTTGTTGTCTACCTTGATTACACTACTAGTTTTGGACTTAGTGTCATGTTAGAAGACATTAAAAAATGATCCACTTTTCATCATTCTCATAAATTCATTCTTATACATCAACCCTCTAACCAACCAAGCCAAATCCACCTTCTAAAGACCTAAAATTGAGCATTTATTGCTTCAAAATGTAAGGTAATATTTGATCTAATTTTCCCTCATAAAGTATTCTACTTTCCCCCCAAAACAACTTCCATCAGATTAGGCTCAAAAAGAGCTTTCCAACGAGTATAATTTTATCCCATTCTGACATCATTTGGTCCCCCAAAATGCAAAAAAACTACACATGGGTCTAGTTGTCTTAAATTCGTGGTCCTTCATTATAGGGCACAAATTTGGCAAAGCAAATTCACATTCCCCTTTTATGGAGCACAAAATACTAAAATTTCAAAATTCCCTTCCTCCCACTTAGCTAAAATCTAACTTTCATTTTTGTGAATTTGTGGTCGACCTTGATCGATCGTAAAATTAGGATTTTAAATTTGCCATCGGTCTGAGATGACTGCAAAATCATGATTTTGCTATTTTACTCTCAAAACCCTAGTTTTGAGCTGACTTTCATGATGTTAACCATAATCTAAGGAATTAATTGCTTTTGAAATGCTCTATTTCTACCTTGCTAGTGTGCTTCTTGTGATTATCTACCTTTGGTGAGCAAGTAAAGGAGCCTTGATGATAGATCTTGTGCATGACTTGTCTTCTAGAGAATGAGAAGATGTCTACCATATTGGTTGCTACCTTCACTCTTTCATTGCTATTTTTTTTCTTCCATGATAGGCTAATCATATTTTTCTTGCATCATTGGTTTTCTTAGATTATTAATATTATATTTTCATTGCATTTTTGCACTTATAGGCTTGTTTAAAACTCTATTGTGAATTCTCGATCCATCCTTACAAGGCATGAATTTGACAAAACCCTTGGTTTCACCCTTTTATTTGTTTCCAAATTCACTCATGCCCATTACAAGGTGGTAATTTGGTTACAAGGACTTGAGGGAAAGTTTCTACTTACAAAATCCTTATTCTATCTCATGCATGTTTATATTTTGGTAACACTACTTCTGTTTGCATTTTGTCTTACTGCATTTTTGTTTGCTTATCTCCAAAAGGTCACAATTGCATTTATTTTTAACTGTCAGTTAAAAGGACCAAGAGGGCTTGACTATTGTACCTCCAAGCTCATTCATATAGTGGCCTAAGTAGGCCCCCAAACACTGATAAAATTTTCTAAGTTTTTGTAGTTGTTTTGTAGGTCTAGCTAAACTTATGATCGATATTTTTAGGGTGCAAATTTGGGTTTCCAGTTGAGGATTTTGGGGTGTGAATTAGGCTAGGATCAACCACAAGACCAAGTAAGTATTCTGATAGATATTTTAGGATGTTTTTTGTGTGTCTGTGTTATTCCAGATTTAGATCACAAGAAAAATAAGGTATTTGATTTCATATTTAGGTATCAATGAAGAAAATCATATAGTTTGTATTTAGGCCAGTCTTGTTTGCACATTCTCCTAGACCCTTTCTTAGAAAGAAAAAATATTTCTTGCAAATTTAGGAGTAATATTCATTGAAATAAATAATTATTTTAAGAATAGTACCTTTTTTTCCTACATTACATTTTGCCCTACAATATTTTTACAATATTATTCTTTAGTTCTTTGTAGTTAGATCTTAGTCAAGACCAATAAAAACACTATAAATTCTATCTCAAACTTGGAGTGAGTCTTGAAACCACTCTCGATGAACCTTCCAATATTCCAAGCCCAATAAGTGTAGAGAAATAATAGCCTTGTGATTATATTGGCTCCTAGAATATCCATCGAGAATTATCTGCATTGGTTAATTTCCCCCTCTAAAATATCAAACTCTGTTGCATCCTTAGTCCTATCCTCTCTTGTGTTTGGTATTGGCTATTGGCCATGTGTAAAGAAATATTAGTCTTAAAAAAATATACTTTTCATGATGACCATGGATGTTAGTTTTTTCTAGGATCTCTAGTTGAATCCATGATTACCTTTGTTTGGTAAGGACCATAATCATCCTTTTTTATATAAAATGAAGATCATTGCTTTTTTGCACAATCATAAATTTTAGATAGGATGACACATTTTCTACATTTGGACACAATCACAAATATTGACCATGGTTTCCACTTTAAAAGTGACAATATTGGTTGACCTTTTTTGATGTAGTAACAATAGTATGAAGCTACTTTATTCATGAAATGCAAGTAATATATAGGATTACATAGGAATCTCATGTAGGTTAAGTGGTTGCAACAATCTGCCAAACATGGCCAACCACTTAACTACTAGTTAACCAAATGCTAACTATGGATGTCCACTAACTGCTAGAAGACAAACAAGATCTCTAACAGTTAACAACCATCTAACAACATGCTAACAACCTATTTCTAACATGGGCATACTATGCCTCACGTGAATACAAAGTGCAAGAAATAGGAATAGTAAATAATAATAATAATTAACTTAGGCTTAAGTGGATAAGCCTAAGTTATCCTCAACACTCCTCCCAACCATATAAGCATTGGACCCCAATGCTCTCAACAAATGTGGAAAGTCATGGGCCATCTCATGGTGAGGAATCCAGCGAGCCATGTGTGGAAAGTGATCGTGATGAGCGACAAGGTAAGTAGTGGAAGAACCCTGTCTAGTGTGATGAGTCTTCATCTCGAAAACTCTATCTGAAATGAGCGAAAGCTGACGATCAGGTGCCACTGCTGCTGTAGGACTGAAAACAGGATCAGGTACCAAAAGAGGGTCCTAAAATGGTGTCTCTAGAAAGTGGTGCTCATCCAAAGGAACCCATACTCTGCCTCCAACCTGTGGTGAGTGAGGATTGTGATGCTTTCGCACCACTCCCTGTGGAGTCTCCTGCAAGTCATGTGGTATCTTGCCTAGAAGGCTCTGTCGGTGCTCAGTAAGGGAAGTAACCTTAGCTTGCTCCTCCATGTGTGCAATGGGAGTGGGCAAAGCCAAAGGTAACTTCTATGGAACAAGTGGTTCAGTAGTTGTAGGTGTACCCAAAATTATACCAATGGAATCAATGGTATCTTTCTCATGAGTGAGAATGGTGGGTTCCTTAACCACTTGCTCTTGTGACTGTTCATCATGTGGGAGTGAAAATTCTTCCTTTGCATGTTTCTTAGGTGGTGCTTTTTCTTCATTTTGTGTGGGACAAATGCTAGTAGGAGCCAAAATGAGTGCTTGACTTAATGGCTTCCTTACTTGCCTACAACTTAACATCAAATTGGAAGTAGGTGTAGTGCTTTGTATCAAGTAGTTTTTACCATGCAACTCCAATGTGTAGGTGTTATTTTTAGCATGATAAATAGCATTCCTATCAAATTGATAGGGTTTACCTAGCAAGAGTCCACAACAATCCATATCTGTGACATCACACCTAACTTTGTCCACAAACTTGTCACCAAAAGCAAAATTCAAGGTGCAAGTATGGGTGATGTTGGATGTGGAGTCTACATATTTCCACCCAAGTGCATAAGGTTGGTGATGTGGTTTGATGGGAAGTTTCAACTTCTCCACAACGGACTTCGCAATGAGGTTCTTTTGCGATCCGTTATCAATGATACAATCAACATAGAAATCATGCGTCAAGTGGGCTCTAGTGACAAACAAATGATCATGCCCCCCTTGAGCAAATACATTGGACATTAGGGTAACTTTGTTCAGTTTACCCTTTAAAGCAAGATATTCTTCTTCTGTCTCTATAGCCAAAATGGGACCATCTTGTGGTTCCTCATGTGTAGGCTGTACAATTAGGGATTTCTTCTTCTTATACTTCTCAAAAGTATAGCATTTGGATTTTACATGTCCATGCTTTTTACAAAAGTCACAATACAATGAAGAAGAAGAATCTTTAGCATTAAAGGAAGAAGAATGTGCTTTAGGAGAAGTGGGAGGAGAAGAAGAATGAGGGGAAGATTGAGAATTGTTCTTCACCTTCTGTTGATGCTGATTCCCACCTTTGGAAGAGCCCTCCTGTGATGAACGAGACTTTTGATATGCACCAACTTTCTCCTCTGCAAGAATGGCATGATTGAATGCCACATCTAAGGTGAGGAAGACATTGAATTTGATCTCCCTGAAAATCTGATCTTGCAAGCCACGAGTGAATTTATTAATCAAATCATCTTCTGAATCTTTCACACCAAGCAATACCCTCAACCTATTAAATTGGAAAATGTAATCAGAAACTGACATTCCATAGGTTTGCCTCAATCTATACCACTTGGTAGTGAGGTCACATTGGTAGTTTGGTGGAAAGAAGGTGTTTTTCAGAATTTGAGTTAATTCTTTCCAAGTCATGGTGGCATTATGACTCTGTCTTTCTACAATGAGAACTTTTGCTAAACCTGTGAGTTTTAGTGTAGCAAATGTGGCTCTTTCATCCTCCGGAATTTCAGCATAAGCAAACCAAGTTTGCATATCCAAAATCCATGCAGATAAGACATCGGGATCCCTAGATCCATCATACATTTTAACCTCACATTTGGCTTTGTTTGCATGGTTATTGTAGATTTTGATGTCACCAGGCTTAAACTGCACAACAATGTCTCTCACTTTATCTGCCAAAATGTCTACTGCTTCAGTGAGGTTTTCCATGTTTGTTCTAATATCATGAGCCATATTTTGCCTAGTATATGCCAGACTAGGAGGATTACAAAATGGATGCAAGAACTAATCTAGGCTTAGGAACAATTTCAGTTTCCTATGCAGCCAAATTGCCTAGATTTTACAAGTTTTGCTCTCAAAATTAGGGCTATTTTAGTGCTTTTACAAAATTAAAAATTTCAATTTTGCAATTACAAAAGTGCACTAAAATACTGAAAAATTAGCCCTTTTACAATACCAAAAATTTGGTTAGGAGCAAAAAATATAAATCTGCAAAAAATTTTGAACCCAACGCAAAAAATTTGGTCAAAAACGGACCAATAACGAGGAAGATATCACCTCTTGAAGTTTGCTCTCCTTTGCTGCTTTTGGGTGCCAAAATTTGAATTTAAATTTTCAAAATTTGAAAATTTTCCCGCCAAGTTTTCAAATTTTAATTTGTCTTCCACGAGCGCCAATGATGTAGTAACACTATTATGAAGCTAACTGATACCAATGATGTAGTAACAATAGTATGAAGCTACTTTATTCATGAAATGCAAGTAATATATAGGATTACATAGGAATCTCACATAGGTTAAGTGGTTGCAACAATCTGCCAAACATGGCCAACCACTTAACTACTAGTTAACCAAATGCTAACTATGGATGTCCACTAACTGCTAGAAGACAAACAAGATCTCTAACAGTTAACAACCATCTAACAACATGCTAACAACCTATTTCTAACATGGGCATACTATGCCTCACGTGAATACAAAGTGCAATGAAATAGGAATAGTAAATAATAATAATAATTAACTTAGGCTTAAGTCATTTTTTTGCATGGTTTCCACTTTTGAAAAGTGACAATCTTGGTCAACCTTGTTTTGCATGCCTTCTAGGGCACTTTTGGACTATTTTTGGGTTCCCTAGTTAGAACCGACAACCTATGTGATGTGTTAGTCCTAATAGTTTTTTTTGCATTGTCTTAGCTATCTCCTAGCTACCCTAACTAGGTGTATGTGCATTTACCTTATTTTCTTAAATTTTATTCATTTTTAGTTAATTTTTTTACCAAAATGCAAGAGCTAGCTGGGGGACCTATCTCTCCAACATTGCCTCCACATATATTGACCATATACTATCTCTACACTCAAACTAGATGTCATATGTGTAGATAAAGAAAATGCGTAATCACAAGGAGACTCTCCAAAAGACCTCATTATAACCCATATAACCCACCTAGGGCAACCTCAGGGCTATTTGGTGTCTTTCCCCAGCAAAAGGACACTTTTCCCCCATTAGAAGCATGATCATATTGCTCGAGATGGTCTCCAAGTTGGGACCATATTGACACGAGATGGTCCCACAAATACAAAAATAAAAATAATAAAATGTGCAATAAGGTACCTATCAACACGATGATAGATTTTCCACCGGTGCCAGGTAACCTACAAATAGTAGATATTCCCCTACCACTTGTATTTTACTACAAATAGCAATCATGCAACTCTTGATTACCACTTGTCACTCCTTGGATGCATGCTGATAGGGCTATAAAATGGGGGCTTTTCCCCTCCATTTAAGAGGCCCAATTTTTGAATGCTTACCTCCAAGAAGTGTTTCCAAATTTGCTTGCCAAGCTTCCTCACTATTGTTATGCTACCAAATCGCTACATGAGCTTTGAAGCTACCTTCCATTGCCTCACTTGATTAACTCCACTACTTTGGATCACTTGAATCAATAAGTTTATACCCCGATCCACACAAGATTCATTAATAAAATAATCTTTTGGATAACCCCCAATGCTACCAGACTTGGTTTGCAATAGTTGCAGCTTTGCGATAGCAACCATCTCACCCCGAGACGATCCTAGTCAGGTGCTTGATTTTTATAGCTTTTTTGCATGATAGTTTAGATTAAATTTTGCATGTTAATTTTATTATTAGATCATTTTATTACACATGTTATTTTGCTACATTAGTGTAGATTTTTATTTTCATCACATACAATCCCTTTTTAGTTTGCTATATTTTTATTTATTCTATGATCAAAACGGGTCCAACCTGAGTGGGCCCCACAAATGCTACTAATCTCATGTTTATTTCTTTGCATGTAGGTTACATGATCAAATATCATGAAAGACTCTCAGATTCAACCCTAATGCGATGGTTGCTAAAAACCCGCTCTCCAAACATTGTTGTGGGTGTAAGAACCTTTTTTAGATTACATCGAAGAAAATTTATTCGATGAGAAGGGATGTCATGATCCTTATTATAATATTGTATCATCGGTAAAATATCTTAAAGGGATTCATTGTAACACTTTTCAAGATAATCAATATAATTTAACACGAGAATTTATTATCATTTGATCTCTTTTGCATCATGTTTTTGTGCCTTCTTGTTCTATTTACAGTGCATGTTTTCATGTTTTCAAATGGTGATCATGGTGGTACCCCTTGTGGATCTCCCTTTATCATCATTTGTTATTTTGATAAATCAAAATGACTAATTTTTGTTGCTTTCTTTGGTGATTTGTAAGTACACAATAAATACCATCTTAGATGATCCCTCTACTATCGTAACCATCTTAGATGGCCCCTGTTCTATAATCATCTTAGGCAAGATGGTCTCTAGCTAGAGACGAAACAACATATATCCATGAGGATCAACATTAAAAAAAGGAATATAGGTTACATGTTCATACCTTAGGATAGTTTTATTGCATGTTTTATAGAAAAACTAAGAAAACAAGGAAAATACATCATCTA
This sequence comes from Wollemia nobilis, assembly GCA_028583015.1. Lineage (NCBI taxonomy): Eukaryota > Viridiplantae > Streptophyta > Pinopsida > Araucariales > Araucariaceae > Wollemia > Wollemia nobilis. Next base: position 17,153,232 of record JAQPPZ010000521.1, read on the forward strand.
GTTGCATGCATGTTTTTGTCTATCTTTTTTTGGTTTTAAAACTATCAAATTATGATCATCTCAGGTCGAGATGATCTTGGGTCTAGGATCATCTTAGTCGAGATGGTACCTATTTGGTAGTTATATTAGTTAAGATGGTCTCCTTGCTATCACTATTTTGCTGCATTGCTATCTGCTCAAAAATATTGATCATCATGTAGCAAAAATAGATGCATTTTACTTTATAACTTAGTAGTTAGAGTCATTTGTGTGCTATTTTTTTCTATTTTTAGTAATAAAATGAACAACACACATGCATGTATCATTTAAACATTGGTAAGGTTGTATTTCATCACCAAATCCCAATCAAGACTAGCGATGTTGGATTTCACCTCCTTCCACTAGCTCTTCCCTTTAAACAACATAGTATCCCCCGCAAGTGGTTTCTTGGACTTCATCACCAAGAAGCCCCCTAATTTTGGGTTCATAACAAGGTAGGTTAGGATTAGATTACCCTTAACCATAGGAATTTTTAATTTATGTAATGCAACTACCATTCATATACAAGCATATTCGAGTGTGAAGTGAAAGTCCAACTAGGCCAGTTCAAGATTTAGACAACACAACCCCTCCTTAGGGGGGTGTTTTATTCCTATAGCAGTACTTATGGCCAATTCATCCTTATAGGAATCCAATTTTTTATATTTGTGTCACATTCCTCGATAGAGGATGTGCACAAACTACCTTTTTGTAGTGTTCTCTTCATTTCCCTTAGTCTTCTAGGAGTAGAAGATTTGAAAAAAAAAAACACAAAAATCAAATAAAAATAAATAATTATAAAAAAAAAAGTGTTTTCTTATTTGTTTGTTTACTTTGTTTGCATAGCTTAGATAAGTGCTTAAGAGTATTATTTACTTGTTTTACATAGAATATGGTTGTAATACACAACCAAACTCACTCATGAGCTCATGCTACTGATTCATTGCCTAGAACCATGGATTCTCTTTGAATTATGACATAGGACTTCATCATTCCTAAGTGGAAATGTGATATTCCTAGCTTAAAGGGTATCCCTCATTCCAATGACCCTAAAACATCAGACATCAAAATTCACAACTTACCCATTGGTACTGACTATGATCAGGATATGGATTATCTTGATCAAGATACCTTGCATATCTTTTATAGGGATAATAATAACCAAGATAAAACATATAGGAGGTCTCTACAACACCTTTGTATCCTAGCTCAACCTATGACTCCCTTAGATAAAGATCATGAGTACACCCCACAACAAGATAGGGAAGTTCAAGCTACTCTAGTTGATCATCCTTGGATGAGCTGTAAGTATGAGCACTTGAACATGTACAATGCTCAAGGCAATAACAATGCCACCATGTCAGCTTAGATATTTGTCATGTTGGTTGGTGGATCCAGGGATGGTGATTTTCATCCTCGTAATATGCCTTATGATATGCAATATAATCAAGAACAATGTACTTTAACACCCCTTGATTACATAAAATCTATCTTGCGATAGTAGTATCAGGTTAATGTGACCTCTCGTAGCCCTAGAAAAAGTTATCGATCTCTATAGGTGTGAAGTGCAACACATTCCTATTCATACCACTCACACACATATGAATAAGCCACACATCATAGACCTAGCAAACTAAAACTAGGTACCTAGGACAACCTTGAATCATCAATTATAATGGGAGATGCATCAAATTTTTTCCACACCTATGCAATAAAGGCAATCAGTCTAACAGAACCTAGGGCACCAAGCACAACATCAAAAAATTCCACCATGTCCAAATATAAATCTTCCACCTCATCCATGCCCAAATCCAACTCATCATCAACATCCTAGATTACCACCCATTCATCTTTGCCAACCTCACTCTCTAGAAAACTATCAAGCATATCCTTATCAATATGACCTTGATGCCTACAAGGAACAATAACCTGAGTATCAAGACCCAATTGATATATATCTTGAGGCAACATATGGTGATATACCTATTGATAACACTCACCCACCACCTCATCCATAATAAAATATTCAAACTAATGAAGGCCAAAGGTGAGCTGACACCATCATCTCAATTGAAGCCTATAAATGATTAATAGAGTACCTCAACTCATTAGAGAAGCAAACCTTAGGTTTAGGTTACCAGAAACCTACCCAATGATAGCTTACCAACTAGCCTCTAGATGCATCAATTCCATCACCAACATACCCTAAGCATTTAAATATGACTAAAATCAAAAAGTTCAAAGGTGATGAAGATGCTCAAGAGCATGTGATAAGCTTCATAAATATGTGCTTTCATATTCAAGATAATAAATCCTTGATGTAAAGGATATTTCTTATAACATTGGCTAGGCATGCTTTGGAATGGTTTAATCATCTACCATGCCATAGCATATACACCTTTGAACAATTAGTAAATGTATTTTTGGAACACTTTGCCTTTAGTGTTAGGAAAAAGTGAACTTGAATGACTTGTCTAGCCTTCATCAATTTGATGATGATCCAATCATGGAATATGGGAATAGGTGGAGAATGGTTATGCCAAAATTACCCTTCACCTTACCCATTATAGAGCTTACTTATAAGTTTACAAGGAGCTACTTGAAATTCATATCACTTTTATTACAACTCCAACAAAATAGAATTTTTAAGAAGGATCTAGCTCAGGCCAAATTCATTAAGGACATAAAGGTCCAAGAAGGAGAGATTAAGCTTCGTAAAAAGGAATGGCCAAATAATAATTCTAAAGGGAATAAAAAACAACCAAATGTATCTCTAGTAAATTGGGTTGTTTTGAGTGTCCCCAGACCATCAAATCAAACTCCATATCCACAACCCAACAATTAGGTGCAACCTCCACCTATGTAGTATCATTCACGATAGACACAATAATCATAGTAAAGACTAAAAAATAAAAATCACCCACCTTGACAGTACATGCCGTTGCTTAAATATCTGGCATTGATTTTTAATCGGATATATGAGGCACATGCCATCACTCTTCCTAAAATTCATCAAATGGATCCAAATCAGCTAGAATCTAAGAATTTCAAGGAAGATGAATTCTACAACTACCATCAACAAAAGGGACATGACATCCAGTCATGTTACGTCTTCAAAAATATAGTGAAGGATATGATCAAGAACTAGGAGATTCAAATTGATAATCCTCTTAATTAAAATAATCAAAACATAGGAGCCTACCAAGACCCCTTGCCCTAATAAGGGATGAACACAACACCTACAACCACAACAAAAAAATGTAAACATGTATATCAGATACAAGCTACCCCACCTAATCAAGGATTTGTGGGGATGATCAACATAGTGACACATAATAGATGTTATCTAAGTCAACCTGCACCAATCATGGATCCTTTTAATATTCATTCCACATCACAAGCACCTCTATGCCAAAACCTAAGCATACCTTCCCCACCTCATCCGGTGCTAACTTTAAGAAGTAGACTAATCCAAAGTATGAAATTTGCATTTGTAAGGCTCTCCATATATGTGTTAATCTAAAAATCAATACCACATTGGAAAGATTTGATGGAGATCCTAAAATCAATTAACTTACCTTCATAGGACCCCAACACCTCTAATTTTTGGGGTAAGTTCAAAATTACAGTGAGCCTACAATAAATTTTCATGATCATGATATTAAGATAATCTCTATTGAGATACCTGATCCTCCCTTGCATATTGTAGATAGTGTGGATGGGATACCCTATAAATGAGTATTGATCAATACTGGATCATCAATAAACATTATCACCTCATATACCCTCACACATCTCAATATTCTACTCTCTCACATAGAACCATCCAAATTCACCCTTTAAGCCTTTAATGATGCACTGTGTTCCACCATTGGAAGTATAGTCCTTTCTATTCAGGTTGGACACAAGACCATTCACACACTCTTTTCATATTTTGGAAGGTGCCATGCAATATATCTTGTTGCTCAATTGACCTTGGATCTGAGATATGAAGTGTGTACCTTCAATTCTCCACCAAAGCATAAAGTACATGCATGAAGGTCTATAATGACCCCTTCTCTATGGTAGACGGAGCAGAGACCTGTTAGCCTAGTCACAGGGGTCCCCTAGGCTAAACAGTTTGGTTAGGGACTCAGTTCGACGAGAATCCCATCATTCAGAAGGTTCAATTCTTCCATTTGCAGGTGTTGACCAAAGGGAAGGTCGCTAGGTTTGAAAAGTGTTTATGTTTTAATGTTGAGTTATAATATGATATTATAACTTAAAAATATAAAGTAACTCAACTTTAAGTTATGAAAATATAAAGTAACTCAACTTTAAGTTATAACTTAAAGTCATTCGCCTAGGACAAGGGGGTCCACTTTAATGTCATAAAGTGACATTAATGAATAATTAAAAGAATTATATGTGCAACCTCAAAGTGGTGCCTAAACCAAAAAGGCAACTTTCTTCTATTTAATGGCAATTTGGAGCTCATTTGGAGTATGGAGAATTTGGAATTTTTATTGAGCTTTTCACAGGGATTTTTGATAGAAGATCAAAGGGCTTGTTGGGAGTGATTTCTCAGTAGGATTGGACCAGTTTTAGGTGTGAGAAATCACCTCTAGTTGAAGGATTGAATTTCTCAATTGTAGAGGAATTATCAGAGCATAACAGTGGTAGATCAGGTTTTGCCTATGACTGAAATCAACTGGATTGAAGATCAGAGCTTCTAGGTTTCATTATTTCAATGGTAATTTAAATGGGTCTCAATCCATTTTGAAGTTGCTGAAGTTTGAGGGAAAAAAGTAGGCCAGCCGTACCATTTTTTGCTCATATTCTATGGATTTGGTGAGGGTTTCATTGTGGGTATTTATAGTTAAATCTGCCTTTGCCAAGCGCCCCTTTTTGAGCATTCCTACGTTGATTTTGAAGGAATATTGAATTTCTAAGGGCTGTCGTACAGATTTGCAGGTTGTACAGTTCAGAGGGTTAGCAGATTTAATTAGCAGCAGTCTTTTGAAAGCAGTTTTGGTTGGGTTCAGACTTGCATGTGGAGCAGCCAACCTCAGTTTGAAATCTGCACTCATTGAAGGGCCATTGGGAGGAATGAAGAAGGAAAATCGTAGCAAATGAGACATTTCCAGACTTGCTTTTTGTATCAGATTTGCTGTTGTTCGTAATCAGGTTAGGAAAATATGCAAATTTGTATCTATTTTCAGTTATCATGAATTGAAATAAAATTTGTTCTTGTTTCCAACTATTGCTTGTTATCAATTTGCAATTACTTTCAAATCAACCACACAAACTCACAAAAAAATCAGACCACAAACAATACATGCAAAATAACAGAGAAGTGTAGTAGAGGGATGGGGTGTTCATTATAGTGGTATCAGAGCCACTTATTCCTGCCAGCCTGTGGGAAAAAACATGTCATGAGTGAAAGGGAAAAACGTGCTTTGGAAAGAGAGAAGAAAAAAGCAGAGCAAGATTATTTAGATTGGCAGCATAGGCAGAAGCAGTGGCCTAAACCACCTCCAGGACAGGGAATTACTAAAGTATTGGGTATATCCACAGGTACATCTTCATCAGTGGCTATGGGTGATAGAACTAATCAGGATGAAATAGAAAGGAAGATGGCAGAGGATATTAGACAGACGCAACATAACATGCAACATAGTTTGGAACAATTAGTCAGATTGATGACACAACAGGTGCATGGGATTAATATTTTGGTTAATGCACAAGGCCCACAAAATGAACAAAATAATACAAGACAAGGACCGGGTAATGAGGAGTCAGTAGCTAACAAGGGAGGTACGCCTATCGGGATAGAGAGGGCTACTGGGACAGAGAGGGCTAGCAGCTCTAGGCCATTCATGCCCAAATTCCTACCATGTTTAGAGTCGATTGTTCCTCAACCAGTTGAGGAAGAGCCAGAACCTACAGTAGTAGATCAGTATAGGCAGTACAGGTAGGAGTGGGATGAGCTTGGTCCTGAATTTCATGACCTTATGTCATTCTGGGATTATGTGGACACTCGTAATAGGAAAACTCCTAGGAATAGGGGAAGGCCTATTCATCATGGCCAACAGGGTCAAGGAGAGCATGCACATCAGATACCACAGGGATGCCAGGAGATACAAAAAAATATTGGCAAAATCCACATTCCTTTCTTTGATGCATCTGGCAAGATGACAGCCAAGGCTTGGGTCCAGAAGATGGACACGTATCTGGAGCTGAACCAGATGACTGAAGATGATGCCATAAAATTTTGTACCTTACATTTGGAGGGTGTTGCCCATGATTGGTGGCACCACGACATGCACACCTTGGGACATGATAGGGTGGATACATACGCGGAGTTTACAGAGAGACTCCAACATAGATTTGATAAGAAAGAATAGGAGTTGGAATTCAAAGAGTTGACTCATTTGAAACAATGGGGCTCAGTTGACTCTTACATTTTTGAATTCCAAAGGTTATCTGTCATGGTTACAGATATGTCCGAAAGACGGTTGGTGGTTTTGTTTATGGATGGTCTGATGGAACCTTTGAGAGGTTGGGTCAAAGATTTTAACCCAACTACCCTGCATGATGCCATTAGGCAAGCTCGAGACATGGAAGTCACCTCCGCTAAGTCAAAGAGTCAATACAAAGGAAAAGACTTCAATCAATTCAAAGGAAAGGACATCAAAAAGGAGAAAGATCAAAAAATTTTCAAAACAGACAATGATCAGCAAAGGGGGACATTCAAAAAATTGGACCCCAACACCCTTCAGGAGCTCCAAAAAAAAGGACTATGTTTCACTTGCCAAAAACCTTGGACACCTGCACATAAATGTGAATTTAAGGGAAAATTGCAGTTGATTGAGTATTATACAGATGATGAAATTAGTTCTGAAATTTTTGATCAGCAATCAGAAAGTGGGGACAACGATGGTGAACAGGTTGTAGAAGAACCAGAAGAGAGGCAAAATCAAGAGGAAAAAGGTAGTAATACTCTTGCCCACCTTCACAGTGTACAGGGAGCTCAGTCTTTGAGGATACGAGGTGTTTTACAGGGGCAGCGTGTGGTCACATTAATAGACACAGGAGCCACACACAATTTTATCGATGAGGGACTGGTAGCACGCATAAAATTGGAGACAGTGGAAGTAGATGAATTCAAAGTCCTAATTGCAGATGGTTTCTCCATTTCTTGCACCAGAAAGGTGCCACAGATGAAACTTACTTTGGGCAATTATGAGGTATGTGCAGATTTCTTTGTGGTCAGCACAAAGAACTTGGATGTAGTATTGGGTATTCAGTGGCTGAAAACTCTAGGTGAGATAACTTTCAACTTCCAAAAAATGGAGTTGAAATTTGAGGCAAATGGACAACGAGTTGTGTTGAGAGGAATGTCATCAGGTGAAGCTCGTGTTGTCTCATTTAAAAGGATGGAGAAACTTATGAGACATAACCAGGTTGAGTGGGCAGCCCACTATGTTATTCTACCTGCACCCACCGAGGAAAAAGAATGAAGTTATCATCCAGACATTCAGACTTTGCTCACCAAACATAGCAAAGTCTTTAGCAGCATACCACCAGGAGTACCACCAGATAGAGGGATTGAACATATCATAGAACTAGAGGGGGGTACTACCCCTATCATGATTACTCCCTATCATCATCCGAAGTGACATAAGGATGAGATAGAGAAGGCCATCCAAGACTTGATCGATATGGGACATATCAGACCAAGCAAGAGTCCATTTGCTTCATCTATGGTATTAGTTAAGAAAAAGGATGGTACAATGCGTATGTGTATCGACTATCGAGCATTGAACAAAAAGATAATTAAAAATAGATACCCGATACCACGTATTGATGAGCTATTGGATGAGTTGCACGGTGTAGTTTACTTCACCAAGATAGATCTGAGATCAGGGTATCACCAGATCAGGATGAGGGAATCAGATGTGGAGAAGACTACTTTTCGATGCCATTATGGGCATTTCGAGTTCTTGGTTATGCCATTTGGGCTAACCAACGCACCTACCACTTTTTAGTCTTTGATGAACAGGGTGTTTCAGAGGTAGTTGAGGAAGTTCGTGTTGGTATTTTTTGATGATATCCTTATCTATAGCCGCACATGGGAGGAGCACCTGAGGCATCTGGATGAGGTGCTAAGTATTCTAGAGGTAGAGTCTCTTTTTGCTAAAGAGACTAAGTGCGAGTTTGGAATGATCGAGTTATTATACTTAGGTCATATCATCAGTGCTCAGGGAGTCAGGATGGACCCTGAGAAGGTACAGGTGATACTGGATTGGCCACCTCCGACTACCCTTACACAACTCAAGGGGTTTTTTGGTTTGTGTGGTTTTTACCATAGATTTGTCAAAGGATTTTTGTAGTTGGTAGCACCTTTGACAGACTTGACGAAGAAGGGCGCATTTCAGTGGTCAGATAAGGTGCAACAGGCATTTGATAGATTTAAGGAGGTTATGAGCAGTTGTCCTATCTTGGCTATACCAGACTTCACCAAACCCTTTGAGGTGGAGTGTGATGCATCAGGAGAAGGTATTGGAGCAGTTTTGATGCAGAGCAAACATCCGATAGCCTTTGAGAGCCAAAAATTGAGGGGAGGAGAGACCAGTTATTCGATGTATGATCGTGAGATGCTAGCCATCATGCATGCACTGGCTAAGTTTAGACAGTACTTGGTAGGCCAGAGATTTATTGTTAGAACTGACCACAATAGCCTTAGATACTTTTTGAATCAAAAGGATCTCAATGACAGGCAGATGAAGTGGATCAGTAAGATACAGGCCTATGACTTTGACATCAAATTTTTCAAAGGAAAGAAGAACATCATGGTCGATGCACTATCCAGACGCCCCCACTTGTGTTCATTAACAGATATTTTTGAGGATTGGAGGCCCAAGCTCGTAGTAGATTATGCTAAAGATGAGTTTGCTCGTAAGATTTTAGATGGTACACAGGATGATGATAGGTATGTTATCAGGGATGAGGTGATTTATTATAAGGGCAAAATTTGGATCACACCAGATTCCAAATTCAAGAGATAGATATTCAGACTTCTTCATGATACACCTATGGCGGGACACCCTGGCTACTACAAGACCTACAGGCAGATCAGGGAGAGGTTTGCGTGGAGAGGGCTTAAGGATGATATCTTGCAATACATCCGAGAGTGTTCTATGTGCCAACAGAATAAATATGAGCATACACTCCCTGCCGGTTTACTCCAGCCACTCCCCATTCCTTCACAGAAGTGGGAGAGCATATCCATGGACTTTGTTACTAGACTTCCCAAGGCGCAGGGGAAGGATTGTTTGTATGTGGTGGTAGACAGACTCACGAAGTATGCCCATTTCTTCACCATCACCACAGGGTTCACAACAGCTTAGGTGGTTGAGCTATTTTTTAGGGAGATATTTAGACTGCATGGCTTGCCTAAGACCATTGTCAGTGATCGAGATAGTAAATTCATGAGTCTCTTTTGGTAGGAGCTATTCATATTATGTGGGATAGAGCTGACATCGAGCATGAGTTATCATCCTCAGACTGACAGACAAAGATTGTCAACAAATGGATTGAGGGATATCTGAGGAATTATGTGTCAGGACAGCAGAAGGCATGGGTTAGATGGTTGCATATGGGGGAATATTGTTATAATTCATCCTATCACATGTCGATTAAGATGTCACCATTTATGGCATTGTACGGGTATGAAGCACCCAACTTCATGGATTTGGTTTTAGGTGACAGTCGGGTCCCTAGGGCCAAGGATTTTCTATAGGAGGCATAGGATATCATGTGTTCATTGCAAGAGAACATCAGATAGGCACAGGAGCAACAAAATAAATATGTTGATCAGAAGAGGATCGAATGCTCATTTGAGATAGATGACATGGTTTATCTAAGACTGCAACCATTCAGGCAGTCATCACTGAAGAGGAGTGGAGCTGAGAAGCTCAAGCCTCGATTTTATGGCCCATTCAGAGTCTTACGATGTGTGGGTGAGGTAGCCTATGAGTTGGAGCTACTTGAGAGTAGTAGAGTGCATAATGTGTTCCATGTTTCCCACCTCAAGAAGGCATTGGGACACAATGTCACACCCTCGATAGATTTACCACCTCTGGACGAAGAGGGCAAGTTGGTGTTAATTCCAGAGGTAGTGATTGGGCAGAGAGAGCGTACCCTCAGGCGAAGGACTATAAAAGAATATTTGATCAAATGGAGGAACTTACCTGAGGAAGATGCCACTTGGGAGGGCGATGCTATATTGCAGACTCTAGGATTCCAATTGCTTGAGGACAAGCAATTTCGAGGAGGGGAGACTGTAATGACCCCTTCTCTATGGTAGACGGAGCAGAGACCTGTTAGCCTAGTCACAGGGGTCCCCTAGGCTAAACAGTTTGGTTAGGGACTCAGTTCGGTGAGAATCCCATCATTCAGAAGGTTCAATTCTTCCATTTGTAGGTGTTGACCAAAGGGAAGGTCGCTAGGTTTGAAAAGTGTTTATGTTTTAATGTTGAGTTATAATATGATATTATAACTTAAAAATATAAAGTAACTCAACTTTAAGTTATGAAAATATAAAGTAACTCAACTTTAAGTTATAACTTAAAGTCATTCGCCTAGGACAAGGGGGTCCACTTTAATGTCATAAAGTGACATTAATGAATAATTAAAAGAATTATATGTGCAACCTCAAAGTGGTGCCTAAACCAAAAAGGCAACTTTCTTCTATTTAATGGCAATTTGGAGCTCATTTGGAGTATGGAGAATTTGGAATTTTTATTGAGCTTTTCACAGGGATTTTTGATAGAAGATCAAAGGGCTTGTTGGGAGTGATTTCTCAGCAGGATTGGACCAGTTTCAGGTGTGAGAAATCACCTCTAGCTGAAGGATTGAATTTCTCAATTGTAGAGGAATTATCAGAGCATAACAATGGTAGATCAGGTTTTGCCTATGACTAAAATCAACTGGATTGAAGATCAGAGCTTCTGGGTTTCATTATTTCAATGGTAATTTAAATGGGTCTCAATCCATTTTGAAGTTGCTGAAGTTTGAGGGAAAAAAGTAGGCCAGTCGTACCATTTTTTGCTCATATTCTATGGATTTGGTGAGGGTTTCATTGTGGGTATTTATAGTTAAATATGCCTTTGCCAAGCACCCCTTTTTGAGCATTCCTACGTTGATTTTGAAGGAATATTGAATTTCTAAGGGTTGTCGTATAGATTTGTAGGTTGTACAGTTCAGAGGGTTAGCAGATTTAATTAGCAACAGTATTTTGAAAGCAGTTTTGGTTGGGTTCAGACTTGCATGTGGAGCAGCCAACCTCAGTTTGAAATCTGCACTCATTGAAGGGCCATTGGGAGGAATGAAGAAGGAAAATCGTAGCAAATGAGACATTTCTAGACTTGCTTTTTGTATCATATTTGTTGTTGTTCATAATCAGGTTAGGAAAATATGCAAATTTGTATCTATTTTCAGTTATCATGAATTGAAATAAAATTTGTTCTTGTTTCCAACTATTGCTTGTTATCAATTTGCAATTACTTTCAAATCAACCACACAAACTCACAAAAAAAATCAGACCACAAACAATACATGCAAAATAACAGAGAAGTGTAGTAGAGGGATGGGGTGTTCATTATAAGGTCAAATGCATTGCATCCTTGCTAACTTGGAACCATTCTAGTTTTACAACCAGATCTCACATCCTTATGAGTACACATTACCATCAACTCATTTGGATGTCCAATGTAATCATCCCACCACACATTCACATCTTCAAAAAATATTTTCCATACCTTCATCATCATCATGACCACTCTCATCAGATCCTTTAGGGAATCCTTCTCATCCATCAGATATTCCCATGAGAAATATAGAAAAGATACCCATGCAACCAACTTCACCTCCACCATAATTAATTAATACCTCTCCATCTCCACCATCTCCATATATTCCTCCCACACCTTTAATCTCTACCATTTCAACAACATCCACTTATATCACCCTTATAGGAGAAGAACCATCAACATCCACTCATATTGCATCATCAACCACATATTCACAACCATACTCATTTTCTCCTCCTTTGTAGGTCAACATTCGTATGATTAATCCAAGTCTGGATGAATACGTAGTACAAGATGTTATGTTCACCCTTCGCATAGAGTTAATTAGAGATTTTGGTCACCACACATCATGCTGTTACCTATAGGCACCATTGTTCTCCTTGGGTATTATCCAAGGTAAACCAATTTTATCTATGGTGGTATTGATACCACCATATATGCACCTCTAAAATTGGAAGAGGTGGATCCATTTAAATCCATCATCGATTACATGTCAAATTTGTCCTTTGCTACGTGATACTTTTGTTGCTACCATTGGTGCAAAAATAGCTTAGAAAAATATGAACAATTTCTTCGAACCCCTAAATAACCTCACTATCAACTCCTCGTAAATAAAGTAGGCTTGGGATATCATACATGCCTACTTGATGAACTCATTTCTAACTCCCTACAATGCCTTACCTTACGTTTCAAGGGAGACACCGATGGTAATGAGTATACCAATATTGGTAATAGTCACCTACTTAGCGATCATTTACACATCACTACTTTATCTGTTACTAACTCTAACAAGTCAGATCATGAGTTGAAGATGATCATGATTTAGGAGATGATCAAGGGCCTAAGCATCAAACCATCAATATGATTTCAATTGATCTCACCACTCCACTCCATTATCCTGATAACCCTTCTCAATCATTGCCTCTCAATCCTAAGGCTATTGATTTTGATCATGCCACCCTTCCACCATCATTGTTCGAGTTTCTACCATCTGAGGATATGTTACAAACATTGCATTTTTTTTGAGTCCTCATTTAGATGTCTTACAAGTTGAGATTGAGCCTAATGATGTATCTAACTCACTCAATATAGTGATGATAATGTTGATTCCTACTCCTCATCAATTGGAAGAAGGATCACATATGTTAATAGAAGAGATGGTTGACATCGACATCAATGATGATCCTGAGCATCCCTAGATTATCAAACTAGGGAAAGGTATTTCAATCAAAGAATGCACCACATTATTTGATCTTATAAAGAAGTATAAAAATATTTTTGCTTGGTCCTATAGGGACATTCGTAGTTTGGACCCAAATCTAGTGGTTCATAATATAACATTAAATCTAGCAATTAATCTAGTCAAGAAAAAAAATTGAAATATGCATCCAATAATTGCTCTCATGATTAAAGATGAATTAAAAAATTGTTATATGCAGGATTCATACAATCCATAAACTACCTTGATTGGGTATCCAACATGGTTCCTATCAAGAAATAAAATAGGAGGGTGTGCATATGCATCGATTTTTGTGATCTCAATAAAGCAAGCCCCAAGGATGAATTTTTATTTTTAAACATTGATACGTTGGTAGATGCAGCCACAAGCCACAAAATGCTATCCCTCATGGATGGCTTCTCAGAATACAATAAAATTTAAGTTAATCCAAAGGATCAAGCCAAAAAAACCTTTACTACATCTTGAAGGACCTTTTGTTACAAGGTCATGCCCTTTGGATTAAATAATGTTGGTGCTACCTACCAATGGGTAATGCCATATATCTTCCATGACTACATGTACAAGATTATCGAATATTATATTTATTATCTTGTGGTTAAATTTTTATTACGTCAAGACCACATTAGTGTTTTAGAAAAATCTTTGATCACCTTCTCGAGCATAATGTTTGATTGAATCCCAAGAAGTGTGTCTTCAAAGTCACATTTGGAAAACTCTTAGGGTTCATAATTTCAAAGCAAGGTATTGAATTTGACCCACAAAATGTCAAAGAAATATTACAAATATATCCCCTCACCAACCTTAAGCAACTTCACAAATTACAGGGAAAGATATAGGTCATCCGATTGTTAATTGTGCAACTATCAAATAAATGTTGATCTTTTAATCATCTTCTACAAATGAGAGTGATTTTCATTGGAAAAAATATTACCAGGAGGTCTTTGTATATATTAAGCAATACTTGGCTTCTACACTGGTATTATCCCCTCTAAGACCTAATGCACCATTTTAGTATACATATCAGCTATTGACTTTGCCTTAGGAACCATGTTGATCCAAAATAATGAGGTAAGGAACAAACCATATATTATATCAGTCACACCTTGGTATTGTATGATATCAAATATACCTATGTGGAGAAATTCTACTTAGCGGTGGTTTTTTCCACCAAGAAACTCCATAACTACATGATAAATCAGACAACATATGTCATCTCTAAAGAAAATCCTTTATAGTATATGATGAGTCATACTTATCATAAAAATAACACTGCAAAGTGAATCATGCTCTTGAAGGAATTTGACCTCGAATTCATTGGAAAAAATCCATCAAAGATCAAGTTATCATAGATTAGCTAGCAAAAACACCTCTCCAAGATGATAGGCCTATGACAATTGAGCTACCTAATGATGCTATCTTCATAGTATCTAGCTCAGATGAACCAGATGAAGAAGAAAACAAAATTGATCTCACATTTTTCTTTGAAGGTTCTAAGTGTGAGCAAGGGGGTGGTGTAGGAATCATGTTTTTCACATCGTAAGGGGCTCCTATTTCCCTATATTTCAAACTTGATTTCCCATGCTCTAAAAATAATGCTGAATATGAAGCCCTTCTCTTGGGTCTTCAAATAGTTATCACCATGAATGTTAAGAGAATCAAAATATTTGGTGATTCCTTACTTATTGTTAATTAAGTAAAAGAAATTTACCAATGTAAATGATCAGTCTTGAAAGCTTACAAGACCATCATGGACAAGTTGCTTGTAAAGTTTGAATGGTATGACATCGAGGTAATCGTTCATTCTTCAAATTATTTTATGGATACAATGGGTTCCTTGGGATCCCTAATTCTATAGAACCCATCAAAATATATCACCACTATTCATGTCAAAATACTCTCGTAATCCATGATATCTTGATATACTACTACAATAGAGTAAAGCATCCACATGGTGCAAATTGAACCATGCCATGATTGGTTCTCTAAACTTTAGGATTTCTTGCAACTTGCTTCTTGGGAATCCTTGATTCTACAAGTTCCTTATGATAATGTCACAACCATATATCTTAAGGTTCTATCTCTATCCACATTTGCATGAAATGATTCTCGAGGGGAGCAAGAAGTCCATTCAGTGTAGACTAAGCAATATCAAGATTGGTTCTCCCAGATCAAAGATTTCTTAAAGCTTGGTAGCCCTCTTACGATCTTGTTGCATGTCACCAAATGAACATTCAAACAAAAATAAATAAAATATGTCTTTATAGGGGACATATTATACCATAAATGTTATGATGACATTCTTCTTTGATGTCTAGAACCCCAAGAATCTACTTAGGATATTTTAAAATCTCATGGTGGTATATGTGGTGGCCATTTCAATGACAAGGCCATCACAAAGTGCATTCTTAGAATGGGATATTATTGACCTACGATGGAGTAGGATTATTGTGCTTATATAAAAAGGTGCATCAAGTGTCAGCATTACGCTAATTTATCACACGTACCTTCACAAGCGTTGCAACCCATATGCTTGTTGTGGCCTTTTAATCAATGCAGTTTTGATCTAATTGGAAAAATCTCACTCCCATATTCAGGTTGACACACGTTCATTTTAATAGCCACAAAGTATTTCACAAAGTTTTTTTAAGCAATCCTACTTACCATTATGATAGGAGCTCGTATTGTGGAGTTCCTATTGCATAATATTATGTCATTTTGGTATTCCATCCAAAATCATCTCTAATAATGAACCATAATTTAAGAATAAGTATATTAGAGATTTGTACACAAAGTATCACATAAAACATACCTTTTCAACTCCTTATTACCTGTAGACTTACAGGCAAGCTGAGGCATTGAATAAAATAATAATTGCAATCCTAAAAAAATAGTCAACAATCATCATAAGGATTGGAATATTCAACTACCTCTAGATTTGTGGGCCTATTGAATGAGTATTTAGATGCCTATAGGGGCCATGCCATTATCACTGGTATATGGAACTAAGGCCATTATACCCTTAGAACTTGAAATTCTCTTACTGTACATATCATTGTAGGATTTCATCGATGACAATGCTGCATGACAAGCTCTCCTTGATGAACTTACGCTTCTTTATGAGCGATGCATTAATGCTCTTGAGAATATGTGTTTATTAGGATCATATTAAGAAAGCCTACGATACAAGGGTTCACCCTAGGGAGTTCCAAGTTGAGTATCTTATGCTCAAAGATAATCAACATAACTCTAATCTACCTAGAGATTATGTGTAACAAATTCACCACAAACTGGTTAGGCCCGTTCATAATAGCACATAGGGTGGGACCAAGCACTTATTGGTTAACTTCACTTGAAGGTGTTGAGGAATTTTAAACCCTCAATATTCTCCACCTATAGGTATTTTATACCTAAAAAAACAACAAACAAATAAAAAACAAATAAAATAACCAAAATTCAAAAAATACAACATTACCATTGCATTACATGTTTCACATCATCAATTGTATTTGCACACTATTTATTACACCATGCATTTAGATGTCTTCACTTTTTGCATTCTACATTGCCTAGATACAATTTTAGTCATACTGCATTAGGCATTTGTATAAATGTATTTGCATTAGGTCTTTTCTTGTCAACACTAAGAATAGCACCATGTTTGTATGTTTATCATCTATCTTGATCAAACATTTTCTCTTGCCATCGCTTACACTTTTCCTTGTGGTATTTTGATTCTTATTGTGATTCCAAGATTAAATTAACCTTAGATTAACATTAACCAAGGTAAAACAATTGACACGAACAATAATGTTAGGACCCTCCTAATGTAACTCTTAATCATATTATATATTATATTGTATTATAAAGGGACACATCCCTTCACCATTCACACCTTTTTGATAAGATGTAAATAGGACAAGGAGGGTGCTCCAAAGATCATCCAAGAACATTAATTTATTATATTGTGGGTTTTTGCCTTTCAATACAAACTGCGATTCTATTCAAACAACGATTATTTTCTGCATTCAATTCAGATTTCAAGTTGTAGGTTCATAACAACTGGATCAGAGCTAAAAAGACCTAATTTTTTTTTTCCCCACCCCACTCTAGTTACTGATGATGCCATTACTCGGCAACGTTTTCTTTCAAGACACCTTCTAACCATTATCGACGGAACTGCATACACAGTAGGCCATAGTCGCCAGCAAAGGTAGCATACATAATTTTTTGGACAACATCACGCATTACCGAAGTCAGAAAACCCCAACAGCGAGTACAGGCGAGGAAAATATCATTCGATGTGAACAAAGAGCAGCAAGTACGTAAAATTAAACGTGGTGGAGACAGACAATTTTTTTTGACAAAACTAATTTCTGCATATTCAAATCACTTATAAACCAACCACACCCTAAATGGCCAAGGGAAGACGATATCAAGACACAACAAAGGAGATTGCGAAGGAGGTTTCAAAATAAATTACGAAAGAACTCTCATAGTTTTCCAAGGAAATGAGAGACATGATGCAAGGAATGGCATTTTGGAAGGACAATTTAGAAGATAAAATCGCTACCAAAATAGTAGACCTAACCATAAACATCACCAACTCAAATACAGATATATCCACTAAATTGGATGCTACAACCCATTCCATGGACTTAGTACAACAAAATTTGCTGCTCATGCAAAATGGACAACAGAACACTACGCCACCACAAAAAACATGAATAGGGGGATCACATACATCAATCCTTCCCCGTACCACAAAACTAGATTTTCCAAAATTTAATGGAGGCGACCCCACAAATTAGATATATAGGGCAGACCAATATTTTGCCTTATATCAAATTCCGGATATTCAAAAAGTCTGTATTGCATCATTTCACTTGGAACAAATTGCTACCCAGTGGTATCAATGGTATGAGAAAACAAAAGGTCCGCCCACATGGATTGAATTCACAAAAAACTTAATGTTGCAATTTAGCCCCACTAAATTTGAAGACTTCACAGGAGCCCTCACTAAACTGCGGCAAACCTCCACCGTAAGGGAATACCAAGCACAATTTGAGAAATTGGTGAACCTTACAACATGACTAGATGCATCATTCTTCCAAAGTTGTTTCATTAGTGGCCTAAAAGAAGACATTATAATGGAGGTACAAATAAAAAATCCTATCGATATGATGCATGTAGTGGCATTAGCACAAATGATAGAAGAGAAGAACAATAACCAAAGGCAAATAGGAAGAGTTTTTTCAAGAAAAACACCAAATACCTACACCAACAAAAAACTGAATAAGGTCATGCCAATTAAATGAATTAGCCAAGAAGAGCTAAAAGAAATACGAGAAAAGGGCCTATGTTTCCACTGCGATGAAAAGTTTACCCCCAACCACAAATGCATCTCACCAAAATTATATATTTTGGACACAGTTGATTGCACTCCCAAAGAGGAGGATGACATAGAAGTGGAAGTAATAACTGAGGTTGTAGAAGAAAACCAAGAAGATAAAATAGAAATATCCTTTAATGCATTAGCAGGATACTCGATTCCACAAACAATGAAGGTAAAAGGGTATTTTAAGAAACAAAACCCTATTGTGCTCTTAGAATCTGGTAGCACTCACAATTTTATAGACCCCATTTTGGCCAAACAAGCTAATTGCTTTATATATCCCTGCAATAAATTCGAAGTCATGATTGGCAATGGAGGAAAAATTGCATGTAAAGGCAAATGCAGGAATATCAAACTCACGATGGGGGAATATAACATGAAAGCGGATATGTATGTACTACCATTAGGAGGATGTGGTATTGTTTTGGGAGTACAATGGCTACGAACGCTCGACAAAATTCAATGGGACTTTGAAGAGTTATGGATGCAATTTATACAAAACAACCAAACATACACAATTCAAGGTTTAAAAATAGGTCCCACACAAATCGTAAGTTCCCATAGAATGGAAAAGATTCTTCGAAAAGGAGGAAGAGGCATGGTTGCCCAACTATTTTCCTTGCAAAACACCACCAAAGAGCAACCAGAGGCACCCAAATTAATAGAAATCCTAGAGAAACATGATAAAATATTCAAAGAACCAGAGGGATTACCTCCACAACGAAGCCATGATCATGCTATTCAATTACTTTCGAGACACCAACCTCCAAATATTAGACCTTACCGATATCCATACTTACAAAATACGGAAATAGAAAAATTAGTACAAGACCTACTAAGGGCAGGGGTCATTCGACCTAGTAGAAGTCCCTACTCTTCGCCAGTCATATTAGTAAGAAAAAAGGATGGATCATGGTGCCTATGTGTGGATTTTTGTGCTCTCAACAAAATAACGATTAAAGACAAATTTCCTATTCCAATCATTGATGAACTACTCAATGAACTAAATGGAGCCGCATATTTTTACAAACTCAATTTACGATCAGGTTACCACCAAATTCGAGTTAAGGAAAGCGATATACCCAAAACTACTTTTCGCACCCATGAGGGACATTATGAATTCTTGGTGATGCCTTTTGGCCTCACCAATGCTCCATCCACATTTCAAAGTCTTATGAATAAGGTATTTTCTCCCTTCCTTCGAAAATTTATTTTAGTTTTCTTTGACGATATTTTGATTTATAGCAAGACATGGGAAGAGCACTTAACACATATAGCGCAAGCACTCAAAATCTTGGAAGAAAATCAATTATACACAAAGCGATCAAAGTGTTCCTTTGGGAAACAGGAAATTGAATATCTTGGACATATTGTCTCCAAGGAAGGAGTTAAAGTAGACCCCCAAAAAATTGAAGATGTGGAAAATTGGCAAATTCCAAAAACTCTAAAAGGGTTGCATGGGTTCTTAGGATTAACGGGCTATTATCGCAAATTTGTTAAAGATTATGGGAAAATAGCAGCACCCTTAATAGCCCTACTTAAAAAGAATGCCTTCATATGGTCTCCAAAAGCGAATGAAGCTTTCATGACTTTGAAAAATGCCATGTGTACCACCCCTATCCTAGCTATGCCAGATTTTTCCCAACCATTCATTATTGAAAGCGACGCTTCCGGATTGGGAATGGGAGCGGTGCTCATGCAAAATGAGAAGCCCTTAGCCTTTACTAGTAAAGCATTTTCCAAAAAGAATTTAGCATGTTCCACTTATGAAAAATAAATGTTAGCTATGGTCCATGCTATCCAACATTGGAGACCATACCTTATTGGAAAACATTTCATTATCCGCACCAACCACCATAGCCTAAAATACCTTCTTGAACAATGGATAACCACTCTAGAACAACAAAAGTGGGTAACAAAACTATTAGGCTATGATTATGAAATCATCTACAAAAAAGGGAAAGATAACATGGTTGCAGATGCACTTTCCAGAAAGTTCGAAGAAACTTCACAATTACATGCTTTTTCTTGCCCCATCCCTACATGGATCGAATAAGTCAAGGATGAATGGTATGCAGACCCTACTATACACACCATAATTCAATAACTAAAACAAAATCCCATGAGGAAACCCCACTACTCTTGGCAAGGTAACATGCTCCGTTACAAAGAACGTCTGGTCCTCTCACCTACATTGGTTTATCGTCGAAAGCTTCTACATGAGCTACACGCTACACCTACTGCAGGACACTCTGGATTCCTAAAAACCTACAAAAGAGTGACTAAATCATTTTATTGGTGAGGGATGAAAAATGATATCAAGAAGTTCGTCAATGAATGTGAAACATTCCAAAGAAATAAAGGTGAAACAGTAGAAACACCGGGCCTTCTTCAACCTTTACCCATACCAACCAGGACATGGGAGGATATTTCAATGGATTTCATTGAAGGTCTTCCAAAATATGTAGGAAAAACAATGATCCTAGTGGTGGTAGATCGTTTATCTAAATACACCCATTTTTTTCCAGTAGCTCACCCCTATACCGCTAGTACTATTGCTCAAATCTTCCTTGAAAATATTTTTAAATTACATGGCATACCTTCTACTATCATTAGTGATCATGATCCCACTTTCACTAGTAATTTTTGGAAGGAATTATTTAAACTCCAAGGTACGTGACTTCGGATGAGCTCCGCTTACCACCCACAAATGGATGGTCAAACTGAAATTGTCAATAAGTGCTTAGAAACCTATCTCCGATGCTTTATTTCCACCAAAACCCTTCATTGGGTTAAATGGCTTCCACTAGCTGAATGGTGGTATAATACCACATATCACACAACCATAAAAATGACCCCTTTCGAAGCATTATATGGCCAATCACCCCCATATCTAACCTCTTATCTTCCAGGAAGTACAAAAGTACTAGCTATAGAGATGGAGCTGGTCACTCGAGATAATATCATTCACACTCTGAAGGATAATATACATATCGCTCAACACCGCATGAAGCAACAAGCGGACCAACATCGGACTAAAAGGGTTTTTCAAGAAGGGGATATGGTATTTCTCCGCCTCCAACCATATCGTCAAACTTCATTGAAAATAAAAGGGTCACAAAAATTAGCACCAAAATTTTATGGCCCTTATAAAATTCTACAACGTATTGGACCTGTTGCATATAAACTTGAATTACTAGAATCTTCCAAAATCCATCTGGTATTTCATGTTTCTTGTCTTAAAGCTGTAATAGGCACTAACATTGTTACGCAAACTCAACTTCCAAAATTTTCACATAATGGAGCTCTTGTGGTTGAACCAAAAGCTATCCTAGACCGACGTATGTTCCACCTCCGTAACCGCACCATCATTGAGGTATTGATTCAATGGAAAGGTATACCTCCAAAGGATACTACATGGGAGATGCTCCACCAGATTCAACAACAATTTTTGCAATTCCAGCTTTAAGGACAAAGCTTTTTCAAAGGAGGGTGGCATGTTAGGACCCTCCTAACGTAACTCTTAATCATATTATATATTATATTGTATTATAAAGGGACACATCCCTTCACCATTCACACATTTAGGACAAGGAGGATGCTCCAAAGATCATCCAAGAACATTAATTTATTATATTGTGGGTTTCTGCCTTTCAATACAAACTGCGATTCTATTCAAACAACGATTCTTTTCTGCATTCAATTTAGATTTCAAGTTGTAGGTTCATAAAAAATAATTAAAGCCGAAATTATTCATTAAACTAACCAGCATAATAATTACATTATAATAAACCTTATATAGGCTTAGAACATGCGCAATAGTAGGAAAGGGAAGGTGGAGGAAGATCGGGGAGATTAGAGAGAACGGAGGAGTAGGAAGTGGAGTGGGAGGTGGCAACGAGCGTGGGGAGAGGAAGGGAGTGGAGTGATAAGGGAAAATGGACGGCAGGAAAGGAGGAAGGAGAATGGAGGGATAAGGAGAAAATAAAGGAAAGGGAGAAAGAAAAATCATGCCGACCATCCGACAAGATTAGCCGACAAAAGGTAAGTGTGTTCACACTGTGCTTAGAAAAACTAGATTTTTCTAAGCCATTTCAAGCTAAGTCCTGTTCACACTTGCTACATTCTCCCCTTAAAGTTGAGAGAACTGACTATACAAGTCTCTCAGCTTTACAAATTGAGCTTTAGCCAGCGCCTTGGTGAAGATGTCAGCGACGTTCTCCAAAGTGTGGCAATAGTGAAGCTCAACAATATCAGTTTCCACCATATCTCGGATGAAGTGGTACTTCATATCAAAATGCTTTGATCTACTATGGTGGACAGGATTGTATGCCAACTGAATGGCACTGATGTTGTCATAGAATATTCGAGTTGGACCACTTTGCTGCTCTCCAATCTCTTCTAATACCTTTCGTAGCCATAGAGCTTGAGTACTAGCATGAGTAACCGCTATATACTCAGCTTCTATTGAAGATAGTGCTACTACTATCTGCTTCTTGGAACTCCAAGTTATTAGGCCCGAACCAAGACTAAAACAGTTACCCGATGTGGATTTTCTATCATCAATATTGCTGCCCCAATCACTATCACTAAAGCCTTCAAGCTTGATAGTATCACTTTTGTAGTACTTGGATTCCAAAATCCAATGTACCCTTCACATATCTCAAAATCCTTTTAGCTGCCCGCAAATGCAGCTCGGATGGATTAGACATAAATCTAGAAACAAGAGATACAACATACCGAATGTCTGGTCTGGTGTTGGCGAGAAACATCAAACTCCCAACAATGCTTCTGAAAGTGGTCACATCAACTTTCGGTGCTCCATCATCCTTGCTTAATTGGATCCCATGTCCAATTGGAGTTGCAACTGATTTGCATTGCTCCATAGCAAAATTTTGAATCATATCTCGAGCATACTTAAGTTGACAGATGAAGATCCCTGAATCTGTCTGATGTACTTCCATTCCAAGAAAGTATTTCATTAAGCCAAGATCCTTCATCTCAAATTCCTGCATCATGGAGTGCTTGAACTCCATGTTAACTTTTTCATTACTACCCATAAAAATGAGATCATCCACATACAAACAAACTATGAGGATGTCATTTCCTTGATTCAGGTAGTAGAGCGTGGGTTCATTTTTGCTTTCGATGAACCCATAATCTTTAAAGTACCCATCAATGCGTGAGTACCAAGCTCTCGGTGCCTGCTTGAGGCCATAAAGAGCCTTCTTCAGTTTGTAAACAAGATGTTCCTTGTATTTCTCTTCAAATCCCTGTGGTTGCTCAACATACACTTCTTCTGTCAAGTAACCATTTAGAAATGCACTCTTTACATCCATGTGTTGGACTGTCCATCCCTTGTGTGCAGCTAAGGCAAGAACTGTTTTGATAGTCTCCTGTCTGGCTATAGGAGCAAAAGTCTCTTCATAATCAATTCCATATTTTTGAGTAAATCCCTTTGCAACTAATCTCGCCTTGTGCCTCTCGATGCTACCATCCGCATTAAACTTGGTCTTGTAGACCCACTTACATCCAACACGTTTCTTTCCTTTAGGAAGCTTCACCAGCTCCCAAGTGTCGTTGTTTTTTATAGAGGTGATCTCCTCTTTCATGGCATCTTGCCAAATATTTTGAGTACAAGCCTTCTCATAACTAGAAGGTTCAAGCTGTGTATTAGTTAACAAAGCATAGTTAACTAAATCTCCCCTAGGTTCCTCCTGGGAAACATCATCACCATACAAGTGCATATTTTCTAATCTTTGTAGAACATAATTCATTTCACTAGCTTGACTCCTAGTGTATCTTTTTGAAAAATTCTTATCCAACATCTGATATGATGGATGATTCTGTAGAGTTCTCTTACCTCTGGATGGAGAATCGATGTCCATTGGTGAGGAACTTACTGATCTCTATGGAGAAGGACTTGGTGAAGAAGTTGAATCAGAAGATGAACCTGGATCTCTGGGAGGAGACTGCTTACTTTTCTGTGGTGTCTGTTGTTGCACCTGCTTAGAACCTACATCACTAGATTCATCATCACTAAAAATCTGGGGCTTACCCCATTCTCCCCCTTCATCAAAAATCACATCCCTGGAAAGCACAAACTTTCTAGTCCTGGGATTGTAGAGTCTGTAAGCTTTTGTATTCTCACAATATCCTACAAAGATGCATGCCTGACTCTTTGGATCGAGCTTCTTTCTTAGCTCATCAGGAATGTGAGAATATGCCAACGAGCCAAACACTCTAAAATACTTAACATTTGGCTTTTTACCATACCAAGCTTGGTAAGGTGTCTCGTCCTTCCAAACTTGCAGTAGGACTTCTGTTCAAGATATGTACGCTGGTCCTGGCTGCATCTGCCCAATATGAATTAGTCAAATGCTTCATCTGAAGCATAGACCTTGCCATCTCCACAATGGTGCGATTCTTCCTCTCTGCGACACCATTCTGCTGTGGAGTGTAGGCAGCTGTGAACTGCCTCTTAATGCCATGTTGCTTACAAAAATTCAAGAACTCATTAGAGGAGTATTCTCCTCCCCTATCTGATCTAAGACATTTTACAAAATATCTACTCTCACTTTCAACTCTTGTTTTGAAATCGACAAAGCATTCAAATGCTTCATCCTTATATTTCAAAAAATATATCCAACACATTCTAGTAAAATCATCAATGAAGAGTAGGAAGTAAGAGTTGTTACCAAGACTCTTGGTCTGCATCGGACCATAGATGTCTGTATGCACTAGCTGGAGTGGATAGCTGGCCCGCCATGCTTGTCCATGAGGAAATTTTGATCTGGCATGCTTCCCAAGAGCACACCCTTCACAGACTTCCTTACTATCCCGAACCTTAGGAAGTCCGGTTACCATCGCTTGTGAAGTTAGCATTTTCAAACTAGCTGAATTCAAATGACCATATCTCAAGTGCCATAGGACACTTGGATTGGAAATAGCAACATTTGCTAACTTATCTCCCCCTGGCTGGCCAAACTTTAAAGGAAACAATCTATTCTTTGACATTGGCACTTGTGTAATGATTCTATTACTGTTATTTTTATCAAAAATAGTGCATTTACCCTCATCAAAAAGCAACTTGTAGTTCTTTTCTAACATTTGACCAACACTTAAAATATTGTGTTGAAGATGGGGTGTGTAATAGATATCACTTACATGTTTGACGCCTTCTTTAGTTGGAACTGCCATGGCTCCAATGCCTTCAACTGCCAATGATTTATCATCTCCCAATTTGATGCTGGATTTGTATGAGGAGTTTAGAGTAGCAAAGAGCCCTTCTTTGCCACTCATATGGTTTGAACACCCAGTGTCCAAGATCCATGTATCATTCATGTTCTGATCTGCCTGACCATAAGAGAGAAAGAGATTTGTGGCCTCTTCCTCTTCTCCAAAATTTCCAAACTGACTGCTCTGGCTGCTACTAGTTCCTTGTGAAGTCTTTGTCCAACAGTCACGAGCATAATGGCCAAGTTTGCCACAGTTGTAGCAAGATTGTTTTGACTTATCTCCTCCTTTGCCTCTGCCTGATTGTTTTCCTCTATTTTGTTGTCCTCCTCTATTCTCGTTGTTCACCTCTGTTTGAGAATCCTCCTCTGTTCTGATTTCCTCCTCTCGTTAGGAGTTCCACCTCTCTCGATTATTTTTGCCTCTACCTCTATATTGTCCTCTCCCACGGCCTCTACCTCTGCCTTCTTGTGAAGCAAAGGCTTTATCATCTCCTCCATAACTTGTGGAAGGAGTTTGTTGTAACCTCTCTTCATGTGAGAGAAGTGAGCCAATTAGGGATTCAAAAGACAGAGAAGTTAGGTCTTTGGATTCTTCTATAATTATGGCAACCGAATTCCACTTAGGAAGAAGTGTCCTCAACACTTTCTTCACTATAACTTCAGGCTTTACATCTTCTCCTAAAGTGACCATCTTATCTACTACGGCTTTCACACGCACGCAGTAATCACCAACCTTTTCACTCTCTTGCATTTTAAGAGTCTCAAACTCTCGTTTCAAGGTTTGTAGTTTAACTTGTTTGACTTGGTCACTACCCCTATAACTTTCTTTTAAAGCATTCCAAGCAGATTCAACAGTTATAAAAGAAGCTATTCTAGGGAAAATACTTCTGTCAAGGGCGGCTTGGATATGATAAAGGGCGGAAGAATTATTCTTCTGTGCTTCCTTTCTAGCCCTTTTATCAGCAACATTCAAAGCTGCCCAATCAGCAGCAGTAGGTTCAGTATATCCCTCTTCAATCACATCCCAAAGACCTTTGCCTATCAAAAGAGTTTTCATTTTAATTGACCAATACTCGTAATC
This sequence comes from Wollemia nobilis, assembly GCA_028583015.1. Classification (NCBI taxonomy): domain Eukaryota; kingdom Viridiplantae; phylum Streptophyta; class Pinopsida; order Araucariales; family Araucariaceae; genus Wollemia; species Wollemia nobilis. The sequence goes on from JAQPPZ010000521.1 coordinate 17,180,056, forward strand.
ACCACCATTGAACTCAGGGATTGGTAGACTAGTATTGGAAGCCATTTTAGAAAGCAAACTTTATTGCAACTTCAAACAAGTAGTACAAAGAAGTACAAAATAGATCACTGATTTACTGATTTAAATCAAATCTAGCTTTCTTAATATGCTCACTGATTTGGCGTTCTTCTTCTCGAGGATCACCCAAAACTGGAAAGGTGAAATTGTCTGCTTCGTCGTCACTAATTATAATGACTTCTTGTGCTGCTGCTGGTTCATAACTTCTTTTGAGAACATTTCGTTCTTCAGTTGCAGGTTTCACCTCCACTGGTTCTTCTTCCTCTTCTTCTTCTTCTTCTTCTTCTTCTTCTTCTTCTTCTTCTTCTTCTTCTTCGTTCTGAATCAGGAGAGCGTGGTGTATAGCTCTCACTTGTTTCTACTTCAGGCACTGCAGGTGAATAACTGTCACTTGATTGTCCTTCAGGTACTATTTCAACCGTCTCGGATTCAACTATCCTTTGCCCGAAGATATTATCTTCAGAATCCGCCTCGTAGCCAGAATCTGGTTTCCTCAGATGAGCAATCACTTGATTCTCTAATTGGCAAAACACTGTATGAAGTCCATACCGCTGGACTTTCCCGTCAAAGGAATCAGGAGTCTCTCTTCTCAACAGAGAGAGTAATGCATTATAGCATCCGGCTGACCGGATCATCTACCCAGAATCACACCGTATGAACTGGGTTACAACTTAGTATGATGCCAAAAAAAACTTTTTATATCAAAATATCTTTGCACCCTTTTATTTTTAAAAATTTTTTTTCTAAAATTTGTTTTAATAAAGACCTTTTTAAAAAAAATTAACAATTTCCTATATATATTTTTAATTATTATTTTTTAAATGAAATGGATATTTAAAAAAAACATAATCAAAAAAATATATAGAAATTATTATTTTTTTAAAAAAAACTTTTAGAAAAAAACAAATAATAAAAATTTAATTAAAAAATAAACCTTTTTTGTAAACCCCCGATGGGATTCGAACTGAAGACCTCCGCCGTCTACTCGAAAGTCTTAGCCACTGCACCACGTGGCTACTGATGGTAGGAAGGAACCAAAAAACAAATTTAAACCTCCATTAATCGCGAAGAGACAAAAAAAATAAAAAACCTTTTTTTTACCCCGACGGGATTCGACCCCGGGTCTCTTCTCTGCAAGGCGGGGGACTTGACCGCTAGACCATTCTAGCCGGACGGAATAAGAGAGGAAGGAGGTTATACTTCATATGGTCGGCTTAAAACAGTTTTTTAAAAAAATTAGTCCCACATTCAGTGGGCAAAGAGTGTGTCCAGGCTTTATCAAAGCCTGCGAACACTCTATAGGTCGATTGCCTTCGGGCAATCGATCTCGCCAACCTTTTGCCCGTCTGTCGACCAAACAAACTCCGCCACGTGGCACACACCCGAAGCATCCACATTAGCACTTGTCCACTTCTGCTCATGTTCTACCATGTCATCCACATCCTCTGTCGCTCGCCACATCCACGTCTGCCTGGTCGCTCTACCACGTCGTCCACTCTGCTTGTCGCTCTACCTCATCCATGTCGCCTCGTCCATTCTCCACTCGCCTGTTCCATGTCGCACTACCACCTAGCTCCACCGCCATGTCAGCCTACTGTCAGCATCCAGTCAGATCCTCGAGATCCATGCGCTCCTCGAGATCTATGCGACTGCCTCTTCACCGCTCCTCGGGATCCGTGCGCTCCTCGAGATCCATGCGACACCTCTCCGCCACTCCTCGAGATCCATGTGCTCCTCGTTTGTCGATAGCCTCTCCACCGCTCCTCGAGATCCTATGCTTTGGCTTTCGTGCCTTACCTCGGCCCTCGGGATCCGTGCCCCCTCTGCTCTGATACCAGTGTGATTCCAAGATTAAATTAACCTTAGATTAACATTAGCCAAGGTAAAACAATTGACACGAACAATAATTAAAGCCAAAATTATTCATTAAACTAACCAGCATAATAATTACATTATAATAAACCTTATATAGGCTTAGAACATGCGCAATAGTAGGAAAGGGAAGGTGGAGGAAGATCGGGGAGATTAGAGAGAACGGAGGAGTAGGAAGTGGAGTGGGAGGTGGCAGCGAGCGTGGGGAGAGGAAGGGAGTGGAGTGATAAGGGAAAATGGACGGCAGGAAAGGAGGAAGGAGAATGGAGGGATAAGGAGAAAATAAAGGAAAGGGAGAAAGAAAAATCATGCCGACCATCCGACAAAATTAGCCGACAAAAGGTAAGTGTGTTCACACTGTGCTTAGAAAAACTAGATTTTTCTAAGCCATTTCAAGCTAAGTCCTGTTCACACTTGCTACACTTATGTGGTCCATGTAAGATAGGATAGATACCACATGACCATCAACAATGGTGTTCATACAACCACTAACTACTTTACGCACACCTCTTAATTTTTAAAAGTATATCAGGAAAAACACCAATCACCTTTTATCATTGCTTACAATTTTCCTTGTGGTATTTTGATTATTAAGTGGTCCATGTAAGATAGGATAGATACCGTATGACCATTAGCAATGGTGTTCATATAACCACTGACTATTTTATGCACACCTCTTAATTTTTGAAAGTTCATAAGAAAAACACCCATCTCATTGTTCATTCCCATCCACATTCCCCTTTCTTGATGTTTGTTGCACTCTTTCCTACTTTCCCTTTAAGTAGTTGTCATAGGGTATCTAATAAGGTCTTTCAATTCTTTAGTCATTCCTAGTTTTATTTTTAGATTTTGTAAAACAACATCTAGATTTTTGGTTGTAGGTTCTTGCTTTGATTGTACCTTGCTTCTCTCAAAATCCCAACATATTTTCACACTCAAAAAAATAATTTTTGAACAAGGAAAGATGAAACTACAAAGTAAGTCTTTCTTCACAAGTAAAAAGTTTTCCTTGCTCATCCTATTATGTGTATGGTCTAGAATGTTGAGAATTTACAAAAGGATAAGCTCTCCCTCCCCCTCACAAAAAAAAAAAAATCTCGTTGCTCATATTAAAAACTATCAAGTTCCCACAAAAGCAATAAAATCCCTTGCGCTCCTTAAAAATGAGCAAGCCCCTAAAAAAAAAACCTCTTGATCATCTAAAAAACAAGCAAGTTTCCACAAAAGAAATAAAATCCCTTGCTCTCCTTAAAAATGAGCAAGCCCCTCAATAAAAAGAAAGAATCCCCTTGCTCCTCTCACAAACAAGCAAGTTCCCACAAAAGCAATAAAATCCCTTTCTCTCCTTCAAAATGAGCAAGCCCCTAAAAAAATCCCTTTTTCTCTCATCTAAAATGAGCAAAACCCTAAAAAAACAATAACAATTCCTTGCTCTTATTCCATACAACCAAGTATCTAATATATATATATATATATATATATATATCAAGAAAGAGGGAAAAGAGCTTGAATCCCTAGAATTCTAATTTTTTCAAACACCATGGGGTAATCTCCATCGCCAAAAATGGGCTATAGATTCCGAACTAGTAGTGGAGTAGCCTTACATGTGGTGACACATCTATCACATTAGCGATATTATTTTGTACATACCAATGTCAAATTGTGAATGAACTAGCTTTTGATGGCTTGCATTACCAAGTAGTCAAGCCCAACCCAGTACAAAGTCTGAGTAATGAACATCACTATGCACACACAAGGATATTGAATATCTTGGTCTTCCTAGCATATTCAGTATACAAATTTTGACTGGTTAACTAGGGTGTTTGAGTCTCCTGAAAGTCTTATTGATCCCTTGTGACTTATCACTATTCACCATTCCATTACATTTGCATACTTGTTAGTATACATTTTATTTTATTTGGGATATGTGTTAGTGTAAGCCTTATATGAAACTGTTTCAATCTTGATTTATGACTTTCATACATTATGTGGTGCTTACACTTAGTTGGTTATTGCATCTTAGATTAATTCATTATATTTTATCATTTAAACATACATTCATATTTCATACCATTTAAATCATCACATGTTATTAGTACATAGCATACATGTCTAGGTCTATGTACAAATAGATCATATTTAGGCATCCATACAATCATAGCTAGGCATAATCATATGTACAAGTATAAACATACATCTAATATCATCCATCATTGCATTCATCATCACTTCAACACACACACAATAAAACACAAAATATACATCAATAAACATCATGTCATATATATATATCAAAATTCATAAATACACCATGATACAAAAATACCTGTAGGCTACAATAATAAGTGGGTCCTCAGAATTCACATCTAAAAAAGAGACTAGTGCCTTATCCCCACTCAATATGGTCCTGTGCCATAGCTATCACCACTAACATCTACCTTGTCTCTACAAGGCTACCTATATTTATTGGCTCCTAATGTCTACGAGGTCCCTGGTGCTATGAAAAGTGGCACTTGAGATCTCATAGATGGCTCCCCTATAGTCTCAATCTAGTAGCTTTGATGTAACTAGGAATGAGATGACCTTGATAAACATGAAGGAAATCGACTGCCAAGTCTGTCCACCTCATTCCCTAGGCTACGAACATAGATTCCCTTAGCCTGATACTGATCCTACTCCTCAACCAGCCTAGCCCTTAGCTAAGACACCTCTACTCCCTATCTAGCTAACCCTCTGCTACCATGAGTATGTATAGCATCTCACTCTACCATCACTCTGCATAGTTTATTATGTAGGATCATAATATGTGCTTATAGGGTGTCCCTCTCCTTTGAAAAACTCCATCATCTCTATTGGTCTGTGTCACACTAGCTCTATGTTGTGGTGTGAGTTGTGTCTCAGTCCATCAACTACCCCTAGAGAATCTAAACTTGCTCTCTCAGAGTTATAATCTACTCCTGCAAGTCATCCTCATCTGGCCCTTCACCCCCATATCCACCCTCATCCAATAAATGGTGCACCCATTATTAAGACTGGTCCCTTACTATCTTAGTGTCTTTGCAAATTGCACCCTCTCCATCCATTGTTACCTCCATGGCTATGTTAGCCTCCCCTATAGCTATGATAACTCTTTGATCCTATCAAATTTCAAACCAGACATCATACTCAGGTGTGGTGCCTAGATCCTCTATCTCTGGATCTACGAAGGCCTCATCGGCCTCCTCCTCCAAGGGATCTACTTATGAGTATGCTAGACGAGTCTTTTTAGTCCACCACCTATATACCACGGGCTCCTCAAGAACATCATACCTCACTCTAAGCTGGTAGGTCACTTATGAGTAAAAGTAATCATGCTCTATCATGTTCCTCTTTTTCAACCATCTTCTCTATCTCACCCCCCTCAACTGCTCATCTACCTCAATCTAGGCTGGTACCCCCTTCATGGTATCTAAGTCATCTGGCCTGGCTATAGTCTAGTCTAAGAATCTGTGTAGTGCTATAAGTCATCCTACCAAGGGTAGCTTCTACCCCGATCCTACTCATGTATCCATTGCATGGCATAAGGAATTTCCCTATCTACCATGTCTCTTTGCATAGTCCATGGTAGCCCCTATGGTCAGTCAACACTAAAGTTCTCCCATCCCTAAACTTGAAGTAGTAATCTACAACCTAGATCCTATCGATGTCTCTCCTAGATCTTGTACTTCTTATAGAGTTATGCTAATACAGTGGGGTCCCATGCCATGATCTGTGGTTACTCCACTAGATCCTGGATAAGGCCCAACAAGTTCCAAGGGAACCTACTACCTCAAGAGTTGAGCAAAATAAAATTAGACCTGAGTGTCATTAACACTACATGCCTAGATGTTACTAGCCTAGTGTGGTATGCAACCTCAACTCAGATGCCATCACTGTCTGCATCGTAATCAATATGTCTCCACTGCTCTATAGACTCAACAGAGAATTATCTCTCCCTAAATAATAACAATAGTGTAGATGGGTGCTCCCTCGATTGGGTACCACAAGATATGGTAGAAATCCTCTAATGTGACAATGATCTCACCCATAAATATACCAAAAGTGTTGGTCTATGGGTCCCATTTGTCTATAAGGACTCTCAAGTAGGCTTGATTAGTGTGCATGGACCCCAATAAAGTTTTGTGTTGAAGCTTCAAAGCCTTTAGCCACTTTTAATCATCCTCACTATTTGGCACTTCAACATAGGCCTTCTTATAATGGTTTGGGAAGTGGTTCTGGGCTCTAATAAGTTGGTCAGCATCAAAAAATTTGATCAAAATCCAAAATAAAACAAAACAAAAAAAACAAAGCTAGCACACACGACCGTCTTGGACCGAGATTACCCCCAAACATGACCATATTGACACAAGATGGTCATGACACGAGAGTGTATCACTGTGAGATGGTCCCCAACCATAGCCATCTCAAGTGAGACGATCACAAAATGGAACTGTTTTATCTTGAGACGGTCCCCCACACCCATTAAAATGCATAAAGATTCAAAAATAAAAATAAAAAAAGCAAAAACAACACAAGAAAGAAAGCACACAAGCACATAAAAAGGAAAATAACATTTAAAAATTAACTACCTATCACCCATTAACTTTTTTATTTTGCCTAAATACCAATTTCACCCATCCTGCTCTTGTTCGTTTCCATTTAATTTAGTTTGCTTTATTTTTTTTTAAGGAATAGTTAGGATTTTTGTCCTTACCTTTCTTGCATCAGCTGCTTCGCTCGAAGATGCATCAAACATGTCCATAGTCACAGTCAGTGGGTTTTTTGGTAGTGCTTCACTTCACTAGCTTGGCTCTCCTACTCTCTATCCCAATCTCTTCCAATCTAGTGCGGTGAAAATGACATAGTGGGTTTTTTGGCAGTCCTTCACTTCACTAGCTTAGATCTCCTCCTCTCTTTGCTCCTCACTATTGTTATGCTACCAAATCACTAGATAAGATTTGAAGCCACCTTCCATCACCTTGCTTGATTAACCCCATTTATCTGGATCATTCGAATTAACAAGCTTGTACCCCCATCCGCCCAAAATTCATTGACAAAACAATATTTTGGATCACCCCCAACACCACCAAACCTGGTTTTTGATATTTACAGGTTTGAAACAATGATCATATCACCCCAAGAGAATATACATATAGAGACCATCTTGCTCGAGATAGTCCCAGTTAGGTGATCGATTTTTATAGCTTTTCTAAATGATAGTTTAGATTACATTTTGCATGATTATTTTATTATTAAATCATTTCATTATGCATGTTATTTTTTTGCATTAGTGTAGATTTTCATTTTCATCACGTGCAATCATTTTTTAGTTCTCTCCAATTTACTTTATTCTATGATCAAAATGGGTCCAACCTGAGTGGTCCTTACAGATGCTACTGATCTCATGTTTATTTCTTTGCATGCATGTTACATGATCAAATACAGTGAAAGACTTGAATTCAAACCTCATGTGGTGGTTGGTAAAAACCTGCTCTCCAAAAATTGTTGTAGGTGTGAGAACCTTTTCAAATTGCATTGAAGAAAACTTTATCCGATGAGAAGGGATGTCATGATCCTTACTGTAATATTGTATCATTGGTAAAATCCCTAAGAGAGATTCATTGTAACACTTTTCAAGAGAATCAATATAATTTAATATAATAAGATTTATTGTCATTTGATCTCTTTTGCATCATATTTCAATACCTTCCTATTCTATTTACGGTGCACGTTTCATGCTTTCAATATGGTAGCATAGTGGTTTTAATAGGGCTCAAAGTGTAAGTAAAAATGAAATTAAAAAATTTAAAGTTTTTTTTTATTGGTAAAAAGGGGTTTTGAAAGGACCCATAACCTTTTACAAAGAGAGTAATATTATGATAAGCTCCACGGAGACAAAAAACAATAGGAGCAACAACCCTATCTGGGAATCTAGTAAAAAACTATCATCAGAAGAGAAACCATCACCAAAAAACCTTTTAAAACCCATGCAAGGATAGAGATAAAAGCTAAGCTAAAAAAGAGGATAAACTAACCCACATAGGGGTAGTAACCCAAATCACAATAGGACCTCACACAAGGGGATAAATTTAAACATTGGTATTGTTAGGACCTTGAATGTCATTCTCTTTAGTGGTGCAATATGAAATCTACCTTGCATTTAAAATATCTTTCACTCCACAACAAAACTTACATGACATTTGTGTGAGAGAGATAAGATACAGATGTAACTAATATATGGAATCTGACTTGCCAATCGAAGATTGACCAATCACAGTGGTGATAAAAAAAGTAAACTTGAGACCAAATTTGAAAATATTGGTTACTAAACTATCCACTCTTGTGCCTACTATTGGTTGAGTTCAGCATTGTTGACATCAGCTAGGAATGGAGGAAAGAAATCTCTCCACACCGTGAGGCTTTGTTCAGATATTCGCATATTTACCAAGTGGTCTACAACCCAATTTTATTTCCTGTATATGTGATTCACCCTAATATTCGAGAAAGAAAGCATGAGAAGATTGATTTCATTGATCATATTGGAGATGTTCCACGAAATAAAGAGGGTTTCTATTGAAAGGCATCCTATGATGTTTTTGTAGTCCCCTTCCACCAGAATATTGGAGATCTGCATATTGTGGAGAGGAACAATATCTTGGTAGAGAGCCTTGGCATCAGTGGTGTGACTAGAATTGTGGCCCAAGTTCTCAGCATAGACTAAAATGATATTTCCTAAATGGTCCTTGATAATTCCTCTCACACCAGCATGCCCAAGATTTCCTCTGGTTGCTCCATAAAAATTTAGCTTTAGGAAACCTAGGGGGGAGGAGTCCATTTAAAAAGGGAATGATTAGTCTTGGGAGAGACATGGTTGTGATTGCCCTTGGGTATCCTAAGGGAAGATGCTAGAAGAGATTAAAACTTTGGCTCAGGATGATCATCTCCATGGGTTATGGACATATTTTTTGTAGCTACAACAAATATTCTGGAAAGAACATACTTCTCATTATGAATTGAGTCATTAAAAGCACGAGTATTAAGTTCTCACCAAATATTCCACAGGAAGTGAAGGTAGAAAGACTAAAGCATCTTGAGGCAATGACCTTTGAAAGGGTTGGACCATTGGACACACAAATCACTTAGCAGAGAAGATGGGACCCAAGAAATACCAATGGAAAGGAACAAGGATGACAGGATGAATTGGGAGAAGGGACATGACAAAAATATATGTTGGATAGACTCACAATTTGTGTGGTAGAGATAAAAATGGTTGGGCAGAGGAATACCATGATGATGAAGGTTTGGGATGGTAAGAATCTTATCTTGGAAAACAAGCCAAAATAAAAATTTGATTTTGGGAATGAGGTGGGTTTTCTAAATGAGATTGGAATGGAACCAGGGAGGACTAAGGTTCTCAGTGAGGGCACATGAAGACTTAATAGTAAATAGACCATTTGATGTGGGAGCCCAGAGAAGAAAATATTCCAAAGGGGAGGAGATAATGATGCAAAGACACAACAAATTAGAAAGGTCAATAGATGCTTGTTTTTGCTCATTAGTCAGGATGTTAGCTAGTATAGATTTCCAAGACCAACCATTGGTAAGGAAGAAATCATGTACATTTGATCTGAACAGGGCATCGATCATAGGATTCAAGCACAAGAGGTTCTCACACTTCTATAGAGGATAGTTGTCGAGCCAAAAATCTTTCCAAAATCTGATTTTGGCACCATTACCTAGCTTCCATCGGATACCCTTTTTAATGATATGCTTGGTTTTGATGATAGAGTTCCATAAAATTGATCCATATATGGGTTCAGGATCATCCAAAAAATTCTTGTGATGCTACAAATATTTGGCTTTGATGATGGAAACCCAAATATATCTTTCATTGGTGAAGATACACCATCCTTGCTTGGATATGAGTTCCATGTTCATGTTATGGATCCTCCAAAGTTCGATGCCACCATAGTCTTTTATAGAACAAATCTAGTTCCATGCAACCATATGAATGCGTTGCTTAGTCTTTGATCCTAACCACTAAAAATTTATTAGGAGCTGCTCAATTTTATTACACACTTCAATAGAAACTTGAAATATGGAGAGGAAGAAAACATGAATACTTTGAAGAGTGGCTTTGACTAAAGTGGCTTTTCTTGCTTGGCAGAGGAGATTCCCTTTCCAACTACCCAATTTTTTTGGATGCACTCAATAATAGTATTCCAAAGGGATTTCTTGGATTGGCCTTCAAAAAGTAAAAATCCTAAATAGGTAGTTGGGAAAGTGGTGATGGAGCAGCCTAAGATGGAAGCAATGTGGGCTTGACATATTCCTAGAGTATTGATAAAGTAGACCTTGCTTTTGTTGAAATTTACCTTCTGATCAGCAACATTCTCAAAGGACAACTAGATGGATTGGATGTGCTAAGCTTGAGGGATGGATGTAGAGGTAGCTAAGATGGTGTCATCAACATACTATTGGTGAGATATGGCCTGGAGGGAAGATGGAGATTTGATACCAAAAATATTCCCAATGGATCAAGTATGGTTTAGAGTTATCCCTAAGGTTTCAGCAATGATGATGAACAAAAAGGGAGAGATGGGGTACCCTTTTTGGAGGCCTTTGAAGCTCTTGAAATAACTAGCAGGGGATCCATTCACAAGGATAGAAAAATTGGTAGAAGTGATACATTTATTGATAAGAGCAATCCAGTTAGGGTGGAAACCAAACCTAGAAATAATTGAGAATATGAAATCCTAGGAAATATAAAAGACTTTATTCATGTCAAGATTAATAAGGAGACCCGCATTGCAACTTTTAAAAATGGAGTGAGTGATTTGGTGGATGGTGATGATGTTATCTGCAATTTGTCTCCCTTGAAAAGAGATACCTTGGTTTGGGGCTATTATGAAGGGTAGAGTGGGTTTTAGTCTGGTGGCCAAGCCTTTGGTGATGATTTTATAAAGGATATTGCACAAGCTGATGGGGTGGAAGTTAGAAAGGGTGTGGGCATAATTGAATTTGAGAATGAGACCTAAAAAAGTAAAATTGATATCCCTTGGAATTTCCTTATCTCTTTACATTTTTTGGATGGTAGAGACCACGTATGGACCCACAATGTCCCAAAAATGGTGGAAAAAAATGGGGAAAAACCCATAAAGACATGGTGCTTTCCCACCTTACATGGAAAAAATAACATTATAAATTTCTTCAGTAGTAAGGGTTTTGAGTAACAATTGATTATGTTCTATTGTTACTAACCTTGGGATATTCTAGAGAAGATCCTTAGAGGTTTAAGGGTCACATTTTGGAATGGTCTCAAGTAGCTCCTCAAAAAAATTTACTATCTTCGTTCTGATTTCTAAAATTTTAGTGACTATCTCTCCACTTTGTTGAACCAACTCTTTGATTTTGTTGCTTCCTCTGTGTCTCATAGTTGTGGTGTGAAAGAACTTTGTATTGGAGTCACCTTCTTTCAGCAAAGTGACCCTAGAATTTATTTCCAAAAAACTTCTTCACTTTGAAGAATATTATGGAAGTCTGAGAGAAGAATCTTTTCTATTTCCTGGAGAGTGGGGTTAGGATCACCGTGCTGCATTGACAACTCAATATTAGTGAGTTGTGTATGGATTTTCTATTTTTGTGGAAGATGTTCCTAAAGACCTCCTTATTCCATTGTTTGAGATTGAACTTCACGTGTCTCAATTTGTTTCTCACTTGGGAGACTTTAGATTCAAGAAAAGGGTAGGCCCATCATTGGGAGATCAAATCATTGAGATTGGGGTCTTGAAGCCACATGGATTCAAATATGAAAGGGTATTTGAAAGTGGAGACATAAGGATCACTATCCAAAATCAATGGATTATGATCAGAGCCAATTCTGGGTAGAGAGCACAGAATGGCATTACCAAATCTAGGAATGGTATTAGTGGAAATGAGGACACAATCAAGGCAAATATAGATTATTTGGTCTCATTTCCTATGATTTCTCCATGTATATTTGGGTCCTTTGAGATATATATTTTTGAATATTTATTGCAAAAATTATTTTTTCCATCATATTTTTGTAAGTTTTTTAGGGATATTATAGGGATAATTATTATAAGATTTTTAGCATGGTCTAAACTCGTCTGTGAACTTTATTTTTTTCTCATTTCACATCCAACTAGAATTTTGGATTTTTTATAGGTAAATTCATTTGAAGTTGCATGGGAAAGCAAAACATAGTTTGATCTAGACAAAATTTCTAAGGGCATGTATAGGTAAGTATCAAGCATGTTTTCCTTCAATTTTGTATTTTTGGTTGTGTTTTTGTACTTGTTTGTTGTTTATTTCAAAAAATGTGTTTTATATAAATAGTAGAGTAAAACTATTTTTTTTTATTGTTTTTATAGTATAGGATAGAATTTTTATTTATTTTTCTTTGGCTATCACATATTGCAATTTTTTATTTTTACCTAAGGAGACAAAATTGGCTATTCCTTGTGATGTAACCATGTTAGGGAAGAAAAATATGTATTTGTAAAAAGAGCACTAGTGAATAACTTTATAAGTGGTGTAGAGTCTTGTCATCCTACATATGGGATAGAGGTGGACTAACTTGTTAGTCCTTCAGTAGGATGTTGGTGATCGATATTGGTCAATGATTTTGGTTCCATTTCTTTACCCAATGGTCACATTTCTATCATCTCTCTTTGTTGTTTCTACTCATTAAATTTACCAAAACTATGAAATAAGGATAAAGGTGCAATTAGAGGATATGTTTACACATGTACTCCAAAGCACACATCCTAAAAATCAATGGTGCTATGTTGGCTTTTTAAGACTTAATACCACAAAATATCATAGGTCCCAATATAAAATAACCAAAATATTAAAGGTCAAAATATCAATAATAATGAGTAGAATATATAGGCAATTTAATATGTATATCAAGGCCAATATAATACAGAAAATAACATTCACTTATATAGTCAAATATGAATTTAAATGGCCTAAGTCATTCATGAACTATGCATGACAAAAATTTACAATATTAATTGCTCAAAATCTATATACAAAATTTATTTCTCTTTTGTATCTTCCTCTTTACAATTGGATAATTGGATTGCTCTTATATTTCTTTCTTATGGAGCATTATCTCCATAATATAGCCATAGTAATATGACTCTTCAAGTACTTGAATATTTCTCTCTATATGACAAGTCCCATGACCTTTGGCTTATCATCTTGCCACTTGCATACTATACTCTTCACTTTCTTCTTACATAGACACTTGACTCTGTAGCACTTGCACACATCTACATGACTCTTACACTTCTACATGCACTCCTTATCTAAGACACTTGTGTACATATTCATTTTACATATTTGGAACTTATCTCAATCTACACTTGCACTCTAACTTACATGACACTTGTGCACATTCTCTCAATATACACTTGCACTCTACCTTACATGACACTTATGAATTTCCTGCACATTGCACTATTACATGACACTTGTGCATTTCTTGCACATTGACACTTACATGAAAGAAGAAATATAAATCACACATCTAAATTAAAGACTCAACCCTAATATATTACATATTTACAATTGTACCATGAAGGTACCATGGAGGTACATTAGCATGTACCAAATAATGTAATATTCCTCAACACCCTCTGTTGGAAATATGAGCAGGTTTTGTTGTCATTGATATCAACAGTTAATTTTAGTGAGCAGGGCAAAAGGAAGGATGTTAAGAATCAATTTCAGTAAGTAGTGCAAGAGAAAGATTGCTTCTATACCTAAGGGAAATAATATTATAATATCTCCTATTATAATATTCAAGGTGGTCAGATGAGGTCTAAAGAGCAATAGAAAGGCCCAAGAAGAGTAATATTATAATATTTTATTATAATATTAAAGGTCTAAGGTTAAGACCTAAAGATTTAAATTAATTATAAATTAATTATAATAATTTCATTATAAATTAATTTATAACTTAATTTAATTAACCCTAAAGTTATTAAATTAATTATAATAATTTAATTATAAATTAGTTTATGATTTAATTTAAATAACCCTAAGGTTAGGGTTATAAGGGCACAAAGTTTAATTAATTCGAATTAAAATCAAATTTAAAGGATCACCTATGTTTTGAGCACATGGCACATTGCATATAAAAGGGGCAAGTTTTATTTCAAAACTTTATCCATGCAAAAGTATTATTGCCTAAGGAAATTGTGCACTATGGTTAGAGAGGAAGAAAACTTGCATGTGTTTAAAGACTTCAAAGGGCAGATGAAGGAACAAAGACAAGAGGGAGCACTAACGCTTATCCAAAGCATTGGGTAGTGCAATTGGTAGCCAAGGGCTGTGCTAAGTCATTCGCAGGTGCAAGGTTAAGGGTTCGATCCATGTGGTCTTCGTTTTGCAAGAGGAGAAGGTGTTTTGGTCTATGCCATCGAAGAGGGACAAAGGGAAGGTGCATGTCTTTCCCTTTGCGTGGAGGCACATAGCCCACTTGGTGGGTGCACGTTGTGTGAAGGTACTTGTAAGGAGGGGTTTACGTGTTCAAAACCCACCAAGGCCTTTTTGGTGGGATTGACAAAGGTATGCACTCACATTTGCTAAGGTTTAATGTTGCATCCAAAAATTGCAAGGGTGGAAATTAATTTTTTAATTTCCTAAAGTTTTATTAATTGAAAATTGCATATTTAAAAGGATTTATGAGTTATACAAGGGAGATAAAAGGGTATGCAAAGTTTTAATTTTTGTGTTTGATTTTTAAGTGGTTAAAGTTTATAAAAGGAGTAATAAGGTGTGCCAAGGGTGTTAGATGTTATTTGTTGAAATAAAGTCATATTATAAAAATTGATTTGAAAGGAGAAATAAGGCATAGTTGATTTTTGATATTTTGACTTGGTGAAATATTTTTGAAAGAAAATATTAAGGATAGATTTTTGCTATCTAACCTTTGATATTGGCAAAGAGAGTTGATTGTGATTGAGACAGGTTTTGAGGTCATTTCTCCATCAAGAAAAAGGTATGGGCATATCTTCCTTGTGAGTGAAATATTTTTGGGTTGGATGTTGTGAATGCTAAGTTGGAGTGAAAATGATTGTTTGATAAGCATTGTTGAGTTTGGTTTTGAGATATCCAATGTTGATTGATGTGGGTTTTCTAGAATGAAAGTTGATACTAGAAACCTTGTTTGATAAGCATTGTTGGAAATATTGAGTGAGCTTTCATATGCTTGATTAGGGTTTGTGAAAGATCATGAGTATCATTGTTATGTGAAGTTGAGAACTATCTTGAACTAGGGTTTGTGAAAGATCATGTTAATCATTGTTATGTAGTTGAGAACTATCTTGAACTAGGGTTTGTGAAAGATCATGAGTATCATTGTTATGTGAGGTTTGTTTGATAAGCATTGTTGACTAAGATTTTATTGAGTGATTGGTTGAGTGGAGTTTATTGAGCTTAGCTGATTGGAAGTGTTGGAGTGATAGTTCAAGTTCTATGAAACAAATTATTCTTTACTAATTTGAGAAAGAGATTGAAAGTGATTGAGTGTGAAACATATTGAGTCTCTTACCATTCTCTATATGTTTCTATGGTAAAGCAAGAGAGATTGAAAGTGATTGAGTGTGAAGCATATTGAGTCTCTAACCATTCTCTATATGTTTCTGTGGTTAATCAAAAGAGATTGAAATTTATTGAGTGTGAAGCATATTAAGTCTCTAACCATTCTCTATATGTTTATATGGTTAAACAAAATATATTGAAAGTGATTGAGTGTGAAACATATTGAGTCTCTAACCATTATCTATATATTTATGTGGGTAAACAAAAGAGTTTGAAAGTGATTGAGCATTGTTGTGAGTGTGAAGCATATTGATTCTCTAACCATTCTCTATATGTTTCTATGAGATTAAACAAGATTATGTGTGAAGCTTGTTTGTGTGATTGAAGAAGTTTTTTGTGATAGATTGAGTTGAGTTGAATAAGATTTTGTGAAAGCTTGTGAGCTGATTTGAGTAAGTCCTAGAGTGGACTTAAGGACTTGTTGAGAAGATTGGACAAGTTCTAGAGAGAACTTGTGGATAAATTTGAGGTAAGTCTTTGAGAAGACTTGAGAGTAGAGTTGATTTATTGATTTATTCAATCTTTGTGTTAAGGATTGGGGTAGATCTAGTAGAGTTGATTTGTGATTGGATCAAGCTTTGTGTTAAATCTTGAGGATAGATTTGAGGATAGAGTTTGGTGCATATTTGAGGACAAGTTTGTACTAGACCAGAGACAAATATTGAGTAGATTTATGCTAGACCGAAGGACTGTGTTTAGTGTAGATTTGAGATAGAGATTGAGAAGATTTATGCTAGAACAAAGGACTGTGTTTAGTATAGATTTGAGATAGATATTGAGAAAATTTATGCTAGATCGAAGGACTATGTTTAGTGCAGATTAGAGATAGAGATAGAGTAGATTTGTGCTAGACAAAAGGACTATGTTTAGTGTAGATCATAAATAGATATTAAGTAGATTTATGCTAAGTACAAATTTAAGACAAATTTGAGATCAATATTTGGAGGTGATAGAGTAGAGGATAGTAGTCTCTAGTGGATAGAGATCCATTAGACAAGGCAGTGAGGACAGAGACCTTATGAGTGAGGATAAATTCTTCTATGGAGAGAGATCCACAATATAGTGTAGTGGAGGCAGTAGTCTTCTAGAGGATCACCAACTAGAGCAGAGGATAAGGAGTTCTCCTATGGATAGATATCCATAAACTATCTAAAGGGATTGGTGTCTCCTATGGATAGATATCCACAAACTTGATTAGGGGATTGGTGTCTCCTTTGGAAAAAGGTCCATAAACATTGTAATAGGGAAAGGATTCCCAAGATATATTTTTGAGAAAATATTAGTGAAATATTTTCTCCGTGGAGTAGCCCACATTGGGTGGACCACATTAAATTGGTGTCTCTATTGTGTGTGGTGATTTGTGCATTGATTTGATTTTTGTTGTTGATATTGCCATTGATATATTGCATAATATTGTTTGAGAAAGAAAAGTAAAAAGTGATCTTATATTGTTCACCCCCCTTAGTATAATCTTGTGTTCTTCAATTGGTATTATAGCGGGTTTCTTCGAAAGAGTTTAATAGCTTGAAGGAAAAGCTCTCAAGAACACATATGGATTCTTAGAATGGATCTTCAAGGAATTCAGCACCATTGTTATATGGGAACAATTATGCACTTTGGAGTACAAGGATGAAGTTTCACCTAATGGAAATTGGAAATGAAATATGGGAAGTAGTTGAGAATGGATACATACCACCAACAACTCCACCTAAAAATAAAGATGGTAAGCTTATACAACTAAGTAATTCAAAGGCAATGAATGGAATTTTAAAGGGCTTGCATGAAACAAAGTTTATAAAGGTTATGCATTGCACATCAATAAAGGAAATTTTGGATAAGTTGAAAGGTATATATGAAGGAAACAAAAAGGTCAGAAGGGAAAAGTTGCAAAACTTCAAGAGAACATTTGAAGACCTAAAAATGAAGGATGAAGAAAATATTACTGCATATCTACTTCATGTGGATGAGGTTATTAACTCCATACAAGGACTTGGGCTTAAGGTTGAAGAAATAGATGTTTGTGATAAGATTTTAAGGTCACTCATGAAAAGGTATAGTGAAAAGATTTTAGCTATAGAAGATTCAAAAGATATTGAAATTTTGACAAGAGATGAATTACATGGAATTATCATAGCTTTTGAGATGAGAATAAAAGAGGAACCTATTTTCGAGAAAGAAGAAACCTTCAAAGTTACTAAGAAGACAAAGGATGAGAAGTTAGATTCAAGTAATGAGTTATCCAGTGATGAAGAAGAAAATTATGGTAGAAAGAACAAGGACTCAAGAAAGTATAAAGGTACGAAATTAGTTAGATGTTTTAATTATGGTAAATATGGTTGTATCGCCCAAATGTTTTGCACCCTTACCTTCGGGATAAAGGATCCATGCCCTAGAAGGGGGATGCAATAAGGATGGAATAATACCTCGAACAAAGATTCCCTTTGAAGTTTGCACCTCTCGGGGGAGGGGTATAAGGGTGAATTTTTGATGGATGGTGGGGTTCACCAAGAAACTTTGAGTGGCAGTTTCTATGCCTAGGTTGAGAATGGGTTTGATGTGTTCATTTTATATTCAATCATTCATATTCCTAGGTTGGAAAAAATGAATCTAAGCTATTCTATATGAAATTTTAGGTTTATATGTAGACAACAAACATGAATGAATCTTAAATACAGAGACTATGTGAATGGAAAGGAATACACCTGATTCCTAATGTCTGATGAAGATTCTAAAATTTGCAGGAGTCTAGATCATCCCAGATATGACAGGATCATCTGTAATTGTACATAATCATCCCAAATCACAAGTGATCATCTGAAATCAGACGAGATCATCGGTGACCTGACGAATTCGTCAGATGAATTCATTAGAAACTTGTAATCATGGAAATAGACACCAAAAACCAAAAATGCAATTGCAAGAATGATGCAAAATGATAGAAATAATAGTATAGATGCCAGATAGCAAATAAAAATTGGATGCACTACTTTAATAACTTATTTTAAATTTTATCATGCAAATATGCTAAATGAGGTGAACTCCAGGATGCAGGACAGAAATAAATTGATATAATGCATAATTAAATAAAAGAGAAAGGTAGAAAATGCAAACTTAGGGCTCTGGTTGCCCCCAATCTAAACTGTAGTCGAAATCCTCTACAATCGTACGAGATCATCACCGATATCGTCAGGATCGTCTAAAATCGTGTTGGATCACCCACAACGATCCAAGCTTCCTTGGACTGAAACACAGTAAATTCCTGCAATAAAACCTAAAAATACAAATGCCAAAGATGAGACAAAGATGTTCTAATACAGTAAGAAAACAAAGTTGCAGGGAAATGATTAGCTAGGGGGATAAACAAGGAAAATACCAAGTTTATATAGGATTAGAGGGAGGTTAGGAGGTTGGGGATCATCCCAATCTGGGAGATCTCCAATGTAGGAATCTCCAACCGCGTAGACACGTTTCTGCCTGAGTTGGAGAGGTTGAAACAGAAGCTAATTATAAAAATTTGGTTTTGGGACGAAATCATCTGGACATTCTGTCCCAGACGAATTCGTCCAATCTGGGATGATATCGTCAGATCGACGATGATATCGTCCAACGGTCAAAACAAATTCTAAAAATGGTGTGAAAAATGAGGTGAGAAGTTAACGGGCAGTTTCGGGGGTTAAAATTCAAAATTTTAATCTTTTTATTGATGGTTTAACTGTGCTAATTTTAGGGTGCTAAATTTTGCCCCCTCTTTAGCAAATTTTTTGAAGAAAATGCGTTAAAGACGAGTTCTTCACGCTTTACGAGAAAGCAAAAATTTATTCAATTTTTTAGACGATGATTCTAGGTCGAATCGTACAACTGCTTGCTATGGTGCCCCCTTCGAGTTTTACCCAAATCGAATGTTTGAGGTAAAGACGCAAAAAAGCAAAATAAAAAAAAAATGTTTTTTTAAAAATAAAAATAAGAAAAATAGGGTAAAAGCCTAATTCATTTTTACTGTTCACTTTCACTGTTTCAGAGCTCTGCAGGCGAAATGGTGGAGACAACACACAGATCGACAGAGGTCCGATGCGGGTTGTGGGTAAGGATCTAAAATTAGTTTATTTATGTTTTTAGCTTGATTTGTTTAATTTTTTAGTTGAATTTTAATTGTTTTTGGGCATCGCGACCATTTTTAGGTCGTCAATGACGTCGGGATGAAATCATCCCAATGATGCCAAAATCATCCCTAGATCATTGATTTCGTCCGAGGATGAAATCAGATAGATAGGGGCGATCCCGTCCAATAAGGGGCGATTCCCAAATTGAGGAATCGAAGATGATTTCGTCCTGCTAAGGATGATTTTGATAAATTTGGTACGATATCGTCCAATAATGGGTGATATCATATATATATATATTTATGATATGAAATTGATTTTAATGATTATGTACTAATGATTTTTGATTTTTTATTATTTATTTTGCATAGGGGATTACTAAAGAGTCGAGAATAAAAATATGAGGGGCTCAGTGACGATGTAGCCATGCTTGATCAGGTCGAGCGAGACAGGCTAGCGGAGGTTGGATTGTAGCATGTGGCAGAGATGCCTCAAATTCCTACGAACATGGGGCTACTGATGGCCCTAGCAGAGAGATGGTATCCGAGATCATCCTGATTACGAATATCGATAGGGGAGATGGGTCCCACTCTAGAGGATGTGTGAAGGATCTTGAGGATCCCCATACATGGGCGATTTATGACTCCTTCGGCCAATCAAGGCCATGCTATGATGCGACTATGCATAGATCCAAGCTTTGCCCTGGAGAAGGGCAAAGTGAACATCGAGGCATTGAGGCAAATGCCTAGGGCATCTTGATTGACCTAAGTTTTGGTAGGGGTGGTGGGTGGGCTACTTCTATGCCACCAGAGAGGATGCAGGTTATCGTGGCTCCTCTCAAATGTGGTCTACAACATGAGAGACCACGGTTACAAGTTTTCTTGGGGTATTTTTGTACTATGTCGCTTGTATAGGATCCTCTACGAGGTCATATAAAATGGAGGTCAATGTTTGGTACTGACATCACTACTACAGGTTTGGTTTTGGGAGCACATTATGGTATAGAGGCTGGTAGGGCTTCCACTAATAAGGGTTGACCAAGAGAGACCTCAGATTTTCTATTGGTGGCTCTAGAGAGGGTCACAGTGGCAGATAGATCTATCGATGTCTCGAAGGTTGCTAGACGATATCATCCCAGATCAGATCACCTAGAGGCCATGGAGAGAGAATCCAGGGTGGGGAGAGGACGGACATGAGTTGGCTCACATCAGGCAAGTCTATTGGTTGAGGATGGAGCGAGGAGAGGTAGAGCTCCACCGCTATGACCGAGTTTTGATGCAGTTTGGTCTACAACAGGGGATCCCTTCTCTCAGGGATTACGAGTACTCTCGGACTGTCCAAAATAATACTACACTGAGCGGGGCTCCAGACATGTAGTGGTTCTGGAGTCAGGACGCTGACGATGCCCCCATTCAGCCAGTGGATGGGGATGACACTGGGGTTGCAGATAGATATGATGCCTGGTATGCAAGCATCCACTCTCATCGGATGATGAGGGCATAGGGTTTGATGCATGCTATTGTACAATGGATGGGGAGGTGGTGCCAGGCTACCATCAATGCAGCGAAGAGTCACGGAGGGAGGGATCAATGATGACCTCATTAGGAGAGACACTGGGGAGTGGCACAGGCTTCGAAGAGACGACAATAGCCAGAGAGGAGGGAGGAGGGACTCCCTTCTCAGTAGAGGGAGAGGCCACCATCGCTCGATAAGGGCAAGGGTATTGAGGTGGGGGAGATCAGTGAGATGGTGGCTCTTCGAGTGGATAATGCCCACCTACGAGCTCAGGTGCAGACACTGCAAGATGAGGCTATACGACTTAGGTCTTAGAGCGGAGGGGTGAGCATGCAGGAGTTGGCACAAGCTATTGCTCAGAATGCATTCTATCAAGGAGCATACTTCTAGCTGGTTCCAGAGGGCCAAAGGTTACAGCTACCAACTGACATTGCGAAGTCGGTCAGGATAGGGTCATCGAGGACATCCTCACGATCGACATCGAGGACCCACAACACAAGACAAACTATGATGGGACCACCTCCTCCATCTCAGGGTGGGAGAGGAGATGAGGCTGAGAGCTCAAGGGCTTCTCGAGACTAGCGATACATTGACTATAGGCTGTATAGCTTTGAGAGGATTGAGTATGCCAAGGTATAGATTGTGGCATACCAATCCATTTTGATATGATGTACATATATTTCTTGATATATATATATTATTTTTGTGATATGACTTGTGCATATGTTTTATGATGCTTTAATATTTTAATTGTTGATTGATTATTCATGTAATTATGTCATTGAAAAATATTATAATTTTATGTCATGCCATAAAATTTAAATGAAATAATCTGATGTAAACAAATTGGTTGTTGTGGTGTGATTTGATTAAAAAATAAAATAAAGTGACTTCTAACAATAATTTCAAAGGACATTGTCACTGTTACATGACCATTTCATAGAGTTGTCGCTCGCTAGATCATTAAGCTAATCCTAGTAGAGAAATATTGCTAAAAGTAAAAAGGGTGCTTAAGAGACTTTCTTAAGACTTTTGTGTTGTGATGATGACAAAATGATGATGGTGATGATTTGTTTTCAGATGTCCATGAAAATATTATGCATGAAATATTAAAAATATGATTTTGGCTAGGCATAAAATTCCTAAGTGTGATAGAAATTTGAACAATTGCCTAGGAATTATACCATCGTCGCAAAACTGAATGTTGACATAATAACATGAAATAGAAAAGGTTTTCGTTCTTTTTAAAGTACAATTGTGTAACATAATGATTTAAGCCATATGCTTTTATGGATTAAATAAATGGGAAATAAAATTAGAACGATGGTTTGTGCTAGGCATAGAATTTTTAGGTATAGACTTATACCATCATCACAAAATCCAAAGAAGAAATTGATATAATAGTTTTATTGCATAATTTATTTTTGAGTTTAAGATAAACAAAAAATATAAGATGAGGACTTACGCTAGGCATAAAATTCCAATTTAGGTTTAGGAACTATACCATTGTTGCGAAAGTAAAAAATATATAAATGTGACTTTATTGCTAGATTTTTGAACATGTTTTGAAAGAAATTTTGGATTTTGAAAAGAAAGGTATTTAATTGTTTTTATGCTGAACCAATATTCTTAAGTAATAAAATCAAATTATTCCAGAAGATTTGCATAAATATTTTAAATTATATCAAAGACAAAATTTAGATTTATAAGGAACCGCATATGTGAGTTCATTACCGATCTCGATCTATCATAATGATACAAAATCTCTCAAATACAAATGTGTGTGCAATTGTATTGTTCATTTACCGATTTTGAGCAAGATAATTTGATACAAGTAATTTGAATTAACCAAATGAGTGTTCGTTGACCATGATTTATATGCATATAACCGTACCAAACTACTATGTAAGTCGGGTCATCAAGAGCTAGCTGATCCATGAGCAGACATAGGTCTATACAAAAAAAGGTCGCTAATGTAACATACATATCACCACGCTAGGAGTTACCCAAGGCCAAGCGGATTGGACACAAACCATCTATTATGGGGCTTACCTCACAATTTTTGAATAATTGAGAATTCCAGGGATTCAATCTCATTCACCCTTCTTTTCTTTTAAAAGGGTAGGGGAAGGGATTTTATTGCTTTTTTTGCTTTTTATTTTCTTTTCTCTCTCTTTTTTTTTTTTTTTTAGTATTTTTGCTTGATATTGAGATAATGCTAAAATATTGTTAAGATGGTACAAAATGCTACTGAAATAATGCTTCTTTTTCTCATGATTTTTTTTCTTCCTATACTAGGGATACTTGCTCGGATTGGTTGTAAAGCAAGGGATTTTTATTCTGGACAGGGGTGAGCTTGTCCTTTTGTCAATTCTCAAAGATTCTAGACCATGTGCATGATAGGATAGTAGGGGAAACTTTTCACTCAAGAGACCACTTCTATTATGTAGCATCGTTTTGAATTTGCAATGAAATCCTTTTAATGTGAAAAGGTGTACTTGGTTCAAGTAAATAAAAAGATCAGTTATCTATGCTCAAAAATTTAGTTAATTCAACTGTGGACTTTGATATAAGAGAGATTAATAATCATATCAAACAAGAACAAGATATTTATTCATGTGAGTGTGAAAGTGAGGGATTCCAAATAAATGCTAATTTATCCAAAATAACTAAAAATATAACTGCAATATTTCAAGAATTGACAGGTGCAAAAATAAAAGATGTTTTTGAAGATTTTTATGATTTTGATTTTTTTAGATTTTGATTTTGATTTATGAATGGAGAGAATACATAATATGACTATTTTTGAAAATTTTATATGAATTTACTAAGAATAAGACAATATGTACAATATATACAGTGATGAAATTACCAGAATTATGCGTAATAGCGCTTTAGATGCATAATGTTCATAGGTTCTTTAAGATATTTACCATCTAAGGTAGCTAATCTGTATGCTCCCGATCCAAATTTAGCAGTGATGATAAATGACCCAAGCCAGTTAGGTTCAAATTTACCTTTAAGGTCTTTAGTTGCATTAGTATTTTTTTGATTTTCTTTTAAGATGAGGTCACCGATCTCAAAGGATTGGTGATGCACTTTCTTAAGATATGCTTGTTTGAGCTTGTTCTGGTAGGCTCGAAGATGCTCCAAAGCATTGATGCGCTTCTCATCTAGGAGTTCCAGCTGACTAAATCTGCCAACAAGATATTCATCTCCTACTTCAGTATCTTGAAGTAGCAGAGC
Source organism: Wollemia nobilis (assembly GCA_028583015.1). Classification (NCBI taxonomy): domain Eukaryota; kingdom Viridiplantae; phylum Streptophyta; class Pinopsida; order Araucariales; family Araucariaceae; genus Wollemia; species Wollemia nobilis. Next base: position 17,204,499 of record JAQPPZ010000521.1, read on the forward strand.
CAAAGAAGGAACTTCTAATTTAAAGAGAAAAATAGCTTCAGTGCCATAAACCAAAACAAAAGGTGAAGTGCCCATGGGAGTACGAACGCTAGTTCGATAAGCCCACAAAGTTGGATATAATTGAATGTGCCAATCTTGGCCAGATTTATTGACTAGTCTTTTGAGGATTTTATTTAATGTTTTGTTAGATTCTCCTGCTTAGCCATTACCCTGAGGATAATAGGGAGTGGACCAACGATATTGAATTTTATATTTTTGACATAGTTTCTTTACATATTTATTTTTGAAACAAGTTCCATTATCCGAGATGAGATTTGCAAGAATTCCGAACCTACAAATAATTTGATTGAAAATAAATTTGGAAACTTGGGTGCCAGTGCAAGAAGCTAAAGGCATAGCTTCAAACCACTTCGTAAAATACTCGATGGCAGTTATAATGAATTTGTGTCCATCAAATGACACAGGGTTGATTTTTCCAATAATGTTTAAGCCCCATTTTGAAAAGGGCCAAGGAGATGAAATAGCCTGCAGTTCTTGTGCAGGCGCATGGACAAGGTCAGCGTGTTTCTAGAACTTGTCGCAATGGCACACGTAATCATGTGCATCATTATCCATGGTAGGCCAAAAATATCCTATCCTAAGGAGTTTCTTAGCAATGGCGTTACCACTAAAGTGTCCCCCACAAGATCCATCATGGGCTTCACTCAAAGATGATCTAGACTATTCTAGATTCAAACATCTCAGTAGGATACCTTCAAAAGATCTCCTATATAAGGTATTGCCAATTATTATGAAGCGACTTGCTCGTCTACGCAATAATCGGAGTTGGTTTCTATTAAAACCTTCAGGGAAGGTTCCATTTTACAAAAAATTAAGGATGTCAGTGTACCAAAGTTTAGGAGTAGTTTCATTGATTAGAAACACGTCCAAAGGTTCCAATCATGATTTAATTGAAGCAGGTTCCTGGAGTCAATGAATAATGATGGTAGTATATTCGTTATCTAACTCCAAGGGTAAAAGATATGCAACTGCGACCATGGCGTCAGCCGCACCATTGCTAGTTCTAGGAATAGATTCCAAGGTAACTTGATCAAATAAAGATATTAATTGTAATACATATGCTTTATATGGGTGCAATTTATCATCTCTGGTCTGATAAACATCATTAATTTTGTTTATGATAAGTTAAGAATCACCAAAAACTAATAGATTTTTAATTTTCAGTGCTAGGGTAGCTCGTAATCCAAGGATTAGAGCCTCATATTTAGCAGTGTTATTAGTATAGGCAAACATTAATTTAAAGGATAGAGGTATGAGGTGTTTTTGTGGAGATATCAAAATAATACCTGCACCAGGCCCACTCATGCATCGGGCTCTATCAAAGTATAAGGACCATTGCTCTGAATGATCTACCTCTAATTTAAGGCATTCGTCAGGAAACTCAATGACGAGGGGATGGGTGGATGCTAAGGGTGCAATAGCTAATTGATCTGCTATGATTTGACCCTTAACAAACTTTTGTCCTATAAACATGAGTTCAAACTCGCTTAGCGCAAGAACCCACTTTGCTGTATGACCAGATAAATAAGGTCAACTCATGAGATACTACAAGGGATCGGATTTAGCAAAAACGTATGTTTTTTGACTGAGCATATAATGGCATAGTTTTTGTGTAGAAAATACAACTGCTAGACATAACTTCTCTAATGCTATGTAGCGGGTTTCATAACTAATTAATGTTCTACTAATGTAATAATTAGCATGCTCTTTCTTCTCATCATCAAGTTGAGCTAACATAGCTCCTAAAGCAAAATCTGAAGCAGAAACATACAAGATAAATGGGCGATCTGGTCTAGGTGGCAAAAGTACAGGTGGGTTAAGAAGATATTGTTTGAGGAGTTCAAATGCTTCCTAAAATTCATTTTCCCAATGGAAAAAGACATCCTTCTTAAGAAGCTTAAGAAAGGGTCCAGTTTTATCTGCCAACTTATCGATGAAGTGACGGATGGCTTGAAGCTTACCTTGTAGACTCCATAATTCAGATATATTTGTAGGTGCAGGCATATCAGTGATAGGCGTAATCTTGAGAGGGTAAATTTTGATGCCACGTAAAGAAACTATAACCCCCAATAATTTATTGAAATTAACTCCGAATATACATTTGGTTGGATTCAATCAGATAAGATATTCCCTTAGCCGATTAAATACTTTTCTCAAGTCATCTAAATGATCATCTTCTTCAATAGAACAAGCTATAATTTCATCTACATAATCATGTAGTATATCATGCATCATATCATGAAAGATATAAGTCATGGCACATTGATAGGTTGCACTTGCATTCTTTAAACCGAATGGCATCACTTTCCAACAAAATGTCCCCCAAGGGGTAATAAAGGCTATTTTAGTTTGATCTTTAGGAGCTATCCTGATCTGATTATAACCAAAAAATTCATCCATTAAGGATATCATTCCACTCCTGACAGTAAAATCAATGATCTGATCCATGTTGGGAAGGGGAAAATCATCTTTAGGGCATGCAACATTAATATCTCTAAAGTCTGTACAAACCCTAACCTTAGTAGCTTGTTTCTTAGTTACTGGAGCTACATTCGAGATCCATTCAGAATAATCAATGGCATGTATAAAAATAACATTCAGGAGTTTTTCTAACTCTCCTTTGACTAGTAAGGCCACTTTAGGATGCATTTTTTTAAGTTTCTATTTAACAGGTTTAGCATCCGGATGGACTACTAGGTGATGCATAACTACATAAGGGTCTAAAATTGGCATATATTCATATGTCCAAGCAAAGACATCTTCATATTCTTTAAGAAATGCAATGTATTTATCCTATTTTTCTTGACTCAATTCTGATCCGATGTTGATTATGTGAGGGTTATCCTTGGTTCCAATGTTAAGTTTTATGACATTTTCTACTTCCATGTGTAGATATCTCTCAAAATTAGGTGGGGCGTCCCAATTCCTATAATTCTTCCAAGGTTAGCTTGGATAATTCGTCTTGAGGAGTCATGGCATCAAGATGGGCTATAGTAGGTATAGAGCCATCAAAATAAAATCCGTTATGTAATAATTCCTCAACGGAGACATCATGGAAGATATCTCCTTCCAACTCATCGTCAGATTCAGCGATCATCTCAGGATAGGCTATAGATAGCATATTACATGTGAATGGCTTATTCGTTAAACACAAAACATCACGTTCATCTAAATAATCTTGGTAACTTATAAGATGGTCATCATCCTCGAATGGCTGACCCTTACTAGAAAATAGGCTCACACCACATCGGACGGGCCACGACTCTACCTCAAGAGGTTCTTTCATACCATTCTGGAAAGGTCCCAAACCTTTCCATTTATATCCCAATTTAAGCATTATAGGTTTGGCTTTAGTATACTCATTAGTAAAATAACATCAAGCATATCCATCATAATGAGTTTTGATGTTTCTGGGTATTCTACCCTAGTCATATCCCTTATAAATAAAGGCACAACTCTCGACTTGGTAAATACTTCCCATAGGCTGTGGGAGGCCCAAGGTACGAGGAGATGGTGGCAAATTATTTAAAACAAGGGAATATTACATAGAAGCATTTGTTTCTTTTGATATAAGGATTTTAGATAGATCGGGTAAGAGCTCGTCAGTAAGAGCATAAGAGGTAGAAGGAACATTTCCTACATCTTCTGATGTAGAAAATATGACTTTGGTAGATGTAGACGGTGTAGAGGTGTCAATATATGGATCTATTATAGGTATGGAAGTTATAGGAGTAGAACAAGAGACATTGGTTGTGGGATTAGGATCTTTCTTAGGTCCTAATGCAGTTTTTTCATAAGATGGTTGAACTATATTTGAAGGTGCATCTGATGGAGAAGAATTAGATGACATCGTGGGTGTGAGTTTCACATGTTTATATGGATAATGAGAATTAGGATGTGTGGATGAAAGCGTAGGGAAAAATTGAACTCCAATGGGTTTTTCCAAAGCACACATATCAAAGGGTCTTGGATCACCATGAATGGTAACCAACTGATTCTTAAATTCAAATTTAACACATTGATGTAAAGTTGAGGGAATAGATCGCATCACGTTGATCCAAGAGCGACCCAAGAGTATATTGTACAATGTAGGGCAATGTACAATAAACACAGTCGTATCCAAGGTTCTTGGACCAACCTACAATGGAATGGTAATAACTCCACACATTTCTTGTGTTTCGTCATTGAAAGTTTTTATAATCATATCATTTCTTTTCATTTCATCACTTCTAAACCCAAATATTTGGTAGAAGTCAAAAGTACAAATATTTAAAGATGAACCATTATCAATAAAAATTTGTTTGACTGCTACATCTCCAATTAAGGCAGTAATATACAAGGGGTTATCTTTATGTAAACTATGTTGTGGTATGTCTCTATCCCAAAAGTCAATACAATCAACTTCACAAGTTATTATAGTATTGACCATGTCTTGAGGGTGAATGTCTTGTGGTACCATCATCTGGCTTAATGTGAGAATTAATTCATCTCTATGTGTGGGAGAAGATCTTAAAAGGTCCAAAAGAGAAATCCTAGCTGTAATATTTGATAATTGTTCATTAATATTATAAGGAAGTTTAGGTTGAACATTAGGTGCATGATTACCTTTATTAGGAACCTTCAAAACAAATGGAGTTGATCCACCATTCTGAATTTGATCTTGTTGAGAATTTTGATCCTTTTGTCTAGTAACAGCTCTGATGATACCCACAATATTATTCTGCAGATGATGAATGGGTCTTGGTCTAGCGTTTATATCTAAATCATTAGAAAGTAATTGATGGGATGATGGTCTAGTAGTGACTCTTCTTGGAAATGGTTCTTCTGGAACCATATTACTTGTGATAGGGTGAATAGGATCCGATTCATTTTCAGAGCTATTCGATTGATTTGATGTGATTTCCATATCACTCTCAGTCTCATATTCTGTATCACTAAGATTAGGCATCTGCATATTATATAGAGGTCTGGTTGTAACCATGGATAAAGTTGTGTCAAAGGTTTCTAGATCATGAATAGGTAAATGCCCACTAATAGTTCCTACATATCGGGCAGGAGGAGGAACATTATGATGCTCAATTTGATTAGCCACCTCCTTACCATGTTTTGGTAAAGGATGTTGAAAGATGTCTAATGACTGATTAGCACTCTGATTCTAGTTTTGTGTGATGTTCTGTTGAGTGTTATTAGGAGGATTTTACTTAGGTTGAAAGGCTTGTACCTCCATCTCATTGTTATCAATCAAGTCCTATATTTTATGTTTTAATATTTTACAAGAGTTGGTAGTGTGTCCAGGTCCTCTATGGAAGTTACAATGTAAATCTGCTCTGTATCTGGGTATAGTTGGATCAGGTTCCCAGATATTTGGTAATTGAATCAAGCCTCATTCTAATAATTGTGGTAAAATAGTTGATAAATGTTGATTTAACCTAGTAAATTCTTGAGGAGGTCTATCAGGAGGTTTCAGTACAAACTTCTCCACTGTCTTTGTGGCATTAACATTAGCAATATTTCTGCTATCAGTGACTCCATCACCCACAAATTTTTTATTCTTATATTGATTTCTAGATGTTTTCTCATCGTATTTCTTTTTAAGCTGACCTCTCCTAATGAGAGCATCTTCCACTCTTCGGGCTAAGTCTATAGCCTGATCGAAGGTGGTCAAGGTAGTAGTTGATAATTCGTAAGATAGTTGCTCTTGCAAATTATTAATAAAGATGTCCAAAATCTCCCTATAAGGCAACATAAAGTGCAATTTTCCTATCAATTGTCTCCACCTAGCTAGGAAATCAGCAAAGCATTCATCTTTGTCCTGTTTTAAGTTCTACAAATCTTTAATGGTCACATGTATTTCGATATAGGCACTAAACTGATGAACAAAAGACTCGACAGTCTCTTCAAAATTCCTCAAAGAATTAGTGGGTAATTGATAATACCATTCTAATGCCATTCCTCCAAATATTTTCAAGAACATTTTTTAGTAATAACATTTCATCATGTGATATATCATGACATGCTATCCTAAACATACGAAGATGCTCTATGGGATATTCCATTCCTTTATATATGGGAAGGACAGGCATAGGAAAATATTTAGGATATGGCTATGCTACAACTATAGGATCTAAAGGCTGACTACACATCTCTCGATAATTGTACGAGGGTCGGTAGGGATCTATCTGGTCCATGCGGGAAACTAGATGTTTCACCATGGTTTCAAGATTACTAGTTTGTCCACCATATTGGTTCGGTGGGACATAGGTATGGGATTTATGAGTGTATGATGGTGTGGCATAAGGATTAGATGCTATATTACTATTATGCAAAGTGTTGGTAGGAAGAGTATTATGAAGGGGATTTGTAATAGTATTATGTTGTACCCCAGATTGTTGGTAATTGGTGTTTGGTTTTGTTTTGGGTTTTTGTTGATTTGAGGTATGTTGCTCAACATATTGGTGAAATAGAGCAGTAAATGATGGTTTATTTTATGCAGGAATGACTCTAGGCTTGTTAACAGGCACTTTAGGTGGTTGAGTAACCTGTTGTTGTTGCATGTTCCGGATCACAGCTACTATATCCAAATTGGATGGTCCAGCTTGATCACTCTCTTGTTCAATAAAGGACAAGGGATTAGTGCATGTGTGAAATACGTCTTCTAGAGTTGTTTGAGTTTCACTAATTCGATCCTTGTCCATATGGACCGCTTTATTAAAAACACCAATATTTGTGTTAATGAACTTCTAAAATTGTTCCATGTTTTCAAAAGTGATAGCTCCTCCCGGAGACATTTTAGGGGATGAGGATCCTTCCTCTTTATTAATTTCTTCTTGTTCATTTGCTACAACAAGCTTCTTCTTGCTGGCCTAGGATTTCTTCTTCCTGAACTTGGTCCTCAGGAGGGACATTTTGGTCAATTAATGGTCTTCCTAACCAATCTTCTTCTTCTTCGGTTTGTTTTCCATTCCTAAGTCTAGGCATTGTGCTAAACTTAGGTTTTAGCAAATATATATACTTATATATATATGCGATATGGTTGAGAGGTATATATTTTAACTATATACCTACTATAACACTTTAAAAGGAAATGTTTTTTTTTTTTTTTCTGTTTTGTTTTGTATTATTATTTCACAAGTATAAAAATAACAAACAACATGCTAGTTGCAAGAAATAACAATAGTAAAAATAATGACTTAGTTTTCTATAAATAGTTTATGGATATCGTTGATAGGATCAAGTTCATCAGGAGTCATGAAATGCTCCTCTTCAAATTGGAAGTGGTTTTTCAAGAACTTGACAAAGTGTGCTATGGTAATATGATCTACTTTAGACTCTGACTTGTAAAAATAAAGTTCATGGCAATACTATCGATACAACACAGCTCTAGGAACTCTATTCCATATTTTTCTATCCATAAGAACTTCTTGATCCTCTATATGAGATAGAAAATTATGTACTACAACTGTGTTCTCAAGGTATTCCTCAAAGGTATACAATTTTGAAGACACAAGTGCTCTTTTATCTGCTAACCACCTATGGCAAGCTCTCTGAAGTTCATGGTACAAAGTTACCTGATCAGGATCCAGGATTCTATCTAGGACAAACCTCTTAATTTGCCTAAGTTCTGCAGATCTAGATTCAATAATACCCAATCTCCTATCAAGTTCATCCCATAAAGGTTGGACTCTATTTTTTTGAGGTACTCTAAGCACAGAAGTAACCTCTATGGTCGTTAATTGATTTTCAACATTTATGGTGACAACTTGTCTTCTATTATAATATACCATCTAAATATGATATGCAATTTTAATAGTTGTCTAATGATTCTAGATGTTCTTAATAATGTATTTTTTGGATTGTTTTCAAAAGGTGTTTTAGTTTCACATTGGGTTCACAAAAATGTATTGCCAAAATTTTTTGCACCCTTACCTTCGGGCTAAAGGATCCGTGCCTTAGGAGGGGGATGCAAGAAGGATGGGACAATACCTCGGATGGAGAGGCCCTTTGAAGGTCACGCCTCTCGGGGGAGGGGTATAAGGGTGAATTTTCGACGGATGGCGGGGTTCACCAGGAAACTTTGAGTGGCAGTTTCTGTGCCTAGGCTGAGAATGGGTTTGATGTGTTCATTTTATATTCAATAATTCATATTCCTAGGTTGGCCAAAATGAATCTAAGCTATTCTATATGAAATTTTGGGTTTATATGTAGACAACAAACATGAATGAATCTTAAATACAGAGACTATGAAATGAAAATGAATACACCTGATTCCTGATGTTTGATGAAGATTCTAAAATTTGTAGGAGTCCAGATCATTCTGGATATGACAGGATCGTTTTTAATTGTACAGAATCATCCCAAATCATAGGCGATCATCTAAGATCAAACAAGATCGTCGGTGACCTGAAAAATTTGTCAGACGAATTCATCAAACTAATTCATCAGAAACCTGCAATCATGGAAACAGACACCAAAAACCAAAAATGCAATTGCAAGAATTATGCAAAATGATAAAAATAACAATATAGATGCCAGATAGTAAATCAAAATGGGATGCACTACTTTAATAACTTATTTTAAATTTTATCATGCAAATATGCTAAATGAGGTGAACTCCAGGATCCAGGAAAGAAATAAATTGATCTAATGCATAATTAAATAAGAGAGAAAGGTAGAAAATGCAAACTCAGGGCTCTGGTTGCCCCCAATATAAACTACAGTTGAAATCATCTACAATCATACGAGATCATCATCGATCTCGTCAGGATCATCCGAAATCGTGTTGGATCGCCTGCGATGATCCGAGCTTCCTTCGGATGAAACACAGTAAAATCCTACAATAAAACCTAAAAATACAAATGCCAAAGATGGGGCGAAGATGTTCTAATATAGTAAGAAAATAGAGTTGCAGGGAAATGATCAGCCAGGGGGATAAACTGGGAAAATCCCAAGTTTATATAGGATTAGAGGGAGGTTAGGAGGTTGGGGATCATCCCAATCTGGGAGATATCCAATGTAGGAATCTCCAATCACATAGAAACGCTTCTGCCCGAGTTGGAGAGGTTGTTGAAATAGAAGCTAATTATAAAAATTTGGTTTTGGGATGAAATCATTTGGACATTCTGTCCCAAACGAATTCATCTAATCTGGGATGATATCATCAGATCGACAATGATATCGTCCAATGGTCAAAACAAATTCTAAAAATGGCATGAAAAATGAGGTGAGCAGTTAACGGGTGGTTTCGGGGTTAAAATTCAAAATTTTAATCTTTTTACTGATGGTTTAACTACACCAATTTTAGGGTGCTACAATGGTCACTATGCAACTGACTGTTCAAAGGCTGGAAATAACAATGATGAAGAAAAATAGGATCATAAGAAAATGGAAGCAAAAAAATAAAGGTACCAAGAGAAAAATAGGGATGAACAAGGTACACAAGGAAATAAGATTTTCCAAATGCATAAGAAGAGTTTTCGTGCAGACAAGGCAGGTAAGAGTTCAAGTGATAGTGATGACAGGTCCTTAGATAATGAAGAAGATGAAATTCTATTTTTGGAAGAAGAAAAATATGATGTTAGAAAAAGGGCACCAATGATTATCAAGTGTTTTAGATGTGGTAACTTTGGTCATCTTGAGGATAGTTGTACATGGAATGGATTCAATTTTAGTGAAGATGAATATGAATACACACTTGAAAGTCTAGAAGAAGAAAGTCTTCTTATGATAATAGAAGAATAAGGAATTACTTCTAGTGAAGGCAAATAAAAAAGGAATGAAGATGATCATAGAGGTAAAAAAATAGAGGAATAATTAGAGGAAGGAGAAGTTGATCTTAAGGGTGAGATTATTTCTGCTCTTGATGCATTAAGAGAGGTAAGAAAGCAGAACTCAAAAATCAAGCTTAAATTTCAAGAATGTGATGAAGAGAAAGGAAAGTTGTTAGAGGATCTAACCAAATCAATAGCTAAGACAAGAAAATTCAAAGACAAGTTAGAAGTAAAGGTTTTAGAATGTGAAATGTTAGAGCATGAGGTGGCTTCACTAAGGAAGGAAGTAAAAGAGTCTAAGGACAAGTTACACAGGTTTGGGAGAAGCTCAAAGAACTTGGATAAGATTATCAAGGTACAAAGATCTTTGTCAAACAAAACAGGACTTGGTTTTGAATAGGCACAAAGAAAATAAGAAGTGGATTCAATATCAAACTCCAAAGAAGAAGAATCTTCAAAATAAGAGAGTGTAAGAGAGAGTGAGACTTTTGATAATGAGTTGGACAATAGAAAGTTCAACAAGGAAAGGAAAAATACACAAATGAGGAATAGATAGAATATGAAGCAACATAGGGTAAAAGAGACTAAGAGACCAATGGGGTCAAGGCAAGGTAGTTTCAATGGATGATGCTTCTCATGTAATAGGTTTGGACATAAGGCTACATAGTGTAGGACACATGGAAGACAGGAATATGGAAATTTTAGAAACAGACAACTTTTTCAAGGGTATTGCTACTCTTGTAATCAGTTTGGTCACAAGGCAATGAATTGCAAGGTTCATGATAGGAATGGATATGGCTTCACCAGGAGAAACCCTAAGACATTTGCACCCTTAAGGAATAACAACATTAATTGTTATAAGTGCAATAATTATGGGCATACAAAAAATTGGTGTAGAGCAAAGATTCCAGAGACAAGGAGGAACATGAATAATCATAAGAATCAAAAGGATCAGTTGAGGAAGAAAGTGGACAAAGGTAAAGATCAGTGCATACTGGGAGTAGATATACTCCCACCCCAGAATTAATCACCTCAAGAGGAGGTGGAGGAGGGGCTAAGCTAAGAGTTTCATTCTTAGCCCCAAGCCCCAAAGGTGGCCCTTTGGAATTGATGACAAAGGGGGAGAGATTTGAGTTAGGGAGAGAGAATTCAATCAGGGGAGTAGTTTCTCAGGGGGAGCAGAATAGAAAGAGGTAAAGGAAATTATAAAAGGTAAATGGGTTGCCATCAATGATAAAGGGGGATATTTTTGGAAATATGAGCAGGTTTTGTTGTCATTGATCTCAAGAGTTAATTTTAGTGAGCAAGGCAAAAGGAAGGATGTCAAGAATCAATTTAAGTAAGCAGTGCAAGATAAAGATTGCTTCTAGACCTAAGGGAAATAATATTATAATATCTCCTATTATAATATTCAAGGTGGTCAGATGAGGTCTAAAGAGCAATAGGAAGGCCCAAGAAAAATAATATTATAATATTAAAGGTCTAAGGTTAAGACCTTAGTTTGGAAAGGGATGGTGATTGCAATGATTTGAGGATGTTGGCTGAGTTATAGTGAATTAGATATAATGGAAAAAGAAGATCTTAATGTCTTGTTAATGTTCCTATGGAAAAGACATATTTGTTTATGTTATGGTTAATTCGTTATATCTTGAAAGTTTGGCAATGTTGAATATGTTGCTCGCTAGAATGCTTATGTCTTGTTTGTTCTACTGAGAATAAAAATGAGAAAATTTATTATGATATGTAAGTGATGATATGACTATTTCATCATAATTAGTGAATATTCAGGAATGAGTGAGCTGAGATTTATCGGGTGCGACGAGAGTGAGGGTTTGAATTTTTTGGGCACGAATCTCAACCAGGGTGGTAGAAGTAGAGCAGGTATGGAAGGGGTGGGTGGGAACCTCAAGCATGGATCAAGCGAGGATCTAGAGGAAGGCGGTTAGGCTACAACAGATTTGGAGGTGGGCATCACGCGGGGGCTCGACCCTCCTCAAAACTACCTCGACAAAAAAGATACAAAGGACAATGCGGGGCCTAAGAAGTGGCTATATTTTGATGAGAATCTTAGAGGAAAAAGAAAGGAGGTTCTCTCTCTTCCATCCCTAGTTCCAATAAATAATAAAATTTTGGCCTCGACAAGTTCCATGAGCCCTTTTCTTTCAATGGAAGAATTCTCCCTGGTAGGCAAGTTTTTGGGAGGTAGGTTGGACATGGAGACTATCAGGGCTTGAGTGATGGGTAAATGGCAACTGGTAGGCATATTGTAGTTGGTAGCTCTAAATTAAGGGTTCTTCATTATCTATTTTAACAATATGGAGGATGCTACCCACATTTTAACATGAGGTCCTTAGTTTTTGGGCAAAATGAGCCTTTTTCATAGACAATGGGGTGAATATTTTGACCTTGAAAAGCAAAATGTTAACATTGCCCCTATTTGGGTTTGTCTCCCAAGTCTACCTACCTAGTTATTCAATGAATATTGGTTGCAGGGCATATCCAGAACTATAGGGGACCTGATCTCCATTGACCATGCGATCTTGGCTAGGACAAGGATGACTCATGCATGAATTTGCATAAATGCTAATTTGGATAATGAATTGCCAAGGTTTGTGGAGCTAGAGTATGGAGAATACTATCAAAAATAGCCGGTAGAATATGAGAACAGACTGGCATTCTATGCTTAATGTAAAAATAAAGGACATCTATGCAATCAGTGCCCTAACCTGGTAATAAATAGAGAAAAGCAAAAGTAGAGAATGCTAGACAGAGGAAATTTGAGTAGTTTCCCTGGTAGAGGCGATTTCAATCAGGCAAACTATGTCTACCAAAAAAAGAAAAGAGAGAGTGTAGTGTCCCAACAAGACAAAGGAAAATAATAGGTTGTTGGTAACCAAAATACTTAGGTAAGTTCCAATCCTCTAGTTTCAAATAAATTTTCAATTCTATCCAATATGGGAGTAAGAGGATTATCGAAAGACATGGAAGCCCAGAACCTTCAAACTAACATTTTTGACTCTCTAGAATCCCCATCCAAGTTAGGATCCTCAAACCCTAATTATAAAATTACTATAAGCCCCATGGGCATCACAAAGCCAAACCCTAATGCCCGATCTCTAGAATCCCCATCCAAGTCGGGATCCTTAAACCCCAATGCTGAAAATACTTCAAGCCCAGTGGGCATCCCAAAGCCAAACCCTAATGCTAAAGAACTTAGGAAGAAAGTTGAGGCATTGGAAAATAAAAAATCTCATCTCCCTAACATCATCACTAGGAGCTAGGTGAATCCTACTGAGGGGTCGTCCTACAGACCAGGGGAATACAAAGGAGAAGATTTGGATGTAGGGGTGGAGATATGTGAAACTCTTCAGATTGAGGAATATGGTAGTCCGGTTCTGCAACAAATTACCTCTCCCTAGTTTAGTTATAAACAAACCAGGAGCACTGTGAAGTCTCCTATAGATTTTTGCAGTGAAAAAAGAAGAGGGAGAATATCAAATGCTGAGCATCAAAAAATTAAAACTGATAACGACATTGCCAATGGAAAACAAAGAAACTTGTTTCAATAGGTTATTTCGAGTTTTGAAGACAACAAATTAGGAAAACCCCATCAAGGATGGGGGAGAGGAAGAAATCCCAAAAAATCTAAATGAAGTTTATCTCATGGAACGTGAGAGGCCTCAATGGCCTGCCAAAACACAGGGAAGTCAGTGCAATAAGAAATCAAGTGAATCCAACTATTATCATGTTGCAAGAAACAAAAACCGATGAGATTCAATAAAAAAAAGTACCAAAAAAAATCTGGAATCAAGGGGAGATGGTTTGAAAATCATCCAGAGGAATGTCTAGAGGCCTTATGACTTTGTGGGATCCTCGGATAGTAGAAGGCACCATTATTCAAAAAGATGACAGGGTTCTTAGTGTTTTATTTAAGGAAATAAATAGCAATAGGTCATGGATCCTTTCAAATATTTATGCCCCGACTTCAATTCAAGGGAGAGCTCTACTGTGGGAGTACTTAGGCAATATGAGTGAAATCTTTCATAAGATCCCCTGGATTCTAGCTGGGGATTTTAACACTCCTCTTTACCCTTCAGACAAAATGGGTGGAAATGGACCACCTATCAGGAGCATGGATGAGTTCAATGACTTTGTGAAATCCAACATGTTGATGGATGTAAAACTTAGAGGAGCGAATTATACTTGGAGCAATCGGTGGATAGGGTGTCATCTCATTCAAGAAAGGCTTGACAGGTTTTTTTTATCAAAGGAGGCTACAACTCTATTCGGTGATTCTACCCTGCAAGCCCTTCCTAAAATTGCCTCTAATCATAATCCTATTTTTTTGGAGATCCCTAACTCTCTGTCCTTCAATAAACCTTTCATATTTCAATATATGTGGATCAAACATTCCAGTTTCAGAGATAACTTAATTCAGTGGTGGTAGTAGCCTGTCAAGGATAGTGCAAATTTCAAACTTGCTGGAAAATTAAAGTTTGTTAAGGAAAATATTCAAACTTGGAACAAAGAGGTCTTTGGGAACATCTTTGAAAATAAAAAATAGGTTGTTGAAAGTTTGAATATAATTGATCAGAGGATTCAACATAGTGATGCTGATGAAACTACTAGGCATGAGGAACGAACAAAACTAGTAGAGTTTCATAACATTTTGGCTTGTGAGGAAATCTATTGGAGGCAAAAATCAAGGGCTCTTTGGTTGAAATATGGAGATTAAAATTCTAAGTTTTTTCATGTCACCATGCTTAGAAATAGAAGCAATAACAAGATAAAAATTAAAAAAAAAGCAGATGGTTCTATTACTCAGGACTTAACAGAAATCAGAAAGGAGGCAGTAACTTATTTCAATTCTATCCTTGGTCAAAAATCGTAGTGCAATGAGGAGGCCAAAGATATTCTCTTGCAATCCATTCCTAGCATAATAAATGAGGATATAAACCTTAAGCTTCTAGCTCCATTTTCTGATGAGGAAATTAAGGAAACCTTGTTTAGCATGGAGCCAGACAAAACCCCGGGACCCGATGATTTTCCCCCTTGTTTCTATCAAGATTTTTGGGACATCATAAGTGAGGATGTAATTTCTACTATTAGAGAATTCCAAGCAAGCAATTATATCCCAAAAGGTCTCAACTCTACTTTTATTTCTCTAATTCCTAAGAAGCAAACCCATGAATCTATGGTTGAATTCAGGCCAATTAGTCTGTGCAATGTTTCTTACAAGATCCTAACTAAAGCCATTATAAATAGAATGAGAGATGTTCTTCTCTGCATCATAAATCCATTCCAAGGAATCTCTATTTAGGGTAGGTCAATCTTGGATGGAGTTATCACAGTTCATGAAGCTCTGCACTCTGCTCATAAGACTAACAGGTCTATTTTTTCCCTCAATATTGATATGAATAAAGCATTTGATAGGCTAAATTGGGAATTTATGATTGTTGTCCTCCTTAAGTTTGGTTTTCACCACCAATGGGTTAATTTGATCAAAGAATGCATTTCTAAAGCATGGTTCTTAATTCTGGTTAATGGAACAACTGCTGGTTACTTTCAAAGTCGTAGAGGAATTCGACAGGGGGACCCTATCAGTCCCATGTTATTCATCATTATAGCAGAAGCTTTAAGTAGAACCATAAAAAATACTTGTAGTTCAAGGCTAATATCAGGAATCAAGGCAACATATCTCACTAGGGCTGTTTCTCACCAACAATTTGTCGATGATACCCTTCTATTGACTAAGGCATCGGTGGTTGAGGCCAAAAGAATTAAATACATCCTACAACTCTATGAGGATAGTGTTGGTCAGAAAGTTAATTTCAATAAAAGCAAGTTATATTTCTTGATCATTCAGAGGTAAGGAAGGATTGCAAAAATTTTAGGGTGTGATATAGCGAACATCCCCACTTTGTATCTTGGTCTCCCTCTTTTCATTGGTTCTTCGAGAGAGTCAATGTGGGATAGGGTTATTGAAAGAATTCAAAAAAACTTGTTGGATAGAAAGGTCATCTTATAACTCAAGTAGGAAAGCTGACCCTCACTAAGGCCTCTATTCAGAGCATTCCAGTCTATTTCCTCTCCATTTTCAAAGCCCCTGTGAAGGTTTTCCAAAAAATTGAGAAACTCCAAAAATAATTTTTATGGACTGGATCAGAGGAGAAAAAAAGGATACACCTTGTAGGATGGACCAAAGTGTGTAGACCCAGGGAAAATGGGGGCTTAGGTCTGAGGATAATTGCTCATATGAATTTATCTTTACTAGCTAAGCAGGCATGGTGCCTCATTTTTGGTGAAGAAAATGAATGGACAACTATCATCAAACGAAAGTATCTTCAAAATATGGAATTTCTAAGTGACTCAGTTCTAATCAGAGGTTCTACTTTTTGGAAAACAATTCTCAATTGTAAGGAAATCATCAAAAAATGTTTAAGATGGGTTTTAGGCAATGGTGAGATGATAAATTTCTAGAATGATAGGTGGGCTAAGGATGAACCACTGACACAATATCCTAACTTAGCCCGAATTAGAGAAATCATGAAAGAAATCATTGGCATAAAAGTCTCTGATTATATGGTTGAGGATAGAAGTAGAATGAAGTGGAAACAAATAAGGATTTAGGCATTTCAAGTAGAATCAAATGATCTTTGTAACATTCTTAGGAAACCGTTTATCCCCATGAGAACCAAGGAAGATCAAGTGACCTTGGCTCCTACGAAAAATGGGTAGTTCACTATTAAATCAGCTTACAAGCTTCTGCTTGATGACAAGGATTTTGTCCTCCAAAAGTACTTAGTTTGGATAAAAAATTTAATTCCAAAAATTGTAGTCTTTTCATGGCTGGTTATCCAAGGAAGAATTCTAACCATTGATAATATGATGCGTAAAGGTATTTGTACCACTAATCGCTGTTATCTATGCAGGGCTAATTGGGAGACCATTTATCATATTTTTCTTGAGTGCTCTTTTTCCTTGACCGTCCTAAGTGGGGTTTTTCAGGCCTTCAATATTTCCTGGGTTAAACTAGCCATCATACTTGATTTATTTGTCTAGTGGCCTTGCCACTTTTAAAGCCAAAGACTTAGATACATGTGGAAAATTTGTCTCAATCACTATCTTTGGCAGGTGTGGTTAGAAAGGAACAATAGAGTCTTTAATGAGTCTATCCATGATCATCAAACTATCATTGCGAGGATCCTATCCTTTTCTAATGAGAATGTGAACCTTATCCCTTTTGATAGCCATAAACCTCATCTATAGGAGACCACGATTGCTCAATATTTAAGCTTAACCTTGTTAGATGAGTCTGTGCCTAGGGTAGTTAATCCTAGAGCCAATGTTAAGTGGTCCCCACCTCCTACGGTTTGGTTTAAGCTTAATTTTTATGGAGCATCTAAGGAAAATCTTGGCAAAGTAGGCACTGGCGGTATTGTGCGAGATCATAATTGGAATATGATGCTTGCATTTTTTGAATATTTGGGAACAAGGACGAACAACTAAGTTGAAGCTAGAGCTATGTGGAGAGGTCTTCAAATGACTCAAGACTTAGAATGCAATTTGATCGTAGAAGGAGACTCTATGCATATTATAAATCTCCTCAATAATTGGAAAACACCTCCTTGGAGGATTAAAACAATTGTTGAAGAGGCTAGGATCCTTTTCTAGGGAAGATAAGACAAATTAGCCCAACATGTATGTCAGTAAGCTAACAAAGTTGCTGATAAGCTGGCCAATTTGGGTGTCGATGGTGATGGACTTTTCAAATGGGAACACGGTGTCCCGAGTGAAGTAGAGGAGCTTATTCAACAATAATTCCAAGAATGATAGTCGAATTTACCAACAAGGAAGGCACTATAAGTTCGAAGGCTATGAGTATTCCCATATATTTTTTGAAACGGACACAATAAAAATTATCCGAGCTATCAATCTTGGTGGATGCTGCTTGGAAATACCACAAAGACTAATGGGGACAGTAAAATGTCAGATAACATGTCTCCTAGTCATCTTAGTAATTTGAGGTTGGTTGATAATCACAGGGCAAAAAAGAAATGGTAATATAAGACTTTGAATCAGAGCCACGTGGACCACCAGATAGCCATCGCCATAAATCTAGCCAGCAGGTTCACTTCTCTAAGGTTGATTGGCCAAGACGGGATGTGGTACCAAAGCATGTCATATACAGAAGAAAGCAATTACCAAAGAATTATTAAGAGTAACTGTCAATATAGAGCTTGTGGGAGTTTTTTTCAATACTCTGCTATGTGTGTCTGCAACTTTTTATTTCTCCATTGTTTCAAGGAAGGGATCTGTGTTTGTTTATTTTTTTGTAATTATGATGCAGGTGTGTTTTCTTGGGGTATACCCAAAATGTTGTATGGGAAGTTTCTTTTTGATAACAGGCTATGTGCCTTACCGGATGTAATGGCTTTGGCAACATGTAGATTTTACATATATAGGATCCTTAGTAAGGACATATTCATCAGCAGCCCTGGGCTGATTTTTGTAAAAGGTTTTGGGTCAACCTGTAAAACCCGGTATTAATGCTATAATATCTTATCTACCAAAAAAAAAGGTCTAAGGTTAAGACCTAAAGATTTAAATTAATTATAAATTAATTATAATAATTTCATTATAAATTAATTTAATTAACCCAAAAGCTATTAAATTAATTATAAATTGTTTATTATAATTTAATTATAATTTAGTTTATGATTTAAATTAAATAACCCTAAGGTTAGGGTTATAAGGGCACAAAGTTTAATTGATTCAAATTAAAATCGAATTTAAAGGATCACCAATGTTTTGAGGACATGGCACATTGCATATAAAAGGGGCAAGTTTTATTTCAAAACATTATCCATGTGAAAGTATTATTGCCTAAGGAAATCATGCACTATGGTTAGAGAGGAAGAAAACTCACGTGTGTTTAAAGAATTCAAAGGGGAGATACAGGAACAAAGATAAGAGGGAGCACTAACTCTTATCCAAAGCATTGGGTAGTGCAATTGGAAGCCAAGGGCTACGTTAAGTTGTTCACATGCTCAAGGTTAATGTTTTGATCCATGTGGTCTTTGTTTTACAAGGGGAGAAAGTGTTTTGGTCTATGTTGTCAGAGAGAGACAAAGGGAAGGTGTGTGCCTTTCCCTTTGCATGGAGGCACATAGCCCACTTGGTGGATGCACATTGTGTAAAGGCACTTGGAAGGAGGGGTTTACGTGTTCAAAACCCACCAAGACCTTTTTGGTGGGATTGACAAAGGTATGTGCTCACATTTGCTAAGGTTTAACATTGCATCCAAAAATTGCAAGGGTGGAAATTAATTTTTTAATTTCCTAAAGTTTTATTAATTGAAAATTGCATATTTAAAAGGATTTATGAGTTATACAAGGGAGATAAAAGGGTATGCAAAGTTTTAATTTTTTGTGTTTGATTTTTAAGTGGTTAAAGTTTTTAAAAGGAGTAATAAGGTGTGCCATGGGTATTAGATGTTATTTGTTGAAATAAAGTCATATTATAAAAAATTATTGGAAAGGAGAAATAAGGCATAGTTGATTTTTGATATTTTGACTTGGTGAAATATTTTTGAAAGAAAATATTAAGGATAGATTTTTGCTATCTAACCTTTGAGATTGGCAAAGAGAGTGATTGTGATTAAGACAAGTTTTGAGGTCATTTATCCATCAAGAACAAGGTATGGGCATATATTCCTTGTGAGTGAAATATTATTGGGTTGGATGTTGTAAATGATAAGTTAGAGTGAAAAGGATTGTTTGATAAGCATTTTTGAGTTTGGTTTTGAGATATCCAATGTTGATTGATGTGGGTTTTCTAAAATTAAAGTTGACACTAAAAACATTGTTTGATAAGCATTGTTGGAAATATTGAGTAAGCTTTCATATGCTTGATTAAGGTTTGTGAAAGATCATGAGTATCATTGTTATGTGAAGTTGAGAACTATCTTGAAATAGGGTTTGTAAAAGATCATGAGTATCATTGTTATGTGAAGTTGAGAACTATCTTGAACTAAGGTTTGTAAAATATCACGAGTATCATTGTTATGTGAGATTTGTTTGATAAGCATTTTTGACTAAGCTTTCATTGAGTGATTAGTTGAGTGGAGTTGATTGAGCTTAGATGATTGGAAGTGTTGGAGTGATAGTTCAAGTTCTGTGAAATAAATTATTTACTAATTTGAGAAAGAGATTGAGTGTGAAACATATTGAGTCTCTTACCATTATATATATGTATCTATGGTAAATTAAGAGATATTGAAAGTGATTGAGTGTGAAGCATTTTGAGTCTCTAAACATTCTCTATATATTTCTGTGGTTAAAAAAAAATATTGAAAGTGATTGAGTGTGAAGCATATTGAGTCTCTAAACATTCTCTATATGTTTTTGTGGTTAAACAAAAGAGATTGAAAGTGATTGAGTGTGAAGCATATTGAGTCTCTAACCATTATCTATATATTTCTATGGTTAAACAAAAGAGTTTGAAAGTGATTGAGCATTTTTGTGAATGTGAAGCATATTGAGTCTCTAACCATTCTCTATATGTTTATGTGAGATTAAACAAGATTCTGTGTGAAGCTTATTTGTGTGATAGAAGATATTTTATGTGATAGATTGAGTTAAGTTGAATAATATTTTGTGAAATTTTATGAGATGATTTGAGTAAGTCCTAGAGTGGACTTAAGGACTTGTTGAGTAGATTGGACAAGTTCTAGAGAGAACTTGTGGACAGATTTGAGGCTAGTCTTTGAGAAGACTTGAGAGCAGAATTGATTGACTGATTTGTTCAAGGTTTGTGTTAAGGCTTGGGGAAAATTTAGTAGAGTTGATTTGTGATTGGATCAAGCTTTGTTTTAAAGTGTAATAACCCAAGTCAAACCACTTGGTTTCAAAACATAGTGAATCAGAAATTTTTCAAATTATTTCCAACCTTGCTAAGTACAAGCATGCTAAATCTTTAGGGATGTGATTTCACTGCAGTTAAAATATCCGTGATATCAATATTGGCCAATTCTTGATATATATACCTTTTACATACTTCCTCTCCTAACTTGAGATCCCAAGTATTGGTAGAGGTTTACACTTCCAGGGCCCATTTCACTTGAAAGACGAACGCTTAATTTCCCTATCATAAACTATGATACTAGCGCATGCATACCTGAGCAGACATATATTCTCCTCCCTGAATTACGTCATAGGTCTACCACTACCCTGGTAGTATTCTTGAAGTATTATTTGTATGATGCCCATTTCATCATGCAATTATCCATAAGACTTCCACTCATGTACTCGAAGGGGTTTGCCTAGGAGTTATGCCCATATCATAACTCCTACTCCTCCCGCTCTCTCTCTATTTCTTAGAGCTTGGAAAACCTTGTTAGGATGTGGGCTTTTTTCCCCAACCTTCTTGATGGTTGGAAAAAATGAATGTCTTCCCACATTCCTTAAAGCTTAGGTTGTCTACCCACAACCATAAGTGAATGTCTACCCACATTATTTAAAGCTTTAGGTTGTCTATCCACAACCATAAACCTCAAGACCTAACTACCCATTTTGTAAAACCTATTATTGTCTAATGTCAAAGTTGTAAAAGTATAGTTCAGGTTTGAATATTAAAACTTCAATCATTTGCTATTAGAGAATAATAACATGTCTTACTAATTTATCTATACATTTAAAAATAATAATAAATACTTAAGTAAACCTCTAATATTAAGATTTATTTTAATCTTTAAAATCAAGCTACACTTTTTCTTAGTAAAAAAATCTATAAAAGCATCCTAACTTTATAATGTTCTAACTATTAAATGCATAAATAAAAGATACATCTTGATATCCGAAACAAAATCTCAACTCTAAGTACTGCCTTAAAGAAACATTTAATCATAATATTACTTTCATATTAACCTTTCTCTTTGGGTTCAAACATTATAATTTTTATCCTACTTCAAGAAAGTATTTACCCAACTCTCTAAGACATTTGCCAACCCATTAACCAATGGAAATCATTTACTTTCAATACTAGCTTTAGTGTATGAATTACTGTCATGTTTAAATTTTAAAACATAATTACATTGGTTCAACTCACTTATCTTTTCAGTTCAAATCTAACATAGAGGAAGAACCTTGTCTTGCTATGAGTTTCCAAGGATTTATACAACGTATTCATTTGAAGCATGCAGTTGAATTGTTTTCAGACATCATGGACGCAAGAACCCTACTGACATTACGTCTCTACTACCACAACAGAGGTGTAAACATGTCTTTTTAATGGCACATAAATCAATAAACACTATGAATTGCAAAACACGTTGAGCTTAAAACAAAGGAAGGTTCTACGAAATAGAGGAGAGCATGAGAATCAACACAAACATGTTCCATTTCACCACTTGTGTATAGGCTATAATCCTCATTAAAGAGCATGACATTTTCCAAATTTTAAGCTTTTACCTAAGCTTCCTAAAATTCCTCTCCATTGCCCTAATCTATAGGTTGAATTCGTTTAATTGTTTGAAAATGTTGAAGGCTTCCTTACTTAGTGTAAATCATCCTTTATTATCTCTGTATATTTTATAATTACAGTGACTCCTAACATTAGGGTTTCCTCCAATGTTATACTTCCCAGTCACATAAAGTTTATGTTTTCAAGTAATGTTACTCCTCAGAAAAAATCGTCTACCAGAAAAGTGGTAATACATTTTATCTTTAGCCATTCCACACCCGGACTACACAATGCTTTCAAAACACTACTCTTACGCCTACCATTCAAATGCTGTGCTATGCTAAGTAAACTGTGACGTATTTAAAAATTCTATTTATTACTATGAATTCTATTAACACAACCTAAGATCAAATATAAAATACTTTAATTGCCTTTCTCATATCATTTGATGAAATATAGTATAAACATAATAAATTCCATGATAGGTAAACTGCCATTGTATATATAAAAATAACTGGTATTTCATTTAATAGAGAATATCAAATGTTGAGATATACATTCTTTTTTGGATAGCAAAAATGCTATCTCACCATAATTCTATACAACTATGTACACATTTAAGTTATAATCTTTTAGATGGTCATATTTGAAGCAAAACTTCCCAACAATCCTTCAATAATTTCTTTAATTTCATGTGCCTTGCTGTCGTTGGTTTAATACAAGGCAAAGAAAGAACCCATAATAGCTATTCGAAATTTCCAAAGGTCAGAGCAGCCATCCTAAAGATGCAATGCATACTAATCCCTAATTGCAACCAGGTAGATGCATAATTGAAGATAATAAAAATCATTTACCATACAATACAAATTCATGACATGTTCAGGGATAATTTTGTTTTCCACAACCAATACCATCGAATTATTTTCAATAAAGAAGACACATTATTATTTTTTTAAATTATTTAAATATTCAAAAGAAGAAGAAAAACTCATAATAAAACTAGAACGTATTTCCTCCTAGTTTTCTAACATGTATCTTCAAAGGAATAAAAAAACTCACATTTAAAACCAGAAAGCATTTCTTCCTAATTCTCTAAAACATAACTTTAGAAGAGTAAATGTACTCACAGTTAAAACTAGGTTGAATATACAATTGTAGTTGCTCTTTCAGCGTTTCCCCAATAGCCACCATCTGTTAAGCCATTACTTACTCTCTTTTTTTTATAGAGAGAATTCCAACCTTCATGTTTAAAATTTCTTGTTACACATGCAAATCCTCCGCGAAGGCTTGCCAGATGGTATGGTAAAAGCTTCGTAATTACATTTAAAATTACTATAATATAATACTTCCTTACTATGCTAAACAAATCTATTTATATATACATATATATTCTTTTGTTATTATTATTTTTTTATAAGTATTTTATTATTTATATTATATATATTTTACTTTTTATTATATTATATTATATGATTAATTATTCCTTAATTTTTAATTATATTTATAACAATATATTTTATATTTAATCAAACAACCTAAAGATGCATTCTATATGAAATGCAACTACATGGACCGTTGGTGGATGCATTACCTTCAGGATTCATAGATCCAATCATGGTAAATACTCCACCACTCATCATTTCTTTGGACTTACCTTAAGCCGAATAACCTTTTCCAGTATCTAAAGGAAGATGTCCTAGCTCTGAGCTGTTCTACTGTAGTCAATGCCTATTTTTGCACCCACAAATTTATTAGCAGTATCTCATCCTTATATATAATATAACAAGTAAAGAACAAAATTTGAAAGGTTGTTACATAAATCTTGAGGACATATTTTGGTGCAGATTTAAGGACAGGTTTGTGCCATATTAGGGATAGGTATTGAGCAGATTTATGCTAGACCGAAGGATTGTGTTTAGTGCAGATTTGAGACAAAGATTAAAAAATTTGTGCTAGATCAAAGGACTGTGTTTAGTGTAGATTTGAGACATAGATTAAGTAGATTTGTGCTAGACCAAAGGACTATGTTTAGTGTAGATTTGAGGCAAATATTGAGAAGATTTGTGCTAGATAAAAGGACTGTATTTAGTGCAAATCAAAGACAGAGATAGAGTAGATTTATGCTAGATCAAAGGATTGTGTTTAGTGTAGATCAGAGATAGATATTAAGTAGATTTTTACTAAGTATAAATTTGAGATAGAGCTTATATCAAGCTTTGGAGGTGATAAAGTAGAGGATAGTAGTCTCCAGTAGATATAGATCCATTAGCCAGGGTAGTGAGGACAAAGATATTCTGAGTGAGGACAAAGTATTCTATGGAGAGAGATCCACAAGCCAGTGCAGTGGAGGCAATAGTATTCTAGAGGATCACCAACTAGAGTAGAGAAGAAGGAGTTATCCTATGGATAGATATCCACAAACAAGCTAAGGGTATTGGTGTCTCCTATGGATAGTGATCCACAAACTTGATTAGGGGATTGGTGTCTCCTTTGGACAAAGGTCCATAAAAATTGTAATAGGGAAAGGATTCCCAAGAGATTTGTTGAGAAAATATTAGTGAAATATTTTCTCCATGGAATAGCCCACATTAGGTGAACCACATTAAATTGGTATCTCTATTGTGTGTGGTGATTTGTGCATTGCTTTGATTACTATTATTGATATTTCCATTGATATATTTCATAATATTGTTTGAGAAAGAAAAGTAAAAAGTGGTCATATACTGTTCATCCCCCCTCTCAGTATAAGCTTGTGTTCTTCACCCCCCTGTATTCCTTTTTTTGGTTATTGAAGATTTTAGTCTTCAATATTAGTCTTCAATCTTCATATGACCTTGCACTATTCAAGAAACTTTACTTTTTTGAAATCTTCTTTATCATATTGAATATTGGGTTCATCCATTGCTTACATTTGTAGACAAACTTTGGACTATGCTCGATCCAATTCCCTATTTCTCTTATTTTTGAAAAATCATGCAACTTATCATTAATTTCATCTTGAGATAGATGTTCAACAATCTCTTGAGAAAATCCCATTGAATCTAAGGCATATATTCCATTCTTTATTGAACCTATAGCTTTAGTTTTATTTTGATTCTTGATGATGCATTTGCTATGTTCATTTATATATTTGAATTCAATTGATCTTCCTTTTTCAACCAATTGAGCAACTGAGATAATATTAGTTGATAGTCCAAGAACATATAAAACATTTTCTAGCATAAAATCTAAAAATTGCATGCTAGGTATTACTCTACCAGTTCCTTGAACTTGATACATCTTATCATCTATAAATTTTAGTGAGATATTATCCCTTTTAAGGATTTAAACCAATATAAGTTTCTACTTATATGATGACTAGCACCTGAATCTATTTATCGAATATCTTTTTCTCTTTGAACTTTCTGATGAGATTCAAGTGATATTATCTCACATATTTGATAAGAATTTTGAAGAAAATTTTTATGATGTTTCCCTTTGTATTCAAAATTTGTTTTTGATAAAAATTATGTTTTTGAAAATTTTCTCTCATATAGTATGGTCTTACACTTTGATAATTTCTCCTATATAGAGATATTCCTCTTTTTCATTTATCCATATTATGTCTTTAAGTTGAAATCCTTATATCTCCTAAGTTTAAAAATTACTCAACTATAAAATTTGCAAATTTTAACATTTCTAATCCTTTGATGTAGAAGACATTTTAACTCCCTAATTAAATTTTCAAAATTTCAAATTTAAAAAATTCCAAATATTTCAAAAAATTTCAAATTTCAAAAACTCTAAGTTTTTAAAGTTTTCAAATTTGTCTAAAGAACTTCAAAAACTTTCAAATAATTTTTTTATTATATATATTAGAGGAATCGGTAACTCATTATATTTTCATTACCCCATCATGGGTTCAATTCCTGCTCCTTGATACCACTATAACCTCCAATTGCATCGAGTAAACTTTTTAACATTGTCGACGGTGCTGGCATGACAAGCCTTCTAGTTCTACGAGTCTTGAGGGATTCAAACCATGGTCTCCACCCCCTCCAAAGGGAGTGATTTGACCAATGGTCCAAATACTTTGACCTAAATTTCAAATAACTTTAAATCTTCAAAATAAAAAACTTAATAACCTTAGCTCCTTATAACTCCACTTTCTAATTTTCAACTATTTCAAATATTAAAAAACTCAATAAGAAAAAACTTTAAATAACCCTTATTACTCCATACCTTATAATATAACCTTTAAAAACTTTAGCACTTTAAATTTTTGAATAACATTTTTCATTCCCTCCAAAAATGAGTGCCAAATGTAATATCCATATGTTAGCTGTGAATAAGTCAGTAAAAATGTAACTGGTTATTGTTATTTTCAATACTTTGTCCTTGCTACAATGAAATATCCAACAAAACTTTAGACCCTCTAATGTTCCTCACCTTATTGCACTCTTGTGAAATTATATTTGGTTGTGCAATACTTCAAAATAGAACCTCTTGCATGGACATATTTTGGTTTGACTTCAGGATGCTTATCCTTTTTTCAAAGGTTCGATCATCTGATTGATTATCTATACGTGGCTTAGGTCTGATTCACTTTTCTTATCAAGTAACTTGCCCGATATCTAGTTTGATTTTCCTCAATTGGTTTACCTTCTAGTTTACCCTCTTATTAGGTGGTTTATCTAAGGAAATTTGATGATTGGTTCACCTCTTTCTCAGGTGACTTGTGATTGGTTTGCCCTATTTTACATTTTTATCAGGTGGCTTGTGACTAGTTTTCCCTAGTTCATCTCTTTCTTAGGTGAATTTACTTCTAGCATGTTCTCTACCTCTTATCGTGTTATGGAGACTTGAATTTCTATAGATCTATTAAAGCCTCTTTATTTTAGTGCTTTGTTAATGCCACTATAATTTTCTAGTAATTTATATTATATTTCCTTTTTATAAAAAATCTTCTAGCACCATATCCTTTCTCTCATGCTTTCTCTAGCTATGTGTTACATGTGATTTATATAGATCTATATGCTTTATCTATCTTTGTGTGCTTTATCTAACTCTTTGTGCTTTCTCTAGATCTGTATGCTTTCTCTAGCTATGTGTGCTTTCTCTAGAACCTTATAAATAATTCTACAAACACCTTATGTGTGCTTTCATGCAGGCCATTTGTGAATCTTCTCTTATGTAGGTCTCTTGGGCCTCTTCTATGGTGAAGGCCTCTTGGGAATATTCTTCAATGTATACCTCTTGGGCCTCTTCTATGGTGAAGGCATCTTGGGCATCTTCTTTAATGTAGGCCTCTTGGGTCTCTTCTTCAATGCAGGCCTCTTGGGCCTTTTCTTCAATGCAAGTCTCTTAGGCTTTTTTTCTTCAATGCAAGCCTCTTTGGCATTTTTATTTGATGTAAACCTCTTAATATCTACTCAATGAAACCTCTATATTTCTTCTTTGAATATTGATATTCCTTTATCTTTGTATTATCCTATTTACTACTTCAAATATTTGTACTTAAGAAGATTTGAATGCTTCTCTATCCTTGTAGCAATGTTGCTCCTTTATCAATCTAAAATATTCAATGTCTTAGGTCACACCTAAGAATCCAATATGATTCTCCTCCTTTCTAGATAATACAATATCAATGTCAGGGTAACTTTGAATGTTCCTGAATGACCACATTTCTCTTGAGTTGATTCTTCCTCAATATTCAATATCCAACTTTTCTTTCGAGTTGGAATACTCTATAAAATTATCCAAATTTTCTCCTAAGTTGACCCTTTTTATCAATATAGTTGAGTCCTAATATTCATTGGTTTTCATTCAAATACCTTAGCATCCAAATTTGGGTGACTATTCCTTGTCCCCTCAATATCTATTCAATAAAATCTTTAAAAATAGAGTCCAAGTCTCTATTACCTTCAAAGTGAACAAAGTCTAAATTAACTTTATAAAAAATGGACAAAGTTAAATATTGATAATAGTGGCTAAGGAACTATATCAAAATGGATAAAGTTAAGTGGTGGCTCTGATACCATTACTGCCTTTTTAAGTCTTACTACTATAAAATATAAAAGGCCTAATATAAAATAGCCACAATATTAAAGGTCAAAATATCAATAATAATGAGTAGAATATATGAGCAATTTAATATGTATATCAAGGCCAATATAATAAAGAAAATAACATTCACTTATATAATCAAATATGAATGTAAATAACCTAAGTAATTCATGAACTATACCGAAATAAAAATTACAATATTAATTACTCAAAATATGTATACAAATTTTATTTCTTTTTTGTATCTTCCTCTTTACAATTGGATAATAGGATTGCACTGCTATTTCTTTCTAGAGCATATGAAAAGGAATAATATATCCATAGTAATATGAATATTCAAGTACTTGAATCTTGCTCTCCATATGACAAGTCCCATGACCTTTGGCTTATCATATTACCACTTGCATATTAGACTCTTTACTTTCTTCTTAAATGGACAATAGACTCTATAACACTTGCACACATCTACATGACTCTTACACTTCTACATGAACTCTTAATATAAGAAACTTGTGCACATCCTCACATTACATTTTTCCACACTTACATATACGACACTTGTGCACATTCTCTCAATATACACTAGCACTCTAACTTACATGACAATTATGCATTTCTTACACATTACACTCTTACATGACACTTGCACATTTCATGCACATTGAAACTTACATGAAACGAGAAATATAAATCACACATCTAACTAAAGACCCAACCTTAATCGATTACATATTTACATTTGTACCATGAAGGTACCATCATGTACCAAATGATATAATAATCCTCAACATGCTAATATTACCAATTAAGTGATGATCATAATCATTGTTTTAGTTTTATGGTTTTGATATATATTCATAATTCTAGTATGCTTTATACCTAGGTTTAAGATGAGACACTTTTTGGATTGATCATTGCATATTTGTAGCTCTAACAAAAGTATAATCTAATTGTCAACCTCAAAAGAGAAGTTATTACTTCCATCTACTATAAATACCTAATTCATCTTCATATTTACTTACTGTACATTCACTTATCAACCATTGTTACTACTAACATTACTTTCGAATTACATTTTATTGCCTTTAATGCTATAATAGCATGTAAAATTATTGCTCTCTTTCTTTCTCTTGTGTCCTTATAGGTACATCCAAATCCATCAACCACTAATTCACTGCCTTCCATGAAGGAGGATGGGACTCCCCACTAGGATTTGTAGTTAAAGATATAAATTATTGCTCTAGGACTAGTTTTCAAGGCACTTTGAGTCCCTTGTGCTAAATCTAGGTTTCATCTCTTCTTTTTTATATTGGTGTGTAGAAACAAAAAATTAATCCACATTAGTGGGAAATCTTCCTTGAGTCCTCCTAGAGGATCGCTTAAACCTACCTAAAGCAAGGGATAGGTCCCTTACCCCATTTTCTTTTGTTTTTTTCTCTTTATGCAAAATCATGATCGCCCTTGATGGGGCATGATTTCGCATAAGATGAAATCATGATCGGCCCTAACATGGTACAATTTCACCTTTTAGGGTTTTTCTCTAAGGAAACCCTAATTTTTTGAAGTTTGCATATTTTACGTTGGCTCTTCTTGGTTTTCTCATCTATTTCACCTTCAAATCTGCTATATAAGGAGGGTTTGAAATTATTTTTAGAGCATAATGATGAATGATAAGCAAATACAATAACACAATAAGTGATTTTAAAGTGCTTGTTAAGTGTTCTAAATTCTTCTTCTTCTTTTACAAGCAAGCTAACTCATAATTGTGGAGTGTGATTTATTTTTCTATTGCTTTGGATTATTTTTTTTTGTTGCTCACTTTGGTGGATTTGTGTTGGAGCCCTAAGGAGGGATCGACTATTCGGGAGGTCTCAACCCTTCTGCCTTCTTTTGTGCTACCTACTAGGTT
This sequence comes from Wollemia nobilis, assembly GCA_028583015.1. Taxonomy (NCBI): domain Eukaryota; kingdom Viridiplantae; phylum Streptophyta; class Pinopsida; order Araucariales; family Araucariaceae; genus Wollemia; species Wollemia nobilis. The sequence goes on from JAQPPZ010000521.1 coordinate 17,234,742, forward strand.
ATTTCACTATTTTTTATGTATATGCTAATTTTCTAAGTGATGTAATGAGGTATTCGTATTTGTATTTTGTTTTTCTCATAGCTTCTGTGAAATCATGCCCAATCTCCACGGGGTGTAGTTTTACCATTGTGAAATTGTGATCACCTATTACGAGGCATGATTTCATCCATAATGTGTTTGGGAGAAAATTCTATTTCTAGAACCTAGATCTACATCATAGGCTACATATAGGACTTGTTGCTACATTATGTTTTGTGTTTTATCATTTTATTCTGTTGTATTATGATATGCTTATTTTATTCCAAAGGTTAACTTTCATTTCTATTTTTAAAGGTCATTTAAAAGGATCTAGGGGGCTTGACTGTTGTGCCTCCAAGAATTATTTTACAATGGCATAAGAAATCTCCCTAATGTTGATTTTATTTTCCAAGTAATTGTCAAGTTATCTTGCAGGAACATGAATTGTTGATATCACTAAATAAAAATATAAAAGTAGGGATCAACAATTGGATAAGATAAGTGGCCTAAGTTAATATTAAGGTTGTTTGTTGGGTGTTTATTATTTCTATTATAAAACCCTAGATATTTTTTTTGTGGAAAACATCCCATAAGGGATGCCACTTTTGGGTAAGACCCAAGGAGGCAGGGGTATCCATTCCACCAAAATCACGTAGGGCTCGAACCTGGCCTACCAAATTTGACATACTCAAGGAGTAAACAAGCACACAATAAGATTAAAAAATAAATAAATAAAAAATAAAAATAATAAAATAAAATAAACAACATTCTCCTTGAGTGAGTCAAAAATAAAAAGCACAACCAAACACACACAACAAGATAAAAAACCACAACACGAACCACATAGAAAAATCCAAGAACAACAAAACAAAACACAAACATGACAAAAACAACAAAACACTACAAAGACATAACCAACAAAAACATGAAAAACAAAAACAACCAAAACCTAAAAAATTAAAAAATAAAAATAAAAATAAAAATAAAAAACAACCAACAATAGACAATAAACAAAAACAAAAAACATAGAAAACACTCACACACAAAAACACGAATTAACACAAACATATAGAAACACGAGAACAAAAACACAATAAAAAAATAAAAAACACAAAACAACAAAAACACAAGAACAACAAAAAACAATACAAAGAACACAAAAATAAAACAAAACAAAAAAACACACGCACCTCAAAAAACTAAAAAAAAAATAAAAAAGGATAAAGAATTTTTTTTTAACATAAGAATGACCTTTCTAGACCAAAAAACTTTTAAGGCAAGAATCAACAGAGGAAACAAAAGAAAGTATAGTTTGAGCTAGGGAACTAAAATACCATGACCGAACCAAGGAGAAGTAGAAATAAAGCAAGAAGAAACTAGGTACCTTCAGAACTGGAGCCATCCAAAGAAATGATAGAAATAAGAGCTTCCCTTATTTGCAAAGCCCACCATCTAGGAGGGTGGCCATAACAAGTAAGATAACATTTTTCCAAAGCCCAATTAGCTAAAGCATCAGAAGTCTTATTTTTATCTCTGACCACATGATTGTAATCAACTTAAAAAAATTCAATCTGGATTAATTGAATCTTTTCAATAATTCTTTTTATTCTCCAATCAACCTTATGATTCTTAGGAGTCTTCAAAATATTAATCACGAGTTAAGAGTCAGACTCAACTAACACCTTTTCCCATCCAACCTTAGTAGCCTCTTGAAGGCCTCTGAGGATACCATACCCCTCAAAAATGTTATTGGAAAGAATATCCAAATTCTCAGTAAAAGTAAAAACCAAGGAGCCATCCGAAAGTCTACCAATTTCTCCCACACTAGATTTACCAGGGTTCCCTCTAGAGGCTCCATTAGTATTGAATTTTCCAAAATTTTTAGGAGGAGGTTGCCAATTCCTTGTCCTATCCATCTTACAAATACTCACATTCCCTTGAAGTTGGTTTCCCTTAAAATATTTAATCTTCAATATTTGCATCACTTGATCCCATCTTTGGTGGGAGTTTTGGGGGTGATTAAGGAGTTGATGGACTGATTAAACTAAGTTGGCTATGGTATTTTACCCAATATAGTGAATATCCTTCCTATCTTGATTAAAAATTTGGTTGTTCCTTTCATTCCAGATATTCCAAAGAAGAATGGTAGAACCCATCCAAACTAACCGCCTAATAAAGTGATCACCACCATCTTGTTTAGGCCAATCCCTCCAAAGATGTTCAAAAGTAAAAATATTGGACCATTGTAAGCCAAGTAAAGTGGCCATTCTCCTCCATAGCTCAGAGGCTAAATTACACTCAATAAAAATATGGTTGAGAGTTTCTACAATCTCTCCACACATTTCACATCTAAAACGGCCATGAAAACCATGCTTCATAAGTTGCTCACCAATAAGCACCCTATGATGCAATAAAATCCAAGTAAAGAATCTCACCTTAGGCTAGATATTTTGAGCCCACACTTGAGAAAATATGTTAGAAGATTGGTTAGGATTATTATGGCATAAGGTCAAATAATCTTGAGCAACTGAATACTCACCCTTAGTAGTGTTGTTTCATCCAAAACAATATTTTTCATGGGACCAAGAGAGATCTCATATGAAGGATGCCTTGGATATCTTGTCTTTGCCTCATTGGAATTTGAATAGGCTAGTCCTCAATAGGGATCCAATATATACCAACCTTTGAAATACCAGTATGGTACCGACAGTAATTAGCCACCTTTATCTAGTTAACTCGGTGAAGCTCCTCCATACAAGGCCTCCAATCGGGAAAATGAGTTATCAAATGCTTGTGACCATCCCAATAATCTATCCAAAAATTTCCCTGTTGACAATTATAAATGATACAAAATAATTTTTTCATTATCAAATCCTCACTAGTCTTAAGAACTACTAAAATGGGAGAACCTTTGGTAGGAAGTTGATAGCGAATAAGATCTTCAGGACTTTTGTTCTCAACATATTTAGCATGGAGATTATTGGCACAAAGAGCATTGGGGTTATGCAACATCCTAAAATATAATTTAGTAGCTAAATATTTATTGTTATTAATAGAAGACCGGAATCCTAACCCCCCTTAATTCTTAGGAAGACATAAAGTGTCCCATTTCACCAAGGTCCATTTTATTTTCTCCTTAGTACCATTCAAGAGGAAACGATGAATGATTTGATCTAGTTCTCAAAGAACAGCCTTTGGTATATTCAACATGGAAGAAATATAAATAGGAATATCTTGAAGGACTGATTTTACCAAGGTGATTCAAGCCCCAGAATAAAGTCACTTGTTGGTCCACTTTCCAGTTTTCTTCTTGACTTTGTCCAACAACCAATTCCAAATTTTTTTCTGCCTTTGAATATTGATGGGAACACCTAAATAAGTGATTAGAAGGGAGGTCTTATTATATATTAATTTATCCAAGACCATGGATTCCTTTTTGGTAGAGTAGTTAAAGAAAATAACTTTAGATATGTCTTCATTGATCAACTGACCAGTAGTCTTAGAAAAAAACAACTAATGATTTGCTTAATATTAGAAGCTTCCTTAATCGTAGCTTTACCTAAAAGAGTAGAGTCATCAAAAAATTGAAGATGATAGATAGGTCTAGCTCCATGAGCAATGGTAACTCCCTCAAGGGTTTGTTTTCCCTCTTTTTGGTTATAGTCCTACCCAACCATTCAATAAGAATGATGACTAAATAAGGGGATAATGGGTCACCTTGCCTAATACCTCTAGAATCTGGGAACGACTACGAAGGTCTACCATTGATAAGAACTAAGTATAAAAATGAAGATATACATCCCATAATCCAATCCATCCAATCCTTAGAGAGATCAAATTGCCTCAAAACTTTGATAACGAAGTGCCAATCCACTCTATCATAAGCTTTGGATAAGTCTAACCGAATGAAAGTGGAAGGAGATTTTTGCATATCCATGGAATGGATGGCTTCCTGAGCAAGAAATATCTCATATACTATTTGACATCCTTCCACATAACCCCCTTGTTTAGGGGAAATAGTCTTATGCAAAAGAGACTTCAACCTTTCTGCCATGATCTTAGTAATGATTTTGAGAAGAACATTACATAAAGCAATAGGTCTAAAAGCTGAGATATGATCAATCTATTGAGCTTTTAGAATAAGAGTAATATAAGTTTTATTGATAACCTTCAAAATTTATTTCGCTTTCCTAGCTTCTTCCACCACCTCTAATAAATCAGCATGAAGGATATCCCAGAACTCTTGGTAGAACTCAATGAGAAAACCATCAGGACATGGGGTTTTCCATTTTTGCATTTTAAAAACTACCTATTGAAGCTCATTGATAGTAATAGGAGAAGTCAAAATAGAGTTCTCCTCAGAATTGATAAGATAAGGGATTGCTTGAAGAATATTTTTTTGAGAAGCTGAGTCAAGAGGAGTAGCAACAAAAATATTGGAAAAGTAATCGACAACAATAGATTTCATGCCATCCCAAGTATAGACAACATATCCAAAATTTGATTTTAGGGAAGAAATAAAGTTGTGAGATATTTTGGCTCAAAGAGATTTTTGGAAGAAATTTGAGTTTCAATCTCCTTATTTGAGCCATTGAATTCTAGATTTTTGCTTCCATAAGAGTTCTCTTTTTTTCCATTCCTCTAACTGAGTTGTGAGTTTAATTTCATCTGCACTTCTATTCTCTATGAGGCCATCTAAATGGATTTTATTATTAAAATTTTTAAGTTGAGCAATAAATTCATGTTTTTTTAATGAACATCCCCAAACTCCTAGTTTCAAGTATTGATTTTAGATTTAATGTATTGCAGTCTTTTAGAAATATAGAACATCTTAGTCCCATACCTAGGCTTACCTTCATTCGACCATTGTTGCACATGAGGTCTAAAGGAATTGGATCTAAGCCACATTAATTGAAAATGAAAAGGAGAGAAACTCACATTGGTTTTCCATATTTCCACCATGACTGGCTAGTGATACGAACCAACAATGTTAAAAGTCTTCACTTTAGGAATGTGACCATGGATTAAGAATTTTTTTAGAGAGCAAAAACCTATCCAATATCTCCATTATACAAGCTAAGAATTGCCTTCTGTTAGACCAATTCATAAGGCCATTATCTAGTTGGATGTCCATAACATGAAGGTTTGCAATATATTCGCTCATGAGGTCAATGCTTTTATCCAAATTTCTATTTCATATGGGATGAGTGCAAGCAGCTCCAGAGGTTGGTTTTTAGGGCCTTCGAGTTCTAGCGGCCAATATATTTGTGGTTTATACTCAATATTTTAGTAGGATACATTATAGGGGATCCAAGATGGGTTAAAAATATGTATTTCAACAGATCATGCCATGAAATGGAGTGACAATGACTTCCAATTTACTACACAAAATAAAAGTGAAAACCATACCTTTCCACGATGTCTAGGGAAAGGCTTAAAGATATCGTGAAATAAGTTTCAAGTAGCTGATCAAAAAATGACTCAGATCTCAAGTGAATCTAGTGCTAAGGTGCACCCACAAAATAAATCCACTATGAAAACCCTTGTCAAGGGTAAGAATTTTGAAGACTCAGCCCCAAAAATAAATTTTAGGGATGCCCTCCATGGTAGACAACCTTAGCCCAATGCTAATATTAATCTTAGGGCTTCTCATAAACCTCTAAGAATGCCTAATATTGATCCCAAGAAAACAAAGTTAGGATGTCTTAAAGTAGCTGATGGAACTCCTATTGTTAAGCTTGATATGGGTATAAAACCCTAGATCTGATTTAAAAGGAAATACATTTAATTGATTTCTAGGAATTTAAAAGATAAAGAACATATAGTGTGCACTTAGGGTTAATACTATTTGTGCATCTTCTCTTAAGCCCTTTCTTAAAGTCTTTCTATCTTAAAACCCTCGGGTTAGAAAGCATTCAAAGAAATAATTATTCTAGGGTTAGCTCTTGTCTTCTTGCATACTATATTTTTGCATTGTCCTTTATCTTTCATAGCATATATGAAAAAAGGCCAAACATAGGTGATTGTCTTGAATTGAATACATCAAAAACCAGAGGACTTGGAGCGAGCCCATAAACCATTCCTGGTGAACCCTTCCCCCCTATTTTATGCCAAGTGTAGAGAACAACGCAACCCCCATGGTTCACCTCAAGGATCTCTTTCTTTTATGGATCCATCCTCGAGAATCATACATGGTAGGGTAGTTTTCCCCCTCTACATCTTTGGTGAATCTGATGTGAACACCTCATTTTATTTTAAAAATTTAATCAAGATCATTAATTCTATGTGTTAGATCAAAAAATATTAAAAACATAATATCTTGTGCTTGTTTTCATTGGTCTTAGTTCCTTCCTTTTTGCCCTAGTCCTTCTCTCTTTTTCCAATGGCTTCCAACCTTGGGAATGGATGAAGGATTTTTAGGTTTGATGAGATTTTCCAAGAGAATGATCAAATTGATAAATAAAATTATAATATTGAAGAAGAAGAGGTTGATAATAGTCTTGATCCTATTAAGGGACCCAATGGGAACCTTATTTTCAAATATTTTGAGCATGTGTGGACCTTTTACAAGCATCACAAGCATGTCTTGGATGCAGCTTTAGAGGAAGAAGTGCTACTTGAGGAGGTTAGAACATATCATGATAACTCCTTGAGTGAATATTTGAATCATGGTAATCCTTTTCATCATCCAACTTATACCAATACTATAACCACCAATGTTGGAAGGAATCTACAAGTCCCTCCAACTAGTAGTACCATTCAAATTATTTTTAATTTTCTTCTCAATCTGCTAACATCAACACTTTTACCTCTATTTCACCAAATATTAGTTATCCTCTTCAAAAAAATATCACATATCATAATAGTATTAATATTTACAACACTCCTCCTTTAGGGTATCTAAGGATATTGCATAACAATAATCTGGAAGTACAAAATTTGGCAAATATGGTAAAGCAATTGATTTCAAAAGGTAAGATGATTAAACCTTCAATTTTTACTTATAACTATAAGGAAATGTGTAATCAACCATTGGATCCTATTATTGCTGTTAGACCTTATCCTAAGCATTTTCCTATGCCAGTTTTACCTATATATAAGGGGACGGAAGATCCGATAGAGTATTTACGAATATTTAGGACAACTTGCCATGATTTCATATATGATGATATGTTATTGCTCAAAATATTTCCTAAGAGTCTTGGTGGTATGGCATTAGAATGGTACTATCGGTTACCTAATTATTCCTTGAAAAGCTTTGAAGAAACAATAAAATTATTTGTTCAATAGTTTGGTGCTTATATTGAAAAGGAAGTAACAATGAAAGATGTTTATAATTTAAAACAAGATAAAGAGGATTTTTTTTCAAAATTCTTGGCTCCTTGGAGAAGTCTAGTTGGATGCTTGAGATATACTTTACCTCCAAAGGATATGCTTGAAATATTTATTGGCAATTTACAAGAACAATTATCTTATGTGTTAGAGACTACTACTATCACATCTTCTGATCAAGAAATTGATTTAGCAAGAAAGGTAGAACAAGATCTTATCAAAAGAGTCCAACTCGAAGTTATGTTGGAAATCTTGAGTTAGTTGTGTTGTCATTGATGTCAAGAGTTAGTGTCAAGAATCAGTGCATGACTTGGCAAAAGAAGGGTTAAAATATTTATATTTTAAGCCCAAGATATTTGGTCTAAGAGCTCTAGATGATTGGTCAAAAGGACGGTTAAATACCCTGAAGAAAAGGCCTAAATAAAATAATATTATAATATTTATTATTATAATATTAAATGCGGTCAAAAAAGGTCTAAGGGCGAAAGAGAAAAACACCTAGGCCCAATGGAAATAATATTATAATACTTTATTATAATATTAAAAGTTTAATTATGCCTAAGGTAGTTTATAAATAATTTATAATATTTATATTATAAATTTATTTATAAAAATAATATTTTCATAACCCAAAGTTGGGTTGGGCACCAAAATGAATTAAAATTTTATATTCTCCACTTGGTATAGCACTTGCCCCTAAAAGGTAAGTCTCCAAAATTATTAATGCATGCGATTTTGAGTGAAGGCAAATATTTCATGAGCAAGCAAAGGACAAAGATTATAATTTTGATTTACCCTTGAAATCCATGGAAGACAAAGTGATTAAGGTAAAAAGTCAAAAACCAACCAACGGTTGGGCTAGCAACAAATATAAGGTGTGTAGAGCATTGGGAATGTAGAGGTGCTGTGTTTGTGTCTCAACGGTGACGTGGGATAAATACTTTTGGCTTTTGACATGGGAGGAGGAGTCAAAGCGCTCTAGGCGCTTTTACCTCCCACATAAGCGCTTAGCTCACACAGTAGGGTAGTTGTGGATAAGGTGCAGGTGATGCTTTGACCAGGGATCGAGTCCCACAAAGAGCACGCACTTTACAGGTGATGCTTTGACCAGGGATCGAGTCCCACAAAGAGCACGCACTAAGGTATTTTGTTTTTGGTTAAATTGTGCATAGACTAAGGTTGTTGTGGTGCTTAAAGCACATGCTTTAATTTTTGTGTTTGGGTTAAATTGTGAAGTGGGAAATCTATTAACACATGGTTATTTTGTTTTTGTTGAGTGCTTAGGAAGTTAAAAAGGGTAAGGCAATTAATTTTTACCTTAGAGAAAGTGAGAAATATTTTATTGAAGGTTAAAAATATATTGCATTGTTTTATAAAGTTAATTATTTGAAAAATGTAATATTGAGTAGGGAGACATAAGTAGTGTTTGGATTGCTTCATGCATTAAATTTCTAAAAGGGGTTATTGTGAAATTGAGTGGGTGAAATATTTATTTGATAAAGTTGGATATTATAAGGTGTAATTGAGAAATAATAATTTTTGTATGGTGAAACATTTGAAGGAAATGATTGAGGATAGGTTTTTTATATATAACCATTGAGATTGGCAAAGAGGTTGATTGTGTTGAGACAAGTTTTGAGGTCATTTTTCCATAAAGAAAAAGGTATGGGCATATTTTCCTTGTGAGTGAAATATTATAGGGTTGAATGTTATGAATGTTAAGTTGGAGTGAAAAAGTTTGTGTGATAAGCATTGTTGAGTAAGCTTTCATGTGCATGATTGTGAATGTTTGTGAGAACATTTGAGTGAGAGATTGAGAACTATCTTGAACTAGGGTTTGTGAAATATCATGAGTATCATTGTTATGTGAGGTTGTTTGATAAGCATTGTTGAAAATATTTGAGTAAACCTTCATGTGCATGATTAGGGTTTGTGAAAAGAACATGAGTATCATTGTTATGTGAATGAGGAATCATCTTGAGTCAAGGATTAAGATTCATAGTGTGAGTTATTAGAAGTGGAGTGAAACATTTGTTTAGGGTTTGTAAACAAGTTGTGATTCATAAAGTGATTGATTGAGTGGAGTTGGTTGAGCATATTTGATTGAGAGTGTTGGAGTGATAGTTTGAGTTCTATGAAACAAATTATTCTTTATTCTTAATTGATTTGAAGAGAGTCTGGAAGTGATTGAGTGTTGTGTGATAGTGAAACATGTTGAGTCTCTAACCATTATCCATATGTTTTTGTAGTTAAATAAAAGAGTTTGAAAGTGATTATGTATTGTTGTGAGTGTGAAACATATTGAGTCTCTAACCATTCTCTATATGTTTATATGAGATTAAAAAAAGATTTTGTGTGAAACTTGTTTGTGTAATTGAAGAGGTTTTATGTGAAATATTGAGCTGAGTTGATTAAGCTTTTGTGAAAGCTAGTGGAAATATTTGAGTAAGTTCTAGAGTGGACTTAAAGACAAATTTGAGTAAGATTTTGTGGAAGCTTACAATGCATATTTGAAATAATTCTTAGTGAAGACTTGTTGAGAATATTGGATAAGTTCTAGTGAGGACTTGTTGAGCGGATTTGAGGTAAGTCTTGGTGAAGACTTGTTAAGCAGTTTGAGCAAGTTCTATAAAGGACTTGTGGAAATATTTGAGGCAAGTATTTGAGAAGACTTGAGATCAGAGTTGATTGATTTATTTTTTCAAACCTTGAGTTAAGGTTTGGGGCATATCTAGTAGAGTTGATTAGTGATTGGGTCAAGATTTATTTTAAGGCTTGAAAATAGATTTGAGGACAAAGTTTGGTACAAATTTGAGGATAGGTTTGTGCCAGACCAAAAATAGAGATTGAGAAAATTTTTCCTAGACCAAAGGACTATGTTTAGTGTAACTTTGAGACAAAAATTGAGTAGATTTGTGCTAGATCGAAGGACTGTGTTTAGTGCAGATTTGAGATAGAGATTGAGCGGATTTATGCTAGACTAAAGGACTGTGTTTAGTGTATATTTGAGATAGATATTAAGTATATTTTTGCTAGAATAAAGGATTGTGTTTGGTGTATATTTGAGATAGATATTAAGCAGATTTATCCTAGACCGAAGGAAGGACTATGTTTAGTGTAGATTTGAGAGAGTTTGAGCAGATTTTTGCTAGACCGAAGAACAAGATTTAGTGTAGATTTAAGTAGAGCTAAAAGCAAGCTTTGGAGGTTATAGAGCAAAGGAAAATAGTCTCTAGTGGATAGAGATACATTAGCCATGGCAAAGAGGATAGATATCTTCAATGGATATAGTAGTCTTCTAGAGGATCACTAGCCAGAGTAAAGGAGGATTTCTATCATGGATAGAGATCCATGAACCAACTAAGGATATTGGTGTCTCCTGTGGGTTGGTGCCCACAAAATAGACTAGGGGATTGGTATATCCTTTAGACAGAGGTCGATAAACATTGTAATAGGATAAGGATTCCCAAGATATTTGTTGAGAAAATTTTAGTGAAGAATTTTCTCCATGGAGTAGCCCATATTGGGTGAACCACATTAAATTGGTGTCTCTATTGTGTGTGGTGATTTATGCATTGCTTTGATTACTGCTATTGACATTGCATTAATATATTGGATAATATTATTTGAGTAAATAAAAGTAAAAAGTGGTCTTATATTGTTTACCCCCCTCTCAGTATAAGCTTGTGTTCTTCAAGTTAAAGAGGAAAAACCTACTAAGTCTCAACATAAAAATAAAAACATAGGAGGTGATGGTGCAGTGGATAGTAGGCTTGTTAATAATTTTATCAACAACCTACAAAAGATAATACTTTAGAAACCTACCCAAAGAAATTTTACAAAGCTTAATATGTCCATGGAAGAGGTTTTAAAACAATTCTTAGAAGCCAATGCAATTGATTTTCCTCCCATAAGGCAACCAAAGACTACAACTCATTGGTACAAAGTAAGACAACATTGTGTATATCACAGAGTAGAGGGACATTGGATGAATTTTTGGAGAAATTTGAAAAATGTGGTTCAAGATTTGATTGATGAAGGAGGTCTTGATGTGGGAAAATTTCAATCTTAAAATAATAAAAAAAGTATACTATCAACCAAAATGTACCTAAGGTAGTTTATTATATATATTATACAAATATACCACATCATTATGATAACAATATGGTTGGGATGATAATAGCTACTTCAGAACATTAGGTGCAGAGTCAATAGATACATCGATCTCAATAGGTGATGAGTTTCTTAGTAGATATTTATCTTTTAAAAATTATACAAAATTATTCCACTCATGGAGAATCCTTGATAAATTTTCTAAAACAATAATATATCCCTCCAAATTTTTCCCCTAGTGATATAGCCAATATTGTAAGTTCTCTCGGGACTCATCATCTTACATTCTCGGACGTCGATATCTCTTCCTCAAAATTACAAGAATATTCTTATATTTACATCACTGCATTTATTGGGGATACTTTTATCAAGATATTTATGATTGATAATGGTTCTTATCTTAATATATGCACATATCATTTCTTTCAAAAGTTTGGATTAAAAGAGGAATATTTAACTAAATCTGGTGATATCATTAAAACTTTCAACAACGGGTCCCAAGAAGCTTGTGGTACATTATCACTTCCCCTTAAAGTTGGACCTAATATTTTAGATACATTTTTATATGTGGTATCTTGTCCTACATATTTTAATATTCTTCTTGGACATCCTTGGATCCATACAATGAAGGCTATCCCTTCTACCTTTCATCAATGTTTAAAATTTAAAATTTAAAACCAACTTATTTCTATCTTAGGTGATACTCATCCATTCAAATTTTTCTCACCAGATGATCTAGGTCAAATTAATTCATCATATTCCTTATCCAACTAAACTAAGCAACTCAAATTTTTGATAAGGAATCATCAATCAATATCTCGTCTTAGGATCAAGTCAATTCTTCTTGTCAAGAATCTCTCTTAGACGAATCTCATCAAGGTTTAGAGTGAAGTGTTGAGGATGAGGGGCATCCTCTCCTTCTTTTTCGGTCCCAATCCCTGATCAGTATGCCAAATATGAGGATGCACCTCAAAAAAATATTTTATTTGATGGGTCTATCCCTTACACTGTGCAGGTTGAGTCTTCTAGATATCAAGTGGACTTTGGTTCTATGTCTCCCAAGGATCTTGAGCAACTAGAAGTGATTCCTACCTTACCTCCTATTGAGGATCAATTATCCATTATTATTAAGGAGACCATAGATGTGAACTTAGGTTCTAAGGAAACCCCTAGAATCCGTAAGTTAGGTAAAGCCTTGTCCATGGACGAGTAGGATCAATTAACAAATTTATTAAGAGATTATCAACGTATTTTTTCTTGGTCATATGCCAAAATACCAAGGCTTGATCCCTCCCTTGTCATGCATCATTTGGTAGGTAAGCCTAGTGGTAAGCCTGTTAAGAAAAAACTTTGGAAGATACATCCTAAGGTCACCCTCTTAGTCAAGGAGGAGCTCCAAAAACTCCTTCACATAAATTTTATAAAAGCTATAGACTATTTTGATTGGATCTCCAATGTCGTTCTTGTAGCTAAGAAGGAACAATCAAAATATGTACTAATTTTTAGAACATTAACTTAGCATGTCCCAAGGATGATTTTACCTTACCCAAAATAGACTAGATTGTAGATTTCACCACCAAATGTGGAATTCTTTCGCTCATGGATGGTTTCTCAGGATACAATCAGATTTTGATTTCTCCTAAGGATTAGGCTAAGATAACATTCACTACTCCATGGGGTAACTTATGCTGGAAGGTCATACCTTTTTGTCCTGAAGAACGTAGGACCTACCTATCAATGGGCCATGACTTATTTTCCATGACATGATGCATGATATTCTTTAGGATTATGTGGACGACCTTCTAGCTCACTCCATAGAATGAAAGGATCATGTTCATGATTTAAGACAAATATTTTAAAGGCTTCGACAGTATAAGGTTCATCTTAAACCCACTAAGTGTGTGTTTGGAGTTACATCTAGCAAGTTGTTAGGATTCATAGTTTTTAGGTGAGGCATTGAAGTGGATCCCACTAAGATAGTGGCTATCACTGACATGCCTCCTTCCCAAATATTGATTGAACTGCATAGTCTGTAAGGTAAGCTTCAATATATTCATTGATTCATTGCCTAGCTAGCTAATAAGTGTCAATTCTTTCTTAAGATTCTTAAGAAAGATATGGTTTTCTAGTGGGATTCTGAGTGTTAGAAAGCTTTTCATGATCTTAAATACTATCTCACTTCCTTGCATGTCTTAGTTCCTCTTGTTCTTGGTAGGCATTTTATGCTTTACATAACATCTACTATTCATGCTTTGGGAGCCATGTTGGCCCAACATGATGATTAAAAAAAATACTGAACTATCCACTATATAAGTAGAACTTTGGTTAGCTATGAAACTACGCACACTCCCTTAGATAAGCTTTACCTTGTTGTAGTGTTTGCTTCCTAGAATTTAAGACACTACATGATTAGTCATAAGACATTGGTAGTTGCAAAGTTTGATCCCTTGCACTATTTGATGTCTACGCCCCACATTTTAGGTCAAGTTGCTAAATGGGTGTTGGCCCATAGTGAGTTTGAATTACATTTCATAGGTCAGAAGGATTTTAAGGGTCAGGTGATTGCTGATCAGTTAGCCTCCACTCCCTTAGAATCTACCCAGCCTATAGTTGTTGAGTTTCCTTATGAGTGCTTCAATGTCAAAATTGAAGAGTCTAAGTCTTGGAATTTCTTTTTTGATGGAGCCTGATGCATGAAGGGCATTGGTCCTTGAGTCATTATAATCACCCAAAAAAAGTAACTCATCCCCTTATTCTTCAAACTTTATTTTTCCTGCACAAATAATATTATAGAGTATGAAGCTTTGATTCTTGGTATTAGAGCAACCTTAGCTTTGTAGGTTAGAGTTATTTCAGTCTTTGGTGACTCTCAACTTTTGGTAAATCAAATTAATGATAATTATTAGACTTGGGATGATAATCTTAAGCTCTAAAAGGAGATTATAACCAATTTTTTCTCTTCATTTGATCGAGTAACTATAGAGTCTATCTCTAGATCCTCAAACCATCGTGCATATGCTATGGCTACTACTGCATCATTGTTCCCTCTAGAGTTAGAAGATGATCAAGCATCAATTATCACTAGATAACTCTGGGAGCCTGCATCGCTTGGTTTTTATCTTATCCTATTAGATTGTTTGACTATCAGAGCTTCCTCATATAAGCCATGGTATACCGATATATTTAATTTCCTTAGGGATGGTTTGATACCTAATGGTTTAGATCATAATCAGTGTAAGCTTTTGTGCAAAAGAGCATATAGATTCATCATAATCGATAATATTTTATATTGAATTTATTTTAAAGGTATCCTCCTACGATGTATTGACTTCGATGAAGCCTAGCTTGCTCTTAGTGATGCTCACAAAGATTCATGTGAAGGCCATTTTAGTGACAATGCTATTGCCAAAAAGCTCCTTCATATTGGGTACTATTGACCTTCCATGGAGAAATATGCATGTGACTATGTTCGATGTTGTAACAAGTGTCAACATCATAATCATCTTGTTCATGCTCCTTATCAAGACCTTTAGGTTATATCTTCCTCATAGCCATTATACACATGGGTATTGGACATATTCAGGTAGGTTAACCAAGTGTCATTTGATGGTCACAAGTTTATCATTACTACGAATGAGTATTTCACTAAATGGGTTGAAGCCATGCCCCTGGCTATGGTGATTGGAACTTAAGTTTCTAATTTCATCTTCAACCAAATTATTTGTAGGTTTGGGATACCTTCAATGATTGTTTTTGACAATGAAACTTATTTCAAGAATAAGGATGTTCGTAATATTTGTGCTAAGTACAAGATTCAACATATATGATCAACTCCTTATTATCCTTAGGGTAATGGACAAGCTAAATCATCCAACAAGTCCTTTATTAGGATCTTGAAGAAGTTGGTTAGTAAGACTAGTCATGACTGGCATATCTAGCTTTACCCTATCTTGTAGGTATATCACACTAGTGTGTGTACCCCCACATGTGCCTCACCATATATCTTGGTATATGAATTTGAGGTGGTGTTTCATTTTGAGCTTAAGATTTCCTCATTGTGCATCTTGTTGCAAGATACCATGGTTGGCAATGAGTATTATGCAGACCGTTTGCTCCAATTGGAGCTACTAGATGAAAAGCACATTCATGCCTTAGAGCATTTGCAAGCCTATTAGGATAGGCTCTAGTGATATTATTCTAATAAAGTTTGCAATCATCCTTTTGAGGTTGGAGACCTTGTATTCAAGGAAAACTAGAAGAACACTAATGCTCGTGTTGATATTCGAGGTAATTTTCAGCCCAATTGGTTAGGGCCCTTTGTCTTAATGACCAAGTTTGGATTAGATGCTTACCATTTGGCTTTTTTAGATGGTAAATAAATTAAAGAACATATGAATATAATGCATTTAAAAAGATATTATCCTTGATCCATCATATATATTGTATTTTGTATTTAGCTTAGATCATACTGCATTTGCTTGCTTGCTCATATTGCATATTTTCCTATCATACTTTGCATGGTTGCTTGACATTCTATTTCTCTTGCACTTTTGATTGTCATAATTGCATTGCTTCTTGCTAATGACTGCTTGTTCATATAGCTTCTAGAAATTTGTGACAATGGCATGTGATGATACCTAGTTAGGTCATATCTCACATATATTGCACTCTCACTAGGGCTATGATGCCTAGCAAAGTCCCAATATAGGGCTCGTGCATTTTCATCCCTTCTTCTATTCTCATCTTCCTTTGCTCTTTTATTATCTTCTATCTTCTTCTTATGTCCCTTGAATTTGAAAGTTTTTATGACTATCATTCTCTCCAAAGTTATGGAATGCAATCCTCTCTTAGTATGTCCTTTTCCTTTGTATGATTCTTATTTCTCCTTTGTATTCTTTGTTTAGATAAGGATATACACTCTTCTCTCCTTTTTTTGCAAATTTGCTCCCTCTTGAATTTTCAATAGCTGAAACTTCAAGCCGAGGGTACACACATAATTATTTACTCCTCATTTTCTTCCTCTTATTTCTTCTAGCACATACACACTCACATTGTGTTATGCTCACATGACTTGGTCTATACATTCTTACACACACCTATCTGGTAGTACTTGC
The DNA here is from genome assembly GCA_028583015.1 of Wollemia nobilis. NCBI lineage: Eukaryota > Viridiplantae > Streptophyta > Pinopsida > Araucariales > Araucariaceae > Wollemia > Wollemia nobilis. Next base: position 17,251,319 of record JAQPPZ010000521.1, read on the forward strand.
TATTACATCATTCACATCAACAATAACATATCATCCCTATCGGGTTACACTTATTTTGACTCAACAAGATCTAAACCCCATTATAGGATAAGCTCCTTGACCATTTTAGTAGATCTTGACATACATCCTAGCAGGTAATCACCCCATAGAACTCACTAGTGAGTAATCACCCATAACGGGTTACACTCCATCATTTTAGTGAGCAATCACCCATAGCAGGTTACACTCCATATTTTTTTTCCATCTATCCATATTAGTGAGTACTACACCCATAGCAGGTTTTCACTCCACACTTAGACCTTCTCTTTGGGTATAACACCCTTAATTTAGGGTTCTTGATCAACTTCTCTTATTTTTTGTGGTTGACCTTCTTGGGAGATGTTCTTCTTCTTCTTCTTGTTATTATCTTTTCTTCCCTTATTCTTTATTTCTCTTTCTTCTATTCATCCATGCATTTCATGCTAGCTGCATTAGATTCATGTTGTACCTAGTGATCATTACTCTGCTATGTTTTTTTTGCTTGCTTTGTTCATTGTGTTTTTTTGCTTTTCTATGGTTGTCTTTTCGAGTTTCTTAAAGGAATGTTCATTCCTTCCAAAACTCAAGGGAGCACCCTATCCATAGAGGTATTAATGGAAGTAATGCCTCACCTTGTTTACAAAATTCTAGTGTTCTTCATGATACCCCTTTTGTACCACTCCTTTGTCTAAACATGGCCACCCTTTCTTTGTTTTTGTTGTCTTCTATCCCATAAGAATTTACATCTTTCTTTGACACATTTACTTGGAATTAAATGCATCAAAGAGGGGGTAAAATGTAGACACAAAAAATTGACCCACTTTAGTAGGAAATCTTCCTTAAGTCCTCTTAGAGGACCCCTTAGACATATCTAAGGCAAGGACTAGGTCCCTTACGCACTTTTCTTCTATTTTTCTCTCTTTATGCAAAATCATAGTCGCCCTTGACAGGGCGTAATTTTGCATAAGGTAAAATCGCGGTTGGTCTTGACATGGTGTAATTTCACATTTTAAGTTTTTATCTAAGAAAATCCTAATTTCTTGAAGTTGGCATGTTTTACGTTGGCCCTTCTTGGTTTTACCACCCATTTTTCCTTCAAATCTGCTATATAAGGAGGGTTTGAAATCATTTTTAGAGCACAATTATTAATGATAAACAAATACAATAACATAATAAGTGATTTTAAAGTGCTCACTAAGTGATCTGAATTCTTCTTCTTCTTTTTCAAGCAAGCTAACTTGTAATTGTGGAGTATGATTTGTTTTTGTACTACATTGGATTATTTGTTGTTGTTGCTTGCTTTGGTGGATTTGTGTTGGAGCCCTAAGGAGAGATCAACTATTCGGGAGGTCTCAACCCTTTTGCCTACTTCTGCACTATCTACTAGGTGATTTCACTCTTTTTCATGTATATGCTAATTTTCTAAGTGATGTAATTGAGTCTTCACATTTGTATTTTATTTTTCGTATAACTTCTCTGAAATCACACTCGGTCTCTATGGGGCACGATTTTGTTAGTGCGAAATCACACCCGATCACCTATTACGGGGTATGATTTTGCCTAGACTACATTTGAGAGTAAATTATTATTTCAAGACCCTAGGTCTGCATCATAGGCTATATATAGGACTTGTTTCTACATTCGATTATTTGTTTTATCATTTTATTCTGTTGTATTGTGATATGCTTGTTTTCTTCCAAAGGTCAAATTTTGCTTCTATTTTTAAAGGTCAACTAAAAGGACCTAGGAGGCTTGACTGTTGCACCTCTAAGCACTATTGTACAATGGCATAAGAAGGCCCCCTAACATTGATTATATTTTCCAAGTGTTTTTCAAGTTATCTTGGAGGTCAAGAATTGTTGATATCACTAGATAAAAGGATAAAAGCAAAGATCAATCAGTGGATAACATAAGTACCTCGAGTTAATATTTAGGTTGTTTGTTGGGTGTTTGTTATTTCTATTATAAAACCCTAGATATTATTTAAAAGGAAATACATTTAATTGTGATGAGCACCAGAAATGCTCATTTTATATACACGGTTAAGGAGAATTATCACTGGTTCAATTAGCATATGAGATATATTTTATATAACTTATGCATATAATTGATAGAAAATATGGTATTATGCTTGATTGGTGATTTTAGTGGGAAATGTGTATAAATGCAGGTTTTATTAGTAATATGGTGTTTTCCAGTCTACATCCACTTAGACCTAACATACTTCTAATTTCAGAGACTAAGGCATGAGAGCAGGTGCCTTCCTCTTCAAGGAAGGTGCCCAACAAAAGTATGCGCCTTCCTCTTCAAGGAAGGTACCAAGAAGAAGTAGGCACCTTCCTCTTCAAGGAAGGCGCCTAGCAAAAGTAGGCACCTTCCTTATAAGGAAGGCACCCCCAATAGAAGTAGGCACCTTCCTTATAAGGAAGGCACCCAACAAAAGTAGGCACCTTCCTCATACGAAAGGTGCCTCCATGCCTTCATACTTTGCAAGATTTACCAAGTCAACTGTATCGCTCCAAATTTTTTGCACCCTTGCCTTCAAGCTATAGGATCCGTGCTCGAAAGGGGGATGTGAAAAGGATGGGACAATACCTCAGACTGAGAGGCCCTTTGAAGGTCTCACATCTCGGGGGAGGTGTATAAGGGTGAATTTTCAACGGATGGTGGGTTCACCAGGAAACTTTTGAATGACAGTTTCCATGCCTAGGTTGATAGTGTGTTTGATGTGTTCATTTTTATGCTTGATCATTCAAGTCCTAGGTTTGGCCGATATGAATATAAACTATTCTATATGCCAATGTAGATTTCAATGAATAAAAAAAATAGAAATAGATGCAAATTACAGAGAATATGCTAACCAAAAGAATTCATATCTGATTTCAGATGTCTGATGGAGATTCTGAGTCTTGTAGCAGTTCAGATCATCTCAGTTTGTACGTAATCATCCCAAATCACATGAGGTCATCTAAAATCAGACATGATCGTCTGAAATTTGATAAATTCATCAGACGAATCTGTCAGAAACCTGCAATCACAAAAACAAACACAAAATACCAAATATGCAAATGCAGAAGCAAGGGATAATGATAGAAATAACAACAAACATGCCTAAATAATAGTGTCTAATAAAAAATGAGGAAATACAGTAAATTTAATGATTGATTTTACCTTTATCATGCAATTATGCTAAATGAGGTGAACTCCAAGATGCATAAAACATAGTAACTTAAAAAAATGCAAAAATATGTTATGGAAAATGCAGCAAAGCTTAAGAAAATGCAAACTCTAAACTCGGACTGCCCCCAATCTGGACTATAGTCAGGATTGCCTCCAATCATACGAAATCATTTGCAATCGTTCGAGATCATCTGCGACGATCCAAGCTAGCCTCGACTAAAAAATAGTAGAATTCCTACAATAAAAACAATGTGCAAGCAATAATGCGAGGGAATAAGGAGCTAACTCTGCAATGAAATCCTGTCAACAAAGGGGTTGGGGGTTCAGGGAGAATAAAAAAGAATTAGGCAAGGAGACAGGGGGATAAACTAGAAAAATCCTAGTTTATATAGGATTAAAAAGAGGTTTGGGAGGTTGGGGATCATCCCAATCTAGGAGATATCCAACAGGGAAATCTCCAACTGCGTAGACACGCTTCTGCCCGAGTTGGAGAGGCTGTTGAAACAGAAGATAATTATGAAAATTTAGTTTTGGGACAAAATCGTCTGGACGTTCTATTCCAGACGAATTCGTCAGATCGGGGACGATTTCGTCTAATCTGTGACGATATCGTCCAACGGTCAAAACAAATCCTAAAAATGGTGCGAAAAACGGGGAAAGCGGGTAAAAGGCGGTTTAACGGGCGGTTTGGGGTTAAAATTCAAATTTTAATATTTTATCTTTTTACTAAGGTTTTAACCATGCCAATTTTAGGGTGCTACATTTTGCCCCCTCTTTAGCGAATTTCCCAAAGAAAATGCGTTAAAGACGAGTTTTTCCCGTTTTAAGAGAAAGCAACAATATACTCAATTTTTTAGATGACAATTCTTGGTCGAATCGTACAAATATTGACTATGGTGCCCCCTCTATTTTTTTACCCAAATTGAATGTTTGAGGTAAAAATGCGGAAAAGCAAAATTTAAAATGCTGAGTTTTTTAAATAAAATTAAGAAAATAGGGTAAAACCCTAATTCATTTTTACTATTCACTTTGACTGTTCTAGAGTTCTATAGAAAAAGATGGTGGAGACAGCGCACAGAGCGACAGAGGTCCGGCACGGGCTACGAGTAAGGATCTAATCATAGTAGATTAGGTTTAATGGAACTTTATGCAAGTTGTTTTGATTTAAATTTGATTGTTTGGGGCATCGCGGCCGTTTTTAGGCCATCGACGTCATCGGGATAAAATCATCTTGATTTCATCAAAATTGTCCCTAGATCGTCGATTTCGTCTGACGAAAAAAATTGGTGAAGTAGGGGTGATTTCGTCCAACAAGGGGTGATTCCCAAGTTGCGAAATATGAGACGATTTCATCCTCACAAAAGATGATTTTTCCCAATTGGGGATGATATCATCCAATGGTGGACGATATCATCTTAAAATTGATTTTAAGTTATTTAATTTGACGTTAATAATTGGTTTATTAATGATTTTGTTGTTTTATTGTTTGTTTTACAGAAGGGGTTACTAAAGAGCCAAGAATGGACTTGGACTGGTTGGCCTACAACATGTGGTAGAGATGCCACAAGTGTTGACTGAAATGGGGCTACTGACAGCCCTAGCAGAGAGGTGGTATCCGGGGTCGTCCTACTTTCGGTTACCGATAGGGGAGATGGCTCCCACTCTAGAGGACGTATGGAGGATCATGAGGATCCCCATACAAGGATGACTGATGACGCCTATGGAAAATCAAGGCCAAGCGATGATGAGGCTCACTGGAGACCTGAGATTCACCCTGGATAAGGGTGGAGTGAACATCGAGTCGCTATGGCAGATACCTGGGGCATCTAGGCTGACACGGGTTTTGGTAGGAGTTGTCGGTGGCTTACTGCTGTGCCACTAGAGCGGATGCAAACTATCGTAGGTGCTCTCAGACATAGTCTATGATATGAGAGACCACGGGTACAAATTTTCATGGGGGAGCTTTGTACTCTACCACTTGTATAGGATCCTGCATGGGGTCGTATACAAGGGAGGTCGATGTCTGGTTTTGACATCACTATTGTAGGTTTGGTGCTGGGAGCACATTGCGATGCGGAGGCCGATAGGGCTCCCATTGACAGGTGTTGATCGGGAGAGACCCCAAGTTTTCTACTGGTGGTTGCAGAGAGGGTCACAGTGGTGGATAGATCTGCCAATTTCTCAGAGGTTGCTAGATGACCTCATCCCAGACCAGATCACCTAAAGGCCATGGTGAGAGCACCCCAGGTGGGCGGAGGATGGCTAGGAGCTGGCTCGCATCAGGCGAGTCTGCTGGCTGAGGATGGAGCAAGGAGAGGTAGAGCTCCATTGCTATGTCCAGGTACTATGGCAGTTCAGTCTTCAGTAGGGGATCCCATCTCTCAGGGATTACGAGTACTCCTGAACTATTTGGGATAGTACTACACTGAGTGGGGCTCCATATATGCAATGATTCTAGAGTCAGGACACGAACGATGCCCCCATCCAGCTAGTGGATGGTGACGATGTTGGGTTTGTGGATGGGTATGATGCTTGGTATGCAGGCATCCACCCTCCTTGAATGACGAGGGTGTAGGGTCCAGTGCACGCTATGGTGCACCAGATGGGGAGGTGATGGCAGGTTGTTATTGAGGTAGTGCAGGGTCACGAAGGGAGAGAGCAGTGATGGATCCCATAGGAGAGATGCCAGAGGATGGCATAGGCTCCACAGAGGCCATGGGAGATAGGACGGAGGGAGGAGAGAATCCCTTCATAGTAGGGTGAGAGACCACCATCACTTGATAAGGGCAAGGGTGTGGATGTAGGGGAGAGCAGCGAGACATTGACTCTCCGGGCTGAGGCTGCCCACCTCCGAGCTCAGGTGCAGTCATTGTAGGACGAGGCCACTCAGCTGAGGATGCAAGTACATACACTGTAGGATGAGACTACACGGCTCAGGGCACGGAGTGGAGGGGCAAGTAGGGATGAGCTAGTGCGGTCTATGATGCAAACCACATTCTACCAGGGGGTATACTTCCAACTGGTTCTAGAGGGCCAGAGGGTATAGCTACCAGCCAACATTGCAGAACCAATCAAGCTGGGATCGATGAGGACATCCTCTCAATTGACGATGAGGACCCGAGATACAGCCCAAACCTCTATGGGACCACCTCCTCCACGTCAGGGTGGGGGAGGAGATGAGGCTGAGATCTTGAGGGCTTCTCGAGACTAGGTGTCTATGGACTATAAATTTTGTAGAGATTGTTGAGAGGATTGAGTATGCTAGGGTATAGATTGTGGCATACCAATCCAGTTTTGATATGATGTATATAATTTTTGGATAAAAAAAAAAAAAAAAAAATATATATATATATGATCTTGTTTCTGATGATATGACTTGTTCATATGTTTTTATGATGCTTTAATGTTTGAATTGTTTGCTTATTGGATTGAGGATTCATATAATTATGTCATTTTGAAATATTATAATTTTGATGTCATTTTGTAAGATTTTAAATGAAATAATCTGATGTAAACAATTTGGTGGTTGTGGTGTGATTTGATAAAAAATAAAAGGGACTTCTAACAATAATTTCAAAGGACATTGTCGCTATTATAGACCATTTCATGGAGTCGCCGCTCACTCGGTCGTCAAGCTAATCCCAAGTATAGAAATATTGTTAAAAGTAAAAGAGTGCTTAAGAGACTGTCTTAAGACTTTGTGTTGTAATGATGGAGATAATGATGGTTTGATGATTTGTTTTCAGATTTTCATAAAAATAGTATGCATGAAAATATGATGTTGCTAGGCATAAATTCCTAAGTGTGATAAAATTGTGAACAATTCCTTTAGAATTTATACCATGGGTGCAATATTGAATTTTGAACATAATGTCATGAAATAGAATAGGTGTTTGTTTGTTTGTAAAGCATAATTGTGTAACATAATGATGCAAGTCATATGTTTTGATGAATTTTGTTTTAAAATAAATGGAAAAGAAAATTAGAACGATGGTTTGCGCTAGGCATAGAATTATAGGTATAAACTTATACCATCATCGCGAAATCCAAAGAAGAAAATAGATTGTTGGTTTTATTGCAAGATGCATTTTTGACTTTTGATAAACAAAAAAATAATAATATGAAAATTTTGTTTGAAATTATTTTTGAGATTTTATGAGAAGATGTATGTAATTGCTTTTATACAAAACAAAAATTCTGAAATAAAAGGATAAAATTATTCCGAAAAGAGTTACAGAGATATTTTAAATTATCTCAAAGAAAAATGTAGATTTATAAGGAATCCTCATGTGCAAATGTGAGTTCATTACCAATCTTGATTTATCATAATGATACAAAATCTCTCAAATACAAATGTGTGTGCGATTGTATTGTTCATTCACCAATTTTGAGCAAGATAATTTGATACAAGTAATTTGAATTAACCAAATGAATGTTCGTTGACCATGATTTATATGCATGTAACCGTACCAGACTACTATGTAAGTTAGGTTATCAAGAGCTAGCTAATCCATAAGCTAACAGAGGTCTGTACAAAAGAAGGTCGCTAATGTGACAGACATATCACCACGCTAGGGATTACCCAAGGCCAAGCGGGTTGGGCACAAACCACCTGTTATGGGGCTTACCTCACGCTTTTCGAATAATTGAGAATTCCAGGGATTCAAGCTCATTCACCCTTCTTTTCTTTTCAAGGGGTAGGGAAAGGATTTTATTGCATTTTGCTTTTGCTTTTCTCTTTTGCTCTTTTTTTTTTTTTTTTGTACTTTTGTATTTTTGCTTGATATTTGAGATAATGCTGAAATATTGCTGTGATGATTCAAATAACCTTTTTCTTTTTCTTTGTTTCTTGAACTTTTCTTTTCTTCCTATGCTAGGGATACTTGCTCGGATTAGCTGTAGAGCAAGGGATTTTTATTCTGGGTAGGGGTGAGCTTGTCCTTTTGTCAATTCTCAAAGATTCTAGACCATGTGCATGATAGGATAGCAGGGGAAACTTTTCGCTCAAGAAACCATTTCTACTATGTAGCATCATATCGAATGTGCAATGAAATCATTTTAATGTGAAGAGATATACTTGGTTCAAGTAAATAACAAGATCAGTTCTCTATGCTCAAAACTTTATTTAATTCAACTGTGGGCTTTGATATAAGAGAGATGAATAATCATACAAAATAAAATCAAGATATTTATTCATGTGAGTGTGAAAGTGCAGGATTCCAAATAAATACTAATTTATCCAAAATAACTGAAAATATAACTGCAATACTTCACAAATTGAGAGGTACAAAGATAAAAGACGGTTTTGAAGATTTTGATGATTTGGATGTTTTTATATTTTAAGTTTATGAATTGAAAGAAATACAAGATAGTGGTTTTTTTTTTTTTTTGAAATGTTTTAAACAAATATATACAATGATGAAATGACCAATTTTTATGCATAGTAACGTTTAAGATGCATAATGTTCATAGGTTCTTTAAGTTCTTTACCATCTAAGGTAGATAATTTGTATGCTCCTGATCCAAATTTAGCATTGATGACATATGGTCCAAGCCAGTTGGGCTCAAATTTACCTTTAAGGTTTGTAGTTGCATTAGTATTTTTTTGATTTTCTTTTAAGACAAGGTCACCGATCTCAAAGGATCGAGGATGAACTTTCTTAAGATATGCTCTCTTAAGCTTGTTTTGGTAGGCGCGAAGATGCTCCAAAGCATTGATGCGCTTTTCATCTAGAAGTTCTAGTTGACTAAATCTGCCAAAGACGATATTCATCCCCTACTTCAGTATCTTGAAGTAGTAGAGCTAAAGAAGGAACTTCTAATTCAAAGGGAAAAACAGCTTCAGCACCATAAACCAAGACAAAAGGTGAAGTTCCAGTGGGGGTTCGAACACTAGTTCGATAGGCCCACAAAGCAGGATATAACTGAATGTGCCAGTCTCGACCGGTTTTATTGACCAATTTTTTGAGAATTTTGATTAAGGTTTTATTAGATGCTTCCGCTTGACCATTACCCCGAGGATAATAGGGAGTGGACCAAGCGATGTTGAATTTTATATTTTTGACATAATTTCTTGACATCTTTATTTTTGAAACAAGTTCCATTATCAGAAATGAGATTAGCAAGAATTCCAAACCTACAAATAATTTGATTAAAAACAAACTTGGAAACTTGTGTTCCAAGTGCAAGAAGCTAATGGCATAGCTTCAACCCACTTCGTGAAATACTCAGTGGCAGTTATGATGAATTTGTGTCCATCAGATGACACAGGGTTGATTTTTCCAATGATGTCTAGGCCCCATTTTGAAAAGGGCCAAGGAGATGAAATAGCCTGTAGCTCTTGTGCAGGTGCATGGACAAGGTCAGCGTGTTTCTGGCACTTGTCGCAATGTCGCACATAATTATGTGCATCAGTTTCCATGGTAGGCCAAAAATATCCTATCCGAAGGAGTTTCTTAGCAATGGCGCTACCACTAAAATGTCCCCCACAAGATCCATTGTGGGCTTCATTCAAAGTTGCTCTGGATTCTTCTAGATTCAAACATCTCAATAAGATGCCTTCAAAAGATCTTCTGTACAAGGTATTACCAATAATCACAAAGCGACTTGCTTGTCTACGTAATAACCTACGTTGGTTGCTAGTGCAACCATCAGGGAAGGTTCCTTTCTACAAAAAATTAAATATATCAGTATACCATGGTTCAGGAGTTGTTTCATTGATGAGAAACACATCCAAAGGTTCTAAACATGATTTGCTTGAAGCGGGTTCCTGGAGTCGATGAATAATGATGGTAGCATATTCATCGTCTAACTCCAAGGGTAAAAGAGATGCAGCTGCAGCCATAGCGTCAGCCGCACGATTGCTAGTTCGAGGAATAGCTTCCAAAGTAACTTGATCAAACAAGGATAATAACTGCAAAACATATGCTTTATATGGGCGTAATTTATCATCTCTGGTTTGATAAACATCATTGATTTGGTTTATGACAAGTTGGGAGTCACCGAAAACCAATAAACTTTTAATTTTCAATGCCAAGGCAGCTCGTAATCCAAGGATAAGAGCTTCATATTCAGAAGTGTTATTGGTGCAAGCAAATGTTAATTTGAAGGACAGAGGAATAAGATGTTTTTGCGGAGATATTAAAATAATACCCGCACCAGCCCCACTCATGCATCGGGCTCCGTCAAAGTATAGGGACCATTGCTCTGAATGGTCTGCCTCTAGTTTAAGGCATTCATCAGGAAACTCAATGATGAGGGGATGGGTAGATTTTAAAGGTGCAGCAGCTAATTGATCTGCTATGATTTGACCTTTAACAAACTTTTGTCCTATGAAGGTGAGTTCAAATTCGCTTAGCGCAAGAACCCACTTGGTTGTGCGACCAGATAAATACGGTCGACTCATGAGATATCGCAAAGGGTCGAATTTGGCAATAACATACGTTTTTTGACTGAGCATATAATGTCATAGTTTTTGTGTAGAAAATACGACTGCAAGACATAACTTCTCTAATATGGTATAGCGAGTTTCATAACTGATTAAGGTTCTGCTAATGTAATAATTAGCACGTTCTTTCTTCTCATCGTCAAGCTGAGCTAACATAGCCCCTAAGGCAAAATCAGAAGCAAAAATGTACAAGATAAAAGGACGATCAGATCTAGGTGGGGAAAGCACTGGAGGTTTGAGGAGATATTGCTTAAGGAGTTCAAATGCTTCTTGGCATTCTTCGTCCCAATGAAAAGAGACATCTTTCTTAAGAAGCTTAAGAAAGGGTCCAGTTTTGTCTCCCAACTTGTCGATGAAGCGGCGAATAGCTTGAAGCTTACCTTGTAAACTTCGTAATTCCGATATATTTGTGGGTGCGGGCATATCCGTGATAGCCACGATCTTGAGAGGGTCAATTTCAATGCCACGTAAAGAAACTATAACCCCTAATAATTTATCGGACTTAACTTCGAATATGCATTTAGCAAGATTTAGTCGGATAAGATATTCCCTTAACCGATCAAATACTTTCCTTAAGTCATTTAAATGATCATCTTCTTTGATGGAATGAGCTATGATATCATCTACATAATCATGTAGGATATCATGCATCATGTCATGAAAAATATAAGTCATAGCTCGTTGATAGGTTGCACTCGCATTCTTTAAGCCAAATGGCATCACTTTCCAACAAAAAGTTCCCCAAGGGGTAATAAAGGTTGTTTTGGCCTGATCTTCAGGAGCTATCCTGATCTGATTATAACCAAAAAATCCATCCATTAAGGATATCATTCCACTTCCAGTAGTAAATTCAATGATCTGATCCATGTTGGGAAGAGGAAAATCATCTTTAGGGCATGCAACATTAATGTCTCTAAAATCGGTGCAAACCCTAACTTTAGTGGCTTCTTTCTTAGTTACTGGAACTACATTTGAGATCCATTCAACATAGTCAATGGCTTGTATAAAAATGACTTTCAACAGTTTTTCTAGTTCTCCTTTGACTAGTAAGGCCACTTTGGGATGCATTTTTCTGAGTTTCTGTTTAACAGGTTTAGCATCTGGATGGACTACTAGATGATGCATAACTATGGAAGGGTCCAAACCTCGGCATGTCTTCATATGTCCAAGCAAAGACATCTTCATAGTCTTTAAGAAATGAAATGTATTTATCTTGTTTTTCTTGACTCAATTCTGATCCAATATTAATGATGTGAGGGTTATGTTCGGTTCCAATGTTAATTTTTATAACGTTTTCAACTTCCATATGTAAATCTCTCTCAAAATTAGGTGGGGCGGGTGAGACACCCAATTCTTGTAATTCTTCCAAGGTTAGCTTGGATAATTCGTCTTGAGGAGTCGAGGCCTCAAGCTGGGCTATACTAGGTATAGAGCCATCAAAATAAAATTCATTATATAACAATTCCTCAATGGAAATATCATGAAAGATATCTCCCTCCAACTCGTCGTCGGATTCGGCAATCATTTTAGGATAGGCTATGGATAGCATATTGCAGGTAGAAGAATTATTCTTTGGACACAAAGAATCTTGTTTATCTAGATAATCTTGATAACATACGAGATGGTCATCATCCTCAAATGGAAAGGGCTGACCTTTACTAGAAAATAGGCCCACACCACAGTGGGCAGGCCACGGTTCTACCTCGAAAGGTTCTTTCATACCATTTTGGAAAGGTCCCAAACCTTTCCCTTTATAGCCCAATTTAAGCATTATGGGCTTAGCTTTAATATAATCATTAGCAAAATAGCATCTAGCATACCCATCACAATGTGTCTTAATGTTTCTGGGTATTCTTCCCCAATCATATCCTTTATAAATAAAAGCACAACTCCCGACTTGGTAGATACTTCCCATAGGTTGTGGGAGGCCCAAGGTACGAGGAGAGGGTGGGAGTTTATTTAAAAGGAGGGAAGTCTCGCATGGCAGTGTTGATCTCTTCCGATATAAGAATTTTAGATAAATCGGGTAAGAGCTCATCAGTGAGAGCATAAGAGGTAGAAGGAACATTTCCTTGATCTTCGGATGTGGAAAGAATGCCTGTAGTGGATGTAGATGTCATAGGGATATTGACGGGTGAATCTAGAGGTATGGAAGATATAGGAGTAAAGCAGGAAGCATTGGGTGTAGGTTTAGGCTCTTTTCGAGGTCCTAATGTGGTTTGTTCAGAAGATGGTTGAGCTAAATGTATAGGTGTAGTTGAAGGAGTAGATGAAGTTATGGGTGTGTGTTTCACACGTTTGGGCGGATGATAAGAATTAGGATGTGTGGATGACAAGGCGGGGCAAAATTGCACTCCAACAGGTTCTGCCAAAGCGCACATATCAAAGGGTCTAGGATCACCATGAATGGTAACCAACTGGTTTTTAAATTCAAATTTAACACACTGATGTAAAGTGGAGGGAACCGCTCGCATCGCATTGATCCAAGGGCGACCCAAAAGTATATTGTACGATGCAGGGCAATGTACAATAAACACGGTCGTATCTAGGGTTCTAGGACCAACTTGCAAGGGTATAGTAATGACTCCACACGTTTCTTGTGTCTCGTCATTGAAGGCTTTGATAATCATGTCCGTTCTTTTCATTTCGTCACTTCTAAACCCAAATCATTGGTAGAAGTCAAAAGTGCAGATGTTTAAAGATGAACCATTATCAATCAAGACTCGTTTAACAACTACATCTCCAATTAGGGCAGTAATATATAAGGGATTATCCTTATGTAAACTATGTTGTGGTATATCTCTATCTCGGAAGTCAATACAATCGACTTCTCGAGTGATGATAGTATTGGTCATGGCTTCAGGCTGAATATTTTGTGGTACCATCATTTGGCTTAATGTGAGCATTAATTCATCCCTATGGGTAGGAGAAGATCTTAAAAGATCCAAAAGGGAAATTCTAGCTGTAGTGTTGGATAATTGTTCATTAATATTATACGGAGGCTTAGGTTGAACATTAGACATATGATTCCCTTTATTGGGATTTTTCAAAATAAATGGAGCTGATCCATCATTCTGAGTTTGATCTTGTTGAGAATTTTGAGCCTATTGTCTGGTAACGACTCCAATGGTACCTACAATGTTATGTTGAGGACGATGAATTGGTCTCGGTCTAGCATTTATGGCTTGTTCATTAGGAAGGAACTGATGAGAGGAGGGTCGAGTAGTAACTCTTCTTGGAAATGGTTCTTTCGGAACCATAGAATCTGTGATAGGTTGAATAGGATCTGATTCATTTTTAGAACTATTCGATTGATTGGAGGTGATTTCCATGTCACTTTCAGTATCAGATTCTACATCACTAAAATCAAGTGTTTGCGTATTATATAGGGGTCTGGACGTAACTATGGATAAAGTTGTGTCAAAGATTTGAGGATCAGGAATAGGTAATTGTCCACTAATAGTCCCTACATATCGGGTAGGAGGGGGAACATTATGATGTTCGATTTGATTAGCCACCTCTTTACCATGCGTTGGTAAAGGATGTTGAAATATGTCCAATGATTGATTGGCATTCTGATTCCGACTTTGAGGGGTGCTATTTTGAGCGTTATTAGAAGCATTTTGTTTAGGTTGGAAGGCTTGCACCTCCATCTCATTATTATCAATCAAATCTTGTATTTTATGTTTTAATATTTTGCAAGAGTTGGTAGCATGTCCAGGTCCTCTATGAAAATCACAATGTAAATCAGCTCTGTATCCGGGTATAGTTGGATCAGGTTCTCGGATAGTTGGTAATTGGATCAAGCCTCGTGCTAGTAATTGCGGGAGAATGGTTGATAAAGGTTGATTTAACCTAGTAAATTCTCGAGGTGGTTTATCAGGAGGTTTCAATATGAACTTCTCCGTTGTTTTCGTAGTATTAATATTAGCAATGTTTCTACTATCAGTGACTCCGTCACCCACAACTTGTTTATTTTTATACTGATTTTTGGATGTTTTCTCATCATCTTTCTTTTTGAGCTGACCTCTTCTAATGAGAGCATCTTCCACCCTTCGAGCTAAGTCTATAGCTTGATCGAAGGTGGTCAAGGTAGCGATTGATAATTCATAGGATAGTTGTTCTTGTAAATTATTGATAAAAATATCCAACATCTCCCGATAAGGTAACACAAAGTGTAGTTTTCCTATCAACTGTCTCCATCGAGCTAAGAAGTCAAGCAAAACACTCATCTTTGTCTTGTTTTAGGTTGTACAAATATTTAATGGTTACATGCCTTTCGATATAGGCACTAAATTGATGCACAAAAGACTCAGCGGTCTCTTCAAAATTTCTCAAAGAATGAGTAGGCAGTTGATAATACCACTCCAATGCCATCCCCCCTAAGCTTTTCGGGAACATTTTTAGTAATAGCAAATCATCATGTGATATATCATGACATGCTATCCTAAACATACGAAGATGCTCTATGGGATCTTCAGTTCCTTTATATATAGGTAGGACAGGCATGGGAAAGCGTTTAGGATATGGTTGTGCTACAACTATAGGATCTAGAGGTTGACTACACATCTCTCGATAATTGTACGAGGGACGGTAGGGATCTATTTGGTCCATACGGGAGGTTAACTATTTCACCATGGCTTCCAGATTGCCAGTTTGTCCACCATATTGGTTTGGTGGTACATGAGTATGGGATTTGTGAGCGTAAGAAGGTGGAACATAAGGATTCGATGCTATGTTACTATTATGCAAATGATTGGTAGGAAGAGTATTATGAAGAAGATTTGTGGTAGCATTATGTTGTATCCCAGATTGTTGGAAATTAACATTTGGTTTTGTTTTAGGCTTTAGTTGATTTGAGGTATATTGATCAATAGTTTGGCGAAATAAAGTAGTGAATGAAGGTTTCTTTTGTGTAGGAATAACCCTTGGTTTGGTAACAGGCACTCTAGGTGGTTGGGTAACCTGTTGTTGTTGCATGTTCTGGATTATAGCAGCCATGTCCAAATTGGACGGTCCAGCTTGATCACTTTCTTGATCAACAAAGGACAAAGGATTAGTGCGTGTGTGATATATATCTTCTAGGGTTGCTTGAGTATCACTAATTTGATCTTTATCCATATGGACTGCTCTATTAAGAGTGCCAATATTATTATTAAGAAATTTCCAAAAATGGTCCATGTTCTCAAAAGTAACAGCTCCGTCTGGAGTTATTTTAGGAGATGAGGATCCTTCCTCTCTATCATTTTCTTTTTGTTCATTTGCATCCACAAATTCTTCTTCTTGTTGGTTTAAGGTTACTTCTTCTTGAATTGGTTCTTCAAGAAGGGAATCTGGTTTATTGGTTTTTCCTAACCAATCTTCTTCTACTTCAATTTGTTTTCCATTCCTGAGTCTAGTCATTGTGTCTAAATTTAGGTTTTAGCAAATATATATTAATATATTTGCAACAGATCTTGGGAGGTATATATTTTAATTATATACCTACTATAATACTTAAAAGAAAATGTTTTGATTTTTTTATGATAATTTTATTTTGTTTTTGTTTTTATTTTTATAAAGACAATAAACAACACACTAAATACAAGAAATAGCAATAATAAAATAATAACTTAGTTTTCTATAAATAGTTTATAGATGTCATTGATAGGATCAAGTTCATCAGGAGTCATAAAATGCTCCTCTTCAAATTGGAAATGGTTTTTCAAGAACTTAATGAAGTGTGCTATAGTGATATTATCTGTTTCAGATTCTGTTTTGTAAAAATAAATCTCATGGCAATATTCTCGATATAACACAGCTCTAGGAACTCTATTCCATATTTGTCTATCCGTAAGAATGACCTCTTGATCTTCTATACGAGACAAAAATTTATGTACTACAACTGCATTATCGAGGTATTCCTCAAAGGTATACAACTCAGAAGACACAAGGGCTCTTTTATCTGCTAACCACCTATGGCAAGCTCTCCGAAGTTCATGGTACAAAATCACTTGATCGGGATCCAGGATTCTATCTAGGACAAACCTCTTGATTTGCCTAAGTTCAGTTGCTCTAGATGAAATGAGATCTAATCTCCTATTAAGTTCGTCCCACAAAGGTTGAACCCTATTTGTTTGAGGTACTCTAAGTACTGAATTAATCTCTATAGCTGCTAATTGATTTTCAACATTAATGGTGACAACTCGTCTTTTATTATAATCTACCATCTAAATATGACATGCAATATTTGATTCTAAATGCATTTATGTTTTGTTTTTTTTTGTTTTTGAATTGAATTGTTTTCAAAAGGTTTTTAGTTTTCACGTCGGGTTCACCAAAATGTATCGCTCCAAATTTTTTGCACCCTTACCTTCAGGCTATAGGATCCGTGCCCGGAAGGGGGATGTGAAAAGGATGGGACAATACCTCGGACTGAGAGGCCCTTTGAAGGTCCCGCCTCTCGGGGGAGGTGTATAAGGGTGAATTTTTGATGGATGGTGGGTTCACCAGGAAAATTTTGAATGGCAGTTTCCATGCCTAGGTTGATAGTGTGTTTGATGTGTTCATTTTTATGCTTGATCATTCAAGTCCTAGGTTTGGCCGATATGAATCTAAACTATTCTATATGCCAATGCGGATTTCAATGAATACAAAAAACAAAAATAGATGCAAATTATAGAGAATATGCTAACCAGAAGAATTCATACCTGATTTCGGATGTCTGATGGAGATTTTGAGTCTTGTAGCAGTTCAGATCATCTCAGTTTGTACGTAATCATCCCAAATCATAGGAGGTCATCTGAAATCAGACAAGATCATCTGAAATCTGATGAATTCATCAGACGAATCCGTCAGAAACCTGCAATCACAGAAACAGACACAAAATACCAAATATGCAAATGCAGAAGCAAGGGATAATGATAGAAATAACAACAAACATGCCTAAATAATAGTGTCTAATAACAAATGAGGAAATGCAATAAATTTAATGATTGATTTTACCTTTATCATGCAATTATGCTAAATGAGGTGAACTCCAAGATGCATAAAACATAGTAACTTAAAACAGTGCAAAAATATGTTATGGAAAATGCAACAAAGCTTAAGAAAATGTGAACTCTAAACTCGGACTGCCCCCAATCTGGACTACAGTCAGGATCGCCTCCAATCGTACGAAATCGTTCGCAATCGTCCGAGATCGTCTACGACGATCCAAGCTAGCCTCGACTGAAAAATAGTAGAATTCCTGCAATAAAAACAATGTGCAAGCAATAATGCGAGGGAATGAGGAGCTAACTCTGCAATGAAATCCTATCAACAAAGGGGTTGGGGGTTCAGGGAGAATCAACAAGAATTAGGCAAGGAGGCGGGGGGATAAACTAGAAAAATCCTAGTTTATATAGGATTAAAAAGAGGTTTGGGAGGTTGGGGATCATCCCAATCCGGGAGATCTCCAACAGGGAAATCTCCAACCGTGCAGACACGCTTCCGCCCGAGTTGGAGAGGTTGTTGAAACAGAAGCTAATTATGAAAATTTAGTTTTGGGATGAAATCGTCTGGACGTTCTATTCCAGATGAATTCGTCAGATCGGGGATGATTTCGTCTAATCTGCGACGATATCGTCCAACGGTCAAAACAAATCCTAAAAATGGCATGAAAAACGGGGAAAGCGGGTAAAAGGCGGTTTAACGGGCAGTTTGGGGTTGAAATTCAAATTTTAATATTTTATCTTTTTACTAAGGTTTTAACCGTGCCAATTTTAGGGTGCTACATCAACTTTGATTGGTTGACCAAGGACTATGGAGGAGGTTGCACGTGAAGACAAAGGAGATCTATTTTAATCATGCATTTATTAAATAGAATAAAGTATTTGTTATTATTATCAACCGATTGGCCGGTTGACCTTGTAAAGCTCTTAAAGCATATTATTATTTTTAGGATGCATTAGTTTAGGATTTGTTGTTACGTACACCTAAGGATGTTTATATTTATCCTTCTGGTGAACGAACATACTTTAAAATAGAAGAATAAAATATGTGTAGAATCAATTGTAACTAAATCACATCACGTGATTAAAATAGACTGATTTGTTATTGTAATGAGATCTGGCTGCGCTTTATATAAAGACGCAGGCCAGATGAACAATGGAGGAGATGAATGATTAATTTTACATAGAACTTATTTTATTTTATTGTTTAATTAATTAAGAGTGCAACTCCTCTTATTCGAGCAAGCTCTACGTAGCTAGCCGGGTGGACTATCTGCGGGAGCTTGGGCCCACTCCCTGCAATAGTCCTCCCCTATTTAATTTGTGCATTTGCTTTCTGTAGATTAGTTTACTGCTTTATTTAATTTCAGTTGTGTGTGTTTATTTCCTCGCATTTTATTTCCAGCACTTTACTTTTTGTTTATAATTTATTTATTTCATTTCCCGCACTTAGTTTATTTGGTTTGGCTGGAATCCAATTACACAAACCTCCCCACCAAACTAAATAAGGTACAACCAGATTTGTTCCCCAACACTGCAGGCATATACTGTGCATGACACTCATAAGTTTATGGACTTACCGGATTGATAATTTATGGAAGAGAAATGAATGTTTTTCGGGACGTGAATTTCTGCTCACCATTTTGGCGCCGTTGTTGGGGAGTGTCTAAACTGTAGTGTTCTAATTTACAGGTCAGATAAAAAGTCTATTTAAAATTACCTATAGATATTTTACCTGAGAAGTGTGAGTCCACCGTGGGCCTTTTTATAAGGCCAAAAATAGTTTTCGGCACAGTCAGAGCTAAATTCCATTGGCAACTATTTGCATTTTATAGCTTCTCAAGTAAACGTGGGAATGAACCTGATGTACCAAATTAAGTGTAGAAGTAGGAATAAAACGTGTTGTTGAAAAAAATTAGAAAAATCTGGCATTGAAGGATTTCCATCATATTTTCAATGGTTCCAAGAAATCAAAATAAATAAGCACAACCCAGGTCTGATTGAAAATTTTTAGGGATGTGTTTCTATATAGAAACCATTGAAAAAATTGTGCCTCTAGAAGCTTGGTTTTAAATTAAAAATTTTTACGAGCTTGAAATTTTTGCAACGTATTGGTAAATGTTTTTTATGATGAAATTAATAATGCAGGGAAAATGACAGAGCATAATTTAAAGAGAACGCCTTGTTATGGAGTATGCTCTTCACTTGCGCTTAAGGCGACCTGGTGAATCAAAAACTAGCATGTGTTTTTAACAGACTGCTATGCCATGTTTTCTTCAAGTTGCTAGCTCGCGGATAGTCATTGGCTGGCCTGCACACTTTGCCATTACGTTGAAAGAAGTTTGGTTGCGAGGCCATGAAGGAAAATACTCTTCTCATGCTACAACATATCAGACTAGTTGAAAAAAAAAAAATATTTCGAGAAGACTAGTTCAGATGTAGGCATGGGGGAGACCCCACCTTCATCAATGCCGCCAACAACACAATGAACGCTATTTATAGTGTTCGTGAAAAAAAGAAAAAAAAAGAGAAAAATAAATCATCTGCTGAAAAGGCTCCAAGTTAATGAGCAAATAAAAAATAGAGTTTTATTTTGTTGCTTGTTGAAAGAGAGTATCCTCTTTCCCGAGGACCAACTTGGTCCAGAAGGGAAATGAGAAATCTCCAACCGGTAGCTAAATAAAATAGGGAAAGAGCTTGGAGGAGATCAGATTTCAAATGTCTGCACAAAGGCCACATGGTGCTTGAGCACAAAAAAAAATGTGTGAATGGAGCTCAAGGTGGCTAGAAAAATAATAGCACATAAATCTCATCGAGGCATTTTATGAAGGCGTCACACTTGAACACCCGACACATGTTGTAGATTATGGAAAATATTTGTTTTTATCCTCACTTTGAGAAATAGAGGATCGTAGGGCCACTCTAACTCCACCTGCGATGTAAATAATTCAAAGTGGGAGATCATTCAGATGCACATGTGTCAGGATTGTGTAAAGATTACTTAATTGAAAAAGTGATGCGTTCAGGGGCACACGATGAGAAAATAGTGCACGAAGATTAATCCCTGCAATGCATACGGAGAGTCCAATACTTTGGATATGCATTAGAGCAGGATTAACATTTTTTTATGTGCTAATTGAGGAGGAGCTTGGTGTTTCAAAAATGTGAGTTGTTGGTTGTCATAAAATC
Source organism: Wollemia nobilis (assembly GCA_028583015.1). Taxonomy (NCBI): domain Eukaryota; kingdom Viridiplantae; phylum Streptophyta; class Pinopsida; order Araucariales; family Araucariaceae; genus Wollemia; species Wollemia nobilis. The sequence continues at coordinate 17,272,124 of JAQPPZ010000521.1, forward strand.
CTTTCATAATGGTACATGGAATGTAACTTTCACATAGTAGGCTGCGTAGTTACCTGACTCACACAACCTCCACTTTTGAATGCACAGTGCCAACATTACAGTTTTTATGGTAGCATTCTCATTCTATTAAAATATGTGAAAAAAATATACAAAAGAGAGGCAGAGTCTCACTATGGTGGAAGATAACATCAACTTTGAGAGGATCTGAAACCATGGAGAAATCTGCTTTTCACAAAAAGTGTGAGGGCAAAGATGTTTCAGTACATGGCACATTTTGCCAAATTCTTAGGATGGATCATTGACAAACCTCCAGATGTGAAAATCACCAGCTCAAATGGTTGAAGTTGACATTCTGTTCTTTGATGCAGATGATGAAAAAAAAATGATAATCCAAGATCTGTTCTGGTCAAGGCAGAATAGACCAAAAAAAAAATAGAAAAAAAAAAAAATTAGTTAGAATTTTATTTTAATGCCTTTAGTTTAGATTTTTCTTTTATGTTTTGTAGGACAACGTGAAGTGCGAAGTAGAAAAATAAGGAGGTGTCTGTGAAGATCTCGTGAATTGAGATTTATACGTGGAGTTTGTAATAACACTATACGAACTATCTCGTGTACCTGATCATGTAGCATCCAATCTAGCAGGTGAAAGCTAGCAGAGTTTTGCCTTGGCAACATTAGCACTTGAAGGCAGGCTAAGTAACCCTGATCAAGCGAAAGGCTTCCAGCCCAAGGTGCTTGTGGAACTTTGGGGAAAATTTTGTTGGAAAGTGTGTGACTATTACAACCTGAGTAAATGATGAGCGGAGTCAAAGATGCTACACCACGTACAAAGTAGAGTGCCAAGACAATGTTCAAGTAACGGTCAACGAGCTCTATTAACAATCGCCTCACATTTGTGAGAGTGGATCAGACATCGGCATGGGGGAGACCCCATACCATACCAGTAGCTTGGACGAATGTTCAATCATTCATTGAAAAAAAAAAAAAAAAGGAAAAAAGGGAGGATACGTGAAAAAAAAAAAAAAAAAAAAAAATAAAGTGAAAGACGCCTTGATCATCAATAAGGTGCCTTCCGCATGAAGAAGGCACCATACAATGGAGGCACCTTCCATCATGAAGGTGCCATACAATGGAGGCGCCTTCCATAGAAGGCACCATAGCCTTCCATGAAGGTGCCATACATTGGAGGCGCCTTCGCATCAGGAAGGCACCATACATTGGAGGCGCCTTCCGCATGAAGAAGGTGCCATACATTGGAGGCACCTTCCACATCAAGAAGGCGCCATACATTGGAGGCACCTTCCGCATCAGGAAGGCACCATACATTGGAGACCTTCCATAGAAGGCCATCATTGAGGCACCTTCTACATCAGGAAGGCACCATACATTGGAGGCACCTTCCACATCAAGAAGGTGCCATACATTGAAGGCGCCTTCCACAACAAAAGCAGGCTCCTTCCACAACAAGCATGCGCCTTGACATCTAGGGTGCCTTGATCCATTTCCCGCACCTAGGTGGTTCGATGAAAAAAAAAAATTATGCGAATCCTCCCAATGAAAAAAAAAAGGCATAGAACATGTCCTGCTTAGCATAAAAATTTCTTTCTTATTGCTTTGTAGGAAATCATGAACCGAATGCAAGCTGTAGGCATCCTGAGAGCCAAGGCCTAACAGGCACGGAGTCATGACTCCTATTTTCTACTTTTGTTTCAATGATTCTTGTTTTCTAGTTTTTGTAGGTGTAGTTTCGTAGTACACAACCATGAGCATGATATATAGGTGGAGCCGGCTTAAACTAGGCCTAACAGATGTGACATTTTGTGCCCTACAATTAGGAGTGTGGTAAAGCGGAAAAGACACTTACTTCCCACTAGGAAGAGAGTGCCTACAATCAGCCCAATACAATAGTGCCTTTTTCCATTTGGAGGAAGGTACCAATAAGCAATGTTCTTCTCCCTTGGATGGAGGTTCCTATTGCTCAGTGTGGGACCTGATGTTCAGAGGGCTGCAGACCTGTTGTACAGAGGGACCTGACACTGGTGACAAGGGCATCACCAATTTAAGTGGGGGAAGATGCGGGTGAACCAGAACCTCCCGTAATAAAAAAAAATTTTGTTGTTAGACTCCCAATTGAAATGCAAATTAGAAACAAAGCTTGTACGGGAACACCAACAGAAGAAGGCTCAGCCTAAAAAAAAAAAAGGGGAGTTCGGAAGGCTGTTGTCATGAGGACGTGACAATTTTTAGACATGGGGGAAAGACGCCTTATTTTTGGTGCCTAACTTACTCCTATGAAGAAAAAAAAAACCCTTTTGTTGAAATAGCTCCACGATGAAATGCAAATCAGAAGCAAAGTTTTATTTTTGCTGCCCATTGGAAGAGAGTATCCTCTTTCCCGAGGACCAGCCTGGTCCCGAAGGGAAATGAGAAACCTCCAACTGGTAGCTAAATAAAATGGGGGAGGAGTTTGAAAAAAATAGATGTCAAATATCTGTTTCCTTTGGAATCAACGCATGGTAAGTAGGCACCTTCCTCTTCAAGGAAGGTGCCTGAAGAAGGTAGGCGCCTTCCTCTTCCAAGAAGGCACCAAGAAAATATAAGCGCCTTCCTCTTCCAGGAAGGCGCCAATAGAAGGCCAACGCCTTCCTCTTCCAGGAAGGCACCAAAAGAATGCAAGCGCCTTCCTCTCCATGGAAGGCACCATAGGAAGGTGCCACGAAGGCGCCATAGGAAGGCACCAAGAAGGCCAGAAGGCCGAAGGCACACAGAAGGCCCGGAAGGCACCAGGAAGGCGCCACAAGAAGGTGCCACTAGAAGGCAAGCGCCTTCCTCTCATAGGAAGGCATCGACAGGAAGGTGCCACTAGAAGGCAAGCGCCTTCCTCATAGGGAAGGCGCCCCTGTTCTTCGCCCGTTGACTAGACAAGCACGACGTGGGCAACAAAAATTGGTGCAGTTCCAACTCTACATCATGTAGGTTAATTTGGGGCTCGCACCAATGGATGAGAACATCCTACCAATGCCAGCACATACAACACATACATCTCAGCAATGCACCTGACAGATGCCATGAATGATGAAAGAAATATTGTTTTTCCTCACTCCAAAAAACAAAGGAATGCAGTGTTGTTCCAATTATGCATGCAAAAGAAATAATTCAGAGGGGAGATCATTTTGGATGCACACGTGTCAGAGGATGAAAAAAAAAGAAAGGAGAGAGTCAAGATCTATTTTGTTCATGGCAGAATAGATAAAGATACATATAAATAAATAAATAAAATCTCCAGGAGCACCAACGTGAAGACGTCTCACACCACCAACATCATATATATCAGATTCTATGAAATTCACCCGGGTATGTACTGATTTTCTTGTTAATTATGTGTATAGTTATTTTAAAATCATTTCTATGCTAATACCAGTCGACGCCTCCATAGTTTTTCAAAATCTCCCATTAGAATTCAAACACATGATGTGCCTTGAAAAAAATATAATTGAAAAAAAAAAGGAGAGGCTATGGCATCTACATGAATAAATTTGGCATCATTTTCATTGCCGCCTCCTGACAATGGTAGTCATCTTGAGCGAACACATATAAATGATGCTACTCTCTACCACAAAGGAGGTTCTGGAGATGCCAAATATGTTTCAGATGTGGGTAAAAGTAGTAGCTGGTGATTGCACTTGTTTTAAACAAATTTGGTCTCACCAAATCTGACTAATGTGCAACACTGGAAAATGCCAGCATTAGTGCAGTGGTAATTTGCCCTAAACAGTGTGGTCACGATTTAACTATTTATCCGCAATGATTAGTCAGGATGTGTTTCTGACTTTTGTTGGTGCCGCATCGCTCTATGGATGAAGAATAGCAACACTCAATGAAAAAAAACATAGTGCTGAATAAAAAAATAGTACTGAGAAAAAAATAGTAGTGCTGAATGGAAAAAAATAGCAGCACTCAACGACAGAGAAACAGAGATGTTGAAGGCCATTAAAATAAAAAAAAAGAGGAAAAAAATATATATCCCAGGGGTTGTTGTCACGAAGACATGACAAACTTTTTGGCATGGTCGGCCTGCGAGAGGGATAACTTCACCTTTTGGTGCCACGAGGGCATGGCACATGTTAGGCATGGGGGGATGATGAGCACCAAAAATGCTCATTTTATATACACGGTTAAGGAGAATTATCACTGGTTCAATTAGCATATGAGATGTATTTTATATAACTTATGCATATAATTGATAGAAAATCCGGTATTATGCTTGATTGGTGTTTTTAGTGGGAAATGTGTATAAATGCAGGTTTTATTACTAATATGGTGTTTTCCAGTCTACATCCACTTGGACCTGACATACTTATGCTTTTAGAGACTAAGGCATGAGAGCAAGTGCCTTCCTCTTCAAGGAAGGTGCCCAAAAGAAGTATGCGCCTTCCTCTTCAAGGAAGGTACCAAGTAGAAGTAGGCGCCTTCCTCTTCAAGGAAGGCGCCCAGCAGAAGTAGGCGCCTTCCTTATAAGGAAGGCCCCCAACAGAAGTAGGCGCCTTCCTTATAAGGAAGGCGCCCAACAAAAGTAGGCGCCTTCCTCATACGGAAGGCGCCTCCATGCCTTCATACTTTGCAAGATTTACCAAGTCAACTTTGACTGGTTGACCAAGGACTATGGAGGAGGTTGCACGTGAAGACAAAGGAGATCTATTTTAATCATGCATTTATTAAATAGAATAAAGTATTTGTTATTATTATCAACCGATTGGCCGGTTGACCTTGTAAAGCTCTTAAAGCATATTATTATTTTTAGGATGCATTAGTTTAGGATTTGTTGTTACGTACACCTAAGGATGTTTATATTTATCCTTCTGGTGAATGAACATACTTTAAAATAGAAGAATAAAATATGTGTAGAATCAATTGTAACTAAATCACATCACGTGATTAAAATAGACTGATTTGTTATTGTAATGAGATCTGGCTACGCTTTATATAAAGACGCAGGCCAGATGAACAATGGAGGAGATGAATGATTAATTTTACATAGAACTTATTTTATTTTATTGTTTAATTAATTAAGAGTGCAACTCCTCTTATTCGAGCAAGCTCTACGTAGCTAGCCGGGCGGACTATCTACGGGAGCTTGGGCCCACTCCCTGCAGTAGTCCTCCCCTGTTTAATTTGTGCATTTGCTTTCTATAGATTAGTTTACTGCTTTATTTAATTTCAGTTGTGTGTGTTTATTTCCTCGCATTTTATTTCCACATTTTATTTCCAGCACTTTACTTTTTGTTTATAATTTATTTATTTCATTTCCCGCACTTAGTTTATTTGGTTTGGCTGGAATCCAATTACACAAACCTCCCCACCAAACTAAATAAGGTACAACCAGATTTGTTCCCCAACACTGTAGGCATATACTGTGCATGACACTCATAAGTTTACGGACTTACCGGATTGATAATTTATGGAAGAGAAATGAATGTTTTTCGAAACGTAATTTTTGCTCACCAAATTGATTTCTAGGCATTTAAAAGATAAAAAACATATACTGTGCACTTAGGGTTAATATTATTTGTGCATCTTCTCTTGAGCCCTTGCTTAAAGGATTATTGTATTAAAATCCTAGGGTTAGAAAGAATTCAAAGAAAGAATCATTCTAGGATTAAATATTATCTTCTTGCATAATGCATTTTTGGATTGTCCTTTATCTTTCATAGCATAGATCTAAAAAGGCCAAACATAGGTGATTGTCTTGAATCAAATACATCAAACATTCTTGAAAACCTAGAGGACTTGGAGTGAGTCCTTAAACCATTCCTGGTGAACCCTTCCTCCCTCTTTTACACTAATTTTAGAGACCAATGCAACCCCCGTGGTTCACCTCAAGGTTATCTTTCTTTTGTGGATCCAACCTTGAGAATCGTACATGGTAGGGCGGTTTTACCCCTCTACATGGTGACATTATATGTAGGGTAGAATAGGAATGATATTTTATTATACTTCCTTGTTATAGTATTTGTGAATGTTATGGTCCTTTATTTCATATGTTATCAAGTAACTTATTTTTTGCACTAGGATTCACATTTTCTTATGCATTTATGGATGATCTTGGTGTAGTAAGATTTTGATTATTATTCATTAATTTTTCTTAGATCATGATGGTTTTAGCTTAATTATTGCATTATTCTGTTTTTGTCTTAGTTTAAGTATCTTGATATATCTTTTAGTAATTCATGTAATTGTATAAGATATCCCCTTTTTTTCCACAAACAAACTATTTAATTATACTATTGAAATTTAGTTGCATATAAATAGTATGATAAATCATTGATTGCCAAGTTAGTATAGCCATGTGTCATCATAATTCCTTCACATATTAGAATTAAATTGCTATAATTATGGACCATGATAAAAAAGAAATAAAAATAACAAATTTTAATATAGAAAGTTCATATATCATGGAAAATTTGAAAAACCCTTAGGTAATTTTTAATAAATTACATGTGGATTCTATTGGGGGCCACTCCCATCAAAATAACAAAATATTTCATTTGTTGTAGCATACATTTTATTCAAAAGTTTACTTTTAATTCTTTCTTAAATATATTCTTTTACTTCCTTGAAGTGCTATGTCTCCACAATCAACTCCTTAATATCATTTTTATTAAGACATAAAATCTCACTTGGCCACTTGCCTTCTAAAATTTGAATTTCACTCGGATGAAGATTAACACCATAATTTACTAATTTATCTGCTACCCAGTTTCCTTATCTATAAATATGCTCACACTACCAAGAGATTGCCTCTAGTAATAGATGATGAACATCAACAATAATATTAATTTTTATCCAGTCTCCACATCCATTTTTGTTAATAGCATTGATGATAATTTGTGAGTCCCCCCCAATTGAAACATATTTCCATCCTTTTTCTACTACAATTTTAATCCTTGTAAGAAGTGCCCTATCCTTTGCATAATTAGTTGAAGTTCCATATGATTCTGATTAAGTGAGGAGAATTTTGACTTCACTATTTCTAAAAACACCACTTCCACTAGCTTTTCCTGTATTTCCTTTAGAAGCACCATAAAATTAATTTTGGTAAACCTAATTTTGGGCATTTCCATTTTACTTTTGATTGAAGTAGATCCTTTGCTTTAATTTCATCATAGATGACTCTTCCATGTATGTTCAAATCCTATAGCCAAGTTATTAGAACCTATATTTTTGCAATTGAGACTTCCCATGATGAGCACCATATTTGTATATATTTTTTCAAAAGAGGCAATTTTACAATTCCAAACTTGGGAATGATTTTGAGATTTATTTTAAAAAATTCTTTTATTCCTTTCAAGCCATAAATTCCAAAAAATAATGGCAAGGCCAATCCTCCAAAGAATACATAATGCTTTAGTGTTGAAATAATTAATCCAAAATTTTATCAACTCTTTTACCGTTGATGGAGCTACCCAATATAATTTCATATTTAAAAAAAAAATCCAAATTGTGTGAGCAAATGGACAATGAAGAAGTAAATGGTATGATGTTTCTAAATCCTTCTCATACAAGGCACATTTTAAAGGTCCATAATATCCTCTTTTAATATTGAGGCCTTAGGGAAAACCTTTAATAACCAAACATTTTGCCAAGGAAAATCTTTAGGAGAAAGAAATTTTTATTTTTCTAGATCCTCATATACCAAATTGATCAAGTATCCACCATAATTTGATAAATTCCAAATGAACTCATATTTTTGTATAAAAATTAGGAAATAAAAATCTTAAAGTATCTTTTGAAGTTCATCTACAATTTGTTTGAGTTCCTCTATTTCAACCAGGTTACTGAAAAAATCCAAGATTTGGAGTTTTTTTCTCATAATAATAGTATTTGACCTTTGGACCTTTACATGCTAGGTATGCTTGAGCCAATGGTTACCATTTTGAGTCAAATTTACGAAGATAAGTCTTCAACCAAGCATCAAACCAAAAATTTTCATAGCTCCCCTTATTTACTAACCATATAATATGTTTCTTTATCAATTGCAACCTCTTTGATATGAAGTTCCATGTTGATGATCCTTTGGGTATAGTTATTTTCCTAAATAATTTCATTGCATTAAGAGAAACTATATATTTTTAATGTAATATATTTGTCCAATTATTTCCTTGATATCTGAATAATATCCATACAATCTTTGCTTCAAATGCCAAATTCATAAGTCTACAATTCTGCAAGCCTGCTCCTCCAATATCTTTGGGTGGGTCCCAATCCCTAGGGAAATTTTCATCTCCAGGTAAGTGTTCGTATGTTGAGGTTACCGCTTTTGGTTTTGTGGCTGGAAAGTCACCAGTTCTCTTTGACCTATTTCCTTCGGAGGATATTTTACCAATTTTGGATGAGCTTTTGTCCATCACCATGGAAGAGGGTTCCTGGAACCTGGTTGGAAAATTTCAAGGGAGGAGGCCCGACATTGATGCCATAAGATGTTGGGCCCTGGTTAAGTGGAAGCCTAAGGGAGCTCTGGACATTGTGGCAGCTTCCAATAGTTTTTTCCTCATTAAGATTAACTACGAGGAGGATTCAAAGAAGATTTTGGGTGGAGGGCCCTGGTTCTTTGGAAAGCGAGGACTCTTTCTATGAAAATGGGGACCCAATTTTAATCCCAGAACCCAAAAAATTAATCTGGTTCCATTGTGGGTTAGATTACTAGATCTACCCTTCCACCTTTGGCATGTTGATATTCTCAGAGGCATAGCTAAAGCCATAGGTGAGCTAGTCCTAATCGACTCGACAACTAGGGCCAAATCCAGATTAGTCTTTGTCCATATGTGTTATGGTGGACCCTGAAGCTAATATTTTAGATCACATTAATCTGCTTTCAAAGTTTGGGTCATGGATTCAACCTATTATATATGAGAATCGACCAGTGAAATGTTCAATCTATAATAAGTTTGGCCATGTCCCTGGCTCATGCTCGATCCAAAATAGGAAGGCCCATTTCAAGTAGAATTGGGAGAAAAGGAATCCAGAGAAAAATGAGACCAACTCCTGGGAAAGAAGGTGGGATCTAATTCTGTAGGTCCCTCAGGTGAGGCTCCTAGTCCGAAGGAAGTTATTGAGGAAGATATTCAACAAATGGCTTCAAACGATGATGAAAAAGGGTGTATGATTTTGGGAAGTACTTATTCTAGCCTGCTAGTGCTCAAAAATGAAGATTTAACTTCTGAGACTCCAATCCCTAAGGAGTTTCTCCAAAAATCTTTTCAATGCCTAAACTCGGAGGAGGTTGAGCAAGATGGCTCTGAAGACCCTCAGGTGGGAGAGGGATCTCCTCAGAATATGGAGTTGAAAATGGACCTCCCAATTTTGGGTGATGTCAAATCCCCCTCTGGCGATGTCAAATCCCCCTCTGGTGAAGGTTCCTCAGGGGTAAGGATGTTGTGTCCTAAAACCAGAAGCTTGCGCAAGGGCCCGATTGATGTGGGAGTTACAAGGAAGGTAGGCAAACCATCCAATAAAGCTCAAAGAAGTAGAGAGGTGAAAGCTGATATTGCAGATGGAGTTCAATCCAAGCTCAAGTTCAAAAAGGAAAAGGATACAAAAGGTAAGCAGCTGAAGCTAGATTCATTTTGTCAGTCCCCCCAATCTAAGGATGGGGGTTTTCTTTCCAAGAATTGTAAATGAAAATTTTATCATGGAACATTAGGGGCCTTAATGGGCTACCTAAACATCGTGCATTGGAATCCATCAAAAAATATTTTAAACCAGATATAATTTTGCTGCAAGAAACAAAAATGGATAGTAGTAGTGCTGAAATAGTTAAGAGGAAGGTTTGGAAGGAGGTTGAGTTCATAGCTAACTCGGCTAACGGTGCCTCGGGGGGTCTCTTGTGCATGTGGGACCCTAAAACCATTGATGGGTCGACTGTGTTCATATCTGACCGAGTGATTAGCATCCTATTTTGTTCCAAGGAGTCAGGATTTAAATGGATAACCTCGAATATTTATGCCCCAAATTTGAGACCCTCTAGAACCATGCTTTGGGATTTCCTTGGTTCTATGAGAGAACGTTTTAAAGGAGAGGTCTGGATTTTGGTGGGCGATTTCAATACACCCTTATATCCATCTGATAAAAAAGGAGGAACCTCGGTGCTCAGTAGCATGAATGAATTTACCTCTTTTATTTACTCCTAGGAGCTGATGGATTTGGACCTGAAAGGGTCGAGATTTACATGGAGTAACAGGTGAATTGGGAGTCAAAACATTCAGGTTAGGCTGGATAGAATGTTGGTGTCTAAAGAAGGTATCCCATTTTTTGGTGATGCATCCTTATGCTCTCTCCCTAAGCTGGCCTCGGATCACAATCCAATTTTTCTTGAGAAGACACAAGATTCAACCTTCTTTCCCTAGCCATTTAGATTTGAAGCAATGTGGCTTCAACACCCTAGTCTAGAATCCAACATTGAGGAATGGTGGAGTCACAGGTTTTTAGGTTCTCGAATGGCACAAATAGCCTCCAAGTTGAGATTTATAAAGGTAAAGTTGAAGGATTGGAATAAGCAAGTTTTTGGAAATATTGTTGCCAGAAATATGGAGATTCGCAACCAGTTGCAGGAGGTTGAGCAGATAGCCAAAACTCAGGGTTACTCTACGGAATTAAAGAGGCAAGAACTATCTATTCTCATAGAGCTCCATAATGTTCTGGCAGGGGAAGAAATTATGTGGAGGTAGAAAGCTAGGGCCCTATGGCTTAAGGAGGGTGATCGGAACACAAAATTTTTCACTCCACTACGTTGAGGCATAGGAGTAATAATAGGATCAGGGTGATTACGAAAGCAAATGGAGAACTCTCTGAAGACATCAAAGAGATTAGATCCAAGGTAGTAAATTTTTTTAAGGACCTCCTATGTTCCATGATAGCAAAAAATCAATAGGTTGAAGCTCACTTATTGAATAACATACCACCTCTGGTCTCTGCAGATATGAATAATATTTTGGATACTCCTTTTTTAGATGATGAAATTAGTAAAGCAGTTTTTGCAATGGGTGGGCTCAAAGCATTGGGACCTGATGGGTTTCCCCCAATATTTTTTAGAAATTTTGGCATATTTTGGGGCCAGATATCTATGATGCCATCAGAGATGTTCAATATTCGAAATGGATCCCTTCAGATGTCAACTCTACATTTTTGGTGCTTATCCCTAAAACAATTGATGCTAAGGATTTTGTAGCTTATAGGCCTATCAGTCTGTGCAATACTATTTTTAAAATTTTGATGAAGACCCTAGTGAATATATTGAAACTTTTATTACCAAGCATCATTGATATCCTGTAGAGTGGTTTTGTGGTTGGGAGGCAAATTCTGGATGGAATCATTGTAGTCCATGAAATCATCCATTCGATGACCAAAAGTGGTAATTCTGGGACCTTGCTCAAGCTGGATATGAATAAAGCTTACGATAGGGTTGATTGGGAGTTTCTCTTCAAAGTCTTGCATAAATTTAGCTTTAGTCAGGAGTGGATAAGTTTGATCAAATCATGTGTCTCTTCAGCCAAGTTCTCAATTCTGGTGAATGGCTCTCCGATAGGATATTTCAGGAGCTATAGGGGAATTCGTCAAGGAGATCCATTGTCCCCATACCTTTTTATTTTACTGGTAGAATATCTAGGGTGGGCCATCAAAGCTGATTATTCTATTGTAGGCCTTAAGCTAGCTACGCCCATCAGTCCCATATCCCATCATCAATTTGTCGATGATACTCTTCTGTCCTTTCAAGCTTCAATTTCGCAAGCAAAATTAGTCAGAAGTATTCTGGAAGATTATGAACAGGCGATGGGTCAGAAGGTTAATTTCAGGAAAAGTGTTATTTTTTTCATCAATACTCCTCCAACAAGGCAGTTGAGGATTGCGGATATTCTGGGATGTAATATTGGGTCTCTCCCTTCAGCCTACCTAGGGATGCCAATGTTTTTTGGGGCTTCAAGATCATCCCTATGGGAACCGGTTGTGGAGCATGTCCAGAGAAAGCTTGCAAGCTGGAAAGGGGCTCTCCTAAGCCAAGCAGGAAAAGTGATGTTAGTTAAGGCCACCCTTCAAAGCATCCTGATATATTTCCTTTCTCTATTCCGAATCCTGGGTAAGATTCTTGAAAGAATAGAATAGATCCAATGCTCATTTCTTTGGTCAGGAGCAAGTGAGAAAAATAAATTTCATCTAGTGGCGTGGGACCAAGTATGCAACAAGAAGGAGGAGGGTGGTTTAGGCCTTAGAAGATTGAAATCCATGAACAAAGCTCTTGTTGCCAAGCAGGGTTGGAGACTGGTTCAAGAGGAGAAAGTGGGATGGGTTGATATTGTCAAAGCCAAATACCTAAATTATGGGAAGCAGTTTATTAGAGACCCATTACCCCTCCAAGGTTTAGCTTTCTGGTCTAGCCTAATTTGGTGTAGATCGGATATCTATAGAGGGGGTAGGTGGTGTTTGGGAGATGGTAGGTCTATCAACTTCTAGAGTGACGTGTGGGTGATTGAGGTTCCACTGGAGTCAAGATCAGAGTTGGCTTTAGTCAAACCAATTACAGATCATTTCTGGGGGAATAAGGTTTGTGATTTCATTGAAAGGATTGAAGACCACCCCGATGGAAACCATTTGACTTCCCAAGACTTTTGGTGGAGGAAAGGAGGGCATTTGATGAAATTTTTAATATCATTAAATGGATTATAATTCCTGGAAGAGAAATTTTGGATAGATTCATCTGGGGATTAGAGAAGGATGGGAAATTCTCTATCAAATCAGCTTATTTTGTAGTAGACGGTCCTTCTGATCCTTGGTTTTTGATAGATAAAATTTGGCTGAAAGGACTGACTCCAAAAATCAACATTTTCTTTTGGTTGGTCGTACAAGGAAAATTTCTAACTTTAGACAATCTCAAAAAAAGAGGTATGATTTTACCTAATGCTTGTTTCTTGTGCAGAAATGTGGAGGAATCCTCGCTCCATCTTCTTTTCAGCTGTCCTTTCTCGCAGGAGGTTTTCAGCTACTTTTTCAAATATTTGAACATCCAATGGGTGTTTTCAAATAGCCTAGAGGATGTGCTGACCCAATGGGTTTCTCCCTTCCTATCTCTCCACCTTCGTTGGTTTTGGAAATTCAGCCTTCCTCATATCTGGTGGTAGATTTGGAAGGAAAGAAACTCAAGGGCGTTTAAGGATGTTGCTCATTCGGCTAAAGTTGTGGCTTTGCAGGCGATTTATTTTTTCATGGAGAACATTAGAACCCTAAATCTGAATGTTGTGACTGTAGAGCAGGAATGATCAGTGGAGATATCTCTTGGATTCAATGCCAATCCTCAACCAGTCAGACCTATTGTGCCTCCGAATAGAGCCAAGGTTAAGTGGGAGCCACCTCCAATTGGTTGGCTGAAGTTGAATTTTGATGGTGCATCTAAAGGGAATCCGGGTCCTACAGGTATTGGAGGGATTGTAAGGAACCATGATGGCTTGATAATTTTAGCCTTTGCTGATAATTTGGGCCATCAAACCAGTCACTTCATCGAAGCCAGGGCCCTATTCCAAGGAGTTTCTCTATTGGATTATGTAAGTTGTAGGAAACTAATCATTGAAGGGGACTCCCTTAATATTATAAATATGGCAAGAGGGACTCAATATCCTACCTGGACTATTTTGAACCTTCTTCTGGAAGTTCAGAGATACATCCAAAATCTGGAAGAGGTTCAGTTTAAGCATACATACAGGGAAGGTAATCGAGCGGTCGATCTATTGGCTAACAAAGGAGTTATTCAGAATGGTTTAGTGGTGTGGTGGGATAATTTCCTAGTGGATATTGCTTCTATCGATAATGACCTCATACACAATTAGCCACTCTGGTCGAGTTGTTGTTGATGACTTGGCTGCAAAACTTGGGGGTGCTTGTTGATTTTGGGTTTTCGCACCAAATTTCATATCTCCAAGCTATTGTTTCCTCCCTGCAAGCCACAATCTCCAATGCAGAAGAAATTCTTGCCCTGATGGGCTAGCAGGCCTGGGAAAGCAATGACCTCATGGGGGAGAATGGGACTGGTGCATGGCTCGGTTCGTGGTTCAGGTCCTGCTACTGATCTGTGTTCGGTTGGTTATCTCTGACATCTTGATTTGATTTCAATTTGTTTTAAGTTTTAAATTATGTATGGTCTTACCTATGTATTGGTTTGGCTTTGGAAGGGATAACTCCTCTGATTGGTCATTCCTCGATTATTACCGGATGTAAGTAATTTTGGCTCCCTCTTTTTGGGTGGGGTTTAGTCTCTTTTGTACAAGGTTTGGAGATCCTTTCAAAACTCCTTCATCCATCTAATAAAAAAAAATCCTTTCCTTTGCAAACCCTATCCAACTTATAAAGAGGAAACCTAAATTTTTCCTCAACCTTTCCATATAAAATCTCGTTGAATTTTATTAATTTTTGATGCAATACCTATTGGTATTCTTGAAAGTGATATCATATAAATAAAAATGGATTGAAATATAGTCTTAATGAGTTGTATCATTCATAAAATGGTTAATAACTTACATTTCCAACTTTCCAAGTAAGCTTTCATTCTATATAAAAAAGATATCCAAAGCTTCTATTTTTTTCCTTTATCAGATAAAGGAATACCCACGTAGGTTGATGGAAAATTTTCAATTTTAAACCCTAAAATATTCACAATAATTTGATGTAAATATAGGATAGTATAAATGAAAAAATCCTAGATTTTATAGTATTTACCAACTATCTAGTAACCTTATTATAACATGATAATATTGATTTCATATCCATGACCTCACTGATTGAGGCATGGCCCAAAAGAAAAGTATCATTGAAAAATTAGAGATGAGATTCAGAAGGGCCATTTTTTGCAACTTGAATACCCTTGATTTTTACTTCCATTTTAGCCTTTGAAAAGGCTCTCCCTAATGCTTCGACCAAAATAATGAATGGATAAGGAGAAAGTGGATCACCTTGATAAAGTCCACAAGATGACTTGAAGTAACCAGTAGGAGAACCATTGATCAAAATAGAAAATTTTGTAGTGCTATAACAACATTTAATCCACTCATGCCAACTATAATCAAAGCCAAAATTTCTAAGAACAAACCTGTACATATATGATCCTTAAAATTATACCATCCCACCATAACATAACCATCTAGAAAAAATTTGAAATTTGCAAAAAAATCCCTTTCCTTTGCAAACCCTATCCAACTTATAAAGAGGAAACCTAAATTCTAGGAAACTCTATCATATGCTTTGTTCATATCTAATTTAAAAAACATACATTATTTTTTCATGGAATGAAGAGAATGTATGGCCTCTTATGCAATAATTATACCATCAACAATTTGTTTACCATGAACAAATCCACCTTGTTCCTTTGAGATAAGACACCCTAGAATGACCTTCAATATGTTTGCCATAATTTTTGAAATGATCTTATAAGTTATATTATAAAGGCTTATTGGAAGAATATTATCAAAATATTTTGTGTTGCCTTTCTTGGGAACCAAGGTAATAAAAGTAGCATTGATCTAATTCATTATAGCCTTCCTTTTTTGGGCCTCTTCAACCACAACTGACATATCACTCTTCAATAAATCCCATAATATTTGAAAGAAAATTGTAGGAAATACATCGAGGCTAGGTGCCTTGTTAGGATGGAAAGAGAAAAATACTTCATGGAGCTCCTCCATAGATATCTTCTTCATTAAGCTTCCATTTTTTCCTGAGTGATAATTGATGTAATATTTTGCAAAGGATTTTATTGTACCTCCTTATCTTGCCTAGAATCTAAAAAAATATTTTTGAAATAATTAATTCTTCCTTCCTTATATATTTGATATGACAAAAAAAAATTGTTTTTGCCATAACGTGAAAAATATTGTATTTCTATTTCTTTACTTGAGCTATTTTCCTCTAGATTTTTGGAACCAATATGACTCCTTTTTCAATGCATTATGATTATCAGAAAGTAATTGTTTTTATTTCACATAATTTTTACTATCTCTTGTAAATTTTTGAGCTTGGATTCAATTTCTTTCTTTTCTTTAAAAATGTTATCAAAAGATTTGACATTCCATATCTTCATTGGATCCTTTACATATTTAAAATTTTGAACAAACCTGTACATATATGATCCTTAAAATTTTGATTCATCCCACCATAACATAACCATCTAGAAAAAATTAGGGTCTTGGAGCCACATATACTGGAAGCAAAATGGATTTGAATGACTATTATTAGGTAAATCACAATTCAAAAGAATGGATTTGTGATCTGATCCTACTCGTGATAAAATATATGAATATATTGTATACTTTGTTTACAACCTTTTAATAGATAACAATAATCTATCTAGTCTTTTTGCTATATGATTTTTTCCAATGTGTCTATTATCCCATGTATATTGAAAGCTTGAGAAACTAACATTCCAAAGATAATTTGAATTGACAAATGAAGCAAAATCTTGCATTGATTTAGACCATCCTAGAATGCCACCCTTATTTTCCAAAGGAGATAGAACATTATTAAAATCACCCCCAAGAATCCATAGATCACAATGAATCATCACTGTATTTGAAAACAATATGCTAAGGTCCTTCCAATATCTTTCATGAGGAGTAACTATAGTTGGAGCATATACATTTATAATCCCAACATTTATGATTTCCTCTTTTCTACAAAATAATATAACAACCCAATTAATTTTTGCTTCTAATAGTTGTCCATCCCATTTGCACTTCTCCCATATTATTACAATACCGCCTGAAGCTCTTGTAGAAGAAACTGCTAAACAATCACTTGTCTTCCAAATCTTCTTAAGAGCATCCTTACATTCCTCATTGATTGATTTTTTTTCTTGTATTAAAATAAACTTAGGGCTATAAAAACCCATTATTTCCTTAATAACTCTTTTTTTAGGGGTTTTATTCATACCCCTAATATTCCATGATATAATTTCATCATCACCACTTTTTATTTTATTAGTGGGCTTAGCCCCACTTCTTTATAATACCTGTGCTATTTTTATTTGGTTTCCTAGATCAATATCCTTTTGAGTTTATTTTTCTCTTTTTTCCTACTTTGATGGCCTTCCTCTCCTTCTTCCATTCCTTCCAAAACTCTCATCTTAATCATTATCTTCTATTTTTTCATATTGTTCATATTGAGACTTATCTCCTAAAGATTTATGTTGCCCTAAAGAGTTGAAAGTGCAAGGAATAGCCTCATTGTCATTTTATTCTTTATGTTGACTTAAAAACTTTAAACTGCATAGATGATCCTCCATATTCATTACTTTCTTATGTTGGCCTTGAAACCCTAAATTTCCTTGGATATCATCCATAATATTTTCTTTACTATAATACTCTTGAAATCCTAAAGTGTAAGAAATACACTCCATACTAATTTTATTTTTATTGCAAGGAGAATATTTTATGCTACTTGAGGACAATAAAGGTGATTTACCTAGATTAAGATTGATCTCCTTCACCTTGTTCACTTTAAAATTTGCCTCCCCATATTTATTTATTTTAAATTTTCTTTCCCTTCTTCCTTCACATTTTTAGCTCATTCTATATTTGAACTTACGCATTGTACTTCCTCATCCCCCATATCATTTTTTCTTCTAATGGCTGATTTGAGTGAACTACAATGGCGTTTCCATCTGATGATGTAGAGGGATTTTTCTAGCCACTTTCTTAGGAGTGGAAAATCCTTGATTTGACCTATCTTCTCTTGTGATATGAACTCCTTGTTTTAAATTGAATATACCCTCATGCCAAAAAATTTCTATCTCTTCCTCCATTGCAGTCTCTTGTCATGTATCCACTTTCTTGATATTTGCGATATAGAAATTCAATATTTTCATAATCCACTTGCTGATCCCATTCTCTTGATTTAGATTTAATCCTAATTAACTATGGTAAAGGTTTATAAATATCCATTGCAACACATATTTGAGTGTATAAAACATGCTTTCTCTCCTTAGTAGTTTGTCTCTCTTTGATGAATTCACCTAGAGTATTATCAATATTCTTTAAAACCTCTTTATTGATGAGTTGATAAGGAAGTCCAAAAAGCCTAATCCATATTGGAATTCTTTTAATAGTTTTTGTGTCCATAAAAAAATTCTCACTCCAAGGTCTTAAATATAATGCATCTTTACCCCTAAACCACGAGCCTCCATCCATTATTTTATCCCTTATTTATAAACTAGACAAAATAATGAGGAAAAATTCTTTTGAAAGAAAAGTCATGGAGTAATTTGAATTCAATCCCCACTTCCACTTGATCTAATTTTGAATCTCAGAAAAACCTGGCCAGTATCTATGAAACTTACATATTAACCCTCTAGTTTTAAGAACCATTATATCATGCTCAATCATCTCATCCTTGATAATAATTTTTGGTGTAGAATCTACTACTTGGACTAGGTTTGCCATAGATTTGCTCTTCCTATTATTGCTAGCTAGGGCATCCATACTTCCAACTTGGCCATTCATACTTTTAGTAAGGACAATTACAAATGACTTTCTTTCCATGTTACCTAGATTTTCTTCAAATGAATATTTTAAATTCTCCTAAGATATTGAACAAGAAGTGGCACTTGTTCCTTGATCAAACTTTGCTTTCTAATTTCTGCTTCCATACTCACATTTCCTCCTAACTCTTCACTCATGCTTACACTCACTTTTGAATGCACTCACTCCTAACTTATGCTCACACTCATTTTTAATTGCACTCACTCCTAGCTCATGCTCACACTTTCTTTTGGTTGCACTCACTCTTGGTTTGTGCTCACACTCACTTTTGGCTACACCTGCTTTTTGCTACAATCATTCTTGACTTGCACTCACACTTACTTTTGGTTACACTCACTCCCAAATTGTGCTCACACTCACTTTCGGTTGTACTCACTCTCAAATTGCACTTGCACTTGCTTTTGGATGGACTCCCTCCTAGATTGCACTCTCACTTGCTTTCAACTACACTCACTCTCGGATCACACTCTCAAAATATATCTTATCTAAGGTGAGCTTGATTATAAATGGTGAACAAAAATAACCTTTTTCCTTGTAATTTATTTGAACTTGCACTCTCTTCGATACAATATTCATTCTTACATCGACATAAATTGACATGTAAATCATGTAGATGTCCCTTGTGGTAGGGAAACGCCAAGAATACTCCTTAAGGAAGGAATCACTCCACAAGCCAAGCCTCTTACAAATAATACTTGCTATGAATATTTTTTTTTAACCATTAGCTAATTTATTGTAGTTCAAAATTAATTATTAAAGAGACGTAAAGGGCATTTTCATTGGTATAAAAAACTTATACACTAATGTCTAGCAATGGGATTATTATTTGTGGTTATAGGGAATTGAAATGATATTACCTATATTACATCATGATCACATAGTGGCATCATACAAATATTTCATTAGTTTTAACAATTATGCATGTGTCATCTAACAAGATTTAAACTTGGATCTCCTCCTTGAGATGTGAGGTGTTTAACTAATTGATTCCATATCATTTGATTGATTGGTTCAAATTTAATGTTTGAATTTCTCCATAATAATCATCTATTGAAAAAATTAATTATGTTCTATAGGCTTCTATTTATAAAAAATATATTAATTTTTAATAGGTTTCCTATTTAGTCTTATAACATAGAAAGAGTGTGATTATGCTTGGGGTCAATCACCCGCTCTACATACTAGGCTTATATGCTTATCAATACTTGAAATTTATTCTTGTCTGTAAATTATGACATATATCAACCATTGGAAACAAATGAAAAAAATACATTAATTAATCGTCAAATTATTTTAATGTTTGTATTATTTGAAATCGATTACTATGGATTTTAGTTTATAGTGAGAGCAATATAACTCACTTGCATTTTTAATACATATTATAAGATGCACCAAAGTCTCATTCACTACTATGTTTTTTATCTTGTAATATAACTTTAGTAATTATGTTAGGCTAGGGAAACTAGACTAAAAAATTTTCACAAATGAAAAATATTACACCTTACTAGTATTTCCTGATTCTACTAGGGTGTTAGGTTATGGCACTATATGGTTAACACTCTAGTGGTGTTATTCAATTTTATATTAACACAAATTAGGGTATTATACATGTGAAGTTAGAAAAATGAAGGGTAGGATGTGTATAGTAGAGGAAATTAAAAAGGGATAGAGTGTATGCTAGAGGAAATTTAGGGGATAAGGGGGATTAAAACACTATAGGTTTTAAATGGATATTAAAAGGGGTGATAGAATATAAGTTTGAGGGGAATTTGTAGGTTATAAGTTAGAAAGGAAGAAATGTTAACATTATAAATAAGAGATAGGATGTAGTGATTAGGACATGGGTTTAAGAGTTAGACAAGGAGAGGTCTACAAGTTCACATTTACATAATACCCTTTTTTGGACTTCATAAATTAGTACATATGTATAACATTTGTTACTTTTATTCATCTTGATAGTTAATCATCCATTCAAATATAACCTCACTAGCATATTTATAATCCTTTTATGAAATAAAATAATAAATGATATAGATCCTAAAACCCATGTAATATCATAATATTATTGTAATCTTAACAATTTGTTGGTTTTTAATAGTACATGTTTTACCTATTCTAATTCTATTTTTATGAGTTGAGATATTTAGCATGCCAACAATACTACTAAGCATCATATGATAATTTGATAGATTAATTTAAATTTAAATTTTGAGTTAAATATGCCCATGCTCATCTATTTCCTTTAGAGTAGTCATCGAAACAATAATTGTGAACACTAGTTTTAAGTTTGGTTTCTCTTGATACAATTGAATAAGAGATAAACTAAGATTTATAATATTTGGGTTTCATGAGAGCACTCCACTTTCAAAAGTTGCATCATAGGTATTTATGGTATGATAATAATAGAGAAGATCTTAATCACATTAACCATTGATGAATCAATGAATAAAGACTACTTCAAATAGTCACATGGATAAAGTAATGTTGTCACCATATTTATTCTATTTATATATGGAATTTATATGAAGAAGAATAGTTTGGACAAGTTATGAATATTGCATTATCCAAAATCAGGTCATTTTGTGGTATTAAATTTATAAACACTATATATGAATATTACATAAGGTTATTCAAATAATAGCATGGTATGTTTTAATATAATGTACATTTTTCATGAGTTAGGGGAAATAGAACTTGCTAATTTTTAATTGATTGCATGGTATTGAAACTATCCTGGCCTATATTACATCATCACCATGTTATTTTAGTATTTCAAAAAACAACATCATCGTAATACATCAACTAGAAATATTTCAACCTAGGTCTCTCCATTAGGAGCCTATATTTTTAACCATTTGATCTAATTCCATATGATAAAATTTGCTAGTTTTATATTTGCATAAAAATCATTTTTCATAAGTTTGAAAAACTAGTAGTGTCTAGATTATAGCACCATGCATTATAATTTTATAAGTTTACAATACATTATATCAAGAAATTTAACTGGTTGAACTAATTCCATTTGATTTTTGCATATTATATATTAAATCAACTATATATTTAATTTCATAGTTTAAATAAAAAATAATTGATGTTATGGCTACTTGGACTATGATTCAGATCCCTTGTTCCTGACGAATCAAGTCTAGATTAAAGGCCTGATGCCTAAAGTCAATGTGTTCTTCTGATTGGCAATTTAGGAAAAGTACCTTACTCTTGATAATATCCAAAAATGGGGAATGATTTTTCCTAACAGGTGCTTCTTGTGTGATAGGGCTTTTAAATCACCTTTCCACTTATTTTCTCATTGTGCCTATACCCTTTAAGTCTTTCGTCAGTTATTTTTGGAGTTGGGTGTTGCTTGGGTTCTTCCCAACTCATTGGAGGACCTGGGTTGTTCAATGGGTCTCCCCTTATCCTCTCCCCATCTATGCCAATTTTGGAAATTTGGGTTACCCCATATTTGGTGGTGGGTGTGGAAGGAAAGGAATGCCCATGCCTTTAAAAATATTTACCATCCTGAGTCATCGATCTCCTCGAGGGCCATTGTAGATATAGTGGAAAATGTGAAATATTTAAAATTGGATTCAATAAATTATGAAGGGGAGATCAGTTTGGATATATCATTAGATTTTTTAAATCATCCTCAATATATAGTGTGTAGGGTGAGTCAAGATAGGGCTAGCACAATTTGGGAACCCCCTCCATTGGGTTGTCTAAAATTCAACTTTGATGGATCTTTTAAAGGGAACCCAGGTCTGACAGGTGAAGGGGGTTTGTTTAGAAACTCGAAGGGAAAAATCCTTCTTTCCCTTGCTGAAAACTTGGGTCACCAAACCAACCATTTCATTGAAGCTTGGACATTATTTTAGGGTGTTTCCCAATTAAACTTGGTGAATTGTAGGAAACTAATCATAGAAGGAGATTCACTCAATGTTATCAACATGATTAATGGCAACCAAAATTCCTCTTGGACTGTTGCAAATTTTATAAATGAAGCTAGGAGAATGATTCAAAATTTAGAAGAAGTCCAACTCAAGAACCTATTCAAGGAAGGTAATAAAGTTATGGAATTCCTGTCTAATCAAGGTCTTACGTAGCAAGATCTTCACATTTGGAGAGGTAATTTTCTAGATGACCTTAGATAATTGGAAAATGAATTTAGGCAAAGTTCAAACTCGAGTCAAAATAGTTAGGGCAGGTGGTTGGAACTCTCTCCATTGGATATTGCTTTTTGAATGTTTTGGTCAGGTTTGCATGCCCAGTTTTTGTCTCTGTTTATCCATGCGGGCCTGTGTACCCACTTTTTATCTTTGTTTGTCTTATGTGTCTGGGTTTGTTCAACTAGTATATGTTGGTATGGGTGTAGGTAGTTGTGTCCAAGGACTGGTTGGATTTAATGTTTGAAGTGTCCTCAGTCTCCTAGTGGTTGGATATTAGCTTCTTTTTGTTATAAGGTTTGGAGGTCCTTTCAAAAATCCTTTCATCCAACTAATCAAAAATAATTAAATGATGTTTTTATATTTTATCAACCCTTGGAAATTTAGCATGTAGGTCAATTTGTTTTATCTAGAAAAATAATGTCATTCTTTAAATTTGAACATGTGGTGTATAATTTTAATATTTTTTTGTAGTCCATTCTTAAGATATAACCCTACAATTCCCTTTTAACATGTCTCTCATATTTTTGAACTTCAATCACCCCTTTTTGACATAATCGCTTCCCATTTCTTACCCCTTAATAACCATTTCTATATATATAGTTTATTTTCTAACTTTTATTATCTCTTTTTATATACTCAATTTTATTTTAAATGATGTCTAAATTATAACCATTTTTAACATCCCTTATTAACAATTAATTTGAATTTTAAGACACTTGAATGTTTTCAAACTATTTTTCTTTATTCAATGCTATGTTGGTACTTTTAAAAACTTTATTAGTGATAAAACTCCACTATGTAAGCACCAACATGGTGTTAACTTGATTCTATATAGCATCATTGTAGTGTCTCATTAAACCTTGTGTCAAAAAAATAAAATATGATCATGGCTCTTCATATTTTTAGCTCGTCATTGTTATTATTTTTACCTATTAGATATTAAAGTGGTTGGAGGAAAGTAGGGTACCTAGGGGTAGGTGTCTAGGGATATGATATTATATTGTATATTGGTATTATGGAGTAGTTGACATATTCCATGTAAGTTATATATACAATCATTCTTTTATGTCCTAAGTGTCATATTAGATTCTTATGATAATAACAATTAGGATTCTCCTATATCTACTTTGATCTTTAATGAGGTATCATATTTCACAAGAAGGAATATTATGTGTGACAATATATATATATATATATATATATATATATATATATATATATATATAAATCCTCATACATATCACTTAGATTCCCTCCTATCATGAGAAAAACAAACATCTATACACATGTTATTAAGAAAGTATAACTCCTTATGCCTTCATTTGTATTGTATGCTAAAAAACAATGCATTTTTATACTTGCTTATTTTCTCTTTCATGAAAATTATTTAGCATTTTTTTCTTAATAACCTAGGAAGTTTTATTTCCCATGAGGGTTTATTCGTATCAAAATCCTATCTCCACTTATTTATACATGCTTCTAGACATTGTGTTACATTAATCAAGACCAATTTTTACTTATGATATCTCATGGGTATAGGAGTTGGTATGTTTTAATACATCCATAAAAATCAACCAAGATCATTAGATGTCAATAAAGAAGGCACAATGATTTTGTTTGGTATGTAAAATTTTTATTAAAGTGGGTTTTGAAAGGATTCCAAAACCTTGTTACAAAAGCATCATATAGGCATGTTGTGAAAATAAACCAGTAGATCAAAGGGGCCAATTGCCCACATTAGAAAACCCACAAAAAATAGGCATACACCCGTATCTCAACAGGCTCACAAAAATGCATCCTAGGGACCATCCCAAGCATCATCCTCAGTGATGTCCCAATAGTCATAAGCTACACTGTGTTCTTATTTAGCTCCTTTACCGCATCCTTGCATCTATATTTCCCCATGACACTGGTGACCTTAGGCTTAGGGTATTTCGTGGTTGTGCCAGGGAACACCTCATAGAAAATATCAGGTTTAGGGCACTACACATCTCCTTTAGGGTAGATTGAAATTCCTTAGGATGGAAAATCACCATGGAAATTATCTTGATTACCAAATTTTGAAGCCCTACTATCATGTGGTCATCACCATCATCATCTGAAAACATTTCCTGATACTCATGTTAACTCTCGCACATCTTCTTTCTAAGGCGAATGGAAGATCTTGTCATACTCATCGGTTATTTGACGTTGATATTCTTCCCCTTTGAAGCTTTGGTGTCCCTATCAGAACCCACAGACTTCCTTTTCCTAGACAATAGGGTCAAAATAGGGCTTGTGGATATGTCATCCTTAGGGATGACATTGTGTGGACTTGTATTACCCCGAGGAGTTTCCTTAGGGAGAACAAGTTCAGCCAGGGGAACTTCAAGACTATGACTCAGGAGATGATTGTAAATGATCTTGAAAAGGTCCTGATGGGATGGTAACTCTGCACTATTTTTATTTCTTTCTATAGTTCTCTATGGAGTATTTCATTGAGCGAAACAAAAATTCAAGGATTTTCATGACATTGATGTCTTTGAAGTGATTTACAAAGGCCAAGTGGAAGCTATGTAAGGGTTTATCTAGGTCATCGATAGTAAGAAATTGCATAATATGCTTCATGAATTTGTTCTAGGGAGATGAAAAATCATACCTAAACATGTATTTTTTGGCCAAATTAAGCATTTTGGTCTTTTTATGGAACTCCTTGAGGTCTACCTCCCAATTATGTTTCTCCTACTACATATGAAGAACATGTGCTTATACTGAGAGGGGGGGTGAACAGTATACAATAAAATTTTTTGCTTTTTAACCCATATAATAGCATCAACATTACTAAAGTAGTAAACATCACATAAAGCATCACACACATGAGAGACATAATTTTTACGTGGTTCACCCAAATATGGCTACCTCCACGGAGAAAATATTTCTTATAAATTTTTCTCAAATAAATTCTCTTGGGAATCCTTTCCCTACAATGTTTATGGACCTCTGTCCAAAGGAGATGTTGATCCCCTAAATCAAGTTCGTGGATCTCTATCCATAGGAGAACTCCTTCTCCTCTGCTCTGGTTGGTGATCCTCTAGAAGACTACTACCTCCACTACATCGGCTTGTGGATCTCTCTCCACTGAAGACTCTTGTCCCCACTCAGAAGACCTATCCTCACTACCCTGGCTGATGGATCTCTATCCACTGGAGACTACTATCCTCTCTGCTCTATCACCTCCAAAGCTCTATCTCAAATCTGCACTAAACATAGTCCATTCGGTCTAGCACAAATCTTCTCAACAAGTCCACTCATAACTTGCTCAAATCTGCTCAATAGGTCCACTCAGAACCTACTCAAATCTGATCAACAAGTCCACTCAGAACTTGCTCAAATCTGCTCAACAAGTCCACTCAGAACCTGCTCAAATCTGCTCAACAAGTCCACTCAGAACTTGCTCAAATCTTCTCAACAAGTCCACTCAGAACTTGCTCAAATCTGCTCAACAAGTCCACTCAAAACCTATCCAAATATGCTCAACAAGCTCACACAAAACTTGTCCAAATCTACTCAACAAGATCATAAAAATTGCCTCAAATATGCTCAACAAGTCCACACATAACTTGTCCAATCTCATAGAAACATAAAGAGAATTGTTAGAGACTCAATATGTTTCAACTCAATGCTCAATCACTTTCTCAACTCAAATCAGAATATAGAATAGTTTGTTTTAAGGAACTTGAACAATCACTCCACACAACCACTTGACTAGGCTCAACCAACTCTACTCAACAAATCACTCAAAGAAACAACCCTTTCTCACAAACCCTAGTCCAAGCATGTAAACATCAACTCAAAATATTTCCAACAATGCTCAACAATAAATCTCACATAACAATGATACTCATGTTCTTTTCAAACCCTAGTTCAAGTTCTTTGCACAACAACTCACTTAAATCTATAAAAAATCTTCACTAAAAATCAATTCACACAACCAATGGCTTCAATAACAATGCTTATCAAACAAGGTTTTAACAACAACTCTTTATTCCAGAAAACCTTGAAGCATTAACTCAAACACTCTCGAAAAGGAAACCCTAATCAAGTCCTTTTCACTCCAAACTTATTTTCTAGAAAACCAATCAATCAACTCAACTATGGAAGAATGTGCTCATACCTTTTTCTTGAAGATGAAGGGATCTCATAAATCTGCCACAACCACACAAAACTTCTATGCCAATCTCAAAGAGGTTAGAAGATAAATATTTCTCAAAAAAATAATATAAATACTCAATTACACCTTATCACTCCACCTTTCAAAAACAACCATCAACATACATAAAGTATTTATCCAATCACACCTTATAAACTCCCAACTAATAATAAATTCAACATCCACCAAAATAACTCAAAACCTCTTTAATCAATTTAAATGGCAAGAAGAACTTTGGCAAGAATCAAATCCTCTTTCTTTAAAAACCTTAATAACATAAATCCCTTCTCAACAAAACAATCTTTCAAAAACCCTTTTAACTCCAAATAGCACAAATCAATTTCCAATAAAAATAATCCTTCACAAACCCTTATAACTCCAAACACAAATTAATTAAAAATAATTCTTCACAAACCCTTATAACTCCAAATGACCCTTTACCCAACCTAGAAAACCTTAGGCAATATAAATTTTAATCAAAAATTACCTTTGCCACTAGTGGGATTCGATCCCACAATCTCTACCTCCCCAAGCACTCTAGCCACGGGCTTGACCACCACGTGTGCTAGATGCACATTTGAAAACCAACGAGCACTTCATGCTCTTTCTTCTATACTTGGCGCTCAAATCGAATGCAAACAAAAAAACCTTCCTTTGGCACGTCCACGAGAATTGAACGTGGGCTCTTCCTTTCCCAACACCTTCACAAAGCGTGCACTACCAATGGACCACCGTGTCCTATGTGACTCAAACCATACATTGTCCTATTTTTGTCTTCTTCCCTAGCACTAATAAGACAAAGCTCTTTGTCTTCTTCCTCAACGTTCACGATGCATGAAATACCTTCAACCTTTTCGCATGGGAATTAATTCATCGAGGGGTAAGTTTCAAATGCCCCTTTGGGCATTAATTTATACATAAAACCACCATTCAAATTTAGACATCGACGCTCCTTAATTTTTGATGACGTCGGTGCTAACTTAAACCTTTATATAATTTATAAATTATTTAAATTCCAATAGAATTTAAATTTTATAAATTATATTTTAAAACCTTTGACTTTAATAAAATTAAAGTCTTCCATGGGGTAAATTTAAACCTGCAACTTGTACTCCATTGATTTGATTTAAAATATTCTGCCACCATGGGTTTAATTAAACCTTCATAAAATATTATTTTGCCAACTTATTCTTCAACTCTTTGCTTTGTTCCTGGTGTTAATAATGGTGTGCTCCATGGTGTTGATGATGGCTCCATTTGTTCACTTTGGCATCAATGACAATTTTTCACCTTGACATCAATGACAACTAACTGAGCTCAAAATGTCCAACAATCTCCCCCTTTGTCATTGATGGCAACCCAAATTATTTTAACTGAAAACTTGACCTTTCCTTTGTTCTGCTCCCCCTGGGACATTGCTCCCCCTGTCTCAATGCTCTCTCAAATACCAAATCTCTCCCCCTTACTCAAATCTCTCCCCCTTTGACATCAATGGCAAAGGGTCACCTTTGGGGCTCGGGGCTAAGAATGAGCTTCTTAGCTTAGCCCCTCCCCCACCTTCTATTAAGGTGGTTAATTCTAGGGTGGGAGTCTCACTCCCAATTTTCCTCGAAGATACTCAAAATTTTCCTTTGAAAGTGGCTTAGTGAAAATATCTGCTATATGTTCCTTTGTAGTAACATATTCTAACCTGACATATTTATCTGTCACCTGTTCTCTCAAAAAATGGTACTTAATTGGAATGTGCTTTGTCCTGGAGTGCATCACTAGATTTTTTGAGATACTTATAGCACTTGTATTATCACATAGTATAGGAATGGGATGATCATGTTTTATCTTGAAGTCTTCTAGAGTTCTCTTCATCCATAACACCTGTGTACAATTGGCTACTACTGCAATATATTCTACCTCTATTGTAGATAAAGATACTGAAACCTGCTTCTTACTTAACCAAGAGACTAAACATTCTCCAAGAAAGAATGCTCCTCCACTTGTGCTTTTTCTGTCATCAATGTTGTCGGCCCAATCTGCATCTGTATAAGTTGTTAGTGTGAAACTATCACTTTTGGGATACCAAAGCCCAAAATCCATAGTCCCTTTTAGATACCTAAAAATTCTTTTTACTACTGCCACATGTGTTTCCTTAGGTGTTGCCTGAAACCTTGCCACTAATCCCACTGATTGTACTATATCTGGTCTTGTAGTTGTAACATATAATAAGTTGCCAATCATAGATCTATATAATCTCTGATCTGCCTCTGGAGATTCATCATCCTTACTCAACTTGCATCCTATAACCATAGGAGTACTTACTGGTTTACAATCTTCTAACCTGAATTTCTTTAACATTTCCTTTATATACTTGGCTTGTGAGAGAAACACTCCCCTTTATGATTGTGAAATCTGAAGTCCAAGAAAGAAGGACAATTCACCAAGCATAGACATCTCAAATTCATTTTGCATGTTCTTAGCAAATTCCTTACACATCTTATCATTGTTTCCCCCAAAAATTATGTCATCAACATAAACAACCACTATTAGAAGATCACTCCCTTCATTTTTGATATATAAATTATTATCTGCTATTCCTTTTCTGAATCCCTATTTCTGAAGATACTTATCCAATCTTGAGTACCATGCTCTAGGAGCCTACTTTAAACCATACAATACCTTTTTCAATCTGCATACCTGATCTGGTTTATCTGCTAGTATGAATCCCTCTAGCTATTCAATATAAACCTCTTCTTCTAGAACCCCATTTAGAAATGTTGACTTGACATCCATCTGATATACCTTGAAGTTCTTGAAACTTGAGAAGGCTAAAAACATCCTTATAGCTTCAAGCCATGCAACTGGAGCAAAAGTCTCATCAAAGTCAATTCCTTCTACCTGTGCATAACCTTTGCATACTAACCTTGCTTTATTCCTGACCACTTGTCCATCTTCATTTAATTTATTTTTGAATACCCATTTTGTGCCAATCACATTTTTGTCTTTTGGTCATGAAACAAGTTCCCAAGTTTTTCTCTTCTCTATCTGATCCAATTCCTCATTCATTGCCTTAATCCAAAATTCATCCTCACTTGCTTGAGTGAAGTCTTTTGGCTCAATCTTAGATAGCAAAGAAAAATTTGCTTGTTGAGATGGTTTTATTATTCTTCTCCTTGTCTGTCTTTCCTCTGGATTCTCGATGATCTATTCTTTTGGATGATGTTTCTGTACATACCTGGATGGAGTTTTGGGAAGAAGTCTTCATGTTTCTTCTTCTTCTTTATCTGATTCCTCATAAAATTCTTCTTGACAACATCCATCTTCTTGATACACAATTTGTTGAACTGGTTCTCTTGAATCTATCTTCTCATCAATTGTTACATTTATACTTTCCACCATAGTGTATGTTCTTTTGTTGAAGCATCTGTAGGCTTTACTCCTTGTGGAATAACCAAGAAAAATTCCCTCATCACATCTTGGATCAAACTTGCCTAAGTTTTGGTCTTCCCATCTTATGTAACATTTGCTTCCAAAAATTCTGAAGTGTTTTACAGTGGCAGGTCTTCCTTTCCAAAGCTCATATGGAGTCTTGTGATGATTTACCCTCATTTGAGCCCTAGTGATTATGTATACTGCTGTGTTTACAACTTCTCTCCAAAAACCATCTGATAACTTAGATTCATTTAACATAGCTCTAGCCATGTTTTCAACAGTCCTATTTTTCCTTTCAACTACCCCATTTTGTTGAGGAGTTCTTGTTGCTGAATACTCTCTCTTGATTCCATGTTGTTCACAAAACTCTACAAATTCATTTGAAGTAAATTCTCCTCCTCTATCAGATCTCAGACACTTAATCCTTTTGCCAGTTTCATTTTCAACCAATTCCTTGAATGCTTTGAATTTTTCAAAGGCCTCTGACTTCTCTTTTAGGAAGGTTACCCAAACCATTCTGGAATAATCATCTATAAACAACATAAAGTAGCTCTCACCCTGAATGCTTTGTGTTCTGGTAGGACCACACAAATCAGTATGTATTAGGCTCAATGGCTCAGATGACATATAACCTTTTGACTTAAAGGTTGTCCTAGTTTGCTTTCCATGTTGACAGGGTGCACAAATTATGTTTTGAGGTCTTCTTATTTTGGGTAAATCTCTAACTGCCTATTTATTACTTATATTGACTATGTTGTCAAAATTCAAGTGACCCAATCTTCTATGCCATAACCAACTCTCATCTTCTTGTGATAGAAAGCACTTTTCCCCTTTGATCTCATTGAGCATGTATAAGTTGTTTGGGGTTCTTCTTGCATTGGCAATGATTTTTCCAGTTTCTGATTTCCTTATCTCACATCTATCTAGATGGAAAGTAACCATGTATCCTTGATCACAAAGTTGACTTATACTCAGCAGATTGTGTTTTAACCCTTTAACATACAAAACATTCTCTGTTCTTGTTTTCCCATTGTCTAAACTTAGAGTTCCTCTTCCACCAATCCTTGTTGATCCATTATCACCAAAACTTAATGATCCTCTATTTGTTTCTTTTAGTACAATGAATTTGTCTTTGTCTCCTGTCATGTGACTAGAGAAACCACTATCAAGATACCATTGTTCTTCTTTATCCTGAGCATGAAGGGTTGTTTGCACTAACATTGATCTACCCTTAACATTTTCCTTTTCATTTTTCCTAGTTGTTGAAATTGTTTTTCTAGACTCAGGAAGTATCATTTTACACCATCTAGCCTTGTGCCCAAAATTATTGCATTTGTAACATATAACATCATCATCCATGAGAGGTGCAAAGGAATTGAAATTTCTATTGTATCTTGCATGATGAATACAGTGTACAGCTCTATGACCATATTTATTGCAAGAAAAGCAATGACCATGGAAGAAATTATGTAACCTATTTGGATGTCTTGGAACTTGTGGAGAAGTCATCTTCCTCTTGTGATTAACTCTTATCCAGGGTTCTCCTTTGCTTTCTTCCTTTCTGATATCCTTTGCTTGCTTATCCTTGTTTGAGGTTTCTACTTTCTGAAGACTTGATTCCTCTTTCTGTTTCTCATATTCTGTATCTTGTAGTACCTTGGTCCTTTCAAATTTATTCCTTAGGTGAACAATTTCTGCTTCCAATATTTCACATTCTATTTCCCTAGCTCTTAATAGATCTGTCATATCTTGCTCAATATTCTTTCCTTCTTCTACCCTAATCTTGAGATCTGTGAGATTTTGTATAAGTTCCATCCTTGCTTCTTCATCTTCTTGAACTTGTTCCTTCAAGATTGAATTCTTCTCTCTAAGTCTTTCCAATTTTCTGAGAGCAGCAAAGAATTCTTCTTTTATGTCAAACATAGTCTCTTCTTCACTTTCTGAAGTCATGTGTGCTACTGATGGATCCTCTTCCAAGTTGTTAGTCTTTTCATGGAGAGACCCGCTCTGATACCAATTGAAGAACATGTGCTTATACTGAGAGGGGGGTGAAAAGTATACAATAAAACTTTTTGCTTTTTAATTCAAATAATAGCATCAACATTAATAAAGTAGTAAACATCACACAAAGCATCACACACATGAGAGACATCATTTTTACGTGGTTCACCCAAATATGGCTACCTCCATGGAGAAAATATTTCTTATAAAATTTTCTCAAATAAATTCTCTTGGGAATCCTTTCCCTACAATGTTTATGGACCTCTATCCAAAGGAGATGTTGATCCCCTAAATCAAGTTCATGGATCTCTATCCATAGGAGAACTCCTTCTCCTCTGCTCGGTTGGTGATCCTCTAGAAGACTACTACCTCCACTGCACTGGCTTGTGGATCTCTCTCCACTGAAGACTCTTGTCCCCACTTAGAAGACCTATCCTCACTACCCTGGCTGATGGATCTCTATCCACTGGAGACTACTATCCTCTCTACTCTATCACCTCCAAAGCTCTATCTCAAATCTACACTAAACATAGTCCATTGGTCTAGCACAAATATTCTCAACAAGTCCACTCAAACTTGCTCAAATATACTCAACAAGTCCACTTAGAACCTACTCAAATCTGCTCAACAAGTCCACTCAGAACTTGCTCAAATCTGCTCAACAAGTCCACTCAGAACTTGCTCAAATCTTCTCAACAAGTCCACTCAAAACTTGCTCAAATATGCTCAACAAGTCCACCTAAAACTTGCTCAAATATTCTCAATAAGTCCACTCATAACTTCAAATCTCAAAACACCAAATCATCTCTCAACAAGCTCACTCAAAACTTGTCTCAAATCTGCTCAACAAGTCCACACAGAACTTGTCCAATCTCATAGAAGCATAAAGAGAATTGTTAGAGACCCAATATGTTCTACACTCAATGCTCAATCACTTTCTCAACTCAAATCAGAATATAGAATAGTTTATTTTAAGGAACTTGAACAATCACTCCACACAACCACTTGACTAGGCTCAACCAACTCTACTCAACCAATCACTCAAAGAAACAACCCTTTCTCACAAACCCTAGTCCAAGCATGTAATCACCAACTCAAAATATTTCCAACAATGCTCAACAACAAATCTCACATAACAATGATACTCATGTTCTTTTCAAACCCTAGTTCAAGTTCTTTGCACAACAACTCACTTCAACAACAATGCTTATAAAACAATCTTACATAAAATGATACTCAAATTTAAGTTCTTCACACAACCAATGGCTTCAACAACAATGCTTATCAAACAAGGTTTTAACAACTCTTTATTCCAGAAAACCTTGAAGCATTAACTCAAACACTCTCGAAAAGGAAACCCTAATCAAGTCCTTTTCACTCCAAACTTATTTTCCAGAAAACCAATCAATCAACTCAACTATGGAAGAATGTGCTCATACCTTTTTATTGAAGATGAAGGGATCTCATAAATCTGCCACAATCACACAAACACTTCTATGCCAATCTCAAAGAGGTTAGAAGATAAATATTTCTCACAAAATAATATAAATACTCAATTACACCTTATCACTCCACCTTTCAAAAACAACCATCAACATACATAAAGTATTTATCCAATAACACCTTATAAACTCCCAACTAATAATAAATTCAACATCCACCAAAATAACTCAAAACCTCTTTAATCAATTTTAATGGCAAGAAGAACTTTGGAAAAAATCAAATCCTCTTTCTTTAAAAACCTTAATAACATAAATCCCTTCTCAACAAAACAATCTTTCAAAAACCCTTTTAACTCCAAATAGCACAAATCAATTTTCAATAAAAATAATCCTTCACAAACCCTTATAACTCCAAATACAATTTAATTAAAAATAAATCTTCACAAACCCTTATAACTCCAAATGACCCCTTTAAGAAAACCTTAGGCAATATAAATTTTAATAAAAAAATTACCTTTGCCACTAGTGGGATTCGATCCCACAATCTCTACCTCCCTAAGCGCTCTAGCCGTGGGCTTGACCACCACGTGCGCTAGGCGCACGTTTGAAAACCAACGAGCACTTCATGCTCTTTCTCTTATTCCTGGTGCTCGAATCGAATGCAAACAAAAATGAAACCTTCCTTTGGCATGTCCACGAGAATCGAACGTGGGCTCTTCCTTTCCCAATGCCTTCGCAAAGCGTGCGCTACCAATGGACCATCGTGTCCTATGTGGCTCAAACCATGCACTGTCCTCTTTTTGTCTTCTTCCCTGGCACTAATAAGACAAAGCTCTTTGTCTTCTTCCTCAACGTTCACGATGCACGAAATACCTTCAACCTTTTTGCATGGGAATTAATTCGTCGAGGGGTAAGTTTCGAATGCCCCTTTGGGCATTAATTTATACACAAAACCACCATTCGAATTTAGACGTCGGTGCTCCTTAATTTTTGATGACGTCGGTGCTAATTTAAACCTTTATATAATTTATAAATTATTTAAATTCAATAGAATTTAAATTTTATAAATTATATTTTAAAACCTTTGACTTTAATAAAATTAAAGTCTTCCATGGGGTAAATTTAAACCTGCAACTTGTACTCCACTGATTTGATTTAAAATATTTTGCCACCATGGGTTTAATTAAACCCTCATAAAATATTATTTTGCCAATTTATTCTTCAACTCTTTGCTTTGTTCCTGGTGTTAATAATGGTGTGCTCCATGGTGTTGATGATGGCTCCATTTGTTCACTTTGGCATCAATGACGACTTTTTCACCTTGACATCAATGACAACTAACTGAGCTCAAAATGTCCAACAAGATCGATATCCCGGTCAGAGGTAGACCAAAAATATCCACTAGCAACTAGGTGTCAATGACATACTCCCTGCCTTAAACAATGATCTTACCCTCATCCTAGTTGCACGAAAAAGTGATATTAATATCGTAGCTATTCCTTGAGAAACTTCCTGAGGAAAAGGAGGTATCCTCTCTTATCGAGGATAGACTCAACAAGTGCATCCACCTCCAAAGTATCAGGCTCAAAAAAGCACTTGATTAGGCAAAAAAAATACTAGAGCTAACACCAAGAAATGCAGGGATGGATATTATGAAATCAGGAATTAAGATTGGGCTTGTATGAAAGAGCTTTTATAGGAAGATATTTATTGTGCATTGGGACACAAATATTTTAGGCATCAAGGTAGAGATTAGAAAATCTCTCCTCAAGAGGATGAAGGGGAGAAAAGGAGTTCCCAGGGCTCCTCTTAATCAAAGTAATCACAGAAAATCCATTTTTGCATGTGACTCCTGATGTCATCCACAAAACCCCTCCAATAGTAATTGAGCACCTCAGACTCAAGTTTCCTTTGAGAAGCCAAAGAGGAGGTAGGTGGCTTGTCATCGTTAGGATATGGAAAACATAAAGTCTAGGGAACAAGAAAGGGAGGTGACAGTTATTGAAAGGAGTGATGGCACAATCACATGGAATAAGGCATGAGGAAGGATGTGATGAATGAATACCTTGGAAAAAGGAAAGGATCGAAAGATGCATGGGTTATGGGAGTTGGAAAAGGCAATTGTGGCAAACTAGATATAAAGATATATTTTAGAAAAATCAAATCTTGTAGTCTAAGTCATCCCAAGAGGATAGAGTGAAGGCACTGACAAGGCTACCCAAAAAACAAGGTTATTCAGACATGATCTTGGGGACCAATCTTGGCATATTATAATTGGGCATTGAAATGGTGATTAAAAGGTAAGGATTGACCATTAAGGCTTTGGTGAATGAAATATTTATATGCATTGACCACATTGAAGATTTATTGGAGAAAAGCATCATACCAGGTGACAAGACCATTAATATTGGTGCCATAATTGGCCAACACATCTGCCACCTTGTTTGCTTCCCTAAAAGCATGTTGAATAATGGGTTATCACATATGCTCTATGATTTTCTTGGATTCTTCAACACAACCCTTAACCTTCCATGAGGGGTTTTTTATGTTCCTCAAGTAATTGATGATGTTGAGAGAATCCCCTTTGATAATCAACCTATTGGAGCTTAGCAGTAATAGAGACAACCCTCTCCAAAGAGCTCTGGCCTTGGTAAAATGATTGGAATGGAAACTATGATATTTGGAAAAAGCTATAACATCATCCCCATGGTGGTATATAAGAATACCACCTACAACTACAAATCCTAGACTTCCTTTGGCTGCACCATCAAATTCTAGCTTCATCCAATCGACCGAATGAGGGATCCAATTGGCGTTAAGTCTGACCTTAGGGGGTGAAGAATATAAGGCATCTTAGAGGGGAACATTGAAAGAAGTCATCAAGGAATATTTGAATCTTGAAATGGTGGATTTGGTGGAAGGAATAAGCTGGGCATTTTCTTTGGCACAGGATATTATTTTATTTGTTAAAGAGGTAGAATCCTTGCAATCATTGGAGAAAAATATTTTGTTTCTTTCAAGCCAAATTTACCAAAGAAAATGGTGGAGGCAGAACTTATAGATGGAAATGAGGTAGGAGTTGCAAAAGGGTGAAGGCCATTGGGTGAAAAGATAAATTATGGATTGGGATTTGGCCCATAGGATATGAAAGGATTAAAAAAAATTATCAAGGATGGTAGAAGAAAAGGAACAACCCAAGAAAATGTGATGAGCGGATTTTTGTTGGAAATTTTGAGTAGATAAGTTGTCATTGATGTCAAGAGTGAGTGGTCATTTATGTCAAAAGCATTTTGTGCTATGTTCGTCATCCTTGAGGACATTAAGTGTTTCTTCCAAAAGCAAGAAGGTCTTGTAAAGCAATAGGTTATAATATTTATTTTTAAATATTATATAACCAAGTGGGTCCAAAGGATGAAGACCCAAGGAAGGAGAAAAAAAGGATAAGAAATAATAAAATTATTATTTCTCCAAAAAGACCCATGCAAATATTACTAAAGTCCTAATGTTTAAATTATTAAATATTAAATATTTTACCTAAGGTAAAATTTAATATTTAATTAATTTAATTCAAAATTCGAAATCAATTCAAATTCGAAGAGGAAAGCACTGACGTGGTTGAAGAAACCCTCCAATGCATATAAATATGAAAATGGTTTTATTTCCAAAGTATCTCAATGTAATTTTAATAAATCTCCATATGTTTTGTGCATTGTGATTTCTCATTCGTTCGTTGTTTCACTCGTTGTTTTGTTCGCTGCATGCGCTCATTGTTGCATTCGAAAGGGAGGGAAAATTTTTATTTCTTGTGTGAGGAATGAGAGCTTTCTAGATGACGTAGATGTTGGCTATCACCGACAATGATAGATTAGGTGGAAAGTTTGAAAGTTCTAAGGCTTTGCTTGTGGTATAATCATGGATCGACTCCTGTGATTGACGTCATGAGGAGAAGCCGCTAGGAGTTTTTGTTTGTCATCGATTTTGCATTCACTGTGTTCTATGGGAAGTCATGGGGAGTGAGCGTCATGAGGATGCAACCCTTGGAGGGCTGAAGCCATGATCGATGGTATTGAAGTATTGGAAGGAGAGCATAGGGTGTCTCACATGGTAACACAACCCTTGGAGGGCCCAAGCCATGGTGATAGTTGCCAAAACCAGTGAAGGGTTAAAAAGGTATGCAAGAATTAAAGTTTAATTTTTATGGATAGGGAGTTATAAGGTGAAAATATTAATTGTTTTCATTGTGATTTTTGTATGTGGTGAATTTTATTATTAATTTTGGATATTATAAGGTGTACAAGGAAATTGCCATATATATTATTTTTATGAATGTTTTGATTTAAAATATTAAGTTTGGAGATTATAAGGTGTACAAGGAAATTGCCATGTATATTATTTTGATGAAAGTTTTGATTTAAAATATTGAGTTTGGAGATTATAAGGTGTACAAAAAGACTTGATGTTTTGTGTGAAAATTATTTTGTGAAGATCTTATAAAAGGTTGTGGTAACCTAAACCT
This sequence comes from Wollemia nobilis, assembly GCA_028583015.1. NCBI lineage: Eukaryota > Viridiplantae > Streptophyta > Pinopsida > Araucariales > Araucariaceae > Wollemia > Wollemia nobilis. Next base: position 17,310,427 of record JAQPPZ010000521.1, read on the forward strand.
TGATATTGGCAAAGAGTTTGATCTTGTTAAAATAGGTTTTGAAGTCTTCTCTTCATCAAGTAAAAGGTATGGGCACATTCTTCCTTGGTTGAAGTAATTGAATGGTTGAGATTTTTTGAAAACAAGATTGGAGTGAAAAGGACTTGGTTAAGTTTTCCTTTGTGAGTTTGTTGAGTTGATGAGTTTTCTAAAATGAAAGTAAATGCTATAAACCTTGTTTGATAAATATTGTTGGATATTTTGAGTGAGTGAATGCATACTTCATTGTTGTGTGATTGAGATTCCTTGTTGTTAAGTTTAAATATTGGATTAGGGTTTGAAAGAACATAAGTATCATTGTTATGTGAGGATTGCTTGATAAATATTTTTGTTGAAGTGATTGATTGAGTAAAGAACTTGAACTAGGGTTTGCAAAGATCATGAGTATCATTGTTATGTGAGATTGTTGATAAGCATTGTTGGAAAAAACTGAGTGAGTGTTCATATGTTTGGACTAGGGGTTGTGAACAAAGACTATTTTATTGAGTGATTTATTAAGTAGAATTGGTTAAGCCTAGTCAAGTGGATGTGTTGAAGTAATAGTTCAAGTTATGTAAAACAAATTGTTCTATATTCCAAATTGATTTGAGAAAGAGGTTGAGTGTTTGTGAGTGTGAAACATATTGAGTCTCTAACAATTCTCTATATGTTTCTATGGTAAAAAGAGAGATTGAAAGTGATTGAGCATTGTGATGAATGTGAAGCATATTGAGTCTGTAACAATTATATATATGTTTCTGTGGTAAAAAGAGATATTGAAAGTGATTGAGCATTGTGATGAATGTGAAGCATATTGAGTATCTAACAATTCTCTATATGTTTTTATGAGATTGGACAAGTTCTAGTAAGGACTTGTTGAGCAAATTTGAGGTAAGTATTTGAGAAAACTTATGGATAGATTTGGGTGAGCTTTTATGGAAGCTTACAATATAGTTTGAGGACAAATATTGTTGACCAGATTTGGACAACTTCTAGAGAGGACTTGTGGATAGATAAGTGTGAGATTTTTTGGAAGCTTACAAGGCAAATTTGAGAGAAGTCTTTGAGAAGACTTGAGAGTAGAGCTGATTGATTGAATTATTCAAAACTTGAGTCAAGTTTTGGGGCAGATATAGTAGAGTTGATTTGTGATTAAGTCAAGATTTGTGTTAATGCTTGAGGAAAAATATTAAGGATAGATTTGTGCTATACCAAAGTACTGTGTTTAGTGCATATTTGAGGATAGATTTTGGTGCAGATTTGAGGACAGGTTTGTGCCAGATCAGATATAGAAATTGGGAATATTTGTGCTAGATAGAAGGACTGTGTTTAGTACAAATTTGAGAATAGAGTTTGGTACAGTTCTAAGGATAGGTTTATGCCAGACCAGATATAGAGATTGAGCAGATTTATGCTAGATTGAAGGATTGTGTTTAGTATAGATTTGAGATAAATATTTGGAGGTGATGGAGTATAGAGGATGATAGTCTCCAGTGGATAGAGATCCATTAGCTAGGGTAGTGAGGATAGGTCTTATGAGTGAGGATAGGAGTCTTCAGTGGATAGAGATCCATTATCCAATGCAGTGGAGGTAGCAGTTCTTCTAGAAGATCATCGACCAGATCAAAGGAGAAAGAAGTTATCCTATGGATAGAGATCCACAAACTTGATTAGGGGATTGGTGTCTCCTTTGGACAAAGGTCCATAAATATTATAATATGGAAAGGATTACCAAGATATTGATTAAGAAAATTTTAGTGAAATATTTTCTTTGTGGAGTAGCCCACATTGGGTGAACCACATAAACTTGGTGTCTCTATTGTGCATGGTGATTTGTGCATTGCTTTGATTACTGTTGTTGATATTTATATTGATAAATTGCATAATATTGATTGGAAAAGAAAAGTAAAAAGTGGTCTTATACTTTTCACCCCCTTCTCAGTATAAGCTTGTGTTCTTCAATTTCAAAGCATATAGGCAAAGGTAGCAACGATTGGGAATCATGATGCCTCTTTTGATTAAATTATCAGTAGTAAGAATCCTATCTTGGATGGAAAACCATGAAAAGAAGGATATTTTGGGAATTAGATATTTGGGCCAATAAAGGTGAAAAGGGAAAGAGGACTTAGTGGGCAGTGATAGAATATCATAGGTAGAATTGAAAGAGAATTCCCCACTTTTAGAGTGTTCCCAAATGAGGTGGTTTAATATGTTACCAGTATAAATAAATATAGAATTGAGGAGAAAAACAAGGGACGCAGACTCATTAGGATGAGAGTCACATATGATTGATCTTTAGGATGGTCTATTATGGGATTGGATTATGAAGTCAAAGATATTTCATCCCAACAAGAAATCTATGAAGTTTTTGAGGATAAAGAGATTAGAATCCTCAATAAATAGTTCTCCTCTAATCCATTTATCATACCAGAAGTCTATACTCTCTCCATTTTATAACTGCCATCTTAAACTTTTGCACATCAGAGGTCTAGTGTGGATCATAGATTTCCAAAAAGTTGATCCATTAGTTGGAGCTAGTTCATCAAAGAAGTTAAAATCCTATAAATACTTTCTCTTTACTATGGTGACCCATTTTGAGCTATCATTATAAATGATTCTCCAAGCCTATTTAGCCATCATGGTGATATTTAAATTTTGTATTCTTCTAGGTCCTCCACCATGGGCTTTGGCTCTACAAACTTTGTTCCAGGAGACAAGATAGAATCTTTATTTATTTTCAAATCCTGACTTATAGAAATATTTTTTAGGTTTATTCAATTTTGGAGTAGACATAGGAAGGGGATTTAAAAATATAAAGAAAGTAAACTGAGATGCTTTGGAGACATGCCATTATGATAATAGCTATGGTCGCATGGGATAGTAGATTTCCTTTCCAACCTGCCAGTTTTGTTTAAATTATTTCAATCACATTATTCCACATTGAATTAGTAGGATTTCCCATAAACAACGAGAGACCTAAATAAGTGGTAGGAAAGGAAGCTACTGCACACTCAAGGATTTGAGCTATTTTGATTTGATGCTGAGGAGGAGTATTGAGGAAGTAAACCTTACTTTTGTGAAAATTTACCTTCTGACCAGTAGCCTATTCATAAAGGAGAAGGATGTATTTAGTCTAAAAAACAAAGGCTTGTGTAGCCACTAAGTTATCATCCATAAATTATTGGTGCATTACTGGGTTAAGTTGTGAAGCTACTTTGATACCTAAAATAAGACTTGTTCTACAAGACACTTTTAAAGTTCTACCCAAAGATTCTACTACAATAATGAAGACAAAAGGAGATAAGGGATATCCTTGTCTCAAACCTCCAATACTTTAAAAATAACCTACAATAGACCCATTGATCAAGACCAAGAACCAAGGAATGGAAATATATCCTTTGATGACATTGACCCAGTCTAGATGAAATCCAAACTTCATAAGGATGGCCAAGAGGAATTCCCAATTGACTCTATCATAGGCTTTGTTCATATCTAATTTGAGAATAAAAGTAGGTTTCTTGGTTTGAGATGAAGAGTGCAAAGCTTCATGGATGGTGATTATTCCATTAGTAATGGATCTACCTTTAACATAAATTCCTTTGGAAATCAGAGTGATGAAGGTGGAATAAAATCTATGAGGAATGGATTTGGACACCTGGAACTCCTTAATGGCTAAGGAAACATTAGGGCCTACTATTTCCCAAAAATATTGGAAAAATATTTGTGGTAATTCATCAAGACCAAGAGCTTTATCAGGATGCATGGAGAAAATAGCTTGTTTGATCCCATATTCAGAAAAAGGATAGATCAACTTGGAATTGACATCAAGGAAAATGGAATGGGGGATGTGCTGAAGAAGGGAATATTTAACTAGGGTTGAGAAGGGACAAAGATTACCTAAGAGAGAATTGAAATAGGAAACAGTCTCTGATATAATCTCAAGAATGTCCTTAGTGGATGAGCCATCTTCCTTCCAAAGTTTTTTGATTTTTTTTATGCTTCTGTTATGCAAGGTTGAAGAATGAAAAAACTTTATCTTAGAATCTCCTTCTCTAAGCAAAATGGCTCAATATTTATACCACCAGAAGGTTTCTTCACACTTTATAATGTTGTGGAAATCTAAGTTTCCTCTCCTCATTCCTGATTTGGTCATAAACCTGACCATTTTGGATTTTGGTTTCAATTTCTCCCAGTTTATCCTTAATGAATTGTTTATTTTAAAATAAATTACCAAAGACTTCTTTGTTCCAAATCCTAAGTTTTTTCTTAATGATGCCAAGTTTTTGGGCTAACTTAAAAGAGTGAGTTCCTTGAATGTCTTGTTGCCACCATTCAGATATTTTTCTTTTGATATTAGTATGATGAATCCAAATACCTTTGAATTTGAAAGGGGTCTTAAAGGAATGTTTCTTCTCAGATTCTAGTAGGAGAGGATTATGGTTAGAGCCGATTTTGAGTAAGGCCTCTAGCATGACTAAAGGTGGCTTCACCTTGCTTACAAATTTTCTTGGATACTTTTATGGAATCATTCTCATCAATCTTGGTTTCTTGCATAATAAAAACTATAGGTTTTAAATCCTTCCTATATGAACTAGCAAGTCTATTTTTGGCTAGTCCATTAAGCCCTCTTACATTCCATGAAAGGAATTTCATTTGGAAGATTTAGAAGATTTTTTACCCTCCTTCCTTGTGATTAGGGAGGTTTGGTGATTTTGCTTTCATCTTTTGGCTGACTCAACACTAAGGGAAATAGGGTTTTCTGGATTCCATTTGTAATATCCTCTTCAGTGCCCCTTCTCCTTTGTTTAGTTGCTAAAGTCCTACCTCTTTTTTTGTTGCTTTTGACATCTATGGGGGACCTTTTAGAAATTCTTGTTTGTTTAGGACTGAACTTGAAAGGATAAATCTATTCTAACATGGGGTTAGAAATCCTAGTGATGAACTATTTAGGGATATATGAGTTAGTAATAATTTTTAAAAAGCCTCCTAAAAGTTTTAGTTTTCTAAAAGAGATAAAATTATTATTTTTTTTATAAAGGTAAGAAAAGGGTTTTGAAAGGGTCCCTTACCATTTTACATAGAGGCTTGAAAGCCGAAAGACTAAACCAAAAATAAGAAAACCACATATTAAAAAAACATCAATAAAAAATAAAATGTATTCCACTAGATAGGACTGAGATACAAAATTGCCAATATAACAAAAAATTGACAACCACAAAAAAAAAAGGATGTTGAGTAAGCATCCTGAACTCCAAGCTAATGATATATGAAAAGAGTAAACCAAGAAGCCATTAATAAGTCTAAAAAGAAGAGGTAATCAAGAATACTAGCTTCTATATACCTCTACTATGTGTCCAAGTCCAATGATTTGTCGCTACAAGAGATAGATTACTTTACAATCTTCCTCTTTTAGGTTGTTTTTATATAGTATCCACTCTAATAATTTTGTCATCCTTTCTTGTAGTAGATATATTTCCTCCACTTCTTTGGAATTATCATAGTATCATCCTTCCTATCTTCATCCTATATTTTTCTCTTAGAAGTCATTTTAGATTTTTCTTTACTTTGTTATTTCTCTTTCTAGGCTTCTTCCTTAAGTGGGTTTAATTTACTTGAATTTGAAAACAACCTACTCAAAGTCTCCTATGACCAAATGCCCTTGTATTTTTTATTATTTTCTATACTTTTAGTATATCTACTAGGCATTTCTGGTAAAAGGGGATGGGGTATAGATATATTTATTTTATGAAGTTTACTAATTGGAGAGCTCAATGTAGAATTTTTGGATCATACTTACTCAATGTTGATATGCTTGCACAAACTATAGAAAATAAATCGAGTAGATATGCAATGCATTACGAAAGATGTAGAATTGGTTGATTATTCCATGGGATCAAATTTGTATAAATAGCAAAGTTGATCAATGTGAGCCATTGAATTACAACAACTCAACAAATCTGAACTAGTCTAAACTAAGAGTTCACCTGAATCATAGAAGAGTGGTAAATCAAGTTAGACTATCCTAGTAGAACTTAAGAGAAGAAAGATTTATTCTAACACCCCCCTTAAGTGATACTAGGGGTGAGTGCAACTACAAGAGATGAGTCCTGACAACAAGGCCTGATGAGGTACTCATGTACAATAATGATGCTAACCAAAAAAATGAGTCCTGATAAAAATAGCCTTATTAGGTACTCATGTACAATAAACTTACTTATAGGAGAGATGGTAAAAAACCATAAGGGAAAAAACCATCTTCCTAGAAGAATAAAATGAAGAAGAAGAAGAGGAAGAGAGAGGTGAATGAGGTATATCCTCAGATGGTGAGGATTATCCTCTTCTAAATTGAGCCTCTCAAAGATATTCAACTGAATGAGCACCCTTCTAATTTAACTGCCTAACCCCAAGTTTCTCACACAACTGAATGTAACGCAGAGAAGGAAAGGATTTTGTGAATATGTCTACAATTTTATTTTATGTGGGAATGTACTCCAAGTTTAGATCCCCTTGCTAAATATGTTACCGAATGAAGTGCATGTGAATATCAATGTGCTTGGTGCATTGATGCTCAATTGGATTACGGGAAATATGAATTGTGCTCTGATTGTCACACCAAAGGGTAATAGGTTGGTCATGAAAAAAACCAAATTCCTTCATTATTTGATGAATCCAAAGAGATTCCTGAGTGGCAAAAAATATTGCCCTATATTCTACCTTTGTAGATGATAGTGCTATTGCTTGTTATTTTTTGCATGTCCAAGCAATAGGTGAAGAACCAAGACAATAAATATAGCCAGAGGTCAAACATCTGTTTTCAATTGAACTTGCACAATCAGAGTCTATGTAACCAGTGATATCCATGGATCCACCCTTATATAAAATCCCAAAGTGAGTTTTTCCCTATAAGTAGTGGAGGATTCTCTTTGCTGCTTGCCAATGGCTGAAATGAGGTTGATGTGAGAATATGGATATTAATACAACATATGAAATATCTGGACAAGTATGAGTGAGGTATAATAGACTTCCTACAAGCTGTTTGTAGAGAGTAGCATCACATAGAGGGGACTTGTAGGAAGTAGTTAGAGTGACTCCAAACTGAAAAGGTGTGGAAGAAGGCTTGCAATCAATCATCTTAAACCATTGAAGAAGATCTAAAGTATATTTTTATTAACATAATGAAATTCCTACATCTATTTGAGTTATTTGAAACCCAATGAAGTAATGAGCTAAACTCAGATATACCATTTTAAATTTCTCAGAAAGGGACTCTAAGACAATTTGGATGTGAGAAATGGCACTACCAGTGAGTAGTAGATCATCAACATAGAGAATAAGTATGGTGATGTTTTCTTCATATCTCCAAATGTAGACTATTGTATCAGACTCACAACGAGAAAATCTTGAGGAAATAAGGAAGGAGTCCATTTTTACATACCAAGCTCTAGGAGCTTATTTGAGACCATAGAGATATTTCCTTAGTCTAAAAACAAGGGATGAGTCTTGAATAAATCCTGTAGGTTGTTCCATGAATATTTCCTCTTTTAAGTCACCATGCATGAAAGCACTTTTAACATCCATTTGAAAAAATGGCCACTTTTGGGAAGCAGCAAGTGCAATTACCAGCCTAAGAAAATCCATTTTTTGCAACTGGTGCAAAGGTTTCAGAGTAATCAATACCTTCAATTTGTGAAAAATATTTAGCTACCAACCGAGCTTTATGTTTGTCAATTTTTCCATCAGGTCCATACTTTGTTCTATAAATCCATTTACATCGAACCAAATTTCTTCCTTTAGGTAGAGGGACTAGATCCCAAGTGTTGTTTTTTATTAAGGAAGAAAATTCATTCTACATGGTACCAAAGCGAGGCTGAGATTAGCATAAAATATTAAAATTAGAATAAAATATTATATCCTAAGTTGTTACTAGGATAAAGTTGTGTGGCTGAGATTAGCTCAGTTAGTTATGATCCAATGGATCAAATTGTATGCCTTTGTTATTTAAGCAAGGTCACTTTCATTCAATAACATCAAGTATTCTATTTTCTAACATGGTATCAGAGTAGGCCTTCCCTACCCTATGAGCTTGAGGAGCTTTTCCTCATGGGGGGATTTCCCTCATGGAAATCCCCCCTTCATTTTTTTTTCCTTTGGATATTTTTTCAAAAAATTGAGGGAGTATGCTCTCCATATTTGATGGATCAAAAACCAAAAGTTTTCATGGTTGCCAATTTTTATGGGAAATTTTTTAGTTTACATTTTTTTGAGTAATTTTTAAATTGAAGTTATGTTTCCTGGTTTGGATTTACGGATGACAATGGCAGCTGGTTTGTTGATTTCTGGTGCCAAGTTTGAAGGGCCCACTATAGAATTTTATAGCTCTTTTGTGGCCTCTATCTTCACAATGATAGCAACTCAGCCTCGATTCCCACCTAGCATTTATAAGACCTCTCGGTGCCATCATGGTTATTTGTGGAAGAGCTCAACTTTTTGTCGGTCGAATCCCTGGCCCTTGCTATTTTTTCCCATGATTGCTCCACACAGGCACTATCGTCATGGTGGCATTTTATTTCTAGAGAACAAGATGCATACTTTTTTTTTTGTGAGCAGTGGATCCACTTCTTGCCACAATTTTTTTTTCTCGTGGCTTTCAGGGTGGAGGTTCATCACTACAAGAACAAAAATCTATTCAATCATATCGGCATCGATAAAACTTTGGATTACAAGAAAAGGAAATTGGTGCATCCTAAAATTATGCTCCATGAATCATACTTATAATGTAGATTAGAATATACTAGATCTGATTGTGACATTATTTTGAGGATGTCCATGTTAGAAGAGGAGGTTGTTTTGTTATGAAATATAGTTTGAAATGGTGAAGTTAAAGCGGGATTGGCACAATATTTCATGCGAAGCTACAATGGTGGTGGTTCTAGCCCATTTTTTTCTTGGTCCATTACAGTTTGAGATTGAAGACCCTCTAGTGATCTATTTGGTTTATGCCCCTTCTGCATGCCATGTGGTGCCTGTGTGCACTTTAAGGGCATGTTGCATGAAAAACTTCACATTGATGACCATCAATTTTTTTTGGGGGCTAATTGTGAGTTTTACGTAGAGTAGCCCATTGGGCGTCACCACCCGCACCTTCTGGAACCTCTCTCTTGCACTGAATCCTTAGCACAAAATTGTCTCCATCTACCATATGGTGTAGCTCCATCGCATTGTTCTATATCAATGGAAGAATGACATCAAACATGATGGAGAGTTATGAAACATGGCACTATTGTGTTCTATTGCAAAGTCAAGTTCAGTTATCGTTATCTCCACCTTAAGGCAGTCTACCATGGTTTTCAAAAGCAACTTTATATTCCACCTATCATGATGATGATCCTATAAATAAGTCCACTTATGGATGTGGGAGAGATGATATCATAGTGTGGAGAATTTTGTGCTTAGTTTTATATGTCTACCTCTACCCAAACTTTTGTTGTGCAGTGTGCCCTTCTACGGTGATGCAAAACATGGAGGTTTCGGGTGCTTATGCACCATTTGACATAAATGCAATAATTTGAGTCTGATATGCATCAAAAATAAAGGGAGGATCATGTTTCAAGTTTTTGGTTGATATTTATAGAAGCCCATTGTATTATTTATTTAATGGAGCACTCACTCAGCGACAGATGATAAGAAGAAACTATTACATCACTATAGACATGTATCATTGCATTCTGTAAGTTAAACTCTCAGTTGCATGGGTGATCATGAAGGCTTACTACATTTCAATCCATAACCACAAATGTCAAAGATTATCTTGGCAGCTGTACTGCTCCTTGATGTATGTAGCCATTGCTGTTGCATCAATCTCAATGTCGAGACATGTTACGTTCAAATTTTATTAGTTTTAGACATCGCTCTATGTAGGAAATTTTCTGAATACTTGACAAAGTTTGAAAGGTGCAACGACATCATTTTTTAAATCATCGAGGCCAGCGATGCAGATTTTTTATGGTAGCTATTTTATTACACATCGTGGAGCAATTTTCTATGGAAAATACACATATTTTCAGGATTTCAAGGAGTCATGTGGTCGTTGCTATTTGTTGATGATAACATCTATAGTTGCTTGACTCAAGAGAACGTGGATTGCAACCATAGAGTGGTAATATGAGAGTTTACCAGTGATAAGTATTTTACAGAGATGTGAACAGGTTTTCCAGCCAACACTATTAGAAATGAAGTTGGATGCTCTAGTCTAACGCGATATCCAAGCCATGAAATATGTGTTTTTTTTGGTGCAACTACTGTGTTCATTGTTGATTTTTTTTTACAGTGGAAGCGAGTTTCTCAGGAACAAGTGCAAGATAAAGTTTGAGATGCTCGTGTAGTTAAACATGGGCCTAAGACCTTTAAATTTTTTTTGGTGCACTTTTTGCATTTTTTTCCAAGACCTTTGTAGATGCAAGAGTCTTTTCTAGTGGCACTAGTGTGATCCCACCAAGGATGGATATTTTTTAAATGGCTTACGAACATTTTTTGGATGTGATTTCTCTTTTTTGGGTTCGCTCTTATGGCTGATCCATTGTATTTCATAGCTAGGTGAAATAATTTTTACTACTAAGGCACAGTAGTTCCACAACTCTGCATAACAGTTTTGCTGCTATCGAGTCGTGGAGGAGGTAGCTGCATGGCTAATTTTTTTTGTTGTTCATTTTTATGCTAATGAAGACATCTAGACTGCACCTTGGTGGATCTTGTAAGAGTCAAAAATAATTTTGAACACCAATGGTGCAATGGAGGACTACATGATGGCACCCACGCTTTGGTGTTGCTCATAGTGACATCACAAAGGATTCTTTGAGCAGATCGAGGACCTTCTCTTGGCGATGCAAAAAAACTATATGGCTTGTGGATATTTGGGTATGTTGACATATGATATGCTGATGCAGCTTTAGATAATGTTGTTCCTCATTTGTTGAGTGGGATCATCAAGCGATAGTGGCTCTTTGAAGCTATAGTGGTGCAGTAGAGGCGGCAGCAACGAGGCCCCCAAATTTTGCTGTTGTGCTACAATTACTTTATTTTATGAATGAGGGCAAAATATTTTTTGATGGTAATTTCATATGAATATTTTAAATGTTTTTCAAAGGCTCAAGGGGGAATATTTTAAATTTTCATTAAAAAGCATTTTAAAGTGGAGGGACCCACTTTAATAATATGGGCTTTAAAATATTTTTAAGGAATAACTTTATTTTGTGGTGAACAATGGGCCCATAAGCTATTTTTTTAGCTTATTTGAAAATTTTCTTGAATTCAAAAAATGGTGGCCCATGTATTTTCACATGAGTCATTCACTTCAATCTCCTCAAGCTCAACTTGTAGCATAAAAGTTGGTGACTCATCCTTTATCCTAGTCAAAGGAAAAGGTGACATATCCATTGATGGTGGTTGTATCAATAATTTTCTCTATGTCCCAAATATAGCTACAAATATCCTCTCCATCTATCATATTTGGACTTCTAAAAAGGGTAAAACAGTTCTATTTTCACCAACAAGAGTTGATATAAGAGACTTTCAAGAACCACACTCTATCATAGCTCAAGGATATATTGATCATAACACTCACCTATTTTACTTTAAGGTATTTAAAAATTCATATGGGTCCTCCTGTTTTGTTGCACATGGAGATCTTGAAAGCAAAATTTGGCATGATAGGTTTGGACATCTTAGTTATAGCTATCTAAAGGAGTTGAATACTCATGAAATGGTAACAGGGTTACCGAAAGTTTCTTCTATTGATGGAGTATGTCCTGGATTTGCTCTTGGAAATTAACATCAAGATCCTTTTCACCCAAGTGGTTCTCAAAGAGCCTCATCCCCTCTAGAGTTAATCCATAGTGACTTGATGGTCTTCCCAAAGCCTTCTTTCAAAGGAGAAAAATATGCCTTAACCTTCATTGATGATTTTTCAATAACTTGGATGTACTTTTTAAAATACAAAAGTGAGGTTCTATCTCACTTCAAAATATTTAAGGCCTTAGTTGAAAATCAAGCTACTTACAAAATCAAGCAAATTCGTATAGATAATGGGGGGGAATACTTCAGTAATGAGTTCTCCATATTTCTCTCAACTCATGGCATAATTCATTAACATTCAGGATCCCATAATCCACAGCAAAATGGTATTGCAAAAAGGAAAAATAGAACTCTAAAAGAAATGGAAAATTGTATGCTCCACTCAAGAGATCTTCCAGCAGTATTTTAGGCTGAGGCAATTAATTGTGCAAATTATATTCAAAACCACATACCTCATAAAGCTCTTTGCCATTTGACTCTCGAGGAAGCATGGGCTAGATCAAAACCTGATGTCTCTTTTTTTAAAGTTTTTGGATGTATTTCTTGGGCACATATCCCAAAGAAAAGAGGAAGGCTCTAGAAAAAAAGAGCAAGCAACTCATATTTGTTGGTTATTGTGAGGAAATGAAAGCCTACAGGCTCCTTGATCCCAAAACTCATGAGGTATTTTTTCATAGAAATGTTCAATTTGATGAAACATTCCCTTATAAATATCCTCAATCATCTTCTTCCAACATTGATTCTCTCAAGCCATCTCCAATATTTGAGCCTCAATATAATGAAGATCCCATCCTTGAGTTAGATAACCAAAATGAAGATCCTATACTTCAAACACCAACTCAAAGTCCTACCACACCCATTACTCCTTCCACAATGGAAAAATTGTCCCACAACATTGTTCAAGAGGCCACTCCTTATATCCAAAATCTTCCATCATCCAGATTAAGCAACTCCTTGGGTTCTGGTCTTGTCTGTCAATCCATTTCCATAAATCCTCAATCCTTCAAAGAAGAAACTAGTAACAAAGAATGGGATGATGCCATGGAGAATGAATTTTCTTCCTTAATCAAAAATAACACTTGGGATCTAGTCGCTCTACCTAAAGGAAGAAAATTGGTTTGCTGTAAATGGATTTACACAACAAAGTATGGACCTAATGAAAAAATTTACAAACACAAAGATCAATTGGTAGCTAAATATTTTTTACAAACTGAAGGTATTGATTACTTTGAAACCTTTGCACCAGTTGCAAAAATAGATTTTTTTAGGCTAGTACTTGCACTTGCTGCTTTCCAAAAGTCGTCAATTTTTCAAATGGATGTTAAAAGTGCTTTCTTGCATGGTGACTTAAAAGAGGAAATATTCATGGACCAACCTGCAGGATTTATTCAAGACTCCTCCCTTGTTTGTAGACTAAGGAAATCTCTCTATGGTCTCAAACAAGCTCCTAGAGCTTGGTATGAAAAATGGATTCCTTCCTTCTTTCCTCAAGATTTTCTAAGAAAGGGAGTCAAAGACTCCCTTTCTAAGAAATTTGAAATGGTTGATCTGGGTTTAGCTCATTACTTCCTTGGGTTTCAAATAACTCAAATAGATGCAAGAATTTTATTGTGTCAATAGAAATATACTCTAGATCTTCTTCAATAGTTTAAGATTACTAATTTTAAGTCTTCTTCCACACCTTTTTAGTCTAGAGTCACTCTAACTACTTCCTACAAGTCCCCTCTATGTGATACTACTCTCTACAGATAGCTTGTAGGAATTCTATTATACCTCACTCATACTCACCCAGATATTTCATATGTTGTTGGCTTAATATCCAGATTCTCACATCAACCTCATTTTAGCCAATGGTAAGCAACAAAGAGAATCCTCCGCTACTTACATATAACAACTCACTTTGGTATTTTATATGAGGACGGATCAATGGATATCACTAGTTACACAAAATCTAATTGGGTAGGTTCAATTGAAGGTAGATGTTCCACCTTTGGCTATCTTTTTTATCTTGGTTATTCACCTATTGCTTGGTCATGCAAAAAACAACAAGCAATAGCACTGTCATCTACAAAGGAAAAATATAGGGTAGTAGTTTTGGCCACTTCAGAAGCTCTTTGGCTTCATCAGATAATAAAGGAATTTGTTTTTTTCATGACCAACCTATTACCCTTTGGTGTGACAATCAGAGCACAATTCATATTGCCTGTAATCCAGTTGAGCATCAATGCACCAAGCACATTAAGATTCACATGCACTTCATTCGGCAGCATATTCAGCAAGGGGATCTAAACTTGGAGTACATTCCTATAAAAAATCAAATTGCAGACATCTTCACCAAATCCTTTCCTTATCTGCATTACATTCATTTGCGTGAGAAACTTGGGGTTAGGTAGTTAAATTAGAAGGGTGCTCATTCAGTTAAAGATATTTGAGAGGCTCAATTTAGAAGAGGACAATCCTTGCCATCTGAGGAAATGCCTCATTCACCTCTCTCTTCTTCTCTTCTTCTTCTTCTTCTTTTTATTCTTATAGGAATATGGTTTTTTCCCATATGGATTTTTCACCATCTCTTCTATAAGTAAGTTCTTGTACATGAGTACCTAATAAGGCCATTTTTACTGGGACTCATTTTTTTGGGTAGCACCATTATTGTACATGAGATGCTTTCCAAGAGCACATCCAGGATATAATCCATCAATGGAAGAAACTTTTGGTAACCCTGTTACCATTTCATGAGTATTCAACTTCTTTAGATAGCTATAACTAATATGTCCAAACCTCTCATGCCAAATTTTACTTTCAATATCTCCATGTGCAACAAAATAGGAGGCCCCATATAAATTTTTGAATCCCTTGAAGTAAAATAGGTGAGTGTTATGATCAATATCTCCTTGAGCTATGATAGAGTGTGGTTCTTGAAAGTCTCTTATCTCAACTCTTGTTGGTGAAAATAGAACTATTTTACCCTTTGCAAAAGTACAAATCTTATAGATGGAGATGATATTTGTAGCTATATTTGGGAAATAGAGAACATTATTGATACAATTGTAGCAACCTCGGGGGAGCAACACACTGTCCACTCACTCTATTTGCGATTATTATTGAATATTTTAACGTTTAACATGCATTAAATGAAAAAATCCTAAAAGAGAGGCCTAGCTGAAGTATGAAGAAATAAATGAATGAATTCTTTGTAGTGATATTTCCAAGATCTTGTTACATATAAATCCCCCTACGGGATACTTGTAGCACCCTAAAATTGGCGTAGTAAACCTTAGTAAATAATTCAAATTCAAATTTCAACCCCGAACCGCCCATTAACCGCCTGTTAAACCGCTTTCCTCATTTTTCGTGCCATTTTTAGGATTTGTTTTGTCCGTTGGACGATATCGCCTCAGATCGAACGAATTCGTCTGGAGCAGAACGTCCAGACGATTTCGTCCCAAAACTAATTTTTCATAATTAGCTTCTGTTTCAACGGCGTCTCTAACGCGGGGAAAAGCGTGTCTGTGCGGTTAGAGACCTCCCCCATTGGAGATCTCCCAAATTGGGATGATCTCCAACCTCCTAACCTCCTTCCTATGCCTATTTAATCTTAGGCCCTCCCCTTGACATTCCCCTGGCTGAATTTTTCTGTACTTCGAGTTTTACATGCATTAGAATATCTTAGATCACTATTTGCCTTTGTCCCTTTTCCGAGTTTTCTTGCAGGAACTTCGTTATTCTTCAGCCGGAGCAAGCTCAGATCGTCGCAGACGATCTTGTACAATCTCGGATGATCACGCCCCAATTCGAGATGATTTCGCACTCTACAGATGATTTCGACTGTAGTCAACATTGGGGGCAATTAGTGCCCAAAGTTTGCACTTTTCTCTTTTCGTCTGCTGTTTCATTCTGCATTTAGATCATTTTATTGTTATTTTTTGCTATTCTGCATTTTGGAGTTCACCCATATAGCTTAAGTGCATGATAAGATCATAATTTGTCATTAGAATACTATAATTTACTTGCATTTCTATTTGCAATTATCATCTTAACATCTTTATTGTCATTTTACATCATTTTCCTCTGTTAGTATTGCTGCATTTTCTATGTTCTGTGTCTATTTCTCTGATTGCAGGTCCTTTCGATGAATTCGTCAGATCTCAGACGATCCTGTCCGATTTCGAGATGATCCTGTCAAATTCGAGGCGATCCGGATTGCTTCAAAAATTAGAACCTCCATCGGACATCCGGATCAGGTATGGTTTTTCTCATCTAGCATATTCTCTGTGTTTTCTGTTTAATTCTATTTTTTGTATTCATTTAAATCTGCATTTCATAATAGAACAGTTTAGATTCATTTGGCCAAACCTAGGATTTGAATGATTAAAGATAAAACTGAACACATCAAACACATTCCCAACCTAGGCGTGGAGACTGCCACTAAACGTTTCCTGGTGAACCCCACCATCCGTCAAAAAATCACCTTAATACTCCTCCCCCGAGAGGCGGGACCTTCAAAGGGCCTCTCAGTCCGAGGTATTGTCCCATCCTTTTCACATCCCCCTTTCGGGCACGGATCCTATAGCCTGAAGGTAAGGGTGCAAAAAATTTGGAGCGATACATTTTGGTGAACCCGACGTGAAACTAAAACCTTTTGAAAAACAAAAAAACATAGATGCATTTAAAATCATTAGAAAACTACTAAGTTGCATATCATGTTTAGATGGTAGCTCCTAAGAAAAGACTAGTTGTCACTATAAATGTTGAAAATCAAATAATAGCCATAGAGTTTAATTCTTTGCTTAGACTATCTCAAACATATAGAGTTCCAACTTTTGTGGGACGAACTTAATAGGAGATTGGGTATTATTTCATCTAGATCAACCGAACTTAGGCAAATTAAGAGGTTTGCCCTAGATAGAATCCTGGATCCTCATCAACTCATTTTTTATCATGAACTTCAGAGAGCTTGCCATAGGTGGTTAGCTTATAGGAGAGCTCTTGTGTCTTCAGAATTGTTCACCTTCGAGGAATACCTCGAGAACGCAACTGTTATACACCAATTCCTAGGTCGTGTAGAAGACCAAGAGGTCGTTCTTACGGATAGGGAAAGGTGGAGGAGAGTTCCTAGAGCTGTGTTATATCGAGAGTATTGCCACGAACTTTATTTCTACCAACCGAAATCTGAAACAGATAATATCACTATAGCACTTTTTGTCAAATTCTTGAAAGAAAATTTTCAATTTGAAGAAGAACATTTCATGACTCCTGAAGAACTTGAGCCCGTTAATGATATTTATAAATTGTTTATAGAAAACTAGATCATTGCTTTCATTATTATTATTTCTTGCATTTAGTGTGTTGTTTGTTATCTTTATAATATTGTTATAAAAACAAAAACAAAAAAAAACAAGAAAAACCAAAAACATAACAAAACCAAAACATTTTATTTTAAATACTATAGTAGGTATATAATTAAAATATATACCTCTTAAGCTTGTTGCATATATATATATATATATATATATATATATATATATATATATATTTGCTGAAATCTAAATTTAAGCACAATGCCTAGACTTAGGAATGGTAAACAAACTGAAGAAGAAGAAGAAGAAGATTGGTTAGGAAAGAAAACAAAAAACTCAAATGTCCTTCCTGAGGATTCAATTCCGGAAGGAGGAACTCTAGAACAGCCAGAAGATGAGCTTGTTGTAGATGAACAAGAAGAAAATGTTAAAGAGGAAGGATCCTCATCCCCTAGAATGGCTCCAGACGGAACTGTTGCTTTTGATAACTTAGATCATTTCTGGAAATTTTTTAGTAATAACATTGGTGCTCTTAATATGGCAGTTCGTATTGATAGAGGACAAATTAGTGACACTCAAGCAGCCATGGAACATATGTTTAATATGCACACTAATCCTTTGTCTTTTGTCGATCAAGAAAGTGATAAATCTGGACCATCCAATATAGATATGGTCACTATGATTCAGAACATGCAAAAACAACAGGTTACCCAACCCCCTAAGGAACCTGTTATTGAGCCTAAAATCATTCCCACACAAAAGAGACCTTCATTCACTGCTTTATTTTGCCAAACTATTGATCAATATGCTTCAAATCGACAAAAACCTAAAATGAAGCCAAACACCAATTTTCAACAATCCGGGATACAACATAATACAACTTCAAAACTTCTTCATAACACCCTTCCTACCAACAATTTACACAATAGCAATATAGCATCTAATCTTCATGTCCCTCCATCATATGCTCACAAATCCCATATTAATGCCCTACCGAACCAATATGGTGGGCAAACCGATATCTGGAAGCCATGGTGAAACAGTTAGCTTCCCGCATGGACCAGATAGATCCCTACCGTCCCTCGTATAATTATCGAGAGATGTGTAGTCAGCCTTTGGATCCCATAGTTGTAGCACAACCATACCCTAAGCACTTTCCCATGCCCGTCCTGCCTATATATAAAGGAACTGAAGATCCCATAGAGCATCTTCGCATGTTTAGGATAGCATGTCATGATATATCACATGATGACTTGCTATTACTAAAAATGTTCCCAAAAATTTTAGGAGGAATGGCATTAGAGTGGTACTATCAATTGCCCACTCATTCTTTGAGGAATTTTGAAGAAACAGATGAATCTTTTGTCCATCAATTTAGTGCCTACATCGAGAGACACGTGACCATTAAAGATTTATACAACTTAAAACAAGACAAAGATGAATGTTTTGCTGATTTCTTAGCTAGATGGAGGCAGTTGACAGGAAAACTGCACTTTGTGCTACCTTATAGGGAAATGTTGGACATTTTTATTAATAATTTGCAAGAACAACTATCCTATGAATTATCAACTGCTACCTTGACCACCTTCGATCAAGCTATAGACTTAGCTCGAAGGGTGGAAGATGCTCTCATTAGAAGAGGTCAGCTCAAAAAGAAAGATGATGAGAAAACATCCAGAAATCAATATAAAAACAAACAAGTTGTAGGTGACGGAGTCACCGATAGTAGAAACATTGCTAATGTTAATACTACGAAAACAACGGAGAAGTTTATATTAAAACCTCCTGATAAACCACCTCGAGAGTTTACTAGATTGAATCAACCATTATCAACTATTCTACCCCAATTACTCGAAAGAGGTTTGATTCAATTACCAACTATCTGGGAACACTGATCCAACTATACCCGGATACAGAGCTGATTTACATTGTGATTTTCATAGAGGACCTGGACATGCTACAAACTCTTGCAAAATATTAAAACATAAAATACAAGACTTGATTGATAATAATGAAATGGAGGTGCAAGCCTTTCAACCTAAACAAAATCCTCCTAATAATACTCAAAAGAACATTCCCCAAAATCAGAATCAAAATGCTAATCAATCATTAGATATATTTCAACATCCTTTACCAAAACATGGTAAAGAGGTGGCCAATCAAATTGAGCATCATAATGTCCCTCCTCCTACCCGATATGTAGGAACTATTAGCGGACATTTACCTAATCATGATCCTCAAATATTTGACACAACTTTATCCATGGTTACGTCCAGAACCCCATATAATACTCAAACACCGGATCCTAGTGATGTAGAATCGGATACTGAAAGTGAAATAGACATCACCTCAAATCAATCGAATAGTTCTGAAAATGAATCAGATCCTATTCAACCTATCACAGATGCTATGGTTTCGGAAGAACCATTTCCTAGAAGAGTTACTACTCGACCCTCTTCTAATCAGTTCCTTCCTAATGAACAAGCCATAAACGCTAGACCGAGACCAATTCAGCGTCTTCAATATAACATTGTAGGTACCATCGGAGTTGTTACCAGACAACAGGCTCAAAATTCTCAACAGGATCAAACTCAGAATGATGGATCAGCTCCATTTATTTTGAAAAATCCCAATAAAGGGAATCATATGTCTAATGTTCAACCAAAACCTCCTTACAATATTAATGAACAATTATCCAATACTACAGCCAGAATTTCCCTTTTGGACTTGTTAAGATCTTCTCCTACCCATAGGGATGAATTAATGCTCACATTAAGCCAAATGATGGTACCTCAAAATATTCAACCTGAAGCCATGTCCAATACTATCATCACTCGAGAAGTCGATTGTATTGACTTTCGAGATAAAGATATCCCACAACATAGTTTACATAAGGATAACCCCTTATATATTACTGCCCTAATAGGAGATGTAGCAGTCAAAAGGGTCTTGATTGATAATGGTTCATCTCTAAACATTTGCACTTTTGACTTCTACCAAAGATTTGGGTTTAGAAGTGATGAAATGAAGAAAACTGACATGATCATAAAAGCTTTCAATGACGAAACACAAGAAACATGTGGAGTTATCACCATCCCATTGCAAGTTGGTCCGAGAACCTTAGACACGACCGTGTTTATTGTACATTGCCCCGCATCATACAATATACTCTTGGGTCATCCTTGGATCAATGCAATGCGGGCTGTCCCATCAACTTTACACCAATGTGTTAAATTCGAATTTAAAAATCAGTTGGTCACTATCCATGGTGATCCTAGACCCTTTGATATGTGTGCTTTGGCAGAACCTGTTGGAGTTCAATTTTGCCCTGCTCTGTCATCCACACATCCTAATTCTTATTTTTCATCTAAACATGTGAAACACACACCCATAACTTCATCTATTTCTCCTCCATTAATTTCACCCTCATATATAGCTCAACAATCTTCTAAACAAACCACACTAGAACCTCAAAAAGATCTTAAATCCACAACCAATCCTTCATGTTCCATCCCTATAATTTCAAAACCTATAGACCCATTTATTAACACCTCCACATTATCTACATCTATCATACCTTCCACATCTAAAGATATAGGGAATGATCCTTCTACCTCTTATGCTCTTTTTGATGAACTCTTACCTGATTTATCTAAAATTCTTATATCAAAAAAAACAAATGCTTCTATGCAAGATTCCATTATCTTAAGTAATTTGCCACCTTCTCCTCGTACCTTGGGCCTCCCACAACCTATGGGAAGTATCTACCAAGTCGGGAGTTGTGCTTTTATTTATAAAGGATATGATTGGGGAAGAATACCCCGAAACATCAAGACGCATTGTGATGGATATGCTCGATGCTATTTTGCTAATGAATATATTAAAGCTAAACCCATAATGCTTAAATTGGGATATAAAGGGAAAGGCTTGGGACCTCTCCAAGATGGTATGAAAGAACCCTTTGAGGTAGAACCATGGCCCGCCCGATGTGGTGTGGGCCTATTTCCTAGTAAGGGTCAACCCTTCCCTTTTGAAGATGATGATCAACTCATATGTTATCAAGATTATCTAGATAAACAAGATTCTTTGTATCCCAAGAATAATTCTTCTACCTGCAATATGCTATCCATAGCCTATCCTGAAATTATTAGAATCCGAATATGAGTTGGAAGGAGATATTTTCCATGGATCTCCTAGATGAAAAGTGCATCAATGCTTTGGATTTGCATGCTTCTGTGCCTACTAAAACAAGCTTAAAAGATCATATGCTAAGAAAGTTCGTCATCGATCCTTTGAGGTCGACGACCTTGTTTTAAAAGAAAATAAAAAAAATACTAATGCAACTAAAGACCTTAAAGGTAAATTTGAACCCAACTGGCTTGGACCATATATTATCATCTGCTAAATTTGAATCGGGAGCATACAAATTAGCTACCTTAGATGGTAAATATTTAAAAGAACCTATGAATATTATGCATCTTAAGCGATATTACGCATAAAATTTGGTCATTTCATCATTTGTATATATTTTGCATGTTGTCTCATTTTAAAAATGTATAAAACTGTTTAAACAAAAACAAACAACAATATTATTGACTCTTTCGAAACCAAAAAATATATATATAGAGAAGAAAGAGAGAGTCAAAATTATCAAACTCCTCAAAAATATTTGTTGTATATATTTCTTCTTAAAATATTGCAGTTATATTTTCAAATTATTTTGGATAAATTAGCATTTATTTGGAATCTCTCACTTTTGCAAACACAAAAATAAATATCTTGATTTTATCTGGCATGATTACTAATCTCTCTTATATCAAAGTCCACAAAATTCAATTAAATAAAGTTTGAGCACAGAGAATTGATCTTGTTATTTACTTAAACCAAGCATATCCTTTCACAATAAAATGATTATATTTGTAATGTCCATGCTATGCTACATAGTAGAAGTGGTTTCTTGAGCGAAAAGTTTCCCCTGCTATCCTATCATGCACATGGTCTAGAATCTTTGAGAATTGACAAAAGGACAAGCTCACCCCTACCCAGAATAAAAATCCCTTGCTCTACGGCTAATCCGAGCAAGTATCCCTAGAATAGGAAGCAAAAGAAAAAGAAAAATCAAGCAAAATCATGAGAAAAAGAAGCATTATTTCAGAATCATTTTGTACTCTCTTAGCACTATTTCAGCATTATCTCAAATATCAAAGCAAAAGATACAAAAAGAAAAATACAAAAAAAAAAAAGAAAAAAAAGAAAAAAAAGAAAGCAAAACAAGCAAAAGCAAAAGCAATAAAATCCCTTTCCCTACCCATTGAAAAGAAAAGAAGGGTTGATGAGCTTGAATCCCTGGAATTCTCAATTATTCGAAAAGCTGTGAGGTAAGCCCCATAATAGGTGGTTTGTGCCCAACCCGCTTGGCCTTGGGTAACTCCTAGCGTGGTGATATGTCTGTCACATTAGCGACCTTCTTTTGTACAGACCTATGTCTGCTTATGGATTAGCTAGCTCTTGATAACCCGACTTACATAGTAGTTCTAGTACGGTTATATGCATCTAAATCATGGTTAATGAACACTTATTTGGTTAATTCAAATCACTTGTATCAAATTATCTTGCTCAAAACTAGTAAATGCACAAAGCAATTGCACACACATTTGTATTTGAGAGATTTTGTGTATCATTATGATAAATCAAGATCGGAAATGAACTCACATACGCACATGGGATTCCTTATAAATCTAACTTTTGTCTTTAAGATACTTTGAAATATTTTTGCAAATTGTCTGGAATAATTTCATTTTCTTATCTGAGAACAATTGTTTAGTATAAAGACAACTACATGCATTATCAAAAAAATCAAAATCATTTTCAAAAAACATGCAATAAAGTTACATTTATATATAACTTTTTGACTTTCGTGATGATGGTATAGTTCCAAAACCAAAATTGGAATTTTATGCCTAGCGCAAGTCCTCATCTTTATATTTTCTGTTTATTTTCAAAAATTAAAAATCAACCATGCAATAAAACTATTATTTTCTTCTTTGGATTTCGCGATGATGGTATAAGTTTATACCTAAATATTCTATGCCTAGCGCAAACCATTGTACTAATTTTATTTCCCATTTATTTAAAATCATAAACACATATGACTTAAATCATTATGTTACACAATTATGCTTTAAAACAACGCACATTGTTACTATTTCATGTCATTATGTCAAACTTCAATTTTGCAATGATGGTATAATTCCTAGGGAATTATTCAAAAAATTTATCACACTTAGGAATTTATGCCTAGCAAAAATCATTTTTAAAAATATATTTCATGCATAATATTTTCATGGAAATCTGAAAACAAATCACCATCATCATCATCATTTGCATCATCACAACAAAGTCTTAAGACAGTCTCTTAAGCACTCTTTTACTTTTAGCAATATTTCTATACCGGGATTAGCTTGACGACCTAGCGAGCGGCGACTCCATGAAATGGTCTATAATAGCGACAATGTCCTTTGAAATTATTGTTAAAAGTCCCTTTTATTTTTATCAAATTACCCCACAAACAACCAA
This sequence comes from Wollemia nobilis, assembly GCA_028583015.1. Taxonomy (NCBI): domain Eukaryota; kingdom Viridiplantae; phylum Streptophyta; class Pinopsida; order Araucariales; family Araucariaceae; genus Wollemia; species Wollemia nobilis. Next base: position 17,334,168 of record JAQPPZ010000521.1, read on the forward strand.
TTTGTTTACATCAGATTATTTCATTTAAATTTTAAAAGCATGACATTCAAACCATAATATTTCCAAACGACATAATTACATGAATCATCAAATCAATCACATCAAAACATTAAAGCATCATACAAACACATAAGACAAGTCATATGATCAAAAATATCTCATCTATATATATATCAACAATATATACATCATCTCAAAACTGGATCGGTATGCCACAATCTGTACCTCGGCATACTCAATCCTCTATCAAAAATAATAAACACTATGTATCAATCTGTGCAGTGCAAGTCAGCGACTAGCCTCGAGAACCCCTCGAGCTCTCAGCCTCATCTCCTCCCCCACCCTGAGGTGGACGAGGTGGCCCCATCATAGTCCGTGTGGTGCTATGAGTCCTGGACTCTGATCGTGATGATGTCCTCGATGACCTCATCACGACAGGCTCTGCAATGGGGGCCGACAGTGGTAACCTCTGCTCCTCTGGTACCATATGGTGGTATAGCATCTGATAGAATGTGATCTGGGCAATAGCCCATGCTAGGTCCCGAGTGCTCGCCCCTCCGCTCCATGCTCTAAGGCGTGCGACCTCATCTCTGAGCTGTGTGGCCTCCTCTCGGTGTCGTGCAGCCTCATCCTGCAAGGACTGCACCTGAGCCTAGAGACGGACAGTCTCCACCTAGAGAGTAGCCATCTCGCTACTCTCTCCTACCTCGACACCCTTGCCCTTATCGGGCGATGGTGGCCTCTCTCTCCATGGAGAAGGGGGTCTCTCCTCCCTCCTCTCCCATTGCCATGGCCTCTGCTGAGCCTGTGGCCTCCTCTGCTCTCTCCCATCGTGACCCTGTGCCGCCTCAATGGCCGCCTGGCGTCGCCTCCCCATCCGATGCACAACTACGTGAATCGGACCCTGAGCCCTCATCATCCGAGGAGGGCGGATGCCTACATACCAGGCATCATAGCCGTCAGCAACCCCTGCGTCATCCCCATCCACTGGCTGAATGGGGGCATCGTCCACGTCCTCACTCTAGAAGTGCTGCATATCTGGAGCCCCGTTGACTGTAGTGTTATCCTGGATGGTCCGAGAAAACTCGTAGTCTCTGAGAGATGGGATCCCTTGCTATAGACCGAACTGCCTCAAAACTTGGTCATAGCGGTGGAGCTCCACCTCTCTCCTCTCCATCCTCAGCCAGTAGGTTTGCCTAACGTGATCCAGCTCCTGTCCATCCTTGGCCCACCCTGGATGATCTCTCCAAGGCCTCCAGGTGATCTGGTCGGAGACAAGGTCGTCAAGTAGTCTCCGGGACATTGGCAGATCTATCCATCGTTGTGACCCTCTCTGGAGCCACCAGTAGAAAACTCGGGGCCTCTCCCCATCAATCCCTATTAGTGGGAGCCCTATCGGCCTCCGCACCATGATGTGCTCCCAGCACCAAACCTGTAGTAGTGATGTCATGACCAGACATCGGTCGCCCTTGTATACGACCCCATGCAGGATCCTATACAATCGGCATAGTACAAAGCTCCCCCAAGCAAACCTGTACCCGTGGTCTCTCATGTCGTAGACCACATCTGTCAGTAGCCATGGTAGTCTACATCCACTCTGATGGCATAGCAGCAGACCACCTACCACCCCAGCCAAAACCTATGTCAGTCTAGATGCCCCAGGCATCTGGCGTAGTGACTCGATGTTCACTCCGCCCTTCTCCAGGGCGAAGCTCGGATCTTCGCACAGTCGCATCATCGCGTGGCCCTGATTGGCCATGGGAGTTATTAGCCATCCTTGTATGGGGATCCTCAAAATCCTCCATACATCCTCCAATGTGGGAGTCATCTCCCCTGTCGGTAACCAAAAAAAGAAGAACCCGGATACCACCTCTCTGCTAGGGCTGTCAATAGCCCCATATCTGTAGAAACCTGTGGCATATCTGCCACATGTTGCAAGCTGACTTGAGCCAACTGATCTCGCTCTGCCTGAGATAGAGTGGCCAAGTCATCCCTCAACCCATCGTATTTCCATTCCCGGCTCTTTAGTAATCCTCTCTGCAACATAAACAACAAAACAATAAAAATCATTAATAAAACAGTGATTAAAAATGCAAGTAAAACAAGTTCAATTTCATACAAATGATGATATCGTCCACTATTGGATGATATCATCCAAAATTTGAGCAAATTCGTCTCCGATTTTGCAAGAGGGAATCGTCCCTTATTGTACGAAATCGTCCCCATATCGTCGATTTCGCCCTTGGACGAAATCGATGATATCGAGACGATTTCGACGAAATTGAGACGATTTCGTCCCGATGACGTCGACGGCCCAAAAATGGCCGCGATGCTCAAAAATCATTCAAAATTAATCTAAAAAGCATGAAATTCAAAATTAAAGCATTCTAAATTAAGTTTGGACCCTTACCCGTAGCCCGTGCCGGACCTCTGTCGATCTGTGTGCTGTCTCGACCATCTTGTCTACAGAGCTCTAGAAACCAGGAAAATGAACAGTAAAAATGAATTAGGGTTTTTCCCTATTTTTCTTAATTTTATTCAAAAACAAATTAAAAACATTTTAAAATTTTTCTTTTCCGCGTTTTTACCTCAAACGTTCGATTTGGGTAAAAACACGGAGGGGGCACCATAGTAAGCTGTCGTACGATTCGACCTAGAATCGTCGCCTAAAAATGGGAATAATTTTTGCTTTCTCGTAGATCGAGAAGAACTCATCTTTAACGCATTTTCTTTGAAAAATTTGCTAAAGAGGGGGCAAAATGTAGCACCCTAAAATTGGCGCAATAAACCTTAGCAAATAATTAAAATTACTTTAGTAATAATTCAAATTCAAATTTCCACCCAACCGCCTGTTAAACCACTTTCCTCGTTTTTCATGCCATTTTTAGGATTTGTTTTGTCCGTTGGACGATATCGTCGCCGATCAGACGATATCGCCTCAGATCGGACGAATTCGTCTGGAGCAGAACGTCCAGACGATTTCGTCCCAAAACTGATTTTTCATAATTAGCTTCTGTTTCAACGACGTCTCTAACCGGGGCAAAAGCGTGTCTGTGCGGTTAGAGACCTCCCCCATTGGAGATCTCCCAAATTGGGATGATCTCCAACCTCCTAACCTCCTTCCTATGCCTATTTAATCTTAGGCCCTCCCCTTGACATTCCCCTGGCTGAATTTTACTGCACTTCGAGTTTTACATGCATTAGAACATCTTAGATCACTATTTGCCTTTGTCCCTTTCAAAGTTTTCTTGCGGGAACTCTGTTATTCTTCAGTCGGAGCAAGCTCGGATCATCGTAGATGATCTTGTACAATCTCGGATGATCACGCCCCAATTCGAGATGATTTCGACTGTAGTCAACATTGGGGGCAATTAGTGCCCAGAGTTTGCACTTTTCTCTTTTCGTCTGCTTATTTCATTCTGCATTTAGATCAGTTTTATTATTATTTTCTGCTATTCTGCATCTTGGAGTTCACCCATATAGCTTAAGTGCATGATAAGATCATAATTTGTCATTAGAATACTATAATTTACTTGCATTTCTATTTGCAATTATCATCTTAACATCTATATTGTCATTTTACATCATTTTCCTCTGTTAGTATTGTTGCATTTTCTGTGTTCTGTGTCTATTTCTCCGATTGCGGGTCTCTGACGAATTCATCGACGAATTCGTCAGATCTCAGATGATCCTGTCTGATTTCAGATGATCCTGTCAGATCAGAGGCGATCTGGATTGCTTCAAAAATTAGAACCTCCATCAGACATCCGGATCAGGTATGGCTTTTTTCTAATCTAGTATATTTTCTGTATTTTCTGTTTAATTCTATTTTTTGTATTCATTTAAATCTGCATTTCATAATAGAACAGTTTAGATTCATTTGGCCAAACCTAGGATTTGAATGATTAAAGATAAAACTGAACACATCAAACACATTCCCAACCTAGGCGTGGAGACTGCCACTAAACGTTTCCTGGTGAACCCCACCATCCATCGAAAAATCACCTTAATACCCCTCCCCCGAGAGGCGGGACCTTCAAAGGGCCTCTCAGTCTGAGGTATTGTCCCATCCTTTTCGCATCCCCCTTTCGGGCACGGATCCTATAGCCTGAAGGTAAGGGTGCAAAAAATTTGGAGCAATACAGATACCCTTCATTTGATACATGATTTTACAGAAAGAGAGTAGCAGATGTATAAAATATCCCCTTTCAAGGGGTGATGCACCTTTACAGGCTTCTCGATGATGCACACGAAACTGTATGAGGGATTAAAGATGCCTCCTTCTCTAGGTCTGATTCCTAGAGGGATCCTCTTACTTTTATATGTTGTGGATTTTTCTGATGAACCTATAGCCCTGTAAGCAATGAAACAACAATACACGCTTAGATGTCCGAGATTACCTCTCTGAATGATGTTGTTAGTAATGAATATTCTTAATGAAAACAAATGCAATGAAACTAGTATTATGAACACAAATAACTGAAATAGAGCTTATGCTAATGACATGAAAACATGGATAAATAAAAATAAAATAAACTATCTCCTAAACCCTAGACTAGATTGTGGGCCACTATCCAAGACAATAACTGCTAAGGTGAAATTTGTCTCTATTGATCCAAAGGCTATGGGCTTAAGTCTACTACTAATGTTAAATGATTACTGTATGTGCATAGATGATTAACTCTTAGTTAGATAGCACTTCATTGCTCCTCAAGGGTGCTAAAATTTGCTCTCCAATATGATAGGGCTTTGCTATAAAATGATCTCCAAGGGAAGCTCTCCAAGTCTCTAAAAGCTCTCCTCAATGATCCGACCTGTTCAAAATTCTGTTATGTGATATGTAATCTCCTCTTGGTGCTCTTTGATTTACATGTTATAAAGTGTTTGAAGCCCTAGGTCAATGTTCAAATCCTAGGAATGAATCTCTCATGTGCACTGGATGTTAGCGTGAGATTTTATCTACCCTTGAAGGGCAGTTAACTAATGTTTAAATCTAGACTAGAGTTTTTCATGTAGACTGGCTATGAGGAGGAATGCAAAGTTGTTTGGCATTATTGCATGCAAACTACCACTTTAACCCAATATTAGGCTAGATTGGTGGCAAAATACATTTAAGTTTTAGCCACTATCATCTTTAGTGGCTAATATTTGGCCACTCTAAGCTGCAGTGGCTAGAATCCAGCCGCTCTGGTCCATAGTAGCCAGGCTTGGATGGGCTGAAAATGCTCCAAATGAGTGGTAAAAACCACTTTTGATCCTTGGAGGGTCCCAATTTTTATTCACATAACCTATGAATGTGCCCATGTGAGTAGTATTCCTAAACATGATATGTTTTAGGTGTCTACAGATGCCCCTTTTTGCGATGTGCTGAGCGGAAAACATAGTGTGAAGCAAAAATGTAGAGTGCTATGTTTGTAGGGTGTATGATGATAATTGATATAATCTATTCTTGATGGCCCAATAATACAAGATGACACACATCCTTGAATAATTAATTCAACCTTATTGAAGGCTTAATTTAGCATAGGGCTTGCACATGTCCACTTTCACTCATTCCTCAAATACAATCGGGTAGCTTATGTTGCTATAACAGAACTGACCAGAGGAGAGCTACAAATTGAAGATGTCATATTTGCTTATGAACCAAGTGTAGACACTAAAATATGGTAAATCTTATTAAGCACCCACAAAAAAGGATCAAATTGACATCACATGGCCCCTTGGGCAGCCCTCAGGAGGCTCACAATGGTTCTAGCCACTCCGAAAAGGGTTTTGGAGGCTATCGACCTAATTTTGGGAGGTTTTGGCCCAAAATTCACCACCATCCCACCCTGGGATGGTGGTAGATTCCCATCATCCCACCATAGGATGGTGGTGAGCCATCGTCCCAGGGTGGGACGGTGAGCAAGTTTGACCCAAAAAAAGTCAAATCTAGGCCAAGTGGCACCCAAAAACTGCCATCTAGCATGCCATTTGGAGCATGCGGGTCAGAGGGAACTGAGTCCTTATGAAATGATTCATAATGGAGGCCCAAAATGGATATTCTCTTCCCCATCCAGTGCATGCCTCCCGTTTGACAAGTGGCACCTCCTGCCATGCATGCCCTTGCATGCCTTTTTGCACATAAGCCCCTTTGGGCTATAAAATGGGTTCAATATCCACACAAAAACATAGAGAGGAGTTATAGGATATGAAAAAGAGTGCTTCTAATATTTCCCCTCACCTTATTGCACCTTTTTGCCCTCGAAATCTCCCTTTTGCCAAGGAGGTTATCGGGTGACTTCAAGAAGGTAATCCGAGCATAACTTTTCCATATGGGTGAATTTATTCACCAAATTCAATTAAAAAACACCTTAGGTTGTTTAGGAACATATTATAGTGATTTGGTAACAAAAAATGGCCAGATTTTGTGGGTATCCCCTCCTAGGGTGCCCCCCAAATAGTTGCAGTCACCATCGCCCCCCCGGGATGAGGGTAAATTATTAAAAAATTTCATTACTATTTTTAATTTGTAATTTTATATATTGTCTCATTATGCTACAGTTCAAATTTCAAGTGATTTGGAGTTAAAATGAAAGAGTTATAGCATTTTTAAGTTTTCACAGGCTCGTAGGGCCCATCCGGGCACCCCAGTTTGATGCAGGTGGATCCAGGATCCAATTTGAAAATATGATCATATGGGTTGTCTTGAAATATCACTTTATACATACTGACCAAATTTCATGAGTTTTGGATAAGTGCAGGTTTGATATTTTTTTGTATTCATTTTCATAGGTTGTAGGAAAGCGACGCTAAATCGAGGGGTCTACGGATGCAATTTATAATATGTTTTGGGTTATATCCTCCCAAAACATACTATTTAACATCTCTGAAAATTTTCAAGTCATTTGGATATCTTTTGATGCATTTTTAATTTATATGCCATTTTGCCCCTATGGGGATTGCATGTTTTCACCATACACCCTTGCTATTTGACCCATTTTTGCTTCCTTGTGTGTAGGTGCAGGTCCTTAGAAGGATTTGGGAATAAATATTAGACATAAGAGAACCTAGATACAAGTAGCGGTGGCATTGGCTCACCCACCTTGATTGTGGGTACGCGGAGAAACATTGGATGTGCACCTTGATTTCGTGAAAGACTTGGTCTTTGGGAACCCAATATTGTAACAATTGTATCACATTTTGATCCCTCAAGGGGAATTATGTGTAACCTTGGATCTTATCCAACAAATTAATGAGAAGATACTTGCTTTAATTCATTTCCTTTTGTTTGGTATTCTTTCCTTTTCACATGCATGCTTCCTTTTTGATGCTCATGAGCGATATGGGGTAGATACACATATTTTTTTACATAATTTGGTGCACAATTTTTCCCTACTTAAGTGGTGATCATGGTGGGACCCTTTTCCCTTTTTATTTGGGTGAAAATTTGACTTCTTTCTTGCATTTTTGCCCTTTTTGTGTTGCAGGTGCTCCCCTCCCCACCCTAGAACGGTGGTAGAGGCTTTATCTGGAACACCCTAGGATGGTGGCTTCACCATCCCACCCTGGGATTGTGGTGGAGCTTCTACTCACCCCACCCTGGAGCGGTGGTGAAACAGAGAGATTTTTGCCCAAAAATTCAGAATTTGGAGGCTTCAAAATGGACAAGGTAAGTGCCTAAACCCTCTGATTTTCTGCTGCATTTACAGAGACTGCAAAATTTGGTTTTTATCACATTATTTTGTTTGCATAGAAATTTTAAATGTCACTTTTTACTTTTCTTATCACATAAAGTAGCAAAAAGAAAGAGAAAAATAAAAAAGAACTTGTAGTAGCAATGCATCTGTTTGGTTTGATTGCTTGTGGCTTACCCATTGGGTAAGTTAGCATGTAGGATTTGCATTCATAAAGTCAATTTGTAGGTTCCTTACCTTATTCTTATGAAAGTAAAATGCACTTATTTGCATGCATTTAGTGAATGGTCATTGATTGCTTCTTTGCTTACTTTCTTGGATAATAAAGAACCGCACACCCCACGATTCATGTGAGGTGGACTTCATTACCATCCACTAGTAGAGTGCAAGTGACGGTGGGTTTCATCTCCATCCACTTGGCTCAAATCCCATGAACCTGATCCATATTGCCAAGGATGGTTCCAAGATCCATCATAGCCCATGGGTTATAGCACACATCACCCTTTGGGGAGGTGTATCGCAGACTACGGGTGAACTGGGTGAGGAACTGGTAGGACCTATGCTCCCTAGCCATGTGTGGACCTCATCACCACACATTATAGGCGGGATAATGCAACTTGGAGTTCATAGTCGGGTTGTCGAGCTACGAGTATATAGGTGAAATCCAATTGAACATGAGATTACAATCCAATAATATTTCAAACACGTGACACAAGGTTATTCTTTACAAAACAACACATCTGAAACACACAAAACAGTTTAGGGATTCACACTTAAAACTTAAAAGAGATAATCATATGTCTTATTGAGTGTTTATTTATTGTATACTATTTCATTAAGAATTTGTAAATAAGATAATCACTTGGGGTACTAATAGAGGAGCGCAATGGTGTGCACCCATAGCCAAGCCCAATCACGGGTGGAAGCTATGGAGAGTGGATTAGGAGACACAAATCATATTCGATATAGCCCTAGGGACTTGGTTATACCTCCCTGGCGAGCTTCCACTCCACCTAGCCCCAAGATAGTAGGGCATGAGCCTCATATTCAAAGGGATCCTCTCTAGGACACCCCAAGGGATGATGAGCATTACTTGGGAGAGTGTTCCCGGTATGTAGATATTTCACAGGCCTTCCTTGGTGAAAGGCAACTACGTGTCGAGGTGCTAATAGATAGAGTGGTGCCACACATATGTGTACCCATTAGGGCTAACACACCTAAGTAGAGGCAGGAGTATGACTTCACACACTGGCTAGAGAAAGTCGAAATGACTCTACCTCCACATCGCCTTGATAGGATACAACATCTCATGCAGCCCGATGGGAATGACACTCGTCGGTCGAGGTGAGCCAATTCGGCCCTACCTTTCCTTGTTCAGGAGGGAAGACATGAGGAGATCCTAGATTTTCCTCAAGAACAATATTTCGTGCATGCTCGATGTGCCTCTGTGCCAGTTGAATGTAATGAACACATGTTCTAGCTTGAGCCTCAAGTCAATGCGGTGAACCTCGAGAGAGGCAAGCACCCTAAGAGGAACACAGAGTACCTTGGACAAGGTCAACCCCAGGGTGAGACTCCTAGGCCTCCTAGGACTCGCACTATGGATCAAATTAGGCAAGTGGTTGTGAGATATACATAACGCCAAGCTTAGTTCAAGCAGCTTTGACAAGATAAAGAGCAACTAGATCACTTGCACCAGCTTGAGAAAGAAAGGATCAAACAACAGACCAACGAGCTATTCCAAAAAACTTTGAGAGAGAGGGTCCCTACCCCTAAGACACATAGGTAGGAAGTCCATCCAAGGCAACCCATGCTCATTCGAGAGAGGTCCTTGAGACCTTATCAAATGTTTCTTCCATGACCTTCTAAGCTAGATCGGGAGATGCCTCCCAGGCCAAACATAGGGCGCCCACCATGGGTAGATACCCCCATTTGTAGGCCAGCTCAAGAGACGCCTTACGGGGCTTAAACTAAGCATGAGCCAGAAGTAGAATATGTTGAGATGCCTTATCGAGGAAGGGGGGACAACTTACCACCACATCACCATAGGTTGGAGGAGCCTAGACCTCAACCACAATATGTGAACAAAGATGAGGAGATCAAGTCCTTAGGTCCTTACAAAGCATTGTTAGAACACCTAGAGTCAGTAGAGAATAAGACCTCTGGGTTAGGATCTCAAAATCCCACTATGCATCAATTGCATAGTCAACCTATCCATCCATAAGTACCTATGCCTCCCTATCTAGAACAATTTAAGTTGCCTCAGTTGGCTACCTTTAAGGGAGAAGAGGATGTGCAAGAACATGTCACTAGGTTCTTAGGTCAATGCTTCGGCATTCATGATGATGATGCTTTACTTTTGAGGACATTTATGACTACCCTCATCGGCCCTGCCTCCAAGTGGTTTTACCAACTCCCTAAGCATAGCATCCATAATTTGGACCAACTTGCGGATGCATTCCTAGAGTGCTTTGCCTTCAATACCAAGAGGAAGGCAACACTGGCTGATGTAGCTAGGTTAAAACAATATGATGATGAGTCAATAACAAATTATGGCAATAGATGGCGAACCTTGCTCACCAAGCTTCCTTATCTTCTCCCCATGTTGGAGTTGACTTAGATATTCTCTAAAATTTGCTTAAATCCAATCTCTTTGTTGCTACAGTTGCAACAATACCCCACTCTTGAAGATGCCTTAGCACAGACTAGGATCATCGAAGAAATCAATATTCAAGAGGGTGATATTGTGAAGCCTCGCAAGAAGGAGTGGAGCAAGAACACTAAGAACACCCTAGCACAACTTAAGTCAGCAGCAATAAATCAGGTTGCCATTAGTGTCTCAGGGCCAGCACCAGTCGTGCCACCTCAAAATCCTAATTACGAAGCCACCCATGGGAACTATGCCAAGGATAACCATCATGGTCAAGAGAAAAATCAACAACATCACCCCAAGTGACAATTTATGCCCATTGCAGAGTCTATGGATTCAGTGTTTGATTACCTCTTGGTGGCTAATGCGATCCATCTACCTGACAGTCGACCTATTGACCCTAATGCACCTAAGCCCAAAGGATACAGAGAAGACTTGCAAATTTCATAGGCAAAACGAGCATGATGTTCAAATGTGCTAGAAATTCAAACATCTGGTGCAAGACCTAACTAATAGGAATGCCCTCTAGGTCGATAACCCTATCGCACCAAAAAACCAATAGATGGGGGTATTTAAGGACCCCTTTCCTGCCCACGCAAAGTAGGCCAAACTAGTGCCCCAGGTGAATGAGGTTCACCATGCCCCTCCTAAGCAAGGATATGTTGGCATGGTCAGTATTGTGACAAGAAATAGGTGGTATCTAAGTCCAACTGCACCACTTGTGGCTCAGAGTGATGTCCCTTCGACATCATAGCCTATACCACCTAGCCTGGACCGAGCCTCCCACCTAGCCTATAGTCACCATTAAGAGCAAGCTCACTCAGAGCTTAAGAACACCATTTTCCTGGCTCTCCATCTATGAGCTCATCCAACAATTACAACCTCATAGAGAAGCCTTGAGGGAGATCCTTCAAGCAATTGATATTCAGTCCCATGAGTCTAACTCCTTCAACAACTTTGTGGGGCATGTGCGACAATGCACGAAACCAGTAATTAATTTTTGAGAAGATGAACTTAAAACGGTTCCACATGATATGGTGGATCCCCCTTTACACATTGTCGCATGTGTGAATGGAACACCATACAAGAGAGTGTTGATAGATACTAGATCTTTGAGAAACATCATAACTACAATAGCTCTGAAGCACCTGAAGCTTCTAGTATCTCATATTGTCACATCTACCTACACCCTCCAAGCATTCAATGATGCTATATGCTCAACGGTTGGTACAATCATCCTACCTATTCAAGTAGGTTAAAATATCATCTCAATGATGTGCCACATCTTGGAGGGTGAGATGGCATACAACATTTTGTTAGGAAGACCATGGATAAGGGACATGAAGTGCATCCCTTCCATCGCTCACCAGTGCCTCAAGTACACCCATGAAGGGAAAGCTCATGTCATCCCCGTGGACCTAGAGCCCTTCAAGTACTGCAACATGGTGCAGCAGTTACCCGAGTCAACCTTGCCATCGATACATTTGGATTTTCAACCGAATAAATCTAGCCGAGGTTTTACCCCACCGCTATAGCATACCATGCCATCCTCATCATAGGCCCCACTCTAGATGCCTAATACATCAACAGATCCTTTGCCTAGGAACCCAAAGAAGTGGCCCATTGAGGAGGACCAACCAATCATATCAAATATCTCTATAGAGTAGATACTTAGCTCGGATGATGAAGAGACACCACATGAGGCAAACAATGAGCTGGATCAAGTCTCACTCTCATCCCTCTTCTATCCGCAACCCCAGGTTACAGTACATCTAGTTTATACCGAATTGGGAGAGTACATGGTTAGGAATGTTACCACTACTCCTACTTTAGAGTCAATGCAATGGGTAGACCTTGTCTTCCCATAGGCACTATCATACCTCTTGGTATTCCCCCTAATCAAATGAACTTTATCTATGGGGGCCTTGACTATGGCATCAAACATTACCAACATCAGGAGGAAGATGAGGAACATTTTGGAGAGGATATTAACTACTTGTCTAACCCTAAATTCATCCTAAAGTACCTTGACCTATGCAACTAGCATGGTTATGGGTTAGGCCTGTATGAGCAAGGCACCAGAATCCCTTGTCAACCACAATATCAAATGCCCTATGACAAGTCGGGAGTGGGACGCAACAATCCGTTGCCTCTAGATGTCCTCTTAGACAACCTAAATCACTTGAATATAGGCTACGAGGGTGGGTTGGCCCAAGAACCTTATGCAAATCCCAATACATTCTAATCATTGGGAGATTACTTTCCATGGCTATATGGGAACCCCGTGATCCCCAGTGACATTCCCCCACATTTTGAGAGAGGGGAAGGTGCGCGAAGTTGTCCCCATGTTTGTGATGAGTCATATCAAGGCACTTAATATGAGTGGAAATCAGAGTATGAGTCACTGAAGTAGGGAAAATTGATGCATCAAATGATGTAAAATAATATGCGTATCTACCCAATATCGCTCATGAGCATCAAAAAGGAAGCATGCATGTGAAAAGAAAATAATACCAAACAAAAGGAAATAAATTAAAGAAAGTCTCTTATCATTAATTTTTTGGATCAGATCCAAGGTTACATAGCAATCCCCTTGAGGTCTAAAAATGTGATACAATTTTTACAATATTGGGTACCCAAAGACCAAGTCTTTCACGGAATCCAGGTGCACATCCAATATTTATCTATGTACCCATAATCGAGGTGGGTGAGACAATGCCACCACTTGTTGTATCTAGGTTCTATTATGTCTGATATTGTTTCCAAAATCCTTCTAAGGACCTGCACCTACACACAAGGAAGCAAAAATAGGTCAAATAGCAAGGGTGTATGGTGAAAACATGCAATCCCCATAGGGGCAAAATGGCATATAAATTAAAAATGCATCAAATGATATCCAAATGACTTGAAATTTGCAAAGATGTTAAAGATTATTTTTTGGGAGGATATCACCCAAAAAATATTGTAAATTGCATCCGTAGACCCCTCGATTTAGCGCTACCCACCTGCAACCTGTGAAAAGGAAGACAACAAAATATCAAACCTGCACGTATCCAAAACTCATGAAATTTGGTCAGTATGTATAAAGTGACATTTAAAGACAACCCATATGATCATATTGTCAAATTGGATCCTGGATCCACCTGCATCAAACTAGGGTGCCCGGATGGGCCTTATGAGCTTGCGAAAACTTACAAATGCTATAAATATTTCATTTTAACTCAAAATAACTTGAAATTTGAAATGTAGCATCATGAGAAAATATAGAAAATTAAAAATTAAAAAAAGTAATAAAATTGTTTAATAATTTACCCTCGTACTGGGGGGGCAATGGTGACTGCAACTATTTGGAGGGCACCCTAGGAGGGGATACCAAAAAAATTTGGCTACCTTTTGTTACCAAATAACTATCAGATATTCCAAAAAAACATAAGGTGTGTTGTCATAGAATTTGGTGAAGAAATTCACCCGGATGGAAAAGTTATGCTCGGATTACCTTCTTGAAGTCACCCGGTAACCTTCTTGGCGAAAAGGGAGATTTCGAGGGTAAAAAGGTGTAATAAGGTGAGGGGAAATATCGGTAGCACTATATTGCATATCCTAGAACTCCTATCTATATTTTTGTGTGGATATTGAACCCATTTTATAGCCCAAAGGGGCTCATATGCAAAAAGGCATGCAAGGGCATGCATGGCAGGAGGTGCCACTTGTCAAATGGGAGGCATGCACAGGGTGTGGAATAGAATATCCCAATTTGGCCTTCATCAATATGGTTGTCATAAGGATTCCCTGTCCTCTGCCTCACATGCTTTGTTTGGGTGGTCAAATGGCAGTTTTTGGGTGCCATTTGGCCAAAATTTGACTTTTTATGGGTCAAAATTCACCAACATCCCATCCTGGGATGAGGGCTTACTACCATCCCAGGGTGGGATGATGGGAATCTGCCACCATCCCAGGGTGGGATGATGGGAATCTGCCACCATCCTAGGGTGGTACGGTGGTAAAATAGGTCCAAAACTGCACCAAAATATCACATAGATCAAAATGCAACCCTAAGGATCCTAGGAGGAATGTAAAATTTGTTAATTCATGCTCTAATAAGGCCATTGTGGCTAGACCACCCCTCGGGCATGCAGTTTTCAGCTTCTTTCCTCTAGGAAAACTCAACAAAGTCACCAAAATCCTCTCCAAATTGCCCTATTTTTCAAGGGATAAAACTGAAGGTAAGCATAACACATGTCAATTGGGTCAAGCGAATCGTCACTTTTCTCACTGGTCATTCCATAATCGACTCATCACTTTTCTCACTGGTCATTCCCTCATCGAGTCATCACTTGAGGGGGTAGTTATACTCAGTCCAAATTAGCAAGCACACACTCAATTATGCGAATTGTGTTCGTTCAACGAATCTTCGATAAAGACAATCATGCTCCTTATTGGGGCAGCAAACAAGCACACAATATCACATCATAACGCTTGACATTACTGGCATCATGAATACATGGGCCTTTCATGACAGACAATGTTCAAGAATAAGCACGCTCATTCAATGAGTCAGAAGCAAGGATTCAAGAACACACACCCTTTTCATGATTGGGGCATCTAAAGTTGGTTAGGTTATCGAGTAACCTTAATCATTCAATATTTTGGTCATCTATTTTTTCTCAAAGTTGTGCTACACACAACGCATCTCAAAAAGGGTAATATATAGACACTAAAATATGACAAATCTGATTAAGCACCCACAAACAAGGATCAAATTGACATCACATGGCCCCTTGGGCAGCCCTCAGGAGGCTCACAATGGTTCTAGCCACTCTAAAAAGGGTTTTGGAGGCTACTGAAAAAATTTTAGGAGGTTTTGGACCAAAATTCACCACCGTACCACCGTGGGATAGTGGTAGATTCCCATCATCCCACCCTGGGATGGTGGTGAGCTATCGTCCCAGGGTGGGACGGTGAGCAAGTTTGACCTAGAAAAAGTCAAATCTGGGCCAAGTGGCACCAAGAAACTACCATCTAGCATGCCATTTCATGCAGGTTAGAGGGCACTGAGTCCTTATGACATGCTTCATAATGGAGGCCTAAAATGGATATTCTCTTCCCCATCTAGTGCATGCCTCCTGTTTGACAAGTGGCACCTCCTGTCATGCATGCCCTTGCATGCATTTTTGCACATAAGCCCATTTGGACTATAAAATGGGTTAAATATCCATACAAAAACATAGAGAGGAGTTATATGATATGCAATAGAGTGTTGCCAAGATTTCCCCTCACCTTATTGCACCTTTTTGCCCTCAAAATCTCCCTTTTTGACAAGGAGGTTACCGGGTGACTTCAAGAAGGTAATTCAAGCATAACTTTTCCATCCGGGTGAATTTATTCACCACATTCGACAAAAACACACCTTAGATTTTTTAGGAACATCTGCTAGTGATTTGGTAACAAAAAGTGGCCGGATTTGGTGGGTATCCCCTCCTAGGGTGCCCTCCAAATAGTTGCAGTCACCATCGCCCCCCCGGTATGAGGGTAAATTATTAAACAATTTCATTACTATTTTTAATTGGTAATTTTATATATTGTCTCATTATGCTACATTTAAAATTTCAAGTTATTTGGAGTTAAAATGAAAGAGTTATAGCATTTTTAAGTTTCTGTAGGCTCGTAGGGCCCATCCGGGAACCCCAGTTTGATGCAGGTGGATCCGGGATCCAATTTGAAAATATGATCATATGGTTTGTCTCAAAATCTCACTTTATACATACTGACAAAATTTCATGAGTTTTGGATAAGTGCAGGTTCGATATTTTGTTGTCTTCCTTTTCGTAGGTTGCAGGTGGGCGACACTAAATCAAGGGGTCTACGGATGCAATTTCTGATTTTTTTTGGATGATATCCTCCCAAAACATACTATTTAACATCTTTGAAAATTTTCAAGTCATTTGGATATCATTTGATGAATTTTTAATTTATATGCCATTTTGCCCCTGTGGGGATTGCATGTTTTCACCATACACCTTTGCTATTTGACCTATTTTTTCTTCCTTGTGTGTAGGTGCAGGTCCTAAAAAGGCTTTTGGAAGTAATATAAGACATCAAAGAACCTATATACAAGCAGCGGTGGCATTGGCTCACCCACCTCGATTGTGGGTACACGGAGAAACATTGGATGTGCACTCGGATTCCATGAAAGACTTGGTCTTTGGGAACCCAATATTGTAACAATTGTATCACATTTTGAGCCCTCAATGGGACTTTTGTGTAACCTTGTATATGATCCAACAAATTAATGAGAAGATACTTGCTATAATTCATTTCCTTTTGTTTGGTATTATTTCCTTTTCACATGCATGCTTCCTTTTTGATGCTCATGAGCAAGATGGGTTAGATATGCATATTTTTTTACAGAATTTGGTGCACCATTTTTACCTAATTCACCCAAAAAATGAGGAAATTTTTATAAGGGTTGTATGCAATGATTCATAGGACGAATGCAATTTTGATATGATCGAGTGATCTTTGATTGACTTTGATGATGATTATTTGAAGATTTGAACTACCCCCTCACACATTGAATTGGTGAGGGAAGGGCAATGAATGAAGCGACAAGTCGCTTGACCACTTCGACTAGATTTTGTTCCTTTCTAGTGTTTGTTCTTTTAATGGGTAAACCCCCATCCAAGTGACTTCAATTGTTTATGATGATCATTCATCCCTATCTAGGGGAGCGGTCCGACCACAAATATTCTTCTTAGGGAGTTAGGCTGAGCGATTGTATTTATGATTGTATTACATCACTTGGTCCAATATTTTTGGTTTCATAAGAGAATTAGGATGATTCCATCGTACCCATGGTGTAGTCCGACCATCTTGATCTTCTTTGGGGTTGAGGTGATTCATCATAATTCCAAAATGAGTAATTTACCCCAAGTAGATTTATGGTAACTTACTCATCTCACCGAGTTACATGGAGTACAAATCACTGCAACTGCTGAGTTGTTAGAGGAAGTAACTGAATACGAAGCTTACTCAAGGTTTGTTTTTATGTGATTTTTTTGTTATTTTGATCATTATGATGGTCAGTGACCATCAAAATGTGCTTATTTGATTTTTTTGCTATTCCTCTTGGAAAGAATCTTCCTCATTTTACCTATAAAGTTGACCACTATCAGATCTAGTGACCACTAAGTACTTTCCTGTGGCTACTCTTGCCCTAAGCAGCCAAGAATTTTGGGCCACTAACGTCAGCAGTGGCCGAGGCACGACTTGAGAAGTACAAAAGGGGATCTAGGATTTTGACATTTCATTCTTCTAGCTGGCGATTTAATTTCTAGAGCTTTGACGAGAAAGTGATATTTGCAACTTGGAGTGCTGCTATGTTGGAGACTATGGCTATGTAGGGAGAGACATCGGCAAGTGACAGAGCTGGAGCTTCTCGGGTATTCTCTCGACCTTAACCCTACTTTATTTTTTGATAAAATTGAACCTCACTAAGTAATCGATAAATGCACTTCACTAAACTTGCTAGCAATGAACCGAATCTATAGATAGGTTTAGGTTAGGTTTTGTTTTGGTGGGATTACCCCCATTTTGCTTATTATTATTATTTTTTGGCATTTTGACCTAGGGCATACGCGTCTGTTGTGTTGCCTGTCGGTCGCTACTGCTCAGAGCGATCATCTCAGCCTATAGTTTGGTCGCTGTCGCTCATAGTGGCTGATTTTGAATCCCAACGGTCAAAAATTTGGTCATTGGGGTTTGGATGCTACTAGCCTCAACGGTCATTTTATGGTCGCTGTAGGCGACAATGACCAATATCCTTAGGGAAAAATTGTATTTATTTTATTTTGTGAGATGATTAATTGATTTTTTTGAATTTTTAAGCTACTTTTTTGTACTATGCTGCATGATTAGGTGCATTTATTGCTCTTTTTCTCATAATTATGCTAGTTTATCATTATTTGCACTATTTTTCATGTTTTATTGTTATTTATGCCTTAGATGCATTGTCTGTGCAGTTGGAGATTCATCCATTGGAGATATCCCATATTGGGATGATCCCCAACCTCCTAACCTCCCCCTAATTCTATATAAACTAGGATTTTCTTAGTTTATCCCCATGGATCTCCTCTTGACTCTCTCCCTGGTTGATTTTCCCTACCACTTAGCTTTGCTGTGCTAAGATGTCCTATCTACCATTGTTTGCAATCGTAGTTTTAAGTTTTCATTGTAGGTTTTCATTGTGGTTCAACTGGAGGAAGCTCGAATCGTCGCAGGTGATTCCACATGATTTTGGATGATCCTATCGTAGATCAGCAATGATCTCGTACGATTTAAGGTGATCTAGACTGCAGTTCATATTGGGGGCAATCAGAGCCCTGAGTTTGCATTTCTCATCTTCCTTCCTCATTTTATTATGCATTAGCTTGATTATTTTCATTCTACATCCTGGAGTTCACCTCATTTAGCATTATTGCATGATAAAGTTAAAATAAGTTATTAAAATAATGCATTTCCCTTAATCTGCTATCTAGATTTACCAGTTAAGCATTTATACTGTCATTTCTATCATTTTGCATTATTCTTGCAGTTGCATTTTTGGTTTTTGGTGTCTGTTTCTGTG
Organism: Wollemia nobilis; assembly: GCA_028583015.1. Taxonomy (NCBI): domain Eukaryota; kingdom Viridiplantae; phylum Streptophyta; class Pinopsida; order Araucariales; family Araucariaceae; genus Wollemia; species Wollemia nobilis. The sequence continues at coordinate 17,353,117 of JAQPPZ010000521.1, forward strand.
ATTGCAGGTTTCTAACGAATTCATCTAACGAATTCGTCAGATTGACGATGATCTTGTCTGATTTCATATGATCGCCTATGATTTGGGATGATTCTGTACAATTGTAGATGATCCTATCATATTCAGGACGATATGGACTCCTACAAGCTTCATAATCTTCATCAAAAATCTAGAATCAGGTGCATTCTTTCTCATTTAACATATTCTTTGTATTTAGGATTCATTCATGCTTTATGTATTCATATAAATCGACATCTTCATATAGAATAGCTTAGATTCATTTTGGCCAACCTAGGAATATGAATGATTGAGTATAAAATGAACACATCAAACCCATTCTCAACCTAGGCATGGAAACGCCACTCAAAGTTTCCTGGTGAACCCCACCATCCGTCAAAAATTCACCCTTATACCCCTCCCTCGAGAGGCACGACCTTCAAAGGGCCTCTCAGTCCGAGGTATTGTCCCATCCTTCTTGCATCCCCATTCCGGGAATGGATCCTTTAGCCTGAAGGTAAGGGCACAAAAAATTTGGGTCAGTACATTTTGGTGAACCCGACGTGAAACTAAAAGCCTTTTGAAAAAAAAAAAAATATATATATATATATAAATGCATTATTAAGAACATCTAGAGTCATTATAAAATTGTTAAAATTGCATATCGGACTTAGATGGTATATTATAATAAAAGACGACCTGATTACGTCTGTGCTTAGAGTACCTCAAACAAATAGAGTCCAACCTTTGTGAGACGAACTTGATAGGAGATTGGATATTATTTCATCTAGATCAATAGAACTTAGGCAAATTAAGAGGTATGTCCTAGATAGAATCCTGGATTCTGATCAGGTGACTTTGTACCATGAACTTCAGATAGCTTGCCATAGGTGGTTAGTTAATAAGAGAGCACTTGTGTCTTCTAAATTATACACCTTTGAGGAATACCTCGAGAACGTAGTTGTAGTACACAAATTTCTATCTCGTATAGAGGATCAAGAAGTCGTTATTACGGATAGATAGAGATGGAATAGAGTTCCTGGAGCTATGTTATATCAAGAGTATTGCCATGAACTTTATTTCTACAGGTCTGAGTCCGAAACAGATCATATTACTATAGCACACTTTGTCAAGTTCTCGAAAAACCATTTCCAATTTGAAGAGGACCATTTCATGACTCCTGATGAACTTGATCCTATTAATGATATCCATAAACTATTTATAGAAAACTAAGTCATTCTTTTTACTATTGTTATTTTTTTGCAACTAGAATGCTATTTTTTATCTTTATAATAATATTATAAAACACAAAAACAAAAACAAAAACAAAAACAAAAACAAAAAAAAACAAAAATCAAAACATTTCCTTTTTATAGTAGGTATATAATTAAAATATATACCTCTCAAACCTATCGCATATATATATATATATATATATATATATATATATATATATATATATATATATATATATATATATAAGTATATATATATATTTTTAAATCTAAGTTTAAGCACAATGCCTAGACTTAGGAATGGAAAAGCAGTCGAAGAAGAAGAAGATTGGTTAGGAAAACCATTAAATAACCTAGATGTCCTTCCTGAAGATCAAGTTCCGGAAGAAGGAACCCTAGACCAGCAAGAAGAAGAGCTTGCTGTAGGAAATGAACATGAAGAAATTATTAGAGAGGAAGGATCCTCATCCCATAAAATGTCTCTGGGAGGAGCTGTCACTTTTGGAAACATGGAACAATTCTAGAAGTTCATTAATACTAATATTGGTGTTTTTAATAGAGCAGTCCATATGGATAAGGATAAAATTAGTGACACTCAAGCAACTCTAGAAGACATATTTCACACATGCAGTAATCCCTTGTCCTTTATTGATCAAGAGAGTGATCAAGCTGGACCATCCAATTTGGATATGGCAACTATGATCTAGAACATGCAACAACAACAGGTTACCCAACCATCTAAAGTGCCTGTTAGCAAGCCTAGGGTCATTCCTGCACAAAAGAAACCATCATTTACTACTCTATTTTTCCAAGCTATTGAGCAACATACCTCAAATCATCAAAAACCCAAAACAAAACCAAACACCAATTACCAACAATCTAGGATACAACATAATACTACTACAAATCCTCTTCATAATACTCTTCCTACCAACACTTTGCATAATAGCAATATAGCATCTAATCCTTATGTTACACCATCATACACCCATAAATCCCATGCCTATGTCCCACCGAACCAATATGGTGGACAAACTAGCAATCTTGAAGCCATGGTGAAATAGTTAGTTTCCTACATGGACCAGATAGATCCCTATCGTCCCTCGTACAATTATCGAGAGATGTGTAGTCAGCCTCTAGATCCTATAGTTGTAGCACAATTGTATCCTAAACATTTTCCTATGCCTGTCTTGCCCATATATAAAGGAACGGAAGATCCCATAGAGCATCTTCGTATGTTTAAGATAGCATGTCATGATATATCACATGATGACATATTATTGCTAAAAATGTTTCTGAAAAGTTTAGGAGGAATGGCATTAGAGTGGTATTATCAATTACCCACTAATTCTTTGAGGAATTTCAAAGAAACAGCTGAGTCTTTTGTTCATCAATTTAGTGCCTACATCGAAAGGCATGTGACCATTAAATACTTGTACAACTTAAAACAAGACAAAGATGAATGTTTTGCTGATTTCCTAGCTAGGTGGAGACAATTGATAGGAAAATTGCACTTTGTGTTACCTTATAGGGAGATGTTGGACATCTTTATTAATAATTTACAAGACCAACTATCCTACGAGTTATCAACTGCTACCTTGACCACCTTCGATCAGGCTATAGACTTAGCTAGATGAGTGGAAGATTCTCTCATTAGGAGAGGTCAGCTTAAAAAGAAAGACGATGAGAAAACATCCAGAAATCAATATAAAAATAAACAAGTTGTGGGTGATGGAGTCACTGATAGCAAAAATATTGCTAATGTTAATGTTGTGAAGACAACAGAGAAGTTTATACTAAAACCTCTCGATAAACCTCCTCAAGAATTTACAAGGTTAAATAAACCTTTATCAACCATTCTATCACAATTATTAGAACGAGTTTTGATTCAATTACCAAATATCCAGGAACCTGATCCAACTATACCCGGATACAGAGCTTATTTACACTATGACTTCCATAGAGGACCTGGACACACTACCAACTCTTGTAAAATATTAAAACATAAAATACAGGACTTAATTGATAACAATGAGATGGAGGTGCAAGCCTTTCAACCTAAGCAAAATCCTCCTAATAATGCTCAAAATAACATCCCCCAAAACCAGAATCGGAATGCCAATCAGTCATTGGACATATTTCAACATCCTTTACCAAAATATGGCAAGGAAGTGGCTAATCAAATTGAACATCATAATGTTCCCCCTCCTACCCGATATGTAGGGACTATTAGTGGGCATTTACCCATTCATAATTTGGAAATATTTGACACAACCTTATCCATGGTTACGACCAGGCCTCTACATAATATTTGGACACCTGATCTTAGTGATACAAAATATGAGACTGAGAGTGATATGGAAATCACATCAAATCAATCGAGTAGTTCTAAAGATGAATTGGATGCTATTCACCCTATCACAAGTTCTATGGTTTTGGAAGAACTATTTCCAAGAAGAGTCACTACTAGACTATCCTCTCACCAATTACTTTCTAATGAGCAAGCCATAAACACTAGACCAAGACCCATTCATCATCCGTAGAATAATATTGTGGGTACCATCGAAGCTATTACTAGACAACAGGCTCAAAATTCTCAACAAGATCAAATTCAAAATGGTGGATCAAATCCATTTGTTTTGAAGGTTCCTAATAAAGGGAATCATGCACCTAATGTTCAACATAAACCTCCTTATAATATTAATGAACAACTATCAAATATTACAGCTAGAATTTCTCTTTTGGACCTTTTAAGATATTCTCCTACACATAGAGATGAATTAATTCTCACATTAAGCCAAATGATGGTACCACAAGACATTCAACCTGAAGCCATGGTTAATACTATAATAACTCATGAAGTTGATTGTATTGACTTTCGGGATAGAGACATACCGCAACATAGTTTACATAAGGATAACCCCTTATATATTACTGCCTTAATTGGAGATGTAGCAGTTAAACGAGTCTTGATTGATAATGGTTCATATTTAAACATCTACACTTTTGACTTCTACCAAATATTTGGGTTTAGAAGTGATGAAATAAAAATAACTGATATGATCATAAAAGCCTTCAATGACGAAACACAAGAAACGTGTGGATTTTTGACCATCCCATTGCAGGTTGGTCCGAGAACCTTGGATACGACCGTGTTTATTGTACATTGCCCTACATCATACAATATACTCTTTGGTCACCCTTGGATCAATGCGATGCAAGCCATTCCTTCAACTTTACATCAATGTGTTAAATTCGAATTTAAGAATCAGTTGGTTACCATTCATGGTGATCCTAGACCCTTTGATATGTGTGCTTTGGTAGAACCTGTTGGAGTTAAATTTTGCCCTGCTCTATCATTCACACATCCTAATTCTAATTATCCATCTAAACATGCGAAACACACACCCACAACGTCATCTAATTCTTCTCCATCATTTCTACCTCTACATATAGCTCAACCATACTCTAAACAAACCACATTAGGACCTTAGAAAGATCCTAATCCCACAACCAATGCCTCTTTTTCTACTCCTATAAATTCTATACCTATAATAGACCCATCCATCGACATCTCTACAACATCTACATCTACCAAAGGCATAGTTTCCACATCATAAGATGTAGGAAATGTTCCTTCTATCTCTTATGCTCTTACTGACGAGCTCTTACCCAATTTATCTAAAATTATTATATCAGAGAAAATGAATGCTTCTATGCAAGATTACCTTATTTTAAATAATTTACCACCATCTCCTTGTACCTTGGGCCTCCCACAGCCTATGGGAAGTACTTACCAAGTCGGGAGCTGTACTTTTATTTATAAGGGATATGACTAGGGTAGAATATCCAGAAACATCAAGACGCATCATGATGGATATGCTCGATGTTATTTTACTAATGAGTATGTTAAAGATAAATCTATAATGCTTAAATTGGGATATAAAGGGAAAGGTTTAGGACCTTTCCAAAATAGTATGAAAGAACCCTTTGAGGTAGAGCCGTGGCCTGCCCGATGTGGTGTGGGCCTATTTCCTAGTAAGGGTCAGCCCATCCCATTTGAGGATGATGACCATATCATATGTTATCAAGATTATTTGGATGAGCGCGATGCTTTGCATTTAACAAATAAGTCATTTACATGTAATATGATATCTATAGCTTACCCTAAGATGATCGCTGAATCCGATGATGAGTTGGAGGGAGATATCTTCCATGATGTCTCCGTTGAGGAATTATTACATAATGGATTTTATTTTGATGGCTCTATACCTAGTATAGCCCAGCTTGAGGCCACGACTCCTCAAGATGAATTATCCAAGCTAACCTTGGAAGAATTACAATAATTGGGCGTTTCACCCGCCCCACCTAATTTTGAGAAATATCTACACATGGAAGTAGAAAATGTCATAAAAATTAACATTGGAACCGAGGATAATCCTCACATAATCAACATTGGATTAGAATTGAGTCAAGAAAAATAGGATAAATACATTGCATTTCTTAAATAATATGAAGATGTCTTTTCTTGGACATATGAAGATATGCCAAGTTTAGACTCTTCTGTAGTTATGCATCACCCAGTAGTCCATTCGGATGCTAAACCTGTTAAACAGAAACTTAGAAAAATGCATCCTAAAGTGGCCTTACTAGTCAAAGGGGAGTTAGAAAAACTCCTGAATGTTATTTTTATACAAGCCATTGATTATGCTTGAATGGATCTCAAATGTAGTTCCAGTAACTAAGAAAGAAGCTACCAAAGTTAGAGTTTGCACAGACTTTAGAGAAATTAATGCTGCATGTCCTAAAGATGATTTTCCTCTTCCCAATATGGATCAGATCATTGATTTTACTGCTGGGAGTGGAATGATATCCTTAATGGATGGATTTTCTGGTTATAATCAGATCAGAATAGCTCCTGAAGATCAGGATAAAATAGCCTGTATTACCCCTTGGGGGACCTTTTGTTGGAAAGTGATGCCATTTGGTTTGAAGAATGCAAGTGCAATATATCAACGAGCCATGACTTATATCTTTCATGATATGATGCATGATATACTACATGATTATGTAGATGACATTATAGCTCGTTCTATTAATGAATATGACCATTTAGATGACTTGAGAAAAGTATTTTATCAGTTAAAGGAATATCTTATCCGATTGAATCCAACCAAATGTATATTCGAAGTTAAGTACAGTAAATTATTGGGGGTTTTGTTTCTTTACGTGGCATCAAAATTGACCCTCTCAAGATTGCGGATATCACTGATATGCCCGTGCCCATAAATATATCTAAATTATGGAGTTTAAAAGGTAAGATTCAAGCTATCTGTCACTTCATCGATAAGCTGGCGGATAAAACCGGACCCTTTCTTAATCTTCTTAAGAAGCATGTCTCTTTCCATTGGGACAATGAATGTCATGAAGCATTTGAACTCCTCAAAAAATATCTTCTTAACCCGCCTGTGCTTTCACCACCTAGACCTGATCGCCCATTTATCTTGTATATTTTTGCTTCAGATTTTGCCTTAGGAGCTATGTTAGTTCAACTGGATGATGAGAAAAGAGAGCGTGCTAATTATTACATTAGCAGAACATTAATAAGTTATGAAACCCGCTACACAACATTAGAAAAGTTATGTCTAGCAGTCCTATTTTCTACACATAAACTATGCCACTATATGCTCAGTCAGAAAATGTATGTTATTGCTAAATCCGATCCTTTGCAGTATCTCATGAGTCGACCTTATTTATATGGTCGCACAACAAAGTGGGTTCTTGCTCTAAGCAAGTTTGAACTCACATTTATAGGACAAAAGTATATTAAGGGTCAAATCATAGCAGATCAATTAGCTGCTACACCCTTAGAGTGTACCCATCCCTTCATCATTGAGTTTCTTGATGGATGCCTTAAACTAGAGGCAGACCATCCAGAGCAATGGTCCCTATACTTTGACGAAACCCGATGCATGAGTGAGGCTGGTGTAGGTATTATTCTAATATCTCCATAGAAACATATTATACCTCTGTCCTTTAAATTAATGTTTGATTGTAATAATAATACTCCTGAATATGAAGCTCTAATCCTTGGCTTACGAGCTGCCTTGGCACTAAAAATTAAAAATCTATTAGTTTTCGATGATTCTTAACTTGTTATAAATCAAATTAATGATGTTTATCAGACCAGAGATGATAAATTGCATCCATATAAAGCATATGTATTACAATTAATATCTTTATTTGATCAAGTTACCTTGGAAGCTATTCCTAGAACTAATAATCATGCAGCTGACGCTATGGCTACGGCTACATCTCTTTTACCCTTGGAGTTAGATGATGAACATGCTACCATCATTATTCGTTGACTCTAGGAACCCGCTTCAAATAAATCATGCTTAGAACCTTTGGATGTGTTTCTAATCAACAAAACTACTCCTAAACTTTGGTACATTGATATATTCAATTTTTTTCAAAATGGGACCTTCCCTGAAGGTTTTAATAGAAACCAGCACCGGTTATTATGTAGACGAGCAAGTCACTTCATAATAATTGGCAATACATTATATAGGAGATCTTTTAAAGGTATCCTACTGAGATGTTTGAATCTATAAGAATTTAGATCAGCTTTGAGTGAAGCCCATGATGGATCTTGTGGGGGACACTTTAGTGGTAGCGCCATTGCTAAGAAGCTCCTTAGGATAGGATATTTTTGGCCTACCATGGAGAATTATGCACATGATTACGTGCACCATTGTGACAAGTGCCAGAAACATGCTGACCTTGTCCATGTGCCTACACAAGAACTGTAGGCTATTTCATCTCCTTGGCCATTTTCAAAATGGGGCTTAGACATCATTGGAAAAATCAATCCTATGTCATCTGATGGACACAAATTCATCATAACCACCACCGAGTATTTCATGAAGTGGGTTGAAGCTATGCCCTTAGCTTCTTGCACTGGAACCCAAGTTTCCAAATTTATTTTTAATCAAATTATTTGTAGGTTCGAAATTCCTACAAATCTCATCTCGGATAATGGAACTTGTTTCAAAAATAAAGATGTCAAGAAATTATGTCAAAAATATAAAATTCAACATCGTTGGTCCACTCCCTATTATCCTAAGGGTAATGGCCAAGCAGAAGCATCTAATAAAACATTAATTAAAATCCTCAAAATACTGGTCAATAAATCTGGTCGAGATTGGCACATTCAATTATATCCTACTTTGTGGGCTTATCGAACTAGTGTTCGTACTCCCACGGGCACTTCACCTTTTGTTTTGGTTTATGGCGCTGAAGCAGTTTTTTCCTTTGAATTAGAAGTTCCTTCGTTGGCTCTACTACTTCAAGATACTGAAGTAGGAGATGAATATTGTGCTGGTAGATTTAGTCAGCTGGAACTCCTAGATGAGAAGCACATTAATGCTTTGGAACATCTTCGAGCTTACCAAAACAAGCTTAAATGAGCATACCTCAAGAAAGTTCATCATCGATCCTTTGAGATCGACGACCTTGTATTATAAGAAAATAAAAAAAAATTTAATGCAACTAAAGATATTAAAGGTAAATTCGAGCCCAACTGGCTTGGACCATATATTATCACTGCTAAATTTGGATTGGGAGCATACATATTAGCTACCTTAGATGGTAAAGATCTTAAAGAACCTATGAACATTATGCATCTTAAACACTATTATGCATAAATCTGGTCATTTCATCATTGTATATATTGTTATTTTGCATATTGTTTCATTTTAGTAATTCATATAAAAATTTCAAAAACAGTAATATTATTTATTCTTTCAATTCATAAATTAAAACCAAAATATAAAAAACATCAAAATCATCAAAATATTCAAAAACATTTTCTATTTTTGTACCTGTCAATTCTTGAAGTATTGCAATCATATTTTCAATTATTTTGGATAAATTAACATTTATTTGGAATCCTGCACTTTCACACTCACATGAATAAATATCTTGATTTTATTTGGTATGATTATTAATCTCTCTTATATCAAAGTCCACAGTTGAATTAAATAAAGTTTTGAGCATAGAGAATTGATCTTGTTATTTACTTGAACCAAGTATATCTCTTCACATTAAAATGATTTCATTGCAAATTCAATATGATGCTACATAGTAAAAGTGGTTTCTTGAGTGAAAAGTTTCCCCTGCTATCCTATCATGCACATGGTCTAGAATATTTGAAATTGACAAAAGGACAAGCTCACCCCTGCCCAAAATAAAAATCCCTTACTCTACAGCCAATCCGAGCAAGTATCCCTAGTATAGGAAGAAAAATAAAATCAAGAAAAATCATGAGAAAAAGAAAAATATCATTTTGTACCATCGCAACAATATTTCAGCATTATCTCAGTTCCAAGCAAAAATACAAAAAAAAAAAAAAAAAAAGAGAAAGAGAAAATAAAAAACAAAAAGCAATAAATCCCTTTCCCTACCCCTTGAAAAGAAAAGAAGGGTGAATGAGCTTGAATCCCTGGAATTCCAAATTATTTGAAAATTGTAAGGTAAGCCCCATAACAGGTGGTTTTTTCCCAACCCGCTTGGCCTTGGGTAACTCCTAGCGTGGTGATATGTTTGTCACATTATCGACCTTATTTTGTACAGACCTATGTCTACTTATGGATAAGCTAGCTCTTGATGACCCGACTTACATAGTAGTCTGGTACGGTTACATGCATATAAATCATGGTCAATGAACACTTATTTGGTTAATTCAAATTACTTGTATCAAATTATCTTGCTCAAAATTGGTAAATGAACAATATAATTGCACACACATTTGTATTTGAGAGATTTTGTATCATTATGATAAATCAATATCGACAATGAACTCACATATGCACATGAGGGTTCCTTACAAATCTATATTTTGCCTTTGAGATAATTTAAAATATTTATGCAAATATTTTGGAATAATTTCATCTTCTTATTTGAGAACATCTGTTTAGTATAAAAACAATTACATACATTTTTTTCAAAAATCCATTTTTTTTTTCAAACCATACAATAAAGTCACGTTTATATATACTTTCGACTTCCGCAACGATGGTATAGTTCCTAAAAAAAAAAAAAACCTAAACTGGAATTTTATGCCTAGCGCAAGTCCTCATCTTATATTTTATGTTTATCTCAAAATCAAAAATCAATTATGCAATAAAATTATTTTTGGATTTCACGATGATGGTATAAGTCTATATCTAAAAATTCTATGCCTAGTGCAAACCATTGTTCTAATTTTATTTCCCATTTATTTAATTCATAAAAACATATGGCTTACATCATTATGTTACACAATTGTGCTTTAAAAAGAACAAAAACTTTTCTATTTCATTTCATTATGTCAACATTCAATTTTGCAACAATGGTATAATTCCTAAGGAATTGTTCAAAATTTTATCACACTTAGGAATTTTATGCCTAAAAAAAATCATATTTTTAATATTTCATGCATAATATTTTCATGAAAATCTGAAAACAAATCATCACCATCATCATTTTTCATCATCACAACACAAAGTCTTAAGGCATTCTCTTAAGCACTCTTTTACTTTTAGCAATATTTCTATACTGGGATTAGCTTGATGACCTAGTGAGTGGCGAATCCATGAAATGGTCATATAACAACGACAATGTCCTTTGAAATTATTGTTAGAAGTCCCTTTATTTTTCATCAAATCATACCATAACAACCAATTTGTTTACATCAGATTATTTCATTTAAATTTTACAGCATGACATAAAATTATACTATTGCCAACGACATAATTACATGAATAATCAATCAACAATTCAAAATTTAAAGCATCATAAAACATATGGACAAGTCATATCACAAAAAGATCATATATATATATATCAAAATTATGTACATCATATCAAAACTAGATCGGTATACCACAATATATACCTTGGCATACTCAATCCTCTCAAAAATATATAGTCTATAGTCAATGTGTAGCTAGTCTCGAGAAGCCCTCAAGCTCTCAGCCTCATCTCCTCTCCCGCCCTGAGGTGGAGGAGGTGGTCCCATCAAAGTCCATGCTGTATCTTGGGTCCTCGACATCGATCATGAGGATGTATTCAATGACCCCATCGTGACTAGCTCTGTAATGCTAGCTGGAAATGGTATCCTCTGGTTCTCTGGAACCACATGATAGTACAATCCCTGGTAGAACGCGATCTGAGCAATAGCCTATGCCAAATCCTGAGTGCTTGCCCCTCTGCTCTAAGCCCTGAGTCATGTAGCCTCATATTGTAATGTTTGCACCTGAGCTTAAAGGTGGGCATTCTCTGTTCGGAGAGTCACCACCTCACTGCTCTCCCCCACCTCGACAACCTTGCCCTTATCGAGTGATGCTGGACTATCCCTCTGTTGAGAAGGGAGTCCCTTCTCTCTCCTCTCTGGCTACTATGGTCTCTTCGGATCCTGTGGCACTCTCTGGTGTCTCTCCTGAGGAGACCATCACTACTCCCTCTCTCTGTGACTCCTTGCTACATCGATGGCAGCCTGGCATCGCCTCCCCATCCATTGCACTACAACATGCATCAGACCTTGTGCTCTCGTCATATGAGGAGGGCGGATGCCTATGTACCAGGCATCATACCTGTTTGTGACCCCAACGTCATCCCCATCCACTAGCTAAATGGGGGCATCATCAACATCCTGACTCTAGAATCACTACATATCTAGAGCCCCACTCAGTGTAGTATTATCCCGGATAGTCTAGGAGTACTTGTAGTCTCTAAGAGAAGGGATCCCCTGCTGTAGAATGAACTGCCTCAAAACTCGGTCATAGCGATGGAACTCTACATCTCTCTGCTCCATCCTTAGCTAGAAGACTCACCTGATGTGATCCAACTCCTGTCCATCCTATCCCCACCCTGGATGCTATTTCCACAGCCTCCAGGTGATCTGGTCAGGGATGATGTCATCTAGCAACCTACGGGACATCGATAGATCTATCCACCATTGTGACCCTCTCTAGAGACACCAATAGAAAACCTCGGGTCTCTCCTAGTCAACCCCTATCAGTGGAAGCCCTACCGGCCTCTGCACTGCAATGTTCTCCCAACACCAAACCTGTAGCAGCGATGTTAGTACTAGACATCGACCTCCCTTGTATACGACCTCGTATAGGATCCTATATAAGAGGCATAGTACAAAGTTGCCCCAAGCAAACTTGTAGCCATGGTCTCTCATGTCGCAGACAATATCTAAAAGGAGCTATGGTAACCTGCATCCGCTCTGGTGGCATAGCAGTAGGCCACCCACTACCCCTGCCAAAACCTGAGTCAATCGAGATGCCCCAGGAATCTACCTCAATGTCTCAATGTTCACTCTGCCCTTCTCTAGGGTGAAGCTAGGGTCTCCGCACAGTCACATCATGGCATGGCCTTGATTGGCCATAGGAGTCATCAATTGCCCATGTATGGGGATCCTCAAGATCCTCCATACATCCTCTAGAGTGGGAGCCATCTCCCCTATAGGTAGCTAAAAGAAGGACAACCCCGAATACCACCTCTCTGCTAGGGCTATCAATAGCCCCATGTCTGTAGGTATTTGTGGCATCTCTACCACATGCTGTAGCCCAACCTTCGATAGTCGGTCTCGCTTCACCTGATTGAGCGTGGCTACATCGTCTCTTAGACCCTCGTATTTCCACTCCTAACTTTTTAGTAATCCCCTCTGCAAAATAAACAATAAAACAACAAAAATCATTAATAGATAATCATTAAAATTAGTTAAATCAATTTCATCTTATAAAAAAATAATATCGTCTATTATTGGATGATATCGTACTAAATTGAGTCAAATCGTCCTTGGTAGGATGAAATCATCTCCGATTTCTCAACTTGGGGATCGCCCCTTGTTGGACGGGATCACCCATATTTCATCGATTTTACCCCTAGACGAAATCGGCGATCTAGGGACGATTTTGACGAAATTGGGACGATTTCATCCCGACCTCGTTGACGGCCTAAAAATGGCCGTGATACCCCAAATATAGTCAAAATTAAAAATTAAAAATCACATAAATCAAATTAAAAAAATAATGCATCAAGTTTAGATCCCTACCCACAACCCGCGTCGGACCTCTGTCGATTTGTTTGTCGTTTCCACCATTTTGCCTTCAAAGCTCTGAAACAACAAAAGTGAACAATAACAATGAATTAGGGTTTTACCCTATTTTTTAATTTTATTTAAAAACAACTTTTTTTTAAATTTTGCTTTTCCACGCTTTTATCTCAAACGTTTGATTTGGGTAAAAACATGGAGGGGGCACCATAGTAAGCAGTCATACGATTCGACCTAGAATCGTCATCTAAAAAATGGAATAAATTTTTGCTTTCTCGTAAAGCGGGAAGAACTCGTCTTTAATGCATTTTCTTCAAAAAATTCACTAAAGAGGGGGCAAAATGTAGCACCCTAAAATTGGCACAGTTAAACCCTTAGTAAAAAGATAAAAAATTGAATTTTAACCCCGAAACCTCCCGTTAACTGCTCCCCCCATTTTTTGCTCCATTTTTATGAGTTTTTTTGATCATTGGACGATATTGTCGTTGATCAGACGAGATCGTCCCAGATCGGATGAATTCATTTGGAATAGAATGTCCAGACGATTTCGTCCAAAAATCAAATTTTCATAATTAGCTTCTGTTTCAATGACCTCTCCAACTTGGGCAGAAGCGTGTCTGCACAGTTGGAGATTCCTCCATTGGAGATCTCCTAGATTGGGATGATCCCCAACCTCCTAACCTCCCCCTAATTCTATATAAATTGGGATTTTCTCAGTTTATCCCCCTGGATCTCCTTATGACTCTCTCCTTGGTTGATTTTCCCTGCCATTTAGCTTTGCTATATTAAGACGTCCTATCCACCATTATTTGCACTCGTAGTTTCAAGTTTTCATTGCAGGATTTCACTGTGCTTCAGCTAGAGGAAGCTCGAATCGTCGTAGGCGATTCCACACAATTTTGGATGATCCTATCATAGATCGACGATGATCTCGTATGATTGAAGGTGATCTAGACTGTAGTTCATATTGGGGGTAATCAAAGCCCTGAGTTTGCATTTCTCATCTTCCTTCCTCATTTTAATATGCATTAGCTTGATTATTTTCATTCTGCATCCTGGAGTTCACCTCATTTAGCATAAATGCATGATAAAGTTAAAATAAGTTATTAAAATAATGAATTTCCTTTAATATGCTATCTAGATTTATCAATTAAACATTTATACTATCATTTCTATCATTTTACATTATTCTTGCAGTTGTATTTTTGGTTTTTGGTGTCTGTTTCTGGTATTGTAGGTTTCAAATAATTGGTGTCACGTCGAGTTCACCAAAATGTATTGACCCAAATTTTTTGCACCCTTACCTTCAGGCTAAAGGATATGTTCTCGAAATAGGGATGCGAGAAGGATGGGACAATACCTCGGACTGAGAGGCCCTTTGAAGGTCGCATCTCTCGGGGGAGGTGTATAAGGATGAATTTTCGATGGATGGTGGGGTTCACCAGGAAACTTTGAGTGGCAGTTTCCATGCCTAGGTTGAGAATGGGTTTGATGTGTTCATTTTATACTCAATCATTCATATTCCTAGGTTGGCCAAAATGAATCTAAGCTATTCTATATGAAGATGCCAATTTATATGAAAATAGAAAGCATGAATGAATCCTAAATGTCAAGAATATATTAAATGAGAAAGAATGCACCTAATTTCGGATGTTTTATGAAGATTATGAAGCTTGTAGGTGTCTAGATCATCTCGAATATGAGAAGATCATCTACAATTATACATAATCATCCCAGATCATAGGTGATCACCTGAAATCAAACAAGATCATCGTCGATCTGATGAATTCGTCAAACGAATTCGTCAGAAACCTGCAATCAAAGAAACAGACACCAAAAACCAAAAATGCAACTACAAGAATAATGCAAAATGATAGAAATGATAGTATAAATATTTAACTGATAAATCTAGATAGCAGATTAAAGGAAATGCATTATTTTAATAACTTATTTTAACTTTATCATGCATTTATGCTAAATGAGGTGAACTCCAAGATGCAGAATGAAAATAATCAAGCTAATGCATAATAAAATGAGGAAGGAAGATGAGAAATGTAAACTCAGGGCTCTGATTGCCCCCAATCTGAACTGTAGTTGAGATCACCTTCAATCGTATGAGATCATCGCTGATCTATGACAGGATCATCCGAAATCATGTGGAATCGCCTGCGACAATTCGAGTTTCCTTCAGCTGAAGCATAGTGAAATACTGCAATGAAAACTTGAAACTATGAGTGCAAATAGTGGTGGATAGGATGTCTTAATACAACAAAGCTAAATGGTAGGGAAAATCAACTAGGGAGAGAGTCAGAAGGAGAGCCAGGGGGATAAACTGAGAAAATCCTAGTTTATATAGAATTAGGGGGAGGTTAGGATGTTGGGGATCATCCCAATATGGTAGATCTCCAATGGAGGAATCTCCAACTACACAGACACACTTCTTCCCAAGTTGGAGAGGCTGTTGAAATAGAAGCTAATTATGAAAATTTGGTTTTAGGACGAAATCGTCTGGATGTTCTGTTCCAGATGAATTCGTCCGATCTAGGACAATTTCGTCTGATCAGCGACGATATCGTCCAATGGTCAAAACAACTCCTAAAAATGGCAAGAAAAATGAGGGAAGTTATTAACGGGCGATTTCGAGGTTAAAATTCAAATTTTTATCTTTTTACTAAGGGTTTAACTACACCAATTTTAGGGTGCTACAGATAGAGTAGGTGATAGTAGAGGAGCAGGAGGTTCCTAAGGAGGAGGAGGATTTGGATCCAGAGGAGAGAGATTCTCCTTTAAGAGCATAGTTGCATGATGTAGAGGCTGAGCTCCAGTCATCCAAGATCCAGGTATAGCAACATGATGCTATCATTACCCTATAGAGTGCTACTATAGTACAATAATATGCTACTATAGAGTATCTCATGACTCAGATACAAGCTTTATAGGATGTTATTGGGGGCGGTTCTACTAGGATGTAGGTTTTTGTTGATCCTTCCACACCTCAGGGTTCTACAGGGATAGATTCGGGGGTAGAGATTAGGCAGATGTAGAATTTTCTAGATGAGTATGAGGCAGAGATTGTTGGTCATGTAGGCCACATTGCTTCTCTCCAGATGCAGATCAGGAGGCTATGAGCCACTCCTAGGGAGAGGATAGGTGCAGGTGGATCATAGGCTAGTGGGCTCTCCACCTCAGGGCAGTCTTCCATTTGGCCTAGTTAGAGGACCCAAACTCTCACAAAGAGGCCAATAGGCTCACACCACTCCACCCGAGATCCATCCATAGGGGGTGGTACTGTAGGGGCACAGGCCCAGTGT
Source organism: Wollemia nobilis (assembly GCA_028583015.1). NCBI lineage: Eukaryota > Viridiplantae > Streptophyta > Pinopsida > Araucariales > Araucariaceae > Wollemia > Wollemia nobilis. The sequence continues at coordinate 17,369,766 of JAQPPZ010000521.1, forward strand.
TTGATTGATGATGTATTAGACTTTTATTTTTGGTCAACTGACCTATATGAGGCATTTTTTTATATCCATGCACTTTGAGATACACATTTTGAGATACTTTTTGAGACATACATATTTATATGAGATCTTTGCATTATGCTTCATTATGTGTGTCATTTATTGTTTATGTTTGTGTTTTACTTATGTTATGATGACGACATTATGATGAGTTGATATATGTGTTAGATGATAGGTGATATTTATGATGATATGGATATTGAGATGGATTCTTATGTGGATGTTTATGTAGATGCTTATATGATTTGATTATTGTGACATGATGTGATGTATCATGAGTTGATTTGATGATGGATTTATGATTCTATGTATGGGTGAATGTAATGATGTGATATTAGATATAGATGGATGCTTTATGAAATTATGTGTTTATGGATGCAATGTTTTCGTTAGATACATGTTTAATTTTGATTTAATTTTATGCATCTAACTTATGTTATGATATGGTAAATGCAATGTGTCATGCACCATTTATATGATGTTTAATCTAATGTAAATGAACCTGTATGCTTTGATCACTTAAAACATAAGAAATGCATATGATATGATTTCAAAAATATAAATGGGTGATACCACATAAATTATAACAATCATGAAAGTAAATAATCATTCTTATCACAAGAACTAATTATTTGGGCATTCATATGTGAAATGTATTGGCGTGTATGCATGTAATTTCTTGATAAAGTTTATGTTATTTAAAAGGTTCAAAATAGTCAGTGGTTGTGTAGATATTATTTCTAACATCTATCCGGTATCTAGCCTACTTTGTTTATACCCCTTAATTTACAAACTTCATGAAGAAAAGTGATGATGTGATGAATGATATGACTTGTTGCTATGTAGGAATTTTTGAGGCTCTTCCTAGGACTCAAACACTATAGTTACTCTATCAATAGTCTCGTACTAACCATAATAGACTTTTGAAAAAGTAAGGCTTTCATCATGGACCTAGAGATTCATTATCCCTGTGTGTGCAAATGAATACATTTAGATAGAACTCAAGCATTTCCTTTGATGTCAAGCAAGATTATTTTAGCCCATTTCTAAGATTATGGATCCTCAAATTTTCATCTTATCTTGTGTTGGATTTAGTTGGATTATACCACTAGGTAGAGTTGGGTTACCTAAAGCTAGCTCATCCACATGCAAACATTGGTCTACATAAATGCAAGATGTTATTGTGATAGATATATCATCATGCATAAGGGTATCATCATTATCATACATGGTTGTACACCAAACTTGTAATGGGGACCACCTTCAGGTTTTGTGCAATGCTGAGAATTCTAGAGATTCATGTTCCATTCCCTTCTTTTCTTCATTTCATTTGGGATACTTGCTCATGCTCAGTGATGAAAATCACTGTTTATTTTTGACTATTTTTTTTTGTTTTTCTCTTGAGCAAGGAATTTATGTAAGGATGAAACTCACATGTTTTTTTTACCTTTTGACATTTTGCTTGACTTTGGGATTTTGAATTATGACTTTGGAAACTGGGATTTTGAATTTGTGCTTTGTTTCGAGATTTTTTCTTGTTTTAATGAAAGCAAGGGATTTATATAGTGATGATAATCACTCATTTTTGGGTAGGACAGAAATTTTCCTTTAGCTAATTATCAGCACCTTTGAACCGGTCGCACAGGGGGATAAGCAAGGAAGACCCTTTTTTCTTAAGGTAACCTAGACCACTTTTTACAGATTTCATATTTCCCTTGTACCAACTAAGATTTTAGTATTTTTAATTAGTGATAGGATACTGAATATCCGAGGCATTCATGACTAGACCTTACTCTCTACTAATCAATATGGCTTCCCACAAAACTGATAAGACCACTAGATATGGTTGAATGATAAAAAAATATTAGCCTATTCTGTATATCAACATTAAATGGTTGTGTTGAAAAACATAGTTACACATATGGATGAATGGATGAAGATGGACTTGTGTACTTGTGGTTGTGATACAAACTGTGGCATATTTTGCAAGAGTGTGATCATAACATATGCAAATGCAATGGATATGTATGTTTGATGCAATGCGACTATATGGATGCATATGTAAGAAGCAACTATTTTTGTATTTTTGATGTTTGCATTGTTTTTGTATTTTTGATAATATTTTGACCAAAGGGCTTATGGTGCCTTTGGGGATTTTTAGAATATGACCAAGTGGCGTGAAGCCACCTTTGGAGCATTTTTGATTGAATATTTACCAAGCGGTGTGAAGATACCCTTGGAGCATTTTTGATTAAATTTTGACCAAGTGGTGTGAAAGCACCCTTGGAGCATTTTGATTGAATTTTGACCAAGTGGTGTGAAGATACCCTTGGAGCATTTTTGATTGATTTTTGACCAAGCGGTGTGAAGATACCCTTGGAGCATTTTTGATTGATTTTGACCAAGCGGTGTGAAGATACCCTTGGAGCATTTTTGATTGATTTTTTTTATATTTTTTGTGTTTTTTGAATTTGTTTGTATTTTTGAAGCTTTATATTTGGATGTTTTTGTATTTTATGACATATTTGAATGTTTTCGTAATTTATGACATATTTGAATGTTTTTGTATTTTATGTATATTTGAATGTTTTTGTATTTTATGACATATTTGAATGTTTTTGTATTTTATGTATAAAATATCTTCAAATGAATGATATTGATAGGCTCAAGCTATTCAATACCATCCAATGATGTGAGGTGATATGCTCGAGGCCCAACCCTTTCTAAAATCATGTAGGGGTCTATCTAGTTTACCATAAATTTGTCTCGTAGGTGTGGTGGTAGATTTGAGTTTTTTTTGTTTTCTTTGAGCACAAGATCACCAACTTTTAATTCTCTTAAGTGGACTTTGCTATTGTAAGCTCACACAAGGTGATCCTGGTAAATGCAGAGATGCTCCAAGGTATTGATTCAACATTCATCAAGAAGCGTTAACTGATCAAGGTGGGCTTACCACACAGTGTCATCATCTATGAAGTCCTTCAATGCTATGTGCAGGGCTGGAATCTCCAACTCTAAGGGCATGATAGCCTTAGTGCCATATACAAGTGAAAACATGTTGCCCCAATGGGTGTCCGCACACTAGTCTTGTATGCCCACAATGCCAAAGGCAATTGCATATGCCATTTCTTATGATTATATTTCACTATTTTCCTCAAGATGGAGACTATTGTTTTGTTTGAGGTTTTTGCTTGCCCATTTTCTTGCGGATAATAGGGTATTGAAAAATTGTGCTGAATGTGATATTTGTTCATTAAAGTAAGCATATTTTTTTTCTTGAAAGATGGCCCATTATCTAATATTATCTTTGAATGGAACCCAAAATGACTTTTGATATTGTGGAGTTTAAAATTTGCAATCCTTGGTCCAGTTGTCGATGTCAAGGGGATCGCTTCAACCCATTTGGTGAAATACTCAATGGTCGTTATGATGAATGTGTGTCAGCCTGAGGATGGGGGTGATATCTTCCCAACTAAATCTAGTCCCTACTATGAAAAGGACCATGCTACATGGATGGGTTGCAAGGCTTGTGATGGCAAGTGAGTGAGGTTTGCATGATGCTGGCACTTAATGTATTTCTTAACATACTCACAATAGTATTTTTCCATAGTGGGCCAATAATAACCCATTCTCAAGTATGCGCTTAACAATGGTCATGCCACTAAAGTGACCACCACACGTACCATCATGAGCTTGCAAAATTACCCAGGATACTTCCTGGGGCTCAAGAAAATGAAGGAGCATTCCATCATAGCCTCGTCTATAAAGGATCTCTCCTAGAAAGATATACCTCATTGCCTTCTATTTAAATGCTTGTCTTTTAGCATACGATAGGCCTTACAATACCATTCCAAGTCTAAGGAAGTCCCATAATTAGGAAATCCAATCCTAATAAGCCACAAATTCTATGGATAAAATGACATGCCCCTGTTGTGATCCAAAATTTGTGAACATAGATTGAGAAATCACCCTATGGTGGATGGTTGTACCACACTCTGTAGGACCTTGAGAGATCAAATATTCCCAAGGTGATGCTTGCAAGAAATATCTATCTCCGAAGGACCAATCCTGATTTGGTTTGATCTGAATCATGTTTACTAACTCTTGATTGTCAATAAAATCATGTTGTATTGCTGAGTGTACAAGAAATTTAATGTGAACAGTTGTGAAATCAATAGATGGATTCTGAGGGATTAAGGATCTGAAAGATGCCATGGTGTCTACAAATCTATTTGATGTATGAGGGATTGCCTCGATGTCATACCATTCCAGTTGGGCTAGGTAAGTGTAAACAAGCTCCTTGTAAGCTTTCAATAGTGGGCACCTACATTGGAATAATCCTTTGACTTGATTAACTATGAGAAAAAAGTCACCAAAGATATTCAATATTTTAATGCCCATTACAACGTTTTTTTGGAGTCCTAATATCAGGGCCTTATAATCTATGTTATTTTTCATGCAATGGAAGTCTAGATTGAATGATAAGGGCAACGAAGTGCCTTGCGGTGTGATAAAGACTATCCCTACTCTACCCCCTTGCTCATACTTTGAACCATCGAAGAACAATGCCATGTATATTTATTTTTTAGGTTCTTCGAGTTTGGGTGGATCTGATAATACAAAGACCACATCATCAGGCAATTCTATGGTGAGAGGCTTGCTATCTTGAAGAGGTGCCTTTGCTAATTGATCTACTATGACTTATCCCTTAATGGACTTCTGCTAACTCTAGATAAAATTTTGTCAATAGCATGATCCACTTTGCAGTACATGTATTATGATAGGTCTTGTTCATCATATACTGCAAAGGATTTTGTTTTGATATAATGTAGGTCATATGGCTTAACATGTAGTGTCACAACTTTCTGGTTGCAAATACCATCACTAAACATAGCTTTTTTACATACGTATATCCTAGTTCATAACTCACCAAGGTGCGACTGATGTAATATACGACTTGCTCTTTATCTTGTGCATTATTTTGGTCCAACATGGTGCCTAAAGCAATATCAGTAGCTGATATGTATAGTAAAAATGGTACGTATGGTCTTAGTGGAGCCAATACCGATGGTGTTTCCAGGTAGGTTTTGATCTCTACAAAGGCTTGTTGGCACTCTTCATACCAATTAAATGGGACATTCTTGCATAGCAACTAGTTCATGGGCCTACACTTATCTAATAATTAAGCAATGAACCATTTGATGGATGCTACCTTGCCTTGTAGGCTTCTTAACTCCCTAATGTTGGTAGGGGTGGTTATTTCCATTATAGCATTTACCTTTGCAAGATTGACTTTGATGCCTCTCTTGGAAATGATGAAACCTAAGAGCTTACCAGAAGTTATTCCAAATACATACTTCCTAGGGTTCAATATGACATTGTGCTCAATGAGGCCATCAAAGAATTTCTAAAGTATTTCACCATGATCTTGTCGCGCTAAAGACTTGGCCAGCAAGTCATCCATTTAGTCTTCTAAGATTGTGTGCATGTAGTCATGGAAAATATATGTCATGGCCCACTGATACGTGGAACCAACATTCTTCAGGCCAAATGGCATCACCTTGTAACAAAATTTTCCCATGGAATAATAAAAGTGGTCTTATACTGGTCTTCATGTTTGATTCATATTTGATTGTATCCAAAAAACTCATCCATAAAGGAAAGCATCTCATGACCTGTAGTGGCATTAACAAGAGCATCTATGTTTGGCAATGGGAATGAATCCTTTGGATTTGCCCTATTCAAGTCTCTAAAATTTGTGTAAATGTGGACTCTTCCATCTAGTTTTCCCACGGGCACCATGTTCAAAACCCATTTGGGGTAGTCAATGGAAACTATGAAAATCACATCCAACAGTTTTTACAACTCGTTCTTCACCATCAAAGCGATGGTTGGATGCAATTTCCTCAATTTTTGTTTGACTGGATTCTTCATGGGGTCTAATGAAATATTGTGAACAACTAACTTTGGATCAATCCTTGGCATATATTTATAAGTCCAAGAAAAACTATTTGGCCTCTCTTTAAGGAGAGAAATTATGATGGCTTGTTCCTCTAGAGATAGTATTTATTTGAACTTGACTTTATTTGGTTGAGTAGGATCATCACTGATGTCCACATTGAAAATAACTTCTATAACCATATGTGACCCATCCTTCAACTGATGATGCATGGGTGTCAAATGAATGTCATCGATGGGATTTACAAGTCTTATTGACTCAAGATCCATATTAGCATGGAATACGTCATATGCACATCCTAATGCAAAATGGAATGGTTGTAACACCTCTTCGCTAAAGAAAAGGTTTTTAGGCTCTATGGGTGAATCAACACGATCCCAATTAATAGCCTCTATATCAAGACACAATGGTTTAGTGGGATCCACTGGGTTATGAAGTCGAGTTGTCAAATAATTAGATATTGTATTGATGGATGGAATGAAATCTCTAGGACCACATGGGTGAATTCTTGTCTTAGAGGTTTCCCCTCCATACTCATGATGAGGCTTTGGAGGGAAAGAAATATTTGGATTTGGCCCATGAGCAGGCCGAATAATAGGATCATGAGGTTCTAAGAGCTCTATTAATGTAGGCAGAGGGGGATTGACCACACAATGAATGACATCTAAGTTGACAGGTATTCCCAAAACCACAATCCAGGGTCTATGGCATGAAGTGCCACTTCTCTTCCTACCAACATGTTGGATTACCGTAAGTGGTAAGGCCCAAGATTAGCCATCTCAGTCTCATCATCAAAGTTGTCATAACTTATCCAAAATACATTAGCATTGGTATGTGGCCCCAAGATAAGGAGCACATCTCTTGGCCCTAAGTAGGCCATCTCTGTCTAATACTCATATTATTTGTCACTTATGAAGATGCCATTTGCACTAGTATGTTGCCCCAAGTTAAGGGGCCATTGCCTTATCCCTAGGTAGGGTATCTCTGTTGAGTCCTCTGACTCATAACCACTTTCATCCGATATGTACCCACTCTCATTATGGCTAGAACAGGCAAGGCTTTGTAAAGAGTGAGGCCCATGATAGGCTAAAATTTCTTGTGCCTCATCATTGCTCACCTCGTATTTGTTTCCTTCTCACTCTTCATCCCATAAGTTTTAAACTGTTGGGATGAAATCAATTGTAAAGCTTTGATGATAAGTCTCACGTGGTGGTATGTTTACCACAACCACTTATTTGTTGCTCAGATATCTTGTAATTGGTGGGTGATAAGGAATAAAATTGATGTCTTCTCCTAACCCCAAGCTTAATCTATCCAAGGATACTACTAGAGAGTCATCTCAACCTTTGATGTGATAGCCTATCCCAAACCTATTAGAGGGAAGTTGGTATTGTGGCTTGAATGGCCGTCTATGTCCCTGCTCATATATACCAAGATCGTAACCATGCCAATGGAAATGTTCAAAATAGGTTATAGCAAACTCAATATTAAATAGGTAACAAAAATTAACAATGAATAGTTCATCATTGTCCTCTTCTTTGTCTGTAGACTTATGGGCACAATCTAGGCCAACATAGACAAAGTTGGTTTGATTGGGAAGGATTCCAAGTGAAACCATTGTTCCCACTGGTGGTCTTAGATATTTTGGTCGTCCCATATCCTATGCAGACTCTATGATGAGTGTGAATTTTATATTTTGAACAAGATACTATCCTATCCTTGTGCTTGCCAAGTGTATTATCACATGTGATATGGATGATCCTATAGATGACACTGGTGAAGCGGGTACTAGTATCTCCTCAGCTTGATCTTGGAGATCTTCTTCTTCCATGGGACTTGGAATTTTCTCAATGCCTATGGTTAGTGCTTCCTTGAGCTTTATTTCCTCAACTAAGGTCACATTTAGCTTCTTATTGTCTTTTGGTTTAGCCATTGATTGTCTCTTAGAAGTATTAGTCATTTTGGGTGCAAGATTAGGTGTTGATGTGTCTGGGTCTTTATGTACCCCTTTGTATCTATTATCTAGTTGTGTATTTAGGAGGTTTTGGCCCAAAATTCACCATCGTCCCACCTTGGTATGGTGGTATATTCCCATAATCCCACCCTGGGATGATGGTGAGCCATCATCCTAGGGTGGGACGGTGAGCAAGTTTGACCCAGAAAAAGTCAAATCTAGGCCAAGTGGAATCTAGAAACTGCCATCTAGCATGCCATTTGGAGCATGTGGGTTAGAGGGCACTGAGTCCTTATGAAATGCTTCATAATGGAGGTCCAAAATGGATATTATCTTCCCCATCCAGTGCATACCTCCCATTTTAGAAGTGGCACCTTGTGCCATGCATGCCCTTGCATGCATTTTTGCACATAAGCCCTTTTGGGATATAAATTGGGTTCAATATCCACAAAAAAACATAGATAGGAGTTATAGGATATGCAATAGAGTGCTTCCAATATTTACCCTCACATTATTGCACATTTTTGCCCCTGGAATCTCCCTTTTTGCCAAGGAGGTTACCGAGCGACTTCAAGAAGGTAATTCAAGGATAACTTTTCCATCCGGGTGAATTTCTTCACAAAATTCAACAAAAACACACCTTATGTTGTTTAGGAACATATTATAGTGATTTGGTAACAAAAAGTATCCGGATTTTGTGGGTATCCCCTCCTAGGGTGCCCTCCAAATAGTTGCAATCACCATCGCCCCCCCTGGGATGAGGGTAAATTATTAAAAAAATTCATTACTATTTTTAATTGGTAATTTTATATATTGTCTCATTATTCTACAGTTAAAATTTCAAGTGATTTTGAGTTAAAATGAAATAATTATAGCATTTTTAAGTTTTCGCAGGCTCGTAGGGCCCATCCAGGCACCCCAGTTTGATGCAGGTGGATCCGGGATCCAATTTGAAAATATGATCATATGGGTTGTCTTGAAATGTCACTTTATGCATACTGACCAAATTTCATGAGTTTTAGATAAGTGCAAGTTTGATATTTTGTTGTCTTTATTTTCACATGTTGTAGGTGGGCGACGCTAAATCGAGGGGTCTATGGATGCAATTTCCAATATTTTTTGGATGATATACTCCCAAAAAAACCTCTTTAATATCTCTGAAAATTTTTAAGTCATTTAGATATAATTTTATGCATTTTTAATTTATATGCCATTTTGCCCTTATGGGGATTGCATGTTTTCACCATACACCCTTGCTATTTGACCTCTTTTTGCTTCCTTGTGTGCAGGTGTAGGTAATTATAAGGATTTGGGAAGAAATATAATACATAATAGAACCTATATACAAGTAGAAGCGGCATTGGCTCACCCACCTCGATTGTGGGTATGCGGAGAAACATTGGATGTTCACCCGGATTCCGTGAAAGACTTGGTCTGTGGGCACCCAATATTGTAACAATTGTATCACATTTTGAGACCTAAAGGGGACTGTTGTTTAACCTTGGATATGATCCAAAAAATTAATTAGAAGAGACTTGCTTTAATTCATTTCCTTTTGTTTGGTATTATTTCCTTTTCACATGCATGCTTCCTTTTTGATGCTCATGAGCAAGATGGGGTAGATACGCATATTGTTTTACATAATTTGGTGCACCATTTTTCCCTAATTAAACCAAAAAATGAGGAAATTTTTATAAGAGTTGTATGCAATGATTCATAGGATGAATGCAATTTTGATATGATCGAGTGATCTTTGATTGACTTTGATTATGATTATTTGAAGATTTGAACTACCCCCTCACACATTGAATTGGTGAGGGAAGGGCAATGAATGAAGCGACAAGTTGCTTGACCACTTCGAATAGCTTTGGTTCCTTTCTAGTGTTTGTTCTTTTAATGGGCAAACCCCCATCCAAGTGCGATTTCAATTGTTTACGATGATCATTCATCCCTATCCAGGGGAGCGGTCCGACCACAAATGGCCTTCTTAGGGAGTTAGGATGAGCGATTCTATTTATTCTTTTATTGCATCACTTGGTCCAGTATTTTTGGTGTCATAAGAGAATTAGGATGATTCCATCGTACCCATGGAGTAGTCCGACCATCTTGATCTTTGGGGTTGAGGTGATTCATCATAATTCCAAAATGAGTAATTTACCCCAAGTAGCTTTATGGTAACGTACTCATCTCACTGAGTTGCATGGAGTGCAAATTGCTGCAACCGCTGAGTTGTTAGAGGAAGTAACTGAATACGAAGCTTACACAAGGTTTATTTTTATGTGATTTTTTTGTTATTTTGATCATTATGATGGTTAGGGACCATCAAAATGTGCTTATTTGATTTTTTTGCTATTCCTCCTGGAAGGAATCTTCCTGATTTTGCCTATGCAGTTGACCGCTGTCAGATCCAGTGACCACTAAGTACCTGCCTATGGCTGATATCACCCTAAGTGGCTAAGAAGTTCGGGACGCTAATGTCAGCAGCGGTTGAGGCACGACTTGAGAAGTACAAAAGGGGATCTAGGATTTTGACATTTCATTCTTCTAGCTAGTGATTTACTTTCCAGAGCTCTGACGAGAAAGTGACATTTGCAACTTGGAGTGTTGTTGCATTGGAGACTATGGCTATGTAGGGAGAGACATCAACAAGAAAAGGAGCCAAGCTTCTCGGGTATTCTCTCGACCTTAGCCCTGTTTTCTTTTTTGGTAAAATTGAACCTCACTAAGTAACCGATAAATGAACTTTACTAAACTTACTGGCAATGAACCAAATTTGTAGATAGGTTTATGTTAGGTTTTGTTTTGGTGGGCTTACCCGCATTTTGCTTATTTTTCATTTTTTTTGGCATTTTCGACCTAGGGCATATGCTTCTGTTATGTCGCCTATCGGCCGCTATCGCTCAGAGCGGCCATCTCGGCCTAGAGTTTGGTCATTGTCGCTTAGAGTGGCAACGGCTAAGATCCTTAGGCAAAAATTATAATTTTTTTGATTTTGTGAGATGATTAATTGATTTTTTTGAATTTCTGAGCCAATTTTTTTGTACTATGCTGCATGATTAGGTGCATTTATTCCTCTTTTGCTTAGACTTAGGATAGTTTATCATTATTTGCACTATTTTTCATGTTTTATTGTGATTTATGCCTTAGATGCATTGTAGTTATACCTTTGATTTTTGCTCTTAGATTCTCACTGCTCGGGCTCGGGACCCGAAGCTCCTAAATGACCTCCTCCCACTCCTGGATGATATGGACTGGGCCTGGTTTAAGGCCCACGGACTGTAGTATGTCACTCGACTACCACAGATTATGTTGGATCAGGCCTACCTCACTACCCTGGTTCACCGATGGGACCCTAGGATGAACACCTTCCATATTCCTACTAGTGAGATGACTATCACACCGGAGGACATGTATAGGATTTTCTGGATCCCCTTTGATGGAGTGGCCATCGTCTCTTTGGCCACTAATGATCGTGATGCAGTTTTTCTTTGAGTGTTTGGGGGGCACGTTGCGGTTGCCTTCAAGGACACCAAGTTTGGAGGTGTATCTATTATATTCTGGTACAGGGAGCGTGTCTTCTTGGAGAGGCATGCGGTATTGTTGATGGTCATCAACAACATTCTCATCCTGGATTGCTCAGGCTTGAGGTTCCCGTGGAACCTCCTTGTGATGGTTCAGGACTTGATGGATAGCATGGAGCCTATCATCTACGCATGGGGTAGGTCTCTGCTAGCACAGTGCTATGATGAGTTGTATCACATCCTTCGGTGGGGATGCATCAGCATTGGTTGCAGCTTGCTCCTTCAGGTATGGGGATGGGAGCATATCAGCGTGGATCATCCCAGAGGACTCCCCACTAAGATTACAGTTATTGATGCTAAGATGCAGTGCTATGCTTCCAGGTGGGCTCGAGAGCACGAGGAGTGCAAGAGCCACCCTAATGTAGGGGAGCTCCCCTATTATACTGCTACTTTCACTGGGTTGTAGGCTAGAGCCATCATGTGGTACCCATATTACGAGTGCCCAGCTTGGGATGATCCACCCAGCTTTATAGCTAGGATGCGGCGTGAGTGGTGGCTCATTGGCTGCAAGGTCGACATCAAGGAGTATTTCTTCTACTCTCGAGTTCTTCGTCAGTATGGATTACAGTAGGATGTGCCACTTGTCCCATTCTTGTATAGGCGCATCAGAGTAGAGAGAGACCTCCCTCCCCCATATATCATAGAGTTGGTTGATGAGGAGGATGCCCCAATAGTTGATCCATGAGTCATTGGGGGAGTCATAGATGCATTTGTGCAGTGGTGGGGTGATCAAATGTGGCATGGTGATGGTAGTCTAGGTCATGAGGATGATGGTGGAGATGGTGGGGTAGATCCAGAAAGGCATAGAGTCCAAGCTAGGACTGAGGTATGGGGCCAATCGATAGAGAAGGTGGTAGTGGAGGAGTAGGAGGCTCCTAAGGAGGAGGAGGAGTTGGATCCTAAGGAGAGAGATTCTCCTCTGAGAGCATAGTTGCATGATGTAGAGGCTAAGCTCCAATAGGCCAAGATCTAGGTACAATAGCATGATGCTATCATTACCCAATAGGATGCTACTATAGTACAGTAAGATGCTACTATAGAGTAGCTCATGACTCAGATACAGGCTTTATAGGCTGCTATAAGGGGTGGTGCTACTAGGATGTAGGTTGTTGTTGATCCTTCCACACCTCAAGGCTCTACAGGGATAGATCTGAGGGTAGAGATCAGGTGGATGTAGACTTTGCTAGATGAGTATGAGGTGGAGATTGCTGGTCATGTAGGCCACATTGCTTCTCTCAAGATGCAGATCAGGAGGCTAGGAGCCACTCCTAGGGAGAGGATAGGTGTAGGTGGATCACAGGCTAGTGGGCGCTCCACCTCAGGGTAGTCTTCCATTCGGCCTAGTCAGAGGACCCGAACTCTCACAGAGAGGCCAGTAGGCTCACATCGCTCCACCCGAGATCCATCCACAAGGGGTGGTGCTGCAGGGGGCATAGGCCTAATGTTTGATTGATGATGCATTAGGCTTTTATTTTTGAGGTCAGCTGACCTATATGACTATAGCCTTCGGGAATTTTTGTATATCCATGCACTTTGAGATACACATTTTGAGACATACATATTTATATGAGATCTTTGCATTATGCTTCATTATGTGTGTCATTTATTGCTTATGTTTTTGTTTTACTTATGTGATGTGATGATGGCATTATGATGAGTTGATATATGTGTTAGATGATAGGTGATATTTATGATGATATGGATATTGAGATGGATGCTTATGTAGATGTTTATGTAGATGCTTATATGATTTGATTATTGTGACATGATGTGATGTATCATGAGTTGATTTGATGATGGATTTATGATTCTATGTATGGGTGGATGCAATGATGTGATCTTAGATATGGATGGATGATTTATGAAATTATGTATTTATGGATGCAATATTTTCATTAGATGCATGTTTAATTTTGATTTAATTGTATGCATCTAACTTATGTTATGATATGGTAAATGCAATGTGTCATGCACTATTTATATGATGTTTAATCTAATGTGAATGAACATGTATGCTTTAATCACTTAAAACATAAGGAATGCATATGATATGATTTCAACAATCTAAATGGGTGATACCACAGAAAGTATAACAATCATGAATGTAAATAATCATTCTTATCACAAGAACTAATTATTTGGGCATTCATATGTGAAATGTATTGGCGTGTATGTATGTAATTTCTTGATAAAGCTTATGTTATTTAAAAGGTTCAAAATAGTCAGTGGTCGTGTAGATATTATTTCTAACATCTATCCGGTATCTAGCCTACTTTGTTAATACCCCTTAATTTACAAACTTCATAAAGAAAATTGATGATGTGATGAATGATATGATTTGTTGCTATGTAGGAATTTTTGAGGCTCTTCCTGAGACTCAAACACTCTAGTTACTCTATCAACAGTTGTGTACTGACCATACAAGACTTTTGAAAAGCAAGGCTTTCATCATGGACCTAGAGATTCATTATCCCTATGTGTGCAAATGAATATATTTAGATAGAACTCAAGCATTTCCTTCGATGTCAAGCGGGATTCTTTCAGCCCATTGCTAAGATCGTGGATCCTCAATTGTTCATCTTATCCTGTGTTGGACTTAGTTGGATTATACCACTAGGTAGCATTGGGTTACCTAAAGCTAGCTCATCCACATGCAAACATTGGTCTACACAAATGCAAGATGCTATTGTGATAGACATATCATCATGCGTAAGGGTACCACCATTGCCAGGCATGGTTGTACACCAAACTTGTAATGGGGATCACCTTTCGGTTTTGTGCAATGCTGAGAATTCTAGGGATTCAAGTTCCATTCCCTTCTTTTCTTCATTTCATTTGGGATACTTGCTCATACTTAGTGATGAAAATCACTATTTATTTTTGACTGATTTTTTTTGTTTTTCTCTTGAGCAAGGGATTTATGTAAGGATGAAACTCACTTGTTTGTTTTGACTTTTGACCTTTTGCTTGATTTTGGGATTTTGAATTATGACTTTGGAAACTGGGATTTTGAATTTGTGCTTTGTTTCAGGATTTTTTCTTGTTTTAATGAAAGCAAGGGATTTATGTAGTGATGATAATCACTCATTTTTGGGTAGGGTGGAACTTGTCCTTTTGCCAATTCTCAGCACCTTTGAACCGGTCGCACAAGGGGATAAGCAAGGAAGATCCTTTTTTCTTAAGGTAACCTAGACCACTTTTTGCAGCTTTCATCTTTCCCTTGTACCAACTAGGATTTTAGTGTTTTTAATTAGTGATAGGATCCTGAATATCTGAGGTATTCATGACTAGACCTTACTCTCTACTAATCAAGATGGCTTCCCACAAAACTGATAAGACCACTAGATATGGTTGAATGACCAAAAAATCTTAGCCTATTCCTTATAGCAACATGATATGGTTGTGTTGAAAAACATAGTTACACACATGGATGAATGGATGAAGGTGGACTTGTGTATTTGTGGTTGTGATACAAACTGTGGCATCATTTGCAAGAGTGTGATCATAACATATGCAAATGCAATGGATATGCATGTTTGATGTAATGCGACTATATGGATGCAGATGTAAGATGCAACTATTTTTGTATTTTTGATTTTTGCATTGTTTTTGTATTTTTGATTATGTTTTGACCAAAGGGCTTATTGTGCCTTTGGGAATTTTAGAGTTTGACCAAGTGGCGTGAAGCCACCCTTGGAGCATTTTTTATTGAATTTTGACCAAGCGGTGTGAAGATACCCTTGGAGCATTTTTGATTGAATTTTGACCAAGTGGTGTGAAGATACCCTTGGAGCATTTTTATTGAATTTTGACCAAGCGGTGTGAAGATACCCTTGGAGCATTTTTGATTGAATTTTGACCAAGCGGTGTGAAGATACCCTTGGAGCATTTTTGATTGAATTTTGACCAAGCGGTGTGAAGATACCCTTGGAGCATTTTTTATTAAATTTTGAATTTTTATGTTTTTTGAATTTGTTTGTATTTTTGATGCTTTATATTTGGATGTTTTTGTATTTTATGCATATTTGAATGTTTTTGTATTTTATGCATATTTGAATGTTTTTGTATTTTATGTATATTTGAATGTTTTTGTATTTTATGACATATTTGAATGTTTTTGTATTTTATGTATAAAATGTCTTCAAATGAATGATATTGAGAGGCTCAAGCTCTTCAACACCATCCAATGATGTGAGGTGATATGCTCTAGGCCCAACCCTTTCTGAAATCATGTAGGGGCCTATCCAGTTTACCATAAATTTGTCTCGTAGGTGCGGTGGTAGATTTGAGTTTTGTTAGTTTTCTTTGAGCACAAGATCCCCAAATTTGAATTCTCTTAAGTGGACTTTACTATTGTAAGCTCATGCAAGGTGATCTTGATAAACATGGAGATGCTCCAAGGCATTGAATCGGCATTCATCAAGAAGTGTTAACTGATCAAGGTGGCCTTGCCATGTGGTGTCATCATCTATGAAGTCCTTCAATGCTATGCGCAGGGTTGGAATCTCCAACTCTAGGGGCATGATGGCCTCAGTGCCATATACAAGTGAAAATGGTGTTGCCCCAATGGGCATCCGCACACTAGTCCTGTATGCCCATAATGCCAAAGGCAATTGCAAATGCCAGTCCTTATGATTATCTTTCACTATTTTCCTCAAGATGGAGACTATTGTTTTGTTTGAGGCTTCTGCTTGCCCATTTGCTTGTGGATAATAGGGTGTTGAAAAATTATGTTGAATGTGATATTTGTTCATTAAAGCATGCACATTTTTGTTCTTGAAATATGGCCCATTATCCGATATTATCTTTGAAGGGACCCCAAAATGACTTATGATATTGTGGAGTATAAACTCCGCAATCCTTGGTCTAGTTGTCGATGTCAAGGGGATCACTTCGACCCATTTGGTGAAATACTCAATGGTCATTATGATGAACGTGTGTCGGCCTAAGGATGGGGGTGAGATATTCCCCACTAAGTCTAGTCCCCACTATGAGAAGGGCCATGCTACTTGGATGGGTTGCAAGGCTTGTGATGGCAAGTGAGTGAGGTTTGCATGATGTTGGCACTTAACACATTTCTTGACATACTCACAATAGTATTTTTCCATAGTGGGCCAATAGTAACCCATTCTCAAGATGCACTTAACGATGGCCATGCCACTAAAGTGACCACCACACGTACCATCATGAGCTTGCAAAATTGCCTAGGATGCTTCCTGGGGCTCAAGACAATGAAGGAGCATTCCATCATAGCCTCATCTATAAAGGATCTCTCCTAGCAAGATATACCTCATCACATTCTATTTAAATGCTCATATTTTAGCATGCGATAGGCCTTACGGTACCATTCCAAGTTTTAGGAAGTCTCATAATTGGGAAAGCCAATCCTGATAAGCCACAACTTCTATGGATAAAATGACATGCTCCTCCTATGATCCAGAATTTGTGAACATAGATTGAGAAATCACCCTATGGTGGATGGTTGTACCACACTCCATAGGACCTTGAGAGATCAAATATTCCCAAGGTGTCATTTGCAAGAAAGCTCTAGCTCTGAAGGACCAATCCTGATTTGGTTTGGTCTGGATCATGTTGACTGACTCTAGATTGTCAATAGCCTCACATTGTATTGTTGAGTGTATGAGCACTTTAACATGAATGGTTGTGAAATCAATAGATGGATTCTGAGGGATTAAGGATCCCAAAGATGCCATGGTGTCTACAAATCTATTTGATGTATGAGGGATTGCCTTGATGTCATACCATTCTAATTGGGCTAGGTAAGTGTCAACAAGCTCCTTGTAAGCTTTCAGGAGTGGGCACCTACATTGGAACAATCCTTTGACTTGATTAACTATGAGAAAAGAGTCACCAAAGATATTCAATCTTTTAATGCCCATTGCAATGGTTGTTTGGAGTCCCAAGATCAAGGCCTCATACTCTATGTTATTGTTTGTGCAAGGGAAGTCTAGCTTGAATGATAAGGGCAATGGAGCACCCTATGGTGTGATAAATACTATCCCTACTCTACCCCCTTGCTCGCACTTTGAACCATCGAAGAACAATGCCATGTCTCTTTCTTTTTTAGGCTCTTTGGGTTTGGGTGGATCTGATAATGTGAAGACCGCATCATCAGGAAATTCTATGGTGAGAGGCTTGCTATCCTGAAGAGGTGCCTCTGCTAATTGATCTGCTATGACTTGTCCCTTGATGGACTTTTGGCTTATGAACTCTAGATCAAATTCTATCAATAGCATGATCCACTTTGTAGTACATGTATTATGATAGGTCTTGTTCATCATATACTGCAAAGGATTTTGTTTTGATATAACGTAGGTCGTATGGCTCAACATGTAGTGTCACAACTTTTTAGTTGCAAAGACCACTGCTAAACACAACTTTTCTACATACGCATATCCTAGCTCATAACTCACCAAGGTGCGACTGATGTAATATACGACTTGCTCTTTATCTTGTGCATTATTTTGGGCCAACATGGTGCCTAAAGTAAAATTAGTAGCTGATATGTATAGTAAAAATGGTACGTCTAGCCTTGGTGGAGCCAATACCGATGGTGTTTCCAGGTAAGTTTTGATCTCTGCAAAGGCTTGTTGGCACTCTTCATCCCAATGAAATGGGACATCCTTGCATAGCAACCGATTCATGGGTCGACACTTATCTGATAATTGAGCAATGAACCATTTGATGGATGCTACCTTGCCTTGTAGGCTTCTTAACTCCCTAATGTTGGTAGGGGTGGCCATTTCCATTATAGCCTTTACCTTTGTAGGATCGACTTCGATGCCTCTCTTAGAAATGATGAAACCTAAGAGCTTACCAGAAGTCATGCCAAACACGCACTTCTTAGGGTTCAATCTGATGTTGTGCTCAATGAGGTGATCGAAGACTTTCTTAAGGATTTCAGCGTGCTCTTGCCATACTAAAGACTTGGCCAGCAAGTCATCCATGTAGTCTTCTAAGATTGTGTGCATGTAGTCATGAAAGATATATGTCATGGCCCATTGATACATGGCACCAACATTCTTTAGGCCAAATGGCATCACCTTGTAATAGAATGTTCCCCATGGAGTAATGAAAGTGGTCTTATGCTGGTCTTCAGGTTTGATTCAGATTTGATTGTATCCAGAAAACCCATCCATTAGGGAGAGCATCTCATGACCTGTAGTGGCATCAACAAGAGCATCTATGTTTGGCAATGGGAATGAATCCTTTGGAGTTGCCCTATTCAAGTCTCTAAAATCTATGCAAATGTGGACTCTTCCATATAGTTTTCCCATGGGCACCATGTTCGAAACCCATTCGAGATAATCGATGGGAACTATGAAAATCACATCCAATAATTTTTGTAACTCGTTCTTCACCATCAAAGCGATGGTTGGATGCATTTTCCTCAAATTTTGCTTGATTGGCTTCTTCATGGGATCCAATGAAAGGTTGTGAACAACTAACTTTGGATCAATCCCTGGCATGTCTTTGTAAGTCCAAGAAAAAATATTTGGCCTCTCTTTAAGGAGAGGAATTATGATGGCTTGTTCCTCTGGAGACAGACTTTCTCCGAACTTGACTTTCTTTGGTTGAGTAGGATCATCACTGATGTCCATATTGAAAGTCGCTTCTATAGCCATATGTGACCCATCCTCCAACTGGTGAGGCATGGGTATCAAATGAATGTCATCGATGGGATTTACAGGTCCTACTGACTCAAGATCCAAATCGGCATGGAATACATCATATGCACATCCTGATGCAAAATGAAATGGTTGTAACACCTCTTCGCTAGAGAAAAGGTCTTCAGGCTCTATGGGTGAATCAACATGATCCCAATCAATAGCCTTTGTATCAAGACATAATGGTTTAGTAGGATCCACTAGGTTATGAAGTGGAGTGGTCAAATCAATGGAGATCATATTGATGGATGGAATGAAATCTCTAGGACCACATGGGTGAAATATTATCTCAGAGGTTTCTCCTCCATACTCATGATGAGGCTCTAGAGGAAAAGGAATCTCTAGATCTAGCCCATGAGTAGGCCAGATAATAGGATCATTGGGTTCTAAGAGCTCTATGAACGTAGGCGAAGGGGGATTGACCATACGATGAATGGCATTTAAGTCGATAGGTCTTCCCAAAAACCGCAAGCTAGGGTCTATGGCATGAAGTGCCACTTCTCTTCCTACCAGCATGTTGACTTACCATAAGTGGTGAGGCCCAAGATAAGCCATCTCAGTCTCATCATCAAAGTCATCATCACTTATCCAAAAACCATTAGCATTGGTATGTGGTCCCAAGATAAGGGGTACATCTCTTGGCCCTAAGTAGGCCATATCTATCTCATCCTCATATTATTCATCACTTATGAAGATGCCATTTGCATTAGTATGTTACCCCAAGTCATGGGGCCATTGCCTTACCCCTAGGTAGGCTCTCTCTATTGAGTCCTCTAACTCATAGCCACTTTCATCCGATATGTACCCACTCTCATTATGGCTAGACCAGGCAAGGCTTTGTAAATAGTGAGGCCCATGATAGGCTAAGCTTGTATGTGCTTCATCATCACTTACCTCATATCCATTTCCTTCTCGCTCTTCATCCCACAAGTTGCAACCTATTGGGATGGCATCAATTATGAAGCTTGGATGATAAGTCTCAGGTGGTGGTATGTTTACCACAACCACTTGTCTATTGCTCAGATATCTTGTACTTGGTGGGTGATAAGGAATAAAATTGATGTCTTCTCCTAACCCCAAGCTTAATCTATCCAAGGCTACTGCTAGAGAGTCATCTCGACCTCTGATGTGATAGCCTAACCCAAACCTATCAGAGGGAAGCTGGTATTGTGGCTCGAATGGCCGCCTACGCCCCTGCTCATATATACCAAGACCGTAACCATGCCAATGGCAATGTTCAAAATAACTTAGAGCATACTCAGGATTAGAGAGGTAATGAACATTAACAATGAATAGTTCATCATTGTCCTCTTCTATGTCTATAGACTTATGGGCATAGTCTAGGCCAACATAGATAAAGTTGGTCTAGTTGGGAGGGATTCCAAGTGGAACCATTATTCCCACTGGTGGTCTTAGGTCTTTTGGCCATCCCATGTCCTATGTAGACTCTATGATGGGCGTGAATGTTATATTCTACACAAGATACTCTCCTATCCCTATACTTTCCAAGTGTATTGTCGCATGTGATGTGGATGATCCTACAGATGACACTGGCGAAGTGGGTTCTAGTATCTCCTCAGCTTGATCTTGGAGATCTTCTTCTTCCATGGGACTTGGACTTTTCTCAATGCCTATGGTTAGCACTTCTTTGGGCTTTCCTTCCTCAACTAAGGGTACCTTTAGCTTCTGATTGTCTTTTGGTTTAGACATTGATGGTCTCTTAGAAGCATTAGTCATTTTGGGTGCAAGATGAGGTGTTGATGTGTCTGGGTCTTTATGTACCCCTTTGTCTTTGTTATCTAGTTGCGTAGTTGGAGATGAAGGTCCTACATACAAGTGGGTAGAGGGAATTACAAATTCTCCTAGAAAATCCACTTGATGGACATATTTGAATGGCTCTTCATCAGCCAACACCACATAGACTTTGTCATCATGCACGTACTTGACACATTGGTGTAAAATCAAAGGAACACACTTCATATCTCTTATCCAAGGGTACCCTAGGAGGATGTTGTATTGCATGGCCCCTTCCAAGACATGACACATCACAGGGATGGTCTTATGCCCTACCTTGATGGGTAGGACTATCATTCCCATAGTATTGCATAAAGCATCATTGAAAGCTCTTAATGTGTAGGCTCTCGAAATGATATTTGACTTGGGGATCTTAAGGTGTTCTATTGCTATTGTTGTGATGATGTTGATTGAAGAACCCGTATCGACCAAGACCCACTTAAAAGGTAAATCATTGACTGATGCAACAATGTGCAACGGAGGGTCTGGTAAGGCAGTAGACACTGTCTTAATCTCATGATCATAAAATTAGATTATAGGTTCTTGACATTCTTGTACTTGTCCCACAAAATAAGTGAATGCATTTGGATCTTGTGGTTGGAGCTCAATTGATCTCAAAATCTCCATCAAAGTCTCCCTATGCTTTGGGGATTGTTGTATGAGCTCATAGATAGATAGTTTAGCTAGAGTCATTTGTAAGTTTTGCTCTAGTCTACTCCGAACAGTTACCACAAGTCGGGTTGGTGGACCTGGAAGGTTGTTCTACCCTTGCCTCTACCTAGGTGTAGCTGGGACATTAATGGGAGCTACAGGAGGTTGTGGTTGACCATATCATCTAGTCCTGGTAGCTATATTGACAATTTCAACCATCCCAATGCACCCATGGGTAGGTGTATCAATTCGGACCTGATTGAATTGGGCACCTTGCCCTCTAGGGACCTCATGGTTGGGTAGTGGGTTCTTGTATATGCCCATATCTCTATTATCAAGAGCCAATGGGTTGTCAACTTTAAGTTCTCCTACCTCAATCATGTTTTGCACCTGATGTTTGAAACCAATGCAAACTTCAATATTATGCCCCGGTATCCTATGATAAGGGTAAAATTGATCTTCCCTATATCCTTTTGGCTTAGGATGGTTGGGATCTATAAGAGGTACATCTAGAAATCTGATCTTCCCAACCTCGCTCAATTGGTTGAAAATTGATTGCATTGACTCTGATAGAGGTGTAAAATAGTGAGGTGGCTTGCATTCTCTATTTCACCCTTGATTGTTCTTTTGATCATAATTGGCTGGTGGGGGCTATGCTTGATAATTTTAGGGTTGTTGTGCAGCCCCATCCTTAGGTGCAACCAATACTACTTGATTAACTGGAGCAGGGCTTGCCTGCTTCTGCTTGTATTTGTCATTCTTACCATTTTTGTTCCACTCCTTGTTTTGGAGCTTGATGGTTCCCTCATCTACTTTTATGTCTTCAATGAGTTTGGCCTATGCCAAGGCTTCCTCAAATGAAGGATATTGTTGAAGTTGTAGCAAGAGGGAGATGTGTTTAGAACAACTCTTGGTGAACATGCGGATAATTTCTTCTATGGGGATGGAGAATGATAACTTTACCATGAATTTTCTCCACCTATCCCCATATTCCATTACTGGCTCATCGTCATAATGTTTTAGGTTGGCCAGGTCCGAAAGGTTCACCTTTATTTTAGAACCAAAGGAGAAATGCTTCAGGAATGCGTTTTCTAGTTGTTCAAAACTGGATATGTTGTGCTTGGGCAGTTGGTTGAACCATTGAGTGGCAGCACCCAAAAATGTCATAATGAAAGTCCTTAGCATAAGAGCATCATTGTCTTCAAGATGAAAACATGCATTGATGAAATTGGTAATATGCTCTTGTGCATCCTCTTCACCCTTAAAATTTTCTAACCTAGGCATCTCAAAATGCTTAGGATATGCAGGGCTAGGGACCGATGGGCATAATGGTTGGTTGTGTATTTTACTCAATGTTGGTTGGTTCCCTACCATTTCTTGTTTCTCAAAGGACTTCATATTTTTAGTGAGTGCCTAGAATGCCTTTGAGGTGAGGAGTTCCTCTTCTTGGAGGCCCCCTCATGGTGGTAATGGAGGTAACCCTATGTGCATTTGACTTGTTCTATTCTCTTCCCTCCTACGAGGGGATTCAGGATGTGTTTGATCCTGATTTATCATATCTACCCTTTCTCCACCAGTTTGATGTTGTTCATAATTTGAGTGGTGGTTTCATTGTGGGCTTTCTTCTTGTCTGGTGTACCCTTCTCTTGGTGAGTCAGTACATTTATCTCTTTGATGATCATTGTCATTGGCTTGTAAATTGATACGAGCTAGTTGCTCAGCTTGTTCTCTTAGACGTTGCTCATGTTGGTGCAAAAGCCTTTCTCTTTGTTTGTCATGCTCGAGAGCTTCCACTAGCTCTCACTCTTTATACAATACATTTTCTAACCATCGCATGTGGTCAGATTGCACTATTGAAGAAGACTCATGTTTATCTGATTCTATTCTTGTGGTTTTGATTCATAGATTCCTCAAAGAGGTCTCTACTATTTCTTTGCTCTTGCTAGCTACTATAATATATTCTATGTGTTGATAAGTGTCTCTATGGTCAGAATCTGCATGAGACTTGTGGAGTCACTCTGAAGCATCCCTAGGTTGAGAGGTGCACTTAGAAGTAACAGTTCATGAACTTCCAGATGCAGAATTTTCTATGACTATGGTTCTGGGAGGTGGCCTCGGATGCAACCGATCCAACTCATCTAACTATCTTATTTTCCATGGCTGATCCCTTGGGGTGCCATTTTATCCAATGAGGTCATAATCTATTGGAATCCTTCCTCTTGTGTGAAGGGTATCTTCTATTTGATGTCTATGACTGGATGTAGCTCTAGTTTCTTGCCCTTCAGTGGGCAGACCTGTTCTCAATGTCTCATGTGAAGTTTGAGATGTTGTGACTCTTGTGTGTATTTTTGGTGATGAGGGCTTTGTGGCCCTATCTACCCTCCATGAGGATGGATATGGGGAAACCTCATCATCCCTATGTGAAGAATGGGGTCTAGAACCCTCCTTATGTCCATGTGGGGAGGAAGCTCTTGAAGCCTCCTCATGTCTTTGAGAAGTTTCTATGTGTTTAGAGGAAGGCCTTGAGGCTTCCTCGTGTCTCCTTGATGATGATGGCCATGAAGCCTCTTTGTGTTTTTGTGATTTAGTTCCATGATTTGACTCTCTATTTGGGGTTTCTCGAGGAGAGCCCCCAAGGGTTGAATTATCACCCCTTAGACTCATGGAACTACGTCTCATGATCTTATGAGCATGTGGTTCAATGTTACTACGACTTCACCTATGGGTATGTGTTGCTTCAGATTCTCCCTCGGTATTGGACCGAGGATGTTTACTTCTGGTTTTGACCATTGTGCTTGTGAATTAGTTTTTTGGATTGCAATTTAGATGTAGCCAAACAATATCAAGCAAGTGCTTATCTTGATTACCAATTTATGTGTGCCCTAAACTATTTGATGTGTCTTTGATATGTTGTTGTTCTTGTTTCTTGCTCTTGTTTTGGATTTAGAATAAGGAGACTCATCCATAGTGGGAATCAAGAACACCCATGCCAAACATGATTTTCTCAAAAAGAGACTAGGGTACACCGTTGAAGTCCTAGTGGGGGGTTCGCCTAGCTCTTCCACTCTGAACCAATTGTTCCAATAGTGGGAGATAGTTTGAACATGAGTAACTTAGTACCACTATAAAGAAGTTCCCAATTCCATTCTAAGAAGATCTAGGGGGCAAGCCGGTGGAAGGAGATGAATGCCAACGTCACCGGACTGAATTGAAGGTTGGTGATGAAATCCAACTCCCCAATGTTTAAAACATATGTATGTGTGTGGGGTTCATTTTAAGTTTGCATAAAGTAAAATGCATCATACAACATAAATGTATCTTTCCTATATGCCTGATATGAATGACGTTTCACTTTTCAGAAAATATGCATAACTAGTATGAGATTCATGAATGTACTCTACTTTGTGCAAATATGGCCTCTAGCAGGGCCTCAAAGCAAGCAAACCAACACACAATTTCTAGCACATTGGATTCTAGGGTAGACTTTACAAGCATAAGCCACTGTTCCTAGCAATGCCTAGTGGAAATCTAAAAAAACTCTAAGATGCACCAGATGCAAATTCTTTCCTTTCCATTCCTTAATTTTCCAAATTAAAATGTGTCTTAATGTTCACTATTTTTAGGAAAATAGAAGTAGATAAAAGAACATAAATCATCAGAAAAGTTGTACCAACCTCAAATCCAGCTCAGAGAACCAATATTTTGACCTCTACTACACTCCAATTTGGCCATTGTTGACCAGAGCGACTGATTCTAGCTATTGTAGACCAGAGTGATTGATTCATGGCCATTGTAGACCAGAGTGGCTAAACCTGCACACAAAAACATGGATCAGTAAAGTGGTAGAAAATAAAAACTAGGTAGGGGTCCCACCATGATCGCCATCTGTAGCGACCTCGAGGAAGCGATGCACCATACACTCACTCTATTTGTGATTATTATTGAATATTTTAACGTTTAACATGTATTAAATGAAAAAGCATAAAATAAAGGTGTAGCCAAAGTACGAAGAAATAAATGAATGAATGCTTTGTATTGATATTTCCAAGATCCGATTACATATAAATCCCTCTATGGGATACCCTTCATTTGATACATGATTTTACACAAAGAGGGTAGCAGATGTATAAAATATCCCCTAGCAAGGGGTGATGCACCTTTACAGGCTTCCCGATGATGCACACGGAACTGTATGAGGGCTTACAGATGCCTCCTTCTCCAGGTCTGATTCCTAGAGGGATCCTCTTGCTTTCATATGTTGTGGATTTGTCCGATGAACCTGTAGCCCTATAATCAATGAAACAACAACACACGCTTAGATGTCCGAGATTGCCTCCCTGGATGAGGTTGTTAGCAATGAATATGCTTAATGAAAACAAATGCAATGAAACTAGTACTATGAATGCAAATAACTAAAATAAAGCTTATGCTAATGACATGAAAACATGGAGAAAGTAGAATAAAAGAAACTATCACCTAAACCCTAGACTAGGTTGTGGGCCACTATCCAGGATAGTGATCGCTAAGGTGAAATCTGTCTCTATTGATCCAAAGGCTATGGGCTTAAGTCTGCTACTAATGTTAAATGATTATTGTATGTGCATGGATGATTACCTCTCAGTTGGCTAGCACTTCATTGCTCCTCAAGGGTGCTCAGATTTGCTCTCCAATATGATAGGGCTTCACTATAAAATGATCTCCAAGGGAAGCTCTCCAAGTCTCTAGAAGCTCTCCTCAATGATCCAACCTATTCAAAATTTTGATATGTGATATGTGATGTTCTCTCTCTCTTGGTGCTCTTAGGTTTACTCCTTATAAAGTTTTTGAAGCCCTAGGTCAATGTTCAAACCCTAGGACTGAATCCCTCATGCGCACTGGATGTTAGCATGAGAATTTGAGCTTTTGTCTACCCTTGAGGGGTAGTTAACTGATGTCTAAATCTGGACTTGAGTCTTTCATGTAGACTGGCTGTGAGGAGGAATGCAAAGTTGTCCCCTCTCGGCCTTATTGCATGCAGACTGCCACTTCCACCCGAGATTAGGCTATATTGGTGGAAAAATGCATTTAAGTTTTAGCCATTGTCATCTACAGTGGCTAAGGTTTGGCCGCTCTGAGCTGCAGTGGCCAGAATCCAGCCGCTCTGGTCCATAGCAGCTAGGCTTGGATGGGCTAAAAATACCCCAAATGAGTGGTAAAAACCACTTTTGATACTTGGAAGGTCCCAAGGTTTAGTCACATGACCTATGAGTGTGCCCATGTGAGTAGTCTCCCTGAACATGACATGTTTTAGGTGTCTACAAAAACCACCATCAATGGATATGTCACCTTTTCCTTTGACCAGGATAAAATATGAGTCACCAAATTCTATGCTACAAGTTGAGATTTAGGAGATTGAAGTGAATGAATCATGTGAAGAAGTCATATGATGAGTTGCCCCTGAATCTAGAACCCAATATTTTGATGAAGTTTTTATATATTTACCTTGAAAATTTAAGGCTTTTTCTATTTGCTTCTTAATGTCTATTTTGTGATCCTT
Organism: Wollemia nobilis; assembly: GCA_028583015.1. NCBI lineage: Eukaryota > Viridiplantae > Streptophyta > Pinopsida > Araucariales > Araucariaceae > Wollemia > Wollemia nobilis. Next base: position 17,396,986 of record JAQPPZ010000521.1, read on the forward strand.
CATTGTTGCCTCTAGTTGTTGTAGTCTTTTCCAATATTTATTCACAGAATAAGCATCCTTTTTGCAATGTGTACAATTTATAGGGCCTCTTTCTTTATTTTTGAATTTTTATTTAGTGGAGGTGGATGCTACTAATGCTTTTAAGGAGGAGGGAGAGATCTCATATTTTGCAAGTTTTGTTTCCTCTCTAGTTAGCCTATCACAAAAATCCTCTAAAGAGGACATTTTAAAACTTGCACTAAGTGCATCTTTTGTAGACAAAAAGGTGGTTGCAAAAATTTGAAATACTCCATTTAACTTATAAAGAATAAGATAGATGCACTATTCTTTTATTTTATTTTTGCCACTACCTTTTAATTGTGTGAGGACTTATTTAAATTTTGTGATAAAGTCAACAATATTGCTAAAGTCTTCAAGAGATAATGCTGTTAATTCTGCCTCTAGATACATTGACCTTATTTGATCCACTTTACCAAATAGGTTCTTTAGCTTATGTAAACTCTGAAATGGAGTTTTAAATTTTGAAATGTGAAACCATAACATTTCATTTACATTTGTGCTTATAATACCCATTATTTCATACATCTTCCCTTTATGAAAAAATATTTCATATTCTTTTTCAAATGCAGGCTACTCCTATTCTAGCAAGTGTGTGAGCCCCTTTTGAGATATAAGATTTAATACCCTGGGTTTACAAGTGTGATAGTTGTGTGGGGTGAGTGGGTCAATTGTATTGAGTGAATTCATTTTACCCAAAGATAAATTGCCAACTCCTCCTCCAAAGAAGAACTGTTGAGAAATAAGTGAGCAAGAAGCAACAACACCAAAAAAATCTCTATTGAATAAAAAAACCAGACCTTTATACCAATATCTTCAATATACCTACCCTTACATGAGGGAAACTATAAGTATATGAGGAGGACGATACGTGGAACATAGGTGTTTTGAAACAAGAATAATCTGCTAGACCTGTATATCAAACTTCTCAATGACCCACCCTAACGTGAGGGAGACTATAGGTATATGAGGAGAACGATACGTGGAATATAGGCAATTATTATTTGAGATTTTTTTTAAAGCTTGTTTGCTTAATGAGGAGTGCATATATGTATGCTTGCTGGTAAATGATTTTTTAAGTGTTTCTTCACTTATTACAATTTTGAAAACCCAAATGTAATATCAACCATATCATGCAGATGAAGCTCAAAGAAGAAGATACAAGAAAAAAACACCAAGTGGCCAAAAGTACCACAAAATATCCCCACCCAGCACCAGCGAGAAGAATACTCCCTGATAAAGAGAACAATATGGTGCATGAATCAACACCTATACCTCCCCCCAAATTGTATTGATTGAGTTACAATTTTGTCTAGGCTTAAGAGAAGTATAAATCTAGAATCAAAAAAATATGATTATGTTACAATCATTCAGCCTGTGTGCATTTGTGAAAAGGAGACCAAAGAAATAGAATCAAAGTGATTCTTTAAACTTTTACTTCTTTTACAAAGAAAGAAAAAAAAGAAGTAAATTTCAATAGTTTCTTTTTTAAATTTTAAAACCTTGTGAGGTGCTTCTATCTTGGATGAAAGAGCTAAACCAAGTAATGCATAGTCTACATCTTGAAAAAGGGCCCACCAGAATAGTGAAGTGTGGCTTTTGCATCTAGAACAAGGGCCCACAAGAACAAAGGCTTCAGAGCATGACTCTTGCATCTCGAATAAGGGCCCACCAGAATAGTGCTAATGTATCCATAATTTATGAAGTATTTTCTTTAGTCCTCTTGTGTCACATCTATGGTAAGAGTCTACAGAAATAGTACTTTTTTTAGAATATGGTATGTACAAAAAATAACTCCACTCCTCTCGATTCACAATAGTTGGAAGAGCCCACAGAGCCAACGATTGTATTGTGTGCAAATGGTGTCTCTCAAGAAAACCTCGAAAGTGGATGGTGTAGTCGCTCAGGTCTCCTAGTGTAGAAAAATATCTACCTTGATGGCATCAACAACCATAGAATAGATTGAATGACTTTGTAATTTGTAAGACAATGGTTGAAAAGAGAGCATGTGAATTTAACCAAATAGGAGGAAATAAATAGATGCTTCAAGGAGGGCTACTAGAATTTTGAGCTTCAGTTAAGACCACAAAAAAAAGAATAGCTATTTGAAGAAGAGATCACATAAAATAAGAAATTGAGAGCTAATTTAGGTAAACCAAAGGTTCCAAACAACGTCTCTTGGAGATTTATTATGGTGCAAATTAGTGAAACCGGTTAACTATAGTAGAGCATGAGTTTCAAGGCGGTGATGAACTATTGTGCCAATAGGAATATAGATTCAAACCATATCTTGGTGTCCACCATGGGGTATGAACCCAAACCATGAACCTGTGATTACAAAAAATATTTGATTAACTGCCTTGGATCAATGATATGAAGTTGTGCCAACTGAAATAACCTCAAACCAGATCTTTGACATTAAAAATGAGGTGCATCATTCAAAAAAATAGGTAGGAAGTAATGCGTTAATATTTTCCACATATTTTGGCAGTGGATAATGCTAGAGAGCGTCAAAACCAAATGGTGCTTCTAGCCAAGTGCTCCTCAACCCTTGAGGAGGATAACCGTAAGCTTTGGAAAGATGTTTCAAAACTTCGTGTCCATTCCAAATAGAATGCGAGCTGAATTTAGGTGTGGGATACCTTGGGTTGGCCTCCACGAGGTCAAAATGGATGATGCACCATCATCTCTATGTGCATAGCTGCATACTTGTCACCGTCAATTCAATTATGCAAATATTAGAATAGGCATACCAGAACTTCTAAAAAAAACTCCTCCTTTGTTGAGAACTCTAGCTATGCATAATTTCCAATAGATTTAAAATTTTCCCATGCGATCAATGAAAGGCTAAAATATTTCTTATTTTTTAAAAGAAAAAATGAGCTAAAAAAATAGTGCCCAATGGATAGGAAGTATGACTACTCTATAACTTCAAGCAAGTTGAGCTAGTCAAAAAAACTATCCAAGAGAAATGAACCAGATCTATGAAAAGTTGAATGCATGCAACATCTAGCCTCGCTCTGGTACCATGTAGAAAATCAATCGAGTAGATATGCAATGCATTACTGAATATTTAGAACTGATTGATTATTCCATGGGATCAAATTTGTATAAATAGCAAAGTTTATCAATATGAGCCATTGGATTACAACTCAACAAATATGAACTAGTCTAAACTAAGAGTTCACCTGACTCATGGAAGAGTGGTAACTCAAGTTAGACTATCCTAGTAGAACTTAAGAGAACAAATATTTATTCTAACACAAACTATTTTTCTTGTCTTGATAACATTTTGTGTAAAATGGTCCATTGTCATTCCTTGTTTGGACTATCTTCTTCCATGGTAATGAAAATATTTTATCATTAAAATTACATCATCTTTACGTAGCTTACTATTGTGCCATCTCCAAGATGATATTAGGAAGACTTTAAAAATCTTTTCCCATGAACTTGTTGCCTCTTTATACTCCCAATTTTCCATCCAATATGCTATCTTGTTTTCTTTCCTATAAATATGCTTGATATTATTGGATATAAAAGTATTCTTAATATAGATAATATCATTAATGATATCATGTATGTTCTAGCTAACTAAATTCCCCTATATTAAATATTTCAAGATATTTAGAGATTTTCCCTCAACGATTAATTTTTTATCTACATATTCCTATCCAATTTAAGCCCTATCAATAGTTCCTTGGCCTCTACCACATGGTTGGTATCTACTCCTTAGAAAATTTCATATGCTCTAATAATATTTTATTGTGAGTACTTAATGATCCCTCCACCCCCTATCTTACATAGATTTCCTTTGACCACTTCATCAAAGTTGAGATTAAACCATATATTTTTTGGTTTTTCCCATTTTACCTCTAATATTTTCTTCTTATTATAATTTTCTTGAAATCCTTTCATCTCCTTAAGGTTCTAGTTGCAAATTTATGTTCATATGGTGCTTCATAACCTTCCTTAAAATTTTATGATAGACCCATAATATACTTAATATTCAAGAATGTTCTAAAACTATATTTTTTAACATTTTTAAATGTTCTTTGATTCCTTTCCAACCAAATCCCCCACACAAAATGAAAAGGTATAAATTTTCATAATGCTTTAAGTATATTGCTAATATAATGATCAACCTATTTGGTGATCTAATATAAAATATTTTTTATTAAGATCCATGTTGCACCAAGATTTTTTGTAATAGCTATTAGATCCTTCCAGGAAAATCACATTCTAGGAAAAATGATTGTCATATTCTTCCTTGTTTCCACAAAGATAGCATATATTGGAAAATTGAAATAATCTCTTCTATATATTATCTAAAGCTAGAATTTTATTCTAAATTTATAGCCAGCTAAAGAGTTCATTCTTAGGAGTGACAAAATTTCCCCATATACTTCCCCAATTCTAGCTTCCTATTTCCTATGGAGAGATGTATCATCACCTGATTTTACACTATATTCATCTGATGGATCTATTGCCCATATTATTTCATCTTTCCTAACCTATTGTCCTAAATTATATTATCCTAACTTTTCATTTAGTTTATGTACCTGGATGTATCTATCTTGAGAATCTAGGCTAAGTTGGATCCATCTCCTTATTGGAGGTATTGCATTATTTGGTCCCATTGTAAATATTTAGATTAGGGTGTGAGTTTGATATTTGTGTATATAGTATGTGTCAAGTTAGTAGGTGTGAGCATGTATCATGTAATTAAGTGTATGAGGTGTTTAAGTGATATTTATGAGTGTGATGTGTCAAGTTTAGAAGTAGGGAGTTATATGCAATCATGAGAGACTTTATATTTATGTAATATATGAGATTTATTATGTAAGAGAGGAATATAAAGAGTTAAATTATCCCATAATTTTTGAGGAAATAAAAGGTCAAGATTCATGTAATATGAAGTCTCATGTATATATTGAAGACAAAGCCATGTAATATGTAACTCGAAGAAGCTTTACTTTATGCATTGCTTTAGTAGTTTCAATAAAGCTTTCAATGTGATTTATGTGAGATTATTATTCAATTGCTATATGTATGATTATTGATGTGATTGATGATCCTATAATTGTTTAACCTATTAGAATAAAATTATTTGGTTATTAGTGGTATTAGAGCCATTGTTAGTGAGCTTGGATTGAGTTGTGTTAGTTATTCAAGGTGGAACAAAAGAGAGCAGATGATTTGAAAGGAAGCTAAGTTGAAGGAAATTCTTGTAGATTTTGGAGTGATAAAAAATGATTATGAAGAAACATTAAGATAGTGACTAGACTGGAAAAAATATAAATATTAGAATAAGAAGGATTTGAGGAGATTGGAGAAGGAAGGAATGTTGAAGGAAGAATACAAAGATTGACATCAAGGTTGGAAGCCAACCAATTGATACAACATGTGAGAGGAGAGGATAGAATAGATGTATAGATCTATAAATTATATGAGAATTATTGAGCACTTGGAAGCTACAAATACTACAAATGAATACTATGGACGTAAATAAAAATTTGGAATTAGATATAAGTGTAGATTAGTGAGGACGTATAGGAGCATTGAGCATTCTAAAGCTACAAATTCTACACCAAATACAAGTGCAAATATTTGAGACATTAAATAAAGCATTAATACTAAGACCTATGAACATTAGGAGTTGAGAATAAAGAGATATTCATGCTATATTATGCTACATTGGAGTCTGTTGGAGAATAAAATATAGAAAGGTTTAAAACCCAAGTGCAAAATTGAAAGGTGATTGGGTGTTACAATCTGAGTAACACCTGGGCAAGAGATAATTCTAGAAATATCACATGGAAAAATAGTGGAAAAAATACTATAGAGAATATATAAGTTAATTTTTTTTTTTAACATGGTGTAATCGGTAGCCACCATGAATCTGGGCAGGCTATCCAGCTTTTATGGCCACCACAGTATTCTATTTTGTTCACCTCGAAAACCACCATACAAATATTTACACAGTCTGCCCCTATAATCGCCATGCCAAAATCATTTTAAACCTTTTACGCCGCTAAAAGCACCAAGAAAGGGACAAGCGTTCAGTCTGGCGAGGCCCGAGATTTGAACCTTGGACCTCTGCCCCCTTATGGGGTTTGGATGAACCAATTGGTCTACACTTCGGACCTATATATAAGTTAAATTTAACCTTTGGCTTATTTAATATTTCGATGCACGTTTGATGGAATTAATTAATTTGATTTTATTTAAAGTGGAGTGATAAAAAGATAAAGCATAAATTGAATTTTGAAATGATCAATTAGGAGTTACAAGTAGAAGGAATTAATTAGTAATTGATTGGAGAATTAAATTAATTGAAGAAAGTGATTTGATGAATGATGGAAATGAATTAAGAAGAAATTGAATTGATGAAATGAATGAATGAAATAGATTGACTTGAAGAATTAAACTATTGATTGATTGAATTAAAAGGAAGATATAAAAATATTTAAAATTTGAAATTGATTGCAAAATTTAAGACTTGAATGATTATTGGGAGATTTAAAAATATTTGAAATTGATTTGATATTTGATAAAATGAATTGAAAGATTGGAATTTAAAATTTGAAATATTGAATTGAAATTTTGGAGATACAAGGATTTCTACAAAATTAAATAAGAAGAATATTTTGAAATTAAAAGAAGAAAATTGAGAATGAAAAGAAAATTGAAGGGAGTTATAAGAAGTAAATTAAATTGAAAATTGAAATTGAAAGAAGAAGAAATTAAGAAATTGAAAGATAATTGAATTTGGATTAATAAGGAATTCCACATCAAAGGAACAATTACTATGGAAAGAAAGAAAACACAAGGAAAAATAAAAAAATATCACTAGAAGATAGTGAGGAGATGTTGAAAAACCTAAAACACTACACACAACGCATGGTAGAGAATTTTGATGAACAAAAAAATATATCAATGAAGTTAAAGATAATTACAAACTTTTTTAGAGAAGCCAAAGATGAACATTTTGTAATATTTGACTATTATCTAAGCATAAAACTGATTGAAGCATGTGAATATTCCAAAAGTATTATTATAGTACCTATTGATATGGGAAAAATAACATATATGGTATTAATCTCTCAAAGTTCATAAGGAAGAAATAATTATTGAATATAAAATGTTGTGACCATCGAATTGAAGAAAAAAAGGATTTGAACATTGAAGAAAAATATACAAAATATATAGAGCATATTAGCAAATATTTGAAGTCTTCAAATAGCAATAAGGATCATGATAAACTAGAAAAGTGCACAAAATCAATTGAAACTAAACATGAATATGATAGCAAGAATAATGAATTGTTACATTCTACATCTGATAACAAGTTTGACAGTAGCAAATACAATGATGATGAGTCACGAATTATATTGTTGTGATGATTTTCTAAGAAATGTGATAGGAACATGCAATAATAAAAGGGGCCAAATTTGAAATAAGAAGAAGAACTCAAGTTAGATTAAAAAGAACAAGACCAAAAAAAATTAGTGCAATACAAAAGGTTGTCATACCAAATAATGTAATACAGGGGGTGTTGGAGGTATTACATTACTTGATCCCATTGTAAATATACAATTTTTAAATTTGGTGGAAAAACAAGGGGGTTTTAAAAGGCCCCAATTTTTTTTCAAAGAGTATCCAAAAAAATTAGTCTTTGAAAGAGACAAGAAGATACATAATTCAAATCACAAAATACAACACCAAGGGAAACAAGAGAGAACAAAAGCAAGAGGAACCCTACAAAAGGAAGGATAATAGAGCGAAACTAGTTTTGATAAAAATCCTTAGAGAGATCAATCTCCAATCCTAGCATAAATGGGTCCTAAACCTGTTTCAACTTCCAAGAGATCTCGTTAACATAGAAGGCCAACATATTCATCAATCTCTTAAGAGATCTCATGAAATCTCTCAGAGATTTAGAAGACTTGCTCAAAGTAGCTTTTGTTTCCCCTTGGAAATTGCTATTGAACAAAGGCATCATAGGGGTATTTAGAAAGGGAGAAGGGTCCATAGAATTATCAAATTCCTAAGACACAAGTTTTTTGCTTCTTATTTTTCTTTGTATTCAGATGAATCAAACTTCTCATTCCCTTAAATTCTAGCTTTAGCTTATTCAAAGAATCCTTTCTCTTTAGAGCAACCATCTCTTCCTCCGAGGAAGATGAGTCATGGATCATCAAGGGATCAACCAAGAAATTTGGGGATTGGTTGATAATGGTATCTACAATGTCTAGAGGAGATTCATTACCTTTTTGAATTTTAAGCTTATTTCCACCCAACTTCAAATCCTTAGCAACATACACTATAGGAGTACCAAAATTCATTTCCAACTTTACCTTGTTAGCATCTACTCTAGAAAGAGACTCTTGAAAATGACTCACAATAATATTTTCCACATAGATATTAGGAAGGTCAACCTGTAGAACATGATTGATGGAAGGGATTATAACCATCTCATTTTTGGGGGAAGGACCACCCCAATTAGAGCTAGACCCAACACCTTTCTTACCCGTAATATTATATTTCTTATTTTGAGGAACATAATTGAAAATTAATTTGAATAAAACTTTATGGTTAATGGAAGAAGATTTACCTTGTTGCATATTAAAATCCATTATTTATAGCTCCTTGAAGATAAAACCTAGAGTATTCATCAACTTTTAACCTCTGAAGTGATTAACCAATGCCAGGTGAAAACTCCTTACGACATATTGATTGCAATCAGAGGTGAAATGATCCATAATCACAAGAATTACTCTATCCCAAGGGGCACAAAATGAGGACCATAGAAGGACAATATGGAATTTATCTGGTTGGTCAGCCTTGTGCTTGAATAAGTCTAATTCCTTTGCTAGGGAATGTTTTTCCTATTGACACAGTCCCCATCCACAGGTATTCTAGTAATATTTAAGAGAAGCTAAGTATTAATAACAAACTCTTAACCTTTAGTTGAAACCACTCCTTGATTCCACAAAAGGGCTAGATCTTCAGTCACCTTGGAACATGCCCATTGAATTATTTTAGAACTATTAAAATTCCTCCTCTTTCAAAGAAATATAACACATCTCTATCTAGAGAAAGATATGTAGGTTCAAAACCTTTTAAGACTTCTTCCATACTAATTTCCTTTTGAATACATTTAGAGGAGCCAAACCACCAGAAGAAAGGACTCTACTAAAACACAATCTGTAATCATCTAAAGAAATTTAATATCACAACTCAAAAAAGCTGAGAAGCATTGGAAAAAAGTCCTTCAGAAGCACATCTACCAATGACATTCACATTCCAACTAGCACCTTCTAAAAACCAATTTTATGTAATGTCCCACCCCTTTTGAAGACAAAAACAATTTGCCACCAAAAGAACCAGGTTTCGATCTTGGGTTCCAAACTAAAAACTCGAGTGTCTTGTTTGCTGATTTGGGTTATTCAATGTTTTGTATGTTTGGAGATCATATGAAAATTCAATGTACTAACTCCAATTTTCAAATATCATATTAACTCATGAATTTTCAACAAGACATTTTGACAAACATTTGTCATGCATACTCAGAAATAACAGGGCAGCTCTCAAGAATGGATCACATGTTGAAAACTATCAATCCAAATGCTACCAAATTCGAACACTAGCTTCTTCCAATATAGATAAACAAACCCAATAAAGGAAATTGTATTAAAAGGAGTATACCTAGAATATGGTGATCTGATTAATTCTGGAAAATATGTCAGCATATAGAAATCTTCATTATTTGCTCATAAATCTTCAAAGACATGCTTCTCTAGGGTGCTATTATACTTTCAAGATACCCTTTTTTCCAATGATGAAGACCGAGCCAAAAACAACCCTTATATGAGGTGTTTGGCACTAGGATGAAGGGCATAATTTCCAATATGTATGGCCTGAGTGCTGATGGTGGTACGACTGCCTTGAAAACCCTCTAAATCTGCAATGTTTTTCCTCTATCATGCTCCAAAATGGATCGGTTGGGCTAGAATTTGAAGTTCTTGGCCTTCTATTACAAAACCCTTACACAAATAATTCACCATGAACTGAAATATGCTCCTGTTTGGTTTAGCCAAGACATGAAAAGAAATCTGAAGTTAATGTGCAGCTGAGACCTCCAAACCCTCTTCAATTTGTGCCCAAAAGACCCTTCAAAATTCCTCTCTTTGAAGCTCAAAGTCACTCCCTGAAGTGAGAGTGCAACTGACCAATATGAGGAGATCTTTCACTCCCGACACTGGTGTTCTTTCTGATGGATTTCATCACCAACAAGCCAAGATATCTCCTACAAATTACTACTGCAAGAATCCCTCTTCACAACTCCGAAAATAAGTAATGCCAAAGATGCCAATGTTTTCTTTTTTTCCCTTCTTATTCTTCTCAAGTTGGGTCGGCCTCTTTTTTTTTTTAATTTGGGGTTTAATTTTTGTTTGATTTTATTTAATTTCATAAATAAAGACCCATGAGGGGTCATCCACCTTTCCTAGGCACATATCCATAGTTATTTAATAAATTTTATCCCAAACTTTATACCCCAACACCCCCTTAATAATATAAAATAAAATTGTAATGCCCAACATTTAAATATTTAATTTATTTTAATATTCCTTTGGGTATTAAAATAAAGGGCCTCCCTATGCCGACCTCATGAATAAATGATGGATTTGAGTACCCATTAAGCCAAATTACATGTCTGGAGTGTCAGTTTCCCAAGGTCCTGTGGTCAACCGGCTCCTAAAAAATAGGAAGTCCCTCTAAAACTGCTAGAAACAACCAATAAAGCTGGAACAAACTAGAATTGATGCCCAAGGGTCTAAATCACATCACTGTAGAGATTCCCAACCATCCGACATTGCCTACGGGAACCTATGTATAGGCAAGTCCATCTGCCACTAGAAGCTAGTGCAAAGAGGGGACATTACAGTCCGTCCTCCCTAAAATTGCTTGTCCCCAAGCAATTGTCAATACCTGCTCGTCCTCCCATGTAGCATCCTCAACTGGCAGGTCTTTCCATTTGACCAGGTACTCCTTAATTGTTCTATTTCTGAGTCTTCTCTCCCTGGTGTCAAGTATAGCCTCCGAAACTAAGATCAATTGTCCCTCCTCATCCAATGGTGGTAGAACTGTTGAATGTGTAATATTATGTCCCAATGCTTTCTTAAGTCTAGAAACATGAAACACATTGTGGACCTTGCTATCAGCTGGTAACTTCAACTCACAAGTAAACTGCTCTCCACAATCCCTGTCAAGCTCTGTCACCACACTAAAACCGAGCAAATCCTCTAAGTCCCAAATCAACATCCTGTCAAAACTAACACACTGACGCTATGCCACTCTGATGAAAACCAAAAGTTCATAGTAACACATCCACACACACCTCATCTATATTCTCAGAATGACAACACCCCAAACTAGACTAAAAAACCGATGTGAGAGGACAAGTAAATCAAGGATGGTAAGTTGAGGAGATGCTGGAATCAATCCCCCAACAACTCCCAAAAACCAAAGTAACCGATCCCTGACCAAAAAATCTCTCCAATATTTCTGTTGGCATAAGGTTGGAGTTAATCGGTTGCTAATCCACAACCAAACAATAATGACCCATATGGGAGTCTGAACTAACTCCCGCCACCAAATAGCGAACGAAAGTGACATCAAGGCACAATCTCCATAGATCACTGACCTCCATGGGCACACACCTCCCGGATCCCATGGGCCAAAGAATATCCTAGTAGTCATGTCAACTGCCAACTTGGTGAAACAACAACTAAACCACTAACAACTACCTGGATCCCAAATCCATATGTGGTCCCCTGCCATATCGCCCGAACCAAGGAAAAATCCAAGATCCAGCATCGAAATATCATAACTGCATACAAGAAAAGAGTTGTTCAGCCATAACTCTGTCTCTGCACTACATCCATCATGCTAAACCAAACAATCATCCCAGCAATGAATCACCTTACCCTCTAATGAAGAAGGCATCTCATACCCCAGTGAAGTATACAACCCACTATAACCATCTTTCAACCCACCACTATGTGTCATCCAAAAAAAAGTCCGCTCATCTACATGTGGGCTGAAATCAAAATGACTAGCATACCTCACTATACAATCCATATGAACCTCACCAACTGAACCCTTGTGAAGCTCCAAAGAATCCCCTAAAGTATGGCTTGCATCATCATCCTCAAGATCGAAATCAGGTAATGTACCATCATCTACTGCACCAAATGAGGAAGTAGCATCCATTAAAGAAAGCATATCATCACTCCTCTTATGCTCATACTGATCGACTTGAGTGAATGCAGAATCATTATTACTAATCAATCCTTCCTCACGTCCAATCTCATGTATCCCCTCAATCAACTGCTTAACCACCATAGTATCCGAATTAGTCTCTGAATCATGTGAAGTGGATGCAAAAGATGACTGACTTTTCGCTATGAAAAGGGAGTGATGAGCTAAACTCAACTCAAGACAAAGCTCATCAATCTCCTCATATTTTTGAGTGAGCTCTCGGGAAGTCTACTCTGCAAACCGCATAACCCGATCCCTATCAGATAATAGCCTCAAGTAATCTGATTTGATTACCTCTAATGCTCGCTTGATGGCCTGCAAATCTATAGTGGTAGCTCCAACTGTCAACTGGTGCCGTCTCTCTCCAAGTTGGGTTGTCTGATAAAGGTATTCAACAAACTCATGTGTGTTATTCAAATGTGTCAATGTGTGGACAACCTGCTCATCTGTAACCTGTATGTGATCTTGCAATGAACTGGAATCATCAACACAAAATAAACTCTCAGGTGTATCCTCCAATGCACAATGATCAATCTTAGGCCCTTTCACTGCACTACACTCACCAACCTCATACTCTAAAGTGATGACAGAACTATGCTCATCCTCCGAATCACCAACTACATCAACAACTGAATCCTCAACCACAAGATCAGCATGCTCATCAATACACACCTCTCCAATATCCAACACACAAGATGAAGTGACCTCATCCTCATCAATTACTACTACTGCTTTGTTTTCCCCATCAATACAAGAATCAACTTGAACCTCGATTATGCATGAAACATTCTCTAAATTTTCAACCTCCTTGTTGTCCTCTTCACTGTCCACAACTGTGCTTGGCTGCAATGAGTCATTTCCCTTTGTCCCTATTTTTATTCCAACTGCTAATGGAGGCTTCAACCACTTAGGATGATGTTCTATTATTTTTGTAAAAAACTCATTTTGTTCTTGAAATTTTTGCATTAGCTCTATCATGAGTTCCTGGATAGTAGCCATTACCAACACACTACTGCAACTTTGTAACCCCCAGGCTGGCAGGATAAGTTGGCTCTAATACCACTGTAATGTCCCACCCCTTTTGAAGACAAAAACAATTTGCCACCAAAAGAACCAGGTTTCAATCTTGGGTTCCAAACTGAAAACTCGAGTGTCTTGTTTGCTGATTTGGGTTATTCAATGTTTTGTATGTTTGGAGATCATATGAACATTCAATGTACTAACTCCAATTTTCAAATATCATATTAACTCATGAATTTTCAACAAGACATTTTGACAAACATTTGTCATGCATACTCATAAATAATAGGGCAGCTCTCAAGAATGGATCACACGTTGAAAACTATCAATCCAAATGCTACCAAATCCGAACACTAGCTTCTTCCAATATAGATAAACAAACCCAATAAAGGAAATTGTATTAAAAGGAGTATACCCAGAATATGGTGATCTGATTAATTCTGGAAAATATGTCAGCATACATAAATCTTCATTATTTGCTCATAAATTTTCGAAGACATGCTTCTCCAAGGTGCTATTATACTTTCAAGATACCCTTTTTTCCAATGATGAAGACCTAGCCAAAAACAACCCTTATATGAGGTGTTTGGCACTAGGATGAAGGGCACAATTTCCAATATGTATGGCCTGAGTGCTGATGGTGGTACGACTGCCTTGAAAACCCTCTAAATCTACAATGTTTTTCCTCTATCATGCTCCAAAACGGATCGTTTGGGCTAGAATTTGAAGTTCTTGGCCTTATATTACAAAAACCTTACACAAATAATTCACCATGAACTAAAATATGCTCCTGTTTGGTTTAGCCAAGACATGAAAAGAAATCTGAAGTTAATGTGCAGCTGAGACCTCCAAACCCTCTTCAATTTGTGCCCAAAAAACCCTTCAAAATTCCTCTCTTTGAAGCTCAAAGTCACTCCCTGAAGTGAGAGTGCAACTGACCAATATGAGGAGATCTTTCACTCCCGACACTGGTGTTCTTGCTGATGGATTTCGTCACCAACAAGCCAAGATATCTCCTACAAATTACTACTGCAAGAATCCCTCTTCACAACTCCAAAAATAAGTAATGCCAAAGATGCCAATGTTTTCTTTTTTTCCCTTCTTATTCTTCTCAAGTTGGGTCGGCCTCTTTTTTTTTAATTTGGGGTTTAATTTTTGTTTGATTTTATTTAATTTCATAAAAAAAGACCCATGAGGGGTCGTCCACCTTTCCTAGGCACATATCCATAGTTATTTAATAAATTTTATCCCAAACTTTATACCCCAACACCCCCTTAATAATATAAAATAAAATTGTAATGCCCAACATTTAAATATTTAATTTATTTTAATATTCATTTGGGTATTAAAATAAAGGGCCTCCCTATGCCGACCTCATGAATAAATGATGGATTTGAGTACCCATTAAGCCAAATTACATGTCTGGAGTGTCAGTTTCCCAAGGTCCTGTGGTCAACCGGCTCCTAAAAAATAGGAAGTCCCTCTAAAACTGCTAGAAACAACCAATAAAGCTGGAACAAACTAGAACTGATGCCCAAGGGTCTCAATCACATCACTGTAGAGATTCCCAACCATCCGACATTGCCTACGGGAACCTGTGTATAGGCAATTCCATCTGCCACTAGAAGCTAGTGCAAAGAGGGGACATTACATTTTAGGACTAGAAGAGACCAACACTACAACCAATCTGGTGAAGCACCACATGACCAAATATTTCAAGTAATGACTGGATCCAATCAAAGGAATTAGAAGATTTGATAAGGATCAAATAGCAAGGATGAAAATTAGGGGATGACCTCTTCATGATGGCACACAAATTCAGCCAAAAGGTAGCATGTGTCCAGGAGACACCTGTGAGATTCATAACAATCCCTAAATATGTCACATGAAAATCCACCACCTTGGAAGGAAAGAAAAACAAGGTTGACCACCCACTAAAAATCATCACCCAAAAATGAAAAAACCAAAATATTATTGGGCTCATAAAACTATGAGAAACAATCCATGAAAAATCTAAGCAACAATCCCAAAAGGAGACAAAAAACCCCATCTTTGAAATAAATCCCTTTCATGAAACAAATTCGGATGGCAAGGGAAAAAATAATGAAAACATGGTCTTCAAATCCATACCACCACCAAAGAAAAACAATGGAAATTTTAAACCATTTAAAGTGATTCAGTTGAGGAGTGAGAGGTGAAAGGAAAAAGAACCAAATCCCCTACCAGTTGTATCAACCTAATAACATTGGATATTCCTACCAAAGGAATTCAAATTTAATAGGGTTCTCAAATCCCACCAAAGAAAGCAAGGAAAATAAAGCTTGTAAGGCAGGATGTAACAACCCAAATTCTAACCAACCTGGGAGAGATTTTTTTTCTTTCACTAGATAGATTCAAAAAAATATTTCAACCACATTTTAAGTCCCTAGACATTGCAACATCCCTCGAGTGGACAAGAGTGGCTAAATTCCCACATAAAATTTGGGGATTAACCTTGTACACTATCCATACATCTTAAAGGATGCCTTCACATGGTCTCCCCATTTCCTTACCTTCCTTTGAAGGATAATTTGACCATGGCATAGGGATTAACCCTATCCCATACTTTCAAGAAGGGATGCCAATTCCCCCTACTAGTCTCTTTAAATTTCCACTAGTACCTAGGCATAAAGCTTCTATAGTTTTACCCACTACACCATGTGTAAAACTATTGTGCTCAATTAAACCATCCCCTTGATAGTTTAATTGAGGTGACTATCACCCATGTGACATCTCTCACTTGGTCACCCATTAGTCAATCAGGGTTTCCAATGACTATCACACCAAATGATATCCCTCATAGGTATCCCCTAGTCGATATATTACCTATGATTACCATTCATATGACATCTCTCACATGGATACCTCATAGTCCATCGGGGTTCCATCACACAAATCTAGTTACAATGGGATCCAGGCTTATCTCGCCATTAGGTCTCACTTTGGTGGTCTATTATCAAAGCACCCATTGCAACCCTAAGGGATTGTTACACCACAATTCCCTTAGTTTTGGTACCATCCTTTAGGGTCTATCTAGGCTAGTTTCCTATGGATAATCCCTCCTAAGGAAAGAACCTCAAACCCCAAAGTAAACTAAGTACTAGCTTCTCTTTCTCTCACTCTCTCTTTCCTTTTGTTTAATACATTTATATAAACCTTACTTTATTGCAAGTGTAAATAAATACTTAGCATTTATATTACTCTACAAAAGCACAAGTAAGTTTTGATTATAAGCATGGCAAAATTAAGTAAGCAAATCCATTTTCTCTTCATATACATTTCATAGCAAATCAAACAATCAGCTAGATACTTTCATGCATATAATAATTTTAAAACAAGATCCAAATATGATACAAATATAACACATCATACATCCTACGAAACCCTTTCAGGAAAAACCCAGCCTTGAAATATCCATTTTTATTGCATAAGTCTGGCAATCATTGATACAACTACATATAAAGGAATCCCTTATTCCTTTTACCAACACATCAAGGCCATTACATAAGAACCCCATAATTATTATGTCCCTAAGACATGCATAACATTAATTTATCTTACAAAACAATAAGGGAACCCCATAATTCCCTCGAATGAATTCCTCATTCATTCTTCCAAGCTTTGATACTTAAGGACCCCCATAAGTCCTAATATATCTACTTGGCGCGCCAAGCCCTATTTCCAAGACATATTTTATCTTTCAAAGGTATTTGTATGAATTCCCACAAGAATAATAATCCATCTAAATATTTTACTTACTTTCCTAAAGTATACATATTAAAAAATACAACATTAATATCCTTCTCTATCATCATACAAAAATAACTTTCTTTATCTTCTAAGGATACATATATCTTGTCATATTTTGATTACCAAAAACAAACTAAACAATAAATCAATTAATCCATTTATAACTCAAATAATAGTTTAGTTTTCCATAGAGTCTACACAACACTTCATCCACATTATTAATGTTTCAAAGGAAACTCTAATCATAATCCCTTAATCATGTTTAAAATTTCACAAAATTAAAGGATGTGCATATAATAATTTAGTAATCCATATTATCTTTAGAGAAGTCACTCTAATATCATTTCTCTATAGTTCTAGCTATAAGCAAGTTTTCTATTGAAGGAAAATACAAATAAAACAAACCCATTTGCAATATCTTCCTATATTATGATGACACTCACAATTCATCCTTATCAATCACATTCATTAAAATAAATCACAAGAGAAAGGATCATAAGCTAAAAATACCCCCCTCACAAATATTATGTTTTACCATATGAACCACAAAACATAATCTAAATCAAACCTTAATGAATACCCTATGTCCCTATGTCCTGATTTGATGGTCTAATCACAATCTAAATGAATTATATAAATTGTTCCATGCTCTACATAGGGAAAAACATTTTTTTTAAGGAAGTGGTACCTCTTTAGAGGGTGTTTAGTCCTCGTAAACATGTAGGGACAGAGGCTTCATTTAATAATAAAAATCCCTTTTTACTTTAGGTTAAGTAAATCAATTTACTTCCTTCTAAAACCTACAAGTGATTACATCGAAAAATAAGTGTTTCACAGTCGGGGATGAACATTCCTCCTATGGAAAAGAGCAAATACAACATGGAAAAAATTAGACTGAGTATGGCTTCTATATAGCGGTCAAAATCCCGCGTGGCAAAGCAATTGGACAATGGCATCTATGTCTTCAACACAAATTAGGGTTCAAAATATAGTTTGAATTATGGTCTCGAGCGCTCAACTAGATTCTACGTGGCCCCTCCACGTAAGGCAAGACAAGCCATAATAAAACCTTAAATATCTTTTATTTTCAATTTTTTAAGGTACAAACCATCGGGTAAAACCCTAAATGATATTGAGAGAATGACACTCTCGACCACACTTGTTATAGATATCATAGTCCTTCTAAAAAGTAATACCACTACCATTGGATGATAAAAAGGATACGTATAGAGAGTCTCTCAATACGCAGGTCTATATGCATTCTAAACATAGTTTGGGTAATACAATCCAATGTATTTGTTTCTTTTTAAAACCCAAGCAATGCGGTTTTTGACAAGCATTTTCTAAAACATTGAGACATAATATCATACAGATGGAGATGCTTACAGAGTACCTTCTTTGTTACAAAATTACTTGTCTGGAGAGGATTTAGGTTCTCAAAGTCAACACAATCCTTCAATGCTTGAGCTTATGTAAACCTCCACAATCTCTCTATATCTACCATCTTCAAGAGAAGCAATCTCTTTTCAAAACACAAAAGCAACCATTTTCTCCTTCTTCCCCATAAGGGTTTAAAGAAAATCTAGAGAAATTTCACTCAATGTTGAGCAAGGTGTTGCAAGAAGTTTGTCATTGTTGTCAACACAGGCAGTTAGATCTAATGATGCAGTGGACAGACAGTTCAGGAGTCATTCAGATGCAGAAGACAGAAGTTCAAAGGACAGTCAGATTATGTAAAGTGCAATTCCTGGAAAACAGAAGTGACCCAGTTTCTAAAATTCGAAGAAAAAGACAAGTTAGAAAACTGTCGCGATATCGCGACATGTTTTCTGTCGCGATTTCGTGACAAGTCGGAGGAGAGAGAAGGCGTAGTCGAAAATGTCATGATTTCATGACAAAAATGAGGAGAGAGAAGGCACAGCCGAAAATGTCATGATTTCGCGACAAAAATGAGGAGAGAGAAGGCGCAAGGCAAACTGTCATGATTTCGCGACAAAAATGAGGAGAGAGAAGGCGCAAGGCAAACTGTCGCGATTTCGCGACATGTTGGAGGCCAAGAAGCTAAGTCGAGAAACCGTAGCGATTTCGCTACATGTTGGTTTTTCGCGCGAAGCAAGGAGAAAGCGTTAAGTTGAAAAGTTGTAGCGATTTCGCTACATGTTGAAATTTCAGCCGAAGCAAGGAGAAAGCGTTAAGTTGAAAAGTTGTAGCGATTTCGCTACATGTTGAAATATCACTGGCGAAGCAAGGAGAAAGCGTTAAGTGGAAAAGTTGTAGCGATTTCGCTACATGTTGAGATTTCGCTACTGCATGAAGCAAGAAATGTACGAAAGCCGAAAGCGTCGCGATTTCACGACAAAGATGAGGATGACGTCAGCAAAAGCTGAAAGTGTCACGATTTCATGACAGGTTGCAAGAAAAGCCTCTGGAAGCCGAAAGCATCGTGATTTCATGACAAAGATGAGGATGACGTCAGTGAAAGCTGAAAGTGTCACGATTTCACGACAAGTTGCAAGAAAAGCCGCTGGAAGCCGAAAGCGTCACGATTTCATGACAAGAATGAGGATGACATCAGCAAAAGTTTGAAGTGTCACGATTTCATGACAAGAACGGTGGCAAAGCTATCAAAGGCCAAAAGTGTCATGATTTCGCGACAGCAAGGACAAGAAGGCGTATGGTTACAAAAAGTGTCATGATATCGTGACATGTTTCTATTTCATGGCAATAGTTACAGGAAGGTGACAGAGGTGGCAGTAGAAGTTGGATCTGGGCCGACAAATTTTAGGGTTTTGCAACCGATAGATTTTAGGGTTTTGCAACTGACATTCTTAGGGTTACAGCCGACTGTTGTTTAGGAAAAGTTGAGGCCGACAAAGTTGAATCTAGGTCGACAAATTCTAGGGTTTTGCAACCGACATTCTTAGGGTTACAGTCGACTGTTGTTTAGGATTTGTTCCTAAAATTTCTTCTATAAAAGTAGGGGTACTTCGAGTTTGAGAGAGCACTATGGAAGATAATGTGCGAATGCGAGTAGAGTGATTGCGCAAGTGAAGTTCGTGTCGAGCAGACTGCGAAGTCGTAGTTCGAGTCTGCATATCGTGATTGCGTGAATGAAGAGCGCAAGGTGTAGAGGTGGAGTTCTAAGTGCAAAGTGATAGCGCGTAGATAGTAGAAGTGATCGATCATCCGATTGCAGTAGAGAGTGTGAAGAAGTACATAGAAGCGGTCGGACAGTGCGAAGCGTTTTGCATAGAAGTAGTAGAATGCAAAAAAATAGCAGACTGTAAGAAACAACGTGAAAGTTTTATTCTGTCACTTTTATTATCTTTATTGACTTCCAAGTTGCAGCTTGGCATAAGGGGTTGGTGCCTCTTTCCAGTAGGTGTTGGTAAATTAGGAGTTGGTGCTCCATTCTGTTTGAAACAGATAAAGCTAAGGGGTTGGTGCTCCTTCCAGTTGGTGCTGGTAAAAGATATTGTAAAGTTGTAGCTTTGCATTGGCTGGATTTGGATGGTAGTCCAAGCAGTCATTTTGAGGAGTAGCCACATTGGTGAACCTCGTTAAATAACTGTGTTGTGTGTGTCATGCTTTCTTGCTGCATTTGATATTTCTTTTATCAGTTTTAAATAGCTACTGGATTTAAAACTATATGTATTAGAAATTTTAAAGATCACACTGATTCACCCCCCTCTCAGTGTCACTGTGATTACAACAATTGGTATCAGAGCCAAGTTCCTGAACAGGCTCAATCAGCTAAGGTGATCTTGGAAGTGATGCAATGGCAAGTGGTGAAGGTTTCTCCTCAAACAAAGCACCATTGTTTGATGGAACTAACTATGCTTTTTGGAAAATAAGAATGCAGACTTATCTCCGTGCGTTGGGTTTTGACATCTGGGGTGCAGTAGTAAATGGTTACAAAGCTCCCGCCACTGCTCCAACAGACACTACCGGTAAGAAGGCATTTGAAAATGATTCGAAAGCAAAAAATGCCATCATGTGTGGATTAGTGGACAGTGAGCTAGTCAAAATCATAAACTGTGAATCCGCAAAAGATGTATGGGATAAACTAGAGAACATTCATGAAGGAGACGATAGGATCAAGGAGGCCAAGCTTCAAACACACCGAGCTCAATTCGAATCCTTAAAGATGGACAATGATGAGAACATAGAGGCTTTCATGCTAAGAGTCAACGGAATCACAAATTCGATCAGAGGTCTCGACGAAGATATGGATGATGCTACGATTGTGAAAAAGGTATTAAGATCTCTCCCTCCAAGGTTTGATTCGAAAGTCTCAGCCATAGAAGAAGCTAAAGATCTAAATCATTTTAGTATGGATGAGATGCATGGTTCTTTGACTGCTTTTGAAATGAGAATAGGAAGATCTAATCCCACAGATAGAGAAGCAGCCTTCAAAGTACTAAAAGGCAAAGACACAAAACAAGAGTCTGAAG
This sequence comes from Wollemia nobilis, assembly GCA_028583015.1. NCBI lineage: Eukaryota > Viridiplantae > Streptophyta > Pinopsida > Araucariales > Araucariaceae > Wollemia > Wollemia nobilis. The sequence continues at coordinate 17,418,630 of JAQPPZ010000521.1, forward strand.
AAGAGGATGTTTCAGATGAAATGGAAGCAAATTTTGTCAGAAAACTGAGAAAAGGAAAAGGAAAATACAAAGGAAAGCTACCTTTTAAATGTTTCAATTGTGGAGGCATTGGACACTTTGCTACCAAATGTCCTCTCAATGACAAGAACAAAGGTGAAGAAACTCCGCATCAAGAAAGAAGTGAATGGAGGAAGAAGACAAACTTCAGAAAAGGCAATTTCAAAAAGAAAAGTTTTATCTCCCGAAATGCAGATTCTTCAGAGGACAGCTCTAGTGAAGACTCTGAAGAAGGAACAGGTGAAGCTCTCTTTATGGCGTTTGAAGTAGAAAAATTAGAAGAGGCAGAAAACCCAGAAAAGAGAGAAGGTATGAACCCTAAAGTATCTATTGAAAAAGCTGAGGCTGAAGTTGATTTAGAAGGTGAGCTGGTTTCTGCTCTTGAAGAATGGAAATCTGAGAAGAGAAAGAATAAAAAACTTTTAAGAAAGCTTGAGGATGCAAATGACATTATAACCAGCTTTAAAAATACAGATAGAAGAATACAAGAAAATGTTCGAAGATCTGGAAATTCAGGTAACCACGAAGATAGATTATTGCTGCAAATTAGAAGAAGAAAATTTTGGTCTTCGAATACAGATACAAGAGCTGGATCAAAAAATTAGTTGCCACTACAAACGTGAAGAAAGTTCAATGAAGCTGGACAAAATCCTAAGTGATCAAAGACCCGTAGGCATCAAATTCGGTCTGGGCTTTATTGAAGGAGAATCATCAAACGGACCAAAGGCAAGCAATGTTGAATGTGAAAAGAGTAAAGACAAGAAACAGGCTGTTGAAAGAAAAACAAATCAGGCAAAAGAAAGCAGTAATGCCAGTCCTGAAATAGGAACTGACAATGAGGGATTTACCAAGGTCACACATCAAAAGAAAAGAAGATCTAAGGCTCCTGCAACAACCTGGCAAAGACCATCTTTCAGGTTCAATCATTACTTTTATGGTTTCTGTTTCAAATGTAATGGTTATGGGCATAAAATTGCTAACTGCAAGTATAATGTAGGTCCAAGAAGTTTCACTAGTAGAAATACTTTTGCTCCTCTAATGAGTTATGCAGTAGAATGCTTTAATTGTCACAACTTTGGGCACATTGCTAGAAACTGTCATAGTACTTCTGTTTCAAATCAATCTCAGAAAAGAAGAACTCAACCATATAGGGCAAAACAGAATAGAATTATTTTTGAAAGATATGTGCAAGATTCTGAAAAGGGGAAATCCAAGCTAGAGCCCAATACCATAGTCAAAACAGAATGGAAATAGAAAGAACAACTCAGGGAAGAAAAGGAATCTTTAATAGTGCAGACAGCTTTCAGGGCTCAGAATAAATGTGTACCGTGGATTCTTGACAGTGGTTGCTCAAGTCATATGACAGGTGATAAACAAAAATTTGAAAAACTACAGAAATATGAGGGTGGCTCTGTGAAGTTTGGAAATAATGATGGAGCCAAAATAATAGGAAAAGGATCTATCAAAATTAGTGAAGGGAAAATCAAGTCAGAAGAAGTTTTATTTGTGGATGGTTTGAAACACAACCTATTAAGTGTCAGTCAAATCTGTGATAAAGGACATGAAGTAGTCTTCAAAAAGCAGGGTTGTGAAGTCAGAAAAATAAACAGTGGGAAATTGATAGCAACTGGTTCAAGGACGTCTGGAAATTTGTACACACTCTCAGAAACTTCAGAAGGTACGTGTTTCATTGGACAAGAAGAAGAGAACTGGTTGTGGCACAAGAGGCTTGGACACATAAGTTTTGATAATTTGGTGAAAATCAGCTCGAAACAAGCAGTGAGAGATATTCCAACCATTAAAAAACCTTCAAACAATGTTTGTGCTTCATGTCGAAGGGAAAGCAAACCAGAGTCTCATTTAAAACAAAAGAATACCACACTAGCGAGGCCCTTGGAACTTATTCATACCAGACTTATGTGGACCCATGAGAACTCAAAGCATAAACGACGACAAATACTTTATGTTGTGTATCGATGATTATTCCAGAATGACATGGATATTTTTCCTAAAAGATAAAACAGAAGCTTTTGAAATGTTCAGATCCTTCAAACAGCTAGTTGAGAATGAAACAGGAAAAAGGGTCAAATGCTTACGATCAGACAGAGGAGGAGAATTCATTTCGAATGAATTTACAGAATACTGTGAAAAACATGGTATCAGGAGACAATATTCAGCAGCTAGAACTCCACAACAGAATGGCGTAGTAGAAAGAAAGAACAGAACTATACAGGAAATGGCACGCACCATGCCTGGTAAAAAATAAAATAGCAGATAGATTCTGGAAAGAAGCAGTTCACACTGCAAAGTATACATCCAAAACAGATATATGTTAAGAACTCATGAATGCAAAACACCTTATGAGTTGTGGTTTGGTAGAAAAGCAACAACAAAACATCTCAAAATATTTGGCTGTAGGTGCTACATCAGAAAAATAGATGACAACCTTGGGAAGTTTGAAGATAGAGCAGATGAAGGTGTTTTTGTTGGGTATTCATCAAAAAGCAAAGCTTACAAATGCTACAACAAGAGACTCAAGAAAATTGTGGACAGTGCAGACGTTAAATTCGATGAAGTTGGGAAACGATTAGCTGACTTTGAGGAAAACTACCCAATCTATGAAGAAGTCGTTGAAGGAGATGAGGTGAATGAAACAGAAAATAAATCTACGTTTGATTCAGATGAATTAGTCGATGACTCAGAGGTGCAAGAAAACAAGAAATTCAAAACAGGCAGCTGGCAGAAAAATCATCCAAGAGACCAAATAATTGGAGATCCCACAACTGGTATTCAGACAAGAAGGAAAGTAATAAGTAATTACTCTCTTTTATCTAGCATTGAGCCCAAAAACATAGATGAAGCAAGCAAAGATGATAGCTGGATGAAGGCAATAAATGAAGAGTTAGATCAGATTGAAAAGAACAGAACTTGGGAATTAGTACCTAGACCTGCAAATAAGAATGTAATCGACACCAAATGGATATTTCGAAACAAATTAAATGAAGACGGACAGGTCATTAGGAACAAAGCAAGACTGGTTTGTAAAGGATATGCACAGGTCGAAGGCATTGATTTTGAAGAGACTTTTGCTCCAATGGCCAGATTAGAAGCAATTAGAATGTTTCTGGCCTTAGCAGTTCACAAAAACTTCAGAGTTTATCAGATGGATGTAAAATCTGCCTTTTTAAATGGGAAACTCGAAGAAGAGGTCTATATTGAACAACCGGATGGATTTCAAATTAGTGAGGATCCTAACCTTGTCTGCAAATTAAAGAAAGCATTGTATGGATTAAAACAAGCACCACGGGCATGGTATGCAAGGCTAGATAACTATCTCTCTCAACAAGGATTCAAGAAAGGTTTAGTGGACAGTAATCTGTATGTAAAAATAGAAGGTGGGCATCTCATTGTTCTAGTTGTCTATGTAGATGATATCATATTTGGCAAGCAACAAAGATGAATCTTGTAAAGACTTAGCAAATAAGATGCAGAATGAATTTGAAATGTCTATGATTGGTGAGCTGTCTTACTTTCTTGGGCTACAAGTTAATCAAAATGAGAAAGGCATATTCATTTCCCAAATCAAATATGTGAAAGAAATGCTAAAGAGGTTCACTATGGAGGACTGTAAGCCAGTTAGCACTCCCATGACAACAGGCTGCAAATTGAGTAAAGAAGACAAATCTCCACCTATAGACCAAACCATATACAGATCTATGATTGGAAGTCTACTATATTTAACAGCTACTAGACCTGATATTCTACAGGCAGTTTGCATGGTAGCTAGATTTCCAGGCCAGTCCCAAAGAGACTCATGTGACAACAGTTAAAAGGATTTTTCGGTATCTCAAGGGCACCATGGAGTATGGGTTGTGGTATCCAAAAGGCAAAGACTTCACTCTTATATCATATTCAGATGCAGATTGGGCTGGATGTGTTGATGACAGAAAAAGTACCAGTGGAGGTGCATTCTATTTGGGGGACAGATTGGTTGCATGGCACAATAAGAAGCAAGAGTCAGTTTCTTTATCTACAGCTGAGGCAGAATATATTGCAAGCAACAACATGTTGTACACAAGTCTTGTGGATGAAACAAACTTTGAAAGATCTTGGAATTAATTTCAGTGAACCAATATCGGTTAAGTGTGATAACACCAGTGCAATTAACATCTCCAAGAATCCAGTTATGCACTCACGGACTAAACACATTGCTATAAGGTATCATTTCTTGAAGGAGAAAGTTGCAGAAGGAGAAGTCAAATTGGATTTTGTCCCAACTACAGAACAAGTAGCAGATATTTTTACAAAACCTTTGCCCAAGGAAGTGTTTGAGTACCTTCGAAGCAAATTAGGAGTAGTCACACTTCCTAAGAAGTGACTAGATATGGGGATCACTTTCTCAGGGGGAGCATTTGAGTATTTGACTATTCTTTTGCTCATGATCATAATTTGTGCTGGATGCAACAAATTGTGCCTGAGAATTGTGAGGATGGACTCGTGGGGAGTCTGCAGGAGCCCTTTGGTATTATTGACAAAGGGGGAGAAGAGTTACAGGAATGTACACAGGTGTTGCCAACAATTCCAAAGGGGGAGATTGTTGAGCAAGGTGTTGCAAGAAGTTTGTCATTGTTGTCAACACGAGCAGTTAGATCTAATGATGCAGTGGACAGACAGTTCAAGAGTCATTCAGATGCAGAAGACAGAAGTTCAAAGGACAGTCAGATTATGTAAAGTGCAATTCCTGGAAAACAGAAGTGACCCAGTTTCTAAAATTCGAAGAAAAAGACAAGTTAGAAAACTGTCGCGATATCGCGACATGTTTTCTGTCGCGATTTCGCGACAAGTCGGAGGAGAGAGAAGGCACAGTCAAAAATGTCATGATTTCATGACAAAAATGAGGAGAGAGAAGGCAGCCAAAAATGTCATGATTTCACGACAAAAATGAGGAGAGAGAAGGCGCAAGGCAAACTGTCATGATTTCATGACAAAAATGAGGAGAGAGAAGGCGCAAGGCAAACTGTCACGATTTCGTGACATGTTGGAGGCCAAGAAGCTAAGTCGAGAAACTGTAGCGATTTCGCTACATGTTGGTTTTTCATTGGCCGAAGCAAGGAGAAAGCGTTAAGTTGAAAAGTTGTAGCGATTTCGCTACATGTTGAAATATCGTTGGCCGAAGCAAGGAGAAAGCGTTAAGTTGAAAAGTTGTAGCGATTTCGCTACATGTTGAAATATCGCGAAGCAAGGAGAAAGCGTTAAGTGGAAAAGTTGTAGCGATTTCGCTACATGTTGAGATTTCGCTAGTGCATGAAGCAAGAAATGTACAGAAGTCGAAAGCGTCACGATTTCATGACAAAGATGAGGATGACGTCACAAAGCTAAAAGTGTCACGATTTCATGATAGGTTGCAAGAAAAGCCTTCGAAGCCGAAAGCGTCATGATTTCATGACAAAGATGAGGATGACGTCAGCGAAAGCTAAAAGTGTCACGATTTCACGACAGGTTGCAAGAAAAGCCTCCAGAAGCCGAAAGCGTCGCGATTTCATGACAAGAATGAGGATGACGTCAGCAAAAGTTTGAAGTGTCATGATTTCATGACAAGAACGGTGGCAAAGCTATCAAAGGCCAAAAGTGTCACGATTTCATGACAGCAAGGACAAGAAGGCGTATGGTTACAAAAAGTGTCGTGATATCGCGACATGTTTCTATTTCGTGGCAATAGTTACAGGAAGGTGACAGAGGTGGCAGTAGAAGTTGGATCTGGGCCGACAAATTTTAGGGTTTTGCAATCGATAGATTTTAGGGTTTTGCAGCTGACATTCTTAGGGTTACAGCCGACTGTTGTTTAGGAAAAGTTGAGGCCGACAAAGTTGAATCTGGGCCGACAAATTCTAGGGTTTTGCAGCCGACATTCTTAGGGTTACAGCCGACTGTTGTTTAGGATTTGTTCCTAAAATTTCTTCTATAAAAGTAGGGGTACTTCGAGTTTGAGAGAGCGCTGTGGAAGATAATGTGCGAATGCGAGCAGAGTGATTGCGCAAGTGAAGTTCGTGTCGAGCAGACTGTGAAGTCGTAGTTCGAGTCTGCATATCGTGATTGCGTGAATGAAGAGCGCAAGGTGTAGAGGTGGAGTTCTAAGTGCAAAGTGATAGCGCACAGACAGCAGAAGTGATCGATCATCCGATTGCAGTAGAGAGTGCGAAGAAGTACACAGAAGCGGTCGGACAGTGCGAAGCGTTTTGCATAGAAGTAGCAGAATGCAGAAAAATAGCAGACTGTAAGAAACAACGTGAAAGTTTTATTCTGTCACTTTTATTATCTTTATTGACTTCCAAGTTGCAGCTTGGCATAAGGGGTTGGTGCCTCTTTCCAAGAGGGTGTCGGTAAATTAGGAGTTGGTGCTCCATTCTGTTTGAAACAGATAAAGCTAAGGGGTTGGTGCTCCTTCCAGTTGGTGCCGGTAAAAGATTTTGTAAAGTTGTAGCTTTGCATTGGCTGGATTTGGATGGTAGTCCAAGCAGTCATTTTGAGGAGTAGCCACATTGGTGAACCTCGTTAAATAACCGTGTTGTGTGTGTCTTGCTTTCTTGCTGCATTTGATATTTCTTTTATCAGTTTTAAATAGCTGCTGGATTTAAAACTATATGTATTAGAAATTTTAAAGATCACACTGATTCACCCCCCTCTCAGTGTCACTGTGATTACAACACTCAAGGAAATAAACTCACAACTACCCACAATAACATTTTGTTAAGTTAGGTTTCAATTCGAAGCTATTGCAAGGTTATTTAATAAATATCATTATTTTCATTTATTCTAATGTTTAGCACATTAGTTTCCTTTCCTTATTTTTATTAAATACATTAGACATTCCTTCCATAGTCCAACACAAAGCATGTTAGTAATGCCAACATGATACCAAATAAAATGTAAATGCAAAAATGACATATCAAAATGCAAAGGCATAAACTAGGTCTAAAATGGATATATCATGTGTCAGATCATTTTGACTATTTTAGCCATCAGTTTTTTGCCCACTTGTGAAGATGCCTATTCATAAAAATATATAAATCCATTAGTAGCATCCTATTCATCATCAAATCATCATAAAGCCATATAATCTATCATTTAAAACAACATATAAATTCATAAGTCCATCATATGAAAAAGGCCACCAACGGAGTGTCATGACACAAGACTCTTTGAATCTTCCCTAGAGATAAGCAAAGAGGAAAAGAACCATAGAAAATATTCCTCAACATCACCCAAGATCCATCAAACCTCAAAAGGTTAAGATGTAAGAGACACATTGTGAATTTGAGGACTTTGAGCCTAAGTAAGTCTCAAAACTTTTTAAGGAAAATTGTTTATCCATATGGTTAGACCACTTTGGAAAATTTTAAGATTAGCTAAGGTATTCGCCACCTTATTCCTTTCCCTAAACACATGCACACAATGAAAGGAATATAGAGATTCCAAGTTTCTATTAGTATCAACCATCATGTTAAGAGTGATCCACCTAGAAAATGGTTGCTCCAAGAGGGAATTGATAATATTTAAAGAATATCGCTCCATTATGACCTTCCTACCCTAAGTGCACCTAATTAGGGCTGAGATTTGGAAGGTTGCCTTTGGTTCCGCAAAATAACTAGTTTGAACTCCAATATTTTTGGCAAAGACCAAAATAATTTCCCTATTTTCATTTCAAGTTACACCTCCTGCACTAGCAGGTCTAGGATTTCCTTTTGAAGCCCCATCAAAATTCAATTTTAACCATCCCAATTGGGGGGGATTCCATTTGGTCTATTTCTTGCTTGAAGGTGCTTCTAGAGCAACATCCTCAAAGTTGTAGTGGATACCCAAAGAATCTGAAAGCTTCGTCTCTTGGGGATTTTTCTTATTTTTACAAATGGAGAAATTTGAGAGGTTCTCAATCAGGGTAGAGGAACTCTTGTTACCAACTGTACATGGATCATTAGCACAATCCTTGAAGGTCTAATTGTTCCTTTATTTCTAGATCCTCCATAAGAGGTACAATAAACTAAGAGACCAAAAGCTTTAACATATTTGGCTAGCAAATGGGGAAATCCATTGTTCAAAAATATTTGCTAAAGACCCAAAAAAAAAACTAGGAAACCCTAGTATTAAAAAAAAAAAAATTGAAATACTTCACAAGAGAAAGAATATTCTACAAAAATATGGTCAGTAGATTCCTCATTTTACTACAAAGATAGTATCTGCTAGTAATAATTAAACTTCTTTTCATGAGATTCTCAATAGAAAGGATTTTATTTTGAAGAGCCAACCAAAGGAAGAAATTGATTTTAGGAGTTAAATATTTAAGCCACACCTACCTATTTGGAATGACAAAATTACCAAAATTAGACTCCAAAAGATAAGCAGATTTAACAAAAAAAAATCCATTAATTTCATTGACCCAAATTTAACAATCTTCATAGGTAGAGTTCTGGATAAATTAGAGTCTCAATAAGTTGTTTAGAATATGAAGAACATCCCTCTCATCTCTTTCTAAGATAGGAATAAAGTGATGATTCCAAACCTTCTTGCTATTCATAACTTCTATGAAGTCAACCACTTTAGGTCCTACAATCAGATCAGGAATTGACTTCAATGTAGCAAGATTAGAGCAATTAAGAAGGGGAATCTCTCTCAGCCAAGCGTCCTTCTAAAAATTATAATTTTGACCATTCCCATTGTAAATATTTATATTAGGGTGTGATTTTTATGTTTGTGTATATAGTATGTGTCAAGTTAATAGGTGCGAACATGTATCATGTAATTCAGTGTGTGAGGTGTTTAAGTGAGAGTTATGAGTGTGATGTGTCAAGTTTAGAAGTAGGGAGTTATGCAATTATGAGAAAATTTATCTTTATGTAATATGTGAAATTTATTATGTAACATAGGAATATGAAGAGTTAAGTTATCCCATGAGTTTTGAGGAGAGCAAATATCAAGAGTCATGTAATGTGAAGAGTCTCATGTATCTTTATATTGAAAACAAAACCATGTAAAATGTAACTCGAAGAATATTTGCTTTATGCATTTATTTAGTAGTTTAAATAAAGCTTTCAATGTGAATTATGTGAGATTATTCTTGATTTGATATATGCATGATTATTTATGTGATTGACCTAGAATTATTTAACTTGTGAGAATAGTATTATTTTGGTAACACTCCTTTCCCCTTTAGCTACCTCAATGTAATTGTGAATGTAGTCACCATATTTGGTTATGATGTCATCCTTAATATTCTTCCATTTGTCTATGCTACTTAGAGGCCTTTTCTCCAACCATGTATCTTCCCAAAAGGATATACAGTCCCCATTCCCTATCCTCCATCTCACATTTCTCCACAAGATTTTTTTTGCTTTGAGTTAGGAAATTCCATATCACTGAACCTTTGCAAGGGTCTCAAATAGTAAGCACCCTATGCTTATCTTGATTATCCAAATACTTAGCTAAAATAATTTTGACCCAAAGGTTGTCAGGTTCTCTCATCATTCTCTAGCAAAGTTTACCTACCAGAACTTCATTTAACTCTCTAATATTTCTAAGACCCAGTCCTCCCTACTTTTTTAGTTTACAAACTTTCTTCCAAGCCACCAAAGCTAATATTTGTTTCTCTTCAACTCCTATCCAAAGAAAGGTTCTTTGGATATTCTCCAAAACATTGGCTACCTTGACTAGAATTTTAAATATTGAGAGAAAGTAGACTGGAATGGTTTGCAAAACACTCTTAACAAGTTGAAGTTTACCATCTTGGCTTAACAAATTACCTTTCCATCCAGATAGCTTTTATTAGAATTGGTCAATAATAGGATCCTAGATAGAGTCTTATTTCTCCTCATAAAATAAAGGTATACCTAAATAGATTGAATGTAGATTATTGACCTCACATCCTAATGATCTTGATATCCTTCTCTATATTTCAAGGGGAGTGTTAATAAAGAACACTTTACTTTTGTCCAAATTCACCTTTTGTTGAGAAGCTTCCTCATAAGTCTTTAGGACTTGTTTGAAGCCTTTAGCTTCTTTCATAGTAGCTTTCCCCAAAATTATAGTGTCATCAACAAATTATTGATGTGATACCAACTCCAAAGAGGAGGCTAGTATAACTCCATTAATATCTTCTTTATTTCTTCTTGTCGCTATTATACTTCTCCTAATGATTCAACCATGATGAAAAGGTATGAGGATAGAGGATCTCCCTATCTAATACCTCTATTGCTTCTAAAAATCCTACTAAAGAGCCATTTAGTAATATCTAAAACATAGGAGTTGTTATGCAACTCAAAACCCATCTTCTCCATTTCTCCCCAAAACCAAATTTCTCTAGAATTCTATTCATGAATCTCCAAGAAACCCTGCCATATGCCTTATTCATATCTAATTTTAAAATCATACCTTCTCTTCCACTTTTCTGCAAGGAATGGAGGGTTTCATGAATAGTAATAATACCATCTAGAATTTGTCTACCCTAAACAAACCCTCCCTACTATTTTGATATAATTTAGTTCAATATAGGTTGCATCCTATTAGCCATGAATTTTGTTATGATTTTATAAGTAATGTTACATAAAATTATGGGTCTATAATCCTTGAATCCCTTAACCCCCTATCTCTTAGGAATTAGGACAAGAAAAGTATTATTCAATTCTCTCAAGACCTTACATGATATTTGAGAATATTGGATAGCTACCACTAAGTCCTCTTTAATAATATCCCAACATGCTTGAAAGAATCCTATTGGAAACCCATCAGGTCTAGGGGATTTATCCCTTTTCATAGAGAAAAGGATGTGCTTGATTTTAGCTTCATTAATTTGATCTAGAAAGTTTTCATTTGATTCTTCAAAAATGAGTTTGGGGATATGTTGGAGAATTGATTTTGTGGCCTCCTCATTAATGTCCATATTTGATGTAAGTAGATTTCTATAAAAGGATATTGCTTCCTCTTTTATATTTTCATCATACTTGATCATAATACCCTCTTCAAAAATAATTTCCTTTATGTTGGTAGCTTGTCTATGCTTCAAGGTGGTGATATGAAAAAATCTTGTGTTCCTATCCCCCTCCCTCAACCAAAGGGACCCTAGATTTCTATTTCCAAAATGTTTCCTTTTTTTGCTATTAAAGAGTGATATTTAGATAGTAGATCTTGCTCTTCTTAGTATAATTCAACATTCATATCCCCCAAAGTTATATTCTCCTCTAATTCTTTTAATTTTTCTTGAATTTCCATTTTTTGTTTGAAGATATTCCCAAACACTACTTTGTTCCAAATTTTTACATTTTGTTTCACATTTTTCAGCTTCTTCACAAGTTGATACATGCTAGAGCCATGAATGGGGATGTTCCACCATTCCTCTATAGCATTCTTAAACTTAGGGTGAAGTAACCACATCAATTCAAATCTAAAAGGATTATGTCCTTTCTTCTTTAGGGTCTCCAATATTAAGGTAAGAGGGTTATGATCAGATCCTATCTTGGGAAGAGTTGACAAACAACAACCAATGTTCTAAGAGATCTAGTTTTTTGAGATGAGGAATCTATCCAATCTAACCTGAATAAGGTTATCCCCTAACCTATAGTTAGTCCAGGTAAATTTTGCATCTTTAAGATCAATATCTATAACCCCACTCCTAGAAATGAATTCACTTAAATCCTCCATACTTTCTAAATAACCTTGGGTTCCACCATTTTTTCTCTAAGAGATAGTGGAGAATTGAAATCTCCAACTATTATCCATTTAATATCTCCAATTTTATTCCTAATTCTATCTAAGTCTCTCCATAGATCCTTTCTCTCTCTACACATATTTGGAGCATAAATATTAGTGATTAGAAACACATAATTGTCTATTTTAGAGGTGAACAAGATAGTTAATTGATGTCTACTATTGAACACAACTTCCTCATCAAACAAATAAATATTCCAAAGGGTCATAATTCCTCTTGAAGCTCCCCTGGCATCCACTTTTGCACCATTTCATTTTCTCCAAATGCAATTCTTGGTAGAATCAAAGGTTTGAGAGTCAATTTTTATTTCTTGAAGTAAGAGTATATCAGGTTGGTTATCCTTCCTCAAGATCTTAACCAACCTTTGTTTGTTAGGAGCCTTCATGCCCCTAACATTCCAAGATATTATTTTCATTTTTAGTTTTTGCTAGTGGACTTCAATCCACTAGTTAGCTTGATTACTATCTATGTACCATTTTCTAGGTCCTTAATAGTCTCTCTTCTCTTGGTCTCAGCTAGAGTGAGCCTTTCAACTATCTTTTTAGAATCACTTCCTACATATATAGCCTTCTTAGTGTTTCTTGTGATTCTTATGTTTGGTTATTCCTCAAGATTTACTCCTTTTGATTTTAATTTTGCTATCAAGCTCAAAGGAGTTTCTTCTATTTTATTTTCAAGATTAGGAACCTTGCTTGAAATATTTAAAGAACATTTAACAATCTCAGGAGTGAGTTCTACCTTGGCATGTTGATATTCCTATGGTTCCTTTGTAAAGCTTATTATCTCAACTTGATCCTCAATCCTAGAGTCTTTTGGTTCATCTCCCTCCTCTTTCTTCTTTGCACTTTGAAAGTTTGTCTCCATCTAGGAATTCTCCTCTAAATACTTTTGAGTTGTATTCACCACATCTTGTTTGTCTTCTTTGTCCTCCTCTTGATTTTTTTGGTCCTCTGATGGTACATGAGTCTCATTTGTAATGGATTAATTTTAGGGTTATGCATAGTTGCAGATATTCACAAATTGGATGAATATTAGGATTTTCAAAATTGGAAATTGGTGAATATGAGGACCCTCGACGTTGACCCATTCGCCCAAAATTTTTAGGTTTAATGTTTTCTTAGGGTTAATTCGCCATAATATATATCCAAACATAGGCATATTTGTACTCATTGGAAATCTCTTTTCAAGTTTGATCTAATGGTGGTGTTTTTATAAAGTTATAAGGTGATTTAATGGGTCAAAATTAACCCCAAACATGACCTTAATTTTTAGGGCTTCAAATGCCCCAAATTTTGCAGTGAAGATGATTGATTTGATTTGTTTAGGATTCATCTTGATTCGCCTTGATTTTGATTAGGATTCACATTTTTTACAAGTACATTTTGAGTCCAACCCCTTATTCATAACCCTGATTGATTTTCTATTTTTTCTATTTCGAGATCAATATTTTCTCTCTCTATTCCATTGATCATAGGTTTTTTTCTCTATTTTCCCTCTTGAGATTTTTCCAAACCTATTTTATTAATTGGGTAGTCTCTAGCTAGATGTCCTATTTTTGAGAAATTATAGCAGCTGAGAGGTTCATTTTTATATTCGATAATCTAGTTCCAAATTCTAAACTTGGATAGTAATTTAGTGGAGGATGATAGCTCTTTCCTCAAATATATGTTTACAAAAATTTAAGAAAAGGTGGTTCTTTTACTATTCTTAGTTGCTAAAATGAAGGCTAGGACTTGTCCCACTGACCTTGCAATACCTATCAAGACCTCATCATCCTAGAAATCCTAAGGAAGCTTGGAATTTTTATCCAAAGAGGTACCACATTAATTTTTCCATGTCAAAATTGAAGCCCAATCTATATTTTTTCATGAAAAATCTAGCATTGCCCATGAACCATGGGCTATCCATTAGATTTTTGTTGTAGTATTCTTGGGCCAAGAAGGATATCAAAAAATTCATTTAGATAGTGTAGATATTTCTAAATGATCCCTTGGTTTCCATCTAGAAATAGCCTATTTTTTTATAATCTCAATTTTAGGTCTAGCTCTAATGAGTTTCTCAATTAGATAGTTGTTCATTCTTAGAACATATATTTCCACCTTTTTGTCTAAAATATTCAATCTCAACACCTCTATAGTCTATTTTGGGATTATAAAAAAATATTTTTTGAATCTTTTCATTTATCTCCTTTCACTATATCAGTTCATTGAGTCTGATTTGGTGCTAGTTGGAGTTTTTCTTCATTCTCCTTTAGTTTGTGAGGAACACCCTTAGAAGGTAGGACCTAAAAATCCTCTTGGGTTGTGTTGACCATCCTCCAATAGAAATTTCCATAGGTCAAGTTTGGGGGGTTCATCATTTTAAATATTTTTTCCATTCCTTATTGTACCATTTTGTCCATAAACACTAGAGTATGTTCCTACCACACTTACCCCCAATTCAATATTTCCATCTTGTTCTTTCACATCCTTCCATGATCCCTCCTCTATTCCAAGATTTTTATTTTTATTTTCTTTGCCGCTTATCTATTCTCACTCTACCATTGCATCATACTTAGAGCATATCAACGCCATATATTTTTTAGTCCTTCCTAAGTGTTGTAACCATTGGTCCAATGAATTTTTCATAGAAACTTTGTTATCCACTCTTTAAACCCTTGCTTATAATTTTCCACCTACTTTGATATACTGCTTGGCTATCAAAAAATAATGTTGTCAACACTACGCTTGCATACCCCCTTGGTTGAGGACACAATAAAAACTCTATTATATGTTAGACATTTTGAGTCCATGAAGTTGTCATTGATGTCAAGGAATGAAGTTGTCATTGATGTCAATGAATGAGATACCATTGATGTCAAAAGGTCAAAAGGAGCAATGCAAGAGGTTGATGATACATGAGCTCCATAATATTTATTTTTAAATATTATGTGGAGCATGATGTTAAAGGCGTTTCTTTGAAACCAAAGGTAGAAAAATAAAAGGTTTTCCTTTAAAACCAATGGTGGAAAAAATAAAAGTTTTTTCTTTAAAACCAATGGTGGGAAAGTTATAAGATTTTTAAAAAACCAAGGAGGCTTTTAGTTTGGTTTAAAAGGCCCAAATTTTATTTAATTATTAAATTATAATATTTAAATTCTATAAGAATTTAAATTATTATATTTAATAATTATAAGGCCAAAGTCTAAGTTTGGTGTCAACATTTTCGCATGTGAAGATGATGTAATCCCTCTACCGACGTAGGAGATTATTGGAAGGCATATAGTATTTAAACCATAGCCTTTACAAAGGCCAAAGAATCCATCCTCATTCGCTAATGTTAATGCCTAAGACTCGTGTGCATATTTCACAGTGACAGTTTGAGCAACGCGTGGTTTTCAAAAAGTGAGGATGAAGGAGCCTTTTTGGCTCGTGGGTGCTAAGGAGGTCAAAGCGCGATAGGTGCTTGGTGGTTCCAAGAGGAGCACATGGCTCACATGACATGGAAGCCACGACCAAGATGCTCATTGGAGAGAAGTGCCAAGTTCAACTCCTGTGCATGCTAAAGTGGTAAAATTTTGGTTTATGATTTAATTTTTGCATGGGCTAAAGTTAAAGTTAGGAGAAATAAGGTGATAGTTTTATTTTGGAGGATTAGCCAAAATTCATAAGGGAAATATTATTAAGTTTTGAAAGGTTATTTTGTTGAGATAGATTTGAGGGTAAAAATATTTTTATCTTAGAAAAAGGGAAAATTATTTTATTGCATTGTTTTACAAGTGAGTTATTTAATAAATGCGATATTAAAGTAGGGAGTCATAAGTAGATATTGGTTTATTCTTTGAAGATAATTTTCTGAAGTGAGTTATGTTAAATTTGAATGATTGAGATGATCTTGTGATAAGTTAGGGTTTTGAAGAAGTGATTAATTAAATATTGTGGTGTTGGATATTATTTTAAGAAAGGAGCAATAAGGTGTAATTGAGATTTAATTTATCTTTGTGATTAATGTAAATTGTGAAAAGTGTTAGAGTGATAATTCTTGTCATCTAACTCTTTGTATTTGCCAAAGAAGTGTTTATGATTGTGGCAGATTTGTATGGTCTACTTCTCATCAAGAAAAAAGGTATGGGCATATTCTTCCTTGATTGAGTTGATTGGTTGGGTTTCTGGAAAACAACTTTGGAGTGAAAAGGACTTGATTAGGTTTCCTTATTGAGTTGTTGAGATATTATGAACTGAATGCTATGCACCTTGTTTGATAAGAATTTTTGTTGAAGTGATTAAAGTTGAGTAAATATCTTGAACTAGGGTTTGCAAAGAACATGAGTATCATTGTTATGTGAAGATTGTTTTATAAGCATTGTTGTTGAAATGAGTAATTGAGTGAAGAAATTGAAATAGGGTCTACATAGAATATGAGTATCATTGTTATGTGATATTGGTTGATAAGCATTGTTGGAAAAATTTGAGTGACTGTTCATATGCTTGGACTAGGGTTTGTGAGCAAGGATTATTTCATTGAGTGATTGGTTGAGTAGAGTTGATTGAGCCTAGTCAAGTGGATGTGTGAAGTGATATTTCAAGTTCTATGAAATAAATTGTTCTATATTCTGGTTTGATTTGAGAAAGAGGTTGAGTGTTGATGAGCGTGAAATATATTGAGTCTCTAAAAATTCTCTATATGTTTCTATGATAAAAGAGAGATTGAAAGTGATTAAGAGTTTGTGAATGTGAAGCATATTGAGTCTCTAACAATTATCTGTATGTTTCTAAAAGAGTGATTGAAATTTATTGAGCATTGAGGTAAATGTAAACCATATTGAGTCTAAAAATTCTCTATATGTTTATAAAAGAGTGATTGAAAGTGATTGAGTATTGTGATGAATGTGAAGCATATTGAGTCTCTAACAATTCTCTTTATATTTCTATGAGATTGGACAAGTTATAGTGTGGAATTGTAGAGAAGATTTGAGGTAAGTCTTAGAGAGGACTTGTGGATATATTAGCATGAGCTTTTGTGGAAGCTTACAAGGCAGATTTGAGATAAGTCTTTGAGTAGACTTGTGAGTAGAGTTGAGTAAACTTGTGAGCATATTTCAAATATTGGGTTAAGTTTTGGGGCATATATAGAAGATTTAATTTGAGATTAATTCAAGCTTTGTGTTAAGGCTTGAAGACAGAGATTGAGGACAAATTTGTGCTAGACCGAAGGACTATGTTTAGTGCAAATCAGAGGATAAATATTGAGGATAGAATTATGCTAGACCGAAGGACTGTGTTTAGTACATATTAGAGGACATATATTGAGGATAGATTTATTCTAGACTGAAGGAATGCGTTTAGTACAAATTCAAGGATATATTTTGGTGTAGATTTAAGGACAAGTTTGTACCAGACTAGAGAGATATTGAGCAGATTTGTGCTAGATCGAAGGACTATGTTTAGTATAGATTTGAGACAGAGCTTTGGAGGTGACAAAGTATAGAGGATGATAGTATCCAATGGATAGAAATTCATTAGCCAATGTAGTGAGGACATATGTCTTCAATAGATAGATATTCATTAGCCAGAGCAGTGAGGTCAACAGTTCTTCTAGAACACCAATCAGAGCTAAGAAAAAAGGAGTTCTCTTGTAGATAGAGATACATGAACTTGAGTAGGGGATTGGTATCTCCTTTGGATAAAGGTCCATAAATATTGTAATAGGGAAAGGATTCCCAAGAGAACTTATTTAAGAAAATATTAGTGAAATATTTTCTCCGTGGAGTAGCACACATTGGGTGAACCATGTTAAATTGGCATCTCTATTG
The DNA here is from genome assembly GCA_028583015.1 of Wollemia nobilis. Lineage (NCBI taxonomy): Eukaryota > Viridiplantae > Streptophyta > Pinopsida > Araucariales > Araucariaceae > Wollemia > Wollemia nobilis. The sequence continues at coordinate 17,436,233 of JAQPPZ010000521.1, forward strand.
TGTGTGATGATTTGTGCATTACTTTGGTTATTGCTATTGATATTACCTTTGATTATATTGGATAATACTATTTGGGAAAGAAAAGTAAAAAGTGGTCTTATATTGTTTACCCCCCTCTCAGTATAATTGTGTGTTCTTCATTATCCACCCTTCAAAACCTTACCCACAAATTTTCAACTACTCTAATCTATTACATGGCTATAAAAATATAAAACTATCAATACTATATTTGTGTACCTCATGGATGAGGACACAACATAAAATCTATTATCTACCCTTCAAACCCGTTGTGATGTCCTTCACAACGAACCAAAAATTGGGGACCCACTTGAAATTTGAAAAGCTTGTTTCAAATTGTTGCTTGCGCTTATTGTTCATCATTGTCATCATTGAAATATTAAAATGATCATCTTTCTTCGAATGGTTTTATATTAGGGTCCATTGTCAAAATTCACCTCATGATATGAATATCCTGAAGTTATGCTTGTATGGTCATTTTGATTATGGTCTTTGAGTTGTATTATTGTTCGTATGTTATGTTTAGTTATGTCTTGTTTTAAATTAATTAAATTATAAAGTTTTATAACTTTATAATTTAATATATTTAAAATTGTTATTTTATAAACTTGTTTTAAATTAATTAAATTATAAAGTTTTATAACTTTATAATTTAATATAGTTAGAATGGTTATTTTATAAATATGTTTTAAATTAATTAAATTAAAGTTTTATAACTTTATAATTTAATTATATTTAAGAATGTTATTTTATAAATGTTTTATATTCTAATTAATATTTGTCTTATTGGCAGGATTATAACTTTATTTTTTGAATGCCAATGACGAGAAATATTAAATCTTTTATAAAGGGTTTATTGATATTAGGGCTTCAAGAATTCATTTTTAAAAACTGATGGAATAGAGCAAACTAATCAAGAGGACCAAATTTCTCAAGTTATAAATGGAGAATTAGAAACCAAAGAGAGGGTCGGACAGGTTGGAGAAAAAGATGAAATATTGAAAGGTGCCGAATAGAAGACCAAGTTGTAGAGGAAGCTACATTTGCACATGAATACAAAGACTTTGTTGGATTTATTGTAAGATCTTTTATTTTGTATTAAATTCAAATTTTATTAAAAGCAAACACTATTGTGGTGTTTTTAATTTATAAGTTGATTGATATAATTTTTTAATTAAAATTTCCGTAGAAGATAGCACCAAATTTGTGGTAGGATTGTGTAAAATATGGTCTGAGTAAGTTTGGTTTTCAAAGTTATGTTTTTTTGTGCTATAGCAAGTTTGTACGAAAATTTTATTCAAATTTGTTTCTTTACCCTAAGACCTTTTTAATTTATTTGAGGCATGAAGATTTAAGATAAAACCTAGTTTATTTTATAAAAGATTTAAATTTTACAACTAGGTTAAAGTTTGAACTTATCACTCAAATATTTAATTCTATAAATATTTTGGGTGAATAAATTTCATAGAGTAGAGAATCAATGAACTTTTGATTTTAAATTTCATAAAATTTATAAAGTTCATTGAATTTGTTTTATTAAAACCCTAAGTTGAATTTCAAAGATTCAGATTTATAGAAAGGGTTGTAAAATTTATTTAGGTCAAATATTTAAGTTAATAAATATTTGACAAATAAATTTTAGAGACAAAGAAGGATTATATGGATTATTGATTTTAATAGCATAAAATTTTAAAATCCATAATTTGAGATTTATTTATGTTTGTGGAAGTTTTATTTATTAAAATTTTCAATCTCAAATCACAAAATCCAAAGTACTATTGAAAGGATTAAATTTATTTACTTCAAATATTTAGTTTAATGAATATTTGAAAATAAATAAACATTAGATTAAGGAATATTACGTGAATTCTAATTTTCATATTATAAAGTACAAAAATTTATAATTAGAATTCATACATATTAATTATTTATATTTATTTATTTCAAATATTTGAATTAATAAATATTTGGTTTAAAAGATTATATGAATTCTAATTTTTATATTATAAAGTACAAAATTTTATAATTAGAATTCATACACATTAATTATTCATATTCTATGAAAAGAAGCAAGGATTATAAAGCTTAGAATATTCTACAGACCCAAACATAGGGATTATAAAGTGTTTCACATTTTATAATTAGGGTTTTTATTTTATTCATCATTTATTAAATCTTATTTTAAGCTTCATTCATAAAATAAATACAAGTTTTGAATTAAAATGCTTTAAACATTCATGCAAGTTTAATATAAGGTTAAAAATATTTTTAATCAAAGTTCATATTTCAAAATAGATTTGCATTCTCAAATATTAGCTTTAAAAGGTAAGTTTATTCATTTTGAGAAAGTAAATTATACTGATGAAAATGCAAGTAATGATTTCAAGATCAAAATATTTATTATACTAGGCCCCTTGTTAACAGTTGATTGTTAATCCCTGAGATGTTCTATGCACTTAATTGACATAAATTCATAACGTGTTATGTAAAAGAACCTTGGAGAAAAATATTTTCTTTGCAAGAGAGAATTATGATCCTAATTGTCAGGTGATATTTGTAATCGGACAAAATCACACCTCCACAAAACCCTTACTCATAATTTTTCAATTGCTCTAATCTACCACTAGCTAAAAAAAATAATATTGTCAACACTGCACTTGTGTACCACCTTGTCTAAAGACACAACACAAACTTTGTTATATGCCCTTCAAAGCCTTGCCCAAAATTTTCTAATTGCTCTGATCCACCACTTGGCTATTAGAAAATAATGTTGTCAAAACTATGCCTGTGAACCCCCTTGGTTGAGGACACAATAAAACTCTGGTATCTGCTCTTCAAACCCTTACCCATAACTTTCTAACTACTATGATCCACCACCTAGCTATAAGAAAATAATGCTATCAAAACTATACCTGCATACCTCCTTGGCTAAGGATACAATACAAATTATGTTATCCATTCTTTAAACCCTTCATAAGATCCAAGCTAATAGGATCTTACACTCATGTTATCAAATCAAAGAGATAAAATTATTGAAAGTTTAGTATAAACTATATTTGAAACAAGTTACTTTCTATTAATTTTTAAAGCTATGAGAAGAGCTACAATTGTTTAATAGTAGAAACATGGAATTGAAGGTATTATTTTACTTGTAAATATTAAAAATTACTTCTCAAATTACCATTATTTTTAAAATATCTTATGTTTGTTGTATCTTATATTTTAATCTTTCCTTCCATCTTGGAATCCTCTTATATTTGGTCTAACAATTTTGGACATCCTCATATGTTTGGTACAACAATTTAAACATGGTTTACTAAGTGTTTTCAAATTCTATACTCAATATTATGTCTAGTAATTTTGAATCAACCTATTTGTGGCTTCTATTGGGGCCAATCCCATAAAAATAATAAAACATTATGTTTGTGTCAATTAGACCATATCTAGCTTGCCTTTCTATCAAATATTTTTATCTTCCTAAAATTGATATGTCAACTCCTTGGTATCAATTTTGTTAAGAGATACACCCTCTCTTTAGTCATAAATTTTTATTTTACTAGGAATATCAACAACATGGTTGGAGAAAGTATTTATTATCATAATGATTTATACTACATTTACAATATACCACCTCTAAAAAGAATTGATAGACATTAAGAAAATGCTATTTTTTAGTCCAATTGCCATATCAATTTTTACTAATAAAATTAGTAATAATTTATTAATCCCTTTAAATAAAATATATGTCCATCAATTTCAATGGCAATATTGATCCTTGTAAGAAGTTACCTAGACTCTGCATAGTGAAGAACACAAGATTATACTAAGAGGGGGAGGTGAACAGTATAAGACCACTTTTACTTTTCTTTTCAATTCAATATTATGTAGTGTATAGATAGCAGTTTCAATAGCAGTAATCAAAGCAATGCACAAAACAACATCCACAAAAGTGACACAAAAATTTACGTGGTTCACCCAATACGAGTTACTCTACGAAGAAAATATTTTGCTAAAACTTTCTCAATAAATCTCTTGGGAATCCTTCCCAATTACAATGTTTATGGACCTTTGTCCAAAGGAGATGTCGATCCCCTAAATCTCAAGTTCATGGATCTCTTCCATAAGATAACTCTTTTCCCTTCTGCTCTGGTTAGTGATCTTCTATAAGAATTTATCTCTCTGTTGCACTAACTGATGGATATCTCTCCACTTGAAGACTCCTCACTCAAATATGTCTTCAATTATCATACCTGTTGGATATTTATCCATTGAGACTTTATCCTCTATACTATATCACCTCCAAAGCTATGTCAATAGGTTCACTCAGAACCTCCTCAAATATGCTCAATAGGCTCACTCAGAACCTGCTCAAATATTCTCAATAGGTTCACTCAAAACCAGCTCAAATATTCTCAATAGGCTCACTCAGAACCTGCTCAAATCTGCTCAATAGGCTCACTTAGAACCTGCTCAGATCTGCTCAATAGGCTCACTCAGAACCTGCTCAAATCTGCTCAAAAAGCTCACATAGAACTTGTCCCAATATTCTCAATAAGTGCTCTCTAGGACTTGCTCAAATATGCATAGCAAGCTTTCACAAAATCTTACACAAAAATAGTCCACAAGCCTTCTCAAATACTTGCCTCAAATTAGCTCAACAAAATCTTAACTCAATCTCATAGAAGCATAAAGAGAATTGTTAGAGACTCAATATGTTCTATACTCAAATACCAATCTCAATTCAAAGCAATCTTAACTCAACTCAATCTTATAGAAGCATAAATAGAATTTTTAGAGACTCAATATGTTCTATACTCAAATCTCAATCTCAAATCAAAGCAATCTCAACTTAGCTCAATCTTAACTCAATCTCATATAAGCATAAAGAAAATTGTTAGAGACTCAATATGTTCTATTCTCAAGGCTCAATCTCAACTCAATCAGAATATAGAATAGTTTGTTTCATATAACTTGAACAACCACTTCATGCAACCACTTGACTAGGCTCAATCAAATCTACTCAACCAATCACTTCAAGAAACAACTCTTTCTCACAAACCCTAGTCCAATCATGAATAAACTAACTCAAAATGTTTCCAATAATGCTCAACAATAAATCTTACATAAAAATGATACTCATGTTCTTTTCTAACTCAAGTCAAGTTATTTGCATCACCCATTGGCTTCAACAACAATGCTAATAAGACAAGGTTTTAATCACAACTCTCAATTTAGAAAACCGTGAAGCATTAACTCAACCACTTTCGAAAAGGAAACCACAATCAATCCTTTTCACTCCAATGATATTTCAAAAATCAACCACCCAAATAAAATCAATGGAGAGTATTACTCATACCTTTTTTATGCCTTATGAGTTGTCCACTAAATCTATCACACTCAACACACTTTCTTTTTCAACTCTTAACAAGGGTTAGAGATCTTGAGTAATAACACAACAATAATATCCAAATAACACCTTATTAATCCTACTTTATTTTAACATCCACCAAAGTTATTTTTAAAAGAAAAGCCTTACTCAAAATAACTTTCACTAAAAGAACTTTATCAAAAACCCTTATTACTCCTAACAATTTCAAAAAATCACAATTAAAAATAATTCACAACTCAAACAACCACCATGACCTTATTCCCTAAGGTTACTCAAAAAATCAACTAACGAAGCACCTTTACCCCTTATCACTCCACCTTAGGCAATCCAAACAAAAGATTAATAAAAACCTTAATACCTGCCTCGAGGGGAATCGAACCCTTGTATTTCCCCAACGTGAACACCCTAGCTATGGCCAAGCTACCGCACGAGCTACGGTCTCATTGGTGAAAAAGAAGTGACACCCACTTCTTATCCTTCACCCTCTTTCGCCAAGCGAAAAGTATGCACCTTGGGTGCCTCAACAGAACAAAGCCAAAAATGATGCTTGCGAGAATCGAACACACAACCTCCTTGTCACCAAAACCTTTGCACAATCTAAGTTGCCACTAGGCCATGCTACCCAATGCATTTTGGGAAGTGGTCATTGTCTCCCTTTAATGTTTGCTGCATCACTTAAACGAAAAACATGAGCTCTTTTTCTTTGCAAATACCAAACGCAAATATCAACGAGCAAGGATGAATGAATTAAAAAATTCAATGGCATATTTATATGCCTTCCCTTTGCTTTGGAAATGTTGGTATTTTTGAAACTTCCTTCATGACGTCGACGAATAAACTTTTAACTTTAATTTTAAAATTAAAATTAAAATTTTAAATAAATTAAAATTTAAACTAAATCTTTAAAATTAAATATCTCCATCATCGGGGCACCTTTTTCGATGAAATGAAAAGCCAAATTGGGTTTTAAGAAAAACCCATTTCAAATATGTCATCCATGGTTTTAAATAAAACCTTTAAAATTAAATTTCTCCATCATCGGGGCACCTTTTTCGATGAAACAAAAAGCCAACTTGGGTTTTAAGAAAAACCCATTTCAAATCTACCATCCATGGTTTTAAATAAAAACCTTTTGCAAAGCTTCCCTTGAAGCTCCTTTTGGAACAAAATGCCATGCATCCCTTCTTAAACCTTTGATCAAAAACCTTTGCTTCTCATGAAGCTCTTTGTGAAACACAAACATAGTGCTTACTTACATAGATCCTTTTGACATCAATGACAACTCTTAGCTTAGGGACTCAAAATGTCCAACAATCTCTCCCTTTGTCATTGATGGAAACCCATATCCTTTTACTAGAATATGACCTTCTTTTCTGATCCCACTAGGACTTTGCTCACCCTTGCTCAAATATTTCTCAAATATCAAATCTCTCCCCATATCAAAAACTCTCCTTAATATACACAAATCTCTCCCCCTTTGTCATTAATGGCAAAGGGTCACCTTTGGGGCTTAGGGCTAAGAATGAGCCTCTTAGCTTAGCACCTACCCCACCTTCACATGAGGTGGTTAATTCTAGGGTGGGAGTATTTCTACTCCCCGAAAGCACTGCTCTTTACCTTTACCTTTCTCTCTTCCTTTCTGAGTTTTTTGAATCCTCTCACTGTTTCTTACCAAGTCATCATCACTTCATTTCTGCTCATGTTCTTGTTCTCATCCATGTTCTGTTAGTCTTACAATGGCACTAAGAGGGGGGGGTGAATCAATGCAGCTAATTAAAAACTTAAATCTTCATCTCTTAATTCAGAACTAATGAATGCTTAAAACCAGATGCAACAAGTGTAACAAGATAGCAACACATAACACAAGATTTAACGAGGTTCACCAGTTTTGGCTACTCCTCAAAAATAGACTGCTTGGACTCCCATCCAAATCCAGCCTTTGCAAAGCACCAACTTCACAATCAGTTTACCAACACCCACTGGAAGGAGCACCAACCCCTGATTTATCTGCACCAACAGAAAGGAGCACCAACCCCTGATTCCAAGCACCAACTTGGACTTCTATTTTAAATCTTGATTGACATAAAAATGCCTTCTGTGTTACAAGACCCTCACTGGTCTATCTTAACTCAAATCAATCTCATGGAAGCATACACTCTTTTACAACTCTACTTACTGCATACTTACAGCCCTTTCTTATAGCTTACTCTTGCAGCTCTCACAGCTCTGTTTACTGCACTCTTACAACACTCTCACAGCTCACTTATAGCCAGCAACACTCTTGCTCTCTGCTTACTACACTCTTACAACACTCTCTCTGTTGCACTCTATATACTTCTCTATTTTAGCTGTGCTTTCTATACATCCTTTTTCACAGCACTTTTCCTCTGCTCGGCAACACGCTGCTATATCTCTCTTCTCGCACGGAGCTCAACCTTGCTACTTCACACAAATCTCCTTTTATAACTATGTTCTATTTCTATTCTTAACTTCCATATTCATGCATGCAGCCTATTAATAGTAACGACTTCTTTATTCTCACATGCAATCTTATTAATAGAACGGTTCTTTGTTTGAGCTTCGAGACGTTTCTCTGTCCAACTTGTGGTCTTCGTCTGATGACTTTCAGTAACCATCGCTGCATGATATTTCTTTGTAACGGCTCCTGTAACTATAGTAATGACTTTTATTTACTGTCACTGTAACTGCCCCTGTAACTGTCATAATTACTTCAGTTCACTATTCTTATTTAATTGCATGATTTCTATCTAACTGCACCTGTAACTGATGAACTGACTTCAGTTAACTCTTCTAATTTTGGTTGCATGTATTTCCTCTACAAATGCATCTGTAACTATCATTTTCCTTTAGTTAACTTTACTTCGGCTGGGTTCTGCTTTTTATCACGTAGAAACAACATGTCGCGATATCGTGACATTTTTGCCCCTTTAACTCTTCCTTGGTGTTTGACCATGAAAACAAGACATGTCATGATATCGTGACATTTTTTGCCTCCTAGTCCTCTTCTCGGCATGCACCCACGAAAACATGACATGTCACGAAATCGTGACACTTTTTGCTTCCTTGCACTCTTCTCTGCATTTCACTCGCAAAAACGGAACATGTCACAAAATCATGACACTTTCACTGCCTTATGCCTCTTCTATCTGCACCCATGAAAACACAACATGTCATGAAATCGTGACACTTTCGTTGCCTTGTGCCTTTCTCTGTCTTACACCCGCAAAAATAGAACATGTCACGAAATCATGACGCTTTCGCCTTTGAGCTCTTCCTCCTTGAATTTGTCATGAAATCATGACGCTTTGCTTCCATGCTCTTTCATTTTGCTTTCTTCTTTACAAATCACCTTTCCTTCCCCTCATGATATCACACTTTTTCTCTTTCTTCTTTCCGAAATGACATGTCACGAAATCGCGACACTTCATCCTTCTCCTCTTTCTCTTCGCTTTGGACCACGAAAATGAAGCATGTCGCGAAATCGTGACACCTTTTTCTATCGGACTCTCTCTCTTGCATTATGTCACGAAATCATGACACTTTTCCTCCTTAGCGCTTTTCTTCTCATCGGATCACGAAAACCCGACATGTCGTGAAATCGTGACACTTTTTCTCCTTAGCGCTTCCTCTTGCAAATTGTCGTGAAATCGTGACACTTTTCTTTGCAAGCTCTTTCTCTCAAACATGTCATGAAATCGTGACACATTTCTTTGCTTGCGCCTTCTCTCCGAACATGTCAAATTATCACTTTTCTTTCTCGCCTTCTCTCCAAACATGTCAAATTCATTTTCTTCCTTCTCTCTGAACATGTCACAAAATCGTGACATTTTCTTTGCTTGCGCCTTCTCTCCAAACATGTCACGAAATCGTGACAGTTTTCTTTGCCTGCGCCTTCTCTCCAAACATGTCATGAAATCATGATAGTTTTCCTTGCATGCGCTTCTTCTTCAAACATGTCACGAAATCATGACAGTTTTCTTACTTGCCTTCTTTGCTTCCAACATGTCACGAAATCATGACAGTTTATCTTGCGCTTTCTCTTTTGTCCAACATGTCACGAAATCGTGACAGTTTTTCCAACATTTTCTCTCTCCTCCAATATGTCACGAAATCATGATAGCTTTTCCAGCTTTTTCTCTCTCCTCCGATATGTCGCGAAATCGTGACAGCTTTTCCAGCATTTTCTCTCTCCTTCGATATGTCACGAAATCACGACAGAAAACATGTCGCGATATCGCGACAGTTTTCTTACTTGTCTTTTTCTTTGATCCTTTGAATCTGGGCCACTTCTGTCTTCCTGGAAATTTATTGTACATGCTCTGACTGCTCTGAACTCTTGTTCACTTCATCAACCGATCCATCTAATGACCTCTGCACTCCTGTCCATTGCATCAACCGATCCTCTATCTGTGTTGACAACAATGACAATACTTTGGCTGCACCTTGCTCATCAATGAACTCCTGTCCATTGCATCAACTGATCAACCTGACTGTGTTGACAACAATGACAATACTTTGGTTGCACCTTGCTCATCAATCTCCCCCTTTGGAATTGTTGGCAACACACGTAATTGTGTGCAATTACCTGTAAATCTTCTCCCCCTTTGACAATAATACCAAAGGGCGGCTGCAAAACTCCCCCTGAGTCCATGCACAACATTCTCAGGCAAAAATTATTACAGTTAGCAAAAAGCATAAACATGAGCAATATGATAAACAGATGCATAAATGCTCCCCTGAGAATTTGATCCCGATAGCTAGTCAATTCTTAGACTATTCTTGGGAATATGTGACCACTTCATTTCACTATTTGACAACATCATGATAAGCATAATAGGCATTACTCAGATCTATCTTCAACTGTGTTGGCTGCTGGATCTCTATCCATTGAGACTCTGTTCTCTGTACTCTATCAATAGGCTCACACAGAACCTGCTTAACAAGCTCACATAGAACTTGTCCAAATCAGCTCACAAGTCCTCACTAGAACCTGTCCAATTCAGCTCACAAGTCTTCACTAGAACTTGTCCAAATCAGCTCACAAGTTCATCAAGAAAAACTTGCTTAGCATGAACCCACAAAGAGAATTGTTAGAGACCCAATGTGATTCATCAACCTCATAGAAGCATAAAGAGAATTGTTAGAGACTCAATATGTTCTATACTTAACTCCCAATCTCAATCTCAACTCAATCTCAATCTCAAAAGAATAAGATAGATGTAGTATGCTTTTCTCAAGAACATGAAACACAACCCAACAATTGCCAACCATGCAATAACTCATATAACAATGATACTCATGTTCTTTCCACAACCAATATCTTTTCTCAACCAATTAGGGCTTTAACAACAATGCTTATAGACAAGGTTTAACCAACATCATTCAACTCAAGATTAACCTTGAAGCATTCAACCAATCACTACATGAAAAGGAAACTAGTAGACATCCTTTTCCTTCCAAAGGTATTTGAACAAAACAACCACCAACATAAATCACCAATGCAAAGAATAACTTGCTCAAATCAATCTCAATGGAGTAAGCCCAAATCATGTATCTGGAAATCTGTCCCAACACTGTCCTCAAATATTTCCCAAAGGCCTTCTTCAAAGGCTCAATCAATCAACTCAACCAATCATCACCAGGCTGGAAACCATCTGGCTGCTCATTATAAACCTCTCCTTCAATCTTCCCATTCAAAACGCTGATTTCACATCTGTCAACAACATTGACAAGTGACTCACACTTGTACCAACTTTTGTCCAACACTGTACCAACACTGCAATTTTACTGCCAACTCTGTGCAAGCATCAAACACAGTACCACAAAACCAACCAAATCATTTGAACTATTATAATCCTTAACTTTTGACAGTGGTAGTAAGAACCAATTGTTAGTCTTACAATGATCTTATATAGCCAACTTTTTGTTCTGCAATGCCAGCAGCATCTGCATACATCTCCACCATGCATCTTGGATATTCTCAACAAGCTTGAACCTAATGACAATAGTTTGTCTCTCTCTATAGTGAGAATCCAGCAGGCTACCTCAATCCACTTTCAACTCTGTCCAAGCATCAAATACTGTACTGCAGCACAACCAAATTCCTTTTTATATTTACAACCTGATCTGAATTTTCTATAGTTACTGCAGATCACACCTTACTTTCAACTGTGCAAATCAGGAGAAGACATTTTGTCAAACACTTTATGGCCAACCATAGTGCACCTTGCTCAGCCTCATACTTCTTAACCTCGGATTGGCATTTGATCAACAGTTGAAATGAAACTGTCTGTGAATTAAATATATTCACCAAGGCGTCATGAAAGATCTAACAATCTTCACATCAAAGTGTAGTACAAATATGCACTGCTTTTATCGAAACACATATATGCAGCTAGAGCAAACATTCTTTCCACTCAACCAACTTATCTGAACTGTTATAATCCATAGCTTATGAACAGTTACAGCAAGAACCATTAATAGTACAACAATGACATATAGCACTACTACCAATGGTGACGACTCTCAACTTAAACACAACCCTTCACGACACTTCCACAAACAACTGCATGAACAGAAAAACACACTTTAACAACTATACAACTCCCCGACTACTTTCCTTTCATCCTCAGATAATTACACACATACATAGGAGCATTAAAATAAAACTTTAACCTTGCTCCCCCTGAGGATGTGCTACCTGGAGCTGCTTAGTGCAATGGCGGAGTAGCCTCCTTCAGTCCAAGGAGACACGATTTCCTTTCTTCTGTCTTTCTCCAGACTTTTCTGGGCTTGGGCTTGAGTTTTTCAACCATATCCCCATTTTGCACCTTTTCGTGAGCTTGAACATTCTTCTTGCGCAGTTGTTTCTTGTGCATCCTTGATGGTTGATTATTTTCCTTTCTTTTATGCACATGATATGTTCTTTGCCTGTGTTGCATTCTTTGCATCTGATGAAATCTACGGTCTTGCCTTAGATTAGATACAGACGTGCTCGGACAAAACCTTGCTATGTGCCCATGACCATTACATTTAAAACATTGCACATGATATGTCCCCTTTCTATGTTGCACTCTTTGTGTCTGATGAAATCTAGGGTTTTGCCTTAGATTAGATATAGAAGTGCTTGGACAGAACCTTGCAATGTGCCCATGGCCATTACATTTAAAACATTGCATAGGGTGTTCACTCAGGAAAGCAGATGTGTTTTTATCAGCATAACTTTTTGATCTATTGTTCAATCCACAATAAATTGCCTTGTGACCATAGCAGTTGCATTTAGAACAATAGCCATTAAAAGCATTATTATTAAAAGAGTGAGAGTGAGAGAACCTCTTTTGCTGTGGTTGCTTTGTTGTAGATCTTCTTTGATGCTTTCTTCCTTTTGAAGATTCAGCTTCAACCTTGAACTTCTTCTTCTCTGCATATTTGGAAGATGACGGTTGTTCAGCTTCACACTTTCCTTGCCTCGATCCTTCAGCCGTGAGCTTCTTCTTCTCGACACATTTGGAGGATGAAGGTTGTTCAGCTTCATATCCAAGACCAAACTTAGCCGTGGAGCTTCTTTGTTGCTTTATCATTGTATCTAGCAACTCTGTGCTCTTCTCATATTTGAGATTTATATTGGCCTCTTCTAGTTGTTTCTTCAATGAAACAATCTCTTCTTCTTGTTGGCAGCAAACAGTCTCTTTCTCATTGATTTGAGACCCGAGAATATCTTTAATCATTTTGTACTGTTCTACTTGCGGCTTTAGATCAACAATAACCTTGTTAGATTCCTCTTCACTTGTGCTGCATACATCATCTTCATCATCCGGTGTGTCTTCAAGGCTTCTTCTGATTTCTTGGCCTTTTGAACTTGTAGGAAGAGATCTTCAATCTCATCCCCATACTCTTCTAACTTCTTGGACATTCTTTTGTTCTTTTTTTTTTCTATACTCAACTCTTCAAGTGCGGCTATCAACTCACCTTCTAGATCTACTTCAATCTCCAGGTTTTCATTGCATACTTTAGAATCCACTTCTTCTACCTTCTCTAGTTCAGTTTTCTCTTCCACAAGAACTGAAACTGGCTGAGATGCCTTTTTGGAGGAGGATCTATTCTTCTTACCCATTGTGAACTAATCCAAGATCAACCCTGACTGATTTAGCCTGAACTGGGAACTTGGCTCTGATACCAATTGTTAGTCTTACAATGGCACTAAGAGGGGGGGTGAATCAGTGCAGCTAATTAAAAACTTAAATCTTCATCTCTTAATTCAGAACTAATGAATGCTTAAAACCAGATGCAGCAAGTGTAACAAGATAGCAACACATAACACAAGATTTAACGAGGTTCACCAGCTTTGGCTACTCCTCAAAAATAGACCGCTTGGACTCCCATCCAAATCCAGACCTTTGCAAAGCACCAACTTCACAATCAGTTTACCAGCACCCACTGGAAGGAGCACCAACCCCCGATTTATCTGCACCAACAGAAAGGAGCACCAACCCCTGATTCCAAGCACCAACTTGGACTTCTATTTTAAATCTTGATTGACATAAAAATGCCTTCTGTGTTACAAGACCCTCACTGGTCTATCTTAACTCAAATCAATCTCATGGAAGCATACACTCTTTTACAGCTCTACTTACTGCATACTTACAACCCTTTCTTATAGCTTACTCTTGCAGCTCTCACAGCTCTATTTACTGCACTCTTACAACACTCTCACAGCTCACTTATAGCCAGTAGCACTCTTGCTCTCTGCTTACTACACTCTTACAGCACTCTCTCTGCTGCACTCTATATACTTCTCTATTTTAGCCATGCTTTCTATACATCCTTTTTCACAACACTTTTCCTCTACTCGACAACACGCTGCTTTCACTTCTCGCATGAAGCTCAACCTTGCTACTTCACACAAATCTCCTTTTATAACTGTGTTCTGTTTCTATTCTTAACTTCCATATTCACGCATGTAGCCTATTAATAGTAATGGCTCCTTTATTCTCACATGCAATCTTATTAATAGAACGGTTCTTTGTTTGAGCTTCGAGACGTTTCTCTGTCCAACTCGTGGTCTTCGTCTGATGACTTTCAGTAACCACTACTGCATGATATTTCTTTGTAACGGCTCCTATAACTGCAGTAATGACTTCTATTTACTATCACTGTAACTGCCCCTGTAACTACCGTAATTACTTCAGTTCACTATTCTTATTTAACTGCATGATTTCTATCTATAACTGCACCTATAACTGATGAACTGACTTCAGTTAACTCTTCTAATTTTGGTTGCATGAATTTCCTCTACAAATGCATCTATAACTGTCATTTTCTTTAGTTAACTTTACTTCGGCTGGGTTCTACTTTTTATCCCACAGAAACAACATGTCGCGATATCGTGACATTTTTGCCCCTTTAACTCTTCCTTGGCATTTGACCGCAAAAACAAGACATGTCACGATATCATGACATTTTTTGCCTCCTAGTCCTCTTCTCGGCATGCACCCACGAAAACATGACATGTCACGAAATCGTGACACTTTTCGCTTCCTTGCACTTCTCTGCCTTTCACCGTGAAAACGGAACATGTCACGAAATCGTGACACTTTCTCGCTCTTGTGCACTTTTTTCATGCACCACGAAAAAACATGTCACGAAATCGTGACACATTCCTGCCTTGTGCCTTTCTCTGCCTTTCACCCGTGAAAATAGAACATGTCATGAAATCATGATGCTTTCTCCTTTGAGCTCTTCCTCCTTGAATTTGTCATGAAATCATGACGCTTCTGCTTCCATGCTCTTTTGTTTTGCTTCTATCATGGAAATCGTGACACTTCATCCTTCTCCTCTTTCTCTCTTTATGTCAAAATCATCCTTCTCCTTCTCTCTCTTACACAAATGACATGTCAAAATACTTCTCCTTTCCTCTTCTCTTTCTAATGTCAAAATCGTACACTTCTCCTTTCTCTTTCTCTTCGCAATCATGAAATCGCGACACTTCATCCTTCTCCTCTTTCTCTTCGCTTTGGACCGCAAAAATGAAGCATGTCACGAAATCGTGACACCTTTTTCTATCGGACTCTCTCTCCTGCATTATGTCATGAAATCGTGACACTTTTCCTCCTTAGTGCTTTTCTTCTCATCGGATCGTGAAAACCCGACATGTCGCGAAATCGTGACACTTTTTCTCCTTAGCGCTTCCTCTTGCAAATTGTCATGAAATCGTGACACTTTTCTTTGCAAGCTCTTTCTCTCAAACATGTCACAAAATCGTGACACATTTCTTTGCTTCGCCTTCTCTCCGAACATGTCACGAAATCGTGACATTTTCTTTGCTCGCCTTCTCTCCAAACATGTCATGAAATCGTGAATTTTCTTTCCTCGCCTTCTCTCCAAACATGTCACGAAATCACGACAGTTTTCTTTGCTTGCCTTCTCTCCAAACATGTCGTGAAATCGTGATAACTTTTCCTCCTTCTTCTTCAACATGTCCTCAGTTTTCTTACTTGCCTTCTTTGCTTCCAACATGTCACGAAATCGTGACAGTTTATCCACTTGCCTTTCTCTTTCATCCAACATGTCGCGAAATCATGACAGTTTTTCCATTTTGCTTCTCTGCCTCCAATATGTCACGAAATCGTGACAGCTTTTCCAACATTTTCTCTCTCCTCCGATATGTCGCAAAATCGTGACAACTTTTCTAGCATTTTCTCTCTCCTTCGATATGTCGCGAAATCACGAAAAACATGTCGCGATATCACGACAATTTTCTTACTTGTCTTTTTCTTTGATTCTTTGAATCTGGGCCACTTCTGTCTTCCTGGAAATTTACTGTACATGCTCTGACTGCTCTGAACTCTTGTTCACTTCATCAACCGATCCATCTAATGACCTCTGCACTCCTGTCCATTGCATCAACCGATCCTCTGTCTATGTTGACAACAATGACAATACTTTGGCTGCACCTTGCTCATCAATGAACTCCTATCCATTGCATCAACTGATCAACTTGACTGTGTTGACAACAATGACAATACTTTGGTTGCACCTTGCTCATCATGTTTCTATTTTTATTCTTATTCCTATTCTTGTTCCCATTCATGTTCCTGGTCATGTTCTTGTTCTTGTTCTCATCCAGGTTCCTGTTATTGTTCATGCCTGCTTCTGGAATATTTTCTCTACACCATCTTGTTGTGTGACCATCATTATTGCATTTATAACACTTAATGTTATTATTCCTTGGAAGTGAAAATGTCTTAGGATATCTCCTAGTGAAGCCATATCCTCTTTTGTCATAAACCCTGCAATTCATTACCTTGTGACCAAACTCATTGCATGAGTAGCAATACCCATGGAAAAGTTGTCCTTTCCCATATTCCTGTCTTTTGTATGA
This sequence comes from Wollemia nobilis, assembly GCA_028583015.1. Lineage (NCBI taxonomy): Eukaryota > Viridiplantae > Streptophyta > Pinopsida > Araucariales > Araucariaceae > Wollemia > Wollemia nobilis. Next base: position 17,453,041 of record JAQPPZ010000521.1, read on the forward strand.
CCTGCACTGTGAAGTCATGCGCCCAAACCTGTGACATGAGAAGCATATCCCATTGAAGCTTCCTTGCCTAGACCTCATTGGTCTCCTATTTTTATTGTTGTTCCATATGTATCTTCTTTGTGCATTGTTTCTATATTTGACCTTTTTGTTGTCCAACTCATCCTCTGATGTCTCATTCCAACTTACACTATTATTTTCTGAAGTATCTTCTTCTGAAATTCCTTATTCTTCTAGACTTGAAGTAGAATTTTCTTCCCATTTATTTTGAGTGTTTTTGGAACCAATACCTGTCTTATTTTTTTCTCCTCTTTGTATCTTGATTATTTTGTCTACACTCTTTGCACTATTCACATATTTGTACAACTTTTTCTTGGAATCCTCTAAATCTTCCTTTAGTAGTGCCACTTCTTGTATTAACTTTTCACACTCCAAAATCTTTACTTCTAACTTATCCTTGAACTTACTTACCTTAGCCTTTGAATTTTCTAAGTCCTCTATGAGCAATAATATTTCTTCATCACATTATTGAAATTGAATTTCAAGCTTAGAGTGTTGATTTCTTACCTTATTTATTGTGTCAAGAGCATAGATAAGTTCTCCCTTGAGATCATATCCATTCTCCACTGAATAATCCTCTATTTGTTTACCTTTGTCCCTATAATTACTTCCTTTTGGCTTGTATTCTATAGGATCACTTACTTCATCTTCTAATGCCATTAGAATATTCTCATATGGTCTTTCAAGTGCATCTTCAAAACCATCATCACTGAAACTATAGCCATCCCTAGTGCAGTTATCTTCAAGATTTCCAAATTTACCATATCTAAAATACTTAAGAATAATTGGATTCCTTTTCTCTCTAACCATAAAGAGGACTTCATCTCTATCATTGTCTGAAAAACTAGCATCACTATCATTTGAGTACTTACTTGCATTATATGCATAGTAGCTTTTCTTTTGACTTTGAAAGAACTTCTTTCCTTGTCTGTTTTGTCCATCCTTGCATTTCTTCTTGTACTTGTGTCTTTCTGATTCTTTGTACTTGTGATCCTATTTTTCTTCATCACTGTTATACTTTAGATCTTTGCACTCTATTGCATAGTGTCCATACTTTCCACAATTGAAGCACTTAATAGATATTACATCTATGAATCTTTTGGAACCTTTATCTCTTCTATCATAGTTAGCTTCTTCATCACTAGATGACTCATTGCTTGATTATATCTTTTTACCCTTTTTCTTTTTGTCCACTTTGAATGTAGCTTCTTTCGGAGGAATAGGATCTTTTGTTCTTATCTCAAAAGTAGTAAGCATGCTAAGCAAAGAATTCCTTGTCAAAGAATCACTATCAATTTATGTTTCTATAGCAGAAACCTTTTCACTATACATTTTTGGAAAAGTTCTTAATATCTTATCACAAGCATCATATTCATCAACCTTCATTCCAAGACCTCTCATCTCATGTACAAATTCATCAATATTACTTAGATAATCATGAATATTTTCATCATATCTCATTCTTAAGTTCTCAAATTATCCTTTGAGATTTCTGATCTTAGCTTTCCTGACACCTTTATCACCCTCATATATGTCATGTAGTAGATCCCACATATCTTTTATTGTTTTACAATCCATAACCTTCATAGATTTTGATCTACCCAATCCTTTTATAATTGCATTCATAGCTCTTGAATTTGCATGCATTAGAAGCTTACCTTCCTTATATGTAGGAGGATTGACTATAGAATCATATCCAAGTTCCACTACATCCCAAACTTTATTTCCAAGTGCCATTAGGTGAAATCTCATCAGCATACACCAATACAAGAAGTCACTTCCATCAAAGACTGGTATTGCATTATTGAAGGACCCATCCTTTTGATCCTTGTGATCCATTGTGTTCTTAGACCGCTTTTCCTTCAAACTATCAAAATATTCAAAAGGAACCCACTCTGATACCAATTGAAGAACACAAGCTTATACTGAGGGGGGGGTGAACAATATAAGACCACTTTTTACTTTTCTTTTCAATTCAATATTATGTAGTATATAGATAGCAATATCAATAGCAATAATCAAAGCAATGCACAAAACACCATCCACAAAAGTGACACAATAATTTATGTGGTTCACCCAATGTGGGCTACTCCACGGAGAAAATATTTTTCTAAAACTTTCTCAATCAATATCTTGGGAATCCTTCCCAATTACAATGTTTATGACCTCTATCCAAAGGAGATGATGATCCCTTAAATATCAATTTCGTGGATCTCTTCCATAGGAGAACTCTTTCCCCTTCTGCTCTGCCTAGTGATCTTCTAGAAGACTTTGTCTCTCTATTGCACCGACCGGTGGATCTCTCTCCACTTGAAGACTCCTCACTCAAATCTATCTTCAATTGTCTTGGCTTCTAGATCTCTATCCACTGAGACTCTGTCCTCTGTACTCTATCAACTCCAAAGATCTATCAATAAGTTCACTCAAAACCTCCTAAAATATTCTCAATAGGCTCACTCAAAACCTTCTCAAATATGATCAATAGGCTCACTCAGAACCTGCTCAAATCTACTCAATAGGCTCACTTAGAACCTTCTTAAATCTTCTCAATAGGCTCACTTAGAACCTGCTCAAGTTTGCTCAATAGGCTCACTCAGAACCTGCTCAAATTTGCTCAACAAGCTCACACAGAACTTGTCCCAATATTATCAATAATTTCTCTCTAGGACTTGCTCAAATTTGCATAGCAAGATTTAACAAAAGCTTACACAAAAATAGTCCACAAGCCTTCTCAAAGACTTATCTCAAATCAGCTCAACAAAATCTCAACTCAATATCATAGAAGCATAAAGAGAATTGTTAGAGACTCAATATGTTCTATACTCAAATACCAATCTCAATTCAAAGCAATCTCAACTTAGCTCAATCTTATAGAAGCATAAAGAGAATTGTTAGAGACTCAATATGTTCTATACTCAAATCCCAATCTCAACTCAAAGCAATATCAACTCAGCTCAATCTTAACTCAATCTCATAGAAGCATAAAGAGAATTGTTAGAGACTCAATATGTTCTATTCTCAAGGCTCAATCTCAACTCAATCAGAATATAGAATAGTTTGTTTCATATAACTTGAAAAACCACTTCATGCAACCACTTGACTAGGTTCAATCAAATCTACTCAACCAATCACTTCAAGAAACAACTCTTTCTCACAAACCCTAGTCCAATCATGAATAAACTAACTCAAAATGTTTCCAACAATGCTCAACAATAAATCTTACATAACAATGATACTCATGTTCTTTTCTAACTCAAGTCAAGTTATTTGCATCACCCATTGGCTTCAACAACAATGCTAATAAGACAAGGTTTTAATCACAACTCTCAATTTAGAAAACCGTGAAGCATTAACTCAACCACTTTCGAAAAGGAAACCACAATCAATCCTTTTCACTCCAATGATATTTCAAAAATCAACCACCCAAATAAAATCAATGGAGAGTATTAATCATACCTTTTTTATGCCTTATGAGTTGTCCACTAAATATGTCACACTCAACACACTTTATTTTTCAACTCTTAACAAGGGTTAGAGATCTTGAGTAATAACACAACAATAATATCCAAATAACACCTTATTACTCCTACTTTATTTTAACATCCACCAAAGTTATTTTTAAAAGAAAAGTCTTACTCAAAATAACTTTCACTAAAAGAACTTTATCAAAAACCCTTATTACTCTTAACAATTTCAAAAAATCATAATTAAAAATAATTCACAACTCAAATAGCCACCATGACCTTATTCCCTAAGGTTACTCAACAAATCAACTAACGAAGCACCTTTAACCATTATCACTCCACCTTAGCCAATCCAAACAAAAGATTAATAAAAACCTTAATACCTGCCTCAAGGAGAATCGAACCCTCATCTTGCCCCAACGTGAACGCCCTAGATGTAGCCAAGTTGCCGCATGAGCTACGAGCTCGTTGGTGAAAAATAAGTGCCACCCACTTCTTATCATTCACCCTCTTCCACCAAGAAAAAAATATGCGTCTTGGGCACCTCAACAGAACAAAGCCAAAAATGATGCTTGCGGGAATCGAACGCACAACCTCCTTGTCACCAACACCTTTGCACAATCCAAGATACCACTAGGCCACGCTGCCCAATGCATTTTGGGAAGTGGTCGCTATCACCCTTTAATGTTCGCTGTGTCACTTAAATGAAAAAAACGAGCTTTTTTTCATCGCAAATACCAAGCGCAAATATCAATGAGCAAGGATGAATGAATTAAAAAATTCAATGGCATATTTATATGCCTTCCCTTTGCTTTGGAAACATCAGATTTTTTGAAACTTCCTTCATGATGTCGGTGGATAAAATTTTAATTTTAATTTTAAAATTTAAATTTAAATTTTAAATAAATTTAAATTTAAACTAAATATTTAAAATTAAATATCTCCATCATCGGGGCACCTTTTTTGATGAAACGAAAAGCCAAATTGGGTTTTAAGAAAAACCCATTTCAAATCTACCATTCATGATTTTGAATAATACTTTTAAAATTAAATTTCTCCATCATCGGGGCACCTTTTTCGATGAAATGAAAAGCCAACTTGGGTTTTAAGAAAAACCCATTTCAAATCTGCCATCCATGGTTTTAAATAAAAACCTTTTGCAGAGCTTCCATTGAAGCTCCTTTTGGAACCAAATGCCATGCATCCCTTCTTGAACCTTTGATCAAAAACCTTTGCTTCTCATGAAGCTCTTTTTGAAACACAAACATAGTGTTTACTTACATAGATCCTTTTGACATCAATGACAACTCTTAGCTTAGGGACTCAAAATATCCAACACATAGTTGTAATCTGAAGTTTCATATTATTCTAAGTAATTGATAATAGTTTTACCTTCATTATTTCAAAAGACACCACCTACATCAAATTTTCCTAGATTTGATTAGATGGCATAATATCAACTGATTAAATTCCTTGAATTTTAAGGAGAAGACCTAGGTTCAAATATTTTCAAATGCAATACATGCATAATTTCCAATTTGTACTAACAATATGTGACTATAAGGTAATACAGATGGGGTCATCTCAATCCATAACCAATTTAACCAAAAAAATATTTTCCTTGATTTTCTTAAGCATAACTTTGGACATTTCCATTTTACCATAAATTGATGTAGATTCTTTGTGTAACTGCATTGTCATAGATGACCCTTTACCCATATATTCAAATCAGATAACCAAGATGCTAGCACCTATTTTTCCATGCTTGAGAATTCTCATGACTAGCAACATGCCTATAAAAATTATGCAAGAGATACAATAATCTAATTCCAAACTTGTGTAAGACTCTAATATATATTTTTAAAAATTATATTATTCCTTTCAACATATATATTCCAATAAATAATGGTAGGGATGAATCTTCTTAAAATGCATAATGCTTTAATTTTTAACAATTAATCTAACATTTCATCAACTCTTTCAATGTTGATGGAGCTACCAAATACATTCTCACTCTTTTGAAAAAGTGACCCCAAATGGTGCTAGCAAATGGATAATAAATAAGTAAATGATATGATGTTTTCATGTTCCTCTTATGCAAGTCACATCTAAAATGATATCCTCTTATTTTTAGACTCATATTTATAATAATTTTACCTATAGACCACTAAATAAAGGAATGTTGAGGTATTAGGGGGGACTCAAATGACCAAACACTCTTTCAAGAAAAATATTTGTGATTATAAAAGTTTGATTGCTCTAAATGCTTATGTCCCAAATTGATTGAGTATCCACCATATTTTAATATATTGTAATTTGATTCATCTATCTACATAAAAATAGGCAATAGAAATCTTGAAGCTTATTTTGAATTTTTTTTTTTGAGGTTCTTTCTTTCAACTAAGTCGATAATAGAAATCCAAGGTCATTAATTGTTGCTCATATTAATATAATTTTTGGCCTTCAAACCTGTATAAGATAATCATGCTCAACCTAATAGTTGTTGAAATAAGATATAAGAGGATAAGAATTAAACCAAGCATTAGAAAAAAATTTCATAGAGTCCATATCATTTAATTAACCACTTAATATATTTCTTAATTAATGATATATTATCTTATATGATGTTACATGTTTTCAATCCCCTAGCTAGGGTTTGTTTCATAAGAAAAAATATTACATAAATAAAACATATATTTTGGAGTAATTTTTGTCCAATTCTTTCCTTGATATTTGAATAATCTCCAACCAAAATTTTACCTAATGTCAAAATCATAAATCTAAAATTTTGTATGCCTTACCTGCCTCCCCCAATATTCTTTATTTTTTAAATCCTGTCCCATTTACAAAAAACTTAACTTTTTCTTACTTACTTTCCAAAAAAAATCTCTTTACATTTTATTAAATTTGGATGTAACTCTTGATGGTCTGGTCAACATTAGATCAAAGTCAAGATTGGATGACCTGAAATTGCTCTTAGATCAACCTCCAAAGAAGGCCAACTTATTTAGAATGATTTAAAAGACAAAAGAAAAAGGGAAGAGAAACAGGGGAGAAGGGGATACAAACAAGATCAAAATAGATGAAGTTCAACTAACAAGAATACAAGTTGAGAGAACATAAACTACTTATTACAATAAAGAGCCTAATAAAATTTCTCCTCATTAAATCTCATGTCAGTTAAGCATAGAAATAAAAGCATCATATATTCCAAATATTTTAGTGAATGATCCAAACAACTATTTCACCTAACAAAATTTACCTATAATAAAAATATTAGGGGTATGAATTATTACAATATTTAACACCTTAAATTTCCTACGAGTAATTATCCAAACAACATCAAGCCTAACAACATTTACTCCAATCTAATTTGAAATAAGAAAAACACATTGAGCCTAATAGAATTCACTACCATCAAAGCTTAAATGAAATGTTGAAAATGTAATGAATTACAAAAAATGTCACATGAATTTTTCTAGAAATAAGCCAAACAACATTTATTATTATTAAAATAGCTTAGAGCCTCGGCTCACAAAAAGGCAAAAATTGAAGTTTCCCACCCTTGCAAATGAGAAACATGCTCCTTATATAGATTTTGCTTAACCTAAAGATATAATAAACTATTACATAAAGATATTGATCAAAATTGATTGGCCATGATCCTAGGCTAAGCTGGAACCACTTGGCCTATTAATTTTTCTCTACATGTATTTAATAGGCAATTATGATTTTTTATATGCCTTATCATGCTTGATAGAGATGGTAGTCACTTTCTACCTTTGATATATGTTATGTGGTATAATTACACATTACTAGAATTCTAGGTGTCATCTTTATTTGAGATCCTTTATATAGGGTATTGTTGTTTCATCCTTTGCCTTCTAGGATTTATTTTTGTCTGATACCAACATACCGGATGCTCTATCAGCTAACTTGAGTGGTCAAGACTAATATTATGTTTTGCTCTACTTTCCTAGACTCCCTTGTGAATTGCTTATATTGTTTCATAGTCCTTAAAAGCCTTGCTAACATTTTCTAATAAAGTGTTCCAACTTATATAGGTAGAAGGCTATTGATCTCTTCCCACCTTTTACTTTACACTTGTCCATAACATTTAGAAGTTATGCTGATGTTAGCTCCAAGAAAGCACAACCTACTTCTACCTTCTGAGTTCTTATTTTATTAGAATCCTTAAAACATTTACTTAGGTTAGCACAAAGTATTTTGGATTGTTTCCTTTGTAGGTCTAACAACAAGTTAGTCTAGCCAATCCTTCAAGCTTGAGAATTTATTATTTTCTTAGTGCCCCTTGATGCTGATTTATTCCTTGCTTGCTTTTGATGCTTTTAAAGTTGCCACATACATCATATACATCCAAACCTCACCAAAAATAGAGCCTTTTTAGTTATCACTAGAAAGAATCTAAAGTTACTACTTAAGGCAAGGTTTGCATTAGCTACTATTGGAAAGGTTGTAAATAATTTTCTTTTTGGTCTGATGGTTCAATAGGGCCTTGTGGTGCATGGAGTTTAAAACTTGCTTGTAGATTTATTTTAAGTCTATCACTTGTAGGTATCTCTAGTATTTTAATAGTATCAAAAACTTGATAAATTTATGGAGGTTCAAAAACTCTCATCTTGTTGATCTCTAGGCAACTACTTAGCTCACACTTCCTAGTGTAGTTAAATTTCACTACAATTGGATGACTCATAGGAGAATTTTTATCACAGGAGGCAAGGAACCTAGAAATAGAAGCCTTATATATTGGGAAAAGAGTCTAAAGTAGTAAATACTAAAAAAAATTTGAGCTAAGGGAATGGGGGAATAATTTTTTTCTTGAAGGGAAACTAAGGGTAACTTTGCTCACAACTCATGAAATGTCAAGAAAGGGGCTCTTCCTTATATAAAATTCTTTGACTAGGAAGTCATTGAAGTAGTTCATCTAATCATATCTCCTTTTATGGTATGCTCATAAGAAATGACTTCTTAATGCAACTAAATTAGCAAAAGCATGATTGTCTATCATTCCTTAGCTATTTTATTGATTCTAGGACTTCTTGATCTGTACAACCACCCTTCCATTTGTGCATGTAAACCACCTGATGTACTTTTCCAAAAAAAATATTTTATGTGAGAGCCATGATATTGCCTGATCTATCTAATAACCATAAAATTAAATTTTATTAGCTTTATTTACATGTCGCATATTTACATAAAATTTTGACAAGGTTTCCCCTGCCAACTATTTCACATGTTGCCAATTCATCAAAATTGACAATGTCTAGACCAAAACGATCCAAAATTCTTATGCTCCCAATTGTTGGTCTTTTGGAACATATCATTTGCTTGATACAATAGTTGATGTTATGTTGTAATTGATACAATATGAGTTTTAATGCCTGAATGTGCTATAACATTAAAACTCAATATAACAATCTCGATCTAATTCACTTGGTTGCACAACTCAAACTAACTCACCAGATCCCCAAGATAAAAAAATTTGTAGGTTTTACTAACTAGGTAAGGCTTAAGGTGAAATATTTTGAGTTAAAATTTTATTTTATAACCACCCAATATTTTATTAGTATGAGGTATAGTCAACCACTTTTGGGTTTTAGTTGCTGCAGACGATTTCCAAGTGGACAAGATTGGCTAAATCCTATAAATAATGTCATTTAGTGGATCTATCTTCTCATACTCTTATTTTTGTATGAGAGTGCAGATCCATGGCTAGGGTTATCCTATAGGGCATATAACACCTAGAGGGTGGACACATACTCTCCCCATCCCTTAACATGATGAGCTTAGGCTTATTTTAGCCTTTTTGTTCCACATTTTGACATGCAAGGGTGTATCGTATATGCCTTTTTTCTAGTTAATTATCCACTTAAATGGAGTCAACTAGGGCCATACCATTACCCTAGCTCTAGACCTGGATTCACTTGCCAACTTATGATTAACAACAAGTTATCCCATTCCAACTATTGTGGGTTAGACTAGCTCCTTAAGTCATGCTATATCATCCCTAACCATAAACTGCACAAGGATCCATCATCGTACTACTCGCATGATGACCTAGAGGAGACATCCCATACCATCCCTCATCACCTTCTTGTCCTGACCTATCTCATCAAAAAATGGTCGTTCTCGAGTCACAATGATTCCCTTCACAAAACCATCGATATTGGGTGTTTAAAGTCATTTATCCCTCTCGATGACTTTTGTTAGAAGGTGGGTTAAGATCTTGGGATAGTTTTAGCTAAGTAAAACCCTTTTAAATTTTTTCTTCCCAAATGGTAAATCAACATCTAGTCATGGATGTTCTCATCATCTAGTCATGGATGTTCTCATCATTTAATATAAATTTCTTAAGTTCCTATCATTTAAAGGAAGTACTTTCATTTTAGTTTAATGTATTAAACTTAGAATACATATTTTCTTCAAAAGATAAAGGAATGGAAAACAAAATATTCATTTAAAAAGAGTATACACACAACAAATAAATTAAGTTCAATACATCTTTATTCCTTCCCATTAAATTATGCAAAAAAAAATAAAAATAAATTAAACTTATTATACATTCCATTCTTCTACAACAATTTGCTTTACTCTCGAGTGGGTTCGAGTTTAAATACTATATATATATATATTATCCTTATGGTGAAAGGGGCTATGCTCTCTAAATAGCTTCATAAAAAGACAAATGAACAAAGGAAGCTTAGTATCCTATGGAATGAAAAAAAAAAACTTTTATTATTTAGTTTAAACTAATTTAATAGAATTTTAGAGTAATTAAAATTATTAGCCTTAAAGCTCTACAGTCGAGACATAATACTAGGACATAATTAAGAATTTACAATGGTTTATTTGATATTCAGCCAATTGAATTAATTTCCCCGGGTTACGTTTTTTTGAAAAAATGGCTTCAAGAAACATGCTTTATATTATATATTTTATGTTTATACATCGAGATCATTATTTCCGTTTAAGCTATTTTTATCCCTATGTTGAAGTTTCTTTTTTAATTTGACTTAGGAAAAACTAATACTATATACATCTCATTTTCAAACAAGTCACATAGATTAAGAGGATTAAAGCTCTGTCATTTATTTTACGGCATCTAGTTTACTGAAACCAAGGAGATAAGAGTGATAATAATTTCAATTTAAATTATTTTTGTTTGTGGTTGCCAAATGTAGACAAACTTCCTTTGTTTTAAAAATGGAGACTGAAACCAGATGTTGTAGAAGAAAGCGCAATCTTTCAAAGGAGGTTTCAGGTTCGAATCTCCACACAACCCGCAAAGAATTTTTCACTTAAAAAAAATGGAGACTGATTTAATTAAGCTAAAATAATTAATTGGTGAATCCCATTCACAGTCGCATAACTAAAAAAAAAAAGTGATATAAATTTTGTTAAGCCTAGATATTTATTCTATAACATTTACCAAATCTAAGGAATGAAAAGTGCTATCATTTCAAATTAAATTCTTTTGTATGAAGGGACGTCACTGGAAATTAATACAGAGTTTCATGCATTTTAATACTTTCTAATGTTATACTTTATAAATGAATAAATATAAATGTTTACAGCATGGACGTATTGAGCAGTTTTATTACACATCAATTTTGGTAATAATGAGAAAGCTACGTATTGAGCAGTTTTATTACACTCATCAATTTTGGTAATAATGAGAAAGCTTATTATTATGGTCATGGAAAAATACAACCAACATCCTTCAGTCACGTCATACCGCTGGATCATGCATCACTCTTGAAATGATCCTCCATTATCTGATATTCAAAATTTTAGAAGGATGAAGATATGGGATCAGATGGCTTAGAATGCAGGTGCAAGTTATCATGAATGCATTTATGATTTACACAACAACAACCTTAAACTTACTTGCTGGTTATATGCAGTTTGGAAATTCTAGAACCAAACATTTAGACAACACAATCACACAAGGCAACCATCAATAAGAAGCCAAAAAATTAAAATCATGGTGTAGAGTTTACGAAGCACAAATAATATTCCATTGCTAAGGTCAACAAATACAAATAATGCTTAGCCAGCGTTCAAAAGAAGACTCAACATTAAAAAAATGACAAGGGGTACTGGATAAGGGCTACACTACATGGTTCTCACCTAAAGGTAGATATCATCCTATGGCTAAAAGGTTGCATCAATCCAAAACTAAAACAACGATGGTAAAACTTGCCCTACACAATCCTGGATGAAGCGCAACGCTTCTCATACTAATTCCATGGTGAATAAGGGAGGTAGTTAACTTTCTGGTTAAGTCCCTAGCCAACCTGAAATTGGCTGCTGCATCATAGACAAATGTTTCCCCACTCATACAATGGATACTATGGAAGGAAGCCTTAAAAATTTGGTTTTCTATAGGCAACCACAAACATTCATCCTAGGCTAGGGTATATTATGCTTGACATAAACATTCATAGATCATATACAACAATAACCGAATAGCAAAACTTCAGACACAGTCAATCATTCCAATAATATGTAAGCTAAAATGTATAAAAGATCCCTTAAAACTAAGTACGCAATTAAAATCATCATCATATCATGAAAAATTGTTCAACAATCAAACAAACATTCAAACAATCAACCAGCAACACAAATATTATATTATCATTCAATCAACTAACAGTAGTGACATTGTATTCAACAATCAACTAACAACAATTTTATTAACATTCAACAATCAATTAACAAGTGTCATTTTAGTAACATCCATTAGAAAAGGAGTCTGAACTGGTGGTTTTTGCTTGCTTGAGAGACCCACCTCTTCTTTTGCCTAGCCCTACTATCTCCTTCAAAACATATCCGAAATCTCAACTTCTCCTTTTATTTATAGAGAATGAGGTAAAAATTCCCTGCTAGTGTGGAGTCTCATGCAAGCGCCCACGCCAATATTGTATTTACTTCTACCATAGGGTTTTAGTCACAAGAATACACTGACACACTTATAAGTTGATTATTACTATTATCATCGCTCATTTTATTTAATAGCCATGTGGGCCTCTTATTTTCTTATTATATATATATATATATATATATATATATATATATATATATATATATATATATATATATATATATATATATATATTCAAGAAATTTAAAATGAATTTTAAATATAATAAACCAAATACATATTTTGAGTTAGCATTTATTATTAAAAATTATTTTTGTAAGTCTTTACTTTATTTTTAGTCAATCTATTTATACTTAATGATCTAAATTCAAGCATTCAAGGACATGTATCTGGAAAGCAAAACATACATGCATAATACCAGCAAACAACACACACACAAATGTAGGGAATGCACTTAGATGAAATGCATTTTTTATGAGCTTCTATGTACTCATAAGTCATTGGTGAGTGTACTGCTAATAGGGCTTATTTCATCCCTACCACTATAAGTACCTCACCGTGGTGATATTTCATACCACCATCATTTCTCATTGTACTTCTTAGAGGACATGTACCTACAAAACAAAGTCATCAATAGTACCTCATCCTAGAAGTATATAATAACAATTATAATTGCAATTAAAATATGCATTTTGGGGTGGTCATTACACTCAACAAAGACAACTTGTATTTAGCTTGTGACCCTTCTACTATTGACTCCTCTAGTTGTTTGGATCTTGTGCAAGATTGTAGCCTTGCTTTTCATGAGTTTCCAATCTTGTGATATAAAAAAATCACCTTCTGCTAGCAAACCCCTTGTGACCTACTTTGAATCTTTTGGATTCATTTTTTGGAACCCATGACTGATTGAAGATTGAAACTAGCTATTGGTTGACTTTGGACTGTGCTGATTTTCCATGTTTGAGTAGATTATTGCATTAAGATCAAACATGTAAAATCTATCTTCATTTAAAGATTCATCCACAAACTCTTCTAGGATTTTTGGACAATATTCTATCTCCACTTGAGGGTGCTTAAGCATATATAGCTACATTGATACTTTGCTCATATCTTTCTATGTGGTAGGGGCTAAGCTTCTTGGAATAGATTTTGACCCTTTTTTATTTACAAGAAATTATCATATAAGTATAGTACAATGACAAGTATCCCAAAGATTTGTTGTAAACTCCCTTGATAAGCATAGTCCAAATAGTGGTGAAATATCCACCACTATCATCTCCTAGAATACTAGGATATCTAGGACCTTATGCAATAGCATTGGAATGTCGTTTATAGCCCCCACTATTTGGACTGATGTCCTATCAAGATGCAACACTCTAGATCTAGTGTGGGTGTATGATAAGCTCATTTATTCATAAATAGTCTTAGGCATGACTATTATGGCAAATTAAAAATCAACCATATAATTATGTTCTACCCAACCTTCCATGCATATGGACATATACAAGGGTAAAGGTTTGATCTTGCCCATACCAAGAGAAGGCTTGATATAACTAATAGTTGGATGATTATATACTAAATTGAAGTCCAAGAGGGTGATTCTACTTATTGTTGAAATTTTTAGATATACCTTTAATAGATCAATTTGTTTGAGGGTCAATAAAACATCATACATACTAACTCTTGAGAGAGTCTTCTTCAAATTTCATCTTCTTCAATTCTTCCACAATGTTAAATTTGAAGGCTTTTGATAACTTCTCTTTCTTTTGGGTTGGTTGCTTGAACCTATTTTGATGTTGCTAAGCAACTTCTTCTCTTTTTTCCTAGTCACAAAAGGGTACCATATTTTACCTAGAAATTTCTCCCTTGACTCTTATTGATGAGCTTCTAGCCCTTGGTTAGCCTTTAGCACTTCTAGCCTTTAATTAGCATTTGGTGTCTCTGACTCATCCTATTCTTTAGGAGATTTCATCCTTTGATAGGCTTTTGGTACCTCCAAATTTTTCTAAACTACTAATACTTCTATCCTGGCTTGTTCCTTAGGTGCTTCAAGCCTTAGGTTTGCTTTTAGCTTTTGTATAACATTTGATATTTCTAGCCTAGCCCACTCCTTAGTTTCTTCTAGCTTTTTGTAGATTGTTGGTGCTTCCAAATTAGTCTATTCTATCCTAGGTTGCTTCTTAGGTGGGTCTTTCTTCTACTCATTTTGAGGCTATGGGGAAATTCCATATATTGAGGATCTAACCATAAAGGTATTTTCCTAGATCTTGATAATATATAGAGCGAATCAGAAGTAGGAGGCTCCTCAGTAGTAAGGTTTTATTCTAGATCTATTAACATTTCTACAAGCCTTTTTAATTTATTTTTTGCTTCCTAGGCTATAGACAATTGGCATTGACGTTGATAAACTACACATGTGTTAGTATTATATGGATTATTACATGCTAAACACCAATAGTTATCCAAAGATATAAATATTTTGTCGTTTTGACTTCTAGTAATAGCTACTTGTATTTTAACATCACTAGTAGAACCCCCTTCATCTTTTGAGATGTAAATCTTCTTTGTTGAGTGCATTTTTAGCTGTAATGACTACTTGGAAAATTTACGAAAATCTCATTTCATCGATCTACTATATCTAAAGATCTAAGTCTAGAGTTAAAGCATGGATATAATAGATATAGGGTTGGGCATGTGATGATTGGACCTCTGAAGGAATTATCCTCCAAGTATTAGTAAACTAGGTATTAATGTCTATAATATTTTCTTGAGGGTGTCTTTGAATAGTGGTGAATTGGATAAGTAGAGAAAAGGTATCACCTAGATCATTAAAATCTATAATGAATGGCTCGGCAAGTTTAGCCCAGGTGTTGATGCTACCTTATTCCAATGCATAGTACCAAGATAGTATTTTTCCTTTAAAGGATAGAGTAGGCAACTAGACCATTACATCTTCATGGAAAATATTACGAACATTAGCTAAAGAATCAATATCTTAACAATATTTATATACTTTCTTGTTGCCATCATAGTAGGGAAATTTTTTTAATGTAGATTGAGGCATATCATGGATATTTGGAATATTGAGGTGTCTAGCACTATTCCAACTAGACAAAATACATCTAGCCATAGATTCTATTGGAGATGCTTGTTAAGAAGTGGGGCTTTGAAATGAGAATACTCAGACATGATAAAGTGACTTACCTTTCTTACATGTCTAGATAGATGGTAACTCAAAAAATTGCATTGGTTCTTTCAACTTCTTGGTGTAGACACAAAAATTGACCCATCCAAATGAGTCATTTTCTCTTATATCCCTTAGAAGCCACTCAAAATTACTAAGTGAAAGTTTGACCTCCTTTTTATCCCCAGTTTAGACTTTTTCCCTAGCCTCACTAAATTTGCGATCATCCAAGATAGGGCATAAATTTGATAATTTTAGTTTTGTACTCTTAAAACCCTAGTTCTGTGTTGGCTCTTTGTTATATTAGTTCTTAACCAAGGACTAAGTGGGATTGACTATTGTGCCTCTAATCTTAGTCTCATAGTGTCCTAAGTAGGCCCCTAAACACTGATCAATTTTTCCAAGTTTCATTTTTGATTTGCAAGTCTATTCGAATTCATGGTTATAGGTTCTAGAGCACAAATTTGGCTAGGAATCAACCACTAGATCAATAAAGCATTTTGATAGATATTTTAAGTTTTTTGTTGTGTGTTTGTTAGAGTAGGTTGTTTACCTTAGCTCATGTTCACCTAGGTAATTTATTTTCCTTTTATTTAGTTATTCCATGTATTTTACCCACCCACTTATGTGTGGATATTTCATTTATCTTATTTATATATTATGAGATGTTACATATTTATTTCTTATATATTATGGGGATATTTTTAGATTTGACTATTCCTAGGAGTTATGGGGATAATTTTAGATATATTTGGAGGGTTGAGATTCTTTCTCCCCATAGCAGTTATAGATCTATGGACCATATCACTTATTCCTTTTGTATGGTGGATATTTGTCCTTAGCTTGATCCTACTGCTATGGTTGATCATCCTTGCCTATATAATCAAGGCACCTTCATTGTACTTGTTGAGAAGTTTATTATTTAGGTATAATACATGATATTGTTGCTCATTGTTTTGCATATCCATTTGTAAGCTTATGCTATCAATTTGCTTTCAGATTCTTATTTTGGTTGAATGTGGTGTTTTGTTAACACTTGAGATCCTTGCAGCTTGGAATGATCTAATTATAATTCCTTTCATGGCATCATAGTGATAGGTGTTGCAGTAATCCATTTGTGAGTGTTGTGTAGTTGTTTCTCTTGCAGGTTTAAATAATGGTGTGGAAGCTTCAATTTTTGTGATCGGGTCATTGGTGGAGTTTTTTGGCCATTTTGTGTCACTATTTCCATTGTTAGATCATCACCAGCCTCATAAAATCTCTTTTTCCCATACTGCAATAGCCTCATTCCCTTGGATCTATCCTAAGAATTTTTTTCTTGAGTATTTTCTTTTTTGGCAGGGTCACCAACCCAACCCATTTTTATATTTTGCATGTATCTCTTGATAGAAATGCAATTTTTCCATGAGTGTTTTTTGAGATTTGTATATACATTCATTTGAGTTGTGACCAAAATTTCAGCTCATTTGGATCAGTATTCTTCCAGATATCTTGATTTTACGAAAACCTGCACTTTTTTAGTAATATATGCATATATTCATCAAAGCTTCTAATATTTTGTAGATGTTTTTCAAGAATGTGTAAAATTATATTATAGACCTTCCCATAAAATTTTAAAGCATTTGGAGCTATATTCTGATGGTTACAACAATTTTACTATTTTTAGTAAATTCACCCTTTCAAGAGAAATATTGGGAGTTGCTCAACGAAATTTTTTTCAGACCTATAAAATCATTTTTTCTGATATGTTTATAAAATTACAGATTTTTTGGATATATTTAGATATTTATAATGCTTTTATGACTGCACTCTTAATAGTGCATTATGAAAAAGTTTTTTGCATTTGAACCGGTATATGGACTATTGTTATAAAGTCCCATCTTCCTTCTTTTGATGTTTGTCCACTTAGTTTGGAACTTTGTGATCAGCTTACTGGGTGTTCAGTATTAGTGGAGCCTACACATTGTTGTGCTTTAGGAGTCCTTTGTATTTGACTTCCCTTGCTTTGTTGTGGGGCATCCTCTTGTGCCAATCTTCCTCATTGAGACACTTAGTTTGAAGGAGGGGATTATTTTAGGAATTCCTTTGGAGATTATTTTAAAGTTTAGAAGCTTCATTTGTGCATTGATGTGATTTTGTAGTATTTTGCACCAACTTGTGACATCACACTAGACCTCTCACATTATAATGGCATTTGATTTTTGGGGGGCTCTTCTACTTTTGAAGACATATTGGAAACTTTTTTTTTTTAACTTAACATAGAGGCAAATGTTGAAACGTTTTAAGCATGGTTTAAGGTACTTTGTTCATTATGTCAAAGTGAAGGTTTGGATCCTTTGTTCATAAATACAAAACCCAAACCAATGGTGAAGGATAAGGAGTATAGGACATGGTTCATGAACAATTAAGGATCTCTAGCATGCTTTATTATTCAGTTTGTGGGGAGCTTCAAAATTTTATTGGAGTTCACAAGAACACACCTCACATTGCTTATCATATGTTGAAAAGGAATTTTTTACCCAAGGTATCTTCTCTTAAAATTTTTTGCATGGATGACATCATTT
This sequence comes from Wollemia nobilis, assembly GCA_028583015.1. Classification (NCBI taxonomy): domain Eukaryota; kingdom Viridiplantae; phylum Streptophyta; class Pinopsida; order Araucariales; family Araucariaceae; genus Wollemia; species Wollemia nobilis. Next base: position 17,471,215 of record JAQPPZ010000521.1, read on the forward strand.
GTGACATTGCATATTTATTTTTAGAGTAAAAATCTCATGATGTTTTGGATGATGAGGTTGATTCTACAATACCTGCTTTAGATATTTTATAGGATACATATCTACACTTGTTTATATGGATGATCATGTTGATGTTGCAGCATATACAACAAAGATTTCATGGCATGTTACATCCTTACATACAGATGATATCTTGGATGGTGTTTGCTCTCTCTTCATTGAGAGTCACACATGTGATTTTCTAGACATGTATGAGGAGCTCACTCATTTATTTGATGATGATGTATACATTATATCTCCTCCATGTAATTATTCCTTTGTGGACCCTTTTTTGGTGTAACCTCCTTTGAGTGAGTCACCTTTTCCACCTTTTTCTTCTCATGTTTCTTTCACATTGGATGATGTACTCCTACAAGAGTTGGATGCAAAAAAATTATCTTCGATTGGATTCTCACTTGGAGATTCTAAAGACCATGTTGATTCTTTTGAGGCTTCTAAACCTCCACTTCTTTCTATTACTTCTTCCATGGACTCATCATCACTTATGCAGCAGGACGTTGGTGATTATTCCTTCATGGATGATATTCACACATCTCTTCCACTTTTGCACACTCATGGTTTTGTACACATTGATCTTTTGGATGTTGATTGGGATTGTATTCTACCCTATTTTGGTGTTGGTTTGGGCTTCTACATTCTTGGATATTTATTTCATAATTCATTGGTGACATCTTCTTCACTTCAGTTTAGTTTGAAGTATTCTACGTCATCATTCTACATGTTTTTCCCATCTTCTCACACTCACTTAGAGTGGGAAGACATTTGATAGATGCTTCATGGCTACTTTATTCCTCGTGGGAGACACATTGTTCATGACAGAGGCATCCACTTATTCATAGGACTTCTTCATGGAGCTCGTCATCCTAGGGGGGTTTTGGGAGCACTCCTTGGCTCCATTTCTACTTCTTCTTCTCTCTTTCTAGCTGGATGGTTTTTTTTCCACATGGTTTTCCACCTTCTAGATACACATTGTACATGAGTACCTAATCAGGCCTTGTTGTTGGGACTCATATTGTGGATATGCCACTTTATTTTTTGGCACCTAGCTTCACTTGAGGGGGGGTGTTAGAGTAGGTTTTTTACCTTAGCTCATGTTCATATAGGTAATTTATTTTCCTTTTATTTAGTTATTCCATGTATTTTCCCCACCCACTTATGTGTGGATATTTCATTTATCTTATTTATATATTATGACATGTTACATATTTATTTCTTAGATATTATGGGGATATTTTTAGGTTTGACTATTCCTAGGAGTTATGGGGATATTTTTAGGTATATTTGGAGGGTTGATATTCTTTCTTCCCATAGCGGTTATAGATCTATGGACCATATCACTTATTCCTTTTGTACGATGGATATTTATCCTTATCTTGATCCTACCACTATGGTTGATCATCCTTGCCTATATAAGCAAGGCACCTTCATTGTACTTGTTAATATAAGTTCATTATTTAGGTATAATACATGATATTGTTGCTTATTATTTTGCATATCCATTTGTAATTATGTTATAAATTTGATTTCAAATTATTGTTTTGGTTGAAGGTGGTGTTCTATTAACACTTGAGATCCTTACAGCTTGGAATGATATGATTATCATTCCTTTCAGTGTTTGTGTCTCCTATCTATTTTTTTGTAGCTAAAAAATATAACAAAATAAAGAAAAGTTTGTTTCTTGTAATTTTAGGGATAATTTTCATTGAAATAAAGAATCATTTTAAGAATAACATTTTGTTTACCTATACCATTGTTTGTCCTACATTGTTCTTTATAGTTTAGATCTTAGAAAAAGCCTAGAATTAGGTAAATTATTATTAAAAACACCAAACCTTTCATCCCAGACTTGGAGTGAGTCAAACCACTCCTAGTGAATCCTTCAATCCTCCAAGCCTCCGAGTGTAGAGAAACAATAAGCCTCGTAGTTACCTTGGCTCCCAAAATATATGTTGAGAATCATCCATAGGGATTGTTAGTCTTACAATGACACTGAGAGGGGGGGTGAATCAGTGTAGCTCTTTTAACTTAAATTCATAGCTCTTAAAACAGAAATAAGAAACCTTAGAACCAGATAAAGCAAGTATCACAAGAGAACATCACACAACACAAGATTTAACGAGGTTCACCAAAGTGGCTACTCCTCAAAAATGACTGCTTGGACTACCATCCAAATCCAGCCTTTGCAAAGCAACAAATTTACAAACAATTTTACCAACACCCACTGGAAGGAGCACCAACCCATGATTTATCTGCACCAATAGAAAGGAGCACCAACCCCTGATGCCAAGCTCCAACTTGGACTTCAATTCTGAAACTAGAAGATTGATAGTAAGATACCTTTGCTTTTGCTAGACCCTGACTGGTCACCTTTGTTTTTCCTATGCACTCTGCTTTTTCTGCGCAAGCACTTCGCACACTCTGCTACACTTCACAGTCATCTTCTCCCTATTGCACACTTTCTTTGTGCAAGCACTTCACACACTCTGCTACACTTCATAGTCATCTTCTCCTTATTGCGCACTCTACTTTCTTAGCAAAATTCCACACTTAGAATGATTCGAAATGACTTGCTCTCTGTGCACAGTGACCGTATTTCACACACTTCAACACATCAAATTCTCCAAATAGCCCTCCTTTTATAACAAGATTTTCATGATGAAAACCCTAATCTTAGTCAGCTAAAACCCTAATCTTAGTCGACTGAAAACCCTAATTTTAGTCAGCTATCAATGGACTTCGTCGGCTTCAACTCAACCATCAAAATACATGTCGCGATATCATGACACTTTTTCTTTCTCTCTCTTTCTCCTTGCTTTGGCCCCCAAAAATACATGTCACGATATCGTGACACTTTTTCTTTCTCTCTCTTTCTCTTTGCATCGGACCATGAAAAAGCTACATGTCATGATATCATGACACTTTTTCTCCTTACGCTTTCTCTTTGCTTCGGCCCCCAAAAATACAACATGTCACGATATCGTGACACTTTTTCTCCTTGCTCTTTCTCTTAGCTTTGGCCCATGAAAATACAACATGTCACGATATCATGACACTTTTGTTCTCCTTGCTCTGTCTGCCCTTCTTGAGTCGCAAAAATGCGACATGTCGCGATATCGTGACACTTTTGCTCTTTCTGCTTCTCTATCCTTTTGAGTCACAAAATGTGACATGTCACGATATCGACACTTTTCCCTTCTTCCTTCTTATCAAAATCGACATGTCGCGAAATCGTGACACTTCTACTTTCGAAGTCTTGCTTTCTACTTTTGTCATGAAATCGTGACACACTTCTTCCTTTTTCTCAAATCATGACACTTCCTTTCGGACTTCCTTGCTTTGCTATTGTCATGAAATCGTGACACTTCGCCTTCAAAGTCTTGCTTTCTACTTTTGTCACGAAATCATGATAGTTCTGCTTCCGTACGCTTCCTCTCTTTCTTTTGTCATGAAAATGTGACATGTCGCGAAATCGTGACACTTTTCCAACTTACTTTCTCTCTCCTATTTTAGTCGCGAAAATGTGACATGTCACGAAATCGTGACACTTTTCTTACTTGTTCTCTTTTCTTCGAACTTGTCGCGAAATCGTGACACTTCTTCCTGCTTTCTCTTTTTCTTCCAACATGTCAAATCACACTTTTACCTTCCTTTTTCTCTTCCAACATGTGAAATCGTGATAGTTTTTCCACTTGCCTTTTTCTCTTCCAACATGTCACGAAATCGTGACAGTTTTTCCACTTGCCTTTTTCTCTTCCAACATGTCGCGAAATCGCGACAGTTTTTCCACTTGCCTTTTTTCTTCCAACATGTCGCGAAATCGTGATAGTTTTTCCACTTGCCTTTTTCTCTTCCAGCATGTCGCAAAATCATGACAGTTTATCCTACTTTTTCTCTCTCTTTCAACATGTCATGAAATCGTGATAGTTTTTCTTGCTTTTTCTCTCTCTTCCAACATGTCATGAAATCATGATAGTTTTTCTTGCCTTGTATATGTCGCGATATCGTGACACTTTTCTTACTTGTCTTTTTCTTTGATCTTTTGCATATGGGCCACTTCGGTTTTCTTGGACAATCCCTGTACATACTCTGAGTAACCTTTGAACTCCTGTCTTCTGCATCTGAAAGGCTTTTGAACTTCCTATCCACTGCATCAATAGATCTATCTGACTGTGTTGACAACAATGACAATATTGTTGTTGCACCTTGCTCAACAATCTCCCCCTTTGGAATTGTTGGCAACACATGTGCAATTTCTTGTAACTCTTCTCCCCCTTTGAAAATAATACCAAAGGGCTACTACAGACTCCCCCTGAGTCCTTACACAACATTCTCAGACACAATTTATTACACTTAGCAAAAATCATGAACATGAGCACAAAGATAATCAAATACTTAAATGCTCCCCCTGAGAATGTGATCCCTGTAGCTAGTCAATTCTTGGGAAGTGTGACCACTCCCAATTTATTGCGAAGGTACTCAAAAAATTCCTTGGGCAATGGTTTTGTGAAGATATCTGCTACTTGCTCTGTAGTTGGAACAAAATCCAACTTAACCTCACCTTTCGCAACTTTCTCCTTCAAAAAGTGATACCGATAGCAATGTGTTTTGTGCGTGAATGCATAACCGGATTCTTGGAGATGTTAATGGCACTGGTGTTATCACACTTAACTGATATTGGCTCACTGAAACTAATACCAAGATCTTTTAGAGTTTGTTTCATCCACAATACCTACGTACAACATGTTGTCGCTGCAATATATTTTGCCTCTACTGTCGATAAAGAAACTGATTCTTGTTTCTTATTGTGCCATGCGACCAATCTGTCTCCAAGGTAGAATGCACCTCCATTGGTACTCTTTCTGTCATCTACACATCCTGCCCAATCTGCATCTGAATACGAAATAAGGGTGAAGTCTTTACCTTTCGGATACCATAACCCATATTCCATAGTACCCTTGAGGTACCGAAGAATCCTTTTCACTGCTGTCACATGAGTCTCCTTGGGATTAGCCTGAAATCGTGCTACCATGCATACTGCCTACAAAATATCTGGTCTGGTAGCTGTTAGGTATAGTAAGCTTCCAATCATAGATCTGTACATGGTTTGATCAACAGTTGGAGATTTGTCATCCTTGCTCAACTTGCAACCTGTCGTCATGGGTGTGCTAACTGGCTTACAATCCTCCATTGTGAACTTTTTTAACATCTCTTTCACATATTTAACTTGAGAAATAAATATGCCCTTCTTATTTTGATTAACTTGCAACCCGAGGAAATACGAAAGTTCACCAATCATTGACATTTCAAATTCTTTCTGCATCTTATTTGCTAAATCTTTACATGACTCATCCTTGCTGCTGCCAAATATGATATCATCTACGTATACAACAAGAACAATAAGATGCCCATTTTCTATTTTGACATACAAATTACTATCCACCATACCTTTCTTAAACCTTTGTTGAGTGAGATAGTTGTCTAGCCTTGCATACCATGCTCGGGGTGCCTGTTTTAAGCCATATAATGCTTTCTTCAACTTGCAAACCAAGTTGGGATCATCACCAAGTTGGAAACCATCAGGTTGCTCAATATAAACTTCTTCTTCAAGTTTCCCATTCAAAAACGCTGATTTCACATCCATTTGATAAACTTTGAAATTCTTGTAGACTGCTAAAGCCAGAAACATTCTAATTGCCTCTAGTCTAGCTACTTGTGCAAAAGTTTCCTCAAAGTCAATGCCTTCAACTTGTGCATAGCCCTTGCAAACCAATCTTGCTTTATTTCTTATTACCTGTCCGTCTTCATTCAATTTGTTTCGAAAAATCCATTTAGTCCCGATTATATTTTTATTTGCAGGTCTAGGTACTAACTCCCAAGTTTTGTTTTTCTCGATCTGATCTAATTCTTCATTTATTGCCTTCATCCAACTTTCATCTTTGCTTGCATCAACAACATTTTTGGGCTCAATGTTGGATAGTAGAGAGTAGTTACTTACTACTCTTCTTCTTGTTTGAACACCAACTTTGGGGTCTCCAATTATTTGCTCTCTAGGATGATTTTTCTGCCAACTATCTATTTTGAATTTCTTATTTTCTTCCATTTTTGAATCACAACTTAAATCATCTGAGTCAATTTTTTGTATCTTTTCAATTTCTTTTTCCTCATCTCCTTCAATAGCTTCTTCATAGATTGGGTAGTTCGTTTCATAGCTAATTACTCGTTCTCTGCCTTCATCAAATTTAACATCGGCACTGTCCACAATTTTCTTTAGCCTTTTGTTGTAGCATTTGTAAGCTTTGCTTTTTGATGAATAACCGACAAAAATACCTTCATCCGCTCTATCTTCAAACTTACCAAGATTATCTTCAGTTCTTTTGATGTAGCACTTGCTTGCCAAAAACTTTGAGGTATTTTGTTGTTGCCCTTTTACCGAACCACAACTCATAAGGAGTTTTGCTTTCATGTGTTCTCAGCATGTACCTATTTTGGATATACACCACAGTATGGACTGCTTCTTTCCAAAATCTATCTGCTACTCTACTTTCAGCCAGCATAGTCCGTGCCATTTCTTGCACTATCCTGTTCTTTCTTTCTACCACTCCATTCTGTTGAGGTGTCCTGGCTGCTAAAAACTGTCTCTTAATATCGTATTTTTCACAGTACTCTGTAAACTCCTCTGAAATGAATTCTCCTCCTCTATCTGATCTTAGACATTTGATCCTCTTTCCTATTTCATTCTCAACTTGGTTTTTGAAAATTTTGAACATATCAAAAGCTTCTGATTTATGCTTTAAGAAAAATATCCAAGTCATTCTGGAATAGTCATCAATGCACAACATAAAATATTTGTCACCATTTATGCTTTGTGTTCTCATGGGTCCACATAAGTCGAGTGTGTATTAGTTCCAAAGGTTTGCTTGTGTAGTACTCTTTTGTTTTGAATGTGACTCTAGTTTGCTTCCCCTTTTGGTATGAAGCACAAATGTTGTTTGCGGGTTTGCTTGATGGTGGGAATATCTCTTACTGCCCTTTTTGAGGTGATTTTTACTAGATTATCAAAACTGATATGACCGAGTCTCTTGTGCCACAACCAATTTTCTTCTTCCTATCCAATAAAACAAGCTCCTTTTGAAGTCTCTAAGAGCGTGTACAAGTTGCCAGATGTCCTTGATCTAGTTGCTATCAATTTTCCACTATTTGTTTTTTTGACTTCACAACCTTGCTTCATAAAGACTACTTCATGACCTTTATCACAAATCTGACTTACGCTCAACAAGTTATGTTTCAACCCATCTACAAACAAAACTTCTTCTGACTTAATTTTTCCATCACTAATTTTAACTGAGCCTTTGCCAACTATCTTAGCTCCATCATTATTACCAAACTTTATTGATCCACCTTCATATTTTTGTAACTTCTCAAATTTTTGTTTGTCACCTGTCATATGACTGGAGCATCCACTATCGAGTATCCATGGTACATATTTATTCTGTGCTTTAAATGTTGTTTGTACTATTAAGGATTCCTTTTCTTCCTTAAGTCGCTCCTTTTCTTTCCACTCCATTTTGATAGTAGATTTGAGCTCTTGTTTTGCCTTTCCCTTATCAATAGCTTGTGTTTGTTTTTGGGAAGTTTTCTATTTTGACTCATCCTGTTTGATTGAAATTTTCTTCCCTAAAACTGATTTGATGCAAATGTACTTCTACAGTTTCTTGCAATGTGCCCAAAATTATGACATTTATAACATTCTACTGTATAATTCATCAAAGGAGAGAAAGCATTTCTACTGGTGAAATTCCTTGGTCTTACATTATATTTGCAGTCTGAGATTTTATGTCCATAGCCATTGCATTTAAAATAGAAACCAGAAAAGGGATAATTGAACCTGGGTGATGGTCTTTGCCATGGTGTCGTAGGAGCCATAGGTCTTCTTCTTCTTTGATGTGTGACATTGGTGAATCCATCATTGTCAATTCTCCTTTCGTGCCTGGCATTATTGCTTTCTTTTGCATGAGATGTTTTTTCTTGATCAACCTGTTTCTTATCTTCATTCTTTATGGATTCTACATTTTTGGTCTTTGATCCATTTGATGATTCTCCTTCGATGAAGCCCAGACCAAATTTGATGCCTGCAGGCCTTTGGTCATTTATAATCTTATCCAGCTTCATAGAACTTTCTTCGCGTTTGTGATAGCAACTAATTTTGTGATTCATCTCTTCTATCTGCATCCGTAAACCAACATTCTCTTCTTCTAGTTTGCAGCAATAATCTATTTTCATGGTAATTTGTACTTCAAGATCTTCAGATATTTTCTTGTATTCTTTTGTCTGTACTTTCAGACTGGTTATGATTTCGTTTGCATCCTCAAGCCTTTTTGAAATTTTCTTATTCTTTTTCTTCTCTATTTTCCACTCTTCAAGTGCAGAGATCAACTCACCTTCTAGATCTACTTCAGCCTCAGGGTTTTCACCACATACTTCAGAGTTCACTCCTTCTTCCTTTTCTTCTTCAAATGCCATGAAAAGAGCTTCACCTGTTTCCTCTTCAGAATCCTCACCTGAGCTATCTTCGATGAACTGGCATTCCTGGAGATGAAACTTTTCTTCTTGAAGTTGCCTTTTCTGAAATTCATTTTCTTCTTCCAGTCACTTCGTTCTTGGTGCGATCCTTCATCATTTTTGTTCTTCTCATTAAGTGGACATTTAGTCGCAAAATGCCCAACGCCTCCACAGTTGAAACATTTAAGCGGTAGCTTTCCTCTGTATTTTCCTTTTCCCCTTTTTAGTTTTCTGACAAAGTTTGCTTCCATTTCATCTGATGTCTCTTCTTCCTCGGACTCTTGTTTCGTGTTTTTATTTTTGAGGGCTTTAAAAGTCGCTTCTCTATCTGTGGGTTTAGATCTTCCTATCCTCATCTCATATGCAGTCAAGGAACCATACATCTCATCTATACTAAAATAATTTAGATTTTTAGCTTCTTCTATCGCTGAGACTTTAGAATCAAACCTTTGAGGAAGAGATCTTAATACCTTTTTCATGACGGTAGAGTCTTCGATATCCTCATCGAGTCCTCTGATCGCATTAATGATTCCATTAACTCTCAGCATATATCCCTCAATGTTTTCATCGTCATTCATTTTTAATGCTTTGAACTGAGCTCGATGTGTCTGTAACTTGGCCTCCTTGATCTTATCGTTTCCTTCATGAATACTCCTTAGTTTGTCCCATATCTCTTTTGCCATTTTATAGCTCATGATCTTTACTAGTTCACTATTTGTTATTCCACTCATGAGAGCATTCATTGCTCTTGAGTTATTGTCAAACAGTTTCTTTTCATCAGCCTTCTCTAGAGGAGTGATGGGTATTGTATATCCACTAACTACTTAATCCCAGATGTCGTATCCCAAAGCATAGAGATATGTCTGCATCCTGATTCTCTAGAATGCGTAATTAGATCCATCAAACAATGGTGCTTTGTTTGATGAGAAGCCTTCACCACCTGCCATTGTATTACTTCCAAGATCTCCCTAGCCGGTTAAGCTTGTACAGGAACTTAGCTATGATACCAATTGTTAGTCTTACAATGACACTGAGAGGGGGGGTGAATCAGTGTAGCTCTTTTAACTTAAATTCATAGCTCTTAAAATAGAAATAAGAAACCTTAGAACCAGATAAAGCAAGTATCACAAGAGAACATCACACAACACAAGATTTAACGAGGTTCACCAAAGTGGCTACTCCTCAAAAATGACTGCTTGGACTACCATCCAAATCTAGCCTTTGCAAAGCAACAACTTTACAAACAATTTTACCAGCACCCACTGGAAGGAGCACCAACCCCTGATTTATCTGCACCAACAGAAAGGAGCACCAACCCCTGATGCCAAGCTCCAACTTGGACTTCAATTCTGAAACTAGAAGATTGATAGTAAGATACCTTTGCTTTTGCTAGACCCTGACTGGTCACCTTTGTTTTTCTTGTGCACTCTGCTTTTTTGTGCAAGCACTTCGCACACTCTGCTACACTTCATAGTCGTCTTCTCCCTGTTGCGCACTCTGCTTTCTTTGTGCAAGCACTTCGCACACTCTGCTACACTTCACAGTCGTCTTCTCCTTGTTGTGCACTCTACTTTCTTAGCAAAATTCCACACTTAGAATGATTCGACACGACTTGCTCTCTACGCACAGTGACCGTATTTTGCACACTTCGACACATATCAAATTCTCCAAACAGCCCTCCTTTTATAACAAGATTTTCATGATGAAAACCCTAATCTTAGTCGGCTAAAAACCCTAATCTTAGTCGGCTGAAAAACCTAATCTTAGTCGGCTTTCATAACAACTATAAACCCTAATTTTAGTCGGCTGTCAAAGGACTTCGTCGGCTTCAACTCAACCATGAAAATACATGTCGCGATATCATGACACTTTTTCTTTCTCTCTCTTTCTCCTTGCTTTGGCCCCCAAAAATACAACATGTCGCGATATCGCGACACTTTTTCTTTCTCTCTCTTTCTCTTTGCATCGGACCATGAAAAAGCTACATGTCGCGATATCGTGACACTTTTTCTCCTTACGCTTTCTCTTTGCTTCGGCCCCCGAAAATACAACATGTCGCGATATCGTGACACTTTTTCTCCTTGCTCTTTCTCTTAGCTTTGGCCCGTGAAAATACAACATGTCGCGATATCGTGACACTTTTGTTATCCTCCTGTCTGCCCTTCTTGAGTCGCGAAAATGTGACATGTCGCGATATCATGACACTTTTGCTTCTTGCCTTCTGTCCTTTTCGAGTCATGAAAATACATGTCACGATATCGTGACACTTTTCTTCCCTTCCTATCCTTTTAAGTCAAAAATACATGTCACGATAATGTGACACTCTTCGAAGTCTTGCATTCTACTTTTGTCATGAAATTGTGACACTTCTACCTTCGAAGTCTTCTTCTCTATTTTTGTCACAAAATCGTGACACTTCTACTTTCGTACTTCACTTCTTTGCTATTGTCATGAAATCGTGACACTTCTACCTTCGAAGTCTTGCTTTCTACTTTTGTCATGAAATCGTGATAGTTCTGCTTCCGTACGCTTCCTCTCTTTCTTTTGTCGTGAAAATGTGACATGTCATGAAATCGTGACACTTTTCCAACTTACTTTCTCTCTCCTATTTTAGTCACGAAAATGTGACATGTCACGAAATCGTGACACTTTTCTTACTTGTTCTCTTTTCTTCGAACTTGTCGCGAAATCGTGACACTTCTTCCTGCTTTCTCTTTTTCTTCCAACATGTCACGAAATCGTGATAGTTTTTCCACTTGCCTTTTTCTCTTCCAACATGTCGCGAAATCGTGACAGTTTTTCCACTTGCCTTTTTCTCTTCCAACATGTCACGAAATCGTGATAGTTTTTCCACTTGCCTTTTTCTCTTCCAACATGTCACGAAATTGTGACAGTTTTTCCACTTGCCTTTTTCTCTTCCAACATGTCGTGAAATCGTGATAGTTTTTCTTGCTTTTTCTCTCTCTTCCAACATGTCATGAAATCGTGACAGTTTTTCTTGCCTGCTGTATATGTCGCGATATCGCGACACTTTTCTTACTTGTCTTTTTCTTTGATCTTTTGCATATGGGCCACTTCGGTTTTCTTGGACAATCCCTGTACATACTCTGAGTAACCTTTGAACTCCTGTCTTCTGCATCTGAAAGGCTTTTGAACTTCTTGTCCACTGCATCAATAGATCTATCTGACTGTGTTGACAACAATGACAATACTGTTGTTGCACCTTGCTCAACGAGGATTATTTTCTCCCTCTACATATTTGGTGAACTTGACAGGAAATATGTCCTTAGTGGCCATATATGAAAACTATTCCTTTTACCATTATGTTCTTTTTAAACTATAGAAAAGACCATTTAAATCTATTTACGTAGATTAGAAAAACTAAAAAAAAACTTAATAACTTCTTTTGTGTTATTTGTGTTTTTGTGTTAGTTTTTCATCCCTTTTTCCCCTCTTGTCATTTCTCTTAATCCTATAGATACAAATATTAGGAGTAATAAAAATATGATAGAGTCAAAAGATAATCCTCTATGCCATGAAGATGATCAGGTTGATATGGAGAATCCCAATCTAGAGGAAGAAGAGGACATAGAGATTGGTGGTGAATTTGATACTCTTGAAGGACCTCACAGTCAACTCACCTTCAAATCACATAATCATTTCATCAATTTATTTAGGCAAAATAGGTAATTCTTGAATGAAAAGAGACATTGACTTTGAAGAAGCTGGAATGTCTCATCATCAAATCAATTCTCCTCAAAATATTCACACCAACCCTTCATTTCAATCTTCTCATAATATTAATCCATTCCATAAACCAACATATGCTATTACAACAACCACCAATATTTGGAGGATTTTGCAACCTCCTCCAACTAGTAGCATACCCCAAAATAACTTCAATTTCCTTATCATTCTATTCCTAATTCTTCCAACAATATTCCTCCTCTTAACATTCCTTGTTATGTTCCACCAAACATGAATTATTTTCCACAACAAGATACTACACAAAACATCCCATTCCATAACCCATACCACAACAATGATACTTCCAATTTTAACCAAGTTCCATTTCAAAAACCCACCTATAATAGTTATAACCCACCTCTAGGGAATCTAGGGGTATTACACAACAACAATCCAGACATGAAAAGTTTGACAAATATAGTGAAAAATTTGAAATTGATAATGGATACACTTCAAGATCAAAGTTTTAATTACTCTTATGAGGAAATTTGTAACCAACTTTTAGATCCTAGTAGCCTACAAGCCCCACCCCAAGCATTTTCCAATATCCATTTTACCTATTTATAAGGGAATAGAGGGCCTAATGGGGTCTAAATTGACATCAAGGTAAACTTGAATTGTGACTATAATATACAATGATTTGAAATGTGAGCACCTACTAATCACAACCCAAATACCACATTGGATGGGTAAAAAATTCTTTAACCCAACCTCTAGAGTAGGTTGGTATACCTTGTCAACTTACTAAATATTGACTCATTTAAGCTTAGTTAAATGTATAAACATAGGTATAGCAAAGGGAAATGGTTAAGAAAGTGATGAATCAATGGTATATGGATAAAAATAACAAAATAGGCATCTATAGATAACCTCTCACAAATCAACTTCTAGAAAACAATACCCAGGACTAACAACATTTAAAACCAGTCATCTTCATCATTAAGGAACAATAGCATGCTTCAAGAATTATTTCAAATGCCTAGGATATCAACAATATAAATTAGAAGAATTAGATTTTTTCTTTGAATAAAAGAAAAATAAATTCTTTCCAAGCATACTTCTAGACATGAATCATTCTAATTTGCTCTAAGATAACAATCCAAATTAGCAGAGTAGACTAACCATAGCATTAGTAGTAAAAATGACTTCAAGGTTTTGTAATCCATAGAAAATAAGATAAGGTAAACATCCAAGTAATACTCCTATTAATTTTTAGAGAGTGTACAATAGTAGCACAAGTAAACACTTTATATCCGACCCTTTAAAATGAATGTTCAACCTCTATTTATATTTTTACAGTGAATTTGAAATATTTGAAAGAATTAGAAACATAACAAGGAATTTGGAGTGCCAGATAAGAAAGATGCTAAGGTGGTAGACTCCTATTTAATCCAAGAAAGAAGAGATTATTTGATCCATATATCCCCTACAACTTGACCTCTATAAGTTGTTTAGCTTTTCATGGCTTCCAACTGTAGAATCTTGCCAAGAAAAGTTTGAGATTGTTCCATGTTCTTGTCGTCTCTTTCGCTCCATAGATCTAAAATTAAAAGACATCAAGTGAAGAGAAATTACAGAAACATATTCTAGAAATAATGCAAAAATAATAACCAAGGAAATAATGACACCATTCAATGCACATATAACACACAATATTTACCCTGGTTCACCCAATTTGGGCTAGTCCAGCAAACAAGAGTCTATCCTCCTTGATATATTATTCTCTCTCTCTTCCCTAAAACAGGACATTACAATAATTATATAAGGAAACTCATACAACCCTAAACCACCAAGTGGTATTAGGGTACCGTGGATACAATACCATGGGCTAAACCACCCACACCCACTAACCACCCACCAACCGTGGGAATCCCGGGGGTCGCTCCAAAAGTAGCGATAAAAGTAGGTGAAAAATAGCGATAAAAGTAGGTGAAAAAATCGCAGCCGGCTTCGCCGGCATCTAACACTTTCACCGTATCCGAGGGCATCCCCCTACGCACCCCGAGCCATCACCTATTACGTAATCACCTTTACCGTAGTTGGGGGTCCTTGGGGGCCTCCGACCCCCCTGGACCCCCCCTACCCGTAGTCTTTTGCGTTGTAGTGCCTGTCATACAATTATTTTTTGGCAAAGAATGAGACACATCCAACATTCTCCCACTTGTTGAATACTTTGCCAGACCCTTTTCAATTGAATAGAATCTAAACTTTTTAGTGCTTACAGCCTTGGTTAAAGCATCTGCAACATTTTCCTTGGTGTCTACCTTTTCCAGAAACACTTTCCTCTGTTCAAGCATGTCCCTGCAGAAATGGAACTTTGTATCAATGTGCTTCGTTCTTGAATGGTAAGCAGGGTTCTTTGCCAAAAATATGGCACTTTGACTATCACAGTTTATCTTCACAGCTCCTTGAGAGAACCCAATTTTAGTGCATAGTCTTTGCAGCCATACAACTTCCTTACTTGCATCAATGGCTGCCATATACTCAGCTTCAATAGTTGAAATAGCAACAACAGTCTACCTCTTGCTCATCCAACTAATGGCCCCTTCGAACAAATTGAATACATAAGCACTAGTAGATCTTCTCCTATCCAGATCTCCAGTCCAATCTGCATCAACAAACCCTTCTATATCCAATTATCTATTTTCTTTACTGTACCTTCATAGCAGATTGTAAAATCGGAGGTGCCACGCAAATATCCGAACACCCTTTTCCACGACGAGTCCAATGCTCTTTACCGAGGTTTAGACATATATCTACTCAAGACTCCCACTGCATGGGCAATGTCTACTCTAGTACAAACCATGGCATACATTAAACTACCTACAACATTTGCATAAGGAATATGTGACATTTCCTCTACCTCTTCTTCTGTTTTTGGACATTGTTCAGCAGAAAATTTTTCACCTAAAGAAATAGGTACCTTCATCGATTTGCAATCCTGCATATTGAACCTTTTCAACACTGTCTCAACATACTTTTTTTGATCCAACCACAACTTTCTGTTAGAGCGATCTCTTTTTATTTGCATACCCAATATAATATTTGCAGGGCCAAGATCCTTCATGTCAAATTGTGATGCCAACTGAGACTTTACTTCCCTGACCAGTTTCTTGCTATTTTCAATTAGTAACATGTCATCAACATAAAGAACTATAATGACAATTACATTACCAATTTTCTTTGAATACACACAGTGATCAGCATTGCTACGAACAAAACCAATTCCTAAAACATAAGTATCAAATTTTTGGTACCACATTCTAGGTGATTGTTTCAGTCCATACAATGATTTTTTTAACTTACATACTAGATCCTCCTTTCCTGCAACAGTGAAACCCTCAGGCTGCCTCATATAGATTTCTTCCTCCAAATCTCCATGAAGGAATGCAATTTTCACATCCATCTGTTCTATTTCAAGATCAAATGCAGCAGCCACAACTAACATAAATCTAATTGATGTTAGATTTGCAACGGGAGAAAAAACTTCACCATAATCAATTCCTTCAACCTGGGAAAAACCTTTAGCAACTAGGCGAGATTTATATTTCTCCACTTTACCTTCAGCATTCTGCTTCTTCTTAAAGATCCACTTGCAACCTATTGCTTTCCTACCACTTGGTAATTTCACTAAATCCCATGTTCTGTTATTTTTTAGGGACATCATTTCCTCATCCATGGCCTCTTCCCAATGGTTTGCCTCTCCAGAATTAATAGCTTCTCTAACTGTTCTAGGATCTTCATCAGTAATAGATAGTACAAAAGAAGTAGGAAAAGCAGATGGATTGTACCTTTCAGGTTGCTTTCTTTCCCGTGTTGATCTCCTTACCATAGGTGTATGAACCTCTTCTTCATCCTCTTCCAGATCCTCACCTATATTCTCCTCTTCCATATCCTCATCTGTATGCTCCTCTTCCAGATCATCTACTGTCTGATAGTTTTCCATGAGATCAAATTGGACCGTTCCAGGTTCCTCTTCTGTAACTACCTTCCTAGAATCACTGATCATCTCCCTAAACACCACATCTCTACTATACACTATACTTTTAGTTTTTGGATTCCAAAGCTTATATCCTTTAACACCATCTTTATAACCAATAAAGATACATTTAACAGCCTTATTATCTAGCTTACTTCTTTTCTCCTTTGGAATATGCATGTATGCATCACAGTAAAAAACTCTGAGATGTGAAATAGAAGGTTTCTTACCAAATAGAGCTTCAAATGGAGTTTGATCTGGCAATGCTGATGTAGGTGACCGATTTCACAAGTAGCATGCTGCACTCACTGCTTCTACCCAAAATTCTTGTGCCAAACCTGCACCACTGAGCATACTTCTAGCCTTCTCCATCAGTGATCTGCTTAACCTCTCTGCAACTCCATTATGTTGAGGTGTATATGGAGTAGTCTTATGTCTTGCAATACCACATTGCTTACAAAATTTCTCAAATACATTAGAACAATATTCCCCTCCATTATCAGACCTCAACACCTTAATCCTTTTATCAGTTTGATTCTCAACAAGTGCTTTAAATTCCTTAAATTTTTCAAACACTTCATATTTGCTCTTAAGAAAGTAAATCCATGCATATCTTGAAAAATCATCAAAAAAGGAAGCATAATACCATGATTTTCCAAGATACGGCATAGGAACAGGACCAAAAATATCATTGTGGATCAAATCTAATACCCCACTAGATCTTGTGGCACCGGATGGAAAACTAACCCGATTTTGTTTACCATAAATACAATGTTCACAGAACTCGGAATACATTGAGTAATTAGGGATACCATGAACCATACCTTTTGTGTACAAGGTACACAATATCTTTTCTCCAATATGTCCCATCCTTTGATGCCAGAGTGTTGAGCTTTTATCAGAATCAACCTCAGGAATAGTTGAGCTATTGCACTCATTTGTCATAGTGCTTCCCAATAGCTTATACAATGTTCCAATCTGAACTCCCCTTGCCAACACCATTGATCCACAAACCATTTTGCATGAATCCTTGCCAAAACTGACATTCACTGCTGCATCGGCCATTTTGCTTACCGAAATCAAATTTCTAGCAAGTCTCGAAATATGCATCACACCTGGTAGGGTCTTAACCCTACCATCCTGTAGCAAAATTTTCACTCTTCCATGACCCATGATTCTGAGTGGTGAATCATCTCCCAATAGTACCTCCCCTCCATCATATCTTTCATATTCATTGAACCACCCTCTATGAGGAGTCATATGAAAAGAGGCACCAGTATCAATCAACCAATAATTTTTATCTGATCGTGTGGAGCACGATGAGTAGGATGCCAGATATACATCCCCTGCTTCATCAATGGATTTATTCATCTCTATGGAAGTCGATTCATCAGACTTTTTTCTAGACTCAGCTTTCTTTGATCTGCAATCCTTCTTCATATGACCAGGCTTGCCACAATTCCAGCATTTTCTCTCAAACTTCCCCCGAGACTTGGATCTACCTTTAGACTTAGACCTATCACCATATCTAGATTTGTCCTTCTCCTTGGAAAACCCTCTCATTGTTAGGGCTTCCTTAGATGTGCCCTCCATGGATTTTCTCCTCATATCCTCAGATAATAGAGATGCCACTATATCTTCAAACTTCAATGTGGATGAAGTTGTACTACCAATTGCTACTACTAAGTTATCCCATGAATGTGGTAAAGAGCATAACAAAGTAATGCATTTATCTTCCTCACTCAACTTAATTTCTATAGATGTTAGTTGACTTAACACTGTATTGAATGCATTCAGATGATCTACAACCGAATCCCCGTCATGCATCCTAATATTGTACAGTTTCTTTCTGAGGAATAATTTTTTCACTAGGGACTTCGATTGATACAAAGCCCCTAACCTCTCCCAAAGATCCTTTGCTATAGCTTCTCTCGAAACATTGATGAGCATCGAATTTGCAAGACACAGTTGAATCAGACTCCTTAATTTTTTATTCATATTCTCCCAATATTCATCGGAAGTACCCATAGGTTTTGTTGTTTTTGAAATAGCAGCCCACTGATCTCTATCCACGAGCATATCTTCCATCTTTAACTTCCATAGCTCAAAACTTTTGTCGTAAAATTTCTCGATCTCTATCCTTGAATGATTTCCTGACATTTTTTCTTCAAACTCCTTCTGCATAACTCCCACTCCATAATAGGTTTCCTCTCACTCCTAGAAAACCTATATCTTCTTCAAACAGATTTAAACCCTAGCAATAAAGGTGTCCCCCTATGGCTAATGACTTGGCTTTGATACTAAATGAAGAGAAATCATAGAAACATATTCTAGAAATAATGCAGAAATAATAACTAAGGAAATAATGACACCATTCAATGCACATATAACACACAAGATTTACCCTGGTTCACCCAATTTGGGCTAGTCCAACAAACAAGAGTCTATCCTCCTTGATATATTATTCTCTCTCTCTCCCTAAAACGGGACATTACAATAATTATATAAGGAAACTCATACAACCCTAAACCACCAAGTGGTATTAGGGTACCGTGGATACAATACCATGGGCTAAACCACCCACACCCACTAACCACCCACCAACAGTGGGACTCCCGAGGGTCACTCCAAAAGTAGCAATAAAAGTAGGTGAAAAATAGCGATAAAAGTAGGTGAAAAAATTGCAGCCGGCTTTGCCGGCTTCTCTCGACTGGCTTCACCGGCATCTAACACTTTCACCTTATCCGAGGGCATCCCCCTACGCACCCCGATCCATCACCTATTACGTAATCACCTTTACCGTAGTCGGGGGTCCTTTGGGGCCTCCGGCCCCCCCAGACCCCCCCTACTCGTAGTCTTTTGCGTTGTTGTGCCTGTCGTACAATTCTTTTTCGGCAAAGAATGAGACACATCCAACATCATGGATATTGGATGTCATCACTTCATCTTATTAACTCAACCACTTTGACTTAGAACCAAATCAGATAGAAACCTGTGACCTCATGCCATGTTGAATATTGTTTTTATATGTGATGTTTGTCAGATTCAACATGGATTACCAATCTATCTTTGGATGACCAAGATTGAAGCATCATAAATTTTGACATGATTTTAGTGAGCATGGTTTAGAGCATATTACAACCTATAACACATTCTAATATGGAAATTCTTCATGCAATTTTCATTGAGCTCTTTGTATTACTAGTGATATAGAACATGCTCTAATTCGATGTTTGAATTTCCAACTTCAGTCGTTTGACCACTTTGACCATGTCCTAGGCAAGAGTGTGCTAATATGAGGTTATGCTATTTTAATCTGTGTCACATGGAATAAAATCTTGTTCTGAGTCGTGCTTGGGATTTCTATTTATGAAATTTGACCAAGTTTGACCATGATGTCAAACATTGTGCTAAGCCATGTGATGTAGAACCATGTTCTATTCTAACTTTTAGATTTTAAAAATTGATACTTTGACCACTTTGATTGTGGAATAGAGTAGGAGTGTATCATAAAAATCCTTGCTCTAGGCCACATAGTGTAGAACCATATTCTTGGCCAGATTAAAATTGCCTTTCAAGTGCTTTACCAATTTTGATCATGGCATTGAACCATACATTGAATCACACAGTGTAGAATCATGTTATAAGCTAGGGTCCTCATATCTTGCTCTGAGCCATGATTTGAAATGCCAAGATGACAACTTTGACTATGCTAAATATGATGTAGAACCACACACTGAGCTACATAGAGTAGAATTATATTTTGATCTAAGACCCTCATATCTTACTCTGAGCCATAATTTGAGTTGCTCAAAAATTTTGTTTGACCATGTTGACCATGGTGTAGAGTAGGTTGCACTGAGCTGCTATCACGGTTTGAAGCACATCTCTATACTTAGATAAATTTTGAAGATTTTTCTAAGTATGTGGTCTTTTGGGCCTACATTTTGGTGTCTCTCGAGGAAATTTTTTAGCAAAGTTTGAGAAATCAAAGTCTTATCCTTTGGGCATATGGATTCAAAATTTAAATGGATAGATATTATGAAGTGATGATGTAGACAAATGGAGGGAGTGAATACATATGAAAGATAAATGCGAATATAAGTGAAAGAAAATATGAATGAATGAAATAAGGGATAAGGGAATGAAAATAAATATGAATGGAAAATTTAAGGTAGGAAACGGAATGGTATCATGGATGAAGGGTAACAAGAAGATAGAATAGACTCCAAACAAATGTAGAATATGTCTCAAAATATTGCTTCCATATTACTGTTACTTGCTTGGATGTTTGCAAAGCATATTCGATGGATAACAATTCATATGGAAACAATGCAAGAGGCATAATTTTTATCTCATAAATAGGGCTACTCCTCTTTTTTAAGGCTTAGTGGTATGGCTTCCTCATGATGTCTACACGATTGTGCTTTTATTACTGTATTAGGATCAATAACATTTACAAAGCATATTTTAAGGATTCTTTCACAACTGTGATGCTCACAACGTTTTAGCTTACTTTGCAGGAGATATTTATTATTTTTGCACTTCTAATTATTGAGTTTGTTCCTCTTATTTCTACCCTTTCATTTATTTAGTATCTTCAATATTGTCTTCCTTTTTACCTTCTTCCTCTTCACTCTCTTCTTCATATTCATCTTCACCAACTTCTTGCTCTATTTCTGCTCCAAACAATTGAATCATATTATCCACTATTTTTAAAGCTTGATCCGAGGTTTCTTGAGTGGTATTAGCCATATCCATTATTTTTTGGTGAAGGAATTGAAGCTTAGTTTTTTTTCATAGGATATAGAATATCCCTTGTCTACCAGATCTTCCATAAAATATTTGATCTTGGTCAAATATTTCACCAATTGAGTGACTTGATCTTGATTAACAAGGTTCTACCAAGCATCTATTTCAAACTCATCCTAAATTATTGATGTCATGCTGGTCTAAAGGTCTTCATCAGTTAAAAGTGTATTTTTCTCATCCCCAACCCTTAGAAACCATATTGCATGATTTCCTTGTTGGAATCTACAATTTTTTGGAGCTTGTCTTCTATTTTATCCATTAATAGCCATCCTTTCTAAATCAACTTGTTTTTTCTAAGGATATTCTTAGCTATTAATCTTGTAGTAGTACATTCAATGTTGGGGATGGGCTTAGTAGTAGCATTGAATCTATTTTTAGATAACTTGTATATTGTTTCGGCTTATGATACCATTGGTTGTAGCTCTTCAGTAGTTTTTTTTAAATCTTCTTTGGTTTCTTGAAAAAAATGGCTAGCTTCATCCATGAAACTAATTACAAGTTGGATATTTGAATATTTCTCCATAATTTTAGACCACATTTCTTTTTTGATTTGCTTCACTTTATATTTAGAGAAACCTACAACTCTAGTATTATCTTGAGTGATACATTTGCCCAGTTGCAAATATAAACAAATGGTTAGGACAAGGTGTTCTCTCTTGAAAGGGAAAATTGATCTCCCAAGATTCAGGTAAGGTTGGTCTAACCTAGTTATGTTCTTATAAAATATTCTAAATCAAACCTTGAGAGAAAGAAATCATATGGATAACTCAGAGAAACAAATAACTATTAACAAGGGTGAGTGTTAATTCATTGTTTAGACTTGTAAAGCATAAATATAGCTTAATATTGAGGTAATTCTTAGAATAAAAAATTCAATATCAAAGTCTATTTCAATAAGACAGAAAAGGGTAATATTTTAGGCTTGCTACCTTAAACTTCACCAACATATATCATTTATTGCACCATAAACATACTCATTATATTCTATGGCAATGATTATTATAAAACTAATAAAAGTATAACATATAAAATGAGCTTCATAAGATAGGATTCAAACTAATCTACTCCTAGTCTAGCAATTTTAACAAAATAAAATTCAAAAGGGTAGAGTTAAAGAGAGAGAAAACAAGCCATTGTAGTTGAAGCCTTATGTTGAATCTATAGAAGCAAGAATTCTGATCTTAACTAGCTTTGACTCAACCAACCTTTGCATAATTTGAGACCAAAGTGGTGCTATATTCAAAGGAGAAAGACAAATACTAGAATTATCTCAGATGTAAACACCATCAACATGTGCAAAATACACCAAGAAGTTCCAAAACTTGTATTGATGAAGGTATTCAATGATTAAAACTTTTAGAAATTACTTGTATTAAATGATTGCAAGACATGAAATTCTCCAATTATAATGACAAGGGTGTAGATGCTCATGAAACTACAAAATAAAGAGAAAATTCCTAAATTGCTATTGCTAAAAATGATATTCGACCTTTTGGAATGAGATATTGATGGTGTAACCACCAAAAAGTCTCACACCCGATGGCGTCCTATTGCAATAAATGATAAAAATATAACATGCATACAAGAACAAGAAATTGACAACAAATGAATCAAGAAGAAATGTTCTTTATTCCATTATATTTGAAGTCAACATCAAATTACAAGTACATCCCTCTTAGGGATAATCATTTTTTATACAATATTACAATAGGAGTGCATAATTATTTCCCTCTTAAGGGTAGGTGTGATTTCCAAATGCCTTTCAGGATGACACAAACTGCTCTAGGGTGGATATGTCCTCTTCTTTGTGATGGGGAAGGAACTTGATAGTTGGTTCTCCTTTGAAATTGTTCCCTATAGTCAAGAAACAACACAAGAATGTCAAAAATATAGACAGCTCATGATGAGGCCCTTTTAGGTAAATCGCATAATGACATCATTGAACATGCATAATCAAGAAAATATGAAAAATGCTTCTAAGCTATGCAAATCGAATCAATATTCATATAATAGCATAAAGAAAAGTAGTAGCTACACTATGCATGGATCAAATATATAAAATGAAGCATAAACATGCATAAAGAAACCATTTAAGTCCTAATTGAAGCATAAACATAAAGATGTAAATCTAACCTAATTCTATGGTCAAAAATCTGCTAAACTGTACTTAAACTATGAAAACAACTAATATAACCTAATTAGCTAGACAGAAATGAAAATAGGAAGGTGGTTATACCTCTACTACAAACCGTAGCTCTGGTGAGTGATCTGCACTATAAACCATAGCTAACAATTGTGGTTAGCACCCTGATAGGCTTACCCTCAATTCCAAGGGCAGTGGGCTTGACCTCCATGTCCAATTGATGTTCAAGGGTCACCTTTGGTGTCCTTCTGATAGGTTTGGCGGTTGAATCATTGTGATGGGCCTTCATTTACCCAAATTTGCATTTCTTGATCCTCCGAGGATCCTATAAATTCCATGGTAAACTAATTGTTGGGTGAATAGCAAAGTGGCCTTCGAATGCACAAATTCACTATGCAATTCGTCAGGGCTTCGCTGCTCGCTTGATCAATTCACACTCTCTCAATAATCGTCAGCACTTCGCTATACAAATCATCTATATTTTCTCCCCATTTGGAGGGGGTATTTATAGGATGCCCTAGGATTGGAGGTGGCTTCCTAGAGAAGCCAAGATCAAGAAGAGGTGGTTAGAACAGTTAGAATGGAAGCCTCTGGAATCTTCCATCCATTAATCACCTTCTTCTAGATAAAATGGCCATTCCAACCAATTTGGATCAGATTGAAGGTCAACTGAACTTCAGTTAAGATCGCAGGTCACAATTGTGATCTAGACTATAAACCATACGTCTCAGCCATGGTTCAGCTGTAAACCATAGTTTTGGGCTATGGTTTAGACTGGTTAGGCCAAGGATCCCAAATTGAGTGGTTAGAACCACTACTCTATCTTGGAGTCTGTCCAAGATCTTCCATATGGTCTTGTAGCATGTCCATATGAGTAGTCGCCCTTGACATGACACATTTTAGGTGTCTACAGATGCCTCTTTTGAGATGCATTGTGAGATCAAACAACGTTGAGAAAAAATAGACCTCCTAAAATGATGCCAAAGGTTCTATGATGATCATTAATCAGATCAATATTAGATTCCCTAGGTCTAGCAAAAGGATGTGCATCCTTGGAATAATTGCTTCCAACTCTTTGGAGGCTTAAAATTGAAAGATTTTGCACTCGTCATCAGACATTCAAGTAGCTTTGGTATTACAATAGGAGTTAGGCCTATATAACCGAAAGGATGAGAGTTACAAACTAATTATCATATTTGATATTTTCCCCAAGCAAAGGGGTAAGCTTATGATAGCTATTGACAATGATTCACAAGGATGAACGCAATTTGACAAGATCAAGGGATCTATGATTTCAAGGATCTTCTATTGATTTTGATTATGATTTGATATTATGACTACCATCTCAAGAGATGAGTCGATGAGAGTAATGATAATGAGTAAAGCAACAATGTTGCTTGACCACCATGGATGATCTGAACAAATGTAGATTTGAGGATACTAATGCATTGGCTAGGCCTAGTTCAGATTTTGATTCCAACTGTTAATAGTATTTGCACATTCCTATCCCATGGAGTAGTTGGGCTACAATAGCCATCTTAGGGAATCAAAATGATAAAAATTCAATCAAATTTGTGTTGAATCAAATTATCGATGATTTGCTAAAAAAGAGATCATAGAAGAAATGACATGCAACGCCTCGTTCCTATGGAGCAGTCCAGCTATGAAGGCCTTCTTAGGGATTGAAAATAAGCATATCAGATCAATGATGACAATTTTACCCTAAATTTCCTTATGGTAATTTAATCATCCTATCAAATTGCATGGATCGCAAGTCGTTGCAACCGACAAGTGTATAGGGTAAATTATTGAATACGAGGCGCATTTGGTGTTTTAATTTATTTGATTTTTTTTTAATGTTTTGAATTATGTATTGATCTTATTTATTTGGTTGTGAGGTGCATCACTCCATGAAATAATTGTCATAGCAATGACCTCGGTTGAATGTACTTTATAATCTCAACCATATTTTGATTTTTAATTGGATCCCGGAGCTTGATTATCACTAAATTTCCAAAATTATCTGCTTTTATTGAGTTCAAACCCAATGGGAGGCATTAATTTATTTATTTTGGTCCTTCCCATGGTGGGATTTTTCTAAATTACTTACTAGTTACAAATCATGGCTAGGGTCTACGGTTCCCATTTGCAATTTTGGGAACCGCGGCTAGGGCCTACGGTCCGCACAAAACATGAGAGGTCTATAAAAAGTCCAATTTTCAAATGTCTCTCATTATTCCCTGATAGTGACTTGCAAATTTGGAGCTCTGACAGTGACAGCTAAGAAATCATCTGAAACCTACCATATTTTACCCGCACACCTACTTACAAGATGATGGCAGAGTGCGAGTAAGCTTCTTCTAGCCGCGACGGATGATGTGAGGGCAAGGTAAATCACAAACCAAGACCTCACATCCATTACGACTAAAAATGAACCCAATTAAGTAATTGATAAATCAATTTAACTAAATTGCTGGCAATGAACCTCATATTAGGCTAGGGTAGCTTAGGTTTTAATTTTTTTTATTTTTGGCTACAGTATCACACTCGGTCAGATCTCAATTGGAGACCGCAGGTACCAGCTACGGTTCCTAATTGGTCAATTGGGGACCGTAACTACCACCTGTGGTCAGCATTAAAAATCCCAACGATCAATTTTTGATCGCATGCGGACCGCAGGGTTGACCTGCGGTTCACCAAATTTAGAAAAAAATTGTAATTTTTTTAAATTTTCTAAGTTTTAAAAGGCAATTAATATCATTTAATGCATTTTTGACCTGTTTGATTGACAAATTTGATTTTTATGCCTGCATGATGACATTTTTTTTGCAATTTTATCAAATTTTTACTGTTTTTGATGATTTTTAGGTCATTTTTTTAAACATTTTTCTTTTTTTAGTTATCTTTTTCCTTATATCATGTTGTTTATTTCATAGATTGACCTCTAGAGATTGAGAGCTTGATATTCTGAAGACTCTCTGCAAAGAGCTCACTAATGGTGATCAGGAGTGGTTTGGAGCTATCGACTTCAGCTATGTACTAGATCTACCCACTATCAGGGTAGACCAATCCTATCTAATTGAGTTGGCCCAGCACTAGAATGCATGGACCAACATATTTCACCTACCTACAGGTGAAATGACAATTACATTAGAGGATGTTTATAGGATCTTTAGGATCCCCCTTGATGGCGAGGCCATCATATCTTCAACTTCTAGCACTAAGAAGTCCATCTTCGATGCCATCTTTGATGCTTGGAGTGAGGAGGCTCAGTGCACCATTGACCACGGAGGGGTCCACATTGGCTATTGGTAGGGGAAGAATATCTTCTCTATGCATGAGGCCATTTTCATACACTTGGTGGTGCAAGTTGTGCTTCTAGACTCCTTGGGCATGAGGACTCCCTAGAACCTCTTAGCTACTATGCATAGAGTTTTTTAGAGCTCTATTTGACAGACACTGCTCTTAGCCTAGGGGAGCACTCTATTGGCTCAACTGTATCAAGAGTTATATCAGATTACTTACCAAAACTTCCAGGGGATTAGCTGTAGTCTACTTCTATAGATTTGGGGCTGGTAGCATATCAAGATAGAGCATCCTAGGGAGTTGCCCCTACACATTACAGAGATTGATGACACCCATCAGTGATATTCTACCTACTGGCCTTAGGAGGAGGAGGGCTTTCATAGCAGGACCCATGCTGGCAATATCCAAAATTATATCACACAGTTCATAGGACTCAGGCTAGATGATGTCGAGTGGTGGCCCTACATGGAGTTTCCTGATTGGCCTAAGGCTGGTGAGTGACTTCAACAATCTTATTAGGACAAATGGTTACTCAGTCGAAAGGCTGAGATCAAAGAGTGCCAATTTTTCTCTCACGTCTTGTGATAGTTTGGCATGGTGCAGGACATCTAAGAGATCCCATTCACCTATAGGTTCTTGGATTTGGAGAGGGATCTAATGTGGATTCAACCTCTGACTCTATATGACGCTCTAGATGACTTCCAAGAGACTAGAGTTGATAGAGCTATGACCACTCTAGAGTATTATGGATGGTGGTCTATGTTCCATTGGCATGGGATAGGGCCTCTAGGCTAAGCTATAGATTAGGTAGGGGCAGAGGTGGATCTTGATGGGTGTAGTGTGTGCCAGTGGACAGAGGGCGATTGGGGCACATAGGCTATAGCTGAGGAGGCTCTTGACATTGATCCTAATGAGGAGGCTCCTGAGGAGGGAGAGGTCCCTTTTGATAGTGTAGAGGGGCTACTCTTGGTATAGGTGGTTGAATTGCAGAGTTAGCTTGGGTGAGTCCAAACATAGTAGAGGGATCGAGACACTACTATCGCTACTCTATAGACATAGTTGAATGATAGATATCATTGACTGATGTATATGGAGCAATAAATTGCTAGCCTAATAGCACAGGCTACCACAATAGAGACCTAGGTTGGTGACCTCACCCATGCTCATGACTTGGCACTGGCATAGAGGGATACAATAGTAGCAGAGCGAGATCTACTCAGGGCATCATCTCAGGTGATTATGGGGCCTCTAGAAATACTAGTAGCAGCACTACCAGGAGACTGAGATCCTATGGTATAGATTCAGTGCTTGCAAGGTTTGCTGATGAGTGCTAATTATAGGCATGCATCCAGGGTTGCTCGGGTAGACTAGCTAGTTGGGTATATACAAATGCTAGGTGTAGAGGTTCTCAAGGATACACATGCTCCAAAGTACTAGTGAACTAGATCTCAGAGTATAGGACAGTCTACTGCTAGCTCAAGCCATCACATCCATTAGAGTGGGAGGACACATAGGTCTTCTAGTACACTTGGTAGTAGTAGTCATACCAAGACTAGGGAGGCAAGGCAGTCTACTACAACATCTAACCATAGATCTCGATGCACTAGGGTGCCCATTGCACAGGTGGTAGTTTAGCGAGTGCTAGGCCTCTTCAAGCTAGGTGGTACCTAGGGATCTTAGTAGGATTTGTAGTAGATAGTAGGGTAGTAGGCAGAGCAGGCTCCTAAGCATAGTACTGAGGGAAGTAGCGAGAGCTATGATACAGGGGAGCATATCAGAGCTAGAGATGTACTATTTTCAAGATACATTTTTGATACATATCATTTTTTGTGTAAGGTCAAGGACCTACACATTTGTATCCTGCGGGCATTTTTGTACTCTCGATGCACTCTGAGACACATTTATATATGATACGACTGATCATTATTTTATAGCTCATTATTATGTACTTAGTTATTTTTGATTTTATGTTTATGTGATGCACATGGATGCAATGCTTATGTTATGCTGATGCTATATGATGTCATGTATTGATGACATACACTAGATAGCTATTTAATTTATGATGATGATATGCAGTGATCTAGATGCTTAGATGTGCTTTTTATGATGGATGCATATGGATGCGATGTTATTTTCTTAATGCATATTTGTGTTGTGGCTGCTCCACAACGAGCCCCAAAAAATTGGGGACCCACCTTTTTGCTTTGAAAGTTCGATGTTTGCAGTTTGTTTTAAGGGTCTATGCCTTCATTTTGTCATGGGTTTTGCAATTGTTGTCGGTTCTTGTCGATAATATTTTATTGTCGATGATTTTTTATTGTCGACGACTTTTTCTTGTCGATGATATTTTATTGTCGACAAATTTTTCTTATCGATGACTTTTGTCATCATTTTCTTGTCGACGATTTTTGTCATCATTTTCTTGTCGACAACTTTTTCTTGTCGACGATATTTTATTGTCGACAATATTTTATTGTTGATGTTTTTTTTTTTTTTTGTTGTCGACGACTTTTTGTCATCATTTTGTTGTCGACAACTTTTATCGTCATTTTTGTTTATGACAACTTTGTCATCATATTTTTTTTTAGCAAGTTTATTGTCGAGTGTTGGTATTTCTTGTCATGGGTGGTTCAGATAATGAAAACAATAATAATAAAAAAAATAATGAAAATAAATTTGTATATATATATTCTATATATAAATTTAAAATTTAAAATAAATAAATTAGAGGATTTTTCATCATTTAAACTTCAGTTTAATGGTGGTCATGGTGTTGATTTCTAATATGTTAATTTGGTCTTTGTAGGTAGAAGGAGACCCCATACGAACTAACTGACAAGGAAAGACTCAACGACAACAAGGCATGAATCACATGAACGTAATAATCGAATGAGGCTCGAACATAGAGGAAGACTGATGATGACTCAGTAAGATTGGCGAAGATAGGTGTATACAATGATGATATTCATAATTCGACATTATAAAGGTAAAACCTAAGCTGTGCATAGTGGGGAATCATGACGAAGACAACAACGATGCCACGACATCAAGTCAATGAGAGACAAGTTAGGTAGCATGAGTCACGTAAACATTTTAGCCCACAAACCGAGGAAAAAATGGTAATGAGACATAATGGGTTTAACAAAATTTATTTGAATGTCCACACTACAGAGCAATGCTATGATAGAGATGTTATTTTGATAGCAATGAGACTGAATTCACAAGAAAATGTGGCATTGGCAGTAGGTGTATGGTGATAACTATGAAATGTCTGGCTGGTGGGCCCGTGATGACTTAAAGAGATTATGTGAGCTTGGAGATAAATGTAGCCAGCAAGGTGATGTTATCTGGCAATCACATAGAAGAAATCACTCAGAGGGCATACTGTTATGACCTAAAGATGCAAAATTTAGCGTAGGGCATTTTATGTGGACTCTAGCTCCATATGATCTAGATAGACCCACTTATCATGTTGATCAGGCATTAACGTATGTTGAAATGTAGATGGCTATAAGGAGGACCGTGTAGATTTCACATGGCTTGACCTGACGATGACCTGGAAGTGGTGATAGTGCGAGATTGAAACAAACGGTGAGAAGACATCGATGAGTGTGATGGAGATTCCAAATGTGTGCGCCAACATGGAAGCTATGGTTGAAGGTTGTTTAAGATCGCATGGACATTAAAAAATGATAGTGGTGCCATGCAACGATGAAAAAATTACTAGTATATTCAAATAGCTAGATTCAACGATGACAGCACACAACATCTAACAAAGACAACCACCTGGAAATAGGGCTCAGTCATTCTTACATAAAATTTTTGACCAGATCATGAAGAGATTTGATAGAGTTTCAAGATGCCAAACCCTAATGGCAAACTCAATGACATTTTAAGCCCCACCAAGGAGAAGATATTGTTTTCGTTGATGAAATGATAAAAGGGGATATGCTCAGGTGATTTTCTGCCATAATAGAAATATGGCCTTGCATGGAATCATTGGTGATGAAGAATATCATGAAAGAGTGTACTCTGCCTCAATAAAAATATAGATATAGAAGATGAAGCAGTGGTCGTTGCTGAATGATACTTCGAAGTACTACTAATACATATATGACTTGTGGTACAATGGGCAATGTTGAGAATCCAGTCATGAGAAAATATACAAGGGGTAAATTTGAAGCTCTAAATGTTGCATAGAATGCTATGTAAGATATCTACGTTTTCTTGTGTGTTCATTGAGGGTTTTGATGGACTATTTTCTTTGTCAATTAAAGTTTTGTTATAATCCAAGGATGGCTATATATTTGTTTGTATAAGAGGCATAAGGCTCGTAGGGAGGTATAAGGATCCTTTAAAGTAATAATTGTTAGTGTTTATTTTATGTGCTTATTATCTGCATGCAGGAGTTATAAGGAAAGTGTTAAAGGTTTTATGTTTAGTATTTATATTATAATACAAGTGAAATGGGAGTTATAAGGGTGTTATGAATTTTCGGTTCATCTTTTGTATATTGTATAATACCAAGGGATGGATAAAAAAAAGTATACTTTTACTTTACATTCAGTTTTAACATGATGAAATAAAGGGAAGGTGAAACAAATAGATTGGTTTTGAAAGCTTTAAAAGCCCATGAGATTTTCGAAAAGGGGGGCTGGAAATTGTAGAAAAAAAAGACTATCTTTCAGAATAAAGGAGTTTTTATTTGGCAAGAGCAACTTTTGTGTGTGAAATCAAAAGGATACTGAAACTAAGACTGTTGTTATTTTTGTAAACCTTTCCTTTGCATTATTGCTTCTTGTATCTATTCGTTTATGCCATAAAGTGGGTTACGATAGGTGAATGATAGAATGATGCAATTATTTGTTTCCTTAGAGTCTTGCATCTGACCTAATATGACTGTGTTTATGTTGCGAGTCTGTTAGGTCAGGTTGTTTTAGAATTTCATCTCATAACTTGGGGTTTTGCAGAGAGGATATTGCTAACCAAATTAATGTTCTATTTTTGTTTTTCCAGCTAACTTTTGTAAATAATGTTTCTGCTTTATTTTTTTGATATTTAGATTAATCTCACCTTAAAATCTACTTTTCTAATTCTGGTCCATTCCATAATTTTTGCCTTTGTTTTCATTCTATTCTGGTCCATTCTAGAATTTCTACTAATTGTTCCTTGATTCTGGTCCATTCCAGAATTTTTGCTAATTGTTCCTTGATTCTGGTCCATTCCAGAATTTTTGCTAATTGTTCCTTGATTCTGGTCCATTCCAAAAATTTTGTAGGTTAATTGTTCCTTGATTCTGGTCCATTCCAGAATTTATGTTCATAAATAGTTCATTTATTGCCATGAATAATCTAAGTTATAAAGAAGGTAAATAAATCTGCCAAGAGTATGCTCTGCGTCTGCACTTGAGAAAGCGATCTGCTCGCACCATAAATTGGAGGGTTTTTTTACAGATCTAGTGTTTCCCAAAGAAAACCAGGGATTAATAGCGGAGAAGAGAAAGTTGCTTCTAGATCCACTTCTTTAATTTAGATTTTCATTCTTGCATCTCCAAGCACCTTCATCTAATTTTCAGACAAAACATGGGTTTAGGAGGGCTACTAATTCCAAATGCACATTAAGTCAGATCAAGTGAATGAATCCTAACTTTCTAACTTACTAATTTTTGCTAACATTTAATGCTAACATTGCTAACTTTACTAACACCAAATGCTAACATAGGGATAGTGGAACACTTTTAAATGAAGATAAAACGAATCCGCTAACTCTAAAAATGAACCTCATGTTAAAGGCATGGAGTTTAAAATGAAGTGGTTTATACCACACACTTTCTCATTTGGAATATTTTTAAGCTGAAGATAAAAGAGGTTACTAACTGGGTTTCGGGTAGATCACTTTAATCTCAAGAATATTAAAAGGAGCTATCTTCGCATTTGGTTGTTTTAATGGATTATGGTTGCAAAGTACTTGTTTGAATCATTAAAGGCCCCTTGTTAACTGTTACTTGCATGGTTTAAGTTATTCTGGTATACATTCATTTATTTGCTTTAGTCTTGATTGATTACGTGCACATGAATGTTTGTTCATAAGAACCTTGGAGAAATGAATAATGTTACTTAATTTCTTTGCAAGAGAGAGTTTCTTGTTTGATACTCTAGTTGTGGTGATCATTTTGCTATAGGGAAAAATATTCACTCAACATTTTAGCGCTAGAAGGAGGGCCTTCTTTATTGCTTTGTGATTGCGATCTGTTCTAACGATTAACATGGGTAGTTTTGTTTCCACCTATTGTGCTTGCAGGTATAACATTTATTTGTTTTCTTTTGCAAGTGAGTTGAGAGAAGTCTTTTAGAATTCTAGAGTTTTCAAGCTGGCCCAACCTGAGTACATAGCTACTAGGTCCAAAACTACAGGGGAAAATATTTTCCAAAGCCTTTCTCCCACTTCTAGGAAGCCGAGAAACAAAACATTAGAGATCGAAATACCACCAAGTATACTTGAGTTAGGAGCTTCTTTAGACTCAAGTACGTCTAGTGGGCCTGAGCCCCCAGTTTCAAATGTGATAGCTACACCAAGTGTGTCTGTCCCCATCATTACAAGTGTCACCATTGTTCCTATAGGGTCGATACCCTTGAATAACATGGCCCAACAACAACAACAATAGCCACCTGCCCTTTGGTATGGTGCACAAAGTTCTCCCTTGGATATCCTTGGGGTAGTCCATGACTTGCCTAGAAATATTGAAAGGGGATTGCCTAAATTCGTGCATGATGGTCCCATAACAGTCGAAGAACATGTCCAAATTTACAAGGATTACATGTTTAGACAAGGAGTTACCCATGAAGATATCGCTTGTCAAATTTTCCTTGCTAGTCTAGACAATACGACCAATGAATGGTATAGGAATCTTCTCGTAGGGTCCATTACTTCATGGGCCCAATTAGAAACTACCTTTATTAGCCAATTTTGAATGTTGTTGGATCCTTCCATAATTTATAATTTATTCGTATCATGCAAAAGGTTACCCAATGAGCCCATAAGAACATTCAATCAGAGGTTCCAAAAGTTGTATACAAATTTGACTCGCCACTTTGTAGTAGATCCTGCGGTGGTCCTGCAACTATACTTTGGAGCTTTAGATCTATTAACTTCCTTATTGACTAGAAGGAATCCTCAGGTTATGATGCTTTTGTTAGCTTATGTGGAGATAATGACCCTTGAACAACAAATGAATTTACCAGGAGTAGGGTTGTCTCAATTGATTGGGATGGGACAATACGGTCCATACAGTCAATTCGCCATGATGAATCAATTAATGGCACCACAAGTTCCAACAATGAACAATTTCCAACAATCATCTCAAGTCGCATCATTTCTCACTTATCCTAATGCCTCTATTCCAACATAGGCATTGATTCCAAATAACCCGATGACCTTGCCTGGGTTCAGTATGGGCAATAACTTGTTGACCATACCTGGGTTTACTTCGATTAGTATGCCAAGCCCAATGACTTATCCAACAATCACTCCTATTCAAAGTGTGAATCTAGGATGGAATCAAAGTGCCTAGAACCAAGCCATTGTACCTATTCCAGAGGTGTCTAATGCAGCAAATACAACTGGGCCCAAAATTATAGTGCCCCAACCACAAGGGCCTGAATCCATGATAGAAGACATGAAGGAAACATTGGCCAAAGTTTTGGTTACTGTGGGAAATGTTAATAAAAAAGTTGACCAAGTCATTGGTCATAACCGACCTCATAACCATAGAGGAAAAGGAACATACAACACACATCCTAATAATGGACGAGTACCCAATCCCGTAGCCAATCAGGCAGATGTCTCGAAAGATTTTGGAGAGTTAGGATCTTGTGATAATGATTGCCCGCACTATTGCCATGGAAAGCAGGAGTCTATATTGACTGAAGTTATACGTCCCCAAGAAAGTGAAGAAGAGGAGGATGTTGAGGCTTTTGGAAAAGAAGATGAAGAAACATTGGAAGTTCATGCCAATAAACGTTTTGGGAAAGGAAATCACAAGTATTACACAAGGAGTTCTAAGGATCCCAAAACTTCCTCTACCCCTCCAAACAACCCATTACTTCCTCCTGATTTCAAAGGAGATGTTAATCCACCTCCTCCATCAATGGTGGAGAAGTCTAAGTTGGTGCAAAACATGTCAAATTCAAAAAAACCCACTTATGACTTGATAGAAGACATGAAGAAAACTAAGGCCAATGTCTCAATGTATGATATGTCCCAAATTTTAGGCCAAGAAGTAAGTCCACCAAAAGGTTTGGATCCACCTACCCAAGTTCATGAAGCTAAGGGTGTTGAGTCCCAATTGGTTTTGAAAAGGGAAAAATGAGACGTACCCCCCTTTCTTATAACCATTAGAATTGCTGGTAGAAATCTACACAATTGTCTAATAGATTCAGGGGCCTCTACTAGCATTATGCCCCTAGAAATCTATCAAAAATTGGGACTTACACCAAAACCTTCTAAAAGCAAGGTGGTGCAAGCTGGATAGATCGGCCATGGAGGCGGTGGGAGAATTAAGTGATATTCTTATTCAGGTCAACTCAGAACCTAGGGTTCAACATCACATAGATATATTGGTACTTAACATTCCTATCAAATATGGCATGGTGTTGGGAAGATATTGGAGCAAGAACTTAAATGGATACATTGTAATAGACTCTTCACATATGTGGTTGCCTTGGAGAGGAGTGGCCAACCAAATTTGAATTGATAGTGAACCTAGGCTCAAGGAAATGATAATAGAATACAACAAACCTAATGAGATTCAATACATTGAAACTGAATTAGGAGCCTATTGCTTGGACGTAGAAATTCTTGAGAATTCTCAAAATGGAAGTATTGGATGCAATGATTCTGAAGAACACCATAAGGTTTGGACTCTAATATTTGATGGATCCAAGTCCAAACAAGGGGTGGGAGCTAGTATTGAACTTTCATGTCTAGACAGAAAACCTATGTTGGTTGCCTATAGATTACAGTTCCTAGCCACCAACAATGTGGCAGAATATGAGGCCTTGATTTTCGGACTCCAATTGGCCCTTCGGAAGAAAATCAAATGTATCAAGGTCTTAGGTGATTCTGAATTGGTGGTAAAACAAGTTAAAGGACAATATGCATGTAAAAACAAGTGGCTCAGCCTTTACCAAACCAGAGTTAGAGATTTAATAAATGAATTTGATGCTTTTAACATATCTCTAATATCTAGAAAAGGCAATCGCTTGGCAGATTCTTTAGCCGTAGCTGCTAGCATGCTTAAACCAGTGGATCACAAGAAGTGCAAGAAATTTTCCATAGAATTAGTCCCTTGCCCCTCGATACCTGATAACGTCATGAATTTCCAAGTCTTTGATAGTGACAGACATATATTCAATTTTGTCACTAATTCTGGTATCTTTGAAAATCAGGTTATTGATGAAGACGAGAGGGGGCAAGAAGAGGCAGATTTGAAAATGGAAGCTACTTGAAAATGGAATGAGATGCCAAATGGGATGGCCTCATTAGAGAAAATGTTTGATATTGGATACCAACCGAAAGGAGGGAGAAAAGTTCCACCTCCCAAAGAGGCTTGTGACTTAGTCAATATTGGAAGTGCAAAAAACCCTCATGAAATATTCATTGCAAAGGCATGTATCGAACATGAAAAGAATTCCATTGCCAATGCATTGAAGGAATACATAGATTGCATAGCTTGGAGCTATAAGGAGTTGAGAACTTATGATCAGAATGTTATAATGCATACAATTCCTTTGAAGCTAGACTCCAAACCCTTTAGGCAAAGACAGAGGCCAGTCAATCCGTTACTAGAGCCTTTGATAGAGAAAGAGGTAAAGTGACTATTAGAAGCTAAAATCATCTTTCCTATTAGGCATTCCACATGGGTTGCTAACTTGGTCCCTGTGAGGAAAAAGAGTGGAGAGATAAGGCTATGTATTGATTTCAAAAATCTGAATAAGGCCTCACAA
This sequence comes from Wollemia nobilis, assembly GCA_028583015.1. Lineage (NCBI taxonomy): Eukaryota > Viridiplantae > Streptophyta > Pinopsida > Araucariales > Araucariaceae > Wollemia > Wollemia nobilis. The sequence continues at coordinate 17,507,828 of JAQPPZ010000521.1, forward strand.
AAGGACAATTACCCTCTACCCACCATTGATGAAATCCTTCAAAAGGTAAATGGGTCAAAAATGATGTCATTCCTAGATGGCTATTTAGGATACAATCAAGTCCTCATCCATCCTAATGATAGGATGAAAACCGCCTTCACCACAAAATGGGGCACTTTTGCGTATAGGAGAATGCCTTTTGGATTGTTGAATGCAGGTGCCACATTCCAAAGAGCCATGGAATTTGCCTTTAAGGGGCTCATCGATAAGTGCATTATTGTCTATGTAGATGACATTCCTGTCTTTTCTAAGAATAGGGAAAACCATGTCAAGGATCTAAGGAAAGTTCTCCAAAGGTGTAGGGAACATGGCATTTCACTCAACCCAAAGAAGTGCATTTTTGGGGTAACGAAAGGAAAATTATTGGGACATGTAATATCCAAAGATGGAATTTCCATTGATCCTGAAAGAATAGATGCCATACAACAGATTTCTTTTCCCAATAGCAAAAAAGAATTAAGATCATTTTTTGGGAAGATTAATTTTGTTAGAAAATTTATTTCAGGTTTTGTAGAAATTGCAAAACCCTTGAACGATATGTTGAAGAAAGAGGCCCAAATCAAATGGACCAATGAAAACAGGGATGCTTTCAAAAGGATCAAGGATGCAATTTCTAGAGCCCCGGTTTTAGTGAGTCCTGATTATGCGAAGCCTTTCTACATTTACACATTTGCTTCAGACCATTCCTTTGCGAGTGTTTTAACTCAGAAGAGTGAACGCAACATTGAAAATCCTATTGCCTTCCTTAGTACTCCTCTCAAAGATGCAAAATTGAGATATTCCATCTTGGACAAGCAAATGTATGCCCTATTTAAGACTATTAAAAAATTCAGACATTATATAGTCCACAGTAGGGTGTTTGCTATAGTCCCAGATCCTGTAGTTAAAGCCATGTTTATACATAATGAACTAGGTGAAAGATGAGGTAAGTGGATCTCAACTCTTCAAGAATTTGACCTTGAAATTCAACCTATGAAGATAGTGCGGGGACAAGGGTTGGTTAAGGCCATAGCAAAAAATGATCCCTTAGTTTCATGTCAGCATTATGAAATAGCAGATATAATTGAAGATGAGTGGTACGTAGATGTTGTGTATTTTTTACTAAATGGTAAGTGTCCACCACATTTAAATTCTACTCAATGAAGAGCCTTGCATCTAAAATCTGCTAATTTTCTAATCAGATCCGGTGCATTATACAAGAAAAACCATGAAGGAATTTACCTTCGTTGCGTTGATCGAAAAGAGGCAGCACAAATACTCGAGGAATTCCATGGTAAGTATGGGACAGGACATGGGTTTGCTAATGCCATAGCCCATCAAATCCTTAGAGCTGGTTACTATTGGCCTCAATTGTTCAAATATGCTCATGCTCATGTGAGGTCATGTCATACTTGTCAAATTGCGGCAAATAGAGAAAGGGGTGCTTCTATGCCATTACAATCTGTAATTGAGTCTAGACCTTTTGCACAATGGGGTTTGGATTTTGTTGGGATCATCAGTCCCAATTCATCCGATTCCCATAAATACATTCTCACAGCTACATATTATTGCACAAGGTGGACGAAAGCTATCCCCACTAAAAATGCCACTTCAAAAGTTGTTATTAAATTCTTAGAGGATAACATTGTCACTCGATTTGGAATGCCTAACTCCATTGTAAGTGATAACGGTTCCACTTTCTCCTCTCTAGAATTTGCAAATTGGGCATTCGACAACATGGTGAGTTTGAAGTTTTCTTCCAATTACTATCCACAAGGTAATGGCTTGGTTGAGTCTTCTAATAAGAATTTGTTATGTGTCATTAAAAAGTTGCTTGAAAGAAATCCTAGGGATTGGCATAACAAACTTAAGTTGGCTCTTTGGGCTGATAGAATCAGAATCAAGGAATCATTAGGAACATCTCCTTACCACTTAGTTTATGGACAAGATCCTATTTTTCCCACAAATCTTAAGTTACAAACATTACATTTCATGAAAGATTACCTTGGAACTGATAATAAACTTGAAACTAGACTAACACAATTGATGCATCTAGATGAAAAGAGGGATGAGGCTATGCTTCACTTTAGTAAACACCAAGATGTAGTAAAAAGGTGGTTTGATAAAAGGTCTAGAGTCAAAACATTTAAAGTTTTAGATTTAGTGTTGTTGTGGGATAAGAGACATGAGAGGAAAGGAGATCATGATAAATTTGATTACTTATGGTTGGGTCCTTACCAAATTTCAGAAGTCCTAGGTGAAAATAGCTTTAGATTAAAAACCTTGGACGAAAAATATTTGGCTTTACCCGTCAATGGGCTGCATTTAAAACACTATTTCCAGGCCTGAAATGGCAAGGCCTTGTATTATATGTAAATATGTCATGCTTTGTTTTGTGTGTGCAGATTTGTTTTTTTTGGTGTGTTTTAGGCTTTTGCCTTCAACCTTTATTTTAGCATGATGAGGTTGTTCTGAATAAGGTTTTGAGGCATTTTGATTGCATTGTTTTTTTTTCTTAGCTTGGTGTGTTGGTCATTGGACCAGTTTTGGGCTTGATAAAAAAAAAAAAAAGAGAAGGGGATAGCAAAGATGTTAGTTTGTATCCTTATCAATGTTTTAAGACTAGAAGTATATGAAACAACAAAATTGTATTACAAAAAGCTCCACGAGTACTGCAAACACATTAAAGAATATCGTTTGAAATTTGGGATACATGAAAGTTGTCAGTTTTGCAAGATAGGGTGAAGCATTTTGTATAATTCATCTTACTCATTTGTTTCAGGATACATTGCATAAATACTTTGAGTCTCATTCCATTCCATATTCCAAAAACAACCACCAAAAACATGTCAGACCCTCTTAGGATAATTGCACAATAAACATTAAGTAAGGTCTTGAGATTGGAAACTGATGCCGCATTGTCTTGAATTAGACACGTTCTGCACATATAAAGAACATCTTGGGAAAAATGGTTGAAACCATACTTGGAAGAAAAAGTGAGGCGAAAATAATTTTTCTTGTCTGTCCCATCATGCAAAACATAGTCCATGAAATAGTGGTTTTCACCACTCCCACAATACTTGAAACCCATTTGGATTGGAAGGATAGTACTACATGTCCCTTGCAAGGATGGGTAGTCATCCTTAAGGTTAAAGGAAGACATTACTACTCGACCTCCATCACATAATTTGGATTGGAAGGATCGTACTACATGTCCCTTGCAAGGATGGGTAGTCATCCCTAAGGTTCAAGGAAGCCATTACTACTCCACCTCCATCACATCATTTGGATTGGAAGGATCGTACTACATGTCCCTCACAAGGATGGGTAGTCATCCCTAAAATTCAAGAAAGCCAAAGCCAAAGCCCGGACTATGGGGTTGATCTCCACCGGGGCTATAGACGCCTGACTGGCAGTGGAGTAGGCTCATGCATGGTGACATGTCTCATTTAAAAGCAAGACCTCTGACCGCTCACATGGACAGGCTAGCCTGGCGGTTTTATCCATAACAGGTTTAATCATTTTTCTTAAGATGAGGTAATAAACTCAAATCAGAGTAGTAAGGATAGGGTTAAATTCTCATCATGCTTAGGTTGAGAATCTGATTCCCCAAAGCTCCGATTTCACTTACACATGCACATTGATTCAATATGGTAGTGGCGCATAACCAACCTTGAGATTGGGTATATGAACTCAATTCATGCATGATTGGTCCTAAGAGGGTTTGATAGTTTTAATGTTTCTGCTCATGCTACTAAAATTTATGAGTCCTTGCAAAGTAGGTCAGTCATAGTTTATTATTCGGCAATACATTCAATCTTGCATAGACCCTCCATGATTCATTATATGCATTCATGTGAAATTGGCAATAGAATGTGGAACTATTTCAAACGATAAAGAATGAATCACTATGCACACATTGAGCTGATGATGAATGATTCTAATGTTTCATGTATTTTTGGTCTATTTACATTCTTTGGATTATTTTCTAACGCTTGCAGTTGAGTTGTAGGTTTTCAGGTTGGGTTCTCACCGAAATGCTCAGGAGCATTTCCCAGCAGAGTCACCATTTGTTGTGGCTGCTCCACAACGAGCCCCAAAAAATTGGGGACCCACCTTTTTGTTTTGAAAGTTTGATGTTTGCAGTTTGTTTTAAGGGTCTATGCCTTCGTTTTGTCGTGGGTTTTGCAATTGTTGTCGGTTCTTGTCGACAATATTTTATTATCAATGATATTTTATTGTCGATGACTTTTTCTTGTCGATGATATTTTATTGTTGACAACTTTATGACTTTTGTCGTTATTTTCCTGTCGACGACTTTTTCTTATCGACGATATTTTATTGTCGACAATATTTTATTGTCGATGTTTTTTTTTTTTGTCGATGACTTTTTGTCATCATTTTGTTGTCGACAACTTTTATCATCATTTTTGTTTATGACAACTTTGTTGTCATTTTTTTTGTTTTTAGCAAGTTTATTGTCGAGTGTTGGTGTTTCTTGTCATGGGTGGTTCAGATAATGAAAACAATAAAAAAATAATAATAATAAAAATAAGTTTGTATATATATTCTATATATATAAATTTAAAATTTAAAATAAATAAATTAGAGGATTTTTTGTCATTTAAGCTTCAGTTTAATGGTGGTCATGGTGTTGATTTCTAATATGTTAATTTGGTCTTTGCAGGTAGAAGGAGACCCCATACGGACTAAGTGACAAGGAAAGACTCAGCGACAGCAAGGCATGAATCACATGAACGCAATAATCGAATGAGGCTCAAACGTAGAGGAAGACTGATGATGACTCAACATGATTGGCAGAGATAGGTGTATACAATGATGATCTTCATAATTCGACATTACAGAGGTAAAACCTGAACTGTGCACAGCGAGGAATCACAGCGAAGACAGCGGCGATGCTGCGACATCAAGTCAACGGGAGAAAAGTTAGGTAGCATGAGTCACATAAACATTTTAGCCCACACACCGAGGAAAAAATGGTAACAGGACATAATGGGTTTAACAAAATTTATTTGAATGTCCACACTACAGAGCAATGTTGTGACAGAGACATTATTTTTACAGTGATGAGACCGAATTTACAAGAAAATGTGGCATTGGTAGTAGGTGTATGGTGATAACTATGAAAGGTCTGGTTGGTGGGCCCGTGATGACTTAAAGAGATTACGTGAGCCTGGAGATAAATGTAGCCAAAAAGTGGTGTTATCTGGCAATCACACAGAAGAAATCACTCGGAGGGCATACTGTTATGACCTGAAGATGCACAATTCAGCGTAGGGCATTTTATGTGGACTCTGTCTCTATACGGTCTAGATAGACCCACCTATCGTGTTGATCGGGCATTAATGTATGTCAAAATATAGATGGCTATAAGGAGGACCATGCAGATTTCATGTGGCTTGACCCAGTGATGACCTAGAAGTGGCAATAGTGCGAGATTGAAATAAACGGTGAGAAGACGTCGATGAGTGTGATGTAGATTCCAAATGTGTGCGCCAATGTGGAAGCTATGGTTTGATGTTGTTTAAGATCACATGGACTTTACGAAATGATAGTGGTGCCATGCAACGATGAAAAAATTACTAGTACATTCAAACAGCTAGATTCAACGGTGACAACACATAATGTCTAACAAAGAAAACCACCTAGAAATAGGGCTCAGTCATTCTTACATGAAATTTTTGACCGAATCATGAAGAGATTTGATAGAGTTTCAAGACGCCAAACCCTAATGGCAGACTCAATGACATTTTAAGCCCCACCAAGGAGAAGAGATTATTTTCATTGATGAAAGGATAGAAGGGGATATGCTCAGGTGATTGTTTGCCATAATAGAAAGATGGCCTTGCATGGAATCATAGGTGATGAAGAATATCATGAAAGAGTGTACTCTACCTCAATCAAAATGTAGATGCAGAAGATGAAGCAGTGGTCGTTATCGAATGATACTTCAAAGTACTAATAATACATATCTGACTTGCGGTACAGTGGACAATGTTGAGAATCTAGTCACGAGAAAATATACAAGGGGTAAATTCAAAGCTCTAAATGTTGCATAGAATGCTATGTAAGATATCTACATTTTCTTATGTGTTTAGTGAGGGTTTTGATGGACTATTTTCTTTGTCAATTAAAGCTTTGTTATAATCCAAGGATGGCTATATATTTATTGGTATAAGAGGCACAAGGCTCATAGGGAGGTATAAGGACCCTTTAAAGTAATAATTGTTAGTTTTTATTTTATGCGCTTATTATTTGCATGCAGGAGTTATAAGGAAAGTGTTAAAGGTTTTATGTTTAGTCTTTATATTATAATATAAGCGAAATGGGAGTTATAAGGGTGTTATGAATTTTTGGTTCATCTTTTGTATACTGTATAAGACCAAGGGATGGGTAAAAAAAAAGTATACTTTTACTTTACATTTGGTTTTAACATGATGAAATAAAGGGAAGGTGAAACAAATAGATTGGTTTTGAAAGCTTTAAAAGCCCATGAGATTTCCAAAAAGGGGGTTGGAAATTGTAGAAAAAAAGACTATCTTTAGGAATAAAGGAGCTTTTATTTGGCAAGAGCAACTTTTGTGTGTGAAATCAAAAGGAGACTGAAACTAAGACTGTTGTTATTTTTGTAAACCTTTCCTTTGCATTATTGCTTCTTGTATCTATTCGTTTATGCCATAAAGTGGGTTACGATAGGTGAATGATAGAATGATGCAATTATTTGTTTCCTTAGAGTCTTGAATCTGACCTAATATGAATGTGTTTATGTTGCAGGTCTGTTAGGTCAGGTTGTTTTAGAATTTCATCTCATAACTTGGGGTTTTGCAGGGAGGAGATTGCTAACCAAATTAATGTTCTATTTTTTTTTTCCAGTTAACTTTTGTAAATAATGTTTCTGCTTTATTTTTTTGATATTTAGATTAATCTCACCTTAAAATCTACTTTTTTGATTCTGGTCCATTCCAGAATTTTTGCATTTGTTTTCATTCTATTCTGGTCCATTCCAAAATTTTTGCTAATTGTTCCTTGATTCTGGTCCATTCCAGAATTTTTGCTAATTGTTCCTTGATTCTGGTCCATTCCAAAATTTTTGCTAATTGTTCCTTGATTCTGGTCCATTCCAGAATTTCTGTAGGTTAATTGTTCCTTGATTTTGGTCCATTCCAAAATTTATGTTCATAAATAGTTCATTTATTGCCATGAATAATCTAAGTTATAAAGAAGGTAAATAAATTTGCCAAGAGTATGCTCTGTGTCTACGCTTGAGAAAGTGATCTGCTCGCATCAAAAATTGGAGGGTTTGTTTATAGATCTAGTGTTTCCCAAAGAAAACCAGGGATTAATAGTGGAGAAGAGAAAGCTGCTTCTAGATCCACTTCTTTAATTTAGATTTTCATTCTTGCATCTCCAAATACCTTCATCTAATTTTTAGATAAAATATGGGTTTAGGAGGGCTACTAATTCCAAATGCACATTAAGTCAGATTAAGTGAATGAATCCTAATTTTCTAACTTACTAATTTTTGCTAACATTGCTAACTTTACTAACACCAAATGCTAACATAGGGATAGTGGAACACTTTTAAATGAAGATAAAACAAATCCGCTAACTCTAAAAATGAACCTCATGTTAAAGGCACGAAGCTTAAAATGAAGTGGTTTATACCACACACTTTCTCATTTGGAATATTTTTAAGCTGAAGATAAAAGAGGTTACTAACTGGGTTTCGGGTAGATCACTTTAATCTCAATAAAATTAAAAGAAGCTATCTTCACATTTGGTCAATTTAATGGATTATGGTTGCAAAGTACTTGTTCGAATCATTAAAGGCCCCTTGTTAACTGTTACTTGCATGGTTTAGGTTATTATGGTATACATTCATTTATTTTCTTTAGTCTTGATTGATTACATGCACATGAATGTTTGTTCACAAGAACCTTGGAGAAATGAATAATGCTACTTAATTTCTTTGCAAGAGAGAGTTTCTTGTTTGATACTCTAGTTGTGGTGATAATTTTGCTATAGGGAAAAATATTCACTCAACAATTTTATATTGCTTTATTTTATGCATTAATGTATGTAATGATTGTAATTGAACCTGTATGCTTTAATCACTTAAAACATAAGGAATGAATGTAAATATGTTTATAAATCTAATGGATGACACCACATAATGTATAAAAATAATGAATGTAATTTAAAATCCTTAAGATAGGAATTTAATCAATTAATCACCCATATATGAAATGCAATGGTATGCGATGTTTATGGTGTGAATGATATAATGTGTCATTCGATTTTATTTTGAAAATTTTGAAAAAAATGCACGATATAGTTAGTGGCCATCTAAATATTATTTCTAATATCCATATGGTATCTATCTTATATGTTGATTGTGCTTTATATAATGATGTATCATGGATTCGATACTTTGCAATTTGATGATTTATATGGTTGCAATTTTTGACACTTTGTTTCTATGGGAGAAATTTTTGAGGTTTTCCATGAGACTCAAACACCCTAATAGACTTATCAAAAGTTGCATACTAACCACACTAGACTTCTGAGATAAAAGGATTTTGCTAGGATAGAACCTAACTGTTCATTATCCCTGTGTGTGCAAATGATTATTTTAAGATAAGACACAAGCATTCCCCGATGTCAGGTAGGATTCTTTTAGCCCATTGATAAGATAAAAGTTCCACAAATTTCTTATCCAATCTCAGGTTTAGATTTTAGTTGGACTAAGACACTAGGAAATGCAGGACACCTAAATCTAGCTCCTCCACATTCAAACATTCATAAGTGAGGTGCTAATACGTCAGACATATCATCATGCGTAAGGTACAATAGTGCTAACAATTCTAGGCATTTAGGCTCATTCCTTTCTATCCTTCAATTTTTGGGATACTTGCTAATGTGTAGTGAAGCAAGGGAGTATATTCCATCTTCTTTCTAAACTATATTTGGATCTTCATTTGATCTCTCTTCGAACTAGATTTTGGATCTTCATTTGATCTCCACTTAAACTTTTGATTTATGATCTTCATTTGATCTTCACTTTTGAACTTCAATTTGAACTTTGATTTAAGCCTTTTTTTTTATCTTCACTCGATCTTCACTTTTCGGAATTTATATTTGATACTTTTCTTCAAAAAATTTCCTTTGGGGGGATTTATTTGGAATATTGTTTCTGGTATATCGATTGATAATATCAATCTTATGATATCAATATGGGATATCACTTTGGGGATTCAATCTATGATATCGATCTAGGGTATCAATCATGAGGATTGATGTGGGATATCTCTTTAGGGATATTGCTCATTTTATCATAAGCAAGGGCATCTGAATAGGGAACTGACCTGTCCTTTTACAAAATGCCAATATTTCCCATTCCGTCTGCATAGAGGGATAAACAAGAATAACTCTTTTCACTTCAGGATACCTGGTCCTACTTCGTGACTTTCATCTTCCCCTAGTACTTTTTAGGATTGTTTAAATTTGTTGATTAGTGATAGGCTTATGATATGGTAAGGGCTATACTAACTAAACCTTAGCTACAAAATCGAAGCAAGATTTCTACCAACTCTTGATAAGACCACTAGTTATGGCTGAGTGACCAGAAAAACCCTAGTATATCTCCATAGCAACATTATTGGTTGTGTTGAAAAACACAATTACTCATATGAATGATGGATCATGATAAATGCAGAGATGCATGATTTAAACACAAACATGGTGTCATTTGTAATATTGACAAACACAATGAATTCTATTACGAAATGCAATGGATGATGAATGCCTATATGCAATACAGTAATGCAGCGAATGCATGTGTAAATGCAAAATTCAAATGCAAATGCAATATTTTTTTCGATTTTATGCTTTACCATTTTTTTTTGGATTTTATTGATTTTATAATTTTTATGGGTTTTGAACCTCATAATTGACCAAACGATGAGTATATGCCTCTAGAGCCTTTAGATTGACCAAGCAATTTTTAAGAATCCTTGGGGCTTTTAGGATTGACCAAAGGGATTATGGGTACCTTTGGGGTGTTTTGGGATGACCAAGTGATTTTGAGAATCCTTGGAGCCTTTGGGGATTGACCAAAGGGATTATGGGTACCTTTGGGGCATTTTGGGATGACCAAGTGATTTTGAGAATCCTTGGAGCCTTTGGGGTTGACCAAGCAATTTTTTAGAAACTCTTGGTGCATTTTGCATTTGACCAAAGGGCTAAAAGATGCCTTTGGAGCTTTTTAAGATGACCAAATGATTATAATCAAATCCTCGAGGCTTTTAAATAACATGACCAAGTCATTTTAGGGACCCTTGGAGCATTTTGGGATGACTAAATGGTTTTTATCAAACCCTCAGAGCTTTTGAGGTTGACCAAATGGCTTACAGATGCCTTTGGAGCTTTTTTATTGACCAAACCACTAGTGAGAGTGTTTGGAGTTTTTTAGGATGGACGAGTAGTTACAAGCAACTCTCGAAGCCTTTTACTATGCTCTTCAAGCATAAAATGCCTTAATATTGATGATGTTGAGAGGTTCGGGCTCTTCAACACCCTCTAGGGATGTTAGATGATAGGTACCCAAAATAATATTTTTAGATATGATGTAGGGTCCTAGCCAATTAGCCACGAATTTGTCTCGCATATCTGGCGGTAAATTAGAGTTTCGTTGGTTTTCTTTCAAAATAAGATCTCCAACTTCAAAGTCTCTTTGGTGGATTTTGATATTGTAAGCTCATTTTAGTTTCTCCTGATAGACTCAAAGATGCTCCAGGGCATTCACACGATGTTCATTGAGTAGTGTCAATTGATCCAGTCGAGCTTACTGTGTAGTGTCATCATCGATGAACTCTTTCAATGCGATGCACAACATTGGAATTTATAATTCCAAGGGCATAATGGCCTCAGTGCCATATACTAGTGAGAACGGTGTTGCCCCAGTGGGTGTCTGAATACTAGTCTTGTAAGCCCATAGCACAAGGGGCAACTGGATGTGCCAGTATTTGTGGTTTTCTTGTACCATATTTTTCAAGATGGCCACCACTATGTTATTTGAAGATTCAGCCTACCCATTTTCTTGTGGATAGTATGGAGTCGTAAAACTATGTTTGATTCTATATTTAGATGTCAAAGCTCTCACAGTTTTATTCTTGAAAGACATTCCATTATTTGATATTATTTTGGATGGAATCCCAAAATGACTTATGATATGCTCCAGTATAAACTCTGCTATATGAGCTCCAGTTGTCATTTTTAAGGGTATTTCTTCCATCCACTTTGTAAAATACTCAGTAGCCATGATTATGAATGTATTCCAACCCAATGACGGAGGAGAGATCTTGCCTATAATATCTAATCCCCACTGAGCAAATGGCCAAGCCACTTGAATGGGATGTAAGGCCTGCGATGGCAAGTGCATAAAATTAGCATGATGCTAGAATTTAATGCATTTCTTGACATACGTATTGCACTCCTTATCCATAGTGGGCCAATAGTAACCCATTCAAAGGATGCACTTGATGATCGCCATGTCGCTAAAATGTCCACTGCACGTACCATCATGGGCTTGCAAAATTACCCACGATGCCTCTTAGGGCTCTAAGAAACAAAGGATAACTCCATCATAGCTTCTTCAGTATAATATGTCTCCTATTAAGACATATTTGGCCACTTTTTATTTAAATGTGTGATTCATGGCACGCAAAAATTTGTCTAGGATTATACTAAGCTTTAGGAAGTCTTTAATTTATGACATACAATTTTGATAAATCTCAGCTTCGACTGCCAAGATGACTTGCTCCCCCTGGGTATTTACTTTTACAAATGCAGACTCAAAAACAACCCTGTGGTGAATGGTAGTGCCACTCCCCATGGGAATCTAAGAGGTTAATGACCCCCAAGGCACCTTCTTAAAAAAAGTTTTCTACTTTGCAAAACCATTTCGCTTGTGGTTCTACACTGATCATATTGATCAATTCTCTATTATCATAGGCTACACGCTCTACTGCTAGATGCTCAAGTATCTTGACATGGATGGTAGTGAAATCAGTAGATGGATTCTAAGGGATTAAAGATCCCAGAGAAGCCATGGTATCTGTAAACTTATTTGATGATCGAGGGATTGCCTCAATGTCATACCATTCAAGTTTGGCCAAATATGTGTCAACTAGATCTTTATAGGCTTTTAGTATGGGATATCGACACTGAAAATGCCCCTTGACTTGATTTACTATAATCAAGAAGTCACCAAAGATGTTCAATCTCTTAATATTCATGGTGAAAATTATGTGGAGGCCCAATAGTAGGGCTTCATACTTAGCATTGTTGTTGGTGCACAAAAAATCCAACTTGAACAACAAGGACATTGGAGCTCCTTGCGGCATAAAGAACACTATTATGGCACCACCCCCTTGTTCGCACTTTGAACCATCAAAGAACAAAATCATATCAGCATTGTTCTCTGGCTCTTCGGGTTTTTGAGCTTTGGATACGATGAATACTACATCGTTCGAAAGCTCAATTGTTAGAGGCCTATTGTTTGACAGTGGCACCTCAGCTAATTGATCTGCTATGACCTATCCCTTAATGGACTTCTGGCTTATGAATTCTAGATCAAATTTTGTCAAAAGCATGATCCACTTCACAATAGGCATATTGTGATAAGTCTTAATCATCATGTACTGCAAAGGATTTTGTCTAGATATAACATACGTTGTATGACTTAACATATAATGTCATAATTTATTTATAGCGAACACTACTGCTAAACATAATTTTTCCGTGTATGCGTACCTAAAATCATAGCTCATCAAAGTTCAACTAATATAATATATGGTCTGCTTCTTGCCTTGCACATTTTTTTGGGCCAACATGGTTCCCAATGTAAAGTCAATTGCTGATATATATAGTAGAAAAGGCACCTTTGGCCTTGGTGGAGCTAGCACTGGTAGTGTCACCAGGTATTGCTTTATCTCAATGAAGGCTACCTTGCAGTCCTCATCCCAGTTGAATGGGACATACTTATGTAGCAGTCGATTCATGGGTTGACATTTATCCGATAGTTGGGTGATAAATCCCTTTATCGAGGCTACCTTACCCTAAAGGCTCCTTAATTCTTTAATATCGATGGGAGGACATATTTCCAAAATGAACTTGACCTTCATTGGGTATATTTCAATGTCTCTCTTAGAGATGATGAACCTTGATAATTTTCTAAAAGTTATGCCAAATACGCACTTCTTAGGATTTAGTCTAACATTATGCTTTATCAGGCGATCGAAGACTTTCCTTAAGACCTCTACATGCTCTTATCATAACAATGACTTGGCTAACAATTCATCAATATAATATTCAAGAATTTTGTGCATATAGTCATGAAAAATGTATGTCATGGCCTGCTGATATGTGGCACCAACATTTTTGAGGCCGAATGGCATAACTTTATAGCAAAATGTTCCCCATGGAATTATAAACATGATTTTGTGCTGGTATTTGGGCTTTATTCTAATTTTATTGTAACCAAAAAATCATCCATTAAGGAGAGCATTTCATGACCTACAATTGCATATACAAGAGCATCAATATTGGGCAACGAAAATGAATCTTTGGGTGTTGCCTTATTTAGGTCTCTAAAATCCATGCAAATACGGATTCTTCCATTAGGTTTTCCCATGGGTACCATATTGGACACCCATTCTGGATAATCGATGGAAATTACAAATTCCACATCCAACAACTTTTGTAGCTCATATTTCACCATGAAGGCTACTATTGGGTGCATTTTCCTAAGATTTTTCTTGACCAGCTTCTTCATAAAATCTAGCGAAAGGTTATGAGTAACCAATTTCGGGTCTAGACCTAGCATATCCTTATACGACCAATCAAAAAATATTGGTCTCTATTTAAGTAGAGGGATGAGGATGGCCCACTCATCTGGAGTGAGACTCTCTCTAAATTTAACCTTCTTTTCATTGGAAGGATCATCACTGATATCCACCTCAAAGGTTTCCTCTACCAACATATGTGATCCCTCCTCAAGCTGGTGAGGCGTAGGAATCAGATGGATGTCATCAGCCAGGTTGATTGGTTCCACGTTGGAAGCATTTTCAGCATGATAAACATCATATGGAAAACCTGATGCAAAATGAAAAGGTTGCAACTTTTTTTCATTGGGGAAGAAATCCTCAAGATCTATGGGTGAATCAACGCGATCCTAGTCGATAGGATCCTTGTTAAGATACAATGATTTAGATGGATCTACTATATTATGGAGTGGAGTGGTCAAATCAATGGAGACCATGTTTATGGAATGGAATTGATCTTTAGGACCACACGAACTGACCTCTACAAAATTTACATACTCCTCATACCCATGATCTAGCTCTAATGGCATAGGCACAAAAGGGTCTTCCCTGTGAGGACTACAAATAATCGGATCATCCCTATGCATTGAATGAAAAATAGGATCATTCGGCTCATGAAATTGCATGTAGGTCAATGGAAGGGGATTAACCAACCAATGGATTTAATCCAAGTTTGACCATCTTGCTCTTAGACACGAACTAGCATGTAGCTATCGATAGACCCTATCAATGTTGATGGGTTTATGATAGTGACACAAATAAGGAGGACCAAGGTAGGCCCTCTCTAACTCATCTTCTTTGTCACTATCATAATAGAATCCTTCATTCACCCCCACTCCTAGAGGGCACTCCTCCAAATGAGGCCCCATGAATCTTACTTCTTGTATGCTATCATCGCTATCTAGAAAAACCGGATAATTATACCTCATGTATGATGCTACTAAGAAAACTGGCTTGATCTCATCCCCTAAATGATCAACATTGGGAAGGATCACTTTGGTATCCTATATCGACTCAATAGGCAATAGATGACGTGTATACAAAGATCTTACATAAGCACATTCTACTTCATCCCTAGATTCATCATCATTTGAAGAATCATCGTTTGCATCATAGCCTGGTCCACTCATATCAGAGGTAGACTCTGCTCTGTCTTATTTACAAATATCTCCTAGCTCGAGATAACTTGCAGTAATGGGATTGCACCCCTACATGTTTGTGTCATTGACTGCATCATAGGTTTAGTGTCCCAGTTGATCTTTGGGTTTCATTTATGCCTTAATATACTCAAGGAGCCCTTCATGATGATATTTGAGTGGCTCAATGGTGATGACATATATCATAGGGTGATTCCTCCAAAATTTGGAAGGATCTAGATGATATGGATTAAAATCCACATCATCTGCCATGTTGAGGTACAGACGATCTAGGGATGTTGCAAGCAAATCATCCTGCCCATGTATCTATAACCCTAGACCAAATCTATCAGTGACTAATTGATAATGAGCTTCTAGTGGAGTCCTCCATCCTTGTTCAAAGAGACCAAGACCGTATCCATGCCAATGATATAGCTCAAAAATACGTATGGCATACTCCATATTAGACAAATAATGAGCATTTATCATGAAAGGTTCCTCGTCATATTCATCCATGGGCTCTCACATTGGAAGTTGATCTAGCCCCACATAGATGAAGTTAGTTTGGTTAGGTGACTCTCCCAATGGAACCACCGATCCAAACGGATAATGATGAGCGGATGGTCTGCCCATCTCTTGTGCAGTCTTCAAAATTGGTCCGAAGGTCACATTTGGCACAAAGTACTCACCTAATTCAATATTAGCGAGATGTACCATCACCCATTGTGTGGATGACCCTGATAAATATGTAGGCAAGGCAGGCTGAGGTGCTTCCTTAGCTTTGTCTTGGGGTTTCCTCAACTTCCATGGAAATGGGAACATCCTCGACGATTGGCTCAGGCTCATGATGTTTCTCTTTCTTGCCCATTTTTGCCTTCAATTTCATGTCATACCGATGCATGAATGATTCCGATGACTTCAAGGAAGTGGTAGTGGTATGATCTGATCTGTGTGACATAGATGGCATTAGTTGAGCATGCACTATCAGTTTGCCTCGTGGTTTCTTTATTTGTGACGATGACTGAAAATCTAGGTGTGTTGATAGGAGTATGAAACCCCTAGCCAAATTTTCTAGGTTCACAAACTTGAATGGCTCTTCATCTGATGCCACTATGTGAACCAGTCCCTCATGAATATATTTCATGCACTGATGCAGTATCAAGAAGACACAACGTATTTCATGAATCCAAGGCCTACCGAGTAAAATGTTGTACTGCATGGCCCCTTATATCACATGACACATTATTGAAATGGTCTTTAGACCCACCTACACAGGTAGGATAATTGTGCTGATAGTCAAACATAGTGTGTCGTTAAACACTCTCAATGTAAATGTAGTTGGTACAATATGTGATTTAGGTAGCTTTAAATGAATTAGAGCCTTGGTCGTTATTATGTTGATTGATGAGCCAGTATCAATCAAGACCCTTTTAAATGGCATGTGATTCACACACACAATTATGTGCAATGGTGGGTCGAACATAGTTGTATAAACTATCTTTATATCATGATCATAAAATTGGATCATCAGTTCCTAATACTATTGTACATGTCCCACAAAATTGGTAAATGCCTGCGCATCTTGGGCCTGTACTTCAATGGACCTCAAAATATCCATAAGAGTCTCCCTATATCTCAGGGATTGTTGTATTAATTCATATATTGACAACTTCACAGGAGTTATCTATAGGTTTTGGACCAACTTGCTCTTTATGGTCACCACCGGTCTTATAGATGGGCCTAGAATATTCAGTTTCGATTACTGATTCGGCATGGCTTGTATTTGAATGGGAGCACAAGGTTGATTATGTTGTTCATATCTCCCATTCCTAGTGACAATGTTGACCATACCTATGAACCCCTAGGTAGGTGGTTCGACTCGTACCTAGTTAATTTGACCAATGTTGTTCCAAGGTGCCTCATGATTTGGTAAGGGGTTCTTGTAAATCCCCATATTCTGATTATCGGGTGCTTGTAGGTTGTGTAGCACTAAAAGATCACCCTTATCCATCATATTTTGCACCAGGTGTTTGAAATACCAACACAACTCAATGTCATGACCTTTCATTCTATGAAATATGTAAAATAGATCATCTTGGAACCCATTTGGTTTGGGTCGATTGGGGTCTATCATCTTGAATTTGGGTAATCTGATTGACTTGGCCTCATATAATTGATGGAAAATTGATGTCAATGATTCTGTCAATGGTGTGAACTAGTGAGGTGGGTGTTGATCCTTGTTCTTGCGATTATAATTGTTAGTCCGCTTGTCATATTGTGCAGAATGAGGTTGAGCTTGATAATTCTATTTTTGTACCCCTTGTCCTCACGTTGGAGATTCAATACAAATTGATTCACATGGGCCTGCTTGCCCTGTTATTTTGTGGCACTATTTTTTTTCCTCTCTCTTGTTTTTGAGCTTCAAGTTGCCTTCCTACAACTTTATATCCTCAATCACCTTGGCTTGTGCCAAAGCCTCTTCGAATGTAGGATACTATTGCAGTTATAATAGTAATGAGATGTTGTTGGAACAACTCTTTGTAAACATTCGAATTAACTTTGTGGCAGGAATAGGGAATGGCAACTTTGCCATTAGTCTCCTCCATATTTTTTTGTATTGCTCTATTGGCTAGTTGTTGCGCTGAGCTAGCATATCCAAATCAGAAAGATTGGCCTGTTTCTTGATGCCAAAGGAATAACATTCAATAAATGCATCAACTAATTACTTGAAACTAGTTATGCTATATTTCTTTAGCTGATTAAACCACTCTCAAGCCAACCCTAAAAGTGTCGTGATGAACGTACGCAACAATAATGCATCATTGCTTGCTATCTAAAAACAAGCATCCAGAAATGTCGTGACATGTTCTTGTGTGTCTTCATCACCCTTGAAATTTTCTAACTTGGGTATATCAAAATACTCATGGTAAGCTAGAGTAGGTACCAAACGATCCAAAGGATCATTATGGATTTTCCTCAATGTCAAATTTTGAATAGCTATGCCTTGTCACTCACTAGCTTTAATCTTCTTGGCTAAGGCCTTGTAGACCTATGAAGATAGAAAGTCCTCCTCCCTAAGTTAACATGTAGTTGGCTTAGGAGGTACGGTATTCCTTGCACAATATGGAGGTCATTGCTCTTCCTCCTCCTCAGCTCAAGAGCTTTTAGGATATTCTTGCTCGTATCCATCTCTCGCTGCTACTTCATGCTACCTATGCCTTTGATTGTTGAACGAAAATGGTTTCTCCCTCTATTCGACACTAGCATGAGTACGAGCATCTCTATGCTCATGATGCATATAAAATTGAGATAAAGCCTTTCTATATACATGCTCTTTATACTCATCTTGATGATATAGGCCAATCCCACGTGTTCCATCTGGGCAAGGATACGCTTTTTGCACATGCGCTGCTCATATAACCTCTATCTTATGAGCCTTTGTGCTTGAATATTTTTATCTTAAATGCACTACCTCTCTAGGAAAGCATCCTCCAATTGATATTGGAGGAGTTGGTGTTTCTACTCTGATGCCAATCGATGTGATCTATCGATCTGGTCAGCTATGGGAGGCCTTTGGTATCCCTGCTTTATACGAGTGACCTTGTGGGTTCTATACCCATAGAACTGATGTGTTGTGCCTTTGCCTCTATCTATGATGGCATTGGCCTCTTGCTATGTCCTATATTGTGAAACACCATGCATAGATAGTGGGTGTTTAACATGAGGGCACTTAGAATTCTCCCCATGTTCTCTTGTAGTGCGGATGACACTCACGCTATGCTCACTCAGGGCTCAAGTGGGTGGAACAAACGGCTTGTAGCCTAGCTACTCTAGAATACTACCTAGACCCTCTAGTTTCCTATACCACCATCGCTCATGTGACAGTGTGCCATTATCTCCCACCTTTGATATATCAATGGTGATCTTGCATGGTGGACCATGCATGGGAGTATGGTTAGACCTATGCTCGATAGTGAGCCTATCTGCATGCCCCTAAATGGGTGGGTCTCTAGTCATTCTATACTTAGAAGGTGGAGCCATAGATCCTCCAGTGGACTTAGTACATAGGGGCACCAACCTGGTCCCCTACACAACAAACTCTTTAGCTAATATCATGGACATGCATGCATTGTAGTCTCAATAATGGCTCTTAAGTGGAACACCCTCATGCTGGAAGGTTTCCTATTCTATTATGTACCTAGAGGAGTGTAATGAAGCTCCTCTATTTGGGGTTTGCTCTACTGGCTCCCCTCGTGTCAAGTTATCTCCTTGAATGCTAGTCGAACGATGTTTAGTTTGCTCATGTGGTTGAGGAATTGACACATATTGTTGTGAATTGGTTAGGGGTTGGTCATCGGTGTTGGCTTTGGACCTTTGCCAACCACCCCGTGTATCCACCATTGTGTACCTAGAGTCTAAATGTATTATTATTAAGCAAACAAGGTATACAATAATGATTATCTCATTTTAAATTTTAAAAGTGAGTCCTAAACTATTTGATGTGTTTTCAATATTTGTTGTATTATTGTAGAAAATCTTATCGTGTTTTGCAAAAATTGTTGGCTTTTATTCTCAATTTAATGGATTTCATTTGTATGCTTGCAGATCGACAACTTGACTATGAACTCTAAGTCACGTAAATCCCCCGTTTGTGGTAATGAAGCACACACCTGAACAAGGAACACATGTCCTCCCATATCCTCACATGTTTTCCCCCAGTCAGCATTATACCCTCTGAAGAGAATACATGCAAATTTTCTATGGTATGAAATGTTTTTGGATCCGGTATTGGTCTATATATCAAGGGTTCATAGGATTTGGGCCAACAGATGGAAGTTACATCCACCGTCATTGAATCCTACTAGTGGTTGGATGTCAATCCCAAATCACTAACATTTAAGTTCCAAGTGGTGTGTGTGGTTCCTTTTAATGTACATAAAAGAAATGCATCATATAGCACACATGCTCATTTTCTAAATGCTATGCAAATGAAATATGTTTCAAATTCATAAAATGTAAGCTATTCTAGATGCTCTTTAAGACTATGCACATTACGATGCTAAATGGCCACTAATTGGGCCTCACACATGCAAACCATCCACACATATCTATCAAGAACATTTTAGCCTAGGGTAAACTGTAATCAGAGGTATGTTATTCCCAGAAGCGCCTTTCTATTGAAAGCAAAATATGAAAGCAAACTAGGATAATTGATTTACCATTTTCTTAATTCTTTTCCTAATTTGCATTCAAATTAACCTTACTGTAAAAACATAGAAAGCAAAAAAGTAACAGAGGTCTGAAAATAGGACCTACCTCAAGTCCTACACTATTTTATATTCTAAACTTGGATGTTTATGTTATCAGCAGGAAACCGTAAGTCTGATCTGTAGTTCTGACTATAAACCATGCTTTGTACCTATGATTCAGTTGTTGGGTTGTAGCTGATAGTTGCAGTCTGCACCTGCAAGTGTAAAAAACAATAAAACATAGTTAGATCCTATAAATATAGGGTTCCACCATGATCACCTTATGTAACCACAAAAAAGGCTCACACCCGATGGCATCCTATTGCAATAAATGATAAAAATATAACATGCATACAAGAACAAGAAATTGACAACAAATGAATCAAGAAGAAATGTGCTTTATTCCATTGTATTTGAAGTCAACATCAAATTACAAGTACATACCTCTTAGGGATAATCATTTTTGATACAATATAACAATAGGAGTGCACAATTGTTTCCCTCTTAAGGGTAGGTGTGATTTCTAATGCCTTTTAGGATGACACAAACTGCTTTAGGGTGGAGATGCCCTCTTATTTGCGATGGGGAAGGAACTTGATAGTTGGTTATCCTTTGAAATTATTCCTTGTGGTCAAGAAACAACACAAGAATGTCAAAAATATAGGCAGCCTCTCATGATGAGGACCTTTTAGGTAAATCCCATAATGACATCATTGAACATGCATAACTAAGAAAATATGAAAAGTGCTTCTAAGCTATGCAAATCGAATCAAGATTCATATAATAGCATAAATAAAAGTAGCAGCTACACTATGCATGGATCAAATATATAAAATGAAGCATAAACATGCATAAAGAAACCATTTAAGTCCTAATTGAAGCATAAACATAAATATGTAAATCTAACCTAATTCTATGGTTAGAAATCTGCTAAACTATCCTTAAATTGTGAAAACGACTAATCTAACCTAATTAGCTGGATAAAAATGAAAATAGGAAGGTGGTTATATCTCTACTACAAACCACAACTCTGGTGAGCGGCCTGCACTGTAAACCATAGCTGACAGCCACAATTAGCACTATGATAGGCTTACCCTCAATTCCAAGGGCAGTGGGCTTGACCTCCTTGTCCAATTGATGTTCAAGGATTGCCTTTGGTGTTCTTTTGATAGGTTTGGTGGTTGAATCACTGTGATGGGCCTTTGTTTGCTTGGATTTGCATTTCTTGATCCTCCTAGGCTCCTAGAAATTCCATGGAAAACTGATTGTTGGGTGAATAGCAAAGTGGCCTTCGAATGCACAAATTTAGTATGCAATATGATAGGGCTTCGCTGCTTGCTTGATGAATTCACACTCTTTCAATAATTCGTCAGTGCTTCGCTATACAAATCATCTATATTTTCTCCCCATTTGGAGGGGGTATTTATAGGATACCCTAGGACTGGGGGTGGCTTCTTGGAGAAGCCAAGATCAAGAATATGTGGTTAGGGCAGTTGGAATGGAAGCCTTTGGAATATTTCGTTCATTAACTGCCTTCTTCTAGATCAAATGGACATTCCAAACGATTTGGCTCAAAATTGAAGGTCAACTAAACTTTAGTTAATACCATAGGTCACATCTATGGTATAGACTGTAAACCAAAAGTCTCAACCGTAGTTCAACTATAAACCATAGGTTTGGGTTGTGGTTCAGACTAGTTAGGCCAAGGAGCCCAAATTGAGTGGTTAGAACCATTGCTCTATCTTGGAGTCTATCCAAGATCTTCCATATGGTCTTGTAGCATGTCCATATGTGTAGTCACCCTCAACATGACGTATTTTAGGTGTCTATAGATGGCTATCTATGGCCTTACAATCTTCAAATTATAGTGCTTTATAGTGGTGTTTCATTGCTTGACAACTATATTTTAGTGTTTTATAGTTGTAAATGAGTTGGCTATCTAAGCTATCTTCAACTGAGAAGTTGAGGTGTCCAATTATCATGGTTCAAAATATGGATCGATAATTTTAGCCTTTGATTGTTACAATTATTTGTCTTGTTGAGCTATTTGTCTTCAATATCTAAAATATTCAATCTAAAATAATTCCATTGAAATGTAAATATTCAAAATATTCAATCTATATCAATGGAACTAAAATTCAAGTCCTCAAAATACTCAAATGCAAGAAATTTTGAAACCTTAATGTAAGCAATTTCAAATTCTTGATGTAAACAAAAGATCAAAAATTAAAATCAAAGTCTCAAGTGGGTCCCCAATTGGGGTGAGTTGTGTAATGATAACAACAAATGGTGACTCTGCTGGAAAATGCTTGAGCATTTTGGATAAAGAACCCAACTTGAAATAAGTGAAATTTTTAACAAATGAAATGCAAATCACTTGGTAATGTTCTAATAAAATGGGGTTAAACAAATTTTATTTAAAATTAATGCTCCATTTTGCTTCAGCTCAAAGTGTGTGCTAGTGCATTCATTTCCATTCTTCAAATACATAAGGATTTGTCACTTAACTTGAAGTTAGGCTACTAAAGATGTCACTCATAAGAAAAAATATTTACCTTTGCATTGCTCCACTATTGATCAAGCATTTATAGCTCTAGTGGATATGATATCGATCCCTTATAGGCATTGATCTACTACTAGATAGGCATCTATATCCCTGATAGATGTTATCCAAATCACCCAAACACTTTATTTTATTGCATTATTAAGATTATATTTTTTTAAGAAGTATTTTGATCAATTGTAAACATTGAGTGTGCTTTTGGGTTAGAGATCTATAAGGCTAAAAGTAGAGTGTATGTATTTTCACCTAATCATCAAGCCAAGATGGCTTCATACTTATGATATAAGAATTGCATTAATGTTGTTAATGAATATAAAGCCTTGGCAAGATGTTACATTGTTTCCAATTTTATTTGTTTTAATCCCATAATCAAAGAACCAAAATGAAATAATCTGATTCACTAATCCTTGACTTCACCTAATTTCAAAAAAAGTAATTCATCCTCAATTGATTAAGCACTATTTTCTTAAGAGGAACCAAATGTTGATTGCAATTTGAATCCACTTGTCAAAACCTTTAGGATGGAAAATATAGTATGAAACTAAAACTAAAACATGAAACAAACAAGAACTTTCATGAATTAAAACAAACTATTCAAACAAGTAAAATTAAACAAACACCTAAAACACTATACATGAAAATAAGAACTTCAAAATCATAGAAAACAAAACAAACAATGAAACCTATATCAAAACAAAAAAAATAAAGTACATCAAAATAAGAAACTATGGTACTATAATTGGGTCATATTAAATTTCCCAAGATCTCATACATGGTTTTGATCATTTGGAAGACTCATGTAATGACAAGTATATTGGATTTCATGAGCTTTATCCTACAATAATACTAGATCTAGAAAATTAAGAGCTCTCATTTACCTCTCTCACCCCACCAGCTTGATTTAATTCCATCAACATTTCCAAACTTAGATTTTGATTCATCAAACTCAGAAGTCCTTAACTGATCTTCAATTAAATTCTGTGTACTCTATTAAATACTTTCTATTAAGTATTTATCTTTGATCACAATTTGTAATAGTAAGGTGTAAAATCCCCTTTTTGGTTTATTGCTCATAATTCTATCCTCATTCTTATGATCAGATATGAGCTCTTTCAAACTTGACCCTATTTTTGAAAATTTGATTGCCAAATCACTATTCATAGTTTTAGACCAATCATAACTACACAAAAATTTATAGGTATATAGGATATCTAACATATGAGGATCATTGTAATTTTGTATCCTAGGTTTAATAGTTAGTTGTTTATGAATTTGATTTAGTACCTCAATAAAATATACCTTTGTTTTGTCCAACGTAACAACCTTATTGTTGGTATGAGTAGTAGTCATATCTAATTATTTGTTTATAGTATATGATGTTTTATTACCAACAACATTTGAATCCACAAGGCAGTTATGTAAACTTCTATAAAAAATTCTAGTAGTCAACAATAAAGGTGAAGATTCTACCTCTTCTTTGTTCATACCCACCAAATCGTGAGCAACATTTATAGTTTTTTCTTTCTCAAGCAACAAATTATTATGATCAATCAAATGAACTATCTACATCAAAGGACTATACTCCTTAGCTTCATTAAGATATTCAATAAAGTCATATCCAAGATTATTTGGTTTTGTATTTTCCTCTATCTCTGATTGCGTAAGAATTGTAGGATCTTTAGGTGGGACAGGGATTTCAATATCTTTCACTTCAAGTGAGATGGAAGCTTCTATGGATGAAATCAATAGTTATTCCTCCTTGCTAAAAAAAATGTTATCATTTTGAAATAATTGGTGAAATTGCATCTCTCTTTCAATGTCATATTTAAACTCATCTTCTGATTCATCTACAATTTTATCTTCAAATTCATCTTCATATGTTTCTAATGGTTCATATGTTTTTGATACTAAATTTGTTTCTATATATTTATTAATTGAATTCCTACAATCTCCATTGGTGGATATTGACTCCAGTATTTCTATCTTTTCCTGGATAGTATCTAAAGTAGTTTTCAACTTTGGACAATCAAATTCATTTTTTTGTGTAGTGGGAATGTTAACAAAACTTATGGAATCTCTAAAGTTGTTTTATTGATTTTTATTAAGATTTAAAACTCCTCCATTGTTTGAGGGAGTATCCCATTCAACATTATTGGATTGGATATTGAAATTCATGTTCTGAATGTTATTTACATGATTATTAGGAAGTGTATCATGAGGTACTCATTTTTGTAATTGAACTATGTCTCTACTAAGTTGCTGGACTAATATTTGTAGATTATCTATCTGAGATTAGTGTTATTATGCTAAGTTGTAGTGGTTTGGTTTGTTGTATTATTTAGAAATGCTAGGGTGTTTTGGGATTAGTTAGCATTTGGGAAGGTTGGCATATCTTGAGTAGAGATTTGATTACTTAAATATGTAGGAATGATAGGATGGATAAGAGTATTAATGGTATTAAATGATTGGTTATAATTATGGTATGGTAATAAATTAATAATTGGTAGCTATTGTTAAAAATATTGGTTAATCATAGGCATTCGATTGAATGCACTTGGTTGTCCTAAAGAAGGTAGTTGATCAATTCCAAAACCTTGAGGTATTAACTATTGTTCTACGATCAAGGCATCACTATATGCCGTGGGTAGAGTGGTGAAATGTGGTGCTCTCCTTACAAATATAGAAGTGAGAGGATCTAGAGCTCTATAATACATATGTATAGTTGCATCAATATTAAGAGTATAGGGTGGATTCAACCTGTTATAAAGCTTATAAAATTTAGTATTGAATAGTATTAGAGGCTCATTAGGTTCTCTCTTGGTAGAGGTAAATTGATGATATATAACAATAGGATCTATAGGTATCCTAAATTGATTTATGAATGTTGTTTCCAACTAAACCTAGGAGGTAATAGAATTTGTAGGTAGACTAATATACTAGTCATATGCTTGTTCATCTAAGGTAAAAGGAAATATTCTACAAGCTACATCTTCATGTTCAACTTGTAAACGGATCAAAGCATCCTTATAAGCTTGAATTAATTCTTTAAATATCCATCATGTTTGTATTTAGGTAAATATTTCTCTACATTCTTAGGCATGTCATGGGTTGGTCCAGGTATGTTTAGTGGACTATTGCCACCTAACCAAGGTGTAAATTCTGCCATTGATGAATTTAATGGAGTGGAGAATATATCAATAAATGGTATAATAGGTTGTGAAGAAGTATGTATGGAATATGATGAATGATAATAGTGAAAATTAAGTAATTTTAAGTTCATGAAATCAAGAATTAAGAATTTAAGCTCAAAATTAAACAATATGTAAACTTGTTTGACTATTTTAGGACCTAAAGTAATAGTAAAACAAATATAATTTCTTGTTATGCATAAAAGAGGCTAAAATATTTATAGAAATTAGGAAACTCTAGTAATAGTAAAACTAACTATTCAGACCCTCCTTTTAGCACCAATTTTTGTTGAGTGATACATTTTTCCAATTGTAAATATACACGAATGGTTAGGACAAGGTGTCCTCTCTTGAAAGGGAACATTGATCCCCCAATATTTGGGTAAGGTTGGTCTAACCTGATTATATTCTTATAAAATATTCTAAATCAAAATATGAGAGAAGAAAATCAGATGGATAACTTAGAGGAACATATAATTGTTAAAGGATGAGTGTCAATTCATTATTTAAACTTGTAAAGCATAAATTTAGCTTAATATTGAGCTAAAAAACATTTAGTAACAAAATTTGTTTCAATAAGATAGAAAAGGACAAGATTCTAGGCTTCCTACCTTAAAATTCATCAACATATATCATTCATTGCACCATAAACATACTCATTATATTCTATGGCAATGATTATTCTGAAACTAATAGAAGTATAGCATATAAAATGAGCTTCAAAATATAGGATTCAAACTAATCTACTCCTAGTCTAGCAAGTTTCACAAAAAAAATTAAAAGAGAAGGGTTAAAGAGAGAAAGAAAACAAGCCATTGTAGTTGAAGCCTTATGCTGAATTTGTAGAAGCAAGAATTTTGATCTTAACCAGCTCTGACTCAACCAGTATTTGCACAATTTGAGACCAAAGTGGTGTTATATTCAAATGAGAAAGACAAATACTAGAGTTTGTTGGAAAATATAATACTTTATCTTATTGAATGAAAGGAGCCTTGCTTAAATAACAAGTTCTTACAATATGATCCATTGGATCATAACTAATTGAGCTAATCTCAGCCACACATATTATCCTAGTAGCAACTTAGGATATACTAACACCCCTCCTTAAGTGATACTAGGAGGTAGTGAAAAACAACAAAACCAAAACAAGTGGAATTACCACAAGTATGAGTCCTAACAAAAAGGCCTGATAAGACACTCATATACAATATATGCATAAGAAAACCCTGCTGGAGAGATGAAGAAAAAACCCCAAGGAAGAAAACCACCTGCCAGAATAGAAGAAGAAGAAGAAGAAGAAGAAATATGTGCATGGAGGATGGAGAGGAAGGAAGATGTCCTCTTCAACCCCCCTAGGAAAAATTTCATTAATAAGTCTACAAAGTTTCCATGAGATGCCTCAGAAAAGTAGAGAAGCCTCATCATTGAACTGAATGAAAACATACTCCTAGACTGGTGCTTGTGACACAGATCAAGGATGTGAACCATAAAAAAAAAAGGTCACTAAAGAAAACCCCTTGAAACCAAAGTGTCTCTCAAAAAGAAGAGTGAGAAAATAGTGTGGAAAGAACCACAAGAATCGCAAGGGATGTCGAAATTGACTCCACAAGCATAAGTATGTGGTTACCACCTATATGAACACAATGGGCTGATAACAAGATCCAAAACTTGTGGACCAACAACAAAACAAGGGAAATGAAGCACCAATGTAGTTGTTGAATGTGTCCTTATGGTGACCTCCTCATCCTATCGGAATGCATGGGTAACCAGTCATTGCATCCGCTAGGTGATATAGAGGAGATGACTAGATACTAGGATAAATTAAGCAAATTTTTGGGAGTGTCGGGTTCAACCGAGAATGCACTCCATGATACAATGTTTTTGAGACACAAAAAAATATGGAAAAAAGTTCAAAAACTGAAAATAGACACCACCATTGTGTCCATCTCAGAAAAATATTTCTGATGACTATAAACACCCCTATATTAGGGTTTCAATGAGTCCTTCTTGTAGGAAAACAATAGTATCTTCTTTTCTTTCATAAAGAAATTTCCAAAAAATTGGAAAAAAATGATTTTTAAAAGGAACCTTTGCCCTTGAGAATATCTAGAAAAAAAAATGTGGAGAATGGCAATATCCCCCTTTCACCCTTTAAAAAAAAAATGAAATAAAGGCTTTAGTAGCCTTTTAAGTGGGTGAAGTGGTCCCCCTTGGATTTTATGGAAACAATCACATGGGCCCATATAAATTTAAATAAAGGCTATTTCAAACATATGAAAAAATAATTTATAATAAGATTTTCCACCTAAATTATGTAATGGAAGTGTCTCCAGATGCCCCTAATATCAATTGATTATCGCCAAAGAAATTTTTGTGGAAAAACTAATGTATTGCAGAGCGCCATGTGGAACAAGACATCGCTGCTCTCTGAAACATAACAGCGGAGATCAAAAAATTTAAAATTAATGACCTGTTTGAAAACTTTCCCTCTGTCATAATATGCTACGATAGATAACTCAAATTTACCCAATGTCCTTTCACCTTCACCACTGTAAACCACTCAGTAAGTTGTAATTATCATGGAATGTGGGTGTACGTCCATGGCCATCGAATTTTTTTTTTTTGTGTACGTCCATGGCCATCGAATGTGGGTGAAATATCCATTGCTTTCAATGCCTATCGATGCACCAATTATGATAGCCACATGCACGAAAAAATGGGAGAGCTATCTCACATAATCATAGGAAAAAAAACAAAGACCTCCATCCGCCATTGCCTAAGGGAAAAAACAAATGTCTCCATATGCCATTTCCTAAGGGAAAAACAAAGACCTTCATATGCCATTGCTAGGAACCAATTCTCAATTATATGTATTTTACCATCAATTAAGGGATATTTTCACTTCAAAAAATATGATGATGTTGTAGCCTCATTTATTTTGGCACCACCTACAAGTCATGGTTTAGCACTAAGGGACCCGCTGTGACAACGTCTATTGAAAAATCACCCATAAACACCTTTTCCACTACTTTTGCGAGTGCAATAGAGAGGCATCCCTCGTTGTCGCTCCTACGCATATCAATATCCAGTACACAATCTCATCAAAAAGTATGTGGAAATGCAATTTTTGATCACCGATTAATTGCTTGGGTCATGACATTTTAATGGGCCATCACCATCAGATCTCATTCGCCTCCATGAAGACTATTTTTTATGCTCATTGCATCTTCTAGGGAACCATGCAGGAAGGCCAACCATTGATGTTTGAGAGATAACGAAGGACGACACCTCAATATTTTCTACTCAGTGCCACAAGGAGGCATAGTGTGCTCCATCTGGTAGGTGACGGGTATATTTACCAGGGTTGAAATGGCAATTGACAGACCATCAAAACTATCATACGTGGAGGAATGGCCATCGTTTTGTCCTCATGGCTTGAAAAACAAATTTATCTCCAAAACATGCAACAAAACATCGAGGGCAGTTTTCACCAGTCGAATGAGTACAAATTTTTTTTCCAAAGCTTTAATGCTACAATCATATGTCTTCAACATGACATTGGTAAAAAATTTGGGCGAGCATCCAGTGCTCCCTCCAGTAGCAATGGAGCGGAAAAAAAAAATAAGTCCTCTCCAACAAGGTGATCTCCTCGTGACATGGCTCCTTCTCTATTTTCGATCGTTAGCACCA
Organism: Wollemia nobilis; assembly: GCA_028583015.1. Classification (NCBI taxonomy): domain Eukaryota; kingdom Viridiplantae; phylum Streptophyta; class Pinopsida; order Araucariales; family Araucariaceae; genus Wollemia; species Wollemia nobilis. The sequence continues at coordinate 17,537,576 of JAQPPZ010000521.1, forward strand.
CCTCAAACCACTACGCCATCATAACACCGTGGCACCACCCAAACCACTATGGCACTATGATTAAATTTTTTTGATAAACCCAGATTGCACCCAAATTGCGTAGGGCACGATACCTCAACCACATGCATCCCAAGGATAAATAGGGACAAGACAAAAAAAAATAGGGCCCATCTAATCTTCACCTTTAAGTTTCACAGATCCTATACCGAGTTATCCATTGCATGCTCATGGTGTGGCAATGGATAGTGCCCATTCCATCAAGCTACTCCCATATAACACTGACTCTACATTTTTAAAAAACTTTCGTGGAGGCAAATGTGTTGTGCTTGAGCACAGTGGAGTGCCTATGGGATTGAATAACATCAAATACTATCATTAATCTTCTAAAAACAAATACTCCATCTCCTTGATCTCCACTAAATACATAGTATCTGCACTGGTGCACTGGACCATGAACAATGGCAAGACAAAAAAAATTGTAAACCCATATCTACGGTATAAGACTGCAAACCCAGAAAACTAAAAAAAAAACTAAAAAATAGTAGCCTTTAATTCATCAAAATTTTGGTTTCTAATCCATAAAAGTATGGAGAGCATACTCCCTGGTTTGATAAAAAAAATGGAAAATATTACCAAAATAAAAAATGGCAGGAATTTCCATGAGGAAAATCCCCCCTAAGGGAAATACTCCCTCAGGTTCATAGGACAGAGAAAGCCTGCTCTGGTACCTTGTTGGAAAATATAATACTTGATATTATTGAATTGAATGAGCCTTGATTAAATAGAAAGTGCTTACAATTTGATCCATTGGATCATAACTAACTAAGCTAATATTAGCCACACAGATTATCCTAGTAGCAAATTAGGATATACTAATAGAATTATCTCGGATGTAAACACCATCAACATGCATAGAATACACCAAGAAGTTCCAGAATTTGTATTGATGAAGGTATTCAATGATTACAACTTTAAAAAATTACTTGCATCAGATGATTGCAAGACATAAAATTCTCTAATTACAATGACAAGGGTGTAGATGCTCATGAAACTACAAAATAAAGAGAAAATTCCTAAATTGCTATTGCTAAAAATGACATCCGACCCTTTGGACTGGGTCTTGATAGCAATTTATGGCCTTACAATCTTAAATTTTTAGTTCTTTACAATTATGTTTCAATGCTTCATAGCTATATTTTTAGTGTTTTATAGTTGTAAATGAGTTGGCTATCTAATCTATCTTCAACTGAGAAGTTGAGGTGTCCAATTTTCATGGTTCCAAATCTGGATCTCTAATTTTGGCCTTTGATATCTGTAATTAATTGTCTTGCTGAGCTATTTGTCTTTAATATCTAAAATATTAAATCTAAAATAATGCCATTGAAATGAAATTTTTAAAAAAATTCAATATATATCAATGGAACTAAAATCCAAGTCCTCAAAATACTCAAATGCAAGAAATTTTGAAACCTTAATGTAAGAAATTTAAAATTCTTGATGTAATCAAAAGATCAAAAATTAAAATCAAAATCTCAAGTGGGTCCCCGATTGGGGTGAGTTGTGCAATGGTAACAACATCTTCTCAACTTTAAGATACTATTATAGAGCCTATGTTTTTTTGTCATAAGCCTCATTTTACTTCTTTAGCTCTTCCACTTGTTCTTTGAATTTGACCATCTCTTGGTACTTGTTTTTCCACTTCTTGGCCTCATTTCTTACAACCTTTTCAACATTTTTTTATTCATTGATTGTTTCTTCCAGATTTTCAATATTTTCCTCTAGTTTCTCATATTTCTCCTTGTAAATATCGCTTTGCACATAGATGGTCTCAAGATGAGCCTCATCTATGATAAATTCATCCTCTAGAGGCAATTGAGAAATGTCCTCGGTCTGCTCCTCCAGATGATATCCTCTAGTTTATTAACAAGAGGGGTAAGGGAGATTCTTGTTCTTTTTCTAGAAACAAGTTCAACAATCATAGTCTTTCTCAATTGAGCAACCTTTTTTGAATATTGAGCTAATTTCTTGTTCCAAAATTTTTAAGTTTTTAATGAAATATTTTTGACCTTCTACAAAGAGGCTATTGTAGGATGATTTGAAGGCATGGAGGTAATGATGAGTGAGGATAGAAATGGAACTAGAAAAAATGGTATATGTGTAGTGGTAATGATGGTGGAATATGTGTTTATAGTAGGGGTTGTAACAAGTGTCATAATGACAACATATATTACAACTATGGAGGATGGTGGAGAAGATAGAAGTCAAACAAAAAAAATGACACTATAATTCTCATTCAAAATCATAGAATCCACTGCTTTTTCTATTAAAATTATAAAAGGAGGTTACAAGTCGATATCCTTTTACAAATTTTTCCCTGAAGGCTACAATGGGATCTTCCCTAAGGAAGCCCTTTTGGATGTGTACAAAGGCAGCAGGATCTGTCTTCTTTGTGTTCCTTAGTGTTGATGGGCTTCTTGCTTGTGTGCCACCACTGGTTGGATGTGTTAGGTGCACCTATTAAACCTGCAAAATATGGTTAGAGCATTTGGGGGTTTGCCTCAGTCAAAACCCATGTTTATATAGACAAAATACTCTTAAAAAATTTTAAAACATGATAAAAACTGATAAAAATCACATGAAAACACTAAACTAGCCCATACTTACTTGATCCGATGATTTTGGTGTCTATAGCAAAGGTTCGCATGAGGTCATGTGACCCTAGTGTGAATCGGGGGGTTCACATGGGGTCGTGCAAACCTATATTTTTGTGACCAAATATGGAAGATGGATTTTTGGATTGTCCTGGTGCAGCTGTTTCTTTGATTTTGGTGGGTCACCTACAAAAATTACACTTTTTGGTGTCGTTGACCTGTATCAATCACAAAGAATATCACAAAAGTAACTAAATTACTATTGCAATATGTGTATGATGGATGTGAGGTGGATGTGATGGCTATAGTTATTTCGACAGAGTTTCGGTAAGTAAAAGTTTTTGTTATTAAAATGGTGGAAAAGGCCTTTTATTTATAGACTTGGCCAAGGTGAGAGGGAGGGGATGAGATGTCCCCTATGAGGTGTCAACAGTGAGGTGTCCACCTAAGATGTGTCCTGGTTCATAAATGAGGTTGGGTGAGAGAACCCCTCACCCATTCATAAATAATGATGACTTTGCTAAAAATTTCCATTTGGCATTTATGAAGACCTTTTTGAAAATATCTTCAAATTAAAAATTACTTATTTTGTGCAAAAGTCTTCATCTTTCATTTATGACCCAGGGGAATGTGAGGTGGAGAAATATCTAGGGTGAGAGGTGGTAATGCTAGGATAGGCTAGGCTAGGTGAGGTGGAAGGCAAGGATAGTCAAAATAGACTAGGTGAGGTGGAAGGCTTATATCAAATCAATATTAGATCTAATTAAGCGTGTAATTAGTATAAAAGCATATTTTGACCAAAATGTTGAATTTTTGACCATAAAGTGCTTTTTGACTATGGCAGAGAATTCAACCTTGGTTGAGTTATGGATGAGGTCGCATGAGGACCTAGGGTTAAGCGTAGGGAGGAGCTTAGATAGCCAAAAGGGGCTAAGGGTGATGAATAGTGTATTTGATAAATGAAAAGTGTTTTGAGTCAATTTATGCAATTTTCAAGGGTTTTACAAATTGATTGACAATGAAGATGAGATAAGGGATAATGTGCAACTTTTGGGTGTCTATATTTTACCCATTTTTGTACTGGATTGTGTGAAACATTGTTTAGTACAAAAACTGATTATGTAAATTGATGGAATGATTTGGCAGGCAAAGAATTTAAGATTAATGATTTGTGGATGATTGCGAGAGAGACACATTGATAAAAAATCATTTATGATTAATTAATTTTTGGGGGAAGGCATAAGATTGTCTTACATTATGATCAACTTGAGATGTTCCAATTTGAAAGAAACAAATGCCTTTGCCAAATTTTTCTTTTGATTGATTAATGAGCTCTTTTGACAACATTTGACAAATCATTGGAGCCATGGAGTAGAAATTTTAAGAGCTTCATTCACAAGTGGTTTTACGACTGCCACTATGAATATTAGAATCTATGAGGTGTCTACAATCAAAGGCATTTTGAAATTTTATCAAACATTGGTTTATTTTAGTTTGGGATTTTGGTCTTGAGATAATTTTCAAAAAAAAAATTCTTAGGCAGATGTTGAATCCATGATTGGATGTTTGGTTGTTTGATCATGTGCAAGGTAGCTTTTGATTTGTTGGATGACTACCCGCTCAAGTGATGAATTGGTGATGGAGTAGATGAAGATCGATGATAAAATGATTGATTATTATTAAGAAGATAAATTGAAATTTTTTACATGAAAATAAGCAAAATAAAATAATTGGGAGATATTCTAGGGAAATTGGATGCAGGTGTGACAAATTTGATCGAGAAAGATAGGTTTACATGGGATTGTGCAAATTGGGGTGCACGTGCGGGGTGTGAATTAGTGCAAATGGGGTACCGAGTGGGTACCAATGGATGAGGGGAGTGGAGAGACTCTCGCATGGTAGTAGTCATGAGGGATCTACGAGGGTAGCGATGGAGGATTGGCCCATGATTTTGTATTTTGATAGTTGTACATGATGAGCTATTTTTGGTAGTTGTGTATCGGCATGGATACACAACTCATTGTAGTATGGTATTTTTGATAGATGGATGTATAGACATGATATGGTCATGTGGTGATGCACCCACAAGGGCACACACACTTTATTGTAGCTTGAGGGTACTCTTTTATATATATATACAAATATATACATGATATTCTATGGCATTTGTGTCTAATTGCATTTATGTGTTTGTTTGCTTTTGTTTATGATGATTCATAAGTATGGATGATGTAGATGTGATAGTGGATAATTGCATATATACATGGAATAGTTCAATGCATAAATAAGGTGTTACATATGAAATAAAATGAATATGCATGTAATGGAAATGCAGGGGTGAAGGAGTATTGCTTGGAGAAAGCATTTGCATCTTTGCAGTAATCAGATGGTGTAATCCATTCCATTTTTTTGAGGAAGTTGGATATGAAGATTGTAGTGAAGGGATTCGAACATTACAGTTTTTAAGTAATCAAACCCATTGAATAACTGAACAAAACTTCGTGAACAAATTCTAGGCTATCTTGGTAAACAAGACCTCAATCATGGATTAGTGTGTGTAAAGTGATGTTCATTTCACCATTTTGAAAAAGGGTGGTTTGTAACTGCATGGTAACTTAGCCTGTAAGCTAGCTCATCAATAAGGACCTGAGGATTGTAGGGATTCAAGATTTTGGATGGTACTCTCGAGGCTTTTCCTTTTGTTTTCTTCCCTTGTATTATGATTCTCTTTTCTCTTTGTTTCTTTCTTTTTTTTGTGGGTGTTGGCTTTTGTTTTCTACCCTTTTTTTCTTGTTTCGTAGCTTGTCCTTTTGTCAATCCTCAGGTTTGAGATAAATCATGTAAATGATATGATGAGCATGGTGATTTTTGCTAGGCATCAGTATGCATACAGTGTAGCCAATCCTATTTTCAAAATTTTCTTAGTGTGTAGGACGTGCAATTTAATCCATGAATGAGAGCAAGGTAACCAAGGGAAGTCTGGAAATGCTTTTGAAGTATGCCAACTTTGGATGGTGGTTGATTATAGAACTGTACATGGGTGAAGCACTCAAAACATTTCAATAATCATGTCTCATAAAAATAGGATTGGGCACCAAAACTGTTATGCTAGCATGTGCATGTTTAATTCTCCAAGCATGATATTCACAATGATTATGTACAGATGCATGTATGAATGCAATTTCTGAGAATGCTAAAATGTATGGAGGTGAAGCAAAGTATGAAAGAAATGATGTGATGTTGTAGGTGAATGAAAGTGGGAATTTATGTACAAGGTTGCCCCAGTATTATATGCAATGAAATGGGGCGATGAAGTGATATGGGAGATGATGAGGAAGAAAATAAAAGAAAGAAAGGTAGAAGAGAAGAGGAAGAAAGAAAGAAGAAGAAGAAGAAAAGAAGAAAAGAAACCAATCAAAGGTATGTAGCCGCTCGAAGCGTGACCATACAACATTGATAAGTAACGATAAGAAAAGAAGAGAAGAAGAAGAAAGGAAATGAAGAGAAGAAGGGGAATGAAAGGTATGTAGCCGCTCAAAGCGTGACCATACAACATTCATTATAGAAGAAGAAGGGAAGAGAAGAAGAAGGAAGGAAAAAATGTGGGAGGAGCAGATTTGAATGTAAATGCAATTTGATTTAATGTCGTAGAATGCCAAAAATGGTATTGTTGTTATTTTTGATCATGAGATTATGTACAAGTAGTGATGAGCTGTAATGCCTACGCTTAGGCATAAAATGCTCGAAGATGAATAATGTTGATGGGCTCAAGTTCAGAAATGCCTTCCAACGTAGCAAGGTGATATGCCCTGGATCCAAAATTTTGAGTGACCATGTAAGGACCTAGCCAATTGGGTGTAAATTTATCATGGAGATGATGTGGTTGGCTAGTAATTTGTTGGTTCTCTTTAAGGACTAAGTCTCCAACTTGAAATTCTCATTGGTGTACCTTAGAGTTGTAGGCACATCAGAGATGATCTTGGTAAACGCGTGTATGTTCAATAGCATGAATACGGTGCTCATCCAATAGGGTCAATTGGTCTAATCTGGCTTGACGAGTGGTATCATCATCAATGAATTCTTGCATAGAGACCCGTAAGGATGGGATTTTGAGCTCCAAGGGCATGATGGCTTCAATGCCATATACAAGAGAAAATGGAGTTGCCCCAATTGGAGTACGAATGCTTGTGCGATAGGCCCATAAGGCTAATGGTATTTGATTATGCCAATCATGATGTGATTCGGCAATGATTTTGTGAAGAATGGTGCAAATGGTTTTGTTTGTAGCTTCTGCTTGGCCATTACCTTGTGGGTAGTATGGAGTAGAAAAGCTATGTTGGATGTTGAATTTCTCACATAATGCATGAACATTCTTATTTTTGAATGGTGTACCATTGTCAGAGATGATCTTAGATGGGATGCCAAAATGACAAATGATGTGTTGTGTGATGAAATCAACAATTTTAGGACCGGTCATTTGAACTAAAGGGATGGCCTCAACCCATTTCATGAAGTATTCGATTGCTGTAATGATGAACTTGTGATTTCCAGATGAGGTGGGAGTGATTTTACCGATAATATCCAAACCCCATTGTGAAAAGGGCCACATTGATTGAATAGGTTGAAGAGCCTGAGAAGGCAAATGTGTAAGATTGGCATGATGTTGGCATTTGACACACTTTTTGACATAATCACAACAATCATGCTCCATTGTGGGCCAGTAATAGCCCATTCATAGAATGCATTTGGTAATGGCCATACCACTAAAATGGCCACCACAAGTACCATCATGAGCCTCTTGGGTGATGCGTTGGGCTTCGAAAGGTTCCAGATAGTGTAATAAGATGTCATCATAACTTCTCTTGTAAAGGATATCACCTAGCAATGTGTAGCAAATTATGCATAATTTGAAAGCTCATTTGTGAGTATGATTTAGATCAGGTGGGAGAATACCGAGCTTAATGTAATCTTTGACTTGGGAAAACCATGGGTCATGCGGTTCAGCTTCGATGATATTGATGCCATCATCATGAGAAGGCAGATTGGTAGAAATAGCAGAATGGAAGAGGGTGTGAATGGACACGTGAGTTGTGTCAAAAAGTGGATTTTATGGAATGAGTGAACCTAGAGAAGCCATAGTATCTACAAAATGGTTCATAGAGTGAGGAGTAGTAGTAATGTCATACCACTCGAATTGGGCCAACAAGTGTTCGATGACCTGTTTGTATTGTTGAAGGACTGGGCAACGACATTGCCATTCTCCCTTAATTTGGTTTACAATGAGTAGGGAGTCACCATATATGTCCAGGCACCTAATGTGCATTGATATTGCTTGTTTTAAGCCTAGGATGAGAGCTTCATACTCAACATTGTTATTGGTGCAAGGAAAGCCTAATTTGAAGGAAAAGGGGAGTGGCTCCCCTTGTAGAATGAAAAATACTATACCTGCACCCCCTCCATGCTCACAATGAGAGCCATCAAAAAAGAGGGTTAAGTCAATAGTTGATTCTAGTTCCACCAATTCTTCAGCTTTGGTAGTATGGAATACGGAATCATCAAGAAGTTGGATAAGTAATGGGGCATCACTTGGTAAAGGGGCATCAACCAGCTGATCAACAATGACTTGGCCTTTGATGGATTTTTGACTAATGAATTCAAGATCAAATTCCATGAGAAGCATGATCCATTTGGCCATCCGACTATTATGGTAGCTCTTACCCATCATGTAGCGAAGTGGGTTATCATGGGCAACTACATAGGTAGTATGGTTAATCATGTAATGTCATAATTTTTGGGTGGTAAAGACAATGACAAGGTAAAGTTTCTCCATGTAGGCATACCATGTCTCATAATCAATCAATGTGTGACTGATATAGTATACGGCCTATTCTTGGTTCATTTCATTCTTTTGAGCGAGGAGCGTGCCCAATGCGACATCAATAGTGGAAACATATAGATAGAAAGGTTGATCTAGATGGGGTGGTGATAGAACAGGTGGAGATGTTAGGTATGATTTGATGGCATCAAAGGCAGCTTGACATTTATCATCCCATATGAAAGGGACCCCCTTTTGGAGGAGATGATTGAATGACTGACACTTGTCGAAAATTTGGGTGATAAATCACTTGAATGGATTGAATCTATCCTTGTAAGCTATGTAACTATTTAAGATTTGTAGGGGGAGGCATGTCAATGATAGCTTGGACCTTTTGGGGGTCTACTTTGATACCTCTTTGTGAAATGATAAAACCCAATATTTTTCTAGTGGTAACACCAAAGACACATTTTTTTGGATTTAATCGGACATTATGTTCCAAGAGGTGATCAAATATTTGACGTAGGTCCTCAAGATGTTGACCATGAGTTTTGGATTTGGTGATAAGATCATCGATGTAGTCCTCGATAGTTTTGTGCATAAGATCATGAAAAATGTATGTCATGGCATGTTGGTAAGTTGCCCTAGCATTCTTGAGGCTGAAGGGCATGACCTTGTAACAAAAATTCCCCTAGGGGGTAGTGAAAGAGGTCTTATGTTGGTCATCTAGATTGACACGAATTTGATTATAACCTAAAAAACCATCCATGAGTGATAGTATTTCATGTCTGGTTATAGCATCGACCAATGTATCAATATTAGGGAGTGGAAAATTGTCCTTGGGACAAGCTTTGTTAAGATCCCTAAAATTAGTGCAAATATGGATACCCCCCTTGGGTTTTTTGATAGGAACCATGTTTGAAACCCACTCAGGGTAATCGATAGGCTGTATGAAATCCACATCGAGGAGTTTTTGTAACTCCTCTTTAACCATAAGAGCAATGGTGGGGTGCATGCGATGCAACTTTTGTCTGATAGGTTTGGCATTGTCATCCAAGATGAGGTTGTGCACAACTAACGATGAGTCAAGGCCTGGACATATCCATGTAGGACCATGCAAACACCTTGATGTAGTGCCTAAGAAAATTGGTAAAAAGGACACATTCATCATCAGAAAGGCTAGCGATAAGATAGACAATGTGAGGGTGATCAGGATCATTGCCAATGTCAACTTTGATAGTGTCCTCGACAAGCATGTGAGAACCATCATGAAGTTGGGTAGGTGTGGGGATGAGATGAAGGTCATCGATGGCCTCGAGGAGCTAGAATTCATCATCTAGATAAACATCCATATGATTAATCCATGGGAGATGAGGTGGAATGGAAGGCAAAGGTGCATTAGCGGATCACAACAATTGAGGTGTTGGAAGGAATTCAGTGGGTGAGGGTGTGGAGGAGATATCATCGAAATTGATGAAGTCGGTGACAGGAGGTGGAATGTAATTGGGATGGTTTGGATATCGGAGTGGAGCGTATAAGTCAACAGAAATCATGTTGATAGAGGTGCTAGATATGGTGGAGGTAGGTGAGGAAGGTGGTGATGAATCAGAGGAGGATAGCAATGAATCTAAAAAGGGTTGGTGATGACCTGGGTGTAACACAATAGGTGGGGAAGGTGAATGAGAATGTGTGCCATGAAGTGGTACTATCTCATGAATGGGGAAAAATGGAATAGCTGGTGGAGGTGAAGAAGGTGGATCGATGGGGAGGGGTGGATCAAGTGATAGGTCAGTGAATTGATGGGCGAGGGCTTCAACTTCAGAAGAAGAGAGGGGTTCATGGGGTGGAGATGGAGGAAAGAATGTGGATGGAATATCGATTGTGGAATGAGGGGATGAACTATCTATCAGAATATTAAGCTCGAATTCATCATCAAAAAGGACCTCGAGGGGATCAAGATCAAGATTATGCAAATCATTCTCGAGGGTATTGATTGTTGGGGGATGGTAACCAATTCTTGATCGATCGGTAGGTTTACGTGAGGGAGGATTGATGTGGGTGTGACACCCCTATTCATATCTCCCTAGACCATAACCATGCTAGTTATACATGCGAAGATAATGCCAAGAAAAATTAGGATTGGACATGTGGTCAAGGTTACCATAAAATCTGGTTTGTGATGGTGGAGGTGCTGGAGGTTCTACGGATGAGTCAAGTCCCCCATATACGAAATTTATGCAATTATTGGGTGGACCAAGAGGAACCACTACCCCAATAGTCAAGGGTACATCATGAGGTCGACCAAAGTCATGGGTGGATTGGATGGTGGAGGGAATAACTCGAGCATTGCTTATGTTATACTCACCAGGACCTGGTGTGGTCATGAGTATAGATACATGAGGAGGGGTCGTACACTCAGGTTGAGGGGAGGACCCCCTAGGTGGTGGAGATGATGGTTGAATGGGTGTAGGTGGATTGGGGGGTGAGGGGGATGAATTAGGAGGATCTGATTGAGCTAATTGGTCATCAAGTCGAGCGATGCGTTGTGTCCACTCATAGCACTCAATGGGTGTTCCAGTGATGGGATGATTGGCATGGGTGAATTGAGAAGTGGGGATAGAGGATGTGGTTGGTGAGCTAGAGACTACCCATGCCCATGTAGAGTGAGGCACAAAGTGGTGGGAAGATAGAGGTGGTGTAGGAAGAATAGGAGGATTGTTGGATGAGGATGCTAAGGAGGGCATAGCAAAAAAGGTGAATGGGGGAAGTGGTGTGAAGGATGAAGAGGGGTGATGAGAAAATATGGGAATAGCTAGGGCACTAGGAGCCTAAGGTGGATTTTATGAGGTTGATGCAACGTTTCTACGATTAGGTTTGGGATGTGATTGTGAATATGACAAATAGGTAGTATCTAAAGAATAGTATGGGATGGGCACGAACTATGTAGATGATAAGGGTGGACCTGGTGGAAGGGTGATAATGTTGCAAAACTCAAATGGATCACCGTCGGTGGGGATGTAGTGTACCAAGCCATTATGAACATATTTGATACAGTGATGTAGCATGGAGGGGATACATTGCATGTCCTAAATCTAGGGGCATCCCAAAAGGATGTTATACTGCATCTCACCTTCGATAACATGGAAGAGAGTGGAGATGGTTTTGGTTCCAACCTTGATAGGAAGGACGATGGTACCAATGGTAGGGTGCATAGAGCCATCAAAATCTCGAAGGTCCATGGAAGGAGTAGCTAGATGAGAAGGAGGAAGGCGAAGGTGGCCAAGGGTGGTGGTAGAAATGATGCTGATGGAGGAACCCATGTCAATGAGAACACGCTTATAGGTAATGACATTGATGGAGGCTTGAATATGCAATGGGGGATCCGCTCCCTCACCTACAACTTTCATAATTTCATGGTCATGGAAGCTGATAGAAGGTTGTAGGCATCTCTGAACATTACCAAAAAAGTTAGCAAAAGCATCTGTATCATGAGTCTCAAGATCGAGAGAGCAAAGGATGGAATCGAGGGCTTCGTGATGTGGTTGGGATTGCTGCAAAAGGTCATAGATGGATAACCTTGTAGGGGCGGTGCAGATTTGATGGGAAATACTACCATGGATAGTGATGATATTCCATGGTATAGGTGGAGGAATGGGTGGAGGGGTTGATGAATTTGAAGTAGGCGATGGCTGAGAGGTTGAAGGATGTTGGGCTTCAGTAAGGGGTGGATAGCATTGATTACGGGTTGCGATGTTGATCATACCCACAAATCCCTATTGAGAAGGACCTCGATTGACATGATTGACCTGGCATGGATCAGATTGAGGTGGATTACCCCCATGCTCAGGTAATGGATTTTGATATATCCCCAAGTTTTGATTTTGTGGTGCGAGGGGATTAGAAACTTGAATGGTGCCTCGATCAATAAGATCTTGCACATCATGGCAAAAAATATGGCATGCATCAAGGGTGTGGCCATGTTGGTGATGGAAATCACAAAATACCTACGGATTATGGTCCCATGGGAGTGGATGGTTTGGATCAAGAGGCTAGACATTAGGCAAAGTGATGAGGCCTCCATCATATAATTGGTGGAATAAGGTGGGCATGGGCTCAGACAAAGGCATCCAATTGCATGGTGGACGAGGAGGGCGAGGATTACGACCTTGGTATGGATTGGGAGGTGTTGGAGGGTTGACTTGGTATGCATTGGGAGGTGGTGGAGGGTTGACTTGGTATGCATTTTGGGGAGGTCACGGTGGTGCATATTGTGGAGGTTGAGATGGTGCGAGTTGAGGTGGTGGGGATGGAGAAGCAAGGAGCACCTGATTGGTCTAAGGTGGTTTGGAAGTGGGTGGTACATATGGATTGTGATTGTAGCGATAATTGGATGGGGTAGGACTACTTCGATCGAAGCTTGATTTTACCCGTGTGGACCTTGATGTCCTCGATAACCTTAGCTTGGGCAATGACTTCTTCAAATGTTTGACTTTGATGGATCTGCAATGTTTGAGAGATTTGCTTGTGGCAACTCTTGGAAAATAGTTTGATGAGCTCTGAAGGTGGGAGAGTAAAAGCAAGATCATGAATGACCACTCTCCAATGAGAGATAAAATTAGTAATGGGCTCATCATCAAACTAGTGTAGAGCATAGACATCTGACAAGGTAGTCTTGGTTTTGATATTGATCGAGAAATGCTCAAGAAAAATATTGGCCAATTGTTCAAATGTAAATAAATTATGGCGAGGTAGGTGATTGTACCAATATAATGCTTGTCCCCCAAGAGAAAGTGTGAATGTGCGGAGCATAAGGGGATCACTACCATGAAGTTGGTAACAAGCAAAATGGTAATTATTAAGATGCTCTCTAGGATCTTCCTTACTTTTGAATTTTTTGAATTTAGGGATCTCAAATCGGTAAGGATATGGATGTATAGGTACAAAAGGGTGAATTGGTTCATTGCACAATTCATCATATGTGGGTTTTTGAGGCCCATAACCAGTCATGCACAAATCCAATGTATGAATCTATTCCTGCATGGCTTGAAATTCACTAGAGAGCACCGTGGTAGTGTTTTGTGGAGCGAGAAATGGGGGTGAAGGTGTAGATGTAGGCAGTGGCTATGATGATGCCTGAAAATAATCCAAATATGGTGGATATTGCAACTATTGTTCCTCCCACTGATGATAGTAAGCAGCCTATTGTGGATCAGGTGCTGACATAGCTTGATATTGTGGGATAGGAACCTGAGATGGATGTGGTGAGATGTATGAATATTGTGCTGTAGGTGGTGGTTGTTTCTGATCATAATACCCAGGAATATATTGGCTAGGCATGGGTACCTACTACTACTATGCATATTGGAAAGTTGGTTGTGCCTGAGAAGTGGTGGTAGAGGACCATGTGGGTGGTGAGGTAAATAAGGTAGGTGGTGTAGAAGATGGGGGTGAAAGAGATGAAGATGTGGTAAAAGAGAATTGGTTTGAAGATGGGGGTATGAATGATGAGAACTGGGGTGGTGTGGATGGAATGGCGAGCAAGGATTTAGGCTGGACCAAATAGCGAGGTGGATTAGCTTGATAAGTGGGATTCGATGGTGGGGGTCAAAATGAAGGTGGAGGTGGTAAGCAAAATGATGAGGAAGGTGTCGATGGGGGTCCATATGAAGAAAATGGTGGATAGCTAGTAGGTGTATGGGTAGCAAACTGGGGCGTAAATGGAGGTGGCTATGAGGATGAAGATGCTTGTTGCTGATGAAATTGCAATGAAGGATGTGATAAATGTGGTGATGAGAGCTGGTAGTACTGATATGGATGTGAAAAATACTATGGTGGGAGTGATGATGGTGGTTGGGATGAAGGTTGGGAACTCGATGAGGCTTGATGTGATGATGGGATTTAGGATGATGTGGTAGGAGGTGATGTAGAAGGAGGTGTAGAGATCATACCTACGGTCTGGATAGTAGTAATGACATCAAGCATGATTTGGGAAATGACAACATCAGAGTCATCTCCCAAAAGTGGATGAGATGAGTGCTCTAGGAAGGGATGGGTGGTAGATGGTTGTTAGGACATCAATCATAGGGATAAGGTAAAATGCAAAAATAAGAAATGAGTCACTGTTATAAAGGAATTGCTGTTAAATTGGAGGAAGACCACCCAATGAAATGTAAATGAATATATATTTGATTGATGATAAATTACACCAAGTTGAGTGCTTATTTCTATGTGCGTGGAGTTGTGACCAAGGGTCACAACTTTGTGAAAGAGAGTAATAAATAATTAACAAATAAGTGATTAGGATGATGGTTAGGAGTATGCCACCCTCCTTAAAAGAGCTTTGTCCTCAAAGCTCAAAGTAAGGAGCTTCGTTGCTTGTTTTCCAAGTTGAATTTGCGCAATTTCTTGTACTATCTTGATGTCACTTTTTCGAAGGCAAGGATATCATGAAGGTCGGAGTGTTAGTGGGGGAGTGCCAAGAAAAATAGTAGAATTTTCCTTAAGAGAATTGTGATGACGGTAGGCTTCCACTTTAGCTGATTCTTCCTGTGTAGAATGAAGGGAAAATAAAGGTGCACTCACTCTTTTGCCTCTTTTTTAAATCAGGCCGCCTATACGATGAGAACTCACTATTGGTGATGAACTTGTGTGTAGCTCTTTGAGAGTGTATGTCTCACCTTAATTATTTACTGCATGGATGTCTACCTTATCATTTCATGGTGCATCAAGCACTTTCGACAAATTGACCTCATTTCCTTCATTGTTATGGTCAGGTGCTTGGGTCATGTCGTGCACATCTTCCTGAAATTCTTCATTGATGTGATTAGGTGCACTGGTCACTTCGGACACAACTACCTCATCTGCTTGCTCTATGGAGAGACAAGGATCAACTTCCTTTAACAAATACAACGTTAGTGTAGCACATTTATGGTAGGGTCCAAATTGCTCATCACAATTATTGCAAAGACCTTTTGCTCGTCGTTCCTTCATTTCCTCAAAGCTGAGACATTTAATTGGTAAAATTCGATTAGGTTTGGTGGTGGTGTAAGTAGTTTGTGCCTTCCCAATAGGTATTTTTCCTAGTCGATGTTGATAATTGAATTTGTCTTCGGCTAATTTTTCCAATCCATAGATCTGCATCATGGTGCTAGAGTTAAACCTTTGTACCTCGAGCCAGATCTCCTCTAATCCATTGATAAAACAATCTTGAAGAACTAAGGCTTCTAGTACTATGGTGCAGTTTGCTAACTTCTCGAATTGGGTTTGGTACTCTTGCACCGAAGTGATTTGGCATAATGTGGGTCCTCCGATAGTTTGGCTAGTTTGAATGAGTGCCCTCTTCTGAATGAAGGTATCCATTTTTTTTTATTATTATTCATTAAAAATTTGTTGGGTTATTGCAAATATTTTAATGAGTTATGCAATATCCTGATCGATAGCGTCACATATAACAGACTTAATGGACATGACACATACAACAGACTTAATGGACACGACAGGGCAGGGGGTATGAGACACGAGGCGGCGGTAGAAGAGTGGCAATAGACTTAATGGACATGACAGGGCAGGGGGTATGAGACACAAGGCAACGATAGAAGAGTGGCATGGTGGCAGAGTAGGGAAGAAATGAGTGGCAGCAGGCGGTGGGCACCATGGATAGAGTGTCAAGACAACAGACATGTGTCAGCATGGTAGGGTCTACGACGGCACAAGGTGGTATGCGCGGGCATGGGTCGCGGGTGCCTAGCAAGCTAGGCACTTGCTTATATGCCTAGTGCTATACTTAAACCCTGCCGAACTCCTCCCCACACACAATGTGGGATAAATTGCTATCCCTTGAAACTCAAAACCTGCCAAAATTCTTTTTTGAGGCAAAATATTTTAGCTGTCAATAAATAATTTACTATTTAACCTTAGGTTTTTAATTTCTTTTCTTGTCAGTATTCGTCTATCTTCGCTGAAATGGTGTCAGGTGTAAAAAACTTGCGATATAACGATGTTTCCTTCGAATTTGCCCTAAAATTTTTGTGAGTTCCTTAGAATGATTCACGGGTTGATGTTCCTATTGCGTTTTCAGATTTGTGTGAGCTTCTATGTTCAGAAAAAACTTTTGTTATCTTATCGTCCACCGATGTGTTATCTGTTCAATGATAAAAACTAATTAGTCAAGCGCCAATGCTAACCTTTGGCCTTGAGTTTCTTGTTATGGCAATGTTGTTGATAGCAGTCTATCGCGAGACCGTGCAAGGGAATTATGGGGCAACTGCTCTTGTCGCCAAGCCGAGCAAGGAATTTTACTGGCGTAGAGTTCACAGTGGATAGAGTTGGCAGAGTGGAGTTGACTTCAATGGCACAGATGGGTCCCATAATTTGGAACAATATTTAGCGGCGAGGATTTTTGGGTGGAGTTGGTGGTGACTAATGACAGGTGGTGGGGATTTTTATAGAAAAGGGTGAGTATGGTAGCGGGGCTTATGATAGCATGGCTATTTTTTTGTGGATGTCCCAAGGGAGAGAAAAGAAAAAATTTGGTATGGCTCTGATCCAAATGTTAGGACATTGATCGGAGGGATAAGGTAAAATGCAAAAATAAGAAATGAATCACTGTTATAAAGGAATCACTGTTAAATTGGAGGAAGACCACCCAATGAAATGTAAATGAATATATATTTGATTGATGATAAATTACACCAAGTTGAGTGCTTATTTCTATGTGCGTGGAGTTGTGACCAAGGGTCACAACTTTGTGAAAGAGAGTAATAACTAATTAGCAAATAAGTGACTAGGATGATGGTTAGGAGTAGAATCCTAACAATGGTGAAGGAGGTGGAATGAACTCATCAACCACCATAATGAGTATGAG
The DNA here is from genome assembly GCA_028583015.1 of Wollemia nobilis. Classification (NCBI taxonomy): domain Eukaryota; kingdom Viridiplantae; phylum Streptophyta; class Pinopsida; order Araucariales; family Araucariaceae; genus Wollemia; species Wollemia nobilis. Next base: position 17,554,905 of record JAQPPZ010000521.1, read on the forward strand.
GTGATCAGGAGGGGTATAGATGATATACTGGCAATAAGTGGATGGTAGATTAGGAGAGGAGAGATCATCCAAAGGAGGGGTCTTCTCAAAGGTCTCATACAAAAGGTGATATGGATTGGAAGATGCGACATGGTACATAGGACTAGTGCTAGGGACTGAGGTCCCTATCAATAGATCAGGTGGAATGATAGAATCAACCTTCTTAGACTTAGAAGGTGGATTAGTGGCATGAGAATAAGAGGTGATTGCAGTCATGATAGTTTGTTAAGTAGCCTCAGTGGTATAATGAAGGGCTTCACACATTTGACTATGCATAATTGTTATGGTTATGTGTGCAGTAGTGCAGTAACAGCCAAAATATGTAAGATCTAGAATCTAGGAATGTCTATGGTTGAGTGGAACACTTTATGTTCTCAAAAATATAGGTTTGCATGAGGGGTGCAAACCACTTTTTAAGCTAGAGATTCACACGAGGTTGTGTAAACCACAAAAAATAGAAATAGATGATGAATAAGTGCTCTAGAATATTTCTATGTGCTATGTGAGAAAGTTGTGACCTGAAAGATAGGTTTGGACCACTCCTACAACCATATATTCACATGGGGTCATGTGAACCTTGATAAATAGTGACATAGGATTGATTTTTTACTGTGGAGACCCTTTGTGTGCTCTTTGGACCTATTTTGTGAAGTTTTGTAGCTTGGAAGCTAGGTTTACATGGGGTGGTATGAATATATCTAAGCGTAATAAATTCACATGAGGGGGGTGCAAAAAACCTAAAAATAGATAGTGCAGTGCTTTGCATGGAAGTGAAATTGTGGAACAATTGAGTAGTGAGTTATAGCAAGTTTGATATGCTATTGTAACCACTTTTACAAGACTCAACAATAAGCAAATGTTTTTCTCTTTTGGTTTTTGTGTGTTTTTATGAGAGTTCTATAACCGTAATAATAAAAAACCATGGGAAATGGGTGAGTGCTACTTGAAACAAATATGTTGTAGAATAGAACCTTTAACATCCAAAAGTGCATAGAATAGAACTATGTTTCCAATAGGCGAATGGCTATCTAGGTGGAATTAGGAATAGTAAAATGGTATCCAAAAGAGGGGACTCAAAATGCTCTGATGAGTCAATATACTCTCACAAAGAGAGGTCACACTGTCAATGTGTTGCTACCGGTCCTAATCAAGGCTTTCGTTTAACCCTCATGTTTAAGGCATGCACAATAATGATTAGTTGTGCACATTGATTATTTTGAAAATCCCTATGGTAAATGGGATTTCTAAGACTAATCCTCTTTGAAGGTATCTTCCAATGATTAAATATGGATAACCAACACTCAGAATGGGAAGGAACGATCGGGTATTAATGCCAAAATGATCCACTCGGGGGGCTACTATGGTGACTAAAATGGAGGGTGAGCCAATGGAGGGTAGAACTCTGATCTCATCAAACTCTAGTGTTGAATTGGTGATGAAATCCAAATCAAACTGGAGATGAAAGCCAATCCTTACACCATTTAATTGTGGAACATGAGTGTGTGGTGTTTGTTGTGTGATATTGTTTTAGAAGAAAATCTACCCTAAATGCCTTTTCAAAGGAAATCTATGCTAAGATGCCTTTTCAAAATAAATCTAATTAATTGCATCCTCACAAAAATAAATTTAGTCTAATGGTTTTTGGAATGAAAATCTAATTAATTGCTTTTGAAGGGAAATGACAAGGAATGAATCTAGTTAAATGCTTTTCGAATGAAATCTAATTAAGGGTGCTTTTGGAAAGAAAAGTCTAGCTAGATGCTTTTCAAAGGGAAGCTAATTAGATGCTTTGGAAGGGAAATGACACGAAGGGAAATGATAGGAAATGAAGCTAAGCTAGAAATTAGGTGTAAATCTATCTAGAACAAACAAGTAAATGTGATTTAATGACTGCAAGCCCAATAGAAAAGATTAGCCCCAAAATGAAGGAAAAATATAAATTTCACACAATACCTGCATCCAGGTGCATGTAAAACATTTGGATTCACCTTTTTATTTGAGGTTGTGTGTGTTCTAGAAATTTGCACCCCAAGGTGCGAACCTTTCCTCTATTACTAGGTTCACACGGGCCCATGCAAATCTATTTTTGAAGACTGGGTTGACTGGTTTTGTGGTCATGATGATGATTTTGAAGCTCCTGGAGGGTCCTGAGACAGATATCTGCACAGAAAAGATCCAAAAGTCAATTTTGAACATGACAAGCCAACATAAAACCCTAAGATACTTCGCATAAACCTAAAGAAAGCAAATTACAGGAAAATAAGCCAACTATTACCACACAAAAATACAAGGATGCTTTAACCTTGCATACACTATGGCAAGAGATGATTTGTGGTCTAGGTATGGGGGCACGCAATACCCAGGAACATGAGGCTCTTAAACTCCCCTGAATTACTTTATTGATGGTTATGGGTGTTTGAAACCAATACATGTGCTTCTGGAATCAATTTTGAGGCAGATTGGGGAATTCACACACCCAAGTGTGTACTCTCTATCCTCTTTGGACGCTCATCGGTGCACCAACAAAACTTTTGCGATTTGGCCTTAGATGGATTTTAGGGCATTTTTTTGGGGTTTCTTCAAATATGAAAATTATATACCATGCAAAAATAGGCCACAATTTGTGTTAGAAGGCGATTAAGCTAGTGCTTGGTGGGGGTCCCACCGGGCATGCCAAAATAAAACCAACAAAAATGACACTATAATTCTCATTCAAAATCATAGAATCCACTGCTTTTGCTATTAAAATGATAAAAGGAGGTTACAAGTCAATATCCTTTTACAAATTTTGCCTTGAAGGCTACAATGGGGTCTTCCCTAAGGAAGCCCTTTCGGATGTGTACAAAGGTAGTAGGATCTGTCTTCTTTATGTTCCTCAGTTTTGATGGGCTTCTTGCTCATGTTCCATCGCTGGTTAGATGTGTTTGGTGTACCTATTGAACCTACAAAATATGGTTAGAGTGTTTGGGGCCTTGCCTTAGTCAAACCCCATGTTTATATAGAAAAAAGACTCTTAAACAATCTTAAAACATGATAAAAACTAATAAAAATTGTATAAAAACACTAAAATAGCCTATACTTACTTGATTTGGTGATTATGTTGTTTGTAGAAGAGGTTTTCATGGGGTCATGCGAACCTAGTGTGAATCGGGAGGTTCACACAGGGTCATGCGAACCTAGTGTGAATTGGGAGGTTCACACGGGGTCATGTAAACCTATATTTTTGTGATCGAATCTACAAAATGGGTTTCTAGATTGTCTTGGTGTAGTTTTTTCTTTGATTTTTGGTGGGTCACCTTCAAAAATTATACTTTTTGGTGTCTTTGACCTATCTTAGTCACAAGGAATGTCACAAAAGTAACTGAATTACTATTATAATATGTGTATGATGAATGTGTGATGGATGTGAGGTGGATGTAATGGTTTTAGTGATTTCGATAGAGTTTCGATAAGTAAAATTTGGTTGTTATTAAAATGGTGGAAAAGATCTTCTATTTATAGACTTGGCCAAGGTGAGAGGGAGGGGATGAGGTGTCCCCTATGAGGTGTCAACGGTGAGGTGTCCACATAAGAGGTGTCCTAGTTTATAAATGTTATTGGGTGAGAGAATCCCTCACCCATTCATAAATAATGATGACTTTTCTAAAAATATCCATTTTGCATTTATGAAGACCTTTTTGAAAATATCTTTAAATTAGAAAATTGCTTCTTTTGTGCAAAAGTCTCCATCTTTCATTTATGACCCAGGGAAATGTGAGGTGGAGAAATATCTAGGGTGAGAGGTGGCAAGGCTAGGATAGGCTAGGCTAGGTGAGGTGGAAGTCTAGGCTAGTCAAAATAGACTAGGTGAGATGGAAGGCTTAAATAAAATCAAGATTACATCTAATAAAGCATGTGATTAGTCTAAAAGCATATTTTGACCTAAATGTTGACTTTTTGACTATAAAGTGCTTTTTGACTATGGTGGAGAATTCAACCTTGGTTACGTTATGGATGAGGTCGCATGAGGACCTAGGGTTAAGCATAGTAAGGAGCTTAGCTAGCCCAAAGGGGCTAAGGGTGATGAATAGTGTATTTGATAAATGAATAGTGTTTTATTCAATTTATGCAATTTTTGAGGGTTTTGCAAATTGATTGACTGTGGAGATGAGGAAAGGGACAATGTGCAACTTTTGGGTGTCTACAAGAAGTGTTTTTTTTCCTACCAATATGAGTGGTGATGATATCGGAGGTGAAGGGATGTGAGTTAGAGATGATGATATCAGAATTTCTACTGAATGAGGTGGAGATGGGATGGGATGAGATGATGGAGGAATTGGTGGAGATGGAGGAGGATTATGAGGTGGTGATGATATCACTTGTTCCTTTTGCTCTTGAGAATGGGAGGGAGAATTCCTTGGGGAAGGATAAGGAGAAGGAGAAGAAAGGATATAGAAATCATACCTGCACCTACTAAAGTAGATTATTGAAAAATATCATCAGTACTTTATTGCTAAACTTGTTGAGTTGATTGCTCTATCACTGTGACCTATGTCTATTCAACTACTTGTGCTTGATCCAATTTCTTCTTTTTATTGACCTCCTTATTGGCCTCTCCAACTAAATATTTTACTTTTATTTTGAATACAATGGGAGTTGAAGGGTTAACCTTTGGAGCATCATCTTGTTGTTGTGAAGTTGGTGGTGTAACCTCTTGAACAATGGGACTTGAGGGCTTAGAGGGAGCTATAGTAGTAAATTTAACAGGAGAAGAGGCTAAGCCATGACTTGCTTTGTCTCCCATTAGACTTTGTGAAGTAGTTTCTACCCCCAAGGCTAAATATTTTGGCCTCTGTTCCACCTGAATATTTTCCACAATCCCTGATTCATATTTTCCAAGACCACCACTAGAATATCCTATATTTTTCATCATTACAGCTCTCACAGGGAAATGCTGCACATGATCTTGTGAAGGTTCATAAATGGGTTATGCTTTTTCAATCACTGGAGGTGAAGTTGTTGTAGTATTATCCTATTATTGAGATTGTGGGGAGGGAGAAGCTGGAGGTGTTTGATCTTTATCCTGCTTCTTTACCTCTGAATTTTTCCCTTTTGCCTTACCCTTTTCTGCTTTTCCTGTTTCAGCCTTTCTAAAGCTCAATGCTAAGCTTTTACCATTCTTGGCCATCCAAGTCTTAAGATGTTTATCATACTTATCAGAGAAATCAATATCAGATTGGCGACCAAACCTGGGGGCTATAGTATTTGTCTCAACTCTCATTTTCCACCATTCTAAAATTTTAGCCTCATCCCAACCAACCTTTTCTTGTATGGTTTGGATTTTTGCTTCTTTCAACTGGTGGGTTTTCTTATGCTCAGGATCATAATCAACCAATTGTTCATAAAAGTCTCTCCAAGGGGGTAGTGGTTCCATATTTCCAACATTCCATTCTAATGGGGAGCTCTCCTTATTATTTCTAGATTTCTCAATTTGTGGCCTCAAAGTCCTTTCAAATTTGGGAGCCTTATCACCATTGAGAGTTTTTAGCTTTTCCAAAAATTTATTAGTTGGGTCATACCTCCATCTTTGAGGAAGTTGACTAAGACCTAGTATTTCCATGGTTTGAGTAATATATTCATACTAACCTTTTCTTGTTACTATAATATCTTCCACATTAAGAGGGTAATTGACCATCCATTTTCTCTTTATCCCAATACCAAAAGTGTAGTTAATATAGTTATCTTACCTATAGTACTCTAATGCCAAAATCCTACTAGTGATAAAATATGGTAGCAAGAATGGTTTCTTAGTGAAGCCATAAAGCCTAATGATTATGCCCTCAATCAAAATGTACTAGTCTCCTTCTTTAGCTTGCTTTGTTTGTAATAATTCCTTAGCTAGAGGGGGAATTCTAGGACACTGTCCATACATGATTTTCAAGGCTAGCCCCAAAAATTCTCTATTGAAATTGTAATAGGATTCAAACCTGCTCAAGACCCTAGTCCATGTATAGACTGGTATAGGGTTTCCACTTTCATATTTGTTTATTATTGCTATCCAAGGCATTTCTTGCCTAGTAGCACTAAAAAATATCCATGCCAAATTAGAGCAGTGTCTGAATGAGGGAGCCTCAAAATATTTCTTCATTGCCACCAACTACTCATGCATTATTTTGGCAAGGAAAGTAGGCTAGTCAAAGTAAATTGGTTTGGTATTGCCATCACCCATAGGCATATTATACATTTTCATTGGAAATGTAGTAAACCATGGCTATCTACCAATCTCTCATATTTTCATCAGAATCTAGCTTGGCCAATGCTGCTAGCATGGAAAAGAGTTCAGGGTTGGTGAAATGCCTGGTGGTAATTGGGGTATTGGGTAAGCTATCTCTAGACCTTATGGTTTTAAATTGGCTATACACCCAATCCCTAAAATGGTCACCATTATTTGTACACCCTTTCAATGAGTAATACCTAGCTTGTTCATCTAGGTCGAAGGGCTTAGGATTTACATGTGGTATTCTACCCATGGCAAAGAGATCACAACAAGCTTGTGCAGTTATGTTAAAAAGGGTTTTTCCCTAAGCTATTTTAACTACCTTATACTTAGGGTCATAAAATTTTACTATTGCAACAATCAATTCTGGACATGGATGAACATAATCACAGATATAAAAGGACAAAAGAGAGCGGACAACACAAGTACCTTGAACTAAAATTGGTAGTCCTCCAAAAAATCTATTGTCAATATCTTGCCTTAGCTTATCTCTTATCTTCCATGTCATTATCATATCAACCACTACTAGTGCTTTGTCTATATAGCGTATGGCCTCACTTTGTTTCTGGCTCAATAGCTTGCCCTATGGTTGGTGATGCCATTTTTGAAGAAACCTCTAAAATTGCTCTTTCAATGCTCTATAAATTTTTGCTAAGCCTCTCTATCAATGCTCTCAAAATCTTAGCACACTTTGCAAAATGAATTGTGGCTGAATTATAGCTTTAAATAGCCTTGCATGCATGCCTTCTACCATTAATGTGGTAGCTGAATTACCACTTAGTCGCATGCTTCAAAATCTTGTATTGGTGGTAAAATAGTGTGGCTTGTAAGTGAAGCTTTATTCGTTGATTGGTCATGGCCTAGAACCTGTCGTGGCTCGCAACCAACTAACACTTTATTTCTTTTTTGGGTGCAACATGGAGCACATAGCAGAAAGGCTCTCATTTCTTTAGGCTTTGACTACTTTGACCTTTGGTTGAGAACATGTTGTGGGCCACAACCTCTATTTTTTCTTTTGTTGAAAAGTTAAAAGAAATGATGATATAATACAAATATGTACATATATTACAAGGGAAATGATTTTTTACTTAAAATACAGCTTAATATGATATCCATTAACTTGGATCAGCTGCAAATTCCCATTATGATATTGTAGTTGGAAAGCATTGTTCTTTTTGACTTCAAATATCTTGAATGGACCATCCCAGAAGGAATCAAATTTTTGGTGGTTGCTTGGTTTAGATTTCTCTTCATTCCATCTTAGGACTGAATCACCAACCTTAAATTTCTTGAATCTGGCCTTCTTATCAAACCATCCCTTAGTGTTCATGGAGTGTTTCTAAAAACTCTCATATGCTTTGGTCCTCTATTCTTCCAACTGCAAAAGGTGCATTAACCTAGCCTCTACTAGATTCTGATCTGGTTCATAATCTTGGCTAGCCAACCTTAGAGCTGGTATCTCAAGATGAGTGGGTAGAATAGCTTCTTTCCCATACACTAATGCATAAGGGGATGTATTGATTGACTTCTTGATAGTAATCCTATCTACCCACAAGGCCTGTTCTAAGAGAAGATGCCAACTTCTTTTATTGTCTTTCAGTGCTCTTTTCAAAATTCTAAGTAGATTTTTGTTAGTGGACTCTACTAGTCCATTCCCTTGAGGGTAATAGTTAGAAGAATTCTTTAGACATATGCCATATTGACTTGCAAATTCAATGTACTTTGCACCTATAAAATATGGACCATTATCACTCACTAGAGCTTTAGGGAGTCCAAACCTTGTGATCAGGATTTCAATAAATTCAATCACTACATCTTGATCAACCTTCTTGGTAGGAACTACCTCAACCCATTGAGTGAAATAATTAGTAGTAATCAAGATATATTTATGACCTATTAAAGAGTTGGGATTTATTACTCCAATAAAATCTAGTCCCCACTACTGGAATGGTTCTTCTACTTGAATAGGCTTAAGGGGAAATGATGCATTCCTATTCCTCCCTACATATCTCTGGAACTTATCACAGGTTCTTGTTGCTTTGAAAGTATCAACAAAAATAGTAGGCCAATAGTAGCCTACTCTTATTATTTTTATAGTAGTTACTCTTCTTAAAAAATGTCCCCTTGAAAGTCCTTCATGAAATTCTTCAATGACCTTTTGTTTCTGATTATCTTTCAAACATTTCAAAAGAACTCCATCAAGGTTCTTTCTATATATTCCCTCAGGTAAAAGGACATATCTCAAAGCTTGAAGTCTATATCTTCTTCTTTGTGAAGCATTAAGATCTTGAGGGCATACTCCTATTTGGAAATAACTTGTCAGCTGATCAACCCAATCTAATTTTTCTGAAAAACTATCTTCCTTTTCTAGATCCTAGATCTTGATGATAACAAGTTGTTATCTGATCTGAGCCTGCTTTTATTGCCAATTCTTGACATAATGCTCTACCTCTGACCAAATTTGTAGGATGGATTTCTACATCATATTATTGAATTTTGGTAATCCAACCAACTCTTTTATCACCCAACTCTCCTTGTAAGATGAAATTCCTAACATCTGGGTGTACCACATAAACCAGAGTCTTACTTTGAGCCAAGTACTATCTGAATTTTTTTAATGATTTCATAACTACAAATACTTGTCTCTCAATAAAATTATATTTAGTCTGGTACTCATGGAGAGTTTGACTCCAAAAAAATATAGGGTGTTCTTCTCCAGCATCATTCTTTTGTGTCAATACTGTGACATAACTCTCATCAGCTCCATAGGCATATAAAATGAAATATTTGCTAAAATTAGGGTTTACCAATACCGAGGTAGTAGCAATAGCCTGCTTAATTGCCTCAAAATATTGCTTCCTCTTTTCAATCCATTTGAACTCAATGTTCTTTCTAAGCAACTCTAAAATAGGTTTAACGATTTGAGCAAAATTTAAAATAAACTTCCTTACAAAATTGATCTACCCAAAGAAGGATTGCAAAGCTTTCTTATTCATGGGGAGAGGAAGAGCCAGTATTGATTTTACTCTATCAAGATCAATTGACATTCCCTTATTTAGAGACTACATGCCCTAATAACTTACCCTCATGGACTGCAAAAAATGATTTCTTTAGATTTAGAGAAATGCCAAACTCTCTACATTTTTGAAAAACCTGCTCCAAGTGTTCCAAGTGTGCTTGTTTTTCATGGGAAAATATAGTCATATCATCAAGATAGATAAGAATGACTCTATTAATCAAATCCCCAAAAGCATAGTCCATAGCTCTCTGAAAAGTAGCCCCTGCATTGGACAAACCAAAAGGTATTCTCTGGTAAGCAAAGGTACCCCATTTGGTAGTAAAGGCTATTTTGAACTGATCTTCATCCTTCACCCAAATCTGATTATATCCAGAGAAGCCATCTAATAGAGAGAACCTCTCAACCCCTACAACAATCTACAAAATTTGGTCAATCTGAGGGAGAGGATAGTGATCTTTTAGTGATGCCTTATTTAGGTTTCTGAAATCAACACATAGGTGGATGTCCCCATTATTTTTCTTGATAGGTACCAAGTTGGCAACCCATGTAGAATGTTTGATAGGGTAAATAATATTTGCTTTCAGTAGTTTGAGCAATTCCTGTCTCATTATAGATTCAATCTTGGGGTTCATAGGTCTCTATTTTTATCTAAATGGTTTTGCATCAGATTCTAGCTCAATAGTGTGTTGAATAATATTTTTATCATACACCTTAAGATCTTCATAAGACCAGGCTATAATGTCTTGGTATTGAAGGCATAGGGCCTTAAGTTCCTCCACTTCTCTTGGAGAACATTGAATGCCAACCTTAAGCTTCTTATCCTTTTCAATTTCAATCTCTTTATAAATTTCATCATCAATTTTCATGGCTCTTGATTTCTTTCCATATTCATTGTCAAAAAGACTCTCCAATGTGATCAAGCCCTTAGGAATATGATTATTTTTTAATTGTATGATATCCTACTGATCCATTTCTTGAGGTAAATCCTCCTATAAATTAGACAAGCAAGCCTCTCTAACTAGGAAGTCAATAATATGATCATCATTTTCAAAAACCTGCCAGAAAATCTATCTATCTAGTACTGAAGGTCTAAAAACTAATTTGACCCTTTTATCCTTAGCTAACCCCAAGTCTGAAGATGGACTAAAATTAGAACCTTTAATGGCTAAAGCATCAGCCAAAATATTCTAACTTCTAGGAATAGAATGGATGTTTAGAGCATTAAAATATTCCATCAAATCCCATACTCTATTCCTATATGTTTTTAAGTAATGGTGTTTGTTGTTGCATTTCTCTATAACTTGATTAACCACTAGTTCTGAATCACCATATATGTCCAACATTTTGATTCCCATTTTCTCTGCTTGCATTAATCCTAAGCATAAAGCCTCATATTCTACAACATTATTGGTACAAGACCAAGTCAGTCTATATGCAAAACTCTTTATACCTTCTGAAGGAGATTTCAAAATTATGCTAACACCAGCCCCATTTTTGCATCTTGCTCCATCAAAATGCATTGTCCAAATCTTTGACTCTCTTAGTGACTAATTGGATATGGCAGGGGTCTTTTTCTCAGCCTTAGAAGAAATGCTATAAGTGCCCATTCCTATTTCAAATAGACTATGATCCTCTCTAAATGGTAACTCATCTTCAACTTCTAAATCCTCAAGGATCTCTACTAGTTCAGGTTCCTCCATTACAGAGTGATTATACATGTCTTCCTCAATTTTATCAATATGATAAGCTACAAGTTTTTTAGGAGTTATCCTTATTATTTTACCTTTATATAGAATCATCATGCCAGAGTAGTCCAAATACATGTAACCTCCTAGCTTGGTAGTGAATTCCCTGGAAAGACATAAACCAAAATAAGGCTCTAGGTCTACTACTACAATTTCTTGCACAATAGTGACCTCTAGGGCCCTGTGTAATTTCATCAACACATCTTTTACAACTCCAATGGTCTTGACTGGTGTCCCATCCAATTGCAACACTCCTGGACAAGAGTGAGTATACTCCATTCCCATTTCATCACATACTACCTTAGGCATGACTATTGTTGAAGCCCCTGAATCTATCATGCAATTATGAACAATCCACCCTTCCATTCTTAAAGAAATGTAAAAGGGAGGGGGTTTATTTTTTAGGGTTGCTAGGGTCATCTTTTCTTGGCCATGTGATAGGTTGAAAATGGTAGTAGTTTGCTTTTCTTGAGAATTCTTGTTTAAAGAAGCCTTCAGTAGATCAATCTGACCAGGGATGAAGAGAGTGTCATAAATACTTTCTCTAGAAGGAGTCCTCTTTAGTTCTTCTACAATGTTGAAATCAAACTTTTCTAAAGGGATCTTCTCATACTTTTTGTCAGTTTCACCAAATTTCCTCTTATACTACTGAGTAGCTTCAAACCTTTGCCTCTTAGTGATGGAAGGGAATTTCAACTTCTCCTTTGCCTCCTCTTTAGAACTTGTTGGTCCGACTTTCATACACACCCCGTGAAGAATGAGCATAAAACTCTGATAACACTTATACGGGATAAATCCCACTCACTTTAGGATCTAGCTGGTTATCCAAGGTGTGAGTTATAGAGTCGGGTCGAATGTCAATTCACTCTTTTCCGCTTCTGGAATAGTTTTCAATATGGACTGTCTATTACCTTACAACGGGCTCAATGAACTTGTTCAGTAATGTTCAGAAGTTGTCACTTGTTGACAATCAGATTTAAAATTAATTCTTTGATCTAGCTCTTATGGGTCAGCAGATTTAAATAAAAGACAAATTTAAAAGAAAATAAAAATGGATCATTTCACGGTAAAACAAAGAGGGTAGGGTAAGGCAAGAAAGAGAAGTTTATCAAACTTAAGCTGTAAAACAAAACTACCAATTTTATTTATACTATCGGCTTCACAACAGAACAAATCAAAGAAGAAAGTGTCCAGCTTTTCTAAGATCACTTTCTACTAAGAGCATAAGGCGAGAGATGGAACAGATCTAACAGAAAATTATAAACCGAAGGGAAGTCGGTTAAAATTGATATCTTTCACCAGCAGCCTAGCTCGCACAGTGAGGACAGAGCAATTAGAATAGACTTGAACCTTAAATCTGTAATTTTCCCTAGCATACAATAGAACAAATGAAGCCTAACAACATATTTAATCTTGATAACACAGATTTACAACATATATTCAATAAACTTTAAAGAAACGAATAACAAAAGAAGATGAACTTATCACAATCTGCAAAAGATTAGGCTCCTGGCCATGCTATCACAGAAAACAAAAGCACATCAACTCCAAGTCCAGAAATAAAGTATTTAACAAAATTTGCAAGAAATTGCTTCAATAGCCTTTTATTTCTAAGTTTTCGCCTCCTGCGATTACATTGAGAAGAAGTATTTATAGACTCAGGACAGACCACGATCTTTTCAGAAATATCTTCTTCTCAAACCCTAAATCTTATCATCTTAAACCCTAGGACCCGGGTTTTACAATATAAAGCCATTTAAAACAAAGTCTGGATAAAACTTAACCATTCTGCAAATCAGTGCAGTCACTTGCCATAAATGGAGAAGATAGAATTCGAATGCCACTTGCATTCACCCGCAACTGTGAGTAAATGCCCTCATTAATTCCCTCGGGTAATCTGGATGAGTCACCACTTCTCTGACATTTCATCTCCGTAGAGCCATCCCTGAGTTGAAAATATCTGCAAGCTATTAATTCTGCCATAAATTTTCATTAAATGCATTCATCGGCAAATTCCGGTAACTGAGTGTAGATATTTTCATTTTTCGGCCAATTCCGACATATTCCATCAAATGGGCAGTTGCTTAGTCACCGTAAAGTCTCTTTGCGGCCAGATCTATAAAAATTGGATGAAACAGCAATTCTCGGCATCTTTCCTTTCAATATGGCTGTCTTTGATTAATTTGCACTTGACTTTATCTTTATGGCCATTTCTCCGTTATCATGTAAGTGCCAGATGGCTTCCTGCATGAAAGGACAAAAGATGGATTAGTACTTTAAAAATATTAAATCAAAACTTTAAATATTAAATCAAAACCCTAAAGTTTACTTGCATGTCGGCCTTATTTATCTGATACGTGGCTTGCAGTGTTTTGACACGTGTCGCAAAATCGTGACACGTGTCCATTTCCAGTTGTCTTTTCATTTTTGGCTTTTTCTGCCAGGGTCGCGAAAATGCGACATGTCGCGATTTCGCGACATGTCACGAAATCGCGACATCCCCTTTGCAACTTTCTACTTTCCGTGAAAATGCGACATGTCACGATTTCGCGACATGTCACGAAATCGCGACTTTCCCTCTTCAACTTTTTCCCCATTCCACGATCGAAATCGTGACATGCACTCTGCACACTTCTCCTTCCACACCATCGAATCGCTATTTCTCCTTCCTTCCCATCTGCATCTCCTCCCCCCCCTCCTGTCACATTCCACCTTCTCTCTTTCGCGAATTTTCGTCGACGTCACGAAATTTCGCAGACCTTCTCACTTCTTTCTCACTATGTCACGATTTCGTGACACTTTATGCCTTAGACATTTTCTTTAATTCCTTTTCTGCATCTGCTTCCTTCGCTTTGACTTGGACCTGTCACGATTTCGTGACATGTCACGAAATCTGACGATCCTATCCCGGCCCTCCGTCACATCCTTCTCCCTTTTCTCTCCCGCGACATGTCACGATTTCCGACATGTCACGAAATCGTGACCTTTCATGCCTTAGTCATTTTTCCTTCTCCGAAAATGCGACATGTCACGATTTCGCGACATTTCATCCTTCTTTCTCCCTCCAAACATGTCACGATTTCTCGACATGTCACATTCACGACGTTCTACATCTTGCCTTCTCTCTCCAAACTTGTAGCGATTATCGCGACATTTCCAAAATGGAATGTCATACATTTCAAAAAATGGAAAGTGTCGCGATTTCGCTACGTTTTGACTTAGCTGATTTTCTTGAAACCTGTCGCGATTTCGTGACATTTCCAAAAATGGAAGTGTCGCGATTTCGTGACTTTGCCAAAAAAGAAAAGTTTTGATTTTCAATGAATTTATCTATCTGTTTTCTGCATTTTTTTCATACCGGTGTAAGATTTTCTTTATCCATGAATGATTCTAGCATGTAAAAAGTGAAGTCTGAGATAACAAAGCCAGAATGCAAGAATACTTGGATACTTTGACACAGGCAAAACTTGAAGAAGAAAGAGGCAAGTAAAAATTTGGAATTAAAACCTGAAAATCATCAAGAGGGTCCCTACTGCAAAAATGAAAGCTCAAAGTTTTCAAAGGATGGAAATTCATTTTTCAGTGGGGGTGTGTTGCTTCTCAACAAATGGCGATATCTACGGGTAAAATAGTAGCATTATTTTAGAACCCAGGACTCTAGTTTCAAAACAACATAGACCATGTATCATGCCTTGCCACAGATATTCTTCAAAATAAATTGACTACTAATTGATAGTTGTTAAAATTTCCCAAGGACATACTAGGCTGAATTACTTAAGGAAGATTTCTGATGTGCAATTACAAGCGTATAAAACTTTCTTCAAGAATGATTGGATCGAATGTTGAACTCTGGATTGATCAGCTTTTCTAGATTGTAAAAAGGGGAAACCGAGTAGAGCTCTGTTTACTAGTTTAGCCTTTTACAGCCCCGACAGAGTTACCCTTTAGATTTACACGACCCAAATTTACAACTGTAAGGTAGAATCTACAACTTGGTAGAAGAAAAACATCTTTTGAAATCTTGGCTGCCTCTTTCATTATATAACTCTTTTTTTCTTTTTTTCTTTTTTATCTTTTTATATATATATATATTGGAAATAACAGTGCCAATTCAACTTTCATCTCTTTCTTTTGAAATACATCAACATCTGAAAAGCCTTAGAAAGAATAACAATTTTCTTTTAATATTTCATCAATCTGGAACTGCTTCAGCCTAGGCATTGATAGCCTCTATGGATACTCAAATAATTACATGAATCATAGTCCCCTCTTATAACCAACTTTTCTTGGATTCCCTAGGAGTTTCTCCAACCAAACAACATAGCAGTTTCTTTATAATTAAAACAACTGTGGCAAGCAAGACACAAAATCCAATCATCCTTCCACTGTTGTTCTGACTAAAAAAATAGTTCCACTATTCAGTTCAAACAGACTATCTCACAATTATGATAATGAACACTGGATTCTAGACTCAGAATAAAAACAATTTTTAGAAGGCTGACTTTTTATTGATGCTCAGGCAAAGGTTAAAGAACAGAATTTTAAAAGCCAAAGAACTTTGTATAGACTTCCAAGGATAAACACAGGCCTCTAAAAACAAAATAAAATAAAACTGCACAGACTTTAAAATAAACAGGCAGCAAAGAAAACAACTGGTTATTTACAAAGAAACAAAATAAACTCTAAAGAAATGAAATAAAACAAGAGCTATTTACAAAAAATAAACACTAATAAAAATAAAATACAGAACTTTAAAATAAAACAACTAACAACACAGGAAATAGAATACATAAATTAAACCCAAGAAAAAAAAGGCTATTTACAAAGGAAATAAAATACAACTTAGACAATAAAAACAAAACAAACTAAATTAAAATAAAAAGAACACTACAGACATTTAAAATTAAACTAAAACAAACAACTGTATAGACATTTAAAAGTAAACTAAACAAAGCAACTAAAAATTGTACAGGCAGTTAAAATTAAGCTAACGCAAAGCAACTAAAACTGAAGAGTTATTCACAATGTATACACATGTTACAACTTCTTTATGACTCATTCAAATGATACATTGGATGGAACAGTCGAGAAATAATGTTTTAAGTATTGACCATTAACAGGGAGGTCCAGAAAATTACCATCAAGGTCTTGTAAACGAAATGCATTATTACCCAGAATCTCAGCAATCTGGTACGGGCCTATCCATAGTGGCTGCAACTTTGTATGCTTACCCTTCTTCTCATGGGCCTTGTCCCATAGAAGCACCAAGTCTGCCAGTCTGAAAGCTTTCACTTTGGCCCTCTTGTCAAACCAGCGCTTGACGGTTTCTTGGTGCCGACTGAAGTGTTCCAGGGCTTGGAGTCTTTCATCCTGCAAGTTAGTTAGATCTAAAACACGGGCTTCTGCATCAGCTTGATCCTCAAAATAGTCTAAGACAAATTGGTAAGTAGGTAACTTCAGAGAGATGGGAACAATTGGCTGGGTACCATACAACAAAGCAAAAGGGGAAGTTTTAAGAGCCACTTTATATTTTATCCGATCAGCCCAAAGTGCATATTTCAATAATGTATGCCACTGCCTGGGTTTGTCTGCTGCAGATTTCTTAATGGCATTCATTAAATTCTTGTTTGTGGACTCAGCCAGTCCATTGCCTTGGGGATAATAGTTGGATGAGAATCTGATAACTATCCCCATCTGGTATGCCCATTCTGCAAACTCCAATGATTGGAAGGCTGGTCCATTATCACACACCAAATTCAGAGGAACCCCAAACCTAGTTATGACATTTGACTCTAGAAATTCAATCACTTCATGAGCTGTACTTCTTGTGGTGGCTGCTGCTTCAACCCATCTTGTGCAGTAATCAGTAGTTGTTAGAACATACTTATGCCCTGCTGAAGAATTTGGATTAATCACTCCCACAAAATCAAGTCCCCATTGCATGAAAGGTTTATTTATTACAACAGGTTGCAATGGTAGAGCCCGGTTGGCCTCTTTGGCTGCAAAAGTTTGGCACTGATGGCAGGTTCTTACATGCTGATGTGCATCTTTAAATAGTGTAGGCCAGTAATAGCCTGCTCTCAATATTTTATGCGCAGTAGCAGATCTTGATGAATGCCCTGCCCCTAACTTTTCATGAAAACTGGACATGACTTCATTGACTTCACTCGGAGAAATGCATCTCAAGAAAATGCCAGCATAATTCTCTCTGTACAAATTACCTGCTTTGAGGAGATAATGAGCAGCTTTCAGTTTTAATGCTCTCCTTTGGGTTCTGTTCAAGTGAGACGGGCAAACTCCAAATTGCAGCGAGATGAATAATATCTCCATACCGGTCATCGATTCAGAATTTAAGCGATTAACTTCTTCCCGTACGAGTACTTCGGCAATGTGTCGGGACAAACCAAGTCCTCCGATCAATTTAGCAGGCCGAATCTCTAAGTCATACTCTTGCAGCCTTGTAACCCAATTACCCCTTAGTTCACCCAACTCATTCTGACTTAGAAGGTATTTAACAGCTGGGTCTGGAACTATAGCATGAATTCTGCTTCTTAGTATGTAGTGCCTGAACTGCTTAACCGCTCTCACCAAGGCATAAGCTTGTTTGTCTAAACGAGAATATTTCAGCTCAGCCCCCTTTAAATTGGTACTCTTGAAAGCAATTGGATGTTCTCCGATTTCCCTCCGTTGGGTCAGAACTGTAGCAAGTGTGTGTTCAGAAGAAAAGGTGTACAGATAAAAATCTGCACTGAAGTCTGGGCTTACCAGAACTGGTGCTTGTTTGATGGCTGTCTTGATTTCTTGGAAGGCTGTTTTAGCTTCTGTGGTCCAGACAATCTGAGCAGTTTGCTTTAGCATGTCATTCATTGGCTTGACTATCTCTGCAAAACCGGAGATGAACTTCTTGACAAAGTTAATTTTTCCAAAGAAGGACCTCAACTCTTTCTTGGAGTTGGGAAATGGTATGCCGGATATGGCTTCAACTCTGTCCGGATCCATGGAAATGCCATCTTTTGTGACCAAGTGCCCAAGGAGCTTTCCTTCTGTTACACCAAAAATGCACTTCTTCGGATTCAAAGAAATGCCAAACTCCCTGCATTTGTTAAACACAGACTCCAAGTGTTTTACATGGTCAAACCGAGATTTAGAGAAGACTGTTAAATCATCCATGTAAACAACAATGCATTTACCCATAAGGCCCTTGAAAGCATGATCCATTGCTCGTTGAAATGTAGCTCCGACATTTATTAATCCAAATGGCATCCTCTTGTAAGCAAAAGTTCCCCACTTAGTTGTGAAAGCAGTTTTCATTCTGTCTTCCTTCTCAACCAATATCTGATTATACCTTGAGAAACCATCCAGGAAAGACATCATCTCCGAACCATTGACAATCTGCAACACCTCATCCATAGAAGGCGAAGGGTAATTATCTTTCTCAGATGCCTTGTTTAAATTTCTAAAATCCACACATAGGCGGATCTCTCCATTTTTCTTTTTGACTGGCACCAGATTGGCCACCCAAGTAGAATGCCTGATGGGAAAAATAATGGCGGCACTCAATAGTTTTTCTACTTCTTTCTGGATGAGGGGCTCTAACAGAGCATTGACATGCCTCTGTTTTTGTCGGAAAGGTTTGCAGAATTCTTTTAAAGGTATAATATGAGTGTAAACTTTAGGATCAAATACCTTTAAGTCTTTGTATGACCAGGCCATAACATCCTTGGACCTGTGAAGAAAATCAATCATACTTCTTTTTATTTCTGGATCACAGTTCTTAGCCAACTTGATGTGCCTGGGATCTTCTCTAGTCCCTATGTTCAGGTTTTCAGTCTCACTGTCTGTGGCACCCACATAATCCTCAGAATTCACCTTTTGCTTGATTTTGTCAACATCAAAGAGCCGCTCCAGCTCCACCATCCCTTTTGGAATTCTGTTGTCCTTCAACCTCATTATTCCCCTGTCATCATCTAAGCTGCTCCAGCAGAGTATCCCTTTGGCCCTCATCGATTATAGCATTTTCAAATGTGTTAGTACTCTGCAAAAAGTTTACAATCTGTTGATCATCAGAGAAAACCTGAAAATTATCTATATTGTTTGGGACTCGAAGGACAAGGGACTAACTCAATTGAAAACTTGTTCCATTTAAATTCTTCCAATGGTTTTAAACTTGCAGTTGAAGAAGCCAAGACATCTGCATGTGAATTCTGCTCTCCGGGTATGTGTGTCGGATTAAAAGCATCAAAGTCTTCTACAAGATCCCAAGCCTGATGTTTGTATCCTTTTAAATAAGATGCTTTACATTGGAATTTACCCTTGACTTGATTTGCCACCAATTCTGAATCAGTAAAAACTTGAATATTTCTTGCTCCTTTGTCCAAAGCAAATTTCAAACCTAATACCAGAGCTTCATACTCTGCTAAATTATTTGTACAAGGGAACTGTAGGCGGTAAGACATAAAATATGTCTGACTTTCAGGCCCTTTAAGGACTGCCCCTGTTCCAGAACCCTGTTTAGATCTAGCCCCATCCACATGAAGTGTCCAGACTTCATTAGTATGAACAGGATGGGCTTTATTAAACTTGTTATTTTGCCCCGTTGTTAAATTGTAGACTCCAATATCTACCTCTGCAATATTTACAGTTTCATTCTCTGCATTGTACTCAGTAATTGTATGCTTGTACCTGGGTTCTCTTTCAACCCGTAATTGATTTGCCACTCCTTTCCATGGCAACCACATGTGTGAAAAATCTGTTGCCAAGTATCCGTTCAGAGATCTCGACCAATCCCTACTCAACAGCATCCCGTACCCCACAGGGATATCCACAACCTGAATTTCAATTTTATGTTGAGCCCTTGGCTCAGATGCTAATTGGATATGAATATTTTGAAGCTCTCCAACAACTTTAACCTCTGATTTGTCTAATTGGACAACTCTCCTTTCAGACTTCATTGGGGTCAGACCCAACTGCTGACAAATGGCCAAAGGCATAACATTAGCAGATGCACCTGAATCTACCAAACAATTGTGTAAGTTCTTCCCAAAAATACGGACAGTCAGTAAAAAGGGGGGAACTTCAGTTTTTTCTTTGTACATGGCTAGATTGGCATTTGCTATTTTCTTTCCTTTGTCCACAGGTTTAGTAGTGGGGCCAGAGTATGTTTTTATCAAGTTGTCTCTCTGCTCTGAAATCTGGGCCAACTCATGTAGAGTAATGTTGGCCTTAATATTTTTCATATCCTCCACTATGTTATATCCTTTATTAAGTGGAGGGACAAAAGCATCTGGTCCTCTCAAATTCCCTCCCTTTGGTGGAGATGGATTATTGCTTGGAGAGGGGTCGGGAGGAACATTGTGAGAGTTGTTCGGAGGGGTTGATGTAGTATTAGGCTTCGGATTCCTGTTTCTCAGGTTGTAGTTATCTCTTCTATACTGTTGGAAAGCCTGCACCTCATCCATAGGCATTTCAACTACATTCTCAGATTCATCCGGGAAAGTGAAAGAATCCAGGACCATAGCTGCACTGTGGCCGGATGAACTTGGGCCATCAGCAGTTCTTTGATTTTCTGGGGAGATCAAATCCCCAGACAAAGCTTCAAATGCATTACAAAATTCCAGACAATCCAAC
The DNA here is from genome assembly GCA_028583015.1 of Wollemia nobilis. Classification (NCBI taxonomy): domain Eukaryota; kingdom Viridiplantae; phylum Streptophyta; class Pinopsida; order Araucariales; family Araucariaceae; genus Wollemia; species Wollemia nobilis. The sequence continues at coordinate 17,575,591 of JAQPPZ010000521.1, forward strand.
TCCCCATGCTTGAGAAGTGGCATGTATTCTGCACCAGTTAGGGAGAGCTAAATCGCAAATATTCACATCATGAGCTTTACCCTTGTAATCTTTATTAGGTTCATACGGGGGCCGGTTGAATCTGTTCGGTTGATATGAATACCTGTTGGAGTTGTCCCCAGTAGAAACTTGCCTTTTAAAACTCAAGAAATCATTGGCCAGCTTCTGAACTATCTTTGAGACTTCTTCAACTCTTGCATTGTCAGCCTCTTTGCCTGGGTTCTGTACATTCTCAACGAGTGCTACGACCAATGGATTTTTTGATGGTAGAGTCTGACAACTGGCAGCATCATCTGATGTGGAATAGGATTGAACACAGGGGCAGCTTGTGTAACCAGAGGAACTTGCTGAGCATTTAAAGGTTGGGGTCCCAACTGTCTTTCCAGAATCAAAGCTTCTTTATAAGCTTCTGTCAAATTAGTAACAGTGGGATCTCTCTTCAAGAAGACAGAGGTCATTGGATCCAGAGAGTTTCTAAAGATCTCTAATGCCAAGTCTGCATTCGGTACATAATACCCAGTAAGTCTACCATAAGCTTTCTGGAATCTAACATTATAAGATCTGATAGATTCACTTAATTCTCTTTTGATGCCAGAAAATTGCTGGTACAATATACTAGGATCTATCACTTCACCGAACTGTGACACAAAAACTTTTTCTAAGTCATTCCAGCTGGTGATAGAATCATTAGTGAGGTTTAGAAACCAATCATAAGCTCCCTCCTGGAGAGTGAACGGGAATAGTCTACAGGCAACATCCTCATGCTGTACATTTAATAATTTCAAAGCATTCTTGAATGCAACCAAATGTTCTTCTGCAGTTCTTGTCCCATCATGTTTATATTTGGGGAGATATCTTTTCGGATTTCTAGGCAGGTCATGGGCTATACCCGAAATATTCAAAGCAGTGGAGCCCAACCAATTTGCCATTACTACTTGGCTGACTGTGATATTCTGAGTTGTGGTTGGAGTAACTATCAGTGGTGATAAAACTATTTCAGACAGAGACTTGGCCCTTCTGAGGCTACTTCTTCTCGGAGTTTCTAATTCAGGGACAAGGAGCTCTCCAGCTCTAGGGTGGGACCTTGTTACCCTGTATGTAGAATCCAGCTTTTCACAAGCACTTACAAACTTACAATCCTTAACAGAGTACTGAACTTGAGGTCTTCTTTTCTGGCAATCTTAAAATATTGTACTGACAACTTACAATACTGACCGGAGTTCATAGGCCCTCCTTCTAGCGCCATTTTTAAATGTTGGTCCGACTTTCATACACACCCTATGAAGAATGAGCATAAAACTCTGATAACACTTATACGGGATAAATCCCACTCACTTTAGGATCTAGCTGGTTATCCAAGGTGTGAGTTACAGAGTCGGGTCGAATGTCAATTCACTCTTTTTCGCTTCTGGAATAGTTTTCAATATGGACTGTCTGTTACCTTACAACGGGCTCAATGAACTTGTTCAGTAATGTTCAGAAGTTGTCACTTGTTGACAATCAGATTTAAAATTAATTCTTTGATCTAGCTCTTATGGGTCAGCAGATTTAAATAAAAGACAAATTTAAAAGAAAATAAAAATGGATCATTTCATGGTAAAACAAAGAGGGTAGGGTAAGGCAGAAAGAGAAGTTTATCAAACTTAACTGTAAAACAAAACTACCAATTTTATTTATACTATCAGCTTCACAACAGAACAAATCAAAGAAGAAAGTGTCCAGCTTTCTAAGATCACTTTCTACTAAGAGCATAAGGCAGAGATGGAACAGATCTAACGAAAAATTATAAACCGAAGGGAAGTCGGTTAAAATTGATATCTTTCACCGGCAGCCTAGCTCGCACGAGTGAGGACAGAGCAATTAGAACAGACTTGAACCTTAAATCTATAATTTTCCCTAGCATACAATAGAACAAATGAAGCCTAACAACATATTTAATCTTGATAACACAGATTCACAACATATATTTAATAAACTTTAAAGAAACGGATAACAAAAGAAGATGAACTTATCACAATCTGCAAAAGATTAGGCTCCTGGCCATGCTATCACAGAAAACAAAAGCACATCAACTCCAAGTCCAGAAATAAAGTATTTAACAAAATTTGCAAGAAATTGCTTCAATAGCCTTTTATTTCTAAGTTTTCGCCTCTTGCGATTACATTGAGAAGAAGTATTTATAGACTCAGGACAGACCCTGATCTTTTCAGAAATATCTTCTTCTCAAACCCTAAATCTTATCATCTTAAACCCTAGGACCCGGGTTTTACAATATAAAGCCATTTAAAACAAAGTCTGGATAAAACTTAACCATTCTGCAAATCAGTGCAGTCACTTGCCATAAATGGAGAAGATAGAATTCGAATGCCACTTGCATTCACCCGCAACTGTGAGTAAATGCCCTCATTAATTCCCTCGGGTAATCTGGATGAGTCACCACTTCTCTGACATTTCATCTCCGTAGAGCCATCCCGAGTTGAAAATCTCTGCAAGCTATTAATTCTGCCATAAATTTTCATTAAATGCATTCATCGGCAAATTTCAGTAACTATGTGTAGATATTTCCATTTTTCAGCCAATTCTCGACATACTCCATTAAATGGGCAGTTGCTTAGTCACCGTAAAGTCTCTTTGCGGCCAGATCTGTAAAATTGGATGAAACAACAATTCTCGGCATCTTTCCTTTCAATATGGTTGTCTTTGATTAATTTGCACTTAACTTTGTCTTTATGGCCATTTCTCCGTTATCATGTAAGTGCCAGATGGCTTCCTGCATGAAAGACAAAAGATGGATTAGTATTTTAAAATTATTAAATCAAAACTTTAAATATTAAATCGATTAAAACCCTAAAGTTTACTTGCATGTCGGCCTTATTTATCTGATACGTGGCTTATAGTGTTTTGACACGTGTCGCAAAATCGTGACACGTGTCCATTTCAGTTGTCTTCCATTTTCGGCTCTTTTTTGCCAGTCACGAAAATGCGACATCCCACGCGACATGTCACGATTTCGCGACATGTCACGAAATCGCGACATTCCCCTTCCACTTTCTTCCCTCCATCGACATCGCGAATCATGACTCATTCCCCTTCCTCTTCCTTTTCGTCACATTTCGGACTTTTCCTTCTTATCTTCCTCCCTTCCATTCCACTTCCTTTCTTTCTTCCATGTCACGATTTCGCGACTTTCACATGTCCGATTTCGTGACTTTCTATGTCACGATTTCGTGACACTTTCTGCCTTAGCAATTTTCATTTAATTCTCTTTTCTTCTTTGACTTGGACTGTCACGATTTCGTGACATGTCACGAAATCGTGACATCCGTACGCCTCGCTCCTCTAAAACGTCCGATTTCTGACATTCTCCTTCTCCTTTTCTCTCTCCATGACATGTCACGATTTCTGACATGTCACAAATCGTGACCTTTCATGCCTTAGTCATTTTTCCTTCTATACATTCACGATCACTTTCCTTCTTTTCTCTCCAAATACATGTCACGATTTCGCACATGTCCATGACGTTCCGTACATCTTGCCTTCTCTCTCCTGTCGCATTTCTTTTTCGCATATCCACATTTCCAAAAATCGATATCGGACATTTCCAAAATGGATCATTTCGCTACTTTTCACTTGCGATTTTTGAAACCTTCGCGATTTCGCGACATTTCCAAAAATGGAAGTGTCGCGATTTGACACTTCCAAAAAGGAAAGTTTTGATTTTCAATGAATTTATCTATCTGTTTTCTGCATTTTTTCATACCGGTGTAAGATTTTCTTTATCCATGAATGATTCTAGCATGTAAAAAGTGAAGTCTGAGATAACAAAGCCAGAATGCAAGAATACTTGGATACTTTGACACAGGCAAAACTTGAAGAAGAAAGAGGCAAGTAAAAATTTGGAATTAAAACCTGAAAATCATCAAGAGGGTCCCTACTGCAAAAATGAAAGCTCAAAGTTTTCAAAGGATGGAAATTCATTTTTCAGTGGGGGTGTGTTGCTTCTCAACAAATGGCGATATCTACGGGTAAAATAGTAGCATTATTTTAGAACCCAGGACTCTAGTTTCAAAACAACATAGACCATGTATCATGCCTTGCCACAGATATTCTTCAAAATAAATTGACTACTAACTGATAGTTGTTAAAATTTCCCAAGGACATACTAGGCTGAATTACTTAAGGAAGATTTCTGATGTGCAATTACAAGCGTATAAAACTTTCTTCAAGAATGACTGGATCGAATGTTGAACTCCGGACTGATCAGCTTTTCTAGATTGTAAAAAGGGGAAACCGAGTAGAGCTCTGTTTACTAGTTTAGCCTTTTAGATCCCCGACAGAGTTACCCTTTAGATTTACACGACCCAAATTTACAACTGTAAGGTAGAATCTACAACTTGGTAGAAGAAAAACATCTTTTGAAATCTTGGCTGCCTCTTTCATTATATAACTCTCTTTTTCTTTTTTCTTTTTATCTCTCTTTTTTTTATATATATATTGGAAATAACAGAGTGCCAATTCTATGGGTCTTGCTCAACTTTCATCTCTTTCTTTTGAAATACATCAACATCTGAAAAGCCTTAGAAAGAATAACAATTTTCTTTTAATATTTCATCAATCTAGAACTGCTTCAGCCTAGGCACTGATAGCCTCTATGGATACTCAAATAATTACATGAATCATAGTCCCCTCTTATAACCAACTTTTCTTGGATTCCCTAGGAGTTTCTCCAACCAAACAACATAGCAGTTTCTTTATAATTAAAACAACTGTGGCAAGCAAGACACAAAATCCAATCATCCTTCCACTGTTGTTCTGACTAAAAAAATAGTTCCACTGTTCAGTTCAAACAGACTATCTCACAATTATGATAATGAACACTGGATTGATCAGCTCAGAATAAAACAATTTTTAGAAGGCTGACTTTTTCATTGATGCTCAGGCAAAGGTTAAAGAACAGAATTTTAAAAGCCAAAGAACTTTGTACAGACTTCCAAGGATAGACACAGGCCTTTAAGAACAAAATAAAATAAAACTGCACAGACTTTAAAATAAAACTATACAGGCAGCAAAGAAAACAAAACTGCAGGGTTATTTACAAAGGAAACAAAAAAAACTATACAGGCATTAAAGGAAATGAAATAAAACAAGACTGCAGAGCTATTTACAAAGGAAATAAACTGCACAGACCTTAAATAAAATAAAATACAACTTTAAAATAAAACATACAAAAAAAATAAATACATAAATGAAAGAAAAAACTTACAAAAAATAAAATACAAAAAAAAAAAAAAAAACTAAAACTACATTAAAATAAACTAAACAAAACAACTAAAACTACAATGAAAATTAACTAAAATAAAAACTAAAACTACAGAGTTATTCACAATGTATACACATGTTACAACTTCTTTATGACTCATTCAAATGATACATTGGACGGAACAACCGAGAAATAATGTTTTAAGTATTGACCATTAACAGGGAGGTCCAAAAAATTACCATCAAGGTCTTGTAAACGAAATGCATTATTACCCAGAATCTCAGCAATCTGGTACGGGCCTATCCATAGTGGCTGCAACTTTGTATGCTTACCCTTCTTCTCATGGGCCTTGTCCCATAGAAGCACCAAGTCTGCCAATCTGAAAGCTTTCACTTTGGCCCTCTTGTCAAACCAGCGCTTGACGGTTTCTTGGTGCCGATTGAAGTGTTCCAGGGCTTGGAGTCTTTCATCCTGCAAGTTAGTTAGATCTAAAACACGGGCTTCTGCATCAGCTTGATCCTCAAAATAGTCTAAGACAAATTGGTAAGTAGGTAACTTCAGAGAGATGGGAACAATTGGCTGGGTACCATACAACAAAGCAAAAGGAGAAGTTTTAAGAGCCACTTTATATTTTATCCGGTCAGCCCAAAGTGCATATTTCAATAATGTATGCCATTGCTCGGGTTTGTCTACTGTAGATTTCTTAATGGCATTCATTAAATTCTTGTTTGTGGACTCAACCAGTCCATTGCCTTGGGGATAATAGTTGGATGAGAATCTGATAACTATCCCCATCTGGTATGCCCATTCTGCAAACTCCAATGATTGGAAGGCTGGTCCATTATCACACACCAAATTCAGAGGAACCCCAAACCTAGTTATGACATTTGACTCTAGAAATTCAATCACTTCATGAGCTGTACTTCTTGTGGTGGTTGCTGCTTCAACCCATCTTGTGCAGTAATCGTGAGTCGTTAGAACATACTTATGCCCTGCTGAAGAATTTGGATTAATCACTCCCACAAAATCAAGTCCCCATTGCATGAAAGGTTTATTTATTACAACAAGTTGCAATGGTAGAGCCCGGTTGGCCTCTTTGGCTGCAAAAGTTTGGCACCGATGGCAGGTTCTTACATGCTGATGTGCATCTTTAAATAGTGTAGGCCAGTAATAGCCTGCTCTCAATATTTTATGCGTAGTAGCAGATCCTGATGAATGCCCTGCCCCTAACTTTTCATGAAAACTGGACATGACTTCATTGACTTCACTCCGAGAAATGCATCTCAAGAAAATGCCAGCATAATTCTCTCTGTACAAATTACCCGCTTTGAGGAGATAATGAGCAGCTTTCAGTTTTAATGCTCTCCTTTGGGTTCTGTTCAAGTGAGACGGGCAAACTCCAAATTGCAGCAGATGAATAATATCTCCATACCAGTCATCAGATTCAGAATTTAACTGATTAACTTCTTCCCGTACAGGTACTTCGGCAATGTGTCGGGACAAACCAAGTCCTCTGATCAATTTAGCAGGCCGAATCTCTAAGTCATACTCTTGCAGCCTTGTAACCCAATTACCCCTCAGTTCACCCAACTCATTCTGACTTAGAAGGTATTTAACAGCTGGGTCTGGAACTATAGCATGAATTTTGCTTCTTAGTATGTAGTGCCTGAACTGCTTAACTGCTCTCACCAAGGCATAAGCTTGTTTGTCTAAACGAGAATATTTCAGCTCAGCCCCTTTTAAATTGGTACTCTTGAAAGCAATTGGATGTTCTCCGGTTTCCCTCCGTTGGGTCAGAACTGCAGCAAGTGTGTGTTCAGAAGAAAAGGTGTACAGATAAAAATCTGCACTGAAGTCTGGGCTTACCAGAACTGGTGCTTGTTTGATGGCTGTCTTGATTTCTTGGAAGGCTGTTTTAGCTTCTGTGGTCCAGACAATCTGAGCAGTTTGCTTTAGCATGTCATTCATTGGCTTGACTATCTCTGCAAAACCGGAGATGAACTTCCTGACAAAGTTAATTTTTCCAAAGAAGGACCTCAACTCTTTCTTGGAGTTGGGAAATGGTATGCCGGATATGGCTTCAACTCTGCCCGGATCCATGGAAATGCCATCTTTTGTGACCAAGTGCCCAAGGAGCTTTCCTTCTGTTACACCAAAAATGCACTTCTTCGGATTCAAAGAAATGCCAAACTCCCTGCATTTGTTAAACACAGACTCCAAGTGTTTTACATGGTCAAACCGAGATTTAGAGAAGACTCGTTAAATCATCCATGTAAACAACAATGCATTTACCCATAAGGCCCTTGAAAGCATGATCCATTGCTCATTGAAATGTAGCTCCGACATTTATTAATCCAAATGGCATCCTCTTGTAAGCAAAAGTTCCCCACTTAGTTGTGAAAGCAGTTTTCATTCTGTCTTCCTTCTCAACCAATATCTGATTATACCCTGAGAAACCATCCAGGAAAGACATCATCTCCGAACCATTGACAATCTGCAACACCTCATCCATAGAAGGCAGAGGGTAATTATCTTTCTCAGATGCCTTGTTTAAATTTCTAAAATCCACACACAGGCGGATCTCTCCATTTTTCTTTCTGACTGGCACCAGATTGGCCACCCAAGTAGAATGCCTGATGGGAAAAATAATGGCGGCACTCAATAGTTTTTCTACCTCTTTCTGGATGAGGGGCTCTAACAGAGCATTGACATGCCTCTGTTTTTGCCGAAAAGGTTTGCAGAATTCTTTTAAAGGTATAATATGAGTGTAAACTTTAGGATCAAATACCTTTAAGTCTTTGTATGACCAGGCCATAACATCCTTGGACCTGTGAAGAAAATCAATCATACTTCTTTTTATTTCTGGATCACAGTTCTTAGCCAACTTGATGTGCCTGGGATCTTCTTCAGTCCCTATGTTCAGGTTTTCAGTCTCACTGTCTGTGGCACCCACATAATCCTCAGAATTCACCTTTTGCTTGATTTTGTCAACATCAAAGAGCCGCTCCAGCTCCACCATCCCTTTTGGAATTCTGTTGTCCTTCAACCTCATTATTCCCCTGTCATCATCTAACTGCTCCAGCGAGGTATCCCTTTGGCCCTCATCGATTATAGCATTTTCAAATGTGTTAGTACTCTGCAAAAAGTTTACAATCTGTTGATCATCAGAGAAAACCTGAAAATTATCTATATTGTTTGGGACTGAAGGACAAGGGACTAACTCAATTGAAAACTTGTTCCATTTAAATTCTTCCAATGGTTTTAAACTTGCAGCTGAAGAAGCCAAGACATCTGGCATGTGAATTCTGCTCTCTGGGTATGTGTGTCAGATTAAAAGCATCAAAGTCTTCTACAAGATCCCAAGCCCGATGTTTGTATCCTTTTAAATAAGATGCTTTACACTGGAATTTACCCTTGACTTGATTTGCCACCAATTCTGAATCAGTAAAAACTTGAATATTTCTTGCTCCTTTGTCCAAAGCAAATTTCAAACCTAATACCAGAGCTTCATACTCTGCTAAATTATTTGTACAAGGGAACTGTAGGCGGTAAGACATAAAATATGTCTGACTTTCAGGCCCTTTGAGGACTGCCCCTGTTCTAGAACCCTGTTTAGATCTAGCTCCATCCACATGAAGTGTCCAGACTTCATTAGTATGTACAGGATGGGCTTTATTAAACTTGTTAATTTGCCCCGTTGTTAAATTGTAGACTCCAATATCTACCTCCGCAATATTTACAGTTTCATTCTCTGCATTGTACTCAGTAATTGTATGCTTGTACCTGGGTTCTCTTTCAACCCGTAATTGATTTGCCACTCCTTTCCACGGCAACCACATGTGTGAAAAATTTGTTGCCAAGTATCCGTTCGGAGATCTCGACCAATCCCTGCTCAACAACATCCCGTACCCCACGGGGATATCCACAACCTCGAATTTCAATTTTATGTTGAGCCCTTGGCTCAGATGCTAATTGGATATGAATATTTTGAAGTTCTCCAACAACTTTAACCTCTGATTTGTCTAATTGGACAACTCTCCTTTCAGACTTCATTGGGGTCAGACCCAACTACTGACAAATGGCCAAAGGCATAACATTAGCAGATGCACCTGAATCTACCAAACAATTGTGTAAGTTCTTCCCAAAAATACGGACAGTCAGTAAAAAGGGGGAACTTCAGTTTTTTCTTTGTACATGGCTAGATTGGCATTTGCTATTTTCTTTCCTTTGTCCACAGGTTTAGTAGTAGGGCCAGAGTATGTTTTTATCGAGTTGTCTCTCTGCTCTGAAATCTGTGCCAACTCATGTAGAGTAATGTTGGCCTTAATATTTTTCATATCCTCCACTATGTTATATCCTTTATTAAGTGGAGGGACAAAAGCATCTGGTCCTCTCAAATTCCCTCCCTTTGGTGGAGATGGATTATTGCTTGGAGAGGGGTCGGGGGAACATTGTGAGAGTTGTCCGGAGGGGTTGATGTAGTATTAGGCTCCGGATTCCTGTTTCTCAGGTTGTAATTATCTCTTCTGTACTGCTGGAAAGCCTGCACCTCATCCATAGGCATTTCAACTACATTCTCAGATTCATCCGAGAAAGTGAAAGAATCCAGGACCATAGCTGCACTGTGGCCGGATGAACTTGGGCCATCAGCAGTTCTTTGATTTTCCAGAGAGATCAAATCCCCAGACAAAGCTTCAAATGCATTACAAAATTCCAGACAATCCAACTCCCCATGCTGAGAAGTGGCATGTATTCTGCACCAGTTAGGCAGAGCTAAATCACAAATATTCACATCATGAGCTTTACCCTTGTAATCTTTATTAGGTTCATACGGGGGCCGGTTGAATCTGTTCGGTTGATATGAATATCTGTTGGAGTTGTCCCCAGTAGAAACTTGCCTTTTAAAACTCAAGAAATCATTGGCCAGCTTCTGAACTATCTTTGAGACTTCTTCAACTCTTGCATTGTCGACCTCTTTGCTCGGGTTCTGTACATTCTCAACAAGTGCTACAGCCAATGGATTTGCTGATGGTAGAGTCTGACAAACTGGCAGCATCATCTGATGTGGAATGGGATTGAACACAAGGGCAGCTTGTGTAACCAGAGGAACTTGCTGGGCATTTAAAGGCTGGGGTCCCAACTGTCTTTCCAGAATCAAAGCTTCTTTATAAGCTTCTATCAAATTAGTAACAGTGGGATCTCTCTTCAAGAAGACAGAGGTCATGGGATCCAGAGAGTTTCTAAAGATCTCTAATGCCAGGTCAGCATTCGGTACATAATACCCAGTAAGTCTACCATAAGCTTTCTGGAATCTAACATTATAAGATCTGATAGATTCACTTAATTCTCTTTTGATGCCAGAAAACTGCTGGTACAATATACTAGGATCTATCACTTCACCGAACTGTGACACAAAAACTTTTTCTAAGTCATTCCAACTGGTGACAGAATCATTAGTGAGGTTTAGAAACCAATCATAAGCTCCCTCCTGGAGAGTGAACGGGAACAATCTGCAGGCAACATCCTCATGCTGTACATTTAATAATTTCAAAGCATTCTTGAATGCAACCAAATGTTCTTCTGCAGTTCTTGTCCCATCATGTTTATATCTGGGGAGATATCTTTCCGGATTTCTAGGCAGGTCATGGGCTATACCCAAAATATTCAAAGCAGTGGAGCCCAACCAATTTGCCATTACTACTTGGCTGACAGTGATATTCTGAGTTGTGGTTGGAGTAACTATCAGTGGTGATAAAACTGTTTCTGACAGAGACTTGGCCCTTCTGAGGCTACTTCTTCTCGGAGTTTCTAATTCAGGGACAAGGAGCTCTCCAACTCTGGGGTGGGACCTTGTTACCCTGTATGTAGAATCCAACTTTTCACAAGCACTTACAAACTTACAATCCTTAACAAAGTACTGAACTTGAGGTCTTCTTTCTGGCAGTCTTAAAACATTGTACTGACAACTTACAATACTGACCGGAGTTCACTAGGCCCTCCTTCTAGCGCCATTTTTAAATGTTGGTCCGACTTTCATACACACCCCGTGAAGAATGAGCACAAAACTCTGATAACACTTATACGGGATAAATCCCACTCACTTTAGGATCTAGCTGGTTATCCAAGGTGTGAGTTACAGAGTCGGGTCGAATGTCAATTCACTCTTTTTCGCTTCTGGAATAGTTTTCAATATGGACTGTCTGTTACCTTACAACGGGCTCAATGAACTTGTTCAGTAATGTTCAGAAGTTGTCACTTGTTGACAATCAGATTTAAAATTAATTCTTTGATCTAGCTCTCATGGGTCAGCAGATTTAAATAAAAGACAAATAAAGAAAATAAAAATGGATCATTTCACGGTAAAACAAAGAGGGTAGGGTAAGGCAGAAAGAGAAGTTTATCAAACTTAACTGTAAAACAAAACTACCAATTTTATTTATACTATCAGCTTCACAACAGAACAAATCAAAGAAGAAAGTGTCCAACTTTCTAAGATCACTTTCTACTAAGAGCATAAGGCAGAGATGGAACAGATCTAACAGAAAATTATAAACCGAAGGGAAGTCGGTTAAAATTGATATCTTTCACCGGTAGCCTAGCTCGCACAGTGAGGACAGAGCAATTAGAACAGACTTGAACCTCAAATCTGTAATTTTCCCTAGCATACAATAGAACAACTGAAGCCTAACAACATATTTAATCTTGATAACATAGATTCACAACATATATTTAATAAACTTTAAAGAAACGGATAACAAAAGAAGATGAACTTATCACAATCTGCAAAAGATTAGGCTCCTGGCCATGCTATCACAGAAAACAAAAGCACATCAACTCCAAGTCCAGAAATAAAGTATTTAACAAAATTTGCAAGAAATTGCTTCAATAGCCTTTTATTTCTAAGTTTCTGCCTCTTGCGATTACATTGAGAAGAAGTATTTATAGACTCAGGACAGACCTTGATCTTTTCAGAAATATCTTCTTCTCAAACCGTAAATCTTATCATCTTAAACCCTAGGACCCGGGTTTTACAATATAAAGCCATTTAAAACAAAGTCCGGATAAAACTTAACCATTCTGCAAATCAGTGCAGTCACTTGCCATAAATGGAGAAGATAGAATTCGAATGCCACTTGCATTCACCCGCAACTGTAAATAAATGCCCTCATTAATGCCCTCGGGTAATTTGGATGAGTCACCACTTCTCCGACATTTCATCTCCGCAGAGCCATCCCTGAGTTGAAAATGCTTGCAAGCCATTAATTCTGCCATAAATTTTCATTAAATGCATTCATCGGCAAATTTCGGTAACTGAGTGTAGATATTTTCATTTTTCGGCCAATTCTCGACATACTCCATTAAATGGGCAGCTGCTTAGTCACCGTAAAGTCTCTTTGCGGCCAGATCTGTAAAATTTGGATGAAGCAACAATTTTTGGCATCTTTCCTTTCAATATGGCTGTCTTTGATTAATTTGCACTCAACTTTGTCTTTATGGCCATTTCTCCGTTATCATGTAAGTGCCAGATGGCTTCCTGCATGAAAGAACAAAAGATGGATTAGTATTTTAAAAATATTAAATCAAAACTTTAATTATTAAATCAGATTAAAACCCTAAAGTTTACTTGCATGTCGGCCTTATTTATCTGATACGTGGCTTGCAGTGCTTTGACACGTGTCGCAAAATCGTGACACGTGTCCATTTCTTGTCTTCCATTTTTGGCCCTTTTTTTTCCAGGGTCATGAAAATGCGACATGTCACGATTTCATGACATGTCACGAAATCACGACATCCCCTGCTATTTGGCAACTTTCTACTTTGTAAGCCACGAAAACGTGACATGTCACGAAATCGTGACTTTCCCCGAGCTTCGACAACTTTATTCCAACTGTGTCGTGATTTTGCAACGTCGCGATTTCGTGACACCTTCACTTGCTGTTCTTCCTTTGCTTATTTCGCGATTTCGTGACACCGAGCCAAGCCTTACCTTTCTTACCTTCGCCGGCTGTAGCTTCTCCTTGTTTGGCTGTCGTGATTTCGCGATGTCGCGAAATCGCGACGTCGCGATTTCACAACAGCCCTCAACTTTGCCTTTGCCTTCGATTTTCTTTTCACGCTGTCACGATTTTGCGACATGCCGCTCCTTGCTTTCCCACATGTCACGATTTCGTGACATCGCGACGTCACGATTTTGCGACACTTTCATGCCTTAGTCGATTTTCATTTAATTCCTCTTCTGCATATTCTTCCTTCGCTTCGACTTGGACCTGTCACAATTTCATGACATGTCACGAAATCACGACAGTCCGTACACCTCGGGCTTCCTCCGCGAAAAACGTCGTGATTTCGCGACATAGCGATTTTGCGACATGTCACGAAATCGCGTCTTTTCTCTCCAATGTGTCGCGAAATCGTGACCTTTCAATGCCTTAGTCGATTTTTCCTTCTGCAAAAATGCGACATGTCACGATATCGCGACCCTTTCATGCCTTAGCGACTTTCTCCCTCTTGCAGCCGCGAAAATGCGACATGTCACGATTTCGCGACATGTCGCGAAATCGCGACATTCCGTACGATCTTGCCTTCTCTCTCCAAACCGGTAGCGATATCGCGACATTTCCAAAAATGGAAGTGTCGCGATTTCGCTACGTTTTTCATACTTAGCCGATTTTTCGAAACCTGTCGCGATATCGCGACATTTCCAAAATGGAAGTGTCGCGATATCGCGACATTTCCAAAAAAGGAAAGTTTTGATTTTCAATGAATTTATCTATCTGTATTCTGCATTTTTTTCATACCGGTGTAAGATTTTCTTTATCCATGAATGATTCTAGCATGTAAAAAGTGAAGTCTGAGATAACAAAGCTAGAATGCAAGAATACTTGGATACTTTGACACAGGCAAAACTTGAAGAAGAAAGAGGCAAGTAAAAATTTGGAATTAAAACCTGAAAATCATCAAGAGGGTCCCTACTGCAAAATGAAAGCTCAAAATTTTCAAAGGGTGGAAATTCATTTTTCAGTGGGGGTGTGTTGCTTCTCAACAGAACCTAACCATTATTTATTATTCATTTTCTCTCCCTGCTTTGGAGAGTTTTTATCCTTTTCTTGTTCCCTAGGAATTGGATTACTCTTATCAACTGCCTATGGAACCGAGAATCTATCATTATTTGGTAGGGGTTGTTCCCTTTTATTTTGAGAAGGAACTTGGAATTGACCCATTTTTTGTGGATCTACCTACAATGTTTTCTTTTCAAATCTAGTCAGGACATAAATTGATTCTTCTTCTAAGGAATCTGGTCCAAACATATCTAGTTCATGCTACCTTAACATATTGATTCTTCCCTTTTGGATTCTCTTAGCTTTCTCTATGGCTTGTTGTACATGATGTTGGTACATTATGCAAGTGTCAAAGTCATGAGGGTCATTTGCAAACTAAACACTAAACATTCACCAAAATAGTTTTAGGGACTGATTCATGATCCTCACAATTTTAATTAACCCTAGGCCTTGTATTATTACTAGTATCAAGCTTCTGATCTCTATTAATATATGGTAATATTCTCTATTGATATATTTCTATATCTCTTTTTTCCATGGTGTTCACCTTATTATTTATTGTTTTTAGAGTATCTTTGATATCAAACAACAAAGTTGATTCTTGAGAAGTTTGAGGTGGGAGCGAAGGAAAATAAACTAAAGTAGATGATATTTTAGGAGGAATTGGAGTCATTTGGGGAATTGGTAATGACAGGAATGGATAATCCATATATGAGGGTGTTGATATCTTAGCTTGAGGTGTAAACTAAGGATTTTGAGAGAAATAAGGCATGACCATTTTTAGGGGAAGCCTTCCTATAGCTATTAGGATATTCTCTACATGCACAACTGCATGGTCAACTTGTGGAAAGGAATTTATACCTAATTTTTGAGTTTGTAACCCCAGGTATAACCTAAGGTCTCTAATGCAATACATAAATGCAAGGGGAGCAGATGGTCTAGCTTTAGGAGGGATTATTTTCCATGTCCTACTAAACCTCAAATTGAAGTCAAAGACTAACTCTTGTGGATGTTTTTGCATAGTTGTGAATTGATTCAAGAGTGAGAAAGGATCAACTAACTCATTAAACTCTTCCATAAAAGGATCAAATAATCCATGAACTGATGTTTTTGTCTTCTAGGTTTCTAAACCGGTGAAGTATTTTACCTCTAAAGGTTAGGGCTAGAAGCTTGATAATAACATCTTTATTTTTGATATTGTGAATAGCTACTAAATTTAATATATCTTGATAATGCTCATAAGTAGTTTTACCTGAACCATCATTTATAGGTATAGCTTTGGATGCAACCTGAGGGATATCATTAATATAAGGGAGTCCTAAGGGACCAGAGGTATCCCAATCAAGGTAATTTTATGGAAGTTGATCTGATTTATATTTTGTTGATGAGCCATTATTACTGGGATTTTTAATGGAATTGATTCTAGGGGAACCCAATGATTTGATGGTATTGGGACCTCTTAAAAAGGTGAATCTAGAGATAACCTTATTGTATACCTTGATATTCTAGGTGGTAGTGTTAGCTTTTAATGATATATATTTAAGGAAATGTAACCACAAGATCTAAAATGAGCAAGCAATGTTAACTATATGATAATGACAATATAATATGTAGGAAAAATATATAAGAAACTTTTGCAATAACTCAAAAAATATCCATTAATGAAATCTCACAAAAATAGTACAATGTTGTATAATGGAGGTCTCAAACACTCCAAAATTCATGCATGATCTACATTGTATCTACCTTCTCTTCTCATCACTATTCTCTACTATTCTATATGTTTCTCCTCTCTCATTCACTCTATCAAAGGCCTATATATAGAGAGATATGTCCCTTGGCCTTTCACCTACCTATGAATCTTCATATTTATATTCTATGACTCATGTACATGTGGAATACATTCATATTTACATCATCAAGTACTTTGCACATTCTAAAACGTGTATTTATTACATTGCATAAAGTAAAAATTCAAATCCGAATCTAATATAAACTCCTAATCTAAAGATTTACCCAAGGTGATACATTGGCATGTACCAAATAATATAATATATTCCAACATCCCTTGGTATTATATTATTTGGGTATTGAAGAATTTAGTCATCAATATGATCTTCATCTTGGTTTTGAAACTTGAGCTCTTTGTTCCTGCCTTCTTCATTGTACTCTCTATCTGTATCTTGATTAGGAAAAAAATTAGTATCTTCATAAAACACTATTTTTACTGTAAGAGCTTTAACTTCATGTTCATCTATAGGTTCTTCTAGTTCCTAAATTTCTTGAATCTCTTGAACTAAGTGTACTTTTTGTTTCCCTTTCTATATTGTAGTTGAGGATAATTGTATTAATTATGAGAAGTATATGGATTTTGAAACTGTTACTGATATTTTGAGACTAAGACATTGTTAGTCATTTCATATTTTACTAAACTTTCCACCTCATATTCTTGTAGGATATTGACTAACTTATCAAATGATGTATCTTTACCTATAATTTTTAAAGATGTTACTAGATGCTTGTAGCTTTCTAGAAGTGCTCTTAGGATTACTTGAACAAGAAACTTGTCTTCAATAGTTTCTCCAAAGGCTAATAATTTTCCTTGGAAAAATTCTATACTTTCACCACTATTAACTTTTAGATAATGTAATTGTGTTTGAAAATTTAGGATAGTGTCTTTATTCCTTCCTTCAAATATCTTGGCTAAATTTTTTCAAGCTTCTATAGAAGTTGTTGTTGAACTAATGTATGTCTATATTTCATCTGTAATTGTAAAATTTATTATCATGAGTGCTTTTGCTTCATTTTATTCAAACTTTTGACTCTCACTATCTCCTATAGTAGGTTTAGTTTTTTCTCCTTTAACAATATCCCAAAAATTTTCAACTATCAATATTGACCTCACTTTGTTTTTCTATGAAGTGTAATTAGGTCCTTTACATAGTTAGAATCCTGAAAGTATGAATTTGTTTGTAGCCATAATAATACTTGTAGACTACCTTATATCTCCCTAGTTTTGAATATACTATGGTCTTGATAAAGTGCTTAGCTTTATTTAAATTTCCTTTGAGTTGAATCCCTTTTATCTTCCTAATGTTAAACTACTATTTTTCATCTTATTTCTTCCTATTTGTGAAAGCTAGAAATATTTTTAATGCACTTTCATTTTGAAAATTTTCTCTATTTTCAAGACCCTATAGCTATATTTATTTTGTCCCTTTAATTTGTATAGGAGACTAGTATCAAATATAATTTTCCAACTTTCAAGTAATTTTATGTTTTGCTTCCTATATCCTTTAATTTTCAATGGTTATGGTTTCTAAATTTCAAGATATTTAATTTGGTGTTGAACTCCTTATATCTCCCTAATTAAAAATTTAGAAAATGAGGATATTTGCAAAAATAATGCTTCAATTTCAAGGTAGAAAACCTTATATCTCCTAGTTTAATTATTTGCAAATATTTTGATACTTGAATCTTTAAATAATGCAATTTTGAAAAAACTCTTAAGTTATAATTTCCTTACTTCAATTGCCTTTCTAATCCATCAATGAATTATCTAAGGTTGTAATTTCCTTATATCTCCATGCATTAATTAGTTAAACTTAACCTTAGAAATAATAGACCTTATGCCTCCTTAAACTTGATGGAATGCAAATAATAATTTAATGTCAATATACCTTTCTCTTTGGTGAGGCACTACGTATTGATTGACTCCTCCTTTGACTACACTTTTCAAGCTATTTGGGTGTTGTTCTCTCTTCAGACTTTGGGGCATGATAATACTAATTTTATTGCTCCTATTTATATGGTGCACTCTTCCACTTTAGACTATCCTCCTTATTATCTTCAATATTATTTGACTCTAGAAGCTTGATATACATGCTCTATTTAGGTTTGGGCTATTAATACTAAACTATATCCTTTACATTGTGTACCACATGGCATATAACATAGCCTTTGGATATAGTTCTTCCCTGTTAGGTGATGTAGAGATGTTGTAATATTTAGATGGCATTAATATTAGATAGTGCAGACGTTACACTCTTTGGACTCTGCTATTATATGTCACAAGTGTTATTTCACCCTTTGGATTTTGGATTAATGATGATATATTCCATCCTTGCCTGTATGAGGTATTACTAAGGACTATTGCTATTAGGTGGTACAGGTGTTATTTCAAACTTGGATGATATATTCCCCCCTAAGGCATTTCTAAGAACTTGTTGGTACTCTTCTCCTTTATGCCAAATGGAATATGATTCAATTATTCACTATGATAAGTGGTGGCTTTTTCTCTTGCATGTAACCTAGATTTCAACATTCCCTTATTTTCCTTTAACATAATTGCCAACTTCTTGCAAGTTGTTTGTTCTTCTCTTGCAATAGTTGTGTGCTTCTTGATATCCAATGTATGGTTGTGGTTCCTCTCCAACATAGGTGGCTCTTCCTTTGGTCGTATTTCAATGCTCATCTCCTTGGTGGTTGTTCTACCAGATATTTGGACCTCTTCCACTTGGGTAACACCTTGATATTTACTTTATTTCCCTTGCTACTTACACCTATTCTTGTTATCCTTACTTTATACCTATCTTATTTCTTTTACTATAGGTGTCTATTCAATATGAGTGCTACCTTCTTGGAACTATGTGTAACCACCAAAAATGGCTCACACCTAATGCGATCTATTGTAATTGATAAAAGATAACAAATGAACATGCACCAATTGACAACAAAAAGGAAACAAAATGCAAGAATATTTATTAATTCCAAATTGAATCAAGTTACATATTCATCCCTCTTAGGGATACCCATTTTGATAATTCAATTACAACAGATCTAATCCCTATCAAGGGTAGATGTGAATAAAATGCCTTCTAGGGTGACACAAACTGCTCTAATGACCCTCTTCTCCATGATTAGAGGCATTTGCTACGTTGAATGGCATGATC
The DNA here is from genome assembly GCA_028583015.1 of Wollemia nobilis. Taxonomy (NCBI): domain Eukaryota; kingdom Viridiplantae; phylum Streptophyta; class Pinopsida; order Araucariales; family Araucariaceae; genus Wollemia; species Wollemia nobilis. The sequence continues at coordinate 17,594,901 of JAQPPZ010000521.1, forward strand.
CTGTTAATCTTGCATTCAAGAAACAACAAGAAGCATGTTAAAATCAAAGGTAGCCTCTCTTGATGAGGCCTTTAGAGGATAATATATCAAAAGATGTCATGACTAGCAATAATCAATAAAATGCAAGAAAGATGCTAAAACTATGCAAATAATATAAAATTGTCATAAAACATGTAAGCGAAAGCACATCTAACTATCTAATGGCGTAATTACCAAATTAGAAGCATGGAAGCATGAAAAATATCCATTAGAATATCAAATGCCACAATGAAAGCAACATGCATAAAAACTATAAATCTATCTGTCAGGCTCTCTAAATTGCTAATTAAACTGGTAATAAAGCTAATATAACCTAGCTAAATAATCTGCAAAAGGAAAAACAAGGGAATCTCCTCTAGTTTGCTCATCGTAGGTCTGATGCACCGATGTCACTATTAACCATGGCTGAGAGCTGTGATGGAGATCTGAGTAGGGTTGACCTCCAAATTAGGGTTTTCTATTTGATCCACCTTGTCAAATTGATGTCCAAGGATCACCTTTGTTTCCTCTCATCATTTTGGTGGTTGAATTGATTTTATGGTGCATGGATTGCATGAATTGATGTTTCTTGGATCTTCCTAGTCTTCTAGGGCTTCCATAGTAATTTGATCTCCAATTGGATATCAAAAGTATCCCTCTCAATGCATGTAGTTGCTTATGCAATTCAATAGGGCTTTGTTGCTCAATTGACTATCCCTCTCTCCAGACTTATCCCCAATTTGGAGGGGGATCTTATAGCAATTTCCCAAGGCTAGGGATGGCTTCCTCATGAAGCCAAGATTAATATTGGATGGTTGAGCTTGTTGGATGGAAGGATCCTAAACCTTCCTCACTCAAACTGCTCCAATCTACAACCAATTGGCCATTGTAACTGTGAACACCAAAATGGCCTCACACCTATGCTTCCTACTATGTAAAAGGAAATAAGAGATACAAAAGAATGCATTGCAAAATTGACAACAAATTGGAAAGAAGAACACTTTTATTCCATTTAGAAAGAAGCCAATTCCGGTTACAAATACGTCCCTCTTAGGGATACCATTTTGATACTCTTATTACAGTAGGAAAAGCATATGAAATCCCTCTCAAGGGTGAATGTGAGTTTCAAGCCATTCGGGGTGACACGAACTGCTCTAGGGTGGAGTTGACCCTCTTCTTCACGTTGAGGAAGGAATTGGATGGTTGAATCTCCTTCGAATCTGCTTTCCTACGGTCAAGAAACAACACAAAAGCATTAATAGCATAGGCAACCTCTCATGATGAGGCCCTTTAAAGGATATAAACATGAAGATGCCATAACACTAATGAAATCAAGAAAATGAACAAATCATGCTAGACTTATGCAAAATTCATAAATATTGCTTGAAACATAGAAATGGAAAGTACAGCTATCTATCTAATGGATTAATTGCATGAAATAATGCATGAGAACATGAAAATAAGCTAATTATGTCCTACTTGCCATAATGGAAATAACCTCATGAAAACCCTAATTAAATTAGTCAGTGTCTCTAAAACATGAAATAAACTACTAAAATGCTTAATCTAGTCTAATGAAGCATAATGCAAAAGAAATAGTAAGGAGATCTATCACCGGTTGCAAACCGTAGCTCAGATGAGCGGTCTGCACTATACACCATGGCTGTCAATCGCGATGAGCAATCAAGTAGCTTTGCCCTCCAAATCAAGGGTTGTGGGCTTGATCTTCCTTGTCAAATTGATGATCAAGGGTCACCTTGGTGTCCTCTGACTGGATTGGTGGTTGAATTGCATAATTGGGCCTCCGTTTGCCCGAATTTGTATTTCTTGGCATTCTAGCTCCTTAGGGCATCCATGGCACAAATTGACATGATGCTTGATGAATTGGCAAGTGAATAGCAACTAAACTCTCTCAATACACTCAAGTGAGTCTACAATTCGATAGGGCTTCACTGCTCTAATCTCCAATGCACTCTCTCTCTATATCTTTGCCCTAATTTGAAGGGGTACTTATAGGATTACCCAAGGGCTAGGGGTGGCTTCATGGAGAAGCCAAGATCAAGAAGAGGTGGTTAGGATAGTTGGATTGGAAGCTTTTCATCCTTCAACTACCTTCTTCTAGAACAAATGGTCATTCAAACCGATTTGGCTCGGATGAAGGCCAACTGAACTTCAGTTTAGACCATAGGTGACAGCTATGGTTCAGACTATAGACCGTAGGTCTCAACCATGGTTCAGACTGATTAGGCCAAGGAGCCCAAATTGAGTGGTTAGAACCACTGCTCTATCTTGGAGTCTATCCAAGATCTTCCATATGGTCTTGTAGCATGTCCCATATGAGTAGTCACCCTCGACATGACGCATTTTAGGTGTCTACAGATGCCCCTTTTGAGATGCATTGTGAGATCGAACAACGCGTGAGAAAAAATACACCTCCTAAAATGATGTCGAAGGTTCCATGATGATCATTAATCTGATCAACATTAGATGCCCCAGGTCCTGCAAAAGGATGTGCATCCTAGAATCATTGCTTCCAACTAGGTGAAAGGCTTAAATTTGAAAGAGTTTGCACTCATCATCAGACATTCGGGTAGCTTTGGTGCTACAATAGGAGTTAGGCCTATATAACCGAAAGGAGGAGAGCTACAAACTAACTATCATATTTGCTATTTTCCCCAAGCAAAGGGGTAAGCTTATGATAGTTGTTGACAATGATTCGTAAGGATGAACGCAATTTTGACAAGATCAAGGGATCTACGATTTCAGGGATCTTCTATTGACTTTGATTATGATTATGATATTATGACTACCCCCTCAAGCGATGAGTCGATGAGGGTAATGATAATGAATGAAGTGATGAGGTCGCTTGACCATTATGAATGATCTGAACAAACTTAGAATTTAGCATTTAATTACTTGGCTAGGCCTAGTTCAACTTATGATTGCAACTATTAATAGTAATTGCACATTTCTATCCCATGGAGCGGTCAGGCTGCAATAGCCTTCTTAGAGAATCAAAATGATACAATGCCAATTAGATTTATGTTGAATCAATTTGTCGATGATCTACTAAAAATATGTCATAGGAGAAATGACATGAAATGCCTCGTTCTCATGGAGCGGTCCAGCCTTGAAGGCCTTCTTCGGGATTGAAAAGAAGCATATCAAATCAATGATGACAATTTTACCCCAAATGTCCTTATGGTTATTTACTCATCTCATCGGATTGCATGGAGTGTCAGTCACTGCAACCACCAAGTGTCTAGGGTAAATAACTGAATACGAGGTGCATTTGGCTTTTGACTTATTTGATAATATTTTTGACTTTTTGAATTTTTAATTGATCCTGGTGCTTGAAAATCACCAAATTTGTTAAATTGATTGCTCTTATTGAGATTCTGATCCATTAGGAATCATTAATTTATCATTTAAAACCTTCCCACGATGGGATTTTAGTGCATTTAATGCTAGTTGCAAACCACACGCATGGCTACGGTTGGAAATTTCAAATTTGGGAACCAGAGCTACTCGATCAAAACCCTAATTTTGGGACCATGATTGTCAGCTATGGTCCGACAAAATTAGAAAAAGTATATAAATTTTCCCATTTGAAAATTTCATTATTATTCCTTGAAAGTAATTGCAACTGGAGAGCTCTGAGAGGTGAGGAAGCATTATTGATGTGAAATGCTACTGAAACCACTACCTACGACCTCACACACATCTCGATGGTAGACCCTTCACAACCTTCATCCAGTAGAGGGATCGGTGTAGGAAAGGTAACTCGAAACCGAGTCCTCGCACTCCTTACCAATTTAAAATGAACCACATTAAGTAATGGGTCTAATTAACCTCACTAAACTACTGGTAAAGAACCTCACATTAGTCTAGGCTAGATTAGGATTTTAATTTTTTGGGTGCCAGGCTAGGAAGTGACCCAAAAGGGTCACATTCCTAGACCATAGTAGATGTAGTTCCCAATTGTCATATTGGGGACTGCAGCTATCAGCCATGGTGGGATTCAAATCCCAACGGTCAAATTTGATCATTACGCTGACCATAGATTTGACCTGCGATTCTGCAACTTTTGAAAAAAATTTCAATTTTTATTTTTTGATTGATTTTTGGCAATTAATGCCATTTATTGCACTTTTGAGATGCATTTTTAATTTTTATCACTTTTTGCATGTTTTTGTATTTTTTAGCAATTTTTTAGATTTGTTTATCATTTTTAGGTCATTTTTTACTATTTTTAGTTATTTTTAGTTATCTTTTTCCTTATGCATTATTTCTTTTCAAAAATTGACCTCTAGAGCTAGGGAGCTGGATCTCCTATGCACCCTCCATAGATAGCTCACTGACCTAGAGTGGGAGTGGTTCAGTGCGGTTGGCTTTGGCTATGTGCTTGATCTACCTACGATCAGGGTAGATCAGGCATACATGACTATGTTGGCCCGATACTGGGATGTACGGACCAACACATTTCACCTACCCATAGGTGAAATGACTATGACATTGGAGGATGTCTACCGGATCTTCAGGATCCCGATCGATGGGGAGCCCATCACCTCCTCTCCCTTTTAAAGCAAGGAGGATGTCTTTGATGATATATTTGGTGACCATAGTGAGGATGCCTAGGGCAGGATTGATCATGGGGGTATCCACATCGGATATTGGTAGGAGAAGGGCATCTTCTCCATTTGAGAGGTCATCTTTATGCATCTGGTCATTCAGATTGTGCTTCCAGACTCCTCGAGCATGAGGATCCCCTAGAACCTCCTAGCCATTGTCAAGAGAGTTACATAGAGCTCCATGATAGCCACTACTCTTAGCTTGGGGGAGCACTCTATTATGTTAGCTATACCAGGAGTTATACCAGGCTATACATAGGAGTCGAGTTGGTATCAGCTATAGCCTATTACTTCAGATCTAGGGCTGGCAACATATCAAGATCGAGGTCGACCGACCTACCGCTCATCATCACTACTATTCCTGATGCATGCCAGTGCTATGTGACATGCTGGCCTCATGAGGAGGAGGGGTTCTAGAGTAGGTCCCATGCTAGGGACATGGACCATTATATTACTATATTTGCATAGCTCTAGGTAGATGACATAGAGTGGCATCCGTACATGGATTGTCCTGCATGGGCAGAGGCTAGCGAGTGACTATGCTAGGCTAGGAGGGATAGGTGGTTACTCGGCCACAAGGTCAAGATCCATGAGTATCAGTACTACTCATGGGTCCTATGATAGTTTGGGCTTGTACAAGATATTTAAGTTGCCTACCATCTATCGATGCCTAGTACTAGAGAGGGATTTACCCTAGATTCAACCGACACCGCTTGGAGATGAGGTCGATGACTTCTAAGAGTCGAGCATGGCTAGGGCTAGGACCACCCTAACGTATGATACTTGGTGGTCCCTACTATAGTGGTAGGGATGAGGCCCCTCAACCAAATAGATGATGAGGCAGAGGTTGATCCAGAGGGGTGCAATGTGCACCAATGGACCGAGGGTGGATGGGGCGTAGAGGCCACCATAGAGGATGCTCCATAGGTTGAGGCCAAGGAGGAGGCACCAGAGGAGGGTGAGGCACCTCCAGAAAGTGAGGTGGGTAGCTACTAGCTCAGGTTGTTGATATTCAGAGTCAAGTTGGGAGGCTACAGACCTAGTTGTTATAGGGGATACTTCTATCACCATAATAGAGGTAAAGTGTCTCATAGAGAGAGGTAGCTACAACAAGCCCAGGAGGAGAGCACAACTCTCACAACATGGGCTACAAGGTAGAGACATAGGTACATGATCTCACCAGTGAGCATGATCTAGCATAGAGATTGAGTGTAACTATGTAGAGAGAGATCTACTCAGGGTACAGAGGGGGATCCTTCATCCTCATAAGCTATCATGGGACCTCCAACCACACCATATTCATTACTACAGAGGTCGTGACCCCATGGTAGAGATCTAGTGCTTACATTCCCTTATGGAGGAGGGACAAGAGGATACAGAGGGTAGCTCAGATCCAGCTAGAGGGCCACATCAGATTGATTGGTAGGTAGGTCCCAGAGGATCCACATACTTAGGACCAGAACAGGATCCAGGACTAGGGATGACAGGAGTCCTCTCGACTTAGCCATAGGACCCACTAGGACCGAGAGGACACATAGGTCCTCTAGCACACATGGAGCTAGCTCACAGAGGAGCCACAGGGATGGTAGGGGTGATGGGGTGACTCACAGTTAGGGGTTAGAGCCCTTAGTACAGATCTCAGAGATACTTATTGTACTATTTTTGAGTGTAAGGTCGAGGACCTACATAATTGTAGCCTACGAGTATTTTGATGTACCTCTACGTACTCATTAATACACATATATGATATTGATCATTTTGGCTCATTATGTGTACTTTTTATTTTTATATTTTATGTTTATGTTTATGCACATGGATGCAGATGTTCATATTGATGCTATGTTTATATGATGTGATGTATGGATGACATGCACTAGATAGCTATTTTAATTTATGATGATGATGATATGCAGTGATCTAGATGCTTAGATGTGCTACTTATGATGGATGCATATGGATGTGATATTTACTTTTAAATGCATATTTAATTTTGCTTTATTGTATGCATTTAATTTATGATGATGTCACAATATGCTGGTGCAATGTATGTAATGCATTATTTACATGATGGTAATCTAATGTAAATGAACCTGTATGCTTTAATCACTTAAAACATAAGGAATGAATGTGATATGTGTTTAACAATCTAATGGATGACACCACAGAATGTGTAAAAATCATGAATGTAATTGAAAATCCTCATTACAAGAATTTAATCAATTAATCACCCATATATGAAATGCAATGATATGCAGTGGTATGATGCGAATGATATAATATGTCACTCTATATTCCTTTTGCAATTTGAAAAATATGCACAATATAGTCAGTGGTCATCTAAATATCATTTCTGATATCCATCCGATATCTATCCTATATCTTGATTGTGCTCAATGTAATGATGTATCACGGATTCGATACTTTGCAGTTTGATGATTGAAATGACTTTATTTTATATGGTTTGTGATATTTGGTATTTTGTTGCTATTAGAGAAATTTTTGAGGTTTTCCATGAGACTCAAACACCCTAGTAGACTTCTCAAAAGTCACATACTAACTGTACAAGGCTTTTGTTGGACAAATCTTTCATCACGAATGACCCAACTGTTCATTACCCCTGTGTGTGCACATGAGTATTTTTAGATAGACCATAGGCATACCCCAGATGTCAGTCGAGACTCTTCCAACCCATATGTGAGATCGGGTTCCTCATATGTTCATATCATCCTTGTTTCAAACTTGATTGGACTATAATGCTAGACAACCCTAGGCACCCAGAGCTAGCTCATCTTGCAAATTGATCAGGACTACCCCTCCAAGAATAGTCAGGACTCTTTCAACCCATTTCTATGATTGGGGATCACCCAATAGAACTACTACTCCGAAAGTAGGTGAGACTCTTTCAACCCATTACTGCAATCGAGGTTCACTCTATGGCTTTGAATGGTGAACAATTCAAGGATTCAAGTTCTCACCCTTCTTTTCTTTCTATTCATAGGGATACTTGCTCATATGTAGTGATAAAAATCATTATTTTTCATGTTTTACTTTGAGTGATAAAAATCATTATTTATTCTCATTTTTCTTGAGAAAGGGATTTATATAGTGCTTTTGATTCACTATGTCACTTTAGATTTGAATTTGAACTTGATTTTGATCTTCATTTGATCTTTGATTTGAATACTGAGGGTTTTGACTTTTGAGATGTCAATTTGGGATATCGATTTTAGGATATCGATGTGGGTATCAACCTCTGATGTTGATCTAGGATGTTACTCTAGGATATTGCTCCTTTATTTGTAAGCAAGGGAATGTATGGGTAGGGGAAATCTTGTCCTTTTTCCAAGGTTCACCACTCTAGACCGAACTATTTGCAAGATAAGCAGGTAATCAAACCCATCTCTCTAAATACCCAGGACCACTTTCATAGCTTTCATCTTCCCTCATCTTAGCAGGATTTTAAATGTGTCAATTAGTGATGGGATCCTGATATGCCAAGTACTATCACAACTAGTGACCTCATCTACAAAAGCAAAGTAAGCTTTCTATAACATCTGAGAAACCCACTAGGTATGGTTGAGTGATCGAAAAACTTTGGTATATATACATATTTCATAGCAATAGGTGTTGTGTTGAAAAACACATTTACTCACATGAATGATGGATTATGATAAATGCAGAGGTGCATGATTAAAACACAAACATGGTGTCATTTGTAAGACTGACAAACACAATCCATTCTACTATGGAATGCAATGGATGAAGAATGCCTATATGCAATGTAATGAATGAATGCATGTGTGAATGCAAATGAAAATGCATAATGCAAATGCAAATGTTTTTGGATTTTATGCTTTACCAATTTTTTTGGATTTTATTGATTTTTTAATTTTTATGGATTTTGAGCCTTTATATTTGACCAAACGATGAGTACATGCCTTTGGAGCCTTTAGGATTTGACCAAGCAATTTTAAGAACCCTTGGAGCCTTTAAATTGACCAAGCAATTTTTTAGAAACCCTTGGAGCTTTTAGGTTGACCAAAGGGATTATGAGCACCTTTGGAGCCTTTTAGGATGACCAAGTATTCTTAGAAACCCTTGGAGCCTTTTGGGATGACCGAGCAATTTTAAGCAAACCCTCAAGGCCTTTAATTGACATGACCAAGCAGTTTTAGGAACCCTTGGTGCCTTTTGCTATGCTCTCAAGCATAGAACACCTTAATATGGATGATGTTGAGAGGTTCAGGCTCTTCAACACCCCCTAGCGACGTTAGGTGATAGGTACCTAGACCAATATTTTTAGATATGATATAAGGTCCTAGCCAATTAGCCATGAATTTGTCTCGCATATCAAGCGACAAATTAGAGTTATATTGGTTCTCTTTCAACACAAGATCCCCAACTTCAAAGTCTCTCTGATGGACTTTGTTATTATAAGCTCATTTTAATCACTCCTGATAAACACGAAGATGCTCAAGGGCATTCACATGATGTTCATCAAGCAACATCAATTGATCTAGTCGAGCTTGCCATGCGGTGTCATCATCAATGAACTCTTTCAATGTGATGTGCAACATTGGAATTTCCAACTCTAAGGGCATAATGGCCTCAGTGCCATATACTAGTGAAAATGGGAGTTGCCCTAGTGGGCATCCGAATGCTAGTCCTGTAAGCCCATAATGCAAGGGGTAGCTGGATATGCCAATATTTGTGGTGTTCTTGTACCATATTTTTCAAGATAGCCACCACTATCTTGTTTGAGGCCTCAACTTGCCCGTTTGCCTATGGATAATATGGAGTCGCAAAACTGTGTTTGATTCTATACTTAGACATCAAAGCTCTCATAATTTTGTTCTTAAATGACGTTCCATTATCCAAAATTATCTTGGATGGAATCCCAAAATGACATATGATATGCTCGAGTATAAACTCTGCTATGCGAGCTCCAGTTGTCATTGTTAAGGGTATTGCTTCCACCCACTTTGTAAAGTACTCAGTAGTCATGATAATAAATGTATGTCGGCCCGATGATGGAGGAGAGATCTTACCGATAAGATCTAATCCCCACTGAGAAAATGGCCAAGCCACTTGGATGGGCTGTAAGGCCTACGATGGCAAGTGCGTAAGATTAGCATGATGTTGACATTTGATGCATTTCTTGACATACACATTGCAATCCTTCTCCATAGTGGGCCAATAGTAACCCATTCGAAGGATGCGCTTGATGATGGCCATGCCACTGAAATGGCCATCGCACGTACCATCATGAGCTTGTGAAATCGCCCAAGATGCCTCTTGGGGCTCTAGACAATGAAGGAGAACTCCATCGTAACCTCGTCGGTACAAAATATCTCCTAGCAAGACATATTTAGTCACTTTCTGCTTGAATGTGCATTTTGCAGCACATGACAATCCCTCTAGGATCAGACCAAGTTTTAAGAAGTCTTGGATTTGTGACATCCAGCTCTGGTAAGCCTCAGCTTCGACTGCCAAGATGACTTGCTCCCCATGTATCTACATGTGCAAATGCAGACTGGGAAACAACCTTGTGGTGAATGGTAGTACCACTCCCCATCGGACTCTGAGAGGTTAATGACCCCTAGGGTGCCTTCTTTAGAAAGTCTTCAGCTCTACAGAACCATTCAACTTTTGGTTCCACGCTAATCATGTTGATTGACACTTTATTATCAAAGGCTTCATGCTCCATTGTAGGATGCGAGAGCATTTTAACATGAATGGTAGTAAAATCGGTAGATGGATTCTGAGGGATTAAGGATCCCAAAGATGCCATGGTGTCTACGAACCTATTTGATGAATGAGGGATTGCCTCGATGTCATACCATTCCAACTTAGCCAAATATGTAACAACAAGATCTTTATAAGCTTTTAACATGGGACATCGACATTGAAAGAGCCCCTTAACTTGGTTGACTATGAGCAAGGAGTCACCAAAGATGTTTAATATTTTAATGTTCATGGCGATGGCTATATGGAGGCCCAATAGTAGGGCTTCGTATTCAACATTGTTGTTGGTGCAAGGAAAGTCTAATTTGAATGACAAGGGCATTGGAGCTCCTTACGACATGAAAAACACTATTCCTACACCACCCCCTTGCTCGCACTTTGAACCATCGAAGAACAAGGTCATATCAACATTATTTTCTAGTTCTTTAGGTTTGGGAGCTTCGGATATGATGAAGACCACATCATCCAAAAGCTCAATGGTAAGAGGCCTACTGTTTGATAATGGTGCCTCAACCAACTGATCAGCTATGACTTGTCCCTTAATGGACTTTTGGCTTATGAATTCCAAATCAAATTCTATCAATAGCATGATCCACTTTGTAGTACGTGTATTATGATATGTCTTGCTCATCATATACTGCAAAGGATTTTGTTTTGATATTACATATGTCGTATGACTTAGCATATAGTGCCACAATTTCTTTGTAGTGAACACTACTGCTAAACATAGCTTCTCCACATATGCATATCCTAGCTCATAACTCACCAAGGTTCGACTAATATAATATATGGCTTGCTCTTTGCCTTGCACATTCTTTTGGGCTAACATGGTCCCTAATGCAAAGTCGATTATCGATATATATAGCAAAAATGGCACATCTAGCCTTGGTGGAGCTAGTACTGGTGGCGTCGCTAGGTATTGCTTGATTTTAGCAAAGGTTGCTCGATAGTCCTCATCCCAATTGAATGGGACCCCCTTGTGTAGTAGTCGATTCATGGGTCGATATTTATCTGATAATTGAGTGATAAATCACTTTATGGATGCTACTTTGCCTTGAAGGCTTCTTAATTCTTTGATATTTGAGGGAGGATGCATCTCTAGAATAGCCTTGACCTTTGCTGGGTCAACTTCGATGCCTCATTTTGAAATGATGAATCCTAAGAGTTTTCCTGAAGTTACGCCAAATACGCACTTCTTAGGATTCAACCTGACATTATGCTCTATCAGGTGATCGAAGACCTTCCTCAAGACCTCAACATGCTCAAAACGTAGTAATGACTTAGCCAACAAGTCATCGATATAATCCTCTAGGATCTTATGCATATAGTCATGAAAGATATATGTCATGGCCCGCTGATATGTGGCACCAACATTTTTAAGGCCAAATGGCATAACTTTATAGCAAAATGTCCCCCATGGCATTATAAACATGGTTTTATGCTGGTCTTCGAGCTTAATCCGAATTTGATTGTATCCAGAAAAATCATCCATTAAGGAGAGCATCTCATGACCTGTAGTTGCATCTACAAGAGCATCAATATTCGACAATGGAAATGAATCCTTTGGTGTTGCCTTATTCAGGTCTCTGAAATCCATACAAATACGGATCCTTCCATCAGGTTTTCCTATAAGCACCATATTGGATACCCATTCTGGATAGTCGATGGAGATGACAAACTCTACGTCCAACAACTTTTGCAATTCATCTTTCACCATTAAGGCTACTATTGGATGCATCTTTCTAAGCTTCTGCTTGATTGGCTTCTTTGATAGATCTAGTGAAAGGTTATGGGTAACCAATTTTGGGTCTAGACCTGGCATATCTTTGTAAGTCCAAGCAAAAATATTAGGTCTCTCTTTCAGTAGAGGGATGAGGGTGGCACGCTCATCAGGAGTGAGACTCTCTCCAAATTTAACCTTCCTTGGATTGGTGGGATCATTACTGATATCCACATCGAAGGTTTCCTCTATTGACATGTGTGATCCCTCCTCAAGCTGATGAGGCGTAGGGATCAAATGGATGTCATCTACTGGGTTTATAGGTTCCACATTGGAAGTATCCTCAGCATGATAGACATCATAAGCATAGCCTAGTGCAAAATGAAATGGTTGTAGCATTTCTTTGTTAGGGAAGAAATCTTTAGGCTCAACAGGTGAGTCAACGTGATCCCAATCGATAGCATCTACATTTAAATACAATGGTTTGGATGGATCAATTGGATTATAGAGTGGAGTGGTCAAATCAATGGAGACCATATTGATGGAATGGAATTGATCTCCAAGACCACATGGACAAACATCTACATCATCGATGTAGCTCCCATACCCGAGATCTGGCTCTAGCGACATGGGCACAAATGGGTCCTCTCTATGTAGGCTATGGATGACTGGGTCCTCTCTATGCACTGATTGCAATATTGGATCATTCAGCTCAATGAGCTCCATGTACATAGGTGGATCGGGAAACACCATGTGATAGATCACATCGAAGTTTGGTGGTCTTCCCCTAAGGTGAGGATTGAGATTGATCTCTCTATGCATGTCCTCAGCCGTATAAGGTGCATTACGATGATGTAGGTAGGGAGGTCCTAGATAGGCTCTCTCTATTTCATCTTCATCATCACTATCATAATACAATCCTTCATTTTCCCCCACTAGAATGGGATGTTCTAGAAAATGTGGCCCCATATAGGCTATCTCTTGATCACTATCATCATTATTCAATAAAATTAGATATAAACATCATAAATACGATACTACCTCATAAACTAGCTTAACCTCATTCCCTGACTGATTATTGGGTGAGGACTCACTATCCACCAAGATATTCTCATGATACATCTCAGGTGGCGCTATGGTGATGTAAGACACCATCCGATTATCCCTCTAGAATGTAGAAGGATTAGGGTGATATGGGTTGAAATCCACATCATCCCCTAGACTAAGGTACAAGTGATCTAAATATGTTGCAAGCAAATCATCCTATCCTTGTATTTGCAACCCTAGCCCGAACCTATCAGTTGCCAACTGATAATGTGGCTCAAGCGGAGTCCTACATCCTTGCTCAAAAATACCAAGGCCATACCCATGCCAATGATATAATTCAAAAATGTGCATGGAATATTCAGGGTTGGATAGGTAACGAACATTCACTATGAATGGTTCGTCATCATCTTCATCCATGGGCATTCGAGTAGGAAGCTGATCCAGCCTAGCATAGATGAAGTTCATTTGATTGGGTGGCTCTCCCAATGGCACTACTGATCCAACCAAAAAATGATGAGCATGTGGTCGGCCCATCTCTTGTGCAGTCTCTAGGATTGGTCCAAAGGTGACATTCTGCACAATATATTCACCTAACCCTATGTTGGCTAGATGAATAGTCACCGTGATGCGGATGACCCTACTGACGATGCAGGCGAGGCAGGCTGAGGTACCTCCTCAGCTTTGTCCTGGGCTTCTTCCACTTCCATGGGAGTGGGAGCCTCATTGGTGACTGGTTTGGGCACATGCTTCTTTTCCTTTTCGCCCATTTTTACCTTTAGCTTCCTTTCATCCCGAAGCATTGCTGATGTAGTCGATTTCAAAGAAGTTGTTGTAGTGTGCTCAGATCTATGATACAGATGTCGATGGTTGAGCATGCACTTTTGTTTACCTCCTAGATTCTTAACCGGTGATGCTTGGCTGAACGTCTAGGTGCATTGATGGGAGTATGAAACCCCTAGGCAAATTAGCTAGGTTCATGAATTTGAAGGGTTCTTCATCTGATGACACCATGTGAACTTATCCCTCATGAATGTATTTTACACATTGATGTAATATAGAGGGAATGCAATGCATTTCTTGAATCCAAGGCCTCCCAAGTAGGATGTTATATTGCATGGTGCCTTCGATCATATGACACATCATGGGGATGGTCTTTAGGCCTACCTGAATAGGTAGGATGATTGTGCCAACCATCGAGCATAGCGCATCATTAAACGCTCTCAATGTGAATGTGGTGGGCACAATATGTGACTTGGGTAACTTTAAATGACTTAATGCCTTGGTCATTATAATATTGATCGATGAACCAGTGTCGATCAAGACCCTCTTGAATGGCATGTGATTAACACATGCGATGATATGTAATGGTGGGTCAGCCGTATCTGTAGGAACCATCTTGATTTCATGATCATAGAATTGGATCATAGGTTCCTGGCACTGTTGTACATGTCCCACAAAATTGGTGAATGCTTGAGCATCCTGGGACTGTACCTCGATGGACCTCAGAATGTCCATGAGAGTCTCCCTATGCTTAGGGGACTATTGTATCAGCTCATAAATAGACAACTTCGTAGGAGTTGTCTATAGGTTTTGAACCAACCTGCTTTGTATGGTCACCATCGGTCTAGTTGGTGGGCCTAGAATATTCTGAATTGGTCGTTGATTTGACGTAGCTTGTATCCTGATGGGAGCGTGAGGTTGATTTGGTTGCTCATATCTCCCATGTCTAGTAACAACATTAACCATACCTACGAACCCTTGGGTAGGTGGTTCGATGTGCACTTGGTTGACCTGGCCAACGTTGTTGCATGATGCCTCATGGTTTGGCAATGGATTTTTATAAATCCCCATGTTTTGGTTGTTGGGTGCCAATGGATTATTTGGCACTATAAGCTCACCTTTATCGATCATATTTTGCACTATATGTTTGAAGGACCAACACACTTCGATGTCATGGCCCTTCGCATGATGGAAGATGCAAAATAGATCATCCTGATACCCCTTTGACTTGGGCTGGTTAGGATCGATCAGCTTAATCTTGGGCAACCTGATTGCCTTAGCCTCGCATAATTGATGGAATATCGATGTCAATGATTCCATCAAAGGCATGAATTGGTGAGGTGGGCGTTGTTCCTTATTTTTGCCCTTGTAATTATTCTTGCGTTGCTCGTATTGCATAGGAGGAGGTTGGGCCTGATAGTTCTACTTTTGTTACCCCTTATCCTCTCTTTGGAGGTTTAACACCACTTGATTGACATGGGCCTACTTGCCCTGATGTTTCATGGAGCTCTTCTTGTGCCCCTCCTTCCTATTTTTGAGCTTCAAGTTGCCTTCTTGCAACTTGATATCCTCAATTACTTTGGCTTGCACCAAAGCTTCCTCGAATGTTGGGTACTACTATAGTTGCAACAATAATGAGATGTGCTTAGCACAACTCTTCGTGAACATTCAGGTCAATTCTATAGTAGGAATGGGGAATGGCAACTTTACCATTAATCTCCTCCACCTCTTTTCGTATTCTAAGATTGGCTCATCATCGCGCTGAGCTAGCGCAGCCAGATCAGAAAGGTTAGCTTGCTTCTTGATGCCAAAAGAAAAGTGTTCAAGAAAGGCGTCAGCCAATTGCTCAAAATTGGTGATACTATGCTTCTTCAGCTGATTAAACCACTCCTAGGCTGGGCCTGAGAGGGTTGTGATGAATGTATGCAAAAGCAAGGCATCATTGCTTGCAATCTGGAAGCATACATCCAAAAATCTTGTGACATGCTCTTGCGCATCTTCATCACCTTTGAATTTATCTAGCCTGGGCATGACAAAATGCTCAGGATATGCTGGAGTAGGCACCGAGGGGTCCAAAGGCTCATTATGAATCTTGCTCAATGTCGACTTTTGAAAAGTCATGCCTTGCCTCTCGATTGCTTTCACTTTCTTTGCTAAGGCCTTATAGGCCTACGAGGATAGAAAGTCCTCCTCCCTAAGCTGATATGGGGGAGGTCTTGGAGGTACATTCTTCCTCTATCGAGGTGGAGGATATTGCTCTTCCTCCTCCTCAACTTGGGAGCTTTCAGGATATCCTTGATCGGCTCCATCTCCCTCTTCTTCCTCATATTGTCTTTGCCTCTGATCTTCGAATGGTGGTGGTCATTCTCTCTGTTGGGCACTGACATGAGTGTGAGCGTCTCTACGCTCTTGATGCATGTCGGCTTGTGAAAAAGCCCTCCTATGAATGCGCTCTCTATGCTCAGCATGAGTGTATAAACCAGCCTTGGCTAGCCTATCCTCTTGTTCTACATGCTCCTTTTGGGCAAGGATGCATTCCTCATGCATACGCTGCTCATATAATCTTTGTCTAATGAGCCTTTGTGACTGAAGATTCTCATCTTCAATGTGCTGCCTCTCTAGACGAGCATCCTCCAATTGATCTTGGAGGAGTTGTCATCTCTGCTCGGATACCAGTCTATGTGATCTATCAATGTGATCGGCCGTAAGAGGCCTCTAGTATGTGTGCTCCGTGTGAGCGACCTTATGGGTTCTGTACCCATCTGGTGGATTCGCTATGCTTTTGCCTTTGTCCATGAAGATGACATTGGCATCATGTTGAGTCCTGTGTTGTGTGCCACCATGCATGGATGGTGGATGTGAACCATGAGGGTGCTTGGAAGCCTCCCCATGTTCTCTGGTAGTCCTAATAATGCTCCCGCTATGCTCACTCGGAGCATGAGTGGGTAGAGCCGAAGGCTTGTAGCCTAACTGCTCGAGGATGCTACCTAAACCATCCAACTATCTAGATCACCATGGCTCATGCGGTGGTGTACCATTGGCTCCCACCTTGGATATGTCGATAGTGATCTTGCGAGGTTCACTACGCATGGGAGTGTGAATAGACCTATGCTCGGAAGTGGGCCTATCTGCATGCCCCTGAATGGGTGGATCTCGATCTCTTCTATACTCTAAATTTGGAGGTATGGAACCTCCTATAGACCTAGTACGTAGGGGTACCAACTTGGCTCCCTGTATGACATACTCATCGATCGATCCCATGGATGCACGTGCACTACGATCTCGATAATGGCTTCCGAGTGGAGCACCCTCATGCTGAGAGGCTCCATGCTCTATCCTATGTCTAGAAGAGTGTACAGAAGCTCCTCTATCGAGGGTACGCTCAATGGTGTCCCCTCGTGTCGAATTGTCTCCTCTGATGCTCGTCGAACGATATTCGAGAAGCGCATGTGGGTGAGGGTTCGACACATTTTGTTGTGAATTTGGTGGGGCTTGGTCATTGGCATCAGAATTAAGCCTTTGCCGACCTCCCTGTGTCTCCACCATGGTGCACCTAGTGTCTAGATTTATCTTTTATTATGCAAACAAGGTATACAATGGTGATTATCTTGTATTAAATTTTAAATGTGAGCCCTAAACTGTTTGATGTTGTTTCATGATTTGTTGTATCAGTATTAGAAACTCTTATCATGTTTGAAAGATTTTTGGATGATAATCTCAGTTTAATTGGCTTTCACCTATATACTCATAGCTCGACAACTTGGCTATGAACTCCAAGTCATGTAATCCAACCTATAATGTGTGGTAATGAAGCCCACACATGGTCAGGGAGCACAAGTCCTCCCAGATCCTCACCCATTTTCCCCTAGTCAACGTTATACCCTCTGAAGAGAATACATGTAAATTTTCTAGGGTACTTGTTGGCATTTTTGCCACATTATTTTTGTTGTTACTATTCATGTAAAAGAATGCACAGATTGTAGAGATACTAATTCTTCTGTTTGTCCCTCCAAGCCCTTTGAAAGGGAAAATGTAAAAATCTCTGCAAGTTTTGTGTTAGAACAAAGGAAATGAAAACTATCGCGATATCGCGACATGTTGCAGTTTCGCGACGTCAAATGCAGAAATCGGCTAAGTACAGAAAATGTCGCGATATCGCGACATGTCGCATTTTCATGACCTGTCACATTTTTGCGGTCAACGCAGTCAAAGGTAGCAAGGAGGTCAAAACTGTCATGATATCGCGACATGCTGGAGTTTCGCGACTTGTTGCGGTGAGGGAGAACTTATTGGAAAGTTGTCGCGATATCGCGACATGTCGCGTTTTTGTGACTCATGGTGGCCATGGAGTAGAGTGATGGAAAATGTCATGATATCATGACATAAAGCAGCAACATGCAATGTCAATGAAAAATGTCATGATATCACGACAGAAAAGCAAGTAAGGAGAAAATTGTACAGATTGTCATGATATCGCGACATGTCATGTTATCGTGGAAGGGACTAAAGATAAACACAAGGCATTAAAGATGTCATGATTTCATGACATTTTTGAGGACGAAGCCAAGCAAGAGGGACTTGTCGCGATATCACGACAGAAAGCTGCAATGAAGGCGAAGACAGGAAATTGTCGCGATTTCACGACATGTCACGTTTTCACGAGGAGGAAGCGAGGAAGCAGCCAGATTGTATGGAATGTCACGATTTCATGACATGTCAAAGTTTCATGGCCTAAAAGTAGCAAAGGGAAAGAAGACAGAAAATGTCACGATTTCATGACATATTGTGGAGATCAAGCCAAATGGAGAAACATGTCACGATTTCGTGACATGTTGAAGATGAAAGAGCCAAATGGAAAAAACGTCGCGATATCGCGACATGTCGCATTTTGACTTGTCACGTTTTCATGGAATGAAAGTTGACAAGTACAAGGCAAATGAAATGTCATGATTTCATGACATGTCACGATTTCATGACTTGTCTCACTTTCACGATGATAAAATAGGAAGAAGCAAGAAGACAGAAACATGTCACGATTTCGTGACATGTCTTGTTTTCACGATGCGAAAGAGCGAACGAGCAAAATTGTACGGATTGTCATGATTTCGTGACATGTCCCATTTTCGCTACTTACAGGAAGATGAAGGCCAAGGAAGAGAAAGATGTCACGATTTCATGACATGGTGAGTTTTCACGACTTGGAAGAGAAGACGTCACGATATCGTGACATGTCACATTTTCATGACTGGTGGCGGAAGAGAAGGCAGTAAGGTAAAAGTGTCACGATTTCGTGACATGTCGCATTTTCGCGACTTGTCTCATTTTCGCGATAGAAGCAATAACAAAGGCCCGATATAGTTCTATTTGCATTTTCCTTCAGAATTGCATAGGAGAACGTGCGAAGAAGATAAGATCAAATGCAATAATGTTTTAATAGTTCTCCAATGGATTTTGAGATCGTGGTCAAAGAAGCTCAAGGATTAAATGTTGTTGATTACCGATGTGCGCTAGATAGAAGAACCTGAAGCAGTTTTCGAAGCCACCAGAATTAAAGATGCCTCCAGCATTCAAGGCTCCTATTCGTGATCTTTTAACAACTCCCGGCTTGCTCCAATAATGGTCATTAAATGAAGAAATATGGTCCCTTGTTTCCATTTATCTTCAGTTGTAATTCATTTAAGACAGGGACTGTCATTTCTCCGAGGCAGATTAAGGGGATCGTTTCTTCAAAATATGTTTCATGTTTTAAATGTTGTAATACGAAAGAAAGAGGCAGGCACCTCTATAAATACCAATGTAAAATCTCAAGCAAAGGAGGAAGACCTTTTTGCAAAAATTGAAGCAGAAATCCTAGATGCAGTCTCGCTCTATTCTTAGCGTCTTTTGAGTTTGAGATCCATACTATTGTTTATGTTTTGTTTTCTATCTGATCTACTTCTATTTCGTCCAGTGTTAATATAAGTTGAATTCTGTTGTCCTGAATTTAGCTGTATTTTTTTGAATGTTTGAAGTATAATTGAAGATGAATCTACGGCTAGTTTCGATCCGATTTCCGTATACGCTTAAGAATCTATTGTTGCTTAAGTTTCAGGATCTGGTTTAAGAATATTTGCTATCTAAGGTTGTTCCCCATTAACTATCGGCTTCGGCCATATTTCTATTCCTTTCTATTATTTCCCTCTCTTTCAGCATTTTTCCATTTCTTTCCTGCATCTTTATCTCCAAAACCAGTTTAGAGTAGTTTGGGAGCCAGCCCTCTCTGGAGATTGGCCCGGGAGACTTCTCTTTCTCTCGGCATTTCAATGTTGGCCAAGTCTAGGGCGCATATATGTATAAAATCCTTTCCTATGGCAGATTTGTGACCAACAATTTTTGGCATGCCCGGTGGGACAGACTGTTTCTATCTCCCAAAGACCCATAATCGGTGAGACTGATTGTTCCATTGTTTAACACCCGGAGGAATCAAGATATTGATGAACTATCTTGACCTCAAAAGCGGTGATTATAAGTTCATCTGGTGACTCTGCTGAAGGCGATTCTTAAGTACCCAAAAATCCTAATCCTGAAGCTGGTGAGAATCTTCGCTTCATGATCACGAGATCAAGTGCCAAAGAATCAGAAGATCCAGTCGAATTCTTTGAGATTGATGTTCAAAACTGGAGGGAGCGCTCAAGAGTGGTAAGACCTGTGAACCCATTGTTTGTTGTTTCTTCATAGGCAGCAGGTCAGTTTGTGCCATCTCCGACTCCTCCCAGTACTGCTACGAGCTTGCGAGTAGATCCAAATCCTATGGTTCAAATGGCTGGTCAACAACCTCCTCCATGGTGAGTTCCTGCTTGGAACTATTCGGGAGCGTTGGATCTGCCTTTTCAGAATCCAGTTCCTACTGCAGCAATAAAAGCCTTGCCTACATACGATGGGACTGGAAAGACAATGTACGAGCATGTGTCAGATGTGGCAACCTTGGCTTCAATTCATAACATCACAGACGAAGATGTCATGATCAAATTGCTCGTCCTGTCACTCCGAGGTAAGTTTTTGTGCTGGTATAGATCCTTGCCTCCCAACTCCATAACTTCATGGGATCAATTAGCAGAGATGTTAATCCAAGGGTTCAATGAGCAAGCAGATCCATTTTCTTTAGTGCATCAATTTAATAATATCAAGAGGCATCCTCAAGAGGAGATAGTGGATTTCAATGTTAGGTTTGCTCGAACTTGGCAGAGAGTTCCTGAGGGTCTTCGCCCTACTCATGAACAAGCAGCATTATACTTTCTTAGGGCTTTTCATTCCGATATAGGTATGAATATCAGGATGTCTGGTGTTCAAACCTTTCCTGCACTATATGCTCAGGCACAGAAGGCTGAGGCTGATCTGATTGTCGTTGGGAAGTTGCCTCCAAAAATAACTATGCCTATTTTTCTCGAGCTTCCACAATACCAGCATACAGGTGCAGTTCCTACATCTTACACTGCTCCATCCATATATCCTTCATCTTCCTGGAATCCTCCCATACCTTCAGTACCTATGATTCCCATTCCATAGATAACCTCTCCACTTCCAACTCCTGCATTACCTTCTCCACCAGTTCCATTACCTTTACCTGCCCCGCCTGTGTCCACAAGCTCAGATCCTCAATTGGCTATTTTGCAAGAAATGCAGTCGGCCATGAGAGCTCTCACCAACAAGATGACATCTATGGAGCGGAGAGAGGTGGAAAGGAACTATCAGCCATGAAGATTTGTTTCGGCAGTAACCAGAGAGCAAGTTACTCCTGGCAAGGCTATAGAGAGGGTACCTGAGAGGAACTCAACGATCCTGGTAAGTGAAGAGGCTGGCCCTTCTGAAGTTACACATGAGCTATCATACTGGTGTTCTTCATGCAATGACCCACATGACGAGTCCACTTGCATGGTTCACCAAAATTATTTGCAAGTTCTTGCGGGAAGCCGTGTAAACATGATTCGAGAGGTGGATCAGAGTTCCGTGGAGTCTCCTGAGGAATACATGGCGGTTTTGACACGCAGCGGCAAGAAACCAATGTTGGTAGATCCGGCTAAGATGGAGCCATTGAAAGTGCCTCCTGTGCAAGCAACAAAGCAGCAAATACCTGTAAAGACTCATGATTCTCCAGCTCCACAACAATCACCTATTTTGCCGAAGGATCCACTTCCACCACAAGTAAAAGAGAAGGAACAAGCTTCTATCTCTCAGCCACAAACAGAAACAAAAGAACAAGCTAGAGCGACGTTGCGGTATCCATCATTGACTAAACGACAACGAGTGGAGGCCACCCAGCAGTATAGAAGCAGATTTGAATCTGCCAGTGGAGGGAGAGAGCTGATCTCGCCGGAGTACAACATCGTTGAGGAACTCAAAAGGATACCAGCTAAGGTAAGTCTGTATGACACTTTGCAGCTGCCTGGATAGGTAAATCTCTTACAAGAATCCCTAAAGAGCACACAAAGTAAGGGGAAGGCTCCAGCCCAGGTAGTTCTATCTCAAACTCTGACTTCTTCAGTTTCAGGGAAAAATAGGCCACCACCTTTTTATCTTTCATTGAGAATGGAGGGACATGTGGTGCATAATTGTCTTATTGACTCAGGAGCAGCTACTACTGTCATGCCAAAGGCAGTATGTGATGTCATAGGCATGGAATATACAAGAACTAGCATGGGAGTTTTGCAGCTAGATGGTACCTCGATAAAAATAGTGGGCGTGATTAAGGATGTTCCTATCTCCCTGCACGCCATGCCCCAGATTACTGTGATCCAGGAGATCATAGTGGTGGACCTGGAGCCATGCTTTGGTATGTGTCTCTCCCGAGAATTCATGGCTAAACTCGGGGGTTACCTTTCTTTGGATTTTACTCATTTGGAGGTACTCCATAAAGGGAAAAAGGTGAAGATTTTCAATGAAAAGCCTTCCACATTTCATGTGGAGAGAATAGATGAAGTGGACAGATTAGCAAATTCAGTGCACATGATGTCTGAAGAATTTGGCGAGCTTGACTTAATGGAAGAAGCTTTGGAAGAGCTCCGCCCAGAAAATGAATTTTCTATGGCCAATTTCAACGCCATGATGGAAACTGACTTGGGATGTTATTCCATTCTTAAGCCAGAAAAGGCTCAAGAGAAGAATGATGGAAGTCAAGATCAGCTCTGGAAACTCTATTTTGATGGAGCACGATGCAGAAATGGTGCTGGAGCTGGGATTGTTTTAATATTACCTTCTGGGATTCAACGATCCTATTCATATCGTTTGACTTGGAGCTGCACAAATAATGCAGCAGAATACGAGGCTTTATGCCTAGGTCTCAAGAAGGCTAAAAAACTTGGAGCGAAACAGTTGCAAATTTTTGGTGACTCCGAGTTAATTGTCAATCAAGTGACCAATAAGTGTGTGTCCAAGCACCATTATCTCAAGAACTATCGCAACAAGGTCTGGGACTTGTTTGAATCATTCTCTGCTCTCAGCATACGTTCCATTCCATGAGAACAAAATAAATATGCTGACCTGCTGGCTTCCATGGGAGCAAATTTTTCACCAACTGAGCAGGTGGTCAGAAGGCCAAAAATAGTGAGAATGGTGTATAGGCCCTCTGTTCCAGATAAGGACACCTTTTGGCAAGTCTTTGATAGCGATGAGCAAATTGTTAATTTTTTGGTTCGAGAAGCTGCTACCATCAAGGGAAGGACCTTGGAGCATGAAGAAACTGAAGGGTTGATTCAGTTGTGAAATAACCACATTCCTAGAGGTCTCATTACTCTAGAAAGCTTGTTTGATCAGAATGATCGGTCCAAGAAGCATCAGATCGAAGTTGATAAAAAAGAATACATGGAGCTTCAGTTGGAGGCTGATAAGGTCATTAAGATTGGAACTGATTCCACTCCTACTGAATTGCAAGAGATCAGACAATTGTGTCAGGAGTTTTCTGACATTGTGGCCTGGAGCTATGAAGATCTGAGGGGATACGATAAGGAGATCATTCAACACACTATCGAGCTGGAGGATGGAGTTAAACCTTTCAGGCAAAAGCAAAGACCAATGAATCCAAAGATTGAAGCCCTCATGAAGGCAGAACTTGCAAAGATGTTGCAGGCCCAGATTATATATCCGATCAAGCACTCGACTTGGGTTGCTAATTTGGTTCCAGTTCGTAAGAAGAATGGAGATATACGGCTGTGTGTAGATTTTCGAAACTTGAACCGAGCATCCTTGAAAGATCACTACCCATTGCCTCGCATTGATCAGATCCTTCATGTTGTTGCTGGAGCTCAACATTTTTCATTACTAGATGGATTCTCTGGGTATAATCAAATTTGGGTCAGGGATGAGGATCAGCACAAAACTGCATTCACAACTAAGTGGGGTACCTTTGCCTATCAACGCATGCCCTTCGGATTGTCCAATGTTGGGGCTACATTTCAAAGGGCCATGGACATCGCATTTGGGGAGCTCTTAAACAAGATTATTGTCATCTATCTCGATGATATGACTATCTTTTCGCACAAACGAGAAGAACATTATTTTCATTTGAGGCAGATATTTGAGAAATGTCGAGAGTTTGGCATTTCTATCAACCCGAAGAAATCCATTTTTGCAGTAAAGGAAGGTAAGCTATTGGGACATGTCATCTCAGAGAATGGTTTGGCAATTGATCCATCGAGAGCTGAAGCTTTGAAGAAACTATCACTCCCTGCCAATAAGAAAGAGTTGCAATCTTTCTTTGGGCAAATCAATTTTGTCAAAAAATTTGTTTTCGACTTTGCCCGAGTAGTTAAGCCTATGACTGAGCTATTAAAGAAAGATGCGGAGTTCAAGTGGACAACTCAGAGGAAGAATGCATTTCAGGAGATTAAAGATAGAATTGTAAAAGCCCCTGTGTTGATCAATCCGGATTATTCTAAGGACTTCATTCTATATGCAGTTGGGGAGGATGAAAGTTATGCTACAGTACTTACACAGGAAGGAGACGATGGGGATGAAAGACCCATTGCTTTCCTTAGCCAGGTTATCTTACCCCATGAAGAGAGATACAATTTCATTGAGAAGCAGGTCTATGTTGTCATGAAGTCTCTAAAAAAATTCAAGCATTTTGTATCCCAGAGCAAGACGATCATCTATGTCGTTCACCCCGATGTAAGGAATTTTATCATTCAGGGCGAGATGGGTGATAAGCGTGCTGGTTGGGTCACTAAAATTCAAGAGTTTGATTGTGAGATCCATCCAACCAAGTTGGTGTGGGGTAGAGCCTTATGTCAGCAATTAGCAAAAACTGTGGCCTCCGAGATAGTTGATTATCAAGTGAGCGATCCTGTTGAAGAAAGGAATCTAAGGAATACCTTTTCACAAGGCCAAGGTTGGGTAGAAGACCTTGTGGATTACTTTTCAACCGGTAGATGTCCCCCACAATTAAGTGCTTCACAAAGGAGAAGGTTTCGCTTACAAGCTCTTAGGTATGTATTGTTGCCCGAGGGATTGTTCTTCAAAAATATTGATGGAGTTCTCCTAAGGTGTGTGAAGGAACCTGAGAAGGTTAGACTCCTGGAGGAATTTCATTCTGGCATGTCGGGAGGACATTACGCTGGTAGGCCCATGGCCTTAAAGATTATTCGGGCTGGTTACTATTGGCCAACTTTTTTTGCGGATACCTTCAAGATTGCTCAAGCTTGCGATAAATGCCAAAGGTATACGGGACGGATCAGAAATGCATCATTGCCCCTACATCCGATTCAAGTTGAAGCACCTTTCCAGCAATGGGGGTTGGACTTTATTGGGATCATTGATCCTAACTCTTCAGCAGGACACAGGTATATCCTGACGGCTACTGATTACTTTACAAGATGGTCTGAGGCTATTCCAACCAAGGCTACGAATCAGGAAGTGGTAATTACTTTCATTGAAGGACTGATTACGCGTTTTGGCATTCCTGATGCCATTATCACAGACAATGGAACTCCATTCATCGGAGCCAAGTTAGGTGAATTTGCAAACAAATATGGTATTTTTCTGAAGACATCCTCCAATTATTACCCTCAGGGTAATGGCTTGGCAGAGTCCACAAACAAGAACTTGTTGAAGATTTTAAAGAGGTCATTGGGGGATAATAAGAAGTCCTGGCACTTGCTGCTGAACCAGGCATTGTGGGCAGATAGAATTTCAATCAAGAAGTCTATCAAGACTTCACCATACGCCCTGGTATATGGGAAAGAGGCAAGATTGCCTGTTCATTTAGAATTACCTGCATTGCAGCAATTGAAGGAATTCTCGGATGATGAGGAAAATATGGATCCCATGAGCATACGATTGGCTCAGTTGTTGCAGCTGGAAGAGCAACGTTCCTTGGCCTATGATGAGTTTGCTAAGCATTCACAGGCAGTATCAAAATGGTTTCATAAAGGTTCTACTGACCGCACATTCAAAATAGGTGACTTAGTCTTAAAGTGGAATGAGAGGAAGGCCAAGCCAGGGATGCACCAGAAATTTGATGCTCTGTGGGAGGGCCCATTCCAGATTGTCCATGCAGGTTCAGCAAATTCATTTTATCTAGATGACTTGGATGGTAATTCACTTCCCATTTTAGTGAATGACTTTCATTTGAAAGCCTACATTTCTTGATGGAAGACAAAAAAAAAAAAAAAAATCTTGTGAACTTTGGCTCCTTTTGCATGCGAGCCCGCAGGTATGTTTATTTCTTTTTTCTTTTCCTTCCCAGCAGCTAGTGGCTTTTCCTCTACTTCTTCCTTCCACTTCCTTACTTCATTCCCTTCCTCTCCTATTCCTTCTTCTTCTGCAATTACTCAAGCCACTACTGTTGTTTCTACTCCCCTCTCTAATATTCCCATTTCTTCTTTCCCCATTCTTCTAATTCTTTGCTTTTAAACACTTTTTTCACAGTTCACACCACCTTCTCCAGTCCATCCACTTCCATTTCACTTTCTATTTTACAACAGCTGGTAGCACAGTAGCACCCTGTTGCTGTATCTACCCCTTCTACTCCTCCATTTTCCACCATTCCATTATTCACCATTTCCATTCCACGGCCTGCGCATCCGCTGGTCATTATTCCATTCATTTCCATTTTTGCAACTCAGGTGCTTTTCACTACCACCATGGAAATCCTTGCACAGCACCTGGTGATTTCCCAGCTCAACCGAGCTAGGCAAAATGCAGTCATTCAAGAAATAAAGGAAGTTCTGCTCTTCTATAAATTTCTGTTGCAGGTCCTGTTCTGAGTGTCGAGTGCCAGCAAAAGCTTGTTGCAGCTGCCTGTAGAGACGTCCAACACTTACTTCTTCTATCCCTCCAGCTTCTTGACTCTGTTGCCCAATGGATAAAGGCCTGAGGTTCATGCATACAGCAGAACTGTATACCCCGAGAGCCGCCAAGAATGTTGGCATTTTTGCCACATTATTTTTGTTGTTACTATTCATGTAAAAGAATGCATAGATTGTAGAGATACTAATTCTTCTGTTTGTCCCTCCAAGCCCTTTGAAAGGGAAAATGTAAAAATCTCTACAAGTTTTGTGTTAGAACAAAGGAAATGAAAACTGTCACGATATCGCGACATGTTGCAGTTTCACGGCATCAAATGCAGAAATCGGCTAAGTACAAAAAATGTCGCGATATCGCGACATGTCGCATTTTCGTGACCTATCACATTTTTATGGTCAACGTAGTCAAAGGTAGCAAGGAGGTCAAACTATCATGATATCGCGACATGTTGGAGTTTCACGACTTGTTGCGGTGAGGGAGAACTTATTGAAAAGTTGTCGCGATATCGCGACATGTCACTTTTCATGACTATGGTCCATGGAGAGAGTGATAGAAAATGTCGCGATATCGATGACATAAAGCAGCAAGGAATATCAATGAAAATGTCATGATATCACGATATGAAAAGTCAAGAAGGAGAAAAGCGTATGAAATTGTCGTGATATCGTGACATGTCGCGTTATCACGGAAGGGACTAAAGATAAACACAAGGCATTAAAGATGTCATGATTTCATGACATTTTTGAGGACGAAGCCAAGCAAGAGGGACTTGTCATGATATCATGACAGAAAAGTTGCAATGAAGGCGGACAAGAAATTGTCACGATTTCGTGACATGTCACGTTTTACGAGGAGGAAGGAGGAAGCCAATTGTACAATGTCATCGATTTCGTGACATGTCAAATTTCATGGCCTAAAAGCATCAAAGGGACAAGAAGAAAAAATGTCATGATTTCATGACATATTGTGGAGATCAAGCCAAATGAAGAAACATGTCACGATTTCATGACATGTTGAAGATGAAAGAGCCAAATGGAAAAAACATCGCGATTTCATGACATGTCACATTTTCGTGAAATGAAAGCTGACAAGTACAAGGCAAACAGAAATTGTCACGATTTCATGACTTGTCTCACTTTCGCGATGATAAAGTAGGAAGAAGCAAGAAGATAGAAACATGTCATGATTTCATGACATGTCTTGTTTTCGCGATGCGAAAGAAGAACGAACAAAATGGTACGGATTGTCACGATTTCATGACATGTCCCATTTTCGCTACTTGCAGGAAGATGAAGGCCAAGGAAGAGAAAGATGTCACGATTTCATGACATGGTGAGTTTTGTCATTGTGACATGTCACATTTTCATGACTAGTGGCAGAAGAGAAGGCAGTATGGTAAAAGTGTCATGATTTCGCGACATGTCGCATTTTCGTGACTTGTCTCATTTTCGCGACAGAGGCAATAACAAAGGCCCGATATAGTTTTGTTTGCATTTTCCTTCAGAATTGCATAGGAGAACGTGCGAAGAAGATAAGATCAAACGCAGTAATGTTTTAATAGTTCTCCAACGGATTTTGAGATCGTGGTCAAAGAAGCTCAAGGATTAAATGTTGTTGATTACCGATGTGCGCTAGATAGAAGAACCTGAAGCAGTTTTTGAAGCCACCAAAATTAAAGACGCCTCCAACATTCAAGGCTCCTATTCATGATCTTTTAACAACTCTCGGCTTGCTCCAATAACGGTCATTAAATGAAGAAATATGGTCCCTTGTTTTTGTTTATCTTCAGTTGTAATTCATTTAAGACAGGGACTATCATTTCTCCGAGGCAGATTAAGGGGATCATTTCTTCAAAACCTGTTTCATGTTTTAAATGTTGTAATACGAAAGAAAGAGGCAGGCACCTCTATAAATACCAATGTAAAATCTCAAGCAAAGGAGGAAGACCTTTTTGCAAAAATTGAAGCAGAAATCCTAGATGCAGTCTCGCTCTATTCTTAGCATCTTTTGAGTTTGAGATCCAAACTATTGTTTATGTTTTGTTTTCTGTCTGATCTACTTCTGTTTCATCCAGTGTTAATATAAGTTGAATTCTGCTGTCCTGAATTTAGCTGTATTTTTTTTGAATGTTTGAAGTATAATTGAAGACGAATCTACGGCTAGTTTCGATCCGATTTTCGTATACGCTTAAGAATCTGTTGCTGCTTAAGTTTCAGGATCTGGTTTAAGAATATTTGCTATCTAAGGTTGTTCCCCATTAACTATCGACTTCGGCCATATTTCCATTCCTTTCTATTATTTCCCTCTCTTTCAACATTTGTCCATTTCTTTCCTGCATCTTTATCTCCAAAACCAGTTTAGAGTAGTTTGGGAGCCAGCCCTCTCTGGAGATTGGCCCGGGAGACTTCTCTTTCTCTCGGCCTTTCAATGTTGGCCAAGTCTAGGGCGCATATATGTATAAAATCCTTTCCTGTGGCAGATTTGTGACCAATAGGTACAAAAAATTTTTAGATCCTGTATTGGTCTAGAACATAAGGTACATGGGATTTAGGCCAACGGATGGAAATCATCTCCACCGTCGCTGAAATCCTACTAGTGGTTGGATGTCACTTCCAAATCACTAGCGTTTAATTTGAAACTTGGTGTGTGTGGTTCATTTTAATTATTGCATGAAAATAAAATGCATCATACAACAAACATGCTCATTTCTTATATGCTATGCAGCGAAAGAACTTTTCAGATTCAAAAAATGCAAGCTACATACTACATGCTCTTTTTGACAATGCAAGTTTACGATGACTAATGGCCTTTGATTAGGCCTCAAGCATGAAAAACCACCACATGACATATTCTAGCATGTTGGATTCTAGGGTGGACTACACTCAGAGATCCACTATTCCTAGTAGTGCCTAGCCAAAGATGAGAAAATGAAACCCTAAGGACCTAATTCATTCTCACGTTCCTTTTATCCTTAGTCTATTTAGGTTTCAATTTTTTTGTTCTAAAAAAACACAAAAAAAAATGACAGAGACAGAGAGTGTCAGAAGGGCCTACCTCAGGTCCTCATTTGATCTAGCTTTTAACTCCTACTATCTTCTATGTCTACTATAAATCATAGATCTATGGTGCGGTTGCTACTACAGTCCACATTTTGTAGCCATGGGCCAACAATGAGACTGTAGGTGTAAGCTGCGTTTTGCACCTGATATAAGGAAACACAAAAATATCAGAAATCAAGTGCATGAATTATGGAGTTCCACTGTGATCACCTTCTGTGACCACCAAAATAGCCTCACACCTATGATTCCTACTACGTAAAATAAATAAGAGATACAATAGAATGCATTCAAAAATTGACAGTAAATTGGAAAGAAAAGAACATTTTTATTCCATTTAGAAAGAAGCCAATTCCAGTTACAAATACATCCCTCTTAGGGATACCATTTTGATACTCTTATTATAGTAGGAAAAGCATATGAAATCCCTCTCAAGGGTGAATGTGAGTTTCAAGCCATTCGGGGTGACACGAACTACTCTAGGGTGGATTTGACCCTCTTCTTCATGTTGAGGAAGGAATTAGATGATTGAGTCTCCTTCGAATCTACTTTCATGTGGTCAAGAAACAACACAAAAGCATTAATAGCATAGGAAACCTCTCATGATGAGGCCCTTTAAAGGATATGAACATAAAAATGCCATAACACTAATGAAATCAAGAAAATGAATAAATCATGTTAGACTTATGCAAAA
The DNA here is from genome assembly GCA_028583015.1 of Wollemia nobilis. Lineage (NCBI taxonomy): Eukaryota > Viridiplantae > Streptophyta > Pinopsida > Araucariales > Araucariaceae > Wollemia > Wollemia nobilis. Next base: position 17,625,870 of record JAQPPZ010000521.1, read on the forward strand.
CTCATAAATATTGCTTGAGACATATAAACAAAAAGTATAGCTATCAATCTAGTGGATTAATTGCATGAAATAAGGCATTATAACATGAAAATAAGCTAATTATGTCCTAATTACCATAATGAAATAATCCTAATGAAATCCTTAATTTGGTTAGTCAGAGTCTCTAAAATGCTAAATAAACCACTAAGATTATTAATCTAGTCTAATAAATCACAATGCAAAAGAAATAGTAAGGAGATATTTCATCGATTGCAAATCATACCTCTGATGAGTGGTCTCCACTGTACACTATGGCTATCAGCTACGATGAGAAATAAAGTAGCTTTGCCCTCCAAATCTAGGGTTGTGGGCTTGATATTCCTTGTCAAATTGATGATCAAGGGTCACCTTGGTATCCTCTGACTAGATTGGTGGTTGAATTGCACAGTTGGGCCTCTGTTTGCCTAGATTTACGTTTCTTGGAATTCTAGATCCCTAGGGCATCCATTGCACAAATTGAAATGATGCTTCATGAATTTGCAAGTGAATGGAAACTAAACTCTCTCAGTACACTCAGGTGAGTCTACAATCCGATAGGGCTTCACTGCTCAAAATGCTCTCTCTCTTGCTATCTCTTTGCCCTAATTTGAAGGGGTACTTATAGGATTACCCAAGGGCTAGGGGTGGCTTCATGGAGAATCCAATATCAAGAAGAGGTGGTTAGGATAGTTGTATTGGAAGCTTCCATCCTTTAACTACCTTCTTCTAGAACAAATGGCCATTCAAACTGATTTGGCTCGGATGAAGGCCAATTGAACTTCAGTTTAGACCATAGGTTATAGCTATGGTTCAGACTATAGACCACAAGTCTCAATCATGGTTTAGAATAATTAGGCTAAGGAGCCCAAATTGAGTAGTTAGAACCACTACTCTATCTTGGAGTCTATCCCAGATCTTCCATATTGTCTTTTAGCATATCCCATATGAGTAGTCACCCTCGACGTGACATGTTTTAGGTGTCTATAATAACCAACTTTGGTTTGGATGAAGGCTAAATGATTCTGAGTGTTGACCATGATTGACATACATGGTGAGCACTGCTAACCATGGGTGTCAGCATCATCTAGCATTCACTAGGCAAAAGTGCCCAAATGAGTGGCAAAAACCATTGATATACCTTGGATCTATCCAAAGGTCTTCCATATGGTCCTCTAGCATGTTCCATATGAGTAGTAACCTTAGCATGACACATTTTAGGTGTCTTTAAATGCCCCTTTTGATATGCATTATGATTTTGAACAACACTGAGCAAAACTAGACCTCCTAAAACTATGTCATATGTTGAATGATGATCATTGATCTGATCAACATTAGATGCCTTGGGTCTAGCAAAAGGACGTGCATTCTCAAATCATTGCTTCTAACTTGATAGAAGGCTTAAATTTGAAAAAGGTTGCACTCATCATCAGACATTTGGATAGCATCAATGCGAAGTAGGCTTTCATGCTTGTCAATCTAAAAGGATGGGAGTTACAAACTATCATATTTGCTATTTTCCTCAAGCAAAGGGGTAAGCTTATGATAGTCTTTAGCAATGATTTGCAAGGACGAACATAATTTTGACAAGATCAAGGGATCTACTATTGACTTTGATTATGATTTGATATTATGAATACCCCCTCAAGCGATGAGTCAATAAGGGTAATGAAAATTAAATGAAACGACGAGGTCACTTGACCACTATGAAAGATTTGAATCAAATTAAGATTTAGCATTTGAAATTGACATGGCCTAATCAGCTATGATTACACCATTTAGAGTAATTGTCTATTTCTATCTAGTGGAGTAGTCTAGCCACGAAGGCCTTCTTAGAGAATCAAAATGATAGCAATGTCCATTAGGCTTGTAGTGAATCATAATGTCGATGATATGCTGAAAAGTGTCATAGGAGAATTATGATGAATATCTCATTCTTGTGGAGCATTCCAGCTATGTAGGCCTTCTTAGGGATTGAAATGAAACATAGCCATTCAAAAATGATGAAGTTTCCCCAAATGTCCTTATGGTAATTTACTCATATTTCTAGATTGCATGGATCACAATTCACTGCAATCACCAAGTGTATAGGGTAAATAAGTGAATACAAGGTGCATTTGGCTTTTGATTTATTTGATTTTTTGTTAATTTTAATTTTTTTGAATTATTTGGTATGATTAATATCATTGATTTAACCTTTTAAGGCTCTCCACAATGGGAATTTGGAGCAATTAATGCAGTTTTCTAACCACTCTTGTCAAACACGAGCCAATTTCTTAATCGTGGATGTCAACTATGAGCAGCAAACCCTAATCTAGGGACCGTGGATGTCAATCGTGGGCCGCATCAAATTTGAAAATTATATAATATTTTTGCTTTGTAAAATTTTCATTCTTCACCTAATAGTGATAGTAAAACTAAGAGCTCTAAGAGGTAAAAATTGACTTTTGACATGGAACGCTACCGAAAACCCGACATACTCCCAATTTCCACATCGATGACCAATAAAATCGAATCATTGACCAGTGAAGGAGTCAATGCTTCTAAGGTAACTCATAAACTGAGACCTCACTTATCATTACCGAATGTAAAATTAACTTCATTAATTAATCGGTAAATGAACTACACTAAACCATTGGTAACAAAATTCATTGTATTTAGCGTTTAGTGTAGGTTAGTTAGACGGGAGGGTTTGCTTTAATTTTTTAGGGCTTTTTTGGGAAGGGCTGACCCATTTAGGGTTTCGTTCCCTAGTCATGGGTGGCAACCACGGGCCCTAATTGGCAGATTGGGGGCCATGTATGTTAGCCATGGTGGGGTTTGAATCCCAACAGTTGAATTTTTGACCATTGGGTCAGTCGTGGTTTTGACCCGCAGTGCCCAATTTTTAGAATTTTTTTAATTTTTTGGTTTTTTTGGGAAATTAATGCCATTTTATTGCATTTTTAGAATGCTTTTTTGATGTTTTTGAAATTGGTTATCATGTTTTTACATGTTTTTGTATTTTTATGTATTTTTTGATTTGTTTTGACATTTTAGAATTATTTTTTATTATTTTTCTTGTTTATTATTTTTGTTGCCACTCAGATTTTGACCAAAAAAGTGAGGGAGACCAATCTTCTTTGTGACCTCCACAATGATCTCACTGAAAAGGAGCAAGACTAGTTTGTTGTTGTGGGGTTTAGCTACATATTGGACATCCCCACCATCTGTATTGATCAGGCGTATCTAACTACCTTGGCCCATCACTGGGATGCGCAGACCAACATATTTCACCTATCGATGGGTGAAATGAATATTACTTTGGAGGATTTGTACCGCATCTTTCATCTGTTGATTGATGGTGAGGCCATCATGTCTTATTTGACTACAGCTAGGAGGGTTGTATTTAACTCCATATTTTGCGATCAGAGTATTGAGGCACAGGACCATAATGTCCATGGAGGTATCCATGTTAAAGAGTGGTTTGAGGCTTGATTCTTCTCACAGTGGGAGGCTATGTTCATTCTCCTGATTATTCAGATAGTACTCCCATATTCTTTAGGAAAGAGGTTACCTTGGAACCTCCTAGATTGGACCAAAGAGGTGATGGTGAGTTTGACCTGAGATCCTCTCATTCTGTTGTAGACACCCAAAAGTTGCACACTGCTATACCTACGTACTTGTAGATCCTTCCAGACACTTGTAGGTTTACATAGGCCATCCTAGGCACCCCTAGGCTATTGTAGACCAGTGTATATTATTTTAGATCCTCCTAGACATGCATAGATTATTTTAGTCATGCATAGTAATACGTAGATGACCATAGTCATGCGTATATCGCCATAGATTGTCATAATATCATGTAGACTCCCATATACCACTCCATTGAATTTTAGGTCCTCAACCCTAACAAACCTTTAAAATTACATCCCATGCATTGGAATATCATCCGATAACCAATTTGCACTCAATTGAGGCCCCCACGAGGTATTAGTTGACCAAAACAATTAATAATTCAATACCCAAATTCTAATTTAATGTTGACTTCACTTAAGTCACCTTTTTAGGGTAAATTTGATTAAAAGAATCCTTAATCTTGATTAGAACTAATTACATCCTCCCACATGTGTGAAATTAGGGTTTGTTGAGATATTTCTTTAATCATGTCTTAAACTAGCTTAAGCACCTCCTAATCAGGATTAGTCCTAATCCATCCTCACACATGTGTGAGGATGAGATATTTCTCATAAGGAATGTGATGTTGCCACATTGCATTTCTTAACCTAACCCTAGTCAGAATCAAACCTAGGTTTAGTCTATCTAACCCCCCTACACCTTGCCTTTGCCTATAAATAATGGGTCCCAAACCCCTAATTAATTCTAGTTTATAAATTTAACAAAGCATAGTTACTTTGTTGAAATGGAAAGCCAATATTGAATAGTCACTTCCTGATGCACACAGTCAGATTTCAATGGTACACAGAGGTATCCTAGCTACCTAGGAGTTGACCCACCAAAAGGATTTTGTAGAAGAGGCATCACAACTCATATCACCCCTTGCCCCATGAATTTGGCCTCAGTTCACCCCTCGGGTTGTGAATTGGGTATACATACCCCAAATCACTCTAGATTTGGGTGGTAAGCTCCCTTTCACTATATTATTACTTTTTGCATAGTTTATTTCATGTTTTATTATGATTTTACAATCATTTCATCTTTATAAACATGGGGCCTGACTAAGGCAAGCCCCCCATCGTACTGACCCCCTTTTGTAGGTTAATCATAGGTTATGCAGAAAATCTAAAGAGGGAAAACACCATAAAATCAACAGCAACCCAACGGTGGCCCACATACAAAGAATACCACCTACACTGATGGACATCAGAAGAAGGCATCAGGTCTATAGTGTATTCATGAAAGGAAAAAGAGGAATTCACCCTATTTGTAACCCATATCAAATTTATCATGAATAAAGCATATATTTATGAATGACTTGTGTTATTACTTGTTTTTAGATCAAATTTCAACTTCTAGTCATTTCATTCTGGCACGCCCGATGGGACCCCCACAACGGATAGTGCTAGATTCATTTTCTTTATAAATATGACATTATCCTCTATTTTTTGCATTTTTAGGTACTGTATTTGCTTTTCATAGAGATATCCAACGCCCTAGGAACCATACTAGACCATCAGATTGCATATTTGGAGCCTCTACACTGAATTTGCCCTCTACCCCATGAATCAGTACCAATTCACCCCCAGGTGGCGATTTGAGCATAGAAGCCTCAAAAACTGCCAAATCAACTGGGGTGACTCTCTTAGGGTCCAAGAAAACCCCCCTTAGCATCAAAATGTAGGTATGCTCACCTTTTTTGCCTTTGTTGCAAGTTTTGGAAACAAAAAATTCACTAACTAGTTAAATAATCATTGCTAGACATAGTTTTGTTTTCATTGCAAAGTTGTAAAATATTTAGAGTTTATAAAATTTTTAGGACCTACAACTTTCCAACAACTATACAATATTTATTTCTCAAATAAATTTGCATCTATCTTTTATTTTTGCATGTGGTATAAGCCTAATTTGTTATTCCTTCATTCATAGCTTCCATTGCTAAAAATAACTTTACATTCTAAAGTAACATTTGGGTTTCTAATTCCCTCTTACATTTTTGAAAGAATTTTGCATTCTGAAAGTTCAAGTTAGGGTTTCATAATCCCCTCTATATTCCAAACACATTTGGATTGGATGTTTCTATATTTTGCAAAGTAGATTAATTTTCTTCATAAAGGCATTTAGGCTAGACCATTTCTTTACAAATATTATAAGCTAGCTAATCATTTGCTTTCAAAAAGGCATTAGGATTAGTTTTATTTTGGAAAGGCAATTAGTTATTTTATTACCTAGCAAACACCATTAGAAAAACACAAACTCACACACACTCACGTGGTACCTTAAACAAGTGCTGAGATTGGACTTCATCCCCAATCCATCGCTCGAGACTAGTGTGGATTGAGTTGCACTCTCCATCAGATCACCCCCCTAAACACCTAGTAGCCCCACAGGAGTGGTTTTCTAGATTTCATCACCAAAAAATCCCCCACTTTTGTGATTGGGCCTTGGATTTCATCACCAGTGGTTACCTGTGGAGTGGGATAGGATTAGCACCTTCATCCACAAGGTTTGTATAATTTATGGAATTGGTAACTATCGTTCTTGAGTAAGCCCACCCAAGGGTGAAGCGAAAGCATGGGTATGTCAATAGAAGATCTTAGATAGTGCCACTTCTTCTCATGAGAGGATATTGTGAACTCACTTTAGCATAGTGAGTTCCATCCCTTTAGGATATCATTTTACTACACCTTCCATACAGGTCACCATTCACACGTTACGGTACCATTCTATCTTGTGCATCCTTGGGTATTGTAGGAGGTTTGATATTGATGAAATTCCTAATTTTCTATAGTATTCACTCCATTATCCATGATTCTACATAGGGATTATCAACATTACAACACACAAAATGAATAGAACACTTTTATTTTCTCAGCATTTAGAATTGATTTCGATCTACCATTGTTTGCATGATCATAGAACAGTCTCAAAACACTATACTATATATATTTTTTCTACACACAGAATGCCATTTACTTCACACTCACATTAGACACATTTGAGTCTACATCACATAGGGTTTATTCTTAAAAACCCATTTTACACATGCTACTATGCCTGTGGTCACCCGTAGTAGAGTGCATGAGCAATCACGCTCTATGGAGGAATGGCCTCCCCCTTCCTCTAGTCAGTTCACTCTTACTCCTTTGATCATGAAGGAGAGGATTATAGACATATAATTCATGCATAGAATCTGATGTACAATTCACACACATGATGCCTCACGAGGAGACGCTAACTTTGAGTGAAATCCTTGCTACTTCACTCATAGAAGATTACCCACTCCTTTCAGCCCGATCCTCACCTAATCCGTCGACCACATTCTATGATCATGTGATATACACAACACTAGGACAATATCCCCCATCCTTCACCATAGATGAGGAGGTCATGCCTACTTCACCCACCTTTGCACATCCCTTCTTCTAGAATCTATCTCAATCCCTATTTGATAATGACTCCTTCCTTTTAAATTGTACCCATCATGAGGTCGCATCATTCACCTCTACCATAGCAATGATTTCTGACCCATCCTCCTCTGCTATAAGAAGCCAGAATCCATCCTTACAAACTACACAATAGATCCCTACCTAGTAGGAACCACAATCATTTCCGAAAATCTCACACCCATACTCCTCACAAGAGTACCAACCACCATCTTCCCAAGATCCATTCTTCACCATATCTGAGGGTACCTCCAAACAGCCTCTTCAGAAGCAAGATGTGCAAACCCAAGTGGGAGTGTACACCTACACTTTCCCCTCAACCCAAGCTCCTACCTTGGCAACTCATCCCATATTTTTGATAGCTTTCCTACCTATCTCCCAGGTATCCAAAGGGTATGATGCCCAACCCTTAGATACACTTTTACCTATGATTACCTTTAGGATACCACCACCTATTCCTTTTTAGGCTCATACTACCCATATCTATCCTACCTATGGATCAACACTGATAGCTTATCCACCCACTCAACCAAATTATTCCACATAGTTTAGTTTCCCTACCTCCTACCCTCTAGGGTAGAGATATATCCCATATTTTGATACCTCGTCTCAACCACCCCTAGCACTAGTAGCACATACACCTACACTACCACCAACTACACCTAACTTATTTATGCCTAAAACCCTAGGAACCTTCAATTTTTTTTTAACTCCACTTGCAATCATATTCATCATGCATTGGTATATTATCAATTACTACATCATAAAATCACCATTTTACATTCACCTCATTGCTAATTCCTCATTTGAGGGGGTATTCATATCCAAATTCGGCTTTGCATGCAACCACAACATCGAAAATCCAAAATCACGATTAGCGCATTTGTCTACAAATTTTTTTGCTAAATATTATCATACAAAATAATATCAATCCCAAAAATACATGGGTTACATCATGAGAGTTATGTGTTTCCATGGAGAATTCAATATAGCATTCATGTGCATTGAGTACACAACGGATGATACATTTGATTAATCCTAGCACAACATTTGGAAATGGACTTCATGACCACACTGATCTGGTCACGAGTTGACGATCCAAATGTTAAACTAAATCAAATGGTTTGACACTTGTCACCATGTTCTCATCAATCAATCAACAAAAAAAATTAGATAGGCTTTTGTCCTAATCATACTTTTGGACCATGCTGATCTGGTCACAAAAGCAAAGCAATAAAAATTTGTTGTTCTCAAGAAACTAGTATGGCATCATAAATGTCATACTAACTTAGCAAAATTACATCATTGCATTCATAATCATTCATTTTTATTTACCAGCATTATTTTTATCTATTTCCTCTTTTCCTTCTTTCCTTCTTATCTTCTTCCCCTGTGGCTATCCAATTAATATTGTATGGTCATGCTTCAAGTGACTACATACCTTTGATTGGATCCTATTCTCTTCCCCATATTGGCTATCTAGTCAATGTTGTATGGTCACACTTCGAACAGATACATACATTTGATTGGATCACATTTCCCTTTTATCCCTTTTTCTTCTACACAAACCCTTCACATTTTTGTATTGAATTGTGTTCCACACAGTATAGTACAAAAATAAGGCAAATGTAGACACCCAAAAGTTGCACACTGCTATACCTACATACTTGTAGATCCTTCTGGATACTTATAGGTTTACATAGGCTATCCTAGTACTCCTAGGATATTGTAGACTATTGTAGATCCTCCTAGATATGTGTAGATTACTATAGTCATGCGTAGTCATATGTAGACGGTCGTAGTCATGCATAGTCATGCGTAGATCTCCATAGATTTTCATAGCATCGTGTAGACTCCCATATACCACTCCTTCGAATTTTAGATACTAAACCCTAGTAAGCCTTCAAAATTACATCCAATGAATTGGAATATCATCCGAAAACCAATTTGCACTCAATTGAGGCCCCCATGAGGTATTAGTTGACCAAAAAAATTAATAAGTCAATACCCAAATTCTAATTTAATGTTGACTTCACTTAAGTCACCTTTTTAGGGTAAATTTGATTAAAATAACCCTTAATCTTGATTAGAACTAATCACATCCTCCCACATGTGTGAAATTAGGGTTTTTTGAGATATTTATTTAATCATGTCTTAAATTGGCTTAAGCACCTCCTAATCAGGATTAGCCCTAATCCATCCTCACACATGTCTATTTTCTCATCCTCATATGATGTTGCCACATTGCATTTATTAACCTAACCCTAGTAAAAATTAAACCTAGGTTTAGTCTATCTAACCCACCCCTTGCACCTTGCATTTGCCTATAAATAATGGGTCCCAAACCCCTAATTAAGTTTGGTTCATAAATTCAACAAAGCACAGTTACTCTGCTAAAATGGAAAGCCAATATTGAACAGTCACTTCTTGGTGCACACAGTTGGATTTCAATAGTACATAGATGCACCCCAACTGCCTAGGAGTTGACCCATCAAAAGGATTTTTCTGAAGAGGCATCACAGCTCAGATCACCCCTTGCCCCATGAATTCAGCCTTAGTTCACCCCTCGGGTGGCGAATTGGATCTACAGATCCCAAATCACTCTAGATTTGGGTGGTAAGCTCCCTTTAACTATATCATTACTTTTTGCATAGTTTATTTCATGTTTTATTATGATTTTATAGTAATTTCATATTTATAAACATGGAGCCTGACTAAGGCAAACCCCCATCGTACTGACCCCCTTTTGCAGGTTTATCACAGGTTATGCGGCAAATATGAAGAGGGAAAACACCATCAAATCAATAGCAACCCAATGGTGGCCCACATACAAATAATCCCACCTACACTAAGGGACATCATAAGAAGGCATCAAGCCTATAATGTATTCATGAAAGGAAAAAGAGGAATTCACCCTATTTGTAACCCATATCAAATTAATCATGAATAAAACATATATTTTCGAATGACTTGTGTTATTACTTGTTGTTATATCAAATGTCAACTTATGGTCATTTCATCTATCATGGGGTAATGCCCTACTAGCATAGCTCTACCGTGAGCTGTATCAGATCACACACCAAAGTAGAGTTAGCATTAGCTGCATCCTCCTCCTCTAGGTTTGGTATTGGCAGCACATCCTGATCGAGTACCCCATTGATTTACCTATGATGATTATTGATATTGATGATGAGAGTTAGTGCTATGCCACTTGTTGGCCCTAGGAGTGAGAGGTCTTTAGGAGTAGGTCTCATGTAAGAGACCTAAAGCATTACATTGGCAAATTTGTACAACTCTGACCTCATAATATACGATGGTGACCGTATATGGATTTTCCAGCTTAGATAGAGGTAGATAGGTACCTACACCGAGCACGTAGAGACAAATGGATCATCTATAGGAAGGCCACCATTTTACTCTCGCATGTTGAGGTAGTTTGGGATCCAACAGGATGTCCTAGAGTTACCACTCATATACAATCACATGGTTCTCAAGAGGGACCTAAGTTGACCCCAAGTTACTCCATTGGGGGATGATGACGATGACTTTCAGGATTCAGGCTAGACGAATGTAGGTACTACTCCTGACTACGATGGTTGGTAAGCCAAATTGTAGTGGCATGGATAGAGTCCTCTAGGTCGATCATATAGAGGCTTTATAGAAGAGGGTGCAAAGGATGCAAAGGTGGATCCTTAGGGGAGTAGGACCCACCAACATATAGAGGGCACATGGGGCACAAGGGCCATTGTAGAGGAGGGCCCATAGGTAGAGGTAGAGGAGGGTAAGGCACCTCTAAACAATAATATTGGTTAATTGAGAGCCTAGATTACTGACCTCCAGAGCTATGTTGGGAGACTAAAAAATTAGATGCTTCACAAGGATACTTATATTGCCACTCTAGAGGTGAACATAGCATGTGGGGAGACACAGTGGTAGGTATATGAGGAGGAGAGGATAGCTCTCCATGCATAGGCTACCACTGCAGGCACTCAGATTATACAACTCATTGGCCATCAAGATGTGGCACAGGCACATTTGAGTGCCATGACTACTGAGAGGGACCTACTAAGGGCAGTGATGGGGGTCCCTCATCTACATAGGTTGTCATGCCGCCTCTGGTAGCACCATATTATTCACTGCTAGAAGGTTGTGATCCCATGGAAGAGATCATGAGGTTTACTTCCCTTGTGGAGGAGGGTAATGAGTGAGATACAACACATGTAGATCACATATCCCAGTTGTAGGGCTACATCAAGCTGAGAGGTGGCGAGGTACCAAAGGACACTCACACTATAGGTACTCAGAGGACCAAGGAGACAGTGTAGTCTTTTGCCAGCTCAATCCATAGGATGCATAGGACTAAGAGGACTCAGAGGTCCTTGAGCACTCATGGTGCTAGCTCATAGAGGACTCACAAGGATGGTAGAGGTGACGAAGGTGCCTTACATCCTGGGGGTGCATGCCCTGTCTAGTATAGATATTCAAATATGCTTTTTGTACTAGTTTTGAGTGTAAGGTCGAGGACCTACAAAGTTGTAGCCTATGGGAATTTTGATATACCTTGATACTATGTACTCTTTGACACATATATTTATATGATATGATAGTTCATATCATTATATGTGTATTTTATTTTTGGTATTTTATGTTTATGTTATGCACATGGATGTAATGCAAATATTTGATTTATTGCTATATGATGTGATGTATGGATGACATGCACTAGCTATATGATGTGGATGTAGTGATATACATGTGTAGATGGACTACTTTATGATGCTATGTATATGAATGCAATGTTTGATATTTCATGTAGTTTTGATCTGCTTAACTTGTATGCATTTACTTTATGTTGTTTATGACATGATTCATGCCATGTATGTACTGCATGTATTTTTGATGATATTGATTTATTGTAAATGGACATGTATGTTTTAATAACTTAAAACACAATGTATACAATATGATATGAGGTTTTTACAATCTAATGGATGACACAACAAAATGTATGATAATCATGGATGATAATTGCTATATTTTATTATGAATATTTATTGATTTGACACTCATATGTGAGCTGCAATGCACTGTTTCTATTTATAAGTTTTTGTAAATTAAAATATATGCATAACATAGTTAGTGGCCATTTAAATATCATTTATAACATACATACGGCATCTAATATATATCACAAATAGTTATAATAAACAAACTCTCATAAATAAGACTTTGTATTTGATGATTGCATTTGAAAATTTGATTGTTGCTATTTGGAAATTTTTGAGGTTTACCATGAGACTCAAAAACCCTAGTTGATTGATCAAAATTTGTATACTAACCATAATAGAATTTTAAAACATAAGGCTTTCTCTAGGATAGGCCCTAAATATCCATTTTCCCTATGTGTTCAAATGAGTATATTTGATAAGGCACAAGCATACCCCGATGTCATGCGGGATTCTTTTAGCCCATTGCTAATATTGGGGGTCCACAAATGTTTATCCAATCCTAGGTTTAGATTTTAGTTGGACTAGACCACTAGGTGATACAAGACACCTGAAGCTAGCTCTTCCACATTCAAACATTGGTCTACACAAGAGTGAAATACTATTGCATCAGACATATCATCATGTGTAAGGTACAGTAGTGCTGGCAATTCCATGGATTCAAGTTCACTCCCTTCTTTTATTCAATTTTTTGGGATACTTGCTCATATAAAGTGATAAAAATCACTATTTATTTTTGTACTTTAGTGACAATAATCACTGTTTATTTTGTACTTTCCTTTCTTTTTATTTCTTTCTTTCTTGAGCAAGGGATTTGATACTAATTTTACTTCCTTTGTACAATTTGTCTTCATTTGACTTGACTTTTTGGAATTTTACATTTCATAATTTGCTTCAAAAAATTCCTTTGGGGAATTTACATTGGGGAACTATTTCTGGGATATCGATCTAGGATATTAATTTTATGATATCAATATGGGATACCAATCTAGGATGTCGATCTATGATATCGATCTAGTGTATCAATCTGGAGGATTGATCTAGGATATCTCTCTAGGATATTGCTCATTTTAACGTAAGCAAGGGATTATAGGTAGGGAATAAACCTTTCCTTTTGCAAATTTACAATATTTCTTGTACCATCTGCATAGAAGAAAAGCAAGAATTAAAATTTTTCCACAAGATACCTGGTCCTACTTCATGGCTTTCATATTCCCCTAGTCCTTATTAGGATTTTTTTAATTTTTTGATTAATGATAGGCTTTTGATATGCTAAGGGTTATACTAACTAGACCTCAACTACAAAAGCAAAGTAAGCTGTCTATCAACTCTTGAGAAGACCTCTAGGTATGTTTGAATGAATAGAAAACCCTAGTATATTCTTCATAGCAACAATTTGGGTTGTGTTGAAAAACACAATTACTCACAAGGGTGATACATAGATGAAAAAGATAGTGCGAAGATGAATTATTGAAATACAAACATGGTGTCATTTGTAATATTTTTAACACAATTTGTTCCAATGCAAGTGCGATGGATGAATATACCTAATGCAATGCAATGGTGAAATGCAAAATGAACTACAATGCAATGATGGAAATGAAATGCAAATGTTTTTCATTTTTTTAATTTGTATGTTTTTTAACATTTTGTTTGACCAAAGAGCTGATAGACGCATTTGGATCCTTTTGGAATTGACCAAGAAATTTTAAGAAACCCTTGGATACTTTTTGGATTGACCAAGTGGTTTTAAGAAACCCTTGGATCCTTTTTGGGATTGACCAAGTGATTTTAAGAAACCCTTAGAGCCTTTTGGGATTGACCAAGCGGTTTTAAGAAACCCTTGGAGCCTTTTTTTGAATGACCAAAGGGCTTATAGATTCCTTTGGAGCCTTTTTTTTCTTAGGCATAGAATGCTTTAAGATAAAGGATATTGAGAGGTTAAGGCTTCTCAACTTCTTAAAGCAATGTCAAGCGATATGTCCCAGGTCCAATCTTCTCTGAGATCATATAAGGACCTAACTAGTTAGCCGTAAATTTGTCTCACATTTTTGGTGGTAAATTTAAGTTATGTTGGTTCTCTTTCAGCACAAGATCACCAACAATAAAGTCTCTCATATGGAATTTGCTATTGTAAGCTCATTTTAAGCACTCTTGATAAACATGAAGGTGCTCAAGGGTATTCATGCAACGTTCATCAAGCAACATCAATTGATCTAGGTGAGCTTGTTGCACAGTGTCATCATCAATGAACTCTTTCAATGCGACACGCATCATTGGAATTTCCAACTCTAAGGGCATAATGGTCTTAGTACCATATACTAGTGAAAATAGAGTTTCCCCAGTGGGTGTTCGAATGCTAGTCTTATAAGCCCATAAAGCAAGGGGTAGCTAGATGTGCCAATCTTTGTGGTGCTCTTGTACCATCTTTTTCAAGATGGAAACCACTATATTTTTTGAAGCTTCAACCTATCCATTTGCTTGTGGATAATAAGGAGCCACACAAATATGTTTGGTTCTATACTTAGACATCAAAGCTCTAACAATTTTGTTCTTAAATGATGTTCCATTATCCGAGACTATCTTGGATGGTATCCCAAAATAACTAATGATATTGGTGAGTATAAACTTGGTAATACGTGCTCTAGTTGTCTTTGTCAAGGGGATGGATTCCACCAATTTAGTGAAATACTCAGTAGCTATGATAATAAAAGTATGTCGACCTGATGATAGAGGAGATATCTTACCAATGAAATAAAATCCCCACTAAGAAAATGGCCAAGTCACTTGAATGGGCTGTAAGGCCTATGATGGCAGGTGCGTAAGATTATTGGGATGCTAACATTTAATGCATTTCCTAACATACACATTGTAATCCTTCTCCATAGTGGGTCAGTAATAACCCATAGGAAGGATGCACTTGATGATAGCCATGCTGCTATAATGGCCACTGCATGTACCATCGTGAGATTTTGAAATTGCCTAAGATGAATCTTGGAGCTCAAGATAATGAAGGGGAACTCCATTGTAGCTTCTGTGATACAGGATGTCTGCTAACAAGACATATTTTGTTGCTTTCTGCTTGAATGTATGCTTTGTGATACACGATAATCCTTGAGGGGTCATACCAAGTTTAAAGAAGTCATATATCTATGATGTCCAATTATGATAAGCTTCGACCTTGACTGATAAGACAATGCTCCTCCTACAGTTATACATTTGCAAATGCAGACTGGGAAATAACCCTGTGGTGAATGGTAGTACCACTCCTTGTTGGATCCTATGAGATCATAGACCCTAGGAAACTCTCTTTAGAAATTCTCTAGCTTTGTAGAACCACTCGTGATTTGGTTCTACATGAATCATGTTGATTGAATCTTTGTTATCCAATGCTTCACGTTGCACAGTAGAATGTGATAACATTTTTACATGGATGGTAGTAAAGTCGACAACCATATTCTGAGGGATTAAAGATCCCAAAGATGCCATTGTGTCTGCAAATATATTGTACAAATGAGGTATTGCCTTAATGTTATAATATTACAGTCAATCTAGATATGTGTCAACAAGATACTTGTAAGCTTTCAATACTGGACATCGATATTGAAATAGTCCCTTAACTTGACTCACAATGAGAAGGGAATCACCAAAGATATTTAACCTTTTTATCTTCATGGCGACAACTATTTGGAGACAGAATATTAGGGCTTCATATTCAACATTTTTGTTAGTGCAAGGAAAGTCTAACTTTAACGACAAGGGCATTGAAGCTCCTATGGTGTGAACAACACTATTCCTGTACCACCCCCTTTCTCACACTTCGAACCATCGAAGAACAAGGTCATATCGACTTTTTTATCTGGTTCTTTAGGTTTGGGTGCTTTTGATAAGGCAAAGAATGCATCATCAGGAAGCTCTATGGTGATGGGTCTACTATTTTTGAGAGGTGCCTCAACCAGTTGATCTACTATGATTTGTCCCTTAATGGAATTTTGGCTTATGAATTCTAAATAAAAAAAATTTAGTAGCATGATCCACTTTGTAGTACATGTATTATGATATGTCTTGCTCATAATATACTGCAAAGGATTTTTTGGATATAACATATGTCGTATGACTCAACATATAGTGTCGCAATTTCTTGGTAGCAAATACTATTGCTAAACATAGGTTTTCCACATATGCATATCCATGCTCATAGCTCACCAAAGTTCTGCTAATGAAATATATGGCCTGTTCTTTGCTATGTACATTCTTTTGGGCTAGCATGGTTCCCAATGCAAAGTTAGTTGCCAATATATATAATAAAAATGGCACATGTGGCCTTGGTGGAGCTAGAACTAGAAACATCACTAGGTATTACTTTATATCAACAATGTTTGCTCGATAGTCCTCATCCCAATTGAATGGGACCCCCTTATGTAGTAGTCAATTCATAGGTAGTAATTTATCTGATAATTGAGTGATAAATTGTTTTATGGATGCTACCTTGCCCTATAGGCTCCTTAGCTCTTTGATGTTTGTGGAGGATGCATTTCTAAAATAGCCTTGACCTTTTCTAGGTCAACTTTGATGTCTTGTTTTGAAATGATGAATCCTAAGAGCTTTCCTGAAGTTATGTCAAATACGTAGTTCTTAGGATTCAACTTGGCATTATGCTCTATCAGGTGATCGAAGACCTTCTCCAGGACCTTTTCATGCTCAGAACGTAATAATGACTGGGCCAACAAGTCATCCATATAATCTTCTAATATTTTATGCATATAACCATGAAATATATATGTCATATCCCACTAATATGTAGCACCAACATTTTAAATGCCAAATGGCATAAATTTATAACAAAATTTTCCCCATGGCATTATAAATGTGGTTTTATGCTAGTCTTCAGGTTTAATCCAAATTTTATTGTAAATAGAAAAACATTCCATTAAGGAGAGCATCTCATGACCTGTAGTTGCATCTACAAGAGCATCGATATTCAAAAATGGAAATGAATCCTTTGGTGTTGCCTTATTCAGATCTCTAAAATCCATACAAATATGGATCCTTCCATCAAGTTTTCCTACAAGCACCATATTGGATACCCATTCTAGATAGTCGATGGAGATAACAAAATCTACATCCAATAGCTTTTGCAACTCATCCTTAACCATTAAGGCTACTGTTGGATGCATCTTCCTAAGTTTTTACTTGACTAGATTCTTTGATAGGTCTAGCGAAAGGTTATGAGTAACCAATTTTGGATCTAGTCCCGACATATCCTTGTAGATCCAAGAAAAGATATCAGGTATCTCTCTCAATAGAGGTATGAGGTTGGCATGCTTATCAAGAGTTAAAATTTCTATAAATTTAACCTTCCTTGGATTGGTGGGATCATTACTGATATCCACTTCAAATATTTCCTCTATTGACATATGGGATCCCTCCTCAAGCTGATGAGGAGTAGGGATCAAGTGGATGTCATATGCTAGGTTTATAGGTTCCTCATTAGAAGCATCCTTAGCATGATAGACATCATGTGCACATACTAGTGCAAAATGGAAGGTTTGCAACATTTCTTCATTAGGGAAGAAATCTTTAGGCTCTAGAGGTGAATCAATGCGATCCCAATTGATAGAATCTACATTTAAATGCAACGGTTTGTATGGATCAACTGGATTATGGAGTGGAGTGGTAAAATAAATGGAGATCATGTTGATGAAATGGATTATGTCTCTAGGACCACATGCAAATGACTCATCATTAGCAAAACTACCATCCTTGAGATTTGATTTTTGGGGTATGGGGATCTCCAAATCTGATTCATGAATAGGATATCAGATGGGATCATTGGGCTCAAGAAGCTCCATGTACATTGGTGGATCAAGAAACACCATATGATAAATCATATTAATATTCGGTGGTCTCCCCCTAAATTGAGGATGGAGATTGATCTCTTTGCATATATCCTCAATTGTATAAGGCACATTATGATAGCATAAATATGGAGGTCCTAATTAGGCTATCTATGTCTCATCTTCTTCATCACTATCGTAATATAGGCCTTTGCTACTACCCATTGGAATAGGATGTTCTAGAAAATATGGCCCCATATAGGTTATCTCCTGATCACTATTGTCACTATCTAGTAAAATCAGGTATAAGTATCATAAATATGATACTGTCGAATAGACTAGCTCAAACTCATCCTCTGATTGATTATTGGGTGAGGGCTTACTATCCTCTCCTTCATTGCAACTAGGTCCACCTATCTCAAAAATGGACTCTGCTATATCCTCGTTGGAATGCCCTTCCAACTTGGGATCTATCACTATGATAATATCTTGACCCTGCATGCCTATGTCGTCGACTACTCCATGGATTTGTTGACCAAAGTTTTCTCTTGGTAAATCATCTAGACTGGTGTCCACCAAGATATCCTTGTGATATGTCTTAGGTGGTCCTATGGTGATGTAAGACACCATTTGGTTATCCCTCTAGAATTTAGAAGGATTAGGGTGATACGGATTGAAGTCAACCTCACCCCCAAAATGAGGTATAGGCAGTCTAAAGATACTGTGAGGAGTTTAGCCTGTCCTCCATTGTAGAATACCAACCTGAACCTATCAGTAGGTAACTGATATTATGGTTCTATAGGCTTCTTACTTCCCTGCTCGAATAGTCTGAGACCATAACCATGCTAATGATAATGCTCAAATTATTGCATGGCATAGTTTAGGTTATAAAGATAATGAACTTTTATAGCAAATGGTTCATTATCATCCTCATCCATGGGAACAAGAGATACAACCTAGTCTAGCCCTCTATAGATGAAGTTGGTTTGGTTGGGTGGTACCCCCAATGGTTCCACCATCCCTATGGGAAGGATATGGGCTCGTAGTCAGCCCATATTATGCACAGTCTCGATAATTAGTGTGAAAATCATATTATACACAATGTATTCCCCTAACCTAGGATTAACCAAATGGATGGTCATCTGCGGTGCAGATGACCCTGCTAAAGATGCAGGTGAAGCAGGCTGAGGTGCCTCTTCAACTCTTCCTTTAACTTCCTCTACTTCCATGTGAGTAGGGGTTTCAATTATAACTAACTTGGGCATTTTTTATATCTTATTTTCATCCACTTTTTCTTTCAACTTTCTATCATCCCACTGTATTACAAATGTATTCGACCTAATGGAAGTAGTTGTTTTGTGCTCTGATATTTGGGATATGTATGTTATGGGTCTAGCACACACTTCTTTGATTATGCCTCCTGGATATATGATTGGAAATGTTGGTTGCACATCTAGGTGCGTTGAGGGGAGCACAAATTCCCTCAATAAATCTGCTAGATTCATGTATTTAAAGGGTTCTTCAACCGAAGTCACCACATGAACCTGTCCCTCATGAATATATTTGATACACTAGTGTAAAATAGAAGGGAGAAAACACATTTCTCTAATCTAAGGCCTCCCTAAAAGTATATTATATTGCATATCACCTTCGATTATGTGACACATCATCAGGATGGTCTTCAGTCCCACCTAGTTAGGTAAAACTATAGTACCGACCGTCAAGCATAATGCATCATTGAAATATCTCAATGTGAAGGTAGAAGAAAATATATGCATATTGGGTAACTTCAAGTGAGTTAATGCCTTGGTAGTTATGATATTGATTGATGATCTCATGTTAATCAAAACCTACTTGAAAGGTTTGTTACTCACACAACAGATAATATGTAGCAACGAGTCTACTATAACAATGGAAATTGTCTTGACTTCATGGTCATGAAATTGAATGACCGGTTCCTAACACTATTTCACATACCCCATGAATTGCATAAATGGTTTGGGATCCTAAGGCTGCACTTTGATGGACCTTAATATGTCCATGAGCATATCCCTATGCTTAGGAGACTATTGAATTAGCTCATAAATTTACAACTTCACTGGAGTTGTCTTTAGGTTTTGGACCAACCTACTCTTGATGGTCACCACCGGTCTAGTTGGTGGGTCGGGCATATGTTGGACTGGCCTTGGAGGAGGCATAGCTTGGACTCTGATGGGCACTGGAGGTTTATTTGGTCTTTCATTCCTAGTGTTCCTTGTGATAATGTTGACCATTCTGACAAACCCCTGGGTTTGTGGATCGATGCAAACTTGGTTGACTTGGCCAATATTATTCTTTTGCACCTCATGATTAGGTAGAGGATTGTTATAAATTCCCATATTTTGATTTTAAAGTGCTTAAAATTTGTCAACAAGAAGCGTACCTATCTCGATCATATTTTGCACAAGATGTTTGAAGGATCAACATACCTTAATTTTGTGACCCTTTGATCGATGAAAGATGCAATAATGATTATCTTTATAGCCCTTAGGCTTAGGCTGATTAGGGTCTATCATCTTGACCTTGGGTAAGTGTATTGCCTTCACCTCTCATAACTGATAAAAAATCAAAGTCAAGGACTTCGATAATTGCTTGAATATGTGAGGTGGGCATTGCTCTTTATTTTTACCCTTATAATTGTTATTGCACTTCTCATACTGTGCAAGCAAAGGTTGGGCTTAATAATTTTTCTTTTTTTGTCCTTTTTATCCTTTTTGAAGGTTCAACACTACCTTATTAACATGGGTCGGCTTGGCTGGATGTCTCTCAATTCTTTTATTATGTACCTCCTTCTTATTACACTCTTGTAACTTAATGTCCTCAACCACCTTGGGTTGCACCAAAGCCTCTTTGAATATCTGGTATTGTTGCAACTATAGCAATAGAGAAATGTGTTTGGCACAATTATTTGTGAACATCCACATTAATTCAGAGTATGGGATGGATAATGGTAGCTTTGTCATTATTTTCCTCCATCACTTTCCATAATCCATCACTGGCTCATCATCATGCTATGTTAGAGCATCTAGGTTAGATAAGTTTACCTTCTTCTTGAAGTCGAAGGAGAAGCATTCAAGAAATGCATTAGCTAGTTGTTTGAAACTAGTGATGCTATACCTCTTTAGTTGGTTGAACCACTTTTGAGCTAGGCCTGAGAGGATGATGATGAAGGTGCATAGGATAAAAGCATTGTTGCTCTCAATATAAAAGCACATATCTAGAAAACTAGTCATGTGCTCAGTGCATCTTCACCTCCTTGAAACTTTTTCAGTCTAGGCATATTGAAATACTCAAGATATGTTGGTATAGGTATTGACACGCATAGAGGTTCATTATGAATTTTGTTCAAGGTAGGCTTCTGATAAGTTGTCCCTTGCTTCTCTATGGCTTGGACCTTTTCTACTAAGGCCTTATAGGCTTGCGAGGAAAGAAACTCCTCCTCTCGAGATTGCTTTGGAGACACCTTCAGAGGTAGATTTCTCCTCAGTCAAGGCAGGGGACTAGGCTCACCCTCCTCCTCAAATTGGGATATTTATGGATATTATTTTTCTAATTATTCTCCCACTTCATTCTCATACTTCCCATGCTCACGTTGCTCAAATGCTAGGTATCGATCTCTGTGTTGAGTCATATGGCGAGTATGTGTGTTGATGTTCTCAGGATGTAACTTAGGCTATGAAGCCATTCATCTATAGATATGCTCCCTGATATCACTATGAGGATGTAAAATTGTGTTAGCCAATAAATTATATCTCTCTACATGCTCCTTCTGACAAGGGTGCATTGTTCACGCATGTGCTATTCATATAATTTTTGTTTGATGAACCTTTGCCTTTGAGTATTCTTGTTTTTAAGGCATTCTTTTTCTACATGAACATACTCCAATTTATCTTGGAGAATCAACTATCTCTACTCTAACATCAGTCTATGAGCCCTATCAATATGATCAGCTATTTGAGGTCTCGAAGAGATATGCTCTATTCGGGTGACTTTATGAGTATGTCCTCTAATGGACTGATTCACCACACTCTTACCTTAGTCTATAAATATGACATTCATGTCAGGCTATCTCCCATACTCAGTGTATGCATACGATGCAGGAGCATGCATATCTCAAGAATACGTGGAGCACTCTCTAGGTTCTCAGGTGGTCCTAATGGTGCCTTCGCTACACACGCTTATCGGTCGGGAGGGTGTAGGTGTAGGCTTATATCCTATATGCCCTAGGACCTTGTCTAGATCATCCAATTATTTGTTACACCATGGTTCATGAGGTGGCATACTATTTACTCCCACTTTGGATATATCTATGGTAAAATTCGTATGGTCACACCTATAAGGAGTCTGTGTGGGCCTATTCTCTAAAGTAGCCCTCTCTATTCACCCCTGAATGGGTGGATCCTAGATATGAATAGACTCTAAAGGTGGAGGTCATGAGCCTCCCTTAGATACCTATCAAATGGGTACCAATATGGATCCCTCGATGATATATTCTTTGGTAGAACCTATGGATCCATGCAAAATGCGGTCACAATAAATGATACCATACATAGAACCCCTATACTAAGAAGTCCCATGCTCTGATCTGTGTATAGAGGGATGTCTAGTGCTTCCTCTAATTGGGGTATTCTCGATGGAATCCCCTTGTGTAGAATTATCCCCTCTAATGCTCATTGAATGATGTATAGGAGGATTCTATGATTGAGGGTATTCTACATCGTGCTATGCACTAGGTGGAGTTGGGATTTGATATCGGGCCTATTCCCATATCAGCCTCTTCGTGTTTGCACCATTATGTATCCTATGTCTAGATTTAACTTTTATTAGCATGCAAAGAATACAATCATGATTCTCTTTTTCACAATTTAAAATGAGCCCTAAACTATTCGATATGTTTTCAATTTGTTGTATCAGTAAAGTAACTCTTGTCATGTTTTGCAAAGCGTTGATGATTTTATTAATTGTTTAATGGCTTTCACCTATATGCTCACAGCTCAAAAACCTGGAAATGAACTCCAAGCTATGTAATCCAACCTATAATGTGTGGTAATGAAGCCCACACATAGTCAGGGAGTACAAGTCATCCCATATCCTCACCCATTTTCACCCAGTCAGCGTCATATCCTTCAAAGAGCAATATATGCAAATTTTCCAAGCTACGAAAGGTTCTTAGATCCGGTATTGGTCTAGAACATAGGGTACGTGGGAGTTGGGCCAACGGATGGAAATCACCTCCACCATCATTGAAACCCTACTAGTGGTTGGATGTGACTTCCAACTCACTAGTGTTTACTATGAAACATGGTGTATGTGGTTTTTTTGAACTTGCATAAAAGGAAATATGTATAATACAACAATCGCATGATCATTTCCTACATGATATGCATAAAAAAAATGTTTAGTATTTCATAAACATGCATGATTAATCTACATGATATTTAGACAATGCATATTAATGAAAAAGTGGCCTCTAACCAGGCCTTAAGTAAGTAATCCAACATACAAGGACACTTTAGCACGCTGTATTCTAGGGTGAACTGCAATCAAAGGTCCTTTGTTCCTAGTAGTGCCTAATGAAACCCTAGAACAAAAAACCTAATGGACCTAATTCATTTCACCCTTTTTTAGTGTTGTCCTACTTAGGTTACCATTTCATGCTTGCTGGAAAAAGATAGATAGAGAATATAGGAAAGGAAAATGATAGTGAAACCTATCTTAGGTCCGTATTTGATGAAGCTTTATTTCCTTGTTCTCTGACTGGTCTATTTTTGACCATGGCTATGATGCACGATTGTGACTATTGCCTACACCTATCAACCGTGGGCCAAATTTTTGACCATGGATGTCAGCCACGAGAAGCACCTACCATAAAAAGACACAAACACAGTCAGTTAATCATGGCTAGATATGTGGAGTCTCACCATGATTACCTACAGTAACCACAAAAAATGGCTCACACTTAATGCAATATATTGTAATTGATAAAAGATAACAAATGAAATTGCACCAATTGACAACAAAAAGAAACATAATGCAAGAATATTTAGTAATTCTAAATTGAGTCAAGTTACATATTCATCCCTCTTAGGGATACCCATTTTGATACTTCAGTTACAACAGATCTAATCCCTCTCAAGGGTAGATGTGAATAAAATACCTTATAGGGTGACACGAACTGCTCTAGGGTGTAGATGACCCTCTTCTCCATGATTAGAGGTATTTGTTGTATTGAATGGCATGATCCTGTTAATCCTACTTTCAAGAAAAAACAAGAAGCATGTTAAAAGCAAAGGTAGCCTCTCTTGATGAGGCCTTTAGAGGAAAATATATCAAAAGATGTCATGACTAGCAATAATCAAGAAAATGCAAGAAAGATGCTAAAACTATGCAAATCATGTAAATATTACCATAAAACATGTAAGCTAAAGCACATCTAACTATCTAATGGCCTAATTACCAAATTAGAAGCATGGAAGCATGGAAGCATGAAAAAGATCCATTAGAGTGTCAAATGCCATAATGAAATCAACATGCATAAAAACTATAAATCTATCTGTCAAGATCTCTAAATTGCTAATTAAACCAGTAATAAAGCTAATCTAACCTAGCCAAATAATATACAAAAGAAAAAACAAGGGAATCTCCCCTAGTTTGCTCACCATAGGTGGCACTATTAACCGTGATTGAGAGATACGATGGAGCTTTGAGTAGGTTTGCCCTCCAAATTAGGGCTTCCTCTTTGGTCCACCTTGTCAAATTGATGTCCAAGGGTCACCTCTGTGTCCTCTAACTAATTTGGTGGTTGAATTGATTTGATGGTGCATGGATTGCATGAATTGACGTTTCTTGGCTCTTCCTAGGCTCCTAGGTCTTCCATGGCAATTTGATCTCCAATTGTGTATCAAAAGTGTTCCTCTCAATGCATGTAGTTGCTTATGCAATTTTATAGGGCTTCATTTCTCAATTGACTATCCCTCTCTCCATAATTATATCCAATTTTGAGGGGGATCTTATAGCAATTTCCCAGGGCTAGGGGTGTCTTCCTCATGAAGCCAAGATTAATGTTGGGTGGTTGAGCTTGTTGGATGGAAGGATCTAGAACCTTCCTCACTCAAATTGCTCCAATATACAACCAATTTTCCGTTGTAACCAAATTTGGGTCAGATGAATTCTAAATGATTTTGAGTGTTGACCACGACTGACATGCGTGATGAGCACTACTATCGAGGTGTCAGCAACGACTAGCATTGACTAGGAAAAAGTGCCCAAATGAGTGGCAAAAACCATTGCTATACCTTGGATCTGTCCAAAGGTCTTCCATATGGTCCTTTAGTATGTCCCATATGATTAGTTGCCTCGGTATGATGCATTTTAGGTGTCTACACTATGGCACCCTAGTTGGTGTCTTTGTTACCTTGAATAAGATAACTTTGAGCCCTTAGTCAACTCTTTTCATTCACTTTATAGCTTCTTTAAATTGGATAATATTGCTACTAATGACTGTAAATTTTGTGCCTCTTTACACTTCAACTCTTGTCTTTATTTTGATACTTTAGAAAAGATAAATATGGTGGTTTTATAAACCAGAAATAAATCTATTATAAACTTAAGATAGAATACCTTTATTGCACTAGAACTTTGAGATATTTAGTCTCCTTTTGTAGCTTCCCTTGTCTTTAGTATGGTGGAACCTCCTTTATCTCTTAGTGGTTGTACTACTCCTTTGGTGGCTTCTCTTCACCAAGACTTGTAGTTTTATTTATGTTTTAATGGTATCTTTTGACACTCTAACTCAAACTTGTTCTTGAGCACTATTATTCCTTACCTTGCTTAATACTTTTGTATTTTTATAGATTTCACAAATAGCATGTATTAAGCACTATCTACTATTTCTTATTACATATTTTAAGAAACTCTTAATACTAACTTATGTTGATGTATTTTATAGGTTTCAATTCCTTGTAAATGCTATCTTCTAAACCCTTGAATACATAAACTTGAAACCTTTCCTCTTGCAACTTTAAACCTCAAATTTTGTGCTTTTAAAAACTTAATAATAAGATAAATATGAATGTTCAATTTAATGTACTTTTGAACCAATGTTGCATACCTTTTGGTTTCCATTTATAGTTTGATTTATTTGTGATTTAACTCACCTATTTTCTGCTCCGAGTTTGATAAAATTCATAGCTTCAACTCCTTTATGCTTTGTTGCTCTATTTTCATAACTTTTGACCTTTAATTTTGTTTTCCGAAAATCTGATTTATGTGTCCAATTCTTATTCAAATTTGTTCACTCGGACTTTGAAATTTGTAGTTATCAATGCTACCTAATGTGTTGCCTTTAAATTCTAAAATTTGCAGCACCTTTTCTTGATCAAATTTTGTCCAATACTTCTTTGATTTTTTGTCCTTTACCCTCTCAAATGTGGTAGGAAACTCCTCAAATTCACAGCTATCTTTACCTTTTCTAATGATTTCCACTAATCTCTTGAATTTATACTATAAAAATAGCAATCTCCTCTTTTGCAAATAAGCCTTCAAATTCTTTGTGGCTATCCTTTTCTAGCCCCTTTCTCCTTCAACCCCCTTGTCAAATATTGACTTCAACCTTGGCCTATTTATTGGATTTCTTCTCAAGAATCTGAATGTCTTGAGGTCTTCTAGAATCCTTTCCAAAAATTTGGCAAACTTCTTGCCAAATCCTCTTTATTTTTGGGCTTATTATCAGATGGCAATAATTATGCCAAATTCTTCTTTTTTAAACTTCTCATTGCTAGCAATATTCTCCCTTGAGCTCCCTACAACTCTCCTTTAACGGCCTTATTCAAATTCTTCAATGAGGATTTTCTAGCCTTCTCCTTCTTTCTCCTTTCAAGTTTGTTTGAGGCCTTCTTCGCTTGGGTCTTAAAATTCTATAGCTTCTCAAGTCTTCTTCTCAAAACTTCAATGAGATATTTCATTGATCTCTCCAACCATTCAACTATGGAATTTTTTCAATGAGATCTCTTTCTTGGATCTCTAAAATTTGTTGCTTCTAAAATCCATTATAGGACCTTTTCTTGTCCTTCTCTATCTTCCAAATTTGGAAGTTCTTCAATGGTACCTCTTTCTTGGGTCTCCTCCTATTAAATTTTCTTTCTTCTTTCTTCACTTTGCAATCTACAATATTTAATATTCTATTGGGACCTCCTCCTTGGTCCTCCTTAATCTCCAATCTCCAATATTTTATGGGACTTATTTTTTCCTTGAGTATCTTCTTAATTCAATATTCAATTAGGCTCCTTTGGCATTTTTCTCTCTTCTCAATATTTAATCTACAAATCTTGCAATAGGATATTTTTCCTTAGACCTCCAAAGTCTCCAGTATTCAACTTGTTGCTTAAACTACTAGATATATTCTAAAGAATATATTCTTCCTAGCTCTTGTAGGAATCTTCTCAACTTTCTTTGAATCAAATTTTTCTACAATAAATTATTAGAAAATATAATGGAAAATCTTTAAATCTATAGATAATGAATCTTCACTAGTTGATTTTTCAATCTAGTGGAATCAATGTTGAGTCCTAGTCTTCAAAAGTTTTTCTGTAACTCTATGAAAAGACAAGCCAAAATGCAATTTTAGAAATTCTAAAAAAGAGATTTCCTATCTCATCTTAATATTTCTTATGGCTCTCTCTATTTCCTATCAATATTATACCTTTTGTTTTGATACCACTGTTAGCTTTTGATGATTTATATTTAAGTAAATGCAACCACAAGATCTCAAATGAATAAGCAATGTTAACTATATGATAATGGTAATATAATATGTAGAAAAAATATATGAGAAAATTCTGCAATAACTTAGAAAATAGCCATTAATGAAAGATCACAAAAATAGTACAATGTTGTATAATGGAGGTCTCAAACACTCCAAAATTCATGCATGATCTACATTGTATCTACCTTATCTTTTCATTACTATTATCTACTATTATATATGTTTCTCCTCTCTCATTCACTTTATAAAAGGCATATATATAAATATGTCCCTTGGACTTTCATCTACCTATGAATCTTCATCTTCTTATTCTATGACTCATGTACATGTGGACTACATGCACATTTACATTATCAAATACTTTGCACATTCTAACACTTGTGCATTTGTTACATTGCATAAAGTAAATACTCAAACCCTAATCTAAGACAAAATCCTAATATAAATATATACTCAAGGTGGTACATTTATAATTTCAAGGATGATGAAGTCGTAGGGATTGCAAAGGTATTTAAGGATGATCCTAAGGATGCTCTCGATAATGAAGCCAAGGATGCTAAATAGGATATTGTGATGGCTTCCCCTATGCAAATGGATGCACCTAACTAATGTTTTGCTTTATTTTTTGCCTCCTTGCTAGTTTTTATTATATTTTGGCCCTCTCCTCGGGTATTTTTTAGGGTTCCTTTCCTCTTCCTATTTTGTTTGGATGCATTTTGTCCCTCTAGAGCATCCTCTTTAGTTCCTTTTGGGGTTTCCTTGTTGTTGTTCCTTCTACTTCTCTATTGTTTCAAGACATTGGGGTGCCTTTCAAATGCCCTATTTTTAATATATAATCATTAATTTACCAAAAAAAAAGGTGGTACATTGGCATGTACCAAATAATGTAATATATTCCAATAGGTAGCTCAAATAAAGATACTGAATCCTAACTTTTCCTTGTAGATGACCTAGTAAACATGAAAAAATGAGCTACTAAAAGGGATTTCTAGGTTCTTATATTTAGGAAGTCACCAAGTAAATTTGTTTTCACCACTTAGTGAGATCAAGAAAATTCACTGAATCTTGATTCCTCTTGGAAAATAAAAGATAATATCTAGTGGGAAAACGAATATTTCATGAATAGGGTCCTACCAAGTGTGCCAAGAATTATTGGGGATTGAATTGACATCAAGGTAAACTTGAACTAGAATACCGGTGATTTGCAACATTATAGTAGCATTTTGAATGATTGGAGTGGAAGTAACAGAAGGAATACCAGAGGTATAAGGAATTAAACTAGGGTTTTAGAGGCTAGGGTAGAGGCATGGAGAACATTTTCATGCAAAAAAAAACATTAGAGAGGATTAATCCTTTTGGAGGGTCTTTCAATAGTAAGTATCACAACCAAGAATCGAAGACATAGGTACTTCGGTAACAGTTCCTCCAAATCAAGGAATCTCATACTAGGATAAGCTATGTGGAACCCAAGATAGCTTTAATGATTGTCAAACACAAGCAAGGAAAATCATAACCACCATGGAAAAGTGAAAAAAAAAGTTATTTTCCTGGAA
Source organism: Wollemia nobilis (assembly GCA_028583015.1). Taxonomy (NCBI): domain Eukaryota; kingdom Viridiplantae; phylum Streptophyta; class Pinopsida; order Araucariales; family Araucariaceae; genus Wollemia; species Wollemia nobilis. The sequence goes on from JAQPPZ010000521.1 coordinate 17,655,186, forward strand.
GGGTGAATGAATATTTACCACAAGTAAAAGAAATACCAATATTGGAAATAGCAGAGGACTAGAAATATGAGGATATATTTTATAAGACAAAACGCAACTTGATAGGTAAATTTATGGGTTTCAGACCATTCGTGTGCTTCCTCCACACATGTATAAGTAAATAATGGCATATGGAAGGAGAATACAAAATTCTAATTCTCAAAAATAGGTATTTTCTATAGAGATCACATCAATGGCAAATCGATAAAAAGTATTTGATGGAGGGTCGTATCATCACAAGCCATCAAGACTATTCCTGCAACCATGGAATATGGGATTAGATCCAAGGGTAGAACCTACTATAGTACCAATATGGGTAAGATTATTTTTTCTTCCCTTTGAATTTTGGAAAGAGGAGGTACTCGAGGTAATAGGCAACTTACTTGGGCATTACCAAGATAGATCAAGAGAAATAGTTTTAGAAGGATCGATAATGTTTGCTAGGGTTTGTGTAGAAATGGATCTCAGTAAACCTCTTCCAATAGAGATAGACCTAAAAATAGGGGATCTTTTTAGCACCAAAAAATATATTATTAGGTTATTCCATTCAGATGTCAGGTGTACCACGCTCATGGACATCTGCCTAGAATGTGCCCAATAGTTAAAGATCATCAATTTGGACAAGAGGGGACAAAAGCAAATATTAACATGGTGGGCCAATATCTTCAGAAAAAGGTAAATTAGAAGAAATATAAGGGCCCAATAGACTCTAAGGGCTTCCAAAAATTAATCATAAGGCCAAACAAAATAAATCAACACATGTAACCAAAGACAAGGAGAAAAAGCAAGAAGAACAAATAATAGATATGAGATATTCAAATAATTGGGAAGCTTGGAAAAAAAAGAGGATTTTCAATTGGAAGGATTAGAGGAGGATACTAAAAAAGTCACATGGTGGATTAATACTCTAATTTTTTATGAGGGGACAAACACGGAGTAGAACCAGACACAACCTCTCTCATGGAAGAGGAGATTCAACCTACGAGGGAGACCATAGGAGGGGAATAAAAGTAGGGGATAGTATTAAATCAATAAATAAATATGAAAGAAGGAAATAAGAACAAAGATAGACCTAATTTAGGGATTCATCAAGTGGAGAAGAAACAAAAACTAAACCAATCTGTAGGAAGAAATTGAAACAAGGAAAATATTGAGGAACAAGGAATAAATTTGAGCCAAAATGAATAGGTAAAATTGATAGCTCTTTTTTTCTCTCCCCACTCTCAATGATTTTATTTACTTGGAATGTGAGGGGTTTAGGTAACTACCCTAGACAAAAGGTAATAAAAAATATTATCATAGATATGAGTCCAGATATAATTTTGTTACAAAAAACCAAAATGCAAGGAGAAGACATACAAAAAATAAATAGGAGGATATGGCAAAAATGAGATATTCTTACTCAATTGACACAGGGGAAATCATGTGGATTGGCCACTATGTGAAATACCCAACTATTTATAGCAATAGGGGACCTCTATGAGAGGGGTGTTGATGGTTCGGTTATAAAATAGGGAAAATGAAAAAATCTGGACTATAGTTAATTTCTATGGAGCACAAATAGTCAAATTATAGAGGGATCAATGGAAAGCCATCTAGAATTTTAGAGACAACTACCCAAAGGACCAATGGATTGTGGAAGGAGACTTAAATTAAAATATTAGAATAGAGGAACAATAAGGAGGTAGAGCCATGTTGGATAAAAGGATAGGTTCTTTTTAGAAATAACATGTCAAATGAATCTAATAGATATCCTAATTGTGGATAGCTCCATGACTTGGAAAAATAGAAGAAATGAAGGGAAGACAATAAAATATTGCTTGGATCATTTTTTCATGGGGGACAAATTATTCCTACATACTAATCATCAAGTGAGGGCCTCATATAGCTTTCTTTAGATCATTTTCCAGTAAGCCTTACCATAGAAGAAGATAATCATAAAGTTGTAGGAACTTCTAAATTTGAGCTATGGTGGCTAAAATATGAGGATTTGGAGGATTGCATAAAGGAATGGTTGGAATTAGGGATTCCAAGATTTGGGACAGCCCAATTCAAACTCCACAAACAACTAAAATATGTGAAGACCCAACTAAAGGAGTGGAGTAAACACAAGAAGGAACTCACTAGAATCCAAAAGAATAAAATCAAGGATCAGAAGGAGAAGATTGCTTAGGAGATAAGACAAGGAACTATTACAAAATATCTATTGCAATGTGAGGCATAAATTATTAGGAGGAAGCTTTGGAGGAACAAGAAGAGATCTATTAGAGGTAAAGAGCTAAAGTTACATGGTTAAAGGAGGGAGATCAAAACACAACTTTCTTTCATAAGATAGCAATAGCTAGAAGACAACATAATAGAATTATAGGTCTTACAGATATGATGGGTCAGGTAAAAACTAGTGGAAGTGAAATGAAAATTATAACAAATTAATACTTCCATACTCTTTTTAGTAGCAAAAAAAAATTGAATGCAACATGGCAGGAGAAGATACTAGAGGCAATTCCATAATTAGTCAAACCTAAACACAATAAATTATTAATGGAGGAAATTTCTTTGGAAGAAACATCATAGATCATACAAAAAATGCAAATAGGAAAGACCCAAAGACCAAATGGATTCCCTATTAAATTTTATCATAATTTTTGGGAAATTGTGGGCCAAGAAGCGATGGAGGCATTGGAAAAAAATAGATAGAGTAAGCAAATGTTAAAATATTTGAATCATAATTTTATCACTTTAATTCCTAAGGACCCACCTAGTGAGATAATTGTGAACTATAGGTCTATTTCACTATGTAATGTAGTATACAAGATATTAACAAAGCTTATGGCAAAGAGGTTAAAACCTTTTTAACCAAATATGATTTCAAATAAGCAAGGTGGTTTTGTTGAAGATAAACAATTCTAGATGGAATAGTAGTGGCCCATGAGGTGATACACACAATGTCCAAGAAAAATGACCCAAGTATATTTATTAAATTAGATCTTTTTAAAGCTTATGATAGAGTAGACTAGTCCTTTCTGCAAAGGATTTTAGAAAAAATGGGATTTGTAGAGGAGTGGAGAGACTGGGTAAAATCATGTACACAAACTACATATTTCTCAATTTTGATAAATGGTAGTCCATATACCATGTTCACAGTTGAAATGGTTTGAGGCAAGGGGACCCTCTTTCCCCTTACCTTTTTATCCTTTATGCAATTGCCTAGGGAGACTATTAAAAAAATGGAGATAAGATGGGAGGCTAAGGGGTCTGAAAATAAGTTCTCGGATTGAGATAAATCACCTCCAATTTATGGATGATATCGCTCTTATTAGTCAAGTAAATATCCTAGTAGAAAGAAACATAAAATAATTTATTAGATAGGTATACTCAAGCTACTAGGCAAAATTTTAATGAAAAAATGTATCAAATAGTTTTTTTCAATACAATGAAGAGGGTGGGAGATAAAATTATATAGTTGTTGAACTTCATTGAAACTCCTTTACCCATACAATATTTAGGAGTATCTTTATCTGCAAATAAAATAAAATCAAGGAGTGGAAAGGGTTGATTGACATACTTCAAGCTAAGTTGAGTAACTGGACACACAAATGGCTAAGCTTGGGAGGAAGGCTTACAATGATTAAAGCTATGCTACAAGCTCTCCAAATTTATAAATTTTCCATACTTTAGGCTCCAAAGAAAATTCTAAAAGATATTGACAAATACACAAGAAAGTTTGTGTGGTCATGTTCAAGGGAAGAACACAAATTAGTACTAGTTGGATGGGGGAAGATATGCCAACCAAAAAAGCAAGGATTGGGGATAAGATAAGCATCCCAAAGTAGTAAAATACTAGCAGGGAATCTATATTAGAGATGGATTAGAACTATTATAGGCTTATTGAGTGGACTATTACAAGCCAAATATTACCCAAAAGAGGTTGAGAAATACATCCCAAGACTCAGAGTGGAAGGAGAAGGATCTATAGTATGAAGAACAATGGAAGCAGGCCAGGATTTAATAAAGCCATACCTTTATTGGCAATTAGGGAATGTAAAGGATGTTATTTTTTGGGAGGATTCATGGACTCAATATCAACCAACTATTCAAATATTTATAGATATGGAGAGTTGGAAAGCAAATTTCCAAAAGGTAGGGTGGCAAAAAGCCTCTTACTATATGAAATCATGGAATCAACATGTACCAAACTTACTACAATTGAAACATCCTCTAAAATGGCTAGTGAGGGGGACAGATGAACTAATCGAAAAACTATGGAGATATCTCCAAAGACATCTAGTTTAGGATGGTTCTAAGAGGGATATACTTGGATGGGGAGGAAGTAATTTGAGAATCTATAAGGTAAAGGAGGGATACAAGGTAGTCAATGGATATGAGATTACCCCAACACCACTTCCATGGATATTTATTTGGAAAAAGGAAGGATGGCCAAAAATTAACATTTTCTCATGGCTAATTAACCACATAAAGTGCTTGACATTTGATAATTTGAGAAAAGAAGGTTTCTACGAGCCTTCAAATGTGTTGTGTGGAAAGACAGAGGAGACCTTGAATAACCTCTTTTTTGGGTGTTCTTTTGCCAGACATATGGATCAGTTGGTGGAGGAAGATGAGACAACATTGGGAAATGTTTGAGAGTAAGGAAATATTTAATGAGAAATGTAAAAAGTGTAGATTAAGACTTGAACAATGAAAATGGTATGGAAGTTGGGACCTAGCTTTATATGGTGGAAGTTATAGCTAGAACAAAATACACATATTTTTTAGATTAGAGAATAGAATAAGGGATCAATTTTGAAAGAGGATTGAGTAAGATAATGGAAACACAATCCATTAGATTATAGGAGGAAAAAAACATAGAAATGGAGGAAGTGAATATTCTAAGGAGCTTTGGAATAACTATAAAATAAAAAAAACTAAGGTTTGGTTGCGTAGGTGAGATCTCCTTGAATAACATAGAGTGGAGACCACCTCCAAAAGAGTGGATTAAGGCAAACATAGATGGGGCTTCTACTAAAAATACTAGAAAAATTTGTTTTGGTATTATCATATGAAATTGAAAAGGAGAATAGGTGTACTGGAGAGCAGAAGGTATGGGGGAGACAACAAATAACTAAGTAGGACAAGTGATCTTGTCAGCATCAATGATAGCTGAAAATCTACATTTATATAAGCTATGGATAGATTTTCAAAATAGTTTTATTACTCATATCAAGTGAGAGGGAAATATGATGGTAGATGATTTAGCACAATGGGGAAAATAACCAGAGGAAAGGAAATATGTGAACTCTCATATGGAAAATTAGATAATATGGTGCTAAACAATCCAAGGAATGTGAGAGGTGTTATAGGTAAATAACAAACATGTTCAAGATGCTAACTTCAAAATATCACGAAGATAGATGGATGGTCTATGAAATTTAGATGATTGAGAAAAATTGAAATTCAATTATGGTAATTTTGATGTGTATAGATAATTGTCTTATGGTGGCCTTAGGTTATTTTTTCAACAAAATTACCTATATATTGTTTTTATGGCTAATTTTCGAGCCAATAGGGATTGGAGGAGGATTTTATTCTTCCCTTGTTTTTTTTGTCTAGCTCATTCCACTTTGTAATACAACTTTTATAAATATAATATATTTTTCATTTTTTCAAAAAAAGGTAAACTTGAACTATGACTATCATCTACAATGATTTAAAATGTGAGAACCCACTAATAATATCCCAAAAACCACATTGGATGGGTTAAAAATGCTTTAACCCAACCTCCAAAGTAGGCTAGTATACCTTGTCAACTTATTGAATTTTGATTCAATAAAGCTCAATTAAATGTATAAATATAGGGATAGAAAGTGGAAAGGGTTAATAAAGTAATGAATCAATTGTGGATGGATAAATATAACAACATAGACATCTACAAAGAACCTATGACAAATCAAATTCCAATAAACAATACACAATACTAACAACATTCAACACCAATCATATTCATCATTAAGGAACAATAGCATGCTTCAAGAATTATTTCAAACGTCTAGGGTATAAAAAATACAAATTATAAAAATTATATTAATACTCTAACTAACAAAAAAATAAATCCTTTCCAAGCATACTTTTTAAATATGAATCATTCCAATTTGCTTTAAGCTAGCAATCCAAATTAGCAAAATAGATTCACCATAATAGTAGTAGCAAAAATGGCTTTAAGGGTTTGTAATCCATAGAAAAGAATATACAAGTATAAGGTAAACATCAAAGTAATACTCCTATTAATTTTTAGAGTGTACAATAGTAGTGCAAGCAAACACTTTAGAGCTAACCCTTTAAAATGAGGGTTTGACCTCTATTTATAGTTTTATAGTGAATTTAAAATATTTGAAAGAATTAGGAATATTACAAGGAATTTGGAGTGCTATATCAGCAATATGCTAAGGTTTTAGCCTCCTATTTTATCCAAGAAATAAGATATTATCTACTCCATTGATCCCCTACAACTTGGCCTCTACAAGTTTTTCAACTTTTCATAGCTTCCAACTCTAGAATATTGCCAAGAAAATATCGAGATCGTTCCATATTATTATTGTATATTCCTCTCCATATATCTAAATCTAAAATATCTCATGGATCTTGGATTTCATCACATAATCTTCTTGGCTCACCCACTTTAGCTTATAACCAGATTAGATAGAAACCTACGACCTCAGGCCACATTGAATCTTGTTTTTATATGTGATATCTGCTAGATTTAATGTGGATCATCGATCTATATTTGGATGACAAATATTAGAGCTTAAAAAATCTTAGAATTATTTTAGTGATCATGTTCTAGAGCATATCATGGCCTACAACATATTCTAGGAAGGAACTACTTCATGTAATTGCCATTGAGCTCTTGTATTACTTGCAATATGGGATATGCTCTAATTTGATGTTTGAATTTTAAAATTCAATTTTTTGACCACTTTGATCATGTCCTAGGACAAGAGTGTGCTAATATAGGGTTATGCTATGAAAATTTACTTTGGGCTATATGGAATAAAATCTTGTTCTAAGTCATGCTTGGGATTTCTCTTTATGCAATTTGACCAAGTTTGACTGCGATGTAGAACATTGCATTGAGCCACATAGTGTAGAACTATGTTCTATTCTAATTTTTTTATTTTAAAACCTAGAAATTCAATTTATTTGACCATAGTGTAGAGAAAGAGTGTGTTAGACTTGGATTGCATCACAAAAAACCTTGCTTTGAGCCACACAACGTAGAACCATATTCTAGACCAAGATTGAAATTATCTTCTAAGTGCTTTGACCAATTTTGACAATAGGGTAGAACCATGTGTTGAGCCACATTGTGTAGAACCATGTTCTGAGCCAGGGCTCTCATATCTTGCTCTGAGCCATGATTTGAAATACCAAGTTGACAACTATGACTATGCTAATGTGACAACCATGCATTAAGCCACACAATGTAGAACCATGTTCTGAGATGGGGCCTTCATATCTTGCTTTGATCCATGATTTGAGTTACTTGAAAAGCCTATTTGACTATGTTGACCATGGAATAGAGTATGTTGCATTGATCCACTATCATGGTCTGAAGCACATCTCTACAATTAGACAACTTTTGGAAAATTTGGAAAATTTTTCTATGTGGCCTTTTGGGCTACTAATATCCTATTAAACACTTAAGGATGTTTAAAATATCATGTCATGATATCATATATGATGATATGTTGTTAGTAAAAATGATCCCTAAAAGTCTTAGAGGTATGGCTTTGGAATCATACTATCAACTAACCTGCCATTCCTTGAGAAACTTTGAGGAAATAGTCAAGTTATTTTTCCAACAATTTGGATCTTATGTGGAGAAAGGAGTAACCCTCCAAGATTTATACCTCTTGAAACAAGGTAAAGATGATTTTTTTTTTAATTTCCTATCTCTATGGATAAGTTTAGTCAAATTATTAAGATACACCCTACCTCATCAAGACATGCTAGAGGTATTTATTGGAAATATGCAAGATCAAATCTCATATGAATTGGAAACAACAATTATTACCCCTTTCAAACAGGTGATAGATCTATAAATAATAGTAGAGAAGGCTCTTATAATAAGATATGAACTCAATTTAAGTAAATAAGAGAAAATACTGATGAAAACCCCATATAAGAACAAGCATGTAGTTGGTGATGGGGTAACAAATATAAAATCGACCAATAATGTCAATGCTGCTAGTACCTTATAGAAGTTGGTACTTATAAAATCCTAATGAACCCCATCAATAAACTTCACTAAACTCAACCAACCTATTCATAAATCCTTAAGAAAATTTTGTAATCTAATATGACTGAACTACCTCCCATAAGACAACCTTACACTATGATAGTTTGGTATAAGCCCGATCAACATTGTGGGTATCATAGGGTGGATGGGCACATGATGGGTCAATGCAAGAGGTTAAGACATATGGTTCATGACCTAATATATTATGATATTATGGTTGTGGATGAATCTCAACTCGCTCCTAACCACAAACCTCCAATCGATCAACCTCCTACTCAATAAACACCTACAACTAATCAAGATATGGAGATATTCCAAAATCCCCTACCCAATCATGTGCAATAGACAACCAACCAAGCTTCATATAATCATATGTCACCTCCCTACAACAACATGGTTGGTATAATAGCAACTACCACAAGGCAGCAAGCTCAAGCTCAACTGACTCAACAAATTCAAGAGCAGACAAGTTCAACCTCCAACTAACCTTCTAGACCACCCTTAGTTCTTAAGAGTACCCAAAAAAGGAGCACAAGTGTAGAAAACCAACCTTAGTGTTGAAACCACAACCAAAATTCTCATTTGACCTCCAAAAATAGTTAAGTAACACACTTGCCAATATATTCCTCTTAGAGATTTTATAAACTTCCCCTACTCATAGGAAAGCCTTGATGAAGCTTCTAAATAAAAAATCTATCCTACAAGATCTCCCCCCTAGTAACTTAGCTAATGTTGTAGTTAATATTAGGATAAATCACATATATTTTTATGATGATGATCTTCCTTCCTTAAAATTACAAGGGGATTCTCCCCTTTATATTATTGGATATATTGGGGAAAAGTTCATCAAGAGGATCTTGGTGGACAATGGTTCCTCCCTCAATATATGCACTTATAAATTCTTCCAAAATTTTAGACTTAAGGATGAATATTTAACCAAATTTGATGTCATCATAAAATATTTCAACAATGAGTCCCAAGAAGCCTATGATATACTATCCCTTCCCCTTAGGGTAGGACCCAAGATCTTAGATACTTTGTTTTATGTGGTATCTTGCCCAACATCTTTTAATATTCTTCTTGGACACCCTTGGATCCATGCAATGAGGGTTTTCCCTTATCCTCTTCACCAATGTTTGAAGTACGAATTTAAAAATCAACTTATCACCATCTTGGATGATCCTCATCCATTCCAATATTGTTCAATGGTTGAGAAAGCTCAATATAAAATCAATTTCTATCCAACTATTTCTCTTCATAAGCTTCCTCCTTCTGCTTCTTCTACTTATTCTTTTCATCATCATTATTCATCATCTAAAGTCACCAAGGAGTTTAAAAACTTTAGAATAAGTGAGGAACTACCCATCATAATCTCATCACAAGATTAATCCAATTATCTAGTCGACATTCCTCTTATGGATTTAGCCCAACTACCACTTTCACCCCAAACTATGGGTTTTACCCATAAAAAGGGTGTAGTACACATAGGTATGTGTACATTTATCTATGCAAGAACATACCATGAAGAAAATATCCATGATATAAACCCCTCCATAATAGATATAACCTTCACCCATTATTACTTATCCAATGATTACTTACTTCCTAAGAAAATCCTAGCTAGTATGAGATATGCAGGTAAGGGTTTGGGGCCATAATAGTGAGGTATTCAAGAGCCTTTGGAAGTTGAAATTTGGCCTGGGAGATGTGGTATAGGCTACATACCAAACAAAAACCAACTCTTACCAATTAATTATGATCAAGTTATCACCTTTTTTAAATTCAAGGATCATCATGGCTTAGAGTGGAGTAATGAGGATGAGGGACCCCATTTTTCCTCTAATATTTTGTTTTGTAATGTGAAAAACTTAGTTCACCATGAGTTAATAGTGAATCCAAGAGATATGCTTAAGGGAATACTCATTGTGATATGGCTCATGAGGATATCCTTTGAAGTATATTTTTCTTTGATGGGTCAATCCCTTGTTTCGCCCATGTTCAAACTTCTAAGTTTCAAGATGATTTAATTCTTATGTCTCCCAAAGTCCTTAAGAAACTAGGATTTATCCTTGCTCTCATAACTATTATGATGAATATCACATCCTCATTGAGGATACCCTCAACATTAACATAGGAACCAAAGAGAGCCCTAGATTCCTTAAGCTGGGAAAAACCCTTTCCATGGATGAGTAGGAGCAATTGACCAAATTGTTAAAAGAATTTTAAGATATTTTTTCTTGGTCATATGTCAACATGCTAGGTTTTTACCCCTCCTTAGTCATCCATCACCTATTTGTAAGACCTAATGTCAAAAATTATAAGCAAAATATTAGGAAGGTGCATCCTAAAGTTGCCCTCTTAGTCAAGGAGGAGCTCCAAAAGCTCCTTGACATCAATTTTATCAAGGCCATCAATTATTCTGATTGGATCTCCAACATCGTTCCCATAGCTAAGAAGGAAGGAACAATTATAATATGTACCAAATTTTGGGACATCAATTTTTCTTGTCCTAAGGATTACTTTCTCCTACCCAACATAGACATGATAGTAGAATTCACTATTGAATGTGGAATGCTATCATTAATGGATGGTTTCTCGAGATACAATAAAATCAGGATTGACCTTGAGGATCAGGCCAAGATAATTTTCATAACTCCATGGGGTATCTTCTATTATAAATTCATGCTCTTTGGCTTGAAGAATGATGATGCCACATAAAAAAGGGCCATGACATATATATTTCATGACTTGATGCACGATATTGTTGAAGACTATGTGGATGATCTTCTTGGTTGCTCTATTAATCAATAAAATCATGCGCAAGATTTAAAACATATTTTTGAAAGAATTTGAGAATACAAAGTTCATCCTAAGCCCTCTAAGTGTGTTTTTGGAGTCACATATGGCAATATTTTAGGCTTCATAGTGTCTAGGAAAGGTATTGAAGTAGATCCTACCAAGATAGTGGTTATTACTAACATACCTCCTCCCCATAACCTTACCTAGCTACATAGATTGCAAGGATAACTTCAAGCTATTTATCATTTCATAGCCTATTTAGCTGATAAGTGTCAAAACTTTATTAAGATACTTAAGAAATATGTAGAGTTCAAGTGGGACACTAAGTGTTAAAATGTATTTGATGAACTCAAAAAGTATCTCACTTTCCTACCTGTCCTTATCCCACCCAATTGAAATAAGTATTTAATGCTTTATATAATAGCCACAACCCAATATTTAGGGGTCATGCTAGATCAACATGATGATCATAAAAAAGATCAATCCATCTACTATATTAGTAGAATCCTCATTAGCTATAAAAACTGGTGCACTTCCTTAGAGAATATTTTCTCATTATAGTGTTCACCTCTCAAAATTTGAGACACCACATGCCCATAAGACATTAGTAGTCATAAGGTTTGATCCTCTATACCACTTAATGTCAAAGCTCCACATTTTAGGTCAAGCCACTAAGTGGATCTTAGCCCTTAGTGAGTTTGAATTAACCTTTATAAGTCAAAAGGTTGTAAAATATTGGGTGATTACTAACCAATTGTTCATTGCTCCCTTAGAATCCACCCATCCCTTAGTCATAAAATTTCTTGATGAGTGTCTTAGCCTAGAAGTAGATGACCCTAATTCTTGATCATTATTTTTTTATGGAGCCTTTTTCTTAAATGGTTTTGGGGCTAGAATCATTCTAGTCACCCCTAAAAAATAATTGATCCCCTTCTCCTTCAAGCTATGTTTCTCTTACGCTAAAAACATTGTATATTATGAAGCTTTAATCCTAAGTCTTAGAGCAACCTTAGCCTTAAAATTTAAGAACCTTTTCATATTTGGTGATTCTCAACTTGTGGTTAATCAAGTTAATGATGTTTATCAAACCAGATATGATAAACTATAAACCTTACAAGGATATTTTCACCAAGCTCTTATCTGCCTTCAATAGGGTAACCATAGAGTCTGTCCCTAGATCCTCCAATTGCCATGTAGATACCATGGTTGTTGTTGCATACATTATCCCCTTAGAGTTATAATATGATAAAGCAACTATTATCATCATACAACTTTGAGAGCCCACAACCCTTAGCTCTTGCCTAGTTCCATTAGATATCCTAAACATCAAATTTTCTCAATCTGGGCCTTGGTACTCAAACATATTTAATTTTATTAAAGATGACACAAAGCATGATGGATTAGATTTCAAAAAGCAAAATATTCTATGAAAAATAGCATGCCAGTTTGTTATAATTTGTGATACTTTATATCAACGTTCTTTCTAATGCATCCTCCTATGATCCCTTAACTCTGATGAAGCTTGACAAGCCCTAAGTGAAGCTCATGAAGGATCATGTGGAGGCCATTTTAGCAAAAATGTCATTGCCAAAAATATCCTTAGGATAGGTTATTACCGGCCTTCCATGAAGAAAGATGCATGTGACTATGTTTGATATTGTGATAAGTGTCAATGTCATGACAACTTTATTCATGCTCCTTCTTAAAACCTTTAGGTTATTTCTTATCCTTGGCCATTCTCCATATGGGGGTTGGATATTATTAGTAATATTAACCCCATGTCATTTTATGGTTACAAATTTATCATCATGGCAATAGAGTACTTCACCAAGTGGGTCGAAGCCATGCCTTTGGTCTTGCATGTCTTCCACAACCCATGTCAATGCCCATGACAAATATCGCTTGCTAGTGTGGCACATAAAGAGCCTCACCACCACCCTATAGAGTACAATCATAAGTGTCCCAACCCTATATCATTGTGGTATCTCATAAAAATGAAGCCCACTCTGGTGGATTATGTTTTAGATCTCTTGATAGCCTTTAAAGTGTTGCCTGAGTCACTTGTTCTTTGGAGATCATCCTCCCTCTAATGGAGATCCTCAAGATGTGCCACATATCCTCCAATGTGATTATCATCTTCCCCATCGTTAGTCAAAAAGTGGATGACTTTAGATACCATATCTTAGCAAATGCCATTAGTAGCACTCTCTTAGCCACCACCAGGGAATTTTTGCTAGATGCAGTAGCCCCATAGCCCATATGACATCCTGGTCAACCATTGTGAGCTATCCCACAACACCCTCTAGAGTGTTTGGTCACCACTTCCTAATATTGAGCACATCTTACTATAAAAACAATATTAATATAATTTAATTAGTTCCATAATCATAATAATAAAAAAATAAAAAATAGAAATATATATTTTTTAATGCACATTAAGCTTTCTACCTCTCTTCTCTCTTTTTTCTTCTCTCTATCTCTCTTTCTCTTTTCTTCTACGAATTAATGCCCTATTACCATAGGGTATGAATCCATGAATTTGCACCCTATAATCCTAGAGCATAAATTCATTCATTACCAGATTCCTAACCAAATTCATAGTCAACCCCCAAATTCATGTTGGGGGTTCGCACAATGGATTCTCTAAAAAAATAAAAAATATGCTTAAAATCCAATCTAACCTAGTCTAGAGGCTAATTTTTAAGGTATACCCATGCTTGGTCTACTGTGGTGTTAGCTTCACCCATTGTAATGGTCGCACATGATGAGCACCAGAAATGCTCATATTTTGTACACATTTTCTTGATCATTATGCGGCTGTATAATAAGGATTGCATACTTTTATAAATGATTATATAGATATTTGATGAAATTATGCGTGTTATCTAATTTATGTGTTTTCAGTGTGTTTTTGTGGAATTGCAGTTGATTTAGTTAGATTTGGATCAGTCGAGGTCTCTTTATGGACCTGGCACTTTGTTTCTTTCGGGTCCAATGCAGAAAAGATAGGCGCCTTCCTCTTCCAGGAAGGCGCCAAATGGGAGTAGGCGCCTTCCTCTTCTAGGAAGGCGCCAAACGTAAGTAGGCGCCTTCCTCTTCCAAGAAGGCGCCAAGCGTAAGTAGGCACCTTCCTCTTCCAGGAAGGCGCCAAGGAAAGACAAGCGCCTTCCTCTCCCAAGAAGGCACCAAAGAAGGATCTTCTCTCAAGAAAACACCTTCCTCTTCTAGGAAGGCACCAAAGGAAAGAAGCCCTTCCTCCCTAGAACAGGAAGGCACCACTAGAAGGCAAGCGCCTTCCTCCCATAAGGAAGGCACCAATGGGAAGGCGCCACTAGAAGGCAAGCGCCTTCCTCCCATAAGGAAGGCACCAACAGGAAGGTGCCACTAGAAGGCAAGCGCCTTCCTCCCATAAGGAAGGCACCAATGGGAAGGCACCACTAGAAGGCAAGCGCCTTCCTCCCATAAGGAAGGCACCGACAGGAAGGCGCCACTAAGAAGGCAAAGCGCCTTCCTCTCATAGGAAGGCACCAATAGAAGATAAGTGCCTTCCTCTTCCAGGAAGGCACCCATGATAATAAGGTACCTTCCGCATAGGGAAGGCGCCCCTGTTCTTCACCCGTTGACCAGACAAGCATGACATGGACAAAAGCGACTAGTGTAGTTCCAACTCTACGTCAAGTAGAGCTAAATTGGGGATCACACCAACGTATGAGAATGTCCTACCAATGCCAGGTGAAGCACAACCCAATCAACGAACACGCCACCGATAGAACCGAATGCCAGCTTTAGTAGACGTCGATTACATTTACCAGACTGTCTTAGTTTAGTCTGGGATGAATCGATTGTTACAACTTCTTTGTAATAGAAGTTCTATGGGTGTGCTATATAAACACACGTAGACCTCTCTAAAGATATATAGAAAATATATAGAAATAGAGAGATAGAAATAAGATATACAGAGAGAGGAGATAGAATATTTTTTGTAATACTTTGATAATTGGAATACAGTTCTAAGAGTTCTAAGTGCGTGTTCAGCTGGGAGGAAGCTACTAGAGCCTGGGCCCACTCCAAGCCAGTATTTCTTCCCCTACTTTTCTTGTATTCTTTTCTAGATTAGTTTACTATTTTATAAGATTGTTTATCGCATCGATATTTCTAGTATTTGCAGTAGGTTCATTTCCAGGAATGTGTGGATATTTTCTTTCTGTAGATTTAATCATTTGTTTACGTAAATTATTGAGGAGTGCATGAATGATTGACAACCATTTGAAACACCCCCCAATAGTAGAACTAGCGGACTCATCTCAAGTGGTATTGTAAGCAATCTTATTTAGACCCTTCGCAAGTTTACGAAGCTCCCTGGGTTGATAAATTAAATGCACGGGCATGTGACAAAAGTAGGAAAAAGTTAACCTTGTTTGGCCCACAACATTTTGGCACCGTTGTCGGGGAAGCATCTCAACTAGATTATTTACAATACCTAGAAACCTTCCATCTGACCTTGTATGAGTTCTTCGAGAAGAAGAGGACCAGACGGTCGGTTTATAAAAACCAATCCATCAGAACCTGAGTCAGCCGAGCATTCTAAATTTGAATTAGACTCGCCCGACCCACCAGCAATCCATTGGAGTGAGGAGCCACACTTTGTGCAAAGTGCCTCCTCATCCCATCAATGTGGGGAAGAATGAATCATCATAAATCCCCTATTTAATAGGACACCCTTAGAGGAAGCCCTATTGTGGAAAGTTGTAGAAGATCGGACGATAGCACCAGACAACCTTAGAGGCTTGACTCAGAAAGTCTTAAATGACCATAAGGCCATAAACACTGCATTTGAGACCACATTTCCTAAAAAAATGGCTGACAATGAAGAAGTCTCATCTGGATTTAGTTTCCCGATTGAGGAAGGAGTAGGAGATACCAAAATGAAAAACATATCCCCTGCTCACCTTCTGACCTTCAGAGGATACCCAACTGAGGACCCTGACCTATTTTTATTCAAGTTTGATGTCTTATGCAGGTCTGTGGACTACAAATATGATACGTAGAAGCTGAAACTCTTTCCTTCCATGTTGGACGATGCAGCTCTACGGTGGTTCATCGGTCTGGGAGACAAACACATTGCCACTTGGGATCAAATGAAGAGGCTCTTTTTAGAGCAATACCAAGATTTTGGGAGAGCAAGAGACTCCAGAGAGGAGGTCCTGAGCATGACGTAGAAAGAAGATGAGTCTCTCGAGGAATACTGGGAGAGATTCAACTTCAATCTTCAATGATCTCCTCACACGAGACTATCTGATAAGTCCCTCAAAAGCATATTTTTGAGAGGACTTACCAATGAATCACTGGAGGCTCTTAACATGATTTCTGGAGGTGATGTCTACCAGCACGCTATGGAAGACATCCAACAACTATGCCGGAACTACTCAAGAAGGAGAGGCAAGACCACTTCTAGAACCATGAAAGCGACTGATTCAGTCACGAAGATAGAAATAGGTAACATGTTGGAAGATTTAAAGAGCGAAATGCTCTCGTCTCTAGCACTGCAGATGGATACGCTGTTGTTAGAGAAGAAGAAGCAAGAAAACGAAGCAGCATTGGCTTATTTCTATCCAAAATGTAGAGGGAAGCATGCAAAGAATGCATGCCCAGAGAACAAAGTCAGAGTATGCATTGTGTGCAGGCTGAACCACAAAACTCGATTGTGCCCACAACTGCCCAGTAATCAGGAAGAAGCTGAAAGCGCGGATGCCTATTTTATAGGCAATCGAAAGAGTTGGCCACAACCCCCTATGGGGAATATGCCAACCAGAATGTCGTCATATGGAGGAGGACCATACATGCACCAAGGTCCACCTCAACCACCTAACATGGGGTGGTGGGGGCCATCACCCTGGTCTAATGCACCCCCAGCAACATTCCCGAACCAGCAGCCATGGATGCCATATCCATATCCTGGGCAACAGTGGAGAGGCCACACTCCATGGAATCAAGCTCCATAGAACGTAGCACCAGCTCACCCCCAATAGAACTTATCGGCATTTCCAGTAGTAAGACCTACGTAGCTACCCGCACAACCGATGGCAAATCTGAATAATAGAGTGAATCAGCCAACATACAACGTGGAGGGTGAGATGTATCCGATGTACCATATTCAGCTTAGGTCTGGTAGACAGCTAGGAGTAGGAATGCCTCCACTGGTAGAAGAGGAGGAAGAGGTAGAAACACCTCTTGTAGAAGAGGTGATAGAAGAAACGCCTGAGAGAGCAAAGGCTCCATTTCCCAATCGGCTGCAAGAACAGAGGAAAGTAACGCAGTCGAAGTTCGATATCTTGTCTAGCTTGAAGAACCTCACCATGACAATTCCATTATTTCAAGCCATCCGAGATGTTTCGATATATACCAAGGTGATAAGAGAGATGTGTCTAAGGAAGCCAGGATGAAGAGCAACCCAGACTATCAATGTCATGGGTAAACTGGCAGATTTGATGATGGGCAAAATGTGCCATCCAAAGTATGTAGACCCGAGCAACTCGATGCTGACTATAAAAATTGAGGGACATTCCCTGTCCAATACGTTGGTCGATCTCGGAGCAGCCATCAACGTAATGCCTCAGGAGACCATGCAGAGGCTACAGCTCATGAACCTAAAACCCACTATGATAGTATTGCATCTGGCCGATCGATCGACCGTGGCATCGAAAGGAATGTTGGAAGATGTAATAGTAACAGTCAGCGCATGGGAATACCCAACCAAATTTTTAGTCCTACAATCTAAGACTAGGCTGGGCGGTTACCCGCTCATCCTGGGAAGGCCATGGCTGGCAATAGCTGATGCCTACATCAGCTATCGGGATGGGTTGATGACCATCTCTGATGGGAAGAACGTTAAAATATTGACTATTTCACCCCTAGCTCAATCCGTCGACTCGTAGGGAGAACCCATGTTGATCGAGCATGAAAATCTTGAGCTGTCCATGATCCAACCGGTGATGACGTTGGATGAGTTGGTAGAAGAAGATGAGGATGGTGCTATTGTGGAGTTCCTCCATGGGGAGTCCTCCATCCCCATACCTAGATCACCGTTGGCGGGTGCCCAGGATCACCACATTCAGTAGATACATGTCGGGCCAGGAAGAACGTTGAATGTCAGCAGTGGGTTGACTCCCACACAATTGACGAAAGTAGAAGAGCTCCTGGTTAGACACCAATAGGCATTTGCATGGGATTACATAGATATGTAGGGCATCAGCCCAAAAATTTATACCCATCGGATATACCTCGATGATCAAACAACTCCAAGCAGGCAACCACAGAGAAGAATGAATCCGGCAATGAAGGACATTGTCAAGGAAGAACTACAAAAGCTCTTGACCACCAGATTCATCTATCCAATTTCTGACAGTGAGTGGGTATCACCGTTAGTGGTAGTCCCTAAAAAGAATGGGAAATGGTGAATCTATGTGGATTACAGAGCATTGAACAAGGCGACCAAGAAGGACCACTTCCCGCTCCCATTCATTGATCAAGTCTTGGATACACTCTCGAGGAAGAAGTATTTCTCCTTTCTAGATGGATTCAGTGGATACAACCAGATCCAGATAGGAGAAGAGGATCAGGATAAGACAACGTTCACCTACCCATGGGGAACGTTTGCCTATCGGGTATTACCTTTCGGATTGTGCAATGCACCTGCCACCTTTCAAAGGGTGGTGCTTAGCATATTCTTAGACATGATGGGAGACGCGGTCGAAGTATACATGGATGACTTCACCATCTATGGAGAAACCTTTGATGAAGCAATGACGAATTTGGAAAGAGTGCTCGAAAGAAGCAAGGAAAACAATTTGTCCCTGAGCAACGAGAAATGCTTCATGATGATGCAAGAAGGCATCGTACTGGGACACCACCTCTCCGTAGAAGGAATAAAGGTTGATAAAAGAAAAATTGAGGTCATCAGAGACCTACCCAGCCCTAGAACACAGAGAGAGGTAAGGAGTTTTCTTGGATCAGCCGGGTACTACCGACGATTTATCGTCGAATTCAGCAAAATTGTGAAACCACTGCACACTCTATTATCTAAGGATGTGGAGTTCAACTGGATGGAAGACTACGAGGAAGCATTTCAGTTGCTCAAAGAGAAACTGATATCCACACCGGTTCTAAGAGGACCAAATTGGGCCATACCATTCCATATCTACTATGATGCATCCAACAATGCGATTGGAGCAGTCCTCGGATAGAAGGATGGCGAAGAATTTTATGCCATCTATTATGTCAAAAAAACTTGGCAGGAGCCGAGCTCAACTACACGGTGACGGAGAAGGAGTTCCTTGTAGTTGTGCATGCCATAAACAAATTCTACCATTATATCATCGGGTATAAGGTAATTGTCCACATGGACCATGCGGCTATCAGATACTTGATGAGCAAGCCGGCCATTGGTGGAAGAATTATCAAGTGGCTCCTATTACTATAGGAATTCGACATCACAATAGTCGATAAACCAGGCAAGGACAACGTCATAGCAGATTTTCTATCCAGATTGATACCAGCAGACCATGCAATAGTGGAAGACCAGTTTTTGGATGAGCATT
Organism: Wollemia nobilis; assembly: GCA_028583015.1. Lineage (NCBI taxonomy): Eukaryota > Viridiplantae > Streptophyta > Pinopsida > Araucariales > Araucariaceae > Wollemia > Wollemia nobilis. The sequence goes on from JAQPPZ010000521.1 coordinate 17,674,917, forward strand.
TGTTCACCATTAGTGAGCAAGTCCCATGGTATGCAGATATAGCCAATTACTTGGCCACCGGAAGAACCTCACCTACTCTCTCTTTTCGAGAAAAGTAGGTGGTCATAGAGAAAAGTGCATCATTCATATGGGTTGATGGCCTCCTATTCAAAAGAGGACATGACCAGATTATAAGGAGATGCATAGCAGAGCAGGAGTTCTTAGAAGTACTCAAAGCATGTCACGATGAACCATGCAGAGGACACTTTGTAGGGAAATGAACTGCCTACAAAATCCTACAGGCTAGGTACTTTTGGCCCACTCTATTCAAGGATGCGGTTGCGTACACCAGCAAGTGCGATGAATGCCAAAGAATGGGTAGACCAACCCATCAAGATGAAATGCCCCTCCAACCTCAGGTACACCTAGAACCTTTTGATAAGTGGGGCATGGACTTCGTGGGACCAATTAACCCACCTTCAATAGGGAGGAGGTTTATTTTGGTCTGTACAGATTATGTCACCAAATGGGTTGAAGTTCAAGCGTTGAGAGACTCAAAAGAAAGAACGGTCACCGATTTCCTATTTTCTCACATTTTTACATGATTTGGGGTCCCTAGAGAGATAACAATAGACCAGGGGCCTCAATTTACCTCCAGATTGATCAAGGAGCTGATGGAGCAATACAGAGTTTGGCACAATAAAACTACACCCTACCATCCATAGGCAAATGGGCAAGTGGAAGTGACGAACAGGGAGATAGAGAACATCCTGATGAAGACCATGCAACAACATAGAAAATATTGGGCTACACGGTTGTCGAAGGCAGTCTGGGCATATAATACCATGTGGAAATCCACCACAGGCTTCACACCCTTCCAACTGGTCTATGGGAAGAGTGCAATGATGCCCATTGAATTCAAAATCAAGACATTGAGAATGGCTTCAGAGTTGAACTTGAGCTTGGATGATGCTCAAGAAGAAAGGATTCGATAGCTCGATCAACTGGACGAAATCCGAATGGATGCTCTATAGAGAACGGAAATCATACAGAAGCAAAGAAAGTGGTGGCATGATCACCACATTAAACTGAAGCAGTTCCAAGAAGGAGAATGGGTGCTGTTGTATGATTCTCGATTCCAAGAAAGAAAAGGTAAATTAATGCAAATATGGATGGGACCGTATGAGGTGGTAGAGCTCATCAGGAATGGGGCAGTGCGCATTAGAACAATCGATGGTAGCAACACCGTGTTAACGGTTAATGGCCACCGACTGTGCCCCTATAACACATCCGAAACCTTGCAGGTGGAATCTAGGATAGACGTGGGGGAGACCCCATCTTGTTAGACCAAACACTCAATAGGAAAAATGGTGGGCATGGAGATGCTCACCAAAATTAGTTAACTTAGTTTTTTTCTTACAGTGTGTTTTGCAGGGACGACGCCCGCATGCAAGCTACAAGCATCCTAACCCAGGGCCTAACAAGCATGGAATGCATCTAACTACCTTTATTTTTCTTTATTTTCATTTGCTTTTTGTAGGTGGAGGACCTGACAGCACGAGGAATAGGTATCTGGGAAACCAGGCCTGATTCGGCTCAACATTCCGACACCAACACTCATAGGTAGAAGCTGAGGCAGCATGAAGCAAGACTGAGAAGGCTTGATCACCCTTTCCCAATCAATCACAACATGATTTCCGAGAATAAGGTGCCTTCCTTATAAAGAAGGCGCCCAGTCAGAAGAAGGCGCCTTCCACATAAAGAAGGTGCCCCACCATAATAAGGTGCCTTCCTTATAAAGAAGGCACCCAACCAGAATAAGGCACCTTCCTTATAAAGAAGGTGCCCAACCAAAATAAGGTGCCTTCCTTATAAAGAAGGTGCCCAGCCAGAAGAAGGCGCCTTCCTTATAAAGAAGGCGCACACAAAAAAAAAAAGAAAAAAATATAGATATATATAGGCACCTTCCATGGCTGGAAGGCGCCATAAAAAAAAAAAAAGAAAAATCCAAGGCACCTTCCACATCAGGAAGGCGCATCCATACGGAGGCACCTTCCACATCGAGAAGGCGCATGCAGACCGAGGCGCCTTCCACATCGAGAAGGTGCATACAGACCAAGGCACCTTCCACATCAGGAAGGCGCATGTAGACCGAGGTGCCTTCCACATCGGGAAGGTGCACCCATTCAAAGGTGCCTTCCACCATCGAAAGCACACCCATTCAGAAGCACCTTCCATAGTAGGAAGGCGCCATCATCAAGAAGGTGCCTTCCACCACCGAAAGGCACATCCAATTAGAGGCACCTTCCACCACCGGAAGGTGCATCCATTCAGAGAGCATCGACAACATCGAGAAGGTACCACATCAGCACCTTCCACATGGGGAAGGTACCAAAGAGCCTTCCACATACAACAAACACTTATGCCTCCCAAATGCCTCGATCAGAATGAAAGCATCACACGAATGAGTGGCACCAGATGACCATACCCCTCCCCCATGTCACAAATCAGCAAATCAATGCCCTTCACGATGCCTGAAACATCGAATAAGGTACGTGCATGTTAATTCAAATTTTTATATGATTATTTATAAAATATGCAGTACCAAAAAAGATACCGTCGTCATAAAGATCATATCCCCCCATAGCCGAAACCGCGTGCCAATGATATGGTGCCTTCCATAACTACTAGGGTTAGGCACCTTCCCTATAAGAAGGTGCCTTCCTGAGGAAGGAAGGACAAAAAAAAAGTAGTAGTAAGGGAAGGCACCATGGGAGGAAGGTCTAAGAATCACGCAGTGAAGAAGAATGAACCAGGTGATACGGACGGAATCAGAGGGGCGATGAAGACAAGGTTCGAGGCCGAGGGATGGCTCGAATACTGTACCCTGGTCAGTCAAGGCTAGGATATGGAGGCAGCCAAGGAGTTCGCTACCTCCTTGAGGGGTGATGTAGCTCAGGTGTGAGGGGTAGAAATTCTAGTCACCCCCGAATTCATCTCACAGGTGACTGGATTGCCCCTCACAGGGGAATGTGTATACAAGGGTGGACTGCTGAAGCCGTACGCCGAGGTGCTACTACTAGGGGAGAATGTGCAGATAGACAAGGAGGGGCTACCCAAAAATAGCCTCCCCATGAATCTACGGAAGATATTCGAGCAGGTTGCTCGATTCTTCACATGCATCGAGAAATATACCCATCTGCACGCTAATCATGTGCAGTTTCTCAATCACCTGGTGCATGGAAGGAAGTTGAACATGCCCTTCTACCTGGTGAATGCTCTGAAGGATGAAGCGGCTCGGTACCAGAAAGGGGCACCATCTACCTTAGCCCACCATGGGCTGATATCGGCACTGGTCCGCCATGCAGAAGCGTAGAGGCAGAACCCCGACGCAGAGGGAGATGGCGGCCAAGAAAGGCGACAGGATGCTGTTGCTAAAATAGGGCAAGAAGAGAGAAGCCCTATAGAGGAAATGGTGAGTATCGAGCAATTGGCATTGCCCTATTTCATAGAGGAAAGAGGGCAGTCACCAGTGCCCAAAAACATAGAGGAAAGAGGGCATTCCCCAGTGCCCGAGCATGAGGAGGAAGGAGCACCGCTTATTAGCGATGAGGACGAGTTCTGACCGACAGAACTAGTCCCTAGGAGGAAACATCTGCGGTGACTCCTCCTCTTGATAGAAGAAGAATAGAGCGACCCGAAAGTAGACGTTGCAGCCCAAACCCTCCGAGAATTGACAAACCAGAGCCCACAAGATGTAGGGACTTTCGAGAACAATGACCAGGTCGATGCGGCCTTGGAGGAGGTACTCGAATGGCAAACCAATTGTTGGATGGCCCAAAAAATTCTGGAGGACTGCCAGAACAAGCATACAAGGGAGTTGAAAGAATGAGATGAATGGATCACCTAGCTCGAGCAGCTAGTCCAGCAATTGTGGGAGGAAAACTAGCTACTTCAGGATAGGGGAACGGAAAGAAGGGATGCATCGACCCAAACTGATTGGGCAAAAGAAGTCTTGAAGAATTCTCCCACATCTATCAAATGAGTATTTTCTTTGAGAGAAATTCGATCGGATGCCCGATAGAGCAGCCTGGAGGTAGGGGAGAATTCCTCTATTTTTAGGAGTGAAGGGGAGAGAAGTCCCACAATACCCCCTATCATCGTCCTGAGTGATACAGAGTAGGACGAGGGCCTCCAGTAGTAGACAGGACCAGAGGATAAGGAGGAACTCCCTAGACCTGAGGAAGGAGGAGAAGAGCCTGAGGGGTCGACACAAGATAGACAGGAGAATGAAGGAGCACCCCTAGGGATGGTAGCATAGAGTGAAGAGAACGCTCCAGAGTAGGCCCCTCGGAGCGAGGAGACGTCCGCCAGGGAGAAATGGAAAACCCCTATTCGAGCCACCATATTCTCTGTAGAGGCCAGAGGAAAAGGGCCTAGGTCGGCTCGAAAGAAGGTGAAGGTGACCTTCATCGAGCCAGAAGAGGACGAGTGGGATATGCAGCCATTCACGGAGAGGAGAAAACAATTCGAACGGCTACTCAAAGAGATGATGGCAGCCAAGGAGACCCGAAAGGCAACCTCGAGGATGTAGGGGGACACTGGTATCTACGTCAACCCGACAGAGGACAACCAATTCTAGGATATTTATGGGTCATCCCGAGGATGGCCCTCCATGATGAGGAGGTATTTGGAATGATGGGGGGTATATGGCCCCGAATTGGAGGCCATTGCCATTGCAAAGGAGAATGCAGGGCTTACTCCTAAAGCAGCCAGATTATACAAAGCCCAAGTAGTACATTCCAGGAGGGATAATTCAGATATCCCTCTAGTAGCGGTCAGACCTCCGGACGCTGACCTCTGGCAAGCTGCCGAAGCTGCATTCCAGTCAACAGAGATGATGTTGGCTAGATCACCACTAGTAGTGGCCAGAATGAGGAAAGGATAGTCAATAGCCGCACCCTCAGTTCCACATAGGAAAAGGAGAGCCACACCTTCAGATGCCAGTGCATAGAAGAGATAGACTCGGGCCATAGGTACAGCCGAATCCTCCAAGAAATGACAATGATGAGGGGTCAACAGGGCTACCTATAGTTTTGATGCCACGAGGGCATGGCATATGTTAGGCATGGGGGGATGATGAGCACCAGAAATGCTCATATTTTGTACACATTTTCTTGATCATTATGCAGCTGTATAATAAGGATTGCATACTTTTATAAATGATTATATAGATATTTGATGAAATTATGCGTGTTATCTAATTTATGTGTTTTCAGTGTGTTTTTGTGGAATTGCAGTTGATTTAGTTAGATTTGGATCAGTCGAGGTCTCTTTATGGACCTGGCACTTTGTTTCTTTCGGGTTCAATGCAGAAAATATAGGCGCCTTCCTCTTCCAGGAAGGCGCCAAATGGGAGTAGGCACCTTCCTCTTCCAGGAAGGCACCAAATGTAAGTAGGCGCCTTCCTCTTCCAGGAAGGCACCAAGTAAGTAGGCGCCTTCCTCTTCCAGGAAGGCACCAAGGAAAGACAAGCACCTTCCTCTCCAAGCAAAAAAGCACCAAAGAAGGCCAACACCTTCCTCTTCTAGGAAGGTGCAAAGGAGAAGAAGTGCCTTCCTCCCATAAGGAAGGCACCGATGGGAAGGCGCCACTAGAAGGCAAGTGCCTTCCTCCCATAAGGAAGGTGCCACAAAACACAAAGCAATGCCTTCCTCCCATAAGGAAGGCACCACTAGAAGGCAAGCGCCTTCCTCCCATAAGGAAGGCACCGACAGGAAGGCGCCACTAGAAGGCAAAGCGCCTTCCTCCCATAAGGAAGGCGCCAATAGGAAGGTGCCACTAAGAAGGCAAAGTGCCTTCCTCTCATAGGAAGGCACCAATAGAAGATAAGCACCTTCCTCTTCCACGAAGGTGCCCACGATAATAAGGCACCTTCCGCATAGGGAAGGCGCCCCTGTTCTTCACCCGTTGACCAGACAAGCACGACGTGGACAAAAGCGACTGGTGCAGTTCCAACTCTACGTCAAGTAGAGCTAAATTGGGGATCGCACCAATGTATGAGAACGTCCTACCAATTCCAGGTGAAGCACAACCCAATCAGCGAACACGCCATCGATAGAACCGAATGCCAGTTTTAGTAGACGTCGATTACATTTACCAGACTGTCTTAGTTTAGTCTGGGATGAATCGACTGTTACAACTTCTTTTGTAATAGAAGTTCTATGGGTGTGCTATATAAACACACGCAGACCTCTCTGAAGATATATAGAAAATATATAGAAATAGAGAGATAGAAATAAGATATATAGAGAGAGGAGATAGAATATTTTTGTAATACTTTGATAATTGGAATACAGTTCTAAAGAGTTCTAAGTGCGTGTTCAGCTGGGAGGAAGTTGTTGGAGCCTGGGCCCACTCCAAGCCAGTATTTCTTCCCCTACTTTTCCTGTGTTCTTTTCTAGATTAGTTTACTATTTTATAAGATTGTTTATCGCATCGATATTTCCAGTATTTGCAGTAGGTTCATTTCCAGGAATGTGTGGATATTTTCTTTCTGTAGATTTAATCATTTGTTTACGTAAATTATTGAGGAGTGCGTGAATGATTGACAACCATTTGAAACACCCCCAAATAGTAGAACTAGCGGACTCATCTCAAGTGGTATTGTAAGCAATCTTATTCAGACCCTTCGCAAGTTTACGAAGCTCCCTGGGTTGATAAATTAAATGCACGGGCATGTGACAAAAGTAGGAAAAAGTTAACCTTGTTTGGCCCGCAACAACACGGTGTATCAATAGTGCCATTCTCCTTTTTCTCTAGATATATTTTCTTTCTTCTCAAGTGGTGAAAATAAATTTATTTTCTCCCCTCCTTTTTTATCCCTCCCTTTCTCTCTCCTCTTTTATTTTTCTCTTTATTTTATTTCTTCTTCACTCTTCTACATCTGCCATTTCAAGTTTCTTCTAGAATATTACATTCCTTCTAAAACTTGATGGGGCACCCCAACTTTAGGGATATTGATGTCATCAATGCCTCGTAAAGCATACAAAATTTTAAAGTGTTTGGAATGAAACCATTTTTGCACTGTCCCTCTATCTAAACCTACTACCCTTTTTTTGTTCATCATTTTTCACCTATATGTTTCTACAACTTTCTTTGACGCATTTATTAGGCCATAAACACATCAAAGAAAGCGAAAAATATAGATACAAAATTGATCCATCTAAATGAGATATTTTTCTCTTATATCCCTTAGAAGCCACTTAAAATTGCTAAGTGTAAGTTTGAGCTTCTTTCCCCCCCAGTTTAGCCTTTTTTCCTAGCCTCGTCAAATTTGCAGTTGTCCAAGATGGGGCACGAATTCAATAATTTAAGATTTTTACTCTTACAACCATAGTCCTATGTTGGCTCTATGATGTCATTTATTAACCAAGTTTGCATTTTATTTTCTTTCCCTCCAAACCTTCTATAAATAGAAGTATTGGAATCCCTTTTTTGAGAGATATATATCATCATGAACATCATAATCAATGTTTTTGAAAAGCTTTATTGTTGATTTGCTTTTGTGCTTCTAGTCTTAGCTGCTTTGGATGATCAAGTAAGAGCCTTGACAGACTGTGTACAAGACTTATCTTCTAGGGAATGAGGAGAGGCACACCATCTTGGTTGACACTTTTACTCTTTCTCATCATTCATTTCCTCTCACCATAGATTAATCAGGTTTTACTACATCAATTAGTTTCATTTGGATAATGTATTCTTGTTAGCTAGGATTTTCAATATGTTTTTGTTTTTGCATTCATAAGATAAATTTAAATATTTGTTGTGAATTTGTGCTTCATCCTTATGAGGCATGAATTTGATGAAACCTTTGGTTTTTTCAAATTTCCTCTATTTTTGAATTCGTGGTTGCCTTTTACAAGATTTGAATTCAATTACAAGGGTTTGGGAGTAAGTATCTACTCCAAAAACCTTGTTTCATTGCCCTCAAATCCTTATTTTATTCATTGCATGTTTATTTTTCTATTAACATCTCTTCTATTTGCATTTTTTTCCACTACATTCTGTTTACTTATCCCCAAAGCTCAAAAATTACTTTTCATTTTGAATGATCAACTAAAAGGACCAAGGGGGATTGACTATTGCATCTCCAAGCTGAGTCTCATAGAAGCCTAAGCAAGCCCCAAAACACTAATCGATTTTTTAAGTTTCATTTTTTATTTGTAGGTCTATTTGAATTTATGGTTATAGGTTATGGAGTGCAAATTTGGCTAGGATCAACCACCAAATCATGTAAGTATTCTGATAGATTTTTTAGGCTATTTTTGTGTGTTTTTGTCTCCTATATATTTTTATAGCTAAAAAAATAATAAAATAAAGAAAAAAAAAAATTCTTGAAATTTTAGGGATAATCTTAATTTAAATAAAGAATCATTTTAAGAATAGCATTTTGTTTTCCTAAATGGATGTTTTCCCTGCATTGTTATTTATTTCTTTATAGTTTAGATATTAGACAAAGTGCAAAATTAGGTGCATTATTAATAAACACATCAAAACTTCCATCCTAAACTTGGAGTGAGTCCATAAACCGCTCTTGGTGAACCCTTTGATCCCCCAACCCTCTGAGTGTAGAGAAACAATAAGCCTCATGGTTACCTTGGCTCCCAATGGATCTACCAAGAATTATCCACAGGGGTTAATCTCCTCCTCTACACTTGGATTTTGATCTAGTGATCATATGATTTTGGATGTACATGCTTAATAAGTGTCATGATGTGTAGGTTCTTTCAATGGTGGAGTCACTAGGTAATTTGATTTTATCTACTTTGTGAGATCAAGATATTCATAAACACTTGATAATATAGAAATATAGTCATGTCAAATACTCATATACACATGGTGGCTTTGACTTTGAATAAGGTATTTTTTATGATTTATGTCCCACCAGGTATGCAAAACTTCTTTATGGTCTAGTTGGCATTAGACTGGAGTCAAGATTGGATGACCTAAAATTACTCTCAGATTAAACTTTGGAGAAGGTCAATTTTTCTAGAATGCTTTAAAATACAATAAAAGTGAAGAGAAATATGAGATAAGGGGATATGGATAATATTAAAGCATAATGAGTTCAACTAACAACAACAATACAATCAAGAGCCTAATAAAATTTCCCCTTTCAAAGAACATGCAAGTTAAGCATAGAAATTACAACATCCTATATTCCAAAAAATTTAATGAATGATCCAAACAAATTTTTCACATAACATAATTCACCGAGATAAAACTAATAAAAATATTAGGGATGTGATTTATTACAACATTCAACACCTCAAATTTCGTAAGAGTAATGATCCAAACAACATCAAGCCTAACAAAATTACTCTAATATAAGTTTAAATAAGGAAAAAAACATTGAGCCTAATAGAATTCACTACCATCAAAGATTAAATAAAATGTTGAAAGTGTAATTCATTATAGAATATGTCACATAAATTTTAATAGAAAGAAGTTAAACAACCTTGATTGTTATTAGAATAGCTTAGAGTTTCAATTCACAAAAATAAAATCACTAAAGTTTCCCACCCTTACAAATGAGGAGTGATGCACCTTATATAGATTTTGCTTAACCTAAAAATGAAATAAACTATTACATAAAGATATTGGTCAAAATTGATTAGGCACAATCCTAGGATGAGTTGGAACCACTCAACCTCTTCATTTTGCTTTGCATGTATTTGTTAGGTATCTTTATATGATTTGTACTTCTTGATGAAGATGACAATTGCTTTCTAGCTTTGATAGATGCTACATGGTATAACTACCCAATACTAGAGTGCAAGGTGTCCTCTGTATTAAGATTATTTATTTAGGGTGTTATTTTTGCATCCTTTGCCTTTTGGTCTTCTTTTTTTATCTAATGCTAGCATACTAGACACTCTAGCAACTAACTTGAGTGGTTTGGGCTGATGTTCTATTTTGCTTTACTTTCCTATAATCCCTTATGAATTACTCATATTGTGTCAAAGTCCTTGAAAGCCTTACTAACATTGTTCCAAAAATTTATTTCAACTTATATAAGCATAAGGCTATTGACTACTTCCCACCTTTTACTTTACACTTGTCTAGAAATTTTGGATGTTATGCTGACATCAGCTCCAAGAAAGCTTTAACTACTATTTCCTTCTAAACTTTTATTTTATTGAAAACATTAAAATATTTTCTTGGATTAGCACAAACCATTCCAACTTTTTTTATTTGCAGCTCCAACAACAAGCTAGTCCAGCCAATCCTTTAAGCTTGAACATTTATTCTCTTCTTAGTGCCCTTTGATGATGATTTATTCTTTGCTTGCTTTTAATGGTTTTAAAGTCACCACATCCATTGTATGCATACTATTAAAAATGCTTTGGGGTTCCTACTTTGTTGGAAATATGAGCAGGTTTTGTTGTCATTGATGTCAAGAGTCAGTTTCAGTGAGCAGGATAAAAGGAAGGATGTCAAGAGTCAGTTTCAATAAGCAGTGCAAGAGAAAGATTGCTTCTAGGACTAAGGGAAATTATATTATAATATATCTTATTATAATATTCAAGGTGGTCAAATGAGGTCTAAAGATCAATAGGAATACCCAAGAAAAATAATATTATAACATTTTATTATAATATTAAAGTTCTAAGGTTAAGACCTAAAGATTAAATTAATTATAAATTAATTATAATAATTTCATTATAATTTTATTTTATTAACTTTAAAGAGTTATTAAATAAATTATAAGTTCATTGTAATAATTTAATTATAAATTAGTTTAAAATTTAATTTAAATAACCCTAAAGGTTAGGGTCATAAGGGCACACATTTTTAATTCGAATTAAAATCGAATTTAAAAAAGACATCAACATTTTGAGCACAACATATTGTATATAAGAAGGGGTAAGTTTTATTTCAAATAATTAACCATGCGATCCATAGAATGAGATAGAAAATTGTGTGCAAGGAAAAGAGAAATAATCACATGTGTTTTGAAACATTTAAAGAAGTAGAACAAGGGACAAGTAAGTGGGGAGACCACTTCACATTGCAAGGCACTGGATAGCATGGTTGGTAGCCAGGGGCTACACTAAGATGTTCGCAGGCACAAAATTAGGGGTTTGATTCTCGTGGTCTTCATTTTTGCAAGAGGAAAAGGTTTTGGTTTGCATCGTCAAAAAATAACAAAGGGAAGGCATGTGCCTTTCCATTTACATGGATGCATGTAGCCCACTTGGTGGATGTGTGCTATGCAAATATGCTTGGAAGGAGGGGTTTGCATGTTTGAAAACCACCGAGGCCTTTTGGTGGTTGGAATAAGGTATGCGCTCATATTGCTAAGGTTTGATTGTTGCATCCAAAAATTGCAAAGGTGGAAATTATTTTTTAATTTTTTAAAGTTTTGTTAATTGGAAATTACATATTTAAAAAGGGTTAAATATTTATACAAGGGAGATAAAAGGGTATCCAAAGTTTTATTTTTGTGTTTGATTTTTGAGTGATTAAAATTTATAAAAGGAGAAATAAGATGTGTCAAGGGTGTTAGATATTTTTGTTGAAATAAATTTATATTATAAAAATTAGGAGAGATAAGGAATGATTGATTTTTGATATTTGACTTGGTGGAATATTTTTGAAAGAAAATATTAAGGATAGATTTTTGCTATCTAACCCTTGAGATTGGCAAAGAGAGTGATTGTGATTGAGATAGGTTTTGAGGTCAAAACTTCATCAAAAAAAAGGTATGGGCATATCTTCCTTGTGAGTGAAATATTGTTGGATGTTGTGAATGCTAAGTTGGAGTGAAAAGGATTGTTTGATAAGCATTGTTGAGTTTAGTTTTTTTGGAATGAAAGTTGATACTAGAAACCTTGTTTGATAAGCATTGTTGGAAATATTGAATTAAGCTTTCATATGCTTGAACTAGGGTTTGTGAAAGATCATGAGTATCATTGTTATGTGAAGTTGAGAACTATCTTGAAATAGGGTTTGTGAAATATCATGAGTATCATTGTTATGTAAGGTTTTTTTGATAAGCATTGTTGACTAAGATTTCATTGAGTGATTGGTTGAGTAGAGTTGATTGGGCTTAGTTGATTGGAAATGTTGGAGTGATAATTCAAGTTTTGTGAAACAAATTGTTCCTTAATAATTTGAAAAATATTTAAAGTGATTGAGTGTCAAACATATTGAGTCTCTAACCATTCTCTATATGTTTCTGTGGTAAAGTAAGAGATATTGAAAGTGATTAAGCATTGTTGTGAGTGAAACATATTGAGTCTCTAACCATTCTCTATATGTTTTTGTGGTTAAAAAAAAGAGTTTGAAAGTGATTGAGTATTGTTGTGAGTGAGTAACATATTGAGTCTCTAACCATTATCTATATGTTTCTATGATTCAAACAATATTTTGTGTGAAACTTGTTTGTGTGATTGAAAGAGGTTTTTTGTGAGAGATTGTGTTGAGTTTTATATGCAAATTTGCAATTGATTTGAATAATATTTTGTGAAATATTGTGAGAATATTTGAGTAAGTCCTAGAGTGGAATTAAGGACTAAGTTGAGATTTTGTGGAAGCTTACAATGTAGAGTTGATGCAAGACTTGGTGAAGACTTGTTGAGCATATTGGACAATTTATAGTGAGAACTTGTGGAGCAGAGTTTAGGTAAGTCTTTATGAAGACTTGTTGAGTAGATTAGACAAGTTCTAGAGAGGAATTGTTGAGAAAATTTGAGGTAAGTATTATAGAAGACTTTAGAGCAGATTTGATTGATTAATTTGTTCAAACCTTGAGTTAAGGTTTGGAAAATATCTAGAAGAGTTGATTAATGATTGGATCAAGCTTTGTGTTAAGAATTGAGGATAGATAATGGGAAAACATTTTCTAGATTTAAGGACTATTTATAGTTTAGATCAGAGACAAATATTGAGTAGATTTGTGCTATATCGAAGGACTGTGTTTAGTGCAGATTTGAGATAGAGCTAAGAGTAAGATTTGGAGGTGATAGAGTAGAGGATAGTAGTCTCCAGTGGATATAGATCCATTAGCTAGGGTAGTGAGGATATAGATCTTCTAAGTTAGGACAAATTCTTAAATGGAGAGAGATCCACAATCTAGTGTAGTGGAGGCAGTAGTCTTCTAAAGGATCACCAACCAAAGCAAAGGATAAGGAGTTCTCCTATGAATAGAGATACATAAACTAGCTGAGGGGATTGGTGTCTCCTATGGATAGATATCCATGAACTTAATTAGAGTATTGGTGTCTCCTTTGGATAGAGGTCCATAAATATTGTAATAGGGAAAGGATTCCCAAGATATTGGTTGAGAAAATTTTAGTGAAATATGTTCTTGTTTGTTTGAATTTTATACACACCCTATGAAGAATGAGCATGAAAACCCAATAACACTTATAAGGGATAAATCCCACTCACTTTAGGATCTTGCTGGATATCCAAGGTGTGAGTTACAGAGTTGGGTCGAATGTCTATTCACTCTTTTCCGCTTCTAAAATAGTTTCAAGTGGACTGTCTATTACCTTACAACAAGCTCTAGAATTGTTCAGTAATGTTTTTGGAGTTGGTTATCTTTGTGGACAATAAGATTTACAATAAGTTCTTTGATCTAGCTCTTTATGCTTTAGCAGATTTAAATAAAAGACAAATTTAAAGAAAGATAAAAATGGATCATTTCACGATGGAATAGAGAGAGTAGGGTAGGGCAGAAAGAGAAGTTTATCTAACTTAGCTACAAAACCAAAACCACCAATTTTAGTTATATTGGTTAGCTTCATAATAGAACAAATCAAAGAGGAAAGTGTCTAGCTTTCTAAGATCACCTTCCACTAAGAGCATAAGACAGAGATAAAATAGATCTGAAATAAAATCACAAATAGAAGGAAAGTCAATTGAAATTGGTATCTCTCACCAACAGCTTAGCTCGCACAGTGAGGATAGAGCAATTAGAATAGGCCTGAACCTTAAATCTGTAATTTTCCCTAACATACAATGAAGAAAATGAAGCCTAGCAGCATATCCAATCCTGGTAACACATATCTCCAGCATAATTTAAATAAACCTTAATGAAATAGAAACAAAATAAGATGAACTTATCGCAGTCTAAAAGATATTAGGCTCTTGGCCACACTATCAGAGAAAACAAAAATCACACCAACTCTAAGTCCAAAACAAAGCTTTCAAACAAGATTTGCAGGAAATTGCTCCAATAGCTTTTATTTCTAAGTTTTTGCCTCCAAAATTTACATTCAAAAGAAGTATTTATAGACTCAGGATAGACCCTGATCTTTTCAAAAATATCTTCTTCTCAAACCCTAAATCTTATCCTCTAAACCTTACTACCTAGGTTTTACAATATAAGGCCCTTTAAAAATAGGGTTTTTTATAAACCCTAACCACTCTGCAAATCTTAGTGCAGTTACTTGCCATAAATGGAGAAGGCATAATCTAATATTATTCTCATCCATATGTAACTGCAAGAAAATATCTTCATTTTTTGGTCGGCTGGTGCATCTGCTGGAGGGTCTCATTAATTCCTTAGAGAAATTTGGATGAGTCACTAGTTTCTCTGACATTTTATCTTCGTAGAGCCGATTCTGAGTTGAAAATCTCCACACGTCATTACTTTCACCATAAATTCTTCTATTAAATGCGTCCATCAAAAAATTCTGGTAACTGTGTAGATATTTTCATTTTTCGGACAATTGCCGACATATTCCATTAAATGGGCAGCTGCTTAGTCACCGTAAAGTCTCTTTGCAGCCAGATCTATAAAATTTGGATGGACCAAAAATTCTTGGTATCCTCCATTTCTATCTGACGGCCTTCATTTGATCCGTGCTTATTTTTGTCTTTTTTGCCATTACTTCCGCTAGTATGCAACTGCCAGCTCGCTTTCTACAAAAGACAAACAAGGATTAGTATTTTAATATTATTAATTTAAACCCTAATTTTTATCACATGTTGGCTTGATTTCTTTTGACATGTGTCATGATAACGTGATGTTTCCATCACTTTGTTCTTCTAAGCTCTTTTACCACAAAACCGTGACATGTCACGATTTCGTGACATGTTGCAAAATCACGACGTTCCCTTTTACTTTGCGTCTCTCCTCTTTCTCTATCGTGAAATCGCGACATGTCACGATTTTGCGACATTTCACGAAATCATGACGGTCTCTACGCCTTGGCATTTTCTTTGAAATGAGTCGTGATTTCGTGACGTCATGATTTCACGACGCTTCTACACCTTGGATTTTGTCTCAACTTTCTATCGTGAAACCACGACATGTCATGAAATCGTGACATCCCCTACACTTATCCTCCATTTTTGCCCCTTCAAAGTGCGTCATGATTTCATGACGTTTCTACCTTCAGCCTTGACTCTTTCATTTACATCGTGATTTTATGACGTTGTGATTTTGTGACATCGTGATTTCACGATGTTTCTACCTTCAGCCTTGACTCCTTCATTTGCATCATGATTTCACAATTTCACAATTTCATGATGTTTCTACCTTCAGCCTTGACTCTTTCATTTGCATCATGATTTTGCGATGTCATGATTTCATGATGTTTCTACCTTCAGCCTTGACTCTTTCATTTGCATCGTGATTTCATGACATTTTCCTTGAAGTTTGCATCCAACCAAAATGTGTCGTGATATCGTGACGTTTTCCATAAGACTTGCTTCCAGCTAAAACCTGTCGTGATATCATGATGTTTTTGTGTTGACTCTTTCCCTTGCTACGTTGACCATAAAAATGCAACAGGTCACGAAAATATGACATGTCACGATATCGCGACGTTTTCCATACTTAGACTCTTTCAAGCTTATGTCATCATGAAAATGAGACATGTCCAAAAATGGAACATGTCACGATATTGTGATGTTTTCCTCACTTCATTTCTTCCATCAAAATATGTCGCGATATCGCGACGCTTCCCTCAAGATTTCCTTTTACTTAAAACCTGTCGCGATATCGCGATGTTTTCATGTTGACTCTTCCCCTTGCTACGTTGACCGTGAAAACGTGACAGGTCATGAAAATACATGTCGTGATATCGTGATGTTTTCCACAAGACTTTTTTCCATCAAAAGATGTCGCGATATCGCGACGCTTTGCTTATGTGCTTTCCCTTGCTTCTTTTGGTGCAAAAAAATGATGAAAACTCAAAGTGCCTAGAATTTGATGAAACTTTACAAGGATCTAAATAAGGCCAAAGGGTATCCGAATCTGCAAACGAAACTTCAAAATTCATCAGGGATTAAGAGAAAATGCATTAATATGAATTAATACATTTAACATGCAAACTTTCAAAAGTTTTAAATTGAAATCAATGCCATATGCAAGCCTACTTGGATGCTTTGATGAAGGCAAATTTTGACAAAGGATGCAAGCAAAATTTGGAATTTAAAACCCAAAAAACTCAAGAGGGTCCCTGCGAAAAAAATGAAAAGTAAATACTTTCAAAGGATGGAATTTCATTTTTTTAGTGGGGGTGTGTTTCTTCTCAACAAGTTCTCCATGGAGTAGCCAACATTGGGTGAATCATGTTAAACTGGTGTCTCTATTATATGTGGTGATTTATGCATTGCATTTATTACTATTGTTGATATTGCCATTGATATATTGTATAATTTTTTTTATGAAAGAAAAGTAAAAAGTGGTCTTATATTTTTCACCCCGCATCTTAGTATAAGCTTGTGTTATTCAATTGGTATCATAGCGGGTTCCTTTGGAAGAGCTTAACAACTTGAAGGAAAATCTTACAAGAACACAAATGGATTCTTAGAATGGATCATTAGGGAATTCAACACCATTGTTTGATGGGAACAATTATGCACTATGGAGCACAAGGATGAAGTTTCATCTAATGGCACTTGGAAATGAAATATGGGAAGTAGTTGAGAATGGATACATACCACCAGCAACTCCACCTACAAATAAATATGGTAAGCTTCTACATCATTAAAATTCAAAGGCAACAAATGGAATTTTGAGAGGTTTGCATGAAATATATTTTATAAAGGTTATGCATTGCAAATCAGCAAAGGAAATTTGGGATAAGTTAAAATGTATATATGAGCGAGACAAAAAGATCAAAAGGGTAAAGCTGTAAAATTTCTAGAGAGCATTTGAAGACCTAAATATGAAGGATGAGAAAAAATTATGGCATATCTACTTCATGTGAATGAGGTTGTTAACTCCATGCAAGGACTTGGGCTTAAGGTTGAGGAACCATATGTTTGTGATAATATTTTAAGGTCACTTCCAAAAAGGTTTAGTGAAAATATTTCAACTATAGAAGAGGCAAAAAATATTGAACTTTTGACAAGGGTTGAATTACATGGCCTTCTCATAGCTTTTGAGATGAGAATAAAAGAGGAACATATTCCCTAGAATGAATCAACCTTCAAATTTACTAAGAAGACAAAGGGTAAGAATTCAGATTCATGTGGTGAGTCATCTAGTGATGAAGAAGCAAATTATGGTAGAAGGAAAAAGGACTCAAGAAAATATAAAGGTATGAAATCAGTTAGATGTTTCAATTGTGGAAAATATGGTCACTATGCATATGATTGTCCAAAGGCTGGAAATAGCAATGATGAAGAAAAACATGATCATAAGAATAGGCAAATAGGAAAATATAGGTACCAAAATAAAAGTAGGGATGGACAATACAAGCAAGGAAAGAAGTTCATCCAAAGGTATAAGAAGAGTTTTTATGCAAAAAAGGTAGGTAAGAGTTCAAGCGATAGTGATGAAATTTCCTCAAATAATGATGAAGATGAAATTCTATTTTTGGCAGAAGAAAAATAAGTGGTTAGAAATAGGTTACAAATGATTCTCAAGTGTTTTAGATGTGGCAAATTTGGCCATCTTAAATATAGATGTACAAGGAATGGATTCAATTTTAGTGATGATGAATATGAATATACACTTGAAGGACCAAAATAAAGTGAAGAACACAAGCTTATACTGAGAGGTGGGTGAACAGTATAAGATCACTTTTTGCTTTTATTTTCAAAACAATATTATTTAATATAATAAATGGAAATATCAATATCAGTAACCAAAGCAATGCATAAATCATCACACACAATAGAGACACCAATTTAATGTGGTTCACCCAATGTGGTCTGCTCCATGGAGAAAATATTTCACTAAAATTTTCTCAATCAATCTCTTAGGAATCCTTTCCCTATTAAAATGTTTATGGATCTCTATCCAAAGTAGACACCAATCCCCTAACCAATTTCATGGATATCTATCCATAGGAGAACTCCTTTCTCCTTAGCTCTAACTGGTGATCTTCTAGAAGAACTATTACCCCAACTACTCTGGATAATGGATCTCTATCCACTAAAGACACCTATCCTCACTACCCTAGCTAATGTATCTCTATCCACTGGAGAATATCATCCTATATACTCTATCACCTTCAAAGATATATCTCAAATCTACACTAAACACAGTCCTTTGATTTAGCACAAATTTGCTCTATCTTTGTCTCTAGTCTGGCACAAACCTATACTCAAATATGCACCAAAATCTATCCTCAAATATATACTAAATATAGTCCTTCGATCTAGCACAAATCTATCCTCAATCTCTATCCTATGATCTATACTAAACATATTCCTTCGGTCTAGCACAAATTTATCCTCAATCTTTGTCCTCTGATATGTACTAAACATAGTCCTTCGGTCTAGAACAAATCTATCCTCAATATTTGTCCTCTGATCTGCACTAAACATAGTCCTTCAGTATAGAACAAATCTATCCTCAATATCTATCCTCAAGCCTTAACACAAAGCTTAACTTAATCTCAAATCAACTTTTCTAGATCTACCACAAACCTTAACTCAAGGTTTGAAAAAATCAATCAACTCTGCTCACAAGTCTTCTCAAAGAATTATCTCAAATATGCCTTGTAAGCTTCCACAAAATCTCACACTAATCTATCCACAAGTCCTCTCTAGAACTTATCCAAATCTGCTCAACAAGTCCTCACTAGAACTTATCCAAATCTGCTCAATAAGTCCTCACTAGAACTTATCCAAATATGCTCAATAAGTCCTCACTAGAACTTATCCAATCTCATAAAAACATAAATATAATTGTTAGAGAATCAATATGCTTCACACTAATCACAATGATAAATTACTTTCAATCACTCTTTTAGAAATATATAGAGAATTGTTAGATACTCAATATGCTTCACACTCATCACAATGCTCAATCACTTTTAATCACTCTTTTAAAACATACAAAGAATTTTTAGAGACTCAATATTCTTCACACTCATCACAATGCTCAGTCACTTTTAATCACTCTTTTGAAACATACAAAGAATTGTTAGAGAATCAATATGCTTCGCATTCATAAACTTCCAATCTCTCTTTTATCACAGAAACATATAGAGAATTGTTAGAGACTCAATATGTTTCACACTCATCAATACTCAACCTCTTTCTCAAATCAATTCAGAATATAGAATAATTTTTTCATAGAACTTGAACTATCACTTCACACATCCACTTGACTAGGCTCAACCAACTCTACTCAACCAATCACTCAATGAAATAATCCTTGATTAAAAACCCTAGTCAAAGCATATGAACACTCACTCAAAATATTTCCAACAATGCTTATTAACCAATCTCACATAACAATGATACTTATATTCTTTGCAAACCCTAGTTCAAGTTCTTCACTCAAAAACTCACTTCAACAACAATGCTTATAAAACAAGGTGCATAGCATTCACTTCACAATAGCTCAACAACTCAATAAGGAAACTAATCAAGTCCTTTTCACTCCAAAGTTATTTTTTAGAAAACCAACCAATCAACTCAACCAAAGAAGAATGTTGATGCAGGAGCATCCGACGACAGCAGATCAATCTTGCATCAACCAAATTTTCTCAAAAGTTACCAAAATTTTCCTTCTAAAATGTCTAGCAGGAACAAGGCGAAAGTTGGAGGAACAAAGCAGCAGTTGGAGGAATAAGGCAGCAGTTGAGGGGGGGTCGCGAAATCGTGACATGTCATGATTTCATGACATGTCGTGAAATTGTGACCCCAAAATCTACGGCAAGGTAGAGGCTGGTTTTGTGGCAATATCGCGACATCGTGATATCATGACAATTTCAGAGGAAGAAGCACAAAGGGGGGTTTTCGTCACGATATCGCGACATCACAATATCATGACGTCGCGATGTCATGACGTCTTTGAAGGCAGATACTCAGAGAGTTCAAATCAAGGCAAGGCAGGGTCGAGGGGGAGCCATGAAATTGTGGCTCCCAAAAGCAAAGCAAGGTAGGGTCGAGGGGGAGCCACGAAATCACGACATGTCACGAAATCGTGGCTCCCAAAAGCAAAGCAAGGCAGGGTCGAGGGGGAGCCACGAAATCGTGACATGTCACGATTTCGTGACATGTCACGAAATCATGGCTCCCGAAAGCAAAGCAAGGCAGGGTCGAGGGGGAGCCGTGAAATCGCGACATGTCATGATTTCACGACATGTCATGAAATCGCGGCTCCCGAAGGCAAGGCTAGGCGAGGGCAAAAATGGTCACGATATCATGACATGTTGCGATATCGTGACCAGTTGAAGTCTGCCACGTGGATTAAGATATCATGGCCAATAAGAAGACAGGGTAAAGTTTAAAAGCGGACGGCCAGGCAAGGCCGAAATTGACACGTGGACAGCCACGTGTATTAAGACAGTTGTGAGGGGCACGTGTATTGAAGATTGTGTGACAAGAAGAAGGTAAAGCCGAATTAAACACGCGGTCAGCTACGTGTATCAAAACAAAGATGAAGGCCACGTATCTTAAAATGAAGATGACAGCCACGTGTATTAAACAGGAATAACCATCGCAAGGACGTATTCTGACAAAGTGACAGTTGCAGACCATAGACAGTATGGGATGAGACAGCAGTGCAGATTGGGCAGTTACCTATTTATGGCAAACAAATTTTGAAAACTCGGTTGGGGGGGAATAAAATTTAAATTTTTTTTGTTAGGCGGGGCATTAATTGCCTAGAGGATCGAGGCCTCGATAAAAACTCAAATTTTTTTGTATTAGTGGGGGAGGTGGACTGGAGAATGGGCGCAGAAGAGTGAGAGTGGAAGAACCGAGTTGAGCATCGGTTAATGTAAGCCTACGGGCTGTAATGTATAAGAATTTCCGAATTAATAGAAGAAAAGTTTGAAATTTTGTAGGAGTGTGTATGTGCATATTCTCCCGTCCCCGTCAGTGGTATCAGAGCAAGAAGTTCCTGAGTGTGTGACAGATCATCGGACGTGAGGCAGTCACACCAGGATTTGTGGGAAGGCTCGTGAGAGAGTGAGAAGATGCCTCCAAGAAGCAACCCTATTGGTGGGAGAGGCATGGCAGTAGGAGATTTCTAGGCTTTGCAGCGACAAGTTCAGGCCCTGCAAGAAGAACTACGCAGAGGATACAAACCAAGAAGAGATGCAGACAGTGAAGATGAAGTAGATGAAGAAGAAAACCAATTTGAAGAAGAAGAAGAAGCTGTAGATCCGGCACAAGCCAGACTATACAAAGCCATATCCCAAATTGGGAAGAGGCCAAAGATAGAAGTTTCCACGTATTCTAGGAACTTGAATCTGGAGGAATTGATTGATTGGATAAATGACCTAGAAGAATACTTCGAGTATGAAGAAGTTGAAGATCCCGAGCGGGTCAGATTTGCCAAAACCAAATTAAAAGGTCATGCCAGCATATGGTGGAAGGGAGTACAGCTGGAACGGAACAGAAGAGGAAAAGAACGGATAACCAGATGGGTCAGAATGGTTGAAAAATTAAAGAGACAGTTTATTCCAGTAGATTATGAGTTGGATCTGCTGAGAAAAATGCAGGGTTTGAGACAGCTAAATAAAATTGTCCAAGAATATACGGAGGAATTTTATAAAATCTCCATCAGAATCGGCCATTTAGAAGCAAACAAAGAAAATGTGGCCCATTATATTAATGGGTTAAGACCCAGTGTCTAGGAAGAGTTGAGCTTAGTGCGGGTGAGCACTATTGAAGATGCTTACCAGTTTGCTCTGAAGGTTGAAGAAAAATTGAACAGAAGGTTTGAGAGCAAGAAAAAAGGAAGAGGGCCTAGAGGAAAGACCGATGGAAGAAAGGAGGAAGGAAAGGAAGAGAAGAAAGAAGAGGTTAGCAGCAGCCGAAATCAGAAAGAAGATGAAGAACCCAAACCGCAAGTTTAGAACAATGGCTACCCAAGAGGAAGAGGTAGATCTGGATGCGGGTATGGAAGAGGAGTGTTCCGAGGAACATGTTTCCACTACGGAGAAGAGGGGCATCGGGCATATGAGTGTCCCCAGCACCCCAAGAGAGTGAACAAGAAACAAGTGGGTCCTGCCAGAGTTGTTGTGGCAGCTGAAGATGCTGACTCAGAACATTCTGAAGAAGCTGAGAAAGGAGAAGCAATGATCGTAAGGAGGACCATGTTGATTGATGAAGACAAACCTGAGCAGAGGAGAAGCCTGTTCCACACATGGTGCAAAAGTGCAGGCAAAGTCTGTAATGTTATTATAGACAATGGGAGTATAGATAACTTAGTTTCTAAGGAGATGGTTGCTAAGTTATAGCTAGAGAGAAGGAGACACCCACATCCATACCGGATTGCGTGGTTGCGGAAGGACCATAGAGCATGGGTCCATGAATAGTGCTTAGTCACGTTCCAGATTGGGAGATACCAGGATGAGGTCCTGTGTGATGTTTTCCCTATGGATGCTTGCCATTTGCTATTAGGGAGGCCATGGCAGTTTGATCGGAGTGCGGTGCATGATGGTCATGCAAATACTTACTCCTTGATGAAAGATGGAGTGCACCACAAATTAAAGTCGTTACAGGCAGTGGATGAGAAGGTGTGCAACAATGCCAGAATTTGTCTGGTAGAAGGTAGAAAAAGTTTTTGCCAGGAGACGGGGTTGAAGCAGGTTGGAGGAACAGGTGTCCGTTTGGAGATGGTTCAAAAGATGCGGACCGAACAGCACAGAAGTGAAGGTCACTTCTCCATTTACCCCGGGTGTCTGATGCAGGAGCATCCGACGGCAGCAGATCAATCTTGCATCAACCAAATTTTCTCAAAAGTTACCAAAATTTTCCTTCTAAAATGTCTAGCAGGAACAAGGCGGAAGTTGGAGGAAAAAAGTAGCAATTGGAGGAATAAGGCAACAGTTGAGGGGGGGGTCACGAAATCGTGACATGTCATGATTTCGTGACATGTCACAAAATTGTGACCCCAAAAGCCATGGCAAGGCGGAGGCTGGTTTTGTCATGATATCGCGACGTCGCGATATCACGATAATTTCGAAGGAAGAAGCACAAAGGGGGTTTCCGTCGTGATATCACGACGTTGCGATATCGCGATGTCACAATGTCTTTGAAGGCAGATGCTCGGAGAGTTCAAAGCAAGGCAAGGCAGGGTCGAGGGGGAGCCGCGAAATCACAGCTCCCGAAAGCAAAGCAAGGCAGGGTCAAGGGGGAGTCGCAAAATCGTGACATGTCACAAAATTGTGGCTCCTGAAAGCAAAGCAAGGCAGGGTCAAGGGGGAGCCGCAAAATCATGACATGTCATGATTTTGTGACATGTCACAAAATCATGGCTCTCGAAAGCAAAGCAAGGCAGGGTTGAGAGGGAGCCACGAAATTGTGACATGTCATGATTTTGTGACATGTCACGAAATCGTGGCTCCCGAAGGCAAGGCTAGGCGAAGGCAGAAATGGTCACGATATTGCGAGGGCAGAAATGGTCGCGATATCATGACATGTCGTGATATCACGACCAGTTGAAGTCTGCCACATGGATTAAGATATCGCGACCAATAAGAAGATAGGGTAAAGTTTAAAAGCGGACAGCCAGGCAAGGCCGAAATTGACACGTGGATAGCCACGTGTATTAAGACAGTTGTGAGGGGCACATGTATTGAAGATTATGCGACAAGAAGAAGGTAAAGCTGAATTAAACACGTGGTCAGCTACGTGTATCAAAACAAAGATGAAGGCCACGTATCTTAAAATGAAGATGACAGCCGCATGTATTAAACAGGAATAACCATCGCAAGGACGTATTCTGACAAAGTGACAGTTGCAGACCATAGACAGTATGGGATGAGACAACAGTGCAGATTGGGCAGTTGCCCATTTATGGCAGACAAATTTTGAAAACTCGACCGGGGGGGAATCGAATTTGAATTTTTTTTGTTAGGCGGGGCATTAATTGCCTAGAGGATCGAGGCCTCGATAAAAACTCAGATTTTTTTGTATTAGTGGGGGAGGTGGACTGGAGAATGGGCGCAGAAGAGTGAGAGTGGAAGAACCGAGTTGAGCATCGGTTAATGTAAGCCTGTGGGCTATAATGTATAAGAATTTCTGAATTAATAGAAGAAAAGTTTGAAATTTTGTAGGAGTGTGTATGTGCATATTCTCCCATCCCCGTCAAATGTGCCCATACCTTTTTCTTGATGAGGAGTAGACCACACAAATCTGCCACAATCATAAACACTTCTTTGCCAAACTCAAGGAGGTTAGAAGATAATAATCTCTCTCTCAAGGAATCACAATACAAAATAATATCAAACACAAATACACCTTATCACTCCATATTTAAAATAACATCCAACACCTTAAAAATATTAGAACAATTACTTTCACAATAATCCCTTTGGCAAAAAGTCCTTTTAAAATAAAATCAACACCTTAAAAGGCTTACTCCTCCAATATGCAAATATAACAATTGAGACTTTATTTTAAAATTAAAATCAAACTCCTTATAACTCCCTTCACTATTTTACCATGAAAAATCACCACAAGAAATTAAACTTTAATTAATCCTTATGCCTCCCAACTACCTCACATCAAACCTTAGGGCAATAAAAATTAAATTAAAAATGTACCTTTGCCCTTAGTGGGTTTTGAACCCACGATGCTGCCTCCCCAAGCGCCCTAGCCACAGCCTTGGTTGCCATGTGAGCTAGGTGCTCACGTGGGAGCTAGAGTGCCCACGCACTCTATTACCTCCTTTGCTACCACCAAAATAGAGATGCAAAAGATAAACTTCCAAAAATTTTGCCATCGGGTTTCGAACCCGTAACCACTCTGCCACAAGCGCCAAGTCAAATGCCACCTGAGCTAGCCACCGGATGGTGCTAGAAACCAAGCACCTCAACGTCTTGAACACACCAAAATTTGGGTTTACATAGTGCATGAGCTTTTTCAACAAAAACATGGATGCATTAATCGAGACTCCAAGCTAAGGTTTGGCTAAGGTATAAATACCTTATGCCCTTGTTCCCATGCACGTCGATGGAGATGAATTAGTTGGGGGTCGACGCTTATGTTTTAACTTCAAAATATTGAATTTATAATTATTTAAATTCACTAGAATTTAAATATTATAAATTAATATTTAAATCTTTTGGCTTTATTAAAGATTAAAGCCTCCTTAGGTTTTACCACTTTGAATAAATAATATTTATTTATAAAATTTAAATTCAATTTGAATTTAAATATTTATAAATTAAATATTAAAACTTCCTTGGGCTTTCTAATTTGAAATTAAAAGCCTCCTTGGGTTTTTATAAAAACCTTTTATTTTTCCTCATCCATGGTTTTAATAAAAACCCTTCTACTTATGCTTCACATAATATTAAAAATAAATATTATGAAGCTCTTTTGCCATCAACCTTTTGCATTGCTCCTTTTGACCTTTTGGCATCAATGGTAGCTTATTCCTTGACATCAATGACAACTTCATTCCTTGACATCAATGACAACTTTGACTCAAAATGTCCAACAATCTCCCCCTTTGTCATTGATGGCAACCCAAATTCTTTTTACCAAACACTTGACCTTTTTCTTATTCTGCTCCCCTAGGACATTGCTCCCCCTGACTCAATGCTCTCTCCTTAAACCAAATCTCTCCCCCTTACTCAAATCTCTCCCCCTTTGACATCAATGGCAAAGGGTCACCTTTGGGGCTCGGGGCTAAGAATAAGTCTCTTAGCTTAGCCCCTCCCCCACCTCCTCTTGAGGTGGTTAATTCTGGGGTGGGAGTATTTCTACTCCCAAAAAGCACTGGTCTTTACCTTTGTCATCTTTCCTTCTCATATGATCCTTCTGATTCCTTTGACTGTTCCTATTCATGTCCATGTTCCTGTTCCTATTATTGTTCATGTCCATGTCCATATTTCTATTCTTGTTCATATTTCTATTCATGTCCATATTCTTGTTCCTATTCCTATTATTGTTCTTGTTCATGCTTGATTCTGGAATGTCTGCTCTACACCACTTTGTTGTATGTCCATCATTATTGCACTTATAACACTTAATGTTATTATTCCTTGGAGGTGCAAATGTCTTGGGATTTCTCCTGGTGAAGCCATATCTGTTCCTGTCATGAACCCTACAATTCATTGCCTTGTGACCAAACTGATTACATGAGTAGCAATACCCATGGAAAAGTTGCATATTCCTGAAATTCCCATATTCTTGTCTTTCATGTGTCCTGCATTATGAAGCCATGTGCCCAAATCTATGACATGAGAAACATCATCCATTGAAGTTTCCTTGTCTTGACCTCATTGGTCTCTTAGTCTCTCTTAACCTATTCTGATTGTTGTTCCATATGTTTCTTATTTGTGCATTGTTCCTTTCCTTGTTGAACTTTCTATTGTCCAACTTATCCTCAGAAGTCTCACTCTTTCTTTTACTCTCTTCTTTTGAAGCTTC
Organism: Wollemia nobilis; assembly: GCA_028583015.1. Taxonomy (NCBI): domain Eukaryota; kingdom Viridiplantae; phylum Streptophyta; class Pinopsida; order Araucariales; family Araucariaceae; genus Wollemia; species Wollemia nobilis. The sequence continues at coordinate 17,701,716 of JAQPPZ010000521.1, forward strand.
TTCTTCTTTGGTACTTGAGCTTGACTCTCCTTTTTTGCTTCATGTTTCCCTTGTTCTTCTTCAAAACTAAGTCCTATTTTGGTGATTGATGATCTTTGTGCATTGATAATCCTATCCAAAGTCTTTGAATTTTTCTCAAACTTGTGTAGCTTGTCCTTAGAGCCTTTTACTTCCATCCTTAGTGAAACTATCTCATGTTCTAATTTTTCACACTCTAGATCTTTTGTCTTTAATTCTTCAGTCATACCTTCTTCCATTTTCCTTGCTTCTTCAACCTTAATTTTGAAGTTAGTAAGCTCTTGTAGAAACTTTGCTTTTGCTTTCTCATCTTCTTGAGCTTGAACCCTTAATCCTGAGTTCTCCCTTTTTAATTCTTCAAGATCAACAATAAGTCTTTCACATTCTAGCTCTTTTACCTTTGATTGTTCAACCATACCTTTTTCAACTCTCCTTACCTTTTCAACCTTATCTTTCAAGTCAGAGAGATCTTGTAGAAGCTTTGTCTTACATTTCTCATCCTCTTGTATTTGAGCCTTTAATTCTAAGTTCTCCTTTTTCAACTTAACAAGTTCCTTAAGAGTAGCTTCCTCCTTCTCTTTTTCTAAATTTCTCTCTTTTATTTGATCTTCAATAGGAGTATTTTCTTCTATTACTGAAAGTAGAGTTTCTTCTTCATACCTATTTTGATTGTCCCTATTATATTTTTTTGAACCAACCTCTAGGACTTCAATTCTGAGAGTATCATCTTCATCTTCACCGCTACTAAAACCATTGCAATAACCTGCATCATGACCGAGTTGACCACAAACAAAACATTCTTCACCTTCTTGTGAACAATGAGCTGCAAGGTGACCTATCTTCCTACATCTGGTACAAAACTTTATCAATCTAGTTATCTCTCCATTGCTTGATTCATCTCTTGAATCTATTTCTATTCTTCCTCCCAAAACAACAATATCAAATTCATCTCCCTTTTCTTTCATGACCATGTGTGTTCTTTTCTTCTTGTATCTCATGGTTCTGCTTTTGCCTTTCTTTGCCATTTATGTTCTTGTAAGATCTTCCTTCAAGTTGTTAAACCCTTTTTGAAGGAACCAACTCTGATACCAATTGAAGAACACAAGCTTATACTAAGAGGGGGGGTGAACAATATAAGACCACTTTTTACTTTTCTTTCCCAAATAGTATTATCCAATATAATCAATGGCAATATCAATAGCAATAACCAAAGCAATGCACAAATCATCACACACAATAGAGACACCAATTTAACGTGGTTCACCCAATGTGGGCTACTCCACGAAGAAAATATTTCACTAAAATTTTCTCAATCAATCTCTTGGGAATCCTTTCCCTATTACAATGTTTATGGACCTCTATCCAAAGGAGACACCAATCCCCTAATCAAGTTCATGGATCTCTATCCATAGGAGAACTCCTTTCTCCTTAGCTCTGATTAGTGATCTTCTAGAAGAACTATTGCCCCCACTACTCTAGCTAATGGATCTCTATCCACTGAAGACACCTGTCCTCACTACCCTAGCTAATGGATCTCTATCCACTAGAGACTATCATCCTCTATACTCTATCACCTTCAAAGCTCTATCTCAAATCTACACTAAACATAGTCCTTCGATCTAGCACAAATATGCTCAATCTTTGTCTCTAGTCTAGCACAAACCTATCCTCAAATCTGCACCAAAATCTATCCTCAAATATACTAAACACATCCTTCCACAAATCTATCCTCAATATTTGTTCCTCTATCTGCACTAAACATAATCCTTCAATCTAGCACAAATCTATCCTCAATCTCTATCCTCAATATCTATCCTCTGATCTACACTAAACATAGTCCTTCGGTCTAGCACAAATCTATCCTCAATATCTATCCTCAAGCCTTAACACAAAGCTTGAATCAATCTCAAATCAACTCTGCTAGATCTACCCCAAACCTTAACTCAAGGTTTGAACAAATCAATCAATCAACTCTGCTCACAAGTCTTCTCAAAGACTTATCTCAAATCTACCTTGTAAGCTTCCACAAAATCTCACACTAATCTATCCACAAGTCCTCTCTAGAACTTGTCCAAATCTGCTCAACAAGTCCTCACTAGAACTTGTCCAAATCTGCTCAACAAGTCCTCACTAGAACTTGTCCAAATCTCTCAATAAGTCCTCACTAGAACTTATCCAATCTCATAGAAACATAAAGAGAATTGTTAGAGACTCAATATGCTTCACATTCATCACAATGCTCAATTACTTTCAATCACTCTTTTAGAAACATATAGAGAATTGTTAGAGACTCAATATGCTTCACACTCACCACAATGCTCAATCACTTTCAATCACTCTTTTAGAAAAATTGTTAGAGACTACAACCACACTCTCTTTTATCACAGAAACATATAGAGAATTGTTAGAGACTCAATATGTTTCACACTCATCAATACTCAACCTCTTTCTCAAATCAATTCAGAATATAGAACAATTTATTTCATAGAACTTGAACTATCACTTCACACATCCACTTGACTAGGCTCAACCAACTCTACTCAACCAATCACTCAATGAAATAATCCTTGCTCACAAACCCTAGTCCAAGCATATGAACACTCACTCAAATATTTCCAACAATGCTTATCAACCAATCTCACATAACAATGATACTCATGTTCTTTGCAAACCCTAGTTCAAGTTCTTCACTCAACCATTCACTTCAACAACAATGCTTATAAAACAAGGTGCATAGCATTCACTTCACAATAGCTCAACAACTCAATAAGGAAACCTAATCAAGTCCTTTTCACTCCAAAGTTGTTTTCTAGAAAACCAACCAATCAACTCAACCAAGGAAGAATGTGCCCATACCTTTTTCTTGATGAGGAGTAGACCACACAAATCTGCCACAATCATAAACACTTCTTTGCCAAACTCAAGGAGGTTAGAAGATAATAATCTCTCTCTCAAGGAATCACAATACAAAATAATATCAAACACAAATACACCTTATCACTCCATATTTAAAATAACATCCAACACCTTAAAAATATTAGAACAATTACTTTCACAATAATCCCTTTGGCAAAAAGTCCTTTTAAAATAAAATCAACACCTTAAAAGGCTTACTCCTCCAATATGCAAATATAACAATTGAGACTTTATTTTAAAATTAAAATCAAACTCCTTATAACTCCCTTCACTATTTTACCATGAAAAATCACCACAAGAAATTAAACTTTAATTAATCCTTATGCCTCCCAACTACCTCACGTCAAACCTTAGGGCAATAAAAAATTAAATTAAAAATTGTACCTTTGCCCTTAGTGGGTTTTGAACCCACGATGTTGCCTCCCCAAGCGCCCTAGCCGTAGCCTTGGCTGTCGCATGAGCTAGGCGCTCACGTGGGAGCTAGAGTGCCCACGCACTCTATTACCTCCTCTGCTACCACCAAAATAGAGATACAAAAGACAAACTTCCAAACTTGCTACCATCGGGTTTCAAACCCGTAACCACTCTGCCACAAGCACCAAGTCAAATGCCACCTGAGCTAGCCACCGGATGGTGCTAGAAACCAAGCACCTCAACGTCTTGAATACACCAAAATTTGGGTTTACACAATGCATAAGCTTTTTCAACAAAAATGTGGATGCATTAATCGAGACTCCAAGCTAAGGTTTGGCTAAGGTATAAATACCTTATGCCCTTGTTCCCATGCACGTCGATGGAGATGAATTAGTTGGGGGTCGACGCTTATGTTTTAACTTCAAAATATTGAATTTATAATTATTTAAATTCACTAGAATTTAAATATTATAAATTAATATTTAAATATTTTGGCTTTATTAAAGATTAAAGCCTCCTTAGGTTTTACCACTTCGAATAAATAATATTTATTTATAAAATTTAAATTCAATTTGAATTTAAATATTTATAAATTAAATATTAAAACTTCCTTGGGCTTTCTAATTTGAAATTAAAAGCCTCCTTGGGTTTTTATAAAAACCTTTTATTTTTGCTCATCCATGGTTTTAATAAAAACCCTTCTACTTATGCTTCACATAATATTAAAAATAAATATTATGAAGCTCTTTTGCCATCAACCTTTTGCATTGCTCCTTTTGACCTTTTGGCATCAATGGTAGCTTATTCCTTGACATCAATGACAACTTCATTCCTTGACATCAATGACAACTTTATTTCTTGACATCAATGACAAATTTGACTCAAAATGTCCAACAGAAAGTCTTCCTATGGAAATAGAATAAGAAGGAAATACTTCTAGTGAAAGTAAATCATAAAGGAATGTAGATGATCCCAAAGGCAAAAAAATAGAGGAAGAATCAGAAAAAGGATAAGTTGATCTTGAGGGTGAGCTTATTCATGCCCTTGATGCATTAAGGGAGGTAAGAAAGAAAAACTTAAAACTTAAGATTAAATTTCAAGAATATGATGAAGATAAAGAAAAGCTTATAGAGGTGATGCAGGAGCATCCGGCGATAGTAGAGCAATCTTGCATCCTCCAAATTTTTCTAAGTTTTCTAAGTACTTTGTATTTTGATTTATTTCAGTTCTTTCCCAAGGCTGAAGTTTTGTAAAGCAAGGGGGAAGTTTCAATTTTGTAAAGCAAGTTGGGGAGCCGCGAAATCGTGACATGTCATGAAATCACGGCTCCAAAGGCAAAGGCAAAAGGCAGAGGCAGGGGAGCCACGAAATCGTGACATGTCATGATTTCGTGACATGTCGTGAAATCGCAGCTCCAAAGGCAAAGGTAGAAGGCAAAGGCAAGGGAGCCGCAAAATCGTGACATGTCACGAAATCGCGGCTCCAAAGGCAAAGGGAAAGGCAAAGGCAGGGGAGCCACGAAATCGTGACATGTCACGAAATCGCGGCTCCAAAGGCAAAGGCGAAAGGCAAAGGCAGGGGAGCCGCGAAATCGCGACATGTCACGATTTCACGACATGTCACGAAATCGTGGCTCCAAAGGCAAAGGCAGAAGGCAAGGGCAGGGGAGTCACGAAATCGTGACATGTCACGATTTCGTGACATGTCACGAAATCACGGCTCCAAAGGCAAGGCAAAGGCAGAAGGGCGCGGAGGTCACGATATCGCGACATGTCGCGATATCGCGACATGTCGCGATATCGCGACCAGTTGAAGGCTGCCACGTGGATTAAGATATCGTGGCCAAGAAGAAGATAGGCCAAAATAGACACGCGGGCAGCCACGTGTATTAAAATAAAGATGAAGGCCACGTATATTAAAATAGAGAAATCCGCGTGTATTAAAACAGGGATAACCATCTCAAGGAAATATTCTGACAAGGCGACAGTTGCAGGCCATAGACAGTATGGGATGAGACAGTGGTGCAGAGGAACAGTCTGACCAAAATGGCATTTGCAGGGCAAGGGGGCGTCTTTAATGTAAGCTTCCATAGCGGATCGGGGCAGTTGCCCATTGATGGAGGGAAATTCAAAAACTTGCAGAGGAAGCGGACTTTCTTATTTTATTTCATGAATTCGTTCGGGTGGGGGCATTAATTGCCTAGAGGGTCGAGACCTCGATAAAAACTTGAAAAATTGTAAGGGAAGGGGATGGCGAGTTTGAGATCGAGTGGGGAAAGAACTATGCCTGGAAACGGTATTGTAAGACTGTGTTAAGCAATTTACAAAAAATTAATTTGAAGTTGTGTTGTGTGAATCTCGGCTTGCCATCAAGTGGTATCAGAGCGGGAGCTCCTGAGCATGTAACAGATCGTCGAAAGAGAGGCAGTTACACCAGGATCTGTGGAAGGATTTGTAAGGGAAGAAAAAAAAAATGCCTCCACGAAGAAACCGTGGTGGAGTAAGAAATGTGGTGCCGGTCGAAGACTTTCGAGCCTTGCAGAGGCAAGTTCAAGCCCTGCAAGAAGAGCTACGTAGAAGGCACGAGCCCGAAAGGGATGAGGGAAGTGAAGACGAAGTTGATGAAGAAGAAGACCAGTTTGAGGAAGAAGAAGAGGCTGTGGATCCTGCACAAGCCAGGTTGTACAAGGCCATCTCTCAGATTGGAAAGCAACCAAAAATGGAGGTTTCTACATATTCGGGAAACCTAAATCCGGAAGAGGTGATTGACTAGATAAATGACTTAGAAGAATATTTTGAATATGAGGAGGTTGAAGACCCTAATCGGGTCAGATTTGCTAAGACCAAGTTGAAGGGTCATGCCAGCATTTGGTGGAGGGGAATACAGCTGGAAAGGAACAGAAGAGGGAAGGAGAGAATAACAAGATGGGATAGAATGGTGGAAAAGCTGAAAAGATAGTTTATTTCGGCAGATTACGAGTTGGATCTGCTAAGGAAAATGCAGAGTTTGAGACAGGACAAACAAAACCGTCCAAGAATACACCGAGGAGTTTTACAAGATCTCTATTAGAACTGGACATTTAGAGGCAAACAAAGAGAAGGTAGCCCGTTATATCAATGGGTTGAGACTCGGTATCCAGGAAGAGCTGAGCCTAGTTCGGGTAAGCACCATTGAGGATGCTTACCAGTTTGCCTTAAAGGTGGAAGAAAAACTGAATAGGCGGTTTGAAGGCAAGCAAAGAGGAAGGGGCCATGGTGGAAGAACTGGTGGGAGAACCAGTGGAGAAAAATATAAAGATCTGAAGAAGACTGGTGAAGCCAGTAGTAACCAGGATCAAAGGGAAGAGGATGTTTATCAGCCCCGTGATCAGAACAGCTACCCAAGAGGACGGGGTGGATCTGGACGAGGATTTGGAAGAGGAGTATTTCGTGGGACATGTTTCCACTGTGGTGAAGAAGGACATCGAGCATTCGAGTGTCCACAACACCGAGAAAGGACGAACAAGAGGCCTGAGGGTCCAGCCAGAGCTGTTGTGGCAGAGGAAGATGTTGGATCTGAACATTCTGAAGAAGCGAAGAGAGGGGAAGCAATGATCGTAAGGAGAGTCCTATTGAATGAGGAGAAGGACACAGATCAGAGAAGAAGTTTATTCCGCACAAGGTGTAAATGCGCGGGCAAGATTTGCAATATTATTATTGATAATGGTAGCACGGATAACCTGGTTTCAGAAGAAATGGTTACCAAGTTACAGTTAGAGAGGAAGAAGCACCCGCATCCATATCGGGTCGCATGGTTACAGAAGGACCATAGGGCTTTGGTCAGTGAGCAGTGCTCCGTTAAATTTAACATTGGGAATTATTGTGATGAGGTCCTGTGCGACATCCTCGCCTATGGATGCTTGCCATATGTTGCTGGGAAGGCCCTGGCAGTTCGATCGGAGTGCAGTGCATGACGGCCGTGCCAACACCTACTCATTGACGAAGAATGGCATGCGCCATAAGCTGAAGCCCGTGAAGGAGGTGGATGAAAAGGTGTGTAACAGCTCTAGAATCTGTTTAGTTGAAGGGAGAAAATTTTTGGACGGATTGAAGCATGAGCATTTATGTTATGCAATAATTCCTAGAGTTAGGGGGAAAGAATGCCAAGATACCCCAGCAGAAGTCCTAGATCTATTGGAGGAATTTCTAGATATTGTGTCTGATAATGTGCCTGAGGGTTTACCCCTAGTAAGGAAAATCAGCCACCATATAGATTTGGTGCCAGGATCGAGCTTGCCAAATAAAGCTGCACACAGAATGACGCCTATAGAGACTGAGGAGTTAAACAGGTAGGTCCAGGAGTTGCTGGAGAAGGGATTGATTCGGGAAAGTTTGAGCCCATGCACAGTACCTACAGTGTTGGCACCAAAGAAGGATGGAGAATGGAGAATGTGTACAGATTCACGGGCCATCAACAAGATCACAATAAAATACAGATTTCCATTGCCAAGAATGGATGACATAATGGATTGTTTAAGTGGAGCCAAGTACTTCACCAAGGTTGATCTCAAAAGTGGTTACCATCAGATCCGTATCAGAGAGGGAGATGAGTGGAAGACAACCTTCAAGACCAGAGAGGGCTTGTATGAGTGGTTGGTCATGCCCTTTGGGCTATCCAATGCACCGAGTACCTTCATGCGGCTGATGAATGAGGTACTGAAGGAGTTTTTAGGAAAATTTGTCATAGTCTATTTAGATGACATATTAATATTTAGCAGAACCTTGGAGGAACACCTGATGCATATCAGAAGGGTTTTTGAGAAGCTGCGGGAGGAGCAGTTATTAATAAATCTAAAAAAGTGTAATTTTGTAAAGAAGGAGTTAGTGTACCTGGGATTTGTAATCTCAGCAGATGGTCTAAAAATGGACCCAGAGAAGGTGAGAGCCATCATGGAATGGCCTACTCCGAGAAGCACAACAGAGGTAAGATCATTTCATGGTCTAGCCAACTTTTACAGAAAATTCATTAAAAATTTCAGCAGCATTTGTGCACCCCTCACAGAAACAATGAGAGGGGATAAGAAAGAATTCAAGTGGACCTTAGGGGCTGAAAGGAGCTTTGATGCATTAAAGAAAAAGGTCACAGAACAGCCTATTTTGGCACTTCCAGACTTTAACAAAGTATTTCAGGTAGACTGTGATGCCAGTGGCAGTGCAATAGGGGCTGTACTGAGTCAGGAAGGCAGACCTGTTGCCTATTTTAGTGAGAAGCTAAATGATGCTCGGAAAAAGTATTCAGTTTATGACCAGGAATTTTATGCTATAGTTCAAGCTCTAAAGAAGTGGAGGCATTATTTGTTGCCAAAAGAGTTTGTTCTATTCACTGATCATCAGGCATTACAGTACATTAACAGCCAAGCAAAACTGAATCAAAGGCACTTGAAGTGGGTTGAGTTCCTCCAAAGCTATACCTTTGTGCTGAAGCACAGAAGCGGGAAATCAAACAGAGTTGCAGATGCCTTAAGTAGAAGGCAGAATTTATTGATTAAAATGACAGTGGAAGTAGTGGGATTTGAAGAACTGAAGGGTTTGTACCCTGAAGATCCAGATTTTGTAGAAGCCTGGACGGCTTGCTTGACACCTGTTACTGTGGACAGGACAAGATGGTTGGATTTTCTAATCCAAGACGGAATGTTGTTCAGAGGAAGTAAATTATGCATTCCAAGGAGTTCCATGCGGGAAAACTTAGTCAAGGAGAAACACAGCGGAGGACTGGCCGGACATTTTGGCCGGGATAAGACAATTGCCCTGGTGAGTGAAAATTACTATTGGCCGCAACTACAGCAAGATGTGAAAAAGTTTGTACAGAGTTGTAGAATATGCCAGATGGCAAAGGGCAGAAGACAGAACACGGGATTGTATCAGCCGTTACCAGTACCTGAGCGGCCATGGGAGGACGTCAGCATGGACTTCGTCCTCGGATTGCCAAGAACACAGAGGGGAAATGACTCTGTATTTGTAGTAGTTGACAGATTTTCCAAGATGGCACACTTTATTCCATGCTAGAAAACAAGTGATGCGGTTCACATTGCAGGGTTATTTTTCAAGGAAGTGGTACGACTTCATGGTCTACCGAAGAGCATTGTTTCTGACAGAGATACAAAATTTGTTGGGTATTTCTGGAGAACTTTGTGGAAGAAGTTGAAGACAGATCTGAAGTTCAGTTCTGCATACCACCCACAGACTGATGGATAGACAGAGGTGGTAAATAGAAGCCTGGGTAATTTACTGAGATGCTTGATAGCAGATCAACCCAAGGGATGGGATTTAGTTTTACCGTAGGCGGAATTTGCATATAACAATTCAGTCAATAAGAGCACAAATAAATCTCCATTCTAGATAATATATGGAAACAGCCCGAGAAATGTGTCTGAACTGAGAAAGTTGGATAAGAGAGAAAAGTGCAGTGTCGAGGCAGAAGAATTTGCGAAACATATGAAAAGTCTGCATGAAGAAGTAAGGAAACAAATTATAAAAATGAATACTCAATATAAGACAAGAGCAGACCAGAAGCGGCGGTTCAAAGAGTTCGAAGTAGGAGATGAAGTCATGGTCCATCTCAGGAAGGAAAGGTTTCCAGCCAAAACTTATAACAAATTAAAGATGAAGAAGTTTGGGCCATGCAGAATATTGGAAAAACGGGAGTCAAGCAATGCATATGAAGTGGAATTGCCAAGTTGGCTTGACATTTCACCTATTTTTAACATTTCAGATTTAGTGGAATATCATGAGGGAGAAAGTACAGAGGAACCAAGTACGGAATTATGGCAAATTCCAGCATCTACTCCAACCACAGACGAGGTCGAGGAAATATTAGACGCTCGTGAAGGCAGAAGCACCAGAAACAAATAGTATTCTGAATATTTGATAAAGTGGAAGGGCAGACCTGTTGAAGATGCAACTTGGTTGTCGAAGACGGAGGTTGACCGCCTGGGTCTTCCCCTAACAAAATAGAAGTGAGGATCACTTTTTTAATTTACCCCGGGTGTCTGATGCAGGAGCATCCGATGACAATAGAGCAATCTTGCATCCTCCAAATTTTTCTAAGTTTTCTAAGTACTTTGTATTTTGATTTATTTCGGTTCTTTCCCAAGGCTGAAGTTTTGTAAAGCAAGGGGGAAGTTTCAATTTTGTAAAGCAAGTTGGGGAGTCGCAAAATCATGACATGTCGTGAAATCGCGGCTCCAAAGGCAAAGGTAGAAGGCAAAGGCAGGGGAGCCACGAAATCACGACATGTCACGATTTCGTGACATGTCACGAAATCGCGGCTCCAAAGGCAAAGGAAAGGTAAGGGCAGGGGAGCCGCGAAATCGTGACATGTCATGATTTCGTGACATGTCACGAAATCGTGGCTCCAAAGGCAAAGGTAGAAGGCAAAGGCAGGGGAGCCACGAAATCGTGACATGTCGCGAAATCGTGGCTCCAAAGGCAAAGGCAGAAGGCAAGGGCAGGGGAGTCGCGAAATCGTGACATGTCGCGATTTCGTGACATGTACTCCAAAGGCAAGGCAAAGGCAGAAGGGCACGGAGGTCGCGATACCGCGACATGTCGCGATATCGTGACATGTCGCGATATCGCGACCAGTTGAAGGCTGCCACGTGGATTAAGATATCACGGCCAAGAAGAAGACAGGCCGAAATAGACACGCGGGCAGCCACGTGTATTAAAATAAAGATGAAGGCCACGTATATTAAAATAGAGATGACAGCCGCGTGTATTAAAACAAGGATAACCATCTCAAGGAAATATTCTGACAAGGCGACAGTTGCAGGCCATAGACAGTATGGGATGAGACAGTGGTGTAGAGGAACAGTCTGACCAAAATGGCGTTTGCAGGGCAAGGGGGCGTCTTTAATGTAAGCTTCCATAGCGGATCGGGGCAGTTGCCCATTGATGGAGGGAAATTCGAAAACTTGCAGAGGAAGCGGACTTTCTTATTTTATTTCATGAATTCATTCGGGTGGGGGCATTAATTGCCTAGAGGGTCGAGACCTCGATAAAAACTCAAAAAATTGTAAGGGAAGGGGATGGCGAGTTTGAGATCGAATGGAGGAAAGAACTATGCCTAGAAACGGTATTGTAAGACTGTGTTAAACAATTTACAGAAAATTAATTTGAAGTTTTGTTGTGTGAATCTCGGCTTGCCATAAAGAGGATCTAACCAACTCAATAGCTAAGAAAAATATATTCAAAGAGAATTTAGAAGCAAAGGTTTTAGAATGTGAGAGGTTACAGCATGAGGTAGCTTCACTAAGGAAGGAAGTAAAAGAGTCTAAGGATAGGTTACACAGGTTTGGGAGAATCTCAAAGAAATTAGATAAGATTATCAAGACACAAAAACTACATCAAACAAGACAGGTCTTGGTTTTGAATACGTACAAAGAAAACAAGGAGAGGAGTCAATATCAAGCTCCAAAGAAGAAGAAATTTTAGAATAAGAGAGTTTAAAAGAGAGTGAGACCTCTGAGGATGAGTTGGACAACAAAAAGTTCAACAAGGAAAATAAAATTGCACAAATGAGGAATAGATGGAATAGGAACCAACATAAGGCAAAAGAAACTAGGAGACCAATGGGGTCAAGGCAAGGTAGTTTCAATGGATAATTTTTCTCATGTCACAAGTTTGGGCACAATACTACACAGTGTAGGACACATGAAATATAGGAATATAGGAATTTCAAAAACATGCAACATTTTCAAGGGTATTTCTACTCTTGTAATTAGTTTGGTCACAAGGTAGTGAATTGTAGGATTCAAGATAGGAATGGATATGGTTTCACTAGAAGAAACCCCAATACATTTGCACCTTTAAGGAATAACAACATTAAGTTTTATAAGTGCAATAATGATGGACATACAACAAAGTGGTGTAGAGCATAAATTCTAGAGATAAGGAGGAACATGAATAGTCAGAGGAATCATAAGGATCAGTTGAGGAAGAAAGTGGACAAAGGTAAAGATCAATGCTTTCTAGGAGTAGAAATACTCCCACCAAATAATTAACCACCTCAAGAGGAGGTGGGTAAGGGGATAAGCTAAGAGTTTCATTCTTAGCCCCAAGCCTCAAAGGTGGCCCTTTGCCATTGATGACAAAGGGAGAGATATTTGAGTTAGGGGGAGAGCATTCAGTCAGGGGGAGCAGAACAAAAAAAGAAAAATGAAATGATAAAATAAAAATGGGTTACCATCAATGACAAAGGGGGAGATTTTTGGAAATATGAGCAGGTTTTGTTGTCATTGATGTCAAGAGTCAATTTTAGTGAGTAGGACAAAAGGAAGGATGTCAAGAGTCAGTTTCAGTAAGCAGTGCAAGAGAAATATTACTTCTAGGTCTAAGGGAAATAATATTATAATATATCTTATTATAATATTCAAAGTGGTCAAATAAGGTCTAAAGAGCAATAGGAAGACCCAAGAAAAATAATATTATAATATTTTATTATAATATTAAAGGTCTAAGGTTAAGACCTAAATATTAAATTAATTATAATAATTTTATTATAAATTAATTTATAATTTAATTTGATTAAATCTAAAGAGTTACTAAATTAATTATAAGTTAATTATAATAATTTAATTATAAATTAGTTTATGATTTAATTTAAATAATCCTAAAGGTTAGGGTTATAAGGGCACAGAGTTTTAATTCGAATAAAATAAAAATTAAAAAGGATGCCAAGATTTTGAGCACATGATATATTGCATATAAGAAGGGGCAAATTCCATTTCAAATAATTATCCATGCGATCCATCGAATGAGATAGAAAATTGTGCGCAAGGAAAAGAGAAAGAATCATGTGTTTTTTGAAAGTTTTAAAGAAGCAGAACAAGGGACAAGTAAGTGGGGATCCCACTTCACATTGCAAGGCACTTGGTAGCACGGTTGGCAGCTAGGGGTTGTGCTAAGATGTTTGCAAGTGCAAGGTTAGGGGTTCGATTCTCGTGGTCTTCATTTTTGCAAGCAGAGAAGGTTTTGGTCTACACCATAAAAAAGGAACAAAGGGAAGGCACATGCCTTTCCATTTGCATGGAGGCACGTAGCCCATTGGTGGGTGCATGCTATGCAAAGATGCTTGGAAGGAGGGATTTGCATGTTTGAAACCTGCCGAGGCATTTTGGTGGTTGGACTAAGGTATGCATTCATATTACTAAGGTTTGATTGCTACATCCAAAAATTGCAAATGTGGAAATTAATTTTTAATTTCTTAAAGTTTTGTTAATTGGAAATTGAATATTTAAAAAGGGTTAAAGAGTTATACAAGGGAGATAAAAGGGTATGCAAAGTTTTATTTTTGTATTTTATTTTTGAGTGATTAAAATTTATAAAATGAGAAATAAGGTGTGCCATGGGTGTTAGATATTTTTGTTGAAATAAAGTTATATTATAAAAATTAGGAAAGATAAGGAATGGTTGATTTTTGATATTTTGACTTGGTGGAATATTTTTGAAAGGAAATATTAAGGATAATTTTTGCTATCTAACCCTTGAGATTGGCAAAGAGAATGATTGTGATTGAGATAGGTTTTGAGGTCAAAAATTCATCAAAAAAAAGGTATGGGTATGTCTTCCTTGTGAGTGAAATATTGTTGGATTTTATGAATGCTAAGTTGGAGTGAAAATGATTGTTTGATAAACATTGTTGAGTTTGGTTTTATAGAATGAAAGTTGATACTAGAAACCTTGTTTGATAAGCATTGTTGTAAATATTGAAGTAAGATTTTATATGCTTGAAATAAGGTTTGTGAAAGATCATGAGTATCATTGTTATTTGAGATTTTTTTGATAAAAATAGTTGACTAAGATTTCATTGAGTGATTGGTTTAGTAGAGTTGATTGGGCTTAGTTGATTGGAAATGTTGGAGTGATAGTTCAAGTTCTATGAAATAAATTATTCCTTACTAATTTGAGAGATATTGGAAATGATTGAGTGTGAAACATATTGAGTCTCTATCCATTCTCTATATGTTTTTGTGGTAAAGTAAGAGAGATTGAAAGTGATTAAGCATTGTTGTGAGTGAAATATATTGAGTCTCTAACCATTCTCTATATGTTTCTATGGTTAAACAAAAGAGTTTGAAAGTGATTGAGTATTGTTGTGAGTGAGTAACCTATTGAGTCTCTAACCATTCTCTATATATTTCTATGAGTCAAACAAGATTTTGTGTGAAACTTGTTTGTGTGATTGAAAGAGGTTTTTTGTGAGAGATTATGTTGAGTTTAATATGCAAGTTTGCAATTGATTTGAATAAGCTTTTGTGAAATATTGTGAGAAGATTTGAGTAATTCCTAGAGTGGACTTAAGGACTAAGTTGAGTAAGATTTTGTGGAAGATTACAATGTAGAGTTGAGGCAAGTCTTGGTGAAGACTTGTTGATCATATTGGACAAGTTCTAGTGAGGACTTGTGGAGCAGAGTTGAGGTAAGTCTTAGTGAAGACTTGTTGAGCAGATTAGATAATTTCTAGAGAGGACTTGTTGAGAAAATTTGAGGTAAGTATTAGAGAAGACTTGAGAGCAGAGTTGATTGATTAATTTGTTCAAACCTTGAGTTAAGGTTTAGGACAAATCTAGCAGAGTTGATTAGTTATTGGATCAATATTTGTGTTAAGGCTTGAGGACAAATTTAAGAATAGATATTGAGTAGATTTGTGCTAGACCGAAGGACTGTGTTTAGTGTAGATAAGAGATAGAGATTGAGTAGATTTGTTCTAGAATGAAGGACTATTTTTAGTGTAGATTTGATACAGAGCTAAGAGTAAGCTTTGGAGGTGACAGAACATAGGACAATAGTCTCCAGTGGATATGTATCCATTAGCTAGGGTAGTGAGGACAAAGATATTCTAAGTGAAGACAGAGTCTTTAGTGGAGAGAGATTCACAAGCTAGTGCAATGGAGGTAGTAGTATTTTAGAGGATCACCATCCAAAGCAAAGGATAAGGAGTTCACTTGTGGATAGAGATCCATGAACCAGTTGAGGGGATTGGTGTCTCCTATGGATAGATATCCATGAAATTAATTAGGGGATTGGTGTCTCCTTTGGATAGAGGTCCATAAGCATTGTAATAGGAAAAGGATTCCCAAGAGATTGGTTTACAAAATTTTAGTGAAATATTTTCTCCGTGGAGTAGCCCACATTGGGTGAACCATGTTAAATTGGTGTATCTATTATGTGTGATGATTTATGCATTACTTTAATTACTGCTATTGATATTGCCATTGATATATTACATAATATTTTTTGGGAAAGAAAAGTAAAAAGTGGTCTTATACTGTTCACCCTCCCTCTTAGTATATGCTTGTATTCTTCATACTGAAGGTAAGGTTTGGCTTAGATACCATTGGGAATATTGTAAATCATTTTCTTTTTGGTTCGATGGTTCAACAAGACCTCATGGCACATGGAGTTTAAAACTTGCTTGCAACTTTCTTTAAAGTCTCTCTCTTATAGGCATCTCTAATATTTGAATAATATTAACAACTTAATATATTGATGGAGGTTCAAGACCTCTCATATTTTTTAGCTCTAGGTATCAACTTAGCTCAAACTTTCTATCTCCAACAAGATTTGCCTAGTGTAGTGAAATTTCACTACAGTAGTACTTATTGGTAGTATTGAAATAAACATCATATATAGAGAGATGTTGAAATATAATCTTTATGAGTTGAATTTTTTCATTCATAGTTAAGAACTTACCTTTCCAAACTTAAAAAATAATATTTCATTCTATCCAAAAAAATTCTAAAACTTCTTTATATTTTCTTTATCAGATAAAGGAATAACTAGATATACAAAATACTTTTTCAAATTTAAACCCTAAAATATACAAATTTATTCATTATAAATTTAGTACAACTTCAATGAAAAATATCGTAGCTTTTATAGTATTAACAAACTATATGGTAACCTTATCATATCATGATAAAATTAATTTGAACTCCATGGCCTCATTGAAACATCCCATTTCATTTTAATTATAAAAATAGCTAATACTTTTTTTTATATTACTATTTATAATCATTTTTCATACAAGAAAAAGCTTTATTATATTCATGATTCACCTACATGACCTATCTATGCTCCTACTAATTCAACACATATATCAACATTTATCTATGCACATGATATTCTAGTTGATGCATTAACCCATGATTAGCATAGCTAGTGTATATGTAGTTGCTTTTTAGTAGCCTTCAATGCCTTTCAAGGTCAAAAATTTTTGTTTTGGAACCATATATACCTTTAAGGATAATAAATTTTTTTTACACCTTTCATTACCCTTATAAGGTTACCATGTTACATTTTTAACACCCATAAATAGCCTCATCAAGCCAATATATTATTTTCTTAACACCCATTAATTTCCATATAAGGCCAGCATATTGTATTTTTTAATGCCCATCAATAATCCCATAAGTCCAATGTGTTATATCCTATAACACCCATCAATGATCACATAAGGCAAGCATATTGTTTTTTGAACACCCATAAATGCCCCTCATAAGACTAGCATGTTAACCAAAAACTTATCCCCAATGATAGTCCATAAGGTAGAGTTATCATTTTGGTTTGATGTTGTATTCTATGATCTTAATTATTTCCTAAAAATAAGTTACTAATATTTATATCAAACAATTATATATAATAACTTTAAAATCATACATTTTATTTTAATTTTATTTACATTAATAATTACTCTAATAATCTAAAGAGAACTTGGTTCAATGGTTGGATGTATGGATGATATAGCTGACACCAAGGTTCAAATCCTAGTGGCACCAATTAGGTTATATAGCTCAATTTTATTAAGTTGATGTAAAAGGGAAAGGGCAACCCTTTCAAAACCCTACTTTAAAAAAATAATAATAATTACTTTAATATGAAACTAAACTCAACAATTGCTTTAAATCTCTATGGAGTGCTAAAATAAAGGTAATCAAACTTTATTTTGATGTTCAATAAATGTATGATAGCATCACAACCTAAAATAGAATAACATCATAGTGATGTGACAACAAAATGTCTCCTTATTTCAATGATATGTCACATAAAACTACCCAATTTGTATAAATATTATAGTGTAATGCCAAGTATTTTCATTGTTATGCATAATAATGTTGATGTTAATATGGTAAAATTGTAGGAAATTATATTCTACTATTAAGATAAATTTCCTACATTTCTATGGTAATTTTGCATGATTTTAGTGATTATTAGGCATGAATAAAGCATAGTAAAAGGGCATTATGGATGGAGGTCTTAGTTATAAACTTGAAAATATAACTTGCCATGTTTTTGAATGAGTTTCTCACCCTTAATATGTGCTTTTAAGGTGATGTTGCATCATGCATCCTACACAAAATATGGATGTTGTAGGCTTGTTGTAATAGAACCTACAGGTTCTACTCCAAAACATCTAGGTAGCAAAATACAAGCTCCTAAGTGGTAGGTGTAGCACTTCAAATCAGGGATCATATTGCCTTGTCAACACATAAGGGATAGAGAAGAATATATCCACACATAAAAAATCAACCAATCAATCAAATACCAAATAATTTGCATAGATTAGATAACCAACTGCATGTTTTGGAGCATTATAGGATTTCCTATAGCAAAAGCAAAATTGATTGTTGATCGATTTCCAAGAGGAAAAGATGAGCTTCTAGGTTGATATTTGACATGAATATTTCTTAAGACTATTCTAAGACTTTCCACATCAATTGAATATGTAAAGATAAAATAATATATCTAGACCAGCTTTCTATCCTAATTTTTGATAATTGTTGTAATCAAGGAGACAACATATTGTTTTCCATTTTTACCCCCAAATGTATGTAAAACAAGTTAAGGATTTAATTATAAATACTCCTTGTCTACCCTCCTCTAAAAATTTAGTAGAATAATAGAATTGTACGAATTAGTGAGCAACTATTATACATGTTGAATTATCAATAAAGTGCAGTAATTTTAGATTTAGTTATTTTCAGTCTCTTGCATGATTTTTTTAATATCATGAGTTAGTTTTAGGACCATTTGAGTTTAAGCCTTCTACTATAACTCAAAGAAAGGGCCCACTCTCAAGATCGATGGAAGGAATTTATGCTATAATTTCAAGTTTTCTCACTATTTTTATCATGAATTTTAGTAGTATTAAATGCTTTGTTTTTTCCTATTTTAGCAGGTGTGCGTTCTATTATTGACACTAGTTAAATTTAATTAATTATTATATTTTTCATTTTTTTCACAACATTTCAGTTTTAGCATTGCATTTTTTTCTTTGCTTTGAATTTTGTTTCAGTGTCTTTTAATTTAGCAGCTTTATTTTCCAGCATTTTACATTCTATCATTTCAATTTTAGTACTTTGTTTTTTGTAATTTCAATTCCAGCAATGTAGTTTAGTATATTTTATTTTTAGCATGTTCAATTTTTACAAATTAGTTAGCTTTTCTTGATGCAAAATGTGTTATTTAGTGTAGTTTTTGCAAAGACATTGTGATTCCCTATTTTTATTAGATAGCCTAGTGCCCTGATTCCTAAGCCATAATTCCAATGACCTCTATTGCATACAACCATAATATACCACCCTGAATTTGAAAAATTAATTAAAGTGAGAATAATAATGACACTCATCACTTCTTAGCATCATTGTCAAGGAACAAATTGGCATTGTTAGAGAACAAATAATTCATTCAATGTTAATTTTTGTCTTGAGAAATTGACTTCATATGGAAATAATTGTGTTGCTTGGGATTACATCTCAAATATTAGGACACTAGAATAGGATTTTTTCTTTTAAATAGGATGTATGAATAGGTTAAGAGACAAAAGAGGTAGATTTCTTAGATCAAACCTCCCACCAGCCATAGGAAGATAATATCCATGATAAGGGGTTGAATCTATACTTGAATTACCTGAATTTGAGATACTTGAAAATGCTTAATTCGGCTCACAATCAACTTCAATAAGTGTAGAATCCCCTAAAAGATAATTGCAAGAAGAATTTTTTTTTAGTTCAACACCACCCTCTCCTAATAGATCTATACGATAAAATCAATTCAAAAGGATTTATACTTGGTGTTGAGATCATATAATGGTAGATTTACAAGGAAATCCATATAGGGGCAGTCATGTTCTTAATCTAGGTGACATCAAAACTCTTTCCAAAAAATTTTAATATCCTATTCAATTAAATCCTACTCAAAACTCTCCTATGAAAACCATTGCACCATATGTATTACCAAATTTTAGGGGAGTTACATCTAAGGATCTTGATCAATTCCTATTTGAGTTTAAGGTTGTTTTCCAAACTTATGACTATACAAATGATAATAAAAAACTCAAATTATTTCCTTCCATGCTAAAATACTTTATCCTACAATGGTTCATGAGTTTAGTACCTGATTAAATCCAAATATGGGATGAAATGAAAGATTATTTTTGGAGAAATACCAAGAATATTTTCAAGTAAAGAATTAGAAGGATGAATTATTTAGGATAAAACAAGAGGAAGATGAAACTTTGGAAGACTACCTAGATATATTTACCTTTGTTCATAAGAGATGTGGAGGTGTAGAACCAAAACTTAGCAAAACCATATTCTTGAGAGGATTACAAGATGAATCAAGATAAGTATTGGATATTATGGGAAAAGGAGATGTAAGCACACTTGAACTTGAAGAAATCATGGAACTCTATAAGAATTATTCTTGTACAAGACATAGAAGACAAAAAATTGGTAACAATGGAAATGACTTGAAATAATTAATGGAAGAGTTTGTCAATCTTAAAACTAATATTCTAGTGCATCTTAACACGACATTAGGTGAATTGAACACAAAGACCAAATCTACTAAACCTTTAGCTATCTATTGTCCAAGATGCAAAAATAAACATGCTCTTCATGAATGTCCTTTGAATAAGACTTTCATATTTGCTATATGTAGTATTTGTGAAAAAGGACACCCTACATACCAATGTCATTTGTTACTAGGACTTAAAATTATCTTGGAGAAATAGTCTCAACCTATAGAAGAACTCAACTTTGTAGGACAAATACAAGGGGGTAATTTCCCTCAATACCCATACCAAAATGCTTCTCGATTTTTCATAAATTGAGAAAATAACCCTTGGTCTATGTCATGGTCTAATTTAGAACCATCTCAACAACCTTAGAGTCAAAAAAAATGGGCATCATCTCAAGAATGGTATCAACCTGAATGGATGAATCAACAATAGAATCAATAAAATCCACCATGGATGCACCTACAAATTTAAGCACAACAATTGGGAAAACAAAATCAACCATATCAAGGGCAACGTAGGTGTCAAAACCAACCATAAAATATGTTTCTTGGTCTTGCTCAAAATTACCCTTAGAAAAGACAACAACAAGAAAAAGTTAAAAAAACTTCCATTTTTGGCTCAACCTATGGCCAATCCTAATAATATTAGACAAAAAACCCCTATCTACATGTTTGAACCATAATATACAACCATGATAAATGTTAATGACTATGATAACATTCAATTACGATTAGGAAAAACACTTCTTAAATTCACCCCTCCTCTTATTATAGAAATGGAATTTGATGAGAACAAACAAGAGGAGCCATCTACATTAAAACCTCAATAATGAGATCTTGAAAAAGGGAAAGAAAAAGAAAACCTTCCTCAAGACCATTTACCTTCTTCATTATAAAAAGTACCATATCCTAAATGATTCAAAATATTAGAAACATCTTCAAAATTATATTTGGTAAAGGAATTAAAATATTTAAATATTACAATCCCTTTGCTATAAGATATTAAAGATATACCACTAATTAACAAGACTGTTCAAGAGATGTGTATTAAGAAACAAGAAAAAAAGAAGAAAACATTTCCTAAAACCATACAAGTGGATGGAAATTTAGTAGACCTACTTGCAGGAAAACTTATTCCACCTAAGTATGGTGATCCAAGAAGCCCAATAGTCACAATAACCATGAGATCAATGCAAATATCTAACATTATTATTGAACTAGGGGAAACTATCAATGTTATGATGAAGGATACAATGCAAAAGTTACAACTAAATAATCTAAATCCTACGTTTACAATATTAGAAATGGTTGATAGGTCAATTGCTAAACCAAAAGGAATCATAGAAAATATTTTTGTGAAATTTTTCTCATGGTAATATCCAGTTGAAGTTTTGGTATTACAACCCCAAAATACTATGACTGGTTACCCAATAATTCTAGGAATACCTTGGTTTGATATGACAACTACTTATATTAATTGTAGATTAAGAGATATGACCATTTCTAATGGAATTGACTCAAAGAAAATATCTCTATATCCTCGTGCAAAATCTTCAATTATTTTTTGGTAACTTATGGTTTCCTGAATTAGATGAGGAAAATGAAGAGGACAGTTCAACCTTAGCCACCATAGTTGTAACGAATCATGCAGAAGAGTTGGATCCATTTGAAAGGGTTAATTTTGAAGAAGAGACTATTCTGATCAACAATTTGTATGATGAAGGACTTGAAGATGAACTATTTACTATTAATCAATTACTTTGGAATGATGAAGAATAAAAACTTGAACATATACCATCCATTTCAATACAAGATATTTCCTTTAATTTACCACATGGATGGCATCATCATCTTCTCTCATATTTTCATTATCCTGTATCAAATATAATTCCATTAGGAATTACTTTTGACAACGATACACAAACCTTTCATTCTCTTCTACCACATCATTGCCCTCTCAACTCTTTAATAATAAAATTTTAAGTAATTAATTCTATACATCATGGCACAAAGAAAATTGAAATACAACCAAATAAGTTTTTTAACATCAATAGTTGGTTAACTAATGACTCAGAGGTAAAATCATCTGATGTATTAATTCAATATTTTAATTTCATTGCATGAGAATACAAAGATATGAAAAAAATTCATCCAAACATATGTACTTATTGAATTTATATATAGGATGTTAAACCTGTGAGACAACCACAAAGGATATTGAATCCTACGCTATGCAATATTGTTAAAGATGAAATAAAAAATTTGTTAGAAGTAGGATTAATTTATCCTATTTTTGATAACTGATGGGTTCCCCCATTAGTTATTGTTCCAAAAAAAAATTAAAATATGCAAGTGTGTCTTGATTATCAAGAATTAAATAAAGTCATGCACAAAGACCACTTTCCATTACCATCCATATATCAAGTGTTAGATAAAAATAAGTTATCACCTTATCACCCTTAAGCAAATGGTCAAGTAGAAGTCACAAATAAAGAAATAGAAAATATTCTAACAAAAATAGTGGCTTCTCATAGGAAAGATTGGATGAACAAGTTACCAAAGGCCATTTGGGCATACAATACTACATGGAAATCCACTATAAGATTTACACATTATGAACCAGTCTATGGTAAGAAACCTATTTTTCCAATTAAACTTGAATTACAAACACTTTGTACATATTTGGAAGTTGGCATTGAGTTATCGTAGGTACAAATAGAGGGAGTTTTGAAATTGAATGCATTGGATGAACTTTTGTTGGAGGCACTTCACCAAATAGAGATCATCCAATAAAAATGAAAGATGTGGTATGCTAGTCACATTAAGAGCAACAAGTATGAACTAGGAGATTGGGCATTGTTGTTTTATTCTCACTATGCTAATTTTACTAGCATGCTATAAACTTGATGTCTAGGTTTGTATCAAATTGAAGAAGTGTTTGGAAAAAGAGTTTGAATTTCTCCTATTGATGATGCAAGGATAAAATTGGTGGTTAATGAATATTATTTACAATTGTACCATAAGACATTGACCATGATGGAATATGCTCAACATTTTTATAGTCTGGCTTATATTTGAGAGAAGAGGCTTACTCTTCTAAAATATTTTTGAATGATCATATATTTGAGTTAAAAAATGAATAATTCAATAGTGAAAACCTCTTTTAGGTGTTATTGAAGTAAGGTTTACATGAAAACTATTTTTTGGCTTGTTTGCCTTGAATATTTTTAGTATTTGTAGAAAGTCTACTCATATTTTAGAAATCCTATGCAATAAACAATTGATCCAAAGGATGCATAAAATTCCTCCAAAAATAGTAAGGTATGTATTTCTTCAATTTTACTATTAATTAAATTTAAAATTGCATAAATAATTATTATATGCTTGGCATAACTATGTATAAAATTATCAAAATTAAAACACCCCACTAAGCACATAATAAAAATGATATCCCGACCTATCTTCAATAATAAGAAATTTAGATCTAGAATATTTGGAAAATTGATATAACAACTGCTCCAAGTGCTTTGGTATAACAAGCCGCATGCAAACAATTTTGGTCAAATATTAATTTTTGTGCATGCAAATAAATTTTTTAAATATATATACTTTTGCGTGTGAAAAAGACCACGTCCAAGGATGCTCCATGCCATGCCAAGTGGAAACCATCCAAACCCTGTCATGACATCATGATCTAAACTACATTATTAGATTTCACACTAGGAAAAAACTCCTTAAAACATGTAAATGCATGATTTCATTGCAAACATGGCAACGAGGAAAGTGGGTGATGGTGCTACACTTTCCAAGAAATGAAATATGAATCAATAGGATCTGGACCATTGATTATAAAATTGAGTGTCCATATTTATATGCATGGGAAACCATTTTCTTAGCGAGGTGTATGGGATTTTTCCACTATGGATTCCAACCATCATCATTATCCATATCTAGTTTAAATCTTGTCACAATCTATTCATCATCTATCACATGTCTTAGTCTATACATGGGAGGTATGCAAAATTTGTGTGAGCATTTTTGAATAATTTTTTGCCATCTTTCAGAGCATATGACATTGCTTAGGTATGGTAGCATAATGATCACCTTGTAATCATCAAGCATATAAACTAGAAACCCTTACTTTATAATCAAAAGTCACAAAAGGGAACAAGAGTATAGAAAGAAAAAAATTATAGAAAAAACAAAGAGTATTGAGGTTGCATAACAAAACAAAACCCAAAAACAAACCATGAAGTGAATCAAAATGGGGAGAAAAAAATGGAAGGCCAAACCATATAGCATCAATGAGTTGTAGTGTCACCCATAAGTCATAAAAGAAAAATCAGTGAGCAAGGTGGATGCAATTTCTATAGAAGTTTGATGGGCATTCAGATGGACTGGTAGAGGAGTTTTCCCACACTCTTTGAAACAATAGAGCAAACATTAATGGCATGTGAATTGAGGTAACCCCTATGATTCTTAGTCAAATTTTTGAACTTCCTTATGAAGGAATTGAACTAGTAAAAGCATTTAAGGTAACTTTTCTATAATTAGTAAATACCTTCAAGGAAGATGGGGACCCAGAACCACACATGTTATCAACCAAATTTATAAAGGTACAAAAAGAACAAATTTGAAAGAGCCATGGGATGAAGTTGCCACCTGAGTAATTTGGTATCTAACCTATGAAGGTCAGTTTATTGTGTTATCATAGCACCACATTAAACTACTGACCAACCTGAGACATGGTGCCAATAGACCTAATCTTAGGTTAAACTTACCTTTATACCTGCACCAAGCTTTGCATGATATGGCTAAATAATTTTGGGAGGGGCAAGGATATATCAGGCACCATATCCTAATAAAATTATTATGTAGGCACCATTTTATAGGAAACCCCTAAAATTTTAACAAGTTCTTTGAGCCATGGATAAAATAATTTATCTCTAAAAGTGCTCAAAAAAAGAGATAAGGGACCAATAGTGTAGAAAATACCCCTATTGAAAATTCTAGGAATAGGGTCACCTCTAAAAATAAAAATAAAAAACCAAAAACTACAAGAAGACCTTCCTCAACTAACAAACCAACACTTGATGAAACAAGGGGAGTATAAAAATGAAGAGTGAAACAAACCCTATCAAATAGAAAAATACTAGGAGAGTCATTTTTAAGACAAGGGATAGATAGGTGTCTACTCAGGTGGATATCTCTATTCAAAAGGAACTCTCTTAATTAAACAAAATAAGGGAGTATTCTACTCAGGCAGAGTTGTCTTCCACAAAGGAGGTTTTTGCTTAGAAAGATTCTTCTTCCATAGAGGAAGAATATCAACTAGAGAAAAAAAATTAGGTAGGAAAAATAGGGTCTGCTACTAAGAGGAAGGATGTGGAAGCTCTAGGCCTAAGAAACACATAGAAAAAGGAGATAAAGCAACCTAGGCAACAAATAATATCAACTAGATAGGTGGCCAAGCCTATTGAAGTCATATCTAGTGAACATGAAGGAGAGATAGTAGAAAAGTAGTAGGAACAACACACTTCACCAAAACCACCTCCTCTAAGGAGAATCTTAAGACAAAAATAGAATGTCGCTACTCAAAAGAAACAATCCAGACCTCTTGAGCCTCTAAAATGAAGGAGGAGAAAACTAGTTCTTGTAGATGATGAAGATGAGCAAAATTTTGGAGTACCTACAAAATTAGGGTAACTTGTACAGATAGAATCTCCACCTAAAATGACCATACCAACTTACTCCTCAGAATCAGTAAAAGAAGAAAATGTTGTAGAACTAGAGCAAGAAGTCCCCGTGAAAGCTTCCAGGGTTATTATTAAGGTAACAAACATAGATAGAAGAGGTAGAAGATAAAACTAAATATAAGGATAGGTATATCTACCAACTTCTACAAGAGCTATATTAATTGAAGGATTAAATAGGATAAAAAATAAGTGCACCTTCTAAATCCATCCTAGGTGAGGAAGCAACAAAAATTCTGCTTAATATTGTAGAACAATTCTAGAAAATGAGTGAACAAGAAACTTCACCTCACTTTGGTATAAATAAAATTATTACTACAAAAGAAGAACTAGACATGCCTACTCCTATTGTATATCTTACTTCTACAAAGGAAATGTAGATATAAAATAAAGAGGTGTCTGTTGAAAGAGCCCATGGATAATGGATAATGTTCCAAACAAAGAGAAGATGCTCTAAAGCATGAGCAACAACAGACTATACAAGAACAAGCACCAACACAAGAGTAGGTTCTAGAACATGCAACATAGGAGGAAGCTCCCAAAAAATGGAAACAAGAATAAGCTTTGGAACAATAGGGCATACAAAGGATAAATCTAGAGCAAGAGACACCAGTACACATAGTTTTGGAATTACAAGTTAGGGCAAGTCAATCTAAAATGCAAACAAAAAGAGGAAATCAAGCAGGTAATTGAAGAAACTATGAATATAACTCAAGTTTTAGGGGTGGAAGCATAGAATTATTTTCTTCCAATGCCTACTTCATAGACAATTGTTGTACCTTAATATGGCATTATTTCATTGGTGAATTACAATGCAATAGTGGCAACATAGATGGCTCAATGTTGTTCTCTAGAAGAGCACCTTGTAGCACTGATTACCTTAGAAGCATAGAACAAAAGAAAAACTAAAGAAATAACAATCCTAAAAAAAAAAATTAAGGGACTTGTGTCACATCATGGAACAGGTAGTGCAATGCAGGGGACCTCCCAAAATTTACAACCTATTCTTGAAAGGGTAATACTGTAGGTGGTAAGTTATGAGAATATACTTTGAACTCTCTTTTAAAATGTCTTCTCATCAAATATTTATTAATACATTTTTACAAAGTCCAAAAGAGCAGAGAAACTTGTAATATAAATTTTATTTACACAAGTTTGTGTTAGTTGAGGATGTTCAATTCTTTCCACATATCTATACTAGATATGTACAACTTAAATCCTTTACCTCCACTTAAAAAATTAGATACTATGGTAGTAGGAATTACGACAGTCTAAATCAACAAAAAAAGGGCTTAGAATTTTGCTCAGGCATGAACAACTTAATCCAAAAGCATTAATTAGTCAACACCATTCTCTGATGGGATATATAAATATCAGAACAACCTATCTTTAAAATCTTAGAGAAAGTATTTTCAAAAATTTTATAGGGATAACTTTGATAATGCAAGGTTGGGATGCAAGTATAGATGGGATGAGTTGTATACTTCTTTGAGAAAAAAGGATCCCATATCATCAACTAATTTAATGTGGTCTTGTAGAAGGATAGTGGAACTAGTGGAATTGATATTAAAAATGAAACATGAGTGGATAGGCCTTTTATTTTTACCATCCGCCATACTTAAACCTATTCCTTATTACTTTTACATTGATCTATAGTCATATTAGTAGTTATAGACTTGGTTGGAGGAAATTAGATGACACAAAAGTTATCACTCACTAGCTCACAAATTTTGGAATAGTTTGCAAAGAGAATTAGACCTAAATATTGCAGTGGCCCATAAAAATGCACGAGGTCATACATCAGGATAAGTAGAGGGGAATGATGAGACAACAAAATATCTCATTATTTTAATGATATGTCAAATAAGACTTCCCATTTTGTCTAAATACTATAGTTTATTGTCAAGTATTTTTATTTTTATGCATTATAATATTGATGTTAATATGGTAAAATTATAGAAAATCATATTATACTATTAATATAAGTTTCTTGTATTTATATGATAATTTTACACGATTTCAGTGATTATTAGGCATGAATAAAGCATAGTAAAAGGACATTATGGATGGAGGTCTTAGTTATAAACTTGAAAATCTAACTTGCCATATTTTTGAATAAGTTTCCTACCCTTAATATGTGCTTTTGAGGTGATGTGGAATCCAAATATGCAACCTACACAAAATTTGGATACTACAGGCCTGTTGTAACTGAACTTGCAGGTTCTGATTTGGAACATCAGAGTAGCAAGCTGCAAGCTCCTAAGTGGCAGGTGTAGCAATTTAAATCAAGGGTCAAATTTCCTTGTAAACGCATAAGGGATAGAGAATAAAATATCCATGCACTATAAATCAACCAATAAATCAAATACCAATGAATTTGCATAGATTGGATAACCAACCACATGTTCTAGAGCATTGTAGGATTTCTTGCAGCAAAAGCAAAATTGATTATTGATCGATTTCCAAGAGGAAAATGCAAGCTGACAAGTTGATATTTGGTAAAAATATTACTCAAGACCATTCTAAGAATTTCCACATCAATTGGAGATGTAAAGATAAAAAATCTATCCAAACTAGCATTCTATCCTAATTATGTACAGGTCAATTGTTGACTGCAAAAAATGTTGTAATCAAGGAGACAATATATTGTTTTCCATTTTTACCCCCAAATGTAGGTAGAACAAGTTGAGTATTTAATAATATATACTCCTTTTCTATCCTCCTTTAAAAATTTAGTAGGAAAATATAATTATACAAATTAGTCAACAACTATTATACCGGTTGAACAATTAATAAAGTGTAGTAATTTTAGATTTAGTTATTTTTAGTCTCTTGCATGATTTTTTTGATATCATGAGTTATTTTAGGATATTTTGAGTTTATACATTCTACTAGACCTCAAAGCAAGGGCCCACTCTTGTACCGATAGAAGGAATTTATGCTATAATTTCAAGTTTTCTCACTTTTTTTTGTCATTAATTTTAGTAGTATTAAATGCTCTATTTTTCCCCTGTTTTTATCATGTGTGTGTTTTGTTGTTGTCATAGCTAGATAGTTTTAATTAGTTATTGTATTTTTATTTTTGTCACAAAATTTCAGTTTTAACATTGCATTTTTTTTTGCTTTGAATTATTTTTTAGTGTCTTTTAATTTAGCAGCTTTATTTTTCAACATTTTACATTTTGTTATTTCAATTTCAGTACTTTATTTTTTGCAATTTCAATTCCAACAATGTAGTTTAGTATCTTTCATTTTTAGCATGTTCAATTTCTACAAATTAGTTAGCTTTTCTTGATGCAAAATGTGCTATTTAGTGTAGTTTTACTAATACATTGTGATTCCTAAGCCACAATTTCAATGACCTCTATCACATACAACCTTAGGATGCCACCTTGGATTTGATAAATTAATTAAAGTGAGAGCATTAATGACACTAGTCACATAACTTAATAAATTAGAATATTTTTCATTAAAGTGACAATATCAAAACTTCTTATCATGACATAATGGTATAATGTCACAAATTTCTATCAAAATGATAATACCATAACTCTAGGGTTCAACACTTGGAAGAAAATGCAATAGACTCTTTTTCATCAATTTACATTATTTTGTTAATACATATACATTGTAAAATGTAGTTTTCGAATTACAAGGAATTATTTTCTCAAATATTCTTCAATAGACACTCTATCAAGTCTAACTATCATAATTATTATCTTCATGAAGGAGAGAATCATTAGATCACTTGTTTTCCCAATAGAATTAATTAACTTTCCATTGGATTTTAACCCTCCAATGATGGAGTAATTGCATAAGACTAATGATAAGAGAGTAAAAATATCCTTGTAAATCCATATCACATAGTTATAATATTGTTGCATGTAGTTTTATCTAATCCTACACATGAGAAAATACTCATGACTAGGATTAGCTTTTAGTAGAGTGATTAGTTGCACTTTAGGTGAATACATTTATTATGTATTTCTATAATTATTAATTAACATTTATCATACCAAATGCAAACATAAATCTTATATTATATGCAACCCATCCATATATGTAGAAGTCAACATGTTTATCCCTATGTTCATTTGGAATGTCTAGATATCTAGACATTCCTCTCACTATGATACTCTATAGTGATTTTCACTTTATTTTCATACTAATGAGGTTACTATTCAAAATTAGGCTAATGCATCTAGCATGAAATTAATAATACTTGCACTTATTCATATTCAAACTAATCTTAATAGAATACCAAATCAATAGCTTCAATGCTAAATCTTGGATAGTTTTTATTGGTGCATATATGAATTGTAGTAGTGTGTATTTATTTATTCAAATTTATAGTAAACTTATTTAATGCAATAATTATAATTAATGAATTAGTAGCAAAATTTTCCAAATAGAACTTGCATGTGCATGTGAAATAATAAGCAAAAATAATAATTTCCAATCTTGAATCTATAGCATCTATTTAAAAGGTAATATTAGTTGCTTCAATTAGAATTAGCAATCATTTATATGAAGCCTCAATAACTCAAATATCCAAAGACCAACAATTATACATATTCATTCAAATACTATATTTACACTTATGACTAATAGCCATTATTGTTAGCATTCTCAACACTAAAATCTTTCAAAAGCACCTATAGTTTCATACTATATTATTTACATATACCATGAAACCTTGGTGACAATGAAGGATATTTACATATAATTAAAATCTCTCTATAACTCTAATATAATTCATGTAAAGAGTTGTAAATATATACTTTGCCATGGAAAGAGTACCAACAAGAATCTATCACTTTTGATTTCTAAGATAAAATAGCAAAAATATTTTGAACACCATATCCACCTATCGGGTGGATAGGAAAGGTTTTGAGAGTGAGCAAGGTATTTAAGAGAATAAACTTAAGTTCATCACTTATTCCTTAAGGGAAATCATAGCATAACTAAAAAAATATACTCATCATCATAGCCCAACCTATATAGATCCAAAACTTAAATCTTTTCTTTCTTATGATCTATCATGTATTTCTTTATTGAAACATACATACATACATACATATATACATATATATGTGTGTGTGTATGTATGTATGTATATGTATATACATACATACATACATACATACATACAGATATATATATATATATATATATATATATATATATATCTTATTCTAAATTCATCCACTACTCACAATAAAATGTAGATTCATTAAGATTAAATCTATTATTAACACAATTTTCCCTATAAATGCCTCTAAAATTTTCATGCATGTAAAATACCTAGATTATTTATTGGGCTGAGACAAGATAAATAAATCTATATATTATTAAACCCTCCAACATTCTTTGCTTGGTGATAATATTATTTTTGGTAAATAAACCATAAATTTATAGCAAACAACTTCATACATATGCCCATGGTACAAAACTTTAATCCTAAAGTCGAATATGATATGTAAATTTGAAAACTAACTAATACCCATTCTGATATGCTTAATAAAATTTCCAAAAAAATTTAAGAAGGTGAGTTTAGGATTTATACAAATCTCTCCTTAATATTTTTCCTAAGGCAATACACTAGACTTCAGGGCCAATCAAAGGAGGAAAGACTACAAAATCAATTTCTTCAACTTTAAATGCATAAAAAAAGAAAAATAGATATTTTGACATATATTTGATTCAACATGGACTCATTTTATTAAATTATAGAAATAAAATTCCATTAAAAATTCAACAATACATTAAACTTTTTATGGAAAATATATAAACCGAACTATATCTTTTATTTACTAGGTCATACAAAGAATGAGCATAACATTGTGATAGTATATGGAAACCTCCATGATTTTCCAAATTTATTTTTCCCCAACAGAAAGCATTTTCCTCAAGGTAGATAACATTTTCATTTTTAAAACCATTCTTGAAATTTGATAATTGCCAATCTTTTTCCTGCACATTAACACTTACATAAAAGGGAAAATATAAATCACACTCTAAACTATAGACTCAAACCTAATCTATTACATATTTACAAATGTACCATGAAGGTACCATGGAGGTACATTAGCATGTACCAAATAATTTAATATTCCTCAACACCCCCTATATTACATTATTTGGTTATTGAAGACTTCAGTATTCAATCTTGGTCTTCAATATTCAAGTGACCTTGCATTGTTCATGAGCCCCTATCTTTAGTCTATCTCTTTCAAATTTTTATATGAATCTTAAGTATATGATTCTTCTTTGGATTTGGATCCATATTTTATGTTAGCCTTCTTTGTGTGATTGTCTCTATTCTTCTTCTTTCCTTTTTAATTTTTCATCCTTGACTGTGATGTACCTAATGATGTGCCTTTTAAACATTGAGTTAGTAAATCATCACAATAATACAACCTTGATTTCAATGATTCCTCATTGAAGCTAACATAAGCTTCATTCAAATTGTATGTGTCATCTTTCTTTTCTTATTTTTTTCTTGAAATATCTCAAAATAAGTATTCTTATGAGGAAAGTATAATGGTGTTTTGTGAATTCCACCATGTTCTAAAATGTTTTTCATGAAGATAACTTATAAGTGTTGTGAGATTTTCCTTTTTTGCATCCTTGAGAAATAAGGATAGCTTTCTTTTAAAACATTTGTAATTTTTTTCTTTCCATTAAAATCATCTATTAAGTTTTGAGAATAAAACTTTAACTTATTCACCATTTCTTCATAATCTTCATTGAATGCATTTATAATAATATCTTCCTTGGTATGAATAAATTCAACGATTTATTTCCTTTGAAATAGTAATACTAATAAATAACAAAATAAATTTTGTAAATTCCAATTTTCGAAAATTTGATGTAGAAAATATTTTAACTCCCAAGTATTAAATTTGCAAAATTTCAATAAATTAAATTTATTCAAAAACTTTTAAATAATTTTTTTTTCTAATTTAAAAACTCCAAAACTTATAACTCCTTCAAAAAACAAAATTTTAAACCTTGAAAAATAATTTCAAAAACTTAAAACTTAAAAAAGACTTTATCTCCTTATGACTTCAATAATAAATCAAATCCTTATTACTCCATCAAATAATTAAATAAATTCATAAAACCTTATAACTCCTACTTTGATGATTTTCAAATTAAGTCAAACATGTAATTCCCTCCAAATATCAATAATGGCACATTAGAAAATAGTAATGTTGGGTGTTACCTGAGTTAATCAATAAAATATCCATTGCAACCTTCTTCTAGACAATGTTCCATTACCAGTATTGAAAATGCTTAGGGTTATAATGCTTTAGATTCCTCTTGTTCATTTCCACTATGATTACTCATTGAGGAAAATTCATCTAAGATAATGCTTTCTCAGTAAGGTGCCAATTGTTTACTCAGGATGATGCTCAAGTGCCAACAATCACTCAGGGTGATGCTATCTCATTCAGGTGCCAACATTTCCAATTGCTTGGATAACGCTTGGCTCAAAATGCTTTTGAGTGTCTTATGGACTATTACTATATTCAAACAATGAATGATTTTTTGAAAATGCTTTCTCTTGGTGCTTACATCTATATGCCTAGCATTTATGTCTTGATTCTTAGCTCTTATGTCCATATGCTTAACACTAATGTCTTGATGTCTTGCACTTATATCTAGATGTCTTTTGGATTGGAAATCCTATAAAAATTAGTGCTCTACTAGTGCTTATATCCAAATGCCTTCTCTATCATAAGCCCACTAAATAATGGTGCTCTCTTAATGCTTTAGTCTCTTTATTAGATTTTTATATTTCAACGACTTTTAAATGACTTTTCTGCACTGATAGACAACTTGCATTCTTTTCATGTTATAGCTAAGTTTCCTTTATGATGATTACTTGTATTCTATTCCTTATGTTGTATGCTTTCTCTTCTTATTTTGATAGCTTTCTTCTATTACTTATATTAGTTGCATATCTCCATTCCTTATGTTGTCCACTTATCTCTATTCCAAGTTGGCTTCTTACTTTATCTTATTACAAGGCTAGTTAACCTTTATCTTTCTTTAGACTACACTATGGTGCTATTATTCTTCTTTCTACTACTAATTCTTCTCTTTATATTTATGCTTCTTCTTTCTTATTCTTGTTTCTATGTATTGTTTTCTTACTATTTTTGCTTCTTGTCTCTATATTGATGCTTTCTTTCTTCTCTATCTCTATGCTTTACTTTCTTTCTTTCTTTCTTTCTGATCTACTTCTCTATTTCATATAGGAAGTTTGTATGTACTCAATATCTTGTAGGAAGCTTGAATGCTTCTCTATCCTAGTAGGAAGCTTTGAATGCTTATCTTTCCTATTCTTAATATCTATAGAAAATGTTGTTGTTCTATTAGTCTAAAAAAACTTCAATGTCATAGGTCACACCCAAGAACCTGATATGGTTCTATTCCTTGCTAGAGAACCCAATATAAATGTTAGGGTGGCTCTGAATATCCTTGAATGACCAACTATATTCTGAGTTATTTCATCCTTTGAATATTTAATCCTCAATTTTCAATATCCAACTTTTCTTTTGAGTTGGTTTTTTCTCTATCAAATGTCCAAATTTTCCTGATTTGGCCCTTTTTGTCAATATAGTTGAGTCCTATTCTTCATTGGTTTTACTTCAACCAAATGGAAAGTGTAGCACCCTAAAATTGGTGCAGTAAAATTGGAATAATTACATTCACCTTAGTAAATAAATTTAAATTCAAATTTAACCTCCCAAACCGCCCGTTAACCGTCGAGAAACCCGTTTCCCCTTTTTCCGTGCCATTTTTAGAGGTTGTTTTGACCGTTGGACGATATCGTCGCCGATCAGACGATATCGCCCCAGATTTGACGATTTCGTCTGGACTAGAACGTCCAGACGATTTTGTCGCAAAACTGAATTTGCATAGTTGGAATCCGTTCCAACGGGTCTCCAATCCGGGCAGAAGCGTGTCTGCGCCGTTGGGACCCTCCCCCGTTGGAGATCTCCCAAATTGGGAAGATCTCCAACCTCCCAACAACTCTCCCTAAGCCTATTTAAACTCTAAGATTTTCCCTCCCCAACCCCTGGCTGAATTTATCTGCAAATTGAATCCCTCTGCGCTAAAACATCATAATCTATCTTTTGCACTAGTCCTATAGCAATTTTTTTGCAGGTACACCATTGATTTTCAACCGGAGCCAGCACCCATCGTCGCCGATGAACCTGTCAAGATCGGAGGCGATCTCATCAAATTCGAGACGATTTCGTACTGATGCGAGACGATCTCGACTGCAGTCCACATCGAGGCAATCAGTGCCTGGAGTTTGCTTTTCTCAACTTTGTCTCTGTTATTTTGTTTTGCAAATTAGATAATCTATTTAGTTTTTATCCTATTTTGCATCTGGAGTTCACCCATCTAGTCTAGATTGCATGTTAAGCTCATGATCTGCCATTAAAGTATAGTAATTTGCTTTAATTTCTGTTCTTGAATATTGTTCAGTATTCATATTGCAATTTGGTGTAATTTGCCTCTGTTAGCATAGTAGAATTTCTTGTATTTTGCATCTATTCTCTGTTTTGCAGGTCTCTGATGAATTCGTCTGACGAATTCGTCGGATCTCGGACGATTCTCGATCTCGGATTGTCGATTGACGATTCGTCGGTAGAATTCTCAGAATGATCCGGAGATCTGCTTCAACCATTAGAATCTTCTTCAGACATCCGGATCAGGTATTCCCCATTTTCCTCCTGTAAATTCTCTGTTTTCTGCTTTCAAAATCTGTTTTTTGTATTCATTGAAAGTTGCATTTTCATATAGATTAAGTTAGATTCATTCGGCCAAACCTAGGATGAATGCTTAAAGGATAAAACGAACTCATCTAAACACATTCCAAAACCTAGGCGTGGAAACTGCCGCCAAATGTTTCCTGGTGAACCCACCATCCGTCGAAAAATCACCAAAATACACCTCCCTTGAGAGGCGGGACCTTCGTGAAGTCCTCTCGTCCGAGGTACCGCACCATCCTTTTCCCATCCTCCTTCCGGGCGTGGATCCAATAGCCTGAAGGTAGGGATGCGAAAAATTTGGAGCGATACATTTTGGTGAACCCGACGTGAATGCATCATAACCTTTTGAAAACCAAAAACAAAAACAAACAAAAAATTAGAACAACTAAAACTTAGATGCATTTTAAAACATTTAAGGTTCAAAATCATGTTTAGATGGTAGCTCCTAAAAAGAGGTTAGCAGTTACTATAAACGTAGAAAACCAATTGGCAGCTATAGAAGTTAATTATGTCCTTAATATCCCTGAAACAAGTAGAAATCAATCCTTGTGGGACGAACTTGATAGGAGACTTAGGCTTATTTCATCTAGGTCCACACAACTTAAGCAAATCAAGAGGCTAGTCTTGGATAGAATCCTGGATCCTCACCAATTAGTTTTCTATCATGAACTTCAGAGAGCCTGCCATAGATGGCTAGCCTATAGGAGAGCTTTAGTATCTTCAGAATTATTCAGCTTCGAGGAATACCTCGAGAACACAGACATTGTACACCGATTCCTAGGCCTTGTAGAAGACCAAGAGGTTGTTCTTATAGATAGGGAAATATGGAATAGAGTTCCTCGTGCTGTGCTATATCGAGAGTATTGCCATGAGCTTTACTTTTATCAACCAGCATCTGAGACAGACAATATCACCATAGCCCTTTTCATCAAATTCTTAAAAGAAAACTTTCAATTTGAAGAAGAACATTTCATGACTCCTGAACAACTTGAACCTATTAATGATATTCATAAGTTATTCATAGAAGATTAGTTCATTTACTTTCAGTTTTATTATTATTGCGTGCATTTATTGTTTCATTTGTTGTCTTTATTATATTGTTTCAAAGAAAAACTAAAAAAAAAAAATCAAAAACAACATAGTAAAAACTTAAACATTTCATTTCAAATATTGCATTAGGTATATAATAAATATATACCTTTTAATTTGTTGCATATATATATATATATAAATATATATATATTTGCTGAAATCAAAACTTAGCACCATGACTAGACTTAGGAATGGTAAAGAAACTTTAGGGGAAGGAGAAGATTGGTTGCAAGATACAACTGAAAACCCAAATGTCCTTCTTGGAGATACAAATCCGGAAGGAGAAACTCTAGGTCAATCAGATGAAGACTTAGGTGAAGATAAGGAACAAGAAGGAAGTGTTAAAGAGAATGAATCCTCATCCCCTAGAATAGCTCCCAATGGAGCCATCGCTTTTGACAACGCAGAACATTTTCAAAAATTTCTCAATCAAAATATCGACATCCTTAATGTGGCAGTCCGTATTGATAGAGGGGAAGTTAGTGACGCTCAAGCGGCTATAGAACGGGCGCTTGATATACACACTAATCCTTTATCTTTTGTTGATCAAGAGAGTGATAAGGGTGGACCATCTAATACGGATATGGTCACTATAGCCCAAGCCATGTCAAAACAACGGGTTACCCAACCTCCTAAGGAACCTGTTACTCAACCTAAAATCACTCCTGCACAAAAGAAAATTCCCTTCACTACTTTGTTCCGCCAAACTATTGAGCAAAATGCTTTAAATAAACAGAAATCTAAAACAAAGCCAAATACAAATTTTCAACAATCTGGAACACAACATAATCCAACTTCAAAATTCCTCCATAACATTTTTCCTACCAATGTTTTACACAATAGTAACATGGCATCTAATCTACATGTTCCTCCATCCTATGCTCATAAAACTCATGTCAATGCCCTACCGAATCAATATGGGGGGCAAACTAGTAATCTGGAAGCTATGGTGAAACAATTGGCTTCACGTATGGACCAGATAGATCCCTACCGTCCCTCGTACAATTATCGAGAGATTTGTAGCCAACCATTGGATCCCATAGTGGTAGCTCAACCATACCCTAAACATTTTCCCATGCCCGTCCTGCCTATATATAAAGGGACCGAAGATCCCATAGAACATCTTCGCATGTTTAGGATAGCATGTCACGACATATCGCATGACGACTTGCTATTACTAAAAATGTTCCCCAAAAGTTTAGGTGGAATGGCATTAGAGTGGTACTATCAATTGCCCACTCACTCCTTAAGAAACTTTGAAGAAACAGCTGAATCATTTGTTCATCAATTTAGTGCCTACATCGAGAGGCATGTAACTATTAAAGACCTATACAATTTAAAACAAGATAAAGATGAATGTTTTGCTGATTTCTTGGCTAGATGGAGGCAATTGACAGGAAAACTGCACTTTGTGCTACCCTATAGGGAAATGCTAGACATTTTCATCAATAATTTACAAGAACAACTTTCTTATGAGCTATCAACGACTACTTTGACTACCTTCGATAAAGCTATAGACTTAGCTCGAAGAGTAGAAGATGCCCTCATTAGGAGAGGCCAACTTAGGAAGAAGGATGATGAGAAAACATCTAGAAATCAATATAAAAACAAACAGGTTGTTGGTGATGGAGTCACTGACAGCAGAAATGTTGCTAATGTCAATGCAACAAAGACAACAGAAAAATTCATATTGAAACCTCCTGATAAGCCTCCTCGAGAATTCACTAGATTAAACCAACCCTTGTCAACCATTTTACCTCAATTGCTTGAAAGAGGTTTAATCCAATTACCAGCTATCCGGGAACCTGACCCAAGTATACCCGGATATAGAGCTGATTTGCATTGTGACTTTCATAGAGGACCTGGACATTCTACCAACGCTTGTAAGAGATTGAAACATAAAATACAAGATTTGATTGACAATAATGAAATGGAAGTGCAAGCCTTCCAACCTAGACAAAACCCTCCTAATAATGCCCAAAAGACTGTTCCCCAAAATCAAAATCAGAATGCCAATCAAACTTTAGACATATTTCAACACCCTTTACCAAGACATGGTAAAGAGGTAGCCAATCAAATCGAACATCATAATGTTCCCCCTCCTACTCGATATGTAGGAACCATTAGCGGACAATTACCTATTCAGGATTCTCAAACATTTGACACAACCTTATCCCTGGTTACAACCAGGCCCTTACATAATTTTCAAACTTCGAATTCTAGTGATATAGAATCGGATAGTGAAAGTGAAGTAGACACTATTCAATCGAATAGTTCTGAAAATGAATCAGATCCTATTCAACTCTGTCACGAGATGCTAATGTTCCAGAAGAACCATTTCCTAGAAGAGTCACTACTCGACCTTCTTCTAATGTAGTCCTTCCCTATGAACAAGCCATAAATTCTCAACCGAGACCGTTTCAACGTCGTCACTATAACATTGTAGGTACCATCGGAGTCGTTACTCGACAACAAGCTCAAAACTCCCAACAAGAACCAAACCAGAATGATGGATCAGCTCCATTCATTTTGAAAAACCCAAATAAAGGGAATCATGCTCCTATTGTTCAACCTAAACCCCCTTACAGCATTAATGAGCAATTGTCTAATACCACGGCCAGAATTTCCCTCTTAGATTTATTAAGATCCTCTCCCACACATAGGGATGAGTTGATGCTTACATTGAGCCAAATGATGGTACCTCAAAACATTCAACCTGAAGCTATGGCCAATACTATCATCACTCGAGAGATTGATTGTATTGACTTTCGGGATAAAGATATCCCACAACACAGTTTACACAAGGATAATCCCTTGTATATTACTGCTCTAATTGGAGATGTAGGTCATCAAACGAGTCTCGATTGATAATGGCTCATCTCTAAACATTTGCACCTTTGACTTCTACCAACGATTTGGTTTTAGAAGTGATGAAATGAAGAAAAACTGATATGATTATCAAAGCTTTTAATGACGAAACACAAGAAACGTGTGGAGTCATTACCCTCCCATTACAAGTTGGTCCTAGAACCCTAGAGACAACCGTGTTTATTGTACATTGCCCGACATCGTACAATATACTTTTGGGTCGCCCTTGGATTAACGCCATGCGAGCAGTCCCATCAACTTTACACCAATGTGTGAAATTTGAGTTTAAAAATCAGTTGGTCACTATTCATGGTGACCCTAGACCTTTGATATGTGTGCTTTGGCAGAACCCGTTGGAGTGCAATTTTGCCACTGCTCTGTCATCCACACATTCTAGTTCTTCTTTTTCATCTAAAGCTGTGAAACATAAACCCATAACTTCATCTATTCCTCCTCCATTAACTTCATCTTCCTATATAGACCAACAACCTTCTAAACAAATTTTAGAATCTCAAAAGGATCTCAAATCTACAACTAATCCTTCAACTATTATTCCTATAAATTCAAAACCTTTAGACACATCCATCATACCTTCCACATCTCAAGACATAAGTAATAAACCTTCTACATCTTATGCCCTTTCTGATGAACTTTTACCAGATTTATCTACAACCTTAATATCAGAAAAAATGAATGCTTTCATGCAAGATTCAAACCTTTTAAATAATTTGCCGCCCTCTCCTCGTACTTTGGGCCTCCCACAACCTTTGGGAAGTACTTACCAAGTCGGGAGTTGTGCCTTCATTTATAAAGGATATGAGTGGGGAAGAATCCCTCGGAATATCAAAACTCATCATGAGGGATATGCTCGGTGTTATTTTACCAATGATTATATTAAAGCTAAACCCATGATGCTTAAAATGGGATATAAAGGGAAAGGCTTAGGACCTTTCCAAAATGGCATGAAAGAGCCTTTCGAGGTAGAACCGTGGCCTGCCTGCTGTGGTGTGGGCCTATTTCCTAGTAAGGGACAACCCTTTCCTTTTGAGGATGATGCTCATCTCATATGCTATCAAGATTATTTGGATAGGCATGTTGATTTGCCTCTTAAAAATCAGTCATTTTCATGCAACATGCTATCCATAGCCTACCCTGAAATGATTGCTGACCCCGATGAAGAATTGGAAGGAGATATCTTCCATGATGTCTCTGTTGAAGAGATGTTGCACAATGGATTTTATTTTGATGGTTCTATACCAACCATAGCTCAACTTGAGGCCACTAATCCTCAAGATGACTTATCTAAATTAACTTTACAAGAATTACAAGAGTTGGGCGTTTCACCCGCCCCACCTAATTTTGAAAGAGATCTACACATGGAGGTAGAAAATGTCATTAAAATTAATATTGGAACTGAGGACAATCCTCACATAATCAATATTGGAGCGAGAACTAAGTCAAGACAAACAAGAACAATACATTGCATTCCTTAAAGAGTACGA
This sequence comes from Wollemia nobilis, assembly GCA_028583015.1. Lineage (NCBI taxonomy): Eukaryota > Viridiplantae > Streptophyta > Pinopsida > Araucariales > Araucariaceae > Wollemia > Wollemia nobilis. The sequence continues at coordinate 17,742,911 of JAQPPZ010000521.1, forward strand.
AGATGTCTTCGCTTGGACATATGAAGATATGCCAGGTCTAGACCCTTCTGTAGTCATGCATCATCTAGTGGTCCATCCGGATGCTAAACCGGTTAAACAAAAACTCAGAAAAATGCATCCCAAAGTGGCTCTGCTAGTCAAAGGGGAATTAGAAAAACTCCTGAATGTTATCTTCATACAAGCTATTGATTATGCTGAATGGATCTCAAATGTAGTTCCGAGTCACTAAGAAAGAAGCTACCAAAGTTAGGGTTTGCACCGATTTTAGAGATATTAACGTTGCATGCCCTAAAGATGACTTTCCTCTTCCAAATATGGATCAAATCATTGACTTTACTGTCGGAAGTGGGATGATGTCCTTAATGGATGGATTCTCCGGTTATAATCAGATTAGGATAGCTCCTGAAGACCAGGCTAAAACAGCCTTTATTACCCCCTGGGGTACCTTTTCTTTGGAAAGTGATGCCATTTGGCTTAAAGAACGTCGGTGCAACTTATCAACGGGCTATGACCTACATTTTTCATGATATGATGCATGATATCTTACATGATTATGTAGATGATATTATAGCTCGCTCTCTTATTGAAAATAATCATTTAGATGATTTAAGAAAAGTTTTTAATCGATTACGAGAATATCTCATTCGATTAAATCCAGCAAAATGCATATTCGGAGTTAAATCCGGCAAACTATTAGGGGTTTTAGTTTCTTTACGTGGTATCGAAATTGACCCTCTCAAAATTGCGGCTATCACAGATATGCCCGCACCCACTAATATATCTGAACTACGAAGTTTACAAGGTAAACTTCAAGCTATCCGTCGCTTCATTGATAAGCTGGCGGACAAAACTGGTCCCTTTCTTAAGCTCCTTAAGAAGGACGTCCCCTTTAATTGGGACACAGAATGTAGAGAAGCTTTTGAACTTCTCAAACAATATCTCCTTAACCCTCCGGTGCTTTCATCGCCTAAATCTGATCGCCCATTTCTTCTATATATTTCTGCTTAGATTACGCCTTAGGAGCTATGTTAGCTCAACTTGATGATGAAAAGCGAGAACGTGCTAATTATTACATTAGCCGAACTTTCATCGATTATGAAACCCGCTATACGAGCGTTAGAGAAGTTATGTCTAGCGATCGTGTTTGCTACGCAAAAATTACGACATTACATGCTTAGCCAAAAAACGTATGTCATTGCCAAATATGATCCTTTAAGATATCTCATGAGTCGACCTTATTTATCGGGTCGCACAGCCAAGTGGGTTCTTGCTCTAAGCGAGTTTGATCTCACCTTCATAGGACAGAAGTATGTTAAGGGTCAAATCATAGCAGATCAATTAGCTGCTGCACCCTTAGAGTCTACTCATCCTCTCATCATCGAGTTTCCTGATGAATGCCTTCAATTAGAGGCAGACCATCCTGAACAATGGTCCTTATACTTTGATGGAGCCCGATGTATGAGTGGGGCTGGTGCGGGTATTATTTTAATATCTCCGCAAAAACATCTTATTCCTCTGTCCTTCAAACTGACCTTTGCTTGCACCAACAATACTGCTGAGTATGAAGCTCTAATCCTTGGATTACGAGCTGCTTTAGCACTAAAAATTAAAAACCTCTTAGTTTTTGGGGATTCCCAATTGGTTATAAACCAAATTAATGAAGTTTATCAGACCAGAGATGATAAACTTCGCCCATATAAGGCCTATGTTTTACAACTAATGTCCTTGTTTGATCAAGTTACTTTGGAAGCCATTCCTCGAACTAGCAACCGTGCAGTCGACGCCATGGCCGTCGTTGCATCTCTCTTGCCCTTGGAGTTAGACGACGAATATGCGACTATCATTATTCGTCGACTCCAGGAACCCGCCTCAAATAAGTCATGCTTAGAGCCTTTGGATGTGTTTCTAATCAATGAAACTACTCCTGAACCTTGGTATACAGACATATTTGATTTCCTCCAAAATGGGACTTTCCCTACTAATTCTAATAGAAACCGGCGTCGGTTATTACGTCGACGAGCAAGTCGATTTGTAATAATTGGCAATACTTTGTATAGGAGATCTTTTGAAGGTATCCTATTAAGATGTTTAAATTCGAGATGAGTCTAAATCAGCCTTGAGTGAAGCCCACGATGGATCTTGTGGAGGACACTTTAGTGGTAGTGTCATTGCTAAAAAGCTCCTTCGGATAGGATACTTTTGGCCTACCATGGAAACGGATGCACATGAGTATGTGCGCCATTGCGACAAGTGTCAAAAACATGCTGACCTTGTCCATGCGCCTGCACAAGAGCTGCGAGGCTATTTCGTCTCCTTGGCCCTTTTCTAAATGGGGCTTGGATATTATTGGTAAAATCAATCCTGTGTCTTCTGATGGACATAAGTTCATCATAACCGCCACTGAGTATTTCACGAAGTGGGTTGAAGCTATGCCTTTAGCTTCCTGCACTGGTTCACAAGTCTCTAAGTTCATTTTTAATCAAATCATTTGCAGGTTCGGAATTCCTGCCAATCTCATCTCTGATAATGGAACTCCTTTCAAAAATAAAGATGTTAAGAAATTATGCCAAAAATACAAGATTCAACATCACTGGTCTACTCCCTATTATCCTCAGGGTAATGGTCAAGCAGAAGCTTCTAACAAAACTTTAATCAAAATTCTCAAAATATTAGTCAATAAAACTGGCCGTGATTGGCATATTCAATTATATCCAGCCTTGTGGGCTTATCGAACTAGTGTTCGGACTCCCACGGGCACTTCACCATTTGTTTTGGTATATGGTGCCGAAGCAGTTTTTCCATTTGAATTGGAAGTTCCTTCTTTGGCTCTGCTACTTCAAGACAACTGAAGTAGGAGATGAATATCGCGTTAGCGAGACTCGGTCAGCTGGAACTCCTAGATGAAAAATGCATCAATGCTTTGGAGCATCTCCGTGCATACCAAAACAAGCTTAAAAGAGCATATAATAAGAAAGTTCGTCATCGATCCTTTGAGATTGGTGACCTTGTTCTAAAAGAAAATCAAAAAAATACAAATGCAACCAAAGAACTTAAAGGTAAATTTGAGCCCAACTGGCTCGGACCATACATCATTACTGCAAAATTTGAATCGGGAGCATATAAATTATCTACCTTAGATGGTAAAGAACTTAAAGAACCCATGAATATTTTACATCTCAAACGTTACTATGCATAAATTTGGTCATTTCATCCATGTATATATTTGTTCAAAATTACTCTCTTATATTTCTTTCAATTTATAAAAAATTCAAAAACATCAAAAACATTCATAAATCATCCAAAAATCTTCAAAAACTATCTATTGCATTTATTTAAAGCACTTATTAAAGTTCTTTTTGCTCAAAAACAAAAATCTAAATAAAAATCTAAAAACAGCTATATGCTTGACTCTTTCGAAACCAAAACAATATACAGAAGAAAGAGAGAGTCAACATTCTCCCAACTTCTAAAAAATCATGTATATATATTTTCTTACAATTATTGCAGTTATATGTTTCAACTTATTTTGGATACAATTAGCATTTATTTGGCATCCCTCACTTGCACACTCACAACAATAAATATCTTGATTTTATATGGCATGATTACTAATCTCTCTTATATCAAAGTTCACAAAATTCAATTAAATAAAGTTTGAGCATAGAGAATTGATCTTGTTATTTACTTAAACCAAGCACATCTTTTCACAATAAAATGATTATATTTGTAATTTCCATGTTTTGCTACATAGTAGAACTGATTTCTTGGGTGAAAAGTTTCCCCTGCTATCCTATCATGCACATGGTCTAGAATCTTTGAGAATTGGCAAAAGGACAAGCTCACCCCTACCCAGAATAAAAATCCCTTGCTCTATAACTAATCCGAGCAAGTATCCCTAGCAAAGAAAAAAAAAAAAAAAAAGTTCAAGAAAGAAAAAAGAGAAAAGAAAAATGTTATTTCAGCAATATTCCAAGCATTATCAAGCAAAAGAAATACAAAAGAAAAATAAGCAAAGTTCAAAAGAAAGCAAGAAAGCAATAAAATCCCTTTCCCTACCCTTTGAAAAGAAAAGAAGGGTTGATGAGCTTGAATCCCTGGAATTCTCAATTATTCGAAAAGCATGAGGTAAGCCCCATAACAGGTGGTTTGTGCCCAACACTGCTTGGCCTTGGGTAACTCCTAGCGTGGCGATATGTCTGTCACATTAGCGACCTTCTTTTGTACGAGACCTATGTCCGCTTATGGATTAGCTAGCTCTTGATAATCCGATCTACATAGTAGTCTAATATGGTTATATGCATCTACATCATGGTTAATGAACACTTATTTGGTTTCTTCAAATCACTTGTATCATAGTATCTTGCTCAAACCTGGTAAATGAACAATACAATTGCACACACATTTGTATTTGAGAGATTTTGTCTATCATTATGATAAATCAAGATTGGAAATGAATTCACATATGCACATGGGATTCCTTATAAATCTAATTTTTGTCTTCAAAATACTTTGAAATATTATTTTTGCAACTTGTTTGGAATAATCAAGTACAATTATTTTTCATAAAGACAACTATATAATAGAAAAATCACAAATTTCTTTCAAAACATATCATACATATCATATCGACTTTCGCGACGATGGTATAGTTTCAAAACCAAAATTGAAATTATATGCCTAGCGCAAGTCCTCATTTTCATATTTTATGTTCATCAAAAATCAACCATGCAATAAAACTATTTTCTTTGATTTTCGCGATGATGGTATAAGTCTATACCTACATATTCTATGCCTAGCGCAAACCATTGTAACAATTTTTATTCCCATTTATCAAAAATCATAAAAACCATATGACTTCATCTTATACAAATTATGCTTTTTTCAAAAGCAAACACATTTTCATTATTTCATGTCATTATGTCAACCTTCAAATTTTGCAATGATGGTATAATTCCTAGGGAATTATCCAAAAATTTTATCACACTTAGGAATTTATGCCTAGCAAATCTTTTAAAAAAAAAAAATCATTTTAAAACATTATTTCATGCACAAATATTTTTCATGAAAATCTGAAAACAAACCAACCATCATCATCATCATTTGCATCATTACATCAAAGTCTTAAGGCAGTCTCTTAAGCACTCTTTTCCTTTTAACAATATTTCTATCAATGGGATTAGCTTGACGACCGAGTGAGCAGCGACTCCGTGAAATGGTCTATAATAGCGACAATGTCCTTTGAAATTATTGTTAGAAGTCTCTTTTTATTTTTATCACATTTTTATTACAAACAACCATTTTGTTACATCAGATTATTTCATTTAAATATTTTATAGCATGACATTCAAATTATAATATTCCCAACGACATAATTACATGAATCCTCAAATGAATTATCAAAATCAATCAATTACAACATCTAAAAGCATCATACAAATCATAACACACTAGTCATATGATCAAAAATATCTCATATATATATATATATATCAACATATGTACATCATCAAAGCTGGATTGGTATGCCACAATCTGTACCTCGGCATACTCAATCCTCTATCAATAAAAAAAAATATAATATAATGTCAGTATCCCGCCCTCTAGCCTCGAGATCCCCTCGAGCTCTCTGCCTCATCTCCTCCCCCGCCGTGAGGTGGACGAGGTGGCCCCATCGTGGTCTGAGTAGTCCTAGTCCTCGATCGGGACGTGGTCCTAGATGACCCGATCCTGATCGGATCTGCGATGTTAGCTGGCAGGGGTAGTCTATCCTCCGTCGGCACCAGCTGATAGTACAGTGTCTGATAGAAAGTCAACTGGGCGATAGCCCGTGTCAACTCTCCTGAGCTCGCCCCTCCGCCCCGTGCCCTGAGGCGTGCAATCTCGTCTCGTAGCTGTGACACCTCAGCATGGTGTCATGCAGCTGCATCCTGTAATGTCTGCACCTGAGTCTACAGACGATCCCTCTCTGCCCGGAGAGTAGCCATCTCGCTACTCTCTCCTGTATCCATGCCCTTGCCCTTATCGGGCGATGGTGGCCTCTATGGAGATGGGGGTCTCGCCTCCCTCCTCTCCCTCTCTCTCTGTCGTGGCCGCTCCTGTGCCTGTGGTCTCCTCTGCTCTCTCCCGTCGTGACCCTGGGCTGCCTCTATCATCGCCTGGCGCCGCCTCCCTATCCGACGCACGACTGCGTGGATCGGACCCTGTGCCCTCGTCATCCGAGGAGGGCGGATGCCTGCGTACCAGGCATCGTAGCCATCGGCTACTCCTACGTCGTCCCCATCCACTGGCTGGATGGGGGCATCATCTGAGTCCTGGCTCCAGAATCGCTGCATGTCTGGAGCCCCGCTAACTGTGGTGTTATCCCGGACGGTCCGGGAAAACTCATAATCCCTGAGAGATGGGATCCCCTGCTGTAGACCGAACTGTCACAAAACTCGGTCGTAGCGGTGGAGCTCCACCTCTCCCCTCTCCATCCTCAGCCAGCAGACTCGCCTGATGCGAGCCAGCTCCTGTCCGTCCTCTGCCCACCCTGGATGCTGCCTCCATGGCCTCCAGGTGATCTGGTCTGGGACCAAATCATCTAGCAGTCTTCGGGACATCGAAAGGTCTATCCGTCGCTGTGACCCTCTCCGGAGCCACCAGTAGAAGACTCGGGGCCTCTCCCCGTCTACCCCTATCAGTGGAAGCCCTATCGGCCTCCGCACCGCAATGTGCTCCCAGCACCAAACCTGTAGAAGCGATGTCATCACCAGACATCGCCCGCCCTTGTACACGACCCCGTAAAGGATCCTGTACGACCGGCATAGTACAAAGCTGCCCCATGAGAACCTGTAGCCGTGGTCCCGCATGTCGTAGATCACATCTGCCGAGCATCCACGGCACCACTGCACCCGCTCCGGTGGCACAGCAGAAGTCCACCAACTACCCCGGCCAGAACCCGTGTGAGTCTAGATGCCCCAGGCATCTGGCGTAGTGCCTCGATATTAACTCCGCCCTTCTCCAGGGCGAAGCTCGGGTCACCACACAGTCGTCCCATCGCGTGGCCCTGATTGGCCGTCGGTGTGATCATCCGTCCTTGTATGGGGATTCTCAAAATCCTCCATACATCCTCCAGTGTGGGAGTCATCTCCCCTGTCGGTAACCGAAAATAGGAAGACCCCGGATACCATCTCTCTGCTAGGGCTGTCAGTAGCCCCATGTCTGTGGAAACCTGCGGCATCTCTGCCACATGCTGCAATCCGGCCTGTGCCAGCAGATCCCGCTCTGCCTGGGTGAGAGCGGCCAAGTCGTCTCTCAATCCGTCGTATTTCCACTCTCTGCTTTTTAGTAATCCTCTCTGCAAACATAAACAACAAAACAACAAACAATCATTAATAACAATTCAAGTAAATCAATAATGCAACTTAAAGTTCAATTTCATGTAATTGATGATATCGCCCACTATTGGACGATATCGTCCCCAATTTGAGCATAATCGTCTCCGATTTCGTAGTTCGAAATCGTCTCTAATTTGATGAAATCGTCCCCCTTTCGACGATTTCGCCCTCGGGCGAAATTGCCGAAATTGAGACGATTTCGTCGAAATCGGGACGATTTCGTCCCGACGACGTCGACGGCCAAAAACGGCCGCGATGCTCCAAATTCACCTAAAAATCCATCTAAAAAGCATGTAAAATCAAATTAAATCAATCTAAGTTCAGTTTAGACCCTTACCCGTAGACCGCGTCGGACCTCTGCAGATCTGTGCGCTGTCTCAACCATTTTTGCTCCAGAGCTCTAAAAACGGTAAAAATGAACAGTAACAATGAATTAGGGTTTTACCCTATTTTTCTTAATTTTATTCAAAATAATTCAATAATTTTTTGCTTTTTCGCGTTTTTACCTCAAACGTTCGATTTGGGTAAAAACACGGAGGGGGCACCATAGTAAGTTGTCGTACGATTCGACCAAGAATCGTCGCCTAAAAATGGGTATAATTTTTTGCTTTCTCGTAGATCGAGAAGAACTCATCTTTAACGCATTTTCTTCGGAAAATTCGCTAAAGAGGGGGCAAAATGTAGCACCCTAAAATTGGCGCGATAAAATTGGAATAATTACATTCACCTTAGTAAATAAATTTAAATTCAAATTTAACCTCCCAAACCGCCAGTTAACCGCCGAGAAACCCGTTTCCCCTTTTTCTGTGCCATTTTTAGAGGTTGTTTTGACCGTTGGACGATATCGTCGCCGATCAGACGATATCGCCCCAGATTTGACGATTTCGTCTGGACTAGAACGTCCAGACGATTTTGTCGCAAAACTGAATTTGCATAGTTGGAATCCGTTCCAACGGGTCTCCAATCCGGGCAGAAGCGTGTATGCGCAGTTGGGACCCTCCCCGTTGGAGATCTCCCAAATTGGGAAGATCTCCAACCTCCCAACAACTCTCCCTAAGCCTATTTAAACTCTAAGATTTTCCCTCCCCAACCCCTGGCTGAATTTATCTGCAAATTGAACCCTTATGTGCTAAAACATCATAATCTATCTTTTGCACTAGTCCTATAGCCATTTTTGTTGCGGGTACATCACTGATTTTCAATCGGAGCCAGCACCCATCGTCGTCGACGAACCTGTCAAGATCGGAGGCGATCTCGTCAAATTCGAGACGATTTCGTACGATGCGAGACGATCTCGACTGCAGTCCACATCGAGGCAATCAGTGCTTGGAGTTTGCTTTTCTCAACTTTGTCTCTGTTATTTTGTTTTGCAAATTAGATAATCTATTTAGTTTTTATCCTATTTTGCATCTGGAGTTCACCCATCTAGTCTAGATTGCATGTTAAGCTCATAATCTGCCATTAAAGTACAGTAATTTGCTTTAATTTCTATTCTTAAATATTGTTCAGTATTCATATTGCAATTTTATGTAATTTGCCTCTGTTAGCATAGTAGAATTTCTTGTATTTTGCATCTATTTGCTGTTTTGCAGGTCTCTGACGAATTCGTCTGACGAATTCTGTCGGATCTCGACGACTCTATCGGATCTCAGATCGATTACGTAGATCGATTACGTCGTAGAATCTCGGACGATCGAGACTGCTTCAAAATCAGAATCTTCTTCAGACATCCGGATCAGGTATTCCCCATTTTCCTCCTGTAAATTCTCTATTTTTTGCTTTCAAAATCTGTTTTATGTATTCATTGAAAGTTGCATTTTCATATAGATTAAGTTAGATTCATTCGGCCAAACCTAGGATGAATGCTTAAAGGATAAAACGAACTCATCTAAACACATTCCAAAACCTAGGCGTGGAAACTGCCGCCAAATGTTTCCTGGTGAACCCACCATCCGTCGAAAAATCACCAAAATACACCTCCCTTGAGAGGCGGGACCTTCGTGAAGTCCTCTCGTCCGAGGTACCGCACCATCCTTTTCCCATCCTCCTTTCGGGCGCGGATCCAATAGCCTGAAGGTAGGGATGCAAAAAATTTGGAGCGATACAGAAAGACCTTAACATCCAAATCAAGGTGATAAGATCCTTGTCCCCTCAATTTCTATTCAATAAGACCTTTAAAATTAGACTCCAAGTCTACATTGCCTTTAGAGTGGACAAAATCTAAATTAACTTTATAAAAAATAGACAAAATTAATAATGGTGGCTAAAATGAACTCTATCAAAATGGACAGAGTCAGGTGGTAGATATCATACCACTATTGGACTTTTAAGCCAATATAAAATAGCCACAATATTAAAGGTCAAAATAATAATAAGGTGAGTAGAATGAGAAAATTAATATGTATATCAAGGCCTATATAATATTGAAATAAACATTCATTTATATAATCAAATATGAATGTAAATGGTCTAAATCATTCATGAACTATGCATGAAGAAAACTTACAATATTAATTGCTCAAAAAACTATATACAAGCTTTATTCCTTTTCTTCCTATTACAACATTGTAATATGATATTCGTATATTTTATGATATATTTACATGGAGTATTATCTCAATTTCATAGCCATAGTAATGTGACTCTTTAAGTACTTGACTATTGACAAGTCTCATGACTCTTGGCTTATCATCTTGCCACTTACATACTAGATGGACACTTGACCCTAAGACACTTGAACACATCTACATGACTCTTACACTTCTACATACACTCCTAATCTAAGAAACTTGTGCACATCCTCATATTACATATTTTCACTCTTACATACATGACACTTGTGCACATTCTCTCAATCTACACTTGCATGACACTTGTGCATTTCTTGCGCATTGCACTCTTACATGACACACGTGCATTTCCTGCACATTGGAACTTACATAAAAGGATAAATATAAATCACACTCTAAACTATAGACTCAACCCTAATATATTACATATTTACAATTTTACCATGAAGGTACCATGGGGGTACATTAGCATGTACCAAATAATGTAATATTCCTCAACAAAATATACAAGCTTATAAATGCATTTGTATTACACTTATAATTAATATTTTTTCATATGCAATAAGAATAAGAAATTTATGTACATAAAAATTCTAGATTTCTAAACCAAATTCAACTAATATTTATAACAAACATTCATAATTATAAAAATGTATCTAATGGTGGTGTTTGTGTGATTCCACTTTCTACACCCAAGATCTTTACATGTTTGTCACCTTCTCCCTAGTGATACTCTCCTTCAATCATAATTGAATGAGGTAACCCTATCAACATTCACAACATAAAATATTGATCAATTTATGTCATTATTCTTGTTTTTATGCATGAAATTAATTAACAATAATTAATCATTTGTTAAACATAGATGCTAGATTATAAATATCACAACAATAATTTAATTAATTCTATTATAGTGTCAGTTTCCTCTTTAGAATTGGTTTTACTCCTATTCATAAATCTAATTCTATATTTAGCTCCAACCTAATATTTTATGATGAAGCATCATTTATTCATGTTGTCAACTTCACTTGTATGATGGTCCCTCATTTTTCATTGAATAACTCTACTTTTGGTGCCAATATTATTTTCCAGTATATATGCCAACTTTAGTGTTGGCATTAGAACTAGATCTTAGTATTAGTATCACTTCGAACATTGATGCAAGTATTAGTATACTGGGTGCCACCTCTAGAATTGGAACTAACCTCAACAATTATGGTGCCAATTTATCCACTCGAATACTATGGGTATTTTCAAATCACCACCCAATTGTAATTTAGAAAGAAAGTGCAAAGATGAACAATATAGAAAAATAAGAAATAGGTTAGGCACTATGGATTAGAACATGGCAAGCCTCAAAAAAATGTCTAAGTATAAGAAATGTCAAAAATTTTGCACCTAGTCAAAGATTGTCGGGGTGCTAAAGGTCCATCATAGCCCTAGTAATAAATTTGGATAAGTATTGACAACACCGAAACAATTGCATCTGACTAGAGCATAACATAGTACCCATTGTCTATCACACTAAAGGAATTTCAAGAGTGCTAATTTGGCAAAGTGCTAAAGCCACCAGAATATTTGTACTGAATCGAAGCCCATCGGGGTACCAATTGTCCATCATGATATTGAAAGTAGGAAGGAAGCTTTTTGAAGTCTAGGGGGTACCGAAATATTTGTACCTGATCGAAGCCCATCGAGGTACCAAATTCCCATCCCACTACTAGAGGTTGTTAGATTGCATATATGGCTAACTATCAAAGGTATCAAAACTACTACACTTGATCAAAGCCATGCATGGTACCAATTGTCTATCACAATGTAAAAAGTAGGAAGGAACAATATGAAGAAAATGGTTAATTTTGGGGAGTGTTGAAATATTTACACCTGATCGAAGCCTATAAGTGCGCCAAATACCTATCCCATTATTAGAGGTTGTCAAATTGTATATTTGGATAACTTTCAAAGGTATCAAAACAACTACACTTGGCCAGAGCCTGGAGTGGTACCAATTATCCATCATGACACCAAAAATAGGCAAGAACATGTTGAGAAGCAACACACCCCCACTAAAAAAATGAAATTCCATCCTTTGAAAATATTTAATTTTCATTTTTTTCCATGAGGACCCTCTTGAGTTTTTCGGGTTTTAATTCCAAATTTTGCTTGCATCCTTTTTCAAATTTCGCCTACATCAAAGTGTCCAAGTAGGCTTGCATATGGCATTGATTTCAATTTAAAATTTCTGAAATTTTGCATGTTAAATGTATTAATTCATATTAATCATTTCAGAAATTTTAATTTTCAATAGTTTTTCTAAGGTTTAATTATTAAAATCAAATGTTAGGGTTCTTTTAATTATTTTCTTCTTGCCGAAAAACTTACTCCAAACTTGAAATCCTCATAACTTTTGGAGGACAAATCCGTTTGAGGTGATTCAAATTTGGGTGGAAGATATTAAACTCATATTTGTGGCCATGCCAAATTTCTGGACTTTTAGACAAGATTCACTTACCAGAAATAGCAGTTTCTATTTCTGGCCAGCAGACTTCTAAATGCATTTTCTCTTAATCCGTGATGAATTTTTAAGTTCCGTTTGCATATTGGGATACCCATTGGGCTTATTTAGATGCTTGTAAAGTTTCATCAAATTCTGGGCACTTTGAATTTTCATCATTTTTCTACACCATGTGAAGTCGACCATTCTCGAGCAATTTAAAATTCATTTTTCAAATGTTAAAATCATTTCTGAGTAAGGAAGATCCTTCACCAATATGTAAAAATGCAAAATACAGATGGACAAAGTCATTGGAGTCAACCTACAATTTTTGGAGAATTTGCAAAGTGGAAGAAAAGCTTGAGGGAAATGTCGCGATATCGCGACATGTTCCATTTTCGGACTTGTCTCATTTTCGCGAGGGCACAAGCTTGGAAGAAATGAATTGAGGGAAATGTCGCGATATCGCGACATGTTCCATTTTCGGACTTGTCTCATTTTCGCGAGGGCACAAGCTTGGAAGAAATGAATTGAGGGAAATGTCGCGATATCGCGACATGTTCCATTTTCGGACTTGTCTCATTTTCGCGAGGGCACAAGCTTGGAAGAAATGAATTGAGGGAAATGTCACGATATCGCGACATGTTCCATTTTCGGACTTGTCTCATTTTCACGAGGGCACAAGCTTGGAAGAAATGAGCATTGAGGGAAATGTCGCTGATATCGCGACATGTTCCATTTTTGGACTTGTCTCATTTTGGCGAGGGCACAAGCTTGGAAGAAATGAATTGAGGGAAATGTGCTGATATCGCGACATGTCTCCATTTTGGGCTGAGTGGGAATGTCCATATGACATGTTCCATTTTCGGACTTGTCTCATTTTCGATGAGAGCACAAGCAAGGAAAAATAGCTTGAGGAAAATGTCGCATATCGTGACATGTTTTAATTTCATGAGAATATGAGCTTGGAAGAAGGAAATCAAACCCTAATGCTCATTACATGTTAGACTTTCGCTCAAATTTAATTTTGCCCTAAAATATTTTAAAGTCCATTAAAGTTTTGAATTGTTACGAAGGCTAATTGCTTGATATGGCATTTTGGATTTATATTCATTTTGCAAAATTTGGCCATTCTTTAAATTTTTCATCACCCATCCAAAGGAAGTGGAAGCTTTTCAACACAGTCCAAACCCTAGAAATATTTAAATGAAAAAATTAATTAATTAAATTAATTATTTAATTAAAAAGAAAAAAAATAAAAAACCTTATAAAAAATATATTTATAAAATAAAAAAATAAAAAATTATATATTAATTAAATTAATAATATTAAAGTTCTAACCTTTGCTTTTCTTTTGCAGAAAGTGATCCGACAATTGCATAATGGCAGAAGTAATGGCGAGAAAGATAGACAAACCTAAATTTCGGCACAAATCAAGCAAGGACCATCAGATGGAAATAGGAGATGCCAGGAATTTTTGATCCATCCAGATTTTGTAGATCTGGCCGCAAATAAAAACTTTAAGGAATTTGTCGATGGATGCATTTGCTAGGAAAATTTATGGCAAAAGTAATGGTGGGCAGAGAATTTCAACTCGAACCAAACAAAGGTGGTTGTGCGAGGATAGAAGGCCCGGAAAGTCAGTGACTCATCCAAATTTTGTAGAGGAATTAATGAGATGCTCTGACGGCTTACCGAAAGATGAAGATACATTTACACGCGGTGTCCATTTGATGAGGATGAAACCAAGTCTTATCTTCTCCATTTATGGCAAGATCCACACGAAGATTTTCAGAGTGATTAGGGCTTATCAAAAACTCTATATAAAAATGCCTTATATTGTAAAGCCTCGACGGTGGGATTTTTATGATAAGATTTAGATATTTGGAAGAAGATATTTTGAAAAGATCAGGGTCTGTCCTGAGTCTATATATACTTCTTTTGAATGTAAAGTCCGGATGCGAAAACTTAGAATAAAAGACATTTTAGCAATTTCTTGCAAATCTTGTTTGAATGCTTTGTTCTGTACTTGGGGTTGGTGTGACATCATTTTTCTGTGATAGCGTGGCCAGGAGCCTAATCTCTTTCGGATTGCGATAAGTGCATCTTCTTTTGTTTTTTGTCTCGCTAAGGTTTATTTATTTTAGTTGTAAATCTGTGTTATCAAGATTGAATATGCTACTAGGCTTCATTCCGTTTGTTGTATGCTAGGGAAAATTAAAGATTTAAGGTTCGGGTCTGTTCTAATTGCTCTATCCTCACTGCGTGAGCTAGGTCACTGGTGAGAGATACCAGTTGACACCGACTTCCCTTCTATTTATGATTTTCTTTTAGATCTGTGTCATCTCCGTCTTATGCTCTTAGTAGAAGGTGATCTTAGAAAGCTGGACACCTTCCTCTTTGATTGGTTTTATTGTGAAGCTAAATAGTGTAACTAAAATTGGTAGTTTTGATTTGCAACTAAGTTAGATAAGCTTCTCTTTTCTGCCCTACCCTACTCTCTCTGTTCCACCGTTAAATGATCCATTTTTATTTTCTTTCAAATTTGTCTTTTATTTAATCTGCTAAAGCATAAAGAGCTATATCAAAGAACTCATTGTAAATCCGATTGTCAACAAAGATAACAACCGCTAAACATTATTGAACGAAGGTCGAACCCATTGTAAGGTAACAGATAGTCTACTTGAAACTATTCCAGAAGCGAAAAAGAGTGAATAGCCATTCGACCCAACTCTGTAACTCACACCTTGGATAACCAGCAAGATCCTAAAGTGAGTGGGATTTATCCCGTAAAAGTGTTATTGGTATTTTATGCTCATTCTTCATGGGGTGTGTATGAAAGACGAACCAACATTTAAAATTGGTGCTAGAAGGAGGGCCGACCGAACTCCGTTCAGTATTTGTTAAGGATTGTAAGTTGCTTGTGTAAAGTTGGATTCTACCTACAGAGTAACCAGGTCCCACTCTAGAGCTGGAGAGCTCCTTGTGCCTGAGTTGGAAACCCCAAGGAGAAGTAGCCTCAGAAGGGCCAAGTCTTTGTCCAACATAGTTTTATCACCACTTGTAGTTCCTCCAACTGCAACTCAAAATATTATCGTTAATCAGGTAGTGATGGCAAACTGGTTGGGTTCCACCGCTTTGAATATCCCTGGTGCAGCGCATGATTTACCCAAAAATCCTGAGAAGTATCTTCCTACCTACAAGCATGATGGAATCAGAACAGTAGAAGAACACCTAGTGGCATTTAAAAATGCTCTAAAGTTGTTGAATGTGCAACATGAAGATGTGGCTTGTAGGTTATTCCCATTCACTCTCCAAGAGGGAGCATACGACTGGTTTTTGAATCTTACTAATGACTCTATTACTAGTTGGAATGACCTGGAGAAAGTTTTTGTATCACAATTTGGTGAAGTGATTGACCCCAGTGTGTTATATCAACAGTTTTCCAGCATTAAGAGAGAAATCAATGAGACTTTCAGATCTTTCAACGTCAGGTTTCAAAAGGCTTATGGTAGATTGACGGGTCATTATGTGCCAACTGCAGATCTAGCATTGGAAATTTTCAAGAATTCCCTAGATCCGGTGACCTCTGTTTTCCTGAAGAGAGATGCCAATATTACTAATCTAACAGAGGCTTATAAAGAAGCTTTGGTTCTTGAAAGACAATTGGGACCTCAACCTTTGAATGCTCCTCAAATTCCCTTTGTTACACAAAATACCCCTATTTTGAATCCCATCCCACATCAAATGATGTTGCCAGTATGCCAAACTCCACCGATAGGAAATCCATTGGCTGTAACACATGCTGAACATGTACAGAATACAGAGAAAGAATCTGATAAAATAAGAGTTGAGGAAGTCTCAAAGATGGTCCAAAAGTTGGCAAATGACTTTTTGAGTTTCAAAAGGCAAGTGTCCACCGGGGAAAACTCAAATAGATTTTCTTATCAACAGAATAGATTCACTAGACCACCATATGAACCCAACAAGGATTATAAAGGTAAGGGGCATGAAGTGAATATTTGTGACTTGGCTTTGCCCAACTGGTGCAGGATACACGGAACATCTCAACATGGGGAATTGGATTGTTTGGAGTTCTGCAATGCCTTTGAAGCTCTATCTGGTGAGTTGGTTTTTCCTGAAAATCAAAGAAATGTTGATGGTCCAAGTTCATCCAAACATAGTGCAGCTATGGTGTTAGATTCATTCACTTTTCCAGATGAGTCAGAGAATGTTGTGGAGATGCCTATGGATGAAGTGCAAGCTTTTCAACAAGTATAGAAGGGACAACTACAATCTCAGGAACAAAAATCTGGAGCCTAATACTACGTCTACACCTCCAGACAACTCCCATAATGTTCCTCCGGATCCATCTCCAAATAATAACCCACCTCCACCCAAGGGAGGAGATCCAAGAGTACCAGATGGATTTGTTGCTCCACTCAATAAGGGATACAATATAGTGGAGGATATGAAGAAGATCAAGGCTAACATCACTCTTCATGAGTTGGCTCAAATTACCGAACAAAGGGATAATTTGATTAAGACATACTCGAGCCTACTGCCAAACCTCTAGAAAAGGGGAAGAAGATAGCAAATGCAAATATGGCCATGTATAAAGAAAAGACTGAAGTTCCGCCTTTCCTGCTAACTGTCCGTATATTTGGAAAAAATTTACACAACTGTCTGGTGGATTCTGGTGCTTCAACCAATGTCATGCCTCTAGCCATCTGTCAACAGTTGGGTTTAACCCCTATGAAGTCCGAGAGAAGAGTCATCCAATTGGATAAAACTGAGGTTAAGGTGGTAGGTGAACTTCAAAGTATACACATCCAACTAGCATCTGAGCCGAGAGCACAACACAAAATTGACATTCAGGTGGTAGATATTCCTGTGGGATACGAAATGCTTCTGAGCAGAGATTGGTCAAAGTCTTTGAATGGGTACTTGGCGACTGATTTTTCACATATGTGGTTGCCCTGGAAAGGTGTTGCAAATCAGTTAAGAATCGAAAGAGAACCTAGATATAAACACATGATCACTGAGTATAATGCCAAGAATGAGACTGTTAATCTTGTTGATGTAGATATCGAGGTTTATAATTTGACAACTGCACAAAAGGAGAAACCTATTAAAGCTCATCTTGATCATGATAATGAAGTTTGGATGCTTCATGTTGATGGAGCTAAGTCTAAGCAAGGTTCTGGTATAGGGGCAGTTCTTAAAGGACCTAAAAATTAGACGTATTTTATGTCTTATCGCTTGCAGTTTCCTTGCACGAATAATTTGGCAGAGTATGAAGCACTAGTGCTGGGATTGAAATTTGCTTTAGATAAAGGTGTAAAAAATATCCAGGTTTTTACAGACTCAGAGTTGGTGGCCAATCAGGTTAGAGGTAAATTTCAGTGCAAGGCATCTTACCTGAAAAGATATAAATACCGAGCGTGGGATCTCATGGAGGATTTTGATGCTTTTAATTTGATGCACATTCCTAGAGAAGAGAATTCACTTGCAGATGTTTTAGCTTCATCAGCCACAAATCTGAAGCCATTGGAGGAGTTCAAATGGAAGAAATTTTCAATCGAATTAATCCCTTGTCCTTCGGTTCCAGATAACGTAGATAATTTTCAAGTCTTTTTTGATGACCAACAAATTATAAACTTTTTACAGAATACCAATGCATTTGAAAATACTATAATTGATGATGGTCAAAGGGATACTATGCTGGAAAATTTTGATGATGAAAAGGGGATAATGAGGTTGAAAGATAATAGAATTTCGAAAGGAATGGTAGAGCTTGAGCGACTGTTTGATGTTGACCGAATTAAACAAAGAGTGAGTTTTGGAAATTCTATTGGTGTAGCAGGTAGTGAGACTGAGAAACTGAATGTCGGGACTGAAGAGGATCCCAGACACCTTAAGTTAGCTAAAGCTTGTGACCCTGAAATTAAAAAAAATATGATTGAATTCCTTCACAAGTCCAAGGATGTTATGGCCTGGTCTTATAAAGACCTAAAGGTTTTTGATCCAAAAGTTTACACCCATATAATACCCTTAAAGGAGTTCTGCAAACCCTTTCGACAGAAACAGAGGCATGTCAACGCTTTGTTGGAACCCCTCATCAAGAAGGAGGTGGAGAGATTATTGAGTGCTGCCATTATTTTTCCCATTAGACATTCTACTTGGGTAGCCAATTTAGTGTCGGTTAGAAAGAAGAATGGGGAAATCCGCTTGTGCGTGGATTTTAGGAACTTGAACAAGGCTTCTAAAAAGGATAATTATCCTTTGCCTTCCATGGATGATGTGCTACAAATTGTGAATGGTTCAGAAATGATGTCTTTCTTAGATGGATTTTTGGGGTACAACCAGATACTAGTTGAAAAGGAAGACAGGATGAAAACTGCCTTCACGACCAAGTGGGGAACCTTCGCCTACAAGAGAATGTCATTTGGATTGATAAATGTTGGAGCTACCTTTCAGCATGCAATGGATCATGCCTTCAAAGGTCTCATGGGTAAGTGCATCGTTGTCTACATGGATGACTTGACAGTTTTTTCTAAATCCCGGTTTGACCACGTGAAGCACTTGGAATCTGTCTTCGACAAATGCAGAGAATTTGGCATTTCTTTAAACCCAAAGAAGTGTGTTTTTGGTGTAACTCGAAGGAAAACTCCTTGGACACTTAATCACCAAAGATGGCATTTCCATGGATCCCGAGAGAGTTGAAGCCATATCGGGGATACCCTTTCCCAACTCTAAGAAAGAGTTAAGATCATTTTTTGGGAAAATTAATTTTGTCAAAAAATTCATCTCTGGCTTTGCGAAAATAGTCAAGCCACTAAATGACATGCTGAAGGAAACTGCTAAGATTTCCTGGACAATGGAAGCCAAAGCAACATTCCAAGAGATCAAATCTGCCATCAAACAAGCTCCAGTGCTGGTGAGCCCAGATTTCAGTGCAGATTTTTACCTGTACTCTTTTGCTTCTGAACACACACTTGCAATAGTTTTAACCCAATGAAGAGAAACAGGGGAGCACCCGATTGCCTTCAAAAGTACCAACTTAAAGGGTGCTGAGCTAAAATACTCTCGCTTGGATAAGCAAGCCTATGCCTTGGTGAGAGCAGTCAAGCAATTCAGACATTACATATTGAGAAGCAAAGTCCATGCTATAGTTCCTGATCCAACTGTCAAATATTTATTAAGCCAGGATGAATTGGGTGAGCTAAGAGGTAATTGGGCCATGAGACTGTAGGAGTACGACTTAGAAATCTGGCCTACAAAATTAATCAGAGGACTTGGTTTGTCCCGACATATTGCTGAAATACCTGTAGAGGGAGAAATTAATCAGCTGGATTCTGGATTGGATGATTGGTATGGAGATGTCATTCATCTGCTGAGGTTTGGAATTTGTCCACCTCACCTGAATAGAACTCAAAGAAGAGCATCGAAGCTAAAATCTGCTCATTTTCTACTCAAAGGAGGCAACTTGTACAGAGAAAACTATGCTGGCATATTCTTAAGATGCATTTCTCAGAATGAAGTGAATGAGGTGATGTCTAGTTTTCATGAGAAGTTAGGAGCAGGGCATTCCTCAGGTTCTGCTACTGCACACAAGATATTGAGAGTAGGCTATTATTGGCCTACATTGTTTAAAGATGCACATCAGCATGTGAGAACTTGCCACCAGTGTCATATTTTTGCATCCAAGCAGGCTAATCGAGCTCTACCATTACAACCTGTTATAATAGAAAAACCTTTTATGCAATGGGGACTTGACTTTGTAGGTGTGATAAACCCGAATTCATCAATAGGGCACAAGTATGTTTTAACAACCACTGATTATTGTACAAGATGGGTTGAAGCAACAACCACCATGAGGAGTACAACCCATGAGGTGATCGGATTTTTAGAATCAAATATCATAACCAGGTTTGGAGTTCCTTTGAATTTGGTGTGCGACAACGGACCAACCTTTCAGTCATTAGAATTTGTAGAGTGGGCATACCAGAAGGGGATAGTCATCAAATTTTCATCCAACTATTATCCCCAAGGTAATGGACTAGCTGAGTCCACAAATAAGAATTTGATGAATGCCATCAAGAAGTCTGTTGTAGACAAACCCAGACAATGGCACACACTATTGAAGTATGCACTTTGGGCTGACAGGATAAGACATAAAGAAGCTCTTAAGACTTCCCCATTTGCTTTGTTGTATGGTACTCAACCCATCGTTCCTATCTCTTTAAAATTGCCCACTTATCAATTTGCTTTAGATTACTTTGATGATCATGCAGATGCGGAAGCTCGTGTGTTGGACTTAATTAATTTGCAGGATGAACGACTTCAAGCCTTGGAGCATTTTAGTCGACACCAAGAGACAGTCAAGCGCTGGTTTGACAAAAGAGCCAGAGTGAAGGCCTTCAGACTTGCAGACCTGGTGCTTCTATGGGACAAAGCCCATGAAAAGAAAGGTAAACACACCAAGTTGCAACCTCTATGGATAGGGCCATACCAGATTGCCGAAATC
Organism: Wollemia nobilis; assembly: GCA_028583015.1. NCBI lineage: Eukaryota > Viridiplantae > Streptophyta > Pinopsida > Araucariales > Araucariaceae > Wollemia > Wollemia nobilis. The sequence goes on from JAQPPZ010000521.1 coordinate 17,763,881, forward strand.
CTAGGTAATAATGCATTTCGTCTACAGGACCTGGAAGGTAATTTTCTGAACCTTCCTGTCAATGGTCAATATCTCAAGCATTATTTCTCAGTTGTTCCATCCACTACATCATTTGAGTAATCACAAAGACTTTGTGCATATGTATATATTGTAAATAAAGGTTGAAGTACTGTGTTTTATCTTTTGAGGTCTGTGCAAATTTATCTTTAACTGGTGGCCTTTTTCCCTCCTCTTTAGCTTTTAAATCCTGTTTGTTTAAGTTTTTGCCTAAACAACAAAACACAAATCAACATTTAAAATTGGCGCTAGTGTGTTTTTATTTTTTTTTTTTTTTAAGGATGAAGTAGTGTGTTTTCATTTTGTTTTATTTTTGTTAAGAGATAGTCTGCTAGAACTAAAAAGTGGAACTACTTGTTATTTAGAACAACAATAGAAAGATAATTGGATTTTGTATCTTGCTTGCCACAATTATTTTGATTATAAAGAAACTACTATACTGCTTGGCTGAAGAACTCCCAGGGAATCCAAGAAAAGTTGGTCATGAGAGGGGACTCCGATTCATAAAATTATTTTAAGTGTCCAAGGAAGCTATTGGTACCTAGGTTGAAACGGTTAGTCGATCAATTGCTCGATCAATGAAATATAAAAAAAATTCTAGCAAGGCTTTCCAGATATCGGTATCTTTCAAAAAAAAAAGAGAGAGAAGGTGAAAGTTGGGCAAGCCAACATAAAACTGGCACTCTTTTCTACAAAGAAAAAAAAGAAAAGGTTATGTGATAGAAAGAGATAGCCAAGGCTCCCGAAGGATACATCTCAAACGTGTTCACCAAGCTATAGATGCCACCTCATAGTTGTGAATCAGGGTCTTGAAAATCTAAAGAGTAACTCTGTCGGGGTTGTAAAAGGCTAAACTAGTAAACAGAGCTCTACTCGGTTTCCCCTGCACAATCTAAATAGCTGATCAATCCATAGTAAGCATTCGAAGCCCCGGTCATCCTTGAAGGAAGGTTTATACGCTTATAATCGCACATAAGAATCTTCCTTAAGTGGTTCAACCTAGTATGTCCTTGGGAAACTTTAACAACTAGCAGATAGTAGTTAAATCATTTTAGAAAATATTTGTGGCAAAGCATGGTACATAGTCTAAATTGTTTTGAAACTAGAGTTCTGGATTCTAAATAGTGCTACTATTTTCCTCGTAGATATCGCCATTTGTTGAGAAGCAACACACCCCCACTAAAAAAATGAAATTCCATCCTTTGAAAATATTTAATTTTCATTTTTTCCATAGGGACCCTCTTGAGTTTTTCGGGTTTTAATTCCAAATTTTGCTTGCATCCTTTTTCAAATTTCGCCTACATCAAAGTGTCCAAGTAGGCTTGCATATGGCATTGATTTCAATTTAAAATTTCTGAAATTTTGCATGTTAAATGTATTAATTCATATTAATCATTTCAGAGATTTTAATTTTCAATAGTTTTTCTAAGGTTTAATTATTAAAATCAAATGTTAGGGTTCTTTTAATTATTTCTTCTTCTTGTCGAAAAACTTACTCCAAACTTGAAATCCTCATAACTTTTGGAAGACAAATCCGTTTGAGGTGATTCGAATTTTGGGTGGAAGATATTAAAATTCATCCTTTGTGGCCATGCCAAATTTCTGGACTTTTAGACAAGATTCACTTACCAGAAATAGCAGTTTCTATTTCTGGCTAGCAAACTTCTAAATGCATTTTCTCTTAATCCGTGATGAATTTTTAAGTTCCGTTTGCATATTGGGATACCCATTGGGCTTATTTAGATTCTTGTAAAGTTTCATCAAATTCTGGGCACTTTGAATTTTCGTCATTTTTCTACACCATGTGAAGCTGACCATTCTCGAGCAATTTAAAATTCATTTTTCAAATGTTAAAATCATTTCTGAGTAAGGAAGATCCTTCACCAATATGTAAAAATGCAAAATACAGATGGACAAAGTCACTGGAGTCAACCTACAATTTTTGGAGAATTTGCAAAGTGGAAGAAAAGCTTGAGGGAAATGTCGCGATATCGCGACATGTTCCATTTTCGGACTTGTCTCATTTTCGCGAGGGCACAAGCTTGGAAGAAATGAATTGAGGGAAATGTCACGATATCGCGACATGTTCCATTTTTGGACTTGTCTCATTTTCGCGAGGGCACAAGCTTGGAAGAAATGAATTGAGGGAAATGTCGCGATATCGCGACATGTTCCATTTTGGGACTTGTCTCATTTTCGCGAGGGCACAAGCTTGGAAGAAATGAATTGAGGGAAATGTCGCGATATCGCGACATGTTCCATTTTTGGACTTGTCTCATTTTCGCGAGGGCACAAGCTTGGAAGAAATGAATTGAGGGAAATGTCGCGATATCGCGACATGTTCCATTTTTGGACTTGTCTCATTTTCGCGAGGGCACAAGCTTGGAAGAAATAGATTGAGGGAAATGTCGCGATATCGCGACATGTTCCATTTTCGGACTTGTCTCATTTTCGTGAGGGCACAAGCTTGGAAGAAATAAATTGAGGGAAATGTCACGATATCGCGACATGTTCCATTTTCGGACTTGTCTCATTTTCATGAGGGCACAAGCAAGGAAAAGGTAGCTTGAGGGAAATGTCGCGATATCACGACTTGTTTTACTTTATGAGCAAGGTGCAACCAAAGTATTGTCATTGTTGTCAACACAGTCAGGTTGATCAGTTGATGCAATGGACAGGAGTTCATTGATGAGCAAGGTGCAACCAAAGTGCAATGGACAGGAGTTCATTGATGAGCAAGGTGCAGCCAAAGTATTGTCATTATTGTCAACACAGACAGAGGATCGGTTGATGCAATGGACAGGAGTGCAGAGGTCATTAGATAGATCGGTTGATGAAGTGAACAAGAGTTCAGAGCAGTCAGAGCATGTACAGTGAATTTCCAAGAAGACAGAAGTGGCCCAGATTCAAAGGATCAAAGAAAAAGACAAGTAAGAAAACTGTCGCGATATCGCGACATGTTTTCTGTCGTGATTTCGTGACATATCGAAGGAGAGAGAAAAAGCTGGAAAAGCTGTCACGATTTCGTGACATCCATCGGGGAGGAGAGAAAATTCTAGCAGAAACTATCGTGATTATCATGACATGTTCGAAGAGAGAGAAAGCGCAAGGAAAACTATCGTGATTTCGCGACATGTTGGAAGAAAGAGAAAGGCGAAGGAAAACTGTCACGATTTCGTGACATGTTGGAAGAGAGAGAAGGCAAGTAGAAAACTGTCACGATTTTGTGACATGTTGGAAGCAAAGAAGGCAAGCAAGAAAACTGTCACGATTTCGTGACATGTTGGAGAGAAGCGCGCAGAGCAAGAACAAGCCTGTCATGATTTCGTGACATGTTTGGAGAGAAGGCGCAAGCAAAGAAAACTATCGTGATTTCGTGACATGTTTGGAGAGAAGGCGCAAGCAAAGAAAACTGTCACGATTTCGTGACATGTTTGGAGAGAAGGCGCAAGCAAAGAAAATGTGTCACGATTTCGTGACATGTTTGAGAGAAGGAGCTTGCAAAGAAAAGTGTCACGATTTCGTGACAATCTGCAAGAGAGGTAGTACGGATGAAAATGTGTCACGATTTCATGACATGTTTGAGAGAAAGAGCTTGCAAGGAAAAGTGTCACGATTTCATGACATATTGCAAGAGGAAGAGCTAAGGAGAAAAAGTGTCACGATATCGTGACATGTCGGTTTTCACGATCCGATGAGAAGAGAAGAGCTAAGGAGAAAAGATGTCATGATTTCACGACATGTCCACCATGACTAAGAGGGAGAGAGAATGTACGGAGATAGAAATGTCACGATTTCATGACAAGAGAGCGAAGACTGAAAGGATAAGAAAATGAAAGATCATGGACTTAGCTATTGACAAATTCAAGGAGGAAGAGCTCAGAGGTGAAAGTGTCATGATTTTGTGACATGTTCCATTTTCAGCGGTAAGGAAGAAAAGACAGAGAGCGAAAGTGTCGTGATTTCATGACATGTTTCGTTTTTCACTAGTTGCATGCAAAGAAGAGTGTACGGCAGAAAGTGTCACGATTTTATGACATGTCATGTTTTCTAGTGCTTGCAGAGAAGAGTGTAACGAAAGTTGTCATGATTTCATGTACATGTCATGTTTTTCACAGTGCATGAGAGAAGAGTGTAAAGAAGCAAAAGTGTCACGATTTCATGACATGTCATGTTTTCACGGGTGCATGCCGAGAAGAGGACAAGGAGGTAAAAAATGTCATGATATCGTGACATGTCATGTTTTCATGGTCAAATGCCAAGGAAAATTCAAAGGGGCAAAAATGTCACGATATCGTGACATGTTTCTATGTGACTTAGAGCTAAAAGGAGAACCCAATCGAAGTAAAGTTAACTGAAGAAGAACTACAATTACAAGGGAAGTTGCATAGGAAAATCATGCAACTAAGTTAAGAAGAGTTAACTGAAGTCATGAGCATAAATAAATCATGTAAAAAAAATAAGAACCATTACAGTGGAGTTACAGAGAGAAATCATGCAGTTAAATAAGAATAGTGAACTGAAGTAATTACGTAGTTACAAGGGAGTACGATAAACAAAAGTCATTACTAAGTTACAGGAGCCGTTACAAAGAAATATCATGCAACAGTGGTTACTAAAAGTCATCAGATGAAGACCACGAGTTGGACAAAGAAACGTCTCGAAGCCCAAACAAAGAACCGTTCTATTAATAAGATTGCATGTGAGAATAAAGGAGTCGTTACTATTAATAGGCTGCATGCGTGAATATGGAAGTTAAGAATAGAAATAGAACACAATTATAAAAGGAGATTTGCATGAAGTAGTAAGGTTGAGCTCCATGTGAGAAGAGAGAGCAGCGTGTTGCAGAATAGAGGGAAAGTGCTACGAAAAAGAGAATAGAGAGCACGACTGAGACAACGCGTCTGAGAAAGAGCAACTGAAAGAGAGAGCGCAGCTGAGAGAGAATGCGGCTGTAAGTGCGCAGAAGGAATATGTGTTTCCTAGATTGAAAGAGAGGTTGGGTGAGCAATAGACCAGTGAGGGTCTTGTAAAAGTGAAGGCATATTTATGTCAATCTAAGATTCAAAATAGAAGTCCAAGTTGGTGCTTGGAATCAGGGGTTGGTGCTCCTTTCTATTGGTGCAGATAAATTAGGGGTTGGTGCTCCTTCCAGTGGGTGCTGGTAAACTGATTGTGAAGTTGGTGCTTTGCAAAGGCTGGATTTGGATGGGAGTCCAAGCAGTCTATTTTTGAGGAGTAGCCAAAACTGGTGAACCTCGTTAAATCTTGTGTTATGTGTTGCTATCTTGTTACACTTGCTGCATCTGGTTTTAAGCATTCATTAGTTCTGAATTAAGAGATGAAGATTTAAGTTTTTAATTAGCTGCACTGATTCACCCCCCTCTTAGTGCCATTGTAAGACTAACAATTGGTATCAGAGCCAAGTTCCTAGTTTAGGCTAAATCAGTCAAGGTTGATCTTGGATTAGTACACAATGGCTAAAAAGAATAGATCCTCCTTCAAAAAGGCATCCCAGCCAGTTTCAGTTCTTGTGGAAGAGAAAATTGAACCAGAGAAGGTAGAAGAAGTGGATTCTAAAGTATGTGATGAAAATCTTGAGATTGAAGTAGATTTAGAAGGTGAGTTGATACTCGCACTTGAAGAGTTGAGTATAGAAAAGAAAAAGAACAAAAGAATGTCCAAGAAGTTAGAAGAATATGGGGATGAGATTGAAGATCTCTTCCTACAAGTTCAAAAGGCCAAGAAATCAGAAGAAGCCTTGAAGACACACCTGGATGATGAGGATGATGTATGCAACACAAGTGAAGAGGAATCTAACAAAGTTATTGTTGATCTAAAGCTGCAAGTAGAACAATACAAAAGGATTGAAGATATTCTCATGTCTCAAATCAATGAGAAAGAGACTGTTTGCTGCCAACAAGAAGAAGAGATTGTTTCATTGAAGAAACAACTAGAAGAGGCCAATATAAATCTCAAATATGAGAAGAGCACAGAGTTGCTAGATAAAATGATAAAGCAACAAAGAAGCTCCACGGCTAAGCTTGGTCTTGGATTTGAAGCTGAACAACCTTCATCTTCCAAATATGCAAAAAGAAGAAGTCCACTGTTGAAGGATCAAAGCGAGAAAAGTCTGAAGCTGAACAACCCTCATCTTCCAAATATGCAGAGAAGAAGAAGTTCAAGGTTGAAGCTGAATCTTCAAAAGGAAGAAAGCATCAAAGAAGATCTACAACAAAGCAACCACAACAAAAGAGGTTCTCTCACTCTCACTCTTTTAATAATAATGCTTTTAATGGCTATTGTTCTAAATGCAACTGCTATGGTCACAAGGCAATTTATTGTGGACTGAACAATAGATCAAAAAGTTATGCTGTTAAAAACACATATGCTTTTCTGAGTGAACACCCTATGCAATGTTTTAAATGTAATGGCCATGGGCACATTGCAAGGTTTTGTCCAAGCACTTCTGTATCCAATCTAAGGCAAGACCATAGATTTCATCATACACACAGAATGCAATACAGACAGGGAATAAAACATGTGCAATGTTTTAAATGTAATGGTCAAGGGCACATAGCAAGGTTCTGTCCAAGCACTTTTGTATCTAATCTAAGGCAAAACCCTAGATTTCATCAGACACAAAGAGTGCAACACAGACAGGGAAGAAATCATGTGCATCAAAGAAAGGAAAGTAATCATCCATCAAGGATGCACAAGAGACAACCACCCAAGAGAAATGTTCAAGTTCACGAAAAGGTTCAAACCAGGGATGCAGTTGAAAAACTCAAGCCCAAGTTCAAGAAATCTTGGAGAAAGAAAGAAGAGAGGAAATCGTGTCTCCTTGGACAGAAGGAGATTACTCCTCTATTGCACTAAGCAGCTCCAGGTAGCACATCCTCAGGGGGAGCAATGTTAAAGTTTATTTTAATGCTCCTATGTATTTGTGTAATTATCTGAGGATGAAAGGAAAGTAGTCGGGGAGTTGTTGTATAACTGTCAAAGTGTGTTTTCTGTTCATACTATTGTTTGTGGTAGTGCCATGAAGGTGGTGATTAAATTGAGAGTTGTCTTTATTGGTAATATTGCTATATGTCATTGTTGTACTGTTGATGGTTCTTACTGCCACTGTCAAAAGTTAAGGATTATAATAGTTCAGATGATTTGGTTGGTTTTGTGGTACTGTGTTTGATGCTTGCATAGAGTTGGCAGTAAAATTGCAGTGTTGGTACAGTGTTGGACAAAAGTTGGTACAAGTGTGAGTCACTTGTCAATGTTGTTGACAGATGTGAAATCAACGTTTTGAATGGGAAGATTGAAGGAGAGGTTTATAATGAGCAGCCAGATGGTTTCCAACCTGGTGATGATTGGTTGAGTTGATTGATTAAGCCTTTGAAGAAGGCCTTTGGGAAATATTTGAGGACAGTGCTAGGACAGATTTCCAGATACATGATTTGGGCTTACTCCATTGAGATTGATTTGAGCAAGTTATTCTTTGCATTGGTGATTTATGTTGGTGGTTGTTTTGTTCAAATACCTTTGGAAGGAAAAGGATGTCTACTAGTTTCCTTTTCATGTAGTGATTGGTTGAATGCTTCAAGGTTAATCTTGAGTTGAATGATGTTGGTTAAACCTTGTCTATAAGCATTGTTGTTAAAGCCCTAATTGGTTGAGAAAAGATATTGGTTGTAGAAAGAACATGAGTATCATTGTTATATGAGTTATTGCATGGTTGGCAATTGTTGGGTTGTGTTTCATGTTCTTGAGAAAAGCATACTACATCTATCTTATTCTTTTGAGATTGAGATTGAGTTGAGATTGAGATTGGGAGTTAAGTATAGAACATATTGAGTCTCTAACAATTCTCTTTATGCTTCTATGAGGTTGATGAATCACATTGGGTCTCTAACAATTCTCTTTGTGGGTTCATGCTAAGCAAGTTTTTCTTGATGAACTTGTGAGCTGATTTGGACAAGTTCTAGTGAAGACTTGTGAGCTGAATTGGACAGGTTCTAGTGAGGACTTGTGAGCTGATTTGGACAAGTTCTATGTGAGCTTGTTAAGCAGGTTCTGTGTGAGCCTATTGATAGAGTACAGAGAATAGAGTCTCAATGGATAGAGATCCAGAAGCCAACACAGTTGAAGATAGATCTGAGTGAGGTTTCTTCAAGTGGGAGAGGTCCACCTGGCAAAGTCTTCTATAATATAACAATTGAAGAGAGGTCCACCAGTCAGTAGTGGATACCTTCACAATAATTGGAGTGGTCATGCTTCCCAAGAACTGACTAGCTATCAGGACCACATTCTCAAGGGGAGCATTTATATATTTGATTATCTTTTTGCTCATGTTTGTAATTTTTACTAACAATTGGTATTGCTAACTGTAATAATTTTTGCCTGAGGATGATGTGCATGGACTCAGGGGGAGTTTGCAGCCACCCTTTGGTATTATTGTCAAAGGGGGAGAAGAATTACAGGTAATTGCACACAATTACGTGTGTTGCCAACAATTCCAAAGGGGGAGATTGATGAGCAAGGTGCAACCAAAGTATTGTCATTGTTGTCAACACAATCAGGTTGATCAGTTGATGCAATGGACAGGAGTTCATTGATGAGCAAGGTGCAACCAAAGTACAATGGATAGGAGTTCATTGATGAGCAAGGTGCAGCCAAAGTATTGTCATTGTTGTCAACACAGACAGAGGATCGGTTGATGCAATGGACAGGAGTGCAGAGGTCATTAGATAGATCGGTTGATGAAGTGAACAAGAGTTCAGAGCAGTCAGAGCATGTACAATGAATTTCCAAGAAGACAGAAGTGGCCTAGATTCAAAGGATCAAAGAAAAAGACAAGTAAGAAAACTGTCACGATATCGTGACATGTTTTCTATCATGATTTCGTGACATATCGAAGGAGAGAAAAAGCTGGAAAAGTTGTCACGATATCATGACATATCGGAGGAGAGAGAAAATACTGGAAAACTGTCATGATTTCATGACATGTTTGAAGAGAGAGAAAGCACAAGGAAAACTATCATGATTTCATGACATGTTGGAAGAGAGAGAAAGCGCAAGGAAAATTGTCACGATTTCATGACATGTTGGAAGAAAGAAGGCCAAGAGAAAACTGTCATGATTTCATGACATGTTGAAAGAAAGAAGGCAAAGAAAACTGTCATGATTTCATGACATGTTGGAAGAAGAAGGCAGAAGAAAACTATCATGATTTCACGACATGTTAGAGAGAAGAAGAAAAAACTGTCACGATTTCATGACATGTTCGGAGAGAAGGGCAAGAAAGAAAACTGTCATGATTTCATGACATGTTTGGAGAGAAGGCGCAAGCAAAGAAAATTATCATGATTTCATGACATGTTTGGAGAGAAGGCGCAAGAAAAAATGTGTCACGATTTCGTGACATGTTTGAGAGAAGGAGCTCACAAAGAAAAGTGTCACGATTTCATGACAATCTGCAAGAGAGGCAGTACAGATGAAAATGTGTCACGATTTCATGACATGTTTGAGAGAAAGAGCCTGTAATAAAAAGTGTCACGATTTCATGACAAATTGCAAGAGGAAGAGCTAAAGAGAAAAAGTGTCACGATATCACGACATGTCACGTTTTCACGACCCGAAGAGAAGAGAAGAGCTAAGGAGAAAAGATGTCACGATATCGTGACATGTCGCATTTCTGACTAAGAGAGGAGAGAGAATGTACGAAGATAGAAATGTCGCGATACCAGAGAGGAAGACTCAAGGATGAAGTGTCATGATTTCATGACAAAGCAAAACGAAAGAGCATGGAAGAAAAGTGTCATGATTTCATGACAAATTCAAGGAGGAAGAGCTCAAAGGCGAAAGTGTCATGATTTCATGACATGTTCCATTTTCACGGGCGTAAGGCAGAGAAAAGCACAAGGCAGCGAAAGTGTCACGATTTCGTGACATGTTCCATTTTTGCTAGTGCATGCAAAGAAGAGTGTACGACAGCGAAAAGTGTCATGATTTCGTGACATGTCATGTTTTCGCTAGTGCATGCAGAGAAGAGTGTACGAAAAAAGTGTCATGATTTCGTGACATGTCATGTTTTCACAGTGCAAGCAGAGAAGAGTGCAAGGAAGCAAAAGTGTCACGATTTCATGACATGTCATGTTTTCATGGGTGCATGCCGAGAAGAGGACAAGGAGGCGGAAAATGTCATGATATCGTGACATGTCATGTTTTCATGGTCAAATGCCAAGGAAAAGTCAAAGGGGCAGAAATGTCACGATATCGCGACATGTTGTTTCTGCGTGACTTAGAGCTAAAAGGAGAACCCAACCGAAGTAAAGTTAACTGAAGAAGAACTACAATTACAAGGGAAGTTGCAGAGGAAAATCATGCAGCTAAGTTAAGAAGAGTTAACTAAAGTCATGCAACAGATACAGGGGCCATTACAAAGTAAAATCATGCAACAAAAATAAGAACCATTATAGGTGGAGTTACAGAGAGAAATCATGTAGTTAAATAAGAATAGTGAACTGAAGTAATTACGACAGTTATAGGGGCAGTTACAGTGATAGTAAATAGAAGTCATTACTACAGTTACAGGAGCCATTACAAAGAAATATCATGCAGCAGTGGTTACTGAAAGTCATCAGACGAAGACCACGAGTTGGACAGAGAAACGTCTCGAAGCCCAAACAAAGAACCGTTCTATTAATAAGATTGCATGTGAGAATAAAGGAGTCATTACTATTAATAGGCTGCATGCATGAATATGGAAGTTAAGAATAGAAACAGAACACAGTTATAAAAGGAGATTTGCATGAAGTAGTAAGGTTGAGCTCCGTGCGAGAAGAGAGAGCAGCGTGTTGTAGAATAGAGGGAAAGTGCTACAAAAAAGAGAATAGAGAGCACGACTGAGACAACGCGTCTGAGAAAGAGCAACTAAAAGAGAGAGCACAGCTGAGAGAGAATGCGGCTGTAAGTGCGCAGAAGGAATATGTGTTTCCTGGATTGAAAGAGAGGTTGGGTGAGCAATAGACCAGTGAGGGTCTTGTAAAAGTGAAGGCATATTTATGTCAATCTAAGATTCAAAATAGAAATCCAAGTTGGTGCTTGGAATCAGGGGTTGGTGCTCCTTTCTGTTGGTGCAGATAAATTAGGGGTTGGTGCTCCTTCCAGTGGGTGCTAGTAAACTGATTGTGAAGTTGGTGCTTTGCAAAGGCTGGATTTGGATGGGAGTCCAAGCAGTCTATTTTTGAGGAGTAGCCAAAACTGGTGAACCTCGTTAAATCTTGTGTTATGTGTTGCTATCTTGTTACACTTGCTGCATCTGGTTTTAAGCATTCATTAGTTCTGAATTAAGAGATGAAGATTTAAGTTTTTAATTAGCTACACTGATTCACCCCCCCTCTCAGTGCCATTGTAAGACTAACATTACTTTCATGAGAATATGATCTTGGAATAAGGAAATCAAACCCTAATGCTCATTACATGTTAGAGTTTCGCTCAAATTTAATTTTGCCCTAAAATATTTTAAAGTCCATTAAAGTTTTGAATTATTACGAAGGCTAATTACTTGATATGGCATTGTGGATTTATATTCATTTTAATAAATTTGGCCATTCTTTAAATTTTTCATCACCCATCCAAAGGAAGTGGAAGCTTTTTCAACACAGTCCAAACCCTAGAAATATTTAAATGAAAAATTTAATTAATTAAAATGAAAAACATTAAAAAACCTTTGGAAAAAATAAAAAAATAATTAAATTAATAATATTAAAGTTCTAAACCTTTGCTTTTCTTTTGCAAAAAGTGATCTGACAGTTGCATAATTGCGGAAGTAATGGCAAAAAATATAGACAAACCTAAATTTCGACACAAATCAAGCAAGGACCATCAGATGGAAATAGGAAATACCGGGAATTTTTGATCCGTTCAGATTTTACAGATCTGGCTGCAAATAAAAACTTTAAGGAATTTGTCGATGGATGCATTTGCCGAGAAAATTTATGGCAAAAGTAATGGTGGGCAAAGAATTTCAACTCGAACCAAACAAAGGCGGTTGTGCAAGGATAGAAGGCCCGGGAAGTTAGTGACTCATCCAGATTTTGTAGAGGAATTAATGAGATGCTCTGACGGCTTACCAAAATATGAAGATATATTTACATGTGGTGTCCATTTGATGAGGATGAAACCAAGTCTTATCTTCTCCATTTATGGCAAGATCCACATGAATATTTTCAAAGTGATTAGGGCTTATCAAAAACTCTATAAAAATGCCTTATATTGTAAAGCCTCGACAGTGGGATTTTTATGATAAGATTTAGATATTTGGAAGAAGATATTTTTGAAAATATTAGGATTTGTCCTGAGTCTATATATACTTCTTTTGAATGTAAAGTCTGGATGCGAAAACTTAGAATAAAAGACATTTTAGCAATTTCTTGCAAATCTTGTTTGAATGCTTTATTCTGTACCTGGGGTTGGTGTGACATCATTTTTCTATGATAGCGTGGCCAAGAGCCTAATATCTTTTGGATTGTGATAAGTGCATCTTCTTCTTTTTTTCGTCTCACTAAGGTCTATTTATTTTAGTTGTAAATCTGTGTTATCAAGATTGAATATGCTACTAGGCTTCATTTCGTTTGTTGTATGCTAGAAAAAATTAAATATTTAAGGTTTGGGTCTATTCTAATTGCTCTATCCTCACTACGCAAGCTAGGCTGCTGGTGAGAGATACCAATTGACACCGACTTCCCTTATATTTATGATTTTCTTTTAGATTTGTGTCATCTTCGTCTTATGCTCTTAGTAGAAGGTGATCTTAGAAAGTTGGACACCTTCCTCTTTGATTAGTTTTATTGTGAAGCTAAATAGTGTAACTGAAATTGGTAGTTTTGATTTGCAACTAAGGTAGATAAGATTCTCTTTTATGCCCTACCCTACTCTCTCTATTCCACCGTTAATTGATCCATTTTTATTTTCTTTTAAATTTGTCTTTTATTTAATCTACTAAAGCATAAAGAGCTATATCAAAGAACTGATTGTAAATCCAATTTTCAACAAAGATAACAACCTCTAAACATTATTGAACGAAGGTTGAACTAGTTGTAAGGTAATAGAGAGTCTACTTGAAACTATTCTAAAAGCAAAAAAGAGTGAATAACCATTCGATCCAATTCTGTAACTCACACCTTGGATAACTAGCAAGATCCTAAAGTGAGTGGGATTTATCCTGTAAAAGTGTTATTGGTATTTTATGCTCATTCTTCATGAGGTGTGTATGAAAGACGAAACAACATAACAAAAAGAAGAAAATGGTTAATTCCAGGAGGTACCAAAATATTTATACCCAATTGGATCTTGTTAGCATACCAAATCTCTATCCCATTGCTAAAATTTCAAGATGATAAATTTGGCTAAGTGTAGAAGGCATCAAAAATTTTATACCTATTTGAAGCCCATAGGGTACTGAATCTCCATCACCCTGAGATAACTATGCATAAATTTGGTAGCAATCTCAATAAGCATCCGATAGCTATGAACGAGCAAAGGCAAGTCAAGATTAGAATCCAACACCAACCTACCTACATGAGGACTATCATCATCTCATGACACCTATTGGATAAGATCACCTATCAGAAGAATCTCAATAATATGGTTATGCTTAGGGCCATCATGCAAGTAATAGGGTGGCTCAACTAAAAAAGGTTAATAAAAAGCAATGAACCAGATGCAAGCAGTAGGGTCAACATGACTCAAGATGATGTAGATCTTGGCTAGATAAGCCATGATTAGGTAGTTGGAGCAACCATACCTCCAAGTAGTTCAATCAAGCTAGCACACCTTCTGACATAACAATAATCCATTTCTAAGGCAATGATGCTTTGACAACTATAACATTGTAAAAGGTCTATAAATACTAAGATGTAAAATGAAAAAAGGTTAGCTCTTAGGCTTTTACAATTCATATGTAAGAACAGAATATTTACATCTTAATACAAAGAGATTGTTGTTTGGCCTCTAGTTCAATTCATTTGCAGAACATGTATGTATGGATGACTACTTATTTCTAATTTTAGCCTGTTGAATGCTCATGGTGTTTACTCTAATTTCTAAATTTATGCTTATGTTCATTCACTTGTTCTAGAATTTATAGTCTGATAAGCTACATTATATTGAAACTAAATATTCTATGGTTGATAGTAAAACTAGTTGGTCTATTAGGTAATTGATTGTTTATTTGCATAGTCTTCTATTATGCATGTGTCTTGATGTTGCTTAATCTACACCAACATAAGTTCTAGCTTCAACTCCTTTTACTTCTTTCAGCACCCTTTTCCCCCACACTTTAGGAATAGTTAGCTAGAACTTCAAAGGAACCGACCTCCTCTAAAGATTGACCATCGAAGCCTCATAGCTTCTAGGTCATTCAATGTTGGTCAAGGTCTATGGGTGCACAACCTTTCCATTAGATAGATTTCTAGACCAATAATTTTTGGCATGCTCGATGGGACCCAATCCCACTATTTTGATAAGATCAAAGACATGGTGATTCTCTGCTCATTATAAATCTTCATTTTAATCACCTAGTGACTTCATCTAACGATATCCAAAAATATTTGCATATCCACTTTATTATTAAGTTACTTTGCTAAAATCTTCAGATACATGATCACAAGACAAGCAACTAGAGAATCAGAGGAACCTATTGAGTTTCTAGAATTGTAGTTTGGTAACTTTAGAATACATCCTATCTTCCCATCTATTTCAACGCCCTCTTCAGTCCTTACTAAAAATTTGACTAGCACAACCAATCATATTACTACCAATCCTACTCCTATAATCCCTCCTCTTGCACAAACAACAATGGTTGCAAATCAAAATCAAAATGCTCAGAACTACCCAACCTAGAATCATACAGGTCCTCTCAATTTACCTATCCAAAATCCTATTCCTTAGGTAGCTCTAAAAGCATTACCAATGTATGATGGCACCGATAAGACTACATATGAGCATTATCAAGATGTAGCATCATTAGCCGCCATACATAATATTCAAGAAGAGGATGTCATGATAAGGTTATTAGTAATATCATTGAAAGGAAAAATATCATACTAGTATAGAACCTTACCAGATTTAACTATAACTTCATGGAATGAGTTGGCTGGCAAGTTGATTGAAGAATTCAATGAACAAGCAGATCCCTTCTCTCTACTAACATAATTCACTATAATTCAAAGGCACCCACAAGAAGAAATAATAGATTTCAACATTAGATTCAATCAAACATGGAGAAGGGTACCTCAAGGTCTATGCCCAACCAATGAACAAGCAATGTACTACTATTTGAGGGCTTTTCATTCAGACTTGGGTATGTCCATAAGGTAGTCCAATGTGTTAACATTCCCAAAAATATTTCAAGAAGCATTAAAAGTAGAAAAGGATCTGATTGCTATAGGGATATTACCTCCAAAAATGATAATGCCTATATACCCAAAATTTCCTCAACAACAAATATCAACTTCTGCTATACCAAGCTCTTTCCCAGAAACTACTCCTCTGATCAATTTCCCATCCTAGCCACCTATACCAACTTCTCAAATGCTTCCTACTCCTCCTATAGTCCCATTACTCCCACCACCTACTACTATCCCTACATTACCAACCCCTGATCCTCAAATAATTGCCTTCCAAGAAATGGTAACAACTATGAAGAACCTCACAAATGAAGTCATAGCTATGAAGTGAAGAGAAGTTGAGAGAAACTTTCAACCATGAAGATTTCCATCTATCACAAGGGATCAAGCTACCTCCACTAGCAAGCCTTTAGAAAAGTCTAATACCATATACAACAATCAAGAGGAGGAACCTTCTTCCTTAGGATCTGAGTCTAACTATTGGTGCTCAACCTACAATGACCCACATGGTGAAAGTACATGTATGATGCATCAACATTACATTCAAAAGATTGCAATTGAGAAGGTAGAAAAGGCACAAAAGGGGCAGGTAAATATGATGAGAGAAATGGATTACAATTTCATGATGCCATCTATGGAACAAGTGGTGGTTCTTACAAGGTCCGAAAAGAAGCCCTTGCTCATTGATCCTAAAATCATGGATCCTTTCAAAGTACCTTCTAAATCATAGGATAGTCCAAAGAAGGATGTGCCTCAGCTTACCCCGATTCAAAAGATAGTTCAACAATAGCAGAAGGGAACTAAAGAAAGTGAAGGGAAAGAATAGGCTAGAGATAAGCTAAGATATCCTTCCCTAACTAAATGATAGAGGATTGAAGCTACCCAGGATTATAAGAATAAATATGATGAACCTATAAAGGAACATAGAAAATAGCCGAACTCTTCCAGTTTCAACATTGTGGAAGAATTGAAGAAAACCCCATCAAAAGTTAGCATGTATGATGCACTCCTCATTCTAGGATAAATTGATCTCTTGTAGGCCTCACTCAAATAAATAAAGAGTCAAGGGAAGCAATAGGTAGAGTTGAATTTAGCTCAAGGACACCCTACTTCAATAACTGAAAAGAACAGGCCATCTCCATTTTACTTGTCCTTACGAATGGAAGGATGGGTAGTACACAATTGTATGATTGACTCGGAGCAGCTACCACTATCATGCCCAAAGTAGTTTATGAAATAATGGGTATGGAATACACAAGAAGTAGTCTTGGAGTGCTACAGTTGGATGGCACACCTGTGAAAATAGTAGGGGTAATCAAAGATGTCCCCATGAAATTGCATAGAATACCCCAAATCACTATCATTCAGGAAATTGTAGTGGTAGATTTAGAACCCTATTTTAGGATGTGCTTGTCAAGAGAATTTACTACCAAGTTGGGTGGTTATTTATCTCTTGATTACTCCCATATGGAGGTTCCATTCAAAGGTAAAAGAGTCAAGATATTTTCTGAAAAGCCATCCTCATTCCATATAGAAAAGTTGGAAGAAGAGCAACAAGCTGACACAATCAATATAACCACTCAAGAAATAGATCTGATGGAGGAAGTGTTGGAGGATCTCCAAATAGAAGATCAATTTTCCATAAGAAATTTTAATGCTATGATTGAAATAGGAATAGGTACCTATTCAATCATGAAGCCGGAAGAAATAAAACTCATAATTCTGACAGACAAGATTCCCAAACAAGACCAAATTTGGAAATTGTTCTTTGATGGTGCTAGATGCAAGAATGGTGTTAGAGTAGGTATAGTGCTAATATCACCAACTAGAATGGAAAAGACCTTCTCATACCAGCTGACATGGAGCTGCACAAACAATGCAGTAGAATATGAAGCACTATGTTTGGGGTTGAGGAAAGCTAAAAAATGGGAATCAAGCAACTATAAATTTTTGGTGATTCTGAACTGGTAGTTAATCAAGTCATAGAGAAATGTAGTAGCAAACAACACTACCTCAAGGCTTATAGAAATAGGGTATGGGACTTATTAGAGTCTTTTGAAGCCTTAAACATCAAAGCTATCCCTAGAGAACACAATACTCATGCTAACATACTAGCTTCCATGGGAGCAAATTTATATCCAATATCCAACATCATTCACAAAGCTAAGATAGTAAGGCTTGTTTATAGACCATATGTACCAGATAAAGATATATTTTAGTAGGTATTTGAGAATGATGAACAAATAATTGATTTCCTAATTCAAGAAATGAATTGTATAAGTGATCAACTACCAAAAGAAGATGAAGAAGGTGAAATGATTTAGCTAAAGAATAATCATATCCCCAAAGGATTGATAACTTTAGAAAGCTTATTTGATAATAGTGATAGACCAGTTACCCATAGAATTGAGGTTGATAGTAAGAGTTATAAAGGGATGCAAATTGAACCCGGAAAGGATATCAACATTGGTGTACATTGTTCAGAGGAAGAAGTCAATCAGACTATGGATTTGTGCAAAGAGTTTAATGATATCATAGCTTGGACATATGAGGATCTCAAAGTATATAACAAGGATACTATTCAACATACTATTGAGCTTATGCCAGATGCAAGGCCCTTTCGATAGAAGCAACAATGAGTAAATCCCAAGATAGAGGCTTTGATGAA
The DNA here is from genome assembly GCA_028583015.1 of Wollemia nobilis. Taxonomy (NCBI): domain Eukaryota; kingdom Viridiplantae; phylum Streptophyta; class Pinopsida; order Araucariales; family Araucariaceae; genus Wollemia; species Wollemia nobilis. The sequence goes on from JAQPPZ010000521.1 coordinate 17,782,013, forward strand.
GCAAGAACTATTGAAGTTGTTAACTACCAAAATCATATACCCCATCAAGCACTCTACATGGGTTGCTAATTTGGTGTTAGTCAAGAAGAAAAATGGAGATATCCATCTATGTGTGGACTTTCAAAACTTGAACCAGGCCTCCTTGAAGGATCATTATCCCCTCCCACAAATTGATCAAATCTTACATACTATAGTCGAAGCCAAAAGGTTTTCTCTTTTGGATGGATTTTTTGGTTTTAATCAGATTTGGGTTAAATATGAGGATCAATATAAGACAACATTCACCACAAAATGGGGTACATTTGCATATCAATGCATGCCTTTTGGGCTATCAAATGTAGGTGCCACTTTTCAAAGGGCTATGGATTTAGCATTTGGTGAGTTGGTGAATAAGATAATCCTAATCTACCTGGATGATATGATTGTATTCTCTCATGATAAGAGTAAGCATATTGAGCATCTTCGGATGGTATTTGAGAAATGTAGAGAATTTGGGGTGTCTTTGAATCCCAAGAAATCAATCTTTGTAGTACATGAAGGAAAATTATTGGGACATGTGGTATCAAAAATAGGATTGGCAATTGATCTGGATAGAGTTAAAGCCATCTGATCTCTCTCTCCCACTGAACAAAAAGGGACTCTAGTCATTCTTTGGATAGATTAATTTTATCCAAAAATTCATCTCAGATTTTGCTCAAATAGTAAAACCAATGACTGAGATGTTGAAGCAAGGAGTAGAATTCAAATGGATAGATGCCCGAAGAAGACCTTCAAGGAGATCAAGGAGGCAATATCTCAAGATCCCATTCTCATTAATCTAGACTACTCCAAGGACTTTATTCTCTATGCATTTGGAGTAGAAGGGAGCTATGCAATTATCCTAACTCAAAAAATGGAGCAAGATAATGAAAGACCAATAGCCTTCTTAAGTCAAACATTTCAAGATCATGAAGAAAAGTATAATTTCATTGAAAAACAAGTCTATGCTATCATGAAATCTCTAAAGAAATTTAGGTATTTTGTTTCTCAAAGCAAGACTCTAGTATATGTAGTACATCCAGATGTCCAAAAATTTGTGATTCAAGGAGAACTTGGTGACAAGAGAGCCGATTGGGTAACTAAAATCTAGGAGTATGATATTGAGATTAGACCAAAAAAATTGATAAGAGGTAGAGCCCTATGCCAGAGTTTAGCAGAGTCTGCATCTCAGAATGCTAATATGTCAAATCAAGTTGAATATGATACTAGGTCGAAGATAGAAACAAGGTAACCAGAGAACTAGATTGAACAGTTGCATCATTACTTTGCTTCAGGGAGATGTTTAGATGGCTTGACTGCATCCTAGAGATGAATATTCAGATTACAAGCTAGAAAATATATGTTGATTGAAGATATCCTATATCAAAGAAACTTTGATGGGGTACTATTAAGATGCCTACATCCAGAGAAAACCAGAGAAGTACTCGAAGAGTTTCACAAAGGCTTCTCAAGAGGCCACTATTCTGGATAGACTACTACAACAAATATTCTAAGGGTCGAATATTATTGGTCATCCATTTTTTAGATGCATTCAAATGGGCCAGAGCCTATGAAAAATATCAAAAGTTTGTAGGTAAAGGTAAACATCCGACAATGCCATTACACCCGATAGTTGTGGAAGAGCCATTTTAACAATGGGGTTTGGATTTCATTGGTATGATTAACCTAAATTCATCTATTAGACATAATATATTTTAATAACAATAGATTATTTCACAAAATGGATTGAGGTAGAAGCTACGAAACATGTTGATCAAGACATTATGATTGAATTTATGGAAAGATTAATCACTAGATTCAAAATTCTAGCAACCATTGTATCAGATAATGTTAGATCTTTCATAGGAGCTAAAACTATTGATTTTGCAAGGAAGTATGGGATATATTAGAATGCTTCATCAAATTATTACCCTCAGGGGAATGGTCTTGCAGAGTCCACCAACAAGAATCTGCTAAAAATTATCAAAAGGAGTATTGAAGATAATCCTAGAAGTTGGCATTTATTGTTGGATCAAGCACTATGGGCTGATCGGATCATAATCAAGAAGGCCCTAAAAACTTCTCCTTACGCTCTAGTTTATGGTAAGGAAGTTGTGCTACCAATTAACCTAGAGCTTTCGACGTTAAGATTCATTAAGGAAAATTATTTGGATGATCTACAACATGTAGAAAGAAGGATGGCGAAGCTGGTTCAATTAGAAGAAAAATATGAATAGGCATATAACAATTTTTGTCACCATTAGATAGTTGTCAAATGTTAGTTTGACAAAAAGGCCATGGCAAAGATATTTGAAGAAGGTGACCTGGTGCTCAAATGGGATGTGAACAGAGCGAAACCTGACTCACATGAAAAGTTTGATTCAATGTGGTCTAGACCATACATGATCGAACAAAAGAAAGACTTGAATGCCTTTCAATTGTGACACCTGGATGACCATATACTACCAATTCTGGTAAATGGTCAACACCTGAAGCATTATGCTTAGGACAAGTGGCATCCCTCTTGTATATATGTAAATATGATGCATGTACACTTCTTGTAAATATGGAATTTTGTCTTTTCTAAACAAGGTGGTGCTTACTAAAATTAATGCCCAAAGGTGGGTAGATCATCTATCTACCTAGCATCTCAGGCTGCACAACCCCTCACCACATTCTAACTGAGCCACTAATCAAGAGGTCCAAAAAATGATTGGTATTTCATGGCACATCTCACAAGGTGGTTGTCAGATTAATGGTTGTTAGAATCCATAGGCCACCCATGATCAATAAATCCTATAATTTCATTGGTTAGATGAACTACCAAATACAATGTGTGACATTAATATTGCAATGGTTGGTGATCCCGATGAGATTTTCTTAGATTAGTATACAATCATAGGTCCATGAAATTATGCTACCTCAACCAAATTTGTTAGAAGTAGTTATGTCAAAATGCACTCCAAGCAATGAATCGATTGGTTGTCAACTTGAAGTTTAAAACTACAATAGAATGTTGCAGGGTGATGACACTCCTTCTAAGCATATGTGTCAAATTTTTGAAAGGGGCAACAATTTCCTAGATAAATATTTCTTAGCATGTGTAATCCATCGCATGAAGGTATTAACATATCCTAGTCAATGAAATGCTTGTTCGAATAGTATAAATTGACTTCCCCTTTTCAAATATTCTTCCCTTCATGATAATTCTGAGTACAAGTGCAGTAGAGAGCCCTAGAGATTTGAAGAAGAGTAAGTGGTTAGTAACAGAAGTAGAGTCAAAAAAATGGGTAGAGGAAAGAAGAGTGCCATTGTATAAAAGTCCACAAATGAGCTAACTAATGATATAGCAAGAATTCATGACCCAATGCTCATAATTAGATCCAAATTGAGGATCTCTCAAATCGGCTACAAGGAAAAAGGGAAGAAATTTTTTGAAACTCATCTAGCTGGTGTGGCTTATCACTCAAAACTTAGTAGATTTATGCCTGAAGTAGTGCACCCATATCCAAAGCTCATCCATGTGGTGGTGAAATTTTATGATCCTAGTACAACTACTATTTGTAATTCCAAGTTTGAGCCACTATTCACTATAAATAGGGAACTCTTAATGGAGGCATTTATAGTAAAAGATACCATGAACATTAGGCTGAAGGAAATCATGTTAGAGAAACAAAGATTATACCTAAAAAATGAAGCAGTTCAAGAATGGCTCATTAAAATAGGAGGAAAATTGCTAGATGGATTCATGACTAAGAATAGAAAGCTCATGGAATTCAGTGATGAAGCACAACCTATATTCTCTATGCTAGCAATAATCTTGGGAATGAGAAATGATGCAATAGTGTACACTTATCAAATGGGTATGGCAAATGCAGTTATGGCTACCTTCACGCACGTCACTCTGGATTGGGCTGAATTTTTGGCCTTCAGCATACATGAACAATTAAAGTCTATGAAGAACAAAAAATATGATGTATTCACATACCCATCCTACATGGCTTGGCTCTTTATTTTCTATATGACTTCTATAAATAAACATAATATTAAACTACAAAAGATAGATGAGCAAGGTATGGTTCATATAGTAGACTGGACTCATGTCCTAAGGGATAGTAATTCATATCTTGAATTCAATAGATAGTTCTTGGGACCGACACTAGCAAAAATCTATGGGAAATACCCTCGCATTACACCAAAAGTTAAAGATATATTAAGAGGAAAAATGTGGGAGCAAGGGGATTGGTACTTTTTGGAGGAAGGCACCATTGTTAGATTGTTTGGTTTCTCCAAATTCCCTTACTTGCTACCATATTATGTCACTAACTGGGTATTTGGATTGGAATACTATAGGTAGGTCTATGTAATAGAGCAAAGCCTTGGTCCAAGAGCCAAGAAGGCTACAGTATTCAAGTTTCCTATCAAATTTGAACATATCACAATGTCCAAAAGGGAGCCTCAATAGTACAAAGACATGGAGGCTAAGCTCACTACCTTGAAGCTATCGGTAGTACCACACATGTGGCACTATGACCCAGAAGGTATCTTGACTGAAAAATTAAAAGTAAATGTTAAAGCACCTAGGTTCAAGCATTTACCATGATAAAGATATTGAAAGGTTCAAGAACTTGGCTGAAGATCAGGTGGCACCAATCGACTATATGGAGATGCAAGAAAGACCATCATGGAGAAAATGTTACAAGTATGAAAAAGCTTTTGATCTAGAAAGGAATGTAGACCAATTACTTGATCCAGAGCTTATTGACACAATTAGTGATAACAAAGGTTGGGAGGAGTACAAAATTAAAGAATGGTGGGTGATGCGTTGTGAATGTAATTTGATCAAAAAGGCCAAACCCAATGACAATATTGATAAATTGTTCAATGAGAAGTTTGATGTTGAAAAATGGCATCCTCCATTTTCCACTCCTTCACTCGTAGCCTAAAAGAGTTAAAGTGTGCAATAAAATACTCCCCCTAAAAAATCAATAATTTCCTACCCTCTTACTCCATTGTCAGCCTTCCTAGCTACTCTTATCCCCTAGTTGCTACTCAAGAGCCACTACCAGTAAATTTTTCTACCATTCATCTAGTAGAGGAGAATCAAATAAAATGGAGGGAGGAAGAAGAGCAACTTGAATAGTTACAAGGAAAGGAAGAATATGTTTTCACCATGGGCTATGACATAATAGATCCCATCAAGGAAGAAAGGATTAAGGTGATGGCCAAATCGAAAGTAAAAAAACCCACCTCTTAGATGAGATCAAAATATTGGGAAATATAAGAATACAGAAGATATATATCCATGATATAAAATATAGAAACCATCTGAGCCATCCATACGGAGGTGGAAACATTGCTTGTACAGTCCATAAAAATAGATAGAAGTTTGACAATTGTTGAAAAAAAATAAAACTAAAGAACACAAGCTTATACTGAGAGAGGGCGTGAACAACATAAGACCACTTTTTACTTTTCTTTCCCAAATAGTATTATCCAATATAATCAATGGTAATATTAATAGTAGTAACCAAATCAATGCATAAATCATCACACACAATAGAGACACCAATTTAATGTGGTTCACCCAATGTGGGCTACTCCACGAAAAAAATATTTCTCTAAAATTTTCTCAATCAATCTCTTGGGAATTATTTACCTATTACAATGTTTATGGATATTTATCCAAAGGATACACTAATCCCCTAATAAAGTTCATGTATCTCTATCCACAGGAGAACTCCTTTCTCCTTAGCTCTAACCGGTGATATTCTAGAAGAACTAATACCCCCACTACTCTGGCTAATGGATCTCTATCTACTAAAGACACCTGTTCTCACTACCCTGTCTAATTTATATCTATCCACTAGAGAATATCATCCTCTATACTCTATCACTTCCAAATATCTATCTCAAATCTGTAATAAACATAGTCCTTCAGTTTAGCACAAATTTGCTCAATCTTTGTCTCTAGTTTGGCATAAACAAGTCCTCAAATTTGTACCAAAATCTGTCCTCTAATCTGCACTAAATACAGTCCTTTGGTCTAGCACAAATCTATCCTCAATATCTATTATCTGATTTGCACTAAACATAGTCCTTCGGTCTAGCACAAATATTTTCTCAATCTCTATCCTCAAGCCTTAACTCAAAGCTTGAATTAATCATAAATCAACTTTGTTGGATCTACCCCAAATCTTAACTCAAGGTTTGAATAAATAAATCAATCAACTCTGCTCTCAAGTCTTCTCAAATACTTGTCTCTAATCTACCTTGTAAGCTTCCACAAAATCTCACAGTAATCTATCCACAAGTCCTCTTTAGAACTTGTCCAAATATGCTCTACAAGTCCTCACTAGAACTTGTTCAAATCTTCTCAATAATTCGTCACTAGAACTTATCCAGATCTACTCTCAATATTTATTGTAATATTCCATAAAAACTCACACAAAGTTGTCCACAAGTCTTCTAAAATACTTGCCTCAAATATGCTCAACAAGTCCACACTAGAACTTGTCAAATCTCATAGAAATATAAAGAGAATTTTTAGAGACTCAATATGCTTCACATTCATCACAATACTCAATCACTTTCAATCACTCTTTTGGAAACATACAAAGAATTGTTAGAGACTCAATATGCTTCACCACAATACTCAATCACTTTCAATCACTCTCTTTACCACAAAAACATACAGAGAATTGTTAGAGACTCAATATATTTTATACTTATCAAAACTCAACCTCTTTCTCAAATCAATTAAGAATATAGAATATTTTTTTTCATAGAACTAGGAATATTACTTCACACATCCACTTGATTAGGCTCAACCAAATCTTACTCAACCAATCACTCAATAAAATAGTCCTTGCTCATAAACCCTAGTCCAAGCATATGAACACTCACTCAAATATTTCCAACAATGCTCATCAACCAATCTCACATAACAATGATACTCATGATCTTTGCAAACCCTAGTTCAAGTTCCTCACTTAACCAATGGTTTCAACAACAATACTTATCAAACAATATTTTATCAAATCTTTATTCCAGAAAACCTTGAAGCATTAATTCAAAACACACTCAACAATTCTTATAAAATAATCTTCACATATAGCTCAACAACTCAATAAGGAAACCTAATTAAGTCCTTTTCACTCCAAAGTTATTTTCCAAAAAACCAACAATTCAACTCAACCAAGGAATAATGTGCACATACCTTTTTATTTGATGTAGAATGATCTTCAAAAGCCTAGTTCAATTATCACAACTTTCTTTGCCAAGTACAATGGGTTAGATGACAAGAATTATCACCATAACACTTTTCACAATTTACCTTAAACACAAAGATAAATTCAATCCCAAATATACCTTATTACTCCATCTCAATAATAAATTTCAACATCATAATTTTCATCAAAAACCCTCTTATAAAATATAACACAATTTCTACTTATAACTCCTTTCTTAAATTGCACTTATCAAATAAAATAATTTATAAAACAATGCAATTTATTCTTCTAAGGTAAAAATTAATTAACCTAGTTTTTACTTTATCAAAAACAACTTTTTACCATTCCCAAAAATCACTTTTAACATATAGGTAAATAATCCAATTTAATTACCACCTTATACCTCCCAATTTACTCACAACAACCTTAGGGCAAATAAAATTTAAATAAAAAATTATACCTTTACCCTTAGTGGGTTTTGAACCCACGATGCTGCCTCCACAAGCACCCTAGCCATGGCCTTGGCTATTGCATGAGCTAAACGGTCACACAGGAGGTAAAGTGCCCACACACTTTTAAAACCTTCTTTTTCCACCAAAAATTAAAACACAAAAATGGGCTTCCCAACTTGTTGTCGTTGGGTTTCGAACCCGTAACCTCACTACCACAAACACTAAGAAACTATCACCTATGCTAGCCACTGGATGATGCTATAATTTAAGTGCCTTGTCTTCTTCAACAACCCAAATTTTAGATATGATGCAGCGCACAATATTCCTCTCTCAGCATGTTTTTTGAATTCGAATTGTATATCCTTTTTGCCTTAGCAAAGGCAATATTTATATTGCTTTGTTATTTCTTCCAACACATCGGTGGGGGTAATATTCAACTTGCATGTTAGCGGAATAGCCTTAGGGTTTTGCTATTTCAAATAAATAAATATATATTTTTGAAATTTAAATTCAATTAAAATTTAAATATTTATAAATTAAATATTTAAACCATCCTTGGACTTTTCAATTTGGAATAAAAAGCCTCCTTGGGTATTTATGAAAACCTTTTATCTAACCATGGTTTTAATGAAAAACTTTTATTTGTGCTTCTTATAATATCAAAAATGAATATTATGAAGCTCTTTTGACATCAACATTTTGCATTTCCCCTTTTGAATTTTTGGCACCAATAGTGGTTCACTCCTTGGTATCAATGACAACCTCATGCCTTGACATCAATGACAACTTTATGGACTCAAAATGTCCAAAAAAAACTCTTAAGGGTAAGCTTACCAAATAAATATTGGAAAAGAATACCCTAAAAAATGATGTCATCAAACTTAAGGGTATCATTGATAAAGCTCCCTATAATAAAGAGTTGTAGTAGAGCAATGAAAAGATCAAACATCTAGAGGTTGAGTTGAAAAAGGTACAAGAAGAGAAAGAGTAGTAAAGTTCAAAAATGACTAAGCTGAAGGAAAATTTGGAACAACAAGAGGAAGCCTTATCCATAACCATGAATGATTTGCAATAGGAAAAGGACAAGAAACCAAGCTCATTAATCTCTAAATATTTGCTCAGACAAGTTTAGGGCTACTGTTGGGGAAAGATAAAAGGAACGATTTTGCCAACCTTCGTCTCTTTCTATATAAAGATTTAAAAAATTGGTGATGTTTATAAAGATGCTAGAAAGGATATATAAAGGGCAAAAAAGGTTTTGATATCCAAGTTTTATTAATCACAAAAGCTAAGAAAAATGTTAATATATTCTAGAAATATTCCTACCTTGAATAAATAGTCTAACAAAGATATAGAGCAAAGGAGCTCATTGATATGGGATGAGAAATATTCACCACCATTAGAAAGGAGGTTGATGAAGTGAGAACTATTGTAAAATATCTCAAGGGCCTAGGTGCACCAAGCTTCTAGGATGATAACTCAATTTGGCACAAAAAATAAGCAATCACCTAGTTGTTTGACGAGCAAATAAAGGATGAAACTGAGATTGACTCACTATTAGAACCACTAGTTGTGGATAAGGTCTTCTCACTCTTCTACAAGCTTTCTCAGATCCTAGAAAAAGCATAATACTTGGTTGATAAGTATAGTGATCCTCCTTATGACAAAATTGGTAGGCTAAGAGGAGTTATCTCTAAACTTAGAGGAATCCCAGACCCCCTATGGAAGTCTAGAACAATATATACCAATAGCTTTAGATTATCATACCATATAAGGTTATTTTATAGCATGGGAAATCATCAGAAGTAGTTGCACAAAGGGAGCCTCCATAGGAAGGAGAGTGACAACAAAATCCATCACTAGGGGGTGATTAGAGAGTTTTAGAATAGCACCTTCTTGTATTATATTTCTTTTTGCTTATACAATTGTATTATAATGTCTTTTTAGAAATAATGACTCTAAATCCTAATGGAATAGCTTAAAAGAGGATTGATAGGTAGCTATAAAATCTATACTTGGCATAGCAAACAAGGGGGCAATAATAGTAATTACCATTAGATCATCAGTTCTAAAGATCAGATACACATCAAATTGTGTACTACTCTATATCATATTAATGGTATTTGTAGGATCTACCTAAGATTATAAATAATTATGAAGTGAAAATTCACACAAATAAGCTCAGGATATACGCCTATTTTAGGCCACACTTGGATAGCATACTCTAGTATTAATAGATAGTAGGTTGAGAAAAATTAAAGAGAATTGGAAGCTTGCAAATGATGTAATGAAGGATTTTTTACTAGGTCAGGTCAATAAAATAAGAAAAAATAGGAATTATAGCAAGCGGAAGAATGGTGATTTCCTAAGGTGCTCAACTTGGGCCTAAAAAAACCTTCAACTACAATCAGATTTACTCATGGAGTTCCATTTTTTAGGGTGTGTCTCATGTTTTAGGTATGTCCATTTTTGTTTTCTTCTTCTATCCATACTTGTACCATTATTTTTAGTTCCATATGCCATCCTTCAGGTCTTAGCTTGGGTTTTTTGGAAATGTCCCAATCTCTAGGTATCCCCATGCACTATTTTGGTTTCATTATTTCCATCCCGCTATCACCAACCACCTAAAATTTTTAAGATAAAATACACTATCCATCCCGTCATCACAATTTTGTTTTCCCTTTTCTTCTCAATTGTTTGTTTGGTTAAACAGATTCTATTTTTAGAAGCTTCAATCATTTGTCTTCTTTCTTATCCATGTTTTTTTCAATCTTATGTGTTTGCAGTATATAAATATTTAGTATAAATTCTCTTTTCATGAGATGAAAAGTCCATGTGAGTCACCAATAATGTGGATATTTTATAATAACTACCCACATGAAATTTAGAAAGAAAGTGCAAAGATGAACAATATAGCAAAATCAAAAAAAGTTCAAGCACTATGGATCAGAATATGGTAAGCCTTAGCAAAATGGTTAAGTATAAGATGTGCCAAAAATCTTGTACCTAGCCAGAGCTCGTCAGGGTGCTAAAGGTCCATCATAGCCCTAGTAATAAATTTGACTAAGTATTGATAGCACCAGAACAACTGCACCTAGTCAGAGCCTGGCATAGTACCCATTATCCATCACACTACTAGAATTTCAAGAGTACCAATTTGGTTAAGTGTTGAAGTCATAAAGAAAATTTATTAATCCATGGTCACATTCATAAAGTGAAGACTCTTAATAATGTGAAAATCTAAAACACTTCAGATTTTTGAAGTTGTCTGAGGTAACATGAGTCGAAATTGATTAGACATTTTTCGCAGGACTGCCCAAACTGCCGAACTCGTTTTGGCCATATCTCACTCATCCGGACTCGGATTGAGCTGAAATTTTGAGGGTAGATGCCTGAAAAACCCTAGAACGTCTCCACCAATTTTCATATCATTTGGAGCAACACAGATCCTAGCGCATCCCTATGTGTGAACGATATATTTGGCAAGCGGCTATGCGAGGGTTTCATCCGGGTTGAGTGCAAGCAGCTCCAGAGGTTGGTTTTTAGGGCCTTCGGGCCCTAGCGGCCAATATTTTTGTGGTTTATGCTCAATATTTTAGCAGGAAATGTTGCAGGGGATACAATATGGGTTAGAAATTTGTCTTTCAATAGATCATACTGTGAACTTGAGTGACAACGACTTCCAATTTGCTGCACAAAAGAAAAGTGAAAACCATACCTTTCCACGACGTCTAGGGCAAGGATTAAAGAGATCACGAAACAAGTTTCAAGCAGTTGATCAAAAAATGGCTCATATCTCAAGTGAATCTGGTGCTAAGGTGCACCCACAAAATAATTCTACTATGAAAACCCCTGTCAAGGGTAAGAATTTCGAAGACTCAGTCCCAAAAATGAATTTTAGGGATGCCCTTCATGGTGGACAGCCTCAGCCCAATGCTAATATCAATATTAGGGCTTCCCATAAACCTCTAAGAATGCCTAAGATTGATCCCAGGAAAATGGAGTCGGGATGTCTTAAAGCAGGTGATGGAACTCCTATTGTTAAGCTTGATATGGGTAACATTCAGACTGGCATTGAAGATTTGGAAAAAAGAGGACTAATTTGTCGGTTCGTGGGTTTTCGTCCGAGTCTATCTGCTTTCAAAGTATGGGCTGCAAAAAGCTGGAAAACTAAAGGTGAGTTACAAATCTCTATTTATCCAAATGGTTATTTTCTTGTTTTATTTGCTAATAATGAAGATAGAGAGAAAACTTTTCAAGGGGGTCCTTGGTTTTTTGGAAGGGCGAGGGCTTTTCATGAAGCCCTGGCATACTAAATTTAAAGCCGAAGAAGAGATGCCTTCTATAGCTCCCGTGTGGGTTAGACTCTTTGGCCTCCCTATTGAATTTTGGAATCCTACTATTTTTTCTTCAATTGGAAACTCTTTAGGAACTTTTATGATGATTGTTGATTGTACTCAAAATTTTGAACATATTATTTATGCTCGGATTTGTGTTTTAATGGATTTTGACAAACCCCTACCTAAAAATATCACATTACAATTTGGGGAAGACACTTGGGAGCAAGTAGTGGACTATGAGAACATTCCTTTTCATTGTAGAATTTGCCATGAATATGGTCATTTGGCCAGTGCTTGCCCAAATAAAATTCTTGATCAAAAGAAAGAAGATATAAACTCAGCGGGTTTCCAAATACCTAAGAAGAAGAACACTCAGAAAAAACCAGTTATGAAGGATCAATCAAAGTCATCTGCTAATATGTTTGAAATCCTTTCCACAAATGATGTCCCAAGTGAGGAAGAGGAAATAATGGAAACTAAAATCTTAGAAACACAATTTAAATATGAAGGGAAGAACTCGAGAGACAAACCAACAAATCAAAGGTTTTCAACGAAAAAAAAAGGAGAAAATTTACACAAGAAAAACAATATTTCAAATGTCAAAACTTCAAATAATGCAGGTCCCAATATAGACTCCGTTGAACCATCTAGTAAAATTTTGGCTGTGTACGAGCATTCTTCAAGGTTAGAAGCCATCTCAGATTCAATTGGAATAAGTCAAGAAACAGGGAAAAAAAATTGAAGATGGATTCTAATCAAAAAGTAGGTCGCAAGACCAATCAATATCATATGGTAAAAGAAGGTGAAAAGCTTGTAGAGGAAGGTAAGATTAATGCCCTTCCCAACTTTTTTAGCCCTGGTATTAATGAAGATCATCACTTGGAATATTAGAGGACTCAAAGGGAGTCTTTCAAAACAAAATGAAATTAGAAGAATGATTCGGATAAATCATCCACATCTTGTTTTCCTTCAAGAAACAAAGATGTCAATGGAGGATATGGACTTAATTGCCGGTAAAATTTGGCCAGCTGGAAAAGTGGTTTCCCTCAGTTCCCAAGGGACTTCGGGTGGCATTGCTTGTCTTTGGGACCCAAAAGAGGTAGTTATTCACCATATGATTGGCAGTTGGGGTTTGTTGGCTATAGCTATTCAAAGTAGACATTCCAACCAGATTATGCTCTGCATTACTATTTATGCTCCGACTTCTTTGGAGGAAAAAAGAAGACAGTGGAAGGATATTACTCATATTATCTCTCATTTTCCTAAATCTTGGATCTTGATCGGAGGAGATTTCAATACCATCCTCTCTCTGGATGAGAAAAGGGGGGAAATAGAAATTTGGACAAAAGCACCGACCTCATGAGCGAATATATTGCAAACCTCCATCTTGTGGATATCCAACCAGATAATGGCCTTATGACTTGGTCTAACAGAAGGCAAGGCTTAGCTTGTATAATGGAGAGATTGGATAGGTTTTTGCTCTCTAAAAATTTCTTAATCCATGGTCACATTCCTAAAGTGAAGACTCTTAATAATGTTGGTTCGGATCATTGGCCGGTCATGGTGGAAATGTGGAAAACCAATGTGAGTTTCTCTCCTTTTCGTTTTCAATTAATGTGGCTTAGAGACATTTCCTTCAGACCTCATGTGCAACAATGGTGGAAGGAAGGTAAACCTAGGCATGGGACTAAGATGTTCTATTTTGCCAAAATACTGCAATACATTAAATCCAAAATCAAGACTTGGAGCTGGAAAGAGTTTGGGGATGTTCATAAAAAAAAACATGAAGTTATTGCTCATCTTGAAAATTTGAATAAGAAAATCCATTTAGATGGCCTCACAGAGAAGAGAAGTGCGAATGAAATTAAACTCACAACTCGGTTAGAGGAATGGGAAAAAAGAGAAGAAATCTTATGGAAGCAAAAATCTAGAATTCAATGGCTCAAAGAAGGAGATCGAAACACAAATTTCTTCCACAAATCTCTTCTAGCTCGAAGATCTCACAACTTTATTTCTTCCTTAAAATCAGATTCTGGAGATGTTGTTTATACTTGGGATGGCATGAACTCTATTGTTGTTGATTACTTTTCCAATATTTTTGTTGCTACTCCTCTTGACTCAGCTTCTCAACATAATGTTCTTCAAGCAATCCCTTCTCTTATCACTTCTGAGGAGAACTCTATTTTGACTGCTCCTGTTACTATCAATGAGCTTCAACAAGTAGTTTTTAAAATGCAAAAAGGGAAAACCCCAGGTCCTGATGGTTTTCCTATTGAGTTCTACCAAGAGTTCTAGGATATCCTTCATGTTGATTTATTAGAGGTGGTGGAAGAAGCCAGGAAAGCCAAAGAAATTTTGAAGGTTATCAATAAAACTTATATTACTCTTGTTCCAAAAGCTCAAGAGGTTGATCATATCTCAGCTTTTAGACCTATTGCTTTATGTAATGTTCTTCTCAAAATCATTACTAAAATCATGGCAGAAAGGTTGAAGCCTCTTTTGCATAAGATTATTTCCCCAGAGCAAGGGGGTTATGTGGAAGGACGTCAAATAGTAGATGAGATAGTTCTTGCTCAGGAAGCCATCCATTCCATGGATATGCAAAATTCTCCTTCCATGTTCATTCGGTTAGACTTATCCAAAGCTTATGACGAGTGGATTGGCACTTCCTTATCAAAGTTTTGAGGCAATTTGGTTTCTCTAAGGATTGGATGGATTGGATTATGGGATGTATCTCTTCAGTTTCCTACTTAGTTCTTATCAATGGCAGGCCTTCTCAGTCTTTCCCAGCTTCCAGAGGTATTAGGCAAGGTGACCCGCTATCCCCTTATTTATTCATCATTCTTGTTGAATGCTTGGGTAGGACTATAACCAAAAAGAGGGAAAACAAAACCCTTGAGGGAGTTACCATTGCTCATGGAGCTAGACCTATCTCTCATCTTCAATTTGTGGATGACTCTACTCTTTTAGGTAAAGCTACAGTTAAGGAAGCTTCTAATATTAAGCAAATCATTAGCTATTTTTCTAAGGCTACTAGGCAGTTGATCAATGAAGACAAATCTAAAGTTATTTTCTTTCACTGCTCTGCTAGACAGGAATCCATGGTCTTGGATAAATTAAGATATAAGAAGACCTCTCTTCCAATCACTTATTTAGGTATTCCCATAAATATTCAAAGGCAGAAAAATAAATATTGGAATTGGTTGTTGGACAAAGTCAAGAAGAAAATTGGAAAGTGGACCAACAAGTGGCTTTCTTAGGGGTAGAATCACCTTGGTAAAATCAGTCCTTCAAGCTATTCCTATTTATGTTTCTTCCATTTTGAATATCCCAAAGGTTGTTCTTCGAGAATTGGATCAAATCAGTCATCGTTTCCTTTGGAGTGGTACTAAGGAGAAAAGAAAATGGGCCTTGGTGAAATGGGATACTTTATGTCTTCCTAAGAGTGAAGGGGGGTTAGGATTTCGGTCTTCAATTAATAACAACAAAGCTTTAGCTGCTAAATTATATTGGAGGATGTTGCATAACCCCAATGCTCTTTGGGCCAATAATCTCCGTGCTAAATATGCTGAGAACAAAAGTCCTGAAGACCTTGTTCGCTATCAACTTCCTACCAAAGGTTCTCCCATTTTAGCAGTTCTTAAGACTGGTGAGGATTTGATAAAGAAAAAATTATTTTGGATCATTCATAATGGTCAACATGCAAATTTTTGGACAGATTCTTGGGATGGTCACAAGCCTTTGATAACTCGGTTTCCCGATTGGAGGCCTTGGATGGAGGAGCTTCACCGAGCTAATTGGATAAAGGTGGCTAATTACTATCGGTACCATATTGGTAATTCAAATGTTGGTAGATATTGGATCCCTATTGAGGACTGGCCTATTCAAATCCTAGAAAGGCAAAGACAAGATATCCAAGGCATCCTTCATATGAGATCCCTCTCTTGGTCCCATGAAAAAGATTGTTTTGGATGGAACAACACTACTAAGGGTGAGTATTCAGTTGCTCAAGGTTATTTGACCTTATGCCATAATAATCCCAACCATTCTTCTGACATATTTTCTCGATTGTGGGCTCAAAAGCTCTGGCCTAAGGTGAGGTTCTTTAATTGGCTTTTATTGCATCGTAGGGTGCTTACTAGGTGAGCAACTTATGAAGCGTGGTTTTCATGGCCCTTTTAGATGTGAAATGTGTGAAGAGAATGTAGAAAATATCAACCATATTTTTATTGAGTGTACTTTAGCCTCCGAGCTATGGAGGAGAATGGCCACTTTACTTGGCTTACAGTGGTCCAATTTTTTTACTTTTGAACAACTTTGGAGGGATTGGCCTAATCAAGAGGGTGTTGATCATTTTATTAGGCGAGTAGTTTGGATGGGTTCTACCATTCTTCTTTGGAATATTTGGAATGAAAGGAACAACCAAATTTTTAATCAAGATAGGAAGGATATTCACTATATTTGGCAAAATACCATAGCCAACTTAGTTGAATCAGTCCATCAACTCCTTAATCACCCCCAAAACTCCCACCAAAGATGGGATCAAGTGATGCAAAGATTGAAGATTAAACCTTCTAAGGGCAACCAACTTAAAGGGAATGTGAGTATTAGTAAGATGGATAGGACTAGAAATTGGCAACCTCCTCCTAAGGATTTTGGAAAAGTCAATACCGATGGAGCCTCTAGAGGGAACCCTGGAAAAGCCGATGTGGGAGGAATTGGTAGACTTTCAGATGGCTCCCTGGTTTTTACTTTTCTTGAGAATTTGGGTATTCTTTCCAATAACCTTGTTGAGGGGTATGGTATCCTCGAAGGTCTTCAGGAGGCTACTAAGGTTGGATGGGAAAAGGTGTTAGTTGAGTCGACTCTCAACTTATGATTAATCTCTTGAAGACTCCTTCTAAGAATCATAAGGTGGATTGGAGAATAAAAAGAATTATTGAGAAGATTCAGTTAATCCAGATGGGATTTTTGAAAGTTGATTACAATCATGTGGTTAGAGATCAAAACAAGAGTGTTGATGCTTTAGCTAATTGGGCTTTGGACAAAGGTGATCTTACTTGTTATGGCCACCCTCCTATATGGTGGGCTTCTCAAATTAGGGAAGCTCTTCTTTCTATCATTTCTTTGGATGGCTCCAGTTCTGAAGGTACCTAGTTTCTTCTTGTTTTTTTTTTGCTTCTCTTTGGTTCATTCAGTTTTTTTAGTTCCCTAGCTCATTCTATTCTTTATTTTGTTTCCTCTGTTGATTCTTGCCTTAATAGTCTTCTGGTCTAGATAGGTCATTGTTTTGTTCATTTTTTTTTCTTTTTTTTTTTTTTTTTTTGTTTAGTTTTTTAAGGTGGGTGGGTTCTTTTTTTGTTTTGTTTTGTTTTTGTGTTCTTTGTGTTGTTTTTTGTTGTTCTTGTGTTTTTGTTGTTTTTTTTTTTTTTATGTTTTTTGTTATTGTTCTTGTGTTTTTTTCGTTCTTGTTCTTGGGTTTCTCTTTGTTTGTGTTATTTCGTGTTTTTATGTGTGAGTGTTTTCTATGTATTTTGTTTTTGTTTATTGTCTATTGTTGGTTGTTTTTTATTTTTATTTTTATTTTATTTTTTTAATTTTTTAGGTTTTGGTTGTGTTTATTTTTCATGTTTTTTTGGGTTATGTCTTTGTAGTGTTATGTTGTTTTTGTCTTGTTTGTGTTTTGTTATGTGGTTCTTGTGTTTTTCTATGTGGTTTGTGTTGTGGTTTCTTTTATCTTATTGTGCGTGTTTGGTTGTGCTTTTGTTTTTGACACACTCAAGGAGCATGTTTTTTATTTTATTTTATTATTTTTGTTGTTATTTACTTATTTTTAAATTGGTTTTGTGTGTTTGTTTGCTCCTTGAGTATGTCAAAGGTGGTAGGCCAGGTCCGAGTCCTGGGCATTTTTGGCGGAATGGATACCCCTGCCTCCTTGGGTCTTACCCGAAAGTGGCATCCCTTTTGGGATGTTTTCCACAAATAAAAAAAGAGTTGAAGTCAAATATTTATACCTAACTAGAGCCCATCGATGTACCAATTATCTATCACGATGTTGGAATCAGGCTTGAAGCTTTTTAAATTTTGAGGGGCATTAGAAGATTTGTACCTAGTTGAAGCCCATCGGGGTACCAAATCACTACTGGAGGTTGTTAGATTGCATATTTGGCTAATTATCAAAGGCATCGAAACTCCTATATCTGATCGAAGCCTAGGATGGTACCAATTATCTATCATGACACTAGAAGGAGGAAGGAACAATATGAAGAAAATGGTTATGTTTGAGGGAGCACCAAAAAATTTGTACCTGATCGGAGCCTATCAGTGCACCAAATCCCTGTTCCACTATTAAAGGTTGTCAAATTGCATATTTGGCTAATTTTCAAAGGCACCAGAACAACTACACCCAAATGAAACCTAATGTGGTACCAATTGTTTGTCATATAATTAGGCAAGAACAAAAAGAATAAAATGGTTAAGTCCTGGAGGTGTCAAAATATTTGTACCTGGTTGGAGCCTATCAGCATACCAAATATTCATCCCACTGCTAAAATTTAAATATGGTAAATTTGACTAAGTGTAGAAGGCATCAAAAATAATATACCTATTTGAAGCCTATCAGGGTCTTGAATCTTTGTCACCCTAAGATAACTATGTATAAATTTGGTAACAAGCTTAATAAGCATCTGATAGCTATGAATGAGCGAAGGTAAGTCAATATTAGAATCCAAAAGCAACCTACCTTCACAAGGACTATCATCATCTCATGGCTATTATTGTACAATATCACCTATCAGAATATCTCAACAATATGGATTTCTCAGGGCCATCATGCAAGTAATAGGGTGGCTCAACAAAAAAAAGTTAGTATAAAAGCAATGAACCAGATGCAATAGTAGGGTCAACATGACTCAAGATCTTGCCCAGGTTAGCAGGTCATGATTGGGCAGTTAGAGCAACCATGCATCCAAATAGTTGAATACACTAACAAACCTTCTAACATAACAACAATTCATTTCTAAGCAATGATGCATTGCGAATGGAATACATTGTAAAATACTATAAATACTAGAATGTAAGAAAGAAAAAATGTCATCTCTTAGGCTTTTATAATTCATATGTAAGAAATAATATTTGCATCTAATACAAAGAGATTGTTGTTTGGACTTTGTTTTAATTCATTTGCTAAACATGTATGTATGAATGACTACTTATTTCTAATTTTAGCCTACTAAATGCTCATGGTATTTACTTTGATTTTTGAATTTATGTTTATGTTCATTCACTTGTTTTGAAATTCATATTCTGATAAGCTACATTGTATTGAAAATAAGTTTTCTATGATTGATAGTAAAATTGGCTAGTTTGTTAGGTAATTCACTAGTTTATTTGCATGATCCTCTATTGTGCATATGTCTTGATGTTGCTTAATCTTCACCACTATAAGTTCTAGCTTTAGACTTATTTATTTCTTTCAAAACCCTTTTCCTCCATAACTCAAATAATAATTAGCTATAATTCTAAAGGAATCAGTCTCCTACAAAGATTTACCATCGAAACCTCACAACTTCTAGGTTATTCAATGTTGGTCAATGTTTTTTGACACACAACCTTTCCATTAGACATATTTCTAGATCAAAAAATACTATGGCATATTTCCAAATAGTGTTAGTTTTATTCTTGGTAACAATATATATAGTGTTGTGGGGGGACTCTACAGGGAACTTCCTTGGGAATTCCTTCTCTATTTCCCTAAAGCCCTTCCCTGGTCTTGTCCCAGGTCCTTATTTTTATCCCAGTTTCCTTGGAACATCCTTAACCCTTCCTCCTTGGATGTATGGTATTGCAAATGATCTCCTTGGGGTGGGAGGTCACTTCTCCATTTATTTGCCCCTTCCCTTACCTTCTGGTGGGTTTCCTTCTAGTTCCTAGTTTTTAGGATGTCCTTGGTTTCTTCCCTAGGACCTGGGACGTCCCTAGGTTTTCCTCTAGGACCCTCCCTAGGATTCTAGGTTGCTTCAAGGGTTTTTCCTTGGAGTTCTTAGTTTTTTCCTAGATTTTTTGTAGGTTTTTGCTTGGTGGTGGCCTTTAGTGGTTCTTCAGATGTGGTTTATTATGGTTGTGGGAGAGTGGCTTCATGAGTAGTTTTGTACAACATATTTTTGGTTTGGTGTGACCATGTGCTTTCTCCTATGACTCTACTCTTTGGGATCGTTGGTGTGGTTTCAATGGACTCTACATTTTTTGTGGCTTTGAGCGAGGGCCTCTACATTGCTTGTTGTTGGGTTCCTACTAGACTTCCTCATCTATTTCCTTGAAGCTATTCATTGGTGGTGCTAAAGGTTGTATACGGTTTCTTGTTGCATCCTTTTTGTGGGATGGCCTATGCTTATCGCTTGCAATGATTTCTCCCTATGGCTCCTTCCTTTTGGGTTCCTTGGGAACTTTCTTGTCTCTTTCCCATGGTGTGTTGTTTTGCATATATTGCTTCCTCTATTTTGTAGTTTTCTTGCTTCATTGTATGAGGATTTCATGGCTTATAAATATCCTCAGTTTGCTGATCCACTTTCCAGGCCTGTGTGGGATGTGGTTTATTATTGGTATTTTGTTTTTCTGGCATCCTTGCTTGTTTCCCATACTTTCTTGGGTGGGTTTTCCTTATCTACAGTTTCTTTGTTCCACCTAATGGTGGAGGGTGGTTTTTTGCTTTTTTTCTAGTTTTCCCCTGCATGGGATGTTGTTTTCTCCTAGGTTATGGTTTTCCCCTACGTAGGATGTTGCAGTTTCCAGATTTTGGTTTTCCCCTATGTGGGATGATGCTTTTTCCTAGTTTCTGGTTTCCCCTGAGTGGGCTATTTTATTTTCCTACCTTTTGGGTTGTTCAAATTTGTATCTAGGTGGGATTGATCATTCAATTTTCTACCTTTTCTATTTCTTGCTAGGTGGGCTTTTCAAATTTTGGTTTCCCACTTCCCATGTGTTTTCCTAATTTCCTTCCTGAAGGCTTTCCTTTGCCTTTCCTGAAGGTTTTCTTGAAGGCTTTCCTCAAGCCTTTCCTTAAGTCCATCCTTGGGCTTTCTTGTGGCCTTTCCTATGGATTTTTATGATAATGTTTGGTGACTTGTTGTAATCAGGTTTTGGGTCCCTTGATAAAAACCCACTTTAATTTAAATTTAATTGATAAAAAACAACATATATAGTGTCTTTTGAAATCTTGTCCAAAATGATTTATTGAGTCATCATTGTTAGATCATCCATATAAAATTAAAAATAAAATAATAAATATTAATTAGAAATTTGGGATGTGATATACTTCTCCAAAAAATGTTATCATTAGATGATTATTAAAATATGTTAGACAATATTATAACACAATATTGAGCTACACCATAGTCCATGCACACTCTTAGAGATTCAAAAATATAATATATAGTTTTTTAGGTACAAAATATCTAAAAATTAAAATATTATACTATATTCCAATGTTGTAATCCAAAAATTTAGAACTCGACTATGTATACTATCAATTATAGAAATATAATGTTGGTATATATTACTTATATTTTTATTCTTGGTATATCATCTTCTCATAGGCTTATTCTATAGTCAATGGACTATGCATGGCTATATACTTTAGAGATTGATTCCTTTAAATCAATCTTAAAATCATTTATTAATACTATATTTAATTATTCACAATATTTAAGGACCCTTTCCATATTTTAGAAATCCAACCTTAGTCTAGTTTTACTATAACAACTCAAATCCATAGTTTCTAAAAAATGTACAACTATTTTAAGTAATTTCCAACTCAATTGCTCTATCTTATTTATGGCCTCCTTTCTACAATGATTAGTGCATTTTTTCTCATCTCCCTTTTGTGTCTAGTAAAAGACTAGCAATTTCTATATTTGTTCTTCCTTTTATATCTTATAAAAGGTTGAAGGATTAGATGGTAAGATCCATTCAATATTAAAAATAACAAGACTTAATACATGATCCGCCTCTATATTTTTATTCAATATTGATAGGATGGATAAGATTAATGGTTACAATCACATCCATGATTTTGTTTATCTATAGGTTTTGTATAAGATTAACAAGTTATCATCTCAAGTTCCTCTAACATCAGATTGATACCTAATATTCTATTGGTTTAATTATTTTATAAGTATGATTTAAGATTAGTAATTTGTTTACCTAACTCACCCTCTATATGTTGAGCAACACCTATTAGTTTTACCATCGTTATATCATATAAATACTATAATGTTCAACTCGCATCAATTCCCCACACTAGACCAACATGTTTATAATAGGTAATGATAAACTTTATTTGGATAGCATCTAGGATTTTATAATATTGTAATACCCTATAAATCCTTGTTCTATAGTGTGAAACTATTCATTCCTAACCATTCCTATTTTTTAATAATCCTTCCTAATCATTTGGGATAAATCCTAATATTTAGGGATTTAATTCATTACTATGATGAATCAATATATGCCTTCCCAAGTTAATTCTAAAAGGAAAAGAATATGTTTCACATTCAAAACTTGCACATTAAGTCCAAAGGTCACCTAATGAATTATTAGATCACTAGGAAATATTAATGGAAAATTCACTTATGAATAGAATATATTCATCCAAATTTTAGAAGTGAAACCATATATTTTGATCCATGAAAGCATAGTGTTTATAAGGTCACAATTACATCCTTATATATTTTTGATTATATAATAAGAATATAACAAATTAATCAAATAAAAATAATAGATATTATTACTCTATGATAATATAACCCTTAATTCTTAAAGTAGTTTGATTGCATCAACATAATTTTTTACAAAAACAATGCATCTACCTTCCTATTACTATATATTCTCCATTCTAATGCAACACCATAATTTGTATTTATGAAATAAGTTAATAATTTTTTTGAATAAAAAATCCTTTCTCTTAGTCTTGTAGACATATTATTATTAATTCTTTAATATATAATAGAAATTATCTCCACATTAATCTAAATCCCTTTTATGGAAATGGTGAAACAAATCATTCCTTCCTTAAATAATGCAACTAACATGTCTTAACTCATCAAATATATCATATACAACTATAATAGCATCTAAAAATAACCTTATTTTATGCATTAAGAAATAACATCCATCTTAGTAATCCATTTGATCAAGAAACCTCAGGCATCAAGTCTAGGTTGACCCCAAACAATATTTCATCAAGTTCTCATAAATCATACAACACCAAGATATTATCTTTTCTAAACTCATACATATTCTAAGGAATACCAATTATAAGGTATACATTTAATGGCATCTAATTATAGACCCATACTTAATTCTTATTGAATACACACAATCCCATGTGATTATGGATAAGATAGTAATAACTTTCAATGCATAAATGTAATTATATACATACTAGTTATATGATTGGTAACAACATAATACAAACCATAAGAGCCTTTACACATATAAAACGATTATCAACACATGTGTAATATTTCTATATGCAATATCTCTATACATTAACTTTATGACAATACTTTTGTATTTGTCTACAACATTGAAAATAATATTAGTAATGTATTTTTATTCCTTTATAATGCATTCATAAGATAAAATTAGTGATAGGACTCTGTGTTGAAAATATGAGCAAGATTTTTTGTCATTGATGTCAAGAGTCAGTTTCAGTGAGCAATGCAAAAGGAAGTATGTCAAGAGTCGGTTTCAATAAGTAGTGTAAGAGAAATATTGCTTCTAGGTCTAAGGGAAATAATATTATAATAACTCTTATTATAATATTCAAGGTGGTCATATAAGGTCTAAAGGAGCAATAGGAATGCCAAAGAAAAAAAATAATAGTTTATTATAATATTAAAAGTTCTAATGTTAAGACCTAAAGTTGTTAAATTAATTATAAATTAATTATAATAATTTCATTATAAATTAATTTATAATTTAATTTAATTAACCCTAAGGTTAGGGTTATAAGGGCAAAGGTTTAATTAATGCCAATGTCATATGCATTTTCCCCCTCCATCGACATCCAAAGGGAGATGGCACAATGGTATAAATACCATGTGCATTTGGTTACCTAAGGTTGTACCTTCGATCGATTCACATTGTGAGTGCCTACGAATTTCCATGATCTACGTGCAAGTAAAAGGATAAATTTTTTATTTTATTCGATAGCCATCGAAGGGAAAAAATATTGAAGACTTAAAGCCTCATTTCCAACCTGGTGGTTGGGCTAGCGGCAAGTGGTTGTGCGTTGAGACATTGACAAGCGGGAGGTCCCGTGATCAAACCTTGATGGTAGGCCTAGGAGTGTTTTGGTGGTGTTGTTTTAGGTTTTGGCACCTAGCACATGAGTCAAAGTGCACAATGTGCTTTTGAATACCAAGGTGATCACCTAGCTCATGTGGCAGTTAAGCCACAACTAGGGTGTTGGTGGCAACATAGCGGGGGATCAAATCCCGCCGAGGGCAAAAGAGGTATTTAATTTTTAATTAAATTTTTGCTCCTAAGGTTTTAATGTGGCATGAAATTTTTTTTAGGAGGGAGATATAAGGTTTATAAAAATTAAAATATTATATTGTGATTTTTATGATTAGAATTTGGAAGGAGTAATAAGGTGAAAAATAAAATTAATTGTTGAAGTGAGTTGTTTAATTTTTGCTAATAATTTTTGAAGTGTGGATATTATAAGGTGTAATTGAGATTTAATTTTTTGTATGGTAAAATATTTTGAGGGAATATTTGAATGAAAATTTTAGAATATTTTTTATACCTAACCTTTGAAATTGGCAAATAGGTTGATTGTGATTGAGATAGGTTTTGAGGTCAATCCTTCATCAAACAAAAGGTATGGGCATATCATCCTTGTGAGTGAAATATTGTTGAGTTGAATTTTGTGAATGCTAAGTTAGAGTGAAAAAGGTTTTTTTGATAAGAATTATTGAGTAATATTTCATGTGCATGATTGGTGAATATTTATGAGAACATTTAAGTGAGAAATTGAGAACTATCTTGAACTAGGGTTTGTGAAAGATCACGAATATCATTTTTATGTGAGATTGTTTGATAATTATTGGAGTAAGCTATCATATGATTGACTAGGGTTTGTGAAAGATCATGAGTATCATTGTTATGTGAATTTGGAATAATATTGATTCAAGGTATGAGTTCCATTGTGTGAGTTGTTGAAAGCATTGTGAAAAACTTGTTTAGGGTTTGTAAGCAAGTTGTGTTTCATTGAGTGATTGGTTGAGTGGATTTGATTGAGCTTAGTTGAGTGGAAGCATTGGAGTGATAGTTCAAGTTCTATGAAATAAATTTTTCTTTATTCTTAATTTATTTGAAGGAGAGTTTAAGAGTGATTGAGTGTTGTGTGAGTGTGAAACATATTGAGTCTCTAAAAATTCTCTATATGCTTATGTAAGTTAAAAAAGATTTTGTGTGAAACTTGTTTGGGTGATTGAAGAGGTTTTTTGTGAGAGATTGAGTTGAGTTTTTGTATGTAAGTTTTGCAATTGAAAAAACTTTTGTGAAATCTTGTGAGCAGATTTGAGTAAGTCCTAGAGGGTACTTAAGGACAAAATTGATGAAGCTTTTGTGAAAGCTTAAGGGTAAATTTGTATGAGCTTTCGTGAAAGCTTACAACCAGACTGGAAAAGTTCTAGTGAGAACTTGTTGAGAAAATTTAAGGTAAGTCTTGGTGAAGACTTGTTGAGCAGATTGGACAAGTTCTAGTGAGGACTTGTACAGATTTGAGATAGAGATTGAACAGATTTGTGCTAGATATATGGATAGTGTTTAGTATAGATTTGAGATAGATATTCAAAAAATTTGTGTAGGGTAGAGGATAGTGTTTAGTATAGATCTAATATAGAGATAGAAAAGAGTGAGAGTAGACTTTGGAGGTGATAGATTAGAGGATAGTATTCTCCAATGGATAGATATCCATTAGCCAAGGCAGTGAGGACAAAGGTCTTTTGAGTGAGGATAAGAGTCTTTAGTGAAGAGGGATCCACAAGCCAATGCAGTGGAGGTAGTAGTCTTCTAAGAGGATAATCAGCTAGAGCAAAGGAGAATGAGTTCTCCTATGGATAGATATCCACAAATATAAGTGGGGGATTGGTGTCTCCTTTGGATAAATGTCCATAAACATTGTGATAGGGAAAGGATTCCGAAGAGAATTTATTGAGAAAATTTTATAACGAATATTTTCTCCATGGAGTAGCCCACATTGGGTGAAACATGTTAAAACATGTCTCTCATGTGTGTGATGCTTTGTGTAATGTTTACTGATTTAATATTGTTGATGTTATCATATGGGTTGAAAAGCAAAAATTTTTATCTTATACTATTCACCCCCATTTCAGTATAAGCACATGTTCTTCACTATGCAATTATATCATGAATAATTTACATTTATCTACTATAGATTCATTTTATGTAAACATAAAAATAAATGAAACCTTCAACTTTGGCACAATATTAACAAACAATACACTCAAATGTTGTTGCACAAATTCTATTTCATATTGAAAAAATATTTATTCCAAATAAAAGATGTATGCAAGAAACAACTATTCATAACTAATTATACATTGATGTTGAAACATAGACTACCTATTAAGTGATGAAATTTCTCATTTTCCTATATAATTGAACTGTCACCTTCAAATAGCAACACTAAGATGTTTAAAAATTAGCAACAAGGATATATATAAAATATGCACTACTTTATAATATTTCAACCTTTTTGAAACTATAGACTACCTATTTAGTGCTGAAATTTCTCATTTTCCTATATACTTGAACCATCACCTTCAAATCACAACACTATGTTGTTTAAAAATTAGCAACAAGGATATACATAAAATATGCACTACTTTAAACAAAATTATACTATGTTGTGAGCGGGGAGTGAGTGTAGCCATAAGTGAGTGCAAGTGAGTTCAATAACAAGATAGGAGTGAGCGCAAACAAATGTGTGTACGAGCACAAGCTAAGAGTGTGTGCAACTTTTGGGAGTGAGGAGGAAGTGTGAATAGGAAGCATGAAGAACACAAGATTATACTGAGAGGGGGTTGAACATTATAAGAGTACTTTTTACTTTTCTTTCCAAATCAGTATTATGCATTGTATAGATAGCATTATCAATAGAAGTAATAAAATAAATGCACAAAACACCACACACAATAGAGACACAACAATTTACGTGGTTCACCCAATGTGGGCTACTCCACGGAGAAAATATCTCACTAAAATTTTCTCAATCAATCTCTTGGGAATCCTTCCCAATTACAATGTTTATGGACCTCTGTCTAAAGAAGATGTTGATCCCCTAAATTTGGTTTGTGGATATCTATCCATAGGAGAACTCCTCCTCTACTCTAGCTAGTGATCCTCTAGAAGACTACTTCCTCCACTACATTGGCTTGTGGATATCTCTCCACTAAAGACTCATATCCCCACTTAGAAGACCTATCCTAACTACCCTAGCTGATGGATCTATATCCAATGGAGACTACCATCCTCTTCGCTCTATCACCCCCAAAGCTCTATCTCAAATCTACACTAAACATAGTCCAATCGATCTAGCACAAATCTGTTCAACTCTGCACTAAACATAGTCTAGTCAGTTTAGCACAAGTCTTCTCAACAAGCTCACTCAAATTTACATTAAACACAGTCCAATAGGTCTAGCACAAATCTACTCAACTCTGCACTAAACATAATCTAATTGATCTAGCACAAGTCTACTCAACAAGCTCAATCAAATCTACACTAAACATAGTCCAGTTAGTCTAGCATAAATCTACTTAACAAGTCCACTCAAAACCTGCTCAAATCTTCTCAACAGGTCCACTCAGAACTTTCTCAAATCTATTCAATAGGTCCACTAAGAACCTACTCAAATTTTCTCAATAGGTCCACTCAGAACTTGCTCAAGTATGCTCAAAAGATATACTCAGAACTTGTCTAAATCTTCTCAACAAGCTCACACATAACTTGTTCAAATCTGCTCAACAAGCTCACATAGAAATTGTTCAAATCTGCTCAACAAGCTCACACAGAACTTGTCCCAATATCATAGAAGCATAAAGAGAATTATTAAAGACTCAATATGTTCTACTCTTAATGCACAATCACTTTCACAACTCAAATTAGAATATAGAATAGTTTATTTTATGGAACTTAAACAATAACTTTATACAACCACTTGACTAGGCTCAACCAACTCAACTCAACCACTTAATGAAACTCCCATTTCTCACAAATCCTAGTCCAAGCATATATCAATCAACTCAAAATGTTTCCAATAGTTGCTCAACAACAAATCTCACATAACAATGATACTCATGTTCTTTTCAAACCCTAGTTCAAGTTCTTTGCACAACAACTCACTTCAACAACAATGCTTATAACTCAATCTTCACATAACAATGATACTCATGTTATTTTCAAACCCTATTTCAAGTTCTTTGCACAACACATCACTTCAAAAACAATGCTTATAACTCAATCTTCACATAACAATGATACTCATATTATTTTCAAAACCCTAACTCAAGTTCTTCACACAATCCAATGGCTTCAATAATAATGCTTATAAAACAAGGTTTTAATCACAACTTTTAATTCCATAAAACCTTGAAGCATTAAATCAAACGCTTTTTAAAAGGAAACCCTAATCAAATCCTTTTCACTCCAAAATTTATTTTCATAAGCAATCAATCAACTCAACAAAGAAAGAATTTTTCCATACTTTTTTTCTTGACAAGGAGTTGGTCTCACAAATCTGCCACACTCACAATTACTTCTTTTCTAATCTCAATAAGGGTTAGAAGATAATAATTTCCTCAACAAAACACAATGCAAAATGATATCAAAATTACACCTTATCACTCCAACTCAAATAATTTTCAATACCTTCATGATAATCTTCTTTAACACAAAAAACCCTTTATTTAAATTAAACAACACTCAAAAGTTTTAATCCTTCAATATTCCAATATAATAATTTTAAACTTTATCAAAAATAAGTAAAACCAAAACTTCCTTATTACTCCAAGTGATAATTTTCAACTAACACCACTATCCAAAAAACACCCTTTCTAAACAATTCCACTAACAACCCTTATACCTCCAAACACTCTTTATTGAAACCTTAGGCAATAAAATTAATTAAAAGTTTTACCTTGGCCACCGATGGGTTTCGACCCTATAACCTCTGCCTTTGCGAGAAACCTAGCCACGGGCTCCATGACCACATGCACTAAAGGCATGTTTAAGAGACAAAAGGCTCTACCTTCACTTTAATCTTTATGCCTAATGAAAATGCACGAAAATCTTTTCCTTTTGATGCTTACCACCAATGGGTTTCAAACACGGGCACTTGCTTCCTCCAATGCTTTCGTAATTTGCGCTCTGCCACTTGGACCACCATGTCCAACGTGCTTCGAAAACTCTAATCCCTTCACCTTATCTTTGGCACTTAAGATGAAAATATTTTTTTTCTTCTTCCTCAACAAACCTTTTGAAATCACAAATGAAGTTTTAACCTTGGTGCATATCAATCGTTCGATGGATGAACAATAATTTCTTTGGAGGCCACATTATATACACAAATATTTATTTCCTTCAATGTCAGTATTCCCTTATTTCAATGATGTCAGCACTTTTATAAACACTTTATAATTTATACAAGGTGCTTTATTAAATTGGATGACGTCAGCATTAATTATAATTTATAAATATTTTAAATTCTAAAGAAT
This sequence comes from Wollemia nobilis, assembly GCA_028583015.1. Taxonomy (NCBI): domain Eukaryota; kingdom Viridiplantae; phylum Streptophyta; class Pinopsida; order Araucariales; family Araucariaceae; genus Wollemia; species Wollemia nobilis. Next base: position 17,811,862 of record JAQPPZ010000521.1, read on the forward strand.
TTAAAATTTATAAATTATAATTATAAGATTTAATTTTTAAACACTTCATTTACATTGCATTCCATGGTGTAAATAATATTTATTTATAAAATTAAAATTCTTATTGAATTTAAATAATTTATAAAAAATATTATATCTCCTTTTTAACTTTGCACTGAATCCTTTGGCATTCTTCCTAGATATCAAATAACAACTTTGACAACTTTGTTCCTTGATGAAAAACCTTGATATTGATGTTGAATTCATTTTTTGACATCAATGAAAATTTTAACTTTTAGGAATAAAAATGTCCAACAATCTCCCCCTTTGTCATTGATGGTAACTTAAAAACTTTTTACTGGAAACTTGACTTCTTCTTTTGTGCTGCTCCCCCTGGCTCAATGCTCTCTCAAATATCAAATATCTCCCCATTACACAAATATCTCCCCCTTTGACATCAATGGCAAAGGGTCACCTATGGGGCTCAAGGCTAAGAATGAGCCTCTTATATTAGCCCCTCACCCACCTTCTATTAAGGTCATTAATTCTAGGGTGGGAGTATTTCTACTCCCAGAAAGCACTATTATTTACCTTTATCCTCTTCTCTTTTTTTTTTTTTTCTAAATTTTTAGACCGTTTCTATCCGTATCTATATTCCTATCCATGTCATCATTCATGTCCCTATTCCATTTCATGTTCACATCCATATTCATGTTCCTATTCTTGACCGCTAGATGAAGCTTCCTTGTCTTGACCTCATTGGTCTCCTATTATGATTGTTGTTCCATCTGTATCTTATTTGTGCACTATTCCTATTTTTATTGAATCCACTATTTTCCAACCCATCCTCTGATGTCTCAATGTCTTTTACACTGTATTCTTCTGAAGTATCTTCATCTGAAGTATCTTCTCCAGAACTTGAATTTGACTCTCCTTCCTATTTCTTTTGAATATGTTCAAAACCAAGACCTATTTTACTTGATGTAGGCTTTTGTGTCTTGATGAACTTATCCAAGTTCTTTGAGCTATTTTTAAATCCATTCATCTTGATCTTGGAGTCCTCTAAGTATTCTTTTAGTAGTGTCACTCTTGTGCTAAATTATCACATTCCAAGATCTTTGCTTCTAACTTATCTTTGAACTTCTTTGCTTTAGCCTTTGATTTTTCTAAATCCTCTATAAGAAACCTTCTCTCTTCATCACATTATTGAAAATAAATTTTAAGTTTAGAGTGTTTCTTCCTTACCTTCTTTACCGTGTCAAGGGCATAGATAATTTCTCCCTTGAGATCATAACCATTCTCTTTTGAATAATCTTCTATTTTTTGCCTTTGTCCACATCATTACTCTCTTTAGGCTTGTCTTCTATAGGTTCACTTTCATATTATTCTAATAATATCATTAGAAGATTTTCATATGGTCCTTCAAGTGCATTCTCATACTCATCATCACTAAAACTATAACCATCCCTTGTATAATCATATTCAAGATGTCCAAAGTTACCACATCTAAAACACTTGAGAATAACTGGAGTTTTCTTAACTGGTTCTTTTTCTTTAATCATAAAAAAAACTTCATCTCTATCATTGTCTAAAATACTAGCATCACTATCACTTGAGTACTTGCTTGCATTATCCGTATAGTAGCTCCTCTTTTGTCTTCGAAAGAACTTATTTCCTTGTCTGCTTTGTCCATCCTTGCTTTTATTTTGGTGCCTATATCTTTCTGATTCCCTGTACCTATGATCCTATTTTTCTTCACCATTGTTGTTCTTTGGTTCTTTAAAATCTATTGCAAAATGTCTAAACTTTCCACAATTGAAACACTTAACATAGATCTATGGGTATTTTGGAACCTTTATCTCTTCTACTATAATTAGCTTCTTCAACATTGGATGACTCATTGCTTGATTCTGACTTCTTACCCTTTGTTTTCTTGATTGCTTTGAATGTTGCTTCCTTCTGGGGAGTAGGATCTTTTGTTCTTATCTCAAAATTTGTTAGCATACCAAGCAAATTATCTCTTGTCAAAGTATCACCATCCAATGATATTTCTATAGCAAAAACCTGTTCACTGAATCTATTTGGAAGAGATCTTAAGACTTTATCACAAAAATATGATTCATCAATATTCATTCCAAGTCCTTGCATATCATTAACAACCTCATCAATTCAAATTAGATAAGAACTAATATTTTCCTCTTCATTCATTCTTAATGCTTCAAATTGTCCTTTGAGATTTTGTATCTTTTCTTTCTTGACACTTTTATCTCCCTCATATTGACCTATCCAAAAAGCGTGCACCTATCTAATGCATCAATCGAAATCAACATGAAAGCATGAAATAATGAACAAGATTGCATATGACAATAAAATGGATGTTTCTTTTATTAATATCGAAAGCGAATCTCGGTTACAATCATGCCCCTCTTAGGGTCACCCAAATGTTGATACAATTGATACAATTCCGAAGCCCCCAATGGGGTAGGTGCAATACTAATGCTCTCTAAATAGTCACAAACTGCTCTAGGGTGGAGTTGACCCTCTTCTTCATGTTGAGGAAGGAATTAGATGATTGAAGCTCCTTTAGACCTGATTCCCTGCGGTCAAGAAACAACAGAGAAGCATTAAAAGCATTGGGAACCTCTCATGATGAGGTCCTTTAAGGAAATTGAACATAAAGATGTCATAACAATTATGAAATCAAGAAAGTATACAAAATATGCTAAATCTATGTTAAATCTCATAAATATTGCTAGACATGCATAAAGGAATAATACAGCTACCTATCTAATGGATCAACTTATGATGAAATGAAGCATGTTAGCATGGAAAGAAGCCATTTATGTCCTACTTGCTATAATGAAGTAAATCTAATCAAATCCTTAATCCGATCAGTCAGAGTCTCTAAACTACCAAATAAAGCACTAAAATGATTAATCTAACCTAGCTAAGCATACTGTAAAAGGAACAGTAAGGGGATCTTATACCTATTGCAAACCATAGCTCGGATGAGCGGTCTGCACTATAAACCATGGTTGACAGCCATGACCTACAACCAAGTAGGTTTGCCCTCCAATTCTAGGGTAGTGGGATTGATCCTCCTTGTCAAATTGATGATCAAGGGTCGCCTCAGTGTCCTCTGACAGATTTGGTGGTTGAATTGCTCGATAGGGCCTCTGTTTGCCCAAATTAGTGTTTCTTGGCGTTCTAGCTCCTTAGGGCATCCATGGCATAATTCGTCATGATGCTTAGGTTGGCAAAGTGATAGCAACAAATCTCTCTCTTAGTGCACTCAAGTGAGTTCACAATTCGATAGGGCTTCATTGCTCTAATCTCCAATGCTTGCTTGATATCTTTGCCCTAATTTGAAGGGGTATTTATAGGACTACCCAAGGGCTAGGGGTGGCTTCATGGAGAAGCCAAGAACAAGAAGGGGTGGTTAGGATAGTTGGATTGGAAGCTTCCATCCTTTAACCACCTTCTTCTAGATCAAATGGTCATTCAAACCGATTTGGCTCGGATGAAGGCCAACTGAACTTTAGTTAAGACCGTAGGTGACAGCTGTGGTTCAGACTGTAAACCGTAGGTGTCAACCATGGTTCAGACTATGGACCATAGGTCTCAGCTATGGTTCAGACTGATTAGGCCAAGGAGCCCAAATTGAGTGGTTAGAACCACTGCTCTATCTTGGAGTCTATCCAAGATCTTCCATATGGTCTTGTAGCATGTCCATATGAGTAGTCGCCATCGACATGACGCATTTTAGGTGTCTACAGATGCCCCTTTTGAGATGCGTTGTGAGATCGAACAATGCATGAGCAAAAATACACCACCTAAAATGATGTCGAAGGTTCTATGATGATCATTAGTCGGATCAACATTAGATGCCCCAGGTCCAGCAAAAGGATGTGCATCCTGGAATCATTGCTTCCAACTCTTTGAAAGGCTTAAATTTGAAAGAGTTTGCACTCGTCATCAGACATTCGAGTAGCTTTGGTGCTACAATAGGAGTTAGGCCTATATAACCGAAAGGATGAGAGTTACAAACTAATTATCATATTTTCTATTTACCCCAAGCAAAGGGGTAAGCTTATGATAGTTGTTGACAATGATTCACAAGGACGAACACAATTTTGACAAGATCAAGGGATCTACGATTTCAGGGATCTTCTATTGACTTTGATTATGATTATGATATTATGACTACCCCCTCAAGCGACGAGTCGATGAGGGTAATGACAATGTATGAAGCGACGAGGTCACTTGACCATAATGAATGATCTGTACAAATTTAGAATTGAGCATTTAATTACTTGGCTAAGCCTAGTTCAGCGTATGATTACAACTGTTAATAGTAATTGCACATTCCTATCCCATGGAGCAGTCGGGCTACAATAGTCATCTTAGGGAATCGAAATGATGCAAATCCAATTAGTTTTATGTTGAATCAATTTGTCGATGATTTGTTGAAAATATGTCATAAGGGAAATGACATGAAACGCCTCATTTCCATGGAGCGGTCCAGCCTTGAAGGCCTTCTTCAGAATTGAAAAGAAGCATATCAAATCAACGATGACAATTTTACCCCAAATGTCCTTATGGTTATTTACTCATCTCGTCGGATTGCATGGAGCGTCAGTCGCTACAACCACCAAGTGTATAGAGTAAATAACTAAATACGAGGTGCATTTGGCTTTTGATTATTTTAAATGTTTTTGTTAATTTTGAATTTTTAATTGATCATGGTGCTTAAAAATCACCAAATTTGCAAAATTGATTGCTTTTATTGAGATTTGATCCATTAGGAATCATTGATTTATCATTTAAGATCTTCCCATGGTGGGATTTTGCTACATTTAATGCTAGTTGCAAACCATGGGTTCAGTCTACGATTGAAACTTTCAAATTTTGGGAACCGTAGGTTAGACCTACGATCGCAAAACCCTAATTCTGGGACCGTAGGTGTCAAGCTGCGGTATGAAAAAAATAGGAAAAGGTTTAAAAATTTTTCCATTTTCAAATTTCCTCATTATTCCTTGAAAGTGACTACAATTTGAAGAGCTCTGAGAGGTGTGAGATAAAACTTGACCTAAAACCTTGCTAAGACTAACACCAAACACCTAACACACCTCACGATGGTGGACCGTGGACAACCTTCTTCCAGCCGAGGCCTCAGTGTGGGTAAGGTAATTCGAAATTGAGTCCTTGCATTCATTACCAATTAAAATGAACCAAATTAATTAATTGGTTAAATCAATCACATTAAACTATTGGCAATGAACCACACCCTAGATTAGGCTAGCTTAGGATTATATTTTTATTATTATTATTTTTTTGTTTTATTAGCTAGGAAATGACCCCAAAAGGGTCATATTCCTAGACCGTAGCTACCAGCTATGGTTCCCATTTGACAGATTGGGGACCATAGGTATCAACTACGATTAGATTTAAATTACAATGGTAAAAATTTGACCATTGTGCGGACCATGGGTTTGACCTACGGTTCCCCTTTTTTGAAAAATTTTCAAATTTTTAATTTTTTTGTGATTTTCTTGGTAATTAATGCCATTTATTGCACCTATGAGATGTATTATTAAATTTTTGATCATGCTTAGCATAATTTTGCATTGTTAGCTATTTTTAGCTTGATCTATCTCTTTTTAGGTCATTTTATAATTGCTTTTAGCTAGCTTTTAGTTAGATTTTTCCTTATACCATATCTCTTTGTAGAGACTGACCTCTAGAGCTAGGGAGCCAGAGCTCCTTAACACTCTCCACCCACTACTGACTGATGGGGAGTGGTAGTGGTTTAGGGCCATAGGCTTTGGCTATGTCTTGGATCTACCCACTATCAGGGTAGATCAAGCTTACATGACTACGTTGGCCCGGAGCTGGAATGCTCGGACCAACACATTTCACCTATCGATAGGTGAAATGACCATCACACTTGAGGATGTCTATAGGATCTTTAGGATCCCTATTGATGGTGAGGCCATCACCTCCTCTACCTTTTAGAGTAGGGGAGCTATATTTGATGAGATCTTCGATGATCGAAGCCTAGAGGCCCAGTGGAAGATTGACCATGGAGGTGTTCACATTGGATACTGGTATGGGGAGGAGGTCTTCTCCATCCGAGAGGTAGTTTTTATGCACCTGATCATGCAGATTGTCCTTCTAGACTCCTCGAGCGTGAGGATCCCCTAGAACCTTCTAGCTAGTGTCAGGAGGGTCATTCAGAGCTCCACATGATGGCCATTACTCCTAGCCTAGGGGAGCACTTTACTATGCTAGCTCTATCGAGAGCTATATCAGATTACCAGTAGGAGTCGAGTAGGCATTAGCTATAGTCTACTCCTATAGATCTAGGGTTGGTAGCACATCCAGATCGAGAGACCTATAGAGCTACCCCTAGAGATTACTTCTATTGATGATGACCATCAGTGCTACACTACATGCTGGCCCCATGAGGAGGAGGGGTTCCAAAGTAGGTCCCATGTAGGGGACATTGAGCATTATATCGATGATTTGCAGCACTAAGACCTGATGACATTGAGTGGCATCCATATATGGATTGCCCTACATGGTCGGAGGCTAGTGAGCGGTTGTGCTAGGCTCGATGAGATAGATGGCTTCTAGGCCATAAGGATGAGATTCAAGAGTACCAGTTCTACTCTAGAGTCCTACGATAGTTTGGTATAGTTCAAGATATTCCAGAGCTACCTATTATCTATAGGTGGCTAGTTCTAGAGATAGATCTATAGTGGGTGCAGCCTACACCATTGGGTGATGCTATAGATGATTTCTAAGAGTCAAGAGTTGTTATGGCTGGGACCACCCTAACATATGATACTTGGTGGTCCCTACTTTAGTGGCAAGGATCTAGGCCTCTCGACTAGGTAGATGATGAGGTGGAGGCTGATCCACAAGGGTGCAATGTGCGCCCATGGACTGAGGGTGGATGGGGGGAGTAGAGGATGCACCACCAATAGAGGCTAAGGAGGAGGCCCTAGATGAGGGTGAGGTGCCTCTAGATAATGAGGTAGGGTAGCTGCTAGCCTAGGTGGTAGATTTATAGAGCCAGATTGGGAGGTTTCAGTCCTAGATGCTTAGAGGGATACTAGCATCACCACCTTAGAGGTGAAGCTAGCTCATAGTGAGAGAAACTACAACAAGCTAGGGATCATATCACAGTTGTGACAACATGTGCTACAATGGTAGAGGCGTAGGTTCAAGAGCTCACTAGTGTGCATGACTTGGCAGAGGCATGACTAGGTACAACTATAGAGAGAGGGATTTGCTAGGGTACTCGAGGGTAGCCCATCATCTATACAGGTTGCTATGGCACCTCCTACAGCACCAGCACATCTACTACTAGGAGGTCATGATCCCATGGCCGAGATCAGATGACTGACTTCCCTCGTAGAGGAGGGAAACACTATACATGATGCGAGGGTAGCTCGCATCTCTCAAGTGGAGGGCCACATTAGACTACTAGGTGGGGAGGTTCCTGAGGATAGGTATTCCATAGGTACCCATGAGACCAGCTCCAGGACTAGGACTAGGGAGACAGGATAGTCTTCTGCTAGCTCGAGCCATAGGAGCACCAGAGGCCGAGGGACCACATAGGTCCTCTAGTACTCAGGGTGCTAGCTCACAGAGGACTCAAGGGATTGGTTCTCATGTATGGAGCCTCTTTGGATTAGGCTAGACACAGGATCCTATAGGCTAAAAGTAGAGAGCTTCCAAAGATAGGGTTGAGGGAGGTGGAGAGGGCTCCAAGGAGGAGGATCAGGCCAGAGCTAGGGTCTCCATTTGATACAGGCTATATCATTTTTGTATGTATCATTTTTGGTGTGAGGTCTGAGGACCTACATGATTGTAGCCTACGAGCATTTTGATGTACCCTGATGTACTCTTTGACACATATATTTATATGAGATTTGATCATTGTGGCTCATTATGTGTACTCATTTATTTGTGTATTTTATGTTTTATGTTTATGAGATGCATATGGATGCAATGCTTATATTGATGCTATGTTTATGTAATGTGATGTATGGATGACATGCACTAGATAGCTATTTTATTTTATGATGATGATGATATGCAGTGATCTAGATGCTTAGATGTGCTATATATGATGGATGCATTATGTATTTGATCATAATCTAATGGAAATGAACTTGTATGTTTTAATCATGTAAAACATAAGGAATGAATGCAATAATGTTTACAATCTAATTGATGACACCACAAAATGTATGCTAATCATGAAATATAATTGGTAATCCTGATAAAAAGAATTAATCAATTAATCACCCATATATGAAATGTGATGATATGATTATGATGTAATGATGCGAATGATATAATATGTCACTCTATATTTATTTTTGCAGTTTGAAAATATGCACAATATAGTCAGTGGCCATCTAAATATCTTTTCTGATATCTATGCGGTATCTATCCTATATCTTGATTGTGCTCCATGTAATGATGTATCACGGATTCGATACTTTGCAATTTAATGATTAAATGACTTTTGCCTTTGATGGTTTGTGATATTTGATATTTTGTTGCTATTTGGGAATTTCTTTTTGAAGTTTTCCATGAGACTCAAACACCCTAGTTGACTTATCAAAAGTTGTATACTAACCACACTAGACTTCTGAGATATAAGGCTTTTGCTAGGATAGGCCCTAACTATTCATTATCCCTATGTGTGCACATGCATATATTAAGATAAGGCATAAGCATACCCCGATGTCAAGCGGGATTCTTTCAGCCCATTGCTAAGATAGGGGATCCACGAATGTTTATCCAATCCTAGTTTTAAATTTTAGTTGGACTAAGCCACTAGGCGATGCAGGACACCTGAAGCTAGCTCATCCACATTCAAACATTGGTCTGTACATAAGCAAGGTGCTAATGCATCAGACATATCATCATGCGTAAGGTATGGTAGTGCTGACCATTCTAAGGATTCAGGCTCGTCCCTCTCTTTTCCTTCATTTTTTGGGATACTTGCTCATATGTAGTGAAGCAAGGGAGTCGATTGCACTTTGAATTTGAACTTTCTTTGGATCTTCATTTGATCTTCATTTGAACTTGCTTTCTGATCTTCATTTGATCTGGATTTGAACTTTGATTTATGATCTTCATTTGATCTTGTTTTGAACTTTGATTTATGATCTTCATTTGATCTTCATTTTCTAGAATTTATATTTGATACTTCTTCAGAAACTTCCCTTTGGGGATTTTACTTTGGGGGAACTATTTTTGGGATATCGATTGAGTGTATCGATCTATGATATCAATATAGGATATCAATCTGGGATGTCGATCTATGATATCGATCTAGGGTATCAATATTGAGGATTGATGTGGGATATCACTCTAGGATATTGCTCATTTTATCATAAGCAAGGGATTCTAGGTAGGGAATAAACCTGTCCTTTTGCCAATTGCCAATATTTCCCAAACCGTCCGCACAAGGGGATAAGCAAGAATAACTCTTTTCACTTTAGGATACCTGGTCCTGCTTTGTGGATTTCATCTTCCCCTAGTCCTTATTAGGATTGTTTAATTTGTTGATTAGTGATAGGATTATGATATGCTAAGGGCTATACTAACTGAACCTTAGCTACAAAAGCAAAGCAAGCTTTCTATCAACTCTTGATAAGACCTCTAGGTATGGTTGAGTGACCGAAAAACCCTAGTATATTCTTCATAGCAACATTATGGGTTGTGTTGAAAAACACATTTACTCACATGAATGATGGATTATGATAAATGCAAAGGTGCATGATTGAAACACAAACATGGTGTCGTTTGTAAGACTGACAAACACAATTCCTTCTACTATGAAATGCAATGGATGATGAATGCCTATATGCAATGCAATGATGAAATGCATGTGGAATATGAACTGCAATGATGCAATTGAAATGTAAATGTTTTTGGATTTTATGCTTTACCAATTTTTTTGGATTTTATCGATTTTATAATTTTTATTGATTTTGAGCCTTTATATTTGACCAAATGGTGAGTACATGCCTTTGGAGCCTTTAAATTGACCAAGTGATTCTTAGGAACCCTTGGAGCTTTTGGGATTGACCAAAGGGATTATGAGCACCTTTGGGACTTTTTGGGATGACCAAGCGATCTTTAAGAATCCTTGGAGCTTTTGGGTTGACCAAGTTTTTTTAGAAACTCTTGGTACCTTTTGATTGACCAAACTACTCATAGATGAGCTTGGAGCCTTTTAGGATGCCGACCGTGTTGTTTAGCAACCCTCAGGGATTGACTGAGTGGTTTTAAGCAAACTCTCAAAGCCTTTTACTGACATGACCAAGCAATTTCAGGAACCCTTGGAGCCTTTTGCTACACTCTCAAGCATAGAACACCTTAAGATGGATGATGTTGAGAGGTTCAGGCTCTTCAACACCCCTAGCGATGTTAGGTGATAGGTACCTAGACCAATATTTTTAGATATGATATAAGGTCCTAGCCAATTAGCCATGAATTTGTCTCGCATATCTGGCGATAAATTAGAGTTCTATTGGTTCTCTTTCAAGACAAGATCCCCAACTTCAAAGTCTCTCTGGTGGACTTTGATATTGTAAGCTCATTTTAGTCACTCCTGATAAACGTGGAGATGCTCTAGGGCATTCACATGATGTTCATCAAGCAACATCAGTTGATCCAATCGAGCTTGTCATGCGGTGTCATCATCGATGAACTCTTTCAATGCGATGCGCAACATTGGAATTTCCAATTCCAAGGGCATAATGGCCTCAGTGCCATATACTAGTGAAAATGGTGTTGCCCTAGTGGGCATCCGAATGCTAGTCCTGTAAGCCCATAATGCAAGGGGCAACTGGATATGCCAATATTTGTGGTTTTCTTGGACCATATTTTTCAAGATGGCCACCACTATCTTATTTGAAGCTTCAGCCTGCCCGTTTGCCTATGGATAGTATGGAGTCACAAAACTATGTTTGATTCTATATTTAGATGTCAAAGCTCTCACAGTTTTGTTCTTGAATGATGTTCCATTATCCGATATTATTTTGGATGGAATCCCAAAATGACTTATGATATGCTCCAGTATAAATTCTGCTATACGAGCTCCAATGGTCATTGTTAAGGGTATTGCTTCCACCCACTTTGTGAAATACTCAGTAGCCATGATAATAAATGTATGTCGGCCCGATGACGGAGGAGAGATCTTGCCTATAAGATCTAATCCCCACTGAGAAAATGGCCAAGCCGCTTGGATGGGTTGTAAGGCCTATGATGGCAAGTGCATAAGATTAGCATGATGTTGACATTTGATGCATTTCTTGACATACACATTGCAATCCTTCTCCATAGTGGGCCAATAGTAGCCCATTCGAAGGATGCGCTTGATGATGGCCATGCCGCTGAAATGGCCACCGCATGTACCATCATGAGCTTGTGAAATTACCCAAGATGACTCTTGGGGCTCTAGACAATGAAGGAGAACTCCATCGTAACCTCGTTGGTACAAGATGTCTCCTATTAAGACATATTTAGTCACTTTATATTTAAATGTGCATTTTGTGGCATGTGACAATCCCTCTAGGATTACACCAAGTTTTAGGAAGTCTTGGATTTGTGACATCCAGTTTTGATAAGCCTCAGCTTTGACTGCTAAGATGACTTGCTCCCCCTACGTATTTACTTTTGCAAATGCAGACTGGGAAACAACCCTATGGTGAATGGTAGTACCACTCCCCATCGGACTCTGGGAGGTTAATGACCCCTAGGGTGCCTTCTTCAGAAAGTCTTTAACTCTGCAGAACCATTCAGCTTTTGGTTCTACGCTAATCATGTTGATTGACATCTTATTATCAAAGGCTTCTCGCTCCACTGTAGGATGCGAGAGCATTTTAACATGAATGGTAGTGAAATCAGAAGATGGATTCTGAGGGATTAAGGATCCCAAATATGCCATGGTGTCTACGAACCTATTTGATGAACGAGGGATTGCCTTGATGTCATACCATTCCAATTTAGCCAAATATGTAATCACAAGATCTTTGTAGGCTTTCAGTACTGGACATCGACACTGAAAGAGCCCCTTAACTTGATTTACTATGAGCAAGGAGTCACCAAAGATGTTTAATATTTTAATATTCATGGTGATGGCTGTGTGGAGGCCCAATAGTAGGGCTTCATACTCAACATTGTTGTTGGTGCATAGAAAATCTAATTTAAATGACAAGGGCATTGGAGCTCCTTGTGGCATGAAAAACACTATTCCTGCACCACCTCCTTGCTCGCACTTTGAACCATCAAAGAACAGAGTCATATCAACATTGTTCTCTAGTTCTTCAGGTTCGGGAGCTTCAGATACGATGAAGACTGCATCATTCGAAAGCTCAATGGTCAGAGGCCTACTATTTGATAGTGGTGCCTCAGCTAATTGATCAGCTATGACTTGTCCCTTAATGGACTTCTGGCTTATGAATTCTAGATCAAATTCTATTAGTAGCATGATCCACTTTGTAGTACGTGTATTATGATACGTCTTACTCATCATGTACTGCAAAGGATTTTGTTTTGATATAACATATGTCGTATGACTTAGCATATAGTGTCACAATTTCTTTGTAGTGAACACTACTGCTAAACATAATTTCTCCACATATGCATATCCTAGCTCGTAACTCACCAAGGTTCGACTAATATAATATATGGCTTGTTCCTTGCCTTGCATGTTCTTTTGGGCTAACATGGTCCCTAATGCAAAGTCGATCATCGATATATATAGCAAAAAAGGCACATCTAGCCTTGGTGGAGCTAGCACTGGTGGCATCACCAGGTATTGCTTTATTTTAGTGAAAGTTGCTTGATAGTCCTCATCCCAATTGAATGGGACCCCCTTGTGTAGCAGTCGATTCATGGGTCGACATTTATCCGATAACTGAGTGATGAATCACTTTATCGATGCTACTTTGCCTTGAAGGCTCCTTAACTCTTTAATATTGGAGGGAGGATGCATCTCTAAGATAGCCTTGACCTTCGTTGGGTCAACTTCGATGCCTCACTTTGAAATGATGAATCCTAAGAGCTTACCAGAAGTTACGCCAAATACGCACTTCTTAGGATTCAACCTGACATTATATTCTATTAGGTGATCGAAGACCTTCCTTAAGACCTCTGCATGCTCAGCACGTAGCAATGACTTGGCCAACAAGTCATCCATATAATCTTCTAGAATCTTATGCATATAGTCATGAAAAATGTATGTCATGGCCCGCTGATATGTTGCACCAACATTTTTGAGGCCAAATGGCATAACTTTATAGCAAAATGTTCCCCATGGCATTATAAACATGGTTTTATGCTGGTCTTCGGGTTTAATCCGAATTTGATTGTAACCAAAAAAACCATCCATTAAGGAGAGCATTTCATGACCTATAGTTGCATCTACAAGAGCATCGATATTAGGCAATGAAAATGAATCTTTGGGTGTTGCCTTATTTAGGTCTCTAAAATCTATACAAATACGGATTCTTCCATCAGGTTTTCCTACGGGTACCATATTGGACACCCATTCTGGATAGTCGATGGAGATTACAAATTCTACATCCAACAACTTTTGTAGCTCATCTTTCACCATTAAGGCTACTATTGGATGCATATTTCTAAGCTTCTGCTTGATCGACTTCTTCGTCAGATCTAGCGAAAGGTTATGGGTAACCAATTTTGGGTCTAGACCTGGCATATCTTTGTATGTCCAAGAAAAAATATTAGGTCTCTCTTTCAGTAGAGGGATGAGGGTGGCCCGCTCATCTGGAGTGAGACTCTCTCCAAATTTAACCTTCCTTGGATTGGTGGGATCATTACTGATATCCACCTCGAAGGTTTCCTCTACTGACATATGTGATCCCTCCTCAAGCTGATGAGGCATAGGAATCAAATGGATGTCATCCACTGGGTTCATAGGTTCCATGTTGGAAGCATCCTCAGCATGATAAACATCGTAAGCATAGCCTGGTACAAAATGGAATGGTTGTAGCATTTCTTCATTAGGGAAGAAATCTTCAGGCTCTATAGGTGAGTCAACGTGATCCTAGTCGATAGCATCTACATTGAGATGCAATGGTTTGGATGGATCTACTAGATTATGGAGTGGAGTGGTCAAATCAATGGAGACCATATTGATGGAATGGTATTGGTCTCTAGGACCACATGGATAAACTTCTACATAATCGATGTAGTCCTCATACCCGAGATCTGGCTCTAATGGCATAGGCACAAATGGGTCCTCTCTATGTGGACTATGGATGACTGGGTCCTCCCTATGCACTGATTGCAATATGGGATCATTCGGCTCAAGGAGCTCCATGTAGGTAGGTAGATGGGGAAACAACATGTGATAAATCACATTAAAATTTAGTGGTATTCCCCTAAGGTGAGGGTCAAGATTGATTTCTCTTCATAGGTCCTCGATCGTATAAGGTGCATGGTGGTGACGTAGGTAAGGAGGCCCTAGATAGGCTCTCTCTATTTCATCCTCTTCATCACTATCATAATACAATCCTTCATTTACCCCTACAGGTGGGGGACGCTCTAGTAAATGTGGTCCCATGAATCTCACTTCCTGGTCACTATCATCCATATCCAAAAAATTAGATAATAAGTCCATATGTATGATATTGACAAGAAAACTAGCTCTACTTCTTCCCCAAAATGATCAATGTTGGGAAGAATCTCTTCGATAACATGTACCGACTCTACAGGTAGTAGGTGATGTGCATACAAAGGCCTTAGATAGCCCCCCTCAACTTCATCCTCAGATTGATCATTATTTGAGGATTCATCATCGACATCATAACTTGGTCCACTTATCTCGGAGGTGGACTCCTCTCCATCATCATTGTATAGATCTCCTGACTCGAGATCACCTAAAACTATGGGGTTATGCCCCTACACACCTCTATCATTGGTTGCATTATGGATTTGATGACCCAGGTTGCCTCTAGGGTTCTACTCTATATCAGTATGCTCTAAGAGCCCTTCATGATCTTCTTCAAGTGGCTCAGAGGTGATGACAGATACCATCGGGTGAGTCCTCCAGAAGCTGGATGGATTAGGATGATATGGGTTAAAGTCCACATCATCCCCTAGACTAAGGTACAAGTGATCTAAGGATGCTATGAGCAAGTCATCTTGTCCTTGTATCTATAATCCCAGCCAAACCTATCAGTTGCTAGCTGATAACGTGGCTCGAGCGGAGTCCTACGCCCTTGTTCAAATAGGCCAAGTCCATACCCATGCCAGTGATATAACTCAAAAATATGCATGGAGTACTTTGAGTTGGATAAATAATGAACATTTACTATGAAAGGTTCATCACCATCTTCATCCATAGGCGTTCACGCTGGAAGCTGATCCAACCTAACATAAATGAAGTTAGTCTGATTGGGTGGCTCTCCCAATGGTACCATCGATCCAACCAAAAAATGATGGGCATGCGGTCGGCCCATCTCTTGTGTAGTCTCCAAAATAGGTCCAAAGGTTACATTCTGCATAATATACTCGCCTAACCCTGTGTTGGCGAGATGTACAGTCACCCACGGTGTGGATGACCCTACTGATGATGCAGGTGAGGTAGGCTGAGGTACCTCCTCGACTATATCTTGGGCTTCCTCCACTTCCATGGGGATGGGAGCCTCCTCGATGACTAGTTTGGGCATATGTTTCTTCTCTTTTTTACCCATTTTCACCTTTAACTTCCTGTCATCTCGAAGCATCGATGTAGTTGATTTCAAGGAAGTAGTAGTAGTGTGCTCAGATCTATGTGATACAGATATCGATGGTTGAGCACATACTATTGGTTTACCTCCTAGATTTTTAATCCGGTGATGTAGTCGAACGTCCAAGTGCGTTGATGGGAGTATGAAACCCCTAGGAAAATCAGCTAGGTTCACAAACTTAAAAGGTTCTTCATCTGATGACACTACATGAACCCATCCCTCATGAAGATATTTCACACATTGATGTAATATAGAGGGAATGCAATGCATTTCATGAATCCAAGGCCTCCCGAGTAGGATGTTATATTGCATAGCACCTTCGATCACATGACACATCATAAAGATGGTCTTTAGGCCTACTTAAATAGGTAGGACAATTGTGCCAACCGTCGAACATAAGGCATCATTAAACGCTCTCAACGTGAAGGTGGTGGGTACAATGTGTGATTTTGGTAGCTTTAGATGATTCAATGCCTTGGTCATTATTATATTGATCGATGAACCAATGTCGATCAAGACCCTTTTGAATGGCATGTGATTGATACATGTGATGATATGCAATGGTGGGTCAGCCATATCTGTGGGAACCATCTTGATTTCATGATCATAAAATTGGATCATGGGTTCCTGGCACTATTGTACATGTCCCATAAAATTTGTGAATGCTTGAGCATCCTGGGATTGTACTTTGATGGACCTTAGAATATCCATAAGAGTCTCCCTATGCCTAGGGGACTACTGTATCAGTTCATATATAGATAGCTTCGTAGGAGCTGTCTATAGGTTTTGGACTAGCCTGCTCCGTATGGTCACCACCGGTCTCATTGGTGGGCCTAGAATATTCTATGTCGTTATTGATTCGCATGGCTTGTATTCTTATGGGAGCACATGGTTGATTTGGTTGCTCATATCTCCCATGCCTTGGTAACAACATTCACCATACCTATGAACCCCTGGGTAGGTGGTTCGACATGCACTTGGTTGACGTGACCAACGTTGTTGCATGGTGCCTCATGGTTTGGTAGTGGATTCTTGTAAATCCCCATGTTTTGGTTGTTAGGAGCTAGTGGATTACTTGGTACTACAAGCTCACCTTTTTCAATCATATTTTGCACAATATGCTTGAAGGACCAACATACTTCGATGTCATGACCCTTCGCTCGATGAAAGATGCAAAATAGGTCATCCTAATACCCCTTTGACTTGGGTTGATTTGGATCGACCATCTTAATTTTAGGTAATCTGATTGCCTTAGCCTCACATAATTGGTGGAATATTGATGTCAATGATTCCATTAAAGGCATGAATTGGTGAGGTGGGCATTGTTCTTTATTCTTTCCCTTATAATTATTATTGCACTTTTTATACTATGCAGGAGGAGGTTGGGCCTGATAATTCTACTTTTGCTGCCCTTTATCCTCTCTCTAGAGGTTTAGCACCACTTGGTTGACGTGGGCCTACTTGCCCTTATGTTTCATGGAGCTCTTCTTGGGCCCCTCTTTCCTATTCTTAAGCTTCAAGTTGCCTTCTTGCAACTTGATATCCTCAATTACCTTGGCTTGCGCCAAAGCTTCCTCGAATGTTGAATACTGCTATAGTTGCAACAATAGTGAGATGTGCTTGGCACAACTCTTGGTAAACATTCGGGTCAATTCCATAGTAGGAATAGGGAATGGCAGCTTCACCATCAACCTCCTCCATCTCTTTTCATACTATTCAATTGGCTCATCATCGCGCTGAGCTAGCACAGCCAAATCGGAAAGGTTAGCCTATTTCTTGATGCCAAAAGAAAAGTGTTCAAGGAAAGCATCAGCCAGTTGCTCAAAACTGGTAATGTTGTGCCTCTTTTGCTGGTTGAACCACTCCCAAGCTGGGCCTAAGAGGGTCATGATAAATGTGTGCAAAAGTAAGGCATTATTGCTCGTAATTTGGAAATAGGCATCCAAAAACTTGTGACATGCTCCTATGCATCTTCATCACCTTTAAATTTGTCTAGCCTGGGCATAACAAAATGCTCAGGGTAGGTAGGAGCAGGTATCGAGGGGTCCAAAGGCTCATTATGAATCTTTCTTAATGTCAGATTTTGAAGAGTCATGCCTTGCCTCTCAATCACTTTTACTTTAGCTGCTAAGGCTTTATAAGCCTCCGAGGATAGAAAGTCCTCCTCCCTAAGCTGATGTAGGGGTGGTCTTGGAGGTACATTCTTCCTCTATCGAGGTGGAGGACGTTGCTCTTCCTCCTCCTCAACTTGGGAGTCTTCAGGATACTCTTGATTGTTTCCCTCTCCCTCTTCTTCCTCATATTATTGTTGCCTCTCATGTTCGAATGGTGGTGGTCGTTCTCTTGGTAGGGCACTAATATGAGTATGAGCATCCCTGCGCTCCTGCTGCACATCGGCTTGTGAAAAAGCCTTTCTCTGAATGTGCTCTCTATTCTCTACGTGAGTATATAGACCAGCCCTGGCTAGCCTATCCTCCTACTCTACGTGCTCCTTTTGGGCAAGGATGTATTCCTCATGCATGCGCTGCTCATATAGTCTTTGTCTGATGAGCCTCTATGATTGAAGATTCTCTTCTTCAATGTGTTGCCTTTCTAGGCGAGCATCCTCCAATTGATCTTGGAGGAGCTATCATCGCTGCTCAGATACCAGTCTATGTGATCTATCAAGGTCATTGGCCATGATAGGCCTCTGGTATGCATGCTCTATGCGAGCGACCTTATGGGTTCTGTACCCATATGACTGATTTGTGATGCTTTTGCCCTTGTCTGTAAAGATGACATTGGCATCCTACTGAGCTCTATGCTCTGTGCCACCATGCATGGATGGTGGATGTATCACATGAGGGCGCTTAGAAGCCTCTCCATGTTCTCTAGTAGTCCTAATAGAACTCGCACTATGCTCACTTAGGGTACGAGTGGGTGGAGCCGAAGGCTTATAGCCTAGCTGCTCAAGGATGCTACCTAAGCCATCCAACTATCTGGATCTCCACCGCTCATGCGGTGGTGTGCCATTGGCTCCCACCTTAGCCATATCAATAGTGATCTTTCGATGTTCACTATGTGTGGGAGTCTACACAGGCCTATGCTCAGTGGTGGCCTTGTCTGCATGCCCCTGAATGGGTGGATCTCGATCCCATCTGTACTCTAAAGGTGGAGCCATGGATCCTCCTATAGACCTATGATGTAAGGGTACTAACTTGGACCCCTGGATAACATACTCTTCAGCTGATCCCATGGATGCGCATGCAACATGATCTCGGTAATGGCTTTCGAGTGGAACACCCTCATGCTGAGAGGCTCCCTGCTCTATTCTATGCCTAGAAGAATGCACATAAACTCCTCTATTGGGGGTATGCTCAATAGGTTCCCCTCTTGTCGAGTTGTCTCCTCTAATGCTCATCGAACGACATTCGGGAAGCGCATGTGGGTGAGGATTCGACATGTGTTGATGTGAATCTGTTGGGGCTTGGTCATGGGCATCAGGCTTATGCCTTTGTCGACCACCTCGTGTCTCCACCATGGTGTACCTAGCATCTAGATTTATTCTTTATTACACAAACAAGGTATACAATGGTGTTTATCTCGTATTAATTTTTAAAAGTGAGCCCTAGACTATTTGATGTTGTTTCAAGTTTGTTGTATCAGTAAAGAACTCCTTATCATGTTTTGAAAGCTTGTTGGATGATATTCTCAGTTAAATTGGCTTTCACCTGTATGCTCGTAGCTCGACAACCTGGATGTGACTTCCAGGCCACGTAAATCCCCCATGTGTGGTAATGAAAGTCCACACCCGGACAAGGAGCACAGGTCCTCCCAGATCCTCACCCATTTTCCCCCAGTCAGCGTTATACCCTTCGAAGAGAATACATGCAAATTTTCTAGGGTACGAAAGGTTCTTGGATCCGGTATTGGTCTAGTATCCAAGGGTACGTAGGATTTGGGCCAACGGATGGAAATTACGCCCACCGTCATTGAACCCTACTAGTGGTTGGATGTGACTCCCAACTCACTAGCGTTTAAGTGAAACATGGTGTGTGTGGTTCATTTTATTCTTTTGCATAAAAGGAAAATGCATAATATAGCATAAATGATTGTTTCCTACATGATATGCAAAAATAAACGTTTCATTTTAAGAAAATATGCATGCTATATCCTAAATGATTTTTGACAATGCAATTACGATGATATAGCCTCTGATTGGGCTTCAAGCATGCAAACCAACACACAATTTTAACCTAGCACGCTGGATTCTAGGGTGGACTGCACTCAGAGGTCCGTTGTTCCTAGCAGCGCCTAGCCAAAATTTAGAAAAAGAAACCCTAAGGACTTAATTCATTTTCATGTTCTTTTTATCCTTAATTATCTAGGTTTCAATTTTCTATTCTGGAAAATACAAAGAAAAAAAATATAGAAAGTGAAAAAAGGGCCTACCTCAGGTCCTCATTTGATTCAGCTTTGAACTCCTACTGTCTGATGTGTCTGCTATGAACCGTAGGTCTGATGCATGGTTTAGACTATAGACCGCATCTTGAAGCCACGGGCCAACAATGAGACCACAATTGGAAGCTACGGTTTGCACCTGCAATTCCAAAAACATAAGAACAATCAGTTAGATCGCTTGAAATGTGGAGTTCCATCATGATCGCCTTCTGACCTATCCAAAAAGCGTGCACCTATCTAGTAGATCAATAGAAATCAACATAAAAGCATAAAATAATGAATCAAGATTGCATATGACAATAAAATGAATGTTTCTTTTATTAATATCGAAAGCGAATCTCGGTTACAATCATGCCCCTCTTAGGGTCACCCAAATGTTGATACAATTCCAAAGCCCCCAATAGGGTAGGTGCAATACTAATGCTCTCTAAATAGTCACAAACTGCTCTAGGGTGGAGTTGACCCTCTTCTTCGCATTGAGGAAGGAATTAGATGATTGAAGCTCCTTTAAACCTATTCCCTATGGTCAAGAAACAACAGAGAAGCATTAAAAGCATTGGGAACCTCTCATGATGAGGTCCTTTGAGGAAATTGAACACAAAGATGCTATAAACATATGAAATCAAGAAAGTATATAAACTGGTCTAAATCTATGTAAATCTGATAAATATTGCTGGAGATATGCATAAAGATAATACAGCTAACTATCTAGTGGTCTAATTATATGAAATAAAGCATGAAAACATGGAAAGAAGCCATTGATGTCATAAATGCTATAATGAAGTAAATCTAATCAAATCTTTAATCTGATCTGTTAGAGTCTCTAAACTACCAAATAAAGCACTAAAATGATTAATCTAACCTAGCTAAGCACACTATAAAAAGAACAGTAAGGGGATCTTATACCTATTGCAAACCGTAGCTCTGATGAGTGGTCTGCACTATAAACCATGGCTGAATTCCGTGACTTGCAACCAAGTAGGTTTGCCCTCCAATTCTAGGGTAGTGGGATTGATCCTCCTTGTCAAATTGATGATCAAGGGTCGCCTCAGTGTCCTCTGATAGATTTGGTGGTTGAATTGCTCGATAGGGCCTCCGTTTGCCCAAATTAGTATTTCTTGGTATTCTAGCTCCTTAGGGCATCCATGGCATAATTTGTCATGATGCTTAGGTTGGCAAAGTGATAGCAACAAATCTCTCTCTTAGTGCACTCAAGTGAGTTCACAATTTGATAGGGCTTCACTGCTCTAATCTCCAATGCTTGCTTGATATCTTTGCCCTAATTTGAAGGGGTACTTATAGGACTACCCAAGGGCTAGGGGTGGCTTCATGGAGAAGCCAAGAACAAGAAGGGGTGGTTAGGATAGTTGGATTGGAAGCTTCCATCCTTTAACCACCTTCTTCTAGATCAAATGGTCGTTCAAACCGATTTGGCTCGGATGAAGGCCAACTGAACTTCAGTTAAGACCATAGGTGACAGCTACGGTTCAGACTATAAACCGTAGGTGTCAGCCATGGTTCAGACTATGGACCATAGGTCTCAGCTGCGGTTCAGACTGATTAGGCCAAGGAGCCCAAATTGAGTGGTTAGAACCATTGCTCTATCTTGGAGTCTATCCAAGATCTTCCATATGGTCTTGTAGCATGTCCATATGAGTAGTCGCCATCGACATGATGTGTTTTAGGTGTCTACATATATACCTTGCAATTTATCCTACATTTCTTTTGTAGTTCTATAATGCATAACTTTCATAGACTCTGTTCAATGCAAACCTCTCACAAATGCATTCATTGCTTTTGAGTTATAGTGTTGTAGAAGCTTACCTTCCTTAACTATAGGAGGAATGACTGTTGGATCATATCCAAATTCCACTCCATCCCAAACTTCATTGCCAAGTGCCATTAGGTAGATCCTCATCATCATACTCCAATACATGTAGTCATTTCCATCAAATACTAGTGCTGAGTTAGTTGAGGACACATCCTTAGGATCCATTATGTTCTTGTTAGCTTTTCCTTCAAGATTTTAAACTCTTATGAAGGCACCCACTCTGATACCAATTGAAGAACACAAGCTTATACTGAGAGGGGAGGTGAACAGTATAAGAGTACTTTTTACTTTTCTTTCCAAATCAATATTATGTAGTGTATAGATAGTAGTATCAATAGCAATAATCAAAGCAATGCACAAAACACCACACACAATAGAGACACCACAATTTACGTGGTTCACCCAATGTGGGCTACTCCATGGAGAAAATATTTCACTAAAATTTTCTCAATCAATCTCTTGGGAATCCTTCCCAATTACAATGTTTATGGACCTCTATCCAAAGGAGATGTTGATCCCCTAAATCTAGTTTGTGGATCTCTATCCACAGGAGAACTCCTTCTCCTCTACTCTGGTTGGTGATCCTCTAGAAGACTACTACCTCCACTATGTTGGCTTGTGGATCTCTCTCCACTGAAGACTCTTGTCCCCACTCAGAAGACCTATCCTCACTACCCTGGCTGATGGATCTCTATCCACTAGAGACTACTGTCCTCTCTACTCTATCACCTCCAAAGCTCTATCTCAAATATACACTAAACATAGTCTAGTCGGTCTAGCACAAATATGTTCAACTCTACACTAAACATAATCCAGTCGATTTAGCACAAGTCTGCTCAACAAGCTCACTCAAATCTACACTAAACACAGTCCAATCGGTCTAGCACAAATCTTCTCAAATCTACACTAAACATAGTCTAGTCGGTCTAGCACAAGTCTGCTCAACAAGCTCACTCAAATCTACACTAAACACAGTCCAGTCGATCTAGCACAAATCTGCTCAATAGGTCCACTTAGAACCTACTCAAATATCACAACTCACCTACTCAATTCTCAATAGGTCCACTCAGAACCTGCTCAAATCTACTCAATAGGTCCACTCAAAACCTGCTCAAATATGCTCAATAGGTCCACTCAGAACCTGCTCAAATCTGCTCAATAAGCTCACACAGAACTTATCCAAATATTCTCAACAAGCTCACACAGAACTTGTCCAAATCTTCTCAACAAGCTCACACAAACTTGTCCAAATATGTTCTCAACAAGATCACACATAACTTTTCTCAATCTCATAGAAGCATAAAGAGAATTGTTAGAGACTCAATATGTTCTACTCTCAATGCACAATCACTTTCACAACTCAAATCAGAATATAGAATAGTTTGTTTTATGGAACTTGAACAATCACTTTATACAACCACTTGACTAGGCTCAACCAACTCAACTCAACCAATTACTTAATGAAACTCCCCTTTCTCACAAACCCTAGTCCAAGCATATATCAATCAACTCAAAATATTTCCAACAATTGCTCAACAACAAATCTCACATAACAATGATACTCATGTTCTTTTCAAACCCTAGTTCAAGTTCTTTGCACAACAACTCACTTCAACAACAATGCTTATAACTCAATATTCACATAACAATGATACTCATGTTCTTTTCAAACCCTAGTTCAAGTTCTTTGCACAACTCACTTCAACAACAATGCTTATAACTCAATATTCACATAACAATGATACTCATGTTCTTTTCAAAACCCTAACTCAAGTTCTTCACACAATCCAATGGCTTCAACAACAATGCTTATAAAACAAGGTTTTAATCACAACTCTTAATTCTAGAAAACCTTGAAGCATTAAGTCAAACACTTTCGAAAAGGAAACCCTAATCAAATCCTTTTCACTCCAAACTTTATTTTCTAGTAAGCAATCAATCAACTCAACCAAGAAAGAATTTGCCCATACCTTTTTGCTTGACAAGGAGTTGATCTCACAAATCTGCCACACTCACAATTACTTCTTTGCCAATCTCAATAAGGGTTAGAAGATAATAATTTCCTCAACAAAACACAATGCAAAATGATATCAAAATTACACCTTATCACTCCAACTCAAATAATATTCAATACCTTCACAATAATCTTCTTTAACACAAAAAACCCTTTATTAAAATTAAACAACACTCAAAAGTCTTAATCCTTCAATATGCCAATATAGTAATTTAAGACTTTATCAAAAATAATTAAAACCAAAACTTCCTTATTACTCCAAGTGATAATTTTCAACTACCACCACTATCCAACAAACACCCTTTCTAAACAATTCCACTAACAACCCTTATACCTCCAAACACTCTTTATTGAAACCTTAGGCAATAAAATTAATTAAAAGTTTTACCTTGGCCACCGATGGGTTTCGACCCCGTAACCTCTGCCTCCATGAGCAACCTAGCCATGGGCTCCATGACCACGTGCACTACAGGCATGTTTAAGAGCCAAAAGGCTCTACCTTCACTTTAACCTTTGCGCCCAATGAAAATGCACAAAAATATTTTCCTTTTGGCGCTTACCACCAACGGGTTTCGAACGCGGGCACTTGCTTCCTCCAATGCTTTCACAATTTGCGCTCTACCACTTGGACCACCATGTCCAACGTGCTTCAAAAACTCCAACCCCTTCACCTTATCCTTGGCGCTTAAGATGAAAATATTTTTTGTCTTCTTCCTCAATGAACCTTTCGAAATCGCAAACGAAGTTTTAACCTTGGCGCATATCAATCGTTCGAGGGATGAGCAATAATGTCTTTGGAGGCCACCTTATATACACAAACATTTATTTCCTTCAACGTTGGTGCTCCCTTATTTCAATGACATCGGCGCCTTTATAAACACTTTATAATTTATACAAGGTGCTTTATTAAATTGGATGACGTCAGCATTAATTATAATTTATAAATATTTTAAATTCTAAAGAATTTAAATTTTATAAATTATAATTATAAGATTTAATTTTTAAACCCTTCCTTTACATTGCATTCCATGGTGTAAATAATATTTATTTATAAAATTTAAATTCTTATTGAATTTAAATAATTTATAAAAAATATTATATCTCCTTTTTAACTTTGCACCTGAATCCTTTGGCCTTCTTCCTGGATATCAAATAACAACTTTGACAACTTTGTTCCTTGACGAAAAACCTTGATATTAATGTTGACTTCATTTCTTGACATCAATGACAATTTTAACTTTTAGGACTCAAAATGTCCAACAATCTCCCCCTTTGTCATTGATGGCAACCCAAAAAATTTTTACCAAAAACTTGACTTCTTCTTCTGTGTTGCTCCCCCTGGGACACTGCTCCCCCTGGCTCAATGCTCTCTCAAATATCAAATCTCTCCCCATTACACAAATATCTCTCCCCTTTGACATCAATGGCAAAGGGTCACCTTTGGGGCTCGGGGCTAAGAATGAGCCTCTTAGCTTAGCCCCTCCCCCACCTTCTATTAAGGTGGTTAATTCTGGGGTGGGAGTATTTCTACTCCCAGAAAGCATTGTTCTTTACCTTTATCCTCTTCTCTTATTTTCTGAATTTTCTGAATCCTCTGACTATTTCTATCCGTGTCTATGTTCCTGTCCATGTCATCATTCATGTTCCTATTCCTATTCCTATTCACATCCATGTTCCTATTCCTGTTCCTATTCACATCCATGTTCCTGTTCCTATTTTTGTTCACATTCATGTTCCTGTTCCTATTCCTATCCATGTTCCTGTTCCTATTCCTGTTCCTATTCATATCCATATTCCTATTCTTATTCCTGTTTATGTTCAAGTTCCTATTCATACTTGTCTCTGGAATGTCTGCTCTACACCACTTTGTTGTATGACCATCATTATTGCACTTATAACACTTAATGTTATTATTCCTTGGAGGTGCAAATGTCTTAGGATTTCTCCTAGTGAAGCCATATCCTCTTCTATCATGAACCCTGCAATTCATTGCCTTGTGACCAAACTGATTACATGAGTAGCAATACCCATGGAAAGGTTGTCCATTCCCATATTCATGTCTTTCATGTGTCCTGCACTGTGAAGCCATGTGCCCAAACCTGTGACATGAAAAACATCTTCCATTGAAGCTTCCTTGTCTTGACCTCATTGGTCTCCTATTCTGATTGTTGTTCCATATGTATCTTCTTTGTGCACTGTTCCTATTTTTGTTGAATTCACTATTGTCCAACCCATCCTCTGATGTCTCAATGTCTTTTACACTATCTTCTTCTGAAGTATCTTCATCTGAAGTATCTTCTCCAGAACTTGAAGTTGACTCTCCTTCCTATTTCTTTTGAACCTGTTCAAAACCAAGACCTGTTTTACTTGATGTAGGCTTTTGTGTCTTGATGAACTTATCCAAGTTCTTTGAGCTATTTTTAAATCCCTTCATCTTGATCTTGGAGTCCTCTAAATCTTCTTTTAGTAGTGCCACTTCTTGTGCTAACTTCTCACATTCCAAGATCTTTGCTTCTAACTTATCCTTGAACCTTTTTGCTTTAGCCTTTGATTTTTCTAAATCCTCTATAAGCAATCTTCTCTCTTCATCACATTCTTGAAACTGAATTTCAAGTTTAGAGTGTTGCTTCCTTACCTTCTTTACCATGTCAAGGGCATAGATGAGTTCTCCCTTGAGATCATAACCATTCTCTTTTGAATAATCCTCTATTTTTTTACCTTTGTCCACATCATTACTCTCTTTAGGCTTGTCTTCTATAGGATCACTTTCATCTTCTTCTAATAATGCCATTAGAAGATTTTCATCTAGTCCTTCAAGTGCATTCTCATACTCATCATCACTAAAACTATAACCATCCCTTGTACAATCATCTTCAAGATGTCCAAAGTTACCACATCTAAAACACTTGAGAATAACTAGAGTTTTCTTAACTGGTTCTTTTTCTTTAATCATAAACAGAACTTCATCTCTATCATTGTCTGAAATACTAGCATCACTATCACTTGAGTACTTACTTGCATTATCCGCATAGTAGCTCCTCTTTTGTCTTTGAAAGAACTTCTTTCCTTGTCTCGCTTTGTCCATCCTTGCTTTTCTTTTGGTGCCTATATCTTTCTGATTCCCTGTACCTGTGATCCTATTTTTCTTCACCATTGTTGTTCTTTGGTTCTTTACAATCTGTTGCAAAATGTCCAAACTTTCCACAATTGAAACACTTAACAGATCTTAGATCTATGGGTCTTCTGGAACCTTTATCTCTTCTACCATAATTAGCTTCTTCATCACTGGATGACTCACTGCTTGATTCTGACTTCTTACCCTTTGTTTTCTTGATTGCTTTGAATGTTGCTTCCTTCTGGGGAGTAGGATCTTTTGTTCTTATCTCAAAAGTTGTTAGCATACCAAGCAACTTATCTCTTGTCAAAGTATCACCATCCAATGATATTTCTATAGCAGAAACCTGTTCACTGAATCTATTTGGAAGAGATCTTAAGACTTTATCACAAACATCTGATTCATCAATCTTCATTCCAAGTCCTTGCATATCATTAACAACCTCATCAATTCAAATTAGATAAGCACTGATATTTTCCTCTTCATTCATTCTCAATGCTTCAAATTATCCTTTGAGATTTTGTATCTTTGCTTTCTTGACACTTTTATCTCCCTCATATATACCTTGCAATTTATCCCACATTTCTTTTGCAGTTCTACAATGCATAACTTTCATAGACTCTATTCTACACAAACCTCTCACAAGTGCATTCATTGCTTTTGAATTATAGTGTTGTAGAAGCTTACCTTCCTTATCTATAGGAGGATTGACTATTGGATCATATCCAAATTCCACTACATCCCAAACTTCATTGCCAAGTGCCATTAGGTAGATCCTCATCATCATACTCCAATACATGTAGTCATTTCCATCAAATACTGGTGCTGAGTTAGTTGAGGACACATCCTTAGGATCCATTGTGTTCTTGTTAGCTTTTCCTTCAAGTTGTTAAACTCTTATGAAGGCACCCACTCTGATACCAATTGAAGAACACAAGCTTATACTGAGAGAGGGAGGTGAACAGTATAAGAGTACTTTTTACTTTTATTTCCAAATCAATATTATGCAGTGTATAGATAGTAGTATCAATAGCAGTAATCAAAGCAATGCACAAAACACCACACACAATAGAGACACCATAATTTACGTGGTTCACCCAATGTGGGCTACTCCACGGAGAAAATATTTCACTAAAATTTTCTCAATCAATCTCTTGGGAATCCTTCCCAATTACAATATTTATGGACCTCTATCCAAAGGAGATGTTGATCCCCTAAATCTAGTTTGTGGATCTCTATCCATAGGAGAACTCCTTCTCCTCTACTCTAGCTGGTGATCCTCTAGAAGACTACTACCTCCACTACATTGGCTTGTGGATCTCTCTCCACTGAAGACTCTTGTCCCCACTCAGAAGACCTATCCTCACTACCCTAGCTGATGGATCTCTATCCACTAGAGACTACTATCCTCTCTACTCTATCACCTCCAAAGCTCTATCTCAAATCTACACTAAACATAGTCCAATCGGTCTAGCACAAATCTATTCAAATCTGCACTAAACACAGTCCAGTCAATTTAGCACAAGTCTGCTCAACAAGCTCACTCAAATCTACACTAAACATAGTCCAGTCGATCTAGCACAAATCTGCTCAACTCTACACTAAACACAGTCCAATCGGTCTAGCACAAGTCTACTCAACAAGCTCACTCAAATCTGCACTAAACACAGTCTATTCGATCTAGCACAAATATGCTCAATAGGTCCACTCAGAACCTACTCAAATATGCTCAACAGGTCCACTCAGAACCTGCTCAAATATGCTCAATAGGTCCACTCAAAACCTACTCAAATATGCTCAATAGGTCCACTTAGAACCTACTCAAATATTCTCAACAGGTCCACTCAGAACCTGATCAAATATTCTCAATAAGCTCACACAGAACTTGTCCAAATATTCTCAACAAGCTCACACAAAACTTGTCCAAATCTACTCAACAAGCTCACATAGAACTTGTCCAAATATGCTCAACAAGCTCACATAGAACTTGTCCCAATCTCATAGAAGCATAAAGAGAATTGTTAGAGACTCAATATGTTCTACTCTCAATGCACAATCACTTTCACAACTCAAATCAGAATATAGAATAGTTTGTTTTATGGAACTTGAACAATCACTTTATACAACCACTTGACTAGGCTCAACCAACTCAACTCAACCAATTACTTAATGAAACTCCCCTTTCTCACAAACCCTAGTCCAAGCATATATCAATCAACTCAAAATATTTCCAACAATTGCTCAACAACAAATCTCACATAACAATGATACTCATTTCTTTTCAAACCCAGTCAGTTCTTCAAACCCCCCAAAAAACTCAATCTTCACATAACAATGATACTCATGTTCTTTTCAAACCCTAGTTCAAGTTCTTTGCACAACAACTCACTTCAACAACAATGCTTATAACTCAATATTCACATAACAATGATACTCATGTTCTTTTCAAAACCCTAACTCAAGTTCTTCACACAATCCAATGGCTTCAACAACAATGCTTATAAAACAAGGTTTTAATCACAACTCTTAATTCTAGAAAACCTTGAAGCATTAAGTCAAACACTTTCAAAAAGGAAACCCTAATCAAATCCTTTTCACTCCAAACTTTATTTTCTAGTAAGCAATCAATCAACTCAACCAAGAAAGAATTTACCCATACCTTTTTGCTTGACAAGGAGTTGATCTCACAAATCTGCCACACTCACAATTACTTCTTTGCCAATCTCAATAAGGGTTAGAAGATAATAATTTCCTCAACAAAACACAATGCAAAATGATATCAAAATTACACCTTATCACTCCAACTCAAATAATATTCAATACCTTCACAATAATCTTCTTTAACACAAAAAACCCTTTATTAAAATTAAACAACACTCAAAAGTCTTAATCCTTCAATATGCCAATATAGTAATTTAAGACTTTATCAAAAATAATTAAAACCAAAACTTCCTTATTACTCCAAGTGATAATTTTCAACTACCACCACTATCCAACAAACACCCTTTCTAAACAATTCCACTAACAACCCTTATACCTCCAAACACTCTTTATTGAAACCTTAGGCAATAAAATTAATTAAAAGTTTTACCTTGGCCACCGATGGGTTTCGACCCCGTAACCTCTGCCTCCATGAGCAACCTAGCCATGGGCTCCATGACCACATGCACTACAGGCACGTTTAAGAGCCAAAAGGCTCTACCTTCACTTTAACCTTTGCGCCCAATGAAAATGCACGAAAATATTTTCCTTTTGGCGCTTACCACCAACGGGTTTCGAACGCGGGCACTTGCTTCCTCCAATGCTTTCACAATTTGCGCTCTGCCACTTGGACCACCGTGTCCAACGTGCTTCAAAAACTCCAACCCCTTCACCTTATCCTTGGCGCTTAAGACGAAAATATTTTTCGTCTTCTTCCTCAACGAACCTTTCGAAATCGCAAACGAAGTTTTAACCTTGGCGCATATCAATCGTTCGAGGGATGAGCAATAATGTCTTTGGAGGCCACCTTATATACACAAACATTTATTTCCTTCAACGTCGATGCTCCCTTCTTTCAACGACGTCGATGCCTTTATAAACACTTTATAATTTATACAAGGTGCTTTATTAAATTGGATGACGTCAACATTAATTATAATTTATAAATATTTTAAATTCTAAAGAATTTAAATTTTATAAATTATAATTATAAGATTTAATTTTTAAACCCTTCCTTTACATTGCATTCCATGGTGTAAATAATATTTATTTATAAAATTTAAATTCTTATTGAATTTAAATAATTTATAAAAAATATTATATCTCCTTTTTAACTTTGCACTGAATCCTTTGGCCTTCTTCCTGGATATCAAATAACAACTTTGACAACTTTGTTCCTTGACGAAAAACCTTGATATTAATGTTGACTTCATTTCTTGACATCAATGACAATTTTAACTTTTAGGACTCAAAATGTCCAACAAAGAAAATTGTGATCAAGGAACAAGTGCCACTTCTTGTTCTAAATCTTAGGAGAATTTAAAGGATTAAGTTGAAGAAAATCTAGTAGAGAGTGCAAGATAGGAATGAATTCAAGCTGAGAGGAAGTATAAATCAAGAGAGAGTGTGAGCTAAGATTCAATAATGGCATAAGAGCAATAAGATCATCTAGAGTGCATCAATGCTTCAAATCCCTACCACAAATGCATGGAATAATATTTCCAAAAATTGTTGAAGCAAAGGAATATTAGGAAAAAGAAGAGACAAGGGCAAGCATGATATAGGAGGGAGTTCAAGTTGGGAGTGAGTGTGATCTAGGAGAGAGTGTTCTCTTTAATACTTGAGTTCATTTCTTCCAAAAATCGTTTCTTACCTATAAAAATTAAATATGATAAATCCATACTCCAAAATTGGAAAATCATCCCTAGATATTTTCTCTGAGGAATATGGAATAATAGGAACAAAAATATTTTCAAAGAATAATCTCCCAATATAGATAAAACCATGGTCAAAATCCAATGTCTAGTTAGGGATTCTATAAAAGACTATCTAGGTAATATTAAAAAAACATCAAAACCACTTCCTCAAGAAAAGATAGGCACAAATTTCCTTCTAAAATTTGACAAGGAATCCTAAGACAACTCTATAATTTTTGGCATAAAGTAAAATACTCAATTAATATGATAAGGAGGTATGATTTTACTTCCAATCAAATAGTTATAATACTAATATTTTTGTAGAATTCCATTTCCTCAAGATAGGAATAGAGATGGCAACAAAAAAAGAAATCAAAAATCAAAAATCAAATAGCTTATAATGTAGGGGGATTCTCAATTGCTTATTTATAGCATGAATAATGAGGTTAAGCTAAAATCTATCTGGATTCAAAGAGTGTATTTGGAAGTGAAGGAAACCAACCTTAAACTTGACCATATCCAATTTCAACATATCCCCAAGAATCTAAATAAAATAGTAGATTAACTAGTCAATAAAGGAACCTAATTAAGGGAAGGAGTATTAAAAAATGTCATCTAGGAGATCTATATAATAGAGACCAACACCAAGCATAAAATATAGCAACAAGTGAATATGTAGTGCTAGAAATATGTCCATAATTAGCTAAACACCTAATGATAATTGAAATTTTTGTAATAGAATTCCATGTAGTACTAGTAGGGTAGGCAATGCTAATTAAATTTATAGCATCAGTAGTGCAAGTAGCATCAACTAAATTTGAAATACCAAGTGAATATAAAACAAGTGAATATGTAATGATAGGTTAATATATAGCACTAATGGAATATGTAGCATCGAATGAATGAGTAACACCATTAGAACATGCAACACTAGGAAAACATGTAGCAAAATTTGAATACAAAGTGATAGTGGATTATGCAGTGTCATCCAATATGCAACAACATCCAAAAATTCAACACTAACAAAAAATATAGAGCCACATATAATACAAATATAACAACCAGCACATACAACAATTGTGGATCAAGCAAAATATATAGAAGGATGACCTATAGAAAAAAAAATAAAAATACCCTATTAGAGTCAAGAAAATCATGGCATGGGATAATTAGGTAGTTAGAGTATATTACATTATTTGGTACATGTCAATGTACCACCTTGGGTACATTTCTAGATTAGGAGTTTATCTTGGATTAAGGTTTAAGTAGTTACTTCATACAAGTAATAAATGCACCAGTGTTAGAATGTACAATGATATAAACGTGCATGTAGTCCACATGTACATGAGTCATAGGATAGGTAGATGAAGAGTCATGGGTAGAGTAAAGGCCAAGGAACATATCTTCCTATATATAGGCCTTTGAGAGTATGAAATATATAGAGAGAGGAATGATGTCAAGATATAGAGTAGTGAGTAGGTACAATGTAGTTATTCATTAAAAATTCTAGAGTGTCCAATCCTCCATTATATTGCATTGTTCTAATTTCATGAGATTTTATTAATGGCATATTACTAAGTTATTGCATAAGTTTATCATCTAGTTTTATTGCATATTATAGTGCCATTATCATATAGTTATCATAACTCATTTATTCTACATCTTGTGGTTGCATTTCCTTTAATGTACATTCTCAAAATCTAACAGTGGTATCAGAGCCACGATAGATTGATAGGAAATAGGGAAAGCCACAAGAGATATTGAGAGGATATAGAAAATATCATTTTTAGAATTTCTAAAAATTGCATTTGGCTAGAGTATTTCCACAGAGTTGTAGAAAAACTTGTGAAGACTAGGACTCAACATTGATTCTACTAGATTGAAAAATCAACTAGTGAAGATTCAGAATCTCTAGATTTAGAGATTTACTATTTTCCAATTTCTAACACTTTGTTGCAAGAAAAGGAGATTCAAAGAAAGTTGTAAAGCTTCCTACAATAAATCTAGGAAGAATATCTTTATTAGAATCAATCCGACACTTGAAGAAAAAAGTTGAAAATTGAAGATTATGAGGCCTTAAAGAAAAGGTCTCATTGCAAGAGTTGTAGACCTGTAGGTTACAGAAGAGGAAAAAAGGCCAAAGGAGACTTATTGTAGAATTAATATCCCATTCAAAGAAGAAGAGACTCTAGAAAAGAGTCCAAGAGAATATTGGAGATTAGAGATATCCATTGAAGATTGAAGACTACAAATTGCAGATTAAAGGAGGAGAAAATAGCTCAAGAAGCTGAAGAGACCCACAAGATATCCCATTGAAGAACTTCTTGTTTTAGAAGATTGAATATTGAGGACTAGCAAAATTCATGTTCAAAATTTTAGAAGTGGCATATTTTAGATATCCAAGAGGGAGATCTCATTGCAAAACTTCCATTGTTGAAGTTTGAAGAAAAGGTATCATTGAGAAGACTAAAGAAGTTGTAGAAGTTTGAAGACCCTAGAGAAGAGGTATAAAGGAAGGATAAGGCTAGGGAAGCATCATTAAATAATTTTAAGAAGGCCATTGAAGGAGTTTCTAGGAGAACTCATTGAAAAAATATACTAGCAAGAAGGATTTCTTGATAAAGGAGGTTTTGGAACAATTATCACCATCCGACAACAAGCCCAAAAGGAGAAGAATTTGGCAAGGAGTTTGCCAAATACTGGAGGAGAGTAGTAAAGACCTCAAGACAATCAGAATCTTGAGAAGTAGGCCATTATATAGGCCAAGATTGAAGTTAAAATTCAACGAGGTTGAAGGAGAAATAAGTTAGAAGAAGCCATCAAATCTAAGAGATTTGAAGATTGCCATTGAAGGCTAATTAAGAGAAAGGAAGTTGCTAGTTTCTATAGCAAAAAATTGAAGGCTTATAGGAGAAGAGTTACAACTACAATTTGGAGGAGTTTCCTACCAAATTGAGGGAATTAAAGAACAACATTTCAAAGGAGAAATTAACTACAAAAGGGCAGCAATTTAGGCAACATTACTAGCTACTAATTTATAGAAATCAATGGAGCATTATGAAGGATGATTAAAGCCACAAAACTACACTTTTAAGTAGTAATTTAGAGATTTTTAAAGCTGCAAATTTGTGGGATAAATAGATGTTTTGGATAGCAAGGAAGAGCTACGATTTCATCAAACATAGGGTAGCATTTGTTAAGCAAGGTGCATCGACAGTATTGTCATTGTTGTCAACACACTCAAATGGATAGGTTGATGTAGTGGACAGTTTTTCAAAGGTTTTTTGGAGTATGTACAGTGGTGTTCAATGCTTATGACGATGTTTTTTATGTTCGGGTGAAGTTGTTACAGGTTGTTCGTGCAAATTTGCAAAAGTTGCAAAAATTGTCAGGAAGTCAAAGTAGCAAAAGTTGTCAAAAAGGTGCGCTTCTTTCTTGCAGTGCATGGTCGGATAGGTCGGAGCATGTTGCAATTATATAAAATGTGTTATAATAGTGTTGGAGGTGTCATCTTGATGTTTGTATTGATCGTTTGCATCGTCGGTACTTGGTTGGACAATTTTGCACTTAGGTGGACAGTTGTAAAATCTGCGTTAGAAGCCAATTTGCAGAAGGAATATTAAGAAATACATGAGTATTTAGACCTTGAAATTTTTACTAGAGGTATTCTAATGTACAGAGATCTTATGTTTAAATTTCATCCCGAATGGAGACCCGAGGAAGAAATGGCAATAATTGCAAAATGCCTTCGCAACACTTTTTCCAGTTTATGTGACAGGTGTAAAATCTGCGTTAGAGGTCACTTTATGGGAGGAATATTAAGCAATACATGAGGAATTGGATCTCAAAATTTTTACTGGAGGTAGATGGATATACTAAGAGCTTAATTTTAAATTTCAGCCCAAACAGAGTCCAGAAGAAGAAACGGTGAGCGTTGCAAAATGGCTCTGGAGCACTTTTTTAGTTTATGTGACGTGTAAAATCAGCGTCAGAGGCCACTTTGTCAGAGGTACTATGAATAATCCATGAAGATTTAAAATATAAAATTTAACCTGAAGGTATTTAGTTTGTCCAAGAATATATGTTTCAATTTTTAGCCCATTTGGAAATTTGAGGAAGTTATGACTATTACAAAAAGTCGTATCAGCTATTTTTGGCATTTTTGGCAGTTTCTAAGAATGTAACGATTGAGTGGTACTTTTGTGTAACTAAAAAAAAAGAGCTGCATTTTTTGATGTGAAGAATATATATGTTTTAAAAAAAAATGAGAAGAGGGTTTTTTGAAGAAAGGACTACCGATGCATGTTGTGAAGAAATTTTTTTCTTTGGTATTTTGATTGAAAAGATGTGCAAGGTGTGAGATAATCAATGTGCAAAGTTGAGAAGATTAAAAAGGTTAGACAAAATATTTTAGAGGAGAATATTTGTGATCTAGACCACTCAGGGTATTTTAATGAGATTTAATACTTTTATCAGAGCTTTTTAAATTTTTTGGGTCGGTGCTCCTTGTAGTTGGTGCTGCTAAAGTCTGGGTTGGTTGGTGCAATTCCGTGTAGTTGGTGCTATAAAATTATTGTAAAGACCAAATATTTTTGAGGTTGGATTTGAATGGGAGTCCAAAAATTCCATTGGCATAGTGGTTTTCCCACATCGAGTTTCCACTATAAATCTGGTGTTATGTGATGCATGTTTGTGTTATTGCTTGTTTTGATTTGATTTCGTAGTTGGATTAAATTTTTAATATATACTAATTCACCCCCCTCTTAGTGTCATGCTTAGTTCAAAAATTTGTATTAGAGCCAGGTTACTGAATAGGCTTAACCAACTAGGGTGATCTTGGAAGTGACATAATGGCAGGTGGTGAAGGTTTCTCATCAAACAAAGCACCATTGTTTGATGGAACTAATTACATATTTTGGAGACTTAGGATGTAACCATATCTTTGTGCTTTGGGATATGATATTTGGGATTCAATAAATAGTGGATACATAATATCCACCATTTCTCCAATCGATGCTACTGGTAAGAAACTGTTTGAAAATTACTCAAGAGCAAAGAATGCTATCATGTGTGGATTAGTGGAAAATGAACTGGTTAAGATTATGAGTTGTAAAACATCAAAGGAAATATGGGATAAATTTAAGAGCATTCATGAAGGAGACATTAATATCAAGGAGACCAAGTAACAAATAAATCGAGCTCAGTTCAAAGGATTAAATATGAATTAGGATGATAATATAGAGGCATATAAGCTAAGATTTAATGAAGTCATTAATGCAATTAGAGGACTCAGTGAGGAAATTGAATATTTTGTCATCGTGAAAAAAGTATTAAGGTCCCTTCCCCAAATATTTGATTATAAAGTTTTAGCTATAGAAGAAGCTAAAGATCTAAATTATTTTAGTATGGATGAGATGCATGGTCCTTTGACTGTATATGAGATGAGAATAGGAAAATCTAAACCCATAGATAGAGAAGCTACTTTTAAAGCCCAAAAAAATATGAAAGCAAAACAATAATCCGAGGAAGAAGAGACATCAGATGAAATGGAAGCAAACTTTGTTTGAAAACTAAAAAGGGAAAAGGAAAATATAGAGGAAAGTTACCGTTTAAATGTTTCAACTTTGGAGGTGTTGGGCATTTCGTAGCTAAATATCCACTTAATGAGAAGAACATAAGTGATGAAGGATCGCATAGAGAAAGAAGTGTCTGGAAGAAAAAGTCAAATTTTAGAAAAGGCAACTTCAAGAAGAAAAGTTTCATCTCCAAGAAGGTCAGTTCATCCGAAGACAACTCTAGTGAGGATTTTGAAAAATAAATAGGCAAAGCTATTTTCATGGCATTTGAAGAAGAAAAACCAAAAAAAGAACAGGAATGTGATGAAGAAGAAATTGATGCATAAGTGAATTTGAAAGAGGAACTAATTACAACTCTCGATGAATTGAAGGCAGAAAGAAAAAGGAATAAGAAAATTTCAAGAAAGCTTGAGGATGCAAATGAAATCATCACAAGTTTGAAAGTGCAGATAGAAGAATCCAATAAGATATTTGAAGATCTCAAAATGCAAATAACCATGAAAATAGATTATTGCAGCAAGTTATAAGAAGAGGTTGTTGGTTTAAGGATGCAGCTAGAAGAGACGAATCAAAAAATTGACTTTTATCACAAACGTGAAGAGAGTTATATGAAGTTGGATAAGATCATAAATAACCAAAAGACTACAAGCATAAAATTTGGTTTGGGTTTTGATGAAGGAGAATCATCAAATGGATCAAAGGCCACAAATGAATAATCCACAAATAATGAAGAAAAGAAATAGGTTAATCAAGAAAAAATGAATCATGCAAAGGAAAGCAATAATGCAAGGCATGAAAGGAGAATTGACAATGATGGTTTCACCAATGTCACACATCAAATAAGAAGAAGATTTATGGCTCCTACAACAACATGGCAAAGACCACCACCCAGGTTCAATCATCCCTTTTTTGGTTACTATTTTAAATGCAATGGTTATGGACATAAGATTTCATATTGCAAGTATAATGTAGGACCAAGGAATTTTATCAATAGAAATATTTTTTCACCTTTTATGGATTATGTAGTAGAATGTTATAACTATCATAACTTTTGGCATATTGCAAGAAATTGTAGAAGTCCATTTACATCAAATAAATTTTAGGGAAGAAAAATTCAGCCAAATGGAATAAGACAAAATAAAAAATTTCTCGAAAAACATGCACAAGCTACTCAAAAAGAAAATCCAAAACAAGAGCCCAAAAATGTAATCAAACCAGAGTGGAAAGAAAAAGAGCGACCTAAGGAAGAAAAGGAATCCTTGATCGTACAGATGACATTTAAAGCATAGAATAAATTTACACCATGGATACTTGATAGTGGATGCTCCAATCATATGACAGGTGATAAATAAAAATTTGAGAAGCTGCAGTAATATGAAGGTGGTTCAGTGAAATTTGAAAACAATGATGGAGCTAAGATAGTTGGCAGAGGTTCAGTTCAGATTAGTGATGGAAAAATAAGGTCAGAAGAAGTCTTGTTTGTGGTTGGTCTAAAGCATAAATTGTTGACCATAAGTTAGATTTGTGACAGAGGTCATGATGTGATATTTAAGAAGTAGGGTTGTGAAATTACAAAGGCAAACAATGTGAAGTTGATAGCAGCTGGATCAAGGAAATATGGAAACCTTTATATTATCTTAGAGACTTCAGAAGGAGCTTTCTTGATTGGATAGGAAGAAGAGAATTGATTGTGGCACAAGAGGCTCGATCATATCAGTTTTGAAAATCTAGTAAAAATCAGTTCAAAGAAAGCAGTGAGAGATATTCCCACCATTGGCAAACCATCAAATATCATTTGTGCTTCATGTCAAAAAGGGAAGCAAACTAGAGTCTCATTTAAAATAAAATAGTACTACATGAGCAAAAATTTGGAACAAGTACATACTGATTTATGTGGACCCATGAGAATGTAAAGCATAAATAGTGACAAATATTTCATGTTGTGTATAGATGACTATTACAGGATGACATGGGTATTGTTTTTGAAGCATAAATCAGAAGCTTTTGGGATGTTCAAGGTTTTCAAAAACCAATTTGAGAATCAAACAGGAAAAAGGATTAAATGTTTAAGGTCAGACAGAGGGGGAGAGTTCATTTTAGAGGATTTCACAAAGTATTATGAAAAATATGGCATCAGGAGACAGTTTTCAGTAGCTAGGACACCTCAGCAGAATGGTGTGGTAGAAATAAAGAATAGGTTAGTGTAGAAAATGGCATGGACTATGTTGACTAAGAGCAAAGTAGCAGATATATTTTGGAAAGAGGTATTCCATACTGTGGTATACATCTTGTAGACACCAAAACAGCACCAATCCGATTATGTGACTACAAGCACCGACCGAATTGGCATACATACCCCCTAGGGCAGCCTCCAGAGGTTAAACAGTGGTCCTAACCACTCCCAAATCAGTTTTGGAAGGTCAGAGGTCAATTTGGCACCTTTTAAGCACTTTTCTCCCTATTCGTCCCACCCTAGGATGATTAGAATCCTATTCGCCCCACCCTGGGATGATTAGCAGCAATCGCTCCAGGGTGGGACGATTAGCAGGTTTGACTGGCAAAAAGTCAAGCCTTGACAAATGGCAGCCCAGATCCGCCACCCAACTTCACCTTCAAGGCATGCAATTGTGAGGAACGGTTTCAAATCAGAGAGAGGACTTCAGTCAAGCATGCCCTGATCATGGAGGCTCTAAATCAGGGAGGAATCTTCTCTCCCCCAAGAAAGGCATGGTGAGCCAAGTGGCGCCCTCGCATGCGCATTCAAAGGAGACCCTCAGGTCTATAAAATGGTGAGCCTCCTCACCCCAAAAAAGAATAGAGTAGGAGCATTTGGAGCAACGGAGTGCTGCCAAATTATACCCCCATTCCTCTTTGTGCTTCCTACATCCCTAATTTCTCTTTTGGAAGAGAGGTTATCGGGTGAACACTAGGAACGCAATCTAGACCCAAAACCCAAGCAATCGGCCACAATCCCACACCAAACTCATTGACACAACCCCCTAGGAGGTTTTGGACCCATCCCACTTGGATTGGTGTCAAAACCAAGCCCCAAACGGTGGGCGTCCTGCCCCCGGCGCCCCCGCACTATTGCAGTCCTAATCGCCCCACCCCGGAGCGATTAGAAATCTATGCTTGATTTCTTTACTATTATTTTTGCATTATGTTGTATCTGATTTACTTATGCTGTTGTTCAAGTTTCATTGCATTCTGACCTGTTTTGACCTTGTTTTTATCATTTTTATGCGTTTACTAACCTACAAGGAGTGCCTTCAGATACAGGACAATATAGGAAGAATATGCCAAATATGACCTTCTGGGTCATCTCAAAATTCCCCTTTTAGTCTAACCCCAAGTTTGCAAGAATTTTGGAGGCCTCTGGATAGGACATTTGCAAGGTCACCTTTGCACATTTTGTGACAGTCCCCAACGTCCCACCCCGGAGCGATTAGAAATATATGCATGATTTCCTAACTATTATTTTTGCAATGTGTCCCTGATGATGTCTTGATGCTTCTATCAAATTTTGAATTCATTATGACATGTTTTGACCATCATTTTGCTATTTTATGTATTCACTAGCCGGAGGCCTTGGGGATTGCATGTTTCCTTCTATCCGCATATGCTATTAACTATTTGCTATTTTTTTGTGTGTAGGATCTCACCACTAGGAACACCAGAGGGGCAGCAAGGAATGATGAACACATGGACACAAGCGGTGGCAACTTTTGGCCCGCCCATTTTGAATGTGGGCATGCGGAAGACACTGGAAGCGTACCATCCATTGATGTAACGAACTGTATCAAACGTTTTGAGCCCTAGAGGGGGGACGTATTGTAACTAGATTAAAAGCAACATTAATAAAAGAGGCCTTTTATTTTTTTTCTTACATCTCATTTATGCATCATTTCCTTCATGCATTGCTTCTCGCATTCGTAGGACTTAGCATTTGTATCAACTTTTGTTTGCATCATATCTGGTACGTCGTCCTTCTGCATTCGCTTTCAGTGGTGATCATGGTGGGACCTTGTCCCCTACTATTAAGATCAAGTTTTTGATCCAAATTTTGTGGTTTCTTTGTAGGTGTTACTCATTCGGGCACTGGACTGCTACTCGTGCCACCCTGTGATGAATACAGACCTGGCATTCATTCCACCCCGGGATGAATACATATTCATCCCACCCTATGATGAATGCAGACCTGCTATTCATCCCACCCCGAGATGATTAGAGCTCTATGCATTTTTTGAGTAGAAACTCAGAGGCATCTGGTTTAGACAGAGAAGAGGTAGGCCTTCTGAACATCCTCTATGTTTTTCTATTTTTTATTTCTGCAATTTTCTATTTTCTTTGCTTGCATAGAAAGGTTAAGTAGTTTGTTTTCCTTTCTTGCAATAAGAAAAAGAAAATAAAAACATAGAGTAAATTAAATGGAAGGAACTTGATTAGGAATGCATTTTTCTCTGGTTTGCTTGCATGATACTTGCACAAATGGCAAGTCCTCATTCTAGGTTTTAGTTCTAGTTAGGTTTTGTGATTTCCTTTTTGCTACTAATTGTCTCTGAAAGATAAAACGTACTTTAAAGCATTGCATTAGTGAAAATCATCTTTTGTTGTATGTTTTATTTCTTTATACAATTAAAAGGAACCACACACACCACCTAATAAGATTAACATCAAGGAGTTGGTCTTAATACCCCAACACTTGATCAAGACCAACGGTGGATTTCATCACCACCTTGGCTTGGATTTTGCATACATATACCCTGATCGTGACTGTTGCTAGACGTAAATCCTGATGAAAGCTGACCAAGTGTAACGGGGGTGATTCCCCATGCATGAGGATAAGTCTTCTATGGTAGGTGTCAAAAATAGAGTGATCCCCCTTTCGTACCGCCTATGTTCCACGTATTGTTTTGCTCTCGCGTACCAATAGTTTCCCTCACGTAAGGGCGGGTATATTGAGAGGTTCGGTATAATGGCCTGGCAATGGTATATTGAAGGGGTGACCATTTTGGAGATACAAGAGCCCTCATTATGCATGTATAACAAAGTTTTCTTTACAAGATTTACATAACAAAAATCAAACACACTGAACCAGATCTAGGGCACACATTTAATCTGTAAACAAGATAATCATTTCTTTGCTTGTGTGGTCCCCTTTTGTTTGGTGTAGCATAAAAAATTGTAAAGGAGATAAAAATATACATATATTTTTAGAGAAACCACCACCATGGTGTATACCCGTAGCCAAGCCCAATCATGGGTAGAAGCTATGAAAAGTATACAAGGAGGCACAAGTCACCTCCGTTATAGCCCCAAGGACTTGGTTATACCACCTTGGCAGCTTGACCCACAACATAGTCCACACTATGCCACTACAGAAAAGGACTATAGAGGCACCCCTTTGAGGGGCACTCCCATTCAACATAGACCCTCTCAAGAGGAGTACACACATGGGAAGGCCCCCTTAGACACTCATTATGAGTGGCCACTATGCGATGAAGCGCTAGAGCAACATAGGGTTCATAAGGAGGGGCCACATGATTATATCATTCCTCCTCCACCCCTCATTACTATTAGAACTAATAGGCCAAATCTAGAGCGCAAGGCTCTTCAGATAGGGTGAGCCAACTCTGCCCATCCCTTTCACATGTACGAAAGGGAGCATGAGGAAAACCAGTATATTCCTCAAGAGCAATACACCGTGTGGGAGCAATGCGCCTCCGCACCTGCTAATTATCAAGATCACCTATTGAGGCCAGAGCCTCGGGTGAATGTTGCTAACCTCGATAGAGGAAAGTGACCCATAGAGATCTCGGATCACCATGACCGAGATAGATATGTAGGGGAGGCATCTAGGCCTCCTAGACCTAGGACGATGGAACAAATCGACTTGGCATTTGCCAAACATGCCACCCGCCAAGCGCAAATCATGTAGCTTAGGCAAGATCAGCAATAGTTAGAACAACTGTATCATCTTAACAAAGAGCGCATTCAATGCCAGACAGATGAGTTGCTCCAGAACACTATGCATGAGAGGATTCCAACCCCTCGCATGCATAAGACAAAAATTTATGAGAGGCACAACCCCTTAGTACGAGACAGGTCTCCATGACCTTATCAAGCGTTGCCTCCAAGACCTCCTAGACCTGAGCGGGAGGCCACTCCTAGAACCAATGATGGGCGCCTTCCTCGAGCACCCATCCATGTTTATAGGTCACACCCAAAAACTCCTCAAGAAGCCTATGAGGAATTTGAGTGAGAAGAAGAGCGGGCTGAAATGCCCTACCAAGGCAGGGGGCGCTACCCGGCTACCCCTCCATAGGCCTCAAGTTCCTCGCAATTCACAATGGGAACAAACCAAAGAAGAGGAAATCAAATCCTTTGATGCATACAAAGCACTGCTAGAGTGCTTAGAGTCTATGGAGACCAAGACTTTAGGGCCCCAAAAGCCCACCTTACGCCAGCTCCATAGTCACCCTATGCATCCTTCAGTTTTGGCACCCCCATACCCCGACCACTTCAAAATGCCTCAATTGGCAATTTTTAGAGGGGATGAGGATGCCCAAGAGCACGTAACAAGGTTCCTGAGTCAATGCTTTGGCATTCAGGACAATGATGCATTGCTTCTGAGAACATTTATAACCACGTTCGTAGGCCCTACCTCGGATTGGTTTACCCAATTGTCGAAGCATAGCATCAATAATCTAGACCAGCTAGTGGACGCGTTCCTTGAATGTTTTGCCTTCAACACCAAGAAGAAGGCATCCTTAAGTGACCTAGCTAGCCTTAAGTAGTATGATGATGAGACCATAGCTGCTTATGGGAATCGATGGAGGACATTGCTTTCAAAGCTACCTTACCTCCCTCCCATGGCCGACATGACTCAAATGTTTTCAAAGAGTTGCATAAGGTCGATCTCCATGCTATTGTAGCTACAACAATATGCCACCCTCGAAGAAGCCTTGGCGCAAGCCAAGATAATTGAGGAGATCAAAATACAAGACGATGAGATTGCCAAGCCATGCAAGAAAGAGTGGACCAAAAATGCTAAAACTAGGCCCACGCA
The DNA here is from genome assembly GCA_028583015.1 of Wollemia nobilis. Lineage (NCBI taxonomy): Eukaryota > Viridiplantae > Streptophyta > Pinopsida > Araucariales > Araucariaceae > Wollemia > Wollemia nobilis. The sequence continues at coordinate 17,856,074 of JAQPPZ010000521.1, forward strand.
ACCGAAACCCATCATGGTCAATCAGGTTGCCATAACTATACCAAAGCCTACACAAATGACATAGCCCCCAAAGGCTAATTATCAGGCAGTTCCTCTTGATAACTATGAAAAGGAAAATCATAAACAAGAGCAAAATCAGCAGCGTCGCCCTAGGCGACAATTCACACAATTCACGGAGTCTAGAGACTCCTTGTTTGACCGCTTGTTCATGGAAAACCTGATAAACTTGCCAAAAAGTCGACCCATAGACCCCAACATGCCAAAACCCAAGGGCTATAGGGAAGACTTATATTGTAGATTTCACCAACAGAAAGGACACGACATCTTCACTTGTTGGAAATTCAAAAACTTAGTGCAGGACTTGATAGACAACAAAACGCTCATGGTAGATAATCTCGTAGCATTGAGCAACCAACAGATGGAAGTCTTCAAAGACCCCCTACCTACCCATGATGCATAGGCAAAGACTTTACAAGTGAATGAGGTAACACAAAACTACCCCATGCAAGGATACGTAGGGATGATAAGCATCGTGACATGGAACAAAAGATACCCAAACATGGCTGCACCCACTGTAGCTACAGGAGATGTTCCATCAACGTCACAACCTCCACAACACCCTACACAACCTCCCCCACCTAGACCAGTGGCCATGATTTAGACTAAACTTACTCAAATTTTAAGGACCACGTCGGCTAGGCTCTCCATTTATGAGCTCATCCAACAATCACCGCCCCATCGGGAGGCTCTGATGGAGATACTCAAAGCCATTGAGCTACAACCCCATGAACCCAATTCTTTCAACAACTTTGTGGGACATGTGAGACAATGCACAGAACCAGTCATAACCTTTAGGGAAGATGAACTAAAATTGGTGACTAGTGATATGGTGGATCCACCCCTACACGTCATCGCACGGGTCAACGGGATTCCATTCAAGAGGGTGTTGGTGGACACTGGCTCATCCAACAACATAATCATGACAATGGCATTAAAACATCTTAAGTTGCCAGCATCCCACATTGTGGCATCCACTTACACTCTTCGAGCATTCAACGACGCGTTATGCTCGATGGTTGGCACAATTGTCCTACCCATCCAAGTAGGACAAAAGACCATTCCTACATTGTGTCACATCCTTGAGGGTGAGATGGCCTACAATATCTTGCTAGGCCGGCCTTGGATCAGGGACATGAAGTGTGTCCCTTCGATAGCCCATCAATGCCTCAAATACACATACGAAGGGCAAGTACATGTAGTCCCAGTAGACTTAGAGCCCTTTAAGTTTTGCAATGTGGTGTAGTTGATGCCACAATCGACCCTCCCATCGACACATTTGGACTTTCAATTGAATCCATCCACACAGGGTCCGATTCTGCCTACATCCCCACTGTTGAGTCCCTCAACTCACCAACCTGGCCCATCTTCATCATCTGTTCCTTCACCAACGATGCCACCTATGGTGGCCACACCGAAGGACAATGGGAAGAAGCCCCTAGAGGAGGTACCACCATTAGTCTCAACCATATCTACCGAAGAGGTGCCCAGCCGAATGGAAGTCGAGACACCTGGTTCACCCAACATGGAGTGGACTCGGGGAGAACTCCCATTCCCTCCCCCTCAACCATCGATGATTACCATTGAGATGGCCAATACGGGCCTAGGGGAGTACCTAGTGTGGAACATTGTGGCAACACCCATGCTCGAATCCATGCAAGACATGGGGAGACCTCACCTCCCCATCGGCACTATCATCCCTTTAGGCTACCCACCAAATCAGACCAATTTTGTATATGGGGGCCTCGAGAATGGCATTGAACCCTACCTACAAGAGGAAGAGGATGAAGAGCCATTTGTTGAGAATGTTGACTATCTGTCCAACCCAGAATTCGCCTTGAAATACCTAGACCAATGTAATTGGCATGGATATGGATTGGGTAGATATGAACAAGGAATGCGCATTCTTTGTCAACCAAGATACCAGATGCCATATGATAAATTAGGAGTAGGGTTCAACCACCCTTTGCCCCTCGACATCTTGGTAGAAACCATGCAAGGCCTAGGTCTAGGCAATAGGGATGGGTTGGCACAAGATCCATATGCCAATCCCAACACAACATACACATTGGGGGATTATCTCCCATTGTTAACAACAAACCTTGTTGACCTCAACAACCCCTCCCCTTTGATCGAGAAAGGGGAAAGTTCAAGAAGTAACCTCCAAGAGGGATATGAACAAGATCAAGGGGGGTCTTCTAAAGATGAGTCAGATTATGAGGTAGCACCTTGGGACCCTTTTGAGTCCGATAGCAATCACTCGCAAGTGACACCCATTGATGACTATCAGGAGAACTTCATGGCAATGTTCCCCTTTAATGTTCCAATCGAGCAATTGCTACCTCCAGAGAATCCAGCCCTCCCAGAGAGTGGAACAACCCAGAAGGGACCAAATCAACATGCTCGAACAAAATGAGCCTCCCATGCCGCACATAGTTGTCGAAGCCAATGAAGGCCTATGGATCTCCGATAGCGACTATGAGGATGAGACTGAGATGGCATATCTCAACCATATGAGGCAACAAGAATACCCCATAGACATCGATGATATGTTTGAACATCTAAATATGGGACCAAGGCATAGGTGGCATTTAAACCAAGTACAGTTAAACCAAGTGCTTCATCCACCACTTTGGGCATACAAGGAGCACCTCCCACCTAGAGACCCTATAGGGCCATCAGTGCCAAGGGTAGACCCTATCCTTCTATCCACACATAGGGCCGATCCTTTTGTGCCAATACCCACAGAGCCAGATCTGGGGTACAAGGATCACCAAGAATGTCTGAATCAACACCCACGTGGTAATGGAGACCAAATTCATTCCATCAACATGATCTCCATTGATTTAACCACCCCCATCCACAATCCAGCTGATCCAACATGACCATTGTATCTAGACCTAGATGCCATAGACTGGGATCATGCTGACTCACCACCATCCCCATCAGAGTACTGGCCTTGTGGTGAGATGTTTCATTTCACCCCAAGATAGACTCAGGATATCTTCCATGTTGAAGAGGAACCCGACGTTCCCAATGTAGATCTAAATTTAGCAAATGATATCCACCTGATCCCAACTCCACACCAGTTGGAGGATGGATCCCACATGTCAGTCGAAGAGATGATTGATGTAGACATCGGTTCTGATCCAATGAATCCATAAATCATCAAGTTGGGGGTAAGTTTATCCCTCGAAGAGCAAGCCGATTACATTGCCCTTCTCAAAGAGAAGAAGGAGGTTTTTGCATGGTCCTACAAAGACATGTCGGGGCTAGACCCATAGCTAGTCATGCATAATCTAACACTTGATCCGACAGTCAAGCCAGTCAAGCAAAAGCTACGTAAGATGCACCCAACAGTGGCCTTAATGGTCAAATATGAGCTACAAAAGTTGTTGGATGCATAGTTTGTCATCTGCATAGATTACCCACCATGGTTGTCCAACATGGTACCCATCAAAAATCCTGATGGGAGGATTCGCATATGCACCAATTTTTGAGATTTAAACAAAGCGAGTCCCAAGGATGATTTCCCCTTGCCTAGCATCGATGCATTGGTAGATGCTACAACAGGCCATGAAATGCTTTCCCTCATGGATGGTTTCTCGGGATACAACCAGATTCGTATCAATCCCGATGATCAACTAAAAATGGCATTCACGATGCCTTGGGGGACATTTTGTTATAAGGTCATGCCCTTTGGCCTTAAAAATGTTGGCGCCACCTACCAACGCGCTATGACATACATCTTCCATGATCACATGCATAAAACTTTGGAAGATTATATGGATGATTTGTTGGCCAAATCTCTTTTGCGCCAAAATCATCTCGATGACTTACGCAAGATCCTTGATCGCCTCATCGAACACAAGGTTAGGCTAAACCCCAAGAAGTGCGTATTTGGCATCACATCTAGAAAACTCTTGGGTTTCATAGTCTCAAAATGAGGCATCGAGGTAGATCCAAATAAAGTCAAGGCAATCCTTGAAATGCTTCCCCCAACCACCATCAGGCAGCTCAGAAGCTTGCAGGGTAAGGTCGCATCAATCAAGCGCTTCATAGCACAGTTATCTGACAAGTGTCGACCCATGAATAAATTATTACACAAGGGGGTAGCATTTCATTGGGATGACGAGTGCCAATCAGCCTTCGATGACATCAAACAATACTTGGCTTCACCACCAGTATTGGCACCACCTAGACCAGGAGTGTCATTCTATTTATACATCTCAACTATTGAGGTGGCATTGGGTGCCATGCTAGCCCAAAAAAATGAATTACATAAAGAATAGGCTAATTATTATCTTAGCCGCACCTTGGTCAGTTATGAACTTAACTATGCATACGTTGAGAAGCTATGCTTGGCGGTGGTATTTGCCACCAAAAAGCTATGCCATTACATGCTGAGCAATATGATGTATGTTGTGTCTAAGGAGAATCCATTGTGGTACATGATGAGTCATACTTATCATAGTAGTCGCATGACAAAATGGATCATGTTGTTGATGGAGTTTGACATCGAATTCATTGGACAAAAGTCCATCAAAGGTCAAGTCATCGCCGATCAACTAGCAGAGGCTCCTCTCGAAGATGATCAGCCTCTGACCATAGAGCTACCCGATGATGGGGTCTTCCATGTCTCAGAATCACCAGATTTTGATGAGCCTGAGTCACAAGCCGACATAACCTTATTTTTTGATGGTTCTAAATGTGAGCAAGGGGGTGGCATGGGAATCATGTTTTTCACACCGCAAGGGGCTCCAATGCCTTTATCATTTAAACTTGATTTCCCGTGCACCAATAACAATGCTGAATACGAAGCCTTGCTCATAGGTCTTCAGACAACCATCACCATGAACATCAAATGCTTGAATATCTTTGGTGATTCATTGTTAATTGTCAACCAAGTGAAAGGGGTATTCCAATGCAAATGCCCAGTTCTATAGGCCTACAAAGCCCTTGTGGATAAATTCTTGGCAAAGCTTGAATGGTACGACATCGAGGCACTCCCTCGATCATCGAATCATTTTGCGGACACTATGGCCTCCTTGGGGTCACTAATCCTGCAAGACCCTTCTGGTGAGATGACAACCATTCAAGTCAAAATATTATCGCAATCCATGATGGAGCATGCAAGTCTGACATAACGCCAAGAATCCACCTGATCCAGATTGAACCATCTCGAGGATAGGTTCTCTCGAATCCATGATAGTCTGAATCATGCCAACTGGGGGTCTTTGTTCTCTCCAACCCCTCTTAATAGCAACACAATGCTATTTTTACAAGTTCTTTCCCGCTCAGCTTTTGCTAGGGATGAACTTCAAGAGGGATCGATCATTCATACCATCGAGGTTTTTGATCAGCAGGATTGGTACACACCCATAAGAGACTATCTCAAGTTAGGTAGCCTCCCACTTGGATTGTCGCACGCCACAAAAAGATCATTCAAACAGAAAGTGGCAAAACATGTCTTGCTAGGAGACATTTTATACCGTCGAAGCTACGAAGGAATCCTCCTCCATTGCTTGGACCAGCAGGAGTCCACTTGGGTGATCACCCAAGCGCACGATGGTACATGCGGTGGCCACTTCAGCGGTATGGCCATCGCAAAGTGCATTCTTTGCATGGGCTATTATTGGCCATATTTAGAGTGAGATTGTTGTGCATATGTGCGGAAGTGCATGAAGTGTCAACACCATGCTAACTTGACACACGTACCTTCTCAGGCCTTGCAACCGATCCAATCGGCTTGGCCATTTTCATAGTGGGGCTTAGATCTCATCGAAAATATCTCCCCTACATCATCAAGTCATCACACGTTTATCATAACGACCACAGAGTACTTCACTAAGTGGGTGGAAGCAATTTCGCTTACCTCTACGATTGGGCCCCGCATTACGGAGTTTATTTTACATAACATCATATGTCATTTTGGTATTCCATCCAAGATCATCTCGGATAATGGGACGTCATTTAAGAACAAATATGTGCGTGCTTTGACAACAAAGTACAAAATTTAGCATAGTTTTTTGACACCTTATTATCCGTAGGCAAATGGGCAAGCAGAGGCGTCAAACAAAATGCTAGTTGCCATCCTTAAAAATATGGTCATAGATAATCATAAGGATTGGCACATCCAAATACCACTTGCCCTATGGGCTTATCGCACTAGCATTCGGACGCCCACTAGGGCAACTCCATTTTTGCTAGTGTATGGCTCCGAGGCAGTCATGCCTCTCGAGTTGGAAATACCCTCCTTATGCATATCAATGCAAGAGTTCATCGATGATGACACTGCATGGTAGGCCCGGTTAGACCAGCTTACGTTACTCGATGAACGATGCATCAATGCTCTCGAGCATTTACGTATCTATCAAGAGTGACTTAAGAAAGCATACAACATGAAAGTTCACCTGAGGGACTTTCAGGTTGGTGACTTGGTCTTAAAAGAGAACCAACAAAATTCTAACTTGCCACCCCATTTAAGGGACAAGTTCATGGCAAATTGGTTAGGTCCTTATGTAATCGATAGTAAAATAGGACCTGGAACATACCGACTCACCTCTCTTGAAGGAATCAAGGAACTAGAACCCTTGAACATCAGTCATTTGAGGCCATTCAACATTTAGAGAGCCATAGCCCACCCCAAAAGCTCCAAGGATTCCACCAATCGCTTGGTCAACCTAAAACTCCCCAAAGGTATCTATAATCCCTTTGGTCAAACCAAAAGCTCCAAGGATTCCCAATCGCTTGGTCAACCCAAAATGCCCCAAAGGTATCCAATAATCCCTTTGGTCAAACCAAAAGCTCCAAGGATTCTCACAATCACTTGGTCACCCAAAAATGCCCCAAAGGTATCTATAATCCCTTTGGTCAAACCAAAAGCTCCAAGGATTCCCACAATCGCTTGGTCACCCAAAATCCCCAAAGGTATCCTATAATCCCTTTGGTCAAACCAAAAGCTCCAAGGATTCCCACAATCGCTTGGTCACCCAAAATGCCCCAAAGGTATCTATAATCCCTTTGGTCAAACCAAAAGCTCCAAGGATTCCCACAATCGCTTGGTCACCCAAAATACCCCAAAGGTATCTATAATCCCTTTGGTCAAACCAAAAGCTCCAAGGATTCTCACAATCGCTTGGTCAACCAAAAATCCCCAAAGGTATCCATAATCCCTTTGGTCAAACCAAAAGCTCCAAGGGTTCTCGCCACCACTTGGTCACCCAAAATGCCCCAAAGGTATCCATAATCCCTTTGGTCAAACCAAAAGCTCCAAGGGTTCCCACAATCGCTTGGTCAAAAACGAATATTCAAAAAACAACAGATAATCAAAAATAACAAAAAAATTGCATCTCACTTTCATGCATAATCTTAAAAATCAAAACACAAAAAGAACTGCATTAGGCATCGCATACATACATTGCATATTTGTTGGTCATACATGTCAAATGCACCATAGACTGTAATTACTCGGCAATTCCATCATTTTCCACATTTATCCATTTTGTAAATGATCCAACAAGAATAACGCCATTCACATTTTCGCCATATCATAGTCAGTTGTCTTTTAATGTCTTTAGGGTTTTCGTCATTCAGTTGTCTTTAGATTTCTAGCCAAATGTTGTACAAAGTCAGACCGATTTTTACAAGGTAGAGTTTTACTTGGATCACGCCTTGTTACATAGCATCCCAACACAAGCTTAAAACACATAAAAATTCCCAAGTTGTGTGAACGAAAGATGAAACCTGCAAAGTGGTCTAGGATACCATACAGTGAAATGGTTATCTTGCTCATCCCCCTATGCGAATGACCCCAAGAATGCTGAGAGTTGGCAAAAGGACAAGCATCTTCCCTACCCAATTCCCCAAAATAAACAGTGGTTTTTACCACTATAAAAAATCCCAAATTCTCAAAAAGTTGCAAACATAAAAAAATTGCAAAAGTCAAAGTACAAACTCCAAAGTTTGACATCAAAACCCTCAAAGTGCACACATCAAAAAGCACAAGAAATAGTGATCCCCATCACTCAAAATTCAAATCCCTTGCTCAAAAAAAAAAGAAAAATAAACAGTGATTTTTATCACTATATATGAGAGCAAGTATCCCAATAAAATTGAAGAAAAGAAGGGAGTCGAACTTGAATCCCTGGAACTCTCAACATTCGAAAGGTCATGAGGTGATCCTTAGTCCCGGTTTGGTGGATAGCCTACTGGTCATTGGTGGCAAACCTCCCGCATGACGATATATCTATCACATTAGCCATTGGGCATATGTACAGATCAATGTTTGCATGTGGATGAGCTAGCTTATGGTATCCTAGATTGCCCCATAGATTAATCTTACTAAATGCAACAAAGGAGTTAGTGGAGCTAATTAGGTGATCCTCAATACAGGTTTGGTGGATAGCCTACCTGGCACTGGCGGTATCCTTATGAATACCACATCAACGAACTCAATCGCACACACAAGGATGTGAAATAACTTGGTCAAACTCAAGTCTAATTCGTACCTTGTTCAAAAGTCTTGTAAGATAATGTACAGTCTTGACTAGTTAGTTAAAGCATCTGAGTCTCAGAAAAACCTTAACTACATTCTAAAACAATTGTTGTACATTTCATTACTTACATCACCATCAAAAAATACAAAACAAAAATTACAAATGCAAAGTTATTCCATAAAGCAATCACATAGTACAGAAAGCCAGTAAATCCTATACAGTCTATGGTGCCACCACCTATATACCAACAAATCATTCCATCCATTCCATATGCATACATCTATATCATATAGCTAACATCATCCACAGTCATAATAGCATATGCATACATCAACATAAATAAATGTGCATAAAGAACAATAAACCATGACAAGTATATAATCAAACCAAAAATGAGTCATGTATATATATCAAGTCAAAATGCCCTCAGGCTACAATAAGAAGGTCCTCTGACCTCACAAAAAACCAAAAACTCAAAATCCCCAAAGCCTAGGGAGTCGGCCACCATGATCACGTAGGATCGGTGTGACTGGAACTACCCCTAGTAGTATGGGTCCTATGGGACCTCTCAGGGCGGCTGTTGCCAGCCCTCGCACCCTGCCCACCAACGCTACCCTCACCTAGCCACCTGCGATGAGAGGATGCAGACTGCTCAGTCTCACTACCTCTCGTACGGTGCGATGACCCACCTCCATCAAGCACAAGCAACTGTCCACCGAGATGGACAACCTCTATCTCTAACTCTACCCGGTATCGACCCCACTCTAGATCTCATCGATGATACACAACCAATGCACTATCCCGCTATGCCAACTGAGCCCGCAGGAGATCCCTCTCCTGCAAAGCATCTCTATGCTCCTCCTCCCATCTCCATAAGAGACCCTCCAATCATGCTATCTCAACATGAAACCTAGCCTCCACATCCCCTGAGATAGCCTGAGGCATGGGCACCTCCAGGACGGCCTACTGCTCTGGCACCCACTACTCCGGGACATCCTGTACATCCGATTGCTCCGGAACCCCCAAATCATCTCCATCACCAGTGAAGTCATCGACCTCCACCATGTCAACATCATCAAGCGGAGCCCCCAACCCTCCATCGATGCCTCTGCACCCCCACCTCCTACTATCGTATCCATGCCTCCTAGAGGCCCCTCACCCCGCCATCACCGCATAGTCCACCATCGGTCATACTCTGCAGTTACCCCGACATCGTCCACATTGGGTACATCAATAACTACATCAGACTCCTCACCCAATGGCTCAATGATAGGCCAGACTAGAGTCCTCTCATCACCATGACGTCGATAGATCAAGGGATCACCAAGAAATCCCTAGTGCACCCCAAACTACCGTGTCACCCGGACATATGGGAAGTACTCCTCTATCCCATGTTGCCCAATCAACCATCTACCCCTATGCACACTCGAGCCACTCTCAGCCTCAAGCCAGGCTGGATAGTCCCGATACGACCGCCAGAACACCTACCCTGGCATTAGATGAGAGAAGGCATCAGTATAGTGACCTACGTCACCTGCCCACCATCGACTCTATCCATGCTCCTCTGACCGCTGCCATAAATTGGCATATCCAATCTCTCGATCCACCATCTCACCTCGGGTGGTCCAAGGCAAACCCTACGGCCGCTCCATAGCTATGTGCTGCCACCCCCAACACTGCAAGAGATAGCTGCACCCGATCCCCTTCCACTCCGATAGTGGACCTCGTACAACTCATCGTACAGTTATGCCAACAATGTCTGACCCCATCTCATAATAAGTGGAGCTGATGTAGGACACTCCACCAATGTGAACACCAACTCAAGTAGGTTCCAAGGGAACCTCACACCTGAGGAGTCAGGAAGCAGCATATTGGAGATGAGGGTCATGAGCAAAGCATGCCTCACCCCTAATACGCCCTTCTCCAACCACCACCGCACTAGAATACCACCTATCTAGAAATCAGCCTCTGCCCTCTCCACAACCCTATCCACCCCCCTCTCCATCGCCCAACCAAAACACCATGTCAATACCATTGTCCGTTGGTCACGATGGGTCATCCGGATAGGCAGTCCATCTATCAAAATCCATAGAATCCGATACACATCCTCCAGAGTAACAGTCATCTCCCTTATTGGGAGATGAAAAGTGTTGGTGCGGGGATCCCACAGATTGATCAGGGTAGTCAAATATGCTCGATCCCCCACCACAGGCTCCAGACGCGTCACATGCTTGAGCCCAAGGGCATCAAGCCACTCCCAATCCACAACTGTCAAGGCATCCCGAGCATCAGAGAAAATAGTCGATTGGCGGTACCGACTCTTCACAACCTGAAAAACAATAAAAAGCAAAAAATATTAAGTACATACTTAATATAAACAAAAACATTAAAATAAAACTACAAGAACAACAAAGTACAATAAAAAAAGTACACAAAAGAAAAAACAAAAAAAGTACATAAACATTAACAACAACAACAAACATAAAAATAACTATACAAAACAAAAACAAAACAAAAAAAAATCATACTAAGGTTTCAACCTTAATAAAATACTAGGTTTCAACCTTAAATAACAAAAAACAAAAAAATAAAACAAAAATCATACTAAGGTTTCAACCTTAATGAACAAAAAAAACAAAAAAATATAAAAATTAATATTAGGGTTTCAACCTTAATATTAACACAAAACAAAACAAAAAAAAAAAAAAATCATATATTAGGTTTTCAACCTTAATATGATAAAAACAAAATAACACAAACAAACATTTATATGTGAGTTTTAACTTCATATAAAAACAAACAAATAACAAGCAGGGAGAAGGAACATCATACCGGTCTCGCCTCGGCTCCTCCACTCGAAGATCTAGTTCTCGCACTCATGATGTCCATGAAATTTTGTAGCGCTCCGCTACGCACACTCGCACTCCTCCTCCTCACTGCTCCAAATCGCCAAGAAAAAATTATTGCAAATGAGCCCAAAACCTAGTTTTGGTCCTTATATAGGCTATTAGGCCTGTAATCATTCCACCCTGGGATGAGCACTCTAGTTAGCGCTCATCCCACCCTAGGATGATTACAAAATTGGTATTCATCCCACCCTGGGACGATTACAGAGCAAGAAATAAAGCAACAAAAATTGCATCCAAAAAATGCACCAAAAATAACAATAAATCTACCGAACAAAGGTGCCTTTGCACCTGACATTCATGGCATGAAAAACCATCGTCAAGGTCACAAATACTCACTATCCTACTCCCTAAGAAGGCTAGCATAGCTGGACCACTCCACGGGAAGGAGGATTTTCGATAATTTCTACCCCAATAGGCATCACAAAAAGGGTCAAAACCCACCAAAAATAGGTCCGATTGTTGGAAAACTGCAATAAGCGTTCAACGAAAACAACTGAAGGCACCCTTACAAATGTCATCTTGGGTCAAGCGACTCATCACTTTTCTCATTTTTGGTCATTCCCTCATCGATTCGTCGCTTGAGGGGGTAGTCACACTTAGTCACCAATCAACAAATACACACCCAATCAAGGAAATGGCATGCATTCAAAGAATCATTGACAAAGACAATCACGCTCCTGCTTGGGGCAGCAAACAAGCAATAATCACAAGCTAAACAAACACTTGGCATTCTGGAAGCATGAAGAAAAGGTTCCTCGGACAAAAGGTTGCGCCCTTTGCCTATTCATGACTGAACAATGTCCAAGATCAAGTACACCTCACTCAAAAAGGTTACACTTGAGTTAAGCTCCTTAGCTCGTCAGAAGCAAGGATTCAAGAATGCATGCCCTTTCCATACTTGGGGCATCAAAATTTGGTTAGGTTACTGAGAAACCCTAATCATTAAGTGCTTTGGTCATCTATTTTTGCTCAGCACTGTGCCACACACAACGCATCCCAAAAAGGGGCATCTATAGACACCAAAACAACACCAATCCGATTATGTGACTACAAGCACTGACCGAATTGGCATACATACCCCCTAGGGCAGCCTCCAGAGGTTAAACAGTGGTCCTAACCACTCCCAAATCAGTTTTGGAAGGTCAGAGGTCAATTTGGCACCTTTTAAGCACTTTGCTCCCTATTCGTCCCACCCTGGGACGATTAGAATCCTATTCGCCCCACCCCGGGACGATTAGCAGCAATCGCTCCAGGGTGGGACGATTAGTAGGTTTGATTGGCAAAAAGTCAAGCCTTGACAAATGGCAGCCCAGATCCGCCACCCAACTTCACCTTCAAGGCATGCAATTGCGAGGAACGGTTTCAAATCTGAGAGAGAGACTTCAGTCAAGCATGCCCTGATCATGGAGGCTCTAAATCAGGGAGGAATCTTCTCTCCCCCAAGAAAGGCATGGTGAGCCAAGTGGCGCCCTCGCATGCGCATTCAAAGGAGACCCTTAGGTCTATAAAATGGTGAGCCTCCTCACCCCAAAAGAGAATAGAGTAGGAGCATTTGGAGCAACGGAGTGCTGCCAAATTATACCCCCATTCCTCTTTGTGCTTCCTACATCCCTAATTTCTCTTTTGGAAGAGAGGTTATCGGGTGAACACTAGGAATGCAATCTAGACCCAAAACCCAAGCAATCGGCCACAATCCCACACCAAACTCATTGACACAACCCCCTAGGAGGTTTTGGACCCATCCCACTTGGATTGGTGCCAAAACTAAGCCCCAAACGGTGGGCGTCCTACCCCCGGGTGCCCCCTGCACTATTGCAGTCCTAATCGCCCCACCCCGGAGTGATTAGAAATCTATGCATGATTTCTTTACTATTATTTTTGCATTATGTTGTATCTGATGTACTTATGTTGTTGTCCAAGTTTCATTGCTTTCTGACATGATTTGACCTTGTTTTTATCATTTTATGCGTTTACTAACCTACAGGGAGCGCCTTCGGATACAGGACAATCTGGGTAGAATCTGCCAAATCTGACCTTCTGGGTCATCTCAAAATGCCCCTTTTTGTCTAACCCCAAGTTTGCAGGAGTTTTGGAGGCCTCTGGGCAGGACATTTGCAAGGTCACTTTTGCACATTTTGTGACAGTCCCCAACGTCCCACCCCAGAGCGATTAGAAATCCATGCATGATTTCCTAACTATTATTTTTGCAATGTGTCCCTGATGATGTCTCCATGCTTCTATCAAATTTTGAATTCATTATGACATGTTTTGACCATCGTTTTGCTATTTTATATATTAACTAGCCGGAGGCCTTGGGGATTGCATGTTTCCTTATATCCGCATATGCTATTAACTATTTGCTATTTTTCTGTGCATAGGATCTCACCACTAGGAACACCAGAGGGGCAGCAAGGAATGATGAACACATGGACACAAGCGGTGGCAACTTTTGGCCCACCCATTTCGAATGTGGGCATGCGAAAGACACTGGAAGCGTACCATCCATTGATGTAACGAACTGTATCAAACGTTCTGAGCCCTAGAGGGGGGACGTATTGTAACCGGATTAAAAGCAACATTAATAAAAGAGGCCCCACTTTTCTTTGTTTTCTAACATCTCGTTTATGCGTCATTTCCTTCATGCATTGCTTCTCGCATTCGTAGGACTTAGCATTTGTATCAACTTTTGTTTGCATCATATCTGGTACGCCGTCCTTCTGCATTCGGATTTCACATCCAAAATAGGTGTATGTTGAGGATGCATGAAATTAAAACTCCTTATGATTTGTGGTTCGGTAAAAAGGCAACAACAAGATATTTTAAAGTTTTTGGCAACAAGTGTTACATCAAAAGAACCAAAGAAAACCTTGGTGAGTTTGAAGATAGAGTGGATGAAGGTATTTTTCTTGGCTATTCGTCAAAAAACAAATCTTACAAATGTTACAACAAGAGGCTCAAAAAAATTGTGGGAATTTTCGATGTTAAAGTTGATGAAGGAAGGGAACGAGTAATTAGCTATGAAGAAAACTACCCAATTTATGAAGAGGTCATTGAAGGAGATGAGGAAGAGGAAATAGAAAAGAAACCAAGAAATGACTCAGAGGATTTGAAAAGTGATTCAGAATTGGAAGAAAACAAGAAATTCAAAATAGGTAGCTGGAAAAAAGATCATCCTAGAGAGAAAATAATTGGATACCCCATAGTTGGTGTTCATATAAGAAGAATATTAGTAAGTAACTACTCTTTATTATCCAGAATTGAGCCCAAAAATATTGCCGAAGTAAGCAAAAATGAAAGTTGGGTAAAGTCAATAAATGAAAAATTAGATCAGATCAAGAAAAACAAGACTTGGGAGTTAGTACCAAGACCCACAAATAAAAATGTAATCAGTACTAAAATGGTCTTTTGAAACAAATTGAAAGATGGACAGGTATTCAAGAACAAAGCAATATTTGTATGCAAAGGTTATATGCAAGTTGAAGGTATTGACTTCAAGGAAACCTTTGCACCCATGGCCAGACTAGAGGTAATTAGAATGTTTCTTGCTTTAGCAGTTTACAATAATTTCAAATTTTATTAAAATGATGTGAAATCAATATTTTTGAATGGAAAACTTGAAGAAAAGGTTTATATTGAGCAGCCAGATAGTTTTCATCTTGGTGATGATACCAACTTGGTTTACAAGTTGAAGAAAGCGTTATATGGCTTAAAACAGGCACCCCAAGCATGGTATGCAAGGCTAGACAGTTATCTTACTCAGCAAGGGTTCAAGAAAGGTATGGTGGACAATAATTTGTATGTCAAAACAAAAAATGGCCATCATATTTGTATTGTTGTATACGTAGATGATATCATATTTGGCAACAATACAGATGAGTTGTGTAAATATTTAGCAAATAAGATGTAGAAAGAGTTTGAAATGTCAATTATTGGTGAACTTTTATATTTTCTCAGATTGCAAGTTAATCAAAACTAGAAGGGCATATTTATTTCTCAAATTAAATATATGAAAGAGATGCTGAAAAAGTTCACAATGGAGGATTGCAAGCCAGTTAGCACTCCCATGACAATAAGTTGCAAGTTGAGCAAGGATGAAAAATATCCACATGTTGATCAAACTATGTACATATCCATTATTGGGAGCTTACTATACTTGACAGCTACTAGACTAGACATTTTGCAGGCAGTATGCATGGTAGCACGATTTTAGGCTAGTCCCAAGGAGACTCATGTGATAGTAGTGAAGAGGATTTTTTGGTACCTCAAGGGTACTATGGAGTATGGGTTATGGTATCCGAAAGGTAAGGACTTCACCCTTATTGTGTATTCAGATGCAAATTTGGTAGGATGTGTAGATGACAGGAAGAGTACCAGTGGAGGTACATTCTATCTTGGTGATAATCTTGTTGCGTGGCATAGCAAAAAGCAAGAGTTAGTATCATTATCCATAGTAGAGGCAGAGTATATTGCAGTGACATCATGTTGTACATAGGTAATTTGGATGAAATAAACTTTGAAGGATCTTGGAATAAATTTCAATGAACCCATATCGATCATGTGTGACAATACAAGTGCAATCAATATCTCACAGAATCTGATTATTCATTATCGCACAAAACATATTGTTATGCGGTACCATTTGTTGAAGGAGAAAGTTGCAGAAGGTGAGGTTAAGTTGGATTTTATTCCAACAACAGAGCAAGTAGCAAATATCTTCACCAAACCATTGCCCAAGGAATTCTTTGAGTACCTTCACAAGAAATTGGGAGTGGTCACACTTCCCAAGCATTGACTAGCTATCGAGACCACATTCTCAGGGGGAGCATTTGTGTATTTGTTTATCTTTTTGCTCATGTTTGTGATTCTTGCTAAGTGTAATAATTTTTTCCTAAGAATGTTTTGCATGGACTCAGGGGGAGTTTGCAATAGCCCTTTGGTATTTTTGTCAAAGGGGGAGAAGAGTTACAGAAAATTGTGCATGTGTTTCCAACAATTCTAAAGGGGGAGATTGTTGAGAAAGGTGCAGCGACAATATTGTCATTGTTGTCAACACACTTAGATGGACAGGTTGATGCAATGGACAGTTTTTCGAAGGTTTTTTAGAGTATGTATAGTGATTTTCAATGATTATGAGGATGTTTTTGATGTTCGGGTGAAGTTGTTATAGGTTATTCGTGCAAATTTGCAAAAGTTGCAAAAATCGTCAAGTTGTCAAAGTAGCAAAAGTTGTCAAAGTAGAAAAAGTTGTCAAAAAGGTGCGCTCCTTGCTTGAAGTGCATGGTCAAACAAGTCAAAGCATGTTTGCATATTGGAAAATGTGTTATAATAGTGTTGGAGGTATCATCTCGATGTTTGGATTGATCGTTTGCATCGCCGGTACTTGGTTGGACAATTTTGCACTTAGTTGGACAATTGTAAAATCTGCGTTAGAGGCCACTTTGAAGGAGGAATATTAAGAAATACATGAGGAGTTAGACCTTGAAATTTGTATTGGAGGTAGTTTGATGTACAGAGAAATTATGCTTTAAATTTCTGTCTGAATGAAGACCTAAGGAAGAAATGGTAGCAGTTGCAAAATGCCTTCACAACACTTTTTCCAGTTTATGTGACATGTAAAATATGCGTCAGAGGTCACTTTATAGGAGGAATATTAAGCAATGTGTGAGGAATTGGACCTCAAAGTTTTTTCTGGAGGTAACGGGATATACTAAGAGCTTAAGTTTTAAATTTCAGCCCAAATGGAGTCCGAAAGAAGAAACGATGAGCGTTGCAAAATGGCTTTGGAGCACTTTTTCAGTTTATGTGATAGGTGTAAAATCAGCATCAGAGGCTACTTTGTAGGAGGTATTGTGAATAATCCGTGAAGAGTTAAAATTTGAAATTTAAACTAAAATTAGTAAGATTATCCAAGAATGTATGTTTCAATTTTTAGCCCATTTGGAAAATTGAGGAGGAAGTTATGACTTACAAAAAGCCCTATCAGCTCTTTTTGGCATTTTTGGCAGTCTCTAAGAATGTAACGTTTGAGTGGTACTTTTGTGTAACTAAAAAAAAAAGATCTACATTTTTTTAATGTGAAGCATATATATGTTTTTTTTTTTGGTAATTAAGGTACAATTTCATTACATCCGGGTTTTCCAGGTTGACCCAAAACCTTTTACAAAAATCAGCACTATGCTATTACGGATCAAAACCTCAATAGGGACAGTCTGTCCTTCGCTACTAGTACCCTTCTGAGGCCACCCTGCCAAGAAAGAGCACAACCCCTTACCCATATTTACAAACACCTTAGAACACAGGCAGCGGCCCACCGCATTGCTTTCTTGCTGCCCCAGCCGCGAAAATGCGACCTGTCGCGAAATCGCGACGTCCTTAAGTCTTCTCCTTCATTTGCTCTGGAGAGTCGCGAAACGGTGACATGTCGCGAAAATGAGACATGTCACGAAATCGTGACATTCTGCCTTCGTTCTGCTCCTTTGCCGCTATAAGTCGCGTAAATGCGACATGTCACGAAAATGAGCCATGTCGTCGCGAAATCGCGACATTCGTCACCCATTTTGCACTCTTTTCGCTTCCAGCCGTGAAAATGCGACATGTCGCGAAATCGCGACGTCCTTAAGTCGTTTCCATCTTTTACTTTGGATAGTCGCGAAAATGCGACCTGTCGCGAAAAAGAGACATGTCGCGAAATCGTGACATTCTGCCTTCGTTCCGCTCCTTTGCCGCTGCATGTCGCGAAAATGCGACATGTCGCGACAATGAGACATGTCGCGAAATCGTGACATTCATCTCCCATTTTGCACTCTTCCTCCCTTTCCATAAAAAGAAATCCTTAAGTCTTTTCCTTCATTTGCTCTGATAGTCCGTCAAAATGCGACATGTCGCGACAATGAGACCTATCACGAAATCGCAACAATCTGCCTTCATTCTGCTCCTTTGCCATCTCTATCACGAAACTGAGACATGTCACGAAATCGTGACATTCATTTCCCATTTTGTTCTCTTGCCGCTTCCAGCCGCGAAGAATCGACAAGTCACGAAATCGCGTCGTCCTTGAGTCTTTTCCTTCATTTGCTCTGGATCGTCGCGAAAATGTGACATGTCACGACATCGTGACACTTCTACCTCTTTGTCCTCTTTTGTTGCTTTTGGACACGAAAAAGCAACATGTCGCGATATCGTGACACATTCGCCTCCTTGCTCCTTTTCTTGGCTTTTGCCCACGAAAATCCAACATGTCGCGATATCGTGACACTTTCGCCTCCTTACTCTTTCTCTTCTCTTTTGGTCGCAAAAATGCGACATGTCGCGATATCGCGACACTTTTTCCTTCCTACTCTTTCTCTTCTCTTTTGGTCGTGAAAATGCGACATGTCGCGATATCGTGACATTTTTCCTTCTTACTCTTTCTCTTCTCTTTTGGTCGTGAAAATGCGACATGTCGCGATATCGCGACACTTTTTCCCTCTTGCTCTTTCTCTTCTCTTTTGGTCGTGAAACTGCGACATGTCGCGATATCGCGACACTTTTTCCGTCTTGCTCAACATGTCGCCAAAACGCGACACTTTTTCCTTCTTGCTCAACATGTCGCGATATCGTGACATTTTTCCTTCTTACTCTTTCTCTTCTCTTTTGGTCATGAAAATGCGACATGTCGCGATATCGCGACACTTTTTCCTTCTTGCTCTTTCTCTTCTCTTTTGGTCATGAAACTACGACATGTCACGATATCGTGACACTTTTTCCGTCTTGCTCAACATGTCACCAAAACGCGACACTTTTTCCTTCTTGCTCAACATGTCATGATATCGCGACACTTTTTCTTTCTTGCTCAACATGTCGCGATATCGCGACACTTTTCCTTTCTTGCTCTACATGTCGCGAAATCGTGACACTTTTTCTTTCTTGCTCAACATGTCGCGAAATCGTGACCCTTTTTCCTTCTTGCTCAACATGTCGCGATATCGTGACACTTTTTCTTTCTTGCTCAACATGTCGCGATATCGTGACACTTTTTCTTTCTTGTTGTATTTTGCTTTTCCTTAAACTACGACATGTCACGAAATCGTGACATCGGTCCTTGGCAGCTGCCTTTGCCCCTAACCCCATAACATGAGGCCACCATGCCACCTGGATCCTTCCCCCATTGCAAAGAAAACTAAAGCCATCACAAGAAGGACCGAAGCAATACTGACAAAACAAAAATGAAACTCCTCTCCCTTTTTTCGAACCCCACAGTTTCATCATCATTGGCGATCATTTTGAATAAATTTGTCCACATCACTTGGGACCCCATGTTCCCAAGTGACCAGCCCATCGGCTTCCACCCCTATATTGGCCAAGATATCAGCTATTTTATTTGCTTCCCTAAACACGTGTTGGGCCTTCCGATCATTCCTGGCTTGGTAGAGGATCCTAGCCTCTTCGATGACAGTCTTAATCCACCACGGAGGATTTTTCCCATTGCTGAGAAGGTTTATGACATGCATCGAATCTCCTTCGATAATTAGTTTACCTTCAATCTCCTGAGCCAACTGAAGACCCCTCCATAACGCTCTTGCTTCCGCCTCGTTGTTAGTCCTTGTTCCCAGCTGCTCAGAAAAGGCCATCACCAGCTTGCCTTGATGGTCTCTCACTGCTCCTCCAGCCCCTGCTTTGCCAGGGTTACCTTTAGAGGCCCCATCGAAGTTGAGCTTGAACCAACCAACCGAGGGCGGTTTCCACTTGACATCTAATCTGGGATTGACCTTGGTAGACACAGGTTTCTCGCCCAGAGTAATATTTAAGGATTGAGCGATCAGCCTCTCCCAGGGGGAAGGATTTCGAGCTTCATGAGGAATAAGGCTGACGTTTTCATGGGCGAAGGTAAGAATCTTATTGGTGATGGAGGTGACATCATGGCTCGACTCATGGAAAGCTCTATGGTTTCTTTCTAGCCAAACCTGCCAAAGAAAATGATGGAGACAAATCTTCCAAAAAAACCTCAGCCTAAGGCTAACAAAGGGATTTGGCCATTGGTGGAAGAGGTCAATGATGGTGGCTGGTCTGACCCAAAAAATGCTAAAGGCTTGAAATAACCCATTGAGGATACTCAGAGAGACCGGGCATTCAAGGAAAATATGGAGGGTGGACTCCCAATTGGCCCTGCACAAAAAATAATGGTTAGCAACTATCATACCTTTCCTTATCAAGTTGTCAATAGTAAGAATCCTGCCTTGGATCACCAGCCACGAGAACATTGCAACTTTAGGAATAAGATTTTTGACCCACACCAGTTGTGTCTAGAGTGTGGGGTCCTCAGTATCTAACATTAGCATGTATGCAGATTTGACTGAGAACTGCCCATTTTTGGTAGCTGCCCATATTACATGATCCTGCTCAGGTCTCATAGAAATGAATTGTTGATGCAGGATGCTTTGGATTTCTTTTGATTCAGCTTCAAATCCTTGAATCCTTATCTATTTCCAAATAAGCCTTCCTCTGTCCTGTCTCATGAAATCAGCTACTTTCCTTCCTATGAGATCCTCTGTGATTCTTTTGATCCTCGCTAGGTGAGGAACCTGAGATAAAGCTTCATCCTTGGCCCACCTGTCATCCCAAAACCTGATCTTCTACCCGTTACCTAGAACCCATCTTAGGCCTTTCTTTATGACCTCTCTGCTTGTTAAGATTGCATTCCAGAATGCCGAACCTCTACTATGCACCGTGTCATTTAGGAATTCGGTATCTTGAAGATATTTTCTTTTAATTATGGCAGTCCACTCATTCTCCTCATTGTTAATGAGACGCCAAGCTTGTTTGGCTAGCAAGGTTGTGTTTAGGTGAGCAACTCTTCTCAGTCCTAGCCCCCCATTTTCTTTCGGCCTGCACACCTTGCCCCAGCCCACAAGGTGGATCCTCTATTTTTCCTCTGACCCAGACCAGAGAAAATTCTTTTGGAGCTATTCAATTTTTTGGTATACTCTGGTTGGGGCCTTAAACACAGATAGAAAATAAACCGGAATGCTCTGTAAGGATGCCTTAGTGAGAGTAAGTTTCTCGGCCTGAGATAAAAAATGTCCTTTCCAGCCAACCAATTTCTTTTGGATTCTTTCTACCACTCTATCCCACATAGATTCTCTCGGAGAACCATAGAAAAGGGGAAGGCCTAAATAAGAGGTAGGAAGAGTCGCTATCGAACATCCCAAAATCTCTCGCTATTCTGGCTTGTCTCTGAATTGGGGTGTTGAGGAAGTAAAGCTTACTCTTGTTGAAGTTCACCTTCTGTCCCGCCGCATCCTCGTAGAGTTGGAGAATGTGCTTAATCCTTCTGGCTTCAACCACTGACGACTGGGTCAACATCAGAGTGTCATCAACAAATTGTTGGTGAGTAACTGGGTTGGTGAGAGAGGTGGCTTTAATCCCCGAAATTAATCCAGCAGTGCATGCTGCTTTAATAGTTCTACCTAATGCCTCTGCTACTATAATGAACAACATTGGGCTAATCGGATCTCCTTGTCTGAGCCCCCTATGGCTCTGGAAATACCCAGTTGTCATGCCATTGACCAAAACTGAGAACCAAGGTTCGGATATGCACTCTTTTATCAGCCTGACCCACTGAGGATGAAAGCCGAACTTCAGAAGAACAACCATCAAAAAATCCTAGTTAATGCGGTCAAAAGCTTTATTCATATCAAGCTTTAGGGCAAAGACCTCCTTGTTGGTTTGCCTAGCCGAGTGCAGAGCTTCATGGACTGTGATCACACCATCCACAATTGATCTCCCCTGAACTGAGCTTCCTTGACCAGGGTCAATAATGAGGGGCAATATTTCTTTCATCCTGTTAGCAATGGCTTTTGTTAAGATCTTGTAGGATACGTTACATAAACTAACCGGTCTGAAATCTGCCATTGTCTCCGGTGTTGGGCCCTTAGGAATCAGGGCTATAAAGGTGGACTTGAACCCTCTCGGGATATGTTTTGAAGCCTAAAACTCTTTGATAGCAGAAATGACATCCTCTCCCACAATATCCCAGAAAACTTGGAAGAACCGAGGAGGGAACCCATCAGGGCCAGGGGCCTTCTCAGGTTCCATACTAAACAAAGCATTTCTGATTTCTTCATCAGTGAAGGGAGCAAGAAGCTTACCATTAATGGCCTCATCAACCAAGCTAGGAATGAACTGGAGGAGAGTGTCCTTGGCTTCCTCTATACACTGGGATTCATCCCCGAGAAGGGAGCTGAAATAAGCAATTGCTTCCTCTCTGATCTCAATCAAATCCTGGGTTTTGGATCCATCAACTTTGGTCAACTCTCTGATCTTGTTATTACTTATGTTCCTCAAGGTTGTGACATGAAAGAACTTTGAGTTCAAGTCACCATCCTTTAGCCATAACGCCCTGGATTTTTGTCTCCAGTATATCTCTTCACAAGCCAAAATATTGTGATATTCTGAAAGCTTGGCTTGCTCCTCCTTCCTAGTAGCTTCATCACCGATACCATTTTGTATCGAGTTGTCAATGACCTGCAACCTTTCTCCCACTTGATTCTTGTTCTCAAACAGGTTCCCAAAAACCTCCTTATTCCAAGTTCTAAGATTATCCTTTACTAATTTCAGCTTTTGAGCAAGTTTGAAACCTGAACTTCCCTGAAAGGGTTGCTGCCACCATCTGGAAATATTTTCTTTTAACTCCGGGTGCCTGATCCACATTGACTGGAATCGAAAAGGTTTTTTGAAGGAGTTTGACTTTGGAACCTCCAAAAGGATGGGATTGTGATCAGAGGAAATTTTGGGAAGAGTTTGCAGAGTAGAGTCTCCAAACCCAGCAATTGCCTCCTTTGATAAGAAAAACCTGTCAAGTCTTTCCTGGATAAGTTGGCTTCCTGTTCGCCTGTTGCTCCAAGTATACTTGGCTCCTCTTAGCCTCACATCCATCAGTTGGTTCGAGTTTACGAAGTCATTGAAGTCTTCCATACTTTTGGTTGGGAGCCCTGTTCCACCCTTTTTGTTCGAGGGGTATAATGGCGTGTTGAAGTCGCCTGCCACCACCCAAGGGATGTCATGGAAAGCATCACCCAGTTTACCCAGGTACTCCCACAAAGAAGCTCTCCCTTGAACAGAATTGGGAGCATAGACATTTGAGAAGATCCACGATCTATTGTTGTCAATATCATGGAAAAAAACACTCAGCACCCTGTCATCATCTTGGATAATGTTGCCTTCCACCACCCGAGGATCCCAAAGAACCATGAGCCCCCCTGAAGTTCCTCTAGCCGGTTTGTACACCATGTCCCCTTGACTCCACATCTTTTTTGCTATTGTTTTTGACTGGGCTTCATCTAATTTTGTTTCTTGCAGCATCAAAATTGTTGGATTGTATTGCCTTCTTAACGAGCTAACCACCCTCTGAGTGGGTCGGCCATTGAGGCCTCTCACATTCCATGAGAGAACCTTCATTTAGATTGTTTAGAGTTTTTCCCCTTCCCCCTCCCTTGAGGAGGTTTTCCTGATTTGTTATCTTCATGCCCTGGGATAACTTGTTGTATCGAGTGTTTTCTGTTTGCCACTGGCAATCTCATTGTCGGTCCTCATTCTGTTGTGCTCTGCATTTGACATCCTCCCCTTCTTTCTCTCACTTCCATAGTCAATAGGTGACTTAGTAGTACTCCTGGTCTAGCTTGGGGCTAAAAGGTGGATGAACTATCTATTGTAGAACCGGACTAACGCATTCCTCAAAATCATTCATTTCTACCACCTCAATCCTTGATTCTAACTCCTCCATCTGTTTCCTGTATTCTCCTAATTTTTGTATTGAACCTTCTAGATGGTTTGACGGGCTTCTGGCTATGATGTTGGGAAGGTCTATTTTTGAAGACTCTATCTCCTCCACCCATTTTCTATATTCTCTGGGATTTTGCCTTACCCCTCCCTGGGGGCTTGAGGGGTTCTTGGTTATGGGGTTTGTAGGACCCGCCCTTGATGGGGATTCTAGGGTTTCAGGGATTTCACCTTGCAGGTTTCCTTCCTCTAATTCCTCACTCTCCCCTTCTACCATTAGACCATCTAAAATTTTGAACTTATTTGAGCTTGGAATTTTAGGGCTTACCTGATTTTCCTGTTCGTCGGTGAGATGTTGCTTGTCTTTGCTCTGACCTTGCCCTGCCCCCTGTTTTGTCTTCTCCTGATAAATGTGGTTATTTTTAGATGGCCTAAACCCTCCTTTGCCCATAGGGCCTCCTTTTAGAGGGAGGTTCCTAGGAAACCCTTTCTCATTTGCTCGTTTGCCTTTCGTCCTTTGGTTTTCTCTGCTAGCTGCTAGATTAGGGCACTGATTTTGCAAATGGCCTTGGGTTTTGCACTCAGGGCAAAAAGCTGGCCTATTTTCATATTCCACCGCCTATTTTCTTAGGTAGTTGTCGTACCCTAGCTCCACAATATTTGGCAGCTCAGAGTCTAAATTAGCGTTGACGCATATTCTTGCATGTGTCATCCTTGTCCTAGCCAAGGTTGCATGATCTATGGAAACCAGTTCTCCAATCGCTCTGGCGATGCCTTGCAGCCAATACTCATTGAAAAACTGAGCTGGTAGGTTAGGAAGTCGAACCCAAATAGGGGCAGTATTGATATTCTATTTTTTAGGGTCGAAATCCTCCCCCCACTTCCTGAGGAATAGACTGCGTTTCCCTAAAAACCAGGGTCCTCCAGTTAGAACGCGGTTCGCATCCTCCTTGTTATTAAATCTTATGATGAAAAACCCCCTGGACAGGGCAACAACCTCCATACTCCCCACCGTTCTCCATTTGGATAGAGCCCAGGATCGTATAGTCTCTATATCCGGCCTTCCACCCAGAAACTTACCCACTAAAGAAAACTCTTCCATGGATAAAAAAGAACCCATCGAAGCAGTAGGAGCCATTATCCTATTATTCACCGGAATGAGGGGCGGGAGTGAAAGGAAATCACTCTTTCTCCCCTTAACAGTTTCCGCAAAGGACCGGCCTCCTCTGGGACCCGCATCGCCCTTCTGGGTCCCTTTGTCCGGATCTTTTTGAGGAGGGTCGAGCCCTCTTTGGGCAGCCCCACCTGTCGTCGAAGGCCTCCCTTCCTCTGGATCCTCGCCTGATTCCTTCTCGAGGTTCCTTCCCAAACCCTCCGTGCCTTCTCTGTTGTTCCCGCCCGAAACTTTCAAACTTCCTTCGCTGCTCCTCTCCTCCATTCCTCCCCACTCTATTAACATCCTATAGAATATATATGTTTTTAAAAAAAAGGGAGAAGAGGGTTTTTTGAAGAAAGGACTACCGATGCATGTTGTGAAGAATTTTTTTCTTTGGTATTTTGATTGAAAAAATGTGCAAGGTATGAGATAATCAATGTGCAGAGTTGAGAAGATTAAAAAGGTTAGACAAAATATTTTAGAGGAGAATATTTGTGAGCTAGACCACTCAGGGTCTTTTGATGAGATTTAATGCTTTTATAAAAGCTTTTTAAATTTTCCAGGTCAGTGCTTAGCAATAGGGGTCGATGTTCCTTGCATTTGGTGCTACTAAATTCTGGGTTGTTTGGTGCCATTCCCTGTAGTTGGTGCTGCAAAAATATTGTAAAGACCAAATATTTTTGAGGCTATATTTGGATGGGAGTCCAAACAGTCCATTGGCACAGTGGTTTTCCCACATCAGGTTTCCACTATAAATCTTGTGTTATGTGATGCATGTTTGTGTGATTGCTTGTTTTGATTTGATTTCATAGTTGGATTAAATTTTTAATATACACTGATTCACCCCCCTCTTAGTGTCACACTTAGTTCAACGCAGCAATTTGGGTAGCATTACTAGCTAATAATTTATAGAACTCAATGGAGCATTGTGAAGGATTATTAAAGCCACCAAACTACACTTTTGGGTAGAAAGTTAGAGAGTTTTAAAGCTACAAATTGGTGGGATAAATAGATGTTTTGGATAGCAAGGAAGAGCTACGATTTCATAAAACGTAGGGTAGCATTTAAGTGAATCTAATCACCAAGATATCCATCATCTATAGAGGTCATTAAGGTAAGTAGATTTGGTGCAAAAGGTTCATTACTTGAACATTAATTACTTGTCTCATTATTAAGTTTCATTAAGCACCATATCAAAATTCAAAAGTTGCAAGAAGAAGGTTGCATATTAAGTCTTCAAGGAAGTGCAGAAGATAGTTTCTACAAGGGTTATAACCTGCACACAAAAAGGAGGAGTTAGATATATTTTGAAAGAAAGAAAAATATCAACATCCTATCTTCTAGTGAAAGCAAAGAAGACATTACTCTTAAGTTAAGGTTGCATAGATTAAGAGTTCATTAAAAGGAGCAATAAGGAGAAATTACTATTGCATCATACTAGTTATTAAAGGTGCATTAAGTATTTAAGTTATGGTGGAAAATTAGTGCAAAGTTAAGCCATTCAAAAGGGTATATTCATTTCATGGTTAAAGAACTTGGATTTATTATTGCTAAGTTAACCAAGCAAAGGAGATCACCTGATCAAATCTCACTAATCAAATAGAGAGTTGTCTAGTAAGGAAGACAACATCAAATCTCTATTTTCCACCAAAGAAGTCACCTCATCAAAGAAGAGAGAAACCTTGAAAAATATATATTTAAATATCTCAAAGTATAGGTGCAAGTTAAGTTATTTTTCTAACTATTGCAAAGCTATTTGCATTATATTATTACACCATATTTCTCTTATCCTACGTAGCAAAGAGAGGATAAAATACATAGTATCTTAAGACACTACAATAGCAAGCATATTACGTCTGCAAAGTGGCCATATCATCAAGTTAAAGGAATAAACTTCAATTTGAGTAAGGGAGCCAACGAAGGGCTCAATAGCCAAGTTTCAAGGTGTCTAAAGACACCAAATATAGCACCTAAAAGTAGTATAAAAGAAGGTAATATTACACCCATTACAATTTCAATATAAAGCAAGGAGAATAGCACAAAGGATAATGAAGTGTAAGTTACAAGAGTACAACATACACAAGTTATGTAAAAGATCAAGGTGCAAACAAAGAGTGCATTACCCAAGCAATAGCTTGGATGAACCACTAGCTAAGAGGATAGCTTTGAAGCACCCTAGAGCCACCATCATTGGAGTAGAACCACTATCTAAGAGGATAGCATTAGAGCACCTAGAACCACCATTGCTAGAGCCAAATTTTTGGGAGAATAGAGCCACCATTTTCTAGAGAAAGAATATTGAAATCCAAGCCAAACAACTTGCATTTTTTGGCAAGAAGCGTTGAGAGATAAAATACATTGAAGGTGGAGTTACATTCATAGGAAAAAAGTACCACTTATCACCTCAATCTAAGCCATATTGCGCCACTTGGCACAACAAAATAAGATACATAAATTATTCTTTATAATATCTGTGTAGGAAGGAAGCACCTAGGATAGAAATAAACACTCATCTTGAAGCGTTGAAGGTATCATTCAAAAGTTGAAGGTACATAATTATTGAGCACCATTCAAAGAAAGAGTATTGAAGGTTCACCAACTAACACTTAGCATGAACATAACCTCCATTCGTCACCTACACACCTAAGCAATGTACATGCCACATGGCTAGAGCATCAAGAAGGGACAAAGGATATTAAAGAGGCCAAGTTGAAGAAGAGTGCATAGATTGGAAGCATGCAAATTAAGCATTGAGAGTGAGGTCAAAGTGAATTTAAGAAGGAGAAAGACTCTTAAGGCACCCATGAGCAATAAATGCTCTTTGTCATACATAGAATACTAGCATTACAACACCAAATATTGGATTGAAGATTCAAACTAGAAGCCAATCATCATGTCACTTCACATTGCAAGAAAGGTAAAAGATTTACATGATTTAATATTTTCTTTCCTTAAGTATAAGGAGTTATAAGGTGCTTAATATAAGGTTGAAGTTTATTTATTACTACATTGAATAACTAAGAAAATACCAACCTTAGAGAGATAAAAGGCAATCAAAGCAAAGGAAGTATATCTTAAAAGATATTACAAATTGCATGAGATTCAAACATTAAAATATTTACAAATAATTAACTAGGAGATATAAGGTTTTCAAAATTGGAAAATTGAAATACTAGTTTGCAAATATTATTACTTTCTAAATTTCCAAATTAGGTAGATATAAGGAATACTACATCAAACTTTAGTTTCTTGGAATTTAGAAAATTGAACCATTGAAAATTGAAGGATAAAAGAAGCAAAACCATTAATTTTTTGAAATTTAGAAATTTAATTTTACATTAGTATCTTGCACTAATTTATGATGCATTAATCCAACTAAAAGGTATTGAAGAAAAAGAAACTTAATAAAACTTGAAGATGCATCATCATTTATCTTTAGCTTTCTACTTACTGATTATTAGGGAGAAATATGGCAATACATTAAATTTGAATATTAGGGAGAAAAAAGCAATTCAACCCAAACTCAAAAAGCTAAGCATACTATCAAGACTCATAGTGCATTCAAAAACTTGCAAGATAAAAGAAATTTTACAAAACTTATAAAATTGAAAATTTCCTAGCAAGGTTGAAACTAGGGAGGTATAAGGTAGTCTACAAATATCACCATGATAACAAAAAAAATCATCCTCACTGAATATTAACTACTTAGAGGTCCAAATTACTCTTCATGGAAAAACAAAGTAAGGGGAATTTTGATACTTGAAAAGATTTGAGATATGGTCAAAGGAACAGAAGATAAACCTACTTCTGGTGATAGTGAGATTCAAAAGTTTGAATAAAATTAAGTAAAAGCTTTAATGATATAAAATTTTACCATTACATATGAAATACAACCCTACATTAGTTTAGCAAAAACATCTACAAAAGTATGGAAAATCTTATCCAAAATATTTGAAGGGAAGAATAAAGCTACTATATTAAATTTTCAAACTCAATTACATTCTATGAAAGTGAATAGTAGTGAAAGTATAGAACTATTCCTAAGAAAAGTAGTGGATATAAAAGAAAAATTATTAACCTTAGGAGAAAAGGTTGAAGATAAGTTTCTTGTTCAAGTAACCCTAAGAGCACTTCTAGATAGCTACAAGCACTTAGTTACATATTTACAAATCCTAAGTAAAGATACATCTTTTGATGAGTTAGTCAATATTATTCAAGAATATGAGGTGGAAAATATATTTAAAGATGAAATGGCTAATAATGCATTAGTTTCAAAGGATAATCCTCAAGGAAATTTTACCTCATCCTCAAAAGGATGATGACCATGGAATAATAGATATTATCAAGTCTACAAGAAGAAAGGACATAATAACTACTACAGATTCAATCCTAGAAATCAGTATCAAGGGAATTAGAAAAACTATGGAAGCCAACCAAACAAGCCATTCTAACCAAGACAATAACATAATCAATATTTTTGGGTAAAACATTGGTTAGTTTTCTATGTTCAGATTCATTACCTTATTTAATTTGTCAACCCAGGATAGCTCGTAAACTTGTGAGCAACCTTTCATAATATATGCATGTAATTCCCTCCAATGATATGAGTCCCTCAAATTTATGGTTTTGGGGGTTTTGTTGTTTCTCTAGATTTTTGGTTTAGTTTATAAATCACTAATATATCCTAAATTATCAATACATGCCTAAACTATATTCAAAAATTAAAATTGCACACTTTCTAGAAA
Source organism: Wollemia nobilis (assembly GCA_028583015.1). Classification (NCBI taxonomy): domain Eukaryota; kingdom Viridiplantae; phylum Streptophyta; class Pinopsida; order Araucariales; family Araucariaceae; genus Wollemia; species Wollemia nobilis. Next base: position 17,886,195 of record JAQPPZ010000521.1, read on the forward strand.
TTATAGAAAATAGGGGAAATAACAAAAATTAAGCTAAGTATAAAAAACTAAAAACTAGATTAAAAAAATGATAGAAAGAAAGAAAATGTAAGGAAGGAATACTATTGAGAGTGAGCCCACACTTACGGTAGATTTTACTCGCATTCAATCATACACTGGATACTAAAGAAGATGGATGAAATTACACAGGTGTATTTTATTAATTTGTAGTAGAGTAAGTTACAAAAAATATTTAGGATCTTTATTTTAGAGGTGGCCTACATATTTATAAGATATGGATCCATGCCCTATTACATCATTAAGGTAAATTAAATTTGAATTCTTATTTTACAATAGTATGCATAAATGAAGGAGATCAAATAAAATATCAATTTCAGACCAATCAACGTGTTTTGTTTTATCATAATAGAATACATCTGATATTTCCACTTTTATTCGATTACATTGATATTTTACATTATTGCTAAAAAATAGATAATTGATGATCTTTGATGTTGTCCTTGGTTCGCTTCCAATTTTGAAAATCCATCCACATCCATCGTTAAAATCACCATTATGTTTTCGCCAACAATAAGATTCATGTCGTAATTCTGCGTCAATGGGAATCAGGTGCCTTATTTGTAGAAGTCAGGAAATAAGTGCTAAAATGGGATTCAAGTGCCTAATGGGAATCAGATGCCCGATATTCAAGTGCCAAATGGGAATCGGGCACCCGAAAATCAAGTGCCAAACAGGAATCAGGTGCTTGAAAGGGAATCGAGTGCCTAAATCAGTGCTTCACACCGGTGTACTACAGATGTTTTACCTTTACTTTTGCCATAATAAAATTGAAAGTGCCAGGTCTAAGTGGGACCTCGACGTAAACATGCTAACAATAGCAAATTTTACGAAATCTACACAAAATGCACTAAAAAATCAATATTAAATAACATGCACAATAAACTGTTAAACACATATAAAATTAGCATAGAAACACATATTTCTATTAAAATAAATGTTGTAATATATATGGAAAGTTTATACAAAAATGAGTATTTTTAGGGCTCATCATACCCCCATGCTTAAGGGTTGGCACATCCCTATGCCACTTTATACTGGTAATTACCAGTTTCATTCACAACCTTCTAATAAGCCTTGACTGTTTCTTTCCTCTTCTTTGTAGTGGCCTTAGATTTTTTCTTATCCTTGGGTTTTCACCCTTTCAATGCTTTGGGAGTGGCTACCTCCTATTCCTGTTGTCTCTAGCGTTTGCTACACCAAATTGGCTAACTTAGACTTTCTCCTTTACCTAGCTATTCCCTTGTCCAGGCTTTCTTTCCTTTCTCAATTATCAAGTAGTAGCCATTAAAAGTGGAGGTATCCTTTTGGAATGTAGGCTCAACCATATTACAGTATTCATGGTGAAGGGGTAAACATTCTCCCACTGGTATTGCATATTCATCACCAAACGAGATGCTGGATTTCTTAGAAACCTTGTCCTGGGGTAGATTGGCCCCTACTAGGTCAAGTTTAGCATCACCCTTAGACTTTGCTTCTTTCACCAGAGGTGTTTTGATACTTTTTTCTTGATATACATGTGGTACAGGACCTAACAGTCCCATCTTCATGAAATATACCTTCATCTTTGAAGGTTGATTACCTATTGACACACACGAGTTCCAAAATTATGCTGGTTGGGCAACTTCAATTTTTTTTTGAGAAGTCTTGGATGTCTCTATGGCATCTTTTCTAGTTTTCTTAGCCACTCTATTAGAGTATTTAATATACTCATTTTTATCTACTTTGATATCCACCTTGAGTTGTTCGAACTTCTATCTCTGCTTATCAAACAGCTTCAAGGTCTCTACCCATTCCTCATATGAATTCATGCTTGATTCATTTTTACTATGTAGTCCTTGCTCTGGTATTGGGTCTTCATGAGATCCCCTTATAGCCTTCTACTTTGGTCTAAGATTTTTGGGATATCTTGTAAGGCCTATAGGTATATCCAAAGTAGGGGGATTTCCTCCTACTATTTCTACTATTAGAGCTTCTGTTGTAGTTGCGAGAGTTTCTTTTTTTGCCTAAAGCTATTTAGGCTTAGTACCTGCATCTCCTTATGGTTCTTGGTCTACTAAATGAGTAGAATATTTGAATTTTGCAACCAATTGGTCCTCCTTTATAGTCTTATCTAAAATCTAATGCTTTTTAGCCTCAATTGAAGAACACAAGCTTATATTGAGAGGGGGGGTGAACAGTATAAGACCTCTTTTTAATTTTTCCTTTATACTTCAAAACAGTAAAGCAATATACCCAAAGCAATATCAAAGCAATGCACAAAATCATCCACAAAGTGACACCAATTTTAACGTGGTTCACCCAGAATGGCTGGGCTACGTCCACAAAACTTTTCTCTAAAAGTTATCTCAAAGTTCTTTGGTAACCCTTCCCAATTAAAATGTTTATGAGCCTCAGCTCAAAGGAGATACCTTCCCCCAATCTGAATTTATGAGCCTCTGCTCAAAGGAGATACCTTCCCCCAATCTAAATTTATGAGCCTCTCCCCAAAGGAGAAACCTTCCCCCAATCTAAATTTATGAGCCTTTGCCCAAAGGAGAAACCTTCCCCCAATCTGAATTTATGAGCCTCTACTCAAAGGAGATACCTTCCCCTCTACTCTGGATATGATCCCTCAGAAGATCAATTGTCTCTACCTCTTGCCAGCACTTGGAACTCCTTTCCACTGAAGACCTCCTACCCTCAATGCTTAGCCTAAGATACCTTTGCCTTCTATGATCACATCCACAGTAGCTCAGCAACCTGTACCAAACATAGTCAGTCGGTCTAGTACAAGTCTTCCTCTGTCTATCAGATCTATCCAACTCTTGAACAAATCAATCCTCTGTCCATAAGCCTTCTCAAAGACTTGCCAAATTTGTCCTCAGGTTCTTTGATAGAACCAATGTACCTCTATCCTCAAGTTCTCTGATAGAACTATCAATCTCAGCTCACAAGTCCTCTTCTAGGACCTATCCAAATCTGCTCACAAGTCCCCACCGAAACCTGTTCAAAACCTGCTCACAAGTCTCCAATGTAACCTGTTCAAAACCTGCTCTGAAGTCCCCAATGGAACCTGTCCAAAACAACTCACAAGTTCACCAAGAAAAAACTTGCTTAGCATGAACCCACAAAGAGAATTTTTAGAGACCCAATGTGATTCATAAACCTCATAGAAGCATAAAGAGAATTTTTAGAGACTCAATATGTTCTATACTTAACTCCCAATCTCAATCTCAAATCTCATATAAACATAAAGAGAATTTTTAGGGACTCAATATGTTCTATATTTAACTCTCAATATCAATCTTCAACTCAATATCAAATCTCATAGAAACATAAAGAGAATTGTTAGAGACTCAATATGATCTATACTTGACTCCCAATATCAATCTCAACTCAATCTCAATCTCAAAAGAATAAGATAGATGTAGTATGCTTTTCTCAAGAACATGAAACACAATCCAACAATTGTCAAACATGCAATATCTCATATAACAATGCTACTCATGTTCTTTCCACAACCAATATCTTTTCTCAACCAATTAGGTCTTTAACAATAATGCTTATAGACAAGGTTTAACCAACATCATTCAACTCAACATTAACCTTGAAGCATTCAACCAATCATCACAAGAAAAGGAAACAAGTAGAAATCATTTTCCCTCCAAAGATATTTGAACAAAACAGCCACCAACACAATATCACCAAATGCAAAGAATAACTTGCTCAAATCAACTCAATGGAGTAAGCCCAATATCATGAATCAAGTAAAGCAATAACTTGATCAAACAACCTCTATGGAAGCAACTCAACCATCAAACTCAAAACAGCCAACCAAGGGTTCCACCAACTCAATGCAAGTAGCTTGACTCACAAATACAAACCCTAGTGCACAAAGCTTCCACTATCTCAAACCAAAAATTATGCATTCATCAAAAAAACTCTCCTTAAGGATAACAATGCATAAGTAGTCTTCAACAAACCAAAAAATAGGATTTACACCCAATCAAAGAAAACCTGGTTGAAAACCTTTTCACTCCAACCTTATTTTAGAAAACATACACCAATCATACTTATAATAAGAATGTTCCCATACCTTATTGGAGTAGAAGAAAATTGATCCTTAAAGTTGTCACCACACACAACCCTCAAACTTCCAACCAAGTTAGGGTTAGAACCAAGATAAATGAGCATATATAAAAACTTTCCTTAGTTCACCTTTTAGCTTCTCTTCTTTTGAAAAAAACCACCAAAGAAGCCAAAAACACAACCAAAACTTACACCTTATATCTCCATTTTAAACTTTAGCATAGCAAAAGACTAATATCAAAAATACAACCAAAGAAATATCCCCTTATTTCTCCTGTCTTTTAAACAATGCTAAACAATGCCAAAAATTATATCAAGAAATTAATCACACCTTAGAATGGCTATCCTTGAAGAATCCAAAAATTGCGGAATGGCTGCCCTTGACGAATCCGAAAATCGTGGAATGGCTGCCTTTGATGAATCCAAAAAACACGGCACAAAATATGTTTTAACAAAAACATGACTTAATCCATGCATAGCTCCCTCCACGGGAATCGAAACGCAGACCTCCGCCTACGCAAAGCCCAAACATAGCCTATGCTACCACTAGCCCACAAGGGGCTAACGAAGTCTAAGACAGACTTCCTACCACTTCAACGAACAAGCACTTCGTAAGTTTTTCAAACGCGAGCTCTCTTCTTCCGCGGCATCAATAGAGCATCGATCGCAGCCAAAAATTAATGCATTCAAAAATCTCAAGAGGAGTTAAACCTTAGGATCCTTCCCATATTTATAGTCCAATCGTGGACTTTAGAACACGTCGGCGGTAGAGAAACGTAATTTCGAATTTAATCAAAATTGCTTTCTAAAGGGTTTAAAAACCCTTAATTAATTTTAATAAATTAAGAATAAAAAAGGTTTAAAAACCTTTAAATATTTTTAATAAATTAAAAATAATTTTCTCCCTTAATTAATTAAATAATTAATTAATTAAAACTTTGAAGGGTTTTAAATAATAATTAAATAATAAAGAGAACCTCCATTGGTTTTAATAAAAACCATTTAACTTGGTTTTAATAAAAAACCCTATCCAATGGAATCTCTCTAGATTCTCTTAAAAATATTCTCTTGGAATATTTCACCTTTGAAGCCAACACATCCTCTTAACATTAATGCCATTTCCTTTTGACATCAATGACAACTCATAGACAAGGAGCTAGGATCTCAAACCCAAAATTGCCAACAATCTCCCCCTTTGTCATTGATGGCAAACCATGCTTCTCAACAACAAAAACTCAACATAAACAGCTCCCCCTGTCTTGAGGCTCTCCCCCTCACTCAAATATCTCCCCCTTTGTCATCAATGGCAAAGGGTCACCTTTGGGGCTCGGGACTAAGAATGAGCCTCTTAGCTTAGTCCCTCCCCCACCTCCTAATGAGGTGATTAATTTTGGGGTGGGAGTAAAACTCCCATTAGGAACTGATCATCATCAACGTCTATAACTTCCTTGTCGGGCCTTCTCTTGAATTTTTTGTCCATATTCTTGTTTCTGTCATTGTTCTTGTTCTTGTTCTCATCCTTGTTCTTGTCCATGCCTTGATCCTTGGACCTGATCATGCCACTGTTCCTATTCCTATATTCTAGAATTTCATCTCTACACTGTCTAGCTATGTGACCTTTATTGTTGCACTTATAACAAGTAACAATGTTATTTCTTTGCGGTAAACCTGATCTTTGAATCCACCAGTTTTGACCAAACCTATTTTGGCCAACCCTATTCTGACCAAACCTGTTCTGACCAAACCTATTCTGACCAAACCCGTTCTAGCCAAACCTTTTCTGACCAAACCTGTTCTGGACAAACCTATTGGGAGGGAGAATTGTTAGAGACTCAATATGTTCTATATTTAACTCTCAATATCAATCTTCAACTCAATATCAAATCTCATAGAAACATAAAGAGAATTGTTAGAGACTCAATATGATCTATACTTGACTCCCAATATCAATCTCAACTCAATCTCAATCTCAAAAGAATAAGATAGATGTAGTATGCTTTTCTCAAGAACATGAAACACAATCCAACAATTGCCAAACATGCAATATCTCATATAACAATGCTACTTATGTTCTTTCCACAACCAATATCTTTTCTCAACCAATTAGGGCTTTAACAACAATGCTTATAGACAAGGTTTAACCAACATCATTCAACTCAACATTAACCTTGAAGCATTCAACAAATCATCACAAGAAAAGGAAACAAGTAGAAATACTTTTCCCTCCAAAGATATTTGAACAAAACAACCACCAACACAATATCACCAAATGCAAAGAATAACTTGCTCAAATCAACTCAATGGAGTAAGCCCAATATCATGAATCAAGTAAAGCAATAACTTGATCAAACAACCTCTATGGAAGCAACTCAACCATCAAACTCAAAACAGCCAACCAAGGGTTCCACCAACTCAATGAAAGTAGCTTGACTCACAAATACAAACCCTAGTGCACAAAGCTTCCACTATCTCAAACCAAAAATTATGCATTCATCAAAAAAACTCTCCTTAAGGATAACAATGCATAAGTAGTCTTCAACAAACCAGAAAATAGGATTTACACCCAATCAAAGAAAACCTAGTTGAAAACCTTTTCACTCCAACCTTATTTCAGAAAACATACACCAATCATACTCATAAGAAGAATGTGCCCATACCTTATTGGAGTAGAAGAAAATTGATCCTTAAAGTTGTCACCACACACAACCCTCAAACTTCCAACCAAGTTAGGGTTAGAACCAAGATAAATGAGCATATATAAAAACTTTCCTTAGTACACCTTTTAGCTTCTCTTCTTTTGAAAACAACCACCAAAGAAGCCAAAAACACAACCAAAACTTACACCTTATATCTCCATTTTAAACTTTAGCATAGCAAAAGACTAATCTCAAAAATACAACCAAAGAAATATCCCCTTATTTCTCCTATGTCTTTTAAACAATGCTAAACAATGCCAAAAATTATATCAAGAAATTAATCACACCTTAGAATGGCTGTCCTTGAAGAATCCGAAAATCGTGAAATGGCTGCCCTTGACAAATCCGAAAATCATGGAATGGCTACCTTTGACGAATCCGAAAAACATGACACAAAATACATTTTAACAAAAACGTGACTTAATCCATGCACAGCTCCCTCCGTAGGAATCGAAACGTAGACCTCCGCCTACGTAAAGACCAAATGTGGCCTATGCTACCACTAGCCCACAAGGGGCTAACGAAGTCTAAGACATACTTCCTACCACTTCAACGAACAAGCACTTCGTAAGTTTTTCAAATGCGAGCTCACTTCTTCCGTGATGTCAACAGAGCATCGATCGCAACCAAAAATTAATGCATTCAAAAATCTCAAGAGGAGTTAAACCTTAGGATCCTTCCCATATTTATAGTCCAATCGTGGACTTTAGAACACGTCGGCAGTAGAGAAACGTAATTTCGAATTTAATCGAAATTGCTTTCTAAAGGGTTTAAAAACCCTTAATTTTAATAAATTAAGAATAAAAAAGGTTTAAAAACCTTTAAATATTTTTAATAAATTAAAAATAATTTTCTCCCTTAATTAATTAAATAATTAATTAATTAAAACCTTGAAGGGTTTTAAATAATAATTAAATAATAAATAGAACCTCCATTGGTTTTAATAAAAACCATTTAACTTGGTTTTAATAAAAACCCTATCCAAAAACCTTATCCAATGGAATCTCTTCGGATTCTCTTAAAAATATTCTCTTGGAATATTTCACCTTTGAAGCCAACACATCCTCTTAACATTAATGCCATTTCCTTTTGACATCAATTACAACTCATATACAAGGAGCTAGGATCTCAAACCCAAAATTGCCAACAATCTCCCCCTTTGTCATTGATGGCAAACCATGCTTCTCAACAAGAAAAACTCAACATAAATAGATCCCCCTATCTTGAGGCTCTCCCCCTCACTCAAATATCTCCCCCTTTGTCATCAATGGCAAAGGGTCACCTTTGGGGCTCGAGACTAAGAATGAGCCTCTTAGCTTAGTCCCTCCACCACCTCCTTATGAGGTGATTAATTCTAGGGTGGGAGTAAAACTCCCATTAGGCACTGATCATCATCAGTGTCTATAACTTCCTTGTCGGGCCTTCTCTTGAACTTTTTATCCATATTCTTGTTCCTGTCACTGTTCTTTTTCTTGTTCTCATCCTTGTTCTTGTCCATGCCTTGATCCTTGGACCTGATCATGCCACTATTCCTGTTCTTGTATTCTAGAATTTCAGCTCTACACTGTCTAGCTATGTGACCTTTATTGTTGCACTTATAACAAGTAACAATGTTATTTCTTTGTGGTAAACCTAATCTTTGAATCCACCAGTTCTGACCAAACCTATTTTAGCCAACCCTGTTCTGACCAAACTTGTTCTGACCAAATCTGTTCCTGTTATTTGCCTTGCAATAAACTGCCTTGTGCCCAAACTATTGACAAGAGTAGCAATACCCTTGAAAGTAACTAGCACTTTTGAAACTATCATTTACCTTATTCACTTGAGCCATGCAATGTGAAGCCATGTGACAAAACCTGTGACAAGCAAAACATCTGCCTTGAAACTTTCCTTTATTTGACCTCTTGGGTCCTGAAAACTTCTTCTTCTTCTCATTCTGAATTCTATTTTCTGTTTCTGTGCATCTATCATTCAAGGACTCATGATCTGAAATACTTTCCTCATCAGAACTCTCTTCCTTTTGAAGTCTCTTACTAGACTCTTCAACTTGTTCCTTGTGTGACTTAACAAAACCAAGGCCTATTTTATCTATTGTCTTTCTTTGACCTTTGATGAGTGAATTAACCTTTTTGGAGCTATCTTGAAACCTGTAAAGCTTATCCTTGTACTCTTTAGTTTCCTCTTTCAAAGAAGCCATTTTCTATTCTAACTCACTATACTCAAGAACCTTAGACTCTAACTCATCCTTGAGTTCTTGTGTCTTAGCTATAGAGAAATCAAGATTTTCAATAAGATCATCTCTCTCCATACAACATTCATCTAACTTATCCTTGAGTCTAGCATTCTTCTTTCTTTCCTTTTTCAAAGCACTAAGAGCACTAATAAGTTCACTTTCAAGATCCTTTATCTGATTTCCTTTTGAATAATCAAAGCCTTTTTTAGATTTCTTATCACTAGAGGTGCTACCCTTTTCAAAAACCATACATGCATCTTCCTTATAGTTTTCTGAAGCATCCTCATACATACTAGAAACCAAATCATTATTTGTGCAATCATCCTCAAGGTGACCAAAATTTCCACATCTAAGACATTTCATGATAATGAATCTATGTTTCGGTTCTTCCTTCTTTTCTGATATGAACAACATCTCATTTTCATTACCACTTGAAGAACTTTCACTATCACTACTAGAACACTTACTTGCTTTGTCTAGGTAGAAACTCTTCTTGTGCTTGTGAGAATACCTCTTTCCTTTATTGTTGTGCTCATCTTTGATTTTAAGATTTGTATTGGCCTCTTCTAGTTGTTTCTTCAATGAAACAATCTCTTCTTCTTGTTTGCAACAAACAGTCTCTTTCTCATTGATCTGATACCTGAGATTTTCTTCACTCCTTTTGGACTCTTCTATTTGTAGCTTCATATTGCTAACAACTTTGTTAGATTCCTCTTCATTTTTGCTGCATATATCAACTTTATTACTCATTTCTTCTGTCTGCATTCTTAAACCGTCAATTTCTTTTTCTAGTTTACTGCAATACTCTGTTTTCCTGGTTAATTGCATTTTGAGATCTTCAAAAAATTTCTTGTATTCTTCTGTTTGTACTTTCAAACTGGTGATTATATCTTCTACATCCTCAACCTTTTTACTTAGAGCTAAAATTAGTTTTTGTTTCCAATTTGCTTTTGCATCACTTCCTTCTTCATCACATTCCTGTTCTGAATCTGTTTCTTCACCAATTTTGAATGGATCATCTTCATATTCACTGCTACTAAACCCATGGCCATGAAGTTCATTATGACCGAGTTGACCACAAACAAAACATTCTCTACCTTGTGAGAAATCAGTTGCAAAGTGACCGGTCTTCCCACATTTGGTGCAAAACTTTATTAATATGGCATGTTCTCCACTATTTGATTCATCTCTTGAATCTATTTCCATTCTTCTTCCCAAAACAGCAACATTGATTTCATCTTCATTTTCTTTCATGACAATGTGTGTTTTCTTCTTCTTGTGTCTTATGGTTTTTCTTTTGCCTTTCCTTGCCATTTGTGTTCTTGTAAGATCTTCCTTCAAGCTGTTAAACTTTCTAAAGTCACCGGCTCTGATACCAATTGAAGAACACAAGCTTATACTGAGAGGGGGGTGAACAGTATAAGACAAATTTTTACTTTTTACTTTATGCTTCAAAATAGTAAGCAATATACCCAAAACAATATCAAAGCAATGCACAAAATCATCCTCAAAGTGACATCGATTTTAACATGGTTCACCCAGAATGGATGGGCTATGTCCACAAAAAATTTCTCTAAAAGTTATCTCAAAGTTCTTTGGGAAACCTTCCCAATTACAATGTTTATGAGCCTCCGTTCAAAGGAGATACCTTCCCCAAATATAAATTTATGAGCCTCTGCTCAAAGGAGATACCTTCCCCCAATCTAAATTTATGAGCCTCTACCCAAAGGAGAAACCTTCCCCTAATATGAATTTATGAGCCTCTACCCAAAGGAGAAACCTTCCCCCAATATGAATTTATGAGCCTCTGCTCAAAGGAGATACCTTCCCCTCTACTCTGGATATGATCCCTTAAAAGATCAACTATCTCTACCTCTTGCCAACACGTGGAACTCCTTTCCACCAAAGACCTCCTGCCCTCAATGCTTAGCCTAAGAGACCTCTGCCTTCTATGATCACGTCCATAGTAGCTCAGCAACCTGTACCAAACATAGTCATTCAATCTAGTATAAGTCTTCCTTTTTCTGTCAGATCTGTCCAACTCTTGAAAAAATCAATCCTCTATCCATAAGCCTTCTCAAAGACTTACCAAATCTATCCTCAGGTTCTCTAATAGAACCAATGTACCTCTGTCCTCAAGTTCTCTGATAGAACTATCAATCTTAGCTCACAAGTCCTCTTCTAGGACATATCCAAATCTACTCACAAGTCCCCATCAGAACCCATCCAAAACCTACTCACAAGTCCCCAACGAAACCTGTTCAAAACTTGCTCTCAAGTCCCCAACGGAACCTGTCCAAAATAGCTCACAAGTTCACCAAGAAAAAACTTGCTTAGCATGAACCCACAAAGAGAATTTTTAGAGGCCCAATGTGATTCATCAACCTCATAGAAGCATAAAGAGAATTGTTAGAGACTCAATATGTTCTATACTTAACTCCCAATCTCAATCTCAAATCTCATAGAAACTTAAAGAGAATTGTTAGAGACTCAATATGTTCTATATTTAACTCTCAATATCAATCTTCAACTCTATCTCAAATCTCATAGAAACATAAAGAGAATTGTTAGAGACTCAATATGATCTATACTTGACTCCCAATCTCAACTCAATATCAATCTCAAAAGAATAAGATAGATGTAGTATGCTTTTCTCAAGAACATGAAACACAATCCAACAATTGCCAAACATGCAATATCTCATATAACAATGCTACTCATGTTATTTCCACAACCAATATCTTTTCTCAACCAATTAGGGCTTTAACAACAATTCTTATAGACAAGGTTTAACCAACATCATTCAACTCAACATTAACCTTGAAGCATTCAACCAATCATCACAAGAAAAGGAAACAAGTAGAAATCATTTTCCCTCCAAAGATATTTGAACAAAACAACCACCAACACAATATCACCAAATGCAAAGAATAACTTGTTCAAATCAACTCAATGGAGTAAGCCCAATATCATGAATAAAGTAAAGCAATAACTTGATCAAACAACATCTATGGAAGCAACTCAACCATCAAACTCAAAACATCCAACCAAGGGTTCCACCAACTCAATGCAAGTAGCTTGACTCACAAATACAAACCCTAGTGCACAAAGCTTCCACTATCTCAAACCAAAAATTATGCATTCATCAATAAAACTCTCCTTAAGGATAACAATGCATAAGTAGTCTTCAACAAACCAAAAAATAGGATTTACACCCAATCAAAGAAAACCTAGTTGAAAACCTTTTCACTCCAACCTTATTTTAGAAAACATACACCAATCATACTCATAAGAAGAATGTGCCCATACCTTATTGGAGTAGAAGAAAATTGATCCTTAAAGCTATCACCACACACAACCCTCAAACTTCCAACCAAGTTAGGGTTAGAACCAAGATAAATGAGCATATATAAAAACTTTCCGTAGTTCACCTTTTAGCTTCTCTTATTTTGAAAACAACCACCAAAGAAGCCAAAAACACAACAACCAAAACTTACACCTTATATCTCCATTTTAAACTTTAGCATAACAAAAGACTAATCTCAAAAATACAACCAAAGAAATATCCCCTTATTTCTCCTATGTCTTTTAAACAATGCTAAACAATGCCAAAAATTATATCAAGAAATTAATCACACCTTAGAATGGCTGTCCTTGAAGAATCCAAAAATCGTGGAATGGCTGCCCTTGACAAATCCAAAAATCATAGAATGGCTACCTTTGACGAATACGAAAAACACAGCACAAAATACGTTTTAACAAAAACGTGACTTAATCCATGCATAGCTCCCTCCACGGGAATCGAAACACATACCTCTGCCTACACAAAGCCCAAATGCAGCCTATGCTGCCACTAGCCCACAAGGGGCTAACGAAGTCTAAGACAGACTTCCTACCACTTCAACAAACAAGCACTTCGTAAGTTTTTCACACACGAGCTCACTTCTTCCGCGACGTCAACAAAGCATCGATCGCAGCCAAAAATTAATGCATTCGAAAATCTCAAGAGGAGTTAAACCTTAGGATCCTTCCCATATTTATAGTCCAATCATGGAATTTAGAACACGTCGACGGTAGAGAAATGTAATTTTGAATTTAATCGAAATTGCTTTCTAAAGGGTTTAAAAACCCTTAATTAATTTTAATAAATTAAGAATAAAAAATGTTTAAAAACCTTTAAATATTTTTAATAAATTAAAAATAATTTTCTCCCTTAATTAATTAAATAATTAATTAATTAAAACCTTGAAGGGTTTTAAATAATAATTAAATAATAAAGAGAACCTCCATTGGTTTTAATAAAAACCATTTAACTTGGTTTTAATAAAAACCCTATCCAAAAACCTTATCCAATGGAATCTCTCCGGATTCTCTTAAAAATATTCTCTTGGAATCTTTCACCTTTGAAGCCAACACATCCTCTTAACATTAAAGCCATTTCCTTTTGACATCAATGACAACTCATAGACAAGGAGCTAGGATCTCAAACCCAAAATTGCCAACATCAATTTCATCTTCCTATTTTTTGTCTTCCTTTGTAGATTTTGCTAAAAATTGAGGTTCTTCGACCTCAATTTCATCCTCATGCTTTAATTTTGTATCTATAGAAGAATATGATATTGGGGACTATCCCACATAAACTTTAGGACCCTGATATTACCCCTATTTTGCAGAGTAAGCTGGTGAATGGGGTTGTTCAACCTCCATTGCTTCATTTGTGTCTTGCTCTACTTATGCATGTGACTTCAGGGCTGATTCTTCATCTATGCTTTCAATAATAATTGTAGGGGTTCTTTCCTAAGAATTAGGGCTTACCCGTGTAGACATATTTCTAGTAGAATCCATCGATTGATATCTTGCGTTAGCTTCTTGGCTGTAATTTCTTGCATCTGATCAAAAAGGGCCAAAGGAGAATATTTTCTCCTCATAATTTGGAGAGTTAGTAGGCACTTCCATATCCCAATTATTTTGCACTACTACTTCTACCTTGTTTGGTCATCCAATCCTATTTTGTTGGGCCTAAAGTTACAATTTTGATATTATCTCTTGTAGCTGATGGATAGTCCGATACAGTTCCTACAATTTCATTATAGTTTCTTTTTGGGACTCTTAAAAAAGAGCCTACTCTTCCTTGTATTTGGCCTCCCAAGTGTAGGCTTGTTCTTTTAATATCTATAGCTATTGTTGCAGGTCCTCTATTTGCATTTCCTATTGAGGAGTATGACCCCTGGATAAATCCTATAATATGTGGACCATGAACTCATCCTTTTTCAGCTCATCAATTACTACTTCATCTCTAATGAGCTAGAAACCACCATAGACACCTTCACCCTTATGCTTCTGGTTTTGGTAAAAATCAACATGAAATTAGGGCTTTGTGGATCATGCCCTACCTCATCATCAAATTGAGGACCATTAGGGGATGAAGCCTATCCTAATTCCTCATCATATTGGGGAAAAATAAGAGACCAGGCTTGTCTTGCTTCCCATGTATTTTCCTTAGGTGAGGATGTAGGCACAGTCTCTTCTTACTCTATCACCTTATTAGTTGGTTTATCAGTCTATTATAGCACCTCCACTTCTTCCTCTACCCTTTAAATTGCATTATTTACCTCAAATTCCTCAATTATTACATTTCTATGTGACTTTGCATATCGTACCAATGCTAAAATTAGGCCATGGTGAGCCAAGGTAGATGTTGTACCTACTTGGTACCGTCTAGCCTCGTATTTGAGTGCACATGCAAGGTAATTGGGGATATTGATCTTTTACCCATGTAGTATATGGTTGAGGAAATAAAAAATGGTTAGAATTTAGCTTGGAAAGACTACTCGTGCAAATGAAGAACTAGGTAATCTGCTCAAAAATTGAAATCTAGAGCTCAGGGATGTACTGCTTGGGTAAACCAGTGCATGCAAGGTATTGCATTGGATGCCCAAAGAATATTTGTGCATAGAGTGTAGGTTTTGGCTCCTTATATGTGCGTTCCCCTATTTAGGGAAGGCATGTTACTGCTGTAATGTATTCTTTGCTGATTAGGATTTCCATTTCTCGCATATGAACAACTTTGTCCCTCATGGATGTCATAAAATTGTTAGCCACCTCTGCATTCTAGTTCTGGCTAACTAGATGGTAGTATTCCAACCATCCTACTGAAGAACACAAGCTTATACTGAGAGGGGGGGTGAAAAGTATAAGACCTCTTTTTAATTTTTCCTTTATATTACAAAACAGTAAAGCAATATACCCACAGCAATATCAAATCAATGCATGAAAACATCCACAAAGTGATAACAATTTTAACGTGGTTTACCCAGAATGGCTGGGCTACGTCCACGGATAAAATCTTTCACTAAATTTTATTAATCAAAATTTTGGGAATACCTTTCCCGATTACAATGTTTATGGGCACCAACCCAAAGGAGACATCAATCCCCTAATCTCAAATTTGTGGGCACCAACCCACAGGAGACACCAATCCCCTAGCTCTGCTCTGGCTGGTGATCCTCTAGAAGAACTCTATCTCTGCTACCCTTAGCAAATGGAACTCTATCCATAGAAGACACATGTCCTCCCTGCTCTGGCTGGAGACCTCTATCCTCAACTCTATCACATTCAAAACTGGTCCTCAAATTTGCACTAAACACAGTCCTTCGATTTAGCACAAATGTCCTCGTTCTCTTTCTTTGATCTGCACCAAACACAGTCCTTCGATCTGGCACAAATTTCCTTGAAACTGCACCAATATCTGTCCTCAACTGGTCCTCAAATATGGTTTACAGAAGTTGTTCACAAGCTTCCACTAAAGCTTGCTTGATCTTCACCCAAGTCTTCACCAAGACTTGTCTCAGATCTGCTTTGCAAGTTCTCACTAGAACCTACCCAAACTGCTCCACAAGCTCAACAAAAGCTTACTCAAATCTGTCCAACAATCCCCCTCAATTATTTGTCCAAAACCATCAAGGCCTGTGCACTATCTTCGAAACATCGCAAAAATGATGCACCCAACAGCTCTATGCTTTTTTTGCTCTCTGTGCACTCTTATTCATACATAGCTTGATTTAGCACGACTCACTCTTTGTGCACCGTAGAATTAACTTATGCACTTCAACAATGCATTTGATCATCCCATAACTCTCCAAATAGCCCTCCTTTTATACTAACACTTTCAAGATCAAAACCTTGATCTTAGTCGGCTGCACAACCCTAAACTACGTTGGTTGCAAACCCTAATCTTCGTCGGCCCAAATTTAACTTTTTCGGCCTCACTACCTCTGCAACTCTTTTATAGCTTCTATCATGAAACTACAACATGTCATGATATCGTGACACCTTTGCAACCGTATACCTTCTTTTGGATTTTGTCGCGATATCACGACACTTCAGCCTTTGTCGACTTCAACTACATTCTTGTCGCGATATCGTGACACTTTTGTCTTTTTCAGCATCAAATTTTCTTTTGTCATGATATCGCGACACTTCTCCCTTCATCGACCTCCTTTCTACTTTGTCGTGAAATCGTGACACTTCTGCCTCTATAGACTTCATCTTCACTTCTGTTGTGAAATCGTGACACTTTTGTCTTCATAGCCTTCTTCTCTACTTTTGTTGTGAAATCATGACACTTCACCTATGGAAGACATGCTTTCAGTTTCTATCACAAAATCATGACACTTTCTCCAATCGAAAGTTGCCATCTCAATCTGTCGTGAAATCGTGACACTTTCTCTTCCTTGCACTCTTGTCTACTTGCACTAGCGAAAAAGGAACATGTCGCAAAATCATGACACTTTCGCTGCCTTGTGTTTTTCTCTGCCTTACTCCCATGAAAATGGAACATGTCACGAAATCACAACGCTTTTGCCTTTGAGCTCTTCCTCCTTAAATTTGTTGCGAAATCGTGACACTTCTAACTTCCATACATTTTCTTTGTAGCCTGTCACAAAATCGCGATGCTTTCACCTTTCGTACGACTTCTTTGCAACCTGTCACGAAATCATGACGCTTCTTATTTCAGACTCTTCCCTTTGTTGTATGTCACGAAATCATGATAGTTCTTACTTGGAACATTTTCATCTACAGCATGTCGCAAAATCATGACACTTTATCTTGCTTCCACTTTGTCTTCTGACTTGTCGCGAAATCGTGACCCTTTTTCTCCTTAGTGCTTTTCTTTTCTTCGAGTCGTGAAAACCCGACATGTCGTGATATCACGACGCTTTTTCTCCCATACTCTCTCTCCTGCATTATGTCACAAAATCGTGACATTTTTTCTTTTGGACTCTCTCTCCTGCAACATGTCACGAAATCGTGACATTTTTTCTTTCGGACTCTCTCTCCTGCAACATGTCGCAAAATCGCGACACTTTTCCGTCCGTTCAACCTTCCTTGCAATATGTCGCCAAATCGCGACATTTCTGACTTCAAACATTCTCTCTCCTTTTTGAGTCGTGAAACTGTGACATGTCATGAAATCGTGACACTTTTCTAAAAATATTTCTCTCACCTACGTAAGTCGTGAAAATGCGACATGTTGTGATATCGTGACAATTTTTGTAGAAAGTTTTCTCTCTCCTACTTAAGTCGTGAAAATGCAACATGTCATGATATCACGACATTTTTCAAACTTACTTTCTTTCAAACCTGTCATGCCGAACCTTCATCAAAACAAATTATTCTACATCAAATCAAATTCCTTCAACAGCTTCTTGACATCAATGAAAACTTATACATTTGAGCAAAAGCAATGTACCCAAGGTACCCAAAATTGCCAACAATCTCCCCCTTTGTCATTGATGGCAAACCTTTACTAAAAACATGTCTCAAGAGCCAAAACTAAAACCAACTGTGCTAACAACTGAGAAACTGCCTTTGAGGTTTTGCTCCCCCTAACTTGAAGCTTTCCTCTTCACTTGAAGCTCTCCCCCTTACTCGTATCTCTCCCCCTTTTTCATCAATGGCAAAGGGTCACCTTTGGGGCTCGAGACTAAGAATGAGCCTCTTGGCTTAGTCCCTCCCCACCTCCTGAAGAGGTGATTAATTCTGGGGTGGGAGTAAAACTCCTATTAGGCACTGATCATCATCAACGTCTATAACTTCCTTGCCATGTCTTCTCTTAAACTCTTTGTCCATCTTCTTGTTCTTGTCACTGTTCTTGTTCTTATTCTCATCCCTGTTCTTGTCCATGCCTTGATCCTTGGACCTATTCATGCCACTTTTCCTATTACTATACCTTGGAAGATCAGCTCTACACTGTCTAGCTGTGTGATCATCATTGTTGCACTTATAACAAGTAACCATGTTATTTCTTTTAGGCATTCCTATTCTTTGAATCCACCAGTTCTGCCCAAACTTGCTCTGACAAAACCTGTTCTGGCCAAGCCTATTTTGATCAAACCTATTTCTATTATTTACCTCACAATAGACTGCCTTGTGCCCAAACTATTGACAAGAGTAGCAATACCCTCGAAATAAACTAGCGCTTCTGAAATTGTTGTTCACCTTTTTCACTTGAGCCATGCAATGTGTAGCCATGTGACCAAACTTGTAACACACAAAACATCTGTCGTGAAATTTTCCTTTATTCAATCTCTTGGGTCCTAAAAACTTCTTCTTCTCATTCTGAATTTCATTTTCTATTTCTGCGTATCTATCATCCAAGGACTTATGATCTGAAATACTTTCCTCATCAGAACTCTCTTTCTTTTGGAGTCTCTTACTAGACTCTCTAGCTTGTTCCTTGTGTGGCTTAACAAAACCGAGGCCTGTTTTATCTATTGTCTTTCTTTGAACTTTGATGAGTGACTTAACCTTTTTGGAGCTATCTTGAAACCTGTAAAGCTTGTCCTTGTACTCTTTAGTTTCCTCTTTCAAAGAAGCCATTTTCTGTTCTAACTCACTATACTCAAGAACCTTAGACTCTAACTCATCCTTGAGTTCTTGTATCTTAGCCATAGAGAATTCAAGACTTTCTATAACATCATCTCTCTCCATACAACATTCATCTAACTTATCCTTGAGTCTAGAATTTTTCTTTCTTTCCTTTTTCAAAGCACAAAGAGCACTACTAAGTTCACTTTCATTATCCTTTATTTGTTTGCTTTCTGAATCATCAAAGCCTTTTTTTGATTTCTTATCACTAGAGGTGCTACCTTTTTCAAAAACCATACACGCATCTTCCTTATAGTTTTCTGAAGCATCCTCATACATAATAGAAACCAAATCATTATTTGTACAATCATCCTCAAGGTGACCAAAATTTCCACATCTAAGACATTTCATGATAATGAATCTATGTTTTGGTTCTTCCTCTTTTTCTGATATGAACAACATCTCATTTTCACTATCACTTGAAGAACTTTCACTATCACTACTAGAACACTTACTTGCTTTGTCTAGGTAGAAACTCTTCTTGTGCTTGTTATAATACCTCTTTCCTTGATTGTTGTGCTCATCTCTGTTCTTTCTGTGATACTTGTGCTTTTCAAAATCCTTGCTCTTAGAATCCTGTTTCTCTTCATCACTTTCATTCTTGGAAACAGTACAGTCAGTAGCATAATGACCAAACTTTTTGCAATTAAAACATCTTATATTTTTTATGCTTTTGTGCTTTCTAGAGAACTTGCCTTTCTTGTTGTAATATGCCTCTTCATCACTAGAAGACTCATCACTCTCTTGAAGCTATTTACCCTTGGATTTCTTGGTAGCTTTGAAAGTTGCCTCTTTCTTGACATCAACCTTCACTTGAGTTCTCAAATCAAATGTTGCAAGTATACTATGGAGCTCATCCTTTTCCAACTTATCCAAATCTTTAGCTTTCTCAATAGCATAAATATTTTCACTAAATCTATTAGGAAGAGATCTTAAAATCTTATCACAGACATCATTTTCAGCAAGCTCAAGACCTAAGTCTTTCATGGAGTTAACAACCTCATCCATATGAAGCATGTAGTCACTAATATTTTCATCATAATTCATCTTGAGTTGTTCAAACATACCTTTGAAGTGTCTCAACTTAGCCTTTCGGACATTTACATCACCTGTGTGAACCACTTGCAACTGTTTCCACATTTCACTAGATGTCTTGCAGTGAATCACCTTGGTAAGATTTGCCTTCTGTAAACCTTTCAAGATTGCATTCATTGCTTTTGAATTGCTGTGATGTAGGAGCTTGTATTATTTAGTATAAGGACCATGTTCAAGAATAGTGTACCCATCTTCAATCACTTACCAAACCTCATTCCCAAGTTCCATTAGATGAACCTTCATCCTTGCACTCCAAAGACCAAAATCTGATCCATCGAGAATAGGTGTTGCATTGCCACTTGAATAATCCATTGTGTTCTTTGCTAGCTTTTCCTTCAAGTTGTTAAACTTTTTGAAGGCACCGGCTCTGATACCAATTAAAGAACACAAGCTTATACTGAGATGGGGGGTGAACAATATAAGACCTCTTTTTAATTTTTCCTTTATATTAAAAAATAGTAAAGCAATATACCCACAACAATATCAAATCAATGCATGAAAAAATCCACAAAGCGACAACAATTTTAATGTGATTCACCCAGAATGGCTGGGCTACGTCCATGGATAAAATATTTCACTAAATTTTATCAATCAAAATTTTGGGAATACCTTTCCCGATTACAATGTTTATGGGCACCAACCCAAAGGAGACACCAATCCCCTAATCTCGAATTCATGGGCACCAACCCATAGGAGACACCAATCCCCTAGCTCTACTCTGGCTGGTGATCCTCTAGAAGACCTCTACCTTCACTGCCCTTAGTAAATGGAACACTATCCATAGAAGAAACCTGTCCTCCCTGCTCTTGCTGGAGATCTTTGTCCTCAACTCTATCACCTTCAAAACTAGTCCTCGAATTTGCACTAAACACAGTCCTTCAGTTTAGCACAAATGTCCTCGTTCTCTTTCTCTAATTTGCACCAAACACAGTCCTTCGGTCTGGCACAAATGTCCTTGAAACTGCACCAATATATGTCCTCAACTGGTCCTCAAATATGGTTTACAGAAGTTGTTCACAAGCTTCCACTAAAGCTTGCTTGATCTTCGCCCAAGTCTTCACCAAGACTTGTCTCAGATCAGCTTTGCAAATTCTCACTAGAACCTGCCCAAACTACTCCACAAGCTCAACAAAACCTTGCTCAAATATTTTCAACAATCCCTCTCAATGATTTGTCCAAAACCATCAAGGCCTACGCACTATCTCCAAAACATCATAGAAATGATGCACCCAACAGCTCTGCCCCTTTTCTGCTCTCTGTGCACTCTGCTTCGCACTTAGCTTGATTCGGCACGACTCGCTCTTTGTGCATCGTAGACTTAACTTATGCACTTCAACAATGCATTCGATCATCCCACAACTCTCCAAACAACCCTCCTTTTATACTAACACTTTCAAGATCAAAACCTTGATCTTAGTCGACTGCACAACCCTAAACTACATCGATTGCAAACCCTAATCTTCGTCAGCCCAAATTTAACTTTGTCGGCCTCACTACCTCTGCAACTCTTCTGTAGCTTCTACCATGAAACTACAACATGTCATGATATCGTGACACCTTTGTAACCGTATACCTTCTTTTGGCTTTTGTCGCAATATCGTGAAACTTCAACCTTTGTCGACTTCAACTATGTTCTTGTCGCAATATCGTGACACTTCTATCTTTTTCAGCATCAACTTTGCTTTTGTCGTGATATCATGACACTTCTCCCTTTGTTGACCTCCTTTCTACTTTTGTCACAAAATCATGACACTTCTACCTCTGCAGACTTCGTCTTCACTTCTATTGTGAAATCGTGACACTTTTGTCTTCATAGCCTTCCTCTCTGCTTTTGTCGCAAAATCGTGACACTTCACCTATGGAAGACATGCTTTCAGTTTCTATCATGAAATCGTGACACTTTCTCCAATCGAACGCTGCCATATCAATTTGTCCTGAAATCGTGACACTTTCTCTTCCTTGCACTCTTGTCTGCTTGCACTAGCGAAAATGGAACATGTCACAAAATCGTGACACTTTTGTTGCCTTGTGTTTTTCTTTGCCTTACTCCCATGAAAACGAAACATGTCATGAAATCATGACGCTTTCACCTTTGAGCTCTTCCTCCTTAAATTTTTCATGAAATCATGACACTTCTAGCTTTCGTACGTTTTCTTTGCAGCATGTCACGAAATTGTGACACTTTCACCTTCCATACGACTTCTCTGCAACCTGTCGCAAAATCGCGACACTTCTTATTTCAGACTCTTCCATTTGATGTATGTCACAAAATCACAATAGTTCTTACTTGGAACATTTTTGTCTGCAGCATGTCACGAAATCGTGACACTTTATATTGGTTCCACTTTGTCTTCTGACTTGTCGCGAAATCATGACACTTTTTCTCCTTAGCACTTTTCTTTTCTTCGGGTCGCAAAAACCCAACATGTCGCGATATCGCGAAACTTTTTCTCCTAGACTCTCTCTCCTGAATTATGTCATGAAATCATGACATTTTTTCTTTCGAAATATCTCTTCTGCAACATGTCACGAAATCGCAACATTTTTTCTTTCGGACTCTCTCTCCTGCAACATGTCGTGAAATCGTGACACTTTTCCATCTGTTCAACCTTCCTTGCAATATGTGCAAAATCATGAAATTTCTGACTCCGAACATTCTCTCTCCTTTTTGAGTTGTGAAACTACGACATGTCACGAAATCATGACACTTTTCTAAAAATCTTTCTCTCGCTTGCGTAAGTCATGAAAATGCGACATGTCATGATATCGTGACAATTTTCTAGAAAGCTTTCTCTCTCCTGCTTAAGTCGTGAAAATGCAATATGTCGCGATATCGCGACATTTTTCAAACTTAATTTATTTTGAACCTATCATGCCAAACCTTCATCAAAACAAATTATTCTACATCAAATCAAATTCCTTCAATAGCTCCTTGACATCAATGACAACTTATACATTTGAGCAAAAGCAATGTACCCAAGGTACCCAAAATTGCCAACACCTACAATGTCAAATTACATCTATACATCCTCATTGATGCCTGAACAATTTGTAGGCTCACTATTTTTCAATAAGTGGTTGGTTGATTTTCCCCCCATGGAAAATTTTAGATTTCTCTTTGCTCTGAGTTTCTATCGCCTACAACTCGATTATTTTCTTGTACAAATTTTTGTCAATACATGGTTTAAATCACCTATATCCATGAATTCAAGTGTCTAATTGTCGTAATTAGAAATAATTATAGTTATTTATGTGAAATCTCGTTAAAGCGTGTGCCACATTTTTTGTAAAAGATGACCATGAATGTTTTCCCAAATCAGAGCATCGACACGTGGAAAAAAATCCAAGTGGAGAGATATGGTTGACTGGTAATTTTATGGGGGTTGTGCTGACATTATTTTCTAGAAACATATGCCTATAAAAATAATATATACATAAAACAAAAAATTACACACATACCCATATTATGTTTCATGCATGTATAATGTGTAGACACTCATGGTACACTGGTATTGGCTAGTTGATGATGGCTAGGCATTCTAGAACAAATGATAGGCATTTTCCATGCGGTGAATTTCTCTCTGTTTTAGTTGGTTTTTGGTTGCTGCCATTTGAGACCTTTGAGATTTCCTGTATATTTTCAAGAAAAATTTATAAAAACACGTCTTCTTGGGATGACAAACATCCCCTCCTTGAAAATTGTTTGTTGGTGACTTTGGAATATGTATAAATCTTAAAAAAAAAATATATCCGTTGAAGTTTGACTTTTACGCGTGAGTGGAATTTTGATGTGGCTCGGGCCACTTCTTAATGCTAAATATTATTTTTACAAGGCACAAACACCCATGAAAATAGAAATTAGACACCTTTTGTTGTGTAGAGATCAGACGTTTTCTTTCGAATCAAGGTACGTAGGTTCTTGGAAAATAGAAAGCAGGAACCTTAGCAATTGGGTGTTGTGCTTAACATGGAAAGTAGACACCTTTTATTGGTAATAGGGCATCATACTTAAAGTAAAATTTATACAAAACTTAAAATTTATACACAAAATTTTCTTGGATGAAATATTTAGGAAATTAGGTGTCACTTTTCCAAAAAATAGAAGTTGGGTGCCATCTCCTTGGAAAAATAAGAATCAGGCATTGATCTGTAAAAAAATGGGATACATGTGCCTTTTCCTTGATATAAAGGGAGTTAGGTACCTTGTATCGTACAAAGGAGAATCAAACGTTGCCTTCCTAAATATAGGAATCAAGTACCTTATTTTGTAAAATGATAATCAGGCATCATTTTCTCTAAAAACCAGGATTCAGGTGCCTTTCTCATCATAAAATAGAAATTAGGTGCTCCTCATTTATTTCAATGTCTACATGGTATTCCTACTTATGTATGCTTACGGTTGATCAGGCCTTTAGCACTTTGGTTGAAGAACAGAGACAAAATCAACATTCACTACCTGAATCAACAGTTGAGTGTTTTATTGTCCATAAAGACCAACCCAAACACTCCTGTACAAATTCAGGTATAGTATCCCCATTTCTAAGTGGAGACAAACTACTCCTACTATAAAAAATTCTTCTAGAAAGTTAGGAAGGCACATGTTCATGGATCATGTGCTTGTTAGGCCTAGATTTCCTAGGTTTCCTAATAGCTACACTCAAGGCATTGTTCCTGCAAAATAGAAATACAACTAAAAAAAGAATAATTTAAAATAATAATTGTTTTTGGAACCATAGCGTCCACATATTACTAACTCAATTTGAAAATAGAATAAACTGGGATCTCCCCCATGCCTAATTTGGACTTCATCATGTATGTTTTAGGTACATGATATGGATGCAGGCGATGATCATTTAATGTTAATGTAATGTTGTTGTCGTCAATTTTTTTAATCCTAACAACTCCAATGTTGATGACTTCAGTCACTTTATATGGCCCCATCCAATACTGCATGATTTTACCTTTAATTTACTGGAACCAGGAGTCATACAATTATATCCATTCTCCCACTTTGATCTGCTTTGGCATGGTGTGGTGGTCATTCCACTTGACCCTTTATTTTTGGATGACCTTTATTATTTATAGAGCATCTCTTAGGTATTCATCCATATGGTTAAGCTACTAAATCCATTCCTTCTGCACATCATCTAGGTTTATATTCAACTCTACTATAGTTCTGAGTGTTTTAACTTTAAACTCTATGGGCATCATAGTATTCTTTCCATATACTAGTTGGAATGGTGTGAAACCAATAGTAGTCTTCCAGGTGGTTCTGTAGGCCCACACTGCTTCTGGTAATCTAGTGGTCCAGTCCTTCCTATGTTGTTGTACTGTCTTTATCAAGATATTCTCCAATTCTTGATTGGTTACCTCAACTTACCCATTTTCTTGTGGGTGGTAGGGAGTGGTTTTTTTATGCCTGATTTTATATTGCTGCATGAGTTTTTGAGTCATATTTGAAGTAAATTGAGGTCCTGGACCAAATTTTATCTCCCTTGGAACCCCAAACCTTGTGAAAATAGATAAATACAAGAATTTTGACATAGTCTTCTCTTTTGAATTATGCAATGCCTACATTTCAACCCACTTGGTCACATAGTCAATACAAACTAAGATATATCTCTTACCTACTGACTGTGGATTAATATGTCCTATGAAGTCCATCCTGCATTTATCAAATGGCTCTATGTGAACATGTGGTTGGACTGGCATTTCATATCTGAGAGTTGGTCTGCCCATCCTCTAACATTGATCACACTAGCTCATATGCTTGGCTGCATATTTGAATAGTGAATGCTAGTAGTAGCTAGCCTATAACACTTTGAATGCAATCCTTTTTCTTGCAAAATGGCCACCACAAGGTTCATCATGGCAAGCCTTTAGTATTTCTATTATCTCATTATCAACAACATATATTCTCATGATATGATCAAGACCTATTTTAAATAGGTACCCGTAAATCCATGAGAAGTTTACAATTTTCTCAATTAAAGTTTGTTTCTCACATGGTGAAAGTGCAAGGGATACTTTACCATGGGCTAAATAATTAGACATATTTATGTACCATGGTATATTTTCATTCATAGGAAACAAATGCTCATCTAAAAATTTGTCATCTATAGTTGCATGATCTGGAGGTGTCAATCTAGACAAGAAATCAACTACCACATTATCCTTGTCTGGTTTGTCTACTATTGTCACATCTGCCACTAGTCCCAGGTTTTTTTATCAGATATCTAATAGCGGAGTGATCAGTATGTACAAAAACTTGATATCCTATGATATAATAATGAAATTTGTTAAGAGCATGTATAATTGCAAGAAATTCCTTTTTTGTGATAGTATAATTAAATTCAGCACTTGTGAGGTGTTTACTAACATAATAGATGGCATAGAAATCATCACCATCCTTCTATCCCAGCACTGACCCTATTGCATTGTTAGATGCATCAGCATATATGTGAAAAGGTATGGTCTAATTTGGACCTCTCAATACTAGAGCAGTAATTAGTTTTTCCTTTAAGGTGTTAAATGCTTGTTCACGTCCCTTTGTCAAGATAAACTCTATGTCCTTTGATAACAATGTGCTCAGGGGTTTAGAATTTTTGCTAAAGTCTACTATAAACATCCTATAGTAACCAACTAATACCAGGAAACTACAGATATCCTTTCTTGTTTTGGGAGTAGGTAGGTTTTGGATAAATTTTATCTTTTTCCTATCTACTTTTATCCCATATGCAGTAATGTGATGTCCTAAAACTATCCCTTCCTACATTAGCATATCATATTTCTCATTTCTTAGTGACAAGTTAGTTTCCTCACACCGATTAAGTGTTTTCTCCAAATTTTTTGTGGCTATTTTAAAAGTTTCACCATATATAGTAAAATCATCCATGTATACCTCCACATTTTCTCCAATCATGTTAGAGAAGATGCTCAAATCTGCCCTCTAAAATGTGGCAGGTGCATTGCACAGACCAAAATGCACAACTCAGTAAGAAAAAGTCCCCCAAGGGCAAGTAAATGTGGTCTTTTCTTGATCTTCTTCCCCTATTTGAATCTAATTATATCCATTGAACCCATCCAAGAAAGAAAAATACTTATTACCTGATAAGGTGTCAAGGACCTGATCTATTAAGGGTAAGGGGAAGTGGTCTTTCTTAATTGCTTTATTCAACAACCTATAATCCATAAAAATTCACCACTTGCCATTTTTCTTGGGCACCTCCATCAAAGGTGATACCCATTCACTATTTGAAATGGGGTAAATGAACTCAAATGTGAGGAGTTTCTAAAATTTAGTCCTGAAAAGTTCCTTCATTGTTGGATTTATTCTTATCTATGGTTGCCTTATTGGTTTAATTTGATCTTCCAGATATATTCGATGAGTATAGGTTTTAGGATTTATTCCTCTCATATCTAAATATTCCTAAGAAAAGGCATTTTGATGGTTGACTAAGGCTTCCCTCAGTTTGTTCTATTATTTAGATGTCAATCCATCATTTATGTTTAAGAATATTCCAGGTGTAACTTCAATTTGTTGTATATGGTGGTTTTTGCCCCCTACTAATGGTAACTCTAGAGAAGGAAAGGAGGGTTCTCCTTGGAAAAATTTTGATATTACTCTATCCTCATCACTATCATATTCCAACTCATCAAGTGCCATGAAATATGGGATCATTGACAGACCATCAAAGTTTTGGTTTTCATATTTAGGTTCTCCCAATAATTTTGCAGATTGTGTAGGTGGATGGATGATCATTTTTTTATGTTTTGACCATCAGAAAGGGTCATTTTCTCATATCTACAGCTTATATAATCATCAACTATTGCAAGCCAAGGTCTACCTAAGATTAATGGATATCCACCCAAACCATACTTGGATTGTAAAACTAAGAAATCTGCTGGATATTCCCATGCATCCACTGTAATAGTGATGTCCTCCAACATTCCCTTTGGGAGCACTGTAGACCTATCTTCCAACTATAAAATAGTCTTGGTTGGATTTAGTTTAGATAGTTTAAAATTTTGCATGGTTTATTTGGGCATGACATTAATGGTAGCCCCCAAATCTACTAATGTATTGGGTAAAACATAGCCCTCTATTTGTACAATTAGGATAGGGCTTCCTAGATCTAAGTATTTTTGGTTGTAGGTGTTCCCTAACATAAGATCAGCTAATTGACCCACCAAAATAATTGACTTTGTAGGTTTTCTTCCTAGTTTATTCATGCATAATTCTCTTATGGCCTTTCCATAGATAGGACTATCTTTGATGGCTTGAAATAGAGGGATTGTGACTGTTAGATTCTTTAGACTAGAGGGAATATCAAATTTTGATTGTACTAGATTCCTAGGTTCCTACAACCTTTGTGGAAAATGTGGAACCCCTTCTTTTTTATTTACATGTGTTGATTCTTCTTCTACTTCTACTATAAGATGTGATTCCTATTTTACTAATTCTATGTTTTCCTCCTCTTCTACCAGAGGAGTGACTTCTACACATACTTTTTTCCCTGACCTTAATTGTATTGGACTACAATATACTTTATTATTGTACATGGGGTACATATCATTCATAATTTGATAAGTTATCTATTATTTGTTATTTGGATTGGTTGTAGGCTATACTAGTAGTTGAGTAGGCCTAAAAGTAGGAGCTGGCAGGGTTGGTTGTAGTGGAATTAGAGCAACATGATGTGGGTTTTGATTCCAAGCATTTTGGTTCCTCCATTGCTACCCAGGCTGCTAGTATTGCATCCATGGATAGGGGTTATAAGGATTTGCTCCTTGAGGATACTTATTCCAATGTTACCCCACCATCCCATGTTGGGTGGATGAACTTGATCTTGGTTCTAAAAATTACTGCCCCCATAAGATGGCATTTTTGCTAGCACGTTGTTTCCCATAGGAGACTACTACCAATTTCTCCTATTACCCATAAAGTATGCTTCTGATACCTTAGGTTCCTCTCTAGGTTTTGATAACTACGAACACAACTTTGTTTTAGGATCCTTTGAACATACAACACACACTCAAACTTTGTTTTTAGGATATTCATTTATAGGGTGTTTTCCCCTGCATCTAGGATAAAAGTAGGCCAATGCTACCTCATTTTCTTACTTCTTTTTCTGAAGTAGAAGGGTGTAATTTGGAGAGCCATATTTGATAACATCTCACTCTTAATATCTTCAAGCATATTGCCTATTTCTATTTTAGTAATAGTGGTTGATTGTTTGACATATCTAGGGGTCAACTTATCTTTTCTCCTTGAAACATTTTGACACAACCATAAAATATCATCCTTTTGATGTTGATAAATATCCCCTCCAAAAATCATGTTTAAGGCTTCCAGATATTCATTTGTAAGTCATTTAAAAATAATACTTCTTAGGGACCTATCTCCTAGTTTCGAATGGGGTGATCTTTGTAAATTAAATTTGAACCTATCCCAATATTCCTCCATAGATTCTTCTTCCTTTTGTGTTATTTCTAGGACTTATTCACTTGCATCATGTGCTTTACCAAAATCCTAGTACTAATCTAGAAAAATTTTCTTCAATTCTTCCCAGGTAGTTATACGTTTATTCCCCAAATTGATTAACCAATGTAAAGATGAATTATCAAGAGTGGAAGAAAACAACTTTAGTTTTTGGGCATCAGCTGTATAATCCACTGATCTACATAGGACATCAAATTTAAATAGAAATAAATTTGGATCTTATGTTGGTAGTCCTCTAAATATTGTAAGGTGGGAAGGGGAGATATGTTTCATCTTGTGGTCTTCTCTTGCCTCTCTTATGGGAAAATTAAAACTAGTGGATGCCTCCTTTGCATCAACCATCTTGTCTATGAACAAGGTATCTACACCAGCTACATTAAAATTATATTTCAAGGCTTCTAATTCATTTCTCTTATCCTATATAAGGATTACTAGATCTATTTTTGATATAGTTCCTTCTCTAACTACTTTTCAGCATTGAAGGTTCAATAAATATTCCTCAGACTAAACTCTACTTATTTTAAATCCTTATCTAATATTTTGCTAATTTTTTCAGAAGGATATTATGCAAATACTAGATGTTCAAGCCAATGCACAGGTGAATATTATGGAGGAGAGGTTTCAGTCTCAGGATCAGGTACAATTAAAGTAGAAGAATTTTGAGAAACATCTTTGTTTTTAACAAAATGACCATTCGGTCCTCTATTCTTAGGCAAACTCATACAAAGCTAAAATGGAGGTTCTATAGAGAGAAACCTAAAATACTACTGACATGCTTTATTCAGAAAAAGAAATTACAATAGGCTACTCCCCAAAAATGGTGCCAAAATGTTGGGCAAAACATTGGTTAGTTTTCTACATTCAAATTCATTGCATCATTTAATTTGTCAACCTAGGGTAGCTTGTAAACTTGTGAGCAACCTTACA
Source organism: Wollemia nobilis (assembly GCA_028583015.1). Classification (NCBI taxonomy): domain Eukaryota; kingdom Viridiplantae; phylum Streptophyta; class Pinopsida; order Araucariales; family Araucariaceae; genus Wollemia; species Wollemia nobilis. The sequence goes on from JAQPPZ010000521.1 coordinate 17,916,706, forward strand.
CAATATATGCTTGTAATTCCATCCAATGAGATGAGTACCTTATATTTATGGTTTGGGGGGGTGTTTTTGTTTCTCTGGAGATCTATTTTAGTTTCCAAAACACTAATCTATCCTAAATTATCAAGACATGCCAAAAATATATTCAAAAACCAAAATTACACACTTGCTAGAAATTACAGAGAACAAGGGAAATAACAAAAATTAATGTAAGTACATAAAATTGAAAACTAGATTAAAAAAATGATAGAAATCAAGAAAATATAAGGGAGGAATATTGTTGAGAGTGGGCACATGCTTACAACAAATTTTGACTGCATTCAATCATACACCGGATACTAAAGAAGATGGATGAAAATATGCAAGTGTATTTTATTAATTTACAGCAGAGAAAGTTACAAAAAATATTTGGGATCTTTATTTCAGAGGTGGCTTGCATATTTATAAGATATGCATCCATGCACTATTACATCATGAAGGTAAATCAAATTTGGATTCTTATTTTACAATAGTATGCATAAATGAAGGATATCAAATAAAATATCAATTTTAGACGAATCGGCCTATTCTATTTTATCAAAACAGAATACGTTTGATATTTCCACTTTTATTTGATTATATTTATATTTTACATTATTGCTAAAAAATATATAATTTATGATCTTTGACATTGTCCTTGGTTTGATTCCACTTATGAGAATCCATCCTCATCCATAGTTGAAATCACCATTATGTTTTATCGATAACAGGAGTTGTGTCGTAATTCTACGTTAATGGGAATCAGGTGTCTTATCTATAGAAGTCAAGAATCAGGCACCAAAATGAGAGTCAGATGCCTAATGGGAATCAGAAACCCAATAGTCAAACAAAAAATGGGAATCGATGCCCAACAATCAAGCGCCAAATGGGAATTAGGTGCTTGAAAGGGAATTAGATTCTTGACTTAGCGCTTCACACCAATGTACTGCATATATTTTACCTTTACTTTTGCCATCATAAAATTGAAAGTGCCAGGTCCAAGTGGGACCTCGACGTAAGCAAGCTAACAACAACAATTTTTTTGAAATCTACACAAAATGCACTCAGAAACAAATATTAAAGAACATGCACAATAAACTATTAAACACATATAAAATTTGCATAGAAACACATATTTCTATTAAAATAAATATTGTAATATATATGGAAAGTTTGTACAAAAATAAGTATTTTCAGGGCTCATCAAGTATAGTCCACATCAGCAACAATTTTAGCATCCATATCCTTCTCAAAATCTATATAATAATCCTCAATTGCAATATCAAAAAGGAAAATAAAAAAGGGCACTTAGTTCATGAGATCTAAGAAATTCAAGAACTGGAAGAACCTACAGAGGAACATAAATTTAAAGCTCTCTCACCAAAGATAGCATTTTATGAAGATACTAACTACTTGCTTGAACAAGATACAGATAGGGAGCAAAATAAAGAAAGTAGATGAGAGTACAAATTCCAGAACCAAATGAAGATCCATATTGAAGACTACAATCCTCAATACCCAAATAATGTAATACAGGGGGGTGTCAGATTATATTAAATTATTTGGTACATGCCAATGTACCATCTTGGGTACATTTTTAGATTAGGAGTTTATATTATATTAAGGTTTAATTAGTTACTTCATGCAAGTAATAAATGCACAAGTGTTAGAATGTGCAATGATGTAAATGTGCATGTAGTCCACATATACATGAGTCATAGGATAGGTAGAAGAAGAGTCATGGGTAGAGTAAAATCCAAGAAACATATTTTCCTATATATAGGCCTTTGAGAGTATGAAAGATAGAGAGAGGAATGATGTCAAGATAGAGATTAGTGAGTAGGTGCAATGTAGTTCATTGAAAATTTTGGAGTGTCCAAGTCCTCCATTATATTGTATTGTACTATTTTTGTGAGCTTTTATTAAGGGCATATCATTGAGTTATTGCAAAAATTTATCATCTAGTTTTCTTGCATATTATAGTGCCATTATCATATAGTTATCATAGCTTACTTATTTTACATCTTGTGGTTGCATTTCCTTTAATATACATCCTCAAAAGCTAACATAGGTACCCAAACCTTGATCTTATCTAATTTGGATGTGTATGCATAGTCTATAATTATCCATCCCACTTGCAACATAAATTTATTTTCCTTAAAAAATGATCTCAAAACAAAAGGACTAGCATACTAAGTTGTGAAAATAATTATGGGTATATTGAGTGACATCCAAGGCATCTAAAAGTTCATCTCCATATAAATTTATCCTATGGAAAAAAGGTCATGTTACTAGTAAATTTGGAACTCCCTTCCCTTCAAATATCATAGCAATTGGAGCTAAAATACATCAACATATAGAAAATAAAAGCAAGATTGAACATTCTATTCATACTAGATGAAGAAAGAGAAAATGAATTTAAGAAGACAATGCAACATCAAGAAGTGGTCAAAATATGGTTTGAAAATAAGCCAATGAAATGGATTATAAGGAAGGGAATATAAAATTCAAATGGGATGAATACTGAGCTAATCAGGATGCCACCAAAATTTTGACTCACTTTGGAATACTCCTTATCAAATTTTATAGGTTGTGAGTCCAAAAAATTACAAAAGTACCACTATGGAGGAAGAGAACTACCAATATTAGTGCATGGGATGCATCTCCAACCCATCTAGCAAGAATTATAGCCAAAAGAAATATATATTTATACATGCTTTTCCTTTTTTCTATAATTCCCTCTTGGTTGTTACTCCCATTCCATTAATACTTTTCATTTTCAACCTCTATTTATATATTTATCTTCTTCTCTCTTCCTATGACAAGTGTAATTCTATATAATAGGACATAGATATCATCATTGTATTTATTTTATATTTTATTTTCTAAAAAATCCAAAGGTAGAACTTAATGAGTGAATTTATCTCCATAGTGAGTGAACAACTTGTTTTGGCAAGTGAAGCACTATTGAGTTGTGTGTCATATTCCAATAATTTGAGTGGGAAAATCATCCCCTAGCAAGCTGACCAACCTACCTATATGGGCTTGCAATAGGCATAATAAATGGTGGATAGCTTACATGGGATATATAACCCCTTAGGTTCCTATTTTCCATTATTTCATATAACTTCTCAATTGAAACTCATATTTTTTACCACTTGTAAGCCACCTATACCTATCCCTATTGTCATTTGGATCCTAAGACCTTTATGCAACCCATACCCAAGTAATTTACAAAGTCCTGATCACTACAAAAATGCATAATCTCTCTCAATCAACTAGGGTAGAACTACCATTGGGGCTTACCTATTGGGACTAAACTCACTTAGTTTTTCAAGGAAAAAAATTTAAACCATATCCATTATCCAATAATTCCTTTAACAATCATTTCCCCAAGTTATTTGCTCAATATCCATTGAATCACCTCAAAAAATTACCAATTCAAAGACCACTAATGAATCACTTGTACAAGCAAGTGATTCACTCTCCATCACCAAGATAAATACTTCCTCTATTGGTAATATCTCGAAGATCCAAAAACAATTCCAAATCCTCAAGTAGTGAGAAAATCACTAGATTTCATAAGTAGACTACTCAATTTCATGGATAAATCACTCACAAGCTAAAATTTTTCTAATGGCCATTAAGAAGAGTTAATTGCTTTGTTTTACAAGTTATTTTCTTAATAACACTAGTGAATCACTTCAAAATATCAACTTGATGAATTTTTCATTAAAATTTCCAAAATTGATATTTTTTTAATTTTCCTATCATGGACACCTCTTCGACCTCCAAAATATTGTCATTGCTTGAAGCCAACCACTATCTCTTTGACCACATCTATTCCACCTTCACTAGTTCTAGTACTACCATAAAAATAAAATTCATGTAAATAGAATTACAAGAAAAATAGAGGTAAGAGAAAGAGTTAATCCTCCCCTTCTCCCTAAAAACATGAAGAGCATTTTAATAACCCATATATAAGGGTAGATAAGGGAAATTACAAACACTCCATTGGGTAAGTTAAGAAGGAGACTTTAAGAAGACACATACTAGGCTCCCAAATAAATTTCTATAGTATTAACTAGATATGAACCCTAGGTTTATCCATAAATTTGGTACACCAAGCATGGAGCTATTTGAAATTAGCAAAAGCATGTGTTAAAAGGTATGATATCTATATAAGAATCAATCCACCACAATGGAGTGAGGATTAGTTTTATATCAAGGAAATGACATCAAAAATATGTTCAAGGCTCCAAAAAATCGTATTAAATGGATATATTTAAGTTATAAGACCCAAAAATACTTCTACTACCAATGTAGCACCAACTATTAGATAGATTTCTTGGTCCCCTATCTAAAAAATGAACCTAGTAATTGACATAAATATCCTCTTAAGAGTTAGAACTTTTCAAGAAGTATTTATAAATGGTTCTATCTAAATTTATAGTTCTTGAGGAGAGAATAGATACACAAATCCATAAGAAGCACATTTACCTATTGCATGCAGTTCATACCTATCCAAGGCATTCATTAATAATTAATTGTGCCAAATTTATTATAGATAATATGGATGGTTAGTTGAAGGTCTTCATAGAAGAAGTAAATTTTACCTACATCTCATACCAAGATTAAGTCATCATATAGAATAAGAAACATGAATTTCCAACTCTATAGTTAGATAAAGTGGGGATAGATGAATAACATCCCTTTTTTGTAGAGTGCACTAAAGTACCCTACCAAGAAGCAAATAAAATATCTTACCACTTTTATGATTAGGTATATGGATTTATAATAAAAATATTCAAAGGGAAAGTACCAAGATTTTCAAAAGAGGCTTGGCAACTCATGAAGTCAGTAGAATAGCCCAATGAAGATTTCTATTTAGGGAGGTCTAGATATTTCATTTGTCTCCATGGATTTTTAGACATGTCCTTTGAGTTACCTATATTTATACTCAATTACATATTCAACCTTAAATATGTGATGGAACTAGACTACATAGACCTAAATTATTTCAAGTGGTATAATTTTTCCTAATTAAAAATTGCTAGAGTCATGGCCATAATTTTTCCCACTCTTGCTTCCATTCCACCTTCCACTTATTTTGAGTATTTTTCTATCATTTCTTCTTCTATTATTTACTCTTACTCTTCTCTTACCCCTTATTATATTACACTTTATTCACCCTTTACTAGTGCATCTCGTGGTTCTCCTAGAGGCACTCTACCTCTAATCATCATTGTCATGCCTAGAAACATACCTATCACCTCATTTTTATCTCCTTCTATTCAAATATCCACCTCACAAATATTAATATCATGTGCACTATCATATTCACCATAATTCACCTCTTCACTAATGATATCCCTACTATAAAAAACCCTAATACAATTAGCTTTAGGACCAACCCCTTCCATGCCTACCATATTCACCATATTTTTCACACAAATTTCATTGTCAACCATATCTATACAACCACACCATCCACCATACTAGGCTAGGTAACTCCTGTTATAGGTGAATATGTTACCCATATCAGCTACAATAACTGAGTCTACATAAGTACCCTTGGAAGACAATTTGGCTAAGTTAGGACTTCATGTGGAACTTGGTCTATGAACCTTAAGAGAAACACTCAAAAGACATTTAATATCCTCACTATAGAAAAAATAAGTTGACTAAAAAATACAAGTTTTTGGGAGTTAATATCTCTAAGCTTCCAATATTTATGCAGTTATAGCTAGCATGAAATGGAGATAAGATTTACATGATTGAATCTAAAGAGAGTTACCCATTAAAGGTTGTAACTTTCCCTATTGACATTACTACAAAGTTGCAATTTGGGTCTAAGCCAAATAGATCCATATCAGATGATCCAATACATGAATCAATTATTAATTAGGGCAGCCATAAAATTTGATTAGCTAATAAAAGAGGTTGAATCACTTATAAATAATAATGAAGAGCTTGAAGTAAATATGGAATAGGTCAAATCCAAAAAGGATCAACTCCAAGAAAATAACGAGGCACTAATAAAAGACACCTTTTAAAGAGATCAACTAAATAAGCAAGTTCGAGGACCTCAAATCCCAACTTATTGATACTAAAATAAATACACAATAGCTAGACTATGTTTCACAACTTGTGTAAGGGAAATTTTAAATTTAAAATATTCAAGAAGCCATACAAGAAAAATTTAAAATTTTAAGTAGATTTAAGAAGGATTAAAGGCTTTGAAATAATTGCTAACAATTTTAGATCCTAAGAATAATTTCTACATCTAATGGGTCAAGTCCCTATAGGAAAAAATGATGAAAATAACAAGCATTTAGAGATACTTCCATTTTATTTCCTACATGGAGTACAACCTAAGCCCAGTGATACAAAAAATTGAGGATATTGAAGAATAATTAGCTTGTAATAACCCCAAACTACCCAACCAAAACCAACCATCACACCCATCTATTTTTTTTTACTTACATATTTATGAGAGTCTTTTATATAGTTTCCATTGAGCATGTAGTCACATGAGTTTCCAAGGCTATGCACCACATAGAAATCAACTTGATTAGATTTTATGGATGTGCATGGGAGTGGCCAGTGTCCCATAATGATTAGTGACAATTTTCCAATTTTTTTCAACCAGAACCCACATTTCCCTTATTGTTTAACCGCATATTAAACTAGCTCCATCCATAGGTGTCTTTCAACCTAACCTTAAGTGTGTGCCTTGTTGACTACTCATCATTTTACAATGAGGTAATATTTTAGGTGGAATGCTTAACCAACTAACCATACTATATATGGTTTGTTAAGAGAATCATCCAACATATTCTCATAGGCATATTGTTGCCTACCACTATGTCTCATTGACTTCTACACTTTAGACCTCTCAGTTATGTATCCTTTGATATATTTATGTTCACTCTATGTTTCCACATTTTCACTTATAGAAATTAAAGATCTAATTTAGTCATATATAAACAAAGCATCCACTTGAGAATCAAGTAACATATCAAATCATGTAAAAAACTTGTTTTTCCATGAACATAAAACTTCAAGAGATTACATTTTTCTTATCCAATACAACCAGATACTTGGGAGTTACATTTTTGATACTTTATTAAATAAATCATAAATTCCTACAAGCTATTACATTATTTCTTCTGCAAGAAAACTTTTCATGTTATAACAATAGTCACATAAAGTTGAATACAACATCAACTTTAATATTCAACTCTCTTTCAGGTTCAACAGGTACTTTGGGTACTAGTTGTCTCAGTTCCACCAGTACTAAGTGAATGGTTACTCGAGATTAGGACAATCCAATTTATGAACATGCATATTCCATAGAATGTAAAATAGTTTTTCAACAAACACCTTGTACATTTATAAACAAACATGCATTCAAATCAATTCAAGAGTAGTAAATCCCATACTTTCCTAAGAATGAAACTTTCCCCATTCCTTTCATCCCATATACCATCACACATGAAATATGCTCTTAAATCTATACTAACTACATCCATTGACATAGCCATAGATAACCCCCATAAGTTCTTGAGAAATGCAACTCAATTACCTTTTCTCCCACATTAGATTATGCCCTCATAATATTTTATTCCTCATTATAGCATGCATGATTACATATACATGATTCTATTTGTTCATGCATTGAAATCATAGTATTGGGAATATGCTATTCTTTTCTTCATCTAGGTTATTAAAACTTAAAGATAAAGCATCCAAATATAGCATTTAAACAAACTTGTACACAACATAAAATCACAATATCAAAGGAGAACATTCTTTCATTCAACCCCTTAAGTGTGACCACATTCCTTAAGATCCCTTTGTTGTTTCTTTTCAATATACTAGCATCTTAGTTTTTCAAAGATAATTCATCATAAAAAACCAAAACCTTCTATGAGTAGGCTAATCTATTTTTGCCTTGTACATATATAATCAAACCTATAATTGTCTACACTATTTAGAACAAGTAAATCTAAGTTTCATCATAGATTTATCTTCTTCACTGAGACATATAGCATTAAATTTCATAAAATAAGTTTAATTCATAACATTATTGTACTAGACTAGGGATATTCATAACCCCATAAATATTTTAAACCCTACTCAATAAATGGATATGGTGCAAATAAAAATTTCCTTTTGTTGAGCTAAAGTCTTAATCTAAGTCTTTTTAGGATAATTATCTAATATTACCATTTAGACCCTCCTACCTCTTTATATCTATTTCAATATAAATTTAAGACCCAAAGTTTCTATAGTGAGATAACTTATTAATCCAAACCATAAATCCTAGATCTATGATTTCTAACCATAAACCCTATTATACCACTATATTTTATTTCACCATCCATACCTATGTCTAACTTAAACCTATTCATATTCTCATTAAATAAAAGCAACATGGTAATATTATAGTTAGGGAATTCATCCCTAATGTTTTCAAAAGTCACAAGGGAGGACCTATGAGAGGCGCTTAGCACGTCATTCAAGGCGATTACCTCCCTAGATCCTGTAGGCATCATGGACCTTAGACCCTTGATCTTTGTGAAACAAAAATTATGCCATGCATGTGTTTCATCATGTATGGGGTGTTCAAACCCTAAGAATATAACCAGAGAGAGACACATGGCACGATCTATGCACCTGACGGGTTTGATCAATAGTTATTATGGATTTTTCAAAATATTAGGAAGATAACCCTAAATTAATTTATCAAAAATTAAATGTCATCTCTAAAGAACAAGTGATTATACTAAAAGGGGGGTGAACAATATAAGATAAAATATTTTTCTTTTTAATCCAAATGATAATATCAACAGTATTAAAGAAATAAACATCACACAAAGCATCACACACATGAGAGACATTATTTAACATGGTTCATCCAATATGGGCTACTCCATGGAGAAAATATTCCTTATAAAATTTTCTCAAATAAATTATCTTTTGGAATCCTTTCCCTACAATGTTTATGAACCTCTATCCAAAGGAGATACCAATCCCCTAATCAAGTTTATGGATATTTATCCACAAGAGAAATATTTCTCCTTAGATCTAACAAGTGATGTTCTAGAATAATTTTTGCCCATTGCTCTGGCTAATGGATCTCTATTTACTGAAGACACATGTCCTCACTGCTCTGGCTAATGGATCTCTATCCACTAGATACTATCATATTCTCTACTCTATTACCTCCAAAGCTCTATCTCAAATCTACAGTAAACATTGTCCTTCAGTATAGCACAAACCTGCTCAATCTCTATCTCTATTATGGCACAAACCTGTACTCAAATTTGCACTAAACTCAGTCCTCAAATTTTTCCTTAATATTTGTCCTCGAATCTGTCCTCAATCTCTATCCTCAATTATCTATTCTCAAATTTGTATTGTAAGGTTCCACAAAAGCTCACACAAATCTATCCACAAGTTTTCTCTAAGACTTACCTCAAATCTGCTCAACAAGCCCACACTAGAACTTGTCCAAATTCATAGAAACATAAAGATAAATTTTATACTCAATATGCTTCACATTCATCACAATATTCAATAACTTTCAATCACTCTTTTATGACATAAACATATAGATAATTGTTAGAGACTCAATATGTTTCACGTTCATAAACACTCAACCGCTTTCTCAAATCACTTCAAAATATAGAATAATTTGTTTCATAGAACTTGAACTATCACTTCACACATCCACTTGACTAGGCTCAACCAACTCTACTCAACCAATTACTCAATGAAATAATCCTTGCTCACAAACCCTAGTCCAAGCATATGAACACTCACTCAAATGTTTCCAACAATGCTTATCAACCAATATCACATAACAATGATACTCATGTTCTTTGCAAACCCTAGTTCAAGTTCTTCACTCAATCAATCACTTCAAAAACAATGCTTATAAAACAAGGTTTTAACAACTCTCAATTCCAAAAAACCTTGAAGCATTAATTCAAAACACACTCAACAATGCTTACCAAACAATCCTTTTCACTCCAAATTTGCATTCACAACTTTCAACAATCACTCACTAGGAATAATATGCCCATACCTTTATTTTATGTAGAAGTGACCTTGGAAAACCTTCTCAATCACAATTTTCTCTTTTACCAATCTCAATAGTTAGATGATAAAATATCACACTAACTTTCTCACAAAATAATTCTCAATTACAAAAATAATCAAACTTAATTACACCTTATTTCTCCTTCTTAAAATAATATCCAACACCACAAATATCCAATCAAAACACTTCTTCCAAAACTCTAACTCATCAAAAGAGCCTCTTAACAATTTAATTTCATTATAACCTTTTTCAAAAATATGTCTCAAAAATAATCCAAACTCTACTTATGACTCCCTACTTAATATTGCATTAATTAAATAGATCACTTTATAAAATAATGCAATAAATCAATTTCCAAATTTTCTAAGGTAAAACAAATTTACCCTAGCCAAAATAACCTTTCAACACTTAGGTTAATATCATAACCTAACTTCCACCTTATTCTTCCTAAGACCTTAGAAATATGTAAATATAATTTCTAACTTTCACCTTATTCCTCCTAAGACCTTAGCACATGCAAATTAAAATATTTTCAAAAACTTTATTACCCTTTTTGCAATCCATGGGGCTCGAACTTGCACCAATCTCTCCACAACACCTTGGCCATGACTTCCATGCCATGTGAGCCACATGCTCCTTTGATGCATTAAAGTGCAATATGCACTTTTACCTCCTCACGACCCTCAAGAGCCTTTGGCTCTTCCTTCGATGCGATCCACACTACCACACTTTGCAATTTAGAGGTGTTGGATTAAATTTAACACGAGCTTCTTGAATATTGTGGATGCACACTTTTTTAATCGAATGCCAAAATTTGGTTTGGCTAAGGTATAATACCTTGTTCCTTCTTTGTCATGCACGTAGGCAAAGGAAATTCATTGGGGAGTCGGTGCTAACATTTGCCTTCGAATAAAATCTATTTATAATCATTTAAATTCAAAAGAATTTAAATATTATAAATTAAATATTTAAATCTCCTTTGGGCTTTTAAAAGTAAAAACCTCTTTAGGTTTTAGAAAACCTTTTTGATTTAATTTATAATTATTTAAATTCAAAAGAATTTAAATATTATAAATTAAATATTTAAATCTTCTTTGGGCTTATTAAAATAAAAGCCTCCTTATATTTTAGAAAACCTTTTTGATTTGCCCAACCATGGTTTTAATAAAAACCTTTTATTTTGTGCTTCACATAATATTTAAAAATAAACATTATGAAGCTCTTTTGCCATCAACCTTTTGCATTACTCAATTTATCCTTTTGACATCAATGAAAATTTATCCTTGACATCAATGACAACTTCATCTACTCAAAATGTCCAACAATCTCCCCCTTTTTCATTGATGGTAATCCAAATTCTTTCTACCAAAACTTGACCATTTTCCTATTCTGCTCTTCCTGGGAAATTGCTCCTCCTAACTCAATGTTTTCTCCTTAAACCAAATCTCTCCCCCTTACTCAAATATTTCCTTCTTTGACATCAATGGAAAAGGATCACCTTTGGGGCTTGGGTATAATAATGAGTCTCTTAGCTTAGCCCCTCCCCCACCTCCTCTTGAGGTAGTTAATTCTGGGGTGGGAGTATTACTCCTAGTTTTTCTCGAAGATATTCAAAGGTTTCCTTTGAAAGTGGCTTAGTGAAAATATCTGCTATCTGCTCCTTTGTAGTAACATATTATAACCTGACATGTTTATATGTCACCTATTCTCTTAGAAAATAATACTTAATCGAAATGTGCTTTTTCCTGGAGTGCATCACTGGATTCTTTGAGATAATTATAGCACTTGTATTATCACATAATATGGAAATAGGATGATCATGTTTTATCTTGAAGTCTTCTAGATTTTGCTTCATCCATAATACCTATGTACAATTGGCTACTGCTATAATATATTCTACTTCTACTATAGATATGGATATTGAAACCTGCTTCTTACTCATCCAAGAGACTAAACAGTCTCCAAGAAATAATGCTCCTCCATTTGTGATTTTTTTGTCATCAATGCTACTAGTCCAATCTGCATCTATATATGTTGTAAGTGTGAAACTATCACTTTTGGGATACTAGAGACCAAAATTCATAGTTTCTTTTAGATACCTGAGAATTCTCTTACTGTTGCCACATGTGTTTCCTTAGGTGTTGCCTGAAACCTTACCACTAATCCCACTGACTGCACTATGTATGGTCTTGTAGCTGTAACATACAACAAGATACCAATAATAGATCTATATAATCTTTGATCAACCTTTGGAGATTCATCATCCTTACTTAACTTACATCCTGTGACCATAGGGGTACTTACTGGTTTGCAATATTCTAACCTGAATTTATTTAGCATCTCTTTTCTATAATTAGTTTGTGAGAGAAATACTCCTTTCTCTGATTGTGAAATCTAAATTCTAAGAAAGAAGGACAACTCACCAAAGCATAGACATCTCAAATTCATTTTGCATGTTATTAGAAAATTCTTTACACATATTATCATTGTTTCCTCCAAAAATAATGTCATCAACATAAATAACCATAATTAGTAGATCATTCTCTTAATTTTTGATGTATAAATTATTGTCTGCTATTCCTTTTCTAAATCCCTATTCCTAAAGATACTTATCCAATATTGAGTACCATGCTCTCAGAGCCTGCTTTAGACCATACACTGCCTTTTTCAATATGCATACATGATCTATTTTATCTGTTAATATGAATCCCTCTGGATGTTTAATGTAGACTTCTTCTTCTAGCATACTATTTAGAAATGTTGACTTAACATCCATATGATATACCTTGAAGTTTTTAAAACTTGAGAAGGCTAAAAACATTCTTATGGCTTCAATTTGTGCAACTGGAGAAAATATTTCATCAAATTCAATTCCCTCTACCTGTACGTAAACTTTGCACACTAACCTTACTTTATTCCTTACTACATGTTTGTCTTCATTTAGCTTGTTTCTGAATACCCATTTAGTGTCGATCACTTTTTAATCCTTTGGTTGTGGAACAAGTTCCCAAGTCTTGCTTTTCTCTATATGATCTAATTCCTCATCCATTGCCTTAATCCAAAACTCATCTCCACTTTGAAGAACACAAGCTTATACTGAGAGGGGGGGTGAACAGTATAAGACCTCTTTTTACTTATTCCTTTATACTTCAAAACAGTAAAGCAATATACCCAAAGCAATATCAAAGAAATACACAAAATCATCCACAAAGTGACACCAATTTTAACGTGGTTCATCCAGAAAGCCTAGGCTACGTCCACAAAACTTTTCTCTAAAAGTTATCTCAAATTTCTTTGGGAAACCTTCCCAATTACAATGTTTATGAGCCTTGGCTCAAAGGAGACACCTTCCCCAATCTGAATTTATCAGCCTCTACTCAAAGGAGATACCTTCCCCTCTGCTCTGGAAATGATCCCTTAGAAGATCAACTGCCTCTACCTCTTGCAAGCACGTGGAACTCCTTTCCATCGAAGACCTCCTGTCCTCAATGCTTAGCCTAAGAGACCTCTTCCTTCTATGATCACATCCATAGAAGTTCAGCTACCTGTACCAAACACAGTCGGTCGGTCTAGTACAAGTCTTCCTCTGTCTGTAAGATCTATCCAACTCTATGAACAAATCAATCCTCTGCACACAAGCCTTCTCAAAGACTTGCCAAATATGTCCTCAGGTTCTTCTCAAAGAACCAATGCACCTCTATCCTCAAGTTCTCTGATAGAACTCTCAAAAACTTAGCTCACAAGTCCTTTGCTAGGACCTGTCCAAATCTGCTCACAAGTCCCCACCGAAACCTATCCAAAAACCTCAGCAAGCTCACCAAGAAAAACTTGCTTAGCATGAACCCACAAAGAGAATTTTTAGAGACCCAATGTGATTCATAAACCTCATAGAAGCATAAAGAGAATTGTTAGAGACTCAATATGTTCTATACTTAACTCTCAATCTCAATCTCAAATCTCATAGAAACATAAAGAGAATTGTTAGAGACCCAATATGTTCTATACTTAACTCCCAATCTCAATCTCAAATCAATCTCAATATCAAAAGAATAATATAGATGTAGTATGCTTTTCTCAAGAATATGAAACACAAACCAACAATTGCCAACTATGCAATATCTCATATAACAATGATACTCATATTCTTTTTACCAACAATTAGAGTTTCAACAACAATGCTCATCAAACAAGGTTTAGACCACCAACACATTCAACTCAACATCAACCTTGAAGCATTAACCAATCATCATAAGAAAAGGAAACAAGTAGAAATCCTTTTCCCTCCAAGGATATTTGAACAAAACAGCCACCAACACAATATCACCAATTGCAAATAATAACTTTTTCAAATCAACTCAATGGAGTAAGCCCAATATCATGTATCAAGTAAAGCACTAACTTGATCAATAACAACCTCTATGAAAGCAACTCATCCATCAATATCAAAATAGCCAACTAAGGGTTTCATCATCTCAATGCAAGTAGCAAGACTTACTAACATAAACCCTAGTGCAAAAATGCTTCCTCTTCCTCAACTAGAATTATGCATTCACCCAAACACTCATCAATGATTTTAATGCATAAACAATCTTCAATATCCAGAAAATAAGATTTACACCAAAGATACCTAGTAGACAACATTTTCACTCCAAACTCAATTTCAGAAAATATACCATCAACAACATACATGGAAGAAGTTGCCCATACCTTTACTTTGATGAAGAAGGAGAACTCAAAATTTGTCACAACACTAACTCTCAATTTGCCACTAATTAGAGTTAGCAACTATACAATAATACACAATAATAAAGATCCAAAATAACACCTTATTTCTCCAACTTAGTAGAAACACCAAAGTACAATATACATACAAAGTAGAACCTCTTTACACCTTATTACTCCACATAAACATTAAACATATATAAAACAATGTCAAAAACAAATATGATACCTTAACCTTATACCTCCCGCGCATTCACAGCCACTATCCTTTGCACACCACAACCAAAAAGAAATTCCCAACGAAGAGAATCGAACTCGAAACATCTGTCGTCTAGTGCTTTCGCTTAAACGCCTCCGCTGTTGGGTCACAAGTGCCCAACGAAGAAATACAGCACTGCCCTCTCTTTTATCTTCCTTTTGATGCCAAGAAACTGGAAAATGTAAATGTCTTCCATAAGCCATATGCAAACTGGTGAGCGTTGTCCAAAAAATAATTCATAGAATGCTTGCATTTATCATCTCACAGCACAGTCTAAAAACCGTAGTCCAGGTGCAATTGCCAATCCATCGACATCAAGCATAAAGGTAAGGATGCAACCCAAAATCAGTTTTGAATATGCCAAGCACGGTTTCCAACACAAAACAAGCATGATTTCAAGGACGTCAATCAAAGATAAAAAACATAAAGCATTGTTCGAAAGAATAGAGAAAACGCAAAATCACAGACACCAAGCACAAATCGCAAGATACAGAGCAAATCATAAATCGTAGATGTCAAAAATTTGTGGTACCCACTTTGGAAAAACATCCCCACTTATATAGCCATTTCTCCATAAAGTTTGATGTTGGCGCTCCTCCAACGATGGCATCATATCGGTGAAAGAATTCTTTTACTTCCGTCGCTTAAGGGTTGAAAGACCCTATAATAATAATTAAAATAATTATTATTATTATTTTATTAATAATAAATTAAACTTGGACCTTTGACAAAGGTTTGAGTTAATTTAATTATTAATAATAAACATGGACCTTTGCATTAAGTTAAGCTTGATTTTAATAAAAACCCTTAATGAGTCCAAATGGTTTTAAGAAAAACCTTTAGCCTTGTCACCATGGTTTTAATAAAACCCTTTAACATAAAGAAGCTTCTCAAGATATTCTTGACATCACACTCTTTTGATATCAACACAAAAATGCCTTTTGACGTCAATGACAACTTATACATTTGAGCAAGGGCAATGTACCCAAAGTACCCAAAATTGCCAACAATCTCCCCCTTTGTCATTGATGGCAAACCTTTACTGAAGACACTTCTCAAGAGCCAAAACTAAAACCAACTGAAACCAACTGTGCTAACAACTAAGAATCTTCCTTTGAAGTTTTGCTCCCCCTAAATTGAAGCTTTCCTCTTCACTTTGAAGCTCTCCCCCTTACTCATATCTCCCCCTTTGTCATCAATGGCAAAGGGCCACCTTTGGGGCTCGAAACTAAGAATTAGCCTCTTAGCTTAGTCCCTCCCCCACCTCCTGATGAGGTGATTAATTTTGGGGTGGGAGTAAAACTCCCATTAGGCACTGATCATCATCAACATCTATAATTTCCTTGTCGGGCCTTCTCTTGAACTCTTTGTCCATATTCTTGTTCTTGTCACTATTCTTGTTCTTGTTCTCATCCATGTTATTATCCATGCCTTGATCCTTGGACCTGATCATGCCATTGTTCCTGTTCCTGTATTATGGAATTTTAGCTCTACACTGTTTGACTGTGTGACCTTCATTGTTGCACTTATAACAAGTAACAATGTTATTTCTTTTAGGCATACCTGTTCTTTGAATCCACTAGTTCTGACCAAACTTGTTCTGACCAAACCTATTCTGACCAAACCTGTTTTGACCAAACTTGTTCTAACCAAACCTATTCTGACTAAACTTATTCTGACGAAACCTATTCTGATCATACCTGTTCCTGATATTTGCCTTGCAATAAACTACCTTGTGCCCAAACTATTGACAAGAGTAGCAATACCCTTGAAAGAAATTACCACCTCTAAAACTGTCATTTTCCTTCTTCACTTGAGCCATGCAATGTGAAGCTATGTGACCAAACCTATGACAAGCAAAACATCTGCCTTGAAACTTTCCTTTATTTGACCTCTTAGGTTTTGAAAACTTCTTCTTCTCATTATGAATTCTATTTTTTGTTTCTGTGCATCTATCATTCAATGACTCATGATCTAAAATACTTTCCTCATCAGAACTCTCTTCCTTTTGGAGTCTCTTACTAGACTCTCCAACTTGTTCCTTGTGAGGCTTAACAAAACCAAGGCCTATTTTATTTGTTGTCTTTCTTTGACCTTTGATGAGAGACTTAACCTTTTTGGAGCTATCTTGAAACTTGTGAAGCTTATCCTTGTACCCTTTAGTTTCCTCTTTCAAAGAAGCCATTTTCTGTTCTAACTCACTATACTCAAGAACCTTAGACTCTAACTCATCCTTGAGTTCTTGTGTCTTAGCTATAGAGAAGTCAAGACTTTCTATAAGATCATCTCTCTCCATACAATATTAATATAACTTATCCTTGAGTCTAGCATTCTTCTTTCTTTCATTTTTCAAAGCACTAAGAGCACTAATAAGTTCACCTTTAAGATCTACTTCACCTTCCTCTATATGTTTGCTTTTTGAATCATCAAATCCTTTTTCAGATTTCTTATCACTAGAGGTGCTACTCTTTTCAAAAACCATACATGCATCTTCCTTATAGTTTTTTGAAGCATCCTCATACATACTAGAAACCCAATCATTATTTGTGCAATCATCCTCAAGGTGACCAAAATTTCCACATCTAAGACATTTCATGATAATGAATCTATGTTTTGGTTCTTCCTCTTTTCTGATATGAACAACATCTCATTTTCATTATCACTTGAAGAACTTTCACTATCACTACTAGAACACTTACTTGCCTTGTCTAGGTAGAAGCTCTTCTTGTGTTTGTGAGAGTACCTCTTTCCTTGATTGCTTTGCTCATATTTATTCTTCCTTTGATGCCTATGCCTTTCAGAATCCTTGCTCTTACAATCCTGTTTATCTTCATCACTTTCATCCTTGGCAACAGTACAGTTAGTAGCATAATGACCAAACTTTCCACAATTGAAACATCTTACATTTTTCATACTTTTGTGCTTTCTAGAGAACTTGCCTTTCTTGCTATAATATGCCTCTTCATCACTAGAAGATTCATCACTATCTTGAAGCTGTTTACCCTTGGATTTCTTGGTAGCCTTGAAAGCTGCCTCTTTCTTGACATCAACCTTCACTTGAGTTCTTAACTCAAATTCTGCAAGTATACTATGGAGCTCATCCTTTTTCAACTTATCCAAATCTTTAGCTTCCTCAATAGCAAAAATATTTTCACTAAATCTATTAGGAAGAGATCTTAAAATCTTATCACAAACATCATTTTCAGCAAGCTCAAGACCTAAGTCTTTCATGAAGTTAACAACCTCATCCATACAAAGCATGTAGTCACTAATATTTTCATCATCATTCATCTTGAGTTTTTCAAACATACCTTTGAAGTGTCTCAACTTGGCCTTTCTAACATTTGTATCACCTGTATGAACCACCTTCAACTGATTCCACATTTCACTAGCTATCTTGCAGTGAATCACTTTGGTGAGATCTGCTTTTTGTAAGCCTTTCAAGATTGCATTCATTGCTTTTGAATTGCTGTGATGTAGGATCCTTTCTTCTTTAGTATAAGGACCATGTTCAAGAATAGTGTACTCATCTTCAATCACTTCCCAAACCTCATTCCCAAGTGCCATTAGATGAACCTTCATCCTTGCACTCCAAAGACAAAAATCTGACCCATCAAGAATAGGTGTTGCATTACCACTTGAATGATCCATTGTGTTCTTTACTAGCTTTTCCTTCAAGCTGTTAAACTTTCCGAAGGCATCCGCTCTGATACCAATTGAAGAACACAAGCTTATAATGAGAGGGGGGTGAACAGTATAAGACCTCTTTTTACTTATTCCTTTATACTTCAAAATAGTAAAGCAATATACCCAAAGCAATATCAAAGCAATGTACAAAATCATCCACAAAGTGACACCAATTTTAACTTGGTTCACCCAGAAAGCCTAGGCTACGTCCACAAAACTTTTCTCTAAAAGTTATCCCAAAGTTCTTTGGGAAACCTTTCCAATTACAATGTTTATGAGCCTTGACTCAAAGGAGACACCTTACCCCAATCTAAATTTATGAGCCTCTTCTCAAATGAGATACCTTCCCCTTTGCTCTATAAATGATCCCTCAGAAGATCAACTGCCTCTACCTCTTGCTAGCATGTGGAACTCCTTTCCATCGAAGACCTCTTGTCCTCAATGCTTAGCCTAAGAGACCTCTGCCTTCTATGATCACGTCCACAGTAGCTCAGCTACCTATACCAAACATAGTCAGTTGGCCTAGTACAAGTCTTCCTTTATCTATCAGATCTGTCCAACTCTATGAACAAATCAATTATTTGCACACAAGCATTCTCAAAGACTTGCCAAATCTATCCTTAGGTTCTTCTCAAAGAACCAATGCACCTTTGTCCTCAAGTTCTTTGATAGAACTCTCAAAAACTTATCTCACAAGTCCTCTGCTAGGACCTGTCCAAATCTGCTCACAAGTCCCCATCGAAACCTATCCAAAAACCTCAACAAGCTCACCAAGAAAAAATTGCTTAGAATGAACCCACAAAGAGAATTGTTAGAGACCCAGTGTGATTCATAAACCTCATAGAAGCATAAAGAGAATTGTTAGAGACTCAATATGTTCTATACTTAACTCCCAATCTCAATCTCAAATCTCATAGAAACATAAAGAGAATTGTTAGAGACCCAATATGTTCTATACTTAACTCCCAATCTCAATCTCAACTCAATCTCAATCTCAAAAGAATAATATAGATGTAGTATGCTTTTCTCAAGAATATGAAACACAAACCAACAATTGCCAACTATGCAATATCTCATATAACAATGATACTCATATTTTTTTTACCAACAATTAGAGTTTCAACAACAATGCTCATCAAACAAGGTTTAGACCACCAACACATTCAACTCAACATCAACCTTGAAGCATTAACCAATCATCACAAGAAAAGTAAACAAGTAGAAATCCTTTTCCCTCCATGGATATTTGAACAAAACAACCACCAACACAATATCACCAATTGCAAATAATAACTTGTTCAAATCAACTCAATGGAGTAAGCCCAATATCATGTATCAAGTAAAGCACTAACTTGATCAATAACAACCTCTATGAAAGCAACTCATCCATCAATATCAAAATAGCCAACTAAGGGTTTCATCATCTCAATGCAAGTAGCAAGACTTACTAACATAAACCCTAGTGCAAAAATGCTTCCTCTTCCTCAACTAGAATTATGCATTCACCCAAACACTCATCAATGATTTTAATGCATAAACAATCTTCAATATCCAGAAAATAAGATTTACACCAAAGATACCTAGTAGACAACCTTTTCACTCCAAACTCAATTTCAAAAAATATACCATCAACAACATACATGGAAGAAGTTGCCCATACTTTTACTTTGATGAAGAAGGAGAACTCAAAATCTGTCACAACACTAACTCTCAATTTGCCACTAATTAGAGTTAGCAACTATACAATAATACACAATAATAAAGATCCAAAATAACACCTTATTTCTCCAACTTAGTAAAAACACCAAAGTACAATATACATACAAAGTAAAACCTCTTTACACCTTATTACTCCACATAAACATTAAACATCAATAAAACAATGTCAAAAACAAATATGATACCTTAACCTTATACCTCCCACGCATTCACAACCACTATCCTTTGCACACCGCGACCAAAAAAAAATTCCCAACGAAGAGAATCGAACTCAGCACCTCTGCTGTCTAGTGATGAGTGTCATTTAGTTCATCATTTAATCATTATTTTTCAATCCGGGTAGGTGTCCTAAGGCTGTTTACGATAGTCAATTCAAGTAGATGTAAGACATTCTATTCATAAAATGGCTTTATTAGCAGAATAGTTAGTGTTTGTTGGGGGTTTTTCTGTCACTCTAAACCCTATGAACTTAAAGGAAACCAGATTATGCTTGCTGAAATAAAATTGCAGAAATAAAATAACTGTCAAAGAAACCTATTTACTTTTGTTAAATCTGAAAATGCATTCAAAAACTGAATTAAACTTGCTGAAATGAAAGTTGTAAGAAATTCAGAATTGCAGAAAGTAAACTAAATTTGCAAAATAAAAGAACAAAACTGAAAATAAACTTAGAAATGATAACTCGGAAATAATAATGAAACTACAAACTCTAAAACTGGAAATGATTTCGGCAAAATAAAGAAATGCATGAAAAATGACAGGTTTCCTATTTATTCTACTATAGACAGATTTAAACAAGAAAACCTGATGAAAAACCTTCTTCTGCTCCTGGAAGTGGCCCATGCTTCTTGGTTTAGAAGAAGGTGAAGAAGTAGCTCTGGTTTACTACTTAATCACTCCTTCAATCATAAAGCAAAACTGATAAAAACTACACTTTTTATTGAATCAAAAACATGCAAAAAAATTATGCATGTTACTGCTACAGAAATCTAATTTCTCACAATATTCAAAATTATCCTGATTGCAATCCTAAATCTCCCTTAGCTCAACCCAGATGGGAGCTGGTTATTTATATTACAAACATACTAAATCAGGCATGGAATGATTCTAATTTTAGGCATTTTAATAATGTTGTTGAAACTGCATTCCTAAAATATAGAATATGGTTACATGAATGAAATTTGTTTGTTGCACATTTACTGAAGGTATTTTGCATTGAAAAATGTGCACAACAGATTCACATAACTATCCTTAATACTCTCCTATAATTTTTCCACCTTTCCTGAGCTGTTCTGGTCAAAACTGTGCTTTTTCAGTTATTCTGGAGCAGTCCTGTTATTCCGGAGCAGTATCTCTGTTGTTCCGAAGCAGCGCCAAAATGCCCATTTTCAACACAATTTGTGGTTATTTTGCCAAGAATTTGGTGGATCAGACTTGGAAGTCTTTCAACAACCCATTCACACGCTCTTTTAAGTTGAATTTGACCAAATTCCAAGCCATGCACATCTTGCTGGAATTTGTCCAAGTTAAAATAGTCAAAATACAGTTTTGCACAGCTTGCAGTTTTGTCCTATTTTTAGTGCTATTTTCTATATTTGACAACTTCAGAGAGCATGATATGAATTTTATATATCCCACACGTGATTGCAATAACACATTTCACAATAAATTATTATTTATCAACAAAACTTATGCAAAAAATACAAAAAATTAGTAAAAACATAATATTATGCTTCTAAACAGTCAAACATGTAAATAGTAGTAAATATTGTATTTCATCAGCAAAATTAACATCAAAACATGTCAAAAATTTCTATTAAGGATGTCTAAAATAATCAATAATGATGTAATTTTTGGCCTCATCATCTAGCACTTTCGCTTAAACGCCTCTGTCGTTGGGTCACAAGTGCCCAACGAAGAAATACAGCACTGCCCTCTCTTTTATCTTCCTTTTGATGCCAAGAAAATAGAAAATGTAAACGTCTTCCACAAGCCACATGCAAACTGGTGAGCACTGTCCAAAATGTAAGTCACAGAATGCTTGCATTTATCATCTCACAGCACAGTATGAAAGCTGTAGTCCAGGTGCAATTGCCAATCCATCGACATCAAGCATAAAGGTAAGAATGCAGCCCAAACTCAGTTTCGAATATGCCAAGAACGGTTTCCAACATAGAACAAGCATGATTTCAAGGACGTCAATCAGAGATAAAAAACACAAAGCGTTGTTCGAAAGAATAGAGAAAACGCAAAATCGTAGACGCCAAGCGCAAATCGCAAGATACAGAGCAAATCATAAATCACAGATGTCAAAAATTTGTGGTACCCACTTTGGAAAAACATCCCCACTTATATAGCCATTTCTCCATAAATTTTGACGTCGACACTCCTCCAACGATGGCATCATATCGACGAAAGAATTCTTTTACTTCCGTCGCTTAAGGGTTGAAAGACCCTATAATAATAATTAAAATAATAATTATTATTATTTTATTAATAATAAATTAAACTTGGACCTTTGACAAATGTTTGAGTTAATTTAATTATTAATAATAAACATGGACCTTTGTATTAAGTTAAGCTTGGTTTTAATAAAAACCCTTAATGAGTCCAAATGGTTTTAAGAAAAACATTTAGCCTTGTCACCATGGTTTTAATAAAACCCTTTAACATAAAGAAGCTTCTCAAGATATTCTTGACATCACACTCTTTTGATATCAACACAAAAATGCCTTTTGACATCAATGACAACTTATACATTTGAGCAAGGACAATGTACCCAAAGTACCCAAAATTGCCAACACACTTGCCTGATTGAAGTCCTTTGGCTTAATCGTAGATAGAAAATAAAAATTTGCTTGTTGGAATGGTGTTATTATCCTTCTCTTTGTCTCCCTTTCATCTAGATTTCCAATGATTATATCTTTTGGATGATGGTTTTGTACATATCTAGATAGAGTTTTAGAAATAAGTTTTTGTGTTTCTTATTCTTCATCATCTGATTCCTCATGAAACTCTTCTTGATAACTTCCATCTTCCTAACACATAGTTTGTTGAATTGGTTCTCTTAAATCTATCTTCCCATAAATTGTTACATTTATACTTTCTACAATAGTGTGTGTTATCTTGTTGAAGCATCTATAGGCTTTACTCTTAGAGGAATAACCATGGAAAATTACCTCATCACATCTTGGGTCAAACTTGCCTGAGTTTAAATCTTCTCATATTATATAGCACTTGCTTCCAAAAACCATGAAGTGTTTTACAGTGGTCGGTCTTCCTTTACAAATCCCTTATGGAGTCTTGTGATGATTTACCCTCATTTGAGCCCTAATGATTATGTATACTATTGTGTTGATTGCTTCTCTCCAAAATCTATCTAAGAGTTTAGACTCATTTAACATAGCTCTAGCCATATTCTCAATAGTCCTATTTTTCCTTTCAACTACTCCATTTTGTTGAGGAGTTCTTGTTGCTAAGTATTATCTCTTGATCCCATGTTGTTCACAAAACTCTACAAATTCATTTGAGGTAAATTCTCTTCCTTTGTCATATCTCAAACACTTGATCAACCAGTTCCTTAAATGCTTTGAATTTTTCAAAAGCATCTAACTTCTCTTTCAGGAAAGCTACCCAAACCATTTTGGAGTAATCATCTATAAACAATATAAAGTAATTATCACCCTGAATGCTTTGTGTTTTGGTAGGAACACATAGATCATTATGTATTAGACTTAATGGCTCAGGTGACATATATCCTTTTGGTTTAAAGCTTGTTTTAGTTTGCTTTCCATGTTGACAAGGTGCACAGATTGTATTTTGTGGCCTTTTATTTTGGGTAAATATTTGATAGCCTACTTATTGCTTATGTTGACTATGTTGTAAAAATTTAATTGACCCAATATTCTATGCCACAACCAACTCTCATCTTCTTGTGATAGAAATCACTTTTCCCCTTTGATCTCACTAAGCATGTATAGATTGTTTGGAGTTCTTGCCTTGGCAATGACTTTTTAATATTTTGATTTTCTTATCTCACATCTATCTAGGTGGAATGTAACCATATGCCCTTGATCACATAGTTGACTTACACTTAACAGATTATGTTTTAACCCTTTAATATATATCACATTTTTTGTTCTTGTTTTTCCATTGTCTAAACTTGGAGTTCCTCTTCCACCAATCCTTGTTGATCCATTATCACCAAAACTTATCGATCCTCTATTGGTTTATTTTAGTGCAATGAATTTTTCTTTGTCTCCTGTCATGTGACTAGAGAAACCACTATAAAGATACCATTTTTTTTATTTATATTGAGCATGAAGGGCTGTTTGAACTAACATTGATCTAGCCTTTATATTTTCCCTTTCAAATTTCCTAGTTGTTGAAATTGTTTTTCTTTTACTAGACTCAGGAAATATAATTTTACACCATCTAGCCTTGTGCACAAAATTATTGCATTTGTAACATATAATATCATTATCCATAAGAGGTGCAAATGAATTGAAGTTTCTATTGACATTATTTCTTGCATGACCAATATAGTGTATAGATCTATGACCATATTTGTTACAAGAAAAACAATGACCATGGAAGAAATTATATAACATGTTTGAATGCCTTTGATATTGTGGTGGAGTGCTTCTTCTCTTGTTATTAACTCTCATCCAAGGTTCTTCTTTGCTTTCTTCATTTCTGATATCCTTTGCTTGCCTATATTTGTTTGAAGTTTATGCTTCTTGAAGGCTTGACTCCTTTTTTTGTTTCTCATATTCTACCTCTTGTAGTACCTTGGTCCTTTCAACTTCATTTTGCTTCTAATATTTCACATTATATTTCTCTTGTTATTAACAGATCTATCATATCCTGCTCAATTTTCTTTCCTTATTCTACCTTTATCTTGAGTTCTATGAGATTTTTTAGAAGTTCCATTCTCGCTTCTTCATCCTCTTGAATTTTTTCCTTCAAGATTGAGTTCTTCTCTCTAATTCTTTCCAATTTTTTGAGAGCAACAAATAATTCATCTTTTATATCAAAAATGGTCTCTTCTTCATTTTTAGAATTCATGTGTGTTTCTAATGGATCCTCCTCCAAGCTATTTGTCTTTTCATGGAGTGCCTCTCTCTGATACCAATTGAAGAACATGTTCTTATACTGAGAGGGGGGTGAACAATATAAGATACAAATTTTTGCTTTTTAATCCAAATGATAACATCAGAAGTATTAAAGTAATAAACATCACACAAAACATCACATACATGAGAAACATTATTTAACGTGGTTCACCCAATGTGGGCTACTCCATGGAGAAAATATTTCTTATAATTTTTTCTCAAATAAATTCTCTTTGGGAATCCTTTCCCTACAATGTTTATGGACCTTTTTCCAAAGGATACACCAATACCCTAATCAATTTTGTGGATCTCTATCCATAGGAGAACTCTTTCTCATTAGCTCTGAACAGTGATCTTCTAAAAGAACTGTTGCCACCACTACTCTGGATAATGGATATATATCCACTAAATACACCTATCCTCACTACCCTGGCTAATGGATCTTTATCCACTGGATACTATCATCTTCTATACTTTGTCACCTTCAAATATCTATCTCAAATCTGCACTAAACATAGTCATTCGGTCTAGCACAAATTTTCTCAATCTCTGTCTCTGGTCTAGCACAAACCTATCCTCAAATATGCACTAAAATTTATCCTCAATATCTATCCTCAAATCCATCCTCAAATATGTCCTCAAATATTTGTTCTCAAATCTGTATTGTAATCTTCTACAAAAGCTCACACAAATCTATCCACAAGTCTTCTCCAATACTTTCCTCAAATCTGCTCAACAATAACACACTAGAACTTGTACAAACTCATAGAAATATAAAGAGAATTGTTAGAGACTCAATATGCTTCACATTCATCATAATATTCAATCACTTTCAATCACTCTTTTACCACAAAAATATATAGAGAATTGTTAGAGACTCAATAGGTTTCACGTTCATCAACATTCAACCTCTTTCTCAAATCACTTTAGAATATATATAATTTGTTTCATAGAACTTGAGCTATCACTTCACACATCCACTTGACTAGGCTCAACCAAATCTACTCAATCAATCACTCAATAAAATAATACTTGCTCACAAACCCTAGTCCAAGAATATTAACACTCACTCAATTTTTTCCAACAATGCTTATAAACCAATCTCACATAACAACGATACTCATGTTCTTTGCAAACCCTAGTTCAAGTTCTTCACTCAATCAATCACTTCAACAACAATGCATATAAAACAAGGTTTTAACAACAACTCTCAATTCTATAAAACCTTGAAGAATTAATTCAAAACACACTCAACAATGCTTACCAAACAATCCTTTTCACTCCAAATTCACATTCACAACTTTCAACAATCACTCACTAGGAAGAATATGCCCATACCTTTATTTTATGTAGAAGTGACCTTGGAAAACCTATCTCAATCACAAATTTCTTTTTTTCCAATCTCAATAGTTAGATGATAAAATATCACACTAAATTTGTCACAAAATAACTCTCAATTACAAAGATAATCAAACTTAATTACACCTTATTTCTCCTTAAAATAATATCCAACACCACAAATCTCCAATCAGAACACTTCTTCCAAAACTCTAACTCATCAAAAGAACCTCTTAACAATTTAATTTCATTATAACCTTTTTCAGAAATATTTCTCAAAAACAATCCAAAATCTACTTATGAATCCCTACTTAATATTGCATTAATTAAATAAATCACTTTCTAAAATAATGCAATAAATCAATTTCCATATTTTCTAAGGTAAAACAAATTTACCCTAGCCAAAATAACCTTTCATCACTTAGGTTAATATCATAACCTAACTTCCACCTTATTCTTCCTAAGACCTTATCAATATGCAAATATAATTTCTAACTTTCACGTTATTCCTCCTAAGACCTTAGCACATGAAAATTAAAATATTTTCAAAAAATTTATTATCCTTTTCACAATCCATGAGGCTCAAACTTGCACCAATCTCTCCACAACACCTTGGGCATGACTTCCACGTCGTGTGAGCCACGTGCTCCTTTGATGCCTTAAAGCGCAATATGTACTTTGACCTCCTCACGATCCTTAAGAGCCTTTGGCTCTTCCTTCGATGTGACGCTTGCTACCACTCTTTGCAATTTGGAGGCACTAGATTAAATTTTGCATGATCTTATCCAATATTGTAGATGCACACTTTTTTAATTGAATGCCAAACTTTATTTTGGCTAAGGTATAAATACCTTATTCCTTCTTTGTCATGCACATCGGTGGAGGAAATTCATTAGGGAGTCAGCGCTAACATTTACCTTCAAATAATTTTTATTTATAATCATTTAAATTCAACATAATTTAAATATTATAAATTAAATATTTAAATCTCCTATGGGCTTTTTAAAGTAAAAGCCTCCTTGTTTTAGAAAACCTTTTTGATTTTATTTACAATTATTTAAATTCAAAATAATTTAAATATTATAAATTAAATATTTAAATCTTCTTTAGTCTTATTAAAATAAAAGCTTCCTTAGGTTTTAGAAAAACCTTTTTGATTTGCCCAACCATGGTTTTAATAAAAACCTTTTAATTTGTGCTTCACATAATATTAAAAAAAAAACATTATGAAGCTCTTTTGCCATCAACCTTTTGCATTACTCAATTTATCCTTTTGATATCAATGATAATTTATCCTTGACATCAATGACAACTTCATCTACTCAAAATGTCCAACAGTATCGGGATTTCATAGAGCAACGTCTGTGCTTCTCATCGAATGTGATCTACATAATGTATTTTTTTTGACAATCTAAGGCATATTGGAGGTCTCTTGCACTCATCGAATAGGACCATGGAATTTTATGTACGCCCAGGGAATGCATTTCTTTGCATTTGAAGGATGACATCCAAAATTTTTAATCGTAGGCATCGGATCAAAACTCGATTTTTAGGTCTCAAGGATGTCTAAGTTTTTCATGACACACCTCCTAGACAACAAAAAATGATAAATAACATCAAAACACAATACACAAACCAACAAGACCTTCACATCTGTAAGTGGAGAGGTATTCATCCTACGTCTCATAGCTAGATCATTTGATCTATGCATTTGTCACCCCCAAATACCCAATTCATTCTTCACCTAACACAAGGGCCCTATAATGGAGTCTTGAGCGCTCTTACCGAAGGTAAACCTATGCTCAAGTTCATATAGTAAGGCTTCATCTATAGAAAGCTTGAGATCATTTTTTCTCTAATAAAGTCAAGTGTCACTATATTTTTTTTTAATATCTAAACATAGCCCTTATAACAAATATACATAAACTTCTACCTTACCCATGCAACCTCACAACAAGCCATACTAGTCTACGTAAGCTCCTCATAAAATGATCCATCAAATTTGAGACCTTCAACTTACTTAAAATGAATTTTCTATATTTTACTAATGCAAACAGGATTTCCAAGGGAAGAACCTCACAAATTGTAGAACAATAATTTTCTAATACATAGAGCTTTTCTTTATACCCCATTAAAACCTTTAACCTTTACAACAAGAAATACTATTACTATATCATTAACTCATTCACCCAAAAAAACATACTCATCATTCATACTATAGTTGGGATATTAACCCTAACATAAATATTTCATAGAATTTCCCTGATCCAAGCTCCAAAAAGTATTCCAATACTTTGACTTACACATGACTATTTTTCTTTTAGTAAAGCAATGAGGCAAGGAAAACTCTAGAAAATCACAATGCCCATCTAGTTTTTGGTATCCGAGCAAATCCCAGAGAGCATACTCCCTAGGAACCTCTAGATCTCTAAAGTCAACTTGTGAAGAATAAGATATTTTTGGTTTCTAATCCAACTCTATTGGAGAGCATAATCCCTGATCTCACTTCACAAATATCGCTATATCTTTACCTTGCCAAATACCTCTATTTATAATGGAACTCATCCTCCCCACATAACCATTTTTTTATTATTAAAAATTGTTGGAGATGAGCCCATCATAAATGCTATCTAGAAATTGAAGTCATATTTGACTTTGCACCCGGGGTGGTCCAATAACAATCAAACACATACCAACTCTTCAACTAATCTTTACTTCATTCCTGAGAAACTAGTTAATTAACCTAGTTAATCACAATTAACTTGTAACTAATATAGGGACAAAATAACACTAGATTTAATGCCTCTTCAATGTTGTCCATTAATCAAGCTTAACACAAGACCATGTTTAACCAAATAAACCAATATTGACAACTAATTTCCCAACTAACTAAGGAGACAAAGAAAAATTCCAAATAAATGCTTTAAATGCCACTAAAAATTCATGTTTAGCATCAAATTCTCCTAATTTAGCAAAGCATACTAACCATTTCTATTTCATAATCACCTATATGAAATCAAACCTTGAGCTATATAATGCAAGCACAAAGTAGGGGGTAAAAAGTGGGATGTTACATACTCCCCCCCATAGGCTAAACACAGTTCCCTATGTTTCATTCCCAAGGTTAGTCAAATGCATTTCCATTCATCATAAAGAACAAATCAAGCATTGATCTAATATTTTGCAACCACATTCAAATCATGCAATCTATTATGCAATCTGATTATGCAAACCCCATTTCCATACTATTTTTTTTCCTGTGGTTGGTATTTTTAAGATAGTCAATATCACCATCCCACTAGGAGACTAGTCTAGGACATCATAATCCAATAGTATAGTCATGGAGATGTGAGGGTAAATTTATCTTCCTTATTTTTTTTTTTACCCTCTGGATTGTCTTTCTCATCCTTTCTCTTTAGCCAATTACCCATTCCTAGTGGTTGAGCAACTCCTTCTTTAAAATGATAAGAACAACCTCTTCCACCTAACGATAATATTTAGACCTGAAATGCAGTAAACAAACATTAGTAGTACCATACTCTAAAAAGATAAAGCACGTATGCTGCATAATCATGTTTTAGTTTTTCATAATAATATCCATTACTTCATCAAGCATCATCAAAATTTAACCAATCCATGCATAAAATAATAAAATCCATCAATCTACTTAGCTTGAATAAGTATTCATTATGCTAATCCAAAGTCTTAACTGAAATCAGGCACTAAATAGTGTCCTCAAATTAGTACAAAAAGTGTTTTTTCATGTCTTTCACTTTTTTCCAAGTTGCATTTTTCTTAGAATAAAGATTCCATTGGATCTTACACTACTCCACATTCCATTTCCTCATTTTTTTAGTGCATAACTCAAGTTTCTTCATGGGCTTGACCTTGATGTATGTTGGATTCATCATCTGCAACTTAGAAACATCTACAACATGAGTAGGATCATATATGTACTTCCTAAGGAGGGACACATGGAAAGAATTGTGGATCTTTACCAAATTAGGTGGCAAGTTGAGTATGTAAGCAACATGACTAATTTTTTCTAGTATCGTAAATGGTCCTACATATCTAGGATCCAACTTAGTGGACTTAATTGCACTTTTCATAGGTTTGAATCTTAGGAACACCTTGTCTCCCACAAAAAATTCCAAAGGAGACCTTCTCAAGTCTACATATTTCTTCTGGAGGTTCGAAGCTTCTCTAAGCCTCTAATGGATTATCTTTAGTTGCTCTTTCATTTCCTTCAAATATTTTGGTCCAACATTGACACGATCTTTAGTATTATACCATGATAATGGAATTTTGCACCTATGACCATACAAAGGCTCAAAAGAAGCCATTTTTAGAGAGGCATGGTACCCATTATTATATGCAAACTCAACTAGATGCAAGAAGTCTTCCCAATAAGAATTTTGGTCCATGTAATACATGTGAAGCATGTCCTCTAACACCTTATTGACTCTCTCAGTCTGTCCATCCATCTCAAGATATGCAGAACTTATGTTTAGTGAAGTACCAATTTATTTATGGAGAGCTTGCCAAAACTCTGACGTAAACCTTGAGTCTCTATCCAAGATGATAATTTATAGAAATCCATATAATCTAAATATGTCCCTAGAAAACCTATTAGCAACAACTACTGCATCATCAATAGTACTACCAAGAATGAAGTGTGTAACTTTGGTCAATTTGACAACTATTACCTATTGGGCACTGAATTGCACCAATTTTTCACTCGACACTATGGTTGTCTATCTTCCTATTTTTTGTCTAGGCTTGCAACCGATAGCTACAAATCAGAACTCAATATTGGATGGACCAAAATAGGGGTTTCTGATCCAACCTCCAGAGTAGGTTGGTTCCTTGTCAACTTATCATATTGTTGACATAATTATGCTCACTTAGGGTTTGAGGTTTAGGGTAAGAGAAGATTAGGGTTAGAGAAATGTGAATAATAGTGGATGAATAGGTTAAAAACATTGCACTACCATTGAAATCTCCCAAAAACTATATCAAAGATATATACTTAGACCAACATTATCTCAAATCAGATTATCTCTTATCTATTAAAGCACAACAAAGAAATATTATAGCAAGCAATTTTAATATCCATGCAATGATAATCCAAATAACAAAATTCACCGATACCTAGATTTCACAAAAATGTACTCCCTAATAACATAGAACAAACTTAGAAGCAGATTTCAATTACTGTAATAGCTAGTAATCCATTAATTAGGCACAAAATAACCATTAAAGCATTTACATAAATACAACTAAAGAATTTAAACCTCTGATATCAAGCACGAGAACATAGATTTGGGGTAAATATCAATGTAATGCTCCTTCCATTAGCTTTTCAAGAATATTTACAAGAGCATAGTCAAACACACTAGAGCCGACCCTTAAAAATGAGGGTTCGACCTCTATTTATAGTTTTGCAAAATTAAAATAATCAAGAAGTATTACAATGATCTTGTTTTGACAACACAACAAAAATATCTAGCTAGCATCAGCTCACTAGTTCATCCTCTGGGAAATCTACCAAAATAAGGTCCACCATGGTAGCTCGGGGCCTCTACAACTTGCTGGCCACTCAATGAAATTGGAGTTTCGATCATTAGAGATCATGCCTTTCTGTCAATTCTTCTTGGGAGTGATCTACCATCGTCGATCTGTAACCACCTCTGGTTTGATCTTATGGAAAACCTTCGAAACTTCATATTCCAATTGACTATTACAATATCAGTATAAAAATATCCTTTAAACATCCAAGATTCATTGACATAACCTCCACCATTGATTCTCCTCATCGTATGGTTCAGATCCAATCCGACATAAGCTTTATCAAAATGGCAAGGAGAATTAAGCACCATCTTGCTTTAAAATATTGATGATGTCATCCTTTTGCATCAAAAGCTATGAAATCTCTAATCTGGATCCCTGATATCTAAACATTGAATCCACTCTTATTTATTCAGAATACATCATATTCCACATCATCTTCTTCAATCTGCATTAGAATTTTGATGATGTCATCCTTTCCCTATTGCTTTTGTGGATTCCATTCTGGGTAGAACAAGTGCATAGGCATGTAATCATATATCCAGGCCCACCTTGCTGTGAGGTCACTCATCCATTTCAAATAAACTTCATGATAAAACACCCAACCATGTCACCATTCTAGGTCCAGAGTTAGTCATATAACCCTTTTTCATGAATCCGCAATTTCATCGTTCCATTGTCTCACTTTGCCTTCATTTCAAAAAGGAAACACTTCATTCATCCTATGAATCACCAATCCACACTTCTTCACCACTGATGTCATCCTTTCCTTGAAACTTTTACATATTTGAGGGTAGCACTAATCTAGAGTCGAGCAACAAAAGAATTTCCAAGAATTGGGTATTCCCATACTTAGCCACTCACAAAGATGCCAATCCACATTCTTTCATTGCTGACATCATCACTTCCTTAGAACTTTTATGGATTTGAGACCCACCACTATTCTAGAGCCGAAAAGAAATCACCCGAAATCACTTCAAGTATGAAAACTTCACTAACTATTGGATGGATTCATATCTTCTATCCCGGATCTACTTCAAAGTGCACTACAAGGTTTGCAAAATGATGACTCTATCACTTAGGTAAAATTTTACAAAATTTCACTAAGTATGTGGCCATTTTGGGCCTACATTCTGGTGCCTCCCGAGTGGATTTGCTTGCAAAGGCAATTGAACTCATAGTCTTATCCATTGGGCATTAGGATTCAAATGCACTTCTAAAAAATATATATTTTACAGAATAACTTCCATACAAACACTACTCTCTAAAAGTTTTATTAATTTGCTGAGAGAGTAGAGATTCATATCAAAGTGATGCCAAAAATACTTAGACGGATCCACTAATACCAATTATTTCTATTGTCTTGAGAACTATACATAACTCTACCCCATTTATAAATATTTATTACACCAAGTATACCTTCACACAAAAATGCTACTCTATGGGCTTCATGCCTTTATTGCTTATTTCTAACAAATTGTCAAAGTAAAAATAGAAATAAAAAACTTATGTATATGTACAAAAAAAAATGACTTAAGTGTGAGCCCCTTCTGGGCCTGTAGCTGTTCCATATTGTTCTCCTTATTCTTGAGTCTCTTCCTCTACTTCTTCTTCTTTAGGAGTAGGTACTTTTTGATTTCACTTACCAAAAGTATCTCCAAACAACTGAATCATTGATTCCAAAGACTATAGAGCTTATTTCTAGGCTTCTTCAGAGGGATTTGAGGTTTCTTTAAGCTACTTATAAACATATTGTAGTTCTCCAACATACTTATAGTTAGTAGTGTTCCCTCTAGTCACTAAGTCTTCCATGAGATCTTTCAAACAGGTACCATCCATGATCAATTTGGCAGCTTGTTCTTGAGATAAAGGCTCTTCCAATGAATCAATTCTAGCTTCATCCTATAAATTTTTATTGATGCTTTGCTAGACTTCCTCCATAGATAAAAATTTGAGATCCTCCTTCAAGATTCCTTTGAAATCAACCTGAATCATTTCCTCATTTATTTCAATAATATCCTTAATCCCCATGTCCATCATGTCAACTAGTAGCTAGGCCCTTTGAATTGCCCTATGCTTTTTAACCACTACTTTGGCAATAAATTTGGCCAGATTCCATTCCTTATTAGGAATTGGTTTAGTAGCATCACTGAGTCTGCTACCAACTAGTCTATACATTTGTTCTTCCAAAATCACCATGGGTTGTAACTCTCAAGTGATTTGATCCAAATATTTATGAATGGTGGAGAGCAGTTGGCTGGTATCTTCAAGATAATCAATTATAAGATGAAGTCCTAAACACTTTTCTTGAACCTTAGAAAGCAATTCTTTCTTAATATTTTTCAAATCATCCTTAGAAAAATCCTAAGGACTTAGCCTTTTCAATATCAAGCTGATGCTTTAGGTTCTAAATTTATTTTGCCTGCTCTTCATTCAGATTCTTTTATTCTTCTAACTGATCCTTCAACTTATTGGCATTTTGAAATTTTTCTTGCCAAACCTTAACCTCTTTCTTCAGAGCCTTTTCTATCTCCTTTTGATCATTAAGACTCTTTTTAATATTTTCAAATCATTTTTCTAGCTTATCCACCTTCTCATTGGCCATATCATTTTTCGCATAGAAGGTATCTAAGTGGGCCCTGGCTATCACCAGCTCGTCTTCAATAGGGAGCTTGTCAATATCTTCTGTGACCTCCTTTGCTCGATAATCTTGAGTAGCCATTTCATTCTCTGGTTTACTTACTAGCATAATCATAGAACTTGATACCCTTTGTCTAGTAATAGGGTCAACATACATACTTTTTCTTCTCACAGCCATCCTTCTGGAAGGCTTGGCAAGCTTCTCTACCTAGTAATCATTTATGCTTTGAGTGGTTGCCTACTCTTTTGGTGTAGTAACAAGTTTTGAAAAACATGTAGCCAAGGGAGATGAGGACATCAAAAACATAAGGGCAAACTAACTTGTTGTTGGTGGGGCTGAAGATATATTTATAATAGTATATGTCATGATAGTGGACTCTGTAAATACCACTGTTGTTGATACATGTAAATTTAAAGAAATAGATACATGACCGACAATGGAATGGGTGGATGAACTTGGAACATAGTGTCCCATTGATGGTGGTGATGAAAAATATGGAGGTGGAACAATTGTGGTTGTTGAAGTAGATACCTTAGAAGTGGAATATGGGGTTTGAGATGGCTATGACAAAATAAAACTGACCTGTACCTCCATAGTTGTTTATGAGACATGGGGTGGACTGTGAGAGGTAGGAGGTACATTTGCCACATTTTATTGATTAGAAAGGGATGGATGTCATTTGGGGATTATTGAATATGAATAGGAGTAGAGGGATTAGAAGCCATAACTTCACCTATAGAAGTAGGGTGTTCTCATTCAGCTTCTATTTCTAGCTGTTGCTCTTGATCAATCAATTCTTCCATGGCCAAATCAACTACCTCTTTAGCAATTTCCTCCATGTCCATTTTTTTTCTTCAAAATTTCTCAGTCCTCTCTTTCTTGGGATCTCTTAGTCCTCCTATGAACTAATTGGAAAGCAACCATTTCATCTCTAGAATATTCTTCCAATACATCTTCTTGCACTACTCCAAAAAGTTGTGATTTCTCAGTAATGGGACGTGTCTCAATAGACGCTGCAGGAGTAAAAGACGGTCTGAACCTAAAACTTTCATCCTTTTTCCTCCAATTAACATTTGTGTCTGGAGGTTTTCCCCCTAAAGCTAGATGTCTAGGTATGGATATTGTTTCAATAATAGGTGTACTAATAGCCTTTTCTTTAGAATACTGCATTTTTCTCATCAACCTAGCCCTATTAGGAAATTTCTCCACCTACTTAGAAGTAGGATTAGAGGTTTTTAGCACCTCATCTATCGTCAAAGGAGATTTTTGATCTATAGGGGGTTGGAGGGATTCATAACCACCTTGGGGTTTTTCAACCATTAATACTATATGTATGATATCCTTCAGTCTCCAAGTATTAATATTCTTATTACATCTTCTTGAAAACTTCTTATCAATATTCATTACAAATTTAGATTCAATTTTTCCAATTTCAACTCTCATACACCACCAATCCATAATCTTTGCTTCATCCCATGGCCCTTTATACTCCTCTTCTTCTCCTTCCTCTACAATTTATTTCTTAGGTAGAGGTTATTTTTTCTTTGCAGACTTGGTCTTGGAGGAGGGATCCTTTTTCTTTGTCGATTTTTCTTTGACCTTACTAATCATATCCTTAGTAATCTGATGATTGGGCTTATGATTAGGATCAAAATATTCAATATGCTCATAAAATCTAAACATGGTGGTAATTGATCCATCTTTGTGACATTCCACTCTAAAATAGTAGTCTCATAATTATTTCTTCCCTATTCAAAATGAGCCCTGGGATTTTTATCAAACTTGTAGGCCTTATCTCCATTTAGGGTTTTGTTTCTTGTAGTGAAAATGTCATCCAGGTCATAACTCCATCTTTGAGGAATATAAAATAGACCTAACCTATCGAGGTATCGATCAATTTGCTGAATTTTCCCCTTCTTGGTGATGGTAATGTCACTAAAAGTGCAATGGGTAAGCAAATACTTCTTTTTCCTCCTCGAACCATAGTTCGCATCAATGTACTCTACCTACCTCAGATGTTCCAAGGCAAAAAGTCTCTTTGTGACAAAGTGGGGAAAAAGGAAAGGTTTACCCATGAAACCATATAGTTTGATGACTATACCTTTAGTTTAAAAATACCAATCTCCTTCTACATCCTTAGTCCTCAGAATCTTCTTGGCCAAGGGTGGCAATCTGGGAAACTTATCATACATTATTTTGAGGGCTGGTCCAAGAAATTCCAAATTGAATCTATAGTAAGACTCACTGCTTCTTAAGTGACTTGTCCAATAATACACCAGCACGAGTTCTTCTTTAGAGGTCTTATCATTGATCAGAATCCATAGCATTCTATATTTAATAGCAGCATAGAACATCCATATCAGTTTTGAACAATTTCTAAAACTAGGAGCAACAACGCCCCTCTTCATGCTTACTAGCTACTCATGTATTCTTTGGGCAAGAAAATTTGGCCAGTAAAAATAAATCACTCTTGTCCCTTTCTTTCCTGTATCATTTTCATACATTCTCTCATTAGAGATACAGTATGCAGTGGTGATTTTCCAACCATAAACCATTCTATCAGAGTCCAAACCCTCCTTGCAAGCCAACATAGAGAATAGGATGGGGTTTATAAATTTATTAATGGAGATAGGGACTTCAGGAAATTTTTCCCAGGATTTGGTATTAAGCTACTTATAACCCCAATTCTTAAATGACTCACCATCATTAGCTCACTTCTCTATGGTATAAAATCCAATTTGTTCAAAAATCCTAAAGGGTTTCGATGCTACTGGTGGGTCATACCCTAAGGCAAAGAGTTTATGATAGAAAGAGGTAGTGATGCTAAAAAGGGTTTTGCCCTCATGGGTCTTTACTGCTTTAGCCAATGGGTCATAAAAATTTACTATCATAGCTATTAACTCAGGGCATGGGTGAACATAATCACAAATATAAAAGGAGAGATAAGAAAGGATGGAACATCTATTGAGCAAGGTGCAGCGATAGTATTGTCATTGTTGTCAACACAGTCAGATAGATTAGTTGATGCCATGGATAGGAGTTCAAAGGTTATTCAGAGTATGTACATTGAAGTTAAATGCTTATGAGGATGTTTTTGATGTTTGGGTGAAGTTGTTATAGGTTGTCCAAGAAGACCGAAGTGGCCCATATGCAAAAGATAAAAGAGAAGCGAAAAAGCAAAAGAAAAAAAGTGTCGCGATATCACGACATGTTGCATTTTCATGGCCAAAAGAGAAGAGAAAATGCAAGGAGAAAAAGTGTCACGATATCGTGACATGTTGCATTTTTGCAGCCAAAAGAGAAGAGAAAATGCAAGGAGAAAAAGTGTCGCGATATCGCGACATGTTGTATTTTCACGAGCCGAAGCAAAGAGAAAGAGCAAGGAGAAAAAGTTTTGTGATATCACGACATGTTGTATTTTTGTGGGTCGAAGCAAAGAGAAAAAGCAAGGAGAAAATGTGTCGTGATATCGTGACATATTGTATTTTTGTGGGCAGAAGCAAAGAGAAAAAGCAAGGAGAAAAAGTGTCACGATATTGCGACATGTATTTTTGGGGCCAAAGCAAAGAGAAAGAGAGAGAAAGAAAAAGTGTCGCGATATCACATGTCGCATTATCATGACTCAAAAAAGGCAGCCAGACAGAGAAATAAAAAGTGTCACGATATCGTGACTCAAGAAGGGCAGGCAGGCAGAGTAACAAAAGTGTCGCGATATCGTGACATGTCACATTTTCACAACTCAAAGAGGGCAGGCAGGCAAAGTAACAAAAGTGTCACGATATCGTGACATATCACATTTTTACGACTTAAAAAGGGCAGGAATGCAGAGAAAGAAAAAGTGTCACGATATCGTGACATGTCACATTTTCACGACTCAAGAAGGGCAGGCAGGCAGAGTAACAAAAGTGTTGCGATATCATGACATGTCACATTTTTGTGACTCAAGAAGAGCCTCAAAATAGAAATGAACAGTCATGGAAAAGAAAACGAATAGTCATCAAAGGAGAAAACAAATGCATGCACAAGGGAAAAGAAAACGAATAGTCATGAAGGAGAAAATGAACAGTCATGGAAGGAGAAAACGAACAGTCATGGAAAGAAGTGGACGCATGCCCATGTGGAGAAAACAAACAGTCGAAGAAGGAGAAAATGAACAGTCATCAAAATAAAAATGAAAAGCTTTTTCGAAAACCAAAATGCATGCATGCACAAAGTAGAAAATGAACAATCATGACCGAGAAGACGAATAGTCATGGTAGGATAATATGGTGTCAATTCATTGCATGTAACATG
Organism: Wollemia nobilis; assembly: GCA_028583015.1. NCBI lineage: Eukaryota > Viridiplantae > Streptophyta > Pinopsida > Araucariales > Araucariaceae > Wollemia > Wollemia nobilis. The sequence continues at coordinate 17,956,173 of JAQPPZ010000521.1, forward strand.
TTTGATGAAATGCCTACTCTATATATATGAAAGGAGTTACATAAAGAAAGCGTTACAATTGACAAGTGGCATATGAGAAATGAAAGAAGAAGTTACAACTGGAGTTACAAAGAGAAAGGATTGTTATAAAAGGAGTGTTGCTTGGAGAATTTACAACGAGGATTTTATCTTGCGAAGAGAGCGAGAGGTGCGCGACAGGTGATCGAGAAGGGTGTGTGTTATGTGAATTGTGGGCAATGTTGAGTAAGTAATAGATCGGTTAGGGTCTTGTAAAAGTGAAGGTATTTATATGTCAATCTTCTAGTTTCAAAATTGAAGTCCAAGTTGGTGCTTGGCATCAGGGGTTGGTGCTCCTTCCAGTTGGTGCTGGTAAATCAGGGTTTGGTGCACCTTTTTGTTGGTGTAGATAAATCAGTGGTTGGTGCTCCTTTCTGTTGGTGTAGATAAATCAAGGGTTGGTGCTCCTTCTAGTTGGTGCTAGTAAATCATGGGTTGGTGCTCCTTTCTATTGGTGCAGATAAATCAGGGGTTGGTGCTCCTTTCTGTTGGTGCAGATAAATTAGGGGTTGGTGCTCCTTCCAGTTTATGCTGGTAAATCAGGGGTTGGTGCTCCTTTCTGTTGGTGTAGATAAATTAGGGGTTGGTGCTCCTTTCTATTGGTGTAAATAAATCAGGTGTTGGTGCTCCTTCCAGTGTGTGCTGGTAAATTGATTGTAAAGTTGTTGCTTTGCAAAGGCTGGATTTGGATGGGAGTCCAAACAGTCAATTTTTGAGGAGTAGCCAAAATTGGTGAACCTCGGTACATCTTGTGTTGTGTGATTAACTCTTGTTATATTTGCTTTATTTGGTTTTAAGTTTTCATTATTTTATCTTTAAGAGTTGAAGATTTAAGTTTTAAAGAGCTACACTGATTCACCCCCGCCTCTCAGTGTCATTGTGAGACTAACAATTGGTATCAGAGCCAGTTTCCCTTGTCAGGCTAAATCATCTAGGGTTGATCTTGGATTAGTACGCAATGGGTAAGAAGAATAGATCTTCCTTCAATAAGGTATCTCAGTCAGTTTCAGTTCCTATGGAAGATAAAATTGAACTAGAAAAGATAGGAGTGAATTCTGAAGTATATGATGAAAACCTTGAGCTTGAAGTAGATCTAGAAGGTGAGTTGATAACTGCATTTGAAGAGTTGAATATAGAAAGGAAAAAGAATAGAAGATTGTCCAAGAAGTTGGAAGAATATTGGGATAAGATCAAAGATCTCTTCTTAAAAATTCATAAATCCAATTAAATAGAAGAAGCCTTGAAGTCACACCTAGATGATAAAGTCGATGTATGTAGCAAACGTGAAGAGGAATCTAACAAATTTTTTAGTGATCTAAAGCTACAAGTAGAAGAGTCCAAAAGGATTGAAGAAACTCTCAGGTCATAGATCAATGAAAAAGATATTATCTACTGCAAAAAAGAAGAGGAGATTATTTTATTGAGGAAACAACTAGAAGAGGCCAATACAAATCTCAAATTTGAGAAGAGCACAGAGTTGTTAGATAAAATGATAAGGCAATAAAGAAGCCCCATGTGTAAGCTTAGTCTTGGATGTGAAGCTGAACAACCTTCATATTCTAAATCTGTAGAGAAGAAGAAGTCCACTGCTGAAGGATCAAAGCAAGAAAATCTTGAAGCTGAATCTTCAAAAGGAAGAAAATCTCAAAGGAGATCTACAGTAAAGCAACCACAACAAAATAGGTTCTATCACTCTCACTTTATTCATAATAATGATTTTAATGGCTATTGTTTTAGATGCAACCATTATGGTCACAAGGCAATTTATTGTGGATTGAATAATAGATCAAAGAGTTATGCTAGTAGAAATACATTTGTTATTTTGGTTGAACACCATGTGCAATGTTTTAAATGTAATGGTCATGGGCACATAGCAAGGTTTTGTCCAAGAACTTTTGTATCTAATCTAAGGCAAGATAGTAGATTTCATCAGATGCAAAGAATACAACACAGAAAGAGAAGAAATCATGTGCATCAAAGAAAGAAAAATAATCATCCATCAAGGATGCACAAGAGACAACCACCCAAGAGAAATGTTCAAGTTCACGAAAAGGTTCAAAATAAGGATGCAATTGAAAAAATCAAGCCCAAGTTCAAGAAAGGTTGGAGAAAGAAAGAAGAGAGGAAATCATGTCTCCTTGGACTGAAGGAGACTACTCCTCTATTGCACTAAGTAGCTCTAGAAAATAATATTAAAGTTTTATTTTAATGCTCCTATGTTGTTTGGTTATCTAAGGATGAAAGGCAAGTAGTCAGGGGGAGTTGTCGTATAGTTTTCAAAGTGTGTTTCAGTTCATGTAGTTGTTTGTGGAGGTAATAAGAGAGAATTAATTTTCTCTAAAGAAGTAGCCGTTATCAAATAGATGCCAGAGTCAAAGCAAACAGTGACACTAGCACCCAGTTAGTCAAGAGTGCCAAGTGGCACATGCAAGGCAAAGACGTTGAGAGAATAGCATCCAGGTGGTGAAGCACCAAGTAGGACAAGATGCCTATGCACCTAAGAAAGTCTTGCATTATTTGATAAATGTGAGATATTTCCCAAGGAATCCCTTGATCGCAATGAGAAGAAATTCTTCTTGGAATCATGTGAAGAATGTTCACCTAAGACATTGAGTAGCCCTGACATATGCCTTAGCAAGAAGCAGAATATTGAGTGTTGATGACTGCGCATAGATTAAGGCTCCAATGCTAGATGTAACGGTCCATTGTCAATACCTATGCAAGCGATGGAAACATTCATGGTAGCTATTAGAAACTAGAGGCATTGAGTTTCACAACAGATGCGAGGCCAATTCGTCAGTCACAAAGGAGGTGGCAGTCAAAAGGCTGAAGAAATTACATGTAGGCTACTTGGAGAGTCGATCATTTTTGGTTTGGAGTAACTTTTGCACAACTGAGAGTTGCATGTTGATCAAACTATACTAAATAAGTAAAAGCAAGGTACAACAGGAATTATAATATGATGAGTAGAGATTAGAGTGCTTATCCAAGAAGACTTTATGATAGAAATAGTACTAGTGGAGGTGCATTCTATCATGGAGACAGGTTGGTCACGTAGAACTGTAAGAAACAAGAGTCAGTCTCCTTATCCATAGAAGAGGTAGAATATATTGCAGCGACAACGTGTTGTACGTAGGAGAAAGTTGCGAAAGGTGAGGCTAAGTTGGATTTTTTTTCCAACAACAGAGCAAGTAGCGGATATCTTCACAAAACCATTGCCCAAGGAAGTCTTTGAGTACCTTCGCAATAAATTAAGAATGTTCATGCTTCCCAAGAATTTATTAGCTATAGGGACCACATTCTCAGGGGGACCATTTGTGTATTTGTTTATCTTTTTTCTCATGTTTGTGATTTTTTCTAAGTGTAATAATTTTTGCCTGAGCATGTTATGCATGGACTCAGGGGGAGTCTATAGTAGCCCTTTGATATTGTTGTCAAAAGGGGAAAAGAGTTACAAGAAATTGCACGTGTGTTGCCAACAATTCCAAAGGGGGAGATTGTTGAGCAAGGTGCAGTGACAGTATTGTCATTGTTGTCAACACAGTCAGATAGGTCGGTTGATGCAGTGGACAGGAGTTCAAATGTTATTCATAGTATGTACAGTGAAGTTAAATTATTATGAGGATGTTTTTGATGTTTGGGTGAAGTTGTTACAGGTTGTCCAAGAAGACCGAAGTGGCCCATATGCAAAAGATAAAAGAGAAGTGAAAAATCAAAAGAAAAAAAGTGTCGCGATATCACGACATGTTGCATTTTCGTGGCCAAAAGAGAAGAGAAAATGCAAGGAGAAAAAGTGTCGCGATATCGTGACATGTTGCATTTTCGCAGCCAAAAGAGAAGAGAAAATGCAAGGAGAAAAAGTGTTGCGATATCGCGACATGTTGTATTTTCACGGGCCGAAGCAAAGAGAAAGAGCAAGGAGAAAAAGTGTCGCGATATCATGACATGTATTTTCACGGGCCAAAGCAAAGAGAAAAAGCAAGGAGAAAATGTGTCACGATATCGCGACATGTTATATTTTTGTGGGCAGAAGCAAAGAGAAAAAGCAAGGAGAAAAAGTGTCACGATATCGTGACATGTATTTTTGGGGCCAAAGCAAAGAGAAAGATAGAAAAAGAAAAAGTTTTCGGATATCGGGACATGTCGCATTATCACAACTCAAAAAGGGTAGCCAGGCAGAGAAAGAAAAAGTGTCGCGATATCGCGACATGTCGCATTTTTGCGACTCAAGAAGGGCAGGCAGGCAGAGTAACAAAAGTGTCGCAATATTGCGACATGTCACATTTTTGTGACTCAAAGAGGGCAGGCAGGCAAAGTAACAAAAGTGTCGCGATATCACGACATGTCACATTTTTGTGACTTAAAAAGGGCAGACAGGCAGAGAAAGAAAAAGTGTCATGATATCGCGACATGTCGCATTTTCGCGACTCAAGAAGGGCAGGTAGGCAGAGTAACAAAAGTGTCATGATATTGCGACATGTCACATTTTTGTGACTCAATAAGAGCCTCAAAATAGAAACGAACAGTCATGGAAAAGAAAATGAACAATCATCAAAGGAGAAAAAAATGCATGCACAAGGGAAAATAAAACGAACAGTCATGAAGGAGAAAACAAACAGTCATGGAAAGAGAAAACGAACAGTCATGGAAAGAAGTGGATGCATGCCCATGTGGAGAAAATGAACAGTCGAAGAAGGAGAAAATGAACAGTCATCAAAATAGAAATGAAAAGCTTTTTTAGAAACCAAAACGCATGCATGCACAAAGGATAAAATGAACAGTCATGACCGAGAAGACGAACAGTCATGGTAGGAGAATATGGTGTCAATTCGTTGCATGTAATGTGTTTGACGAAATGCCTACTCTATATATACAAAAGGAGTTACATAAAGAAGGTGTTACAATTGACAAGTGGTGTATGAGAAATGAAAGAAGGAGTTGCAACTGGAGTTAAAAAGAGAAAGGATTGTTATAAAAGGAGTGCTGCTTAGAGAATTTATAGCGGGGATTTTATCTTGTGAAGAGAGTGAGAAGAGAGCGAGAGGTGCACGATAGGTGACCGATAAGGGTGTGTGTTATGTGAATTGTGGGCGATGTTGAGTAAGTAATAGACCAGTCAGGTTCTTGTAAAAGTGAAGGCATTTATATGTCAATCTTCTAGTTTCAGAATTGAAGTCCAAGTTGGTGCTTGGCATCAGGGGTTGGTGCTCCTTCCAGTTGGTGCTAGTAAATCAGGGGTTGGTGCTCCTTTTTGTTGGTGCAGATAAATCAGGGGTTGGTGCTCCTTTCTATTGGTGCAGATAAATCAGGGGTTGGTGCTCCTTCCAGTTGGTGCTGGTAAATCATGGGTTGGTGCTCCTTTCTGTTGGTGCAGATAAATGAGGGGTTGGTGCTCCTTTTTGTTGGTGCAGATAAATCAGGGGTTGGTGCTCCTTCTAGTTGGTTCTGGTAAATTAGGGGTTGGTGCTCCTTTCTGTTGGTGTAGATAAATTAGGGGTTGGTTCTCCTTTCTATTGGTGCAGATAAATCAAGGGTTGGTGCTCCTTCCAGTGTGTGCTGGTAAATTGATTGTAAAGTTGTTGCTTTGCAAAGGTTGGATTTGGATGGGATTCCAAATAGTCAATTTTTGAAGAGTAGCCAAAATTGGTGAACCTCGGTACATCTTGTGTGATTCTCTCTTGTTATATTTGCTTTATTTGGTTTTAAGTTTTCATTGTTTCGGATTTAAGAGTTGAAGATTTAAGTTTTAAAGAGCTACACTGATTCACCCCCCCTCTTAGTGTCATTGTGAGACTAACAACATCTACCTTCTATTGATAAAGCAACTCTCTTCTTGTATCTGTCATTCACACTCCTTCTTAGTCTCATCCTTTTCATGATGGTCATTTATGTCTCCGCTATGACCTCAAATTTATCAAGGTATGGCACCACCACCTTGTTGTCCAAAGTTTCAAACTCCAAAACATATTCCATGATCTCAGTGGATGATTTCTTAGGAGCCATCTTGGTAGCAGTATGCCCTCATGCACCGTAATTTAGCAGGAAAATATTTAGAATGTTGCTTCATCCTCTAACAGCTTTGTGGTTGCCAAATGAGCCTCTCATATGACTACATTAATTTTATCTTCTGGAGAATGCGTATCTTTTGCCATTAGTGCAGATGCTATGCGATATTTATGTCAGCACACTTTATGATCCTTTACATCCTTCACTTTAATAGTAATCTTGTCTGTCTCTATGGCCATACCTTCCTTTGAGACTACATGACCCAATAGTTTTCCCTCATGAAATGCAAAGAATGACTTCTTAGGATTGAGTGAAATGCCAAATTCTTTGCACTTCTAAAAAACTTGTTTCAAATGTGACAGATGGTCCTTTTTATCATGAGAAAACATAGTCATGTCATTTATGTAAATCAGAATAACTTTTTTAATAAGTGTTCGAAAGGCATAACCCATGGCCCTCTAAAATGTAGCTCCTGCATTGGACAACCCAAAAGGCATTATTTGGTAGGCAAATGTACCCCATTTTGTGGTAAATGTTATTTTGTATTGATCCTCATCCTTTACCCAAATTTGGTTATATCCAGAGTAACCATCCAGTAGTGAGAATATCTCTACTCCTACAACTACATGTAATATCTGATTAATCTGTGGGAGGAGGTAGTGATATTTAAGGGATGCTTGATTCAGATTTTTAAAATCCACACATAAGTGTATATCCCCATTCTTATTTCTTACGGGTACCAAATTGGCTACCCAAGTGGAATGTTTTATTGGATATATTATCTTAGACTTTAACAACTTTAAAATTTCTTCTCTCATAATGGCCTCTATCCTTGGATTGATAGACCTCTATTTCTGCTGAAATGGTTTTGCATCAGGCTCTAACTTAATAGTATGTTGGATAATCCTTTTGTCATACACCTTGAGGTCCTCATATGACCAAGCCACAATGTCTTGGTACCTCAAGCATAAAGATTTAATATCTTTTGCTTCCTCAAGTGAACATTGGATTTCAAAATTAAGCTTATTTTCTATTATGACCTCTACTTCTTTATTGATCCTTTCACTGACCTTCATGGATTTGACCTTCTTTCTATCCTCATTATTGAACAAACTTTCAAGGGTGACCAACCCTCTTGGGATATGATTGTTTCTTAGTTGGATAATGTCTTGCTGATCTATTTCTTCCAAGTTCTCCTCTTGGACCATTGAGAGACATGCCTCCCTTACCAAAAAGTCAAGAATTTGTTCATCACTTTCAAAAACCTACCAAAAAATCTGCTTGTCTGGTACTAGAGGCCTAAAAATCATTTTAATTCCCTTGGTCTTCTTGGTTCCAAAGTCTACATAAGGGTTGAATTTGGCTCCCTTTTTTTCTAATGAATAAGCCAAGGTATTATTTTCTCTGGGAACAAAGCTTAAGTTTAGGGTATCAAATGATTCCATAAGGTCCCATACCCTATTTATGTAAGCTTTTAAGTAATGGTGCTTACTACCACACCTATTCCTTACTTGGTGAACTATCAACTCAAAATCACCATATATGTTCAGAATATTGATACCCATACTCTGCTTGTATTAATCCAAGACATAGGACCTCATATTCTACAACATTGTTGGTACATGACCATGTTAGTCTGTAAGCAAAATTTTTTATCCCTTCTAATTGTGATTGTAGGACTACACCAGCTCCTACACCATTTTTGCATTTTACGCCATCAAAGTGCATAACCCATGTTTCTTTGTCTCTTAGGTATTTATTAGATATAGCAGGGATTTTCTTTTCTGATTCAGTTGTGATGTTATATGTACCCATACCAGTTCCAAATTGACTATAATATTCTTTGAAAGGCAACTCATCTTCAATGTCTAACTCCTCAATGTTTTCTACTAGCTCAAATTCCTCCAAAGGATTAATATTGCACATATCTTCTTCAATATTCTCAATATGATAATCCATTTCTCAGGTGTTATCCTTATCCTTTTTCCTTTGAAAGGGATTATCATCCTAGAATATTCCATATACATACATCCTCCTAGATTTTCAGTAAACTCTCTTGAGAGGCATAATCCAAAATAGGGTTCTAAGTCCATCACAACTATTTATTGCACCACTATCACCTCAGGGGCTCTGTGCAACCTTATTAGTACATATTTAATAACTCCAACTACCTTAAAAAGTGTCCCATCCAGTTATAATACTCTGATACAAGATCAGGTATACTCCATACCCATATCTTCATAAACTGCTTTAGGCATTACTGTAGTTGATGCTCCTGAGTCAATCATACAATTTATGACTACCCAACCTTCCATTCTTAGGGATATATAGAAAGTAGGAGGCCCATTATTTAGCACAATAGGTGTCATTTCTTTCTTTTCTTATGGCATACTAAGGATTATGGTGGCCAACCTATTTTGTGGATTTTTACTGAGGGAAGCTTTAAGTCAATCTGACCCAAAATGAACAAAGTGTCATATAGGCTAGCTTTTAAGGGGATTCTCTTCATTTCTTCAATAATTTTGTACTCATATTTAGTCAAAGATAGTTTTTCCAGCCCTCTTTTTGTATCACCATATCTTATTTTATATTGTTGGGTGGCTTCTAACCTTTGTATTTTAGTAATAGAGGGGAACCTGAGCCTTTCTTGATCTTCACCTTTAGATATCATTCGGTCTCCCTTTGTTTCTTGTTCTGGTCTCTTTGTAAGAGTATCTGTATTCTCTTTTCTCTTAGCTTGGGGAATAGGGAAAGTGTTACTACCTTGAAGACGAGAGTCAACTTTATTCTGGGAAGGGACTTGGAAATGTCCCATTTTTTATGGATCCACTTGCAAAGATTTCTTTCTAGACCTTTTCATAACAGTTATTGGAATTTCTTCATTCATATCTTTTCCATCCATGATCTGATCTGGGCACCATAACATATTGAATCTTCCCTTTTTATTCCTCTCAGCTTGATCCATAGCTTGTTAAACATGGTTTTGATACATCATACAAGACTATGAGTCGTGGGGATCATTGCATACTAAGCACCAAACATTTGCAAGAGTAGTATTTGAAAAGCATTTTGGCTCCTCATATGCTACATTCACCTTAACCCTAGTACCGTTACTAGGACCAGGTATCTGATATTTGTTTACATATGGGAATATCCTCTATTGTAACCTTTCTTGATCTATTTTTTCCATTGCATTCATTCTGTTACTTAGGGTTTTCAAGGTATTTTGTATATCAAGGATAGAAAAAATCTCCTAATATGGTTGAGAAAGAAGGGGAGGAAAATGGGGTGTAGAGGACGTAGGCTTTGGTTGAGGGATTGCATTCATCTTTGGAACTGGGGATGATAAAGAAAGCAGATCTATGAAAGATGGATTGGTTGCTAGACTTTGAATGCTAGTGGTTTTTTTGTTATAGGATAACACAATTTTGGGAGGAAGTCTTCCAATATTGATCAGGGTGTTCTCAGCATGAACTACTGCATTGTAAAATTTGGGGAAGGTTTTTACTCCTGATTGCTTGCAATCCAAGCTCTGATCCAAGAGCTCGGATATAATAAATATAGGCTAAAAAAGTAGCTGGTCTAGCTATTGAAATATGAGACAATATCTTGCTAAGTTTTTTTCATAGATGTAAATTGATTAAGTAGAGAAAAAGGATCAACAGATTCATTAAATTATTCTATGAACAACTCAACCAATGCTCGCCATGAAGTAATAGAATTGTATTCCAAATTTCTAAACCAATGCAATATCTTTCCTCTGAAGGACAACGCTAGAATTTTGACAATAATATTTTCTTCTTTTATTTTGTGGATTGCTACTAGATTCAAGATATCCTCACAGTGCTCATAAGTTGTTTTTCCAAATCCATCATAAGTGGGAATAGCCTTAGATATAGCTTGGGGAATGACATCCATTTGGGCTAATCTAAGGGGACCGATTGTGTTCCAGTCGAGGTACTTCTGTAATGGTTGGTTAGGAGCCACATTTTGTGCCATACTTCCTACTGTAGGTCTTATTGGGGGAACTACTAGATTTTATTCCAGAAGTTGTTCTTCCTTGAGGAAATATTGATCTAAACTTCTGGAAACAATAGCCCCTCTATAAGATAACTCACAGTAAAAGTAGGAATTAGGGTTATTTATTTTGAAAGACCTGGTATATATGAAAGGCTACTGGTCTACAGGGATAATCCTTTTTCTGATTCTAATGACCAAGGAGTCACTAGGTGAACTTTATTTTCTCCACTTAAAAGGTCAAGACAATTCACCAAATATTGATTCCTTTGAGTTGAGATAACAATACTTATTATATGGGTTTCGTGTTCCTTGTGAACTGGTCCCACCGGGTGTGCCAAAAACTATTGGGCACTGAATTGCACAAGTTTTCACTCGACATTGCGGCTTTCCATCTTCCTATTTTATGTCCAGGATTGTACCCGATAGCTACAACTCAACACTCAATATTGGATAGAGCAAAATAGGGTTTTTTGATCCAATCTCTAGAGTAGGTTGGTTCCTTGTCAACTTATCATATTATTGACATAATTATGCTCACTTAGGGTTTGAGGTTTAGGGTAAGAGAATATTAGGGTTAGAGAAATACGAATAACAGTGGATGGATAGGTTAACAACATTGCACTACCATGGAAAACTCCCAAAAACTATATCAAATATGTATACTCAGACCAACATTATCTCAAATCATATTATCTCTTATCTATTAAAGCACAACAGAGAAATATTGCAGCAAGCAATTTTAATAGCCAAGCAATGATAATCCAAATAAAAAAATTCACCAATACCTAAATTTCATAGAAATGTACTCCCTAACAACATAGAACAAACTCATAAGGATATTTAAATTACTATAACAACTAGTAATCCATTAATTAGACACAAACTAACCATTAAAGCATTTAAAAAAATACAACTAAAGAATCTGAACCTCTGATATCAAGCACGAGAACACATATTTAGGGCAAAGATCAATGTAATGCTCCTTCCATTAGATTTTTAAGAATATTTACAATAGCACAAACAAAAACGCTAGAGTTGACCCTTAAAAATGAGGGTTTAACCTCTACTTATAGTTTTGTAAAATTAAAATAATAAAGAAGCATTACAATGATCTTGTTTTGACAACACAAAGGAAAGATCTAGTTGGCATCAGCTCACTGGTTCATCCTCTGAGAAATCCACTGAAAGAAGGTCTACCATGGTATCTCGATGTCTCTACAACTTGTTGGCGACTCAGTGAAACTAGAGTTTCAGTCGTTGGAGATCATGCCTTTTCATCAATTCTTCTTGGGAGTGATTTGCAACTATCGATCTATAACTGCCTCTGGTTCAATCTTTTGGAAAATCTTTGACACTTCATATTCCAACTAATTGTTACAATCTCGATGCAAAAATATCCTTTAAACATCCAAGAATCATCAACATAATCTCCACCATTGATTATCCTCATCATACAGTTCAGATCCAATCTGGCATAAGCTTTATTAAAATGGCAAGGAGAATTAAGTGCCATCCCACTTTAAAATATTGATGATTTCATCTTTCTACATCAGAAGATATGGAATATCTAATTCAAATCCCTAATATCTAAATATTGAATCCACTCTTAGTTATTTAGAATACATCATATTTCACATCATATTCTTCAATCTGCATTAAAATGTTGACGATGTCATCCTTTCCCTATTGCTTTTGCAGATTTCATTTCGAGTAGAACAAGTGCACAGGCATGTAATCACCGATCCAGGCCCGCCATGGTGTGAGGTCACTCCTTCTCCATTTCGGATAAAATTCATGATAAAACACCCTACCATGTCACCATTTAGGGTCCAAAGTTAGTCATATAACCCTTTTTCATGAATCTGCACTTTCATCATTCCATTTTCCCACTTTGCCTTCATTCTAGAAAGGAAATACTTCATTCATCATCTGAATCACCAATCCGTACTTCTTCACTACTGACATCATCCTTTCCTTGAAACTTTTGGTGATTTTAGGGTAGCGCTAATCTAGAGCCGATCAACAAAATAATTTCTCAAAATCGAGCATTCCCATACTTAGCTACTCGTAAATATGCCAATTCACATTCTTTCATTGTTGATTTCATAACTTCCTTGGAACTTTTGCAGCTACTATTTTGGATCTGGAAATAAATCATCTAAAATTGCTTCAAGTATGAAAACTTCACTAATTTTTGGACCGGTTCATATCTTCTATCCCAGATCTGCTTCAAAGTGCACTGCAAGGTATGTAGAATGATGCTCTCTCACTTAGACAATATTCTACAAAATTTTACTAAGTATGTGACCATTTTGGGCCTACATTACCATTATGGCATCATGTTGATACCTCTTCTTTGGTATTCCCACAATAAAGTCCATAGATATCACTTACCATTTTTCTGTAGGCACATCATGAGGATATAGTAGACTAGCAAGATGCTTATGTTCTGCTTTCACCTTATAACATTCTAGACACTTAGCCACAAAATTAGTAATAATTTCTTCATTCCAGGTCAAAAAATATTTTCTTCATATTATCCCTCATCTTAGCTCCTCCAGGATGAGCAGAATAAGGAGATATATGAGCTTCTCTCATGATAAGTCTACGCAAATAATTTATTTTCTAAATCACAACCCACTCTTTGAAACATAAGAATCCATATTTGAAGATAAAATATTGAGCTATCTTTGGATCCTTCCTTATTTTCTCTTGTACTTCCCTACAATATGGGTCCTGAAGTTGAGCTCTTTTAACCTAGTCCATCAGGTCTAAATGACTTCTAGTTAAAGTAGTGATATACCTTCTTCTACTTAGTGCATCTACCACCTCATTCTCTTTATCCTTTATGTATTCTATCACAAAGTCATACTTTGCTAAAAATTCGATCCACATCCTTTGACGTGCATTTAGCAATGGTTGAGTGAAGATATACTTCAAACTTTAGTGATTTGTTCTTAGTTCAAAGGGTCTTCCTAGAAAATAATGTTATCAAATTTTCAAGGCATGCATGACTATGGACAATTCTAAGTCATGTGTGGCGTAGTTTAATTCATGCCTCTTTAGTTTCCTAGACTCATAGGCCACCACTGCTTTATCTTGTGATAAAACACCTCCCAAACCTTGTAAGGAAGCATCGATATAGACTAAAAATTCACCTTGAGGATCTAGAATCTTTAATATGGTAGTGGTAGTCAATATTTATTTTAGCAGTTGAAAAGCAGTTTCACATTTGTCCGTCCATTTGAACGACTTCCATTTTCTTTGAAGATTGGTTATAGGACAAGTTATTTTGACATATTTTTTGTAAACCTCCTATAATATCTAGAAATACCCATAAAGCTTCAAACCTCCATTATATTTGTAGGGTTTGGCCAATCTAAAATAGCTTCTATATTCTTAGGGTCAACTGTAATTCCATTTGCAGAAATGATATGTCCCAAGTAATGTACTTGTGAAACATAAAATTCACATTTTGATAAATTTCCATATAGTTAATTTTATCTCAACACCCTTAGTACTATCCTTAGATGTTTGTCATGCTCCTCCTTGCTGTGATAATAGACCAAGATATCATCTAAAAAAACCAAGACAAACCTATCCAACTACTTTTTGAACATACTATTAATTAAGTACATGAATTTTGTGGGTGCATTTGTTAACCCAAATGGTAAAACTGTGAACTCATAGTGTCCGTATTGAGTTTTAAATGTTGTCTTATGTGTATCCTCTTATTTTATTCTCAACTGATGGTAACCAGAATTCAAGTATTTCTTTGAGAAAATAGTGGTCCCTTTAATTTGATCAAATAAATCCTCCATTTGTGGTAAAGGATATCTATTTTTAACTGTTATTTTATTCAACATCCTATAATTAATACATAATATCAAAGGATCCATCCTTCTTCTTGACAAACAAAACTTGTGCACTACAAGGATCCATCCATCCATGCCTTGTTGACTACTCATTGTTTTCCAATCAGGTAATATTTTAGGTCCAATGCTTAACCAGCTAACCATACTACATATGGTTTGTTAAGGGAATCATCTAGTAGATTCTCATAGGCATATTATTGCCTACCACTATGTCTCATTGACTTCTACACTTTATCCATCTTAGTTATATATCCTTTGATATGTTTATGTTCACTCTATGTTTCCACATTTTCACTTATAGAAAGTAAAGATCTAATTTAATCATATATAAACAAAGCATCCACTTGAGAATCCAAGTAACATAACAAATCATGTAAACAACTTGTTTTTCCATGAACATAAAACTTCAAGAGATTACATTGTTCTTATCCAATACAACCAGATACTTGGGAGTTACATTTTTGATACTTTCTTCAATAAATCATAAACTCCTACAAGCTATTACATTATTTCTTCTGCAAGAAAGCTTTTCATGTTACAACAATAGTCACATAAATTTGAATACAACATCAACTGTAATGTCCCCATTTTTCATATTTTTATTATACATAGTTGTGGAGTGGAGTCTTGATGTGTTTTGGTGTGTTAAGAGTATTTTTGGTGAAATTTGGCAATTAAATAATAAAAAAGGGGGAAATGAGGGTGTATGCCCCATTAGGAGAATAAATATCATTTTATTATTATTTTCTAAGGTATTATTAAGTGAAATCAAAAAGTGCAACCTCAATAAAGAATTAAAAGAATGTCTATATAAAGAGGAGTAGGGAACTCATTTGAGGGAGCTTGGATCCTTTTATCTCTTCTACATTGTTGTATTTGGCTTTGTAGCTAATACACTTTTCTCTTGTGGATGAAACCCTAAGAGAGAATTCTCTCTTGCGGATGAAAACCTGCAAGGGATAGCTTTGAGGACGAAAACCGTCTTGGCTAGAAACCTAGGACGAAAACCCTAGAGTTTATTTGAGGTAAATCCAGCTAGGGTTTACAATTGGGTTTATTGAGACATTATGCATCATTTATTGAGGATTTCTTCAGAAAAATTCATATCAGATTTGGGGAGATAAAATGTGGGGTTTTAGGAACCCTTCTTGGTGTGGTATTTCATATTTGGTGTGGCATTATAGTTTCAGATTTTTGCAGCAGAGTTTAGCAGTTTTGTGGCTGGGCATTCGTGAGTTGTTTTCATTCAATAATTTAGCAGAGGTTGTGTTGTTTTTTCAGCATCCAGGGTTTATATTAATTTTTTAGGTGTGATCTATGTAATTGTGGTTTCATAAAAGATAATATAAAATATTATGGTATGTTTGTGACAATCTTAGGGTTTTATGGTGTATTTTTTTGGGTTATTTACAGATCTAATTTTTATTTGTATGGTTCAAAATTTTAGTAAGGAATATTACCATATCTACAGCAAGGGTTTGAAAACTCAATTTGGGGAGGGTCATTACAGTGGTATCAAAGCCAAAGATTCTGCCAACCTATCTGGGTTCTTTATCTAATGTGTTTTCTCATAATAGTTGTAGCTGAGAGTTGGTTAGTTCAATGTGAATATGGAGCCACACAGTGATTGGGATAGGTTTAAACATGAGTTTTGGCAAGGTCAGAGAGAGTTGCAGCAAACTCTTAAGCAGTTGACAGCTACTATGTCACCCAAGTCAGCACCTACGGTTTCCTCTAAGGCTAAGGTTGATCCCACCATCTCAAAGTTACAAGATCAGTTTGTTCAGGAATGGACCAATGCTAGTGGGAAATTCAAATAAATGGTGTCTCTTCATGATTGGGTGGACATAAGGATGAGGCAACAACCTAATCAGAGAGGTAATCATCATCAACATAAGTTGCATAGGAAGGAGAGAAAAGATGAACCAATGTCTCCCACCTCAATTCCTATACAAAGAAACATTGTTGGGTCCAAGAAGGTTGAGATGATAGAAGAAGAACTTGTTGTTATAGAAAAATTTAGAAGGTAGTTGGCAGAAAAAGAAATGGTTTCTAGTGGTTTACAGGTCATAGGACCTCTATCAAATATGGATACAACAAATTTTGTTTTGCAGCAGAATAATATTTCTTCTGGATACCTTACAAGTTCAGCTCCTTTGTCTCAGATATTAGTACCAAATGCAATTGATGAAAAATTAGCAAGGCAACAAATTGATGGCATAGTACAACAGTATGAATATGAAGTAGACAACTTTGTGGAATTAAATTCTGCTCTAGACATTGATGTGTTCAGTGAAACACAAGTGAAATTCAAAGCCTTTAAAGAGCATGATGGAGAGTATGATGAGAGTGAACACATAGGAGTTTACAAATTAGATTTCAGTAATGATAGAGTTGGTGAGTATTGGTTTGATTTGGAAAATTAACATGAGATTTACAATAAGCATGCAACACCAAAAATACATCAGCCATTAGACGCATGGGATCCAAGTATTTTAGCACCTAGTTATGATGAGGAACTGGTTTGGGATGAATTTCATCTTGAACAAGGAGTTGCCTAAAATTTATTTTAAAAATCATGCAAAGGAAATGACATTCAGATGGCTGATCCTTGCATTAAAGACAAATCCAAACAATTATTTCATAGGGTTGATTATGATCAAGAAGAAGAGGAGGTAAATTTTGAAGGAGTGACTATTTCAGCCTTAAAACAAGGAAACATACCCATGGATTACATCACCAAATTGGCCAAAGATAGAGGTAACAATTATATGAGGGTTGTAATGAATGAATTTTCTCTTTTCCCTATTTTTACAGTCGTCTTAACAACAATAGAGGAGTTTCATTTGTTCTTTGGAAGGGTATGTAGATCTCATAGCATACATGGGGATATTGTGAATATTTGGGACAGCAGATTCACACCTTGGGATCCGATTATATTGGCACCTAGATGTGAGGAAGTACCCATGGGGAATGAACGCCCTATTGACTTCAATACCATCCACATTTCATTTCAAAGTTCCAAAAATTCAGTTTTGAATTTCCAAGAAGTTCGTCCTATTTTTGAGAGTCTTTGGGTGAGCTTGGTAAACATCCCCCCCTTGGAGCCACTCTTGAGCCATGGGGAGGCACAAAGCAGCCTTAAGGAAGTTGCAAGAAGGTATGTTATCAGTTCTGATTTTTGTTGGCAATATAACAGTAGTTCTCCATTTATGGGCAGCATTAGCATTGTGGAAAAAGAGACATTGATGGCACCTATGGTTGCATTCTTGTTGAGACCTAAGACTGCATTTTTGGTAATGAATGAGGATGCATCTTTGATTATAGAATGGACTGAGTTTTTGTTCAAAATGACTGCATCACTGATGGAGATTGAGGCTGCACATTTCATGTTCTATGAGGACATACACTTCTTGACAAAAGAGGTTGCGTTTGTGACTTTTGTGTCTAATCTTACCACTCTGTTTGAGACGCCTTGGTCTGCATCTTTCATAACTAATGAGGCTGTTTTTCTAAGGGCAACTTGGACTGATTGTTCACTAATTTTTGAGGTTGCATCTTCTCTATATTTTAGGACTATTTTTGTGATGAATTCTGGGACAGAGTTGGAGATGTATGGGACTACATGTTGGTTGATTTGTGAGACTGCATATTTGTCTTTGGAGGCAACATCTGTTGAGAGAGTTAATACTGAAATGTTGACAACATACTGGACTGCATTTTTTATGACTGATGGGGCTGTGTTTTTGACTCATTGGATAGCACTTTTGAGGGAAGCTTTGGCCAAGTTTTTATTAAGAAGACTGCAAACTCCGTGACAAATAGGACTGTAATAATGATGACTGATGCAGCTGCGTTGACAATGAGTTTTGGGGCTACATGTGACACATTTTTTGGGACAATTCCTCCCAAGCTAATTGAGATCTTCATGAGGTTTGAATTGGCACTTTACATGATGTATAAGAAGGTGTTTTGCATGTTTTTTAGGACTGTCTTTTCTTCAAAAATTAGAGCTGTATTTCTTGAGGAACTATTTTGGTCAGCATTGGTAAGGGCATTTGAGGTAAATGGCAAGTTTGACATTGGTATTATCACATGGTGGGACTTAGAAACATTCATAGGATGGAAAATAAGGACTACAAACATTGGGAAGATAGAAATTGCATCTCGGGAGCCTTGGAAGGTTGCTAATGGCGTCCTGGAAGCAACCATAATTTATTCTGTTGATAACACATTGATGGCTGTCATTTCTATAAGAAGGAATGCAATTTTGATCAGCCATGGGACATTACATTCTAATCAGCCTTGCTTAGATTGTTTTGATAAGGAGGAGGAAGATACCATTTCATTCTTGGATAATATTGGGAACACATCTTCAGTATTGGGGGGTTTGGGTGGAAACATTCTTCTCTTGGGGTCACTTTTGCACCACTTGAAGACATGGATCAGCCATGATACTACTTACATAAGGTATGACATTCATTCTGATTTTTATGACAGATGTTTGAAGAGTTTTGGCATTCATGAGTTGGTTACATTGATAAGTTATGGGAATGAAATATTTATGATGGATGGAGCTGGTAATTGGTATGGCATAATCACATCATGTGGAAGGAATTGGGCTGCATTATGGAGTATTTTTGAGAACAGGACATTACCATTTGGAGATGATATCTTGCTAATTCTCAGAACTAATTTTTGGGCAACCATTGGAACTATTTTTGGGAATAAAAATCTGGCATCGCTGGTAATTCATTGGGATTCATTTTGCATTCAAACTATGCCTGCACCTACAACACTTTGTGAGACAGAATTGGAAACAGTTTTCACTTTGTATAGGCTAATTGATGAGACATCAGGGGCTGCACTTCATATCAGGTCTGATTTTCTCATATTTGTTGTGTTTTACTTGATTAGAAGGGCTGCTACATCACAGAAAATTTCAGTTTTGATTGAGAGGGAGAATGAAATTGTTCATGATAGAAAGTGTGCAGGAATGTTTTTCATGATGTCAAAGACTGCTTTTCATTCAGAAATCAGAACTAAGTTTGTTTCAAAAAGGGAAATTGAGGAACATGAATTGGTAGAATTCATATACACTTATTTGTAAAACATGAAATATGAAGCATATATGGCAAATATAGTACTTCAAAAATCAGCATGTATGGACCTTGGAGTGGCCATGATGGATACTGGGAGAATTGTGTCTCTACATGTTGATGTGGCCAAGAAGAAGTCAGTGGCACAACATCAGCATGATGGACCTACTCCTTTAACATTTATTTGGGATCTTGGAATCACCATTGGTTTCAGCTTGATGATGAGAAGATGGTGTTGGAATTGCTTGAGGACAAGCAATTTTGGGAGGGGTGGTATTGTAATGTCCCTATTTTTCATATTTTTATCATACATAGTTGTTGAGTGGAGTCTTGATGTGTTTTGGTGTGTTAAGAGTATTTTTGGTGAAATTTGGCAATTAAATAATAAAAAAGGGGGAAATGAGGGTGTATGCCCCATTAGGAGAATAAATATCATTTTATTATTATTTTCTAAGGTATTATTAAGTGAAATCAAAAAGTGCAACCTCAAAAAAGAATTAAAAGAATGTCTATATAAAGAGGAGTAGGGGGCTCATTTGAGGGAGCTTGGATCATTTTATCTCTTCTACATTGTTGTATTTGTTGGCAATTTTGGGTTTGAGATCCTAGCTTCTTGTCTATGAGTTGTCATTGATGTCAAAAGGAAATGGCATTAATGTTAAGAGGATGTGTTGGCTTCAAAGGTGGAAGATTCCAAGAGAATCTTTTTAAGAGAATCCGGAGAGATTCCATTGGATAGGGTTTTTATTAAAAACAAGTTAAATGGTTTTTATTAAAACCAATGGAGGTTCTCTTTATTATTTATTTAATTATTATTTAAAACCCTTCAAGGTTTTAATTAATTATTTATTTAATTAATTAAGGGAGAAATTATTTTTAATTTATTAAAAATACTTTAAGGGTTTTTAAACCCTTTAGAAAGCAAATTTTGATTAAATTCAAAATTACTTTTCTTTGCAGCCGACGTGTTCTAAAGTCCACGTATGGACTATAAATATGAGAAGGTTCCTAAGGTTAAACCCACTTGGAAAATTGAATGCAATTAATTGGTTTGGTTGTGATCGAATGTTCTGTTTACGCTGCAAAAGAGGAGAGCTCGTGGTTTGAAAAGCTTTTAGAAAGCTTGACCATTTATGTGGAAGGAAGTTCGTCTTGGACTTCGTAAGCCCCTTGTGGGCTAGTGGTAGTGAAGGTTGCATTTGGGCCTTGCGTAGGCAGAGGTCTAAGTTTCGATCCCCACGGAGGGAGCTGTGCATGGATTAGTCACGTTTTTATTAAAACATGTTTTGTGCCACGAATTTCGGATTCTTCAAGGGCAGCCATTATAAGGTGTGATTATTTTCTTGATATGATTTTTGGCATTATTTACCATTTTTTAAAAGACATAGGAGAAATAAGGGGATATTTCTTTGGTTGTATTTTTGAGATTAGTCTTTTGCTATGCTAAATTTAAAAATGGAGATATAAGGTGTAAGTTTTGGTTGTTGTGTTTTTGGCTTCTTTGGTGGTTGTTTTTAAAGAAGAGGAGCTAAAAGGTGTATTAAGGAAAGTTTTTATATATGCTCATTTATCTTGGTTCTAACCCTAACTTGGTTGGAAGTTTGAGGGTTGTGTGTGGTGACGGCTTTAAGGATCAATTTTCTTCTACTCCAAAAAGGTATGGGCACATTTTCCTTATGAGTATGATTGGTGTATGTTTTTATGAAATAAGGTTGGAGTGAAAAGGTTTTCAACTAGGTTTCCTTTGGTTGGGTGTAAATCCTATTTTCTAGTTTGTTGAAGACTACTTATGCATTGTTATCCTTAAGGAGAGTTTTTGGTGAATGCATAATTTCTGGTTTGAGATAGTGGAAGCTTTGTGCACTAGGGTTTATATTTGTGAGTCTAGCTACTTGCATTGAGTTGGTGGAACCCTTGGTTGGTTGTTTTGAGTTTGATGGTTGAGTTGCTTCCATAGAGGTTGTTTGATCAAGTTATTGCTTTACTTGATTCATGATATTGGGCTTACTCCATTGAGTTGATTTGAGCAAGTTATTCTTTGCATTTGGTGATATTGTGTTGGTGGCTATTTTGTTCAAATATATTTGGAGGGAAAAGGATTTCTACTTGTTTCCTTTTCTTGTGATGATTGGTTGAATGCTTCAAGGTTGATGTTGAGTTGAATGGTGTTGGTTGACTAAACCTTGTTTGATGAGCATTGTTGTTGAAACCCTAATTGATGGTGAAAAGAACATGAGTATCATTGTTATGTGATTCTTTGCATAGTTGGAAATTGTTGGGGTTTCATGTTCTTGAAAGAAAACATTCTATCCTATCCATTTCAGATATTGAGTTGAGTTTTCAGATTTGAGATTGATATTGAGCTGAGTTGATTTGAGTTGAGTTTTGAGATTGGGATTTGAGTATAGAACATATTGAGTCTCTAACAATTCTCTTTATGCTTCTATGAGTTTGACAAATCACATTGGGTCTCTAACAATTCACTTTGTGATTTCCTACTAAGAAAGTTTTTCTTGGTGAGATTGCTGAGTTTTTGGACAGGTTCTAGTGGGGACTTGTGAGCAGTTTTTGGACAAGTTTCGATGGGGACTTGTGAGCAGATTTGGACAGGTCCTAGCAGAGGACTTGTGAGCTGAGTTTGATAGTTCTATCAGAGAACTTGAGGACAGAGGTGCATTGGTTCTATGAGAAGAACCTAAGGACAATTGGCAAGTCTTTGAGAAGGCTTGTATGCAGAGGATTGATTTGTTCAAGAGTTGGACAGATCTGACAGACAGAGGAAGACTTGTACTAGATTGATTGACTGTGTTTGGTACATGTTGCTAAGCTACTGTGGACATGATCATAGAAGGTAGAGGTCTCTTAGGCTAAGCATTGAGGACAGGAGGTCTTCGATGGAAAGGAGTTCCACGTGCTAGCAAGAGGTAGAGGTAGTTGATCTTCTGAGGGATCATTTCCAGAGCGAGAGGGAAGGTATCTCCTTTGAGCAGAGGCTCATAAATTCTGATTGGGGGAAGGTATCTCCTTTAGGCCGAGGCTCATAAACATTGTAATTGGGAAGGATTCCCAAAGAACTTTGAGATAAATTTTAGAGAAAAGTTTTGTGGACGTAGCCCAGCCATTCTGGGTGAACCACGTTAAAATTGGTGTCACTTTGTGGATGATATTGTGCATTGCTTTGATATTGCTTTGGGTATATTGCTTTACTATTTTGAAGTATAAAGGAAAAAGTAAAAAGAGGCCTTATACTATTCACCCCCCTCTTAGTATAAGCTTGTGTTCTTCAATTGGTATTAGGGCGGGTGCCTTTAGAAAGTTTAACAGATTGAAGGAAAAGCTAGTAAAGAACACAATGGATCATTCAAGTGGCAATGCAGCACCTATTCTTGATGGGTCAGATTTTGGTCTTTGGAGTGCAAGGATGAAGGTTCATCTAATGGCACTTGGTAATGAGGTATGGGAAGTGATTGAAGATGAGTACACTATTCTTGTACATGGTCCTAATACTAAAGAAGAAAGGCTCCTACATCACAGCAATTCAAAAGCAATGAATGCAATCCTGAAAGGCTTACAGAAAGCAGATCTCACCAAAGTGATTCACTGCAAGACAACTAGTGAAATGTGGAATCAATTGAAGGTGGTTCATACAGGTGATACAAATGTTAGAAAGGCCAAGTTGAGACACTTCAAAGGTATGTTTGAACAACTCAAGATGAATGATGATGAAAATATTAGTGACTACATGCTTCATATGGATGAGGTTGTTAACTCCATGAAAGACTTAGGTCTTGAGCTTGCTGAAAATGATGTTTGTGATAAGATTTTAAGATCTCTTCCAAATAGATTTAGTGAAAAGATTTTTTCTATTGAGGAAGCTAAAGATTTGGATAAGTTGAAAAAGGATGAGCTCCATAGTATACTTGCAGCATTTGAGTTGAGAACTCAAGTGAAGGTTGATGTCAAGAAAGAGGCGACTTTCAAGGCTACCAAGGAATCCAAGGGTAAACAACTTCAAGATAGTGATGAGTCTTCTAGTGATGAAGAGGCATATTACAGCAAGAAAGGCAAGTTCTCTAGAAAGCACAAAAGTATGAAAAATATAAGATGTTTCAATTGTGGAAAGTTTGGTCATTATGCTACCGATCGTATCTGTTCCCAAGAATGAAGGTGATGAAGATAAACAAGATTCTAAGAGCAAGGATTCTGAAAAGCACAAGCATCACAAGAAAAACAAAGATGAGCACAGTAATCAAGGAAAGAGGTATTCTCACCAGCACAAGAAGAGTTTCTACCTAGACAAAGCAAGTAAGTGTTCTAGTAGTGATAGTGAAAGTTCTTCAAGTGATAATGAAAATGAGATGTTGTTCATATCAGAAAAAGAGGAAGAACCGAAACATAGATTCATTATCATGAAATGTCTTAGATGTGGAAATTTTGGTCACCTTGAGGATGATTGCACAAATAATGATTTGGTTTCTAGTATGTATGAGGATGCTTCAAAAAACTATAAGGAAGATGCATGTATGGTTTTTGAAAAGGGTAGCACCTCTAGTGATAAGAAATCTGAAAAAGGCTTTGATGATTCAAAAGGAAATCAAATAAAGGATCTTGAAAGTGAACTTATTAGTGCTCTTAGTGTTTTGGAAAAGGAAAGAAAGAAGAATGCTAGACTCAAGGATAAGTTAGATGAATGTTGTATGGAGAGAGATGATCTTATAGAAAGTCTTGACTTCTCTATAGCTAAGACACAAGAACTCAAGGATGAGTTAGAGTCTAAGGTTCTTGAGTATAATGAGTTAGAATAGAAAATGGCTTCTTTGAAAGAGGAAACTAAAGAGTACAAGGATAAGCTTTACAGGTTTCAAGATAGCTCCAAAAAGGTTAAGTCACTCATCAAAGGTCAAAGAAAGACAATAGATAAAACAGGCCTTGGTTTTGTTAAGCCACACAAGGAACAAGTTGGAGAGTCTAGTAAGAGACTCCAAAAGGAAGAGAGTTCTGATGAGGAAAGTATTTCAGATAATGAGTCCTTGAATGATAGATGCACAGAAATAGAAAACAGAATTCATAATGAGAAGAAGAAGTTTTCAGGACCCAAGAGGTCAAATAAAGGAAAGTTTCAAGGCAGATGTTTTGCTTGTCACAGGTTTGGTCACATGGCTTCACATTGCATGGCTCAAGTGAAGAAGGTAAATGATAGTTTTAGAAGTGCTTGTTACTTTCAAGGGTATTGCTACTCTTGTCAACAGTTTGGGCACAAGGCAGTCTATTGCAAGGTAAATAACAAGAACAAGTTTGGTCAAAACAGGTTTGGTTAGAACAGGTTTAGTTAGAACAGGTGGATTCAAATATTAGGTTTACCTCAGAGAAACAACATCGTCAAGTGTTTCAAGTGCAACAATGAAGGTCACATAATCAGACAGTGTAGAGCTGAAATTCCAGAATACAGGAATAGGAACAGTGGCATGATCAGGTCCAAGGATCAATGCATGGATAAGAATAGGAATGATAATAGAAACAGGAACAGTGACAGGAATAGGAACAGGAATATGGACAAGGAGAACAAGAGAAGACATGGTAAGATAGCTATAGACACTGATGATGATCAGTGCTTGTTGGAAGTTTTACTCCCACCCTAGAATTAAACACCTCAATAGGAGGTGGGGGAGGGACTAAGCTAAGAGGCTCATTCTTAGTCCCAAGCCCCAAAGGTGACCCTTTGCCATTGATGACAAAGGGGGAGAGATATGAGTAAGGGGGAGAGCCTCAAGACAGGGGGAGCTGATTTCTTTACAGCAATGTTGAGTTCAAGTGTTGTTGAGAAGCATGGTTTGCCATCAATGACAAAGGGGGAGATTGTTGGCAATTTTGGGTTTGAGATCCTAGCTTCTTGTCTATGAGTTGTCATTGATGTCAAAAGGAAATGGAATTAATGTTAAGAGGATGTGTTGGCTTCAAAGGTGGAAGATTCCAAGAGAATATTTTTAAGAGAATCCGAAGAGATTCCATTGGATAGGGTTTTTATTAAAAACAAGTTAAATGGTTTTTATTAAAACCAATGGAGGTTCTCTTTATTATTTATTTAATTATTATTTAAAACCCTTCAAGGTTTTAATTAATTAATTATTTAATTAATTAAGGGAGAAATTATTTTTAATTTATTAAAAATACTTTAAGGGTTTTTAAACCCTTTAGAAAGCAAATTTTGATTAAATTCAAAATTACTTTTCTTTGCAGCCGACGTGTTCTAAAGTCCACGTATGGACTATAAATATGAGAAGGTTCCTAAGGTTAAACCCACTTGGAAAATTGAAGGCAATTAATTGGTTTGGCTGCGATCGAATGTTATGTTTACGCTACAAAAGAGGAGAGCTCGTGGTTTGAAAAGCTTTCGGAAAGCTTGACCATTTATGTGGAAGGAAGTCCGTCTTGGACTTCGTAAGCCCCTTGTGGGCTAGTGGCAGTGAAGGCTGCGTTTGGGCCTTGTTTAGGCAGAGGTCTATGTTTCGATCCCCGTGGAGGGAGCTATGCATGGATTAGTCACATTTTTATTAAAACGTGTTTTGTTCCATGAATTTTGGATTCTTCAAGGGCAGCCATTATAAGGTGTGATTATTTTATTGATATGATTTTTGGTATTATTTAGCATTGTTTAAAAGACATAGGAGAAATAAGGGGATATTTCTTTGGTTGTATTTTTGAGATTAGTCTTTTGCTATGCTAAATTTAAAAATGGAGATATAAGGTGTAAGTTTTGGTTGTTGTGTTTTTGGCTTCTTTGGTGGTTGTTTTTAAAGAAGAGGAGCTAAAAGGTGTATTAAGGAAAGTTTTTATATATGCTCATTTATCTTGGTTCTAACCCTAACTTGGTTGGAAGTTTGAGGGTTGTGTGTGGTGACAGCTTTAAGGATCAATTTTCTTCTACTCCAAAAAGGTATGGGCACATTTTCCTTATGAGTATGATTGGTGTATGTTTTTCTGAAATAAGGTTGGAGTGAAAAGGTTTTCAACTAGGTTTCCTTTGGTTGGGTGTAAATCCTATTTTCTAGTTTTTTGAAGACTACTTATGCATTGTTATCCTTAAGGAGAGTTTTTGGTGAATGCATAATTTTTGGTTTGAGATAGTGGAAGCTTTGTGCACTAGGGTTTATATTTGTGAGTCTAGTTACTTGCATTGAGTTGGTGGAACCCTTGGTTGGCTATTTTGAGTTTGATGGTTGAGTTGCTTCCATAGAGGTTGTTTGATCAAGTTATTGCTTTACTTGATTCATGATATTGGGCTTACTCCATTGAGTTGATTTGAGCAAGTTATTCTTTGCATTTGGTGATATTGTGTTGGTGATTGTTTTGTTCAAATATCTTTGGAGGGAAAATGATTTCTACTTGTTTCCTTTTCTTGTGATGATTGGTTGAATGCTTCAAGGTTGATGTTGAGTTGAATGGTGTTGGTTGACTAAACCTTGTTTGATGAGCATTGTTGTTGAAACCCTAATTGATGGTGAAAAGAACATGAGTATCATTTTTATGTGATTCTTTGCATAGTTGGCAATTGTTGGGGTTTCATGTTCTTGAAAGAAAACATTCTATCCTATCCATTTTAGATATTGAGTTGAGTTTTCAGATTTGAGATTGAGATTGAGCTGAGTTGATTTGAGTTGAGTTTTGAGATTGGGATTTGAGTATAGAACATATTGAGTCTCTAACAATTCTCTTTATGCTTCTATGAGTTTGACAAATCACATTGGGTCTCTAACAATTCACTTTGTGATTTCCTACTAAGAAAGTTTTTCTTGGTGAGCTTGTTGAGTTTTTGGACAGGTTCCAGTGGGGACTTGTGAGCAATTTTTGGATAAGTTCCGGTGGGGACTTGTGAGAAGATTTGGATAGGTCCTAGCAGAGGACTTGTGAGCTAAGTTTGATAGTTCTATCAAAGAACTTGAGGATAGAGGTGCATTGGTTCTATGAGAAGAACCTGAGGATAGTTGGCAAGTCTTTGAGAAGGCTTGTATGTAGAGGATTGATTTGTTCAAGAGTTGGATAGATCTAATAGACAGAGGAAGACTTGTACTAGACCGACTAAATATGTTTGGTATAGGTTACTAAGCCATTGTGGACATGATCATAGAAGGCAGAGGTCTCTTAGGCTAAGCATTGAGGATAGGAGGTCTTCGGTGGAAAGGAGTTCCATGTGTTGGCAAGAGGTAGAGGCAGTTGATCTTCTGAGGGATCATTTCCAGAGCAGAGGGGAAGGTATATCCTTTGAGCATAGGCTCATAAATTCTTATTGGGGGAAGGTATCTCCTTTGGGTTGAGGCTCATAAACATTGTAATTGGGAAGGATTCCCAAAGAACTTTGAGATAACTTTTAGATAAAAGTTTTTTGGACGTAGCCCAACCATTCTAGGTGAACCACATTAAAATTGGTGTCACTTTGTGGATGATATTGTGCATTGCTTTGATATTGCTTTGGGTATATTGCTTTACTATTTTGAAGTATAAAGGAAAAAGTAAAAAGAGGTCTTATACTGTTCACCCCGTCCTCTTAGTATAAGCTTGTGTTCTTCAGTATTTGGCTTTGCAGCTAATACACTTTTCTCTTGTGGATGAAACCCTACGAGATAATTCTCTCTTGCGGATGAAAACCTACAAGGGATAGCTTTGAGGATGAAAACCCTCTTGGCTAGAAACCTAGGACAAAAACCCTAGAGTTTCTTTGAGGTAAATCCAGCCAGGGTTTACAATTGGGTTTATTGAGACATTATGCATCATTTATTGAGGATTTCTTTGGAAAAATTCATATCAGATTTGGGGAGATCAAATGTGGGGTTTTAGGAACCCTTCTTGGTGTGGTATTTCATATTAGGTGTGGCATTATAGTTTCAGATTTTTGCAGCAGAGTTTAGCAGTTTTGTGGCTGGGCATTTGTGAGTTGTTTTCATTTAATAATTTAGCAGAGGTTGTGTTTTTTGTTCAGCATCCAGGGTTTATATTAATGTTTCAGGTGTGATCTATGTAATTGTGGTTCCATAAAAGATAATATAAAATATTGTGGTATGTTTGTGACAATCTTAGGGTTTTATGGTGTATTTTTTTGGGTTATTTATAGATCTGATTTTTATTTGCATGGTTCAAAATTTTAGTAAGGAATATTACCATATCTACAAGGGTTTGAAAACTCAATTTGGGGAGGGTCATTACATCAAATTCCTCTAATATTCAATTCTCTTTCAGGTTCAATAGGTACTTTGAGTACTAGTTGTCTTAGTTCCACTAGTACTAAGTGAATGGTTACTCGGGATCAGGACAATCCAATTTATAAACATGCATAACTAACTATGAAATGCCATGCAGTAGTAATCCACAAAATGCAAAATAGTTTTTCAACAAACACCTTACACATTTATAAACAAATAGACATTCAACTCAATTCAAGAGTATGAAATTCCATACTTTCCTAAGAATGAAACTTTTCCCATTCCTTTCATCCCATATCCTATCACACAGGAAACATACTCTTGAATCTATACTAACTACATCCATTGACATGGCCATGGAGGACCCCCATAAGTTCCTGAGAAATGCAACCCAGTTACCTTTCCTCCCACATTATATTATGCTCTCATAATATTCTATTCTTCATTCTAGCATGCATGATTGCATATACATGATTCTATTTGTTCAATGAATTGAAATAACAATATCACAAATATGCTATTCTTTTCTAAATCTAGGTTATCAAAACTTAAAGATAAAATCACCTAGAGATAGCATTTAAACAAACTTGTACACAACATAAAATCACAATATCAAAGGAGAACATTCTTTCATTCAACCCCTTAAGTGTGACCACATTCCTTAAGAGCCCTTTGTTTTTTCTTTTCAAGATACTAGAATCTTACTTAGTTTGTCAAAGAGCATTCATCATAAACAACCAAAACCTTCTATGAGTAGGCTAATCTATTTTTGTTTTTTACACATATACTCAAACCTATAATTGTCTACACTATTTAGAAAAAGTAAATCTACGTGTCATCATAGATTTATCTTCTTCATTGAGACATATAGCATTAGATTCCATAAAACAAGTTTGAGTCATAACATTATTGTACTAGGCTAGGGATATTCATAACCCCATAAATATTTCAAACCCTACTCAATAAATGGATATGGTGCAAATACAAATTTTCCTTTGTTGAACTTTAAATTTTAGCTAAAGTCTTAATCTGAGTCTTTTTAGGATAATTATCTAATATTACCATTTAGACCCTCTTACCCCTTTATATCTATTTCAATATAAATTTAAGACCCAAATTTGCTATAGTGAGATAACTTATTAATCCAAACCATAAATCCTAGATCTATGATTTCTAACCATAAACCCTATTATACCACTATATTTTATTTCACCATCCATACCTATGTCTGCGCTTCTCACCAAATGTGATCTGCATCACGTATTGTTTTGATGATCTAAGGCATATTGGAGGTCTCTTGTGCTCATTGAATAGGACCATGGATTTTGATGTACACCTAGGGAATGCATTGCTTCACCTTTGAAGGACAACATCCAAAATTAATCATTGTAAGCACTGGATCAAAAATCCGTTTTGAGGGCTCAAGGACATCTACAATTTTCATGACACACCTCCTAGACAGCAAACAATTCTAAATAACATCAAAACACAATACATAAACCAACAAGACCTTCACATCTGCAAGTGGAGAGGTATCCATCCTACATCTCATAGCCATATCATTTAATCTATGTATTGATCATCCCCGACTATCCAAGTCGTTCTTCACCTAACACAAGGGCCCTATAATGGATTCTTGAGTGCTCTAACCAAAGTTAAACCTGTACTCAAGATCATATAACAAGGCTTCATCTATAGAAATATTGAGATCATTCTATCTCTAATAAAATCAAGGGTCACTCTATTTTTTTTAAATATCTAAACATAGTCCTTGTAACAAATATACGTAAACTTCTACCTTACCCATCCAAGCTCGCAATAAGCCATACTAGTCTATGTAAGCTCCTCATAAAATGATCCATCAAATTTGAGACCTACAACTTACTTAAAAGGACTTTTCTATATATTGCTAATGCAAACAAAGTTTCCAAGGGAAGAACCTCACAAATTGTAGAACAATAATTTTCTAATACACATATCTTTTCTTTATACCCCATTAAAACCTTTAACCTTTACAACAAGAAATGCTATTACTATATCATTAACTCATTCACCCAAACAAGCATACTCATCATTCATACTATAGTTGGGATATTAACCCTAACCTGAATCTTTTGTAGACTTTCCCCGATACAAGCTTCAGAAATTCTTCCAATACTTTGACTTACACATGACTATTTTTCTTTTAGTAAAACAACGAGGTGAGGAAAACTATGGCAAATCACAAGGCCCATCTAGTTTTTGATCCAAGCAAATCTCGGAGAGCATACTTCCTAGGAACCTCTAAATTTCCAAAGCCAACTTGATAAGAATACGATATTTCTAGTTTCTGATCCAACTTTATTGGAGAGCATAATCCCTTATCTCACTCTGCAAATATCGCTATGTATTTGCCTTCCCAAATGCCTCTATTTATAATGGAACTCACCCTCCCCCATAACCATTTTTTTATTATTAAAAATTGTTGGAGATGAGCCCATCATAAATGCTATCTAGAAATTGAAGTCATATTTGTTTTTGCACTCGGGGTGGTCCAATAACAATCAAACACATACCAGCTCTTCAACTAATCTTTACTTCATTGCTAAGCAACTAGTTAATTAACCTAGTTAATCACAATTAACTTGTAACTAATATAGGGATAAAATAACACTAGATTTAATGCCTCTTCAATGTTGTCCATTAATCAATATTAACACAAGTTAAAGACCATGGTTAACCAAATAAACCAATCTTAACAACTAATTTCCCAACTAACTAAGGATACAAAGAAATATTCCAAATAAATGCTTTAAATACTACTAACAATTCATGTTTAGCATCAAATTCTCCTAATTTAGCAAAGCATACTAACCATTTCTATTTCATAATCACCTCTATGAAATCAAACCTTAAGCTATATAATGCAAACACAAAGTAGGGGGTAAAATTTGGGATGTTACATAGCTAAAAAATAAAGAATTCAAGAAATACTAAAACTTCTATCCACCATGTTAACATCATAAGTGCAACAATAAGGGAACAATAGGAAGGATTTGGTCAAGAAACTTAAGAAGATCATGGATGCATAGAGAGAATTGCATGCCTAAAAAGACATGTTGACTCTCTAAAAGCCCCAATGTAATAAATGGTTAAATAAATTTAGGGGTTAGTTACTACTAGAATGCTAGACATATTTGACGCTCAAATAAATATCCTCAATAATGATACTGTTGATGTGATGTTCAAATATTATAAGGATTAGGCCAATATAAATATGGGATGTAGTTGAAATTTACAAGTTAAATTCCATTTATGCTAAGCCATAAGAAATTGAGGAAAATTAGGATGGGTTATCTAAAAATTATTATGAAAATATTATAGGAGAATCCAAAGACCTAGCTTCCATTCATCTATGAGAAATGGCAGAAACTACTTAGACCACTACTATAGAAGATAGAGTAGAACCATAATTTTGATAATTTTGTAGTAAGAATCCCAAATTTATAGACTTTGTTCCCAAGGATAAAGGTAGGATCTAGGATCTCTTACCAATAAATCTTGGTATCCTATAAAATTTCTAGAAATATGGTTCCTAGTCAGTATGTTGTAATTCAATATTTTGGAAAAGTGTAAAATAATACAATCATATTGTATATGCCTTCAAAATATTTCAATATTTCAACTAAGTGTAGCTCAGGTGTTGATTCACTCAATAAGTGTAGATGGGTTTAAGACCGATCTACTTGAAAATTGGCTTGATTAGAACATGTGAGTGAAGAAATTAGGGTTAGAAAATAATTTTCTAGTAAAGTCAGGTGATTTTCTTGCTTCCTAGAGCGAATCACTCACCAACCTATAGAGGAATAAAATTAAAGGTATGGATATGAAGGAGAATATTTTGAAAGATATTTTTTACCATGTAGTGGTGCACTAACATATTTTAGAATCCTTTGAATCCTATTAGAGGTATATCTAGATACATGTAATATTTAGAGGTGCATCATTTCACTAGAGTTTTCCCCAAATTTTTACTTTAACTAGGAGTAATAGTTTCTCACCCTAGGTAACTTAGGTATAAAATCCTACCATAAATAAGAACCATGGGATCCATTGTAAGCATATATTTGCCATGAGAATTTAAAGCTACACTTCATGAAACCTACATTTTTCTTTTAATCTCATGAAATTGGTGAGAAATTGGCAAGTCGTTTACATTCCATTAGTGGCATTACCTTCCTAATGTATAGAATGTGTAGTGATTGAGACATGGCCCTTATGACCATTTTTTCATTTTCTAAACAATTTCATACTTAATAATTGAGAAACATTGATATTATTTATATTTCCATGTGTTGATTATTTGCACACTTCCTTGCCATAGTTATGGTTATATTTTTATTTGAATCCCTTGCACTCTCAAATTTCAATTTATTTTTCATGTGTTTTATTTTCATGCAATTAGAATAGGTTAGACTAGGAATTAGCAAGAATAGTGGGGAGTTGTATTGAATATGAAGTTTTGAGGGATCTATTGTTATTTCCTTCCAATGAACTATTGAAATGTTACAATTGGGGTGCATAATTAATGAAAAGTGAGGATAATTCCCTAATTCAATAGTGTCAATGCCATCTTTAGTGATGGTACCTCCTTTGTTTATGGTGCCAACTCTACTTATACAATGGCATCTCATTTATTCATGGCATCAAATCCACTTCTAATTCTAATATTGATATCATATTTAGTTTTGGTGCTAGAACCAAATCCTAGCATTGGTGCTTGTACCCACAAACTAGATGCCACATACATACTTGTTTCTAACCTCAAAAACCTTGGCACCAATATATCTACTAGATTATTAGGGTGCAAATATATATGGCACTAGCATCAATCTTAGTACTAACACATGGGGTGATATTCTAGAGCTTTTCCAACCTTAAAAAAAGTCTTCAATTGACCATTTTTATCATCATATCTAATAAATTTCCTACTAAAAAGCACCTACAAAGTCATCATTATAAAATCATCCATATAAAATAGGAAATAAATAATATTTATTAATTATTATAAATTTGTTATGCGACACTCATTAAATAAAATATGACCCAAAAGAAAAGTATAACCAGTAAATTGGAGATGAGACTCAAAGTGTATTTATTTTCTTTGATAAATATTTTTCTAATACCTCAATAAGAATAATAAAGAGATAAGGATATAGTGGGTTGCATTGGCAAAGTCCATAGGATGATTTAAAGTATCCAAGAAGAGATCCATTGATAAAAATAGGGTTTTATAGTTATATAATGACATCTAATCTATTCACACCAAACTTGATCAAAACCAAAAAATAAGAATATCATATAAAAAACTCTAGAAAACCCTATCGTGTGCTTTATTCATATCTAATTTTATTCATTTTTTATGAAATTAATAGAATGTTTGGACCCTTGAGAAATTATTATACCATAAAGAATTGATTTACCATGAAAAAACCACCTTCTTCCTCCAAGATAAAAAATTCTAGAATTTTTTTTAATCTATTTGCTATAATTACTAAAATTATCTTATAAATCATACTATGAAGGCTTATTGGGGGAATCTATCAAAATATTATCTCATGTTTATTGGGAACCAATGCATAAAGGTAGCATTGATCTCACTTATTATAGAATTTTTTTTTCTACATGTATTTATATGTCCATTAATGAGTAGATTACATCTCAAGAGAATGGTTTTGTTATCTGATCCTTCTTGCAATAAAATTTCTAGAAATATTTCAAACTTTATTGTAACAATAAATCCAAAAAAAAATTTTGGTCGGTAAAGAGAAATTGCATTAATAGAAGGGTTTTGGAAGGGACCCCAAAACCTTAATACATCCAAAATAAAACTGAAGTACATCAGGCATAACAACCAACATAGTGAAATCTATCAAAAGTAATGGGCAACCCATAAGACAAAAACTAGAAAATCCTCTGGATAGAGGGGATGATCCCATCCTAGAGGTCGGTCCTAGGGGGACCCCACATCCTGGTCCAAGAAATCAAGTGCCATATGGGGTGGTGCAAGGATCCTCTACATCCTTGAAAATAATACTAAGTGCACATGGGCAACACCAAGATCTTTAGCCACTTTTTGGAAGATAGTCCACTGGGACTTGACAGTTTTAGCAGCCACAAAGAGGGTAGCCGTTGAGCTGGCCAGATGATTGAGAACCGCATTACAGAGAGAAACCTTATTACCATCCTCATTTTTTTTATCATGGAACCCTAATACTATTAGTATTTACCTCCATCTGAACAAAATTTATAGCCACTTTGCTAGACTTAGCTAGGGAAGAGTCAATATTTATACCTAGCTTTATCGTTTTAGTGGGGGAAGCCAAGTCAGTTTTAATATTATTCAATTGTAGAGAGACTCACATGTGGAAAGGGCTAGGATATTCAAGGAGCTTGGATGTATACCGATTGATCGCTCTCGACTTATGCTTGAACTCATCATGGGGTTCATATTTAATTATGGGAGCAACAAGGGAGAGGAAATCAGGGTTCGAGTCATCACTAGGGATCTCTTAGATGTGGTTTTTGCTATTGTAACTACCAATAGACTTAGCAGTGGTGGGATGGATGGGGATACAGGAGGGATAAGGTGAATGGGAAAATAATAGGAGGTTGGGCGGGGTGGTTTGAGAGGGACCGAGGGTAGACTAAGAGGGACCAGGGGAGGCATGGTGGGAGGGGCTAGGGGGCAATGGAAGTGGTGGGGGTAAGGGGAGTACCAATAAAGGCTCTTCTAGAAAAATCATCAAGGTCATGCTTATATAGGATGAAATGTAGGCCCTGATATATAGTGTAGTGGACCTTCCCAGAGCGGACGTTAGGGACTGATATTTCAATAGAACTATACAAGTAATTAGGTATATTGATTTATTTATTGTCTCTTAGATGATTCAAAAAAGTAATATGGAAGCTATGTAATGTAGAGTAGATTTTATAAATAGTAGAATACTGAAGAACAATAATCATTACATGGTCCCAAGGATCAGGGAGTTTGGTTCTCTCGATGCCCTTGTCAGTGGTGAGGAGGTCCTTACCTTTATTCGGGAAGAAATCAAGCTTCGTTGCCATCAAATACTTATTTTGGAAAATGCTTCCCATCAGTAGGTAGTTCCATCACTTTCGCTAGCAGTTGCACATCAATGGTAAACTCGAGGTCCCAGATGGAGACACGACCATTCTCCTAGGTTCTAACAAGGGCGTATTTTTATTATAAGTTTTCCTAATACATTTACTTTTCCATGTATATTGAAACCTTAAAGTAATAGTATCCAAATTCTCATTTGAATTAATAAAGGAAGCACAATCATCCATTGATTTAGACCATCCAAGAGTACCTCCTTTCTTTTTTGAAAGGGACAAAACTATGCTAAAGTCCTCTAAGGACTTATAGACCATGATTTTGAATTGACATTAATAAACTAAGGTCATTTCAATATATATCTTGGATGGTTTAGGTCTAAGGTGCAGACCAATTAGTGTGGTGAAACCCTATAAGGGGGATAGAAGCCCATGGTTCAAATCTTAGGCCTCATTGGACTGAATGCTTATCCCTTTCCCGGTGCTTTCAACAACATAAAAGGTTTAAAATGAATATGGCATGGTGGTTATAGGGGTGGACTATGTAGAGTACTATGTGGTGGCTTCCAAGGTGAACAACACGGAATACCATGGTGGCCATAGAAGTGGACAACATGCTTGGATCATCATGATGGCTACTAATTCCACCATGTAAATCATATATATATATATATATATATATATATATATATATATATATATATATTTATTTATTTATTTATTTATTTATATTAGATGGTAATTGTAGTTGAACCATATACATTTATAAGTCTATGTTTGGTATTTTCCTCTTTCTTACAAAAAAGACCAAAAAACCTATTTCTTACTTCTTGTAATTATTGTACCATTTTTATTTGTCTTATTTTATTGTAATATCCCCCAAGTTCCTATACAAGAACTTTTTTACAATTCTCCATATTCCAATTATCTTTAATTGCATTTGTAAATTCCTCATTACTTGTTTTTATTTCTCATATTAAAATAAATTCATGACTATATTAAGATATTAATTCCTTGGTAACTCTTTTTCTAGGGATTCTATTTGTATCCTTAATATTCCCAAATAACATATTTATCATCATATTTTATTCTTATTTGTAGGATTACCCTCATTTCTTGTTGACACTTGTAATGTTCATTTATGGTTTCCCAAAATGATATCCTTCTAAATTTAATTTAGTTTTTGTTCTTTATTTGAGGGTCTTCTTATTCTGGTATTATGTCATTATCATTTGGTTGTATGTAATATATTTCTATTTAGAGAATATTATCATTCTATTTTATTTATCCTTATGTAGTATAATAATATCCTAGCTTATATTATTATATATGATTTAAAATCTAACACTAACTATGTTCTTTTCAAATTACATAATTCAACCTTTATATTTTTTAAGGTTTTGTTTGTTATAGCATGCTAATCAAAATGTGTTACTTTTAGGAAAGAATTAGTGTATATAAATAACTATGTCTAGTTCATTTGGATAATAATAGTCTAAATGCTCAATTTTTAAAGCAAGCTATATAAAGATTTTCTTAGTATCCATTCCCATAAAAATATCAAAATATTACATTTTCTATGAGGTCAATTAGACCATATCCAGGTTGATTGCTATTAAGCATATTCTTTATCTTCCTCAAATTGCTATGTTTTTTCTATCAATTTCTTGATATAATTTTGATTAAGAGATAGAATCTCCCTCGGTAGTTACCTTCTAAAATTTAAATTTTATCAAGACTAAGACCAATATTATGATTTTGTAAATTATATTTTATTTTATTTTTTAATCTATAGCTATGCAAACATTTATAAAATATTTCCTCTAGCAATAATTGATAGACATTAAAAATAATAATATTTCTAATCCAATTGTATATCCATTTTTTTGTATCATTAATAATAATTTGTTAATCCCCTCAATTGAAAAATATCTCCATATTTTTTCAATGGTAATAATAATCTCTATAAGTTCAGTTATGAAACTTTATTCTCATTAATAGAATTCATTCACCAATATGCAAAAATATCAAATCATTAATCCACAAATAATATTCACAATAACAATCCATATAATGAGACAGAGATAGATAATACCCTTAGGGTAGGGCAATACCAATAATACTCCTTAAGGAAAGAAAACTCCACAAGATCTCCCAAGATGAGAGTGCCACTTAGAGAGGGCAAAGTCTCATAAGCCACTTCATAGGAAAATATGATTACAAGTAATACTTCATATGAATGATATCCATGATGATTACAATGATAATATCCCTTATTTATATACCCATATTCTAATTCTTCTATGGGAAGTTGACTATTAAACCCTCATCCCACTCATTATTATAATATAATAATATAACAAACCTTGGGTTATGTGTAGCCCATTCCAACTATCAATAATACCTTTATACAATATAATATCATATCCCCCTATATCTATTCCTAGGTACCATAACATTCCACCCTCACAAATGTTTTATACTTGAAACATGAGAAGAAACTAAATAATATGATATTTTAAGCAATTTTAACAACTGGTACCAATCTTGCTCATCCATTCATCCAAGTGAAATCTTGATTGGTGGTGGTCTTTGATGATGCCAAGCTACCATTGTGCCACTTGAGTATCCATAACTGCTCAGTTGGTTCCATGCTTTTGCTACTCTACTTTGATATTTTATACAATTGATCCTGTTATTCCCTGATGTTGCTACATCCATTTGAAATAAATAATCACTATGATTTTTTATCCAAACAATGACATACCTTATGCCTTTATAATTCCTTGTGGATCCATAATAATATTGATTCCCTAAGCCATAACTCTAAGATCATTATTGCTTGGGGTGGTGTGCATGACAATGTACTGCAACCTTACCCTGATATTTTGTTTCCTTTGATTCTTCAACATTTTGTTTATTTATTTGAAATTATTCCTCATGATCTTCTCTCTTACACCCTTATTTTGGTGTGTGCTTGTGCACTTCTTCCATGAAATCTACTACTATTTCTATTATAGATTCAAATTTTTATTCTTTTACCATTTCCTTAACTTGTTCCTTTACCTGCTTCTTGCTTCTCCCTGGATCCTTGCTCCTTAAGCTGAGAAAGATCCTACAGTGTTATCTTTTTTTTCCTATACCATAAATTCATAAACTTCTTTTGCACATTAATATTAATAGTACCCAAATAATCCAACCAATCATAACTAAGAACAATACACATGTTATCCATTTTAATAGCATAAAAATCTAAATATAAAACATATTTTGAAGAACACAAGCTTATATTGAGAGGGGGGGTTAAACGTATAAGACCACTTTTTACTTTTCTTTCCCAATAAATATTATGTAATGTATAGATAGAAATATCAACAATAGTAATCAAATCAATGCACAAAACACCATACACAATAGAGACACCATAATTTACGTGGTTCACCCAATGTGGGCTACTCCACGGAGAAAATTTTTTACTAAAATTTTCTCAATCAATATCTTGGGAATAATTTCCTATTACAATGTTTATGGACCTATGTCCAAAGGAGATACCAATCCCCTAAATCAAGTTTGTGGATCTCTATCCACAGGATAACCTCTTATCCTCTGCTCTGGATGGTGAATCTCTGTCTACTAAAAAATCTTGTTCCCACTCAGAAGACCTATCCTCACTAACTTGGTTGATGGATCTCTATCCAATGGAGACTAATGTCCTCTCTGCTATGTCACCTCCAAAGCTTTATCTCAAATATACACTAAATACAATCCTTCAATCTAGTACAAATCTGCTTAATCTCTATCTTTGGTATGGCACAAACTTATCCTTAAACCTGCACCAAACTCTGCTCCACAAGTCCACTCATAACTTGCTCAATTTTTCTCAACAAGTTTACTCAGAACTTGGTCAAATCTGCTCAACAAGTCCACTCAGAACTTGCTCAAATATGCTCAACAAGTCTACTCAAAACTTGCTCAGTCCGCTCAACAAGTTCACTCAGAACTTGCTCAATATGCTCAACAAGTCCACTAAGAACTTGCTCAATCTGCTCAAAAATTCCACTCGAAATTCCTCTAACACTGCTCAAAAAGCTCACTCAAAATTTTTCCAAACTTGTTCAACAAGCTCACTCAGAACTTGTCCAAATTTGCTCAATAAGCTCAACTCTTCTCAACAAGCTCACTCAGAAATTGCTCAAATTTTCTCAACAAGCCCACTCAAAACTTGTCCAAATTTGCTCAATAATCTCACATAGAACTTAACCAATCTCATAGAAACATAAAGAGAATTTTTTAGAGACTCAATATTTTCTACACTCAATGCTCAATCAACTCAAATTAGAATATAGAATAGTTTTTTTATGGAACTTGAGCAATCAATTCACACATCTACTTGACTAGGCTCAATCAAATCTACTCAACCAATCACTCAATGAAACAATCTTTGCTCACAAATGCTAGTCCAAGTTATATATATATATATATATATATATATATATATATATATATATATATATATATATATCAACCAACTCAAAATGTTTTCAACAATACTCAACAAAAAATCTCACATAACAATGATACTCATGTTCTTTTCAAACCATAGTTAAAGTTCTTTGCACAACAACTCACTTTAACAACAATGCTTATAAAACTATATTCACATA
Source organism: Wollemia nobilis (assembly GCA_028583015.1). NCBI lineage: Eukaryota > Viridiplantae > Streptophyta > Pinopsida > Araucariales > Araucariaceae > Wollemia > Wollemia nobilis. The sequence continues at coordinate 17,996,204 of JAQPPZ010000521.1, forward strand.
ACAACATGTTGTAGCTAGAAATAAAAAGGATTCCATGTTAGCTCAGTTCAAAAATGCTAAAGGTACAGATCCTCCAGATAAACCCTCGGACAAAGGGTTCCACTAGGGTTCAGGAGCTGGCAACAAGGGCCCAACATTTTTGGAAATGCTGAAATGGAAAAAGAAGGAGCCAGTCAGTGAACTACCGAACCTAATACCAAACAATAATAGGTTAACTATGCTAGTGGAGATTATGGAAAGATTCTTGGATATGGAGGCATCATCCTTAGTTGGAAAGTTTTTGGGAGGAAGGCCGAACATTGAGACTATTCGCTCATGGGCCGCGGCAAAGTGGAAAACTTCAGGAAGCTTAGAAATCATAGCCATGTCAAGAGGTTTTTTTATGATAAGACTCAACAACAAAGATGATGTAGAGCACATCTTGACAGGACCCTGGTTTCTAGGAAGGCATAGCCTCTTTCTAAGGAAGTGGGGGGAGGATTTCAACCCTGAGAAGTAGAACATTAATATAGCACCCATTTGGGTCCGCTTACCAAACCTCCTAGCCTAGTTTTTTAATGAGTATTGGCTTAGTGGCATAGCAAAGACAATAAGAGATCTTGTGGCAATAGACCATTCAACCCAGGCAAGGACTAGACTGACGCATGCCAGGATATATTGAAATGAAAACTTGGATTCTGATCTACCTTCTCAGGTGGAACTAGCATATGGAGAGTTTCTAAGGATTCAACCTATGGAGTATGAGAACAAGCTAGCATTTTGTAGTGTGTGCAAAACCCAGGGCCACCTTCAAGCCCAATTTTTGACAATAACTGCAAACAAGGAAGCCACGAGCGAAGGTTTTCTAGGGAAATCTAATGGGAGAGGGATCCCAAAGTTTCAAGGACCACGTATTAACTTGGAAGGATACAGACAAGTTAAGAATAACCAGGCTGACCAAGCCAACATAGAACTAGAAAAAATCTAGGAGAAAGGAAAGCAACATAATGAGGGAGGCAAAAATCATAAGGTATGTAATAAAGATCCCAACTTGAACATGTTTGATATCCTAGCAAATCTAGAAGTTGAAAAAGAAAATAGTAAGGATGATACCATCAGTGTCAAGTTTCCTAAAACCCTAGACTCCCCATCCAAATTGGGACCATCCACAACTATGACAAAAAGCCCCAAAATCTATGCTCAAAATGAAGAAAAATTGCCAAGTCATTTCAGTTTAAACATGGAAAAAATAGATTCAAGAGTCGAAGTTGTGGAAAAAAGAGCCATGAATGTAGCTCCTAATTTGGTAGTGGAGCAAATTATCCCTTATCAGACAAGCCCAACGGTAAAAGGTTCCTTGAAGGAAAGCCCCCTATTTAGGAACCAGATAGGAGAGGTGAACCAAAATAAGGTTGAGGATGAAGAGGGAATTGAAAACCCCTCAAAATGAGGAAGAAGGTTCAAGCCCTAGACTATCACAGTGTATGCCCCCTCATTTTAGTCCAAAACATACTAGAAGCACTACCAAGCCTCCGATAGATTATGGAAGTGAAAGAAATAAAGGGAGAACATCTACAGTAGAGCACTATAGAATGAGAATCAATGAAGAAATTGCAAATGAAAAGCAAAGAACATTGTTACAGCAAGCTATTCCTGGCCAGGATAATAGCAAAATTGACAAACCCCTTTGGATCAGGGAAGGGGGTGGGGAAAAAATATCAAACTGTCTAAATGAAGGTTCTCTCATGGAATGTGAGAGGCCTAAACAGCCCACCAAAACAAAGGATGGTGAAGTCTATAAGGAAGGATTGGAATCCTACTATCATTTTCTTCAAGAAACAAAAATAGATGTGGCACAATCAGCACTTATAGCTAGAAGGATTTGGAAGCAAGGGGAAGTGGCCTTTCAACAAGCGAGAGGAGCATCTGGGGGCCTCATGATCTTATGGGATCCTATTAAAATAGAAGGAAGTATTATTCAAGAAAATGAAAGAGTCTTAAGCGTATTATTTCATGATTTTGATACTAATAAGAATTAGATTATTTCAAATGTTTATGCCACCACCTCTGTCCAAGGGTGGTTTGAACTGTGGGACTTTTTGGGGAATTTGAGCCAAGCTTTTAAAGACATTCCTTGGGTGATTTGGGGAGATTTCAATACCCCCATTTACCCATCTGATAAGAAGGGAGGATCTAGGTTACCCTCAAGGAGCATGGAGGACTTCAATGAATTTATTAACACAAATGAATTGATGGATGTAAGACTAAAAGGAGCCAAATTTACATGGAGTAACAAGAGGATAGGAAGTCAGCTGATTCAAGAAAGGTTGGATAGGTTTTTTTTATCCAAGGAAGCTACAACAATGTTTGGTGATTCAACGTTACAAGCCCTTCCTAAATGCACTTTAGACCATAATATTATTCTATGGGAGGCATTTCAGGCTAACTCCTTTAAAAAGCCATTCAAATTTCTGTCAATGTGGGTTAAACATCTAGACTTCAAGAAACGAATAGAGGAATGGTGGCAGCAGCCTATCCAGGGAAGTGCTTCCTTCAAACTATCTCAAAAACTTAAGATGGTGAAAAACAACCTTAGAATATGGAATAAAGAAGTCTTTGGAAATATTTTTGAGAATAAGAGAGCAGTGGGGGAAAAACTAAGAATAATAAAAAGCAAAATCCAAAATGGAACCTATGATGAGGTGATAAGGACTGAAGATAAGGAAACCCTTTGTGATTTTTATAATATTTTAGCTTGTGAAGAGATGTATTGGAGGCAGAAATCAAGGGCATTATGGCTAAAGGAAGGGGACTCTAATTCAAAAAATTTCCATGTTACCACATTGTGCAATAGAAGCAACAATAATATTAGAAATTTAACTAAGGTGGATGGATCCTCAACTCAAAACATTCAAGAGATCAAGGATGAGGCTATTAATTTTTTTAGTTCATTATTGGGTGAAGAACGGGCCTTTAATGCCCAAGAAAAGGACTCTCTACTTCAATTCATTCCACAACTCATTGATGAAATGATTAACGAGTCTCTTACAATAGATTTTTTAGATGAAGAGATCAAGGAGGCTTTGTTTAACATGGATCCTGACAAAGCTCCTGGGCCGGATGGGTTTTCACCGTGGTTTTTCCAAGTTTTTTGGGATATTGTTGGAGTAGAAGTTATTGTTGCAATCAAGGAGTTCCAAAGTTCAAATCATATTCTAAGGGGTTTCAATTCAAATTTCATTGCTTTTATCCCTAAAGGCCCCAACCCCAAGACTATGGCTAAATTTAGGCTAGTTAGCCTGTGTAATATATCCTATAAAATTCTATGCAAATTTTTAGCCAACTGTTTGAAGAAAGTTTTACCGGTTATCATTGATCTAATTCAAGGAAGTTCTATACAAGGAAGATCAATCTTAGATGGAGTTATTACTATTCATGAGGATCTTCATACAACCGCTCAGACCAAAAAAGTAGTCATGGCTTTAAAGTTAGACATGAACAAATCTTATGACAGGATAAATTAGGAATTCCTAGAGGCAGTTTTATTAAAATTTGGCTTCAACATGAAATGGGTCAAGTTAATAAGAGAGTGTATTTCTCAGCCTTGTTTTTAAGTTTTGGTTAATGGGTCTACTATAGGTTTTTTTCAAAGCAAATGTGGTCTAAGACAAGGAGATCCCATAAGTCCTATGTTGTTCATCATTGTAGCTGAGGCCTTGGGAAGAACCATTAAGGCAACAATGATAGCTGGACTCATTTTAGGTATCAAGGCCATGTCACTAACTACCCCGATGACACATCAAAAATTTGTTGATGATACATTGCTACTGACTTTGGCTTCTGTGGTAGAGGTAAGAAGGATTAAAAATATTATCATAATGTATGAAGAAGCGGCTGGACAGAATGTGAATTTTGATAAGATCAAACTTTATTTCATCAATACCCCCATTCCTAGGCAAAACAACATAGCAAGGATCATGGAATGTCATATTGCATCCCTTCCCACCTCCTATTTAGGTCTTCCTCTATTTACGGGGAAACCTAAAGGATCAATGTGGAACATAGTTTTGTAGAGGATCCAAAAAAATCTAGCAAGTTGGAAAGGACATCTGTTATCTCAAGCAGGCAAAGCAGTTTTAACTATGGCTTCACTTCAAAGTATACCCGTTTACTTCCTATCAGTCTTCAGAGCTCCTAGCAAGGTGTATCACAAAATTGAGTAGCTTCAAAAATATTTTCTCTGGTCAGGGACTGAGGATAAGAAAAGGATCCATTTAGTAGGTTGGAACAAGGTTTGCAAACCTAAAGCTGATGGGGGGTTAGGATTGAGGAGAGTTGCTCATCTCAATATAGCTCTGTTAGCCAAACAAGCGTGGCGGTTATTGACTAAGGTCGATAATGAATGGACTACCATATTTAGGATGAAATACCTCCAAGGTGTGAAATTCCTTAATGACAACTTAGCAAGCAGGGGGTTTGCTTTTTGGAAGGCAATACTCATGAGCAGGGATCTTGTCAAGAAAGGTCTTAGATGGATTCTAGGAAATGGGTAAACAATATACTTTTGGAAGGATCGGTGGGTGAGAGTTGAGGAGTTATCCCAAAATCCTCATTTGGCTAGGATTCAAGAGCATATGGAGCAACATATTGGGAAGAAGGTTGCAAATTATATGTGGTAGGATATAAATATCAATAGGTGGAAACACATTAGAGTACAGGGTTTTGAAGCGGAGTCTGAAGAGCTTTATAACATTTTAACTCAACAAATTATTCCCTCTGGAGAGGATGAAGATCACATTGTTTGGGCTGAGACTGAAAGTGGTGACTTCACAAGTTAAGTTTGCCTATAATTTGCTTCTCAATATGGAAGGTCAACAATTTCAACCGAGTTTGGTTTGGATCAAAGGCTTAATTCCTAAAATATCCTTTCTTTCATGGCTGGTGATTCAAGGAAAAATCCTCACTATGGACAATATGTTATCCAAAGGTATGGTTATTACTAACCGTTGCTACATGTATAGGGCAGGATGGGAGACTACCCAACACTTGTTTCTGGAGTGTCCAATAGCGGAGTCCATCCTGGATGAACTTTTCCAAGCCTTTAGGATCTCGTGGGTTAAGCCTGCTCTTATATCCGAAGTGTTCCATCAATGGCCTCAACCCTTTGTTAGCCTAAAACTTAAGTACCTATGGAAAATATGTTGGCATAATTTTCTCTGGAAGATTTGGCTAAAAAGGAACCATAGAGCCTTTAAGGATACCATTCACAACCCAAAAACCATCCTCAACAGGATTATTGTCTTTGCGAAAGAAAACCTTAGCACCTTAGTGGATGAGAACCACTCAATTCTTCCCCAAGAAAAACAATTAGCTCGGGCCTTAGGTATTGAGGACAAACCTTCCATTCCTTTGCCCAATCCCAAAAATGGGATTTTTTGGAAGCCACCCCCCCAGGGTTGGTTTAAACTAAATTTTGATGGTGCAGCCAAGGAGAACCCGGGAAGAGCTGGAGCTGGAGGAATAATCAAGGATCATCAAGGAAATCTGGTCAAGGCCTTTGCTAAACCATTGGGAATCAGAACTAATAATGAAGCAGAAGCTAGAGCCCTTTGGAGAGGGTTGCAAGTAGCCCAAGCAACTCAAGGTAACTTGATTATTGAATGTGATTCTATGAACATCATCAACCTGTTAACCAATGGCAAAAAACCTCCATGGAGAATCGAGGGAGTCATCCATGAAGTGAGGATCCTTTTTATGGCAAGACAAAATAGGAGGGCTCGTCACGTGTACTATGAGGCCAATAGGTCAGCTAACAAATTAGCCAACATAGGTGTTGATGTTGATAGTTTGGTGACATGGACACAAGGTGTGCCACGTGAAGTGGAAAAATTATTAGTCATGAAAAGAAACGTACCCGTTAAGGAGAAATATGAATGGGTGTTCTTTCCCCATGGAGCTGGTAATAACTATGGGGTTTCCCTCTAAATCATACCAAATTGTAAATGAAGGTAACAGGGTGTAAGCCTTGGAAGATTTTGATAGAGAATAGGAAATGGGCAAGCAACAGGTTTCACAAGTGCAAAGTTCCAAACTTCAATTCCTATCAATGTAAGTAATGTTTATAGTTATGTTTAGGTATGGGTGTGCTTTGTTAGTAAGGTGTTGTAGGGGATTCAACACAATTTTTGGTAAGAAATTTTTAAGGATGACTAGGATCTACAATCTTAGCAGAAGGCTGGATATTGTAATAGGTTTTGGGTTAACCTGCAAAACCCGGTAATTAATGAAGACTTTTATTTACCAAAAAAAAATCTTCACATAACAATGATACTCATGTTCTTTTGCAAAACCCTAACTCAGGTTCTTCACACAACCAATGGCTTCAACAACAATGCTTATAAAATAAGGTTTTAATAACAACTCTTTATTCCAGAAAACCTTGAAGCAATTACTCAAACACACTCAAAAGGAAACCCTAATCAAGTCCTTTTCACTCCAAACTTATTTTTCATAAATTAACCAATCAACTCAACCAAGGAAGAATTTGCCCATACCTTTTGCTTGACAAGGAGTAGACCACACAAATCTGCCACACTCACAATCACTTCTTTGCCAATCTCAAGAGAGGTTAGAAGATAATAATTTTCTCAATGAATCACAATACAAAATGATATCAAACAAAATACACCTTATCACTCCAACTTTAAAATAATATCCAACACCTTCATAATAATCTCTTTGGCAAAAGTCCCTTTAAAAATAAAATCAACACTCTTAAAGTCTTACTCCTCCAATATGCAAATATAATAATTAAGACTTTATTTAAAAATAAAATCAAACTCCTTATAACTCCAAATTTTATTAAAAAATAATTTCCAACAAACACCAATTTTCAACTAGCAACCCTTTCAACTATTTCCAACTAGCAACCCCTTTTAACTCCCAACTTTAGGCAATATTAAAAATAATCAAAATTTAATTACCTTACCTTTGGAGGGATTCGAACCCTCAACGCAGCCCACGACCAACGCCTTAGCCGTGGCTCCAACCACCATGTGAGCTACGCACTCGCTTGGAGTGTGGAAGCACCACGTGCTTCAAAAGTATCCCCATCTTACATTTTGCAAAACATGCACCTCGCCTTTGGTGCCTTCAACCCAACACAACTGCCAAGCACAACCATCGCATTTTGAACGTTGGTCTCCTTGCATCCAAGCACTCTAGCCACTACCCTCTTGCCACTAGGCCATGCTGCTTGGATGGCTTCCAATTGATATTCACCTTTCCTTTTATCTCTATTCCCTGGCATACACAAACACGAATTTCGCAATATTTTTCATGAGCTCCAATTCACATGCAATTTTTTGTTTGAGCAAGGATAAAAATTAATGCCCCTTGGGCATGGTTTATATAATAATTTCCACCTTTGTTTGAATACGTCGGCGCTTCAAATTTTCTTTAAACCACATGACATCGATGCTTCGAATTTCTTCCAACTATAGAACATGGGCACTTTAGACTTTATTAATTTATAATTTATTTAAATTCTTTTGAATTTAAATATTATAAATTAATTCTTTTAGAAACCTTTGGGCTTATTAAGTCCTTCTCATTGCATAACTTGGTATAAGTAACATTTATTTATAAAATTTAAATTCACATTGAATTTAAATAATTTATAAAATAAATATTATATCTCCTTTTTAACTTTGCAATAAGCCTCCTTAGGTTTTTATGAAACACCTTTTAAACTAAGCTTCCATATAAAATTAAAATATTATGGAGCCCTTTTGCCTTTAACTTATGCACTGATTCTCTTGACCTTTGGCATTATTTGAAGCTTCTTCTTGGATATCAAATGACAACCTTGACAACTTTGTTTCTTGATGAAGTCCTTGACATTAATGATGACTTCATCCGATGACATCAATGACAAATTTGACTTAGGGACTCAAAATGTCCAACAATCTCCCCCTTTGTCATTGATGGCAACCCAAAATTTTTTTATCAAAAACTTGAATTCTTCTTGTGTGTTGCTCCCCTTGGCTCAATGCTTTCTCAAATATCAAATCTCTCCCCCTTACCCAAATCTCTCCCCATTTGACATCAATGGAAAAGGGTCACCTTTGGGGCTCGGGGCTAAGAATGAGCCTCTTAGCTTAGCCCCTCCCCCACCTCCTTTTGAGGTGGTTAATTCTGGGGTGGGAGTATTTCTACTCCCAGAAAGCACTATTCTTTACCTTTATCCTCTTTTCTTCTTATCTAAATTTTTTGATTCCTTTGACTATTTCTATCCATGTCCATGTTCCTGTCCATGTCTACATTCTTGTTCCTGTTCTTGTTCTTATTCATATCCATATTCCTATTCATGTTCCTATTCATGTTCCTATTCCTGTTCATGTCCATGTCCCTATTCTTGTTCCTGTTCATATTCATACCTATTTCTAGAATGTCTTCTCTACACCACTTTGTTGTGTGACCATCATTATTGCACTTATAACACTTAATGTTATTATTCCTTGGAGGTGCAAATGTCTTAGGATTTCTCCTAGTGAAGCCATATCCTCTTTTGTCATGAACCCTGCAATTCATTGCCTTGTGACCAAACTGATTACATGAGTAGCAATACCCATGGAAAAGTTATTTGTTCCCATATTCTTGTCTTTCATGTGTCCTGCATTGTGAAGCCATGTGCCCAAACCTGTGACATGAGAAGCATCTTCCATTGAAGTTTCCTTGTCTTGACCTCATTGGTCTCTTAGTCTCTCTTGACCTATTCTGATTGTTGTTCCATCTGTATCTTCTTTGTGCATTGTTCCTATTTTTTTTGAACTCTCTATTGTCCAACTCATCCTCAGATGTCTCACTTTCTTTTACACTATCTTCTTCTGAAGTATCTTTATCTAAATTTTCTTCTCCTCCAAAACTTGAAGTTGACTCTCCTTCCCATTTCTTTTGAACCTGTTCAAATCCAAGACCTATTTTCCTTGATGTAGTCTTTTGTGTCTTGATGAACTTATCCAAGTTCTTTGAGCTATTTTTAAACCCTTTCATCTTGATCTTGGAGTCCTCTAAATATTCTTTTAGTAGTGCCACTTCTTGTGCTAACTTCTCACATTCCAAGATCTTTGCTTCTAACTTATCTTTGAACCTCTTTTCCTTAGCCTTTGATTTTTCTAAATCCTCTATAAGCAATCTTCTCTCTTCATCACATTCTTGAAACTGAATTTCAATTTTAGAGTGTTGCTTTCTTACCTTCTTTACCATGTCAAGAGCATAGATAAGTTCTCCCTTGAGATCATAACCATCCTTTTCTGAATATTCCTCTATTTTTTTACCTTTGTCCAAAACTTTATTTTCTTTTGGCTTGTCTTCTATAGGATCACTTACTTCTTCTTCTAAATCCATTAGAATATTTTCATTTGGTCCTTCAAGTGCATTCTCATATTCATCATCACTGAAACTATAACCATCCCTTGTACAATCATCTTCAATATGTCCAAAGTTACCACATCTAAAACACTTGAGAATTATTGGAGTCCTTTTCTTAACTTGCTCTTTTTCTTCAATCATAAATAAGACTTCATCTCTATCATTGTCTGAAAAACTAGCATCACTATCACTTGAGTACTTACTTGCATTATCCGCATAGTAGCTCCTCTTTTGCCTTTGGAAGAACTTCTTTCCTTGTCTATTTTATCCATCCTTGATTTTCTTTTGATGCCTATATCTTTTTGATTCCTTGTTCCTGTGATCCTATTTTTCTTCACCATTTTTGTTCTTGGGTTCTTGACAATCTATTGCAAAATGTCCATACTTTCCACAATTGAAACACTTAATAGATCTTAGATCTCTGGATCTTCTGGAATCTTTATCTCTTCTACCATAATTAGCTTCTTCATCACTGGATGACTCATTGCTTGATTCTGACTTCTTACCCTTTGTCTTATTGATTGCTTTGAATGTTGCTTCCTTCTGGGGAATAGGATATTTTGTTCTTATCTCAAAATCTATGAGCATACCAAGAAATTTATCTCTTGTCAAAGTATCACCATCCATTGATACTTCTATAGTAGAAACATGTTCACTAAATATTTTTGGAAGAGTTCTTAAGACTTTATCACAAACATTTGATTCATCAATCTTCATTCCAATTCCTTGCATATAATTAACAACCTCATAAATTTGAATTAGATAAGCACTAATATTTTCCTCTTCGTTCATTCTTAATGCTTCAATTTATCCTTTGAGATTTCACATTTTTGCTTTCTTGACACTTTTATCTCCTTCATATATATTTTGCAATTTATCCCACATCTCTTTTGCAATTTTACAATGCATAACTTTCATAGAATCTATTCTACGCAAACCTCTCACAAGTGCATTCATTGCTTTTGAATTATAGTGTTGTAGAAGCTTACCTTCCTTATTTGTAGGAGGATTGACTAAGGGATCGTATCCAAATTCCACTGATTCCCAAATTTCATTGCCAAGTGCCATCAGGTAGATCTTCATCATCATACTCCAATACATATAGTCACTTCCATAAAATACTGGTGTTGAATTATTTGAGGACACCTCCTTAGGATCCATTGTGTTCTTGTTAGATTTTCCTTCAAGTTGTTAAAATATTCTGAAGGAACCCACTCTGATACCAATTGAAGAACACAAGCTTATACTGAGAGGGGGGTGAACAATATAAGACCACTTTTTACTTTTCTTTCCCAATCAATATTATGCAATGTATAGATAGCAATATCAAAAATAGTAATCAAAGCAATGCACAAAACACCATACACAATAGAGACACCACAATTTACGTGGTTCACCCAATGTGGGCTACTCCACGGAGAAAATATTTCACTAAAATTTTCTCAATCAATCTCTTGGGAATCCTTCCCTATTACAATGTTTATGGACCTCTATCCAAAGGAGATACCAATCCCCTAAATCAAGTTCATGGATCTCTATCCATAGGAGAACTCCTTCCTCTTCTCTGGATATTGAATCTCTCTCCACTGAAGACTCTTATCCCCACTCAGAAGACCTATCCTCACTACCCTGGTTGATGGATCTCTATCCACTAGAGACTACTATCCTCTCTGCTCTGTCACCTCCAAAGCTCTATCTCAAATATGCACTAAACATAGTCCTTCGGTCTAGCACAAATATGCTCAATATCTATCTCTGGTCTGGCACAAACTTATCCTCAAATATGCACCAAAATCTGCTCCACAAGTCCACTCAAAACTTGCTCAATTCTGCTCAACAAGTCCACTCAAAACTTGCTCAAATATGCTGAAAAAGTCCACTTAGAATTGCTCAAATATGCTCAACAAGTCCACTTAGAACTTGCTCAAATCTGCTCAACAAGTCCACTCAGAACTTGCTCAAATCTGCTCAACAAGTCCACTCAGAACTTGCTCAAATCTGCTCAACAAGTCCACTCAGAACTTGCTCAACTCTTCTCAACAAGTCCACTTAAACTTCCAAACAGCTCAACAAGCCCACTCAATTCACCTCAATAAGCTCAACTCTGCTCAACAAGCTCACTCAGAACTTGCTCAAATCTGCTCAACAAGTCCACTCAAAACTTGTCCAAATCTGCTCAATAAGCTCACATAGAACTTAACCAATATCATAGAAACATAAAGAGAATTGTTAGAGACTCAATATGTTCTACACTCAATGCTCAATCAACTCAAATCAGAATATAGAATAGTTTGTCTTATGGAACTTGAACAATCACTTCATACAACCACTTGACTAGGCTCAACCAACTCTACTCAACCAATCACTTAATGAAACACCCCTTTCTCACAAACCCTAGTCCAAGCATATAACCTCCAACTCAAAATGTTTCCAACAATGCTCAACAACAAATCTCACATAACAATGATACTCATGTTCTTTTCAAACCCTAGTTCAAGTTCTTTGCATAACAACTCTCTTCAACAACAATGCTTATAAAACAATCTTCACATAACAATGATACTCATGTTCTTTTGCACAACCCTAGATTTTCTCACACAACCAATGGCTTCAACAACAATGCTTATAAAAAAAGGTTTTAATAACAACTCTTTATTCTAGAAAACCTTGAAGCAATTACTCAAACACACTCAAAAGGAAACCCTAATCAAGTCCTTTTCACTCCAAACTTATTTTCCAAAAATTAACCAATCAACTCAACCAAGGAAGAATTTGCCCATACCTTTTTCTTGACAAGGAGTAGACCACACAAATCTGCCACACTCACAATCACTTCTTTGCCAATCTCAAGAGAGGTTAGAAGATAATAATTTTCTCAATGAATCACAATACAAAATGATATCAAACAAAATACACCTTATCACTCCAACTTTAAAATAATATCCAACACCTTCATAATAATCTCTTTGGAAAAAGTCCCTTTAAAAATAAAATCAACACTCTTAAAGTCTTACTCCTCCAATATGCAAATATAATAATTAAGACTTTATTTAAAAATAAAATCAAACTCCTTATAACTCCAAATTTTATTAAAAAAAATTTCCAACAAACACCAATTTTCAACTAGCAACCCTTTCAACTATTTCCAACTAGCAACCCCTTTTAACTCCCAACTTTAGGCAATATTAAAAATAATCAAAATTTAATTACCTTGCCTTTGGAGGGATTCGAACCCTCAATGCAGCCCATGACCAACGCCTTAGCCGTGGCTCCAACCGCCGCATGAGCTACGCGCTCGCTTGGAGTGTGGAAGCACCACGTGCTTCAAAAGTATCCCCACCTTACGTTTTGCAAAATGTGCACCTCGCCTTTGGCGCCTTCAACCCAACACAACTGCCAAGCACAACCACCATGTTTCGAACGTTGGTCTCCTTACGTCCAAGCACTCTAGCCACTACCCTCTTGCCACTAGGCCACGCTCCCGGATGGCTTCCAACTGATCTATGCCTTTCCTTTTATCTCTATTCGTTGGCATACACAAACACAAATTTCACAATATTTTTCATGAGCTCCAATTCACATGCAATTTTTCATTCGAGCAAGGATAAAAATTAATGCCCCTTGGGCATGGTTTATATAATAATTTCCACCTTTGTTTGAATACGTCGGTGCTTCAAATTTTCTTTAAACCACGTGACGTCGGTGCTTCGAATTTCTTCCAACTATAGAACATGGGCGCTTTAGACTTTATTAATTTATAATTTATTTAAATTATTTTGAATTTAAATATTATAAATTAATTCTTTTAGAAACCTTTGGGCTTATTAAGTCCTTCTCATTGCATAACTTGGTATAAGTAACATTTATTTATAAAATTTAAATTCACATTGAATTTAAATAATTTATAAAATAAATATTATATCTCCTTTTTAACTTTGCAATAAGCCTCCTTAGGTTTTTATGAAACACCTTTTAAACTAAGCTTCCATATAAAATTAAAATATTATGGAGCCCTTTTGCCTTTAACTTTTGCACTGATTCTCTTGACCTTTGGCATTATTTGAAGCTTCTTCCTGGATATCAAATGACAACCTTGACAACTTTGTTTCTTGACGAAGTCCTTGACATTAATGATGACTTCATCCGGTGACATCAATGACAACTTTGACTTAGGGACTCAAAATGTCCAACAATCACCCCCCTTTGTCATTGATGGCAACCCAAATTTTTTTTACCAAAAACTTGACTTCTTCTGTGCTGCTCCCCTGGGACATTGCTCCCCCTGGCTCAATGCTTTCTCAAATATCAAGTCTCTCCCCTTACTCAAATCTCTCCCCCTTTGACATCAATGGCAAAGGGTCACCTTTGGGGCTCGGGGCTAAGAATGAGCCTCTTAGCTTAGCCCCTCCCCCACCTCCTTTTGAGGTGGTTAATTCTGGGGTGGGAGTATTTCTACTCCCAGAAAGCACTGTTCTTTACCTTTATCCTCTTTTCTTCTTATCTGAATTTTTTGATTCCTTTGATTGTTTCTATCCATGTCCATGTTCCTATCCATGTCCATGTTCCTATCCATGTCTACATTCATGTTCCTATTCCTATTCCTATTCATATCCATGTTCTTGTTCCTGTTCCTATTCATGTTCATGTCCATGTTCCTATTCCTGTTCCTATTTCTATTCCTGTTCCTGTTCATACCTATTTCTGGAATGTCTGCTCTACACCACTTTGTTGTGTGACCATCATTATTGCACTTATAACACTTAATGTTATTATTCCTTGGAGGTGCAAATGTCTTAGGATTTCTCCTAGTGAAGCCATATCCTCTTCTGTCATGAACCCTGCAATTCATTGCCTTGTGACCAAACTGATTACATGAGTAGCAATACCCATGGAAAGGTTGTCTGTTCCCATATTCCTATCTTTCATGTGTCCTACACTATGAAGCCATGTGCCCAAACCTGTGACATGAGAAGCATCTTCCATTGAAGTTTCCTTGTCTTGACCTCATTGGTCTCTTAGTCTCTCTTGACCTATTCTGATTGTTGTTCCATTTGTATCTTCTTTGTGCATTGTTCCTATTTTTGTTGAACTCTCTATTGTCCAACTCATCCTCAGATGTCTCACTATCTTTTACACTATCTTCTTCTGAAGTATCTTCATCTGAAGTTTCTTCTCCTCCAAAACTTGAAGTTGACTCTCCTTCCCATTTCTTTTGAACCTGTTCAAATCCAAGACCTATTTTGCTTGATGTAGTCTTTTGTGTCTTGATGAACTTATCCAAGTTCTTTGAGCTATTTTTAAACCCTTTCATCTTGACCTTGGAGTCCTCTAAATATTCTTTTAGTAGTGCCACTTCTTGTGCTAACTTCTCACATTCCAAGATCTTTGCTTCTAACTTATCTTTGAACCTCTTTGCCTTAGCCTTTGATTTTTCTAAATCCTCTATAAGCAATCTTCTCTCTTCATCACATTCTTGAAACTGAATTTCAAGTTTAGAGTGTTGCTTTCTTACCTTCTTTACCATGTCAAGAGCATAGATAAGTTCTCCCTTGAGATCATAACCATCCTTTTTTGAATATTCCTCTATTTTTTTACCTTTGTCCACATCTTTATTTTCTTTTGGCTTGTCTTCTATAGGATCACTTACTTCTTCTTCTAAAGCCATTAGAAGATTTTCATCTAGTCCTTCAAGTGCATTCTCATATTCATCATCACTAAAACTATAACCATCCCTTGTACAATCATCTTCAAGATGTCCAAAGTTACCACATCTAAAACACTTGAGAATTACTGGAGTCCTTTTCTTAACTTGCTCTTTTTCTTCAATCATAAATAGGACTTCATCTCTATCATTGTCTGAAAAACTAGCATCACTATCACTTGAGTACTTACTTGCCTTATCCGCATAGTAGCTCCTCTTTTGCCTTTGGAAGAACTTCTTTCCTTGTCTGCTTTGTCCATCCTTGCTTTTATTTTGATGCCTATATCTTTCTGATTCCCTGTTCCTGTGATCCTATTTTTCTTCACCATTGTTGTTCTTGGGTTCTTGACAATCTGTTGCAAAATGTCCATACTTTCCACAATTGAAACACTTAATAGATCTTAGATCTCTGGATCTTCTGGAATATTTATCTCTTCTACCATAATTAGCTTCTTCATCACTGGATGACTCATTGCTTGATTCTGACTTCTTACCCTTTGTCTTATTGATTGCTTTGAATGTTGCTTCCTTCTGGGGAATAGGATCTTTTGTTCTTATCTCAAAATCTGTGAGCATACCAAGAAATTTATCTCTTGTCAAAGTATCACCATCCATTGATACTTCTATAGCAGAAACCTGTTCACTGAATATTTTTGGAAGAGTTCTTAAGACTTTATCACAAACATCTGATTCATCAATCTTCATTCCAAGTCCTTGCATATCATTAACAACCTCATCAATTCAAATTAGATAAGCACTAATATTTTCCTCTTCGTTCATTCTTAATGCTTCAAGTTGTCCTTTGATATTTCGCATCTTTGCTTTCTTGACACTTTTATCTCCTTCATATATATTTTGCAATTTATCCCACATCTCTTTTGCAGTTTTACAATGCATAACTTTCATAGACTCTGTTCTACGCAAACCTCTCACAAGTGCATTCATTGCTTTTGAATTATAGTGCTATAGAAGCTTACCTTCCTTATCTATAGGAGGATTGACTAAGGGATCATATCCAAATTCCACTGATTCCCAAATTTCATTGCCAAGTGCCATCAGGTAGATCTTCATCATCATACTCCAATACATATAGTCACTTCCATCAAATACTGGTGCTGAATTATTTGAGGACACCTCCTTAGGATCCATTGTGTTCTTGTTAGCTTTTCCTTCAAGCTGTTAAACTCTTCTGAAGGAACCCACTCGATACCAATTGAAGAACACAAGCTTATACTGAGAGGGGGGGTGAACAGTATAAGACCACTTTTTACTTTTCTTTCCCAATCAATATTATGCAATGTATAGATAGCAATATCAATAGTAGTAATCAAAGCAATGCACAAAACACCATACACAATAGAGACACCATAATTTACGTGGTTCACCCAATGTGGGCTACTCCACGGAGAAAATATTTCACTAAAATTTTCTCAATCAATCTCTTGGGAATCCTTCCCTATTACAATATTTATGGACCTCTGTCCAAAGGAGATACCAATCCCCTAAATCAAGTTCATGGATCTCTATCCACAGGAGAACTCCTTCTCCTCTACTCTGGTTGGTGAATCTCTCTCCACTGAAGACTCTTGTCCCCACTCAGAAGACCTATCCTCACTGCCCTGGCTGATGGATCTCTATCCACTGGAGACTACTATCCTCTCTGCTCTATCACCTCCAAAGCTCTGTCTCAAATCTGCACTAAACACAGTCCTTCAGTCTAGCACAAATCTACTCAATCTCTATCTCTGGTTTGGCACAAACTTATCCTCAAATCTACACCAAACTCTGCTCCACAAGTCCACTCAAAACTTGCTCAATTCTGCTCAACAAGTCCACTCAACATTCAAATATGCTCAACAAGTCCACTCAGAACTTGCTCAAATCTGCTCAACAAGTCCACTCAAAACTTGCTCAATCTGCTCAACAAGTCCACTCAAAACTTGCTCAATATGCTCAACAAGTCCACTCAGAACTTGCTCAATATGCTCAACAAGTCCACTCAGAACTTGCTCAACTTTCTCAACAAGTCCACTTAGAACTTGCTCAACTCTTCTCAACAAGCTCACTCAGAACTTGCTCAAATCTGCTCAACAAGTCCACTCAGAACTTGTCCAAATCTGCTCAATAAGCTCACACAGAACTTAACCAATCTCATAGAAACATAAAGAGAATTGTTAGAGACTCAATATGTTCTACACTCAATGCTCAATCAACTCAAATCAGAATATAGAATAGTTTGTCTTATGGAACTTGAACAATCACTTCATACAACCACTTGACTAGGCTCAACCAACTCTACTCAACCAATCACTTAATGAAACACCCCTTTCTCACAAACCCTAGTCCAAGCATATAACCTCCAACTCAAAATATTTCCAACAATGCTCAACAACAAATCTCACATAACAATGATACTCATGTTCTTTTCAAACCCTAGTTCAAGTTCTTTGCATAACAACTCTCTTCAACAACAATGCTTATAAAACAATCTTCACATAACAATGATACTCATGTTCTTTTGGATAACCCTAACTCAGGTTCTTCACACAACCAATGGCTTCAACAACAATGCTTATAAAACAAGGTTTTAATAACAACTCTTTATTCCAGAAAACCTTGAAGCAATTACTCAAACACACTCAAAAGGAAACCCTAATCAAGTCCTTTTCACTCCAAACTTATTTTCTAGAAATTAACCAATCAACTCAACCAAGGAAGAATTTGCCCATACCTTTTTCTTGACAAGGAGTAGACCACACAAATCTACCACACTCACAATCACTTCTTTGCCAATATCAAGAGAGGTTAGAAGATAATAATTTTCTCAATGAATCACAATACAAAATGATATCAAACAAAATACACCTTATCACTCCAACTTTAAAATAATATCCAACACCTTCATAATAATCTCTTTGGCAAAAGTCCCTTTAAAAATAAAATCAACACTCTTAAAGTCTTACTCCTCCAATATGCAAATATAATAATTAAGACTTTATTAAAAATAAAATCAAACTCCTTATAACTCCAAATTTTATTAAAAACAATTTCCAACAAACACCAATTTTCAACTAGCAACCCCTTTTAACTCCCAACTTTAGGCAATATTAAAAATAATCAAAATTTAATTACCTTACCTTTGGAGGGATTCGAACCCTCAACGCAGCCCATGACCAACGCCTTAGCCATGGCTCCAACCACCGCGTGAGCTACGCGCTCGCTTGGAGTGTGGAAGCACCACGTGCTTCAAAAGTATCCTTGCCTTGCATTTTGCAAAATGTGCACCTCACCTTTGGCGCCTTCAACCCAACACAACTGCCAAGCACAACCACCGCATTTTGAATGTTGGTCTCCTTGCATCCAAGCACTCTAGCCACTACCCTCTTGCCACTAGGCCACGCTGCCCATATGGCTTCCAACTGATTTGTGCCTTTCCTTTTATCTCTATTCGCTGGCATACACAAACACAAATTTCGTAGTCTTTTTCACGAGCTCCAATTCACATGCAATTTTTCGTTCGAGCAAGGATAAAAATTAATGCCCCTTGGGCATGGTTTATATAATAATTTCCACCTTTGTTTGAATACGTTGGCGCTTCAAATTTTCTTTAAACCACGTGACGTCGGTGCTTCAAATTTCTTCCAACTATAGAACATGGGCGCTTTAGAATTTATTAATTTATAATTTATTTAAATTCTTTTGAATTTAAATATTATAAATTAATTCTTTTAGAAACCTTTGGGCTTATTAAGTCCTTCTCATTGCATAACTTGGTATAAGTAACATTTATTTATAAAATTTAAATTCACATTGAATTTAAATAATTTATAAAATAAATATTATATCTCCTTTTAACTTTGCAATAAGCCTCCTTAGGTTTTTATGAAACACCTTTTAAACTAAGCTTCCATATAAAATTAAAATATTATGGAGCCCTTTTGCCTTTAACTTCTGCACCGATTCTCTTGACCTTTGGTGTTATTTGAAGCTTCTTCCTGGATATCAAATGACAACCTTGACAACTTTATTTCTTGACGAAGTCCTTGACATTAATGATGACTTCATCTGGTGACATCAATGACAACTTTGACTTAGGGACTCAAAATGTCCAACATATTTATCAATGGTGATATTCAAATCTTCAAAGTACCATCAAGATGTATGTCCTTAATTTTTGTTGCTTGAACTTGCAACCTCTTAGCCAAAGCCTTATTAATAAAATTATATTTATTGCTAGGGTTAATGGAAATAATAATATTTTCCTTTTGAATGCATTCATGAACCTACAAAATATAATTTTTATATGAGTTTAAATACTTATCTTGGTTTTATAAATCCAAATATGTGGCTTCTTCATTCTTCTCTCCATCTTCCTTAACATTTTTCTCTTTCTCTTCCTTGAGTTATTTTATTTCTTTTTCATAGTCATCATTTTGTTTCTTGAAAACTTCCCAATTTCCTTTTATTTTATTTCTCTCATTTTGAATCCCTTGAAGTTTAATTTCAAGGTATTTGATGACACTCATTTGGCTATCTATATTTATCCCTTCCCTCAAGTTCTCTTATACAAATATCTAACTTTTTTTTATAAATGAATTAGGTTCCCATTTATTCAATAATGTTGGTTCCATTTATTTACAAGTGCACAAAGTATTTACCCTAACAAAACTTTCTTCCTATTGTAAATATTACCCCCCAAAAAACAATGAAATGAATAACATATCATGTTTTCATCATATTTAGATTTTTCTATTTTCAACCACTCTCTCATCAATATCATCTTCTCCAAAAAACCATTGAAGTGTCATGAGTTCACATCCAAAAAAATTATAATGTAAACTAGGGTTTGATAACAATACATATCTCCCCATTGGTTTGAATCTAAAATTCCAAATAAAAATTAGATAAACATTTTCTCATCAAAACAAAATAAATTGCAAGTGATTTGCTTACCCCAACTGACAATTTTCATCCTCCCCAAAAAAATATGATTTGAAAAACTATCACTACCCTCGTTTTGGATGGATGAATTCATAGGGATGTATCTCCCTCAATATTTCTTAAGTTTATTCATATGAACAATAATTTTAAAGATCTTAAAATTTTTCATAAAATGATCCAAGAATTATCTGAATCAGATAAACTCTAGCAAAGATATGGCTTCTAAAAGATGAGATGTTTTTTTAAATTACCCTAATTCTACAATCCACAAAAACACAATCCCCACTTTTCTAGAATCATTTATTTGATACCACTTGTTATTATTAGAGATAGATAATACCCTTAGGGTAGGGAAACACCATAATAATCCTTACGTAAGGAAAGTTCCACAAGATCTCCCAAGATGAGAGTGCCACTTAGAGAAAGAATACTCTTAGAAGCCACTTCATGGGTAAATATGATTACAATTATTACTTCATATGAATGATCTCTATTATGATTATAATGATATTATACCTTCTTTATATACCCATATTCTAATTCTACTTTGGGAATCCAACTACTAAACCCTCATCCCAACTCATTATTATAATATAATCAACCTTGGGTTATGTGTGGCCCATAGAAACTATCCATAATACCCTTATACAATATAATTTCATATGCTTGTGTACATATTTCTAGGTACCATAATAAGTTCCCTCGCCTCTAAATAGATGTTAATTGAAGTTCCATATAATTTTGAGTAAGTGAAGAGAATTTGCATTTACCATAGATAGACATAAATATTTTGTGCTAACTCCATTGTTGTAGATGGCCATGCTATATACAATTAAATAATATAATCGAAAGGATAGCATATCTTTTTAACGTTTGACACTTCCTATGATGACCAACATACTTGTAAACATGATGCAATGGAGGTATCAATATGATTCAAACTTACATATACTTTTAAGATTTATTTTTGAAAACTCTATTATTTCTTTCAAGCCATAATACTAGTAGTAACAATCTTCTATAAAATTTATAATGCATTCTCGAGTAACATGAGTTCAATGGTGAATTCTTTGACTTTCAAAGAGGAAACACAAATTTGAGTCTTTCAAAGTAATACATATATAGTTTCCAAGTAGTTGTAATACCACTACATGTTCTATTGTAATATATGGTTCTTAAGCTTCTCTTGAGACCACAACCAACTATTTGTATTTGTATTTGTTATATTTTTTCTTTGGACCCACATAAACCTTGAAAAAGGTAATTTATAAAATTTTATAATATTTTATTCCTGAGGCTCACTCTCATAAGCTTGACCTAAAGGCATCATGTATTTGGTCTTCATACTAGCCTTTTGGCAATTTATTGGAGTGCAATTTTATTTTCTATTTAATGAGATTATTGGTTCCCATAGGCATGCCATCATATTATGTGTTCTTTTTTATTTTTTGTATTCCTTTTGTTATGTAATACTAGGTGATGTTTGATTCCATTTATTTTTAGAAACTACTATGAAATCTAACATGGTATCAGAGTAGGTGTATATCTTCATTATTTGGTTGCTTCTAATGGTAAGAGTTTTACCTTTTGATTTCTCTTAAGGGAATTTTTTTTTGGAACTAGCAAAGGTGATTTTTTTAAGTTTGATGGTGTAGTCTAAAGAAAGGTTTCTAATAACCATAGGTGGACTTAGATCATGAGGATATTATTGAAATTAGTAGAATTGCACTAGGAGCAATATTCACCAATAAATTCCTCTTTCCTCTCATTGGCAATATTGCTATATTTCAAAAAAACATTGACTAGATGGATACCCTAGTTTTAGGATTGGATTTTTAGAGTTTTTTTAAATCTCATTTGTCTTTGGATTTTTATAAATTTTTGCTTCTTTTTTTTTCTATATTTTTTTGTCCACTAGCAGTATAGATGAGGATAGATTACTTGGCTATCATAAAAGAAGAAAAGAAGAGGTTAACATTTTTCAAATAGACCCCTAGGGCCATAGAAGCCATGGGTGGGATTTTGTGCTTAGAAATGCCTTAAAGCCACTTGATAAAGTTATGAAAATGGCCCAATAACTTTTCTATTGCATAGGTTTAAGAGAATGTCCTGACTAGTTATGTTTGGAAAAATGGTTTTCTAGGGAAAACTATAATATATATAGATAAGCCATCAATTTTTCTAGTTTCTTTGCAAAACTTTAATGGGGCCCTAGTTTAGAACTTTTGTTAATTTTACCTCCAAGTATTCTAAATTTTGTTTGAAAAAAATGTTATTTCTATATTTTAATTTTTAAAAAATTAATGCTTCCTAAAATATTCTAAAAAATATTTTTGAAGTAAAAGTTTGCTATGAAAATTTGCATGCATGTGCACCTATGTTAGTATAATATAGGCTTGTGCAAGGTGCATAAGGGGAGGCATTTGGAAATAATGGTTAGTTTAAGTTTTCTTGCTATTCTTTCCCTTCCAACTTGGTATTTGGAAGGTTGTTAGTAAAGGTCCTTTAAGTCATTGGGCCATGGGAGGTCTCAAATTGAAATCCACCCCATGCCCTTTTCTTTTGCTTGAAGATGATGTTAGCAATCATGACATGCAAACCTATGATGACATGGAAATATGTGATAATGTGGCATCCTTCAATGATATTGCATCCTCTATTTATAGATATGATGACATGATAGGGTTGTATAGAGGACATGTGGTAGTCCATACAATTGACATGATAATCCATATAGTTTACTTGGTAATACATGCATAAATATCAAGGTAACACATGGCAATCCATAGAGGTGATGTGGAAATCCATATAGTTGACTTACGTTATGTACCCCTTAAATGTAACTCATGTGAGCATATGATATTGTACCACATGGGGTATGTAAAGTGGGTCATGTGTTAAGTTACAAATAGGTAGGAAGTTGTGTCATAAATCTTCTATATAACTAATTTGGGATCATGTATATAAAAGTAGTAAATTTTCACTATGTACAAAATTTGGTGGCAAAAAACACAATGTTGTCACTCAAACTAAATTTTTAGGGAAATACCAGAGTGATAGAAGCACCAAAGCAATGGAAACTAGATCTTCGAGAAGATTTTGGGTGAAAGGCCAACACAAAATTTAGGTAATTAGACCCTCAAAAATAATGCAAACACATAATGGTGAAAATCAAAGTTTTGAGAGCCTCAAAGGCCACACCATGAGCAAAGTACTAGTCACTAGGATTGAAAATAAGATCTAGTGGAAGTAAGCCCTAAATAGATCCCATACATATATTTGAGTAAATAAAATGCTTTGGGAGCAAGGCAAGTGAAGAATGGGATCCATGCAATTAGCATCAGACTTAGGATAAGCAAGAGACTACAATGGCAAACAAAATCCACCTCCACTATTACCATCAAATACTATATTTTCTAGAAGAGGGAAAACTCATATATGTTTCATTTGAAAGGAGCTACTGACCTATGGAGAATTTAATGAGATAATACCCTACATCAGCTACAAGCCTACCAAACATAAATGCATAATGACATCTTGAGATCAGAATTAATGGAGGATGTAGGCTTCCCACCTATGGTGAAGTGGAGGAAATTTTTAATTTTGAAGTTTTGAGATAGTTATATAAATACCTAGTTTTAAGCCTCGAATAAGGAGGAGAATTGTATTTTTGTGCCTGGTATCTGGCCTTGTGTGTAATTTTTCTCTATTTATTCTATATACTAGTTTAGACTCGAACCTTGAGTCAATTTATATACAGGCCTTGAGACTCTTTCTTTTTGGCATACATGTAATGAATATTTAACATATATAAAGAGTTGTAACTACTTTTTTTCTTTCTTGGTCTTTGTGTGTGTGTTAATTTGTATAAATTGTGGCTAGTATCTACCCTAGTTCTTATTAAGTTTTATGGGTAAAATTATGCTAGTTTGAACCTATGTTCACTTTAACTATCATGAATTATGTATGTGTCCATTTATCCCACTAATACATAGAAGCATTTATGATCTTGGCACATTGCCACCCTTGGTTTAATATAGTTTATCTTATGTTCCTTCTCTTTCCTTTTTCCTCAATAAAACATGGGAGCTTAAGAGTAGTTTAGAAAATATGAGTGTCAAAGATCACACCCAAACAAGGAGTTGACCTTGCAAAAAATATTGGAGGTTGTCCTCTGAGTAATATTTCATGCTCTTAAGACTTCTAGAACTATGTGCTCTCCACACAATATGGATGTCAGGCACATACAACTACTACAATGGATGGTCATGACATATTAAGCAAACAACATTGGATCCTTATAAAAAATATCAAATATCATCCTTTGAGCCATATTTCATGTTCTCAGGACTTTCAAAATTATACACTCTCCATGAAATGTGGGTGTCATGCACATCTAGCTACTACAATGGATGGTCATGGTGTTTGGAGTAAACAATAGTTTTTCTTGGAATACTAATGGGACAAATTCTAATATTTGTCTCATTAATTAAAGATATTGAGTTGAGATCTAGGTGAAAATATTAGTCTATTTGTGTTAGAGTTAATGTGTACTTTATCTGTCAGTTATGACATGTGTCCTTGACACTTGCCACGTTATCATATAGGCCTCCTACCTATATATTGTACTCTTTTGTATCAATACAAACATCTCATATTTTCCCATTCCCATAATTTGGTATCACAGCGCAGTCGCTCTCTTGTCCTGTGTAACCCCTTGAGGGGGGATTTCCCTCATGGAAATTCCCCCCTCATTTTTTTCTCTCCCTCAATTTTTTTCTCCATTGCTTAGGGAGTATGCTCTCCACTCTTGTGGATCAGAAACCAGAAAACAATGGAGAAGAACTCATGGCTGCCCCTAAAGCTTCATTGCTTGGAGCCATGAGATGTTGAGGAGTAGAGTTTCTCTATTTTACACCAGTTTGTCATTTTTTTAATGGTGTGATTTTTTGTGAGTTTTTTATAGTGATTGTTTCATGAACTCATAATTTGTTGAAGCCATTGGAGGAGAACATTTCTCCAATTTCTAGATCTTCTTCAATATTTAAGGGTTGTTATTGCACTATCTGATTTGGGTGTGGGTAAAGCCCCCTGCCCTGCTATATTTTTGCATGGAGGTGTTGCTCTCTATTTACCAGCCTACGACATTTTTGCTTGTTTTCCATGGCCTTTTTTATTGTTGCCATAATATCCATTATGAAAGCCATCAAACCAGTAGAAGAGGATCATCTTGTTGTTTAGGTAGATCGTAAACCATGACAGATCGATATTGGGGGTAGTAGCGGTCACAAAACCCTAGCCATCAGGATAGGTAGACCTTCACATGCAAGGGGTTTTACTATCATGATATATTTGTGCATCGAAGATGTTGTAGATAACACACATCATTGTTGATATAAATTTTATCATGCACATTGGGAAGAGTTCATGCCCATTGTGAAGGCCTCAGATCTGGAATGAAGGTGAAACAGTCACTATGGTGATCGACCGAGGCTGCATGGTTGAAGAGTGAGCAAATCAATACACATGATGCCCTTGTGATGAATTCTCGAAGCCTTGTTGAGTCTGACCCCTTTGTTATTAATGTGTACTTGGTAGACTCTCAAACTATTGGTGCTAGGCTAGATCTATAAAATTTAATAAGTACTGGATTTGACCACCCGAGTGTGGAGATATTTTTTGGGGCTGCATTTGTCATCGTAGACTCTGAGGATGTAGTTGATCACGGGGCTGCATTGAAGCACAAAAAATGAACCCAACAATTATTCTAGATTGTCTCCCAAATAGTCCATTAAGATTGGACCCTTGTTTGTGGCTAGTGCCTTTGTCATCTGTATGGCACTGTGCGCATTTTTTGAAGATATTCTTCTAATTTTTATTATTGCCCAGCTACGACAATGTGAATATGAAGATAAAATGGAGAGATGTCATTTTTCATCATTTTTCATCTATGCTCATGGAGTTCGATGAAGGTATTGATGATCTAAAAAAGCACGTTTCAAACATGTGATGATGTTTTGTGATCTATCCATAGCAGTGGTCTAGATGCATAGAACTATTTTCTATTTTTGATGGTGGTGATGGATTTTTGGCAACACTTACTAGACAATATCAGAAAGGAAACCAGATCTATTTGATGGTTAATAATTTCTTTTTTAAATGGTCTCGATTTCTCGGCTACTATCTTTACCAGTTGTCTGCTCATCATCTTTACCGAAGTGGAAGAGGTCGTGCATGAGGGATTTGATGTCAAGATCCAAACTGGCATGAGCATTATTTATTTATGGATCTGGAGTTGTTTGCAAGCCTCCATGTGAATTTTTCCAACATGAGCAGATGTTGCAGGAGCTAAACGTCGGGGAAGACAATGTTCCTGGAATAGGACAATGAAATTACTGCATAGATGATGTCATTTGTTCAATGCACTTGTAGACTACATTGTTAATACCTTCCATTCCATCATTAAAGATATATGTTCATGGTTGGTGGTATTAGAAGGTGGTTTGGTATACAGAACTTGTTGTATGTTACCACTGTACCTAAAAAACTAGACTTTATATTGCTCGTGTGCCACTTTATTTTGAAAATATGGGTATTAAAATGTATTTTTTTGTAAGGGGCATTAAAAAGGAATTATATTTTTTAAATATGATATTTTGTATTGGTGGACAATATGGCCTCCTATTCATTTTGCTCCTTAAAAAGGTAGCTGCTATTGTTTATAGAAATGAAGGCCCCATTGAGAATGGAACATAGGGGTATTTATAGTCATCAAAAATGTTTTTCTAAGACAAACACATTGGTGGTGTCCAATTTTCATTTTGAGGTTGTTCCATATGCATTTTTTAGCCTCAAAATATGTTGTATCATGGAGTGCACTCTCGGTTGAACTCGACACTCCCAAGGCACTTGTAAGTGATCCTAGTAACTAGTCACCTTCTCTATAGCACCTAGCGGATGCAACGACTGGTTACCCATGCATTCTAGTAGGATGATATGGTCACCATAAGGACACCTACTATAGGGACTACAAACATAGACACCCTAGAATCTATTCGAGGACTTTTTTAGATCAACTTTTGAAGACTATAGACAAAGATACTTCAGAATATTTTATTCTCTTCTTTCTTCTTCTCCTTCATATTTGGATTCTATGGTTCATTTTATTGTATTTCATGGCTCGTATTTCTTTTGTATTAAGGTGCATTTTTGATAGAGACCGACACCTTCTAGATTGAGTTCACCATGAGGGGGATGATATTCATGGTGAATCTAGTCAATGACCTAGGGGAGGTAACATACCTAGAGGATGACCCGCGGAGGCAACAAACCTAGAAGTGGCTGACCTAGAGGCATTTAGACAGCTAACCTAGAGGTAATAAACTCATGGAAGTGGCTGACCCTAAGGAAATAAATCAAGATGTATACACTGTTGATCTAGCATTGTTCATAGATGGAGAGCTAAGAGCAAAGAGCACAAGCCTAGTCCAAATTATGTAATAAAAGAGGACGTTAGGGTTTTTTCTTTATAAAAGTACATATTAAGGGGGAATGTTAGAGTTAATGTGTACTTTATCTATCAATTATGACATGTTTCCTTGACACTTGTCACGTTATCATATAGGCCTCCTACCTATATATTGTACTCTTCTGTATCAATACAAATATTTCATCTTTTCCCATTCCCATCAATTTACTTATTGAAGTGTATCCAACATTCACCTAGTGACTCCTCTGATTGAGGAACTTAATGAGTAGTAACTCTACTAATAAAGAATGAACCCAATAATTTATGTGTAGAACTAAGCGTGACACTAAGAGGGGGATGAATCAGTATGTATTAAAAATTTAATCCAACTATGAAATTAAATCAAAACAAGCAATCACACAAACATGCATCACATAACACCAGATTTATAGTGGAAAACCGATGTGGGAAAACCACTGTGTCAATGGACTATTTGAACTCCTATCCAAATCCAACCTCAAAAATGTTTGGTCTTTACAATATTTTTGCAACACCAACTATAGGGAATGACACCAACCAACCTAGGCTTTAGTAGCACCAATTGCAAGGAACACTGATCTCGATCGCCAAGCACCCACTCGACAAAAACAAAAACTACAATAGAAAATTTGATCTTTGTTCCAAAAGACCCTGAGTGGTCTATCTCATTGTTGCTCTCTACACATCCACTCTAACTAATATCATATGATTTGAATATCTATCTCACACACTTCTCTATACTCACACTGACTCATTTTAAAAACCTTTTTGCAATACCTTTAACTTCCAACACTTCAACTTCTTAACAAAATTTGAGCTGCAAGATGACCATTTCAGCATTCAATAATGTCTCCCTTGGGAGACATAACGTTATTCTAGATTTTAAAATTATCCATGCACTAGAAAAATAACGAACTCAAAAGGAGTTACGGATCAAAATTTATGACCATCTTAAATTTCACTTTTATTTTGGAGGCATTTTGTCAAACAATTCATGGACAAAGTGTTGTGCACATTACTCGTTCTCACACTTGGAGGCCTCAAAATTACTCTAACAAAAAAGCAAAGATGTTCAATTTGATGAGCTATACGTTAAAAAACACTTAAACGCCACATTCGGAAAAAATAAAATATGAATTTGAGTATTCAAGCGCAAAAGCACTTGGCTGCCCAAAACTGGAAAAAGTGATATGGAGGCATTTTGCAACTGCTGTCGTTTCTTCCTCAGGTCTCTTTTTGGGCTGAAATTTAAAACATAAGATCTTTGTATATCAGAATACCTCCAATAAAAATTTCAAAGTTTTATTCCTCACATATTTCTTAATATACCTCCAAAAAAGTGGCCTCTGACGCTTATTTTACACGTCACATAAACTGCAAAAAGTGCTCCAAAGCCATTTTGCAGCGCTCACCGTTTCTTCCTTCGGACTCCGTTTGGACTGAAATATAAAACTTAAGCTCTTAGTATATCCAAATATCTCCAGTAAAACATTTGAGGTCCAATTACTCATGGATTGCTTAATATTCCTCCTGTAAAGTGACCTCTGATGCATATTTTACAGCTGCAGTTTCATGACCAACAATGCACCGACGAAGCAACCGGTCATTCCAACACTGCAAACACACTTGCTAATGATAAAAAATCCTCCAAATAGTATCTAGGGCTGTCCAACACATCCCACTGATGTTTTGCCACTTTGACAACTTCCTTTTTTGCTACTTTGACTTCTTGACGATTTTTGCAACTTTTGCAAATTTGCACGAACAACCTGTAACAACTTCACCTGAACATCACAAACATTCTCATAAGCATTGAAAACCACTTTACATACTCTGAACAACCTTCGAACAACTATCCACTGCATCAACCTGTCCATCTGAGTGTGTTGACAACAATGACAATACTCTCGCTGCACCTTGCTCAACAATCTCACCCTTTGGAATTGTTGGTAACACACACACAGTTTCCTATAAATATTCTCCCCCTTTGACAACAAGACCAAAGGGCTACTGCAAACTTCCCTTGAGTCCATGCACAACATTCTCAGGCAAAAATTATTACACTTAGAAAAGATCGCAAACATGAGCAAAAAGATAAACAAAGACACAAATGCTCCCCCTAAGAATGTGACCCCGATAGCTAGTCAATGCTTGGGAAGTGTGACCACTCCCAATTTCTTATGAAGGTACTCAAAGACTTCCTTGGATAATGGTTTAGTGAAGATATCCGCTACTTGCTCTGTTGTTGGAACAAAATCCAACTTAACCTCACCTTTCACAACTTTCTCCTTCAAAAAATGGTATCGGATAGCAATATGTTTTGTGTGAGAATGCATAACCGGATTCTTTGAGATATTGATTGCACTTGTATTGTCACACATGATCGATATGGGATCACTAAAATTTATTCCAAGATCCTTCAAAGTTTATTTCATCCAAAGTACCTGTGTACATCATGATGTCGTTGCAATATACTCTGCCTCTACTGTGGATAATGAGACTGACTCCTACTTTTTGCTATGCCATGCAACAAGATTATCACCAATAGAATGCACCTCCACTAGTACTCTTCCTATAATCTACACATCATGCCCAATCTACATCTAAATATGCAATAAGGGTGAAGTCCTTACCTTTTAGATACCATAACCCATACTCCATAGTACCCTTGAGGTATCGAAAAATCCTCTTTACTACTGTCATATGAGTCTCCTTGGGACTAGCTTGAAATCGTGCTACCATGCATATTGCCTACAAAATATCTAGTCTAGTAGTTATCAAGTACAGTAAGCTCCCAATCATGGATCTGTACATAGTTTGATCAATAGGTGGAGATTTGTCATCCTTGCTCAACTTGCAACCTATCATCATGGGAGTGCTAACTAGCTTGCAATCCTCCATTTTGAACTTTTTCAGCATCTCTTTCACATATTTTATTTGAGAAATAAATATACCCTTCTCTTTTTGATTAAATTGCAATCCAAGAAAATACGAAAGTTCACCAATCATTGACATTTCAAAATATTTCTACATCTTATTTGTAAAATATTTACACAACTCATCTTTGTTGCTGCCAAATATGATATCATATACATATATAACAAAAAAAATATAATGACCATTTTCTATTTTGACATACAAATTACTATCCACCATACCTTTCTTGAATCCTTGTTGAGTAATATAATTGTCTAGCCTTGCATACCATACCCTGGGTGCCTGTTTTAAGCCATATAACGCTTTCTTCAACTTGCAAACCAAGTTGGGATCATCACCAAGCTGAGAACTATATGACTGCTCAATATAAACCTCTTCTTCAAGTTTCCCATTCAAAAATGCTGATTTCACATCCATTTGATAAACTTTGAAATTCTTGTAAACTGCTAAAGCAAGAAACATTCTAATTACCTCTAGTTTGGCCACATGTGCAAAGGTTTCCTCGAAGTCAATACCTTCAACTTGTGCATACCCTTTGCATACCAATCTTGGTTTGTTCTTGACTACCTGTCCGTCTTCATTCAATTTTTTTTGAAAGACCCATTTAGTACCGATTACATTTTTATTTGTAGGTCTTGGTACTAACTCCCAAGTCTTGTTTCTCGATCTGATCTAATTCTTCATTTATTGCTTTTACCCAACTTTCATCTTTGCTTGCTTCGACAACATTTTTGGGCTCAATTCTGGATAGTAAAGAGTAGTTACTTACTAATATTCTTCTTTTTTGAACACCAACTGTGGGGTCTCCAATTATTTGCTCTCTAGGATGATCTTTCTTCCAGCTACCTATTTTGAATTTCTTGTTTTCTTCCAATTTTGAATCACTTTTCGAATCCTCTGAGTTAATTCTTGATTTATTTTATGTTTCCTCTTCCTCATATCCTTTAATGACCTCTTCAAAAATTGGGTAGTTCTCTTCATAGCTAATTACTCGTTCCCTTCCTTCATCAACTTTAACATCGACACTTTCCACAATTTTTCTTAGCCTCTTGTTGTAACATTTATAAGCTTTGCTTTTTGATGAATAGCCAAGACAAATGTCTTCATCCACTCTATTTTCAAACTTACCAAGGTTTTCTTCAGTTCTTTTGATGTAACACTTGCTGCCAAAAACTTAAAAATATCCTGTTGTTGCCTTTTTATCGAACCACAACTCATAAGGAGTTTTGCTTTCATGCATACTCAACATGCACCTATATTGGATGTATATCGTAGTATGGACTACCTCTTTCCAAAATTTATCTGCTACTTTGCTCTTAGTCAACATAGTCTATGCTATTTCCTGCATTGTCTTGTTCTTTCTTTCTACCACACCATTCTACTGAGGTGTCCTGGATACTGAAAATTGTCTCCTAATGCCATATTTTTCACAATACTCTATGAAATCCTCTGAAATGAACTCTCCTCCTCTGTTTGACCTTAAAAATTTAATCCTTTTTACTATTTGATTCTCAACTTGGTTTTTGAAAACCTTGAACATCTCAAAAGCTTCTAATTTATGCTTCAAAAACAATACCCATGTTATCCTAGAATAGTCATCTATACACAAAATGAAATATTTAGCATTGTTTATGCTTTGCGTTCTCATGGGTCCACATAAATCAATATGTACTAGTTCCAAAGGTTTGCTCATGTAGTACTCTTTTGTTTTAAATGAGAATCTAGTTTGCTTCCCTTTTTGACATGAAGCACAAATGCTATTTGATGGTTTGCCAATGGTGAGAATATCTCTCACTACTTTCTTTGAATTGATTTTTACTAGATTTTCAAAACTGATATGACCAAGCCTCTTGTACCACAACTAATTTTCTTCTTTTTTTCCAATCAAGCAAGCTCCTTCTAAAGTCTTCGAGACAGTGTACAGGTTGCCAGATGTCCTTGATCTAGCTGTTATCAACTTCCCACTGTTTGCCTTTTTGATTTCACAACCCTGCTTCTTAAAGATCACATAATGACCTCTGTCACAAATCTGACTTACACTCAACAAGTTATGCTTTAGACCAACCACAAACAATACTTCTTCTGATCTGATTTTTGTGTCACTGATATTAACTGAACCTCTGTCAACTATCTTAGCTCCATCACTGTTTTCGAATTTCACTAAACCACCTTCATATTGTTGCAACTTCTCAAATTTTTGTTTGTCACCTATCATATGACTGGAGCATCCACTATCAAGTATCCATGGTGCGGATTTATTTTGTGCTTTAAATTCTATATGTATGATTAAGGATTATTTTTCTTCCTTAGGTTACTCTTTTTCTTTCCACTCTAGTTTGATTATAGTTTTGGGCTCTTGTTTTGGCTTTTATTTTTCAGTAGCTTGTGCATGTTTTTCGAGAAATTTTCTATTTTGTTTTATTCCATTTGGCTGAAATTTTCTTCCTTGAAATTGATTTGATGCAAATGTACTTCTACAATTTCTTGCAATATACCCAAAGTTATGACAGTTATAACATTCTACTGCATAATCCACCAAAGGTGAAAAAGCATTTCTACTGGAAAAATTCCTTGGTCCTACATTATACTTACAATATGAAATCTTATGTCCATAACCATTGCATTTAAAACAGTAACTAGAAAAGGGATGATTGAACCTAAGCGGTGGTCTTTGCCATGTTGTTTTAGGAGCCATAAATCTTCTTATTCTTTGATGTGTGACATTGGTGAAACCATCATTGTCAATTCTCCTTTCTTGCCTTGCATTATTGCTTTCCTTTGCATGATTCATTTTTGCTTGATTAACCTGTTTCTTTTCTTCATTCTTTGTGGATTATTCATTTGTGGCCTTTGATCCATTTTATTATTCTCCTTCATCAAAACCTAAACCAAATTTGATTCTTGTAGTATTTAGGTTCTTTATAATCTTATCCAGCTTCATAGAACTCTCTTCATGTTTGTGATAAGAGCTAATTTTCTTTTTCATCTCTTCTAGCTACATCCTTAAACCAACAATCTCTTCTTCTAACTTGCTGCAATAATCTATTTTTATGGTTATTTGCACTTTGAGATCTTCGGAGATCTTCTTGGATTCTTCTATCTGCACTTTCAAACTTATTATTATATTTACATCCTCAAGCTTTCTTGAAATTTTCTTATTTCTTTTTCTTTTTGTCTTCAATTCATCCAAAGCTACATTTAGTTCCTCTTCCAAATTCACTTTCACATCAATTTATTCTTCATCACATTCCTATTATTTTTCTAGTTTTTCTTCTTCGAATACCATGAAAAAAGCTTCACCTATTTCTTTTTCAAAATCCTCACTGGAGCTATCTTCTAATGAACTAACATTCTTGGAGATGAAAATTTTCTTCTTGAAGTTGCTTTTTCTAAAATTTGATTTTTTCTTCCAGTCACTTCTTTCTCTGTGCGATCCTTCATCACTTTTTTTCTTCTCATTAAATGGGTATTTAGCTACAAAATCCCCAATGCCTCCATAGTTGAAACATTTAAATGGTAACTTTCCTCTGTATTTTCATTTTTTTCTTTTTAGTTTTCGAACAAAGTTTGCTTCCATTTCATCTGATGTCTCTTCTTCCTTGGATTCTTGTTTTGCTTTCATATTTTTTTAGGATTTAAAAGTAGCTTCTCTATCGATGGGTTTAGATTTTACTATTCTCATCTCATATGTAGTCAAAGAGCCATGCATCTCATCCATACTAAAATAATTTAGATCTTTAGCTTCTTCTATAGCTAAAACTTTAGAATAAAACCTTTGAGGAAGATATCTTAATCTCTTTTTGATGATTACCAGGTCTTTGATTTCCTCTCCAAGTCATATGATAGCATTGATGACTTCATTAACTCTCAGCATATATACCTCTATATTCTCATCCTCATTCATCTTCAATCCTTCGAACTGAGCTCGATGTGTTTGTAACTTGGCCTCATTGATCTTATTGTCTCCTTCATGAATGCTCTTCAGTTTGTCCCATATTTCCTTTGTCATTTTACAACCCATAAACTTTACTAGTTTGCTATCCACTAATCCACACATAATAGCATTCTTTGCTTTTGGGTCATTCTCAAATAGTTTCTTACCAACAACATCGGTTGGAGAAGTGGTGGGTATTGTGTATCCACTATATATTGAATTCCAAATGTCATATCCCAAAGCACAAAGATATGTCTACATCCTGAGTCTCCAAAATGCATAATTAGTTCCATCAAAAAATGGTGCTTTTTTTGATGAGAACCCTTCACCACCTGTCATTGTGTCACTTCTAAGATCACCCTAGCCGATTACGCTTGTTCAAGAACCTCACTCTGATACCAATTGTAGAACTAAGTGTGACACTGAGAGGGGGGTGAATCTATGTATATTAAAAATTTAATCCAACTATGAAATCAAATCAAAACAAGAAATCACACAAACATGCATCACATAACACCCGATTATAGTGGAAACTCGATGTGGGAAAACCACTGTGCCAATGGACTGTTTGGACTCCCATCCAAATATAGCCTTGAAAATATTTGGTCTTTATAATATTTTTACAGCACCAACTGTAGGGAATGACACCAACCAACCTAGACTTTAGCAGCACCAACTGCAAGGAGCACCGACCCCAATCGCCAAGCACCCACTCAATAAAAACAAAAACTGTAGTAGAAAATCTGATCTCCGTTCTAAAAGACCCTGAGTGGTCTAGCTCATTGCTTCTATCTACACATCCACTCTGACTAATCTCCTCTAATCTAAATCTCTATCTCACACACTTCTCTATGCTCACACTGACTCCTTTTGAAAACCTTTTTGCAATACCTTTAACTTCCAACACTTCAACTTCCTAACAAATTTTGAGCTGCAAGATGACCATTTCAGTATTCAATAATGTCTTCCTAACAAATTTTGAGCTGCAAGATAACGTTCTTCTAGATTTTAAAATTTTGCATGCGCTAGAAAAATAATGGACTCAAAAGGAGTTATGGATCAAAAGTTATGACCTTTTTAAATTTCACTTTTATTTTGGAGGCATTTTGTCAAACAGTTCACGGACAAAGTGTTGTGCACATTACTCGTTCTCACACTTGGAGGCCTCGAAATTACTCCGACCAAAAAGAAAAGATGTTCAATATGATGAACTATACGTGAAAAAACACTTAAAAAACACATTTTGTAACAAGAAAATATGAATTGGAGTATTCAAGCACAAAAGCACTTGGCTGCCCAAAACTAGAAAAAGTGCTAAGGAGGCATTTTGCAACTGCTTCCATTTCTTCCTCGAGTCTCCATTTGGGCTGAAATTTAAAACATAAGCTCTATGTATATCATACTACCTCCAGTAAAAAATTTTAAGTTTGATTCCTCACATATTTCTTAATATACCTCTGACAAAGTGGCCTCCGACGCTGATTTTACATGTCACAAACTGCAAAAAGTGCTCCAGAGCCATTTTGCAGTGCTCACCGTTTCTTCCTCTGGACTCCTTTTGGTCTGAAATTTAAAACTTCAGCTCTTTGTATATCTATATACCTCCAATAAATAATTTGAGGTCTAATTCCTCATTTATTGCTTAATATTCCTCCCACAAAATGAGCTCTGATGCATATTTTACAGCTGCAGTTCCATGACCAACAATGCACCGGCGAAGCAACCGGTCGTTCCAACACTGCAACCACAATTTCTAATAGTAAAAAAACCTCCAAATATTATCTAGGGCTATCCAACACATTCCATTAACGTTTTGCAACTTTGACAACTTCATTTTTTGCTACTTTGACAACTTCCTAACAATTTTTGCAACTTTTGCAAATTTGCACGAACAACCTGTAACTTCACCTAAACATCACAAACATTCTCATAATAATTTAACACCACTTTACATACTCTGAACAACCTCCTAAAAACTCTCCACTGCATCAACCTATCCATCTGAGTGTGTTGACAACAATGACAATATTGTCACTGCACCTTGCTCAACATTATGAGCTCTAGTCCTATCACAAGGTCCAACATAAAAGAAAATTCTTAGTTGCTACCACCACTCAATCATGGTCATAGAAGAAGATAATGATAGTAGAACATGGTTGCATCATAGAACCTACATCAAAGAAGGCTACCTACCTAGAATGATAGAGTTATTTTATGGCCACTAATATCACCTGTTACTTGGGATGATATTTTAGCCTTTAAATTAAAATATTTGTCATATTTCATGAGGGAAGATGCAATCATGATAACAAAGCACCTTTAGCATATGGTTAACTTATGAACTTTACATAATATTGGGGAATAAAATATGGCACTAAGATTATCGATAGTATAATTTAAAGGAAAAGCATGTGAATGGTATATATCACTTGCTCCATATTTAATCATTGATTGGAATTAGCTTGCCAACCTATTTGTGGATAGGTTTAGAGAGAAGGAAAATGGAATGTCCCTCCTAGAGTATTTAGTAACAATTAAAAAAGCTTTGATGGAGGCCATGGATGATTTCAATACCCATTTTATACGACCTGGTATAGAATCCCTAATGACATTAGACTTCCTCCAGGTATGGGCCTATGGCCTTCATTTATTACTTGAAATATTTTGATTCAAAGAAAGCTATGTTGGTAAAATCTAGAGAAGGAAACTTTTTTCCAATAGCCTATACAATAGTTGTTCAAGTGGAAAAGGATATAATTTAGATAGGAATATTGGATCTTAAGCCTCTTATACCTCTATTTCCAAATATCCAACCACCTACTACTATTCAATCTACCACTTTTTAGCCACCTCCTATAATAAAAATACTCCTAGTACAAAAACCCTCTATTTTGAGTCGACCTTCTATTAATCCATAATATTTGAAGATGGATGAAATGAAGAACTGATAATAATATTTTCTAATAAGATTATAGCCCTTAAGTAAAAATTGAATATTTAGAGGTTTCACTACCAAAAATACCCAAAGCCTCCTTACAACCAAGAAACCAAGGTTATTGATCTTCTCTAAATAACTATCATAGATATTGACCTCAACCCATCCAAGAGTTTAGTCAATATTAATCTTTTGAATAGTGAATGCTACCTATGTTGGTTTTCTTGCAATAGTTTCCTCCCAACACAATCAAATAATTATGCCTACTCATAATAACTATGTGGGAGACTAATACAACTATAAATATCCTTATCTAAATCCCTATTATCCTAGCTATGGCAACCCTCAATAGGTAACATATCCTATAGTATAAACTGCCTATCTAGATCCAGTCACACAAACACTAAGATAGGCCCCTCAAGGCCTATCCTTGGATGTTCCTCCAAGCATAAGTATTGAACCACCAAAGTATACATTGGTGACATGGGATGAATAGGAGGTTTAAACCATATCTAATGGAGTGGATTTCCCAATGACCAATTGAACACAAGTATAGTCAAGGGTTATTACATGAATCCTAAGGAGAGCTATGAAGTGGTAATGATAAACCAACCAAGCAATTCTAAATGTGCTACCAAAAACCATCATCCAAAATCCAAGACAATCCTAGCAAGATAGTCCACCAAAATAGATAGGGTTGATATCAAAACTAGTCAAAGTCTTAAATCCCATAGTCAAGAGGCCAAGAACTTAGTGGATAATTAGCAATTCACCTAAGGTATAATACTTAGAATCTTCCAATGTAGTGGATCACTTGAAGAAATCCACTATGTCAATGCCACTTTGAAATTTTCTCATCTTACTAAAATAAATGAAATAATTAGATGAAGCCTTAGAAAGACAACACATTTCTAGTAGGTATAAAGTTTCAATCATTCTATATTAAGTAGACCTAAGCCCCTACCTTTCTACCTAACACTCATATGTAGGGATAAACTAATTCATAATTTCTTGGTTGATTTAAGGTCTAACACCTCAATCATGCCTGGGCGAGTAGCAGATACATTAGGATTGGTTTATGAGGTTATCAATCAAGGGGTTCAACTTGATGGGACTTCAATCCCAATATTTGATCTAGTGAGAGACCTTCATCTCATTCTCCATGTTTGACCCAATGTGACTATCTCCCAAGAAGTATCAACAATTGAGTTACTAGCATATTTTAGCATATTTTTATGTTAGATTTTGAAGCTAAATACTAAAGATAAAAAAACTGCAAGATCTAAAATAAAGTAACAATATGAAATATAAGATAATTATAATATTCTAAATGCACAAAACTCATAAATAACTTCAACAATAACTCATAGAATTGTTATTAACAAATGCTCACAAATATTGTATATCCATTGAATAAATATGTCAAGTACCTATACTTACAAACACTCTCATACAACAATACATGTATCTTGCACACAGACACACGCACACATAGATACATATATAATGGAATGTGACTCTTCATATGGTGCACCCTTGGCCTTCATTCTCCTAGAGACTCTTAATCTTCCTATTCTATGGACTCATGTGCATATGAACTATTTTACACATTGACATTACCATAATACTTTGCACACTTGTGTATTTATTACATTGCATAAAGTATATACTCACTCTATAATCTAGGACACTCTCCTAATCTAAATATGTACCCAATGTGGTACATTAGCATGTACCAAATAATGAAATATATTCCAACACCCCCCTGTATTACATTATTTGGTTATTGAAGACTTTAGTCTTAAATAAGGATCTTCATATTTGATCTGAATCTTGTGTTCTTCTTCTCTGCTCTCTTCATCATGTTCTTTGTGTGTATCATGCTCAAGTAAATGATTAGTATCTTCATAAAATATTATGTATGTTGAAAGTTCTTTAACTTCATGTTCTTCTATAGATTCTTCTAGTTCTTGAATTTCTTGAATCTCTTGAGCTAAGTGTCCCTTTTGTTTCCCTTCTCTATATTGTAATTGAGGTTGACTATATTGATTCTGATGCTTATATATTTGCTAATATGTACTATATTGATTCTAATATTGTCTTGGTTGAATTGGCCTATTTTGACCTCCATAGTTTGTTTGATTCCTTTGATATTGATTATTTGGATTGAATCTATAATAATGTGTACTATGTCCTCTCTTTCTGCATACTTGATAATATCTATTATTCCATTTTGATCTACCTCTTGAGAATGAAACAATATTTCCTTGTGGACTATCTTTTGAGACTAAGAAATTATTAGTCTTTTCATCTTTGACTAAATTTTCTACTTCATATTCTTGTAGTATATTGAACAACTTACCGAATGATGTATCTTTACTCAAAATTTGTAAATATGTAACTAGATGCTTGTAAATTTTAGGAAGTGCTTTTAGAATTACTTGAACAAGAAAATTATCTTCTACATTCTCTCCTAAGGTTAATAACTTTCTTTATATATCTATCACTTTTCTTTGAAACAATTATATACTTTCACCACTATTAACTTTTAAAGAATGCAATTCAAGATGGTTGCTTTATTCTTTCCTTCAAATATCTTTGATATAGTATTCCAAGCTTATGTAGAAGTTAATGTTGAACTAATATATGGTTGTATATCATCTATAATTGCAAATTTTGTTATCATGAGTGCTTTTGCTTCATCTTCTTCATACTTTTCAATCTCCCTATAATCTTCAGTAGTTTTAGTTTTTGCTCCTTTAAATATATACCAAATATTTTCTACTATCAATATTGATCTCACTTTGATTTTCCATGAAGTGTAATTAGGACCTTTAAGTAGTTGAGATTCTAAAAGGAAAAATTTATGTGTTGTCATGATTAACCCTTGTAGACTTCCTTATATCTCCCTAATGTTTGAGTAGTAAGCTAAAGATAATTTTGATAAAATTTCCAAATCTCTAAACCTTTGAGGTTGACTACCTTATGACTCCCTAATATCAAAAATATAATTTCTTTTAATT
Source organism: Wollemia nobilis (assembly GCA_028583015.1). Classification (NCBI taxonomy): domain Eukaryota; kingdom Viridiplantae; phylum Streptophyta; class Pinopsida; order Araucariales; family Araucariaceae; genus Wollemia; species Wollemia nobilis. The sequence goes on from JAQPPZ010000521.1 coordinate 18,036,593, forward strand.
CTAAATTTCTCAATCCTATATTGGTGTTGAATTCCTTATAACTCCAAATTTAGAAATTTAGAAATTTCGTAAAAAATATATTTGCAAAGTTTTTTCTCCTAATTTGATGTAAAAAAACTTATTTCTCCAATCTTATCAAATTGCAAATATTTCAAATTGTTTTTGTTGGCAATTTTGGGTTTGAGATCCTAGCTTCTTGTCTATGAGTTGTCATTGATGTCAAAAGGAAATGACATTAATGTTAAGAGGATGTGTTGGCTTCAAAGGTGGAAGATTCCAAGAGAATATTTTTAAGAGAATCTAGAGAGATTCCATTAGCAATGGTTTTTATTAAAACCAATGGAGGTTCTCTTTATTATTTATTTAATTATTATTTAAAACCCTTCAAGGTTTTAATTAATTAATTATTTAATTAATTAAGGGAGAAATTATTTTTAATTTATTAAAAATACTTTAAGGGTTTTTAAACCCTTTAGAAAGCAAATTTTGATTAAATTCGAAATTACGTTTCTTTGCAGCCGACGTGTTCTAAAGTCCACATATGGACTATAAATATGAGAAGGTTCCTAAGGTTAAACTAAGTTGGAAAATCAAAGGCAATTAATTGGTTTGGCTGCGATCGAATGTTCTGTTTACGCTGCGAAAGAGGAGAGCTCGTGGTTTGAAAAGCTTTCGAAAAGCTTGACCGTTTATATGGAAGGAAGTTCGTCTTGGACTTCGTAAGCCTCTTGTGGGCTAGTGGCAGCAAAGGCTGCATTTGGGCCTTGCATAGGCAGAGGTATGCATTTCGATCCCCGTGGAGAGAGCTGTGCATGGATTAGTCACGTTTTTATTAAAACGTGTTTTGTGCCGCGAATTTTGGATTCTTCAAGGGCAGCCATTATAAGGTGTGATTATTTTCTTGATATGATTTTTGGCATTGTTTAGCATTGTTTAAAATACATAGGAGAAATAAGGGGATATTTCTTTGGTTGTATTTTTGAGATTAGTCTTTTGCTATGCTAAATTTAAAAATGGAGATATAAGGTGTAAGTTTTGGTTGTTGTGTTTTTGGCTTCTTTGGTGGTTGTTTTTAAAAGAAGAGGAGCTAAAAGGTGTATTAAGGAAAGTTTTTATATATGCTCATTTATCTTGGTTCTAACCCTAACTTGGTTGGAAGTTTGAGGGTTGTGTGTGGTGATAGCTTTAAGGATCAATTTTCTTCTACTCCAAAAAGGTATGGGCACATTTTCCTTATGAGTATGATTGGTGTATGTTTTTCTGAAATAAGGTTGGAGTGAAAAGGTTTTCAACTAGGTTTCCTTTGGTTGGGTGTAAATCCTATTTTCTAGTTTTTTAAGACTACTTATGCATTGTTATCCTTAAGGAGAGTTTTTGGTGAATGCATAATTTTTGGTTTGAGATAGTGGAAGCTTTGTGCACTAGGGTTTATATTTGTGAGTCTAGCTACTTGCATTGAGTTGGTGGAACCCTTGGTTGGCTGTTTTGAGTTTGATGGTTGAGTTGCTTCCATAGAGGTTGTTTGATCAAGTTATTGCTTTACTTGATTCATGATATTGGGCTTACTCCATTGAGTTGATTTGAGCAAGTTATTCTTTGCATTTGGTGATATTGTGTTGGTGGTTGTTTTGTTCAAATATCTTTGGAGGGAAAAGGATTTCTACTTGTTTCCTTTTCTTGTGATGATTGGTTGAATGCTTCAGGGTTGATGTTGAGTTGAATGGTGTTGGTTGACTAAACCTTGTTTGATGAGCATTGTTGTTGAAACCCTAATTGATGGTGAAAATAACATGAGTATCATTGTTATGTGATTCTTTGCATAGATGGCAATTGTTGGGGTTTCATGTTCTTGAAAGAAAACATTCTATCCTATCCATTTCAGATATTGATTTGAGTTTTTAGATTTGAGATTGAGATTGAGCTGAGTTGATTTGAGTTGAGTTTTGAGATTGGGATTTGAGTATAGAACATATTGAGTCTCTAACAATTCTCTTTATGCTTCTATGATTTTGACAAATCACATTGGGTCTCTAACAATTCACTTTGTGATTTCCTACTAAGAAAGTTTTTCTTGGTGAGTTTGCTCAGTTTTTGGATAGGTTCCAGTGGAGACTTGTGAGAAGTTTTGGATAGGTTTCGGTGGGGACTTGTGTGCAGTTTTGGACAGCTTTCGATGGGGACTTGTGAGCAAATTTGGACAGGTCCTAGCAGAGGACTTATGAGCTGAGTTTGATAGTTCTATTAGAGAACTTTAGGACAAAGGCGCATTGGTTCTATGAGAAGAACTTGAGGATAGTTGGCAAGTCTTTGAGAAGGCTTGTATGTAGAGGACTGATTTGTTCAAGAGTTGGATAGATCTGATAGACAGAGGAAGACTTATACTAGACCGACTGACTGTGTTTGGTACAAGTTACTGAGCTGCTATGGACATGATCATAGAAGGTAGAGGTCTCTTAGGCTAAGCATTGAGGACAAGAGATCTTTGGTGGAAAGGAGTTCCATGTGCTGGCAAGAGGTAGAGGCAGTTGATCTTATGAGGGATCATTTCCAGAGCAGAGGGGAAGGTATCTCCTTTGAGCAGAGGCTCGTAAATTATGATTGGGGGAAGGTATCTTCTTTGGGACGAGGCTCATAAACATTGTAATTGGGAAGGATTCCCAAAGAAATTTGAGATAACTTTTAGAGAAATTTTTTGTGGATGTAGCCCAGCCATTCTGGATGAACCACATTAAAATTGGCATCACTTTGTGGATGATATTGTGCATTGCTTTGATATTGCTTTGGGTATATTGCTTTACTATTTTGAAGTATAAAGGAAAAATTAAAAAGAGGTCTTATACTGTTCACCCCCCTCTCAGTATAAGCTTGTGTTCTTCAATTGGTATCAGAGCAGGTGCCTTCTGTAGCACCCTAAAATTGGCGCAATAAAATTTGAATAATTACATTCACCTTAGTAAATAAATTTAAATTCAAATTTAACCTCCCAAACCGCTCGTTAACCACCGAGAAACCCGTTTCCTCCTTTTTCGTGCCATTTTTAGCAATTGTTTTGACCGTTTGACGATATCGTCTCCGATCAGACGATATCGCCCCAGATTTGACGATTTCGTCTGGACTAGAACGTCCAGACGATTTCGTCGCAAAACTAAATTTGCATAGTTGGAATCCGTTCCAACGGGTCTCCAATCCGGGAAGAAGCGTGTCTGCACCGTTGGGACCCTTCCCCCATTGGAGATCTCCCAAATTGGGATGATCTCCAACCTCCCAACAACTATCCTATGCCTATTTAACTCTAAGACTTTTCCCTCCCCAACCCCTGGCTGAATTTTTATGCAAATTGAACCCTTATGCTCTAAAACATCGTAATTCATATTTTGCATTAGTCCTATAGTCATTTCATTGCAGGTACACCATTGGTTTTCAGTCGGAGCCAGTACCTATCGCAGTCGACGAACTCTGTCAAGATCGGAGGCGATCTCGTCAAATTCGGGACGATCTCGTGCGATGCGAGACGATTTCGATTGCAGCGCACATCGAGGCAATCAGTGCTTGGAGTTTGTTCTTCTGTCTCTTTTCTCTGTCATTTTATGTTGTAAATTAGATTGTTTATTCAGTTTTTATATTATATTGCATTTGGAGTTCACCCATTTTGTCTAGTTTACAGATTAAGATCATATTCTGCTATCTAAACACAGTTATTTGCATTTACTTCTGTTCTTGTATATTGTTCAACACTCATATTACTGTTTTACATAGTTTGCCCCTATTTGCAAAATAGAATTTCTCGTATTTCGCATCTGTTTGCTGTTTTGCAGGTCTCTGATGAATTCGTCTGACGAATTCGTCAGATTTCAGACGATCTTGTCAGTTCAGACGATTTTATCAAATTGAAGGCGATTATGTTGAATTGCGGACGATCCAAACTGCTTCAAGCTTCAGAAACTCCATCAGACTTTCGGATCAGGTAATCTTCATTGGCCTCCTACAAATTCTCTGTTTCTGTTTTCCTTTATGTTTCTTTGTATGCATTTAAATTGCATTTTCATGTAGTTTAAGTTAGAATCATTCGGCCAAACCTAGGATGAATGTTTAAAAATAAAACGAACTCATCAAAACTCATTCCCAAAACCTAGGCGTGGAAACTGCCGTCAAATGTTTCCTGGTGAACCCACCATCCATCGAAAAATCACCAAAATGCACCTCCCTTGAGAGGCGGGACCTTCGCAAAGTCCTCTCGTCTGAGGTACCGCACCATCCTTTTCCCATCCTCCTTTCGGGCGCGGATCCAATAGCCTGAAGGTAGGGGTGCGAAAAATTTGGAGCGATACATTTTGGTGAACCCGACGTGAATGCATCATAACCTTTTGAAAACAAAAACAAAAAAATATATATGTATACAAGAAAAACAAAAACAAAATCATCATTTCAAGTTTGTATGTTTTATATTCAATCCTAAATAGTAGATGCTAAATATTACTTTTAGAAGTACTAAAGAAACCATGAGTTTTTACTCAAATCAATATGAGTCCATCGGTAATGTTGGAAGAATTCAGCTAAATACATTTGTTGATTATGACCAACCTCATCCCTATTCAACACCACCTCCATCACACTCTTCTTATTTTTCATCCATAACCCAACAAAACAATCCCTTTGCCAATCCTCTTCATAATGATATTATCTATTCTCCCATATATCCATATTATGTCTATCAATCCACATATAATCCTCCGCCACCTTTTCAAAACTCTTCTTTCAATACAACACATCCATTTCAACAAGAAAATACTTATTCTTCCAATTCTACCGTGCACTCACCTCCTACAACCCAATCTTCCTGTCATCATTCTACCCATAATAAAGAAAGTAGAGGTGAGAAACCATTAGGTCCTTTTATGACAAAATTCCTAAGGCATTTATCAAAAACCTCTCAAAAACCTTCATCACGTAAATTTACTAGGCTCAATCAACCAATGGATATAATTCTCAAGTATTTACTTGACACAAATATTATTGAACTTCCTTCCATAAGACAACTTGATACCACATTAGATTGGTTTAAACACTGAGCTACATTGTGAATATCATAGAGTAGATGGACATATGACACAAAATTGTAAAGATTTAAGATGTGCAATTCAAGATTTGATTGATAAGGGTCTTTTTAATATAAAGGAATTACAATCTACAACTGATTATAAATCTCCGAGTAAACAATCAAACCCCTACACAACAAATACCAATAATCAATCAAGACATGGGGATCTCCCAAGAACCCCTATTCAATTATCAACAACAAGAAACCAATCAAATATTGCATGTTAATGTGTCCCATCATGATGATATTATTAATATTGTAACAAAAACTACAAATGAGCAACCTCAAGTTCAATCAACTCAATCCGATATTCAAGATATGGATTCCTCATTTGACCAACCTTCAAAACTATCTTTGGCTCTAGAGAATGATCCAAAATGGAATGTAAGCATAGAAAGCTCATCTTTAGAATCAAAATCTCAATCTGAAATCCACTTTGATAACCAACAACAAGTGATTAATCCTCAAGCAAAGATATCCCTTTTAGAAGTATTACAAATTTCTCATAAGGAAATTTTGTTCAAAATACCTAGCCAACAATTTGTTCCTCATCATATTTTCTCTAAGAACATAATTAATGGTATAAACCCTCTTGAGGTTAACCATATTTCATTCTATGATGAGGATATTCCTTCCTCTACTCCACAAGAAGACTCCTATCTTTACATTATCGGATCTAGTAAAGAAACACTTGTTAGAACTATCATGGTAGATAATGACTCCTCTCTTAATTTATGCACTTATCAATTATTCCAAAAACTCAAATTAAAGGAAGAAGATAGTAATGAATCAAATGTTATTATAAAATCTTTTAACAATGAAATTCAAGAACCTCAAGGTACTATAATTCTTCCCCTTAATATTGGATCCAAGATCCTGGATACTTTATTCTATGTAGGATATTGTCCTTCACCTTACAACCTACTTCTCCAGAGTCCTTGGATTCATACGATGAGGGTTGTCCCTTCCACTCTTCACCAATGTTTGAAGTTTGAACTTGCAAATAAAATTGTTACCATACATGGTGACCCAACACCATTTGAAGAATATTTAACGGTTGAAACATCAAGTTCTATACATTCTCTATTATCACAATTATCTTCTATCCATCACTTTTCTTCATCCATATATGATCATCCTTGTTTACCAAATAACATCCATGCATATCTTTCACATATACTTTCTCCATCTTATCAAGACTTGGAATATAATAATAAGAATGAAGAACTTTCTTATCCTTCTGACATTTTATTTTGTAACATGATCAATTTTCCACATATAAAAGTCAAATCTTTTTCTACATTATTCTACATTATAACAAAGCTTTTGTTATCACTACCTTTTATTCATCACCTTCTATTCTTACCTTCACCTCAACCAGATTATCCTTCAAAACCTCCTTTGATTTTGAAGCAACCTTAGACATGCTATACTCAAATAAACCTTGTATAGTGTATATAGATCATCTTGTATATACCACCAATTTCAATTCATAAATTAAAATCAAAATACAAAAAAAAATCAAAATCCTCAAAATCAAAAAAAAAAAATACAAATGCAACCAAAGAACTTAAAGGTAAATTTGAGCCCAACTGGCTCGGACCATACATCATTACTTGCCAAAATTTGAATCGAGGAGCATATAAATTATCTACCTTAGATGGTAAAGAACTTAAAGAACCCATGAATATTTTACATCTCAAACGTTATTATGCATAAATTTGATCATTTCATCCATGTATATATTTGTTCAAAATCATTATCTTGTATTTCTTTCAATTTATTCAAAAACCTCAAAAACATTCATAAAATCTTCAAAAATCTTCAAAAATATTTATTGCATTTATTTAAAGCACTTGTAAAGTTCCTTTTGCTTTAAAACAAAAATCAACATAAAAATCTAAAAACAGCTATATGCTTGACTCTTTCGAAACCAAAACAATATACAGAATAAAGAGAGAGTCAACATTTTCAAAACTTTCTCAAAATCATTATTTTCTTACAATTATTGCAGTTATATGTTTCAACTTATTTTGGATAAAACTAGCATTTATTTGGCATCCCTCACTTGCACAATCACAACAATAAATATCTTGATTTTATCTGGCATGATTACTAATCTCTCTTATATCAAAGTTCACAAAAATCAATTAAATAAAGTTTGAGCATAGAGAATTGATCTTGGTATTTACTTAAACCAAGCACATCTTTTCACAATAAAATGATTATATTTGTAATTTCCATGTTTTGCTACATAGTAGAACTGATTTCTTGAGTGAAAAGTTTCCCCTGCTATCCTATCATGCACATGGTCTAGAATCTTTGAGAATTGGCAAAAGGACAAGCTCACCCCTACCCAGAATAAAAATCCCTTGCTCTACAGCTAATCCGAGCAAGTATCCCTAGAAAAAGAAAAAGAAAAAGAAAAGAAAAATTCAAGAAAAAGAGAAAAGAAAAATGTTATTCTATATCATTCCAGCAATATTTCAAGCACTATCTCAAAAATCAAGCAAAAAAAAAATAAGCAAAGTTCAAAAGAAAGCAAGAAAAGCAATAAAATCCCTTTCCCTACCCTTTGAAAAGAAAAGAAGGGTTGATGAGCTTGAATCCCTGGAATTCTCAATTATTCGAAAAGCGTGAGGTAAGCCCCATAGCAGGTGGTTTGTGCCCAACACTGCTTGGCCTTGGGTAACTCCTAGCGTGGCGATATGTACGTCACATTAGCGACCTTCTTTTGTACGAGACCTATGTCCGCTTATGGATTAGCTAGCTCTTGATAATCCGATCTACATAGTAGCCTAGTATGGTTATATGCATCTACATCATGGTTAATGAACACTTAGTTGGTTTATTCAAATCACTTGTATCATAGTATCTTGCTCAAAACTGGTAACTGAACCATACAATTGCACACACATTTGTATTTGAGAGATTTTGTCTATCATTATGATAAATCAAGATTGGCAATGAATTCACTTATGCACATGGGATTCCTTATAAATCTAATTTTTTTCAAAATACTTTGAAATATTATTTTTGCAACTTGTTTGGAATAATCAAGTACAATTATTTACCACAAAGACAACTATATAATAGAAGAAATCAAAAATTTCAATTAAAACATATCATATATATCTTATCGACTTTTGCGACGATGGTATAATTCCAAAACCAAAATTGGAGTTTTATGCTTAGCGCAAGTCCTCATTTTCATCTTTTCTGTTCATTAAAAATCAACCATGCAATAAAACTATCCTTTCTTTGATCTTCGCGATGATGGTATAAGTCTATACCTACATATTCTATACCTAGCGAAAACCATTGTAACAATATTTTCTCCAATTTATCAAAATTCATAAAAACCATATGACTTCATTCTATTACACAAATTATGCTTTTCAAAAGCAAACACATTTTTATTATTTCATATCATTATGTCAACCTTTGCATTTTGCAATGATGGTATAATTCTTAAGGAATTATTCAACAATTTTTATCACACTTAGGAATTTATGCCTAGCAAAAATTATTTTACAATATTTCATGCATAATATTTTTATGGAAATCTGAAAACAAACCATCATCATCATCATTATTTGCATCATCACAACAAAGTCTTAAGACAGTCTCTTAAGCACTCTTTTCTTTTAACAATATTTCTATCCTGGGACTAGCTTGACGGTCGAGTGAGCGGCGACTCCATGAAATGGTCTATAATAGCGACAATGTCCTTTGAAATTATTGTTAGAAATCTCTTTTTATTTTTATCACATTTCATTACAACCAATCAATTTGTTACATCAGATTATTTCATTTAAAATATTTATAGCATGACATCCAAGTTATAATATTTTCCAAAACGACATAATTACATGAATCATCAATAAAATCATTACATCAATCAACTCAATCAATCAATCAAACATAAAAAGCATCATAAGCATCACATAAGACAAGTCATATGATCAAAAAATATCTCATCTATATATATCAACGAGAATATATACATCATCAAAACTAGATTGGTATGCCACAATCTGTACCTCGGCATACTCAATCCTCTATCAATACAAGTATAATACAATCTCAGTGGCAGTATCCCGCCCTCTAGCCTCGAGAGCCTCTAGAGCTCTCGGCCTCATCTCCTCCCCCGCCCTGCGGAGGGCGAGGTGGTCCCATCGCAGTATGTGTGGTACTGCGAGTCCTCGTCATCGACCGGGATGAGCTCCTCGTCGACCCTGTCCTGATAGGATCTGCTATGGCAGGTGGCACTTGTACCCTCTGGCCCTCTGGCATCGCTTGGTAGTATAGCGCCTGATAGAATGCGGTCTGAGAAACCGACCGCGGCGGCTCCTGAGTGCTTACCCCTCCGCCTCGTGCCCTGAGGCGAGGCATTCTCGTCTCGTAGCTGTGACACCTCAGCCTGGTGCTTGTGCGGCTGCATCCTGTAACGTCTGCACCTGAGCTCGCAGACGATCTCTCTCTACCCGGAGAGTAGCCATCTCGCTACTCTCTCCAATGTCCACACCCTTGCCCTTATCAGGCGATGGTGGCCTCTGTGGAGATGGGGGTCTCGCCTCCCTCCTCTCCCTCTCCCTCTGTCGCGGCCTCTCCTGTGCTTGTGGCCTCCTCTGCTCTCCTCTGCCGTGACCCCGGGCTGCCTCTACCGCCGCCTGGCGTCGCCTCCCTATCCGACGCACAACTGCGTGGATCGGTCCCTGTGCCCTCGTCATCCGAGGAGGGCGGATGCCTGTGTACCAGGCATCGTAGCCATCGGCTACCCCTACGTCGTCCCCATCCACTGGCTGGATGGGGGCATCGTCCACGTCCTGACTCCAGAATCGCTGCATGTCTGGAGCCCCGCTAACCGTGGTGTTATCCCGGACAGTCCGGGAAAACTCGTAATCCCTGAGAGATGGGATCCCCTGCTGTAGACCGAACTATCGCAAAACTCGGTCATAGCGGTGGAGCTCCACCTCTCCCCTCTCCATCCATAGCCAGCAGACTCACCTGATGCGAGCCAGCTCCTGTGCGTCCTCTGCCCACCCTGGATGCTCTCTCCACGGCCTCCAGGTGATCTGGTCTGGGACCAAGTCATCCAGTAGTCTTCGGGACACCGACAGGTCGATCCGTCGTTGTGCCCCTCTCCGGAGCCACCAGTAGAAGACTCGGGGCCTCTCCCCATCAACCCCTATCAGTGGAAGCCCTACCGGCCTCCGCACCGCAATGTGCTCCCAGCACCAAACCTGTAGGAGCGATGTCATAACCAGACATCGGCCGCCCTTGTATACGACCCCATGCAGGATCCTATACAATCGGCATAGAACAAAGCTGCCCCAAGCAAATCTGTAGCCATGGTCGCGCATGTCGTAGATCACATCTGCCAGCATCCATGGTACCCTGCAGCCGCTCTGGTGGCACGGAGAAGTCCACCAACCACCCCAGCCAAAACTCGTGTCAGTGTAGATGCCCCAGGCATCTGGCGAAGTGCCTCGATGTTCACTCCGCCCTTCTCCAGGGCGAAGCTCGGGTCACCGCAGAGTCGTCCCATCGCGTGGCCCTGATTGGCCGCAGGTGTGATCATCCTCCCTTGTATGGGGATTCTAAGAATCCTCCATACATCCTCTAGTGTGGGAGTCATCTCCCCTGTCGGTAACCGGAAGCATGAAGAGCCGGGTACCACCTCTCTGCTAGGGCCGTCAGTAGCCCCATGTCTGTAGATACTTGTGGCATCTCTGCCACATGTAGTAAGCCGGCCTGTGCCAGCTGATCTCGCTCTGCCTGTGTCAGAGCGGCCAAGTCATCTCTTAATCCTCCATATTTCCACTCCCTGCTCTTTAGTAATCCTCTCTGCAAGCATAAACATCAAAACAACAAACAATCATTAATAACAATTTTAGCAATCAATAATGCAACTTAAAGATCAAAATTTTGCAATTGATGATATCGCCCACTATTGGCCGATATCGTCCAAAATTTGAGCAAAATCGTCTCCGATTTCGCGTGTCGAAATCGTCTCTAATTTGACGAAATCGTCCCTTTTTCGCCGATTTCGCCCTTGGGCGAAATTGACGAACTTGAGACGATTTCGTCGAACTAGGGACGATTTCGTCCGGACGACGTCGATGGCCAAAAACGGCCGCGATGCTCAAAATTCACCTAAAAATCCATCTAAAAAGCATGTAAAATCAAATTAAATCAATTCTAGATCAGTTTAAACCCTTACCCGTAGACCGCGGCGGACCTCTGCAGATCTGTGCGCTGTCTCTACCATTTTTGCTCCAGAGCTCTCAAAACAGTAAAATGAACAGTAACAAATGAATTAGGGTTTTACCCTATTTTTCTTAATTTTATTCAACAAATAATTTTTTGCTTTTTCGCGTTTTTACCTCAAACGTTCGATTTGGGTAAAAACACGGAGGAGGCACCATAGTAAGTTGTCGTACGATTCGACCAAGAATCGTCGCCTAAAAATGGGAATAATTTTTTGCTTTCTCGTAGATCGAGAAGAACTCATCTTTAACGCATTTTCTTCGGAAAATTCGCTAAAGAGGGGGCAAAATGTAGCACCCTAAAATTGGCGCGATAAAATTGGAATAATTACATTCACCTTAGTAAATAAATTTAAATTCAAATTTAACCTCCCAAACCGCCCGTTAACCGTCGAGAAACCCGTTTCCTCCTTTTTCGTGCCATTTTTAGCAGTTGTTTTGACCGTTTGACGATATCGTCTCCGATCAGACGATATCGCCCCAGATTTGACGATTTCGTCTGGACTAGAACGTCCAGACGATTTCGTCGCAAAACTGAATTTGCATAGTTGGAATCCGTTCCAACGGGTCTCCAATCCGGGCAGAAGCGTGTCTGCGCCGTTGGGACCCTTCCCCCGTTGGAGATCTCCCAAATTGGGATGATCTCCAACCTCCCAACAACTATCCTATGCCTATTTAACTCTAAGACTTTTCCCTCCCCAACCCCTGGCTGAATTTTTATGCAAATTGAACCCTTATGCTCTAAAACATCGTAATTCATATTTTGCATTAGTCCTATAGTCATTTCATTGCAGGTACACCATTGGTTTTCAGCCGGAGCCGGTACCTATCGCGATCGACGAACCTGTCAAGATCGGAGGCGATCTCGTCAAATTCGGGACGATCTCGTACTGATGCGAGACGATTTCTACTGCAGCGCACATCGAGGCAATCAGTGCCTGGAGTTTGTTCTTCTGTCTCTTTTCTCTGTCATTTTATGTTGTAAATTAGATTGTTTATTCAGTTTTTATATTATATTGCATTTGGAGTTCACCCATTTTGTCTAGTTTACATGTTAAGATCATATTCTGCTATCTAAACACAGTTATTTGCATTTACTTCTGTTCTTGTATATTGTTCAACACTCATATTACTGTTTTACATAGTTTGCCCCTATTTGCAAAATAGAATTTCTCGTATTTCGCATCTGTTTGTTGTTTTGCAGGTCTTTGATGAATTCGTCTGACGAATTCGTCAGATTTCAGACGATCTTGTCAGTTCAGACGATTTTATCAAATTGAAGGCGATTCTGTTGAATTGCGGACGATCCAGACTGCTTCAAGCTTCGAAACTCCATCGGGACTTCCGGATCAGGTAATCTTCATTGGCCTCCTGCAAATTCTCTGTTTTTGTTTTCCTTTATGTTTCTTTGTATGCATTTAAATTGCATTTTCATGTAGTTTAAGTTAGAATCATTCAGCCAAACCTAGGATGAATGTTTAAAAATAAAACGAACTCATCAAAACTCATTCCCAAAACCTAGGCGTGGAAGCTACCGTCAAATGTTTCCTGGTGAACCCACCATCCGTCGAAAAATCACCAAAATGCACCTCCCTTGAGAGGCGGGACCTTCGCAAAGTCCTCTCGTCCGAGGTACCGCACCATCCTTTTCCCATCCTCCTTTCGGCCGTGGATCCAATAGCCTGAAGGTAGGGGTGCGAAAAATTTGGAGCGATACACCTTCGAAAAGTTTAACAGCTTGAAGGAAAAGCTAGTAAAGAACACAATGGATTATTCAAGTGGCAATGCAGCACCTATTCTTGATGGGTCAGATTTTGGTCTTTGGATTGCAAGGATGAAGGTTCATCTAATACCACTTGGGAATGAGGTTTGGGAAGTGATTGAAGATGAGTACACTATTCCTGAACATGGTCCTAATACTAAAAAATAAAGGCTCCTACATCACAGCAATTCAAAAGCAATGAATGTAATCCTGAAAGGCTTACAGAAAGCGGATCTCACCAAAGTGATTCACCGCAAGACAGCTAGTGAAATGTGGAAACAGTTGAAGGTGGTTCATACAGGTGATACAAATGTCAGAAAGGCCAAGTTGAGACACTTCAAAGGTATGTTTGAACAACTCAATATGAATGATTATGAAAAGAGTAGTGACTACATGCTTCGTATGGATGAGGTTGTTAACTCCATGAAAGACTTAGGTCTTGAGCTTGCTAAAAATGATGTTTATGATAAGATTTTAAGATCTCTTCCTAATAGATTTAGTGAAAATATTTCTGCTATTGAGGAAGCTAAATATTTGGATAAGTTAAAAAATGATGAGCTCCATAGTATACTTGCAGCATTTGAGTTGAGAACTCAAGTGAAGGTTGATGTCAAGAAAGAGGCAGCTTTCAAGGCTACCAAAAATTCCAAGGGTAAATGACTTCAAGATAGTGATGAGTCTTCTAGTGATGAAGAGGCATATTATAGCAAGAAAGGCAAGTTCTCTAGAAAGCACAAAAGTATGAAAAATATAAGATGTTTCAATTGTGGAAAGTTTGGTCACTATGCTACTAATTGTACTATTCCCAAGAATGAAAGTGATGAAGATAAACAGGATTCTAAGAGCAAGGATTCTAAAAAGCACAAGCATCACAGGAAAAACAAATATGAGCATAGCAATCAAGGAAAGAGGTATTCTCACAAGCACAAGAAGAGTTTCTACCTAGAAAAAGCAAGTAAGTGTTCTAGTAGTGATAGTGAAATTTCTTCAAGTGATGATGAAAATGAGATGTTGTTCATATCAAAAAAAGAGGAAGAACCGAAACATAGATTCATTATCATGAAATGTCTTAGATGTGGAAATTTTGGTCACCTTGAGGATGATTGCACAAATAATGATTTTGTTTCTAGTATGTATGAGGATGCTTCAGAAAACTATAAGGAAGATGCATGTATGGTTTTTGAAAATGGTAGCACCTCTAGTGATAAGAGATCTAAAAAAGTCTTTGATGATTCAAAAGGAAATCAAATAAAGGATCTTGAAAGTGAACTTATTAGTGCTCTTAGTGTTTTAGAAAAGGAAAGAAAGAAGAATGCTAGACTCAAGGATAAGTTAAATGAATGTTGTATGGAGAGAGATGATCTTATAGAAAGTCTTGACTTCTCTATAGCTAAGACACAAGAACTCAAGGATGAGTTAGAGTCTAAGGTTCTTGAGTATAATGAGTTAGAACAGAAAATGGCTTCTTTGAAAGAGGAAACTAAAGAGTACAAGGATAAGCTTTATAGGTTTCAAGATAGCTCCAAAAAGGTTAAGTCACTCATCAAAGGTCAAAGAAATACAACAGATAAAATAGGCCTTGGTTTTGTTAAGCCACACAAGGAACAAGTTGGAGAGTCTAGTAAGAGACTCCAAAAGGAAGAGATTTTTGATGAGGAAAGTATTTCAGAAAAGGAGTCCTTGAGTGATAGATGTACAGAAATAGAAAATAGAAAAAGGGAAGAAAGTTTACAGGACCTAGAAGGTCATTTACAGGAAAGTTTAATGGCAGATGTTTTGCTTGTCACAGGTTTTGTCACATGGCTTCACATTGCATGACTCAAGTAAGGAAGGTAAATGACAGTTTCAGAGGTGGTAATTTCTTTCAAGGGTATTGCTACTCTTGTAAACAATTTGGGCATAAGGCAATTTTTTGCAAGGCTAATAACAGGAACAGGGTTAGTTAGAACAGGTGGATTCAAAGAACAGGTATTCCTAAAAGAAATAACATTGTTACTTTTTATAAGTGCAACAATGAAGGTCACATAGCTAGACAGTGTAGAACTAATCTTCCAAGGTACAGGAACAGGAACAGGAACAGTGGTATGAACAGGTCCAAGGATCAAGGCATGGATAAGAACAAAAATGATAACAGGAACAGGAACAGTGACAGGAACAAGAATAGGAATATGGACAAGGAGAACAAGAGAAGACATGGTAAGACAGCTATAGACATTGATGATGATCAGTGCGTGTTGGGAGTTTTACTCCCACCCCAGAATTAAACACCTCAACAGGAGGTGGGGGAGGGACTAAGCTAAGAGGCTCATTCTTAGTCCCAATCCCCAAAGGTGACCCTTTTCCATTGATGACAAAGGGGGAGAGATATGAGTAAGGGGGAGAGCCTCAAGACAGGGGGAGCTATTTATGTTGAGTTTCTGTGTTGTTGAGAAGCATGGTTTGCCATCAATGACAAAGGGGGAGATTGTTGGCAATTTTGGGTTTGACATCCTAGCTTCTTTTCTATGAGTTGTCATTGATGTCAAAAGGAAATGACATTAATGTTAAGAGGATGTGTTGGCTTCAAAGGTGGAAGATTCCAAGAGAATCTTTTTAAGAGAATTCGGAGAGATTCCATTAGCAATGGTTTTTATTAAAACCAATGGAGGTTCTCTTTATTATTTATTTAATTATTATTTAAAACCCTTCAAGGTTTTAATTAATTAATTATTTATTTAATTAAGGGAGAAATTATTTTTAATTTATTAAAAATACTTTAAGGGTTTTTAAACCCTTTAGAAATCAAATTTTGATTAAATTTGAAATTACGTTTCTTTGCAGCCGACGTGTTCTAAAGTCCATGTATGGACTATAAATATGAGAAGGTTCCTAAGGTTAAAATAAGTTAGAAAATCGAAGGCAATTAATTGGTTTGGCTGCTATCGAATGTTATGTTTATGCTGTGAAAGAGGAGAACTCATGGTTTGAAAAGCTTTCGAAAAGCTTGACCGTTTATATGGAAGGAAGTCCATCTTGGACTTCGTAAGCCCCTTGTGGGCTAGTGGCAGTGAAGGCTGTGTTTGAGCCTTGCGTAGGCGGAGGTCTACGTTTCGATCCCCGTAGAGGGAGCTATGCATGGATTAGTCACATTTTTATTAAAACGTGTTTTGTGCCATGAATATCCGATTCTTCAAGGGCAGCCATTATAAGGTGTGATTATTTTCTTGATATGATTTTTGGCATTGTTTAGCATTGTTTAAAAGACATAGGAGAAATAAGGGGATATTTCTTTGGTTGTATTTTTGATATTAGTCTTTTGCTATGCTAAATTTAAAAATGGAGATATAAGGTGTAAGTTTTGGTTGTTGATTTTTTGGCTTCTTTGGTGGTTGTTTTTAAAAGAAGAGGAGCTAAAAGGTGTATTAAGGAAAATTTTTATATATGCTCATTTATCTTGGTTCTAACCCTAACTTGGTTGGAAGTTTGAGGGTTGTGTGTGGTGACAGCTTTAAGGATCAATTTTCTTCTACTCCAAAAAGGTATGGGCACATTTTCCTTATGAGTATGATTGGTGTATGTTTTTCTAAAATAAGGTTGGAGTGAAAAGGTTTTCAACTAGGTTTCCTTTGGTTGGGTGTAAATCCTATTTTCTGGTTTGTTGAAGACTACTTATGCATTGTTATCCTTAAGGAGAGTTTTTGGTGAATGCATAATTTTTGGTTTGAGATAGTGGAAGCTTTGTGCATTAGGGTTTATATTTGTGAGTCTAGCTACTTGCATTGAGTTGGTGGAACCCTTGGTTGGTTGTTTTGAGTTTGATGGTTGAGTTGCTTCCATAGAGGTTGTTTGATCAAGTTATTGCTTTACTTGATTCATGATATTGGGCTTACTCCATTGAGTTGATTTGAGCAAGTTATTCTTTGCATTTGGTGATATTGTGTTGGTGGTCGTTTTGTTCAAATATCTTTGGAGGGAAAAGGATTTCTACTTGTTTCCTTTTCTTGTGATGATTGGTTGAATGCTTCAAGGTTGATGTTGAGTTGAATGGTGTTGGTTGACTAAACCTTGTTTGATGAGCATTGTTGTTGAAACCCTAATTGATGGTGAAAAGAACATGAGTATCATTGTTATGTGATTCTTTGCATAGTTGGTAATTTTTGGGTTTTCATGTTCTTGAAAGAAAACATTCTATCCTATCCATTTCAGATATTGAGTTGAGTTTTCAAATTTGAGATTGAGATTGATCTGAGTTGATTTGAGTTGAGTTTTGAGATTGGGATTTGAGTATAGAACATATTGAGTCTCTAACAATTCTCTTTATGCTTCCATGAGTTTGACAAATCACATTGGGTCTCTAATAATTCACTTTGTGATTTCCTACTAAGAAAGTTTTTCTTGGTGAGTTTGCTCAGTTTTTGGACAGGTTCTAGTGGGGACATGTGAGCAATTTTGGACAAGTTTCGGTGGGGACTTGTGAGCAGTTTTGGACAGGTTTCGGTGGGGACTTGTGAGTAGATTTGGACAGGTCCTAGCAGAGGACTTGTGAGCTGAGTTTGATAGTTCTATTAGAAAACTTGAGGACAGAGGTGCATTGGTTCTATGAGAAGAACCTAAGGATAGTTGGCAAGTCTTTGAGAAGGCTTGTATGTAGAGGATTGATTTGTTCAAGAGTTGGACAGATCTGACAGACAGAGGAAGACTTGTACTAGACCGACTGACTATGTTTGGTACAGGTTGCCGAGCTGTTGTGGACATGATCATAGAAGGCAGAAGTCTCTTAGGCTAAGCATTGAGGATTGGAGGTCTTCAGTGGAAAGGAGTTCCACATTTTGGCAAGAGGTAGAGGCAGTTGATCTTCTGAGGGATCATTTCCAGAGCAGAGGGGAAGGTATCTCCTTTGAGCAGAGGCTCATAAATTATGATTGGGGGAAGGTATCTCCTTTGAGTAGAGGCTCATAAATTATTATTGGGGGAAGGTATCTCCTTTGGTCCGAGGCTCATAAACATTGTAATTGGGAAGGATTCCCAAAGAACTTTGAGATAACTTTTAGAGAAAATTTTTGTGGACGTAGCCCAGCCATTCTGGGTGAACCATGTTAAAATTGGTGTCACTTTGTGGATGATATTGTGCATTACTTTGATATTGCTTTGGGTATATTGCTTTACTATTTTGAAGTATAAAGGAAAAAGTAAAAAGAGGTCTTATACTGTTCACCCCCCCCTCTCAGTATAAGCTTGTGTTCTTCAGTTTTGTAAACTCAAATAATCAAACTACAAAAATTCAAATTAATTCCTTTAATTCTTCAAACCAAATTTCAAATCTTCATAAACTTTCAAATAGCAATAATCAGGTTTCTAAGGTTTCAAATATTAATTCAAATTCTTATCTCTCCAAAATAAATAGTTTCACTATAACATTAGAAAATAATAACTTTATGTAACCTTATACCTCCTATATTGAGCATATAAATAATTTTAAATGGAATGAATTACCTTTAGTCTTGAATGCACAAGTTCTCTTGGTCAATAGTGTTTTACTACCTCCTACTTGGTGCTCCTCCTTCTATGTTGTATATATGGAGATCTTGTTGTACTTTGGATTACCTTGGAAAGATTACTTTCTCTCTCCTATTTGATTGGTCAAATAAATTTAAACCTTATAAAGGTTCTCTAAATAATACTTTATCCTTGTTTGTAATTGAAATGAAGATCTATTTTCTATCAACTCCTTTTTTGTGCATATCGTGAATGGCTCTCTTTCATGATATGAATGGACTAACTCCTACTTGCACTCAGACTTCAATTACTATGCTTCCTTGCACTTGGACTTTAATTATTGCACTTCCTTTCACTCCCTCCTATTTGTGGTATTATTTGAAATCAACCTTACACTATGCTATCTTTGGTACTTTGAAATGAGCATTAACGTATCCTCTATGAATGTTTGAATTGCGTCAATCCTTTTTACCTTCCACTTCTCATGTGCCACATGGCACTAAATCTCTTCTATCACTTCAAATTTGCTTCCCGTGTTCTCCTCAGGCACTTATAATATAACTTTGCCTAGTTTGGTGAACTTATGACATGGTGGATGTTACACTTTACAAGTGTCTTACCTCCATCAGAGATTCAAATGTCTCTTTTATTTTTGGCACTATTTTGACACTTAGAATATGCCCTAGCTCATCCTTTTCAATGCTTTGTCTTCTCCACACATGTCCCTTCATTATGTTTTGCATGAAATGATTTTTCCAATATTTTATGCTTGGTATTTGCCTTAGTTTTCCAATGCTCTATCTCCTTTATGTACATTCTTTCATTATATTTTGCAAATACATATCGATTATATTTGATTGAGCTTCCTTGAGGGGAAGCAATAGTATTGGACCTTCATATTGGTGGATTTATTTTGCTTTTCTAGTTGTGGCTCTTACTTGAGTGATGGTGGCTCTTCCTTGAGCAATAGTGGCTCTTATTTGAATGGTGGTGACTCTTCATTGAGTGGTGGTGGCTCTTATTTGGACTCTGGTGGCTCTTATTTGAGTGATGGTGCTTTTACTACTCCAAACCAGTACCTCCTCCTTTTCTTGCATGGTGGTTTCCATAGTGTCTTTAGACACTTTAATATTTGCTCTATTTGATCTTCTATTTTCTTCGAGAAAAATACCCTTATTCAATTTCTTTTTCCACTAATAACTTTCAAGATCTTATAAAAACAGCATTTATTACTAATATTATTTCCTCCTTATTTATCCTTTTCATGTAAGATTTAACTTAGATCTTTGTTGTTTTACTTTTGTAGATTTTAGGAATCAAATGCTACCACCTTATTTTGCTTCAAGACTCTCTATTTCAACTTCCTTTTTCATAATTTAATAAAGAAAATATGGTGCTCTCAAATACTTAATGTAAAATTGATTTTAATGCTTAAATAATAATCTTATGTAGAACCAATATCACATACCTTTTTGGTCTTCTTTTGAGGCTAATTTCCTTGGTGATTTGATTCACTCTTTTATATCTCGATCTTGTAAATTTTTTAGATTTACTTCCTTTTACTTTGCTGCTCTAAACTTATTAAATTTTCAGCTCTAATGGCTTCCCAAATACCAACTTGCTTGCTGCCCAAAAACTCTCTCAAAAACTGACCTGAAGTTCTCCAAAAACACAGCTCTTTCTTCTCCTTCTAAAGTTTTCCACAAATATGATTTTTGTGGCTTTAAAAATCCTCCAAATTCATTCTCTTAAACTCTAAAACTTGCAGCTATTAGTGCTTTCTAAATTCTGTCCCAAATTCTACAATTTTGCAGTTAATTCCTCCTTTGTTTTGTTGTCCAAAACTGCCTTGAAATTCTTCAAATTGCTGCCTTCTTTTGTTGTCAAATATTCCTTCAATTTTTTTTTCAAGGGAAATTTAAAATATTTCCAAATCTTCTCCAAATAACAGCTCTATACATTATTCAATTTGATTTCTTATGACCCTTCAACTTATTCCTCAAAAATCAGCAACCTTCTTCTTTTCAAATCAGCCTTCAAAATCTTTGTGGCTGACCTAAATTTCTCAAAATTGTGACCTCTTCAATATTTCTTTATCCTTCAATATTCTTGTCAAATTCTAACTTCAAATCTGATATCTTCCACTATCTTCTTCCTCAAGAATATGAATGTCTTGAGATCTTAAAAAATATTCTCCAAAATTTGGTAACCTTCTTTCCAAAAACTTATTCCTTTTGGGCTTGTTGTCAGATGGTAAAAATTTTCCTAAATTCTTCTTATTATAATATTCTCCTTGCTTTCAATATTCTTCTTCTATTCATCTTCAAATCTCCTCCAATGGCAACTTATTCAACTTTACAGTGAGGCTTTCTCTAGCCTTCTTCTTCTTATACTAATTCTCTTGAGACCTCTTTCCTTTGGGTCTTCTAATTCTGCAAATCCTTAATTCTTTTTCTCAAAATTTTAATGAAACCTTTCCTTGGTCTCTCTAATATTCCAACTATGGAAATTCTACAATGATATCTCTTTCTTAGATCTCCAAAATCTACTACTCCTAAAATATGCAATAGGACCTTTTCTTAGTCCTTCTCTATCTTCAATCTCCACTTTTCTATGGGGACATCCTATGTAGGTCTCCTCAATATTAAATATCAACAGTCTTCAATATTCAATGAGGCCTCTTTCTTGTACCTCCTTAATCTGTAATCTCTACTCTTTTATTGCAACTTAAAACTAATCTCTGCATGAGGAAAGCACATAGACTTTCAAGCAACCGAAGGTGAAATTCTTCTCTGTCAATTGTAGGAAGCTTCTCAACTTCTGAGAATTAACTTTTTGCAACAAAAAAATTATACAATAGCCACCAAATACATTCAAATTTCCAGAATTCTAAAACCAATAAACTTCACTAGTTATTCTCAAAACTAGTGGAAATAAATCTATGTTGAGTCCTAGTCTTCATGAGTTTTCCTTCAATCCTATGGAAAGACTATATAAAAATAGAAATATGGAATCTTATTCAATCTATCAAACTTTTCAATAGAACCTCCTTTTTGGGTCTCTTAATCTCATCAATGTCAAGGTCTATCTTCAAGACCTATAATTTCCTTCTATTCTGAATTTGCTCTTGGAATAGGTAAATCTTCAAACTTCCTTGGTTTTATTTTCTAGAGGTAATTTCTTTAACTTCACTTGTTTCTCCTTAACTAGTGTAAATAACCTTTGAAACTTTAAAACCTATGTAATTCAAAACCTTTTTGTAGCTTTGATACCATTGTTAGCTTTTGAAGCTAAATACTAACGATAAAATAACCACAAGATCTAAAATAAAGTTTCAATATGAAATATAATATAATGGAAATATTCTAAATGTATTAAAATCATAAATAAATTCAAAAATAACTCATAGAATTACCACTAAAAAATGCTCACAAAAATTGTATCTTTGTTGAATAAAGATCTCAAGTACCCATACTTACAAACACTCTCATACAACAATACATGTATCTTGCACACACACACATAGATACATATATAATGGAATGTGACTCTTCATATGGTGCACCCTTGGCCTTCACTCTCCTAGAGACTCTTCATCTTCCTATTCTATGGACTCATGTGCACATGGATTATTATGCACATTTACATTATCAAAATACTTTGCACACTTGTGCATTTATTATATTGCATAAAATAAATACTCACACTCTAATATAGGACACTATCCTAATCTAAATATGTACCCAAGGTAGTACATTAGCATGTACCAAATAATGTAATATATTCCAACACCCCCTTGTATTACATTATTTAGTCTTCAATAAGGATCTTTATCTCTGATCTGAATCTTGTACTCTTCTTCTCTACTTTCTTCATCATGTTCTTTGTTTGTATCTTGATCAAGTAAATGATTAGTATCTTCATAAAATAATATATTTGTTAAAATTTCTTTAACCTCATGTTCTTCTGTAGATTCTTCTAATAATGTAATATATTCCAATATTTTTCTAGAGACTTCACTATCAATATTGGGTCCTACATATCATTAGACTATATGTGTATGATTTTGAGGACCTACCATATCACCAAGGTAAAAATTTCTTCCAAATAATTTCATATCCATCATGTGGAGCATGTACTACTAGTCAAAACTAAAGTGAAACAGACATACGTAGCATAAGAGAGTTATTCTAATTTCAAACTACAAGTGGATAAATTTTGCACCCTAGTTTTAGATGAGCAAATGGATAAATGGGTCATTGAGATGTGGGACTTAAACCTATATTATATCTTCAAATAAATTGGGTTAGGTACCTACCTAATACAAGAGGGGAATCCCTTCCTACCCAAGGTCACAAAATATTTAGAAGACCTAATTGGGATTTAGAAGATCTACTTTGATGGCACTCGACATAGGGTGGAAGCAAGATTTGACATTTATATAGTGTCACTTAGATGGAAAAATACTATATAGGCTTGTAAGCTACACTTTAATTACTCTAGTAATGTTGTTGAGTATTAGGTATCAGTGTATGATATTTAGCTTGTGTTCAAGAAGAGATTAACGTATTATAATTATATGGAGAAACCAAGCTCATTATCAAGCAGGTGAGGTCCTAGTGCCTAGAAACAAATAGGCTAATGAAATCTTACAGGAATAGGTTTTGGTACTTACTCAAGGTATTCAAAGCAATCAAATTATCCATTGTTCCCAAAAATTAAAATATCTATGTCAATTGCATGGTGGTCATCGACACCTAGTTCAACCTGATGGAAGATCTATTATATGATTACATGTATGTCAAGATCATCATCAGGCCAATGATCCTAGACAATGAGACATATTGGTAAGTTTTTTATAGTGATGAACATATTGTTCACTTTATCTAGTAGGAGTCTTATTTTTATAGAATAACTATCACCTAAAGTACAGGAATCATATGGGGATCAAACTATTTAGTTTAAGAGCAATAATATTCCTAAAAGGTTTGTCACTTTCATATGGATGATTTATTCAAAGGTATAAAAAGCATCATGATGGACAAATAAATCTACTAGGAAGTGGAGGTATCAACTAGAAAAACACTACATATAGGGAATATAAACACCCTAAAAGAAATCAAAGCTCTCATTAACCTATGCCAAAAGTATGTTGAGGTGATAATTTAGATCTATAAATATCTAAAAGGATATGATAAGGATATTATACAATATACAATAGAGCTAGATCCTGGGACCAAGCCCATAAGGAAAAAATAAAGGCTAGTCAATCTAGATATTGAACCCCTCATGAGGAAGGAGTTGATCAAGATTATATAAGCAAAGATCATATACTTATTTAAGCATACCACCTGAATATTAAATTTGGTATATATAAAAAAGAAGAATGGAAAGATATAATTGTGCATGGATTTAAGGGATATCAACCAAGCATCATTGAAGGATCATTGTCCTCTACATTTTATGGATCAAATATTGTAAATATTAGCCAGGTCTAAAATATTATCTTTTTTGGATGGTTTCTTAGGATATAACTAGGTGTGGGTAAAAGATAAATACCTACACAAAATGGAATTCACCACCAATTGGGGTGCCTTTGCATATTAGTGCATACCTTTTGGTCCATCCAATATCAGGGTCACTTTCCAAAAAGCTATGGATATTACATCTTTGATCTCCTAAATAAGATAATCCTAGTGTATCTAGACAATCTCATGGTATTTTTCTAAGAAGAAAGAGGACCATTTGACACACCTAGAGAATTTATTTGAGTGTTTTCAAGAGTTCAATGTATGCCTAAACCTAAAAAAAACATCTTCTATTTATCGTAATGCAAGTTGTTAGGATACATTATGTCCAAGGAGGGGATAGCCATAGACCTAAATCGGGTTAAGGATATTGTTAATCTATGACTTTCACAATATGAAAAGGCTCTATAGTACTTCCTAGGTTAGACTAATTTTATCCATAGATTCATACCAGACTTTTCCACCATATTCCAACCAGTAACCCAAATGTTAAAAAATATAACAATTCAAATAGACCGAGGAAGACAAGGAGGCTTTCCAAGAAATCAAGCAAGCCATATCAGAGGTCCTAGTGCTAATCAACCCATATATTGGAAATTAATTCATCCTATACACCTATGGAGGATAGCTTAGTATAGTTGTCATCCTTACTTAGAAGGACAATGAAATTAATGAACATCCCATAGCTTTCTTCAACCTATGAGTAGTGGTATGAAATTATGGAAAAATAGGTATACGCTTTGATCCAGTGTCTAAATAACCTCAAGCACTTGATTTTTTTTTTAAGAGAAAAACCCCTTGCAGGGCTGCCTTGGTCTGAGAGACCATGAACAGGGGGTTCTACACCGTCAAAGTCACCCGAGAGTCACACCCAACCCTGCCCGCACCAACAATATCAATTGGATTTTGGGTACCCAATTCAGATTTTTGGTAGGGTGGAGATTCAAACCTGGGACCTCCCTTGGAGGATTGCCCTCTCCTCTCCAACTCACCTACAACACCTAGGTGTCAAGCACTTGATTTTTAAGAGCAAATTAATTTCTAATATCATTAATTCAAGTATGAAGTATTACATTATGAATGGAGAAATAAGTGAGAAAAGAGTAGGATGGATCACTAGGATCCTCAAATATGACATTGAAATCAAGATAATTTAATTGATTAGAAGTAGAAAATTATACTAAAATCTTATCCAAGATGTTGCTACCAAAATAAAAGAGGAGACATGCCTCTTCACCAATACTAGAGTAGCCCAATATTGGGTGCAAGAGTAGATCGATCACATACAACAGGGTCAGTATCCATCAAATTTGAACCAAACTCAAAGGAGAGTGTTTAGGCTATAAAATCTTTATTACACTCTCATTGAAGGAGTTCTATTTCTAAGGAACTTTGGCAACATTCTCTTGATGTGTGTTAGAATAAAAAAATTACCTCATTGCTCTAGGAATTCCACTAAGGATTCTCTAATGGACACTATCCAGCTTATACAACTATGGTAACTGTAGAGGAGGGAAATAGCCCTTATGAATGATTCTTGATGGATCCAAAAGGATCTGAGGTAACCGTGAGGTTTATTATTTCTCTACACTTAGGGGCATGGGGATCGAAGGGTTCACTGGGAGAGTTTTAAGGACTCGTTCCAATTTTGGGATGTAGGGTTTAGTGTGTTTATTGAGAAAGCACCTAATTTTATCCTTTGAATAAGAACTAATCTATAAATAACTAAAGAACAATGTAGGGTAAACAATAATGCATGCAAACAAAATGCTATTTATAAAATGATTATTTATTTCAATGAAGACTATCCCTAAAATTGTAAGAAACAAACCCCTTTTTATTCTTTCAACTAACAAAAATATATATGAGACACAGGCATATAGCAAACAATACTTACTTGATCTAGCGATTGATCCTAGCCAAATTTGCACTCCAAAATACCTAAATGTGAATTTGGGTAGTCCTATAAATCAAAAATAAAAACTTGGAAAATTTAATTAGTGTTTAGGGGCCTACTTAGGCCATTGTGAGATTGATCTTGGAGGCATAACAATCAATCCCTCTTGGTCCTTTTGGCTGACTATTCAAATGAAGAGTAATTTCTTACCTTTGGAGACAAACAAATAGAATGTAGCAGAACTAAATGTAAATAAAAGAGATGTTAATAGAAAATCAAAACATACAATGAGTGAAACAAGGGTTTTTAGGAGTAGATACATGCCCCCAAATCCTTGTAACTAAATTCACATCCCCTAAATGGCAACTGCAAATTCAAAAATAGAGGAAAATTAATAAAAGAAAAGGTTTCACCGAATTTGCACCCCATATGAACAGAGCATGAATTTACAATAGAGATTTAAATTTATTTTATAAATGAAAAAACATAATAAAAATACAAGCTAACAAGAATACATGATCCAAATGAAACTAATTGATACAGTAAAACCTAATTAATTTGTGGTCAGAGCAAAGGAGTGATGAGAAAGAGTGAAAGCATCAACCAATATGGTGTGTCTCTCCTCCTTCCCTAGAAGACAAGTCTTGCACATGATTTATCTTCAAGGCACCTCCACTTGATCACCCAAAGTAGCTAAGACTAAAATAAAAAAATAGAGCAACAATAGAGCATTCCAAAAGAATTGATTATGATTTTCAAGATGATTGATGTCCCTTATTAGATGGCCTTGATGTCTCTCAAAAGGAGAGTTTAATTCTTCTATTTTTAGGAGGTTTGGAGGGGTTTTAGGTAGGAAAATAAAATCCAAATTTGATTAAGAATTGACACATAAAGATCTGATGCAAGACTAGGGTTTTTAAGAGTAAAAACAAAAAATTGTTGAATTTATGCCCTATTTTGGGCAACCACAAATTTGGCAAGGCTAGGGAAAAAAGGCTAAACTAAGGAGGAAAATGAGCTCAAACTTACATTTAGTAAATTTGAGTGAATTCTAAGGGATCTAAGGGGAAATGATTTATTTGGATGGGTCAATTTTTTATGTCTACAATAACAATCATGTGAACTGTGTACTATTGGTTTACTATCTTCAATAATATGCATTGATGGGTGAGGGAGTGCAATAAGTGCAAATTATTCACTAGAAGGAACCAAAATTCTCCTTTACCCCTAAAGCCCATTGCCATCAAAACACCATTCTCTCAATGGGGGATTAACTTCATTGAAGTGATCAATTCACCCTCAAGTGAAGGTTACTACTAGATTTTAATAGCTATAGATTACTTCATAAGGTGGAAAAAAGTAGTCTCGATGAAAGAATCCATCATAAAATTCATTGTTAATTTCTTGGAGGAGATTATTATGTAATTTAGTGTGCTTAGCACCATCATCACTGATAATACCTTGGTATTCATTGGAGCTAAGATAACTTAATTTTATTTTCAATATGGCATTTACATAAATACCTCCTCCAACTACTACCCTTAGGACAATGGTCTAGTAGATTTCTCAAAAAAAAATATCCTTTTGCATATTTAAGAGGATTGGTTTGACAACCAATGTCAATTCCATTTACACATTTGATAAGCCTTATGGATAGATATGATCACATTGATGAAAGGTATAGGCTACTCTCCTTACTCCTTAGTTTATGTCCAAGATGCCAAGCTTCCCATCTCCATCGAGCTACCTACACTATAACTACTACATCAACTAGAGATCCATGAGCATGATGTCATATTGTTAAGACTAGGAGAACTACAAAATATTGAAGAGAGATATATAGGGAGAACTTATAGACACATCAAGAGATTATGATGAGGTGGTTCAATTGAAAGGCCTGTTAGAGTTAAAGTGCACTATGCCTCTATTTTGACACTTGTCAGTTTATACTGATGCTTGTCAGTTTATAATATAGGCCTTCTGCCTATATATGTAACACAATTTTATCAATAATAAACCCCCTTCAGTTTGATTACTCCTAACATGGCAACATCCTCTGAGGATGACCTACAGAGGCAACAGACCTAGAAGTGGCTGACCCTGAGGCACTTAGACGGCTGACCCAGTGGCAACAGACCCATGGAAGTGGCTGACCCTAAGGCAACAGACCGAGATGTATACACAGTGAATCTAGCATTATTCACAGTTGGAGAGCCAAGCGCAAAAAGCATGAGCCTAGACCAAATCAGCAATAAGCAAGGATGATAGGTTGTTTTAGAGAAGTCAAAATTAAGGGGGAATGCTACCTAATGTTGATTTGTTTTTTTATTTAGTTAGGATAGTGCACTTTAAGGGGGAATGTTAGAGTTAAAGTGCACTATGTCTCTGTTTTGACACTTGTCAGTTTATACTGACACTTGTTAGTTTATAATATAGGCCTTCTGCCTATATATGTAACACATTTTTATCAATAATAAATCCCCTTCAGTTTGATTACTCCTAACATTTGGTATTAGAGCAGGTTCAAACCCTTGAGGGGGGATTTCCCACATGGAAATCCTCCCTCCCCCTCATTTTTTTCTTTTCCATATATATTTTTTTAATTTTTTACCGAGGGAGTATGCTCTCCATAATTTGATGGAACAGAAACCAGATGGTAAGAAATTTAAAAGTTTGGGAAAATGACAGAATGGTGTGTGATACGATTTCGAAATAGATCTAAGTGTGTTGTTGTTGTTCTCCCTTGTTTGGAGAGATATTTGGTTTCACAAGGGTTTTCTTCATTCTACTTTGGTTGATGCAATCTATATTTGCTACTAGCTTGAAGGCCAACTACATCTTTGATCTCGAATAGGCCGTTGGAAAATGTTGTTTTGGCCATTTCAACTGGCAACGGATTGATGAGTTTTTTTTTTTAAGCTATGGTTGTTGCTTGTTAAGTTGTGGTTGTTGCTTCTCCCTTGTTCTGATGATTTCCTGGCACCCCCGTTCACACAACCAAATTTCATGGAGACGGTATAGAGTGCCATTATTTTATGAAGCTATGCACAGAAGTTTGCCATCGAAAACAAAAAAAAAAACCTTCGACGAGGCGAAGCAGACAGTATTACGGTAGTCGACAGATCGAATCCAGCTCGAGAATTTCATCGCATCTCTATCTCAGCTGATGATCACATTCTGTTGTTGTTATTTTTATTTTTGTTTTTTGGAAGGTGGAGGTTCGGGGTCTGTGCTTGAATTCGTCGCTGTAATGTCAATATTACTGAAATTGAAGTCGATTGAAATAAGGGAAGTATGGGCAAACAATCTACTAAAAGATATGGTTTGCACCAATAGAGGGCATCATTGCCATTCTCATTTTTGCCACTCCTACCAAGCATATTTGAATTCGGATCTGATTATCCGCAGGCTGCCTTCATATCTGATTTGATTGGCGTTCGCATTGGCGTTCTGACAAAAGATCACCAGATCCATTGCTTCCTTTTCTTATGTGTTTACTATTGTCTCCATGCAAGTTCCATAGCTTCTTGATTCCGTTGAGACATTTCATGGTTGACCAATTCATAATACTTTACTTTATTATGCAGCCTTGAAATCTCAATGCTTTTTAAACTCTTGTTCTAATTTTGCTCTTATCTAATTTTTTACTGTCTTTGCATCAATAAGTTGTCCACAGACATCATCAATGACATTGTCTATTGTATCTTTTGTTCCTTGGTATGGCCCATTCGTGTCTCCTCTCTTTTTTTTTACAACTTTTGCTGCTTCAGTTTTGGTTTGTGTTCACCTCTGCATTCAGCTTGGCAGCAAGGAGGCACACCGTTGGCAATATCAAGCATGAAGTCGACTAGATTCATTGGAAAAGAGGGGGAGAAGCCAATGGAAGAGAAGTAATGATGAAACCCTACTGTAGGATCGCGAGCTAAACAAAGATCTCGGTCCTGTATTTAGATGGTTGGCCGTCCCACTGATGGGGGTTTCTAGGGCCGAGAAGATTATGAAGAAAGAACAAGAAGAGGGCTTTGTTGCAGCCACCTTTGATCCTATCTACTCACTCGGTATGGTCTCGCACAGAAGCTCACTCGTTGTTCACTCGTTGTTCATTCGGGATGGAGGCTTGTTGTGGGAGATACCAGTGCCCCTGTAGCATTCAATGCCAAATTTTATTATATGTTGTTGGAGGATAGATGTGATAGTTATGGAATATATAAGATTGTAATAGTTACCTATTCCTATGATCAAAAACATGCTCAAAGTGCCAGTTAGAAGTGCAGTTAGAAGTGTCAGTTTGACTTCTACAAATCCATTTTTTGACCTCAAGTTTGCAGTGGTGATAGTGGAATGTTTTGTTGAGGGTCCATTATATCCGTTGATTTGTTTTTAAGTAGGAAATGGAGCCCACGTGAACTTTTTTAAGTAGCTGACCAGGGCTAAATTTTATTATTATATTGTAAAATCTTATGGGGCATCATATTTTTTAAAGTGGAGGAGGACCACTTTAAATTTAATTTGTATGGGGATTTAAAAATTTGGAAAGGAAAGTGTTTGTGATAGCATTGGCCGACAGTATGGTTCCACATTGAAGTGGAAGTCAAAGGCCTAGATGGCCCATGTAATTCCCCTATGAGGGAAATTCTAAAAATGCTTTTTATTCTGCCACAGTGCAATGCTAGGAATATGATATTCCTAAGGTTTATTTTGTTGCCTTAGATAGGCATTATGGTTTTTCCACATGATGAAGGCCCCTTTGATGGTGGAATATAAGGGTATTTATAGTCGTTGGAAACATTTTTCCATGATGGACACAATGGTGGTGTCAAATTGTAATTTTGAGGCTATTTCAATTTAGTTTTTTAGCCTCAAATTTTTTACCTTGGAGTGCACTCTTGGTTGTACCCGACACTCCCAAGGTAATTTTATATGTGATCCTTGTACCTAGTGATCTTTTCTATACACTTGGTGAATGTAGCAGTTGGTTACCCATGCATTTCGATGGGATGACATGGTCACCATAAGGACACTTATACTAGGGACTACAGACAAAGACACCCTAGACTCTATCCGAGGTTTTTTCCGGATCTACTTTTGAAGACTACAGACGAAGACACTTCAGAAGATTCTCTTCTTTTCTTCTTCTCTCCTCCTATTTTGATATATGGCTCATTTTATTGTATTGAGTGCATTTTCGACAGAGACCGACACTCTTATATGGCTCGTTTTTCCTTTGTATTAGGTGCATTTTTGGCAGAGACCGACACCTTCTAGATTGAGTTCACCATAAAGAGAGATTTGATATTTATGGTGAATCTAGTCAGTGACCTACGAGAGGCAACATCCTCTGAGGATGACCTGCAGAGGCAACAAACCCAAAAGTGGCTGACCCTGAGGCACCCATGATGATCCTGAGGCACTTAGATGGCTGACCCAGTGGAAATAGACCCATGGAAGTGGCTGACCCTGAGGCAACAGACCGAGATGTATACACAGTGAATCTAGCATTATTCACAGTTGGAGAGCCAAGCGCAAAGAGCATGAGCCTAGACCAAATCAGCAATAAGAGAGGATGATAGGTTTTTTAGAGAAGTCAACATTAAGGGGGAATGTTACCTAATGTTGACTTGTTTTTTTATTTAGTTAGGATAGTGCACTTTAAGGGGGAAT
This sequence comes from Wollemia nobilis, assembly GCA_028583015.1. Lineage (NCBI taxonomy): Eukaryota > Viridiplantae > Streptophyta > Pinopsida > Araucariales > Araucariaceae > Wollemia > Wollemia nobilis. The sequence goes on from JAQPPZ010000521.1 coordinate 18,068,286, forward strand.
GTTAGAGTTAAAGTGCACTATGCCTCTATTTTGACACTTGTCAGTTTATACTGACACTTGTCAGTTTATAATATAGGCCTTCTGCCTATATATGTAACACATTTTTATCAATAATAAACCCCCTTCAGTTTGATTACTCCTAACAAGGCCAAGGTACAATATTCTAGGTAGGTAATTTGATGCTCAAATAGGATGAAGACCATAGTAATTTGGGCCAACACACTACATTTGAAGCCATTTGGAGTAGACCATATTTCATCATTGGACTTGAGACAAAAAATGCATTTAAACTATTCATATCAAAAATATAGTAGCTCTTGATCTTAGTCAATGGGATTTACATGAAAAGATACCATAAAATTGTTCACTTATTTGTTACTTCCTTTCAAAAAATAGAAAATTTAAATGTCAGGTCTTGACTAAGTTTTCCTTTATTTGCACCAACTTCTACCTCATTATGACATAATTGTATGAGGTATAGATCTATTGCATAGCAAGGAAATACTCAAAAAAATACTCAACCAAGCCAATTGATGTCTTCCTAGTACACATGGAGGTTTTCACCAAAAGATAAAAGTTTAGTCCTAGGTTTCAAGCTTTAGTTAATTTTTCCTTGATAGAACCAATTCCCATATCTGATTAGACATAGTTGAATGAAGTGTTGAACCATGGTTGTCAAGGAAATACTTAGAGTCTAACTAGTCCAACTAAAATTCTCTTTTCTAAAATTAATCTTGCTAGAAAAATTCTCTAAGGGAACAACTAGGTGCAACCCCCACCACCTATTTAGATGTTTTGATATTGAATAGATGGTGATATTGTTATATATAGTTGATATCCCATGGAGATCTTGATGAGGGATAAACTAACTTCATCCTCCATGAACTCATCCACATTAGTCTATAAAATAATAAAGCACCTAAACACTCAAGGAAAAGAAGGGCTTAATCTTGCCAATGACATCTTATAGGCCCAACCATCCTTATAGAAATTCCATGAGATATCCACACACTTCGGGAAAATTACAAGGTGTAATGTGCATAAATTTGGTCAAAAAATCACATGAGGTGGACTACCACCATGTACCAAAAATTTCCCATGGATATTTAAATCCTTGAGTGAATCTGGTTCCATGAGTCCCACACAAAGAGAAAATATTTCAGCCTCATGATAAAACTCCTATTGATAAAATCCACATTATTGGTATAGCATTATATAGTGTGAAATGAAGTATCTATCCCTAGTATCCCATAGCAAGCACATGCCAAATCAAGAGCCAAATATGCTCCCTAAAAATAGACTACTAGAAGGAGAAGTACCTGAGAGAGTGGTCATACACTTTGACTAGTCCAAGGGATGAAGAAGTAACCCAAAAAATATTTTTGAAAATATTTTTGAAACCTCTTACCCTATGGAAATTGCCAGAAAAATCACCATGAGGAATACACCTAGTGCCTCATTTGTCTCATAAAAAATATTTAATGGATAAATCAAATATAATTTTTCTAACTATACCTTTGATGGACATGATAAAAAACTTCCTCAACATGGTATATTTACAATAAAGGTTGATCATATCTTGGTAGTAAAATTTCAAAATCAATCAATCATAAGGATTTTACTATTCTATCCAACCACAGTGAAGAATGATTGCATGTGTTTGAGTTAATAATGGCCAAAAGGGAGGCTAATAATATTTACATCCCCTTTTGGTAAATTTTGGCTTTTGCTTCTCATTTGTGCTATGTTTGAATTTGTTTAGAAGTTCTTCGGTTCCTCTTGCTTCATAGATGTAAAAGGCGTTAGGGTACCTTTCAAATGCCCTGTTTTAAATAAAATTAATTTACCAAAAAAAATATTTACATCCCCTTCTAATATTTTCCATCATGCCACTAGTAGCAAAAACTACAAGATCACTAAAGCATTGAGCACCATCAATCAGTCGAAGAGAAAACTATAGTTTAGCCTATGGTAGCCATGGAATCTATGAGGAAAGGTTCATCTATGAGTCAACATGTTTCTAGGCTAATAATTTCACCTATGTAGAGTCCATGTATATTGAACCTCTACACCTCATTGTTGACACAACCAAGAGAGTAGCAGATACTAAACTATTAAAAAGCAATAAATATTTTAAAAAAAGTGCCCACCAACAGACCCTTATTAGATAAATAAGGTATTTTTCCATAAGAATTTGGATAAGTTATCTAGCCTATTATACAATGCCTCAAGTGCACAATTGCTATGAGATGGTGGTAGCATGCACTTCCTACTATGACTCTCAACACAAGGAATTCAGGATCCATGATGGTCATTTTAGAATAACCATATTTACATAGGCCATGTGGAATATGTTAATGGTCCCAAAAGAACTTTAGGTAAATCCAAAGATAGCCAACCATTATTTTTTTAATTTTTTTTAAGTAAGGTTTTGAAAAGGTTGCCCTTTCCCTTTTACATTGTTTTAGTCATATTGAGCTATTTTATGCCACTAATATTTGAATCTTGGTGTGGGCTATATTAACTATTTATCCCAACCATTTAACCAAGGCATCACTAGCTCTACATACACACATTGTGGTTTGAACCTTGAACATACTGAAGAAGAGTCAAACACCAAACCATTGCAATGTCCCCTATATTATTCTCAATTTTTGGACCACTTGGGAAGCTTGAATTTTGAGCTCTAGAATGAAGAGACTACTATGACAAGATTTACCTTGAGTTGGTCAACCTTCAAGAATAATTCCCATGATATCTTGAGCATGGCATCATTCCTTTTTGGTGTAGATAATGACAAAAATATGTGTCAAGAGTAAATGGGTGTATTAAACATGTTGATGTGCATCTCCAATGATAGGACCTTAATTTTCTACTTCAACACTTTCATATCCAAGAAAATCCATGAAGGGCTATAGATAGCATCGTGACCTTTAGGTATTTGCTTATTTTTGGAAAAATTGGCATTGGTCCAAAACCCTTAGTTGCATGAGCATTTGATCCTAAAATGAAGTATAAGGATTATCAAAATCATCCCACCTTCACTTGGATGGGATTCCTTTACTATAATTCTATTATACCTTTGCGGATGAATTCTTGGTACCTACTCTAAGCACCATTAAGGGAACCAAGCCTAAATGTATTCCTAAGGATAGCATCAAAAATCTATGTTACCAATATTGGGTAGACTTGTTCTTCCTCAATAAGTCTAGCATCATTTGGATGTACAATTTTTTCAAACCTATTTATTTACTATCAAAATATGTGATTGTGAGGATTATCTCCCTTAAATGCAAATGTAACTAGACTTGATTGATGTCACCTATGGGATTGGATACAAAAAAACAAGTTTATACAAGCTATTAATGCACTTAGAAGAGGTATCTTAGTTGAAGAGGAGAGAATCCCTCATCCTGGAAGAGAAGCTAAAGGAACTAGGCCTCAAAAAGGTTGAAGACTCCTAGACTTATGATCCAAAAAATAGAGTTAAGGACTAGCTATCAAAATTAACAAATGCCAAGAAGTTCCAATACTAGTTTAGACTATAGATAGAAGCCTACTAGAGTGTTGAGGAGGGGATCTATCCATTGCTTCACAATGTAAATTTCTTGTCTGCTTAGAAGCATCATGAGATCTATTTTACTTTCTAAAAGGCCAAGGGCAAAGTGAATCACAATAACAACATAACCAAGAACAAGAAATAAATATTGGAGGAGTTGGGTTAGAGTGTAGAAAATATTAGGGGCTAGTGGATATTTTAGCAAGAGCATTTTGTATAGTACCAATGCCGAAGTAAAATAAGAAAGATAAAGAGTTTAGTAATTACGACGACTATATTCACAAATTGGATCCTAGTGATTCTTAGGAAGAATGTCAAGGAGTAGGTTTAAGTGAGAAATCACTCTAGTTGATAAGGATGGAAAAGCCCGTAAAGATATTATCCAAGTTCTCCTAGATATTCCATAAAAACTAGAGGCACCTCTCATTAAAAATCCCATATTAAAACCCTTGGTTCTTACTATACTAGACCAACCTACATCACCATCAAAGGAGTAGTCCTAGGAAGATTCAATCTAGTGAAAAGTATCTAAAAAAAATGGAAGTCATCCCTTGATTACAAAACATCCATTAATAAAAATGGGAGTAAGGCATAGTCCAAGTTCAACCATCCACCACCTTTGAAGGTAGACCCTAAAGTTATTCCATCAAAACTAAAATAGGTTCCCTCAATAGTTAAAATATCATCCACCCTACTACTTTCCATTTATTTTTTTGTGGCATCATCCATAAGTACCCCTTCTATCATATCTCTCATATCTATTGCCTTAATCACTCCATTCATTATCTCTTTTGAATTCTTCATCCCATCCCCTAGCGTTGAATCTACCTCTGCAACTCTCTCTCATGAACCAACCACCCTTTATACATTTTTAGAAGCCCTTGAATCTTCCCCAAAAACTTATTTATATGTGTCTACTCCAAATTCTATCACCTCCATATTTGAACAGCTACCTTAGTAGCAGTAATATCGATTGCATGCATATAGTATGAACAACAAGAGATGGCATGGTATGTAGGGAAACCTACCATCACCCAAGTAAGGACCACTTACCTTCCTCAAAATGTTACATTGGACATAATCCATTTTACACATATCATATCCAAGGTAAAAGGTGAGATGCAAGCTCAAGATTATTGGGTGGTTGTCATTGAACTCAACCTCAAGGAAACTAGGTTGAAGGACAAGGTAAAAAATTTTGAGCAAGCACACAATATAGTAAGTCATGAGTACCTCAATTAGACAAAGGAACTAGTTAGAAAGAAAAAAGTGTTGAAAAATGTTAGAAATATTGAGCATCAATATTAAGCCAAGAAACTAGACATGCAAAGCATTACTGAAAAAGATCAAGAACTGATTGATTTATTCCATGGGATCAACTTTGTATAAATAGAAAAGTTGATCAATGTGAGTCGTTGGATTACAACAACTCAACAAATCTGAACTAGTCTTAAACTGAGAGTTCACCTGACTCATGGAAGAGTGGTGACAACAAGTAAGATTATCCTAGTAGAACTTAAGAGAACAAATATTTATTCTAACACCCCCCTTAAGTGATACTAGGGGTGAATGTATGAGTCCCGACAAGAAGGCCTGATGAGGTACTCATGTACAATGAACTCTTATAGAAGAGATGGTGAAAAAACCACATGGGAAAAAACCATCTTGAAGAAGAAGAAGAAGTAGAAGAGGCATGTCTTTGGATGGCGAATATTGTCCTCTATTGAACACCTAAAAAGAAATGAGTCCCGGCAACAAGGCCTGATTAGGTACTCATGTACAATGTACTTACATATAGGATAGATGGTGAAAAAAAAAAAGGAAAAAAAACCACCCAAAAAAAAAAAAAAAACAACAAGAAGAAGAGAGAGGTGAAAACCTATGTGCACCCTTCTAATGCATCTGCTTAACTCCAAGTTTCTCTCACAACTGAATGTAACACGGAGAAGGAAAGGATTTGGTGAAGATATCTGCAATTTGATTTTCTGTAGGAATGTACTCCAAGTTTAGATCCCCTTGTTGAATATGTTGCCGAATGAAGTGCATGTGAATCTCAATGTGCTTGGTGCACTGATGTTCTACTGGATTGCGGGTAATATGAATTGTGCTCTGATTGTCACACCAAAGGGTAATAGGTTGGTTATGGAAAAAACCAAATTCTCTTAGTATCTGATGAAGCCAAAGAGCTTCTTGACTGGCTAAAATTGCTGCCCTGTATTCAGCCTCTATGGATGATAAAGCTACTGCTTGTTGTTTTTTGCATGACCAAGCAATAGGTGAAGAACCAAGACAAAAAACATAGCCAGAGGTGGAACATCTGTCTTCAACTGAACCTGCCCAATAAGAATCTGTGTAACCATTGATATCCATGGATCCACCCTCATATAAGAGCCCAAAGTGAGTAGTTCCTTGCAAGTAGCGGAGGATTCTCTTGGCGGCTTGCCAATGACTGAAATGAGGTTGATGTGAGAATCTAGATATTAAGCCAACAACATATGAAATATTTGGGTGAGTATGAGTGAGGTATAATAGAATTCCTACAAGTTATCTGTAAAGAGTAGCATCACATAGAGGGGACTTGCAGGAAGTACTTAGAGTGACTCCAGACTGAAAAGGTGTGGAAGAAGGCTTGCAATCAGTCATTTTAAACCACTGAAGAAGGTCTAGAGTATATTTCTATTGACATAATGAAATTCCTGCATCTATTTGAGTTATCTGAATCCCAAGGAAGTAATGGGCTAAACCCAGATCAACCATCTCAAATTTCTTGAAAAGGGAGTCTTTGATAGTTTGGATGTGAGAAATGGCACTACCAGTGAGTAGTAGATCATCAACATAGAGAACAAGTATGGTGATGTTTTCTTCATCCCTCCAAATGTAGATTGTTGCATCAGACTCACAATGAGAAAAACCTGAGGATAGAAGGAAGGAGTCCATTTTTTCATACCAAGCTCTAGGAGCCTGTTTTAGACCATAGAGAGATTTCCTTAGTTTACAAACAAGGGAGGAGTCTTGAATAAATCCAGCAGGTTGTTCCATGAATATTTCCTCTTTTAAGTCACCATGCAAGAAAGCACTTTTAACATCCATTTGAAATACTGGCCATTTTTGGGAAGTAGCAAGTGCAAGAACCAGCCTTACAAAATCCATTTTTGCAACTGGGGCAAAGGTTTCAGAATAATCAATGCCTTCAATTTGTGAAAAACCTTTAGCTACCAAGCGAGCTTTGTGTTTGTCAATTTTTCCATCAGGTCCATACTTAGTTCTGTAAATCCATTTACAGTGAACCAATTTCCTTCCTTTAGGTAGAGGGACTAGATCCCAAGTTTTGTTTTTGATTAAGGAAGAAAATTCATTCTCCATGGCATCATCCCATTATTTTATACCAGTTTCTTCTTTGAAGGATTGAGGATCTATTGAAATGGACTGACAGACAAGACCAGAACCCATGGAGTTGCTTAATCTGGATGATGGAATATTTTGGATGTAAGGAGTGGCTTCTTGAACTATGGTGTGGGCCCATTTTGGCATTGTGGAAGGAGTCATGGGTGTGGGAGGAGTTTGAATAATGGGATCCTCATGTTGGTCATCTATCTCAAGGGTGGTATCTTCACTATATTGGGGCTCAAATGTTGGAGATGGCTCGAGATAATTATTGTTGGAAGATGATTGAGAATATTTATAAGGCTCAAATGTTTCATCAAATTGAACATTTCTGTGAAAAAAGACCTCATGAGTTGTGGGATCAAGGAGCCTATAGGCTTTCATTTCCTCACAATAGCCAACAAAGATAAGTTGCTTGCTCTTTTTGTCTAGAGCCTTCCTCTTTTTCTTTGGGATGTGTGCCCAAGCAATACACCCAAAAACTTTAAAAAAGGAGACATCAGGTTTGGAGCCAGTCCATGCTTCTTCGGGAGTTAAATGACCAAGAGCTTTATGAGGTGTGTGGTTTTGAATATAGTTTGCACAATTAATAGCTTCAGCCCAAAAAACTGTTGGAAGATCTCTTGAGTGGAGCATACAGTTTGCCATTTCTTTCAAAGATCTATTTTTCCTTTCTGCAATGCCATTTTTCTGAGGATTATGGGAGACTAAATGTTGATGAATTATGCCATGATTTTATAGGAATATGGAGAACTCATTACTGAAGTATTCCCCCCATTATCTGTACGAATTTGCTTGATTTTGCAATTTGCTTGATTTTCAGCTAAGGCCTTGAAGATTTTGAAGTGGGATAGCACATCACTTTTGTACTTTAGAAAGTAGACCCAAGTTCTTCTTGAAAAATCATCAATGAAGGTCAAGGCATATTTTTCTCCCTTGAAAGAAGGCTCTGGGAAGACCATCAAGTCACTATGGATTAACTCTAGAGGGGATGAGGCCTTTTGAGAACTACTTGGGTGAAAAGGATCTTGATGTTGTTTTCCAAGAGCACATCCAGGACATACTCCTTCAATAGAAGAGACTTTTGGTAACCCTGTTACCATTTTATGAGTATTCAACTCTTTTAGATAGTTATAATTGAGATGTCCAAACCTTTCATGCCAAATTTTGCTTTCAAGATCTCCATGTGCAACAAAATAGGATGCTCTATCTGAATTTTTGAATCCATTGAAGTGAAATAGGTGAGTGTTATGATCAATATCTCCTTTTGCTATGAGAGAGTGAGGTTCTTGAAATTCTCTTATTTCAACCCCTGTTGGTGAAAATAGAACTGTTTTGCCCTTTGAAGAAGTACAAATCTGATAGATGGATAGGATATTTGTAGCTATGTTTGGGACATAGAGAACATTATTGATATACCCACCATCAATGGATATGTCACCTTTTCCTTTGACAGGGATAAAGGATGAGTCACCAACTTCTATGCTACAAGTTGAGCTTGAGGAGATTGAAGAGAATGACTCATGTGAAGAAGTCATATGATGAGTTGCCCCTGAATCTAGAACCCAATATTTTGATGGAGTTTTTATATTTTTTCCTTGAACATTTAAGGCTTTTCCTATTTCCTTCTTGATGTCTATTTTGTGATCCTTCATTGTTGCCTCTAGTTGTTGTAGTCTTTTCCAACATTTGTTTACAGAATGTCCATTCTTTTTGCAATGTGTACAAGTTATAGGGCCTCTTTCTTTATTTTTGAATTTTTCTTTAGTGGAGGTGGATGCTACTAATGCTTTTGAGGAAGAGGGAGAGATCTCATATTTTGCAAGTTTTGTTTCCTCTCTAGTTAGCCTATCACAAAACTCCTCTAAAGAGGGCATTTTAAAACTTGTACCAAGTGCATATTTTGTAGACAAAAAGGTGGTAGCAAAAATTTGAAACACTCCATTTAACTTAGAAAGAATAAGATAGATGCATTCTTCTTATTTTTTATCCTTGCCACTACCTTTTAGTTGAGTGAGGACTTCTTTAAATTTGGTGAGAAAGTCAACAATATTGCTGAAGTCTTCAGGAGATAATGTTGTTAACTCTACCTCTAGTTGCATTGACCTTATTTGATCCACTTTACCAAACAAGTTCTTTAGTTTTTCCCAACTTTCAAATGGGGTTTTACATTCTGAAATGTGAAACCATAGGCTTTCATTTACATTTGTGCTTATAATACCCATTGTTTCATACATCTTTCCCTTATGAACAAATATTTCATATTCTTTTTCAAATTCAGGTTGCTTCTCTTCTAGCAAGTGTGTGAGCCCTTTTTGAGAAATGAGATTTAATATTTTTGGCTTCCATGTGTGATAGTTATGAGGGGTGAGTGGATCAATTGTATTCATTTTACCAAAGAAAATTGAAGTGAACCAATAATCCCCCCTTTTAACTTCAAGAACCTCTTAGAGAATACAATGATATTCTAGCAGAAACACCTATTTAAAGGAGGCAGCAGAAGCCCGACCTTTATACCAATCTCTTCAATTTACCCACCCTTACGTGAGGGAAACTATAAGTAAATGAGGAGAATTGATACGTGGAACATAGGCTTATGAAGCAAGAGTAATCAGCCAGACCTCTATACCAAATCTTCTCAATTACCCACCCTTACGTGAGGGAAACTATAAGTCAATGAGAAGAATGATACATGGAACATAGGCTATTACAAGGATATGGACCAAATTTGGTGCTCTTCTTGATTATGTTAGATTGCTTTGGAGTGAATTTTGAATTGTTTGCAATTACAACTTGTATGAATTGCTCCAGGAATGAGGTGCAAGCATTAAACTTCAAATGTTTAAGAGAGTGGGTTCATAACCAATGCAACAACCTATTGTAAGCATCACCTTGAAGAAGTAATGCAGCAGTAGTAATGCAGAAAATATTGCAGCAGTGCAACATTAACTAGTGCAGCAGTAAGAAGAGACTACAAGTCAGTAATTTGTGACACATGAAGAAGCCCCCCCCTTTTTCTTGAATCTTCTAAGTTGTGGTGCAATTTTCAGCACTACCATAAGCAACCCCCCCAAAAAAAAACATTGTTTTATTGATGATTTTTACAAGGGAACTCTTCACTTGAAATGCCTTTATAAAATAGGCAGAGAAATAGTGAGAGGAGTTTCTTTTTAAATAATATTTACAATTTTTTTTGGAATCTGTAGAAAGAGCTCATTTATATAGTATGAGCTTACATACATGAAAGAGCTCTTTACACAACAAATCACAATATGCCCACTTTTGAAAAATTTAGAGGTGCTTTAGAAAAAACTATAACACTGCCCTTTTCCTTTGAAAAAAAAGGAGAAACCACAGGCGACGCTTCATGGCAGTGAACCTGGGATAAAACATAGGCAACCAACCTTAGAGAGTGGGTGCATAGGCAATATTTTTGGGAGCATCATAGACAACATTCTCTATAGGTAGTAACTTCGTGGTAGCACATTCGAGGGAGTGACCATGGAGAACAAAATCTCCTCGTCTTCGAAATAGACACCAGGCATCATCTTCAAAACCTCCAAAAAATTTACATGGGTGCAAGGTGGGGTCGCAAGGTGGCACCACTATCAATTTTGAGCTCGTTGAAAATAATTTTTCAACCTGTAGTAAACACAGAGCTTGGTGTGTCAGGCAAAAACATTTAAAAAAATATATTACTAGTTACACCATATAGCTTCTCATTTTAGCATGATACAAAGCATGATTCCAAGCACGATAGCACCCAATAGCATTATAAATCATGATATCTTAGAATTTTCTCCCACTGGAACTAGCTCCCTACAAAATAAACTTCAATATTTACCAAGGAGGAGACTGGATATATAGCTTTGTGATTGGCACCCAAATTTCAATCGACGTCCATGACTGGAAGTGAACAACTTGTAGGAGGGCATTGAGATTGATGGAAGGCGCGACCGTTAGGAAGGGCACCGAGCACGTTGGAGGATGTAATCGATTTAGGGAGGGCATCGAGCTTGTTTGAAGGTGCGACCATTAGAAATGGCATCGAGCTTGCAGACGTAGGAGGACTTCGATCAAACACTGCATAAATGCAATGGGACAATGAACAATAGTATTTATTTTTAAAAAATAAAGACTTTGGAGGGCATTGCGATGTGGTCGTTGGTGGGCGCACATGACATCAAAAAAAAGGATGCCAACATGTTGAGAAATCTCAATGAGCAGAGGTGAGTGAGCTCAACGTATTGGGTACCAGCAACATCATTGAAGGGTGCCACACTTTAACCCGAGCTACACTGACCAAGGAGATGCCTTGGTCTCGAATGGAGAGCACGATTAAAAGAGAGACTTCATGAATGCTTGGTGCATTCGAAAAAGGCTTTCCTGAGAGCTCCTTATATTAAATCATATAGGAATAGCAAAATACAATAGCATAGCACTATATCATCTGAGAAATATATTGCAATTGAAAAGTCAGCAACAATTTAAACAATGATATTCATGCTAGAGGATCGTGTGCAGTGGGCAACTTAAAAGAAATTTATTTTCAACAAGATACAATGAGTTATTTTGTTGAAAAAAAAGGCTTATGGATAAAAAGTATGACTATTTGAACTTTAAGCAAGCTGAGTTAGTCAAAAAAACTATCCAAAGAGAGTGAACCAGCTCTATAAAAACTGAATGCAAGCAAAATCTAGCCTAGCTCTGGTACCATGTTAGAAATATTGAGCATCAATATTAAGCCAAGAAACTAGACATGCAAAGCATTACTGAAAAATATCAAGAACTGATTGATTTATTCCATGGGATCAACTTTGTATAAATAGCAAAGTTGATCAATGTGAGTCATTGGATTACAACAACTCAACAAATCTGAACTAGTCTTAAACTGAGAGTTCACCTGACTCATGGAAGAGTGGTGACAACAGTAAGATTATCCTAGTAGAACTTAAGAGAACAAATATTTATTCTAACAGAGAAGACCAAGCATGCAGTCAAATCCTTCCAAGTTGAGGTTAAAGTAGCAATAGCTCAAATGACCTATTTCATGACTCAAGTAGAGTAATTAGAAGCAACATTGAAATAATAGAAGAAGCTCTTAGAGCTAGAGCAGAAGATGGCTAGCATTGAACAAATATCTAATATTAGCTAAGTACTATGGAATTGGGTCATCTAGGCAAATCAAGGCCTATTCTAAGTACTCAAGTTTATATAGATGGTTTCCTAGAATATCAAAATTAGTAAGGAGTTTGATTATCTTGCAATGGTTATTGGTCCTTAATTTACTAAGGCATAAGAATTAAAAACCTTGATAGTTTGAACTAGTCATCATTGATGGGCAATATCAAGGATTAGTAACTAGGAGACAATAGACCACTAGATCATTGAAGTCTTTATGGTAGAATAGACTGCATAATGATATTAATATCAATTCAAATACCTATATTGTATGGGGATTGGAGATAATGTCTCCTCTTTGATACCAACAGGTCTTCCTTCCTTTAGGGATCCTAATGGTGATGTCCTCCTAGAGCAATAATTTTGATAGTAGATGAATCAATAGGTGAACATCAAGGAAATTATATAATATTCTATTAATGATAAGGTGACCTAGGTCATGGAACCCATATTTGAGCTTTAGATACACCTATAAAGAATTATAAGCAAGTTCATCCTCTTTTATCCAAAATATCTATGGAAGCTCAAAAAATGTCACTTGCAACTCACCCAAGCAAGACTAACTTTTGAAGGAGAATGGAGAGAAGTTATAGGGGCAATAAATAGACTGTAGTCATGACTCCATGCCTAAGGATAAGGACCAAATTCTAGGTCCGTCATCACCAACAGGTTGGATATATTGCATGAGTTGCCATGACTATAGTGAATTTTTACCACATACAAAATTTGATGGCAAAAAATACAATGTTATCACTCAAACTAAAGTTTTGAGGAAATACCAGAATGATAGAAGCATAAAATCACGAGAAACTAGATCATTAGCAAGAGTCTAGATGAAAGGTCGATACAAAGTTATTGTAATTAGACCCTCAAAAATAAGATAACCATAGAATGGTGAAATTTAGAGTTTTGAGAGCATCCCAAAGGCCACACTATGAATGAAGTACTATTCACTAGGATTATGAACAAGATCTAGAAAAAGAAAAATCCAACTAGATTCGATAAAGAGACCTAAGTGAATATAGCCCTCTAAGAGTAACGTAAACAAAGAATGGGGTCCGTACAATTAACATTAGCATTGACATCAGTAAGATACTTCCATTGCAAGAAAAAGGTAGCTCTACTACCACCACCAAATCCTATATTTTCAAGAAGAGGGAAGACTCATAAGTGTTTTATTTGAAAGGATCTACCAACTTGCAAATAATTTAATGAGACAAGAACCAAACTGGTTTCAAACCTACCAAAAATAAATGCAAAATGGTACCTTGAGCCCAATAGTAATGGAGGGCATAGGCTTCCCACCTATGACAAAGTGGAGAGAATTTTTTATTTTAAAATCTAATATAGTTGTATAAATATCCAACTTTGAGCCTAGGATGAAGAGGGAATTATATTTTCTGTTAGAATAAGTAATTATTCTCTTAAGTTCTACTAGGATAGACTTACTTGAGTTTCCACTCCTTCATGAGTCAAGTGAACTCTCAGTTATAGTCTAGATCAGATTTGATGAGTTGTTGTAATCCAACGACTCTCAATGATCAACTTTGTTATTTATACAAAGTTGATCCATGGAATAATCAATCAGTTCTACTCTTCTCTTCATATTTTGTGTAATGCTTTGCATGTCTATTTTGGGAAATTCTAACATGGTACTAGAGCAGAATAGATTTTGCTAGCATTCTCTCTTGAAGGTTCTAGGAGTTGGTTCTTTGTATCTTTTGTTGGCTTCTCCTTTTTTTTGTTAAGCCTTCAATAAGATTTTATATATAGTTTTTTCAGCTATATTTTTTTGGAGTTATATGTATGTGGGTTATTCTAAATAATATTTGTCTCCTTCTCAATTGAGGAAGGGAAGATTCATTGTCTTCTAGTGTAAATTTTTTTTAGAAAAATTACCCATTTTTTCATAGATCTGGTTTTTCTTTAAAAAAGCTCTTTGACTAGCTCTCTTCTATGAAATAATCATACATATTATCCTTTAGATTTTTTTCCTTAAAAAAAACACGTTTTTCAAGCATATTAATTTTTAAAAAAATATTATTGAATTTTTTTTAAAAAGGGAGCTTGATATCATAGGAAATTTTTCCTATATTTAGTGTTTTTTCTTTGCAGGCAAAGGATCCATTTCGTTGCCCTTTCATTGCTCTCGGAGACCACAAAGAGAGGCTCGAATTTCATGCTCACAGCACCCATTATTGGGTGCCATAGTTGCACATCGTGGCACCTCTCTTCCGCCTCTCTAGCGAAGATCTGAGAGGGCGCTCTCCACTTTTCACTCGATTGGCGCAACTCACTTACTCAACGAACGTTGTTGAGATTTTCTAAAATATTTTTTTTGCCTACTTGTGCTTGGAACGATGTCTTCTACAGTTGCCATTAATACGTTTTTATTAAACATTTCTTCAAAGCATTATTTTAATTTAACGTCTCTTAAATTTGCATCGGTGAACTTCGTAGGAGCCCGCTTAAGCTGGATTTTAATTCCTTTAATGCCAAATATCTCCTATCATAGATTGGCGATGGTGTAACGACTATCTTTAGGTTCCTATTAAACTCATTTGGGCCCTCTTTCTTTCGCATTGCATTTAAATTTTCTTATGCTCACATAACTTGTTCTCGATTCTCTGGCAGGTTTAAGCTCATTTGATTTGCTCCTCAGGTGATGCATGATATTAATGAATTTTTTATTCATTTTGATAAAACTTCTTGCTAGACATTAGGGAATATTTTTTCAATTTTATGCCTCTCCTATTATATTATCTTCTGCAGGTTACACGATCCTCGAAGCCAAAGCTCTAGGACTACGCAACTCAGAGGAGGGACAACCTTGTACGAAGACACCCATGGCACCAAAAAATGGTAACTAATCAAAATGTTGGGCCTATGGCATCATTTCATCTACCTTTATTGAAGACTCCCGATTCTTTGCAACCCAACAAAAGAAGACCCTTCTTCAAAAGGACCCACCCAACTTCTATTTCTTGAGTGACACGCTGGGTCTGCCACATCTTAACGAAGGAAGAGTCTTCGTTGTCTATTTGTTCGAGGGCACCGGTGTTTTTTCGTATCATTTCATAATATTTTTTGTATGCTATCCACTTCATTTAACAAAGAGGAATCATTTAAGATATTTCCTTGTTCTAAGTTTTTAGGGGTCTCCACTTCGTCTGGAAACCATACATTTTTAGAAGTATTCTCTCTATCCTTTAGCTTTGGGTCAGACTCTACACTCGTCTTCTATAACGAGTCTGATCGTAGGTGCCTTGATTGTAGTGTATCTATTGTCCTCCTTTGTTTTAAATAGTTTTTTTTGTATTGGTTTCTATATCCCTTCAATTTCGAAGGTTACCCTTGCAAAAAACCTCTATTATCTGACTCCCTTTTTTTAAGCCTTTATATTTTTTCCAAAGGCTATATAAAAAAAAGAAGTGATGAGTCAATTGTAACCTAAGTAATACAAATTTATATTTGGGGGGGTTAAGGTTGCTAATTATTGCACCTTTTTTGTTTTTTCTTTTGAGGGGGGTTTTTATTTTTTGTGTCTATCTTCTTTTATCTTTATTCTAGATCCTTTTTAGTGGCTATTATTTTAAAAATGTGTATATTGTTTTAAATATTCATTTCAAATCAATATATGATAAAGAAGGCACTCACTAAAATTAAGGCAAGCCCTCATATAAAACAAAAATATTATCCTTATAATCTCTTATATATTTTTTAAGTGGCATTTCCTTTTCAAAGGTCTTAAAAATTGTGTCCTTTTCATCTAACTTGCCTACTCTTGCTTTATTATTTCTAATTAAAGCTAGCCCTCATATATATCAATCAAATAAAGGTGTTAAAAAAAATTATCTTTTTCATCTATTTGCATATATGAAGGTAAACTCTACACTTAAAAGCACACACTAAAATATATTCAAAACATATAAAAGTTTTCTTTCAAGATATATTGCCTACGTTCCACGTACCACTTACTCAAAAAACTTATAGTTTCCCTCACGTTAGGGCGGGTTTTTTGAGAGACTTGGTATACAGGCCTGGCATATATTTTTCTTGGTCAGCCAAATTTCACATATTAGATATCTCTCTTACTTATAGTTTCCCTCTCGTAAGGGCGAGTCATTGAGATTTTATGATATACAAATTTGGCTTCTCATCTCTGCATTTCAAGCCTATGTTCCAAGTCTTTATTCTACTCATTACTTAAAGTTTCCCTCAAGTAAGGGTGGGTATTGAGAAGAAAAAGTAAAGGAATGGCAATTGTTACTAAAGCCAATTTTAATATATCAAAACTCTATTACTTATAGTTTCCCTCTTGTTAGGGTGGGTAATATGAGGATTGTGATATTAAAAAGCTTACATACCTTCTTAAAAATCAATTGCATTAATCAAAAATTGAAGTTGTAAGGGGGAATATTGGTTAAACTTCAACTTTCTTTGCAAAAATGAATACAATTGACCCTCTCACCCCTCATAACTATCACACTTGGAAACCCAAAATTTTAAATCTTATCTCTCAAAAAGGGCTCACTCACTTGCTAGAAGAAAAGCAACCAGAATTTGAGAAAGAATATGAAATATTTGTTCATAAAGGAAATATGTATGAAACAATGGGTATTATAAGCACTAATGTAAATGAAATCTTATGGTTTCACATTACAGATTGTAAAAATCCATATGAAAGTTGGCAAAAACTAAAGAACTTGTTTGGGAAAGTAGATAAAATAAGATCAATGCAGTTAGAGGTAGAATTAACAACATTATCTCCTGATGACTTCAACAATATTGTTGACTTTCTCACCAAATTCAAATAAGTCCTCACTCAATACAAAGGTAGTGGGAAAAATAAGACTGAAGAAGAATGCATCTATCTAATTCTTTCTAAATTAAATGGTGTATTTCAAATCTTTGCAACCACCTTTCTATCTACAAAAGATGCTCTTGGTGCAACTTTTAAAATGCCCTCCTTAGAAGAATTTTGTGATAGACTAACTAGGGAAGAAACAAAACTTGCAAAATATGAGATCTCTTCCTCTTCCTCAAAATCCTTAGTAGCCTCCACCTCTACTAAAGAAAAATTCAAGAAGAAAGAAAGGAGTCCCATAACTTGTACTCACTGCAAAAAGAATGGCCATTCTACAAACAAATATTAGAAAAGACTTCAACAATTAGAGACAACTATGAAGGATAAAAATATAGACAATAAAAAGTAGATAGGAAAATCCCTAAATGTTCAAGGAAAGACCACCAATACTTCATCTAAATACTGGGTCCTATATTCTGGAGCAACTCATCACATGACTACTTCAAATGAGTCATTCTCTTCTATCTCCTCAAGTTCAACAAGTAGCATAGAAGTTGGTGACTCATCCTTTATCCCAGTCAAAGGAAAAGGTGACATATCCATTGATGGTGGTTCTATCAATAATGTTCTCTATGTTCCAAACATTGCAACAAATCTCCTCTCCATCTATCAGATTTGTACTTCTGGAAAGGGGAAAACAATTCTCTTCTCTCCAATAGGAGTTGAGATAAGAGACTTTCAAGACCCCAACTCTCTTATAGCCAAAGGATATATTGATCACAACACTCACCTTTTTCACTTCAAAGGATTCAAAAATCCAGAAGGGGCCTCCTATTTTGTGGCTCATGGAGATCTTGAAAGCAAAATTTGGCATGAAAGATTTGGTCATCTTAGTTATAACTACCTAAAGGAATTGAATACCCATGAAATGGTAACAGGTTTACCTCAAGTCTCTTCTATTGATGGAGTATGTCCTGGATGTGCTCTTGGAAAGCAACATCAAGATCCTTTCCACCCAAGTGGTACTCTAAAAGCCTCATCCCCTCTAGAGTTAATCCATAGTGACTTGATGGTTTTTCTAGAGCCTTATTTCAAAGGAGCAAAATATGCTCTAACCTTCATTGATGATTTTTCCACAAGAACTTGGGTCTACTTCCTAAAATACAAAAGTGATGTTCTATCCCACTTCAAAATCTTCAAAGCCTTAGTTGAAAATCAGGCCTCTTGCAACATCAAGAAAATTTGTATAGATAATGGGGGGGAATACTCCAGTAATGAGTTCTCTATCTTTATATCAAGTCATGGCATCATTCATAAACATTCTATCTCCCATAATCCATAGCAAAATGGCATTGTAGAGAGGAAAAACCAAACATTGAAGGAAATGGCAAACTATATGCTCCATTCAAGAGATCTTCCAAAAGTTTTTTGGGTAGAAGCTATTAACTGTGCAAACTATATTCAAAACCGCACACCTCATAAAGCTCTTGACCATTTAACTCCTGAAGAAGCATGGACTGGCTCAAAACCGGATGTCTCCTTCTTCAATATTTTTGGGTGTACTACTTGGGCGCATATCCCAAAGAAGAAAAGGAAGGCTCTAGATAAGAAAAGAAAAAAGCTCATCTTTGTTGGTTATTGTGAGGAAATGAAAGCATACAGGCTCCTTGATCCCACAACTCATGAGGTATTTTTCATAGGAATGTCCAATTTGATGAAACATTCCCTCATAAAGATCCTCAACCATCCTCTTCCTCCATTGAGCCTTCTCCTATAGTAGAACCTCAATATAATGAAGAACCAACTTTAGAGATTAATTTAGAGATTAATTATCAATATGAGGAACCTATAACTCCAACTCAAAGTCTTTCCACTCCTTCTACTCCTTCCACTATGCCAAAATGGGCCCACACCATTGTTAAAGAAGCTACTCCTTACATCCAAAATCTTCCATCATCCATATTAACCAACTCCATAGGCACTGGTCTTGTCTATCAATCTATTTCCACTGATCCTCAATCCTTCAAAGAAGCCACTGGTATTAAAGAATGGGATGATGCCATGGAGAATGAAATCTCTTCCTTAATAAAAAACAAAACTTGGGATTTAGTTCCCCTACCTAAAGGAAGGAAATTAGTTCGTTGTAAATGGATTTTTAGAACAAAATATGGGCCTAATGGAGAAATTGACAAACACAAAGCTCACCTGGTAGCCAAAGGTTTCTCTCAAATTGAAGGCATTGATTATGCTGAAACCTTTGCACCAGTTGCAAAAATGGATTCTGTTAGACTGGTTCTTGCTCTGGATGCTTTCCAAAAGTGGCATGTCTTTCAAATGGATGTAAAAAGTGCTTTCTTACATGGGGACTTAAAGGAAGAGATATTCATGGAACAACCTGTTGGTTTCACTCAAGACTCCTCTCTTGTTTGTAGGCTAAGGAAGTCTCTCTATGGCCTCAAACAAGCTCCTAGAGCTTGGTATGAAAAAATGGACTCCTTCCTTCTTTCCTCAAGGTTTTTTCATTGTGAGTCTGATAACACAGTCTACATTTGGAGAGATGAAGAAAAAATCACCATACTTGTTCTATATGTTGATGATCTACTACTCACTGGTAGTGACTTCGCTCACATTAAGACTATAAAAGACTCCCTCTCTAAAAAATTTGATATGGCTGATCTGGGTTTAGCTCATTACTTCCTTGGGATCCAAATAAATCAAAAAGATGCAAGAATTTCATTGTGTCAACAAAAATACACTCTAGATATTCTTCAAAGGTTTAAAATGATAGATTGTAAACCTTCTCCTACACCTTTTTAGTCTGGAGTCAATCTAAGTACTTCCTGCACATCCCCTCTATGTGATGCAACTCTATACCATCAGCTTGTAGGGAGTCTGTTATACCTTACTCATACTCATCTAGATATCTCATATGTTGTTGGCTTAATATCTAGATTCTCACATCAACCTCATTTCAGTCATTGGAAAGCAGCAAAAAGAATCCTCCACTACTTGCAAGGAACTACTCACTTTGGGCTCTTATATGAGGAAAAATCCATGGATATCATTGGCTACATGAATTTAGATTGGGCAGGTTCAGTAGAAGATAGATGTTCAACTTTTGGCTATGTATTTTGTCTTGGTTCTTCACCAATTTCTTGGTTATGCAAAAAATAACAAGCAGTGGCCTTATCATCTACAGAGGCAGAATACAGGGCAGCAGTTTTAGCAAGTCAGGAAGCTCTTTGGCTTCATCAGGTTCTAAGAGAATTTTGTTTTTCCCATGACAAACCTATTACTCTTTGGTGTGACAATCAGAGCACAATTCATATTGCACGCAATCCAGTTGAGCATCAACGCACCAAGCACATTGAGATACACATGCACTTCATTCGACAGCATATTCAAAATGGGGAAATATACTTGGACTATATTCCAACTAAAAATCAAGTTGCATACATCTTCACCAAGTCATTTCCTTCTCCGCGTTACATACAATTGTGAGAGAAACTTGGAGTAATACAGCTGCATTAAAACAGAGGTCTTTCACCTCTCCTTTTATTATTGTATTCTTTGGAGGATGGTTTTTTCCCATGTGGTTTTTTTTACCATCTCTCCCTTACATATTGTACATGAGTACCTCATCAGGATTTGTTGTCAAGACTCATTTGTACAATACACCCCTAGTATCACTTAAGGGGGGGTGTTAGAATAAGTAATTATTCTCTTAAGTTCTACTAGGATAGACTTACTTGAGTTTCCACTCCTTCATGAGTCAAGTGAACTCTCAGTTATAGTCTAGATCAGATTTGATGAGTTGTTGTAATCCAACGGCTCTCAATGATCAACTTTGTTATTTATACAAAGTTGATCCATGGAATAATCAATCAGTTCTACTCTTCTCTTCATATTTTGTGTAATTCTTTGCATGTCTATTTTGGGAAATTCTAACATTTTCATACCTAGTATTTGTCCTTGAGTGTAATTTTTATCCATTTCTTTTGTATACTAGTATAGACTCGAATCTTGAGTTAATTTATGTACAATACTTGAGTCTCTTTCTTTTCAACATACATGTATTGAATATATTATATATATAAATAATTATGACTTCTCCCTTTCTATCTTGCTCTTGTGTGTGTTATTTGTGTAAGGAGTTGTGGTTAGTATTTGCCCTGGTTCTTATATAACGCTTATGGAAAAACTTATGTTGGTTTAAAACCATATTCACCTAAACTATCATGAATGATGCATGTGTTCATTTATCCCACTAGTACATAAAATATTTTTTGATATTGGAACATTTCCACCCTTAGCTTGGGATTGTTTACTTTATGTTCCTTCTCTTTTATTTTTCCTTGATAAAACCCGGTAGCTTAGGAGTAGTTTAGAAAATCTAAGCATCAAATATCACATCCAAACAAGGAGAAAACCTTAAAAAAAATCCCAAAGATAATACTTTGAGCCACATATCACACTCATAGTACTTCCATAACTATATTCTCTCCATATGATGTGGGCCCTAGGTGCATCTGGCTATTGCAATGGATGGCCATGATGTCTTATTCAAACAACAATAACATCATAAAACATGTAGTCATGAATACTATCATAGAATATTGACATAGAATATTATTGTAGAATATTATCATAGAATATTAGTAATTATGCTTGTAAATATTATAAATTAGGAAGGACATAACCCTCACATGACCAGTAAAGATTCAACATATTTTATAAGGATGTTGTCCCATTTAAGGGGCTAGTGATAGTAATATTATTTGTCCCAATTTTTGCATTTGTTATTCTAAATTTGCATGTTTCATTTAAATGTTTTTGCTATTGAATATGCAATATTAGTGTTGCTTTTTCAATAATCCTTGTAATCATAGTTAAAATTATCTTTGGTGCTAAATTTTTTATCTCGGTATAGGTCAAAACTAAGAATTACGAGGTGATATATTTGCATGAGAAGAAGAGGTTCATTGCAAGTGGTATTAGAGTACTTTTATGGTGTGGTAAGCTTTTGTTATTAATAAATATTTCTCTATAAGCCTAGGTCTATAGGTTAGAAATGGTTTTTTAGCCATTTTAAAATATCATGGGGGAGCTACCATTTCTAGCTAAGCTATATTGCCCATAAAGCATCTAGTGATGTGAGGAGTGATCATACTCTAGTACCCAATCCTTAGATAGCACCCGTATACATATTTGAGCTTCCACATACCTTGTGTATATTGAGAGACACATTTTATGAACCCTAACCTAAACCTTCAGATATAGGAAGCCATTTGGTTATGTAAATCTACATAGTACACAAAATATAGCACTCAAAATATTACCCTTCCATATTTATCAGAGATATGAGTAGTGCACCCAAGAATATAGGCTATATCCTCCTTGGATAGTGGCCTAAAATATTGGTTTGAGTATTATCAATCACTTTTATAGTATCTTCAAGGGCTATGGGAAGTACACACATGTCAACCTAGACAACCTCCCTATCCTAATTTTTTATTTTTTCTAACCTTATCATTAGCAAGACAAAAAAACATAGAGTATAGAAGACTACAAGTCTCAATTATAGATGGCTAAAAGAGTTGTCTATAAAAAATTTTGGGATGTCAAAAAATATTATTTTGGGTTATAATCCATCACGATCATCTCATCAAGTTTATTATTTTGGTATATAGCATCCACACTTTTTTGGGTTACCCCAAAATGATTATTTTATAGTATATCCCATTTTGATCATCTCTTCAAGATTGTTTTAGTATATAGCACCCATACACTTTTTGGCACCCTTACTAAAATTAGTAATTGCTAAAACAATCATTCTACTTTTAGTAAATGTCATTAGAGACCTAAAATTAAGAAATGGAGGCTAGAATGCATAATATAGAAGAACAACTCATTGAATTGGATGCCATAATTAAATTACAATGTCAACTATCTTCTCTCAACACCATGATAGCACACTACTAGCATAAGCAGGACAAAACGAGTCAAGAAATTGAAGTTCTTAAGCTATAAAATTTAAATGTTGATGGGTATGCTAACAATTTCCTAGGAAATCATAGAGAAAAAGTTATTGATAAGACAAAATTATCCAAGACCTATACTAAGAAAAACCATTAGCAGTAGAACAATAGAGGTATGACTCTTAGACTTCCTAAAATATATTTTCCAAAGTTTTATGGGACTAATCCACAAATTTGGTTAATTGAAGTTGATAAATGGTATGAACTACATGAAACACCCCTCAATAAATAATTTTTGTAGTTACCTTTAATTTTAACCTTGAAGCACTCCATTGGTATCAATGGTTACATAAACAAGTCCCAAACCTTGGGTGGAAACAACTCAAGAGGGAATTCCTTGGTCAATTTGATCCATTAGTATTTGAATATTTTACTAGAGCCATCACCAAGCTATAACAAATAAGCACCATGCCCAAATATATTATAGCTTTTGAAAATCTAGCCAACAAAACCAAAGGTCTTACTGATGTCTTATTCCAGAGTTGTTTGATTAGTGGCCATAAAAAATTTGAATTAAGGTCCAAATTCTCAAGTTGACCACATGCATGACTACCACAAGGCTATCTAAACTTATAAAGGATAAGTATAATTCTCAACAGAGAGCCTCCAAACCCCACATTCCAAAATAAAACTACTACCCCCACACACTATAATGTTTCAAAGGCTTCAATAGTTAAGAGGATAACACTGAAGGAGATGGAAAACTATCAATCCAAGGGACTCTATTATACTTGAGATGAAAATGGGCTATGGGATATAAATATAAAATATATCTCTTCCTTCTATATATGAATAATACTTTATCTTCTATAGACATAGGTTATGAGTTCTTGGATTTAATAGAAGAGCAATTGGAATCCGTGGAGGAAGAAATCCCACCTAAAATACTAGTAGAAGAAACTCTTGCACTTTATTTGAATGCTATGGTAGAAATATAAACACCCCAATGCATGACCATCCAAGGTTTTCTCAAAGGATGCAAGGTCTTAATACTATTAGATTCTGGTAGCACAAATAAATTTATTGAATCAAGTGTATCCAAAAGGTGGAATGTTTCAAATCAATGTAAAAATTGCTAATGTGGATATCATGAATTGTAATAGGTTGTGTCAAAAATATCACTCATCTATAGGTGACTACCAGTTTCAAACTAATATTTACATAGTTCCATTGGGAGAAATGGGCATTGTGTTAGGTTGTCACTAAATGAGAACTTTGAAGCTAGTGTTGTCTGATTTCTCAAAGATCTAGATGTGGTTCATAGTTATGTTTTTGGATCAATGAGTACACCGTATCTCTTAGGAAATAGGTGCTTTATTTTTTAATTAATGATTTATTTAGATGTTTGGTTGTACACCATTCACATTAAGGATGAGGTATTTGAGAGGTTTAATACCTTTAAGGACCTTATTGAAAATTATATATATAGAAGAATCAAATACCTATATACAAATGGGGTAATGAAAATGTTCAACTTTTTTCATTATTTTTTACTTCTTATGGTATTACATATTAGAGGATTATTCACTATACTCTTGAAAATAATGGTATGGTTGAAAGAAAAATCAATGTAATCATGGAGATGGAATGATGTATTATTCAAGCCAAGAGGATGGATCATAAGTTTTGGGGAGAAGTTGTCACTTATGTGGCTTGCATCATCAATATATTTCCTACCAGGGTAGTCCAAGGCATGACACCTCTTGAGAGAATGATAAGGGATAAGCTTAATGTATTTTAATTCTTTATATTTGGGTCTTCAACATGGGATCACATACCCAAGGATATTTGAAAGAAATAACCACCAAAAAGTTATAAGTATTTCTTTGTAAGGTATTCTAATATTTAAAAGGTATATTATCTTTATGATCCTTAGAGGCATAAGATTTTGATCAAGAGAGATGTAATATTTGATGAGGTTCTTCGAGGTGCTCCTTCCATCCTACTACTTGATATTTTGGCTATTTATTATTTTTACCCTTTGACTATTTCTAATTCAATTGGTTCTTTTGATATTTTGGTTACCTCTATTTATTACATCATCATCTTCTTCTTTCTAAAGTGGTTGTTCCTTTCCTATTGATATAACCCCTTCACAAGTAGCACCATAGGTAAATTTTTCTTCTCTACAAGTGGAACAATATGAGCAATACACATCACTTTAGAATGATTTATTATTGTATGATGAGGTGAGTTGTGATGATTCTTTAGTTTCATATTTTGATGTTGAGTTATCATAGAATACACATGATTCTTTGGTTTGTCTAACATCCAAGTGGATTAAGATTCTCCTAAAATATTCTCAACCTATTCTATATATTGAGAGACATGAAAAGGCTCCTTCTTGATAATTTATTTTTAAGATAGTACATTCTCAAGATCCTCTCACATATTCTTAGCCTAAGGGTGAGATAGAATGGGAAGATGCTATATTGGTAAAGTATGAGTCTCTGATAAAGAATAGGACTTGGTAGTTGGTTCCTCTTCTAGAAGGGAAGAATGTGGTTGGATACAAATGGATCTATAGGATCAAATACATAAGGTATAATTAGTTATATAATCACAAGGTATACCTTGTTGCTAATGGATTCTCTCAACATGAGAGAGTTGACTATTCCAAAACATTTGAACAATTTGCCAAGACGGACTCAATTAGGATGATTTTATCTATTGTTGCTTCCTATGGATGGAAGGTACTTTAGATGGATGTATTTCTACATGGAGATATTAAATACAAAATTTACATGTAGTAGCTACCTAGTTTTAATCTTGAGGGACCCACTCCATTAGTTTATCATTTAACTAGATCCTTGTATATACTTAAGCAAGCTCCTCATGCATGGTATGAAAAGTTTCATTCCTTTTTTCTTAGTTGTGGATTTTAGTGATATGAGGTTGAACATGTTGTTTACAAAAAACATCAGGATGGGGAAACTTTGGTAATTATATTATTTTTTATGATATTCTCATCATTGGTAGTTTCTCTACTTTGATCTAGGAAATGGAGGTATGGCTTCATTTCACCTTTGAGATGATAGATTTAGGGTTTCTACATTACTTTTTTATGGATTTACATTTATCAAATAGACTATGGAATTACTATTTATCATCCCAAATATGCTTTGAATATTCTTTAGCATTTTAGGATAAAGGAGTGTAATCTCACTCAAAATACTTTTGCCTTAGGCCTAAAACTTTAGGCTGATTACACCACACCTTTAATTGATGCCATGCTATATTGATCTCTTGTGGGAATACTTTTCTATATTACTAAAATTAGACTTGATATAATATTTTATAGTAGATATTATTCTAGATACATACAAGCACCCTGGGATAGTCACTAGACAGTAGGCAAGAGGATTCTCATATACTTTAGAGGGACCTATCAAATAGGAATTAACTACTTCATTGGCTTATCCCCAATTTTGATAGGTTTTTTAGATGTTTATTAGGAAAGTGACTTGGATGAACATTGGTCCATCATAGGTCTTATATTTTATTTAGGATTTGATCCAGTTTCATGGTGTTCCTAATGAAAATTCACTATTTCTTAGTCCTCCATAGAGGCTAAATATTATGTTACAAATGATAAATATAATCATATTAGATGGATTCTCATAATTTTGGATGAGATTGGTATTTATTAAATATTTGTATCATCCTTCAATGTGACAATCAGATAACTATACAACTTGTCTATAATCCATTTTTTCATCAATGAATAAAGCATATAGAGATATAGATGTACTTATTTAAATGGCTTCATGCTTGTGGGATGCTAGATCTAGTATTTGTGCATTCATTAGAGAAGGCAATAAATTTGTTGAATAAGTTCATGTCCAAGGTCACTTTTGTGTGCATGTAGGAGCTTTATAGAGTTGGAGAGTATCCCTTAATGGGAAGCAAAGTAAGGGTCTCTCTTAATGTCCCTCACTTATATTAAGAGGGAATGTTGTAATATGTGATGCTTAAACTTATCTTGAGGCCACAAATAACTATTTCTACTTTTTTTTGTTATATTTTTCTCTTGGGACCATATGAACCGTAAAAAAGGTGCTTTTGTAAATTTTTATAATATTTTATTTCAGAGGGTTATTCTCACAACCTTAACCTCAAGGTATTATGCATTTGACTTAATTACCATTCATACTAACCTTTTTGACAATTGGTTAAAGTGCAATTTCATTTACCATTTAGTGATATTTTTGGTGTCCATAAGCACCCCATCATATTGTATTCTTTTTTCATTCTATGTATTCCTTTTGCTAAGAAACATTGGGTAATATTTGATTCCATTTAATTCTAGAAATAGTTGTAAAATACAACATGGCCGTGATATAACATAGGTGGAACCCATTTTAATATCATATAACCCCTAAAAATGCATAACTCATAGCTTTAAGATAGTTAATTTTATATTCTTGTAGAGGGGGAAAACTACCCTATCACATACAATTCTTGATTGGATCTACTGGAAGTGAAGGTGACCATAGGGGTATGTTACAACTCTATACTCGATGGACAAAGAAGAAGGGTTCACCAGGAATTATTTTAGGACTCACTCCAAGTCTAGGGTGGAATGTGTTTGAATGTGTCAATTAAGCATGCACCTATATTTGGCATTTCTAAAACTACACTATAAAAAGAAAAAGAACAATGCAAGATACATGATGCAGTAAGACAAGAGCTAACCCTAGAATGACTTTTTTCTTGAATGATAACTAACCCTAGGATTGTAAAACAAAGCTTTTGAGCAAAGATCCAAGGAAAATAGACAAACAAGGTTAAAACCCTAGATGCACACTATATGCTTTTATTCTTTCAAATGCCTAGAAATTTGATCAAATACTTTTCTTTACTTGTGATCTAGATTTTTGAATTAGAAATGAATATAATGCAAACACCAAATAGCCTAAATATCTATTAGGGTACTTATCTGATTTGATGGGTATTCCAAGCTTTATCTTGCATCCAACAATATCCCATAACTTCAATCCTACAAAATAGCTTCACAAAAATCCTCAAAAAATATGATTAGTATTGCGGGACCTACTTAGGTTGCTATATAACTATACTTGAAGGTGTACAAGTCAAGCCCCCTAGATCCTTTTAGATGATCTTTAGAATGCAAAACTGAAAGTTGACCATTTTGGAAGATGGACAAACAAAATACAATGTAGTAAAATAGTATGATGAACAGAGTGCATATTGTGCAATTATGCTCCAAATGTAACATGAAATGTAGATTTAGGGTTTGGTGGGAAACTTCTACCCCCAAGCCTATCACAATAAAAATCATACCCTGTATGGGGTAGCCATGATTTTGTTGCTAACCCCAAGCCTATCATAGGCAAAATTATGCCTTGTATGGGGTAATCGTAATTTTATTGCTAACAAAATAACACCCTATAATTACAAGATGTGATTTCATAACAAAAATAAAAAGAGTAGAACGATGCAAAAAAACAAACAAAATATGCACAATCTAATATTATATGAATGCAAATGAGAAAAAAAAACCTAGTGGTAGCAAAAAAGTAAACAAAAGGGTGAAGACCTCCAAGATAATAGACTCCTTCTTAGGGCTCCAACACTTATCCACCAAGAGCAACTAACACCAAAGAATAAGGCAATAAAATAGCAATCCCACAACATAAGTGCACTTATTAGCATGAAAAAATGAGCAAGTCAAGATTAGGATTCTCCAGAAGATTCATTGAGTTTTGATTGATGATTGTTAATTCAAAAAGAAGTCTTCAAACCCTTTATTTATAATGGATTTGAAACAAGGATGGGTGGTAAAACCAAGGGAAAACTAATTTCAAAAGAAGTCAATTTGAAAAATTAGGGTTTTCTAAGAGAAAATCCTAGCTAGGAAAATTCATACCCTACAAGGATCAACCGTGAATTCACAATAGCTAGATCCATGTGCAATTTTTTGGTACTTTGGGGGACCAAACAAAGTCATAATAAGATAAAACTTATACTATAATAAATCTCTTTCTAAGCCTAATCCAATGGTATATATTTTGAAAGGAATGAATAATATTTGATGGGGAAAATTTTGGCTCAATATTAGCCTTACTTTTTTGACAGAAAAACTTAGGATCTAAGGAAAATAACTCAACTTAACGCTTAAATTTTCCATGTCTACATTTTTTCCCCTCTTTGATGCATTTATAGCCTAATAAATGCATCAAATAAATATGTATATACCTATGGGAAAAAAATGACAAACACAAAAAGGGGTGGGTGGGTTTGGATGAAGGGGCAGTGCAAAATAGGAGTGTTAGCCTAAATATCATAAATTTACACATAAAACAAGGTATTAATACCATTAATACCTCTAAGGCTAGGGGTGCCCCCTCAATTTTTGGGAGGTGTTGCGGGCCAAACAAGGTGAATGGTTTCCTATTTTTGTCACATGCCCGTGCATTTAATTATCAACCCAGGGAGCTTCATAAACTTGCGAAGAGTCAGAATTAGGTTACTACAATACCACTGGAGGTGAATCTGCTAATCCTACATTTTGGGGGGTGTTCTTGAAATGGTTTGTCAATCATTCCCGCACTCCTCAATGATTTACGTAAGAAGAACATAATTAAACCTACAGAAAATAAATCATGTACACGTTCCTGAAAATAAATCTACTGCAAATGCTGGAACTAATAAACTAACAAACGTTCTTATGAAAGCAATAAACTAATTAAAATTAATAAACAAAAAGGAAATGGGGAAGAAATACTGGCTTGGAGTGGGCCCAGGCTCCAGCAGCTTCTTCCCGATCGAACACGTGCTTAGAACTTCTGGAACTTTAATATATTCGTCAACACACTACAATTTATCTCTGTACGTCTAAATGGATCTTTATTTTATTTCTATATATTTCTCAGAACGATCTGCGTGTGTTTATATAACACACCCATAGAACTTCTATTATAGAAGTAGTTACAATAGTCGATCTGTCCCAGACTAAATCAAGATAGTCTGGTAAATGCAATCGACATCTGGCATTCTGTTCTAATGGCGGCGTGTTCGTTGTTCGGTTCGTGCTTTGCCTGGCATCAGTAAGACGTTTTGATACATTGGTGCAATCTCCAATTTAGCTCTGCATGATGCAGAGCTAGAACTGCACCAACCGCTGCCATCCACGTCGTTCAAATCTGGTCAACGGGCAAAGAATCAGTGGCGCCTTCTGGTTGTGGGGAGGCGCTTGCCTTTTGCTAGCGCCTTTCGACTATGGGGAGGCGCTTGTCTTTGGTTGGCGCCTTTCGGTTGCAGGGAGGCGCTCGTCTTTGGTTGGTGCCTTTCGACTACAGGGAGGCGCTCATATTCAGTTGGCACCTTTCACTATAGGGACTCGCTCGTATTCAGTTGGCGCCTTCCGACTGTAGGGAGGTGCTCATATTCATTGGTGCCTTCAAGGAGGCTCGTATTCAGTTGGCACCTTCTGACTGTAGGGAGGCGCTCGTATTCTCTTCATTAACCCCCGATGAAATAAAGTGCCAGGTCCATCAAAAGGACCTCGACCGTTCCAAATCTAACTAAATCAACTGCAATTCCACAAAACATACTAAAAACACACAAATTAGATAACACGCATAATTATATCAAATATCTATATAATCATTCATAAAAGTATGCAATCCTTATTATACGACCGCATATTGATCAAAGAAATATGTACAAAATATGAGCATTTTTGGTGCTCATCATCCCCCCACGCCTAACATATGCCATGCCCTCGTGGCATCCAAGCTGCAGGTAGCCCTCTGACTTTTCATCGTCGCCATCTCTTGGAGGATTCTGCTGCCCCTGCGGCCCGAGTCTGTCTTTTCGTGCCGGCATTTGAAGGTGTGGTTCGCCTTTGCCTATGGGAAACTGTGGCTGTCAATTGTCCTCTTCTTGTTCTGGCCGCTACTGGTGGTGGTCTAGCCAGCGTTGTTCCTATCGATTGAAATGCAGCTTCGATAGCTTGCCAGAGGTCGACGTCTGGAGGTCTGACCACTTCCAGAGGGATATCCGAGTTATCCCCTCTGGAAGGCACTACTTGGGCCTTGTATAATCCGGCCGCTTTAGGGGTAAGCCCTGCATTCTCCTTTGCAATCGCAGTGGCCTCCAATTGTGGGCCATATACTCCCCACCATTCCAAGTACTTCCTCATCATGGAAGGCCACCCTCGGGATGAACCATAGATGTCCCAAAACTGGTTGTCTTCTATCGGATTGACGTAGATGCCAGAATCTCCTTTTACCCTCGAGGATGCCTTCCTGGCCTCCTTGGCTGCTTTCATTTCGTTGCGTCATTGCTCAAAATATTTTTGCCTTTCGACGAATGGCTGCATGTCCCATTCATCCTCTTCGAAGTCGACGAAGGTCACTTTTGCCTTCTGTCGAGCCGTCCTGGGCCTCTTTGCCTTGGCTTCTACAGAAAATGTGGTGGCTTGGACAGGGGTCTCTCCTTTCTCCTTCGGGGACTTCTCCTTGCTCTGAAGGATCGGTTGTGCTGCTATCTCCGGGGGTGATCCTTCGTTTTCCTGTCTACCTAGTGTCGACCCCTCAGGCTCTTCTCCTTCTTCAGGCCTGGGGAGGTCCTCCTTATCCTCTGGTCTTATCTATTGTTGGAGACCTTCGTCCTGCTCTGTGTCACTCAGGACAATGACAGGGGGCATGGTAGGACTTCTTTTCTTTTCACCCCTAAAAATAGAGGAATCCTCCCCTGCCTTCGGGCTGCTCTGTCGGGCGTTCGATCGAATCTCCCCGAAGAGAATACTCGTTCGACGGATGTGGGAGAGTTCGTCGGCACTTCTTCTGCCCAATCAGTCTGAGTGGATGCCTCCTGTCTTGTTGTTCCTCTATCCTGGAGCATTTGATTTTCCTCCTGCAACTACCGGACCAGCTGCTCGAGCTGAGCAATTCGCCTATCTCTTTCCTCCAATTCCCTTTTATGTTGGTTCTGGCAATCTTCCAGAATCTGTTGTGCCATCCAGTAATCGGTTTGCCATTCGAGCGCCTCCTCCAAGGCCGCATCGATCTGGTCATTACTCCCGAAAGTTCCTTCATTCCGTGGGCTCCGATTCATTAATTCTCGAAGGGTTTGGGTGGCAACGTCTATCTCCGGGTCACTCTGTCCTTCCTCTATCGAGAGGAATCATCGTAGACGTTTCCTCCTAGGGATTGGTTCATCCTCACCACCAGCGAGTGGCGCTCCTTCCTCCTCATACTCGGGCACTGGGGAATGCCCTCTGTCCTCTATGTCTTCGGGCACTGGTGACTGCTCTGCTCCTCCTAGAAAATAGGGCAATGCCAATTGCCCGATGTTTGTTATCTCCTCTATAGGGGATGCTTCGTCTTGCCCTAATTTGGCAACCGCATTGTGTTGCTCTATTTGGCTGCCATCTCCCTCTGCATCGTGGTTCTATCCTTGTGCTTCTGCGTGGTGGACCAATGCCGATATCAGCCCATGGTGGGCTAAGGCGGACGGTGCCCCCTTCTAGTACCGAGCCGCTTCATCTTTCAGAGCATTCGCCAGGTAGAAAGGTATGTTTAATTTCCTCCCATGCACTAGGTGATTGATGAAGTGCACATGATTAATGTGCAGATGGGTATACTTTCCTGTGCATGTGAAAAATCGAGCAATCTGCTCGAACATCTTTCGCATATTCATGGGGAGACTATTTTTGAGTAACCCCTCCCTGTCTATCTGCACATTTCCTCCTGGCAGTAGTATTTTGGTGTATAGTTTTAACACTCCGCCCTTGTATGTACATTCCCCCGTGAGAGGCAATCCAGTCGCCTGTGAGATGAACTCAGGGGTGACTAGAATTTCCACCCCTCGTACTTGGGCCGCATCGCCCCTCAAAGAGGTGGTGAATTCTCTAGCTGCCTCCATGTCCTGGCCCTAACTGACCAGGGTGCAGTATTCGAGCCACCCCTCGGCTTCGAATTGGGTCTTCACTGCCCCTCTGATCCCATCAGTATCACTGGGTTCATTCTTCTTGATCGCGTGGTTCTTGGACCTTCCTCCCATGGCGCCTTCTCTCTTTGTATATTTTTTTGTCCTTCCTTCTTCAGGAAGGTGCCTTCTTATAGAAAAGATGCCTAACCCTAGCAGTTATGGAAGATGCCCTATCATTGGCACGTGATTTCGGCTATGGGGGGATACGATCTCTATGATGGTGGTATCTTTTTTGGTACTACATATTTATAAATAATTATATAAATGATTTGATTTAGTATGCACGTACCTGATTCATCATTCCAGTCATCGTGGTAGCCACTGATTTGCTGACTTGTGACATGAGGGAGGGGTATGGTCCTTTGATGCCGCTCATTCATGCGATGCTTCATTCCGCTCGAGGCATCCGATAGATGTAAATGTTGCACGCGGGAGGCATTCTTTGGTACCTTTCCCATGTGGATGGTGTCCTTGTAGCACCTTTTCGACATTGTCGGTGCTCTTCTTCGAACGAATGCGCCTTTCGGTGCTACGAGGTGCCTCTGATTGGTGGGAGGCACTTTTGCCTGCATGCGTCTTCCCAATGTGGGAGGCGCCTCCTTCTGGTTCATGCCTTCCCGATGTTGGAAGGCGTTCGTCTTGATGAATGTGCCTTCCTGATGTTGGAAGGCGTATTCGGCTGGATGAATGCGCCTTCTTGATGTTGGAAGGCGTCTCGGCTGGATGAATGCGCCTTCTTGATGTTGGAAGGCGTCTCGGCTGGATGAATGCGCCTTCTTGATGTTGGAAGGCGTATTCGTATTTTTTTTTTTAAGACTTGGTGCCTTCCTGCCATGGAAGGCGCCTACATATGTATATATATATATATATATATATATAAAATTTTTAATAGAACTTCTGAATGGATGGAAGGCGTTGTCTTCCGATTTGGCGCCTTTCGGATGCAGTAAGGTGCCTTCTTCTAGATGGGCGCCTTTCGGGTGTAGTAAGGCGCCTTCTTGTGGACTTGGCACCTTCTTGTGATGACTCTTGGGCTTTGGGGCCTTGCCCTGACTTACCTTGGATGCAGTAAGGCACCTTCTTCTGGATGGTGATTTGACTAGAAAAAGGGTGATCAAGCCTTCCTAGTTTTTCATGCTGCCCAGATTCTACCTACGAGCCGATGTCGAAATGCTGAGCCGAATCAGGCCTGGTTTCCCAGATACCTATCCCTCATGCTGTCAGGTCCTCCACCTACAAAAAGCAACCAAAAAAGAAAGGAAAATAAAGGCAGTTAGATGTGTTCCATGCCTGTTAGGCCCTGGATTAGGATGCCTGCAGCTTGCATGCGGGCGTCGTCCCTACAAAAACACACATTACAAAAAAAACTATATTAACTAAAAAATTTTGGGTGAGCACTTTCATGCCCACCATTTCACCTGTGAGAGTTCGGTCCAGATCTAGCAAGATGGGGTCTCCCCCATGCCTACTATGGATTCCACCTGTAACGTTTCGAACGTATTATAGGGGCGTAGTCGGTGGCCATTGACTGTGAACATGGTGTTGCTATCGTCAATTGTCTTAACGTGCACCGCCCCATTCCTAATGAGCTCTGCCACCTCATACGGCCCCATCCACCTCTGCATAAGTTTGCCCTTCCTTTCCTGGAACCGAGAATCGTACAACAGTACCCATTCCCCTACCTAGAACTTCTTCAGCTTGATGTGGTTATCATGCCACTTCTTTCTCTACTTCTGTATAATCTCTGTCCTCTGCAAAGCATCCAGTCGGATTTCGTCCAGCTGATCTAGCTGGCGAATCCTCTATTTTTGAGCTTCGTCCAAGCTCAAATTTAATTCTGAAGCCATCCTCAGAGTTTTGATTTTGAACTCGATGGGCATCATCGCATTTTTTCCATAGACCAGTTGGAAAGGTGTGCATCCTGTGGTGGATTTCCACGTGGTGTTGTATGCCCAAACTACCTCCGACAACCGTGTGGCCCAATATTTCTTGTGTTGCTGCACGGTTTTGGTCAGGATGTTTTCTATCTCCCTGTTTGTCACTTCTACTTGCCCGTTCACCTACGGATGGTAGGGCATGGTTTTATTGTGCCGAACTCTATACTGCTCCATCAGCTCCTCAATCAATTTGGAGGTGAATTGGGGCCCTTGGTCTATTGTTATCTCCCGAGGAACCCCAAATCATGTGAAAATATGGGCAAATAAGAAATCGATGACCGTTCTTTCCTTTGAGTCCCTTAATGCCTGCACTTCCACCCATTTGGTGATGTAATCCGTGCAGACCGAGAATAAACCTCCTTCCCATCGAAGGTGGATTAAATGGTCCCACGAAGTCCATGCCCCATTTATCGAAAGGTTCCAGGTGTACCTAGGGCTGCAGGGGCATTTCATCTCGGTGGGTTGGTCTACCCATCCTCTGGCACTCGTCACACTTGCTGGTATACGCTACCGCGTCCTTGAACAGAGTGGGCCAAAAATACCCAGCCTGCAAGATTTTGTAGGCAGTTCATTTCCCTACAAAGTGTCCTCCGCATGGCTCATCGTGACATGCCTTGAGCACTTCTAAAAACTCCTGTTCTGCTATGCATCTTCTTATAATTTGGTCCCATCCTATTTTAAATAGGAGACCATCCATCCAAAGGAATGATGCGCTCTTCTCTATGACCGCTTGCTTTTCTCGGTAGGAGAGAGCAGGTGAGGTCCTTTCGATGGCCAAGTAATTGGCTATGTCTGCATACCATGGAGTTTGTTCACTAATAGCGAATAGATGTTCATCCAAAAACTGATCTTCCACTGCTTGATGATCTGTTGGTATCAATCTGGATAGAAAATCTGCCACGACGTTGTCCTTGCCCGGTTTATCGACTATAGTGATGTCGAATTCCTGCAATAGCAACAGCCATCTGATAATTCTGCCACCAATGGCCGGCTTGCTCATCAGATACCTGATAGCCGCGTGGTCCGTATGGATGAAGACCTTGTATCCCATTATATAGTGGCAGAATTTGTTTATTGCATGGACAACTATGAGGAATTATTTTTCTGTCACTGTATAGTTGAGCTCTGCTCCCGCCAAGTTTTTATTGACATAATAGATGGCATAAAATTCTTCATCGTATTTCTGCCCGAGGACTGCTCCGATCGCACCGTTAGATGCATCGTAGTAAATATGGAACGGTATGGCCCAATTCGGTCCTCTCAAGACCGGTGCAGATATCAATTTTTCTTTCAGCAATTGGAATGCTTCTTCGCAATCTCCCATCCAATTGAACTCTACGTCCTTAGAAAGTAGGGTGTGCAGTGGTTTGGCAATCTTACTAAATTCGGCGATAAATCGTCGGTAGTACCCGGCTGATCCAAGGAAACTTCTTACCTCCTTCTACGTTCTGGGGCTAGGTAGGTCTCTGATGACCTCGATCTTCCTCTTGTCTACTTTTATTCCTTTTGCAGAGAGGTGGTGTCCCAACACGATGCCTTCCTGCATCATCATAAAACATTTTTCATTACTTAGGGACAAATGATTTTCCTTGCTCCTGTCGAGCACTCTTTCCAGATTTGTCATTGCCTCCTCGAAGGTTTCTCCATAGGCGGTGAAGTCATCCATGTATACTTCCACCCCGTCTCCTATCATATCAGAGAATATGCTAAGCACCACCCTTTGAAAGGTGGCCGGTGCGTTGCATAGTCCAAAAGGCAATACCTTATAGGCAAACGTTCCCCATGGATAGGTGAACGTTGTTTTATCTTGATCTTCTTCCCCTATCTGGATCTGGTTGTAACCACTGAAACCATCCAGAAAGGAGAAGTATTTTCTTCCTGAGAGTGTGTCCAAGACCTGATCGATGAACGGGAGCGGGAAGTGGTCTTTCTTAGTCACCTTGTTCAACGCCCGGTAGTCCACGTAGATCCACCATTTCCCATTCTTTTTGGGGACCACCACTAATGGTGATACCCATTCACTATCAGAAATTGGATATATGAATTCGGCAGCCAAAAGTTTGTGCAGTTCTTCTCTGACAATGTCTTTCATTGTTGGGTTCATCCTTCTCTGTGGCTGCCGACTAGGAGTTGCCTGGTCATCTAAATAAATCCGATGGGTACATATTTTTGGGCTGATGCCATGCATATCTGCGTAGTCCCATGCAAATGCTTGCTGGTGTTTTACCAGAAGCTCTTCCAATTTTTCTAGTTGTGTGGGCGTCAACCTGCTGTTGACGTTTAATATCCTCCCTGGCCCAACGTGTATTTGTCGGATGTGCTGATCTTGGGCGCCAGTCAACGGTGATCCAGGTGTGGGGGTGGATGATTCTCCATGGAGAAACTCCATGATAGCACCATCCTCATCCTCTTCTGCCACCTCCTCCAAGGTCATCACCGGCTGGATTATGGACAACTCCGTAGTTCCATGCTCGGTGATCCTGGGTTCTTCTGTCGAGTCCATAGACTGAGTTGGCGGTGAAATGGTCAGCCTTTTGATGTTTTGCCCATTGGAGATGGTCATTAGCCCATCTCGGTAGCTGATGTAAGCGTCAGCTGTTGCCAGCCATGGCCTCCCCAAAATGAGTGGGTAACCGCCAGCCTGGTCTTGGTTTGCAAAACTAAAAAATTGGTTGGATATTCCCATGCACTGACTGTTACGATCACATCTTCCAGCATCCCTTTCGATGACACGGTTGATCGATCGGCTAACTGCAGCACTGTCATGGTTGGCTTCAGGTTCATGAGCTACAGCCTCTGCATGGTCTCTTGAGGCATCACGTTGATGGCTGCCCCGAGGTCAACCAATGTGTTGGACAGGGAATGTCCTCCAATTTTTATGGTCAACACTGGGCTGCCTGGATCTGCATACTTCGGATGACGTGTTCCACCCATCATTAGATCTGCCAGTTTACCCATGACGTTGATAGTCTGGGTAGCTTTTCATCCCGGTCTCCTTAGACACATTTCTCTAATTGCCTTGGTGTAAATGGGGACATCTCGAATTGCTTGAAATAATGGGATTGTCACCGTGAGATTCTTCAAGCTCGACAAGATGTCAAATTTTGGCTGTGTTGTTTTTCTTTGTTCCTATAGTCGGCTAGGAAATGGAGCCTCCGCTCTCTCAAGTGCTTTTCCCTCTTCTACCAGAGGTGTCTCCTCTATTTCTTCCTCCTCTTCTACCAGTGGAGGTGTCTCTACTATTTCTTCCTCCTCTTCTACCAGAGGCGGTGTCTCTACTCCTAGCTGCCTACCTGATCTAAGCTGAATATTGTACATATGATACATCTCACCTTCTACGTTGTATGCCGACTGATTTACTCTGTTGTTCGGGTTTGTTGTCGGTTGTCTTGGTAGCTACGTGAGTCTCGCTACTGGCAATGCTGGTAAGTTCTGTTGGATGTGAGCAGGCGCTGCACTCTATGGAGTCTGATTCCATGCATTGTGGCCTCTCCACTGCTGCCCAGGATATGGATATGGCATCCATGGCTGCTGATTCAAAAATGCTGCTGGGGGTGCGTTAGTCCAGGGTGATGGTCCCCACCACCCCATATTAGGTGGTTGAGGGGGTCCTTGGTGCATGTATGGCCCTCCCCCATATGATGGCATTCCGGTTGGTATATTCCCCATGGGGGGCTATGGCCAACTCTTCCTATTGCCTATGAAGTAGGCCTCCGTGCTCTCAACCGCTTCCTAGTTCTTGGGCAGTTGTGGGCACAATCGAGTTTTATGATTCGCCTACCAAACTATGCATACTCTGACCTTGTTTTCTGGACATGCATTCTTTGCATGCCTTCCTCTACATTTTGGGTAGAAATAGGCTAATGCTTGCATCATTTTCTTGTTTCTTCTTTTCTAACGATGAGCGTATCCATCTGCGAGTGCTAGAGATGAGAGCATTTCGCTCTTCAAATCCTCCAGCATGTTGCCTATTTCTATTTTGGTGATTGAAGCAGTCGCCTTCATGGTCCTGGCGGTGATTTTGCCTCGCCTTCTCGAGTAGTTCCGGCATAATTTCCGGATGTCATCCATAGCATGCTGATAGACATCACCTCCAGAGATCATGTTGAGAGCCTCCAGTGACTCATTGGTAAGTCCCCTCAAGAAGATGCTTTTGAGGGACTTATCAGATAGCTTCGAGTGAGGGGACCGTTGAAGATTAAAGTTGAATCTCTCCCAATACTCCTCGAGAGACTCATCTTCTCTTTGTGTCATGCTCAGGACCTCCTCCCTGGAGTCTCTTGCTCTCCCAAAATCTTGATATTGCTCTAGAAAGAGCTTCTTCATCTGGTCCCAGGTGGTGATGTGTTTGTCTCCCAGACCGATGAACCATCGTAGAGCTGCATCGTCTAATGTAGAAGGAAATAATTTCAACTTCTGCGTGTTTGATTTGTAATCCACAGACCTGCACAAAACATCAAACTTGAATAAAAATAGGTCAGGGTCCTCAGTCGGGTGTCCTCTGAAGGACGAAAGGTGAGCAGGGGATATGTTTTTCATTTTGGTATCTCCTACTCCCTCCTCTATTGGGAAACTAAATCCAGATGAGACTTCATCGTTATCTACCATTTTTTGGGAAATGTGGTTTCTAATGCAGCGTTTATGGCCTTTCGGTCATTTAAAACTTTTTGAGTCAATGCTCTAAGGTTGTCTGGCGAGATCGTCTGATCCTCCATAGCCTTCCACAACAGGGCTTCCTCTAGAGGAGTCCTATTAAATAGGGGATTTATGATGATTCGTTCATCCCCTTGTTGATGGGATGAGGTGGCACTTTGCACAAAGTGTGGTTCCTCACTCCAATGGACTGCTGGTAGGTCGGGCGAGTCTAACTCAAATCCAAAATGCTCGGATGACTCAGGTCCTGATGGATTAGTTCTTATAAAGCGACCGTCGGGTCCTCTTCTTCTCGAAGAACTCATACAAGGTCAGATGGAAGGTTTCAGGGTATTGTAAGTAATCTAATTAAGACGCTTCCCCGACAACGGTGCCAAAATGTTGCGGGCCAAACAAGGTGAATGGTTTCCTATTTTTGTCACATGCCCGTGCATTTAATTATCAACCCGGGGAGCTTCGTAAACTTGCGAAGAGTCGGAATTAGGTTACTACAATACCACTGGAGGTGAATCTGCTAATCCTACATTTTGGGGGGTGTTCTTGAAATGGTTTGTCAATCATTCCCGCACTCCTCAATGATTTACGTAAGAAGAACATAATTAAACCTACAGAAAATAAATCATGTACGCGTTCCTAAAAATAAATCTACTGCAAATGCTGGAACTAATAAACTAACAAACGTTCTTATGAAAGCAATAAACTAATTAAAATTAATAAACAAAAAGGAAATGGGGAAGAAATACTGGCTTGGAGTGGGCCCAGGCTCCAGTAGCTTCTTCCCGATCGAACACGCGCTTAGAACTTCTGGAACTTTAATATATTCGTCAACACACTACAATTTATCTTTGTACGTCTAAATGGATCTTTATTTTATTTCTATATATTTCTTAGAACGATCTGCGTGTGTTTATATAACACACCCGTAGAACTTCTATTACAAAAGTAGTTACAACAGTCGATCTGTCCCAGACTAAATCAAGACGGTCTGGTAAATGCAATCGACATCGGCATTCTGTTCTAATGGTGGCGTGTTCGTTGTTCGGTTCTGTGCTTTTCCTGGCATCAGTAAGACATTTTGATACGTTGGTGCAATCTCCAATTTAGCTCTGCATGACGTAGAGCTGGAACTGCACCAACTACTGTCGTCCACGTCGTTCAAATCTGGTCAACGGGCAAAGAATCAGTGGCACCTTCTGGTTGTGGGGAGGCGCTTGCCTTTTGCTAGCACCTTTCGACTATGGGGAGGCGCTTGTCTTTGGTTGGCACCTTCCGATTGTAGGGAGGTGCTCATCTTCGGTTGGCACCTTTCGACTGTAGGGAGGCACTCGTATTCAATTGGTGCCTTTCGACTATAGGGAGGCGCTCGTATTCAGTTGGCGCCTTTCATGAGGAGGCACTCATATTCAATTGGTGCCTTCTGACTAGGAGGCACTGGTATTCATTGGCGCCTTCTGACTGCAGGGAGGCGCTCGTATTCTCTTCATTAACCCTCGATGAAATAAAGTGCCAGGTCCATCAAAAGGACCTCGACCATTCCAAATCTAACTAAATCAACTGCAATTCCACAAAACATACTAAAAACACACAAATTAGATAACACGCATAATTATATCAAATATCTATATAATCATTCATAAAAGTATGCAATCCTTATTATACAGTCGCATATTGATCAAAGAAATATGTACAAAATAAGAGCATTTCTGGTGCTCATCAGGAGGAATATAAAATTCCTATAGAAAATTGAAAAAATACGGACCTAGAATAAGATAGAATAACAAACAAAGAAGAAAAAAGGATGAACAAGAAAAGATGAAAGTGGACTGGCTCTTAAGCTCTATCATTTGCTCTTTGCTCTCTTTTTTGTGTATGCATGGTGAACATAGACATAATGGATGCAATGAATGAATCCTAAATAAATGATATGGAATGGTATGAATCTAAATAAGTGCAATGCAACTAAAGTGCAAACCTAAATGAAATGCATGGGTGAATGAAAATAAAGTTCCAAAAATCCAAAAGAAAACAAAAAAGCCCTATGAGGATGTATGCTCACAAATGATCGAGATGGAAGCTACACATCATGTGTGGCCATGAAGCTATATTTTGAGGGTTGTAAGTTTATAAATATGGACAAGGCAAATCTGAACCTGCTATGGGTGTAGTGCTCACTAAGATGGTCAGCTAAAAAGAGATGTACTCACTGGGATGTATGCTCACAAATGGTCGAATGGAGGTTGCCCCTCACTTGGGACCATGAAGCTATCCACTATGGGGCGTATGTGCAAAAAATGTGATGAACATAGTGAGTACTACCCAATAAGAGTGTGGTGTGTTCAATACAGTGTATGGACATGGCCAATGGAGCAAAATGAGAAAAATATCCCTTGACTTGGAGAGATATAAGCAATGAAAACTTTCAAGATCAAGCAATAAGGAAAATATGATATGGGCAGATGAAATGATTGAAATGCATGAAGGTGGATTCTAGGTTGAGAATTTTCTAGGCATTGGAGCCCTAGTGAGAGTGCAATGCATGTGAGCTACAATCTAACTAGGTGTCATCACTTGCCATTGTCATGAGGTCTCCTAAAAACTATATGATCAAGTAGTCATGAGCAAGCATCAATGTAATTATGACAAACAAAGATGTAATTGTAATGAAATATCAACCAATAATGCAAAATATGACATGCAAGCATGTAGTATGAACAGACAAATAAATGCAATTGACGAAATTGTAAGATATGCTTAATTAGTGGTTTATTATTTTATTATTTATTTATTTTTATATATTTATTTTTGTTAATTCAAGTGGCCAGCATAATAGTCAATACATATTCTGATTGTGCATCCTATATTGACAAAAATAAAAGGCATCCAAGGGACTGCTCCATCAAAGAAAAATCTAGAATAGAGATCATCTTGATGATTAGAATCACAAGGAATCTCCTTTGTAGCCTTTTATCTAGAAATATTTTCATGAAAATCTTCACAAACCCTTATTGAACCATTTTTCTTAACAAAATGAGGATCGATCATTAATTTTACAAGATCTCTATAAGATAGCGAAGCAAGGTCTTCTTGAGAAGTAGAATATTTACCATCAATATGTATAAAATTTACCATATTATAAAATAAAATATTAGAAGGATAAGGGGGTCTTTCGTCCTCATCACTCCACTCCAATTTTTGATGATCTAAATATTCAACATAATTTATAAGGTGATCATCATTATTGAATGGTAAATATTAGCTTTTTTGGGGAATGTAGCCTACACAACACCTCCCAATATAGATTTTGACACCCAAAGGCTCTTGAATACCTCTTTGTTTGGGTCCTAAATATTTACCAATATATTCCATGCTATATAGGATATTTTTTGAGAGTGAGTAATCATTGGATAAGTAATAGTGGGCAAAAGAATGCTCCACAAGAGAGGGGTTGCTACCACGGATATTTTCTTCAAAGGTCATTCCTGTAAAGATAAAAGTACACGTGCCAATGTGTACAACTTCACCCTTCTTATGAGGTAAACCCAGATTCCTTAGCGAAGGTGGTAGCTTGGCAAGATCCAAAAGAGGCTCCTAAATAAAATTATTAACTTGATCCCATGATGAAACTTTGATAAAGGGTTCATCACTCATTTTTAGACTTTTGAGTTGCATAGATGTTTGATATGAGGAACTTGGAGGAGTAGATGATGAAACTGAAGGATAAATATTGAGACTAGAATGAGCTTGTTCAACCATCAAATAATATTCAAATGGATGAGGATCACCTAGAATGGTGATAACCTGATATTTAAATTTGAACTTCAAACATTAATAAAAGGTAGAAGGGACAACCTTCATTGCATGGATCCAAGGATATCCATGAAGAAGATTAAAATATGTGGGACAAGGTCCCATATAGAACAAGGTATCTAAGATATATGGCCCAACCATCAAGGGGAGAG
This sequence comes from Wollemia nobilis, assembly GCA_028583015.1. Lineage (NCBI taxonomy): Eukaryota > Viridiplantae > Streptophyta > Pinopsida > Araucariales > Araucariaceae > Wollemia > Wollemia nobilis. The sequence goes on from JAQPPZ010000521.1 coordinate 18,111,764, forward strand.
ATATAGTGTCATAGACCTCTTGGGACTCATTGTTGAAAGCTTTGATGATAATATTAGATTTAGTTAAGTATTCCTCTTTTAATCCAATATTTTAAAAAAATTGATAAGTGCAATCGTTGTCAATTAAGATTCATTTGATAAAAAATTTCCCAATAAATGTTGTGATGTAAAGGGAAGAATACCCTTGTAAGTCTAAGGAAGGTATATCATCATCCAAAAATGTGATGTGATGTATCCTAAGATAACCCACAAAATTAGCTATAGCACTAGGGAAAATGTCTACAGGGACAAATTATTGTCTCAGAAGTTCCAACAAAGCTTTCCTATGAATAGGAGAAGTTTGTAAGAGTTCTAATATAGAGACCTTGGTTGAGATACTAGATAACAACTATTGAATTTCAAAGGAGACTTTAGGTTGTGGCTTGAACACTAAATATGGGGTTTTTACTCTCATACTCCTCCTTTGAGCATTTTTCAAAACTAGGATGGGCTTTGAGGGTGGGTTGGACGAAGAGATCATATCTTACTAAAAATGTTGAGCTGGTTAAGCTTGATATTGTTGCCTTGTAGTCAATGCTACATACCAACCACATTTTTTTTGTGAGTAATACTTCTTATACACATCCACCATGGGGATTGAATCTAGTTCACATCACCAATAATGCAAGTGGCATCATTTTCGGTATACCACACTCATGGGGATAACAACCATATTATCATAGGGAGGTGGAATATTTTGATATGACACTTGATTAGTTGTCTAATACCCATGCTTAGGTAGAGGATCTTGGAAGATTTCCATATCTTGATTAGTTATGGATATTTGTTGAGTAGAAGGTTGATTGTTTGGTTGGTGAGGACCTTCTATAACAAGGTGATCATTAATTAGTTCCTGAACCACATGTTTCAAACTCTTACAAGAATTTTTCTAGTAGTCTTCCACTCTATGATACTCACAGTGTTTACCAACCTTATACCAATTAGTTGAGGTATCAGGTTGCTTTATTTGAGGCAACTCAATCATGTTGGCTTCTAAGAGCTACTTTAGGACCACTGTCATAGGTATGTTGAGCCTTGTGAAATTCCTTTATGGGGGTTTTGGGGATTGACTAAGCACCATAGTTTATAGGTTGTTAACAATATTCTTAACATGTGTAAAACCCCAAGTCTAACATGTCTGGTTGCCCATTCTAGTCTTGCATACTGGTTTCTCAAAGAGAAAATTTTGATTGGATTCAACTTTTGGGTAAGATTCAAGGTTAAATTTTGGTGTAAATATTGTGTACATCACCTAACATTGTATTAGTATGAGGTATAGCAAGCCTACTTTTGGGAATACCGATCACTGAAAATGGTCTCCCGAGTGGACGAGATTGGCCAAATCCTATAGAAGGTGCCTTTTTGTGAACCTATCTTCTCCTCCACAAGTGAGGTTCACAACTGGGGTTGTCCTCTAGGGCCCATAACACCTAGAGTATGTATGCATACTCTCCCCATACCTTAGCATGAAGGACTTAGGTTCCTTTTGACCTAATTTTTGTCCTATATTTTAAACATGCAAGGGGTTAGCATAAATATGCCTTGTACCTAGTTGAGAGTCCTACTTCTTTGGAGTCAACTAGGGCTCACAATTGCACTGGCTTAGGTCTTGGTATCCCTTATCATGATACAATTACCAAGGAGTTATCACATACCAACTCATCACTGAGTATACTATCATCGGTATATTGCTAGCTATCTCCTAGCACCAATATCTTACTAGCTATCTCCTAGACGTACAATGAGCAAGGGACCCATCACCATACTACTTGTTTAGTGACCTAGAGACAAAATACCATACCATCCCTCATTACCTTCTCATATTGACCTTACTCATCAAGAGTGCAACCACTCTCGAATCATAGTTATCACCTTCCTCATTATCACTGGTATTAGGTGTTAGTGTTTTACCATCCTCCTTGATGAATAATCAATCATCCTTCTCAATAAAAAAATTTAAAGGTATTATTCATCCTTCATGATGATAAGGTTTATGGGGAAATTAAGTCAAGGTTTTATAGGTCCTCTACTCAAATTCCAAACCTTAGGTTATTTATATATCCACAAAAAAAATATCATATTATTTTAAATAATTTCCATTGTGAATTTATAAAGAAATATTTTCAAATGATACACATAAAATTAAATTTAAATATACAAAATAATTGAAGTAATACAAACAATTATAAATCTCATTTTTTTTAAATAAGACTATAATATTACTAGCGAAACTATACACTACTTCTATTAACCTTTGTAAAATAAATAAGCCACTATATAAAACAACTAGAAATGAATTCTACTCTTTAAAAGAAGGTATTATAACAATACAACTATATTCATAACTAAATCTTGCTTTTAGGGTTTATAAATGTTTTTGGTAGGTGGTAGAAATTAGATTATATGGGTTCTAATTGGTGTCCAAAACCAAAAACATAAGAATATGACAAAAAGTATGTAGAGACGCACAAAATAGGGTATCTACACCCTAGCCACTCCATGAACCAGACCAGAGAAAAAATAGACCCATGTAGGGGTTTTTTAATAGAAAAACAAAGATCAAAAGAGAGAGCCCACATAGGGGCTAAGGAGAACATAAAGTAAAATCAAACTAGTGCCCACACAGGGGTCAAAATATTAGTACCAAAATTCCCACGTAGGGGAATAAAGCTTGAAAGACAAAACAACCCAACTCTAATCATCGACAATCTATTTAGCTACAAAGATCTTTTGCCCATGTTTCTTGACTAGCAATTTTAGGATGGTGTTGTGGACTGAGTTGAAGATAGCTTCTAGAGAAGAATTTCTATCACTCCCATCATCAAATTTTTTGAGGTGAGCATACCTCTCAGGGCCAGTTGTGCATTTTTAAGTTGACATTAGCAGCAACATTAAGAACATTTTGAGGGAAATTTTGGTGCCATATGGACAAATTACTAATACTAATCCTAAATTTGGCAAAAAAATCAAAAAACTTGTTAGCTTTCCGATACACATGGCAGGTTGTAGTATTGTGAAAATTCTGCATCAAGACCTTAGCTTCCTAAATAATAGTGCACACATTCCATGAAGGAATTATGTTGTTAATGATAGAGTTTGTAACATTCATGGAATCAACTTCAATTTGTAAATTTCCTATCTTTGAAAACTTGTAGCTCTCTCCACAATGCATGAGCTTCAACATAGTCGTTAGTTTGGATGGCCAAAAACTCAGCATAGGCCACTATGAGTCATCCATTGTGATCCTTGACTAGACCTTTGGCACCCACTACACCCAGATTTCCTTTATAAGCACCATCATATTTAATTTTAAGTCATCCTATAGGAGGATGAGTCCAATGAGTGCTAATTATAGGATGGGGATTAGAAGGAGTAGAGCTGGGACTGTGGAGAATACTAAGGTAATAGAAAAGAGTGGACTCAAGGGAAGACTCAAGTGGTTTGGTGCAAGGGAAAAGCTTATAATTTTTAACAGCAAAGGTGATGGCTTTGTTGAAAATAGAGATAGAGTCCCTAAGGGTGTTTGAAAAGATTCTACTATTTCTTTCAAACTATATCTACCACAAGATATGATAGAGATAAACTTTCCATAAAGAAGACAACCTAGAATTTCTGGAAGACATGGGCCACTGGGATAAAAAAAGAGTCAAGAATTTGGGCTAGGCCCAGGAGATGTGCACATAGACCCTTTAGGAAAAATATCTATGAAGGTAGAATTAATACCTCTGGGGATGGATTTTACATGTTGGAGTTTAGTGATTGCCTTGCACACATCTTACCCAATAATGTACCAAAATGTTTGAAAAATTTGGGAGGAGAAACCATCAGTCCCAAGGGATTTATAAAGGTGCATAGTGAATAAATATTGCTTGATCTCATCTGAAGAAAGAGGCTTGATGAGCAAGGAATTCATTTTTGGAGTGACCAAGGTAGGAATGTGATTGAGTAACTGACTCTTGATCCGGTCAGAATTTTCAAGATCTCTTGGGTTGGGTACACAAGAGATCTTCAAAAAAGAAGAGGCTTCATCTAAAATTTCAAAAATATCCCTGGTAATGGAGCTATCACCTCTGGTCAATTCCCTAATTTTTTTGAACTTATGTGCCTAAGGGTGGAAGCATGAAAAGTTTTTGTATTAAAATAACCCTCCTTTAGCAAAAGGGCTCTGGATTTCTACCTCTATAACATATCTTATTTACCCAGAATGTTATGATACTCTGCTAAAATTTGTTTCTCCTCAACTCTAATTTGGTCACTCAGCTGACCATTCTGTATTTGTTGTTCAATGCTTTTTAGTTTATCCATAATCTGCTTTTTGCATGCTAAAAACTTCCATGTTCTAGATTTTAAGGTTTTCCTTGACAACCTTGATTTTATAGGAAACTTGAGTAATAAAAGACCAAAACAAATCCTACTACCACCAATCAGAGATTTAGTTATGAATATTAGGGTGTTGCATCCACATGGCTTCGAATCTGAAAGGAATATTGAAATTGGGGCCTTTGTCAACTTCAAACAAAAGGGGACAATGAGACAAATGAGATTAGCATCACCCATAATAGGAATAAAATCTTGAGAAAGAAAAAATCAATCAAGCTTAACTTGGATATGTTGATCCCCAACTCTCCTATTGCTCCATGTGTATTTTGCTCCTTTAATTTGAATGTCCATTAATTCACTGTTAATTACAAAATTATGAAAAATTTTAATGCTTTTGGATGGAGTGATATTTCTCCCTTGCTTGTTTGATGGTAAAATAGGGGAGTTAAAATCCCCAAAAAGGATCCATGAAAGATTTTTGAAAGCATTCCTCATGTATCTCAAGATATCCCATAAGGTATTTCTACTAGTTGGATTTTTGGGGGCGTAAACATTGGATAAAACCCATGAATAATTGTTGTCTTTGCAGTGGAACAAAATGTTCAAAACTCTGGCTGACGAAAATATTATTCTACCTTCAACTTTACTAGAATCCCATAGACAAATTGATTCCCCTAAAGTTCCTTGAGCAGGGCTAAAATTGAAATCACTATTCTTCCAAATAAATGTAGTATTTTTTTGGATTTTGTGTTGTTCAATATTTGTTTCTTGCATAATCATGATAGTGGACCTATATTCCTTCCTTAAAGTGCATGCAAGTATCTACTTGAAAGCACTATTAAGGCCTCTCACATTCCATGAGAGGATCCTCATTTAGAAAATTTGGAATTTTTTTTGCCTCCCTTTGACTACTATAAGGGAGGTTTGGATCTTTTTGATTCATCTTTCTCCTAACTAAAAAGGTCCTGGAAAAGAGTATTTTGAATGCCATTGACAATTTCGCTATCCAATTATTTATTTATTTTATAATTTATGGAAGGTCTTCCCTTTTTTTCCCACTGTCGATATCCATAGAGGCTTTCTTGTAATTTTTGATGTTGATAGGGTTGAACCTAGGTTTGGCTGAGTTAGGGTTACAACTTTCAGAGTCGATATTGATAGGAGTAGCACTACAAATTTCAAAATGCCCTTAAGGGGTAGGCATATTTTTAGAAGGAATATGGGAAGGTCCAGATCTAAATGTGGAGTGGTTTACCCCTTGGATAGTAGTGATGGGTCCAAGGGGTACAAACTCGTGCAATAGGTTTTCATCAAAAGTTAGTATAGTTACTTTTATTAGTATAATTGGGGGTCAACATAAAAAATTATTTATTCTAATGAGAAAGAGAGAGATGAACCTTATGATATTACTTTTCCAATATGGTTAAGACAAGAATAGTTTTTTAATCATCCATATATAAAATACTTTTTCATAAAAGGAATTTTTATAAACCAATGCTCATTAATACTTTTGATAATTAGAAAAACAATAATAAAGATATAAATCTAATAAATGATCCCCAAATTAACTTTATCGATTGAATTATTTCGTCGGTCACCAACCACTTAAGGTATAGTTATGTAACATTTTTTGAACACATATTTAAGCTATACTTTCCTATAGGTTGTCTAAGGTAACCTATGCCTTCAGATTTTATAAATATTCAAGGAATAATGATATATTATATATTTGCATTTGAGAATACAAAAAAATCCCTTATTAAAGAATTGTATTAAGGCCTCTATTAATACCAAAGTGATGTTCATACACCTCAACGTCATACTTAACTATATGTAACTCTTTTTAAAGGATTTATTACATGCAACCATGGTCTAAAATTCTATTTTATAAAGCATGCAACAAATGAACTAAATGAGAATGCTTTTACTTAAGACAGGGAGTTAAGGATTTCAAAAATCAATGAAATTAATAACTTTCATTTTCCTCGCAAAATTCCTTTTAAAATCATGGATGCTATTTAAAATTATATAAGGTAATTATACATGGTTGTTGACCAAACTTAACTAATTCTTCTTCACCTTTGTTCTTTGATAACCGGGAGGTATTTTAGGGTAATTTGATATCTAGCTATGTTTTATTACATAGCATAGGACGAATCGATGCTCCAAAATAGGTCATACAATTTAATTTGATTAATTATATTTCTTCCAAGGAAGTTTAATAGTTGGTAAGGCATCTCAAAAATACCTATGTCAGTGAAATATTCTATGACGTCTATTTCAAGCTAAAGTGCCGCTCGATTGATTAACTTAGAGGCTATACTTCTAGTGGAACTCTAAAAACTATACTACAGTGTAATATTTAATTAATGATAATTATTTTGTAGTTACTTCTCTATATTTTTGCAAGGTTTTAATGAAATCCTCTTGCCTTCTATGAAAACCATCCAGGTTAAAATTAATTTGACACTAAACTATTCACAATTTGAAAGGCACACATAAAAAAAGTGAACCGTCTTGAGATTAAATCCTACTGTCTACATTAATCAATAAATCAATTTCTAGCTATGTCAACTATCCAATTATGGCATTAGAGAATTTAAGGCAGAATATATAAAGTTTTATTTTTCCATCATTTCCTAAGGAACATTAATCAAATAATGAATATTTAAAAATCTAACTACACAAAAAACACAATGAATATTAAGTTCAATAATGGAATAGTTTCATTTGATCTCTACTTTTATATTACTCTTTCACAAGGGTTTGGCTTACAATATTAAAAGGTCCTACATTTTACATGTTAAAAAGCATATCCAACAAGTTTATTTGGTTTAGAACATCTCAATATTGCTTTATAAAATAATATCTTCAGCTATTACATGTTTCAAATTAATATTTTCATGTAGCATAGCAAATCATTCCAAATAAGTTTCTATTGCGTACCTACTATGGGGTTTACATGGGTTAAAAAAATGATATATGTCCATATATACACAATATTTTAACCATAGTGCATATAGTACTTTATCTCATTTGAAGCCTCCACGTAAAACCAGTGAAACACCTGGTCCCAGCTAGCATAGCTTGGCAAGAGTAGGACTTAATTGGGATATGTGGGATCAAAATAGCCCCAATAATAATATGTATGTAACTACATAAGGAAATTCACCACACAAGAACATAAAAATATATTTCATAAACTCACAGCACAAAATTGATATTTATACGTGGTTTATATATATTCTTATAAGAGGACATAGAGTAGCTCCATCTACTCAGTCCATAGTTACCTCACATAGGAGGATAGTTAACTATTTTAGATTTTCCTATCATATTTCTTTTAAATTAATGCCCAAGTATAAACACTAGGCTAGCTTTGTGTTCTCTAAGTTGAACAAAGACTTCAAATATGAAGCAGTAATGCACCTACATTAAGCAACCACAACACTCAACAATAAAAACAAATAATCCAGTTCATATAATTCCAATGGATGTGGATTTAGAAAATAGTAAGAACAAGGAATGTATTTCACATGATCAACACCATAATTACACACAAACACAACCAAATTTAGGTATCTACTAATAATACATTCATAAAATAGGCATTCTAGCATAGACAGGCATTATTACTCAACTTATAAGAATATAACTAACAGAACTTCGACTTGAAAGCCTTTGCTAGAAATTCTAAGTTCTCCTTCTCCAATCCAAGTTGCAGACGTATATAAGCAATTACCATGCCACTAAAAAATAATTCATCCTCCCTTACATAGAAAACAATCATAAGGATTTAATGATACATAAGGTAAGACATGCATACAATTCCTTTTGGACAACCATTGGGTGGCATCTTACTAGGATCTATAAGGGGAATGTTTACATATAAGAAAATGGCATTCTTATTTGCTATGAGAAGAGCAATGGTATATTTATTATTATATTATATATTTTATTTTATTTTTATTTTATATTTTATATAACTAAATGATACTTTTTACAATAAAATATGAAATAAGCAAAATATGACACTAATCCATTAAACAAAGCATAAGCATAATGCAAACAAACAATCAGGATGCTCCTATATGATTGCAATTTGTGAGCTTCCATGTACTCATGGATCATGGTTTTTTTTCACACCTCCATCATATCCCTCCTTACCTCTTATGGTTGATCCTACTCTGCTCACCTAAAATAGGGTATCTGGTTCTCTTGCAATGAATCTCATTCAGTCTACGTAAATATGGGTACCTAATCCTACAACCACAAAGCCATCAACAGTACTACATTCTAAAAATAAAAGCAAGTAAACTAATAGTTGAATTTAGAGGATTGTTACATTCTACCCCACTAGGAATAAATACAATACTTGTATTTTAAATACAGTTTCAAATCATAATCAAATGATGCATTCATTATAATCCCACAAAATAAATCTATATGATAATAAAAAAAAGTTCATATTTATTCAAAAAGGTAAGAAAATTGTATTTTCATATCAGCAACATTCTTCCATGTGGAATTCTTCTTAGATTATTGGTCCCACTATATCTTACATTGATCAATTGTTTGTTTTCTTAGTTGCTTAGTTATGAAACAAAGGATTTTAACTAAATGGACATCAATGTGATGGGGATATGACGTTTACAAATGATAAACATTCCAAACATGAGAGGTATTAGCAAAATATCTCCTAAAGAGGGACACATGGAAGGTATCATAAATTTTGGATAGATTGGGTGGTAAGACCAGCTTATAGGCAACAAAGCTGATCTTGTCAATGATTTCAAAGGGTCCTATAAATATGGGATCAAGCTTGGAAGATTTAATAGAGCTTTTAGAGTATTTCACCCTTAATAATACTCTATCACTTACAAAGAATTATCCCATGATAGAGGAGTCTTGCACCTACTATCATACAAGGCTTTGAATAATTTCATGCTCAACGTACCATGATAACCATTATTATATGTAAATTTTACCAAATAAAGGTAGTTTTCCATTTTGTAGTATGTTCTCTTTTAAGAATTGGATTCCACCCTTACAGAATCTCTACCTTCCTTTAAAGGATTCCCACGATGGTTCCTTCCCTCCTCTTTCTTTCCTAAATTTCACCCTTAGGAATTCTCTGGCTCTCTTCAAAGAATTCTCACAATGATCTTGATATTTTAAAGTGCATTGCTCCTTTAGGAATCTAGTTCAATCACTTTTAGTCATTATTCTATCTTCTTAACATTATCCAATATGATCTTCCCTTGATTCTGATGATTTGTGTCTTCAAAATGTTAGTCCAATTATCCTTAATTGACCATCTATCCAACCCAAAATGAATCTTATACCTCTATTTAAAATTATAAACTAAGGCAACTGAATAGGTGCAACATCATATATATTTTTGTGTAATCGATTTACCACCATCTAACTTCTGGTAAATTCTCAATATTCCATTGGAAATAACTTGTTGCCTTTAGTGGTTACAATATTCTATAAAATGTTTAGCTTTAACCTTTTGGCATTTTATGCCCCATTTTATACCCAATCAATAAAAATATTTCCTTAGATTCTCATGCATTTTTTCCATCCTAGGTGTATGGAGTAAGAAGTGCAACATGCTACCTTAAAAATGATATCCCTTAACTCACCCTTATCTAGAATGACCAATCTTGTTTCCGTAGTATAATGATCATCTTTGATCATTAAATTTTTATTATTATCAAGACCCTTCCCAACCTGAGCTTGATATTTAATGTTGAAGTCACCTCTAATTGTAAATTCCTTGTCCTTGTCAAGTCCTTGCTCGACCTAGACTCGACATTTTAAGTAGAGTTCATATTTTTGTTGTAACTCTCTTGACTGACCAAACCAACTAACATTGGGATACAATATATATATTACCCCTTCTACTCAAGGAATATACTATTTTTGTAGACACCAAAATCTAGCCATTTGTCCTCCATCCATGCTTTCCCACCATTTCCACCACCAAAACATAGCCAATTTGTCCACCATCCCTATTTCCCACCATTTCTAAATATTATTCACATTTATTTATGTATATTTATTTTATATATATTTAAATATAATATTTTATATTATATTTTAATATATGTTTAATAAATATGTATTTATTTAAGTGAATTAATCCCAGCCATCCAATTCCATTTAATCTCGACCACCCATTTACATCAATCCATGCCACACCCTAGATTTAATATCTACCCTTAGATGTGCTTTAATCTCAGCCACACGATTAGTGTCATTGAAACCCTAGCATGCCCTAGGTTAGATTATAAATAGGAGCCATTTTGATGGCTCAACCCTTAGATTTCCTAAGTGTTCAAATTCCTTAAATTCCCTAAGCCACCTCACATTACTTTTGCCATCATCCTCACTCACCGTAACCTCCATCATCATTGCCATCCTTCTTCCATCATCGGATTTGCTTCTATATAATCCTTTACCTCAGCCTCATGTGCCCATAGGAGTTTCCTACAACAGTAAGGCACCCATGAGAATTTTACATTATCACTCTTGAAAACCCCCTAGCCTTCGGGTGACTCTAGGTCATCGTCGCACTAATCACCTGCATCAGACATCACACATTAGAAGACATTGAGTAAGTAAGGTAGATCCATTTGTTTATTTCATTTCAATATCTTTAGATTTGTGTGCATTTCCATTTATCAATAGCTAGGGTTTTATTGATATCTTAGGGTCTCATGTAGTGGAGCCCTCACAGTTATTACTAACTTCCTATTATTATTTTTATGTGTGTAGGTTTGGAGATCCAAAAGCATTACAACATCATTTAGGAGTGGTATGGCTCAATTGGATATCAAAAAGCCCACTCAACCCTATTGGGATCAAGATGCACTTGAAGACATCACAACTTTGCTTGTTAGGGTTTTAGAGAACCATAACCCCTTGTAATATTGTATCAAAAGGATTCAAGGATCCAAGCTTGTAAACAATGGAGTTTCTAGGCTCCCCCCATCAATGAAAATTATTCTATTATGCAATCTTGTGTTTCCTTGTATTTCATTTGTTCAAGCATTGTTTGGGTGTTGCATTTTGCATCTTTCAAATGGTGATCATGGTGGGACCCCCTAAGGGTTTCTATTTATGATCTATTTTACTAATTTGCTTGTTATTTTCTATCATCTTGCAAGTTTTTTAGAAGCATAGATTTCATAGATTTCGTTAGATCTAGGGTTTTTGAAGTCTACAGAAGCTTGTAGAAGGTGCGTGAAATGCCCAACGACATCCGAGGGCAACTCAAAAATGCCTAGGGGCATCTCAAAAGTATCCAGAAGCACCCAGGGGTATTTACGGAGAGCTAGGAGCAAATACGTAGGTTGTCCAGTAAGTCTGTTATCTAAAACCCTAGTCTTTTATTTTACGTATTTTGGGTTATCTGTTATATTTTTTAGATTTTAAGCTTAAAATGAACCATCATTAAATAATCTGGAAATGAACTCATTCTAGTTTGCACTTTAGGTTTGCATCCATTCACATACATTCAAATTTAAAGTTTCTATTTTTAATGTATTCACAAACATAAAATGTTGCATTTTGTTTGCATCTGAATTGAGAAATTGCATAACATAGTATTGCATTTTAGGGTTAAAAGTAGCTCTTTTCATTTATCTAAGTAGGAACACCATTAGAGTGCCAAAAGTATCCCTTCCAGTTGGGTGATTCCAGGTAGAGGGGTGGATGAACCCTCCGGTTGTTATTTAGACAAGGGGTCTTAAGCGGTGTACTTCACACTCTTTGGAGAACTTGGCATTCTCTTGTTGGCTTCTAATTTAGATCTATGAAATTTGTTGTTTTTAACATTGTTTGTACACAGTAATAAACAGAAATTTTAAAAATAATTCACACACATCACGTTTCATTCAAAATAGTAATGGTTGGATTTCATCACCAACCATTGCTTGAGATTAGGTGATGGTGGCATTCATCTCCATCCACCAATATCTACCCATAGACACCCTAGGATACCCCTGAGAAAACTTGTTGGATTTCATCACCAACAAGAATCTCGTTGCCCTATCTTCACCATAGATTTTACCTTTATTTCATTAAGCAATATTAGAACATCAAAACACACAAGACTAGCACATAAAATGAATACACATTAAAAGGAGATAATAAATGAACAAGGTAAGCCACATTGGTTGAAACTTAGCATTGATTGTTTGTTTCCTTAAGAATTTTAGTTTTTGTGTTACATTTGGTGTTTTAATTTGTATCTTGATTTATTTTGCTTATGGTATTAACTAGAAATCAAAAGAAAGCTATAAGTCAAGATAACTTAATGGAACCTTCATCCACATTCCCCACCACTTCTATGGTAGAATCCCTGAATGTGACACAGGCAGATTTATCTGTAGGTCCCTCACATTCCTTACCATCCACAACCTATCATATGGCCATGCCCCAAGAGGAGTCAACCTCCCCTACCATTGACAACCACATTACCCATATAGACATGGCAAGAGTAGAAGCTTTCATGAAGTCTTCTAATTATGTCTTAGAGTCTATTCCCAATTCACCTAGATAGGATTCTACTTTACAACAAGAGCCTATTTACTCCCAACCCCCATCCACCTTTACCTAGGTGTATACTAACCCTCTTTTTGAGGCATCAGTTGCACCTTCATCCCATGCATCCATTCCCCAACCTTCATGTGCTCCTAGCACCTCATATACCTCCACCTACACCAACCCCTTGTATGAAGCACATGTAAATGTTGCTTCACAAGTCCTAACCTCACAAGTTAACATACCTAGTATAACTTGTACCCAAGCCACATCATCCATACCATCCACTTCCATACCCTTAGCCTCTGATAGAGATATTAGTGAGGCATGGGAACACCTAAACAAATTTCTTAGACAATATCAAAATGCTCAACAAAAAGTACAGGAAAACCATAAGCCTTTACATAACTCTACTCAGACTATCCTTGTCAACCAGGGTCCATCATGGGCACCATAATATTCTATGGTTTCTATCCCTATTCCCCCACCTAGCCACACCATCACCCATCCTATTCCTATTGGCCAGCCTAGCCATAACCTTCATCAATCAACATCATTCCATAATTCCCCATATTTTCATCAACAATCCCCCATTCATCATATCCCATCCAATTCACCTAGTCATCAGTACCAATCTCCTCATCATTTGATCACTCCACAACATCTCTCCATACCACCACAAACCCATCAGGTAATTCAGGGTTTCCACATTCCTAAGGAAGACCCTCGAATTGAGGCCATGCAAAAACAAATAGATCAATTGATGCAATTTACTCCTAGTTTTTCAAACCAGAAACCAACCTTACACCAATTGATCAATCAACCAATTCATCCTTCGATACCATCCCCACCATATCCGATAGATTTTATGATACCCAAGTTTGATAAATTTAAGGGAACTGAGGATCCCAAAGAACATGTGAGCACCTTTGTTCATGCATGCTTCAGAATTCAAGATGATAATGCTCTCATGCTTCAAAATTTTCCTCAAACATTGGGAGGAGATGCCATAGAATGGTACAATCAATTGCCAAGCCATAGTATCTATACTTTTGATCAATTGATTGATCAATTATTTGATCATTTCATCCTAAATGTTAAAAATAAGATCTCATTATCTGATGTCTATGCCTTAAGACAACAAGATGATGAATCTATCTATGATTTCAGAAACCATTGGAGGGTTATCATCACTAAATTGCCATTCACCCTACCAATGGATGAGCTAATTAAGCTATTCACCAAGAGTTGCTTAAAGCCTATCTCTTGGATGCTCCAATTACGAACCTATCAATCATTTGAAGAAGCTTTAGCTCAGGCTAGTGTCATTGAGGATATCAAAATCCAAGAAGGCATTCTTAAGCCTAAGAAGAAAGAATGGCAAAACAAGGGCCAATACAAAAGCAATTATTCAGGCCAACAAAAATCAACACAGGCTACCCCAACCACCCAATCCAATCAAGTCAATCAAGTGGTCATGAGCCAACCGATAATGGCTCAACAACAACAACCTATGCAACAAACACCACAACAAATTTCATATCATGTGGTCCCCTCAACAACACAAGCTCCAATAGTTCAAAACACAATGCCAACTATGGAAGACCATCCTCGATGATAGTCGATCAGACAAAATTACCAATACACCCCATTAGCCGAATCATATGCCTCCCTTTTTAAAAGGTTGTATGAGATAAATAAACTTGCTTTGCCCGACATTAGACCGGATGATCCCACCAAATATAGTAAAAATTATTAGGAACACCTATTTTATCCTTACCATAGGTAAAATGGGCATGACATCAACAATTGCCATGTATTTAAAAATGTAGTCCAAGACCTCATTGACTTGGGGGCAATCAAAATTAATAGTCCCCTTGCTCAACAAAACCAAGACCTTGGTATATTTCAAACACCACTTCCTCATCATGAGGAGGTGCAACAAAATGTAGGGGGAGCTAACACTAAAACTCCTCCTAATCAAGTCAACCACATTCAACAATACCAAGGGTTTGTAGGGGCCATCCATGTGGTCACTAGGGGTCAAAGAAATAATCAACAAAGGCAACCACCTCAAGCAAGTGTGTCACAACCTTCTACATCGCCACCCATCCAAGTTTCCCCCAATCCCTCATCACCTATCCATGTCCAATCGAATCCACCAAATCCTCCCATCAATCATCCACCTCGACCAGTCATCTCATTGAGTAGCCGACTAACTACAAGTTTGAAAATAGCTTCTACCAAATTATCAATCTATGAGCTAATCCAAAAATCTCCTCCACATCATGAAGCATTAATGGACATTCTGAAATCCATTGAATTGCAATCGCAAGATCCTAATGCCTTCAACAACTTTGTGGGGAGTATCCAAACATGCATGGAGCCTTCCATAACATTTTATGACTTTGAGATTAAACCAATCTCATCAGAATCAGTAGACCCTCCATTGCATATCATGGCTCTAATTGACAAGAAGCCTTTTAAAAGAGTCCTAATTGACATTGGTTCCTCTATCAACATCATCACCACATCCACCCTTCATCATTTGAACCTTCCTCCATCTCACATCACCAAGTCATCTTTCACCCTCAAAGCATTCAATGATGCTTTGTGTTCCATAGTTGGCACTATCATTTTGCCCATCGAAGTAGGGGCTAAAATATTGCACATAATGTTCCACATCTTGGAAGGATCCATGGCATACAATGTACTCCTTGGAAGACCTTGGATGAGGGAAATGAGATGTGTCCCTTCAATACTACATCAATGTTTGAAATATGTTCATGAGGGATAGGTACATTGCATACCGATGGATGTCGAACCATTTAAGTATTGCAATTTCATCTCAAATCCCTATGAGTCCATGCTCCCTTCCACTCATATTTTTATTTCACCATCATCCAATCCATCCACCACCTCACCAATATCTTCATCAAAGGATCCCATTCCTGAAGAGCTCCCTATCACCAACCCTCATCAAGCTTCCACATCATCACCATCTTCATCATTGACTACATGCACATGTGGTCATAGTCAAT
Source organism: Wollemia nobilis (assembly GCA_028583015.1). NCBI lineage: Eukaryota > Viridiplantae > Streptophyta > Pinopsida > Araucariales > Araucariaceae > Wollemia > Wollemia nobilis. The sequence continues at coordinate 18,127,717 of JAQPPZ010000521.1, forward strand.
CCACATCATCAACATCATTGCCATCCACTTCATCATCATCATCCATTCAGTAATCTTCCCAAGCCAATCCATTGCCATCACCCAATGTTTCACAAGTCGAATTGATGGATTGTGAGATACTTCCATCTTCACCATCGCCCGAGCCATCATCTGACCATAATCATTCCATGTCATCCCAAGTCAAGGTCCACCTCACCAATCCTGGTATTGGTGAATATATGGTCGATGACATCACCATTACACCCCTCACTATCCCTAGTGCTAAGGATTTTGATCACCCACGTGACCCACCTTTAGCAATAGGAGCAGTCTATAACATGGGTTCAACTCCAAATAGCATAAATTTTGTATATGGGGGAATTGAATCTTCATCAAGTCCAGCTCCCATAGAGGAACCCAAAGAACCAAAACTTGCCAATATTTCAAACATGATGGGATTTCCATATCGATATTTCCACATTGTCAATTGGCAAGGCTATGGCCTAGGATTACATGAACAAGGAGTGCATCAACCTATCGATGTTCCATATCAAGAGGTGCATGATCATTCAGGTCTAGGCTACCACCCACTACCTACCACCTCTTCTTTTGAACAAGCCTTCCAAAGGCTTAACCTCAATTCAGGAGAAGAAGCCCTCCATCCCGATAATTTTGATGAGGAAATCTATGAAGAATTTGAGCTTATATCAATAATTTTAGATGAATCTGAAGAAGAATCGGAGCCCATCATTCCCCATTCCGAACAAGATGAGTTTTATCTCAACATGTTCCCCATCCATGAGCCCATATTTCACTTGCTTCTTCCACAAGAATGAGTCACCCCTACCGGTGAACCACCACCTCCATTCCATTAAGCCATTCCATAAGCCAACTTGTAACATATGTACATAAAACAAAAATAGTGGTTCTCACCACTACCAAAAAAAATCAAAAAATCAATCAAAAATCAAAAACATGTTTTCTTTTTCAGCATTGCATGTAAATATACCATTTAATAAAATATGCTTTGTATTGCTTGTTGTTGTTCAGGTTAACTCAGCTCCTAGCATCGATCCCTAGGTTCCATCCATTCCATCCAACCTTGTCCACCTTGCCCATAAGTCAACATGAATCCTATTGATTTATTCACCCCACTCCGTAATCCATACGATCCGGCTAAGCCAATTCCAATTGACATAAGCCTTATTGATATGGACCAGATTTCCTCACCTCCAACCTTTGCCAAATTTGTCTTATTCGAGGAATTGTTAAGGGCTTCTACCAACTACATTCCTCCATCCCCTCCACCTTCACCTTCACCTTCACCTTTGAATCCTGAGGTTTTCCAGGAAGAAATAGATGAGGATAAGCCAGAAGAGTTTGATGACATCTTAGATGATATTCATCTGATCCCTACACCCCATCAACTTGAGGAAGGTTCCCACATGTCTATTGAAGATACTATCGATGTGGACCTTAGTTCAGACAAAGACAATCCCCAAATTGTCAAGCTTGGCAAAATTTTATCACCCGATGAACAAGAGCAATTTATTGCTCTCCTCAAGAGGAAAAAGGGTATATTTGCATGGTCATACAAGGACATGCCCGGTCTTGACCCTAGTTTGGTTGTCCACAATCTCACCTTACAGCCTGATGCTAAGCCGGTCAAACAAAAACTTAGGAGAATGCATCCTACCATGGCCCTCTTGGTAAAAATAGAGCTTCAAAAACTCTTAGACGTGAACTTCATAGTTCCTATCGACTATCCTGAGTGGCTTTCAAACATGGTACCCATTCGCAAGCCTAACGGGGTGATACGCGTATGCACTGACTTTTGAGATCTCAACAAAGCGTGTCCTAAGGATGATTTCCCTCTCCCAAACATTGATACTCTTGTCGATACCTACGTTGGCCATGAAATGCTTTCACTCATGGATGGTTTTTCAGGATACAACCAAATTCGAATAAATCCTGATGACCAACACAAAACAACATTCACTACACCTTGGGGAAATTTTTTGTTACAAGGTGATGCCCTTTGGCCTCAAAAATGTAGGTGCAACTTATCAACGTGCCATGACATACATTTTCCATGACTACATGCATAAGATTATCGAAGACTATGTGGATGATCTCTTGGCTAAATCCAAAACTCGACAAGAACATATTGGTGTATTGGAGAAAGTTTTTGACCGACTCCTAGAGCATAATGTAAGGTTGAATCCCAAGAAATGTGTCTTTGGTGTTACCTCAGGAAAACTTCTAGGATTCATTATCTCCAAAAGAGGCATTGAGGTGGACCCCAACAAGGTCAAGGCTATCTTGGAGATACCTCCCCCAACTAACTTAAAGGAATTGCATAGTTTACAAGGAAATATTCAATCAATCCATCATTTTATTATGCAAATTTTTGACAAATGTAGGCCATTCAATCACCTACTACAAAAGGGGGTGCCATTCTCTTGGATAGATGAATGTCAAAAAGCCTTCGATGACATTAAGCAATACCTAGCTTCTCCACCAGTCTTAGCTCCTCCTCATCCAAGGGTCCCATTTTATCTTTATATCTCAACAACAGACTTTGCCTTAGGGACAATGCTTGCACAAAAGAATGAACAAAATTGAGAGCAAGTTGTCTACTACATTAGTCAAACATTGGTAAGCTATGAGACTAAATACGCTTATGTAGAGAAACTATGCTTAGCAGTGGTTTTTTCCACTAAGAAACTTTGACATTACATGCTTAGCCACACAACTTATGTCATAGCTAGAGAAAATCCTCTACATTACATGATGTCCCACACTTAACACCAACCGCTAAAGGTGGGAGTTATATTTCACACACCACAAGGGGTACCTATCCCCTTGTCATTCAAACTAGACTTCCAATGCACAAACAACACTACAGAGTATGAAGCCTTAATCTTAGGTCTTCAATCAGCTATAGCTATGAGTATTAAGCGTATTAGAATATTTGGTGATTCTCAACTTGTCATCAAGCAAATCAATAGAGAATACCAATGCAAAGAACCTACCATTAAGCTTTATCATGAAGTAGCAATGAAGTTGCTCTCTAAGTTTGATTGGTATGAAATCAATAGCTTGCCACATTCGACTAATAGATTTGCAGATGCGATGGCCTCCCTTGGATCATTGATTCCAAAAGACTCCTTTGGAGAGGTACAACCCCTTATCATTTCAATAGTCTCTAAATCTGCAATTTCCTATGTTGAGTCTAAATATGAAAAGGATGTTTGCTTTATCCAGTAGGATTCATATGAGCCTTGGTCGAGCCAAATAGTAGCCTTTCTCAAGTTTGGAACACTCCCATATGATATATCATGAACTGCCAAATGCACTTTCAAGAAAAAGGTCACTCGTTTCATTCTTTTGGGAGATGTGTTGTATAAACGTGGTTATGATGGAGTCCTCCTTCATTATCTCAAGGCTAGTGAGGCTCAAAGAGCCATAGTTGAAGCCCATGATGGTACTTGTGGTGGTCATTTTAGTGGAATGGCCATTGCAAAGCGTATTCTATGCATGGGTTATTATTGGCCCATAATAGAACGTGATTGTTGCACATATGTCAAACATTGCAAAAAGTGTCAAGAACATGCTAATTTAACTCATGTACCATCACAAGCATTACAACCCATTCAAAGCCTTTGGCCCTTTTCACAATGGGGCCTAGATCTAATTGGTAAAATTTCACCTCCTTCCTTGGGATAACATACTTTCATCATCACAACCATTGAATACTTCACAAAGTGGGTTGAGGCAATTCCTCTAACCAGCATGATAGGACCTAGAATTGTGGAGTTTATACTTCATCACATCATTTGTCATTTTGGTATCCCCTCAAAAATCATTTTAGATAATGGCAAGTCTTTCAAGAACAAGGATGTTCGAGCACTTTGCGAGAAATATAATATTCAACATAGTTTCTCGACTCCTTATTACCCACAAGCAAATGGACAAGTTGAAGCTTCCAACAAGACATTAATTGCTATTCTCAAGAAACTTGTCAAAGAAAATCATAGAGATTGGCATACACAAATTCCCTTGGCATTATGGGCTTATCGAACAAGCATCCGCATGCCTACAAGGGCAACACCATTTTCATTGGTCTATGGAGCCGAAGCAATCATGCCTCTTGAGCTCGAGATCCCTTCCTTGCAAATTTCTTTGCAAGAATTCATAGATGATGACACTGCTAGACAAGCACATCTTGACCAACTCACACTCCTTGATGAGAGGTGAGTCAATGCTTTAGAGCATCTACGAGTTTATCAAGACCACCTCAAACGTGCTTACAATACCAAAGTTCATCTACATGAATTCCAAGTAGGAGATCTTGTCCTTAAAGAGAATCAACAAAACACCAATGCATTGCCGCATCTTCATGATAAATTCATGGCCAATTGGTTAGGTCCATACATCGTTACACAAAGAGTGGGTAATGGTACTTATAGACTTGCCAATCTAGAGGGAGAGGAAGAATCTGAACCACTTAATGTTATACACTTGAGAGCATTCTATGCATGATTTGATTATTATATATACATGGCTAATACACAAAAACACTTTGCATACACTTCATTCATAACATTGCATTTCACTTGCATTCACATTCCAAAAACAATGCATTCAACCACATTTCATATTGCATTTCACAAAATCACATTTCATATTGCATTCATAAAATTGCATTTCATACATTGCATTCACATCCACATTCCACATTTCATATAGGGATCATTTATTAAGTTCAAGGTCTTAATTGGTCCAACAAAAGTCATGTTGCCTTAATCAGGGGCACCTTCACAATGTCATCCACACAATTCCATAAAGTCAAATTACCATTAGCACAAGCCACATTTCATAAAATTCCTAGGTGTTTTTGGTCACTCAGCCACTCCTAGTGTTTTAAGCAACCTCCAAAATACATGTTGAGTTCCTTTTAGGACCATTGCACATATTACACTAAGAAAATCTTGAGTTTTGGGAATTGACTCCAAAATATTCTTGAACCAAGCACAATTTTCACATCTTAAAAACATCTTGTGTCAAAGAGGGATAACACCATACTTGGTATGAACCTTGAAGTGAAAAGGGTCATCCTTGCTAGTCCCATCATGCAACATAGTCCATAAAAATAGTGGTTCTTACCACTATCACAATTTCAAAAATAAAAGAAAGAGTAGGGAAAAATCCCTAACAAAAACTCTAAATATTTTACATCACACACCACTGATCAATTGGGTTGTAAGGATCATACTACATTTCCAATCAGACGGTTAGGTAGTCATCCCCAAAACTTAAGAGATCAAAAACAAAATTCATGGACTATGGAGTTAGCCTCCATCGAAGCTATAGATGCTTGACTGGCAGTGGAGTACGCTCATGCATGGTGACATGTCTCTCTTAAAAGAGACCTCTGACCGCTCATACGGACAAGCTAGCTTCTTGGTTTCATCCATAACAGGTTTACCCAATTTACTCAAGATGAGTTAATGAACTCACTTGCACACACATTGGTTCTTGATTGTCTAAGGTCATTACCATGCTCTTGATTCAGTAAATGAATTCACTACACACACATTTGGTCCTAGAGGAATTAGGTAGTTTTAGTGAGTTTGTTTGATGCCACTAGGATGTTTGAGTCTCTGCAAAATAAGCAATTTTCCATATCAACATCCATATCTTCTTCCATATCTTCTTCCATATCAACATCCATATCTTCTTCCATGTCAACATCCATGTCAGTTCATAAGTCATTCATCCCATATGCCACCAAGTTTGGTGCCCCTGATTAAACAATAATGCTAACAAAATGGCCAAGAAAATATCTAAACTATAAATGATCATTAGCACATGCCATATTGCATTAATCATCCATAACATATCATATGCATTAATCATAAACATAAACATACATTACACAAAACATTCCACAAAAAGCATTCACACAAAAATATAACACAAAAGGTAAAAGCCATGTATATATATATGAATGCCAAAAGGCTACATACAATGGAGCACCAAGGCTCATATACAAAAGTGCATCTAAGCACTAGCTACATCCTCCAAGAAGACCCCTGTGACCTAGGAGCCTTTGACCTAGAAGGAGCCCTAGACCTAGAGCTATGCCTAGAATCGCTACGCCTCGTACCCCCGAACACAGATGAGGTTGGAGGATCAAGAAGTGGAATATGATGTTCCATCAACCTATCCTCCAATGCCTCGATATATCTATGCCAAGACCGAAGGTATGCTATGTCAACATTATGTCGATGCTCTCTCTCTGCTAGCTCTGCCTGGAGCCTCATGATCCTTGCATCTTGCTCTACCACCTGCTACTCTAGTTATGCCCACTCCTCCTCGCTCTAGCTAGGGGTACATCTAGAACCTCCTCCACATCCTCCCCATATCCTTCATCTCCCCCAATCTTAGGAGCCTACTGTGTCACACCCTTAGCCTTCCACCTTCGACTATCTGATCGAAGGTACCACTACCACTTAGGGGCCTCTTGGGCCCCCTCATCCTGGGTCTCCTGGGCACCCTCATCCCTCGCCTCTCCACCTCCATCCCCATCAACCACTCCTCGAGGTGGTACCCATGGTGGCTGAGCCACGAACCATGCATCATACTCCATGGTCATCCCTGCATCCTCCACATCGAGGATATCCATCTCCTCATCATCCTCCAAAACTACCCTCCATGGCTCCATGCAAGGTAGCTCGATCTCCTCCCGATGTCTCCTATAGCGCACTAGCTCATCAAGGACATCCTACCTCAGCCCAAACTGATGGAGTACTCATGAGAATTGGAAGTACTCTACCTCCCTCGATGTCGCCCAACCACCCACCTACCCTACCGCACCCACCATAGATGCTCTCCATCGTTGGTCCATCGAGCACCCCACCATGGCCTCCACACCACTTGGGTAGATGTCAATCCTAGCCCATAGCTCCCTATACCACTAACTCATCCTCATTGGATGACTCAATTGAACCTCCTATGCCAAAGCCCATCACCTAGCATAGGGCTACTCCCTACCAAACTCCTCCATAGGCAAGCCCTCCGATCGAGCAACCCTAAAGTGCTCCCATCCCTAACATTATAGCAATAAGCTGCACCCCAAACCCTTCAACCCTACCTCATCACATCATATAACTCTCGATACACCTACGCTAGTAAGGTAGGAGCCCATGCATACACCTACCTCATCATGAGCATATCGCTCACCACCCCTATCAAGTTCTAAGGAAACCTACACCCGATACTATTCAGGGCCATAATGTTGGCCAACATGAACATCACCAAAGCTTAGAGGGCATCCAACTCCTTGTCCACATACATGGACAAATAGGGTATACCCCCACTCTCCACCTTCACCCCCTACCATGCATCCCCGAACATCTACATCATCTCCATATTTCAATTGAGCCCAACCTCAACCCAGATCCCCTCCACCGATACCTTGAGGATGTAATATACATCCTCCAAGGTAACAATCACCTCACCCATGGGGAGCTAAAATGTCCCCCTATCTGCATCCCACCTCTCTACCAAGGTAGAGAGGTACCCCTCATCAGCCCTCACCACATCTAGTCAGGCTACCTCCGCTAGCCCCACCTCCCCAACAACTCCCACTCCTCCTTCATAATCACCTTCCTCATCCTAGGGATGTAAGGTGAAAACCAATGTCGAGCCTCCAAAACTCTAAGCTACAACACAATACAAAATCATTTGTTAATAATTAAAAAAAAAAACTTTGCACAATACAATGCCTTACCTCAATAATCTGTGCCCCAATAGTAGCCTTAGCCTCCACACCAGCTCCCTCCACCACCATAGCTTTCGTGCTCCAAATGCCTCACCTCACTTCACTCCTCACTCACCCTTCACTCCTCAAACATAACTTCTCAAACTCCCAAATACACAAATGAGCTTCAATATCACCCAACAAGCTATTTATAGTTACTTCAGGTGCCTTGAGGTGCCCATGGGCATTTCCTGGTGCATTGAAGCGCCTGCAGATGTTTCTACAAACTGCAAGCACCTGTGGGCATTTCATGTCAACATTGAAAAAAGATAAACTAGCACAAAATAGTAGCTTCCCCCAACCAAATCACTCCAAATTTCATCCATCCATACATTTCATCATTTTATCAGGTTTTGTGAAGATTCCAACTGATTTGGATGCATAATCTTTTATTTGCGACCATATTTTGCAAATTCATCAAACATGCTACAAAAGCACCTCAAAATGGTCCAACTCTTCACAAAATGGCCATCACCATTAATATCATCATTCACACATCATTTGCACAACATTCAATATCATCATCATTTACATATTTGCCAAGTTCAAATAACATTCAAGTGAACCTCGTATATAGTGGGTTATTCTATATAATTGGTGATTGCAGTGATTTGCATCCATGCAATTTGGTAAGATGAATAGCCTACAATAAGGACACTTGTCCATGATCATCATCACTTATCTCCTTGCTCGAGATCACAATCATATTTGATACTTCATATTTTGAGTGAAACCTTGCCAAGAACAATTTGCACAACCATTGTCATTGATGGCCTAGTTCGTGGGGCTTAAAACATGGACACAAATCAAATTTCATCATTCAAAAACTCCTTAACACCACAGAGATAGGCACTAGCTAGGATGATTGGTTCCAATCATGGGAATTATTCAAACAGTCACTAGAAGGCCCTCCAAGGTTGACTCTTTTTTTTCTTTGCATTATCATCTTTGCATATCAATGATGCCAGAAGGCATATTTTTCAATAGCATCGAATCACCCCAAATTTGGGGTAACCACATTTGGTTTTGACCCTCCCACAATGGGATACATCTTACATGATCATGGCATCTACATTTGGCAAAAATCCCTTCATCTATTGGGGCAAAAATAGACACATTTTTCAACAATCCCCTTCCCACCATTGGGGTAATAATAGTATCACATTTTACATCATTCATATCATCCACATTCCATTTGCATAGATTTTTCAATTGGCTCATGAGATTCATCCGTAACCTCATTCACCAATTGAGGGGGTAAGCTACGCAAAACTCAAAATTCTTTTATTCTTTTATCTTCAAGCTCATGCTCCACATCCCAAGAGAAGTTGCTTCTGCACCTGGCCAAAATAGGTGTCTCATATTTTTGCACTACATTGTGTTCCATGCAACGCAGTACAAAAAGGGGCATCTGTAGACACCAAAATCTAGCCATTTGTCCTCCATCCATGCTTTCCCACCATTTCCACCACCAAAACATAGCCAATTTGTCCACCATCCCTATTTCCCACCATTTTCAAATATTATTCACATTTATTTATGTATATTTATTTTATATATATTTAAATATAATATTTTATATTATATTTTAATATATATTTAATAAATATGTATTTATTTAAGTGAATTAATCCCAGCCATCCAATTCCATTTAATCTTGACCACCCATTTACATCAATCCATGCCACACCCTAGATTTATTATCTACCCTTAGATGTGCTTTAATCTCAACCACACGATTAGTGTCATTGAAACCCTAGCATGCCCTAGGTTAGATTATAAATAGGAGCCATTTTGATGGCTCAACCCCTAGATTTCCTAAGTGTTCAAATTCCTTAAGTGCCCTAAGCCACCTCGCATTACTTCTACCGCCATCCTCGCTCCCCATCATTGCCATCCTTTTTCCCTCGTCGGATCTGCTTCTACAGAATCCTTCCCCTTAGCCCCAGGCACCCATGGGCATTTCCTATAGCAGCCAAGCACCCACGGGTGTTTTACGTTATTACTCCTGAAGACCCCCTAGCCTTCGGGCGATGCTAGGGCATCATCGCACCGACCACCTGCATCAGACATCACACATCAGAAGATAGTAAGTAAAATAGATCCATTTATTTATTTATTTTATGATGTGCTTATATTTGAATTCATTTCTATTTAGCACACATAGTTAGGGTTTACTATTATATCTAGAGGGCCTCACACTGTGGAGCCCTCGTAGGTATTACTAACTATTTTTGTTGTGTCCATGTGTGTAGATCTGAAAGTACTACCTCATCAGCTAGAGTGGCCCAGCCTTGGATATCAAAAAGCCCACTCAACCCTGTTGGGATCAAGACACGCTTGAAGACATCACAACTTTGCTTGTTAGGGTTTCAGAGAACCCTAACCCCTTGTAATATTGTATCAAAAGGATTCAAGGATCCAAGCTTGTAAACAATGGAGTTTCTAGGCTCCCCCCATCAATGAAAATTATTCTATTGTGCAATCTTGTGTTTCCTTGTATTTCATTTGTTCAAGCATTGTTTGGGTGTTGTGTTTTGCATCTTTCAATTTTATTTTCCTTTATTTTAATATAAGTATTACCAAATTCATATTCTACCAAAAATTTCATCCATCAAAAATATCTGGCATTTAGTAGGGCTAAGTAAATATATACCTAAGACTTTGATGATATATTTTCAATTCAAAGGATTTTCTAAGTAGATAATACCTCTAGATCTTGAGAGCATGTACCACTAGCATCAATTTCAAATTATGTGTAGCATAGTTTACCTCATGCTTCTTTAGCTTTCGTGAATTGTATGCTATAACTACCTCTTCTTAAGTAAGGACTCCTAGTCCTTCAATAAAAGTGTAGTGACCCCGAGAATGCATGCACCGGTCCCTTTTATAAAAACCTACTTGCAATGCTATTTAAAATACCAAAGATAAAATGGAAAGATAAGAGGAAAAAGCATATAACATGAAATAACAAAAGACAAATCTCTTTATTGATATTGAAGCTCGATTACATGTCGGTCCCTCTTAGGGATACCCATTTTGATACTATAAATTACAAGTGGGCAAGGAGTGCCCCTTCCGTGAAGAGTTGGTATGCTTATAAAAGCTTCCTGGTTCCGCACACGAAAATGTATGAGGACTTATAGATGCCTCCTTCTCCAAGGATGTCTCCTAGAGGGATCCCTTTTGCTATTGTATGTTGTAACCTTCATCCAATGTACCTGTGGCCCTGTAAGCAATGAAACAACAACACACTTTTAGGAGTCCAAGATTGCCTTCCTGGATGAGGTTGTTAGTAATCAAAGAATGTAATAGAAATATGATAAAATAATACCATGGAATCAAGTAAATCTATGCTAATGATATAAGAAAACAAGATAAAATATGTTATGTCTATCTAAGCCAAGCCTGCGGGCCACTATCCAAGATAGCGGCCGCTAAAGAAAACCTTGCTCTCCTTACCCCAAAGATATGGGTCAAATACTATGATCTGATGTTGAATAAAGTAGGTATTATGCCCTTTGATTTATTAAAGCTTCATCGCACACGTGATCTCAAAGAGAACTCTCTTTGAAATTATCTCCTGTATGTGATTCGGGTCTCTATTCTATGCATGATAAAATATTAAAGGATATCTGGATATGATAAGGCTCCCTATATCCTGGTGCTCTTAGGCTTGCACCTTTTATAGTGTGAAACCCTAGGTCTATGTCAAAGCCCTAGAAATGAATATCTCATGCGTAGTGCAAGTTAGCATGAGAAGCTCTTGTCTATTTTCTATATTTGAAGGCCAATTAACTGAAATCTAACTGCCCACTTGAGTATTCTATGCAAATTATTCATTAGCATTAAAAGCTTTTGTCCTTTGTTTATGCTTGGAGTTCAGTTAACTTAAGTCTAAATACAAACTCAAGTCTCCTATGTGAACCGGTCATGAAAAGGAATGCAAAGTCACTCCTGCTCAACTTTATTGCATGCAGAATACCACTTTCGCCTGATATTGGGTCTATTTGTCGAAAAACCACTTCTTATGGCTTAGTTACTATCATATATAGTGGCTATGATCTAGCCACTGTCATCTATAGTGGCTAGGTCTAGCTGCTCTAGGCTTGAGCGGCTAGAATCTGGTCACTCTTGCCTTGAGCATCTAAGCTTGGATGGTTTGAAAAGGCCCCAAATGAGTGGTGAGAACCACTGTTGATGCTTGTAAAGTCCAATATTATGTCTTATGATCTTATGAGTGTGTCTATGTAAGTAGATACCCTAAGCATGACATGATTTAGGTGTCTACAGATGCCCCTTTTTATGACATGCTGTGTGGAAAACACAACGCTGAGCAAAAATATAGACTGATCCGTTTGTAGGGTGTATGGTGATCAATGGTCTGATCAATGATAGATGGCAAAATCATGCAATATGGCATGCATCCCTTGAATCATTGCCTTAATATTTGGAGGACTTAGCTTAGTGGAGTTTGCATGTTAAACTACACTCGTTTCTCAAACTCAACTAGGTAGCTTCAGCTGCCACAACAATTTCGACTGGTAGGAGAGCTAGAATTGAAGATGTCATTTTTTCTTACGTTCCCATAAAACAAGGGAAATTTGTGATTGTTGTATGCAGTGATTTGAAGGATGAACATGATTTTGCTATGATAAAGTGATCTTTTGTTGATTTTTATTATGATTAAGTTGAAGTTTTGAACTACCTCTTCACACAATGAATTGGTGAAGAAATTACAATGATTGAAGCGATGAGTCACTTGACCAATATGACTAATCTGGTTCCTTTCTAGCATTTGCTACTTTTAATGGATAATCTCACATCCAAGTGTTGTTCCAATTGCTTATGATAATCATCCATACCTATCCTGAGAAGAGGTTCGGCTATAAATAGCCTTCTTAGGGAGTTAGGATGAGTGATTCTATTCATGCCTATATTTTATCACTTTGACTTAATGTTTTAGATGTCATAGGGGAATTAGAATGACTCCATACCCGTGGAGTAGTCCGACCATCTTGATCTTCTTTGGGTTTGAAGGGTGACATATCGTAATTCCAAAATAAGTTGCTTTTGCCCCAAGTGGCCTTATGGTTGCCTACTCATCTCACCGAAATACATGGAGTGCAAATCGCTGCAATCACCGAGTGGATAGAGTAGGTAACTGGATACGAGGCCTGCTTGAGATTTTGATTTTATGTAATTTTTTTGTCATTTTGAATATTATGATGATCCTAAACCATAAAAGTGTGATTATTTGTTGTTTTTGTTATTCCCTCATTGAATGAACTGCTTTACTTTGATCTGTGAGCTTGGCTATTGTCAGGTCTAGTAGCTTCTGATTTCCTACCTGTGGCCACTGTCGCCTTGAGCGGCCAAGAAGCTCAGGCTGTTGACATCAGTAGTGGCCAAGGCATAATTAAGGAAATATAAAATTTACAATTCTAGGGTTTTGACCTGTCATTTTCACTATTGAAGATTCCATTTTTAGAGCTCTGGTGCAATGGTGATGGTTGCGACTTCAAAACTTGTTGGTGTTGAGGACATGGCTGCACGAGGCGAGACATCAGTTGTTGGAGGATCCAGAGCCTCTCGGGTATTTCTCTTCAAAACCCTAGCTCTCTTTTCTTTGCTTAAGTAAAATTAAACTCCACTAAGAAATGAGCAAAACAAAAATCACTAAACCTACTGGTAATGAACAAACTCTGTAATTAGGCTTAGGTTCCCTTTTGCTATGGTGGGTTAGTTCCCAATTTTGCTATTTGTCAGTGGCTTCAACTAGGGTTTTTCAAATTTTTCCATTATTCCCCTGCTATCACCATTTTGGGCATTCTCAAACTTAACTTAGTTTCGATGCTTGGGTGGGAGATTTGTTTTCCAATTTGTTTGCTTTCCCTCCCTTTTGTTGTTTTTTTGAAGCTATCTTGTCAAAATTGTAATTTTTTTTTTTTTTTTTTGCCAAGGATTCATGGGTTTGTCATGTCTCACCTTGGTCGGTGTCACTCAGAGCGGTCGGCTCTGAGCCACTATCGCTCAGAGTGGCCAAGCTTGAATCCCAATGGTAAAAAATTTAACCATTGGGCCTTAGTTTTTGCTGCCTCTAGTAGCCAGGTTTCGACCTCTATAGGCGACAGTAGCTAAAGCTTAAGCCTTGTTTTTGCATTTTGTGTATTTTTAATATGATTTTTTTTTTTTTTTTTTGCTTGCTTAGGTGCAATTTATTCTTTTCTTACTTAGATTTAGAGTAACTCGTACTCTTTTGCACCGTTTTCATGTTTATTGTGAATTATGCCTTAGATGCATTGTAGTTATATTTTGTTTTTATTCTGCTTTGTTTAGATCCTCACTACTCAGGCTCAGGACCCGAAGCTCCTACTTGACTTGCTTCTTGGATTTGATGACACTGACTGGGAGTGGTTTAAGTCCCATGGGCTACAGTATGTTATTAGGTTGCCCCACATTATGGCCGATCAGGCATATCTTACGACCTTAGCCCATCGTTGGGACCCACATACCAACACCTTCCATCTTCCACTTGATGAGATGACTATCACATTGGAGGACATTTATAGGATTTTTAGATCCTGTTCGATGGGGTGCCCATTGTTTTATTGACCACTACTGATAAGGTGGTTTTCTATGCTTAGGTTTTTAGAGCACGTTCTGCATAGGCCCTCTGAAAGACTGGATCTGGGGGAGTATCTATCAAGACTTGGTATGATGATCAGGTTTTTATAGTGAGACATGTCATGTTGTTGATGGTGATCAACAACGTTCTTTTCCTAGATTGCTCAAGTTTGAGGTTCCCTTGGAACCTCCTAGCAATGGTGCAGGACCTTCTGGATAGCAAGGAGCCTATCATCTATGCATGGGTTAGATCGTTATTGGCTCAGTGCTATGATGAGTTGTACCACATTCATCAGTGAGGATGCATCAACATTGCTTGCAATTTGCTCTTACAGGTTTGGGGATGGAAGCACATTAAGGTAGATCGCCCTAAGGGGCTCCCAGCTGAGATTACATCTATTGAGTCTTGGACATAATGCTATGCTACCAGATGGGCTCAAGAGCATGAGGAGCATAAGAGTCACGCTTTTGTATGGAAGCTATCCCACTATACTGATGCTTTTACTAGAATTTTGGCTGGAGATGTCGTGTGGCGACTATACTATGAGTGTCTAGTTTGGGATGATCCAACTAGTTTTGCTGCTAGGACATGGCGTAAGTGATGGCTCGTTATTCGTAATATTGCCATATGGGAGTATTTCTTCTACTTTTGGGTTCTTTATCAATACAAATTATAGTAGGATGTGCCCTTGGTACCATTCTTGTATAGGTGCCTCAC
Source organism: Wollemia nobilis (assembly GCA_028583015.1). Classification (NCBI taxonomy): domain Eukaryota; kingdom Viridiplantae; phylum Streptophyta; class Pinopsida; order Araucariales; family Araucariaceae; genus Wollemia; species Wollemia nobilis. The sequence goes on from JAQPPZ010000521.1 coordinate 18,142,869, forward strand.
AGCAGAGGGACCTACCTCCACGATAGGTCACAAAGATTGCAAATGAGGAGGATGCCCCAACTGTAGACCCTACAGTGGTTGGGGGAGTTACAGAGGCCTACTATCAGTGGTGGTATGATCGAATGTGGCATGGCATCGACAGTCTAGGGTGCGAGGATGATGGTGGGGGTGATGGCACAGATCTGGTAGGATATAGGGTTCAAGCAAAAATCGAGGTATGGGGCCAGCTGACAAAGCAGTTGGCAGCAGTGGATCCTAATGTTCCTAAGAAGGAGGGGTTAGAGCCCAAGGAGAGAGACTCTCCTTTGAGAGCACAGTTACACAAGGTCAAGGCTGAGCTCTAGGCTACTAATATCTAGGTACAGTAGTGAGATGCTATGATTGAGTAGCTCACAGCATAGATACAGGATCTATAGGCTACTATTGGGGGTGGCAATGTTAGGATGCAATTTTTTGTTCCTACTTCCACACTATAAGAGGTTCTAGTGGAAAGGTCAGGGGCAAAGGTGGGATGGCTGCAGTCCTTTTTGGATAAGCATGAGGCTCGAATCTAGGGTCTTACAGATCATGTTACCCTCCTTCAAATGTATATCAGGAGGCATGCGCTTGTCCCTAAGGATCCAGCAGATGCAGGTGGCTCGCAGGTCAGCGAGCGCTCTACCTCAAGGCAGTCTTCTGCCTATCCTAGCTAGTAGATTCGGTCTTGGACAGAGAGACCTAAAGGCTCACGTCACTTGAATCGTGACACTGCCATAGGGGGAGGTGGCACTAGAGGAGATGGCACATGGGGCTTAGGCCCAAAACTTGATTGATGTTCTACTTGGTTCTTGATCCATTTTTTAGGTTGACTTACCTACATGACTATAGCCCACGAGCATTTTTGTATATCCATTGGACTTGATACACATAATTTTATGATAGATTTACCTTGTATGACTCATTATGTGTATCGTTTATTGCTTATATTTTTTTTGTTATTTTATTTTATGATATGATGCGATGATGGTATTATGATGATATGATAAATATATTAGATGATAGATGATATTTGAAGATACTTATATGGATGTGTAGATGCTTATATGATTTGATGATATGATGCAATGTATTTTGATGATGAATGATGAATTTATGGTATGCAAATGGATATTGCCTATATGTTTTATGATGTGGTTTATGGATGATTAATGACTTGTTTTTGTGGATGTAAATATTATTTTTAAATGCATGTTTAACTTTTGCTTTAATTATATGCATCTAACTCATGTGATGGAATGGTATAAACGAACTTGTATGCTCTAATCACTTAAAACATATGAAATGCATATGATGTTGACAATCTTAATGGGTGATACCACATAAAGTTTAAAAATAATCATGAATTTAAATAATCACTTCTATCATAAGAATTGATTAAGTATTCATATATGAGATGTAATGGTGTGTAATGTATTTTCTTAATAAGTTTCTGTAAATTAAAATATATAAAGTAGTCAGTGGAAGTCTATATACTATTTCTAATATATATGTGGTAATTGTCCTACTATGTTGATACCCCCTAATTTATAGAATCTTATAAATAATATGATGGTGTGAATGATGTTATTATTTGTGGCTATGTAAAAAAATTTTGGGGCTTTTCGGAGATTCAAACACTCTAGTTCCCCTATCAACAGTTGTCTTCTTACCACTTAGACTTTTGAAAGGTAAGGCTTTTACCATGGACCTAGATTTTCATGATCTCTGTGTGTGCATGTGATTGTATATTTTGAGTTAGAACTCAAGCATTTCCTTCGATGTCAAGCGGGATTCTTTCAGCCCATTACTAAGATCAGGGATTCTCAAGTGTTCATCTAATTCTTATGTTGGACTTAGTTGGACTATACCACTAGGTAATATTTGGTTACCTAAGCTAGCTCATCCACATTCAAACATTGGTCTACACAAATGCATGAAGCAATTGTAATAGACATATCGTCATGCGTAAGGATTTCTCCTTCCAGTTTTGTACAATGTTGAGAATTCTAGGGATTCAAGCTTTATTCCCTTATTTTTGGCTTCTTTTTGGCTTTGGATTTTTGCTCATATGTAGTGATGAAAATCACTGTTTATTTTTTATTGATTTTTTCTTTGAGCGAGGATTTTTTTGTAGTGATGATAATCACTATTTATTTTGCTCATTCTGAGTGATGAAAATCACTGTTTATTTTTTTATTATTTTTTTCTTGAGCTTGATTTTTTTGTATTTTGAATATATGATTTGTGTATCAGATTTTTGCTTTGAAATCTGGACTATATGCTTGGCCTTTTTATATGTACTTTGCTTTAGGATTTTACTTGTTTTGATTTAAGCATGGGATTTTGATAGGATAAAGCTTGTCTTTTTGCCAATTCTCAGCACCTTTAAACCAGTTGCATAGGGGGATAAACAAGGATAATCCTTTTTGCTTAAGGTAACCTAGACCGCTTTGCAGCTCTCATATTTTCCTTGTACCATCTAGGATCATAGTGTTTCAATTAGTGACGAGATCTTGAATATCCAAGGCTTTATCATAGCTAGGCCTCATTTTCTACTAATCAAAGTTGTTTTCCTCAAAATTTGATAAGATTACTAGATTTGGTTGACTAACCGAAAAGCCTTAGTATATTATGTATAGCAATAAATAATGGTTGTGTTGAAAAACACAATTACACACATGTGGATGGAGGTATAGATATGAATGACTTGTGCGACAAATTATGGTATCACTTTTAAGGCTCTCATGACATATGCAATTGTAGTGGATATGAAAATTCAATGCAATGATGTGGATGCAAAATGTGAGATGCAATTGTTTTTTTGTATTTTTGATTTTATGTTGTTTTTGTATTTTTGATTAGTTTGACCAAAGGGCTTATTATGCCTTTGGTGCTTTTGTTATTGCTTTTGACCAAGCTATTTGAATCATCCTTGGAGCATTTTTTATTAATTTTTGACCAAGTGGTATGAATTACCCTTGGAGCCTTTGATTTGATTTTTGACCAAGCGGCTTGAATTACCCTTGGAGCCTTTTGAATTTTGGCCAAACGATATGAATTACCCTTGGTGCCTTTTAAATTGATGTTTGACCAAGCTGTATGAATTACCCTTGGAGCCTTTGATGATTTTGGTTTTGAACAAGTGGTATGAATTACCCTTGGAGCTTTTTGTATTGATTTTTGACCAAGCAACATGAATTACCCTTGGAGCCTTTGATTTGATTGTTTGACCAAGCAGTATGAATTACCCTTGGAGCCTTTGATTGTATTTTTGAAATTTTATGCTTTTATGATTTGTTTGTGTTTTTGACATATTTGAATGTTTTTTATTTTTGACATATTTGAATGTTTTTTATTTTTGACATATTTGAATGTTTTTTGTTTTTGACATATTTGAATGTTTTTTATTTTTGACATATTTGCATGTTTTTGTGTTTTATGAAATATTTGAATTTTTTTGTGTTTTTATGTGTAAAATGCCTTTAAGTGAATGATATTGAGAGGTTCGGGCTCTTCAAAACCATCTAATGATATAAGGTGATATGCTCCAGGCCAAACTCTCTATGAAATCATGTATGGACCTATCCAATTTTCTGTAAACTTATCTCACAGATGCGATGGTAGATTTGAATTCTGCTAGTTTTCTTTGAGCACTAGATCTCCAACCTTGAATTCACTTAGGCGGACTTTACTATTTTAAGCTCGTGCAAGGCAAACTTGATAAACACAGATATGCTCTAAATCTTTGAATCGATGTTCATCAAGAAGCATCAATTGATCAAGGCAGCCTTGTCATGCAGCTTCATCATCTATGAAGTATTTTAATGCTATGCGTAGAGTCAAGATTTCTAACTCTAGAGGCATGATGGCTTCAGTGCCATATACTAGTGAAAATTGTGTTGCCCCAGTGGGCATCCTTATACTAGTCCTGTATGCCCATAGTGCAAGAGGAAATTGCATGTGCTAATCCTTGTGATTTTCTTGCACTATCTTCCTCAAAATGGAGACTATTGTTTTGTTTGAGGCTTCTGCTTGCTTGTTTGCTTATGGATAATAAGGTGTTGAAAAACTATGTTGAATATGATATTTATTCATTAAAGCACACGCATTTTTATTCTTAAAATATGGCCCATTATCCAATATTACCTTAGAAAGGACCCCAAAATGACTTACGATATTGTGGAGTATAAAATCCGTAATCCTTGGTCCAGTTGTTGATGTTAATGGGATCGCTTCTACCCATTTATTGAAATATTCTATGGCCGTTATGATGAATGTGTGTCATCATAAGGACAGGGGTGAGATCTTCCTAATAAAGTCTAGTCCCCATTGTGAAAATGGCCATGCTGCTTGGATGGGCTGCAAAGCTTGCGATGGTAAATGCGTTAGATTTTCATAATGAAGGAACTTACTACATTTCTTGACATACTCGTAGTAGTACTTTTCCATTATGGTCCAATAGTAACCCATTATCAATATGCGCTTAATGATGGCCATGCCACTAAAATGGCCTCCACATGTTCCGTCATGAGCTTGTGAAACTACCTAAGTTGTTTCTTGGGGCTCAAGAAAACAGAGAAATACTCCATCATATCCTCGTCTGTAGAGGATTTCTCCTATAAAAATGTATCTTGTTGCTCTCTGTTTAAATGTTCACCTTTTAGTATGCGACAAACCTTGAGGTATTATTCCAAGCTTCAGGAAGTCCCACAGTTGGGAAAGCCAATCCTGATAGGCCACAACCTCTATAGAATAGACAACTTGATCTTCCTGCATTTTTGAGGTAGTGAACATGGATTGAGGAACAACTCTATGGTATATGGTCACACCACACTCTATGGGTCCTTGGGATATCAATGACCCCCAAGGTGTTTTTTGCAAGAAACTTCTAGCTGTGAAGGACCAATCTTGATTTGGTTTGATGTTGATCATGTTGACTGATTCTTGATTGTCAAAATCTTCACGACGTATTGCTAAGTATGAAAGCACTTTTACATGAATGGTTGTAAAATTAGTAGATGGATTATGAGGGATTAAGGATCCCAAATATGCCATAGTGTCTACAAATCTATTCGATGTATGAGGGATTTCTTGAATGTTGTACCATTCCAGCTGGCCTAAGTAATTATCAATAAGTTCCTTGTAAGTCTTTAGGAGTGGGAACCTACATTGGAAGAGTCCTTTGACCTGGTTTACTATGAGTAAGGAGTCACCAAAGATATTCAATATTTTAATGCTCATTTCTATGGTTGTTTGGAGTCCTAGGATCAATGCTTCATATTCTTTATTATTGTTTGTGCACGGGAAGTCTATTTTGAATGATATGGGTAATGGAGCACCCTATGGTGTGATAAAGACAATCCCTACTCTACCTCCTTGTTCACACTTCAAACCGTCGAATAAAAATGACATGTCTTTTTCTCTCTTAGTTTATTTGAGTTCTGGAAGATCTGATAATGCAAATACTGCATCATCAGGAAACTCTATGGTGAGAGGCTTGTTATCCTGAAGAAGCGTCTCTGCTAATTGATCTGCTATGATTTTTTCCTTAATGGACTTTTGGCTTATGAACTCTAGATCAAATTTTATCAATAGCATGATCCTCTTTGTGGTACTTGTATTGTGATATGTCTTGCTCATCATGTACTACAAAGGATTTTGTTTTGATATGGCATAGGTCGTATGGCTCAACATGTAGTGTCACAAATTTTGAGTTGCAAAGACCACTGTTAAATACAATTTTTTGACATACGCATATCCTAGCTCATAGCTCACCAAGGAGCGACTAATGTAATATATGGATTGCTCTTTGTCTTGTGCATTCTTTTTGGCTAACATGGTGCCTAATGCGAAATTAGTAGCTGATATATATAGTAACAATGGTATGGCTAGCCTTGGTGGAACCAATACTAACGACGTTGCCAGATAAATTTTGATCTCTGCAAAGGCTTGATAGCATTCTTCATCCCAATGAAAGGGTACTTCCTTCCGTAGCAACCTATTCATAGGTCTGCATTTGTCTAATAATTATGTGATGAATCTTTTGATGGATGTTATCTTGCCTTGTAGGCTCCTCAACTCCCTAATGTTGGTAGGGGTGGTCATTTCTAGTATAACCTTTACCTTTGTAGGATCTACTTTGATGCTTCTCTTGGATACGATGAATCCTAAAATCTTTCCAGAAGTTATGTTGAATATGCACTTCTTAGGATTCAATTAGACATTATGTTCTATGAGGTGATCAAAGACTTATCTAAGGACTTCAACATGCTCTTGCTGCAATAGGGACTTGGCTAGTAATTCATCCATATAATTTTCCAAGATCTTATGAATATAGTCATGGAATATGGATGTCATGGCCCACTGATATGTGGCACCATCATTTTTGAGACCGAATGGCATCACTTTGTAACAAAATGTTCCCCATGGAGTAATGAAAGCATTTTTATGTTGATCTTCAGGCTGAATCCGTATTTGGTTGTATCCAAAAAAATCATCCATTAGGGAGAGCATTTCATGACATGCGATTGCATTTAAAAGAGCATATATGTTTGGAAATGTGAATGAATCCTTTGGTGTTGCCCTATTTAAATCTCTAAAATCTATGTAGATACGGACTCTTCTATCAAGTTTCCCTATGGGTACCATGTTTGACACCCACTTAGGGTAGTCGATAGGAACTATGAATACTACATCCAATAGTTTTTACAATTCGTTCTTTACCATCAAAGTGATGGTTGGATGCATTTTCCTTAGTTTTTGCTTGACTGGCTTCTTCATGGGATCCAATGAAAGGTTATGAATGACTAACTTTGGATCTATCCCTGACATGTCTTTGTAAGTCCTAGCAAAAATATTTGGCCTCTCCTTGAGGAGAGGAATCAATATGGCTTGTTCCTATGGAGATAGACTTTCTCCAAACTTGAATTTCCTTGGTTAGGTAGGATTATCACTGATGTCCACCTAAAAATTTGCTTTTATATCCATATGTGATCCATCCTCTAGATGATGAGGCATGGGTATCAAATGAATGCCATCGATGAGATTCATAGGACCTACTGACTCAGGTTCCAAACCAACATGGAAGAGATCATATGCACAACCTAATGCAAAATAGAACGACTGTAACATCTCTTCATTGGGGAAGAGGTCTTCTGGCTCTATGGGTGAACTAGCATGATCTCAATCAATAACGTCTATATCAAGATGCAATGATTTTGTAGGATCTGCTGGATTATGAAGTTGAGTGGTCAAATAGATGGAGATTATGTTGATGGATGGGATGAAATCTCTAGGACCACATGGGTGCAATCTTGTCTTAGGGATTTCTCTTCCATACTCATGATGAGGTTTTGGAGGAATGGGAATTTTTTGATCTGGCCCATGATCAGGGCAGAAAATAGGATCATTGTGCTCTAATTGCTCTCTAAATGTAGGTAAAGGGGGATTAACCATATGATGAATGGAAGCTAGGTCAACAGGTCTCCCCAAAAATTGGAACTGAGGGTCTATGGTACAAAGTGCCACCTATATCTCTACTAGCTTGTTGACTTGTCACAAGTGGTGAGGTCCAAGATAAGCCATCTCAGTCTCATCCTCAAAGTCATCATCACTTATCCAGAAACCGTTAGCATTGGTATGTCATCCTAATACAAGGGGCTCATGTCTTGGCCCTAAGTAAGCCATCTCTATTTCATCTTCATATTCTTCATCACTTATGAAGAACCCATTTGCATTTGTCTCTTGCCCCAAAGTCAGGGGTTGATGGCTTAAGCCTAAGTAAGCTCTTTCTGTTGAGTCTTATGATTCATAGTCACTTTCATCTGATGTATATTCAATCTCATCATGGATGGACCATGTGAACCTTTATAAATAGCAAGGCCCTTGATAGGCTAAGCCAATTTGTGCCTCATCATCACTTGCTTCATATATATTCTCCTCATCTTATGAGTTGTACCATGTTGGGGTGGAATCAATTAAGGTGTTTGGATGATAATTTTTTGGAGGTGGTATGTTTACCGTGGCCACTTGTCTATTGCTCAAGTTTGCTATTCTCAGGGATGATAAGGAATGAAATCAATGTCTTCTCCCAACCCTATGCTTAATATTTCCAATGCCACTGCAAGTGAGTCATCTCGACCTTCACTATAATATCCTAAGCTAAATTTATCATAAGGAAGCTGATATAGTGGCTCGTAAGGCCTCCTAAACCCCTGCTCATATACACCAAGGCCATAGCCATGCCAATGGCAATGCTCAAAGTATCTTAGAGAAAAATCAGGATTAGAGAGGTAACAAACATTGAATTTGAATAATTCGTCACCATCTCCTTCTATATATGAAGACTTATGAGCACAGTCCAGGCAGACATAGACAAAATTGGTTTGGTTGGGAGGTATTCCAAGTGGAACCACTATTCCTACTGGCAGCCTTAAGTATTTAGGCCTTCCTATGTCCTGTGCAGACTCAATGATAGGCGTAAAGGTGATGTTTTGCATAAGGTATTCCCCTATGCCTATACTTGCCAAGTGTATTGATGTATGCAACATGGATGACCCCATAGATGATATTGGTGAAGCAGGGTGATAATCACTATCTTTATCTTGATCTTGAGGATCTTACTCTTCCATAAGACTTGGAATTTTAGCAATGGCTATAGTTGGCACTTCTTTGGGCCTCTTTTCCTTAACTAACAGGGCCTTTAGCTTTTGATTGTCTTTTGGTTTTGACGTTGATGGTACTTTAGAAGAATTGACTATCTTGAGTGCACCAGGAGGTGTTGATGTGCCTGGGTCTTTTCTTACCCCTTTGTCTTTGTTATCAACTTGTGTGGTTGGGGATGAAGGTGCCACATATAGGTTATTAGAAGGGATCATGAATTCTCCCATAATATCCATCTAATTAATGTATTTAAAAGGCTCTTCATCGTCCAGAACCACATAGAATTTGCTTTCATGCACATACTTGACACATTGGTGCAAGATCGAAGGCACGCACTTCATGGCCCTTATCAAGGGCACCTTAAGAGGATGTTGTACTGCATAGCACCTTCCAAGACATAACACATCATGGGGATGGTCTTGTGCCCCACCTTGGGTAGGACTATCATTCCCATAGTATTGCATAAAGCATCATTAAAAGCTCTCAATGTGTAAGTTCCTAGAACAATATTGGTCTTGGGTATCTTGAGGTGCTCTATTGTAGTTGTTGTGATGATGTTTATCAATGAACCTGTATCGAACAAAACCCTCTTGAATGGTAAGTTATTGGTGGCTGCTACAATGTTTAGTGGAGGTTCTAGTAAGGCAGCAGAAACTATCTTAATCTCATGATCATATAATCATATTATAGGTTCCTGGCATTCTTGCACTTGTTCCACAAAGTGAGTGAATGCATTCACATCTTGCAGTTGATTCTCAATTGTTCTTAAAATACCATTAGAGTATCCCTATGCTTTGGGTATTGTTGTATGAGCTCACATATGGATAAATTATCTGGAGTCGTCTATGGGTTTTGCTTCAATCTACCATAAATAGTTACCATAGGTCTCATTAGTGGACCTAGAAGGTTGTCTTACCTTTACCTAGGAGTGGTTGGGATGTTCATGGGAGCTACAGGTAGTTGCAATTAACCATAACGCCTAGTCCTTGTTGCTATGTTAATGATCTCAACCATCCCAATGCATCCATGGGTAGGTATTTCAGCTCGAACCTAATTGACTTGGGCCCCTTTCTCTCAAGGGGTTTCATGATTGGGCAATGGGTTTCTGTATATGGCCATGTCTCTATTATCAAGAGCTAGTGGGTTATCAATTCTTCCACCTCAATCATGTTTTGCACTTGATGCTTAAACCTGATGCAAGCCTCAATGTCATGCCTCGGTATCCTATGATAAGGACAAAATTGATCTTCCCTATATCCTTTTGGCTTAGGATGGTTGGGATTTACAAGAGGTATATCAATAAATCTGATCCTCCTGGACTCACTCAACTGATTAATGATTGATTGCATTGATTTTGTCAAAGGCATGAAATAACGAGGTGTCTTGCATTCTTAGTTTCTTCCCTGATTGTTCTTTTGTTCATAGTTGGCTGGCGGGGGATGTGCTTGATAGTTCTGTGGTTGTTATACACCCCCATCCTTGGGTGTAGCCAATACAACTTGATTGACTTGAGCAGGGTTACTCTACTTCTACTTGTACTTGTCATTCTTACCATTCTTGTTCCACTCCTTTTTATTTTGGATATTAATGGTTCCCTCATCTACTTTTATCTCTTCTATGAGCTTGGCCTATGCCAAAGCTTCCTCAAATGAAGAATACTATTGGATTTGTATCAAGAGGGAGATATGTTTAGAACAACTTTTGGTAAACATACGAATGATCTCTTTTGTGGGAATGGAGAATGATAATTTTGCCATGATTTTTCTCCATCTATTCCCATAATCCATTACTAGCTCATCATCATATTGTTTTAGGTTTTCCAGGTCTGAAAGGTTCACCTTCTTCTTAGCACCAAAGGAGAAATGCTTCAAGAATACATTTACTAGTTGTTCAAAGTTGGTTATGCTATGCTTAGGTAGTTGGTTGAACCATTGAGTGGCAACACCTAAAAATGTCATTATGAATTTTCTTAGCATGAGAGCATCATTGTATTCAAGATGAAAACAAGCATTGATAAAATTGGTGACATGCTCTTGTGCATCCTCTTCACCTTTAAACTTCTCTAACCTAGGCATCTCAAAGTTCTTAGGATATGGAGGGCTAGGGATTGATGGGCACAATGGTTTATTGTGTATCTTGCTTAATGTTGGTGAGTTCCCATCTACCTTTTGTTTCTCAAAGGTTTTCATCTTTTTAGCAAGCTCTTGAAATACCTTTTATACATGGATTTCCTCCTCGTGCAAGCCTATTCGCATTGGCCATGGAGGTAACTCTCTATCCATTTTATTTATTCCATTTTCCTCCCCCATACGAGGGGACTCAGGATTGTTATCTTGGTTTTTTATGTTTGCCCTCCCCCATTAGTTGGATTTTGTTCATGATTTTGTGGGGGTTTCATTGTGGGATATCTTATCTAGTGTGCCTTTCCTTAGGTGAGTCAGTGTATCTTGTTCTTTGGTGGTCACCACCATTTATCTATAAATTGTTAAGAGCTAACTGCTCATATTGCTCTCTTAAACGCTGCTCATGTTTGTGCAAGATTCTTTCTCTATGTTTCTCTTGTTCGAGAGCTTCCACTAACTCTCGCTCTTTGCATAATACATTTTCTAACCTCCTCATTCGATCAGTTTGTGTTGTTGTATAAGACTCATGTTAATATGACTCTATTCTTGTAGTCTTGACTCACAAATTTCTTGAGGGGGTTTTTGTTGTATATGTACTCTTGCTAGTTAAAGTGACTTGTTCAGTGTACTATTGAATATCCCTATGATCAAACTCCATGCGTCTTCTATGGGGTCACTCTGAGGTACCCCTAGACTAGGAGGTATGTTTAGAAGTCATATTTTGTGAGCTTCCAGATGCAAAGTTCTCAGTAGCTACAGTTCTTTGGGTTGGTTGAGTAGGAAATCAATCCAACCTGTCTAGTTGTCTTGTTATCCATGGTTGGTCCTGTGGGGTGCCATTTACTCCTACAAGTTCATAGTCTATGGGAATATTTCCTTTTGTGTGAAGGGTTTCTTCTATATTATTCCCATGACTATATGTAGATCTAGTTTCCTACCCTTCAGTGGGCAGACCTATTTCATATGTTTCTTGTGAGTCTTGAGGTGTTGAAATTCTTGTTTGCCTTCTTGATGAAGAGATATTGATGGTGATATGTTTTCTCCATGTGGATGGAGATGTGGCAGTCTCGTCATCCCTATGTGAAGAATGGGTCTTAGAACCTTATTTATGTCCATGTGAGGAGGAAGCCCTTGAAGTTTCCTCATGTCTTTGATATGTTTCTATGTGTTTAGAGGAGGCCCTTGAGGTATCCTCATGTCTCCTTGATGAGGATGGCTATGAAGCCTCTTTTTTTATGTGACTTTGTTCCATGATGTGGTTCCTTACTTGGGGTTTCTCGAGGATATCCCCCAAGAGTTGAGTTATCACCCCTTAGGCTCATGGAGATACGTCTCATGGTCTTACGGGTAGGTCGTTCAACATTAATATGACTCAGCCTATGGGTATGAATTACTTCTGTCTCTCCCTCGGTATTAGACCGAGGGTGTTTACTTCTTGTTTTGACCATGTTGTTTTATGACTTGATCTTTTGAGTTTTCTATTTAGGAATAACCACACAATTCCAAACAAATGTTTATCTTGATTACCAATTTAAGTGTGCCCTAAACTGTTTGGTGTGTTTTAATGTGTTGTTCTTTTGATTTCTTTGCTCTTGTTCTTATATTAAGAATGAGAAGAATCATCCATAGTTAAAATCAAGTACACTCATGCCAAACATGATTTTATCGAAAGAAGCTAGGGTACATCGCTGAAGACCCAATGGAGGGTTCACCTAGCTCTTCCACTCTGAACCAATAATTGTTCCAATAGTGGGAGACAGTTTGAACACAAGTAACTTAGTGTCACTATAATTAAGTTTTCCAATCCATTTCTAGGAAGCTCTAGGGGGCAAACCAGTGGAAGGAGATGAATTCCAACATCACTAGATTGAATTGAAGGTTGGTGATGAAATCCAATTCTTGAATGTTTAAATGAGACGTACGTGTGTGGTGTTCATTTTAAGCTTGTGTAACATAAAGCGCATCATATAACAACAATAATTCTTTCCTATATGCCTAAGTGCAAAAAAATATGTTTCAATATTCAGAAAGATGCATGAACTACTATGATTTTTATGAGTGCACTTTATCTCATGCAACTATGGCCTCTAGCAGGGCCTTAAAGCAAGCAAAAAACATACAATGTCTAGCATGTTGGATTCTAGCACAAAATTTTTGGGCATAATCCACTGTTCCTAGCAACGCCTAGTGGAAAATTCAAAATAAGATCTAAGATATGCGAAATGCTAAATTATTTCTTCTTTATTATTTCAATTTCCAAACTCAAATGTGCTTTAAGTTCTCTTTTTTGAACACACAAAAGCAGAAAAAAAGCTATAAATTATCATAAAAGCTATACCAACCTTTGATCCAGCTCAAAGAGTCAATGTTTTGATCTCTGATGCACTCCAGTCTTGGCCGCTATTGACCAGAGCAGCTGGTTCTTGGCTGCTGTATCTCATAGCGGCTAGTTTATGGACGTTGTAGCTTAGAGTAGCTAGTTTCTGGCCGTTGTAGCTCAGAGCGACTAAACCTGCACACAAAATTAAGTTAGTATTCTAGCTAAAAATGAAAAATTAGTGGTTGTCCCACCATGATCGCCATTTGTAGCGACCTCGAGAACGTGCTCATCGGTCCCTTTTCTAAAACCCTACTTGAGATGCTATTTAAAATACCAAAGATAAAATGGAAAGACAAGAGGAAAAAGCATATAACATGAAATAACAAAAGACAGATCTCTTTATTGATATTGAATCTCGGTTACATGTCGATCCCTCTTAGGGATACCCATTTTGATACTATAAATTACAAGTGGGTAAGGAGTGCCCATTTTGTGAAGAGGTGGTGCACTTATAAAATCTTCCTGGTTCCACACACAAAAATTTATGTGGGCTTAAAGATGCCTCCTTCTCCAGGGCTATCTCCTAGAGAGATTCCTTTTTCTCTCATATGTTGTAACCTTCATCCAATGTACCTATGGCCCTGCAAGCAATGGAACAACAACACACTTTTAGGTGTTCAATATTGCCTCCCTGGATGAGGTTGTTAGTAATCAAAGAATGTAACAGAAATATGATAAAACAATACCATGGAATCAAGTAAATCTATGCTAATGATATAAGAAAAAATATAAAATATGCTATGTCTATCTAATCCAAGCCTACGGGCCACTGTCCAAGACAACAACCGCTAAAGAAAACCTTGCTCTCCTTGCCCCAAAGCTATGGGTCAAAGACTATGATCTAATATTGAAGAAAGTAGGTGTTATGCCCTTTGATTTTTCAAAGCTCCACTGCACACGTGATCTCAAAGATAACTCTCTCTCTAATATTATCTCCTATACATGATTCGAGTCTCTATTCTATGTATGATAAAATATTAAAGGATCTATGGATATGATAAGGCTACCTATATCCTGGTACTCTTAGGCTTGCACATTTTATAGTGTGAAACCCTAGGTCTATGTCCAAGCCCTAGAAATGAATTTCTCATGTGTAGTGCAAGTTAGCATGAGAAGCTCTTGTCTATTGTCTATATTTGAAGGCTAGTTAACTAAAATATAACTGCCCACTTGAGTCTTCTATGTAAACTGTTTGTTAGAATGAGAATATTTTGTCCTTTATTTATGCTTGGAGGTTAGTTAACTTAAGTATAAATGCAAACTCAAGTATCCTATGTGAACTGGTCATGAAAAGAAATGCAAACTCACTCTCGCTCACCTTTATTGCATGTAGAATGCCACTTCTACCTGATATTGGGTCTGTTTGTCATAAAACCACTTCTTATTGCCTAGTCACTATCGTCTGCAGTGGCTATGATCTGGCCACTATCATCTGTAGTGGTTAGGTCTAGCCACTCTAGGCTTGAGTGGCTAGAATCTGGTCACTCTTGGCTTGATCGACCAAGCTTGGATGACTTGAAAAGGCCCCAAATGAGTGGTGAGAACCACTTTTGATGCTTGGAAAGTCCAATATTATGTCTTATGATCTTATGAGTGTGTCTGTGTAAGTAGCTCCCCTAATCATGACATGATTTAGGTGTCTAAAAAAAGCATCTGTACAAACTATGAATTTCTTAGAGGGATCTGGTATTTTAATAATTGTGAGAGTTTTTAATTTATTTTTGAAGGTTCTAAAAGCCTCTTCATATTTATCTATCCATTTGAAATTTGTTCTCTTCCTCTTTATTAAATGTGCAATTTAAAAAAAATCTTTTACAAAATGCTTGTAATAGTTTTCCATGCTCATAAAAATCTGCACTTCGATAATATTCATGGATGTAGGCCTGTCTATAATATTTTTAGTTTTCTTGAGGTCCACAGTAATCCCATAAACCAAGATAAATATGCCCCAAACATTGTACTTGAGGTGTATAAAACTCACACTTAGAAGTTTCCCATACAGCTAATTCTTTCTCTAAATTTCAAGTATAGTCCTCATGAATTGTTCATGCTCATATTCGTTTTGGTAATGGATTAAAATATCATTAAAAAACATAAGAAAAAAATGATCTAATTGTTCTCAAAACACACTATTCATAAGGTTCATATATGCAATCGGGGTATTTGTCAAGCCAAATGGTAGAAATGTGAACTCACAATGGCCATATCTGGTTCTAAAAGCCATTTTGTGGGTATCCTTCTCAAAAATTCTTAGTTGATGATACCTAGACCTGAGAAGATTGTGGCCCCTTTCAATTGGTCAAAGATGTCATCGATTCTAGGTAAATAATACCTATTCTTGATAGTTACCTTGTTAAGCATTTGATAGTTGATGTATACCCTCATAGATCCATCTTTCTTCTTAATAAATGATACAAGAGCACCTCATGGCAACACACTAAATTTAATGAGTCCCTTATCCAAAAAAAATTGAAGTTGTCTTTTGAACTCTTTGCAATTTAATGGGGGTCATTCTATGCAGTGAACTTACAATTATTGTCATTCCAAGTAGAATATCTATGGAGAAATCAAACTTCCTTTGGGACGGAAAACTTGATAAATTATTAGGGAATGCATCCTCAAACTCATTTAATACTGGGTGCTTTTAAAAAATTTGAGTTAGACTCAGTTTCTTCCTTTTTATTTAACTTAATAACATAAATTATACCACCCTTCCATATAGCTTTCTTAACTGGCATGCCTGACAATAAACATAGCCTGAATGAATCACGGTCACAATGGACTCAAATATGTTGATTTGATTCATCTGTAAAACTTAACCATATTTCTTCAAAGTTTAGGAGGGTTTTAAGAGCTAATCTATACCCAAAATAATTTCAAAGGTATGTAGAGGAGCTACATATAAATGCTAGCTATTTTTTTCCTTGAGTTAGGGTAATTTATGGGTTAAATAGACATTGGTTGACTGTATGAGTTTACCCTAATCCATATTCAACCTTCAACCCATTAGCCAAAATCCTAGCCTTTATAGTATGTCCCTCAAAATACTAGTAGAAATAAAATTGCTTGTTGCACTACTATAAGCAAACATATATATTACCTCTCAAAGCTAAGGGGTAGCTTACTCCTGATCTCCAAGTTTTGTACAAATTTAAGGAGGTTGCTCTCTTGATGCCTCTTTTTATAAAATCTTTGAGGAAATTTATTAGCATTGTGTGGCCCTCCACAATTATAGTAACCTTGCATTGGTTCTTGAATCTATTTCTTATCCTTTTGAGTACTTGTAGAATCCAATTTACTCTTACAATTCTTAACCAAATTCTTTGGTTTAATTCCTTGTTTGATGTTCTTCTTTCCTTTCATAAACTTTGGTTTCTTCCCCATATTTTCCTTCTTAATTATACATCCTTGCTCGATGAGAAGATCTATATTTTCTTGTTGTGATTCTAGCCTTTCCATCAGTAGTTTAATCGTATATGTGGATTGTTCCAACTACTCTTAAAACAATTTCATAGTTGTTGTAAGATTTTCCATTAACCTCTGGCCATAAAAGATCTATATTAATTATTTGGTTTTAGGTTACCAAACTCACAAACTATAGTACATAAAGAGCTCCACAACCTAGGACTTTGCAACCTAGTGCTTTTATATCGATTGTAACAACCCAAGTCTAACACATCTAGTTGTCCATTTTAGTCTTGCATACTGGTTTCTCAAAGAGAAAAAATTGCCTGAATTCAAAGATCAGGTAAGACTCAAGGTAAAATTTTGGTGTAAATAGTTTGTATATCACCCAATGTTGTATTTTTACAAGGTATAAGCCTACTTTTGGAAATATCAACCACTACATATAGTCTCCCAAGTGGACGAGATTGGTCAAATCCCATAGAAGGTGCCTTTTTGTGAACCTATCTTCTCCTCTACAAGCAAGGTTCACAATTAGGGTTGTCCACTAGGGCCCAGAACACCTAGAGGGTGGACACATACTATTACCATACTTTATAATGAAGTACTTAGGATCCTTTTGACCTAATTTTCTATCCCATATTTTGAACATGCAAGGGGTTAGCATAAATATGCCTTATTCCTAGTTGAGAGTCCTAATTCTTTGGAGTCAACTAGGGCCCACCATAACACTGGCTCAAGTATTGGTATCCCTTGTCATGGTATGATTAACAAGGATTTATCCCATACCAACTCATCGCTAAGTTTACTAGCATCGATATTTTGCTAGCTATCTCCTAGCATCGGTATCTTTCTAGCTATCTCCTAACCATATAATGAGCAAGAGATCCATCATCGTACTACTCATTTAAAAACCTAGAGGTGATGTCCCATACCATCCCTAATTACCTTATCATATTAACCTTGCTCATCAAGAGTGTAGCCACTCCTGAATCATAGTGATCATATTCCTCATAATCATCAGTATTGGGTGTTAGTGTTTTACCATCCTCCTTGATGGATATTCAATCATCCTTCTCGATAAAAAGATTTAAATATATTATTCATCCTTCATGATGATAAGGTTTATAGGGAAATTAAATCAAGGTTTTATAGGTCTTCTACTCAAATTCCAAACCTTAGGTTATTTATATATCCACAAAAAAATCTCATATTGTTTTAAATAATTCCCATTGTGAATTTATAAAGAAACATTTTCAAATGATACACATAAAATTAAATTTAAATATACAAAATAATTGAAGTAATATGAACAATACTCATTAATACTTTTGATAATTATAAGGATAATCATAAAGAACAAATTTAATAAATGATACCCAAAGTAACTTTATCGACCGGATTATTTCATCGATTGCCAACCACTTAAGGTATAGTTATATAACATTTTTTGAATACATATTTAAGGTACATTTTCCTATAGTTTATTCGAGGTAACCTATTCCTTCATATTTTAATTTTTTTCAAGGAATAACAACATATTATATATTCACATTTGAGAATACAAAAAAGTCCCTTATTAAAGAATTGTATTATGGCCTCTATTAATACCAAAGTGATTTTCATACACCTCAACATCATACTTAACTATATGTAACTCTTTTTAAAGGATTTATTACATGCAACCATGATCTAAAATTCCATTATATAAAGCATGCAATAGAAAAACTAAATGGGAATGCTTTTACTTAAGACAAGGAGTTAAGGTTTTCAAAAATAAATGAAGTTAATAACTTCTATTTTCCTCACAAAATTTCTTTTAAAATCATAGGTTCTATTTAACATTATATAATGTAAATATACATGGTCGTTGACCAAACTTAACTAATTATTCTTCACCTTCATTATTTAATATTTGAGAGGTATTCTAGAGTAATTTGATATCTAGCTATGTTTTGTTACATAGCATAGGACGGATCAATGCTCCATAAGAGGTCATACAATTTAATATGATTAATTAGATTTCTTCCAAGGAATTTTAATAGTTGGTAAGGCATATCAAAAATACCTACACTGGTGAAATATTCTACGACATCTAGTTCAAGCTAGAGTGTCACTCGATTGATTATCTCAGAGGCTATACTTCTAGTGGAACTCTGAAAACTATACTACAGTGCAATATTTAATTAATGTTAATCATTTTGTATTTTTTTCTATATTTTTGCAAGGTTTTAATGAAATTCTCTTGCCTTATGTGAACACCATATGGGTTAAAATTAATTTGACACTAAACTATTCACAATTTGAAAGGAGCACATAAAAAAGTAAACTTTCTTGAGATTAAATCTGAATGTTTTCTTTAATCAATAAATAAATTTCCAGCTATGTCAACTATCCAATGATGGCATTAGAACATTCAAGGCAGAAGATATAAAGTTTTATTTTTCTGTAATTTCCTAAAGAACATT
Organism: Wollemia nobilis; assembly: GCA_028583015.1. Classification (NCBI taxonomy): domain Eukaryota; kingdom Viridiplantae; phylum Streptophyta; class Pinopsida; order Araucariales; family Araucariaceae; genus Wollemia; species Wollemia nobilis. Next base: position 18,161,924 of record JAQPPZ010000521.1, read on the forward strand.
AATCAAATAATTAATATTTAAAAAATATTACACAAAAAACACCACAAATATTAAGTTCAACAATGGAATAGTTTCATTTGAACTCTACTTTTATATTACTCTTACGCAAGGGTTCGGTTTACTCTATTAAAAGGTCCTACATTTTATATGTACAAAAAGTATATCCAGTAAGTTTTCTAGGTTTGGCACACCTTGATATTTCTTTATAAAATAACATATTTAACTATTACATATTTCAAATTAATAAATTCATGTAGCATAGCAAATCATTCCAAATATGTTTCTATCATGTACCTACTATAGGGTTAACATGGGTTAACAAAATGCTATATCTCCATTATATATATATATATATATATATATATATATATATATATATATATATATATATATATATATATATATATAATAGTTTAACCATAGTGTAGAGAGTACTTTATCTCATCTAAAGCCTCCATGTAAAACCAACGAAGCACCTAGTCTCGACTAGCACAACTTGGTGAGAGTAGGAGTTAATTGGGATATGTGGGATCAAAACGATCCTAATAATAATATGTATGCAAATACATGAGGTAATTCATCATACAAGAATATAATAATGCATTTCATAAATTCACAACACACAATCAATATTTAAACATGGTTTATATATATTCTTATGAGAGGACATAGAGGAGCTCCACCTACTCAGTCCATGGTTACCTCACACTGGAGGATAGTTAACTATTTTAGGTTTTCCTATCATATTTCTTTCACATTAATGTCCAAGTACAAACATGGGGCTGGTTGTGTGTTCTCTAAGTTGAACAAAGACTTCAAATATGAAGTAGTAGTGCACCAATTTAAGAAACCATGACACTCAGCAATAAAAACAAATAATCCAATTCATATAATTCCAGTAGATGTGGATTTAGAAAATAGGAAGAACAAGGAATGCATTTCACATGAGAAACACCATAATTACACATATCCACAATCATATTTACGTATCTACTAACAATACATTCATCAAATAAGCATTATGGCACAAACAAGCATTATTACTCAAACTATAAGAATATAACTCATATAACTCCAACCTGAAATCCTTTGTTGGAAATTCTAAGTTCTTCTCCAATCCAAGTTATATACGTATACAAGAAATTACCAGGACCCTAAAATCTAATTCATCCTCCCTTATATATAAAACAACCATAAGGACTCAATGACACATAAGATAAGGCATGCATACAATTCCTTTTGGACAACTGTTGGGTGGCATCTTATTAGGATTTATAGGGGAAATTTTTACATATAAGAGAACATAATTCTTATTTGGTATCAGAAGAGTGATGGTTTATTTATTATTATTTTATATATTTATGTATTATATATATTATTTTATTTTTATTTTATATTTTCTATTTTATATAATTAAATGATACTTTTTACAATCAAATATGAAATAAGTAAAATATGACACATAATCCATTAAACAAAGCATATGCATAATGCAAACAAATAATTAGGATACTGCTATATGAATGCAATTTGTGAGATTCCATATACTCACATATTGTGGTGTTTTTTTAGACCTCCCTCATATCCCTCCTTACCTCTTATGATCGATTCTACTCTACCTGTCTGAAGGAGAATACTTGGTTCTTTTGCAATGAATATCACTCATTCTACCTGAATATGGGTACTTTGGTCCTGCAACCACAAAGCCGTCAGTAGTACCACATCCTAAAATTAAAAGCAAGTAAATTAATAGCTTAATTTGGAGGGTTGTTACAACTGGCCTACTAGATGTTACCCCATCACCAATCGCATGCTTGTTCTTATAATAATTTTTAGTGGTCTTATAATATTTCACTTTAAGTTATCCTCTTCTGATAATATCTTGTTCTACCTTTCTTGCTAGGTCAATTGTTTGATCAAAATATGTGATAGTTGTCGTTTTCAATGCATAAGGTAATTGCTATTGCAAATTTCCAAAAAATATCTCAAGCATGTCTCAATGAGGTAAGATATATATCAAGCATCCCACTAGACTCCTATATTGAGACAAAAGTTTTGAAATAATCTATTCTTTACCTTGTTTTAAGATGTAAACATATTTTATGGTCACATTGTTTTCAACATAAACACCAAATTTTTGAATGAATAATTCAACTATTTCTTCAAAAATTCTCAAAGAATGGCTGGGAAATCAATAATACCACTCTAATTCCATGCCACCAATACTCTTAGGGAACATATTTAGCAACAACATGTCATCATATATGATATCATGACAAGTTGTTCTAAACATTCTTAAATGCTCAATTGGATCTTTTGTTCCCTTATATATAGGTAAAACTAGTATGGGAAAATGCTTAGGATAGGTCCTAGTAGCAATTATAGGGTCTAACGTATGATTGCACATTTTTCTATAGTTGTAGGTTAAACTATGGGGTTGAATCATATCCACTCTTGAAACCAATTTTTCTACCATATTAGTTAAACTTTGCACCTTGGGATTGTTGTTGTGTAATACCCTTAGATTCCCTAAGGGAGGGGTATATGTAGGTTTTTGAAAGAGTACTTGGTTATTATATGTGGTATCTTTCTATAGAGGATAACTAAAAATTGGTGGAACAAAAGAAATAATATTGATATTAGCATAATGAGGAGGAAATTGAAAATAATCTTGCATGACACTACTAGTTGGAAGACCTTGTGAACTCCTTCCAATGTTGGTGGTTACAATAGTGAGATAAGTTGGTTGATGGATAGGATTACCATAATTTAGAGATTCAAATAAAGGGTTAGTATGAAAATTCCTAGGATTTATTATTGGAGGAGGAGGAGTCTAACCTCTTTTTATTTGAGCTTCCCGCACCATAGCTTCAAGCAAGTCTACCTTATAATGTTTTATAAAACCCCAAATATGATCAAATGATTTAAATATGTACCACCCATTAGGCCCTTCAAGGGGATCATAGTTTATCTTAGTTTCCATATTTTCTTGTCCTTATTCATCAAGGTTATGGTTCTCTCTATCAATTTTGTCATCTTCTCGAGGAACATGATCAGACTCTAAACACCTTAACTAACTTATAAGGAATAGAGCCATTATAAAAACCAAAAGGATAGAAAATAAAAGTGATAAAAAAAACACAAGAAGATTTTTAAGGTATTTATTAATGTTCTTCTAATTCTAAGCAAATAAATTAGTGATCTTGTTTAAAGTTTTCAAAAGAAAAGCAAACAAGGACAAGGCTTCCTAATTTGTCCACTAAGAATTCACATTAGGTTCACCAAATATGTAGAGGGGGAAAACTACCCTACTACATATGATTCTCAACTAGATCCGTTGGGAGCCAAGGTGACCATGAGGGTATGTTATAAATCTACACTCAGTGGGAAAAGGGGAAGGGTTCACTAGGAATAGTTTTAGGACTCACTCCAATTTTGGGGTGGAATGTTTTTAAATGTGTCAAGTAAGCATGCACATATGTTTGGCTTTTGTAAAACTACACTATAAAAATATAAAGAACAATACAAGACACAAGATGCAGGAAGACAAGAGATAACCCTAGAATGATTATTTGCTTGAATGATCACTAACCCTAGGATTAAAAAATAAATATTTTGATCAAGGGTCCAAGGGAAATGCACAAACAAGGTTATAACCCTATATGCACACTATGTGCTTTTATTCTACTTTTATTCTTTCAAATGCCTAGAAATTTGATCAAATGTTTTTCTTTACTTGTGATATAGGTTTTTGAATAAAAAATGAATAGAAAACAAACACCAAATAGCCTAAATATATATTAGGGTACTTATCTAATTTGGTGGTTATTCCAAGCTTTTTATTACATCCAAAAATGTCACACAACTTCAATCCTGTAAAATAGCTTCACAAAAACCCTCAAAAAATATGATCAATGTTAGGGGGTTGCTTAGGCCACTATATGATTGTACTTGGAGGTGTAGTATTCAAGCCTCCTAGGTCCTTTTAGATAATCTTTAGAATGCAAAAGTGAAAGTTGACCTTTTTAGAAGATGGACAAACAGAATACAATGCAATAGAACAGTATGATGAATAGAGTGTGTATTATGCAATTATGCTCTAAATGTAACATGAAATACAGATCTAGGATTTAGGGATAAAATTCTACCTCCAAGCCTATAACAAGTGAAATTGTACCTTGTATAGGGTAGCCACAATTTCGCTACTAACCCCAAGCCTATCATAGATGAAATTGTGGCCTATATGGGGCAGCCATGATTTTTTTGTTGATGAAATTGCACCCTATAATTATGGGATGCAATTTTACAAAAAAAATAAAAAGGAGTAGAATAATGCAAAAAATAAATAAAAGATGTGAAATTTAATAGTATATGAATGCAAACGAGTGAAAACAACCTGGTGGTAGCAAAAAAGTAGAAAAAATGGTGAATAACCTCCATGATAGTAGACTCCTCAGGGCTCCAACACTTATCCACCAAGAGAAACTAACACCAAATAAGAATGCAGTGAAATAGCAATCCCATAGTAGAAGAGCACTTATTAGCATGAACAAATGAGCAATTCAAGATTTGGATTATCTAGAAGATTCATTGGGTTTTTTATTTACGATTCTTAATTCAAAAAGAAGGTTTCAAACCCTTTATTTATAAGGGATTTGAAACAAGGATGTGCAGGAAAATCAAGAGAAAATTGACGTTAAAAGAGGTCAATTTGAAAATTATGGTTTTCTAAGAGAAAACCTTGGCTAGGTGAATTCATGCCCTATAAGGGCCAACCATGAATTCGCAATAGCTAGATCCATGTATAGTTTTTTGGTACTTTGGGAGACCAAACAAAGAACAGGACTATAATTATACCATTAAAAAGCTCTTTCTAAGCCTGATCCAATGGTATAGGATTTGAAAGGAATTGAGAAGATTTTATGGGGTAAAAGTTAGCTCAAATATGACCCTACTTTTCTGAGAGAAAAACTCAAGATCTAAGTAAAATGACTCATCTTAATGGGTTAATTTTCCATGTCTACAATTGCATCCACCCTCCCAATGTTGATGAAGTTAGCTAATATATTCTTAATTTTTTTAAAATTAGCCCAATTTATATAAGCAAATAAATGATGAAGTAGATTATTTGATATTTCTAGATCCTCTTTACACAAAGCAAACCTAAAAGGTCCATGATATCTTCTTTGTAAATTATCACCTCTAAAAACTCTGCTTTTGACTACTAACCAAGGAATATTAAGGGCCTAGGGAAAGCCTCAAGTTATTAAAATTTCTTTTGAGGAAAATACTTGGGAGTAGAAAATTCCAATTGCTCCAAAACCTTAAATATTGAATTAACCAGTAATTTGTATCTTTTGATAGATTCCAAATAAAATTGACCTTCTTTGTAAAATAGGAAAATAGAATTCTTAAAGCATATTTTGTATCTCATTCATTTTTTTTTAGATCGTATTCCTTTACTAAAAGAAAATTAATATTTGTAATTACTAAACATCATTGTAATTTGATATTTGAACCTTTATAGTATAAACAAGCCCAAGATAATAGTCACCATTTTTTATTCAAAATGATGAGGGCATCATATTACAATTATTTGTAAGAAATAAACTATGCAAATAAATACAAACCTAGCTAGGAGAAAGAGGGGGCATGTGAATGAACATCGATCCTCATCATGCCTCCCCACAATAGAAGCATTGGATTCCAATGCTTTCAGAAGAGAAGAAAATTCATGAGACATCTGATGAGAAGAAATCCAATGAGCCTAATATGGAAATTGCCCATGTCAAGCCATGATATAAGAAGTGGAAGAACCCTAGTGAGTCTAACAAGTCTTGGTTTCATAGACGTGATCATAATTCAACTATGACTAAGAATCAAGAACCACAACAATAGGATGATTTATGGTAGGTTTGGTCTCCAATGTATAATCATGATATAGCTTCAAAATATCTGCATTCATGGTCTCATGTATCCAAAGGTGTATGGAAAGATCAAGGTAGAAAGCATCATTGGACACCAATTGAAGGATAGTATAAGGCCCAACGAATTGGTTTAATTTTGTTGTGTCTTATCTAAAAAATAACATTAGACAAAAATATTAATTATAAAATTTCATTTGTCAAGACTAATATCTAAAACTAAATAGACAAAGAATCGGTTTCATTTTCCTTTTTGACATAGAAATTTTGCTATGTGTCTTGTTGATTGCATTAGTATTTTGGCCCATGTAAATTCATTCTTCCATCACTCCATCGATTCATCAAGACATTATTCTTCCTCCTTAATTTGTACCTCCTACTACTACTCCTCTTGCTCCTCCTATTGTTCTTCCTACATTTGAGCAGCCTTATTCCTTATTGCCTTCATAGGTTCTAGTTGTTCAACAATTCCACAACTTTCATAGCAGGTGATTGCTCCTCATCGATGTCATTCACCACTTGGAAAGTGAGTTGCACCAAACGTTATTTCTCCACATTAGCATTTTGAGGTATCATCAACCTTGTTTCACTTGGCTATGAGATGGCTTCTCAAGATATGTATTCAGCATTTCATGAGTCACCCTTCCACTTTGATTGTAAAATCATTGGAGTCCAATGCTTCTTGAGTGGGGAGGTATGATGAGGGAATCATGTATCATATTATTAGTACCTAGGATTAGTTTCTTATTTTATTCCTACGCTAATCTAGGTTGCTAATAATAATGTGAGTTGTTATTATCATGTATGTTTCTAGATAGTCCTAGTTGGCATTCTAAGTTAGTCATTAGCTTAAGTTAGCTAGTTGTTAGGATAGGACTGGTTGTTATCTTTTACCATCACTTTAGCCATTTTTTTATGATTTTGTGGAAGTGTTTAATATATTTTTGGCACCTTAGCATCTATATATTTGATGTACATTAATAAATAATTAAGTTGGATTTAAATCCTTAGTACAAAAAAAGAAGATAAGTCTTAAATGAAGTTTTAGAACATAAATTTACAAAATATACCTTACCATATAATATGTATATTGATCAATTTCAAGCTATATGATATAAAGTTACATGTCACCAAACTATCATGTATGGTTTGTTTAATTAACAATTTTACTACATCCTTAGAACCAAATTATTTTGAGCAACACTTTTACCTAAATATTTCCTTGATCCTTGAATAATACAAAACCAAGTTTTGTCCCAAGTGCCAAAATAATACGTTTGCAATCTTGCAATCCTACTTGTCTAATACTCTTTCCTTTATAAACCTTATCCCACTTAGATAGAGAAATTCTAATTTTTTCCTCACAAACTTTTCAAATATAATCTCTTTGAAACTTGTTAAATATATATTCTATAATAATTTACAATCTTGAGAGTAAAATCATATATGCCAGGGTATATTACAATATCACCTTTAGGAGTTGTAGTATTCCATCCATGGTTAAGATCTTACCCTTCTAACTTCCCAAACAAGATTGTATTCTATCCAAACTTGGTGAAAGATTCATATTCTTCCCTTTATTAGAAAAATAAATACCTAGATATACTGATGATAAATTTATAAATTTGAGAGCTAAAATATTCATAATAATCCATTTTAAATATAGGGAACTACTAGTGTGAAAGATATTATATTTTATCATATTATCTATCCAACAAACATCTTATAACATGAAAATATTGATCTACATTATATGTCATTTATAACTAAGGGCTAACCCTAAATAAAATTATCAATAAATTAGACATGGTGTTTAAGGGACCATTATTTACAACATGAATACCTTTAGTTTTATATTTTTCTTTTACCTTTGAGAAATCTCTTTCAATGCCTCAAAAAAATAATAATAAAGGATTAGAAGATAGTGGGTTCCCTTTGAAAATTCCATAGGAAGATTCAAAGTATCCAATAGAGAATCATATTTGAACATCTATTCCATTAACCAACCTTGATCAAAACCAAATTTTATGAGAATATCATATAGAAAACTCTAGCAAATGCTATTATATGTTTTTAATATAATATTATGAGCATATATAGGGATTTTCATGGAATGAATAAAATGCATTACTCCTTGTGCAATTATTATATTACTAAGGATTTTTTTTGGTAAGTAAAAATTTTTGTTAAGGTGGGTTTTGAAAGGAGTCCCAAAACCTTGATACAAAAGGATAAAAAATATTTGCAGGGAAAAGGAGCAAGAAAATAAAAGAGGCATGTTGCCTACAATGTAAAAACCAAAAAAAGGGGCTAGACACCCACATCCCAACATTCTAACAAAAAGTGTGTCCCAAGGCCCATCCTACACCTCATCCTCAAGAACGTCCCTCTGTCCTCTAGCTACATAGTTTCCTCTTTAGCATCCTTCACCTCATCCTTGCACCCATATTTCCTTGCATATTTGATGGCCTTAGGTTTATCTATACCCTTAGGGTCATCCATGATAATTCTAGGGAATGGTTCACAAAAGAAAATCATGTTCATGGTATTTCTCATCTCCTTTAGGGAAGACAGGAAATCCTCATTCTAGGAAATAGTTGTGGATATAGTTTTGGTCACCAGCTTCTAAAGCATCACAGTGGTGTGTTCATTGCCTTCATCATCTAAGACCACCTTCAGAATTGAAGACTATCTTTGGCACATCTTTTTCTTGAGGTGAATAGACAATCTAGTCATGCTCATTGGTTCATCACCCTTGAACCTCTTCCCCTTTGATGCCTCAATGTCCTTAATGGTCTCCATAGATTTCCTATTCCTCGACAACAGGGTTGAACCAAGGGTCATCACAGGATTTGTGGAAACATTATCCTAGAGAAGACCTTGGGAGAACTAGAATTACCCCTAGGGTTTTCCTCAGGGAGGATAGGATCAACAAGGGGGATTTCAAGGTTGTGAATCAGAAGGTGATTGTAAATTATTTTGAAAATACCTTGGTGAGACAGGAAAGCTTTGCTCTTTTTTTTCCTACAATTATCTATGGAATAATGCATAGAGTGGAATAAAAACTCATGGATATTGATAACATTAATATCATGAAAGTGATTAACGAATGCTAAATGGAAATTGTATAAATTTTTATCAGGGTTATCTATAGTAAAAGAATTGCATGATAGGCTTCATAAATTTGTTCTAGGGGGAAGGAAAGTCAGACCTATACATACCAATATTGGCCAACTTGAGCATTTTAACCTTATCAGGGAACTCCTTGAGCTCCACTTCCCAATTATGTTTTTCTCTTCTTATTGATCTCCTAGTCAAAGGTAAACCGATAATTTCCACTAGTAACTGTGTATCAACTATGTAATCCTTACAACATATGATTATCTTACCCTTATCACAACTATAGATAAATGCCATTGTAATGTCATAATCATTCCTTGAGAACTTCCTTAGAAAGGGGAGACAACCTCTCTCATCCAAGATATATTCGACAAGCATATCAACCTCCAAGGTATCTGGCTCCATGAAACTCATGATTAGGCAGAAAGGACTCAAGAGCCTACACTAAAAAATATATGGATGGAAGAAAAGTACCAGAAGGATGGAATTGGGCTTGGATTGGGGAACCCTTATAGGAAGTAATACCTTCTATGTTGAGACACAAAATTTTTGGGCATTGGGGCAAATATTGGAAAATCTCTCCTCAGGAATATAATGATCATGAGGGAGTTCTCGGGGCTTCTAGGAATCATGACAATCTTGGATGAGTTTATTCTACACATGACTCCAAAAACCATGCAAAAAAACCTTCCTATAGAAATCAAGCATCTCGAATTTAGGAGGCCTTTGGAAAGTACAAAAGGGGCATGGCGGTCAGTGACATTTATGGAAAGAATAATAGAGGGGTTGGGGCAAATATGAGGAGGTTGATGAGTCTTGAAGGGAGCATAGGCACAATCACATGGATGAAGGTACGAGGAAGGATGCAGTGACTTAATACCTTGTAAACAAGAGAGGATAGAGCCAAGAGCAAAAAATAGAGTTTGAAAAAGGTAATCATGGCACTTGGGAATCAAAATTTAAAAAAATAGTTGTTGCGATTAATATTGTTACAATATGAAATCAAGAAAGCATTGACAAGGCTAACCACTTTACAAGGTAAAGTGAACATGATCATGGTGACAACATTTGGCATAGTACAATTAGGTATTACATCAATGATCAAAAGACAAGACTTGGCCATTAGGATTATGAGGGATGGAAGCTTTGTCCAAATTGACCACATTGTAAATTTGTTTGGTAAAGGCATTAGAACAAGAAATTAGACCATTGATATTTATCCTAAAATTAGCTAACTCATTTGCCACCTTGTTTTCTTCCCTGAAGGCATGTTGAATAATGGGTTCCCTCATGTGAAGGCTTCTTCAATGCAAACTTTGACCTTCCATGAGGGGTTTTTATTGTTCTTCAAGTAATTTATGATGTTGAGAGAATCACCTTAGATAATCAACCTATTGGAACTTGGTGTTATTAAAGATAACCCTCTCCAAAGGGCTCTAGCCTCGATGAAATGATTGTATTGAAAACCAAGGTATTTAGCATAAGCCAACATGGTATTCTTAATATGGTCTCTACAAATGCCATCTACCCCTACAATTCCTAGATTTCCTTTGGTTGCACCATCAAATTTTAGCTTTAACCATCCTATTAGAGGAGGGATCCACCTAGTGTTCATCCTATCCTTGGGAGGAGTAGAATATAAAGCATCCTGAAGGGAGATTTTCAAGGAGGACAACAAAGAAGATTCGAATCCAAAAATGGTGGCTTTGGTCAAAGGAGTGAGTTATGCATTTTCTTTGGTGTAGGAATTAATCTTGTACGTTAAATATGTAGTCTTTGTAGACATTGGAAAAGACTCTATTTTTTATATCAAGCCATATTTTCCAGAGGAAATAGCGGAGGTAGAATCTCCAAATAGAACTAAGATGTGAATTGTGAAAGGGTGAAGGCCATTGGGTGAAAATATCAATGATGGATTGAGGTTTTGCCCATAGGATGTGGAAAAACTAAAAAAAAATTCAAGATAGTAGAAGAAAATGAGCATCCCAAAAAATATGGTGGGTAGATTCCCAAGCAGAAAGGCATAAGTGAAAATGATTGGGAATTATGATACCTCTTTTGATAAAATTGTTGGTGGTAAGGATCTTGTCTTGGATGGCTAACCACGAAAAGAAGGATATTTTAGGAATAAGAAATTTGGGCCACACTAGTTGATAGGGGAATAAAGAATTGATGGGTTGCATTAGTAGATGATAGGTCATCTTGATAGAAAATTCCCCACTTTTAGAGGGTTCCCAAATGAGATGATCAAAAGCATTTTCTATAGGGATGACCAAAGAATTTAGGAGTGAAATAAGGGATGCAAACTCAGTAGGATGAGAATCTATTGGCAATTTTGCAACTTTACCACATTACAATTTTGTTGAGTGACTGATTGTAAAATTTGAATGCATTTGTTAATGAAGGCGCTACAATTTTGATGATGCATATTAAATCGTATTTTTTGCATCTTTTATAATATCACATTACTATAAATAACTTGGAAACCATTAGTGCAAGGAAAAATTTTGTTTAAAAATTGCTAAGGAATGAAAGCGCTGGCAAGGAATTAATTTTAAAGGAATAGCGATTCAAGGAGGAAAAGCAACAAAGTTGGGTGCTTTCACCCCAAGAAGTTTCATCTTGAAAAACATCAAAATCATGTTCAAATTTCAATAAGGGAGTGGAAAATCATTTTCGCCCCAATCAAGGGGTGAATGCCCTTGTCAACCCTCTTGGAGGCGAAAAAAGTTTAAGAAAGTGAATTCACTCGATGGGAAGGAATGATGATTTCAAGAGAAAAATAAAGAAAATAAAGCACTTTCACCCAAATTAAGGGGCAAAACCTCTTATCATCCCTCTTTGGTATGAAAGTCATTTTAAAGTGTTGGTCATGAAAAAGAAAGTTAGAAGGCACTATGTGAAAGAGTTGAAGGTATTTTTGCCCCAACAGAGGGGTGAAACTCCCTGGCACCCCTCTTTGGGGTGACATGCAATGCACAAAGAAAATGAAGTAGCACTACATAAGTGGGCACCCACAAGTCCGAGCAAAGTTTGAAGAGGTGTTGTCACCCCAAGTGAGGGGTGAAACTCTCTGTCACCCCTCCTTGGGGTGAAACATATCCTAAGTGAAATTTTAAAAGAAGATTATGGTGAGTCCGACCTAGGTAGATTGAGACAACATTTTCACCCCAAGTGAGGGGTGAATTATTGTCACCCCTCCTTGGGATGAAAGAGTATTTCCAAGGTTTTAATAGCCAAAAAAGAGGTAAATGTCCTAAAGGCCCATTTTAATGCAATTGGCAATTTCATCCATGACTGGGCAAAAGTAAAAGATAGCACTTGGTGTAAATTCAAAGTGTAGTAAATCAAATTCATCTCCATGAAAGGGTGCCAGGTAGTGTCACCTTTCAAGGGGATGAATGGAGTTTGAAAGTAATATTTTAGGTGAAATTCATTATACAATGCTCCACGTTGAATTAGCAAGTAATGTCACCTCTCCATAAGGATGAAAGTCCTTGTCACCCTATTTTGAGGCAACAACAAAAAATATAGTTATGAGAAAATTGAAAGGCAAAATTGCTCGAATATTAGGCCCGAATACGTTGTCGCCCATTGTTGCTTCAAAAAGGCTCAGGGTTATGCATAAGGGGTCGACCCCAAAATCTATTTATAAAATCAAGGTGAATTGTCTTGGAATCCCGATGATATTTGTAGAAGTATACATGGCGAATTGCATTTATTTGTTTCCAAAAATTTTCAAACCGTGGCGAATTTCATTAATTTGTCTCCAAAAAATTTCAAACCGTGGCAAATTTTTTTGTGTTGGGGGCTATGAATATCGGTTTGCAAAATCTAAAAAATGTACGGCATACTTAAAAGCTTTAGGTCGATATGAAAGACTTTAGGCCGACATGATGATCGATAGCATGATGATCGGTTGTAGGCATGATGATCATCTGTAGGAATATCGATCAACTGTAGGAATATCGATCGATTGTAGATATGTCGATCGGCTACAGGAATGTTGATCGGTTGTAGGAATATCGATTAGCTATAGGTATGATGATCGACTACAGGAATGTCGATCGGTTGTAGGAATACCAATCAACTACAGGCATGACGATCTACTACAAGAATATCGATCAGTTATAGGCATGATGATCAACTATAGGTATGATGATCAATTGTTGGAATGTCGATCAGCTATAGGCATGATGAGCAATTGGAGGTATGATGATCAGATGTAGGTATGATGATCGGTTATAGGAATACTGATTTACTATAGGTATGACAAGTGACTATAGGCATGACGATCGACTGTAGCTAATTGGTTACAGGCATGATTACGATTATAGGAATACCGATCGATTGTAGGCATGATGATCGATTGCATGTGAATCGGTTACAAGCATGTCGATGTGCTACAATAGTGTCGAGTTCCCAATCGGTAGCAGTGGTGCATCTGTACCACGTGTCATCCATCCATTGAATGATTGCATGTAGAGGACACGTGTCACCCATCCAAGAGCTTATTGCATGCAGAAAAGTCTATATAAAGGGATTAACAATCATTTTTTCATCTTTTCTATCATATTTTTAACCATTTTCCTCCTATTTTAACGCATTCTCACCCATTTTCCTCTTATTTTAACGCAATATTAACCCTCTTCCTCCACTTTTATCTTGGTTTTATCATTTTACCTTAATTTTTAAGCGATTTTTAACCATTTTTCTCCCATTTGAACCCTTTTCCACTGTATCTTCTTATCCATACCCGTACACCCTATGGCATCCCCTACAACCCTTGGAATATTTAAAGTTAATTATAAAAACCTAGTTTACCCCTTGATTTCAGAAATTTTATCAACACCGGGTTACGACATGTCTTGGGTCATGGACTATGGTCTTCGGGGTCTAGTTTCAATGTCGCATTTTGACACGGACATTAAACTAGTGGAGAGGATCATTGTAGCTTATAATATGGATTTGGGTAAGGTAAATCTTGTCATCGACAACAAAAACATCATTCTTTCTTTCACAGCCATAGATGTCGCCAGATTGATAGCATTGCCCCACGTTGGTGTTGAGCCTGTCACTTCCAAATACCAATTAACTGATGAGGACAAACTCTACTTGGAGACCAACTTCAAAGTGCAGTCAGAATATTTTCAAGGTATAACTATTTTTTTATTTAATTGAATTTAAATTCTTGTCACTAGTGTACAATTACTGATTTTATATTTTTGTAGTTACGTCCACCAAGTCCAGAAGGGGTTTGACCATACCGATGATTGAAAATAAATTTCTTCGGGCATGTTGCGAATTCTTCCTTGCCAGACTCGTTTTGCAAGGAAGGCCGACAGAAATTTTGATGTGGGCCTTAGCGTATTTGGTCCATTGTATTGCACACCAAAAATTTGACTGGTCCACCTATGTCTCACATATCGATCATATTGGAAATTGAGAACGTGAAAACCCATGCTTCACCCTCATCGATAGTTAGCACATGCAATTATATTATTATTTTTTTTTATGAATATTTTTATAATTTGTAGAACACTCCAGTACCAACATCTTGGCACTCAACCCTAGTCAATTTAGCCATGACAGAACAACAGGTTCAAGTAATTTTTTTGTTAATATTTAAGTAAAATTTTTTATTTTTCCATTGTTTATCTTTTTGTAATTTTGACATTTTATACCAAACACAGAAAAGGGCATCCTCTTCCTCTTCAAAGTGGGATGCTACTATCAGAGGTTATAATCCAGAGGAATCAGGAGACTCCAAAACACCTACAGAGGAAACAACACCACCGCTAAGGAGAAGATCAACAAGGAAACATAGAAGATCTAGTTCTCCTGATCATCGACAACCTCCACCTGTGGTTGCACGTCCTATGCCAACGGGCGTAGTTGCGCAAGAGGTTTCATATTTGAGGAGTAAGTTTTAATTACTACCAAAACAAATTTTTCACAAATTTTTTACTATTTTTAATTAATTTTTTTTTTTCATATGTACAACATGCCCACATTCCATTTACAGCAGTAGCTACGCAAGATGTTTTTTCTTTTACCGGTAAGTGTTATAACAAAGTTTGCAACCAATTTTCATAATTTAATTTTATAACTAGTTTTTATTTTCTACCTTCACAAATTTTATAACTAATTTTTATTTTTATGTTTCAAGGTCCCTTACAACAATTTCATCAACAAAATCAACAAATGTCGCCCCCTCCTCCACAATGCCAAACTCAAATGCGAGGTCAATGCTTCCCAGTTGGAAAACACATTCTTCCATCTAGGCCACAGAGAGAAGCAACACAACAATTTTTAGAGAAGGAAGCATCAAAGACTTTTTCAAGATTCGATCATATTTCTATTGCTAATTTTACTTTTAAGGATATACCGAAAGCTTCTGGTGTTGGGTTGGATGAAGTTCCACTTGATAAAGATTTATTTTTGCAAGATAACACACCCACTACTTTTCAACTATCAGAATTGCTTCAAGACAAAGGAAATGAAGGTGCAGAATGTTCAAGCAAATCTCCTCCAAGGGAAACAAGCACCCGTCAAGCTCCTCCTCGACAAGAGGATGAAAGATTAAACATTTCAGAAAAATATTTGGTTTCTGATAATGTTGAATCTACAATTAAGGATTTACTACTTCCAGATATAACAGAAATGAAAAAATGGGAGTATCGGGCAAAGGTGTTGATAAAGGAAATTAATGCCCGATACAATAATTTTTCAAAAAGAGAAAAAAATTCTGTTGTTGAAAATGAACCTAAAAATATGGAGGCTCTACTACAACAAGTAAAATCTGGCATTTTGAATGTGAATACATCATACATAGATGAAATTTTAAAGTTTATGATGAACAGATTGGAGAACATAAACGGTGAGGCCCAAGCTTATTACAATGAATGGGCAAGTGATAAGAAAAAGGTTGTTGTTGTTGTAGCTGCAAAGAATGTTGCTGAGGTTTGACTTAATCACTTTTGTGTTCAAAAATTTTTTGTTCTCTTTTTTAAAATGTAATTATCTTTTCATGTTGATTAACTATTTTTCCTTTTTGTAGGTAAAGTATGAAAATCTCAAGAAGCAGGTTCAAAACCTGCATGACTATCTCAGGATGGCAAAGGAGTTCTTAAACGCTTCCATGGCAATGAAAAAAGAGCACAGGAATCAGTTCGACAAAACAACATTTTATGAAAAATCATTATCCGCAACGGATTGGATCCTGATGTTCTGCTAAAGGAGAAGGGTAAAGAAGTTCAAGGACCAACATCTGAAGATGTTGGCAAAGAAGAAAGCACCCTTCTCGATGGAATGCAAAATGTTGAGAAGATCCTTATCAATTCTGGAGCAATTGATAGTATTGTTACCCAACCCGAGAAAAGAGTCGTTGGAATGCAGAATGTGGTAATCATGGAAGTAGTGGATGAGGAAAAAGGAGTTGAACATGGGAAAGAAGAGGGAGGAGTCATTGCTATGGAGACTATGGAAGCCATTGAGAAGGCAAAAGGAGTGGAGGAAGGGGGAAAAGATTCTGAAGTGAGAAATTGAATTTTAAAACTTGATATTTTGAAAGACAATTTTAAGACATTTCATATGTTTTCATTTGAAAACAAGATACTTGCTTTTATTATTTTACTATTACACTATTTACATTTATAATTGTGTGTTATTTTCATTTTGTCTTTTTTATTATGCTATATTGTTTTCATATTCAATGTTAGTTTACGATGGAGATATTAATGAAAGGGTTAAATTTCAATTTCTATATATTATGCTATGTTGTTTTATATTTCAATTTTCAAATGAGTTTACGAATGATATATCTATGCATGTGTTTAAATTTCAGTTTATTCATATTCATTCTTGTTGTAGTATAAAAGTGAGTATTTTCATTTCTATTATGCTATATTGTTTTTATATTTCAAGTGAGTTTACAAAGGATATATCTATGCATGGGTTTCAATTTTTAGTGCATTCATAGTCATTCTAGTTGTTGTATAAAAATGTGTATGGTCATTTGTATTATGCTATATTGTTAATCTATGCATAGGTATAGATTTACATGTTATTCAAAGTTATTCATGTTGTGATATAAAAATGAGTATTGTCTTGTGGATTCTGCTATGTTGTTTTTATATTTCAATTTTCAAATGAGTTTACGAAGGATATATCTGTGCATGGGTTTAAATTTTTAGTTTATTCAAAGTCATTCTTGTTGTTGTATAGAAAAGTGTGTTGTCTTTTTTATTATGCTATATTGTTTTCATATTCAATGTTAGTTTACGATGGAGATATTAATGAAAGGGTTAAATTTCAATTTCCATATATTATGCTATGTTGTTTTATATTTCAATTTTCAAATGAGTTTACGAATGATATATCTATGCATGTGTTTAAATTTCCATTTATTCATATTCATTCTTGTTGTAGTATAAAAGTGAGTATTTTCATTTCTATTATGCTATATTGTTTTTATATTTCAAGTGAGTTTACAAAGGATATATCTATGCATGGGTTTCAATTTTCAGTGCATTCATAGTCATTCTAGTTGTTGTATAAAAATGTGTATGGTCATTTGTATTATGCTATATTGTTTTTTATTTCAAAGTGAGTTTACGAAGGATATATCTATGCATGGGTTTCAATTTTCAGTGCATTCATAGTCATTATAGTTGTTGTATAAAAATGAATATGGTCATTTGTATTATGCTATATTGTTTTATATTTCAAAGTGAGTTTACGAAGGATATATCTATGCATGGGTTTCAATTTTTAGTGCATTCATAGTTAGTCATTATAGTTGTATAAAAATGAATATGGTAATTTATATTATGCTATATTGTTTTTATATTTCAAAGTGAGTTTACAATGGATATATCTATGAATGGGTTTAAATTTTCATTTACCATATCTAGAGTAATATACTACATGCATTTTTCATACATATGTAGAGAAATTTTTACTAGTTATGTATGTATACAAGGTTTACTCAATGATAAAGCATAAACCATAAAAAATCACTATATTTTGTCACATCATACAACTTATGATACTAATGATACATACAGACATACATTTAAAGTCAAAGGAAAAATAACTATGTTTTGTCAACATATTCAAATAGTTCAATAACATAGCATCATTACGTATACATGGTTTTCAAATTTTCAACTTACTCAAAGTTATAGCTTAAATCATAAATATTGAAAACATAGACCTGTCCATATCATTAAAAAGCAAACATGCATAATAATTGAAAATTGAATGATTATATGATTTTTTCAAATCATTGAAATTTTACAACAAATCAAATACGAAAAATCTTTGATAATATGAAATTTTTCAAATCATTGACATTTATAAATGATATCAAATACGGAAAATCACTGATAATATGAATTTATTCAAATCACTAAAATTTTACAAAATGATTTCAAATTCGAAAAATCTTAGATTATATGAATTTGTCATATAATCATTGCAATTTTTAAATTTTTGGAAGCTGATACAAAGCTTTATCGACTTCTCCAAAAGAGCCGAGAATCATTTGTGAATTATGCGTTTCCATAATCTCATCATCACTCCTAGCTGAATCATTTTCATCATTATCAACCATATTAGAGAGACCTCTTCTTTCTGCTAGGGACTTCCAATATGTCAACGCTCTATCATAGGGAAACTTACCCACCTCGTACGATGACACATACATTCTCAAACAATTTTCCAAATTTTTGTCCAACCTATTATGAAATTTTGATTTAACAAAAGTTAATGCACTAAAAACCCTTTCATATTCAACAGATCCCAAAATCATTGTCTGACATAATTCATATAAAATAAAGTATTCACTCATAGTATCTTGCAAGACACTACTTCGATACAATTTTTTCTAGAAACGCATGATTGAACCAATCTCATGTGGATTTTTGAATTGTGCAATTTGATTATCCATTGTTATTCCAAAATTGGTTGATTGATGTCTCAAAAGATCTTTGTTTAGAATACCATTGATTTCAATGCCATTTATTTCCACACTTTTAGAGAAATGTGTCATAATATTACCCATATATTTTACAAACAACTCACTTCTACTACTATGGTCACCACAAGGATTCCAGAAATTAGGATTAACAACAACCATGGCCTCAAGTGTCTCATCTCTCTTAAAACGATCTCTTATTTCACTTGTTAATGCATTTGCAATTCTTTTCAATTTATTCTTAGTGCTATCCAAAACCTCATCGAATCCGGAATGTGTAACGGGCACTTGTTCAACATCATCTGTCAGAGTATTTAATCACTTTTCAAAATGATATACAGGAATCAACTTTCCATGGATAGCAATACAAAGATTATCGTTGATGTTGAACTTTAAAAAGTTGTTCGGTTCATTGACATTAATTAACGTATTCCAACTATCAAACTTGGGATCCTCAAAATGTTTTTCGGATAAATAAATCCTATCAATAATCATACATATTTGTTTTCTCATCCTCATGAAATCGACAATATAAATTGCCCTTTCCTATGCAAGTTTAATCATAGTATTCATTTCTTGTAACATTGGTAGAATACCACATAATGTGAGAAGAGTTTCCAAGTCAATCATACGAAAAAGCAAATATTTTGCCTTGTCAACATCCCTACGATGTGCATACATAAACCCAACCAAGGATTGATATTCTGAAAATACCCTTTTTGTAGGAAGAAACAGTGAAATCCACCTGGTTTCCACATCTTTTAACATTTTTTTGCCTTCAATTACACCTAGAGAAAACTGTTGAAACTCTGCAAACCTTTTTGGACTGCATGAAAAGTATGAGTGTATATCATGGACGAGTTCTTCCACTCTAGCTACATTATCAAAATTGCTCACAATTTTGTATGCAAGATTCATTCGATGAGCCATGCAATGAATAGGAATCACATATGGGGCAATGGAAGTCTGAAGCCTAACACAAAGACCATTCCTTTGTCCTTGCATTGTAGCCGCACCATCAGCTCCAACACAAATTAACTTTGTGGCAATTTCCTTTTCATCCATTTCGACAATATCCTTTAAACTGGTTACAACAACATTATAAATATTTTTCGCATTACAATTTTCAATCATCTTATGTAGTGCTAGTAAATGAGGTTGTCTCAAATGATTTTTGAATGTGTAAACATGTATGCAAATCCAAGATGTGTTGTCAACAATTGTTACCTCATCAATGGAAAGTGAAATAAATTTGGCTTGTTTCACATTCTCTCTCAAGTCTTCCTTCTCAACCAGTTGATAGACATTTTACCATTTCCCAACCACTTCGATCTGACCAATGTGAACTGGTAAGGTTTTGTACATTGGCTAGTTGAAGTATTTCCTTAAAATCAGCAAAATCAGACATGGGTCGACCTTTTTTAGAATACTGTATACAATAGCAAACTGTAATTTCTTTGAGGCTAATACAGTCTTATTAATTTTTTGAAATTGTGCCTCGATTGTTCCACCCTTCTCAATGAGAGTTTGTTTTTGTTTCATTGCTTTTTCATATTCAAGTGCATATCTCACATGCACACATTATGTTGCATCCTTCCACCTATGAAATCTGTTAATTGTTCCATCACTTCATATTTCTTTGATGTAAACTTTCCCACAGTGTTTTTCTATTGTGTCTTTCTTATTTTGCAATAAATGATCCTTTCCCAGCTTCCATGTACAAATAATGCATTTACACACATTCAGTTTCTCATCTCGCTCAATAAAGGGGTATAACCGTGCCCATTCATTTTTAAAATCCCTTCCAATAGTCCATTCGCTTATCTTTTGACGTTTAGATTTTTGACTACAAGATTCCCTAGAGGTCTGAATTTTAATTGTACTATAATTTTCTTTTTTGGTTGATGTGTCTAAATTTAAAATCTCTTGAAGTGGTTGTTGAATGTCGTTATTAGGAAAATTATCATGTGGTCCCATCTCATCTGCTAGAATATCTTTGAGTGAATGCACATCAGGGTCGACAATGTTTACTGCATTCAATGTTTGGTGTTCTCTATCATTTTTTGTTGTAAAAAAGGCACTATTTTAAAGAATTAACAGAATACAATTTTACAAAGCATTTAAAAAGAGGTAGATAAGCAGAAAACCATTTATCTATTAATAGAGAAAGGTTTTACATTTAAGAAGAACAAAAATATTAAAAATTTGATGGTAAAAGGTGTCTGTACCTGCAAGTTGTGTAGAATCTGTAGAGATTGATGCCTCATTGCATTTTGATATTTGTGTAAAATATTTTAGAATTATCTTTTTACAAGAATATTGGCCTCCCTTCTTTCCATATTCAATAGGTGACATTGTATCTATAAAGAAAAACCTTCAGATGTTAGGAAATGTATATGAAATTGAAGGAAAATAGCAGACATCCCTCAAGACGAACCTATGCTGCCTTGTAGAATGACATCTGAAAGACAAGAAGCAATCTGACAAGAAAATGCTCCTAACACACAACATGACAGGGATACTTATCGACCACAGTTGCAGATAGTGCTTCTACACTGCGTATGAAACATACTCTAAGAGACAAGAAGTAGTCTCTGACAAGAGAAATGCTCCTGACACACAACCAGATGACATTGATAGTTGTCTACCATAGTTGCGTATAGTTCACCTACAGTGCCTATGAAACTGTAGAAAAAGAGATTTGGACAAAAGAACAATGGAAGAAGAATACTCTACCAATTTTTAGTCATGAATCCTCTACAACCGATAGGCTTTTTTGATAGACACTTCCTTGCAACCGATCGACTTATATCGATCGACAGTCCCTACAATCGATAGACAAATGCCGATCACTAATTGATAGATAAATGTCGATCAACACATCCCTACAACCGATAGAATGATGTCGATTGACACCTCTACAATCGATAGATAAATTTCGATCGACTATCCCTACAATCGATAGGCTTATAACGATAGACAACTCTACAATCGATCGATGAATATCGATCGACAACACTACAATCGATCGACTAATGTTGATCGACATGGTCCTACAATCGATAGACTAATGTCGATCGACACATCTACAACCGATTGACAAATATTGATCAACAATCCCTACAATCGATAGGTAAACATCGATCGATAGTCCCTACAACCGATAGATGAATATCGATCGACACCTCTACAATCGATCGACTAATGACGATCGACACGGTTCTACAATCGATTGACTAATATCGATCGACACCTCTACAATCGATAGATAAATATTGATCGACAATCCCTACAATCGATAGGCTTATGTCATATACACCTCTACAACATAACACCTTCAATCGATCTTATTGATAGACACGGCTCTACAATCGATCGTCTTATATCGATAGACACAACTCTACAACCGATTGACTTATACCGACAGACATGACTCTACAATCGATCGACTTACATCGATAGACATGGCTCTACAATCGATCGACTTATATAGAAAGACACATCTCTACAATCGATCATCTTATGTCATATTACATCGATCGACACTCCTCTACAATCGATCAGTTTATTTTGACAGACACTCCTCTGCAACCTTCTCAAGTTTTTCGTTGTTTTAGAGCTATTTTTGAGTTAGAGTATTTTTGATGTATGTTTATCGATACCCAGTATAGTATATATACGGGTAGTATATGAGGCGATTTGGGTGGGAAAAATAAAATCATTTATAATTTGAAGGTGATTTGGGTGGGAAATATAAAATCATTTATAATTTGAAGGCGAATTGGGTGGGAAAATCAAAATCATATGTAATTTGAGGTCGGCGAATTAAAATAAAGTTAGGTTCATGATTATCAACGATGGGCGAATTTACCCCAAAAAAACTTCCACCCCGTAAATTTTGGGCGAATGGGCCCCAGTGAAAGGATCCAAAATTAGCCTTTTCAAAATTTTAAAAATCCTAAATAGAGCCAATTTATGATATTTCACGCTTATGCATAACCCTGACAAGGTTGTTTCATCCTATCTTTGGGTGAAACCATTGTTTGAAAAAGATATAGCTTTCAGAGGTATGATTTTGTAGGAGATGATGGCATTCAATTCCTGGAGCAATGCAAGCTAACGTTCCCAAAATGTCTGCTTCAAGGTTGAGAGATTAGAGATAGTGCTTGTTCATTTCCAATGCACCGACTATCAATCTTACCAAATTTTCAAAGTAGAGTTGTAGGTCTAAAATTCACACACTCCTTTCCTTCAATCTAATGGATTCACACCTCAAAGGGGAATGTGGTAATGATAGGTCTACACATTGGAGAGAGACACTTAATATCATACCTTCTTTGGTGATTTTTTGACGAATTGGGTGGGTTCACCAGGAAACATTTTATGGTTGTTTCCATGCCCAGGTTTTGAATTTTTTTTATGTGTTCTTTTTATATTTGATCACAATCACCTAGTATTTGGCCAATATGCAACTAGATTAACCTATATGTAATTTTAGTTCATATGCAGACAACAAACAGTAGAAAATAAAACTTAAATTAATTATGCAATGCTTAAAAAGATATTTATAACTCTGAACTATATTTAGAAGTTTGATGTAGTTTTTGATTATTTATTGTAGACAGAATCGGTCAAAATCATACGAGATTGGATGATATGATTCTGATGATCGGGTGATCTGATTATGCAGGAATCCACCCGATCAGGGCAGAGAGCTGTAGTTTGATAATTTTGATACAACAAACAATAGTTTTACAGAAAAACATGCATCTATTGAAATGAATTGCAAACAATGATGAACTTAAAAGGACAACGGATGAATGACTGGATGTGAATCTATGATAAATACATGAATATTCATTATAAGCGATGAAATATGAAGGTAAAAGCTAAAGTATCAATGGTAATGAATTTAAAATGATCTAACGAGTGTTGAAAATAATTTTAAATAGAAGAAAATGAGGAAAGAGAATGCAAATAGTGAGGTATGAATGCCCCCAAGCAGCTAAATAGTAGAAATATGTGATGCAAACCAAATCAGGTAATTCTTGTCTCAAATCGATTAATACAATATCGCAATTGGACAGTATGATATCACACAAATCTAACCGATGCACAAGTTGAACTTGCAAAAATATAGTAAAATAGAATAATAACATAGTGAAGTTACGTGAATGTTCTAGGGGGAATCCAACCTGGATTAAAAAGAAAGGAATTAGCTGAGAGGTTGGGCTAAAAATGAAGAAGGTTACAACCTCCCCTATTTCGGACAAAATCGTTCGAGCCGATCCTGCAACCATCGTGCAGTTGCCCAGGTAAGGACAAAGAGGTTGCAACTATTTTTTTCACTTTGCTAAAGCAGGCAATTTTTAGTTTTGGATGAAATTGGGTGATCCGATTTCATATAAAATCCTTCGATCTCGTACTAAAATCATACGATCTCGTACAATGGTTAAAACAAACTTGCAATGGGCACAAAAATTGAGGCAACAAGTTAGGGGTAGTTTAATTTGATTTTTAAATGTTTTTGACTTAGTTTTAATTAATGTGAGTCATTTTTAGGGTACTACATTTTACCCCCTATTTAGCACATTTTTGAAAAAAATACGTTAAAGATAAGATGGCACGCTTTACGAGAAAGTAAAAAATTATTGCAAATTTTTTTGATGATTTCAATTTTTATTGTTAAATTGTTTTAGGTATGATACCCCCTTCGAGTTTTTGCACCAAATTCCAAGTTTGGTGAAAAACTCAAAATTTGCATTTTTTAGGGTAATTTTTAAATAAAATTTAGAAAATTAGGGTAAAACCTAATTCATTTTCACTTTACTACTTCATTTTAGGTAATACCCCCTAGTGACTGAGTATACCGATTTTGGAGATTATGGAATACCAGTTGACTTCATTTTGTACTTATATATTGATCTTTATTTTGTCTATGCATCATTGAATGATTTGATTTATTGGATGATTTATTGCACTTGCTTATGATGGTTGTATTATGTAATTTCTTATAATCATGCTTTTATTTTTGAACTTTTTTTATCATGCTTAACATAAAAGAAAATAATTTTGTAAAGTGTTTTTGAAATACAAAGGATGTTTTTGTGTGGTGATAAAATAGATGGATTAACAATGAACCTCAAAGTATGTTGTGCTATTATATGATCATTGGTGGAGATCGATGCTCATTGGGTCATGAAGCGGATATTGTTGTGAGGAAGTTTTGTATTGCTAATACCAAAAATAGTGTGGGATCAAGAGTGACCTTGAGGCTTATGATGATGAAAGGGGATGTCAATTGTAAAAGAAATTGATTTTGATAAAATAGGTTGATAAAGATCATTGTTGTGAGGGATATAAAGTTATTTAAGCAAAAAATTGGGAAGGATGACTTGCGCTAGGTATATAATCCCTAGTGTAAAATTTGAGAAAAATAAATACTAGGAATTATACCATCATTGCGAAGTCAAAATGCAATGCATGATTATATATGATTTTGAAAATGCAATTTGTATTTTGAAAATAAATCATTCTGTCACATATTGAAATTTTTTGAAGACAATATATATTGTGTATGTAATTGCAAAAAATGAAGTGATATGGATTAATGTGAATAGTTATAAACTAATGTTTTCTAAAAAAATTCAAAGAAATATTTTAAATTATTTCCAAGACAAAGTTAAATTTATCAAGAACCAGTGTGTGATGTGTGATTTCATTATCCGTCTTTATTTGACACAATGATACAAACTCTCTCAAGGATCAAATGTGTGTGCTTGTGAATTTAATTTACTGATTTTGAGTAAGGTAGTGATACAAACAAAATTTTATGAACCAATGTGTGTGCAAGTGAGATGTTCATTAACCATGATTTTGTGCATGCCATTGTACCGAACTACTATGTAAGTCAAGTTACCAAAAGCTAGCTAATCCAAAAGTGGACATTGGTATGTACAAAAGAAGGTCGCTAATGTGATAGACATATCACCATGCAAAAGGTATTACCCAAGGCAAAGTGGGTTGGGAACAAACTACCTATTATGGGGCTTACCTCATGGTTTTCAAATAACTAAGAAATTCCAGGGATTCAAGCTCACTACCTCCTTTTCTTATGATTTTTGGAATAGGGATTTCTTGTCCTTTTTTGAACAAGGATATTTTATTGCTTTTTGTAGTGGAACTACTTTTTCTTTTCTTTTATTTTTTCTTTTTCTTTACTTTTCTTTCTCTTTTTCTTTTGCTTTTTCTTTTTGAGATACTTGCTTAGATTAGACGTAGAGCAAGGGATTTTATTTGGGTAGGGGGGAGCTTGTCCTTTTGCCAATTCTCAATATTCTAGACCATGCGCATAATAGGATAGAAAGAGAAAAAATTTTCTTAAGAAAATAAGACTACTATGTAGTATCCTTTTTAAATTTTACAACAAATCATTTTTAAGATGTGAGAATGTGTTCTTGGTTCAAGAAGCAGCAATAATAGTTCCCAAAACTCAAAATTTTATTTAGTGAAGTAATAGTGCTTTTTAATACAAGATATATTTAGAATCAAAGTGACAAAATCAAAACCTTTAAAGATGTAAATTAAGTGCATGGTTCAAGATAACTTTTGAATTTATCCAAAATAAAGTAAAATATAACTCAAAATTTTTGAAAGATAACAACAAATAACAATGCAGAATGATGACTTAACAATAATTTTGAAATATTTTTGGTAAATTTTGATGTTTTTTGATTTTTTTGGTTGTTTTCGATGTTTTAATGATGGAATTGGTGATCTATATACACTATACAAGGTGATTTGTGCATAAAATTTCTAAGGTGGCTTCAAAATCAAAGGAGGTTTTGAAGAACAATTTGGTTGTGATGTAGGTGATTGAAGTTGATATTGTTGTGATGAAGGATGATGATCAGATATAGATGAAGAAAAATTATGGACAGAAGACGATGATGATAATAAAAATGAAAAGAATAAATAACTTGATGTGATAACGATAATGAAAGATATAATAAAGGATAAAAGGTGACAGAAAAAAAGTGGCAATGATGATAAAGAGGAAAATAATAGAAAACTTGTTGTAGTGATGATAAAGAAATAGAGAATAGAGAATACAAATTCCCTATGAAAAATTTACAAAATTTTCAAAAAGGATATCTTAGTTAGAAAATTGTATTATTGTGGTTGAATATTGAAGGAGACTTTAGGTTGAGATGTCAACACTGAAGATGATTTTTCTATACTTGTATCCTTTTTTGGATTATTCTTCAAAACCAAGAGAGATCTTGAAGGTTGGTTGGATGAAGAATTTATCTCTTGTTTGTCAATATGGTTTAGTTGGGCAAGAATTTGCTTTGTTGTAGTCTCTACTACTAAACTAATAACATCAGTGTGATGAGGCACATTATGAAATGATAAGTGATTATTTTCCTATTGTTGATGATTGGGTAAGGTATTTTGTAAGATCCCTATGTCTTGATCATTTATTTGAGTTTGTGATTGAGAATTTTGATTTTGGGTTTGTTGTCTAGTGATGGCTCCAATAGTGCCTACAATGTTATCATTTTGCAAGTGACCAAAGTGGAGTCTAGCATTTACTATTTTTTCAATTGAAAGTGTTTGTTGAGATGAGGGTCGAGTGGTCATGAGTGGTCATTCTCCTAGGTAATGGTTCTTTTTGAACTAATAAATCTGTAATGGGAGTAACTCGATTTGATTCATTTTTAGAACAATTTGAGGCAATGTCTAGTTCACTTCTTGTTTCACTTTCTGTGTCACTTTTAGTATCTTCTAAATATGATTGAAAATATTGTATTGGTCTAGTTGTGACCACAGATAAAGTAGGAACATAGGATATTTACAAATCTTGTTGTGGTAAAAAGCTACTAATGGTTCCCACATACCAATTTGGATGAGGAACATTGTGATGATCTAATTGGTTTACTGCTTCTTTACCATGCTTAGGTAAGGGATGTTGAAAAATATCTAGGTTTTGATTTGCATTTTGATTTGTTTTTTTTTATTATTACTTTGGGTATTATTATTTGTAAGAAATTGTTGAACTTCCATTTTACCTTTGTAAATCAAGTCTTGTATCATATGCTTTAACATTTTACAAGAATTTATAGAATGTCCATCTACTTGGTGGAAATTACAATGTAAATCGGCCCTATATCCAGCTGTAGTAGTGTCTGGTTGTCTTACCTTAGGTAACCGTATCAAGCCTTGTTCCAATAATTGAGTTAAAATCATAGTTAAGGGTTGATTTAATCTTGTAAATTCTCTTGGTGGCTTATCAGGTATTTTCAATACAAATTTCTTTAAGGCTTCTGTAGTGTTGACCATCGAAGAGCTTCTGCTATTAGTAACTCCATCACCCACTACTTGCTTATTCTTATATTGGTTTTTAGGAGTTTTGTCCTCATCTTTCTTCTTAAATTGTCCTCTTCTAATGAGTTTATCTTCTACCCTCCTAGATAGATCAATGGCTTGATCAAAGGTGGTTATTGTAGTAGTAGAAAGTTCATAAGATAGGTGTTCTTGCAAATTACTAATAAATATGTCCAACATTTCATGATGAGGTAATGCAAAATGTAGTTTGCCTAAGAGTTTTCTCCACTTAGTCAAGAATTCGGTAAAACTCTCATATTTACCTTGTTTTAGATTGTATAAATCCTTAATGGTGACATGCCTCTCTATATAAGCACTAAATTGGTGGACAAACATCTCTGTTGTAGCTTCAAAGTTCCTTAAAGAGTTTGTAGGTAGTTGATAGTACCATTCTAGATCCATGCCTCTAAGACGTTTAGGAAACTTTTTTAGCAATAGCAAGTTATCATGTGAAACATCATGACAACTTATCCTAAACATACAAATATGCTCAATAGGATCTCTGATTCCTTTATATATCGGAAGGACAGACATAGGGAAATTTTTTAGATATGGTTGGGCAGCTACAATAGGATCCAAGGATTGACTACACATCTCTCTATAACTGTATGAGGGACGATAGGGATTTATTTGATCTAATATTGAAGCTAATTGCTTAACTATGTCTTCAAGGCCTTGTGGTTGTCTACCAAATTGATTTTGCTGTACCATGTTGTTGTATCTTTGATAAGTTTATATTTTTGTGTAAGGATTTCCAGCTAAAATACTATTGTGCAAAGTGTTATGAAGCTGGTTTTGTTGAAATTTTTGTTGATGATTGGTATTTTGCACTTGTTTAATTTTTTGTTGATTTAAAATTTGTCGATTAAGAGCTTGAGTGAAAATATATGTGAAGGGTTTTTTTTTTTTCTAGGATTTATTTTGCTAGCAGCAATTTTGGATGCTTGTGCCATTGGTTTTTGAACATTTTGATTTAAAGGTATCATATTTTGATTAGATGGTCATGCTTGATAATTATCTTGGTCTGTTGAGTTCATGTATGATAATGGATTCATATGTATCTAAAATATAGTTTCTAAGGCTGATTCCATATCACCTTCTCTTGAATTATAAATTTTTACTGCTTGATTAAACTCTTCTATGTGGTTTTTTATGAATTTGGTAAATTGTTCAATAGACTTGAAACTAACATTTCCTTCTTGATCTAATTTGGGCTCTTCTATTTCATCTTCTCTATTATCTTCATATTTTTCTAAAGGTACATCATCTTCAATAATTACCCTATCCTCAAGGTTTTCTTGATTTGGCTCATCATATTCTACTTGTTTTCCACTTCTTAAAATTCTAGGCATTTTGCTTTTATGATTGTTTTTTTTTATCTTTCAATGATAAATATATATATGTTGTATATATATATGCTTTGAATTTTGGGTAAAATATATGGTTACAGTTCTTCCTATGTTGAAATATAACATCTATGAAATGGACTTAAAGTGTGCAAATTTTGGTTAATGATATTTTTGGTTTTTATTTTTTTATATTTTTGTAATTTTATGCTTTTTGTGTTTTATAAATTAGAAATATGCCTATGTTTTTCATGTAGGGTTCAACAAATAATGTAGGTGTAAAATTCACACACTCCTTTCCTTCAAGATAATGGATCCACACCTCGAAGGGGAATGTGGGAATGATAGGTCTACACCTCGGAGAGAGACACTTAAGATCATGCCTTCTTTGGTGATTTTTTGATGAATTGGGTGGGTTCACCAGGAAATATTTTACGGTAGTTTTCACACCTAGGTTTTGGAGTCTATTTGATGTTTTATTTATATATTTGATCACAATCACTAGTATTTGGCCAATATACAACTAGATTAACCTATATGCAATTTTAGTTCATATGCAGACAACAAATAGTAGAAAATAGAACTTAATTAAATTATACAATGCTTAAAAAGATATTTAAAACTTTGACATATATCTCAAAGTTTTATGTGGTTTCTAATTCTTTATTGTAGACGGGATCAGTCAAAATTAATGGAGATCTGGCCATACGATTCTAATTATTGGGTGATCCAATTATGCAGGAATCCACCCGATTAGGGTAGAGAGCTACAGTTTGATAATTTTGATACAACAAACAACAATTTTACAAAAAAAATATGCATCTATTAAAATTAATTACAAGCAATGATAAACTTACAAGGACAACAGATGAATGACTAGATGTGAATCTATGATAAATACATGAATATTCATGAAAAGTGATGAAATATGAAGGTAAAATCTAAAGTATCAATGGTAATGAATTTAAAATGATCTAACGAGTGTTGAATATGATTTTAAATAGATAAAAGTGAGGAAATATAATGCAAAAAGTGAGGTCTAGAAGCCCCCAAGTAGCTAAACAACAAAAATATGTGATGCAAACCAAATGGGGTAATTTTTGTCTCAAATCGGGTAATACAATATCGCAATCGAACGGTACGATATCGCATAAATCTAATCAATGCAAAAGTTGAACCTACAAAAATACAACAAAATGTAAGAATAATAGAGTGAAGTTGCATGAATGTTCTAGGAGGAATCCAAGGCGAGGAACCTATATTAAATAGAATGGAATTAGCTAAGAGGTTGGGCTAAAAATGAAGAAGGGTACAACCTCCCCTATTATAGACAAAATTGTTTAAGCCAATCCCGCAACCACCATGTAGTTACCCAAGTAAGAACAAAGAGGTTGCACCTATTTTTGTCGCTTTGCTAAAGCAGGAAATTTTCAGTTTTGGACGAAATTGGGTGATCCTATTTCATATAAAATCCTCTGATCTCATACTAAAATTATACGATCTCGTACAATGGTTTAAAAAACTTGCAATGGGTACAAAAATCGAGGCAAAAAGGTAGGGGTAGTTTAATTTGATTTTTCAATTTTTTTTACTTAGGTTTAATTAATGAGTCATTTTTATGGTACTACAAGAGTTAAAGTTCGGTGGACTTTCCTGGTAAATGTTAATTTCCAATGCATGAGGCAAAGCAAACTCAACGACCAAATGCCTGATTTTTAGATGATTTTTTTGTGTCCTGATGCATCGACATCCAAAGTTACTCCAAGCATTTACTCCTATTGAATTCTTTGTACGATTTCCTCCCATAAAATCTATATTGTGGTTTCTTTGGAGAATGTTTTGACCAGAATGCCACTGATCCTGAGGAGGAAAATATACACGTTGGTTCTTGATTTACTAGTATTTTGTTGTATATGCATTAAATGATAGAGGTAAAATTCCTCTATAAATACTAATCATTTTTTATTGTAAAATAATGGAAGGTTGGACACTACAAAAAAACACTCCAAGTTTTCAGCATAATAGAAACAACTCAATTTCTATTTTTCGAACGATTTTGCATTTGATAGTTTTTTGTATGTGATTTCTAAAATCTTATATTCCCATAATTTATTATGAGTGAATTTTGCTTTTGAATTTAGTATTTGCTTGTATGGGGGTAAACACTGGAATACACTTAGAGGGTTATTTTCTTGCATAACTATTAGAAGTTTTTGCGTTCGTGTTTCTGTTATATGTTGCTAATCACTTGGTGGAAATTTAGCTATTAGTCTATCACCATCCTATACCACTGGCTCATAGCCATATTTCCAATTTCTTTCTATCATTTCTCATTTATTTTATATTTCTCTAAGCTTATAACCAGTGTAGGATTAGTAAGGGAGCCAGCCCTCTTTGGAGATTGGCCTAGAGGACATTTATTTCTTCTAGCCTTTCAATGTTGGCCAGGTCTAGGGTGCACAAGGCATAGATATTGTAACTAGGTAGATTCATGACCAATAGTTTTTGGCATGCCTAGTGGGATTTTTAAAAGGTTCCACTTTTAATAGTATTTAGGTTTGATGTTCACCTTGTATTGTATGATTAGAACATTTGGCGACTTAGCTCTACTCAAATTCTTCTTAACATGAAGTGAGTGAAATATTTCTTCATGATTACAAGATCGAAGGCCAAAATTTTTGAAGATCTAGTTGATTTTTACAAACTTGACATCCAAGAGCTAGGAGAACACCCTAGTTTAGTTCCTTCGACTATCCCATTCACTACAATATCCTCTCATTTAGCTAGTGTATTTTTAGTTCCTGTAATTCCTACTAGTATAACTACTAGTTTTCCACCTCCCCAACCACACACACTAGTCCATATGGCTCAAAATCTACCACCACAACAGCCACCACCAAGGTATTTTCTAGCATGGAATAGCTTTGGAGCTTTAAATATACAAGCTCAAAACCTAGTATCTCAAGCAACATTGAAGGAATTGCTTACTTATGATGGTATGGGTAATACTGCTTACAAACACATCCAAGACATGGCTTCTATGGAAAAAATACATGGCATTACATATGAATACATTATGGTAATATTACTCATGTTGTCCCTTAGAGGAAAATTGTTTTACTAGTAGCGGTCCTTGCCACCCGCTAATATCACCACATAGGACCAGTTAGTAGAATTGTTGATTAAGAATTTCCATGAGCAAGATGATCCTTTTTAATTATGGCATCAATTCACAAACATCCAAAGACATCTGTAGGAGGAAATAGTAGATTTCAATGTTAGGTTCACTCAAAGTTGGTAAAGAGTCCCTGATGATCTCCAGTCGACCAATGAACAAACCATATTTTACTATCTTTGAGCTTTCAATTACGATATTGGTATAGCAATCTGACAAGCCAATGTTAACACATTTCCATATTTGTATATGCAAGCTCAAAAGGTTGAAGTGGATCTGATTGCCATAGGTAAACTCCCTCTAAAGGTAACAATGTATATTCTTCCTGATATTCCACAACATCTATATTCCAGTGTATTTTTATAACCCATACCTTTTATGTATCTCGTTCCTTCATGGAGATCGATTTTACCTCAAATTGCATTAGTTCCAATCCTGCAATTACCCGCTCCAACTATTCTACAATTACCCACTCTTATTATTCCATAATTACCTGCTCCCCCTTCTATCCTAGCATTACCTTCTTTGCTAGTACCCTTACCTTTGCTAGCATCTCCAGCACCCATAAATCCTGATACCCACATGAAATTATTATAGGATATGCAGTATCTTAATTCAACTATGAGGATGATGTCAAATGAAATCACATCTATAAAAAAAAAGCAAGTTGAGGCTGAGTTCCAATCAAGAATATTTCAAACATCATCGATTACTAGAGAGCAAGCAGCTTCAACTAGAAAATGTGTTGAGATAAATACAACTATGTTGGTTAATGAATAAGTGATTACATTAGAGTGAATGTATTGGTCTTCTACCTATAATGACCCTCATGGCGAAGATACCTACATGGTTCATTTGAACTATGTGCAGACACTAGCAGAAAGTGCTACCAATGGTTAAGTCAATATGATCTCAAAAATTGATCATAACCACATGGTCCCATATATTGAGCAAGTATAATTTCTTACAAGGTCAAGGAAAAAATCTATCACTTTAGATCCAACTGAAATGGAGTCGTTGAAGGTACCTACCGAACAGAAGACACAGAA
Source organism: Wollemia nobilis (assembly GCA_028583015.1). Lineage (NCBI taxonomy): Eukaryota > Viridiplantae > Streptophyta > Pinopsida > Araucariales > Araucariaceae > Wollemia > Wollemia nobilis. Next base: position 18,195,904 of record JAQPPZ010000521.1, read on the forward strand.
TGAAAAAAAGTAGTTTCAAGAGAAAGTGCCTATGCCACCACCCAAAGCAGATGAGCCTATTTTATTGAAATATCTTTTGACTACTCAAGTGAAGGATAGAACACAAGTGAAAGCATAAAATTTGAAAAATTCTACTATGTAAGTATAGACTAAGACAAAATAATAGGTGAAGGAAAATCTCAAGTACCCATATTTGAACAAGCGTTAGAGAGTAAACACTACCCAGTAGTACCAAAGTAGATGTGAAGTTGCTAGTGAATCAAAGGATCCCAATGCGCAATCATATAATATTATTGAAGAACTGAAGAGGATTCCCACTAAGGTGAGTCTCTATGATGCATTGTAGATACCTGGACAAGTAGATCTATTGCAAGAATCATTGAAATTCATGAAGGAAAAGAAGAAAAATCTTTCTCAGATAGTGTTGGCCCAGATGTTGCCCACTTTAGCCATTGGTAAAAATAGACCTCCCCCATTCTATCTATCTCTTAGGATGGAGGGATGGATTGTACACAATTGCATGATTGACTTCAGTGCAGCAATGACTATCATGCCAAAGGTAGTATGCAAATTCATGGGAATTGAGTATACAAGAAGTAGCCAAGGCATCTTGTAGCTAGATGGGACTCCTATCAAGATAGTAGGAGTAATCAAGGATATCCCAATTATTTTGCATATCGTACCATATATTACTATCATACTTGAGGTTATTGTGGTAGAATTGGAACCATAATCCATTATGTGCTTATCTAGAGAATTTATAGCCAAGTTGGGAGGTTACCTATTGTTGGACTACTCTCACCTAGAGATTTTGTTCAAAGGGAAGAGAATACGGATTTATAATGAGAAGCCCTTCACATATCATATAAAAAATATTAAATATAAGAAAAATTTATAGATTTAGTGAACATGGTGACCGAGGAGCTAGAAGAGACAGATCTAATGGAGGAAAATTTGGATGAACTCCAGTTAGAGGATGAGTTTTCTATGTTTTATTTCAATGCAAAGATGGAAATAATATTGGTTGATATACCATCACTAAACCTGAGGAGAGTGAGGTAAAAGTGGCTGATGATCTAGGTTCTACCTTTGACCAATTATGGAAAATATACTTTGATGATGCTCGATGCAATAATGGTTCTAGAGCTAAATTAGTATTCATCTCCCCTTTAGGAATCCAAAAAATATATTCGTACCATCTAACTTGGGGTTGTACAAACAATGCCATTGAGTACAAAGCATTATGCTTGGACCTAAAGAAAGTGGAAAATATTAGGATTAAATAGTTACAAATTTTTAGTGATTTTGATTTGATTGTCAACCAGGTGACCAACAAATGAATTTCAAAGCAACACTACCTAAAATTGTATCGCAATAAGGTATGGAACCTTTTTGAATCATTTTATGCATTAAATGTTCAAGGAATTTTGTAAGAACAAAATAATCATGTGTATATCCTAGAATCATTTGGTGCAAATTTCTCTCCTATTGAAAGTGTGATACGAAATCCTAATACTGTAAGGTTCATTTATAGACCTTCAGTCCCTGACAAGAACATATACTGGCAAGTTTTTGATAATGATGAATAGATCATAAACTTTCTGATTAAAGAAGATGGTGGTGTGGAGGAAATAACATTATATGGATATGAAGTTGAAGGCATGATCCAACTCAAAAATAATCATATCCTAAAAGGATTGATTACATTATAAAATCTCTTTGATCAAAGTAACAGAGCAAAAATGCATCAGATCAAGATGGATGAAAATGAATACACTGATTTGAAGTTGGAGTCGAACAAAATCATGAAAGTTGGGATAGATTGCTCTCTAGGTAGATTGAAGGAATCAAAGAACTATGTTGTGAGTTCCTCAACATTGTCACATGGAGCTATCATGATATAAAAGGATATGACAAATATGTAATCTAGCACACCATCGATTTGTAGGAATGGGTGAAGCCTTTTCAATAGAAGTAGAGGCCTATTAATCCAAAAATTGAGATGCTCATGAAAGTAGAGCTGCTAAAAACGCTAGAGGCAAAAATCATTTACCCTATCAAGCACTTGATATGGATGGTGAATTTGGTTCTAGTTTGGAAGAAAAATGGATATACTCACCTGTGTATGAATTTTTGCAATCTGAATCAAGCATATTTGAAGGATCACTACCCCCTACCGTAGATTGATAAAATTCTTCACATTGTCACTGGAGCACAAATATTTTCACTACTTGATGGTTTCTCCGACTACAACCAGATCTGGGTAAAGGATGAAGACCAATACAATATAGCATTTACTACCAAGTGGGGCACTTTCACCTATCAAATAATGCCTTTCAGTATTTCCAATATTGGTGCCACCTTTCAAAGAGCCATGGATGTCACCTTTGGTGAGTTGTTGAATCAAATTATTGTAATTTATCTTAACAATATGATTGTTTTCTCACATTGTAGGTAAGAGCATGTCTCTCATCTTAGACAAGTGTTTGAAAAGTTCTAGGAATTTTGTATTTCCATTAACCCAAAGAAATCCATTTTTACTATCAAGGAAGTAAATATCCTAGGACATGTGATCTCAAAGGAGGGACCATCCATTGATCCTACGAGAGTTTAAGCTCTTCTAAAATTACCACTGCCAACTAACAAAATATACCTATAGTTATTTTTTTGCCAAATCAACTTTATCCAAAAATTCATCACCAAATTTGCCCAGGTGGTGAAATATATGATAGAGCTCCTAAAGACAAATGTGGATTTCAAATGGATAGAAAATAGGAGGTAGGCATTCTAAGAAATTAAAGAAAGGATAGTCCAAGCACCTATATTGATCAATCTAGACTACTCTAAGGATTTTATTCTTTATGCAGTGGGTGAGCAAGAGAGTTATGCCACTATGCTTACACAAAGGCAATATGATGGATAGGAACAACCTCACTTTCCTAAGCCAAGTTATTCAATCACACTAGGAAAAGTATAATTTCATTGAAAAGTAGGTATATGCGGTCATGAAGTCTCTTAATAAATCCCAGCATTTCATCTCTCAAAGTAAAATTATTATCTACATCATTCATCCATATGTTAGGAGTTTTATTAAACAAGGAGAACTTGGTGATAAAAGAGCAGGTTGGATTTTAAATATCCAAGAGTATGATGTGGAGATTTGGCCAACCAAATTGGTTCATGATTGGGCACTCTATCAAGAGTTGACCAATAGCACAAATTCTCAGTCACTAGTACCACTACATGATGAAATCAGTGAGAGTAATCTTGCCAACCAAGCTACAGGTGATCATGACTAGACATAAGACCTTGTTGATTTCTTCACATCAGGAATATGTCCCTCTCACCTCAACTCCTCATAGAGGAGAAGATTAATATTACAAGTGCTAAAATACGTCCTATTACTAGGTGGGTTATTTCATAATAATATAAACAGATTACTCCTCAGATGTGTGAAAGAGTCAGAGAAGCAAAAAATAACAGAGGAGTTCCATTCTAGCTTATCTAGTGGAAATTATGCAGGAAGGCCCATGGCATTGAATATCATACAGGTTGGATATTTTTGGCCCACCCTTTTCGTAGATACACATAAGGTGAGTCAAAACTGTGATAATTGTCAAAGGTATGTTGGCAGGAGTAAGAAGGCATCCTTACTTCTACATACAATCTAGGTAGAAGCTACATTTCAATAATGGGGCTTAGACTTTATTGATTTCATTGATCCTAACTCTTCTACTGAGCATAAATACATTTTAATAGCGACAAAATACTTTACTTTGTGGGCGAAGGCCATCCCAACAAATAAGGTAAACCAAGAACTAATAATTTCTTTCCTTGAGGAGCTGATTACCTGTTTCAGTGTTCCAGATGCCATTGTGACTGATAACAAGGCTCTTTTCACTAGAGCAAATATTACCAAGTTTGCAAGTAGATATGAATTTTATTTGAAAGCATCTTCCAATTATTACCCACAGGGAAATAGCTTAGCTAAGTCTACAAACAAGAATCTGATTTGGATATTGAAAAGAACACTTGGGAATAATAAAAGAAGTTGGCACCTACTTCTAGACCAAGCTCTATGGGTAGGTCACATATCAGTGAAGAAGTCAATTAAAACTTCCCCTTATTCTCTAGTGTATGGTAAGGAGGTATTTTTTCCTACTCATATTGAACTTCAGGTCCTTCGAACTTTGTAGTTGCTTAGAAATGAGGATGAAAAAATTGATCCTATGAGCATGAGATTAGCACAACTCCTACAAATTGAAGAAGAAATAGAAAAAGCATATAACACCTTCATGGAGCACGCGAAAACAACATAGAAGTGGTTCAGTAAAAATATGTCTAAAAGGGCATTTAAATTCGGTGACTTGGTGTTGAAGTGGAATTCAGATAAAGTGAAACCTGTAAAGCACCATAAGTTTGAGGCAATATGGGAGGGCCCATTCTATATCTTAGGGGCAAATCCTATTAATGCTTATTATCTTTGGGACATTGATGGTCGAGAGCTTTCGATCCTAGTAAACGATCTTCATCTAAATATTTACCACCACTAAAGCTATCGAGGCTCAAGTATGTATATATGTATAGTTTTCTCCTTTTATTTTTCTTTAATATGTTGTGTCAAGTTATAAAAAAGAAAAATGATAAAAAAATTGAGAGAGATAAATGGTTTTATTTTGCCTCCCCTCGAAAGTACGTCTTTAGGGTGAAAATTTAATTTTGCTCTAAGAAAGCTTTTTATGCTTGTATTTTTTAGTGACACAATCGAGGGAGATGTATATATGTGAATGATATATATAAAAAAAAGTTGTGCTTTCACCCTAATTAAAATGTGAAAGACATATTCACCTATTTTGGGGCGATAAAATGTTTAAAGGTGTTTTCTCTTTGATAAAGGGTGAAAGTCATGAGTGCCCTATTTTCCTGGTGAAAATTATAAAAATATAAAAATAATTTAAAAAAAGAGAGAGAAAAGGAAAGCAATAAGATATTTTTTGCCCTAAGTTTCCTACCATGCAGTTTTTCTAAAAATGGAGCTAAATTTTTTAAAGTAAAACTATTGGAGGTAAAAATAAAGAAAACAAAGGAAAATCACATGCAAAGGAAGGGTGTCAGTTAAATGTTTAAAAAAGGGTGAAATTGATTTTATTGGGTTTTGTAGACACCTAAAACACATCATGTGTAGGGGACTACTCATATGGGTATCCTAATAGACCATATGAATGATCTTAGACCATTCCAATATAGAGCAGTGGTTTTAACCACTCAATTTGGGCAGAGTTAGCATACTTAGCCATAGCCACAGTTGACACCCATGACTAACAAAGATAACTGTGCCTTGGAGTCGCAGCTGGCCCTAAAACTATTTTGAATTTATAAGCCAAGCCATATTCAGTTACAATAGCCATGGAAATGGATTTCAAGTGGTTTTAAGTGAGGAAGCATCCAGAACCTTCCTCCCAACTATTCCAACCTCTTGGTTCTTGATCTTGGCTTCCCAAGCAAGCTAATATTAGGAATTGAGAGTGCTATAAGACCCCCTTCAAATTGGGTAAAAGTTTGGAGAGAGTGTCAATTTGCATGCAGTGAAGCCCTACCATAATGGAGAGCCAATTGTAACCTTCTAGGAGTGCCTATATGCTGCCAATTTGGAAATTATAACTACATTCGAAGCTATGGAGGTTTCAAGAACTTGAAGAAGATCAATCATTGTAATTGAATCACTTCCACTACCAATTCAAATAATCTATATCACCAATACATTATATAACATAGAGGCAACACTTGATCATCAATTATCTAGAGGAATTTGAGATTCAAGCCCTGATTGCAAGAGCAAGAACACTTTTGCCTTAGTCATGGCTAACAATGTCAATTGTACCTCAAATCCGTGGTGAGGGTTTGATTCTCATTTTCCTTTTTTTTAGCCTTAGGATTTCCATTTCAGACATGTATTTAGGTAGATCTAACATATATTTGATTTCCTTCATGCATTTGTATGGTTAAATCTAGGAATTAGAAGTAGATTTGCTCTTCTTTCCTTGTATTTATCAATCTAGACTAGTTACTCAGGAATTGATGCATTTCAAGTTTTAAATGGCTAATTAGGCTATATAATTGCTATATTTCTTGCTTTCTTTACAAACTTACATGCTTTCTTGCTAACTTTTTCATCATTTATGTAATTTCCTATTAAGAGCCTCATAAAGAGAGGCCTCCTTTACTATTAACTTCTTTTATGTTGTTTCTTGAATGTAGGTTTTGATCTAATCAAAAAACATGCACCCATATACTGTATTAATAATTGCAAATAATCTTGATTACAATCATGCCCCTCTTAGGGTCACTCAAATGATGATACAAGTAATACAATGCCAAAGCCCTCAATAGGGTAGGCGCACTAATGTTGCTTTTCAACTAGTCACAAATTGCTCTAGGGTGGAGTTGCCCTCTTCTTCATATTGATAAAGGAACTTGATGGTTGAATCTCCTTCGAATTTGTTCCCTGTGATAAAAAAAAAACATAAAAGTGTCAAAAATATAGACATCCTCTCATAATGAGGCCCTTTTAGGAAAAATGCATAAAGATACCATTAAGCATATATAATCAAGAAACCATGAAAAGCACTTCTAAACTATGTTAATTGAATCAATATTTATGGAATTACATAAATAAATATAACAGCTACACTATGCATGGACCAATTATGTGAAAAAAAGCATGAAACTGCATAAAGAATCCATTAATGTCTTATTTGATGCTTAACATAAAGAAACTATTCTAACCTAATTCTACCAGTCAAAAATTTGCTAAACTACAATTGAACCATGGAAATAGCTAAAATAAGCTAACTAGATGGACAAAAATAAAAAATGTAAGGAAGTGATACCTCTACTGCAAATCACATCTTTGGTGAGCGGTCTGCACTGTAAACCATAGTTGAAAGACATGATTAGCAATCTGATAGGTTTGCCCACAATTTCAAGGGTAGTGGGCTTGACCTCCTTGTCCAAATTGATGTTCAATGGTCATCTTCGGTGTCCTTAGACTGATTTGGCATTTGATTTGCTATGAAGGACCTTCATTTTCCTGAATATGTGCTTCTTGTCTCTCCTAGGCTCTTAAGGCATCCATAATGCAATTCATCATGAATCTTGGCAAGTAGGTAGGGGATAAGTGCAATAGCTCTCTCTTAGTATACGTGATTGAGTGTACAATTCGATAGGGCTTCGTTGCTCAAATCTCCAATGCTCTCTCTCATGATTGTATTTCGACAGTGCTTCACTATCAAAATGCTCTATATCTTTGCTCTAATTCAAATGGGTACTTTTAGGACTATCCAAGAGTTAGGGGTGGCTTCATGGAGAAGCCAAGATCAAAAAGGGGTGGTAGGACAATTGGATTGGAAGTTTCTATCCTCTAACCACCATCTTGTAGATCAAATGGTCATTAAAACCAATTTGTCTTGGATGAAGGCCAACAGAACTTCAGTTAAGATCATAAGTCACAGTTGCGGTCTAGACTATAAACTGCAGGTCTCAGCCACAGTTCAGCCTATAAACCGTAGGTTTAGGCTGTGGTTCAGACTGATTAGGCCAAGGATCCCAAATTGAGTGGTTAGAACCATTGATCTATCTTGGATTCTATCCAAGATCCTCTATATGGTCTCGTAGCATGTCCATATGAGTAGTCACCCTCAACATGACGCATTTTAGGTATCTATAGATGCCTATTTTGAGATGCGTTGTGAGATTGAACAATATTGAGCAAAAATATACCTCCTAAAATGATTCTAAAGGTTCTATTATGATCATTAGTTAGATCAACATTAGATTCCCCAAGTCTAGAAAAAGGACACGCATCCTAGAATCATTGCTTCCAACTGGGTGAAAGGCTTATATTTGAAAATCTTGCACTCACCATCAAGAATTCGGGTAGCGTTTGATGCTACAATAGGAGTTAGGCCTATATAACCGAAAGGAGAAGAGATACAAACAAATTATCATATTTACTATTTATCCCAAGCAAAGGGATAAGCTTATGATAGTTGTTGATAATGATTCACAAGGACGAATGCAATTTTGACAAGAACAAGGGATCTATGATCTCTGGGATCTTCTATTGATTTTGATTATGATTTTATATTATGACTACCCCCTCAAGTGACAAGTCGATGAGGGTAATGACAATGATTAAAGCGATGATGTCGCTTGACCACCATGGATGATCTGAACAAATTTAGATTTGAGCATATTAATACCTTGGCTAGGCCTAGTTTAGCTTTTGATTCCAACTATTAATAGTAATTACACATTCCTATCCCATGGAGCAGTCAGGCTACAATAGCCATATTAGGAAATCAAAATGAGACAACTCCAATTATATTTGTGTTGAATCAAGTTATCAATGATTTTCTAAAAATATGTCATAGGAGACATGACATGAAATGCCTCATTCCCAAGGAGAATTCTAGCTGTGAAGGCCTTCTTAGGGATTGAAAAGAAGCATATCAGATCAACGATGACAATTTTGCCCCAAATTTCCTTATGGTAATTTACTCATCTTGCCGAATTGCATGGAGCACAAGTCGCTGCAACCACCAAGTGTATAGGGTAAATTACTAAATACGAGATGCATTTGGTGTTTTAATTATTTGATTTTTTTGTTGTTAATTTTGATATTTTTGAATTGATCCTGGTGCTTTAAATATCACAAAATTTGCAATATTTATTGCTCTTTTTGAAAATTTGATTTCATGGGAGTCATTAATTTACCTTTTTAGACTTTCCCACGATGGGATTTGACTAAATTTGCTACCAGTTGCAAACCGTGGCTAGGTTTTGTGGTTCCCATTTGCAATTTTGGGAACCACGGCTAGGGTCTACGATCCGCACGAAATAAGAAAATCTTATAAAATGCTCAATTTTCAAATTTATTTCATTATTCCTTGACAATGACTTGGCAATTGGAGAGCTTTGACAGTGACAGCTGAAAGCTAACCTGAAACCCTATCAAAATCTACACTCACACCTACACACTGCATGATGGCAGAGCACGGATAAGCTTCATCCAACCGAGGCAGAGGCAAGGGCAAGGTAATTCAAAACCAAGACCTCGCATCCATTACTAGTAAAATTAACCTCATTAAGAAATGGGCTAATTGAACCTAATTAAAATGTTGGTAATGAACCTCATGCTTTATTAGGCTATTTTAGGCTTTATTTTTATTTTATTTTTCATTTTTTAGCCATAGAAAATGATCGGGCAGGATCTCAATCGGAGACCACAAGTACTAGCTGCGGTTTCTAATTGATAAATTGAGGGCTGCAGCTGCCAGTTGTGGTCCGCATTTAAAATCCCAATGGTCAGTTTTTGACCGCATGCGGACCATAGAGTTGACCCACAGTTCGTAAACTTTAGGAAAATTTTATCAAATTTTTAATTTTTCTAAGGTTTAATAGGAAAATAATATTATTTAATGCATTTTTGACTTGTCTAAGTGACATTTTTTATTTTTAGGACCACCTGATGATGCGTTTTGTACTTTTATAAGTTTTTAGATGTTTTTTATGATTTATAGGTCATTTTTAAATGTTTTTTCTTGTTTTTAGTTATATTTTATCTTATATTATGCTTTTTATTTTAGAGGTTGACCTCTAGAGCTCGTGAGCCCGACATCCTTAAGACTCTCCATGGATAGCTCACTCCTAGGGAGTGGATATGGTTCAGAGCTGTCGAATTTAGTTATGTCCTGGATCTACCCATGATTAGGGTGGATCAAGCTTACCTGACTGCATTTGCCCGATGCTGGAATGCACAGACCAACACATTTCACCTACCTACAAGTGAAATGGTTGTGACCTTAGAGGACATCTATAGGATCTTCAAGATCCCCATTGATGGTGAGGCCATCGTCTCTTCTACTTCTAAGGCAAAAGGGCCTATTTTTTATGCTATATTTAACAACCAAAGCAAGGAGGCTTAGTACAGTATCGGTCATGGAGGAGTCCATATCAGATATTGGTAGGGGAAGAACATCTTCTCTGTGCATGAGGCCATTTTTATGCACCTAGTGGTGCAAGTTGTTCTTCCAGACTCCTCGGGTGTGAGGATTCTCTAGAACCTCCTGGCCACTATTTGTAGAGTGGTTCAGAGCTTAGTGGCTCACTCACTACAACTGGCCTGGGGGATCACCCTTCTATACCAATTGTATAGAGAGTTATATTATATCATTGATCGAAGCCACCAGGGCATCAACTATAGCCTACTACTTCATATTTGGGGTTGGCAACACATCAGGATAGAGCATCCTAGAGAGATACCACTACACATCTCAAAGATCGATGATGACTATCAGTGCTATGCTACCTGCTGGCCTCACAAGGAGGAGGGCTTTAGGAGCAGGACCCATGCTAGTGACATCTAGCATTATATTACATGGTTTATTCACTTGTCTTAGACAATAATGAGTGGTGGTCGTACATGGATTGCCCAGCATGGGTTAAGGCAAGCGAGTGGCTTTGACAAGCTCACAAGGATAGGTGGCTACTCAAACAAAAGGCTAAGATTAGAGAGTATCATTTCTACTCTTGCATCCTACATTAGTTTGGCATGGTGCAAGACATCCCTAAGATCCCATTTATGTATCGACACTTGGCTTTAGAGCAATATCTACCATGGATTTGGTCTCTGGCTCTAGGAGACAATCTAGATGACTTACAAAGTTTGGGGTTGACAATGCTGCTACTACCCCAATATATGATGGATGGTGGTCCATGCTCTGGTGGCATGGATCGGGACCTCTAGGCAGAGTGCCAAACTAGGCATAGGTAGAGGCATATCCTGATGGGTTCAAGATGCACCAGCAGATAGAGGGCAGATGGGGCACAAAGGCCATCACTGAGGAGGCTCTTGGGGTTGATCTAGATGATGAGGTTCTAGAGGAGGGTGAGGTCCCTCCTGATAGTGTAGAGGGGCTGCTCCTAGCTCAGGTTGTTGACTTGCAAGGTTATCTCGATAGATATGTTATGCAGCAGATGGAGCGAGACACCACTATTGCCACCCTACGAGCATAACTAACTGATAAATATCATAGACTGACTCAAGCATAGTAGTAGATCACTAACCTAACTACATAGGCTATGGTAGCAAATGGGAGGATCCAGGAGCTCACTAGTGCATGTGATCTGGCAAAGGTGCAACTAGGTATAGCTATAGCAGAGAGGGACTTGGACTAGGCTTAGAGGGGAGATCCTTCATCTTCCTGTGTTATCATGGTACCACCCACAAAACCAGTTCCAGTTCTACCTAGTGGCCGTGATCCCATGTTAGAGATCTGATGCTTATAGGCCCTCATGAAGGAGGGAAATTCTAGACATATAAATAGGGTATCCTGCATAGACCAGCTAGAGGGTTACATCAGGTTGATAGGTGGGAAGTTCCTAGAGGATTCTCATGCTATAGGGAGTTAGTGGACCAGATCCAGGACTATAGGGTAGTCCATGGCTAGCTCCAACTACAGGACTCACATATTAGAGAGGACACACAGGTCCTCCAATACACATGGTGACAGCTCACACAGGATCCACAAGGAGACAAGTGAGACTTCTAGCCATAGTACTAGCTTCCTAAACATACCAGTCTCTCATATGCTAGGACTCTTCAGGCTAGGTGGTACATAGGGCCCTCAACAAGGTGCACAACAAGCACTAGAGCCAACTAAAAAGTAGGATCCAGGTCACAGGGTTGAGGGCAGTGGTGAGAGCTCTAGTTTAGGGGGAGCCAACCAGAGCTAGGGCTCTTGTCATATCATAGCTATATTTTTTACATGTATCATTTTTGGTGTAAGGTTGAGGACCTACATAATTGTAACCTACAAGCATTTTTCACTCATCTGATGTACTTTGAGATATATTTATATATGATATGACTTGATCATTTATGGCTCATGTTGTGTATTTGATTTATATGTTTAATTTTCTATTTATTTGATGCACATGGATGCAATGCTTATGTTAATTTGATGGCTATATGATGTGATGTATGGATGACATGCACTAGATAGTTATTTGATTTATGATGATGATTATATGCAGTGACCTACATTCTTAGATGTGCAATGTATGATGGATACATATGGATGCAATGTTTTCTCTTAATACATATTTGATATTGCTTTATTGTATGCATTAATGTATGTAATGATTTATTTACACGATGGTAATCTAATGTAAATGAACTTGTACACTTTAATCACTTAAAACATAAGGAATGAATGCAAATATGTTTATCAATATAATGGATGACACCATAGAATGTATAAAAATTATGAATGTAATTGAAAATACTTAAAATAATAATTTAAGCAATTAATCACCCACATATGCAATGTAATGAATGCATTTTTTGATGCGAATGATATAATGTGTCATTCTATTTTCTTTTGCAAAATTTGAAACATATGCACAATATAGCCAGTGGTTGTCTAAATATTATTTCTAATATCCATCTGGTATCTATCCTATATTTTGATTGTGCTCTATATGATGATGTATCATGGATTCAATACTTTGCAAATTGATTATTTTATATGGTTTGAGATACTTGATATTTTGTTGCTATGAGAGAAATTTTTGAGGTTTTCCATGAGACTCAAACACCCTAATAGACTTATCAAAAGTTGCATACTAACCACACTAGAATTTTTATATAAAAGGCTTTTGCTAGGATAGGCCCTAACTGTTCATTATCCCTGTGTGTGCACATGATTATTTTAAGATAAGAAATGAGCATTCCCCGATGTCAAGCTAGATTCTTTCAACCTATTGCTAAGATAGGGCTTTCACAAATATCTTATCCAATCCCAAGTTTAGATTTTAGTTGGACAAAGCCACTAGGCAATGTAGGACACCTGAAGATAGCTCTTTCACATTCAAACATTGGTCTACCCACAAGCGAGATGCAAGTGTATAGACATATCATCATGCGTAAGGTACAGTAGTGTCGATAATTCTAGGGATCCAGGCTCATTCCTTTCTATCCTTAAATTTTTTGGGATACTTACTCATATGTATTGAAGCAAGGGATTTGATTCCATATTCATTCTAAACTATCTTTGGATCTTCATTTGATCTCTCTTCGAACTGGATTTTGGATCTTCATTTGATCTCCACTCAAACTTTTATTTATGATCTTCACTTTGAACTTTGATTTAAGCCTATTTTATGATCTTCATTCGATCTTCACTTTAACGATGACGTCATAGAATGTATAAAAATCATAAATGTAATAAAAAATCCTTAAGATAAGAATGTAATCAATTAATCACCCATATATGAAATACAATGGTATGCAATGTTTTATGATGCGAATGATATAATGTGTCATTCGATTTTCTTTTGCAAATTTGAAAAATGTGTACGATATAGTCAGTGGTCGTCTAGATATTATTGCTAATATCCATCTAGTATCTATCCTATATGTTGATTGTTCTTTTTATAATGATATATCATGGGTTTGATACTTTGCAATTTGATGATTTATATGGTTGCCATTTTTGACACTTTGTTGCTATGGAAGAAGTTTTTGAGGTTTTCCATGAGACTCAAACACTCTAATAGACTTATCAAAAGTTGCATACTAACCACATTAGACTTTTGAGATAAAAGGTTTTTGATAGGATAGACCCTAACTGTTCATTATCCCTGTGTGTGCAAATTATTATTTTAAGATAAGACACAAGCATTTCTCGATGTCAAGCAAGATTATTTCAGCCCATTGCTAAGATAGGGGTTCCACAAATGTCTTATCCAATCTCAAGTTTAGATTTTAGTTGGACTAAGCCACTAGGCAATGTAGGACACCTTAAGCTAGCTCTTCTACATTCAAACATTGGTCTTGTTCATATGCGATATGCTAATGTGTCAGACATATTGTCATGCGTAAGGTACAAAAGTGCTAACAATTCTAGGGATTCATGCTCATTCCTTTCTATCCTTTAATTTTTGGGATACTTGCTCATATGTAGTGAAGCAAGGGAGTCGATTCCATATTATTTTTGAACTATCTTTGGATCTTCATTTTATCTCTCTTTGAACTAGATTTTGGATCTTCATTTGATCTCCACTTGAACTTTTATTTATGATCTTCACTTTGAACTTTGATTTAAGCCTATTTTTTTATCTTCATTCAATATTCACTTTGAACTTTGATTTAAGCCTATTTTCTGATCTTTATTCGATCTTCACTTTTTGGCATTTACATTTGATAATTTTCTTCAAAAAAAAAATTGTGGGGATTTAATTTGGGAAACTGTTTTTGGTATATCGATTAAGGATATCGATCTGATGATATCAATATGGGATATCAATCTGGAAAGTCATTATATAACATCGATATAGGGTATCAATCATGAAGATTGATGTGGGATATCACTTTGGGATATTGTTGATTTTATCGTAAGCAAGGGATTCTAAATAGAGAACTAACCTATACTTTTGCCAACTACCAATATTTCCCATACCGTCCACACAAAGTGATAAGCAAGAATAACTCTTTTCACTTTAGGATACTTGGTCCTGCTTTGCGACTTTCATATTCCCCTAGTCCTTGTTAGGATTGTTTAATTTGTTGATTAGTGATAGGCTTCTGATATGCTAAGGGCTATACTAACTGAACCTTAGCTACAAAATCAAAGTAATATTTCTACCAACTCTTGATAAGACCACTAGGTATGGTTGAGTGACCAGAAAACCCTAGTATATCTCCATAGCAACATTATAGGTTGTGTTGAAAAACACAATTACTCACATGAATGATGAATCATGTTAAATGTAGAGATGCATGATTTAGACACAAATGTGGTGTCTTTTGTAAGACTGACAAACATAATCCCTCCTACTATGGAATGCAATGGATGATGAATGCATGTATGTAATGCAGTAATGCAATGAATGCATGTATGAATGCAAAATAAAAATGCAAAATTCAAATACAAAATGTAAATGTTTTTTTTTGGATTTTATGCATTACCAATTTTTTTGGATTTTATTTATTTTATAATTTTTATGATTTTTGAGCCTCATATCTGACCAAACGATGAGTACATGCCTTTGGAGCCTTTAGATTGACCAAGTGATTTTTTTGCAAAATCCTTAGAGCTTTTTAGGATGACCGAGAGGTTTTAAGCAAACCCTCGGAGCTTTTGGGGTTTGACCAAAGGTTTTGTGAGCACCTTTGGGACTTTTTGGGATGACCAAATGATCTTTTAAGAATCCTTGGAGCTTTTGGATTGACCAGGTAGTTTTTCAAAAATTCTTGGTACCTTCTGATTGACTAAAATACTCACAGACAAGCTTGGAGCCTTTTAGGATTACCGAGTGATTATAAACAAACCCTTGGGGTCTTTTACTGATATGATCAAGCGGTTTCAAGAACCCTTGGAGCCTTTTGGGATGACCAAGTGATTTTAAACAAACCCTCAGGGCATTTGACTAACATGACCAAGCATTTTCAAGAACCCTTGGAGCCTTTTGAGAAGGGCATGCTACCCTATATACCCCCAGTGAGTGTGCCATTCGATGATGGTGAGGGAGGTGCGATACCTCTAGATTCCTCATTTTTTCTCATCGAATTTTGTGTGGCTAGTGGGAAAGGTATGCTACATTGAAGACCCCCAACATGCATGCTACTAGCTAAAAAGTAATCAGCTTGTTTAGGAAGAGTGATAGAAATTGACTCCCCCAGGTGAAGATTGGACCTCACCGATGTGCCTATGCTTCAGCACAGGTGAACGAGAGAGCCATCCTCATGGATCTCATCCCGTTATACTAGGTCTTTGACTACCCTGTCCTAACCACCCCTAATTAATACCATTTAATGTATTTTTGACCTATTTTATTGACAAATTTGATTTGTGGCCTGCATGATGACATGTTTTTGTAATTTTATCAATTTTTTACTATTTTTGATGATTTTTAGATCAATTTTTAAATTTTTTTGCATGTTTTAGTTAACTTTTTTCTTATTTTATGCTATTTATTTTAGATATTGACCTCTAGAGCATGAGATCCTGACATTTTTAAGACTCTCCATGGAGAGCTCATCGATGGTGAGCGAGAGTGGTTTAAAGCTATCAGCTTCGGCTACGTTCTAGATGTAACCACCATTAGGGTAGATCAATCATATCTGATTACATTGGCCCATCACTAGAATATGTGGACCAACACATTTAACCTACCTATAGGTGAATTGACAATTACACTAGAGGACGTCTATAGGATCTTTAGGATCCCCATTGATGATGAGGTCATCATATGCTCTACTTTTGAGGCTAAGGAGTCCGTCTTCGATGTTATCTTCAATGCTTGGAGTGAGGAGGCTCAGTGAGCTATCGACCAAGGAGGGGTCCATATCGACTACTAGTAGGGGAAGAATGTCTTCTTCATGTGCGAGGCTATTTTCATGCACTTGGTGGTGCAATATGTGCTTCTAGACTCCTCGAGCATGAGGATTCCTTGGAACCTTCTAGCTACTATACGCATAGTAGTATAGAGCTCTATCTACCAGCCACTGCTCCTATCCTAGAGGAGCACACTATTAGCTCAGCTCTATTAAGAGTTGTATCATATTACTGAGCGTAGCCATAAGGGTATCAGTTGTAGTCTACTTTTGTAGATCTAAGGCTAACATCATATTTGGGTAGAGCATCCTAAGGAGCTACCCTTACACATTACAAACATTAAGGATAAGCATCAGTTCTATGTTGCCCGCTAGCCTTGGGAGGAGGAGGGTTTTCATAGTAGGACTCATGCTGGCGAGACCCAACATTACATTACCTGGTTTGCAGTACTTGGGCTAGAAGATATCTAGTGGCAGCCCTACATGGATTGTCCTAACTAGCCTGAGGTCAGGGGGAGGATTCGATGGGCTCATCAAGATAGATGTCTACTCATCCAGAAGGTCAAGATTAGAGAGTTTCAATTTTTCTCTTATGTCCTGTAGTAGTTTGGCATGGTGCAGGACATCCCGAAGATCCCATTCACTTACAGGTGCTTGGCTTTAGAGAGGTATCTACCATGGATCCAACCTCCAGCTCTAGGTGATGCTCAAGATGACTTCCAAGATATTGGGGTTGACATAGCGATTACCACTCTAGAGTATGATGGATTGTGGTCTCTATTCTACTGGTATGGGATAGGGCCTCTACGTCAAGTAGTAGATCAGGCTAAAGCAGAGGTGGATCCTAATGGGTGTAGGGTGTGCCAACAGATAGAGGGTGGCTAGGGCACAGAGGCTCCCAAGATTAATCCTGATGAGGAGGCTCTAGAGGAGGGTGAGTTCCCTCCTGACAGTGTAGAGGGGTTACTCTTAGCATAGGTGGCTGACTTATACAGTTAGCTCAGTTGATTCTAGATGCAGTAGAGGGAGCATGACACTACTATTGCTAATCTATAGGTGTAGCTGATAAAGAGATATCATCGACTGACATAGGTAGACCAACATATTTCTAGCCTAACTTCTCGAGCTACTACAATAGAGACCTAGGTTGGCGAGCTCACTCATGCTGATGACTTGGAAAAGGTATAGAGGAATGCGGCCATAGTAGAGCAGGATTTGCTCAAGGTATAAAGATATGGTCCTCCATCCTCTTAGATAATTATGGGACCTTTAGTGGCACCAATAGTAGTACTACCAATTGATCAAGATCCTATGGTAGAGGTTCAGTGCCTACAAGGTTTACTTATGAGTTCCAATGAGAGGCATGCATCCAAGGTTGCTCGGGTAGACCAGCTGGTTGGATATATTTAGACGCTAGATGCATAGATTCCTAAGGATCCATATGCTATAGAGTCCTAGTAGACTAGATCTTGGACTATAGGAAAATCCACTACTAGCTCGAGCCATCGCACCCATCATAGTGAGAGGACACATAGGTCCTCTAGTACACATGGTGGCAGTAGTCATAGCAAGACCAGGGAGGCAGGGTAGTCTACTATAGCATCTAGTCATAGATCCCAACACATAGAGGTGCCCATAGCATAGGGGCAGTTGGACAAGTGCTTGGCCTATTTGGGATAGGTGGTACTCAGGGTGCTCAGTAGGATCCACATCAGTTAGTAGGGTAGCAGGCAGAGCAATCTCCTGAGCACAACACTGAGGGACAAGGTGAGAGCTCTCGTACAGGGGGAGTAGATTAGAGCTAGAGCTCTATATTGCAGGACACATTTTTGATGTACCTTATTTTTTGTGTAAGGTCGAGAACCTACACATTTGTAGCCTATGGGAATTTTTGTACTCCTAATGTACTCTGAGACACACATATTTATATGATATGATCATTATTATGGCTCATTATTGTGTACTCATTTATTTTTAATTTTATGTTTATGTGATGAACATGGATGCAATGCTTATGTTATGTTGGTGCTATATGATGTGATGTATGGATGACATGCACTAGATAGCTATTTTATTTATGATGACGATATGCAGTGATCTTAGATGCTTAGATGCACTTTTTTATGGATGCGTATAGATGCGATGTTTTTCTCTTAACATATATTTGATATTGATTTCTTTTCATGCACTAATGTATGTAATGCTTTATTTACACGATGCTAATCTAATGTAAATGAATATGTATGCTTTAATCACTTAAAACATAAGGAATGAATGCAAATATGTTTATCAATCTAATGGATGACGTCACAAAATGTATAAAAATCATGAATGTAATAGAAAATCCTTAAGATAAGAATATAATCTATTAATCACCCATATATGAAATACAACGGTATGCAATGTTTTATGATGTGAATGATATAATGTGTCATTCAATTTTCTTTTTTCAAATTTGAAAAATGTGCACGATATAGTCAGTGGTCGTCTATATATTATTGCTAATATCCATTTGGTATCTATCCTATATGTTGATCGTGCTTTTTATAATGATGTATCATGGGTTTGATACTTTGCAATTTGATGATTTATATGGTTGCCATTTTTGACACTTTGTTACTATGGGAGAAATTTTTGAGGTTTTCCATGAGACTCAAACACTCTAATAGACTTATCAAAAGTTGCATACTAACAACACTAGACTTCTGAGATAAAAGGCTTTTTCTAGGATAGACCCTAACTGTTCATTATCCCTGTGTGTGCAAATGATTATTTTAAGATAATACATGAGTGTTTCTCAATGTCAGGCATGATTCTTTCAGCCCATTTCTAAGATAGGGGTTCCACAAATGTCTTATCCAATCTCAAGTTTAGATTTTAGTTGGACTAAGCCACTAGGCAATGTAGGACACCTGAAGCTAGCTCTTCCACATTCAAACATTGGTCTTGTTCATATGTGAGATGCTAATGCATCAGACATATCATTAGGCGTAAGGTACAATAGTGCTGACAATTCTAGGGATTCAGGCTCATTCCTTTCTATCCTTCAATTTTTGGGATACTTGCTCATATGTAGTGAAGCAAGGGAGTCAATTCCATATTCTTTTTTAACTATCTTTGGATATTCATTTGATCTCTCTTCGAACTGGATTTTGGATCTTCATTTGATCTCCACTCGAACTTTTGATTTATGATCTTCATTTGATCTTTACTTTTGAACTTCACTTTGAACTTTGATTTAAGCCTGTTTTTCTAATCTTCACTTGATCTTCACTTTTTAGCATTTACATTTGATAATTTTCTTCAAAAAATTTCCTTTGGGGAGATTTACTTGGCAAAATTATTTCTGTTATATCGATTGAGAATATCGATATTGTGATATCAATATGGGATATCACTCTAGGGAGTCGATCTATGATATTGATCTAGGGTATCAATCGTGAGGATTGATATGGGATATATCTTTGGTATATTTCTCATTTTATCATAAGAAAAGGATTTTGAATAGGGAACTAACCTATATTTTTGCCAACTGCTACCATTTCCCATACCATCCGCACAGAGGGATAAGCAAGAATAACTCTTTTCACTTCAGAATACTTGGTCCTACTTCATGGCTTTCATATTCCCCTAGTCCTTGTTAGGATTGTTTAAATTTGTTGATTAGTGATAGGTTTTTTATATGCTAAGGGCTATACTAATTGAACCTTAGCTACAAAAGTAAAGTGAGCTTTCTACCAACTCTTGATAAGACTACTAGGTATGGCTGAGTGACCAGAAAACCATAGTATATCTCCATAGCAACATTATAGGTTGTGTTGAAAAACATAATTACTCTCATGAATTATGGATTATGATAAATGCAGAGATGCATGATTTAAACACAAACGTGGCATCATTTGTATGACTGACAAACACAATGCCTACTAATACAAAATGCAACGGATGACGAATGCCTATATGCAATGCAGTAATGCGGAAAATGCGTGTGTACATGCAAAATGAAAATGCAAAATCCAAATGCAAATACAAATGCTTTTAGATTTTATGCTTTACCAAAAAAAATTTGGATTTTATTGATTTTATTATTTTTATGGGTTTTGAGCCTCATAATTGACCAAACAACAAGTACATGCCTTTGGAGCCTTTAGATTGACCAAGCAATTTTCAAGAATCTTTGGAGCTTTTGGGATTGACCAAAGGGATTATGGGTACCTTTGGGGCATTTTGTGATGACCAAGTGATTTTAAAAATCCTTGGAGCCTTTGGGGTTGACCAAGAAATTTTTCAAAAACTCTTGGTGCCTTTTTCATTTGACCAAACGGGTAACAGATGCCTCTGGATCTTTTGGGTTAACCAAGCAATTTTTCAAAAACTCTTAGTGCCTTTTGAGTTTGACCAAAGGGCTTGCAGATGCCTTTGAATATTTTTAGGATGACTGAGTGATTATAAGCAAATCCTCGAGGCTTTTAATTGACATGACCAAGCAGTTTCATGAACCCTTGGAGCCTTTTTGGGATGACCAAGCAGTTTTGACCAAAGCCTCAAAGCTTTTGAGGTTGACCAAAAGGCTTACAGATGCCTTTGGAGCTTTTTGAATTTGACCACACCATTAATGATAGTGTTTGGAGCTTTTTAGGATGACCGAGCAGTTACAAGCAACTCTCGGAGCCTTTTACTATGCTCTTTAAGCATAAAATGCCTTAATATGGATGTTTTTGAGAGGTTCAGGCTCTTCAACACCCCCTAGAAACATGAGGTGATAGGTACCCGAACCAATATTTTTAGATATGATGTAAGGTCCTAGACAATTAGCCACAAATTTTTCCCACATATCTGGTGGTAAATTAAAGTTCTATTGGTTTTCTTTCAAGACAATATCCCCAACTTCAAAGTCTCTCTGGTGGACTTTGACATTGTAATCTCATTTTAGTCGCTCTTGATAAATGCAAAGATGCTCCAGGGCATTCACACGACATTCATCAAGTAGCATCATTTGATCCAATTGAGCTTGTCACGTAGTGTCATCATAGATGAACTCTTTCAATATGATGCACAATGTTGGAATTTATAATTCCAAAGGCATAATGGCCTCAGTGCCATATACTAGTGAGAACGGTGTTGCCCCGGTGGGCATCCGAATACTAGTCTTGTAAGCCCAAAGTGCAAGAGGCAGCTGGATGTGCCATTCTTTATGCTTTTCTTGTACCTTATTTTTTAATATGGCTACCACTATCTTATTTGAAGCTTTAGCCTGCCCTTTTGCTTGTGGATAGTATGGAGTTATAAAATTGTGTTTGATTCTATATTTAGATGTCAAAGATCTCATAGTTTTATTCTTGAAGTATGTTCCATTATCCGATATTATTTTGGATGGAATCCCAAAATGACTTATGATATGCTCTAGTATAAACTCTGCTATACAAGCTTTGATTGTCATTGTTAAGGGTATTGCTTCCACCCACTTTTTAAAATACTCAGTAGCCATGATTATGAATGTATGTTGGCCCAATGATAGAGGAGAGATCTTGTCTATAAGATGCAATTCCCACTAAGCAAATGGCCAAGCCGCTTGAATGGGTTGTAAGGCCTACGATGGGAAGTGCATAAGATTAGTGTGATGTTGGAATTTAATACATTTCTTGACATACACATTGCACTCCTTATCCATAGTGGTCCAATAATAACCCATTCAAAGGATGCACTTGATGATGGCCATGTCGTTGAAATGTCCATCGCACATACCATCATGGGCTTATGAAATTCCCCATGATGCCTCTTAGGACTCTAAGCAACGAAGGAGAACTCCATCATAGATTCTTCAGTATAATATGTCTCCTATTAAGATATATTTGGCCACTTTATATTTAAATGTGCACTATGTAGCATGTGGTAATCCCTCTAGTATTATACTAAGCTTTAGGAAGTCTTTAATTTACGACATCCAATTTTGATAAATCTTAGATTCGACTGCCAAGACGACTTGCTCCCTCTATGTATTTACCTTTGCAAATGTAGACTTGGAAACAACCTTGTGGTGAATGGTAGTACCACTCCCCATGGCACTTTGAGAGGTTCATGACCCCTAGGGTGCCTTCTTAAGAAAGTATTCAGCTCTATAGAACCATTCCACTTATGGTTCTACACTGATCATGTTGACTGATTCTCTATTATCATAGGTTGCATGCTCTACTACTAGATGAGAGAGCATATTAACATGGATGGTAGTGAAATCAATAGATGGATTCTGAGGGATTAAGGATCCCAAATAAGCCATGGTATCTACAAACCTATTTGATGATCGAGGGATGCCTCAATGTCATACCATTCCAGTTTAGCCAAATATGTGTCAACTAGATTTTTATAGTCTTTTAGTATAGGACATCGACACTACAAAAGCCCCTTGACTTGATTTACTATGAGCAAGGAATCACCAAAGATGTTCAATCTCTTAATATTCATGGCGACGACTATGTGGAGACCCAATAGTAGGGCTTCGTACTTAGCATTGTTGTTGGTGCATAGAAAATCCAACTTGAACGACAAGGGCATTAGAGCTCCTTGTGGCATGAATAAAACTATTCTGACACCACCCCCTTGTTCACACTTTGAATCGTCAAATAACAGAGTCATATCAGCATTATTCTCTGGTTCTTTGGGCTTGGGAGCTTTAGATATGACAAAAATTGCATCATCCAGAAGCTCAATTATTAGAGGCCTATTGTTTGATAGTGGCATCTTAGCTAATTGATATACTATGACCTATCCCTTAATGGACTTTTGGCTTATGAATTCCAGATCAAATTCCATTAAAAGCATGATCCACTTTGCAGTACGCATATTGTGATAAGTCTTACTCATCATGTACTGCAAAGGATTTTGTTTGGATATAACATACGTCGTATGACTTAACATATAGTGTTGCAATTTATTTATAGCAAACACTACTACTAAACACAATTTTTCCACGTATGCATACCCAAGCTCATGGCTCACCAAAGTTTGACTAATGTAATATATGGCCTGTTATTTGCCTTGCATGTTCTTTTGGGCCAAAATGGTTCCCAGTGCAAAGTCAGTTGCTGATATCTATAGTATACAAGCCACCTCTAGCCTTGGTGGAGCTAACACTGGTGGCGTCGCCAGGTATTGCTTTATCTTAGTGAAGGTTGTCTTGTAGTCCTCATCCTAGTTGAATGGGACTCCCTTATGTAGCATTCGATTCACGGGTTGACATTTATCTGATAGTTTTGCGATAAATTGCTTTATCGAGACTACCTTGCCTTGAAGTCTCCTTAATTGCTTATTATTGGTGGGAGGACACATTTCCAAAATGGCCTTGATATTCGCTGGGTCTACTTCGATGCCTCTCTTGGAGACGATGAACCCTAGTAATTTTCTAAAAGTTACGCCAAATACGCACTTCTTAGAATTTAGCCTAACATTGTTCTCTATTAGGCGATCGAAGACTTTCCTTAAGACCTTTGCATGCTCTTCTCATAGCAATAACTTGGCTAACAAATCATCGATATAATCTTCAAGAATTTTGTGCATATAGTCATGAAAAATGTATTTCATGGCCCGCTGGTATGTGGTGCCAATATTTTTGAGGATGAATGGCATAACTTTATAGCAAAACATTTCTCATGGTGTTATAAATGTGGTTTTGTGTTGGTCTTCAAGTTTAATTCGAATTTTATTGTAACCAAAAAAATTGTCCATTAAGGAGAGCATTTCGTGACCTGTGGTTGCATCTATGAGAGCATCAATATTCAGCAACAAAAATGAATATTTGGGTGTTGCCTTATTTAGGTATCTAAAATCCATGCAAATATGAATTCTTCCATTATGTTTTCCCACGCATACCATATTGGACACCCATTTTGGATAATCGATGGAAATCACAAATTCCACATTCAACAGCTTCTGCAGCTCATCTTTCACCATTAAGGCCACTGTTGGGTGCATTTTCCTAAGATTTTGCTTGACTGATTTCTTCATCAAGTCTAGAAAAAGGTTATGAGTAACCAATTTTGGGTCCAGACCTAGCATATCCTTATACAACCAAGCAAACAAATTTGGTCTCTCTTTCAATAGAGGGATGAGGGTGGCCTGCTCATCTGGAGTAAGACTCTCTCTAAATTTAACTTTCTTTGCACTGGTGGGATAATCACTGATATCCACCTCAAAGGTTTCCTCTATCGACATATGTGATCCCTCCTCAATCTGGTGAGGTGTAGGAATTAGATGAATGTCATCAATCGGGTTGAATGGTTCTATGTTGGAAGCATTTTTGGCATGATAAACATCATATGCACAGCCTAATGCAAAATGGAAAGGTTACAATGTTTCTTCATTGGGGAAGAAATCCTCAAGCTCAACGGATGAATCAGCATGATCCCAGTCAATAGGATCTTTTTTAAGATACAATGATTTATATGGATCTTCTAGATTGTGGAGTGAAGTGGTCAAATCAATGGAGACCATGTTTATGGAATGGAATTGATCTCCAGGACCACATGGAATGACCTCTACAAAATCTATGTAGTCCTCATACCCATGATCTGGCTCTAATGGCACAGGAACAAAAAGGTATTCCCTATGAGTACTATGAATAGATGGTTCCTCCCTATACACTAAATGAAAAATAGGATCATTTGGCTCATAGAGCTGCATGTAGATCAGGGGAAGGGGATTAACCAATTGATGGATCTAATCCAGGTTTAGTTTTCTTGCTCTCAGATGCGTACCAACATGTAGTTGCCTATAAATCTCATCAATATTGATGGATTGATGGCAGTTATGCAAATAAGGAGGACCAAGGTAGGCCCTCTCTAGCTCATATTATTCATCACTATCATAATAGAATCCTTCATTCACCCCCACTCCTAGAGGGCACTACTCTAAGTGAGGCCCCATAAATCTCACTTATTGCATACTATCATTGCTATCTGGAAAAATTGAATAATTATACCTCATGTACAACACTGCTAAGAAAATTATCTTGGTACCTTTCCCTAGATGATCAACCTTGGGAAGGATCTCTTAGGTATCTTGTACTGATTCCATAGGAAATAGATGATGTGCATACAAAGGCCTTACATAAGCACATTCGAATTCATCCTCAAATCCATTATCGTTCGAGGAATCCTCATTTTCATCATAGCATGGTCTACTCATATCGAAGGTGGATTATGCTTCATCTTCATTACAAAGATATCCTAACTTGATATCACTTGCAATAATGGGGTTGCACCCCTGCATGTCTGTTTCATCGACTTCCTCATAGGTTTGGTGTCCTAGTTGATCTTTGGGGTTCATCTCTATCTCAATTTGCTCAAGGATCCCTTCACGATGATCTTTGAGTGGCTCAATGGTGATGGTAGATATTATAGGGTTATTCCTCCAAAATTTAGAGGGATCTGGATGATATGGATTAAAATCCATGTCATCCTCCATGCTAAGGTATAGATGATCTAGGGATACTGTGAGAAAATAATCCTACCCACATATCTATAATCCTAAATTGAATCTATCAGTGACTAACTAATAATAAGGTTCTAGCGAAGTCCTCCGTCCATCCTTGTTCAAAGAGACCAAGGTCATATCCATGCTAGTGATATAGCTCAAAAATATGCATGGCATACTTTAGATTAGACAAATAATGAATGTTTACCACAAAAGGTTCCTCATCATCTTCATCCATGGGCTCTCGCATTGGAAGCTGATCTAGCCCCACATAGATGAAGTTAGTTTGGTTAGGTGGCTCTCCCAGTGGAACCATCGATCCAATCAAATAACGATGGGCAGATGGTTTGCCCATCTCTTGCGCAATCTTCATAATTGGTTTGAAGATCACATTTTTCACAAGGTACTCACCTAATCCAGTATTAGCGAGATGTACCATCACTCATAGTGCGGATGACCCTACTGAAGATGTAGGTGAGGTAGGCTGAGGTACCTCCTTGAATTTGTATTGGGGCTCCTCAACTTCCATGGGAATAGGAACGTCTTCGATGATCATCTTAGGCTAAAGATCTTTCTATTTCTTGCCCATGTTCACCTTTAATTTCCTATCATCCTGACGCATGACTGATGTTGATGGCTTCAAGGAAGTGGTAGTGGTATGCTCTAATTTGTGTGACACAGATGGAATCAGTTGAGCATGCATTACTAGTTTACCTCATGGTTTCCTTATTGGCGATGACAACCGAACATCCAAGTGCATTTATGGGAGTATGAAACCCCCAAGCAAATATACTAGGTTCATAAACTTAAATTTCTCCTCATCTGATGACACCACATGAACTAGTTCCTCGTGAATATATTTCATGCATTGATGTAGTATCGAGGGGATACAACGCATTTCACGAATCCAAGGCCTACCAAGTAAAATGTTGTACTACATGGCCCCTTCTATCACATGACATATTATTGAAATGGTCTTCAGACCTACTTGTATAAGTAGGATAATTGTGCTGATAGTTGAACATAGTGTGTTGTTAAACTTTCTCAATGTAAATATAGTTGGCACAATGTGTGATTTAGGTAGCTTCAAATGACTCGGTGCCTTGGTCGTTATTATGTTGATCGATGAGCTAGTATCGATCAAGACCATTTTAAATGGCATGTGAATCACACATGCAATTATATGCAAATGTGGTTCAGTCGTAGTTGTAGAAACTGTTCTTATCTCATGATCATAAAATTGGATCATCGGTTCCTGACACTATTATACATGTCCCAAAAAATTTGTGAATGCTTACGCATCCTAGGCTTGTACTTCAATGGACATTAAAATGTCCATAATATTCTCCTTGTGCCTCAGGGACTACTGAATTAATTCATATATTGACAACTTTGTAGGAGTTGTCTATAGGTTTTGGACCAACCTACTCCTTAGGGTCACCACCGGTCTTGTTGGTGGGCCTGGAATATTCTGTGCTGGCCGTTGATTTGGTGTGGCTTATATCTGGATAGGAGCATGAGGTTGATTTTTTGTTCATATCTCCTGTGCCTAGTAACAACATTGACCATGCCTACAAACCCCTGGGTAGGTGGTTCGAATCGTACTTTGTTAACTCGACCAACGTTGTTTCGAGGTGCCTCATGATTTGGTAAGGGATTCTTGTAAATCCCCATATTTTTATTGTTAGGTGCTTGTAAGTTGTGAGGCACTACAAGCTCACCCTTTTCAATCATATTTTGCACTAGGTGTTTGAAATACCAACACACCTTGATCTCATGACCTTTCACTCTATGAAATATGTAAAATAGATCATCTTGAAACCCCTTTGGTTTGGGTTGATTGGGGTATATCATCTTGACTTCGAGCAACCTAATTGCCTTGGCCTCGCATAACTGATGGAAAATTGTCATCAATGATTTTTTCAATAGTGTGAACTAGCGAGGCGGGTGTTGCTCTTTGTTTTTGCCCTTTTAGTTGTTGTGCTTATCATACTACGCAGGGGGAGGTTGGGCTTGATAGTTTTTCTTCTACTACCCCTTGTCCTCCCATTGGATATTTAATACCACTTTATTTACATGGGCCTATTTGCCTTGATGCTTTGTGGTACTCTTTTTCTATCCCTCTTTCCTATTTTTGAGCTTCAAGTTGCCCTCTTGCAACTTGATGTCCTCAATCACCTTGGCTTGTGCTAAAGCCTCTTCAAATATAGCATACTATTGTAGCTATAGTAGTAACAAGATGTGCTTAGCACAACTCTTCATGAACATCCAAGTTAATTCCATGGCAATAATAGGGAATGGCAACTTCACCATTAATCTCCTCCATCTCTTTATGTCTTGTTCTATCGGCTTATCATCGTGCGGAGCTAGCATAGCCAGATTGTAAATATTAGCCTATTTATTTATGCCAAAGGAATATCGTTCAAGAAAGGCATCAGCTAATTGCTCAAAACTTGTTATACTATGTCTCTTTAGCTTATTAAACCACTCTTGGGTAGGCCCTAAAAGTGTCATGATGAATGTTTGCAACAATAAGGTATCATTACTTGCTATCTAAAAGCAAACATACAAAAATATCATTACATGTTCTTGTGCATCTTCATCACCCTTGAACTTATCTAACCTGGGCATGTCGAAATGCTTAGGGTATTCCAGAGTAGGCACTGAAGGATCCAAAGGCTCGTTATAAATTTTTCTTAGAGTTGGATTTTGAATAGCCGCACCTTGTCTCTCAATGGCTTTAATTTTCTCGACCAAGGCCTTATAGGCCTCTGAAGATAGAAAGTCCTCCTCCCTAAGTTGACATGTAGGTGGATTAGGAGGTATCATCTTCCTTATGTGATATGGAGGTCTTCACTCTTCCTCCTCTTCATCTTAGGAGCTTTCAATATATTCTTGCTCGTATCCATATCTCACTGCTACTTCATGCTATCTCTACCTTTGATTATTAAGCGATGATAACCGCTCTCTTTGTTTGGCAGTAACATGAGTATGAGCATCTCTATGCTCTTGGTGCATCTTGACTTGTGAGAACGCCTTCCTATGTCTATGCTCTTGATGCTCATCTTGAGGATATAGGCCAACCCTATCTAGCTGATCCTCTTGTTCTATGCATTCCTTATGATCAAGGATACACTCCTCATGCATGTGCTGCTCATATAATCTCTATCTTATGAGCCTTTGTGCTTGAATATTTTCATCTTCGATACGCTGCCTCTCTAGGTGGGCATCCTCCAATTGGTATTGGAAGAGTTGGTGTTTTTGCTCTGATGCCATTTGATGTGATCTATCGATCTGGTCAGTCATGGGAGGCCTTTTATACCCCTACTTTGTATGAGCGACTTTATGGGTTCTGTACCCATTGGACTAATATGATGTGCCTTTGCCTCTATTTGTGAAGATGACATTAGCCTCTTATTATGTCATATATTGTGAACCACCATGTGTAGATAGTGGGTACGTGACATGAGGGCACTGAGAAGCCTTCCCATGTTCTCTAGTAGTGTGGATGACACTCCCACTACACTCACTCGAGGCTCGAGTGGGTGGAGTGGAAGGCTCATAGCCTAGCTACTCTAGAACACTACCTAGACCTTCTAACTTCCTATACCACCATCATTCATGTAGGGGTGTACTATTATATCTCACATTTGATATGTCAATGGTGATTTTGCATGTTGGACCATGCATGGGAGTATGGCTAGTTCTATGCTTGATTATGAGCCTATCTGCCTACCCCTGAATGGGAAGGTCTCTAGTCCTTTTGTACTTAGAAGGTGGAGCCATAGATCCTCCATTGGACTTATTATGTAGGGGCACCAATCTGGTCCCCTACATAATAAACTCTTCAATCAACTTCATGGACTTGCATGCATTGTGGTCTTGGTAATGGATCTCAAGTGGAACACCCTCATGCTGGAAGGTTTCCTATTCTACTCTATGCCTATAGGAGTGTATTAAATCTCCTCTATTTGGGATTTGCTCTGCTAGCTCCCCCCATGTTGAGTTGTCTCCTTGAATGCTATCCAATTTACATTTGGTTCGCTCATGTGGTTGAGGATTTGACACGTATTGTTGTGAACTAGTTAGGGGTTGGTCATCGGCATTAGCTTTAGACCTTTGCCAACCACCCTGTGTGTCCACCATTGTGTACCTAGAGTCTAAATGTATTATTATTAAGCAAACAAGGTATACAACATTGATTATATTATTTTAAGTTTTAAAGTGAGTCCTAAATTGTTTGATGTGTTTTCAATATGTGTTGTATCAGTTTAAGAAACTCTTATCGTGTTTTTGTAAAACTTGTTGGATTTTATTCTTGGTTTAATGGATTTCACCTATATTCTCATAGCTCTACAACTTTGCTATGAACTCCAAGTTGCATAAATTCCCTGTGTGTGGTAATGAAGTCCACACTCGGACAAGGAGCACAGGTCCTACCATATCCTCACCCAATCTCACCCAATCAACATTATATCCTTTGAATAGGAGTACATGTAAATTTTCTAGGCTATGGATGGTTCTTAGATTCAGTATTGGTCTATATATTAAGGTTTTGTAGGATTTGGACCAACGGATGGAAGTTATGCCCACCATCGTTGAACCCTACTAGTGGTTGGATGTCAAGCCCAACTCACTAGCATTTAAGTGTTTCGTGGTGTGTGTGGTTATTTTTAATGTACATAAAATAAATGCATCATATAGCACACATTCTCATTTTCTAAATGCTATGCATATTAAAGACGTTTCAAATTTAGAAAATGCAAGCTACTCTAGATGCTCTTTAGGACTATGCACATTACAATGCTAAGTGGCCACTAATCGGGTCTCACACTTGCAAACCATAAATACATCTCTATTAATCATGTTGTAGCCTAGGGTGGACTACAATAAGAGGTCTGATATTTCTAGAAACACCTTTCTATGGAAATCAAAGTACGAAAGCAAACTAGGATAGTTGATTTACCATTTTCTTTTAGTTGCTTTCCTAATTTACATTTGAAATTAACCTACTATAAAAACACAAAGAATAGAAAAGTGACAAAGGGCTGGAAAAAGGACCTACCTCATGTCTTGCATTGTCTGAAGTTCTAAAATTGTCTATATGTGGTGTCAGTAGGAAACCATAGGTCTTAACTATTGTTCTGACTATGAATCGTGCCTTGTACCTACAGTTTAGTTGTTGGACTACAACTGATAGCTACGGTTTGTACCTACAAATACAAAATCCAACAAAGCATAGTTAGATCCTAAAAATGTAGGGTGCCACCATGATCACCTCTGTAACCACTAGAAAGGGTCACACCGATAGTGGCTCCTATTGCGATATATGGTAAAGATATAACATGCATACAAGTAAATGAAATTGACAAAAAATAAAATAAGAAGTAGAAGATGTATGCATAAAATCATTAAAAACAGTGTATAGAACGAATTTAAATGACATGCACTTTTAATCAGAGTAAGCACTAAAAGATAGAACGTGGAACGTATTAAATAATGCGTCTAACAAAATAACGTACTGTCTTTCAATATATGTATATTCAGACTATGTTGCTTGAAAAATATATGTTCGAACATGAAACGTAGCCTCATTTGTTTTAAAACATTTCAAAAATGACATGTATTCAGAATATAAAACGTAAACTATTTTAAAATATCCGAAGACAGCATTTATTAAATTAGCTATGAACATGCGTAGGGTGCCCAAGCGGGCCGCCCTGTTAAAATCCGACTTTGACGCCAACCCACTAGGAATTGGCTCAAAATCCAGGATAATGTGTTGTCGGCAAATTGATAATATACTGTGTCCAATGTCTAGTTCGAAAGTACAGAAGAATGAGTTTGAAAAGACTGTAAATGAGCCTCTAGTTTTGCGGCACTTCGTTATGTTTTAGAAAATGCTTCGTCTCTCCTTACTTCGTATCAAGCTAGTTTTTTTATAGAGGTTTTCACCTCTTGGAGCATTAATTTCAAACCCTAAATCCACAAGGGCCACTTAGATTTGATCTTTGTCAGGCCATTATGAGACATGGATCGCACTGACATTAGAAGTTATGAGGCGTGGCCTTGGATCGGATTTATTTTAAAACCGCTTGTTTCATTAAAGTTCATCGCTCTGCAGACCCACGAGGTTTCTTTAAAAAGGGGCATGTAAGGGTGCCATGTGGCGGTTATCCCTTGGATGCGATGGCCATGTTAAAGTCCACCTTTGATTATTGTAAGTATGCCTTTTTAAACGTAAAGTGCCAAAGTTTCACGATATCGCGACGTCGCGATATCGCGACGTCGCGATAACGCGACACTTCGGCAGAGCCTCCCCTTGGGGCCAAAGGTGTCATGATATCGTGACGCGCGATATCGTGACACCTTTGGCCGAGGCTCCCCTCGTGACCAAATGTGTCGTGATATCGCGCGTCATGATATCACGACACCTTTGGCCGAGGCTCCCCTCGGGGCCAAAGGTGTCGCGATATCATGACACCTTTGGCCGAGGGGAGCCTTGAGGCCAAAGGTGTCGTGATATCGTGACACCTTTGGCCGAGGCTCCCCTCGGGGCCAAAGGTGTCATGATATCGTGACACCTTTGGCCGAGGGGAGCCTCGGGGCCAAAGGTGTCACGATATTGCGACACCTTTGGCCGAGGCTCCCCTCGGGGCCAAAGGTGTCACAATTTCGTGACACCTTTGGCCGAGGGTAGCCTCGGGGCCAAAGGTGTCATGATATCATGACACCTTTGGCCAAGGCTCCCCTCGGGGCCAAAGGTGTCGCGATTTCACGATGTCTAATGCTAGGCTCCCTTTTTGTTGAGGCTTGTTTTATTTTAAAGACTTTGCTTTGGATTGCTTAAGGCTTGAAGTTTGGTGAATTTTTGAAGGCTTCTTTGGACTAAAGGCTTAAAGTTTGTTAAAGGTTTTGACAAAATGACCAACTCTGCACCGCTCATTTTTTGACCCTCTAAACTGTCGTGCAAGTGGCCAAGACCAATGTTTGACATCTAAGGGCTGCCCTGAAAGCTGTGTATGTGCATGCGATCAGTGTTTGTAGTCACTTAATTAGAATGGTGCTGCTTTGGTGTCTACAGTACCTACAAATACAAAATCCAAAAAAGCATAGTTAGATCCTAAAAATGTAGGGTGCCACCATGATCACCTCTGTAACCACCAGAAAGGGTCACACCAATAGTGGCTCCTATTGCGATATATGGTAAAGATATAACATGCATACAAGTAAATGAAATTGACAAAAAATAAAATAAGAAAGGAAACACTTTATTCCATTATATTTGAAGTTAAAACCTAATTACAAGTACATCCCTCTTAGGGATATTCATTTTGATACAATATTACAATAGGAGTGCTTAATTGTTTTCCCTCTTAAGCGTATGTGTGATTTCCAAATGCCTCTCAGAATGGCATGACCTGCTCTAGGGTGGAGATACCCTCTTCTTCGCAATGGGGAAGGAACTTGATGGTTTTCTCTCCTTTGAAATTGTTCCTTGCGGTCAAGAAACAACAAGAATGTCAAAAATATAGGTAGCCTCTCATGATGAGTCCCTTTTATGTAAATTGCATAATGACACCATTAACATGCATAATCAAGAAATCATAAAGAAGGCTTCTAAGCTATGCAAAGTAAATAAAGATTCATGTAGTAACATAAATTAAAATAGCAGCTACACTATGCATGGATCATATATGAAAAATGAAGCATAAACATGAATGAAGAAAGCATTTAAGTCCTAATTGAAGCATAAGCATAAAATGTAAATCTAGCCTAGTTCTATGATCAAAAGTCTCCTATAATGCTATTAAACTATGAAAACACTTAATCTAACCTAATTAGCCATACAAAAATGAAATTAGGAAGGTGGTTATACCTCTACTACAAAATACAGCTCTAGTGCATGGTTTGCATTGTAAACCGTAGTTGATAGTCATGGTTAGCACTATGATAGGCTTACCCTCAATTTCAAGGGCAGTGGGCTTAACCTCCTTATCCAATTGATGTTCAACGGTCACCTTTGATGTCCTTCTACCAATTTTGGTGGTCAAATCACCGTGATGGGCCTTTTTTTTCTTGGATTTGTGTTTCTTGGCTCTCTTAGACTCCTAGGGCATCCATAATGCAATTCATCATGAATCTTGGCAAGTAGGTAGGGGATAAATGCAATAGCTCTCTCTTAGTATACTTGATTGAGTCTACAATTCGATAGGGCTCCACTGCTCAAATCTCCAATGCTCTCTCTAATAATTTGCCCTAATTCTAAGGGGTACTTATAGGACTACCCAAGGGCTAGGGGTGGCTTCCTGGAGAAGCCAAGATAAAGAAGGGGTGGTCAGGACAGTTGGAATGGAAGCTTCTACCCTCTAACCACCTTCTTCTAGATCCAATGGCTATTTCAACCGTTTTGGCTCGGATTGAAGGCCAACTAAACTTCAGTTAAGATCGTAGGTCACAACTATGGTTTAGACTACAAACCATAGGTCTCAGCCATGGTTCAGCTATAAACCATAGGTCTGGGATACGGTTCAGACTAATTAGGCCAAGGAGCCCAAATTGAGTGGTTATAACCACTACTCTATCTTGGAGTCTATCCAAAATCTTTCATATGGTCTTGTAGCATGTCCATATGAGTAGTCACCCTTGACATGACATGTTTTAGGTGTCTACACTCTTAAACTCATGACAATATCGAATGCCATGACCCTTTATTCGATGATAAATACAATAGTTATACTCCCTGTAACCTATAGGTTTAACTCTATTTGGGTTTAGAGGGATGACATTAGGCAAGGTGATGACCTTGGCCTCTTGCAGCTTCTAAAATATGTCATACATAGACTCTTGTAATGAAGTCCCACTATGTTGTGACTATTTTGGGCTCTTGCCCTGCATTGGTTTGCTTTGAGAATCCAATGGTTGGGTTGGCCACATGGGATTTTGCTTTCACTAAGGCTTTTCCTGTACTTGCATAGAAAGCAATACGATCTCAAACAAGGGTTGCTTTTGTAATTCCAAATATTTAATCTAGTTCTTGATAAAATGCAACACCTTATCTTGCTCATCCATTTGGTACTCCATCCATTCCAGACGGCTTAAAATGGATCGTAAGACTAACAAAGAATTCATATGTATTTCCAATGGCTTATTCAAAATACCTTTGTCATTTGAAGGAAATAGAAATGCAGATGCTATGGATCCATTAGGTAATTGCAAATCACCTATTTCCTTCACTTGAGTTGATGTGGAAGCTTCTTGATGACATACTTCATTAGTGCTATCCACATGCTCATGCCTATGACTCAGCTCAATTTGTTGTTTCACTTTGTTGTGTCAAACTGTGTTAGTGTTGGTACCTCCAATCTGATGTGAGGAACCTACTTGTTCATGCTCTTGAGATGGTGCCATGAGAAATGAGTTAGGAGTGACCAATTTCAAAAGTTTTGGACTTGGCAATGTGAAAACACCACTGGATTACCCCATCTCTGGTAATGTGAAAAAACCACTAGATTACCCCATCTCTAGCTCTATGTGATTAAGAATCACTTGATCGTCTGGCCTAATGTTGACCATTCCTACAAACTCATGAGAAGTCTCCACAACTACATGCATTATGGGCAATTCATCAACATACTAAGTTTGTTCTATTTCAGTCGTTATAATTGAACCTTCCTCATTCTCATATAATGTCTCTAGGATAGGATCCATAGGTGGAGACTCGATGAAAAGTTGACCTAGATCCTTAGTGGACTCTATGGTGGGCAGAATCATAATGTTGGCCTCTATAAGCTCTCCATATTCATCGCTGTCCTCATATGAACTATCTGATGATATGCTGGATGAAGAGGGTGTGACACACTCAGGTGTATCCATAACCATGCTAGGTTATTACTCCTTGATAGGAGTGTGAAGATCCTCCAATGATACCTC
The DNA here is from genome assembly GCA_028583015.1 of Wollemia nobilis. NCBI lineage: Eukaryota > Viridiplantae > Streptophyta > Pinopsida > Araucariales > Araucariaceae > Wollemia > Wollemia nobilis. The sequence continues at coordinate 18,231,704 of JAQPPZ010000521.1, forward strand.
CAAAGTGGTTGTGAGAAACTTTGTAATGGTATTCATCAATCCTTCCCTGCTAAGTGGTGTTGAGAGTGTAGGGGTCATGGGTGACTCCACAGGTGATAGCGGTGGGGATGGTAGCTCCACCATAGTCTATGATGCTATGTCCACACTTTGGATAGTCTCATCTAATTTAACTTGTAGATGCATAGGTGCCTGACCAGGTTCCTACGAATGATCCTCAAGCTTATAATATTTGAAGGGATCTGGGTCTGCCTCAACAACATGCACTTCACCTCCATGGGTGTACTTAATGCACTGATGCACTATTGATGGTATGTACTCCATGGCTCTTATCCACAGTCTCCAAAGCAGTAGATTATACTATCTTAACCCCTCTAAAATGTAGCACAATGTAGGAATAGTATTTTATCCCACCTCGATGGGAAGGACTATTATGCCTACTATAGGGGATTCCACATCGTTAAACGCTTGTAGCATTAACATTGTTTCCTTGATGTGGGAAGGTAGAATTTTGATATGTTTGATCACTGAGGTGGTGATGATATTAATCGATGATCCTGCATCCACCAATACTCGCTTATACACAATCTACTATATCATCGCTATGATATGCAATGGAGGATTATACTCCTTAATAGGAACAGGTTTGACTTCTTGTTTATGAAAAGTAATCATAGGTTCCTTATATGGTGGACTAGACTATATATAACCCAAGTATTGTGATAGACTTTTGAGCATTGACACTGCTCACCTATCGGGCTTGACTACTCTGGACCTCACGCCTATGCATGGGATACCTAGCCATCTCTTTATATTGCTCTTCGATAACCCTAGGCATTTCTATCTATCTAGAAGAATGACTATCTACTCACTTAAGTGGAAACTCTTGATGATGCACTGGATGTGTTGCATTGACTTGTTGCCTAAGCACTCTAGGTATGAGCTTCTTTTTTGGAGACACCTCACATGATTGCCCTTCACATTCTTTATGTTGGTAAATCCTCTCTTCCTACTGTTGGAGTTCATCCAACCTTTATTTATGCACTCTCTTTCTCTCTATGGACTCATGCTCTAAAAGCTTACGCTAACGGCACACCTCCTCCAACTGGTCTTGGAGTATTCACCTCTCATGGGCTGCATGAGACTCATATTCCCTATAGGATTGACTCATGGAGTATGATATACAACTCTCTATATTACTACGTGGAAACCTAATAACATGGTTTCTCACTGCATGTGAGGAAACCCCATGATCTATATGGGTGAACCCCCTACATGATGAAGGAAGCTCACAATGACTATCAAAATGTTGTGCTAGGAGGATTGGATCCTCAGGTGCATGATGTGTGTGACACCTAGCAAGGAGATGTACGAGGTTTAAAATATCCTTAGGATAACATCGGTAGTGTCCAGAGCCTCTCCATGAACTCTCTGACTCATTAGCTCGTGATTGAGTTCTATCATTCCTAGTCATCATGATGAACTGACTAAACAAGACTCGAGATGTTTCCTCTCTTACTAAAAATTATGGCCTCAAGGAAAGTCTTATCTTGATGAATTAAGCAATAAAAAAGCATACAAAGTAAACAATGTGATTATCTCATTTACATTTTAAAAGTTGAGCCCTAAACTGTTTGATGTGTTTCAATGATTTGTTGTATTAGTGTAAAAACTCTTATCGTGTTTTGCAAAACTTGTTGGATTTTATTCTCCATTTAATAGCTTTCACCTGTACGCTCGTAGCTCGACAACTTGGCTATGAAATCCAAGTCACGTAATCCAACCTAAAATGTGTGGTAATGAAGCCCACACACGGTCAGGGAGCACAGGTCCTCCCAGATCCTCACCCATTTTCTCCCAGTCAGCGTTATACCCTCCGAAGAGAATACATGCAAATTTTTTAGGGTATAAAAGGTTCTCAGATCCGGTATTATTCTAGTATCCAAAATGTTCATGGGATTTGGGCCAACGGATGGAAGTTACGCCCACCATCATTGAACCCTACTAGTGGTTGGATGTCAAGCCCAACTCACTAGTTTTTAAGTGCCAAGTGGTGTGTGTGGTTCCTTTTAATTTGCATGAAAGAGAAATGCATAAGAAAACATTCAAATAATTCTTCTCTACATGTAATGCAAGAAAAAAAGAACATTTCACATTAAGAGAGTATGCATGATTAATTTCATATGATATTTAGACAATGGATACTAACTATGAAATGGCCACTGATCGAGCCTCAATCAAGCAAATAGAACACAAAAGACATCCTAGCATGTTGGAGACTAGGATGGACTACACTCAGAGGTCTGTTTTTCCTAGCAGTGCCTAGTAGAAACCTAAAAATGAAAGTCCTAGAGACTTATGCGCATATTGCTAAATTTTGTCTTTCCTAATTAGTCAAATTCATTTTGCATTCTAGAATTTAACATACAGTGAAATAGATACAAAGAGTGACAGTGGGAACTACCTCAATTCCTCATCTGAATGAGCTTTATCACTCTACTTTTTGCTATGTCTGTTTCAAACCATGGGTCTAGTCTGTAGTTTTGACTGTGGCCCGTGGATTGAACCTGCGGTTCAATTGTTGGCCTGTAGTTGATAGTTTTGGTATGTACCTGCAAGTCACAAAAACCAAAAATACATAGTTTGATGCTATAATTGTGGATTTCTTCCATGATCGTCTTCTAATATAACCAAAAAGCGTGGACCCATCCATTGTATTATATCATATTCATTCATTCAAAGCATAAAAATGACAAGATTGCATAGATTCAACAAAATAAGTGTTTCTTGTATTAATAATTGTAAATAATCTCGATTACAATCATGCCCCTTTTAGGGTCACTCAAATTATGATATAATTAATACAATGCCAAAGCCATCAATAGGGTATGTGCACTAATGTTGATTTTCAACTAGTCACAAACTGCTCTAGGGTGGAGTTGCCCCCTTCTTCATGTTGAGGAAGGAACTTGATGGTTGAATCTCCTCCGAATCTGTTCCCTATGATCAAGAAACAACATAAAAGTGTCAAAAATATAGGCAGCCTCTCATGATGAGGCCCTTTTATGAAAAATGCATAAAGATACCATTAAGCATGTATAATCAAGAAAGCGTTGAAAAGCACTTCTAAACTATGTTAATTGAATCAAGATTTATGGAATTACATAAAGAAAGATAATAGCTACAATATGCATGGACCAATTATGTGAAATAAAGCATGAAAGTGCATAAAAAATTCATTAATGTCCTATTTGATTCTTAACACAAAGAAACTATTCTAATCTAATTCTATCGGTAAAAAATCTACTAAACTACAATTGAACCATGGAAATAGCTAAACTAAGCTAACTAGCTAGACATAAATGAAAAAGGTAAGGCGATGATACCTCTGCTGCAAACCGCAGCTTTGGTGAGTGGTCTGCACTGCAAACTGTGGCTGAAAGTTGTAGTTAGTAATCTGATAGGTTTGTCCTCAATTTCAAGGGTAGTGGGCTTGACCTCCTTGTCCAAATTGATTTTCAATGATCACCTTTAGTGTCCTCAGACTGATTTTGTATTTGATTCACTGTGAAGGGCCTTTGCCCAAATATGGCTTCTTGGATCTCCTAGGCTCTTAGGGCATCCATAATGCAATTCATCATGAATCTTGGAAAGTAAGCAGGGGATAAGTGCAATAGCTCTCTCTCAGTATACTCAGTTGAGTGTATAATTTGATAGGACTTTGCTGCTCAAATCTCCAATGCTCTCTCTCATTATTGTATTTCAATAGTGCTTCACTATCAAAATTCTCTATATCTTTGCCCTAATTTGAAGAGGTACTTATAGGACTACCCAAGGGCTAGGGGTGGCTTCATGGAGAAGCCAAGATCAATAAGGGGTGGTTAGGACAGTTGGATTGGAAGTTTTCATCCTCTAACCATCGTCTTCTAGATCAAATGGTCGTTCAAACCAATTTGGCTTGGATGAAGGCCAACTAAACTTCAGTTAATACCATAGGTCACAGTTATGGTCTAGACTGTAAACCATAGGTCTTAGCCATGATTCAGCCTATAAACCATAGGTATGGGCTACTATTTAGACTGATTAGACCAAGGATCCCAAATTGAGTGGTTAGAACTACTGCTCTATCTTGGAGTCTATCCAAGATCCTCCATATGGTCTTGTAGCATGTCCATATGAGTAGTCACCCTCGACATGACACATTTTAGGTGTCTACGAGGTTTACAATATCTAAGCATTCTTGGCAATATATTCCTCCAATCATATGAGAAGAAGGCTATCTTTGGTCTTGAGCAGTTTGTGTACATTCTAGAGAGCCTATGGATTGCACCATCCCCATTTAGGGGCCTTCAAATCTGTATCAATTGTATCAAGAATTGAGTATCCCTAAGAGGGACGTATTTGTAATTAGGATTTGGCAAATATTTAATAAAATAAACTTTACTTTCTTGTTAAATTCATTGTTGTCCATATTTTTATGCTTTAATGCTTGATGTTAATTGATGCACTAGTTAGGTGTATGCTTTTTAGATCATGACAAATGGCGATCATGGTGGGACCCCACAAATTACGTTATAGATGACTAAATTTCTATGTTTTTCTATTGTAGATATTAGTCATGGTTAACAACCATGGTGAATAGTCTCAGCTATGCTTGATAGCCATGGCGAGTAGCAGAGTAGAAAAGTAGACATTAAGCAGCCTATCTCTCCATAAAATAAGGATTTCTAGGTATTCCTGATCCTCTAGTTTTCTTTTTTACTATTTTTACCTATCAGTAGATAATTAATTCACCTAGCAAAACTATAGATAGAAAATTTAATGGAAAATTCTATGTGATCTATCAGCCATGGCTGATAGCTATAGCTAGAACTGTAAGCTGCTACTGTCAACTGTGGCTAAGTTCTTACATTATAGTTCTATCCTATGGTGAGCATTGTTACTTGTGGTTCTGTCCCTTGGTTAACATGTCATATCTGTGTGTAAGGTTTGCTTTTTGGGGCCCAATAAGAGGCCAATTTTATCATGTAAATGTATTCTCTGAAATCTCATTTAGTCAAATACATGCATCTTTCTAAATTTAAAATACTTTTATTCTAGGCATGTGGGAAAGAGCAAGTTTTCTTGGTGATGCATTTTTCTTGTACACGCAAGTTCAAATGAACACACACACACACCATGCAACACTTAAACACTAGTGAGGTGGAATTCACACCCATCCACTAGTAGAGTTCAATGATGGTGGCAGTTATTTCCATCCATTGGCTCAACTCCCATGAACCTTGTTCTTTTGGCCAATACCAACTCTAATAACCATCCTAACTATGCAAAATAGCCCACATTCCTCTTTAGAGAGGTGTATCGCTATGCACAGGATGTTGGGTGAGGATCGGTAGGACCTGTGGTCCCTACCCAGATGTGGATTTCATCTCCACACTTTGGGGTTTACGTGACCATGAATTTTATTGTCGATGGTTGAGCTATGAGCAAACAGATGAAAACCTTAAACTATTTGAACATTACATCAAAAATTTCAAACATGACGAGAATATTTTATAATTTCAATAAATTTCAAACACATCAAACCATCTAGGTTTCACAAATAAATTTTAAAATATATAATCGTCCGTGTTTAATTTATTTGCTTTAAAATCTACATACAAGATAATACACATCATGGTTGTTCCATAGAGAGGTCGATATCGGCACAGAATCAAGGTCAAAGTCGAAGCTCCACCTAATACACAACACAACACATCAAACCCTCAATCACAAGATCCTCTTGAACAATTTTTTATGAGCATTAGAGGGGATAACTCAAAAGGTAGGTATTATGTTTAGAATACACCAGCTAGAGGGGGTAATGTACACTCCTCATGAGATAGAGCCAAGCATAGAACATTCCAATATGAGGTATTCAAGCATGGGAGCATATATAACAATCATACACCTCATGGAACTACTAGATCCATTGAAGAGTACATCATGGAGGAAGGAGATATAACCAAGTTGGTTCCCATCCACACTCGAGCTAAGGGTGGCTCAAGGTCCCTGTCAGTTCAAGATAGACAAGTAGAAAATCTACCCATTCAAGGGTAGGAAGAGAGGACTTCTTTAGATCATAGGCCTGCATAGACTCCAAACAACAATGAACTTGATAAGTTCACAATTGATATGTCAAAATTTGGAGTCAATGGTATGCTGCCACATGAGCTATGCCACACTAGACAACTCGATGGTCTTGATAGAGTCCTAAGGCAATTAGGATTGATTACGCATTCTCATTCTATGATTTTGTGTAGTAAGAGCACATGTAGGACTATTATAGAACCAAGGAAATTCTCTAAGCATTCTCATAGCATATGTGTCCCATAAACCCACACGGGTATAGATCACAAACAATAGTAGAACATAAATATCGTCTATACAAGAAAATGTAAGATTGTGGCAGACAAGTCTATTGGGGATCACACCAAAAAAGCTGCCCGAATAGAGCAAACCCACCAAAGACCACATACGGTCGATCTTATATATCGATCATAAAAATTGGTGTTATAGAAAATGTAGTAGATCTTCCAATATCAATTGGAAGATATACGTGCATAGCATGAGTGCCTCAAAAATGAGGATACTCAAAGACAAAGGTTGCTAAGGCAACATATTTTTGAGCAACACATGCGTGAGAAATATATACGCGAACAATGCATCCTTGACCAAAAGTAGCATGTTGAGAGAGTGTATATTGGCTCACACCAATTTACCCCCTTAGAGTGAATACAAGGAGCACCCTCATAGATAAGCTACTTCGTAGCCTAAATTGTACCTTGAACACATTGGCAATCATACTTGCCACATGGTCCAAAACACAGTGCGACACCAAGTGCTTAAACATAATGGATGTACGCAATACAAGGAAGTAGCAGGATATGAGCAAGAGCAAGAATATCCTAAGATCTCCTTAGTGGACATGGAGGAGGAGCCTAGTCCTCCACCTCAACCAAAGAAGATTTTACCTCCAAAGGCTCCTCAAAGACCTCTCAAAGAAGAGGAAATTCTATCTTCGAAGGCCTACAAGGCTTTGGCAAAAAATGTAAGAGTAATTAAAAAATAGGGGATGGCTTATCAAAATCCAACCTTAAACAAAATACACAATGAGCCTCTATACCCTTCAGCTCCTACTCCAACGTATCCCTATCACTTCAAGATGCTAAATGTGGATAAATTTCAAGGAGAGGAAGATGTAGTCAATTTTAGGGAAGTTGCAGTAGTGCACTCAAATATGTGTGATATAGATATCTATGGTTAAGCACATACTTTTGGTTTGCCTCCTAGGATTTTAACTGGCGATGTAGGCCGGATGTCCAGGTGCATTGATGGGAGTATAAAACCCCTAGGAAAATCTACTAGGTTCATGAACTTAAAAGGTTCTTCATCTTACGATACTACATGAACCCATCCCTCATGCAAATATTTTACACATTGGTGTAATATAGATGGAATGCAATGCATTTCATGAATCCAAGGCCTCCCGAGTAGGATTTTATATTGCATAGCACTCTCGATCACATGACACATCACAGAGATGGTATTTAGGCCTACCTAAATAGGTAGGACAATTGTGCCAACCATCGAGCACATGGCATCGTTAAACACTCTCATTGTGAAGGTGGTGGGCACAATAGGTGACTCTGGTAGTTTTAGATAATTCAATGCCTTGGTTGTTATTATATTAATTGACAAACTAGTGTCAATCAAGACCCTCTTGAAATGCATGTGATTGATGCATGTGATGATATGCAACGATGGGTCAGCTATATCTATTGGAACCATCTTGATTTTATTATCATTAAATTAGATCATGGGCTCCTGGCACTACTGTACATGTCTCGTGAAATTGGTAAATGCTTGAGCATCTTGATACTGTACTTTGATGGACCTTAGAATATCCATAATATTCTCCTTGTGCCTAGGGTACTACTATATCAATTAATTTATATACAACTTTGTAGGAGCTATCTATAGGTTTTGGACTAGCTTGCTCCGTATGGTCACCACCGGTCTCGTTGGTGGGCCTGGAATATTCTATGTTGGTTGCTGATTCGGCATAGCCTTTATCCTAATGGGAGTGTGTGGTTGATTTTGTTTCTCATATATCCCATGTTTGGTAATAATTTTCACCATGCCTACAAACCCCTGGGTGGGTGGTTCAATGCGCACTTGGTTGACCTAGCCAATGTTGTTGCGCGATGCCTCATGGTTTGGTAACGGATTCTTGTAAATCCCCATGTTTTGGTTGTCAGGTGCCAGTGGGTTACTTAGTACTACAAGCTCACCTTTTTAAATAATATTTTGCATAATATTCTTGAAATACCAACACACTTCGATGTCATGGCCCTTCGAGCGATGGTAAATGCAAAATAGGTCATCCTAATACCCCTTCGACTTGGGCTGATTGGGATCAACTAGCTTAACCTCAAGTAGTCTGATCACCTTAGCCTCACATAACTGATGGACTATGTATGTCAATGATTCCATTAGAGGTGTGAATTGACGAGGTGGATGTTGTCCTTTGTTTTTTCCCTTATAATTATTATTGCACTTTTTGTACTGCACAGGAGGAGGTTGGGCCTGATAATTATTCTCGTGCTACCATTTATCCTCCCTCTGTAGGTTTAGCACCACTTGGTTGACATGGGCCTGCTTGCCCTTATGTTTCATGGAGCTCTTCTTGGGCCCCTCTCTCTTATTCTTAAGCTTCAAGTTGCCTTCTTGTAACTTGATGTCTTCAATAACTCTGGCTTGCACCAAAGCCTCCTCGAATGTTGAATACTACTGCAGTTACAACAATAATAAGATGTGCTTGGCACAATTTTTGGTAAATATTTAGGTCAATTCCATAGTAGGGATAGGTAATGGTAGATTTTCCATTTACCTCCTCCATCTCTTTCTATATTGTTCAATTAGCTCATCATTGCGCTGAGCTAGCATAGTCGATCAAAAAGGTTAGCCTATTTCTTGATGCCAAAAGAAAAGCGTTTAAGGAAAGCATCGGCCAGTTGCTCAAAACAAGTAATGTTGTGCCTCTTTTGTTGATTTAACCACTCTCGGTCTAGGCCTGAGAGGTATGTGAAAAATATGTGCAAAAGTAAGGTATTATTTCTCACAATTTGGAAACGGACATCTAAAAATCCATGACATGCTCCTACACATCTTCATCACCTTTAAATTTGTATAGCCTGGGCATAAAAAATTCTCAAGATAGGCAGGAGTAGGTATCGAGGGGTCCAAAGGCTCATTATGAATCTTTCTTAATGTTGGATTTTGAAGAGCTACACCTTGCTTCTCAATCACTTTTACTTTTTATGCTAGGGCTTTATAAGCCTCTAAGGATAAAAAGTCATCCTCCTTAAGCTAACACGAGGGTGGTCTTGGAGGTACATTCTTCCTCTATCGGGGTGGAGGATGTTGCTCATCCTCCTCCTCAACTTGGAAGTATTTAGTATACTCTTGATTGTTTACCTCTCCCTCTTCTTCCTCATATTGTTGTTGCCTCTCATGTTCGAATGGTGGTGGTCATTCTCTTTGTAGGGTACTAATATGAGTGTGAGCGTCTTTGTGCTCCTATTGCACATTGGCTTGTGAAAAAGCCTTTCTCTGAATGTGTTCTCTCCTCTCTACATGAGTGTATAGACCAGCCCTGACTAGCCTATCATCTTGCTCTACATGCTCCTTTTGGGAAAGGATGTGTTCCTCACGCATGCGCTGCTCATATAGTATTTTTTTGATGAGCCTCTATGATTGAATATTCTCTTCTTCAATGCACTACCTTTCTAAGTGAGCATCCTCCAATTGACCTTAGAGGAGTTGTCATCATTGCTCAGATACCAGTTTGTGTGATCTATCAAGATCATTGGCTGTGATAGGTCTCTGGTATGCGTGCTCTATGCAAGTGACCTTATGGGTTTTGTACCAATATGACTGATTTGTAATGCTTTTGCCCTTGTCTATGTAGACAAAATTAGCATCCTATTGATATCTATGCTCTATTCCACCATTTTTGGATGGTGTATGTGTCACATGAGGGCTCTTAGAAGCCTCTCCATGCTCTCTAGAAGTCCTAATAGAACTCACACTACGCTCACTCAGGGCATGAGTGGGAAAAACCGAAGGCTTATAGCCTAGCTGCTCAAGGATGCTACCTAAGTCGTCCAACTATCTAGATCTCCATTGCTTATACGGTGGTGTGCCATTGGCTCCCACCTTAGCCATATCAATAGTGATATTTTGATGTTCACTATTTGTGGAAGTCTACACAGGCCTATGCTCAGTGGTGGCCTTATCTACGTGCCACTGAATTGATAGATCTTAATCTCATATGTACTTCGAAGGTGGAGATATGGATCCTCCTGCAGACCTATGACATAGGGGTACTAACTTGGACCCTTGGATAACATACTCTTCGGCCGACCTCGTGGATGCACGTGTAACGCGATCTCGATAATGGCTTCTGAGTGGAACACCCTCATGCTGAGAGGCTCCCTGCTCTATTATGTGCCTAGAAGAATATACAAAAACTCCTTTGTTAGGGGTACACTCAATAGATTCCCCTCTTGTCGAGTTGTCTCCTCTAATGCTCACCGAACGATGCTCAAGAAGCACATGTGGGCAAGGGTTCGACATGTACTGATGTGAATCTATTGGGGCTTGGTCATGGGCATCAGTCTTATGCCTTTGCTGACCACCCCGTGTCTCCACCATGGTGTACCTAGTGTCTAGATTTATTCTTTATTACACAAAAAAAGTATACAATGGTGTTTATGTCATATTAATTTTTAAAAGTGAGCCCTAGATTGTTTGATGTTGTTTCAAGTTTATTATATCATTAAATAACTCCTTATCATGTTTTCAAATCTTGTTGGATTATATTCTTAGTTTAAATTGGCTTTCACCTATATGCTCATAGCTCGACAACCTGGGTATGAATTCTAGGCCATGTAAATTCCTCGTGTGTGGTAATGAAATTCCACACCCAGACAAGGATCACAGGTCCTAGATCCTCACCCAATCTCACCCAATCAGTTTTATACCCTTCTAATAGAATGCATGCTATATCCTACATGATATGCAAAAATAAATGTTTCATTTCATAGAATGCATGTTATAGCCTAAATGATTTTTGATAATGCAATTACGATGATATAGCCTCTGATTGGGCTTCAAGCATGCAAACCAACACATAATTTTTATCAAGCACATTGTATTCTAGGGTGGACTACACTCAGAGGTTCGTTGTTCCTAGCAACGCCTTTCTAATGATGCAAACAAGAATACAACTCTAGGACCTAAGTTCATTTCCATTTTTTAATTTCCTAGTTGTATTGCAATATTTAGTATTGTGGAAAAAATAGAGACAAAAAAGTTATAGAGGGCAAAAAGTGGGACCTACCTCAGGTCCACATCCAGTATGTATTTTATTCTCTATTGTTTGATCTATCTGTTATGAACCATAGAGCTAGTGCACGGTCTGTACTGTAAACCATGTTTTGTAGTCGTAGGTCAAAAATTGAACCGTAGTTGTCAACTGTGGTCTGCACCTACAATTTCTAAAACACAAGCAATGGTAGTTATATAGCTTGAATTGCAGAGTTCCACCATGATCACCTTCTGACTTATCCAAAAAGCATGCACCTATCTAGTAGATCAATGGAAATCAAAATAAAAGCATGAAATAAGAATCAATATTGCACATGATGATAAAATGAATGTTTATTTTATTAATATTAAAAGTGAATCTCAGTTACAATACTGCCCCTCCTAGGGTCACCCAATTGTTGATACAATTGATACAATTTTGAAGCCCCCAATGGGGTAAGCACAATAATAAAGCTTTCCAAATAGTCACAAACTTCTCTAGGGTGGAGTTGACTCTCTTCTTTGTGTTGAGGAAGGAATTAGATTATTGAAGCTCCTTTGAATCTAATTCCCTACGGTCAAGAAACAACAGAAAAGCATTAAAAGCATATGAAGCCTCTCATGATGAGGAACTTTAAAGAAAATATACACAAAGATAGCATAGCAACACCAAATCAAGAAGGCGGATAAACCAAGCTAAATATAAGCAACTCTTATAAATATTGTTAGAAATATGTAAATAAGGACTAAATCTACCAACATAATGGATCTAATGTATGAAATAAAGCATTATAGCATGGAAAGAAACCAATTAGTCCCTACTTGCTAAAATAGAGTAAATCTAATCAATTCAGTCAGTATTTAAACTACCAAATCAAGTACTAAACTAATTAATCTAATCTAGCTAAGTATAATGTAAATGGGACAGTAAGGGGATCTTATACCTGTTGCAAACCCCAGCTCAGATGAGCGGTCTGCACTATAAACCACGATGAGAAACCAAGTAGTTTTGCTCTCCAAATAAAGGGTTTTGGGATTGATCCTCCTTGTCAAATTTATGATCAAGGGTCACCTCAGTGTCCTCTGATAGGTTTGGCGGTTGAATTGCTCGATAGGGCCTCTGTTTGTCCAAATTAGGATTTCTTGGCATTATAGCTCCTTAGGGCATCCATGACACAATTTTTCATGATGCTTGAGTTGGAAAAGTGATAGCAACAAATCTCTATCTTAGTGCACTCAAGTGAGTCCACAATTCGATAAGGCTTCACTGCTCTAATATCTAATGCTCTGTCATATATTTTGATAGTGCTTTGCTATCAAAATGCATTATATCATTGCCCTAATATGAAGGGGTATTTATAGGACTACCCAAGGGCTAGGGGTGGCTTCATGGAGAAGCCAAGAATAAGAAGGGGTGGTTAGGATAGTTGGATTAGAAGCTTTCATCCTTTAACTACCTTCTTCTAGATCAAATGGCCGTTCAAACCTATTTGGCTCGGATGAAGGCCAATTGAACTTTAGTTTAGACCATAGGTGACTATGGTTCAGAATTTAGACTGCAGGTTTCAACTACACTTCAGATTGTGGACCACATGTTTCAACTGCGGTTCAACCTGATTAGGCCAAGGAGCCCAAATTGAGTGGTTAGAACCACTGCTCTATCTTGGAGTCTATCCAATATCCTCCATATGGTCTTGTAGCATTTCCATATGAGTAGTCGCCATCGACATGACACATTTTAGGTGTCTACAGATGTCCCTTTTGAGATGCGTTGTGAGATCTAACAATGCATGAGCAAAATTTCACCACCTAAAATGATGTTGAAGGTTCTATGATGATCATTAGTCGAATCAACATTAGATGCCCCAGGTCCTACAAAAGGACACACATCCTAGAATCATTGCTTTCAACTAGGTGAAAGGCTTAAATTTGAAAATCTTATACCCTTCTCATCTCATTCGGTGTAGCTGTGCATTCCATAGGTATATTCTAACCCATAGATCCGAAAGGCGAAGAAAAACAAGCAAAACTATCATATTTGCTATTTTTCCCAAGCAAAGGGATAAGCTTATGATAGCTTTTGACAATGATTCATAAGACGAATGCAATTTTAACAAGATCAAAGGATATACGATTTTAGGAATCTTCTATTGATTTTGATTATAATTATGACATTATGACTACCCCCTCAAGCGACGAGTCGATGAGGGTAATGACAATGTATGAAGTGACGAGGTTTCTTGACCACAATGAATGATCTATACAAACTTAGAATTGAACATTTAATTACTTGGCTAAGCCTAGTTCAACGTATGATTGCAACTGTTAATAGTAATTGCACATTCCTATCCCATGGATCAGTTAGGCTACAATAGTTTTCTTAGGGAATAAAAATGATACAAATCCAATTAGTTTTGTGTTGAATCAATTTTATCGTTGATTTGCTGAAAAAATGTGTCATAAGAGAAATGGCATGAAATGCCTCATTTTCGTGGAGTAGTCTAGCCTTGAAGGCCTTCTTCAAAATTGAAAAGAATCATATCAAATCAACGATGACACTTTTGCCCCAAATGTCCTTATGGTTATTTACTCATCTCGTCAGATTGCATGGAGCGTCAGTCACTACAACCGCCAAGTGTATAGAGTAAATAACTGAATACGAGGTGCATTTGGATTTTGATTATTTTAAATATTTTTGTTAATTTTGAAATTTTTAATTGATCTTGGTGCTTGAACATCACCAAATTTACAAAATTTATTTCTCTTATTGATATTTTGATCTTTTAGGAGTCATTTATTTAGCATTTAATATCTTCCCATGGTGGGATTTTGTTGCATTTATTACTAGTTGTGAATCGCGGGTACATTCTGTGGTTGAAAATTTCAAAATTTGGTAACCACAGGTCAAAACTATGGATGGAAAACCCTAATTCTAGGACTATGGGTGTCAACTGCGGTCCACAAAAATTAGAGAAACCTATAAATAGTTTTCCCATTTAAAATTTTCATTATTATCTTGAAAGTGACTACAATTTAGAGAGCTTCTGAGAGGTGAGAAGCATTTCCTAATCCAAAACGTTGCTAAACCTCTACTTGATATTGCACTCACACCCTGATGGCAGACCATGGACTGCCCTCCACTAGCAGAGGCCTCAATGTGGGTAAGGTAACTCAAAATTGAGTCCTCGCATTCATTACCAATTAAAATAAACCACATTAATTAATGGGTTAATTAACTTCACTAAACTATTGGCAATGAACCTCACCTTAGACTAGGCTAGTTTAGAATTTTAATTTTCTTTCTAGCTAGGCTAGGAAGTGACCCCGAATGGGTCTCATTCCTAGATTGCAGCTGGCAGCGACAGTTCCCAATTGTCAAATTGGGGACCAAAACTATCAGCTATAGTTGGAATTCAAATTCCAACGATCAATTTTTGACCGTATGCAAACTGTAGGGCTGACTCGCAGTTTCGCGACTTTATAAAAATTTATCAACTTTTTTTATTTTTCTAAGGTTTTATGGCAATTAATGCCATTTATTGCACTTTTGAGATGCCTTTTTTATTTTTTTTATTTTCTTGATGAATTTTGACATGTTTTTGTCATTTTATCATTTTTTTGAATTTGTTTGACGTTTTTAAGGTCGTTTTTAGCTATTTTTGGTTGTTTTTTAGTTATATTTTCCCTTATACATTGCTTTTTTTTAGAGGTTGACCTCTAGAGCCCGAGAGCCAGATATCCTATGCACCCTACATAGACAACTTACTACCTTAGAGCAGAAGTGGTTCAGTACCGTTGGCTTTAGCTACATTTTGGATCTACCCACTATTAGGGTAGATTAGGCCTACCTGACTGTGTTGGCCCAGTGCTGGAATGTGTGGACCAACACATTTCACCTATCGATAGGTGAGATGACCATTACTTTGGAGGACATCTATAGGATATTCAGGATCCCTATTGATGGCGAGGCCATCACCTCCTCCTCCTTTTAGATTAAGGAGCATGTTTTCAATTCTATCTTCAGTGATCAGAACCAGGAGGTACATCACAATATTGACCATGGTGGCATCCATATTGGGTATTGGTAGTATTAGGTTATCTTCTCTATCAGAGAGGTCATGTTTATGCACTTGGTCATGCGGATTGTCCTTCCAGACTCCTCGGGTGTGAGGATCCCCTGGAACCTTTTGGCCAGTTTTAGGAGGGTCACATAGATCTCTATCATGCATCCTCTGCTCCTAGCCTAGGGGAGCACCTTATTGTGCTAGCTATACCATGATTTTTACCATATCACCAATCAAAGTTGGGTTGGGATCAACTATAGTCTTCTTCTTTAGATCTGGGGTTGGTAGTATATTAGGATCGAGCATCCTATGGAGTTGGCCCTTACTATCACTTTTTAGACACTAAAATGTGGTTAATCCAATTAAGCACCCACAAACAAGGATCAAATTGACATCATATGGCCCCTTGGGCAGCCCTCAAGAGGCTCATAGTGGTTCTAGCCACTCCGGAAAGGTTTTTGGAGGCTACCAGCCCAATTTTGGGAGGTTTTAGCCCAAAATTCACCACCATCCCACCCTGGTATGGTGGTATATTCCCACCATCCCACCTTGGGATGGTGGTGAGCCATCGTCCCAAGGTGGGATGGTGAGCAAGTTTGACCCAAAAAAAGTTAAATCTGGGCCAAATGGCACCCAAAAATTACCATTTAGCATGCCATATGGAGTATGCAGCTCAAAGTGAACTAAAGCCTTATAACACACTTCTTAATGGAGGCCCAAAATGGATATTCTCTTCCCCATCCAGTGCATTCCTCTATTTTGACAAGTGGCACCTCCTGCCATGCATGCCCTTGCATGCCTTTTTGCACATAAACCCCTTTGGGCTATAAAATGGATTCAATATCCACACAAAAACATAGAGAGGAGTTCTAATATATGCAATGAAGTGCTTCCAATATTTCCCCTCATCTTATTGCACCTTTTTTGCCCTCGAAATCTCTCTTTTGCCAAGGAGGTTATCGAGTGACTTCAAGAAGGTAATCCGAGCATAAATTTTCCATTCGGGTGAATTTATTCACCAAATTCTATGAAAACACACCTTATATTTTTTAGTAACATCTTCTAGTGATTTTGGTAGCAAAAAGTGGCTGGAATTGGTGGGTATCCCCTCCCAGGGTGCCCCCCAAATAGTTGCAGTCACCACCATCCCCCTTGGGATGAAGGTAAATTCTTACACAATTTCACTATTTTTTTTTAATTATTAATTTTATATATTATCCCATTATTCTACAGTTAAAATTTCAGATTATGTGGAGTTAAATTGACAAAGTTATAGCATTTTTAAGTTTTTACAGGCTCGTAGGGCCCATCCAGGCACCCCAATTTGCTGTAGGTGGATCTGAGCCCCAATTTGAAAATATAATCATATGGGTTGTCTTGAAATATCAATTTATACATAATGTCAAAATTTCATGAGTTTTGGATATGTTTAGGTTTAGGATTTGCTCATCTTCTTCTTCGTAGGTTGTAGGCAGGCGGTGCCAAATCGAGGTGTCTACGGATGCAATTTTAGATATTTTTTTAGTGATACCCTCTCAAAACATCCTCTTTAACATCTCTAAAAATTTTCAAGTCATTAGGACATTGTTGGAAAAAAATATGCCTTCGGTTAATAGTGTTGTGCCTTAGACTTTGCCAACATTGAATAGACAGATCTTGCTTGAGATCATCTGTCTAGTCTCCAGAGAAGGCTAGTTCCTTTGAGTTTTTTAGAGAAAAGGGGAACAAGAGATAAGGGAAATATAGCCTAATCTAGAAACTTTTCTCATGGTACATATTGGACAACAACAAACATTGATGATGCAGATTACTACTTTTAGAGTTTTCTTTATATCTTCTTTATAGAAAACACGAATTCCTGAGTGTGACTTTTAGATGTTCATCTAAAAGCATGTAAATATATTTTAATGTTCAACTCTAGAAACAAGATTTATACATGCACAGTCCAGATTTCAGAATAGATACATTATAAAACTTAGAATGAATAAAAGTAAAACACCAGATACATACACTTGCACACAGAAGTTTCAGAATCCAGAAGAAGAAATCTTTTATTGCTTGTAATCCAGTACATGTACATCAAGCTTGTAAACGTCCAAGAGCCGACATTTTTTCATGGTTGACTCACTTCTATTTATACCTTAAAAAGAGTATCTTCTATTACGTACATTTAATTTCTTCAATCAATTACAAGTAATTGTCTGTAGTTTCTAATAATATACAATGGATTTCTCGCAGATTGGATAGATTTCCTTTTGGCTAATTTTAGATGAGCCTATTATTCTGCAATCATCTAGTGGACTTGCCAGGTTATAATCAATAGACCATTCTTCAAAAATCAGCACCTGATGTCATTGCATGTCCCCAGTTGCTAAAAATATACTCTATTCCTTTATAGCTGGCATGTCGCGAAATCGTCACATTCTTTCCTTGCTTTGCTCTTTTGCCACCTCCAGTCATGAAAATGAGACATGTCACGAAATCATGACATTCATCTATTATTTTTCTCTTCTGCCGCTTCTAGCCATGAAAATGAGACGTCGTAAAATCATGATATTCATCTCTTACTTTGTTCTTTTGCTACCTCTCATCGCGAAAATGAGACATGTCGCAAAATCATGATATTCGTCTCTTACTTTGCTCTTTTGCTGCCTCCCATCGTGAAAATGAGACATGTCGTGAAATCGTGACATTCGTCTCTTACTTTGCTCTTTTGCTGCCTCCCACCACAAAAATGAGACATGTTGCAAAATCGCAACGTCCGTCTCTTGCTTTGCTCTTCTGCCCGCGAAAAGGCAACATGTTGTGATATCACGACACTTTTTGTTCTCTTTTGTTGCTCTTAGCCGCGAAAATGCAACATGTCATGATATCGCGAAACTTTTACATCATTGCTCCCTCTCTTCTCTTTTGGCTGCAAAAATGCAACATGTCATGATATCATGACACTTTTGCCTCCTTGTGATTTCTCTTCTCTTTTGGCCGCGAAAATACAACATGTCGCAATATCGCGACACTTTTTCTTTCTTGTTCTTTCTCTTCTCTTTAGCCATAAAAATACATGTCGTGATTTCACGACACTTTTACCTCCTTGTTCCTTTTTTTTGCTCTTAGCCACAAAAAAGCAACATGTCATGATATCGCGACACTTTTGCCCCCTTGCTCCCTTTTGTTGCTCTTAGCCATGAAAATACATGTCGAGATATCGCGACACTTTTACCTTCTTACTCATTTTTGTTGCTCTTAGCTGCAAAAATACATGTCGTGATATCGTGACACTTTTACCTCTTGGCTCTTTCTCTTTGCTTTGGACCATGAAAATGCAACATGTCGTGATATCGTGACACTTTTGCCTCCTTGCTCCCTTTTTTTGCTCTTAGCCATGAAAATGCAACATGTCGCGATATCGCGACACTTTTTCCTCTTGGCTCTTTCTCTTTGCTTTGGACCGTGAAAATGCAACATGTCACTATATCGAGACACTTTTTCCTCCTGGCTCTTTCTCTTCGCTTTGGACCGGCAAAATGCAACATGTCGCGATATCGTGACACTTTTTCCTCCTGGCTCTTTCTCTTTGCTTTGGACCACAAAAATGCAACATGTCGCGATATCGCGACACTTTTTCCTCCTTGTGGTGTTTTGCTTTTTCTTTGATCTTTAGCATATGGGCCACTTCGGTCTTCTTGGAAAATATGCAAAAAGGTGCATCAGCTATTTTTCTGTATTTAGTCACTTTTTGACTAACATTCTTGGCGCCTTTCGAGGGATTTTTTTCTTGCAAAAAAAATTTGAACCAGGCCTTCATCCATTGGGAAACGAAGTCAACAATGCAGTTGTAAAAAGAATATTTCAGAGAAAGACAAAGAACACAGGAAAATGCACTTAAATTAAAAGTGAACATTACCTCGTCAAAAATCCCTCTATACCTTTGTATCTCTATTCAAAAAAAATGTCGACTTCTGATTGGCTGCGACTGAAATTTTTTGTTAAGGCCAAAAAATGATAATATTTTGAAATATTGTCTGAATATACTTATAATATAATGTACATATAATTCCTTTTCTGCTTTCTCAATAGAAATATAACTTTAGGTGAAATTCATTCATCATGATGGGAAGAACCAATCCATCTTGATCTTTCAACTCGAAAGCATTGAACTGTTTCTCTGAAATAATTTCAAATGGTCCCTCCCATAAAGCATTGAATTTATCATGGTTACCTGGCTTAGCTTTCTTTACATTCCATTTCAAAACCAAGTCTTCCACTCTAAATTTTTTGGTAGTTGTCTTTTAGTTGAACCATCCTTCAGTATCTGCCATATGCTTCTGATTGTGATTGTATGATTGCTCTCTTTGTTCTTCTAACTGTAAGAGATGCATTGCTCCTGCAACTGTGTGTAGAATTTTGTCAATCTGAGGTAGCGAGTAATGATATTTGAGTGATGCTCTATTCAGATTTTTAAAATCTACACACAATCTAATAGCTTCATTTTTCTTCCTAACTGGTACCAATTTTTCCACCCAAGTGGAGTGTTTAACAGGGTATACTATTTTATCTTGAAGGATTTTTAGCAGTTCTTGTTTCATCAAAGATTCTATCTTTGGATTCCCTGGTCTTTGCTTTTTCCTAAAAGGTTTAGCTCTTTCTTCTGATTCTATGGTATGTTGAATAACATCTTTATTGTACACTTTTAGATCACTATACACCCAAGCTATGATGTCAAGGAATTTTTTACACAATTCTCTGATCTGGTTCACTTCCTCTTCTGTACAACTAATTCCAATCTTAATCATTTTTCCTGGCTCCAACTCTACATCTTTTTATCTTCATTTATCGACCTTGATTTTCTGGCAAAATGCTCTATCATTGTTATCAAATAGGCTTTCAAGGGTGATGAGACCCTTAGGAATATGATTGTTTTTTAACTGAATAATGTCCTCTTCCTCTTCATATTGCAGATCCCGATTGGTTGAGCAATTCATTTCATGGATTAAGAAATCCAGTATTTGTTCATCATTTTCAAAAACTTGCCAGAAAATATTTTTATCAGGCACTGAAGGCCTGTATATAAGTCTAACAATTTTAGACTTTTGAATAACATTACTTACAGGACAAAAATTAGCTCCCACTGAAGCTAACAAATCTGCATGGGTATTCTATTCTCTAGGGATAAACTTTATATTTAGGGCCTCAAAGGCCTCTAAGATATCCCACACTTTGTTCCTATAAGCCTTCAAATAATGTTGTTTACTTATACATTTTTTGGTGACTTGATTCACAATAAGTTCTAAATCTCCATAGATGAGCAACTGTTTGATTCCCAATTTCTCAGCCTTTCTTAACCCTAAGCACAGGGCCTCATATTCTGCTACGTTATTGGAGCAAATCCAAGTCAACCTATAATAGAAAACATTTTCCTCTCCGGTGGGAGAAATCAAAACTATTCCGACACCAGCTCCATTCTTGCACCTAGCCCCATCAAAGAAAAGCTTCCACAATTGATTCACAGAACCATCCTTTTCTAGGGAGGGTATCAATTTTATTTTTGGTTTCTCAATAGAATAGTTTCCTATTTTTGTTTCTATCATGGCATTAAAATTCTTTAGAGAAAACTCATCCTCATATTGGAGCTCTTCTAATATTTCTTCCATTAGATATTCTTCTATTGTTTCTTCAATCATCATATTTACACGGTCAGTTTCACTAATATTTTCTACATGAAACGTCAATGGTTTCTCATTAAAAATCTTGACCCTTCTACCTTTGAAAGGTATCTCCAAATGAGAATAATCTAAGGATAAATATCCTCCTATCTTTGTTGTGAACTCTCTGGATAGACACAAACCAAAATAGGGCTCCAAGTCTACGACTACTACCTCTTGTATGACTGTCATCTAAGGCATTTTATGTAGTCGTATGGGAATATCCTTTATCACTCCTATAATTTTTACTGGAGTATCATCTAACTGTAGGACTCCTGTGTTGCTCCTAGTGTACTCCATTCCCATAATATCACATACTGCTTTGGGTATCATAGTGGTAGCAGTGCCTGAATCTATCATGTAGTTGTGGACAACCCATCCTTCCATTTGAAGGGACAAATAAAATGGTGGTGGCATGTTGTTACCAATGGTAGACGTCAAGTCCCTTAGAACCATTTTTGAAGATGATATAGTCCCACCTCCATTTTTCATTGTTCTTAGGGATTCCTATAGGATATCGATTTGACCTGGGATTTGAAGAGCATCATACATACTTGCCTTAGAAGGAGTCTTTTTCATTTCCTCTACTATACTAAATTTAGGTGAATCAACTATCCTTTCTCTTTCTTTGGCAAAAGTTTCATATTTATTTTTGTATCCCTGGGTAGCTTCAGTTCTTTGCCTTTTTGTCAGCGAGGGGAAACTCAACCTTTCCCTAGCCTATTCTTGGGTTTCATTTTCCCCTTGAGGAATAAATTCTTTGTGTGTTTCTTGCCCTTGACTTTTGGTTGGAAACTAATATTTTCTTTCCTAAGGGAGACTTTCCTTAGGAGTTTCTTTGGGAACTTCCTTGGGAGTAGGGGAAACATTCAATGGCTGAAGCTCTTTAGGGTCTAGTTGCAGTGGTTTCTTACCTGATCTTGTCAAAACTAAAACTTGTTCTACTGTAGGCATCATGAATTTGTGGTCCTTATCTCTAATTATATTTACATGGCCTTTCATTTTTTCTTTACTCTTTTCAACTGCTATACTTTGTACATAATTCTGGTGTATCATACATGAACTTTCCCCATGTGGATCGTTACATGTAGTACACAAAAAGTTAGAATTAGTGGGAGGATCCTCGGCCTCCACTATCTCATTTGTATATACCGTCCTTGATCTCTCTTGTCCCCTATTGCTTGATTGTGCTACATCTCTCATTACCTGAGGGAACCTCCTTGGCAAAAAATTCCTTTCAGCCTCTCTCTTTTTCATGGATGCCATTTCATTTGACAATGTCTTCATTGTATCAATTATGGTCATGTATTGATCACTAGGGGGAGCTAATGCAAGGGGTATATCTGATAATGCAAGGAATGTAGGAGGTGCGGCTATACCTGGGAGGGCCTGCGTTGATGGGAGTATAGGCAGTTTAGAAATTGATGCTTGGGAAAGCTCTGGTAAAATTGGCAATAGACTTTTTTATGGATATCTTTTTGTAGCGATGAGATCATCTTCACCCTTTGCTACCTCTAGATAGATCCTAGGAAAAGTGGTTACATGGGATTGCCTTATTATCATACTAAGATCTGAATCAAAAGCCCTTAAATAATAGCATATAGCTTGTTCTTCCATGTGTTTTAGGCCTTGCAATACTCTATCATGAGTTCTGGTAAATTTGATGTTGAAATCTTGGATTTCTTCTTGTGGATGCCTCTCAATGATAGTGAATTGATTTAGCAATGTGAAAGGATCCACATGTATATTAAATTCATCGACCAGACAACCGACAAGTACTAACCCAAGAAGTAATGGATCTAGCGAGAAGTGCTCTATACCAATAGAGCATCTTTCCTTTCAAAGATATAATCAACAATCTGACCATTACATCTTCCTGAGTGATGTTGTAAATAGATGCTAGCAATGATACATCTAAATAGTGTTTATCTTCTATTTTACCTGTTCCATCAAAGGTCGATAATGCTTTTAGTGTAGCTTGTGGAATTTTATGGTGTGTTCCCAAGTTCAAAGGGCTAGTTTGATTCCACACAAGATGTGTTGGGGTAGGGGTGGCTACCATGATTGCTAAATGAGTTACAACCACTATGGGATTGCTTGCAGATGCTTATAGCAGGTGTTAAAGAGGTGCTAATGGTGTCAGGCGTATTTGATCGTGCAGCTAGAACAAGGTGTGCTTTTAGGCTTCTGAGATGTAGTTCAAAGAACTTGATAGGTTCTTCAAAGTTTCTAGCTCGAGATCTAGTTATCATATGGCTATATAACCAGAAGGTTTTTAGACAAGGTCTTTCTTTTATGGTCTAAATTACAATGGAGTCTCCAGGGGGTTTTTCTTGAGATTTTTAAACAAAAGGTCTCTTAAGGTAAAACACAAAAACTTATACAATACTGGGGTATTGCTAGTCCCACTGGGCATGCCAAAAATTGTTCAAAAAAAATCTACCTTCGGTTAATAGTGTTGCACCTTAGACTTTGCCAACATTGAATAGACAGATCTTGCTTGAGATCATCTGTCTAGTCTCCAGATAAGGCTGGTTCCTTTGAGTTTTTTAGAGAAAATGGGAACAAGAGATAAGGGAAATATAGCCTAAGCTAGAAACTTTTCTCATGGTACAGATTGGACAACAACAAACATTGATGATGCAGATTACTACTTTCAGAGTTTTCCTTATATCTTCTTTATAGAAAACATGAATTCTTGAGTGTGACTTTTAGATGTTCATCTAAAAGCATGTAAATGTATTTTAATGTTCAACTCTAGAAACAAGATTTATACATGCATAGTCCAGATTTCAGAACAGATACATTATAAAACTTAGAATGAATAAAAGTTAAAACACCAAATAAATACACTTGCACACAAAAGTTTAAGAATCCAGAAGAAGAAATATTTTATTGCTTGTAATCCAGTACATGTACATCAAGCTTGTAAACGTCCAAGAGCCGACCTTTTTTCATGGTTGACTCACTCCTATTTATACCCTAAAAATATTATCTTCTACTACGTACATTTAATTTCTTCAAACAATTACAAGTAATTGTCTATAGTTTCTAATAATATACAATGGATTTCCCGCAAATTGGATAGATTTCCTTCTGGCTAATTTTAGATGAGCCTATTATTTTGCAATCATCCAGCAGACCTGCCAGGTTATAATCAACATACCATTCTTCAAAAATCAGCACCTGATGTCAGTGCATGTCCCCAGTTGCCAAAAATATACTCTATTCCTTTATAGCTAGTGTGTCACGAAATCACAACATTCTTTTCTTGCTTTGCTCTTTTGCCGCCTCCAGCCGTGAAAATGAGACGTGTCATGAAATCATGACATTCTTCTATTATTTTGCTCTTCTATCGCTTCCAACTACAAAAATGAGACATGTCACGAAATCGTGACATTCGTCTCTTACTTTGCTCTTTTATTGCCTCCCGTCACGAAAATGAGACATGTCGCGAAATCGTGACATTTGTCTCTTACTTTGCTCTTTTACTGCCTCCCTCCATGAAAATGAGACATGTCACGAAATAATGACATTCATCTCTTACTTTGCTCTTTTGCTGCCTCCCACCACGAAAATGAGACATGTCACAAAATCGTGACATCCATCTCTTGCTTTGCTCTTCTACCCGCGAAAAGGCAACATGTCGCGATATCGCGACACTTTTGCCTCTTTGTTCTCTTTTGTTGCTCTTAGCCATGAAAATGCAACATGTCACGATATCGTGACACTTTTGCCTCCTTGCTCCCTTTCTTCTCTTTTGGCCGTGAAAATGCAACATGTCGTGATATCGTGACACTTTTGCCTCCTTGTGCTTTCTATTCTCTTTTGGCCACAAAAATGCAACATGTCGCGATATCGTGACACTTTTTCTTTCTTGTTCTTTCTCTTCTCTTTAGCCACAAAAATACATGTCACGATATCATGACACTTTTACCTCCTTGCTCCTTTTTGTTGCTCTTAGCCGCAAAAATGCAACATGTCACGATATCACGACACTTTTGCCCCCTTGCTCCCTTTTGTTGCTCTTAGCCGTGAAAATACATGTCGCGATATCGCGACACTTTTACCTTCTTGCTCCTTTTTGTTGCTCTTAGCCACAAAAATACAACATGTCACAATATCGCGACACTTATACCTCCTGGCTCTTTCTCTTCGCTTTGGACCGTGAAAATGCAACATGTCACGATATCGTGACACTTTTGCCTCCTTGCTCCCTTATGTTGCTCTTGGCCATGAAAATGCAAAGTGTCACGATATCGCAACACTTTTTTCTCCTGGCTCTTTCTCTTTGCTTTGGACCGTGAAAATGCAATATGTCGCAATATCGTGACACTTTTTCCTCTTGGCTCTTTCTCTTCGCTTTGGACCACAAAAATGCAACATGTCGTGATATCGCGACACTTTTTCCTCCTAGCTCTTTCTCTTTGCTTTGGACTGCAAAAATGCAACATGTCGCGATATCGCGACACTTTTTCATCCTTGCGGTGTTTTGCTTTTTCTTTGATCTTTAGCATATGGGCCACTTCGGTCTTCTTGGAAAATATGCAAAAATGTGCATCAGCTATTTTTTTGTAGTTAGTCACTTTTTGACTAACATACATGTTATGATATATTTTTAATATATGCACTATTTTGCCCCTATGGGGATTGCATATTTTCACTATACACCCTTGCTATTTGACCCCTTTGTCTTCCATGTGTGTATGTGAAAGTTCTTAGAAGGCATTGGGATTGAATATCAGACATCAGATATTGAAGATACAAGCAACAGTGGCATTAGCCCGCTCACCTCGATTGTGGGTATGAGGAAAAGCACTGGATGTGCACCCTGATTCCTTGGAGGAATTGATCCTTGGGCACCCCAAACATTGTAAAAATTGTCTCACATTTTGAGAACTCAATGGGACTACTGTGTAATCTTAGATTTTATTGACCTAATTAATAAAGAAGACACTCATTTTATTTCATTATTTATTGCTTGGTATTGCTTCATTTTCATATGCATGCTTTCGTTTGATGATCATGTGCAATATGGGATAGATACACATATTTTTTCTCTTAATTACGTGCACCACTTTTCCCTACTTCATTTTTTATCATGGTGGGACCCTTGTCCCTTATGATTTGGGTAAAAATTTGACCTCAATTTTGCAATTTTTGCCCTTTTTGTGTTGCAGGTGCTCCCCTCCCCACCCTGGAACAGTGGCAGAGTCTTTATCTGGAACAACCTGGGATGGTGGCTTCACCATCCCACCCTGGGATGGTGGTAAGGCTTCTAATCATCCCACCTTGGATCAGTGGTGAAACAGAGAGATTTTTGCCCAAAAATTCAAAATTTGGAGAGCTCAAAATGGACAAAGTAAGTGCCTAAAACCCTATGTTTTTCTGCTACATTTTTAGAGACTGTAAAAAATCAGATTTCTTGCTTAATTTAATTGCATAGAAATGTTAAAAGTTACATTTTTATTTTCTTATAACATCACATAGCAAAAGGAAGAAGAAAAATCAAAAGAAATTTGAAGTAGCAATGCATCTTTGTGGCTTGATTGCTTGTGGCTTACCCAATGGGTGAGCTAGCATTTAGGACTTGCATTCATAAGTGACATTTGTAGGTTCCTTTTATCCTAGAATTTTGAAATTAAAACACACCTATTGCATGCATTTATTGAATGATCATTGAATATTTCTTTGCTTACTTTCTTTGGCTTAAAAGGAACCACACACACTTGCATGTTCCACTATAACATTGGTAAGGTTGGATTTCATCACCAACCCTCAATTCAGATCGGTGACGTTGGATTTCACCTCCTTCCACAAACTTGCCCATATATATCTTAGATATAATAGAGCACTCTATCAATATGTAATAGGTCACTAATGTTCAAACTGCCTCCCACTTTTAGAAATATTGTTTCAGAGTGGAAGAGCTAGGCAAACCCCCCACTGGGATTTAAGCGGTGTACCCTAGAATATTTTTAGAAATCATGTTTGGCACTAGTGTCCCTATTAACCACTTTGGTTGAGTTCCCTAATTCTAATTTCATAACAAGATCAAAGAACAACAACAAATCTAAACACACTGAAACCAGTTTAGGACACACATTTAATCATTAAAAAGATAATCATATTATCTGCTTTGTGTGTTTCTTTGTTATTTGGGAAAAAACCCTAATCCTAATTTTTCAAAAAATAGGGTTCCAAAAAAAAAATCTACTTTTTTATTCTGCATCCAACGCTTCAATAATCATGCAAAACAGAGCTATAACGAAAAAGTTATTTTGGTTTTATTTTTACTCTATTTTCGACCCTAACAAAAAAACTGCACTAAAACAATCATAGAGTGAGCTAGACAACTCCAAAAAGTGCCAAATTTGTTTTGTTGTCTTAGTTATCCCCTAGGGCACCTATCCTAGAAATTTGAGTCCTAACTCTTCACAGTTCAAAATTTCCCAAAAAATCCTAAAAGTGGGCATTTCCCCACAGGCCCCAGTAGGCCAAATATACAAATTTTTGACCCAAAAATCAAATTTTGGAGACCTAGCCCATTATTATCAGCTCTTCGTACTATTCCTTTTGATATATAACACTTATAACATTTTTTGGAAATTTTATAATTTTCTAAAATGGCCGACGGACCCCCGTTTTACCAATTTTGTCCAAAGGCGGTTGAAAACAAGACCTCCAATTTAGTGAGAGCTTCAAGCTCCATAGCCAGTGAATATCTCTAAATAAGTCTATAGGACATGCCCATACCTAAATGGCATCCTAGGTCCTATCATAACAACAAAATCATCCCTAGGGGGCAAACCTTTGAGATACCCCTACTAGGGAAGCACCCATAGGTCCTCTAGGAAAATTCCCTGATTGGGATAACTTGATAGAATTCTATATAGCAAATAATATTCCCACTGAGGGGTCTAATAGATCAATATCATGGGTTCACACCCTAGCTTACTCTATACATCAATCATAATATGAACATGAGAGTACACCATGGCCTAGCCTAGATGAGCAAACCACCCCATTTGATTGAGCAAGTCGTCCTCATACTCCTCACATAGAGCACTCAACATCCACACATCATGCTTATGTGCAGCCTGAATATATAGAGCTTACATCCAAAATTGAATATGAGGCTTTCCTAATAGATGAGGGAGAAGATCCCAACCATCTACCTACTCCTCATGAAGAGTACTTGGTGCAACCATATGGTGGCTCTACATCATCGGACTATACAAAGCCAATTCATAAATCAGAGTCTCAAGGTAATGTGATCCTTAGGGAGCATGGAAAACAAGCATTAGACCCTACTATGGGGGAAAGACATGATAAACCCATCCATATTTCAAATATGAGGATACATAAACCCCATGCAATGGAGCAACCAGATCATACTCATCAGGAAATTAGGCCAAATCTTAATAGGCAACAACATACGGATCAACTCTAGTTGGCTCAACAACAAGTACATCAACAATGGGTGGACTCACAATGAGCACACCTACAAGAGTTGTATCAACGAAAGATACAAGAACAACAAAAGATACAACAAGAGCAATTACATAATGCAGTACCTAAAGTTGTGCTTACACCTAGCACCTATAGGATGCAACAATGGGCAAGACGCCCAATACAATATCAAAATCTTCCCCCTCGGCCATGCCAAACTCGCATTCAACATCAAAGGCCATTATCTAGTTATCATCAAAAGACTCATACTCCTCAAAAGTACCAATATCAATACTAGGAGGAATCATATGAAGATTCCCAATGGGAACATCAGGATCAAATAGATGCCTACCCTAAACCCAGTTATGATGAGGTACCTAATGATCATACTTATCATCCAGCTCAACATCAAAAGTGAACTCCTTCATCTAATAAAGGGCGACAATAGGATGATCATATTATGTTGTCAGGGCCATACAAAGTGCTAGCTGATCGGTTGAAGGCACTATAAAAGTCAGATCAAATTTTGGGTTATCAAAAACCCACACTAAAGTATCTTAGTAATCAACTTGTACATCCATCAGTGTCATCACTGACATACCCATCAAATTTCCAAATGCCCAAGCTTGAAGATTTCAAATATGATGAAGATGCAGAAGAGCATGTGGCAAGCTTCATTCTTAAGTGCTCTCATATTCAATATTATGACCCTTTGATGTTGAGAATCTTCATTACAACATTATCTGAAGATGCTTTAGAATGGTATAATCATCTACCACATCATAGCATAAACACCTTTGAGCAATTGGTCGATGCATTTTTGGGACGTTTTGCCTCTAGCGCTAATAAAATGATAAACTTGACTGACTTGTCTAACCTTCATCAACTTGATGATGAGCCAGTCATGGAGTATGGTAATAGATGGAGAAATAGGATGTTAAAACTACCTTTCATCCTACCCACAATGGAACTCATCTGAATGTTTACTAGAAGCTGTTCAAAGCATATTTCACTTCTTTTACAATTACAATGATATCAAAAATTTGAGGAGGCCTTAGCACAAGACCAAATCATTGAGGACATCAAGGTCCAGGAGGGTGATGTACAACTCCACAAATGGGAATAGCCAAACAAGAACATTAAAGGTGGTAACACGCAGTAAAATGTAGCCCCAATCAATCAAGTGGTTCTAAGCATCCCTAAACCCTTAAACCAAGCTCCCCCATCACAATTACCAATGCAACCTAATTACCAAGCTTAGCCTCCATTGGCCAAAAACCACCTGCAACAAAAGCAAAGACAATATACTCATTTATCAGAGCCCTTAGCATCAATATTCAATTGATTGTATGAGGTATGAGCAATCATGCTTTTCGAGATCCATCCATTGAAACCTAACAAATGTAGATCAAAGGCACACAGGAAATATCTATACTATGTTTACCATAAACAAATATGTCATGACATCTAGACATGTTATCCTTTTAGATATTTATTTTAGGATTGATCGAGATGTGAGAGCTTCCGATGGTCAATCCTCTTGCTCCTAGCAACCAACCGATAGGAGACTTCCAATACCTCTAGCCCATACACAAAGCAAACACAACATCTACCAACCACTTTGAGCAACCCAAAGGTAGCATACCTTCCCCACCATCCACATCACAACCAATGAATCATAGTGAGAACTCTAATGATATCACACCTTTCTCACCTTCATTGAGTAGCACACACACTGGGGGTGCCTAAGGTATCATGCCTTCCCCCTCACAAAACACTCAAAATTCAAAAACAATTTAAAACACCAAAAATCCAAACAAATCATAAAATGTCAAAATCCATAAACATTCAAAATAATAAAAATTTCAAAAATATTTCAAAACATTAAAACACAAAAACATTTGGCATGTACCCTTTCATACTTTAATTGCTTTGCATTAGGTATCTTTTAGCCATTATACTTTTATTAGGATAGGTCCTGTTTAACATTGCATCAATCACAGTAAATCCTAGGGGTATATAAGGTATTGCACCTTCCTCCTAAGAAAACAAAGTAAGCAAAGTTCCAAAATTCTCCAAGGGTGCCTACATCCCGCTTGGTCAACCTAAAATGCTCCTAGGTGGTCTAGAACCATCTAGGTCACCTCTAAATGCTCCAAGGGTTCCTATATCCTGCTTGGTCAACCTAAAAGGCTCCTAGGCAATATAGAACCATCTAGGTCACCCCTAAAATCTCCAAAGGTATCCATAAACCCTTTGGTCACAACCAAATATCCCTAGGCAGTCGTAGACACTTTTTAAGTATCGTCACCCATCTAGGTCACCAAAAAGGCTCCTAGTGGGTTCTCACTGTCTAGGTCAAACAAAAATGCTCTTGGACTATCTATGATCATCTAGGTCAATCCTAAAATCCCCAAAGGCATCCATAAGCCCTTTGGTCACAACCAAATATCCCTAGGTAGTCGTAGACACTTTTTAAATGTCGCTTACAGTATAGGTCACCCAAAAGGCTCCTAGAAAGTTTTCACTACCTTGGTCAAATAAAAATACTCCTAGACTATCTATGATCATCTAGGTCAACCCTAAAATCCCCAAAGGTATCCATAAGCCCTTTGATCATAACCAAATATCCCTAGGTAGTCGTAGACACTTTTTAAGTTTTGTTGAACGCCTAGGTCACCCAAAAGGCTCCTAGCAGGTTTTCACCATCTAGGTCAAGTAAAAATGTTCCTAGACTATCTACGATCATCTAGGTCAACCCAAAAATCCCCAAAGGCATCCATAAGCCCTTTTTACATAACCTAAAATGCTCTTAGGTGATCTATAATTGTTTAGGTCACCCCTAAATGCTCCAAGGGTGCCTATATCCCGCTTGGTCAACCTAAAAGGTTCCTAGGTGATCTAGAACCATCTATGTCACCCTAAAATGCTCCAAGGGTGCCTATATCCCGCTTGGTCAACCTAAATGCTCCTAGATGGTCTAGAACCATATAGGTCAACCAAAAATCCCCAAAGGCATCCATAAGCCCTTTGGTCCCCCCAAATGCCCTAATGGCCCCAATAAGCCTGTTGGTCACAGGTACATATATATATCAATCAAAAATTCAAAAACATCATCAAAACATCAAAATACAAAAATACTGCATCGCATTGCACTTTCATACATACATACCAGTCCAAATTTCACAAATAAGAGCATTATCAAAATTTCAAAATTTCAAAAAAAAATATTGCATTCTCATCAAGTTGCATACCATTGCATTATCACTTACATTAGGTATAATCATCATTTACACTTTGCATTTTAGAGTGGCTCATACATGTCTAGAACTAAGATGGTACACTAGTCACAATTCACAATTAATGTTGTCAAGGTCATCATTCACCTAATTCCATGGTTACTTATCATTTCCATCTACATTTCATACATTCCCATAGTCATGTCCATTCCCTTCACCTAGTCATTTGTTTTTAGAATGTCATTAAGTTTTTCGGTCACTTAGCCATATCTAGTTTCTTCTCAAATTTTGTAGAAGGCTAGCGATATTTTTAGGAGGTAGAGTCTTGCTTAGACTATGCCTCGTATACATCAAATCCCAGCACATTTCACACTAATAAACCCAAGTTTCATGAAAGGAAAGATGAAACTCACAAAGTGCTCTAGGGTACCTTGAGCAAAAATTTTATCCTGCTCATCCCCCTGTATGAATGGTTCAAGAATGCTGAGAATTGGCAAAAGGACAAGCTCTTCCCCACCCAATTCCCCAAAATAAATAGTGGTTTTCACCACTATAAAAAATCCCAAACACACTTGATCCCTAAAGTCATAAGAATTCGTACTACATGTCCCTACAAAGGATGGGTAGTCATCCCCAAGGCCTAAAGGATCAATACCATTCCAAATCCAAATCCTAATATCTCCTCATAAAAATTCCCAAACACCCTTGATCCCTAAAGTCGTAAGTATTTGTACTACATGTCCCTGAGAAGGATGAGTAGTCATCACCAAGGCCTAAAGGATCAACACTATTCCAAAGCAAAATTCCAAAAGCTTCCCATCAACATTTCCAAACATCTTTGATCCCCAAAGTCATAAGGATTTGTACTACATGCCCCTAATAAGGATGGGTAGTCATCCCCAAGTCCTAAAGGATCAATGCCATACACAAGACAAAAATCCCACAAGTTCAACTTTGAAATCAAAATCCTCAAAAAGTAACAATAAAAAATAACAGTGGTTATCACCACTACTCAAATTCCTTGCTCAAGAGAAGAAGAAAAAACTCAAAATAAACAGTGATTTTCATCACTATATGTGAGAGCAAGTATCCCAACAAATTGAACAACCGAAAGATGTCTAAGCTTGAATCCCTAAAATTCTCAGCATTTGAAAAACCATTTAGGTGATCCTCATTACGGGTTTGGTGGATATCCTACCTGGCAATGGCAGTATCCTAAATGCATGACAATATGTCTACCACATTATATTTGTGTGTGTGTAGACCAATATTTACATGTGGATGAGCTAGCTTTTGGTCACCTATACTACCTAGTGGTCTAATCCAACTGAGTACAAAACTCTGAATTGTGGCATTCATAGAGTGATCCTCATTACAGGTTTGGTGGATAGCCTACTTTTCAATGGCGGTATCTTTATGCATCTTGTAGAAATGAACTCACTTGCACACATAGGGATATTGAGTATCTTGGTCATCCTAACAGATTCATACCTTGTCAATAAGTCCTGCATGGTTAGTATACAACTTTTGATCAGTTGACTAGAGTGTTTGAGTGTCATGAAAACCTCATAGGCCTTCTAGAACATGCATTTTATTCATTCCATTTATCACATGTATGACAGTTTACATTTGCACAAATCCATTACATATTCTCATGATAATATTCCACATAAAATTGATGAATTCTATACAATCTATGCTGCTAACATAGTATGTCATATAGTGTTCATATTCCATCAATAGATCATCCATTTCATTATGCAAACACACATTGTATATCATTAAATAACATCATAGTACAACACATGCATCCATCAATGCATCCATAGATCATAACACATAATGCATCTAACGCTCCAAATTATCATAATTGCAAATAAAGAAAACATTTTTGTAACATCAACTAGGGCATTATTGGTATCATACCTCCCCTAATCAGAAATCAAACAATTAAGCAATCAACCTCAAAAATCCCCAAAGGTATCCATAAACCCTTTGGTCACCCAAAAGCCCCAAAGGTATCCATAAACCCTTTTGTCACCCAAATTCTCCAAAGGTATCCATAAACCCTTTGGTCACCCCAAATTCCCCAATGACATCCACTAAGTCCATTGGTCATAATAACAATATGTTTAATCCAAAACAACAATGGATAACTTAATCAAGTTAATCATGTTCATCTTACAAATAATTGCCAAAGAAAGTCATGCACCCCCTTTGCTTGGGGAAAATAAGCAAAAGATCAAAAGCAAATTCAAGCAAACTAGTAAGCTTATCTCCTATTGCCATCAAGGCTAGGATTTGATTTAAGCTTATCTCCTATTGCCATCAAGGCTCATATTTGATTTAAGCTTATCTCGTATTGCCATCAAGGCTAGGATTTGATTTAAGATTATCTCCTAATTTCCATCAAGGCTAGGCTAAAGCGTAGACTTGAGCTCGTCTTCCAACTTCCACCAAGGCTAGGATTAGACTTAAGCTTGTTTGCCAATATGCCAAAGAACACCAAAATCAAGTTCCTTAACTTGTCGAAGGCATTAATTCCAATAGGCATACCCTTTCCATGGTTGGGGCATCCAATGTTGATGAGGTATTCTTCTATGAAATCTCATCAAAACTCAAAAATTCAAAAACAATTAAAATAATTAAAACACAACAAAAACAACACAAAAAGCTAAAAGATCCAAAAACCACCAAAATCAAGTCAATTGGGTCAAGTGACTCATCGATTTTCTCACTGGTCATTCCCTCATCGACTCATCGCTTGAGGGGGTAGTCATACTCAGTCCAAATCAGCAAAGCACACACTCAATTATGTGAATTGTGTTCGTTCAACGAATCTTTGATAAATACAATCATGCTCCTACTTGGGGCAACAAACAAGAACATAATATCACATCATAATGCTTGACATTACTGGCATCATGAAGTCATGGGCCTTAGCATTTCATGATAGACAATATTAAAGCATAGCCACACTTATTTAATGAGTCAAAAGCAAGGATTCAAGAACACACTCCCTTTTCATGATTGGGGCATCTAAAGTTGGTTAGATTATCAAGTAACCTTAATCATTCAACATTTTGGTCATCTATTTTTGCTCAGTGCTATGTTGCACCCAATGCATCTCAAAAAGGGCCATCTATAGACACTAAAATGTGGTTAATCCTATTAAGCACCCACAAAC
This sequence comes from Wollemia nobilis, assembly GCA_028583015.1. Lineage (NCBI taxonomy): Eukaryota > Viridiplantae > Streptophyta > Pinopsida > Araucariales > Araucariaceae > Wollemia > Wollemia nobilis. Next base: position 18,266,757 of record JAQPPZ010000521.1, read on the forward strand.
AAGGATTAAATTGACATCATATGGCCCTTAGACAGCCCTTAGGAGGCTCACAGTGGTTCTAGCCACTCCATAAAGGTTTTTGGAGGCTATCGGCCCAATTTTGTGAGGTTTTGGCACAAAATTCACCATTGTCCCACCCTAGGATGGTGGTATATTCCCACCATACCAACCTGGGATGGTGGTGAGCCATTGTCCCAAGGTGGGACGGTGAGCAAGTTTGACCCAAAAAAAGTCAAATCTAGGCCAAATGGCACCTAGTTTCTGCCATTTAGCATGCCATATGGAGCATGTAGGTTAGATTTCATTGAATCCTTATGACACACTTCTTAATTGAGACCCAAAATGGAAATTCTCTTCCCCATCCAGTGCATGCCTCTGTTTTGACAAGTGGCGCCTCCTGCCATGCATGCCATTGCATGCCTTTTTGCACATAAACCCCTTTGGGCTATAAAATGGATTAAATATCCACAAAAAAACATATATAGGAGTTCTATTATATGCAATGAAGTGCTTTCAATATTTCCCCTCACCTTATTGGACATTTTTGCCCTCAAAATCTCTCATTTGCCAAGGAGGTTACCGGGTGACTTCAAGAAGGTAATCCGAGCATAACTTTTCCATCCGGGTGAATTTCTTCACAAAATTCTATTAAAACACATTTTATATTGTTTACTAACATCTTCTAGTGATTTTGGTAGCAAAAAGCTACTGTAATTGGTGGGTATCTCCTCCCAGGGTGCCCTCCAAATAGTTGCAGTCACCACCGTCCCCCTTGGGACGAGGGTAAATTTTTACACTATTTCACTACTTTTTTTAATTATTAATTTTCTATATTATCCCATTATTCTACATTTAAAATTTCAGGTTATTTGGAGTTAAATTGACAAAGTTATAGCATTTTTAAGTTTTTACAGGCTTGTAGGGCCCATCCGAGCACCCCAATTTTATGCAGGTGGATTTGGGCCCCAATTTGAAACTATAATCATATGGGTTGCCTTTAAATGTCAATTTATGTATAATTTCCAAATTTCATGAGTTTTGGATATGTTTAGGTTCAGGATTTGCTTGTCTTCTTCTTCATAGGTTACAGGCGGGCGGTGCCAAATCGAGGAGTCTACTGATGCAATTTCAGATCTTTTTTTGGTGATATCCTCTAAAAACATCCTCTTTAACATATGTGAAAAATTTCAAGTCATTTGGACATGTTTTGATATATTTTTAATATAAGCACTATTTTGCCTCTATGGGGATTGCATGTTTTCACCATACACCCTTGCTATTTGACCCCTTTAGCTTTCATGTGTGTAGGTGTAGGTTCTTAGAAGGCATTGGTAAGGAATATAAGACATCATAGATTGAATATACAAGTAACGGTGGTATTGGCCCGCTCACCTCGATTGTGGGTATGAGGAAAAGCATTGTATGTGCACCCTGATTCCTTGGAGGAATTGATCCTTGGCCATCCCAAACATTGTAACAATTGTATCAAATTTTGAGACCTCAAGGGGACTGTTGTGTAAACTTGGATTTTATCCACCCAAGTAATAAATAAAACACTCATTTTATTTCATTCTTTATTGCTTGGTATTGCTTCATTTTCATATGCATGTTTCTGTTTGATGCTCATGTGCAAGATGGGATAGATACACATATTGTTTATCTTCATTAGGTGCACCATTTTTATCTACTTCACACTTCTATTGATTATGCACACCAGTGCTATGTTGCATGTTGTATTCGTGAGGAGGAGGGATTCCAGAGCAGGTCCCATGTTGGGGACATAGATCACTACATTGGATGATTTGTAGCACTCGGGCTGGAAGACATTGAGTGGCACCCCTATATGGACTACCCTGCATGGGAGGAGGCTAGCGAGTAGCTGCATCAAGCTCATCAAGACAAGTGGCTACTTTGTCACAAGGACGAGATCAAGGAGTATCATTTTTACTCTCATGTCTTGTGGTAGTTTGGCCTGGTCCAGGACATCCTAGAGCTGCCTCTTATCTACAATAAATTGGTACTAGAGACAGATTTATAGTGGGTATAGCCTACACCACTTGGATATGTTGTAGATGACTTTCAATATTTAGGTGTTGCTAGGTTTGGGACCACTCCTGCCTATGACACTTGGTGGTCCCTCCTATAATGGTAGGGACTATGGCCCCTCTGTAGGACAGATGACAAGGCAGAGGCTGACCCATAGGGGTGTAATGTGTACTAGCGAACAGAGGGTGGATGGGGTGTAGAGGCCACCATAGAGGAGGCTCAATAGGTAGAGGTGGAGAAGAATGGATCAGAGTAGGGTGAGGCACCTTTTTATAGTGAGGTGGGGCAGCTACTGGTTCGAATTGCTAATCTACGAAGTCAGGTTGGGAGGTTGCATACCCAATAGTTCCAGTGGGATACTTCTATCACCACTTTGGAGGTGAAGCTAGCTGATAGGAAGAGGTGGCTATAGGAGGCCTAGGAGCAGATCATAGCTATGAAAATACATACTATAGTGGTGGAGGGGCAGGTCCAAGAGCTCACTAGTGCATGTGATCTGGCAAAGGCACGACTAGATACGGTTATAGTAGATAGGAACTTGGCCCAAGATCATATGGGAGATCCTTCATCTTCCCATGATATCATGGCACCACCCACAACACCATTATCATTGCTACTAGGTGACCATGATCCCATGTCAGATATCCGACTCTTACAAGTTAATCTAACCAAAAAGTGTGCACCCATCTACTATATTATATCATATTCATTCATTCAAAGCATAAAAATGACAAGATTGCATAGATTCAACAAAATAAGTGTTTCTTATATTAATAATTTCAAAGAATATTTATTACAATCATACCCTTCTTAGGTTCACTCAAATGATGATACAATTAATACAATGCCAAAGCCCTCAATAGGGTAGGCGCACTAAGATTGCTTTTCAACTAGTCACAAACTGCTCTAAGGTGGAGTTGCCCTCTTCTTCGTGTTGAGGAAGGAACTTGATGGTTGAATATCCTTCGAATCTGTTCCCTACTATCAAGAAACAACATAAAAGTGTTAAAAATATAGGTAGCCTCTCATGATGAGGCCCTTTTAGAATAAATGTATAAAGATAACATTAAGCATGTATAATCAAGAAAGCATGAAAAGCACTTCTAAACTATGTTAATTGGATCAAGATTTATAGAATTGCATAAAGGAAGACAATAGGTACACTATGCATGGACCAATTATGTGAAATAAAGCATGAAAGTGCATAAAGAATCCATTAATGTCCTATTTGATGCTTAACACAAAGAAACTATTCTAACCTAATTCTATCGATCAGAAATCTGTTGAACTACAATTGAACCATGGAAATACCTAAACTAAACTAATTAGCTGGATAGAAATGAAAAAGGCAAGGCGGTGATACCTTTGCTACAAGCCACAAATTTGATGAGCGGTCTGCACTATAAACCACGGTTGAAAGCCATGGTTAGCAATCTGATAGGTTTACCCTCAATTTCAAGTGGGCTTGACCTCCTTGTACAAATTGATGTTCAATGGTCACCTTCGGTGTCCTCAGACTATTTTGGTGATTGATTCACTGTGAAGGGCCTTAATTTGCCTAAAAATGTGCTTCTTGGCTCTCCTAGGCTCCTAGGGCATCCATAATGCAATTCATTATGAATCTTGGCAAGTAATTATGGGATAAGTGCAATAGCTCTCTCTCTCAATATACTCGGTTGAGTGTACAATTTGATAGGGCTTCGCTGCTCAAATCTCCAATGCTCTCTTCTATTTGTTTGCCCTAATTCTGAGGGGTACTTATAGGACTACCCAATGGCTAGGGGTGGTTTCATGGAGAATCCAAGATCAAGAAGGGATGGTTAGGACAGTTGGATTGGAAGCTTCTATCCTCTAACCATCATCTTCTAGAACAAATGGTCATTCAAACCGATTTGGATAGGATGAAGGCCAACTAAACTTCAATTAAGACCATAGGTTACAACTATAGTCTAGACTATAAACTGTAAGTCTCAGCCATGGATCATCCTGTAAACTGCAATTCTAGGCTGCGATTCAGACTGATTAGTCCAAGGAGCCCAAATTGAGTGGTTATAACCACTGCTCTATCTTGGAGTCTATCCAAGATCCTCCATATGGTATTGTAGCATGTGCATATGAGTAGTTTCCCTCGACATGACACGTTTAAGGTTTCTACATATGCCTCTTTTAAGATGCGTTGTGAGATCAAACAATGTTGAGCAAAAATAGACCTCCTAAAATGATGTCAAAGGTTCTATGATGATCATTAGCTAGATCAACATTATATGCCTCTTGTCCAGCAAAAGGATGCGCATCCTAGAATCATTGCTTCCAACTCTTTGGAGGCTTAAACTTGAAAATTTTGTACTCATCATCAGACATTCGGATAGCATCAATGCCAAGTAGGCTTTCATGCCTGTCAATCCGAAGGGATGAGAGTTAAAAATAAATTATCATATTTGGTATTTACCCCAAGCAAAGGGGTAAGCTTATGATAGCTGTTGACAATGATTTGCAAGGACGAATGCAATTTTGACAAGATCAAGGGATCTACGATCTTCGGGATCTTCTGTTGATTTTGATTATGATTTGATATTATGACTACCCCCTCAAGCGATGAGTCGATGAGGGTAATGACAATGATTAAAGCAATTATGTTTCTTGACCACCATGGATGATTTGAACAAATTTAGATTTGAGCATATTAATGCCTTGGCTAGGCCTAGTTCAGCTTCTAATTCCAACTATTAATAGTAATTGCACATTTTTATCCTATGGAGCAGTCAGGCTGCAATAACCATCTTAGGAAATCAAATTGATGCAAATCAAATTATATTTGTGTTGAATCAGGCATGCATAATCAAAAAAGTGTGAAAAACACTTCTAAACTATGTTAATTGGATCAAGATTTAGAGAATTACATAAAGGAATACAATAGCTACACTATGCATGGACCAATTATGTGAAATAAAGCATGAAAGTGCATAAATAATCCATTAATGTCCTATTTGATGCTTAACACAAACAAACTATTCTAACCTAATTCTATCGGTCAAAAATCTTCTAAACTACAATTGAACCATGGAAATAGCTAAACTAAACTAATTAGATAGACAAAAATTAAAAAGTTAAGGCAGTGATACTATAGCACCCTAAAATTGGCGCAGTAAAATTGGAATAATTACATTCACCTTAGTAAATAAATTTAAATTCAAATTTAACCTCCCAAACCGCCCGTTAACCGTCGAGAAACCCGTTTCCTCTTTTTTTGCACCATTTTTAGCAGTTGTTTTGACCGTTTGACGATATCGTCTCCGATCAGACGATATCGCCCTAGATTTGACGATTTCGTCTGGACTAGAACGTCCAGACGATTTTGTCGCAAAACTGAATTTGCATAGTTGGAATCCATTCCAACGGGTCTCCAATCCGGGCAGAAGCGTGTCTGCACCGTTGGGACCCTTCCCCCATTGGAGATCTCCCAAATTGGGATGATCTCCAACCTCCCAACAACTATCCTATGCCTATTTAACTCTAAAACTTTTCCTTCCCCAACCCCTGGCTGAATTTTTATGTAAATCAACTCCCTATGCGCTAAAACACTTCAAATTTGCTCTTGCACTAGTCCTATATTAATTTTATTGCAGGTACACCACTGGTTTTCAGCCGGAGCCAGCATCTATCGCAGTCGACGAACTTGTCAAGATCGGAGGCGATCTCATCAAATTCGGGACGATCTCGTTCTGATGCGAGACGATTTCGACTGCAGCACACATCGAGGCAATCAGTGCCTGGAGTTTGCTCTTCTTTCTCTTTTCTCTATCATTTTATGCTATAAATTAGATTGTCTATTCAGTTTTTATACTATATTGCATCTGGAGTTCACCCATTTTGTCTAGTTTGCATATTAAGATCATATTCTGCTATCTAAACACAGTGATTTGCATTTACTTTTGTTCTTGTATATTGTTCAATACTCATATTACTTTTTCATATAGTTTGCCCCTATTTACAAAATAGAATTTCTTGTATTTCGCATCTGTTTGTTGTTTTGCAGGTCTCTGATGAATTCGTCTGACGAATTCGTCAGATTGCAGACGATCCTGTCAGTTTAGACGATTTTATCAAATTGAAGGCGATCTTGTTGAATTGCAGACGATCCAGACTGCTACAAGTAATCAGAAACTTCATCAGACTTTCGGATCAGGTAATCTTCATTGGCCTCCTGCAAATTCTCTGTTTCTGCTTTCTTTTATGTTTGTTGTATTCATTTAAATTGCATTTTCATGTAGTTTAAGTTAGAATCATTCGGCCAAACCTAGGATGAATGTTTAAAAATAAAACGAACTCATCAAAACTCATTCCCAAAACCTAGGCGTGGAAACTGCCGCCAAATGTTTCCTGGTGAACCCACCATCCGTCGAAAAATCACCAAAATGCACCTCCCTTGAGAGGCGGGACCTTCGCAAAGTCCTCTCGTCCGAGGTACCGCATCATCCTTTTCCCATCCTCCTTCCGGGCGCGGATCCAATAGCCTGAAGGTAGGGATGCGAAAAATTTGGAGCGATACATTTTGGTGAACCCGACGTGAAATGCATCATAACCTTTTGAAAACAAAAGCAAACAAAAACAAAAACAAAAACAAAAAAAAATCAAAGAACATAGTAAAAAACTTAAACATTTCATTTACAATATTGCATTAGGTATATATAAATATATACCTTTTAATTTGTTGCATATATATATATATATATATAAATATATATATATTTGCTGAAATCAAAACTTAGCACCATGACTAAACTTAGGAATGGTAAAGAAATTTTAGGAGAAGGAGAAGATTGGCTACAAAATACAACTGAAAACCCAAATGTCCTTCTTGGAGATACAAATCCGGAAGGTGAAACTCTAGGACAATCAGATGAAGACTTAGGTGAAGATAAGGAACAAGAAGGAAGTGTTAAAGAATCTTCATCCCCTAGAATAGCTCCAAATGGAGGCATCACTTTTGACAACGCAGAACATTTTCAAAAATTTCTTAATCAACATATCGACGTCCTTAATGTGGCAGTCCGTATTGATAAAGGGGAAATTAGTGATGCTCAAACAACCTTAGAACGGGCGCTTGATATGCAAACTAATCCCTTGTCTTTCATTGATCAAGAAAGTGATAAGGGTGGACCATCTAATGCGAATATGGTCACTATAGCCCAAGCCATGACCAAACAACGGGTCACCCAACCTCCTAAGCAACCTCTTACTCAACCTAAAATCACTCCCGCACAAAAGAAAATTCCCTTCACTACTTCCTTCCTCCAAACTATTGAGCAAAATGCTTTAAATAGACAAAAATCTAAAACAAAGCCAAATACAAACTTTCAACAATCTACAATACAACACAATCCAACTTCAAAACTCCTCCATAATATTTTTCCTACCAATGTTTTACACAATAGTAACATGGCATCTAATCTGCATGTTCCTCCATCCTACGCCCATAACACTTATGGCAATGCCCCACCGAATCAATATGGGGGGCAAACTAGTAGTTTGGAAGCTATGGTGAAACAATTGGCTTCACGTATGGACCAGATAGATCCCTACCGTCCCTCGTATAATTATCGAGAGATTTGTAGCCAACCATTGGATCCCATAGTGGTAGCTCAACCATACCCTAAACATTTTCCCATGCCCGTCCTGCCTATCTATAAAGGAACCGAAGATCCCATAGAACATCTTCGCATGTTTAGGATAGCATGTCACGACATATCGCATGACGACTTGCTATTACTAAAAATGTTCCCCAAAAGTTTAGGTGGAATGGCGTTAGAGTGGTATTATCAATTGCCCACTCATTCCTTAAGAAACTTTGAAGAAATGGCTGAGTCATTTGTTCATCAATTTAGTGCCTACATCGAGAGGCATGTAACTATTAAAGACCTATACAATTTAAAACAAGATAAAGACGAATGTTTTGCTGATTTCTTAGCAAGATGGAGACAATTGACAGGAAAACTGCACTTTGTGCTACCCTATAGGGAAATGTTAGACATTTTCATTAACAATTTACAAGAACAACTTTCTTATGAACTATCAACAGCTACTTTGACTACCTTCGATCAAGCTATAGACTTAGCTCGAAGAGTAGAAGATGCCCTCATTAGGAGAGGCCAACTTAGAAAGAAGGATGATGAGAAAACATCTAGAAATCAATATAAAAACAAACAAGGTTGTCGGTGATGGAGTCATTGACAGCAGAAATGTTGCTAATGTCAATGCAACAAAAACAACAGAAAAATTCATCTTGAAACCTCCCGATAAGCCTCCTCGAGAGTTCACTAGATTAAACCAACCTTTATCAACTATTTTACCTCAACTTCTTGAAAGAGGTTTAATCCAACTGCCAGCTATCCAGGAACCTGACCCAAGCATACCCGGATATAGAGCTGATTTGCACTGTGATTTTCATAGAGGTCCTGGACATTCTACCAACGCTTGTAAGAGATTGAAACATAAAATACAAGATTTGATTGACAATAATGAAATGGAAGTGCAAGCCTTCCAACCTAAACAAAACCCTCCTAATAATACTCAAAATACTGTTCCCCAAAATCAAAATCAGAATGCCAATCAAACTTTAGACATATTTCAACACCCTTTACCAAGACATGGTAAAGAGGTAGCTAATCAAATTGAACATCATAATGTTCCCCCTCCTACCCGATATGTAGGAACCATTAGCGGGCAATTACCTGTTCAGGACTCTCACACATTCGACACAACCTTATCCCTGGTTACAACCAGGCCCTTACATAATTTTCAAACTTTTGATTCTAGCGATATAGAGTCAGATAGTGAAAGTGAAGTAGACACCATTCAATCGAATAGTTCTGAAAATGAATCAGATCCTATTCAACCTATCACAGATGCTAATGTTCCAGAAGAACCATTTCCCAGAAGAGTCACTACTCGACCTTCTTCTAATGAAGTCCTTCCTTATGAACAAGCCATAAACTCTCAACCGAGACCGTTTCAACGTCGTCACTATAACATTGTAGGTACCATCGGAGTCGTCACCCGACAACAAGCTCAAAATCCCCAACAAGAACCAAACCAGAACGATGGACCAGCTCCATTTGTTCGAAAAATCCTAATAAAGGAAATAATGCTCCTATTGTTCAACCTAAACCCCCTTACGACGATTAATGAACAGTTGTCTAATACCACCGCCAGAATCTCCCTTTTAGATTTATTAAGATCCTCTCCCACCCATAGGGATGAATTGATGCTTACTTTGAGCCGGATGATGGTACCTCAAAACATCCAACCTCAAGCTATGGCCAATACTATCATCACGCGAGAGATTGATTGTATTGACTTTCGGGATAAAGATATCCCACAACACAGCTTTACACAAGGATAATCCCTTGTATATTACAGCTTTAATTGGGGATGTAGTCGTCAAACGAGTCCCGATTGATAATGGCTCATCTCTAAACATCTGCACCTTTGACTTCTACCAACGATTTGGTTTTAGAAGTGATGAAATGAAGAAGACCGATATGATTATCAAAGCCTTTAATGACGAAACACAAGAAACGTGTGGAGTCATTACCCTCCCATTGCAAGTTGGTCCTAGAACCCTTGAGACAATCGTGTTTATTGTACATTGCCCAAGCATCGTACAATATACTTTTGGGTCGCCCTTGGATTAACGCCATGCGAGCAGTCCCATCAACTTTACACCAATGTGTTAAGTTTGAGTTTAAAAATCAGTTGGTCACTATTCATGGTGACCCTAGACCTTTTGATATGTGTGCATTGGCAGAACCAGTTGGAGTGCAATTTTGCCCTGCTCTGTCATCCACATATCCTAGTTCTTCTTCATCTAAAACTGTGAAATATAAACCCATCACTTCATCTATTCCTCCTCCATTAACTTCATCTTCCCATATAGATCAACCACCTTCTAAACAAATTACTGTAGAACTTCAAAAAGCTCTTAAAACTACAACCAATTCTTCAAGTTCTAATCCCATAAATTCAAAACCTATAGACACATCTATCATACCTTCCACATCTCAAGACATAGGTAATAAGCCTTCTACATCTTATGCCCTTTCTGATGATCTTTTACCAGATTTATCTACAACCTTAATATCAGAAAAAATGAATGCTTTCATGCAAGATTCAAACCTTTTAAATCAATTGCCGCCATCTCCTCGTACTTTGGGCCTCCCACAACCTATGGGAAGTACTTACCAAGTCGGGAGTTGCGCCTTCATTTACAAAGGATATGACCGGGGAAGAATCTCTCAGAATATCAAAACCCATCATGATGGATATGCTCGGTGCTATTTTACCAACGATTATATTAAAGCTAAACCCATGATGCTTAAAATGGGATATAAAGGGAAAGGCTTAGGACCTTTCCAAAATGGCATGAAAGAACCTTTCGAGGTAGAACCATGGCCTACCCGATGTGGTGTGGGCCTATTACCTAGTAAGGGTCAACCTTTTCCTTTTGAGGATGATGATCATCTCATATGCTATCAAGACTATTTGGATAGACATGTTGATTTGCCTCTTAAAAATCCATCATTTTCATGCAACATGCTATCCATAGCATACCCTGAAATGATTGTTGACCCCGATGAAGAGTTGGAAGGAGATATCTTCCATGATGTCTCTGTTGAAGAGATGTTGTACAACGGGTTTTATTTTGATGGTTCTATACCAACCATAGCTCAACTTGAGGCCACTGACCCTCAGAACGAATTATCTAAATTAACTTTACAAGAATTACAAGAGTTGGGCGTTTCACCCGCCCCACCTAATTTTGAAAGAGATCTACACATGGAGGTAGAAAATGTCATTAAAATTAATATTGGAACTGAGGACAACCCTCACATAATCAACATTGGAGCAGAACTAAGTCAAGAAAAACAAAAACAATACATAGCATTTCTTAAAGAGTATGAAGATGTCTTCGCTTGGACATATGAAGATATGCCAGGTTTAGACCCTTTTGTAGTCATGCACCATCTAGTGGTCCATCCGGATGCTAAACCTCGTTAAACAAAAACTTAGAAAAATGCATCCCAAAGTGGCTCTGCTAGTCAAAGGGGAGTTAGAAAAACTCCTGAATGTTATCTTCATACAAGCTATTGATTATGCTGAATGGATCTCCAATGTAGTTCCAGTCACCAAGAAAGAAGCCACCAAAGTTAGGGTTTGCACAGATTTCAGAGATATTAACGTTGCATGCCCTAAAGACGACTTTCCTCTTCCAAATATGGATCAAATTATTGACTTCACTGCTGGGAGTGGGATGATGTCCTTAATGGATGGATTCTCCGGCTATAATCAGATCAGGATAGCTCCTGAAGACCAGGCGAAAATAGCCTTTATTACCCCCTGGGGTACCTTTTGCTGGAAAGTGATGCCATTTGGCTTAAAGAACGCCGGTGCAACTTATCAACGGGCTATGACCTACATTTTTCATGATATGATGCATGATATCCTACATGATTATGTAGATGATATTATAGCGCGCTCTCTTATTGAAGATCATCATTTAGACGATTTAAGAAAAGTTTTTAATCGATTACGAGAATATCTCATTCGATTAAATCCAGCAAAATGTATATTCGGAGTTAAATCCGGCAAGTTATTAGGGGTTTTAGTTTCTTTACGTGGTATCGAAATTGACCCTCTCAAAATTGTGGCTATCACTGATATGCCCGCACCCACTAATATATCTGAATTACGAAGTTTACAAGGTAAACTTCAAGCTATCCGTCGCTTCATTGATAAGCTGGCGGACAAAACTGGTCCCTTTCTTAAACTCCTTAAGAAGGATGTCCGCTTTAATTGGGACACAGAATGTAGAGAAGCTTTTGAACTTCTCAAGCAATATCTCCTTAACCCTCCGGTGCTTTCACCGCCTAAATCTGATCGCCCATTTCTTCTATATATTTCTACTTCAGATTCTGCCTTAGGAGCTATGTTAGCTCAGCTTGATGATGAAAAATGAGAACGTGCTAATTATTACATTAGCCGCACCTTCATCAATTATGAAACCCGCTATACAGCGTTAGAGAAGTTATGTCTAGCAGTCGTGTTTGCTACGCAAAAATTACGACATTACATGCTTAGCCAAAAAACGTATGTCATTGCCAAATATGATCCTTTAAGATATCTCATGAGTCGACCTTATTTATCGGGTCGCACGACCAAGTGGGTTCTTGCTCTAAGCGAGTTTGATCTCACCTTCATAGGACAAAAGTCCGTTAAGGGTCAAATCATAGCGAGATCAATTAGTCGTTGCACCCTTAGAGTCTACTCATCCCCTCATTATTGAGTTTCCGATGAATGCCTTCAATTAGAGGCGAGACCTTGTTGAACAATGGTCCTTATACTTTGATGGAGCCCGATGCATGAGTGGGGTCGAGTGCGGGTATTATTTTAATATCTCCGCAAAAACATCTTATTCCTCTGTCCTTCAAACTAACCTTTGCTTGCACCAACAATATCTGCTGAGTATGAAGCTCTAATCCTTGGATTACGAGCTGCTTTAGCGCTTAAAATTAAAAACCTCTTAGTTTTTGGGGATTCCCAATTGGTTATAAACCAAATTAATGAATTTTATCAGACCAGAGATGATAAAATTCGCCCATATAAGGCCTATGTTTTACAACTAATGGCCTTGTTTGATCAAGTTACCTTGGAAGCCATTCCTCGAACTAGCAACCGTGCAGCTGATGCTATGGCCGCCACTGCATCTCTCTTACCCTTGGAGTTAGACGACGAATATGCTACTATCATCATTCGTCGACTCCGGGAACCCGCTTCACATAAGTCATGCTTAGAGCCTTTGGATGTGTTTCTAATCAAGGAAACTACTCCTGAACTCTGGTATACAGACATATTTGATTTCCTCCAAAATGGGACTTTCCTTGCTAATTCTAATCGCAACCAGCGTCGGTTATTACGTCGACGAGCAAGTCGATTTGTAATCATTGGCAATACTTTATATAGGAGATCTTTTGAAGGTATCCTATTAAGATGTCTAAATTTAGAAGAGTCTAAATCAGCCTTGAGTGAAGCCCACGATGGATCTTGTGGAGGACACTTTAGTGGTAGCGTCATTGCTAAAAAGCTCCTTCGGATAGGATACTTTTGGCCTACCATGGAAACGGATGCACATGAATATGTGCGCCATTGCGACAAGTGTCAAAAACATGCTGACCTTGTCCATGCGCTCGCACAAGAGCTGCAGAGCTATTTCTTCTCCTTGGCCCTTTTCTAAATGGGGCTTGGATATTATTGGTAAAATTAATCCGGTGTCTTCTGATGGACATAAGTTCATCATAACCGCCATCGAGTATTTCATGAAGTGGGTTGAAGCTATGCCTTTAGCTTCCTGCACTGGTTCACAGGTCTCTAAATTCATTTTTAATCAAATCATCTGCAGGTTCGGAATTCCTGCAAATCTCATCTCTGACAATGGAACTCCGTTCAAAAATAAAGATGTTAAAAAATTATGTCAAAAATATAAGATTCAACATCGCTGGTCTACTCCCTATTATCCTCAGGGTAATGGTCAAGCAGAAGCTTCTAACAAAACCCTAATCAAAATTCTCAAAAGACTAGTCAATAAAACTGGCCGTGACTGGCATATTCAATTATATCCAGCCTTGTGGGCTTATCGAACTAGTGTTCGAACCCCCACGGGCACTTCACCATTTGTTTTGGTATATGGTGCCGAAGCAGTTTTTCCATTTGAATTGGAAGTTCCTTCTTTGGCTCTGCTACTTCAAGACACCGAAGTAGGAGATGAATATCGCGCTGGCAGACTCAGTCAGCTGGAACTCCTAGATGAAAAATGCATCAATGCTTTAGAGCATCTCCGGGCATACCAAAACAAGCTTAAAAGAGCATATAATAAGAAAGTTCGTCATCGATCCTTTGAGATTGGCGACCTTGTTCTAAAAGAAAATCAAAAAAATACAAATGCAACCAAAGAACTTAAAGGTAAATTTGAGCCCAACTGGCTCGGACCGTACATCATTACTGCAAAATTTGAATCAGGAGCATATAAATTATCTACCTTAGATGGTAAAGAACTTAAAGAACCCATGAATATTTTACATCTCAAACGTTATTATGCATAAATTTGGTCATTTCATCCATGTATATATTTGTTCAAAATCATTATCGTGTATTTCTTTCAATTTATTCAAAAAACCTCAAAAACATTCATAAAATCTTCAAAAATATTTATTGCATTTTTTAAAAGCACTTGTAAAGGTCCTTTTGCTCCAAAACAAAAATCAACATAAAAATCCAAAAATAGCTATATGCTTGACTCTTTCGAAACCAAAACAATATACAGAATAAAGAGAGAGTCAACATTCTCAAAACTTTCTCAAAATCATTATTTTCTTACAATTATTGCAATTCTATGTTTCAACTTATTTTGGATAAAACTAGCATTTATTTGGCATCCCTCACTTGCACATTCACACAATAAATATCTTGATTTTATCTGGCATGATTACTAATCTCTCTTATATCAAAGTTCACAAAATTCAATTAAATAAAGTTTGAGCATAGAGAATTGATCTTGTTATTTACTTAAACCAAGCACATCTTTTCACAATGAAATGATTATATTTGTAATTTCCATGTTTTGCTACATAGTAGAACCGATTTCTTGAGTGAAAAGTTTCCCTTGCTATCCTATCATGCACATGGTCTAGAATCTTTGAGAATTGGCAAAAGGACAAGCTCACCCCTACCCAGAATAAAAATCCCTTGCTCTACAGCTAATCTGAGCAAGTATCCCTAGAAAAAGAAAAAAAAAAAAAAAATTCAAGAAAAAGAGAAAAGAAAAATGTTATGTCAGCAATGTTCCAAGCATTATCAAGCAAAAGAAATACAAAAAGAAAAATAAGCAAAGTTCAAAAGAAAGCAAGAAAAGCAATAAAATCCCTTTCCCTACCCTTTGAAAAGAAAAGAAGGGTGAATGAGCTTGAATCCCTGGAATTCTCAATTATTCGAAAACTGTGAGGTAAGCCCCATAACAGGTGGTTTGTGCCCAACCTGCTTGGCCTTGGGTAACTCCTAGCGTGGCGATATGTCTGTCACATTAGCGACCTTCTTTTGTACAGACCTATGTCTGCTTATGGATTAGCTAGCTCTTGATAATCCGATCTACATAGTAGCCTAGTATGGTTATATGCATCTACATCATGGTTAATGAACACTTATTTGGTTTCTTCAAATCACTTGTATCATAGTATCTTGCTCAAAACTGGTAAATGAACAATGCAATTGCACACACATTTGTATTTGAGAGATTTTGTCTATCATTATGATAAATCAAGATTGGCAATGAATTCACTTATGCACATGGGATTCCTTATAAATCTAACTTTTTGTCTTCAAAATACTTTGAAATATTATTTTTGCAAACTTGTTTGGAATAAACCAAGTACAATTATTTACCACAAAGATAACTATATAATAGAAAAAATCAAAAATTTCAATCAAAACATATCATATATAACTTATCGACTTTCGTGACGATGGCATAGTTCCAAAACCAAAATGGGAATTTTATGCTTAGCGCAAGTCCTCATTATCATATTTTCTGTTCATCAAAAATTAATCATGCAATAAAACTATCCTTTCTTTGATCTTCGCGATGATGGTATAAGTCTATACCTACATATTCTATGCCTAGCGCAAACCATTGTAACAATTTTATTTCCTGATTTATCAAAGATCATACAAAACATATGACTTCATTTTACACAAATTATGCTTTTGCGAAAGCAAATACATTTTTACTATGTTATGTCATTATGTCACCTTTGCATTTTGCAATGATGGTATAATTCTTAAGGAATTATTCACAAATTTTATCACACTTAAGAATTTATGCCTAGCAAAAATCATTTCACAATATTTCATGCATAATATTTTTATGGAAATCTGAAAGCAAACCATCATCATCATCATTTGCATCATTACAACAAAGTCTTAAGACAGTCTCTTAAGCACTCTTTTCTTTTAACAATATTTCTATCCTGGGACTAGCTTGACGACCGAGTGAGCAGCGACTCCATGAAATGGTCTATAATAGCGACAATGTCCTTTGAAATTATTGTTAGAAATCTCTTTTTATTTTTATCACATTTCATTACAACCAATCAATTTGTTACATCAGATTATTTCATTTAAAATATTTAAAGCATGACATCCAAGTTATAATATTTTCCAAAACGACATAATTACATGAATCATCAATAAAATCATTACATCAATCAACTCAATCAATCAATCAAACATAAAAAGCATCATAAGCATCACATAAGACAAGTCATATGATCAAAAATATCTCATCTATATATATCAACAGAATATATACATCATCAACACTGGATTGGTATGCCACAATCTGTACCTCGGCATACTCAATCCTCTATCAATACAAGTATAATACAATATCAGTGGCAGTATCCCGCCCTCTAGCCTCGAGAGCCTCTAGAGCTCTCGGCCTCATCTCCTCCCCCGCCCTACGGAGGACGAGGTGGTCCCATCGCAGTATGTGTGGTACTGCGAGTCCTCATCGTCGATCGAGATGAGCTCCTCGTCGACCCTGTCCTGATAGGATCTACTATGGCAGGTGGCACCTGTATCCTCTGGCCCTCTGGCACCGCCTGGTAGTATAGCGCCTGATAGAATGCGGTCTGAGAAACCGACCGCATCAGCTCCTGAGTGCTCACCCCTCCGCCTCGTGCCCTGAGATGAGCATTCTCGTCTCGTAGCTGCGACACCTCAGCCTGGTGCTGTGCAGCTGCATCCTGTAACGTCTGCACCTGAGCTCGCAGACGATCTCTCTCTGCCCGAAGAGTAGCCATCTCGCTACTCTCGCCAATGTCCACACCCTTGCCCTTATCAGGCGATGGTGGCCTCTGTGGAGATGGGGGTCTCGCCTCCCTCCTCTCCCTCTCCCTCTGCCGCGGCCTCTCCTGTGCCTGTGGCCTCCTCCGCTCTCCTCTACCGTGACCCCGGGCTGCCTCTACCGCCGCCTGGCGCCGCCTCCCTATCCGATGCACAACTGCATGGATCGGTCCCTGTGCCCTCGTCATTCGAGGAGGGCGGATGCCTGCATACCAAGCATCGTAGCCATCGGCTACCCCTGTGTCGTCCCCATCCACTGGCTGAATGGGGGCATCGTCCGCGTCCTGACTCCAGAATCGCTGCATATCTGGAGCCCCGCTAACTGTGGTGTTATCCCGGACAGTCCGGGAAAACTCATAATCCCTGAGAGATGGGATCCCCTGCTGTAGACCGAACTGTCGCAACACTCGGTCGTAGCGGTGGAGCTCCACCTCTCCCCTCTCCATCCACGACCGGCGAGACTCGCCTCGATGCGAGCCGGCTCTCGTGCGTCCTCTCGCCCACCCCGGATGCTGCCTCCATGGCCTCCGGGTGATCCGGTCCGGGACCAAGTCATCCGATGAGTCTCCGGGACACCGGCAGGTCGATCCGTCGCTGTGCCCCTCTCCGGAGCCACCAGTAGAAGACTCGGGGCCTCTCCCCGTCAACCCCTATCAGTGGAAGCCCTACCGGCCTCCGCACCGCAATGTGCTCCCAACACCAAACCTGTAGGAGCGATGTCATGACCAGACATCGCCCGCCCTTGTACACGACCCCGTAAAGGATCCTGTACAGCCGGCATAGAACAAAGCTACCCCAAGAAAATCGTAGCCATGGTCGCGCATGTCGCAGATCACATCTGCCAGCATCCATGGTACCCTGCATCCGCTCTGGTGGCACAGCAGAAGTCCACCAACCACCCCAACCAAAACTCGTGTCAGTGTAGATGCCCCAGGCATCTGGCGCAGTGCCTCGATGTTCACTTCGCCCTTCTCCAGGGCGAAGCTCGGGTCACCGCAGAGTCGTCCCATCGCGTGGCCCTGATTGGCCGCAGGTGTGATCATCCTCCCTTGTATGGGGATTCTAAGAATCCTCCATACATCCTCTAGTGTGGGAGTCATCTCCCCTGTTGGTAACCGAAAGCATGAAGAGCCCGGGTACCACCTCTCTGCTAGGGCTGTCAGTAGCCCCATGTCAGTAGAAACCTGCGGCATCTCTGCCACATGCTGCAAGCCGGCCTGTGCCAGCAGATCCCGCTCTGCCTGGGTGAGAGCGGCCAAGTCGTCTCTCATCCTACCGTATTTCCACTCTCTGCTCTTTAGTAATCCTCTCTGCAAGCATAAACAATCAAAACAACAAACAATCATTAATAACAATTTTAGCAATCAATAATGCCACTTAAAGATCAAATTTTTGCAATTGATGATATCGCCCACTATTGGCCGATATCGTCCGAAATTTGAGCAAAATCATCTCCGATTTTGCGTGTCGAAATCGTCTCTAATTTGACGAAATCGTCCCTTTTTCGTCGATTTCGCCCTTGGGCGAAATTGACGAACTTGAGACGATTTCGTCCAACTAGGGACGATTTCGTCCGGACGACGTCGATGGCCAAAAACGGCCGCGATGCTCAAAATTCATCCTAAAATTCATTTACAAAGCATGTAAATTCAAATTAAATCAATCTAAACTAAGTTTAAACCCTTACCCGTAGACCGCGGTGGACCTCTGCAGATTCGTGCGCTGTCTCTACCATTTTTTGCTCCAGAGCTCTAAAAACGATAAAAATGAACAGTAACAATGAATTAGGGTTTTACCCTATTTTTCTTAATTTTATTCAAAATAATTCACAAATAATTTTTGCTTTTTCGCGTTTTTACCTCAAACGTTCGATTTGGGTAAAAACACGGAGGGGGCACCATAGTAAGCTGTCGTACGATTCGACCAAGAATCGTCGCCTAAAAATGGGAATAATTTTTTGCTTTCTCGTAGATCGAGAAGAACTCATCTTTAACGCATTTTCTTTGGAAAATTCGCTAAAGAGGGGGCAAAATGTAGCACCCTAAAATTGGCGCGATAGTCAAATTGGAATAATTACATTCACCTTAGTAAATAAATTTAAATTCAAATTTAACCTCCCAAACCGCCCGTTAACCGCCGAGAAACCCGTTTCCTCTTTTTCTATGCCATTTTTAGCAGTTGTTTTGACCGTTTGACGATATCGTCTCCGATCAGACGATATCGCCCCAGATTTGACGATTTCGTCTGGACTAGAACGTCCAGACGATTTTGTCGCAAAACTAAATTTGCATAGTTGGAATCCGTTCCAACGGGTCTCCAATCCGGGCAGAAGCGTGTCTGCACCATTGGGACCCTTCCCCCATTGGAGATCTCCCAAATTGGGATGATCTCCAACCTCCCAACAACTATCCTATGCCTATTTAACTCTAAAACTTTTCCTTCCCCAACCCCTGGCTGAATTTTTATGTAAATCAACTCCCTATGCGCTAAAACACTTCAAATTTGCTCTTGCACTAGTCCTATATTAATTTTATTGCAGGTACACCATTGGTTTTCAGTCGGAGCCAGCATCTATCGCAGCCGACGAACCTGTCAAGATCGGAGGCGATCTCATCAAATTCGGGATGATCTCGTTCTGATGCGAGACGATTTTGATTGCAGCACACATCGAGGCAATCAGTGCCTGGAGTTTGCTCTTCTTTCTCTTTTCTCTGTCATTTTATGCTATAAATTAGATTGTCTATTCAGTTTTTATACTATATTGCATCTGGAGTTCACCCATTTTGTCTAGTTTGCATATTAAGATCATATTCTGCTATCTAAACACAGTGATTTGCATTTACTTTTGTTCTTGTATATTGTTCAATACTCATATTACTTTTTCATATAGTTTGCCCCTGTTTACAAAATAGAATTTCTTGTATTTCGCATATGTTTGCTGTTTTGCAGGTCTCTGATGAATTCGTCTGACGAATTCGTCAGATTGCAGATGATCCTGTCAGTTTAGACGATTTTATCAAATTGAAGGCGATCCTGTTGAATTGCAGACGATCCAGACTGCTACAAGTAATCAGAAACTTCATCAGACTTTCGGATCAGGTAATCTTCATTGGCCTCCTACAAATTCTCTGTTTTTGCTTTCTTTTCTGTCTTTTGTATTCATTTAAATTGCATTTTCATGTAGTTTAAGTTAGAATCATTCGGCCAAACCTAGGATGAATGTTTAAAAATAAAACGAACTCATCAAAACTCATTCCCAAAACCTAGGCATGGAAACTGCCGCCAAATGTTTCCTGGTGAACCCACCATCCGTCGAAAAATCACCAAAATGCACCTCCCTTGAGAGGCGGGACCTTCGCAAAGTCCTCTCGTCCGAGGTACCGCACCATCCTTTTCCCATCCTCCTTCCGGGCGCGGATCCAATAGCCTGAAGGTAGGGATGCAAAAAATTTGGAGCGATACAGATACCTCTATTGTAAACCACAGCTCCGATGAGCGGTCTGCACTGTAAACCATGATTGAAAGCTACGGTTAACAATCTGATAGGTTTGCCCTCAATTTCAAGGGTAGTGGGCTTGACCTCCTTGTCCAAATTGATGTTCAATGGTCACCTTCGGTGTCCTCAAATTGATTTTGTGGTTGATTCACTGTGAAGGGCCTTCATTTGCCCGAATATGCGCTTCTTGGCTCTCCTAGGCTCCTAGGGCATCCATAATGAAACTCATCATGAATATTGGCAAGTAAGTAGGGGATAAGTGCAATAGCTCTCTCTCTCAATATACTCATTTGAGTGTACAATTTGATAGGGCTTCACTACTCAAATCTCCAATGCTCTCTCCCTATTGTTTGCCCTAATTTTGAGGGGTACTTATAGGACTACCCAAGTTCTAGGGGTGGCTTCATAGAGAATCCAAGATCAAGAAGAGGTGGTTAGGACAGTTGGATTGGAATCTTCCATCCTCTAACCACCATCTTCTAGAACAAATGGTCGTTCAAACTTATTTGGCTTGGATGAAGGCCAACTAAAATTTAGTTAATACCATAGGTTATAGCTACGATCTAGACTATAAACCATAGGTCTCAACCATGGTTCATCTTGTAAACCACAAGTCTAGGTTGTGGTTTAGACTGATTAGGCCAAGGATCCCAAATTGAGTGGTTAGAACCACTACTATATCTTGGATTCTATCCAATATCCTCCATATGGTCTTGTAGCATGTCCATATGAGTAGTCGCCCTTAACATGATGCATTTTAGGTGTCTACATAGGCTCTTATGGAGTAGGGAAATTCCAGACATATAGGTAAGGTAGCCTGCATAGACTAGCTAGAGGGCTACATCAGGTTGATATGTGGGTAGGCCCTAGAGGATTATCATGTTGCAGGGAGTCATCGGACCATATCCAGGACTACAAGGTAGTCTTCTACGAGCTTTAGCTACAGGAGTCATAGAACTGAGAGGACACATAAGTCCTCTAGCATGCATGAATCCAGCTCTCCCAGGAGCCACAATAATGGCAAGGGTGATGGCGGTGACTCTTAGGTTGGGGGTGCAGGCCCTCTGTAGTACGTATCTATTGAGATATTTATTGTACCAGTTTTGAGTGTAAGGTCGAGGACCTACATAGTTGTAGCCTACGGGCATTTTGGTGTACCCCCATGTACTCTTTTGACACACACACACACAGATATATATATATATATATATGATATTTTGATCATTTTGGCTCATTATGTGTACCTATGTATTTTTAATTTTATGTTTATGTTATGCACATGGATGCAAATGTTTATATTGATGCTATGCTTATGTAACGTGATGTATGGATGACATGCACTAGATAGCTATTTTAATTTATGATGATGATGATGATATGTAGTGATCTAGATGTTTAGCTATACTATTTATTATGGATGCATATGGATGCGATGTTTATTTTTAAATGCATATTTAATTTTGTTTTATTGTATGCATTTAATTTATGATGATATCACGATATGGTTATGCAATGTATGTAATGCATTATTCACATAATGGTAATCTAATGTAAATGAACCTATATGCTTTAATCACTTAAAACATAAGGAATGAATGTGATATAATTTTAACAATCTAATGGATGACACCATAGGATGTGTAAAAATCATTAATATAATTACAAATCCTAATTACAATAATTTAATCAATTAATCACCCATATATGAAATGCAATGATATGAAGTGGTATGATACGAGTGATATGATATGTCACTCTGTATTCTTGTTTGCAATTTGAAAAGTATGCACAATATAGTTAGTGGTCTTCTAAATATTGTTTTTTATATCCATATAGTATCTATCCTATATCTTGATTGTGCTTTATGTAATGATGTATCACTTATTAGATACTTTGCAATTTGATTATTTGAATGACTTTATTCTATATGGTTTGTGATATTTGGTATTTTTTTGCTATGTAGAGAAACTTTTGAGGTTTTCCATGAGACTCAAACACCCTAGTAGACTTCTCAAATATCCCATACTAACTGTACAAGGCTTTTGTTGGACAAGACTTTCATCATGAATGACCCAACTGTTCATTACTCTTGTGTGTGCATGTGAGCATTTTTAGATAGACCATGGGCATACCCCAGATGTCAGTCAGGACTCTTCCAATCCATATGTGAGATCAGGTTCCTCCTATGTTCGTATCATCCATGTTTTATACTTGATTGGACTATAATTCTAGACAACCCTAGGTACCCATAGCTAGCTCATCTTGCAAATTGATCAGGACTACCCCTCCAAAAACATTCAGGACTCTTTCAACCCATCACTGCATTTGGGGATCACCCAATAAAACTACTACTCCAAAAGAAGGTGGGACTCTTTCAACCCATTGCTGCAATTAGGGTTCACTCCATGGCTTTGAATGGTGAACAATTCAGTGATTCAAGTTCTCACCCTTCTTTTCTTTCTATTCATGGCGATACTTGCTCATGTGTAGTGATAAAAATCACTATTTATTCTCATTTTTCTTGAGCAAGGGATTTATATAGTGCTTTTGATTCACTATGTCATTTTATATTTGACTTTGAACTTTATTTTGATCTTCATTTGATCTTTGATTTGAACTTTGGGGGTTTTGACTTTTGAGATGTCAATTTGGGATATCGATTTTAGGATATCGATGTGGGGTATCAACCTTTGATGTTGATCTGGTATGATACTATGGGATATTGCTCCTTTATTTGTAAGCAAAGGAATGTATGGGTAGGGTAAATCTTGTCCTTTTCCAAGGTTCACCATTCTAGAATGAACTATTTTCAAGATAAGCAGGTAATAAAACCCATCTCTCTATATACCCAGGACCACTTTTGCAGCTTTCATCCTCCCTTATATTAGCAAGATTTTAAATGTTTCCATTATTGATGGGATTCTGATATACCAAGTACTATCACAACTAGTGACCTCATCTACAAAATAAAAGCAAGATTTATCGACGTCTGAGAAACCCACTAGGTATGGCTGAGTGACTGGAAAACTTTTGGTATACACACATATCTTATAATAATAGGTGTTGTGTATGAATGCAATGGATTATGATAAATATAAAGGTGCATGATTAAAACACAAATGTGACATTGTTTGTAAGACTGATAAACACAATCCCTCCTACTACGGAATGCAATGGATAACGAATGCCTATTTGAAATGCAATGAAATGAATGCATGTGTAAGTGAAAATGCATAGCGCAGATGCAAATATTTTTAGATTTTAAGATTTACAATTTTTTTTTTAATTTTATTTATTTTACCATTTTTATGGATTTTGAGCTTTTATATTTGACCAAATAGTGAGTACATGCCTTCGGAGACTTTAAATTGACCAAACGACTCTCAAGAATCCTTGGATATTTTTAGGATGACCGAAAGGTTTTAAGAAAATCCTCGAAGCCTTTTGGGGTTGACCAAAGGTTTGAAGTACCTTTGGAGCCTTTTGATTGACCAAACTACTCACAAGATAGCTTGGAGATTTTTAGGATGATCAAGAAATTTTAATCAAACCCTCGAGGCCTTTAACTGACATAACCAAGCAATTTTAGGAACCCTTGGAACCTTTTACTATGCTCTCAAGAATAAAACGCCTTAAGATGGATGATGTTGAGAGTTTCAAGCTCTTCAACACCCCCTAGAGATGTTAGGTAATAGGTACCAGGACCAATATTTTCATATATGATATAAGGTCCTAGCTAATTAGCCATGAATTTGTCTCACATATCTGGTGGTAAATTATAGTTCTATTGGTTCTCTTTTAAGAAAATATCTCCAACTTCAAATTCTCTCTAGTGGACTTTGATATTGTAAGCTCATTTTAGTTTCTCCTGATAAATGCGAAGATGCTCCAGGGCATTCACATGATGTTCATCAAGAAACGTCAGTTGATCCAGTCAATCTTGTCATGTGGTGTCATCATCAATGAACTCTTTCAATGCGATGCACAACATTGGAATTTCCAATTCCAAGGGCATAATGGCCTCAGCACCATATACTAGTGAAAACGGTGTTGCCCAAGTGGGCGTCTGAATGCTAGTCCTGTAAGCCCATAATGTAAGGGGCATCTGGATATGCCAATATTTGTGGTTTTCTTGGACTATCTTTTTCAAGATGGCCATCACTGTCTTATTTGAAGCTTTAGCCTATCTGTTTGCCTATGGATAGTATGGAGTCACAAAACTATGTTTGATTCTATACTTGGACATCAAAGCTCTCACAATTTTTTTCTTGAATGACGTTCCATTATCCAAAATTATTTTGGATGGAATTCCAAAACAACTTATAATTTGCTCTAGTATAAACTCTACTATACGAGCTCCAGTGGTTGTTTTTAAGGGTATTTCTTCCACCCACTTTGTGAAATACTTAGTAGTTGTGATAATAAATATATGCCAACCCGATGATGGAGGAGAGATCTTGCCTATAAGATCTAATCCCCACTAATAAAATGGCCAAGCCGCTTGGATGGGATGTAAGACCTATGATGGCAAGTGTGTAATATTATAATAATGCTAATATTTGACGCATTTCTTGACATACACATTGTAATCCTTCTCCATAGTGGGCCAATAGTATCCCATTTGAAGGATGTGCTTGATGATGGCCATGTCGCTAAAATGGCTACCATACGTACCATCATGAGCTTGTGAAATTACTCAAGATGACTTCTGGGGCTCTAGATAATGAATGATAACTCCATCATAACCTCATCGATACAAAATATCTCCTATCAAGACATATTTAGTCACTTTCTACTTGAATATACTTTTTGTAGCATGTGACAATCCCTCTAAGATTACACCAAGTTTTAAGAAGTCTTGGATTTGCAACATCCAATTTTGATAAGCCTCAGCTTCAACTTCCAAGATGACTTATTCCCCCTACATATTTACTTTTGTAAATGTATACTGGGAAACAACCTTATGGTGAATGGTGGTACCACTCCCCATTGGACTTTGGGAGGTTAATGACCCTAGGTTGCCTTCTTCATAAAGTCTTCAGCTCTGCAGAACAATTCAGCTTTTGGTTCTACATTGATCATGTTGATTAACATTTTATTATCAAAGGCTTCATGTTCCACAGTAAGATGCAAAATTATTTTAACATGAATGATAGTGAAATCAGTAGATATGTTCTGAGGGATTAAGGATTCCAAATATGCCATGGTGTCTGCAAATCTATTTGATGAATGATGGATTGCCTTGATGTCATACCATTCCAATTTAGTCAAATATGTAGTCACAAGATCTTTATAGGCTTTTAGTACTGGACATCAACACTGAAAGATCCCCTTAACTTGATTTACTATGAGAAAGGAGTCACCAAAGATGTTTAATCTTTTAATTTTCATGGCAATGGTTGTATGGAGGCCCAGCAGTAGGGCTTCATACTCATCCTTGTTGTTGGTGCAAGGAAAATCTAATTTAAATGAAAAGGGTATTGGAGCTCCTTACAGCATGAAAAATACTATTCCTACACCACCTCCTTGCTTGCACTTTGAACCATCGAAGAACATAGTCATATCAACATTATTCTTTGGTTCTTTGGGTTTGGGAGCTTCAAATACGATGAAGATGACATCATCCGAAAGCTAAATGGTCAGAGGTCTACTGTTTGACAGTGATTCCTCAGCTATTTGATCAGCTATGACTTGTCTCTTAATGGACTTTTGGCTTATGAATTCTAAATCAAATTTTGTCAATAGCATGATCCACTTTGCAATACGCATGTTATGATATGTCTTACTCATCATGTACTGCAAAGGATTTTGTTTTGATATAACATATGTTGTATGACTTAGCATATAGTGCACAATTTCTTGGTAACGAACACTACTGCTAAACATAATTTCTCCACATATGCATACCCTAGCTCGTAACTTACCAAGGTTTGGATGATATAATATATGGTTTGTTCCTTACCTTGCACGTTATTTTGGGCTAACATGGTCCCTAATGCAAAGTTGATCATCAATATATATAGCAAAAAAGGTACATCTGGCCTTGGTGGAGCTAGCACTGGTGGTGTCACTAGGTATTGCTTTATTTCAGTGAAAGTTGCTTAAAATTCCTTGTCCCAATTGAAAGGGACCCCCTTGTGTAGTAGTCGATTCATGGGTCAACACTTATCTGATAATTGAGCGATGAATCACTTTATCAATTCTACTTTACCTTGAAGGCCCCTTAACTCTTTAATATTTGAGGGAGGACACATCTCTAAGATAGCCTTGATCTTCACTTGTGTAGGCAGAAAATCCACCTCCCAGAAGAAGAAGAAGTGATTTGCTAGATTTTGATAGTTTTGGAATA
Source organism: Wollemia nobilis (assembly GCA_028583015.1). Lineage (NCBI taxonomy): Eukaryota > Viridiplantae > Streptophyta > Pinopsida > Araucariales > Araucariaceae > Wollemia > Wollemia nobilis. Next base: position 18,293,600 of record JAQPPZ010000521.1, read on the forward strand.
ATTTGCTCAAGTTTTGTAAAATTGTACAATGGGATAAAATCGTACAGTGGGAGAAAAATCATACAACTAGATCGGAAAATCATACAGAGCATTAGTAAATCATACAAGGTGCACCGAAATTCAATCAGATGCAAAGGAAATGTAATTTTGGGATGAAGTGTCACATGGATTTCCTAAACTAAGGTGTTAAACTTAGGAAAAATCCAAAATAATGTATTCATTTGTATATGGGTAGTTGTGAATAACATATTGTCTTAGGAACAACTTTGGAAAAACTTGGGCAACATTATATAAGGCCCAATTTTCAAATTTATAGGTCTGGCTACTAGTTTACTAGTTATTAGTTGCTAGAATAAAGAGATAGATACATTTTTGAGTTATTGCAATTATAGTGATAGAGTTTTCCACATTGTACTCAAATTTACAGCCATTAATGAGATTAAATATGTTGTGGATGACTGCGTATGATCTTGTTATGAATGGATAATGCATTGTGGATTGGTATTGTGTAATTGAGTTTTCTATCTTATTGTTATATGTTAGTTTTAGGTATTGTTGTATATTGATTAAGAGGATTGTCACTAGTGAATCATAGGGAATTATTTATGAGCATAAGGACATTGACAAGGATGTGTTGAAGCATACTGTATAATTTTTGGATGTAGTTACTTGTATAGATTCTCTCACCAGCCCGGTTAGGTTGTTTTGCTTGTGAAAGAGATTGTACTGTTTAGGCTGTTAAACCTTTATAAAACATCCCAAAGAGAAATTGGAGTAGAATAACTTATTAAATGCTACCATGTTGTACCTTTAGTTTTTATAGATCGTACATCATACATCGTACATCGTACAAAGAACTGTTACCTGATTTGGTAAAATAGGCGATTGAAAGGAACTTACCCGATTTAGCAGTTTTGAGGACTCGGCTGGAACTATTACAAAATTGTGTATGAAAGCCTCCAAAATAGCATCTGTCAATTTTTTGGATGCAAGATCATACCATCTTGAATACTGTATGATTTGAGATCGTATAGTGTAGGCAATTAAGGTCCGTACAAGGAATTGATAGTTCGTACAAGGGTAGTTCGGGTGATCAAAATACTGTCTGATTTGGTAATTGAGATAGACTTGGCCTAAGAATCATTATATCCTCTTGAAAACAACTCCCCATCAGGAATACTCCACCCTTGTGTTACATTTTGGTGTTTTTGCCTTATCAAATCTGGCATTCTTGTTAAAACGGGTCAAATTTTATTGAATATTGGAGGTGATTTTTTATGACGGACACTAGTACACAAAGTTGTGGGAGAAGGGAACCATGAAGAAACATTCCAGTAAGAAGGAGCACAAGGATTTCTCAAAATGGAAATATGAGTAACTCAGATCAGAGTATGAATGAACCAGAATTAGAGCAAGTTTGGACATCCGAAGAAGGAGACTTTGAGGCATTGTTGATTGAGATAGAAGACAAGGAGGAAGAACCACCAAACATAGAAGAGATAGGTGACAAAGAAAAAGTGCACAATGATGGAGATTGGATGGTAAGACCTAAGGAAGTGGTAGAAGGGTTGTGAGAGGGTGTAGAGGATAGGATTCATGCACCAGAGCAATAGGACACGGGGAATCAAGAGGATAGACCAAGATCATCTCCATCAAACCAGTGAAGAAGGTCACAGAGTGAGAACGCATAAGAATTCAGTCATTGGGTGGTGGTAAAAAATAAGATATCTCAAATTGATACTTCTGATGATAATGGGAGTAAGACATCCCCAAGGAGGAATCCGATAGAGATTCCATGGGACATCTCAAGTGAGAGTGATGAATCTCCTAAGATGGCTAACAGAGCAACCAAATAGAGATGTCCACCATTTTTAGGTGAGGGTAAGGAAGACCCCACATGACATGTAGGAAATTTCATAACCATTTGGAGAGAGAATGGTGTAGACAGACCAGAGTATTGGGTAGTCCTATTTCTTGGTACCTTGAGAGTATTTGCAATATATTGGTACATAAAGAGAGAAAGTAACATTGATTTTAAGACTTGGAATTAGATAAAGGATAAATTCATTGAAGAATTTTGACCTTTAAAAGATGATGGAGACATCATCACTAAGCTTTGCATAACAAAATAGAAAGTAGATGAGGATGTGAAATCCTACAACCGTCGATTGAAGTAATTAGTCAATAATATACAGATGCCATTGGCATATGTGCTGGTAAAATGGTCGTTCGAAGATGGATTACTACTGAAATATAAGAAAAATATGAAGGTAGTACCATCTGAGACATATGAAGAAGCACTTAAATACACAAAGAACTTCAAGAGTGAATCAAAATAGATGTATACAAGAATATTGTCTCATCCCAAGTTGAGAGATTCATATAGTGAAGAAGATGACACTATACAAAGGACGGTAGCATCATTTTGTAAGGAGTTTGATAAGATGGTGAAGGAACAAAAGATCAAACCAGACAGGAATGAGTTGTGGTGCACAAAATGCAATACAGAGGGACATACAAATATGAAGTATCCAAAGAATGATTATTTCCATATTTGTAACATGATGGGGCATGAGGTAATGCTCTGTCCCTACAATGCAAAAATCCGTCCATAGGTACTATCAATCCAGGAGCAGGAAGAAAAACCAAAGGCCCAAGGAAGTGGCCAACAAGCAATGAGTGGTAGGTACAAAAATAGTAGAAGAGGTGGTAGACAAAATCAAGATAATTTATAGGGAGGACAAATTCACTTATAGTATGACTCAGAAGATAGACAGATCATACAATGTCACAATTTTCAAGAGTGGGGGCATTTTACAAAATATTGTCCTATACCTCTGACATAAGGAGCACCACAAACAAGCACTACACACATGTGCAGATGGTGTGGTCCAAGGAACCACAAGGATGAGAATTGTCCAAAGCATGCGAGTTTGAGAAACCCACAAAATGTAAGCTATCTGGACATCGAAGTTCCTCAATTTAAAGAGGAAACTCAAGAAGTTTTAGTCGTGATGAGGAATTAGGCTAAAAAGGATAAGTATCTAGATCCAAAAAAAGAAAAGCAACACTGGCAAGCAACAAATAAAATATTGCAAGAAGAAACTAAGAAAACTAAGCAAGGAGAATCAAAAATTTGAAAGGAAATATGAAAACCCTCATAATAGGAGATAGTTGTGCAACATCTGGCGGCATAGGTATTAGATACCACAGTGGAACTTAAAGTATCTGACTTACTGGAAGCTATCCCAAAATTACATAAAGCAATTGGGGAAGAAATACAACCATAGAAGGTGATGAAGGTAGAGAGCCAACCTATTTTAGAGGAAGAACAAAAATACCAATTTATAGATCCTACTATACTAATGATTGATGTGGTAAATAAGCCTGTATTAATGCATATGGAGGTTTTGGGGCACAAATTGATACAAGTAATCATGGACAAAAGATCCAGTGTCAATGTGCTACCAGAAAGAACTTGGCTAGAACTAGGTGCTCCATTCCTATGGGCATCGAGCTTCTAACTGTATGGAGCTGGCCAGAATGATATTAACATAAAAGCAGTTTTGACTGCACAATAGGTAATGATAGTTGATCAAGAATTTTTCTTGGACTTTGTTGTGATTATAATACAGAAACCTGCATACAATGCCCTCTTGGGGAGAGGATGGATACGAGTAGCCAAAGTTAATCACAATTGGGGAAATAATCAGATCACTTTCAATAAAGGATAACATAAATACATGATTAATTTAGCTAATCAAAGAGTTAGTGAAGATATAGCTACAATGAATGAATTATAAAACTCATCAAGGGATGAAGGACATGAACCTAATGGAGAGGAAATATTGTACATAGATGAATGTAGTGAGGATGAAGCTCGATCTGATAGTGGACTCCTTCATTGGCAAATGGAGGAGTACGAAATGTTTTAGCCCAACTACATTTGTATTGAGTTGAAAGAAATCAAGGAAAAATAAGATGAACCAAAAGCCAGTAAAGAAACTAAGAAGGAAACAGAAGAGAAGTGGACATTTCTAAAAATCTCTATGGAGTATACAAAAGGATATGTAGAGATCGATACAAGATTGGCACACCCTGAGAATGTAATGAAAGCTACGAGTGAGCCAAAAAATATCAAGTATGAAGGATCCAAGATAGTGGACATCAACCTTGGAACATAGGAGGAACCTAGGATGGTCCATTGCGATGATGATTGGAATCCGGTATTGAATACGGTAGCTTTCAAGATATTCTTGGAGTACAAGGATGTCTTTGCATGGAAATACAAGGATTTGAAAGGAATCCCATCTGAATTATGTGTCCATAAGATTAAACTAATGACTGGCACTCAACCTGTTAGGATGATTCCATATAGAATGAATCCAAAGTACGTAGAATTAGTAAACATGGAGATAGAAAAGATGTTGGAAGGAGGAATTATATTTAGGGTGATGAACAGTGAATGGGTCTCACCTATAGTAATCACCTTGAAGAATGAAGTGGATAATATAAAGATATGTTTAGACTTTAGGAGTCTAAACACAGTGACCATTAAGGACCCATTTCCTATTTCATTCATAGATTCTATTTTGGAAGAAGTTGCAAGACATGAGATCTATTTATTTTTGGATGGACTCTCAGGATACAATCAAATCAACATTGTTGAGGAGGATAAGCTGAAGACCACATTTTTTATAGAGAATGGCATCTACGTGTATAATAAAATGCTATTTGGGCTCTGTAATGCCCCAGCTACATTTCAGCACATCATACTGTATATATTTGATCAACTAGTGATAGGGAATATCAAAGCATTTTTGGATGATTGGTCCATCTATGGGAAGATCAAGGAGCATCTTCTAGCCCTTAGTGAATGTATGAGTAGGTGCAAAAATGCATAGATATAATTAAACCCAGCAAAGTATTTTATGATGGTGCCATATGGAAAATTTCTAGGACACATTGTGTGTAGTGAAGGATTGAATATAGATCCGGATAAAATTCGTGTGATATTATACATGGAAGAACCCTTTGATGTGAGTTCACTCAAAACCTTCCTTGGGTTAACAAGATATTATCGAAGATTTATCAAAAATTATGCACATGTATCCTACCCATTAGATTCTTTGACAAAAAATAATATTCCTTTCATATGGACAGAGGAGCACGAGGGAACCTTTGAGGAGTTAAAGGCTAAGTTGATAAGTAGTCCGATTTTGGTGTATCCTAGTTGGGATAAGGAATTCCATGTCCATGTCGATGCCTTGAATTTTGCAATCGGATGTGCATTAGCACAAGAAGGACAGTTTAAGTTGGATCAACCAATTTTCTTTACTAGTCATCTCTTGTCAAGACAAAAAATAAACTATAGTACAACAAAAAGGGAAGCCTTGGGGATGGTATATGCAATCCAAAATTTTAGGCATTACCTACTAGCAAACCCCTTTGCATTCTACGTTGATCATCAGGTGCTATTGTACTTAATAAACAAACTAGTAATACAAGGATGAGTTAGTCGGTGGCTCGTTATGCTCCAAGAGTTTGTATTTCGATTTGTGGTGAGATCTGGTAAAAAGCACGTGATTGCAGACTAGTTGTCTCGAATACGATCATGAGAGCCATTAGGGACAAGATTTCCTAATGAATTTCTAGATGCATAATTATTTGCCATAAATGTTGTGCCATCATGGTACAAGTTGGTAGGCCAATACCTGTCCACAAGTGAGTTACCACAAGAGATGACGGCAACTGAAAAGAAGAGAATAATCATAAATTCAACACCCTTCCAGATAATAGTAGGATTTTTATACAAGATAGGAAGTGATGGTATCTTGCGGATATGTGTAATGGAGGAAGAAGTCAAGGCAGCATTTAAATAATCCCATGTAGGCTTAGCAAGGGGACACATGGGACTAGATGCGACCATGCAGAAAATATTGTTAGTAGGTCTATGGTGGCCCACATTGTATAATGATGCAAAAGAATGTGTGAAAGCATGTGATACTTGCCAAAGAGAAAGTAAACCTGTAAAGAGGGACTTTATGCCCTTACACCCATCATAGCCATAGGATTTGTTCTAACTTTGGGGCTTAGACTTTGTAGGACCATTAAAAACATCTCAGATATGGAAGTTTAGATATAACGTAGTGGCAACGGAATACCTCACAAAATGGGTAGAAGCAAGAGCATTACCTGATAATTCTACCAAAATTACAACATGATTTTTGTATGAGTAGGTAATCATAAGATTCGGTATTCCTCTACGAATAATGATTTACTGTAGAGGACACTTCGTTAATGAGATTATCAAAATGTTGATGATAGATTTTAAGATTTTACACTCACTGTCTAGTCCGTATTACCTGAGAGCGAATGGGCAAGCGGAAGTGACAAATAAAGTCTTAGTATCAACTCTATATAAAACTTATGGGATAGAAGGAGCAGACTGGTAGGAAAGGTTACCATCCATTTTGTGGGTATATAGAACAACTTTGAAACCAAAAACGAAACATACCCCTTTCCAATTAATGTATGGTCAAGAAGCAGTGGTGTCAGTCGAGTTCTTGATACCAAGTTTGAGAGTTGTAGTAGAGCATCACTTGGGGGATCAAGAAATTTTGGAGGAATGACTGATGATGCTAACCAAATTATATGAGATAAGAGTCATGGCACAATGGGCAATTGAGATAGCTCAAAAAATATAAAATGTGTGGCATGACAAGAATTTGCAAAAGTTGGAACTTAGTCCAGGGGACATGGTTCTAAAGTTTAACGGGAAGAGGGAAATCAAGCCAGGTAAACTAAAGATGTTATGGCTTGGCCCTTACAAAGTGATTGAAGTAATGAGTAATGGATCAGTCAGGTTGTAGAACCTGAATGGGGCGGAGGTACCCAACACTATAAATGGCTCAAAGTTGAAGCCTTACAAAGTACAATATTTATTCATTACTTCAAAAATGATTGAATGAAGACAACAAGTGGAAGCTCAAGATGAGGCTCATCATGAGCTAGGTCCATTGCAAGAATAGCTAGATTTAGGACTCGCAAGATTATTTTTTGAAATGGGGGAGACACAACAAATAATTGAACAACAAGAGTTGGCACCTAGACCCAGTGAAATAAGAAGGTTGCAAGTACATATCAGATGGGCTGATGGGACCATAAGAGAAGGAGAAGAGTGGATTACTCCAGCAATAGAGGACTATCAAGAGATGGTTCTATTACCAAGAGCTTCGAATAGGAGGTACCCATAGATAGAACATAGGGAACTACCTCGACAGTCGAAAGAACGAAGACGGATAAGGCTGACAATGCTTAATGAGGATAGATTGGACACATTTAAGATGGAAATGTCAGAGGATACTAGGGAGGAAATGATAAAAGAAGAACTTGTGAAACTTTCCCATTGGCTCAAATTGGGCTATTACAATAGAGGATGATAATGCAAACTTAGCAATTATAGGAAGAGTATCAAACACTGCAGGGTCATAATGTGAGATTGAGAGCACAAGTCATCCAAGAATTGGATGGTACCATACAAATATTGGATGAACAGAGTGCAGTTAGATTCTAAGTGATTGGAAGTGAATATAAGGATATTGAAGGCTTAACTCCAAGAAATTGTAGGGGAAATGAAGGCACAAGTACAAGTTCACCAGTCCCATCAAGCCAACAGCCTATGATAAATGAGGACGTAGAAGTACTTTGGCAAGATATAGAGGAAACCACTATATCACCTAAATTGCACCACAATGTAGTTGACAGGATAAATTCTAGTGAGGAAGGAATGTCATGGTTGGTGAGAGAGCCTAGTATATATGAGGATGAACAAGAGTACCCTCATAATTCTCATAGGGGTTAGAATATTCCAATTAGAGCATTGAGACCAATGCAAGGCAGAAGAGTTTAAGAGGATAGATTTGAGAATGATACACGGGCATATACAATAGCTTACCAGTAGCTGAGAAGACAAATAAGGGAAGTTCGACGATTGGAGAGAGATGAATTTGCCAAGTTATTAGGCAGAATAGAGGGAAAAGGGTCGGACCAACTCTAGCTCTAAGATAGACTTTTCTGAATATTATAGGGAAGTATTGGCATCTTCATCCCCCCAGAGATCCTTTAATAAAATAATATGGAGGTGTCGCTTGGTACCGGCTGATAGAAGAGTCAAAACCTTGTGATAATTATCACCAAACCAGAGTCCACTGGATAATATCGAGTTTGTATATATTACTCCTGATAACCAAAGAATGATTGGACATGGACTTCTGAGACTTCAACAAGGAAGAGGAAGAGGTAGACAACCAAAAAATTATGGATATCTTGGTGATGTTGCAATTAGATGAGGTAGAGGACGAGGAATATTCCAACCCCCTACTCCTAGACGGCCAAGAGATACCCCGTTAGTATATATGAATTGGGTAAGGAACCAGCAAGATATACCCAAACTAAGAGGCATGTTACAGAACATGCTACGAAGACACAGAGGGGGGTGACCACCCCTAAACTAGTAGGGACCCCAACAAGAAGGGGTAAATGGAAATTACCTTGAATAAGAGAAGATTCATCAATAGTATAGGGAAGTTTCATACCCATAATAAATGGAAGGGGGAGATACCCACATGGTCGAAACCTTTTTGGTAGAGGAAGGGTACACTTTGTAGATTATAGAAACCTAGGCCAACAATGGACTCGATCACCAAGTTTGGAGCCAAAAATGATCCCCAAATATAGGTGAAGAAGTCACTCAAATAATAGTAGAGTGGTGAGGACACCACCACCATGGGATCAATCACCTTTACGACAATAAGAAGGCCTACTAGGGGACGAGACTCCAAATTGCCAGTGTACAATTATACATTGTACACATTGTCAGAGATAAAATGAACAGGCAATAACATCATAGGTGGATAGCAGCCAAGCAGTGGTACAATAGGATACCACTAATCAGAATGTTATGGTCAAACCTCGAGGTCAATATTGGTATGGGGTTGTACAAGTGAATGTCACTGTATAATTACCAAGAAGGTAAGTATAATTAGACTAGGATAAAAATATATATATATGAAAAATGAAAAATAAATTGTGCCTTAGTTGTGAAAATCCCTCGGGACGCAATTAGGAAGGGTGAGGTTGAAAATTGGAAATGGTGGCCTCTCTAGAGAAACAGAAAGCAAATTTTTTTCTAAGTAATTAGATTGTACAGATAAAAACTACAAAATGAAATCGTACAAAATAGAATCGTACAATACAAGAATGACGTGCAAATAATACATAATTGTGTATTGTATGATTTAGATCATACAGTGTACGATTTGCTAACTAACCAATTAATGTGGTATGCAGAAAAAGCGGTGATGAAGGAAAAGAAGAGGGAAAAGACAAAATTTTAAACCAACTGTTGAGTTGGCATTCATCTAGCAGTGGAGATGGAAAAGCATGCCACATGGTATTTTTTTATTTTCTTAACAGTTAGAGTTTTTCAGTTACGGTTTTAAAAAAATTTCTTTAAAAAGGGAAAGAAATTTGACAAATTCACAATCACCAAGCATAATTCGAATTTTTTTTAGGATATTGAAGGGAAAAGTATACATTTGACAAAAGAGGACCATATGGGTGATAAGTATTCACCAACACTCTAAATTTATAGACCAATTTTTAATTTTGTACCAAGGAGTTCTTTTCAGCTTCAAAGAATCAACTTGAAAAAGAGGAATTAGGGTTTGTCTCCACAAAAAGGAGGAATTCAAAATTTTTAGAAGTATTAAAGAAAAAGACGTTAGAATACATCATTGTATGGATTTTTACTGAGAAATTGTTGTTGGAGCCGGAGGAAGTAGAGATTGGTGGTTGGATTGTGGAAATTGTAGAAGTAGGGAAGATTCAAACCCTAAAAACTAAGAAATCTAGCAAAAGGTGATTTGAGAAACATGGAGGAAGGAAATTACAGTGCATACAACCATACAGTGTATCCATAATTTCATCAAGTTGAATAAAATTACGCCAGGAGTGAAGGAATGCAAGATTTGTTGAAAGAAAGCACTAAAGAGTAGATCGGGACAATCCGACAACTGGGTCGATGGCATAATTGGTAAAGGAGATAAAAATCCTAACATTTTGCATCAGTGATGGTTAGGGAAGTTGTACTATATGATTTAGGGGCAGCTTGTATGATTTTAAAAAATAAGAGTGCAGTTTGAGTGTTCTTTTTTCCATTTTTAGCAGTTTTTCAAGGGATCATACGAAACTGTATGGAATCATACAAATTGTAAAGGGGGGGTAACCAAAAAGTGACATTGTGTGGAGTACTAGCACCCTATATTATTTTAGGTTGCAATTATAAGATTTGAATAAAATTTAACCATTTGAATATTAACGGGGTGGAGGAAAGAACTGCAAAATATCATACGATCTAGAAGCAACGAAAGAAGGTAAAACAATACAAGGGACAAAGAACCATACATTGTACAATTTTATAGGAGAATGTACGATTTTTGGTATGTTTCTAATTGTAGAGGAAAATGTTGAGTTAATTAGTGAGATGTTGGAGGAATGATCTCAACATAAGAGTTTGGATGTCGATTAAGGTGTATTGCAATGAATCGGGTGGAGAGATCACCAAGTCTGCTACACAAGAGAGAGACATACTCATGGCAGCACCATGGGAATCAGCTTCGATACCATGGAATTCATGGTAATCATCCATGGAGGAGAGGAGGATATAGGCTATGGAGGAGATAAAGCCATTGGTGGGCACACCTGGATAGCACACCACCGAGACACAGAGAGGGAAGAATGGCCCAAGGAGCTACCTCACGAATGGAGTTGAGGAGCAAAGTATATGTGCAAGAATAATAAGACCACCTAAGTAGTGGATAGGAGGAAGGCTAGGTGGAATTTTTGAATATTGCATTTGTGCAGCATGGAGCAAAAGCATGTAGGAAATGGTGGAATGAGGAGAAGAACAGGCTGCATCCCTGGACGAAGACATTCAAAAATGTGTAAGTGGTAGTCATTGCACAGATCCCACCATTTCATCAAACATTCTTCCAAAACTATCTTTTATAGATAGTTTAGGCATATAATGTAGCAACTCGGACAACCTACGTCAATGTAGGCAAGAGGTCAGTAAGGGTGGAAGTTTCGACGAAGATGTTTTGGAAAACATTTGGGTTGCCGACGGAAGGCATGGAGATAGTCAAGAAACTAGTAGACCCAATAGAAGCACACCGCCTGGTTACCTCCATGACCACTATCAAATCAATGACAAACACAAAGATTTTAGACACAAGAACACATGGAATCAAGCAGAGCCAATTACAAGGAGACAATTGGGCATGTGTGATGAATATAGTAATGGCTCAATTTTTAGGGGATATAAGGGTGACAAAGATGCCAATGTGGATGGCACAGTATGTAGAAGGTATTACCCAGGGAATCATGTATGATTGGGGTAACTTTCTAGAAAGAAGAATGCATGAGGCATTGACCAAACAATGAAAGAATTTTGGAATGGCCTTTCAAGCAATTTGATTGCTACTTAATGCAGTCATGGAAGTGGGAATACAATTCCTAGGGTTGACGCCACCTAGAGAAATCAAGCTAGGATAACCTACGATATTGAGATAGGTAAAAGTTGTATCCCTAGAAAAAAGTACCTTAGAGAAACCACACACAAGGAGTGGGTGGCACAAGAGTGAATCTCAAGGAGATACATCTCCGGAGGAGGATGCTAATGTATATCATTGGAGGAAGCATTCTAGATGGTTGGAGTCAGATCTAGAATAATAAGTACCTGCATAAAGGTAGTAGGAGCAACCTCTCATTCAAGAAAGGGAGAGTAGCCCAGTACAAATAAGTATGAGAATGCAACGAGAAATAATGGCAAGTAAACTAGTTCCAAAATTATATGGGAAGGAACAGTCAAATTCAAAAGCGACAAAACTGGATGAATTGTATTGGACAGAGGCAGAGAAGCTAGTGCAATATCTGGATATCTTTGAAAACTTTGATAAGATGGATGCCTATGATTTCTTTAAAGGAATTGAGGTAGGGTACGATGGAGTAGCCACTACCCAAGATGAAGCGAGAATTGGACCAAGTACCATAGAAGATGAGCCCAATAAGGATACTTGTTACAAAATTGTAATAGGAGGCTCTAGTAAAAAAGATATCCCAAAGAATACCAAAGTGCCACAAGAAAAAGAAGCACTTGTTACTCAATAGGAAGTAGCTCAGGAAAATATAGAGGAGGAACAGGGGGGTTCAACTGAAGCAAAAAAGGCTCAGGAACAAGTTGAGCAGTGGTGATATCAGAAGGAGATCATAAACATTATGGATAGCGAGGGGGAGGAGAAAACAGTGAAATAATCCCCACCTCAGGAAAATATAGATACCAAGAGAATACTTAGTGAGCTGGGAGGAAGCTCTAACCACCTTAAGGAGGAAGAAGACTTAAGAACTCCTATAGAAGAAGAATGATGGAGAATGCAATCTACCTATCTCCTAGAAATACCATAGTTTCAGAGAATCACAACGAAAGATGAGGCAAGTGGAATAGAGTATAAGGTGGAACACTTCTTTGCTCAGTTAGGCCATATGATGAATAATGCTAGAATGGAATTTTGCATTGGTCACATGGGAGAACTGAAGTTGTGGGAGGAACAAGTATCTCTCAAGTCAGAGAGGATAACATAATGGGTGAATAGTGCAAAGCACATAAGGAATATAGCAGATATCCATGCGTAGCATCCATGGAGGTTACCTAGGGAAGAGGTAACAACGATGCTAGGAAGAGAATACTTACCAGAATGGATGGTCATGAATTACAAGAAGGACCCAAGGATATATTTAGATCTAGTAAGTCATCCAACCTACCCCATCAATACGGTAGAAGTTGACTATAGGAGGGTCACTACAAGAGTGTCCATTACCCTAAGGAAGTTGAAATTCCTAAGACATTGAATAGAATGGTTGAGCATTAGATTGGAGGAAATCCATTGACTCAAGAAGGCACAAGAGGAAGAGACCACAACCATTCAAAATGAATTGTCTGTAATGGAATATGAACTGCAAAAAAGTAGAACTGCGATAGAAGAGAAAATAAAGTTGGAAGATGATTTGTCAAGACTCAGAATAGAGTCTGAAGCCAGAGTTACCATGCTTGAAGAGGAAAAGCGATAAATTTTCTAGATGGAAGAGGATAAAATTAAGGAGTTGGAGGCACAACTCAAAGCAAAAGATGAGCATATGACAACTCAATTGACCAAAAAGAGTGAATAGATGGCTACACAAGCCAAGCAGATAGAGGATTTGACAAAATATAGCAAGAAGTTGAATGAGATAGTCATGGAGAAGCAAGCTCATATGAGGGTCAAAGAAGATCAGGTTCAAGCTCTAGAAGTTGATATTAAAAATCACTTGGAGACCATTATAGAGAAGAATGAGGAACTCCAGGTAGTTGCTCGAGCAGAAGCTCACTGGAAGGAGAAATTTAAGAAGAGTGCCTTTGAATGGGAAAAAAAAATGGAGTTTGTGAAATCTGTTGAGAAGTCTAACCTTCATGAAACTAAAGCCATCAAAATGGGGAGCTATGCAACCAAACTAAGAAATGAACGAGAAATGTATAAGACGTATTCAATGACTTGGAGCTTGAATTAGCTAGATATGAATCCCATTAGAAGAAATAGAATGATTCATTGAGGACACTGACTAAAGTAAAGGGGAGGGTAGATGTAGGCAGCAAATCCATCTTCTAGAAGAAGAATAAGTGATTTGCTATATTTTGATAGTTTTGGAATAATTTGCTCAAGTTTTGTAAAACTGTACAATGGGAGAAAATCATACAGTGGGAGCAAAATCATACAACTAGATTGGCAAATTGTATATAGCATTAGTAAATCATACAAGGCACACTAAAATTCACTCAGATGCAAAGGAAATGTAATTTTAGAATGAAATATCGCATGGATTTGCTAAACTAAGGTGTTAAACTTAGGAAAATGCCAAAATAATGTATTCAATTGTATATGGGTAGTTGTGAATAATGAATTGTCTTAGGAACCACTTTGGAATAGCCTGTGCAATGTTATATAAGGCCCCATTTTCAAATTTATAGGCCTGACAACTAGTTTACTAGTTATTAGTTGCTAGAATAAAAAGATAGATATATTTCTGAGTTATTGTAATTACAGTGACAGATTTTTCCACATTGTACTCGAATTTATAACTATTAGTGAGAATAAATACATTTTGGATGACTTTGTACGATCTTGTTATGAATGGATAATGGATTGTGGATTGGTATTGTGTAATTGAGTTTTCTATCTTACTGTTATATGTTAGTTTTAGGTATTGTTGCAGATTGATTAAGAGGATTGTCACTGGTGAATCATGGGGAATTATTTATGAGCATAAATACATTTAAAAGGAAATTTTGAAGCATACTATATGATTTTTGAATGTAGTTACCAGTATGGAATATCTCACCAGCCTGGTTAGGATGTTTAGCTTATGAAAGAGATTGTATTGTTTAGGCTGTTAAACCTTTACAAAACATCCCAAAGAGAGATTGGAGTAGAAGAGCTTATTAAATACTACCATGTTGTAAATTTATTTTGTACATATTGTACATCGTACATCATATAAATTGTACAAATAAATATTATCTAATTTGGTAAAAGAGATGATTAATAGGAACTTACCCAATTTAGCAGTTTTGGGGACTCGACTGGAACGATTGAGGGTCAAGATTGATTTCTCTTTGCATGTCCTTGACCATATAAGGTGCATTGTAGTGATGTAAGTAGGGAGGTCCTATATAGGCTCTCTCTGTTTCATATTCTTCATCACTATCTTAATACAATCCTTCATTTGCCCCTATAGGTGGGAGACGCTCTGGTAAGTATAGTCCCATGAATCTCACTTCCTGGTCACTATCATTCATGTTTAGAAAAATTGGGTAATGAGTCTATATGTATTACATTGATGAGAAAATTGGCTCTGCTTCTTCCCCCAAATGATCAATATTGGGAATAATCTCCTCGGTAACATGTACCGACTCTATAGGTAGTAGGTGATGCGCATACAAAGGCCTTAGATAGCCCCCCTCAAATTCATCCTTAGATTGATCATCGTTTGAGGATTTTTTGTTGGCATCATAACTTGGTCCACTTATTTGGGAGTTGGACTCCTCTCCATCATTGTTGTATAGGCCTCATAACTCGAGATCACCTAAAACTATGGTTTTATGCCCCTGCACACCTGTTTCATTGGTTGCATTATGGATTTGATGACCCAGGTTGCCTCTGGGGTTCTGCTCTATATCAGTCTACTCTAAGAGCCCTTCATGATCTTCTTCAAATGGCTTAGAGGTTATGATATCTACCATTAGGTTAGTCCTCTAGAAGCTATATGGATTAGGATGATATGGGTTAAAGTCCACATCATCCCCCAGACTAAGGTACAAGTGATATAAGGATGCTATGAGAAAATCATCTTATCCTTGTATCTGTAATCCTAGCCCAAACTTATCAGTTGCTAGATGATAACGTGGCTCAAGTGGAGTCTTATGCCCTTGTTCAAACAGGCCAAGTTTGTACCCATACCAGTGATATAACTCAAAAATATACATGGAGTACTATGGGTTGGATAAATAATGAACATTTACTATGAAATATTTATCACCATATTCATCCGTAGGCGTTCATGTTGGAAGTTGATCCAGCCCAATGTAAATGAAGTTAGTCTAATTGGGTGGCTCTCCCAATGGTACCACTAATCCAACTTGAAAACTATGAGCATGCAGTCGGTCCATCTCTTATGCAGTCTCTAGAATCAGTCTAAAGGTTATATTCTACACAATATACTTATCTAACCCTCTATTGGTGAGATGCACAGTCACCCACAGTGCGGATGACCCTACTGATGATGTAGGCGAGGAAGGATGAGGTACCTCCTTGACTATATCTTGGGCTTCCTCCACTTCCATGGGGATGGGAGCCTACTCGACGACTAGTTTGGGCATATGTTTCTTCTATTTTTTGTCCATTTTCACCTTTAACTTCCTATCGTCCCGAAGCATCATTGATGCAATCAATTTTAGTGAAGTGGTAGTAGTGTGCTTAGATCTATGTGATACAAATATCGATGGTTGAGCATGTACTGTTGGTTTATCTCCTGGATTTTTAACTAGTGATGCAGGTCGAACATCTAGGTGTGTTGATGGGAGTATGAAACCCCTAGGAAAATCCACTAGGTTCACAAACTTAAAAGGTTCTTTATCTGATGACACTACATGAACCCATCCCTCATGCAGATATTTTACACATTAGTGTAATATAGAGGGAATGTAATGCATTTCATGAATCCAAGGCCTCCCAAGTAGGATGTTGTATTGCATAGTGCCCTCAATCACATGACACATCACATATATGGTATTTAGTCCTACCTAAATAGGTAGGATAATTGTGCCAACCATCGAGCACAAGGCATCATTAAACGCTCTTAATATGAAGGTGGTGGGCATAATATGTGACTTTGGTAGCTTTAGATGATTCAATGCCTTGGTCATTATTATATTAATTGATGAACTAGTGTCGATCAAGACCCTCTTGAAAGGCATGTGATTGACACATGTGATGATATACAATGATGGGTCAGTTGTATCTGTGGGAACCGTCTTGATTTCATGATCATAAAATTGGATCATGGGCTCCTAGCACTATTGTACATGTTCCACAAAATTTGTAAATACTTGAGCATCTTTACTCTATACTTTTATGGACCTTAGAATATCCATAAGAGTATCCCTATGCCTAGGTGACTGCTATATCAGTTCATATATAGATAGATTTGTAGGAGCTATCTATAGGTATTGGACTGGCCTACTCTATATGGTCACTACCAGTCTCGTTGTTGGGCCTGGGATATTCTATGTTGGTTGCTAATTTGGCATAGCCTGTATCCTAATGGGAGTGTGCGGTTGATTAGGTTTCTCATATCTCCCATGTCTGGTAACAACATTCACCATACCTATGAACCCTTGGGTGGGCGGTTCGATGCACACTTGGTTGACCTAGCCAATGTTGTTGCGCGGTGCCTCATGGTTTGGTAACAGATTCTTGTAAATCCCTATGTTTTGCTTGTTAGGCACTAACAGGTTACTTGGCACTACAAGCTCACCCTTTTCAATCATGTTTTACACAATATGCTTGAAGGACCAACACACTTAGATGTCATGGCCCTTTGCATGATGGTAAATGCAAAATAGTTCATCCTGATACCCCTTTGACTTGGGCTGATTCAGATTGACTAGCTTAACCTCAGGCAGTCGGATTGCCTTAGCCTTGCATAACTAATGGAATATTGACATCAATGATTCGTTTAGAGGCATGAATTGGCAAGGCGAGTGTTGTTCTTTGTTTTTTCCCTTATAATTATTATTACACTTTTTGTACTACACAAGAGGAGGTTGGGCCTGATAATTCTACTTTTGCTACCATTTATCCTCCCTCTGGAGGTTTAGCACCACTTGGTTTATGTGGGTCTACTTGCCCTTATGTTTCATGGAGCTTTTCTTGGGCCCTTATCTCATATTCTTAAGCTTCAAGTTGTCTTATTGCAACTTGATGTCTTCAATTACTTTGGTTTGTGCCAAAGCCTCCTCGAATGTTGAATATTGCTACAATTGCATCAATAATGAGATGTGCTTGGCACAACTCTTGGTAAACATTCAGGTCAATTTCACAGTAGGGATAGGGAATGGAAGCTTCACCATTAACTTCCATATCTTTTTTTACTGGTAAATTGGCTCATCATCACAATGAGCTAGCACAAAAATATTGGAAAGGTTAGTCTATTTCTTGATGCCAAAAGAAAAGCGTTCAAGGAAAGCATCAGCCAATTGCTTAAAACTAGTAATGTTGTACCTCTTTTTTTGATTAAACCACTCTCAGGCTGGGCTTGAGAGGGTTGTGACAAATGTGTGCAAAATTAAGGCATTATTGATCACAATTTGGAAATAGGCATCCAAAAATCTCATGACATGCTCCTACGCATCTTTGTCACCTTTAAATTAGTCTAACCTGGGCATAACAAAATGCTCAGGATAGGCAGGAGCAGGTATCGAGGGGTCCAAAGGCTCATTATGAATATTTTTTAATGTTGAATTTTGAAGAGCCGCATCTTGCCTCTCAATCACTTTTTATTTTTCTACTAGGGCTTTATAAGCCTCTGAGGAAAAAATGACCTCCTTCCTAAGCTAACGTGAGGGTGGTCTTGGAGGTACATTCTTCCTCTGTCGGGGTGGAGGACGTTGCTCTTCCTCCTCCTCAACTTGGGAGTCTTTAGGATACTCTTGATTGTTTCCCTCTCCCTATTCTTCCTTATATTTTTGTTGCCTCTCATGTTCGAATGGTGGTATTCATTCTCTTTGTAGGGCACTAATATGAGTGTGAGCATATTTGCACTCCTATTGCACATCAGCTTGTGAAAAATACTTTCTCTGAATGCACACTCTATTCTCTACGTGAGTGTATAGACCAACCCTGGCTAGCCTATCCTAATACTCTATGTACTTCTTTTGTGCAAGTATGCATTCCTCATGCATGTGCTACTCATATAGTCTTTGTCTGATGAGCCTCTATGATTGAAGATTCTCTTCTTCAATGCGCTGCCTTTCTAAGTGAGCATCCTCCAATTGATCTTGGAGGAGCTATCGTCATTGCTCAAATACCAGTCTATGTGATCTATCAAGGTCACTGTCCATGATAGGTCTTTGGTATGCATGCTCTATGCAAGCAACCTTATGGGTTCTGTACCCATATGACTGATTTGTGATGCTTTTGCCTATGTCTATGTGGATGGTATTGGCATCATGTTGAGCTCTATGCTCTGTTCCACCATGCATGGATGGTGGATGTGTCACATGAGGGTGTTTAGAAGCCTCTCCATGTTCTCTAGTAGTCCTAATAGAACTCGCATTATGCTCACTTAGGGCATGAGTGGGTGGAGCCAAAGTCTTATAGCCTAGCTGCTCAAGGATGCTACCTAATCCATACAACTATCTGGATCTCCACCGCTCATGCAGTGGTGTGCCACTGGCTCTTTTCTTAGCCATATAAATGGTGATATTTTGATTTTCACTATGTGTGGGAGTCTACATAGGCATATGCTCAATGACGGCCTTGTTTGTGTGCCTCTGAATGTGTGGATCTCGATCATGTTTGTACTCCAAAGTTGGAGCCATGGATCCTCCTGTAGACCTATGATGTAGGGGTACTAAATTAGACCCTTAGATAACATACTCTTTGGCCAATCCCATGGATGTGTGTGCAACGTGATCTCAATAATGGCTTCTGATTGGAACACCCTCATGTTGAGAGGCTCCCTGCTCTATTATATTCCTAGAAGAATACACAAAAACTCCTCTATCATGGGTATGCTCAATAGGTTCCCCTCTTGTTGGGTTTTCTCCTCTAATTTTCATTAAACGACATTTAGGAAGTGCATGTGGGTGAGGGTTCAACATGTGCTAATGTGAATCTATTGGGGCTTGGTCATGGGCATCAAGCTTATGCCTTTGTCGACTGCCTCGTGTCTCCACCATGGTGTACCTAGTGTCTAGATTTATTCTTTATTACACAAATAAGGTATACAATGGTTTTTATCTCGTATTAATTTTTAAAAGTGACCCCTAGACTATTTGATGTTGTTTCAAATTTGTTGTATCAGTAAAGAACTCCTTATGGTGTTTTGAAAGCTTTTTGGATTATATTCTTAGTTTAAATTGGCTTTCACCTATTTGCTCGTAGCTCAACAACCTGGGTATGAATTCCAGGCTGTGTACATCCCCTGTGAGTGGTAATGAAATTCCACACCCAACTAAGGAGCACAGGTCCTCCTAGATCCTCACCCAATCTCACCCAGTCAACGTTATACCCTCCAAAGAGAAGTACATGCAATTTTTTTAGGCTACGGATGGTTCTTGGATTCAGTATTGGTCTAGTATCCAAGGGTACATAATATTTGGGCAAACGGATGGAAATTATGCCCATCATAGTTGAACCCTACTAGTGGTTGGATGTGACTTCCAACTCACTAGCATTTAAGTTCCAAGTGGTGTGTGTGGTTCTTTTTAATTTTTGCATAAAATAAAAATGCATAATATAGCATAAATGATTGTTTCCTACATAATATGCAAAAATAAATGATTCATTTCAAATAATGCATGCTATATCCTAAATTATTTTTGACAATGCATTTACGATGATATAGCCTCTGATTGGGCTTCAAACATGCACACCAACACACAATTTTTATCAAGCACATTGTATTCTAAGGCAGACTGCACTCAGAGGTTTTTTGTTCCTAGCAACACCTTTCTAATGATGCAAACATGAATACAACTCTAGGACCTAAGTTCGTTTCCCTTTTTTTAATTTCTTAGTTGTATTACAAGATTTAGTATTCTATAAAACATAGAGACAAAAAAAGTTACAGAGGATAAAAAGTGGGACCTACCTTAGGTCCACATCTGGTCTGTATTTTATTCTCTACTATATGATATGTCTATTGTGAACCGTAGGGCTGGTGTGTGATCTATATTGTAAACTGTATTTTGTAGCCATAGGCCAATAATTGAACTGTAGTTGTCAGCTATGGTCTGCACCAACAATTTCCAAAACATAAGAAATGGTAGTTAGATAGCTTGAATTGTGGAGTTCCACTGTGATCACATTCTAACTTATCCAAAAAGCATGCACCTATCTAGTTGGATTGGAAGCTTCTATCCTTTAACCACCTTATTTTAGATCAAATGGCCAATAAAACTAATTTGGCTCGGATGAAGGCCAACTAAACTTTATTTTAGACCACAGGTGATAGTTTTAGTTTAGACTATAGACCACAGGTTTCAACCATAGTTTAGATTGTGGACCATAGGTTTCAGCTGCAGTTTAGCCTGATTAGGCCAAGGAGCCCAAATTGAGTGGTTAGAACCACTACTCTATCTTGGATTTTGTTCAAGATCCTCCATATGGTCTTGTAGCATGTCCATATGAGTAGTCACAATTGACATGACATGTTTTAGGTGTATACAGTATGATACTGAGTTGGCCTACTTAGATCCTCTACATTTACATCATTTGTTACCCATGGAGCTAGTGGGCGAGAATGAGGGATTCTTCATTGATGATAGTGGCTATGAGGAATGGGCCTACCTTTAGCCTCATATTGCAAATAATTTGATTCTAGTAGGCATGGTTGAAGGACTCATATATGATAGCGATGATGAGGATGAGACTGAGAGGGCCTATCTTAGACCTCACTATTTACATCATTATCATGAACCGTTTGACATCGATGAGATGTATCAGAGAGTCTATCCTTGTCCATGCCTCATATGGAGACCATCCAATCTAGATGTGATTTATCACATAGTCTTCCTTGATCCCCCTTCATATATGCATCTCCTTGAGCTCAATGATCCCATTTTCTAGTTTGTTCATAGATCAAATCTGGAGATCTCCATACCCCCAGAGCCACATCTTGGGTATGCGAATAGCACAAATAAGGTAGAGTTGCACACACACGGTCTTAGAGATCTAATCCATTCCATCAACATGATCTCCATTAATCTGACCACTCCTCTTTATAACCTAGTTGATCCCTCCAAACCATTGTGTCTTAATATAGATTTTATTGATTGGGATAATGTTGATTCACCACTAGAGCCTGAATATTTCTTCCTTAACAAAGAAATTTTGCAACCTTTCCATTTTGCACCAGGATATGCACATGATTTTTATCATGCTGAGGCTAATTCTGATGCAGGACCTTTAAACCTAGCTAATGAGATCCATTTGATTCCTACGCCTCACTAGCTTGAGGAGGGATCACATATGTCAGTAGAGGAAACCTTTTATGTGGATATCAGTGATGATCTCACTAATACTAAGAAGGTTAAGTTTGGAGAAATTCTATCTGCTCATGAGCATGCCAACCTCATCCCTCTACTAAAAGAGATACATGATCTCTTTTCTTGTACATACAAGGATATACTAGGGCTAGATCCAAAAATGGCTACTCATAACCTTTCACTAAACCCCTCTGAAATTCCTTTCAAGAAAAAGCTCAGGAAAATGCATCCAACCATCACTTTAATGGTTAAATATGAGTTGCAGAAGTTGTTGGATGTAGAGTTCATTATCTCCATGTAGAGTTCATTATCTCCATCGACTATCTATAATGGATATAAAACATGGTACCTATGGAAAAACCTGATGGAAGGATCCATATTTGTATGGATTTCAGAGACCTCAACAAAGCAACACCAAAGTATTCATTCATGTTGCACAACATAGATGCTCTCGTAGATGCAACTACGGATCATGATATGCTCTCCCTAACGGATAGTTTTTTTGGTTACAATCAAATTATATTAAAGCTAAATACTAGCACAAAACCGCATTCACAATGCCATGGGGAACATTTTGTTACAAGGTTATGCCATTCGGCCTTAAAAATGTTGGTGCCACATATCAACAAGCCATGACATACATCTTCCATGACTACATGCACAAAATCCTTGAGGATTATATTGATGACTTATTGGCAAAGTCATTACTATGAGAAGAGCATGCTGAGGTCTTGAGAAAGGTCTTCGATCATCTGATAGAGCATAATGTTAGGTTGAATCCCAAGAAGTGCATATTTGGTGTAACTTCAAGAAAGCTCTTGGGATTCATAATTTTTAAGTGAGGGATTAAAGTTGACCTAGTAAATGTTAAGAGCATTCTTGAAATACGTTCTCCCACCAATATCAAAGAACTAAGAAGCTTACAAGGTAAATTAGCATCCATAAAGTGATTTATCACATAATTATTGGATAAATACCGATCTATGAATTGATTGCTACACAAGGGGGTCCCATTCAATTGGGATGAGGATTATCAAGTGGCCTTTGCTAAAATTTAGTAATACCTAGCAATGCCTCCAGTTCTAGCTCCACCAATACTAGATGTACCTTTTATGTTACATATATCAGCTACTAACTTTGCATTGGGAACCATGTTGGCACAAAAGAACATCCAAGATAAAGAGTAAGTGATATATTACATCAATTTCACCTTGGTGAGTTATAAGCTAGGGTATGCATACATGGAGAAGTTGTGTTTAGTAGTGGTGTTTGCAATGAAGAATTTGCGTCATTACATGCTAATGCATGTGATGTATGTAATATCCAAATAGATTCCTTTACATTATATGATGAGCAAGACAATAATATAATACATGTACTACAAAGTGGATCATGTTATTGATAGAATTTGATTTGGAATTCATTAGCCAAAATTCCATCAAGGGATAGGCCATAGCTGATCAACTGGCAGAGGCACCTCTTGAAGATAGTAGACCTCTTGTCATAGAGCTTCCTGATGATGTAGTCTTTACATTATCTGAATCTCCTAAACCCGAAGAACTAGATAACAAAGCTAACATGACTTTGTTCTTCGACGGTTCAAATTATGAGCAAGGGAGTTCTGCAGGAATTGTCTTCTTCATGCCATAAGGTGCTCCAATGCCCTTATAGTTTAAGATAGATTTTTCTTGTACCTATAACAATGTTGATTATGAAGCCCTAAACTTGGGTCTCCAAAAAATAATCACCATGAAGATTAAATGATTAAATATCTCTAGTGACTTCCTTCTCATTGTCAATCAGGTTAAGGGACTATTTCAATGTAGGTGTCCTATCCTGAAAGCTTATAAGGATCTTGTTGACACTTATCTAGCCTAGATAGAGTGGTATGACATCAGGGCAATTCCTCGTATATTGAACAAATTTGCAAACACTATGGTATCTTTGGGATCTTTAAACCCTCAAAATATGTTTGTCGATTTTACTACCATTCATGTAAATATGCTCTCGCATGCCATGATGCAGTGTGAGGATTTTGATAATAAATAATTTAGTTAGCATGATACATATATAACCAAACCATGAATGGTTCTATAAAGCTAGAGACTTTCTCAAGAAGGCACCCTTGGGGTCTTTAATCTCGTAAGTTCCTATAGATAATGGCACCACCATTCACCACAAGGTTGTATCCTAGTCTACATTCATGTATAGTAAACCACAAGGGGAACAAGTTGTCTTGTCAATCAAGGTAGAAGCTTATCAGGATTGGATATCATAATTACATGACTTCCTTAAGCTTGGTTTAATCCCTTAGGGATTGTCACATTCCACAAAGTGCACATTCAAATAGAAAGTGATAAAGTATGTCTTGCTAGGAGACATCTTGTACCATCGAATCTATGATGGAGTTCTCCTTCATTGTCTTTAGCCCCAAGAATCATCTTGTGCAATTTTGTAGGCTCATGATGGTACATGCAGTAGCCATTTCAATGACATGGCCATCATCAAGTGCACCCTTCAAATGGGTTATTATTGGCCCACTATGGAGAAGTATTGCACTGTGTATGTCAAGAAATATGTTAAATATTAGCATCATGCTAATCTTATGCACTTGCCATCATAGGCCTTAGAGCCCATTCAAGCAACTTGGCCATTTGCTTAGTGGGGTTTGGATCTAATCGGTAAGATCTCTCTCCCATCATCAGGTCGACATACATTTATTATAATGGCTACTGAGTATTTTACAAAATGGGTAGAAGCAATTCCTTTGATAACAACAACTAAAGCACGTATTATGGAGTTCATACTTCACAATATCATAAGTCATTTTGGGATAGCATCCAAAATAATCATAGATAATGGAACATCATTCAAGAACAAAATTGTGAGGGCTTTGACATCCAAGTATAATATACAACATAGTTTTGCAACTCCATACTATCCGTAGGAAAATGGGTAAGCTTAAGCTTCAAACAAGAAAGTGGTAGCCATCTTAAAAAATACAGTACAAGAAAACCACAAATATTGGCACATCTAGATACCCCTTGCATTATGGGCTTATAGGACTAGCATATGAATGCCCATTGGGGCAACCCTATTTTTTCTAGTATATGGTGTTTAGGCCATTATGCCCTTAGAGTTGGAAATTCCAATGCTACACGTCATATTGAAAGAGTTCATCTATGACAACATTGCACGACAAGCTCACCTTGATCAACTGACACTTCTTGATGAATGTCATGTGAATATCCTTGATCATCTCTATATTTATCAAGAATTCATAAAATAGTCTTATAATAATAAATTCCATCTAAGAGACTTTAAAGTTGGTGATCTTGTGTTGAAGGAGAACCAACAAAAATCAAACCTATCGTCGCACTTGTGAGATAAATTTATGGCTAACTGGTTAGGTCCATATATCATCTTCAAGAAGATAGGACTTGGAATATATCACCTAACATTGCTTGAATGTGTTGAAGATCTTGAACCCCTCAATATCCTTCATCTTAAGGCATTCCACACATAAAATCCATAAAAATCAAAAAGCAATAAAATCTATAAACATTGCAAAACTTCAAAAATTTAAAAATATTTGCATCATGCATTTTATTTTGCACATGCATTGCATTTAGGTATTTCCATCCATCGCACTTGCATTAGTATAGGTTATGTTTGCAATCCTATAAATGACACCATGTTTGTATTTCAATAATGCATCATCATCATCCATCACCCTTGTGAGTAATTGTGTTTCTCAACACAACCCCTCCCGTTGCTACGAAGAATATACTAGGGTTTTTTGGTCATTCAGACATACCTAGTGGTCTTCTCAAAATTTTCTAGAAAGCTTGCTTTGCTTTTGAGGATGAGGTCTAGTTTTGATAGCACTTAGCATATTAGAATCCCATCACTAATCAAACACATTAACAATCCTAATTAGGACAAGATAATATGAACACTACAAAGCAGTCCTAGCCACTGTAAGAAAAAGGTTTTGTTACTTGCTCATCTTGTGAGGTGAAATGGTCTATAGTGTGGGTCATTGGCAAAATTACAAGTTCTCCCCTACCCAATAAATCCCTTGCTCACATCAAAAGGAGAAAAAATCTCAAAATCCAATCAAATCCCTTACTCTACCAAAAAAATAAAAATAAAAATAAATAAAATATATATACAAAATAAACAGTAATTTTTGTCACTATATATGAGCAAGTATCCCAAAAATTTGAATAAAAGAAGGTGGTGAAGAGATTGAATCTCTATAATGGTCAATACTTGTGTAGATACCTAAAACACGTCATGTTGAGACGACTACTCATATGGGACATGCTAGAAGACCATATGGAAGACCTTTGGATAGATTAAAGATATAGCAGTGGTGTTTACCACTCATTTGGGTATATTTGCCTAGTTAGTGCTAGTCATAGCTGATACCCATCGTTAGCAATGCTCACCATGCCTGTCATCCGTGCTCAACACTTAGAATTAGTTGGCCTTCATCCAACCCAAAATTGGTTGGAATGGCCAATTGGTTGTGGATTGGAGTGGTTTGAGTGAGGAAGGTTCTGGATCCTTCCATCCAACAAGCTCAACTGCCCAATATTGATCTTAGTTTTATGAGGAAGCTACTCCTATACCCTTGGCAATTGTTATATAACCCCCCTACAAATTGGGAAAAATTCTAAAGAACCTTTCAATTGAATGCATCAAAGCCTTGTTGAATTGCATATCCACTTACATGCATTGATAGGAACACTTTGCTACCCAACTAGAGATCACATTGCCATGGAGGTCTTAGGAGCCTAAGAGAGTCAAGAAATGCCAATTCATGCAATCTATGCACCATCTGATCAATTCAACTGCTAAATCTATCAAATGACATAGAGATGACCCTTGACCATCAATTTGATAAGGTGGATCAGATATTAAGCCTAGATTTGGAGGACAAACCTATTTAGAGCCCCATCGTAGCTATCAACCATGGTGAATAGTGCCACCTGTGCATCAAACCCACAGTGAGCAAATGACTACAGATCCCCTTGTGCTCTTTTCTGTAGATTAATCAGTTAGATCATTTCATGCTTAGTATAGGTTTAATTGGCATTTTAGAGATTTATAACCCATGGAATTAGGAATTTAAGGTAGATTTTGTAAACCCGAGAGTAGGTAAATTACATTTGGAAAAATTAAATATTAAAAAATCAAACTTTATTAAAATTTCTCCAACCACCATACATTGTAAAATATGGGAAATATATAATGTAGGATATGGGGAGAAAGTCGGCGAGGGGTAGTTGGAGGGATAAGGGAAAGAGAGTTGGAGAGATAAGGAAAATGAAGGAATAACAGAGGGATAAGGAGGAAATGGAGGGATAAGGGGGGAATATAGGAGGAAAAATAGGGAAGGAAAATAGAATAGAAAAAATTGCCGACAAAGTGTGCCGACAAAAAACTTGTCGACAAACATAGGGATGTTTTCACACTAGGGCTAGAAAAATGTTTTTTTCTAAGCCACTTTGGGTGAACCCCTGTTCACACTTGCAACATTATCCCCCTTAAATTTGAGAGAACTGACTACACAGTCTCTCAGCTTTACAAATTGAGCTTTAGTCATCGCCTTGGTGAAGATGTCAGCGACGTTCTCCAAAGTGTGACAGTATTGAAGCTCAACAATTTCATGTTCCACCACATCTCTGATGAAGTGGTACTTCATATCAAAATGTTTCATTCTGCTATGGTGGACAGGATTATATGCCAATTGAATGGCACTGATGTTGTCGCAGTAGATTTTTTTCGGACCACTTTACTGTTCTCCAATCTCTTCTAGTACTTTCCTTAGCCACAAGGCTTGAGTACTTTCATAAGTAACTGCTATATACTCTACTTCTGTTGAAGATAGCGCTACTACTGTTTGCTTTTTTGAACTCCAAGTTATTAGTCCTGATCCAAGACTAAAACAGCTTTCCGATGTTGACTTCATGTCATCAATATTGCTACCCCAATCACTATCACTGAAGCCTACAAGCTTGATAGTGTTACATTTATGGTATTGGATTCCAAAATCCAATGTACCCTTCACATATCTCAAAATTATTTTAGCTGCTCGTAGATGCAGCTCAGAGGGGTTAGACATAAATCTAGAAACAAGAGATACAACATACTGAATATCCGGTCTGGTGTTGGCGAGAAACATCAAACTCCCAACCATGCTTCTGAAAGTGGTCACATCAACTTTTGGTGATCCATCATCTTTGCTTAATTGGATCCCATGTCCAACTGGAGTTGCAACTGGTTTGCAATGCTCCATAGCAAACTTCTTGATCATATCCTGAGCATACTTATGTTGACAGATGAATATCCCTGTATTTGATTGATGAACCTCCATTCCAAGGTAGTAGTGCATTAAGCCAAGATCCTTCATCTCAAACTGTGTCATCATGGAGTGTTTGAACTCCATATTCATTTTCTCATTACTACCCATAAAAATGAGATCATCCACATACAAACAAACTATGAGGATGTCTTTACCTTGCTTGAGGTAGTAGAGTGTGGGTTCATTTTTGCTCCTGGTGAACCCATAATCTTTGAAGTACCCATCAATGTGTGAGTACCAAGCTCTTGGTGCCTGTTTTAGACCATAGAGTGTCTTCTTCAATCTGTAAACAAGGTGTTCCTTACCTTGCACTTCAAATCCCTGTGGTTGCTCAACATACACTTCTTCTGTCAAGTAACCATTGAGAAATGCACTCTTGACATCCATGTGTTGGACTTTCCACCCTTTGTGTGTAGCTAAGGCAAGAACTGTTCTGATTGTCTCCTGTCTGGCTATAGGAGCAAAAGTCTCTTCATAATCTATGCCATACTTCTGAGTAAAACCCTTTGCCACTAACCTTGCCTTATGCTTCTCAATGCTTCCATTAGCATTAAACTTGGTCTTGAAGATCCATTTACAGCCAACACATTTATTTCCTTTTGTAAGCTTCACGAGCTCCCAAGTATCATTGTTTTTTATAGAGGTTATCTCCTCTTTCATAGCATCTTGCCAAATCTTCTGAGTACATGCCTTCTCATACCTAGAAGGTTCAAGTTGTGCACTAGTTAACAAAGCATAGTTAACTTGATCTCCCCTAGGTTCCTGTTGGGATTCATTATCACCATACAAGTGCATGCTTTCTAATCTGTGTAAAACATATTCCATTTCACTAGCTTGACTCCTAGTATATCTTCTTGAAAAAAATTTATCCAACATCTGAGAGGATGGATGATACTATAAAGTTCTCTTACCTTTGGATGGAACATCAATGTCCATTGGTGAGGAACTTACTGATCGTTGTGGAGAAGGACTTGGTGAGGAAGATGAACTAGAAGAACTTGGGCTTGAAGGTGGAGATTTCTTGCCTTTCTTTTGTATCTGTTGCTGCACCTGTTGAGAACTTGAATCATGTGACTCAACATCACTGTATATTTGGGGCTTACCCCACTCTCCCCCTTCATCAAAAATCACATCCCTTGAAACCACTATTTTTCGAGTCATAGGATTGTAGAGTCTATAACCCTTTGTGTTTTCATAGTATCCTAAAAAAATGCATGCCTGACTCTTTGGATCCAGCTTCTTTCTCAGCTCATCAGGAATATGAGCATATGCCAATGAACCAAATACTCTGAAATACTTCACATTTGGTTTCTTACCATACCAGGCTTGGTAAGGTGTCTTCCCTTTCAAACTTGAAGTAGGACTTCTGTTCAATATGTGAACACTAGTCCTAGTTGCATCTCCCCAATATGCATTACTCAAATACTTTGTCTGAAGCATTGATCTTGCCATCTCCACAATGGTGTGATTTTTCCTTTCTGCTACACCATTCTACTGTGGAGTGTAGGCAGTTGTGAACTGCCTCTTGATGCCATGATGTTTACAAAAATTCAAAAACTGATTAGAGGAGTATTCTCCTCCTCTATCTGATCTAAGATATTTTATAGAATATCCACTCTCACTTTCAACTTTTGCTTTAAAATCAATAAAGCATGCAAATTCTTCATCCTTATGCTTCAAAAAGTATATCCAACACATCCTTGTGCAATCATCAATGAAAAGTAGGAAGTAAGAGTGATTACATAGACTCTTGGTCTGCATCGGACCATAGATGTCTGAATGTACCAACTGGAGTGGATAGCTGGCCCGCCATGCTTGTCCATGAGGAAATTTCAACCTGGCATGCTTTCCCAAGGCACACCCTTCACAGACTTCCTTACTATCTTGAATTTTGGGAAGTCCAGTTACCATTGCTTGTGAAGTTAGCAATTTCAAACTTGCTGAATTCAAATGACCATATCTCAAGTGCCATAGGACACTTGGATTGGTAATAGCAACATTTGCTAACTTATTTCCTCCTGGCTGGCCAAACTTCAAAGGAAATAATCTATTCTTCGACATTGGCACTTGTGTAATGATTCTATTACTATTATTTTTGTCAAAAATGGTGCATTTTCCCTCATCAAAAATCAACTTATAATTCTTTTCAAGCATTTGACCAACACTTAGAATATTGTGATGAAGATGAGGTGTGTAATAGATATCACTTACTTGCTTGATGCCTTCTTTCGTTGGAACCTCCATGGCTCCAATGCCTTCAACTGCCAATGACTTTTCATCTCCCAATCGGATGCTGGATTTGTATGAGGAGTCTAACTTAGCAAAGAGTTCTTCTTTGCCACTCATGTGATTTGAACACCTAGTGTCCAAAATCCATGTATCATTCATATTTTGCTCTGTCTAGCCATAAGAAAGAAAGAGATTTGTGGACTCTTCCTCTTCTCCAAAATTCCCAAACTGACTGCTCTGGTTGCTGCTGCTTCCTTGTGAAGTCTTTGACCAACAATCTTGAGCATAATGACCAGGTTTGCCACAATTGTAGCAAAATTGTTTTGATTTGTCTCCTCCTTTTCCTTTGCCAGATTGTTTCCCTCTATACTGCTGTTGTCCTTCTCTATTCTGATTTTCGCCTCTGTTGGATGATCCTCCTCTGTTAGGAGTTCCCCCTCTTTGATTATTCCTACCTCTGCCTCTTTGTTGACCTCTGCCATGGCCTCTACCTCTTCCTTCATGTGTGGTAAAAGCTTTGTCATCTCCTCCATAACTGGTGGTAGGAGTTTCCTGTAACCTCTCTTCATGTGAGAGAAGTGAACCAGTTAATGCATCAAAAGACAATGTGGTTAAGTCTTTGGATTCTTCAATAATTATTGCAACAGAATTCCATTTTGGAAGAAGTGTTCTCAACACTTCCTTCACCATCATATCTGGCTTAATATCCTCCCCTAGTGTGACCATTTTGTCAACTACTGCTTTCACTCGCACGCAGTAATCTTTGACTCTTTCATTCTCTTGCATTTTGAGATTCTCAAAATCTCATTTCAAAGTTTGCAGTTTTACCTGCTTCACTTGGTCACTACCTCTATAGCTTTCTTTTAGGGCATTCCATGCATCTTGTGCATTTACATATGAGGCTATTCTAGGGAAGATATTTCTATCTAAGGCAGCATGAATATGATATAGGGCAAATGAGTTATTTTTTTGGGCTTTCTTTTTAGCCCTTCTATCAGCAGTTGAAAAAGCTGCCCATTCTACAGCAGTTGGTTCTTCATAGCCTTCTTCTACAACATCCCAAAGGCCTTTTCCTATCAACAAGGTCTTCATTTTTATAGACCAGTAATCATAGTCGCTACCATTGAATTCAGGAATTGGCAAACTAGTATTTGCAGCCATTTCTGCTACTTAAAAGCAAACTTTGATTTCACTGAAATAAGCAATTACAAAGCAAAGTAATTCTCTTACTGATTGCTTGTTGTGAGACTCCCAATACTGGCTCTAGCTCTAGCTCTGGCTCTGCTCTGGCTCCATTGGCTCTGGCTCCGCTGGCTCTGGCTCTACTAGCTCTGGATTTACTGGCTTTGGCTCTGTTGGCTCTAGCTCCACTTCAATATTGAACCCTTAAACGGGGTTCCAAGGGGCAGCGCCCCTGGTGTGCCACCCCCATCACGAGACGGGGAGTCCAAAAATTTTTGGAGGTGCTAAACGGGCGCTCCGGAAGACTTCCCGTCACTTTTCCAGGTTCACAATATGCAAATTTTCAAGCCCCCTTGGGCGAGTTTTAATTGGCCACAAAAAACTCTTCAAGGTTTGCAAATTTTTATAAAGGTTTTTTTTTAAATAAATTTAATAACTTTTTATTATTTTTAAATTACCTTTTTTAAAAAACTATTAAAAAAGATAATTTTAAAAATAATATAAAAAATTATTAAATAAATTTTAAAACCTTTAAAAAAAAAAAATAATTTTTTTTTACCTTTGTCGCGATTTGACCTCGCGACCTCCGTTCGGCTAGGCGAACTCCTTAGCCGCACGACCACACGGCTCTGCTGGCAACAAAACAGGGCTGCTGCCCTTTTAATTTCTTCGGCGAAAAAAAAAAATTTTAAATTTTTTTTTTTTTTTTTTCGCGTGACGCTGGCGGGATTCGACCCCGCGTCCGCCTGCTGGCTAGCGGACCAACTCAGCCGCTACACCACGGCGGCTGGCTGAGAAAGGACAGGGCTTCCGCCCTTTTAACTACCTCGGTGGCAACAAAAATTAAAAAAATATATTTTTTCTTGCGCGTAGGTCGCGGGACTCGACCCCGCGTCCGGCCGCCTGCTAGCGGACAGACCGTCCGTTGCTCCACGTCCCCCGGACGTGAAAAAACTACGATGCCGGCGGATAAAATAAACTTGCAGGCTTAAAAAAAAAAAAATTTAAAAATGCGTGCTTTTATCCCACATTCGCTGGGAAAAGGCCGCAGAAGGGTTTATTAACCCGACGCCGCGCAAAGAAGAATGACTGCCTTCGGGCAGTCACGGGTGCCGAATTTTGCCACCAATTCCTCCAATTGCCAATCGACACGTCAGCACGACACGTGCCAAAATTTTGGACCAATTACGCACTGCCACATCACATGCCTCGTCAGCCAATCGAACGCCGCCACGTCAGCTGTCGCCTCGATCCACATGCCGTCTCGTCAGCACCTTTAAATCTGTGCTGCTACCACCTGTCACCTCGAGATTCGTGCCGCTGCCACGTGTCGCCTCACCTGTGCACGATTTGCCTCGAGATCCATGCCTAAACTACCTCGGGGACTGCATCCGAGTCTGCTCGTGATCCGCCTCGGGATCCGAGCCGGCTGACTCTTGCCTCGAGAAGCATGCTCTCCTGATCGTGCCTCGAGAACCGTGCCCAAATGACTGCTGGATTTTGCCTCGAAAACTGTGTCCAGACTGACTTGCTCTGATACCAGTGTAAACTCGAGAGTAGGTAAATTACATTTGGAAAAATTAAATATTAAAAAATCAAACTTTATTAAAATTTCTCCAACCACCATACATTGTAAAATATGGGAAATATATAATGTAGGATATGGGGAGAAAGTCGACGAGGGGTAGTTGGAGGGATAAGGGAAAGGGAGTTGGAGAGATAAGGAAAAGGAAGGAATAACGGAGGGATAAGGAGGAAATGGAGGGATAAGGGGGGAATATAGGAGGAAAAATAGGGAAGGAAAATAGAATAGAAAAAATTGCCGACAAAGGGTGCCGACAAAAAACTTGCCGACAAACATAGGGATGTTTTCACACTAGGGCTAGAAAAATGTTTTTTTCTAAGCCACTTTGGGTGAACCCCTATTCACACTTGCAACAGATTTCTATTCATACTATCAATTTGGTAATTAGTGCAATTGTGGTTATTTCAAGTGTTTATGCTTTCCATTTGATGAACTAACCCAATAGATAGATAGTACTTGCTTTCTTGCACATGTTTAATGGTGAAATTTCATGATTAGTATAGGTTTACCATGTGTTATTCATTTTCTTGATTACATGCTTGTTATGTTTTCTTTTGTGCAAATATCCTTTTAAAGCCTCATCAAGAGAGGCCTCCTTTGTTTTTAATGTTTCTTGTTGTTTATTGCATGCAAGACAAACAGGTTTTTGGGATGCAAGACAAAAAATACTTCTAATCATGGATAAGAGGATGATCAACACCCTAGAGAATTTTGTGTCACCCTAGAAGGCATATGATTCACATCTACCCTAAAATGGAATTAGATCTATTGTATTTGAAGTATCAAAATGGGTATCCATAAGAGGGATTAATATTTAACTTGAATCAATTTGGAATTAATAAAGGACTCTTGTATTTTCATTTCCTTTTTTTTGTCAATTGGTACATGTTTAGTTGTTATATTTCTTTAATTGCAATAGATGCCTATCAGGTGTGAACCTTTTTGGTGGTTACAGTAGGCAATCATGATGGAACTCCATAATTTTTGCCATATTTTACTAAGGGTTGTGTTTTTATGGTAGGTGCTCACTACGGCTGACAACCGTGGGCAAAAATTTAGCCCACGGTTGATAGGAGCGGGCAACAGTCACAGCTATGCATTAGAGCTATGGTCAACAACAGACTAATCATAGAGCAAGGAGTCAAAGCTTAATCAAATGAGGACCTGGGGTAGGCCCCATTTCCACTCTCTGTGCATTATTTCTTTTTCTATGTGTTTCCAGAGATTAAAAAATGAAAGTTAAGTAGGATAACCATGAAAGAAGGATAAAATGAACTAAGGTCCTTAGGGTTATTGTTTCTTAATTTTTTCTAGGCACTGCTAGGAATAGTGGACCTCTAATTGTAGTCCGCCCTAGACTCCAACGTGCTAGAATAATTTGTGTGTTGATTTTACATGCTTGAGGTAAAATAAAATGTCATTTTCATTGTAAATTTGCATTGTCAAGAGGTCATGTAAGAATGTAGCATGCATACTTTCTGAATATCAAACATTAATTTTTTGCATATCATGTAGGAAATGATCATGTGAGTTTTTTATTATGCATCTTTCCTTTATGTAAATTAAAAATAACACACACACACCACAACACACTTAAATGCTAGTGAATTGAGAGCCACATCCAACCACTAGTAGGGTTTCAACGACGGTGGAGGTGATTTACATTCATCGGTCCAACTCCCTTGTACCTTCTTGTTCTAGACTAATACCAGATCCAAGAACCTTTTTTAGCCTAGAAAATTTGCATATACTCCTCTTCGAAAGGTATGATGTTGATTGGGTGAAAACAGGTGAGGATATGGAAGGACCTGTGCTCCCTGCCTGAGTGTGGAATTTAATTACCACATTTTGGGGGATCGCATGATCTAGAGTTCATAGCTAGGTTTTTAAGCTATGAGAATATAGGTGAAATCCATTAAACAATTGATAAAATCATCAACATATTTCAAAACATGACAAGAGTTACTTTACTGATACAACAAACTGAAAACACATCAAATAGTTTAGGGCTCACTTTAAAACTATGAAAGGAGATAAACATCATTGTATTATTTGCATGCTAATAAAATTTAAATCTAGACATAGGATACATAATGGTGCAAACACAAAGAGACTTATTTGAGCATAGACCTGATATCGAAGCCTAAGATCGACCTAAAACACAACATTATGTGGAACTCCCTCAATCACTTAATCCTCTTGGATGTCATTCAGTGAGCATTAGAGGGGATAATTCCACATGAGGGGATTCCATTCAGAATACCTCGATTAGAGGAAGTTCTAGACATCACTCTATACATAAATCAAAGCATGGGACATCCTAGCATGGGAGTTCTGCATATGGTAGCATATATCATGACCGCATTCTATGGGTATCCATGGGTTCAGCTAAAAATTGTCATCGAGGAATATAGATTGGTACCCCTTCTACCTGTATCTAAGATAGGTTCATGACCTCCACTGTTAGAGTCTAGATATGTTTGATATCTTCCCATTCAGGGGTAAACTGATAGGTCTACTTCTAAGCACAATCCCACACAAACTCCCAATAGGGGTGATCCCACCACATTCACCATAGATATATCCAAAGTGGGAATAAATAGTATGCTGCCTCATGAGCCATGGCATAGCAAATAGTTGGATGGTCTAGACAAGGTCCTAGGGCATCTAGGGTATAAGCCTACACCCAAACCCTCCTGACTGATGAGCGTGTGTAGTGGAAGAACCATTAGGACCACCCAAGAACATGGATAGTGCTCCAAGTGTTCTTGAGATATGGGTGCTCCGACATCGTATGCAGGCACTGAGTATAGGAGACGTCCTGACATGAATGTTGTCTTTATAGACTGAGGCAAGAGTGTGGTAAATCAGTCCATTGGAGTACATACTCATAAAATCGCTCAAATAGAGTGCACTTATTAGAGGCCTTAGATGACCAATCATGTTGATAGAGCTCATTGACTGATGTTAAAGTAGATACGATAAATTCTCCAAGATCAATTGGAGGATGTTTGTGCAGAGAAAGAGTGCCCCAAAAATAAGAATACTCAGATGCAAAGGTTCATAAGATAGAAATTATATGAACAGTGCATGTGTGAACAATGCATCCTTGATTAGAAGAAGCATGTAGAGAGAGAGGATTGATTTACTAGCACCAGTTTACATACTCACAATGAGACCAGGGAGCATTTCAATAGACGAGTGGCTTCACAGCCTGAGTTACACACTGAGAACATCAACACACATACTCGCCATATGAATCAGCATAGAGATTGGCATCCAACATTCAAACAACATGAGCATATGCAATATGAGAATGAAGTGGGAGAGTAATTAGAACAAGAATATCCTAAAATCTCATAATTCAATGAGGAGGGAAAGCCTAGTCCCCCACCTCAACCAAGGAAGAGTTTGCCTCTGAAGCCGCCTCCAAGGCAATCTCAATAGGAGGAGTTTCTTTCCTCATAATCTTACAATACCTTAGAAAAAAAGGTCCAAGCCATAGAGAAGCAAGACACAGCTTATCAAAATCCTACCTTGAATAAAATTCACAATGAACCTCTATGCACATTAGTGCCTATTCTAGCATATCCTAAGCATTTCAAGATGCCTAGATTGGAAAAGTTTCAAGGAGAGGAAGACACACATGAGCATGTAACTAGTTTCCTAGATATGTACTTTCATATTGAGAGAAACGATGCTTTGCTCCTGTACACCTTCATCATGACCCTCTCAGGCTCAGCTTGAGAGTGGTTCAATCAATTAAAGAGGCACAACATCACTAGTTTTAAACAACTAGTTGATGTATTTTTTGAACGCTTCTCCTTCGACATCAAGAAGAAGGTAAACTTATCCCACCTAGCTTCTCTAACACAACACAATGATGATCTAGTGATGGATTATGGAAAATGATGAAGGAAATTGATGGTAAAGTTGCCATCCTCCATCCCGTCCTATGAATTAATGTGAATTTTCATGAAGAGTTGTGCCAAACACATTTTGTTATTGCTACAATTGTAGCAATACCAAATATTCAAAGAGGCTTTGGCACAAGCCAAGGTGATAGAGGACATCAAGTTACAAGAGGGTAACTTGAAGCTTAGGAATAAGGAGGAACACAAGAAAAGCACTGAGAGACATCAAGACAAGCTGACCCATGTTAATCAGGTGGTGTTGAACCCTCAGAAATGGGATAAGAGGTAACAAAAAATAAATTATCAGGCCCAACCTACGTCTACACAGTACGAGCAATGCAACAACAATTATAAGGGTAAAAATAAAAGCAACATCCACCTCATGTATTCATGTAGTTATCGGAGTCTTTGACTTTGATTTTTCATCAATTATGTGAGATGAAGGCTATACACTTACCCAAGGTCAAGTTAATAGATCCAAATTAGCCCAAGCCTAAGGGCTACAAGGACGATCATTGTTGCATCTTTCACCAATCGAAAGGCCACGACATCAAGGTATGTTGGTCTTTCAAACATCTTGTGTAGAATATGATAGAGAGAGCTATGCTTCTTGTCAACAACCCATAAATTCTTGACATTCAAAATATGGGTATTTACAAAAATACTCTACCAAATCATGAGGTACCAAAGAATAATGTTGGCCAAGTCAACCAAGTTCACATCGAACCACCAACCTAAGGGCTCATCGAAATGGTCAATGTTGTCACAAGAAATGTGAGGTATGAATGACCGAATCAACCTCCAACACCTATTAGAGTCCATGTCGCACCTCCTCCAAGGCTATCCTAGCATGTGCCCGACCCACCAACTAGACCGGTGGTGACCATCAAGAGTAGGTTGGTCCAAAACCTACAGACAACTCCAGTGAAGTTGTCAATTTATGAACTAATTCAGTAGTCTCCTAAGCATAGGGAGATTCTCATGGATATCTTAAGGTCCATCAAAGTGAAGCCTTAGTATCCTAAAGCATTTACACACTTTGTGGGGTACATGCAACAGTGTTAGGAGCTGGCCATTCAATTTTATGACCACGAAGTCAAGATGGTTTCTATTGTTACAGCAGACCCACTGCTACCTATCATCGCGTGCATGAATCATAAACTATTTAAACAGGTTTTGATTGACATAGGTTCATCGATAAATATCATAACTACCAAGGCATTAACTCACATAAAGTTACCCAATATGCATATCATCCCTTCTACCTTCACGTTGAGAGCTTTCAATGATGCATTATGCTCGACGGTCGGTACTATAGTTTTACCTATCTAGGTGGGACTAAAGACCATCCTAGTGATGTGTTATGTAATCGAAGGTGCTATGTAGTATAATATACTTCTAGGGAGGCCTTGGATCAGATAAATGCATTGTGTCCCTTCTATTTTA
This sequence comes from Wollemia nobilis, assembly GCA_028583015.1. Classification (NCBI taxonomy): domain Eukaryota; kingdom Viridiplantae; phylum Streptophyta; class Pinopsida; order Araucariales; family Araucariaceae; genus Wollemia; species Wollemia nobilis. The sequence continues at coordinate 18,332,251 of JAQPPZ010000521.1, forward strand.
TATCAGTGTATCAAATACATTCATTAGGGACAGGTTCACGTGGTGCCTTCAAATGAAGAACCCATTAAATACGTGAATCTAGCAGATTTGTCGAGGAAATTTATGCCCCCACAATGCACCTGGATGTGCGACCAGCATTGCAAATTAAAAATCTAGGAGGTAAAATAAAAGAAGTGTGTGCTAGATCCACAACATACGTATCTCATATATCAGAGCACATGACAACTACTTCTATTAGATCTACTGCATCTACGATACAATGGTATGATAGGAAGTTGAAAGAAAAAATGGGTAAAAAGAAGATAAATCAAATGCCCAAGCTAGTTATCATTAAATCCCCTACTCCCATGAAAGTAGATAAAGTTCAAGGAGGATTCAGAGAGGCACTTTAGCCTGCTTTACCTACGTCTTTGACAGGGTCATCTACGTTGTAGGTGACCTTTCATTTGGTTAATCCTAGATTAAGAGAATACATTGTACAGAATGTGACGTTCACACTGATTATCAAGACTGCACATAACATGGGCCGAACACGAACCCATTGCCTTCCCATAGGGATGGTGGAACCATTGGGGGTACCACCCAACCAAACCAACTTCATCTATGGAGGGCTAGACCAGTTTGCATCTCCCATTCCCATGGATGAGTATGATGATGAACCGTTTGCTATGAACATTCATTATCTTTCTAGTCCATACTAAACCATGTGATACTTCAAGCGTTATCATTGGTATGGTTATAGTCTTGAACTATTTGAGTAGGGGTGTAAGAAGCCTATAGAACAAAAGTATCAGTTATTGAATGATAGGTTTAGGTTGGGATTCTATAGTGGAGGACAAGCTAAAATCCTCATGGTATCTTTAGACCTCCTGTACCTCAGTCTAGGGGGTGAAGTTGACTTCAATACATAACATCCTAATCCTTCTATGTTTTAGAGGGATAACTGGCTAGTGACTTACATCACTATAGATCCATTTGAGAGATATCATGTGAACATCTTGGTGGAAACTGATCCAGAATCTATTCCAAGAGCTAACTTGGACAATCAAAGCCATGGAGCTATCGACGATATTGGTATGCATTTTTAGAATCTAGACATAGTTATGAGTACTAAATCAGAAGTCGCTTTTGAGGATGTCCATGCAGTATCCATCATCGAAAGTGATGGACCAGACTACAATTCTATAATATATTATGGTGAGTTATTCTCAAATAATGATTAATATAAGGATGAAGCTGAGCTTGTTTACTTAGCACCTTCACATTTGCAGCATTTGTACCTGGTTTTATCAGATAATGATGATAGCGATCAGGATATAACCCATATGGGGCTACATTTACCATAGAATCCCATTCCTATGGGTAGCAGTGAAGGCCTTTATTATGATAGTTATGAAGAAGATGAGATAGAGAGAGTCTACTTAGGACCTCCCTACTTACACTATCACAATGCACCTTATACAGTCGAGGATATGTGCAGAGAGATCAATATCCATCCTCACCTTAGAGGGAGACCATTTAATCTTAATGTGATTTATCATATGCTATTTCTCAATCCATCAATATATATGGAGCTCCTTGAGCCCAATGATCCCATATAACAGTCTATTCACGGACCGAATTCAGATATTCTCATACCCCCATAACCACATCTTGAGGATGGAAGTTTTGTTAATGATGAGTCACTTGCACATGGTCCTAGAGACATGATCCATTTCATCAACATGATATCCATTGATTTGACCACTCCACTCCACAATCCAGCAAATCCATCCAAACCATTTCCTCTAAATGTAGATGCTATTGATTGGGATCATGTTGATTCACCACTAGAGCCTGAATATTTCTTCTCTAATGAAGAAATGTTGTAACATTTCCATTTTGTTTCATGCTATGCACATGATGTTTATCATGCTAAGGATGCTTCCAATGAGGAACCTATAAACCCAACATATGACATCCACTTGATCCCTATGCCTCATCAACTTGAGGAGGGATCCCATATATCAATAGAGGAGACCTTCAAAATGGATATTAGTAATGATCCCACCAATCCAAGGAAGGTCAAATTTTGGGATACTTTGACTCCTTATGAGCATGCCAACCTCATCCCTCTATTGAGAGAGAGACCTGATCTCTTTGCTTGGACTTACAAATATATTTTGGGTCTATATCAAAAATTGGTTACTCATAACCTTTTGCTAGATCTATCAAAGAATCCAGTCAAGAAGAAACTCAGGAAGATGCATACAACAGTAGCCTTAATGGTTAAGGATGAGTTGCAAAAGCTATTGGATGTAGAGTTTGTCATCTCCATTGACTATCCGGAATGGGTATCCAATATGGTTCCTATAGGAAAACTTGATGGAAGGATCTGTATTTGTATGAATTTTAGAGACCTAAATAAGGCAACACTAAAGGATTCATTTCCATTACTGAATATTGATGCTCTTGTAGATGCAACTGTAGGTCATGAAATGCTCTCCTTAATGGATAGTTTTTTAGGTTATAATTAAATTCATATTAAGCCCTAAGGGTAGCATAAAACCATATTTATAACACCATGGGAGACATTTTGCTATAAATTTATGCCATTCGGCCTTAATAAAATTTGTGCAACATATCAGCGGGCTATAGCATTAATCTTTCATGACTATATGCATAAGATCCTAGAGTATTACATTGATGACTTGTTGGAAAAGTCATTATTGCGTTCGGAGCATGCGGAGGTCCTAAAGAAGGTCTTTGATCACCTAATAGAGCATAATATCAGGTTGAATCCTAAGAAGTGTGTATTTGGCATAACTTCAAGAAAGCTCTTAGGGTTCATAGTTTCAAAATGAGGCATTAAAGTTGACCTATAAAAGGTCAAGGCTATTCTAGAAATATGTCCTCCCATAAACATCAAAGAATTAAGCAGCCTACAATGCAAAGTAACATCCATAAAGTGATTTATCGCTCATATATCAAATAAATATTGACCCATGAATTGACTGCTACACAAGGGGGTCCCATTCAATTGGGACAAGGACTATCGATAAGCCTTTGCTGAAATAAATAAATACCTAGAAACGCCGCCAATGCTATCTCCACCAAGGCCAAACGAGCCTTTCCTGCTATATATATTGGAAACTAACTTTGCATTGGAAACCATGTTAGCCCAAAAGAATTTGTAAAGTAAAGAACAAGCCATATATTACATTAGCAGAACCTTAGTGAGTTATGAGCTTAAATATGCATATGTGAAAAAGCTATGTTTAGCAGTAGTGTTCACTACAAATAAATTATGACACTATATGTTGAGTCATACGACATATGTTATATCCAAACAAAATCCTTTGCAGTATATGATGAGCAAGACATATCATAATACACATACTATGAAGTGGATCATGCTACTGGTAGAATTTTATCTGGAATTCATAAGCCAAAATTTCATTAAGGGATAAGTCATAGAAAATCATCTGGTTGTGGTGCCTCTCAAAAATAGTAGGCCTCTCACCATATAGCTTCTTGATGATGCATTATTTGCCTTATCAAAAGCATCCAAACCCAAATATCTAGATAACAAAGCCGATATGACCTTATTCTTTGATGGTTCAAAGTGTGAGCAAGGGGGTGGTGCAAGAATAGTGTTGTTCATGCCACAAGGAGCTCCAATGCCCTTGTTGTTCAAGTTAGACTTTCCTTGCACTAATAACAATGTTGAATATGAATCCCTAATTTTGGGTCTCCAAACAACTATCGCCATGAAGATAAAAAGGCTAAATATCTTTGGTGATTCCCTTCTCATTGTGAACCAAGTTAAGTGATTATTTCAATATCAATGTATGGTATTGAAAGATTACAAGGATCTTGTTGACATTTATCTATATTTATTGGAATGGTATGACATCAAGGCAATCCCTCATTTATCCATTAGATTTATAGATACAATCGTATCTTTGGGATCTTTAATCCCTCAGAATCTGTCTATCGATTTCACTATCATCCATGTAAAAACATTGTCACATTCTACTGTGCAACTTGAAGCATTGGATAACAAAGAATCAATCAATATGATTCATGTATAACCACATCATGAGTGGTTCTACAGAGCTAGAGTTTATCAAGAGAGCATTGTGGGGGTCTTTTATCTTGTAGGATCAGACGAAAAGTGGTATTACCATTCACCATAAGGTTATTTCCCAGTATACATTTGCCAATGTAGAATCATAGGGAGAACATGTTGTCTTGTCAATCGAAGCCGAAGCTTATCATAATTGGATGTCATAGATACATGACTTCCTTAGACTTGGTGTAATCTCTCAGGGATTGTTGCATTCTATGAAGTGCACATTTAAATAGAAAGTGATAAATTATGTCTTGGTAGTAGACATCCTATACCGTAGAAGCTACCATGGAGTTCTCCTTCATTGTCTTGAGCCCCAAGAGTCATCTTGGGCAATTTTGCAAACTCACGATGGTACGTGTGGTGGCCATTTCAAAAGCATGGCTATCATCAAGTGAATCCTTTCAATGGGTTATTATTGGCCCACTATGGAGAAGGATAACAATGTGTATGTCAAGAAATGCATCAAATGTCAGCATCATGCTAATCTTATGCACTTGCCATCATAGGCCTTACAGCCCATTCAAGCGGCTTGGCCATTTTATTAGTGGGGATTTGATCTCATCGGTAAGATCTCTCTATCATCATGTTGGCATACTTTTATTATCATGGCTAATGAGTAGTTTACTAAGTGGTTGGAATTCATTCCCTTAACAATGACAACTAGAGTGTGTATTGCTGAGTTTATACTCACCAATATCATAAGTTGTTTTGGGATACCATCCAAGATAGTGTTGAATAATGGAATGTTATTTAAGAATAAAATTATGATAGCTTTGATGTCTAAGTATAATATCAAACATATTTTTGTGACTCAATATTATTCGTAATAAAATGGACAAGTTGAAGCTTCAAATAAGATATTGGTCTCCATCTTGAAAAAGATGGTACAAGAGCACCACAAAGATTGTCATATCCAGCTGCCCCTTGTTTTATGGGCTTACAAGACTAGTATTCAGACTCCCATTGGGGTAACTCCATTTTCACTAGTATATGGTTTTGAGGCCATTATGCCCTTAGAGTTGGAAATTCCAAAGTTGTGCATCGCATTGAAAGAGTTCATCGATGATGACACCATGCGGTAAGCTCACCTAGATCAATTGATGCTACTTGATGAACATCATGTATGCCCTCAAGCACCTCCGCATTTATCAAGAACACTTAAAAAAAGCTTAAAATAGCAAATTCCATCTGAGAGAATTTTAGGTTGGTGATTTTGTGCTGAAAGAGAATGAACAGAAGTCCAATTTACCACTAAAAATGTGAGATAAATTCATGGTTAACTAGTTAGGTTCTTATATGATCTCAAAGAAGATCGGACCAGGGACATATCGCTTGACATAGCTTGGAGGAGTTGAAGAGCCTAAACCTCTCAATATCCTTCATCTTAAAGTGTTTTATGCCTAAACCCCAAAAGGCTCCAAAGGCATATGTAAGCCCTTTGGTCATTATGAAAAGGCTCCAAGGGTTTCTAAAAATCACTTGGTCAATCTAAAAAGGCTCCAAGGGTTTCTCAAAACTGCTTGGTCAATCCTAAAAGGCTCCAAGGGTTTCTCAAAACCTCTTGGTCAATCCCCTAAAGGCTCCAAGGGTTTCTCAAAACTGCTTGGTCAATCTCCTAAAGGCTCCAAGTGTTTCTCAAAACTGCTTGGTCAATCCCAAAAGGCTCCAAAGGCATCTGTAAGCTCTTTGGTAAAACTAAATATTAAAATCCATAAAAAATTGGAAAAAAAAAAAAAAAATTGCATTTCATTTGCATCATTGCATTACATATTGCATCATGCATCTCATTTTCCACATGCATTTTCACTTTTGCATTGCATTAGGTATATTCACCCGTCACTCTTGCATTAGAATGAATTGTGTTTATAATCTTACAAATGACACCACATTTGTGTTTCAATCATTCATCTATGCACTATATTTTTCATCCATTTATCACTTATCTTAGAAGGAAACATGGTGTAGCAGTACTCTATTAAAAAAATATGTGCTAGTTTCTAATTCACCAGATCGTATTACACAAAAAGTGAAGAGCATACTACTAGTGTTGGAGTCTTTTTGGTTCACCAGATCGCATTACACGACAAGTGAAGAGCATAATAACCACAGCAAAATGTTTTTCAATGGGGTTTTTAGAGAAAGATAAAAATAACGAGTTAGGAAGGAACAAAAATGCTGAAAAATAATTTTTATTCTAAAAAAGGAATTATACAACTAAAAAATCCAAACGTGTTTCGACCTTTTGGGTCTCATCAGTAGAGTGTGAGTCTTAGAGAGGTACAATATCCTATTTTTATTATCCTAACTCTATGGGGGAGCCAAAAAATAATGCATGTGGGATAAAAAATTATTCCCAAACATTAAATACAAACCACAGGTTTATAGACCAAATGGTAAAAAATACATATTAAATATTCCCAGGCTCAACCCCTAAAAAAAACCCACCCTATTACAAAGGTGCATTAAAAAATGTGAAAAACAAGATGGAGAAAAATCCCCTTAAAATATTTTATTCTTGCAAATATAGGATCTGAGAGGTTTGTGATTTCTCCAGTAGATGATGTCTCGTGAAATATGTTTAAGTTGCCTATCCTTACTCCATTTTTTGAACATGGGAGAGAATATTTTTTTCCAAGTGCAAATTCCTAGAAAAATCACAATTGTCTAACTTCAAACTAAGTGGAACATGTTTGACTTTGGTGCCTTGTCTGTGTGCAGCTCTTTCAAGAACTTAGGCTAGGAGATAGGGTCTTCCATCAAATTTGAATTTTTTAAATAGTGAAAGCAAAAAAATAATCTTATACCCTCTAGCTCTAAGTCTATTAAAAAACTTGTTTTTAACATAAATAAAGCTCTTTCTTGAGATTTCTCTGACTAAGAACCTATTGAGCTCACTTAAAATGAAGGCCTTTTGCTGGTGGATAGGATGATGAGAAGAAGCTAGAATGTATTTATAGACATTCATTGGTTTCTGGAATAACTTAGTACACAAAATCCCTGTATGAATAAAATCAAGTCCTTTAAAAAAATAGTATCCAACAAAATCACTTTTGAATCTGAAATAGATGCTGATATTTTAATTCTTTGGTAGAAAGATCCATAAGTGGCCAAAAATTTGTCAATTTTTTCCCTTGAGCCATGCCAAACACCAATGGCATCATCAATGTATCTTTTATAGAACAAAATATTGTCCATAGAAACATTAACAAAAACTTGCTCCTCAAGATGGTAAAGAAACATGCAAGCATATACTACTGCAAAGTTATTCTCCATGGTTGTTTCTTTGATCTGTCTATAAATTCTGCCCTTGAATTCTAGGTAGTGTTGTGTTAACACTAGTTCTCCAAGTTGGATGATGAAGTTTTTCTTAGCTGGATTAAATTTATCCTTCGAAAAATATTGAAGAGCTAACAGACCTGTAGTTGGGATGCTAGGTTATAAGCTCTCAACATCCAAGGAAAATAAAATTACATCTTGTGGAAAGGAATAGATGCATAAAACCTTAATTAAGGAAATGGAATCCAATAAGTGATTCTTTTGTTCCAAAATAATTGGCAGAAGGAGGTGATGAAGCCATTTCAAAGCGGGTTCCAACAAAAAACCATAGTAAGAGTAGATAGGTCTCCCAGAGAGTTGAGGCTTGTGAATTTTAGGGAGTAAATAAAAAACACAAACATGAGCAGAAGAGGGTTTGACCTATAGCATGAACTTACAATGGTTATCTAAGATAATGTTTTTTTGGAGGGCCATGTTTAACAAATCTTGAAGTTGAAAAATATGTCTAACCAAGGGACATTAGAAACATAGACATAAACATTTTGGTTTGAGAGTTGTGAAAGGCCTTCTGAGACATACCAATCATGAGATAAAATACAAACACCTAGGTTTTTTTTTGTAGGCCTAATGATGATGGAGTTATCATTAGCAAGAGAGCGAATGGTAGACCAAATATAGGAGGGAAAAGCTTGAGGACGGATAGGGTTGACAACATTGAGCTTATTTTTAAGAATGTTCTCTCCCAATTGAATGATGTCTTCTAGGGGCCTGTAAAGTTTAGAAGGAGTGAAGCTTGGGTTAGAAACATGGAAGGGATCAATAGGTTTGATGGGTTTTTGGGGGCCGCCTCTAGGTCCAAAAAACCACTCAAGTCTAAGTCATCTACAAAAATTAGAGAATTCCTTAACAATGGACTCCTTAGACATTGGGGGAGGGGTAGGCAAAAATTTTAATCCCAAGTTGAGAGCTTCAATTTCATACTTAGATAGTACACGAGAAGAAATATTATGTACAGCAAGGTTAGTGATCTTGTCTTCAACTACCCAAATAGGACTCCTATAAAAAATACGGTGGCCATAGTCCTGAGGGCAAAAAATAGCTACCCAAGATGTTAATTTCGATTTTCATTGCCATTTCGATGCTGGAATGAACCCTGATCTTGTTGCTTTTGCATAAATCAGACAAAATCTTGTCTTTGCCTCTTGAAACCAAAGTTTTAGAAATAGCCTTCATTATCCTGAGGTGACTGCCATGACGTAGAGGAAGTGTGGTTCTGAAATATCTTCCCCCTCTTCCATATTTGTGAAGAGGGGTCATTGTAGTTTAAATCCTTTTGTGTATGTTGTTGTCTTTGTTGTGGTTGATTTCTATGTTGTTGCCTAGGCCTTTGTTGAGCCCTATGTTGTGGATTTTTTCATGGTGGAGGTCTATGTTGTTGTTGTTGTTTTTGTGGGACATGTGCTCTTTTGGATCCTCTACTTTGGCTATGATTTTGCTAACCATGAGAGAATCTATCTGAGAGGAGCTTATCAAGATGATCCATGTGTTGTTTAATCTCCCTTTTTACTAGGTCTACAACACTCTCAATAGATTCATTCATATTAACTTTTGGCACTTCATTAGCTGCATTGTCTCGAGCTACTTTAGCTTTTTCTTGGGCTTCATTATGGATTTGCATGTCCACTGTCCATGCCTGTAATTTTCCATTGAACAAATCTTTGACCTGTACTTCCCAAGCAGAGGCAATCTCTTGAGAAATTATTTTGTGTTAGTATACTGATTTTGAAAGAAAATACCTAATGGCAGGAACAAAGTTATTAGGAATAAAATCACTTGGGCATTTAACTTTTTTGTGTAGTTTTTAAAATTCCCAACATATAACTTTGCAATTTCTAGATGAAATTTCTCTATGAGTTGTTCAGCTTCATTGCAAAAATACTTATCTATATCTTCATCTAGTAAATGCAGTTTTGGCTTTTCAATTTGTAGACTATGGGGAAAAACCCTTGCACCAAGTTCTCCTCATACTTGAGTAGTCTAAATATACCTTTTTTTGCTTTTTTAAAAAGCAAATTGTATTCATCAAACTTTTTTTCCACCATTTTATTCAAATATTTTAGCCTAGGCGGGACATCATTCATTGCACCAATTCCATCAATGAAGTTCCTCATGTCTTGTGAGGAAGGATGTCAGTTGTGTTGTAAGAAAACATCTGTATCTGCCAAACCCCTATGAAATTTTGTCATTTTATCTGTGTCAAAAATTTGCTCTCCCAAATCCACGATCTATTTTTGCATGCCCTCTTGTCATTGACGTTTCTTGTACAATCGAACAAGGGAACAAGGGGGACTATCAGGGACTATATGAGATGAATCAACAACAAAATTAGAAATATCAGTGAGAGAAATAGCAGCATGCACCATATGAGGGTTTAAAACTTAGCTTAGAATGAAACATGGTGTAGCAGTACTCTATTAAAAAAACATGTGCTAGTTTCTGATTCACCAGATCACATTACATGGCAAGTGAAGAGCATTCTACTAGTGCTGAAGTCTTTCTGGTTCACCAGATCGCATTACACGACAAGTGAAGAGCATAATAACCACAACAAAATATTTTTCAATGGGATTTTTAGAGAAATATAAAAATAACGAGTTAGGAAGGAACAAAAATGCTAAAAAAGAATTTTTATTCTTAAAAAGGAATTATACAACTAAAAAACTCTGAACACGTTTCGACCTTTTGGATCTCATCAGTGGAGTGTGATTCTTAGAGAGGTACAATATCTTCTTTTTATAATCCTAACTCTATGGGGGACCCAAAAAATAATGCATGTGGAATAAAAAATTATTCCCAAACATTAAATACAAACCACAAGTTTATAGACAAAACGGTAAAAAATACATATTAAATATTCCCATGCTCAATAGCCAGGGTCAAACTAAATATTAAAATCTATAAAAAATTTGGAAAAATATCAAAAATCAAAAACATTTGCATTTTATTTACATCATTGCATTACATCTTGCATCATGCATCTCATTTTCCACATGCATTTTCACCTTTGCATTACATTAGGCATATTCACCCGTCACTCTTGCATTAGAATGAATTGTGTTTACAATCTTACAAACAATACCACATTTGTGTTTCAATCATGCATATATACACTATATTTTTCATCCATTTATCACCCTTGTGAGTAGTTGTGCTTTTCAACACAACCCATATTATTGCTATGAAGAATAACCTACAATTTTTTGGTCATTCAACCATACCTAGAGGTCTTCTCAAGAGTTGATAGAAAGCTTGCTTTGCTTTCGTAGTTGAGGTCTAGTTAGTATAGCCCTTAGCATATTAGAATTCTATCACTAATCAACAAATTAAACAATCCTAATAAGGACTAGGGGAAGATGAAGCCACGAAGTAGGACCAGGTATCCTGAGGCAAAAAGTTTATTCTTGCTTATCCCTTAGTGTGGACGATACAAGAAATGTTGGCAATTGGAAAAAGGACAAGTTTATTCCATACCCAAGATCCTTTGCTTATGTTAAAATGAGCAATATCCCAGAGTGATATCCCCGATCAATCCTCCAGATTGATACCTTAGATCAATATCACAGATTGACATCCCATATTGATATCATAAGATCGATATCCTAGATCGATATACCAAAAATAGTTCCCCAAAGTAAAATCCCAAGAGGATGTTTTTGAAGCAAATTATCAAATGTAAAATTCCAAAATTTGAGTCAAATGAAAATAAAGTTGTACAAAGAAATCAAAATCAATATCAAATCCCTTGCTCAAGAGAAAGAAATAGATAAAAATAAAGGAAAGTATAAAATAAACACTGATTATTGTCACTAAAGTACAAAATAAACTATGATTTTTATCACTTTATATGAGTAAGTATGCCAAAAATTGAAGAAAAGAAGGGAGTAAACTTGAATCCATGAAATTACCAGTGCTACCATACTTTACGCATGATGATATATATTATACATTAGCACTTCACTTTTGTGCAGACCAATGTTTGAATGTGGAAGAGCTAGCTTCAGGTGTCGTGTATCACCTAGTGGTCTAGTCCAACTAAAATCTAAACCTAGGATTGGATAAATATTTGCAAACCCACAATCTTAGCAATGGGCTGAAAGAATCATGCCTGACATTGGGGTATGCTTGTGTCTTATCTTAATATACTTATTTGCACACACATAGGGATAATTAATAGTTATGGCCTATACTAGCGAAAGCCTTATGTTTCAAAATTCTAGTATGGTTAGTATACAACTTTTGATCAGTCAAATAGGGTGTTTGAATCTCATGGTAAACCTCAAAAATTCCCAAATAGTAACAACCAATTTTCAATTCAATCATCAAAACATCAATTTATTTTATGAGAGTTTATTTATTAGAACTATTTGTAATATATGTCAAATACCGGATGGATGTCAGAAATTATATTTGGATGGCCACTGACTATGTTATCCATATTCTTTTCATTTATAAAAGCTCATGAACATAAAACAATAAGTAATTGCATCTCACATATGGGTGTACTATCTTTCACAAAGATATAAAGCAACTACAATCCATGATTGTTATACATTCTATGATGTCATCCATTAGATTTATTAAAACTCATATTGCATACATTATATTTTAAGTGATTAAAGCATACATGTCCATTTTACATAACACATCATAAAAGAAACAAAGAAATACATGCAGTAGATACATGGCATAAACTATGTCATAGCAGTGTAAATTAAATGCACACAAGTAAAGCAAATATATACATGCATGTAACATAAAAATATGGTATTTATAATGCATCCATAATATGTAGTACATCCGCATACATAACTCATAATATCTAATCATCCATTGCATATCTAGCTAGTGCATGTCATCCATACATCACATCATATAGCATCAAATCATATAGCACATTGCATCCATATGTATAACATAAAACATAAAATACCAAAAATAAAATACACATGTAATAAGATGAAATGTCATATCATATAAATATATGTGTCAATAAGTACAAAGAGGTATATCAAAATACCCGCAGGCTACATATGTGTAGGTCCTCGACCTTATATGCAAAAAATGGTACAAAAATTATCTCTAAATATTTTTACTAAATAGGGTCTACACCCCCAACATGTGAGGCACCTCCATCACCTCTACAATTCTTGTGAGTCCTCTATGAGCTAGCACCATGAGTGCTCAAAGACCTATGAGTCCTCTTAGTCCTATGCATCATGTGGCTCGAGCTAGCAGAAGACTACCCTGTCTCCCTGGTCCTAGACCTAGTCCTCTGGGTCCCTATAGTGTGGGTATCCTTTGGAACCTCCCCACCTAGCAGCCTGATATGATCCTCCATCTGGTCGATGTGAGCTACTCTCACTGTATGTTGGGCACTACCCTCCTCCATGAGGGAATATAGATGCCTGATCTCTGCCATGGGATCATGACCTCCTGGTAACAAAGTACATGGCACTGTCGAAGGTGGCATGATAGACTATGAGGAGGAAGGATCTCCCCTTGCTTCCTTGAGAAAATACCTCTCCATATTAATGGCACTCAATTGTACCTATGCTAGATCATACTCGTTAGTGAGCTATGTAATCTAAGTGCCTATAGTGGTAACCTGTGCCTGGAGAACTACTCTTTCCTCCTCATATCCCTACCATTGCCTCTGTCCATGTGCTAGCTTCACCTCTAGAGTGGCAATAGAGGTATCCCTATGAAGTAGCTGTGCATGGAGTCTCCCCACCTAGCTCTAGAGATCAACAACCTATGCTGTTAGCTACCTGATCTCACTATTTGGAGGTACCTCACCCTCCTTAGAGGCCTCATCCTCCGTCTCTACCTATGGGCTCTCATTTTTTGTGGTCCCTGGATCCCATGCGTCCTCTATCCTCTTGTGATTACTACACCCATGAGGATCTACATTTGCATCCTCTATGCCCTCAATTACAAATCCCATCGTTGGTCATCCTAGATGACCCTCACTATACCACTAGAATTTAGCCCACCAGCCATCATAATATGCAGTCATCCTAGAGTGTGCTAGCCCCGACTCCTGGAAGTCGTCATCGTCCTCTCCCAGTGGAGTGACCTGGGACCAGGTCAAGTCCCTCTCTAGTACTAGGCATCTATAGATAGTCGACATATCTGGGATATCCTATCAGATCCCAAACTACCATAGGATGTGAGAGAAATTGTAATACTCATGCCAATTTACCTTGCAACCGATGATCTATATGTCTCTACATGTTTTATGTAAGTATATGTCTGCCTTAGTCTATGGTGGGCAGTCCGTGTAGAGTCACCACTTTATGTCCTCAGGATGTAGCTATGCAAAGTGACTGATGTAATGATCTAGATCTCCTATGTGAGACCTACTCTTGAAGCCCTCTTGCTCCCAGGGCTAGCAGGTGGCATAGCACTAGCGATCATCAGCAATAGTAGCATTCCATAGAGGTAGTTTGATAGGGTTCTCTATCTGGATATGATGCTAGCCCCAGATCTATAGAAGTAAGTTGCAGTCGATACCCACTCTACTTTGGTAGGTAATCTAGAACAACTCATGGTATAACTACGCTAAGAGAGCACTCCCCCAGGACAAGATGAGCGGCCACATGATCAAGCTAACCATAACCTCTCTAGTCTAAACCAGGAGTTTCTATGGGAACCTCACACCTAAATAATTTAGGAGGGTGATATGGATAATGAGATGCATGAACACTACCTCCCTCTAAGAGAAAAATTTGGCCTCATACCCGTGGACACCTTCATGGTCAATGCGGCCATGTGCCTCCACACTCCACTACCCAAATATAGAATCAAAAATTTTCTTCCTCACCATGGTAGGAGAGGAAGTGATGGGCTCACCATCAATGGGTAATCAAAATATGCATTATATGTCCTCTAGGGTGACATTCATTTCACCCGTCAATAGCTGAAATGTATTGGTCCTCGCATCCCAGCGATGGGCCAATGCAGTGAGATAGGCCTAATCGACTTGGATCCTGGGGAGGTCTAGGATGTATCTAAACCCCACAATAGTAAACCAAGCCTACTCCCTGGTAGTCAGTGTGTGACATAGGTTGTGAAGGAGATTGATCTCCCTCGCTCTGCTTGTAAGGGACTGAATAAAAGCAATAAAGTAAAAATAGAAAAAACAATTAAATCACTAAAAAATAATAAAAAAATCATTAAAATATCCTAAAAATGCAAAAACATGCAAAATATGATCAAAATTTTCAAAAACATTAAAAGAGTGCTTCAAAGTAGCAATAAATGGCATGAAGTGCCCAAAAAAATTCAATAAAAATCAAAAAAATGAAAATTTTGTAAAATTCGGGAAAATTTGGGCGTTATGGGTCAGAACCGCGGTCGACCCAATGGTCAAAAATTTGACCATTGGGATTTAAATCCCACTTTGGCTGACACCCGTGGCCCCCAATCTACCAATTGTGGTCTACGGCTGCCACCTGCCATTAGGGAGCGAGACCCATTTTGGGCCCACCCTTCCCAAAAAAAACCCTAAAAAAATTAACTAACCCACCCCCTAATCTAACCTATGCTAAAAATAGCTAGGGTGAGGTTCGTTATCAGTAATTTAATGAGGTTAATTTACCAATTTCTTAATGTGGTTAATTTTAATCCGGTAATGTACAAGCAAGGTCTCGGTTTTTGAGTTACCTTGGGAGCACCGGCTCCTCCGTTGGTAGAAGCTTCCAGTTGATCTGCCATTGGTGTGGAATATGTGGAATTAGGTAAGGTTTTTAGTAGCATTCTAGGTTAAAGTTTGTCAATTACCTTTTAGAGATCTCAAATTCACTTTTACTATTAGGTAAATAATGAAATTTTCACCAGCAAATCCCTATTTAACCTTTTTCGCATTCAGGTCAGCCCGCGGCTGACACCCGCGGTCCTTGAATTATGGTTTTGCGACCGCGATTGGTAGCCACGGGCAAGAAATTTTCCCACAATTGATAGGTGCGGTCAGCAAGTTGCATTAAAATCTTGCAATTTCCACTGTGGATAGCATTAAAATGTCAAAATAAAATTTGTGCATCAGACCATAATTGCACCAAAAAAGGTAAAATAATCTAAATAAGCCAAACAAAGCACAACATTGGAAAATGTCATCATAAGGCAAAAAAAAATAATTGGCTGAGATTACAAAGTACATTCAACCGAGGTCATCACTATGAAAATCATTTCATGGAGCACCACACCTCCCAGCTAAATAAACAAATTCAATTCAAAATTAACAAAAAATCAAATAATCAAAAATCAAATGTACCTCGTATTCATTCATTTACCCTATACACTTAGTGGTTCCAACGACTTGCGATCCATGCAATCCATCAATATGAGTAAATTACCATAAGGAAATTTGGGATAAATTCATCATCATAGAATTATTATGCTTCATTTCAATCCCTAAGAAGGCCTTCACAGTTGGACTGCTCCAAGGGAACGAGATACTCATCACAATTCTCCTATAATATTTTCAACATATCATCGATAATATGATTCAACCTATACCTAATCGAGATTGCTTTCATTTTGATTCCCTAAGAAGGCCTTCATGGTTCGACCATTCCATGGGATAGAAATAGGCAAGTACTATTAACAGTTGCAATCATAGCTGATTAGGCCTTTCCAAGTATTAAAATGCTAAATTTTAATTTTTTCAACATCATTCATAGTGGTCAAGCGACCTTGTCGCTTCATTTATTGTCATTACCGTCATCGACTCGTCACTTGAGGGGGTAGTCATAATATTAAATCATAACCAAAATCAATAGAATATCCCTTGATTGTAGATCCCTTGATATTTTTAAAATTGTGTTCATCTTACGAATCATTTCTAAAGACTATCATAAGCTTACCCTTCTGCTAGGGAAAATAGCATATATGACATTTTAGTTTGTAACTCTCTTCCTTTTGGATTGGCAGGTGTGAAAGCCTACTTGGCATTGATGCTATCTGAATGTCTGATGATGAGTGCAAACTTTTTCAAAATTAAACCTTCCAGTTGGAAGCAACGAATCTAGGATACATGTCCTTTTGCTGGACCTAGGGCATCTAATGTTGATCAGACCAATGATCATCATGCAACCTATGGCATCATTTTAGGAGGTCTATATTTTCTTAGCATTGTTCAAAATTACAATGCATCTTAAAAGGGGCATTTGTAGACACCTAAAATGCATCATTTCGAGATGACTACTCATATGGGATATGCTAGAAGACCATATGGAAGATCTTTGGATAGATCCAAGGTATAGTAGTGGTGTTTACCACTCATTTACGTATCTTTGCCTAGTCAGTGCTAGCCACAGCTGACACCCATAGTTAGCAGTGCTCACCGCACCTATCATTTGTGGTCAGCACTCAAAATTAGTTGGCCTTCATCTAACCCAAAATTGGTTGCAACAACCAATTGGTTGTGGATTGGAGCAGTTTGAGTAAGGAATATTTTGGATCCTTCCACCCAACAAGCTCAACTGCCCAATGTTGATCTTAGCTTCATGAGGAAGCTACTCCTAGACCCTTTACAATTGTTATATAATCCCCCTCCAAATTGGAGAAAAGTCTAGAGAACCTTTCAATTGAATGCAGTAAAGCCCTATCAAATTGCATATCCACTTACATGCATTGATAGGAATAATTTTTCTACCCAACTGGAGATCACATTGCCATGGAGGTCTTAGGATCCTAAGAGAGCCAAGAAATGCAAATTCATGCAATCCATGTACCATCTGATCAATTCAACCACTAAATCTATTAGAGGACACATAGGTGACCCTTGACCATCAATTTGGTAAGGTGGATTAGATATTAAGCCCAGATTTGGAGGGTAAACTTATTCAGAGCCCCGTCGCGGCTGTCAGCCACGGTGAATAGTGCCACTCATCCATCAGACCCGTAGTGATCAAATGACTACAGATCCCCTTGTGCTCTTTTCTATAGATTAATTAGTTAGATTATTTTATGCTTAGTATAGGTTTAATTGGTATTTTGGAGACTTATAACCTATGGAATTAGGCATTTAAGGTAGATTTTCATTCATGTTGTCAATTTGGTAATTAGTGCAATTGTGGTTATTTCAAGTGTTTATGCTTTCCATTTGATGAACTAACCCAATAGATAGATAGTACTTGCTATATTGTACTGTTTAATAGGGATATTTCATGATTAATATAGGTTTACCATGTGTTATTCATTTTCTTGATTACATGTTTGTTATGTTATATTTTGTGCAAATATCCTATTGAAGCCTCATCAAGAGAGGCCTCCTTTGTTTTTAATGTTTCTTGTTGTTTACTACAAGCAAGACTAATAGGGTTTTGGAATGCAAGGTAGCAAATACCTCTAATCATGGAGAAGAGGTTCATCGACACCCTAGAGCAGTTCGTGTCACCCTAGAAGGCATTTGATTCACATCTACCCTAAAAGGAAATTATATCTATTGTAATTGAAGTATCAAAATGGGTATCCCTAAGATGGACGAATATGTAACTTGACTCAATTTAGAATTAATAAAGGATTCTTGTATTTTCATTTCTTTTTTTTGTCAATTGGTGCATGTTTATTTGTTATCTTTCTTTAATTAAAATAGACACCTATTAGGTGTGAGCCTTTTTGGTGGTTACAACTTGAAAATCATAGAGTGATCCCCAATACAGTAATGGGCTGAATGAATTCTACCTGACATTGGAATAGGTCTAAGCAATTTGCAAATGAGTTGGCTTTAGGTGCCCTATATTGCCCAGTAGTCTAGTCCAACTGCATCCAAACCTAGGATCGGGTGAGCATGTGGTGATCCTAATTCTATTAATGGGCTAAATGAATCTCATATGGCAATGAGGTAGTCTTATGTCTCATCTAATATATTTATTTGCACAAACATGGATAATGAATATCTTGGTCTTTCATAGAAAACACTTTATCTTTTAGAAGTCTAGTATAGTCATTATACAACTTTGGATAAGTCAATTAGGGTGTTTGAGTCTCATGGAATACCTCAAAAATTCCCAAATAGCAACAAATCATCGAGCAATCAATCATTAATTTAAAATTCTCTTTTTATGATATTTTTTTATTAAAAGGGGTATTCATAACGTAGAACATATATCATAGGGATATCAACAATGATATTTAGATAGCCACTAACTATTTTGTGCATATTTTTAAATTACAAAAAGCTTATAAAGAGAAACAATATATCATCTCATCTCACATACGGATGTCTAATTGGTTAATTCTTATGGTAAGATTTATCAATTATATTCATAATTGTTTTACATTCTAGTTGTCATCCATTATATTTTTGACTCATATTACATGCATTCCTTATGTTTTAAGTGATTAAATCATACAAGTTCATTTACATGAGATTCCGTCATGTAAATAATGCATTACATACATTGCATCCATCATATCATAACATCATAAATTAAATGCATACAAGTAAATCAAATTGAACATGCAGTTAAACATCTGCAATTGCATCCATATGTATACATCATAGTAATCCATCTACAAATCTATATCATAGTATCTAGTCATACATTCATCATCTAGCTAGTGCATGTCATTAATACATCACATCATATAGCATAAAATCAACATAACATATAAGCATTGCATCCATATGCATCTCATAAATATAAAACAATAAAAATGTACACATATAATGAGTCCCATAAAGTCAGATCATATATTTGTGTGTGTGTGTCAAAATAGAGTACATAGGTGTGCAAAAATACCCATAGACTACAAATGTGTATGTCATCAAACTTACACTAAAAAATGATACAATATGCTCAAAGCATAATCATGAGTGGCCTGCACCCCCTTCCTATGAGCCTCCTCCACCATCTTCACCCTCTTGATGAGTCCTCCTGGAGCTAGTACCTGTGGACCTCTCGGATTGCCCGGTCTTGTGACCAGGTCATGTTGATGACTACCTTGTCTTATGTATCCTAGTCCTCTAATTCCCTACAATAGTGGATCTCTCTGGTACCACACCACCACATAATATGACCTCTATCTCTAGGAGAGTGATGTGGGTAGCATCTGATATGCACTATCTAACATGGGTTTTGACAAGAGCTTGTAATATCTGGATCTCTACATACATGTCCAAACCTATTGATTCCTATACAACTAGAATGGTAGGAGCAACTTGAGAAGTTGAGGGATATCCCCTCACTAACTAGAGCAAGTCTTGCTCTGTGTTCACAACATCCAGATGAGCTTGGAGAAGATCACGTTGCCTAGTGATCTTTTATATCTCTGTGTCTATAGTGGCAATCTATGCTTAGAGATTTGTCCTCTCCTCCTCATAGCCCCACCACTACACCTAGACCTCTACTAGCTAACCCTAAGCTAATATCAACTATGCATGTCGGGTAGCCATAGATGTATCCCTATCTAATATTTGAGTCCTCACAATCTATAGCTAAGGCTCCAAGCTAGCCACCTGGGCTTGGAGCTATGACACCTCATCATCTAGCTCCTCCTTGTCCTCCTCCTTTACTTGGGGCTCCTCCCATACTGCATCTTGGACCCATCCACCCTTTATCCTCTAGTGAACCCATCATCCCTTAAGGTGCTCAACTGCTACCTCTACGACTGCTCTAGCCCTAGCTCTACCTAGTGGGTTGCCATCCTACCATAGTCTGGTATTCCACCAGATGTTGTACTCCATGGTGGTCTCTACATCTACCAACTCTGATTCCTGGAAGGTATCATCCTCATCCCCAGTGGAGTCACCTAAGGCCAGGCCAAGTCTCTCTTTGCCTTAAGGTAGCGGTAAATAACTGGCTCATCTGGGATGTCCTAGAAGATTCCAAACTACCTAGAAATATGTGAGAAGTGGAAAAACTTACTTATCTTGAGATTACACCTAAGAAGCCATCTCTTGCATTGTACCCACCTGAAATAGCAGTTAGCCTCCTCCCATGTTGGATAGTATATGTACAGGAACCATAGAACCTGCCCTGGATGCAGTCTAGTCAACTGATCCATATAGTACTGGAGGTCCCCTACATGAGACCTACTCTTGAAGCCCTCCGTATCCCTAGGCTAGCAGGCAGCATAGCACTGGCACTTACCATCGATGTCTACAATCTATAGTGGCAGTCCTCTAGTGTAGTTAATGATGATATACTCCCAGGACCATATCTAGAGAAGCAGACTACAGTCGGCTCCCACATGACTCCATTGTGTAATCTAGTATAGCTCGCCATAAAGCTACGCAAGTAGAGCAATCCCCCAAGATAGAATCAAAGGCTCCTATGTAGTATTGGCTAGTAGATCATATGTTCTGGCTAGGAGATTCCAAGGGAACCTCGCTCTTCAAGTGTCGAGTAGCACAATATATACAATCGGCTACATCATCATGGCTGCTCTCTATGAGAAGACCTTCTCATGGTACCAGTACTCAATATGCACTCTACCATGCTCAAATTCCAACTGCACCTCATCACTCCTACAATAAAATATCCTCTTGAAAATTACATCCTTTGTCATGGTGGGGATACAAAATATGTAGTAGACATCCTCACCATTTATGGGGATACAAAATATGTAGTAGACATCCTCACCATTTATGGGGATACAAAATATGTAGTAGACATCCTCCAGGGTGACTATAATCTCACCTATGGGCAGGTGAAAGGTGTTGGTCCATGCATCCCAGTGGTGGGCCAAAGTAGTCAGTAGGCCTGATCAGCTTGGGTAGAAGGTAGTCGAATCATATAGCCAAAATCTATGGTCTCTAACCAATCCCATTCGAGATCAGTAAATCCAACACAAAGCTCACGGAGGATATCATACTCCCTCACTCTAGAAGTCAACCTCTGAAGAGCGATAATCATACAAAATCACTTAAAATTACAAAAACATCAAGAATGCACTTAAAAACACAAACAAATTCAAAAAAACCTTCAAAAAGGTAAAAACAATCACAAGTGCATTCAAAATGTTCAAAAAAAATTAAATCCTACTTCAAAAAATTAAAAAAAATCATTTAATTCAATCAAAATAGCAAAAAAATCAAAAAATTTGCAAATTTTTTCTAAGGTTGCTCAATCGCGTCTTCGACCCGCGGTCGGCGAAAATGGTCAATTTTTTTATTGTTGGAATTGGAAGTCAGTCGTAGCTAATAGTTGTAGCCCTAAATTTACCAATTGGGAACTACGGTTGCCACCTGTGGCTATAGGAAAAACCTTTTTTGAGGTCATTTTCCATCCCATGCAACCCCAAAACCCAATAACTTAAACCCTTCCCAACTAGCTAACCTAATCTAATCCTAACTAGGGTGAGGTTTGTTACCAACAGTTTAGTGAGTTTATTTTGTTCATTAATTAATTTTATACATTTTAAGTTGATAATTCAAGAGTTATATTCAAAGACCTACCTTTGTAGCACTAGCGCTGCCACTGGAGGACGCCTCTCATTGGTGAGGAATGGGTGTAGGTAAAGTTTGGCAGCATTTCGTGTCAAAGTTTTAATGTTACCTCTTAGAGCTCTCTCTCTCTCTCTCAATAGTTGGAAATTGGAAAATAATGAATTAAAAATGATAGATCTTTATTTTATATTTCTAATTTATCCCTCAATCATGGTTGACATCTACAGACACTGAATTAGGGTTTTCCAACCACGGGTTAGAGTCGGGGTTAAGGAATTTACCAAAATTGGCTACGCCTGACAACTGCGGCTAGCATCCCGCAATAAATACCCTCAAAATGTCACCATGAGAGGTTGTAAAATACAAAAACAAAAATATTCAATGGTTCAAAACCTCAAATTTAAAAAATAACCAAAAATATTAATATAATTCAAAATTCAAATGTGAAATGTGTCTCGCATCAAGTCATCTATACTATACACTTGGCAGTTGCAGTGACTTGTGATCCATGCAATCCAGAAAGATGAATAAATAACTATAAGGATATTTGGGGCAAAATTAGTCATTGTTCAAATTGAGATGCTTCAGTCTAGGACATCATTCCACATGTGTGTGGAATGGCATTGAGAGGATGTCACACACCATGGTGGATATCCAACTCTCTCTTTAACACTGTAATCCTTCACATTAAAACTTCAATCCTGAAGAAGGCCACAGTGGTCGGACTACCCTATGGGAATAAGGATTTATCTAAATTCTTCTATGACATTTTTTTTAGATCATCAAACATAGTGATTCAACACAAACATAATTGGAATTGCTACCATCTTGATTCTCTAAGAAGACCACAACATCCGGACTACTCCATGGGATAGAGATGTACAATTACTATTAATGGTTGGAATCACAACTGAATTAGGCCTTGCCAAGTAATAGCAAAGTGTAAAAGTGTTCAATCATCCAAATTATTCATCATGGTCAAGTGACTCATCTCTTCAATTAAATACCCTACCCTCATTAACTCATCGCTTGAAGGGGTAGTCATAATATCAATAATCATAATCAAATTCAATAGAATATCACTTGATCTTGTCAAATTGTGTTCGTCTTACAAATCATTGCCAACAACTATCATAATCTTACCCTCTACTGGGACAAAAATCAACTATGATAGTTAAGCTAGTAGCTCTCCACCTATCGAAATGATTGTAGTGTCGACTACCCGATCACCGTGGAGCTTGCAAAAGCTTTGCAATTTAAGCCTTCCCTCAGTTGGAAGCAATTATTCTAATATGTGCGTTCATTTGCAAGATCAAGGCATCTAATGTTGATCAGATCAATAATCATCATTCGACATACAACATGGTTTTAGGAGGTCTATTATTTCTTAGCATTGTTTGTTCTCACAACGCATCCCAAAAGGGACATCTGTAGACACCTAAAACACATCATGTGTAGGGGACTACTCATATGAGCATCCTAAAAGACCATATGAATGATCTTGGACTATTCCAAGATAGAGCAGTGGTTTTAACCACTCAATTTGGGCATATTTGTCCTACTCATCCTTAGCCATGGCTGACACCCATGGCTAATAGAGATAGCTACACCTCAGAGCCACGACTAACCCTAAAACTATTTTGAATTCTTGAGCCAAGCCAAATTTAGTTACAATGACCATGGTAAAGGATTTCAAGTAGTTTTGAGTGAGGAAGCGTATATAATATTCCTCCCAACTGTTCCAACCTCCTGGTTCTTGATCTTGGCTTCCCAAGGAAGCTAAGACTAGGAATTGAGAGTGCTATAAGACCCCCCTTCAAATTGGGGAAAATTTTGGAGAGAGTGTCAATTTGCATGCAACAAAGCCCTACCAGATTGGAGAGCCAATTGTAACCTTCTAGGAGTACCTATATGCTACCAATTTGGAAATTATGACTGCATTCAAATCTATGGAGGTTTCAAGAACTTGAAGAAGATCAGTCATCCTAATTAAATCACTTCCATTGCCAATTCAAAGAATCTATACCACCAATAAGTTCTAGAACATAGAGGTGACCCTTGATCATCAATTATCCAGAGGAATTTGAGATTCAACCCCTGATTACAAGAGCAAGAACACTTTCACCTCATTCGTGGCTAACAGTGTCAATTGCGCCTCAGACCCACGATGAGGGTTTGATTCTCATTTTCCTTTGTTTTAGTCATAGTATTTCTATTTCAGACATGTATTTAGGTAGATCTAACATAGATTAGCTTTCCTTCATGCATTTGTATGGTTAAATCTAGGAATTAGAAGTAGATTTGTTCTTCTTTCCTTGCATTTATCAATTTAGACTAGTTACTTGGGATTTGATGCATTTCAAGTTTTAAATGGCTAATTAGGTTGTATAATTTCTATATTTCTTGCTTTCTTTACAATCTTACATGATTTCTTGCTACCTTTTTCATAATTTATGCAATTGCCCATTAAGAGCCTCATCAAGAGAGGCCTCCTTTGCTATTAACTTCTTTTATGTTGCTTTTGAATGTAGGTTTATAGGATCTGAGCATTTCAAAGTATTCTTGGCAACATCTTTCTCTAATCATGTGAGAAGAAGGCTATCTTTGGTCTTGAGCAGTTCGTGTACATGCTAGAGATACTACAGATTGCACCATCCTCATTTAGGGGCCTTCAAATCTGTATCAATTATATTAAGAATTGAGTATCCCTCAAAGGGACGTATTTGTAATTGGGATTTAGCAAATATTTAATAAAAGAAACCTTATTTTCTTTTTAAATTCATTATTGTCCATATTTTGATGCTTTAATTCTTGATGTTAATTGATGCACTAGTTAGTTGTATGCTTTTTAGATCGTGACAGGTTTTTCTAAAAGCAAAAGTAGAAAGCTCACTTTTTCTAAAAAATGTATTTTTCAAAGCCAAATAAGGAAGAAAGAATTGTTTAAAATGCACACCAGCTCTTATTTATGCCAAGCTATAGGAAGGAAGGCATATGGAACATAGCTGGTTTGGAAAGAGCAAAGCATAAATTGATTTCGCTTGAAGATATTTTTGTAAAGTGAAGCATGCTCATTGAAGATCCTTTTCGCCATGAAATGATTTCAAAAGCATTTTGACGTCATTTTAAAATTAATAGCGCTCAGAGAATTTTTAATTTTATTTGTTTCACCCTGGAATGGAATTTCAAAGATTTAAAGTAGAGAAGGAGATTTATTTACATCTTGAGGCACACCCTGAGTAGACAACTAGTAGTTTTCATTCCCAATGTTACCCATTGAGGTCCATAAAAGTGCTTTTCAAGACTGAAGGTGACTAAAGCACAGTAATCAAGGAATATTTTGGGCAGAAGAAGTTTGAATTTAGTTAAAAAATCATTAAATATCATGCCCAGCACAAATATCGAAACACACGTTCACTCCATTCCTTCATAAAACAGATTTTCAAGACTGAAGGTAAAAAAAATTATATTTTTTCTAAATCATTAATGTGTTGAGGTGGTATTATTGTAGAAGCTACTCAAGGCTTGAGCATTGTAGAAAATGGGAAAAGAGAAATGATAAATTTACTAGCACCGAAGAGCCAAAGAATGTGAAGAAGAATGTGGAGGGAGGAAAGAAATCTAAGAAGGTAAGGCACCATGAAAATGATGACTTGGACTCATATTCTGATACATTGGCTCGGGTAGGAGACTGTGTTATTACCAACAAGGGTGTTGAAAAATTGTGCCAAGATGTGTATGTTGTAGTGCGATAGGGGTTAATTCCAGAGAGCCCTCTCACAATAGCATACCATGCCCACCTATTTTAGTTCCTGTGCACTCCAGTTTACTACTGCTCATAGTTGGTGGATGTCATTTTGAGGTTTTATAATCCGAAGACCAAGATGGTGCAGAATGCAAAAGGTGATGTGTTGTTTGCCATCTCAGCTAAATATATCCATGAGGCATTCACCTGTGGAATTACACCACCCTCGAATTTCATTTTTAAGAAGTTACACATTGGTAAACAAGAAGAAAGATATCATTCAACTGCAACACTATGATGGTTTATGGAGACACAATTTATTAAAATACCCTAGCACGATGAGTTGCCAATATTATCGAAACCATTAATGAATTTTAAGAGTCTAGACTTGTTCTCCATGGTGGCTTTTTTTGTGGGTCTTCCATCAGATTCAATAGTGCATAAGTGTTAGGTAGCATTGGTGCAATACATATTGTAGGTAAAATTCTATGCTCCCGTGGCAATGACAAAAAGGATGAATCCTATTTTCTTTAATCGGGTTGATCATATTTCTAGAAGAATGCACTCCCAGCTAGATAAAATGTAGATCAAATGAATGAAGGTATTTAGGCATACATCCTTTCTAATTTTGTATTTCTTCTTCCACCTACGCAAAATGTTTTCTTTCATTGCAAGTAAGCAAGCTGATAAGGAAAATAGCAAGTTGGTGTATATGTGTACTTCTAGTTTGTCAAGACATGAGTCTTTCTATAATTTCAATAGTATGTTTGTGGGTCTTGCCCTTGAGATAATTTCCCATAAAATTGAAAGGGTACCGAGGGTAATGAGGGAAGAAATCATCTTGAAGCAAAAAGGTGATATATTTTTGTTGATACAAGGTGTGGTGCTCCGTATTTTTGGCTATACTTGAAAGCTATATTTGCTTCCATATTTTGCCACAGGGTATTTTTTACTTTGGAGGTTGTTTGAAAACATGATTATATTAATGACGTGTATAGGATAGGGCATGGAAATAAAACCACATGTGATATACCTTTTCACTTTGGAGGCATTGAGGTGAGCCAGGTGGGCCAAAACCAGTTAATAATTAAGGTCTTTTACGACATTGGTATGGCAGAGCTATCATAGTGATGGAAGTATGATCCTTTGGGTATTTTTTATGAGCTCATCAAGGTCAAAAGCTTTCACTATTTCTTAAGGCTAGAAATTGAAAAGTGCCAAAATAATCTGGAGGAACATGACTTGGAGTGGCATGTGGAAAACATGATGTTGCTTCCACATTGGTATGGTTTCTATGAAATGGAGGCTGAATATAACCCTGTTGTGCACAAAAATCAGAATCCTTCATCGAGGTTGTTTATCTAGATGAAGGAGCAGCTTCTAGGTTGGTCCAAGGAAAAATCTACAAACTGGTGGATCATGCAAGCTCATTGAAGGAATATCGGGTCACTGTATGGTCTAGTAATGGATGGAATATTTTTGAATACCTATGAAAAATTTTACTCTAGCTATTAGTTGATTACATTCACTTGGATTATTCCTCAAAGTTTGCAAAAGTTAAGTAGTGAGGAATATGTGGCTGCAAAAGAGCATCCTACAGCCCAAGAAGCACCACTTGTGCTTGAAGTAGAAGAGCAGTTGCCAGAAGATCCATTGCAATGTAAGGTGAAAAGTAATATTGAAAATTTGTTGGTTATAAAAATTTTGAAGAAGCATAGAACCAGATTAGTTTCATAAAACCCTCCTCTTATATTTTTGGCTGAGTAGACAGAATTGTTAGAAGCCATCCCTTTAGTTCAAGCAAAGTCATTTGATCAAAGTGTTGGTGTTATTGATATTGAGAAAGATGTTGTAGTTGAAGCAAGGGACCAGGTAGAGGAAGATCCACAGATACCCATGTCCCCATTGGCTCTAAATGTGTCAGATCCTGAAGGTACATTTTCTTCTATTTTCCCTCTCCCCGAGTTAGTGGTGACTAATGTTTCCCTTCCTCTAGCTTTTGCTTCTATATATCCTCCATTTGGTATGCCTTCCACTTTAGTTTACCTCTCATTTCCCAACCATCGATCACCACCACTCCCGCTCCTTCTATTCCTACTTCGACTTCCCTTTATTTTAGTTCTTTCACCTTCACTTTGAATCCATTTTCACTTCTTGTCTCATCCATCTAAGTAACCTCTGTTACAATTGTAAGTACGCAAGCTCCTCCTCGAGTGAGCATGACTATGGTTGAACCTCTTGCCTTCATTTCCACCACTAGTTCCATTCCCACCACTATTTCCACTATGCCAGTTTCCATTTCCCTTGAGGCAAATCCATAGCTATCTCATTTCCCATTCACCCCATTTTTGGAGTTGTAGGTGGTACCTAAATTAGTGATAGTGGTTGTACTAGTGCAATCCATTGGGGAAAAAATCAGCTAGGCTTGCTTAAGTTCATCACAATGGCTGAAGAGTAAGAAAATAAGGGAAGCCATAGCACCAACAAAACCCTTGAAGCAAGTTACCTTTGATCCGGCCACCATGGAAGGTCATACTATGAAGATGATTCCCTAGGTTCAGAAGCCTCAGGGTGAGATGACTCCAAATGATTACCATTATGAGATTGTTACCAAGGATCTCACCAAGCTTGATACCATGAAGATAGTGGGAAATATTCAAGCAAAGACAAGCTCCTTGTTCTTGTATGAATAACATTACAAGAATCACTTCTTTGAGGCTAAAGCCAAGATCACTAATCTGGAGGAGTCTTTGGCAAAATACTAATCACAGTTGCAGTCCACATAGTCAGAAGCAACTCATTGAAAAAAAAGAAGTAGAAGAGTTGGATAAGACACTCTAGAAGAATCAGTAGGACAAAGAAGGAGTAAAATAGTAGGTTGAGGCATTGAAGAGTCAACTCCAAAATGTGGAGGATCAGCTAGATACGAAAGAAACATAGGCTATAGTTCTAACGAAAGAAAAAATCAAGGAGGCATGTAGCCAATTGCTTGCTCATTGTAAGACCCAGGTGGCAAGAGCAACATAGGTCCTCATGTACCTTCAAGAAATTTAGACTGTCATATCATATGGCCAGTATATAGTGGAGCTTGGTGAGGAGCACCTAGAGCCTCTCTTGGTAAAAGCATCATAGATGCAGACGCCGGATAGATTTGGTCTTCTATTTCATCCCATGAATGATATGGCCCGAGCTTGGGCCAGCACCAAAGTTTTACTACACTAGTATTTCTTTAATTTGGATCAAGTGAAGTAGGCCTACAAACTACTTGACATGTTTGAGCAAGATCAAAGAATTTCAATGACATATTTCAATGCAGTGCTCAAGAATGGTTTCCCCAGTTTCACTAATGATAGAGGAAATATTCTATCAAAAGTGGACCTAGAAGTAGCTTGGGTGGTCTTTATTGATGATGCCTCCAAATTTGATGATTGGGAGGAGCCACTTACTGAAGACCATGTTTTTTCACTGATGAGGAAGCTCACACGCATTGATTCTAGTTTACTGGAACTCAGTTAGTAGGCAAATTACATTTATATGGGGTAAGTGGAGATTTTTAGCTACCTAGTAGATTCACTTAATGGACTAGAGATAATCACCACAAAGGCTTGGTTCAACACTATTGTAATGTATGAATCTACTATTGCATTTCTCTCAAAGGTAGAAGCTATAAAAAATGGGTTGAGGAGCAAGATGTTGGAACAAGTAGCAAGCATCCTGATGCACCTAGTGGAGCTAACTCTTAATTCCAATGGATGAAGGCCTGGGGTCAATTGCATCCATGCTAGCTGGATACCCTATAAGCCACAAAGAATGTTGGAAGTTTTGCAACTTTACCACATTACAATTTTATTGAGTGATTGATTGTAAAATTTGAATGCATTTTTTAATGAAGGTGCTACAGTTTTTATGATGCATATTTAATTTCATATTTAATTGTATTTTCTGCCTCTTTTATAATATCACATTACTATAAATAACGCGGAAAGCATCAGTGCAAGAAAAAATTTTGTTTAAAAATTGCTAAGGAATGAAAGCGCTAGCAAGGAATTAATTTTAAAGGGGATAGCGCTTCAAGGAGGAAAAGCGATAAAGTTGGACGCTTTCGCCCTAAGAAGTTTCACCCTAGAAAATATCAAAATCATGTTTAAATTTCAAGAAGGGAGTGGAAAAGTGTTTTCACCCCGATCAAGATGCAAATGCCCCTGTTGCCCCTCTTGGAAGTGAAACAAAGATTAAGAAATTGGATTCGCCTGACGAGAAGGAACGATGATTTCAAGATCAAAATAAAGAAAATAAAGTGCTTTCACCCCAATTGAGGGGTGAAACCTCTTCTTGCCCATCTTTGGGATGAAAGTAATTTTAAAGTGCTAGCCACGATGAAGAAATTTAAAAGGTGTTATGTGAAAGGGTTGAAAGTATTTTTGCCCCAACAAAGGGGTGAAACTCCCTGGCATCCCTCTTTGGGGTGACACGCAATACATAGAGAAAATGAAGTAGTGCTACGTAAGTCAGTACCCACAAGTCTGGGAAAATTTTGAAGAGGTATTGTCTCCCCAAGTGAGGGGTGAAACTCTTTGTCACCCCTCCTTGGGGTAAAACATATCCTAAGTGAAATTTTAAAAGAAGAGTATGGTGGGCCCGACCTAGGTAAATTAAGATAGCGCTTTCACCCCAAGTGAGGGGTGAAGCTCATTGTCACCCCTCCTTGGGGTGAAAGAGTATTTCCAAGGTTTTAACAACCAAAAATAGGTAAATGTCATAAAAGCCCATTTTAATGCAATTGGCAATTTCGTCCACGACTGGGAAAAAGTAAAAGATAGCACCTGGTGTAAATTTGAAGTGTAGTAAACTGAAGTCACCTCCATGAAAGGGTTCCAAGTAGTGTCTCCTTTCCAAGGGACGAATGGAGTTTGAAACTTCTATTTTGGGTGAAATTCATTACACATCACTCCACATTGAATTAGCAAGTAATGTCACCTCTCTAGAAGGGTGAAAGTCTCTGTCACCATCTTTTGAGGTGGCAACAAAAAATATAGTTATGAGGAGAAAATTGAAAGGTGAAATTGCTTGAATATCAGGCCCAACTACGTTGTCACCTATTGTTGCTTCGACAAGGCTATTTCACCCCATCTTTAGGTGAAACCATTCTTTGACAAAGATATAGCTTTTAGAGGCATGATTTTGTAGGGGAGGATGGCATTCAATTCTTGAAGCAATGCAGGCTAAAATTTCCATAATGTCTACTTCAAGGTTAAGAGATCATACACAGTGCTTGTTCATTTCCAATGCACCGACTATCAATCTTGCCAATTTTTCAAAATAGAGTTAATGTTCGATGGACTTTCCTGGTAGAAGTTAATTTCTAAGGTGCAAGGCGAAGCAAACTCAACAACAAAATGCCTGATTTTTAGATTATTTTATTGCATACCAATGCACCAATGTCCAAATTTTCTCCAATAATTTACTCTTGTTGAATTCTTTGTGTGATTTTCCACATCAAAGTTGGATCATGGTTTCTTTGGAGAATGTTTTGACGAGAACTCCACTGATGCCAAGGAGGAAAATATGCACACTGGTTCTTGATCTATTAGCATTTTTTTGTATATGCATTAAATGATAGAGGTGAAATTCCTCTATAAATACTAATCATTTTTCATTGTAAAAGAATGGAAGGTTGGACACTACAGAAAAATACTCCAATTTTTTTGCATTAATAGAAACAACTCGGTTTCTGGTTCTTCGAACAATTTTGCATTTGATATTTTTCTATGTGTGATTTCGAAAAGATTTTATTCCAATTATTTGTTGTGAGTGAATTCTGCTTCTGAATATAGTCTTTGCTTGTGTGGGGGTAAACACTGGAATGCACTCTGAGGGTTATTTTCTTGCATAACTATTAGAAATTTCTACATTCATGTTTCTATTATATACTAATCGCTTTGTGGAAATTTGGCTATTAGTCTATCCCCATCCTATACCACTAGATTATAGCCATATTTCCTATTTCTTTCTATCATTTCTCATTTCTTTCCTCTTTCTCTACGCTTATAACTAGTGTAGGATTAGTAAGGGAGCCAACCCTCTCTAGAGATTGGCCCGGAGGACATTTCTTTCTTTCGACCTTTCAATGTTGGCTGGGTCTAGGGTGCACAAGCCATAGATATTGTAACTAGGCAGATTCATGACCAACAGAATCACATGTGAATGATTTCTAGGATGGCCTGTTGTGGGACTAGGTTATGAAATAGAAAACCTTTCGTTCCAACAGAAAATCAGTAATATTTTTGAGGACAGAGAGGCTAGGATTATCTTATAAATAAGTATTGTCTAATACTACTAAGGATTTTATTACCATGAATAAAACCATTTTATTCCTTCAAGATAACACAATCTAGAATGTTTTTCAATGAATTTTTCATAATTCTTAAACTATCTTATAAATCATGTTATAATATGTTATTAGACAAGAATTATCAAAATATTTTGGTTTACCTTTTCTAATAACCATTGCAATAAAAGTGGAACTAGTGTGACTTATTACAACTTTATTTTTCATATCCTCTTCAAAACAACCAAAATATCACTTTTCAATAAATCCTAATATTTTTGAAATAAAATTATAAGAAATCTACCAATGGCAAATTCCTTATCAAACTGAAAAGAGAAACTTGCCTCCTTTAGCTTATCTATAGATATATTTTCATCAACATTTTATTTTATCTTTGTGTGATATTTGGAAAAATATTTTGTAAAATATTATCCTAAGCTTCCTTATATTTTCAAAAAATTTATAGAATACATTTAATTGATTCCAACCTAATATCTTCGTGTTTTCTTTGTATTCTTTAATACTTATTACATTTGGGTTTGAATTTTCTTAGTTCGATGAAAAGATAAATATATTTGGAAGTAACATTAAAATAATGATATTTCTCTCCCCTTTTTTAAGCCATCTTACATTATATTTCCATAACAAATATCTCTTCCTTTTGTAATACATTATGATAAATTAAAAGTAGTTGTTATCCTCACACATAACTATCTTGATCCATTTTGTTGTTTTCTATTATATCTAGTAAATTATTGAGCTTCAAACCTTGATTCATTCTATCATAACATAAATAATTAGATGAAATCAAGGTTTTGGAACAACTTATATTAAAAACTAAATGGATTCAGATAGCATTATTTTTTAGCTTTTGATGTAATGAGCACTATGAGATAGAAATCACAAGATGCAGAATAATATGAAAGAAAGCAAATCTGCTAGACGATTGAAATATGTTGTAAATAGAAATCATATAAAATAATACAATGTAGCTATGGAGGAAATGAACACTCCATTAATAAAGCTATTGAACTACATTGCACCCATCACCAATGGATGGTGATGTACATATAATTGTACTATGCTCTAAGCTACACTATCTGACTATGTCCCCCAACTCTATCTCTATCTAACTATGAGGCCCTTCTTATATAGAAAAATAGGTTCCTTGGCCAACACTCTACCTAGTTATGCAAGGGACATCTTGCACATATAAAACTTGTACATTGATACTTGTGCATTTATTACATTGCATGAAGTAACTAGATAAATTCCCCCTAAATTAATCTAATGTCCTAAGTATGTACCTTGGAAAATACATTTACATAACCCAAATGATGGAATAAACTCTATTTCTAACACCCCTTGTATTACATTATTTGGGTTTAAGAATTTAGTTTTTAATATAGATCTTCTTCTTAATATTGATCTTTGTACTCTACATTCTTTGTAACCTATTCAAGCAAATAATTAGTGTCGCTTAAAATATGTAGCATTTACTGATAGAGCTTTCACCTCATAGGCATCTGTGTGTTCTTTCAATTCTTCAATTTCTTCTATCCTCTAAACCAAGTGTCCCTTCTGATTTCTCTTCTGATATTCTAGTTGAGAATAATTGGTTGGTCATTGAAATTGCTATTTATGAGAGTTCCTTTGATATTATAGAGTTTGAAATTGATTCCCATTATTCATTTGATTTTCTTGCTTTCAATTTTTTGTATTATATCTGCAATAACTGGTACTATGACCTTTCTTTCTGCATATCTAACAATACCATGATTTTTGGCCTCTTTCTGAAGAAGCAATATTTCCCTATGGATTATATTTTGATGCCAATGCAATGTTAGTCATCTCATATTTCACAATATTTTGTACTTCATATTCTTGAAGTACAAAATCTAGATCATCAAAATAAGTATCTTTGCTTAAAACCTATAAAGATGTGACCAAATGTTTATAGTTGTCTGGAAGTGCTCTCATGGTTACTTGAGTCAGAAATTCATCCTTAACTGATTCTCCTAAGGTCAATAATTTCCCTTTAATATCTACTACCTTCCTTAGGAACGGTTCTATGCTTTCTCCACTATTCATTTTAATGAGTGAAGTTGACTTTGGAGATGAAGGATAGTTGCCTTATTTTTACCTTCAAAAATTTTCTCTAGGCTTGTCCATGCATCTGAAGATGTTTTGGTTGAACTGATAAATGTTTGAATCTCATTAGTGATAGCAAAATTTATTATCATTAAAGCCTTTGAATTATTTTCTTCAAACTTTAGGATTTCAGTTTCACCTGTGGTAGGTCTTTATGGTTTCCCTTTGACAACATCCCAAAGTTTTTCACATACTAAGATTGCTTTCACTTTATTTTTCCAAGAGAGATAATTTGGACCCTTGAGTAGTTGAGATTATGCTAGGAAGAATTTTTTTGATGCCATTTGAATTTCCCTAATATCAATTCTTATATTTTGCGGACTTCCTTATGTCTCCCTAGAGATGAGAGTATGATATAGTACTTTTTTTAAAATATAGTTCAATTTTTGAAGAGGTTTAATGTTGGATTTATTTTGTCCCTTTTTAGAATTTTTGAAACAAGAAAATTATAATTTTCAAACCTTAGTAAAAAATCTAATAACCTCCTTTTATATCCCTTGGATTGTTTCTAATTTCCAATAATTAAATTTGATGTAGTAACCCTTGTGGCTCCCAAATTTGGAAAATTAGAAAATTAATAATATTTGCAAAAATATTAAAGAATTTAATCCAATTAGAATTCCTTATTTCTCCTAGGTTAAATTGCAAATATTAGTTCAATTTGATAAGTTATCTCTTATAGATTTTGCTTTCAAAATCTAATATTTACTTAGCTTATAACCCTTATATCTCCAAATATGAAAGCAATATTAAAATGGGATTAAACCTTACCTTTTGGATGCTAAATCTCCTCATTGTTCAACGCTTTCTTCGGCTGGATATAACATCAATATAAAGATCACTTTTGGTGCTAGAATCAATGGAGATGCCTTGGAATTGCTTGTCTTCAATGTTGGAACGTATATATAAAAATAGGAAGGTTTGACCTTCAATACTAGGAGCCTTTAATGCTCCTTCTTCCTTCCTTCCACATTGTGCTTTGGATGGCTTTGATCACATTTTGCTCTTTTTTGAAATTTGGATTATGAGCACCTTTATGGATGAATAATCATGGTATTTGTGACACGTATCACACCTTTTACAAATGAGTTCTCCTCTCCTTCTATAATATATCAATTTCTTGTTCAATGCTCTTTGATTATTCTATAATGTATGAGCGCTCGTGTGGGCACTTGTGTGAAGATTGTGGAGGATAACAGGTGTCAACACTTCCTTGATATTCCCTATAACTCTTGTGTGAGGTTTCTTGAGTGTTGAGAGATGAAATGGTACCTTATAAATTTTATACCAAGTGGCATTCAAAATCTCTACATGAAGTCCTTCCCTATAACGTCTTCCAAGGTGAATATTATAACTCCTCAAATCCTTTCGTATTCCATTCATTTGCTTTGCTATATTTCTTGGGCAGCAAGCAAACTTTTCTTTTGTAGGTGGATTGACAATGCGCTATGGAGCTTTGAATTCAGATTTTGGTGCTTTCTTTGGTGGATGTTCTTCTCTAAGTTAAATACCTTGAATGTAGCACCTTTGCTCCTTGTCTTCTATGCTTTCAACGTGTTGATTCCTGTGTCGATTTTGATACCTTTTCA
This sequence comes from Wollemia nobilis, assembly GCA_028583015.1. NCBI lineage: Eukaryota > Viridiplantae > Streptophyta > Pinopsida > Araucariales > Araucariaceae > Wollemia > Wollemia nobilis. Next base: position 18,367,909 of record JAQPPZ010000521.1, read on the forward strand.
CAATAGATGTGCACTCTTTTGTCTATGTAAATGTAGCTTGATGATAGCCTTATGTGGCATTTGATTTTGTAGGTTCGTCCATCCAATATGAGCCCTTTGAGTGGATCCTTTTTCTTGGGAAGAAGAGTGTTGATGTTTAACCTTCCTTGGCTAATTTACCCTATAGTTATTGTGTCTTTTGAGGCACTTTCAAATCTATTCTTTTCTATAAAAACCATATTAGATTAGTGCAATAAAATGTATCAAAATTGTATACAAGGCTTCTTTAATGTACCTTTTGCACAATATTTCCATATCCAAAATTTTGGTTTTGTGGCAGATTTTTCCTGCAATGTAAGAGTTTTGAGGTTTTCTTTTATGAGTAGACACCTTCCCATTTTTGCTTGGACACTTTGATAATAAATCCAAGCTTAGATAACAGTAGAATTTTCAACACTTTCTTTCCTTGCATCTAACCTTGTAATGCTTTGGATTTGATACTCACCAAGTCTCAATATTTGAAGCTTCTATTTATGTTTTTGGTTACTTGTGTTCTTCTCAAGATTTTAGATGATTCTAACCTATTTTGGTTGCTTCACTTGGCCACTATGTGTTACATATTTATATGCTTTAATAGTGTCTTTAGACACTTGATACATATCAGATTTTGTGCCCTTCAAAAACACAAAACTAATTTCTTTTGAGAGTAGTATAATAGTGCAAACAAATCTAATTGACTTTCTTTTTAATACACTAACAATTTTACCTTATCACTCCAATCAACTCTCAAGACAATGCATTTAATCAAATTTACTACAACTAATCAAGAATAATCTAAAGTGAACCTTCAATAATTATTCTTTAGTTTCACTACAATTTAGTATTTTCAGACTTAGTCTTCTTTTTCTTTTTCTAAAGTATATATTAGGTAGTTGATAGAAGCAATTCTAAAATCTAATCAACTCCTAATTAATGTACAAATAAATCCTTAAAAAGAATCTTTTTTCTTTTGCAATTTTGAAGACTATAATCCAATTTTCATCTTATAACTTTAATCCAAATTTAGGTGCTCTAACAAATCTGATAAGTAATACAATTAATGAATCTAATTGCACCAAAAGTTGCATACATTTTGAAATTTTATGTAGCTCTTTTTCCTCTTTTGTAGAGGATGTAGATCTTGGTGTCTAGGATCACCAAGTTGCTACTTCGAGTAGAATCTTGCAGCTTTTTGTATACTATCTTGAACAACTCCTTCACCAAATGATGGTCTCAAAATTTCTTTCATAAGCCTAGGATTTGGTCGCTTTTTCTCCTTCTTCTACTATATATTTGGAGAAATATTTTTCTTTGAAGTGGTGCCTTCTTGCTATGAGAGGTAATCTTCAAATATGCAAGATTTGGTGAGCTTCTTCTCTCTTCAAGTCTTCTTATCAAATTCTGACTTCAAGTGATGAACACCAGAATTGTTCATTTTACATACAATTTTTAAGGGCATCATTATTGGTTTAATTGGTATTTGAAATGTATTTTTATATAGCTTTTGCAAATAATTGGTAGAAAATGAAGTATTATGCTTGACTAGTGTTTTTAGTGGAAAGTGTATGTAAATGTAGATTTTTGCTACCAATCTGGTGTTTTTTATTCTACATCCTATTTAGGCTTGGCAATGCATGAATACATCTTGAAAAGAATAGTGGTAAATGGTGAAGGTAGGTTCCTGACTCCCGACTATTGGTGGCACTTGCTTCCTGACTGTTGGTAGCGCCTGCTTCCCGACCTATTTCCTGGTGCTTGCTTCTCAACTATTGGTGGTGCCTGCTTCCTAACCTATTTCCTGGTGCTTGCTCCTTGACTATTGGTGGTGCCTACATCCTTACTACAAGTTATCGTTGACCAATTCAATGTTGATCAGTTGACCAATTCAACGTTGACCGATTGACCAATTGACCATGCACTTTTGAAGGAGGTTGTTGCACAAAAGATAAAGGAGAAATATTCATATTCTTATGCATATTAGATTTTTATGATTATAATAGAATAAAACACTTATTCTAATTATTAAAATTTGATCGGTTGACCATATAATCTTTTAAAGTATCATTTTTAGGATTATATTGTTATATACACCTAAGGATTACTATATTTATCTTTTTGGTGAACGAACATGCTTGTAAATAGGAGAATAATATATGTGTGTAAATGTATTGTAACAAATCACATTATGTGATTGAAAATAGACCAATTTATTATTGTAATAGGATATAGTTGCATTCTATATAAGAATGTAAGCTAGACAAAAGAAGGGATCGGAGGATCGTTTTACACAGTCAATGAAATAATTATATTTCCTTTATTCTACAGAGATGCAAATACTGTTATTTTTTTAGATCAAGATTTACATAATTAGTTGGGTGGACTATCTGTAGGAGCTTGGGCCCACTTCCTGCAGTAGTCCTCCCATTTTTATTTTTGTTATTTATTTTCAATAGATTAGTTTCCTGTTTTATTTCCTAATTTATTTTAATTTAGATGTGTGTTTATTTTCTTGTACTTTTATTTCCTACACTTTTATTTTAGCATTAAAATATCAATTTTATTTTTAGTTTATTTATTTATTTTTCTGCACTTTATTTTATTTTGTTTGGCTGAAATAAAAATGAACAAACACCCCACAAAACTAAATAGGTATAGAGGAATTCATTCTCCACACTACAGGCATATACTGTGCATGACACTCACAAGTTTACGAGTTATCCTGGGTTGACAATTAAATGGAGGTAATTAATTGAACCGTAGAAAACTAACCAATGTTTTGGCACCATTGCTAGGGAGTGTTAAAATTGTAGTGTATGATCCATAGGTCAGTCAGTTTAAAAATTACATTCATATTACCCTACCTCTAGATACTCTACCTGAGAAGCATGAGTCCACCAAGGGCCTTTTTACAAGGCCAAAATGGTTTTCGACACAACCAAAGTTGAATCACATAGGCAACAGATTAAATTTACCAGCTTATCAGGTAAATATAGGAATGAACTCGATGTACCATATTAAGTATAGAAGCAGGAATTTATTTTGTTAAAAAAAAATAGAAAATTAGGTAATTCCATCATATTCTCAATGGTTTCATAAAATCAAATAAACAACACAACCCAGGTCTAATTGAAAAAATTTAATATTAGGGATGTGTTTATTTACATAGAAACCATTAGGTAATTATGCCTCAAGAAGCCTAGTTTTAACGATTAATAAAATTATAGGCTTGACAGTTCTCAAAACATTGATAAATTTTAATGATGACATTAGCAATAAAAAAAAATGACGAAAAAAAAATAGAATTTAAAAAGAACATCTTGCTAAGAGTATGCTCTTCACTTGCACTGAAGGCGACCAGGTGAATCAGAAACTAGCATGTATTTTTTTTAGAATATTGTTGCACCATGTAAAAAAAAAGTCATTTATCTTCCTGTATAATTTGCTAATTAATTGGAAGAAATTTTTTTGAGGCCATGCTCTTCTCATGCTGCAACATATCATACTAGTTGATGAAGAAAGTGATGATTTTTAGAGACTAGTTAAGTTGTAAGCATGGGGGATACCCCAACTCCATTACGGCCACAAAAAACACAATGAAAATTATGGGGATACCCCAACTCCATTCCATCCCAAGGTGTTTGTGGAACTTGAGAAAAGTTTTGCTGCAAAGTGTGTGACTGTTACAACCTGAGTAGATGGTAGATAGAGCCAGATATGCTACACTAAGAGTGGAGTAGAGTACCAAGAGAGTGTTCGAGTAATAGTCAATGGGATCCACTTACAACCGCCTCATATTTACGAGATTGTATCAGACATCGGCATGGGGAGACCCCATACCATACCAATAGTTTTGATGAATGTTCACACATTCATTGTGGAAAAAAAAAAGTTTAAAAAAAAAGCGAGGATAAGTGAAAAAAAACATGGAATTTGTTCTGCTTAACATAGTTTTTCTTTTTGATTTGTAGGAAATCATGTCCTGAATGCAATCTATAGGTATCTTGAGAAACCTAGGCCTATCAGACACAAGTTCCATGATTCCTATTTTTCTACTTTTGTGTGTTTAGTTTTGTAGGACACAATACTAAGTATAATCTTTAGGCAACCGACTTAAACTAGGCCTAACAGATACAAGCATCTTGTGCCCTGCTAGGAGTGTAGCAATACAAAAAAAACACTTATTTTCCACTAGGGAGATAGTACCTACAATCAAACCAGTGAATAACTGTCTTCTTTCCACCTAGAGGAAGGTACCAATAAATGGTGTCAATATTCCACCAAAAAGAAGTGATGCCTAAAAAAAAATAGTGCTCATTTTTCAACTAGCCATAATCTTCTGCTGAGAAGGCTCCAAATTGAAGTACAAATGTAAAACAAGTGTTTTATTTTCTACTACTTGTTGGTAGAGAGTATTCTCTTTTCCAAGAACCAGGGTTATGCATAAGGGGTTGGACTCAAAATGTACTTGTAAAAAAATGGCAAATCCTAATCGAAATCAAGGTGAATCAAGGTAAATCCTAAGAAAATCAAATCAATATTCACACTAAAATTTGGGGCATTTGAAGCCCTAAAATGTAAGGTCATATTTGGAGTAAATTTTGACTTATTAAATCACCTTATAAATTCATAAAAATACCACCATTAGATCAGGATCAAAAAGAGTTTTCCAATGAGTACAAATATGCCTATGTTTGGATATATATTGTGGTGAATTGACCCTAAGAAAAACTTAGTCCCAAAAAAATTAGGTGAATGGGCTGACGTTGAGTTTCCTTGTATTCGTCAATTTCCAATTTTGGAAATCCTAATATCCACCCAATTTATGAATATTCGTCATTATACATAACCCTACCTAGAACCAACTTGGTTCAAAATGGGAATGAGAAATCTCCAACCAGTGGTAGTAAAATAAAGTAGGGGAGGTAGCACACTCGCCCTTAAGTGGAGAATTGTCATTGCACATCAACACCAATAAAAGTGGAGATCTTTTACTATAGATCTGCATCAAAGTGGGAGTTGTGCACATATTATTAAAAGGCTTGGTGCTCTGCAAAGTTTTCAAATTTGTGCGTGCTTCACCAAACTACAAATAGGAAATGATGTTGTCTTCATTAACTGCCAAGGGTTGTTGAGATGGAAACTAGCTCAGTCAACATTATTTGTTCTGAGTTGTGAAGCTATGAAGAGAAAATTAATTATAGTGATGAGGACCCCCACTATAGAGAAAATTTTGGATAATGATGTCTAATAAAATTGGTAAAACTAAATAGTGGAGCTGAACAGACATCACCAACACAAGAATAGTGAAGATACATTATGGGGCTAATGTTGTTGGTAATCAATTTGAAAATACAAGTACAATTTCACCATACACCCAGTGCAACACAGCCAGGTGTGTAGCAGCTCTTGATACATGAGTGGAGGTTCATTTCATTGTTGTTGCATGTGAAAACATGATTGGTGGCACTGGTATGTAACCTGGTGATATAATTTTAGCTCCAAATGGAAAGACAATCCAAGAGCCTGAGTTGTTGCACTTGAAAGTAAAATTGCTGGAATTTTCACTCCCAATGATGACCTGGTAGAAGAACAATTATGGAGAAAAATTTTGGAAAATTAAGAAAATTATGAAAAATTCAGAAAATGTAGGAAATACTGAAAATTCGAAAAATTTAGAAAATTCTGGAAAATTTGGAAAATTCAGAAAATTTCTGGAAAATTTTGGAAAATTCTAGAAAATTTTGAAAATTCTGAAAATTCTAAAAAAATTCTGAAAATGCATAAAATTATGAAAATTTCAGAAAATTCAAAAAATTTCTGGAAAATTCTGAAAAAGGTCATTGGAGAAATTTTTTGGAAAATTCTTCAAAGGTCATTGGAGAAAAATTCTAGAAAATACCATTGGAGGAAAATTGTTGGGAAAACATGAAATCAGTTTCAGGCATTGTGTTAATGTAGTTTTGGATGATGCCTACGAATTTAATTCCCAAAGGAGAAAAAAACCTCATAATTTTCTACATAGGCTATGATTTGACTATTTGGCTGTAGTGATGGCATCCAGGAATGATCATTCAAATTGCTGGTTTGGTGCAGTGCATGGAGAAAACAACATGGATGGAGTAACAATTTTGTTCAAAATATTTTGGACCAATTGTTAAATGCAACCACCTGAAGAAGCTTTGACAGAGATGTGGACCACATGAGTCAACTTGAATATCCTACCATGTTGGTTGTCCGCATCCTGGTTTCAATGGAAGATATGTTCTGGTCATGCTTCCTCCCATGGAACAGATGATGGGCTGAGAAAAAAAAGAGAAAGTTAGAAAAAAAATAGAAAAAAAATTATCTCCAAGATACATCAATGTCACAACAACTTCATTTTCTAGAACATCATGATTTCAAGCCGCATGCAGATGCTTCACACCATCAAACATTGTACATATCATGATCCGTGAAATTCACCCAGGTATGTACTGAGTTTTCCATTAATTATTTGCATAGTTATTTTAAAAAGCATTTCTATGTTAAAACCAGTAAATACCCCCATCTTTCTCTTAAATAATTCTTCCATTAGAATTCAGCCATATGGCATGCCTCAAACGTAAGAAAATTTTCATTACCCTAGGAACATAGTCAAAAAAAAATTGTGGGGAGGCGCCTGACTCTCATATACAGGCGCTTGACTCCCATATATATAGGCACTTGACTCCCATATATAGGCGCTTGACTTCCATATATACAAGTACCTGACTCCTATATATACAGGCACCTGACTCCCATATATACAGGCACCTGACTCCCATATATACATGCACCTGACTCCCATATACAGACACTTGACTCCCATAAAAAAATTTAAAAAAAATTCCATACCGAGGGGTTGTGACATGAGGACATGTTAAATCTTCAACATGGGGGAATGATGAGCAATATAAATGCTCATTTTACATACAATTTTTAAAGGGAATCATTATTGGTTTAATTAGCATTTGAAATATATTTTTGTATAGCTTTTGCATATAATTGATAGAAAATAAAGTATTATGTTTGAGTAGTGTTTTTAGTGGAAAGTGTGTGTAAATGTAGGTTTTTGCTACTAATCTGGTATTTTTGAGTCTACATCCCATTTGGTCTTGGCAATGCACGAAGACATATTAAAAATAACAACGGTAAATGGTGAAGGCAGGCATCTGATTATCGACTATTGGTGGCGATTACTTCCCGATTGTTGGTGGTACCTGCTTCCCAACATGTTTCCTGGTGCCTGCTTCTTAATTGTTGGTGGCACCTACTTCCTTACCTATTTCCTGGCACCTGCTTCCTAACTATTGGTGGTGCCTACATCCCAACTACAAGTTGTGGTTGACCAAGTCAATGTTGACCGGTTGACCAATTCAACATTGATCAGTTGACCAATTGACCATGCACTTTTGAAGGAGGTTGTTGCACAAAATATAAAGGAGAAATATTTGTATTCTTATGCATATTATATTTTTATGATTATAATAGAATAAAGCACTTTTATTATAATTATTAAAAGTTGACCGGTTGACCATGTAAGCTTTTAAAGCATTATTTTTAGGATTAGATTGTTATGTACACCTAAGGATTACTATATTTATCCTTTTGGTGAATGAACATGCTTGTAAATAGGAGAATAATATTTGTGTGTAAACGTATTGTAACAAATCACGTTATGTGATTGAAAATAGACCAATTTATTATTGTAATAGGATCTAGTTGCCTTCTATATAAGAACGCAAGCTAGACAAAAGGAGGGATCGGAGGATTATTTTACACAGTCAATGAAATAATTATAATTTCATTTTTCTACAGTTGTAAATACTCTTATTTTTTTAGAGCAATTTTTACGTAATTAGCTAGGCAAACTATCTGCAGGAGCTTGGGCCTACTCCTTGTAATAGTCCTCCCATTTTTATTTTTGTTATTTATTTTCAATAGATTAGTTTTCCTATTTTATTTTAATTTAGCTGTGTTTATTTTCCTGTACTTTTATTTCCTGCACTTTTATTTTAGCATTTTAATTTTAGTTTTAGTTTTAGTTTATTTATTTATTTTTCTGCACTTTATTTTATTTGGTTTGGCTGAAATAAAAATGAATAAACACCCCCACCAAACTAAATAGGTACAAAGGAATTCATTCCCCACAATGCAGGCATATACTGTGCATGACACAAGTTTATGAGTTGTCTCAGGTTGACAATTAAATGGAGGTAATTAATTGAACCATAGAAAAGTAATCAATATTTTGCCCAACATCAAGCAGGATCTTCTTCTAGGATTTGACACTCCTTGCCAAATTCTTCTTCATGGATTTGGTGCTCCTTCCCAAATTATCCTTTGCAAATTTGGTATTCCTTACCAAATTCTTCTTCTTGGGTTTGTTGTCGGATGGCTATAATTGTCCCAAGTCCTTCACTATCAAGGGCTTCTCCTTAGTAGTGGATTTCTCCAATGAGTTCTCCAAAGAACTCTTTTGATGATCTTCAACAAGGCTCTATAGGTTTTTTTTATTCTTATTGAGACCACTCCTAGGTCTTCGATCTTGTAACTTTTGATGGTCTTCATTGAAACCTTATCTTCAACCTTCTACTCCTATAAGTGTTGGTGGTGAGATCTTCTTCTGGATCCTCTGATTCTATTGGTTTTGGCTTCAAGTAGGACTCTCCTAGTCCTTCTTCTTCCAATATTGGAAGTTCTTCAATGATATCTCGTCCTGATCTCTTCGCTTTTGCTTTAGGTGTTTACTTGATTTGAAAAAAATACTCTTCCTAACTTTCTTGCAAAAAAATTTCCAACTCACTGAATCTTCTTTCCCTACAAAAAAGATATTAGTATTGAAATATTTAGTCTACTTTTGAATTAGATATTCTCTTCAAATTATTCTTCAGGATCAAGGCTTGTCGCATTTTTCAATATCAAGGCTTCTATGACCTTTTTCAGTATCAAGGCTTTTGTGGCCTTTTCCAGTACCAAGGCTTCTATGGCCTTTTCTAGTATCAAGGATTTTGTGGCCTATTCATCAGTATTAAGGCTTCTATGGCCTTTTCAATATTAAGGCTTATGTGGCCTTTTCAGTATCAAGACTTCTATGGCTTCTTCTTCAAGGCTTCTATGGCCTTTTCTTCAAGGCTACTATGGTATTTTTGTATCAAGGCTTCTATGGCATGTTCTTCAACTATAAATTTCTTCAAACTAGCAATGGAGATATTTAGTCTCCTGACTTCACCATGATTCTTCACTAGAAGTCTTCTTCCACGGTATTCTCCTCTTACACAAGGAACTAATATCTGCACTATGAAGGCACGTCGATATTTGGGCAATGAAGTTGGAATCTCCTAGATTTTGGTTGTAGGAGGAGTCCTGATCATATGAGAATTAATTTTCTACAACAAAAGAAACTTTAGGCAATAGTTAGAAAATTCCATATCCTGGATAATCTTCACTAGATTATTTGTCAATCTAGTGGATTGAATGTTGAGTCCTAGTCTTCACGAGTTTTTCTTGCAACTCTGTGGATTGAAAATACTCTAGTCAAATATAATCTTAGTATTTTTTGAGCTAATATTTCTTTCAGTCCTAACTTTGTGAATCTCCCTAATTCTATCACCTAGACTCTTCTAATATTTTTTGATAGTGGTTGGTCTAGCAGTGTGTCAGGTTGAAAAAAACCTCAGGCTCAACAATAATGGTGATTTTCCTATTGAGATACTATGGCTAGATCTATCGTAGCTCTGATACCACTATTAGATTTTGATGTAATGAGCACTAGAAGATAGTAATCACAAGATGCAGAATTATATGAAAGAAATTAAATCTACTAGATGACTAAAATATGTTGTAAATAGAAATCATATAAAAGAATACAATGTAGCTATGGAGTAAATGAACACTCCATTAATAAAGCTACTGAACTACATTGCACCTATCACCAATGGATGGTAATGTACATAGAATTATACTATGTTATAAGCTACACTATCTGACTATGTCCTCTGACTCTACATCTATCTAACAACTAAACCCTTATTAAATAGGAAAATAGGTTCCTTGGCCAACACTCTACCTAGTTGTGCAAGGAACATATTGCACATATACAACTTGCACATTGACACTTGTGCATTTATTACATTGCATGAAGTAACTAGATAACTTCCCCCTAAAGTAATATAATTTCCTAAGTATGTACCTTGGAAGATACATTTACATAACCCAAATGATGGAATAAAATTTATTTCTAACATTATTATGTAGATCACTTATCAAGAGAATGGGTATGTAATCTAATCTTACTCACAATAAAACATTTAAAAATATTGTATACTTTGTTTGCAACTATGTATTAGATAACAAAAATCTATCCAATATTACTACTACATAGGCTAATATAATGTGTATTATCCCATGTATAATGAAATATTGAGGGAATAAAATTTCCAAGTCTATTTGAATTGACAAAGGAAATTAATTATTTAGACTATATAGGAATACCACCCTTATTATTTGAAGGAGATAGAACTATTTTGAAGTTCTCCCAAAATCCCATAGATTACAATTACAAATTATCATTAAATTTAACATAAATAGATTGACATCCTTTTGATATATCATAAATAGTACCTATAGTTGGATTATATACACTTATGTTTCCACCTTTAATATTTTTCTTTCTTGTAAAAAACAACAACCTAATTATTTCATTCTTTTAGCAATTATTCCTCCAATACATGATTATCCCTTATTATTATAATACCTCTTGAAGCTACTAGAGAATACCCCATATTTCAAATCCTTTTGAATGCATCCTTATATTTCTCAATACATATTTGTGTTTTCTATATTAAAATAAATTTCAAAACTACAACCTATTAATTTGTTGATAACTCTGTTTTTAGAAGCCTTATTCATACCTTGAATATTCTAGGATACCATCTCCATCGTTAATTTTAATTTTATTATTTGTGGTCTTAGCCACACTTATTATTAACAATTATGATATTTTTATGGTTCCCAAATCAATATCACTCTAATTTTTATTTTCTCTTTGTTTCTAATTTAATGGTCTTTCTTTTTTCTTTTGAAAGAAAAGTCTTGAATAATATGAACATAATCTTCAATTATATTTACCCACTTTTGCATCTCTAAATAAGTTGTCTAGTATCCACTAAACATATATATTAACCTTTTTATTTTTAAGAACCACTATATTGTGCACCATTATCTCATACTTGATAATTACTTTTGGTTGAACATCTTTTGTTTGGATAGGGATTACCATAGATTCACTATTGTTTTTTCCCAACTAAGACATCCTTACTTCTAGTTAGGGATCTCATAAGTAATTTTTCTTACTTGCTACCTAGATTTTGCTAATGATAATCCTTAATTCTTTGAATTTATTTGAATATGTGGAATAAAAATTCTAAACATGATCCTCACTCATAGCTCACATTTTTTTCTTACGGTACTCAAACTCAAAATTGTTAAGTTTCACCCATGGGCTTAGAACCTTGACCTATACCATCATTATACAAATTATTAGTTCCTTGTACATGAGTTGGTGTTATTATTTCTATTAAATATGCATTATTATTAACTTGTTATCAGATATTGAAATAGACCTCTTTTCAATTACATCATGACCAATACCATGGTATTTCAACAAACCATGTAACAACATTACAATATATTTTGGTAGTTATACATATATCATAGGTAAGATTTTAATCTCATTCTTTACTTTAAAGTCCATATATTTATTCTCTTCAACTCACACCATTTTATAGTATGTGATGTTGATAAATATTACATTCATGAGTTCTTTAAAGTTCATAAAATATTTTAATAATCAAAATTTTATTTAGTTCTCCATGTAATTCTTAGTTTATTTTAAAATAATAACATTAAATATCTTTAACAAGACCTTAACGAGTTAAAATGGTGGTAAATGAACTCAAAAATATCATATTTTAAATATGAGCAGATGTGGGAATATCATCCTCAATTTCTTGATATGATAGTGCAAACATGGAATTCTTTAGGAAATGGTAGGTTGTATACACTTCCAAAAAAACCAAATCAATGACATCTAGATTAAAATAATGAAACAAGGATACTTTCAAAAATATTTTAAAGAAGAAAGAACTAAAAGAGATACTTTAAAAAATCTAAAAAGGTGAGAACAATAATCCAAGGTTAGAGGAAAGGAAGTTACTTATTTAATATCATAATATTTTGAGTAAGGAAGAGAATTTTTAGAGATTAAAATAAATATAAACTTGGTTAAAAGGAGATAAAAACATAGATTTTTAATAGGATGGCAATAGCACAAAGATAAACATCCATAATTAGTAGAATTAAATTATTAGAAAGGGTTTGGATTAAAGACCAAAGTGAAGTCAAAAAGGAGGTAATATTTTCTTACCAGAATATTCTAGGATCAGAGGAAATTAAAGTTCTTAATGATAAACTACTACAATAAGTACCTTCAATTATAATAGATGAAGAAAATATCAAACTAATGGATCTTATTAGTCTAGAATAAGTTAATCAACTCTTTTCATATTTTTATATGGATAAATCCCTAGGTCTATATGGACTCGATATAACATTCTATCAACATAACTAGGAAATAGTGAAGAATTCCTTATTGGTCATAGTGGAATGGTCTAGGGTAAAATAGTACATACCTTATAAAATAAATTCAATATATCCTACCCTAATTCTAAAAAAGAAGGATGCATAGTTATTTGATTCATTTAGGCCCATAAGCCTATGTAATAATCTCTAAACTCTTAGCAAATCAATTAAGACCACTATTTGATCAAATTGTTTCAAAATATCAAGTAGGATTTATGAAAGGTAGATAGATTTTGGATTGATCATAGTAGCTCATAAAGTAATGCATTAAATATTTTATAGAAAAGAGAGAGCAACGATCTTAAAACTTTATATCAATAGATCATATGATAGGGTTGTAGTATTAGAAAAGTTTTGATTTGGGAAGAAATGGGTCAAATAGATTAAAGCTTATGTCTCTATAGATTTATATTCAGTGATGGTCAATGGGCTAGTAACAAAATCATTTAAAGTCAAGAGGGGTATTAGATAGAGATAACCTCTATCACCATATCTATTCATTATTATAGTAGAGGCATTGGGAAGGAACTTGAAGAAGGTATACAAAGGTGGGTTAATAAGCATAATTAAGACTAGTAATAACATTGACTACACACCCATCAATAGTTTGTAGATGATACAACCCTTTTTGGGAGGGCAGGAAATAATTAGGCCAAAGTTTTGACTAACTTATTAAATTAATATGAAAGAGCATCTAGGAAGAAATTTAATAGGATAAAATCCAAAATTCCTAAAAATTCAAACTAGAATCAAAGTATGGATATTTATGTTACTTCAAATGGAGGAGGTAACATTACCATCAACATATCTAGGGATGCCCTTATTTGATAGGAGAATGAAGATAGAATTATGGAATCTAGTTATAAGTAAAGTTTAGAATAAACTACAAGAATGGAAATGTAGATGGTTATCGTTAGTAGGAAGAGTACAAATAATTAAATTATTCTTACAGGCCATTCCAACATGTTATATATTCATGTATATTATACCAAAATTGGTAGTAAAAAATTTAATCTATATTATGTGGTAATATTTATTGTCAGGTTTACATGATAAAAGGATAATTCCTTTAGCAAAATAGAGCAAGGTATGTGATGATAAACTAGGGCAGGTCTCAGTTTAAGAGTTCTTATGAATAAAAACTTAGCTCTAAGGGAAAAAATAATTTGGAGATTGTGCAAAGAGATTCAAAGACAATGGTAAAGAATTATTCTAAATATGTTGAGCCTAATGACCCAATCTTAATATTTACTACATTATTACTACAAGATGGTTTTGCACTATGGAATGGTTTTAAAAAAATCAATTCATCTAGTGAATAAATATCTGAGATGAGTGGTGAGTACTGGAGAAAAAATTTATTTGGATGGATACTAGTCGTGATTAAAAACTGCTCAACCATATCTAATTTTGAAACCATGGATTATATTACTTAAATACAAATATGGTGATAGGGTTTCAAATATTATGTACAAGGATCCAAAGGAAGATACAAATGGAAAGAAGATTTTTTTACAAGTATACCAAATATTGTTGCTAGGAGGTAGTTGAGTAGAAATATAACAACAATGATAATTTTGAGAGGAGTTGAGGATAAGTTTATTTTAGAGTTGAATAATTTAGGAGAATACACAATAAGAAGTGGATATAATGTAAAGCACCAAGAAAATAGAAATGCTACAAGAATATGGGGAGAAATTTGGGATGACCTAAGCATTCTAAAAGTCAAAATGTTTGTATTGCTAGTAGGTCATAGGAAAATTTTATCTTGGGATAACCTAATGAAAATGGGTTTCCATGGTCCTTCACAATGTCTTCTATGTAGAAAGTATGAGAGTATAAACCATATCTTGGGACACTACTCAATAGTATAGAAATTATGGTAATAAATTCTTAATATGTTTGGTAAATACATGGTATTGAATGGTATAATTGAAGAATGGTTAAAGCAATGGAAGAGAACTTTTAAAGGTGAGATACTATAGGCAATTCGGGATACATCAAAAGATACAATACTTTGGATTGTATGGATACAAATAAATAGAATAATATTTAAAGAAAAGGAAATAAATATAGAGGTAATGAAAAGGAATATTTGTTTAGCCATAAAGGAGTCTAAACCAAACCTATCAACTCACCTAATCCCTAATTTTGAAGAAAAAAGCCATGATAGATGCAATTAAGTCACCAAATGGAATTATGATTTTGGGTATAGAAGAAAGAAGAGAAAGGCAAAGAATATAAAGTGGAAACCACTAGAACTTGATCTGGTCAAATTGATTTTTTATGGAGCATCTAAAGATAAGTCAATACCAACAAGAGGAGGAGGAATAATTAGAAATAATAGGGGTGATATTTTATCACATTATGATTTTAATAGTGGATTTAAGAAAAATAATGAATTTGAAGCTTGGAAAGCTTTTAAAGGGTTAAAAATGTATAGAAAAATAAAATGAAATAGAGTATGGATGAAATTTTATTCATGAATAGTAACAAATGTAATATTGAGGAAAGTGAAGACTCCATGGAACATACAAGAGATCATTGTGGAAATACAAGATCTTATTACATAGTTTGAATAAATTAGGTTTACACATACATTAAGGGAAGGGAACAAATATGTAGATAGGCTAGAAAATATAGGGGTTTTGATAGAGGATCATAAAGTTAAACTATTTTTTCCATGGTTAGAGGAAGTAAGTTTAATTAAAGCTAACAAGAAAATGTTGACTATCTAAGTCAAATAATGATTAATATTTGCATTAATGTTTTTCATTAGTAAATTTTGATGTATTTTATAACATTTATGTGTTTTCATATAAACTATTTGGTATACTTCTTGTGGTTGCACTTGTGCTTTAGGAAGGAAACTAACAGTACATATCTAGTAAAGTAGAATATGATAGCACAAAGTTTTAGAAATATTACTCTACTAAGATGCAATGCGTAGATAGTAGAGGTGGAGTTTTGGTATTGTGAAGGTTGCTACAGGAATATTTCAAGAAGGATGTTGTATTTTGTGATATTTGTATTTACAAATAAATCAAAGAAGATATATAAAATTAAAATAAATAATTTATACTTTTTATGAAAAAAGATGTAGGTATCTAGCTATAGCAACTCCATTGAGTTGATAATTAAATCTATTTGTAATTTATCAATATATAAAGTAGAGATTTATTATTTTTCAAGGGTGGGAGATTCAAGTACAACCCCTTTTCTCAAACAAACAAAAAAATAATACCTTAACAAAACTACTATCAAAGAGTACGAGATAGAAGTGAGTGAGTCAATAGTGAGTGCAATTTGGAAGAGAGCCTCATATTTTTATTATTTTAAGTAATAAATAAAGTTTTATGGGCCTGACTAGGAAGTATAAATAGGAATAAAAATATAAACAAGAAGTGAGAAGCACTTCTTGTTCTAGATATTATGAAAATATAAGAAACAAAAGGATTCATATCAAGAAAATCTAGGTAACATGGCAATAAAGTCATTAAATTTAAGGATGCCCTAGTTCAAAGTAATGATGCCCTATTTAGTTATAATAAAGAAGAGCAAATATATGGCAAACCTTATCTAGGTAGAAAATACTACACTAGAAGTAATTATCAAGGATGATATGATTGAGCATAATATAATGGTTCTTAAAAGTAGAGGGTTAAAATGTAAGTTCCATGAATATTTCCTAGGTGTTTTGAAGATTAAAAATTGGATCAAGTGGAAGTGGGGATTTAATTAAAATTTCTCCATGACTTTTGTTCTAAAAAGGTTCTTCCTCATTATCTTCTCAAATTCCTAAATAAGGGATAAAATAATAAATTGTGTCCCTTAGTTTAAGGGTAAATATACATTATATTTAAGACCATGGAGTGAGATTTTTCTATAGAGAAAGAGACTATTAAAAGGCTTATAATATGGATTAGGATTTTTTAATTTACTTATTATATCATAAATAAGGAGGTTTTGAAGAATATTAGCAATATTCTAGGGGACTAAATCTAGGAGGGACCAACTACTAAGAAGATAAGGTATGTTGTATACACTCATATATGTGTTGCCATGGATATTTTAAATTATTATTATAGTCATTAATTATTTATTCTAAATCAAGAGTATAGGACCAACAAGTGGACTATAAAAATTTTCATATCACACATCTTATTATACTATACACATGGCATGATATTGAAAAGTGAAAGTGATGGAGAAAGAGATGGAAAATTTTGGGCATAATACAAACTTCAATATAAAACAAGAAGATCATATCATAGAATAAATTGGGTCAAATCAATTCCTTTTCACTCCTAAAAAAAGTAGTTGAATAATTTCTTTGCATTCCCAAATAGCAATGACCATTATAGTTTACTAGAATCTACTATTAGAAGAAAAAATAGCATAAGGGATGAGGAAGTACAATGTGTAAGTTTAAATATAGGAGTTAAAGGTGCAAAAAAATATGGGAATGCAATTTTTAAAGCAAATGAGGTGGGGTTCAAGGTCAATCCAAGTAGATCATCTTTATTCTTCAAGTACCATAAAATCCTCTTCTTGTGATAAAAATGATTGTATAGAGTGTATATGTTGCACTTTAGGGTTTCAATAGTAGCATAATAAATAAATACATGTGGAGGATATCCATAGAAATTTAGGGTTTCCAAGGCAACATGAGAAATTAATTACTATGGAAGATCATCCTTGTACTTTAGGGTTTCTAGAGAAACATAAAGAAGAAAATGTTTATGATTATGTTCCTTGTATTTTAGATTCTTTAGGAAAGCATAATTTTTATAACTAAGTCTCATTATGAACAATATGGAAAATAATATAGATTGATGAAGATGAAAGCATTGGTGGTAATGGAAAAAATAGAGGGAGGTCGTTGAATCATGAGCAAAGATAAAATAAAACTCAAAAGGAGATTGATTTGGAAATCCAAATAAAATATCATAGGTGTTATAAGTGGTGATAATCCCACTAATAAAAATAAAAGGTGATGATGAAAATGACATCATGGAATTTTAGGGGTATAAATAAGACCTCTAAAAAATATTTACTAAGGAATTAATAGGTTGTTATTGTCGTGACTTTATTTTAATACAAGAAATAAATTTAAGTACCGAGGAATGTAAGGATGCTTTAAAAATTATTTGGAAGATGGGGGATTGTATGATAACTTCTTCTATAGGATTTTTTTGTGGTATTCAACAATATCAAATAAATGTAAATGGGATGGATAATCATTAGAAGCAAAAATTAATTGGGTTGCTGGACTATTTTATAGGAAAGATAAAAACAACAAAATTAGCATTATAAATGTAAATGTTACAACCATAATTTCTTCTAATTAAAGGTCTTGGAAGGACTTTGGCATATTTTTGTTAAACATGATTAATTATTGTAATCTATGGATTCTTGGGGATGACTTAAAAATATTTCTATCTCTTTTGGAAACTAAGGGTGGTAATCTTGGATGGTCTAAATCAATGCAATATTTTGCTTCCTTTATCAACATAAATAGCCTTTAGAATGTTATTCCTTCAAGTTTTCAATACACAAGCCGTAATAGATGCATTGAAATAACTCCTATAGTAGAAAGATTAGAAAGACTCATGTTATAAAACACATGGTTGGAAATAAAGTATATAATTTCTTTATATATTTTATTATGAGAAGGATTATATCACACACCCATTATTTTGACTTGTGATTTACGCAATAATGGTTATCCAAAGCCATTTTACTTTTAATCTATGTGGCTTGAAGACCTTGATTTCTTCTATATAATTATTTGAAATTCTAAATTATTTAGGTAATGTAAATGGGTTTATTGAATATTTGGAATTCCATATATTTTGGTAATGTTTTCAAAGAAAATAAGGAAATTGAATCCAAGCTCAAAAATTTACGAGATAGTAGAAATCAATGGAATAGACAAGGATTTTTATGTGTGAGAAAAATAATTACTCTTTTATTATCATAATGCATTGAAAAAAGAGTCATATTTGGTTCCAAAAATATAGGGAGAAATAAATACCATTTTTTTTCATGTTATAGCAAAATATTTTTTCATCGCATCAAAAATATTTTACTCTAGATAGAAGAAATATTAAGAAAGAAGCAAATATTATGAAGTAATTAATTATTTAAAAAACATTTAATCATATTTTGGACAAGATGAGGAGGCAAAAGGTAAGATTTTACAAAATATTCTATCAATTATCACATAGGGATAAAATGAAATCTTGATGAAGAAGATATCTATGGAGGAGCTACATGAAGTGATTTTCTCTTTCCATCCTAATAAGGAACCTAGTCCAAATCAATTTTGTTGGTGCATATATTTATTTTTGTATTTATTTTATTGCATTATTAGTGCACCTATGATTAGCTTGCTTAGGTTAGTCTACTCTAGTTGAGTTAGTAAGTTGATATGTTTGGGTTGCACTCCAAGCTTCCATATTTAATTTTGCTATACTCCAAGTTGCTATGTTTGGGATGCACTCCAAGCTACCATATTGGATTTTTCTACACTCCAAGTTGCTATGTTTGGGCTACACTCCATAGCTACCATATTGGATTTTGTTGTAGTCCAAGTTGCTATGTTTGGGCTGCACTCCAAGCTGCCATATTGGATTTTGTTATAGTCCAAGTTGCTATGTTTGGGATGCACTCCAAAGCTGCCATATTGGACTTTTTTGCACTCCAAGTTGTAATTTTTATACTTCACTCCAAAGATACCATATTGGTCTTTGTTACAGTCCAAGTTTCCATATTTGTGTTACACTCCAAATTGCCATATTAGTGTTGCACTCCAAGTGTCCATTGCATAATGACATTCAATTCTATATACGTAGACCTTCCTCTTCTGTTTTAGAGGTTGGGTGTAATATATATGAGCATAGTTATATTCTTCCACTTTTCATTTTGAAATCTTAAGTAATTTATTTTGAGATATTTGGATCTTGGTTTGGTTGCTTGTATTCTAACTTTCATGGTTAGTTGAGAAATCCTACATGGTACTAGAGTTGGTTATATATTAATCTAATCCTTATGTTTCTATTGATATTTGTGGAGAATTGTGATTCTAGATTGTTGTAGGTTTAATCATCAATCCTTTCAAGGATATTTTTGTATGTTGTTAGTTGGTTTCTATTAAGGGAGTGAAGAGCTTCAAGCATATTAGGATTTCTAAAAACCTTGTTTTCAAAGCATTCAAGGCCATTTTTTGATCTAGCCTTTGTATCCAGTTCTGCTCTAAACCCCAAGAAAGCTTCCAAAAACATCCATTTTGGATGTATTTAACACCAATAAAATGCAAAATCTTCACAAGGGTCGTTTTCATCAATTTGAGCTTGCCTTCACCATTGAAGAGAGTGAATTTATTGTTTTTTCTTCCTTGTTATAGCTTCGAATGTAGTAAATGTTTTTTTTTCTATGGATGTTTTTCATGAGCTTTGCATTGGTGAATTCAAATTTCTTATAAACCTCTATATTATCAAAATTATAGGTTGATTACTGCATATGCCCTACTTGTAAAGTATCATTTATAACATTTGGGGGGTAAAAAAATTAGTAATCAGAGGGAGGATTGTAATTGTGGTTTATCTTGATTTATTCTACATTATGGATTCCAAACTTCCCATTTTAACCCCTTATAATTATTTTCTTTGGAAATGGATGTTTTGGATAAAATAAGGAAAAAAGGGTTTTAAAAGATAATTCAAGGATTGGATCTCGAACCAAAATATGAACCATTAAATACTAAATGGTTGAATAAATATGACATGGAATTAGGTTTTATTCGCAATTTCTTGTCTCCAAAACATAGATTCCATGTGGTAACACTTGATACTCCAAAAGAAGCATGGAACACCTTAGAAGGCTTGTTTGGGAAACAAGATAAAATCTGAAGTTGCTTGTTATAAAATGAGTTGATAAGTCTAAATCCCAGTGATTTTGATAACATTCATGAGTATATTACAATATTCAACCATATACTTAGGTATTATAGCATAGAGAAGGAATCTTAGTTGGTTCTTAGTGTTATCTCAAGGCTTGGACCTGATTTTTTATTTTTTGTGTCTACTTTTTATGGTACAAGGGTAGCCATGGGGACAACTTACACCATGTCTTCTTTTAGTTATTTTTCACTAGAGCTATATAAGGATCAAGATAAACTTATCCAAATAGGTGTTATCAAATATTCAAAGTCTCAAGTCTTGGTTGCTAACCAAAGCACTAAATACAAGAAGAATGGTAGCAAAGATAGAATAAACAACAAATCTAAAGGCAGAAAAAAATCTAACACACAAAAACAATAGCAATCCTTCAATGATCCTAAGGAAATTTTTGACACCTCTACCTCCAAAGTTGAAAGAACAATGAGATCAAAGGTGGTGTATGGTTATTACAAGAATAACCATGATGAATCTAAGTGTATAAAGAAAGAGATTGATCAGTTGAAGGAGCTTCTTCACAAGAATGACATCATCACACATTCACAAAACATGAAAGAATCATCATTGTCAAAGAAAGATAAATCTAAGGGTAAAGCATTTGTATTGGTAAAAACTCCAACATCTAGAACTTGGGTTTTAGATTTGGGTGATTCTCATCACATAGCCTCATCTTTCAAAGAGTTTCTTCTTTGGAGCCATGTCTAGTACCTCGGATTTTGATGGGTAACAACACCTCCATTGATGTTACAAGGAGAGGGTCTATTTACATGGGTGAGGGAAATTTTTGTGATGTCCTTCATGTGCCTTCATTATCAGCTAATCTCCTATCTATCTATCATATCACACATATAAGGATAGGGAAGAGAGTTAATTTTTATCTAGATTTAGTGATTATTTGGGAATTACACAGTGATGTCATTGCACATGGGATAGTATATCAATAGATGATATTGTACACATTTACATACTTTACACCAGATGCTCCATCGTTGGAAATTTTAACTCTCACTGATAATGTGAGCAAGTTATGGCATGAGTGGTTCGACCAATTGAACTACCGCTACCTTTGATAGCTCTGCATAAAGGGTATGGTTTTTGGATTACCTCTTGTTAACTTTTTAGATGGAATTTTTCATGGATGAATCCTTGGAAAATATCTTGAAGAAAATTTTGACAAAGGTACAACATGAAGATCTTCATACATTTTGCAGTTGATACATAGTGATCTTATGGGTCCATTTCTAGTCTTATCCTTTTTAACAAGGATAGAAATTCCTTAACCTTTATTGATGATTTCTCTCATTTTACTTGGGTTTATTTTCTTCAAAATAAGAATAAATTATTTGAACATTTCCAAGACTTCAAATCCCTTACATAGAAACAATTGGAAAAGGTTATTCATATTCTTTTTATTTACAATGATGGTGAGTATGCCAACTATATACTACAATAGTATTGCACTTTAGAGGGGATTTAGTTATAGCACACATTGGCCTAAACTCCTCAATAAAACGGTGTGGCAAAGTACAAGAATCAATCACTTAAGGAAATGGTAGATTGTATGATACAAGCTCAATTACTTGCAGCATAGTATTGGGTATAAGCCATTAACTATGTCAATTATATCCAAAATCCTCACAAGATATTGATGGAAGTTACACCTTTTGAATCCTAGCTTGGTAGAAAAACCAAAGTGACCCACTTTTGATTCTTTGGGTCTCCCACATGGGCCCACATCCCAATAGAAAAATGCAAAGTCATTCAACCTCATAGTAGGTATTGTATTTTTATTGGATATCCTAAAGGTATAAATGATATATACTTTTGCATCCTTGCACACATGAGATTACTATAGTGAGGAGTGTTCGATTTGAAGATATTTCATATTATCCTCCCTTGAATACTTCTTCTACACCTTCCATAGTAGTGGATTCAATGATCTATTCTAGTGACTCTGATTCTTCCCAAGATAGTTCAAACTTAGAGACTTCTTCTAATAATAACTCAAAGGATTATATTTCCTCTACTTTAAACCATTCTAATATAGAGGATTCACCTCCCAGTTCTCCTTCCTTACCTATATTTACACCTTTATAGGCTCTTCAAACACTTAAATCAATAGGTAGTTTAGTTGTGGATCCTTCTAATTCCAAGAGAACTAGAGCGTAGATGCATGATCATCCACATGATTTCATAGCCATAGCCTCATATCCACAATAATTTCATGAGGCTTTAGGTATAGCTAAATGGGATTCATCCATGAAGAAAGAGCATGATTCCTTACTTAAGATCTATCATGACCCTCCCTAGCGGACTATTTGGCACAAAGAAACAATGTATTAACCTAAGATGTGGTGATACCTAGTTTGAACAATTGAACCAACTATATAATGTTTAGTTGATTTATAAGGGCATGTTATTGATAACATATTGCTAAGTATGCAGGATCAGGTACAATTGTAGGTGGAGAAGGTAGAAACATCCACCAGAAATGAGGGTACTTAAAATTGAGGGAAATGATTATTAAGGTACTCAGAGGTAACATGGATAGATACCTTCATATAGGCATGCATTATCGAAAGGGATAATCATCAATGACTGATCACCTTGAGCCTTATTTGATAGCCTAGTAGCTATTGTAAAATCTTTGGCTGAGATGGGTGATTGGGTTGATGGAAATATTCCGTCTTTGTTGTTTTGTAAACTTGATTGATCTTTTATGCATCATGACTTGGGTAGCATAATGTTGGAATTTTAATAGTAGAACAGCTGCAAAATACATGTAGTTGCATAAAGTAAATTGTTATTTTGAAATGTTAAGTGAGCATCATTTTTATGAATAAAAAAGGAATTAAGTTTAAAAGATAACTGAAGGTGCATTTAAACTAATTGATGAGGTTTTGATTAAATGATGATGTGAATTCATTTAAACTCATTAATAAACTTTATCTTAGTGATAAATGAAAATTCATTTAAAGTGATTAAAAAAAAAATTATTTTAATGATAATGCAAATTCATTAATAAACTTTAATGAAATGAAATAAATGGAAAAAAAAATAGAAATCCATTTAATAATAAATAGAAATATTTTATTTTAAAAAAATAAACAATTAGGGTAATTGTTTTTAAATAAAAATAATGTATTTTAAATGGTAATAAAATATCATAAGGGATATTTTATTAGGAAAGGTACTATTTTTATTTAAAATAATCTAAATGTCCTTTTCCCCCTATATAGAGTGCAACCTACGTAAATGACCTTAGGGCTCTATTAATTCCCAAAATGGAAATAAGGGATAAAATAATGCTTACCACCAAAGTGAGGTGAGATGAGGGATGACAGCATTGAAATAAAATAGGCTTGAGGATGGCTTGGATTTTGAGCAATGAGGGCATAGACAGGCCACATAGGAGGAAGGAGTACATAAGGTAAGAAGGAAGAAAAATAAAAGGAAGAACGAAGGAGGAAGAGGCAAGAAGGAGGTAGAGGAAATGTAGAGATTCAGAGGAACACACAGTGAGCAAAGGAGGGAAGTGACAAAGGAGCCACCAGTTTCTAATGCATAGGAGTACTAAGGTTGGAGGTTTCTAAGCTTTACCCATCTGCATGTTTTTTGTATGATATGAGAATAAGTATGGAACCTAGTTAAAACCCCCTGTAGTGTGTTAATTTCCTTTGAAGGTTTTAAGCCTTGATGTTTTAATTAAAACGTAGGCAGAAATCTAATGCAGGTTTGGACGTCCTGTAAGAGTCCTTGTTGTTTTAAATATATGGAAGTTCGGCCTCACCATCGTCTATGGCTTTTGTAAGGCATCATTTAACTTCGTGGTGTTTTATATAAAAAAACAATAGTCAGGGTCTTTGCTGCATTTTCCACTATGTATGTGTAAGGAAGCACTACGTTTTCCACTATGTATGTGTAAGGAAGCATTGTGTTTTCTACTGTGTGGAAGCACTGTCCAAAAGGACCACTGTGTGTGGAAGCATTGTCCAAAAGGACCACTATGTGTGAAATAATTATTCAGAAGGACCACTGTGTGTAGAAGCATTGTCCAAAAGGACCACTGTGTGTGGAAGCATTTTCCAAAACAACCACTGTGTGTGGAAGCATTGTCCAAAAGGACCACTGTGTGTGGAAGTGTTGTCCAAAAAGGACCACTATGTGTGGAAGCATTGTGTCTAGAAAAGCCACTAAGTATTTATGGAAATGCTATATTTTCCCATTGTGTGAGTGTGGAAGCACTGTATCTAGGAAGGCCATCGTGAGTTTATGGAAGCACTATGTCTAGGAAGGCCATCGTGAGTTTACGAGAGCGTTGCATTCTCCCACTATGTGAGTATGTAAGTGATTCATATAGAAAGGCAATCATGAGTATGTGGAAGCACATGTATTTAGTGAAACCCCTGGGCAGAGTGGAGAGTGTCTAGTTTTACCCTCCTTGGACTCTAAGATAGCCATCATTTGACCTCCCTGCCGAAGCTATTTCGCATCTGCCATGACTTCGTAGCAATCTAAGATCTTGGATTATAGTAAGGTGTATCTTATGAGATAAATATTAAAGCAAACCTTTAATTATTATGAAATATCTTATGAGTTAAACATTAAAGTAGACCTTTAATTATTATGAAATATCTTATGAGATAAATATTAAAGCAAACCTTTAATTATTATGAAATATCTTATGAGATAAATATTAAAGCAGACCTTTGATTTTTATGAAATATCTTATGAGATAAATATTAAATCAGACCTTTATTTATTATGAAATGTCTTCTGAGATAAATATTAAAGTAGACCTTTGATTTTTATAAAATATCTTATGAGTCTTTAATTAAAACAGACCTTTGATTATTATGAATTATCTTAGGATATTTTAATTAAAGTATGACCTTTAATTAATAAGATTTAAACTATGTGACTTTAATTAAAGTAAGACCTTTGTTTAGTAAGATCATGAAGAGGCTATTTTAACTAAAGTAGTGAAACTTTGGATAAGGCTATGAATATTTAATTTAGGTTAAGAGTCTTTCATTAAGGTTGTAAATCTTTGATTAGTAAGTCCATGATGTAGACTTTCCTTAAAAGTGCTTCATAAGAAAACATAATTATGTTATAGGATTGATGACAAAGATTTTGTGAATTAAATGGATGATTAGATTTATTCTTTGAATTAAAGTTATGGGGCTTTGATTTAGGGAATGAATGAAGTATTTGTTTTAGAGGTTAAAGGTATGGAACTTTAATGCTTTAAAATATGATTAGATTTATTCTTTGAATTAAAGTTATGGGGCTTTGATTTAGGGAATGAATGAAGGATTTGTTTTAGAGGTTAAAGGTATGGGACTTTAATGCTTTAAAACATGATTAGATTTATTCTTTGAATTAAAGTTATGGGGATTTGATTTATGGAATGAATGAAGGATTTGTTTTAGAGGTTAAATTTATGGAAATTTAATGCTTTAAAATATGATTAGATTTATTCTTTGAATTAAAGTTATGGGGATTTGATTTAGAGAATGAATGAAGGATTTGTTTTAGAGGTTAAAGGTATGGAACTTTAATGCTTTAAAACATGATTAGATTTATTCTTTGAATTAAATTTATGGGGATTTGATTTAGGGAATGAATGAAATATTGTTTTTAGAGGTTAAAGGTATGGGACTTTAATGCTTTAAAACATGATTAGATTTGATTGAGCTTATGTGAATTAAATGGATGATTAGATTTATTCTTTGAATTAAAGTTATGGGGCTTTGATTTAGGGAATTAATGAAGTATTTTTTTATATGGGACTTTAATGCTTTAAAACATGAATAAATTTGATTAAAGTGAGACCTTGATCTAAGTAGCACATGTTGGATGACTCTCTAAGAGAACTTGAGAGGTGAAAATAAAAGTAAAGGATATTTTATAAAATCCATTATGCATTAGATGGTTGGATACTTAATTAAATTTTGTATAGTTGCAATTTTGCAAAGTAAATGAATATATGCATTTATATATATGCCTATCCTGAACCATGAGTACCATGATCCCCTACTACCCTCAAAGAACCAATGGGAAGCAAGGAGAAGCAAGGAGTTCAATGGAATCGAAGAATAGGTAATTTTATTTTATGTTGATTTACTTATGCTCAAGTAGACTAGAATTATGAGGAGATATCCCTGATGCATATGGTAATAATATTTAGAGTAAGAAGGACTTGCCATGCAAGATTTAATGCAATAACTAGTTACTAGTTTAGAGAAGGCACTTTTACTTTAATATTGTGCTTGGTTAATATGTGTATGATTCTCTTTTTGTTGATGATATTCTCTTTTAGTATTAATCCTTATTTTCTTTTCTGGATGCTTAGTGATTATGCTTTGTTTGTTTTAATATCTAGATGTATTCTTTTTTTATTGGAATGATAAAATCAAGAGTAGAGTTCTAGGGTGAACTCAGAGGTGACCTAAGGGAATTGAGAACCCCTTAGGGTGAACATAAGAGACCTAAGGGAATTGAGAACCCCTTAGGGAGATAAAATACTAAGTTGTGGAGAGACTACATCTGAGTTAAGATAGCTCGTTAGGTAGACGATATGGATAGCTTAACTCGCAATACTCATAGCATACCTACACATAATGGCTTGTGTATGGTATGGTGATGCGTATATACATTTGATTGACTGAGGGTGATAAGTCTAACTCATAAAGAGTAATGAGATAGATAGACTTATTTGCAGTAACACATGTTACACCTACACAAAGGGGACTTGTGTTAGGGTGCCTTGTGAGATGTAGCTTCCAGGAAAACTTAGGGGATTTAAATGTTAGGTAAATGCTAGGTTGGGTTAGGGGTTCATGTAGGGTTCATGAGTCTCTCTCCTTATGAAAAAAAATTCTATTTTTGTATGTTTTTGTTTGTGTTTGGTGTCATTACAGGATCACACTTGGTATTTAGTCCCACTTCCTAAAGGAAGAAAGTTGGTATGATGTAAGTGGATACATCACATCAAGTATGTAGCAAATGAAATAGTGGATAAGTACAAAGTATGCTTAGTTTCAAAGTATTTTTTACAAGTAGCAGGTATTAACTACTCCAAGACCTTTCCACCTATGGCCAAGATGACTTCGATCCACATTACCATTGTAATTGCAGTTGCATACTATTGGGATATTTTATCAGTTAGATGTGAAGAGTATTTTTCTTCATGGGGATCTATAGGAAGATATTTACATGGAGTAGCCATAGGGATTCGTTTAGGATTCTTCCTTGGTCTACATACTTAGGAAGTCTATCTATGTCCTCAAGTAGGCCCCTCAGGCTTCGTATACCAAGATGGACTCCTTTCTCTTTACTATTGGATTCTCACATTGTCATTCTGATTCCAACATTTATATCTTGTGGTAGGGTGATGCTCTCTTACTCCTTGTGTTATATTTCGATGACTTGATCATCACTAGGAGCTCATAATCCACCATTTAGGCAGTTAAATTTTCTCTTCAAGATCACTTTTTTATGATAGACTTGGGTCTCTTGCATTATTTTCTTAGGATTGATATTACTCAGTCTACATCAAATATTTGTATTACACATACCAAGTATGGACATGATCTGCTTATTAGGTTTCATATGGATGATTGGAATCCAGCTCTAAATCCTTTTTTTTAGATTCAAGCTTGAGACTCATTGCTCCACTTCATTAGTAGATGTTATATTATATTGTCAACTTGTTGGGATTCTTATTTATATGACTCACACACATCTATATATTGCTTACTCCATTGGTATGGTTTCCCGCTTTATGTAATAACCATATGAGCTTTAATAGAAGGCTTTCAAATAAATACTTCACTATATTTAGGGCACTCTATAGTATGGCATTCACTACATTGCAAGCATTAGTATTGAGTTAGTAGGGTATACATATTCTAATTGGGCTGGTGATTTTGATGATTATAAGTCCACTTCTGGTTACAGTTTCCACTTGGGCTCTAGTATTTTTTGTTGGTCAAGCAAGAAGCAATATGCTATTGCTTTATCATCCACTAAGGTAGAGTATATTGGGTCTATTAATGCCATCACTGAGACCATTTGATTTTATAATATTCTTATTAAGTTTAGCATTGCATTTCGTCAACCATCTATCATTTTATGTGACAACCAAAGCACAATTGCCATCACTAGGAATTTGGTTCACTATTAGAGGACTAAACACATAGATATTCACATGTAATACGTCAAGGAGCTAATTCAATATTGCATCATTGATATTTAGTACTGTCCTACAACTAAATAGATTGTTGATATCTTTACCAAACCTTTCACAAAAAGTAATTTTATTTAGTTATGTGATTTATTTTGGGTGAAGGATATTACTACTTAGGGGGGTACTTTTAGTCTTCTCTTTTTTCTCTCTTTTGGGGGAATTTTTTCCTACGGATTTTCTTCTTATTGTTACTTTATGAGAGAACTATTGTACATGGGTACTTTATGAGAGAACTATTTAGGTAGGCAAACATACCCACCTAAGTTGTACTTATGGGGGGTGTTGGTGCATATATTTATTTTTGCATTTATTTTATTGCATTACTAGTGCACCTATGATTAGCTTGCTTAGGTTAGTCTACTCTAGTTGAGTTAGTAAGTTGCTATGTTTGGGTTGCACTCCAAGCTACCATATTGGATTAAGTTGAGTTAGTACGTTGCTATATTCTTCCACTTTTCATTTTGAAATCGTATGTGATTTCTTTTAAGATATTTGGATCTTGGTTCCATTGCTTGTATTCTAACTTTTATTGTTAGTTGATAAATCCTTCGAATTTCTTGCAATTTGCTTCAAAAAAATAAGATTTATTAAAGAGTGATATGTTGGTTGTAACTAAAGAGGTCAGAAAATGAAGTCTACAATAAGTGATATCAATGCCACTTTTATTACATTTGTACTAAAGAAAGGCAAGAAAATATTTTGATAATTTTTATTCGATAAGCCTTTGTACTATGATATATAAGATCATTTCAAAAATTATGGAAAATAGATTGAAAAGCATTCTAGGCTATGTTATCGAAGACAAACAAGGTGGTTTCATTTATGGTAAATAAATTATTGATGGTAATCACTGCAAATGGCCATATATTCTCTTCATTCCATGGAAAAACTAAATATGCTTATGAAATTAGATATGAACAAAGCATATGATAGGGTTTGCTAGCATTTTCTACATGATATTCTCAAAATGTTTGGTTTTGATTAAATTTGGTGTGAATGGATTAAATATTATTATAGCGCTTTGAAATATTTATTTTGATCAATCATTATCCTACTACTTACTTTAAGTCATATCTTGGACTTTGTCAAGCTAATCAACTATCTCCTTATCTATTTATTATTCTTGCAGATGCATTAGGAAGAGATTTTTCAAATACAAATTTAGAAGGAAAAATCAAAGGTATTCAGGTTGTAAAAATTGGTCCCTTCAAATCTCATCTCCAATTTTTTTATGATACTTTTCTTTTGGGTCATCCCTCAATCAATAAAGCCATGGAGTTTAAACTAATATTATCATACTATGAGAAGGTTATTGAATGGTTAGTACCACAAAATTAAGAATTTTTCATTAACACTACCCTATATTTATGATGAATTAGTATGGATATTTGAGGGTTTAAAATTTAAAAAAAAAATCCACGTACCTACTTGGGTATTCCTTTGTCTCATAAAGGAAATAAAAAAGAGCGTTGGATCTCTTGTTTGGATGGAATGAAAGCTTGTTTGGTAGGTTTAAAATATAATTTCTTAACCATGGTGGGAAGGCTACAACTCATAAAGACTACATTGCAATCCATACCTATCTATATGATGTCACTTTCACGATTGTGAGTAGGTATAGTATCAAAAATTCATAAAATTTAAAGAGGATTTGTTTGGAAAGTATGTTAGGAAAATTTTAGGCTTCACCTTTTTAAGTAGGATAAGGTTTGCAAAGAAAATAATACTAGAGGGAAAAGCTTAAGGAATTCCATACTTATGAGTTTGGCCTTAGGAAAAAACATGGGTGGGGATTATTTAGAGATCAAGAAAAGAGTTGGAAAAAATGTTATTTCCAAAATATATAGGCTCTTTTCATGCAATGAAATTATTTAGGAAAATAATCCTATCCAAAGCATCATAAATAAGGAACTTTATATTATATAGTTTTTAATTGAACAAGAAACATATTATATGGTAAGTCAATGAGGATAATTATATACATTTTTGGCCTGATGCTTGGTTTAAGCCTTATCCTCTTATCTCTTATTTGAAATGGTAACCATTGGATTGGTTATGTCTAGCTTGTAAATGTCAAAAAGTCAAATAATATAATAATGTGAGCAACAACTCCATATCATGGATTTGTATTAGTAACCTAGTTGAAGAAGAAGAACTCAAAAAAATTGTAGATGAGCTTTAAATTATGCTTCAAGAGTTTTATTTATCTATTTTAATATAAAAATATAAGTTGATTTAGAATTTATCAAAATATGGTGGAAAATCGATCAAGTTATGGATATGAGAATTTAGAGCAATCAAAATTTTCTACTCCCAAACATTCCCCTTGGAAGAATGTTTGGTCACTAGAGGCTCTCCCTAAGACCTCAACTCTCCTTTGGTTAGTAGTTCAAAGTAAGATATTATAGTAGAGAGACTACAAGAAGATGAAAACATGGACCTTTCATATGTGCATTGTGTGAGAAGGATCTAGAAACATCAGACCATTTACTTCATCATTATCCTTTTGCTCAGACCATTTGGGGTTACTTTTTTTAAATATGAGAATACATTGGGTAGATCTATCAACATTGAAAGAGTGGATGAAATGTTACATTAATTATTTTAAAGCTAAAACATTATGTATTCTATGGGGGATTGGTCCTACCATTATTTTTTGGAATTTATGGCTTGAAATAGTATAAATTTCAAAAACAAATGCCCAAGTTTGGAACTAAATTATTACCTTTATTACAAAAATTTTATAGATATGGTGCCCATCATGAAAAGTCTCAAGTGTAGAAAAAAATATGCTAGCCACTTGGTTATAGGATTTTAATGTACACGAAAGATCCATTTGTGACAATGGTATTAAAACGAAGGATTTGCTTCAATATATGGTAAAATAAAAATATCCAAATATTAGGTTTATCAAAATTAATTTTTATGGTGCTTCCTACAAGAATGTGGTGGTGGTGTTTTATAAAATAATGAAAGTAAATTTATCCTCACTCAAAATCATATGGAACTTCAACTAACAAATGAAGATGCTAGGGAACTTCTTGCAGGGATTAAAATTATTATTTAAAAAGGATGGAAAATATTTCAATTGAGGGGGATTCACACATTATCATTAATGCTATCAAAAAAATGAATGTGGAGATTGTATTAAAAAAATATTATTATTGATGTTCATCATCTATTATTTGAGGCAATCTCATGAAAATATGAGCATATCTATAGAGAAGGAAATCAAGCAGCAGATAATTTAGCCAATCACGATGTTGATATTCATCTTGATGAAACTTAAATATTAAAAGGCAATTGACCAAGTGATATTTTATCTTCTATTCAAAATGATGTCAAGGAGTTGATTATGGGAACATAGCACTTTGAGTAATATGAAGAATATATTTCATAGAAAATGAAATGAAAAATATTTTTGATAAAAGAGCAAGCTTGAAGAACACAAGCTTATACTGAGGGGGGGTGAATAGTATAAGACCACTTTTTACTTTACTTTTCAAATTAATATTATGCAATGTATAGATAGCAATGTCAATGCAGTAACAAAAGTTATGCACAAATCATTACACACAATAGAGACACCATAATTTACGTGGTTCACCCAATGTGGGCTACTCCACAGAGAAAATATTTCACTAAAATTTTCTCAATCAATATTCTGGGAATCCTTTCCCTATTACAATGTTTATGGACCTCTGTTCAAAGGAGATACCAATCCCCTAAATCAAGTTCATGGATCTCTATCCATAGGAGAACTCCTTATCCTCTACTCTGGCTGGTGATCCTCTAGAAGACTTGCCTCCACTACACTGGCTTGTGGATCTCTCAACTTAAGACTCTTGTCCCCACTCAGAAGACTTTTCCTCACTACCCTGGCTGATGGATATCTATCCACTAGAGACTATTGTCCTCTCTCCTTTATCACCTACAAATATCTATCTCAAATTTGCACTAAACATAGTACTTCAAACTAGTACAAATCAGCTCAATCTCTATCTCTAGTCTAGCACAAACTTATCCTCAAATTTGCACCAACATCTCTCCACAAGTCCACTCAGAACTTGCTCAATTCTGCTCAACAATTCCACTTAGAACTTGCTCAAATATGCTCAACAAGTCCACTCATAACTTGCTCAATCTACTCAACAAGTCCACTTAAAACTTGCTCAAATCTGCTCAACAAGTCCACTAAGAACTTTCTTGATTTGCTCAACAAGTCCACTCAAAAATTCCTCAACAAGTCCAATCAAAACTTGCTCAATTTTCTCAAAAATTTCACTCATAACTTGCTTAACTCTATGCAACAAGCTCACTCAGAACTTGCTCAATCTACTCAACAAGTCCACTCAAAACTTGCTCAACTCTACTCAACAAGATCACTCAAAAATTGCTTAAACTGTTCAACAAGTCCACTCAGAACTTGCTCAACTCTGCTCAACAAGCTCACATAGAAATTGCTCAAATCTACTCAACAAGTCTACTCAAAAATTTCTCAATCTTCTCAATAAGTCCACTCAGAACTTGCTCAACTCTGCTCAAAAAGTCTACTTAGAACTTGTCCAAATCTGCTCAATAAGCTCACACAGAACTTAACCAATCTCATAGAAACATAAAGAGAATTTTTAGAGACTCAATATATTCTACACTCAATGCTCAATCAACTCAAATTAGAATATAGAATAGTTTGTCTTATGGAACTTGAACAATCACTTCATACAACCACTTGACTAGGCTCAACCAACTCTACTCAACCAATCACTTAATAAAACACCCCTTTCTCACAAACCCTAGTCCAAGCATATAACCTCCAACTCAAAATATTTCCAACAATGCTCAATAACAAATCTCACATAACAATGATACTCATGTTCTTTTCAAACCCTAGTTCAAGTTTTTTTCATAACAACTCTCTTCAACAACAATGCTTATAAAACAATCTTCACATAACAATGATACTCATGTTCTTTTGGACAACCCTAACTCAGGTTCTTCACACAACCAATGGCTTCAACAACAATGCTTATAAAACAAGGTTTTAATAACAACTCTTTATTCCAAAAAAACTTGAAGCAATTACTCAAACACACTCAAAAGGAAACCCTAATCAAGTCCTTTTCACTCCAAACTTATTTTCCAAATTAACCAATCAACTCAACCAAGGAAGAATTTGCCCATACCTTTTTCTTGACAAGGATTAGACCACACAAATCTACCACACTCACAATCACTTCTTTGCCAATCTCAAGAAAGGTTAGAAGATAATAATTTTCTCAATGAATCACAATACAAAATGATATCAAAAAAAATACACCTTATCACTCCAACTTTAAAATAATATCCAACACCTTCATAATAATCTCTTTGGAAAAAATCCCTTTAAAAATAAACTCAACACTCTTAAATTCTTACTCCTCCAATATGCAAATCTAATAATTAAGACTATAAAAAATAAAATTAAGCTCCTTATAACTCCAAATTTTATTAAAAACAATTTCCAAAAAACACCAATTTTCAACTAGCAACTCTTTCAACTATTTCCAACTAGCAACCCCTTTTAACTCCCAACTTTAGGCAATATTAAAAATAATAAAAAATTAATTACCTTGCCTATGGAGGGATTCAAACCCTCAATGCAGCCCACAACCAAAACCTTAGCTGCGGCTGCAACCGTCGCGTGAGCTATGTGCTCGCTTGGAATGTGGAAGCACCACGTGCTTCAAAAGTATCCTCGCCTTGCATTTTGCAAAATGTGCACCTTGCCTTTGGCGCCTTCAACCCAACACAACTGCCAATCACAACTGTCATGTTTCAAATGTTGGTCTTCTTGCATCCAATCACTCTAACCACTGCCCTCTTGCCACTAGGCCACGTTGTCCAAATGACTTCCAACTGATATGCACCTTTCCACTTATCTCTATTAGATGGCATAGAAAAACATGAATTTTTTAGTCTTTTTCATGAGCTTAATTCACATGCAATTTTTCTGTTCGAGCAAGGATAAAAATTAATGTCCCTTGGGCATGGTTTATATAATAATTTCCACATTTATTTGAATACGTCAACGCTTCAAATTTTCTTTAAACCATGTGACGTCGACACTTCAAATTTCTTCCAACTATAGAACGTGGGCACTTTAGACTTTATTAATTTATAATTTATTTAAATTATTTTGAATTTAAATATTATAAATTAATTCTTATAGAAACCTTTGGGCTTATTAAGTCCTTCTTCCTAGATTTCAAATGACAATCTTGACAACTTGTTTCTTTATGAAGTCCTTGACATTAATGATGACTTCATCCGATGACATCAATGACAACTTTGACTTAAGGACTCAAAATGTCCAACAATATCCTCCTTTGTAATTGATGGCAACCCAAAAAATCTTTTTACCAAAAACTTGACTTCTTATTTTGTGTTGCTCCCCCTGGGACATTGCTCCACCTAGCTCAATGCTCTCTTCAAGTATCAAGTCTCTCTCCCTTACTAAAATCTCTCCCCCTTTGACATCAATGGCAAAGGGTCACCTTTGGGGTTTAGGGCTAAGAATGAGCCTCTTAGCTTAGCCCCTCCCCCACCTTCTTTTGAGGTGGTTAATTTTGGGGTGGGAGTATTTCTACTCCCAAAAAGCACTATTCTTTACCTTTATCCTCTTTTCTTATTATCTAAATTTTTTGATTCCTTTGACTATTTCTATCCATGTCCATGTTCTTGTCCATGTCTACATTCATGTTCTTATTCCTGTTAATGTCCATGTTCCTGTTCCTATTCCTGTTCCTATTCATACTTGTTTCTGGAATGTTTGCTCTACACCACTTTGTTGTGTGACCATAATTATTGCACTTATAACACTTAATGTTATTATTCCTTGGAGGTGCAAATTTCTTATGATTTCTCCTAGAGAAGTCATATCCTCTTATGTCATGAACTCTGCAATTCATTGCCTTGTAACCAAACTGATTACATGAGTAGAAATACCCATGGAAAGTTTATATATTCCCATATTGATATCTTTCATGTGTCCTACACTATGAAGCCATGTTCCCAAACCTATGACATGACAAGCATCTTCCATTGAATTTTCCTTGTCTTGACCTCATTGGTCTCTTAGTCTCTTTTGACCTATTTTGATTGTTGTTCCATATGTATCTTCTTTGTGCATTGTTCATATTTTTGTTAAACTCTCTATTGTCCAACTCATCCTCAGGTGTCTCACTATATTTTTTTGAAGTATCTTCATCTCAAGTTTCTTCTCCTCCAAAACTTGAAGTCGACTCTCCTTCCCATTTCTTTTGAACCTGTTCAAATCCAATACATGTTTTTTTTTATGTAGGATTTTGTATCTTGATGAACTTATCCAAGTTATTTGAGCTATTTTTGAACCCTTTCATATTGACCTTGGAGTCTTCTAAATAATCTCTTAGTAGTGCCACTTCTTGTGCTAAATTCTCATATTCTAAGATCTTTGCTTCTAACTTATCTTTGAATCTCTTTGCCTTAGCCTTTGATTTTTCTAAATCCTCTATAAGAAATATTCCCTCTTCATCACATTCTTGAAACTGAATTTCAAGTTTAGAGTGTTGCTTTCTTACCTTCTTTACCATGCCAAGGGCATAAATAAGTTCTCCCTTGAGATCATAACCATTATTTTCTAAAATATTTCTCTATTTGTTTGCCTTTGTCCTCATCTTTATTTTCTATTGGCTTTTCTTCTATAGGATCACTTTTTTCTTCTTCTAATTCCATTAGAGTATTTTCATCTAGTATTTCAAATGCATCTTCATATTCATCATCACTAAAACATAATCATTCCTTGTACAATAATCTTCAAGATGTCTGAATTTACCACATCTAAAATACTTGAGAATTACTAGATTCCTTTTCTTAACTTGCTCTTTTTCTTAAATCATAAACAAGACTTCATCTCTATCATTGTCTAAAAAACTAGCATCACTATCACTTGAGTACTTACTTGCCTTATCTGCATAGTAGCTCCTATTTTGCCTTTGGAAGAACTTATTTCCTTGTCTATTTTGTCCATCCTTGCTTTTATTTTGATGTCTATATTTTTTTTATTCCATGTTCTTGTGATCCTGTTTTTCTTTACCATTGTTGTTCTTGGGTTCTTGACAATTTGTTGCAAAATGTCTATACTTTCCACAATTGAAACACTTAACAGATCTTAGATCTCTAGATATTCTATAATATTTATCTCTTCTACTGTAATTAGCTTCTTCATCACTGGATGACTCATTGCTTGATTTCTAACTTCTTACCCTTTGTTTTATTGAATGCTTTTAATGTTGCTTCCTTCTAGAGAATAGGATATTTTGTTCTTATCTCAAAAGCTATGAGCATACCAAGCAATTTATCTTTTATTAAAGTATCACCATCCATTGATACTTCTATAGCAGAAACATGTTCACTAAATATTTTTGGAAGAGTTCTTAAGACTTTATCATAAACAGCTAATTCTTCATTCTTCATTCCAAGTCCTTGCATATCATTAACAAACTCATCAGTTCAAATTAGATAAGCACTAATATTTTCCTCTTCATTCATTCTTAATGCTTCAATTTGTCCTTTGAGATTTCACATCTTTGCTTTCTTGACACTTTTATGTCCTTCATGTATATTTTGCAATTTATCCCACATGTCTTTTGCAGTTTTACAATGCATAACTTTCATAGACTCTGTTCTACACAAACCTCTCACAAGTGCATTCATTGATTTTGAATTATAGTGTTGTAAAAGCTTACCTTCCTTATCTATAGGAGGATTGATTAAGGTATCATATCCAAATTCCACTGATTCCCAAATTTCATTGCCAAGTGTCATCAAGTAGATATTCATCATCATACTCCAATACATATAGTCACTTCCATCAAATACTGGTGTTGAATTATTTGAGTACACCTCCTTATATTTTATTGTGTTCTTGTTAGCTTTTCCTTCAAGATGTTAAACTCTTCTGAAGGAACCCGCTTTGATACCAATTGAAGAACACAAGCTTATACTAGGGGGGGTGAACAGTATAATACCACTTTTTACTTTTCTTTCCAAATCAATATTATGTAATTTATAGATAGCAATTTCAACAATAGTAATCAAAGCAATGCACAAATCAACACACACAATAGAGATACCACAATTTATGTGGTTCACCCAATGTGGGCTACTCCACGGAGAAAATATTTCACTAAAATTTTCTCAATCAATCTTCTAGGAATCCTTTCCCTATTAAAATGTTTATGGACCTCTGTCCAAAGGAGATACTAATCCCCTAAATGAAGTTTGTGGATCTCTATCCACAGGAGAACTCCTTCTCCTCTACTTTGGCTGGTGATCCTCTAGAATACTACTACCTCTACTACACTAGCTTATGGATATCTCTTCACTAAAGACTCTTATCCCCACTCAGAATACTTGTCCTCACTACCCTAGATTATGTATATCTATCCACTAGATACTATTGTCCTCTCTCCTCTATCACCTCAAAGCTCTATCTCAAATATGCACTAAACACAGTCTTTTGGTCTAGCACAAATCTGCTCAATCTCTATCTCTGGTTTGGCTCAAACTTATCTTTAAATATGCACCAAACTCTTCTCCACAAGTCCACTCAAAACTTGCTTAATTTTGCTCAACAAGTCCATTTAGAACTTGCTCAAATCTGCTCAACAAGTCCACTCAAAACTTGATCAATATGCTCAACAATTCCACTTAAAACTTGATCAAATATGCTCAACAAGTCCACTTAGAACTTTTTCAATATGCTCAACAAGTCCACTTAGAAATTGCTCAACTCTGCTCAACAAGTCCACTTAGAACTTGCTCAATCCGCTCAACAAGTCCACTCAGAACTTGCTCAACTTTTCTCAACAATCTCACTTAGAACTTGCTCAATTTGCTCAACAAGTCCACTCAAAACGTGCTAAACTCTACTTAACAAGATCACTCAAAACTTGCTCAAAATTTTCAACAAGTCCACTCAGAACTTGCTCAACTCTGCTCAATAATCTCACTCAAAAATTGCTCAAATATGCTCAACAAGTCTACTCAAAACTTGCTCAATCTGCTCAATAAGTCCACTCAAAACTTGCTCAACTCTGCTCAACAAGTCTACTCAGAACTTGTCCAAATTTTCTCAATAAGCTCACACAGAACTTAACCAATCTCATAGAAACATAAAGAGAATTGTTAGAGACTCAATATGTTCTACATTCAATACTCAATCAACTCAAATCAGAATATAGAATAGTTTGTCTGATGGAACTTGAATAATCACTTCATACAACCACTTGACTAGGCTCAACCAACTCTACTCAACCAATCACTTAATAAAACACCCCTTTCTCACAAACTCTAGTCCAAGCATATAACCTCCAACTCAAAATATTTCCAAAAAATCTCAACAACAAATCTCACATAACAATGATACTCATGTTCTTTTCAAACCCTAGTTCAAGTTATTTGCATAACAACTCTCTTCAACAACAATGCTTATAAAACAATCTTCACATAACAATGATACTCATGTTCTTTTGGAAAACCCTAACTCAGGTTCTTCACACAACCAATGGCTTCAACAACAATGCTTATAAAACAAGGTTTTAATAACAACTCTTTATTCCAAAAAACCTTGAAGCAATTACTCAAACACACTCAAAAGGAAACCCTAATCAAGTCCTTTTCACTCCAAACTTATTTTCCAAAAATTAACCAATCAACTCAACCAAGGAAGAATTTACCCATACCTTTTTCTTGACAAGGAGTAGACCACACAAATATTCCATAGTCATAATCACTTCTTTTCCAATCTCAAGAGAGGTTAGAAGATAATAATTTTCTCAATGAATCACAATACAAAGTGATATCAAACAAAATACACCTTATCACTCCAACTTTAAAATAATATCCAACACCTTCATAATAATATCTTTGGCAAAAGTTCCTTTAAAAATAAAATCAAAACTCTTAAACTCTTACTCCTCCAATATGCAAATATAATAATTAAGACTATAAAAGATGAAATCAAACTCCTTATAACTCCAAATTTTATTAAAAACAATTTCCAACAAACACCAGTTTTCAACTAGCAACCCTTTCAACTATTTCCAACTAGCAACCCCTTTTAACTCCCAACTTTAGGCAATATTAAAAATAATCAAAATTTAATTACCTTACCTTTGGAGGGATTCGAACCCTCAATGCAGCCCATGACCAACACCTTAGTCGCGGCTCCAACCACTGCATGAGCTACGTGCTCACTTGGAATGTGTAAGCACCACATGCTTCAAAAGTATCCCCACCTTAAGTTTTGCAAAATGTGCACCTCGCCTTTGGCACCTTCAACCCAACACAACTGCCAAGCACACCCACCGTGTTTTGAATGATGGTCTCCTTGCGTCCAATCACTCTAGCCACTACCCTCTTGCCACTAGGCCACACTACCCAGATGGCTTCCAACTGATCTGCGACTTTCCTTTTATCTATATTTGCTGGCATAGACAAACACAAATTTTGTAGTCTTTTTCACGAGCTCCAATTCACATACAATTTTTTCGTTTGAGCAAGGATAAAAATAAATGTCCCTTGGGCATGGTTTATATAATAATTTCCACCTTTGTTTGAATACATTGGTGCTTTGAATTTTCTTTAAACCACGTGACGTCGATGCTTCAAATTTCTTCCAACTATAGAATGTGGGTGCTTTAGAATTTATTAATTTATAATTTATTTAAATTCTTTTGAATTTAAATATTATAAATTAATTCTTTTAGAAACCTTTGGGCTTATTAAGTCCTTCTTCTTGGATATCAAATGACAACCTTGACAACTTGTTTCTTAAAGAAGTCCTTGACATTAATGATGACTTCATCTGGTGACATCAATGACAACTTTGACTTAGGGACTCAAAATGTCCAACAAAGATATATATGGTCTAATAACCTAATAGCAAATGTAATGTTTTAGTTTTTTGTTGAGTGTCCCCTAATTCAAGCCATATACAACTTTAAAAAAACTTGATAAAGGTAGGAGCAAGTGTGATCTAGAATTGAATGTGATACAATAATGAATTCAAGCTAGGAGTGAGCTCCACTAAATAGAATGGAAAGCCATACTTGAAAGCTTGAAGTGGAAGTTAGGACTCTCTAGATAGAATTATGGATGCCTGAGTTGGAGATAATACTAAGAGTGAATATATGGCAAGTTCAATTGAGGAAGCAAATATTACATCAAAAATTATTATCAAGGATGAGATGATCAAGCATGATATAATGGTTCTTAAAATTAGAGGATTAATATGTAAGTTTCATAGATACTAGTCAGGGTTTTATAGATTTAAAATTGGATTAGGTGAAAGTAAGGATTGAATTCAAATTACTTCATAAATTTTCTTCCTATATGTTTTTCCCTCATCATTTTCTATAGTTTGAAAATCAATTATAAAAAAATAGATGGTGGTCTATGGTTTAGAGGGAGATATTATCTTTATTTAAGACCATGAAGTGATATTTTTTTGTGAATATGGAAACTAATAAAAATATTCTAGTGTAGGTTAGGCTTTTTGGAATTTTATTTCAACTTATCAATAAAGATATTTTAAAGAATACTGTAAATACCGTAGGGGGGTTCATTAAGGAGGGACCAAATACTAATAAGTGAAATTATTCTATATATACATCGATATGTGTTGCTATGGATATTTCAAGACCATTTCCATAATCTATTAAGATTAAATCCAAATAAGGAGAATGAGATCAACTAGTTGATTATGAAAGCATTGCATTTTGATGTCATAATTATTATGAGATTGGACATATGACAAGAGATTGCAAAGTGAATACAATAAAGAAAGAGATAAAAAATCTTGATCATGACATAAACTTCAAGATAAAGTAAGGCAATAATACTATAGTAGAATCTATATTAGATAAAGGATAGTCCACTCCAAATAAGAAATAAAGAAAGTCTATTGAAATTATTAGATGGCAAAGGCTACTACAGTTCACTTGGATCAACCATTAGAAGAAACAAGGAGACAAGCGTTGAGAAAATATAATGTGCAAGTTCAAATTCATAAAGAACTAAATGTGCAAAGGACAATTTGGAGTAAAATTTTTAAAAGAAAGGAGTAGAAGAAGTCAAATTTATTCCAAGTAAATCATCTTCATTTTTCTCAAGTAGTGTAAAAATCTCTCTTGGCATTAGAAATGAAAGTAGTATAGAGGTTATTCTATTTACTTTAGGGTTTCAAGAGTAGCACAATAAAGAAATTATGATGGAGAAAATTTCATAGCAATTTAGAGTTTCTAAGGAAGCATAAGAAGGCAATTGTTATGGAGAATTATTGTTGCACTTAAGGTTTACAAGGAAATATAATCAAGAAAGTGCTTTTGATATTATTCCTTGCACTTTAGATCCTTCAAAATAAGATAAACTTATAGATGACAAATATTTTTATGAATAGTATGAAAAAATCAAATAGATTGATAAAGATGAAATTGTTAGTTGGAATGAAAAGATAGGAAGACTCATGAAGCAAAAACAAATATGAAAATTATATCTTGCAATATTAGGGGCATGACTAAGAACCCCAAATAATAAGTACTAGGGAAGTAACAAGTTGTTATGGCCAACATATTTATAGATATGGAAACTAGGTAGAAAATATTTTAACCATTCATAGTGTTGATTTTCATCTTAGAAAAATTCAAATTTTAGAAGGTAACTCGACAAGTTAGATTTTATCTCTTAGTAAAAAAGATATAAAGGAATTGATTGCAAAAACTAGAAGATGATGAATATATTTGATAGAAAGACAAATGAAGAGTATCTTTGATAAAAATATAAGTTGGATATTATTTCATTAACCTGGTAGCAATGTAATGAGAGCAATGTAAATTTTTGTTGTTTTAATGGGAGTGGCTAACCCCAATAGAATCCACATATAGGTTATTTATTTAATAAAATAAGAGGAAAAAGAGTCATGGTTTATTTAAATTTAATTGTTATAAGATTATACATATGAATTATTTTTTAATTTATTTACTCCTTTATTATAAATATTAATTTATTAAGAATTATTAATTAAAATATTATAAATATTAATTATTTGTTGATATTATTTTTATTTGGTTATAAAGGATTTAAATGAGTCTAGGTCATATTATTACGATATTTTAACAAAGCACAATGGTATTATGATAGATAATTATACATTCAATTAGTGAGAAGATTTAAACTTGAATGTCCATATTACGAACTATATTTTTTAATTATTGAACTTGTCCTACTTAATATTATAAATGTCAATGAGCCATAATAAAGTGTGAGCACAATCGAAAGCAAGTGCAAGTGTGATATGGGAGTGAGTGCAGCTAGAAATAAGGGCAAGAGAAAATTGAGAGTGAGTGTAGATGGAAGCGAGGGTGAGTGCAATTTGATAGTGATTGCAGCCAAACATGAGTGAGTCTGCAAGCCATGAGTGAGTGCAATCGAAAGTGAGTGTAAGAATGAGCTGGGAGTGAGTGCAACTGAAAGTGATTACAAGCATGAATCAAGAGTGAGTGCAACCAAAAGTGAGTTTGAGCATGGTCTAGGAGTGAGGAGGAAGTGTAAGAAAGGAAAAAAAATAGAAAGCAAAGTGTGATCAAGGAACAAGTGCCACTTCTTATTCCAGATATTAAGAGAATTTGAAGTATTCATTTGAAGAAAATCTAGATAAAATGGAATGAAAATAATTTGTAAAAGTCCTTACCGAAAGTATGAATGGCCAAGTTGGAAGTATGGATGCCCTAGCTAGCAATAAGAGAAAGAGTGAATCTATGGCAAACCCAGTCCAGGTGCCATATTCTACACCATAAGTGATTATGAAGGATTAGATGATTGAGCATGATATAATGGTTCTTAAAACCATAATATGTAAGTTTCATGGATATTGGCCAAATTTTATTGAGATTCAAAATTGGATCAAGTGGAAGTGGTGATTGAATTCAAAATAGTCCATGACTTTTCTTCCAAAAGTATTTTTCCTCGTTATTTTCTCCAGTTTAGAAATAAGAGATAAAATAATGGATGAAGGCCCATGGTTTAGGGGTAAAGATGCATTATATTTAAGACCTTGGAGTGAGAATTTTATGTGGACATAGAAACTATTAAAAGGCTTCCAATATGTATTAGGCTTTTTGGACTTCCTTATCAACTCATCAATGATGAGGTTTTGAAGAATATTGGTAATACTTTAGGTGAATTCATCCAAGAGGGACCAACTACTAAGGAGAAAATGTATATTGTATACACTCGAATATGTGTTGCCATGTATATTTTTAAACCTTTACCAGTCGATTAGGATTAAATCTAAATCAAGAGAATGGGATCAACAAGTGTATTATGAAAATATTGCATTATGATGTCACAAATGTCATAAAATTGAGCACATGGCAAGAGAATACA
Source organism: Wollemia nobilis (assembly GCA_028583015.1). Taxonomy (NCBI): domain Eukaryota; kingdom Viridiplantae; phylum Streptophyta; class Pinopsida; order Araucariales; family Araucariaceae; genus Wollemia; species Wollemia nobilis. The sequence continues at coordinate 18,412,267 of JAQPPZ010000521.1, forward strand.
AAGTGAAAATAGAGAAAGAAATGGAATTTTTTAGGCATGAGGGTAGTTTCTATATCACTCCAAAATTTTTGCACCCTTACCTTTAGGCTAAAGGATCCGCGCCCGGAAGGGGGATGTGAGAAGGATGGAACGGTACCTTGGACTGAGAGGCCCTTTGAAGGTCTCGCCTCTCGAGGGAGGGGTATTAAGGTGATTTTTCGACGGATGGTGGGGTTCACCAGGAAACGTTTAGTGGCAGTCTCCATGCCTAGGTTGGGAATGTGTTTGATGTGTTCAATTTTGCATTTAATCATTCAAATCCTAGGTTTGGCCAAATGAATATAAGTTGTTCTATATGAAATGTAGATTTAAATGAAGATAGAAAACAAATTTAAGTAGAAAATACAGAGAATAAATTAAGTGAAGAAATCCATACCTAATTCGGATGTTTGATGGAGGTTCTGATTTTTGAAGCAGTCAAGATCGTCTTGAATTTGACAAGATCGTCTCCGATCTGACAGGATCATCTGAGATCTAATGAATTCGTCAGACGAATTCGTTAGAGACCTGCAATCAGAGAAATGGACACAGAATACAAAAAATGCAGCTATGTTGATAAAGGAAAATGATGTGAAATGACAAAATGATGTTAATAAGATAATCCCAAATAGAAATGCAAGTAAATTATCATGCTTTAATAGCTAATCATGATTTTATTATGTATTTAAGCTACATGGGTGAACTCCAAGATGCAGAATAACATGAAATAATAATAAAACTAACTAGATGCAGAATAAAATAGCAGAAAGGTATAGGAAAAGCACAAACTCTGGGCACTGATTGCCCCCAATGTTGATTGCAGTCGAAATCATTTTGAATTGGGATGTGATCGTTCGAGATTGTACAAGATCATCTGCGATGATCTGAGCTTGCTCTGGCTGAAGAATAACAGAGTTCCTACAAGAAAAATTGAAAAGCACAAATGCAAATGATAATCCAGGGTATTATAATGCATGCAAAGATCAAATTATAGGAAAATTCAGCTAGGGGAATGTCAATGGGAGTGCCTAAGATTAAATAGGCATAGGAGGGAGGTTAGGAGGTTGGGGATCATCCCAATTTGGGAGATCTCCAACGGGGGAAGTCTCTAATCGTGCAAACATGCTTTTGCCCAAGTTAGAGACGTCGTTGAAACAGAAGCTAATTATGAAAAATCAGTTTTGGGACGAAATCATCTAGACGTTCTTCTCCAGACGAATTCATCCGATCTGAGGTGATATCGTCTGATCGGTGACGATATCATCCAACGGTCACAACAAATCCTAAAAATGGCGTAGAAAATGAGGAAATGGGTAGTAGGTGATTTGGAGCGGTTTTGGGGTTGAAATTTGATTTTGAATTATTTCTAAGGTAATTTTAATTATTTACTAAGGTTTACTGTGCCAATTTTAGGGTGCTACATTTTGCCCCCTCTTTAGTGAATTTTTCGAAGAAAATGCCTTAAATATGAGTTCTTCTCGATCTACGAGAAAGCAAAAATTATTCCCCTTTTTAGGCAATGATTCTAGGTCGAATCGTATGACAGCTTACTATGGTGCCCCCTCCGTGTTTTTACCCAAATCGAACGTTTGAGGTAAAAATGCGGAAAAGCAAAATTTAAAATGTTTTTAATTGTTTTTTGAATAAAATTAAGAAAAATAAGGAAAAACCCTAATTCATTTTTACTGTTCATTTTCTTGGTTTCTAGAGCTCTGCAGACAAGATGGTCGAGACAGCGCACAGATCGACAAAGGTCCGACGTGGACTACAGGTAAGGGTTCAAACTTAGTTTAGAAGGCTTTAATTTTGAATTTCATTTTTTTTAGATTAATTTTGAATGATTTTTGAGCATCGCGGCCATTTTTGGGCCGTCGATGTCATCGGGATGAAATCGTCTCAATTTTGTCGAAATCGTCTCGATATCGTCGATTTTGTCCAAGGGCAAAATCGATGATATGGGGACGATTTCGTCCAATAAGGGACGATTCTCTCTTGCAAAATCGGAGACGAATTTGCTCAAATTTTGGATGATATCGTCCAATAGTGGACGATATCATCATTTGTATGAAATTGAACTTGTTTTACTTGCATTTTTAATCACTGTGTTATTAATTATTTTTATTGTTTTGTTGTTTATGTTGCAAAGAGGATTATTAAAGAGCAAGGAATGGAAATACGGTGGGCTGAGGGATTATTAAAGTGTTCATTAACCATGATTTAGATGCATATAACCATACCAGACTACTATGTAAGTCAGGTTATCAAGATCTAGAAAATCCATAATCAGACATAGGTCTGTACAAAAGAAGGTCTCTAATGTGACAGACATATCACCATGCTAGGAGTTACCCAAGGCCAAGCGGGTTGGGCACAAACCACCTGTTATGGGGCTTACCTCACAGTTTTCGAATAATTGAGAATTCCAGGGATTCAAGCTCATCAACCCTTCTTTTCTTTTCAATGGGTAGGGAAAGGGATTTTATTGCTTTTGCTTTTGCTTTTCTTCTTTTTTTTTTTGTATTTTTTATTGATATTTGAGATAATGCTAAAATATTGTTGTGATGATTCAAAATAACCTTTTTCTTTTTCTCTTTTTCTTGAACTTTTTTTTTTTTTTTTTCCTATGCTAGGGATACTTGCTCGGATTAGCTGTAGAGCAAGGGATTTTTATTCTGGTTAGGGGTGAGCTTGTCCTTTTGTCAATTCTCAAAGATTCTAGACCATGTGCATGATAGGATAGCAGGGGAAACTTTTCGCTCAAGAAACCACTTCTACTATGTAGCATAGCATGGACATTACAAATATAATCATTTTATTGTGAAAAGATATGCTTGGTTTAAGTAAATAACAAGATCAATTCTCCGTGCTCAAACTTTATTTAATGCCAATGTGGACTTTGATATAAGAGAGATTAATAATCATAACAAATAAAATCAAGATATTTATTTTTGTGTGTGTGAAAGTGCGGGATTCCAAATAAATGCTAATTTATCCAAAATAACTGAAAATAGAACTGTAATACTTCACAATTTGAGAGGTATGAAATAAAAGATGTTTTTTTTGAATATTTTGATAATTTTGATGAATTGAAAGAAATACAATGTGATTGTTTTTTGGAATTTTGAAAATTTACTAAAATGAGACAAGATGTACAATATATACAATGACGAAATTACCAGAATTATGCATAATATCGCTTAAGATGCATAATATTCATAGGTTCTTTTAAATCTTTACCATCTAAGGTAGCTAATTTGTATACTCCCGGTTCAAATTTAGCAGTGATAATATATGGTCCAAGCCAGTTGGGTTCAAATTTACCTTTAAGGTCTTTAGTTGCATTAGTATTTTTTTTATTTTCTTTTAAAACAAGGTCGTCGACCTCAAAGGATCGATGACGAACTTTCTTAGCATATGATCTTTTAAGCTTATTCTGGTAGGCATGAAGATGCTCCAAAGCATTGATGCGCTTTTCATCTAGGAGTTCCAGCTGACTGAGTCCGCAGCTCGATATTCATCTCCTACTTTGGTATCCTGAAGTAGTAGAGCCAAAGAAGGAACTTCTAATTCAAAGGGAAAAATGGCTTCGACGCCATAAACCAAGACAAAAGGTGAAGTACCTGTGGGAGTACGCACACTAGTGCGATATGCCCACAAATCTGGATATAATTGAATTTGCTAGTCGTGGCCAGATTTATTAACCAATATTTTAAGGATTTTAATTAAGGTTTTATTGGATGCTTCTACTTGACCATTACCCTTAGGATAATAGGGAGTGGACCAGCGATGTTGAATCTTATATTTTTGGCATAATTTCTTAACATCTTTATTCTTGAAACAATTTCCATTGTCTGAGATGAGATTTGCAGGAATTCTGAACCTACAAATGATTTGATTAAAAATAATTTTAGAGACTTATGTTCTAGTGTAGGAAGCTAAAGGCATAGCTTCAACCCACTTCATAAAATACTCAATGGCAGTTATGATGAATTTGTGTCCATCAGATGACACAGGATTAATTTTGCCAATAATGTCTAAGCCCCATTTTGAAAAGGGCCATGGAGATGAAATAGCCTACAGTTCTTGTGCAGGGGCATGGACAAGGTCAACATGTTTCTGGCACTTGTCACAATGGCGCACATAATCATGTGCGTCAGTTTCCATGGTAGGCCAAAAGTAGCCTATCCTAAGGAGCTTTTTAGCAATGACACTACCACTGAAGTGTCCTCCACAAGATCCATCGTGGGCTTCACTCAAAGCTGATTTGGATTCTTCTAGATTCAAACATCTCAAGAGGATACCTTCAAAAGATCTCATATATAAAGTATTGCCAATTATTACAAATCGACTTGCTCGTCTACGTAATAACTAACGCTAGTTTCTATTTGAACTGGCAGGGAAAGTCCCATTGTGAAGCAAATCAAATATATCTATATACCAAGGTTCAAGAGTAGTTTCATTGATTAGAAACACATCCAAAGGTTCTAAGCATGACTTATTTGAAGCGGGTTCCTGGAGTCGATGAATAATGATGGTGGCATATTCGTCATCTAACTCCAAGGGCAGAAGAGAGGCAGTTGCGGCCATAGCATCGGCCGCACGGTTGCTAGTTCATGAAATAGCTTCCAAGGCAACTTTATAAAACAAGGACAAAAATTGCAAAATGTATGCTTTATATGGGCATAATTTATCATCTTTGGTCTGATAAACTTCATTAATTTGGTTTATAACAAGTTGAGAATCACCAAAAACTAGCAAATGTTTAATTTTTAGCACCAAAGCCTCTCGTAATCCAAGGATTAGAGCTTCATATTCGGCAGTATTATTGGTGCAAGAAAATTTTAATTTAAAGGACAAAGGTATAATGTGTTTTTGCAAAGATATTAAAATAATACCCATACCATCCCCACTCATGCATCGGGCTCCATTGTTCAACATGGTCTGCCTCTAATTGAAGGCATTCATTAGGAAACTCAATGATGAGGGGATGGGTAGACTCTAAGGGTGCAGCAGCTAATTGATCTGCTATGATTTGACCCTTAACAGACTTTTGTCCTATGAACGTGAGTTCAAACTCACTTAGAGCAAGAACCCACTTTGCTATGTGACCCGATAAATAAGGTCGACTCATGAGATACCGCAAGGGATCATATTTAGCAATGACATATGTTTTCTGATTGAGCATATAATGGTGTAATTTTTGCATAGAAAATATGACTGCTAGACATAGTTTTTCTAATGCTGTGTAGTGGGTTTCATAATTAATTAAAGTTCAGCTAATATAATAATTAGCACATTCTCTTTTCTCATCATCAAGTTGAGCTAACATAGCTCCTAAAGCAAAATCTAAAGCTAAAATATATAGGATAAATGAGCGATCAGGTCTAGGCGGTGAAAGCACAGGTGGGTTAAGGAGGTATTGTTTGAGAAGTTCAAAAGCTTCCTTGCATTCGTCGTCCCAATTAAAATGGACATCCTTCTTAAGGAGCTTAAGAAAGGGACTGGTTTTGTCTGCCACCTTATCAATGAAGAGATGGATGGCTTGAAGATTACCTTTTAAACTTCGTAACTCAAATATATTAGTAGGTGCGGGCATATCAGTGATAGCCGCAATCTTGAGAGGGTCGATTTCGATACCACATAAAGAAATTAAAACCCCTAATAGTTTATTGGACTTGACTTCGAATATACATTTGGCTGGATTTAATCGAATAAGATATTCTCTTAACCGATTAAATACTTTTCTCAAATCATCTAAATGATCATCTTCATTAATAGAGCAAGCTATAATATCATCTACATAATCATGTAGGATATCATGCATCATATCATGAAAGATATAAGTCATGGCTCGTTGATATGTTGCACCTGCATTCTTTAAACCAAATGGCATCACTTTCCAACAAAAGGTACCCCAAGGGGTAATAAAGGTTGTTTTATCCTGATCTTCAGGAGTTATCTTGATCTGATTATAACCAAAAAATCCATCCATTAGGGACATCATTCCACTCCCAACAGTAAAATCAATGATTTGATCCATGTTTGGAAGAGGAAAATCATATTTAGGGCATGCAACATTAATATCTCTAAAATCTATGCAAACCCTAACTTTGGTAGCTTATTTCTTGGTTACTAGAACTACATTCGAGATCCATTCAGCATAATCAATAGCTTATATGAAAATAACATTCAGGAGTTTTTCTAACTCCCCTTTGACTAGCAAGGCCACTTTGGGATGCATTTTTCTAAGTTTCTATTTAACAGGTTTAGCATCCGGATGGACTACTAGGTGATGCATGACTACAAAAGGGTCTAAACCTGGCATATCTTCATATGTCCAAGCGAAGACATCTTCATATTCTTTAAGTAATGCAATGTATTGCTCTTGTTTTTCTTGGCTTAATTCTGACCCAATACTGATGATGTGAGGATTATCCTCAGTTCCAATGTTAACCTTAATGACGTTTTCTACTTCCATGTGTAGATCTCTTTCAAAATTAGGTGGGGCAGGTGAAATGCCCAATTCTTGTAATTCCTGTAAGGTTAACTTGGATAATTCATCTTGAGGAGTCGTGGCCTCAAGCTGGGCTATAGTAGGTATAGAACCATCAAAATAAAAATCATTGTGTAACAACTCTTCAACGGAGACATCATGAAAAATATCTCCTTCCAACTCATATTCAGATTCGGCAATCATTTCAAGGTAGGCTATGGATAGCATATTGCAGGTAAAATTATTCTTTGGATGCAAATTAATCTTGTTTATCTAGATAATCTTGATAAGATATGAGATGGTCATCATCCTTAAATGGAAAGGGCTGACCCTTACTAGGAAATATGCCCACACCACAGTGGGTAGGCCACGGTTCTACCTCGAAAGGTTCTTTCATACCATTTTGGAAAGGTCCCAAACCTTTCCCTTTATAGCCCAATTTAAGCATTATGGATTTAGCTTTAATATATTCATTAGCAAAATAGCATCGAGCATATCCATCACAATGCGTCTTGATGTTTCGGGGTATTCTTCCCCAATCATATCCTTTATAAACAAAAGCACAACTTTCGACTTGGTAGATACTTCCCATAGGTTGTGGGAGGCCCAAGGTACGAGGAGAATGTGGGAGTTTATTTAAAAGGAGGGAAGTCTGCATGGCAGTGTTGATCTCTTTTGATATAAGAATTTTAGAGAAATTGGGTAAGAGCTCATCAGTGATAGTATAAGAGGTAGAAGGAACATTTCCTTGATCTTTTGATGTGGGAAGAATGCCTGTTGTGGATGATGATGTTATAGGGATATCGATGGATGAGTATATGGGTATGGAAGATATAGGAGTAAAATGGGAAGCATTGGGTGTAGGTTTAGGCTCTTTTCGAGGTCCTAATGTGGTTTTTTTAGAATATGGTTGAGTTAAATGTATAGGTGTAGTTGATGGGGTAGATGATGTTATGGGTGTTTGTTTCACACGTTTGGATGGATGATAAGAACTAGGATGTGTGGATGACAAAGCAGGGAAAAATTACACTCCAACGGGTTCTACCAAAGCACACATATCAAAGGGTCTAGGATCACCATGAATGGTAACCAACTGGTTTTTAAATTCAAATTTAACACACTGATGTAAAGTGAAGGGTACCGCTCACATCGCATTGATCCAAGGGCAACCCAAAAGTATATTGTACGATGTAGGGCAATGTACAATAAACATGGTTGTATCTAGGGTTCTAGGACCAACTTGCAAGGGTATAGTAATGACTCCACACGTTTCTTGTGTCTTGTCATTGAAGGCTTTGATAATCATATCCGTTCTTTTCATCTCATCACTCCTAAAGCCAAATCATTGGTAGAAGTCAAAAGTACATATGTTTAAAGATGAACCATTATCAATCAAGACTCGTTTAACAGCTACATCTCCAATTAGGACAGTAATATATAAGGGGTTATCCTTATGTAAACTGTGTTGTGGGATATCTTTATCTCGAAAGTCAATGCAATCGACTTCTCGAGTGATGATAGTATTGGACATGGCTTCAGGTTGAATATTTTTAGGTACCATCATTTGGCTTAATGTGAGCATTAACTCATCCCTATGGGTAGGAGAAGATCTTAACAAGTCCAAAAGGGAAATTCTAGTTGTAGTATTGGATAATTGTTCATTAATATTGTAAGGAGGCTTAGGTTGAACATTAGACATATGATTCCTTTTATTGGGATTTTTCAAAACAAATGGAGCTGATCCATAATTTTGAGTTTGATCCTGTTGAGATTTTTGAGCCTGTTGTCTGGTAACAACTCCGATGGTACCTACAATGTTATATTGAAGATGCTGAACTAGTCTCGGTTGAGCGTTTATGGCTTGTTCATTAGGAAGGAACTGATTAGAAGAGGATCGAGTAGTAACTCTTCTAGGAAATGATTCTTCCAAAACCATAGCATCTGTGATAGGTTAAATCGGATCTGATTCATTTTCAAAACTATTCGATTGGTTTGAGGTGATGTCTATTTCACTTTCAGTATCCGATTCTACATCACTAGGATCCAGTGTTTGAGTATTATATAGGGGTCTGGATGTAACCATGGAGAAATTTGTGCCAAATATTTGAGGATCCTGAACAGATAATTTTCTGCTAATAGTCCCTACATATTGGGTAGGAGGGGTAACATTATGATGTTCGATTTTATTAGCCACCTCTTTGCCATGCTACGATAAAGGATGTTGAAATATGTCCAATGATTTATTGGCATTCTGATTCTAATTTTGTGGAATGTTCTTTTGAGTGTTATTAGGAGCATTTTGTTTAGGTTGGAAGGCTTGCACCTCCATTTCATTATTATCAATCAAGTCTTGTATTTTATGTTTTAATATTTTGCAAGAGTTTGTAGCATGTCCAAGTCCTCAATTAAAATCACAATGTAAATCAGCTCTGTATCCGGGTATAGTTGGATCAAGTTCCCGGATAGCTAGTAATTGAATCAAGCCTCGTGCTAGTAATTGAGGAAGAATGGTTGATAAAGGTTGATTCAATCTAGTAAATTCTTGGGGTGGTTTATCAGGAGGTTTTAATATAAACTTTTATGTTGTCTTCATTGTATTAATATTAGCAATGTTTCTACTATCAGTGACTCCATCACCTACAACTTGTTTGTTTTTGTACTAATTTCTAGATGTTTTCTCATCATCTTTCTTTTTAAGCTGACCTCTTCTAATGAGAGCATCTTCCACCCTTCGAGCTAGATCTATAGCTTGATCGAATGTGGTCAAGGTAGCAGTTGATAACTCATAAGATATTTGTTCTTGCAAGTTATTAATAAAAATGTCTAACATTTCCCTATAAGGTAGCACAAAGTGCAGTTTTCTTGTCAACTGCCTCCATCTAGCTAAGAAATCAGCAAAACATTCATCTTTGTCTTGTTTTAAGTTGTATAGATCTTTAATGGTCATGTGCCTCTCGATGTAGGCACTAAATTGATGGACAAAAGATTCAGTTGTTTCTTCAAAATTTCTCAAAGAATGAGTGGGTAGTTGATAGTACCATTCTAATGCCATTCCTCCTAAAATTTTTGGGAACATTTTTAGTAATAGCAAGTCATCATGTGATATATCATGACATGCTATCCTAAACATGCGAAGATGCTCTATGGGATCTTCAGTTCCTTTATATATAGGCAGGACGGGCATGGGGAAGTGTTTAGGGTATTGTTGTGCTACAACTATGGGATCCAAAGGTTGACTACACATCTCTTGATAATTGTACGAGGGATGGTAGGGATCTATCTGGTCCATGCGGGAAGCTAACTGTTTCACCATGGCTTCCAGATTACTGGTTTGCCCACCATATTGGTTCGGTAGGGCATTAATATGGGAATTATGAGCATATGATGGAGGGACATGAAGATTAGATGCTATATTGCTATTGTGTAAATTGTTGGTAGGAAGGGTGTTATGAAGAAGTCTTGAAGTTGTATTATGTTGTATCCCAGATTGTTGAAAATTGGTGTTTGGCTTCATTTTAGGTTTTTGTCGATTTGAAGCATATTGATCTATAGTTTGGCAAAATAAAGTAGTGAATGAAGGTCTCTTTTGTGTGGGAATGATTTTAGGTTCAATAACAGGTTCCTTAGGTTGGGAAACCTATTGTTGTTGTATGTTCTGAATCATAGTGACCATATCTCTATTGGATGGTCCAGCTTTATCACTTTCTTGATCAACAAACGACAAGGGATTAGTGTGTATGTTAAACATATCTTCCATGGCTGCTTGAGTGTCACTAATTTGGCCTCTATCAATATGAACTGCCATATTAAGAGCACCAATATTATTATTGAAGAATTTCCAAAAATGATCTAAGTTATCAAAAGCAATAGTTTCGTCTAGAGCCATTCTAGGGGATGAGGATCCTTCCTCTTTAACATTTTCTTCTTGTTCATCTACAACCAGCTCGTCTTTTGGCTGTTCTAGAGTTTCTCCTTTCGAAATTGGATCCTGAGGAAGGGCATTTGATTTTTTTGTTTTCTTTCCTAACCAATCTTCTTCTTCTTCTTCTTCAGTTTGTTTACCATTCCTAAGTCTAGTCATTGTGCTTAAACTTAGATTTCAGCAAATATATATATTTATATATATATATATATATGCAACAAGTTTAAGAGGTATATATTTTAATTATATACCTACTATAGTATTAAAAATAAAATGTTTTGGTTTTGTTATGTTTTTGGTTTTTTCTTGTTTTATAACAATATTATAAAGATAAAAAACAACACACTAAATGCAAGAAACAATAATAATGAAAGCAATGATCTAGTTTTCTATAAACAATTTATAAATATCATTAATGGGCTCAAGTTCTTCAGGAGTCATGAAATGTTCCTCTTCAAATTGGAAATTGTTTTTAGGAACTTAACAAAGTGTGCTATAGTGATATTATATGTCTCAGACTCTGGTTGGTAGAAATAAAGTTCATGGCAATATTCTCGATATAACACAGCTCTAGGAACTCTCATCCACCTTTTCCTATCTGCAAGATCAGATTCTTGGTCCTCTATACGACCTAGGAATTGGTGCACGATGGCTACATTCTCGAGGAATTCCTCAAAGGTATACAACTTAGAAGACACAAGGGCTCTTCTATCTGCTAACCACCTATGGCAAGCTCTCTGAAGTTCATGATAAAAAATGAGTTTATTGGGATCCAAGATTCTATCTAGGACAAACCTCTTGATTTGCCTAAGTTCAGTTGCTCTAGATGAAATGAGATCTAATCTCCTATTAAGTTCGTCCCATAAAAGTTTGTTTCTATCTATTTCAGGCACACTAAGCACAGAATTAATTTATATGGATGCTAATTGGTTTTCAACATTTATAGTAACTGCTAGTCTTTTCTTAGGAGCTACCATCTAAACATGATATGCAACTTAGTAGTTTTCTAATGATTTTAAATGCATCTATGTTTTTTTTTTTGTTTTCAAAAGGTTTTAGTCTCACGTCGGGTTCACGCCCGAAAGGGGGATGTGAGAAGGATGGAACGATACCTCGGATTGAGAGGCCCTTTGAAGGTCCCACCTCTCGGGGGAGGGGTATTAAGGTGATTTTTTGACGGATGGTGGGGTTCACCAGGAAATGTTTAGTGGCAGTCTCCACGCCTAGGTTGGGAATGTGTTTGATGTGTTCAATTTTGCATTTAATCATTCAAATCCTAGGTTTGGCCAAATGAATCTAAGTTGTTCTATATGAAATGTAGATTTAAATGAAGACAAAAAATAGATTTAAGCAAAAAACATAGAGAATAAATTAAGTGAAGAAATCCATACCTGATCCGGATGTCTGATGGAGGTTCTAATTTTTGAAGCAATCAAGATCGTCTTGAATTTGACAGGATCGTCTCCGATCTGACAGGATCGTCTAAGATCTGACAAATTCATCAAACGAATTCGTCAGAGACCTGCAATCAGAGAAATGGACACAGAATATAGAAAATGCAGCTATGTTGATAAAGGAAAATGATGTGAAATGACAAAATGATGTTAATAAGATAATCCCAAATAGAAATGCAAGTAAATTATCATGCTTTAATAGCTAATGATGATTTTATTATGTATTTAAGCTACATGGGTGAATTCCAAGATGTAGAATAACATGAAATAATAATAAAACTAACTAGATGCATAATAAAATAGCAGAAAGGTATAGGAAAAGCGTAAACTCTGGGCACTGATTGCACCCAATGTTGACTGTAGTCGAAATCATCTCGAATTGGGACATGATTTTCTGAGATTGTACAAGATCATCTATGATGATCTGAGCTTGCTCCAGCTGAAGAATAATAGAGTTCCTACAAGAAAATTCGAAAAGCACAAATGCAGATGATAATCTAGGGTATTATAATGCACGCAAAGATCAAATTATAGGAAAATTCAGCCAGGGGAATGTCAATGGGAGTGCCTAAGATTAAATAGGCATAGGAGGGAGGTTAGGAGGTTTGGGATCATCCCAATTTGGGAGATCTCCAATGAGGGAAGTCTCCAACCGCGCAGACATGCTTTTGCCCAGGTTAGAGACGTCGTTGAAATAGAAGCTAATTATGAAAAAATATTTTTGGGACAAAATCATCTGGACGTTCTTCTCTAGACGAATTCATTCGATCTGAGGTGATATCGTCTGATCGGCGACGATATCATCCAATGATCACAACAAATCCTAAAAATGGTACAAAAAATGAGGAAACGGGTAGCAGGCGGTTTGGAGCGGTTTTGGGGTTGAAATTTGATTTTGAATTATTTCTAAGGTAATTTTAATTATTTACTAAGGTTTAATGTGCCAATTTTAGGGTGCTACAGTTTCATTTTGAAACAAGGAGATTATATCACAAGAGAAGCTAGGTCAAATCAAAGATTTTCCACTCCTAAGAAAGTAGTTATAAAAATCCCTCTACATCATCAGATGGCAAAAGCCATTACAGTTCACTTGAATATGTTATTAGAAGAAAAAAATGATATGGGGGATGAGGAATTACAATGCACAAGTTCAAATATAGAAGGAGCTAAAGGTGTGAAGGAAGAGGGGAAGGCAAATTTTAAACAAAGAAATATGGAGAGATAAATTTTAAATCAAATAAGGTGAAGGAGGTCAAGCTTAATCCAAGTAAATCATCTTTATTATCCTCAAGTAGCATAAAATTTTCTCCTTATAATTAAAATGATAGTATGAGTGTATTCCTTGCACTTTAGGATTTCAAGAGCAGTATAGTAAAGAAAACATATGGAGGATATACAATGAAATTTAGGTTTTCAAGGTCAACATAAGAAAGTGATGACTATGGAGGATCATCTATGAAATTTAGAGTTTTCAAGGCAACATAAACAAGTGCTAATGAGGCTATTCCTTGCACTTTTGACTCTTTAGGGCAACATAAATTTTGAGAAGATAAGTCTCATTTTGAAAATTATGATAAATAGAAAAGATTGATGAATATGAGAGTGTTGACGAGAATGGAAGAAGGAGAGGAAGGCCATCAAAGAAAGAAAAAATAGAAAGAAACTCAAAAGGATATTGATTTGGAAAGCCAAAAAAAATATCCCAGGTGTTAACAAGAAGTGGGGCTAAGCCCACTTGATTTTATTTTAATACAAGAAATAAAATTAAGCGGTGAGGAACATAAGGATGCTTCTAAGAATATTTAGAAGACACGTGGTTGTTTAGAAGTTTCTTCTATAGGATTTTCAGGTGGTATTGCTATAATATGGGACAAATACAAATGGGATGGATAACTATTAGAAGAAAAAATTAATTGGGTTGTTGGATTATTTTGTAGGAAAGAGAAAAACATCAAAGTTGGGGTTATAAATGTATATGCTCCAACTATAGTTACTCCTTGTGAAAGATTTTGGAAGGACCTTAGCATATTTTTGTCAAATACAATGATGACTCATTGTGATCTATGGATTATTAGGGGTGGTTTTAATATTGTTCTATCTCCTTTGGAAAAGAAGGGTGGCATTCCATGATGGTTTAAATTAATGCAATATTTTGTTTCATTTGTCAATTCAAATGACCTTTGGGATGTGTTCAAAATCACGGCCTCGATGGGAGAACCCATTGAAAAAATTCAAAAGCAGTTCCTTTGGTTTGGATCGGAGGCCTCAAGAAAGCTCCACCTAGTAGCTTAGGATAATGTCTGCTCCCCCAAATATCAGGGAGGTCTTGGTCTTTGCTGAATCTTAGTTGCCAACCTAGCTCTCCTAGCCAAGTAGGATTGGAGAGTAGTGACTAAGTCCAATATTGAATGGGTAAACATCATGAAAAGAAATTACCTTCAGCACCAGGCCTTCCTCCAAATGCCTTCCCCATGCAATGGTTCCCATTTTTGGAAATCCATCACTCATACCCAGAACATCATCCTCGAAGGGTCTTCCTAGAAGCTTGGGAATGGGGCCAACATCAACTTCTAGGAAGATACCTGGGTCAAGAATTTCCCCCTTATCAACAATCCTATTTTGATCCCTACCAGGCATTTTACTGACAGCAGATTCAGGCTCAGGCTTGCAGACTTCATTTCCTCCAGCCTGAAAGCCTAGGAGTGGAAGAAGATCAATTTCATAATAAGAAATGAACCCATTAGGGAAGCCATGAAAGGGATTCAGGAGATCCAGCGATCAACTTTCCTCCTCCATTTCAACAAGAGAGATGAGCGATGTTGGAAAGGCACCAATGATGGGAATTTATCTATCAAGACCTTAGCCTAGCTTATTGAGAAGATGGGTTCCCAGGGCACCCCCAGCTGTGATAAGGTGGTCATTAACAAGGTGTGGATCAAATACCTCATTCCCAAAATCATGCACTTCTATTGTATGACCATCCACAACAAAATCCTTATTGGGGACAATCTCATGCGATGAGGGATCATGGTGCCGAATAGATGTTTCCTATGCCTCTAGTCCTAGGAATCTGTTCACCACATATTGATGGATTAACCCTACTCTAGAAGTGTTTTCTCCCTAGCCACCCAAAGCTTTCAGGTTAGCTGTACCTGGCCAAACTCTGTCAAAGAGTTCATTTTCCAATGGCCTAAGCCCTTCAAGCATCCCAGGCTAAGATTTTTGTGGGAATTATTCATCCATCACATCTTCTGGTAGCTTTGGTTGGAGTGCAATAGGCAAGTTTTCAACAAAGGCCCTAGAACCCATGAAGTCGTAGCTATCAGAGCCCTTGCTTATGCCACCAAAAATTCTAGACTCATCCCTTGTCAGGCCAGCCCTACTCTAGGGATTGAAGAATTTCTCTATTCCACCCTCAAGATTTCCCAGGATCATAGTAAGTCTCAAAAACCCAAAAAAAGATAGATCTCAGGTCACTTGGGTCCCTCCCCCCCAAGGTTGGCTCAAGGCTAACTTCGATGGTGCCTCCAAATGGAACCCAGGCAAAGCAGGAGCAGGAGGGATCTTCAGAGATCATAGTGGCAAAATTCTTAAGGCCTTTGTTGAAAATCTGGGGTCCCAGACCAACAACTTCTCGAAATCTAGGGCCCTCTGGAGATGTATTGACATTTCCAAAAACCTGGCAATGCCTGTCATCTACGAAGGTGACTCGGAGATCATTATCAAACTCATCCAAATAAATAGCAAGGGTGGGAAAAATATAGAGAACATTATCCAGGAATGCCAACTAGACCTTTGCAATAACGATCAATCCCAGATCAAACAGCATGTGTTCAGGGAGGCCAATCAAGTGGTCGACACCTTAGCAAATAGAGCAATCAAAGAGATCTCCCTCACCATTTGGGAAGACAAATTTCCCATGGAAGTCATCGAGAAAGTCAACCTGGATAATAACAAAAGATCAAACACTTAGCTCTACCAAAATAGGAGGGTGCCTCTTCTCTAACTTTGTTAGAATGTTCGCAAAGGCCAATCATCAGTGGCCAAATTTTACTAGTGGTTCTAACCACATAAAAGGTGTCTCTTCGACACCATCAGTCAGTTTATTTTGGTTTAGCTCGGTTGTTAGTTTTTATTGGTTTTTGACTATGATGCTGGTTTTTTTGCCCTACATTACGAATGCATATGAACTATTGTAAATTGGTGTTTTTGGCCTGCATTTCGAATGCAAATGATCTTCTTGTAAATAGAGGTGGGTACCTTCAACCCGTAAGTAAATAAATTTAAGTAAATAAATTTTACTTTACCTACCAAAAAAAAAAATGACCTTTGGGATATTAGTCCCTCAATATTTCAATATACATGGGATAATAGATGCATTGGGAAAAATCATATAGTAGAAATATTGGATAGATTCTTGTTATCCAATAAATGGCTACAAATAAAGTATATAATCTCTTTAGATATTTATTGTGAGTAGGATCATATCACAAACCCATTCTTTTGACTTGCGAGTTACCTAATAATGGTCATCCAAAGCCATTTCACTTTTAGTCTAAGTAGCTCCAAGACCCTATTTTTTTCCAGATGGTTATATTATGGTGGGATGAATTAAAATTTGAAAGATCATGCATGTACAGGTTTGTTCAAAAGTTAAAATTCTTAAAGGAACAAATGAAGATATAGAATGACAAATATTTTGGTAATATTTTAAAGAAAAGAAAGAAATTGAATCCAAGCTCAAAAATTTACAAGAGATAGTAGAAATTAATGAAATTGATCAGGATTATTATGTGAAAGAAAAATAATTACTTTTTATTATCATAATACACTGAAAAAGGAGTCATATTGGTTCCAAAATTTTAAAGATAAATGACTTAAGGAAGGAGATATAAATACAAAAAATATCCATGCTACAACAAAAATAAATTTTTCTATTCATCATATCAAAAATATTATAACTTCATATTGAAGAACTATTGAGGACGAAGAAGATATATGGAAGAAATTAATTATTCAAAAAATATTTTGTTAGATTCTAGGAAAGATAAGGAGGCACAAGAAAAATTTCTACAAAATATTTCATAAATTATCACTCAGGGACAAAATGAAATCTTGATGAAGAAGATATCTATGAAGGAGCTCCATAAAGCAGTTTTCTCTTTCCATCCTAATAAGGCATCTAGCCACGATGGATTTCCTACAATTTTCTTTCAAAAAATTTAGGATTTATTGAAGAGTGACATGTTAGTTGTGGTTGAAGATGCCTAAACAAAGAAGGCTATAATAAGTGAGATCAATGTCACTTTTATTACCTTGGTTCCCAAGAAAGGCAACACAAAATATTTTGATAATTTTCATCCAATAAGCCTTTGTGATATGATTTATAAGATCATTTAAAAAATTATAGCAAATAGGTTGAAGGGCACTCTAGGGTGTCTTATCTTATAGGAACAAGTTGGATTTATTCATAGTAAACAAATTATTTATGGTATAATTATTGCACAAGAGGCCATACATTCTCTTCATTCCATGAAAAAACTAGGTATGCTTTTGAAATTAAATATGAACAAAGCATATGATAGGGTTTCTTGGATTTTTCTACATGCTATTCTCAGAAATTTTGGCTTTGATTATAGTTTGTATGAGTGGATTAAATTTTTTTGTAGCACTGCAAAATTATTTATTTTGATCAATGGTTCTCCTGTTGAGTACTTCAAATCATCTTTTGGAATTTTTCAAGGTGATCCACTTTCTCCTTATCTATTCATTATTTTGGCGAAAGTATTAGGAATATCCCTTTCAAATGTAAAAATAGAAGGAAAAATCAAGGGTATTCAAGTTGCAAAAATAGTCCCTTTTAATGTCATATCCAATTTTTTGATGATACTTTTCATTTGGGCCATCCCTTAGTGAGTCCATGGAGTTTACATCAAATTTATCATGCTATGAGAAGTCTATTGGACAGTTGGGAATACTACAAAATCCAAGATCTTTTTCATTAATACTACCCTAGATTTATAACAAATTATTGTGAATATTTTAGGGTTTAAAATTGAAAAATTCCCATAAACCTACTTGGGTATTCCTTTGTCTGATAAAGGAAATAAAATGGAGCTTTGGATATCTTTTTTGGATACAATGAAAACTTGCTTGGTAGGTTGGAAAGGTAAGCTCTTAACCATGGAAGGAAGGCTACAATTCATAAATACTACATTGCAATCAATTCTTATTTATATGATATCACTTTCAAGGCTGCCAATAGGTATTGCATCAAAAATTAATAAAATTTAAAGAGAATTTCTATGGAAATGTTGTAAGGAAAAATTTAGGTTTCCTCTTTGTAAGTGGAATAGGGTTTGCAAAGGAAAGAATATTGGAGGAGCAATCTTGCGAAACTACAAATTCATAAATTTTGCATTAGGAGCAAAGCTTGGGTGGAGATTATTCAGAGATCAAGGAAATAATTGGGTAAAAATACTACTTCAAAAATATATAGGTTCTCTTGATGCAATGAAATTATTTAGGAAAATAACTCTACCCAAAGGATCATCAACATGGAAATTCATATTAGAGAGTTTGCAATTGATAAATAAATATATTAGATGGTCAATCAATGAGGGGAGTTATGCAAATTTTTGGTTTGATGCTTAGTTGAAGCCTCATACTCTTATATCTGACTCAAAATGGAAACCATTGGCTCAAGTGTGCCTAGCATGTAAAGGTCCAAAGGTCAAATATTATATTATTATGAGCAAAAACTCCAAATAATGGATTTATTTTAGTAACCTAATTGAAGGAGAGGAACTCAAACAAATTGTAAATGAACTTTAAAAAATACTTTAAGAGTTTTATTTATTAATTTTTACACAAAAGGATGAGTTGGTTTGGAATTTATCAAAGGATGGTGGATACTTAGTCAATATGGGATATGAGGATTTAGAACAATCAAAATTTCCTTCTCCCAAAGATTTTTCTTGGAAGAATGTTTGGTCATTAGAGGCTCTCCCTAAGGCCTCAACATTTCTTTGGTTACTAGTTCATTGTAAGATCCTTACAAGAGAGAGTCTACAAGAAGAGGATATTATGGACCCTTTAGATGTGCCTTGTGTGAGAAGGATTTAGAAACGTCAAACCATTTACTTCTTCATTTTCTATTTGCTCACACTATTTGGGGTTTTTTTTTTTTAAATATGAAATTGTATTAGGTAGTTCCATAAACATTGAAAGAGTTGATAAAATATTGGATAAATTATTTCAAAGCTAAAGCATTATATATTCTTTGGAGGATTGGCCCTATCATTATTTTTTGGAATTTATGGCTTGAAAGGAATAATAGAAAATAAATCTCAAAATCATGCCTAAGTTTGGAACCATATTATTGCCTCTCTTGCAAAATATCTACAAATATGGTGCTCATCATGGGAAGTATCAATTGCAAAAAAAGAGGTGCTTATAATTGGGATATAGGATTTGAACGTACATGGAAGAGTCATCTGTGAAAATAGAATTAAAACAAAGGATCTACTTTGATCTATGGTAAAATAGAAATATCCACAAATTGGATTTATCAAAATTAATTTTGATGATGCTTCTAAAGGAAATCTAAGAAAAGTTGGTGGAGGTGGTGTTTTTAGAAATAGTGAAGGCAAAATTCTCCTCACTTATTAATAATCATATGGAACTTCAACTAACAACTATGCAAAGGCTAGGGCACTTCTTACAAGGATTAAAATTGCAGTAAAAAATGATGGAAATATATTTCAATTGAGGGGGACTCACAAATTATCATCAATGCTATTAACAAAAATGGATGTGGAGATTGGATAAAAAATAATATTATTGCTAATTTTCGTCATCTATTACTAGAGACAATATCATGGTAGCGTGAGCATATTTATAGAGAAGGAAATCAGGTTGCAGATAAATTAGCGAATTATGGTGTTGATCTTCATCTCGATGAAATTTAAATTTTAGAAGGCAACTGGCCAAGTAAGATTTTATTGTCTTGTTGAGTGGTAATTTTACCCAATGTGAAATTACACTCTTCCTTAGGATTTTGATCCCAAAACCCTCTCTTGCAAATAAGTTAAGACAAAACAACTTCTCCAAGGTCTCCGCTATATTAGCGTTTGCACATGTGTATTAGAAATCTCAATAAAGATAAGTCAATTAATGCTAGGATGATTGCAAAATAACTATTAACAAGGGACATGTGTTGGTTCATTTTACCATGCTATGTTAATGATTGTTCATAAACCTTAAATGAAAGTAAATGTGAATTGGCCCTCATATGATCACGATGTAACCTTAATTCCTTTTATATTGGATGTTTTAGGATTGATTTTATCTTCCTTTGGATTAAGTAGATTTTAAACAAGTTTTTATCTTGCCTTAAATCCTACTTTAAGCATGAAATAGAAGATTAAATCTATCTATGAAAGTGAATTTAAAATGATGAAAAGATCCATTAAATTTAGCTTTTATCATGAAGATAAAGAAAGCCTTTGATGTAATTGATAAATTGTTTCTCTTTGATGAAATTAGTTTTCATAAAGAGACACCAATTTATTGCTTGAAAATAATAGCCTCATAATGTCATGATAAATTATCCCTCTCTAATGAAATTAATTTTCATTAAGAAGAAATAATTTCATGCTTTAAAACCAAGACCCTTGATGTAATGATAAATTACCCCTCTTCAATGAAATCAGAATTTTCATGAAGAAAGATGCATTTATTGCTTCGAAAATGATAGCTTATGAAATGTCATAGAATAAACTCTCCTTTAATGAAATTGAAATTTTCATAAAGGAAAGGTCATCTTATACTTGCGAATAAAGTATGACGCTGAAAAAATCCAATTTGGCTTCAAAATAAATAAAAAATGAATTTCTGAAATTATAAAAACCCTTAAAAATAGTAGTTTTCAAAAATAATTATAAAATCGAAATGACCTCGAGATGAGTTCGAATCTGTTGTGTATGATAGATTATACATCATTCTTCACAACCATGTAATTATTTTTATCATTTTATTTTTTTTTCGATTTTTATTTTAATACCTAAAATAAAAATAAAAATCTGTAAAATAAAAGTTGGAAAACTGAAAAATAAAAATCTGAAATAAATTAAATGCTGAAAACGCAGACATGCAAAGCTTTATCAGTTTGATAGCACCCCGTCCTGCAAAACCGAAGATGTGAGAAACTCTTACATGCAACCTAGTCTATTCAACCTGCATTTGCACAATCGAAATAAACTAAGTGTTAGCTTCCAGGGTACAAACATAAATTTCAGACTTCGAACATTCTCATGAAGTAATCATAAAAAATGCATTAAACTTCATTTATAAATCTGAAATCTGAAAAAGGAAAAAATAAACAAGTAAATCACAGCATGCAGAAATTTCTCCTTCTTTCTTGCTAACAAGGCCTAAATTTCTGAAACCACATTTGCATTAAAATAACATTTCCAGTTTTTACATTGTAGTTCCAGCAGCATTCTGGTTCTTTGGAAAAAAAAACCAGCCCCTTTGCCATGTTTGGATGACATATTTAAAACCCTCCACCAAAACCATTCACCTTCCGTTTTCATCTTCTCAACCTGTTGGTTTTAGCTTCGAAATATTTCATTTCTCTTGACCTTTGGTCTTTATTTCCTTTCGCATTCTTCTATTGAATGCTCCTTTCTTTATTATTCCTCCACTTTAATCAAGCCCCTTCGACATGTGTTGTTTGGTCCCTTATTCCAAGGGTTTCGTTGCATTCTACACATAACATGGTACGCAATATTTTCATCTTTTTTTTTTACTTGATAGCCATTGGACATGGGTCTCCCTCCTTTATGAAACAAAAAATTAGTATTTACCTAAAGGTCCTTCGATTAACATACTCTCATCCTTTACTCTCGCTGGAAACCGTGATTTGTGATATTCCCACATGCACACAAAATTGGGCGTTATCCTTTTGGAATCATTTATATATTATAATATGATCTAATAAAATATCGATTGCCCTTAATTTTAAACAACCCTTTATCTCCACAAAGGTTTTTCCACAGATGTCATCAATTTTTAGTCTCCACATGTCACTGTTTACCATACCGTCACTATTAACGATGATCTCTGCTCATCATGAGGACATGCCAGCTCAGTTGGGACTGTTTTGCTTTGTAACGATGTTGACAGACCTAAGAATAGCCACCTGTAGCATTCCACATATGTCTTCATCTGTCCATCGCATGCTCTATCCAAATATACAGTAGCTCATCAAATTGTTGCAACTTTTTCGCTACAGCCTACTATTCCTGTCAAATCCTCGGGTCGTGACTTCATCTACCATTGGAGTTTCCATCAAATTCTTCGTATTGCTTCTCAATATGATCCTGTCATTACCTTCAGTGTGACTCCAATAACGATACCCTTCACCGTCGACTGCATTTACTTCTTCGAAAACTACCCGATTGTATTGCGTCTAACCATCTTGTGTAAACATATTCTCCATTTTTGTTTGGGAAGCCTTCTCACTCCATCTAGTCCATCCAGGAGCTTTGCAGACCAAGTTGTCACTACGATGTCTCATCCTGACATTGCTCCTCTGCGTCATGGTCTAACTATCGTTGTCATCACCTCGCAACTTCCAGTGAAAACAACCTTGTCACCAATGCTTCACTTGTAGCTGATATCCACCTATGTGTTCGACTACGCTGTGTCTTATAATATGTTGCATCTAAAATGATGTCCATACACTCTCATCGTTAGATGATGAAACCACATCATCTCTATGATTATCGTTAATTATGCTCTACAATCCCTTTGTCTGGTGAGAAAATAGCATGCAAGAAATATTGCCATTTTCCTTTCCTTTAGGCTCAATTTTTATGTCGTACTCCCATCGAGTATGTTTCATTGTGTGCCCTTTGAATCTGTTATGGGTGGTTTATATCATAGCTTTGTCGAGCCCTTGATCGTTGGTTGATCAACGCCTGTCTCTGTTTTCCCCCACTACATCGACCAGCCTTCAAACTGTCGAATGAACACACTGCTCATATTCCACAAACTTCCACACAGTCGTTCAAACTCATCTACATCCTGCACATCCACACTGTGCCATGTTATGGCCTATATCCATGCCACATCATCATATCTACTGTGAGGTGCTTTCAAAAACCTTGGGTGTTCACCCCATTCTAGCTAGCAGATTGATTTAGCTTCCATGGATGTTGCTTATCGCTCACCAAATAAACTGTATCCTAGTTTTTCATCAACATCGTTGATTCTCTCATCTGCTGATCAACGTTGTACACATCGGTCTACTGTAGTGCCATCTAAGTGATGTACCAGGACTATCTCGCGTATGTCATTTACACCTTGATAGCTTGGTCCACGTCCATTGTGGGTTTCTTCCCACTATTTCCACATCTGCCAATGTTTTAAATGCCATGTTCATCTTTAGATTGAGGTAATTTCATCCAATGTTTCCTGGTGTCCTATGTGTTGTCTCACTCGCTATCCAAAATATCGATGAAACCCAAAAATGCAGTTTTGACAAAATACACTTTGGATAATCTATAAAAGAGTTGGATTCAATGATGTTTAATTTATCTAAACAATGTCTTTTTCGTTGGTAACTTCATTTACTCCCTCGAAGCTCTCATGGCATATGGTATACTCCACCCTGGAAGCTTCTCTATCTCGTCCAAACCTCTCATGTGCTCCACACATCGATCACCTTGCTGAATACACTGTGTTCATACTGCCACATAGTCTCTCTCGACGTCCGAGTGTTGTGGTTAGGCCTGTAGATGATCACCACGTCCAACACATTACAAGACATCCTTTCCACCATGTTGTTTGTCATCATTGTTATCCTCGACAGTTCTGCCCTCCCCATTTGTCGTGGGTCCGCGTCTACTTTGGTGCTGCACAAAACGATGTATTAAATCAATGGTAAATCCAATTAACAATAACTTTAAAATAATCAAAGCTTTAAAAACAATCAAGGCCTTTAAAACAAAAGATCTTATTAAAAGTAAACTTAAGGAAGCGAGCATACTTCGATTTTATTTATCTTTATTATTATTATTTTTTTATTAGCTATATTTATATATATGAAGATATTTTATCATCACTCCTTTGTGATTATATATATAATATGTAATATCATATATATATTTATTCTTTTTCTATTATTAATTATATATATAATATATGGATATACTATATATATATATAATTATTATTTTATTTTTTATTATTTTTTTTAATAATTTTAACATATACATATATATTTAAGGATAAAATATATATATATATATATATATATATATATATATATATATATATATATATATATTATTTGTTTTAATTTTCTCTTTTTTTTTATTTAGATCAATCAAACTAAAAGGCTATGTAAAAGCTCAAACAAAATAAAGAAACAAAATCTGAGCAACACACCTACACAAATCAAAATACAATGAAGAGAACACACATCAAACTATCACCACTCGAAAGAAGGATGAAAGAAAACAAATGGTGACTCTGCTAGGAAATGCTCCTGAGCATTTCGGGTGAAGAACCCAACCTAAAATGAAAACACACAAGATCAGCGAGACACAATAATTTAGCAACATCCCGAGAAGATGGGGGTAAACAACTTCAGAATGAAAACAACTAATCCATCTGCCTTTGCTTAGTGTGTGCAAAAGTGATTCATTTCCTACATTTCTGAAAATCCTCCAGATTCCATCATCCCTTTCTGCATTAGGCTATGAAGTATCGCTCATAAAAAAAATGGCTATAGATAGAGCCCCACTACCAGTCAGGCGTCTATAGCCCCGATGAGGTTTATCTAACTCACCCCTGTGTTTGCTCAATGCTTTGCAAAGCCTTTCCTTTTACCCGAGCTATATCTAGACAGAGCCCTACTACCGGTCAGGTGTCCATAGCCCCGATAGAGTTTATCTAGATCTTGTGACTGATATGATCAAGCTTTTCAATGCTCGTTCTCCTTTTTTTCTCTTTTTTTTTTTCATATATAAAATTTTTCCTTTTCAAAAGAACAACCTTGCAAAGCTTCAAGCATCACTAGGGTAAGGCAGCCTACAAGTGAAGCATTTTAGATTTTTGCCTAGGGTTGCAGATCAAGATAACTTCATCCTTCCTAATTCCAGAAACACCATTTAACGTGTGTGAGTTCCATGTGGAGCTTTGGCTAATCTTTCATTGTTCCACTTTCCACCATTTTGGTCCCAAAATCTGAGCATGATCACCAAATAACTCATCCCCATTTTCTCGGGTTCATTAGTTTTTAGATCAGATACTCCAACCTACTAAGCAAAGAAACATCAAAGTTCTATTTTTTTCAAGCTCATCGACTTTCAGCTCATGTACTCCAACCTACTAAGCAAAGGAGCTTCAAAATAGGCCAGAGACCATAAGTTAGTGACCACGAAACATCACCTCAAAACAAGGGAACAACCTCAAAACACAAAACTCAAAACATAAACCAAAACTATATACAAATGTACAATATGGTACAAGATGGTGCAAAGCTTGAACTATCACTTCCCTGGATCCCAAACATGATTAGCGCATTTCAAAAGACATATAACATGATACGCATGCCAAGTTTACAGAAATCCAAGGAAGACAAGATTAAGCCAAACAATACAACAATCTTCAACTTGCCTCTCTCACCCCACCAATTTGATTTAGTTCTATTAATGATTCCATAGGTGAGATTCAAATCATTAAATTGATTAGACAACATTTGATTTTCAATTCTTTCTTGTCTATCCCTTAAGATGTCAATTTCACAACTCAATTCATGATTTAGAATTAGGCTTTCCTTTTCAAATATGAGATTTTGCAAACAAGAGCCTATTTCTAAAAATTTCAAAACCAATTCATTATTCATGTTTGTAGGCCAATCAAACTCATGCAAAAATTTGCAAGCACCTAGGATATCTACTAAATGAGAATCATTACAAGTTTTTATCCTAGATTCCATTATTAATTGTTGATGAATTTGATTTAGCAATTTAAGCACATCAATTTCTTTTTCATTCATCAAAGCAATATCATTAGTGGTGTGAGTAGAAATCAACTTTACTTCTTCATTCACCTCTAATGGCATTTCATCATTAATAGCATTAGTATCCAAAGTAACATCATGTAATCCATTACTTGAAATTTTTGTAGTCACTAACAGAGGGAAATATTTCACCTTGTCATCCATACTCAACACATCATGGTTAGAATTTACCAAAACTTGATGAGCATTTGTGACTTTTTCTTCCTCTTCATGATCTTTATCATTATCAAACACCTATTCAAACATACCAAAGTTAGGCACCCAATCAAAAGTGTGACCATCCTTTTCAATCCATAAGTCTTGTCTATCTAGGGAGGTGTCAAATAACACATCACCATGATCAATCATTTGAGTTGCTTCACATAGATCAACCTCTTTGTCATTTGGTTCCAATTCCTTGATGACCACCAATGGTCTTTCTTCATTTGAATCTTCAAAACAATCATGTGAATTTGTATCCAAATTTTCAATATCCCAAAATGAAAGAGCAGATTTTACCTCTTCCTCATCCAAAATAGATGAGTCATAAGAAACATTTACCATTTCTTCCCTTTCTATTTCAACAATATCTTCAATAAATTCATATTCAACATGATCCAATTTGGGAACTTTCTCTATTCTTGCAAAAGCAATATCCTCATGTGAAATGTCGATTTTAGCATCCTGCATGCCAATAGGAATTTCATCGATGGGGGTGTGAAAAGTAGATGATT
This sequence comes from Wollemia nobilis, assembly GCA_028583015.1. NCBI lineage: Eukaryota > Viridiplantae > Streptophyta > Pinopsida > Araucariales > Araucariaceae > Wollemia > Wollemia nobilis. The sequence continues at coordinate 18,438,962 of JAQPPZ010000521.1, forward strand.
CTTCATATCTTCCCCAACCATTGTAAAAATTGTCATCCAAATTCATGGGATGAAACTCTATTGCATTTGTGACATGATCTTTTGATTCATCTATCAATTATTTTTCTTCTTTGTCCTTGGTAATAGAATCATTATCATTTTCCAACACTTGATGAGATTCCAATCCTTCTTCCAAAACATTCTCAAATTGTACAAGACTTGTAATATCCTCATGCGAGAAAGTGATTGTATCATCCTACATATCAATTGACACAAAAGTTTCATTAGAAGGTTTGGAGTGAGTGTATTCTTCCCACTTCTTCCAAGAATCATAGTAATCATCTTCCAAAATCAAGTGGTGATGCTCAACTACTTCTTCAACATCTTCCAATTCATCAACATGTTTCTCATCAAATTCACCTTCACCTTCCTTAGATGGTTCAATAACTTCCAAAAGGGGGGACCCCTTATTCAAGTTTGCAAGATCACTATCTACATTTGTAACCCATGATTCAATTTCATCACAATTTGGAGGGTGAGGATTTTCTTGATCATCAATTTCAACAATCTCATCCAAAGTGTCTTCCAAGAACAAGTGGTGAAATTCTATTATGTCTTCAAATTCATTTATTGATTCTCTTCCAATTTCACTTTCAACCACTTCATTCAATTCTATGGTAGGTTCTATCCTATCACATATCTCCAAACTAATTAGATTTAGGACACCTCCATTATCTGAATACTCATGCACTTCTAGAAATGAACCCATCTCTACACAATCCTCATTGGTGGATGTTGGCTTGGCAACTTGCACCTCCTCTTGGACTATATCTAAGGTGGTTATAAAATTTGGACATTCAAATTCATCCCCTTGATCATTCACCTTAGGTATCATTGGAGTGGAGGGTGCTATCTTAGATGGTTGGTGTAGGTTGGCATCAATAGCTTCAGAAGGACAATCTCTCATGGGAACATGTTGTGCCTCTTCTTCCATATTTTCTTTTTTCTGAAATGTACCATTGTTCTAATTTTCTCATGGTCTCATAAACTTCATGTAAATATGGGTCGTTAAGCTTTTCCCTTAAAAAAGTAGCAACTACGGGGTGTATTGCTCCCATGTATACTTCAATAGCTTCTTCTTCTGTTATGTTGTAATGTTCCAACACTTGAGCGTGCAACTTACGAAACCTCTCATTGAATTGACTCATGGATTCATTAGGTTCTTTGCAAATAGAGTCAAACTGATTTCTTACAACAATTGGGTCAACTCAATTTCCCACATGGTTAAGAAACATTGCTTCTAATTGAGCCCATGAAGTGATGGAAGCTACAGGAAGATTGATAAACCAGTCATGAGCAATTTTATCCAATGTGTATGAAAATAGTTCACATCCAACATCTTCATGATTTATTTGCCATGAAGCCCCATAGAATTTGAATGCATTAATGTGTGCTTCAGCTGACCTAGCTCCCTCATGCCTAAAATGAGGTAGAAAAGGCACATGGCCCATATTCACCTCATGTGAGGGCCCAAGTATGTTTAAAGGACTACTTGCCATCATTGAAGTAAATCTTGCAATAGTCAAGAAGATATAACTTTAGTACCAATTTTGTTAGTCAAATAAAAATATCTTGCAATGAAGTATGAAATGACTAACAAATTTTAAAAGCATCATCCAAAAGATATGCATCCATTAAACCATGAAATTGGAGAACATTCTCAAATTTGTAACATGTTAGCATTAATGCATCATCAAACATAGAGAATGTTAGAATCAATGAAAGTAATCATATGGAAACGAAGTCTCGTTAGTCAAGACCAATGTCTTTGAATAAATATTTCAAGTAACATGAACAATTTAGCATCTAAATAGCAATAAAATAAATCAATTCAAATCCTCCTAGCTCCCAAAGTGTTGAGTGCTAAAGGAAGCCAAAGATGCTAATCAAATGAACTTGAAATATTTAGCAATTCAAAACTTTCAAATCATAACAAAATCCCATTATTTCCTGTATGAACAATCCAAAAGCGTTAGATCAATGAATACCAATTCATGTCCTCCTTTTAGAACATGGGTAAAGAGGAAAAAAAAAAGGATGAAAAAAATTAAAGAGTATAGCATTTAAAATACAATAAAATAAACCACTTCATGCCCTCCTTCTAGCACCAAAATGTTGAGTGGTAATTTTACCCAATTGTGAAATTACACTCTCCCTTAGGATTTTGATCCCAAAACCCTCTCTTGCAAAGAAGTTAAAACAAAACAACTTCTCCAAGGTCTCCGCTATATTAGCATTTGCACATGTGTATTAGTAATCTCAATAAAAATATCAATGAAATGCTAGGAACACCTTAGTGATTGCAAGTAACTATTAACAAGGGGCATGTGTTGGTTCATTTTACCATGCTATATTAATGATTGTTCATAAACCTTAAATAAAAGTAAATGTGAATTGGCCCTCATATGACCACGATGTAGTGCCTTAATTCCTTTTATCTTGAATGCTTTTAGGTAGATTTTATCTTCCTTGATTAAGTGGATTTTAAACAAGTTTTATCTTGCATTAAATCCTACTTTAAGCATGAAATAGAAGATTAAATCTATCTATGAATGTGAATTTAAAATGATGAAAAGATCCATTAAATGTAGCTTTTATCATGAAGATAAAGATAGCCTTTGATGTAATTAATAAATTGTTCCTCTTTGATGAAATTAGTTTTCATAAAGAGACACCAATTTATTGCTTGAAAATAATAGCCTCATAATGTCATGATAAATTATCCCTCTCTAATGAAATTAATTTTCATTAAGAAGAAATAATTTCATGCTTTAAAACCAAGACCCTTGATGTAATGATAAATTACCCCTCTTCAATGAAATCAGAATTTTCATGAAGAAAGGTGCATTTATTGCTTCGAAAATGATAGCTTATGAAATGCCATAGAATAAACTCCCCTTTAATGAAATTGAAATTTTCATAAAGGAAAGGTCATATTATACTTGCAAATAAAGTATGAAGCTGAAAAAATCCGATTTGGCTTCAAAATGAAAAAAATATGAATTTCCGAAATTATAAAAACCCTTAAAAACAACAGTTTTCAAAAATAATTATAAAATCGAAATGACCTCGGAATGAGTCCGAATTTGTTGCGTATGATAGATTATACATCATTCTTCACAGCCATGTAATTATTTTTATCATTTTATTTTTTTTCAATTTTTATTTTAATGCCTAAAAATTAAAAAAATTCTGTAAAATAAAAGTTGGAAAACTGAAAAATAAAAATCTGAAATAAATTAAATGCTGAAAACGCAGACATGCAAAGCTTTATCAGTTTGATAGCACCCCGTCCTGCAAAACCGAAGATGTGAGAAACTCTTACATGCAACCTAGTCTATTCAACCTGCATTTGCACAATCAAAATAAACTAAGTGCTAGCTCCTAGGGTACAAAAATAAATTTCAGACTTCGAACATTCTCATGAAGTAACCATAAAAATGCATTAAACTTCATTTATAAATCTGAAATCTGAAAAAGGGAAAAATAAACAAGTAAATCACAGCATGCAGAAATTTCTCCTTCTTTCTTGCTAACAAGGCCTAAATTTTTGAAACCACATTTGCATTAAAATAACATTTCCAGTTTTTACATTGTAGTTTCGGCAGCATTCTGGTTCTTTGCAAAAAAAAAACAGCCCCCTTGCCATGTTTGGATAACATATTTAAAACCCTCCACCAAAACCATTCGCCTTTCGTTTTCATCTTCTCAACCTGTTGGTTTTAGCTTCGAAATATTTCATTTCTCTTGACCTTCGGTCTTTATTTCCTTTCGTATTCTTCCGTCGGATGCTTCTTTCTTTATTATTCCTCCACTTTAATCAAGCCCCTTCGACATGTGTTGTTTGGGCCCTTATTCCAAGGGTTTCGTTACATTCTACACATAACATGGTACGCATCCATTTCATTTTTTTTTTTACTTGATGGCCATTGGACATGGGTCTCCCTCCTTTATGAAACAAAAAATTAGTATTTACCTAAAGGTCCTTTGATTAACATACTCTCATCCTTTACTCTCGCTGGCAGCCATGATTTATGATATTCCCATGTGCACACAAAACTGGGTGTTATCCTTTTTGAGCCATTTATATCTTATAATATGATCTGATAAAATTTTGATTGCCCTTAATTTTAAACAACCTTTTATCTCCACATAGGTTTACCCATAGATGTCATTAGTTTTTAGTCTCCACATGTCACCGTCCACCATATCGTCACTGCTAACGGTGACCTATGCGCATCATGAGGATGTGCTAGCTCAGTTGGGGTTGTTTTTCTTTGTAACGATGTTGACAGACCTAAGAATAGTTGCCTATAGAATTCCACGTATATCTTCATCTGTCCATCACATGCTCTATCCAAATATGCAATGGTTCATCAAATTGTTGCAACTTTACCACTACAGCTTGCTATTCTCGTTGAATCCTCGGTTCGTGACTTCATCTACCGTCGGAGTCTTCGTATTGTTGCCCAATTTGATCCTGTCATTACCTTCGGTGTGACTCCAAAAATGATGTCCTTCATCGCCGACTGCATTTACTTCTTTGACCACCGCCCGGTTGTATTACGTCTAACCATCATGTGTAAACATAATCTCCATTTTTGTTTGGGAATCCTTCTCACTCCATCTAGTCTATCCGAGAGCTTCGCATACCAAGTTGTTGCCATGATATCTCATCCCAACATTGCTCCTATGCATCGATGTCTAATTGCTGCCATCACCACCTCACAACTTTTGATGAAAACAACCTTGTCACCAATGCTTCACTTGTCACCGATATCCACCTATGTGTTCAACTGTGTTGTGTCTTACAATATGCTGCATCTAAAATGACAGTCATACCCTCTCATCGTTAGATGATGATGCCACATCATCTTCGTGATTGACATTAATTGTGCTCTACAACCCCTTTGTTTGGTGAGAAAATAGCATGCAAGATATATTGCCATTTTTCTCTACTTCGGGCTCAATTTTTTGCATCATACTCCCATCGAGTATGTTTCATCATGCACCCTTCGAATCTCTCATGGATGGTTTACATCATAGCTTCTTCAAGCCCTCGATCGTTGGCTGATCAACACCTGTCTCTATTTTCCCCCACTGCGTCGACCAACCTTCAAACTATCGAACGAACACATTGCTCATGTTCCATGAACTTCCACGCAATCATCCAAACTCATCTACGTCTTACACATCCACACTATGCCATGTTATGGCCTATCTCCACGCCACATCATCATATCCATCATGATGTACTTTCGACAACCTCAGGTACTCGCCCCATTCGGGCTAGCAGACTAATTTAGCTTCCATGGATGTTGCTCATCGGTCACCAAATCGATCGTATCCTAGTTTGCCATCGACGTCATCGATTCTCTTATCCATCGATCAACGTTGTACACATCGGTCTATTGTAGTACCATCTAAGCGATGTACCAAGATTATCTCGTGTATGTCATTTATGCCTTGATAGCTTGGTCCACATTCATCATGGGTTTCTTCCCACTGTTTCTATGTCTACCAACATTGTAAACACCTTATTCATCTTTAGTGTGTGGTGGTTTCATCCAATGTTTCCTAGCGTCCTATGTGTTGTCTCACTTGCTCTCTAGAATATCAATGAAACCCAACAATGTGGTCTTGATGAACTACACTTCGGATAATCTGCAAAAGGGTTGAAGTCAATGATGTTTAATTTATCTAAACAATTACTTTTTCATAGGTAACTTCATTTACTCCCTCGAATCTCTCATGGCATACAATATACTCCAACCCGATGGCTTCTCTATCTCGTCCAAACCTCTCACGCACTCCACACGTCGATCACCTTGTTGAATACATTGTGTCTGTATCGCCACATAGTCTCTTTTAGCATTTGGGTGTTGTGGTCAGGCCTCTAGATGATTGCCACATCCACCGCGTTACAAGGTGTTCTTTCCACCATGTTGTTCATCGTCATTGTTATCCTCGGTAGGTCTGCCCTCCCCATTTTTCATGGGTCTGCGTCTACTTCGATGTTGCACAAAATGATGTATTAAATCAATGGTAAATGTAACTAACAATAACTTTAAAATAATCAAAACTTTAAAAACAATCAAGGCCTTTGTTAAACTAAGTGTGACACTAAGAGAGGGGCGAATCAATGTATATTAAAAATTTAATCCAACTACGAAATCAAATTAAAATAAGCAATCACACAAACATTCATCACATAACACCAGATTTATAGTGGAAACTCGATGTGGGAAAACCACTGTGCCAATTGACTGTTTGGACTCCCATCCAAATCTAGCCTCGAAAATGTTTGGTCTTTAGAATATTTTTGCAGTACCAACTGCAGGGAATGGCACCAACCAACCCAGATTTTAGCAGCACCAACTGCAAGGAGCACCGACCCCTATTGCCAAGCACCGACCCGGCAAATTTAAAAAGCTCTGATAAAAGTATTAAATCTCATAAAAAGACCCTGATTGGTCTAGCTCACAAATCTTCTCCTCTAAAATATTTTTTCTAACCTTTTTAATCTTCTCAACTCTGCATATTGATTATCTCACAACTTGCACATTTTTTCAATCAAAATGCCAAAGAAAAAAATTCTTCACAACATGCACCGGCAGTCCTTTCTTCAAAAAACCCTCTTCTTCCTTTTCTTTTTAAAACATATATATGCTTCACATTAAAAAATGCAGCTCTTTTTTTCAGTTACACAAAAGTACCACTCAACCGTTACATTCTTAAAAACTGCCAAAAATGCCAAAAAGAGCTGATAGGGCTTTTTGTAACAGTCATAACTTCCTCCTCAAATTTCCAAACAGGCTAAAAATTGAAACATATATTCTTAGATAAACCGATTACCTTCAGTTTAAATTTTAGATTTTAACTCTTCATTTATTATTTGCAACATCTCCGACAAAGTGGCCTCTGATGCTGATTTTACACGTCACAAACTGAAAAAGTGCTCCAGAGCCATTTTGCAATGCTCACCGTTTCTTCTTCCAGACTCAGTTTGGGCTGAAATTTAAAACTTAAGCTCTCAGTATATCCAGCTACCTCTAGTAAAAACTTTGAGGTCCAATTCTGCATGGATTGCTTAATATTCCTCCTTGCAAAGTGATCTCTGACAGATTTTACACGTCACATAAACTAGAAAAAGGGTTGCAGAGGCATTTTGCAACTACTTTCGTTTCTTCCTCGGGTATTTTTTTGGGGTGAAATTTAAAAAATAAGCTCTATGTACATCAGAATACCTCCAATAAAAATTTCAAGGTCTAACTCCTCATTGATTTCTTAATATTCCTCCTGCAAAGTGGCCTCTAATGCAGATTTTACAACTATCCAACTAAGTGCAAAATTGTCCAACCAAGTACCGACGATGCAAACGATCAATCCAAACATCTAGCTAACACCTCCAACACTATTCTAACACATTTCCCAGCATACCAACATGCTCCGACCTATCCGACCATGCACTGCAAGCAAGGAGCGCACCTTTTTGACAACTTTTGCTACTTTGACAACTTCTTGACGATTTTTGCAACTTTTGAAAATTTGCACGAACCTGTAACAAATTCACCCAAACATCAAAAACATCCTCATAAGCATTGAACACCACTGTACATACTTTGAACAACCTTCGAACAATTGTCCACTGCATCAACCTGTCCATATGAGTGTGTTGACAACAATGACAATACTATCGTTGCACCTTGCTCAATAATCTCCCCCTTTGGAATTGTTGGCAACACACGCACAATTTCCTATAACTCTTCTCTCCCTTTGACAACAAGACCAAAGAGTTGTTGCAAACTCCCCCTAAGTCCATGCACAACATTCTCAAGCAAAAATTATTACACTTAGCAAGAATCACAAACATGAGTAAAAAGATAAACAAAGACACAAATGCTCCCCCTGAGAATGTGGCCCCGATAGCTAGTCAATGCATGGGAAGTGTGACCACTCCCAATTTTTTGTGAAAGTACTCAAAGACTTCATTGGGCAATGGTTTGGTGAAGATATCCGCTACTTGCTCTATTTTTGGAACAAAATCCAACTTAACCTCACCTTCCGCAACTTTCTCCTTCAAAAAATGGTACCGGATAGCAATATGTTTTGTGCGAGAATGCATAACCTGATTCTTTGAGATATTGATTGCACTTGTATTATCACACATGATTGATATGGGCTCACTAAAATTTATTCCAAGATCCTTCAAAGTTTTTTTATCCAAAGTACCTGTGTACAGCATGATGTCACTGCAATATAGTCTGCCTCTGTTGTGGATAATGAGACTGACTCCTACTTTTTGCTATGCCATGCAACAATATTATCACCAAGATAGAATGCACCTTCACTAGTACTCTTCATGTCATCTACACATCTTGCCCAATCTACATCTGAATACGCAATAAGGGTGAAGTCCTTACCTTTTTTATACCATAACCCATACTCCATAGTACCCTTGAGGTATCGACAAATCCTCTTCACTGTTGTCACATGAGTCTCCTTGGGACTAGCTTGAAATCATGCTACCATGCATACTGCTTGCAAAATGTTCGGTCTAGTAACTATCAAGTACAGTAAGCTCCCAATTATGGATTTGTACATAGTTTGATCAACAGGTGGAGATTTTTCATCCTTGCTCAACTTGCAACCTGTCGTCATGGGAGTGCTAACTGGCTTGCAATCCTCCATTGTGAACTTTTTCAGCATCTCTTTCACATATTTAATTTGAGAAATAAATATGTCCTCCTTTTGATTAACTTGCAATCCGAGAAAATACGAAAGTTCACCAATCATTGACATTTCAAACTCTTTTTGCATCTTATTTGCTAAATATTTACACAACTCATCTTTGTTGCTACCAAATATGATATCATCTACGTATACAACAACAACAATATGATGACCATTTTATGTTTTGACATACAAATTATTGTCCACCATACCTTTCTTGAACCCTTGCTGAGTAAGATAACTGTCTAGCCTTGCATACCATGCCCGGGGTGCCTTTTTTAAGCCATATAACGCTTTCTTCAACTTGCAAACCAATTTGGGATCATCACCAAGCTGAAAACCGTCTGGCTGCTCAATATAAACCTCTTCTTCAAGTTTCCCATTCAAAAATGCTAATTTCACATCCATTTGATAAACTTCAAAATTCTTGTAAACTGCTAAAGCAAGAAATATTCTAATTGCTTCTAGTCTAGCCACAGCTGCAAATGTTTCCTTGAAGTCAATACCTTCAACTTGTGCATACCCTTTACATACTAATCTTGCTTTGTTCCTAACTACTTGTCCGTCTTCATTCAATTTGTTTCGAAAGACCCATTTAGTACCAATTACATTTTTATTTGTGGGTCTTGGTACTAACTCCTAAGTCTTGTTTTTCTCGATCTAATCTAATTCTTCATTTATTGCCTTTACTCAACTTTCATCTTTGCTTGCTTCGGCAACATTTTTGGGCTTAATTTTGGATAGTAAAGAGTAGTTACTTACTAATCTTATTCTTTTCTGAACACCAACTGTGGGGTCTCCAATTATTTGCTCTCTAGGATGATCTTTCTGCCAGCTACCTATTTTGAATTTCTTTTTTCTTCCAAATTTTGAATCAATTTTTGAATCCTCTAAGTCAATTCTCGGTTTCTTTTTTGTTTCCTCTTCCTCATATCCTTCAATAACCTCTTCATAAATTGGGTAGTTCTCTTCATAGCTAATTACTTGTTCTCTTCCTTCATCAACTTTAACATTGGCACTTTCCACAATTTTTCTGAGCCTCTTGTTGTAACATTTGTAAGCTTTGTTTTTTGACGAATAGCCAAGAAAAATACCTTCATCCGCTCTATCTTCAAACATACCAAGGTTTTCTTCAGTTCTTTTGATGTAACACTTGCTACCAAAAACTTTAAAATATCTTGTTGTTGCCTTTTTACCAAACCACAACTCATAAGGAGTTTTTCTTTCATCTGTCCTCAACATGCACCTATTTTGGATGTATACCGCAATATGGACTACCTCTTTCCAAAATTTATCTACTACTTTGCTCTCAGTCAATATAGTCTGTGCCATTTCTTGCATTGTCCTGTTCTTTCTTTATACCACACCATTCTACTGAGGTGTCCTGGCTACTGAAAATTATCTCCTGATACCATATTTTTCATAATACTCTGTAAATCCTCTGAAATGAACTCTCCTCCTCTGTCTACCCTTAAACATTTATTATTTTTTCTTGTTTGATTCTCAACTTGGTTTTTGAAAACCTTGAACATCTCAAAAGCTTCTGATTTATGCTTCAAAAACAATACCCATGTCATCCTGGAATAGTCATCTATACACAACATAAAATATTTGTCATCATTTATGCTTTGCATTCTCATGGGTCTACATAAATCAGTATGTACTAGTTCCAAAGGTTTGCTCGTGTGGTACTCTTTTGTTTTAAATGAGACTATTTTTCTTCCCTTTTTTACATGAAGCACAAATGTTATTTGATGGTTTTCTAATGGTGGGAATATCTTTCACTGCTTTCTTTGAACTGATTTTTACTAGATTTTCAAAATTGATATGATAGAGCCTCTTATGCCACAACCAATTCTCTTCTTCCTATCTAATCAAGCAAGCTCCTTCTGAAGTATCTGAGAGAGTGTACAAGTTGCCATATGTCCTTGATCCAGCTGCTATCAACTTCCCATTGTTTGCCTTTCTGATTTCACAACCCTACTTCTTAAAGATCACATCATGACCTCTATCACAAATCTGACTTATGCTCAACAAGTTATGCTTCAGACCAACCACAAACAAGACTTCTTCTAACCTTATTTTTTGTCATTGATCTTAACTGAACCTCTGCCAACTATCTTAGCTCCATCATTATTTTTGAATTTCACTTAACCATCTTCATATTTTTGTAGCTTCTCAAATTTTTGTTTGTCACCTGTCATATGACTAGAGCATCCACTATCAAGTATCCATGGTGCAGATTTATTTTGCACTTTAAATTTTGTATGTACGATAAAGGATTCATTTTCTTCCTTAGGTTGCTCTTTTTCTTTCCACTCTAGTTTGATTACAATTTTGGGCTCTTGTTTTGGTTTTTCTTTTTCAGTAGCCTATGCATGTTTTTCAAGAAATTTTTTATTTTATATTATTCCATTTGGCTAAGATTTTCTTCCCTGAAATTGATTTGATGCAAATGTACTTCTACAATTTCTTGCAATATGCCCAAAGTTATGACAGTTATAACATTCTATTACATAATCCATCAAAGGTGAAAAAGCATTTCTACCAGAAAAATTCCTTGGTCCTACATTATACTTGCAATCTAAAATGTTATGTCCATAACCATTGCATTTAAAACAATAACCAGAAAAGGGACGATTGAACATAGGGGGTGGTATTTGCCATGTTGTTGTAGGAGACATAAATCTTCTTCTTCTTTGATGTGTGACATTGGTGAAACCATCATTGTCAATTCTCCTTTCGTGCCTTGCATTATTGCTTTCCTTTGCATGATTCATTTTTGCTTGATTAACCTGTTTATTTTCTTCATTCTTTGTGGATTCTTCATTTGTGGCCTTTGATCCATTTGATGATTCTCCTTCGTCAAAACCCAAACAAAATTTGATGCCTATAGTCTTCTGGTTCTTTATTATCTTATCCAACTTCATAGAACTCTCTTCACGTTTGTGATAAAAGCCAATTTTTTTATTCATCTCTTCTAGTTGCATCCTTAAACCAACAATCTCTTCTTCTAACTTGCTGCAATAATCTATTTTCATGGTTATTTGCACTTCGATATCTTCGAAGATCTTCTTGGATTCTTCTATCTGCACTTTCAAACTTGTTATGGTTTCATTTGCATCCTCAAGATTTCTTAAAATTTTCTTATTCCTTTTTCTTTCTGTCTTCAATTCATCTAGAGTTGCAATTAGTTACTCTTCCAAATTCACTTTTGCATCAATTTCTTCTTCATCACATTCATGTTCTTTTTATGATTTTTCTTCTTCGAATGCCATGAAAAGAGCTTCACCTATTTTTTTTGTAGAATCCTCACTGGAGTTGTCTTATGATGAACTGATCTTATTGAAGATGAAACTTTTCTTCTTGAAGTTACCTTTTTTGAAATTTGATTTTTCTTCCAGTCACTTCTTTCTCCATGTGATCCTTCATCACTTCTGTTCTTCTCATTAAGTGGAAATTTAGTTGCAAAATGCCCAATGCCTCCACATTTAAAACATTTACACGGTAACTTTTCTCTGTATTTTCCTTTTCTCCTTTTTAGTTTTTGAACAAAGTTTGCTTTCATTTCATCTAATGTCTCTTCTTCCTCGGATTCTTGTTTTGCTTTCATATTTTTTTGGGCTTTAAAAGCAACCTCTCTATGTGTGGGTTTAGATTTTCCTATTCTTATCTTATATACAGTCAAAGAACCATGCATCTCATCCATACTAAAATAATTTAGATCTTTAGCTTCTTCTATAGTTGAAACTTTAAAATCAAATATTTGGGGAAGGGACCTTAATACCTTTTTCACGAGGGCAAAATCTTTGATTTTCTCACCGAGTCCTCTAATTGCATTAATGACTTCATTAACTCGCAGCATATATGCCTCTATATTCTTATCCTCATTCATCTTTAATCCTTCGAACTAAGCTCGATGTGTTTGTAAATTGGCCTCCTTGATCTTAACATCTCCTTCATGAATGCTCTTCAATTTGTCCCATATTTCCTTTGTCACTTTACAACCCATAATATTTACTAGTTCAATGTCCACTAATCCATACATGATAGCATTCTTTGCTTTTGAGTCATTCTCAAACAGTTTCTTACCAGCAGCATTGGTTGGAGAAGTGGTGGGTATTGTGGATCCACTGTTTACTGAATCCCAAATGTCGTATCCCAAAGCACAAATATATGTTTGCATCCTGAGTCTCCCAAATGCAATAATTAGTTCTATCAAACAATGGTGCTTTGTTTGATGAGAAGCCTTCACCACATGCCATTGTGTCACTTCCAAGATCACCCTAGTCGATTAAGTCTATTCAGGAACCTCGCTCTGATACCAATTGTTAAACTAAGTGTGACACTGAGAGGGGGGGTGAATCAGTGTATATTAAAAAATTTATCAAACTACGAAATCAAATCAAAACAAGCAATCACACAAACATGCATCACATAACACCAGATTTATAGTGGAAACTCGATGTGGGAAAACCACTGTACCAATGGATTGTTTGGACTCCATCCAAATCCAGCCTTGAAAATGTTTGGTCTTTACAATATTTTTGTAGCACCAACTGCAGGGAATGGCACCAACCAACCCGAACTTTATCAGCACCAATTGCAAGGAGCACCGACCCCTGTTGCCAAGCACTGACCTGGAAAATTTAAAAAGCTCTGATATAAGTATTAAATCTCATCAAAAGACCCTGCGTGGTCTAGCTCACAAATCTTCTCCTCTAAAATCTTCTGTCTAACCTTTTCAATCTTCTCAACTCTGCATGTTGATTATCTCACACCTTGCACATTTTTCAATCAAAATGCCAAAGAAAAAAAATTCTTCACAACATGCATCGGTAGTCCTTTCTTCAAAAAACCCTCTTCTCCCTTTTCTTTTAAAACATATATATGCTTCACATTAAAAAACGCAACTCTTTTTTTTTCAGTTACACAAAAGTACCACTCAACCGTTACATTCTTAAAAACTGCCAAAAATGTCAAAAAGATCTGATAGGGCTTTTTGTAACAGTCATAACTTCCTCCTCAAATTTCTAAACGGGCTAAAAATTGAAACATATATTCTTGGATAAACCGACTACCTTTAGTTTAAATTTCAAATTTTAACTCTTCAAGGATTATTCGCAGTACCTCCAACAAAGTGGCCTCTTAACACTAATTTTACACCTGTCACAAACTGAAAAAAGTGCTCCAGAGCCATTTTGCAACGCTCACCGTTTCTTCTTCCGAACTCCGTTTGGGCTGAAATTTAAAACTTAAGCTCTCAGTATATCCAGATACCTCTAGTAAAAACCTTGAGTTCTAATTTCTCATGTATTGCTTAATATTCCTCCCGTAAAGTGACCTCTGACGCAGATTTTACACTTGTCACATAAACTGGAAAAAGTGTTGTGGAGGCATTTTGCAACTGTTTTCGTTTCTTCCTCGGGTCTCCTTTCAGGCTGAAATTTAAAACATAATCTCTATGTACATCAGAATACCTCCAGTAAAAATTTCAAGGTCTAAATCCTCATGCATTTCTTAATATTCCTCCTGCAAAGTGGACTCTAACACATATTTTACAACTGTCCAACTAAGTGCAAAATTGTCCAACCAAGTACCGGCGATGCAAACAATCAATCCAAACATCGATCTGACACATCCAACACTATTCTAACACGATTCCCAGTATGCCAACATGCTCTAACCTGTCCGACCATGCACTGCAAGCAAGGAGCGCACCTTTATGACAACTTTTGCTACTTTGACAACTTCCTGACGATTTTTGCAACTTTTGCAAATTTGCACGAACAACCTGTAACAACTTCACTCAAACATCAAAAACATCCTCATAAGCATTAAACGCCACTGTACATACTCCGAACAACCTTCAAACAGTTGTCCACTGCATCAACTTGTCCATATGAGTGTGTTGACAACAATAACAATATTGTCACTCCACCTTGCTCAATAGCCTTTAAAACAAAAGATCTTATTAAAAGTAAACTTAAGGAAGCAGGTATGCTTCGAGTTTATTTATCTTTATTTTTATTTTTTTTATTTTTTTTTATTTTAGTAGCTATATATATATGTGAAGACATTTTATTATCACTCTTTTGTGATTATATATAATATGTAATATCATATCATATCATATATATATATATTATTTTTCTATTATTAATTATATATATAATTATTATTTTAATTTTTTTTTTTTTTTTTTTTTTTTAATGATTTTAACATATACATATATATTTATACTTTTTCTATTATTAATTATATATATAATTATTATTTTATTTTTATTTTTTTTATTATTATTTTTTAATGATTTTAACATATACATATATATATATTATTTGTTTTAATTTTCTCTTTTTTTTTATTTAGGCCAATCAAACTAAAAGGCTATGTAAAAGCTCAAACAAAATAAAGAAACGAAATCTGAGCAACACACCTACGCAAATCAAAATACAATGAAGAGAACACACATCAAACTATTACCACTCGAAAGGACAAAAGAAAACAAACAATGCTACTTGACAAGACATCTTGAACAACTAAAATCCAAATGCCATAAATAAGACTTCCTAAAATTACCTCCCCAAGGATACCAACGTCCTTAAAAATAAATTTCTTTCAAGAAGACAAGAAGATGCCTACAAAACGAGGAACCTCGGAATCCCCATGGCAAGCCCATGGTTAGGATTTCATCAACATGCTTGCCCAAAAACAACCAAAATCTGAAAAATCCAAAATTTTAAAGTGGATCCCCAAGCTTTGGGGTACATTGTGGAGTAGCCACAACATGTCTTAATCAAAATGATGTCAAGGAGCAAATTGTGAAAACATAGCACTTTGAGGAAATTGAAGAATATATTTAAGAGAAAAAATAAATGAAAAAATTGTGATAAAAAGGTATGTTGCAACAAATGTAATATTTTGGTATTTTGATGAAAGTGGCCCCTAATAGAAGTCACATATAACTTATTAAAATTATATATTATAAGTGTCAATTATTGTCTATTGCTCATTAATTCTTTAGTTGTTAACCATTTCTTTTAAATATTATATGCATGAATTCTTTAAGGTGCATAAAATGTTTTAAATTATAATCAAAATTTTCAATTAGTCCTTTGCTTAAGTGTTAGTTTATTTAAATTTAATTGTCATAATATTATAAATATGAGTTTTTTAAACTTTTATTTAGTTATTTATGATAAAAGTTGGTTTATTCAAAATTAATAACTTTTTAAATTTTGTATATGGGATTTGAAATGGGTTTAACTCTTATTATATTATCACTGCATAGTGGTATTATAACAACTTGGCTATTATGTATCACTTGGTAAGATTCAAACCTAGGTCTTCTCCTTAAAAGATGAGGAATTAAATTGATTGAGCTAATTGTAGAGGGGGAAAACTGCCTTGTTGTGTACGATTCTCAATTGGATCGGCTAGGAGTCGAGGTGACCATGGGATGTGTTATATTCTCTACACTCAAGGGCTTGGGGATCGAAGGGTTCACCAGGAATGATTTAAGGACTCGCTCTAAGTTTAGGGATGGAATGTTTGATGTATATATTGAGCAAACATCTATGTTTGGCTTTTCTAAAATCTAAGCTATGGAAAATGAAAGAACGATGCAAGACAGCCAATTATGCAAGAAGATAAGAAGCTAACCCAAGGATGATTCTTGATTTTCAATGATGACTAAATCCTAAAATAAAATAAATCATTTTTATTTTAGCAAGGGTTTAAGAGAATGCACAAACAGAGTTAAACCTAGAATGCAAACTATAAACTTTTCTCTTTTGAATGCCTAGAAATAAAATCAAAATATTTTTATTTTTATTTATGATCTAAATACGAAACAAAAATGAGCATAAAGAAAATAACAAATAGCCTAAGAAGTCTATTTAGAGAATTTATTTGATTCATTGGTTGACCTTAGCTTTTGACTTGCATCCAGATATATTTAACAGCTTCATAACCTACAAAATAGCTTCACAAAACCCTAGAAAAAATTATCAGTGTTTGGGGGTCTACTTAGATCATTGTGTGACTGAGCTTGAGATATAGAAATCAATACCCCTTGGTCATTTTAGCTAACCATTCAAAAATAATAATTGTTGACCCTTTTGTAAATGGACAATACAAGATGCAATGAAGTAAAACAGTGTAAATAATAGAATGTAAACTATGATGTTATGATCCAAATGAAGCATCCAAACACAAACTAAGGGTTTTGAAGTGAAAGCTTACTCCTAAACCTAATGAATCCAAAAGTATACCCCATAATGGGTGACCGTGACTTCAGATCTACCAAATTTACACCCTGTACGGACAAGGCATGAATTCATAGTAAAAGTGCAAAAATGATCTATAAATGTGGAATAAAACACAAAATGCATAATTAATAATCTAGGAATAATAAAATGCAAGAAGAAACCTAGTGGTAGTGACAGAAAAAACAAAAGGATGAAGACCTCCATGAAATGGTAGACCCCTTCTCAAGGCTCCAACACTTGTCCACCAAGAATAGCAAATCAAAGTAGAGTAGCAGAAGAACACTTGATCTTGCTAGGAGAATTTGTCAAAAGCCTCTTAGCCAAAACTTACTTGAACATCACTTTGCTTTTTATCACTTAGGAAAAATCACTTAGGACTTAGCACTTAGGGGAAAAAGAAGCTCCAAACCCTCTATTTATAAGAGGTGTGGAGGGAAAAAGGGTAGGAAAACAAAAATCAAACCTAGGGGAGGGTCGAAATCCTCGAGGTTAGCCTAAAAGTTGGGTTTTTGAGAGATAACCCTAGCTTACCAAAATCATGCCCCTTACTAGGTGACCATGATTTTGGCAAAACTAGGGGAAAAGAAGGGATGAGAGGAAGAGAGGCCCAAAGTTGTGCTTTAACAAGTTTGAAATACTTCTCAAGGGTTCTAATAAAAATGACTCACTTAGGTGGGTCAATTTTCCATGTCTAAATTTTGCCCCTTCTTTGATGCATTTATGGCCTAATAAATGTGTCAAAGAAAAATGTAGACACCTACAGTCGAAGGATGGTGAACACAAAAAGTGGTGGTTGGTTTAGAAGAAATGGGTAATGCAAAAATGGTGTCATACGGGCGAAGGATGGTGAACACAAAAATGGGTGGTTGGTTTAGAAGAAATGGGTAATGCAAAAATGGTGTCATACCAGACACTTAGAAATTTTACATGCAAAATGAGGCATTAGGGACTTTAATGCCTCTCTAGTTGGCATGCCCCCTCAATTTTTGGAAGGAATGTAAAATCCCTAAGGAAACTCAAAAAAGGCATACACAGAAGAAAAGAGAGCAAAAAATGGAGATAAATAGGGCAAAAATGCAAACAAGAGAGAGAAAAAGAGGGGTATAAGAAGAGGGGAGCATGAAAATGAATTCATTTTCACCATGCAAGGACTTTGGAGAAAAATACAAATGGTGCTTTTCACACATCGTTTAGCTATTATGAGGGGTAAGTTTGGCATGGCAGTGAAGTGAGCATGGGTAAGGACCAAAATCCTTCCTCTAAACTAGGCTAGATTAGGGTTTTTAGTACTTTGAAGCATTTTTTGTCTTTTTAAAAGAAAACATCATACGCAACCCCAGTGTGATTTCGATGGCCATCCATGATTTTAACTGGTTTATCATGGTGATCAAAGTCACACCCTAGAGTTACAGGGCGTGACTTCATAAATTTGTGCCTCACAAGCATGGGATGCGAATTTGGCAAAAGAAAGGAAGGGAAAAAATCTTGCCCAAAGAGAATTGGGCATGGTTTTGGCAAATAGAAGAAGGAAATAAAGAGTAAAGAAAAAAATAGATAAATAAAACTAGAGGAAGAGAAAAGAGAGACAAGGCAAGCATGCTTAGATGTTAAATTAATTTTTGTTTTGCTATTTTAATTTGCAGTTATTATGTTGAACTGATTAAAATTTTGGTATGTTTTTTGTTGCAGCATGATGTACTAGATATTTGAGAGTGGTAATCAAGCTCCTTAGAGGTAGTGTTATAGGGGTTCACATGGGTAGAGAGGGACACCATAGGGGTTGTGGGGCTACTACATCTATCAAATATACCCTCGATAGAATAAAATAGATCGCTACTAATGGCATTGGTGGAGAGGTGGTATCCAAATTCATCTACCTTCAAGCTATCGATAGGGGAGATGGCAGTCACACTAGAAGATGTGTGGTGCATCCTACCTATCCCCATCAAGGGGAGGATAGTTTATAGGACATGAGGGTAGTAGGTCATGCTTCAAATATTATCAAGGAACTAGGCCCATGATATCTGAGAGATTCAAATCCATGTCAATGATTTAGAAGGTGCTATGGGGTTGATGCTCTGATGATCATGCTATATGGGGTGGTTGTGGGATTCTTAGTGTTCCATCCTAGTAGGTGACACCTACCATGAGTACTGGTATGAGTAGTGGCAAACATACGAGATCAACAGGTGTGATTTACATGGGCCCATATGTGTTGGCCCATCTATACAGGACATTGTACATTGTAATGTAGAAATGGTATACAAAGCTAGTTTATATGACCTCACTTTAGGTGTGGTGTTGGGAGCACATAGTATTCAGGCAACTATATGCACTACCAGGCCCATTGCCTAACCTATAATAGCCATTAGCATATAGGTGGCGTAGGAAATTCGATTAGGTCTAGAGGACATATATTAGGATCTTGCCACTAGGGAGGCAGGTGATAGACAAGTTGCAGGACCACATGATCATATGGCAATTATGGCATCTACACCCTGGTTGGAAGAAGGAAAAAAAGGAGCTGGAAAAGGTCAATAGAATTAGTTGGATCTCTATACAGGGGGGTGAGCTAGATATCTTTTGATTTGATCGAGTCCAATGGCAGTTTGATATATTTTAGGAGATACCAAACCAAAGTAACTACTAGTATAGGCAAGTGTGGAGGGACCCATAAGGACTCATCGGGTACCCTGATGTGGGGATATGGGTAGGGGAGGACCTAGATGATCCACTGTATATGGATCCAAGGTAAATAATATCAAGGTGGCCCTTGGTTACAGGATATGGTACAAGAGAATTGTGCCCCCAAGGATCTCCCCACCAATACCAATGCATAGGTGCCAAGTTATGGGCTGGTGGGTGTAACTGGCACTTTGAGAGGTAACCCAATACTCCATAGAGTAGCGACAATAGGGTCCAAATGCCCTATGGTAGATACAAGCATAGCTTTGAGTACATATTATGGCATTATCTACCATCACCTATGGGACTAGGGTGGGGGGAGCAATAGGAAATACCCCCATGATAACCAAAGTTGGGCCAAGTAGAGTGGCTAGAGAGGCCTCCACATCAGCAATAGTAGGGCCAAGTGTACCATGGGTTAAGAGGACCTAGTGATGGGGTTGAAGGTGTTATAGGCTTGGATAGTGGTCATGTAGAGGTAGATGTACCTACTCTGATATGATAGGGCCAAGAAGATTGAGGGGTTATAGAGTACCTTGACCATGGCAGCGAGGGTTAAGGAAGACCACCTTAGGGGAGAGGTGATCTAGCTAGACTAGGAGCAATAGTAGGCTCTGACTGAGGGGATTGTTATCATGATTAGCAACCAATAGGGTGAGGGGATCCACCTGCTATAAGTAGAGCTACAAAGTGTGGGAGAGAGGCTAGAGGTGGTCATACAGAGGGAGAACTTCTACCAGACTATGTACTTCTAGGTGGTTCCAATGAAGCACAGGGTGCCTCCACCTTCTTCCCTTCAAACACAGGGTCAATCATGGTCTAGATCATGGATGGCTATGCAATCTATGAACATGGTCCCACCAAGACCACCTTGAATAAGTAGAGCAAAGGAGATGGGCTCACAAAGCTAGGGCTAGGATCAAGGTGATATGCCAATTTTGAGTGTGGCATGCATCCCTATGGAGGTTCGAGTGTTTCAAGATCATACTATGGCACACTAACCAAACTAATATGTGTGCCCTTTATTTTTCTCGAGTAATATCATGTATAATTAAAATATATGTATTTATGTGTGTTTGTGATTTTTGTGCTTTTATATTTAATTATGCATGAATGAATCTACAAAACTAAACAATGGATGCATAGATGAACTAAACTAATATAATGCATTATGCAATGTAGCTAACTAATTAATAAAATGCATGGATAAATGAAGGGATGGAATAAATAATAGAAGAAAAATGAGATAAAAACATGGCTCTAGTTGAAATCGTGACCCATAAAAATGGATCGTAAATTTTGCGTAGAGAAAATTCATACCCCATATGAATAGGGTGTGAATTCGACAAAGAGAAAATAAAAGAAGAAAAATAAGGAGAAGAAGAAGCAAAAAAGGGAGTAGGTAAACAAATAAAAAGGTGCTTGGAATATGATGTTTGAATCAGCATAGACCGCAAAATATTAGTGTGACCAAATGAACATAGACCAAGAAAAAAAAAAAGATAGGAGCATAATCCTATAGGAATGTATGCTTGCAAATGACCAAATGGAGGCTACCCCTTACTTGTAGCCATGAAGCTATTCCATAAGGGTGTAATACTTGCAAAATTGGTCAAGTGTGGAGTGGTGTAGTGCTCGTTGATGACCAAATATGAAGAGATACTCGCTAGGATCTATGCTCACAAATGATTGAATGGAGGCTGCCCCTCACTTGTGACCATGAAGTTATCCTGCATGGGGTGAAAATATGATTGATTTACCAATGTGATTACTACCAAATAGGGGTGTGGTGTGTGCAAAAATGTGAATGATCAAGAGCAAAAATATAGCAAAAAAATGTGAGTGTTTGCATGTGTTAGATGAGAAGAGATAAGAATGAGAGAGGTAAAAAGCAAATAGTAGTGTGTGTGTGTGTGTCCTTAGTGAAATTTTAATAGCTAAGATGTGTGTGTAAGATAGTCAGTAGTCATATGAACACCATAAATGATATTCATGTGGTATCTAGCCTATCCCATGAGGACCCCTTAACAAGCAAAAGATCAAGAAGGAAACATGTGAGCAAAAACAAACTGAGCGAATAGAAGGAATGTATAACCTTTGTCTTGGGGAAGAAAAAAGATGATAATAACTTTCAAAAGGAAAATTACATATAAGAGATGAAGAAATATATCCCTTGACTTGGAGAAATTAAAAATTATTGAAACTTTCAAGGTCAAGGGATATAAAAGAGAAGAAAAATAAGAGAAGACATGAGCAAATGCAATGATGAAAAATGCATGGAGATGGGCCCTAGGTTAGGGATTCACTAGGCATCAGAGCCCTAGTATGAGTGCAATGCATGTGAGCTAGAACCTAACTAGGTTTCATCACTTTCCATCCTCATGAAATCCCTAAAAATCTATATGATTAGGCAATCATGCAAATATGATCAAGCAGTAATGCAACTATATGACAATCCAAAATGCAAGTGGAACAAAATGGCAAGAAAACTATGCAAAATATGATAGGAAATCATGCAATGTGAGAATGTAGGGTGCATAATAAAATTGCATAATCATGCATAATATTTTTGAGGTGCATTATGTTCATTCCATCTAAAGAAGCAAATCGATAGGCTCCTAAGCCAAACTTGGTCATTATGACAAATGGGCCTATCCAATTGGGATGGAACTTGCCTTTAATATCCAAATGAGCATTGGTGTTCTTTTGGTTTTCTTTGAGGAAAAGGTCCACAACATCAAAAGAATGATTGCAAACTCTCTTGGAATATTATCACTTGAGGCTAATTTGATAGGCTTGAAGATGCTCTAAGGTATGAATGCACTTTTCATCTAGTAGCTCCAATTGGTTTAAATGATCTAAGTGATACTCATCGCCAATCAAGGTATCTTATAACAAGATGCACAATAAAGGGACCTCTAACTAAAACAAAAAAATAGCCTCAATCGCTATGGGTGAGTATTTGTGTACCTCCTCACCCACTCTTATTTGAGCCTGCTAAATTTTGAAGATATGGATAGATGGGCAGAAGGTTCTGGGTAGTGACAATAGCAGTCGTGGATGGATGGAAAAATAAAGCAGGGTGAGAAACAAAAAAGGGCAGAAACCCACCCATATAAATTGGGCAAAACTTTCAAAATACCTGCCCAACTGGTTGGACAAAAATTTTGAGGGGCTAGCATGGGTGAAAAAATAATAAAATCCCACCCTTGAGGAACAAGGAAAACTCCCATCTAGCCTGGGTGGGAAGTTAGGAATGCAAGATAGGTGAAACATATGAGAAACACCCACCTTCTCTAGAGCCCCCATGGGTAGAAGGAAGAACATGCCAGATATGCAAAACTTCCACCATCACCCAAAATCCAAAATAATACCCACCCATTGCTGTAGTGGGCCAAGTACCTAACAACATACATAGAAGTGATGAGTTTTCGATGCAATACTCCCAAGGTGATCTAGTGTCTATCATTTACCACCTCAATCAGAGGATCACCAGTCGATGAGAAGGATGAGGTAGCTAAGAGTTGATCAGTTGGGCAGAAGCATCAAAAGATCTAAAGGCCCATATTCTACCAAGTACATCTATCTCCTATAATATCAGTGTTATCCAGAGGAGTAGTATACCATAACGTTGCTTGTCAGCTGCAAGAGTCACCTTCCCACCTACCACCATTAATGTTTAGATTTTTAAATCCATGTAAATGTAATTATAAATATAGGAATGTTGGTCATTTCTAAGGGCGGCTATTTAGCCATTACAATTCTTATGTAAGGTTTCTCCTATGTAAATACAAATTTTACATTATTTTATCTCCAGCTTTGTCCTCTTGTTCTTTACCTAATGTGTGAATATTCATTTTTGTTCAATAATTTAAGTAGTCCCATGTTATTTTTTTATCTAGATTATGTGGGGTTAACTTAAGTGTCTCAAGAGTGTGTGTTTGTAAATATGGGTTTGGGGTTTATTTCTTCTAACACCAATCAGATAGGAGTGCTCTGATTCTGCATCCTGGATCTCATGCACCTATCCGTTGGTTCTAGATCACCTCCCACCCACTACTTATAGGAGCTAGAACTAAGGCATATCTGGGTGATCTGTTAGGTGTAGGATTTGTTTTCATATGAGGTATCACACATGCATAAGTCTTGATGCAACTCTACCCATCCTTTTGAGTTCTAGCTATGGTCTCCTTTCATTTCCTTTTCTTATTTTTTCTCTTTTTCCTATTTTGCAATGTAGAGAGTTGGAATCACTCCTGAAGGAACTGGTATCCTCCAGAGATCATCCACCTTATCTCTCGATGTGATGGTCATTCTATGTTGTTTGGTGTTGATCCACCATGCTTGCCCTGCACGCAATGCCATATTGGTGACCAAAATTTTTTGGTGACTCGGGAACTCACTGAGTCCTCATGTTTCAATAAATTAGATTTTAGTGGCTCTCTGATTCACCCAAATCTTCTCAAATTCACCTGGTGACTTCGACTATGCAGTATGACCAGATCATGATACCAGTCACTCATTCACGTTGAACATCTAAATATCTCAAAGG
Source organism: Wollemia nobilis (assembly GCA_028583015.1). NCBI lineage: Eukaryota > Viridiplantae > Streptophyta > Pinopsida > Araucariales > Araucariaceae > Wollemia > Wollemia nobilis. The sequence goes on from JAQPPZ010000521.1 coordinate 18,463,244, forward strand.
ACTTAAGATATGGTGAGCATTCTTGAACTCATTGACAGAGATAGTATGCTCACCTAGTGACTCTGACTCTAACTCCAATAGTAGAACCAGGACCTCTGAAGATTGGTGCCTTAATGGCTCAGTTGTCATTCTCCCAATGGAACAACCCCAACCCATTGAACCTCCATTGCTCGCATGATATTCCTAAGGGTGCTCTGAAGGCCCTGAACAAATATAATGGCACCTTGGAAATGGCTTAGGAGCATGTTGAAGATGTTGCTACACTGGCGTCCCTCCATGACATTACTTATGAAGACGTCATGATCAGGCTTCTGGTTGTGTCTCTAGAAGGGAGGGTGCTATTGTGGTACCATACCCTTGGACGAAGAACTATCTTCTCATGGGAAAACTTGGTAGGAGCTCTCATAAACACATTTGATGGCTCCATGGACCCTTTCCAACTCTTGATGCATCTCTCCTACATAAAGAGGGCACCTCTCGAATCCCTAATTGACTTCAACATTTGATTCAAGAGGAGCTAGAAAAGGATTCCTCCTAAACTATGACCATCACCTACCTAGGACCACCTATATTATATCCAAGCTTTGAGCTCAAATATTGGCCTCCTCCTACTACAAACTAGAGAAAAAGGATTCCCTCAAGTCTTTTAAGAGGTCGTATAGGTGGAGCGACTCCTACTTCTCGTAGGAATGACATCTTCAGGGGACTCCACCCTTCCATCCATGTTTCTATCCATTGTTGTTCCCCAACCTACTGCATAGTATCCATTATGGATCCCACCTCAAGTTGTGTAGGAGCTAAGACTACATACCAGTGGAACACAAGGGGTGGATGTTATCTCGAGCCTAGGTGGGAGAAGTGCAAGCATCAACGATGAAAGTAACAACTCTATTGCTTATATTTTATCCCAAGGAGTGGAGGATTTGCACCTAGGTGGGAACATCGCACATAGAGAGGGTGCACTTTTACACCCTTTTTGTGTCCAACAGCATGACAAGCAAAGGTTTGGCCATCTTTATGATGGTAAAAGCAATTAGGCTTTGGTTCCCGAAGAGGTCCCATCAGTAGTAGGCTCAATCAATGAGGCCTACGAAAGAAAATATGTGGATTCAATGGAGGCGTACGAATATGGGATATCATAGCGGGTGGATCCCAAAGACTAGAAAAATTGGAGCCTATTGCTAGGAAAACCAGTACAAGAAGAGGGCTCCCTCATGGAAAAATATATTGCCACATTGATCATCGATCACATAGGTACTGGTATGCATCATGATCTACCAAGTTGTGAATTCTTCATGACTTGGAAAATTTTGAAATATAAATCGGACTATAGGGAGCACCTGAAGTTCAATACCATTTGGTTTGATCACTATAGGTTCACTGGATAAAACTCTAGGGCAAGTCAGTGATCGTGATGCACCAACTGCACTGTAATTTTATGTCTATAAGCTGTTAGCTAAATAAAAGTGTGCCAAGGTGGTAGAACTAAAAGAAATTAAATAACTTCATATAAGTATCTCGATTCCTAAAAGCACTTTCCCTCTCTTCTAATTATCTCTTTTGTGACTCAGTAGCCCAATGGATAGAGCACAAGATTGAAAGGCATGTGATTGCATCAAGCAAAATCTAGCCAGACCTAATACATTGGTATGATTTGGTAGTCCATACCCTATTAAATCATTCAAGTGTGGTGCCAATATGACTACCCCTTCCCTGTATATATACAATAAATATGTTGAATGTAGCCCATAAATCTCATGGCATACCTATGGAGGAAAGATATTATGTTAAAACCTACTAGGTGGAAATCCAATTCAAGAATAGGTAGATTGCCAGAAGTTACTTTGAAAATCATGGATTGTGGCAACCTATCTATTCTTGAATTAGCTTTAGGTTGTAGAGGAGTATGTTTATGGGTATACGATTTTAAGGAACATCCCACAAACCAATATCTTTAGTCTACTATTCTATAAACATATATCATAGATCTAGTAGTTCTATTTCTCTTCTCCTAGGATTGTGCTTAGCATTGTGTCCTCTCTTGTTCTCTCCTTATATCATGTTCTCTCTATTTGGCTATTATTATTTATATGATTTCTTAGTGTTGTAATCATATTGTAGTTGCTCCTTCCCTCTCTTCTCCCCCCTCTATGTGTTCTCTTCCTCGTGCCTAGGTCCTCCTCTCTCGCTTTATTTGTTCATCCCCTTTTGTATTTCTTCTTTATTTCCTTTCTACTATTGTCATGTCCCTATTTTTCCTCTCCCTAATTTGTTCTATCTCTACCTTCTCTATTCATCCCTTCCATGTCTTCCTATTTATCAGTGCTTTACTAGTCGAATGCTTGTTGGGTTCTTTTTTTTATAGAGTAAAAAATCCTTGTAAGTCACCAAGAGTGTGGGTGAGGATTTTTGCACCTCCTCACCCACTCTTCTTAGAGCCCACAAAATTTTGAATACATGGATAGATGGGCGAAAGGTTCTGGGTAGTGGCAATATTAGTCATAGGTAGATGGAAGAATCAAGCAGGATGGGCAACAAGAAGGGGTGGACACTTGCCCTTAACGATTAGGTGGAACTTTTCAAAATACCCACCCAACTAGTTGGGCAGACATTTTGAGGGGCTAGCATGGGTGGAAAAATCATAAAAACCTACCCTTGAGGAATAAGGAAAACTCTTGCCCAACCCGGGTGGGAAGTTAGAATGCAATATGGGTAGAACATATGAGAAACACCCACCTTCTCTAGAGCCCCCATGGGCAGAAGGAAGAACCTGTCGGATATGCAAAACTCCTACCATCAACCAAAATCCAAAAGAAGACATGCTCCCTGTTGTAATGGGCCAAGTACCTGATAATGTGCATAGAAGTGATGGATTTTCGATGTGATAATCCCAAGGTTCTCCAGTGTCTTTCATCCATCACATTATTCAAAGGATCACCAGTCAAGGAGAAGGATGAGGTATCTAAGATATTATCAGTTGGGAAAAAGCATTAGAAGATCTAAAGGCCTAGATTCAACCAAGTACATCTATCTCCTTCTAGAAGATCAACGCTATCTAGAGGAGCAGTATACCAGAACGATGCTTGTCAGCTACAAGATTCACCTTCCCACCTACCACCATTAATGTCCAAATTTTGAAATCCATGTAAATGTAATTATAAATAGTGGAATTTTGGTCATTCCTAAGGGTGGCTCTTTAGCCATTACAATTCTTATGTAAGGTTTCTCCTATGTAAATACAAATTTTACACTATTTGGTCTTTGGCTTTTTCCTCTTATTCTTTACCTAATGTGTGAATATTCATTTATGTTCAATCATTTAAATAGTCCCATGTTATTTTATTGTCTAGATTCCATGGGGGGATCAAGAGTGTGTATTTGTAAATATGGGCTTAGGGTTTATTTTTTCTAATGCCATTCGGATAGGAGTGATCTAATTATGCATATTGGATCTCATGCACCTATCCATTGGTTCTAGAATTCACCTCCTCCCATTGCTAATAGGAGCTAGAACTAAGGCACAGCTCGATGATCTATTAGGTGTAGGGTTTGTGTTCATACGGGGTATCACACCTGCATAAGTCTTGATGTGGCTCTGCCCATCCTTGTGAGTTCTGGCTATATTTCCTTTTCTTCCCTTTTTTCTTTTCCTATTTTATGGTGTAGAGTAGTTGGAACCATTCCCAAAGGAACAAGTCTCCTTTGAAGATCATCCATCCTATCTTCTAGAGTGGTGGTCATTATATGCTACTTGGTGTTGATCCATCATCCCTACCTAGGTGCGATGTCGGATTGGCTACCAACAGTACCATAGACCAATATAAATGGAGATGCACTTTTAGGATTTTTCCCACTAGTATGATAGACCCACAGGGTAAGATAAAGTTGGATATGCTAGTTGTGACTGGTCTTACTAACCAACTTTTTAAGTATTTTGACTATAAAAATTTTGGATGCTTTGGCTTGATCGTTACCCTAGGGGTAATACAAAGTTGACCACTTGTGTTGAATATTGTACTTAGCATAAAGCTTATAGTCATCCTTGTTCTTGAAAGGAGTGCCATTGTTAGAAATAATCATTGAAGGAATCCTAAACCTATAGAGGATCTAGTTGAAGATGAACTTAGATATCTGAGCTCTAGTCATCATGGCTAGGGGTATGGCTTTGACCCATTTAGTGAAGTACTCTTTCATAATTATGATAAACTTGTGACCATCATATGATATTGGGTTAATATTTCCTATGATGTCCAATCCCCACATGGATAATGGCCAAGGAGAAGAAATAACCTAAATGTTTTGAGGAGCATGAACAAGGTTGTCATGGCATTGACACTTGTCATAGCATCGAACATGGTCACATGCATATTTCTCCATGGAAGGCCAATAATAATCCATCTAAAGGAGTTTCTTGGTAATGGCATTACCACTAAAATGGCCTCCATATGAGCCTTTGTGAGCTTCACTAAGAGCTAGTCAGGCTTCATTGGAGTTTAGGCATCACAAGAGGATATCTTCAAAATAAAATCAATATAAAGTATTGTCAATTAACATGAATTGGCACACTCTTTTGTGCAAAATCTCACACTGACTATGGTCTAAACCATCAGGAATTAAATGATCCTTGAGAAAATTAAATATGTTATACCATGCGTCAAATGGGGAAGCTCTGATGGTCAAAAAATCTAATGGAAAAATACTAAAACTATGCAATGTGGGCTCCCAAAGTTATCTAATGATAATTGATGCTTGATCATTGTCCAACTCCAAGGGAAAAATGGATGTGGTATCGGCCATGGCATCTGCATGGTGGTTGGAGGACCTAGGAACAAACTCTATGATCACTTGATCGAACACGAATAAAAGCTTGGTGATAATCTCTTTGTAAGGTTTTATCTTATCATCTCAAGTCTAATAAATATTGTTGATCTGATTAACCACAAGTTGAGAGTCATCAAAAATTGAAAGTACTCTAACTACAAGGCTAAGGCTACTCTTAGACCAAGAATAAATGATTTGTACTTGGTAGTATTATTCATGCAAGATAAATGAAGCTTGAAGAAAATGGGGATGATTTATTTTTATGGAATGACTAGAACGATTATAGCACCAGCACCCTTTAAGAATTGTGATCCATCAAAAAATAAAGTCTAAGACTCTGGATCTTTAGTTTCTACACTAAGGCACTCATTGAGGAACTTGATTACTAAGCTATGGGTTGACTCTAGGGGAGAAGAGGTTGGTTGATCGACAATCACCTAATCTTTGATAGTATTTTGACCTATACAGGTTAAGTCAAACTCACTAAGGACTAAAACCCACTTAGAGGCTTAGCCTACAAGGTGGGACTTAGATATTAAGTAGTGCAAATAATCAAACTTTGCAATAACCTATGTCTTATGGCTAAGCATATAGTGTCTCAAATTTTGATAAGTAAACACTACGATAAGGCAAAGCTTCTTTAATGGGATGTATCAGGTTTCATAGCTAACCAAGTTTTTATTGATATATTAGATGGTCGCTCTTTATTTTGATCATCATGTTGAGCCAACATGGCTCCCAAAGGATGAGTTTTTGCTACTATGTAAAGCATTAAATACTTATCTAGTCTAGGAGAAACTAAGATAGGCAATAATGTGAGATACCTATTGAGTTCATCAAAATCTTACTAACAAGCATAATCCCACTCGAACATGGCATATTTCTTAAGGATCTTAAGAAATGGTTGACACTTATCAGCCAACTAGGCTATGAACCACCGAATAACTAGAATCTTACCTTACAAGATATACAACTTAGTTAGATTATGGGGAGGAGGTATGTCAATGATGTCGTTATATTAGTGGGGTCCACCTCAATGCCTCGCCTAGACACAATGAAACCTAGAAACTTGCTATATGTGACTCCAAACACACACTTGGAGGGCTTAAGACAAACCTTGAACTACCAAAACCTTTCAAATATTCATCTTAGATTGTGAACATGATCCTTTCGATATAAAGAATGACCCAAAAGATAGTCCACATAGTCCTCTAGGATATTGTGCATCATGACATGAAAAAAATAAGTCATGGCCCTCTAATATGTGGCACCAACGTTCTTCAATTCAAAAGGTATGACTTTATAATAGAAGGTACCCCATGGAATAATAAAAGTTATCTTGGCCTAGTCCTTACAGGAAATGATAATCTGATTCTATCCTCAAAAACCATCCATGAGCAAAAGCATTCCATAATTGGTAGTGAAATCTATGATTATATCTATGTTGGGGAGAGGAAAATCATCCTTGGGATATGCTAAGTTAATATTCCTAAAATCGATACATATTTTAATTGTTCCTACCTTCTTAACCATAGGAACTATGTTGGAAATCCAATCAGAATAGTTGATAGCTTTGATAAAACCAATGTCAAGGAATTTTTGCAGCTCCTCCTTGACTACAAGGGTAACCTTAGGGTGAATCTTCGTAAATTTTTCTTAACAATCTTAGCACTAGTCTTAGCTACTCTATGATGCATAACAAGGGAGGGATCAAGCCCTGGCATGCCAACATATGACCACACAAAATATCATGAAATTCCTTCAACAAATTGGTCAATTGCTTCTACTTATCATGGAAAATTTTTTACCTGACTTAAGGATCTATGGCTCTCCTCAGAACCTACGTTAACATCTAAGGTCTCCTTGATGAGAATATGATACTCATTCTCATAAGGAGGTGGGGCAGGGATCACTCCTAGTTGCTCAAGGTCCTTGAGAGACATGGGACCAAAATCCTTTTAATAACGAGAATACTTAGCATGTGCAACACAAGGGACTAACCCATCAAAGAAGAATTTATTTCAAAGGATATCCTTATGATCAATGTCATAAAGAGTATCCCCTTCAGCATACTCTCTTGGGGTCACAACTAAATCAGGATGCACCAAAGTTACCACACTATAAAATGGAATGTCAGTGGAATAATGTGGTCAATAATCCTCATCACTCCACTCTAATCCTTAATGATCCAATATTTGGTATAATTAATGAGGTGATCATCATCAACAAATGGAAAAGGCTAGTTTTTATTGGGTATGTATCCTATGCCACATATCCCAGGACAAAGCTCAACTTCCAAAGGATCTTGAATACACATTTTTGTGACCCCAAACATTTACCTATATGTCTCATACTAGATATGATTTTCTTGGGAAGCAGGTAATAATTGGACAGATAACAATGATCAAAATACCACTCTATAGAAATAGGATTGCTACCAAGGATATTTTCTTTGAGGGTTATACCTACAAAGATAAAGGTACACATGCCAACTTGTACTACTTCACCTTTCTTATGAGTTAAACCCATAGTCCTCCTTGTACTACTTCACCTTTATTATGAGTTAAACCCATAGTCCTCGGTGAATATGGTAACTTGGCTAAATTTATAAGAGGTTCTTGAAGGAAAGTATTGACTTGATATTGTGATGAAACTTTGATTAGTGGTTCCTCACCTTTAAATTTTTAAGTTGCTTGGTAATGTGAGATGAAGAAATTGATGGACATAAATTGAGACTAGATTGAGCTTGCTCAACCATTGAACAATATTGGAATGGATGAGGATAGCCCATAATTGTGACAAGTTGATCTTTGAATTCAAACTTTAAACATTGATGAAGAGTATAAGGGATAACCCTCATTGTATGAATCCAAGGGCATCCAAGAAGAAGATTAAAATATGTGGGGCAAGGTACCACATAAAGCAAGGTATCTAAGATATTAGGTCCAACCCTAAGGGGGAAGTATATAATGGCATAGGCCTCTTGGGACTCATTTTTGAAAGCTTTGATGATGACATCATATTTAATTACATGTTCCTCTTTCAATCCAAAATTTTAGAAATTTTGATAAGTGCAAAGATTGAGAGAGGAACCATTATCTATCAAAATTTGCTTGATAATTATTTCCCCAATATATGTTGTTATATATAGGGATGAATCCCCTCGCAACTATGAGAAAGGAATACCATCATCTTAAAATATGATATGATGTATCCAAGGGAACTTACAATATCAGCTATAGTGCTAGAGAAAATATCTTGAGAAAAATATTATTGACTTAGAAGATTCAACAAGGATTCCCTATGAATAGAAGTTTGCAAAAGCTCTAAGAGGAAAATCTTGGTTGAGGTACTAGCTAACTACTTTTGAATATCAAAGGAGACTTTAGGCTGTGGTCTCAACACTAAGGGTGGGATTTCTACTCTTGTGCTCCTTTTTTGGGTACTCTTCAAAACTAAGTATGGTTTTAAATGTTGATTGGATGTAGAACTTATATTTTCCTAAGATAATTAGATCAGTTGAGGTTGATATTGTTACCTTGTGGTTGTTGTTATCATACCAACCATGTTATTGTATGGATGTGGCATATTACAATATGACACTTTATTAGCTACCTATTGCCCATGATTAGGTAGGGGATCTTGGGAGATCCCCATGTCTTAATTGTTTTTGGGTGCTTATTGAGTAGGAGGTTGATTGTTTGTTGGAGGATTAGGTTGAGAACCCTATATAACAAGGCAAAATACAATAATTAAGTCTTGAACCACATGTTTCAACCTCTTACATGAATTTTTCATATGCCCCCCCACTCTATGATATTCACAATGTTGATCATGATTATACCAATATTTCATGGTATTAGGTTGCCCTATGGAAGGTAACTCAATTATATTAGCTTCCAAGAGTTGTTTTAGGACTAAAAAAATAGGTTGGTTAAGTCTTGTAAAGTTTCTTGGTGGAGGTTTTTGAAGTTTTCTAAGCACTATCTTTTACAAAGTATTAGCAACATAATTGATAGGTCTACTATTTGTTATCCCATCACTGACTACATGCTTTTTCTTATATTGGGATTTCGTGGTCCTATCTTCTTATTTCTTTGGCTTAATTTGACCTCTTTGAATAAAGGTTTGTTTTACCCTTCTTGCCATATCTATTGCTTGGTTGAAAGAGGTAATAGTTGTTTCCAATTCATATTATATTTTCTATTGTATATTTTTGATAATGATCTCTAGCATGTCTCGAGGAAGCAAGGTATATCTTAGCTTTCCACCTAAGCTTCTCCAACGAGACAAAAATTCCAAAACTTTCATCTTGACCTTGCTTCAACATATAAGTATCTTTCATAGTCACATTTTTCTCAAAATAAACTCCAAAGTGCTGGACAAACAACTATGTTGTCTCTTGAAAATTCCTCAAAGAATGATGAGGCAGTTGATAATACCATTCCAATGCCATACCACCAATGTTCTTAGGTAATGTCTTTAGTAAAAATATGTAATCATATATAATATTATGGCATGATGTTTTGAACATACTTAAATGATCAATTGGGTCGTTTGTTCCCTTATAAATAGGTAAAACCAGCATTAGAAAATGCTTAGGGTAGGGCCTAGAAGCAACAACAGGGTCTAAGGGTTGATTGCACATTTCTTTATAGTTGTAGGTGAAACTTGGAGGTTGAATCATATCCACTCTTGAGACCAATTATTTCACCATATTTTTCAAGCTTTGCATGTTAGGATTGTTGTTGTGCATTACCCCTAGGTTCCCTAAGGGAGGGTTATAGGTAGGCTATTGAAAGGAAACTTGGATAATGTTGGAGGCATTGACACTATTATTGTATGGGTTATGATATGTGGTATCTTGGTGTGGAGGATAACTAAAATTTGGTGGAACAGAAGCATGAATGTTGAGATAAGTAGAATGAGGAGAAAATTAAGCAATCTTGAGATGCACTACTAGTTGGAGGAACTCGTGGAACTCTCCCAACGTTGGTGGTTGTAGTAGTACCATAAGTTGGTTTATGAAAAGAATTAATATGATACAAATATTCAAACAAAGGATTGGTGTGAACATTTCAAGGAGAAATAGTTTTATGATGAGATGTCCCAACCCCTTAGATTTGGGCTTCTTCATCCATAGTCATAACCAAAGCATCCATATGATGTTTCATGAAATTCTAGATATGATCATATGATTTAAAGGTGAGGTGTCCATTAGACCCCTCAATAGGATCAAGGTCATTACCAATTTCTACATGTTATTCCTCTTCTAGATTAGGGTTATCCCTATCAATATGGTCATCTTCTTGAAGAATCTCACCAGATTCTAAAAGCCTTCACTTACTCCTAAGGATGGGAGCCATAGGAGAAAGAGAAAGGATAGAGGAGAAAAGGAGGATGTAAAAACTAGAAAAAAACCACAAGATTCTTAAGAAGTTTTTTTAATATTTTATAATTCTAATCAATCAAAATTAGTGGTCTTGCTTAAATTTTTCAAAAATAAAGACAAAAGTAAGAGGCTTCCTAATTTGTCCACTAAAGACAAATTTTCATGTTGGGTTCACCAAAGATGTAGTTGGGGAAAATTGCCCTACTGCATATGATCTTGGGCTAGATCCACTAGGATTCAAGGTGACTGCAGGGATATATTATAACCTCTACACTCGGGGGCTTGGGGATCGAAGGTTTCACCAAAAATGGTTTAATGACTCTTCCAAGTCCATGGATTGAATGTTTGATGTATATATTGAGCAAACACCTATGTTTGGATTTTCTAAAATCTAAGGTATGGAAAATGAAAGAAAATGTAAGACAAACAATTATGCAAGAAGATAAGAGACTAACCCTGGGATGATTCTTGATTTTCAATAATGACTAAACCCTAAAATAAAATAAATCCTTTTTCTTTTTAGCAAGGGTTTAAGAGAATGCACAAATAGAGTTAACCCTAGAATGCAAACTATATGCTTTTCTCTTTTGAATACCTAGAAATAAAATTAAAATATTTTTTATTTATGATCTAAATTTGGAATAAAATGATAAAAAAGCAAATAGCAAATAGCCTAAGAATTCTATTTAGGTAATTTTTCTGATTCAGTGGTTGACCTTATATTTTGACTTGCATCTAGATATATCCAACAGCTTCACAACCTGCAAAATAGCTTCACAAAACCCTAGAAAAATTAATCAATGTTAGGGGGTTTGCTTAGGTCATTGTGTGACTAAGCTTGGAGGTACAATAGTCAAGCCCCCTTGGTCATTTTAGCTGACCTTTTAAAAATAAAAATAGTTGTTGACCCTTTTGGAAATGGACAAGATGCAATGAAGTAAAACAATGCAAAAAATAGAATGTAAACAATGATGTTATGATTTAAATGAAGCATGCAAACATAGACTGAGGGTTTGGGAATGAAACTTTACCTCCAAAATTGATGAGTCCAAAATCGTAACCGATAAGGGACGATCATGACTTTAGATCTACCAAAATTGTGCCCTATATGGATAGGGCATGAATTCATAGTAAAAGTGCAAAAACGATCTATAAGTATGAAATTAAACATAAAATACATAATTAATAATCTAGGAATAATAAAATGCAAGAAGAAACCTCGCGGTAGTGAAATAAAAAATAAAAGGATGAAGACCTCCATGAAATGGTATACCCCTCCTTAAGGCTCCAACACTTGTCCACCAAGAATATCAAATCAAAGTAGAGCAGCAGAAGAACACTTGATCTTGCTAGGATAATTTATCAAAATCCTCTTATCCAAAACTCACATGAACATCACTTAGCATTTCAGCACTTAGGAAAAATCACTTAGGACTTAGCACTCAAGGGAAAAATAGGATCCAAACCCTCTATTTATAAGATGTTTTGAGGGCAAAATGGTAGGAAAATAAAAATTAAACCTAGGGGAGGGTCGACATCCTGGAGGTTAGCCCAAAAGTTAGGTTTTATGAGAGAAAATCCTTACTTGTCAAAATCATGCCCCATAGTGGGTGACCGTGATTTCTATAAAACTAAGAAAAAAGGAGGGAGGAGGGGAAGAGAGGCCCAAATTTGTGCTTTGACAAGTTTTAGGTACTTCTCGAGGGTTTTAAGAAAAATGACTCACTTAGGTGGGTCAATTTTCTATGTCAACACTAATACCACTTGATTACTTAAAATTTAATAATTAATAAATCATAAATGATAATTATTTTTATTTTTATTCTTATTTGGTTATATGATATTGAAATGGGTCTCATTTATATTACATCATAATCATATTACTATAATATTTTAACAAAGTACACAGTGGTATGATGATTATCGCTTGACAATATTTAAATCTAGATATTCACATAAAAAACTCACTTTTTAGGTCACTAAAATCATGCCTTTTGATATTATAAACATCACCTATTTTTACTACTTATTTTTAGTTGTTAACCTTTTTTTAACTTATATTAACTTTTTATTTTTAATTTAATATGTTTTTGTGATTAACAACTAAATGAGTTTATTTTTAAGAAATAAAATAATTCTATTATTATTATTTCCCCAAAATAAACTTGATATTTTTTAAACAAAAAATATAACTTATATTAGACCTCTAATCTATAGTCATGAAAGGAAGTAACAACATAAGATCTAATGTAAACAATGAGTCCAAGATTTTCAACTATGCTAGATTTCTATTCTAATACTATAAAAAGCAATAATAGAAGATCTAATGTAATAAGGAAAGTATGCTCTCTAAATACTAAAGGAAATGTAATAAAAAAGTTGTCAACTTGATAAATGAATAATAAATGAAATATTTATCTTTTGCAAAAAAACTAAATATGCATGCTTATCAAATGGAAACTTACCTTATTTTTTAATCGAGAAAGCAAGAGGAGAGACTAGTTAGAGTCCAATAGAAGAGCGAAGTATCCTAGAAGAGTTTTGTCAATAGTGTCTTGGTTAGGCAATTGCATGGTATAGTAGAGCACTCTATGTTTCTTTGATGGACAATGCCATATAAACTATTAGAAAGCTCAATGGCATCTACAAGGGATAGGGATTCAATGCAAAGGGAGCACACTTGTGCATAGAAAAAGAGAGAGCAACATGACAATAGCAATAAAGGAAAGTGATGGCAATGAGAGAGGATGGAAGATATTACGAGATGTTAATTGAGGAACATTTTGGGGTATTTATAATCATGAGAAAGTAAAACTTTAATGAACTCTCTATTTATTATCACTTATTGGCTTCAAAAAATTTCAAGGTCCTAAAATTATAACCATTGACTAAGACAAAGTGCCCTCTTAACCCTATGTGTTAAACCACTCAGATTTCTAGATACCCCATTGAAAATCCTAAATTTGATCAAAGAACAAAATTTTTACTTAATGCAAAGATAATATTATCCATTGATTTTTTATTTGCACATGATATGACACATTGCATTGGTCATATGTGTCACATCCATGTCTAAAACTCAAGGTTCAAGGGATTGTTTAGGCATAAAATTCCTAGAATGGTGACACATGGCATCATGGAAAAGGAGGACAAGGTCTAAGTAGGCTAAGGAAGTATTCAAACTAGTTAATTTTACATTATCCTACCCAAGAACTAATAAAATTAGTCCATCCCTATCCCATATTAGGAGGGCGGAGATCTCCACCAGCTAAAAATTTATTGTTAATACATTTTTTAACAATATATTACCCCTTCCTAAGGACCATGTAGGACACCATATGAGATATCAAGGCATGTGTCCTTATAAATAAAAGAAAACAAACAATATACCATAGCCAAAGCAATATAAAAAATGATGCATAAATTTTGACAACTATAGAAACTATTGTCTATGCAAAACTGATAAAAAATTTAAGTAAACAATGAAATAAATAGACATAAAATGCAAAATATAAGAAAACATGTACTTGATATGTCTCATGTTTCTTCATTATATTTTATCTATAGAATAAAAAATGATAAAAATATTCCCTTGGAATAGGATGAGTACAAATGGAGTATGTGGATGAGTCTAAAATAGGCCAAAACTCTTAGAATTATTGTCCCTATGATGTTCCTACAGAAATCAAATAGAAATGATGTAGAAAACCATACTATACAATAATTGCTTTAAAAATATAAATGAAGGGTAAGTTCCTAATGCACTATTTTATTTTTCATGTGATTTGTAACCCTTCAAGAACTCTTTTTGTGATTTAGAGTTCCATTGATTGAATTTCTATGCGGTGAGAGGCTATGGCATGTAGGCAAGGAGGCAATGCTAGTCAGGTAGGTCTCCTCTTGTTTTTGTTTTTGTACTAAAAAGGAACTCTAATCTAAAATCAATAGTAAATGATGTTGGATTTCACAATAATTTCTAGCAAGAAATAAAAACAATCTATTTACTCCAATATTATACAAGAAGGATAAAGGACAAAAATAGAAAAGAAAGACACAAATGATAGGTATCCTTGAACACCAATAATCATTTTTTTATCCATATATAATAATCACAACACTCTAATACAATTGATCGAGTGGATGTGGGTATTTATACCTAAACCCCAATAATAATAATTAAAGAATATCGTTAATGTAAGTCAATATAACATAAAGGATTAAGGTTGATTACAAGTTAGGGTTCATTTTTGACAAGGTTAATCATGGTACCTTAGACTTAATACATAAATAACTAATAGTTACATCACACAGTGGTTTCCCCTAGGCTTACACATGATTACATCATAAAATACTAACCTTGGCTAATAAAGTAAGATTATGTCATTCAACATCCCCCATGAGATTGCACATATTAGAATCTTCCTCCTCAAGGTGCAGGTATAGGTCAATGTTGGGAGAAACCTCAATACAAGGGTTTACGGTATAGGTATAGGTGCAAGTACAAAATGCAAGCTGAACAAGAGGGTTTATAATTACCCTTGGTTGAGGGTTTTTAGAGATCCTTGTTTGAGGGTTTAAAGAGATCAGTTGATAATGGAACAGTGAATCCTTGGATGGTGGACAAAGGAGGATTTCATGGGAACAAGACCAATATGGAAAAAAATATCGAGGACATGGACTCCAATAAGGGCTAAAATAACTATGATCACATGCAGGTGGAACAAATATTACAAGCTAGATATCAAATTCCATTCTAAGAACCACTCTAGTAAGATAAATCTAAAGATTTATTTGAGTTCACAATAGCTAGTCCTAAACAAGGGCAATATCAAAAGCACAAAAACATAAGAGAAAAAGATCCTACATTAAAATAACAGGCTACGGTTATATTGCAACAAGTGGAAATATTTCAAAAGGTGACTAAACTTTGATCCTTGCAAAGTAATCAAGCAAAGGCCAATGCTACTGGTCATAGAAAGGAAAATGAGTCAATTCTAGTATGGGAAGATATTTCTAAGATACCTTGAGAGGAAAACCATAAATAACTATAGTTAATAACTCTAGTATTCCCCATAGACCTTTTAGAATACCCAAAATAGACCCTAGGAAAATAACCTTGGGGTGCACAAAAGCAGCAGATGGCTCTCCCATAGTCCAAATTCAAGAATAATATATATAGATTGAGATTGATGTTATAGAATATAGAGGATTAATTTATTGATTTTTGGGTCTTTGTCTAGGCCTCCTGGCTTTCAAGATATGGGATGCTATACAATGGAGAACTTGAGGTGAGTTAAATATTTTTGCTTACCCTAATGGTTAGTTATTAGATATTTTTTATAATGAGGAGGATAGAACAATTTTTCCAATGGTTCCTTGGTCTTTAGGTAGGATAGGGATTTTCATGAAGCCATGGCATCCCAAGTTCATGGAAGAAAAGGAAATGCCCTTAGTAGCTTCAATCTAGGTGAGACTTTTTGGGTTGCCTTCTGAGTTTTAGAACCAAGTTATCTCCATGGAAATAGGTAATACTCTAGGATATTATATGATGATAGTCGATAGTACAAGCTAATTTGAACAAATTATATATACCAAAATTTATGTTCTCATTGACCTTAACAAGACTTTGTCGAAAAATATTACTCTATATTTTAGGGAGGACACCTAGGAATAAGACATGGATTATGAGAACATCCCCTTCGGGTGCAATATTTACCATGAATATGGTTACCTATCTAGGGATTATAAATATTGGATCTCAGAGTAGGAACAAGAGGAAACAACCCCTAGAGGTTTCCAGCTACCTAAAAAAAAGAACCTATAGAGAAAGTAAACATATAAAGAGTAGGTAGTTAACCTCCCAATAGATAATAAGGAAAATATAATGGATATGGATATCCTATAAACTCCTCTTCAATCTCTTAGAAAAGAACCAAAATTTGAATAAATAAATTATAACATCAAGCCAATTCTAGGTCTACCAAGCAGGCCACAAGAGAACTCAACCCAACAATCGAAGAGATCCCAAAGGAAAAATAGAATCTAAGAGAAATACAAGGACTTTAACCAATCAAATAAAGGAACTCTAGGAATAGATAGTGAAGGTGACACCTAGGAATATTCTGATAGGGCCATGGTGGTATTCTCACCTATGCCAAGGTTAGAGTCCATCCTAGAACCAACGAGTGAGTCAGGAGTCCACTAAAAATATGAATCTAGACACACAACATAGAGTAGGCAAGAATACTCCTCAACATCAAATTGGAAAAGAAGATACAAAGCTAATAGCAATGGGTAAGTTCAAGGATCTTACCCATATTTTTAGTCCCTATGCTTGATGAAGTACATCACCTAGAATATTTGAGGACTCAAGGGTAGCCCAATAAAGGATAATGAAGTACAATTAATAATCTAGCAACATCATCCATAGATGGTTTTCATCCAAGAAACAAAAGTATCGATAGTAGAGATGTAGATATTTTTCAAAAATATTTGGTCGTATGTGTAGTATGGAATCCCTAAGCTCCAAATTAGCATCAGGATGAGTGGCTTGTCTTTAGAATATAAAAGATATAGTGCTACATAAAACAATGGGAAGTTGGATGATTCTAGATTTACTGGCCTAGAGTAGACATTCTCCTCAACATATGTTATGTCTCAATGTATACACACCTACCAACCTAGATGAAAAATGACAACAATGGAGGAATGTAGCCTATATTATTGGTCATTTCCCTAGAGCTTTGCCGCTTATAGGTGGATATTTCAACACCATCCTCATTAGAAGATAAGATAGTAGAAAATCATACTCTAGACAGTAGTGTTGACCTCATGATAAAGCATATTAGATCTCTTCATCTAGTAGATATTAAATTTGCCAATGCTATGATGGTATGGTCTAACAAAAGGCAGGGCCTAGCATGCATTCTATAAATACTAGACAAGTTTTTATTATCATAGGATTTTTTATCAAAGGATATATTCCAAGAGCACAAACACTAAATAATGTAGGATCAGATCATTGGCCAGTGTTGGTGGAAGTGTGGAAGACCAAATTTAATCATGCTCGTTTTATAGTCTAGCTATTATGGTTTCAAGACAGTAGTTTCTAATATAAGGTTTAGCAATTGTGGAAGGAGGGAAAACCCACTCATGGTATAAAGATGTACAACTTTGTGAGGAGGCTTCAATACCTCAAGTCCAAATTGATAACATGGAACTAGGAGGAGTTTGATGACATAAAATAAAATAAATGACATTTTCTAACCAAACTTGAGGACCTAAATGAGCATATACTAATGGATGGAACTATTGAGTTTCAAAGCAATGAGGCTAGGTTTAATGCTTAGCTAGAGGAATGGTAAAAAAGAGAAGATTCCTATAAAACTAAAAATCTAGGATCCAATGGCTTCGGGAGGGATATAGGAATACTAGCTTCTTCCATAAATATCTTCTAGCAATACAGTCACATAATTTCATCTCATCCCTAAATACAACAGTGGGTGATTCAATATACACATGGGATGGAATGAAAGATATAGCAAGAGAATAATTTTTCCAACTCTTTAATGTAGAACCACTAAAATAGGAAGCACAACAAGTACTCCAAGTGATTCCTTCTCTCATCATAGAGGAAGATAATGTAACTTTCATTGCACTAATTACTGCCAAATAACTTCAACAAGTAGTTTTCAAGATGCAAAAATAAAAAATCCAAGCCCTGATAGATTTCCCATAGAATTCTACCAAGAATTTTAGGATATCCTTAAGGAAGAATTATCAAAAGTTATGTTAGAATATAATGTGCACTATACCTTGTTCTTGATACTTGTCATATTCTTTTGACACTTGTCATGTTTTCTTATAGGATTATGCCTATATATTGTAATCTCATTCATGTGTAATATATATCATCTTGTTCAAATCCTTCCATTTGGTATCAGAGCAGGTTCGCTCTCCTGCTTGTGTCGACCCTTGAGGGGGGATTTCCCTCATGGAAATCCCCCCTCCTCATTTTTTTCCCTCATTTTTTCTTCTATTTTTTTCTCTTCAAGCTAGGGAGTATGTTGTCCATCATTTGATGGATCAAAAACCAAAATTTTGAGAGGAAAATCTAGTATTTTTTAGGGAGATTTATTGAGAGGTTAAGTTTATTTTTAGTATTTGTCCAAAGTAGTTTCTCCATAGAGAAACGAAACATTAGATAACATTTCCCCTTAATGTTGAGTTTATCTAAAATAACCCTATAATCCTCCTTTATTACATGATTTGGTCTAGGATCATTCTCTTTGTGCTTGGCTCTCCAACTTTAAATAATGTTAGATCAACGGTGTATACATCTCAGTTTGTTACCATAGGGTCAGCCACTTTCTTGGATCTATTGCCTTTGGGTCAGCTATCTTAGTACCTCAGGATCATCCTAGGTGCCTCTAGGTCAGCCACTTCCATGGGTATGTTGTCTCTATAGGTCATCCTCTAGGTATGTTGCCTCTCATAGGTCACTGACTAGATTCACCATGAATATCAAATCCCCCCTCATGGTGAACTCAATCTAGAAGGTGTCGATCTCTGTCAAAAATGTACCTTAATACAAAAGAAATACAATCCATATAAGAGTGTTGGTATCTACCAAAAATACACTCAAAAAATACAATATAATTGAGCCATAGATCCAAATGTGGAGAAGAAGAAGAAATAAGAGAATAGAATCTTTTGAAGTGTCTTTGTCTGTAGTCTTTAGAATTTGATTCAGAAAGAACCTCAGATAGATTCTAGGGTGTCTATGTTTGTAGTCCCTAGATTAGGTGTCCTTATGGTGACTTTCTCATCCTATCGGAATACATGGGTAACCAGTTGCTGCATCTGCTAGGTGTATAGGGAAAGTGACTAAAAATACTAGGATAACTTACAATTTTGCCTTGGGAGTGTTGGGTTCAACCGAGAGTGCACTCCAAGGTACAAAAACTTTGAGGTTAAAAAAACTTATGGAACAACCTCAAAATTAAATTAGACACCACCAATATGTTCGTCTCGAAAAAATATTTTCGACGACTATAAATGCCCCTATGTTCTGCTATCAATGGGACCTTCATCTTGTAGAAAAATAGCATGCCTCTCTAGGAAGCAAAATAAAGAAGGCATCAACAACAAGAATCAGGAATATTCTTGGCATCGCTCAAAAGTGACATCACTCTCCAGCGGAATTAAAAACATCATCTTAATACATAGGCCTTCCATATTGAAAAATAATAAAGACTATTTACCTTCATAAATAAACCCCCTTCATTGCCCACATTTTCATTTTAATATTATCCACACTCTCATTAATGGGAAATGTTATCTAATGTTGACTTATTTTTTTTCTCTATAGTTAGGATAGTGCACATTAGGGGAGAATGTTAGAATATAATATGCACTATACCTTGTTCTTGACACTTGTCATATTCTTTTGACACTTGTTATGTTTTCATATAGGCTTATGCCTATATATTGTAATCTCATTCATGTGTAATATATCTCATCTTGTTCAAATCCTTACAATTTATAGAAGAGGCTAGGATTGATGAGGATTCCTATTAGCATAGGTTTTATTGTTTTTGCCTTAGAATTAATTTATTTTCTAGGTTTCTTTTCAAACATGAGATTCTAAACTCACGTGTGTTTCTAGATCTAGTTTCTTATTTGTTAGTTGATATTTAGCTAATGTTAAGAATCAATTGAGATATTTTAGGTATTTTCACCTATTTTTAAGATAGGATATATTGTGAATGTGGCATCTTATATGCCTATAAATGTTTGACAATTGAATTAAAACAATAGTTCTATTATGAACCATATAAGTGGTATCAAAGCATCTCAATTTGAATCCCTATGAGGGAGAGTTTACCTATTGCAATTTCCCCTTTAAAACCCCTAATTCATGTCAATTTGGAATAATTAGTCTGATAATATTATGGTTGTGAACAAATATGGGAGCATGAGTTTCCCCTCAATTGTTGTGAACCCGTTGTTCACAAAGATGTGAAGTCTAGCTATATATTTTAGAGCCTCCTATGGTGACAAACCCTTTTTAGGATCAACTAGTGCTCATCATTGAGGACCACTCTAATAATGATCCTGAGGTCCTAGGCCATGTCATCATACCACTCATGTCCATAAAGTGTAACTTTAATTGTTTGAACACCCCATCTACTGGGTTTGTTTGGCAATGATGAGTGATAAACTTTGTTTGATGTCCTCCCATGCAAATGGTGGTAGGGAACCTAGATTCCTTGTGAATTGAACCAGTATCCTTTGTAGATTTGAATCATAAGCCCTCGATAGCACGAGAATTCTCAAGTCATTCCATTTCTCTTCTCATAAAAAAAATTCTTATGCAGTGATGTGGTCATACTCAACACTTCTCAATCCACCTTTGTCATTATAGACTATTTTGGAAGAAGACTTCCTTCATAAGACCATGTCCCTTTTTATGTAATCATGGATATTACATGAGTACTCCTCCCATCAGAGTTGTATTTACCCCCTAGTGGCTTGTCTCTCATTGTATTTCAACTTTACAACTTGGATCATGTCTTTACCAGCAAGACTTGCAACACTCCTCCAGGTAGCACCACATCAAGCACAACTTATACATCAGCTTTCATATTGGCTTCTTTTGATTCCATATCAGCTTCTCAACTATTTCAGCCATTTTATTTATATGTTTTTTAGCATTTTATTCTAGTTCCAATTGTGTATTTGTTCAACGATCCATTATATCATCCAAAGCCTTTGAGGATTTGCCATCAATTTAGGTTTTTTTAAACCTTAAAAATTATAGATTTATAAAATGGAGTACAAGCTTGATGGTACCCTACACTCCATCCTATTGCCCAAGTCCACTTATATGCTATTTGGAAATTTTTATACTCCCTCAATAGGAGTTGAAGTCACCATTGTGACTTTTTGAAGGCATCACTCCAATCCATGCCTTCTTTCAAAAATTTAGCAAGCACCTTGTGAGTCACTTCCACCTTCCACATTGGCATCTTTGTCTTGTCTCCTATGATTACTTCAACCTCAACTTTGAGTGCTCTAGTCATTGTGGGTGTCTTCATTCTTGGTGATTTTCTTTACTTTGTCTTTCTATAGTAATTTGACTTCAACCTTGAGTGTATCAGCCTTAGTGGGTACCATGATGAGACATTGGTCATCACAAGGATTAATGCCATGTAATGGATCACCTTCCTCTCTTTGTTACAATTTTTTTCATAGTGAATCGACTATAGTTCCAAGATGCTTGCTTGATAGGATGGTATGATTGTTGGTTTGAGGCACATGCTTCTAGGTTTTAAGCATGAATGATGTGAGGAGCAAACAACTTTTTGTGAATATGATTGAAGAAAATTTCTACCATGGCCCTTTTTTAGCATTATGTGCTTTTGGGTACTCCCTTTGCAAGAGTAGTAGCGATTCCATTAGGATTATTCTATGCTCTCTAGAATAGATTATTTGATTTTTGTATGCTCTCTATGATTGATCAAAGGCTTATGAGACAATTGTGTGCTCTATATGATAGAGCAGAGCCTTCCAAAGGGTCTCTATCTTCTTTATTATCTCAAGGATTGTATTTTGGGCACTTGCACATTACCACATTATCTCCAACTTTCTTGTATAAGCATTGGAGTCCAATGATTCTATTATTGGGAGGAATGATGAGGATTCGTATTAGCACATATTTTATTGTTTTTTCCTTAGGATTAATTTATTTCCTAGGTTTATTTTCAAATGTGAGCTTCTAAACTCATGTGTGCTTCTAGATCTAGGTTGTTGGTTGTTAGTTTTTAGTTGATTGATATCTAATATTAGCAATAAGTTGAGACATTTTCGGTATTTGTGCCAATCATTAAGATAGGATATCTTGTAAATATGGCATCTTATGTACCTATAAATATTTGACAATTGAATAAAAATAACAATTCAATTCTGAACCATGTCAAGGATAGCCAAAGTGGTTCTCAAAGGGGTGAACAATACATATATAGCTTTGGTTCTAAAAACCTAGGAGTTTAAACACATATTTGGCTTTTGACTGATAGATCTTTTTAATATCCTATATAAAATTATCACTAATATCATGGTAAAAAGGGTCAAACCTGTTCTTCATGAAATTATTTCTCCAAAATAGGGTGGTTTTGTGGAAGGAAGACAAATCTTGGATGAAATAGGCTTAGCTTGGGAGGTCATCCACTCTATTTAGGTATAAAAAATATCCTTCATGTTTATTAGGTTAGACTTATTCAAAGCATACAACAGAGTTGACTGACACTTCCTCCTAAAGGTGATGAGATAATTTAGATTCTTGAGGGATTGGGTAGAATGGATCAAGGGATGCATCTCCTCGGTATCTTATTTGGTTCTAGTAAATGGAGCTCCTACCCAGCTATTTATAGCTTCTATAGGTATCAAGCAAGGAGACCCCTTATCCCCATACATGTTCATCATATTGGCTGAATATTTGGGAAAAATATTAACTAAGGATAGGGAACCATAGCTTTGGAGGGAATAATAATAATAACTAGAGGTAAACCAATTATTCACCTATAATTTATTTATGATTCTACATTATTAAGAAAAGCAACAACAAGGGAGACCTTCGGATTTAAAATGGTTCTCAATGAAGAATTGGATTACAAACTCGAGAACTTATAAATGAAGAAAAATCCAAGGTCATATTTTTATATTGCTCACCTATGAAGGATATGATGTTTTGAATAAATTGAGATACAAAATACATCTCTTCCAATCACTTACCTAGGAATTCCACTTATAGCTGGAAGATAAAAAAATAATGGACTTGGTTGTTAGAGAGAGTGAAAGCCAAATTAAGAAAATGAACTAATAGGTGGATTTCTACAGGAGGTTGGACAACCTTGATAAAAGCAGTTCTCAATGCTATACCTATTTATGTATCCTCATTGTTAGCTATCCCTAAGGTAGTTCTTAAAGAATTAGATTCAATAAAATATAGATTCTTCTAGAATGAAGTCAAGGAAGAATAAAAATGGGAACTAGTGAAATGGGATACTTTATGCCTACAAAAAAAGAGGGAAGGATAGGAATCAAACCAGTAGTCAAGAATAATAAGGTACTAGTGGCTAAGTTATATTGGAGATTGCTAAAATCCCTTGAGGAATTATGGGCTCAAATTTTGAGGGTCAAATATATAGAGAATAAAACCCCAATATAACTTATACAGTTTTTACTTCCTAGCAGAGGATATCCCATATTAATAGGACTCATAATAGGAGAGGAAATGATCAAGAAAATATTATTTTGGATTATCCATAATGGATAGAAGGCTAACTTTTGGATAAATTTGTGGTACGGTCATCCTCTATTAATAACTCAATTATTAACTTAGAGATCATTGATGGAGAACCTACATAGAAACAATTGGGTTAAGTTGGCCAAATACTATAAGCCTCAAAGTAGTAGCTGGGAGGTAGGAAGGAAATGAATCCTAATAGAGGAGTGGCCAATCCAAGTCTTGGAGGATCAGATTAAAAAAATCTATAGGACCATCCAAACAAGATTATTTTGTGGTCTCATGAGGAGGATACTCTTGGATGGGGCGAGAAAATTAGAATGAATAGATAGTTACCTCTAGATACTTAGCCCTCTACTAAAGTACCCCAACCCATTAATTAATATACTCATGTATTTGTTGAAACATAACCTTTGGCCCAAAGTGAGATTTTTATTTGGATGCTACTTCATATAAGGATGTTGACAGGGAAACAATTGATGAAAATAGGGATGCATTGGCCTTTTAGATGTGAGATGTGTTTGGGAAATTAGGAAATGATCTCTCATATTTTTTAGAGTGCCCCATCATAATAAAATTACGGAAATAGATGGTAGTGTAGACACCAAAATCCAGCCACTTGCAAGTCATCTATACCTTCCTGTCAGCCACGTGTCGGTCATCCACCTTCCCGCCATTATTTGGCCCAAATCCACACTTTCCCGCCATTATTTGGCCCAATTTCACCTTTTTTCGCCATTATTTGGCCCAATTTCACCTTTCCCGCCATTTTTCATCCCCAAATTTATTTAAATTAATATTTATTATATATATATATATATATATATATATATATATATATATATATATATATATATATATATATATATATATTAATATTTTAATATATATATTTAAATAATAGTTTAAGTGATTTAATCTGATCCGTCCATCCTGCATTTAATCTCATCCGTCCATCCATCTTAATCCATTCCACAACCAAGATTTATTCTCTACCCTTGGATCCGCTTTAATCTTAGCCACACGTTCAAAGTGTCGTTAAAACCCTAAAGTGTTCCCTAAGAGTGGATTATAAATTGAGTCACTTTGATGGCTCAAACCCTATGTCTTTTGCTACTTCTATCTCTGATTCTAATTCTTCTACTGCTATCTCCTCTCTTCTGCTACCCTTTCGCCGCATCCATCGCCGCTTTCGTCGCCGCTTTCATCGCCATTCCTTCTGCAGCATTCTGTAGAATCTCCCATTCCTGTCGCAAGTGCCCACGGGCGTTTACCCCTTCACCAAGTGCCCACGGGCGTTACCAAGTGCCCACGGGCGTTTAACAAGTGCCCGCGGGCGTTTACCTACAGCCACAGACTCAGACCGACGTCTGTAATCCAGATCCAGAAGCACGCGAGCGTTCGGCGAGTGCACCAGGGCGCCTTTCGCAGCCCACTCTGACAACAACATTACTTCCAAGTGTCGCCTGGTCTAGCTGCGTTAACAGAGAACAGGTATAAATTAGTTTAAAGCAAGTAGCCGTATTTTATGTATTAATCTGTTATTGATTTCCTGCATTCCATTTTTATAAGGTTTTAGATTGTTTCTGAGGGCTCACGTAGTGGAGCCCTCTCATTAATTTCTAACTCCTTGATAGTGTTAATGTGTGCAGGTTTTTGATAACAGATCCAGTTTATTGATGGCAGCTGATTAAGCTGGAGTGGTCCAAGCAAGGGATACGACAAAGCCCACTCACTCTGTTGGGATTGAAGATACGTTCTTCGGAAGCGCCACCATTCGTGCCAGCTAGGGTTTCGGAGAACCCTAGCATAATTTGTAACTGTGTATCACAAATAAAGGGTTACAAGCCCAGTTGTATCCAAAAAAATGAGTTTTTAAACTCCACCGATTAATAGAAATCGTTTGTTTTTGTGCAACTATTCTGTACTCTGTCATTGTGATTTTATTTCTGTTTGGCGTGTATTTTTAATCTACAGGTAGCTCTATTAGTAATTCATTGGTTTAAGATATCTTCTATAGAACAACTTTGAAGGAAGTGGCCTAAACAGGAGGAAATGGACCAACCCACTCAATATATTTTTTGATGGGGATGATTCTCCTTCTATGGAATTTGTGGAAGGAGATAAATAGTAATATCTTGAACTAGGAGTACAAAGATAGCCACTTTGTTTGGAAAATTATCATATCCAATATGAGTAAGTCAATACAATACCTATTAAAATCATCCCAAAATCCCAACCAAAAGTGGATTCAAATAATATCTAGATTACAAGTGTCTCCAACGATGATCATATCAAAAAGGGTAACCCAAAATCATGCTCAAGTAATCATAACTAGGAATTGGAAACCTCCTCCAAAGGGACTGGGTAATATTAATATGGATGGAGTCGTAAGGGAAAATTTAGGAAGAGTGAGTATGGGAGGAATAGGCCACCTCTCAAATTGTGCCCCTACTTTTATCTTTACAAAAAATATAGGTATCTTATCCAATAACTTGGCAAAGAAATATTCCATATTAAAGAGATTGTAGGAGGTGCTAAAGGTGGGATGGAGGAAATTTTAAGTGGAATAAAACTCCTAAATTATGATTAATAATTTAAAAGGACTAGGTAAGCCAAATAATATAGAATAGAGAATACAAAGAATACTTGAGCAAATACATATGATCCAACAATATTTTGAGATAGTGGAGTTCATGCACATCTTTAGAAATAAGAAAAGGGTGGCAGATGTGATGGTTAACTGGGATCTTGATCGAGGATACCTCACTTGTTATAGATACCCTCCCAGATGGTAGCCTCAGTAGACCAAGGAAACTCTTTTTTTCATTCTTACCATTGATTATAGTACCTACTTGTTGTATCTAGTTTTATAAATTCTTGCTTTACTTGGTTACTTGTTTTTGTATAGATAGTTGTAGTAGATTAGATGTGAGGAAGAACAATCCCACATCCTTCATTAAAACTTGGTTTAAAATATTTCAATCTTGGAAAGGCATGAGATGAAATCTGATTTTCAACTAAAGTAATTTATGAATCCTTTTTACCAAAAAAAAGAAAAGCATCCCCCTATAATATGAACTGAAAGGCCAAGGAGAGAAGACATTAGTAACATTAACATATTCCTCCTAATAATATATGCCCAAATATACCTCTATATTTGAGGAAGACTCATATGAATCCCCTTAATCATATGGAAGTCTACTTATGTAAATATGTCCCTACACTAGAACAATAATCTCCTCAAGCTTAATCATAGTCCTTACAACCAATATCAAATACTATTGCACATATACAAAAAATACCTTCTCTAAAATTTACAATAGGAATATGATCCAAAGATACTTTATCTTAGAAATTACTCCAATATTCTATAGTCACATAAAGCAAGACTTGTAAACATGACCTTTCCTTTTATTATATACTTCTCCTTATTTAGAGGCTTTGAATTATCCTTATGCCGTCTAATATTTGTCACCAAAAGAGGCTTTGCATGAATCTATTTAAAGTAAGATTTATCATAAATCCCCAAGAAAACTTGGACAAACAATAAAAGAGAATAGATCATGAAGGGTTAAATATGCATGCATAAAATGAATCAATAGCCTAAACATTTGATAGAAAGACGTGGGATTGACAAAAGCACAATTTGAATATTTTTTCTATGTGCCTCCAAAGATTCAATAGCTACTTTCATTGCCTCAATTCCAACTATCTCTTCCATGAATATGGACCAAAGATTATTATTCCATAACATATTGTAAATTCACCCCTTTGAATGTGGGATATAGTTGTTGAAGACAATCACACAATGATATGTCCCTCCACCTATAGTAAGTTCTTACACAAACCCCATCATTGCAAATATTATGAAAAATCATGTTATTTGAAAAAATGAGTTAAAATACTTTTGTATGCACTATTTATGACCTCTCAAAATTTTCCCTCCAAAATAGCCCTAGAGTGAAATTTTTGAAAAACATCAATTTTTCTACAATTTTTTTTGATTTTTCGACAAGAAATAATAAGAATAAATAAATTCCTTCTTTTTATCTTTGCATAATTGGATATGCTTATGATTTTTTAGAAGTAATCCACCCTTGTAATCAGAAGAAGATTGGATGCTCCAAACAGATGTTCTATGTGATGAAAGCAATGACACTCCATACTTTGCTTTGATACCATGTTGGATTTCACACCAATTTCTAGTAATGAATAAAATAAATTCATTTACACAAATATTATATAGAAAGGAAAAATAAAATTTTGATATACACCAAAAATGGGTGCCCTTAAGCACTAATATAATTATATTATTTGTAGATAAGAATCACAATACTCTAATACAATGGATCATATGGATAGGGTATTCATACCAATACCTAAACCCTAATAATATTTATTAAATAATATCATTAACCTAAGCTTACATAACTTAAAGTCCTAAAATTAACTACAAGTTAGGGTTTAACCATGACAAGGTTAACCATGGGTCCTTAGGCTTATACATAAATAATTAATAATTACATTGCATAATGATTGCTCGTAGGCTTACACATGATTAACCATCAACCTTGGCCAATAAATATAGATTAAATATTTTAACAAATAATCATTTACATAGATACGCTAGCTAGGATTAAAGGAGGCCATGGAAATAGCCAATAGGACCACCAACATATGTTGGTTAACATGGTGTTGACAAGCTACTCAAAATGGCCTAAAATTTGTAATTTCGATGGTTTTCAAACCATGATTCACAATATCATAACTTCTTGAATAATCCACACATTTTTTCATAAATTCTTGAATAATCCACACATTTTCTAGTGATTGTGCGACTTTTAATGATTTCATTGTTTTTTAGGTGATTTTGCTCATTTTTAGAATTTTACAAAAATTTTAGGTTTTTTGGCAATTTTGCTATTTTTTGACAATTTTTCTAGTTTCTTATGATTTTTACAAGAATAGAGAAATATATAAATTATATATTTGTATTTGCATATATTAGACCTATAGGGTAACCCTAGATGTGATGGAAGTAGAGGACATTACAGAAGATACCATGATAATGAGGCTATTATACTTATCACTTGAAAGATATTATAGAGAGACTAAGAAGGGTTTTTTAGGGGTCATGCAATATTGGCCATACTATATCATGCCAAGGATAGGGCTACAAAGAACATCAAACCCATATTTCTTTT
Source organism: Wollemia nobilis (assembly GCA_028583015.1). Classification (NCBI taxonomy): domain Eukaryota; kingdom Viridiplantae; phylum Streptophyta; class Pinopsida; order Araucariales; family Araucariaceae; genus Wollemia; species Wollemia nobilis. The sequence goes on from JAQPPZ010000521.1 coordinate 18,491,973, forward strand.
GGAGACTTGGATATCTAAGCATTTTATAATGTATCAACCACTATATTTATCATTTGATATTAGACTCGTTGACACCTAGTTTACACATTGGGAGGACACTTATGGGACACCACATACAGAGATACCCCTTTAGCATAAATTACTAGGTATGTGATTATTTGGATTCCTTATAGCACCTTAAAGACACTTCATCTACTACATTCACTAGGTTCAAGTGGATATAGTCATAGCCCAAACAAAGACCATATTATAAAACCATAAATAAGATGTTGCTGCTATAATGCATGGAGGAAGACATTCACCTAGCATTGGATCTATGGATACACAAGTATAGATAGTGGAATTAAAGAGAGCAAGTAGACTGAAGGGATACTCGACCATCACTAACATGACCATGAGGTCCACCAACACCATGTTCAAACACGTGTCAAGTCAGGATGTAAGAGATGATGTCTTACTAATAACGATGGTATAGCATATCAATGTAGTGATTGATATTGCATTGTTACGGTATATGTCTACCTTAGATGACCGTATGAAGGCCTCCTCTAATTATGATGGTCTAGCTATCATGACCATGTGAGAGGTAGGTGATAGTTCCTACCATAACATATCTAGAGGAGATGACAAGGAGGAGAAGGATTTGTGATCTTTGATGACTGACAATATTGAGATAAAGATAGAATATATATTGGTTAAGATAGGGATATATATGACCAACATAGAACCACCTATGTGAATATCAAGATGGTAGATAAAATTGTGATTGATATGGGCACAACTAGACAAAATAGTGACCCATATACACCCTATATATTGATTCCTTTCCATTTTTACTTTAGATAGAATATTATTCATTTACTATGAAATAGAAGTGATACATGATTGATTTCCATGATGATGTATGGCACTTTGATTCTATTTATTATTGTAAATATGACCCAAGGATTTTCACCTATAACTAATATTGTTCATTGACTTGTAGAGCACCAAGGTATCCTCAACCTCCATGGAATATCTACCAAGGTGATTGACCAATCTATATAGCCAAACCTAATACTTGGGGACCCTAGTGTCATAGTTATTGAGGGGTGACCATACACAATACCAAATAATGGACTATCTTAGAGAGATCTGGGTGGATCTATGCTTGATTCAGGGTGTGAGAGATGGCAATTAGAGCTCAATCTAGAGTTTAGGAGTTGCAAAAGCCACAGAAACATGTCTAACTAGTATTGGTAAGAGTTCATAGGCAACTAACAGGATTGTATTGGTCTATTTCTAGACAAGGACCTCACACAGTGACATGCATAAAACTCAATAAAAAATGTAGAGACCATATGATATGTGATTCTTTTCTAACAATCATGGAAATATAATAATATAACTAGGATTGTTATAATGTGGGGATATATATATTGGAAGTTAGTTAGCCTATGCTTAGAGCACTTGGTGCTCTTGATTCCTTTTGTACATAGATGATTCTTTTATATATGATATATATATGATGAGATTTTTTCACTTAGATGTTTTTAATGTGTGTATGAAATATTTTTCCATTGCTTTTTTGTTTTATACATATTTGATGAATAATAGATGAATTTCAACAAATATAATAGATGGATGAATGACACTACAAAGCATGATGACTTTATCTATGGTTAGTATAGTGTGTGATGATCTAATTTAGGAAACACTATATAACATGATGTATCCATCAATATTTGGCATGTTTTATGATGATTTGATTCAGACACACTATAGAGCATAATACCTCTATAAATGGGTGGCATAATATCCAATGATTTGGATAACACTATAGAACATGATGTCTGTATCTATGGTATGCATGTGTGATTTGATTTAATTTAGGTGATACTATAGAGTATTATGCCTCTCACAATGGATAGAATATATGATGTAATATAATTTAGGTGATACTATAGAGCATGATGTCTCTATTTGTAGTCAACATGTGCAATGTGATGTAATCCAAGTGATATTATAGAGCATGATGCCTCCATCTATGGATAGCATGTGCAATGTGATTAAACTTAATTATAGTAAGTGTTATTTCTCTATTTATGGCTAGCATGAGTTATAAAGTAATTTGATTTTAGTGAGCATGAGGCATTTGTCTATTGCTAGCATGATATACAACATAACTTGAATCTAATAAGCAGTGATGTCTTTGCCTATGGATAGCATTATGCCTCTATTAATGGCCAACGTGTATGATGTAATATAATTCAAGTGACATTATATACCATGATGCCTTCATTTGTAGTCAACATATGCAATGTGATGTAATCCAAGTGATATTTTAAAGCATGATGCCTCCATCTATGGATAGCATGTGCAATGTGATTAAACTTAATTCTAGTGAACATGATACCTCTATTTATGGCTACCATGAGTTAAAAAGTAATCTGATTTTGGTGAGCATGATGCCTTTATCGATGGCTAGCATGATATACGACATAATTTGATTCTAGTAAGCAATGATGTCTTTTTCTATGGCCACCATTATACCTCTATTAAATACTAGCATGTATGATGTAATATAATTCAAGTGACACTATAGAGCATGATACCTCCATTTGTGATCAACATGTGCAATGTGATGCAATCCAAGTGATATTATAGAGTATAATACCTTCATCTATGGATAGCATGTGCAATGTGATTAAACTTAAGTATAGTGAACATGATGCCTCTATTTATGGCTAGCATGAGATATAGAGTAATTTGATTTTGTTGAGCATGATACCCTCATCAATGGCTAGCATGATATACGACATAATTTTATTCTATTAAGAATGAGACCTTTATCTATGGTCAGCATAATATGCAAGGTAATTTAACTTTAGTGAGAAGGATGTCTCCATTTATGGCTAGCATGATGTGTAAGGTTGTTTGACTCTAGTGATCATGATACCTCCTATTGCCAACAAGACGTGAGGTAATTTGAATCTAGCAAGAATGATGTCTTTGTCCATGGCCAGCATGACGTACAAAATAATTTAATTCTAGTGAGCACAATACCTCCATTTATGTCTGGCATAACATGCAATCAAAAATGTATCAATACGGGACCTAATGCTTTTATAAGAGGAAAGTATAGCTTGTAAAAGATGGTCACTATAAGGAGGTGCTTAGTTATATGATTCTATTAATTTAAGTTGACACATAATATTTTTAATAGATTCTTGGAATGTTTCTTAAGTATCTAGATTGGAATACCATATAGAAAATAGTATTAGAATGGAAATAGGTAGTTTTTCTAATGGCACATAAAGCAAATGGTACTAACGGAAGAGACAAGGGAGAAGACAAAGATAAGTAATACAAAAAGGGATGAATGTAAGAAGACAACAAAAGAGAGAATGGTATCCCTTAAAAAGTAGTAACAACATACAAAAGGTGACAAGTTTATAGATTCTTGAAATACCAATTAAAGACATGACTCCGTTGATGAAAAGAAAACATAGAATGTAAATAAAAGCAATCAGATTGTAAAAGGAAAAAGACACATTATAGAATTCTAACATCACATTAAACAAATGTTAAGCAAAAAATAGGACTTATAAATAGAAAATAATCATATGTTTTATTAGGATTTAAAATAATTGCCACTTTTTGTAATACAAATTCACTAATTTTAGGTGAAATTGCCACTTTTAAGACAAAATCATTGCTTTTTAACAAAAAAATACCACTTTAAGAGGTGTTTTTCCAAATTCAACAACTTTTCATCCAAAAACAAATGTATACAAAAAGAATATAAGAGAAATATATGCACCACTCATTTAAACATGCTAAATATGATCAAAAAAATAAATGGACACAAAACTTAAAGTGAAAGAAGACAAAATAAGAAACCAATAAAGACAATAAAACATAAAAGGAAATCAAAATACATTAGGCACAAAAGCATGTGATATGCTTGAGAAGGTATCTTACATGAAAATAATGGCATTTGACTTCAAGTAGTAATATAGGTTCAATATCATAGATAAGAGAAAAGCATATGTTCTCATATGAATAGATAAATGCTAGTGTGATATGTCTACAAAGTCGGATATAACTTTAAGTGTCAAACCTAATTATATTTTTTAACTATTATTTTTAAGATATATACCAATATTTTGAATCTAACCAAAGATGTTAAGTGACTCTAATTGTAGATGATAATGGGAATGGGCCTTGGAATAGAGAATCCCCATTGTTCATAAGTATTGATGAGTAGATAGGATACTTTGATTTTAAATTTAGGTGAAAGATCTATAAAAATATTCCATTACGAATAAGACAGGTCAGGGTCTATCAAAACCTTTTTCCAACCATTAGAAATGATCCTAAAGTTAGAAAGGGGTAGAATAGACTACTTAGACACAAAGACATGATAGATCAACTCTATTTGATTATAACACTATTTGAAAAAATTATTGATTTAATCAGTACTTCTATCAAGGATAGGAAAAAATCAATATTTTATGTGGGAGGGTCATAGATAGGACTGACTAATCCTTGGTCCAATGTGGAATTCTCTAGGACACTTTGGATTGTGCTTTATGGAATAAAACATTTAGAAAAAATGTTACTGGTATTAGGAGATTTGTAATAGGCTATAGAGCCTAGTTTTATTCAAAGTTCCTTTTTATGGTCCAGATAAAAGGTTTAATATTCTAAATAGTAGAAATATGACTAGAAATTGCTTCTAAAAAAAAAAATAGCGGGGATGATATCCCAAAACATAATTATGGAAAAATATCATTGATAGGTGTCCAAATAGTTAGAAAGAAATATTTACATTTAATTAGACAGTTAGATTCATTTTCTAAGAAATAATTTTGGATCATAAATTTTTTAGATTATATTAATAAGTTTTACAACTATATAATTTGAGACTATATAGAGAGGATTACGTTTTTCAAGGGCCTCTATCTCTAGAGCTATGGTTTGATATTGAAATTTCTCTTTACTTGGATCTATAGATATAGTCACCTTCCTTTGAAGATTATGTGGAGGGATAGGAGAATTGATATCTAAAAAGATTGTAGGAGAGACTATGATTTGAATAATAGAATCTTATTGTTATTATCCAATAGTTGTATCATTTATTACATTGTGACTTTCTTTTATTTACTAGAGGCTTCCATTAGAGATTTATCTTATTTCTAAGAGGCCTATTAGGATTTCCTATTGCTTCCTATCAAACTAAAATATTTGCTAAAGAGGGTTCTTCTTCATTTTTAGTAGATTCAAACCCTACGTGGTTGATCACACAAATTTCTTGAAAATAAAATCTATTTCAAACTCTTCTTTGGTAACATTTTTCTTGGATTTTGTTGTTCTACCAGTACCCTAAAAATTAGGGAGGGCATAAGGAAATGGGTAGCTAAAGCCAAAACCTAGATTTTGTGATTTAAACTAAAACCCTAGCTAGTAGTCTAAATGAAAAAATCTATCAAACCCTAGTGGCTAAAAATAACAAAATAATCCAAAACTAGAATTCACATTAAGTCAAATTTAAGAAATATTTTACTAAAAAATAAAAATTATATTAGACCTCTAAGATACATAATTACAAAGAATTAACAACATAAGAATTAATGCAAGCTTAAAGAAATGTTTTACTAAAAATAAGAATTTATATTAGACCTCAAAGTTACAAATATAAAAAGAATTAACAATAGAAGATCTAATGTGAGCATTGAATCAAAAACTTTCTACCATATTAGATTTTAAAAAAAATATTAAAGAATAAAAGCAATAGTAGAAGATCTAGTACAATAATGAAATCCAACTCTCTAACAAGAGAAGAATGATGTAATCAGAAAGTTGCTAGCTCAACAAAAGAATATCTAAAATAGAAACCTAATTTGCTTTTAAATCTAGAAAGATAGAGGAAAGAATATCTAAAATCTAATAGAAAAGCAAAGTAGTCTAGGAGAGTTTTATCAATGATAGCTTGGCTAGGAAGCTACATGGTATGGTGCTTTGCCCTCCAATGGATGGTGTCAAATTAGTTGGTAGGAATATTGATGACATATAGAAGGGCTAGGGAATTTTTGTGAAAGGAGTATGCTTTTGCTTCAAAATGACAAAAAAACACAATGATAGTAGGAGAAAAAATCAATGACACAATTAGAAACTAAAAGATACGATTGTGAGATGCCAAATAAGGAATCTTTTTTGGGTCTTATAATCATGGAAAAGTGAAAGTTCAAAAACCTCTACTTTCTCATCAATGGTCAACTTCAAACCTTTCCAAAATCATGACCATTAACTAAGTTGGTACATCATCTTAACCTTGCATGTTAAATATATTATGATTTCTAGATGTGATGTATCAAATCCTAAATTTGATCTACATACAAGATGGCCACTTAAAATAGGGATAATATTGTCTATGATTTTTTTGACCAACAGGCAATGTGACACGACATTCATTGTGCACATCATATCCATTTCTAAAATTTAAAGTTTAAGGGATCGTTTAGAAAAGAAACATCTATAAAGGTGATGCATGGCATCATGAGGAAGGAGAACAAGGTCTAAGAATGGTAGAGGAACATTCAAGCCAGTTGATTTCCATTGTCCTGCCTAAGAACTAACAAAGTTAGTTTACCCTTGTCCTATGTTAGGATGGTAGAATCTCCACCATGTGCTAGTTAATTGTTAGTGCTCTTTATTGAACTACAATAATAAATCAAACTGTTTTTCTTTAATATTTTAAGTCTTATTAAATTTTTTGTTTACCTATATTGAAATACAAGTATTTTTTATTTTTAAATTTTTTATGAAGTATTCTTCTCCAATAATATTTATTTTAGTTTATTATTTTTTAATTACTTATGCGGGATTGAAGCAAACCCCACTTTTATTAGATTATATTACTTTGGTATTTCAAAAAGCTACATAGTGGTATTGCACAATTATGCATATATTGCCTAAAAATATTTTATTTAGGTTTCTATGTTGAGAACCCATGTTTTTTATCACTTAAGTTCATGTCATTTTATTAAAAATTTAAAATTCATCTCAGGTACTTATGTATATATTATATAGTGAGACTTGAACTTTTCTCCACCTTAAGATTCCACTTTTTAATCATTTAAGATCATGTCATTTTATTATAATGTTAAGATTCACATATGGTATTAGAACCTTGCTTTACATGTAAACTCCTTAACCTCCATGGCTAAAATATTAAGGTTCATCCATGGGATTGGAATCTTGGTTTATGATATGGAAGTCCTTAGTCTCCACCACTTCTCCTAAACCCTTGAGACAAATGTTAAATTTTATCTATAGGATTGAAACCTTATCTTACAGTGTGAAATTATTTATTTCTCATTGCTTGCCCCAAACCCATGGGCCTCTTTATTATATTTATTTGAGATTGATCTAAAAAAATTGGATACATAGGGGAGTTGGTTACATCCACACTATTTTTAGTAACTAACACCTCGTTATTTTACAATTCGGCATGAAGAGGACCATCGGTCTCTTGAGGTTCGTACTATCATCATCGGTCTAGCGCGCACTTAGAGGATTCGAAGCAAACTACTACCTTTGCAACATGCATGCCCCCAAGGTTTGAACCTAGGTCTTTTCTGGGTAAGTTTCTTGCCAGACATACACTTACCAATCCACCTAGCCCTTGGGGGCTAAAATTTTAGGTTAGAAAGAAACCTCCAAAGTCGCTCTTAGGTGACCAACAATGTCGTCCCATCCAAGTATACCACTATCTAGAGGGAAGCCATAGGAGATTTTTGTGTTCCCTTCGCATAGCAAAGGTTCAAACCATGGACCTCTCTTTCAGCAGGGCCAGGCTCACCTTCTCCACTTGCGCTACAAAGGCGGACAAAACTTTTAGGTTAGAAAGAAACCTCGAGTGTCGTTCTTAGATGGCCGACAATGTCATCCCAACCGGATATACCACTATCTAGAGGGAAGCCAAAAAAGATTTTTGTCCCCCTTCGTATCGCAAAGGTTCGAACCATGGACCTCTTGTTCAACGGGGCTAGGCTCGAGAGTAATCTAAATTAGTGTATTTTCAATTGTTAATTTGGGATTGAAGTAGGCCCCACTCATATTATATAATGACCACATAGTGGTATTCCAATAGCTTGACAATTATGCATGTATCTCTTGGCGAGATTCGAACTTGGGTTTCCTTGAAGGTCAAGGAATTTAACCGATTGAGCTCATATCACTTGATAAAATTAATATATTTTTATTATACCTATTTTTTAATTTTTCAAACTAGTTGTATGAGATCGAAATGGATGTCACTCATATTATGTCATTGACTATATTATCACAATTTTTTTCAATGAGTTTACACATGTTTTTATGAGGGGTCTTGGTCCCCTCATACCGAGTGGGGTTTGAACCTTGGACCTCTCAAAGAGAAGCCAAAGCCCTTACCACTGTAGTAAGCTTGTAGCTTACATTATCACAATATTTCAACAAAACACAAAATGAAAATATATTTCAATTGAGGGGGATTCACAAATTATCATTAATGTTATTAACAAAAATGGATGTAGAGACTGGATGAAAAATAATATTATTGTTGATGTTCATCACCTATTGCTAGAGGCAATCTCTTGAAAGTGTGAGCATATCCTAGTAAAATTCAAATGTTTGAAGGCAACTGGCCAAATGAGATTTTATTTATTAATCAAAATGATGTCAAGGAGTTGATTGTGGAAATATAGCACTCTGAGGAAGTTAAAAATATATTTAATAAAAAAATTATGGATAAAAGACATGTTGAATATATTTAATTGACATAATAACAAAACTAATATTTTAGTGTTTTGATGGAAGTGACTCCTAATAAAAACCACATAATTTATTAAAAAAATAAATAAACTAAAAATGAAATCCAAATGCCAACATCGTCAAGGATTTAAATCTATTATTTATATAATTTTTAGGAAAAAATTTAAAATTAAAATTAAAATACACATCATTATAAAGAAGGCCACTAAATTACTTGCAAATGTTGTAATTAAAACTAATTATTCTTATTGTTGGCATAGCGATAAGCATCTCGATCATTTTATTCTAATAATGCCTTCAAATGTTGCTCATTTTAAAGTTCTAACTCCAACTACATTATTTTTAATAATTGATAAGCGCAGGGTTCAAATCACAGTGGCTGCTTCCACCAAACCTATTCCGCTTTATTATTGTTGACCCGCGTGAAAGAAACTACTACCTATTCCGCTTTATTATTATTGACCCGCGTGAAAGAAACTACTGATCACTCGGAATTCGTATCGTCATCGTTAGTCTGGAACCTTTGCAAACAGACTGCCCCAAGGTTTGAACCTAGGTGTCTTCTTGGTAAGTGCATGGCTAAACAAACACTTACCAATCCACCTAACCCTCGGGGTCAAGCACTTACCAATCCACCTAACCCTCAAGCTGCCCCAAAATTTGAACTGAATATCTTCTTGGTATGTGCCTTTACCTCTATGTATATTCATTTTCATTTGACAACATTACGTAACTCTATGCATATTCATCGGTGGGTTTGCGTTTATATATCTCCATGCATTGCATTTATATATCTCCATGCATATTCATCGGTTTGTGTTTATATGCGTATTCATTATTTATTTGATAATGTACTGATTATAATGTGTTAATTTCGATTATAATACCAATATTATCATCATTCTCGGTTTATAATAGTTGGTGACCATCTTTATCAAAATATTTTATTTTATTTTTGTCAATGACAATTTAAATAGTTATATTTTTTATTTTAAAAACTTAAATTTGAATATTGTTAAATAATATATAATTATTAAGTAGTTGTAATATTACTATGTAATTTGATGTAATATGGATGACACCCAATTCAATCCACCAATTTTTTTTTAATAAATTTTTTTATTCTAATATACCTACCAATCTTGATGCAATATTTGTAAAATCAATTCCATGTGTACAAAGTCTTAACATCCATCTATATCACTGAAGATTTCTATTATCAGTAATTATGATTCTTTAAATGTTGCTTTTCATCTTGTTTTTTTCTTTTTAAGATATTATACTCAAACAGTGGAAAACTTAAAACCATAAAAAAACATTCTTTAGTGTTAAAAGGACTCAAAACCTTGAACTCTTTACAATGAGTATGCCCTACCTACCACTTTATCAAGAGCTTGTTGCCTCCCATCTTATTATTTAAGAAAAATTCTTAAATTCAACCTGCATTTAAAAAAAAAAAACAATATTATCTTTGATGTATACCATCAAATTATAATCTAAATAATGATTGAAACTCAATCTCAATTTTTTGAATCTTTCTTATATAAAATCATGGAGTATCCTTCTTTGTTAAAATCTTTAATATACACTTTCATTCTTTAGGTACTTTGATATTTTTTACTCCATTGTAATTATGGGTTTTGGGGTTTGAGGAACTTATATTTGCAACTTATGTGTTCTATTCTGCTTCTAATATAATACTTCAATGAATATTAAACTTTTTCTCTTTCATAAAATTATGCATGAATTCTTTTTAATCTTTTTTATATATTCATAGTACTTTTTACTCCAAAAAAAAAAATTGTTATACTTTATTACGGTTTCTAAGAACCTTTCTTATAATGCAATCATCTTTGTATTTATTCAAGCTGATATAAGGCATTAATGGTAACTTTAATGTTGCATTTTTATAAAGACTCTCAATGTGTTACATGAAATTTATTAGCGATGGAATTTTCATAGAAAATGTACCGCTTTTGTAGAGGGCAAAATCCCTCTTCAACATAAGCCATCAGCCCATAATACGCAATCCCATTTAGGACGTAACCATAGCTCAAAAAACAAATTCTAAAAAACCGTTTCAATTTTTCATACACCATAAAGAATTATATCAATAATCCTATTTTCATAACCTGAAAACTCCATTAGGGGAGGCGTTCTCTATTTAAAAACAAAAATTATAGCCGAGTATTGCAGCAACAGCAGGCCCGAAACAATAATGCTACATTATTTTTAAAACGAAGTTTTTTGTCCAAAGCTCACGACCGATGCCACAGGGATATGAAATCTCTGTGACGGCACAAAAATTACACTAGTAAAAAATTTACGTCGGATCATCCTGACATTGCCCATAGCAATTGAACTTTTACATCCCAAGCAAAATAATCATCGTTCTTGCTACCAAAATTGAATTTTGCAACACTAGTATCTATAGTTAAATCTCATGTTACATCGTACAAACATATTCATGCTTCAAGCATCCAATTCAACACTAGCCATCAGCATACCTTCATCTGTATCATCAATGTTCTTGTCATCATCATTATCATCAAATTCAGCTTCTGTCTCTAAAGCAGCATACCGCTGATTATAGTCAACTGCGAAGTCATAATCATCGTTCTCAGCTTTAGTTGGAACTTTCACAGGTGCTTTACCAGCCTTTTTCCTCCTCTTTTTATCTGCCCTTGCAGCATGTGGATTCAATATGCCGTCCACATCATAGAGTTTATTATTTTGACTCTGGGTCTTTTGAGATTTAGTCACAACTATTTCACTTGTATCCATTCCCATGGCATCATGGGTTGTAATATGTGAGTCATCAGCTTCGTCCATAGCATCTTCCTCACTCTGTCACAAGAACAAAAGCAGACAGTTCAAAATCAATTTCTGGCATTAAGTTATAATGAATAATTTCATGATTAACATACACCTCTACCACAAACATCTATTTCAATCGAAAGGTAAAAAGTAACCTCTGAAAGCTGGACATCCATACACAATGGAGAATTAGCGGCCATTTCAACATGACCAGACTCAATCATAGAATGCAGACTTTCTATCATAGCTGACTCCTCTTTATAAATCTCGCTCACATCAAATTCTTTTCCCCAGCTTGACACTATTGCAGACTCCATATGTTCCCCCTTATTTCGAGTTGGTGGTAATGTGAAATAAGGTATCTTTCCTGAGAAATTATAATTACATTAGATCACCATAATTAAAAATATATATATTATAAGGGATTCAAATATTCAACAAGAATTAGCAATACAATGAACTCAATTACCTTCATTCCAGTCATGGAGAACAATCCTAGCAGCTGCTATTACATCCGGTACACCACCTTTCTTTAGCTTTCCACGAATTGATGCAATCTTTTGCAGGAAGTCATCAACAGAGCTAAAGCTGGGCAACTTGTATAATGACATCAATTTCTCTGCTGGGCACAGCTGCAAAATCTCTTTCACTGCAGAATTTTTCAATAATTTAACTTTTCATCAACAAATGGGCAGTCTAGTTGCTTCCATCAGTAAAGACGATATATATATATATATAAACAAGATGAGAAATAGGTTTAAATATATTTCATAGCTTCTTAAACTCTCAATCAGAATAACCACAAACTCTAATTCTGAATGTGATTCTACCTGTCTTCATATACTTCTGCTGGTTTCGGTTCTGGTAATTGAACCAAAAAGCAGATTGCCTTTCTAGAGTTCAGCTTAAAATCTCACACTCGACAAACATAAGTCTGATTAACAAATTATGCTTCCGCCAACCACATAAATAAACATTCAATATGGTCACGAATGATTTCCCAATGGAATATAAAATTAAGAGTGCATGAAATGGTGCCTCTAAATAATAGTCTGATTAACAAGAAGTCCTCGAACAGCTTCCCAAAATGTATCAGATTGAAATAAACATCAATCATAACCATGTAATGTAAATTGAACAATGGTCTAAGATTTGAGATTATCATGCTGTCCATAACCCATCATTTTTGCCATTTCTGTCAACAAGTCAAATCCTCGTTTCTTCTCTGGTATTCCTAACCTCATGTTACAGTACAATGCAATGTCAAAATGACCCATACTACTTTCAAGGATACACCCATACAAAGCTATTTCTCCATGAAGATTTGGATACATTAATATCATGGTATATTTCTAGAAACTCATTCCCCAACGACAATGCTTTGTAGATCTCCTAATAGTCTGTACTGATATAGCCAACTCAACCAACTAGGCACTGCGTTTCAAATTGCCTTATCAGAAAAGCATACATGTTTGCCTACAATAAGTGCCATCGTAGGAAAACAACAAACATACAATAATTATTAAAAGTTACTGTCATGTATGTTGATCAAAATAAAGTTTGTAAAATAGTCAGCTGATTCAGCTGAATTTCAAATATGCTCAGCAAGGATGAAATGATATATTTGCAAAACATCTGTACTGTGCAAAGATCGAACGTATGTACAACCACTAGGAAGTATTCAGCATTGAGATTACTTATTAAATAATCTGGAAACCAATAAGAGAACCCCAGAAGATTTTGTATCTTGTCTAGACATAAATATGCAAACAAACGCTTCAAGCTCTGCATTGAGAAAATAGAAGTGTAAGCAATTAATGGTGTAATCAACATGCTGAATGCGATGTATAGTCCCGACATGTGAGGGTGTCTAAAGACATACACTGTTAACCACCTTGTTAGGGTACCCAAGATACGTACCTTATAATATAATATTGTATTGTATAATTGGCATGAGCTATAAATAACCCAACTATGTATAGTTGGCATGAGCCATAAATAACCCGATTGTATTGCGTAAATAACATGGGCTAAATGTAACCAAGCTCTATTTATAGGAGAGTGAGGTAAGGATAGGAATATACCTTTCCCAAAATAGCACTAGAGGATAATTATATAGAGAAGGGATGGTAAAGCATCAAATTGAATCCAATTTAATAAGTACTGTAACAGTCTTTGCTTGTGGACCAGCTCTCATCTTGAGATATATTGTGGATTCGTTCCTTCCTTGAGGAATAACATCGATGCTCCCCTACCTGAAGGGTATTATCACATCTTGTCTCTATGTGGATTAATTATTGTGGTTGATTTGTTTAAATTTAGCATGTTGTGGATACTTTTATATTGAGGCCAGACACTTTTCCCTCCCATGATTTTCCCCTCCTTGCCCTACCACAGACAATTTCCCTCCTTTGTCTGCTGTTGTTTTGATCATGAAGCTGTAGATAAAACACCAACCAGCTGTTGATTTCCCTCCAATGAAAGGCTCTATCAAACACACACAAGCCACCCCCACCTTCAACAATTAGGTCTCTAATCCTTTTCAATTTTGCCAACTAATCCATTACTGATATGCCCTCACCAATTTAAAGACTATATACCATAATATTGAGGTTCAAGACCTTTTTGCCATTAAAAGTTATGTTCAGAAGCTTTAATATATACAAAGAAGTGTGTGTGTGAGAGAGAGAGGGAGAGGGAGAGAGAGAGAGAGCGCGTGCAACCAGCCAGAATTACCATTATCATCTCTTCTGACCCAACAGCATACCCTCAATCAAAGCCCACAGCTTCCCATAATGATGATACCCTTCATCTTCGGTTTTCATTGTGTTGCACAATGCTTGTCCTATAACTTGAGGAATATGGCAGCATCCTGTTTTAAAGTACAGGCAATTTTAATCATCTTACCTACTATGAGATCCAATGACAATAACAGTCTGAGCAATGACTCAAGGCAATCCCTTGCTACTCTCTTTCATTCTCTTGAATAGAGATGCTTATTAGCTAATTACCCTCGAGAAGCAGTCAACTTCAGACTTCAGGGCTTGTTAGGGACTCCTGAGAGTACTGGAGCAAATAGCTCTCCTTTTCAACATACACCACACACCAACTGTATCTAGTACATCTAAATGCTACAATTACTGGCACAAAATGCAGCAGATCAGTGAGAACACATTTCTCTTCACAAGAAGCTACCACGATTAAAAATATTTTATTGATGTCCACAAATAGCCAAAGCAAGCCATTGGGACTTGTTGGAAAGAGTTGTTATAATGAGTAGTAATCAAAAAGTACTACAAAATAGGCTAAATGAGAGTAAAGAATCTAGTGTAAACTACACTGAACTGGAACAACTATATTGTCATAAAATTACAAGCCTTGAAGGTTAACCAAAATGGATAAACCCTAACATTCTAAAATTACTGATGAAGAGAGAGCTAGAAGTCAAGGTACAACAGAGATAGAAAGGTGCTTCGATGAATCCAAGCACTGACAATAATATATAGTGGGATGTAAAGTAGAAGCACAGTCGTTGTCCTCATCACAGACTTATTGAATAGAATATTTTTAACGCAATGCATTGTAGTAATCAGAAAGTACTCCACAAATAAGCTAAATTGGAGTAAAGAATCTAGTGTAAACTACATTGAACCTGAACAACTATATTGGCATAAAATTACAGCTTAAGAGAACTACAGTCCTGAGCTGTCACAAGTAAGAAGAAAGAATTCAAGCCCTAGTAGCCACTCTCGTATGCACAGAAGGGCACACAGATCTGTCATTAATATTCTGGAGACTCAGCTTCAAATGAATGATTATTACTCTCATCTGCAAAGATAATGAGGTGAATAATCAAGTAGTAGTATGCCTCCTCTATGATAACTAGCGTCTAAAACTGATAGATTCCCTGAAGTATTATAGAGCCAAGCATCTTTGGTCAAGATAGCTGAAAAAATTGGCAAGCGATCCACTTGGGTCTCTATACAAGCAATAGTACCTCCCTAGAATCTCATCATAAACAGGACACCTGAAGAAAAAATGATGTTCAGTCTTCAACTCTCAAACAGAGCAAAGAGGACTCAGTATACCCTATCCTCTCGAGGAATATGGTGGTTCATCTCCACCCGTGACAAATGTGAGCATACTCTAAGTTGACCAAATGGAATCCTAAGGCTGTGTGTCCATTGTTGCTGGACATAATTAGAACAAGTAACAATGCCATTCTCAATCCTCATGAAATGTTTAGTGTAGAAGGCCAACTTGGGATAAGAGGTTCAGATGAAGCAACCCAAGTGATTTGCATATATTGTCAATAAACATCATCCCTGACAATTTTATTAATTACCCTCTTATCAAGGTTAATCATAACCCCTTACTCTAACACTATCTGAGGCAGGCCTGCTACTTCACAGCAAAGACTCAGTTGCCACAATCCCCTCCTTGCAATCTATGATGTCTCAATAGAGTGGACAGAAATTATCAATTTCCTCCCTTTGACCAATAAATATTATGGTAGTTTCTCCGATATGTACCTGCATGATATGTTCTTTAAAAGTTGTATAGCTAGGCCTGCATTCTAGCATAGATTAGACCCATCTTTGGCCTTGACTTTTAGTATCCATCAGTTACATTCTTTCGCCTTGACAGTTTTCCCTTCTATATTGTTACTTGTATTACATGGTTTGCCCTTTTGACTTATCTAGGGATTCTCCATTGTATTCACCATTTAGCAAAAATATTTTGTTGTTTTAGCCTTTTAGTTGCTTCATTTCTAGTGTTTAACAATGTAACCGCATTCATTGATTTTTACCCAGGATATTCAAAACACAAAAATTTCTGGCTCGATCAAATTAATTCATTTATATTCAGCAAACTGAATTGAACTGCGTCAAACTTGCACAAATTTATTCGAAATATGACAAACCTAATCAATTTTAAAGCTGGTAGATTAGGGCATCAATGGCCAACCAGTCAATGAAAACATAAAAAACAGAGATCTTCCCTCCTTTTTCTGCTGTTGTTTTGATTGTGAAGCTGCACATAAATCTTCAACCAGCTGTTGATTTTCCTCCAATGAAAGGCTCTATAAAACACGCACAACAAGGCTCTCTGACAACGACTCGTTTGGACAAAGAAAGACATTGCATGGATATTCTAGAGGGGCATTTGGGCTTCATCTCCACCGGTTGTGAGAGCTGCAATGCCATGCCATGAATCACTTTACCTATCATGTAGCCTTACATTCATGTTTCAGCTCAAATATTATAGAATTAGGGGAAATTTCAAAGGCTGCAATTTTTTTCATCCATTTGAATGACAAACAAATTAGACTAATACATCATCTAATTAATACAATTAGACTGTTAACTACTTAGTATTAGACTGTTAAACAAATTAACTGTTAATTAACAGTCTGTCAGTCTAAATTTCTAATTAACTATCAGATATTCACTGTAATTAGACTGTTAATTAATCAGACAGTGAATTTACTGTCTAATTAATTAATTTAGAGTTCAATTATCTGTCTAATTAATTAACAATCTAATTATTAGACAGTGACTTCTAATATTTCACTTGGCCTTCCATTCAATTGAGATCAAAACAAATATTTCACTGCAGTTTCTTCAATACATGAATATTATACTTAACGCGATTTTAAAAGTATGCCAATCAGTATCAAACGGCATGAGTTCAATCGGTATAATTCATCGGTTTTCAAGGAGGAGATCCAAGTTCAAATGTTGCCAAGCAATATGTGCAAAATTGTCAAGCTATTGTAATACCACTAAGTGGTCATTATGTAATACAGGTGGAGCCCGTTTCAATCCCATATAACCAAATTAAATAAAATAATAATTTAATAATAAATAAATAAAAACAGTATGCCAACCGATATCAAATGGCACAAGTTCAATCAAGTGGCATTAGCTCAACCGGTTAGATTCCTCAACATTTAAGGAGGAGAATAAGGTTCACAAGTTCAATCAAGTGGCATTAGCTCAACCGGTTAGATTCCTCAACATTTAAGGAGGAGAATAAGGTTCAAATCTTGCCAAGCGATACATGGATAACATCCAAGCCTCCTTGTGATACCACTATGTGGTGATGATGTAATATGGGTGGGGCCATTTCAATCCCATATAACCAATTGAAAAAATGAATGGCATAAGTTCAACTGGTTAAATTCCTCAATTTTCAAGGAATACACCCACATTTGCATCTTGCCAAGCAATACATGCACCACTATGTAGTCATGATGCAATACTCTTAATTAATTACTGTTAAATTGATCTCTGGACTGGAAGGACAGCACAGTCAGTCTTTGGGTGCCCCTTTACACTGCGAACGCATTCTCTGGTTGTCCCTATAGACATTGCAGTCTCTGTACAAACAGAGATGACTGAAATTTTCCCTCTCTTCAAAATTTGAAGGCATTGCAATTTTTAAAACAGTCTACATCCTGTCACCTAAGGAGCCAACACTAACATAATTTTAAGAAGCTGCAGAAAGGTGAACAAAATGCAGGAGGATGGAAATATATAAACATGAGGAATCAAACAAACTCCCGTTCTGTTACATGGGCATACCTTTGTGGGGAGTCTAACAATGTTCATGGACCACTTGCTTGCTCACAAAGGTGGGTGCTGGAGATGGTGTTGATGAATGCACAAAAATTGCTCTAGAGACACGGCACATTGGAAAAAGATTACAACTACTTCATGGCAGAGAGGCAGAAAACTGAGTTCAAGATGAGACTGAGGCCAGCACAATGTGTTTCTTCCTCTGTTATGTCTACAAGCTCATGCATGACATCAAAAGCTAGTACAACAGGAGACATTGAATTCTTTTAGAAATGTCTAGATAAACAATAGGTTGATGATGCTTTTCAAGTGTCACTCCTTTTCTTGTTGCTAGAAATCCTCATTTCAAGAAAACAGTTTGTAAAATAGTAGAGTCTCGAAAAGGATACACCCCTTGTTGTTTCAAAATCTTTAAGAATGACTTTGTTGTCAAGGTCGAAAGAAAGCATGACTGAAAAAATGGTGGAGATCAAAAAGCCTCATGGAAGATAACAGGTTGTACTATATTGAGTGACAAGTGGTTAGACATCTGTTAAAGGCTATTGATAAATGTTCTGGTCTACTGCCTACAAGGAATGTTATTTTTGAAGGTCATTGACACCTTAGACCACAATAAAACTTTGGAATAAGCCTTCCAAATCTTGTAGGAAGCAATTCTTGAAGTTGGTGCAGAGAATGTGATCCAAGTTGTTATTGACAATGCTACAAACTGTTGGGGTGCAGGGTAGATGATTATGGAGAAGCCCCGATAAATTTATTGTAGCCCTTGTACAGCTCATTGTTTGCATTTGCTACTCCACAATCTAGCCAAGTTTCCATGGGTACATGAGGTGATTTATGGAGGAAGTGCAATTGCAAATTCATCAAAGAAGAGCATTTATAGGAAGCATGCTCCGAAAGAGTTAATGAGACCTCTTGAAACAAGATCTGTCTCTTTCTACATCACTCTGAAAAGAGTTTTTGAGTAGAAATGGGAAGATTTCACTCTTGCAAAAGGTTCTAAAGGGGAAAAAAAGGAGCAGGTTATTTTAACTTCTACATTTTGGAAAGATGCATCAAAGTTTTATAAATAGTAAAAATTCTTTGAATGGTTGATAGTGATATTGGCACGTATATGAGAGTACGGGCCGCTGCTATAATTAATCCATTCAGGCTGTATTTGATAATGTGAAAGAAGAATACAAAGAAATTTGGTAAATTATTGATACAAGATATAGGAAAATGCACACTTCTTTGCATACACCAGGCTATTTAGTGCCTGGCCTATTTGAGATGGATAAAGACATTGACAATGAAATTATGAGCAGGCTTTATGAAGCCAGTGACAAAGTTTGTTCCAAATACCGATATTGCAAGCAAAATCAGTGACCAGCTTGAGGCCTATATGTCCCCTAGAAGAGATATTTGGACATGCATCAGCAAAGGATGACAGGTCAAGACTTGATAGAGCAGCATACTGACAATCTTACGAAGCGGGTGGTCTTAATTTACAACACTTTGCAGTTTAAATCATGGGTCAAGAAGGTAAGTTTTTTTCTCCTATTAACCTAATTTTCATCTAACCCCACAGTGTTCAACGTCATCATCATATTATCTTCATATCCTTCAAAATATCAGACTGAAGACTGAGGTTGAACAAGTCATTCAATGCAACTTCAAGTCTATCTACAGTTACTGATCTGAAATAAAGTATTTTTAGTTCTATCTATAGGTCATCACTCTCACTCGCTAATTAGTATTTAAAGTAACGCAAAACTCTTAGTGTTTTACAAGGTATAAAAAAAATCACTAGGTGGCTCCACTGTTTCAGCTGTCCCTCTTTTGCATGCAACAATTCTTACCCAAAATCATGCCAACATGGCAAATGTGGACATTCCAATAAATGATTTGTTCTTTTTAGTCTTCTCCAATTATATTCCAGTGCCATCATGCTAAGCATGAAGATTTTTTGCTGTCCTGCTAAATATGTGAAGGTCATCTGTCCATAGGCGTTGCAATCATTTCTTATCCTTGTATGTCATACAGCCTCTAAGATACTCTGTGCTTTTGTGAGTCGCATGAGGCCTGGCCATTTGACTTTAGCAAACAGATGGGCATCGTTGCATCCTCTTGATGAAAACTCTCCAGTAAATTTGCTCTATATTAAAATGCCCCCCTTCAGCACATACTCACTGCCTCCTTTACCTTTTCAAATTTGTCCTGTTCTGATGCGATGTTAAACTTCAAGAATACCAGGTGTAACTTCCCTGAATCTAAAATAGCAGAAAGTACTATATTGAAGTACAAATAGAACTGTTGGAGAAACTCTTCGTCTCCTAACTTCACCACTTTAATGAACCTGCCCTAATGACATACTTATAAAATTGCACTACTGACCAAATCTTACAACATACTTAAGTTAACTTCGTATTGTAAGCCACAATAGACATTAAAAGCTTCTGAGGATGTGTCAACACAATAGTTGTGGAAATTAATCATTTTGTGAGGTGATGGTAGGTGAGTCGTTAAATAATGGTAGGCAATTAGTGATTTTGGTTAGAGTTTCTGAACACAAGATTTTGAAATGCAATCTTCCCCATCATACAGAGGAGTAGATGCATATAAGATGGAAAATGTGACATAAGTTTAAGAAGGTTATGAACAATGTGATACATGATGACTGTAAATCTGTCTCATAAATGTGAATTTGTTAGTAAGAATTAAGTGTTACGCTTATGTTGTGGATCTGTTTCAAAAATTTTGTTTTGTGTTTTCTATTCTGGATTTCATTCTTTATATACTCATCCAATGATTGGCTACCCTAATCAGAAAATCAACAAACAACCCATTTAAGCCATTTGAATCTACATTCTACCAAATGAGGTTCTCACCACATTGTTATGATTTTACCTACTTCGTGTCAACCGTTCCAAGCTTAAAAGAGACATCTCAAAATTTTGATAATTGTAAATGAAAGCAGTCACTTAACATGACTATAAGGAATGTAGGAAATGCAAAAGGCAGTTCTGGTAGACACAAGTTACAATACAACATAAAGCCAGTGCTCTTTAATGTCTTGTATCTAAGCTATCAGACATCAATCGAACTATAGGCAAGAAACCTGCAACATTAAATATTTTTCTTTCTAAAAAGTAACAAGAAATTATTCGATAGAAATAATAAGCAATCAAGTAAAAGAGAAAAGCTGAAATTACCTGGAGCTATAGGGTCTTCCAACTTTTCAATCCTTTTACAATTGCGAAGAGCAATTGTTGCATCATTATCACCAGACTTGGCCATCACAACTCCAGGACAGTCTAATAATTTTACATGCTTATCTAAATGAATTTCTTGCATTGATCTTGTTAAGCCTGGTGTAGCCCCAACACTGACAACATGTGATCTTTTTATACTATTTATGAGGCTACTCTTACCAACATTAGGTAGCCCCACAACACCAACAGTGATAGTTTTCTTCAGCTGCAAAATGGACATGCTAAACATAAGCATATTGAAGGGGCTCTTCTTGGAAATATCAAACAAAAAAAATTGAAAAAAAAGAACATCTATTTACACACAATTATGCCAGCAAAAAATTAAACATGATCACCCCACTTAAAGATCTAAAGCCCACCAAAAGAACTCCAAGAACTTTAGGTGGCAAAAGATTTAAGCAATAGTTAATTGTATCAAAAATAATGCCCAATGTCCATAGAAAATGTTTATATTACTAGTAGCATCTAAATTTATTTATTTTCTAAAATAGAAATCAACTAGACTTATCTTTATTCTTTAAGAAGCAAGAAAAGCACATTATTTACTAGATTGTAAAGTATATTGTATGAGCAAGACTGTAGGTAAAACATATCTGCACATCCCCTATGAGTGATAAGACTGACTTTCTTGATTCTAAGATGGAAACTCGCATTTTCAGCTCTTTAATAATATCTTCCACATGTGACTTTACAAAAAACTTCATTAGTAACATGATTGTAAAATCAATTGCCATAGGTACTCAATTCTCTAATGCAAAACATTTGTATCCCATGCTCATAGTTAGGATTTTTCCAATTGGTTATGTGGGATTGAAACAGGCCCCAACCATATTACATCATGACCACAGTGGTATTACAACAGTTTAGCAATTATGCATGTATCGCTTGGCAAGATTCGAACCTGGGTCTCCTCCTTAAAAGTTGAGGAATATAACCGGTTGAGCTAATGCCATTTGATCTCATAGTTACGATGTTTCTGTTTTTCGCATGTTGTTGTTTTAGCCTTTACATTCACCATTCACTCTTACTTGATTCTTAGCATGTCCACTTTGCAGCTGAAGAAAACTATCACTGTTGGTGTTGTGGGGCTACCTAATGTGAAAGGGCTATACATAAGTATATTGAAGGGGCTCTTCTTAGAAATATCAAACAAAAAAAATTGAAAAAAAACATCTATTTACACACAATTATGCAAGCAAAAAATTAAACTTGATCACCCCACTTAAAGATCTAAAGCCCACCAAAAGAACTCCAAGAACTTTAGGTAGCAAAAGATTTAAGCAATAGTTAATTGTATCAAAAATAATGCCCAATGTCCATAGATAATGTTTATATTACTACTAGCATCTAAATTTATTTTTTTTCTAAAATAGAAATCAACTAGACTTATCTTTATTCTTTAAGAAGCAAGAAAAGCACATTATTTACTAGATTGTAAAGTATATTGTATGAGCAAGACTGTAGGTAAAAGGTATCTGCACATCCCCTATGAATGATAAGACTGACTTTATTGATTCTAAGATGGAAACTCGCATTTTCAGCTCTTTAATATCTTCCGCATGTGACTTTGCAAAAAACTTCATTAGTAACATGATTGTAAAATCAATTGCCATAGGTACTCAATTCTCTAATGCAAAACATCTGTATCCCATGCTCATAGTTTAGTTAGGATTTTTCCAATTGGTTATGTGGGATTGAAACAAGCCCCAACCATATTACATCATGACCACAGTGGTATTACAACAGTTTAGCAATTATGTATCGCTTGGCAAGATTCGAACCTGGGTCTCCTCCTTAAAATTTGAGGGATATAACCAGTTGAGCTAATGCCATTTGATCTCATAGTTACGATGTTTCTGTTTTTCGCATGTTGTTGTTTTAGCCTTTACATTCACCTTTCACTCTTACTTGATTCTAACCTAATGTAATCATACATGGACATTAATATAACGTCCTCCTTTTCAATTAGAACAAGTTGAATAATATTGTGAAAAAATAAAATGATCCAAATCCACATTGCAGTAAAACAATTTTCAGTTTCCTTGCACAACATATCCTACCAAACAACTTGGCACAGTTGATGTTCCACAATCTAAAAACTTGCTACATAGTATAAAGTTGTAACATGAAGAATGGGCAACAAGATATTTCTGAAATAAAGGCTGATAGCATAATCTTGCATGTTCAAAAGGAAACAGAGACATTACAAGCTAATAAGATATTCCAGAATTTTAAATAGATTAAACTTCGCTATATTGCAGAAAAATATAATTACTTAAATTTGAACAATTCCCAAATCATAATATATCGTATTTACTCCAATTAAAATGCAAAACAAGAACAAATCAATCATTGGAAACCTTTAGCAAGTGACATTAGTTCAACCGATTATATTCCTCAGCTTTCAAGGAGACCCATGATCAAATCTTACCAAGAGATACATGCATAATTGTCAAACTGTTGTAACACAACATATTATGTGGTTATGATGTAATACGTGTGGAGCCTGTTTCAATCCCATATAACCAATTTTTAAAAAAATATATCATTGGAAGCCTTTCATGGTTTCAACTTTCAAGCATAGCATCAAGACTCAGATTTGTCCCAGACTCAGCGAGCTTGTATTTTTTTCACCGACTTCAACTTGGTACAAAGCTCAAAAGAAAACTTGGCAATGACTCCGCAAATAAGACAAAATATAACATATACTACATTTTATAGAAAGAGACTCACTCAGGGTCAGAAAATGACTCGCCCAAGGTCACTTGACTCACAGACTCACAATTTTTCACAGACTTAGGAAGAGTCTGAACGCTATGGTTTCACGATTACATACAGGATAACAAACAACTTGATAGGAGGAAGAAGGGGCGAGCAACATGGGTTTCAATTGTTTGCAATGTTTTAATTTGCCAAATACATCATACACAAGAAGGCTGCATATATTTCAAAAGAATGAAATATTTGAAGTACAGGAATTTAAGACAAAATAACATGATATTTGACATTTTCAAATAATACCATGTCTTTAAAAATTTGGGATATTAAGAATTGAAAACTCCACACATAACAATGTCTGCAAATGGGCAAAAACTTGTTACCAAAACACATTGCATTGCAGGCAGCAGTGGTGGCATCCCAGAAAGGCAATTGAGATTAAAAAAAACAAAGAATTTGCTGCATAGATGCAATGCATGTTCAACATTTTGAGCGGTAACTATTTTGCAGTCCTCAAGGATGTACCAAAATTTTTGGAAGTAAGAACCAAAAATCATACAGAATTTTTTGATGTTACCAAAGACATTGTCTGCAAATGGGCAAAAACTTGTTACCAAAACACATCACATTGCAGGCAGCGGTGGCAGCATCCCAGCAAGACAATTGAGATAAAAAACAAAGAATTTACTGCCTAGATGCAATGCATGTTCAACAAATTTGCACAGTAACTAGTTTGCAGTCCTTAAGGGTGTACCAAAATCTTTGAAAGTAAGGACCAAAACTCATAAAGGAATTTTCTGATGTTATCATTCCGACAGTCCAGTTACAGAATCAAAAGGTTACCTAACCTAAAACACTCATTCATGTTGGTCAAAGCCTTTCAATCCAATATATCTAGATATCTATCTTCTTTAAAAAGGAAAACATCGATAGAAATGAATAAAGAATAGGCATATGTACCATTTAAACACAGTATGAGCATGTTTGCAGAATGAAGACAGCAAAAGATAATATGATTGAGCCAGGGCTCAAGGAACTCATTAAGCAGGAAGGCAGCATGATAAGATTTAAATGTGCTTGGAGGGATGGTAATACAACTAACAATCTACTTAAGTATGATGCTATTCTTAAGGGTCTAGGGTCCACAAATAACTAAAGATGAAAGCAATACCAGAATGGCTTCAGCTATAATCATAAGTATTTGAAAGGGCAGAACAACCCTAAAAATATGCTTTTAATAAGAACTTGTACAAGGTCCGAGGTGTAGACCAATTGGTTCATCCAAACCCCATAAGGGAGGCAGAGGTCCAAGGTTCAAATCTCGGGCCTCGCCGGACTGAACGCTTGTCCATTTTCTGGTGCTTTCAGGGCGTAAAAGGTTTAAAATGATTGTGGCATGGCGGTTATAGGGGCGGACTGCACGAAGATCTGTGTGGCGGCTTTCGGGGCGGACAGCGCAGAATACTGTGGCGGCCATAAAATCTGGACAGCCTGCCCGGATTCGTGGCGGCTACCGATTCCACCATGTTAAAAAAAAAATAAGAACTTGTACCAGGCTTTCTGATGTTATCATTCCAACAGTCCAGTTACAGAATCAAAAGGTTACCTAACCTAAAACACTCATTCATGTTGGTCAAAGCCTTTCAATCCAATATATGTAGATATCTATCTTCTTTAAAAAGGAAAACATTGATAGAAATGAATAAAGAATAGGCATATGTATCATTTCAACACAGTATGAGAATGTTTGCAGAATGAAGACAGCAAAAGATAATATGATTGAGCCAGGGCTCAAGGGACTCATTAAGCAGGAAGGCAGCATGAAAAAATTTAAATGTGCCTGGAGGGATGGCAATACAACTAACAATCTACTTAAGTATGTGCTATTCTTAAGGGTCTAGGGTCCACAAATAACTAAAGATGAAAGCATTACCAGAATGGCTTCAGTTATAATCATAAGTATTTGCAAGGACGCCACTTGCATTATCGGTGATGTGACCCGGGTTCAATCCCCACAGCGGATATGTATATGTATAAGAAGTATTTACTCAATAGAAAAAAAAAAAGTATTTGCAAGGACAGAACAACCCTAAAAATATGCTTTTAATAAGAATTTGTAAAAGGCCTAACCAAGCAGAGATGGTGATCAAAGATAATATGGACCTATAGGCAAATCAATGTGTAAACATGAATGCATATGAAATAAATAGGTACAAACTAAGTTTCCATATTGATCAAATTTGAAGGATAAAGTTGAAACTTCATTGAATATAAAAGGACCCAGATGATATTTGTTTCAGTTCGCAAACAAAATTTGTATTGACAGATTTGAACCTGTGAATGGAATTAAAAAAATAAGATAAAATCTGTCGCTAGGGTGGGAAGGTCACTTTTCTCTACTGCTCTCTTGTTTTTTGCTACTGAAGCCTAGAGTTTGAAGCCCTTCTTCCAAAAACATTCCTGCAATGTGCTGCTTGTGCATGCCTGTGTAATGTTCAGTGTACTAAGGGCTGAAGGAGTATCCTTATTCTGTGTCTGCTGGTGTTAAAGTGTCGTATTTTGTTAGTGTTTCGTTTTTCTAATATTCCTGATATTAAATAATAATTAAAACTTCATGTTGAACAGTGTGTATAATACGTTAAGAACGTAAAAAAGTCTCACATTTTAATTTATTATTTAGTTATTCCTATTGCAGTTTGGATTCAGGGCTGGAGATAAGGCTTTTGTAAAGGTAATTGCTGAGATGAGGCGAACAATCTTGCCATTATATTAAAATTGATGACTTAACACCTCTAATTTAAATCAGATCTAGAAGACACATGTCAATAGGATTAGAAGTGAGCTGTAAGATATTGAATCAAAACCCAAATTTTGGAGCTGAATTCTGTCAATCAAATGAAGTTCAGGGTTCTAGAGGTGCAACTCTTAAAGGTCCAAATTCGAAACCCTTGAGAGAGAACAAGAGCTTCTAAGGTGCAGTTTGGATACCAAATCCACACAATTTAACTTACACTCATATCAGATGGATAGGGCAGAAGCTGAGCAAGGATTGCAGCTTTCTTCATACCCTCATTCTTGTGGTAGCGTATGAGTCAATGGAAGAAGAAAAGGATGCAGAATTGAGTGTAGACAACAGAATGAATGGAGGATTTCTCCCTCTCAACCTAAACCTAAAATCCAATGACCTGGTATGAAGCTTATTAATTCTTTTCTGAACATCATCTTTACTACTCAAAGCTTATCATCAATCCCTCCACTCTTATAGTGCCATTGCAGGATGGAAAACAAATATTTTTTATTTTACCTAACCAAAAAGAAATTCATTTGTTAGCTCTACTGTTAACTATTTCTACTTCAATGCATTTTGGCAGTCTCCAATTTCTTTCCTTAGCCTTATAATTCATCCCAGTTATTGTATTTTCTCACCATACTTTCAACACTAGCGGTATTTTTCTAAGAACTTTATCCTTCAGGGGATACTCAAAAGCTCTGCAATTAGATCTTTGTTTATGAGAGCTCTGGATATATAGTGGAAGTTGTTGGAAGTTGTTGAGGTAGCCATACAAGATAACCAGTGCTTTGCATCATTTGCAAGAAATGATGTTCTTTTGTGATGTTTGGCTCGTACATGCAAATCTATTACTTTCTTTTAATTAACAGATTGAAATGGCACTCTATGGCACCTACGGCCTACTAAGCCAGAAGTTTTAATTCAATGCCTTAACAGTTACTATGGACCATTCTTCTCACGGATTTTGCCTGCTGTCTTATGCTAGTAAGGACCATCATATTATGCCCCTACAGGACTGTCAACCATAGGCATCTTGAATAGTCTTACTGAATTCTATATGATAGTTTTGGCAATGGCAATCTGGCTCATAACTAACACAATCTATATAATAATGCTATTTCAACATTGGTTTGATGATTGGACTGCTACTATATTGAAAAGCCTTTCTTTACTTGGATTTCAGAAGTTGTACCCTGCATGATGCAACTATGCAACTATCTTAATGTAATATCTAACTTTGAAAACAGAGCAATGCATTAGACAATGACAAACATACCTCATAACTCCTAGAATAATTTTTCAGCAACTTGATAAGTATGTCAGCCCCTAGACAATCACTAGTTTGCAGTCTTGTAGGCTGCTTGGAAGTCTTTGAGGCTCGTTTCCACCCTAAATTTGACTTCTGTTCTTGGGTGTTGCACTTGAAAGCTATAGTTGGCAATTCCTCTCTAAAATACATTAGCCATTTCTCCGCAATCTCCCTAGGCACAAGATCTGTAAACCATTCACAAAAGAGACATGAAGATGTTAATAAAATATAGACAATCTGAATCTGCTGGTCAATCAACATAGATTGTTTTCTAAGCTGAAGTAGAGCTTAGATGGAAGAATAACAATCATACACAGAAATATCCCTGAATCTTTTCCTAGATAAAGCATGATCAAATCTTAATATTAATGAATACAAATAAAGCTGAAACAAATAAGCGGCCTGGTTCCATCAAATTCCAATATAGAAAAGTAAAAAATAAAACAGAACCATCTACAAATTGATGGAAAGGGAAATAAGTTCAAAAATATAGTTCACTAAAACAGCATTAATGTCTCACCCTCTCAAAGTACACAGATCCTTGAATATTACTACATGCTACATAGCAAAGGACAAAGAGAAACATCAACTGTAACAGAAAAAAAAAAATTTGAATTGTTCAATCTGGTCCATGTAAGTTAAGATTTCTAGCCAAATGATAACTTCCCTAATGTAGATGCTGCACCTAATTTTTTTTATAAACCATTTATTCATTTTATCAAAATATTAGATAGTTGGCCCCAGACCATCTCTTTGCATAGTGTGGTCCATCAAGAATTTTTTTCTCTAAGTAGTTTCTAGGGCATTAAGACTTTTGTTTTCTTGTTAAAGACCCTTAAGAAAGTGGTTGGTGGAGCCTTGAGGTTCTAATACACTTCTTCCATGGTATGCAATTATTCCATATCCAAATAGAAAAGAAAATAAAAGTAGGGATTGACCATAAATAGGCTATGCTAGAGAAGAGGGTGTTAATAAGAGGCTATGTTTTGGAGCCTTGTCTCTATGACAGTCTGAAAGACTCAGTATTTTGGTAAAGTGCAGTACCCAAACTACTCTTGGGATTGGCCTGGGTTGGCACTCATACCTTCTCAGAAAAGCTATGTTTTTCTCTTGCAGTATTGAAGCTTCATTTTTCTTCCAATTTTAGACCTTTACATTTGTTCACTTTTTGGAACATAGACTAAAAATCAGATGTCTCTTCTTCAGATTAAATTTAAGATATTCAATTTGTTTTTAAAGCTTATATATTTCATTTTTAGAGCTCAACATTGTAATAGAAGTTCTCAGATCTGAACATTGACTACTGTGTCTGTTGCATATCATATATTGACTTTCAGCACAGAGAAATCAGATTTTTGTTCTAGAAAGTTACAGTTCAAACTAAAAACATAAGTGGTAACGGAGCTAATATTTCAGATCAGGTTGTGCTTCAGTTTCAATAAGAAATTGAGTTTCAAATCTGAAATAAAACAATTTAAAGCTTCAGTGTAAGTTCAATTTAGTTTTTTGTTGCAAGTTCAGTCTTTGGAGTATAACAGTGGTATCAGAGAAGCTTCAGCAATAGAATTTTCCAAAGAAGCACTAGTAGCATCTCTATCAGCCCTCACTGATCAATATCCAGGATTACAGGGAACTTATAATAAAGCGTTCCCCAAATACCTATCGTTCACATATTACATTGATCTTTATGAAAAAAATCAAAATAACTGACTGATGCAATTTGAGAAAAAATGCTGACTAGAGACTATAGGAATGGAAAAAATGGTTTGGTCCATAACCATAGTAATGAAGATACAAACCATATAAAACATGTGAATTCATTAAGTTTTAGCATGGAAAACTCTATTGCTCAAGCTTCTCTGATACCACTATTATACTTACACTGAAGCTTTGAATTGTTCTATTTCAGGTTTGTAACTCTGAAACTGAAGGCCAATCTGATCTGAAATATTAGCCCTGAAACCAATTATGTTAGCAGTCAGATCCAAAACCAGATAAGTTAATACCCCAGAAAAAAAAAAAGGAAAATCTTCCATGGGCTTAAATAAAAAATCATCATCTCTCCTAAGTGTAAAAAAACAGAAGATGTTGCAGTCAAGCGATGGAACAAAGCGACAAATTTAGCTACAGTCTTCGCGAAAGGGATGCAAACCCTAGGTGCAGTCAAGCGTTGAAGGAAGAGGGTTGTTCGCAGACCGTCTCTTCAGTCTATGAGAAAGCCTCTTCGGTCAAAAGAAACATCTCTCAAGGATCTTTGGGTTCGAGGGTGGATGAACCTCTACCCTATTAGGATTTCAAAGGATGAATTTGGGTTGGACATGATTGATCATGAAGCTCGAACAATTATCTTCAAACTCAAGGGCAAAAGACCAAGCCTGGAGGAGTTCAAATGATACATTAAAGATTGGTGGAGCAATACAGAATTCCATAGCAGATAGATATAAGGTAATGGATTATAGATATAATTGGTTTTTCAGACAAAGGGGTGTCTATATAAGACCTTGGACTCCTAGTTTCAACCCCCTTACAAAAGAAGTTGATGGCTTCCCAGTCTGGGTGAACCTTTATGCTCTCCTCGTGGAGTTTTTGAGAGAGAAGATATTCACCAAAATCGGTAATGCCATTGGTGCATTCCAGTATATGGATGTGAAAACGGACAAAAATTTATCTAGTAAAATTAATATTAGTAAAGCATATCTAGTAAAATTAATATTAGTAAAGCAAGATTGGCTGCTTGGATGGATGTTTCAGTTTCTGGGCCTCAACCCATTACTATCTCCTCAAGCAAAGGGGAATGGATCCAAAATATTGAGTATGAAAACTTCTCCCTAAGATGTTATGGTTGTCAGCAATATGGCCACCTGAAGAAAAGATGCCCGGTCATCTGATCATGCTCTGATTCCTCCTTGGTGGAGGAGAACATCTTTAATAGAAAGGCAAAGATGGGTATGCTTTAATTAACTTGTTAGAAATGTAATGAGAGCAATGTAATGTTTTGTTTTTGCAATGGGAGTGGCCCCCAATAGAAGCCACACATAGCTTATTAAAAAAAAACAGGAGATGTTGGAACGGGCAAAAGGGGAAGACTCGCAAATTATGACCAAATGCAGAAAGAGGCATTAGCTGAGGTAGTAGCAAGGTCACAATCATAGTTGAGAAAGTCTGCAAAAAATCTGCAGAAACCCGAATTTTTAAAATGTCGATGCAATCAGAAAACTCTCGGCGATGCAAAGATTTTTTGCCAATTTTTTCAAAAAATTGGCATCACCGATATTTTGCCAATTTTTCAAAAAAATCTGCAATTTTTTTTTTAGACTGCAGCCGATTTAAGGCTTTTTTATGCAAGCCAATTTTTCATCTGTTAATGTTTAAACTTTGAAGTTTACAATTTAAACCCTAGTCTTTTTTTTTCCTCTTCTTTTTAAGTAAATATTGCTGCCTGATAACTATGTATGCAAGCACAATTTTCAGATGTTAATGTTTGGAACTTTGAAGTTTAAACCCTAAACGGTTTAGGGTTTTGTTTTTTTCCTCCTCTATTTAAGTAAATATTGCTGCCTGGTAACTATGTATGCAAGCCCATTTTTCAGCTGTTAATGTTTGAATTTGAAACTTTGAACTTGAAGTTTAAACCCTAAACCCTAGTCTAGGCCCTAAGGTTTTGGGTTTAGGGTTTTTTTCCTCCTCTTTTTAAGTAAATATTGCTGCCTGATAATTATGTATGCAAGCCCATTTTTCAGCTGTCAATGTTTCAATTTTAAACCCTAAACCCTGGCCTTTTGGTTTAAGGTTTAGGTTTTTTTTTCCATTTTTTTCAAGTGATTGTAACTTTGTTGTTACTTGTTTCCATGTGCATGCATATAAAAAATGAAACCTTTTTTTCCTTGTTGTTACTTGTAACTTTGTACCTTTTCATATTATAAGCAATACAATATGTGTTTTGTCACTTTCATGTGTACTTAAAGCTTGAGCCTTGTATGATGTCTTGACATGAATTATTGTTTTTATTGCAATATTTGATTTGTATAATGTTAACTCATTGTAATATGCATGAAGAAAACTTTTTTCAATGAAAATTTTCATTTTCTTCAGTTTTCTTTTTGCCGATTCTTTCCGCGATTTTTTGCCAATTTTTAAAAAATGTCAATTCTTTGCCGATTCCAATTTTCTCAACTATGGTCACAATCCATTCTCGATGGAATAGTGACCAAACAAAAGAACCTTCAACCAAAATGATGAAGATCCTTTCAGGGAAAGAGTCACCAGGAGATGTTTTTTTTATGAATTTTTAATTAGTCCAGTGTCTGAAATTCTGTGAACAGTCCATGCATGCATGCTTTCCATGCATCCATACATTCTTGAAGAAAGCATGCATGCATGCACTAAAAACGCAAGCATGCAATGTAAATTGCCTGCATGCATCAAAAAAGCTATCTAACAACAAAAAAGAATGGATGAATAAAATAGCATGCATCTGATAGGGATTGAAGACTACAGCGAAATCAGAAAGGAGGCAAGGCTTTTTTACCAGAATAATCTAGGATCTGAGGAGATTGAAGTTCTTAATGATAAAATACTGCAAAAAGTACCTTCAGTTGTAACAAATGAATACGATAGCAAACTGAAGAAGGATTACTCTGTAAGAAATTTATTCATCTCTTTTCTCCTTTGATAAGGATAAATCCCCAGGTACGGATGGACTCTCTGCAACATTCTATCAGCATGACTGGGAAATAGTGAAGGATTCTTTATTGGTGGCAGTGGAACAGTCTAGGGTAAAACAATACATAACCTTGTAAAATAGATGCAACATATCTTACCCTGATTCCAAAGAAAAAGGATGCAGAATTGTTTGATACATTTAGGCCCATAAGCCTATGCAATATGGCATATAAGATAATCTCCAAAGGATGGCAAATTGGTTAAGACCACTATTACACAAAATTATTTCAAAAGAGCAAGGAGGATTTGTGAGAGGGAGACAGATTCTGAACGAGATCATAGTAGCTCATGAAGTAATGCATTCAGCAGCTTTTAGAAAAGAGAGACCAATGATTTTAAAACTTCATATGAATAAAGCCTATGATAGGGGTAAATGGGATTTTCTTTTTGCAGTATTAGAAAAGTTTGGGTTTGGGAAGAAATGGGTCAGATGGATTAAAGCTTGTGTCTCTAC
The DNA here is from genome assembly GCA_028583015.1 of Wollemia nobilis. Lineage (NCBI taxonomy): Eukaryota > Viridiplantae > Streptophyta > Pinopsida > Araucariales > Araucariaceae > Wollemia > Wollemia nobilis. The sequence continues at coordinate 18,525,418 of JAQPPZ010000521.1, forward strand.
AATATCATATTCAGTGCTGGTCAATGGGCTAGTAACAGAAACATTTAAAGCCAAAAAGGGTCTTAGAGAGGGAGATCCTCTATCACCATATATGTTCATTATTATGGCAAAGGTATTGGAAAGGACCATGAAGAAGGCATACAAATACGGAATTATAAGTGGACTTAAGGCTAGTAATAACATCGACAACATCACCCATTAACAGTTTGTAGATGATACAGCCCTTTTTGGGAGGGCAGGGAAAAACGAGACCAAAGCTTTGAATAACTTATTAAAGGAATATGAAAGAGCATTAGGGCAAAACGTTAATAGGACAAAATCCAAAATTTACTTACTAAACACTCCAACTAGAATCAAAGCACGAATACGTAGGTTATTTCAAATGGAGGAGGCAAATTTGCCAACAACTTATCTAGGGTTGCCCTTATTTGAGAAAAAAAATTGTGGAATCCAGTTATAAGTAAAGTTCAAAATAAACTATCGGCATGGAAAGGTAGATGGTTATCGTTAGCAGGAAGAGTGCAGCTAATTAAATCAGTCTTACAGGCCATTCCAACATATTATATGTCCTTGTATATTATGCCAAAATCGGTAGAAAAAAGTTTAATCTATATTATGCGGTCATTTTTGTGGTCAGGATTACATGATAAAAGGAAAATTCCTTTGGTGAAATGGAGCAAGGTGTGTGATGATAAAACTAGTGGAGGTCTCAATTTAAGAGTTCTTACAGATGCAAACTTAGCTCTAAGGGGAAAAGTAATTTGGAGATTGTACAAAGAAAGTCAGAGACAATGGCAAGAATTCTTCTAAGTACGAACATTAAACGCAATGACCCAAGCTTAATTTTACTGCATTCTCACTACCAAATGGTTCTGCACTATCGAATGGTTTAAAAAGATCAATTGATCTAGTGATTAAAGGTCTAGATGGGTGGTGGGAACTGCAGAAAAGAAATCTATTTGGATAGATATTTGGTGTGATAAAAAACCACTCAATCTAGATCCAATTTTGAAAACATGGATGAGATTACTTCAAGATAAATATGGTGATAGGGTTTCAAACATTATGTACAAGGATCAAGAAGGAAGATACAAATGGAAAGAAGATTTTTTTAGAAGTAAACCAAACATTGTTGCTAAGAGGCAGTTGAGCATAAAGATAAAAACAGTCATTATTCCAAGGGGAGGCAAGGATAAGCTGATTTGGGAGTTGAATAGCTCAAGAGAATACAAAGCAAGAAGCAGATATAATGTAAAGCTCCAACAAAATATAAATACCACGAGAACATGGAGATATATTTGGGAGAGTCTAAGCATACCAAAAGTCAAAATGTTTATATGGCTGGTAGGTCATAGGAACCTGATGAAAAGGGGTTTTCATGGCCCCTCACATTGTGTTCTATGTAAAAAGGAGGAGGAGTATAGACCATCTCTTGGGACACTATTCAATAGTCTGGGAACTATGTCAATGGATTCTTAAAATGCACGGCAATGAATGGCAGAATTGAAGAATGGTTAAAGCAATGGCAGAGCACTTTGAAAAGTGAAGTGTTACAATCAATCTGAGATACATCAAAAGATGCAATACTTTGGCTATATGGATGGAAAGAAACAGAAGAAAACCAATTTAGAGGTAATGAAAAGGAAGATTTGTTTAGCCATAGGAGTCTAAACCAACCCTATCAACTCACCCAATCCCTAATCTTGAAGCAGAGAGCCTTGATAGATGGAGTCAAGTCATCAAACAGAATTAGATGTTGGGTATAGGAGAAACAAAATAAAGGCAAAGAATATAAAGTGGAAACCACCGGAAGTGGAGTTGGTCAAATTGAATTTTGATGAAGCATCTAAAGGAAATCCAAGACCAGTAGGAGGAGGAATAATTAGAAATAATAGGGGTGAGATTTTGTCACATTATGCTTTCAATAGTGGATTTAAGACAAATAATGAAGTTGAAGCTTGAACGGATTTGGAAGGGTTAAAAATATGCAGACAAATGAAATGGAACAGAGTATGGATGGAAGGCGATTCACTAATAGTAATAAATGCAATTTTGAGGAAAGCAAAGTCTCCATGGAACATACAAGATATCATTGTGGAAATACAAGACCTTGTTACAGAATTTGAAGAAATCAGGTTTACACATACGTTAAGGGAAGGGAACAAATGTGTAGATAGGCTAGCCAATAGAGGAGTTCTAATGGAGGACCATTAAGTTAAATTCTCTTTTCCATGGTTAGAGGAAGTGGTAAGTTTAGCTGAAGCTGACAAGAAAATGTTGGTTGCATGAATCAAATAATGATTAAGAGTCACTTTAATGTTTTCCATTAATAATATTTGTTGTATTTATTACAGTTCTTGCGGTTGCCCTTGTACTTGGGAAGGAAACTAACAGTCCAGATCTGGTAAAGCGGACTATGATAGTGCGAAGTTTTGGAAATATTACTCTACTAAGATGCAGTGTGTAGACAGTAGAGGTGGAGTTTTGGTATTGTGAAGGTTGCTGCAGGAAAATATCAAGAAGGATGTTGAATTTTAGAATATTTGTATTTACAAAGAAAATTGAAGAAGATCTAGAAAATGAAAATCAAGAATTCAAACTTATTATGAAAAAATATGTAGGTATCTAGCTATAGCAACCCAATTGAGATAAGAATTGAATCAGTTTATAACCTCTCAAGCTATAAAGAAGAGTTGTGATTTGTCAAGTGTGGGGGACCCGAGTACAACCCCTTTTTCTCCAGCAATAAATAAATAAACATGCATCTAATAGAGAAGTCATTTAGGTAGGTTGCTTTTAAGAAAACTAAGAAATTTAGAAAGATTTCCTCTGTAAAAAAGGAAAGTATGTAAAGGGGGTAAAGAAGAAATAGCAGAGTGGGAAAGATTCCTTTGTTAAAAAGGAAAATATGTAAAAGTTGAATTTTGTCGTAATCTCATGTATTTGGAAAATATGTAAAGGTTGACTTTTGTCGTAATCTCATATATTTTACTATAACTGAGAAGAAAGTAAAGCAAATACTATATGAAGAAACCTACCTATTTTGTTAAGAAGCAAAACAAGATGCTTGTCAGCACCAGCTTTCAATACCATTCGTTCCAAATCCACACATCGGGATCCAAGTGGATCTCTAGCATCAAGAACCTCCACAATAACATCTGATGCTTCTATAACTTTAACCAATTCCTTATAAAATGTTCTTTCTGAATTATCTGCATGCAAGAAACAAGAAAATACTGTCAGAAAAGACTATTTGTGTCATGATTTTATAATACACTTCTGAGATAGGCACACTAACTTACCATGAATTTTGCCAGCATCTGAGTCCCTTACTATTAACCTTTTCTTTGCAAAATCATTTTGCTTGTCAGATACAGTATTGGCAAGTTTCTTGACATCTTCATCTTCCTCTAGCAAACCAAGTTTTCTTTTTTGGGCCTACAAAATATATTTTTGATATTATTTTACTGTGGTGCATTAGAATTATGAATGCTATACAGATATATGTTTGCATACATCCAAGCATTCAGAACACAAGCCTTACTTTACAAAGCAAAATAATAAGCAACATGTCTCACCTTTTCTCTTGCATTCCAATATAAGATCACCTTCCCAGACTAGTAACTTAAAAAATACTTTCAAATTTTTTAAAATTATAGAAGACCAGCATTTGAATCCTTACGAATGGGGGGATGCAAAGTCTACAAGAATCAAGAAAAATGTCCATTGGGAGCCTCCAACCATGAAAGCAGTGCTAAAAATCACATTGTTTCACTGAAGTTTCCAATATAAAGATGGCATAAAACAAATGTGAGTTTCCCATGGCCATTTTTTCAGAGATGTCAGGAGAAGGCTGCTTTGTAAAACGGGAATTATCTATGTTCCATGAAACTCCTGGTACAAGAAAAGATTAAAACTGGGTTTGAGGGGAGGACTCTGGGCACGTCATGTAGCCTTGTTACTCTGTATTTTGAAACATATTACAGAAGAGGTGGCAGATAAGCTCTTAAATCATCAAATCCCTCTAATAGGGTATTCACATGTCTTTAAGTGTATGCATATAAAGATAAAAAATGATTTCATTCTAAAGATGCCCTGGTAACAAACTCCTCATATGTGAACTACAAAATCTGTAGAATGACTTTTTGATAATATCTGAGAATCCTTATTATAATATTCTGGACAGTATGTAGGTTTCTAAACCCCAATAATGATGCACAACGCTATAAGCATTTTCAAATCTCAATAATGTAGCCTTGCTATTGCCATGTTTGTAGCATGATAATGATATTAGATAACTTTTAATATAGCTGCACCTGAATGCAATGCAGCAATGATGATTGATCTACTCAATGAAAGAAAAATATTACAGTGTCAAAAGAAATTTTCAGACAATCCAGTTTTATGAAAGTTATCTTCCTGATTTTCAAAATTATTAAGCTTTAATTATATATCTCACTATATTTGTAAGCATTTCATACTGATCAGACAGAATAATTACAAAATTTTGATAACAGTATTTCTGACCATAAAAATTTTATTTAGAAAACCCACTCCAAAATAGTAAAATAGAGTTAACTGCTCCAAATCCTTCGTCCCTAACAATATTTCTGACTATAATTTTTTTATTTAAAAAAACTACACGGTAATGGTGAACTAGAGACGACCGCTGAAAATTCTCCCTCCTTATTGTTCTTTTACTTTCGTTTCGAAGAAATGCATCATACGTTACATGAAATAACATGAAATTTAAAACAGCTATACAACGACATTACAAGGAAAAATCTCCCCAATAAATCTAAACAAGCTAACATCTCTAAAACATATTTCCAGAAACTAAAAAGCTTAGCTTTGACGTGCGTAGCCAAAAACTGTCTGAACAGCCTCAGTTTTCCTAAAAGGAGCACACAAGTGCCCTTTTTGTCCAAGTCCATTCAAATATTTTGACTTGTTTCAGATAAAAATAAATAAACATTCCTAGCATATAATGTGCTTGGGTCTCTGTGTTCCAAAAAGTTCCCTAGAAATTTGCCTATTGCATTTTGACAAAATATTCTCACATTTATTCTAATTTTTGAAAACGCATTACAGCATAACTTGTACCAAACATCATCAGGATAAATTCACACCGTCCCTTCCATTGAACATGACCTTTGACTTGTTTGGCCTGATTACCTAAGCCAAGAAACCTTAACCCTAATTTCGTCAATTCTAACGCATCTTCCTCTAACAGAAGCCTAGTCCCCTCCACCGTGAAACACTGAATTTTACAATTCCTCCTTGTCTTCCTTTAACAAAATCTTAATTATTTTTGGGTGATACTTCTTCGAAATCATTTGCATCGGAACAAGCAAAGTTCACAAATCCACATCCAAATTTTACGAATTAATGGCCTAAAAATTAAACAAAATTATAAAGCATGATGAATTATCTTACCCTTTCTTTCTTAAGCTCCTTTTTGTTTTCAATTTCTTCGAGAACGCGAGCTCGACGGGCCTCGAGGGCCTGGAGCTCCTGTTCCTTGAATGGCCAGTCATTGGGAATGCCCGGATCCTTTTCAATTTTAGGTCTTCTCAATTTCCCGAGCTTTTTCGCTTCCTTGGCCTTCTTTTTATGATGTTCCCTCACCTTCTTCAGTATTTTGTACTTCTTCCGCAACGGTACTCTTTTGCTCTTGCTCTCTGAAACATGCCACACGCACACCAGATGAAAAATGAACATCAAGTTTTTAAAAATAATGGATTTTAACAAATGCATAGGAATAAATTTACAAAACGATGCCACCTATAGAACTCCCATACTTTTACTGCGTTTCACCATCTTGTTCGGATGAAATGTTCGGTGGGTATCACTCCTCCGGCTTTGGGTTTGATCACTGAGACCTACCCCACGTACAGCTGCAGCAACACAAGCCCTGCACTGCCCTTCCGCTCCCCTCCCTACGACTATATATTGTCTGTGTGTAAGAAATACAACTATATATTGTCTGTGTGTAAGAAACCATTTGGAGACTCAGTCCCTTTTACAGCTTCAGTTTGGATTTAGGGTTCTGTCCATTTGGGGACTCAATCCCTTTTACAGCTTCAGTTCGGATTTAGGGTTCTGTTCTCTATTTATAAAAATAAAATAAATAAAGACCTTACTTATGTGATTTTTTTTTATACTCAAATATTTAATCTTTGTGCCCGTGGGGACGGGGACGGGGACAGTAGTAAAAGGTTTGGAGGTCAAATTTTTTTTTTATATATTGAACATCGTTTACAAATATTCCCGTTTATTCGAGCAAACATAAGAGGAATCGATCTCACAACCACATGGATGATAATAACTAGGCAACTGCCATTACACCAAATGTCATTTAACAGCCAAAATTACTTATGTGATTTTTTTTATACATAAATATTTAATCTTGTCCTAGTAGAATAGCAAAAGGTTTAGGGTTTTGACCTCTTTTCGAAAGATCAAAAGTTCAAACCAGATATGAATGTGCAATTCTGTGTAGTTCGAACTTTGGTTCTTGTGTACATAGTAGAGAATCACTTATTCATGTATACCTCGTATTTTATCAAATATATATATATACTTAATCTTTCTATATATAGTTTCTAATAAAAAAAAATTGTGGTAAAAAAACACTTTTAAGTTTCTTGTTCTTTATGCATTCTTTGCTTTTAAATTTTATGATTTCCATATGTAACATTAACGGAAGGAGAATTTCTTAGCGAATATTATAATAATATTTTAAGTAAGGTAGAAAAAATTTGAAGATTAAAATTGAGCTTAAAAGAAGAGATAAAAATACATAGTTTTTACGTTGGGTTTTTGAGCTCTGGCGATTTGGCGGGAAACTTTCTGAACTGTCGTCGGCCGAGGCTCTAGGGTTTCTGGTGGGAAGATTCTACCAGGGACTCAGGTGGTTTGTTGTTGTTTTTCACTGACGGCTCTTTCGTTGCCCCGGGAGGGCCCAATGGGGTCTCCTCCAGGATTTCTCGATGGGAAGAAGACCTCTTATGCCGAGATATTAAGAGAAAACCCCGCGTCTTCCTCCGATGAAGCTCAGCGGAGTGCTTACCATTCGCTATCCAAGAATGCGGGCAAGGGTTCTCCTGTGCACATAGTCAATGGATGTCTCCCGCAATCCGCTTCCGCACCGAAGATTGTCATAGAACCAAAGCCGGTCGAGGACACGATCAACTACCGTGCTACTCATGACCTGATTTGCAAATTCATGGGTATCCGACCCACCCCGCACTTTCTCGCACACCGGGTGAGACAAAACCGGAGCCTATCGGTGAGTACTCCTTATGGCCCATAAGCAACAGGTATTTTATTATTAGTTTTTCCTCCTTAGCGGATAGAAACAGAGCATTTGAATCAGTAAAAGAGGAGCCATGGCCCGACAGGGTTATTTGTCCAACCGTGGAGAGCGGGCTTCGATCCTCGCATTGAGCCCACGGCTGTCCCGGTTTGGATCCGGCTGTATGCTCTCCCGATGGAGTTTTGGGGTGAGCAGATTCTTGAATTGATAGGTAACTCTCTAGGTAGATATTTGGGAGTTTCCAAAGATACCATAGAAGGAAACACTGTTGTTTATGCTAGAATTTGTGTAGAATTGGATATTAGCCAGCCGCTACCAGCTGAGATGGAACTGGAGTTAGCAGGACAATCCTGGATACAACAGTTAGACTATGAAGCCCTACCTTTCCGATGTAGAGTTTGCCATAAGCATGGCCATTTGGCTAGGTTCGCCCAAATATCTTGAGCACCAAAGCGGATGTTCCACAGGGAATGCCAAATCGCCCCCGAGAGGGTAAGCCCACTCCGGTCAAGGAACCACCCATCATTCCCCTTGGTTCTGATGCCCAGAAAGATGGCTTTGAACAACAGAAGAGAAGAAGAAACAAAAAGAGAAATGGCAAGGAGCAAGCTCAACCCAAGCCAACCAACCGGTATGAAATCTTCAAATCTCTTGTGGATCAAGAAGACCAAATTATGGAAGGAGCAGATGGGAACCTTGAGGATAATATCATCCATTCTCATGCTCCTCCCTCACCAACCCCTCGTCCTAGAACAAGTGATTGACTCCTCCGAGATTTTGCAGCTAGAAAACCCGGGGGCATTGGTAATCCACTCCCCAAAGCACAGACGAGCTATTAAGGATGTCACCATGGGAAATGCAGAAAAGATCAGAGAAAGACCAGCTCTAGGGATTACCCAGGTGGAGAAGAGGTCGAAAAACAGTAATTCCCAAGGGGCGGGCAGGAAATCCAATAAGGATCTAATTGCAGTGCAAGGAGATAAGCTAATCAATGGAGGATTGGCGAGAACAATTGATTCTTATTGCTCCCAAGGTTTCCAATGATTATTCAATCTTGGAATGTGAGGGGTTTAAACAAGTAGAACCCATCAATCTGCTGTTCAAAGACTTTTAGAGAGAAGTAAAACAGACTTTCTCCTCATTCAGGAGACAAAAATGTCTTTAGACCTTATGAGTAAAACCGTCGACCGAATCGGAGGGGTGCTGGCCATATGGCTGTGGTGGCTCTAGGTGCCTCGGGAGGGATTGCTACTCTTTGGAACCCTTTGGCGTGGATAGCAATAGAACATATAGCTTGGAGGGGTGTCCTCACATCTCTTTTTAGGAACATTGTTACAGCTGAACAAGTCTTAATTACAAACTTCTATGGGGCTCGTAACATCGATGGTCGGCGGTTTCAATGGAAAGTCGTTCAAAACATGAGGTCCTCCCGGGAAGATTTTGATTGGATTATTGTCGGGGACTTCAATGCCAAATTATCTCCCAGGGATCAGGAAGGTGGCATCCCAGTTTTGGATACAGGGGACCGGCTTTTAATTGCCCAAGTCCAGGCCTTTAACCTTGTTGATATCAAAGGCCCTGGCACAAACTTTACCTGGACTAATAAGAGAAGAGAGCCATACAACAGGAGGGTTAAGCTTGACCGGTTTCTGGTCTCGGAGGAAGCTTTTGTTAGATGGAATATCAAATTTCAGATTTTGGATGGCCCAGTCTCAGATCACTCTCCCATTTTGCTGGAGGGAGGGACTATGTCAGGGCAGTATTACAAACCATTTAAATTTGAAAATTTTTGGTTGCAAAAAGAGGACCTCCGAAGGAAAATTCCACAGTGGTGGGAAGAAGGTCGTCTCCCTTTTGGGACAGCTATGTTCAAATTTCATAAACAACTTCTTTTTGTTAAGAGTAAACTAAAACAGTGGAGGCAAACTAACAAATCTGATTTCCAGCTCCAACGGGCTCCCTTGTTGACCAGATGGAACGAGGTGCAAAAACAATTCAGGGAAGGAATCATTTCTGAGCATCTTAAATCCGAGGATGATGCTTTATGCAAAGCGGTTGAGGACATTGATAATCAAGAAGAGATCTACCGGAAACAGAGAGCAAGAAACACATGGTTATTAGAAGGAGACAGAAATACAAAATTTTTCCATCGCTCTCCCTGTGCTAGAAGACAATTGAATAACATGGAACTCCTTCAAGACGAGAATGGAAACTCTTTTGACACTCTCCCCGGTATGCACTCCCACTCAATGGAGTATTTCTCAAACCTCTTTAAGGAAAGTATGGAGCATGATGTGGAAGCCCAAAATGAAGTCATTGATGGCATTCCCTCTATTATCTCTCATGAAGAGAATCAAGCCCTTCTTAAGCCCATAGATCATGATGAACTCAAGAAGGTGGTCTTTGGGATGTGCACTGGAAAATTGCCTGGTCCTGATGGCTTCCCTATTGAGTTTTTTCAGGCCTTCTGGGATACCCTGGAGGAGGATGTGTTGGCTGTCATTGAGGAGTCCCGAACTAATAAAAGAATGCTCAAGGCTCTAAATCACACCTTTATTACCTTAATTCCAAAAGGAGAGGGGGGGGTTCACATTTCTGATTTCAGACCTATTGCCTTATGCAATGTGATTTACAAAATAATCACTAAAATTATGGCTGAAAGACTAAAACCTCTTCTTCAGAATATAATCTCCTCAGAGCAAGGGGGTTTTGTTGAAGGGAGACAGATCTTGGATGGAGTGATCTTGGCTCGGGAGGCTATCCATACTATGCACAATTCAGGTAACAAAGGAATGTTCATCAAACTCGGATATGTCTAAGGCTTATGACGAGGTAGAGTGGGGCTTCTTGGTCAAGATGTTGGCAGCCTTTGGTTTTTCTCAGGACTGGATTGCCTGGGTCATGAGCTGTATCTCTACGCCTTCATACTCTGTTTTAATTAAGGGGCTTCCCTCGCCACCTTTTGGAGCCTCTCGGGGTCTTCGCCAAGGAGACCCTTGCTCTCCTTATCTCTTTCTCATCTTGGTTGAAGGATTAGGCAGACTCCTCCTGAGAAGAAGACTTCAAGGACAGATAACAGGAATTAAAATCGGGGCTGAAGTTTTGACTCATTTACGGTTTGTGGATGATACTCGGATTGGTGGGAGTGGCCAGCCTCAGGGAAGCAAGAGGAATCGGAGATTCTCTTAACGTCTACCTCCGGGCCTCTAATCAAGTCATCAATGAAACAAAATCCAAAGTGGTCTTCTTTAATCTTGATCAAAGGTCACAAGACAGAGTTATTGAGATCTTGGGATTCACTAGGACCTCTCTTCCCGTAGTTTACCCGGGGGTTCCTCTCGCATTTCAAAAACCGAAAGCTGATTTCTCGGAAGGACCTTTTGGATGGCATCAAAGAGAGAATGAATCACCGGGTCTCATAGATGGTTAAGCTATGGGGGCCGACCGACTTTCCCCGCGATCTGTTATTCGAGCCATGCCAATTTATAAATTCTCTATCCCGGCTGCCCCTCCTTCAATTTGGAAAGAGCTCGGACAAAGCGGCTAGAAGTTTTCTTTGGGAAGGTGCCAAAGGAGAGAGGAAATGGGCCTTGGTTGGATGGGATAAGGTCACCCACCCCAAGGAAAAAGGTGGGCCGGGATTAAGAAGCTCCAAGTTTAACAATCGGGCTTTGGCCGGTAAACTCGTATTGGAGGTGGATTTCCCACCAACGTCCCTCTTCAACGTAATCCTCTCTAGTAAATACTTGGGTCTTGTTCACCCCAATGACTTGGGCCGCTTTCCTTTGGAGGGTAATGGATCATTAGTGTGGCAAGCTCTCAAGCTTGGATCTCGCATTATCAAAGATCAATTGTTCTGGAAAGTTGGGAGAGGGGAGAAGGCCCGGTTCGGGATCGATTCTTGGGATCGTAATCCTCCCATTCTTGCTGTGTTTCCTGAATTGCATCCGTTAAAATCAGCTCTAGAAGATAAGGGATGGATCCATATTGAGAGCTACTTCAATACCAACCAATTGGGGGAGTATAAGATTCAAAAGTTCAAGCGGCTGGGTGAATGGCCAATTCCAATCCCCCGGAGCAGGCTCCAACTCCGGGAAAAATCTTGTCTGAACGGTTTCTTACTGGGAGAGATGAGGAGGATGAACTTGCCTGGGGCTTTGGGAACCTTGGGGTTTATACTCGTGAAGGAGGGCTATGATTCGATCCTTCCAGAGCCCCCCCCACACTCTTTTCCAGTTCAAGAATGGAGGAAGATTTGGCATCCCAAGGGCTGGCCGAAAGTGAACTTCTTTGCCTGGCAGCTTATGCACAATGGAATCCTGACCTTTGACAATCTCGTAATCAGAGGCATCATTGGTCCTTCCCAAGTGTGTTTTATGCTATAGGAATGAGGAAACTGCCGATCATCTTCTGTTTGATTGTCCTTTCACACAACAGATTTGGCATCGTTGGTTCTCCCATTTTAAACTTCAGGCTATTGGAGACTTGTCTCGGACCAATTTATGGGAAAGTTGGAAGAGAGGTAGATTTACATCTAAAGCTCTTCGAATTGGCTGGGAGCTTGGTTTCCTTTTTATTTGGTGGCAGGTGTGGTTGGAAAGAAATGCTCGTATTTTCCGTGAAACCTTCTCTTCGGTGGATGGGATATGGCAGGTCATCTGGAGCAAAGTAGTGGAAACCGTTGCCATCTATGCTGAGGAGGAAAATCAGCCCCGCTTCTAAGCCTCTCGGAAGAGAGAGTCGCCGATCTTGAGAGACAGGTAAGAAGTTGTTGGAAACCTCCCCGGAAGGCCGGATCAAAATCAACACCGATGGAGCCGCAAAAGGCAATCCGGGCAATGCCGGAAGTGGAGTAATCTGCCGTGATCATGCCGGGGGCTGTGCTCTATTGGGAATTGCAAGGTCCGGGATATGCCACAAACAATGAAGCCGAGGCCTTTGCTATTAAATCCGCTTCCATCCGGGCCGTCAAGCGTGGTCATAGAAAGATAATCATTGAGTCCGATTCCCAAATCCCGGTTGGCGCTCTTGATTGCATGAGGAACTTTGCCTTAAAAGCTTGGAGGTTGCGGATTCTGGTCTCCCAAATTAAAGAGCTTTGGAAGGAATTAGAGGATGTGATACCTGTTTATGCTAGCAGAACTCTTAATAAGGCGGCTGATTTCCTTGCTAAGATGGGTGCTGAGAGGGAGGTTGGGATGCATCTGCATAGTGATATGCCTGTGGAGGATGCAGAGATTAGACAAGGCCTTGAACAAATTTTGAAATAATGTGCAGTGTTTTTTATGCTAAGGAAATTTTTTGTCGCGATATCGCGACCTGTAGTGCTGTCGCGGCCTCAAGCCGGAAGCTGTCGCGATATCGCGACAAGGTTGAGCCTCCGCGGCCTTTGGTGGGTTTCGTCGCGATATCGCGACATGTCGCGCTATCGCGGTCCTTGTTGAGATCCTGTCGCGATTTCGCACCTCTTTTGAAGTTGAAGAGCAAAGTTGAAATTTCGTCGCGATATCGAGACAAGTTGGAGAGTGGGAAGTTGCAAGGTAATCTTGTCGCGATATCGCGACACGTTTGGCACTTAAGCGGCTGGGAGGAAAATTGTCGCGATATCGCGACCCGTAGCGCCGTCGCGGCCTCGAGCCGGAAGTTGTCGCGATTTCGCGACAGAGTTGAGCCTTTGCGGCCTTTGGCGGGTTTCTGTCGCGATATCGCGACATGTCGCGCTATCGCGGCTCTTGTTGAGATTATGTCGCGATTTCGTGCCTCTTTTGAAGATGAAGAGCAAAGTTGATAATTCGTCGCGATATCGCGACAGTTTGGAAAACTGGAAGTTGCAAGGTAATTTTGTCGCGATATCGCGACACGTTTGGCACTTAAGCGGTTGGGAGGATAATTGTCGCGATATCGCGACCCTTTTGTGGCATGAGAGTCGTTTAGAAACTTCGTCGCGATTTCGCGACGCCTTTGTTGGTTGGATGATGCGGAGACAGTCCGTCGCGATTCCGCGACCTTTTTGGCGCTTTGGTGCTCTTTGGAGTTGTAGTCGCGATTTCGCGACGCCTTTGCTGTTTGGCTGCTGGAAGGTGCTGTCGTTGCGATTTCGTGACTCCTTTTGCGTGCGGCTGCCGAGGGCCCTTCCTGTCGCGATATCGCGACATGTCGCGTTATCGCGACTGTTGGCGCCGACGCGGTCGAGACGGGGGTGACTGCCGCGATTTCGCGACATGTCGCCTTTTCGCGCCCTGTTGTTTTCTTTGCCCTGTGGTTGTTAGTGCTGCCTTTGTGCTTTGCACTTGTTGTGTTGCTCTTTGCTCTGGGTCGGGATGTGTTCTCTCCCGTTTGTAATTGTTCTTTGTATTAATACAAGTTTTTCATTTTTTTCAAAAAAAAAAATACATAGTTTTTTTTATAGGATGATAATAATATAGAAATCATCATTTAGAATTAATAGAATTATATCATTATAAAGGTTTTGGATTAAAGACTAGTGAAATAAAAAATATACAAGGTTTTTTCATTGAATATTCTATGATCGAAAGAGTTTGAAGTTTTTAATGATAAACTACTACAATAAATATCTTCATTCATTTATAACAAATGAAGACAATAGCAAATCATTAGAGCCTAATACTCTGGAAGAGCTCTTTTCTCTTTTGATAAGGATAAATCTCGAGGTCTGAATGGGCTCTCTACAACACTTTATTAGCATAATTGGGATATAGTAAAGGATTCTTTATTGGTGGTAGTGGATAAGTCTAGGGTAAAACAATACATACCTCATAAAATAAATGCAATATATCTTACCCTAATTCCAAAAAAAAAGGAAACATAATTGTTTGATTCATTTAGGCTCATAAGCCTATGTAATATGGTATATACGATAATCTCTAAAGTGATGGCAAATTGGTTAAGACCACTATTAGACAAAATTGTTTAGAAGAGCAAGGAGGATTTGTGAAAGGGAGACAAATTTTTGACAGGATCATAGCAGCTCATGAAGTTACGTATTCAACAACTTCAATAAAAGAGAGAGCAATGATCTTAAAACTTGATATGAGTAAAGTCTATAATAGGGTTAGATAGGAGGTTTTTCTTTTGTAGTATTAGAAAAGTTTGGATTTGGGAAGAAATGGGTTTTATGGATTAAATCTTGTGTCTTTATAGTATTATATTCAGTGTTGATCAATGGGCTAGTAACATATTTATTTAAAGCCAAGAGAGGTCTTAGACAGTGGATCCTCTATCACCATATTTGTTCATTATTATGGTGGAGGTATTAGGTAAGAACTTGAAGAAGGCTAACAAAGATGGGCTAATAAGTGGACTTAAGGTTAGTAAAACATCAACAACATCATCCATCAACAATTTGTAGATGATAACACCCTTTTTGGGAGGGCAGGAAAAGATGAGGCCAGAGCTTTGAATAATTTATTAAAAGAATATGAAAGAGCATCAAGGCAAAAATTTAATAGGACAAAATCCAAAATTTACTTCCTAAACACTCCAACTATAATCAAAATAGGGATGTCCAGGTTACTTCAAATGGAAGAGGCAAATTTGCCAACAACTTATCTAGGGATGCCCTTATTTTAGGGGAGAATGAGGATAGAATTGTGGAATCCAGTTATAACTAAAGTTTAGAATAAACTTTTGGCATGGAAAGGTAGATGGTTATCATTAGCAAGAAGAGTGTATTAAATCAGTCTTACAGGTCATTCAAAAATATTATGTCCTTGTATACTATGCCAAAATTGATAGAAAAAGTTTAATCTATATTATGTGATCATTTTTGTGGTCAATATTACATGATAAAATGAAATTTCCTTTGGTGAAATGGAGCAAGGTGTGTGATGATAAAACTAGGGGAGGTCTTGGTTTAAGAGTTCTTACAGATGCAAACTTGTCTCTTTGGGGAAATTTTATTTGGAGATTGTATAAAGAGAGAAAGACAATGGGCAAGAATTCTTCTAAGTACGTTGAGCCCAATGATCCAAGCTTAATATTTACTGCATTCTCACTACCAAATGGTTCTACACTATGGAACGGTTTAAAAAAATCAATTTATCTAGTGATTAAAGGTCTAATATGAGTAGTGGAAACTCGAGAAAAATAGTACATACCTTATAAAATAAATGGAATATATCTTACATCAAGTGGCATTAGCCCAACCGGTTAGATTCCTCAATATTTAAAGAGGAGACCAAGGTTCAAATATTGACAAGCGATACGTGGATAATATCCAAACTTCGTTGTAATACCACTATGTGGTGATGATATAATACAGGTGGGGCTCGTTTCAATCTCATATAACCAATTGAAAAAAAAATGGAACATATCCTGCCCTGATTCCAAAAAAGAAGGATGTAAAATTGTTTGATTCGTTTAGACCCAAGAGCCTATGTAATATGGCATATAAGATAATCTCTAAAGTGATGTCAAATCGGTTAAGACCATCATTTTAGAAGAGCAAGGAGGATTTTTGAAAGGGAGACAAATTCTAGACAGGATCATAGTAGCTCATGGAGTCATGCATTCAACAACTTCAAGAAAAGAGAGAGCAATGATCTCAAAACTTGATATAAGTAAAGCTTATGATAAGGTTAAATGGAATTTTCTTCTTGCAGTATTAGAAAAGTTTGCATTTGGGAAGAAATGGGTCTGATGGATTATAGCTTATCTCTACAATATCATATTCAATGCTAGTCAATGGGTTAGTAAGAGAATCATTTAAAGCTAAGAAAGGTCTTAGATCAGGAGATCCTCTATCACCATATTTTTCATTATTATGATAGAGGTATTGGGTAGGAACTTGAAGAAGGCTACAAAATTTGAGTTAATAAGTGGACTTAAGGCTAGTAATAATATCGACAACATCACCTATCATCGGTTTGTAGATGATATAACCCTTTTTGGCAGGGCAGGGAAAAACAAGGCTAGAGCTTTGAATAACATATTAAAGGAATATGAAAGAGTGTCAGGGTAGAAAGTTAATAGGACAAAATCCAAAATTTACTTCCTAAACACTCAGCTAGAATAAAAATAGGGATATGCAGGTTACTTCAAATGTAGGAGGTAAATTTACCAACAACTTATCTAAGGATGCCCTTATTTGAGGGGAGAACGAGGACAGAATTGTGGAATCAAGTTATGAGTCATGTTCATAATAAACTATTGGTATGGAAAGGTAGATGGTTATCATTAGAAAAAAGAGTGTAACTAATCAAATCAGTCTTATAGGCCATTCCAACGTATTATATGTCCTTGTATACTTTGTCAAAATCAATAGAAAAAAAAATAATCTATATTATGTTGTCATTTTTGTGGTTAGGATTACATGATAAAAGGAAATTTCCTTTGGTGAAATGGAGCAAGGTGTGTGATGATAAAACTAGGGGAGGTCTCGGTTTAAGAATTCTTACAAATGCAAACTTAGCTTAAAGGGGAAAAGTAATTTGGACATTATATAAAAAGAGTCAAATACAATGGGCAATAATTCTTCTAAGTACAAATGTTGAGCCCAATGACCCAAGCTTAATATTTATTGTATTCTTACTACTAGATGGTTATGCACTATGGAACGATTTAAAAAATCAATTGAGCTAGTGATTAAAGGTCTAATATGGGTGGTGGGAACTACAAAAAAAATAAATTTGGATGGATAGTTGGTGTGATAAAAAACCACTCATTTAAGATCCAATTTTGAAACCATGGATAAGATTACTTCAAGACAAATATGGTGATAGGGTTTCAAACATTATTTAAAAGGATCAAGAAGGAAGATACAAATGGAAAGAAGATTTTTTTACAAGTATACAAGAGATTGATGAACGATAACAACAATTATTATTCTAAGGAGAGTTGAGAATAAGTTGATTTGGGAGTTGAATAGCTTAGGTTAACACACAAAAAGAAGCAGATATAATGTAAAGCACCAACAAAATATGAATATCACAAGATATTATTAAGTTATTGAGACCAATAAGAGTAATACCTAATTTAAGGAATTAATCATAATCTTATAGAATATTTATGTCAATTAAAGATGCACTTTTGGTATAATGAATATGGAGAGATATTTGGGTAGCCTGAGCATTACTAAAGTCAAAATGTTTGTTTGGATAGTAGGTCAGAGAATAATTATATCCTAAAATAACCTTATGACAAAGGGTTTTCATGGCCCCTCACAATATGTTCTATGTAAAAAGGAGGAGAGATAGACCATCTCTTGGGATATTGCTCAATAGCCTGGAAACTATGGAAATGGATTCTTAATATGTTTGGTAAATGCCTGGTGATGGATGACAAACTTAAATAATAGTTAAAGCAATGGCATAGCACTTTTAAAAGTGAAGTTTTACAAACAATCTAGGATATATCAAAAGATACAATACTGTGGACTGTATGACTGGAAATGAATAAAAGAATATTTAAAGGAAAGGAAAGCAATTTAGAGGTAATGAAAAGGAAGACTTGTTTAGCCATAGAGGGGGGTAAACCATCCCTATCAAATCACCTAATCCCTAATGTTGAATTAGAAGGTCTTGATATATGGAATCAAGCCATCAAATATAATTATGATGTTGGGCACAAGAGAACCAAAAAGAAGGTAAAGAATAAAAAGTGGAAACCATCTAAAGGAAATATAGTTATAGCAGGATGAGGAGGGATAATTAGAAATAATAGGGAAGAGATTATGTCTTATTATAATTTCAATAGTGGGTTTAATAAAAATAATAAAGTTGAAGCTTGGGCGGTTTTGGAAGGGTTAAAAATATGCAGATAAATGAAATGGAACAGAGTATGGATGGAAGGTGATTCACTAATAATCATATATACAATTTGAAGGAGTGTGGGTCGAGAGGAAGTGCGAGCTAATAGGGAGTGTGAGTTGAGATTTAGTCATGGTGGAAGAGTGGCAGGTTCATCCAAAGTGCATAAATGCTTCAAACCCTTACCACAAAAGCATGGACTATTATTTCCAAAAAATTGTTGAAGCAAAGGAATGTCGAGAAAAAGAAGAGATAGGGGCTATTAGGATCCAAGAGGAAGTGCAAGTCGGGAGCAAGTGCGAGGTAGGAGAGAGTGCAAGCAAGGAGCAAGTGAAAGTTGAGAGGGATTGCAAGTCAAAATCCAGCCCCATTAGCTAGTATGGAAGAAAATCTATATTTGAAAGCTCTAATGGGAAGTCAAGATGCCCTAGTTGGAAGTATGGAGGCCCGAGTTGGAGATAAGCAAAGAAGCGAATACATGACAAGTTCGATGTAGGTAGCAAATGTTACACTAGAAGCGAGTATCAAGGATGAGATGATTGAGCATGATATAATGGTTCTTAAAAGTATAGGGTTAATATGTAATTTCCATAGATCATGGCCAAGGTTTTTGGAGATTCAAAATTGGATCAAGTGGAAGTGGGAATTAAATTCAAATTACTCTATGGCTTTTCTTCTTAAAGTTTTTTTCCTCATCATCTTTTCCAGTTCAAAATTTAGGAATAAAATAATGGTTGGTGGTCCATGGTTTAGGGGAATATATGCACTTTATTTGATACCATTGAATGTTTTTCTATTGAGACAAAATCTATTAAGAATATTATAGTATGGGTTAGGCTTTTTCAAACTTCCATATTAGCTTATAAATAATGATGTGTTGAAGAATATTGAAAATACCTTAGGGGAATTCATCAAGGAAGGACTAACTACCAAGGTACTCGAATATGTGTTATTATGGATATTTCAAAACCTTTGCCACAATCCATTAAGATTAAATATGAATCAAGAGAATGGGATCAACAAGTAGATTATGAAAATATTACATTTCGTTGCCACAATTGTTATGAGATTAGACATATGGCAAGAGTTTGCAAAGTAAAAACTATGAAGAAAGAGATAAAATTATAGCCATGAGATAAACTTCAAGATGAAGCAAGAAAATCATATAGTAATAGAAGCTAGATCAGATCAAGGATATTCCACTTCAAAAAAGAGGTAAAGAAAGTTTGTCTACAGTATCATTTGGAAAATTTAGAAGGAATTAAAGGTACAAAAGAAGATGTGGAGAGAAATCCTAAAACAAAAAAGATAAAAAAGGTTAAGTTTATTCTAGGTAAATCATCTTCATTTTTCTCTAATATATAATTATTTGCAGGTAATAAAATTGTAAGGAGTGAAGATGTTATCACTTGCACTTGAAGGTTTCAAGAGCAGCATACGAAAGAAATGAGGATGGAGGAAACCCATAACAAGTTAGGTTTTCTAGGGCATTATAAGAAGATAATTGCTACATAAGAGCATCCTTGCACTAAAAGGTTTCTAGGGCAACATAAACAAGATTGTGCTTTTGAGGTTATTCCATACACTTCAGATCCTTCAATATAAGGTAAACCTAAAGATGACAAGTCTTACTATGAGAAGTGTGAGAATATTGAAGAGATTAGTGAAGATGAAAGTATTGTTGGGAATGCAAAAAAGAGAGGAAGACCCAAGAAGTAAAAACAAAGAGAACAAAAAAACCAGAGGGATATTGATATGGGGAAACAAAAGCAAATATCACAAGTGTTAACAAGAAGTGGGGCTAAACCCACAAATAATAACAAAAAATAACAATGAAAATAATATCTTGGAATATTAGGGATCATGGTCAAGACCTAAAATTGGGAAAAAAAATATTCGATGGGAGAAGGCAAAAAATTTTAATCAAGGGCTCAGGAAGGAACGTCTCCTACAGGGGTTCTACAAGGTTCAAAAGCCAAAAATAGTGAAGGATTTGGTATGCAAACAATACCATTCAATACAATAGCTTCATGGGTCCAGGCAATGAGGAATAAATGAAAAACCTCGGTTGGTAATTTTACTATCTCTCCAAAGGAAGATAGACTTGTGGTGTTGGACAAGTTAGCGTGGATGATTGCTACTTAGGAGAAATTGTTTGGTTGGCAAATTTATGGTTGTCCACCCCAAGATAGACGTAATCCGAAGATGGGCAATGAAATGGCATCTTATGGGCCTCATAGATATAGTTGCTATGTCGAGGATTTAGAAAGGATTCTCTAGTGAGGACTCAAGTTTTTTGGGCATCAAGGATTGTTTCTCAAAATATGGACATCAAAATTTAACCCCTTTACATAGAATATTAAAAAATACCCAGTTTGGATTAGACTATCGAGCCTTCCATTACATTTTTGGCATGAAGACATCTTGGTAGGGATTGAGCGTTGATTGGAGCACTTAGTGGTGATTGACTCTGCAACGATTGCTAGATCATGACTTCTTCAAGCAAGGGTCTGCTTAAATATGGATATAGAGCAACCACCTATGAAATTGATCGAATTAGTCTCTATGTTTGGGATGTGGAATTAGGTGATTGAATATGAAAACATTCTAGTCAAATACAGTTCATGTCAAGGACTGCCCAAACTATCAAACTTGTTTCGGCCATATTTCACTCATCCGGACTCGGATTGAGCTAAAATTTTGAGGGTAGATGCCTGACAAACCCTAGAATGCCTCCACCATTTTTTTAGATCATTTGGAGAAACACAGATCCTAGCACATCCTTATGCGAGGATTTCATCTAGGTTGAGTGCAAGCAGCTCTAAAGGTTATTTTTTGGGGCCTTCGAGCCCTAGTGGCCAATATTTTTGTGGTTTTTTCTCAAGATTTTAGCAGGATATGTTGCAGGAGATCCAATATGGGTTATAAATTTATCTTTCAATAGATCATGCGATGAAATTAATTGACAACGGCTTTCAATTTGCTACATGAAACACAAGTGAAAAGCATACCTTTCCTCAACGTCTATGGCATGGATTAAAGAGATCACGAAACAAGTTTCAAGCAACCGATCAAAAAATGGTTCAAATCTCAAGCGAATACGGTGTTAAGGTGCACCCCAAAATTATATCCACAATGGAAACCCATTTCAAGGGCAAGGATTTCCAAGACTCGATCCCAAAAATGAATTTTAGGGATGTCCTCCGTGGTGGATAGCCTCAGCCTAATGCTAACATTAATCTTAGGGATTCTTGTAAACCTCTAAGAATGCCTAAGATTGATCCGAGGAAAACTAAGTTAGGATGTCTTAAAGCAGCTAATGGAACTCCTATTATTAAGCTTTATATGGGTGACATTCAGACTAGCATTGAAGATCTGGAAAAAAGAGGACTAATTTGTCGTTTCTTGGGTTTTCGTCCGAGCCTATTTGCTTTCAAAGTTTGGGCTACAAAAAGCTGGAAAAGTAAAGGTGAGTTACAAATCTCTATTTATCCAAATGGTTATTTTCTTGTTTTATTTGCTAATAATGAAGATAGAGATAAAACATTTCAAGGGGGTCCTTGGTTCTTTGGAAGGGTGGGGCTTTTTATGAAGCCCTAGCATACTAAATTTAAAGCCGAAGAAGAGATGCCTTCTATAGGTCCCGTGTGGGTTAGACTCTTTGGCCTCCCAATTGAATTATGGAATTCAACTATTTTTTCTTCAATTGGAAACTCTTTGGGAACTTTTATGATGATTGTTGATTGTACTCAAAAAATTGAACATATTATTTATGCTCGGATTTGTGTTTTAATGGATTTTGACAAACCTCTACCTAAAAAGATCACATTACAATTTGGGGAGGACACTTTGGAGAAAGTAGTGGACTATGAGAACATTCCTTTTAGTTGTAGAATTTGCAATGAATATGGTCATTTGGCTAGTGTTTGCTCAAATAAAATTCCACATCAAAAGAAAGAAGATATAAATTCAACAGGTTTCCAAATGCCTAAGAAGAAGAACACTCAGAAAAAATAGTAATGAAGGATCAATCAAAGATATCAACTAATATATTTGAAATTCTTTCCACAAATGATGCCCTAGGTGAGGAAGAGGAAATAATGGAAACAAAAATCTTAGAAACATAATTTAGATATGAAAGGAATAACTCAGAGACAAACCAAAAAATCAAAAGTTTTCAACAAAAAAAAAGGGAGAAAATATACACAAGAAAAACAATCTTTTAAATGTTGAGACTTCAAATAATACAGGTCCCAAGATAGACTTTGTTGAACCTTCCAGGAACAGTTTGGCTTTGTACACACATTCTTCAAGATTAGAAGACATCCCGGATTCAATTGGAGTAAGTCAAGAAACAGGGAAAAAAAACTGAAGATGGATTCTAATCAAAAGGTAGGTCGCAAGACCAATCAACATAATATGGTAAAAGAAGGTGAAAAGCCTGTAGAGTAAGGTAATATTAATTCTCTTACCAACTATTTTAGCCCTGGTATTAATGAAGATCATCACTTGGAATATTAAAAGGACTCAAAGGGAGTCTTTCAAAACAAAATGAAATTAGAAGAATGATTCAGATAAACCATCCTCATCTTGTTTTCCTTCAAGAAACAAAGATGTCAATAGAGGAAATGGATTCAATTGCTAGTAAAATCTGGCTAGCTAGAAAAGTTATTTCCCTTAGTTCCCAGGGGACTTCTGGTGGCATTGCTTACCTTTGGGACCCAAAAGAGGTAGTTATTCACCATATGGTTGACAATTGGGGTCTTTTGGCTATAGCTATTCAAATTAGACATTCCAACCAAATTATGCTTTGCATAACTGTTTATTCTCTGACTTCTTTGGAGGAAAAAAGAAGATAGTGGAAGGATTACAAGTTATATTATCTCTCATCTTCCTGAAGCTTGGATCTTGATAGGAGGAGATTTAAATACCATCCTCTCTCTAGATGAGAAAATGGGGGAAAATAGAAATTTGGACAAGAGCATTGACCTCATGAATGAATATATTACAAACCTTCATCTCGTGGACATCCATCCAGATAATGGTCGTATGACTTGGTCTAACAGAAGGCAAGGCTTAGCTTGTATCATGGAGATATTGGATAGGTTTTTGCTATATGATAATTTCTTAATCCATGGTCACATTCCTAAAGTGAAGACTCTTAACAATGATAGTTCATATCACTGGCCAATCAAGGTGGAAATTTGGAAAACCAATGTGAGTTTCTTTCCTTTTCGATTTCAATTAATGTGGCTTAGAGACAGTTTCTTCAGACCTCAAGTGCAAAAATGGTGGAAGGAAGGTAAACCAAGATATGGGACTAAGATGTATTGTTTTGCCAAAAGGCTACAATATATTAAATCCAAAATCAAGACTTGGAAATGGAAGGAGTTTGGGGATGTTCAACCAAAAAAACATGAAGTTATTTCTCAACTTGAAAATTTGAATAAGAAAATCCATTTAGATGGCCTCACAGAGAGCAAAAGTACAGATGAAATTAGACTCACAACTTAGTTAGAGGAATGGGAAAAAAGAGAAGAACTCTTATGGAAGCAAAAATCTAGAATTCAATGGCTCAAAGAAGGAGATCAAAACACAAATTTCTTCCACAAATATCTTCTAGCTCAAAGATCTCACAAATTTATTTCTTCCCTAAATTTAGATTTTGGAGAGGTTGTCTACACTTGGGATGGCATGAACTCTATTGTTGTGAATTACTTTTCCAATATTTTTGTTGCTACTCCTCTTGACTTGGCTTGTCAACAAAATGTTCTTCAAGCAATCCCTTCTCTTATCACTTCTAAGGAGAACTCTATTTTGACTGATCCTATTACTATTAATGAGCTTCAACAAGTGGTTTTTAAAATGTAAAAAGGGAAAACCCCATATCCTAATGGTTTTCCCATTGAGTTATACCAAGAGTTCTGGGATATCATTCATGCTGATTTATTAGAGGTGGTGGAAGAAGCCAGGAAAGCCAAAGAGATTTTGAAGGTTATCAATAAAACTTATATAACTCTTGTCCCAAAAGCTCAAGAGGCTTATCATATCTCAACTTTTAGACCTATTGCTTTATGTAGTGTTCTTCTCATAATCATTACTAACATCATGGCAGAAAGGTAAAAGCCTCTTTTGCATAAGATTATTTCCCCTGAACAAGGAGGTTATGTGGAAGGGCATCAAATAGTGGATGAGATAGTTCTTGCTCAGGAAGCCATCCATTCCATGGAAATGCAAAAATCTCCTTCTATGTTCATTCATTTAGACTTATCCAAAGCTTATGACAGAGTGGATTGGCACTTCCTTATCAAAATTTTGAGGCAATTTGGTTTCTCTCAATATTGGATGGACTGGATTATGGGTTGTATCTCTTCAGTATCCTACTCAATTCATATCAATGGTAGGCCTTCACAACTTTTCCCAAATTCTAGGGGTATTAGGCAAAGTGACCCCCTCTCCCCTTATTTATTCATCATTCTTGTTGAGCGCTTGGGTAGGACTATACCCAAAAATAGAGGCAAGAAAACCCTTGAGGGAGTTACCATTACTCGTGGAGCTAGGCCTATCTCTCATCTTCAATTTTTTGATGACTATACTCTATTAGGTAAAACTAAAATTAAGGAAGCTTCTAAAATTTAGCAAATCATTAGCTGTTTTTCTAAGGCTATTGGGCAATTGATCAATGAAGACAAGTCTAAAGTCTTTTTCTTTCACTGCTTTAGCAGATAGGAATCCATGGTCTTGGATAAATTAAAATATAAGAAGACCTCCCTTCTGATCACTTATTTAGGCATCCCTATCAATACTCAAAGACAAAAAAATAGACTGGAATTGGTTGTTGGACAAAGTTAAGAAGAAAATTGGAAATTGGACCAATAGGTGGCATTATTTTGGAGGCAAAATTACCTTGGTAAAATTTGTCCTTCAAGTTATACCTATTTATGTTTCTACCGTGTTGAATATCCCAAAGGTTGTTCTTCGAGATTCGGATCGCATTATCATCGGTTCCTCTAGAGTGGTACTAAGGAGAAAAGAAAATGGGCCTTGGTGAAATGGGACACTTTGTCTTCCTAAGAATGAAGGGGGGTTAGAATTATGGTCTGCTAGTTATAACAACAAAGCTTTAGCTGTTAAATTGTATTGGAGGATTGATGACTAATAACTAAAGAATTAATGGCAGCGATGTAAGGAGGAGGAGCGGGAGGTCTAGGGGTGACAAACCCTAGGTGTGGGGCTTCGGATGGAAAATCAACAGGCGCGAAAGGTGGGGGCTCTTGTGAGATAGCAGGGCCCTAGACAGAGTATGTGGACAAGGAAATTTCATTGGAACCAGACCCAGGGCGTTGGGTGGTGTTGTGGAGTTTTCCCGCTTACCCTTTTAAAAGCTTGTCACGTCACGGGAAACTCTAAAATCACAACCAACACTATGGATTCTGGTGGATCCACCTCTTTAACCTAGGAAAATATTACCTGGAAAGCTCTAGACAGACTAGGTTGGGTAAGGAAGCCCCAAATGATGGGTTTATCTAATGGATTTAGATAATTCATAAACCCACTAAGCCAGACAAAATGTTCTTTGTTATTTTAATAATCTTAGTGATCAAACCTATCAATATTAATCTTATCAAGCCTAGACCGGTGCCTTATCCATTACAGAGTCGTAGCAGGTTGATAAATGACTTTAGGAAAGATAAAAGCAAGGAGAACTAGTTCATTTCACTCCATTAAAATAATGTAATGTAAATAAAACAATTTAACTAGCGAAGAGAAAGCGTCATTCACAGGTTTTGATTACAAGAACACATGAATAAGCATCACACAAACCATAAACACACAACATGCCAAGGGAAGATTTGGAGCTTATATTTATATATAAAAGATTACATGAAACATGCCCAACAAAATGCTTGAGTCCTCTGATGTCACTGAATTACGATAGCCCTTGGTTTGAATATTCATAACAAGGGGCGATCTCCCTCCGTCCTGATTACAGTGACGTAAGGGCCTCCAACTCTGGTGCATCCATAAGAAATAATCTCGATGAATAGCACTCCTTAGCAATCCCTGGGAATGGCAGAAGGAAGGGCGGTAAGAAACATACGTAGGAAATACAAGGGACAATATGACTCAAACAATAGACAAAGCTATACCTGGATTTTCTCTCTCAGAGGTTCAATAAAAACTCTTTAGCTGCAACACTCCTCTCCTTTATAGTGTGAGGCCACCTAACTGTGGAAACCACCTACCCATTGAGTTGGCCAACTACAACCTCTCCATTGAGTTGGCCAACTACAACCTCTCCATTGAGTTGGCCAATCCCAAGCCTCATCGTGAAAGGTCAATGAGAAGAGCAGTAGGTTTAAATCTTGTGTAGCCTTATTTATACGGTCCTTGGCCCACTACACATTGTTATTGGTAAATTCACATAGGCGATCTACCATCTCCACCAAAGCCGTGAAGCACTTAGACAGTCGGTTGCCATATTATTAATCAAAATTTTGGATCCTTTGAAAGACAAAATCTTTAATGACTAGGGCTCGCCCAAAGTCCTCAATGGAGAGGTTGTAGTTGGCCAACTCATCGTTGGCCTCATACTCAGAATCTACCACCTCTTGGTTCCATTGGAGCCAATTTTGCTCATTTTGCAAGAACATGGAGACCTTAATGTATTATTCTACAAAGAAGCATAAAGAGTCATCTAACAGAGTGGCCGATAACCTCGAAATAGGCACATAGTCCTCCTGGAACCTTTTGTAGATTGGCATGATTGCATCTATTCTTTGTCTTCCTTGTTGTAAGTTGTTTTGGATGAGGCCTACTACATGCCTCACAACATATATATCTAAGAGAATGGACTCCAAGTCCCCCATATTTGCTTGGATTTTCTCCTTCATTTCCTATTTAAGTTCATCTATGGACCTGAGTTGGACGCTAGCCTGCACAATGGAAGGAGCAGGCATCTTCAGTTTATCAATTTCTCCTTGAAGTTGCTTTACCTTGAGTTGCAATGGCCCCACCTCTACAGCCTTGGCTTTCCATTCTTCAAGTTCTTTCTATATTGCTTCGACCACCTGTGCTTGAGAGGACATCTGGGATTTCATCATTTCAACAGGTGCAACGGATGCCCTTATGACACCTTTACTCACATCAATAGTGGCCTATTTCATGCTAGGTGGCAAGGGGATCTCAAAGGTGGTAGCAGATGTGTTAGTGGCCCCTTGCCCAACTATCTCCCTATGCCTAACTATCCCATTGCTAGGATATCTTTGCTCTTCCATGTCTTGAATCCGATCCTCTTCATCAGCTATAAACTGGAGGGTGTCAGTGACCCTTGCCATTGTCAAGCTTTCAACCCCCTGATTCGAGGATTTAGTCCTAGCCTTTTTGTGAGTAGGGGACCGCCTAGGGCTTTGCACTTCATAACCTCTTAGGATATTAGACAATCCCTCGGCTTGAGTTATATTTTTCATCACCTTGGGGTAAACTTGACATTCTTCTTGATTGATTACGAAGGTGGCAGAATAAAAAGTGCGTTGACCTTTCACCAACTGGCCTTGCCCTTGTAGGCTTATTAAAGTCAGTGTCGATGATGTGGCAGTCTGCTGAGATGGGCCAGTGACCAACTCCTTCCCTTTTGAAGTGGCAACGGGGGAATTGGAAGAAGAAGGAAGTTTGGCTTGCTCTTGTTGGACCTCATCAACTATCTTCATCATGACCTCAAAGAGGTCAGAGTCTTTTTGAGCGATTTGTAGAGTGGGGTCTTCGAATTCTTCTGGAGGGGCCGTTGGGACCAGTGGGGTCATCTTATCCACTAGCAAGCTTCGATGCAATTTTAGTTGGGCTCTATAATCGCCAACAACCTCCAATTCATTGTATGGCCGCTTATCCTTAGGCATCCTCCATATCAAGTCCAAGGTCTGGTTGCTCCTGAAAGCCCTATGCATTGCATCTTCGAAATTATCACCACTGTGTGTGACTGCTAGAAGGGCTAGCTTGTCAGTAACTTATTTTCTATGGTGGCCATCTGGGTCGGAGGCCCTCCAAGTGACCTCTAGGAAATAGTAGGTGTCCATATTCGAGATAGCCTGTAGCACGACAAAGTGTCCAAGATAAGTGTAATGGCCCATTGTATAGGGAATGGGCAACCACTTCACTAGTCCTTTCTTCCTTAGATGTCTGAATTTTACCTCCTCAGCCAACTGTCGACTGATCTCTAGGATGGCGATGGAAGTTGGGCAATGGAGTGGTAGTGCTTTCAAGGGCAGTTTTGATCCATATATCCTAATATAGGAAAATTATTCCACATAGAAGTAGTCTCCTGCTTTCTCCTAGTGTAAGAAATCCCTAACCCCTACCCCAATTATGTCTGGGAAGTTCCCACATAATCGAAAGTGCACTATAGTGAGGACCTTCTCGAAGAAGGTCATATAATTGGAACATCCCTCCTGGATGGACAATAACCGATCCTATACAATTGTCACATTCACTCCCCTAGCTGGGTCACTAAGGCTTTGTACAACTGTGCTATAAACAAATGAATGAAAAACGAATAATAAGAAGAGGGAGGCATCTCCCTCTTCTCGACCAATATGGCCTCTTGCAACAGTTGTAGTTCTTCATCCAACTTATCACTGATAATGTCCTCCCATCAATAAAGAGGAGTTTTGCCTATTCTGTTGCATTGGAGGATTAAAAACATCACCTTTGTGATTGGCTCCAAGTCCTTCTCCCCCAACGCTAGATTGATCATGTCGGCGTAGTCCTATGCTTAGGGATGGAGCAAGAACTTTTTTATGGGGATTTTTGTTGGCCTCATCCTCCCTCTATTCAATAGGTTATGAGGGAACGTAGTATTCAACAGATAATTGGCCTGGAGGGCCAATGTCTTAAAATCCACCATCCTGGAAGTAGTGGCTAGATCGAAGACTTACCGAATTTTGTCGGTCGACACCCTAACCACTGCTTGGACTTTAAAATCATGAATGGTGCACATTTTGGAGTCGTAAGAGACTACGAGCCACACCAATAGGTCAGAGGAATGGTACACCTTTGGACCGATTAACCAACCTAGGTTCATACTCCATTTGTTGCACACAGGAGCTGGCTTGGTGCTGTCTCGGTAGGCCCGTGCGTAGAGGTCTCTTAGGAGTGTCGGGTGACACTGGTTATCTTCTTCCATGGGGTTGAATGCATAAATTATGACCCCATATACTTCTTTTTGCTGCTCCTCGATGATATCCATGCTGGTATCGGGTAAATCCTAAAGCGCCTTAGGGTTTTGCACCCTCCCCAACTTCTTGGCAATGGACCATGCCCTAGTAATTCTGCCAATTCTCTAACGAACAATGGATGACTCAGGAGCCGTAGAGCTAGTAGATGTCATCTCTTTTGAATAACAAGTCTAAAATTTCCCTATCGGCCGTAATATTTCCTTTACCTAGGACTGTAATTTCCTCTATGTTCTTCGCCCTTTACTCTGCGCTCGACCTCGTCGATGGATAATTTTGCATGCACGAATGGCACAAAATAGGGCCGCCACCTTCCTTCTAAAACATGTACATTAAATTAGATAGATGGTGCACGCGCTTTTTTGCTTTCTAGGAGCTTTGGGATTGGCTGGGCGTGCCATGTCAATTGTCACTTTCTCATCCCAAGGTACTGATGGGGTGAATTGTGGCTACGGACAACAATTCAAACATGTGGCAATTCAGGATTGGTGAGGGTAGGATGCAGGTAGGTATGCGCTCACGTGAGGTGCATTAGCTTTAAATTCTAGCGTGCATGCTCTATTGGGGAGTGGGGTGCATGAATTTCAAGGTGGGCACATAGGGTTTTGCACTCGCTTGACCTTTATGCACCCCAAGAGAGTGGGAGGCACTCGAATCTATGAGGCACATAGGTTGTGCACCCTAATAGACTTTATATGCTCCATCGTAGTGGAACGCATAACCTAGAGGTGGGTGCACAACCTTGTGCACCCGACTTAAACACTCGCATGTCCCAAAGGGAGGGGCGCATCGACTTAGGATGGGGAACACCACCTTGTGCATCCTGACAAATATTATGCATTCTGCTTCGAGAGCGAAGTGCATTGGCTGGAGGAGGAGCGCACGACTTGTGTGCTCCAAGGGATCATGTGCGCTCCATTGGAATGGAGCGCACATCGGGCTTCGAGGCATGCATAGAAGTATGCACCCTTAGGGTCTATAGAGCGCTTCGCCAAGATGTAGCGCAAAAGGCAAGGGTGGATGCATAACCTCGTGCACTCGCGAGAATCTTGTGTGCTCTTGGTGTGGAGCGCACGAGTTTATGATGGGGTGCACAACCTTGTATGCCCAAAGGGTTGTTGTGCACTCCACCTCCTTGTGGAGCGCACAAACTTTTGGCAGAGCGCACAACCTTGTATATCCCAAAGGGGTATTATGCACCCCATTCCCCAATGGGGCCCACGGGCTGAAGGCAGGTGCACAATCTTGTGCGTTCGATCAGGGTACTTCACGCTTCATGATATAAAGCGCACAAGTTTGGTTTGGAGTGCACAACCTTTGCGCCCAGGTGACTTTGAGTGCGCTCCATTATAATGGAGTGCACAGGGCTAATTCGGGGCACACCACCTTGTGTGCCCCATAGAAAAGGTGTGAGTTTGGCTCCCAAAAGGTGGTTATCTCTTTTGGAGTCAACATCGGCTCTGACTGGGACAAGGGAACAGATGGAAGACATCGACTTGAGGACTCTAGACTCTTTGAGTAGACCAAAATAGGACTAACACATACACTTTTTTTTTTTTTACAAATCATACCTTAGCCAGTGGGGCCAAAAATATTTAGGTGTTGCCCATTGACTGTATAGGCAGCTCCTCTCCTTCTGTATTTAAGCCTGTAAGTGTGTTGACCCGCTATCTTAGCGATCTAGTAGGGCCCCAACCACTTAGGCTCAAATTTTTCCTTCTCCCTAGGCTTGTCATTTTTTGGGTCCCAATATAGTACCACATCATCCATGGTGAAAGTCTGCCCTTTAGCCTTCCTGTTGAACAATTCTATTGTTTTACCTGTTTGATTGATCATTCTAGCAACAACCTCCCTCCTATCTTCTTCCAATTTTTCCAGTTGGTCCATCCTCCTCTACAACTCATCTAGTTGTTCATGGTCTTGCAGTAGTAAGAAGAGGGTTGCTCTCTCTAGCTGTGGTTGATGAGGGTCGTTGATCATTCATCATTTAATCATTATGTGTGTCAATCCAGGGCAGTGTCCAGAGGCTGTATACGATAGGAAGTGTCACAGTTGCAGGTTCAGCTTATCCAAGAATAGGTTTTATTGGTGGATCGATTAGCATTTGGGGGTTTTGTTGTGACCTCTAACTCCCGAGAATTGAAATTAACTCCTATTTACTTTTACAAAAATAAAATTGCAGAAATGAAATTGCGAGAATCCGAAAATGACGAGAAAATGAAATGTTGCTAAATTGAAGTGACAGAAAAATAAAGTGTAGAATTGAAAACACACACACTCTTGCATGAAAGTAAATCAACTAGAGAATGTCAAAATAGAATTTCAACTACTGCAAAACTGAATGAATCAAAAACTGCCAAAGTGCAAAATGACAAGATATCTAGAAATTACGGTGAAATGCAAAATTAAATCAACAATTGCAAAATGACAAAATATTTGGAAATTGCTGTAAATACAGAAAATGCTATTAATGACTGAAAACTATGTTGAAAACTACTAAAGAAATAAAAACTGGTAGAATTCTGCTAACCTGCTGCAGCAAGAAATCAACAAGAAATTCTATCAGAAACGCCTTCCTCCGGCTCGCAAGTGGCCCTTGCTTCCGAACCGGAAGAAGGTGAGGAGTTCTGCTAAGAGAATCTAGCTGTTAATCATCAACCTCAACATGTCAATTGAAAACTGAAGATTGCAACTTTTTATTCAATCTGAAACTACATTACAGTAATGCAAGAAAAAACTACAAATTACTGTTCTGCTACAAGAAAACTTTACTCTATGCTAATTTCGGTATTCTATTACCTATCTATCTATATATCTATATATTCAACCATCTGGGAGCTTTATTATTTATAATATAATGCTGATATGCTTGGTTACTGCTTTGTAGGGATTTACAATTGATTACATAATTGTTTCCTAGACTGCAGGAATTTGCTTTGTCAAAACTTTATCCATTCATCATTGTTGGGCTGCATTTGTTGAGGAAATCATGTTAAGATGAGTTGGGACAACATCCTGGTCAATTTCCAATAATTTCCTCCAACGGTTTATCGCTTTTTGACCACCTTCAGTTATTCCTGCGCTATTCCCTATTCCTGCATCGCTTATTCCTGTACTGCTCCGGAACAACAGGCAAGTGACCATTTATTGCTGATTTGTGCTCCAAACGCGTAGGAAGTAACGTGTTGACTTTTCCTCTCTCTTGCACACCCTTCTGCATTGGTGGCATGTGCTGGAGTCACTAATTCCAAGCCTTGCTATATATGTACAGCTGGCTGGAACTGTCATAGTTACAACATGTTTTTTTGCACAGTCAGCTACAATGGACGAATTCTTGATGCCTTTTTCATTTGAATTAGTTTAAATAGAGGAACACAATATTACCAAGCATCATATATTCAACAAGGTCTGAATTGCTATAATACTACTGATTAATTAACTGAAAAACAGGTGAAATTGCAGTAAAAACAGTAAAACAAAGTATGTGCACTTTGTCATTTCAGAATTTGTAAACATCATTATATAATGCATTTTTCCCATAATTAACATAAAATCATAGTAAAAAGGGTAAGTCAAATAGTTTAAAATGTATCAAAGAGTGTTCATGGATGAGGCAATTCCTGGCCTCATTAGTGGTGGCAACAATGCCCTTTCTCCATAAACCAGCTCGTATGGTGACATGTCGATGGCCCTTTTTATTGACAACCTATCTGCCCATAGAGCATACTTGAGCTCACTGTCCCATCCTCTCTTATTCTTCCCCAATGACCTCTTAATCCTTGTGATGATGTTCTTGTTTGAGGATTCGGCCAGCCCATTACCCTAAGGGTAATAATTGGCAGAGTGGGCCAATTCAATGTTGTATTTATTGCAGAAACCCACCATCTCATAGGAGGTAAAATATTTGGCATTGTCTGTCACTAATTTCCTGGGCACTCCAAATCTAGTCAATATATTTTCCTCCAAGAAGCTAATGATAGCAGTTGTTGTTGACCTTCTCAGAGGGGCTGCTTCTACCCATTTGGTTAGGTAATCGATCGTAGTGATGATCCATTTATGTCCCCCGATGAATTGGGATTAATCTCCCCAATTAAATCAATCCCCCATTGAGAAAATGGAGTTTCAACAATGACTGGTTGTAGAGGCATGGCAGGTAGACTTTTCTTCCCAGTGAAGACTTGGCAACTGTAATAGCTTTTGACCGCTTGGTAAACATCTTTGAATAGAGATGGCCAATAATACCCCACTCTCATGATTTGGTTGGCTGTTGCTTTAGGTGCAAAGTGGCCACCGCAGAAACCACTATGAAATTCCTTGATAATCTTGGGAACCTCCTCTTTAGTTACACACAACAGTAATACTCCACTTGGGTGTCTCCAGTACAGCCGACTTCCCTGAAGATGATATTTCTAAGACTGTTGTTTGATACTTCTCATTCTGCTAGCAGTCTTCCCAGGAAAGAAGGACAGGTTTTTTAGATAGAACAGGATGTCTTTATACCACTCAAAATTTTCATGTCCTAATTGTCCCTCTTGATGCTCTCCTTGAGCTAAGACAACATTGTCTGCCCCCTGCTCTTCTTTGTAAGCCATATATTTTGCCAACCCCTGGCCTTTAATTATTTTTATGGCTTTGAACTCTACATCATATTGTAGTAGTTTAATCATCCACCTTGCTGAACTGCCTGTGGGCTCGGGCTGGGTAAGAACATCCTTAATGGCAATATAGGGAATACAGGCAACTACTTTGCAAGCTCCAAAGATACTCTTAAAGTGCTCCAAAGCCTGTATGAGGGCATACGCCTATTTTTCAATTGGCTTGTATCTCAGTTGAGCTCCTTTCATTCCCAAACTCATGAATGCTATGGGCCGTTCATTTGCCTCCTCATCCTTTTGGGATAGTACAACTGCTATAGTGTGGTCTGAGGCAAAGGAGTACAGGTTGAAACTTTTTGAATGGTCTGGACAAGTCAAGACAGGGGCAGTAGTAATAGCATCTTTAATCTGCTGAAATGCTTTGAGGTTGCCCTCTTCCCATTTAATTTTGACATCCTTCTTAATCATATCATTGATAGGCTTAGCAATTTTGGTGAAATTGGGAACAAATCTCCTGACAAAATTAATTTTGTCGAAGAAAGACTTGACTCCCTTGAGGCTCTTGGGAGGTGGTATTTGTGCGATTGCTTTTGTTCTCTCAGGATCAATACTAATTCCTTCTTTTGAAACCACATGCCCCAATAATTTACCATGGGTGGCTCCAAACAGGCATTTCTTTGGATTCAGCGAGATTCCATACTCTTTGCACCTTTGGAATACTTGGGACAAGTGAGAAAAGTGGTCTGCAGGATCCTTGGAGAATACAGTAATATCATCTAGATAGACCACCACTATTTTGAACATCAGCCCCTTGAAGGCAAAATCCATAGCCCTTTGAAAATTAGCTCCAACATTCATCAACCCAAATGGCATCCTTTGGTATTCGAAAGTACCCCAAGGTGTGGTGAAGGCAGTTTTAAAGCGGTCTTCTGGATTGACTAGAATCTGGTTATATCCTGAGAAACCATCCAACAGGGATATTCGGGAGGATCCTACCACTGCTTGCAATAGCTGCTCCATATTGGGAAGGGGATAATTATCCTTGAGGGAGATTTTATTTAAATTTTAGAAATCTACACACAACCTTATCTCCCCATTCTTCTTCCTGACTGGCACCAAGTTTGCTATCCATGAGGAGAACCTCACTTTCTTGATTATCTTAGCATCCAACAACTTTTGTACTTCCTTTTGCATGACAGGGTGTAGTGTGGGGTTGAACTTTCTCTGTTTCTACCTGAAGGGCTTGGCTCCTTCCTTTAAGGGAATCATGTGGGTCATCACTTCTGTATTGAATGTTCTTAATTCATCATACCCCCAAGCAAAACTATCCCTATTTTTTCTCAAATATTCTATATATTGCTTCTTTTCTTTGGCTGGTAATGATTTGTCAATTCTCACCATCTTAGGATTACCAGTTGTTCCCACATTGACTTCCTCACCTTCTGACTCACTAGGTGCAGTCCTATGGGCTTTGTCAAAATCATCAAACAGAGATTCCAGAGCCACCAATCCTCTAGGGATTTTATTTGTTTTCAGTTGTATAACCTCAGTGGGAGTACCTATAACATGTTGTAGCCTTTCCTCATCCTCTTCATCACAGATTACCCCAACAAACTGGTTATGTATTGTCATGAAATCCTTTATATCTGCATCATCCTGAAAGACCTGTAGGTATACCACATTATCTGGGATAGAGGGGTGATAAACAGAGATGGTGGGAAATCTATCCATGAACTCAGTATCAATTTCAGGGTCATCTGCCCCAGAGGCATTTATAGCTAGTAGGTTGGCCACATGATTTTTCTCCCTTGGAATATGTGAGATATTGAAGGCCAGAAATCTACTTATCTCATCCAAGACAACTTGCTTGTACTATTTTAATCTGGGGTGTTTAGTTTGGTACCTTCCCTTTATCTATTGGATAATTAATTTTGCATCTCCATACACAGTCAGATAGTTGATTCCAAGTTCTTTTGCCTTCCTCAACCCCAGCAGTAAGGCTTCATACTCTACCACATTATTGGTACAGGGGAATTCCAATCTATAGGGTACTCCCAGATAGTTACCCTTTATGTCAGTTAAATTAATTCCAACCCTAGATCCTGCTTGTGACTTGGCTCCATCAAATTTTAAAGTCCACATTTTAGTGGTGAGAACCCTATCTGATTCAGCATCTGTAACTACTTTAAGTAAAGGATCCAATCCTTCAGCATTGGGTACTTCTTTGAGAAAAGGGGTGTGCCAAATGGAATAAACCCCTAACTCTTTCTCTTCTACAGAGCTAACCAAATTTACTATGGTGTTGTCAGGCTTCATTAGCTCTACTGATATTTTGTTGAAAGGTTCTCTTCTTAATGTGGCTTGTTCTTTGGAAGAAAGGGGGATGGTAGAAAATGACCAATCTAACTGAATTGATCCTCCTAACTGCTTCTGCCCAATGTCTAGATAATAACAAGGAGAAGAATGGGTCTACATCAACAACTGCCACATCCATGACAATTCCTTTCTTCGGATATTGGTCTAGGAAAACCAGGAGGCCCGTAATTATCCCCACACAAGGCACTTGCCTATTGTCCATGACAAAAATAGGGGGAGAGTCTTTAGTGCACATCAACCCCAACTAGTCAGCCACTTGTTTTGGCATTACATTGTGAGAGGCTCCACTATCAAGCATACAATTGTGGATTACATATCGGTCCCCATAGCCAGATGTATACCTGAGGGAGATGTAAAATGGCCTAACAGAGGTAGGGGTTCTTCCTGGGGGGTTTGAACTTGAGGCTGCCAAGACATGACTCTCCCCTTGATCAGTCAGCCCAAAGGCCTTACATATTTGTTCTCTATATTTTGGGATGGTCATTAACTCCCCAAAAGTGATGTTAATATTTTGCTTTGCCAATTCCATTCCTATGTCGAATTATGTCCCTTTAGGCCCCACAATAGTATTAACAGGCTCTGTTCTTTCAGGAGGAGGAGGTGGATTAGTCTCATGATTTATTTTTTTATTAGCAGGCTCTTCCTCATTTTTCTTATCAACTTTATCAGGAACAATCCTATTACGTAACCGGGTAGCATGGACTCTCTCCAAAGTTTCAACTTCTTCAGTTGTGGGAGTTAATTTGCCCTATCTAATTTGCTCAAAATGGTTATTTTGGGGTCTTCTCAAAATTTTTACATCATCATTGGCAAAGGTAGTGGGGCAGCTATCAAGATATAATGACTGACTTGCATCTTCTTGGATTGGGGGACTATCCATAGTTTCTTCCCATGTCCAATAGGCATTTATTCTGATCTCATCATCAGACTCTTCCTCCAGATTGAATTTTGAATGCAGGCCATGGAAAACACCACAATCGATAGGGTTATGAGGAGCATCACAGGCTGGGCAGAAGAAAGGGAAATCAGTGGCTACATTGACAGAGGCCATGGGATTTGGAACAACATCTGGATCTTTCTGGGTTTCTTTCCTCTTCCAACTATTATTTGAATTTCTACCCCCTCATTACTCCAATTTCTATTAAAATTTCTTCTGAAGGGAGGTCTACTATTATCCTAGTGCTGAGAGGGCTCCCCACTATCATTTTTGTCTCTCTCAATTTTGGACAACTGGTTATTCATTGATAAAAACATTTCAGTAACCTGGGAGGACAATTTCTCAATGGGGTCTAGTTCTGATTTCTTTAATATCCCAAACCCCACCTTCTTGTTCTTTCTATCCGACTGGCTAGGACTGGGATCCATGGAGGTAGACTTCATTTTCCCACTATCTATCATGTCTCTCTCTATCACAATGGCCCTCTCCATACAGGCATCAATAGTAAGTGTTGGTTGTTATCTCAGCTCATAGTTGAAATCTCCCAGGAAGGCATTTTTATAAAAATAGATAGATTGGTTGTCATTGGGTCTGAGGGCAGTGGGGATTCGATTTTTGAGTTTAGTGAATCGTCTGTTAAAATCATCCACTATCTCATTCTCTTTCTTCTTCATAGTGGCCAACTCAGTTAAAAGGGATTGTTCATTCTTCTTTTCCCCATACTTTCTTAGGAAGGTCTCTTCCAGGTCATGGAAAGTTCCAATAGTGTTTGCTGGGAGGCTATTAAACCATTCCCTAGCATCCTTTTCTAGGGTCTACAAAAATAATCGAAGGACAACATCTTCATGTTCTACCTCCAAACTATCCATGGCATACAAAAAATCCTTCACGTGATCCTCCCCAGTCACGGTATTGTCCCCTAGAAACTTAGGTAAGTATTTATGAGCCTTAGGGGGTAGGGGGTTTAATACCTGAGGCAAGACAAAGGGTCTATACCTATTCAATCACCAGTTATTCAAAGGTGGGTTTGCCATTGGTGGAACTAGGCCCCTCGGGACAATAGATATAATAGGTGAAGTACTATTTTAGGGATTTTGAGGAATATGTGGGGGACTATTACTACTCTGACTACTAGAAGGAACAAAAATCAAAGAGCGCTTTTGCTTTTTACTTATTCAAAAAAGTACCTGTGGGTCCGATAGTTTGGGGTAGAGCTCCTCGTCACTTTGTCTTGTGGCCGCCAGATCAACTTCCTTATTTTCAGAGTCACCAACACTAGGTGCAAAATGGAATACTCTCTCTGGCTAAGATTGCTCAGCCCAAAAACCTCACAGTAAAAAAGAAAAATAAATATATATGTCGAAGGAGATAAATCACAAAGGATATACAGATAACTGCACAAGGGTCCCTCCCGACAACGATGCCAAAAACTATTGTGGAGTTTTCCTGCTTACCCTTAAAATATCTGTCACGTCATGGGGAACTCTTAAAATCACAACCAACACTATGGATTCTGGCTGATCCACCTCATTAACCTAGGAATAGACTACCTTAGACAACTCTAAACCGACCAGGTTGGGTAAGGAAACCCCAAGCAGTGGGTCCTTTTACTAATGCTCTATCATGCACATGCCCACTATGCCAGACAAAATGTTGTTACTTTGTTGTTTTGATATTTTTAGTGACCGAACCTATCAATATTAAAGCCTATAAAACCCAGACCGATGCCTTATCCATTACAGAGTCATAGCAAGTTGATAAATGACCTTAGAAAAGATAACAGGAAGAAGAACTAGTTCATTTTACTCCATTCAAATGATGTAATGTAAATAAAACAATTAAACTAGTGATAGAAGGCATTATTTATGGATTTTGATTGCAATAATACATAAATAAGCTAACACAAGACATTCACACAAAAATATGCCAAGGGAAGAGTTGAGATTTTCATTAATAAAATATGTGCATAGAACAGATCAGCAGAGTGCTTGATCCTCATATGCCATTTGATTACAGTAAACCCTCGATTTGAATATTCATAACAAGGGATATCTCCTCTCCATCCTGATTGTAGTGACGTAAGAGTCCTCAACTCCGACGTGTTCCATAGGAAATAATCACAATGAACAATGCACCTCAATAGTCCTTGGTGAATGACAAGAGAAAGGGTGATAAGACACACAGACAAGAGATACAAGGGAAAATATGACTCAAACAATAGACAAAGCTATACCTAGCTTTTCTCTCTCAGAGGTTCGATAAAAAATCTTTAGCTACAGCACTCCTCTCCTTTATAGTGTGAGGCCACCTAACTGTTGTAACCGCCTGCTCTACTGTAAGAATCTTATTGTACCCAAAATTGGGATGCATTCAAAAATGGGCACGTAGCCCATGTTCCCTCTCATGCAGGTGGTGGTTGTGCATCTCCACTAGTACTACCTTGTGTTGGTGGTTGTGGTCCTCCTGGTGCATGTGCTGCAATGGTGGTGGGCCCCACTCCTTCCTTCAGATTTTGAATGGCTTGGTCAATGAACTCCCAAGCCTCATCATGAAAGGTCAAGGAGAAGAGCAGCAGGTTTAAATCTTGTGTGGCCTCGATTATACGGTCCTTGGCCCACTGCACATTGTTATTGGTAAATTCACATAGGTGGTCTACCATCTCCACCAAAGCCATGAAGCGCTTAGACAACCTGTCACTAGATTCTAAATCAAAATTTTGGATCCTTTGAAAGACAAAATCTTTAATGACTGGGGCCCGCCCAAAGTCCTCAATGGAGAGGTTGTAGTCGGCCAACTCATCGTTGGCCTCATACTCAGAATCTGCCACCTCTTGGTTCCATTGGAGCCAATTTTGCTCATTTTGCAAGAACAGGGAGACCTTAATGTATTCTTCTACAAAGAAGCATAAAGAGTCATCTGATAGAGTGGTCGATAACCCCGAGATAGGCACATAGTCCTCCTGGAACCTTTTGTAGATTGGCATGATTGCATCTATTCTCTATCTTCCTTGTTGTAAGTTGTTCTGGATGAGGCCTACTGCATGCCTCACAACATATATATCTATGATAATGGACTCCAAGTCCCCCATATTTGCTTGGATTTTCTCCTTCATTTCCTATTTAAGTTCATCTATGGACCCAAGTTGGATGCTAGCCTGCACAGTGGAAGGAGTGGGCATCTTCAGTTTATCAACTTCTCCCTGAAGTTGCTTGACCTTGAGCTGTAATGGCCCCACCTCTGCAGCCTTGGCTTTCCATTCTTCAAGTTCTTTCTCTATTGCTTTGGCCACCTATGCTTGAGAGGCCATCTGGGATTTCATCATTTCAACAGGTGCAGCGGATGCCCTTATGACACCTTTACTCACATCAATAGTGGCCTCTTTCATGCTAGGTGGCAAGGGGATCTCAAAGGTGGCAGCAGATGTGTCAGTGGCCCCTTGCCCAACTGTCTCCCTATGCCTGACTATCCCCTTGCTAGGAGATATTTGCTCTTCCATGTCTTGAATCTGATCCTCTTCATCAGCTGTAAACTGGCAGGTGTCAGTGACCCTTGCCATTGTCAAACTTTCAACCCCTTGATCCGAGGATTCAGTCCTAGCCTTTTTGTGAGTAGGGGACCGTGTGGGGCTTTGCACTTCATAACCTCTTAGGATATTAGACAATCCCCCGACTTGAGTTATCTTTTTCATCACCTTGGGGTGCACTTGACGTTCTTCTTGATTTATTACCAAGGTGGTGGAATACAAAGTGCGTTGACCTTCCGCCAATTGGCCTTGCTCCTGTGGGCTTATTAAAGTTAGTGTCGATGATGTGGTAGTCTGCTGAGATGGGCCAATGGCCAACTCCTTCCCTTTTGAAGTGGCAATGGGGGAATTGGAAGAAGAAGGAAGTTTGGCTTGCTCTTGTTGGGCCTCATCAACTATCTTCATCATGACCTCGAAGAGGTCAGAGTCTTGTTGAGCGATTTGTAGAGTGGGGTCTTCGAATTCTTCTGGAGGGGCCACCAGGACCAGTGGGGCCATCTTATCCACTAGCAAGCTTCGGTGCAATTTTAGTTGGGTGCTATAATCACCAACAACCTCCAATTCACTGTATGGCCGCTTATCCTTAGGCATCCTCCATATCAAGTCCAAGGTCTGGTTGCTCCTAAAAGCCCTCTGCATTGCATCTTAGAAATCATCACCACTATGTGTGACTTCCAGAAGGGCCAGCTTGCCAGTAACTTCTCTTTTGTGGTGGCCATCTGGGTCATAGGCCCTCCAAGCGACCTCTGGAAAATAGTAGGTGTCCATATTCCAGATAGCCCACAACATGACAAAGTGGCCAAGATAGGTGTAATGGCCCATTGTACAGGGAATGGGCAACCACTTCACTGGTCCTTTCTTCCTTAGATGTCTAATTTTTACCTCCTCGACCATCTGTCGAGTGATCTCCAGGATGGCGATGGAAGTTGGGCAGTGGAGTGGTAGTG
Organism: Wollemia nobilis; assembly: GCA_028583015.1. Lineage (NCBI taxonomy): Eukaryota > Viridiplantae > Streptophyta > Pinopsida > Araucariales > Araucariaceae > Wollemia > Wollemia nobilis. The sequence goes on from JAQPPZ010000521.1 coordinate 18,567,108, forward strand.
CTTTTGGGGGCAGTTTTGATCCATATATCCTAATATAGGAAAATTCTTCCACATAGAAGTAGTCTCCTGCTTTCTCCTGGTGTAGGAAATTCCTAACCCCTACCCCAATTCTATCTGGGAAGTTCCCACATAACCGAAAGTGCACTACGGTGAGGACCTTCTCGAAGAAGGTCGTATAACTGGAACATCCCTCCTGGATGCACAATAACCGATCCTGTACAGTTGGTGCATTCACTCCCCCAGCTGGGTCACTAAGGCTTTGTCCAACTATGCTATAAACAAATGAATGAAAAATGAGTAATAAGAAAAGGGAGGCATCTCCCTCTTCTCGGCCAATATGGCCTCCTGCAATAGTTGCAGTTCTTCATCCAACTTATCACTGATAATGTCCTCCCATCGGTAAAGAGGAGTTTTGTCTATTCTATTGCATTGGAGGATTAAAAACATCACCTCCTTTGTGATTGGCTCCAAGTCCTTCTCCCCCAATGCCAGATTGATCATGTCGACGTAGTCCTACGCCCAGGGATGGAGCAAGAACTTTTCGATGGGGAAATCTGCTGGCCTCATCCTCCCTCTCTTCAATAGGTTCTGAGGGAACGTAGTATTCAACATATAATTGGCCTGGAGGGCCAATGTCTTAAAATCCACCACCCTGGAAGCGGTGGCTAGGCCGAAGACTTGCCGAATTCTATCGGTCGACACCCGGGCCACTGCTTGGCCTTTGAAATCATGAATGGTGTGTGCTCTAGAGTCATAAGAGACTATGAGCCATGCCAATAGGTCAGAGGAATGGTACACCTTTGGATAGGTTAACCGGCCCAGGTTTGTACTCCATTTGTTGCACATAAGAGCTGGCTTGGTGCTGTCTCGGTAGGCCCATGCATAGAGGTCTCTTAGGAGCATCGGGTGACGTTGGTTATCTTCCTCCGTGGGGTCGAATGCATAAATTGTGACCCCCTCTACTTCTTTTTGCTGCTCCTCGATGATATCCCTACTGGTATCAGGTAAATCCTCAAGCGCCTTAGGGTTTTATGCCCTCCCCAACTTCTTGGCCATGGGCCATGCCCTAGTAATTCTACCAATTCTCTATCGGACAATGGATGTCTCAAGAGCCGTAGAGCTGGTAGATGCCATCTCTTTCGAATAGCAAGTCTACAATTTCCCTCCCAGCTATAATATTTCCTCTACCCAGGACTATAATTTCCTCTATATTCTTCGCCCTTCACTCTATGCTCGACCTCATCGATGGATAATTCTGCATGCACGGATGGTGCAAAATAGGGCCGCCACCTTCCTTTTAAAACATGTGCATTAAATTTGGTAGATGGTGCATGCACTTTTTGCTTTCTAGGAGCTTTGGGATTGGTCGGGTGCGCCACATCAATTGCCACTTTCTCATCCCAAGGTACTGATGGGGTGAATTGCGGCTATGGACAATAGTTCGGACATGTGGTGGTTCAAGATTGGTGAGGGTAGGATGCAGGTAGGTATGCACTCGTGTGAGGTGCATTAGCTTTAAATTCTAGCATGCGTGCTCCATTGGGGAGTGGGGTGCATGGCTTTCAAGGTGGGCGCACAGGGTTGTGCACCCGCTTGACCTTTGTGCACCCCAAGGGAGTGGGGCGCACTCGACTCAATGGGGTGCATAGGTTGTGTGCCCTTATAGACTTTGTGCGCTCCATCGTAGTGGAGCGCACAACCCAGAGGTAGGCGCACAACCTTGTGCACCCGACTTAGACACTCGCACCCCCCAAAGGGAGGGGCATGCCAACTCGAGATGGGGCATGCCACCTTGTGCACCCCGATAGAGATTGTGCGCTCCACTTCGAGAGTGAAGCGCATTGGTTGGAGGAGGAGCGCATGACTTGTGCGCTCCAAGGGATCATGTGCGCTCCATTGGAATGGAGTGCACATCGGGCTTCGAGGTGCACATAGAAGTACGTGCCCTTAGGGTCTATAGAGTGCTCCACTAAGATGGAGTGCAAAAGGCGAAGGTGGGCGCACAACCTCGTGCGCCCGTAGGAATCTTGTGCGCTCCTGGTGTAGAGCGCACATGTTTATGATGGGGTGCACAACCTTGTGCACCCCAAAGGGCTATTGTGTGCTCCACCTCCCCATGGAGCGCATGGACTTTTGGTGGGGTGCACAACCTTGTGTGCCCCATTCCCTAATGGGGCGCATGGGCTGGAGGTGGGCGCACGATCTTGTGTGTCCGATCGGGGTACTTTGCACTCCATGATATGGAGCACACAAATTTGGTTCGGGGTGCACAGCCTTTGCGCTCGGGTGACTTCGAGTGTGCTCCATTGGAGTGGAGCGCACAGGGCTAATTCGGGGCGCACCACCTTGTGCGCCCCATGGAAAAGGTGTGAGTTTGGCTCCCAAAAGGTGGTTATATTTTTGGGAGTCAACATCGGCTCTGACTGGGACAAGGGGGCGGATGGAAGACGTCGACTTGAGGACTCCAGACTCTCCGGGTAGACCAACACAGGACTAACACACACACTTCTATTTTTTTTTACAAATCATACCTTAGCCAGTGGGGCCAAAAGTCTTCAGATGCTGCCCATTGACTGGTATAGGCAGCTCCTCTCCTTCCATGTCTTTCAGCCTGTAAGTGTGTTGCCCCACTACCTTAGCAATCTGGTAGGGCCCTAGCCACTTAGGCTCAAATTTTTCCTTCTCCCTAGGCTTGTCATTTTTTGGGTCCCAATACAGTACCACATCATCCATGGCGAAAGTCTGCCCTTTAGCCTTCTTGTTGAACAATTCTACTATTTTACCCATTTGACTGATCATTCGTGTAACAACCTCCCTCCTATCTTCTTCCAATTTCACCAATTGGTCCATCCTTCTCTGTAGTTCATTTGGTTGTTCATGATCTTGCAACAGTAAGGAGAGAGCTGCTCTCTCTAGCTGTGGTGGCAACAATGCTCTTTCTCCATAAACCAGCTCGTATGGTGACATGTCGGTGGCCCTTTTTATTGACAACCTATCTACCCATAGAGCATACTTGAGTTCACTGTCCCATCCTCTCTTATTCTTTCCCAATGACCTCTTGATTCTTGTGAGGATGTTCTTATTTGAAGATTCAGCCAGTCCATTGCCCTATGGGTAGTAATTGGCAGAGTGAGCCAACTCAATGCTATACTCATTGCAAAAATCCACCATCTCATAGGAGGTAAAATATTTGGCATTGTCTGTCACTAATTTCCTGGGCACTCCAAATCTAGTCAATATATTTTCCTCCAAGAAGCTAATGATAGCAGCTATTGTTGACCTTCTCAGAGGGGTTGCTTCTACCCATTTGGTCAGGTAATCGGTCATAGTGATGATCCATTTATGTCCCCCCGACGAATTGGGATTAATCTCCCCAATTAAATCAATCCCCCATTGAGAAAATGGAGTTTCAACAATGATTGGATGTAGAGGCATGGCAGGTAGATTTTTCTTCCCAGTGAAGACTTGGTAGCTGTAACAACTTTTGATCGCTTGGTAAACATCTTTGAACAGAGATGGCCAATAATACCCCGCTCTCATGATTTGGTTGGTTGTCGCTTTAGGTGCAAAGTGGCCATCGCAGAACCCACTATGAAATTCCTTGATAATCTTGGGGACCTCCTCTTTAGTTACACACAACAAGTAATACTCCACTTGGGTGTCTCCAGTACAGTCGGCTTCCCTAAAGATGATATTTTTGAGACTGTTGTTTGATACTTCTCATTCTACTAGTAGTCTTCCCAGGAAAGAAGGACATGTTTTTTAGATAAAACAGGATGTCTTTATACCACTCAAAATTTTCATGTCCTAACTGTCCCTCTTGCTGCTCTCCTTGAGCTAAGACAACATTGTCTGCCCCCTACTCTTCTTTGTAAGCCATATATTTTGCCAACCCCTAGCCTTTAATTATTTTTATGGATTTGAACTCTACATCATATTGCAGTAGTTTAATCATCCACCTTGCTGAACTGCCTGTGGGCTCGAGTTGGGTAAGAACATCCTTAATGGCAATAAAGGGAATAAGACAACTACTTTGCAAGCTCCAAAGATACTCTTAAAGTGCTCCAAAGCTTGTATGAGTGCATACGCCTATTTTTCAATTGGCTTGTATCTTAGTTGAGCTCCTTTCATTCCCAAACTCATGAATGCTATGGGTCGTTCATTTGCCTCCTCATCCTTTTGGGATAGTACAGCTGCTATAGTGTGGTCTGAGGCAAAGGAGTACAGGTTGAAACTTTTTGAATGGTCTGGACAAGTCAAGACAGGGGTAGTAGTAATAACATCTTTAATCTACTGAAATGCTTTGAGGTTGCCCTCTTCCCATTTAATTTTGACATCCTTCTTAATCATATCATTGATAGGCTTAGCAATTTCAATGAAATTGGGAACAAATCTCCTGACAAAATTAATTTTTCCGAAGAAAGACCTGACTCCCTTGAGGCTCTTGGGAGGTGGTATTTGTGCGATTGCTTTTGTTCTCTTAGGATCAATACTAATTCCTTCTTTTGAAACCACATGCCCCAATAATTTACCATGGGTGGCTCCAAACAAGCATTTCTTCGGATTCAGCGAGATTCCATACTCTTTGCACCTTTGGAATACTTGGGATAAGTGAGAAAAGTGGTCTGTAGGATCCTTGGAGAATACAGTAATATCATCTAGATAGACCACCACTATTTTGAACATCACCCCTTGAAGGCAAAATCCATAGCCCTTTGAAAAGTAGCTCCAGCATTCATCAACCCAAATGGCATCCTTTGGTATTCGAAAGTACCCCAAGGTGTGGTGAAGGCAGTTTTAAAGCGGTCTTCTGGATTGACTAGAATCTGGTTATATCCTGAGAAACCATCCAACAGGGATATTCGGGAGGATCCTACCACTGCTTGCAATAGCTGCTCCATATTGGGAAGGGGATAATTATCCTTGAGGGAGCTTTTATTTAAATTTCGGAAATCTACACACAACCTTATCTCCCCATTCTTCTTCCTGACCGACACCAAGTTTGCTATCCATGAGGAGAACCTCACTTTCTTGATTATCTTAGCATCCAACAACTTTTGTACTTCCTTTTGCATGACAGGGTGCAGTGTGGGGTTGAAATTTCTCTGTTTTTTCCTGAAGGGCTTGGCTCCTTCCTTTAAGGGAATAATGTGGGTCATCACTTTGTATTGAATGTTCTTAATTCATCATACCCCCAAGCAAAACTATCCCTATTTTTTCTCAAATATTCTATATACTGCTTCTTTTCTTTGGTTGGTAATGATTTGTCAATTCTCACCATCTTAGGATTACCAGTTGTTCCCACATTGACTTCCTCACCTTCTGACTCACTAGGTGCAGTCCTATGGGCTTTGTCAAAATCATCAAACAGAGATTCCAGAGCCACCAATCCTCTAGGAATTTTATTTGTTTTTAGTTGTATAACCTCAGTGGGAGTACCTATAACATGCTGCAGTCTTTCCTCATCCTCTTCATCATAGATTACCCCAACAAACTTGTTCTGTATTATCATGAAATCCTTTATATCTGCATCATCCTGGAAGACTTGAAGGTATACCACATTATCTAGAATGGAGGGGTGGTAAACTGAGATGGTGGGAAATCTGTCCATGAACTCTGTATCTATTTCAGGGTCATCTGCCCCAGAGGCATTTACGGCTAGTAAGTTGGCCACATGATTTTTCTCCCTTGGAATGTGTGAGATATTGAAGGCAAGAAATTTACTTATCTCATCCAGGATAGCTTGCTTGTACTATTTTAATCTGGGATGTTTAGTTTGGTACCTCCTCCTTATCTACTGGATAATTAATTCTGCATCTCCATACACAGTCAGATAGTTGATTCCAAGTTCTTTTGCCTTCCTCAACCCCAGTAGTAAGGCTTCATACTCTACCACATTATTGGTACAGGGGAATTCCAGTCTATAGGGTACTCCCAGATAGTTACCCTTTATGTCAGTTAAGTTAATTCCAGCCCCAGCTCCTGCTTGTGACTTGGCTCCATCAAAAGTTAAAGTCCACATTTTAGTAGTGAGGACCCTTTCTGTATCCCTCCAAATTTTTCACACCCTTACCTTCAGGCTATAGGATCCGTGCCCGAAAGGGGGATGGGAAAAGGATGGCATGGTACCTCGGACTGAGAGGCCTTGCGAAGGTCCCGCCTCTCGGGGAGGTGTATTATGGTGATTTTTTGATGGATGGTGGGTTCACCAGGAAACGTTTGAATGGCAGTTTCCATGCCTAGGTTGGGAATGTGTTTGATGTGTTCAGTTTTAGCTTTAAACATCCAAGTCCTAGGTTTGGCCAAAATGAATCTAAGCTATTCTATATGAAATGCAGATTTAAATGAATACAGAGAACAAAATTAGGACAGAAAAAGAGAGAAAGTAAGCAAGATTAAAAAGTCATACCTGATCCGGATGTCTGATGAAGATTCTGATTTTTGAAGCAGTCAGGATCGCCTCTGATTTGATAGGATCGTCTGCTATCAGACAAGATCATCTGAGATTCGACGAATTCGTCAGAGACCTGCAATTAGAGAAATAGACACAAAATGCAGAAAATGCAACTATTCTAACAGAGGGCAATGATGTAAAATAATAGGAATAACATTAAAATGATGATAATAAACAAAATACGAGTGTACTATAATGACTTAATGACAATTGATGACTTAATTATGCATTTAAAGCTACATGGGTGAACTCCAAAATGCAATATAGCATAAAATAATAAATAAACTAGCTAATTGCAGAATAAAACAACATATAAAAGAGTGGAGAAAATGCAAACTCTGGGCATTGATTGCCCCCAATGTGAACTGCAATCGAAATCGTCTCTGATTTGACAAGATCACCTCCGATCTGAACAGGATCGTCTGCGACGATGTAAGCTTGCTCCGACTGAAAAATACTAAGGTACCTGCAACAAAATTTGGATACAACAAATGCAAATAGTAATTTAGGATGTCTAGTGCGTGTAGAAGTCGAGTTACAGGGAATTTCAGCCAGGGGGATGCTAAGGGGAGGGCCTAGGATTAAATAGGCTTAGGAGGGAGGTTAGGAGGTTGGAGATCATCCCTATTTGGGAGATCTCCAATGGGGAGGGTCTCTAACGGTGCGGACACGCTTCGCCCGGATTAGAGACGTCGTTGGAACAAAGACTAATTGTGAAAAATCAGTTTTGGGACAAGATCGTCTGGACGTCCTAGCCCAGACGAAATCGTCCGATCTGAGGCGATATCGTCTGATCGGCGACGATATCGTCAAACGGTCAAAACAAACTCTAAAAATGGCGCGGGAAACGAGGAAACGGATTAAGCGGCGGTTTGGGAGCGGTTTTGGAGGTTAAAATTTGAATTTGAATTATTTACTAGAGTAAGTGTAATTATTAAGGTTTTACTGCGCCAATTTTAGGGTGCTACATTTTGCCCCCTCTTTAGCGAATTTTCCAAAGAAAATGCGTTAAAGATGAGTTCTTCTCGATCTACGAGAAAGCAAAAATTATTCCCATTTTTAGGCGACGATTCTTGGTCGAATCGTACGACAACTTACTATGGTGCCCCCTCCGTGTTTTTACCCAAATCGAACGTTTGAGGTAAAAACACGAAAAAGCAAAATTTTAAAATGTTTTTAATTGTGTTTTGAATAAAATTAAGAAAAATAGGGTAAAACCCTAATTCATTTTTACTGTTCATTTTTTTGGTTTTTAGAGCTCTGCAAGCAAAAATGGTGGAGACAACGCACAGATCGACAGAGGTCCGGCGCAGGCTACGGGTAAGAGTCTAAACTTAGCTTAGAATGGTTTAAGTTGAATTTACATGCTTTTTAGGTTGATTTTAAATAAATTTTGAGCATCGCGGCCATTTTTGGGCCGTCGACGTCGTCGAGACGAAATCGTCCCGATTTCGATGAAATCGTCTCAAGTTCGCCGATTTCGTCTAAGGGCGAAATCGACGAAAGGGGGACGATTTCATCAAATTAGGGACGATTTCGGCTTGCAAAATCGGAGACGATTTTGCTCAAATTTGGGACGATATCGTCCAATAGTGGACGATATCATCATTTGTATAAAATTGAACCTAATTTTACTTGCATTATTAATCACTTGAGTTTTTATTAATGATTTTTTATTGTGTTGTTGTTTATGTTGTAGAGAGGTTTACTAAAGAGCAGAGAATGGAAATACGACGGGTTGAGAGATGACTTGGCCACTCTATCACAGGCAGAGCGGGATCAGCTGGCTCAAGCCGGCTTACAGCATGTGGCAGAGATGCCACAAGTTTCTACAGACATGGGGCTATTGATAGCCCTGGCAGAGAGGTGGTATCCGGGTTCTTCCTGTTTTCGGTTACCCATAGGGGAGATGACTCCCACATTGGAGGATGTATGGAGGATTCTGAGGATCCCCATACAAGGACGGTTGATCACTCCTACGGCCAATCAGGGCCATGCTATGATGCGGTTGTGTGGCGATCCGAGCTTCACCCTGGAGAAGGGCGGAGTGAACATCGAGGCGCTGCGTCAGATGCCTGGGGCATCCAGACTCACACAAGTTTTGGCCGGAGTGGTGGGTGGACTTCTGCTGTGCCACCAGAGCGGGTGCAGGGTACCATGGGTGCTAGCAGATGTGATCTGCGACATGCGTGACCATGGTTATAGATTCTCTTGGGGCAGCTTTGTTCTATGCCAGTTGTACAGGATCCTGCATGGGGTCGTGTACAAGGGCGGCCGATGTCTGGTTATGACATCGCTTCTACAGGTTTGGTGCTGGGAGCACATTGCAGTGCGGAGGCCGGTAGGGCTTCCTTTGATAGGGATTGACGGGGAGAGGCCCCGAGTTTTCTACTGGTGGCTCCGAAGAGGGGCACAGTGGCGGATTGATCTGTCGATGTCCCAGAGACTGCTGGATGACCTTGTCCCGGACCAGATCACCTGGAGGCCTTGGAGGGATCATCCAGGGTGGGCCGAGGATGGACAGGAGCTGGCTCGCATCAGGAGAGTCTGCTGGCTGAGGATGGAGAGGGGAGAGGTGGAGCTCCACCGCTACGACCGAGTTTTGCGATAGTTCGGTCTACAGCAGGGGATCCCATCTCTCAGGGATTACGAGTTTTCTCGGACTGTCCGGGATAACACTACGGTTAGCGGGGCTCCAGATATGCAGCGCTTCTAGAGTCAGGACGCGGATGATGCCCCCATTCAGCCAATGGATGGGGATGACGTAGGGGTAGCCGACGGCTACGATGCCTGGTACGTAGGCATCCGCCCTCCTCGGATGACGAGGGCTCAGGGTTCGATTCATGTAGTTGTGCATCGGATGGGGAGGCGGTGCCAGGCGGCCATTGAGGCAGCCCAGGGTCACGGTGGGAGAGAGCAGAGGAGACCACAGGCACAGGAGAGGCCACGATAGCGGGAGAGGAGGGAGGAGAGACCCCCTTCTCCATAGAGAGAGAGGCCACCATCGCCCGATAAGGGCAAGGGTGTTGACACTAGGGAGAGCAGCGAGACAGCGACTCTCCGAGCGGAGACATTCCGTCTCCAAGCATAGGTGCAGACATTGCAGGAGGAGGCTGCACGACATCGAGCTGAGGTGACACAGCTCAGAGATGAGATTGCACGCCTTAGAGCACGGGGTGGAGGAGCGAGCACTCGGGAGCTAGCATGGGCTATTGCCCAGATCACTTTTTACTAGACACTATACTACCAGATGGTGCCAGAGGAGGAGAGATTACCACTATCGGCTAACATCGTGGATCCGATCAGGATGGGGTCATCGAGGACTTCATCACGATCCACGACTAGGACTCGTAGTACCACACATACTGTGATGGGGCCACCTCGTCCACCTCAGGGTGGGGGAGGAGATGAGGCTGAGAGCTCGAGGGGTTCTCGAGGCTAGACTACTGCACTACACTGTACAGATTGAGACATAGTTTTTATTATTTTTGAGAGAGGATTGAGTATGCCGAGGTATAGATTGTGGCATACCGATCTCGATTTTTGATATGATGTATATATATTTGTGATATATATAGATGAGATATTTTTTGATCATATGACTTGTCTTATGTATTTTTATGATGCTTTTAATGTTTTGATTGATTGATTTGATGATTCATGTAATTATGTCATTGGAAATATTATGGTTTAAATGTCATGCTTGAAAAATTTAAATGAAATAATCTGATAGAACAAATTGGTTGTTTGTGATGTGATGTGATAAAAAATAAAAAGGGACTTTTAACAATAATTTCAAAGGACATTGTCGCTATTATAGACCATTTCATGGAGTCGCCGCTCACTCGGTCGTCAAGCTAATCCCAGTATAGAAATATTGTTAAAAGTAAAAGAGTGCTTAAGAGACTGTCTTAAGACTTTGGTGCAATGGTGCAAATGATGATGATGATGGTTTGTTTTCAGAGTTTCATAAAAATAGTATGCATGAAATAATGTTAAAATGATTTTTGCTAGGCATAAATTCCTAAGTGTGATAAATTTTTTGGATAATTCCCTAGGAATTATACCATCATTGCAAAATTGAAGGTTGACATAATGACATGAAATAGTGATAATGTGCATGCTTTTTGTCTAAAAACATAATTGTATAACAGAATGATTTAAGTCATATGGTTTTCATGATTTTTAAATAAATGGGGAATAAAAATTGGTACAATGGTTTGCGCTAGGCATAGAATATGTAGGTATAGACTTATACCATCATCGCGAAATCCAAAAAGAGATAGTTTTATTGCATGGTTGATTTTTAATAAACAAAAAATATGAAGATGAGGACTTGCGCTAGGCATAAAATTCCAATTTTGGTTTTGGAACTATACCATCGTCGCGAAAGTCGACAATATATATATATATATGTTTTTTTTGTGTGTGTGTGTGTGTGTGTGTTTTGATTGTATGGTTTTGAAAGAAATTTTGATTTTTTCTATTATGCATGTAGTTGTCTTTATACTAAACAACTGTACTTTAAAGAAGAAAATGAATTATTCCAAACAATTTGCAAAAAAATATTTCAAAGTATCTTAAAGACAAAAGTTAGATTTATAAGGAATCCCATGTGCATATGTGAATTCATTTCCAATCTTGATTTATCATAATGATACACAAAATCTCTCAAATACAAAATGTGTGTGCAATTGCTATGTTCATTTACCAGTTTTGAGCAAGATAATATGATACAAGTGATTTGAATGAACCAAATAAGTGTTCATTAACCATGATGTAGATGCATATAACCATACTAGACTACTATGTAAGTCGGATTATCAAGAGCTAGCTAATCCATAAGCGGACATAGGTCCGTACAAAAGAAGGTCGCTAATGTGACGGACATATCGCCACGCTAGGAGTTACCCAAGGCCAAGCAGGTTGGGCACAAACCACCTGTTATGGGGCTTACCTCATAGTTTTCGAATAATTGAGAATTCCAGGGATTCAAGCTCATCAACCCTTCTTTTCTTTTCAAAGGGTAGGGAAAGGGATTTTATTGCTTTTGCTTTTGCTTTCTTTTCCTTTCTTTTGTATTTTTGCTTGATAATGCTGTAATGATATAAAATAATATTTTTCTTTTTCTCTTTTTCTTGAACTTTGCTTTTTCTTTTTGTTCTATGCTAGGGATACTTGCTCGGATTAGCTGTAGAGCAAGGGATTTTTATTCGGGTAGGGGTGAGCTTGTCCTTTTGCCAATTCTCAAAGATTCTAGACCATGTGCATGATAGGATAGCAGGGGAAACTTTTCGCTCAAGAAACCACTTCTACTATGTAGCAAAGCATGGAAATTACAAATATAATCATTTTATTGTGAAAGGATGTGCTTGGTTTAAGTAAATAACAAGATCAATTCTCTGTGCTCAAACTTTATTTAATTGAATTTTGTGGACTTTGATATAAGAGAGATTAGTAATCATGCCAGATAAAAATCAAGATATTTATTTTTGTGTTTGTGAAAGTGAGGGATTCCAAATAAATGCTAATTTATCCAAAATAATTTGAAACATATAACCGCAACATTTGTAAGAAGATATATATATAAATACTTTTTGAGAAGTTTTGAGAATGTTGACTCTCTCTTTCTTCTTTATGTTGTTTTGGTTTCGAAAGAGTCAAGAATATTGTTGTTTTTTTATTTTTATTATTATTTTTTTGTTTTTGAAAGAATTAACAAGTGCCATAAATAAATACAACAAATAGTTTTGAATATTTTGATGATTATGAATGTTTTTGGTGTTTTTGAATTTATAAATTGAAAGAAATACAAGATAGTGATTTTGAAATATTTTAAACAAATATATACAAGGATGAAATGACCAAATTTATACATAGTAACGTTTAAGATGCAAAATGTTCATGGGTTCTTTAAGTTCTTTACCATCTAAGGTAGATAATTTGTATGCTCCCGATTCAAATTTAGCAGTGATAATGTATGGTCCAAGCCAATTGGGCTCAAATTTACCTTTAAGGTCCTTAGTTGCATTAGTATTTTTTTGATTTTCTTTTAAAACAAGGTCGCCGATCTCAAAGGATCGATGACGAACTTTTTAGCATATGATCTTTTAAGCTTGTTTTGGTAGGCACGGAGATGCTCCAAAGCATTGATGCATTTTTCATCTAGGAGTTCCAGCTGACTGAGTTCTTGTATAAAAATAACCTTCAACAATTTTTCTAGTTCTCCTGTGACTAGTAAGGCCATTTTGGGATGCATTTTTCTAAGTTTTTGTTTAACAGGTTTAGCATCCGGATGGACCACTAGGTGATGCATGACTACAGAAGGGTCTAGACCTGGCATATCTTCATATGTCCAAGCGAAGACATCTTCATATTCTTTAAGGAATGCAATGTATTGCTCTTGTTTTTCTTGACTTAATTCTGATCCAATATTGATTATGTGAGGACTATCCTCGGTTCCAATATTAATTTTAATGACGTTTTCTACCTCCATGTGTAGATCTCTTTCAAAATTAGGTGGGGCGGGTGAAACGCCCAATTCTTGTAATTCTTGTAAGGTTAAGTTGGATAATTCATCTTGAGGATTAGTGGTCTCAAGTTGGGCTATAGTTGGTATAGAACCATCAAAATAAAATCCATTGTGTAACATCTCTTCAACGGAGACATCGTGGAAGATATCTCCTTCCAACTCCTCATCGGAGTCGGCAATCATTTCGGGGTAAGCTATGGATAGCATGTTACATGTAAATGGCTGATTTTTTAGAGGCAAATCATCACGCCTATCCAAATAATCTTGATAACATATGAGTTGATCATCATCTTCAAAAGGAAAGGGTTGACCCTTACTAGGAAATAGGCCCACACCACAGTGGGCAGGCCACGGTTCTACCTCGAAAGGTTCTTTCATGCCATTTTGGAAAGGTCCCAAGCCTTTCCCTTTATATCCCATTTTAAGCATTATGGGTTTAGCTTTAATATATTCATTGGTAAAATAACATCGAGCATATCCCTCATGATGAGTTTTGATATTCCGAGGGATTCTTCCCCAGTCATATCCTTTATAAATGAAGGCACAACTCCCGACTTGGTAAGTACTTCCCATAGGTTGTGGGAGGCCCAAAGTACGAGGAGATGGTGGCAAGTTATTTAAAAGAATTGAATCTTGCATGAAAGCATTTGTTTTTTCTGATATTAAGATTGTGGATAAATCTGGTAAAAGTTCATCAAAAAGAGCATAAGATGTAGAAGGATCATTCCCTATATCTTTAGATGTGGAAGGTATGATAGATGTTGATAATGTGGAAGTGTTAAGAGATGGGTCTATAGGTTTTGAAATTATAGGGATAGAACATGAAGGATTGGTTGTAGATTGAAGATCTTTTTGAGGTTCTAGAGTGGTTTGTTTAGAAGATTGTTGATCTATATATGAGGGTGAAATTAATGGAGGGGAAATAGGTGAAGCTATGGGTGTGTGTTTCACAGTTTTAGATGAAAAATAAGAATTAGGATGTGTGGATGACAGAGCGGGGCAAAATTGCACTCCAACAAGGTTCCGCCAAAGCACACATATCAAAGGGTCTAGGGTCACCATGGATAGTGACCAACTGATTTTTAAATTCGAATTTAACACATTGGTGTAAAGTTGATGGGACAGCTCGCATTGCATTGATCCAAGGATCACCCAAGAGTATATTGTACGATGCGGGGCAATGTACAATAAACACGGTGGTATCTAGAGTTCGAGGACCAACTTGCAATGGGATGGTAATAACTCCACACGTTTCTTGTGTTTCGTCATTGAAAGCTTTGATAATCATGTCAGTTTTCTTCATTTCATCACTTCTAAAGCCAAATCATTGGTAGAAGTCAAAAGTGCAAATGTTTAGAGATGAACCATTATCAATCAGGACTCGTTTAACGACTACATCTCCAATTAGAGCAGTAATATATAAGGGATTATCCTTATGTAAACTGTGTTGTGGGATATCTTTATCCCGGAAGTCAATACAATCAACTTCTCGAGTGATGATAGTATTGGCCATGGCTTCAGGTTGAATATTTTGAGGTACCATCATTTGGCTTAATGTAAGCATCAACTCATCCCTATGGGTAGGAGAAGATCTTAATAAATCCAAAAGGGAAATTCTGGCTGTAGTATTGGATAATTGCTCATTAATATTGTAAGGGGGTTTAAGTTGAACATTGGAAGCATGATTCCCTTTATTGGGATTTTTCAAAACAAATGGAGCTGATCCATCATTCTGGTTTGGTTCTTGTTGAGAATTTTGAGCTTGTTGTCGGGTAACGACTCCAATGGTACCTACAATGTTATATTGAAGACGTTGAACTGGTCTCGATCGAGCATTTATGGCTTGTTCATTTGGGAGGAATTGATTAGAAGAAGGTCGAGTAGTAACTCTTCTAGGAAATGGTTCTTCTGGAACCATAGCATCTGTGATGGGTTGAATAGGATCTGATTCGTTTTTAGAACTATTCGATTGGTTTGAAGTGATGTCTATTTCACTTTCAATATCTGATTCTATATCACTAGGATCTGGAGTTTGAATATTATGTAGGGGCCTGGTTGTGACCATGGATAAAGTTGTGTCAAATATTTGAGGATCATGATTAAGTAAATGTCCACTAATAGTTCCTACATATCGGGTAGGAGGAGGAACATTATGATGTTCGATTTGATTGGCCACCTCTTTACCATGTCTTGGTAAAGGGTGTTGAAATATGTCTAATGATTGATTAGCATTTTGATTTTGATTTTGGGGAATGTTCTTTTGAGGATTATTAGGAGCATTTTGTTTAGGTTGGAAGGCTTGCACCTCCATTTCATTATTATCAATCAGATCCTGTATTTTATGTTTCAACCTTTTACAAGCGTTGGTAGAGTGTCCAGGCCCTCTATGGAAATCACAGTGTAAGTCAACTCTGTATCCGGGTATAGTTGGATCAGGTTCCCGGATAGCTGGTAATTGGATCAAACCTCTTTCGAGTAATTGAGGTAAAATAGTTGATAATGGTTGATTCAATCTAGTAAATTCTCGAGGAGGCTTATCAAGCGGTTTCAATATAATTTTTTTTGTTGTTTTCGTTGCATTGATATTAGCAACATTTATGTTGTCAATGACTCCGTCACCTACAACTTGTTTGTTTTTATATTGATTTCTGGATGTTTTCTCATCATCCTTCTTCCTAAGTTGGCCTCTCCTAATGAGGGCATCTTCTACTCTTCGAGCTAAATCTATAGCCTGATCGAAGGTAGTTAAAGTAGCTATTGATAGCTCATAAGATATTTGTTCTTGTAAATTATTAATAAAAATGTCCAACATTTCCCTATAAGGTAGCACAAAGTGCGGTTTTCCTATCAACTACCTCCATCTAGCTAAGAAATCGGCAAAACATTCATCCTTGTCTTGTTTTAAGTTGTATAAATCTTTAATGGTTACATGCCTCTCGATGTAGGCACTAAATTGATGGACAAAAGATTCAGCTGTTTCTTCAAAGTTTCTCAAAGAATGAGTGGGCAATTGATAGTACCACTCTAATGCCATTCCACCTAAACTTTTTGGGAACATTTTTAGTAATAGCAAGTCATCATGTGATATATCATGACATGCTATCCTAAACATGCGAAGATGCTCTATGGGATCTTCGGTTCCTTTATATATAGGGAGGATGGGCATGGGAAAATGCTTAGGGTACGGTTGTGCTACAACTATGGGATCCAAAGGTTGACTACATATCTCTCGATAATTGTACGAGGGACGATAAGGATCTATCTGGTCCATACGCGAAGCTAACTGTTTCACCATGGCTTCCAGATTACTAGTTTGCCCACCATATTGGTTCGGTAGGGCATTGATATGGGATTTGTGAGCATATGATGGAGGGACATGAAGATTAGATGCTATGTTGCTATTGTGTAAATTGTTGGTAGGAAAGGTGTTATGAAGGAATTTTGAAGTTGTATTATGTTGTATTCCAGATTGTTGAAAATTGGTGTTTGGCTTCATTTTAGGTTTTTGTTTACTTGAAGCATATTGATCAATAGTTTGGCGAAGTAAAGCGGTGAAGGAAGTTTTCTTTTGTGTGGGAATGATTTTAGGCTCAATAACTGGTTCCTTAGGAGGTTGGGTAACCTGTTGTTTTGGCATGTTCTGAATCATAGTGACCATATCTCTATTGGATGGTCCAGCCTTATCACTTTCTTGATCAATGAAAGACAAGGGATTAGTGTGCACATCAAACATATGTTCCATGGCTGCTTGAGTGTCACTAATTTGCCCTTTATCAATACGAACTGCCATATTAAGAGCGCCAATGTTATTATTGAAAAATTTCCAGAAATGATCTAAGTTGTCAAAAGCAATAGTTCCATCCGGAGCTACTCTAGGGGATGAGGATCCATCCTCTTTAACATTTTCTTCTTGTTCATTGTCTTCACCTAGGTCATCTTCCGGTTGATCTAGAGTTTCTCCTTCCGGAATTGGATCTTCAGGAAGGACATTTGGGTCTCTAGTTTTATCTTCTAACCAATCTTCTTCTTCTCCTTCAGTTTGTTTACCATTCCTAAGTTTAGGCATTGTGCTTAATTTAGATTTCAGCAAAATATATAAAAATATATATATATATATATATATATATATATGCAACAAGCTTAAGAGGTATATATTAATTATATACCTACTACAATATTTAAAATGAAATGTTTTGGTTTTTGTTATGTTTTTTAGTTTTTCTTGTTTTTGTAATAATATTGTAAAGATAACAAACAACACAATAAATGCAAGAACTAATACTGAAAGTAATGATCTAGTTTTCTATAAACAATTTATAAATATCATTAATGGGCTCGAGTTCTTCAGGAGTCATGAAGTGTTCTTCTTCAAATTGAAAATTTTCTTTCAAAAATTTAATGAAAAGAGCTATAGTGATATTATCTGTCTCAGATTTTGGTTGATAGAAGTAAAGCTCGTGGCAATACTCTCGATATAACACAGCTCGAGGAACTCTATTCCATATTTCCCTATCCGTAAGAACAACCTCTTGGTCTTCTACACGACCTAGGAACTGGTGTATAATGGCTGCGTTCTCGAGGTATTCCTCGAAGGTGAACAATTTTGAAGACACAAGAGCTCTCCTATAAGCTAACCATCTATGGCTTGCTCTCTGAAGTTCATGATAAAAGACGAGTTGATGAGGATCCGAGGATTCTATCTAGGACAAGCCTCTTGATTTGTTTAAGTTTTGTTGACCTAGATGAAATGACACTTAGTCTTCTATCAAGTTCGTCCCACAAAAGTTGATTTCTATCTGTTTCAGGCACACTAAGCACATAATTGATTTCTATGGCTGCCAATTGGTTTTCAACATTTATAGTAACTGCTAATATTTTCTTAGGAGCTACCATCTAAACATGATATGCAACTTATTAATTTTAAATGATTTGAAATGCATCTATGTTTTGGTTGTTTTATTTATTTTTTTTTTTTGTTTTCAAAAGGTTTTAAATGCATTCACGTCGGGTTCACCAAAATGTATCGCTCCAAATTTTTCACACCCTTACCTTCAGGCTATAGGATCCGTGCCCGGAAGGGGGATGTGAAAAGGATGGCGCGGTACCTCGGACTGAGAGGCCTTGCGAAGGTCCCGCCTCTCAGGGGAGGTGTATTATGGTGATTTTTCGACGGATGGTGGGTTCACCAGGAAACGTTTGAATGGCAGTTTCCACGCCTAGGTTGGGAATGTGTTTGATGTGTTCAGTTTTAGCCTTAATCATCCAAGTCCTAGGTTTGGCCAAAATGAATCTAAGCTATTCTATATGAAGATGCAGATTTAAATGAATACAGAGAACAAAATTAGGACAGAAAAACAGAGAAATTAAGCAAGATTAAAAATCATACCTGATCCGGATGTCTGATGAAGATTCTAATTCTTGAAGCAGTTAGGATCGCCTTTGATTTGACAGGATCGTCTGCTATCAGACAAGATCGTCTGAGATTTGACGAATTCGTCAGAGACCTGCAATCAGAGAAGTAGACACAAAATACAAAAAATGCAACTATGCTAACAGAGGGCAATGATGTAAAATAATAGGAATAACATTAAAATGATGATAATAAACAAAATACGAGTGTACTACAATGACTTAATGACAATTGATGACTTAATTATGCATTTAAAGCTACATGGGTGAACTCCAAAATGCAAAGTAATAAAAAATAAATAAACTAGCTAATTGCAGAATAATACAGATTGAAAAGAGGGAAAAATGCAAACTCGGGCATTGATTGCCCCCAATGATGGATCGTAGTCGAAATCGTCTCTGATTCGATAGGATCGCCTCCGATCTGAACAGGATCGTCTGCGACGATGTAAGCTTGCTTCGGCTGAAAAATACTAAGGTACCTACAACAAAATTTGGATAGAACAAATGTAAATAGTAATTTAGGATGTCTAATGTGTGTAGAAGTCGATTTACAGGGAATTTCAGCCAGGGGGATGCTAAGGGGAGGGCCTAGGATTAAATAGGCTTAGGAGGGAGGTTAGGAGGTTGGAGATCATCCCTATTTGGGAGATCTCCAACGGGGAGGGTCTCTAACGGCGCAGACACGCTTCTCGCCGGATTAGAGACGTCGTTGGAACAGAGACTAATTGTGAAAAATTAGTTTTGGGACAAGATCGTCTGGACGTCCTAGCCCAGACGAAATCGTTCGATCCGAGGCGATATCGTCTGATCGGCGACGATATCGTCAAACGGTCAAAACAAACTCTAAAAATGGTGCGAGAAATGAGGAAACGGATTAAGCGACGGTTTGGGAGCGGTTTTGGAGGTTAAAATTTGAATTTGAATTATTTACTAGAGTAAGTGTAATTATTAAGGTTTTACTGCACCAATTTTAGGGTGCTACACTTTCTGACTCAGCGTCTGCAGTTGCCTTGAGTAGAGGATCCAAACCTTCAGCATTGGGTACTTCTTTGAGAAAGGGGGTGTGCCAAATGGAATAGACCCCTAACTCCTCTTCTATAGAGCTAACCAGATTTACTGTGGTGTTGTTAGGCTTCATTAGCTCTACTGACCTTTTGTTGAAAGGTTCTCTTCTTAATGTGGCTTGTTCTTTGGAAGAAAGGGGGATGGTAGCAAATGACCAGTCCAACTAAATTGATCCTCCTAACTGTTCTCCCTAATGTCTTGATAATAACAGAGAGAATAATGGATCTACATCAACAATTACCACATCCATGACAATTCCTTTCTTCGAATATTGGTCTAGGAAAACCAAGAGACTCGTAATTATCCCCACACAAGGCACTTGCATACTGTCCATAACAGAAATAGACGAAGAGTCTTTAGTGCACATCAACCCCAACTGGTTAGCCACTTATTTTGGTATTACATTGTGAGAGGCTCCACTGTCAAGCATACAGTTGTGGATTACATATCGATCCCTAAAACCAGATGTATACCCGAGGGAGATGTAAAATGGCTTAACAGAGGCGGGGGTTTTGCTTGGGGAATTTGAACTTGAGGCTGCCAAGACATGACTCTCCCCTTGATCAATCATCCCAAAGGCATTACATATTTTTTTTTCTATATTTTGGGATGGTCATTAACTGCCCAAAAGTGATATTAATATTTTGCTTTGCCAATTCCATTCCTATATCAAATTATGTCCCTTTAGGCCCCACAACAGTATTAGCATGCTTTGTTCTTTCAAGAGGAGGATGTGGATCAGTCTTGTGATTTATTTTTTATTAGCAGGCTCTTCCTCATTTTTATTATCATCTTTATCAGGAACAGTCCTATTACGTAACCGTGTAGTGTGGACTCTCTCCAAAGTTTCAACTTCTTCAATTGTGGGAGTTAATTTGCCCTGTCTAATTTGCTCAAAACAGTTATTTTGGGGTCTTATCAAAATTTTTACATCATCATTGGCAAAGGCAGTGGGGTAGCTATCAAGATATAATGATTGGCTTGCATCTTCTTGGATTGGGAGGCTTTCTGCAGTTTCTTCCCATGTCTAGCAGGTATTTATTCTGATATCATCAGGTTCTTCCTCCAGATTGACTTTTGAATGCAAGCCATGGAAAACACCACAATCGATAGGGTTATGAGGAGCATCACAGGTTGGGCAAAAGAAAGGGAAATCAGTGGCAACATTGACAGAGGCAATGGGATTTGGAACAACATCTAGATCTATCTAGGTTTCTTTCCTCTTCTAGCTATTATTTGAATTTCTACCCCCCTCATTACTCTAATTTCTGTTAAAATTTCTTTTGAAGGGAGGTCTACTGTTGTCCTAGTGTTGAGAGGGTTTCCCACTATTTTTTTTGTCTCTCAATTTTGGACAGCCGATTATTCATTGATAAAAATATTTTAGTAATCTGGGGGAATAGTTTTTTAAGGGGGTCTAGTTTTGATTTCTTTAATATCCCAAATCCCACCTTCTTGTTCTTTCTATCCGACTGGCTAGGACTGGGATCCATGGAGGCAGACTTCATTTTCCCACTATCTATCATATCTCTCTCTATCACAATGGCCCTCTCCATATAGGCATCAATAGTAAGTGTCGACTGTTGTCTTAGCTCATAGTTGAAATCTCTCGAGAAGGCATTTTTATAAAAATAGATAGATTGGTTGTCATTGGGTCTGAGGGTAGTAGGAATTCATTTTTTGAGTTTAGTGAATTGTCTGTTAAAATCGTCCATTGTCTCATTCTCTTTCTTCTTCATAGTGGCTAGCTCAGTTAAAAGGGATTGTTCGTTCTTCTTTTCCCTATATTTCCTTAGGAAGGTTTCTTCCAGGTCATGGAAAGTTGCAATAGTATCTGCTGGGAGGCTATTAAACCATTCCCTAACATCCCTTTATAAGGTCTACAAAAATAGTTGAAGGACAACATCTTCATGTTCTACCTCCAAGCTATCCATAACATACAAAAAATCCTTCACGTGATCCTCCTTAGTCACGGTATTGTCCCCTAGAAACTTAGGTAATTATTTATAAGCCTTAGGGGGTAGGGGGTTTAATACATGAGGCAAGACAAAGGGTCTATACCTATTCAATCACCAGTTATTCAAATGAGAGTTTTCCATTTATGGAATTGGGACCTTCGGGACAACATATATAATAGGTGAAGTACTATTTTAGGGATTTTGAGGAAAATGTGGGGGACTTTTACTACTTTGACTACTGGAAGGAACAAAAATCAAAGAGCGCTTTTACTTTTTACTTATTCAAAAAAGTACCCGTGGGTCTAGTAGTTTGGGGTAGAGCTCCTCGTCACTTTATCTTGTGGTCGCCATATCAGCTTCCTTGTTTTCAAAGTCGCCAGCATTGGGTGCAAAATGGAATACTCTCTCCGACTAAGATTGCTCAACCCAAAAACCTCATAGTAAAAAAGAAAAAGAAATACACATATCGAAGGAGATAATCCAGAAAGGATATATAGATAACTGCATAAGGGTCCCTCCCTGATAACGATGCCAAAAACTACTATGGAGTTTTCCTGCTTACCCTTTTAAAAGCTTGTCACATCACGAGAAACTCTAAAATCACAACCAACATTGTGGATTATGACAGATCCACCTCTTTAACTTAGGAAAGATTCCTTGGAAAGCTCTAAACAGACTAGGTTGGTTAAGGAAGCCCCAAATGGTGGGTTTATCTAATGGATTTAGATAATGCAGAAACCCACTAAGCCAGACAAAATGTTCTTTGTTATTTTAATAATCTTAGTGATCGAACCTATCAATATTAAGCTTATCAAGCCCAGACCGATGCCTTATCCATTACAGAGTCATAGCAGGTTGATAAATGACTTTAGGAAAGATAAAAGCAAGGATAACCAGTTCGTTTCACTCCATTCAAATAATGTAATGTAAATAAAACAATTTAACTAGCGTAAGAGAAAGCGGCATTCACAAGTTTTGATTACAAGAACACATGAATGAGCATCACACAAACCATAAACACATAGAATGCTAAGGGAAGAATTGAAGCTTATATTTATATTTAAAATATTATATGAAACAAACCCAACAAAATTCTTGAGTCTTGTGATGTCACTGAGTTACAAAAGCCCTCGATTTGAATATTCATAACAAGGGGCAATTTCACTCCATCTTGATTGTAGTGACGTAAGGGCCTCCAACTCTGGTGCGTCCACAAGAAATAATCTTGGTGAACAACACTCCTTAGAAATCCCTAGAAATGGTAGAAGGAAGGGTGGTAAGAAACATACGCAGGAAATACAAGGAAAAATATGACTCAAACAACAAATAAAGCTATACCTGACTTTTCTCTCTCAGAGGTTCGATAAAAACTCTTTAGTTGCAGTACTCCTCTCCTTTATAGTGCGAGGCCACATAACTGTTGAAACTGC
Source organism: Wollemia nobilis (assembly GCA_028583015.1). Lineage (NCBI taxonomy): Eukaryota > Viridiplantae > Streptophyta > Pinopsida > Araucariales > Araucariaceae > Wollemia > Wollemia nobilis. The sequence goes on from JAQPPZ010000521.1 coordinate 18,589,959, forward strand.
CTACTCCAACTATAAGAATCCTGCTATACCAAAATTGGGATGCATTTAAAAATGGGCACGTAGCCCATGTTCCCTCTCATGGGATGGCGGTTGTGTATCTCCACTGGTACTACCTTGTATTGACAGCTGTGGCACTCCTGGTGCATGTGCTGCAGCAGAGGTGGACCCCACTCTTGCCCTTAGAGTTTGAATGGTTTGGTCAATGAACTCCCAAGCCTCATCGTGAAAGGTCAATGAGAAGAGCAATAGATTTAAATCTTTCGTGGCCTCGTTTATACGGTCCTTGGCCCACTACACATTGTTATTGGTAAATTCACACAGGCGGTCTACCATCTCCACCAAAGTCATGAAGCGCTTAGACAGCCGATCACCAAATTCTAAATCAAAATTCTAGATCCTTTGAAAGATAAAATCTTTAATGACTAGGGCCCACCCAAAGTCCTCAATGGAGAGGTTGTAGTCGGCCAACTCATCGTTGACCTCATACTCAAAATTTGCCACCTCTTGGTTCCATTGGAGCCAATTTTGATCATTTTGCAAGAACAGGGAGACCTTAATGTATTCTTCAGCAAAGAAGCATAAAGAGTCATCTGACAGAGTGGCCAATAACCTCGAAATAGGCACATAGTCCTCTTGGAACCTTTTATATATTGGCATGATTGCATCTATTCTCTGTCTTCCTTACTGTAAGTTGTTTTGGATGAGGCCTACTGCATGCCTCACAACATATATATCTACGATAATGGACTCCAAGTCCCCCATATTTGCTTGGATTTTCTCTTTCATTTCCTGTTTAAGTTCATCTACGAACCTGAGTTGGATGCTAGCATGCACAGTAGAAGGAGTAGGCATCTTTAGTTTATCAACTTCTCCTTGAAGTTGCTTGACCTTAAGCTATAATGGCCCCACATATGCAGCCTTGGCTTTCCATTATTCAAGTTCTTTCTCTATTGATTCAGCCACCTATGCTTGAGAGGCCATTTGGGATTTCATCATTTCAACAGGTGCAACAGATGCCCTTATGACACCTTTACTCACATCAATAGTGGCCTATTTCATGCTAGGTGGTAAGGGGATCTCAAAGGTGGTAGCATATGTGTCAGTGGTCCCTTTCCCAACTATCTCCCTATGCCTTACTATCCCCTTGCTAGGAGATCTTTGCTCTTCCATGTCTTGAATCTGATCCTCTTCATTAGTTGTAAACTGATAGGTGTTAGTGACCCTTGCCATTATCAAGCTTTCAACCCCTTGATCCGAGGATTTAGTCCTAGCCTTTTTATGAGTAGGGGACCATGTGGGGCTTTGCACTTCATAACCTCTTAGGATATTAGACAATCCCTCGGCTTGAGTTATCTTTTTCATCACCTTGGGGTGCACTTGACGTTCTTCTTGATTGATTACCAAGGTGGTAGAATACAAATTAAATTGACCTTTCGGCAACTAGCCTTGCTATTGTGGGCTTATTAAAGTCAGTACCGATGATGTGGCAATCTGTTAAGATGGGCCAATGGCCAACTCCTTCCCTTTTGAAGTGGAAATGAGGGAATTGTAAGAAGAAGGAAGTTTGGCTTGCTCTTGTTGGGCCTCATCAACTATCTTCATCATGACCTCGAAGAGGTCAAAGTATTGCTGAGCGATTTGTAGATTGGGGTCTTCAAATTCTTCTAGAGGGGCCATCGGGACTAGTGGGGCCATCTTATCCACTAACAAGCTTTGGTGCAATTTTAGTTGGGTGCTATAATCACCAACAACCTCCAATTCACTGTATGGCCGCTTATCCTTAGGCATCCTCCATATCAAGTCCAAGGTCTAGTTTCTCCTGAAAGCCCTTTGCATTGCATCTTCGAAATCATCACCATTATGTGTGACTACTAGAAGGGCCACCTTGCCTGTAACTTCTTTTCTGTGGTGGCCATCTGGTTCGTAGGCCCTCCAAGTGACCTCTAGGAAATAGTAGGTGTCCATATTCTAGATAGCCCACAATGCACGACAAAGTGGCCAAGATAGGTGTAATGGCCCATTATACAGGGAATGAGAAACCACTTCACTGGTCCTTTCTTCCTTAGATGTCTAATTTTTACCTCCTCGACCATCTATCGAGTGATCTCCAAGATGGCAATGGAAGTTGGACAGTGGAATGGTAGTGCTTTCAAGGGCAGTTTTGATCCATATATCCTAATATAGGAAAATTATTCCACATAGAAGTAGTCTCTTGCTTTCTCCTAGTGCAGGAAATCCCTAACCCCTGCCCCAATAATGTCTGGGAAGTTCCCACATAATCGAAAGTGCACTACGGTGAGGACCTTCTCGAAGAAGGTCGTATAACTAGAACATCCCTCCTGGATGCACAATAACCGATCCTATACAGTTGGTGCATTCACTCCCCCGAACTGGGTCACTAAGGCTTTGTCCAACTGTGCTATAAAAAAATGAATGAAAAATGAACAATAATAAAAGGGATACATCTCCCTCTTCTTGGCCAATATGACCTCTTGCAATAGTTACAGTTCTTCATACAAATTATCACTGATAATGTCCTTCCATCGATAAAGAGGAATTTTGTCTATTTTGTTGCATTGGAGGATTAAAAACATCACCTCCTTTGTGATTGGCTTCAAATCCTCCCCCAATGCCAGATTGATCATGTCGACGTAGTCCTGCGCCCAGGGATGGAGAAATAACTTTATGATGGGGAAATCTACTGGCCTCATCCTCCCTCTCTTCAATAGGTTCTGAGGGAACATAGTATTCAGCATATAATTGACTTGGAGGACCAATGTCTTAAAATCCACCACCTTGGAAGTGATAGCTAGGCCAAAGACTTATCGAATTCTTTAGGCCGACACCCGGGCCACTGCCTGACCTTTGAAATCATGAATGGTGTATACTCTGGAGTTTTAAGAGACTACAAGCTACACCAATAGGTCAAAGTAATGGTACACCTTTGGACAGGTTAACCGACCTAGGTTCGTACTCCATTTGTTGCACATAGGAGCTGGCTTGGTGTTGTCTTGGTAGGCCTGTGCATAGAGCTCTCTTAGGATCATTGGGTGACATTGGTTATCTTCCTCTGTGGGGTCGAATGCATAAATTATGACCCCATATACTTCTTTTTTCTACTCCTCGATGATATCCCTACTGGTATCGGGTAAATCCTCAAGCGACTTAGGGTTCTACGCCATCCATGACTTCTTTGCCATGGGCCATGCCCCAATAATTCTGCCAATTCTCTATTGAACAATGGACGTCTTAGGAGCTGTAGAGCTGGTAGATGCCATCTCTTTTGAATAGCAAGTCTACAATTTCCCTCCTGACTGTAATATTTCCTCTACCCAAAACTATAATTTCCTCTATGTTCTCTACCCTTTACTATGCGCTTGACCTCGTTGATGGATAATTCTGCATGCATGGATAATGCAAAATAGGGCTGCCACCTTGCTTTTAAAACATGTGCATTAAATTCGGTAGATGGCGCATGCAATTTTTTGCTTTCTAGGAGCTTTGGGATTGATGAGCACACCACATCAATTGCCACTTTATCATCCCAAGATACTGATGGGGTGAATTGCGACTATGGATAATAGTTTGGACATGTAGCAGTTTGGGATTGGTGAGGGTAGGATGCATGTAGGTATGCGCTCGTGTGAGGTGCATTAGCTTTAAATTCTAGCACACACGCTCCATTGGGGAGTGGCATGTGTGGCTTTCAAGGTGGGTGCACAGGGTTGTGCACTTGCTTGATCTTTGTGTGCCCCAAGGGAGTGGAGCGCACTCGACACTACGGGGTGCACAGGCTATGCACCCTTATAGACTTTGTGCGCTCCATCGTAGTGGAGCACATAACCCGAAGGCGGGCACACAACCTTGTGTGCTTGACTTAGACACTCACGCACCCTGAAGGGAGGGGCATGCCGACTCGAGATGGGGCATGCCACCTTATGTGCCTCAGAGAAGATTATGCATTCTACTTTGAGAGTGAAGCACATTGACTAGAGGAGGAGCACATGACTTGTGCGCTCTAAGGGATCATGTGTGCTCCATTGGAATGGAGCGCACATCAGGCTTCAAGGTGTGTATAGAAGTATGTGCCCTTACGGTCTATAGAGTGCTCTGTCAAGACAAAGCATAAAAGGTGAGGGTGAGTGCACAACCTTGTGCACCCTAAATGGTTGTTGTGCGCTCCACCTCCTCGTGGAGTGCACAAAATTTTGGCAAGGCGCACAACCTTGTGCACCCTGAAGGGGCATTGTGCGCCCCATTCCCCAATGGGGCGCACAGGCTGAAGGTGGGTGCACAATCTTGTGCCTTCAGCTAGGGTACTTCACACTTCATCATATGGAGTGCACAAGTTTGGCTCGGGGTGCACAAGCTTTGCGCTCGGGTGACTTCGAGTGCGCTCCATTGGAGTGGAGCGTACAGGGCTATTTTGGGGTGCACCACCTTATGTGCCCCATGAAAAAGATGTGAGTTTGGCTCCCAAAAGGTGGTTATATATTTGCGAGTTAAAAGGCGGATGCGGTCGAAGATATCTCTGATGGGGACCAGGACTCTGTGCGTCAGGATCAAGGGAAGACCCAGGAAGGAGACAAAGAGAAACCTGACAACTGGAGACCATCTTATCTTAATGCTCTTCGTGGTAAGCAAAAACTGTCCGACTCTTGTTTTAATCTAAAACCCATCAATGGTAGGTTGGACATCCCGGATACCCTAGCTCAGCATGTGGCTATGGAGGGCAGAACGTCTCTGGTGGCAAAATTTATGGGGGTTCGACCGGACTTGGAAGTCATAAGGAGATGGGTCATCCAAAAATGGTGGCCAAGGGTCGGTATGATGATTAAGGCTTTACCCAAGAGTTTCCTTTTGGTGACATTTCAATGTGACCAGGACATGGAAAGGATTCTTCAAGGAGGTCCTTGGTTTTTTGGGAAAAGGGGCTTGTATCTGAAGCGTTGGACCCCCGATTTCAACCCCCAGACCCAGGTGTTGGATTTGGCTCCTATTTGGGTTAAGATGTCGGGATTACCTCTGCTTTGTTGGAATGAGCAAATCTTGGTTGGGATAGCTACAGAGATTGGGGAACTGGTAGCTATCGATCCTGCAACCTTGAGCAGAACAAGACTTCTTTCTGCTCGCATGTGTGTGTTGGCGGACCTGAGTAAAGAACTCCCTAAATCTATTATACTGTCGTCTATGTATGGCCTTCATACTCAAGACTTTGAATATGAAAATATGTCTATTAAGTGTAGTGTTTGCGGGAAGGTAGGGCACCAGGGTATCCACTGCCTTTCCAAGAACCAGCCCCCACCCCAAAATATTGTTCCACAAACCCAGAATAATATCCCTCCCCCGTAGGTCTCCATTCCTGCCCAACATGGGCCTCAAGGACGTGGGGCTCGAAATCCGAATATCAGAGACCCCGTTCGGCCTAATGTCAGAAAGAGGCAACGTTATAACCCTCCTCCCAGAAATACCTATGCCCCGAAATCCTCTCACAGGGGAGTTGGTCCCTCTGGTGGGAACCCTCAAGTACAACCTGCTCCAAAGGTGATGCAGCAGGCCCCAGAACCAAATCACAAAGGAAAAAACCACATAGATCAATGCCCTGGAGCAAGTAAGTTCGATTGGGTAATACGGGAGACCTATGGAGGCTCGACGAAAGTGGTCCCCTATACTACAGAGGAATTTATGGGAAGAAATTCCAAGGAGATCAACATCCCAGTGGAGAACAATTTTGATGCATTAAATCATCTGAAGGGAGATCAGATGGATAGCCAAGAAGTGGAATTGAGGTAGAGGAGACCCAAGAGAAGGATTTAGAGGAGCAAAATCAGAGGAAGGAGCAGGAAACTGATAAGACAGGCAAGGATACTCAGGAGGTAGAGGTGAACCACCAAGATCAGTGTACCCCCAAAGCAGGGAAAAAAGAACCTACTAATCAAGAAGCTAAGAGCACGAAATCATCTCCACTATCAGAAAGACCAGTTAACCTGGAGATCCAGGTTGTTACCCCAAATGCCAAGACTGACCCATCCAAGATGGTGACCAGAAGCCAAGTGAAACCCAAGGAACCCCCACCTAAAGCGGATGTATGGGGATATGGTTCGGTAGGAAGAGGGAAACCTAGCAATGTTGCCTTAAGGCAGAAAGAAGCAGAGCGAGGAGTGGTTGATGGCACTCAAGCAGTATTACACTTTGGGGCGAAGGCTCGGGGATCCAAAGCCCATAAATGAAGATTCTATCATGGAATATACGTGGGAGCAATCCTGCAAAAATGAGAGCTTTGTATGCTCTTAGACAAGAACACAAACCGGATATGATATTACTACAAGAAACTAAAATGGAGGAGAGTAGAGTGATCCCTTTTAAGAATAGGACTTGGCGAGAAGCTGAAGTAGTAGCCCAGGAGGCCACTGGAACAATAGGAGGGTTGTTGGTTATGTGGAACAAGAATGTGATTGATAGTAGAGTGATTCTGATGTCTAGTTGGTTTATTTGTCTCCTATGTTTGGATAAAACCATGCAGGAAGAGTGGATCTTAACGAATGTATATGCTCCAGTTAGACAGGGACTGAGAAGGGTTCTCTGGGGTCAGCTAGCTGAACTGAGGGAGACGGTCCCCAACTACCCTTGGATTGTGGTGGGGGATTTCAATTGCTACCTTAATCCTGTAGATAAATTTGGGGGCTCTCAAAGAATAACTGTTGATATCTACGAGTTTAGAGATTTTGTTGATCAACATGAGCTGATGGATGTGGACCTGCGTAGATTCTCCTATACATGGTCTAACAAAATACTGAAGGAAAACCAAATTCAGATCAGATTAGATAGGTTTCTTCTTTCTCAGGAATGCCTGGAGAGGTTTGGGGACTCTTCATTAATGGCACTACCAAGAATCGGGTTTGACCACAACCCAATTCTGTGGGAAACTAGGGAGGACTCTAAGAAAAAATACATCAGACCCTTTCGATTCGAACTTATGTGGCTCCAACACCAGGATCTCAAGGATCTGGTTGCCCAATGGTGGGACAAAAAGTATAATGGTTCGAAACTGGCCCAAGTGGCGTGTAAACTGAGGAATGTGAAGGCTAACATTAGAGAGTGGAACAAAACTTCCTTTGGCAATATTTTTGCAAAAAAGGTAGAACTAAAAGACAAGATCAATGAACTGCAGGAGAAGCTGAAGTCAGATCAGCTTACAGAAGATCTGAGAAACCAGGAGAGGGAGTTGTTAGCCGAATACCACACGGTGTTGGGATTTGAAGAAACCTTATGGAGGCAGAAATCCAGACTACGTTGGTTGAAGGAGGGTGACAGAAATACAAAGTTCTTCCATGTCTCTACTCTTCGCCACAGGAGTACTAACAAAATTAAGGAGATCAAGATGGTCGATGGGTCTAACACCAAAGATATGGAAGACATAAGGAGGGAAGCGGTCGAGTTCTTTAAATCATTGCTAGAAGATGTAAATCCTACTATTGAAGAAGAGGACTCTCTATTGGCGGCCATTCCACCCCTTGTCACTGAGAATCTTAATGGATTCTTACTCAGCCCTTTTACAGAGGAGGAAATCAGAAGGCAATTTTTGACATGGATGGTAACAGCTCCCCAGGACCGGATGGCTTCCCCGCTACTTTCTTTCAGAAGTTTTGGGATATCCTAGGCAATGATGTAGTGGAAGCTATAATTGAGGCTCAAAAGGACATGGAAATCCCAGAAGGAGTTAATGCTACATTTTTAGTCCTCATCCCTAAACTAGTGGGAGCAATGGAATTTTCCAGTTTTTGCCCTATCAGTTTATGTAACACTCTGATGAAGATTCTCACGAAAACAATCGCCAATAGGCTGAAGGTTATCCTGCCATTCATCATTGATATGAACCAAGGAGGTTTTGTGAAAGGGCGGAAAATACTGGATGGTATCATCACAATTCATGAAGTTATTCATTCAATGGTGGCTAGTAAGGAAGCAGGTATGTTACTAAAGCTAGACATGAATAAAGCCTACGATCGGGTCTCATGGCGTTTCCTCACCAAGATTTTGGGTAAGTTTGGTTTCTGTCCCCAGTGGATTAAGTTGATTTTTAGTTGTATCTCTACCACAAGATTTTTTGTCATGGTGAATGGGTCACCCTCCAGTTACTTTAAGAGTGAAAGGGGGCTGCGACAAGGAGATCCTTTGTCTCCATACTTGTTTATTATTTTAGCGGAAGCATTGGGTAGGAACATTTCAGAAGCTGTGGCAGAAGGTCGATTGGGAGGTTTCAAACCAGCCTCAACAACAGAGCCAGTGTCTCACCAACAGTTCGTGGATGATACGATCATTGTGTCCAAAGCCTCGGTGCCTCAGGCTAGGAAGCTGAAGAGAATTCTAACCAAGTATGAGACGGAAGTAGGACAATACATAAACTATAAGAAGAGTAGCATCTATTTCTTTAACACGCCTGGTGGGAGGGAGGAAAGAATAGCTAACCTCTTTGGATGTGGAAAGGAGCTTTTATCGATGACTTATCTAGGCATGCCTATGTTCGAAGGAAGAATGAAGGCTACATTGTGGAACTCAGTCATTGACAGGATCTCCAAAAAGTTAGCAGGGTGGAAGGGCAGCCTTCTCAGCTCCGTAGGGAAAGCCTTACTAGTTCAAACTACTTTACAGAGCATTCCAATCTACTGCATGTCTCTATTTAGAATGCCTGCAAAGGTCCGAGCTACACTGGAGCAAATTCAACGCAACTTCTTGTGGTCAGGTTCGGAGGAGAGAAAGAGAATTTCATTGGTAGCATGGAATCAGGTGTGTGCAAGCAAAGATCAAGGGGGCCTAGGGCTGAAGAGAATGAAAGAAATGAACCAAGCTCTGATTGGAAAACAGGTCTGGAGATTTGTCAATAATGATCAATTGGGATGGGTAAAACTTCTTAAGGCAAAATATATCAGAAATAATCAAGACTTCCTGAAAGCTGATAATCTCCCTAGAGGATCCTATTTCTGGAATTGTTTGCTCGAATGTCGTGAGGTAGTCAGGAAAGGCATCAGATGGAGAATTGGTAATGGAAGACAAGTGGACTTTTGGCAAGATCCATGGTTGGAAGAAGGCCCTCTGCAAGATAACTTAGACCTTCGGGTCCTCCAACACAAACTTTCAGAGGAAATGGGAGGAAAAGTAGGGGATTTTCTTGTTGTAGCACAGGAAACTTCCTCTTGGAAGAAAATCATAGTTCAAAATCCTTCAGAGCAAGAGAAGGTGGCCCTGACCAAACTCAATGATGCTTTAAGGGTGTTCCCGATCATTCCAGGGGGAGGAAGAGACAAGATGATTTGGGGCAAAACTACAAGTGGGATCTATTCAGTAAAAACTGCCTATAAACTAATCCACTCAAGATTTAATGGTTGGACTCCGACTTCTATTATTTGGTTAAAGAATTTAACCCCAAAAATAGCTTTCTTATTTTGGTTGGCAGTTCAAAATAAGATTCTGACAACAGATAATCTACAGAGGAGAGGTTTCCAATTCATCAATCGATGTATCCTGTGTGAGAAAGCGACAGAATCTGTAAGTCATATCTTTCTAACTTGTGAATTTTCTTGTGCAGTCTTCCAAATGATTCTGTCCAAATTTCATATAGATTGGGTCCGCCCAAATAGCATGTCTGACTTATGCATACAGTGGGCTTCCCCCTTTCGGGTGAAACTTTTGACTTGGCTCTGGAAGCTCAGCTTACCCCATTTTTTATGGGGGATATGGAATGAGAGAAATAAGAGAGTATTTAAAGGATGGAAGAAAGATCCCAGGTTATGTGGTAATAAAATAATCAGAGCTCTGAAAGAAAATTGGAAAACCTTTTACTTCAAAAATGAGACCCTGTCTCCTAGGGAAAGGAGGATTTTGCGAAACTGGGGAGAGGAACCTCCAGACCCAGTCATTACAACCAACCCACGGGATGGTGTCAAGTGGATACCCCCCACACAAAAGTGGGTTAAGTTCAATTTTGACGGGGCAGCCAAAGGAAATCCGGGGGCTACAGGAGCAGGAGGAGTTCTGAGAAATGAGGAAGGAAAAGTGGTCCTTGCCTTTGCGGAGCCTTTGGGAACTCAAACAAATCATTTTGTAGAAGCTCGAGCCTGCATGCAGGCAATGAGAATTGCCAGACTAGAGGGTTATAAGGAAGTAATATTTGAAGGGGATTCACTTAATATAATCAAGGCAATTAAGGAGGATAAAGACCCCAGTTGGACCATCTCGGAGCTTATCCTAGAAGCAAAGATTCATAAATCCCATTTGGTTAGTGCCCGAATCCAACACACCTTCAGATAAGGGAACCAGGCGATGGATCTAATGGCAAATATTGCAGTTTCTACTGGGGAGATGCAAATTTGGAAGGATAACTTCCCTCAAGAATTACTGGTGTTGGCTTCTAAAGAAGATCTAAGATCAAACCTGTTAGAGCAGCAGGAGATCAGAGTGGTTGATGAGGAGTAATCCGACAGATGGAATTAGGCAGAGGGACAAAAGGCAACCCATTTTCTGGGGCCTGGGAAGTGACAAGTGTACGGTACAACAACCTAGTGTTATGTTTAGTAAGTGCTAGGTGTTGTCTGGTTTTTGTTTTATCCTGAATAGTCCAACGACAAGTATAGGACTGTGGACTCTAAGTATGGCTTAATGTGGGTCTTGGGAAGATCCATTTTGTATTTTGATTATACGGGCTTGGAGCTAGAACCAGCCCATTTTGACTATGTAAAAGGTTTGTGGACCTTATAACCACCTCTACCTAATACCAAAAAAAATTGTATTGGAGGATTTTACATAATCTCAATGCCCTTTGGGCTAATAATATCCGTGCTAAATATGTTGAGAACAAAAGTCCTGAAGACCTTGTTCATTATCAATTACCTACCAAAGGTTCTCCTATTTTAGCGGTTCTTAAGACTGGTGAGGATTTGATTAAGAAAAAGTTATTTTGGATCATTCATAATGGTCAACAGGTAAATTTTTGGATAGATTCTTGGGATGGCCACCAGTATTTGATAACTCAGTTTCCTAATTGGAGGCCTTGGATGGAGGAGCTTCACCGAGCTAATTGGATAAAGGTGGCTAATTATTGTCGATACCATACTGGTAATTCAAATTTTGGTAGATATTGGACCCCTATTGAGGACTGGCCTATTCAAATTCTAGAAATTCAAAGACAAGACATCAAACACATCCTACATAGGAGATATCTCTCTTGGTCCAATGATAAAGATTGTTTTGGATGGAGCAACACTACTAAGGGTGAGTATTCAATTGCTCAAGGTTATTTGCCCTTATGCCATAATAATCCCAACCAATTTAATGACATATTTTCTCAGTTGTGGGCTCAAAATATTTGGCCTAAGGTGAGGTTCTTTACTTGGATTTTATTGCATCGTAGGGTGCTAACTGGTGAGCAACTTATGAAACATGGTTTTCATGGCCCTTTTAGATGTGAAATGTGTGGAGAGAATGTGGAAACTCTTAGCCATATTTTTATTGAGTGTACCTTAGCCTTTGAGCTATGGAGGAGAATGGCCATCTTACTTGGATTACAGTGGTCCAATTTTTCTACTTTTGAACCGCTTTGGAGGGATTAGCCTAGTTAGGAGGGTGTTGATCATTTCATTAGGTTGTTAGTTTGGATGGGTTCTACCATTCTACCTTGGAATATTTGGAATGAAATGAAAAACCAAATTTTCAATCAAGAAAGAAAGGATATTCACTATATCTGGAAAAAGGCCATTGTGAACTTAGTTGAATCAGTCCAACAACTCCTTAATCACCTCCAAAACTCCCACCAAATATGGGATCAAGTGATGCAAATATTGAAGATTAACTCTTCTAAGGGCAACCATATTAGCGGGAATGTGAGTAATTTTAAGATGGAAAGAATAAGGAATTGACAACCTCCTCCTAAGGATTATGGAAAATTGAATAGTAATGGAGCCTCTAGGGGGAACCTTGGAAAAGCTAGTGGAGGAGGAATTGGTAGACTTTCAGATGGCTGCCTGATTTTCACTTTTACTGAGAATTTGGGTATCCTTTCCATTAACCATGCTGAGGGGTATGGTATCCTTAGAGTCCTTCAAGAGATTGCTAAGTTTGGATAGGAAAATGTGTTGGTTGAATCTAACTCCCAACTCATGATTAATATTTTGAAAACTCCTTGTAAGAATCACAAGATTGATTGGAGAATAAAAAGAATTATTAAGAAGATTCAATTAATCCAGATGGGATTTTTGAAAGTGGTTTACAATCATGTGGTCAGAGCATAATAGAAGTGTTGATACTTTAGATAATTGGGCATTGGACAAAGGTGATCTTACTTGCTATGGCCACCCTCCTAGATGGTGGGCATCACAAATTAGGAAAGCTCTGCTTCTTATCCTTTCTTTGGATGGCTCCAGTACTAGAGGTACCTAGTTCTTTTTTACATTGTTTTTGCTTCTCTTCGGTTCGGTCAGGGTATTTTACTTCCCTAGATTTGACATATCTTTCTTATGTTTCCTCTTTTGAATCTAGTCTTAAAAGTCTTTTGTCCTATATAGGTCGTAGTTGTGTTTTGTTTTTTTTTTTTCCTTTTTTTTGAGGGGTGTGTGTGTTTTTTGTACTGTTTTGTTTTTGTATTGTTTTAGTTGTTTTTTTAAGTTTTTGTTGTTTTCATGTATTTGTTTTTTGTTTTTTTTAAGTGTTTGTCTGTTGTTTTTATGGTTTTCTTATGTGTTGTGTATTTTGTTGTTATTTTTTACTTTATTTTTATTTTTATTTATTTATTTATTTGTGTTTTTTTGAGTGTTTTTGTTGTTTTTATGTTTTTATATTGTTTTTGTTTATTTTTTTGTTTTTATTTTGTTTGTTTGGTTGTCTTTTTTTATGTTGTTGAGTTTTTTATGTTTGTTTGTGTTTATTTGTTATTGTTTTTGTTGTTTTAGGCATGTTCGTTGAGTGTGCTGAAGGGGGCAGGCCAGGTGTGAGCCCTGGGCATTTTTTGTGGAATAGATACCTCTACCTCCTTGGGACTTACCCAAAAGTGGTATCCCATTTGGGGTGTTTTCCACAAACAAACAAAAAAATACAATTCATGCCAATGGGTGGGAAACCTCAATAGAGATTGCCCTTAGAAGAAAGATCAAATCTAGTGCTAAAAACAAAAAAGATATGATGGAAATAAGGGAGGAGCATTAGGGACACCAGTGGGGGATGTAAAGGATCCTATCTTGGAGAAGATACCTTCTCCCAATCTGAAATGTCGAGGAGGAGAAATCATAGTGGAACCCCCTTCAGGTAAGCAATACCATCGAAACCCTTCTAGTTGTCTCAATTGATTTAGTTGTTCAAAATAAATTCAATAGTCTAAAAAACACTTTAGAAGGCTTAGCCTAGGATGCCTTAGTTTTTGAACCTAAACAAGAGCGAATCACCCCTGAAGTTGAGATACAATTCAAAAACATTTCCCCTATGTCCTTGGAAGAAAACATTGAAACTCATGACAGATCACCAAGGGCCTAGGAACCTATAAGGAACAAGGAAGATTGAATCAAACTACTAGAAGCTCTACAAAGGGTGGGGTAGATGTGGAGCATGAAGGAAAGCATGGCAGACCATATCAGTTTGAAATTTGAGAAAGAAACAACAAAAGAGGTGGCTATTGGAACATAGATGACCCTAAAATTGGGTAGAAGGAAGTAACCATCCAAACCTAAGAAATGAGAACCATCTCCTAGAATATAAGGGGCCTTAATGCCCCTTCCAAACATTGATTGGTTTTGTCTCTTAGGAAATACCTTAAACCTCAAATTTTGTTGTTACAAGAAACCAAGTTGGATAGTCAAAATTTGGATAGAATTAGGAAGAGTATCTGGAAAGAAGCCAATTTTGTTGCTAGTGTAGTGAATGGTGCCTCAAGAGGGATTTTATGTATGTGGGATGATAATTTTGTTGAAGGAAGAGCCATATCAACTATGGATAGATTAACCAATGTGCTCTTTCATTGTAAAGAAACTAAAATTAGTTGGATTCTAACTAGTGTATATGCCCTAAACACCTGCTTTGGGCATATATAATTATGGAAGGACTTAACCTCAATGAGGAAGGCTTTCCATAATCTGGCATGGGTTCTAGCTAGGGACTTTAACACCCCTTTGTACCCATCTGACAAAAAGGGTGAAAACCCAACTCTTCTGATGGTATGGAAGACTTTGAATAGTTTATCACTAAGAATGGATTGATGGATGCTGACCTCGGAGGGGTCAAGTATACATGGAGCAATAGAAGAATTGGAAATTAATTGATCCAAATAAGACTTTATAGGTTATTAGTCTCTCAAGAAGGGCTAATTAATTTTGAAGATGCCACCTTAATTGCCCTTCCCAAAGTTGGATCCAATCACAATCCTCTAGTGTTTGATTCCTAAATGAATAGGAGATTCTAGAACCCTTTCAGGTTTGAGATGATGTGGCTGAGAAATGAAGGCCTTGAACAATGCATTAAGGACTAGTGGGAGATGGAATTATTTGGATCTATGATGGCCCAAATTGCTAAAAATCTCAGGTTTATCAAACACAAACTCAAATACTGGAACAAGAATGTGTTTGGACATATGTTTTAAAGGAAATATGCTCAGAGACAACAACTAATAGATTTTAAAACTATGGAAAATGAGGGCAACTTCTCACAAGAAATTAGAGAAAAAGAGAGAACTCCTTTGTGATTATCATAACACAAAAATACTTCTAGAGGAAAAAATCCATAGCCTTATGGCTCAAAGAATGTGATCGAAATACCAAATTCTTCCATATTACTAGTCTTAGGAACCACAATCACAAGATCAAAGAAATTATCAAGGAAGATGGATCAAGTACTGACGATGTTATTGAGATCAGAGAGGAAGCAATTAAGTTATTTAAGAACCTCATTGGGACTACAAAGAGGGTGGATGAAATTGTTGTGAATTATCTCCTTCTTAACATCCCCAATCTTGTCACTGAAGAGCACAACTCTTACCTGGTCAACCCCTTCAAGGAAGATGAGGTGAAGAGTGTGGTGTTTGCAATGGCCAAGGAGAAAGCTCTAGGGCTTGATGGATTTTCAACCATATTCTTCCAAATATTTTGGCATATAGTGGGTGTTGAGGTGTATGCAATAGTTTGTGAAGTTCAAAGGACTCACCACATCCCTTGGGATGTCAACTCTACCTTTTTGGCACTCATTCCCAAAGTGGTTGGAGCTAAGGATTTCAAGGATTTTAGACCCATTAGCCTCTACAACACTCTATACAAAATTCTAACCAAGGTAATGGCTAACAAGGTCAAATTCATCCTTCCTTTCATCATTGATCCCAATCAAGGAGGTTTTGTTATGGGAAGGCAAATCCTTGATGGTATTATCACAATCCATGAGGTTATACATTCAATTGACAAAAGTGGCAAGGTTGGTCTTTTGTTGAAACTTGACAAGAATAAGGCTTATGACAGGTTGTCATGGGAGTTTTTGATCCAAGTCATGACCAAATTTGGATTTTATCAAGATTGGATTAACCTAACCAATGAATGCATCTCCTTTGCTATGTTTTTGGTCCTGGTGAATGGGGTAGTTGCGAGGTATTTTAAGAGCCATAGGGGTTTATGTCAAGGGGACCCCCTATCCCCCTACCTTTTCATAATAATGGTTGAGGCCCTAGGAAGGGTAATTACTACTGCCACCTCAACTAGTTCTATTGATGGTATTCGACCAACTACCACTCTTATCCCTGTGTCCCATCAACAATTCATTGATGACACCATTTTGGCCACCTCTTCTTCAGTTCCACAAGCCAAGGAGATTAAATCTTTGCTGAGTTGCTATGAAAAGGTTGCGGGACAAAAAGTAAATTACTCCAAAAGTAAAGTGTTCTTCCTTAATACCCCCCTAGGAGGTAAGGTAGAATAACAAGAATTTTTTATTATGAAATAGGGGATCTGCCTTCTACCTACTTGGGAATGCCTCTCTTCAAAGGAAGCATGAAGGTCAAATTTTGGGACCCAATGATTGAGCGAATAAGGAAGAAATTAGCAGGATGGAAGGGTTCCCTCCTTAGTCAAGCTGGGAAATCCCAATTAGTCAAGTCAATGCTCCAAAGCATCTCGATCTATTTCATGTCTCTATTCAATATGCCTACCAAAATATGTGAAAATTTTTGATCAAATCCAAAAAAGAGAGGAGGTTAGCCCTGGTGGCTTGGGCCCAAGTTTTCACATGTAAAGAAGTGGGGGGGTTTGGATTAAAAAAGTTACACAAGATGAATAAAGCCCTCATGGCTAAGATAGGGTGGAAATTGTTAACTAAAAACAAAGTTGGGTGGATCCAAATCCTGAAAGCAAAGTACCTTAGGAATGGAGGAAACCTAGTGGAGGAGCATAACCCTCCTAAGGGGTCCCATATTTGGAACCATCTACATAAAACCAAGTCTCTTCTATTGAAAGGGGCCATATGGAAGGTTGGGGATGGGAGGAAGATAAATTTTTGGAAGGACTGCTGGCTCCAGCAAACTCCTTTGATTGAAGATCAAAACTTGGCTCCCCCGGCCCCCCCCCAAGGTCCCCGGAGGAAGGGGAGGGGAGGGGGAGAACCCACCGCACAACCAAAAAAAAAAACCCCCCAACAAAAAAAAAAAAAAAAAAAACAAAAAACCACAAACAAAAAAAAAAAAAAAAAAAAAAAAAAAAACCGGAGGGAGATAAACTGTGAAATCAACTTATTACCTAATGGAAGATGAAGGATGGGGGTGGCTCCCGGTTGCAAAAATTTGGCTCAAACATTTAACCCCCAAGATTAACTTCTTCTACTAGCTAGTAGTCCAAAACAAGGTTCTCACCATTGACAACCTCCATAAAAGAGGGTTGGCAATTCCCAACAGATGTTATCTTTGTGAGCAGAATTGAGAGAGTGTGAAGCATTTGTTTTTGGATTGCCCATTTTCACTGGAAGTACTCAATATGATCCTAAGCAAGTTTAATATTTCCTGGGTTTCACCGAGTAATTTAGCTAATTTATGTATCCAATGGGATCCCCCATTTCACAACAAAAGGCTAAAATCTCTATGGAACTTTAGCCTACCCCACACCCTCTAGGGTCTATGGAAAGAGAGGAACAACAAAGCCTTCAAAGACCAAAAAAGATATTGTAAATCCATTGAGGCAAGAATCTATGCAACTATAGTGGAAAATGTTCAAAGTATCAACTTCAAGGATAACTAGGAGAGCAATGTGGAAGAAGCAAATATTGCAGCTCAATGGGGTCTTGATAGTTCTCAATGCCCCCCCCTAGTCTGACCCACTGCTCCACTCTCAAACAGTATGGAAAGCTCCTCCAAGGGACTAGGCCAAGCTAAACTTCGATGGGGCTGCGAAGGGCAACCAGGAAGGGTAGGTGCAGGGGTGTTATTAAAAATCATGAAGGAAAGATCATCCTTGCTTATGTAGAAGGCTTAGGAACTCAAACTAGTCACTTCATGGAGGCCAGCGCCTTGCTCCAAGGGGTCCTCTTACTAAATAGATTGAATGTCATAAGGATGGTGATCGAAGGTGAATCACTGAACATAATCAGTTGTGCTAAGGCCTCATAGGTGGTAAGGTAGAGTATTGAAGATATGATCTCGATAGTTTTAAGAAGTATTGATAGTCTTGATAGTTTGTAGATTATTTATGTTTTTAGGGAAGGGAACCAGGCAACTAATATCATGGCCAATCTGGGAGTCAATTTGGAGGAACTCAAAGTCTAGGAGAGCAACTTCCTAGTAGAGCTACTAGAGGTGGTGAACAAGGAGATCAAACAATTAGGAAATATCGAAAGCAATGTGTAGTTCAAAGAATAGTTGGTTTCTTCCTATCAGGGCCCAAGTGGGTGGGTGCTTCAGGCTTGCTATTTTGTATCCCATTTGCATCCAAACAATTCTAGTTTTGAAACCAATTACATGCCCTAGATAATGACAAAAGATCCTCGGGTGATGGGGGAATAATTTAAAAGAACCCAACAATGGAATCTCCATTTAGGATGGAACCTCCAACTTGGTTGGGATCCACGTCGGGCCAACTTGTGTGACCTTTTGGGCAAAGGCAAGAATAATAAAAACAATAAGAGAATTAATCGGACTTGCCTTCCCATTTTTACTATGCATGCTATTATTTATAATCCTTGTGCTTTGAGATTTGATTTTAGCTCTCAATATATTTACCAGGGAGAATTGACTACTTGCGCATCTTCGAGTCCCAAGAGAACTCAAAATGTGCCCAATCGTATTGTCCTCAGTCCAAATGGAAGGAGTGATCAATCCTAACACATGCAAAACAATGCACCAATCTCAAGGTGGTGCAACTTCAACTATCACATGCAAACCATGAAACCCAACTTCACTATAAGGAGACTTCCAACCAAGAGTGTTGCCTCATTGCTTGAAGAACATGAGAGTCTTGTTAAAACAATTGCTTAGCTTGCCAAATTAGATATAGGGGGTGACATTGTCAAAGTCGAACCGACATTAATTAACTTTGATAAGGAGGTGTTGGAGATTCTTGAGAGAGGCGACCTACTACACTTCCTAAAGAAGTACAATGGTTATGATGAAGGGCTTTCTCGATAGATTGCCAACTCATTAGAGTGACTCCTAGTTGTCTTTGATCCTACTATGTCATTTTGGTATGATGTTTTAGGATATATTTTTAGCTATCTAAGGTGCTTTCCTTGAAGGGTTACATGCTTATTTTTATGTAACCTGTGTTGTTCCTTTTTGTTAGTCTCAACTGGTGACTTCCTAATAAATTTTTATAGATGTAAAAGGGTTGGGGCCCTTTCAAAAATCTCTTCGTCAACTAATAAAAAAATATATATCTTGAAATATTAGGGGAATGAATAAGAACCCAAAAAAAGGTGTTAAGAAATTATGAGGTTGTTATAAACACGATATTTATAGATATACAAGCTAGGCAACAAATATTTTAGCCACTTGTGGTGTTGAATTTCATTTTGACAAATTTTAAATTTTGAGAGGCGTGAAAGGAGTTGATTGTGGAAACTCAACAATTAGAAAATTGAAGAAGATGGAGAATATCTTTGATAGAAAGGTAAATGAAGAATATTTTTTATAGAAATAAAAAGTTGGATATGCTTTAATTAACTTGTTAGAAATGTAATGATAACAACGTAATATTTTGTTTTTGTAATGGGAGTGGCCCCCCATAGAAGCCACATAACTTATTTAAAAAAAATACAATTTTGAGGAAAGCAAAGACTCCATGGAATATACAAGAGATCATTGTGGAAATACAAGACCTTGCTACAGAGTTTGAAGAAACTAGGTTTACACAAATATTAAGGGAAGGAAACAAATGTGCAGATAGGCTGGCCAATAGACGAGTTTTAATTGAAGACCGTGAGGTGAAATTATCTTTTCTATGGCTAGAGGAAGTAGTAAGTTTAGCTAAAGCTAACAAGAAAATGTTGACTACTTGAATCAAATAATGATAAAGATTTATTATAACATTGTCCATTGATAATATTGGTTTTATTTTATAACATTAACGTGTTTTCATATAAACTATTTATTACAATTCTTGTGGTTGTACTAATGCTTCAAGAAAGAAACTAGTAATCTAGATCTAATAAGTAGACCATGATAGTGTGAAGTCTTGGAAATATTACTTTACTAAGATGTAATGCATAGATAGTAAAGGTGGAGTTTTGGTATTATGAAGGTTGTTGTAGGAAAATGTTAAGAAGAAGGATGCTGAATTTTGGAATATTTGTATTCACATAGAAAATTGAAGAAGATCTAGAAAATGAAAATCAAGAATTTAGACTTTTGATGAAAATGATGTGGGTATCTAACTATTACAACTCAATTGAGATAAAAATTTAATTTGTTTGTAAAATATCAAGCTCTAAAGGAGATAGTTGTGATTTGTCAAGGATGGGGGATCCGAGTACAACCCCTTGTTCTCTAGAACGTAAAAACATTAATCGAAAGATTTTAAAAAATATATGGTTTTAATCCATGTTACAATATTTGAGTTTAAGATAAATTCAATATTAATAAAAAATTTTATATAAAATTTGACATAATTATAATATACAAGAGTGAAGTGTAAGTTAGGAGTAAGTGTAAGAAGAAGAAGGATGTAAGATAAAAGCTAATCTCACCTTTTTTTTGTTTTATAAAGTAAGTAAATGGTATGGGTGTGAGTAAGAATGATAAAAAAAAGCAAATTGTGATCAAGAAGTGAAAGCCACTTTCTTGTTCCAAAATTTAGGAGAAATTAAAAAACAAGAGGATTCATGTGAAGGAAATTTAGGTAACATGATAGGAAAGTCATTTTTGAGAGTCCTTACTAGATGTATGTCTTAGTTGAAAGTAGGGATGGCTTAGTTGGAACTATAGATGTCCTAGTTAGCAATAAGAGAAAGAGTGAATCTATGTCAAACCCTATCTAGGATGCAAAGACTACATTAGAAGTGATTATCAAGGAAGAGTGATCGAGCATGATATAATGATTCTTAAAAGCAAAGGGGTAATATGTAAGTTCCATGGATATTGGCTAGGTTTTTTGGAGATCCAAAATTGGATCAAGTGAAAGTGGAATTGAATTCAAATTATTTCATGACTTTTCTTTTGAAGAGATTTTTCCTCATTACCTTCTCTAGTCTAGAAATAACAGATAAAATAATGGATGATGGCCCTTGGTTTAGGGATAAATATGCATTATATTTAAGACCATGGAGTGAGAATTTTTGTGTGGAGACAAAGACTATTAAAAGGCTTTTGGTGTGGATTAGATTTTTGGAATTTCTTATCAAACTATGAATAAGAAGGTTTTGAGGAATGTGACAATCCTTTAGGCGGGTTCATCCAAGAGGGACCAACTACTAACAAGAGAATGTATGTTGTTTACACTCGAGTATATGTTGACATGGCTATTTCAAAACCTTTACCACAATCCATTAGGATTTAATCTAAATCAAGAGCATGAGATCGTGGATTATGAAAACATTGTATTTTGGTGTTGTAAATATTGTGGGACTAGACATATGGCGAGAGATTGCAAAGTGAAAATGATGGAAAAAGAGAGAAAAAAATTTGGGCACAAGACAAACTTCAATATGAAACAAGGATCAAATGAAAGAATTTCCATTCCTAAGAAAGTGGTAAAAAATAACCATCTACATCATAAAATGGCAAAGGTCATTATATATATTTTTTACTGGGGGTAAAATAAAGGGTTTTAAAAGGAACCCCAAAGCTTTTACAATGAACATAATAGAATATACATGAGAGGAACAAAGAATAAGCAAAAAGAACTGCCTATCATTGATAGGGCAAAACCAAAAACTGCCTTAGGCAAAATACAAACAAAGCCAAGGAAAACCAAAGAAAATGAACCAAGGACAACACCCTTTAGGGAGGCAAGGAAGCCCATCTAGCTAGCCACAACAACCACAAAGCCAACAATATCTTATTGGAGTTGGGTTTCACCACCTTTTGTCTCAATGTCGTCCAAGTGGGTCACCACCTCCTCCATCAACATTGCCATCATTATGTTAATCCTACATAAGGATTCAATGAGGTCTTTGAGGATGGCATAGTTACTACTTGGATAAATAATTATGGGGGACTTTGTGGGGATGTTAATTTTTTTCTTCTTTGCAAAATTTTTGCCCACCCTGTAATCATAATTAATCCTTTTCTTGCCATGAGAGGGAGGGGAGGCTTTCACCTAGATCATAGGGGTTTATTCTTAGGAGTTCTCCAAATCCACATCAGATAAAGTATGGAGGGGGGATAATTATACTTCTTTTTCCCCAAAATTTGCTTTAGTCGACTCAACCTTCTAGTCTCAGAATCAATCTTAACCTCAACTTGATTGTCCTGGTTAAGTGGGTCTTCCTTCGTAACAAAGGCACATTTCTACTAGTTTTAATTATTACTTTTATCCTTCCTAGGGTTCGTTGTCAAAGAATAGTTCAAAGAGTCGTATTTAAAATTTACCTCCTTGTCGACAAAGAAAATGGGAATCTCATCAGAGGCTTTTCCTCCAATAGCTTTGATTTTATCCTTAGAGACCAAAGGGCTACCATAATCCAGGCCTAGGCTTGGTAGACCCTATTGACAAAATTTCACCATGACATGAGAGAAGATTATTTTGAGAAGCCCTTGGTGTAGAGGAACGATGGATTTCCCTTGTTCGACATCACACTATCTTCTTGATGGAACAAAATAGAAAGGCTAGGTGTAACAACCCAAAACTACCAACCCATTTATTTATTTATTTAATGAACACTTACAAATAGAGGCTCACATGGAGACACCCTTCAGCATACAAGGTTTCACCATATTTGAGTACTTAGTTACTACAAACGACACTCAGTGGACAGGAGTGGCCAACTCTCATAATTTTTCTAGGGTTCACCTTACTAAACCTTCATATTTAGAAGGACACAAAAAGTGGTCCCCCCACTTTTCCTATACCCTCCTCAGCATAAGACCATGTGACCATGATGTAGGGATTACCCTTTAAGGCCCATAACACTTAAATGAGGATGCCTATTCCCTAACTTGAATCTAGCTCCACCTAGGTAGGTTAATTGGCGTAGAGCCTTAGTGCTTAGTTACCACACCTCCATGGGCTAACTAAGGTCATTGTCACTTCAATGACAACTAACATGACCTCCTGATCCTACATGATTGAGGGGTCACCACTATTGTATTGTGAATGGTATTCTCAACAAGATGGGACACACTCGTCCCTACACATACAAGGTGTGACAACTCACAAGTATCTTGGCTATTGTATTCACACAACTCCTTCTAGGTTCATGAATTCCTAGCTATTGCATTCTTGCAACTCCTTCTAGGCTCATGGTTCCCTAGCTATTGCATTCTCGCAACTCCTTCTAGGATTGGGATTTATGATTTACTTAAAGGAAGATTATCTATGCAAGCCAAGGTTATAAAAAAAAATAAAAGCCTCATTAACTTTAAAATATAACAATATCAATAAGCATGATATAAATAACCCAATATGAAAAGCTATTAAAAGTTAACATAAATCAAGATTTTCTCATAATTACAAAGAAATATTTGCTTAAGATAAAACTTGACATCATCTCAAAGTACACTTATATAATTAACCAAGCATTTCACAATATGTAATCCTTTTAAAAATAATTGCCATACATTACAAAAGATTCATTCCTACCATTGATAGATCTCAAAACTAAACTATCCAAAAGAAGGATTGCACAACACTTTTTAATGTATTAAAGCAACATAAGTTTCTTAGTATATACAATAATCAAGTTCATAAAACTCAATGAACAATTAAACTTTCTTATACATTGCCTTTCTACAACAACTAAAATATCAAAGCCCTATGAAACCAATCCACCAAAGTTCTTCAAGTCATCTAAGTGTCTTCAAGCTCCTCCATGATGGGAAAACCACCCACAACTTAAGAGGTACTTGGGGATCATAACAACTCCAAATGCAATGCAACTAACATGCCTATTCTATTATGCAATCCAAATGCACAACAATAATAGATCATTGAAACTCACATTCATCAATATCAATAAAAGAGAAGGCTCCATACTTTTCTTTTATAATGGCCCCTTAATCCACAAGGATCTCAGGAACCAAAATAATATTTTTTTTGACATTCGGTATAAAACCAATCCATGCAAGAGAATCCCATACTTCTCTTTCATAATGAATCCTTAATATTCTCAAAATCCTAGGAATTCATCATGATAGTTTCTCTTTCAAAACCAACAATAAAACTACATTTAAACACCAAGAGCATCCCATACTACTCTTATAAAGATTCCATCATCCACATAGATCTCAATAAAATAGAATAGCTTCTAAAGCCCAACAAAGCCAAAGTACAAAAAAAATATAATTAAGATGGCACTACTCTTCTTAAAAAAATATCAATTTAATATCTATTAGCAATATTCCAAAAACCAAGATGGCAAGGAAGAAGTATTAATATTTATAATAAATAAAAAATATAAACCAAAACCATAAAAACAAAGGTCTTATATCCATTATCTTAATAAAATCTCTCTTTAAAATAAGCCAATAAAAAGACTCCAATCAAAATACATGGATCTAATAGACCTTTCTAATATCAATAAGTCAAAAAGCCAAACAAATAAAAACCTAGATCTAAAACCACTAAGGTTCAAGAAAACCCTAACAAGAACCCATACGACCCAACGATGCCACCAAAGAGCACTGCATAGGTCAACGTAGAGATGAAGGCAATAACACAATTTCAAGGATAGAGAGAATGCACACAACCCAAGGCTTCAACCCTACCAAAATACTAACAAATATGAACACATACACGTAACTCAATGTAACCATAGCATGATGTATGTTGCGGATTGCAAGGTGTATAAACATACAATGCACAAGCTACTACATGCGCTAGAAAGGAAGAAACCATAATCATGATTAACCAAGAGCAAAATGAACACCACCACCAAACAAATAAAGGATCCAAACCAGAGAAGAAACAAAGATGCCAAAGCAAGAGAGAGAGATGACATAACAACAACACAAGAACTTCGGGTTGTCTAAAACAACACAACAAACAACCACATGATTATCTAGCAATCAAAGACCAAGTAATGTAACAACAAAGTAATAAGATGCAACCTGGTATCACACTTCCTCCTATGTATCTTCTACTTAAACGTCACACTCCCTCCTAAGTCGATATTCCCCCCAAAAGCCAATTTGCCCTCGATCCAATTTACCTAATTTAAGTAAAGCATTATCTTAGCATGGACGATGTGAAAAAATGCCTCAAAAGAGCGTTACTTTGCCACATTAACGTGGGTGCTCCAAGAAGGTAAAGTTCTGCATACATTACTCAAAACAAACTTACCAAAGAATCCACTAAGAAGGTGGTATTTAATAATACTTTGATTTTAATTAATTCTTTAAAGAACCTTAGCAATCAAAGATCTATTTTGATATTTAGATTTAATTAAAGAATTGAACTATTCCTTAAGCAAATACAAAGATAATACAAATCCAAACTTAACAATCATAACTACTATGCACAACATGGATTTGCATCCCAAAAATTTCTACACCATCATTTTATCCCTAGATTGGTGGTATCCTTTAAGATAGTCCAAAGCTATCACCAACCTAGTAGGGATACTCATTGCACAAGCAACATCTCGGTCCAATGGTGTGAACATGAAAACAAAAAAAATGAATGCATCTACATGAAGGTAATTTTTCTTGTTACCCCGAGTTGTCGATGAGCAAGTCATCATCATCATTTCCTAAAATATCTCTCATTGTAAGTGGTTTTCTCCCAAGGCTTACACCAGAGAGACATAGTACCTACTCTTGCACCCACAAGTACATCATCAATACCATATTCCATGTTTCAAAGAATGAAATCATTCCATGAGATAGACATAAAAAATGAAATTATATCATTAATAAAATCACATAAAACATAGTTCATTGTCCATAAAAGTTCTATCAAGGTGGGGTATTACATCAGGACATTTAACTTCTCCCTTTGAAGATGATTGAGGAAGGCAAGATGAAAGCTCTGCACGATGTTGAATCTTTCATCCAAGGTGAAATACTGCATGATGTGTATCACAACCCCATCCCAAGGCTTGGGGAGGAATTCCCTAAGTATTCCATTCTCAATCTTCTGCGTCTTCTCATTTTTCCAAGGAATCTTTCCAACTCTCTCATAAGAGAGTGCTTTTTCCTATTTATGCATTCTCCTTTAGAAATTAGAGAGGGGTTGAAGGAAAATTTGATACCTTTTACTTTAACTCTTCCCCCAGACCATGAATAGGCAATTTGCAAGGAAATAAATTCATCATGCTCATAAATTTTTTTGATACATTTTAGAAGGCAACCTTTTTCAAAAATTTCATTGATGTCCTTGTCAAACACTAGCTTCATAGGTTCCAACTTCAACAACTTGCTCCCCATGGCCAACGTTGAAAGAAACACTGTGCCTCTTAGGATATCCCTACTCTTTTTCTCCATAGAGCCACCGTGGTGCTAGACCTAGAAGGAATTTAAAATGATTTGAATGAAGGGAAACCACGTTTGACAAAAGGCCCTAGACCCAAAGGGGAAAGAGGAAGCAAATTGCATGTGACAAAAAAAATTATGCGTTTGACAACTAAATCAGATTATTGATTCAGATTGAAAATGTAATCATTCATAGAGAAGGTCGTATCAGGCTCATAATTATTCCTCCAAATATCAAGAGGGAAGGGGATGAGCTTGGGGTGGCGCATGATTGACAATAGGGAGAAAATATTACCAATGTAGACACCAAATTACAGCCACTAATCCTCCATCCTAACCATTCCACCACCCATTTGTCCACCATACACCTTTCTCGCCAATTATTTGGCCCAATTCCACCTTTCCCACCTTCAAAAGGCCCAATTCCACCTTTCTTGCCAATTATTTGGCCCAATTCCACCTTTCCCGCCATTTCCTAACCCAATTGAGATTATTTTAATATTATTTTATATTATTTTGTATTTAATATAATATATTATATTATATTATAATATATTTATCATAAAATATATGTTTATAAACTCAATTAAGCATAGCCGTCCGATCCAATCTAATCCCCACCGTCCATCTTCATTAATCCATGCCTCATATAAAAAAGTAATCTCAACCTTAGGATCTAATTTAATCTTAGCCACACGATCAAAATTATAAGGCTAAAACCCTAAGAAAACCCTAGGTTGGATTATAAATAAGGGCATTTGCAAATGCTCAAACCTTGGAACCTTGAGATTAGAAATTACAACCTAGAGGAGTCACTGTTTAAGCCCTAGCAAAGCAAAGAGAAATAGAGTTTGAAGATCTAAAGCCATAGCTAAGCCAACAAGATTTCTGCTATTCCAACCATCCCCCATTCATCCTCCATCACCGTCATAGCCCCCATCCATCCATCGCATTAGTCGCCACCCCCTTGATCTGCTTATGTAGATTCTGACCTAACCCATAGGCACCCTCCAGAGCTTGCAAGGCTCGCTATAGAGCTTGCAAAGTGCTAACCAGAGCCTGTTGTATCCCACAGGTTCACACCAGAGCCTACGAAGCTCACGTTAGAGCCTGCAAAGTGTGCGTTCGAGCCTGCTGCAACCATAGAATGCAAATTAGATCTTGTTGCATCATGCCATCTATTGTCAAACTGCAACAACGAAGCAAAGAAACATCACAAGCAAGGTATATATTTATTTGGTTTTATTTTGTTACATAATCTGTTGATTTTGCATACCTTTTTATCTATTTTTAGTTAGGGTTTACTGATGTCTGAGGGTCTCACACTGTGGAGCCCTCATAGGTGTTATTAACCCCTTTCTCTATTTTTGTGTATGTAGATCTATAGATTCTACATATTTTTGAATGACTGTTGAAGCTGGAGTGGTCCGACATCGGATACCTGAAGCCCACTCATCCTGTTGGAAGTGAGGACACACTAGTTGAAGACACTTCATTGTTGTGGCTAGGGTTTCGGAGAACCCTAGCGTATTGTAAATCATTGTATCAAATACTCTCATTGAGGACAAATTGTATCAAAAGGAGTTTATTGGCTCCCCCCATTTTATTGAATATATCCATTTGTGTAATCTTGTGTTTATTTGGGTCATTTGATTTCCTTATTTTATTTAAGTGTCATGTTTTTGTCTTCATAACTAGCAAGCACTCGTTCCCTAAACTTTTTGGAAAAAGCAATCAAGATTCTCAAGATACACATTTGCTCCTTGTTGCATATTTTCAAGCAACCACATAAGTTGATAGCTTGACCTTCCATCACCAATATCAAACAAACCTAGGGCAAATTACTAGTATAAATTAAATCATATTGGATTGGTTTGGAAGGTTTAATAATCACATGAATGCCATCACTAGAGTTGATAATTGGGGTGGTAACATTATCACTAAAAGAGGAGTCAGACCACCAACTCTTGATGTAATTATTAAAAGGGTATAATAAACCACTAACCTAATTATAATCCATATCACCACTATGGGAAAAGAAGTGATGCCAACTACACAAAATCCTGAGAGCATGGGGGGAGTCGATTTAGATACTTGAGATACCATTATGCAATAATGAGAGTTTCCTAGAGAAGTTGTTAACCCTAATATTAGGGGATTCTTGGAGAATGTCCAAGTTTACCATCAGGTCCGCTTCTTTGTTTCCTTATCTAAACACATGCTTGACCTGATCACTTTTCATATTTTGTAAACGCTGCTTCACTTCTTCCATAATATCTTTAATGGACCAAATAGGAGACTGCAAGCCTTTGACAATGTTAATTATGGATAAGGAATTCTCTTCTAAAATCATATTTTTAGGTATTTTTAGGGATCATATTCTCAAGAAGTATAACTCCTTGAAAGAGAGCTCTTGCTTCAATGAAGAAGCTTGTTTGAATCCCCAAGTTTTTAGCATAGGCTAGAAGAATATTTTTTTTGTCATTTCTTATAACTTCCCATGAAGAAGCTTATTTTTAGCTTCAATGAAGAAGCTTGTTTGAATCCCCAAGTTTTTAGCATAGGCTAGAAGAATCTTTTATTTGCACTCCTTCTATACACAATAGAAATGGATTTGGCACCTGTTGACATAGCTATTTTCATTGCATAAGGGATTTGGTGGGAAATAATAAGGTTGTGTTGGATTTTTATCCCACATTGGGATGATGCTTTAAGTGCCTTAAGGATGTAGAGGCCCCCCTTGTTGTTCGACCACTAGGCGATGGTTAAGGGAGCCTTCCGCGTGTGGTTAGACCAATGCACTAGTTGTGGGCACTCCCATTTCTACCATGTGGTAGATATTACCATTATTGACTACGATGGACCCATTGCTAAAGTTTACCTCTCAGTCATTGACTTTCTGGCAAGCGCCATGATAATATTTTTTAATATATAAAAGGTTTTGGAGAATATTCTTGGAAATATTCCATTTCCATATTGTAAAGGGCCATGAGCCTCTTTTATTTAGTTTTCAAGAGACCCTGTTACTTTTCTCCCATTTTGAGGCCCCATTCAGATTCGACTATAGCCTTATATATAGTCATCGAAAATATTTTTCTGAGCTAGATACATTGGTGGTGTCCATTTTCAATTTTAAAACTGTTTAATATGTTTTTTTGTGGCTCAATTTTTTTATTATATAGTGCATTTTTGGTTGAACCTGACACTCCTTGAAAAATAAAACTGACCTAGTAACCAATATTCTTCTCTATCACACCTGGTAGATGTAGCGAATGGTTATCCATGCATACCGATAGGATGAAAAGGTTACCATAAGGACACTTACCGATATAGGGACTACAAAATCTTGACACCCTAAACTCTATCCAAAGACTAAAAAGTTTCTTCCACACTTTGGACATTGAATTCTAAAGACTACATGCATAGACACTTCAAAAGATTCTTCATTCTTCATCCTCCAATTTGGATTCTAGTCTATGGCTCATTTTTTTTTGTAATTTGGAGTGCATTTTTGGTAGAATCTGACACTCCCATATGACTCAATATTATTTGTATAAAGGTGCATTTTCGGTAGAGACCGACACCTTCTAGATGAGTTTCACCATGAGGGGGGATCATACCCATGGTGAACCTAGTAAGTAGTGATCTATAGAGGCAACAAACCTAGAGGTTGACATAGAGGCAATAGACCTAAGGAAGAGGCTGACCCTAAGGAAATAGACCCAAAGGCTAACCCTGAGGCACTAAGATAAGGCTAACCCAGAGGTAACGAACCCGATGAAGCGACTGATCTTGAGGCAATAGACCTAGATATAAATAATGGATCTATATATTATTTAAAGTAGAACAATCAAAGAGCAAGAGCAAAAAACGTAGACTGATCTTGAGGCAATAGACCTAGATATGAATCATGGATCTAGCAATATTCTTCAAAGTAGAAGAATCAAAGAGCAAGAGCCAAAAAGCACGAGCCTAGACATTATCCATTGTGTATTAGAAAAGTACACATTAAGGGGGAGATGTTAAAATAATTTTAATGTGTATTTTTTCTTATACATAAATTATCCTAGTCATGTTATGACACTTGTCATAATCTCATAGAGGCTCTTATGCCTATATATTTATACTCATTTCTATGTACAAAATAATATCTCTTTTTAGTCCTTTCATAATCAAGACTGAGTTCATAATAGATGACAAACATTATTTCATGAGGTTAATCCAATCTAAATGGAAGCCAAATTTTCCTATTACCTTGAGCAAGAAATCTTAGGAAACCTTGTCATAGGTCTTATTCACATCTAATTTCAATAAGAGGCCAACTTTCTCGCTTTAATCAAGAGAATGAACTTTGTGAATGGTAATGATGCCATCAAGAATATACCTACCCTTCACAAATCCACCTTGATTGGATTCAATAATCAGGGGAAGAACAACCTTAATTCTATTAGCCATCACTTTTATCAAAAATTTTTAAAGAGTATTACAGAGGCTGATAGACCTAAAATATTTGAAGTCCTTCGCACCCACCATCTTAGGGATGAGGTCCAAAAAAGTAGAATTAACATAACTCATAATATGAAAGGAATTCTAAACTTCATAGATAGCCTTAAGAACAACAACACCAACAATATGCTAGAACCTCTAGAAAAAAGAGGCAGGAACCCATCAAGACCAGCGCTTTCTCACCAGCCATGGAAAAACATCTTGAACTTATTTTTCTTTTAAGAAGCAACATAGATGAACATTAAACTGATCTGTAAGAATAGTTGGGATATTGTTGAGAAGAAGGTTTCTGGCCTGATCATCCTCTAATTTCCTAATTCCTATTAGATTTAAAAAAAAATGCACAACTTCCTCACAAATTTACAAAATATTGTTAGTTGTGGTTCCATCCTCCTTACGAATTTCTTTGATCTTATTAAAGATCCTATGCCTCAGGGTGGTAGCATGGAAAATTTAAGTCTTATGACCACCATATTTTAACCATAGGGCCTTTGATTTTTACCTCCAAAAAGACTCCTCATAGGCCAGGGCATTGTGAAAATCTGCCATAACCAATTTTTCTTCCTCTCTAGACTCGACTGAGAGGAGACCCTACTCAACAGAGGATTCAAAAGTTGAGAGTTGGATCTTCAAGGTTGCTTTCCTATGAAAATATTGCTAAAAATATTGTAAAGGTCATTATAGTTCACTCAAATTAACCATTAGAAGAAAAATGACACAAAGGATGAGGAAGTACAATGCATAAGTTCAAATTCAAGAGTTAAAGGTGTGAAGGAATACGAGAAGGCAAATTTTAAAGTGAATGAAGTGAAGGAGGTCAAGGTTAATTTGGGTAAATCATCTTCATTTCTTCAAGTAGCATAAAATCCTCTCCTTGCAATAAAAATGATACAAATCATGTTCATTAAAATTCAAAGTTTTAAGAGTAGCATCATAAACAAATGCATATGGAGGATACCCATGGAAATTTAGGGTTTTGAGTGCAACATGAAATAGTAATTACTATGGATGATCAATCTTGTACTATAGGGTTTATGGGATAGCATAAAGAAGAAAGTATTTTTGATGTTATTCCTTTGCATTTCATGTTCTTCAGGGTAGTATAAAACTTTGTAAGATAAGTCTCATTACAAAAAAATATGGTAAAATAAAAGAGAATTAAGAAGATGAAACTATTGGTGGGAATGAAAAAAGGAGATGAATGTCATAAAAGCATGAACAAAGAGAAATAGAATCTCAAAGGTCCATTTTGAGCTACAACCAACCTTCACCCACATCGTTAACTTGAGATTGAACTTGTTAGTGGATAAATATGGAACCACATAAATGATTAGTAAGGAGCCCTATCCTATAATAATACAAAAATGATAAGAGTGCTAAATGAATGTGGAGCATGGGCTAGGGTGGCCCAAAGCTTGACTAATATGGAAACTTCCTAGGATATTGCTATGGTGCCTAGGGATAGGTATATGGGGATATGATATTATATTGGATATGGGTATTATCGATTGTTGGCATAGGCCACACATAACCCAAGATTGATTATATTGTAATAATGAGTTGGATAAGGGTTTAGGAGTTGACTCCCCAAAGTATCATATGGGTATATAAAGAAGGGATATTGTCATTGTAAGAATAATAATTCATATCAAGTATTCTCTTTTAATTGTCTTTGCTTGTGAAATGGCCTCTCTTCTTGGGAGATTCTTGTGGAGTTATTCCTTTTTAAGAGGTATTATTGGTGTTACCCTACCTTAAGGGTATTATTTATATTTGTGTGCATTATCATTGTGGAATATTAATTATGGGTGAATGATTTGATATTCTACATATTGATGAATAATTTTTTTAATGAAATTAAGTTTCATAATAGATATTGATTTGGGAATCCAAATAAAAAAAAACACAAGTATTAACAAGAAATGAGGCTAAGCCCACTAATAAATATAAAAAGTGATGATGAAAATGGTATCATGGAAGCTGCATGCTTATTGCAGTGGTAAGGACTTTGGCCTGTATTTGAGAGGTCCAAGGTTCAAACCCGACTCAGTATGGGGGGATCAGGACACCTCATAAAAACCTGTGTAAACTCATTGAAAAAATAGTATTATGGAATATTAAGGGTATGAATAAGACCCCTAAAAAAAAATTTATTAAGAAATTAATAGGTTGTTATAGTCTTGAGTTTATTTTAATACAAGATACAAAATTAATTAATGAGGAATGTAAGAACGCTTTTAAAAATATTTGGAAGAGGATTACCTAACCATAATGGGGGATAAAAATGAAGAACAACATTATGATTGGAATTCATGAGAAGGAAGACATTGATACCAATCATTTTCAAAGAGGAAAGGAATGATCCATCTGTGAAGATTCACTTTGCAAGGAATCCAAGCGACATTGAGGGAGATAAAATAATGGGGGATAACAATGAAGAACAACATTGCAATTGGAATTCACAAGAAGGAAGACATTTATACCAATATTTTCAGAGAGGAAAGGAATGAAATCTAGTAGAGTTATCCTGCAACTTCCATCCATCCTCAAATTTTTGAAGATTCACTTTGTAAGGACTCCAAGCGGTATGGAGGGAGATACAACCCTATGAAGTCAACCATCCAAAACAAGGGCAGTAACAATTTTTCAAGTTATGAGAAATGACATTGTAGATATCTGTTAGCCAGGTTCTGGATGATGGGAGGAGCAATGAAGGCCTAGGGAATTAGCAAGGTAGGAAATTCTATCTAGACATTGAAATTTTTATCTAAGTTTCATTTAACCCTTCATTATATTAGAAGTTATGCATGCAAATTATTGTAGTTTTTTTTTTTTAAATAATAATTGTATCGAATATACTAATAATTTTAATAGATTTTGAGTTATAGTTTCCTTCCTATGGACTTATTTACAACTAAATCCTTAGATTCATCCCTAGTAGTAGATGTTAGGGAGAACCTCATAGAGTAGTGATCCTTGTTGCTCAAATATAAGGTAATCATTGGTAAATTTAATGGGTCTTGGCCATGGGATTCAACTTTGAGAAAATGGATTGATAGGAGTTAGAAGTCTCCAGGAGATTCTATTCTTTCTTCCCAAAGGTTTATTCTTAGCCATTTTCTATTCCAAGGAGGAAAGAGATAGAATCCTAAAATGGGGTCCTTGGTTTATGGGAAGAACATGACTCTTCCTTACCTACTAAAATGAAGGCTTTGCACTTGAAAACATAAATCTATACCTAGCACTAGTATGGTTTAGGATGCAAGGGTTACCCATTGAATTCTAGGAAATGGATACCTTCAAGGCAATAGAAAATAGTCTAGGAGATTTTCTTGAGATTTTAAAAACTACAAAAGATGGATTCTTGGCTATTTATGCTCGAATATTGGTCATGATTGATATCAATGAATATTTTACCAAAATCAATAATTCTTAAGTATGGGGGTAAGTTGTGGACCCAAACCATGGATTATGAAAACATATATTTCAGATGTAGAAGATGTTATGAGATGGGGTATATTGAGATATCACATCCTTAGAAGAGTCGAGCAGAAACATATGTAGAAAATTGTAAGAGAAACTTACAAATGGATATGGATGAGGATGGATTTCAACTTCAAAAAAATAGGTCTAGATAGATGAAAGTAAATAAATAGTGGAGACTATAGTTGCAAGCTTACTACAGTGGTAAGGGCTTTGGCTTCTCTTTGAGAGATCCAAGGTTCAAACCCCACTCGGTATGTGGGGACCAAGACCCCTCATAAAAAATTGTATAAACTCATCGAAAAAATAAATCGTGGCATTAACTCAACTGGTAAGATTCCTCAACATCTCAAGTAGGAGATCTAGGTTCAAATCTTGCCAAACGATATATATGGATCATATCCAATATTTATTGTAATGATGATGTAATATGGGTGGGGCCTGTTTCAATCCAATTTAACCCATTAAAAAAATAGTGGAGACTAGTAAGTAAGGATGTTGGAAGAAATACCAATTCTTTTGAGGTTTTATCCTATGAAGATAAAGCAAATCATAGCTTAAAGGACATGGTACAACAAGATGAGAATATTAACAAGTAATTGTCTATTCAATATGATCTTGATTTAGGAATAAACATTCCAGCTAAACTTAAGGAATGTGCCTCATCAAATTTAGAATACTCTCTTGAAGTTCCACACACCATTTAGGAGAAGGAAAGTAGTAAAGAAAACATAATGTTAGATATTAATACCTCTACCATTAACAAGGAAATACCAAAAAATGAGTAGGATAAGTCAAAATATTCCTTAGTAGATCCAAGAGAGGATAAATATGATGAAAAGGAAAGTTGTGAAAGAATATTAAGAAGTAGAATAATAAAACCTACTCCCAATACTGGTAAGGAAAAAAGAGGAAAACCTTCAAATTATCAAGTGAGAGTCAAGGAAGCATGAGCAAACATAGTGAAAGGAACATAATCTAAGTTGGTTGAACTTCTCTTTACTATATAACAAATTGATATCGATAACTCATAGGTGGGGTAAACATCCCCTAATGTGACATGATTACCATATCATGGAATATAAGGGGTGCTAATGCCTCCTCAAAGCAGATATGTGTCAGGGACCTTTGTTTATGTAATACACTTGATATTATTTGTATCCAAGAAACTAAAATGACAAAGGAAGAAGTTTCTAAAACTATGAAAGCAATATGCACAAGATGTGAATGGGATGTTGTGGATTCAAAATGAGTAGCAAGGGAAATTCTAACATGTTGGAATCTAATTAGAATCCTTTATGAAACTATTGATAAAATTAGGCATTGAATAGCCTCATTAGTCACATGTTACTTTGCATATATTCATTTCATCTTTATCAATGTCTATGGACCTGTTGAGTGTTAATTTCACCCAATTGTGAAAGTACACTTTCCCTTAGGGTTTGAATCCCAAAACCCTCTCTTGCAAAGAAGTTAAACAAAACAACTTCCCCAAGGTCTCCACTATATTAGCATTTGCATATGTGTATTAGTAATCTCAAATAAATATGTATCAATTTAATGCTTGGAATACCTTAGTGATTGCAAGTAACTGTAAACAAGGGACATGTGTTGGTTTATTTTACCATATGACTTTAATGATTGTTCATGAAACCAAAAAAAAAAATGTGAGTTGGCCCTCATATGACCACGATGTAGTGCCTTAATTCCTTTTATCTTGAGGATTTTAATGTAGATTTTATCTTCCCATATT
This sequence comes from Wollemia nobilis, assembly GCA_028583015.1. Classification (NCBI taxonomy): domain Eukaryota; kingdom Viridiplantae; phylum Streptophyta; class Pinopsida; order Araucariales; family Araucariaceae; genus Wollemia; species Wollemia nobilis. Next base: position 18,625,763 of record JAQPPZ010000521.1, read on the forward strand.
AAGTGGATCTTAATCAAGTTTCATCTTGCATTAAATCCTACTTTTAAACATGTAAATGAAGATTAGATTATCTATGAATGTGAATCCGAAACGATAAATAGGCTCCTTGCATATAGCTTCTTATCATGAATATAAAGATATCCTTTAATATGATTAACAAATTATCCCTCTTTAGTGAAATTAATTTTCACAAAGAGATAACAATTTATTGCCTTAAAATAGAGGCTTTAAAATATCACTTCAAATTATTCCTCTTAAATGAAATCAAATTTTCACAAAGATGAATAATTTAGTGCTTTGAAATAATGATCTTCAATGTAGTGTAGAAATTACCCCTCTTTCATAAAATCAGAATTTTTATAAAGAGAAAGGCAATTTAGGACCCCAAAATGGTAATTTATAAATTGCCATAAAACATAAACCCTTCAATGAAATTGAAATTTTCATGAGGGGAATGTCATCATAGGCTCATGAAAAAGATATAAAGCTAAAAAAAAATTAAATTTGGCCCAAAAATAAAATTTTTGAAATTTTGAAATTTTAAAATCTGCAATAAAAAAACAACTTCGGATAATTTTTAAAAATACAAAATGACTCCAAAGTAAAAATGTCTAAGTGCGTATGGAAGTATGAAGTATAATCTATGCAACCATGCAATTATTTTTGGACTTTGAATTTTTTTTGCTTTTTATTTTAATATCTGAAAAAAAAATTCTGAAAATAAAAGTTTGAAAAACTGAAAAATGAAAATCTAAAGTAAATTAAATGCTGAAAATGTAGAAATGCAAAGCTCCATTAGTTTGATAGCACCCCGTCCTACAAAACCGAATATGTGAGAAGTTCTTACATGCAACCTAGCCTATTAGACCTGCAAAACAAGCACAATCAAAACAGGTTAGGTGCTAGTTCCTAGGGTTCAAACATAAATCTTTCAGATTCAGAAATTCACATGAAGTAATAAAAAAAAATTGCATAAACTCCATCTACAAATCTAGAATATTAAAAGGGCAAGATGAACAATTAAATTTTAGCATACGAAAATCATCTCATTCTTTCTTGCTAACAAGGCCTTAAATTTTTGAACAAAAGCTTTGGCATTAAAATGTGTTTACATTTCAAATCCGGCAACATCTGGCCTCCCAAAAGGTCCAACCCCCCGTACATGCATTCGCTTGGGTTTTTAAAATCATCAGTTTTGCCCTTTAGTTTCATTTTGCTTGCCCTTAATGGCCATTTGTTTCATTTTTTGGCTTTTCATTTTCTCACTTGGCTGTGTTTCATGTTCGCAAACAGTTTGGCTACGTTGATTCCTTTCCATTTTTCACTTTCTGCATGCCATGTGGAATGAGACACTATATTTTAAATCATAGAGCCTCTTGCTACAATTATTCCCTTTTCTTTTAATACAACATCATGCTTTTGGATGATGCCCTTTTTCTTTAAACTATCTTCATGCCACACGTCCCTTCGTACAAGGGAAATGACCCGCGTCAACTTGATTTGAAAAAAAATATAAATGAAATACTTTGATGTAGGATTTTTTTATATATCAAAGTATTATAATGCCCTTTTATCATGGAGCATAATGCTTTGCATTTATAATCATTGAAACCCCATCTGTTCGAAAAACTTTTTTATCGCCTTTTCTAATATTGATACGAAACTTGATCTTTCAATGCGTTGAATGCTATAGATGTGTGTTGCTGGTTTCATTTGAAATCCACATTGATCCATTAACTAGGGAGGAAATAGTGCAAAAAACCATCTTTAAGGTTTAACCAGTGCTAATACTTCTATATCCTCGTCATGTGCCTCGTAGATTCTTTTAGTTATCATCGAATATATACCGACGTTTCAAAACCTGTCTCACTATAGCATCCATGTATTATGTCCACATCTGACGAAATGTCCATACCGATTGTATCTTGAAATGCTATGCCCTGTAGCTTTTGCGTTGAACATCACATCAGGAGATGCCCATAGTCACCACTGGCAGAGTTCTCCTCAGGATTCATCCATGTTTTCCATATCGCTCGGACTATCGTTACATTTACTTTGGTTGTCGTCAGTGTCCCTCAGGGCTTGGCGTCCCCATCGCACCCGTCGACGTCATATTTCCAATGGCTATTGCCACCTTAAAAATCACTCATAGATGCTGGCATACTGCACTAAAAATGCCCATCTGCATACCCTAATTGAATATGACATTCTCTACTACCAACATATTCTGACATTCGTTCGTCAATGATAACGTGGACAAATTTTCCTTGTCCTTACAAAATGAATGCTACGATCTCTCGCTTATACACTGCATGCCATATACCCTAATGTGGGTCCTATATCTCTTCGTGCTCACTCAGTCGACCTCCACCAAATTAGCACCCTTTCGAAAGTGCTCCTACGTTGACGTCATATTCGTCTTACCATGTTTGCCCGAGGATCCACAACGTCGATGTTTCCCATTCGTTGCCACAGTTAATAAGGCCCACACTGCATCACTGCTCATTTTCCCCAACAATGATATTCATGTCTTTGACCTGAGTATTAGTGCTCCCAATGCCCATACTAGTCGTATCAACCTCCGTGGATGAAGTGTTGGATTTTCGTCTGCATTGGCGACGTCCTCGACAGACTGTCGTATTTCACACTCAAATGGGGTTTGGTTTTTGATGATTAAATAAAATTATGAATGCACACCACATCCCTTTATCTATGTCAAAATGCATTGGCTATCCAAGCATGCCTTGCTCGAAGAATGCTTATTTTTGACCATGCATAACCACCAACAATCCTTCGCGCAGGCTGACCAAAACCATCGTTGTTCTATTTTTGTCAGGTTGTGTTGGCCTCAGTGAGCCCTGAAACCCTGACTCTGTATCATTTAAACATTAAAACTAATGCTCCTCACCAAATCGTCCATTCACCCACTATGATAGCGAGCCCAACAACAATGCACTCATCCTATTCATTATTAATCTTAGTAACAATACTGCTGAATACAAATATAACGGTTCTCCTACCCGAACACTGTGCTTCTTATTGTCGAGAATCACTGAACATAATCTTGCGGTGACATTGGCTTGTCATACGTTATGTTCTCGAAGACATCACAATAACCTGCACCTAGTCTATCTTGTGCATTAGCAATCCTATCAAAATCAGAGAAACTGTCTCTGGGATATACATTTCTATCTTCAACCTCACTGGGCAATCATCTTCGACTCTGGTTACCACCGTTCGTCGCTACGTATGCCTTCGATCGTGGCACCGCTCGAAACCTCCCATGATAACTCTAATATATAATATAATTATATATATATAAATTTTGATTATATTTTATCAATACCTTTTATTTTAAACTTTTATACGTGAACATAAAAGTTTAATTTTATTTTATTTTTGAAGGTAAGGGTTATTATCTCTCCAAATCAGTGAACATCTCATTAAAACCAAAACTTAAAAACAAAAATCAAAACATGCAGGCACCACATATAGAAACCATACTCAACAAAGGACTTTGAGACTTACAAAATCAGCTTACGGGTAAGTACCCATCATGACTACTACTCAAAGACACCCAAAACAACAAGAAATCCAAAATTTTAAGGTGGGTCCCCAAGCTATTGGGGCTAGTTGTGGAGCAGCCACAACAAATGATGACTTCTGCTGGGAAATGCTTCCGAGCATTTCCAGTAAGAACCCAACCTAAAGCACATAGAACCAAACTATTAGAATTACAAGCATCCGCTAGTATCCAAAGAATGATAATTAGACCAAAAATACATAAACCATCAGAATCATTCAGCATTGGCTCAATATGTGCAAAGTGATTCATTCCTTATCACTTGAAACCATTCAACACTCCATTGTCAGTTTCACATAGATGTTTATGATTCATGCATATGATACATTATGGATGATTTTTTTTTTTTAGGATCAGATTCACTGAAAATATACTATAATATGCATGACCTATTTTGCAAAGACTCAAACGCTCTAGTACCATAAACAAACACACTTAAAACTGTCTAACCCTCTTAGGACTGTTGGAACCGATTCTTGCATCCGTAGGAAATCAATTGTCATGCTACAAGAATCCATTTGAAACCAACGAGCTATTACAAGCTCTGGTCGACCTGCCTCATGTTCCGCTAAACCCGAATATTGCTAAAGAAGATGGCAGAACGGGTAAGGAAACCCCAACGGCAATTCTTTAATTAAACTTCTAATTTGCACTGCTCCAGATTTATATTAAACTATAAGTATTCTTATTAAAATGACCAAGCATGAAAATAACCAACTGTTATGCCTTATGTAGACCGGTGCCTAGATTCATTGGGTTGTTATAGCAATTTAACAACAATTTTAATCATGAAACAGAGAGAAGGGGAGAAGGAAATTGGCGTTCTTAATCTCATTCGAATATCGTAATAAAATCAAGAGTTAACCAACGAAAGAAACGTGTATAATGCATTCAAATAATGTAACCCATTATACAGATACACACAATACCGAGACAAAGAAATGACAAGAATAAAACCCAGAATTGTATTGATTTCATAAAATATTACATGCAGAGTGGGCGGGATGCCTTTTAACTCTGTTTTTCTTAAAGAAATACATCAATACAATGAAGAGGACTCTGTTCAAATAATGTAACAGGTCTCTCCAACTCTCCTTGTTCCAATCTGGTAACAGAAGAATCTCTGAATCCTAGGCTCAATAAGACTGGAAATATTCTCAGCTTCTTGAACGCTTTCCTATCATACAATCCTGCACAGCAAGGGGAGGAAGAAAGAATGAATAAAAGAAAATAGACACAAAGAAATACAACAACACAACTAACAGGGCACTCAAGTATACCTCTTAGCAAAAATGCTATTCTCTAATTGCTTGATGCAGAATCCAGACCTACCTGCTTCCTTTTATAGCTGTTGGTTCTTGATTCTGTTATTTTTGGTTGAATTCTGGTTGTACACTTGGCATCATCTGATTGAATCCATTCTGCATGTTGTCCAGTTGGCGTGGCTTTAAACTGACTATTAAGGTTCTTCTCTGGACTGAAGGGAGCTCTTTGTTATTTTAATTTGGCCTTTTTGCTCTCTTTAGTTGGCCCTAGAAACTAAGGATTCATCATTATAATTTTCCTCTTTGTTCTGCTTGTCCCGGTCACTATGATTTGCCGCTAAGGCTCGACCAGGCTGTCATCATGAATATTAGATGAAGGACGGAGGGGGCTCCACGTAATGGTGAAGACAAGGGGTGGCATGCTAGTGGCAAACAAATGGAGTTGCACTGATCATGAGATAGAGTGAAGAAGTAAGGATGGTGAGGGTCTGATGGATGGAATGACGGGGGGTAAATGATAAGAAGCGGTAGTGGGCGAGGGTGACATACTAGGAAAAATGTCAGGATGGTCAAGGAGGAATACCCAGGAGGAGGAGGGTAGTGGTAAGTAGGAAGAATATGGGAATGGACAACAAGATCTGGAAACATCTATAATTTGCTTCCATAACTATACTCCGTCGAAGTGCTCCCATGGTAACTATATTTCGTCGAAGCACGGATTTGAATGGTTTTCTGAAAATTGAAACCATGCTTTTTCTTCATGCGCATCCTTCACCTTAAGTATTTGCAGAACAAAAATTTAATACATTTGTATTCCTTGTATTCCATTGTTTCTCTTTACTGATGCTCTTAGCTCTTCCCTACTGTCTCTTATTTATAAGCCAGTGACTATGCTTTGTAGTCTTATCTTGTGGTACGCCATTATTCCTATGAGATATACACGATCTGGTGGCATGCTTGAGCATCAAGATTTATCTTTTATTTGGTTTACTTTGTTCTTAACAAGGTACTGTACATGGGATTTTCTTTGATTTCTTCGAATCTTTCCTCCCATGAGTATTCTTCTGGATTCATAGCTTCTGTGCGTACTATTTTGACTCCATCTTGGCTATTGATTTTCATAATGTCTTTCAGTGTACCTTGTTGTGAATGAGTCACTTCTTTGATTCCTACCTTGATAATGTTGTAGGTATTTCTGTGAAGTAATCACCTTTCTTTGGAGGCTTGGTCCTTTGAATCTTTCTTACGGGTGATTTTACCAATTTTTTTGGTTCACGATCTTCACAGGTTCCATCATGGTAGTTTCTGGTACTTTTAAACTTCTATTTTTATTTTAGACTTACATTTGTTTTACCTTTGAATCATGTGCTACCATTGGATTGATCTAGGGTGTAGCGCATCCGTTGTTGTTCTAAAACCTGTATGATAGTTATTATACCTAGCTACATATAAACACTTGAAATAACATGTTTTATTGGTCTTCAATTAATCATATTTATCCAATGTTAATCCTTATATTGTTAAACCTTAATAACTTGTTTTAATCGATGGTAATCATAAAATACACTTACTTTTCTTTTGTGATCATCGTTGGATCTTATGGTGGTGAGGCACGATCATTGGATCATACATATGCACATATTATTTAATAAATGAGAAAAATTCATACATACCTTCGACTAAATTAATCAACCTAATGCTTAGATTAACCTTTGATTATCTTCCCATATGCGCACCGTTGGATCTGGGTGAGTCAATGTCCATCATTCGATTCATGTGTTATTAAAAAGGTCTTTATTTAGCCTTTGGATCTTTGTCACCATAAGCCTTCACGACCATTGATTTCTCGATTTAGTTTGTGCTACCGATTTGATCACCGACAAGATGCATACTAGATATTGAAGTTATAGACCTTTGCTTTTCTATTAATCATGATTAAGGTGAAAAGGGGGAAGATTAGTCAATGTATTAAACCCTTACTAAACATAATTAATGTCAATTAAAATTTTATCCTTACCCATGCCTTTTACCTTCCATCCTGTGATTTTGGCATGATCGTCGGATCTGAGTGGAGACAAGCGCAGCCATTGGATCTAATCAACCTACATGTTAGTTTAATCAAGCATTTATAATATTAATCATGATTAGGGCAAAAGGGGAAAATTAGCCGATGTATTAAACCCTTGCTAATTACATGATTAACATTAATTAATTTCTTCTGATCCTTAACACTCTTTAATGCATATTTAATTAGTGTGCAACCATTAGATTAAAAATCATTTGAGCACTCGTTTGATCTTGGTAACAAGCACGATGATTAATCAAATGGGATGCTTCTTTTAATATTAATTTTAAAGTTCATTTTAATCAAAACAATCACGACCATTTATCTAACTTCGTATCATCCGATCTTCACTCTTTTAACTTGACATTTGACAAACAAACCGAAATTAACTAAACACCTTGACTCATTATACTATTACTTAAACTCATTGATTTGATCCCTCAGCTCCATTGATCTTGTTAAAGGTGCAAGGATTTTAACTTTATTAGAGCCTTAGGTTTAACCTTTGGAGTCTTTAGTGAGCGTGCGTCCATTGGATTTGGTCCTCGATGAAGCGCTGCCATTAGATTGAAGACAACTTGCTCGATTTTTAAATCTTAGGTTAAGTTTTATTGACCCTTTGACTTATCTTTCGGACTATTTCATGAGTGCGCATCCATTAGATTTTCTCAGACGATGCGCTTCCATCCGATTAAGTCTAAGGTGCAACCTTTTTACTTCTTGACTACATGCTTGACTTTTGACTTATCTTCGGTTTGATTTTATTAAAGCGCTATCATCCGATTTCTCTGGATCATGCGGCCCTTGGATTAAATCTGAGGTGCTCACTAGTTAGCTTAGCGGGGTGCATACCCTTAGGCTTTTAATCAATTAATATTTATTTTAACCTTAGGTTTTTTAGATCATGAGACCATAGTGAATGTTTTAACCGACTTTAGATTTAAGGAATTTATTAATCGATTTTTAGGCCCAAGGAAATATTTATGAAGGTCGAACTTTGGCTTTAGGTTTTTAATTTGAAATTTTCTTCCCTAACCATTTGAGGTACTTTGATTTATACAATGAAGCCCACATTATTAAAAAGGCTAAGGTTAGACTTTATCAAACCAACCAATGAAAAATTGAATTACTCACAACAACTATAAGCAATGACCAAAAATATAAGCAGTTTGATTGAAACCAAAAATTTAAATTTGGGGGTTTCAAAGTTGAGTCAAATTTGGCTCCAACATAGGCTCGATTGGGACAATGTGTTGAAAACATGAAGCACTTGAGAACCATAGAATCTCCTGGTTTTATTTTGCAAAAATTTAACAAAAAACAACAAAATTTTGACTGCTAAGCAAAACTTGAAATGTATAACAAAAAAACTTCCTTCCTCTTTTTCTTTCTTTTCTTCATCATTCATTTTTTTATATTATATGAATAACATGATATCAAAGCAAGTAGAGTATGGAAAACTGTAGATCCCTTTTCATTCAATTTGGAAACAAAGGTTAGAAATTTTAGAAATCAATGAGTTTTATTTTGAAATATTGTAATGCTTGTTTTAGCTAAGTCATAAGATATGATTACACAGATTTTGTCACAACCATTTGTCTCATCATATTTTTGCCCATGTGTGTGTTTGTGCATTCTTTTTTTGGATTTCTAAATCTTTCAGAACTTTATCATATCTGAGCAAAATAGCCAAGCCTAATATGTGATTTCACTCTTTAAAAATTTTCACCATTCTACAGGGCTCCACTGCCAGTCAGGCATCTATAGCCTCGGTGGAGTTGCTTCTAATCCCATCTTAGTTTTACCCTACTGCCAGTCAAGCGTCTATAGCCCCGATAGAGGTTTTCCAAGATATCTCAGGCAGTGACTCAATTTTACTTTATTTTTTATTTTTCTTTCTCGTGAGAGAAGTGTTTGGATATATAAGCAAATTGTGCAATAAGTATGCCTGAGTTGAGGATTAGTTTCTGGCTATAAAATATGAGTGTAATAATTTTTGGCTCAACTACCCTCTCAAAGATAACTCAGTTCTTTGGACCTTTGAAGTCACTTTAAGTATCATTTGTAATGTGAGGCTTGACATGATGTTTCAATCAACTTTGTTTTCTATCTGTTTTATCTCATATCAAACAACTATTGCATAAACACTCATTTTTGACAGAATTGTAAAGCTCATCAATATCTAAAATAAATTCCCTTTTTCTTTTTATTGTTTTTGGTGGAATCAACAGTTAGATATACTCATCAAACTAAGATATCATGTATACAATAAACTCAAAATTATTCAAGAACAAAAGGGAAGCTTAACTAATAAACAAAATACACCACTCTGTTTTTGGATTTTTGTTTTTCTATTTTTTTTTAAAATACACCTTCAACAGGGATTGTACATTTTGAGGTGTTGGCCATTAATAGGGATAGCCATTATTTCTCCCTGCAAAGTCTGTAGCTTGTAAGTATTCTGACTGATAACATGGGCAATTTGGTATGGGCCAATCCATTTAGGTTCAAACTTACCCTTTTCACCATGCTTATCATTTTTAGGATCCCAATAGATGACTATATCTCCTTGAGAAAAAGGAGTACCCTTGGCTTTCTTATTAAACAAATTTATAGTTTTTTAGGTTTGTTCCATCATTCTATTGAGGGTCTCTCTTCTTTGTTCTTCTAACAAGACAATTTGGTCAAGCCTTCTCTGAATGGGATCAGGGTTTTCATGATCTTGCAATAAAAGGGAAAGTGCCATTTTTTCCAATTTTTGGGGTAGTAGGGCTTTTTCTCCATAAACCATCTCATAGGGGGTTCTTCCTATATTTATTTTAACAGACAACCTATCAGCCCATAAAGCAAATTTAAGTTCACTGTCCCATCCCCTTTTGTTTTTGCCTAATGACCTTTTTATTCTTGTTATTACATTTTTATTTGATGACTCGACTAGACCATTTCCTTGGGGATAATAATTAGCAGAATGAGATAATTCAATTCCATATTCAACACAAAATTCTACCATTTCATATGACACAAAATATTGAGCATTATCAGTTACAAGATTTTTAGGAACTCCATACCTGGTCAAGATATTTTCTTCTATGAATTGATGACTGTAGCAGATGTAGATGTTCTCAAAGGTGCAACTTCCACCCACTTGGTGAAGTAATCTATTGCAGTTATGATCCACTTATGCTGGCCAGATGAATTAGGCTTGATCTCTCCAATCAGGTCAATACCCCATTGAGAAAAAGGTGCTTCAATGATTACTGGCTTGAGGGGCATGGTTGGTAGATGCTTTTTCCCTATAAAAACTTGGTAGTTATGACAATTCCTTACATATTTATATACATCCTTAAAAGGGATGGCCAATAATATCCTGCTCTCATGATTTTATTAGTTGTAGCTCTTGGAGCAAAATGTCCCCCACAGAAACCATTATGAAATTCATTAATTATTTCTGGGACTTCTCTTTCATATAAGTAGACTAATAATACTCCATCAAGATGTTTCCAATATAATACTCCATTTTGTATATAATACTTTTGAGCTTGAAGTTTGACTGACCTCATTCTATTTATTGACATATTTTTGGGGAATGACAAAGTTTGTAGATAGGACAAAATTTCTTCATACCATTTACATTCTTCATTTTTTATTCTTCTGTCATCATATGTCTGATCTATGGTAAGAATATTTTCAGATCCTGCTTCTTCTTTGTTAGCCAATAGTTTAGCTAAACCCTACCCTTTGACTGTTTTAACTATTTTGAATTCAACATCATATTGCAAAAGTTTTACCATCCATCTTGCTGGTCTTCCCAATGGCTCTGATTGAGAAAAGATATCTTTTATTGCTATAAAGGGAATACAACAATAAACTTTGTTTGAGCCAAATATACCTTTAAAGTGTTCCAAATATTGGATGACTGCATAGGCATGTTTTTCCAGTAAGGTGTATTTAAGATTTGCTCCTTTTAGTCCTGAGCTCATAAAGGCTATTGGCCTTTCATTATTTTCATTATATTTTTGTGAAAGGACTGCAACAATAGAATGTTCAGATGCATATGAATAGATATTAAAATCCTTTGTATAATCAGGGCAACTTAAAGTTGGAGTGGTTGATATGGCTTCTTTGATCTTGTTAAATGTTTCCATATTTTCTAATGTCCATTTTATTTCTCCAGTTTTCTTCACCATATCATTTATGGGTTTGGTCATTTCTGCAAAATTTGGGACAAATATTCTGATAAAATTTATTTTGCCAAAGAATGACCTTACCCCTTTTAGATTCTTGGGTGGGGGAATTTTAGAAATGGCTTCTATCCTTTCTGGATCAATGCTTATCCCCTTTTCTGAAACTATATGACCTAGCAATTTTCCTTGTGTAGTTCCAAATATGCATTTTTTTGGATTTAGAGAGATTCCAAATTCCTTGCATCGGGCAAAATTGTAGTCAAATGTTCTAGATGATCTTCTGGATTTTTAGAAAAAACTGTGATATCATCTAAGTACACTACTACAATTTTGAACATTAGTCCTTTGAAAGCAAAGTCCATCGCTCTTTGGAAAGTAGCACCTGCATTCATCAATCCAAAAGGTATTCTTAAATATTCAAATGTGCCCCAGGGTGTGGTGAATGTTGCCTTGTGTCTATCTTCTGGATTTATCAGAATTTGATTGTACCCTAAAAATCCATCTAACAGGGACAATCTAGTTGAACCTACTACTGCTTGCAGCAGTTGTTCCATGTTAGGCAATGGGTAATTGTCTTTTAGTGAGCTCTTGTTTAAATTTCTAAAATCCACGCATAGTCTAATGTCCCCATTCTTTTTCCTAACTGGTACTAAGTTGGATATCCAGGAGGAAAATCTGACTTTTCTTATTATCTTGGAGTCCAACAATTTTTGAACCTCTTTTTGCATTACTGGGTGCAGAGTTGGATTGTACTTTCTCTATTTTTGTCTAAAAGGCTTGGCCTCTTCTTTCAAGGGTATTATATGTGTCATCACATCCATTTTGAAAGTTTTGAGATCTTCATAGGTCCAAGCAAAATGTTCTTTGTTCTTTTTTAGGAAACTGATATATCCAACTTTTTCTTTAGCAGGTAGTGCCATGTCTACTTTCACTATTCTGGGTTCTTTCATTGAGCCAATATTAATATCCTCAGATATCACTTCTCTGCGTATAGGTTTATAGGCTTTGTCAAAATCATCAAATAGGCTTTCAAGAGACACCAATCCTTTGGGTATTCTATTAGTTTTCAACTGGATTACTTCTACTGGTTCTCCTATTTGATCTTTTAACTTTTCTTCATCTTTTTCATCACAGATGACATCTGCATATTGATTTTGCAAAGTCATAAAATCCTTAATATCTATATCATCTTGAAAAACCTGAAGATAGACTATGTTATCTGGCACAGAAGGTTTATAGACTGAGATAGTTGGAAATCTGTCCATGTACTCTGTAGTTATTTCTGGGTGATCTAGACCTGAGGCATTCATAACTAAGAGATCTGCAACATGATTTTGTTCTCTAGGAATATATGAAATATTGAAAGCCAAAAATTTATCAATTTCTTCTAGTACTGCATTTCTATATTGCTTAAGTCTAGGATGCTTGGTCTGATATTTACCTTTTATTTGTAGTATAATAAGTTATGCATCCCCTATTATAGTTAAGTAGTTAATACCTAACTCTTTTGCTTTCCTTAGCCCTAATAGTAAAGCTTCGTACTCAACTACATTGTTTGTGCAAGGAAATTGCAATCTGTAAGGTATACCAAGGTAATTTCCTTTAATATCAATCAAATTTACACCTGCACCTGCTCCAGATTGGGATTTAGCCCCATCAAATGACATGGTCCACATTTCTTGGGTTAATACTCGATTTGATTCAGCATCAGTTATTCTCATATCTTCTGGATCCATGTTCTTTGCATCTGGTACTTCCATCAAGAATGGGTTGTGCCATATTGAATAGACTCCCATCCCTTTTTCTTCCATAGAGTTAACTAAGTTAATCATGGTTTCATCTATTTGAATTAACTCTACGGAGTGTTTATTGAATGGTTCCCTTCTTAAAATTATATTCTCCTTATCTGATATGGGGATGGTAGCATAAGACCAGTCTAGTTGTATTGATCCCCCTAGTTGTTCTGCCCAATGCCTACTGAGTAATAGTGAGAAGAATGGGTCAACATCAACTATTGCTACATCCATGACAATGCCCTTTTTGGGGTGTTGGTCTAGGAAAACTAATAATCCAGTTATCACCCCTACACAGGGAATTTGTCTGTTGTCCATTACAGAAATAGGGGCAGAATCTCTAGTACAGATTAATCCCATTTGGTCAGCTATTAACTTAGGCATGATATTATGTGAAGCTCCACTGTCAAGCATGCAATTATGAATCACATATCTTTCCCCTTCATCTGAATTATATCTTAATGACACGTAGAAGGGTCTGATAGAAGATGGTGATCTTGTATCATGTTGATTTTGTCTAGCAACATGACAAGTAGGGTCTTCTTTCTGCTCTACTAATCCAAAAGCTCTGCATACTTGTTCTCTGTATGTTTGAACTTTCATAAGTTCACCAAATGTGATATTAACTTTTTGCTTACTGAGTTTTGACCCAACATCAAATTCTATCTTCTTTATATCCAATGGTTTATTACTTTCTTCTTTGGGAACTTCTTCTATTGATTCTATTACCTCAGGAGTAATTTTGTTAGGGTTCCTATCAATTTTCTCTTTACTGATATTTTTATTGGTGAAAGTTTATCTTCTTGTTTCATTTGTAGATAATTTCTCTATTCTTTCAGGGACTGTTCTATTCCTTAAATTTAAAACATGGGTTGCCTCTAATTCTTCAACCTCTTGAGCAGTGGGAATCAATTTCCCTTGCTTCATCTTATCATATCTTGACTCATGTGATTTCTGCAAGATTTTAGTTCCTTTAGTCACTAAGATCTGAGGATGATGATTTGAAGCATATTTATCCATGTCTTCTTCAAACAACCTTTCTATGGATTCATCTTCAATGGACCAACATGCATTGATTCTTATATCCTCTTCTGATTCTGCATGCATATCTACATTACGTTGATCACTCAGGTGTATTCCACATGCATCAGGGTTATGGGGTGCATCACAAGTAGAGCAAAAATAAGGAAAACCTTCAGCTACATTGGCAGATGGCATTGGGTTAGGGACATTGTTCTGATCCCTATCAGAATCTCTATTTTTCTAGTTGTTATTCCCATTACCCCTATTCCTATTCCCTTCTTCAAAACCATTGTTGTTTCCCCAATTCTTGTTGTAATTTTTCTTAAATGGGGGATGATTATCAACATGTGGTCGCTCTATCTGTGAAGATTCACCATTATTTCCATTTCTTTCAATTCTTGCTAACCTGTTACTCATGTTGTTGAACATTTCTATCATTTGACTAGTCAACTTCTCCACAGGATCAATTTCAGTTCTTCTTTGTATATCAAAATCCACTCTCTTAGGTTTTCTCTCAGGCATGTTAACTTCTAAAGAATAAGGCTTCATCTTACCACTATCAAGCATATTTCTTTCTATATCCATTGCTTTTTCCATACAACCATCAATGGTAGTGGCTTGTTCTTGCCTTAATTCATAGTTAAACTCTCCTTGAAAAGCATTCTTATAAAAACAAATAGATTGAATATCACTAGGCCTGAGGTTGGCAAGGATTTTGTTTCTTGTTTTTGAAAATATTCTGTTAAAATCACTAACAACCTCATTTTCTTTCTTCTTCATAGTGGCTAGCTCAGTTAACAATGATTGTTCATTTTTCCTTTCACCATACTTCTTTAGGAACACCTCTTCCATTTTGGTGAAGTCTGGGATATCATTGTTAGGAAGGGAATTAAACCATTCTCTAGCATCTTTTTCTAAAGTCTGCAGAAATAGTCTTAATACTACATCTTCATGTTCAACTTCCAGACTATCCATTGCATATAAGAAACTTTTGATATGATCCTCTCCAATTTATTGCACTGTTTCCTAAAAACTTAGGGAGGTATTTGTGAGCTTTACTGGGTAAGGCATTTAAATTTACTGGTAATACAAAAGGTCTATATCTATTAGTTCTCCACAAATGAACATTACCTGAGCCATAGCTACTATTGTATTTAATTTCACAGATGTAGTACCTACAGTGGTATGGGTCTAGGCAGTTTGAACGTAGATTGATGAATTATCTACCTTTAAATGAGAATAATCACATATATCTTCTACTACTAATTTTAAACGTTCATCTACAATAATATCAACAGTAATAGTATTCTAGATTTTCTTCACGTACCTTTTACCACTAGAATTTAATCTACTATTATAAATAATATTCTTAAAAAGTGGAGTTTTCTAGGTATGTATAAATACCTCTAGATTCTCGAGTTCTAGAAATAGCTCCTTACCACTTCTCCTAGTGTTCGCCAACACGTTATATTCTCTCCTTTTTATATTTTTCTTCTAGGTTCATCCAATAGAGTCACCAACACTAGGGTGCAGAAAGAACAACGTATACTCTTATCAAGAATACTTGATATTATCTCTCATCCTCACAGGAGTGGGTTCTTGGGGAAAATCAAGAAAATCAAGAAACCAAAAATTCAAGAAAATCAAGAAAGAGAAATTTTCAAGAAAATCAAGAACATAAAAACTTACTTCAAAACATAAACTATGGACATAGGAAAAATAAAGAACTTCTAACAAAGTGAAAATTAAAACATTAGTTCTTTACTTTAACTGGTCATCCATTGATTAAAAATAATCATTGAAGAAAACTTTAAGAAGATAATTGAATCTTTCTAAGAAGTCCTCCTCGACAACGATGCCAAAAAACTATTGGAACCGATTCTTGCATCCGTAGAAAATCAATTGTCATGCTACAAGAATCCGTTTGAAACCAACGAGCTATTACAGGCTCTGGTCGACCTACCTCATGTTATGCTAAACCCGAATATTGCTAAAGAAGATGACAGAACGGGTAAGGAAACCCCAACGACAATTCTTTAATTAAACTTCTAATTTGCACGCTCCAGATTTATATTAAACTATAAGTATTCTTATTAAAATGACCAAGCATGAAAATAACCAACTATTATGCCTTATGTAGACCGGTGCCTAGATT
This sequence comes from Wollemia nobilis, assembly GCA_028583015.1. NCBI lineage: Eukaryota > Viridiplantae > Streptophyta > Pinopsida > Araucariales > Araucariaceae > Wollemia > Wollemia nobilis. Next base: position 18,641,831 of record JAQPPZ010000521.1, read on the forward strand.
CATTGGGTTGTTATAGCAATTTAACAACAATTTTAATTATGAACAGAGAGAAGGGGAGAAGGAAATTAGTATTCTTAATCTCATTCAAATATCGTAATAAAATCAAGAGTTAACTAATGAAAGAAATGTATATAATGCATTCAAATAATGTAACCCATTATACAGATACACACAATACTGAGACAAAGAAATGACAAGAATAAAACCCAGAATTGTATTGATTTCATAAAATATTACATGCAGAGTGGGCGGGATGCCTTTTAACTCTATTTTTCTTAAAGAAATACATCAATACAATGAAGAAGACTCTGTTCAAATAATGTAACAGGTCTCTCCAACTCTCCTTATTCCAATCTGGTAACAGAAGAATCTCTGAATCCTAGGCTCAATAAGACTGGAAATATTCTCAACTTCTTGAACGCTTTCCTATCATACAATCCTGCACAGCAAGGGGAGGAAGAAAGAATGAATAAAAGAAAATAGACACAAAGGAAATACAACAACACAACTAACAGGGCACTCAAGTATACCTCTTAGCAAAAATGCTATTCTCTAATTGCTTGATGCAGAATCCAGACCTGTCTGCTTCCTTTTATAGTTGTTGGTTCTTGATTCTATTATTCTTGGTTGAATTCTGACTGTACACTTGGCAACTTCTGATTGAATCTCCATCTTCATGTTGTCCAGCTAGCGTGCTCGAACTGACTATTAAGGTTCTTCTCTGGACTGAAGGGAGCTCTTTGTTATTTTAATTTGGCCTTTTTGCTCTCTTTGGTTGGCCCTAAACACTAAGGATTCAACATTATAATTTTCCTCTTTGTTCTGTTTGTCTTGGTCACTATGATTTTTTGTTAAGGATCGACCAAGCTGTCATCATGAATATTAGATGAAGGACGGAGGGGGCTCCACGTAATGGTGAAGACAAGGGGTGGCATGCCAGTGGAAAACAAATGGAGTTGCACTGATCATGAGATAGAGTGAAGAAGTAAGGATGGTGAGGGTCTGATGGATGGAATGATGGGGGTAAATGATAAGAAGCGGTAGTGGGTGAGGGTGACATACTAGGAAAAATGTCAGGATGGTCAAGGAGGAATACCCAGGAGGAGGAGGGTAGTGGTAAGTAGGAAGAATATGGGAATGGACAACAAGATCTGGAAACATCTATAATTTGCTTCCATAACTATACTCCGTCGAAGTGCTCCCCTAGTAACTATATTTCGTCGAAGCATCGATTTGAATGGTTTTTGAAAATTGAAACCATGCTTTTTCTTCATGTGCATCCTTCACCTTAAATATTTGTAGAATAAAAATTTAATACATTTGTATTCCTTGTATTCCATTGTTTCTCTTTATTGATGCTCTTAGCTCTTCCCTACTGTCTCTTATTTATAAGCCAGTGACTATGCTTTGTAGTCTTATCTTGTGGTACGCCATTATTCCTGTGAGATATACACGATCTGGTGGCATGCTTGAGCATCAAGATTTATCTTTTATTTGGTTTACTTTGTTCTTAACAAGGTACTGTACATGGGATTTTCTTCGATTTCTTCGAATATTTCCTCCCATGAGTATTCTTCTAGATTCATAGCTTCTATGCGTACTATTTTGACTCCATCTTGGCTATTGATTTTCATAATGTCTTTCAGTGTACCTTGTTGTGAATGAGTCACTTATTTGATTCCTACCTTGATAATGTTGTAGGTATTTCTGTGAAGTAATCACCTTTCTTTGGAGGCTTGGTCCTTTGAATCTTTCTTATGGGTGATTTTACCAATTTTTTTGGTTCGCGATCTTCATAGGTTTCGTCATGGCGGTTTTTGGTACTTTTAAATATTTGTTTTTACCTTTGAATCGTGCGCTACCGTTGGATTGATCTGGGTGTAGCGCATCCGTTGTTGTTCTAAAACCTGTATGATAGTTATTGTACCTAGCTCCTCATATAAACACTTGAAATAATCATGTTTTATTGATCTTCAATTAATCATAATTATCCAATGTTAATCTTCATTATTATTAAACCTTAATAACTTATTTTAATTGATGGTAATCATAAAATACACTTACTTTTCTTTTGCGATCGTCGTTAGATCTTATGGTGGTGAGGCACGATCATTGGATCATACATATGCACATATTCTTTAATAAATGGGAAAAATTCATACATACCTTGACTAAATTAATCAACCTTTTAATATAATGCTTAGATTAACCTTTGATTATCTTCCCATATGTGCACCATTGGATCTAGGTGGTCAATGACCATCGTCATTCGATTCATGTGTTATAAAAAGGTCTTTATTTAGCCTTTGGATCTTTGTCACCAGTTACAGGCCTTCACATCCATTGATTCTCGATTTAGTTTGCTCGCCATTTAGATCACCTAACAAGATGCATGCTATATAATCAATTTTATAGACCTTTGCTTTTCTATTAATCATGATTAAGGCGAAAAGGGGGAAGATTAGTCAATGTATTAAACCCTTACTAAACATGATTAATGTCAATTAATTTTATCCTTACCCATGCCTTTTACCTTCCATCCTACGATTTTGGCACGATCGTCGAATCTGAGTGGAGACAAGCATAGTCGTTGGATCTAATCAACCTACAAGTTAGTTTAATCAAGCATTTATAATATTAATCATGATTAGGGAAAAGGGGAAAATTATCCGATGTATTAAACCCTTGCTAATACATGATTAACTTTAATTAATTTCTTGATCCTTAACACTCTTTAATGCATCTTCAATTAGTGCGCCACCGTTAGATTAAAAATCAATTGAGCTGGTCATTCGATCTTGGTAACTAGCACGATGATTAATCAAATGGGATGCATTCTTTTAATATTAATTTTAAAGTTTATTTTAATCAAAGCAGTCACGATCATTGATCTAAGCTTCGTTCAGCATGATCATTCGATCTGTCGGACTTGCTCGATTTTAATTTGACCTTGACCCATGATGACTTTACTTTAAACCTTTGACTCTTTAGAGGATGTGCAACCATTGATTTTAAATGATGATTGAGCCTTCCATTTTTAGACTTACTCAATACTTAATCAAACTTTGACCATTATGACTCATGCTTAAACTTTTGACTTTTCGAACATCATGTGGCCATTGATTTGATCCTCGATGAAGCACTCGTTGATCTTGTTAAAGGTGCAAGGATTTTAACTTTATTAGAGCCTTAGGTTTAACCTTTGGAGTCTTTAGTGAGCGCGCGTCCGTTGGATTTGGTCCTCGATGAAGCGTTGCCATTAGATTGAAGACAACTTGCTCGATTTTTAAATCTTAGGTTAAGTTTTATTGACCCTTTGACTTATCTTTCGGACTATTTTGTGAGTGCGCATCCGTTAGATTTTCTCAGGTGATGCGCTTCCGTTCGATTAAGTCTAAGGTGCAACCTTTTTACTTCTTGACTATGCTTGACTTTTGACTTATCTTCGGTTTGATTTTATTAAAGCGCTATCGTCCGATTTCTCTGGATCGTGCGTGACCCTTGGATTAAATCTGAGGTGCTCACCAGTTAGCTTAGCGGGGTGCATACCCTTAGGCTTTTAATCAATTAATATTTATTTTAACCTTAGGTTTTTCGGATTTTGAGACCATGGTGAATGTTTAACCGACTTATGATTTAAGGACTTTATTAATCGGTTTAGGCCCAAGGAAAATATTTATGAAGGTCGGACTTTGGCTTTAGGTTTTTAATTTGAAATTTTCTTCCCTAACCATTTGAGGTACTTTGATTTATACAATGAAGCCCACATTATTAAAAAGGCTAAGGTTAGACTTTATCAAACCAACCAATGAAAAATTGAATTACTCACAACAACTTTAAGCAATGACCAACAATATAAGCAGTTTGATTGAAACCAAAAATTTAAATTTGGGGGTTTCAAAGTTGAGTCAAATTTGGCTCCAACAAGGACCAAATGTGTGTAGTGAATTCATTTACCTAATCAAGAGCTCAGTTATGAATCACTACAATCTAGAACCAATGTGTGAAAGTGGACTCAGAGCTTTGGGGAATCAGATTCTCAACCTAAGCATGATGAGAATTTGACCCTATCCTTACTACTCTGATTTTGAGTTTATTACCTCATTTTGACTAAAATGGTTAAACTTGTTATGGATGAAACTGCAAAGCTAGCCTATTCGTTTGAGCGGTTAGAGGTCTCACTTTTAAAATAGACATGTCACCACGCATGAGCATACTCCACTACTAGTCAAGCGTCTATAGCCTCGGTGGAGGTTAAACCCATAGTCAATGATTTGGCTTTTGATTTCTTGAATCTTGGGGATGACTACCCATCCTCCTAAGGGGACATGTAGTACGATCCTTACAACCCAATAGTCAGTTGTGTGACAGAAATAGAGTGGTGAACATTTTGCTTTGGATTTCTTGAATCTTGGGGATGACTACCCATCCTTCTAAGGGGACATGTAGTACGATACTTACAATACAATAGTCAATGGTATGATGGAAGTGGATTTAGAGCTTTGGGGAATCAGATTCTCAACCTAAGCATGATGAGAATTTGACCCTATCCTTACTACTTTGATTTTAGATTTTAATGAAGTAGAGGTACATTAAACAAACACATATAATCTAGAAAAGATAGATAAAATCACAAATGAGCCAAAGCTTTCTTGCATTCTATTCCACAAAAATAGAGCTTTTAGAGACTAACCCCTTACAAATTCAAAATTTCCCCTTTTTGAACCCGTTTTCCCTTTTTCCCACCTAAAACCATCAAAATTCAAATTTGAATTTTGGGGGTAACTTGCCGAGGTCATAACTTTGCACTCGTTGACCCGATTGACTATTAAAGCATGTTTTCAGAAAGGGCACGAGACACACTAAGTGGGGTAGGCCTTGGTGCAATTGAAAATACTCAAATTTGACCTTTAAGACCTTCAAAAATCTCCTGCAAGTTAAACTAGTTTTACTAGTTTTACAAAATTAAACAATTACAATTTTTTTTTGTGTGATGCAAGATCACTCTTACACCACTGGATGCTCCTACATCAGACACCCAGGGTAATTTTAAGAAGTGACCTTCACTTCTCTGTTGTTGAAAGAAAACCAAGGCATTCAACCTCAGCCTTCGACAACCAAGATGAATCTTCAACAGGTCTGCCCTTCCACTTAACCAGATATTCTGCATACTGCCTATTTCTGGTACTTTTGTCGATGCGAGTATCCAAGATCTCTTCTATATCTTCTGTCTCTAGAGTAGATACTGGAATATTCCACAATTCTACTATTGGTCCCTCACCATTGTCTCCTTCATGGTATTATGCCAAATTTGAAATGTTAAAAATAGGTGATATTTGGATTTTGATTTCTTGAATCTTGGGGATGACTACCCATCCTCCTAAGGGGACATGTAGTACGATCCTTACAACCCAATAGTCAGTTGTGTGACAGAAATGGAGTGGTGAACATTTTGCTTTGGATTTCTTGAATCTTGGGGATGACTACCCATCCTTCTAAGGGGACATGTAGTACGATACTTACAATACAATAGTCAATGGTATGATGGAAGTGGATTTAGAGCTTTGGGGAATCAGATTCTCAACCTAAGCATGATGAGAATTTGACCCTGTCCTTACTACTTTGATTTTAGATTTTAATGAAGTAGAGGTACATTAAACAAACACATATAATCTAGAAAAGATAGATAAAATCACAAATGAGCCAAAGCTTTCTTGCATTCTATTCCACAAAAAAAAGAGCTTTTAGAGACTAACCCCTTACAAATTCAAAATTTTCCCTTTTTGAACCCGTTTTCCCTTTTTCCCACCTAAAACCATCAAAATTCAAATTTGAATTTTGGGGGCAACTTGCCAAGGTCATAACTTCGCGCTCGTTGACCCGATTGACTATTACAACATGTTTTCGAAAAGGGCATGAGACAAGATAAGCAAAGCGAGCCCTAAATTTTTGTGCCAAGGCTCAAATCTAGCTGAAAATCCTCAAATTCAACCTCTAAGATCTTCAAAAATCTCTTGCAAATTAAACTAGTTTTACAAAATTAAACAATTATAATTTTTTTTTCGGGTTATGCAAGATCACTCTTACACCATTGGATGCTCATGCATCATTCAAGTATTGTAGAAGTGGTGAAAACCACTATTTTATTGACTATGTTGCATGATAGTATCGATAAGGATTACTTTTTTTGCCTCACATTTTCTTCCAAAGATGGTTTTGGCCATTTTATCCAAGATGTTTTTAATATGTGCTAATTGTTTTTGGTTCAAGATAGTTTTGACATCAGTTCCCAATCTCAAGATCCTCTTAGTGTATATTGTGCAATGATCCTAAGAGAATTTGACATGTTTTTCGGTGATTGTCTTTGAAATGTAGATGCAAGTGAGATGTAATGTTTATGCACTGTGAAATGTACCATGAAATACAGATGAATGCATTGTTTCTTTGAAATGCAAATGGAGTATACAAAATATTTTGCTCTAATTTGCAAAACTGACAACTTCACATATCCCAAGTTTCAAACAATATTCTTTAATGTGTTTGTGGTACTCATGGAGATTTCTACAATACAATTCCAATATTTCATATTCTCCTTATCTTAATTAACATTCTCGAGGACATGAGATGCCATCTTACTCTAAAATACTAGAAAACAACAAAAACTTAGAAGCGGATGAATACAAAACACACAAATCAAACTTACAAACATCAAAACAAAATCCAAACCCAAAACTGAACACGAAAACCAAAACCTATATACAAATGTACAATATGGTACAAATGATGCAACGCTTGAACTATCACTTCCATGGATCCCAAACATGATTAGAGCATTTCAAAAGATAAATAACATGATATGCATGCCAAATATTGTAGGAATCCAAAAAAAATTAGATCAAGCCAAACAATGCAACATACTTCAACTTGCCTCTCTCACCCCACCAATTTGATTTAGTTCCATTAATGATCCTATAGGTGAGATTCAAATCATTAAATTGATTAGACAACATTTGATTTTCAATTATTTCTTGTCTATTATTTAAAATGCCAATTTCACAACTCAATTATGAATTTAGAATTAGGCTTTATTTTCAAATACGAGATCTTGCAAACAAGAGCCTATTTCTAGAAGTTTCAAATCTAATTCATTTTTCAAATTTTTAGGCCAATCAAACTTATGTAAAACTTTGCACGGATATATACTAAATGAGAATCATCATGAGTTTTTATCCTAGATTCCATTATTAACTGTTGATGAATTTGATTTAGCATTTTAAGTGCATCAACTTCTTTTTCATTTATCAAAGCAATCTTATTAGAGGTGTGAGTATAAATCAAATCAAGTTCTTCATTCACCTACAATGGCATTTCATCATGAATAGAATTTAAACCCAATGATCCATTATACAAATCTTCACCTAAATCTTGGATGTTTGGACACAAAAGGTTAGATTTTACATTTTTTCACATTTTCATTTACCAAAACTAGGTGAGTCATTATGATTTCTTTTACCTCCGGGTCTTTATCTTATTCATTGATTACTTGTTCATCAAACATACCAAAATTAGGCACCCAATTAAAAACATGACCATCCTTTTCAACCCTTAAATCTTGTTGGTCAAGGCGTGTGTCAAGTAGCCTTTCTTGATGATCCATCACTTGAGTTACTTCAAATAAATCAACCTCTTTGTCATTTGGTTCCAATTTCTTGTTCACTATCCATGGTATCTCTTCATTTGAATCCTCAAAACAATCATGCAAATTAGTATCCTAATTTTTAATATCCTGAAATGAAAGAGTAGATTTTACATCTTCCTCATCTAAAATAGATGAGTCATAAGAAACATTAACCATTTATTCCCTTTCTATTTCAACAAAATTTTCAATGAATTTATGTTCAACATGATCAAATTTTGTAACCTTATCAAATATTGCAAATGCAATGTCTTCATGTGAAGTGGAAGTTTCAACATCCTGCATATCAAGTGGAATATAAGTTTCATCAATAGGGGTGTGAGAAAATAATACATCTTCATATCTTCCCCAACCATTGTAAAAATCATCATCCAAATTCATGGAATGAAACTCTATGGTATCTGTGACATGATATTTTGATTCTTCCATAAAATCCTTTTCTTCTTCTTCCTTGATTGTAGGATCATTCTTATCTTCCAAAATTTGATGATATTCCAAACTTTCTTCCAAAATATTCTCAAATTGTGCAGAAGTTGTAATATATTCTTGTGAGAAAGCGATTGTGTTATCCTGCATATCAATTGACACAAAGGGTTCATTAGAAGGTTTAAAGTGAGCATATTCATCCAATTTTTTCCAAGAGTCATAATGATCATCTTCTAAAATCAAGTTGTCATGCTCATCAAATTCTTCAACATCTTCTAATTCATAAACATGTTTCTCATCCAATTTAGCTTCACCTTCCTTAGATGCTCCAATGATTTCCAAATGTGGGTTACTCTGTGTACTCAAGTTCATAAGGTTATCATAATCCAAATTGGTAACCCATGATTCAACTTCATCATAATTTGGAGGGTGAGGAATATCTTGATTATCAGTTTCAAGCCTTTCATCCAAAGTGTCTTCCAAGGACCAGTGGTGAAATTCTATTATGTCTCCAAATTCATTTATTGGTTCTCTTCTAATTTCACTTTAAACCACTTCTTTCAATTCTATGGTGGGTTATGTCGTATCACATATCTCCAAACTAGTTAGATTTAGGACACCATTTTTTGAATATTCATGCACTCCTAGAAATGAACTCATCTCCACACAATCCTCATTGGTGGATGTTGGATTGGCAACTTGCACCTCCTCTTGGACTATATCTAAAGTGGTTGTAATATTTGGACATTCAAATTCATCCCCTTGATCATTCACCTTAGGTGTCATTGGCGTGGAGGATGCTATATTCGATGGTTGGTGTAGGTTGGCATTACTAACTCCAAAAGAATAATCTTTCATGGGAACATATTGTGCCTCCACTTGCATTTGTTCTACCATTATTGCAACCTCATAGATTCTAAGAAAATATGAGTCATCAAGATTTTCCTCAATAATCTTAGCAAGTGCGAGGGGTATGGCTCCCATGTATACTTCAATAGCTTCTTCTTCTTGTATATCCAAACTTTCTCATATTTGAGAGTACAACTCACAAAATATTCCATTGAATTGACTCAAGGATTTATTAGGTTCTTTACAAATGGAGGTAAATTGATTTTGCAACATATCTAAGTCAACTTGATTACCAAAATGATAAAGATAGGTTGCTTCTAGTTGGATCCAAGAAGTCCTAACCTCCATGGGTAACTTGCCATACCATAAGAATGATTTGACATCCAAAATGTATGAGAAAAACCTACAAGCAACATCCTCATAGAAAATTTGGGATTGAAATAATGTGCTCTTGTACTCATGCAATTTCTGTAGGTAAGTCAATTTTTGTAGGTATCCTGATGTCACTTCTTGATTTAACAGTCATAGAAACTCCAATAACATTTCAGGAATTGGATGGGGTGTTCCAAACATGGGAAAACACTCATAATACTTTCCTAACGTAGATACCATTTCTTCTCTTAAAGACATGATTTGCTCCTCTAATGTTGCCATTAGTGAAACTCAAAGAATAACTTTATAACTCAATTTGTTAGTCAAATAAAAATATCTTGCAATGAAGCATAAAATGACTAACAATGTTCAAATGAATAACCACAAGTATCATCATGTTAGTGTCATCCAAAATATATGCATCAATTAAAACATGACATGAAAGAACATTCTCAACTTTGCCAAAAGGTTAGACTTAACACATCATCAAATAGAGAATGTTAGAATCAATGAATATGATCAAAAAAATTCATTAGTCAAGACCAATATCTTTGAATAAATATTTCCAGTAACATAAGCCATTTAGCATCTAAATAGCAATAGAATAAATCAACTCAAATCCTCTTAGATCCTAAAGTGCTAAGATTACCAAAGATGCTAATCAAATGAAATTGAAATAGTTAGCAATTAAAACTCTTAAAGTTACACCAAATCACCTCATTTATGTATGAACAATCCAAAAAGTGTTAGATCACTGAAAACCAATGCATGAATTTCTTAGCATAAATAAAATAAAGTAAACCAATTCAGGCCCTCCTTCTAGCACCAAAATATTGAGTGTTAATTTCACCCAATTGTGAAATTACACTTTCCCTTAGGGTTTGAATTCCAAATCCCTCTCTTGCAAAGAAGTTAAACAAAACAACTTCTCTAAGGTCTCTGCTATATTAGCATTTGCATATGTGTATTAATAATCTCAAATAAAGATGTAACAATTTAATGCTTGAAATACCTTAGTGATTGCAAGTAACTGTAAACAAGGGACATGTGTTGGTTTATTTTACCATATGAATTTAATGATTGTTCATGAAACCAAAAGAAAACAAATGTGAGTTGGCCCTCATATGACCACGATGTAGTGCCTTCATTCCTTTTATCTTGAGGATTTTAATGTAGATTTTATCTTCCCTTATTAAGTGGATCTTAATCAAGTTTCATCTTGCATTAAATCCTACTTTTAAACATGTAAACGAAGATTAAATCTATCGATGAATGTGAATCCGAAATGATGAATATGCTCCTTGCATATAACTTCTTATCATGAAGATAAAGATAGCCTTTAATATGATTAACAAATTATCCCTCTTTAGTGAAATTATTTTTCACAAAGAGATAATAATTTATTGCCTTAAAGTAGAGGCTTCAAAATGTCACTTCAAATTATCCCTCTTAAATGAAATCAAATTTTCACAAAGATGAATAATTTAGTGCTTTGAAATAATGATCTTCAATGTAGTGCAAAAATTACCCCTTTTTCATAAAATCAGAATTTTTATAAGAGAGGACAATTTAAGACCCCAAAATGGCAATTTATAAATTGCCATAAAACATAACCCCTTCAATGAAATTGAAATTTTCATGAGGGGAATGTCATCATAGGCTCATGCAAAAGATATAAAGCTGAAAAAAAAATTAAATTTGGCCCAAAAATGAAAATTTTAAAAACTGCAATAAAAAAGCAACTTCGAATAATTTTTAAAAATACGAAATGACTCCGAAGTAAAAACGTCTGAGTGCGTAATGGAAGTATGAAGTATACTCTACGCAACCATGCAATTATTTTTGGATTTTGATTTTTTTGCTTTTTATTTTAATGTCCGAATTTTTTTTTTTTTGAAAATAGAAGTTTGAAAAACTGAAAAATAAAAATCTGAAGTAAATTAAATGCTGAAAATGCAGAAATGCAAAGCTCCATCAGTTTGATAGCACCCCGTCCTGCAAAACCGAATATGTGAGAAGTTCATACATGCAACCTAGCCTATTAGACCTGCAAAACAAGCACAATCAAAACAGGTTAGGTGCTAGCTCCTAGGGTTCAAACATAAATCTTTCAGATTCAGACATTCACATGAAATAACAAAAAACAATTGCATAAAATCCATCTACAAATCTAGAATATGAAAAGAGCAAGATAAACAATTAAATTTTAGTATGCAGAAATCATCTCATTCTTTCTTGCTAACAAAGCCTTAAATTTTTTAAAGCTTTGGTATTAAAATGTGTTTACATTTCAAACCCGACAGCATCTGGCCTCCCAAAAGGTCCAGCCCCTGTACATGCATTCTCTTGGGTTTTTAAAATCATCAGTTTTGCCCTTTCATTTCATTTCACCTACCCTCAATGGCCATTTGTTTCATTTCCTGGCTTTTCATTTTCTCACTTGGTTGCGTTTCATGTTCGCAAACAGTTTGGCTACGTTGATTCTTTTCTATTTTTCACTTTTTGCATGCCATGTGGAATGAAATGCTATATTTTATATCATAGAGCCTCTCGCTACAATTATTCCCTTTTATTTTAATACAACATCATAATTGGACGATGCCCTTTTTCTTTAAACTATCTTCATGCCACACGTCCCTTCGTACAAGGGAAATGGCCCACGTCAACTTGATTTGAATTTTTTTTTAAAAATAAAATACTTTGATGTAGGATTTTTTTATATATCAGAGTATTATAATGCCCTTTTATCATGGAGCATAATAATTTGCCTTTATAATCATCGAAACCCCATCCATTATGCCAACAAAAACTATAGACGCGTGTTGCTGGTTTCATTTGATAGCCACATTAATCCATTAACTAGGGAGGGAATAGTGCAGAAAATCATCTTCAAGGTTTAACCAGTGCTGATAATATTGTATCCTCATCATGTGCCCCGTAGATTCTTTCAGTTATCATCAAATATATATCGGTATTTCAAAACCTGTATCACTGTAGCATCCACGTATTCTGTCCACATCTGACGAACTATCCATGCTGGCTGTATCCTGAAATGCTATGCCTTACAGCTTCTTCATTGAGCATCACATCGGGCGACGCCCACAGTCAGTGCTGGCAGAGTTATCCTCTGGATTCATCCACGTTTTCTACATCGCTCGGACTGCCATTAATGTCCCTCGGGGCTTGGCGTCCCCATCGCACCCATCGACGTTAGATTTCCAATGGCTATTACTGCCTTAACAATCATTCATAAATGCTGGCATACTGCGTTGAAAACGCCCATCTACATACCCTACTTGAATCTAACATTCTCTGCTGCCAGCATATCCTGACATTCATCTGTCGGTGATAACGTGGACAAATTTTCCCCGTCTTTACAAAATAAATGCCGCGGTCTCTCATTTATACACTGCATACCATCTACCATAATGTGGGCCTCATAGCTCTTCATGCTCACTCAGTCGACCTCTACCAAATCAGCACCCTTTCGAAAGTGCTCCTACGTTGACGTCGTATTCGTCTTACCATGTTTGCCCGAGGATCCACGACGTCGATGTTTCCCGTTCATTGCCATGGTTAATAAGGTCCGCGTTGCGTCACTGCTCATTTTCCCCAGCAATGATATTCACGTCTTTGACCTGAGTATTAGTGCTCCCAACACCCATACTAGTCGTATCAACCTCCGCGGATGAAGTGTTGGGTTTTCGTCTGTGTTGGCGACGTCCCCGACGGACTGTCGTATTTCACACTCGAATGGGGTTTGGTTTTTGATGATTAAAACAATTACCGAATGCACACCCACATCCATTTGTCTGCATTGAAATGCATTGGCTATCCACACATACCTTGCTCGAAGAATGCTTGTTTTCAACCACGCATAACCACCAACGATCCTTCGTACCATCGTTGTTCTATCATTGTCGGGTTGTGTTGGCCCCGTTGAGCCCTGAAACCCTGGATCTATATCATTTAAACATTAAAACTGATGCTCCTCACCAACTCGTTCGTTCACCCACTACGACAGCGAGCCCAACAATAATGCACTCATCCTCTTCGTTATTAATCTCAGAAATAGTACTGCTGAATACAGACGTAACGGTTCTCCTACCCGAATACTGTGCTTCTTACTGTCGAGAATCACTGACCATAATCTTGCAGCGACGTTGGCTTGTCATACGCCATGTTCTCGAAGATATCATAATAACCTGCACCTAGTCCATCCTGTGCATTAGCAATCCTATCAAAATTAGAGAAACTATCTCTGGGATATACATTTCTATCTTCGACCTCACTGGGCAATCGTCTTTGGCTCTGGTTACCACCGTTCATTGCTATGTATACCCTCGATCATGGCACTGCTCGAAACCTCCCACGCACTGTCAAACCTTGCTGGCTATGTTCATCGCTGACGTTGATATCTTGGAGTTCCCCAACGCACGTTAGCGTCCACATACTCGAATACGTCCACCTTGGAGTATATCCTCATTTGAACACTTCCATCGTGATTCGTCCCCTTTATTTACCACTAGATGACTCCTTTGAAAATCGTGCCCTTTTTTTAATTGGAACCAACAAGTATATTCAATGATAATAAAAGAGGCTTTAATAAGACTTTTATTTGTTTTATTTATATATATATATATATATATATATATATATATATATATATATATATATATAATAAAACAAATAAAAGTTTTATTTTATCAATACCTTTTATATGTGAACATAAAAGTTTAATTTTATTTGATTTTCGAAGGTAAGGGTTATTATCTCTCCAAATAAGCAAACACTTCATCAAAATCAAAACTAAAAACTAAAATCAAAACATGCAGACACCACATATGGAAACCATACTCAACCAAGGACTTTGAGACTTACAAAATCAGCTTACGGGTAAGTACCATCACAACTACTACTCAAAGACACCCAAAACAACAAGAAATCCAAAATTTTAAGGTGGGTCCCCAAGCTATTGGGTCTAGTTGTGGAGCAGCCTCAACAAGACCTACAAATTAGTTAGGTAGATCATAAGTATGGAGTGGGATTGAATACTTTATAAGAATTAAAGACCAAGAAACCCAATCAATGATCATAGAATATTTTAATTCTATAATCGAGTTGGATGAAAAAATTAGGGGAATTAGAAAAATAACCCAAAACATGAGAGATTTCTTAGTTTTTATTCAAAAAAATAATCTATGGGAGGTTGAGTTGAAGAGGACAACTATACATAGACCAACTATAGGAAAGGCCAAAACTTGATAGCAAAAAATTAGACAGATGCATACTCTCAGATCATTGGCTAGATGAAGGCACTTATGCTAAAATTAATACCTTGACAAGGATTGGTTTAGATTATTGGCCAATAAGAGTTAAAATGGTGGTAGGTGAATTAAAAAAGATCATATTTTAAATATGAGCATATGTGGGAAGACCATCCTCATTTAATGGTATGATAGCATAAATATGAAATTCTTTAGAAAATGGTGGGCTATATACATTTCCAAAAAAAATAAAATTAATGACATCTAGATTAAAAGAATGGAACAATAACACTTTTGAGAATATTTTTGAGAAAAAATAACTAAAAGAGAAACTTTCAAAATTCCAAAAGGGTAAGCAAAATAATCCAAGCCTAGAAGAAAGGGAGTTGCTTAGTGAATATCGTAATATTTTGATTAAGAGAAAATTTGGAGATTAAAATCGTGATAGAATTAGTTAAAAGGAGATAAAACATAATTTTTTTCATAAGATGACAATAGTACAAAGATTAGCATCCATAATTAGTAGAATTAAAACAATAGAAGGGGTCTAGATTGAAGACCAGAGCAAAATTAGAAAGGAGGTAAGGCTTTTTTACCAAAATATTATAGGATCAGAGGAGATTGAAGTTCTTAATGATAAACTACTGCAAGAATTACCTTAAGTTATAACAAATTGAAGACAATAACAAATTGATGGAGCCTATTACACTAGAAGAAGTTTATTCAAATATTTTCTCTTTTAATAAGGATAAATCCCTAGGTCTAGATGGACTCTCTCCAACATTCTATCAACATAGTTGGAAAATAGTGAAGGATTTTTTATTGGTTGTAGTGGACCAATCTAGGATAAAACAATAAATACCTTATCAAATAAATGCAACATACCTTATCCTGATTTCAAAAAAGGATGCAAAACTATTTGATTCAATTAGGCCCATAAGCCTATGTAATATGACATATAAGATAATCTCCAAAGGAAGGAAAAATGGTTAAGACCACTATTAGATAAAATTATTTTAGAAGATCAAGGAGGATTTATGAAAGGAAGACAAATTTTGGACGAGATCATATTAGCTCATGGAGTTACACATTCAACAACTTCAAGAAAAGAGAGAGCAATGATCTTAAAACTTGATATGGATTCTTAAAACTTGATATGGATAAAGCCTATGATAGATTTAAATGGGAGGATTTTCTTTTGTAGTATTAGAAAAGTTTGGATTTGGGAATAAATGGGTTCGATGGATTAAAGCTTGTGTCTCTATAGTATTATATTTAGTGTTGGTCAATGGGTTAGTAATAGAATCATTTAAAGCCAAGCGAGGTATTAGACATGGGATCTCTATCACCATATTTTTTCACTATTATGGTGGAGGTATTAGGTAAGAACTTGAAGAAGGCATACAAAGATAGGCCAAGAAGCAGACTTAAGGCTAGTAATAACATCGACAACATCACCCATTAACAATTTGTAGATGATACAACTCATTTTGGGAGGGTATGGAAAAATGAGGTTAGAGATTTGAATAACTTATTAAAGAAATATAAAAGAGCATTAGGGTAGAAATTTAATAGGACAAAATCCAAAATTTACTTCCTAAACACTCCAACTAGAATCAAAACAAGGATATGTAGGTTACTTCAAATGGAGGAGGTAAATTTACCAATAAACATATCTATAGATATCCTTATTTAAGGGAAGAATGAGGATAGAATTGTAGAATCTAGATATAAGTAAAGTGTAGAATAAACTACCCGTATGGAAAGGTAGATGATTATCGTTAGTAGAAAGTTTAGATATAATGTAAAGCACCAACAAAATAGGAGTACCGCAAGAATATGGAGATATATTTTGGATAGCCCAAGCATTCCAAAAGTCAAAATGTTTGTATGGATAGTAGATCATAGGAAAATATTATCTTGGGATAACATGATGAAAAGGATTCTCATGACACCTCATAATGTGTTCTATGTAAAAATGAGGAGAGTATAGACCATATATTGAGACACTGTTCAATAGTATGAGAGCTATGGAAATGGATTCTTAATATATTTGGTAAATGCATGGTTATGAATTGCATAATTGAAGAATAGTTAAAGCAATGACATATCACTTTTAAAAGTTATGTGTTATAGATAATTTGGGATACGTCAAAAGATACAATACTTTGGACAATATGTCTAGAAAGAAATAAAAGAATATTTAAAGGAAAGGAAAATAATTTAGAGGTATTGAAGAGGAAGATTTATTTAGCCATAGAGGAGTCTAAACCAACCCTATAAACTCACCCAATCCCTAATATTGGAGCAAGGAGCATTGATAGATGGAGTCAAGTCATAAAATGGAATTATGATGTTGGGTACAAGAGAAACAAAAGGAAGAAAAATAATATAAAGTAGAAACCATTGAGAGTGGTATTGGTCAAATTGATTTTTTATGGAGCATCTAAAGGAAATTCTAGAGCGACAATAGGAGGAAGAATAATTAGAAATAATAGGGGTGAGATTTTGTCATATTACACTTTCAATAGTGGACTTAACACAAATAACGAATCTAAAGCTTGGGTGGCTTTGGAAGGGTTAAAAATATACAAACAAATTTAATGGAATAGAGTATGGATGAAAAGTGAATCACTAAATGTAATAAATGCAATTTTAAGGAAAGCAAAGGCTCCATGGAACACACAAGAGATCATTGTGGAAATACAAGACCTTACTACAAAGTTTGGAGGAATTGGGTTTACACATACATTAAGGGAAGGGAACAAATGTGTAGATAGGCTAGACAATAGAGGGGTTTTAATAAAGAATCATGAAGTTAAATTCTCTTTTACATGGTTAGAGAAAGTAGTAAGTTTGTGCTAATTATAAAATGTTGACTGTCAATAAAATAAAGATTAATATTTACTATAATGTTTTTCATTGGTAATTTTTGCTGTACTTTATAACATTAATGTGTTTTCATAAAAACTATTTATTACAATTATTGTGGTTGCGCTTATGCTTTAGGAAGGAAACTAACAATCTAGATCTAATAAAGCAAGCAATGATAGTGCAAAGTTTTGGAAATATTACTCTACTAAGATGCAACACGTAGATAGTAGAGGTGGAGTTTTGGTATTGTGAAGGTTGCTACAGGAAAATGTTAAGAAAAATATTGCTGCATTTTAGAATATTTGTATTTACAAAGAAAATTAAAGCAGATACATAAAATAAAAAATAGCAATTCATACTTATTATGAAAATAAGTGTAGGTATCTAGATATAGCAACTCAATTGAGATGATAATTGAATCTGTTTATAAAATATCAAGCTCTAAAGGAGAGAGTTATGATTTATCAAGGGTGGGGGACTTGAGTAAAATCCATTTTCTCCAACCAAAAAAAAGATTTGGAAGATGGGGGATTTTCTATCAGTTTCTTCTATGGGAGCTTTGGGTAGTATTGTAACAAGATGGAAAAAACACAAATGGGATGAAAATTTGTTATAAGCAACACATAATTGGGTTGTTAGGCTATTTTCGATGAAAGAGGAAAAATTCAAAGTTAGGGTTATGAATGTATATGCTCCAACTATAGTTACTCCTCATGAAAGATGTTTGAAGGACCTTAGCATATTTTTGTTAAATACAATAATTATTCATAATTTTTATCTACGAATTCTTGGGGATGATTTTAACATAGTTCTACCTCCTTTAGAAAATAAGGGTGGTACGCTGGAAAGAGGAAAATATCAAAGTTGGGATTATAAATGTATATGATCCAACTATAGTTACTCCTCATGAAAGATCTTAAAAGGACCTTAGCAAATACAATATTGATACATAATTGTGATATAAGGATTTTTGGGGGTGACTTCAACTTTTTTCTATCTCCTTTAGAAAAGAAGGGTGGTAGTCCTAGATGATTTAAATTAATGCAAGATTTTTCTCCATTTTTTAATTCAAATGCACTTTGGGATGTTATTATTTTAAGTTTTCAACATACATGAGATAATAAAAATATTGGGAAAACTCATATAATGGAAGGATTGGATATATTCTTGTTATCCAACACATAATTGCAAACAGAGTATGTGATCTCTTCAAATATTTTATTGCTAGCAGGATTATATCACATATTTACTCTTTTGATGTGTAGTTTACCCAATAATGGTCATGCAAAGCCATTTCACTTCTAGTCTACGTGTCTCCAATACCCTATATGCCCATTTTTGATAAGTGAAAGACCTTCATTTTACCCCTTCAAAATGCTATAGATATCTGCAGATGCATAGCAGTTTTAAGTTGTTTAACGCAGATTGCAAACCAGCTGTGACCCGTCTATGAATGTCTACGATTTGACTACAAAAACAACAAAGGTGTTCGTGTGACCACTCATTAGAAATATCTTTTCATACTATTTCCAATGGTGTATGATTTTACAAAGTTTGGTGGTACTAACAACACCTAAAATTGAGGTTATGATGTCAAAATAACTTCACTAATATGTTTGCTTACTCACCATGATGATTAAAATTTTATTTATCCAAAAATAAATCTAGATTAGGCCTCCCCACTTAGGGAAATTTTGGTCCCTAAAAATCTTAAAGTCATCAAGTAAGGATATAAATACTTCACCTGGGCCAAAGGTAACCATATTGCCTTGTTCAATATTTTACCTTTTCCACAAACTAACCAAAACTCTTGGTCACCCCTTCTTGAAGTATGAACTTTATTTTCAAGAACCACATCCTCTACAACCTTCTCAAAAGTTGATGAAGTCAGGTCATCCCAACATGGTAGAACTGGAGTATCTTCTTTATCATCCAACAATGAAAGCTCAAACAATTTCAAATTCTCCACATTAACAATAGAATACATTTTCATATAACTTGGAAAGTCAAGTCTGAATGCATTATCCCCATATTTGTCCATAATATAATGTATGGGTTTTAGCTTCTTACCAACTACTTGAAGCCTTTCCTTACCCAAAATCAACCACACCATATATCCAATTTGAAATTGATGTGCAACTCTGTGTTTATCATGGTGCTCTTTGAATTGTTGCCAAGTCTTCAAATTCTCCTCAATTTGTTCATGTATAAGCTGAATTTTTTGGATAAAGCTTAAAGCCTTGCTACCTTTCAACTCATTACTTCCTACTGCATCTGAACCACTTGAAAATACTCCATAAAAAGATGAATGTGATAGAAAACCACAATATACCTCAAATGGTGATAGTTGAGTTGAATGAATAGTCCTATTGTAGCAATATTACATATAAGGAAAATTTTCATCCCAAGACTTTGGTATTTGTTGGTTAAATTCTCTCAACAAACGAACAATGGTCCTATTGATAACTTATGTTTGACCACCAGTTTGGGGATGAAATGCAGTGGATATTTTGAACTTTGTATCCAAAATTCCCCAATGTGCAGTTTAAAACTTGCTAAGAAACTTGGTATCACAGTCACTAATAATGCTTTTGGGTAGACCAAAATTCACAAAAACATGTTGAAAGAATAAATTAGCTACTCCTTCAACTGTGATAGTCTTCTTACATGGAATAATAACAACCATTTATTAAATCTATCAACTATCACATACAAATAATCATTCCCCTTGCAAGTGGTAGGCAACCCAACCACAAAATCCATTGAAATGCTCTCCCAAGGCTGGTTAGGAACTGGTAGGGGAGTGTACAATCCCAAATTTTGGTTACCTGGCTTACTTGTATTATAAATGACACCCACGAATGTATTTGACAACATAATTTTGCATATTTGGCCAGTGCACATACCACTACAAATTTGTTACTATTTTGTGCACCCCAAAGTGACCAGTAATCAATGAAGTATGAGCTTCTCTAATCAGTTAAAATCTACTACCAATTGTAATACAAAGCTTACCAACCTTAAACAACAAGCCATCCTCTAAGTGATAGTCTTCCATCGAGGTATTCTTATTTGCTCCAAGATTGAGATACACATTTTTAAATTCCTCATCCTCCTCATATTCACCTTTATAAGTATCAAAAGCAAAAGGCTCTAACTCCATAACAAGTGAAGCAAGTTTCATGGGAGGTCTAGATAATAGATCAACCAAGTTATTAGCTTTACACCTCTTATACTTGATCAAAAGGTTGAATTGCTACAAGAACCCCATACATTTAAAATGTCTTGACTACTGCAATTTACTTTGAGAATACAAATATTTTAATGGTTCATGATCAGTTTGAATTACTATTCTTTACCCATAAAATAATGCCTTCATTTCTTAACCACTTGTACCAAAGAATATAATTATTTGTTATATGTAAGATAATTAAAAACTTGAAAAAATAACTCAGAATGATAACATACCATATTACCTCCTTGGAGTAAAACTACTCCCATAGCATGGTTGGAAGCGTCAGTCTCTACTTCAAAAGGTAATCTCATACCCGACATGGAAGGAACTGGTGCATTACAAACCTTATCCTTCAACTTTTGAAATGCTTGTTCTTCTTATTTACCCCACACAATACTGCTATTTTTCTATAACATTTTCAGTAGTGGTGCAACCATATGTGATAAATCTTTAATGAACTTCATCAAATACTGAATTGCTCTAACAAAGCTTCTTAATTTAGTTTGAGTTTTTGACTTGGACCACTCTTGGATGGCTACAAATTTTGTTGGATCAATTGAATCTCTCCTCCACCAATCACATGGCCCAAATAAACCAAAGAAGTCTTTCCAAACTCACATTTCTTGATGTTTAATTTCAATTGTGACTACTACAAAACTGCCAATACCTCTCTCAAGTGTTGCATATGCTCCTCCCAAGATGCACTATACACAAGTATATCATCCAAGAAGACAAGTGCACATTTATCCAAAAAATGGACGTAGTACATCATTCATCATTCTCATGAATGTTGTAGGAGCATTGGTTAAACCGAATGGTATAACTATCCACTCAAAAAGACCTTGCTTAGTCTTCAAGGCTATCTTCCAAATGTCTTCCTCCATCCAGATTTGGTGATAACCAGATTTTAAATCTAGCTTGGTGAAATAATGGGCATGCTTCAACTGACCAAGTAAACCATCAATGTGAGGAAGTGGATATCTATTTTAATGGTGATTTTATTGAGTGCCCAGTAGTCAATGCACATCCTCCATGTCCCATATTTATTTGGAACCAATATAATAAGAGAACCCATCGATGATATACTAGGCCTTATGATGTAGGAGCATCTGATGGCAGCAACACAATCTTGCATCAACAAATTTTTTTCTAAGTTTTCGCAACTCGGGAAGGAGAGAGAGAAAGTGCAAGGCAAAAAAAATTATCACGATTTCACGGCATGTCGTGAAATCGCGATCGACATCAGGAGAGAGAAAATACCACTGAGAATGTCACAATTTCGCGACATGTTGTGAAATCGTGACTGTCGTGAAATCGTGACAAAAAGAGCAGTCGAGAGAAGACAGTTGGGAATGTCGTGATTTCGTGACATGTCGTGAAATTGTGACTGTCATGAAATCGTGACAAAAGAGAAACTGAGAGAATACAGTTGGGAATGTCGTGATTTCATGGCATGTCGCGAAATCGTGACTGTAGTGAAATCACGACAAAAGAGCCATCGAGAGAAGATAGTTGGGAATGTCACGATTTCATGACATGTCATGAAATCACGACTGTCATGAAATCTCGACAAAAGAGCAGCCAAGAGAAGGTAGTTGGGAATGTTGCAATTTCGTGACATGTCGTGAAATCATGACTGTCGTGAAATCATGACGAAAGAGCAGCCGATAGAAGGCAGTTGGGAATGTCATGATTTCATGACATGTCACGAAATCACGACCATCACGAAATCGTGACGAAAGAGCAGCCGAGAGAAGACATTTAGGGAAGTCGCAATTTTGTGACATGTCACAAAATCATGACTATCGCGAAATCACGACAAAAGAGCAGCCAAGAGAAGATAGTTTGGAATGTCACAATTTCACGACATGTCGCGAAATTGTGACTGTCATGAAATCACAAGGAACAGCCAGGAGAAGACACCAATGAGAATGTCATGATTTCGCGACATGTCACAAAATTGTGACCAGAGCAGAAAAGCGGGGGCATCCGAAGGCAAAGGTCACGATATCACGACATGTCATGATATCGTGACTTGAAGATAAGAATGGCAGCGATGGAGGAAAATGTTGCGATATCACGACATGTCGCGATATCGTGACCCGAAGGCGAGGAAGGAAGAGATGAAGAGAAAATATCGTGATATCATGATCAAAAGGGAGAAGGAGCGCAAGGAAGTCAAAATGTCACGATATCGTGACATGTTGCGATATCACGACAAACGGCTGGTTCGTGGTTCGAAAAGGCGTGCGTTCCAAGGTGATGTTTTTGAGGTGGTCAAGGGTCTCATTAATGCATGTTTTCATATCCGATAAGTTTGTTGAACACGACGGCCTCTCGAATGCTACGTCTAGAGGTCAAAAATGTCAGATGGTTCTTTAATGCATGCTTTCATGGCGGATCGGGGCAGTTGCCAATTATGGAAGGAAAATTGAAAACTCGACGGAGGAAGCCGACTTTGCAGGTTTTTATAATGTACTCTTCCAGGTGGGTCATTAATGGCCTAGAGGGTCGAGACCTCCATAAAAACTCAAAAATTGTAATAGGTTAGTGGTGGTGGATTGGAGATTGCACGTAGAGTGTAGAGAAAACTAAGCCTGTGCGCTAGTTATTGTAAAGCCTGAGGGCTGTTTCTATAAAAGAGATTCCAAATTAATGAAGAAAATTTGGATTTGAGCGAGTGCGATTTTCTTGTCCCCCATCAGTGGTATCAGAGCGGGAGTTCTTAAGCGTGTAACAGATCGCTGAACGAGAGGCAGTTACACCAGGATCTGTGGAAGGGTTTGTAAGAGAAGAAAGAAGAATGCCTCCATGAAGAAACCGTGGTGGAGTAAGAAATATGGTGCCAGCAGAAGATTTTAGAGCTTTGCAGCGGCAAGTTCAGGCCCTGCAAGAAGAGCTGCGTAGAGGGCACGAGCCCAGAAGGGAAGAAGGAAGTGAAGACAAAGTTGAAGAAGAAGAAGACCAGTTTGAGGAAGAAGAAGAGGCTATAGATCCTACACAGGCCAGGTTGTACAGAGCCATCTCCCAGATTGGAAAGAAACCAAAAATGGAGGTTTCTACATATTCTGGAAACCTAGATCTAGAAGAGGTGATTGACTGGATAAATGATCTAGAGGATTATTTTGAATATGAGGAGGTTGAAGACCCTAATCGGGTCAGATTTGCTAAGACCAAGCTGAAGGGTCATGCCAGCATCTGGTGGAAGGGAATACAGCTAGAAAGGAACATAAGAGGGAAGGAAAGAATAACAAGATGGGATAGAATGGTAGAAAATTTGAAAAGACAGTTTATTCCTACAGATTATGAGTTGGATCTACTAAGGAAAATGCAGAGTTTGAGGCAGATGAGCAAAACTGTCCAAGAATACATAGAGGAGTTTTATAAGATCTCTATCAGAACTAGACATTTAGAGGCAAACAAGGAGAAGGTGGCCCGTTATATCAATGGGTTGAGACCCAGTATCCAAGAGGAGTTGAGCCTAGTTCGGGTGAGCACCATTGAGGATGCTTACCAGTTTGCTCTAAGGGTAGAAGAAAAGCTAAATAGAAGGTTTGAGAGCAAGCAAAGAGGAAGAGGTCATGGAGGAAGGACTGGTGGAAGAAAAGATGAAGGAAAAGAGGAGAAGAAAGAAGAAGCTAGCAGCAGTCAGGCCCAGAAGGAAGATAATGATTACAGACCCCATGTTCAGAACAATGGCTACCCAAGAGGAAGAGGTAGATCTGGACGTGGGTATGGAAGAGGAGGATTTCGTGGAACCTGTTTCCACTGTGGTGAAGAAGGACATCGAGCATTTGAGTGTCCACAACATCGAGAAAAGATGGATAAGAGACCTGAGGGTCCTGCCAGAGCTGCTATAGCAGATGAAAGAACCGAATCAAAACATTCTAAGGAGGTAGAGAGAGGAGAAGTCATGGTCGCAAGGAGAGCCATGCTGATTGAGGAAGACAAACCAGAGTAGAGGAGAAGCCTATTTCGCACGAGGTGCAAAAGCATAGGTAAAGTCTGTAACATGATTATAGACAATGGCAGCACTGATAACTTAGTCTCCGATGAAATGGTCACTAAGTTGCAGCTGGAGAGGAGGAGACACCCGCATCCATACCGGATTGTGTGGTTGTAGAAGGACCATAGAGCATGGGTCCGTGAATAGTGCTTAGTCACGTTCAAAGTTGGGAGATACCAGGATGAAGTCTTGTGTGATGTTTTTCCTATGGATGCTTGCCATTTGCTGTTAGGAAGGCCATGGCAGTTTGATCGGAGTGCAGTGCATGATGGTCATGCAAATACGTACTCCTTGACGAAATATGGAGTGCGCCACAAGTTAAAGCCATTACAGGCAGTGGACGAGAAGGTGTGCAGCAGTGCCAAAATTTTTCTGGTAGAAGGCAAAAATTTTTTTTGCCAGGAGATGGGGTTTAAGCGGGCTGCAGAGGCAGGTGCACGTTTGGAGATGTTGCAGAAAATGGTGACCGAACAACATAGAAGTGAAGGTCACTTCTCCATCAACCCCGGGTGTCTGATGCAGGAGCATCCGATGGTAGCAGTGCAATCTTGCATCAACAAAATTTTTTCTAAGTTTTCGTAACTCAAGAAGGAGAGAGAGAAAGTGCAGAGCAAAACAAATTGTCGTAATTATGCAACATGTCACGAAATCATGATCGATAACAGGAGAGAGAAAATGCCATTGAGAATGTCACGAAATCGTAACAAAAAGAGTAGCCGAGAGAAGATAGTTGGGAATGTCACGATTTCGCGACATGTCGCGAAATTGCGACTGTCATGAAATCATGACAAAAGAGCAACCGAGAGAAGCTAGTTGGGAATGTCATGATTTTGTGACATGTCATGAAATCATGACTGTCATGAAATTGCAACAAAAGAGCAGCCAAAGAGAAGACAATTGGGAATGTCATGATTTTGTGACATGTCACGAAATCACGACTGTCATGAAATCCTGACAAAAGAGCAGCCGAGAGAAGGAAGTTGGGAATGTCGTGATTTCGCGACATGTCGTGAAATCATGACTGTCACGAAATCATGATGAAAGAGCAACCGAGAGAAGGCAGTTGGGAATGTCGTGATTTCGTGACATGTCATGAAATCACGACGAAAGAGCAGGCGAGAGAAGACAGTTGGGGATGTCGCGATTTTGCAACATGTCACAAAATTACGACAAAAGAGCAGTCAAGAGAAGACAGTTTGGAATGTCATGATTTCACGACATGTCACGAAATTACGACTGTCACGAAATCGCGACAAGGAGCAGCTAGGAGAAGACACCAATGAGAATGTCGTGATTTCGCGACATGTCATGAAATCATGACTGTCACAAAATCGTGACCAGAGCAGAAAAGCGGGGGCATCCGAAGGCAAAGGTCATGATATCGCGACTTGAAGATAAGAATGGCAGCGGTGGAGGAAAATGTCATGATATCGCGACATGTCGTGATATTACGACCCAAAGGCGAGGAAGGCAGAGATGAAGAGAAAACATCGCGATATCGCGACATGTCGTGATATCGTGACCAAAAGGGAGAAGGAGCGCAAGGAAGTCAAAATGTCACGATATCATGACATGTCGCGATATCATGACAAACGGTTGGTTCATGGTTTGAAAAGGCACGCGTTCCAAGGTGATGTTTTCGAGGCGGTCAAGGGTCTCATTAATGCATGTTTTCGTATCCGGTAAGTTTGTTGAACACGACGGCCTCTCGAATGCTGCGTCTAGAGGTCAAAAATGTTAGATGGTTCTTTAATGCATGCTTTCATGGCGGATCGGGGTAGTTGCCAATTATGGAAGGAAAATTGAAAACTCAGCCGAGGAAGCCGACTTTGTAGGTTTTTATAATGTACTCTTCCAAGTGGGTCATTAATGGCCTAGAGGGTCGAGACCTCCATAAAAACTCAAAAATTATAATAGGTTAGTGGTGGTGGACCGGAGATTGCATGTAGAGTGTGAGAAAACTAAGCCTGTGTGCTAGTTATTGTAAAGCTTGAGGGCTATTTTTGTAAAAGAGATTCCAGATTAATGAAGAAAATTTGGATCTAAGCGAGTGCAATTTTCTCGTCTCCCATCAGTGGTATCAGAGCGAGAGTTCTTGAGCGTGTAACAGATTGCCGAACGAGAGGCAGTTACACCAGGATCTGTGGAAGGGTTTGTAAGAGAAGAAAGAACAATGCCTCCATGAAGAAACTATGGTGGAGTAAGGAATATGGTGCCAGCAAAAGATTTTAGAGCTTTGCAACGACAAGTTCAGGCCCTGCAAGAAGAGCTGCGTAGAGGGCACGAGCCCAAAAGGGAAGAAGGAAGTAAAGACAAAGTTGAAGAAGAAGAAGACCAGTTTGAGGAAGAAGAGGTTGTAGATCCTACACAGGCCAGGTTGTACAGAGCCATCTCCCAGATTGGAAAGAAACCAAAAATGGAGGTTTCTACATATTCTGGAAACCTAGATCTAGAAGAGGTGATTGACTAGATAAATGATCTAGAGGATTATTTTGAATATGAGGAGGTTGAAGACCCTAATCGGGTCAGGTTTGCTAAGACCAAGCTGAAGGGTCATGCCAGCATTTGGTGGAAGGGAATACAACTAGAAAGGAACAGAAGAGGGAAGGAAAGAATAACAAGATGGGATAGAATGGTAGAAAATTTGAAAAGACAGTTTATTCCTACAGATTATGAGTTGGATCTACTAAGGAAAATGCAGAGTTTGAGGCAGATGAGCAAAACCATCCAAGAATACATAGAGGAGTTTTATAAGATCTCTATCAGAACTAGACATTTAGAGGAAAACAAGGAGAAGGTGGCCCGTTATATCAATGGGTTGAGACCCAGTATCCAAGAGGAGTTGAGCCTAGTTCGGGTGAGCACCATTGAGGATGCTTACCAGTTTGCCCTAAGGGTAGAAGAAAAGCTGAATAGAAGGTTTGAGAGCAAGCAAAGAGGAAGAGGTCATGGAGGAAGGACTGGTGGAAGAAAATATGAAGGAAAAGAGGAGAAGAAAGAAGAAGCTAGTAGCAGTCAGGCCCAGAAGGAAGATAATGATTACAGACCCCATGTTTAGAACAATGGCTACAGAGACGAGGTAGAAGGTAAAAAATGTTTTTTTCCAAGAGACGAGGTTTAAGCGGGCTACAGAGGCAGGTGCACGTTTGGAGATGTTGCAGAAAATAGTGACCAAACAACATAGAAGTGAAGGTCACTTCTCCATCAACCTCGGGTGTCTGATGCAGGAGCATCCAGTGGCAGCAGCACAATCTTGCATCAACAATTTTTATTCTAAGTTTTCGCAACTCAGGAAGGAGAGAGAGAAAGTGTAGGGCAAAACAAATTGTCGTGATTTCGCGACATGTTGCAAAATTGCGACCGATAGTAGGAGAGAGAAAATGCCATTGAGAATGTCACGATTTCGTGACATGTCACAAAATCACGATAAAAAGAGCAACCGAGAGAAGACAGTTGGGAATGTCACGATTTCGCGACATGTCACGAAATCGTGACAAAAGAGCAACCAAGAGAAGATAGTTGGGAATGTCGTAATTTTGTGACATGTCATGAAATCGCAACAAAAGAGCCATCAAGAGAAGACAGTTGGGAATGTCGCGATTTCATGACATATCGCGAAATCATGACTATCGTGAAATCTCAAAAAAAGAGCAGTCGAGAGAAGGCAGTTGGGAATGTCGCGATTTCATGACATGTCGTGAAATCGTGACTGTCACGAAATCACGATGAAAGAGTAGCCGAGAGAGGGCAGTTGGGAATGTCATGATTTCGTGACATGTCACAAAATTGTGACATGTCACGAAATCATGACTATCGTGAAATTGCAACGAAAGAGCAACCGAGAGAAGACAGTTGGGGATGTCATGATTTCGCGACATGTCGCAAAATTGTGACTATCGTGAAATCACGACGAAAGAGCAACCGAGAGAAGACAGTTTGGAATGTCGAAAAATCGTGACTGTCACAAAATTGCGATAAGGAGCAGCTAGGAGAAGACACCAATGAGAATGTCATGATTTTGTGACATGTCACGAAATCGCGACTATCGTGAAATCACGACCAGAGCAAAAAAGCAGGGGCATCCAAAGGCAAAGGTCATGATATCGCGACATGTCACGACTTGAAGATAAGAATGGCAATGGTGGAGGAAAATGTCGCGATATCACGACATGTCGCAATATCGCGATCCGAAGGCGAGGAAGGCAGAGATGAAGAGAAAATGTCGCAATATCATGACATGTCGTGATATCGCGACCGAAAGGGAGGAGCACAAGGAAGTCAAAATGTCACGATATCGTGATAAACGACTGGTTCGTTTGAAAAGGTGCACATTCCAAGGTGATGTTTTTGAGGCGATCAAGGGTCTCATTAATGCATGTTTTCATATTCGGTAAGTTTGCTAAACACGACGGCCTCTCGAATGCTGTGCCTAGAGGTCAAAAATGTCAGATGGTTCTTTAATGCATGCTTTCATGGCGGACCAGGGCAGTTGCCAATTATGGAAGGAAAATTGAAAACTCGACCGAGGAAGCCGACTTTGTAGTTTTTTTTTATAATGTACTCTTTCAGGTGGGTTATTAATGGCCTAGAGGGTTGAGACCTCCATAAAAACTTAGAAATTGTAATAGGTTAGTGGTGGTGGACTGGAGATTGCACGTAGAGTGTGAGAAAACTAAGCCTGTGTGCTAGTTATTGTAAAGCCTGAGGGCTGTTTCTGTAAAAGAGATTCCAGATTAATGAAGAAAATTTGGATCTGAGCAAGTGCAATTTTCCTATCCCCCATCACCTTACAAGCCCTTGTTCCAATAATTATTGGACTTGTCTCTTCACCTCATCAGAATCCAATACCGACTACATATACAATCCAATGTTTAGTACTGGTAAATTTGGTAATAACTGAATCTCATTTTCCACCTCTCTTTGGTGGTATACCGTGAGGTGCCTACATGATGTCATGGAATTCTTGGAGCAACATATTTAATTCTCCTTTTTTCCTAGAAGTACAATCAACTGCCTCCACTTCATGTCTATTTGTGAATGCAAAATCAAGCAACACCAAAAATATGAAATATTAAAATAAACAAGCAATGTAAATACACAAATGATTGCACAATAAAATATATTCTTTTATTAATGCTTGTGGATATCCAACATTACAATCAAGAATGCCCAAAATGTGGAGTTTACAAAGCTTGTTATTTGATACAATTTATTACAATACACTAGGGTTCTCTGAAACCCTAGTTAACAAATTATTGTGATATCTTCATGCATGATATGGTCACAACAGATTATGGATGGGCTTTTGATATCCTTGATAGGGCCACCCAAGCTTCAAAATCTACCAATGAATGTGATCCTCAAACCTGCACATACAACAAACAAACAAGGATTAATAACATCTATGAGGGCTCCACTACGTGAGACCCTCAAAAGAAATTACTAAACCCTAGTTGCATAAATAAAACTATAAAATGTATCTAAGAATACTAAAAATAAATGCAATGAATAATTTAACTTATCTATGCTAACTTTTCTCTTTTATATTCGTTATCGTTGTAGATGGTGGTTACACAAATGTGCCCTAATGGTACCAGAGAGCTATAGGGCTACAAAAATAGGATGGGAAATGCCCGTGGGTGTTTTCTACTGACAAAAAATGGCCAGAGGTGCCTGGTAGGCTCTGGTGGGTGCTCTACAAACTTTGATGGGTGCTCAATAAGCTTCGAGGGACGTTCAACGACTAGGGGGAAGGTTGCAAAACCAAATTGGGTTCACGAGATAGATGGTGACAGATGCGACAGATGCGAGGGGAAGCAATGGAGGATGGGAGTGGCGAGGATGCTTGGGTGCTCAAGGATTTAAGGCACAAGGGATCAAGGAACTCAAAACATCAAGAAAATGGGAAAACTTAGGAGACTTTAGAAACTTAGGGGCTGAGTCATCAAAATGACTCCTCTTTATAATCTTCCCTAAGGCATGCTAGGGTTTTAATGACATGAGATGTGTGGTCAAGATTAAAACATGATGGAGGGTGGAGATTAAAGTGGGGTAAGTGGCATGGATTAAGGTATATGGATGGCTAGGATTAAAACATGATGGATGGTTGGGATTAATTCATACATATATACATATATTTATTAAAGATATGAATATATTATATAAAATATTATTATTTAAATATATATTAAACAAATATATATAAATTTATATAAATAATGGGTAATATGGTGGGAAACCATGGATGGATGACAAGTGGCTAAATTTTGGTGTCTACAAATACCCCTTTTTGTACCATGTTGCGTGAAACACAATGTGGTGCAAAAATACGAGACACCTAGTTTGGCTTGATGAAGACGCAACTTACTCTTGTTGGAATGTGAATATTGAACTTGAAGACAAAAGAATTTTGATTGTGTAGATTACCCCCTTAATAGGAAAATGAGTGATGGATGCATCTCATGAGCCAATTGAAAAATTTGTGCCAATGATTATGTGAAATATATAGTGCAATTGTGGATGATATAAATGATGTGATGTCATTTTTGCCCCAACAATGGAAGGGGGTTAAAATATGCAAGTGATTGATTCTATTTTTGCCCTAATAGAGAAAGGGATTTTTGCCAAGTGTAGATGCCATGATCATGTAAGATGTATCCCATTGTGGGAGATCAAAATCAAATCTTGCTACCCCAAGTTTGGGGTGATTCTATGTTGTTGAAGAAATTACCGTATGGCGTCATTGAAATATAAAGTGATGAATATGCAAAATATCATGAACTAATCACCCTAAGATTGAATGATTTATTAGAAGCGTATCCTAGTTGACTCTACACAATTCCTAAATGTTAAGAAGAATGATGTATTGTAATTTATCCATGTTTCAAGCCCCACAGACAAGGCTATCAATGACAACTGTTGAGCAAATTGGTCTTGGTATAGTTTCACTCAAAAGGTGAAGTACCAAAATTGATTTTGTTTTCGATAAATGAGATATTGGATGATGAAAAAATGGCCAAGTTTCCTTATGATGATTTATTCATATTATCGAATTGCATGGATGCAAATCATTGCAATCGCCAAGGAGATAGAATAGACCACTAGATACAAGGTTCACTTGAAATTGTATATGACTTGGAAAAATATGCAAGTGCAATGATTGATGGATGAAAATGATGTTGAAATGAAGATGCGACGATGAAAAATGCATTTGTGATTGAATTGAGTGATTTTTGTGAAATTATATATTTTATTTGGAGTATTTTAAAGCAATATTGGACAATTTTGTCCCACTGTGATTGCCATTTATGAATGCAAAATCAGGCAACACCAAAAAAATTAAATATTGAAATAAAAAAGCAATCTAAATACACCAATGATTGCACAATGAAATAGATTATTTTATTAATGCTTATGGATCTCCAAAATTACAATCAAGAATGCCCCAAATGTGGGGTTTACAAAGATTTTTGTTTGATACAATTTATTACGACACACTAGGGTTCTCCAAAACCCTAGTTAAAAAATGATTGTGGTGTCTTCACATATGATCTAATCCCAAAATACTGTGGATGAGCTTCTGATATCCTTGATAGGGTCACCCAAGCTTCAATAGCTACCAATGAATGTGATCCTCAAACCTACACATACAACAAACAAAAAAAGGATTAATAACATCTGTGAGGATTCCACTGGTTTCATAAAGAAAGCTATAAAATGGATCTAAGAATACTAAAAATGAATGCAATGAATAATTTACCTTGTTTATGTTGACTTATCGCTTTTGTATTCGTTATCACTGCAGATGGTGGTTATGTAGATGTGCCCTAATGGCACTAGAGGGTTGTAGGGATATAGAAATAGGATGAGAAATGCATGCGGGTGCTTGCTACCGATCAAAAATACCTAGAGGTTCCTAGCAGACTTTGGTGGGTGCTCTACAAAATTTGGTGAATGCTCGAGAAGCTCTAAGGGGTGTTCGACGGTTGGGGAGAAGGTTGCAGAACTATATCTGGTTCATGAGATGGATGGTGATGGATGCAACAGATGCGAGGGGAAGTGATGGAGGATGAGAGTGGTGAGTATGCTTGGATGCTTTAGGATTTAGGGCAAAAGGGTTCAAGGAACTCAAGACCTTAGGAAAATAGGAAAACTTAGGAGACTTTGGAAACTGAGATGTTGAGTCATCAAAATGACTCCTCTTTATAATATTCCCTAGGGCATGTTAGGGTTTTAATGACATGAGATGTGTGGTCAAGATTAAAACATGATAGAGGGTGGAGATTAAAGTGGGGCAAATGGCATGGATTAAGGCGGATGAATGGCTAGGATTAAAACATGATGGATGGCTAGGATTAATTCATACATATATTTATTATATATATAAATATAATATATAAAATATTATTATTTAAATATATATTAAACAAAAATATAAAAATATATATAAATAATAGATAAATGTTGTGGGAAACTATGGCAGGAAACTATGGATAGATGACAAGTGGCTAGATTTTTGTTACTACACCATCACTTTGCAAGTCTTCACCTACACCTCTCACCATGAGAAGCACAAGCCTCTTGCTAGCATTCACCATACACTTTGTTTGTTGAGCAGTAACCGACTGAAATTTCTTTCATAAATTCTAAATCCTTTACCATATTTCACCAAATGCCACTGGTTCAACCTTCTATAAAAAACATCTCTTTCCCATAAATATGTGTTACCAAAGACTACTTAGCATATATTTAGAGGTACAATGTCACAAACTACCTCATCTTTAAACTTATCATCAATGGCAAATCTAAATGTGCGTTGCTTAGTTACCTATAATTCTACATCTTTGTGTATCTACCCCAATGGATAAGATTGAGGATGATATTTTACCTCCAATCCCAACTACTATACTAATTTTTTTGAGATAATATTTCTTTGTGATCCATAATCATACAATGCAACTACCTTTGTCATCTTTATTTGGATATACATTGAAACAAATTCTTCTTTTGTGGTTTATGAAACTATCTCCTCCTTTATAGCTTGAACATGGGCTTGTCCACAAGTCTCAAAAGTCTATAGTTTATTTTTCTCTTTCTTGGCTATACAAGCCAATTTTTATTTAGCCTCTATAGTGCTAATACAGTCCTCATCTTGCTGACACACATTGGTTGATTTATTTTTACCTTTGGTCATCCATTTGGGCTTCTTTTATGGGTGCAATTTTCAACATTTTTTGTAGTGTGCCCATTAACCTTGCAATATTCATATGTTTTTCATATTTTTACACTATTGTAGAAGCCTTCTTGGTCTAATTTTTGCTTTGTTTTTGTGGTTTTTCTACATTTTTACTACCATTGGGCTGATTAGAGGTCTGGTGCATTTTATTCGCCTTCCTATTCTTCATATCCAAGTATATTTACTTGACACACACGTCATCTATGCTTGTGACACTGAAATGTGCCAACTCTATTCTAATATGGTAATGCAATCTATCCTTGTACTTATTTAGAATTGATGGATCCTACAAATTTATGTTCAATAACACTGTTTGCTTCTTGTATTTAGTGGTGTATTATTGAACATCTTGTCCTTGTTTTTGCCTCAAAAATTGCCACCTCTCTTCCATCATTTCTTGTTATCCAACCAGATAGAATTGAGCTTTGAGTGCAACCACACATTAAGACCATGTTTGTACATGTGGTTTCCTATTAAGAGCCAAACCAACAACATATGCCTCCCACCATGTGAGAGCATGTCCTCCAAGCTTCAATCTAGAAAAACGCACTTTTTGAGGCTCCGTTTAATGCTTGGTACTGAAGTATATCTCCAACTACTTCAGCCAACCGTCCAACTTCTCAGGATCCAACTCTTCATTGTAGATATGTCTAGTTTCACCTCCATATTAAATGGGTTAGATACCAAATGTACCTTATTAGAAGCCAAATCACCTTCATCCCCCCCCACATGAATTGTTTGCTCCTAATTTCTAGACTGATTTAGCTGGAATTGCATCATCTCCATAATTTTGGTGAGTTGCACAAGAGTTCTTTTCATATTGAGGAATTTGCATTCATATTACTCATCAAAAATTCATGCTTATTGTTCTTCAGCCATTGAAGTATTTCTCTTCGTTCTCCCAATTTTTGGGTTATAAGGAACTAACTCCAAATTTTGAGACCTTCTACCTTACATACACAGGCCTTACGAAAGAACTTGCTCTGATACCACTTGATCCATAATGGTAAACAAACTGTAACTATTCTTACAATTAAGATTTGAAAGATGTATTAAAACTCAATTCAATTGCTATTAACTACCAAAATTCAATAGTGTAATTCATAAAACATTCACACAAATTAGACACAAATTTATAGTGGTAAAACCCCAATGTGGGAAAAAATCAACTATTCGAGAGAGCTCACTACTTTTTTAATGAACAAAAAATACAACTGCCACCTTCGAAGGGCTACCAAGCATTGCTACTGTAATGAAAACAACCAATAATATACAACATTTTCACCCAACAGTCTGCAATAATTCACCATAAACATAGCTCCATCCCTTATCTCCAATCCCTCATTAAACATGAAGAGATGCAAAAAATAAAAAAAATAATTGATCCAATAAATCCTGGTCTTTTAGCTACCAAGCATGTCTTTTGGTCTCCAACTGCCTTTTGGTATTCTATTGTCAAAAGTACCAGATTGCCATTTTGGAACATTTACAACTTTTGGATTACGTGTCCAATTGACCTAAACATTTTACCATATATTCTTAGTAGTTCGAACTACATCTGGTTAAAATTTGAGATCCTAAATCTTTATGAGTCACTCCCAACATGTCCACGAATATGACCACTGAGGCTAATTTTTACATAGTTTTCCAACTGTCAAAAGTATGCATTCCAGTTTTGTAACAAAATATGAGGATGCCTACTTTGAGAGGCCATACATTTCATTCTATTTTTCCAATTTATTTTCTATTTAAATTGTTAAAAAGTACTTTCCAAGCTCTTTCCAATGATATACTACATGCCCATTTTTGATAAGTGGAAGACCTTCATTTTGTGTCTTCAAAATGCTATGAATGTCTATAGGTGCCTGATAGTTTTAAGTTTTTTAAGGCATATTGTAGCCCAGTTGTGACCTAGCTCCGGATGCCTATGAGCCGATTGCAAAAACAACAAAGGTGGTCATGTGACCACTCGTTGGAAAGGTCTTTTCATACTCTTTCCAATGGTGTATGATTTGACAAAGTTTGGTGGTACTAACAACACCCAAAATTGAGGTTATGATGTCAAAATAACTCCACTAAGATGTTTACTTACTCACCATGATGATTAAAATTTTCTTTGTTGATGTTTGAATTTGAGAGAGAAATACTCCCTCTTAATGTAGACTTATTACTTTGATAGTTAGGAGTGTCAGGTTCCATCGATTATGCACTCCAAATACATTTATTATAAAATACTTCATTTTATACATATAGAATTTAATGCATGAATTATGTTTCTTCAATGTCTTCAAGTGAAGCATGTATTACCATGCATCCAACATAATTTATTAAATTAATTGATTAACAATTTTTAGCTTACATATGATGGAATGAAAATTGTGTATGACTTCTTTTGTGCCTTTATCTTTCTCAACTTTTTATTATGATCAAGTCCTATATTCTTTGCAATTTCTCCTTTTATCATAAGTTTTGTGATATAATAAATGAGATGTATATTTTGAATGTAATATCTGGCAATTAATTGCAAATTTTTTTCCTTGGAATAGAATGTAGCAACCCATAAATTGCTTTATTGTCTTTAGAATTGAGCCATTAGGACCCAATAGTTGTTGTTTCTATCTAAAAAACATACCCTTATCATGAATTATGTTGTCAATTTTGGTGATATCATAATGCATTGTATCATTCAGTATCTTGATTGCTTGTAGTGTTGGTACACTTCTTAAAAATAGTCTTATAGGACCATATAATTTGATAATGATGTATGAATCTCTTGTTTGAGTCACAAAAATAGATAATATTCTTTCAACAAGATCTAGTTTTAAAGCTATCCCATGCTTCTTCAATGGTTTATTCTCAATAGGTGATTCATTCTATAAATGCTTTTCTTTATACTTGGGGAAATGAGTAGAAAAGAAATTAACTTTGAATGTAACATCTTCATTCTATAATTAGAGGTATCTTATAGATTGTGATTATAATAGTTTCCTTTGTATCTAAGCACTATTGTCCCTTGTTGGTTACTTGACCTGAAGTGAGTTTATAGAAATTTTCTTGTATAAATATTTAGATGATTTGAATGCATATAAGTTTCTCAACCTGTCGTATATCTGGAGTCATACCAAATATTTTTTTCATTGTCTTGTCTTTGCTCATGTGACAAACACATTCTTCTTTTTTTTCTTTTTTAACTTGATTCTCTTTGGATACATTGTTTTGTTGTACCTTTATCCAACTTTGATTTTGTATTCCTAAAGATGACCTTTCTTATTGCCAATTCATCTCTTGTGAAGGTGATCCATTTTTAATGGATTATGCTAACATTCCTTCATGGCGTGTTTGTTTCTACCATAATATTTACACATGTTTTATCTATGGAAAGTACTTCTTTGAGAATATTTTATTTTATTCTGATATCTTTGAAATTTGTTTCTTTGTTGGAAGCATTGTGGAGGTCTCATGCCTCTTCTGAATGGTTGCTTCCCTCTTTGACTTGTAAGTAGTAAATGTTATTCATATACTACTGGAGATATTATATTATTTGGTAACATGTGGTACATTTGTAAAAATTAGATTTAGGGAATGTGTTTATATTGTGTCTAATGTATGTCTCAATGTGTGAGAAGTGTCCACATGTTATGTAATTAAGTGTGCATGTGTGCAAAGTGAGGTGTGAGTTGTGAGAGTGAAAAGTGCCAAGTAAGTAAAGAGTCATAGGAGTTAGGTATCAAATATGCAAGTGAATAGTCACATATGTGGTAAGTGTAAAGTGAAGAGTCATGAGAGTTTTGTCATATGTGAGGAATAGGAAAGGATACATTTCTTGAGTTTTTGAGAGCAATAGTTGAGTATTGAAGAGTCACCTTGTAAGGTTATATTATGGAGATAAATATCCATGCATTGTAATACAATTTGATCTCATGTAACTCAAAATTGGTGATTTATGAATAATATTTGAGTGATTTCTTATTGTGAAATATTATTTTTATTTTGTGAATGTGATTTTTTTTTTTGGTAAGTTGGAATTATATTACAAGCGAGTTTTGAAAGGATCCCAAAAACCTTCTTACAATAGGTCAAAAGACCAAACCGAGGGTTAAAACCCAAATGACACATCCCACCCAGTGGGAGACTTATTACAAGGATGAAGATAAAATCCCGTCTAGCAGGAAACATCCAAAGACCACCACATTTTGTGAATGTGATTGATTGATATTGATATAAACTATTTTTCTAAGGGTTCACGGTCCCCTCGTATTAGGGTTTGAACTTGGGTCTCCTGTATGAAAACCCAAGGGCTTACCACTATGGTATCCCTCACAAGTCTATCAATTTTTTGGTAACATTTTAAAAGAAAAAAGGAAAACTACATATTGTTAGAACTCAATGTTTCGATTGATTGTATTTTTGAAATGAAGGGTATTTAATACATAGGATGCCTATAAAAAAACCTACAACTATCTTGTCCTATACCACATGCATGAACCTTTTGAGGGGTGGTTATACCTCTTGAATTCTCACATGGTCTATAACATAATAACTCCTAACATACCCCCTTATTACATCATAGTCATAACTCTATTTTGCTTATAAACAAATAATAATTGCTAGGTCATGATCCATAATGGTAGCCAAACTATGACTATTATTACAATTACAAATTTAAGAATTGAAAGATATATTAAATCTCAATGCGATTGCTATTAACTACTAAAATTCAATAGTGTAATTAACAAAACATTCACACAGATTAGACACATAAATTTATAGTGGTAAAACCCTAATGTGGAAAAACATCCACTGTCCAAGAGAGCTCATTGCTTTATTAATGAACAAAAATACAACTACAACCTTCGAAGGACTACCAAGTATTGCTACTGTAATGAAAACAACCAATACTATGCAACAATTTCACCCAACAGTCTACAATAGTTCACCATAAACACAGTTCCATCCCTTCTCTCCAATACCTCATTAACCATGAAGATATGCCAAAAATAACATAAATAACTGGTCCAATAACTCTTGGCATTTTAGGTACCAAACATATCTTTTGGTCTCCAACTGCCTTTTGGTATTCTGCTATCAAAAGTACTAGATTGCCATTTTGGAACATGTACAAATTTTGTATTACATGTCCAATTGAACTAAAATTTTTTACCATATGTTCTCAGTAGTTCAAACTACATCTAGTTAAAATTTGAGGTCCTAACTCTTTATGAGTCACTCCCAACATGTCCATAAAAATGACCATAGAGGCTGATTTTTACACAGTTTTCCAGCTATCAAGTGTGCAGTACAGTTTTACAAAAAGTATGAAGTTACCTACTTTGAGAGGCTATAACTTTCATTATGTTGCTCCAATATATTTTCTCTTTATACTGTTAGAAAGTACCTTCCAAGCTCTTTCCAAAAATATACTACATGCCCATTTTTGATAAGTGGAA
Source organism: Wollemia nobilis (assembly GCA_028583015.1). Lineage (NCBI taxonomy): Eukaryota > Viridiplantae > Streptophyta > Pinopsida > Araucariales > Araucariaceae > Wollemia > Wollemia nobilis. The sequence goes on from JAQPPZ010000521.1 coordinate 18,681,238, forward strand.
GACCTTCATTTTGCCCCTTTAAAATGCTACGAATGTCTGTAGGTGCATAGCAGTTTTAAGTTGTTTAACACAGATTGCAACCCACTATGACCCAGCTACGGACGTCTATGAGATAACTGCAAAACAAAAAAGGTATTCATGTGACCACTCATTAGAAATATATTTTCATACTCCTTCCAATGGTGTATGATTTTACAAAGTTTGGTGGTACTAAAAACACCTAAAATTGAGGTTATGATGTCAAAATAACTTCACTAAGATGTTTGCTTACTCACCATGATGATTAAAATTTTATTTATACAAAAATAAATCTAGATCAGGCCTCCCAACTTAGGGAAATTTTGGTCCCTCAAAATCTTAAAGTCATCAAGTAAGGATATAAATACTTCACCTGGGCCAAAGGTAACCATATTGCCTTGTTCAATATTTTACCTTTTCCACAAACTAACAAAAACTCTTGGTCACCCCTTCTTGAAGTATGAACTTTATTTTCAAGAACCACATCCTCTACAACCTTCTCAAAAGTTTATGAAGTCAGGTCATCCCAACATGGTAGAACTGGAGTATCTTCTTTATCATCCAACAATGAAAGCTCAAACAATTTCAAATTCTCCACATTAACAATAGAATACATTTTCATATAACTTGGCAAGTCAAGTATGAATGCATTATCCCCATATTTGTCCACAATATAATGTATGGGTTTTAGTTTCTTACCAACTACTTGAAGCCTTTCCTTACCCAAAAGCAACCACACCATATATCCAATTTGAAATTGATGTGCAACTCTGTGTTTATCATGGTGCTCTTTGTATTGTTGTTGAGTCTTCAAATTCTCCTCAATTCGTTCATGTATAAGCTGAATTTTTTGGATAAAGCTTAAAGCCTTGCTACATTTCAACTCATTACTTCCTACTACATTTGAACCACTTGAAAATATTCCATAAAAATATGAATGTGATAGAAAACCACAATATACCTCAAATGGTGATAGTTGAGTTGATGAATGAATAGTCCTATTGTAGCAATATTGCATATAAGGAAAATTTTCATCCCAAGACTTTGGTCTTTGTTGGTTAAATTCTATCAACAAAAGAACAATGGTCCTATTGATAATTCATGTTTGACCACCATTTTTGGGATGAAATGCAGTGGATATTTTGAACTTTGTATCCAACATTCCCCAATGTGCAGTCTAAAACATGCTAAGAAACCGAGTATCACAGTCACTAATAATGCTTTTGGGTAGACCAAAATTCACAAAAACATGTTGAAAGAATAAATTAGCTACTCCTTCAACTGTGATAGTCTTATTACATGGAATCATAACAACCATTTATTAAATAGGACCAAAATAACTTCACTAAGATGTTTTCTTACTCACCATGATGATTAAAATTTTATTTATCCAAAAATAAATCTAGATCAGGCCTCCCCACTTAGGGAAATTTTGGTCCCTCAAAATCTTAAAGTCATCAAGTAAGGATATAAATCCTTCACCTGGGCCAAAGGTAACCATATTGCCTTGTTCAATATTTTACCTTTTCCACAAACTAACCAAAAATCCTGGTCACCCCTTCTTGAAGTATGAACTTTATTTTCAAGAACCACATCCTCTACAACCTTCTCAAAAGTTGATGAAGTCAGGTCATCACAACATGGTAGAAATGGAGTATCTTCTTTGTCATCCAACAATGAAGGCTCAAACAATTTCAATTTCTCCACATTAACAATAGAATATATTTATAAGGGGGCGGAGGTCCAAGGTTCAAATCTCGGGCCTCATCGGATTGAATGCTTGTCCCTTTCCTGGTGCTTTCAGCCACGTAAAAGGTTTAAAAATGATTGTGGCATGGTGGTTATAGGGGCGAACTATGCAAAGATCTATGTGGCAGCTTCTAGAGCAGACAACGCAGAATACTGTGGCGGCCATAAAAGCTAGAAATCCTGCCTAGATTCATGGCGGCTACCGATTCCACCATGTAAATTAAAAAAAAAAAAAAAAAAAACAATAGAATATATTTGCATATAACTAGGCAAGTCGAGTCTGAATGCATTATCCCCATATTTTTCCATAATCTTAAATGGTCCATAACATATGGGTTTTAGCTTATTACCAACTTCTTGAAGCCTTTCCTTACCCAAATGCAACCACACCATATCTCCAATCTAAAACTGATGTGCAACTCTGTATTTATCATGGTGCTTTTTGTATTGTTGTTGAGTCTTCAACTTCTCCTCAATTCGTTCATGGATAAGCTGAATTTTTTGGATAAACCTCAAAGCCTTGCTACCTTTCAACTCATTACCCCCTACTGCATCTAAACCACTTGAATACTCCATCAAAAGGTGAATGTGGTAGAAAACCACAACATACATCAAATGATGATAGTTGAGTTGATGAATGAATAGTTCTATTGCAACAATATTGCATATAAGACAAATTTTCATACAAGACTTTGGTCTTTGTTGATTAAATTCTCTCAACAAATGAACAATGGTCCTTTTGATAACTTATGTTTGACCACCAGTTTGGGTATGAAATGCAATGGATCTTTTCAACTTTGTATCCAACATTCTCCAATGTGCAATCTAAAAATTGCTAAGAAACCGGGTATCACAGTCACTAATAATGCTTTTGGGTAGACCAAAATTCACAAAAACATGTTGAAAGAACAAGTCGACTACTCCTTCAACTGTGTTAGTCTTCTTACATGGAATCATAAAATCCATTTATTAAGTCTATCAACTATCAAATACAGATAATCATTCCCCTTGCAAGTGGTAGGCAGTCCACCCATAAAATCCATTGAAATTCTCTCCCAAGGCCGGTTAGGAACTAGTAGGGAGTGTAAAATCCCAAATTTCGATTACTTGGCTTACTTGTATACAAATGACACCCATGAATGTATCTGGAAACATCATTTTGGATATTTGGCTAGTGCACATACCACTACAAATTTGTTATTGTTTTATGCACCCCAAAGTGACCAACAATCAATGAAGTATGAGGTTCTCTAATCAGTTGCAATATACTACCAATTGTAATACAAAGATGACTAGCCTTGAACAACAAGCCATACTCCAAGTGATAGTCTTCAATCGAGGTATTATTTTCTGATCCAATATTGAGATACACATTTTTAAATTCCTCATCCTCCTCATATTCACCTTCATAAGTATCAAAAGCAAAAGGCTCTAACTCCATAACAACTGAAGAATGTTTCATGGGAGGTCTAGATAATAGATCAACCAATTTATTAGCTTTACCCCTCCTATACTTTATTAAAAGGTTGAATTGCTACAAGAACCCCATCCATTTAAAATGTCTTGACTATTACAATTTACTCTGAGAATGCAAATATTTTATTGGTTCATGATCAATATGAATTACTGATTATTTACCCATAAAATAATGCCTTCATTTCTTAACCACTTGTACCAAATCATATATTTATTTGTTATATGTAAGATAATTAAAAAATCAAAAAAATAACTCAAGATGATAACATACCATCTTACCTCCTTGGAGTAAAACTACTCCCATAACATGGCTAGAAGCATTAGTTTCTACTTCAACATGCAATCTCATACCCGACATGAGAAGAACTGGTGCATTGCAAACCTTATCCTTCAACTTTTGAAATTCTTGTTCTTCTTATTTACCCCACACAATACTACTATTTTTATATAACATTTTTAGCAGTGGTGCAACCACATGTGATAAATATTTAATGAACTTCCTCAAATACTTAATTGCTCCAACAAAGTTTCTTAATTTAGTTTGAGTTTTTGGCTTGGTCCACTCTTGGATGGCTACAACTTTCATTGGCCCAGATAAACCAAAGAAGTCTTTCCAAACTCACATTTCTTGATGTTTAATTTCAATTGTGACTACTCCAAAACTGCCAACACCTCTCTCAAGTGTTGCATATGCTCCTCCCAATATGCACTATACACAAGTATATCATCCAAGAAGACAGGTGCATATTTATCCAAAAATGGACATAGTACATAATTCATCATTCTCATGAATGTTGTAGGATCATTGGTTAAACCGAATGGTATAACTATCCATTCAAAAAGACCTTGCTTAGTCTCCAAGGATATATTCCAAATGTCTTCCTCCATCATCCAGATTTGGTGATAACCAGATTTTAAATCCATCTTGGTGAAATAATGGGCATGCTTCAACTGACCAAGTAAACCATCAATGTGAGGAAGTGGATATCTATTTTAATGGTGATTTTATTGAGTGCTTGGTAGTCAATGCACATCCTCCCTATCCCATATTTATTTGGAACTAACATAATAGGAGCACCCATCGGTGATGTACTAGGCCTCACAAGCCCTTGTTCCAACAATTCTTGGACTTGTCTCTTCACCTCATCAGATTCCAATACCGACTATCTATACAATCCAATGTTTGGTACTGACAAATCTAGTAATAACTAAATCTCATTTTCCACCTCTCTTTGGTGGTATACCATGAGGTTCCTGCATGATATCTTGAAATTATTGGAGCAACATATTATATTCTACTTTTTTCCTAGGAGTACATTCAGCTGCCTCCACTTCATGTCCATTTGTGAATGCAAAATCAAACAACACCAAAAATATGAAATATTGAAATAAACAAGCAGTGTAAATACACCAATGATTGCACAATAAAATAGATTCTTTTATTAATGCCTATGGATATCCAACACTACAATCAAGAATGTCCTAAATGTGGGGTTTACAAAGCTTATTATTTGATACAATTTATTACAATACACTAGGGTTCTCCAAAACCCTAGTTAACAAATGATTGTGGTATCTTCATGCCTGATCTAATCCCAACATATTGTGGATGGGATTTTGATATCCTTGATAGGGCCACCCAATATTCAAAAGCTACCAATGAATGTGATCCTAAAACTTGCACATACAACAAACAAACAAAGGATTAATAACATCTGTGAGGGCTCCACTACGTGAGACCCTCAAAAGAAACTACTAAACCCTAGTTGCATAAAGAAAGCTATAAAATGGATCTAAGAATACTAAAAATAAATGTAATGAACAATTTACCTTATCTATGCTGACTTTTCGCTTCTATATTTTTTATCGTTGTAGATGGTGGTTACGTAGATGTGTGCTAATGGCACCAGAGAGCCGTAGGGCTATAGAAATAGGATGGGAAATGCCCATGGGTTCTTGTTGCTGATCAAAAAATCCCAAAGGTGCCTGGTAGGCTCTGGTGGGTGCTCTGCAAAATTTGATGGGTGCTCAGGAAGCTTCGAGCAGTATTCAACGACTAGGGGGAAGGTTGTAGAACCAAATCTGGTTTGCGAGATGGATGGCAATGGATGAGGTAGATGAGAGGTGAAGCGATGGAGGATTGGAGTGGCAAGGATGCTTGGATGCTCAAGGATTTAAGGCACAATGTCTCAGGGAACTCAAAACCTCAAGAAAATGGGAAAACTTAGGAGACTTTAGAAACTTAGGGGTTGAGTCGTCAAAATGACTCCTCTTTATAATCTTCCCTAAGGCATGTTAGGGTTTTAATGACACGAGATGTGTGGTCAAGATTAAAACATGATGGAGGGTGGAGATTAATTTGGGGTAAGTGGCATGTATTAAGGTAGATGGATTCTAGGATTAAAACATGATGGATGGCTAGGATTAATTCATACATATATACATATATTTATTAAATATATGAATATAATATATAAAATATTATATTTTAAATATATATTAAAAAAATATATAAATATATATAAATAATGGGTAATGTGGCAAGAAACTATGGATGGATGACAAGTGGCTAGATTTTGGTGTCTATAAATGCCCCTTTTTGTACCATGTTGCATGAAACACAATGTGTTGTAAAAATATGAGACACCTAGTTTGGCCTGATGAAGACGCAACTTACTCTTGTTGGAATGTGAATATTGAACTTGAAGACAAAAGAATTTTGATTGTGTAGCTTACCCCCTCAATTGGCGAATGAGTGACGGATGCATCTCATGAGCCAATTGAAAAATTTGTGCAAATGATTGTGTGAAATGTATGGTGGAATTTGTGGATGATATAAATGATGTGATATCGTTTTTGCCCCAACAGTGGAAGGGGGTTGTTGAAATATGCAAGTGATTGATTCTATTTTTTACCTAACAGAGAAAGGGTTTTTTCCAAAGTGTAGATGCCATGATCATGTAAGATTTATCCCATTGTGGGAGATAAAAATCAAATTTTTCTGCCCCAAGTTTGGGGTGATTCTATTCTATTGAAGAAATTACCGTATGGCGTCATTAAAATGCAAAGTGTTGAATATGTAAAATATCAGCAACTAATCACCCTAAGATCAAATTATTTCTAGGAAGCGTATCCTAGTTGACTCTACGCAATTCCTAAATGTTAAGAAGAATGATGTATTATAATTTATCCATGTATCAAGCCCCACAGACAAGGCTATCAATTACAACTATTGAGAAAATTGGTCTTGGCATAGTTTCACTCGAAAGGTGAAGTACAAAAATTGATTTTGTTTTTGATCAATGAGATATTGGAAGATGAAAAAATGACCAAGTGTCCTTATGGTGATTTATTCATCTTATCGAATTGCATGGATGCAATCACCAAGGAGATAGAATAGACCACTAGATACAAGGTTCACTTAAAATTGTATATGAATTTACAAAATATGCAAGTGCAATGATTGATGGGTGAAAATGATGTTGAAATAAATATGTGATGATGAAAAATGCATTGATGATTGAATTGAGCAATTTTTGTGAAATTTTGTATTTGATTTGGAGTATTTTAAAGCAATATTGGACAATTTTATCCCACCGTGATTGCCATTTGTGAATGCAAAATCAAGCAACATCGAAAAAATGAAATATTGAAATAAACAAGCAATGTAAATGCACCAATGATTGCACAATGAAATAGATTATTTTATTAATACTTATGGATCTCCAACATTACAATAAAGAATGCCCCAAATGTGGGGTTTACAAAGCTTGTTATTTGATACAATTTATTACAATACACTAGGATTCTCTGAAACCCTAGTTAACAAATGATTGTGGTGTCTTCATGCCTGATCTAATCCCAAAAAATTGTGGATGGGCTTCTAATTTTCTTGATAGGGCCACCCAAGCTTCAACAACTACCAATGAGTGTGATCCTCAAACCTGCACATACAACAAACAAACAAAGAACTAATAACATCTATGAGGGCTCCACTGCGTGAGACCCTCAGAAAAGAAATTACTAAACCCTAGTTGCATAAAGAAAGCTATAAAATGGATCTAAGAATACTAAAAATGAATGCAATGAAAAATTTACCTTGTCTATGCTGACTTGTCGCTTATGTATTTGTTATCGCTGTAGATGGTGGTTACGTAGATGTACCCTAATGGCACTCGAGGATCGTAGGGCTATAGAAATAGGATGAGAAATACTTGCGGGTGCTTGCTGCTAATAAAAAATACCCAGAGGTTCCTGGTAGGCTTTGGTGGGTGCTCTACAAACTTTGGTGGGTGCTCAGGAAGCTTTGAGGGACATCCAATAGCTGGGGATAAGGTTGTAGACCTATATCTGGTTCTTGAGATGGATGGTGATGGATACAATAAATGCGAGGGGAAGCGATGGAGGATGGGAGTGGCGAGGATGCTTGGATGCTTAAGTATTTAGAGCACAAAGGCTTAGGGAACTTAAGACCTCAGGAAAATAGGAAAACTTAGGATACTTTGGAAACTTAGGAGTTGAGTCATTAAAATGACTCCTCTTTATAATCTTCCCTAGGGTATGTTAGGGTTTTAATGACACAAGATGTGTGTTCAAGATTAAAACATGACGGAGGGTGGAGATTAAAGTGGGGCAAATGGCATGGATTAAGGTGGATGAATGGCTAGAATTAAAACATGATGGATGGTTGGGATTAATTCATACATATATACATATATTTATTAAATATATATAATATATAAAATATTATTTTTAAATATATATTTAACAAATATATAAAAATATATATAAATAATGGATAAATGTGGTGGGAAACTATTGCGAGAAACTATGGATAGATGACAAGTGGCTAGATTTTGGTGTCTACACCATCACTTTGCAAGTCTTCACCTACACCTCTCACCATGATAAGCACAATCCTCTTGCCAGCATTCACCATACACTTTTCTTGTTGATCAGTAACCAACTGAAATTTCTTTTGCCCTTTGTAGGCATAAATTCTAAATCCTTTACCATATTTCACCAAATGCCATTGGTTCAACCTTCTATAAAAAATATCTCTTTCCCATAAATATGGGTTACCAAAGACTACTTGGCATATATTTAGAGGTACAATGTCACAAACTACCTCATATTTAAACTTCTCATCAATGGCAAATCTAAATGTGCATTGCTTAGTTACCTACAATTCTACATCTTTGTGTAGCCACCCCAATGGATAAGATTGAGGATAAGATTTTACCTCCAATCCCAATTACTGTACTAATTTTTTTGAGATCAGATTTCTTTGTGATCCATAATTATACAATGCAACTACCTTTATCATATTTATTTGGATATACACCCAAAAAAAATCTTCTTTTGTGGTTTATGAAACTATCTCCTCCTTTGTAGCTTGAACATGGGTTTGTCCACAAGCCTCAAAAGTATGTAGTTTCTTTTTCCCTTGCTTGGCTGCACAACCCAATTTTTATTTAGCCTATGTAGTGCTAATACAGTCCTCGTTTTGCTGACACACATTGGCTGATTTATTTTTACCTTTGTTCATCCATTTGGGCTTCTTTTCTGGGTGCAATTTTCAACATTTTTTTTGTAGTGTGCCCATCAACCTTGCAATATTCACAATGTGTTTCATATTTTTACACTGTTTTAGAAGCCTTCTTGGACTAAATTTTGCTTTAATTTTGTGGTTTTTCTATATTTTTACTACCATTGGGCTAATTAGAGGTCTGTTGCATTTTATTCGCCTTCCTATTCTTCATCTCCAAGTACATTTTCTTAACACATACCTCATCTATGCTTGTGACATTGAAATGTGCCAACTCTATTATGATATGGTAATGCAATCCATCCTTGTAATTATTTGGAATCGATGGATCCTATAGATTTATGTTCAATAACATTGTTTGCTTCTTGTATTTTGTGGTGTATTCTTGAACATCTTGTCCTTGTTTTTGCCTAAAAAATTGCCATCTCTCCTCCATACTTTCTTGGTATCCAATAAGATAGAATTGAGCTTTGAGTTCCACCACAAATTATGCCTATTTTTGTACAGGTGGTTGCCTACTAAGAGCCAAACCAAAAACTTATGTCTCCCACCATGTGAGAGCATGTCCTCCAGGCTTCAATATAGCAAAACTCACATTTTTGGGCTCCACATAATGCTTGGTATTGAAGTATACCTACAACTGCTTCAACCAACCATCCAAATTCTCAGGATCCAACTCTTCATTGTAGATATGTCCAACTTCACCTCCATATTAAATGGGTTAGATACCAAATGTACCTTATTATAAATCAAACCATATTCATCCTCTCCCACATGAATTGTTTGCTCCTCATTTCTAGACTGATTTAGCTGGAATTGCATCATCTCCATAATTTTGATGAGTTGCATGAGAGTGCTTTCCATATTGAGGAATTTACATTCATATTCCTCATCAAAAATTCATGTTGGTTGTTCTTCAGCCATGGAAGTATTTCTCTTCCTTCTCCCAATTTTTGGGTTATAAGGAATTAACTCCAAATTTTGATACCTTATACCTTGCATACACAGGCATTACGAAAGAAATTGATCTAATACCACTTGATCCATAATGGTAGCCAAACTATAACTATTCTTACAATAAAGAATTGAAATATGTATTAAAATTCAATTCTATTGCTATTAACTACCGAAATTCAATAGTGTAATTAATAAAACATTCACACAAATTAAACACATAAATTTATAGTGGTAAAACCTCAATGTGGGGAAACATCCACTATCTGAGAGAGATCACTACTTTTTTAATGAAAAAAATACAACTGCAACCTCTGAAGGGCTACCAAACATTGCTACTATAATAAAAACAACCAATACTATGCAACATTTTCACCCAACAGTCTGCAATAGTTCACCATAAACATAACTCCATCCCTTATTTCCAATCCCTCATTAACCATGAAGAGATGCAAAAAATAACAAAAATAATTGATCCAATAACTCTTGGACTTTTAGCTACCAAGCATGTCTTTTGGTCTCCAACTACCTTTTGGTATTCTGCTATCAAAAGTACCAGATTGCCATTTTGGAACATTTACAATTTTTGGATTACATGTCCAATTGACTTAAAAATTTTACTATATATTCTCAGTAGTTTGAACTACATTTGGTTAAAATTTGAGGTCCTAAATATTTATGAGTCACTCCCAACATGTCCACTAATATGACCACCGAGGCTAATTTTTACATAGTTTTCTAGCTGTCAAAAGTGTGCAGTCTAGTTTTGCAAAAAAGTATGAAGTTGCCTACTTTGAGAGGCCATAAATTTTATTATGTTGTTCCAATTTCTTTTCTATATATACTGTTAGAAAGTACTTTCCAAGATCTTTCCAACGATGTACTACATGCCCATTTTTGATAAGTGGAATACCTTCATTTTGCTTGTTTAAAATGCTACGAATGTCTATAGGTGCCTGACAGTTTTAAGTTGTTTAAGGCAAATTGTAGCCTAGTTGTGACCTAGCTGCGGGCATCTATGAGCCGATTGTAAAAACAACAAAGGTGGTCATGTGACCACTTGTTGAAAAGGTATTTTCATACTCTTTCCAATGGTGTATGATTTGACAAAGTTTGGTGGTACTAACAACACCCAAAATTGAGGTTATGATGTCAAAATAACTCCACTAAGATGTTTACTTACTCACCATGATGATTAAAATTTTATTTATCCAAAAATAATTCTGGATTAGGTTGATGTTTGAATTTGAGAGAGAAATTCTCCCTCTTAATGCAGAATTATTACTTTGATAGTTAGGAGTGTCAGGTTCCATCTATTATGCACTCCAAATACATTTATTATAAAATACTTCATTTTATACATATAGAATTCAATGCATGAATTATGTTTCTTCAATGTCTTCAAGCGAAGCATGTATTACCATGCATCCAACATTATTTATTAAATTAATTGATTACCGATTTTTAGCTTACATATGATGGAATGAAAGTTGTGTATGATTTCTTTTGTGCCTTTCTCTTTCTCAACTTTTCATTATGATCAAGTCCTATATTCTTTGCAATTTCTCCTTTTACCATAAGTTTTATGATTTAATAAATGAGATGTATATTTTGAATGCAATCTCTAGAAATTATATGTACTTGTTTAATTCCTTTGAATGATCCCATAATTGCAAAAGTTTTTCCTTGAACTAGAATATAGCAACCCATCAATTGCTTTATTGTATTTTGACTTGAGCCATTATGACCCAATCATTGTTGTTCCTATCTAACAAACATGCCCTTATGATGGATTATGTTGTCAATTTTTGTGATATCATAATACATCATATCATTCAGTATCTTGATTGCTTGTTGTGTTGGTACACTTCTTAAAAATAGTCTTATAGGAACCTAGGCTTTGATAATTATGTATGGATATTTTGTTTGAGTCATAAAAATAGATAATATTCTTTCAAAAAGATCTAGTTTTTAAGCTATCCCATGATTCTTCAATGGTTTCTTCACAATAGGTGATTCATCCTATAAATGATTTTCTTTATACTTGGGGAAATGAGTAGAAAAGAAATTAACTTTGAATGTAACATCTTCATTCTAGAATTAGAGGTATCTTATGGTTTGTGATTATAATAGTTTCCTTTGCATCTAGGCACTACTGCCCCTTGTTGGTTCCTTGACTTGAAGTGATTAATTGATAGAACTTTTCTTATATAAATATTTATATGATTTGAATGCATATAAGTTTCTCAACCTGTCGTATATTTGGAGTCATACCAAACATTTTTTGTGTTGTCTTGTCTTTTCTCATGCGACAAACACATTCTTTTTATTTTTAATTTTTAACTTGATTCTATTTAGATACATTATTTTGTTGTGCCTTTATCCAATTTTTTTTTTGTATTCCTAAAGATGACCTTTCTTGTTGCCAATTCATCTCTTGTGAAGGTGATCCATTTTTAATGGATTATACTAACATTCCTTCATGGTGTGTCCATTTCTACCATAATGTTCACACATATTTTATCTATGGAAAGTACTTATTTGAGAATAATTTCTTCGATTCTGATATCTTTGAAAATTATTTCTTTATTGGAAGTGTTGTGGAGGTCTCATGCCTCTTCTAAATGGTTGCTTCCCTCTTTGAATTGTAAGTAGTAAATGTTCTTCATCTACTATTGGATATATTATATTATTTGGTAACATGTGGTACATTTGTAAATATTAGATTTAGGGAGTGTGTTTATATTTTGTCTAATGTATGTGTCAATGTGTGAGAAGTGTCCACATGTTATGTAATTAAGTGTGCATGTGTGCGAGGTGTGAGTTGGTAGAGCAAAAAGTGTCAAGTAAGTAAAGAGTCATAGGAGTTAGTTATCAAATATACAAGTGAATAGTCACATATGTGGTAAGTGTAACGTGAAGAGTCATGAGAGTTTTGTCATATGTGAGGAATAGGAAAGGATACACTTTCCAAATTTTTGAGAGCAATGAGTATTGAAGAGTCACCTTGTAAGGTTATATTATGGAGATAAAGATCCATGCATTGTAATACAATTTGATCTCATATAACTCAAACTTGGTGATTTATGAATAATATTTGAGTGATTTTTTATTGTGAAATATTATTGTTATTTTGTGAATGTGATTTAATGATATTGATATTATTCTATGAGTGGCCTTTTTGAGATTTAGATTTGATATTGGGAAAGTGGACTTGTGAGATAATCTAGGTGAATTTCCAACATTTTCTATATGTGAGACCTGTACTTATTGAGGTAGATTCACCAAATTTTTAAATTTTGGTGTTTGCTTTGTAATATTTAATGTAGTCATAAAAATACTATACATTTGGAGGAGTTATCTCAAAATAATTGGAACTAACATTTCATTAGATACCTAAGTTCCCAATGCTTGTAGCAATGCTCACAACTCTTCTATTCTCCTCATGAGTGATTATAGTTTTCTCCACATTTCATCTTCAAACAATGGAGTTGGCTTTAGAGGAATATAATTTGATTTTGATTATTTTCTTAAAAAATTATCTTCAACTTCTCCCATGCATATTTGGTTGTGGTTGTATACCTAATATATGCTTGGACCTCATCTGCTACTCTAAACATGATGATTAGTTTTGCCTTTTTGTATGCCTTTTAAAACTTTATTTGATCTTCTCCTTTTGTAGTAGGATGGATAATGGTCCCATATACTACTTGCCATACTTCCTCAAACTCAATTTGTGTCATGAGTTTGGTCTTCCAAGAAACATAATTGTTTATCCTCAATAATTAGGAATCTAGCAACAAGAACTTTGGTGCTCCACTAGCCATAGTAAACTTTCACAAAATTTAAATACTCTTCTTTTATTTGTTGGACATTTTGAGTCCTCTAAGTCAAAGTTGTCATTGATGTCACCTGATAGAGTTATCACTCTTATTAAATAATTCGGTAAGAAATAAAGTCACCCAAGTCATCCAGGAAAAAGCTTCATCAGTGCAGAAATGAAAGGAAAAGGGCTTCATAATGGGTTATTGCAAAGATTAAAAATGAGGTTTAATAATTATTTAAATTCACAAGGAATTTAAATTTTATAAATAATACTTAATTATACCAAGATTGGGCATTAAGACAAGGTTCTAAGGTTGGTTCTTTTTAATTTATAATATTTAAATTTAAATTTAAATTTAAATTAATTATAAATTAAAAATCATGCCGAAAAGGTATCCCTTGCAATAATTATTCAAAGCACATGCGAAAAGGTTTTGTTTTTCGAAGGCCTTATGATTTACGTAAAGGCTAAAGGTGTGAAGGTTTGGAGGCTCTAAGCACAAAGGCCAACATGGCCTAGTGGTATGTTGGCTTGGTACTAAGGAGGAGGTCCTGCATTCGATTCACGTGAGGCCTTTTGGATTGCAAGGAAGAAGCGCTTGTTGTTTTTGGAAGAGCGCTGTTCGCAAAAAAATTATGGTCGACGTGCCATTTTAGACACATCAAGGTGTGTGGCCCAATGATGGCTTGGATGTGGCTAAGGTGTTGGGAAGGAGGACGTCAGGGGATCGAATCCCACTGAGGGCAAGGCAAGTAAATTTAATTTTTGATGTTGTTTAATATTTTAATTTTTGCCAAGGTTGCCTAAGGAGAAATAAGGATATGGTATGCCCTAGGAAAGATAGATATTTTTGCTGATTTTCTTTTTGGAAGTATACCATGTTATATATCATTGGAAAGCTCTTTTCAAGAGGTATTTTTTTAGATTACTTAGAGGGAGAAATAAGGTGTGTGCAAGGAGATATTTTTGGTTTTTTCAAGGAGTTTCAAAAGTAAGTTTGATTAATTATTTTGAGGGTTTATTTATTGCATAAGAGGATATGGTGCATTTTATTGAGTAGGAGTAATAAGGTGTTATTGAGATATTATTTTTATTATTGTGTTATTACTCAAGACCTCTAACCCTTTTTGAGATTGGAAAAAGAAAATGTGTTGAGTGTGGCAAATTTAGTGGACAACTCATAAGGCATCAAAAAGGTATGGGCAATATTCTTCATTGACTTATTTGGGTGATTTATTTCTGAAAATATCTTTGGAGAGAAAAGGATTTATTGTGGTTTCTCTTTTTGAGGAGTTTTTGGTTTAATGCTTCAAGGTTTTCTAGTTTTAGAGTTGTGATTAAACCTTGTTTTATAAGCATTGTTGTTGAAGCCAATTGGTCATGCAAAGAACTTGAACTTGAGTTAAGAACATAAGTATCATTGTTATGTGAGATTTGTTGTTGAGCATTATTGGAAATATTTTGAGCTGGTTGATACATGCTTGGAATAGGGTTTGAGGAAAAGATTATTACTTGAGGTGATTGGTTGAGTAGAGTTGATTGAGCCTAGTCAAGTGATTGTGTGAAGTGGTTGTTCAAGTTCCATGAAACAAACTATTCTATATTCTGAATTGAGTTGAGATTGAGATTTGAGAATAGAACATATAGAGTCTCTAACAATTATCTTTATGCTTCTATGAGATTGATTTGAGTTGAGATTGGGATTTGAATATAAAATATATTGAGTCTCTAATAATTCTCTTTATGCTTCTATGAGATTGAGATTGAGTTGATATTGGGATTTGAGTATAGAACATATTGAGTCTCTAAAAATTCTCTTTATGCTTCTATGATATTGAATTGAGATATTGATTGAGCATTGAGTATAGAACATATTGAGTCCCTAACAATTCTCTTTATGATTCTATGATATTGGACAAGTTCTGTGTGAGCTTGTTAAACTAATTTGAGGTAAGTCTTTGAGAAGGCTTGTGGACTGATTTTGTGTAGCTTTTGTGGAAGCTTGCTATGCAGATTTGAGGAAGTCCTAGAGAGTACTTGTTGAATAAATTTGAGCAGGTTCTGTGTGGACCTGTTGAGTAGATTTGAGTAGGTTCTCTATGGACCTATTGAGCAGATTTAAGTAGGTTCTATGTGGACCTATCGAGCAGATTTGAGCAGGTTTTGTGTGGACCTATTGAGCAGATTTTAGCAGGTTCTGTGTGGACCTATTGAGCAGATTTTAGTAGGTTCTATGTGGACCTATTGAGTAGATTTGAGAAGGTTCTATGTGGACCTATTGAGCAGATTTGTGCTAGATCGAATGAATTGTATTTAGTACAAATTTAAGTGGACTTGTGCTAGACCAAATAAAATGTGTTTAGTGCAAGAGATTGAGCAGAGTTGTGCTAGACTGAATAAACTATGTTTAGTGCAAGAGATTGAGCAGAGTTGTGCTAGACTGAATGAACTGTGTTTAGTACAAGAGATTGAGCAGAGCTGTGCTAGACTGACTGGATTGTGTTTAGTATAATATTGAGATAGATATTTGGAGGTGACAAAGTATAGAGGACATAGTCTTAGTGGATAGATATCCAACAACCAGGACAATTGAAGACAAATTTGAGTGAGGAGTCTTCAAGTGGAGAGAGATCCACCAATCAGTGTAGCAGAGAGACAAAGTCTTCTAGAAGATCACTAGCCAGAGCAGAAGGGGAAAGAGTTCTCCTATGGAAGATATCCAAAAACTTGAGATTAGGGGATCAACATCTCCTTTGGACAAAGGTCCATAAACATTGTAATTGGGAAGGATTATCAAAGATATTGATTGAGAAAATTTTAGTAAAATATTTTCTCCGTGGAGTAGCCCATATTGGGTGAACCACATAAATTGTGGTGTCCCTATTATGTATGATGTTTTGTACATTGCTTTGATTACTGCTATTGATATTGCTATCTATACACTGGATAATATTGATTTGAAAAGAAAAGTAAAAAGTGGTCTTATATTGTTCACCATCCCTCTCAGTATAAGCCTGTGTTCTTCATTATTAAGTTTACCTTTCCAATAAGTATATATATGCATATACTTAGATTTCAATTAATGCTTCAAAAACTTGAGAAAGAAGTGTGTCTTGTTGAATAAAGGTAGAGAGAATAATTCTTTTACAAAAATTTTCCTTGGAATATATATTTTTAAAACAATTTTTCATTTTTTTGAAAATTTTCCATGTGTGCACTTCTCCTTTGTCCACCTGTTGCTTTCTAATTGAATTTAAAAATTCGTTAAAAAATTATATCTAAAATTTTAAATGGTGCTTGGTTATTGTACCTTCATTAAATGTTGAATGTTGAATGTGAAATGCCAAATACGAAATGTGACTACAATTTTCTCTGTTTCAATTGTGACCCGATTGTCACATTGTTAGTCTTCCATTTCAACCCAATGCTCAATGATGATTTTTATATTTTTTATGGGATTCTTGTGAGAATGTGGTAGAGGTCTCATTCTATAGTTTGTAATCTTGTTTTTTAATGTTGTTTGTTGGAGGTCACTTGCTATTTGTTCATATCTAGAGATTTTATCTCCTATTGTAGGTTATTTCTTCTATTCTTTGTTTCTTAGCTAATGTGGTCATCTCTCTTTGAATGCAATAATTTATCCTCAAATGTAGTCATCCCTTATTGGTTGTAATCATCTCTTCTCAAATGCATACATATTTCCTCAAATAGAGAGGTCTCTTCTTTCTTTCTCAATATGCTTATGTTCAACTAGGTACAATTTCTTCTTACTTCTATTTAAGCATGTGCTCTTTTATTTTCCTAGGTGTAAATTCTACTTAATTTTATTCAAGAGGGTGTTGTATTTCATTCCCTCTAGTGTAATTTATTATTACTTCTATTCGAGTGGGTGCTGTCTTCTATTTGATCTAGTTCAATTTGTTCTTGCTTATTTGATGGGTGTTGTCTTCCATTCGCTCATGCAATTTATTAATCTATTTGAGTGGGTGTTGCCTTCCATTTTATCTAGTACAATTTCTTCTTACTTCTATTTGAGCACCTGATATATATATATATATATATATATATATATATTGGTTTTTGAAACAACTTTTGATCTGTTGGAACTTGGGCTTTCACTTGAGGTTATTAGCATTTGATGCTAGAAAATTAATGAGAAATCAACCACAATATACAAAATGAGCATGCAATATTTAAACTATGATAATGAAAATATATTAAGTAGGAAAAAATTATAATAAATTTATGTAATAGCTCATAAAACTTCCATTAATGAATTCTTACAAACATCATGGAGTGTTTGAACTCATTAATTTTAGCACTACTACCCATGAATATTAGATCATCCACATCTAAGCACACAATAAGAATGTATTTACCTTGTTTCAAGTAGTAGAGAGTAGGTTCAATTTTGCTCCTAGTAAATCCATAGTTTTGAAAGTAGCCATCAATGCGTGAGTACCATGCTCTTGCTGCTTGCTTTAGGCCATACAATGTTTTCTTCAATTTGTAGATAAGGTTACCCTTACCTTGTTCTTCAAAGCCTTGAGATTGTTGTACAAAAACCTCTTCATTCAAGTACCCATTGAGAAAGGAACTCTTAAAATCCATATGTTAAATGTTCCACCCTTTGTGGGCAGCCAAGGAAAGTACTAGTCTAATGGTCTCTTATCTAGCCACTGGAGCAAAGGTTTCCTCATATTCAATCCCATAATTTTGAGTAAACCCTTTTGGTACTAGCCTTGCCTTGTGTCTTTCAATGCTTCCATCAGCATTGAAAGACACATCCTTCACACACATCCTTATGCTCTTCAACTTTTGGTAATCCACACACCATAGCGTGTGAAGTCAACAACTTGAAGCTTAAAAAATTGAGATGACCATATATCAAGTGCCAAAGCACACTTGGACTTTCTATGGCCACACTAGCATGTTGAGAACCTCCTTGGTCCCCAAAATTAAGAGGAAATAAAATATTATTTGTCATAGGTACATCTGTGAAAACTCTATTACAATTGTTTTTGTCAAAAATTACACATTTTCTATATTCAAAAACAAGTTTATAGTTATTTTCCATGATTTGTCCAACACTAAGCAAATTATGTTGGAGTTTAGGAGTGTAATAGATATTGTTCACCTTCTTTGTGCCTTCTTTTTTTGGAACCTCCATGACTCCCATGCCTTCAACTTGTAGTGCCTTGTCATCTCCCAATTTGATCTTGGACTTGTATGTGGAATCCATTATAGCAAATAACTCTTCTTTGCCACTCATATGATTTGAGCAACCAGTATCCAAAATCCAAGTTTCATTAATATTTTGATCTGATTTTCCATATGTGAGGAATTTTTTTGAAGAAGTTCCTTCCTCTTCTCCATAGTTTCCACAATTATTACTTCTCCCTTATTGAGAATATTTTAGTCTACAATCTCTAGCAAAGTGACCAAGCTTACCACAATGAAAACAAGACTTGTTTGATTTGTCACCTCCTCTTCCTCTTCCTTTTCCTTGGTAGCCACCTCTTGATCTACCTCTTCCTCTTCCTCTTGAATATTGTCCTCTCCTTTGTCCTCTTCCTTGTCCTCTTCCTTGTGCATTGCCATGAGTCTCACCTTACTTGGATGAGAATGCTTTGTCATCACCTCCAAAGCTTGAAGCTATAAAACCTTGGAGTCTCTCTTCATGGGACATAAAAGAACCAATTAGTGCATCAAATTTTAGAGTAGATAAATCTTTAGATTCTTCAATAATAATAACAATATGGTTCCACTTATGAAAAAATGTTCTCAACACTTTCTTCACAACCACTTCAATTTTGATATCTTCTCCAAGTGTATCTATTTTTGTTACAATGGATTTGACTCTCACACAATAATCTCCTACTCTTTCATTATCTTGCATTTTGAGATTCTCAAAATCTCTCTTAAAAGTTTGAAACCTTACTTGCTTCACTTGATTGCTCCTTTAATAGCTATATTTCAATGCACCCCATGCTTCTAGGGTTTTTGAACAAGAAGCAATTCTTGAAAAGATACTTTTCTCCAAAGCTGCTTGGAGATGGTAGAGAGAAAAATAGTTCTTCTTTTAAGAATCCTTCTTAGTAGTCCTATCAAATGCACTTAAAACAATCCAATCTGTTGGTTCAGTGTAGCCTTCTTTAACTATGTCCCACAAACCTTTGCCTATGACTAAGGTCTTCATCTTGATAGACCAATACTCATAATCTAGCCCATTGAACTCAAGAATAGGCAAGTTAATATTGGCTACCATTGCTCTCTGTCTTATTTGCACCAATCAACAACAATTCTCATAGCAACAAAAACTCAATTCAGGTTATGATGAAAAAAATACCTCTCTATTTTCATAGATTGCAATAAATAGTATTTTGAGAGGAGAACTTCTCCTCTCTCCACACGCAACAGCATGCGATTTTTCTCATAGCACTCAATGCTTAATTAACAAGATTTTTTTTTTTAAAACACCATACAACATACAACATACAGTAGTTAAAACACCAACTGGATCTCGTTGTATAAACACGGTCTCCAAGAGAATCTTAGAATATACATAAAAATTATCCCCCATGTCTCAAAATATAGTCTCTTTTTGACTCAGTAGTTCATCGCGGGCTTATTTTATGCAGTGTTTTAGTAACTCCTTCATGGCATTGGACTCCCCCACATCACATCTAATTTTACTCCATTATGTTATTAAGCCTCATGCATACTTCCTTCTTTCTAAATGGTATCAATGAATGAAATATGGCTACGCTATGCATTAACAACACTCTCAACACGTAGATCAAAAGTGATAATCATCATCCACCTACATTCAACAACAACATGCTCAACATGTGGATTACAAGTGACAATCGTGAGCTGCTAATCGTGAGCCACCTTCAAATTTTTCTTCATAGCCGTACTTGTGAATGACATAAAGGCAAAATGTAGGTAGAGAACTAGCGTGACTTGCTTGCATAACAGTTGCAATTGTGCAAAATAGTAGAGACATTACACAACCATTTTTAATATTTGTGATTCAATAGTCTCTGTCTCTTGAATTTACACTTTGATCTCCATAATTTATTTCCACTTGAGATATGTCTCCTTCACAGACGTTTCAAATCATCACGCAACATGATTTTTAAATAGAAAAACTTAGCAAATCGCTTGTGTTAGATAGAAAAATAAAATGTGCTCCTTACGCACAGACTCTACCAAACAATGCTATCCATGACGTCTATGATATGCACATTATTTGCTCTACCAAACTTCTACTATGTATCTCTCTCAACATGTACAGACTATGTCACTATAGATCAGTTGATTATGCAATCTCAAAAAATAAAACACGCAGTTGTAGATCTATTGTGAATTCAATCTCCACAATCGAATTGAGTCATCCTCCAATGAATTGTGTTGACCTCCAACAAATCACATCATCCTTTAATTTTCTCTAGATCTGCATCATCTATCTTCATGTGGATCAATAGAAAACTACACCGCTATAGTAGACTCATTGCTCAAGATAGCCATAGAGTAAAATGCAAAAAATTGCATAATCTATCCTTAACAGTACATCAAGTTTGATAATTCTTTCGATCATGAGCTACCTCATAGCATGACACAGGATTCAAAATAGCTGTCTCCATGTGCAAAGCTATCTTCTCTTAGCACAAATGTGATCGGTAACTCATATTGTCTTACGTAGGAACCAAATGACATTCTCCTCCATGTAGCATTCTTTTCCATGCATCGTTCTTCTCCACATCCTCTAGTGAGAATACACCAAGTCTGATAGTCTCCAAGACTAGATCATAACGGACGTCACTGTAGCTCTACAACTTCAAAACAACATAGATCTTCATCTCAAAAATATTAGGACTGAACTCACAATAGTGATGGGCAATCCATAAAATTTTCTCAGGCTCTGATACCATAATGAGAATGAAAAATCATTATAATATATGCTTTCTCGGGTTACAATATATATATATATATATATAAATATATATATGAATAATAAAAAATCATAGCTAAGATTTATCTTGAGCCATTTATTCTCATAAATAATCCTAACAAAGAATATGCTAACTTAACATAGAGAATGCTAATATTAATCTCCTAGATGCTCTCTCAAGTATTCTAGACTTAGCTATGTAGGAATACAAAGATATATGTTGAACTAAGACATCAAATTCCAATAGGGATAATCTAATCTTAAAGTAAATCTTGAGGCTTATGTGTGTATAAAATATCCTAAGAGGGCAAACTATGCTAAAAGGAAAGTAGCCTAAGGAGGCTAACTATGTTAATAGGAAAGATCCTAGGGATAAACTATGCTAGATAGGTATGTGAAATGAACCTAAAGAAATAATCTAAGCTAAAATAAAGCCTAAGGAAGCTTATGTGTGGAGAGAGGAGCCGAAATTATGCTATCAAACAAGACTAGGAGCAAAAGAAGGAGGTCTTACCTGGAAGCCTATACGAGAATTTGTAGGTATGTGTCTTATGAGATGGAACTGTATCTACATAGGCAATAAAGTCATGATCAGCTCCAACAAAGTAGTAAAGTTGTAACTACCTCCAGCTAGATAGTAAAATTGTGATCACCTCCAGCCAGGAAGTAAAGTTGTGACCGCCTCCAACAAGGAATTCTCGACTTTTAAAAAAGGAAAAACAATAGTAGTTAGTAAAAATTCATGATTGTGGTTGAGAAACAACAACAATAGCATAAAATAAATACTGCACCTTATTCTTATTACTGATATGAAATGAAATAAAGTAAAAAAAAAGTGTAAGTTAAGGAAATGGTCCCATCGGGCGTGCCATATTTTAAGGCGGAGAACCCACCATCAACAAGCTAAAAGATAAGACAAAGAGAGGAAATATAAAATAAATGTTTATTATAAATGAAAGCTTTTACAATGCAAATACACAACTCTTTGTCCTTTTACAAATACAAAGAAGCCTCCAAGGGATTTTGCAATAGATATGGTATTATTTCTCCTCTCCCACAACCAAATGTGATCAAGAGATATCGTATGTGAGTGCTCATGACGGTGTAAGAGCTCTTAAGGGCTAATATGGATGATTGATATACCTGCACACAACCAACAAAGAAGATGTTAGTAGTAAATGGGCCAAATTATGTTGGACCTTTGTTCATATATAATGATAAACCATAATAAATAAAAAATAAATGTTGCTATATTAAAAGAAATTTAGAGAAAAACCAAAATATACCTATCCAAGTATCGAAATACTGTTGAAATGTTGCTGAAGTCATTGTAGGTCCGCCTCAGGGGAGGCAGTAAAGCATACCTTCCTGAGGCAGTTTTGAGACTATCTAAGGTAGTCTCAAAGCGACTATTACAAGGAAAATTACAGGTCTAAAGCAACCCGAGATAGTGTTAATGGTATGAGAGGTCTCAAGGAGTGGTTAGAGGCTACATGTAGTGGTCAAGGTAGGCTTAGGTAAGTGTGAGGGGAGATTTTGGTAGCATAACTCTAGCTCAAAATGGGATCTCCTCCCTTGGCCATGGCCAAGGGTACTTATAGGCATATTAAATAAATTTGGAAGAGGTGTCCTAGGGGGATGGAAAATCAAATTTTAATTGATTTCCCAAGGGACATGGGGGAATGTAAAATAATTTAAAATTGCAAAAGTGGTGAGGTGGCTTGTCCTTGGGCCAAGTGAAGTAAATATAGATTTTGACTTGGCATAATTTTTAATTTTAAATTACCTTTTATGGCATGGGGAGGGGGTACATGTGAGGTGGTATATTAATGTGGAGACTTTTTAAATATTTGAAAGAGGTAGATTTCCTAGGCTTCTAGAGGATTTTCAATAAATGCCCTACCTAGGATTTAGATAATCTTTATTAATTAGCAAAAAGGTGCTTTAGTGGCATATGTAATTAGTGTTAATTAAGGTTGTTGATTATTTTATTCATTTTTATCATTTTCTATGTAGGAGGGGTAATAAATAGGGTTCATGATGGTGATGTAAATTTTATTTAACTAGCATAATTAGGATTTAGTTAATTACTAATGATACATGGAGTTGATTAAGAATCATCATTATTTTATTTTGGTGCTTTTATAACTTTTATTATTTTTATTATTTTTGTTATTTTTGTAAGTGTAGGGATTATTTCAAAATTTGATTAATTATTATTTATGGTGTGTTTCTAAGGTTTTGGTGGGAGATGTTAGGGGATTTTAAATATTTTTGGATTAATTATATTTTTATAAGTTGACAAGAAGACATATTTGGATGTGTTAATTTATAATTTATTATGTTATCAAAATTGCTAATTATCGATGTCTATAGGAGCCTTTCAAAACCCCTTCTTCCAACCTATTGAAAAAAAAACTTTTTTTTTTTAATGTTATCATTATCAAATAATAGCTAGGATAACAAAGATTTATTATTAAGGAAGAAAACTATAAAATATTTATATCTCACATATGCCACCATGGAGTTGGAAGAGATTATAAGAATTGATAATGAAGCTAGCCGATAAAGAGGGCAGAGAAAAGTAGAATACTTATTGGGATCATATGATGAAGGATTTGAGCATACTAAATTACATTATTGTTAGTAAATTCTTTATCATTTATGTAAAGCGTTGAGCACTACATCAGCTACATTAAATAGAAGGATAGCAGGAGGAATATTATTTCAACTTCTCCATCAACAGGTTTAGCCCAGGTTTGTTTTTTTTACTAAGATAGGGCTATCTTGCATTTGTATGATCTCTTATTTTTTTCTTGTATATATTTCGAGCTTTGTGTAAAGGGTCGGGTCCCTTCAACCCCTTTTTTTTATCAATACTAAAAAAAAAGTGATATTATATAAAAATGTTATTATTTTTCTAAAATGTTTATGTATTGTTATTAAATTTTTAATAAATTATATGTAGTTTTACATTTAATTTATTTTTACCAAGGATATTTATTTTTATTCTTTACCAATT
This sequence comes from Wollemia nobilis, assembly GCA_028583015.1. Taxonomy (NCBI): domain Eukaryota; kingdom Viridiplantae; phylum Streptophyta; class Pinopsida; order Araucariales; family Araucariaceae; genus Wollemia; species Wollemia nobilis. The sequence goes on from JAQPPZ010000521.1 coordinate 18,705,788, forward strand.
ATATTCTTTATATTATTTAAATTGTTTTGTTTTTACAATCAACTCTTTAACATCATTTTCACTAAGATATTACATATATGACAACGAATGCCATGGAGGATATCCATAGTGGTTTAGGATTTATTAGAAGCATTATTTTTGAATTAGGTGAAGGTGGGAGTATCTCGAGAGAATGTAGAAGTGGCTTTGGTCTTTGGTGTAGGGATGTTGTAGCCTTGTATGCTAGGTTAGATACTATAGGCATCGAGGTGATTTCCTCCCTTGAAATTGGTTCTCCCAGGAATCGATTTTAAGGTCCCCCTTCCTTTCCCTTTGATCTATGAACCAATTTCTTTGTTGAGGTTGTCCAAAGGATCTATTCTCTAAGAGTGGTAGTTGTAATATTTTCTATCTACATTCAGCTTAAGGTAAGCTTCACGTCCCTTTGAAACTCTAGAATATGGCTTTGCAATAAGAAATAAGCTCCTTGGTGAAGAAGTTCCTCGGATCTCATATCGACATTGATTTAGTTTGTAGGTGGAATTTCTATAATGGAAGATGCAAGGGTACATGGATATTATGGTGATCCCCAAAGAGTTTTCTTAATGAAGCTAAACTACATAGAATATTCAACCCACATCCTAGAAGGTGGGCCCTGGTTCTATGGTAGGCATAGTCTTTTGCTAAGGAAATGGGGTCTAAAATTTAATTTGAACACCTAATGTATCAACTCTGCACCACTATGAATCTGTAGACACAAAATATTGACCCACTTTAGTGGGTAATATTCCCTAAGCCCTTTGGGGAACCCCTTAGACTTGCCTAGGGCAAGGGTAAGGCTCCTTCCCCTCTTTTTTGTCTTTTTGCTCTTTATGTGAAATCATACCTGATCCTTGAAGATGTGCGACTTTGCATTGTGAAATCACAGTCAACTCTAATAGGGTACGATTTCACCTTTTTAGGGTTTGACAATTTGAAACTTTATTTTTTTGGGGTTGGAATGTTTTACGTCAGCCCTCCTTGGTTTTCCTACTCTTTTTATCTTTAAATCCACTATATAAGGAGGATTTAATTTCACTTTTTCACACAAGGTCACACACGCTCACATAATCGACATTCTAAGGACTAATGATTTATTGCTCACTAACATTTTATTTCTCATTAAGTGTTTTATTCAGTCTGCATCCTTCTTCTTCTTTCACAAACAACTTGGAAGTATGGAGTTTGATTGATTGTCTATTGTATTGGATTGCTATTGCTCGCTCTTGGCGGATTGTTGTTGAAGCTCTAAGGAGAGATTAACTACCTAGGAGATCTCAAATATTTTTGCTTGCTTCCTCACTCTCTACCAAGTGAAAGTGCTTTGTTGCATGTTTGATATTGTTTGTTGCATCATAGTTTTGTTATTTTGCTACAATTTGAGATGTTTCATCTCACTTCTGCAAAATCACACCTGATCTTCTATGGGGCACAATTTTGTATTGTGTTATCACAATTGCTCATTACGGGGTATGATTTTGCCTAAGATAAAGCTAGGGATAATCTTCTATCCCAATTTTTGTCATTGTATTCTAGACTACATTTAGAGCATAGTGGCATATTATATTTTTGTGATTTCATCATTCTTCTCTGCTATATTGTATTATGTTTTCTTTTATCCAAAGGTCAATTTTTTCTTTTAATTATCAAAGGTCAACTAAAAGGACCTAGGGGGTTAACTGTTGCACCTCCAAGTATTGTTATATGGTGGCCTAAGTAGCCCCCCTAAAGCTAATCCTATTTTCAAGTGTTTATCAAGTTATTTTGCAGTAACAATGATCATTGATAGCATTGGACAAAGGGATAAAAGTAAGCATAAAACACCGAATAATCTAAGTACTCTGATTAATATTTAGGCTTTTTGTTGAGTGCTTTATATTTTTGTTCTAAAACCTAGATCTAATTTTATAGAAATATATCTAATTATCTTCTAGGCATTTGAATAATAAACAACATATAGTGTGCACTTGGGGATAATTTTATTTGTGCATTACTTATTGAGCCCTTGATGAAAGGTTGTCTGATTATAATCCTAGGTTAGAAAGCATTCAAAGAAAGAATAATTCTAGGGTTAGCTCTTGTATTCTGCATTCTATATTTTTGCATTATCCTTTATCTTTTATACCATAGATCTAGAAATGCCAAATCTAGGTGTTTGTCTTGGATCTCATACATCAAACATTTCTAAAATTCTTGTGGACTTGGAGTGAGTTCTTAAAGCTACTCCTAGTGAACCCTTCCCCCCTAACACCAAATGTAGATAACAACACAACACCTATGATTCACCCTAAAAGCTTCTCTCTTATGGATCCAAACTTTTGGGAATTGTACACATCAAGGCAGTTTTCCCCCTCTACATCTTTGGTGAACCCGACGTGAACACCTCCTTTTATTTTAAAAATTTAAGCAAGATCATTAAATTTGTTTGTGTGGTTGGAGAATCTTAATAATATCTTTAAAAATATTTTTTTTGTTGTTAGTTTTCTCTTCTATCCTTTTGCTTTTCTAATGGCTCCTATCCTTAGAATTCAGTGAAAGCATCTTGAATCTGATTGTATTCCTCTAGAAGATGATCATATTGATAGAGAGGATACTAACATAGATATAGAAGAACAAGATAACATAGATACTAAGATGAGTTTTGATCCTTATGAGGGACCTAATGGTAGCTTTTTCTTTTCATCATTTGAATATATTTGGGGCTTTATGAAAGCTAATAGGGATAGAATATTGGGAGGCATGGAGAGAGAATCTCACCTTGAAAGAGATGAGACTCCTCCACCTCCTCCAATAAGCTCCCCTATGCTTAACCAAGAAAACCCCTTGCCTAAATTAGTGCATCTTGATAATTTGAACCAAGTTGTTGATACCACTATAACCACAAACATTGGAAGGAACATGCAAGCTCCTCCAATTAGTAGTGTCACTCAAAAGTGTTTTCAATTTCTTCCTCAATCTTCTAATATCAACACTTTTGCTTTTGTTCTACCCAATTTTAGTTGTACACTTTCACACGGTGCAACATATAACAATAATGTCTATTCTTCCAACCTGAATAAAGCATTGGTTCCTCAACACACATATGGTAATCTAGGAACAATACATAACAATAATTTAGAAGTACAAAATTTGGAAAATATGGTGAAACAATTAGTTTCAAAAGTTGAGATGATTCGGCCCTCAATTTTTACTTACAGTTATAAGGAAATGTGTAATCAACCATTGGATCCTATTGTTGCTTCTAGACCTTATCCTAAGCATTTTTCTATGTCAATTTTACCTATTTATAAGGGTACAAAATATCCAATTGAGCATTTAAGAATATTTAGAAAAGCTTGCCATGATCTCATTTATGATGATATGTTGTTACTTAAAACATTTCCTAAGAGTCTTGGTGGTATGGCATTAGAGTGGTACTATTGGTTGCCTAATTATTCCTTAAATAATTTTGAAGAGAGTAGAATTATTTGTTCAGCAATTTGGTGCTTACATTGAGAAATGAGTGACAATGAAAGATGTGTATAATTTAAAACAAAGTAAAGAAGAAAGATTTTTAGAATTTTTGGCTCATTGGAGAAGTTTAGTTGGACGTTTGAGATATACTTTACCTCCTAAAGATATGCTTGATATATTTATTGGTAATTTACAAGAACAATTATCTTATACATTAGAGACTACTACTATTACATCTTTTAATCAAGCAATTGATTTAGCAAGAAAAGTAGAACATGCTCTCATAAGGAGAGACCAACTCAAGGTTAAAGAAGAAAAACCTACTAAGTCTCAACACAATAATAAGCATATAGGAGGTGAAAATGGAATGGATAGTAGGCTTGTTAACAATGTTACTAACAACCTACAGAAGATAGTACTTCAGAAACCTCCACAAAGGAATTTTATAAGGCTTAATATATCTATGGAAGTAGCTTTGAAACAACTTTTAGAGGCTAAGGCAATTGAGTTACCTCCCATTAGACAACCAAATACTATAGCTCATTGGTATAAGGTGGGTCAGTATTGTGCGTAAGAAGGGAAGGACATTGGATGAATTCTTGTAAGAAGCTTAAACATGTGGTTCAATATCTTATTGATGTAGGATGCATTGACTTAAGCAACTCTCAAGCAGTGAGTAATCAAGTACCTATCCAACAAAATGTGACTACCAATCAAGATATGGGAATATTTAAATATCCATTACCAAAACATAATCAAAAAGTAGCAAATTAAGTGGCTCATCATAATGATTCTCCTCCCTATCGTAATATGGTTGGCATGGTTGGGATAACCACAAGAAGACAAGCTCAAACTCAACATCATCAACAATGATAGAATTTTGTATTACAACCCAGTTTAGTATTAAAGAGTAATCAAGAAAATTTTTTAGATATAGGGACTCCACCTATTGTGTTGAGATCACAGCTCAAAGTCTCATTTGATCTTCAAAAGTGGTTGTCTAGTACTCCAACAAAGATTTTAGTTTTATAACTCCTTGAATATTCTCCCAACCATAGAGATGCTTTGATAGAATTTTTAAGGCAACAATCAGTTCCTTCGGATATTTCTCCCAATGCCATAGTTGATGTTGTAGGTTCTCTTGGGATACATCATATCTCATTCTTGGATGATGATAAACCTTCCTCAAAATTGCAAGAAGATTCTTCACTTTACATCACCACACTCATTGGGGATACTTTTATCAAGTGAATTTTGATTGATAATGGTTCTTCTCTCAATTTGTGTACATATTAATTCTTTCAAAAATTTGGATTAAAAGAGTAATACTTAACAAAATCTGATATCATTATAAAAGCTTCAATAATGAGTCCCAAGAAGCCTGCAGTGTCATAACTCTTCTTCTTAAAGTTGGGCCTAAAATATTGGATACTTTTTTTTATGTGGTACATTGTCCTGCATCTTTTAATATTCTTCTCGAATGTCCTTGGATTCACGCAATGAAGGTCATCCCTTCTACTCTTCATCAATGTCTCAATTTTGAGTTTAAGAATCAAGTTGTCACCATTTTGGGTGACCCTCGATCATTTGAATTTTGTTCTAATGTAGAGCAATATCGATTTGAGTTTAACCTATGTCCTTCAATATCTTCAATGATTTCTCTGTGTTCCTCATCTCAAATATCAAAATAATTTCAAATTTTAAAAATTATTGAGGAACATATCTTAAATTTTCCATCTCAAGATCATGATAATCAATTTATTTATTCATCTCTTCTAGATCTATCCAAGCTACCACCATCACCAAGAACCATGGGCTTGCCCCATAAGAAAGGTGATGTTGTACACATTGGCATGTGTACCTTTGTCTTCGTAAGAACTACCTTCAAGGAAACAATACATGGTAGCAACCCCTCTCCCATTCAACATTCTTTTGCTCATTGTTACCTTTCCAATGATTATCCACTTTCTAAACAAATCCTATCTAGTATGGGATATGTATGTAAATTTTTGGGGCCACAACAACATTCAAGAGCCTTTTGATGTCAAGATATGGCCTGGAAGATGTGGCATAGGTTTTATACCTAGTAAAGACCAACCTTTACCATTTGACAATGATGATCATCTTATGACTTATGCTAAATATATGGATTATCAAAATTTAGGAGTGGGTGATGAGGATGATGGTACCTCTTATTCTTCTGATATCTTGTTTTGCAATATGATTGATTTTGTATGCTCTAAAAGTAAATCTTCTATTTTAAAAGAGGACTCTACTTCATTGTCCTATAGTGATCTTGCAAAGTTAGGAATTGCTCCTCCTTATGTTAAAAAGAATGGTTATGTTTGAGAGTGCATTTATTATCATGCTATAGATACCAAAGAAAGATCTTAAAGGAGCCTCTTGGTAATTCTAATTATCGATAAGGCTTACATTTTAGATATTTCTTTGATAAAACAGTCCATGGAATGCCTATTCTTTTTTTAAAAAAATACATCACACTTAGATGTTGTGTCAACTTTCATTCTTAAATTAATTAATAACAAATCATAAAAACAAATAAAAATTGCATCAAATCAATTAATCATCATTTAGCTATGCATTTGCATTTTCATTGCATCCATTTGCTTTCTCATATTGCATTGTTGCTTGTCATCCTTTTGCATTGTCTATCTAACATTTAATTCCACTTGCATGCTTGAATGTCACATTTTGCATGATTGCTTGTTCATGACTACTTGATCATATAGATTTTGGGGGTCTTGCAACAATGGCATATGATGATACTGTAGCGACCCTGGTATGCACACATTGCTCCTTTTATGCTACTTGCAATGTATTAAAAACCCAAAATGAAATGGAAGACAATGAAAAGCATATAACATGGAAATAACAAATATGGATCTCTTTATTTGTATTAAAACCTGGTTACATGTTGGTCCCTCTTAGGGATACCCATTTCGATACAATAAGGTTACAAATAGGTAAAGAGTACCCCTTTCACAAAGAGGTGGTGTGCTTTCAAAAGCTTCCTGGTTCTACACATGAAAATGTATGAGGGCTTACAAATGTCTCCTTATCCAGGACTATTTCCTAGAGGGATCCCTTTTGCTCTCGTATGTTGTAGATTCCATCCGATGAACCTATGGCCTTGTAAGCAATGAAACAACAACACACACTTAGATGTCCGAGAATACCTCCTCGGATGAGGTTGTTAGCAATGAATATAACAAATTAAAGCAAGTGCAAATTAGACTAATGCTATGAATGCAAATGAATGAAATGATGCTATGCTAATGATATGCTAAAATAATGAATCTAATGTCTAAAACCCTAAGCTAAGCCCGTGGGCCACTATCCAAGACAACGGTCGCTAAAGTGACTCTCGTCCTCTTTGCTCCAAAGCTATGGATCAAAGCTTGTATCCGATGTTGAAATAATGGTTTCTATACTCTCTAATTTGTTAGGGCTTCGTTGAACATGTGATCTCCAAGGGAACTCTCCAAGTCTCGAAAGCTCTCCTCAATGACTTGTCCTAATAAATTCAAGATAAATTGTCTGGATAAAAGATCTCTCCCAAGATAAAAGATCCCCCCTTTGGATCTTTGGTGCTCTTAGGCTTGCACCTTTTATAGTGTGAAACCCTAGGTCTATGTCCAAACCCTAGGAATGAATTCCTCATGCATAGTGAAATTTATCATGAGAATATTTTTGTCTTTCTATGTTTGGATGCCAGTTAACTGAAATCTAATTGCCAACTTGAGTCTCCTATACAAACTAGTTGTTAGCATGAGAAGATTTTGTCCTTTATTTATGTTTGGAGGCTAGTTAACTAAATTCTAAATGCAAACTCAAGTCTCCTATGTGAATTGGTCATGAAAAGTAATGCAAAGTTACTCCCACTCAACTTTATTGCATACATACTGCCACTTCCACTCGTGATTAGGCCTGTTTGTCGATAAAACTGCTTTTATGGTTTAGCCATTGTCATATGTAGTGACTAATATCTATTCATTATCATCTGTAGTGGCTGAGGTCTGGCCACTCTAGGCTTGAGTAGCTAAGATCTGATCACTCTTGGCTTGAGTGGCTAGGCTTGGATGGCTTGAAAAGGCCCCAAATGAGTGGTGAGAACCATTGTTGATGCTTGGAAAGTCCAAGATTATGTCATCTGATCTTATGAATGTGTCTATGTGAGTATCTACCCTAAGCATGACACATTTTAGGTGTCTACAGATGCCCCTTTTTATGATGCACTGTGTGGAAAAACACAATGTTGAGCAAAAATATAGATTGATCTATTTGTAGGGTGTATGGTGATCAATGGTCTGATCAACGTCGGATGGCCCAATCATGCAAGATGGTACGCATCCTTTGAATCATTGCCTCAACGTTCAAAGGACTTAGCTCAATGGCTTGGGTATGTTAAGTTGCACTCATTCCTCAAACTCAATCGGGTTGCTTTAGATGCTACAATAGTTTCGACCGGTAGGAGAGCTACAATTGAATATGTCATGTCTACTTACGTTCTCAGCAAACAAGAGAAATTTGTGATTGTTGTATGCAATGATTCGTAGGATGAAAACGATTTTGTTATGATAAAGTGATCATTTGTTGATTTTATTATGATTATGTTGAAGTTTTGAACTACTTCCTCACACAATGGATTGGTGAAGAAATGACAATAAATGAAGTGACAAGTCGCTTGACCAATATGACTAATCTGGTTCCTTTCTAGCATTTGTTGCTTTTAATGGGCAATCCCACATCCAAGTGTGATTCCAATTGTTTATGATAATCATCCATCCCTATCTTGAGGAGCGGTCCAGCTATCAATAGCCTTCTTAGGGAGTTAGGATGAGTGATTCTATTTATGTTTATATTGTATCACTTTGGCTTAATGTTTTTGGTATCATAGGGGAATTAGGATGATCCTTTCACACCCATGGAGTAGTCCGACCATCTTGGTCTTCTTCGGGATTGAAGGGTGGCACATCGTAATTCCAAAATGAAATGCTTTTTCCCCAAGTAGCCTTATGGTAGCCTACTCATCTCATTGAAATGCATGGAGTGTGAATCACTGCAATTGCCGAGTGGATAGAGTAAGTAACTGGGTATGAGGCCTACTTGAGATTATGCTTTTATGTGATTTTTTTGTTATTTTGATCATCAAGATGACTTTAATTCATCAAAATGCGTTTATTTAATGTTTTTGTTATCCCCCATGGAAGGAATTTTCTTGTTTTTATCTGTGGAGCAGGCTACTATCAGGTCTAGCGGCCTCTGAGTCTCTACTTGTGGCCATTGTCACCTTGAGTGGCCATGAAGTTTGGGCCACTAATGCCAGCAACGACTAAGGCATAATTTGAAAACATACAAATGCACTTTTAGGGTTTTGACTTATCACTTTCGTTTATTGTCAATTCACTTTTCAGAGCTCTGGTGAGATAGTGACATTTGCGATTTCTGAAGTTACCTACGTTGAGGACATGGCTACATAGGGTGAGGCATCAACTATTGGAGGAGTCAGAGCTTCTCGGGTATTCTTTCAAATCCTACCCTCTTTTTTGCTCTTGGGTAAAACTGAACCTCACTAAGTAAATGGTAAATGAACCTCACTAGACTTGTTGGTAATGAATGAAATTCGTAGTTAGGCTTAATTTAGGTTTTTAAGTGGTGGGTTGGTCCTTATTTTTGTTTTTTTTTTTATTTTTTTGAATTTCACAGCCTAGGGTTCATGGGTTTGTCATGTTACATTTTGGCCGCTGTCACTCAAAGCAACAAAAATTTGGCCATTGTCTCTCAGAGCAGCTAAGTTTGAACCCCAACAGTCATAAATTTGATTGTTAGGATTTGGTCACTGCTACCTCTAGTGGCCAGATTCTGGCTGCTGTAGGCGACATCAGCTAAACCCCTTAGTCAATTTTGCACAAATTTTGCTTTTTATTGGATTTTTTTAAGATAGTTTAATAATTTTTTTGTTTTAGAATTTTGTAGTACTCTTTAGCATGTGTTGCACACCTAGGCACATTTATCCCCCCTCTTTGCTCAAATTTAGGAGAGAGTCAGATTTTTTTTATGTTTTATTAGGATTTATGCCTTAGATGCATTGTAGTTATGTTTCATCTTTATTTTGCTTTGCTTAGATTCTTACTGCTCAAGTTTGGGACCTGAGGCTCATGAATGACCTTCTACCTCTTCTGAATGACACGGATTGGAGGTGGCTTAAGGCTCATGGGCTCTAGTATGTTACCAGACTACCTCATATTATGTCGGACCAAGCTTACCTTATGGCTTTGGCCCATCGTTGGGACCCTCAAACTAATACCTTCCACCTCCCGATCGATGAGATGACCATTACACCAGAGGATGTGTACAGGATCTTTCGGATCCCTTTTGATGGGGTGGCCATTGTTTCTTCGACCACTAATGATCAGGTGGTTGTCTTCACTCGGGTGTTCATAGGGAGCTCTAAGGATGCTCTCAAGGACACCAAGTCTAGGGGAGTTTCTATCATCTACTGGTATCGAGAGAATGTTTTCACAGTGAGGCATGTGGTGTTGCTGATGGTCATCAACAACATCCTTATCCCAGACTATTTAGGCTTGAGGTTCCCTTGGAACCTCCTTGTGATTATTTAGGACCTGATGGACAGTGAGGCACCCATTATCTATGTGTGGGGCAAGTCTCTATTAGCTTAGTGTTATTATGAGTTGTACCACATCTACTAGAGGGGTCATGTTAGCATCACCTGTATTTGGCTCTTGCATATCTAGGGATGAGAGCACATTAGGGTAGATCGCCCTAAGGGGCTTCCTATTAAGATCATAGCTATGGATAGGAGGATGTAGTGCTATGGTGCTAGATGGGCTAGAGGGAGTGAGGAGTGCAAGAGCCACACTTTTGCAAGGGAGTTGCCTCATTATACTGATACTTTCACTGGACTCCAAGTTGGAGATATCATATGGCGCCCGTATCATGAGTGTCCTGCTTGGGATGACCCTGACAACTTTACTACTAGGATGCAATGCGAGCGATGGCTCATCGGCCATAAGATCAACATCCGGGAGTACTTCTTCTACTCTTAGGTTATTTGTCAGTATGGGTTGCAGTAGGATGTGCCATTAGTACCATTTATTTATAGGCACATAGAAGTAGAGAGAGACCTCCCTCCCCGATAGGTTACAAAGCTGGCTGATGAGGAGGATGCCCTAGCTGTTGATCCTAGAGTAGCTGGGGGAGTTATAGATGCATTTGTGCGATGGTGGGGTGAACTTATTTGGCATGAAAAGGGTAGTCTATGCTGATAGGATGATGGTAGAGATGGGGCAGATCCATCAGGGTGCAGGGTTCATGCTAGGACTATGGCATGGGGCCAGTAGTCAGAGCAGGTGATAGTGGAGGAGCAGGAGGCTCCTGAGGAGGCAGAGGAGGAGATGGATCCTAAGGAGAGAGATTCTTCTCTCAGGGCATAGCTACATGATGTGGATGTTGAGCTCCAGTCATCCAAGATACAAGTACAACAACACGATGCCATCATAGCTCAGAGGGATACTACTATAGCACAGTTGTCAGACTAGATACAAGATTTGTAGGCCACTATGGGAGGAGCTTCCTAGATGTAGGTTGTTGTTGCTCCTCCTACTCTCGAGGGTCCTTCAAGGGTAGCTCTTGAGGATGATATCAATCATCTACAAGGTTTTCTGGATGAGAGTGATGTACAGATTGTTGAGGACACAGCCCATATTGCCACTCTCTCAAGGTATATCAGGAGGCTAGGAGCCATCCCTAGGGAGAGAGGAGCCATAGGTGGGTCACAGGTCAGTAGGAGTTCTACCATAGGGCAATATTCCATTTGGCCTGGTCATGGGGCCCGAACTCATACTGAGAGACCAGCAGGGTCTAGCTTACACCATTCTCCCAGATATCCATCCACAGGGGGCAGTGCTGTAGGGGGTGTAGTCCCAGTATTTGATTGATGGTTCACTTGGTTTTGATTCATTTTTGAGGTCGGCTGACCTATATGACTGTAGCCCATGGGCATTTTTGTATACCCATTGACACACATACTTTTATGATATCTTTGCATTATGACTCATTATGTGTATCATTTATTACTCATATTTTTGTTGTTATTTTATTTTATGATGTGATGTGATGATGGCATTATGATGATTTGATGTATATGTTAGATGATAGATGATATTGTAGATGCTTATATGGATGTGTAGATGCTTATATGATTTGATGATATGACGTGATGTATTTTGATGATGAATGATGAATTCATGATTGTATGCAAATGGATATTGCCTATATGTTTTATGATGTGATGATGGACGATTAATGACTTGTGTTTGTGGATGCGATGTTATTGTTAAATGCATGTTTAATTTTGCTTTAATTGTATGCATCTAACTTATGTGATGGGATGGTATAAACGAACCTGTATGCTCTAATCACTTAAACATAAGGAATGCATATGACATTGACAATATTAATGGGTGATACCACAGAAAGTAAAAAAATAATCATGAATTTAAATAATCACTCTTATCATAAGAATTGATTAAGTATTCATATATGATATGTAATGGTGTGTAATGTATTTTCTTGATAAGTTTTTGTAAATTAAAAGATATAAAGTAGTCAGTGGCCGTCTATATACTATTTCTAATATATATGTGGTATCTGTCCTACTATGTTGATACCCCCTAATTTATAGAATCTTATAAAGAAAGTGATGGTGTGAATGATGATATGATTTTTTTCTATGTAAGAATTTTTGGGGCTTTCCGGATATTCAAACACTCTAGTTACCCTATCAACAACTGTCTACTGACCACTATAGACTTTTGAAAAGTAAGGCTTTAACCATGGACCTAGATATTCATGATCTATATGTGTGCAAGTGATTGTATATTTTGAGATAGAACTCAAGAATTTCCTTCGATGTCAGGTGGGATTCTTTTAGCCCATTTCTAAGATCAGGGATTCTCAAGTGTTCGTCTCATCCTTATGTTGGACTTAGTTGGACTATACCACTAGGCAATATTGGGTTACCTAAGCTAGCTCATCCACATTCAAACATTGGTCTACACAAATGCATGAAGCAATTGTGGTAGACATATCATCATGCGTAAGGATATCTCCTTTCGATTTTGTACAATATCGAGAATTCCAGGGATTCAAGCTTCATTCCCTTCTTTTCTTCCTTTTGGCTTTGGATATTTGCTCATATGTAGTGATGAAAATCACTGTTTATTTTTTATTGATTTTTCTTTGAGCGAGGATTCTTGTAGTGATGATAATCACTATTTATTTTGCTCATATGTAGTGATGAAAATCATCGTATTTTTTATTGATTTTTCTTTGAGTGAGGTTTCTTGGAATCTTTGATTTGTGTATCGGATCATTGCTTTGAAATCTGGAATGTATGCTTGGCTTTTTGAATATGTACTTTTCTTCGGGATTTTGCTTATTTTTATTTAAGCAAGGGATTTGGATAGGGCAAAGCTTGTCCTTTTGCCAATTCTCAACACCTTTAAACCAATCACACAGGGGGATCAACAAGGAAGATCCTTTTCGATTAAGGTGACCTAGACCGCTTTGCAGCTTTCATCTTTTCCTTGTACCAACTAGGATTTTAGTGTTTCAATTAGTGACGGGATCTTGAATATCCAAGGCATTATCACGGCTAGACCTTACCTTCTACTAACCAAGATTGTTTTCCATAAAATTTGATAAGATCACTAGGTGTGGTTGATTAACCAAAAAACCTTAGTATATTATGTATAGCAACAAATAATGGTTGTGTTGAAAAACACAATTACACACATGTATTGATGGAGGTATGGATTTGAATGATTTGTGAGACAAATTGTGGCATCACTTTTAAGGCTCTCATGACATATGCGAATGTAATGGATATGAAAATGCAATGCAATTATGTGGATGCAAGATGTGAGATGCAATTGTTTTTGTATTTTTGATTTTTATGTTGTTTTTGTATTTTTGTTTAATTTGACCAAAGGGCTTATTATGCCTTTGGGGATTTTTGATTTTGACCAAGTGGCATGAAGTACCCTTGGAGCATTTTTTATTGGAGTTGACCAAGCGGTTTGAATACCCTTGGAGCATTTTTGATTGGAGTTGACCAAGCGGTTTGTATACCCTTGGAGCATTTTGATTTGATTTTGACCAAGTGGCTTGAATTTCCTTGGAGCCTTTGATTGTATTTTGAATTTTTATGTTTTTATGATTTGTTTGTGTTTTTGACATATTTGAATTTTTTTTTGACATATTTGAATGTTTTTGTATTTTATGTGTAGAATGCCTTTAAGTGAATGATATTGAGAGGTTCAAGCTCTTCAACACCATCTAATGATATAAGGCGATATGCTTTAGGAAAAACTCTTTGTGAAATTATGTACATGCCTATCTAATTCCTGACCTCCATTGACAATTTGAATTCTATTGTTTTCTTTAAGCTAGATCCACATTGATTCCCTTAAGTCTTCAAGTGATCTTGGAAAAAAGAAACACTAAATCATAATTTATTTATAATTATGAATATTTTGATGGATGTTATCTTACATTGTAGGCTCCTTAGCTCCCTAATGTTGGTAGGGGTGGTCATTTCCAATATAGCCTTTTCATTTGCAAGAACGACTTTGATGCCTCTCTTGGATACGATGAATCCTAAAAGCTTGCTAGAAGTTACACCAAATACACACTTCTTAGGATTCAATCTGACATTATGCTCAATGAGGCAGTCAAAGACTTGTCTAAGGACTTCAACATGCTCTTGCCACAATAGGGACTTGTCCAGTAAGTCATCCATGTAATCCTCTAAAATCTTATGCATATAGTCATGGAATATGTATGTCATGGCCCGCTAATATGTGGCACTAGCATTTTTGAGACCAAATGGCATCACTTTGTAATAGAATGTTCCCCACGGAGTAATGAAAGTAGTTTTATATTGATATTCGGGCTTAATCCGGATCTGGTTGTATCCAAAAAAACCATCCATTAGGGAGAGCATCTCATGACCTACGGTTGCATCTACAAGAGCATCTATGTTTGGCAATGAGAATGAATCCTTTGGTGTTGCCCTATTTAAATATCTGAAGTCTGTGCAGATACGGACTCTTCTGTTGGGTTTCCCCATGGGTACCATGTTCGACACCCACTCAGGGTAGTCTATAGGAACTATGAATATTGCATCCAATAGTTTTTGCAATTCATTCTTCACCATAAAAGCGATGGTTGGATGCATTTTCCTCAAATTTTGCTTGATTGGATTCTTCATGGGATCCAATGAAAGGTTGTGAATGACTAACTTTGGATCTATCCCTGGCATGTATTTGTAAGTCCAAGTAAAAATATTTGGCCTCTCTTTGAGGAGAGGAATTAGGATGACTTGTTCCTCTAGAGATAGAATTTCTCCGAACTTGAATTTTCTTGGTTGGGTAGGATCATCGCTGATGTCCACCTCGAAAGTCACTTCTATAGCCATATGTGACCCATCCTCTAGTTGATGAGGCATGGGTATCAAATGAATGTCATCGATAGGATTTATAGGACCTACTGACTTAGGTTCCAAACCAACATGGAAGATGTCATACGCACAACCTGATGCAAAATGGAATGGTTGTAACATCTCTTCATTGGGGAAGAGATCTTTAGGCTCTATGGGTGAATTAGCGTGATCCCAATCAATAGCCTCTATATCAAGATGCAATGATTTGGTAGGATCTACTGGATTATGAAGTGGAGTGGTCAAATCAATGGAGATCATGTTGATGGATGGGATGAAATCTCTAGGACCACATGGGTGCAATATTATCTTAGGGGTTTCCCTTCCATACTTACGATGAGGCTCTGGAGGAATGGAAATTTCTGGATCTAGTCCATGAGTAGGGTAGATAATAGGATCATTGGGCTCTAATAGCTCTCTAAATGTAGGCAGAGGGGGATTGACCATTTGGTGAATGGCAGCTAGGTCAATAGGTCTCCCCAAAAATTATAGATGAGGGTCTATGGCACGGAGTGCCACCTCTCTCTCTACTAGCTCGTTGACTTGTCATAAGTGGTGAGGTCCAAGATAAGCCATCTCAATCTCATCCTCAAAGTCATCATCACTTATCCAGAAACCGTTAGCATTGGTATGTGGCCCTAAGACAAGGGGCTCATGTCTTGGCCCCAAGTAGGCCATCTCCATTTCATCTTCATATTATTCATCACTTATGAAGAATCCATTTGCATTTGTCTCTTACCCCAAAGTCAGGGGTTGATGGCTCGGGCCTAAGTAGGCTCTTTCTATTGAGTCTTTTGATTCATAGTCACTTTCATCCGATATGTACCCACTCTCATTTAGGATGGACCATGTGAATCTTTGTAAATAGTAAGGCCCATGGTAGGCTAAGCTAAGTTTCACCTCATCATCACTTGCTTCATATCCATTATCCTCATCCCATGAGTTGTATCCTATTAGGATGGAATCAATTGAGATGTTTGGATGATAAATTTTTGGTGGAGGTACGTTCACCGTGGCCACTTGTCTTTTGCTCAAATTTCCTATTCTTAGGGGGTGATAAGGAATGAAATCGATGTCTTCTCCTAACCCTAAGCTTAATCTATCCAATTATACTACAAGAGAGTCATATCAACCTCCAATATAATAGCCTAACCCAAACCTATCGGAGGGAAGCTGATATTGTGGCTCGTATGGCCGCCTGTGCCCCTGCTCATATATACCAAGGCCATAGCCATGCCAATGGCAATGCTCAAAGTATCTTAGAGAAAACTCAGGATTAGAGAGGTAACAAACATTGACCATGAATAATTCATCACTATCCTCTTCTATATCTAAAGACTTATGGGCGCAGTCTAGGTCGACATAGACAAAATTGGTTTGGTTGGGAGGGATTCCAAGTGGAACCACTATTCCCATTGGCGGCCTCAAGTCCTTAGGTCTTCCCATGTCTTGTGTAGACTCAATTATAGGTGTAAAGGTAATGTTCTACATAAGGTACTCCCCTATGCCTATGCTTGCCAAGTGTATTGATGCATGCGACGTGGATGACCCTACGGATGACACTGGCGAAGTAGGGTGGTAATCACTATCTTCATCTTGATATTGAAGATATTATTCTTCCATAGGACTTGGAATTTTAGTAATGGCTATAGTTGGCACTTCCTTGGGCCTTTCTTCCTTGACTAAGGGTACCTTTAGCTTTTGATTGTCTTTTGGTTTTGATGTTGATGGTACTTTAGAAGCATTGACTATTTTGAGTGCACCAGGAGGTGTTGATGTGCATGGGTCTTTTCTTACCCTTTTGTCTTTGTTATCCATTTGTGTGGTTGGATATGAAGGTGCTACGTATAGGTGGGTAGAAGGAATTAAAAATTCTCCCAGAATATCCACTTGATGGACATATTTAAAAGGCTCTTCATCGGCCAGAACCACATAGACTTTGTTTTCGTGCACATACTTGACACATTGGTGCAAGATCGAAGGCACACACTTCATGGCCCTTATTCAAGGATGCCCTAAGAGGATGTTGTGCTGCATAGCTCCTTCCAAGACATGACACATCATAGGGATGGTCTTGTGCCCCACCTTGATGGGTAGGACTATCCTTCCCATAGTATTGCATAAAGCATCATTAAAAGCTCTCAATGTGTAAGCTCCTGGAACGATATTGGACTTGGAGATATTGAGGTGCTCTATTGCTATTGTTGTAATGATGTTTATTGATGAACCTGTATCGAAAAAGACCCTCTTGAAAGGTAAGTTATTTATTTCCACCACAATGTTTAGCGGAGGGTTTGGTAAGGTAGTAGGTACTGTCTTAATCTCATAATCATAGAATCGAATTACAGGTTCCTGGCATTCTTGTACTTGTCCCACAAAGTGAGTGAATGCATTCGCATCTTGTGGTTGGAGCTCAATTATCCTTAAAATTTCCATTAGAGTCTCCCTATGCTTTTGGGATTGTTGTATGAGCTCATAGATGGATAACTTAGCTGGAGTCATCTGTAGGTTTTGCTCCAATCTACTCCGGATAGTTACCATAGGTCGTGTTGGTGGACCTGGAAGGTTATCTTACCTCTACCTAGGTGTGGCTGGGATATTCATGGGAGCTACAGGAGGTTGCGGTTGACCATACCACCTAGTCCTTGTTGCTATGTTAACAATCTCAACCATCCCAATGCATCCGTGGGTAGGTATATTAGCTCAAACCTGATTTACTTGGGCCCCTTGCTCTCTAGGGGCCTCATGATTGGGCAACGAGTTTCTATATATGCCCATGTCTCTATTATCGAGAGCTAGTGGGTTGTCAACTTTGAGTTCTCCTACCTCAATCATGTTTTGCACTTGATGCTTAAAACCAATGCAAGCCTCAATGTCATGCCTCGATATCCTATGATAAGGATAAAATTGATCTTCCCTATATCCTTTTAGCTTAGGATGGTTGGGATCTATAAGAGGTATATCAATAAATATGATCCTCTTGGACTTGCTTAGCTGATTAAATATTGATTGCATTTGTTCTGTTAGAGGCATGAAATAGTGAGGTGGCTTGCATTCTTTGTTTTTCCCCTGATTGTTCCTTTGGTTGTAATTGGCTGGCGGGGGATGTGCTTGATAGTTTTGGGGTTTTTGTGCACCCCCATCCTTGGGTGTAGCCAATACGACTTGATTGACTAGAGCAAGGTTGCCCTACTTCTACTTGTACTTTTCATTCTTACCATTCTTGTTCCACTCCTTTTTGTTTTAGAGTTTAATGGTTCCCTCATCTACTTTTATGTCTTCGATGAGTTTGGCCTGTGCCAAAGATTCCTCAAATGAAGGATACTTCTGAAGTTGTAGCAAGAGGGAGATGTGTTTAGAACAAATTTTGGTGAACATGTGAATGATCTCTTCTGTGGGAACGAAGAATGATAATTTCACCATGACTTTTCTCCATCTATTCCCATAATCCATTACTGGCTCATCATCATATTGTTTCAAGTTGGCTAGGTCTGAAAGGTTCACCTTCTTCTTAGCACCAAAGGAGAAATGCTTTAGGAATGCGTTTACTAGTTGTTCAAAGTTGGTTATGCTATGCTTAGGTAGTTGGTTGAACCATTGAGTGGCAACACCTAAAAATGTCATTATGAATGTTCTTAGCATGAGAGCATCATTGTCTTCAAGATGAAAACAGGCATTGATAAAATTGGTGACATGCTCTTATGCATCCTCTTCACCCTTAAATTTTTCTAACCTAGGCATCTCAAAGTGCTTAGGATATGGAGGGCTAGGGATTGATGGGCACAATGGTTGGTTGTGTATTTTGCTCAATGTTGGTGAGTTCTCGACTGCCTCTTATTTCTCAAAGGCTTTCATATTTTTAGCAAGCTCTTGAAATGCATTTGATGCACATATTTCCTCCTCTTGTAGGCCTACTCACAGTGGCAATGGAGGTAACTCTCTATCCATTTGATTTGTTCTATTTTCCTCCCTCTTATGAGGGGACTCAGGATTGTGATCCTAGTTTGTTATGTTTACCCTTTCCCCACTAGTTGGATTTCGTTCATGGTTTTGTGGGTGATTTCATTGTGGGATATCTTGTCTAGTGCGCCTCTCCTTAGGTGAGTCAGTGCATCTAGTTATTTGGTGGTCACCATCATTTATCTATAAATTACTAAGAGCTAGCCACTCAGCTTGCTCTCTTAAGTGCTGCTCATGTTGGCACAAGAGTATTTCTCTTTATTTATCCTATTTGAGAGCTTCCACTAGCTCTCACTCCTTATGTAATGCATTTTATAACCACCTCACATGGTTAGTTTACATTGTCATAGAAGACTCATGTTTATCTGACTCTATTCTTGTTGTCTTGACTCGTAGATTCCTCGAGGAGGTTTCTACTATACCTATACTCTTGCTAGCTAATGTGACTTTTTTAGTGTACTGTTGAGTATCCCTATGATTAGAATCTATGCGTCTACTATGGGATCGCTATGAGGTACTATAGACTAAGATATGTACTTAGAAGTCACAGTTTGTGAGCTTCTAGATGCAGAGTTCTCAGTAGCTATAGTTCTTTGAGTTGGTCGTGTAGGAAACCGATCCAACCCATCTAGCTATCTTGTTTTCCATGGCTGGTCCCATGGGGTGCCATTCACTCCTATGAGGTCATAATCTATGAGAATATTTCCTTTTGTGTGAAGGGTTTCTTCTATCTGATTCCCATGACTAGATGTAGCTCTAGTTTTCTACCCTTTAGTGGGTAGACCTGTTTCATATTTTTCTTGTGAATCTTGAGGTGTTGCAACTCTTGCTTGCCTTCTTGATGAAGAGGGCTTTGTGGTGATATGTTTTCTCCATGTGGATGGAGATGTAGCAATCTTGTCATCCCTATGTGAAGAATGAGTTTTAGAACCTTCTTTATGTCCATGTGAGGAGGAAGCCCTTGAAGCTTCCTCACGTCTTTGAGATGTTTTTGTGTGTTTAGAGGAGGCCCTTGAGGTCTCCTCATATCTCCTTGATGAGGATGGATGTGAAGCCTCTTTTTATCTATGTGAGTTTGTTACATGATGTGGTTCCATACTTGGGGTTTCTCGAGGAGATCCCCCAAGGGTTGAGTTATCACCCCTTAGGCTCGTGGAGCTACATCTCATGGTATTACGAGTAGGTCATTCAATGTTACTATGACTCTGCCTATGGGTATGAGTTGCTTTAGTATCTCCCTCGATATCAGATCGAGGGTGTTTACTTATTTTTTTGACCATGTTGTCTATGAATTGATCTTTTGAGTTGTAATTTAGGAATAGCCACACAATACCAAACAAATGTTTATCTTGATTATCGATTTAAGTGTGCCCTAAACTGTTTGGTGTGTTTTGATGTGTCGTTATTTTGATTTCTTACTCTTGTTCTTGGATTAAGAATGGGAAGACTCATCCATAGTGATAATCAAGTGCACCCATGCCAAAAATTATTTTCTCAAAAGAAGCTAGGGTACACCGCTGAAGACCCAATGGGGGGTTTTCCTAGCTCTTCCACTCTAAACCAATGATTGTTCCAATAGTGGGAGACAGTTTGAGCACAAGTAACTTAGTATCACTATAAGTAAGTTTCTCAATCCATTTCTAGGAAGCTCTAGGGGGTAAACTAGTGGAAGGAGATGAATTCCAACATCACTGGACTGAATTGGTGATTAAATCCAACTCCAAAATGTTTAAATGACATGTGCGTGTGTGGTGTTCATTTTAAGCTTGCGTAACATAAAGTGCATCATATAGCATCAATGAGTCCTTCCTATATGCCTAAGTGCAAAAATACATTTCAATATTTAGAAAGATGCATGAACTACTATGATTTGTATGAGCACACTTTATTTCGTGCAGCTATGGCCTCTAGCAGGGCCTCAAAGCAATCAAACAACATACAATGTCTAGCATGTTGGATTCTAGGGCAAAATTTTTAGGCATAAGCCGTTGTTCCTAGCAATGCCTAGTGGAAATCTAAAAGAAGATCTAAGATATGCGAAATGCTTAATTCTTTCTCCTTTTATTCTTTCAATTTCCAAACATAAATGTGCTTTAAGTTCTCTATTTTAGACACAAAAGAAAATAGAAAGCTATAAAATATCAGAGAGGCTATACCAACCTCTAATCCAACTCAGAGAACCTTATTTTTGTCCTCTGCTGCTCTCCAATTCTGGTTGCTATTGACCAGAGCGACTGGTTCTTGGCCGTCATTAGTGGGAGTAGCTAAAGCTCTATTATCCACTGTAGCTCAAAGCAGCTGATTTATGGTCATTGTAGCTAAGAGAAGCTAGACTTGCACACAAAACTAAGTTAGTATTTAGGTAGAAAATGAAAAATTAGTGGATGTCCCATCGTGATCACCATTTGTATCGACCCCGGGACGTGCGCACCGCTATTTGTATGCTACTTGCAATGTATTAAAAACCCAAAATAAAATGGAAGACAATGAAAAGCATATAACACGAAAATAACAAATATGGATCTCTTTATTTGTATTAAAACCCGGTTACATGTTGGTCCCTCTTAGGGATACCCATTTCGATACAATAAGGTTACACATAGGCAAAGAGTGCCCCTTTCACAAAGAGATGGTGCCCTTTCAAAATATTCCTATTTCTACACACGAAAATGTATGAGGGCTTAAAAATTCCTCCTTCTCTAGGCCTATTTCCTAGAGGGATCCCTTTTGCTCTCATATATTGTAGATTCCACCTGATGAACCTGTGGCCCTATAAACAATGAAACACCAACACACGCTTAGATTTCTGATAATACCTCCCCAAATGAGGTTGTTAGCAATGAATATAACAAATTAAAGCAAGTGTAAATTAGACTAATTATATAAATGCAAATGAATGAAATGATGTTATGCTATTGATATGCTAAAATAATGAATCTAATGTCTAAAACCCTAAGCTAAGCCCACGAGCCACTATCCAAGACAACGACCACTAAAGTGACTCTCATCCTCTTTACTCCAAAGCTATGGATCAAAGCTTGTATCTGATGTTGAAATAATGGTTGCTATGCTATCCAATCTGTCAGGGCTTCACCGAACACGTGATCTCCAAGGGAACTCTCCAAGTCTCGAAAGATCTCCTCAATGACCTATCCTAATAAATTTAGGATAAATTGTCTGGATAAAATATCTCTCCCAAGATAAAAGATCCCCCATTTTTCTTTGGTGCTCTTAGACTTACACCTTCTATAGTGTGAAACCCTAGGTCAATGTCCAAGCCCTAGGAATGAATTCCTCATGCATAGTGAGAGTTAGCATAAGAAGATTTTTGTCTTTTCTATGTTTGGAAGCTAGTTAACTAAAATATAACTGTCAACTTGAGTATTCTATGCAAACTAATTGTTACCATGAGAAGCTTTTTATCCTTTTTATATGTTTTGATGCCAGTTAGCTAAAGTCTAAATGCAAACTCAAGTCTCCTATGTGAACTGGTCATGAAAAGGAATGCAAAGTTACTCCCGCTCACATTTATTGTCATATGCAGTGACTAATATATGGCCACTATCATATGCAGTGGCTGAGGTCTGGCTACTCTAGTCTTGAGTGGCTAAGATTTGATCACTCTTGGCTTGAGTTTCTGGGCTTGGATGACTTGAAAAGGCCCCAAATGAGTGGTGAGAACCACTGTTGATTCTTGGAAAGTCTAAGATTATGTCATATGATCTTATGAATGTGTCTATATGAGTAGCTCCCCTAAGCATGACATATTTTAGGTGTCTACAAATACCTAGTTAGGTCATAGCTCATATGCATTACACTCTCTCTAGGATTCTAATGCCTAGTAAGATCCCCACCTAGGAATTTCTTCTTTAGTCTTATTTTTGGATTTTATTTGTTTCTTCAAGTTTTATCCTCCTTGGTCTTGGAAATAGTGAGAGCATCTCTTAGATCAAGGATGATATGTCATTAATATTTCCTTGTAGCTTTACCATTTCCCTTATTTTTATTTGTCTTCCTTTTCTTTTGACAAGGAGATATGTGTGTTTTGCTTCTTTCTTTTGTCCTTCTTAAGTTGTCTTCTCAGCACAATTGCACACACACATAGTATTATTCTATTATCTAAGCCCCTATCAAAGGTAGAACTCACCTAATATATATATTATCCTTATATTACACCCCACATGGGATATCTATACATCCTAGTAGGTATCTTATTAGATATGATATTATATCGGGTTATAATCCCTTTTGACTCAACGGGCTCAACACCCCTTTATAGGATAAGCTCCTTGGTCATTTTTAGCAGGCCTTAGTATACATCCTAGTGGGTAATTTCCCCATAATAGTCAATTAGTAAGCAACCAACCATAGTGGTTTAGACTCCATCACCTCATCCCTCTTGGTGAGCACTACACCTATAGCGGGTCTAGCTCCATTTTTTTGGTATGATTCATAGTAGTTAATCACATTGGTCCCTTATGACCTATGCTAATTTCAATACTATGTTTCACCCAACCTTCTCTATTTTAGATGGTTGACTTTTGTATTATCTTCTTCTTTATATTCTTCTTCATATTCTTCTTAGTCTTATCTTTCTTCTTCTTTTGTATTATTGATCTTCTTTCCTTGTATTTTCTCATGTTTTCCTTTCTTCCATCCATTTTCATTGATGCATTTCATATTTCCTTGCATTAAGATATATTGCATGCATAAAAAATCAAATTAAATAAAATATAAGATAACAATTAAAATCACATGCACACATTCACAAAATATATAAAAAAATAGCTATGTATTACTCGATGAAAAAGAGAGAGATACAGTCATTTTTGGTTGGTGTATCATTGTCCAGTCCTGGTACACTCAACCAATCCATAGGGATGCATACCATAATCAAAATTGACATGTCATCCCAATCCCTAGCCCTAGATTTGAGAGTATATCTCCTCTGATGTACCCAAAGGATGAGGTGGTCTAGGTAGTCACATACCCATGGATGGTGAAGCCAAGAATGTTTGTGATCAAGACTGTGACCTGCTAGCTGACTGGAGGGATGGAGGAAGTGCTACTTTCTACCCCTATAGTACTAACTGGTAGTACATAATATCATAAAATATGGCTCACTAAATAGCCATCTCCAACATCTGACCCACCCTCTATAACTTTTCTTGTAGAAGGTGAACTCTATCTCTATCTTGTCTACTCCCAACAACAACCATCCCCTTTTCTTGAGCCCTCTAGCACTCTGTATCCAAATGGCTCACCTCCCCTTAAATATGATAGGCCTTTTCTTAGGCCACATCCCTCTCCCTCTCTATGATACTCAACAAGCCCCATAGTCCCTCAATCCTCTTGGACCCATCCTCTTGGAGCAGGTCCACCTACCTCTGTAGAGTCATCACCTATAACCATAATACCTCTACCTCTTCCTCCAGATCCCCTCATCCTGAAACCTAACTCTAGCAAGCTATTATTGATATGGAGACCTCTTTTGATCCTCTACCTGGTAGTACCTTGGTCTCTATAGGGGCAACTCTGGATGCCCCTACCTCCTTGGTCCCTACAATGTTGGTGTCCTCTATCACTAGCTCAATCTGAACTTGAACCTACCTCTATCTCAAAGCTACTAGTCCCTACTGAGCCCTCTTTGTGGCTATACAAGATACCTCCTAAAATACTTGCTTCATGGTCAGTACCATCACCTAGCACCTCTATATCAAAATTGGTAGGGAGACCCTACAGGGTATGACTCCTCTATACCACCACCAGTAGCTGAAGGCCACTCCCACATCCTACATTCTAGGATCCATATAAGGAGTATAATCTAAGTCCTCGGTTCACCTGGTTAGGTTAGGTCCACATCCTACCCCTGTTAGGTCTTGGTAGACTCTCTGGTACCAATAATCCCCCAGGTTTGGAATTTTCTACAAGATCCCAAACTACCTCAAGACTTGATCAAATCAAAAGACCTCTAGCTCCCCCTTCTCTATCATCAGCCACTTGATCCTCATGATCCTTACCAAATCTATCCTATCCTAAACCCATCCTGGGTTTAGATTCTAGGGCCACCATACTATCTTAGCCTCCCTCAACCTATCTACTATCTACCTCTCTAGTAGCAAATGCCTAATGTAGGTCCTCATGGCTTGCTCTAGGGATCTAGACCATCTATATATTGTTGGTCACTCTAGGTTTGGTAATGGTCCTGGCAGTGCATTCGGTCTCCGCACCACTATGTGCTCCTAGCTCCATACCTAGAGTAAAGTCATGCACATTGTATCTATATGCTTTTTGTACACAACATTGTACAACATATTGTACAAGTAGGCTAGCATAGATGGACCCGATGTGAACCTAACTCTCTAGTCCTACATATCTACAACTACATCCATAATTACCCATGGTAGATATCGCCTGCTAGTATGGCATATCAACATACCTACAACCACCTTGTAGAGCATGATTATCAATGGATCTGCCTCATACCACCCCACCAAGTCATCTATGACTATGGTGTTCTCACACACATGGTGGATTCAACCTCTCAAAAATTTATGCAAGGTCACTGGTCTCCCTCACACTCTATAAATTATAGTCCCTCTTATAAGGATGCATATGATGCACCACACATCCTCTAGTGTCATGATCATCTCTCCCATAGGTAACAAAAATGTAGATGACTATGGGTACCATATCTCTGCTAATACCATCATCATAGCCCTATTTTCCTCTACTCGATGTAGCCTTACCAGGTGGTCTAGCTCCACCACCTCTAGTGTATCCCTCTCCATTTATTCGAGTGCCTATAGCTCCACCTCCAAGGAGCCTACTTGCCACTTATTGGTATCTGAATTATCATCAAGTTTTACTTGATACTGCAATTGTCTATCTTCCAATTTTTAATCCAGGCTTACACCTGATAATCACATCTCAAAACTCAACATGAGATGGACCAAATATTGCTTCAGTCCAACCTCCAAAGTAGACTGATTTCTTATCAACTGAATAGAATGTTGACTCAATTAAGCTCAATAAGGTTTTTGAGGAATAAGGTTAGAAAAAGGTTTAGGGTTAATAAATTATGCATTAAAAGTGGTTGGATAGGCCTAAAAGCATAGGCATCTATAGGAAAAAGCTCTAGAAAAATACTTCTAGTGTCC
Source organism: Wollemia nobilis (assembly GCA_028583015.1). Taxonomy (NCBI): domain Eukaryota; kingdom Viridiplantae; phylum Streptophyta; class Pinopsida; order Araucariales; family Araucariaceae; genus Wollemia; species Wollemia nobilis. The sequence goes on from JAQPPZ010000521.1 coordinate 18,731,921, forward strand.
CACACTTAGGATTAGTAGCACCCAAAACCATGAAATATTCATACAATAAAGCAGAACATAGACATGTTCCAAGAAGTAATTTTAATATCTAATTTATCAATGATCCAATTTAGTAGAATAGTTCAATAATCAGACTTTGCATATATAAACGTCTTTCCAACACAGATCTAACTATGAAAAAAATTCAATTACCTTAACAACTAGTAATTGTAGGCCCAAAATGGCCACATCCTTAGAAAACATTGAAAATTTTATTCTAAGGCATGAAATCTCTATTCCACTAAGGACCTAGAGTATTTTGGAGTGGATCCACAATGAGAGTTCCCCAATCCGCTCAACACTTAGTGTATTTTTACCTTAAACAAGCTAAATTCCATTCCGCTCAGTTCATAGTGTATTTGGAAGTGGATTCCAGGTGAGTCCCGATTCCACAAAATTTTTGGGTGAAGATGATGTCAGCACGAAAAGAAGTGCAGAATGGTGATCGGTTTTTTCATTGCTCCAGTGACTAAGTGTTGACAAGCTCGATTCTGCTAAGTCCCAAGAGTATTTCAGTGTGGAATGACAACTTGAAGGTCTAAAACACTACAAAGAGTGTAGAATGGTGACAAAGACTATTTTACACTACTTCAGTGGAATGAAGACATGAAGGCTGAAAACACTACTTAAGAATGGTGATAAAGTCTTATTTGCACTAGCTTTGGTGTGGATTGGTGATTCCGCATTTCGACTAAGGTAAAGATGATGTCAGCATACTTTTTGTGTGGATTGCAATTTGTTTGAAGCAGAGAAAAGGAAGGCTAAGTGAGCGGATTGATAGTGGAATGCATCCCGCTCGCTCCTTAGTGCATTTTATGCCAAAATTTGATTCCGTAGAATCAAGGCTACAAAAGATGACGTCAACAATTAAAAAGTGTGGAATGGCGCTTTGGTCTTTCCCCACCAATTTGTAGAGTATTTTCAGAGGTTTAATCGTAGCCATCCATGATGGAGATCAATGGCCTAGAGTTTGCTAACACTATTGAAGTATTTAAAAGTAAATTCTTGTTGGACCAGAGAGTAGTCAGTTGGAGGGTAGGAAGATGAAGCGTCAAAGGGTTTTCAAGAACAAGAACCAAAAGTAGTTGTAGATCTATAGTGGAGCAAGCTTCCAAGAATGATCAATGGATCAGATGTGGTCTCCAATGACCTGAATTCCAACTACCATCAACGAACCAGCAAGTTGCAGAGAGCTAAGCTACCATGGTGGATTACTCATAATAGATTTCTTGAACTTCATCAACCAGTAAGATAATGCCAGCAAAACTCTCTATTGAGCTATAAATTTGTAATCTTTGTAATGTCTCCTTAATATTCTTTCATTTTACAAACTATAAATAGAGGTCGAACCCTCATTTTTAAGGGTTGGCTCTAGTGTGTTTGCTTGCCCTACTATAAATATTCCTATGAGCTAATGGAAGGAGCATTACTCTGATTTTTGACTCAAAATTTGTCATCTTCATCATCTTTGTGCAAGAGGTTCGAAGCTTTGAGCTGCATTTCTATTAATACTTTAGTGGTTAGTTCATTCTAGCTTATTGGATTACTAGTTGTGAGAGTAATTGAAATATGTTCATAGTTAGATCTATGTTGTTAGGAAGTTTATTTCTATTAAATCTAACTATTGGTCTATTCTGCTAATTTGGATTATCAATATTAGATGTTGGAATTGCTTTCTACAATATATCTCTATTTATGCTTTAATGTATGAAGATTTCATGGGTTTGGGTGTTATTAATCTTGAGTGATGGGACATTGGAAATAGTTTGTGGGAGATTTTTGTTGTAGTTGCCTATGTTGTTAGCCTATCCGACCACTATTTTTTATAATATCTCTAACCCTAAACCTTTTCTAACCCTTTTCTCAAAACCCTATTTGAGCTTTAATTGTGTCAACACCATTTTAAGTTGACAAGGAACCAACCTACTCTGGAGGTTGGATTGAAGTTGCCTTTGGTCCATCCAATGTTGAGTGTCGAGTTATGACTATCGGGTGCATGCCTGGATAGAAAATTGGAAGATAGATAGTCATAGTGTCAAGTAAAACTTGATGTCAATTTGGTGCCCAATAGTTTTTGGCATGCTCGGTGGGACCAGTTTACAAGGAACATGAAAACCCATCATATGAGTTATTGTTTTATCTCTACCTAGAGGAATCAAGATTTGGTGAATTATCTTGACCTTGCTAAGTGGAGAATAGCAAATTCACCTGGTGACTCCCTGGTCTTTAAACCCAAAAAATAATTATCCTTGTAGACCATAGTTCTTTCATGTATACCAGGTCATTCAAAAGAAATAACCCTGACTCTTTTTCTATTGTGAGTTACCTTATAGAGGGTCCACTATTATAAGGAATTTAAACCAATATTTTCATTCAGAAGAAGAGCCTCCTAAGGAAAACCCTACAGTTAATCCAACAACCCCTCCAATAGGACCTACACCTAGAAACATGGTAGGAAATGCAGCCCCAAATCAGGGAAATGTACCCCCAAATCAGCCTTTATAGAAGTACCCCAATTAGAACACAATTGCCCCCTTAGATTAGCCCATATGCATGACATTCCTCAAGTTGTGTCTAAGGCTATTCCCACTTATGATGGATCTGGAAAGACTGCATATGAGCACTATTAAGATATTTTGAATCTAGAAGCAATCCATAATATAAAGAATGAGGATGTTATTGTGAGAATCCTAGCCCTATCCTTTAGAGGAAATATTTTACATTGGTTTAGGACTCTTGAGGATAACACCATCACTTCATGGGCAGCATTGGTTGAGCCTTTTGTGGAAGAATTTAATGAATCTACTGACCCTTTCTCCTTGCTTAACCAGTTCACATCTATGCAGAAGCATCAACAAGAAACTATCTCAGATTTTAATTTGAGGTTTAGCAGAACCTGGAAAAGAATTCCCCTACAGCTAGACCAGCTACATGCCTTGCTTATATGTATTATATCAGAGCTCTTGGATCAGATCTAGGCCTACAAACCCAACAATATAGGGTGGAAACATTTCCACAAGTTTATAATGTAGTAGTTCATGCAGAAAATATCCTAATTAATGTGGGGAGATTACCTCCCAAAGTTGTGCTACCTTACAATCTAGAAACCACTAATATCCAAATCCAAGCTACTACTTCATCTTATATGGACCCTCCTCCATTATCATCCCCATTTCCATAGATGACTCCCATTCCTCAGCCAAAAGCACCATCTATTGTAGTTCCTTTCCCTCCACTTCCTTCTCAGACTCCTCAAGAGTTTTCTGTCATCCTTGATATACAGAATACTTTGAAAACTCTTAGCAACAAAATGAATTCAATGGAGAAGAGAGAAATGGAGAGGTCTCAACAAAGAATATTTCCATATGTGAATAAATATCAAAGACCTGGTCCTAGTAATAATATTGGGTTAGAGTAAATGCAACTTATGAAGAGCTTGAGTGTTCTTCAGAGACAAGTCTGGTAAATATCTGGTGTTTGGTATGTAATGATCCACATGATTCACAATCTTGTGTTATGTACCAACACCATGTCCAACAAGCTATGGATCAAGTAGAAAGAAACCAGAAAGGAAGGGTAAACATGCTATGGCAACCTGACCAGATCATGGTTGGGAAAGAGTTAGATGAGGATGGACCTATCATTGTCATGACAAGGTCTGGTAAGAAAACACTACAAGTAGATCCATAGAATATGGGTCAGTTCTAGGTCCCCTCTCAGAAGAAGAGTGATCCACCTCCCCAAAGCAGTGACACTTTCCCTATTCCCCAAGCTAAGGAAAATAAAATAGTCTTCCCAAGAGATTTGAGAAAGAAACTGAGGGAGACAGAATGAAGTCTAAGGATGAGGCTCAAGAGAGGCTTAGATTCCCTTCTATTACCAAAATATAGAGAATAGAAGCCACTCAACAATATAAGAGAAAATATGGTGAGCCAGAAAGAAGGCCTGAGAGACCCACCTTGGCTAAGTCTGAATACAACATTATGGAAGAAATGAAGAGAATACCATCAAAAGCTAGTCTATATGACACCCTCTTCATTCCTGGCTAGATTGACCTACTAAAATCTTCCTTGAACAAATATCCATAAGAAAAGCAGGCCACCACAATTCTTAGTATACCCTCTAAAAAGAAAGAAATATCCCCTACTATTTTAAAGAATAAACCTCCTCCTTTCTACATTTCTTTGAGGATGGAAGGTTGGGTGGTCCAAAATTGTATGATTGACTCAAGGGCATCTACTACAGTTATGCCTAAAGTAGTTTATAAGGATATGGGTATGGAGTATACCTGATCCTACCCTAGAGTACTACAATTGGATGGAACACCTATAAAGATAGTGGGAGTAATCAAATATGTCTTAATGAGGCTGCATAGAGCACCAGAGGTAACTATAGTACAAGAAATAGTAGTGGTGGATCTAGAGCCTTATTTTAGCTTATGTCTTTCAAGAGAGTTTACTACAAATTTAGGTGGATGTATGTATATGGACTATTCTAGCATGGTTATTCCTTTCAAAGGAAAGAGGATAAGGATAACACCTGAAAATCCAGTGTCTTACCACATTGAAAAAATTGAAGGAGACATGTGCAATCTCACTCCTCTTGAGGAATTTGAATTAGTGGATAACTTTGAGGAGTTGGAAATCGAATATGAGCTACCTTTCAGAGAGGATTACAACTAGTTTGGGATAGGTATGGGCACATACAATATTTTTATAGAATCAGAGAAGAAAGTTCCTATTATATCTAATCAGTCTCTGAGAGAAATAGAAACATGGACCATGCACTTTGATGGTGCCAGATGTAGAAATGGTGTTGGTGTTGGTGTGGTATTACAGTCCCAATCAGAAGGGACAAAGAGTTTTACCTATAGATTAACATGGGCATGCACCAATAATGTTGTAGAATATGAGGCTCTATGCCTTGGACTGATGCAAGCAAAAAATATGGGCATTAAGATCTTGAACATATATGGTGACTCTGAGTTGATAGTAAATCAGGTAAGAGAAAGGTGCAGCAGTAAGCATCATTACCTAAAAGCATATAGAAATAGGGTATGGGATTTGATGGAATCCTTTCATACCCTAAACATAAATTTTATTCCCAGAGGAAAGAATACTTTGGTAGATTCCTTAGCAGTAAGGGGAGCTAACTTCAACCCTTCTATAGACATAGGAGTTAAGAAAGACAAGGGAATCAAAATTATTTTCAGACCTACGATGCCAGATAAGCAAATTTTCTGGTAGGTCTTTGAAAGTGATGAGAAAATCATTGATTTTATGGTGAGAGAAGCCTATCTATCCACTATTCAAGAGGAAAATATAGAAGATATTGATCAACAGGATGTCATTCAACTTAAGAACAATCACATACCTAGAGGTTTGGTCACTCTAGAGAGCCTGTTTGACAATGAAGATAGGAAAAGGATCAGATCCATGGAAGTCAATGAGAAAATCTATAAAGAAGTTGAAATAGAAAAAGAAAAGAAGCTCAAGGTTGGAATCCGATGTTCTCCAGAGGAAGAGGAGGATATCAAAGCTTTATGTATGAAGTACCAAGACATTGTGGCTTGGTCATATGAAGACCTCAAAGTATATGACAAAAAGGTTATCCAACACACCATTGAGCTAGAGCCTAATGCCAAGCCATTAGGTAGAAGCAAAGGCCTATAAATCCAAGGATCGAAGCCATAATGAGAGAAGAGCTCTTGAAGTTATTGAAGGCTAAGATCATATATCCAATTAAACATTCAACCTGGGTAGCCAACTTGGTACCTATGAGGAAAAAGAATGGTGATATTCGCTTGTGTGTGGATTTTAGAAATCTTAATCAAGCATCATTAAAGGATCACTACCCCCTTCCACAGATTGATCAAATATTATAGATAGTGGTAGGGGAAAAAGGTTCTCATTACTAGATGGTTTCTTTGGATATAACCAAATTTGGGTGAAGAATGAAGATCAGTATAAAACAACATTCACCACAAAATGGGGCACATTTGCCTACCAGAGAATACCTTTTGGGTTATCCAATGTGGGAGCCACATTTTAGAGAGCCATGGACTATGCCTTTGGGGAACTGATTAACAAGGTTATTCTAATTTATTTAGATGACATGACTATGTTTTCCCACAACAAGCATGACCACTTAGCACACCTTGAACAAGTTTTTCAAAAGTGCAGAGAATTTGGCATCTCCCTCAATCCTAAGAAATCATTTTTTGTAGTACATGAGGGAAATTTGCTAGGTCATGTGGTCTCAAAATAAGGTATGGCCATAGATCCAGATAGAATCAAATCCATTCTTGCTCTTCCACTTCCTATGAACAAGAAAGCCTTGCAGTCCTTCTTTGGTCAAATAAACTTTATCAAGAAATTCATCTCTGACTTTGCTCAGAAGGTGAGGCCTATATCTGAACTACTGAAGAAATATGTAGAGTTCAAATGGACTGAAGTAAGAAAGCAAGCCTTTGAAATTATCAAGTAGTCCATTGCAACAGCTCCAGTGCTAGTCAATCCAGATTTTAGTAAAGATTTCATCCTTTATGCTTATGGAGCTGAGGAAAGTTATGCATCAGTGCTCACCCAAAAAAATGATCAAGGAGAGGAACACCCTATATTATTTTGGATCCAGACTCTCCATGAGTACCAGGTTAAGTATAATTTTATTGAGAAACAAGTATTTTTTGTAATGAAATCATTGAAGAAATTTAGGTAGTACTTGGTTCAAAGCAAGACCCTAGTTTATGTTGTTCATCCAGATGTAAGAAGTTTTATTCTACAAGGTGAACTAGGAGATAAGAGAGCTAGTTGGATTACTAAAATCCAAGAATATGATGTGGAAATCCATCCTACCAAGCTGGTAAGAGGAAGAGCCCTATGCCAAGGTCTGACAGAAGCAACAATCTCAGTAGAGGTAACAGCTTGTCAAGCAACAACAGATGATCAGATTGAAGGATTGCATTCAGATGAATCAGACTGGGTAGATCAGATGATTAAGTATTTTCAAATTGGGGTATGCCCTTCTGATATTAATGCATCACAAAGAAGAAGATACAGGTTGTAAGCTTTGAAGTATGTCTTACTTCCAGAGGGCCTATACAAAAGGAACCTTGATGGAGTTCTCCTTAGGTGCTTAAAATATGATCAACAACAAAAGGTCATAGAGGAGTTCCATGGAGGACTATCTAGAGGACATTTCTCAAGTAGAGTTACAACTTTGAAAATTATTAGAGCAGGCTATTACTGGCCTACCATATTTTTTGATACCTTCAAAGTCACTAGAGCCTGTGATAAATGCCAACGGCATGTAGGGAGGACAAGGAATGCTTCATTCCCCCTTAAGCCAATCCAAGTGGAAGAACCCTTTCAACAATGGGGTTTGGACTTCATAGGGGTTATCAACCCTCATTCTTTAGCTAAGCACAAGTACATTCTAACTACTACAGACTACCTCACCAGATGGGTAGAAGCTATTCCTACAAAGAAATCAGACCAAGAAGTGGTGATCAATTTTATGGAAAGCTTGATTTCAAGGTTTGGTGTTCCAGAAGCCTTGGTGAGTGACAATGGACCAACATTCATAGGAGCCAAGTATATTGAGTTTTCTAGCAAGTATGGCATCACCATTAAGAATACTTCAAATTACTACCCTCAAGGAAATGGACTTGTAGAATCAACTAACAAAAACCTATTAAGGATTTTGAGAAGATCACTAGAGGGTAATAAGAGAAGTTGGCACCTAATGCTGGAGCAAGATTTATGGGTAGATAAAATTACTATTAATAAGTCCATCAAGACTTCTCCTTATGCCTTAGTGTATGGCAAGGAAGTAGTGTTACCTATCCATTTGGAGATTCTAACACTCAAGATGATAAACACAGAAGAGGAATCTGAGGAAAATCTAGTGGAAACAAGGCTGACACACCTACTATAGTTAGAAGAGAAAAGAACTTAGGCCTATGAGAACTTTCAAAAGCATTCAATGGACATCAAGGCATGGTTTGACAAGAAGGCAAGGTTCAAAAAATTCTAGGTTGGAGACTCAATACTCAGGTGGAATGTTGAAAGAGCTAAACCAGGACATCATCAGAAGTTTGATTCCTTCTAGGATGGCCCTTTCAAGATAATAGAGGTTAAAGAGACCAATGTTTTCTAGCTTGAAGATCTGGAGGGAAACATACAACCAATTCTAGTTAATGGTTTTCATATTAAACTCTATTTTGATTGAAATATAAGCTCATTGTAATATATGTACATACTTTGTATCATATTCCTTTTGCATTTTATATCAAGTTTTATTTTGATAACATGTTGTATAAAAAAAAAAAAGTAAAATAAGCTAAGTGTTCCCAAGAATGCAACAAGTTTCCAATCCACACTCAAATACACTAAGGAAGCAATGGAATGATGGATGAGCTCCAATCCGCACTCAAATGAACTACAACACCAGCGGAATGCCACATGTGTTATTTTCCCCACTTAAAAGGTCTAATTTGGTAGTGGAATAATATGGGATTCTAATCCACCAGAATTCAAAGGTATTTTGAGTAGAATAAAGAAGGTTGCAATCCACAAAAGTGCAAGAGTATGTTTGAGAGGAAAATGGATTCTGCATCACACCACTCCAAAAAAAGGGAAAAGGACAAAGCGATGCCATGAAGGTATAGAGCATGTTTGAATTTTGGCCAATCAAAAAGTAGAATTGTACCTCCAAGCCAAAAGAAATGAAATTAATTTGAAAAGTGTGCCAATGGGTAGTTCACATAGTGGCCACATTAATGGTAGAGGGTGTGCATGCATGGAAATTTAAAAGTGCCAAAAATATAAAAATTCACTCATTCGAGCAAGAACAATATTCACCAAGTGAAAAAGAGTAGAATGATAGCTAAATATTGTCTATGAATTCCAAAGGAAGAATTGGAGAATTGCTTGCAAAAATGGCTTTCGAAGACACTCAAGAAGCTAAAACATAGGTGAAAAGGGTAGTGGGGCACTATATCGACAAAGTAGAAGTTGTAGCAGACACTAAGCTGATCCTCATAGAGAGAACAAAGCTCAGAAGGAACATCAACAACAAATATAAGAAAGGAGCAGCTCTATCGACTCAAGGTAGATGTGTCATGCTCTCTTTCTTATATTTTTATATTTGTGATTCTGTTCATCCTTGTCTAGATTTGATAGTAGCTATCATCAAATTTTATGACCCAATGGAAAAAGCAATAAAAATCACTAGTGGTAAAACCCTATTTAGTATCACTATCACAAACTATCACAAGATTTTTGCCATAGGAGCAAAACCACCCGTAAGGCCAAAAGAGTTTAAAATGACCAACTAGGCTGGGTATTACTCTTTGCAGAAATGAGCTCATGATGGTGAACCTTTCAAAAAATGGGTCTATAATCAACTCAAAGACACTAAACCAAGAAAGGATTGCCCAAGGTCCCAATTCCCATTGAGAATTTTGTAACCTAGAGCTATATTCAATGTTAGCCTATATGGAGGGTTTGGATTCTGATAAAATGGTGAATGATTGGCAAATACTGCATACTACATTTCAAATGAAAGGATGTATGAAGAAGGTGCAGAAAAGAAAGGCATTAGGGTTATCTATTTTGATTGGTCAGCTTTCCTAGCTCAGAGAATTCATGAGCAATTAGTGAGAATGAAAAGGGCTTTGATGCACCTTGCTTTTGACATTGCTCAAGTCTGGTCTGGATGTTCTTTGCTGCTATAAGGGACATGATGCCCTAGATTCTGATCAAGGACAAGAATGACCAGGGAGACCCCATTCCTATTTACTATTGGACTTCTCATCTGAGAAGCACTGAGTCTTTCTATAGATTCAACTTGGAATTCTTAGGGCCAACATTGAAAATAATGTATGGAGAATGCCCTAGGCTACCACCTCTAGCCAAGAAATTATTAAGAATAGAAGGTGCAGAGGAAGGATATTGGTACCTCCTAATAGAAGGTACAATCATTAGACTATATGGATTTATGGGTAAGCCTTTTATACTACCCCATTTTGTTACAGATAGGCTATTCACCTTAGAATACTTGAGGTAAGCAGAATTTATAGATTTGAACTATGGTTCTAGGAGAAAAAGGAGATGTATGTTGACCTACCACAATGTTGATGATATAACTATTACCAAGAAGTGGTAGGGTGAACAAATTGACCAATACCTGGATAGGTTGGGTCTATTTTACATTCCTCAGAGATGGAGTTATGATCCAGATGATGTATTCTATAAGAGGAACATAGCCCTGAATGGAGAAAAGGCCTACAAATTTGAGAAAAAACCTAGGCCTCATTTTGAATAGGGTAGAAATAACAAAGAAAATGCTCTTTTGGAGTGGAATGTTTCCAAGATGGATCAACTTCCTCCATGGTTAGACTTCTATGAACAAATTGTTGATTTTGATCCAGACAATAATGCAAAACATCGGTTGAAGGAGTCTACCATCAAAGAAGTTGAGGATAAAATAGATAAGAAAAAAGACCCTCAATCTCAAGAATCTACTAGTGATGAGGTAGAGGAAAAGGAGAAATGGAATGAAGCCAAGATATCAGACTAGTGGAGGATGAGAGTCGAGATTGGTAAAGAAAAATCCAAGTTTGGATTGAAAATTGATGATGAATTTTCTAAAAGGTATGACAATAATGTCACAACTTGGAAGCCAAAAGACCCAAGGAATATAGTGCTAATCTATAAGAAGTCACAAAATGGGTCTGATTCCCCATCCCCACCTTCAGAAGAAGAAGTTCAAGAAGAGGAACCTGATACTCCATTGACTACTACCAAAATTCTGAAGACTTTTCAACCTTCAACTGAACAAATAGAGAAATTTCCAAAAGGAGCATAGTTGATGAGTAAGATGCACTATTCTGATGAAAGGGCTATCAGTACACCAATCATAGAGACAATAAGTAGGCCCAAGTACCTAGCCTTGGGTGGACATCCCTCAGATACAGAGATAGACTAGAATAAGAAGGATGAGAACTTTAGGTTTACACCTGTGAGTTTCACCACTACAGCAATAGTGGAATTAAATCCTATTTTTGAATAGATATTATAGGAGGAACCAGTACAGGAAGGGTTGTCTAAAGAAGATACAGAAAGTGAGAAAGTCACCATGCAAGTTTTTAAGAGAAAGGCCAAAAGGGCACCAAAAAGAGCTGAGAAAGAGATTTCCAAGAAATAAAGGTTGGATAAAGAGGAAATTGTTAAAGAAACAACTATTTTAGCTATGAAAGAATTGATACAACAAGTGCAATAGTAGATCATAGAGATAGCTCCACAACACCCTACATCAGTAGGTGAAGGTATGGTCTCTAATCCCTCTTCTCCTCCTCCTCCTCCAAATTCCCCAAGGAAATATCCCTCCCTTTCTGAGCAAGAAATTGAAACTAAGGTGCCTTCTCCACCTCATAGTTCACCCCTATTTCATCAGTCAATACTGAGGTGCAAACCAACCCATCTCCTCCAAGGTCACCTCAAATTCCATCTTCATCATCTAAAATCCCCCTTCATCATCTCCCATAGTTCCATCCTTGCCATTACAACCACCTCCATCATCTGAGAAGCAAACTATTTTGAATACACCCACTCACCCATATGTGAGTCTTACTTCAATTTCCATGAGTCTACCAATTGCAACAATAGTAGTGGTCACAGATTCCACTATGGTCATATATTCCACTATAGTTACTTCTTCTCAACCATTATCAACTATTGATTCTACTCTTGCATACCTTGTAGCCTCTTCTCCTCTTCCTATGAGTTACCCTACCCAAGCAATTTTGCAAAAGGAACAGGAAGCTTCATAGAAAATTCAATATTTATGGGTAGAGAAGTTGTCCAAGCCTTCCAAGAGGATGGCCACAAAGAGGAGAAGCATGTTTGTTGATCCAGTTTCAAGGCAAAGGACATCTAGATCCATGATTCCCCTTGTGAGCAAGCCTAAAACTGAGATGACTACTCAAGATTATCATATAGAAGAGTATACAGAAGATATTGAAAAGCTGCCTATAGAAGATGAATTGGTCATAGCCAAAGCTCACTTGGAAACTTTTTATGTGAAAAATGATATATACAAAGAAAATGTGGATAAGTTGGAAAAGAAAATAGAAAAGCTTCAAAAGACCATTGACAATCAGAAACAAGTGGAGAAGGCTCTAAAAAAGAAGCAAAGAACTAGCAAGAGAAGTTTCAAGAAGCTAATAAGCTCAAGGAGCAAATAGAAGAGCACAAGAAGAAAAATGAAGAACAAGCTAAGGAAATACAGAGTTTGAAGCAGCAACTTCAAATTGAAAAGGCTAAATCTTCAGGTTTCTCCAAGGTTAGGCTAAAGAAAGTGAGAAATGAATTGCTCTCTAAAGTTCTAGAAAAATGCTCAGGGTTACAACTTATTATTGATTATTTGGATGATGCTAGCCACCTACTCCAAAACATTCAGAAGGATCTAGATAATTTCACTAGAGAGCTACAACCTATGGTGATTCTAGCTGAGAAAATTTACAAACTGGTGGATAGTAGACTCAATGACTCTGCTAAGCCAATTCCTAATAAGGAGTGGAATATTGCTAGAATTGCTGCCAGAATTATGGTGAAGAAGCACAGAGCCCTCCAAAAGGCTTGGCTATTGTTTGAAAAAATTGAAGGTATGATCAAGGATGTAGTGGATATTAATAAGGAAATGATTCAGAATGGTTTCAGAGGATTATGGATGGAAGACCACAACTTGCTATCAGTAGAAGAAATTAAGAAGAGTACTGATGAGAGCTTACAAGATGAGTCTAAAATTGATGCTCTAGAAGAGCCAATTGATCAAGAGCAAGCTTCACAAATGATTATTGATTTTACCAGGCTCAGAGACCTAATGGAAGACTTGGTAAACAAAGGAAGTGCTGCTAACTATGAAGATATTGGTGAGCTATAGTACATTTATAAGTAGCTGAAGGAAACTTCCAACCCCTCTAAAGCAACTTGGAAACAAGCCCTACAGATCTTGAAACTAATGGTGCAATTATTTGGTGATAATGCAGAAGAGGAAAATAAAGAGCAAACTTCACCTGAGGAAGAAGCTGAGCAAGAGCAAGAAGATAATGTTGAGGAAGAGGCCCAACAAGAAGAAGAGCTAGATAGAGCTACGGACCCTGAAGGGACACAAGCTTAACATTTTTATTTTGTACATATGTAGTCATGTAGAAGTTTTGTATTTTGTTGATTCATTTTTACTCTGACATTGTTAGAAGGAAATAATAAAAGCATGAGGTCAGAAAGAGGCAGAAAATGAGTTTTGTGTGAAGGCATTTATATCATTTATTGTAAGAAGGCTTTATAAGGAGAACATAGTTGTGTTTTGTTGAAGCATTGGAGCAGTTTTGAAAGAGTGGCATAGATATTAATGTTTATGGCATAGTCTCCATGTGAACAATTATCCTCTAGGATGTATGAAGCATGGTCTCGATATGAACATTTATCCTCTAAGATGTTCATGAAGTTTTTAGAGGGTAGTGTTCATATGGAAATTATTCTTTAAAGCATTTTTTGAAGATAAGCATTTTTGACTCCTGATGCCCAATGGATAAGACTCTGAGTTCTATGGCTTTGCGAGAAAATCCACCTAGGAGGCACCAGAATGTAGGCCCAAAATGGCCACATCCTTAGAAAACATTGAAAATTTTATTCTAAGGCATGAAAAATCTCCATTCTGCACATTTCCTAGTGTATTTTGGAGTGGATCCACAATAAGAGTTCCCAAATCCGCTCAACACTTAGTGTTTTTCACCTTAAACAAGCTAAATTCCATTCTGCTCAATTCATAGTGTATTTGGAAGCGGATTCCAAGTGAGTCCCGATTCTACAAAAATTTTGGGTGAAGATGATGTCAACACAAAAAGAAGTGCAAAATGGCAATGGTTGTTCATTGCTCCAACAACTAAGTGTCAGTAAGCTTGATTCTGCTAAGTCCCAAGAGCTATTATGTGGAATGGTACAACTAAGGCCTAAATACACTACAAAGAGTTGGAATGGTGACAAAACTATTTTGCACTACCTTGGGAATGTGACAAAGGATTATTTGCACTAGCTTCAATGTGGATTGGTGATTTCACATTTCGACTAAGGAAAAGATGATGTCAGCATACTTTTTTGTGGATTGTAATTTGTGTGAACTTGAGAAAGAAGGCTAAGTGAGAAGATTAATAGCGAAATTGCATCCCGCTCACTCCTTAGTGCATTTTATACCAGAATTTGATTTCATAGAATCAAGGCTACAAAATATGATGTCAATAATTAAAAAGTGTGGAATGGTACTTTGTTCTTTCCCTACCAATTTGTAGAGTATTTTTAAAGGTTTAATCATAGCCATCCATGATGAAGATCAATGACCTAGAATTTGCTAACATTATTGAAGTATTTAAAAGTAAATTCTTACCAGACTAGAGAGCAGTCAGTTGGAGGGTAGGAAGATGAAGCATCGAAGGGTTTTCAAGAACAAGAACCAGAAGTAGTTGTAGATCTATGATGGAGTGAGCTTCCAAGAATGATCAATGGATCAGATGTGGTCTCCAATGACCTAAATTCCAACTACCATCAATAAACCAACAAGTTGTAGAGAGCCAAGCTGCCATGGTGGATTACTCACAATAGATTTCTTGGACTTCGTCAACCAGTAAGATAATGCCAACAAAACTCTCTATTGAGCTATAAATTTGTAATCTTTGTAATGTCTCCTTAATATTATTTCATTTTACAAACTATAAATAGAGGTCGAACCCTCATTTTTAAGGGTCGACTCTAGTGCGTTTGCTTGCCCTACTGTAAATATTCCTGTGAGCTAATGGAAGGAGCATTACTCTAATTTTTGACTCAAAATTTGTCATCTTCATCATCTTTGTGCAAGAGGTTCGAAGCTTTGAGCTGCATTTCTATTAATACTTTAGCGGTTAGTTCATTCCAACTTATTGGATTACTAGTTGTGAGAGTAATTGAAATCTGTTCATGGTTAGATCTGTGTTGTTAGGAAGTTTATTTCTATTAAATCTAACTATTGGTCTATTCTGCTAATTTGGATTATCAATATTAGATGTTGGAATTGCTTTCTGCAATATATCTCTATTTATGCTTTAATGTATGAAGATTTCATGGGTTTGGGTGTTGTTAATCTTGAGTGATGGGACACTAGAAATAGTTTGTGGGAGCTTTTTGTTGTAGTTGCCTATGTTGTTAGCCTATCCGACCACTATTTTTTATAATATCTCTAACCCTAAACCTTTTCTAACCCTTTTCTCAAAACCCTATTTGAGCTTTAATTGTGTCAACACCATTTTAAGTTGACAAGGAACCAACCTACTCTGGAGGTTGGATTGAAGTTGCCTTTGGTCCATCCAATGTTGAGTGTCGAGCTGTGACTATCGGGTGCATGCCTGGATAGAAAATTGGAAGATAGACAGTCGTAGTGTCAAGTAAAACTTGATGTCAATTTGGTGCCCAACAAGTAATCCAATACAAATGGAATAAACTAACCATTACAGTGTTGGTATAAATGCAATTCATAGCTCAAAACTCTTAATGAAAGCTATCAAAGATAACAAATCTTGTGTCAAAAATCCAAGTAATGCTCCTTCCATTAGTTTGCAAAAAAATTTACACAGTAGATCAAGCAAACACACTAGAGCTGACCCTAACAATCGAGGGTTCAACCTCTATTTATAGTTTATAATGAAATAAATTAGAGGAGATATTACAAGGATTCAACATATAATAGATTACTAGAGATCCATGTTGGAATTATTTCACTCGCCTATTGAGTTTGGGAAATCTACTGGAAGTCATCTGCCATGGTAGCTCCACTTTGCAACTTGTTGGTCAGATAGTGGTAGTTGAAACTTAGGCCATTAAAAATCAGATTTGAACCATTTTTATTTCTTGAGAACTCCATCCCACCACATATTTGCAACTGATATGATTCTTGGTTCTTGATACCCCTGGGCACTTCACCTACCCACTTGAACTGACTGGCCTTCATCCACCAAGAATACACCTTTGTATTCTCATGAAAATATTAGCAAAATATCCATCGTTGATGCACTCAGTGGACAACTGCGATTAAACCTCAACAATGCTTTATAGACCAGTGGGGTGGAACAAATCGTCAATCCGCTTAAAAAATATCACTAACATCAACATTGATGGCTTCGACCAATGGATTCGAGACTTATTGAAAAATACACTAATTTTTGAGTATAATACAACTCATCATCAATCCGCTCAACTAAGCCTTTAAAATAGTTTATTCTCTTCTTGCATTCAAAGCATAAGACATAAGTGGCAATTCGATCATTGATTTTTGCTCCATCGACTTTGACTTGGTTTGACTACAAAAATGCCAATCCACTCAAAAAGTAATGAAAAATGATCTTTGTGCTATTTTTTTGCCTTTACTTCCTTTCAAGAACTTTCAACCTTCTTATCAAGCGACGTAGAGCTTGTCACAATTTTGCTCAAAAATAGCCTTGGAATTCAGCAAAATGGGTATTCTCAACACTTAGTTTCTTGAGCATGCGAGATGAAGTAATATTGCGAATTCACACTTTGCAAGGTGCTGACATCATCTAGACTCATTTGGATTATGGATTGGTATCTTTGCACTAAACCGCTACTGAATACACTAGATGTCGAGCGGAGTGGAACACTTAGCTCATATTTTGCAAAAAAATACCGAATGTTGAGTGGATTGGAGCATTCTCACATGGATCCGCTCTAAAATACTCTATACCTTTAGCGGATTGGAGATTCTTCATGCCTTACAATAAATTTTTCAAAATTTTCTAAGGATGTGGCCATTTTGAATTTTCTCATAAAAGCTAACAAACTCAGAGTCTTATCCATTGGGTATCAGGAGTCAAAAAATTGCAATCCTTCAAGCTATGCTTCATAGAATAACCTCCATATGATCAATACCCTCTAAAATAATTTATAGAACATCCTAGAGGATAACTGTTCACATGGAGATCATGCTGGAAATAAAAAATACCTGCCACTCCTTCAAAACTGATAAAATGCTTAAGAAAAATAAATCTATGCTCTCATTTTAAAGCTTCTTAAAAAATTATATGAATGCCTTCACAAAACTTTCATTCTCTACATCTATTACCTCATGATTTTATTATGGCATTATGATAGTGTCAAAGTCAAAACAGAACAAAAATACAATACTTCTACATGACTACAAAAATGTACAACGTAGAAAACACTTTATGCTTGTGCCTCTTGAGGGTTTGGAGTAACCCTATCTAGTTCTTCATCCTCTTGTTGAGCTTCTTATGTAGCATTGTCTTCCTGATCTTGCTCAACTTCTTCTTCTTCGATAGGTGAATCTTACTCTTTATCCATTTCCTCAGCATCCTTTCCAAACAACTGCACCATCAACTTCAGAGTTTGTAAAGCTTACTTCTAGACTGTTTCATAGGGATTGAAAGTCTCCTTAAGCTACTTGTGAATGTACTCCAACTCAACAGTGTATTCATAATTTGTAGGACTTCCTTTATTTACCAAATCTTCCATTAGGTCTTGGAGCCTAGTTAGATCAATTATCATTTGTGAAACTTGCCTTTGATTAATTGGTTCTTCCAGGGCATCAATCTCATATTCATATTGGAGGCTTTTGGCTATGCTCTTTTTAATCTCTTCCTCTGATAAAAAAATATTATTCTCTAGCCACAACCTTCTAAAGCCATTTTGAACCATCTCTTTATTTGTGTCTACTACATCTCAAATTGTATTTTCCACCTTATGAAAAAACAACCAACCCTTTTGTAGTAATCTATTCTTCTTTACTATGACTCTAGCATCCAATCTAGAAGTATTCCATTCTTTTTTAGGAATAGGTTTAGCAGTCTCACTGAGCATGCTATCTGCTATCTTATAAATCTACTCAACTAGAACCACCATGGGTTGTAGTTCTTGAGTGAAGCTATCTAGATATTCTTAGGTATTCTGAAGTAGGTGACTGGTATCATCCATGTAGTCAATGATGGGCTGCAATTCTAAGCATTTCTCCAAAACCTCAAATAATAGTTCTTTCCTTACTTTCTTCAGCATTGATTTCGAGAAGCCTAAAGACTTAGCCTTTTTAATTTTAAGTTGCTACTTCAAGCTTTGTATTTCTTTGGCTTGTTCTTCATTTTTCTTCTTTTGATCCTCTACTTGATCCTTGAGCTTATTAGCCTCTTGGTTATTTTGCCAGTTATTTTCTTCACTTCTGATAGCTTTCTCTATTTGTTTTTGGTTATTGATTATCTTCTCAAGATTTTCTATTATCCACTGTAGCTTGTTGAATTTATCTTTGTATATATCAACCTTGACATAAAAAGTGTCAAAGTGGGCCTTGCTATAACCATCTTGTCTTCAGTAGGTAACTACTCAATGTCATATGTATACTCTTCTAGCTGATAGTCTTGAGTAGTCATTTTAGTTTCAAGCTTACTCATTAAAGGAATAATGGATCTGGATGTTATTTGTCGTGAAACTAGGTCGACAAACATAGTACTTCTCTTGGTAGCCATCCTCTTAGAAGGTTTGGACAGCTTCTCTGCCCAAAAATATTATATTTTCTATGAATTTTCCTTCTCCTTTTGCAAATTCACCAGTGTAGGATAACTTACAGGAGGAGGAGAGGCTATAATATAGGGGAGATCAGACTCAACAACTGACTATGAA
Organism: Wollemia nobilis; assembly: GCA_028583015.1. Taxonomy (NCBI): domain Eukaryota; kingdom Viridiplantae; phylum Streptophyta; class Pinopsida; order Araucariales; family Araucariaceae; genus Wollemia; species Wollemia nobilis. Next base: position 18,750,691 of record JAQPPZ010000521.1, read on the forward strand.
GGGGTGGTAGTGACTATAGTTGATTCTATAACTACTGTTGTTGTTACAATGGAAAAAGTCATGGGAACTAAAGTACAACTCATAGAAGGGTGAGTGGGTGTGGATGAAGTAGCTTGAATTTCAAATGATGTGAGTGGTTGATATGGCAAAGGTGGGATTATAGGAGATTATGGAGGAGGTATTTCAAATGATTATGGAGGTGATGGGTTGGCTTGACCCTTAGTATTTATTGGTGAAATAGGTGGTGAATTGTGAGGGGAGAGGGTGCTTTTGTTACAAATTTTTCCTTAGAAGGAGAAGGAGTTTTCTTTGGGAAAAGAGGAGGATAAGGAGAAGAGGGGGTAGAAATCATACCTTCACCTATAGATGTAGGGTCCACTGGAGCTGCCTTTGTACTTTGTTGTTGTGTTTGTTGTATTGATTCTTCTGCAGATGAAACAGGGATTTCCTCAGTAATTTCACCCTTATCCACATTTTTTTCTTACATACCTCCTTCTATGTTCTCTCCAGTGCTTTTTTGGATTTTCTTTTAAAAAATTGCAATGTTATCGACTCATCATTCTCTGTAATCTTCCCCAGAAATTCCTTCCTGCAATGGCTCTTAAAAAATAGGATTGAGCTCCATTGTAGTTGTAGGGGTTAAAATCACCATTGTAAACACAAAGTTATTATCCTTATCATTCTAATCTATTTCTATTGAAGGGGGTTCTCCACCCAGAGCTAGGTTATTGGGCTTACTTACTATATTGATGACTTCTATGCTAATGGTCATCTTGTCAAAATAATGCATTCTACTCATTAAATGTGTCCCTTTTGGAAAATTTTCTAGTTGTTCTATTGAGGGCTCAAATATCTTAAGAGCTTCAACATTAGTTAATGGAGTATCAACCCCTTTTTCTTGAGCTTCTTCTTATGAAGGTGGGGATGGAGAATCTGACCCTGGTTGTGGCTTCTTATAAATTAGCAGCAAGTCAATCTTGGATGGAGTTATCACAGTTCATGAAGCTCTGCACTCTACTCATAAGACTAAAAAGTCTGTTTTTGCCCTCAAGCTTGATATGAACAAAGCATTTAACAGGCTAAATATGAACTTTCTGATTGTTGTCCTCCTTAAGTTTGGTTTTCACCACCAATGGGTTAATTTGATCAAAGAATGCATTTCTAAAGCATGGTTCTTGATTCTGGTTAATGGAACAACTGCTGGTTACTTTCAAAGTCATAGAGGAATTTGGTAGGGGGACCCTATCAGCCCCATGTTATTCATCATTATGGCAGAATCTTTATGCAAAACAATAAAAAATGCTTGCAGTTCAAGTCTAATATCAGGAATCAAGGCAACATCTCTCACTAGGGCTATTTATCACCAATAATTCATCGATGATATCCTTCTATTGACTAAGGCATTAGTGGTTTAGGCCAAAAGAATTAAATACATCCTGCAACTCTATGAGGATGTTGCTGGTCAAAAAGTTAATTTCAGTAAAAGCAAGTTATATTTATTGAACACCCCCATTCAAAGGCAAGGAAGGATTGCAAAAATTTTAGGGTGTGATATAGCAAACCTCCCCACTTCGTATCTTGGTCTCCCTCTTTTCATTGGTTCTCGAAGAGAGTCAATGTGGGACAGGGTTATTAAAAGAATTAAAAAAAAACTTTTTGGATAGAAAGGTCATATTCTATCTCAAGCAGGAAAGCTGACCCTCACTAAGGCCTATATTTAGAGCATTATAGTATATTTCCTCTCCATTTCCAAAGCCCCTATGAAGGTTTTCCAAAAAATTGAGAAACTTCAAAAAGAATTTTTATGGACTGGATCAGAGGAGAAATAAAGGATACACCTTGTAGGATGGACCAAAGTGTGCAAACCTAGGGAAAATGGGGGCTTAGGTCTGAGGAGAATTGCTCATATGAATTTAGCTTTACTAGCTAAGTAGGCATGGCGCCTCATTTCTGGTGAAGAAAATGAATGGAAAGCTATCATCAAATGAAAGTATCTTAAAAATATGGAATTTCTAAGCGACTCAGTTCCTATCAGAGGTTTCGCTTTTTGGAAAGCAATTCTCAATTGTAAGGAAATAATAAAAAAAGGTTTAAGATGGATTTTAGGCAATGGTGGGAGGATAAATTACTGGAATGATAGGTGGGCTAAGGATGAACCACTGATGTAATATCCTAACTTAGCCTGAATCAGAGATATCACGGAAGAACTCAATGGCAGAAAAGTCTCCGATTATATGGTTGAGGACAGAGGCAGAATGAAGTGGAAACAAATAAGGATTCAAGGATTTCAAGTGGAATAAAATGATCTTTGTAATATTCTCGGGCAATAGTTTATCCCCATGAGCCCCAAGGAAGATCAAGTGACCTGGGCTCCTATGAAAAATAGATAGTTCACTGTAAAATCAGCTTACAAGCTTCTACTTGATGACAAGTATTTTGTCCTCCAAAAGGACTTAGTTTGGATAAAAAATTTAATTCCAAAAATTGTATTCTTTTCATGGATGGTTATCTAAGGAAGAATTCTAACCATTGATAATATGATGCGTAAAGGTATTTGTATCACTAATCACTGTTATCTATGTAGGGCTAATTGGGAGACCATTTATCACATTTTCCTTGAGTGCCCTTTTTCCTTGACTATCCTAAGTGGGGTTTTTCAGGCCTTCAATATTTCTTGGGTTAAACCAGCCATCGTACTTTATTTGTTCATCTAGTGGCCTTGCCCCTTTTAAAGCCAAAGACTTAGATACATGTGGAAAATTTGTCTCAATCACTATCTTTGGTAGGTATGGTTAGAAATGAACCATAGAGTCTTTAATGAGTCTATCCATGATCATCAAACTATCATTGATAGGATCCTATCCTTTGCAAATGAGAATGTGAACCTTATCCCTTTTGATAGCTGTAAACCTCATATGCAAGAGACCACAATTGCTCAATATTTAAGCTTAACCTTGTTAGATGAGTCTGTGCCTAGGGTAGTCAACCCCAGAGGCAATGTTAAGTGGTCCCAACCTCCTACGGGTTGGTTTAAGCTTAATTTTTATGGAGCGTCTAAGGAAAATCTTGGTAGAGCAGGCACTTTCGGTATTGTACAAGATCATAATAGGAATATGATGCTTGAATTTTTTGAATATTTGGGAACAAGGACGAACAACGAAGCTGAAGCTAGAGCTATGTGGAGAGGCCTTCAAATGACTCAATACTTAGAAGGCAATTTGATCATATAAGGAGACTCTATGCATGTTATAAATCTCCTCAATAATTGGAAAACACCTCCTTGGAGGATTAAAATAATTTTTGAAGAGGCTAGGATCCTTTTCCAGGGAAGATAGGACAGAAAAGCCCAACATGTCTTTCGGGAAGCTAACAAAGTTGTTGATAAGTTGGCCAATTTGGGTGTCGATGGTGACAAACTTTTCAAATGGGAACACGATGTCCCGAGTGAAGTAGAGGAGCTTATTCAATAAGAATGCCAAGAATGATAGTCAAATTTACCAATAGGGAAGGCATTGTAAGTTCGAAGGCTATGAGTATTCCCGTATCTTTTTTGAAATGGACTCACAATAAAAATTATCCGAGCTGTCAGTCTTGGTGGATGTTGCTTGGAAATACCACAAAGACTAAGGGGGATAGTCACATGCCAGATAACATGGCTCCTAGTCATCTTAGTAATTTGAGGTTGGTTGATAATCATAGGACAGGAAAGAAATGGCAATATAAGACTTCGAATCAGAGCCACGTGGACCACTAGATAGCCATTGCCATAAATCTAGCCAATAGGTTTACTTCTCCAAGGCTGATTAGCCAAGACGAGATGTGGTCCCAAAGCATGTCATATATAGAAGAAAGAAATTACCAAATAATTATTAAGAGTAACTATCAATATAGAGCTTGTGGGAGTTTTTTCAATACTCTGCTATGTGTGTCTATAGATTTTTTTCTCCACTATTTCAAGGAAGGGATCTATGTCTATTTTTTTTTTGTAATTATGATGCAGGTGTGTTTTATCGGGGTATACCCAAAATGTTGTATGGGAAGTTTCTTTTTGATAATAGGCTATGTGCCTTACTAGATGTAATGGATTTTGTGGGATGTAGATTTTACATATATAGGATCCTTAGTAAGGACATGTTCATCAACAGCCCTGGGCTGATTTTTGTAAAATGTTTTGGGTCAACCTGTAAACCCGGTATTAATGCTATAGTATATTATCTACCAAAAAAAAAAAATCAGCACTAAATTATTTTGGTCCTTTACCTTCCAAGTTGTGATGTTCTTATCATATCTATCAAAAAATCATTATCAATTACTCATACAAACTTAGATTTCTTTGTACTAGTTTCCACTCTCATTCTCCACCAGTCCACTATCTTAGCTTCATTCCATTTATTTTTACCCTCAACTTCTCTGATCATAGACTCCTATAATTGATGGTTTTCATTCTTATCTGAATCAAAATCAACTACCTATTCATAGAAATATAACCATGGGGGAAGTTGTTCCATCTTGGCAAAATTCCAATATAATGGGGTATTTTTCTTATTATTCCTTCCCTTTTCAAAATGAGGTCTTGATGTCTTCTCAAACTTGTGGGCCTTCTCTCCATTAAGATCAATGTTCCTCTTGCAAAATTTGTCATCTGGGTCATATCTCCACCTCTGAGGGATGTAGAATAGGCCTAGCCTATCCAGATACTGGGTAATTTGTTCACACTGGCCCTTTCTGGTGATAGTTATATCTTTGACACTATGGTAGATCAAAAAACACTTTCTTTTATTCCCAGAGCCATAGTTCATATAAATAGAATCTTCTTGCCTCAAATATTCTAGAGCTAACAATATGTTTATGATAAAATGAGGTATAAAAAAAGGCTTACTCATGAAGCCATACCGTTTGATCACCATGCCTTCTATAAGGATTTACTAGTCTCCTTCGATACCTTCTATTCTCAAAAATTCTATGGCCAATGGTGGTAACCTAGGGAATTTACCATACATTATCTTCAGTGCTGGACCTAGAAATTCCAAGTTAAATCTGTAAATAGACTTAATACTCCTCAAATAAGTAGACCAATAGTATACAGGGATAGGGTCTCTTTGGTCATTCTTTTATTTTATCAAAATCCATGGCATTATATTCCTTATAGTAGCAAATAACATCCAAACCAAGCTCGAACAATATCAAAAAGAGGAAGTATCAAAATCCCTTTTCATTCTTACTAATTTTTCATGTATTCTTTGGGCAAAGAAATTTGACCAATCAAAGTAAATGGTATTAATACCCTTATTTTCTACATTTGGTTCATACATTTTTTCATTCAAAATACAGTAAGCAGTGGCTATTTTCTAATCTCTCACGAGTTGGTTTGAATCCAAACCCTCCAAACAAGCTAGCATGGGATAAAGCTCTAGGTTAGCAAATTGGTCAATGGGGATTGGGACTTCAAGCATCTCATCTTCCTCTATTATTAAATTGGAAGCAAAGCCATATTTCCATGACTTCCATTTCTTCATAATCCATTAATGAAGCATAAACCCTTGCTTGTTTTGCTATATCGAATTGTTTAGGTTCTAAGGGTGGGCTTACCCCTATAGCAAAAAAATCATGACAAGCTTCTTTGGTAATGGTAAATAATGTCATTCCATTAGTATTTTTAACTACCCTCCTCTTAGGATCATAAAATTTTATGATTATAGAAATTAACTCAGGATAGTGGTGAATGGAATCATAGATGTAAGATAATAAGAAGGATTTTATAGCAATGATACCTTGAGGTTGAATTGGTCTTCCTTTGAAGTATCTAAACTTAAAATTGATCCTCAAGAAGGTTCTCATTACTTGGGTCATTACAATATCTACCAACTACCTCGTCTAATTCACATAGTTTTCTAGCTCTACTCTTTTTTGCAAATTTGTTAGAGCTTTCTTAGGAGCCATTTTTGCTAGAAAATCTTTAGAATGTTCTTTCTCTAGCGTTTGCATACAACGCTTCACTATTCTATGCTCTTTCTGCTTGGTTGGTATTAATTTTGATAATTGAATGAGCTCTATGTTTTAGCAATTTTAAATACCGTTGCATGTACACCTTCCATAATTAATGTGGTCATTGCAAGAACTACCTATTTGCATGTTTTTCAAATTAAATCTATGCATCATGGTAGCTTGGAGATGTTACGCCTCTCACTAATTGGCTAAAGCATGAAATAATTTTTTGCACTTGCGGTGTCGCTCATCGTCTTTCTTTTCTTTGTAGTGGTGTGGAAAAATAACGAGATGATTTTACGAATGTTTCTTTCTTTGGAAATGGTGTGGCATAGGATTTTTCTTTCCCGCTAAAAAATAGTCACAAGATCTGACAGATTGGAACACAGGCCATGATCCATTGCCACCTTAGTCCGTTTAAGAGTGGATTGGAATGCATGCGACATTCCACTACCAATTAAATTGTTTGAGAGAGGATTGGACCATGCTACTTTTCATTGATACTTAGCCTATTTTGCAACTCATCACTTTGCTTTTTGAAGCAATTTTTTTTTTTGAATTTTATCAAAAATGAAAAATTTGAAATAAAATGGAAAAAGAATATGATAATAAGTATGTACATATGTTACAATGAGCTTAGCTTAATCAAAATAGAGTTTGATGTGGAAATCATTGATTCCAAATACTTGTTTCTAAATAAAATTATATTTAACATAATATTCATGAAGAGTCTAGCTCCAAAATAATATGGGGTGCTCCTCTCCATCATTTTTTTGAGTGAGCACTGATGTGTAGCTTTCCTAAGCTCCATAAGCATAAATAATGAAGTCCTTCTAAAGTCTAGATTGACTAATACTGGAGTTGTAGCAATTGATTGCTTGATGTTTTCAAAGGCTTGATTTCTTGCCTCTGAAATATGTATTCTTCTTCAGCAGTTCAGATATAGGCTTCACATTTTAAGCAAAGTCAGAGATGAATTTCTTGACAAAGTTAATCTGACCAAAGAAAGACTGTAGAGCTTTCTTTTTTATAGGTAGTGGGAGATCAAGAATGGATTTGATTCTATCTAAATAAATGGTCATACCTTCTTTGGAGACCACATGGCCTAGCAACTTTCCCTCATTAACTACAAAAAATGACTTCTTAGGATTGAGGGAGATACCAAATTCTCTGTACTTTTGGAAGACTTGTTCTAGGTGTATCAAGTGGTCTTGCTTGTTGTGGGAGAACAAATTCATGTCATATAAATATATTAGAATTACCTTGTTGATCAATTCCCCAAATGCATAGTCCATTACCCTTTGGAATGTGGCTCCTGCATTAGATAGCCCAAAAGGCATTCTCTAATAAGAAAAAGTACCCCATTTGGTGGTGAATGCTATTTTAAACTGATATTCATCCTTCACCGAAATTTGGTTATAGTCAAAGAAGCCATATAGTAGTGAGAAAATTTCTACTCTAGCCACAATCTACAAGATTTGATTAATCTATAGGAGGGGGTAGTGGTCCTTCAATGATGCTTGATTGAGATTTGTAAAATCTACACACAAGTGGATGTCACCATTCTTCTTCCTTATAGGCACCAAGTTGGCTACCCAGGTTGAATATTTGATTGGATAAATGATCTTAGCCTTTAGAAACTTCAATAGTTATTCTCTCATTATGGCTTCGACCCTAGGATTCACAGGCCTTTGTTTATTCCTGAATGGTTTTGCATTAGGCTCTAGCTCAATTGTGTGTTGGATGACCTTCTTGTCATATACTTTCAGATCTTCATATGAACAAGCTACGATGTCTTGGTAATTCAAGAATAAATCTTTGATATCCTCCTCTTCTTCTAGAGAACATCAAAATCTAATCTTGAGCTTCTTTTCCTTTTCAATTTCAATTTCTTTATAGATTTTCTCATTGATTTCGATGATTCTATTTTTTTTCCTATCTTCATTATCAAACAGGCTCTCTAGAGTAACCAACCATCTAGGTATGTGATTGTTCTTGAGTTAAATGACATCCTGTTGATCAATATCCTTAGGATTTTCCTCTTGAACAGTGGATAAACAAGCTTCTATCAACATAAAATCAATGATTTATTCATCACTTTTAAATACTTGCCATAAAATATTCTTGTCTGGCACTACAGGCCTAAAAATCATTTTGATCCCTTTGTCTTTCGTAACTCCTATGTCTGCATAAGGGTTGAAATTAGCTCCACTTACTGCTAAGGAATCCACCAAGGTATTCTTTCTTCTGGGAATAAAATTTATGTTTAGGTTGTCAAAGGATTCCATCAAATCCCATATCCTATTTCTATATGCTTTCAGGTTATGGTGCTTACTGTTGCACCTTTCCCTTACCTGATTTACAATTAATTTAGATTCATCATATATGTTCAATATATTTATGTCCATATTTTTAGCTTGCATTAGCCCAAGGTATAGAGCCTCATATTCTATAGCATTATTAGTGCATGACCATGTTAGCCTATATGTGAAACTCTTTATCCCTTCTGATTGGGATTGTAATACTACACCGGTACTAGAACCATTTCTGCATCTAGCACCATCAAAGTGCATGGTCCAAATTTTTGTTTCTCTCAAGGAATGGTTAGATATAGTAGGAACTCTTTTCTCTGTCTCTACATAAATATTGTATGTGCCCATACTTGTCTCAATTGACTGTAATCCTCTCTTAAAGGTAATTCATCTTCAATATCCAACTCTTCAAAGTTATCCACAATTCAAAATCCTCCAGTGGGATGATATTGCACATATCCTATTCAAATTTTCAATGTGACATAGGCTTCTTAGGTATTATTCTTATCCTCTTTTCTTTGAAAGAAATCACCATGCTAGAATAGTCCATATACATGCATCCAACCAACTATATAGTGAATTACCTTGAAGGGCATAAGCTAAAATAAGGCTCTAGGTCCACCACCACTATCTCTTGCACTATGGTTATCTTAGGTACTCTATGTAGCCTCATCAAGACATCTTTTATTACTCCCACTATCTTCACACGGGTCCCATCTAACTACAAAACTCCAGGGTAGGATCTGGTATATTCTATACCCATCTCCTCATAAAATACTTTAGGCATGATTGTGGTAGATGCCCTTGATTTAGTTATGCAATTGTGGATAACCCATCCCTCCATCCTTATAGAAATGTAAAAAGGAGGGGGTTTGTTCTTTAAAGTGACAGGGGATATTTTTTTATTTTTAGAGAATATGTTGAGGATTGTCATGGCCTGCTTTTCCTATGGATATTTATTCAAAGAAGCTTTAGTAGGTCTATTTGCCCAAGAATGAAGAGAGTATCATATAGGATAGATTTAGATGGTATCTTCTTCATTTCTTCCATAATGTTGTATTCAAATTTGGTAGAGGTAGGTCTCTCAAGCCTTCTCTTTGGCTCACCATACTTTCTTTTATACTGTTGTGTGGTCTTGATTCTCTGTCTCTTGGTAATATAAGGGAACATAAGCCTCTCTTGGACCTCATTCTTGGATATCATTCTATCTCCTTTAGTTTCTTTCTCAAATCTCTTGGGAAGACTGACCTCCTTTTCTTTGGCCTAGAAAATAAGGAAAGTATCACTGCTTTGGGAAGGTGGATCCTTCTTATTTTGAGTGGGGACCTAAAATTGATCCATATTTTGTGGATCAACTTGCAATGTCTTCTTTCCTAACCTTTTCATGATAGGAATAGGTCCATCCTCATAAAAAAAAAATTCCAACCATGATCTGATCTGGTTTCTAGAGCATATTCACTCTTCCTTTTTTATTTATATCTACTTTCTCCATAGCCTACTATACATGGTGTTGGTACATAACACAATATTGTGAATCATGAGGATCGTTGCACACCAGACACCATACATTCACCATACTTGTTTCTGAAGAATACTCAAAATATTCTTGCATCGTACTTAACCTGACCGTAGTACTATTGATAGGACCAGGTTTTTAATCCTTATTCAATAAGGGAATCTCCTTTTTTGAGACCTATCCATCTCTCTCTTCTTCGTTGAATTCATATTTTTTCTAATATTTTTTAAGGTATTCTTAATATCAAGGAGGACAAAGGATTCTTGGGAAATTTGAGAAGGGAAGGGAAAGGAACTGTCATAGATGGCACTTTTGAATGAGGAACGAGATTCATATATGGGATGGAGATGATAAAGGAGGAGGGTCCATATAAGATAATGTAATTTTCTAACCTTGGACATTAGATGTTTCCAAATTGTAGGGCAACACAGTTTTTTGGGGTAATCTTCCCACATTAATCAAGACATTATCAACATGAACAACTGCATTGTAAACCTATGAAAAAGTTTTTATCCTAGACTATTGGGTTTGCAAGCCTAACTCTGATCCAAGGACTCTAATATAATACATGTAATCTAGGCTTAAATTTTGTCTAGTTTTAGGGGGTACCCTCTTCTAGTTCCTATTGAACCTCAAGTTGAAATCTGAAATAGTTTCTTGCTGATGCTTTGCATAGATGTGAACTGATTAAGGAGGAAAAAAGGATTAGTAGATTCATTAAATTCCTCCACAAAGGACTCATAAAATTATATACATGAGATATTAATATTGTCTTAAAGGGTCCTGAACTAATGTATAATCTTTCCTATAAAATACAGGGCTAGGATCCTGACAATAACATCTTCATTTTTTATATTGTGTATTGCTTCCAGATTCAAAATATCTTGGCAGTGCTCATATGTAGTTTTACCTGATCCATCATAGGTGGCGATGGTCTTAGATACAAATTCAGGAATTAATGCATCTAAGCCAATATAAGGGGGCTTGTTGTATTCCAACTAGGATAATTTTGTAAGGGTTGATTTGGAACTGCATTTTGATGTTGGGCTATGTTCCCAAGTGTAGCTCCTATTGGAGATGACCTTGGATGTACTGTGGGATTCTCCTTAGGAGTTTTATCTGAATGGAAATATTAATTCAAATCCCTTATGAAAATAGACCCTATATAAGGTAGCTCACATTAGAAAAAGGAGTCTCTATTATTCCTTGTGGATGACCTAGTATTCATGAAAAAACTACAAGCTACTAGGATAACTTTTTTGGATTCATTGACCAGGGAGTCGTCAGGTGAATTTGTTGATCACCACTTAGCAAGGTCAAGATAATTCACAAAATATTGATTCCTTAAAGAATGATAAAAACAATAAAGGATATGATGGGCTTTAGTGTTTCTTGCAAACAAGTCCCACCGAGTGCGTCAAAACTATTGGAATTCAAATTTTCATCAAGTTTTACTTGATAGTGTAACTATCTATATTTCAATTTTCTAGCCAACATTGCACCTGATAGTCACAACTTAGAACTCAAAATTGGATGGAAAAAATATTGCTTTAGTCCAACCTCTAGAGTAGGTTTATTCCTTGTCAACTAAATAGAATGTTGACTCAATTAAACTTAATAAGGGTTTTGAGGAATAGGGTTAGAAAAAGGTTTAGGGTTAAGAAAGTATGCATTAACAGTGGCTAGATAGGGCTAAAAACATAGGCATCTATAGGAAAAAACTCTTGAAAACTACTTCCAGTGTCCCACACTCAGGATTATCAGTATCCAAAACCATGAAATATTCATACAATAAAGTAGAATAGAGACATGTTCCAAGAAGTAATTTTGATGTCTAATATATCAATAATCCAATTTAGCAGAATAGATCAATAATCAGACTATAGAAAAAAAATCCTTTCCAACACAGATCTAACTATAAACATATTTAAATTACCTTAACAACTAGTAATCCAATACAAATGGAATGAACTAACTGTTACAACATTGGTAGAAATGTAATTCATAGCTTGAACCTCTTAATAAAAGATATCAAAGATAACAAATCTTGAGTCATGAATATAAGTACTGCTCCTTCCATTCGTTTCTAAAAAATGTTACATAGTAGTATAAGAAAATGCACTAGAGATGACCCTAAAAATCAAGTGTCCAACCTCTATTTATAGTTTATAATGAAAGAAATTAGAGGAGATATTACAAGGATTTAACATATGATAGATCAGTAGAGAGCCATGCTGGCATTATTTCACTCGTCTTTTGAGTCCAAAAAATCCATTGGAAGTCATCCACCATGGCAACTTGGCTCTGCAACTTGCTGGTTAGATAGTGGTAGTTGAAACTCAGGCCATTGAAAACTAGATCTGAACCATTCATCTTTCTTGAAAACTCCATTCTATCGTAGATCTACAATCGCTCTAGTTCTTGGTTCTTGGTATCCTTGGGCACTTCACCTACCTGCTTGAATTGATTGACCTTCATCTGCCAATAATACACCTTTGTATGCTCATGAAAATATCAAAAAAATATCCATCGTTGATGCACTCAGTGAATGGCTATAATTAAACCTCAACAATGCTCTATAGACCAGCAGGGTGGAACAAATCACCAATTTCCTTAAAAAATATTGTTGATGTCAGCATTGATGGCTTCGACCAATGAATTTGAGACTTAGTGAGAAATACACTAAGTTTTGATTGGAATACAACTTATCATTAGTCCACTCAACTAAGCCTTTAAAATAGTTTATTCCCTTCTTACATCTGCAACATAAGACATAAGTGGTAATCCACTCCTTGATTTCTGCTCCATCATCTTTGATTTGGTTTAACTGCAGAAACGCCAATCCATTCAAAAAGTAATAAAAAATAATCTTTGCACTATTCTGCTATATTTACTTCCTTTCGAGCACTTTTGACCTTCTTACCGAGCAACGCAGAGCTTGTCACCATTCTGCTCAAAAATAGCCTTGGAACTCAGTAGAATGGGCATTCTCAACACTTAGTTGCTTGAGCACACGAGATGAAGTGATATCACCAATACACACTTTGGAGGGTTTTGATATCATCTAGGCTCAATTGGATTATGGATTGGAATCTTCGCACAAAACCGTTGTCGAGATGTCGAATGAAGTGGAACACTTAGTTCATATTTTACATAAAAGATCAACTTTTGAGCAGATTGGAGCATTCTCACGTGGATCTACTCTGAAATACTCTATACCTTCAATGGATTGGATATTCTTCATGCCTTAGAATAAATTTTTCAAAATTTTCTAAGGATGTGGCTATTTTGGGCCTACACCACTCACAAATCTTGAGTACCCTAAGCTGCAATAAAAACAAAATGAAAATTTTTCCATCAGTAAAATTAATTAAAATTAATTAATTTATTACATTAATTAAATCAAAATATTAAGCATTGCACAATTAAATTTCACATATCCTAAGTTGTTTTCTTGCATCATTTTTCTCTTTCCCTTCTTTCTTCCTTTTTTTCCCCTTTTCAGCAAAATCATGCTTTGTTTTTCAAGGGCACGATTTTAGTGAAGCAAAGTTGTGCCCCACATCTGTGAGGTGTGATTTTGTGAAATCATGCCTAGTTGTTTTCACTAGGCATGATTTCACCACTACTACCCAGGGTGAAATTGTGGTCAGGCCATGAGATCGCACTTGACTTGTACACGGTAAAACCACTGACTTTGGTGGAAAACTGCCCTAAAATTGCAAAAAAATTAAAAAAATTCAAATTGCAAGAGTGGTTTTTGACCCTACCAATGCTCACTCCACTTAAGTTTCAGATTCATCCCTCATGATTTTAGAACAGTGTATTGGCAGTACCATCTCCCCCGTTTCTCTAGAGCTCCTCTCTTGCTTTCTTGTGCAATTAAAATGAATTAGGGTTTTGTTTCCTTTTCAATTTTAACCCTATTTTCATGTGCTTTTTCTATTTTTGTTTCTTCTCGCTTCTTATGACTCTACTTTTTGAGTATTTATGAGTAATGTGTCCCTCATAAAACTCAAGGGGGTACCCTAGCCTTCTAGGTATTAATGTCCCTAATGCCTTGATTTATGTGTAAAAAATTGAAATTGTTTGGAATAACACCATTTTTGCATCATCCATTTCTTCTAAACTAGCCACCGCATTTATGCTTGTTGTATTTTGTTTGTGAGTGTTTACATATTTTATTTGACACATTTATTAGGACATAAATACGTCAAAGAGGGGGTAAAAAATAGACATAGAAAATTGAACCACTTTAGTGGGCAATCTTCCCTGAGCCCTCTGGGGGACCCCTTAGACTTGTTGAGGGTAAGGGTAAGGATCCTTCCCCTCTTTTTTGTCTTTTTCCTCTTTATGAGAAATTATGCTAGGTCCTTAATGGGGCATGAATTCACATTGTGAAATCACGATCGGTCCTCACTTGGTGCGATTTCACCTTTTTAGGGTTTTATAAGTTGAAACCCTATTTTTTTGGGGTTTGCATGTTTTACATTAGCCCTCCTTTGTTTTACCACTCTTTTTGCCTTGAAATATACTATATAAGGAGGGTTTGATTTTAATTTTTCACACATAGTTACATACACTCACATAATAAACATTCTAAGGACTAATGATTTATTGCTCACTAACATTTGATTTCTTGCAAAGTGTTTTATTCAATTTGCATCCTTCTTCTTATTCTTTCACAAGCAACTTGGAAGTGTGGAGTTTGATTAATTGTATGCTACATTGGATTGCTACTTCTTGCTCTTGGTGGATTGTTGTTGAATCTCTAAGGAGAGATTGACTACCTAGGAGATCTCAAACCTTTCTACTTGCTTCCTCATTCTTTCCTAGGTGAAAATGCTTTTCTACATGTTTTATTTTGTTTATTGCATCATAGTTTTGTTATTTCATTGCAATCTAAGATGTTTCATCTCACTTCTGTGAAATCGCATCCGATATTCTATAGGGCACAATTTCACATTGCGTTATCATAGTCATCTATTACGGGATATGATTTTTCTTGAGATAAAATTGAGGGCAATCTGCTATCCCATTTTTCATCATTGCATTCTAGACTGCATTTAAAGCATAGTGGCATATTCAATTTCTATGATTTGGTCATTCTTCTCTGCTATATTATATTATGTTTACTTTTATCCAAAGGTCAATTTTTACTTTTAATTATAAAAGGTCAGCTAAAAGGACCTAGGGGGCTTGACTACTATGTCTCCAAGCATTTTTATACAACAGCCTAAGCGAACCCCTAATGCTAATCCTATTTTCAAGTGTTTATCAAGTTATCTTATAGGAACATGGTTCATTGATAGCATTGGATAAAGAGATAAAAGCGAGGATAAAACATCAGATAAACTAAGTACTTTGATTAATCTTTAGGGTATTTGTTGATTGTTTTATATTTCTATTATAAACCCTAGATCTAATTTTATAGAAATATATCTAATTATTTTCTAGGCATTTGAATAATAAACAACATATAGTGTGCACTTAGGAATAATTCTATTTATGCATTACTTCTTGAGCCCTTGCTTAAAGGTTATTTGATTAGAACCCTAGGTTAGAAATAATTCAAAGGAAGAGCATTCTAGGGTTAGCTCTTGTATTTCTACATTCAGTATTATTACATTTTCCTTTATCTTATATAGCATAGATCTAGAAAGGCCAAATATAGGTGTTTATCTTGGATATCATACATCAAAATGAAAAACACAAGCTTATACTGAGAGGGGGTGTGAACAGTATAAGATACAACTTTTCACTTTTCAATCCAAATTATAACAACAATAATATCAATGTAGTAAATGAAACAATACACAAATCATCACACAAATGAGAGACAAATATTTAATGTGGTTCAACCAATATGGGCTACATCCACGAAGAAATATTGCTTATAAATTTCTCAACAAATTTTGTAGGAACCAATTCCCTATTATAATGTTTGTGGAACTCTATCCATAGGAGACATTTATCCCCTCTCACAAATTTATGGATCCCAATCCATAGGAGACACCAATCCCCTCTGCTCTAGTTCATGGAACTCAATCCAAAGGAGAATCTAATCCCATCTACTTTGGTTCATGTACCTCTATCCATATGCGACACCAATCTCCTATACTCTAATTTGCTCCAAAACCTGCTCATAATTTTGCTCTAATCTACTATTAAAACCTGCTCAACTTTGCTCACAACTTTGCTCAAATATACTCATAAAACCTACTTAAACCTGCTCATAATTATGCTCTCAATCCTTCTCACAACTTTGCTCATAATTGCTCATAAAAGCCTACTCAAATCTAATCCAAAATCTTACATACAAACAATACTCATCTATAACCAAAACCAAATATAACAATCCATAAATCTGCTATGCTCATCTACTCCTAATTATATATAATGCACAACTTTTGATTTCAAATATATTCTATAACCCTTGCACATTTACTCCCAATATCAATCAAAACCAATGCATAACTTACTCAAAAATATTACCTATAATATTTGCACATTTACTCCTAAATTTAATCACCACTAATGCACATCAAATAAATCCTTATACGTCCAACCATATGACATCAAAAATATTTTTCTCAAACAAAACCACCCTTAAGAAATAAGTTAAATCACCATACCTCTAAATCTACCACAATGATGATAATATTCTTTTGCATGTGGTTTCCAAACATGTCTTACAAAAATTAATTTTCCTTTCTTTGCACCACCACAAATTTAACCACTGACCTCAAGAATATTAGTGCTTTCCCAATTACTTGTAACCAGTTGCACTACCATGTTTGGTAAAGCAAAATGGGTCTCAAATTTATTTAAATATATCTTTGCCTCAATCAAACATCAAATTACATAGCAAAATAGCTTCAAGGGGTTTTGACCTTCTGACATCATGTATAGAAAAACTTCCACACAAGCCAAGCAACCAGTTGGGCTATCCCTTCAGGTGAAACATAAGTGCGCTCACAAAAATCTTATCTCTGTCCATGTGCTCATTAAAACTTTCATTGCTCCTCTTTATCTATCATTTTCTTCACAAGAAGGATATCATCGATTTTTCATCGCATGAACTCCCATGTTTTCAAGGCAAATTGACAACACATATATGTGTGTGTGTGTGTGTGTGCTTCCAATGATCTTGATTTTTTCACATCGACATAATTTTATTTGTTTCAAAAAATTTGTAACACATTTATGAATGTTGGTGTCAATTTCCTTTTCAAAAAACTTTGGGTTATAATATTATCTTTTAAAACCTTAAATATTTAAATCCTTTGATTTAAATATTTCAAAATTATGTCCCAACCTTTGTCCTTATCTCTAAAAACCTCTACCCTTCTTTTTGAATATTTTTATCCCAATACTTTAATTAAATATTTTTGTCCCAATCCTTTAAACCTTCTCTTTATAATATTTAAATATGATATTTAAATATTATAATAATTTACTTTGAGATATCCCTTACCTTGAATAATTATCCATTTCTTGCTTTGTCCTTGTAAACTTCTCATCCTTGAAGAATATTTTTGCATTGAATACCATGCACCCTTTGACATCAATGAAAACTCAATATTTCCAACAATATCCTCCTTTCTCATTGATGCCAACCCTACAAAAAAATTCTTCTATTGAAATTTGATTCCAAATATACTCCCCCTGACAAGCTACTCCTCCTAATTGATTCTCCCCCTTTGACATCATTGGAAAAGGGCTCCTTGGGGCTAAAGATAATACACTTAGCATAGCCCCCTCACCATATCCTTTTTCTTGAGGTGATCAATTTTGATATGGGAATGAAATTACTCCCAACTTTCCTTTGAGATACTCAAAAGTTTCCTTTGGAAGTGGCTTGGTAAAGATGTCAGCAATCTATTCCTTTGTAGCAATGTATTCTAATTTGACTTGATGATCAATCACTTGCTCTCTCAAAAATGATATTTTATTGAAATGTGCTTAGTCCTTGAATGCATCACTGGATTATTTAAAATATTAATTGCACTTGTATTATCACATAGTATGGAGATAGGATTATCATGTTCTATTTTGAAATCACTTAAAGTTTTCTTCATACATAAAACCTGTGTACAACAAACAACTACTACAATGTACTCTACCTCTAAAGTGGATAAGGATACTGATGCTTGTTTCTTGCTTAGCCAAGAGACTAAACAATATTCAAGAAAGAATGCTCCTCCACTTGTGTCTTTTCTGTCATCAAAACTACCTACCCAATCCACATATGTATATGCAGTGAGTGTGAAATTATTACATTTGGGGTACCATAGTACAAAAATCATAGTTCCTTTCAAATACTTAAAGATTCTCTTTACTACCTGTACATGTGTTTCTTTTGGTGTAGCTTGAAATATTACCACCAATCCAACTTCCTACATTATATCTGGTCTAGTAGTTGTGACATATAGTAAAATTCCAATCATGGATCTATACAATATCTAATTTGCTTCAAGAGACTCATCATATTTACTTAAATTACATCCTGTAACCATGGGGGTGCTCATAGGATTGCAATCCTTCATCCTGAACTTTTTCAACATTTATTTCACATACTTGGTCTGAGAGAGAAATATACCTTTATTTGATTATGAAATTTGCAACCCAAGAAAGAAATATAACTCACCAATCATAGACATATCAAATTTATTTTGCATACACTTCCTAAATTTTTGAAACATCTTATCATTATTACCTCCAAAAATTATATCATCCACATAGACCACTATAATCAATAAGTTATTTCCTTCATTTTTGATGTTTAAATTTCCATTAGCTATACATTTTTTTAAACCCTTTTCTTGGATATACTTATCCAATCTTGAGTACCAAGCCTTAAGGGATTACTTTAGTCCATAGAGATATTTCTTTAATTTACATATAAATTATGGCTTATCATTTAGGCTAAAACTATCTGGTTGCTCTATGTAGACCTCTTCCTCTAATTAATCATTGAGAAAAGTTGATTTTACATCTATTTGATACACCTTGAAGTTTTTGAAGCTTGAGAAAGCTAGGAAAATTCTTATAACTTCAATATGTGCAATGGGAGCAAATGTTTCTTCAAATTCAATCCCCTCAACTTGTGCATAGCCTTTGCACACAAGTCTTGCTTTGTTTTTGACAACCTAACCATCTTCATTCAACTTATTTCTGTAGAACCATTTGGTGCCAATTACATTCTTGTTTTTTGGATGTGGGACAAGTTCCCAAGTCTCACTCTTTTCTATTTGGTCTAACTCTTCATCCATTGCTTTAATCCAATATTTCTCTTCACTTGCTTCATTGAAATCCATGGGCTTAACTTTAGATAGCAAAGAAAAGTTTGCATGTTCACCTATTCCTATTATCTTCCTCCTTGTTTGTCTCTCATCTGGATTTCTAATAATTAGTTCTCTCGAATTATTCTTTTGCACATACCTGGATGGTGTCTTAGGTTCTGTCCTTTGTGTCTCATCTTCTTTAGTTTATTCACCTTCTTCTTTGTAACTTTATCCTTCTTGATACATAATCTCTTGAGTTAGTTCTCTTAGATCTATTTCTTCATCAACTCTTACATTTGTACTTTCCATAATTTTATGTGATATTTTATTGTAGCATCTATAGGTTTTGCTCTTAGTGGAATAACCAAGGAAGATACCCTCATCACACCTGGAATCAAAATTGTCAAGATTTTTCTCTTCTCTTCTAATGTAGCATTTGCTTCCAAAATTTTTGAAGTACTTTACAGTATTTGGTCTTCCCTTCCAAATCTCATATGGGGTTCTATGGTGATTTACTCTTATTTGAGCTCTATTGATAATGTAAACAACTATATGAATTACCTATTTCTAAAACACGTCAAAAATATTACTCATTTAACATAGCCCTAGCCATACCCTGAACAATTTTATTTTCTTTTCAACTACTCCATTTTATTATGGATTTCTTGTTTCTAAGTATTGTCTCTTAATTCCATGTTGTTCACAGAATTCTAAAAATTCACCTAAAGTGAATTCTCCTCCTCTATCTGATCTTAGACACTTGAAATTTTTGTTTGTTTCATTTTCTACTAGTGCCTTGAATACCTTGAAATTTTCAAATGCTTTTGATTTTTTCCTTAAGAATGTTACCCAAGTCATTCTAGAGAAATCATCGATAAATAACATGAAGTAACTCTCACCTTGTAAACTCTTTGTTCTTATAGGCCCACATAGATCGGTGTGAACTAGATCCAAAGGCTTGGATGAAGAAAACTCCTTTGATTTGAAACTTGTTCTTGTTTTCTTACCATGCTAGCATTGTACACAAACAATGTTTGGGGGTTTTGCTATCTTGGGTAAATATCTAACTGCTTGTTTGTTACTTATTTTTACTATGTTGTCAAATTTTAGGTGACCCATTCTTCTATGCCATAACCAAATTTCATCCTCTTGTGATAGAAAATATTTTTCTCCTTTAATTTCACACAACATGTAGATATTGTTTAAATTTCTACTAGCATCTGCAATAAGCTTTCTTGTTTTGGATTTCCTAATCTCACATCCATTTGGGTGAAATTTTATTGTGTGCCCTTGATCACATAGTTGACTTACACTTAGCATACTGTGCTTCAATACTTCAACATATAACACATTTTTTGTCCTTGGTATTCCATTATCCAAGCTCAAAGTCCCTTTTCCAATGATTTTGGTAGAAGCATTATCACCAAATTTAACTGTTCCTCCATTTATTTTATTGAGAGAAATAAATTTACTTTTATCACCTATCATATGGCTTGAAAAACCACTATCAATATACCACTGATTTCCTTGATTTTGCACATGAAGAGTTTTTTGTACCAACATGGACTTTTCCTTTTCTTGTTCCTTTTTATTTTTCCAAACTTTTGAGGACATCTCCTTTTGAACTATTTGACCTTCCTATTTCTTGCTTGATTTAGGAATTTCAGGAAATATTGTTTTAAACCATCTAGATTTTTGGCCAAAATTATTACATTTGTAACACATGACATTGTTATTCATGAGAGGTGCAAAAAAATTATAATTTTTATTGATGATGCCAACACTATTTTTCACATAGACCATGCAATGTACATATTTATGACCATATTTGTTACATGAAAAATAATAACCATGGAAGAAATATTTAAACCTGTTTGATTATCTTGGATGATATTGTCTCATGGTTTTTTCATTTTTGTTCTTGTGATTGACTTCTGTCCATGATGATTCTCTATTTTTTCCTCCTTCAATACATCAACGTAGGTCATGGGATATTTTTTACTTACTTTCTTTGATTTCTTTGTTACTTTTGAGGTTGAATCCTCTTTCTGTTTCTCTAACCTTATATTTTGCTGCAAATTATACTTAGAATTTTCTACTTCCTTTATTAGAAAGACAACTTCATGTTCCAATTTTTCATATTCTAATTATTTTACCTTTAATTTCTCAACCATAACTTCTTCAATTATTTTTGTCTCTTCAACCTTCACTTTTAAGTCTACGAGATCTTGTAGAAGCTTTGTAATTGTTTTCTCGTCCTCTTGAACTTGAGCCTTCAATCCTAAATTCTTCTTTCTAATCCTTTTCAATTATCCAAGAGCAACAATAAGTTCCTCCTCTATGTTAACTATGGTTTCTTCTTTATTTTTAGGATCTCTCGTTGATTTCAACCATAGGATCATATTCTATCACTTTAGTGGCCATGTGTGTTCTTGTAATATCTTCCTTCAAGTTGTTAGGCTTTCACAAATGAACCCACTCTGATACCAATTGAATAACAGAAGCTTATACTAAGAGGGGGGGTGAACAATATAAGATAAAACTTTTCACTTTTCAATCCAAATGATAATAGTAATAATATCAATGTAGTAAATGAAACAATGCACAAATCATCACACAAATTAGAGACATAGATTTAACATGGTTCACCCAATGTGGGCTACATCCATGGAGAAATATTACTTATAAATTTCTCAACAAATTTTATAGAAACCAATTTTCTATTACAATATTTATGGAACTCTATCCATTTGAGACACTTATCCCCTCTCACAAGTCCATGGATCCCAATCCACAGGAGACACCAATCCCCTCTGCTCTAGTTCATGGACCTCAATCCATAGGAGACTCCAATACCCTTTTATCTATTTCATGGAAATATATCCATAGGATACACCAATCTCCTTTACTATAATCTGCTCCAAAACCTGCTCATAATTTGAAGAACACAAGCTTATAATGAGAGGGGGGTGAACAATATAAGACCACTTTTTACTTTTCTTTCCCAATCAATATTATGCAATGTAAATATAGAAATATCAATAGCATTAATCAAAGCAATGCACAAATCACCACACACAATAGAGACACCACAATTTATGTGGTTTACCCAATGTGGGTTACTCCACGGAGAAAATATTTCACTAAAATTTTCTCAATAAATCTCTTGGGAATCCTTTCCCTATTACAATGTTTATGGACCTATATCCAAAGGAGATACCAATCCCCTAAATCAAGTTTGTGGATCTCTGTCCATAGGAGAACTCCTTTCTACTTAGCTTTGAATGGTGATCTTCTAGAAGAACTAATACCCCCACTACTCTGTCTAATGGATATCTATCCACTGAAGACTCCTATCCTCACTACCTTGGATAATGGATCTCTATCCATTGGATAATATCGTACTCTATACTTTATAACCTTCAAAGCTTTATCTCAAATCTACACTAAAAATAGTCCTTTGGTATAGCACAAATCTATCCTTAATATCTATATATGGTCTGGCACAAACCTATCCTCAAATCTGCACCAAACTCTGTCCTCGATTCTATACTAAACATATTCCTTTAGTATAGCACAAATCTATCCTAAATAGCTATATTCAATCCTTAAATCAAAGCTTGATTCAATCTCAAATCAACTTAGCTGGATTTGTCCCAAATCCTAACTCAAGGTTTGAACAAATCAATCAATCAATTTTGCTCATAAGCCTTCACAAAGACTTGTCTTAAATATTCCTTGCAAGCTTCCACAAAAGCTCACAATAATCTATCCTCAAGTCCTCTCTAGAACTTGTCCAATCTACTCTACAAGTCCTCACTAGAACTTGTCCAAATCTGCTCAATAAGTTCTCTCAAGAACTTATCCAAATTTATTCTCAATCTGTATTGTAAGCTTCCACAAAATCTTACCCAAATATGTCCACAAGTCTTCTCAAAGAATTTACCTCAAATATTCTTAAAAAACCCACACTAGAACTTGTCCAATCTTATAGACACATAGAGATAATTGTTAGAGACTCAATGTGCTCTATACTCCTCACAATGTTCAATCACTCTTTTAGAAACATACATAGAATTTTTAGAGACTCAATATGCTTCACATTCACCTCAATGCTCAATCACTTTCAATCACTCTTTCAAAAACATACAAAGAATTGTTAGAGACTCAATATGATTCACATTAACCTCAATACTCAATCACTTTCTCAAATAAATTCAAAATATAGAATAGTTTGTTTTATGGAACTTGAACAATCACTTCACACACCCACTTGACTAGGCTCAACCAACTCTACTCAACTAATCACTCAATGAAACAATATTTTCTTGCAATACCTAGTCCAAGCATATGAACATTCACTCAAAATGTTTTCCAACAATGCTCAACAACCAATATCACATAACAATTATACTCATGTTCTTTTCAAACCCTAGTTCAAGTTCTTCACTCAACAACTCACTTCAATAACAATGCTTATAAAACAATCTTCACATAACAATGATACTTATGTTATTTTCAAACCCTAGTTCAAGTTCTTCACACAACCAATGGCTTTAACAACAATGCTTATAAAACAAGGTTTTTTTTTTTTGTTGTTTTTTGAATTTACATGGTGGAATCGGTAGCCACCACGAATTCGAGAAGGCTGTCCAGCTTTTATGGCCGCCATAGTATTCTATGTTGTCCACCCTAGAAGCCGCCACATAGATATTCATGCATTCCACCCCTATAACCACCATGCCACAATCATTTTAAACCTTTTATGCCATTGAAAGCACCAAGAAAGGGACAAGCGTTCAGTCCGACGAGGCCCGAGATTTGAACCTTGGACCTCCGTCGCCCTTATGGGGTTTGGATGAACCAATTGTTCTACACCTCAAAACCTTAAAACAAGGTTTTAACAACAACTCTTTATTCCAAAAAACCTTGAAGCATTAACTCAACACACTCAAAAAGGAAACCCTAATCAAGTCCTTTTCACTCCAAACTTATTTTCTAGAAAACCAACCAATCAACTCAACTATGGAATAATGTTCCCATACCTTTTTATTTATGATGAAGGAATCTCATAAATCTGCCACAACCAAAACACTTCTTTTCCAAGCTCAAAGAATTTATAAGATGATAAACTCCCTCAAAAATACAATGTAAATATCAAAACACACACACACACACCTTATCACTCCATATTTAAGAAAACATTCATCAACATATAAAAATAATTGGCCAACTACACCTTATAATATCCCAATTAAAATAATATTCAATACCAAGAATAATATCAATACACTCTCCTTTTCAAAATAACTCAATGCAAGAAGTCCTATCAACACTTTAAATCTCCAATAGACCAATGTGACACAAATCCTTTATTCAACAATAAATCTAACTCCTTATTCCTCCAATTTACCATAAATAATGATTAATTAAAAAACTTTTCAACTAACCCTTTTAACTCCCTAAGAACTCATGTCAAACCTTAGGCATCATAAAAATTATATTCAAAATTTATTACCTTTGCCTTGGTGGGACTCAAAATCACGACGCAACCTCAACCAACACCCTAGCTATGGCTCCAACCACCACGTGAGCTAGGTGCTTGCTTGGGGAGTAGAGAACACCACATGATCTATAATACTCCTCTAGTGCACCTAAGAAAAAATGTATGCCACTTCCTTCAACATTTATAATACTACCAATAAAATAATGTTACCATCACAATTCGATCACAGGTCACTCCACGCCCAACACTCTAGCCTCTGTCCACTTGCCACTAGGCCTCGCTGCCTGGATGGCTCTTAAGTTTTGGTGCTCGTCGATTTTATCCTTATTCACTGGCACTTAAAACAATACACTTGTCTCTTTCTTCACATGAGTTCTTGCACACATGATTGCACACTTTTATCATTCGAGCAAAAGGATAATTAAATGCCTCTAAGGCATATTGTTTTTATATCAATTTCCTCCTTCAAACATAAACATCGACGCTTCAATTTTCCTTCAAACTTAAACGTCGGCACTTTGATTTTCCTTCAAACTTATTAATTTATAAATTATTTAAATTCTTTAGAATTTAAATTTTATAAATTAATTTTTTAAATCCCTTTGGCTTTATTAAAGCCTTTTTGATTTTACCACTTTGTATAAATAATATTTATTTATAAAATTTAAATTCAATTTGAATTTAAATATTTTATAAAATAAATATTAAAAATCCATTGGGATTTTATGAAAAACCTTTTATTTTCGCTCACCCATGGTTTTAATAAAAACCCTTATGACTTATGCTTCCACATAATATTAAATATATTATGAAGCGTTTTGCCTTTAACCTGTGCATTGTTCCTCTTGAATTTTTGAAATAAACTGTAGCTTATTCCTTGACATCAATGACAACTTCATTCCTTGACATCAATGATAACTTTGACTCAAAATATACAACATAATTCTGCTCAAATTTGTTCATAAAACTTGCTCAAATCTACTCACGACTCTGCTCAAATATACTCACAAAACCTGCTCAAACCTGCTCTCAATCCTGCTCACAACTCTGCTCAAATATGTTCATAAAAACTTGCTCAAATATTATCCAAAATATTACATACAAAAAATACTCATATATACCCAAAACCAATTATAACAATCCATAAATCTGCCATGCTCATCTACTTCCAATCATACACAATGCACACATTTTTCTTTCAAATTTTTCTATAACCCTTGCACATTTACTCCCAATATAAATTAAAAACAATGCACAATTTACTCACAAATATGACCTATAAAATTTGCATATTTACTCCTCATTTCAATCAACACTAATGCACATCAAATCAATCCTTATACCTCCAACTATGTGACATTAAAAATATTTTCCTCAAACAAAACCACCCTTGAGAAAGGAATAAAATCATCATGCCTCTAAATCTACCACAATGATGATAATATTCTTTTGCATGTGGTTTCCAAACCTATCTTACCAAAATTAAATTTCCTTTCTTTGCACCACCATGAATCAAACCACTGACCTCAAGAATAGCAACACTTTCCAAAGCACTTGTAACCAGCTACGCTACCACGGTTGGTAAAACAAAAGGGGCACCCAATTTATTTAAACCTATCTCTACCTCAATCAAACATAAAATTACACAACAAAAAAACTTTGAGGGGTTTTGACCCTCTGATCTCCTATATAACAACACTTCCACACAACCCAAGCAACTAGTTGGGTTATCCTCGTAGGTGGAACATAAGTGTGCTCATGAAAACCTTATCTCTTTCCATGCACTTATTAAAAATTTTGCTACTGCTCTTTGTCTGTTGTTCACTTCATGAGAAGGATATCATGGATTTTTCATCGTGTGAACTCCCATGTTTTCAAGGTAAATTGAAACCATATATATGTGCTTCCAATGATCTTGATTTTATCACGCCGACACAATTTTATTTGTTTCAAAAAATTTATGATGTCTCCATGAATGTTGGCACCAATTTCCTTTTCAAGAAACTTAGGGTTATAATAGTTAAATTAAATATTATAACAATATCTTTTAAAAAATTAAATATTTAAATCCTTTGATTTAAATATTTCAAACTTATGTCCCAACCTTTGTCCTTATCTTTAAAAACCTCTACCCTTCTTTTTAAATATTTTTTTTCCAAGCCTTTAAACCTTCTCTTTATAATATTTAAATATTATAATCCTTTAATTTGAGATATACCTTTCTTTAAATAATTATCCATTGCTTGCTTTGTCCAACCTTGTAAACTTCTCATCCTTGAAGAATATTTATGCCTTGAATGCCATGCACCCTTTGAATAATGACAACTCAATATTTCCAACACATACATTCCTAAGATTCTTGTGGACTTGGAGTGATTCCTTAAATCCATTCTTGGTGAACCCTTCTGCCCTAGCACTGAGTGTAGAGAACAACACAGCCCCCAATAGGTGACCTCATCTCACTTGACCCAACCACAAAAGTGAGATCAAGGATGATCTACACCATATTGTGCATCAATATTAATCTGGAAGTTGATCTACCAAATTTTATTGAGCTAGTTATTGATGCCTATTCTTGGGTCCAAAAAATTGAATATGAAAATAAACCTTCCTTCTACTCCTACAAGAAGCAAGGAAATATTTCTTCCCAATGTCCTACCTTGAATGGTCATCCAACCCCCAATAAACCTTGTTCTAAAGCTAGGTATGACCCAGTTCCTAACCCCACCCTAAAAAATGACCTTCAAATTTGTAGTGAAGAGGAGCCCCAATATCCTTCTAACGAGGCATATCCCTTAAGTCTCTTTCTTAACAACTCAATTCTTTCCCCTCTCTAAGAAAACCCTTTTGCTTATTTTGAGAGAGAAATATCCCTAGTCTATGAAGATAGTTTTTCTCCTAAGAATCATTTCCAATTGACAAGGAGCCTCAATTTGTGGTTCATAATTCTATAATAAATACCCTAGATTTGAATGGATCCAAAATATCAATTTATATCTTAGATTCAGAAGATTCAAAACCAACTAATAAGGAGTCCCAAAATGTGTTCTTTCATCCTCCTAAAAAGTGTTTAGCTTTGAAAGGAATCGAGATCTCAATTCCTTCTATCTCATATTCAAAAGAGAAAAATAGAATAGGCACTCTATGACCTATTACTAGAAGAAAAAAAAGGTATTACAAATGTGAACAATGATAGAAAAGTAGGAAGGCCATAAAATTAGGACCTCAAAAAGAGAAATATAGGAGGAAATCACCAATGGATCTCAATCTATCTTGGGCCTTGGTAGAAAAGAGAACTTTCAGGTAGACACCAATCAAGAATGGGGGCTCAAAAATAAACTATCCTCTTTACTATGTAAGGAAAAAAACATCATTCTAACTATCACAAATGAAAATCCTCTTATGGAATGTGAGAGGCTTCTGTGGTTAAGCCAATCTACACTTCTAGCTTCCATGAGGAAATACCTTAATCCCTAAATCATCCTACTTTAAGAAATCATAGTTGAGGAATCTAACTTGGAGAATCCAACCCTGAGGAGATGGCAGATACCACTACTTTTAATGCTAATCAGGACTAACTCTACATAGCTCATCCTTTATTTTTTAGTTTCAATGTTTGTAGTCTTTTTTCTAGTTTTGTTTCCCTCGGGTTTCCTCCTCTTTCTTTTGGATCTAGGAGTTCCTCACCTCTTTAGTTTCTATGATGCTCTTAGCCATCCCCCTTTTCAGGGATCTCTCCAATTTGTAAAAGGTTCAAGGATCCTTTCAAAACCCCATAAATTCAAATAAACTATGAGATTAAATCTCATTTTTCTTATTGCCTTAATTTATTCCAAGCCAAAGATGAACACCATGATTGACTAAATCATCTACTATTGTGTTACTTTTTCTATAGATAAGATTACATTTCTAAGATATTTCATCCAAGAATAGTTGATGGACATTAAAAATAATATTATTATTATTCAATCATAACATTCAAATTTTTAATATGTTAAAAAATTAAGGTAAATCGAAGGTTTTTGAAAGGGGTCCTAGTCCCCTTGTATCAAGGTTTTAACTTGGGTATTTTGGATGAAAATCCAAAGACACAACTATAGTATCCCTCGTAGGATTAAAATTTTTAGGGTAAAGCATAGATTCAAAGAGGTCCTAGCCACCTTGTACCAGGATTTGAACTTGGCTATCTTGGATGAAAACCCAAAGACATACCACTACAATACCCCTCATGAGACTTTTAAAATTTTAGGGTAAAGAAAAGGTTATTTGAAAGGCATCCTGGTCCTCTTGTACTAGGGTTTGAACTTGGATCTCATGAATGAAAACCCAAAGACATACCGCTACAATATCCCTCATGGGATAATCCTAACATATATTTTTTATAATATTAATAATAATTTGTGAACATCTCTCAATTGAAATATATTTCCAATAATTTTCAATGGCAATCTTGAACTTTAAAATAAGTGACCTAGCCTAAAAATAGTTTTTAGTTGAAATTTCATATAGTTATTAGTAAGTGTGGAAATTTTGCCTTCAATATTTTGAAAATACCACTTTCATAAATAATTTTCTATTTTGTTTAGAAGCACCATTAAAATTAATTTTGATAAACACAATTTTTGGATATTTCTATTTCATTATAGATCAAATCAAATACTTTGTGTTAACTCCATCCTCACAAATAACATTTTTATGTAGATTCAAATCCTATAACCAAGAGGCTAGTACATAGTTTTCTACATTTACTTCTCATGATGAGACCATGCCTGTAAACATTATGCAAGAGAGGTTATAATAATTTATAAACTTGCGCATGATTTTGAGATTTATTTTTTTTAATTCTATTATTGCTTTCAAGTTATAAATATCAAAAAATAATTAAATAACCAATCCTCCACATAATAAATAATTATTTATCTTTGAAATAATCGATTAAATATTTTATCAATCCTTTTAATAATGAAGGTACCCAAAATATTTTCACTTTTTTGAAAAACAAACACAAATGTTATAAGCAAAGGGACAATGAAGAAATAAATGATATGATATCTCAATATCCTTTTCATACAAGGAACAACTACAAGGTCCATGATATCTTCTTTTTAGACTCTATATTTTAAGAATATTGATTTGGATTGCTACTTAAAGGAATTTTGAGGCCTTAGAGAGGATCAACAGTGACCAAACTTTCTTCTAAGAGAAATTATCAAGAGTACAAATTTTTGGTTGCTCTTTAAACTTATATCCCAACTTGACTAAGTATCCATAATGTATTGATACATTCAAAAACAACTCATTATTCCATATAAAAATAGGCAACTAGAACTCTTGAAGAATATTTGAAGCTTATTTATTATTTTTTTGAGTTTCTTTCCTTCAACCAAGTTATTAATAGAAATCCATGATCTAGATTTTTTGCTCTTAATAATATAATATTTGATCTTTGGACCTATACAAGCTAGACATGTCAGATCCGATAATCATCATTTTAGATCATAAATAAGAGAATAAAGATTTAACCAAGCGTCAATTGTAGAATCCTCCTCATTGACTGACCATCTAATTTATTTCTTATTTAATCATATCTATATAATACAAAGTTTTGTATTAGCAATCCTTTAGGGAGCGTTTGTTTCCTAAATAATTTTATTGTATCAAGAGAACTTATATATTATTAAAGTAACATGTAATAAAAAAACTTTGAGAAATATACCAATAGTATTAATAATTAAACATGTGCTAAATAAAACATCCGCTAGAACAATAAATTATATTTAATGCTAGAAAATCAATAATGCAAGTAACAAAATTCTAGATTCCAAATCAGTACAATTCCTAGCCACTTTAAGAGGGTAAATTCTCATAGTTTCTTGATGAGTAAAAATTCTCATATGTTCTACAAAGGCAACTAAGATTCAAGTATGAAACATGATCTCAAAAATAATATAACTCTTCTTATTTATAGAATAAATCAATAATAACCCTAACCCTAATGCTCAAGGGATGATTAGCTCACCCTAGGGCCTAACCTAATAATAAATATAACCTACATGGCTATATTATATCCATTAAATGGACCCCTCTCAAAAATATTTTTCCTTAAAGTTGAAATTGACTAGAAAATGCTCATAGGATCCCATGTTGCATCTTCTTATGTAGATCCTACCACTGATGAGGAACTCTTGAATTTGGTGAGACTATCGATTATGGACTTTGAATTGCAACACCAATTCCAGCTGGAGAGTGGCTCATCCTTATCCATCAAGTACTAGAATCTTTGTCTAGGATTGCACCTTTTAGACAATAATATATTTAAGAAAAAAATTATGAAAGAAATTGTTGATACGAGATGACAATGGAAGCTATATCTAAATATTTCACTTCACCAATATGAAAAACCATCTTGTAGGTTTGTAAAAATGAGGATGCAAATTCTGACTAGACTTGGTCTTCAAGGACAATTTCTTATAAGGTTGGAGTCACAAAAAGACCATATTCCCATAGTAATTTTTTGCTTAGAGTGATGCAAGTCCTATTGCTACTTCATGTAGTTTTGGTGTGACAACCCAAAAATCTAACTAACAAACTAAGGATTTTTTTTTTCAAAAATATACTCGATAGGGATTTACATACCCCTATCCACCGTATGTCATTCTACAAAGTTGTGTAAGTTCTAATATAATGTCTTAAGTTGTTTTTCTCATATCCACTATGAACCAACTTATCCCCATCCTTAATCTATAAAAAGGATACACCCATACCTACACCATGCATAAGTCTATTTATGTAGGTATACTAAGTGTATTGTAAATAAGCTATCAGTCTCATCTCCATGGATGAGTTAAATTATCCTTTTTTGTCTATCTAAAGGGCATGGCCATCACTACACCATACATAAGTATATCTATGTAGGTGCACTAAGCGTAATGAAAATAAGCTATTAGTCTCATCCCCACGATGAGCTAACTTATTCCATCCATCACTCCTAGTGATAACCAAATTCATTTATCTTAATCTATTGATGTTTCATGCATCTAACTAGTTTATATTTTTAGAATATATCCTTGAAGAATAATATTACTCGAAGTTCCTCCCTAAGGGATCTCATAATCCCTTAGGTCTTTCTTTCTACTTCTAACACAAGCATAATAATTTTTAGATACCATTTCTAAACATCTAAACTACACTAAACCATCAATATTTCTTAATATCTCACTCCTTAATAGGTTGTTATTAAGTCTATCGACTTAATTAAACATTGGATAACATATATAACATCATCAAATTAAGATACATAATTAAGATGTAATTTATATCTAAAATATTAACAAAACATGATAATTTATGAAACTATTACATCATAGGTCCTTTAATTATAACAAGTAAAATATACCTCTTCCATTCATAATTAAATTATTACATAACCCAAGTAGGGTAAAAGTATCACCACACTAAGTGAATAGAGCATTACATCATTATCCAATTAGGAGATTACTCATGCTAGAGTCTACTCCACAATAATATTCCATAGAGAGCTTCACTACAATATAAACCAAAAGAGTTAATGCCTTGGTTCTAAGTATCCTCCTTGGTCCTTATTGCTTCTCCATTGGTTAATGGTATTAAGGGATTAGGATAGCTCATAGATTTCATGAAGCATGCAATTAAATGCATTTGTTATATGACTTATGAACATGTGTATTTATAAATTGGATGCCAAACTCCAACTATTAAATCTACATAATATAATTATGCATAAATCATTCAATCAAACCATCAAGAGGACCTCATAATTTCCCTACACCTATTCTTTCACCTAATGTTTTTTTTTTCTATACTATCATACTTCTTTCATTAATCATACAAAGTGCATTTATTATCCATGAATGAAAGTCATCTATCATTCATTTCATCATAGAAGGAGATTCATTTTATCCTTTAAGAATAAAAGTCCTTTATCATTTATAGATGCATAGAATAATTTAGTAAACATCCTTTTCGTAACAACCTAAGTCTACTCACTTAGTTGTGCCACTAAAAAAATAAGTGTTATCACGAGATAATTTTTTCGTTTTCAACTACAATTTTACCCATAGAAATGCTTTTAGGTTCATAGAAAATTTTTTCACCCAATTGAATCATTAACATAAATTTTAAATAATACAGGCATATACACCACTTTTGGGTTCAAGACTGCTGCAGACAACCACCCAAGTGGACAAGATTGGCCACATACCATAGCAAGTGCCATTAGTGGAGTCATTAGTTTGCATTGGACATGCTAAACATAAGCATTATTTTCTTTGCATTAACCCTATAAAATTTTTCTTTAGCTGCAAAATGGACATGATAAAAATAGTGCAAAAATGCATTATTTTCAGATCTTGCCACTCTAAAGGAGGAAGAACCTCTACTATAGAAAAAAAATAATCAAACTGATTTCCTCTTTGATAGATGATTGTTATGTTTGTTTTCCTTCTATATGTTGGGATTATGTGTCATGCAAGGGTTATTCTTGTTGTTAGTTCCTTCAAAAAAAATGTTGATTATGGAAACTTAGCAGTTTGAAGAATATGTAGAACATCTTTAATAGAAAGGCAAAGATGGGTATGCTTTAATTAAATTGTTAGAAATGTAATGAGAGCAATGCAATGTTTTGTTTTTGCAATGGGAGTGGCCCCTAATAGAAGCCACACATAGCTTATTAAAAAAAATAGGAGATGTTGGAATGGGCAAAAGGGGAAGACTCACAAATTATGACCAAATGTAGAAAGAGGCATTAGCTGAGGTAGTAGCAAGGTCACAATCATAGTTGAGAAAGTCTGCAAAAAATCTGCAGAAACCTAAATTTTTAAAATGTCGATGCAATCAGAAAAGTCTCGACGATGCAAATATTTTTTGCCAATTTTTTCAAAAAATTGGCATCGTCGATATTTTGCCAATTTTTCAAAAAAAATTGCAATTTTTTTTTGACTGCAGCCTGCAATTTTTTTTTTAAGGCAGCCTGCAATTTTTTTTAGATTGCAGCAGATTTAAGGCTTTTTTATGCAAGCCAATTTTTCATCTGTTAATGTTTAAACTTTGAAGTTTACAATTTAAACCCTAGTATTTTTTTTTCCTCTTCTTTTTAAGTAAATATTGCTTCCTGATAACTATGTATGCAAGCACAATTTTCAGATGTTAATGTTTGGAACTTTGAAGTTTAAACCCTAAACAGTTTAGGGTTTTGTTTTTTTCCTCCTCTATTTAAGTAAATATTGCTGCCTAGTAACTATTATGCAAGCCCATTTTTCAGCTGTTAATGTTTGAATTTGAAACTTTGAACTTGAAGTTTAAACCCTAAACCCTAGTCTAGGCCCTGAGGTTTTGGGTTTAGGGTTTTTTTCCTCCTCTTTTTAAGTAAATATTGCTTCCTAATAATTATGTATGCAAGCCCATTTTTCAGTTGTCAATGTTTCAATTTTAAACCCTAAACCCTGGCCTTTTGGTTTAAGGTTTAGGTTTTTTTTTCCATTTTTTTCAAGTGATTGTAACTTTGTTGTTACTTGTTTAGCAAATCTTGCTAAAAATCCATCCCACCTCCATTTTTCATTGTTCTTAGGGATTCCTATAGGATATCGATTTGACTTGGGATTTGAAGAGCATCATACATACTTACCTTAGAAGGAGTCTTTTTCATTTCCTCTATTATACTGAATGTAGGTGAATCAACTATCCTTTCTCTTTCTTTGGCAAAATTTTAGCAAATCAATGCGACACTTCATCCCAAAATTACATTTCCTTTGCATCTGATTGAATTTCGGTGCACCTTGTATGATTTACTAATGCTCTGTATGATTTTCCAATCTAGTTGTATGATTTTTCTCCCATTGTATGATTTGCTCCCACTGTACAATTTTACAAAACTTGAGCAAATTATTCCAAAACTATCAAAATCTAGCAAATCACTTCTTCTTCTTCTGGGAGGTGGATTTGCTGCCTACACAAGTGAAGATCAAGGCTATCTTAGAGATGTGTCCTCCCTCCAATATTAAAGAGTTAAGGGGCCTTCAAGGTAAAGTAGCATTGATAAAGCGATTCATCGCTCAGTTATCAGATAAGTGTTGACCCATGAATTGACTACTACACAAGGGGGTCCCTTTCAATTGGGACGAGGAATTTCAAGCAAATTTCATTGAAATAAAGCAATACCTAGTGACACCACCAATGCTAGCTCCACCAAGGCTAGATGTACCTTTTTTGCTATATATATTGATGATCAACTTTGCATTAGGGACCATGTTAGCCCAAAATAACGTGCAAGGTAAGGAACAAACCATATATTATATCATCCAAACCTTGGTAAGTTACGAGCTAGGGTATGCATATGTGGAGAAACTATGTTTAGCAGTAGTGTTCGTTACCAAGAAATTGTGCACTATATGCTAAGTCATACAACATATGTTATATCAAAACAAAATTCTTTGTAGTACATGATGAGTAAGACATATCATAACATGCGTACTGCAAAGTGGATCATGCTATTGACAAAATTTGATTTAGAATTCATAAGCCAAAAGTCCATTAAGAGACAAGTCATAGCTGATCAACTAGCTAAGGCATCACTATCAAACAGTAGACCTCTGACTATTTAGCTTTCGGATGATGTCGTCTTCATCATATTTGAAGCTCCCAAACCCAAAGAACCAAAGAATAATGTTGATATGACTATGTTCTTCGATGGTTCAAAGTGCAAGCAAAGAGGTGGTGTATGAATAGTATTTTTCATGCTGTAAGGAGATCCAATACCCTTTTCATTTAAATTAGATCACAACAAGGCTGAGTACGAAGCCCTACTGCTGGACCTCCATACAACCATCACCATGAAAATTAAAATATTAAACATCTTTGGTGACTCCTTTCTCATAGTAAATCAAGTTAAGGGGATATTTCAGTGTTGATGTCCAGTACTAAAAGCCTACAAAGATCTTGTGACTACATATTTGACTAAATTGGAATGGTATGACATTGAGGCAATCCATCATTCATCCAATAGATTTGTAGACACCATGGCATCTTTGGAATCCTTAATCCCTCAGAATATGTCGACTGATTTCACTATCATTCATGTTAAAATACTTTTGCATCTTGCTATGGAACATGAAGCCTTTGATAATAAAATGTTAATCAACATGATCAGTGTAGAACCAAAAGCTGAATGGTTCTACAGAGTTGAAGATTTTATGAAGAAGGCAACCTAGGGGTCATTAACCTCCCAAAGTCCAATGGGGAGTGGTACCACCATTCACCATAAGGTTGTTTCCCAGTATACATTTACAAAAGTAAATACGTAGGGGGAATAAGCCATCTTGGCAGTTGAAGCTGAGGCTTATCAAAATTGGATGTCGCAAATCCAAGACTTCTTAAAACTTGGTGTAATCCTAGAGGGATTGTCGCATGCTACAAAAAGTACATTCAAGTAGAAAGTGACTAAATATGTCTTGATAGAAGATATTTTGTACCAATGAGGTTATGATGGAGTTATCATTCATTATCTAGAGCCCCAAGAGTCATCTTGAGTAATTTCACAAGCTCATGATGGTACGTACGGTAGCCATTTTATCAACATGGCCATAATCAAGCACATCCTTCAAATGGGATACTATTGGCCCACTATGGAGAAGGATTACAATGTGTATGTCAAGAAATGCATCAAATATTAGCATTATGCTAATATTACACACTTGCCATCGTAGGCCTTACAACCCATCCAAGCGGCTTGGCCATTTTATCAGTGGGGATTAGATCTTATAGGCAAGATCTCTCCTCCATCATCGGGTTGGCATATATTTATTATCACAACTACTAAGTATTTCACAAAGTGGGTGGAAGAAATACCCTTAAAAACAACCACTGGAGCTCGTATAGTAGAGTTTATACTAGAGCATATTATAAGTTGTTTTGGAATTCCATCCAAAATAATTTTGGATAATGGAACATCATTCAAGAAAAAAATTGTGAGAACTTTGATGTCCAAGTATATAATCAAACACAGTTTTGTGACTCCATACTATCCATAGGCAAACAGACAGGCTAAAGCTTCAAATAAGACAGTGATGGCCATCTTGAAAAATATAGTCCAAGAAAACCACAAATATTGACATATCCAGCTGCCCCTTACATTATGGGCTTATAGGACTAGCATTCAGACGCCCACTTGGGAAACACCATTTTCACTAGTATATGGTGTTGAGGCCATTATGCCCTTGGAATTGGAAATTCCAATGTTGTGCGTTGCATTGAAAGATTTCATCGATGATGACACCACATGACAAGATTTACTGGATCAACTGATGTTTCTTGATGAACATCGTGTGAATGCCCTGGAGCATCTCCGCATTTATCAGGAGAAACTAAAATGAGCTTACAATATCAAAGTCCACTAGAGAGAATTTGAAGTTGGAGATCTTTTCTTAAAAGAGAACCAATAGAACTATAATTTACCACCAGATATGTGAGACAAATTCATGGCTAATTAGCTAGGACCTTATATCATATATGAAAAGATTGGTCCTGGTACCTATTACCTAACATCGCTAGGGGGTGTTGAAGAGCTTGAAAATCTCAACATAATCCATATTAAGGCGTTTTATTCTTGAGAGCATAGTAAAAGGTTCCAAGGGTTCCTAAAATTGCTTGGTTATGTCAGTTAAAGGCCTCGAGGGTTTGATTAAAATTTCTCGATCATCCTAAAAATCTCCAAGCTATCTTGTGAGTAGTTTGGTCAATCAAAAGGCTCCAAAGGTACTTCAAACCTTTGGTCAACCCCAAAATGCTTCGAGGATTTTCTTAAAACCTTTCGGTCATCCTAAAAAGCTCCAAGGATTCCTGAGAGTCGTTTGGTCAATTTAAAGGCTTCGAAAGTATGTACTCACTATTTGGTCAAATATAAAAGCTCAATATCCATAAAAATGGTAAAAAAAAAAAAAAATGGTAAAGCTTAAAATCTAAAAATATTTGCATCTGCGCTATGCATTTTAACTTACACATGCATTCATTTCATTTCATTGCAAATAGGCATTCATTATCCATTACATTCCGTAGTAGGATGGATTGTGTTTATCAGTCTTACAAACAATGCCACGTTTGTGTTTTAATCATGCACCTTTACATTTATCATAATCCATTGCATTCATACACAACACCTATTGTTATAAGATATGTGTGTACACCAAAAGTTTTCCAGTCACTCAGCCATACCTAGTGGGTTTCTCAGACGTCGTATAAATCTTGCTTTTCTTTTGTAGATGAGGTCACTAGTTGTGATAGTACTTGGTATATCAGAATCCCATCACTAATGGAAAAATTTAAAATCTTGCTAAGATAAGGGAGGATGAAAGCTACGAAAGTGGTCCTGGGTATATAGAGAGATGGGTTTTATTACCTGCTTATCTTGAAAATAGTTCGGTCTAGAATGGTGAACCTTGGAAAAAGGACAAGATTTACCCTACCCATACATTCCTTTGGTTACAAATAAAGGAGCAATATCCCATAGTATCATACCAGATCAACATCAAAGGTTGATACCCCGCATCGATATCCTAAAATCGATATCCCAAATTGACACCTCAAAAGTCAAAACCCCCAAAGTTCAAATAAAAGATCAAATGAAGATCAAAATAAAGTTCAAAGTCAAATCTAAAATGACATAGTGAATCAAAAGCACTATATAAATCCCTTGCTCAAGAAAAATGAGAATAAACAGTGATTTTTATCACTCAAAGTAGAAAACAAAAAATAGTGATTTTTATCACTACACATGAGCAAGTATCGCCATGAATAGAAAGAAAAGAAGGGTGAGAACTTGAATCACTGAATTGTTCACCATTCAAAGCCATGGAGTGAACCCTAATTGCAGCAATGGGTTGAAAGAGTCCCACCTTATTTTGGAGTAGTAGTTTTATTGGGTGATCCCCAAACGCAGTGATGGGTTGAAAGAGTCTTGAATGTTTTTGGAGGGGTAGTTCTGATCAATTTGCAAGATGAGCTAGCTCTGGGTACCTGGGGTTGTCTAGCATTATAGTCCAATCAAGTATAAAACATGGATGATACAAACATAGGAGGAATTTGATCTCACATATGGATTGGAAGAGTCCTAACTGACATCTGGGGTATGCCCATGGTCTATCTAAAAATGCTCACATGCACACACAAGAGTAATGAATAGTTGGGTCATTCATGATGAAAGTCTTGTCCAACAAAAGCCTTGTACAATTAGTATGGGATATTTGAGAAGTCTACTAGGGTGTTTGAGTCTCATGGAAAACCTCAAAATTTTCTCTAAATAGCAACAAAATACCAAATATCACAAACCATATAGAATAAAGTCATTCAAATAATCAAATTGCAAAGTATCTAATAAGTGATACATCATTACATAAAGCACAATCAAGATATAGGATAGATACTAGATGGATATCAAAAACAATATTTAGACGACCACTAACTATATTGTGCATACTTTTCAAAATTGCAAACAAGAATACAGAGTGACATATCATATCACTCGTATCATACCACTTCATATCATTGCATTTCATATATGGGTGATTAATTGATTAAATTATTGTAATTAGGATTTGTAATTACATTAATGATTTTTACACATCTTGTGGTGTCATCCATTAGATTGTTAAACTTATATCACATTCATTCCTTATGTTTTAAGTGATTAAAGCATACAGGTTCATTTACATTAGATTACCATTATGTGAATAATGCATTACATACATTGCATAACCATATCGTGATATCTTCATAAATTAAATGCATACAATAAAATAAAATTAAATATGCATTTAAAAGTAAACATCGCATCCATATGCATCCATAATAAATAGTATAGCTAAACATCTAGATCACTACATATCATCATCATCATCATAAATTAAAATAGCTATCTAGTGCATGTCATCCATACATCACATTACATAAGCATAGCATCAATATAAACATTTGCATCCATGTGCATAACATAAACATAAAATTAAAAATACACAGGTACACATAATGAGCCAAAATGATCAAAATATCATATATATATATATATCTGTGCGTGTGTGTGTGTCAAAAGAGTACATGGTGGTACACCAAAATGCCCATAGGCTACAACTATGTAGGTCCTCAACCTTACACTCAAAACTGGTACAATAAATATCTCAATAGATACGTACTATGGAGGGCTTGCACCCCCAACCTAAGAGTCACCGCCATAACCCTCGCCATTATTGTGGCTCCTAGGAGAGCTGGCTTCATGCGTGCTAGAGGACCTATGTGTCCTCTCAGTTCTATGACTCTTGTAGCTCAAGCTCGTAGAAGACTACCCTGTAGTCCTGGATATGGTTCGATGACTCCCTGCAACATGATAATCCTCTAGGGCCTACCCACATATCAACCTGATGTAGCCCTCTAGCTAGTCTATGTAGGCTACCTTACCTATATGTCTGGAATTTCCCTTCTCCATAAGGGCCTATGTAGACACCTAAAATGCATCATGTTGAGGGTGACTACTCATATGGACATGCTACAAGACCATATGGAGGATCTTGGATAGAATCCAAGATATAGTAGTGGTTCTAACCACTCAATTTGGGCTCCTTGGCATAATTAGTCTAAACCGCAACCTAGACTTGTGGTTTACAAGATGAACCATGGTTGAGACCTATGGTTTATAGTCTAGATCGTAGCTATAACCTATGGTCTTAACTAAAGTTTAGTTGGCCTTCATCCAAGCCAAATAAGTTTGAATGACCATTTGTTCTAGAAGATGGTGGTCAGAGGATGGAAGCTTCCAATCCAACTGTCCTAACCACCTCTTCTTGATCTTGGCTTCTCTATGAAGCCACCCCTAGAACTTGGGTAGTCCTATAAGTACCCCTCAAAATTAGGGCAAACAAATGGGAGAGAGCATTGGAGATTTGAGTAATGAAGCCCTATCAAATTGTACACTCAGATGAGTATATTGAGAGAGAGAGCTATTGCACTTATCCCCTACTTACTTGCCAATATTCATGATGAATTTCATTATGGATGCCCTAGGAGCCTAGGAGATCCAAGAAGCACATATTCGGGCAAATGAAGGCCCTTCATAGTGAATCAACCACCAAATCAGTCTGAGGACATCGAAGGTGACCATTGAACATCAATTTGGACAAGGTGGTCAAGCCCACTACCCTTGAAATTGAGGGCAAACCTATCAGATTGTTAATCGTAGCTTTTAATCATGGTTTACAGTGCAGACCACTCATCGGATCTGTGGTTTACAATAGAGGTATCACTACCTTAACTTTTTTATTTTTGTCTATCTAATTAGTTTAGTTTAGCTATTTCCATGGTTCAATTGTAGTTTAGAAAATTTTTGACCGGTAGAATTAGGTTAGAATAGTTTGTTTGTGTTAAGAATCAAATAGGATATTAATGGATTATTTATGCACTTTCATGCTTTATTTCACATAATTGGTCCATGCATAGTGTAGCTGTTGTCTTCATTTATGTAATTCTCTAAATCTTGATCCAATTAACATAGTTTAGAAGTGTTTTTCACACTTTTTTGATTATGCATGCATGATTCAACACAAATATAATTTTATTTGCATCAATTCGATTTCCTACGATGGTTATTGCAGCCTGACTACTCCATAGGATAGAAATGTGCAAATACTATTAACAGTTGGAATTAGAAGCTGAAATAGGCCTAGCCAAGGCATTAATATGCTCAAATCTAAATTTGTTCAAATCATCCATGGTGGTCAAGCAACATCATTGCTTTAATCATTGTCATTACCCTCATCGACTCATCACTTGAGGGGGTAGTCATAGTATCAAATCATAATAAAAATCAACAGAAGATCCTGAAGATCGTAGATCCCTTGATCTTGTCAAAATTGCATTCGTCCTTGCAAATCATTGTCAACAGATATCATAAGCTTACCCCTTTGCTTGGGGTAAATAAAAAATATGATAATTTATTTTTAACTCTCATCCCTTCGGATTGACAGGCGTGAAAGGCTACTTGGCATTGATGCTATCCGAATGTCTGATGATGAGTACAAAATTTTCAAGTTTAAGCCTCCAAAGAGTTGGAAGCAATGATTCTAGGATGCGCATCCTTTTGCTGGACAAGAGGCATATAATTTTGATCTAACTAATGATCATCATAGAACCATCGACATCATTTTAGGAGGTCTATTTTTGCTCAACTTTGTTTGATATCACAACGCATCTTAAAAGAGGCATATGTAGAAACCTTAAACGTGTCATGTCAAGGGCAACTACTCATATGCACATGCTACAAGACCATATGGAGGATCTTGGATAGACTCCAAGATAGAGCAGTGGTTCTCACCACTCAATTTGGGCTCCTTGGCCTAATCAGTCTAAACTGCAGCCCAAACTTGCAGTTTACAAGATGATCCATGGCTGAGACTTATGGTTTACAGTCTAGACTACAGTTGTAACCTATGGTCTTAATTGAAGTTTAGTTGGCCTTCATCCTATCCAAATCGGTTTGAATGACCATTTTTTATAAAAGATGATGGTTAGAGGATAGAAGCTTCCAATCCAACTATCCTAACCATCCCTTCTTGATCTTGGATTCTCCATGAAACCACCCCTAGCCATTGGGTAGTCCTATAAGTACCCCTCAAAATTAGGGCAAACAAATGGGAGAGAGCATTGGATATTTGAGTAATGAAGCCCTATCAAATTGTACACTCAAATGAGTATATTGAGAGAGAGAGCTATTGCACTTATCCCCTACTTACTTGCCAATATTCATGATGAATTTCATTATGGATGCCCTAGGAGCCTAGGAGATCCAAGAAGCACATATTCGGGCAAACGAAGGCCCTTCATAGTGAATCAACCACCAAATCAGTCTGAGGACACCGAAGATGATCATTGAACATCAATTTGGACAAGGTGGTCAAGCCCACTACCCTTGAAATTGAGGGCAAACCTATCAGATTGTTAATCGTAGCTTTCAATCGTGGTTTACAGTGCAGACCGCTCATCGGAGCTGTGGTTTACAATAGAGGTATCACTGCCTTAACTTTTTTATTTTTGTCTATCTAATTAGTTTAGTTTAGCTATTTCCATGGTTCAATTGTAGTTTAGCAAATTTTTGACCGGT
Source organism: Wollemia nobilis (assembly GCA_028583015.1). Classification (NCBI taxonomy): domain Eukaryota; kingdom Viridiplantae; phylum Streptophyta; class Pinopsida; order Araucariales; family Araucariaceae; genus Wollemia; species Wollemia nobilis. The sequence goes on from JAQPPZ010000521.1 coordinate 18,793,469, forward strand.
AGAATTAGGTTAGAATAGTTTGTTTGTGTTAAGCATAAAATAGGATATTAATGGATTATTTATGCACTTTCATGCTTTATTTCACATAATTGGTCCATGCATAGTGTAGTTGTTGTCTTCCTTTATGTAATTCTCTAAATCTTGATCCAATTAACATAGTTTAGAAGTTTTTTTCACACTTTTTTGATTATGCATGCATGATTCAACACAAATATAATTTTATTTGCATCAATTCGATTTCCTAAGATGGTTATTGCAGCCTGACTGCTCCATAGGATAGAAATGTGCAAATACTATTAACAGTTGGAATTAGAAGCTGAACTAGGCCTAGCCAAGGCATTAATATGCTCAAATCTAAATTTTTTCAAATCATCCATGGTGGTCAAGCAACATCATTGCTTTAATCATTGTCATTACCCTCATCGACTCATCGCTTGAGGGGGTAGTCATAGTATCAAATCATAATAAAAATCAACAGAAGATCCTGAAGATCGTAGATCCCTTGATCTTGTCAAAATTGCATTCGTCCTTGCAAATCCTTGTCAACAGATATCATAAGCTTACCCCTTTGCTTGGGGTAAATAACAAATATGATAATTTATTTGTAACTCTCATCCCTTCGGATTGACAGGCGTGAAAGCCTACTTGGCATTGATGCTATCCGAATGTCTGATGATGAGTACAAAATTTTCAAGTTTAAGCCTCCAAAGAGTTGGAAGCAATGATTCTAGGATGCACATCCTTTTGCTGGACAAGAGGCATATAATGTTGATCTAACTACTGATCATCATAGAACCTTCGACATCATTTTAGGAGGTCTATTTTTGCTCAACGTTGTTTGATCTCACAACGCATCTTAAAAGAGGCATATGTAGAAACCTTAAACGTGTCATGTCAAGGGCAACTACTCATATGCACATGCTACAAGACCATATGGAGGATCTTGGATAGACTCCAAGATAGAGCAGTGGTTCTCACCACTTAATTTTGGCTCCTTGGCCTAATCAGTCTAAACTGCAGCCCAAACTTGCAGTTTACAGGATGATCCATGGCTGAGACTTACGGTTTACAATCTAGACTACAGTTGTAACCTATGGTCTTAATTGAAGTTTAGTTGGCCTTCATCCTATCCAAATAGGTTTGAATGACCATTTGTTCTAAAAGATGATGGTTAGAGGATAGAAGCTTCCAATCCAACTATCCTAACCATCCCTTCTTGATCTTGGATTCTCCATGAAACCACCCCTAGCCATTGGGTAGTCCTATAAGTACCCCTCAAAATTAGGGCAAACAAATGGGAGAGAGCATTGGAGATTTGAGTAATGAAGCCCTATCAAATTGTACACTCAAATGAGTATATTGAGAGAGAGAGCTATTGCACTTATCCCCTACTTACTTGCCAATATTCATGATGAATTTCATTATGGATGCCCTAGGAGCCTAGGAGATCCAAGAAGCACATATTCGAGCAAACGAAGGCCCTTCATAGTGAATCAACCACCAAATCAGTCTGAGGACACCGAAGATGACCATTGAACATCAATTTGGACAAGGTGGTCAAGCCCACTACCATTGAAATTGAGGGCAAACCTATCAGATTGTTAACCGTAGCTTTCAATCGTGGTTTACAGTGTAGACCGCTCATCAGAGCTGTGGTTTACAATAGAGGTATCACTGCCTTAACTTTTTTATTTTTGTCTATCTAATTAGTTTAGTTTAGCTATTTCCATGGTTCAATTGTAGTTTAGAAAATTTTTGATCGGTAGAATTAGGTTAGAATAGTTTGTTTGTGTTAAGCATCAAATAGGATATTAATGGATTATTTATGCACTTTCATGCTTTATTTCACATAATTGGTCCATGCATAGTGTAGCTGTTGTCTTCCTTTATGTAATTCTTTAAATATTGATCCAATTAACATAGTTTAGAAGTGTTTTTCACACTTTTTTGATTATGCATGCATGATTCAACACAAATATAATTTTATTTGCATCAATTCGATTTCCTAAGATGGTTATTGCAGCCTGACTGCTCCATAGGATAAAAATGTGCAAATACTATTAACAGTTGGAATTAGAAGCTGAACTAGGCCTAGCCAAGGCATTAATATGCTCAAATATAAATTTGTTCAAATCATCCATGGTGGTCAAGCAACATCATTGCTTTAATCATTGTCATTACCCTCATCGACTCATCGCTTGAGGGGGTAGTCATAGTATCAAATCATAATAAAAATAAACAGAAGATCCTGAAGATCGTAGATCACTTGATCTTGTCAAAATTGCATTCGTCCTTGCAAATCATTGTCAATAGCTATCATAAGCTTACCCATTTGCTTGGGGTAAATAAAAAATATGATAATTTATTTGTAACTCTCATCCCTTCGGATTGACAAGCGTGAAAGCCTACTTGGCATTGATGCTATCCGAATGTCTGATGATGAGTACAAAATTTTCAAGTTTAAGCCTCCAAAGAGTTGGAAGCAATGATTCTAGGATGCGCATCCTTTTGCTGGACAAGAGGCATATAATGTTGATCTAACTAATGATCATCATAGAACCTTCGACATCATTTTAGGAGGTCTATTTTTGCTCAACGTTGTTTGATCTCACAACGCATCTTAAAAAAGGCATATGTAGAAACCTTAAACGTGTCATGTCAAGGGCAACTACTCATATGCACATGCTACAAGACCATATGGAGGATCTTGGATAGACTCTAAGATAGAGCAGTGGTTCTCACCACTCAATTTGGGCTCCTTGGCCTAATCAGTCTAAACTGCAGCCCAAACTTGCAGTTTACAAGATGATCCATGGCTGAGACTTACGGTTTACAGTCTAGACTACATTTGTAACCTATGGTCTTAATTGAAGTTTAGTTGGCCTTCATCCTATCCAAATCGGTTTGAATGACCATTTGTTCTAAAAGATGATGGTTAGAGGATAGAAGCTTCCAATCCAACTATCCTAACAATCCCTTCTTGATCTTGGATTCTCCATGAAACCACCCCTAGCCATTGGGTAGTCCTATAAGTACCCCTCAAAATTAGGGCAAACAAATGGGAGAGAGCATTGGAGATTTGAGTAATGAAGCCCTATCAAATTGTACACTCAAATGAGTATATTGAGAGAGAGAGCTATTGCACTTATCCCCTACTTACTTGCCAATATTCATGATGAGTTTCATTATGGATGCTCTAGGAGCCTAGGAGATCCAAGAAGCACATATTCGGGCAAACGAAGGCCCTTCATAGTGAATCAACCACAAAATCAGTCTAAGGACACCGAAGGTGACCATTGAACATCAATTTGGACAAGGTGGTCAAGTCCACTACCCTTGAAATTAAGGGCAAACCTATCAGATTGTTAACCATATCTTTCAATCGTGGTTTACAGTGCAGACCGCTCATCGGAGCTGTGGTTTACAATAGAGGTATCACTGCCTTAACTTTTTTATTTTTGTCTATCTAATTAGTTTAGTTTAGCTATTTCCATGGTTCAATTGTAGTTTAGCAAATTTTTGACCGGTAGAATTAGGTTAGAATAGTTTCTTTGTGTTAAGCATCAAATAGGATATTAATGGATTATTTATGCACTTTCATGCTTTATTTCACATAATTGGTCCATGCATAGTGTAGCTGTTGTCTTCCTTTATGTAATTCTTTAAATATTGATCCAATTAACATAGTTTAGAAGTGTTTTTCACACTTTTTTGATTATGCATGCATGATTCAAACATAAATATAATTTTATTTGCATCAATTCGATTTCCTAAGATGGTTATTGCAGCCTGACTGCTCCATAGGATAGAAATGTGCAAATACTATTAACAGTTGGAATTAGAAGTTGAACTAGGCCTAGCCAAGACATTAATATGCTCAAATCTAAATTTGTTCAAATCATCCATGGTGGTCAAGCAACATCATTGCTTTAATCATTGTCATTACCCTCATCGACTCATCGCTTGAGGGGGTAGTCATAATATCAAATCATAATAAAAATCAACAAAAGATCCTGAAGATCGTAGATCCCTTGATCTTGTCAAAATTGCATTCGTCCTTGCAAATCATTGTCAACAGCTATCATAAGCTTACCCCTTTGCTTGGGGTAAATAAAAAATATGATAATTTATTTTTAACTCTCATCCCTTCGGATTGACAAGCGTGAAAGCCTACTTGGCATTGATGCTATCCGAATGTCTGATGATGAGTACAAAATTTTCAAGTTTAAACCTCCAAAGAGTTGGAAGCAATGATTCTAGGATGCGCATCCTTTTGCTGGACAAGAGGCATATAATGTTGATCTAACTACTGATCATCATAGAACCTTCGACATCATTTTAGGAGGTCTATTTTTGCTCAACGTTGTTTGATCTCACAACGCATCTTAAAAGAGGCATATGTAGAAACCTTAAACGTGTCATGTCAAGGGAAACTACTCATATGCACATGCTATAAGACCATATGGAGGATCTTGGATAGACTCCAAGATAGAGCAATGGTTCTCACCACTCAATTTGTGCTCCTTGGCCTAATCAGTCTAAACTGCAGCCCAAACTTGCAGTTTACAGGATGATCCATGGCTGAGACTTACGGTTTATAGTCTAGACTACAGTTGTAACCTATGGTCTTAATTGAATTTTAGTTGGCCTTCATCCTATAAAAATCGGTTTGAATGACCATTTGTTCTAAAAGATGATGGTTAGAGGATAGAAGCTTCCAATCCAACTATCCTAACCATCCCTTCTTGATCTTGGATTCTCCATGAAACCACCCCTAGCCATTGGGTAGTCCTATAAGTACCCCTCAGAATTAGGGCAAACAAATTGAAGAGAGCATTGGAGATTTGAGCAGGGAAGCCCTGTCGAATTGTACACTCAATCGAGTATATTGAGAGAGAGAGCTATTGCACTTATCCCCTACTTACTTGCCAAGATTCATAATGAATTGCATTATGGATGCCCTAGGAGCCTAGGAGAGCCAAGAAGCACATTTTCAGGAAAATTAAGGCCCTTCACAGTGAATCAATCACCAAATTAGTCTAAGGACACCGAAGGTGACCATTGAACATCAATTTGGACAAGGAGGTCAAGCCTACTTGAAATTGAGGGTAAACCTATCAGATTGCTAACCATGGCTTTCAACTGTGGTTTATAATGTAGACCGCTCATCAGATTTGTGGCTTGTAGCAGAGGTATCACCGCCTTACCTTTTTCATTTCTATCCAGCTAATTAGTTTAGTTTAGCTATTTCCATGGTTCAATTGTAGTTCAGTAGATTTCTGATCGATAGAATTAGGTTAGAATAGTTTCTTTGTGTTAAGCATCAAATAGGACATTAATGGATTCTTTATGCATTTTCATGCTTTATTTCACATAATTGGTCCATGCATAGTGTACCTGTTGTCTTCCTTTATATAATTCTATAAATATTGATCCAATTAACATAGTTTAGAAGTGCTTTTCATGCTTTCTTGATTATACATGCTTAATGTTATCTTTATACATTTTTCCTAAAAGGGCCTCATCATGAGAGGCTGCCTATCTTTTTGACACTTTTATGTTGTTTCTTGATAGTAGGGAACAGATTCAAAGGAGATTCAACCATCAAGTTCCTTCCTCGACGCAAAGAAGAGGGCAACTCCACCTTAGAGTAGTTTGTGACTAGTTGAAAAGCAATCTTAGTGCGCCTACCCTATTGAGGGCTTTGGCATTGTATTAATTGTATCATCATTTGAGTGACCCTAAGAAGGGTATGATTGTAATCGAGATTATTTGCAATTATTAATATAAGAAATACTTATTTTGTTGAATCTGTGCAATCTTGTCATTTTTATGCTTTGAATGAATGAATATGATATAATACAGTAGATGGGTGCACACTTTTTGGTTAGATTAACTTGTAAGAGTCAGATATCTGACATGGGATCATGGTCACCTGGTAGCAATGATAATGGTGTTGTAGGTGGTGCCATGATAGCATGGGAAGATGAAGGATCTCCCATATGATCTTGGGCCAAGTTCCTATCTACTATAACCATATCTAGTCATGCCTCTACCAGATCACATGCACTAGTGAGCTCCTGGACCTACCCCTCCACCACTATAGCACATGTTTTCATAGCTATGATCTGCTCCTAGGCCTCCTATAGCCACCTCTTCCTATCATCTAGCTTCACCTCTAGAGTGGTGATAGAAGTATCCCACTGGAACTGTTGGGTATGCAGCCTCCCAACCTGACTTCGTAGATTAGCAATTTGAACCAGTAGCTACCCCACCTCACTATAAAAAGGTGCCTCACTCTACTCTGATCCATTCTACTCCATCTCTACCTATTGAGACTCCTCTATGGTGGCCTCTACACCCCATCCACCCTCTGTTTTCTAGTGCACATTACGCCCCTATGGGTTAGCCTCTACCCTGTCATCTGTCCTATAGAGGGGCCTTAATCCCTACCATTGTAGGAGGGACCACCAAGTGTCATAGGCAGGAGTGGTCCCAACCCTAGAAACACCTAAATCTTGAAAGTCATCTGCAACATCTCCAAGTGGTGTAGGCTGTACCCACTATAAATATGTCTCTAGTACCAATTGCCTGTAGATAAGAGGCAGCTCCGAGATGTCCTGGACCAGGCCAAACTACCACAAGACATGAGAGTAAAACTGATACTCCCTGATATCGTCCTTGCAACTAAGTAGCAACTTGTCCTGGTGAGCTTGATGCAGCTGCTCTCCAGCATCCTACCATGTAGGGTAGTCCATATAGGGATGCCACTCAATGTATTCCGGCCCGAGTGCTACAAATCATCCAATGTAGTGATCTATGTCCCCAGCATGGGACCTGCTCTGGAATCCCTCCTTCTCATGAATATAGCATGCAACATAGCACTGGTGTGCATAATTGATATAAGTGTGAAGTATATAAAAGTGGTGCACGTAATGAAGATAAACAATATGTGTATCTATCCCATCTTGCACATGAGCATCAAACAGAAACATGCGTATGAAAATGAAGCAATACCAAGCAATAAAGAATGAAATAAAATGAGTGTTTTATTTATTAATTAGGTGGATCAAATCCAAGTTTACACAGCAGTCCCCTTGAGGTCTCAAAATTTTATACAATTGTTACAATGTTTGGGATGATCAAGGATCAATTCCTCCAAGGAATCAGGGTGCACATACAATGCTTTTCCTCATACCCACAATCGAGGTGAGCGGGCCAATACCACCGCTACTTGTATCTTAAATCTCTGATGTATTATATTACTTACCAATGCATTCTAATAACCTGCACCTGCACACATGAAAGCCAAAGGGGTAAAATAGCAAGGGTGTATGGTGAAAACTTGCAATCCCCACAGAGGCAAAATAGCGCATATATTAAAAATATATCAAAACATGTCAAAATGACTTGAAATTTTTCATATATGTTAAATAGGATTTTTTCAGAGGATATCACCAAAAAAAGATCTGAAATTGCATCAGTAGACCCCTCGATTTGGCACCGCCCGCTTGTAACCTGTGAAGAAGAAGACAAGCAAATCCCGAACCTAAACATATCCAAAACTCATGAAATTTGGAAATTATACATAAATTTACATTTAAAGACAACCCATATGATTATATTTTCAAATTGGGGCCCAGATCCACCTGCATAAAATTGGGGTGCCCGGATGGGCCCTACGAGCCTGCAAAAACTTAAAAATGCTATAACTTTGTAAATTTAACTCCAAATAACCTGAAATTTTAAATGTAGAATAATGGGATAATATATAAAATTAATAATTAAAAAAATTAGTGAAATTGTGTAAGAATTTACCCTCGTACTAGGGGGGACGGTGGTGACTGCAATTATTTAGAGGGCACCCTGGGAGGGGATACCCACCAATTACAACCACTTTTTGCTACCAAAATCACTAGAAGATGTTACTAAACAATATAACATGTGTTTTCATAGAATTTGGTGAAGAAATTCACCCATATGGAAAAGTTATGCTCGGATTACCTTCTTAAAGTCACCCGGTAACCTCCTTGGCAAACGAGAGATTTTGAGGGCAAAAAGGTGCAATAAGGTGAGGGGAAATATTGAAAGCACTTAATTGCATATACTAGAACTCCTATATATGTTTTTTTGTGGATATTGAATCCATTTTATAGCCCAAAGGGGTTTATGTGCAAAAAGGCATGCAAGGGCATGCATGGGAGGAGGCGCCACTTGTCAAAATAGAGGCATGCACTGGATGGGGAAGAGAATTTCCATTTTGGGCCTCCATTAAGAAGTGTGTCATAAGGATTTAGTGCAATCTAACCTACATGCTCCATATGGCATGCTAGATGGCAAAAACTAGGTGCCATTTGGCCTAGATTTGACTTTTTTTGGGTCAAACTTGCTCACCGTCCCACCTTGGGACAATGGCTCACCACCATCCCAGGTTGGGACGGTGGGAATATACCACCATCCCAGGGTGGGACAATGGTGAATTTTGGGCCAAAACCTCCCAAAATTGGGCCGATAGCCTCCAAAAAACTTTATGGAGTGGCTAGAACCACTATGAGCCTCTTGAGGGCTGTCCAAGGGGCCATATGATGTTAGTTTGATCCTTGTTTGTGGGTGCTTAATAGGATTAACCACATTTTAGTGTCTATAGATGGCCCTTTTTGAGATGCGTTGGGTGCAGCATAGCACTGAGCAAAAATAGATGACCAAAATGTTGAATTATTAAGGTTACTCGATAATCTAACCAACTTTAGATGCCCCAATCATGAAAAGGGAGTGTGTTATCGAATCCTTGCTTTTGACTCATTAAATAAGTGTGGCTATGCTTTAATATTGTCTATCATGAAAGGCTAAGGCCCATGACTTCATTATTCCAGTAATGTCAAGCGTTATGATGTGATATTATGTTCTTGTTTGTTGCCCCAAGTAGGAGCATGATTGTATTTATCAAAGATTCGTTGAACGAACGCAATTCGCATAATTGAGTGTGTGCTTTGCTGATTTGGACTGAGTATGACTACCCCCTCAAGCGATGAGTCGATGAGGGAATGATAAATCAGAAAATCAATGAGTCACTTGACCCAATTGACTTGATTTTGGTGGTTTTTGGATCTTTTAGCTTTTTGTGTTGTTTTTGTTGTGTTTTAATTATTTTAATTGTTTTTGAATTTTTGAGTTTTGATGAGATTTCATAGAAGAATACCTCATCAACATTGGATGCCCCAACCATGGAAAGGGTATGCCTCTCGAAATTAATGCCTTCGACAAGTTAAGGAACTTGATTTTGGTGTTCTTTGGCATATTGGCAAACAAGCTTAAGTCTAATCCTAGCCTTGGTGGAAGTTGGAAGACGAGCTCAAGTCTACGCTTTAGCCTAGCATTTATGGAAATTAGGAGATAATCTTAAATCAAATCCTAGCCTTGATGGCAATACGAGATAAGCTTAAATAAAATATGAGCCTTGATGGCAATAGGAGATAAGCTTAAATCAAATCCTAGCCTTGATGGCAATAGGAGATAAGCTTACTAGTTTGCTTGAATTTGCTTTTGATATTTTGCTTATTTGCCCCAAGCAAAGGGGGTGCATGATTGTCTTTGGCAATTATTCGCAAGATGAACATGATCAACTTGATTAAGTTATCCATTGTTGTTTTGGATTAAACATATTGTTATTATGACCAATGGACTTAGTGGATGTCATTGGGGAATTTGGGGTGACCAAAGGGTTTATGGATACCTTTGGAGCATTTGGGTGACAAAAGGGTTTATGGATACCTTTGGGGCTTTTGGGTGACTAAAGGGTTTATGGATACCTTTGGGGATTTTTGAGGTTGATTGCTTAATTGTTTGATTGCTGATTAGGGGAGGTATGATACCAATAATGCCCTAGTTGATGTTACAAAAATGTTTTCTTTATTTGCAATTATGATAATTTGGAGCGTTAGATGCATTATGTGTTATGATCTATGGATGCATTGATGGATGCATGTGTTGTACTATGATGTTATTTAATGATATACAATGTGTGTTTGCATAATGAAATGGATGATCTATTGATGTGTATTGATGGAATATGAACACTATATGACATACTATGTTAGCAGCATAGATTGTATAGAATTCATCAATTTTATGTGGAATATTATCATGAGAATATGTAATGGATTTGTGCAAATGGAAACTAACATACATGTGATAAATGGAATGAATAAAATGCATGTTCTAGAAGGCCTATGAGGTTTTCATGACACTCAAACACTCTAGTCAACTGATCAAAAGTTGTATACTAACCATGCAGGACTTATTGAAAAGGTATGAATCTGTTAGGATGACCAAGATACTCAATATCCCTATGTGTGCAAGTGAGTTCATTTCTACGAGATGCATAAAGATACTACCATTGAAAAGTAGGCTATCCACCAAACCTGTAATGAGGATCACTCTATGAATGCCACAATTCGGAGTTCTGTACTTAGTTGGATTAGACCACTAGGTAGTATAGGTGACCAAAATCTAGCTCATCCACATGCAAATATTGGTCTACACACACACAAAGCTAATGTGGTAGACATATTGTCATGCATTTAGGATACTACCATTGCCAGGTGGGATATCCACCAAACCCGTAATGAGGATCACCTAAATGGTTTTTCAAATGCTGAGAATTTTAGGGATTCAAGCTCAGGCATCTTTCAGTTGTTCAATTTGTTGGGATACTTGCTCTCACATATAGTGATGAAAATCACTGTTTATTTTGAGTTTTTCTTCTTCTCTTGAGCAAGGGATTTGAGTAGTGGTGATAACCATTGTTATTTTTTATTGTTACTTTTTGAGGATTTTGATTTCAAAGTTGAACTTGTGGGATTTTTGGCTTGTGTATGGCATTTATCCTTTAGGACTTGGGGATGACTACCCATCCTTCTCAGGGGCATGTAGTACAAATCCTTATGACTTTGGGGATCAAAGATGTTTGGAAATGTTGATGGGAAGCTTTTGGAATTTTGCTTTGGAATAGTGTTGATCCTTTAGGCCTTGGGGATGACTACACATCCTTCTCAGGGACATGTAGTACAAATCCTTACAACTTTAGGGATCAAGGGTGTTTGGGAATTTTTATGGGGAGCTATTAGGATTTGGATTTGGAATGGTATTGATCCTTTAGGCCTTGGGGATGACTACCCATCCTTTGTAGGGACATGTAGTATGAATTCTTATGAATTTAGGGATCAAGTGTGTTTGGGATTTTTTATAGTGGTGAAAACCACTATTTATTTTGGGGAATTGGATGGGGAAGAGCTTGTCCTTTTGCCAATTCTCAGCATTCTTGAACCATTCATACAGGGGGATGAGCAGGATAAAACTTTCGCTCAAGGCACCCTAGAGCACTTTGTGGGTTTCATCTTTCATTTCATGAAACTTGGGTTTATTAGTGTGAAATGTGCTAGGATTTGATGTATACGAGGCATAGTCTAAGCAAGACTCTACCTCCTAAAAATATCGCTAGCCTTCTACAAAATCTGAGAAGAAACTAGATATGGCTAAGTGACTGAAAAACTTAATGACATTCTAAAAACAAATGACTAGGTGAAGGGAATGGACATGACTATGGGAATGTATGAAATGTAGATGGAAATGATAAGTAACCATGGAATTAGGTGAATGATGACCTTGACAAAATTAATTGTGAATTGTGACTAGTGTACCATCTTAGTGCTAGACATGTATGAGCCACTCTAAAATGCAAAGTGTAAATGATGATTATACCTAATGTAAGTGATAATGCAATGGTATGCAACTTGATGAGAATGCAATATTTTTTTTTGAAATTTTTATAATGCCCTTATTTGTGAAATTTGGACTGGTATGTATGTATGAAAGTGCAATGTGGTGCAGTATTTTTGTATTTTGATGATGTTTTTGAATTTTTGATTGATATATATATATGTACCTGTGACCAATAGGCTTATTGGGGCCATTAGGGCATTTGGGGGGACCAAAGGGCTTATGGATGCCTTTGGGTCTTTTTGGTTGACCTAGATGGTTCTAGACCATCTAGGAGCATTTAGGTTGACCAAGCGGGATATAGGCACCCTTGGAGCATTTTAGGGTGACATAGATGGTTCTAGATCACCTAGGAGCCTTTTAGGTTGACCAAGCGGGATATAGGCACCCCTGGAGAATTTAGGGGTGACCTAAACAATTATAGATCACCTAAGAGCCTTTTACATTATGAAAAAAGGGCTTATGGATGCCTTTGGGGATTTTTGGGTTGACCTAGATGATCGTAGATAGTCTAGGAACGTTTTTACTTGACCTAGATGGTGAAAACCCGCTAGGAGCCTTTTGGGTGACCTAGGCGTTCAACAACACTTAAAAAGTGTCTACGACTGCCTAGGGATATTTGGTTGTGATCAAAGGGCTTATGGATACCTTTGGGGATTTTAGGGTTGACCTAGATGATCATAGATAGTCTAGGAGTATTTTTATTTGACCAAGGTAGTGAAAACCTGCTAGGAGCCTTTTGGGTGACCTATACTGTAAGCGACATTTAAAAAGTGTCTATGACTGCCTAGGGATATTTGGTTATGACCAAAGGGCTTATGGATGCCTTTGGGGATTTTAGGATTGACCTAGATGATCGTAGATAGTCCAGGAGAATTTTTGTTTGACCTAGATGGTGAGAACCCGCTAGGAGCCTTTTGGGTGACCTAGACGGGTGACGATACTTAAAAAGTGTCTACGACTGCCTAGGGATATTTGGTTGTGACCAAAGGGTTTATGGATGCCTTTGGGGCTTTTAGGGGTGACCTAGATTGTTCTATATTGTCTAGGAGCCTTTTAGGTTGACCAAGCAGGATATAGGAACCCTTGGAGCATTTAGGGGTGACCTAGACGGTTCTAGACCACCTAGAAGCATTTTAGGTTGACCAAGCGGGATGTAGGCACCCTTGGAGAATTTTGGAACTTTGCTTACTTTGTGTTCTTAGGAGGAAGGTGCAATACCTTATATACCCCCAAGATTTAATGTGATTGATGTGATTTTAAACAGGACCTATCCTAATACAAGTATAATGGCTAAAAGATACCTAATGCAAAGCAATTAAAGTATGAAAGGGTACATGCAAAATTTTTTTGTGTTTAAATGTTTTGCAATATTTTTGAAATTTTGATTATTTTGAATGTTTATGGATTTTGACATTTTATGATTTGTTTGGATTTTTGGTGTCTTAAATTGTTTTTGAATTTTGAGTGTTTTGTGAGGGGGAAGGCATGGTACCTTAGGCACCCCCAGTGTGTGTGCTACTCAATGAAGGTGAGAAAGGTGTGATATCGTTAGAGTTCTCACTATGATTCATTGGTTGTGATGTGGATGGTGGGGAAGGTATGCTACCTTTGGGTTGCTCAAAGTGGTTGGTAGATGTTGTGTTTGCTTCGTGTATGGGCTAGAGGTCTTGGAAGTCTCCTATCGGTTGGTTGCTAGGAGCAAGAGGATTGACCATCGAAAGCTCTCACCTCTCGATCAATCCTAAACTAAATATCTAAAAGGATAACATGTCTGGATGTCATGACCTCTTTGTTTATGGTAAACATAGTATAGATATTTCCTGTGTGCCTTTGATCTACATTTGTTAGGTTTCAATGGATGGATCTCGGAAAGTGTGATTGCTTGTGCCTCATACAATCACTTGAAGATTGATGCTAAGGGATCTGATAAATGAGTATATTGTCTTTGTTTTTGTTGTAGGTGGTTTTTGGCCAATGGAGGCTGAGCTTGGTAATTAGGTTGCATTGGTAATTACGATGGGGGAGCTTGGTTTAAGGGTTCAGGAATGCTTAGAACCACTTGATTGATTGGTGCTACATTTTGCTGTGTGTTACCACCTTTAATGTTCTTGTTTGGCTATTCCCCTTTGTGGAGTCGTACATCACCCTCCTGGACCTTGATGTCCTCAATGATTTGGGCTTGTGCTAAGGCCTCCTCAAATTTTTGATATCATTGTAATTGTAAAAGAAGTGAAATATGCTTTGAACAACTTCTAGTAAATATTTATATGAGTTCCATTGTGGGTAGGATGAAAGGTAGTTTTAACATCCTATTTCTCCATCTATTACCATACTCCATGACTAGCTCATCATCAAGTTGATGAAGGTTAGATAACTCAGTCAAGTTTATCATTTTATTAGTGCTAGAGGCAAAACGTCCCAAAAATGCATCAGCCAATTGCTCAAATGTGTTTATGCTATGACGTGGTAGATGATTATACCATTCTAAAACATCTTTAGATAATGTTGTAATGAAGATTATCAACATCAAAGGGTCATAATATTGAATATGAGAGCACTTAAGAATGAAGCTTGCCACATGCTCTTCTGCATCTTCATCATATTTGAAATCTTCAAGCTTGGGCATCTAGAAATTTGATGGGTATGTCAGTTATGACACTAATGGATGTACAGGCTGATTACTAAGATACTTTAGTGTGGGTTTTTGATAACCCAAAATTTGATCTGACTTTTATAATGCCTTCAACCGATCAGCTAGCACTTTGTATGGCCCTGACAACATAATATGATCATCCTATTGTCGCCCTTTATTAGATGAAGGAGGTCACTTTTGATGTTGAGCTGGATGATAAGTATGATCATTAGGTACCTCATCATAACTGGGTTCAGGGTAGGCATCTATTTGATCCTGATGTTCCCATTGGGACTCTTCATATGATTCCTCCTCGTATTAATATTGGTACTGTTGAGGAGTATGAGTCTTTTGATGATAACTAGATAATGGCCTTTGATATTGAATGCGAGTTTGGCGTGGTCGAGGGTGAAGATTTTGATATTGTATTGGGCGTATTGCCCATTGTTACATCCTATAGGTGTTAGGTGTAAGCACAACTTTAGGTACTACATTATGTAATTGCTCTTGTTGTATCTTTTGTTGTTCTTGTATCTTTCATTGATACAACTCTTGTAGGTGTGCTCGTTGTGAGTCCACCCATTGTTGATGTACTTGTTGTTGAGCCAACTAGAGTTGATTCGTATGTTGTTGCCTATTAAGATTTGGCCTAATTGGCTGATGAGTATGATCTGGTTGCTCCGTTGCATGGGGTTTGTGTATCCTCATATTTGAAATATGGATGGGTTTATCATGTCTTTCCCCCTAGTAGGGTCTAATGCTTGTTTTCCATGCTCCCTAAGGATCACATTACCTTGAGACTCTGATTTATGAATTGGCTCTGTATAGTATGATGAT
The DNA here is from genome assembly GCA_028583015.1 of Wollemia nobilis. Taxonomy (NCBI): domain Eukaryota; kingdom Viridiplantae; phylum Streptophyta; class Pinopsida; order Araucariales; family Araucariaceae; genus Wollemia; species Wollemia nobilis. The sequence continues at coordinate 18,808,719 of JAQPPZ010000521.1, forward strand.
GTAGAGCCACCATATGGTTGCACCAAGTACTCTTCACGAGGAGTAGGTAGATGGTTGGGATCTTCTCCCTCATCTATTAGGAAAGCCTCATATTCAGTTTTGGATGTAAGCTCTATATATTCAGGATGCACATAAGCATGATGTGTGGATGTTGAGTGCTCTATGTGAGGAGTATGAGGGTGACTTGCTCAATCAAATGGGGTGGTTTGCTCGTCCAGGCTAGGCTATGGTGTACTCTCATGTTCATATTCTGATTGATGTATAGAGTAAGCTAGGGTGTGAACCCATGATATTGATCTATTAGACCCCTCAGTGGGAAGATTATTTGCTATATAGAATTCTATCAAGTTATCCCAATCAGGGAATTTTCCTAGAGGACCTATGGGTGCTTCCCTAGTAGGGGTATCTCGAAGGTTTGCCCCCTAGGGATGATTTTGTTGTTATGATAGGACCTAGGATGCCATTTAGGTATGGGCATGTCCTATAGAATTATTTAGAGATATTCACTGGCTATGGAGCTTGAATCTCTCACTAAATTGGAGGTCTTGTTTTCAACCGCCTTTGGACAAAATTGGTAAAACGGGGGTCCGTCAGCCATTTTAGAAAATTCTGAATTTTCCAAAAAATGTTATAAGTGTTATATATAAAAATGAATAGTACGACAAGCTGATCATAATGGGCTAGGTCTCCAAAATTTTATTTTTGGGTCAAAAATTTGTATATTTGGCCTATTGGGGCCTGTGGGGAAATGCCCACTTTTAGGATTTTTTGGGAAATTTTGAACCATGAAGAGTTAGGACTCAAATTTCTAGGATAGGTGCCCTAGGGGCTAACTAAGACAACAAAACAAATTTGGCACTTTTTGGAGTTGTCTAGCCCACTCTATGATTGTTTTAGTGCAGTTTTTTTCGCTAGGGTCGAAAACAGAGTAAAAATAAAACCAAAATAACTTTTTCGTTATAGCTCTATTTTGCATGATTCTTGAAGCATTGGATGCAGAATCAAAAAGTAGATTTTTTTTTTGAAACCCTATTTTTTGAAAAATTAGGGTTAGGGTTTTTTCCTAAATAACAAAGAAACACACAAAGCAGATAATATGATTATCTTTTTAATGATTAAATGTGTGTCCTAAACTGGTTTTAGTGTGTTTAGATTTGTTGTTGTTCTTTGCTCTTGTTGTGAAATTAGAATTAGGGAACTCAACCAAAGTGGTGAATAGGGACACTAGTGCCAAACATGATTTCTCAAAAGATTCTAGGGTACACCGCTTAAATCCCAGTGGGGGGTTCGCCTAGCTCTTCCACTCTGAAATAATATTTCTAAAAGTGGGAGGCAGTTTGAACATTAGTGACCTATTATATATTGATAGAGTGCTCTATTATATCTAAGATATATATGGGCAAGTTGGTGGAAGGAGGTGAAATCCAACGTCACCGATCTGAATTGAGGGTTGGTGATGAAATCCAACCTTACCAATGTTATAGTGGAACATGCAAGTGTGTGTGGTTCCTTTTAAGCCAAAGAAAGTAAGCAAAGAAATATTCAATGATCATTCACTAAATACATGCAATAGGTGTGTTTTAATTTCAAAAATCTAGGATAAAAGGAACCTACAAATTTCACTTATAAATGCAAGTCCTAAATGCTAGCTCACCCATTGGGTAAGCCACAAGCAATCAAGCCACAAAGATGCATTGCTACTTCAAATTTATTTTGATTTTTCTTCTTCCTTTTGCTATGTGATGTTATAAGAAAATAAAAATGTAACTTTTAACATTTCCATGCAATTAAATTAAGCAAGAAATCTGATTTTTTACAGTCTCTAAAAATGTAGCAGAAAAACAGAGGGTTTTAGGCACTTACTTTGTCCATTTTGAGCTCTCCAAATTTTGAATTTTTGGGCAAAAATCTCTCTGTTTCACCATTGATCCAAGGTGGGATGATTAGAAGCATTACCACCATCCCAGGGTGGGATGGTGAAGCCACCACCCCAGGTTGTTCCAGATAAAGACTCTGCCACCGTTCCAAGGTGGGGAGGGGAGCACCTGCAACACAAAAAGGGCAAAAATTGCAAAATTGAGGTCAAATTTTTATCCAAATCATAAGGGAAAAGGGTACCACCATGATAAAAAATGAAGTAGGGAAAAGTGGTGCACCTAATGAAGAGAAAAAATATGTGTATCTATCCCATATTGCACATGAGCATCAAACAAAAGCATGCATATGAAAATGAAGCAATACCAAGCAATAAATAATGAAATAAAATGAGTGTCTTCTTTATTAATTGGGTGGATAAAATCTAAGATTACACAGTAGTCCCCTTGAGTGCTCAAAATGTGAGACAATTTTTACAATTTTTGGGGTGCCCAAGGATCAATTCCTCCAAGGAATCAGGGTGCACATCCAGTGCTTTTCCTCATACCCACAATCGAGGTGAGCGGGCTAATGCCACTACTGCTTGTATCTTCAATATCTGATGTCTGATATTCCTTCCCAATGCCTTCTAAGAACCTGCACCTACACACATGGAAGACAAAGGGGTCAAATAGCAAGGGTGTATGGTGAAAATATGCAATCCCCATAGGGGCAAAATAGTGCATATATTAAAAATATATCAAAACATGTCTGTTAGTCAAAAAGTGACTAACTACAAAAAAATAGCTGATGCACCTTTTTGCATATTTTCCAAGAAGACCGAAGTGGCCCATATGCTAAAGATCAAAGAAAAAGAAAAACACCGCAAGGAGGAAAAAGTGTCATGATATCGCGACATGTTGCATTTTTGCGGTCCAAAGCAAAGAGAAAGAGCTAGGAGGAAAAAGTGTCGCGATATCATGACATGTTGCATTTTTGTGGTCCAAAGCAAAGAGAAATAGCCAGGAGGAAAAAGTGTCGCGATATCGTGACATGTTGCATTTTTGCGATCCAAAGCAAAGAGAAATATCCAGGAGGAAAAAGTGTCACGATATCTTGACACTTTGCATGTTCATGGCCAAGAGCAACATAAGGGAGCAAGGAGGCAAAAGTGTCACGATATCACGACATGTTGCATTTTCGTGGTCCAAAGCAAAGAGAAAGAGCCAGGAGGTAAAAGTGTCACGATATCGTGACATGTTGTATTTTTGTGGCTAAGAGCAACAAAAAGGAGCAAGAAGGTAAAAGTGTCACGATATCGCGACATGTATTTTCACGGCTAAGAGCAACAAAAGGGAGCAAGGGGGCAAAAGTTTCGCGATATCGTGACATGTTGCATTTTTGCGGCTAAGAGCAACAAAAAGGAGCAAGGAGGTAAAAGTGTCACGATATCATGACATGTTGTATTTTTGTGGCTAAAGAGAAGAGAAAGAACAAGAAAGAAAAAGTGTCACGATATCGCGACATGTTGCATTTTTGCAGCCAAAAGAGAATAGAAAGCACAATGAGGCAAAAGTGTCGCGATATCACGACATGTTGCATTTTCACGGCCAAAAGAGAAGAGAGGGAGCAAGGAGGCTAAAGTGTCACGATATCACGACATTTTGCATTTTTTTGGCTAAGAGCAACAAAAGAGAACAAAAAGGTAGAAGTGTCGTGATATCGTGACATGTTGCCTTTTCACGGGCAGAAGAGCAAAGCAAGAGACGGACGTCACGATTTCGCGACATGTTTCATTTTTGTGGTGGGAGGTAGCAAAAGAGCAAAGTAAGAGATGAATGTCACGATTTCGTGACATGTCTCATTTTCATGGTGGGAGGTAGTAAAAGAGCAAAGTAAGAGATGAATGTCGCGATTTCGTGACATGTCTCATTTTCGTGACGGGAGGTAGTAAAAGAGCAAAGTAAGAGACGAATGTCACGATTTCGTGACATGTCTCATTTTTGTAGCTGGAAGCAGCAGAAGAGCAAAACAATAGAAGAATGTCATGATTTCATGACATCTCTCATTTTCACGGTTGAAGGCGGCAAAAGAGCAAAGAAAGGAAAGAATGTTGTGATTTTGTGACACACTAGCTGTAAAGGAATAGAGTATATTTTTGGCAACTGGGGACATGCACTGACATCAGGTGCTGATTTTTGAAGAATGGTCTATTGATTATAACCTGGCAGGTCTGCTGGATGATTGCAGAATAATAGGCTCATCTAAAATTAGCCAAAATGAAATCTATCCAATCTATGGGAAATCCATTGTATATTATTAGAAACTGTAGACAATTACTTGTAATTGATTGAAGAAATTAAATGTACGTAGTAGAAGATACTCTTTTTAGGGTATAAATAGGAGTGAGTCGACAATGAAAAAAGGTCGGCTCTTGGATGTATACAAGCTTGATGTATATGTACTGGATTACAAGCAATAAAATATTTCTTCTTCTGGCTTCCGAAACTTCTGTGTGCAAGTGTATGTATCTGGTGTTTTAACTTTTATTCATTCTAAGTTTTATAATGTATCTGTTCTGAAATCTAGACTGTGCATGTATAAATCTTGTTTCTTGAGTTGAACATTAAAATATATTTACATGCTTTTATATGAACATCTAAAAGTCACACTCGAGAATTCGTGTTTTCTATAAAGAAGATATAAAGAAAACTTTGAAAGTAGTAATCTGCATCATCAATGTTTGTTGTTGTCCAATATGTATCGTGAGAAAAGTTTCTAGCTTAGGCTATATTTCCCTTATCTCTTGTTCCCATTTTCTCTAAAAAACTCAAAGGAACCAGCCTTATCTGGAGACTAGACAGATAATCTCAAGCAAGATCTATCTATTCAATGTTTGCAAAGTCTAAGGCGCAACACTATTAACCAAAGGCAGATTTTGTTCCAACAGTTTTTGGCATGCTCGGTGGGACCAAACAATCCCACAGTATTGTATAAGTTTTGGTGTTTTACCTTAAGAGCCATTTTGTTTAAAAATATCAAGAAAAACCACCTGGCGACTCCGTTGTAATTTAGACCATAAAAGAAAGACCTTTTCTAAAAACCTTATGGTTATATAGCCATATGATAACTAGATCCTAAGCTAGAAACTCTGAAGAACCTATCGAGTTCTTTGAACTACATCTCTGAAGCCTAAAAGCACACCCTATTCTAGCTGCACAATTAAATCCACCCAAAACCATTAGCACCTCTTTAACACCCGCTATAGGAGCATATGCAAGCAATCCCATAGTGGTTGTAACTCCTTTAGCAATCATGGCAGCCACCCCTACCCCAACGCATCTTGTGTGGAATCAAACTGGCCCTTTGAACTTGGGAACACCACCAAATTCCATAAGCTACACTAAAAGCATTATCGACCTTTGATGGAATAGGTAAAATAGAAGATAAGCATTGTTTAGATGTATCATTGCTAGCATCTATTTACAACATCACTCAGGAAGATGTAATGGTCAGATTGTTGATTATATCTTTGAAAGGAAAGATGCTCTATTGGTACAGAGTGCTTCCCACTAGATCCATTACTTCTTGGGTAGTACTTGTCGGCTGTCTGGTCGATGAATTTAATATACATGCGGATCCTTTCACATTGCTAAATAAATTCACTATCATTGAGAGGTATCCACAAGAAGAAATCCAATATTTCAACATCAGATTTACTAGAACTCATGATAGAGTACCGCAAGGCCTAAAACACATGGAAGAACAAGCTATATGCTATTATTTAATGGCTTTTGATTTAGATCTCAGTATGATAATAAGGCAACCCCATGTAACCACTTTTCCTAGGATCTATCTAGAGGCAGCAAAGGGTGAAGATGATATCATTTCTACAAAAAGATATCCATCAAAAAGTCTATTGCCAATTTTACCAGAGCTTTCCCAAGCATCAATTTCTAAACTACCTGTACTCCCATCAACGCAAGCCCTCCCAAGTATAGCTGCACCTCCTACATTCCTTGCATTACTAGCTACACCCCTTGCATTAGCTCCCCCCAGTGATCAATACACGACCATAATTGATACAATGAAGACATTGTCAAATGAAATGGCATCCATGAAAAAGAGAGAGGCTGAAAGGAATTTTTTGCCAAGGAGGTTCCCTTAGGTAATGAGAGATGTAGCACAATCAAGCAATAGGGGACAAGAGAGATCGAGAACGGTATATACAAATGAGATAGTGGAGGCCGAGGATCCTCCCACTGATTCTAACTTTTGGTGTACTACATGTAACGATCCACATGGGGAAAGTTCATGTATGATACACTAGCATTATGTACAAAGTATAGCAGTTGAAAGAGTAAAGAAAAAATGAAAGGCCATGTAAATATAATTAGAGAGAAGGACCACAACTTCATGATGCCTACAGTAGAACAGGTTTTAGTTTTGACAAGATCAGGTAAGAAACCACTACAACTAGACCCTAAAGACCTTCAGCCATTGAATGTTTCCCCTGCTTCCAAGGAATTTCCCAAATAAACTCCTAAGGAAAGTCTCACTCAGGAAAGAAAATATCAGTTTCCAGCCAAAATTCAAGGGCAAGAGACACACAAAGAATTTATTCCTCGGGGGGAAAATGAAACCCAAGAATAGGCTAGGGAAAGATTGAGTTTCCCCTCGCTGACAAAAAGGCAAAGAACTGAAGCTACTGAGGGATACAAAAATAAATATGAATCTTTTGCCAAAGAAAGAGAAAGGATAGTTGATTCACCTACATTCAGTATAGTAGAGGAAATGAAAAAGACTCCTTCTAAGGCAAGTATGTATGATGCTCTTCAAATCCCAGGTCAAATCGATATCCTATAGGGTGATCATTTAAGACCAAGTGGACAAGATTGGCCATATACCATCAGCCTATTCGTGTTTGCACCATTATGTATCCTATGTCTAGATTTAACTTTTATTAGCATGCAAAGAATACAATCATGATTATCTTTTTTTACAATTTAAAATGAGCCCTAAACTAATCGATATGTTTTCAATTTGTTGTGTCAATAAAGTAACTCTTGTCGTGTTTTGCAAGTGTTGATGATTTTCTTAATTATTAAATGGATTTCACCTATATGCTCACAACTCGACAACCTAGAAATGAACTCCAAGCTACGTAATCCAACCTATAATGTGTGGTAATGAAGCCCACACACAGTTAGGGAGTACAATTCCTCCCATATCCTCACCCATTTTCACCCAGTCAGCATCATATCCTTCGAAGAATAGTATATGCAAATTTTCCAGGCTACAAAAGGTTCTTAGATCCGGTATTGGTCTAGAAAATAGGGTACGTGGGAGTTGGGCCAACGGATGGAAATCACCTCCACCATCATTGAAACCCTACTTGTGGTTGGATGTGACTTCCAACTCACTAGTGTTTACTATGAAACATGGTGTATGTGGTTTTTTTGAACTTGCATAAAAGGAAATATGTATAATACAACACTCGCATGATCATTTCCTACATGATATGCATAAAAAAAATGTTTAGTATTTCGGAAACATGCATGATTAATCTACATGATATTTAGACAATGCATATTAATGAAAAAGTGGCCTCTAACCAGGCCTTAAGTAAGTAATCCAACATACAAGGACACTTTAGCACGCTGTATTCTAGGGTGAACTACAATCAGAGGTCCTTTGTTCCTAGCAGTGCCTAATGAAACCCTAGAAAAAAAAACCTAATGGACCTAATTCATTTCACCCTTTTTTAGTGTTGTCCTACTTAGGTTACCATTTCATGCTTGCTGGAAAAAGATAGACAAAGAATATAGGAAAGGAAAATGATAGTGAAACCTAACTCAGGTCTGTATTTGATGAAGCTTTATTCCCCTATTCTCTGACTGGTCGATTTTTGACCATGGCTATGATGCATGATTGTGACTATTGCCTGCACCTGTCAACCGTGGGCCAAATTTTTGACCATGGATGTCAACCACAGGAAGCACCTACCATAAAAAGACACAAACACAGTCAGTTAATCATGGCTAGATATGTGGAGTCTCATCATGATTACCTACAGTAACCACCAAAAATGACTCACACTTAATGCAATATATTGTAATTGATAAAAGATAACAAATGAAATTGCACCAATTGAAAACAAAAAGGAAACATAATGCAAGAATATTTAGTAATTCTAAATTGAGTCAAGTTACATATTCATCCCTCTTAGGGATACCCATTTTGTTACTTCAGTCACAACAGATCTAATCCCTCTCAAGGGTAGATGTGAATCAAATACCTTATAGGGTGACACGAACTGCTATAGGGTGTAGATGACCCTCTTCTCCATGATTAGAGTTATTTGTTGTATTGAATGGCATGATCCTGTTAATCCTACATTCAAGAAAAAACAAGAAGCATGTTAAAAGAAAAGGTAGCCTCTCTTGATGAGGCCTTTAGAGGAAAATATATAAAAAGATGTCATGACTAGCAATAATCAATAAAATGCAAGAAACATGCTAAAACTATGCAAATCATGTAAATTTTTTCATAAAACATGTAAGCTAAAGAACATCCAACTATCTAATGACATAATTACCAAATTAGAAGCATGGAAGCATGAAAAAGATCCATTAGAGTGTCAAATACCATAATGAAATCAACATGCATAAAAATTATAAATCTATTTGTCAAGATCTCTAAATTGCTAATTAAACTAGTAATAAAGCTAATCTAACCTAGCCAAATAATCTACAAAAGAAAAAACAAGGGAATCTCCCCTAGTTTTCTCACCACAGGTGGCACTATTAACCGTGATTGAGAGATACGGTGGAGCTCTGAGTAGGTTTGCCCTCCAAATCAGGGCTTCTTCTTTGGTCCACCTTGTCAAATTGATGTCCAAGGGTTGCCTTTGTGTCCTCTAACTAATTTGGTGGTTGAATTGATCTGATGGTGCATGGATTGCATGAATTGACGTTTCTTGGCTCTTCCTAGGCTCCTAGGTCTTCCATGGCAATTTGATCTCCAATTGTGTATCAAAAGTGTTCCTCTCAATGCATGTAGTTGCTTATGCAATTTTATAGGGCTTCATTTCTCAATTGACTATCCCTCTCTCCAGAATTATATCCAATTTGGAGGGGGATCTTATAGCAATTGCCCAGGGCTAGGGGTATCTTCCTCATGAAGCCAAGATTAATGTTGGGTGGTTGAGCTTGTTGGATGGAAGGATCTAGAACCTTCCTCACTCAAATTGCTCCAATATACAACCAATTGGCCATTGCAACCAAATTTGGGTCAGATGAAGTCTAAATGATTCTGATTGTTGACCACGACTGACATGCATGATGAGCACTACTACTGGGGTGTCAGCAACGACTAGCACTGACTAGGCAAAAGTGCCCAAATGAGTGGCAAAAACCATTGCTATACCTTGGATCTATCCAAAGGTCTTCCATATGGTCCTTTAGTATGTCCCATATGATTAGTCGCCTCGGTATGATGCATTTTAGGTGTCTATACTATGGCACCCTAGTTGGTGTCTTTAGTTACCTTGAATAAGATAACTTTGAGTCCTTAGTCAACTCTTTTCATTCACTTTATAGCTTCTTTAAATTGGATAATATTGGTACTAATGACTGTAACTTTTGTGCCTCTTTGGTGTCTTAAGACACTTCAACTCTTGTCTTTATTTTGCTACTTTAGAAAAGATAAATATGGTGCTTTTATAAATTAGAAATAAATCTATTATAAACTTAAGATAGAATACCTTTATTGCACTAGAACTTTGAGATCTTTAGTCTCCTTTTGTAGCTTCCCTTGTATTTAGTATGGTGGAACCTCATTTATCTCTTAGTGGTTGTACTACTCCTTTGGTGGCTTCTCTTCACCAAGACTTGTAGTTTTATTTATGTTTTAATGGTATCTTTTGACACTCTAACTCAAACTTGTTCTTGAGCACTATTATTCCTTACCTTGCTTAATACTTTTGTATTTTTATATATTTCACAAATAGCATGTATTAAGCACTATCTACTACTTCTTATTACATATTTTAAGAAAATCTTAATACTAACTTATGTTGATGTATTTTACAGGTTTCAATTCCTTGTAAATGCTATCTTCTGAACCCTTGAATACATAAACTTGAAACCTTTCCTCTTGCAACTTTAAACCTCAAATTTTGTTCTTTTAAAAACATAATAATAAGATAAATATGAATGTTTAATTTAATGTACTTTTGAACCAATGTTGCATACCTTTTGGTTTCCATTTATAGTTTGATTTATTGGTGATTTAACTCACCTATTTTCTGCTCTGAGTTTGATAAAATTCATAGCTTCAACTCCTTTATGCTTTGTTGCTCTATTTTCAAAACTTTTGACCTTTACTTTTGTTTTCCAAAAATATGATTTATGTCTCCAATTCTTATTCAAATTTGTTCACTCGGACTTTGAAATTTGTAGTTATCAATGCTACCTAATGTGCTGCCTTTAAATTCTAAAATTTGCAGCACCTTTTCTTGACCAAATTTTGTCCAATCATTCTTCGATTTGTTGTCCTTTACCCTCTCAAATGTGGTAGGAAACTCCTCAAATTCGCATCTATATTTACCTTTTCTAATGATTTCCACTAATCTCTTGAATGTATACTATAAAAATAGCAATCTCCTCTTCTGCAAATAAGCCTTCAAATTCTTTGTGGCTATCCTTTTCTAGCCCCTTTCTCCTTCAACCCCCTTGTCAAATTTTGACTTCAACCTTGGCCTATTTATTGGATTTCTTCTCAAGAATCTGAATGTCTTGAGGTCTTCTAGAATCCTTTCCAAAAATTTGGCAAACTTCTTGCCAAATACTCTTTATTTTTGGGCTTATTATCAGATGGCAATAATTATGCCAAATTCTTCTTTTTTAAACTTCTCCTTGCTAGCAATATTCTCCCTTGAGCTCCCTACAACTCTCCTTTAATGGCCTTATTCAAATTCTTCAATGAGGCTTTCCTAGCCTTCTCCTTCTTTCTCCTTTCAAGTTTGTTTGAGGCCTTCTTCGCTTGGATCTTAAAATTCTATAGCTTCTCAAGTCTTCTTCTCAAAACTTCAATGAGATATTTCATTGATCTCTCCAACCATTCAACTATAGAATTTTTTCAATGAGATCTCTTTCTTGGATCTCTAAATCTAAAATCCATTATAGGAACTTTTCTTGTCCTTCTCTATCTTCCAAATTTGGAAGTTCTTCAGTGGTACCTCTTTCTTGGGTCTCCTATTAAATTTTATTTCTTCTTTCTTCACTCTGCAATCTACAATCTTCAATATTCTATTGGGACCTCCTCCTTGGTCCTCCTTAATATCCAATATCCAATATTTTATGGGACTTATTTTTTCCTTGAGTATCTTCTTAATTCAATATTCAATTAGGCTCCTTTGGAATTTTTCTCTCTTCTCAATATTTAATCTACAAATCTTGCAATAGGATCTTTTTCCTTAGACCTCCAAAGTCTCCAGTATTCAACTTGTTGCTTAAACTACTGGATATATTCCAAAGAAGATATTCTTCCTAGCTCTTGTAGGAATCTTCTCAACTTTCTTTGAATCAAAATTTTCTACAATAAATTATTAGAAAATATAATGGAAAATCTTTAAATCTATAGATAATGAATCTTCACTAGTTGATTTTTCAATCTAGTGGAATCAATGTTGAGTCCTAGTCTTCACAAGTTTTTTTGTAACTCTATGAAAAGACAAGCCAAAATGCAATTTTAGAAATTCTAAAAAAGAGATTTCCTATCTCATCTTAATATTTCTTATGGCTCTATCTATTTCCTATCAATATTATACCTTTTGTTTTGATACCACTGTTAGCTTTTGATGATTTATATTTAAGTAAATGCAACCACAAGATCTCAAATGAATAAACAATGTTAACTATATGATAATGGTAATATAATATGTAGAAAAAATATATGAGAAAATTCTCCAATAATTTAGAAAATATCCATTAATGAAAGCTCACCAAAATAGTATAATGTTGTATAATGGAGGTCTCAAACACTCCAAAATTCATGCATGATCTACATTGTATCTAACTTATCTTTTCATTACTATTATCTACTATTATATATGCTGCTCCTCTCTCATTCACTTTATAAAAGGCATATATATAAATATGTCCCTTGGACTTTCATCTACCTATGAATCTTCATCTTCTTATTCTATGACTCATGTACATGTCGACTACATGCACATTTACATTATCAAATACTTTGCACATTCTAACACTTGTGCATTTGTTACATTGCATAAAGTAAATACTCAAACCCTAATCTAAGAAAAAATCCTAATCTAAAGATATACTCAAGGTGGTACATTGATAATTTCAAGGATGATGAAGTCATAGAGATTGTAAAGGTCTTTAAGGATGATCCTAAGGATGCTCTTGATAATGAAGCCAAGGATGCTAAACAGGAGATTGTGATGGCTTCCCCTATGCAAATGGATGCACCTAACTAATGTTTTGCTTTCTTTTTTGCCTCTCTGCTAGTTTTGCTTATCTTTTGGCCCTCTCCTCGGGTCTATTGTTAGGGTTCCTTTCCTCTTCCTATTTTGTTTGGATGCATTTTGTCCCTCTAGAGCATCCTGTTTAGTTCCTTTTGGGGTTTCCTTGTTGTTGTTCCTTCTACTTCTCTATTGTTTCAAGACGTTGGGGTGCCTTTTAAATGCCCTATTTTTAATATATAATTGTTAATTTACCAAAAAAAAATGTGGTACATTGGCATGTACCAAATAATGTAATATATTCCAATAGGTAGCTCAAATAAAGATACTGACTCCTAAATTTTCCTTGTAGATGACCTAGTAAACATGAAAAAATGAGCTACTAAAAGGGATTTCTAGGTTCTTGTATTTAGGGAGTCACCAAGTAAATTTGTTTTCACCACTTAGTGAGATCAAGAAAATTCACTGAATCTTGATTCCTCTTGGAAAATAAAAGATAATATCTAGTGGGCAAATGAATATTTCATGAATAGGGTCCTACCAAGTGTGCCAAGAATTATTGGGGGTTGAATTGACATCAAGGTAAACTTGAACTAGAATACTGGTGATTTGCAACATTATAGTAGCATTTTGAATGATTGGAGTGCAAGTAACAGAAGGAATACTAGAGGTATAAGGAATTAAACTAGGGTTTTAGAGGCTAGGGTAGAGGCATGGAGAACATTTTCATGCAAAAAAAAACATTAGAGAGGATTAATCCTTTTGGAGGGTCTTTCAATAGTAAGGATCACAACCAAGAATGGGGGACATAGGTACTTCGGTACCAGTTCCTCCAAATCAAGGAATCTCATATCGGGATAAGCTATGTGGAACCCAAGATAGCTTTAATGATTGTCAAACACAAGCAAGGAAAATCATAACCACCATGGAAAAGTGAAAAAAGAAAATTCTTTGCCTAAAAGGGTGAATGAATATTTACCACAAGTAAAAGAAATACTAGTATTGGAAATAGCAGAGGACTAGATATATGAGGATATATTTTATAAGACAAAACGCAACTTGATAGGTAAATTTATGGGTTTCAGACCATTCGTGTACTTCCTCCACACATGTATAAGCAAATAATGGCATATGGAAGGAGAATACAAAATTCTAACTCTCAAAAATAGGTATTTTCTATAGAGTTCACATCAATGGCAAATCGATAAAAAGTATTTGATGGAGGGTCGTATCATCACGAGCCATCAGGACTATTCCTGCAACCATGGAAGATGGGATTAGATCCAAGGGTAGAACCTACTATAGTACCAATATGGGTAAGATTATTTTTTCTTCCCTTTGAATTTTGGAAAGAGGAGGTACTCGAGGTAATAGGCAACTTACTTGGGCATTACCAAGATAGATCAAGAGAAATAGTTTTAGAAGGATCGATAATGTTTGCTAGGGTTTGTGTAGAAATGGATCTCAGTAAACCTCTTCCAATAGAGATAGACCTAAAAATAGGGGATTTTTTTAGCACCAAAAACTATATTATGAGGTTATTCCATTCAGATGTCGGGTGTACCACGCTCATGGACATCTGCCTAGAATGTGCCCAATAGTTAAAGATCATCAATTTGGACAAGAGGGGACAAAATAAAATATTAACATGGTGGGCCAATATCTTCAGCAAAAGATAAATTAGAAGAAAGATAAGGGCCCAATAGACTCTGAGGGCTTCCAAAAAGTAATCATAAGGCCAAACAAAATAAATCAACACATATAACCAAAGATAAGGAGAAAAAGCAAGAAGAACAAATAATAGAAATGAGATATTCAAATAATTGGGAAGCTTGGAAACAAAAGAGGATTTTCAAATGGAAGGATTAGAGGAGGATACTCAAAAAGTCACATGGTGGATTAATACTCTAATTTTTTATGAGGGGACAAACACGGAGTAGAACCAGACACAACCTCTCTCATGGAAGAGGAGATTCAACCTACGAGGGAGACCATAGGAGGGGAATCAAAGTAGGGGATAGTATTAAATCAATAAATAAATATGAAAGAAGGAAATAAGAACAAATATAGACCTAATTTAGGGATTCATCAAGTGGAGAAGAAACAAAAATTAAACCAATATGTAGGAAGAAATTGAAACAAGGAAAATATTGAGGAACAAGGAATAAATTTGAGCCAGAATGAATAGGTAAAATTGATGGCTCTTTTTTTCTCTCCCCACTCTCAATGATTTTATTTACTTGGAATGTGAGGGGTTTAGGTAACTACCCTAGAAAAAAGGTAATAAAAAATATTATCATAGATATGAGTCCAGATATAATTTTTTTACAAAAAACCAAAATGCAAGGAGAAGACATACAAAAAATAAATAGGAGGAAATGGCAAAAATGAGAGATTCTTACTTAATTGACACAGGGGAAATCATGTGGATTGGCCACTATGTGGAATACCCAACTATTTCTAGCAATAGGGGACCTCTATGAGAGGGGTGTTGATGGTTCAGTTATAAAATAGGGAAAATGAAAAAAAGTTGGACTATAGTTAATTTCTATGGAGCACAAATAGTCAAATTATAGAGGGATCAATGGAAAGCCATCTAGAATTTTAGAGACAACTACCCAAAGGACCAATGTATTGTGGAAGGAGACTTCAATTAAAATATTATAATAGAGGAACAATAAGGAGGTAGAGCCATGTTGGATAAAAGGATAGGTTCTTTTTAGAAATAACATGTCAAATGAATCTAATAGATATCCTAATTGTGGATAGCTCCATGACTTGTAAAAATAGAAGAAATGAAGGGGAGACAATCAAATATTGCTTGGATAATTTCTTCATGGGGGACAAATTATTCCTACATACTAATCATCAAGTGAGGGCCACATATAGGCTTTCTTTAGATCATTTCCCAGTAAGCCTTACCATAGAAGAAGATAATCATAAAGTTGTAGGAACTTCTAAATTTGAGCTATGGTGGCTGAAATATGAAGAGTTGGAGAACTGCATAAAGGAATGGTTGGAATTAGGGAGACCAAGATTTGGGACAGCCCAATTCAAACTCCACAAACAAGTAAAATATGTGAAGACCCAACTAAAGGAGTGGAATAAACACAAGAAGGAACTCACTAGAATCCAAAAGAATAAAATCAAGGATCAGAAGGAGAAGATTGCTTAGGAGATAAGACAAGGAACTATTACAAAATATCTATTGCAATGTGAGGCATAAATTATTAGGAGGAAGCTTTGGAGGAAAAAAAAGAGATCTATTAGAGGTAAAGAGCTAAAGTTACATGGTTAAAGGAGGGATATCAAAACACAACTTTCTTTCATAAGATAGCAATATCTAGAAGACAACATAATAGAATTATAGGTCTTACAGATGTGATGGGTCAGGTAAAAACTAGGGGAAGTGAAATGAAAATTACAACAAATTAATACTTCCATACTCTTCTTAGTAGCAAAAAAAAATTGAATGCAACATGGCAGGAGAAGATACTAGAGGCAATTCCATAATTAGTCAAACCTAAACACAATAAATTATTAATGGAGGAAATTTCTTTGGAAGAAACATCATAGATCATACAAAAAATGCAAATAGGAAAGACCCAAAGACCAAATGGATTCCCTATTGAATTTTATCATAATTTTTGGGAAATTGTGGGCCAAGCAGCTGTGGAGGCATTGGAAAAAATCAGATAGAGTAAGCAAATGTTAAAATATTTGAATCATAATTTTATCACTTTAATTCCTAAGGACCCACCTAGTGAGATAATTGTGAACTATAGGTCTATTTCACTATGTAATGTAGTATACAAGATATTAACAAAGCTTATGGCAAAGAGGTTAAAACCTTTTTAACCAAATATGATTTCAAATAAGCAAGGTGGTTTTGTTGAAGACAAACAATTCTAGATGGAATAGTAGTGGCCCATGAGGTGATACACACAAATGTACAAGAAAAATGACCCAAGTATATTTATTAAATTAGATCTTTTTAAAGCTTATGATAGAGTAGACTAGTCCTTTCTGCAAAGGATTTTAGAAAAAATGGGCTTTGTAGAGGAGTGGAGAGACTGGGTAAAATCATGTACACAAACTACATATTTCTCAATTTTGGTAAATGGCAGTCCATATACCATGTTCATAGTTGAAGGAGTTTGAGGCAAGGGGACCCTCTTTCCCCTTACCTTTTTATCCTTTATGCAATTGCCTAGGGAGACTATTAAAAAAATGGATATAAGAGGGGAGGCTAAGGGGTCTGAAAATAAGTTCTCAGATTGAGATAAATCACCTCCAATTTATGGATGATATCGCTCTTATTAGTCAAGTAAATATCCTAGTAGAAAGAAACATAAAATAATTTATTAGATAGGTATACTCAAGCTACTAGGCAAAATTTTAATGAAAAAATGTATCAAATAGTTTTTTTCAATACAATGAAGAGGGTGGGAGATAAAATTATACAGTTGTTGAACTTCATTGAAACTCCTTTACCCATACAATATTTAGGAGTATCTTTATCTGCAAATAAAATAAAATCAAGGAGTGGAAAGGGTTGATTGACATACTTCAAGCTAAGTTGAGTAACTGGACACACAAATGGCTAAGCTTGGGAGGAATGCTTACAATGATTAAAGCTATGCTACAAGCTCTCCAAATTTATAAATTTTCCATACTTTAGGCTCCAAAGAAAATTCTAAAAGATATTGAAAAATACACAAGAAATTTTGTGTGGTCATGTTCAAGGGAAGAACACAAATTAGTACTAGTTGGATGGGGGAAGATATGCCAACCAAAAAAGAAAGGATTGGGGATAAGATAAGCATCCCAAAGTAGTAAAGTACTAGCAGGGAAGCTATATTAGAGTTGGATTATAACTATTAGAGGCTTATTGAGTGGACTATTACAAGCCAAATATTACCCAAAAGAGGTTGAGAAATACATCCCAAGACTCAGAGTGGAAGGAGAAGGATCTATAGTATGAAGAACAATGGAAGCAGGCTAGGAGTTAATAAAGCCATACCTTTATTGGCAATTAGGGAATGTAAAGGATGTTATTTTTTGGGAGGATTCATGGACTCAATATCAACCAACTATTCAAATATTTATAGATATGGAGAGTTGGAAAGCAAATTTCCAAAAGGTAGGGTGGCAAAAAGCCTCTTACTATATGAAATCATGGAATCAACATGTACCAAACTTACTACAATTGAAACATCCTCTAAAATGGCCAGTGAGGGGGACAGATGAACTAATTGAAAAAATATGGAGATATCTCCAAAGACATCCAATTTAGGATGGTTCTAAGAGGGATATACTTGGATGGGGAGGAAGTAAGTTGAGAATATATAAGGTAAAGGAGGGATACAAGGTAGTCAATGGATATGAGATTACCCCAACACCACTTCCATGGATATTTCTTTGGAAAAAGGAAGGATGGCCAAAAATTAACATTTTCTCATGGCTAATTAACCACAGAAAGTGCTTGACATTTGATAATTTGAGAAAATAAGGTTTCTACAGGCCTTCAAATGTGTTATGTGTGGAAAGACAGAGGAGACCTTGAATAACCTCTTTTTTGGGTGTTCTTTTGCCAGACATATGGATCAGTTGGTGGAGGCAGATGAGACAACATTGGGAAATGTTTGAGAGTTAGGAAATATTTTATGAGAAATGTAAAAAGTGTAGATTAAGACTCGAACAATGAAAATGGTATGGAAGTTGGGACCTAGCTTTATATGGTGGCAGTTATAGCTAGAACAAAATACACATATTTTTAGATTAGAGAATAGAATAAGGGATCAATTTTGAAAGAGGATTGAGTAAGATAATGGAAACACAATCCATTAGATTATAGGAGGAAAAAAACATAGAAATGGAGGAAGTGACTATTCTAAGGAGCTTTGGAATAACTATAAAATAAAAAAAACTAAGGTTTGGTTGCGTAGGTGAGATCTCCTTGAATAACATAGAGTGGAGACCACCTCCAAAAGAGTGGATGAAGGCAAACATAGATGGGGCTTCTACTAAAAATACTAGAAAAATTTGTTTTGGTATTATCATATGAAATTGAAAAGGAGAATAGGTGTACTGGAGAGCAGAAGGTATGGGGGAGACAACAAATAACTAAGCAGGACAAGTGATCTTGTCAGCATCAATGATAGCTAAAAATCTACATTTATATAAGCTATGGATAGAGATATATTATCAGGTATGGTCTAGATTCTTGGATCCGATAAGACCCTTTTAGGTGCTAGGAATTGGTGAGAGAAGGAAGGTGGAAGCAGTTCAAAAGTTTTTGAAGGTTTTTCAAAATAGTTTTATTACTCATATCAAGTGAGAGGGAAATATGATGGTAGATGATTTAGCACAATGGGGAAAATAACCAGAGGAAAGGAAATATGTGAACTCTCATATGGAAAATTAGATAATATGGTGCTAAACAATCCAAGGAATGTGAGAGGTGGTATAGGTAGATAACAAACATGTTCAAGATGCTAAATTCAAAATATCACGAAGATAGATGGATGGTCTATGAAATTTAGATGATTGAGAAAAATTGAAATTCAATTATGATAATTTTGATGTGTATAGATAATTGTCTTATGGTGGCCTTAGGTGATTTTTTCAACAAACATACCTATTTTTTTTTTTTTATGGCTAATTTTTGAGCCAATAGGGATTGGAGGAGGATTTTATTCTTCCCTTGTTTTTTTTTTCTAGCTCATTCCACTTTGTAATACAACTTTTATAAATATAGTATATTTTTCATTTTTTCAAAAAAAGGTAAACTTGAACTATGACTATCATCTGCAATGATTTAAAAGGTGAGAACCCACTAATAATATCCCAAAAACCACATTGGATGGGTAAAAAATGCTTTAACCCAACCTCCAGAGTAGGCTAGTATACCTTGTCAACTTATTGAATTTTGATTCAATAAAGCTCATTTAAATGTATAAATATAGGGATAGAAAGTGGAAAGGGTTAATAAAGTAATGAATCAATTGTGGATAGATAAATATAACAACATATACATCTACAAAGAACCTATGACAAATCAACTTCCAATAAACAATACACAAGACTAACAACATTCAACACCAATCATATTCATCATTAAGGAACAATAGCATGCTTCAAGAATTATTTCAAACGTCTAGGGTATCAAAAATCCAAATTATAAAAATTATATTAATACTCTAACTAACAAAAAAATAAATCCTTTCCAAGCATACATTTAGACATGAATCATTCCAATTTGCTTTAAGCTAGCAATCCAAATTAGCAAAATAGACTAACCATAGTAGTAGTAGCAAAAATGACTTTAAGGGTTTGTAATCCATAGAAAAGAATATACAAGTATAAGGTAAACATCAAAGTAATACTCCTATTAATTTTTAGAGTGTACAATAGTAGTGCAAGCAAACACTTTAGAGCTAACCCTTTAAAATGAGGGTTTGACCTCTATTTATAGTTTTGTAGTGAATTTAAAATATTTGAAAGAATTAGGAATATTACAAGGAATTTGGAGTGCTATATCAGCAAGATGCTAAGGTTTTAGCCTCATATTTTATCCAATAAATAAGATATTATCTATTCCATTGATCCCCTACAACTTGGCCTCTACAAGTTTTTCAACTTTTCATAGCTTCCAACTCTAGAATATTGCCAAGAAAATATCGAGATCGTTCCATATTATTATTGTATCTTCCTCTCCATATATATTAATATAAAATATCTCATGGATCTTGGATTTCATCACATAATATTCTTGGCTCACCCACTTTAGCTTATAACCAGATTAGATAGAAACCTACGACCTCATGCCACATTGAATCTTGTTTTTATATGTGATATCTGCTAGATTTAATGTGGATCATCGATCTATATTTGGATGACAAATATTAGAGCTTAAAAAATCTTAGAATTATTTTAGTGATCATGTTCTAGAGAATATCATGGCCTACAACACATTCTAGGATGGAACTACTTCATGTAATTGTCATTGAGATCTTGTATTACTTTCAATATGGGATATGCTCTAATTTGATGTTTGAATTTTCAAATTCAATTTTTTGACCACTTTGATCATGTCCTAGGACAAGAGTGTGCTAATAAAGGGTTATGCTATGAAAATTTACTTTGGGATATATGGAATAAAATCTTGTTCTGAGTCGTGCTTGGGATTTCTCTTTATGCAATTTGACCAAGTTTGACTACGATGTAGAACATTGCATTGAGCCACATAATGTAGAACTATGTTCTACTCTAATTTTTTGGTTTTAAAACCTAGAACTTTGATTGATTTGACCATAGTGTAGAGAAAGAGTGTGTTAGACTTGGATTGCATCACAAAAAACCTTGCTTTGAGCCACACAACGTAGAACCACATTCTAGACCAAGATTGAAATTATCTTCTAAGTGCTTTGACCAAATTTGACGATAGGGTAGAACCATGTGTTGAGCCACATTGTGTAGAACCATGTTCTGAGCCAGGGCTCTCATATCTTGCTCTGAGCCATGATTTGAAATACCAAGTTGACAACTTTGACTATGCTAATGTGACAACCATGCATTAAGCCACACAATGTAGAACCATGTTCTGAGATGGGACCTTCATATCTTGCTTTGATCCATGATTTGAGTTACTTGAAAAGCCTATTTGACCATTTTGATCATGGAATAGAGTATGTTGCACTGATCCACTATCATGGTCTGAAGCACATCTCTACAATTAGACAACTTTTAGAAAATTTGGAAAATTTTTTTGTGGCCTTTTGGGCTACTAATATCCTATTAAACACTTAAGGATGTTTAAAATATCATGTCATGATATCATATATGATGATATGTTGTTAGTAAAAATGATCCCTAAAATTCTTAGAGGTATGGCTTTGGAATCGTACTATCAACTAACCTGCCATTCCTTGAGAAACTTTGAGGAAATAGTCAAGTTATTTTTCCAACAATTTGTATCTTATGTGGAGAAAGGAGTAACCCTCCAAGATTTATACCTCTTGAAACAAGGTAAAAATGATTTTTTTTTAATTTCCTATCTCTATGGATAATTTTAGTCAAATTATTAAGATACACCCTACCTCCTCAAGACATGCTAGAGGTCTTTATTGGAAATATGCAAGAGCAAATCTCATATGAATTGGAAACAACAATTATTACCCCTTTCAAATAGGTGATAGATCTATAAAGAATAGTAGAGAAGGCTCTTATAAGAATATATGAACTCAATTTAAGTAAATAAGAGAAAATACTAATGAAAACCCCATATAAGAACAAGCATGTAGTTGGTGATGGGGTAACAAATATAAAATCGACCAATAATGTCAATGCTGCTAGTACCTTGTAGAAGTTGGTACTTAGAAAATCCTAATGACCCCCATAAATAAACTTCACTAAACTCAACCAACCTATTCATAAATCCTGAAGAAAATTTTGTAATTTAATATGACTGAACTACCTCCCATAAGACAACCTTACACTACGATAGTTTGGTATAAGCCCGATCAACATTATGGGTATCATAGGGTGGATGGGCACATGATGGGTCAATGCAAGAGGTTAAGACATATGGTTCATGACCTAATATATTATGATATTATGGTTGTGGATGAATCTCAACTCGCTCCTAACCACAAACCTCCAATCGATAAACCTCCTACTCAACAAACACCTACAACTAATCAAGATATAGGGATCTTCCAAAATCCCCTACCCAATCATGTGCAATAGACAACCAACCAAGCTTCATATAATCATATGTCACCTCCCTACAATAACATGGTTGGTATAATAGCAACTACCACAAGGTAGCAAGCTCAAGATCAACTGACTCAACAAATTCAAGAGCAGATAAGTTCAACCTCCAACTAACCTTCTAGACCACCCTTAGTTCTTAAGAGTACCCAAAAAAGGAGCACAAGTGTAGAAAAACCAACCTTAGTGTTGAAACCACAACCAAAATTCTCCTTTGACCTCCAACAATAGTTAAGTAACACACTTGCCAATATATCCCTCTTAGAGATTTTATAAACTTCCCCTACTCGTAGGAAAGCCTTGATGAAGCTTCTAAATAAACAATTTGTCCTACAAGATCTCCCCCCTAGTAACTTAGCTAATGTTGTAGGTAATATTAGGATAAATCACATATATTTTTATGATGATGATCTTCCTTCCTTAAACTTACAAGGGGATTCTCCCCTTTATATTATTGGATATATTGGAAAAAAGTTCATCAAGAGGATCTTGGTGGAAAATGGTTCCTCCCTCAATATATGCACTTATAAATTCTTCCAAAATTTTAGACTTAAGGAGGAATATTTAACCAAATTTTATGTCATCATAAAATATTTCAACAATGAGTCCCAAGAAGCCTATGGTATCCTATCCCTTCCCCTTAGGGTAGGACCCAAGATCTTAGATACTTTGTTTTATGTGGTATCTTGCCCAACATATTTTAATATTCTTCTTGGACACCCTTGGATCCATGCAATGAGGATTTTCCCTTATAATCTTCACCAATATTTGAAATACGAATTTAAAAATCAACTTATCACCATCTTGGATGATCCCCATCCATTCCAATATTGTTCAATGGTTGAGAAAGCTCAATATAAAATCAATTTCTATCCAACTATTTCTCTTCATAAGCTTCCTCCTTCTGCTTCTTCTACTTATTCTTTTCATCGTCCTTATTCATCATCTAAAGTCACCAAGGAGTTTAAAAACTTTAGAATAAGTGAGGAACTACCCATCATAATCTCATCACAAGATTAATCCAATCAGCTAGTCGACATTCCTCTTATGGATTTAGCCCAACTACCACTTTCACCCTGAACTATGGGTTTTACCCATAAAAAGGGTGTAGTACACATAGGTATGTGTACCTTTATCTATGCAAGAACATACCATGAAGAAAATATCCATGGTAGAAACCCCTCCATAATAGATATAACCTTCACCCATTATTACTTATCCAATGATTACTTACTTCCTAAGAAAATCCTAGCTAGTATGAGATATGCAGGTAAGGGTTTGAGGCCATAATAGTGAGGTATTCAAGAGCCTTTGGAAGTTGAAATTTGGCATGGGAGATGTGGTATAGGCTACATACCAAACAAAAACCAAATCTTACCAATTAATTATGATCAAGTTATCACCTTTTTTAAATTCAAGGATCATCATGGCTTAGAGTGGAGTAATGAGGATGAGGGACCCCATTTTTCCTCTAATATTTTGTTTTGTAATGTGAAAAACTTAGTTCGCCATGAGTTAATAGTGAATCCAAGAGATATGCTTAAGGGAATACTCATTGTGATATGGCTCATGAGGATATCCTTTGAAGTATATTTTTATTTGATGGGTCAATCCCTTGTTTCGCCCATGTTCAAACTTCTAAGTTTCAAGAGGATTTAATTCTTATGTCTCCCAAAGACCTTAAGCAACTAGGATTTATCCTTGCTCTCATAACTATTATGATGAATATCACATCCTCATTGAGGATACCCTCAACATTAACATAGGAACCAAAGAGAGCCCTAGACTCCTTAAGCTGGGAAAAACCATTTCCATGGATGAGTAGGAGCAATTGACCAAATCGTTAAAAGAATTTTAAGATATTTTTTCTTGGTCATATGTCAACATGCTAGGTTTTTACCCCTCCTTAGTCATCCATCACCTATTTGTAAGACCCAATGTCAAAAATTATAAGCAAAATATTAGGAAGGTGCATCCTAAAGTTGCCCTCTTAGTCAAGGAGGAGCTCCAAAAGCTCCTTGACATCAATTTTATCAAGGCCATCAATTATTCTGATTGGATCTCCAACATCGTTCCCATAGCTAAGAAGGAAGGAACAATTAGAATATGTACCAAATTTTGGGACATCAATTTTTATTTTCCTAAGGATTACTTTCTCCTACCTAACATAGACATGATAGTAGAATTTACTATTGAATGTGGAATGCTATCATTAATGGATGGTTTCTCGAGAGATAATAAAATCAGGATTGACCTTGAGGATCAGGCCAAGATAACTTTCATAACTCCATGGGGCATATTCTATTATAAATTCATGCTCTTTGGCTTGAATAATGATGATGCCACATAAAAAAGGGCCATGACATATATATTTCATGACTTGATGCACGATATTGTTGAAGACTATGTGGATGATCTTCTTGGTTGCTCTATTAATCAATAAAATCATGTGCAAGATTTAAAACATATTTTTGAAAGACTTTGAGAATACAAAGTTCATCCTAAGCCCTCTAAGTGTGTGTTTGGAGTCACATATGGCAATATTTTAGGCTTCATAGTGTCTAGGAAAGGTATTGAAGTAGATCCTACCAAGATAATGGTTATTACTAACATACCTCCTCCCCATAACCTTACCTAGCTACATAGATTGCAAGGATAACTTCAAGCTATTTATCATTTCATAGCCTAGTTAGCTGATAAGTGTCAAAACTTTATTAAGATACTTAAGAAATATGTAGAGTTCAAGTGGGACACTAAGTGTTAAAATGCATTTGATGAACTCAAAAAGTATCTCACTTTCCTACCTGTCCTTATCCCACCCAATCGAAATAAGTATTTAATGTTTTATATAATAGCCACAACCCAATATTTAAGGGTCATGCTAGCTCAAAATTATGATCATAAAAAAGAGCAATCCATCTACTATATTAGTAGAATCCTCATTAGCTATAAAAACTGGTGCACTTCCTTAGAGAATATTTTCTCATTATAGTGTTCACCTCTCAAAATTTGAGACACCACATGCCCATAAGACATTAGTAGTCATAATGTTTGATCCTCTATACCACTTAATGTCAAAGCTCCACATTTTAGGTTGAGCCACTAAGTGGATCTTAGCCCTTAGTGAGTTTGAATTAACCTTTATAGGTCAAAAGGTTGTAAAATATTAGGTGATTACTAACCAACTAGTCATTGCTCCCTTAGAATCCACCCATCCCTTAGTCATAAAATTTCTTGATGAGTGCCTTAGCCTAGAAGTAGATGACCCTAATTATTGATCATTATTTTTTGATGGAGCCTTTTTATTAAATGGTTTTGGGGCTAGAATCATTCTAGTCACCCCTAAAAAATAATTGATCCCCTTCTCCTTGAAGCTATGTTTCTCTTACGCTAAAAACATTGTATATTATGAAGCTTTAATCCTAAGTCTTAGAGCAACCTTAGCCTTAAAATTTAAGAACCTTTTCATATTTGGTGATTCTCAACTTGTGGTTAATCAAGTTAATGATGTTTATCAAACCAGATATGATAAACTATAAACCTTACAAGGATATTTTCACCAAGCTCTTATCTGCCTTCAATAGGGTAACCATAGAGTCTGTCCCTAGATCCTCCAATTGCCATGTAGATACCATGGTTGTTGTTGCATACATTATCCCCTTAGAGTTATAATATGATAAAGCAACCATTATCATCATACAACTTTGAGAGCCCACAACCCTTAGCTCTTGTCTAGTTCCATTAGACATCCTAAACATCAAATTTTCTCAATCTGGGCCTTGGTAATCAAACATATTTAATTTTCTTAAAGATGACACAATGCATGATGGATTAGATTTCAAAAAGTAAACTATTCTATGAAAAATAGCATGCCAGTTTGTTATAATTTGTGATACTTTATATCAACGTTCTTTCTAATGCATCCTCCTATGATGCCTTAATTCTTATGAAGCTTGACAAGCCCTAAGTGAAGCTCATGAAGGATCATGTGGAGGCCATTTTAGCAAAAATGTCATTGCCAAAAATATCCTTAGGATAGGTTATTATCGGCCTTACATGAAGAAAGATGCATGTGACTATGTTTGATATTGTGATAAGTGTCAATGTCATGACAAATTTATTCATGCTCCTTCTTAAAACCTTTAGGTTATTTCTTATCCTTGGCCATTCTCCATATGGGGGTTGGATATTATTAGTAATATTAACCCCATGTCATCTGATGGTTACAAATTTATCATCATGGAAATAGATTACTTCACCAAGTGGGTCGAAGCCATGCCCTTGGTCTTGCATGTCTTCCATAACCCATGTCAATGCCCATGACAAATATCGCTTGCTAGTGTGGCACACAAAGAGCCTCACCACCACCCTATAGAGTACAATCATAAGTTTCCCAACCCTATATCATTGTGGTATCTCATAAAAATGAAGCCCACTCTGGTGGATTATGTTTTAGATCTCTTGATAGCCTCTAAAATGTTGCCTGAGTCACTTGTTCTTTGGAGATCATCCTCCCTCTAATGGAAATACTCAAGATGTGCCACATATCCTCCAATGTGATGATCATCTTACCCATCGGTAGTCAAAAGTTGGATGACTTTAGATACCATATCTTAGCAAATGCCATTAGTAGCACTCTCTTAGCCACCACTAGGGCATCTCTGCTAGATGCAGTAGCCCCATAGCCCATATGACATCCTAGTCAACCATTGTGAGCTATCCCACAACACCCTCTAGAGTGTTTGGTCACCACTTCCTAATATTGAGCACATCTTACTATAAAAACAATATTAATATAATTTAATTAGTTCCATCATCATAATAATAAAAAAATAAAAAATAGAAATATATATTTTTTAACGCACATTAAGCTTTCTACCTCTCTTCTCTCTTTTTTCTTCTCTCTATCTCTCTTTCTCTTTTATTCTATGAATTAATGCCCTATTACCATAGGGTATGAATCCATGAATTTGCACCCTATAATCCTAGAGCATAAATTCATTCATTACCAGATTCCTAACCAAATTCATAGTCAACCCCCGAATTCATGTTGGGGGTTCGCACAATGGATTCTCTAAAAAAATCTAAAAAAATAAAAAATATGCTTAAAATATAATATAACCTAGTCTAGAGGCTAATTTTTAAGGTATACCCATGCTTGGTATACTGTGGTGTTAGCTTCACCCATTGTAATGGTCGCACGTGATGAGCACTAGAAATGCTCATATTTTGTACACATTTTCTTGATCATTATGCGGTTGTATAATAAGGATTGCATACTTTTATAAATTATTATATAGATATTTGATGAAATTATGCGTGTTATCTAATTTATGTGTTTTCAGTGTGTTTTTGTGGAATTGCAGTTGATTTAGTTAGATTTGGATCAGTCGAGGTCTCTTTATGGACCTGGCACTTTGTTTCTTTCGGGTTCAATGCAGAAAAGATAGGCGCCTTCCTCTTCTAGGAAGGCGCCAAATGGGAGTAGGCACCTTCCTCTTCTAGGAAGGTGCCAAATGTAAGTAGGCACCTTCCTCTTCCAAGAAGGTGCCAAGCGGAAGTAGGCGCCTTCCTCTTCCAGGAAGGCACCAAGGAAAGACAAGCACCTTCCTCTCCCAGGAAGGCACCAATAGAAGGTTAGTGCCTTCCTCTCCTAGGAAGGCACCAATATAAGTTTAGCACATTCCTCTTCTAGGAAGGTGCCAAAGGAGAAGAAGCACCTTCCTCCCATAAGGAAGGTGTTGACGGGAAGGTGCCACTAGAAGGCAAGCGCCTTCCTCCCATAAGGAAGGCACCGATGGGAAGGCACCACTAGAAGGCAAGTGCCTTCCTCCCATAAGGAAGGCAAAAATGGGAAGGTGCCACTAGAAGGCAAGCACCTTCCTCCCATAAGGAAGGCATCGATGGGAAGGCACCACTAGAAGGTAAGCACCTTCCTCCCATAAGGAAGGCACCGACAGGAAGGTGCCACTAAGAAGGCAAAGTGCCTTCCTCTCACAGGAAGGCACCAATAGAAGATAAGTGCCTTCCTCTTCTAGGAAGGTGCCCATGGCAATAAGGTACCTTCCACATAGGGAAGGCGCCCCTATTCTTCGCCCGTTGACCAGACAAGCATGACATGGACAAAAGCGACTAGTGCAGTTCCAACTCTACGTCAAGTAGAGCTAAATTGGGGATCGCACCAATGTATGAGAATGTCCTACCAATGCCAGGTGAAGCACAAACCAATCAGCGAACACGCCATCGATAGAACCGAATGCTAGTTTTAGTAGACGTCGATTACATTTACTAGACTGTCTTAGTTTAGTCTGGGATGAATCGACTATTACAACTTCTTTGTAATAGAAGTTCTGTGGGTGTGCTATATAAACACACGTAGACCTGTCTAAAGATATATAGAAAATATATAGAAATAGAGAGATAGAAATAAGATATACAGAGAGGAGATAGAATATTTTTGTAATACTTTGATAATTATAATACAGTTCTAAAGAGTTCTAAGTGCGTGTTCAGCTGGGAGGAAGCTGCTGGAGCCTAGGCCCACTCCAAGCCAGTATTTCTTCCCCTAATTTTCTTGTATTCTTTTCTAGATTAGTTTACTATTTTATAAGATTGTTTATCGCATCGATATTTCTAGTATTTGCAGTAGGTTCATTTCTAGGAATGTGTGGATATTTTCTTTTTGTAGATTTAATCGTTTGTTTACGTAAATTATTGAGGAGTGCGTGAATGATTGACAACCATTTGAAACACCCCCCAATAGTAGAACTAGCGGACTCATCTCAAGTGGTATTGTAAGCAATCTTATTCAGACCCTTTGCAAGTTTACGAAGCTCCCTGGGTTGATAAATTAAATGCACGGGCATGTGACAAAAGTAGGAAAAAGTTAACCTTGTTTGGCCCATAACATTTTGGCATCGTTGTCGGGGAAGCGTCTCAACTAGATTATTTACAATACCTAGAAACCTTCCATCTGACCTTGTATGAGTTCTTCAAGAAGAAGAGGACCGGACGGTCGGTTTATAAGAACCAATCCATCAGAACCTGAGTTAGTCGAGCATTCTAAATTTGAATTAGACTCGCCCGACCCACCAGCAATCCATTGGAGTGAGGAGCCACACTTTGTGCAAAGTGCCTCCTCATCCCATCAATGTGGGGAAGAACGAATCATCATAAATCCCCTGTTTAATAGGACACCCTTAGAGGAAGCCCTATTGTGGAAAGTTGTAGAAGATCGGACGATAGCACCAGAAAACCTTAGAGCCTTGACTCAGAAAGTCTTAAATGACCATAAGGCCATAAACACTACATTTGAGACCACATTTCCTAAAAAAATGGCTGACAATGAAGAAGTCTCATCTGGCTTTAGTTTCTCGATTGAGGAAGGAGTAGGAGATACCAAAATGAAAAACATATCCCCTGCTCACCTTTCGACCTTTAGAGGATACCCAGCTGAGGACCCTGACCTATTTTTAT
The DNA here is from genome assembly GCA_028583015.1 of Wollemia nobilis. Classification (NCBI taxonomy): domain Eukaryota; kingdom Viridiplantae; phylum Streptophyta; class Pinopsida; order Araucariales; family Araucariaceae; genus Wollemia; species Wollemia nobilis. The sequence goes on from JAQPPZ010000521.1 coordinate 18,838,312, forward strand.
TCAAGTTTGATGTCTTATGCAGGTCTATGGACTACAAATATGATACGTAGAAGCTAAAACTCTTTCCTTCCATGTTGGACGATGCAGCTCTATGGTGGTTCATCGGTCTGGGAGACAAACACATTGCCACTTGGGATCAAATGAAGAGGCTCTTTTTAGAGCAATACCAAGATTTTGAGAGAGCAAGAGACTCTAGAGAGGAGGTCCTGAGCATGACGTAGAAAGAATATGAGTCTCTCAAGGAATACTGGGAGAGATTCAACTTCAATCTTCAACGATCTCCTCACACGAGACTATTTGATAAGTCCCTCAAAAGCATATTTTTGAGAGGACTTACCAATGAATCATTGGAGGCTCTTAACATGATTTTTGGAGGTGATGTCTACCAGCACGCTATGGAAGACATCCAACAACTATGCCAGAACTACTCAAGAAGGAGAGGCAAGACCACTTCTAGAACCATGAAAGTGACTGCTTCAGTCATGAAGATAGAAATAGGTAACATGTTGGAAGATTTAAAGAGCGAAATGCTCTCGTCTCTAGCATTACAGATGGATACGCTATTGTTAGAGAAGAAGAAGCAAGAAAATGAAGCAGCATTGGCTTATTTCTATCCAAAATGTAGAGGGAAGCATGCAAAGAATGCATGCCTAGAGAACAAAGTCAGAGTATGCACTGTGTGCAGGCTAAACCATAAAACTCGATTGTGCCCACAACTGCCTAGTAATCAGGAGGAAGCTGAAAGCGTGGATGCCTATTTTATAGGCAATCGAAAGAGTTGGCCACAACCCCTTGCGAGGAATATGCCAACCAGAATGTCGTCATATGGAGGAGGACCATACATGCACCAAGGTCCGCCTCAACCACCTAACATGGGGTGGTGGGGGCCATCACCCTGGTCTAATGCACCCCCAACAACATTCCCGAACCAGCAGCCATGGATGCCATATCCATATCCTGGGCAATAGTGGAGAGGCCACACTCCATGGAATCAGGCTCCATAGAATGTAGCACCAGCTCACCCCCAATAGAACTTATCGACATTGTCGATAGTAAGACCTACGTAGCTACCCGCACAATCGATGGCAAATCTAAATAATAGGGTGAATCAGCCAACATACAACGTGGAGGGTGAGATGTATCCGATGTACCATATTTAGCTTAGGTCTAGTAGACAGCTAGGAGTAGGAACACCTCCACTGGTAGAAGAGGAGGAAGAGGTAGAAACACCTCTTGTAGAAGAGGTGATAGAAGAAACGCCTGAGAGAGAAAAGGCTCCATTTCCCAACCGGCTACAAGAATAGAGGAAAGTAATGCAGCCGGAGTTTGATATCGTGTCTAGCTTGAAGAACCTCACCATGACAATCCCATTATTTCAAGCCATTCGAGACGTTCTGATATATACCAAGGCGATAAGAGAGATGTGTCTAAGGAAGCCAGGATGAAGAGCAACCCAGACTATCAATGTCATGGGTAAACTGGCAGATTTGATGATGGGAAAAATGTGCCATCCAAAGTATGCAGACCTAGGCAGCTCGATGTTGACTATAAAAATTGAGGGACATTCCCTATCCAATACGTTGGTCGATCTCGGAGCAGCCATCAACGTAATGCCTCAGGAGACCATGCAGAGGCTACAACTCACAAACCTAAAACCCACTATGATAGTATTGCAGTTGGTCGATCGATCGACCGTGGCATCGAAAGGAATGTTGGAAGATGTAATAGTAATAGTCAATGCATGGGAATACCCAACCAACTTTTTAGTCCTGCAATCTAAGACTAGGTTGGGCGGTTACCCGCTCATCCTGGGAAGGCCATGGCTAGCAATAGCTAATGCCTACATCAGCTATCGGGATGGGTTGATGACCATATCTGATGGGAAGAACATTAAAATATTGACTATTTCACCCCCAACTCAATCCATCGACTCAGTAGGAGAACCCATGTTGATCGAGCATGAAAATCTTGAGCTATCCATGATCCAACCGATGATGACGTTGGATGAGTTGGTAGAAGAAGATGAGGATGGCGCTATTGTGGAGTTCCTCCATGGGGAGTCCTCCATCCCCATACCTGGATCACCGTTGGCTGGTGCCCAAGATCACCACATTCAATAGATACACGTCGGGCCAGGAAGAATGTTGAATGTCAGCAGTGGGTTGACTCCCACACAATTGATGAAAGTAGAAGAGCTCCTAGTTAGACACCAATAGGCATTTGCATGGGATTACAAAGATATTTAGGGCATCAGCCCAAAAATTTGTACCCATCGGATATACCTCGATGATCAAACAACTCCAAGCAGGCAGCCACAGAGAAGAATGAATCTGGCAATGAAGGACATTGTCAAGGAAGAACTACAAAAGCTCTTGACTATCGGATTCATCTATCCAATTTCTGATAGTGAGTGGGTATCACCATTAGTGGTAGTCCCTAAAAAGAATGGGAAATGGTGAATCTATGTGGATTACAGAGCATTGAACAAGGTGACCAAGAAGGACCACTTCTCGCTCTCGTTCATTGATCAAGTCTTGGATACACTCTCGGGGAAGAAGTATTTCTCCTTTCTGGATGGATTCAGTGGATACAACCAGATCCAGATAGGAGAAGAGGATCAGGATAAGACAACGTTCACCTACCCATGGGGAACGTTTGCCTATCGGGTATTACCTTTCGGATTGTGCAATGCACCTGCCACCTTTCAAAGGGCGGTGCTTAGCATATTCTTAGACATGATGGGAGACGCGGTCAAAGTATACATGGATGACTTCACCGTCTATGGAGAAACCTTTGATGAAGCAATGACGAATTTGGAAAGAGTGCTCGAAAGAAGCAAGGAAAACAATTTGTCCCTGAGCAATGAGAAATGCTTCATGATGATGCAAGAAGGCATCGTACTGGGACACCACCTCTTCATAGAAGGAATAAAGGTTGATAAAAGAAAAATTGAGGTCATCAAGGACCTACCCAGCCCTAGAACATAGAGAGAGGTAAGGAGTTTTCTTGGATCAGCTGGGTACTATCGGCGATTTATCATCGAATTCAGCAAAATTGTGAAACCACTGCACACTCTATTATCTAAGGATGTGGAGTTCAACTGGATGGAAGACTGCGAGGAAGCATTTCAGTTGCTCAAAGAAAAACTGATATCCACACCGGTTCTAAGAGGACCAAATTGGGCCATACCATTCCATATCTACTGTGATGCATCCAACAATGCGATTGGAGCAGTCCTCGGATAGAAGGATGGCAAAGAATTTTATGCCATCTATTATGTCAAAAAAAACTTGGTAGGAGCCGAGCTCAACTACACGGTGACGGAGAAGGAGTTCCTTGTAGTTGTGCATGCCATAAACAAATTCTACCATTATATCATCGGGTATAAGGTAATTGTCCACATGGACCACGTGGCTATCAGATACTTGATGAGCAAGCCAGCCATTGGCAGAAGAATTATCAGGTGGCTCCTATTACTATAGGAATTCAACATCACAATAGTCGATAAACCAGGCAAGGACAATGTCATAGCAGATTTTCTATCCAGATTGATACCAAAAGACCATGCAATAGTGGAAGACCAATTTTTGGATGAGCATTTGTTCACCATTAGTGAGCAAGTCCCATGGTATGCAGATATAGCCAATTACTTGGCCACCGAAAGAACCTCACCTGCTCTCTCTTTTCGAGAAAAGCAGGCGGTCATAGAGAAAAGTGCATCATTCATATGGGTTGATGGCCTCCTATTCAAAAGAGGACATGACCAGATTATAAGGAGATGCATAGCAGAGCAGGAGTTCTCAGAAGTACTCAAAGCATGTCATGACGAACCATGCAGAGGACACTTTGTAGGGAAATGAACTGCCTACAAAATCCTATAGGCTGGGTACTTTTGGCCCACTCTATTCAAGGATGCGGTTACGTACACCAACCAGTGTGATGAATGCCAAAGAATGGGCAGACCAACCCATCGAGATGAAATGCCCCTCCAACCTCAGGTACACCTAGAACCTTTTGATAAGTGGGGCATGGACTTCGTGGGACCAATTAACCCACATTCAATAGGGAGGAGGTTTATTTTGGTCTGTACAGATTATGTCACCAAATGGGTTGAAGTTCAAGCGTTGAGAGACTCAAAAGAAAGAACGGTCACCGATTTCCTATTTTCTCACATTTTTACATGATTTGGGGTCCCTAGAGAGATAACAACAGACCAGGGGCCTCAATTTACCTCCAGATTGATCAAGGAGCTGATGGAGCAATACAGAGTTTGGCACAATAAAACTACACCCTACCATCCATAGGCAAATGGGCAAGTGGAAGTGACGAACAAGGAAATAGAGAACATCCTGATGAAGACCATGTAGCAACATAGAAAATATTGGGCTACATGGTTGTCGGAGGTAGTCTGGGCATATAATACCACGTGGAAATCCACCACAGGCTTCACACCCTTCCAATTGGTCTATGGGAAGAGTGCGATGATGCCCATTGAATTCAAAATCAAGACATTGAGAACGGCTTTAGAGTTGAACTTGAGCTTGGATGATGCTCAAGAAGAAAGGATTCGATAGCTCGATCAGCTGGATGAAATCCAAATGGACGCTCTGTAGAGAATGAAAATCATACAGAAGCAAAGAAAGTGGTGGCATGATCACCACATTAAACTAAAGCAGTTCCAAGAAGGAGAATGGGTGCTATTGTATGATTCTCGGTTCCAAGAAAGAAAAGGTAAATTAATGCAAATATGGATGGGACCGTATGAGGTGGTAGAGCTCATCAGGAATGGGGCAGTGCACATTAGAATAATCGATGGCAGCAACACCGTGTTAACGGTTAATGGCCACCGACTGCACCCCTATAACACATCTGAAACCTTGTAGGTGGAATCCAGGATAGACGTGGGGGAGACCCCATCACTAGAATATTCATATTAATCTATGGAAAACAACATACAAGAGAATAATCACTCTAAATGTCTTTAAGACAGAAAGAAGAAAAAAATGAAGAATTTGAGAAGCCTATGATGAAAGATGCCAATTGTGACAAATTATTTAAGGACCATGATGATAGATGCATGTTGTGACACTAATGATCTTCATCAAAAGAAAAAGAGATTTGTGATACTTATGATTAAGATCTATGACAAAGACATATGAACTTGTTCTAAGAGTAGATGTTGCATATGATACAAAAAATTTGTATATGGTTCATGAAGACAAAGAGTTGACACAAATTATATGTGAAAATAATCATTGCAATGATAATGGTGACAAAGATATTGGGATAGCTTTTTGAATAGGATGTAGTTCTAAAACAATTGGGCAAGAGAATATTGTAAATAAAACTAATGAAGACCAAATTGAAGATATTTATGAAAATAATGAAAATGAACATAATTAATTTGGATGGATACTTGGTGTGATAAAAAACCATTCAATTTAGATCCATTTTTTAAACCTTGGATGAGATTACTTCAATATAAATATGATGATAGGGTTTCAAACATTTTTTACAAGGATCGAGAAGGAAGATACAAATGGAAATAATATTTTTTATAAGTATACATGACATTGATGCTAGGAGGAAATTGAGTAGAAAGATAACAACTTTAATTATTTTGAGGTATGCCAAGGATAAATTAATTTGGGAGTTGAATAGCTCAGGAGAATACACAACAAGAAGTGGATATAATGTTCAACACCAACATAATAATCATATCACTAGAATTTAGAGAGATATTTGGGATAGCCCAAGCATTCCTAAAGTCAAAATGTTTGTTTTTCTAGTAGGTCATAGAAGAATTTTATCCTGGGATAACCTTATGAAAATGGGTTTTCATGGACCCTCTAAATGTGTTTTTTGTAATAAGGAGGAGGAGAGTATTGACCATCTCTTGGGACATTTCTCAATAGTTTGGAATCTATGGCAATGGATTCTTAATATGTTTGGTAAATGCATGGTGATGAATAGAATAATTGAAGATTGGTTAAAGCAATGGCAGAGCACTTATAAAAGTGAGGCTTTATAGAAAATATGGGATATATAAAAAGATACAATACTTTGGACTATGTGGCTATAAAGGAATAGAAGAATATTTAAAGGAATAGAAAGCAGTTTAGAGGTAATGAAAAAGAAGATATGTTTAGCCATAGAGGAGTCTAAACCAAAACTATCAACTCACACAATCACTAATTTGGAAGCAGAGAGTCTTGATAGATGGAGTGAAGTCATTAAATGGAAATATGATGTTGGGTACAAGAGAAGAAAAAATAAGGTAAAGAATATAAAGTGGAAACCACCAGATGTGGAGTGGGTTAAGTTGAATTTTGATGGAGCATCTAAAGGAAACCTAGGACTAGTAGGAGAAGGAGGAATAATTAGAAATAATAGAGGAGAGATTTTGTCTCATTATGCTTTCAATTGTGGATTTAAGACAAATAATGAAGTTGAAGCTTGGGCAACTTTAGAAGGATTAAAAATATGTAATCAAATGAAATGGAATAGATTTTTTATGGAAGGTGATTCTCTCATAGTAATAAATGTAATTTTGAGGAAAGCAGAGGCTCCATGGAACATACAAGAGATAATTATGGAAATTCAAGATCTTGCTAAAAAGTTTGAAGAAATCAGGTTTACACATATATTAAGGTAAGGAAACAAATGTGTAGATAAGCTCTCCAATAGAGGGGTTTGATTGAGGATCATGAAGTTAACATCTCCTTTCCATGGTTAGAGGAAGTAGAAAGTTTAGTTGAAGCTAAAAAAAATTGTTGATTACCTAAATAGATTAATGTTTAAGATTTAATTTAATATTTTCCATTGATAATATCTATTTTATTTTGTAAAAATAATGTGTGTTCATGTAGACTATTTATTATAAATTTTGTGGTTGTACTTGTGTTTCAGGAAGAAAACTAGCAATCCATATTTGGTAAAACAAACTATGTTAGTAAGATGTTTTGGAAATATTACTCTAATAATATGCAAGGCATAGATACTAGAGGTGAATTTTTGGCATTGTGAAGGTTTCTATAGAAAAATTTCAAGAAATATGCTAAATTCTAGAGTAATTGTATTCATATAGATATTTGAAAAGATCTAGAAAATGAAAATCAAGAATTCAGATATTTTATGTAAAATGATGTAGGTTTCTAACTATAGCATCTCAATTGAGATGAGAAGTGTATCTATTTTTAAACTCTCAAGCTCTAAATAAGAGAGATGTAATTTGTTAAGGGTGGAGGACCCGAGTACAACCCCTTTTTATCAAGCAAAAAAAATGAAAATCATTAAAAAAATCCTAAAGGCACTGATGTTTTAGATGATGAGATAAAGGGAGTTGAAAATAAGTTGATAGATAACAAATGAGAACATTATGGAATACATGGACACAAAAGAGAAAGATGTTGGAATCTTCATTGTTGTGAAATTTATGGAGGTAACAATCATTCTCAAAAATATTATTGGTACAAAGGAAATAATATTTTTGGATGGATAAACACAATAACAAGAAAAACACTAAATGGATTTCCTCGGAAATATTTTTTTAAAATTTAGATATGGTCAAAGGAAAGGTATGCACTTCTTCAAAAATAGATCATTGGATAACAAGAAAGAATACAAGAAGATAAATACTGAAGACTAAAAGTCTTCACACCAAATAATGTAATATGAGGGGTGTTGGAGATATTACATTATTTGGTAGCATTTGTAAATATTAGGGAGTGTGATTTATATCTCCACTAATGTATGTGTCAATGTGTGAGAAGAGTCAAAGTGTCATGTAATAAAGTGTGCAAGTGTGCAAAGTGCCATGTAAGTAATTCAAGATTCATATGTGTAGATGTCAAATATACAAGTTAAGAGTCACATAATATGTAGCAAGATGTAAAGTCAAGAGTCATGAGAGTTTTGAAATATGTGAGAAATAGGAAAGGATGCATCTCTTGGATATGTGAGGAGCAATAGTCAAGTAATAAAAGGTAATTTGAAAGGTTGTATTATGGAGATAAAGCTTCATGCATCATAATCAAAGAAATAAAAAATTGTAACAAATATCGTGTATATTTGATGATACATCAGTAATATTGTGTTTGTTTATTTAGTAATATTATTGTTATTTAATGAATGTGATATTCATTGGTATTGGCTAGATAGTTGATAACATTACATTATGACTAATATTTGATCCTTAATTTTGGACTTGTACGATAATCTAGCAAAACTACCATTGTTTCTTTGATGGTATCTTAGTTTATAGCAACTCTTGAGAAGCTCATTTAGTTCATGTTGACCAAGTTCTCCACCTCTATAGAGGGAAAAACTATTTGTCAAAATGCCCAAGTGTTCCTTTGGAATCTATGAGGTAGATTAATTATAAAATATAGTATCTAAAAAGGGTTCAAGATGGATCCTAACAATATCAAAGCCATTCCAAGGTTCAAATCTCGGGCCTCACCAGACTGAACGCTTGTCCATTCCTTGGTGCTTTTAGCGGTGTAAAAGGTTTAAAATGACTATGGCATGGCGGTTATAGGGGCGAACTACGTGAAGATCTGTGTGGAAGCTTTTAGGGCGGACAACGTAGAATACTATGGTAGCCATAAAAGCTGGACAACCTGCCCAGATTCGTGGTGGCTACTGATTCCACCATGTTAAAAAAATAATAATATCAAAGTCATACAAAATTCACCCCTACCTAAATCCCTCATGTAGCTCCATGGATTTTTAGGTCTAATTTGGTATTTATAGAAATTCTTTTGTAAGTATGGAAATATTGTCACTCCTCTCATTGCTATCACTAAGAAGGATGTATTTTTTTAATACAAGACAATTTTTCAAGCCTTCCATTCACTAAAGGACGTAATGTCTACTACCTTTATTTTGGCTAATCTTGATTTAAAAAAACCTTTTATCATTGAATGTGATGCTTTAGGCACATGTACTGGAGCTATTTTGATGTAGAATGGACACACCTTGGGAAAGAACCTAGGTTGATCCACTTATAAGAAGGAAAATTTATGCATTTTGTATGTTGTAGACAAATGAAAACTTTATTTGTTGGGGTAATGCTTTATCCTCAAGATTAATCATAACAACCTTAAGCATTTCCTAGAACAACCTCTCATGCCCATAAGAATAAATGACTAACAAAGATCTTGGGTTAAGATTTTTTTATTGAGTATAAAAAGAAGAAGGAGAATGTGGTGGTGAATGCTCTATATCACAAACATAAGGATATCATTGCTATCAATGTCATCTCTAGTCCTCTTCCACAATGGCTTTCCCAGCTTCAAGGGGAATGTATTTCTAACATGGAGACTACTTGCATCATTCATAATGTGGATTCTGGATATTCATTACCTTATTTTTTTTCATATGCTAATGGTATTCTCCATAAGAAGGATTACATTTATCTTCCCCTATCGCCAACCATTATGAATAGTATTATCAAAGAATTGCATGCATGTCCTTTAGGTGGACATTCTAGATTATTTAAAACATACAAATAGGTGAAGCAATTTTTTCTTAGAAAGGATAAAAAGTATATGTCAAGACCTTTGTGCCTAAATTTTAGGTATACCAATGGAACGAGGGAAAACTATTAGATATTATATTTTGTTACAACCATTGCCTATTCGTGATCACCATGAGGAGCACATCTCTATGGATCTCACTAAGGTTCTTTCCAAATCTAAGGAAAAATTTGTAATATTTGTGGGAGTGGATTGAATTTCAAAGTACACTATTTTATGACCTATAACATCCCTTCATATCCAACAAGGTTTTCAAGGTGTTCCTCAATTTTACTTTCAAATTACATGGCATGCTCAAGTCCATTATCAATTATTGTGAAAATTGTCTTCACCAAAAATTTTTAGAAGTAATTTTTTTTCTAAGTGATACTCAATTGAATATATCCTCTTCCTATAACCCTTAGTCACATGGAAATGTAGTTATTATAAATAATTATTTGGGTACTTACCTTTGTTTTTTCACCCAGATAAACAATATAATTGGGTTCATTGGCCCTCTTTGCACAAATGGTGGTATAGTAATTCTTATCATTCTTTCCTCAAGATGTCCCCATTTGGGGTATTATATGGCAAGAAAACTCTATCAATGGAAGAATATGTTCTAGAATCCTCCAAGCTATCCTAGGTGGATGATTTGTTAGCAATGTTAGATTGTGCTACAACTCCCTAAATATAATGTATCATATGCCCAAATGTTATGACCTACATTGGTAATACTTTTTAAGAGAGACTATGTATTTATGAATGATAACTTGATGTCTAGTTTTGATGCTTTAGGATGGCTATGCAATATTTATATTGATCTATATTTGAGAAATACGATACTAATGATGTATTGTCAATTTACAGGACCAAGGACTCTTGTGGGTGGAAGAGGTAGAATAAACCACTGAGAACAAGGTACTTGAAAAGAGAAATGATTATTATGGTGACTCAGGGTAAAACGAATGAATACCCTCACATAGATGCATGCATTCTTGCTTTTATAGTGATCATCAATAATTAAACCATCCATAGCTAGAATTTGGTAACCTAGAAGTTATTGTAAGTCTTTAGCTAGGATAGGCAATTGGATTGAGATGACTTCACCCACCTTGTTTGATGCATTTGATTACTCACTTTTCTACACATATGCATTGTCGTGTAAGAGGATTTGGTAAAGAATTCCCTTAGGAAAGGATTAATAGATATAAAGGTTATATTAATTCTTGGCCCATTTAAATACCATACTAATGTTCAATATTAGTATAGGTATTTTATTTGAAATAATCAAATAAGGAAATGATTAATGGTTTTTATTGTAAAATTAAAGTGAATTTGGAATTTTAAATATTGATGCTTTAATATTCTATAATCTCCCTTTCTAACCTTTCATATATTTAATACAAAAATGAAATATTTTATTTAAAGAAAGATATTTTGAAAAGGGAAGAACTATTTTAAATTCAAATATATCCCCTTTTGCCACCTTGAGTAAGCATGAATTTACTTTTGGTAGATGGAATTTATGTCTAAAGTGGACTTTAGGCCTTGGGTAGATGGGTTTTCATGTTAAGAGGGGATGAGAAAAGTAGGATAGAAAATTATTTTGGAAAAGTGTGAATTCATTGGAGAGCATTTCAAAGATACCGTTTTAGAAATTTGAAGAATGAAGACTAAACATGGGAAGCTATTGAATAATAGTAGGTAGGACTTATGTATATTTTACCTTGTTTATATTTTTAGCTAAAATGATTATCACTGCCTTTGTTTTTATAAGTTCAAATGATTGTTTCTTTCGAATTCTAGTTGTGAATCCTTGCTACATTTTTTGACTTTACCTCCCTTAAACTTAGAAGCTCTCTACTTGAACATTGATTTTGGATGAAGTTCTCTTCTGGTGTTCATTTCAATTTGGATTTGAGCCATAAATACCTGTCAAATGAGTTAACCTTTTTAAATTTGACCTAAGAATTGACCTATGTCATTTTGCTACAAACCAAATTGAAACCCTCCATCTGCATGCTCCTTCACACCATGTTTGATTGGTTTTATTGATCGTTTGGTTCTTTAGGATGTCTAACAACATCTACCCCTATTTCATTGTGTTGAATCCATCCAGTCACCCTGTGCTTCAGGTTTTCTATCATAGATGTAAAATCTCCCCTCTTGATTTACCCTAAGACCATCATGGTTGTTAAATTTATAGTAATTTATGTTAAACCATGTTACTGGTTCATTTTGAGTTTCACTTCACCCTATCATAGGGGTGGTTGATGGTAAATCCATCGTCTTCATCTAGTTTGACTTCCCCCCTAAGGTTTAGCCTTAGGGGGTGGGTTTAATGGATCTCTCATCATCATCGCATCATCAAAAAGTGATGAATCTATTGGTGGAGGGGTGTGGGTGAGGGAAGGCCAAAAAGGCCTTCCATGGGAAATATCCCACATGGGATATGCCCTGGTACCTTTGACACCTTAAAGGGATCTAGCCTCCCTTAGTTAGTCGACCATATAGATGTTATTGAGGGGGGTCCACTTCACATAGTGGATCATACTATGTTAGTTAGGGGCATGAACATTGACCTTGGATTTTGTGACATGTAGCTTATATTATATGTTTAACCACTAAATACACTATTGAATTGGTTTTTTTATTGCCATGTGGAATTCCTATGTTTTACCTATGTTTCACCCAATTTTAGGGCTATAAAATATTTTTGTTGAGAGGTAGGGGCTTAATACCACATGCTTGGTGCATGAGCCTCCTTGGTTCCTAAAAGGAAAAGGGCTTACCCTTAATGGTGACCACATTTAGGTGGTCACAAGGAGCCCATATCGGCTACCTTGCTATTAGTTCTAGTGGTTGGGCATGGACTGTGTTGTTACTGTTTGATATTTCTACATGCTATTTGACCTACCTTGTTGTCATTGTTAACCATGTGGTTAAATTGTGGTCTTAATCAAAACCCCCTTTTTGTTTGGATCGATGGTTAATTTATTAAATGAAAAGAATGACATTTTGTTTGCTTAAATTAAAAGAATGATATTTGTTTATTGAAGGAAGAATATTTAATTTATTTAAATTAAAGTAAGGACTTTTAATTGATTAAAGAAATGGTTTTTATGGGTATTTAATTAGTTAAAAGTATGGGCTTTTAATTGATTAAAGAAATGGTTTTATAAGTATTTAATTAGTTAAAAGTATGGGCTTTTAATTGATTAAAGAAATGGATTTTTATGGGTATTTAATTAGTTAAAAGTATGGGCTTTTAATTAATTAAAGAAATGGTTTTGTAAGTATTTAATTAGTTAAAAGTATGGGCTTTTAATTGATTAAAGAAATGGTTTTTATAAGTATTTAATTAGTTAAAAGTATGGGCTTTTAATTGATTAAAGAAAATGGTTTTTATGAGTATTTAATTAGTTAAAAGTATGGGCTTTTAATTGATTAAAAAAATGGATAGTATGGGTATTTGATTAGTTAAAAGTATGGGCTTTTAATTAATTAAAAAATGATCTTTATGAGTATTTTGATTAATTAAAAGTATGGGCTTTTGATTAATTGAAAGAATGTTTATTGAATTATTCTATGCATTGATAAATGATAAATGACTTTCATTCTTAAAGGATAAAATGACTCTCCTTCTATGATGAAATGAATGATAGATGACTTTCATTCTTGGATAATGAATACACTTTGTGTGATTAATGAAAGAAGTATGCTAGTATAGAAAAAGGGAATATTAGATGAAAGAATAGGTGTGGGGAAATTATGGGGTTTCCTCTTGATGGTTTGATTGAATGATTTATGCATAATTACATTGTGTAGATTGTATAGTTGCAATTTGGCATCCAAATTATAAATGCACATGTTTCATAAGTCATTTAGCAAATGCATTTAGTTGCATGCTTCATAAGATCTATGAGTTGTCCTGATCCCTTACTACCATCAATTGAGCGATGGAGAAGCAAGAAGGACCAAGGAGGACACTTAGAACCAAGACATTGACCCTTGATTTATATTGTAGTGAAGCTCTTCTTATGGAAACTTATTGTGGAGTAGACTCTAGCATGAGTAATCTCCTAGTTGGATAATGATGTAATGCTCTATTCTTTTAGTGTGGTGATACTTTTACCCTACTTGGATTATGTAATGATTTAATTTATGAATGGAAGATGTATCTTTTACTTGTTATAAATAAAGGATCTATGATGTCATAGTTTCATAAATTATCATGTTTTGTTAATGTTTTAGATAGAAAATTACATCTTATTTATGTATCTTCCTTTGATGATATTATAGATGTTATCCAATGTTTAATTAAGTAGGTAGACTTAATCACATCCTTTTAAGGAAAGAAAGATTAGGAGATCTTGATGGTTTAATGTAGTTTAGATGATTAGAAATGGTATCTAAAAATGATTATGCTTATGTGTTAGAAGTAGAGAAAGAAACCTAAGGGATTATGGGATCCCTTATGGAGGAACTTTGAGTAATCTTATTCTTCAAGGAACTCTTCTAAAAACCTAAACTAGTTAGATGCATGAAAACATCAATAGATTAAGATAAATGAATTTGGTTATCACTAGGAGTGATGGATGGAATAAGTTAGCTCATCATGGGGATGAGACTGATAGCTTATTTGCATTACGCTTAGTGCACCTGCATAGATGGACTTATGTATGGTGTAGTGATGGGTGTACCCTTTTGATAGACAAAAAGGGATAAGTTAGCTCATTCATGGGGATGAGACTGATAGCTTATTTGCAATACGCTTAGTATACCTACATAGACAAACTTATGTATGGTGTAGGGATGGGTATATCCTTTTGATAGATTAAGGAAGGGGATAAGTTGGCTCATCATGGATATGAGATAGACAACTTAAAATATTAGATTAGGCCTTAGACAACTTCATAGAATGACATACGTTGGATAGGGATATGTAAATCCCTATCGAGTATATGTTTGTATAAAAAAAAAAAAATTCTCTTAGTTTGTTAGTTAGATTTTGGGTTGTTACATTTGGTATCAGAGCTCTAGGTATGATGGACTAGAGGCTTCCATGGAATGTGCTAAGGATTCAGGTATCTTCCTATTTAGGCCTTTGCTTAGTTCTTAAGCTAAAGTCGGGAAGACCTAGAATTTCCAATTGCTAGAATTCCAGAGAGTTGACCCTAGGAAGGGTAGCTTATTTGATATGACACCTTACGTATAGTAAGTGTGGCCATTAGTAATGGAATTAGAAGATAGTTTTAAGAGTAACCCCCTACGTAGAGTGAGGGTGGTCTTAGTAAGAAAACTTTGTAGTTAGCTTATACGAATGACGTATTTAGCTAGAGTTAGTAGTATAGTTCAGGGAAGGAACTGTAACCTAACATATTATTCTTTCTTTTGTGTGACCAGGATAATGGCACCAAAGACAAGAAGAGGGAAGTCTATTCCACCAAATAGATAGACCCGATAGGACAATGTTGAGGGAAGAGCCCGAGATGAAGTTTTGGGTAATTCTAGTAGAGAGGTAGAGAACCTCACTATGGTAGTCACCTTGATGCAAGAACAAATGGAGCAACAGAGACAACTATTGGAGACCATAGTGAACCAGGATTCGTAGGCTAGGAATTTAGAGGTTAGGCAAGCTAATGAACCAACCACTAAAGAATGAGAAGCCAAGGCTCTGCTAGAGATAAAACTGGCCAGGGACATAAAGAATGTTCATACCTCCAAATTCAATGGAAAAGGAGAGGGTGATGCAGTCGAGGCTTGGCTGAGGGAACTAGAAATCTACTTCACTATGAAGAACTACTCTACTAGGACTCGGACAGTATGGGCAACACTGCATTTGCAGGAGATTGGACTGGAATGGTGGGAAACCTTCCAAGAGGAACAAAGAATCGAAGCAGTTGATTTAAAGTGGGAGGATTTTGTTACAGCTTTCAAGAAAAGGTTCCTTACAGAACATTTCTATGCAGCAAAGTTTGAGGAATTTACCAACCTTCAACAAGGAACCAAATCGGTTGAGGTGTACTATCAAAAATTGGTTAAGTTGTTGAAATACATACCAGCCTATGATGAGAAGATGAAGATTCACAAATTTATCTTAGGAGCAGAACCTAAGATTAGGCATGAAGTAAATATGCACGAGCCAAAAACACTATAGAAAGCTTATGACTTGGCTAGAAAGGTAGAATCTCATCTCCAGTTTAACTATGTAGTTTTATCTGAGCAAGATCGACAATCGCTCAAGAAGAGAAATAGTGTTGGTTTCATGAAGTGGGAAGGAGAATAGAACCAAAAGAGTAAAATATTTCCAAAGCCCAAAAGGAGGAATGATGGGAAGCAGGGAAAGTTTAAGAAGAATTTCCAAAAGAGGAACAACAACAACAACAATAGTAATAACAAACCCCAACCACAAAAGCAACCAAATTCGGTACCAGTGGGAAAAATAGGAGAACAGAAACAAGGAGTGCACCTAGGACCCAAGGGTGGGTGTTACAACTGTGGAGGTCCACACTATGCCAATCATTGTCCACATCAACCAGGACCGAGTACAATCAGTGTGAAAGGAAAGGAACCTGCCCACAAGATTTATGCTATGACCGAAAGCCAAAAATTGGAAGGGCAAGCCACCCCATTGCTCTTAAAGGGTAAGATTTTTAATAAAGAAGTAAAGATTTTAATTGATAGTGGAGCTACTAATAGCTTTATTTCTTCTAGTATAGTCAGGGATATGCTGGAAAGACTGAGATATTTGGCACAAGGGTGGAAGGTTGAGTATGGTTCTGGACAAACCTACTCAATGGATCAGTGTTTTCCTATGGCTAAAATTACCCTCACCAATGGTTCTACCATAGGATGTCTTTATGTAGCATTGCTACATGCCTTTGATATTATCTTGGGAATGGACTGGTTACAGGCTCATAGAGCCATAATCAATTTCCAGGATAGATGGATAGAATATTCAAAAAAGGACAAGGGAAGATTAAGGATCCATAGTGAACAAGGATCTTTTAAACCCTAGTTACTATCCACAATGCAACTAAAGAAAACCATCAGGAAAGGAGGAATGATTTATGTTGTGAAACTCAACGAAGTCGAGGAGGATCAGAAGGAAGAAGTGTTTGGAAAACACCCAATCTTGCAAGAATTTAAGGATGTATTTCTCGAAGACCTACTCGGACTTCCTCCTATGCATGAATTCAATTTCACTATCGAGCTAATGCTAGGAGCAGAACCTATCCATAGAGCTCCTTATAGGATGAATCCTATAGAGATGCAAGAGTTAAAAGTACAACTACAAGGGTTGCTAGAAAAGGGACTAATCAAACCTAGTGTGTCACCATGGGGTGCACCGATACTTTTTGTTAAAAAGAAAGATGGTTCTTTGTGGTTATGCATAGACTATAGAATGCTCAACAAAGAAACCATCAAGAATAGGTATCCTTTACCCAGGATTGAAGACCTATTCGATCAATTGAAGGATGCCATGATATTTACAAAGATTGATTTAAAATCTGGGTATCATCAATTAAGGATACGTGAGGAGGACACTCATAAGATGACATTCAAAACCAGATATGGACATTATGAATTTATAGTCTTGCCCTTTGGGCTGACTAATGCCCCAACCACATTCATGAATTTAATGAACAACGTATTTAGAAGGCATCTAGATCAGTTCATCCTCATATTCTTAGATGATATTCTAGTATATTCCTAGGATAGGAAAGAGCATGATAGACATCTCAAAATCATGTTGGAGTTGTTAAGAAAGAATCAACTCTTTGGGAATCTATCAAAAAGTGATTTCTATGTCTTAAAAGTATGATATCTAGGACATATAATATCCATCAAAGGAATTGTAGTGGATCCAGAGAAGATTGAGGCTATTCTGAATTGGTCACCACCCACTAATGTGTCTGAAGTGCGAAGCTTCATGGGCATGATGGGTTATTATAGGTGTTATGTGAAGGATTACTCCAAAATAGCCATTGTAATAACCAATATCCAAAATAAAGGGAAGGAATTTAAGTGGATGACTAAGTGTGAAGCTACTTTTGCATTGCTTAAGTAGAAACTCACCACGGCACCAATACTGAAGATTCTAGATCCTCAAGGAAACTTCTCAGTATGCACTGATGCATCACTAGAAGGGTTAGGAGGAGTGCTTTCACAAGATGAGTCAGTCGTAGCATATGCATCAAGGAAACTCAAGAAACATGAGGTTAACTATGCTATGCATGAAGGTCCAAGGTGTAGACCAATTGGTTCCCCCAAACCCCTTAAGGGGGGAAAAGGTCCAAGGTTTAAATATTAGGCCTCATCAAACAGAATGCTTGCCCCTTTGTTGGTGCTTTCAATAGCGTAAAATATTTAAAATGATTGTGGCATGGTGGTTATAGGGGTGACTACACAGAGATCTGTGTGGTGGCTTTTGAGGTGAACAACACAAAATACTATGGCAGCCATAAAAAGTTGGATAACCTACCCAAATTCATGGAGGCTACTGATTCCACCATTTAAAAAAAAACTATGCTACGCATGATCTAGAGCTAGCAATGGTGGTGCATGCTCTTAATATTTGGCATCACTACTTGGTAGGAAGACCCTTCAAGTTAAAAAATGACCATCAAAGCTTGAGGTACATACATACTTGCCTTAGAAGGAGTCTTTTTCATTTTGTTTAGCATGTCCATTTTGCAGCTAAAGAAATTTTTTTCACTATCTATTGTTTGCATTGGTCTTAAATTATCTTTGTAATATTCTCGGGCAATATTTTATCCCCATGAGCCCCAAGAAAGATCAAGTGACCTAGGCTCCTATGAAAAATAGACAGTTCATTGTAAAATCAGCCTACAAGCTTCTGCTTGATGACGAGTATTTTGTCCTCCAAAAGGACTTAGTTTGGATAAAAAATTTAATTCCAAAAATTGTATTCTTTTCATGGATGGTTATCCAAGGAAGAATTATAACCATTGATAATATGATGCGTAAAGTTATTTGTATCACTAATCACTGTTATCTATGCAGGGCTAATTGGGAGACCATTTATCACATTTTACTTGAGTGCCCTTTTTCCTTGACTATCCTAAGTGGGGTTTTTCAGGCCTTCAATATTTCCTGGGTTAAACTAGCCACCGTACATGATTTGTTCATCTAGTGGCATTGCCCCTTTTAAAGCCAAAGACTTAGATACATGTGGAAAATTTGTCTCAATCACTATCTTTGGTAGGTGTGGTTAGAAATGAACCATAGAGTATTTAATGACTCTATCCATAATCATCAAACTATCATTGATAGGATCCTATACGTTGCCAACGAGAATGTGAACCTTATCCCTTTTGATAGCCGTAAACCTCATCTGCAAGAGACCAAAATTGCTCAATATTTAAGCTTAATCTTGTTAGATGAGTCTGTGCCTAGGGTAGTCAACCCCAGAGCCAATGTTAAGTGGTCCCAACCTCCTACGGGTTGGTTTAAGCTTAATTTTTATGGAATGGCTAAGGAAAATCCTGGTAGAGCAGGCGTTGTCGGTATTGTGCGAGATCATAATAGGAATATGATGCTTGAATTTTTTGAATATTTGGGAACAAGGACAAACAATGAAGCTGAAGCTAGAGCTATGTGGAGAGGCCTTCCAATGACTCAATACTTAGAAGGCAATTTGATCATATAAGGAGACTCTATGCATGTTATAAATCTCCTCAATAATTGGAAAACACCTCCTTGGAGGATTAAAATAATTTTTGAAGAGGCTAGGATCCTTTTCCAGGGAAGATAGGACAGAAAAGCCCAACATGTCTTTCGGGAAGCTAACAAAGTTGTTGATAAGCTGGCCAATTTGGGTGTCGATGGTGACAAAATTTTCAAATGGGAACACGATGTCCCGAGCAAAGTAGAGGAGCTTATTCAATAAGAATGCCAAGAATGATAGTCAAATTTACCAATAGGGAAGGCATTGTAAGTTCGAAGGCTATGAGTATTCCCATATATTTTTTGAAATGGACTCACAATAAAAATTATCCGAGCTATCAGTCTTGGTGGATGTTGCTTGGAAATACCACAAAGACTAATGGGGATAGTCACATGTCAGATAACATGGCTCCTAGTCATCTTAGTAATTTGAGGTTGGTTGACAATCATAGGGAAGGAAAGAAATGGCAATATAAGACTTCGAATCAGAGCCACGTGGACCACCAGATAGCCACCGCCATAAATCTAGCCAACAGGTTCACTTCTCCAAGGCTGATTGGCCAAGATGGGATGTGGTCCCAAAGCATGTCATATATAGAAGAAAGCAATTACCAAATAATTATTAAGAGTAACTATCAATACAGAGCTTGTGGGAGTTTTTTCAATACTCTGCTATGTGTGTCTATAGATTTTTTTTCTCCACTATTTCAAGGAAGGGATCTATGTCTATTTTTTTTTTTGTAATTATGATGCAGGTGTGTTTTATCGGGGTATACCCAAAATGTTGTATGGGAAGTTTCTTTTTGATAATAGGCTATGTGCCTTACTAGATGTAATGGCTTTTGTGGCATGTAGATTTTACATATATAGGATCCTTAGTAAGGACATGTTCATCAACAATCCTGGGCTGATTTTTGTAAAATATTTTGGGTCAACCTGTAAACCCGGTATTAATGCTATAGTATCTTATCTACCAAAAAAATAAAATCAGCTCTAAATTATTTGGGTCCTTTACCTTCCAAGTTGTGATGTTCTTATCATATCTATCAAAAAATCATTATCAATTACTCATACAAACTTCGATTTCTTTGTACTAGTTTCCACTCTCATTCTCCACCAGTCCACTATCTTAGCTTCATTCCATTTCTTTTTACCCTCAACTTCTTTGATCATAGACTCCTGTAATTGATGGTTTTCATTCCTATCTGAATCAAAATCAACTACCTATTCGTAGAAATATAACCATGGGGGAAGTTGTTCCATCTTGGAAAAATTCCAATCTAATGGGGTATTTTTCTTATTATTCCTTCCCTTTTCAAAATGAGGCCTTGATGTCTTCTCAAACTTGTGGGCCTTCTCTCCATTAAGATCAATGTTCCTCTTGCAAAATTTGTCATTTGGGTCATATCTCCACCTCTGAGGGATGTAGAATAGGCCTAGCCTATCCAGATACTAGGTAATTTGTTCACCCTGGTCCTTTATGGTGATAGTTATATCTTTGACACTATGGTAGATCAATAAACACTTTCTTTTCTTCCCAGAGCCATAGTTCATATTAATAGAATATTCTTGCCTCAAATATTCTAGAGCTAACAATATGTTTATGATAAAATGAGGTATAAAAAAAGGCTTACTCATGAAGCCATACCATCTGATCACCATGCCTTCTGTAAGGATTTACTAGTCTCCTTCTTCGATACCTTCTATTCTCAAAAATTCTATGGCCAATGGTGGTAACCTAGGGAATTTCCCATACATTATCTTCAGTGCTGGCCCTAGAAATTCCAAGTTAAATATGTAAATAGACTTAATACTCCTCAAATAAGTAGACCAATAGTATACATGGATAGGGTCTCTTTGGTCATTCTTTTATTTTATCAAAATCCATGGCATGATCTTCCTTATAGTAGAAAATAACATCCCGAACAATATCAAAAAGAGGAAGTATCAAAATCCCTTTTCATTCTTACTAATTTTTCATGTATTCTTTGGGCAAGGAAATTTGACCAATCAAAGTAAATGGTCTTAATACCCTTATTTTCTACATTTGGTTCATACATTTTTTCATTCAAAATATAGTAAGCAGTGGCTATTTTCTAATCTCTCATGAGTTGGTTTGAATCCAAACCCTCCAAACAAGCTAGCATGGGATAAAACTCTGGGTTAGAAAATTGGTCAATGGGGATTGGGACTTCAAGCATCTCATCTTCCTCTATTATTAAATTGGAAGCGAAGCCATATTTCCATGACTTCCTTTTCTTCAGAAGCCATTAATGAAGCATAAACCCTAGCTTGTTTTGCTATATCAAATTGTTTAGGTTCTAAGGGTGGGCTTACCCCTATGGAAAACAAATCATGACAAGCTTCTTTGGTAATGGTAAATAATGTCATGCCATTAGCTATTTTCACTACCCTCCTCTTAGGATCATAAAATTTGATGATTGCAAAAATTAACTCAGGATAATGGTGAATGGAATCATAGATGTAAGAGAATAAGAAGGATTTTATAGCAATGATACCTTGAGGTTGAATTGGTCTTCCTTTGAAGTATCTAAACTCAAAATTGCTCCTCAAGAAGGTTCTCCTTACTTGGGTCATTACAGTATCTACCAACTACCTCGTCTAATTCACATAGTTGTCTAGCTCTACTCTTTTTTGCAAATTTTTTAGAACTTTCTTAGGAGCCAATTTTGCTAGAAAATCTTTAGAATGTTCTTTCTCTGGCATTTGCATACAACGCTTCACTATTCTCTGCTCTTTCTACTTGGTTGGTATTAATTTTGATAATTGAATGAGCTCTATTTTTTAGCAATTTTAAATACCGTTGCATGTACACCTTCCATAATTAATGTGGTCATTGCAAGAACTACCTATTTGCATGCTTTTCAAATTAAATCTATGCATCATGGTAGCTTGGAGATGTTACGTCTCTCACTAATTGGCTAAAGCATGAAATACTTTTTTGCACTTGCGGTGTCGCTCATCGTATTTATTTTCTTTGTAGTGGTGTGGAAAAATCATGAGATGATTTTACGAATGTTTCTTTCTTTGGAAATGGTGTGGCACAAGATTTTGCTTTCCCGCTCAAAAATAGTCACAAACTCTGACAGATTGGAACACAGGCCATGATCCATTGCCACCTTAGTCCTTTTAAGAGTGGATTAGAATGCATGAGACATTCCACTACCAATTAACTTGTTTGAGAGAGGATTGGACCATGCTACTTTTCATTGATACTTAGCCTATTTTGCAACTCATCACTTTGCTTTTTGAAGCAATTTTTTTTTTTGAATTTTATCAAAAATGAAAAATTTAAAATAAAATGGAAAAAGGATATGATAATAAGTATGTACATATGTTAAAATGATCTTAGCTTAATCAAAATAGAGTTTGATGTGGAAATAATTGATTCCAAATACTTGTTTCTAAATAAAATTATATTTAACATAATATTCATGAAGAGTCTAGCTCCAAAATAATATGGGGTGCTCCTCTCCATTATTTTTTTGAGTGAGCACTGATGTGTAGCTTTCCTAAGCTCCATAAGCATAAATAATGAAGTCCTTGCTAAAGTATAGATTGACTAATACTGGAGTTGTAGCAATGGATTGCTTGATGTTTTCAAAGGCTTGATTTCTTGCCTCTGAAATATGTATTCTTCTTCAGCAGTTCAGATATAGGCTTCACCTTTTAAGCAAAGTCAGAGATGAATTTCCTGACAAAGTTAATCTGACCAAAGAAAGACTATAGAGCTTTCTTTTTTATAGGTAGTGGGAGAGCAAGAATGGATTTGATTCTATCCAAATAAATGGTCATACCTTCTTTGGAGACCACATGGCCTAGCAACTTTCCCTCATTAACTACAAAAAATGACTTCTTAGGATTGAGGGAGATACCAAATTCTCTGTACTTTTGGAAGACTTGTTCTAGGTGTATCAAGTGGTCTTGCTTGTTGTGGGAGAACAAATTCATGTCATATAAATATATTAGAATTACCTTGTTGATCAATTCCCCAAATGCATAGTCCATTACCCTTTGGAATGTGGCTCCTGCATTAGATAGCCCAAAAGGCATTCTCTAATAAGCAAAAGTACCCCATTTGGTGGTGAATGCTATTTTAAACTGATATTCATCCTTCACCCAAATTTGGTTATAGTCAAAGAAGCCATATAGTAGTGAGAAAATTTCTACTCTAGCCATAATCTACAATATTTGATTAATCTATAGGAGGGGGTAGTGGTCCTTCAATGATGCTTGATTGAGATTTGTAAAATCTACACACAAGTGGATGTCACCATTCTTCTTTCTTATAGGCACCAAGTTGGCTACTCAGGTTGAATATTTGATTAGATAAATGATCTTAGCAGCATTTAGAAACTTCAATAGTTCTTCTCTCATTATGGCTTCGACCCTAGGATTCACAAGCCTTTGTTTATTCTTGAATGGTTTTGCATTAGGCTACTGGCACTACAGGCCTAAAAATAATTTTGATCCCTTTGTCTTTCGTAACTCCTATGTCTGCATAAGGGTTGAAATTAGCTCCACTTACTGCTAAGGAATCCACCAAGGTATTCTTTCTTCTGGAAATAAAATTTATGTTTAGGGTGTCAAAGGATTCCATCAAATCCCATATCCTATTTCTATATGCTTTCAGGTTATGGTGCTTACTGTTGCACCTTTCCCTTACCTAATTTACAATTAATTTAGATTCATCATATATGTTCAATATATTTATGTCCATATTTTTAGCTTGCATTAGCCCAAGGTATAGAGCCTCATATTCTATAGCATTATTAGTGCATGACCATGTTAGCCTATATGTGAAACTCTTTATCCCTTCTGATTGGGATTGTAATACTACATCGGTACTAGCACCATTTTTGCATCTAGCACCATCAAAGTGCATGGTCCACATTTTTGTTTCTCTCAAGGAATGGTTAGATATAGTAGGAACTATTTTCTCTGTCTCTACATAAATATTGTATGTGCCCATACCTGTCTCAATTGACTATAATCCTCTCTTAAAGGTAATTCATCTTCAATATCCAACTCTTCAAAGTTATCCACAATTCAAAATCCTCCAGCGGGATGATATTGCACATATCCTCTTCAATTTTTCAATGTGACATAGGCTTCTTAGGTATTATTCTTATCCTATTTTCTTTGAAATAAATCACCATGCTAGAATAGTCCATATACATGCATCCAACCAACTATATAGTGAATTACCTTGAAGGGCATAAGCTAAAATAAGGCTCTAGGTCCACCACCACTATCTCTTACACTATGGTTATCTTAGGTACTCTATGTAGCCTCATCAAGACATCTTTTATTACTCCCACTATCTTCACATGGGTCCCATCTAACTACAAAACTCCAGGGTAGGATCTGGTATATTCTATACCCATCTCCTCATAAAATACTTTAGGCATGATTGTGGTAGATGCCCTTGAGTTAGTTATGCAATTGTGGATAACCCATCCCTCCATCCTTATAGAAATGTAAAAAGGAGGGGGTTTGTTCTTTAAAGTGACAGGGGATATTTTTTTATTTTTAGAGAATATGTTGAGGATTGTCGTGGCCTGCTTTTCCTATGGATATTTATTCAAAGAAGCTTTAGTAGGTATATTTGCCCAAGAATGAAGAGAGTATCATATAGGATAGCTTTAGATGGTATCTTCTTCATTTCTTCCATAATGTTGTATTCAAATTTGGTAGAGGTAGGTCTCTCAAGCCTTCTCTTTGGCTCACCATACTTTCTTTTATATTGTTGTGTGGTCTTGATTCTCTGTCTCTTGGTAATATAAGGGAACCTAAGCCTCTCTTGGACCTCATTCTTGGATCTCATTCTATCTCCTTTAGTTTCTTTCTCAAATCTCTTGGGAAGACTGACATTCTTTTCTTTGGCCTAGAAAATAAGGAAAGTATCACTGCTTTGGGAAGGTGTATCCTTATTATTTTGAGTGGGGACCTAAAATTGATCCATATTTTGTGGATCAACTTGCAATGTATTCTTTCCTGACCTTTTCATGACAGGAATAGGTCCATCCTCATCAAAAAAAAATTCCAACCATGATCTGATCTAGTTTCTAGAGCATATTCACTCTTCCTTTTTTATTTATATCTACTTTCTCCATAGCCTACTATACATGGTGTTGGTACATAACACAATATTGTGAATCATGAGGATCGTTGCACACCAGACACCATACATTCACCATACTTGTTTTTGAAGTATACTCAAAATATTCTTGCATTGTACTTACCCTGATCGTAGTACTATTGATAGGACCAGGTTTTTAATCCTTATTCAATAAGGGAATCTCATTTTTTGAGACCTCTCCATCTCTCTCTTCTCCGTTGAATTCATATTTTTTCTAATATTTTTTACGGTATTCTTAATATCAAGGAGGACAAAGGATTCTTGGGAAATTTGAGAAGGGAAGGGAAAGGAACTGTCATAGATGGCACTTTTGAATGAGGAACGAGATTCATATATGGGATGGAGATGATAAAGGAGGAGGGTCCATATAAGATAATGTACTTTTATAACCTTGGACATTAGAGGTTTCCAAATTGTAGGGCAACACAGTTTTTTGGTGTAATCTTCCCACATTAATTAGGACATTATCAACATGAACAACTGCATTGTAAACCTATGGAAATTTTTTTATCCTAGACTATTGGGTTTGCAAGCCTAACTCTGATCCAAGGACTCTAATATAATACATGTAATCTAGGCTTAAAGTTGGTCTAGTTGTAGGGGGTACCCTCTTCCAGTTCCTATTGAACCTCAAGTTGAAATCTGAAACAGTTTCTTGCTGATGCTTTGCATAGATGTGAACTGATTAAGGAGGAAAAAAGGATTAGTAGATTCATTAAATTCCTCCACAAAGGGCTCATAAAATTCTATACATGAGGTATTAATATTGTATTAAAGGGTCCTGGACTAATGTATAATATTTCCTCTAAAATACAGGGCTAGGATCCTGACAATAACATCTTCATTTTTTATATTGTGTATTGCTTCCAGATTCAAAATATCTTGGTAGTGCTCATATTTAGTTTTACCTGATCCATCATAGGTGGCGATGGTCTTAGATACAACTTCAAGAATTAATGCATCTAAGCCAATATAAGGGGGCTTGTTGTATTCCAACTAGGATAATTTTGTAAGGGTTGATTTGGAACTGCATTTTGATGTTGGGCTATGTTCCCAAGTGTAGCTCCTATTGGAGATGACCTTGGATGTACTGTGGGATTCTCCTTAGGAGTTTTATCTAAATGGAAATATTAATTCAAATCCCTTATGAAAATAGACCCTATATAAGGTATCTCACATTAGAAAAATGAGTCTCTATTATTCCTTGTGGATGACCTAGTATTCATGAAAAAACTACAAGCTACTAGGATAACTTTTCTGGATTCACTGACCAGAGAGTCATCAGGTGAATTTGTTGATCACCACTTAGCAAGGTCAATATAATTCACCAAATATTGATTCCTTAAAGGATGATAAAAACAATAAAGGATATGATGGGCTTTGGTGTTTCTTGCAAATAGGTCCCACCAAGTGCGTCAAAACTATTGGAATTCAAATTGTCATCAAGTTTTACTTGATAGTGTAACTATCTATATTTCAATTTTCTAGGCAAAATTGCACCTGATAGTCACAAATTAGAACTCAAAATTGGATGGAAAAAATATTGCTTTAGTCCAACCTCTAGAGTAGGTTGCTTCCTTGTCAACTAAATAGAATGTTGACTCAATTAAACTTAATAAGGGTTTTGAGGAATAGGGTTAGAAAAAGGTTTAGGGTTAAGAAAGTATGCATTAACAGTGGTTGGATAGGGCTAAAAACATGGGCATCTATAGGAAAAAACTCTTGAAAACTACTTCCAGTGTCCCACACTTAGGATTATTAGCATCCAAAACCATGAAATCTACATACAATAAAGCAAAATAGAGACATGTTCCAAGAAGTAATTTTGATGTCTAATATATCAATAATCCAATTTAGTAGAATAGATCAATAATCAGAATATAGAAAAAAATTCTTTCCAACACAGATCTAACTATAAACAAATTTAAATTACCTTAACAACTAGTAATCCAATACAAATGGAATGAACTAACCGTTATAACATTGGTAGAAATGTAATTCATAGCTCGAACCTCTTAATAAAAGATATCAAAGATAACAAATCTTGAGTCATAAATATAAGTATTGCTCCTTCCATTCATTTCTAAAAAATGTTACATAGTAGTACAAGAAAATGCACTAGAGATGACCCTAAAAATCAAGTGTCCAACCTCTATTTATAGTTTATAATGAAAGAAATTAGAGGAGATATTACAAGGATTTAACATATGATAGATCAGTAGAGAGCCATGCTGGCATTATTTCACTCGTCTGTTGAGTCCAAAAAATCCACTGGAAGTCATCCACCATGGTAACCTAGCTCTGCAACTTGCTGGTTAGATAGTGGTAGTTGAAACTCAGGCCATTGAAAACCAGATCTGAACCATTCATATTTCTTGAAAACTCCATTCTATCGTAGATCTGCAATCGCTCTAGTTCTTGGTTCTTGGTATCCTTTGGCACTTCAACTACCTGCTTGAATTGATTGACCTTCATCTGCCAATAATACACATTTTTATGCTCATGAAAATATCAAAAAAATATCCATCATTGATGCACTCAGTGAATGGCTATGATTAAACCTCAACAATGCTCTATAGACTAGCAGGGTGGAACAAATCACCAATCTCCTTAAAAAATATTGTTGATGTCAGCATTGATGGCTTCGACCAATGAATTTGAGACTTAGTGAGAAATACACTAAGTTTTGATTGGAATACAACTTATTATTAGTCCACTCAACTAAGCCTTTAAAATAGTTTATTCCCTTCTTGCATCTGCAACATAAGACATAAGTGGTAATCCACTCCTTGATTTCTGCTCCATCATCTTTGATTTGGTTTAACTGCAAAAATGCCAATCCATTCAAAAAGTAATAAAAAATAATCTTTGCACTATTCTACTACATTTACTTCCTTTCGAGCACTTTTGACCTTCTTACCGAGCAACGTAGAGCTTGTCACCATTCTGCTCAAAAATAGCCTTGGAACTCAGTAGAATGGGCATTCTCAACACTTAGTTGCTTGAGCACACGAGATGAAGTGATATCACCAATACACACTTTGGAGGGTGCTGATATCATCTAGGCTCAATTGGATTACGGATTGGAATCTTCACACAAAACCATTGTCGAGATGTCGAATAAAGTGGAACACTTAGCTCATATTTTGCATAAAAGATCAACTTTTGAGCAGATTGGAGCATTCTCACATGGATCTGCTCTGAAATACTCTATACCTTCAATGGATTGGATATTCTTCATGCCTTAGAATAAATTTTTCAAAATTTTCTAAGGATGTGGCTATTTTGGGCCTACACCACTCACAACTCTTGAGCACCCTAAGCTGCAATAAAAACAAAATGAAAATTTTTCCATCAGTAAAATTAATTAAAATTAATTAATTTATTACATTAATTAAATCAAAATATTAAGCATTGCACAATTAAATTTCACATATCCTAAGTTGTTTTCTTGCATCCTTTTTTCTCTTTCCCTTCTTTCTTCCTTTTTTTCCTCTTTTCAACAAAATCATGCTTTGTTTTTCAAGGGCACGATTTCAGTGAAGCAAAGTTGTGCCCCACATATGTGAGGTGTGATTTTGTGAAATCATGCCTAGTTGTTTTCACTAGGCATGATTTCACCACTACTACCCAGGGTGAAATTGCAGTCAGGCCATGAGATCGCACTTGACTTGTACACAGTAAAACCACTGACTTTGGTGGAAAAATGCCCTAAAATTGCAAAAAAAATAAAAAAATTCAAATTGCAAGAGTGGTTTTTGACCCTACCGATGCTCGCTCCACTTATGTGTCAGATTTATCCCTCATGATTTTAGAACAGTGTATTGGCAGTACCATCTCCCCCATTTCTCTAGAGCTCCTCTCTTGCTTTCTTGTGCAATTAAAATGAATTAGGGTTTTGTCCCCTTTTCAATTTTAACCCTATTTTCATGTGCTTTTTCTCTTTTTGTTTCTTTTCGCTTTTTCTAACTCTACTTTTTTGAGTCTTTATGAGTAATGTGTCTGTCATAAAACTCAAGGGGGTACCCTAGCCTTCTAGGTATTAATGTCCCTAATGCCTTGATTTATGTGTAAAAACTTGAAATTGTTTGGAATAACACCATTTTTGCACCATCCATTTCTTCTAAACTAGCCACCACATTTATGCTTATTGTCTTTTGTTTGTGAGTGTTTACATATTTTATTTGACACATTTATTAGGACATAAATATGTCAGAGGGGGTAAAAAATAGACAGAAAATTAAACCACTTTAGTGGGCAATCTTCCCTGAGCCCTCTGGGGGACCCCTTAGACTTGTTGAGGGTAAGGGTAAGGATCCTTCCCCTCTTTTTTGTCTTTTTCCTCTTTATGCAAAATTATGCTCGATCCTTAATGGGGCATGACTTCGCATTGTGAAATCACGATCGGTCCTCACGGGGTGCGATTTCACCTTTTTAGGGTTTTATAAGTTAAAACCCTAATTTTTTGGGGTTTGCATGTTTTACATTAGCCCTCCTTGGTTTTACCACTCTTTTTGCCTTGAAATCTACTATATAAGGAGGGTTTGATTTTAATTTTTCACACATAGTTACATACACTCACATAATAAACATTATAAGGACTAATGATTTATTGCTCACTAACATTTGATTTCTTGCAAACTATTTTATTCAATTTGTATCCTTCTTATTATTCTTTCACAAGCAACTTGGAAGTGTGGAGTTTGATTAATTGTATGCTACATTGGATTGCTACTTCTCGCTCTTGGTGGATTGTTGTTGAATCTCTAAGGAGAGATTGACTACCTAGGAGATCTCAAACCTTTCTACTTGCTTCCTCATTCTCTGCTATGTGAAAATGTTTTTCTACATGTTTTATTTTGTTTACTACATCATATTTTTGTTATTTCATTGCAATCTAAGATGTTTCGTCTCACTTCTGTGAAATCGCATCCGATATTCTATAGGGCACAATTTCACATTGCGTTATCGTAGTCATCTATTACGGGATATGATTTTTCCTGAGATAAAATTGAGGGCAATATGCTATCCCATTTTTCATCATTGCATTATAGACTGCATTTAAAGCATAGTGGCATATTCAATTTCTATGATTTGGTCATTCTTCTTTGCTATATTATATTATGTTTACTTTTATCCAAAGGTCAATTTTTACTTTTAATTATAAAAGGTCAGCTAAAATGACCTAGGGGGATTGACTACTATGCCTCCAAGCATTTTTATACAATAGCCTAAGCGAACCCCTAATTCTAATCCTATTTTCAAGTGTTTATCAAGTTATCTTACAGGAACATGGATCATTGATAGCATTGGATAAAGGGATAAAAGCGAGGATAAAACATCAGATAAACTAAGTACTTTGATTAATCTTTAGGGTATTTGTTGATTGTTTTATATTTCTATTATAAACCCTAGATCTAATTTTATAGAAATATATCTAATTATTTTCTAGGCATTTGAATAATAAACAACATATAGTGTGCACTTAGGAATAATTCTATTTATGCATTACTTCTTGAGCCCTTGCTTAAAGGTTATCTGATTAGAACCCTAGGTTAGAAATCATTCAAAGGAAGAATCATTCTAGGGTTAGCTCTTGTATTTCTACATTCAGTATTATTACATTGTCCTTTATCTTATATAGCATAGATCTAGAAAGGCCAAATATAGGTGTTTATCTTGGATATCATACATCAAAATGAAAAACACAAGCTTATACTGAGAGGGGGTGTGAACAGTATAAGATACAACTTTTCACTTTTCAATCCAAATTATAACAACAATAATATCAATGTAGTAAATGATACAATACACAAATCATCACACAAATTAGAGACAAATATTTAATGTAGTTCAACCAATATGGGCTACATCCACGAAGAAATATTGCTTATAAATTTCTCAACAAATTTTGTAGGAACCAATTCCCTATTATAATGTTTGTGGAACTCTATCCATATGAGACATTTATCCCCTCTCACAAATTTATGGACCCTAATCCATAGGAGACACCAATCCCCTCTGCTCTAGTTCATGGAACTCAATCCAAAGGAGAATCTAATCCCATCTACTTTGGTTCATGTACCTCTATCCACAGGAGACACCAATTTCCTATACTCTAATATGCTCCAAAACCTGCTCATAATTTTGCTCTAATCTACTATTAAAACCTGCTCAAATTTGCTCACAACTTTGCTCAAATATACTCATAAAACCTACTTGAACCTGCTCACAATTATGCTCTCAATCCTTCTCACAACTCTGCTCATAATTGCTCATAAAAGCCTACTCAAATCTAATCCAAAATCTTACATACAAAAAATACTCATCTATAACCAAAATCAAATATAAAAATCCATAAATCTGCTATGCTCATCTACTCCTAATTATATATAATGCACACCTTTTGCTTTCAAATATATTCTATAACACTTGCATATTTACTCCCAATATAAATCAAAACCAATGCATAACTTACTCAAAAATATTACCTGTAATATTTGCACATTTACTCCTAATTTCAATCAACACTAATGCACATCAAATCAATCCTTATACCTCCAACCATATGACATCAAAAATATTTTTCTCAAACAAAACCACCCTTAAGAAATAAGTTAAATCACCATACCTCTAAATCTACCACAATGATGATAATATTCTTTTGCATGTGGTTTCCAAACATGTCTTACAAAAATTAATTTTCCTTTCTTTGCACCACCACAAATTTAACCACTGACCTCAAGAATATTAGTGCTTTCCCAATTGCTTGTAACCAGTTGCACTACCATGTTTGGTAAAACAAAATGGGTCTCAAATTTATTTAAATATATCTTTGCCTCAATCAAACATCAAATTACATAGCAAAATAGCTTCAAGGGGTTTTGACCTTCTGACCTCCTGTATAGAAACACTTCCATACAAGCCAAGCAACCAGTTGGGCTATCCCTGTAGGCGAAACATAAGTGCTCTCACAAAAATCTTATCTCTGTCCATGTGCTCATTAAAACTTTCACTGCTCCTCTTTATCTATCATTTTCTTCACAAGAAGGATATCCTTGATTTTTCATCACATGAACTCCCATGTTTTCAAGGCAAATTGACAACACATATATGTGTGTGTGTGTGCTTCCAATGATCTTGATTTTTTCACATCGACATAATTTTATTTGTTTCAAAAAATTTGTAACACATTTATGAATGTTGGTGTCAATTTCCTTTTCAAAAAACTTTGGGTTATAATATTATCTTTTAAAACCTTAAATATTTAAATCCTTTGATTTAAATATTTCAAAATTATGTCCCAACCTTTGTCCTTATCTCTAAAAACCTCTACCCTTCTTTTTGAATATTTTTATCCCAATAATTTAATTAAATATTTTTGTCCCAATCCTTTAAACCTTCTCTTTATAATATTTAAATATGATATTTAAATATTATAATCCTTTACTTTGAGATATACCTTACCTTGAATAATTATCCATTTCTTGCTTTGTCCTTGTAAACTTCTCATCCTTGAAGAATATTTCTGCATTGAATACCATGCACCCTTTGACATCAATGAAAACTCAATATTTCCAACAATATCCCCCTTTCTCATTGATGCCAACCCTACAAAAAAAATCTTCTATTGAAATTTGATTCCAAATATACTCCCCCTGACAAGCTACTCCTCCTAATTGAATTCTCCCCCTTTGACATCATTGGAAAAGGGCTCCTTGGGGCTAAAGATAATACACTTAGCATAGCCCCCTCACCATATCCTTTTTCTTGAGGTGATCAATTTTGATATGGGAATGAAATTACTCCCAAATTTCCTTTGAGATACTCAAAAGTTTCCTTTGGAAGTGGCTTGGTAAAGATGTCAGCAATATGTTCCTTTGTAGCAATGTATTCTAATTTGAATTGATGATCAATCACTTGCTCTCTCAAAAATGATATTTTATTGAAATGTTCTTAGTCCTTGAATGCATCACTGGATTCTTTAAAATGTTAATTGCACTTGTATTATAACATAGTATGGAGATAGGATGATCATGTTCTATTTTGAAATCACTTAAAGTTTTCATCCATAAAACCTGTGTACAACAAGCAACTACTACAATGTACTCTACCTCTAAAGTGGATAAGGATACTGATGCTTGTTTCTTGCTTAGCCAAGAGACTAAACAATATTCAAGAAAGAATGCTCCTCCACTTGTGTCTTTTCTGTCATCAACACTACCTACCCAATCCACATATGTATATGCAGTGAGTGTGAAATTATTACATTTGGGGTACCATAGTACAAAACTCATAGTTCCTTTCAAATACTTAAATATTCTCTTTACTACCTGTACATGTGTTTCTTTTGGTGCAGCTTGAAATATTACCACCAATCCAACTGCCTGCATTATATCTGGTCTAGTAGTTGTGACATATAGTAAAATTCCAATCATGGATCTATACAATATCTGATTTGCTTCAAGAGACTCATCATATTTACTTAACTTACATCTTGTAACCATGGGGGTGCTCATAGGATTGCAATCCTTCATCCTAAACTTTTTCAACATTTATTTCACATACTTGGTCTGAGAGAGAAATATACCTTTATTTGATTATGAAATTTGCAACCCAAGAAAGAAATATAACTCACCAATCATAGACATCTCAAATTCATTTTGCATACACTTCGTAAATTTTTGAAACATCTTATCATTATTACCTCCAAAAATTATATCATCCACATAGACCACTATAATCAATAAGTTATTTCCTTCATTTTTGATGTATAAATTTCCATTAGCTATACCTTTTTTAAACCCTTTTCTTGGAGATACTTATCCAATCTTGAGTACCAAGCCTTAAGGGCTTGCTTTAGTCCATAGAGATATTTCTTTAATTTACATATAAATTATGGCTTATCATTTAGGCTGAAACTATCTGGTTGCTCTATGTAGACCTCTTCCTCTAAGTAATCATTGAGAAAAGTTGATTTTACATTTATTTGATACACCTTGAAGTTTTTGAAGCTTGAGAAATCTAGGAAAATTCTTATAGCTTCAATATGTGCAATGGGAGAAAATGTTTCTTCAAATTCAATCCCCTCAACTTGTGCATAGCCTTTGCACACAAGTCTTGCTTTGTTTTTGACAACTTTACCATCTTCATTCAACTTATTTCTGTAGAACCATTTGGTGCCAATTACATTCTTGTTTTTTGGATGTGGGACAAGTTACAAAGTCTCACTCTTTTCTATTTGGTCTAACTCTTCATCCATTGCTTTAATCCAATATTTCTCTTCACTTGCTTCATTGAAATCCATGGGCTTAACTTTAGATAGCAAATAAAAGTTTGCATGTTCACCTATTCCTATTATCTTCCTCCTTGTTTGTCTCTCATTTGGATTTCTAATAATTAGTTCTCTCAAATTATTCTTTTGCACATACCTGGATGGTGTCTTAGGTTCTATCCTTTGTGTCTCATCTTCTTCAGTTTATTCACCTTCTTCTTTGTAACTTTCTCCTTCTTGATACATAATCTCTTGAGTTAGTTCTCTTAGATCTATTTCTTCATCAACTCTTACATTTGTACTTTCCATAATTTTATGTGATCTTTTATTGTAGCATCTATAGGTTTTGCTCTTAGTGGAATAACCAAGGAAGATACCCTCATCACACCCGGAATCAAAATTGCCTAGATTTTTCTCTTCTTGTCTAATGTAGCATTTGCTTCCAAAATTTTTGAAGTACTTCACAGTATCTGGTCTTCCCTTCCAAATCTCATATGGGGTTTTATGGTGATTTACTCTTATTTGAGATCTATTGATAATGTAAACAACTATATGAATTACCTATTTCTAAAACACGTCAAAAATATTACTCATTTAACATAGCCCTAGCCATACCCTGAACAATTTTATTTTCTTTTCAACTACTCCATTTTATTATGGATTTCTTGTTGCTAAGTATTGTCTCTTAATTCCATGTTGTTCATAGAATTCTACAAATTCACCTAAAGTGAATTCTCCTCCTCTATCTGATCTTAGACACTTGAACTTTTTGTCTGTTTCATTTTCTACTAGTGCCTTGAATACCTTGAAATTTTCAAATGCTTCTGATTTTTCCCTTAAGAATGTTACCCAAGTCATTCTAAAGAAATCATCGATAAATAACATGAAGTAACTCTCACCTTGTAAACTCTTTGTTCTTGTAGGCCCACATAGATCGGTGTGAACTAGATCCAAAGGCTTGGATGAAGAAAAATCCTTTGATTTGAAACTTGTTCTTGTTTTCTTACCATGCTAGCATTGTACACAAACAATGTTTGGGGGTTTTTCTATCTTGGGTAAATCTCTAACTGCTTGTTTGTTATTTATTTTTACCATGTTGTAAAATTTTAGGTGACCCATTCTTCTATGCCATAACCAAATTTCATCCTCTTGTGATAGAAAATATTTTTCTCCTTTAATTTCACACATGTAGATATTGTTTAAATTTCTACTAGCATCTGCAATAAGCTTTCTTGTTTTGGATTTCCTAATCTCACATCCATTTGGGTGAAATATGATTGTGTGCCCTTGATCACATAGTTGACTTACACTTAGCATATTGTGCTTCAATACTTCAACATATAACACATTTTTTGTCCTTGGTATTCCATTATCCAAGCTCAAAGTCCCTTTTCCAATGATTTTGGTAGAAGCATTATCACCAAATTTAACTGTTCCTCCATTTATTTTCTTGAGAGAAATAAATTTACTTTTATCACCTATCATATGGCTTGAAAAACCACTATCAATATACCACTAATTTCCTTGATTTTGCACATGAAGGGTTTTTTTTACCAACATGGACTTTTCCTTTTCTTGTTCCTTTTTATTTTTCCAAACTTTTGAGTACATCTCCTTTTGAACTGTTTGACCTTCCTATTTCTTGCTTGATTTAGGAATTTCAGGAAATATTGTTTTACACCATCTAGATTTTTGCCCAAAATTATTACATTTGTAACACATGACATTGTTATTCATGAGAGGTGCAAAAAAAATATAATTTTTATTGATGATGCCAACACTATTTTTCACATAGACCATGCAATGTACATCTTTATGACCATATTTGTTACATGAAAAATAATAACCATGGAAGAAATATTTAAACCTGTTTGATTATCTTGGATGATATGGTCGCATGTTTTTTTCATTTTTGTTCTTGTGATTGACTTCTGTCCATGATGATTCTCTATTTTTTCCTCCTTCAATACATCAACGTACATCATGGGATATTTTTTACTTACTTTCTTTGATTTCTTTGTTACTTTTGAGGTTGAATCCTCTTTTTGTTTCTCTAACCTTATATTTTGCTGCAAATTATCCTTAGACTTTTCTACTTCCTTTATTAGAGAGACAACTTCATGTTCCAATTTTTCATATTCTAATTCTTTTACCTTTAATTTCTCAACCATAACTTCTTCAATTATTTTTGTCTCTTCAACCTTCACTTTTAATTCTATGAGATCTTGTAGAAGTTTTGTAATTATTTTCTCATCCTCTTGAACTTGAGCCTTCAATCCTAAATTCTTCTTTATAATCCTTTTCAATTATCCAAGAGCAAAAATAAGTTCCTCCTCTATGTTAACTATGGTTTCTTCTTTATTTTTAGGATCTCTCTTGTTGATTTCAACCATAGGAGCATATTCTATCACTTTAGTGGCCATGTGTGTTCTTGTAATATCTTCCTTCAAGTTGTTAGGCTTTCACAAATGAACCCACTCTGATACCAATTGAATAACATAAGCTTATACTAAGAGGGGGGTGAACAATATAAGATAAAACTTTTCACTTTTCAATCCAAATGATAATAGTAATAATATCAATGTAGTAAATGAAACAATGCACAAATCATCACACAAATTAGAGACACAGATTTAACGTGGTTCACCCAATGTGGGCTAAATCCACGGAGAAATATTACTTATAAATTTCTCAACAAATTTTATAGAAACCAATTCCCTATTACAATATTTATGGAACTCTATCCATATGAGACACTTATCCCCTCTCACAAGTCCATGGATCCCAATCCATAGGAGACACCAATCCCCTCTGCTCTAGTTCATGGACCTCAATCCATAGGAGACTCCAATACCCTTTTCTCTATTTCATGGAAATATATCCATAGGATACACCAATCTCCTTTACTATAATCTGCTCCAAAACCTGCTCATAATTTGAAGAACACAAGCTTATAATGAGAGGGGGGTGAACAGTATAATACCACTTTTTACTTTTCTTTCCCAATCAATATTATGCAATGTAAATATAGAAATATCAATAGCATTAATCAAAGCAATGCACAAATGACCACACACAATAGAGACATCACAATTTATGTGGTTTACCCAATGTGGGCTACTCCACGGAGAAAATATTTCACTAAAATTTTCTCAATCAATCTCTTGGGAATCCTTTCCCTATTACAATGTTTATGGACCTATATCCAAAGGAGATACCAATCCCCTAAATCAAGTTTGTGGATCTCTATCCATAGGAGAACTCCTTTCTCCTTAGATTTGACTGGTGATATTCTAGAAGAACTACTACCCCCACTACTCTGTATAATGGATATCTATCCACTGAAGACTCCTATCCTCACTACCTTGGCTAATGGATCTCTATCCATTGGATAATATCGTAATCTATACTCTATCACCTTCAAAGTTTTATCTCAAATCTGCACTAAAAGTAGTCCTTTGGTATAGCACAAATCTATCCTTAATATCTATATATGGTCTGACACAAACCTATCCTCAAATATGCACCAAACTCTGTCCTCGATTTTATACTAAACATATTCCTTAAGTTTATCACAAATCTATCCTCAATATCTATATTCAAGCCTTAACTCAAAGCTTGATTTAATCTCAAATCAACTCAGCTAGATTTGTCCCAAATCCTAACTCAAGGTTTGAACAAATCAGTCAATCAATTTTGCTCATAAGCCTTCACAAAGACTTGTCTTAAATATTCCTTGCAAGCTTCCACAAAATCTCACAATAATCTATCCTCAAGTCCTCTCTAGAACTTGTCCAATCTACTCTACAAGTCCTCACTAGAACTTGTCCAAATCTGCTCAATAAGTTCTCTCAAGAGCTTATCCAAATTTATTCTCAATCTGTATTGTAAGCTTCCACAAAATCTTACCCAAATCTGTCCACAAGTCTTCTCAAATACTTTACCTCAAATATTCTTAAAAAACCCACACTAGAACTTGTCCAATCTTATAGACACATAGAGATAATTGTTAGAGATTCAATGTGCTCTATACTCCTCACAATGTTCAATCACTCTTTTAGAAACATACATAGAATTTTTAGAGACTCAATATGCTTCACATTCACCTCAATGCTCAATCACTTTCAATCACTCTTTCAAAAACATACAAAGAATTGTTAGAGACTCAATATGATTCACATTAACCTCAATACTCAATCACTTTCTCAAATAAATTTAGAATATAGAATAGTTTGTTTTATGGAACTTTAACAATCACTTCACACACCCACTTGACTAGGCTCAACCAACTCTACTCAACTAATCATTCAATGAAACAATCTTTGCTTGCAATCCCTAGTCCAAGCATATGAACATTCACTCAAAATATTTTCCAACAATGCTCAACAACCAATATCACATAACAATTATACTCATGTTCTTTTCAAACCCTAGTTCAAGTTCTTCACTCAACAACTCACTTCAATAACAATGCTTATAAAACAATCTTCACATAACAATGATACTTATGTTATTTTCAAACCCTAGTTCAAGTTCTTCACACAACCAATGGCTTTAACAACAATGCTTATAAAACAAGGTTTTTTTTTTTTGTTGTTTTTTGAATTTACATGGTGGAATCGGTAGCCGCCACGAATCCGGGCAGGCTGTCCAGCTTTTATGGCCGCCATAGTATTATGTGTTGTCCGCTCTAGAATCCGCCACACAGATATTCATGCATTTCACCCCTATAACCACCATGCCGCAATAATTTTAAACCTTTTACACCATTGAAAGCACCAGGAAAGGGACAAGTGTTCAGTCCGACAAGGCCTGATATTTGAACCTTGGACCTTCACCGCCATTATGGGGTTAAGATGAACCAATTGGTCTACACCTCAAAACCATAAAACAAGGTTTTAACAACAACTCTTTATTCCAAAAAACCTTGAAGCATTAACTCAACACACTCAAAAAGGAAACCCTAATCAAGTACTTTTCACTCCAAACTTATTTTCCATAAAACCAACCAATCAACTCAACCATGGAATAATGTTCCCATACCTTTTTATTTATGATGAAGGAATCTCATAAATCTGCCACAACCAAAACACTTCTTTGCCAAGCTCAAAGAATTTATAAGATGATAAACTCCCTCAAAAATACAATGTAAATATCAAAACACACACATACACACCTTATCACTCCATATTTAAGAAAACATTCATCAACATATAAAAATAATTGGCCAACTACACCTTATAATATCCCAATTAAAATAATATTCAATACCAAGAATAATATCAATACACTCTCCTTTTCAAAATAACTCAATGCAAGAAGTCCTATCAACACTTTAAATCTCCAATAGACCAATGTGACAAATCCTTTATTCAAAAATAAATCTAACTCCTTATTCCTCCAATTTACCATAAATAATGATTAATTAAAAAACTTTTCAACTAACCCTTTTAATTCCCTAAGAACTCATGTCAAACCTTAGGCATCATAAAAATTATATTCAAAATTTATTACCTTTGCCTTGGTGGGACTCGAACTCACGATGCAGCCTCAACCATCACCCTAGCTGTGGCTCCAACCATCACGTGAGCTAGGTGCTTGCTTGGGGAGTAGAGAACACCATGTGATCTATAATACTCCTCTAGTGCACCCAAGAAAAAATGTACGCCACTTCCTTCAACATTTATAATACTACCAATAAGATTCGATCACAGGTCACTCCATGCCCAACACTTTAGCCTCTGTCCACTTGCCACTAGGCCTCGTTGCTTGGATGGCTCTTAAGTTTTGGTGCTCATCGATTTTATCCTTATTCACTGGAACTTAAAACAATACACTTGTCTCTTTCTTCACACGAGTTCTTGCACACATGATTGCACACTTTTATCATTCGAGCAAAAGGATAATTAAATGCCTCTAAGGCATATTGTTTTTATATCAATTTCCTCCTTCAAACATAAACATCGACACTTCAATTTTCCTTCAAACTTAAACGTCGGCGCTTTGATTTTCCTTCAAACTTATTAATTTATAAATTATTTAAATTCTTTAGAATTTAAATTTTATAAATTAATTTTTTAAATCCCTTTGGCTTTATTAAAGCCTTTTTGATTTTACCACTTTGTATAAATAATATTTATTTATAAAATTTAAATTCAATTTGAATTTAAATATTTTATAAAATAAATATTAAAACTCCCTTGGGCTTTTATGAAAAACCTTTTATTTTCGCTCACCCATGGTTTTAATAAAAACCCTTATGACTTATGCTTCCACATAATATTAAATATATTATGAAGCTTTTTGCCTTTAACTTGTGCATTTTTCCTCTTGAATTTTTGAAATCAACTGTGGCTTATTCCTTGACATCAATGATAAATTTGACTCAAAATATCCAACATAATTCTGCTCAAATTTGCTCATAAAACTTGCTCAAATCTACTCACAAATCTGCTCAAATATACTCACAAAACCTGCTCAAACCTGCTCTCAATCTTGCTCCCACTTCTTCTCAAATATGTTCATAAAAAATTGCTCAAATATTATCCAAAATATTACATACAAACAATACTCATATATACCCAAAACCAAATATAACAATCCATAAATTTGCCATGCTCATCTACTCCCAATCATACACAATGCACACATTTTTCTTTCAAAATTTTCTATAACCTTTGCACATTTACTCCCAATATAAATTAAAACCAATGCACAATTTACTCACAAATATGACCTATAACCTTTGCATATTTACTTCTAATTTCAATCAACACTAATGCACATCAAATCAATCCTTATACCTCCAACTATATGACATTAAAAATATTTTCCTCAAACAAAACCACCCTTGAGAAAGGAATTAAATCATCATACCTCTAAATCTACCACAATGATGATAATATTCTTTTGCATGTGGTTTCCAAACCTATCTTACCAAAATTAAATTTCCTTTCTTTGCACCACCATGAATCAAACCACTGACCTCAAGAATAGCAACACTTTCCCAAGCACTTGTAACCAGCTACGCTACCACGGTTGGTAAAACAAAAGCGGCACCCAATTTATTTAAACCTATCTCTACCTCAATCAAACATCAAATTACACAACAAAACAACTTTGAGGGGTTTTGACCCTCTGATCTCCTATATAGCAACACTTCCACACAACCCAAGAAACTAGTTGGGCTATCCTCGTAGGTGGAACATAAGTGTGCTCATGAAAACCTTATCTCTTTCCATGCACTTATTAAAAATTTTGCTGCCCCTCTTTGTCTATTGGTCACTTCATGAGAAGGATATCATGGATTTTTCATCGTGTGAACTCCCATGTTTTCAAGGTAAATTGACACCATATATATGTGCTTCCAATGATCTTGATTTTATCACGTCGGCACAATTTTATTTGTTTCAAAAAATTTATAATGTCTCCATGAATGTTGGCACCAATTTACTTTTCAAGAAACTTTGGGTTATAATAGTTAAATTAAATATTATAACAATATCTTTTAAAAAATTAAATATTTAAATCCTTTGATTTAAATATTTCAAACTTATGCCCCAACCTTTGTCCTTATCTTTAATAACCTCTACCCTTATTTTTAAATATTTTTTTCCAAGATTTTAAACCTTCTCTTTATAATATTTAAATATTATAATCCTTTAATTTGAGATATACCTTTCTTTAAATAATTATCCATTGCTTGCTTTGTCCAACCTTGTAAACTTCTCATCCTTGAAGAATATTTCTGCCTTGAATGCCATGCACCCTTTGAATAATGACAACTCAATATTTCCAACACAAACATTCCTAATATTCTTGTGGACTTGGAGTGATTCCTTAAATCCATTCTTGGTGAACCCTTCTGCCTTAGCATTGAGTGTAGAGAACAACACAGCCCCCAATAGGTGACCTCATCTCACTTGACCCAACCACAAAAGTGAGATCAAGAATGATCTACACCAGATTGTGCATCAATATTAATCTAGAAGTTGATCTACCAAATTTTATTGAGCTAGTTATTGATGCCTATTCTTGGGTCCAAAAATTTGAATATGAAAATAAACCTTCCTTCTACTCCTACAATAAACAAGGAAATATTTCTTCCCAATGTCCTACCTTGAATGGTCATCCAACCCCCAATAAACCTTGTTCTAAAGCTAGGTATGACCCAGTTACTAACCCCACCCTAAAAAATGACCTTCAAATTTGTAGTGAAGAGGAGCCCCAATATCCTTCTAACGAGGTATATCCCTTAAGTCTCTTTCTTAACAACTCAATTCTTTCCCATCTCTAAGAAAACACTTTTGCTTATTTTGAGAGAGAAATATCCCTAGTCTATGAAGATAGTTTTTCTCCTAAGAATCATTTCCAATTGACAAGGAGCCTCAATTTGTGGTTCATAATTCTATAATAAATACCCTAGCTTTGAATGGATCCAAAATATCAATTTATATCTTAGATTCGGAAGATTCAAACCCAACTAATAAGGAGTCCCAAAATGTGTTCTTTCATCCTCCTAAAAAGTGTTTAGCTTTGAAAGGAATCGAGATCTCAATTCCTTCTATCTCATATTCAAAAGAGGAAAATAGAATAGGCACTCTATGACCTATTACTAGAAGAAAAAAAAGGTATTACAAACGTGAACAATGATAGAAAAGTAGGAAGGCCATAAAATTAGAACCTCAAAAAGAGATAAATATAGGAGGAAATCACCAATGGATCTCAATCTATCTTGGGCCTTGGTAGAAAAGAGAACTTTCAGGTAGACACCAATCAAGAATGGGGGCTCAAAAATAAACTATCCTCTTTCCTATGTAAGAAAAAAAACATCATTCTAACTATCACAAATGAAAATCCTCTTATGGAATGTGAGAGGCCTCTGTGGTTAAGCCAATCTACACTTATAGCTTCCATGAGGAAATACCTTAATCCCTAAATCATCCTACTTTAAGAAATCACAGTTGAGGAATCTAACTTGGAGAATCCACCCTGAGGAGATGGCAGATACCCCTACTTTTAATGCTAATCAGGACTAACTCTACATAGCTCATCCTCTATTTTTTAGTTTCAATGTTTGTAGTCTTTTTTCTAGTTTTGTTTCCCTCGGGTTTCCTCCTCTTTCTTTTGGATCTAGGAGTTCCTACCCTCTTTAGTTTCTATGATGCTCTTATCCATCCCTATTTTCAGGGATCTCTTCAGTTTGTAAAAGGTTCAAGGATCCTTTCAAAACCCCATAAATTCAAATAAACTAAGAGATTAAATTTCATTTTTCTTATTGCCTTAATTTATTCCAAGCCAAAGATGAACACCATGATTGACTAAATTATCTACTATTGTGTTACTTTTTCTATAGATAAGATTACATTTCTAAGATATTTCATCCAAGAATAGTTGATGGACATTAAAAATAATATTATTATTATTCAATCATAACATTCAATTTTTTAATATGTTAAAAAATTAAGGTAAAT
Source organism: Wollemia nobilis (assembly GCA_028583015.1). Lineage (NCBI taxonomy): Eukaryota > Viridiplantae > Streptophyta > Pinopsida > Araucariales > Araucariaceae > Wollemia > Wollemia nobilis. The sequence continues at coordinate 18,882,436 of JAQPPZ010000521.1, forward strand.
CAAAGGTTTTTGAAAGGGGTCCTAGTCCCCTTGTATCAAGGTTTTAACTTGGGTATTTTGGATGAAAATCCAAAGACACAACTATAGTATCCCTCGTAGGATTAAAATTTTTAGGGTAAAGCATAGATTGAAAGAGGTCCTAGTCACCTTGTACCAGGATTTGAACTTGGATATCTTGGATGAAAACCCAAAGACATACCACTACAATACCCCTCATGAGACTTTTAAAATTTTAGGGTAAAGAAAAGGTTATTTGAAAGGCATCCTGGTCCTCTTGTACTAGGGTTTGAACTTGGATCTCATGGATGAAAACCCAAAGACATACCACTACGATATCCCTCATGGGATAATCCTAACATATATTTTTTATAATATTAATAATAATTTGTGAACATCACTCAATTGAAATATATTTCCAATAATTTTCAATGGCAATCTTGAACTTTAAAATAAGTGACCTAGCCTAAAAATATTTTTTAGTTGAAATTTCATATAGTTATTAGTAAGTGTGGAAATTTTGCCTTCACTATTTTGAAAATACCACTTTCATAAATAATTTTCTATTTTGTTTAGAAGCACCACTAAAATTAATTTTGATAAACACAATTTTTGGATATTTCTATTTCATTATAGATCAAATCAAATACTTTGTGTTAACTCCATCCTCACAAATAACATTTTTATGTAGATTCAAATCCTATAACCAAGAGGCTAGTACATAGTTTTCTACATTTACTTCTCATGATGAGACCATGCCTGTCAACATTATGCAAGAGAGGTTATAATAATTTATAAACTTGCGCATGATTTTGAGATTTATTTATTTTAATTCTATTATTGCTTTCAAGTTATAAATATCAAAAAATAATTAAATAACCAATCCTCCACATAATAAATAATTATTTATCTTTGAAATAATTGATTAAATATTTTATCAGTCCTTTTAATAATGAAGGTACCCAAAATATTTTCACTTTTTTGAAAAACAAACACAAATGTTATAAGCAAAGGGACAATGAAGAAATAAATGATATGATATCTCAATATCCTTTTCATACAAGGAACACCTACAAGGTCCATGATATCTTCTTTTTAGACTCTATCTTTTAAGAATATTGATTTGGATTGCTACTTAAAGGAATTTTGAGGCCTTAGAGAGGATCAACAGTGACCAAACTTTCTTCTAAGAGAAATTATCAAGAGTACAAATTTCTGGTTGCTCTATATCCTTATATCCCAACTTGACTAAGTATCCATAATGTATTGATACATTCAAAACCAACTCATTATTCCATATAAAAATAGGCAACTAGAACTCTTGAAGCTTATTTATTATTTTTTTGAGTTTCTTTCCTTCAACCAAGTTATTAATAGAAATCCATGATCTAGATTTTTTGCTCTTAATAATATAATATTTGATCTTTGGACCTATACAAGCTAGACATGTCAGATCCGATAATCATAATTTTAGATCATAAATAAGAGAATAAATATTTAACCAAGCGTCAGACTAAAAAATTATAGAATCCTCCTCATTGACTGACCATCTAATTTATTTCTTATTTAATCATATCTATATAATACAAAGTTTTGTATTAGCAATCCTTTAGGGAGCGTTTGTTTCCTAAACAATTTTATTGTATCAAGAGAACTTATATATTATTAAAGTAACATGTAATAAAACAACTTTGAGAAATATACCAATAGTATTAATAATTAAACATGTGCTAAATAAAACATCCGCTAGAACAATAAATTATATTTAATGCTAGAAAATCAATAATGCACGTAACAAAATTCTAGATTCCAAATCAGTACAATTCCTAGCCACTTTGAGAGGGTAAATTCTCATAGTTTCTTGATGAGTAAAAATTCTCATATGTTCTACAAAGGCAACTAAGATTCAAGTATGAAACATGATCTCAAAAATAATATAACTCCTTATTTATAGAATAAATCAATAATAACCCTAACCCTAATGCTCAAGGGATGATTAGCTCACCCTAGGGCCTAACCTAATAATAAATATAACCTACATGGCTATATTAGATCCATTAAATGGACCCATCTCAAAAATATTTTTCCTTAAAGTTGAAATTGACTAGAAAATGCTCTTAGGATCCCATGTTGCATCTTCTTATGTAGATCCTACCACTGATGAGGAACTCTTGAATTTGGTGAGACTATCGATTATGGACTTTGAATTGCAACACCAATTCTAGCTGGAGAGTGACTCATCCTTATCCATCAAGTACTAGAATCTTTTTCTAGGATTGCACCTTTTAGACAATAATCCATTTAAGAAAAAAATTATGAAAGAAATTGTGGATACGAGATGACAATGGAAGCTATATCTAATATGTCACTTCACCAATATGAAAAACCATCTTGTAGGTTTGTAAAAATGAGGATGCAAATTCTGACTAGAATTGGTCTTCAAGGACAATTGCTTATAAGGTTGGAGTCACAAAAAGACCATATTCCCATAGTAATTTTTTGCTTAGAGTGATGCAATTCCTATTGCTACTTCATGTAGTTTTGGTGTGACAACCCAAAAATCTAACTAACAAACTAAGGAATTTTTTTTTCAAACATATACTCGATAGGGATTTACATACCCCTATCCACCGTATGTCATTCTACAAAGTTGTATAAGTTCTAATATAATGTCTTAAGTTTTTTTTCTCATATCTACTATGAACCAACTTATCCCCATCCTTAATCTATCAAAAGGATACACCCATACCTACACCATGCATAAGTTTATTTATGTAGGTATACTAAGTGTATTGTAAATAAGCTATCAGTCTCATCTCCATGAATGAGTTAAATCATACTTTTTTGTCTATCTAAAGGGTATGGCCATCACTACACCATACATAAGTATATCTATGTAGGTGCACTAAGCGTAATGAAAATAAGCTATTAGTCTCATCCCCACGATGAGCTAACTTATTCCATCCATCACTCCTAGTGATAACCAAATTCATTTATCTTAATCTATTGATGTTTCATGCATCTAACTAGTTTATATTTTTAGAATATATCCTTGAAGAATAATATTACTCGAAGTTCCTCCCTAAGGGATCCTATAATCCCTTAGGTCTCTCTTTCTACTTCTAACACAAGCATAATCATTTTTAGATACCATTTCTAAACATCTAAACTACACTAAACCATCAATATTTCTTAATATATCACTCCTTAAAAGGTTGTTATTAAGTCTATCGACTTAATTAAACATTGGATAACATATATAACATCATCAAATTAAGATACATAATTAAGATGTAATTTATATCTAAAATATTAACAAAACATGATAATTTATGAAACTATTACATCATAGGTCCTTTAATTATAACAAGTAAAATATACCTCTTCCATTCATAATTAAATTATTACATAACCCAAGTACGGTAAAAGTGTCACCGCTGCACTAAGTGAATAGAGCATTACATCATTATCCAATTAGGAGATTACTCATGCTAGAGTCTACTCCACAATAAGTTTCCATAAAGAGCTTCACTACAATATAAACCAAAAGGGTTAATGTCTTGGTTCTAAGTATCCTCCTTGGTCCTTATTGCTTCTCCATCGCTTAGTTGATGGTAGTAAGGGATTAGGATAGCTCATAGATTCCATGAAGCATGCAACTAAATGCATTTGTTATATGACTTATGAACATGTGTATTTATAAATTGGATGCCAAAATCCAACTATTAAATCTACATAATATAATTATGCATAAATCATTCAATCAAACCATCAAGAGGACCTCATAATTTCCCTACACCTATTCTTTCACCTAATGTTTTTTTTTTCTATACTAGCATACTTCTTTCATTAATCATACAAAGTGCATTTATTATCCACGAATGAAAGTCATCTATCATTCATTTCATCATAGAAGGAGATTCATTTTATCCTTTAAGAATAAAAGTCCTTTATCATTTATAGATGCATAGAATAATTTAGTAAACATCCTTTTTGTAACAACCTAAGTCTACTCACTTAGTTGTGCCACTAAAAAAATAAGTGTTATCACGAGATAATTTTTTTGTTTTCAACTACAATTTTACCCATAGAAATGCTTTTAGGTTCATAGAAAAAATTTTCACCCAATTGAATCATTAAAATAAATTTTAAATAATACAGGCATATACACCACTTTTGGGTTCAATACTACTGCAGACAACCACCCAAGTGGACAAGATTGGCCACATACCATAGCAAGTGCCATTAGTGGAGTCGACTAGTCTCATTTAACATCATCTAGTTCTAGCATGAAGGTCTATCCATGGTAGGGGTTATCCTCTAGGGACCATAACACCTAGAGGGGAATGTTTTCTTTCCCCCTCCATTAGAATTTGTGAATCCATGACCTAACTGGTTGACTTATTCTAAGTTATTACTTTGTAAGGGACCAACGTACATATGCTAGTGTCTAGCTGATTTTCCTCTTCCTAGAGTAAACTAGAGCTATGTCAATACCTTGACCTTGGATTTGATCATTCATGGTCATTGCGACTCATGTTCACTTATCCCATGCTGAACAACATGACTTAACTAGCTAAGTCAAATGACCATAGGATTTATCATAGTACTTGTTAGAAGTATTGAGTTATCATTGATGTCAAAGGTAGAATTGGTTGATAGCAAATAGTGGATAAATTATTTAAGGCAAATATATTTTCTTCAAGGGTGATATAATATCAAAGGATGAAATATTTAAATAAAAATTTAAATATTTCTAATATGTGCAATGGGCAAAGGTTGAAGTATTTAAATATTTAAAATATTTAAATATTTGAATATTAATGTGAAAAAGAGTCGACTTCTTGAGAAAATATTATCATGAAATATTTGATATAAATACAAAGACTAATGTACTTTTGAAATGATGTCTTTTACCTTTGTGACATCTGAGCAACAGCTGCGAGTGAAAGGGAGAAACAAAAATAAGTGAAAGGAAGCAACAACTGCAAGATACAATGATAAGTGTGAAGAAATAAGAGCTTAAAGTGTATCTTATTAATGGAAAAAAGACATAGTGACAACACAAATATGAACGTGGTGATAATGGTGAAAGAAGGAGAACTTCCTACGGGTTCTATCGAATGGTGAAAGGAAGTAGTAGCAACACAAAATAAAAGCCATGGAAGTGATTGAGGGATGGCAAGAGTATGAGAATACATCACAGACTTCAAACGCAAACTTAAGAAAATATACACTTTCATTTTGTGCAAAGGAGGATACCGTGTAGTGCAGACTATTTTTTGGTCAAAGGGAGAAGACCACCCAAAATATCACTAGTCATTGGAAATTGTTTTCATATGTGCACAACATTAAAGAAGTTCATATCCTTACTGTGAGTTTTATATACCATATTAGGTCCCATGAGATCATGGAAGGGCATTAGGAGAATAAATTTGTCTAGTGTGATGTCAAATGGAACTACTCCATCTACTACAAGCTTCTCATCAGTGGAAGGAATAAGGCCATGGTGGAAGAGTACATAGTTGATAGTCATGGAGAGCGTGTACACAATAGAATACTCCATCAATTGTAGATATAATTCAAAGAATATAAATAGAAAACAAAAATTATATGGTAGAACCAAAGATAGTGGAAGCTTGAATCAAACAAAAATTTCCAGAGCCAAACTAAGAATTCATTAGGTTATAATCTTGTGCTTTCAAGAAATTTATATTAGGGCAACATTTGCTTTCTAGAAAGAAGTGTGAAGTTGAGAGCATAAGAGATAGTTGTCAAAGGCTATCAAAATACGGTGGTAATTAGCAGTACTCCTTTTCATCGGTTTGGAGCTAGTGTCATGGAGCCCACAAGACTGGGCCATTGTTAAATGGATGCATTGCAAAGGTAACACACATGAATATCTTATAAGTTTTGCATTTCATGTAGGACATATATTATGTTCACTATATAGGTAGAACTACAATGTTCCAAATTGGGGAGAATAGTAGGTGAAGAATATAGAAATATGGGGATGGTTGATTTATGTTTACGCTGGCCTATGTGATTGACTAAAAAGGTTTCCAAAGCATGATAATACAAATAACAACTTGTATGGAGAGGAAACGACTTTAAGGGCAGCGAACATTTTTAAACAGTAAGCATGATAGTTGTTGCACATCTAGTGGAAGATAAGATTGAACAGGATTGTAAGTCATTCATTGAAGAAGACCAAAATACTAGCTTGAAATAGAGGATGAAATGATTGATAAAATTTTCTAGCCTACAACATTGGTAAAGTAGACAACATAGTTATAGAAGGTAGGCAGTATAATTTTTTGAAGATTGTGTGAAAGGATACAATTCATATTCAAGAGAAAGGTGAAATAGATATTCATATTTTAGAGAGACGTTTGTGAAGAATGTATGGTGAGAAGAAATATTATGCCTGACAACACACACCAGCTTGAAAGGCAATCATCATTTTTGAGATAAATCAACAATATCCATGAGTTAGTGAAATTTCAAATTATGATGTTTGGTTTTGCCACAGTTTAAAAATTCACCAATGGGTTAGTATTGCAATTGGTATTGGCTAACGAATGCAAGTCATAAGAGATCACTTGTTTATTTCTCCACCCAGGTTGGTTGATGATATAGTGCAAGTTTGATTTCCAAGTGAAATAGTAAGTTGGAAGAACTTATCAAAGCAAGGTATAGCAAGAATTATAATATCTTGATAAGCAGAGATACAATGCAACATGGAGGTTTTTTGTTTTACTATCATCTAGTGTTAGACTTGGGCTACCTTTAAAATGTAATAAATGTGAGACATGTGGAAGCGATAGACTTAATGAATGTGAAGGAAATTTTGATCATTTAAACTTTCAACACCAGTATATCATTCTCCATATGTTCGCGAGGTTAATTTTTTTTTGGGTAAAATATGTCTAAATTATTTTTAGTTGAAGAAAGTAAACTCAAGAAAATATGAAGAATTTGATGCCATTATTGATCAAATGTTGGAGCAGATTTGAGTAGTATTAGTGAGCAGATTTGAGCAATTTTTATGAGTAATATTTGGGACCAGATTTGAGCAGTGATTGTAATAATTTTTGGATAAAAATTGAGTGAGGTTGGTACCTCTAGGGTATTGATGTCTCCTGTGGATTGGTGTCCATGAACTTGTATAGGGTATTGGTGTCTCCTATGGATTGGTGTCCACAAACTTGTATAGGGGATTGGTGTCTCCTGTGGGTTGGTGCCCACAAAATTGTAAAAGGGGATTGGTGTCTCCTATGGATTGGTGTCCATGAACTTGTATAGGGGATTGGTGTCTCTTATGGGTTGGTGCCCATAAACTTGTAGAAGGGGATTGGTGTCTCCTGTGGATTGGTATCCACGAACTTGTATAGGGGATTGGTGTCTCCTATGGGTTGGTGCCCATGAACTTGTATAGGGGATTGGTGTCTCCTATGGATTGGTGTCCATGAACTTGTATAGGGGATTGGTGTCTCCTGTGGGTTGGTGCCCACAAAATTTATTGAAGAAAAATATAAGCAATATTTTGTCGTGGTTTTCTCCCGAGAGGGTGTTTCCACGTAAAAGCATTGTCTCTTATGTGTATGGAAATTGTGCATTGATTTATTATTGCATTCATATTATTGCTATTATCATTTGGAAAGAAAATTTTTATCTTATACTGTTCACCCCCTCTTAGTATAAGCTTGTGTTCTTCAATTGGTATCAGAGTGGGTTCCTTCGTGAAAGCCTAACAACTTGAAGGAAGATCTTACAAGAACACACATGGCTTGCCAAGAAGGTTTTTCATCAAATAGGGCTCCATTATTTGATGGGACTAACTATGCTTTTTGGAGCATAAGGATGCAAACCTATTTTATGGCACATGGCTACGATATATGGCAATCTATTGAGGATGGGTTCACACCACCTACAACTCCTCCCATGGATCGAGATGGCAAGAAACCATTTGAAAATAATGCCAGGGCAATGAATGCAATATTAAGTGGGTTATGTGAGTCAGATTTTGTGAAAGTCATGCAATGCACCTCAACAAAAGAAATCTGGGACAAGTTACAAAGAACATATGAAGGAGACAACAAGGTTAAAATGGCAAAACTTCAAACCCACAGGAGGAAGTTTGAATATTTGAAGATGAAATATGAGGAAGATATTACCAAATATCTACTCCATGTTGATGAAGTTGTCAACACCATTCGTGGACTTGGAGAAAATATTGAAGACTCTAATATTGTTCAAAAAATCTTAAGGTCACTTCCCATGAGGTTTGATGCAAAGGTCTCGATGATTGAAGAAATGAAGGATCTTAAAACCTTAAGCATGGATGAGCTACATGGAATTCTCATAGCCTATGAGATGAGGACTAAAAAATATCAAACATCCAAATGGGAGGCTACATTTAAAGCTTCAAAGAAGACAAAGAATAAAGAACCAGATTCAAGTGAAGAATCAAGTAGCGGAGAAGAAGCTAACTTTGTGCAAAGAAATAAGAAGGGTCCAAGAAAACACAAAGGTATGCATTCTATGAAATGTTTTAATTGTGGTAACATTGGTCACTATGCATCTAATTGCCCACAAGATGGAAGTAGTAGTAGTGAAGAAGAAAAGGAATACAAGAAAAAGAAAGAAAGAAAATTTTATCATGAAAAGAAAAATAGGCACGGTCAAAGCAAGCATGAAAAGAAGATCTTTCAAAGGCACAAGAAGAGTATTTATGTTGAGGAAGCAAGAAGTTCTTCCAAAGAGTGATGAAAGCCTCTCCGATAGTGAAAGAGAAGAAATCCTATTTTTGGCTATAGAAGAGAAAGAAGATGCTCTTGTTGTCAAAAACCAAGAAAAAGAGAGAGATCCAAAAAATGAAGAGGAAGCCATAGTTGACATAGAAGAGGAACTTGTTGTTTCTCTTGAAGAGTTGAAAAGGCTTAGAAAGAAAAACTCAAGATTGAAGATTCAAGTACAAGAGGATGAGGAGACAAAGGCAAAGCTTTCACAAGATCTCACTGACTTAAAAGTGAAAATTGAAGAGGCAAAGCAAATTGAAGAAGGTATGGTTGAGCAGTTAAAGGCAAAAGAGTTGGAATGTGAAAAACTGGAACATGAGGTTGTCTCTCTGAGGAAGGAAGTTGAAAAATCTAATGATAAGCTACAAAAAAATATCAGGTTTGAGAAAAGCACAGAAATCTTGGATGATATTATCAAAACACAAAGATCTTCGATTATAAAGACTGGACTTGGTTTTGGAGAAGGTCAAAAGAAACAAAAGGGGGAGTCAAGCTCAAAAGGAAGAGAGGCATCAAAGAAAATAATTAAAGAAGAGCCTAAGACCTATGTTGATGTATTGAGAAGTGGAAGCATCAAGGAGGAAGAAAACAAAGCATCATCAAGGAACGAAGTCCATCACAAAAACAACAATGAGAGAACCATGTGGTAATATCCTCCAAGGCAATCAGATAGGTTTCAATATTTCTTCCATGGTTATTGCTTTTCATGTCACAAATTTGGTCATAAAGTTATAAATTGCAGGGTCCATGCTAAGAATAATTTTGGCTTCACCAAGAGGAATTTCAATTCATTTGCACCTCTCATGGACTACAACATCATTTGTTATAAATATAATAATTTTGGGCATACAGCTAGATGGTGTAGAATGGTGTTCCCTGAACTTCCAAAATCAAGTAAGAAGGAGGATGGTCAAACTGTTCAAAATAATATGACCTCCAAAGTTTGGAAAAATAAAATGGAACAAGAAAAGGAGCATAGTAATTTGGGAGTTTCACTCCCATATCATAATTGATTGTCTCAAGAAGAGTAGGCAGTAAGGGGGTGTTGTCAAGTGTCTTATCCTTCAGCCCCGAGGAGCCTTTGCCATTGATGTCAAAGGGGGAGAATTTTAGTAATGAAGAACACAAGCTTATACTGAGAGGGGGGGGTGAACAGTATAAGACCACTTTTAACTTTATCTATCAATACATCTTTCAAACTATTAACATGCAGTATAAAGATAGCAGTAATAACAATAGTAAAACAATGCACAAAAAGCAATCCACAAAGAGACACAACAATTTACGTGGTTCACCCAAGGTGGGCTACTCCACGGATAAAAATTTTCTTCTAAAAGTTGTATCAAAGTCCTCTGGGAATCCTTCTCGATTACAATGTTTATGAGCCTCAACTCAAAGGAGACACCTTCCCCTAATTCTGCTTTGGCTGGTGATCCTCTAGAAGACCTCTACCTCCTCTACCCTTAGCAAGTGGAATTCTATCCACAAAAGACACCTGTCTTCCCTGCTCTGGCTAGAGATCTCTGTCCTCAATTCTATCACAGCAAAGCTGATCCTCTTCTCTGCACCAAACACAGTCCTTCAGTCTGGCACAGTATTGTCCTCTTCCTCTATTCTTTTTTGCACTTGGTTGAAACCAATATTTTACTATCTACGCAAAAATAATAGTTCTCGATCAAACACACAGTAACATAGATTTCACATATTCTATGTATACACAGCAATACTATCTTCACAAAATATAGCAGCACTATCTTCGCAAATACAGTAGCACTTCCTTTGCTCTCTTTGCCTAAATCATGATAGCACTGTCTTCGCAACCTCTATCTAAAAACAGCAGATGCTCAGGCTTCTACTTATGCACTTCTACGATCGATCTTCTCCCCGCACTCTCTCTGTACAATTCACACTTTGAACGCACACTTGATCGATGCCAAAACTAATCAAACATCCCTCCTTTTATAGAGTAAGATCCATGGTCATTGCATCCAAAATTGGTCGACTGTTATACTTCCACTGCGTCGACTGCAAAACCTTGTGCTACGTCGACCCAAATTTAACTTTGTCGGCTCAAAGTTAACTCTGTCCTCAACCGCCTCCCTGAAGCTTCTGGCATGAAACTTCAACATGTCATGATATCACGACACCTTTGCCTACCATACACCTTCTCTAGCTTACTATAGCAATATCATGACGCTTTTGCTTTTGACTGCTTCCTTTGCTCTTCTGTCATGAAATCGTGACACTTTAGCCTTTCGTTGACGTCATCTCACTTCTGTCATGAAATCGTGATGCTTTAGACTTCAAGGCCTTCTTCTCCGCTTTTATCACGAAATCGTGACACCTTTGCCTCTTGCTGATGTCATCAGCAACTCTGTCACGAAATCGTGACACTTTAGACTTCAAAGCCTTCTTCTCCACTTCTGTCATGAAATCGTGACACCTTTGCCTCTTGCTGACATCATCTGTAATTCTATCGCGAAATCATGACACTTCTTACTACTTCAACCTTTTCTCGGTTTGCTCCAGTGAAAATGGAACATGTCGTGAAATCGTGATGCTTTCGTTGCCTTAAGCTCTTTTCTCCCAACTACTCGTGAAACTAGAACATGTCACAAAATCGTGACGCTTTCGCTGCCTTAAGCACTTTTCTCCCAACTGCTCATGAAACTGGAACATGTCATGAAATCGTGATGCTTTCACTGCCTTAAGCACTTTTCTCCCAACTGCTCACGAAACTAGAACATGTCACAAAATCATGATGCTTTCACCAACTGCAAGCTGCCAACTCAACCTGTCACGAAATCGTGACACTTTCTACATCCGTACAACTTCATTGAAACTTGTCACAAAATCGTGACACTTCCTGCAACTCAACACTGCCAACTCAACTTGTCGCGAAATCGTGACACTTTTGCCTAAACTTTCTCTCTCCTCAAATATGTCATGAAATCGTGATAGTTTTGCCTGCTTCATCTCTGCCTTCTAGCATGTCGCGAAATCATGACAGTTTTGCCAAAACTTTCTCTCTCCTAAAACATGTCACGAAATCGTGATAGTTTTTCCAACAGCCTGCAAACTTTTTCTAACTTATCTTTTTTTGGATCTTTTGCAACTGGGCTACTCTGATTTTCTTGGAGACTTACTGACCAGCTGAAACCTTCATCAAAACACATACTTAGACATAAAAACAAATTGCTCCAAGAACTCCTTGACATAAAAGACAACAACTACTAAGAGCTCCTTGACATCAATTACAACAACTAAACTTAGGCAAAGGCAATGTACTCAAGGTACCCAAAATTGCCAACAATCTCCCCCTTTGTCATTGATGGCAACCCTTTACTAAAAACTCATCTTCAAGAGCCAAAACTGAAATCAATCTCTTTGAAGTTTTGCTCCCCCTGACTTGAAGCTTTCCTCTTCACTTGAAGCTCCCCCTTACTCATATCTCTCCCCCTTACTCAAATCTCTCCCCCTTTGTCATCAATGGCAAAGGGTCACCTTTGGGGCTTGGGACTAAGAATGAGTCTCTTAGCTTAGTCCCTCCCCCACCTCCTAATGAGGTGATTTAAAATAAGGTTGGGAGTGAAACTCCCATTAGACACTCATCATCATCAGTGTCTACAATTTCTTTGCCAAGCTTTTTCTTGAGCTCTTTGTTAAAGTTTATGTTCTTGGTACTTTTCTTGTTCTTGTTCTCATCTCTTTTCTTGTCCACACCTTGATCCTTGGACCTGTTTATACCACTATTCCTGTTCCTGTACCTTGGAAGATCAGCTTTGCACTATCTGGCTGTGTGACCTGTGTTGTTGCACTTGTAACAAACAACAACATTATTTCTTTTAGGCATAGCTGTTCTTTGAATCCTCCTGTTCTGACTAACCTAGTTCCTGTCATTGCAAAAAATTGCTTTGTGCCCGAACTGATTACAAGAGTAGCAATACCCTTGAAATAAATTACGATTTCTGAAATTATTGTTACCCTTCTTGATTTGAGACATACAATGTACAGCCATGTGTCCAAACCTATAACACGCAAAACATCTATCGTGAAATGTTCTTTTAATCGATCTCTTGGGTCCCAAAAACTTCTGTTTCACATTCAGAAATCTGTTTTCTATTTTTGTGCATTCATTACTCATGGACTCATGATCTGAAGTACTTTCTTCATCAGAGCTTTCTTCCTTTTGAAATCTCTTGCTGGATTCCCCAACCTATTTCTTGTGCGGCTCAACAAAACCAAGACCTATTTTATCTGTTGGATTTCTTTGACTTTTGATGAGAGACTTAACTTTCTTGGAGCTATCCTGAAATCTATAGAGCTTATCCTTGTAATATTTATTTTCTTCTTTCAGAGAAACCATTTTCTGCTCTAACTCATTATACTCAAGAATCTTAGACTCTAACTCATCCTTGAGTTCCTGTGTTTTGGCTATAGAGAAGTCGAGACTTTCTATAAGATCGTCTCTCTCCATACAGCATTCATCTAACTTAACCTTGAGTCTATCATTCTTCTTTCTTTTCTTTTCCAAAACACTGAGAGCATTATTGAGTTCACAATCAAGATTCTCTATTTGATTGCACTTTGAATTATCAAGACCTTTTTCTGATTTCTTATTACTAGATGTGCTACCCTTTTCAAAAACCATACATGCATCTTCCTTATCATTTTTTGAAGCATCCTCATACATACTAGCAACCAATTCATTATTTGTGCAATCATCCTCAAGGTGCCCAAAATTTCCACATCTAAAGCATTTCATGACCGTGAATTTATGTTTCGGTTCTTCTTCTTTTTCTAAAATGAACAACATATCATTTTCATTATCACTGGAAGAGCTTTCACTATCACTGCTAGAACACTTACTTACTTTGTCCAAATAGAAGCTCTTCTTGTTCTTGTGTGAATACCTCTTTCCTTGATTGTTGTGTTCATCTTTGTTCTTTCTATAATACCTGTGCTTTTTAGAATCCTTGCTCTTAACATCCTGTATATATTCATCATTTTCATCTTTGGAAATAGTATAGTCAGTAGCATAATGACCATACTTTCCACAGTTGAAACATCTTATATTTTTCTTGCTTTTGTGCTTTCTAGAGAATTTGCCTTTCTTGCTCGTAATATGCTTCTTCCTCACTAGAAGACTCATCACTCTCTTGAATCTGTTTGCCTTTTGATTTCTTGGTAGCTTTGAAAGCTGCCTCTTTCTTTATATCAACATTCACTTGAGTTATTAGCTCAAAAGCTACAAGAATACTATGGAGCTCATCCTTTTTCAACTTATCTAAATCTTTGGCTTCCTCAATAGCAAAAATCTTTTCACTAAATCTATTAGGAAGAGATCTTAAAATCTTATCACACACATCATTTTCAGCAAGTTCAAGACCTAAGTCTTTCATGGAGTTCACAATATCATCCATCCGAAGCATGTAGTCACTAATCTTTTCATCATCATTCATCTTGAGTTGTTCAAACATACCTTTAAAATGTCTCAATTTGGCCTTTCGAACATTTGCATCACCTGTATGAACAACCTGCAATTGTTTCCACATTTCACTAGCTGTCTTGCAGTGAATAACTTTGGTAAGATCAGCCTTCTATAAACCTTTCAAGATTGCATTCATGGCTTTTGAGTTGCTATGATGTAGGAGCCTGTCTTATTTAGTATAAGGACCATTTGCAGGAATGGTGTACCCATCTTCAATAACTTCCCATACCTCATTACCAAGAGCCATTAGATAGACTTTCATTCTTGCACTCCACAGACCAAAATATGATCCATCAAGAATAGGTGTTGCATTGCCACCTGAGAAATCCATTGTGTTCTTAACCAGTTCTTCCTTTCGGTTGTAAAACCTTTTCAAAGGAACTTGGCTCTGATACCAATTGAAGAACACAAGCTTATACTGAGAGGGGGGGTGAACAGTATAAGACCACTTTTAACTTTATCTATCAATACAGCTTTCAAACTATTAACATGCAGAATAAAGATAGCAGTAATAATAACAGTAAAACAATGCACAAAAATCAATCCACAAAGAGACACAACAATTTACGTGGTTCACCCAAGGTGGGCTACTCCACGGATAAAACTTTTCTTCTAAAAGTTGTATCAAAGTCCTCTGGGAATCCTTCCCGATTACAATGTTTATGAGCCTCAACTCAAAGGAGACACCTTCCCCTAATTTTTCTTTGGTTGGTGATCCTCTAGAAGACCTCTACCTCCTCTGCCCTTAGCAAGTGGAATTCTGTCCACAGAAGACACCTGTCTTCCCCACTCTGGCTGGAGATCTCTGTCCTCAATTCTGTCATAGTAAAGTTGATCCTCTTATCTGCACCAAACATAGTCCTTTGGTCTGGCACAATACTGTCCTCTTCCTCTGTTATTTTTTGTACTTGGTTGAAACCAATATTTTACTATCTATGCAAAAACAATAGTTCTTTATCAAACACACAGTAGATTAGATTTCACGTATTTTGCGTATACACAGCAATACTGTCTTCGCAAAATACAGCAGCACTATCTTCGCAAATACAACACTTCCTTTGCTCTCTTTGCCTAAATCATGATAGAACTATCTTCACAACCTCTGTCTAAAAATAGCAGACGCTCAGGCTTCTACTTATGCACTTCTGCGATCGATCTTCTCCTCGCACTCTCTCTACGCAATTCGCACTTTGAATGCACACTTGATTGATGTAGAAACTAATCAAACATCCCTCCTTTTATAGAGTAAGATCCATGGTCATTGCATCCAAACTTAGTCGGTTGTTATACTTCCATTGGGTTGGCTACAAAACCATGTGCTGCGTTGGCCCAGATTTAACTTTGTCGGATCAAAGTTAACTCTGTCCTCAACTACCTCCCTGAAGCTTCTGGCACGAAACTTCAACATGTCACGATATTGCGACACCTTTGCCTTTCGTACACCTTCTCTAGCTTGTTGTAGTGATATCGTGACGCTTTTGCTTTTGACTGCTTCCTTTGCTCTTTTGTCATGAAATCATGACACTTTAGCCTTTCGCTGATGTCATCTCACTTTTGTCATGAAATCATGACGCTTTAGACTTCAAGGCCTTCTTCTCCGCTTCTGTCATGAAATCATGACACCTTTGCCTCTTGCTGATGTCATCAACAACTTTGTCATGAAATCGTGACACTTTAGACTTCAAAGCCTTCTTCTTCGCTTTTGTCATGAAATCGCGACACCTTTGCCTCTTGCTGATGTCATCTGTAATTTTGTCACGAAATCGTGACACTTCTTGCTACTTCAACCTTTTCTCGGTTTGCTCCAACGAAAATGGAACATGTCACGAAATCGTGATGCTTTCGCTGCCTTAAGCTCTTTTCTCCCAACTGCTCGCAAAATTGGAACATGTCACGAAATCACGACGCTTTCATTGCCTTAAGCACTTTTCTGCCAACTGCTCGTGAAACTGGAACATGTCACAAAATCGTGACGCTTTCGTTGCCTTAAGCACTTTTCTCCCAACTGCTCGCGAAACTGGAACATGTCACGAAATCGTGATGCTTTCGCCAACTGCAAGCTGCCAACTCAACCTGTCACGAAATCGTGACACTTTTTGCATCCGTACAACTTCATTGAAACTTGTCGCGAAATCGTGACACTTCCTGCAACTCAACACTGCCAACTCAACTTGTCGCGAAATCGTGACACTTTTGCCTGAACTTTCTCTCTCCTCAAATATGTCACGAAATCGCGACATTTTTTCTAGCACTTTCTCTCTCCTAAAACATGTCGCGAAATCGCGACAGTTTTTCCAACAGCTCGCAAACTTTTTCTAACTTATCTTTTTCTGGATCTTTTGCAACTGGGCTACTTTGATTTTCTTGGAGACTTATTGACCAGCTGAAACCTTCATCAAAACACATACTTAGACATAAAAACAAATTGCTCCAAGAACTCCTTGACATCAAAGACAACAACTACTAAGAGCTCCTTGACATCAATGACAACAACTAAACTTAGGCAAAGGCAATGTACTCAAGGTACCCAAAATTGCTAACAAGTGAGGGGAAGCAGTTTGTCATGGGGAGAATATTTTGATCCTGTTGAAGTATAGGACAATTTCCTTGAAGGGTTGCCATCAATAACAAAGGAGGATATTGTTAGAAGCATTGAGTTTTCATTGATGTCAAAGGCAAAGTTCATTGATCAAAAATAGTGGATAAATTATTTAAGGTAAATATATTTTCTTCAAGGGTGATATAATATCAAAGGATGAAATATTTAAATAAAAAATTTAAATATTTCTAATATGTGCAATGGGAAAAGGTTGAAGTATTTAAATATTTAAAAGATTTAAATATTTGAATATTAATGTGAAAAATAGTTGACTTCTTGAGAAAATATTATCATGAAAGGTTTGATATAAATACAAAGACTAAAGTACATTTGAAATAAGATTTTTACCTTTACGACATCTAAGTAATAGCTATGAGTGAAAGGGAGCAATTGTGGTAAGATAAATGAAGCAGTGGCTGCAAGACATGGTGATAAGTATGAAGAAAGAAGAGCTTCAAGCGAATCTCATTGGACCATAAAAAACATAGTGGTAGCATAAATACGAACACAGTGATAAGGGTGAAAGAAGAACTTCCTACAGGTTGTATCAAATGGTGAAAGGAAGTAGTGGTAACACAAAATAAAAGCTATGGAAGCAGTTGAGGGATGACAAGAGTAAAAGAATACATCATAAACTTCAAGCATAGACTTAAGTAAATATACACTTTCATTCTGCATAAAGAAGGATACTGTGCAGTGTAGACTATTTGTTGGTCAAAGGGAGAAGACCATCCAAAATATCACTAGCCATTGGAAATTGTTTTAATGTGCGCAACATTAAAGAAGCTCATATCCTTGCTATAATTTTTCTATACCAGATCAGGTTCCATGATATTTTGAAAGGGCAAGAGGAGAATAAATCTGGCAAACATGACATCAAAGGGAACTACTCCATCTACTACAAGCTCTTCACTGGTGGAACGAAGAAGGCCATGGTGGAAGAGTACATAGTTGATAGTCATGGAGAGCGTGCACACAGTAGAAGACTCCATTAAGCATAGAGGTCATTCGAAGAACATCAATAGCAAAAAATTTATATGGTAGCACTAAATATAGTGGAAGCTTGAATTAAAAAAATATTGCCAGAGCTAAACTAAGAATTCATCAAGTTAGAATCTTGTGCTTTCAAGGAATTTATATTAGGGCAACATTTGCTTTTTGGAAAGAAGTGTGAAGTCAAGAGCATAAGAGATAGTTATCAAAGGTTGTCAAAACATGGAAGCAATTAGTAGTACTCCTTTTCATTGGTTTGGAGTTGGTGTCATGGAGCCCACAAGATTGGGCCATTTTTAAATTGATGCATTGCAAAGGTAACACGCATGCATATATTATAAGTTTTGCATTTTATGTAAGACATATATTATGTTCACTATATTGGCAAAATTGTAATATTCCAAACTAGAGATAATAGTAGGTGAAGAAGATGGAAACATGGGGACGGATGCTTTATGTTTACACTGACCTATGTGATTAACTAAAAAGGTTTCTGAAGCAAGATAATATAGATAACATCTTGTATGGAGAGGAAACAAATTTAAGGGAAATGAACATTATTAAGAAGTAAGCACGATAGTCATTACACATCTAGTGGAGGATAAGATCAAACAAGATTGCAAGTCATTCATTGGAGAAGACTAGAATACTAACTTAGAATAGAGGAAAAAATGATTGATGAAGTTCACTAGCATGTAGTATTGGTAAAGCAGACAATATAGTTATAGAAGGCAGACGATATTATTTGTTGAAGACTGCATGAAAGGATATAATTCATATTCAATACCAAGGTGAAATAGATAGTCGTATTTGAGAGAGACGTTTATAGAGAATGCATAGTAAGAAGAAATACTATGCCTGACAACACACACCAACTTGAAAGGTAATCATTATTTTTGAGACAAATCAGCAATATCTACAAGTTAGTGAAATTTCAAATTATGATGTATGGTTTTACCACGGTCTGAGAATTCACCAACGGGTTAGTATTGCAATTAGTATTGACTAACGAATGCAATTCAGAAGAGATAGCTTGTTTATTTCTCCACCCAGGTTGGTTGATGATATAGTGCAAGTTTGATTTCCAAGTGATTAATAAGTTGGAAGAACTTATAAAAGCAATGTACAACAAGAATTATAATATCTTGATAAGCAAATATATAGTGAGTTTGGAGGTTTGTTGTTTTACTGTCATCTAGTGTTAGACTTGGGCTACCTTTAAAATGTAATAAATGTGAGACATGTGGAAGTGATAGACTTAATGAATGTGAAGGATATTTTGGCCATTTGAATATTTCAACACCAATATATCATTCTCTATATGTTCAAGAGGTTAAATGAATTATGGGTAGAATATGTTTGAATTTTTTTTAGTTGAAGAAAGAGAACTCACGAAAATATGAAGAATTTGATGCCATTATTGATAAAATTTTGGAGAAGATTTGAATAGTGTTAGTGAGTAGATTTAGAAGTAGATTTGAGCAGTGTTTGTGAGCAATATTTAGGAATAGATTTGAACAGTTATTGTAATAATTTTTGGAGTAGAACTAAGTGAGGTTAGATACCTCTATGGGATTGGTGTCTCCTATGGATTGGTGTCCATGAACTTGTATAGGGGATTGGTGTCTCCTATATATTGGTGTCCACAAAATTGTATAGGGGATTTGTATCTCATGTGGGTTGGTGCCCATAAATTTACATAAGGGGATTGGTGTCTCCTATGGATTAGTGTCCACAAACTTGTATAGGGGATTGATGTCTCCTATGGATTGGTGCCCACAAACTTGTAGAAGGGGATTGGTGTCTCTTGTGGATTGGTGTTCACAAATTTGTATAGGGGATTGGTGTCTCTTGTGGATTGGTGTCCATGAACTTGTATAGGGGATTGGTGTCTCCTATGGGTTGGTGCCCACAAAATTTATTAAAGAAAAATAGAAACAATGTTTTATCGTGGTTTTCTCCCGAGAGGGTGTTTCCACGTAAAAGCATTATTTCTTATGTGTATAGAAATTGTGCATTGATTTATTAGTGCATTAATATTATTTTTATTATCATTTCAAAATAAATTTTTTATCTTATACTATTCACCCCTCCCTCTCAGTATAAGCTTGTGTTCTTCAGTACTATTAGAGTAGCAACCTGGAGAAGGCATCCCATACCACGCCTCACTTCCACATTTGATCGAGTCTCATATTATTGACCAATTTGATCAGTCTATAATTTCCTTCAAAACCTATTGTGTGCATACCCGCACCTCAATATCAATGGGTGAATTTAAATATTCATCCCTTCTCGATGACCTTTATAAGTTTTTTTTTTACAAACTTAATTTAGGTTAATGGGTTTGGTTTGAAGAAGGTATTTCTTTCCTAATTTTAGTAGAAAAATCTTATTGCATACCATTGGTCCTATACTAAATCTTAGTACCTTCATTTAATAATATATAAAATAAATCATTCACATAAAGGTTATTTTCTATAAAGAATTCCAAAAATATGATCAAGGGTTTTTCACTAAATTTTATACCATGATCACGTGGACCCACAATCGATACTTTAATTTTAAAGCACATGTATTCAAATGCAATAGTCAACACTTAAATTATCTATTTACTCTTTTAATTATTTTATCCATAACATAGAAGCCAAACATACTACTTGGGTTAATCTACTCGAGTTTTCTTTGTTTTCTTTCAAATATTGTTTTGTTATCCAAATGATATTCTTTAAGGAAATTGATAATGGTTAGCAGATAACTATTGTTTTTGCTAACTTGCTAGGTTTTCTTGCTCAAGTTTACCATTTTTTTATTAACTTGGCAAGATTTAAGCTTAAGAAACACAACTATGTCATAATTCGACGTGAATATCCCGTCTCATTGATAGCTTTCTAAAGAGTTCTTTTTATTTTCACCAAATTGATTTATATTTACAATGCTTAGATGACAGAGACATCGGTCATCGATCACTACAGTTGGGATTAACAATGCCAACCACACTCTAAATGTAATAATTGATGATTATTTCTTTAGGGGATAAACTATTTATAGTTGAGTTATTAAAGGTTCTAAATAATATTTTTTTTTAATAAGTAACATTTATATACAAAAGTGGGTTTTTCTAGAGGATCCCAAAAACATTATTACAAAAATGGGGTGAACCCATTACAGCCGCGAGATTGAGGTCTCAAAGCGAGCCTCAGACCTGAACAGAAAGACAGAAAAAAGAAAGACAGAAAAAAGAAACTGTTATAGCATAGAAAAGAGAAGCTGCCTTAGCTCAAAAACCCAACCGACCAAGAAGCGTCAGCACCCTTAATTGGCAGTAGGATTCTCCGGGATCCCAGAGGGTCCTTCAAAATGCACCTTGAGATTGCGGAGGTAGAGGATTTCTGAATCAGCAGCCCTAGAGATGTTTCCCATAGCGTCGATGGCCAGATCGATGAGCATGCTGAGGGGAATTTTCTGCTGCTCCTTCTTCTGCACCGACTCAGAGTCCGAGCTCAGGTGGAGAAGGGGCTCATTCTCAAATTTGGCCTTGGATTTCTTGAGCCACCTGGAGGATCTGCCACTTGGAGGAGTGGCCTTGGCCCGCCTGCGACAGCGACTGCAACTGGGGGTAGCCTGGTCAGGAGGAGTGGGAGACTCGGCCTTGGGAGCATCTGCGTCTGGGGAAGCAAGCGGGTTGGAAGAGAGGGGAGGGACAATCTTGGGGGGGGGGGGCTATTAGAGATACAATGGCAGAAAATAACGCCCATAAGCCCCTGGTGCCACGGCATGGCCTTGTTCTTTTGAGCGGCCTCAATGGAACACCCGAGGGAGTAGTTGAGGAAGTCCGGGAAGCATAGCTTCTTGGACGCCCACAAGTGGTTCACGAGAGTGATGTGGTAGCTATGAAGAGGCTTATCCGGATCGTCGTAGCAAATGAACTGCATCAACGGATTTAAAGCCCAGCTCCACGGTTCTTCCAGCTCCTCTCTGAAGAGGGAGGACTTGTCCCAGCCTAAGCTTTTCCCTTTGTCCGGAAACTGGTCCAATTCCTCCTGCCAGTTGTGCTTGTCCTGCCGGATGAAATGCCCAGTGCCCGGCATTCCAGTAATCTCGACCAAGATATCGAAGGTGACCTTCAGGTGGACACTTTTCACCCGAACCTCCCCATATTGCCAAGTCTTCATGAAATCGGACGTGATTTCATCATCTGGGCCCTGAAACTTGTTGAGGAAAGGGATTAGCCCAAGGGCTTTCATGAAGATTTTCTCCTCCTCAGACAGGGAGGAGAGTTCTGGCTCAATGTAAGGAACAGCCGTGGGAGGAGCCATGGGAGGAGCAGGGGATCTATAGAAGAGGGCCTGAAGGCAAGAGAACGCAATGGAGAAAACACCCGTATCACCACCCTGGAATAAAAAGATAGGGAGCTTGCGTCGGAAGGACGACGGATCGCGTAAGTCACATGCATGGGAAACAAGCGAAAAGAGGGGAGCCGTCGGATAGGAAGAAGATAGGCTCGTGTGATCCCGAAGACGAACGAAAGTCATGCCTAGCAATGCGTTAGGAGCAAAAAAAGAGCTGATAGCCAGCTTGGGACTGTCGCCCACGTCAGGGGTGCTGACGGGTAAGCCGTGGAATGACTCATCGCAGGCAGTAATTGGGTGCCGCAAGAAACCCAACCGCCAAGTAATGTCCCCCTTTCCAAGAATGCTTGACGTGTCCCACCTCACTGATCTGGTGAGACTCACTAACATTTTTGGAATTCTGACGCAGCCACGTCAGCAACATCTTGAGGGATTTTAAGATCCCATGTGGTGAGTCTGTCGGAGGAAGATCCTCTGTTGGCTAGGAGGTTAGCCAAAGAATTTCCTTCCCTGAAGATGTGCTGGCATCTGTAGCTCTTGCTACGGAGAATCCTTTGAATTTCTCCGATGGTGTTATGGACCCTCCAGGAAGGGGTCTTATCCTTGTTCAAGTAGTTTATGATGTTCATGGAGTCACCTTCAATGATGATAGCTCTGGGGTCCTCCGAAATGAGGACTAAACCTCTCCAAAGGGCTCTGGCTTCCGTTACATGGTTGGTCTGAACCCCAAGATCTTCAGAGAAAGCGAGGATAACCATGCCCCGATGGTCCCTGACCGTGCCACCGGCCCCGCTGCTCCTGGGTTCCCTTTGGAAGCCCCGTCAAAGTTTAGCTTGATCCATCCCGAAGGGGGAGGGCTCCACTTGGCAAGGATACGGGGATGAGGCAGAGGGTTCCCCAGGGGGGGACAAACAAAAATATTGAGAGAAGAGAGGATACGCCCTTCTCGGGACAGAGGAGAGGGGCTGGAACAGTGAATGAGATTAGCATTTTCGGAAGCGAAAGCCATAGCCCTGATGGCCACCGAATGAGGATCTCGGGAAGAGGTCCCAAAGATCCTGCAGTTTCTCTCAAGCCAGACTTGCCAGATCAGGTGGTGAAGGCAGATGTCCCAGAGAAAACGAAGCTTAAGATTAGCAAAGGGTTGGGGCCACTGGTAGAAGGCACCACACAAAGACTTGGGAGGAGCCCATTGGATCTGGAAGGTAGACAGGGTGAACCCAAACACAGCCGAGGTGAACTCACAGTGGAGGAACAAGTGATCGGTGGATTCCCAGCTGGTCAGGCACATGTAACATCTGTTGGGAAGGGGAATGCCTCTTTTGATGAGGTTCTCAGTGGTGAGGGGTTTGTTTTGGAAGGCAATCCACGAGAAGAAGGCCACTTTCGAAATGAGGTTCTTCTTCCAAACAATATGGGAAGGGGAGACAGGGTGGTCCTTCAGGAGGGAGAAGGCAGACTTAACAGTGTACAGCCCTTTGTCAGAACCAGCCTAGGCAGGCTTGTCAACTTTCTGCTCAGTGGGACTGGTAGTTTCTTGGAGTAAAAGGTTGAGAGCAGCAACCTCAGGAGAGGAGCCCGCGAGGAGCCTCCAACAGGGATGACCATCCTCCCAAACTATGAAGTCAAAAACTTTCATTCCCAACCGAGAGTCCGGGACCATTTGAAGCATGGCGAGGTCCGCTCTACCGCTTAGGGGTTCATCCAACAACCATCTGTCACTCCAGAAATCAATGCTCCGACCGTCCCCCAGAACCCATCTAAGGCCTTTCTGGATGAGCGCTTTGGCCTGAGTCACAACCTTCCAGAAGGCAGATCCATTGGGGTGGTTTCCAGAATCAAGGAAGGAATGGTTTCCCATATATTTCTTACACACCAGCATGGTCCACTCCGTAGGGTCTTTCGAGATAATCCTCCAAGCCTGCTTGCCTAGCAAGGTTGTGTTCATGTCTGACAGTTTTCTGAAGCCCAGCCCTCCTTGCTTCTTACTTCTACAGATAGTGTCCCAATCCACTAGGGGAATCTTAGCTTTGTCTTCGAATCCTGACCATAGAAACTTTTTTTGGATGCGTTCAATGAGCTTGCACACTGACTTGGGAAGAGGGAACACTGACATGAAGTATATGGGGATGCTCTAGAGGGTTGAACTTGATAGGGTTGCTTTTGCCACTTGGGAAAGAAGTTTACCTTTCCAGGCTGCCAGCTTTCGTTGGAATCTTTCAACAACATTGTTCCACATACTCTCTTTAGGTCTTCCCTAGAAAAAGGGGAGCCCCAGATAGGAGGAAGGGAGGGCTCCAGCAGAGCACCCAAGGACCCGCCCAATCCTATCCTGACGGTCCAGGGGGGTGTGAACAAAAAATAGCTTGCTTTTGGAGAAGTTCACCTGCTGCCCAGCCGCTTTCTCATAGAGGGAGAGGATATGCTTGATGTTCCTAGCCTGGAAGACAGATGCCTGCGTAGAAAGGATGGTGTCATCGACAAATTTTTGGTGAGTAGTGGGAGTGGATTTGGACGTCACTGGGATGCCAGAGATCTTCCCCGCCACTCTGGCCATAGAAAGGGTTCTACTAAGGGATTCCACTAGAATGATGAACAAAAGAGGGGATAGAGGGTCTCCTTGACGGAGTCCTCTAACGCTGGGAAAAAACCCAGTGGGGGAG
The DNA here is from genome assembly GCA_028583015.1 of Wollemia nobilis. Classification (NCBI taxonomy): domain Eukaryota; kingdom Viridiplantae; phylum Streptophyta; class Pinopsida; order Araucariales; family Araucariaceae; genus Wollemia; species Wollemia nobilis. The sequence continues at coordinate 18,907,329 of JAQPPZ010000521.1, forward strand.
CCATTGACCAGCACCGAGAACCAGGCCGAGGAGAAGCAATTATGGATTAGCTGAACCCAACTGGGGTGGAAGCCGAACTTCAAGAAGACGTCCCGAAGAAACTCCCAACTAACCCGATCAAAAGCTTTGGTCATATCAAGCTTGAGAAAGAGACCTGCTTTTTTGTTTTGGACCGTAGAATGGAGGGTTTCATGAATGGAAATGACTTCATCCAGAATGTTTTTGCCTTTGACCGAGCTTCCTTGGTGGGGGTAAATAATTATGGGGAGGATGGGATTCATCCTGGACGCCATGGCTTTGGAGAGGATCTTGAAGAGAACGTTGCAGAGACTAATGGGGCGAAAATCAGCCATAGACCGACAATCAGGGGACTTGGGGATCAATTCAATGAAGGTGGAGTTAACAGCCCGAGGGATGGGGTGATATTGGAGATCACGAATGGCAACGCAGATGTCCGGTCCTACCAGGTCCCAGCAAGCTTGGTAGAACCGGGGAGGAAAACCGTCCGGCCCGGGGGCTTTATCGGGTTGCATGGAGAAGACCACCTCCTTAATTTCTGAGTCGGAGAAGGGCTTGAGGAGGGAAGAATTGAAGTCGCCAAAAACCAGACTGGGGATGTTCTCCAGAATGGCGGCCTTTGCAGAGGCAGAGCTTTCTGGGGAGGTTCCTAGGAGGTTTTGAAAGAAAGAGACAGCCTTAGATCTGATCTCGTTGATATCTTCGATGCTGGAACCATCGCTGCATTGAATTTTACTAATCTTATTGGAGCCTCTGTGTCTCATGGTTGTAGCATGGAAGAATCTGGTATTGGAGTCTCCCGCTTTGATCCATAGTTCTCTGGATTTCTGCCTCCAGAAGGATTCCTCACTAGCAAGAATGGAGTGGAATTCAGCAAGAAGTTTCCCTTCCTCCTTCCTCACGGCATCCTCGGATTCCCCTTCTTCGATCCTTCTCTCAATGTCTCGGAGTTGGTCAGAAATAAGCTTCTTCTGGCTAAAAATGTTGCCAAACACCTCTCTATTCCACCTCTGCAAGTTATCCTTGGTGAACTTGAGCTTCTGAGTTATCCCGAAGATGGGAGATCCATGGACATGCTGGCTCCACCACTGAGTCATCATCTCACGGAAGTCCTTGTGTTTGAGCCACATAGCCTGAAACCGAAAGGGGTTTTGAAACACAGGAGACTTGCCCACCTGGAGGATAATGGGATTATGGTCCGAACCAATCTTTGGGAGGGCCGAAAGGGAAGCAGCACCAAAGAGAGAAATAGATTCCTGGGAGATCAGGAACCTATCCAATTTGACCTGAATCAGGCTACCTCCAATTCTCCTGTTGCTCCATGTATAGCGAGTCCCTTTGAGAGGAATTTCAATGAGCTCATTTGAGTCCACAAAATCCTTTAGATCCTCAGTAGAACGGTGAGTGGTAGCCAACCCTCCATTTTTCTTTGTCGGATACAGGGGGCTGTTGAAATCCCCTGCAGCCACCCAAGGGATATTGCTGAAGGAGTCCCTCATCCGTGAGATGGACTTCCAAAATTCTGTTCTCTCGAGAGGGGAATTAGGAGCGTACAGGTTGGATAGGATCCAAGACTGATTACTGGAGATGCAATGAAAGAGAATATTAATGACTCTGCTGGAGGATGATAGGAGCCTACCTTCCACTTGGGACGGGTCCCAGAAGTAAATAAGTCCACCGCAGGAACCATGAGCGGGGCTGTGAAGAGCTTCACCTTGAGACTAGATGGACGTGGCAAATTTCCTAGAGGACTTCTCGTCACATTTGGTTTCTTGCATAATAAATATGGAGGGTTTGATATCCTTACGCATATTAGCAGCCAGTCTAAGCTTGGCTGCACTGTTGAGCCCTCTCGCATTCCAGGAGAGGATTTTCATCTAGAAGATCTGAGAGGTTTCTTGCCTCCCTTCGCCTGCTGGAAGGGGGGTTTAGATACTTTAGGATCATCGGATATGGATGCGTCAGAGTTTAGGAACAGGGTCCGCTGGGAGCCGTTAGCTAGGTCATCCTCCGTTGCCCTGATACGCTGTTCAGCTGTAGAAGGTTGACCTCTTTTTCTCTCGGCTCCAGAGTCCATGGTTTGCCCTTTGCTTCTGGTGTTGATTGGACTGAACTTCCCAGATGAATACTGGTGGGGTAGGAAGTTCTCAATTTCCTGGAGGATGGGGTTTAAGGATTCTGAATTGGAAGCAGAGGCTTTGAGGGCTTCTGGGGATGGTTCGAGGTTGGCGCTAGGGTTTGAAGCAGAATCCAGAGATTTGCCTATGAGAAGCCCCTCCTGGCTCAGACCTTGGACTTCTGAAGGGACGATGGGGGTTTCCCCCTCCGAGACTAGGACTTCCCTGCCACGACTAGGAACATTGAACTCGCCTTTACCAAGAGGGCCCTGCGAAGGAGGCTTCAGAACTCGAGCTTGGGGACATTGGTTGATGAGATGCCCTTGGGTATTGCATGCAGAGCAGAAAGCGGGTTTGTTTTCATAAACAATGGGCTACTTTTTGATGAGAATGGAATCCTTGAATAGGTTAACAAAGGAAGGAAGGGCGGTTTCCAAATTGGCATTGACACACAGGCGAGCGTGGATCATGCGGGAGCGTACCTTAGTAGACGAATCTACAGCAACGAGATCTCCAATAGTGCGGGCAATTCCTCTTAGGACTTCTTCTTGCCAGCAGTGGAAGGGTAGGTTTGGAAGCCGAATCCAAATAGGCGCCACATTGATATTTTGCGTGTCTGGGTTGAAGTCCTCTCCCCACCTGCAGAGGAAAAGGCTTTGCCTACCTAGGAACCAGGGCCCCCTCAGCAAGGATATTGCATGAATCTTCTGCATTATTTAATCTGATCACAAAAAAACCCCTGGACAGGGCTATAAGCTGCAAGCTCCCACTAGTGCGCCATTTGCTGCTCGCCCATTTACGAATTGTTTCCATATCTGGTCTGCCTCCGATGAACTTGCCGATGAGGGTGAATTTGTCCTGAGCCGCAAAGCTATCCAGCAATGCCCCTGGGATCACCAGGTCAGAGCCGTTGGGAAGCAGGGTTTGAGAGGGAAGAGGGATTGGGGTCCCTTTAGAAACTGCATGCGCATACGATCCCTGGGATGGTGAAGAGGGATCGGGGGGTTTCCGAGGGGGAATCTCCCCTTCCTCAGGTGGATCAGGCTCTGGACCACCGGGTCCAGAAACCAGGGAGGTGGATCTTGGAGGGCTCCCAGAGTGCCTCCCGCTTGCGATTCCGCTCTCTGCCATTTTTTCTGAGATTCGGTTCTAAATAATATTAACTTGGTGTCTTTATAACTTTTATTCAAAATATAGATAAGTTACCTCAATTCCAAGTCTACTGGTATTCCCAAATAGAAATTGTCTAGAAAGGTTTTGGTTTTGTTCATTTTGGTCAACAAATACCTAACCCATGGACTTGGTAAATCATGCAAATTACACTAGGGTTTAATTATTTCCATACATTTTCTAGAGACTACAAAAAAATAAAATTCCTTTAACATTTCAAATCAACAATGTTACTAACACAAAATATTCTAAATTCAGCAATACTTGGCATTACTTTGATTAAAGTATAACTATTGGTAATTAGCAACTTTATTATTTCATTCATTTACCTTTCCTTGAAGGCACTCATAGAACATAATATTCACTTGTTGGGACATTAGAATAAATAGGTTTATGAAGGAAAAATGAAAATCTATATATTTGAACTGAATGAGTTTACAACACAAATATTGATTTCCCTTTGGTGTTGGTAATAGGGTCACAACCACTTCAAGAAAATTATATTATGAGGAACACGAATATGTTCGGACCAAATTCATAAAATAAATAATGAACATAAAAGAACCTCCAATGAGTTATTGTTTTACATAACACATATTCCAGTTTTGCACAATAAACACTGCTATTTGCAGCATAAATCTGGTAGTAAAATAAGTCTCAATTAATGTAATGGCTTGTATATAAATATTTGATAAAATTCATTTTCCTAGGATGGTAGCTACCAAAGTTATTTTTCTACTATAAACTTAGTTTTTATGTAACAAAATATCATATTCAAAGAGTTTGTTTCATCTAGAAGTCTCCATTTTTCACCATCCAGTTCACATAGCAACAATTCCTCTACAATTCTAGCTCTTCCCAACTCCACCAGTTCCATAATGGGAGTGATAGGGGATCATATTTTGGCTCATTATATGAATGTATATTTAACAATGTTATGAAATCACATGCAATGCATTCACACCAAAACTCATGGAACAAACAATTTATTTCCCTAAAAAATAAGTTCCCACAAAGCATATCCGCTGTTGTTCATTCCTTTTTTTGAACAAATCAATTATGACTATTTTATTTTGAGGTAATCGATTTTATTTCATATCAAACATAGTAGTCGTGTTTTCTCAATAAAAACATAAATTTTTCATACAGTGGAAATGGATTTCTACTCGAATCATTTAGTTGCGAACCAGAATTTAATATTTTATTCAAGCAAAGTCATTACAGATAAGTATTGGATCAACCTAGAAATTATTGCTAGATTCTAGCTTTCCCAATCACTCTCATGTCATTCTTCTACCTAGTCCAAGCAAAACCAAAAAACAAATATGCATAACATAACAATTATTTTCCCCTTATTTATTTTTACCATCCCCAAGACTCTACTCTACTCCTCCCCTCTCATGTTCTATCCACTTTCCTAGAACTCGGGATCAATCAACCGAATAATTCACATGCATGATGCCATCTTGGAAAGGAGTTAAAACTTCCATTTTTTTGCACATTCTACCATTATGATCGAGATCACCATAATGCAACTATTAATTTATTATTATTATTTATGTACAATTTTAAAACAATAAAAATTCTAACACCTAACCAAGGCCACAATACATACCAAATCACTTGTAATTAACTTAAGGTTTATCTTTTATCTATTTTCATTACTTCTAGGATATTTCCTCTTTTTTTAATTAATTAATCTTAAAATAATAAACATTTGCACAATCTAAATGGAAAGTGACTCCCATCATCATCACCACATTAAACTAAATGCATACTTTATTTCAAGTTTACAAAAACAAACAATCAAACCATGGCTCACGCAATAATGCAAGTATTTTGTGATGCACCTATATGATGTGTGAAGCACGAGATTTTTTGTACTCATGAGATGAATCATAACTTCCCCACTTACCTTTTTTTCTCCAACCTTCTTTTATCTACCGAAGACATATCCCTAGTCTTTTTTGTTGATCAACTCTGTCCATCAGGAGCATATACCCAATCCTACATATACAATGTCTTTATAATATAAGTGTAATGCATTTATTAATTTATTAATTTATTAACTCTGTCAAATGTTTATGCCCCCACCTCTGTCCAAGGGCAGTCTGAACTATGGGAGTTTTTGGGGCATTTGAGCCAAGCCTTTAAAGATATTCCTTGGGTGATTGGGGGAGATTTCAATACCCCCCTTTACCCATCTGATAAGAAGGGAGGATCTGGGTTACCCTCAAGGAGCATGGAGGAATTTAATGAATTCATTAAAACAAATGAATTGATGGATGTAAGACTAAAAGGAGCTAGATTTACATGGAGTAACAAGAGGATAGGAAGTCACTGATTCAAGAAAGGTTGGACAGGTTTTTTTATCCAAGGAAGCTACAACAATGTTTGGTGATTCAACGTTACAAGCCCTTCCTAAATGCGCTTCAGACCATAATCTTATTCTATGGGAGGCATTTCAGGCTAACTCCTTTAAAAATCCATTCATATTTTTGTCAATGTGGGTTAAACATCCGAACTTCAAGAAATGAATAGAGGAATGGTGGTAGCAACCTATCCAGGGAAGTGCTTCCTTCAAACTATCTCAAAAACTTAAGATGGTGAAAAACAACCTTAGAATATGGAATAAAGAAGTATTTGGAAATATTTTTGAGAATAAGAGAGTAGTGGGGGAAAAATTGAGAATAATAGAAAGAAAAATCTAAAATGGAACCTATGATGAGGCGATAAGGACTGAAGAGAAGGAAACCCTTTGTCAGTTTTATAATATTTTAGCTTGTGAGATGTATTGGAGGCAAAAATCAAGGGCATTGTGGCTAAAGGAAGGGGACTCTAATTCAAAGTTTTTCCATGTTACCACATTGAGCAATAGAAGCAACAATAATATTAGAAATTTAACTAAAGTGGATGGATCCTCAACTCAAAACATTCAGGAGATCAGGGATGAGACTGTTAATTTTTTTAGTTCATTATTGGGTGAAGAACGAGCCTATAATTCCCAAGAAAAGAACTCTCTCCTTCAATTCATTCCATAAATCATTGATGAAATGATTAACGAGTCTCTTATAGCAGCTTTTTTAGATGAAGAGATCAAGGAGGCTTTGTTTAACATGGATCCTGACAAAGCTCCTGGGTCGGATGGGTTTTCATCGTGGTTTTTCCAAGTTTGTTGGGATATTGTTGGAGCAAAAGTTATTACTACAATCAAGGAGTTCCAAAGTTCAAATCATATTTCAAGGGGTTTCGATTCAACTTTCATTGCTTTGATCCCTAAAGGCCCCAACCCCAAGACTATGGCTGACTTTAGGCCGGTTATCTTGTGTAATATATCCTATTAAATTCTGTCCAAAGTTTTAGCCAACCGTTTAAAGAAATTTCTACCGATTATCATTGATCCAAGTCAAGGAAGTTCTGTACAAGGAAGATCAATCTTAGATGGAGTTATTAATGTTCATGAGGCTCTTCATACAACCACTCAGACCAAAAAAGCAGTCATGGCTTTAAAGTTAGACATGAACAAAGCTTATGATAGGATAAATTGAGAATTCCTAGAGGTAGTTTTATTAAAATTTGGCTTCAACATGTAATGGGTCAAGTTAATAAGAGAGTGTATTTCTAAGCCTTGTTTTTTAGTTTTGGTTAATGGGTCTACTGCAGTTTTTTTTCAAAGCAAATGTGGTCTAAGACAAGGAGATCCCATAAGTCCTATGCTATTCATCATTGTAGCTGAGGCCTTGGGAAGAACCATTAATGCAACAACGGTAGCTGGACTCATATATGGTATCAAGGCCATGTCACTAACTACCTCGGTGACACATCAACAATTTGTTAATGATACATTGCTACTGACTTTGGCTTCTGTGGTTGAGGTAAGAAGGATTAAAAATATTCTCATAATGTATGAAGAAGCAGCTGGACAGAAAGTGAATTTTAATAAGAGCAAACTTTATTTCATCAATACCCCCATTCCTAGGCAAAATATCATAGCAAGGATCATGGAATGTCAGATTGCATCACTTCCCACATCCTATTTAGGTCTTCCCCTGTTTACGAGGAAACCTGAAGGATCAATGTGGAACATAGTTCTGGAGAGGATCCAAAAAAAGCTAGCAGGTTGGAAAGGACATTTGTTATCTCAAGCAAGCAAAGCAGTTTTAACTATGGCTTCACTTCAAAGTATACCCATTTACTTCCTATCAGTGTTCAGAGCTCCCAGCAAGGTGTGTCACAAAATTGAGTAGCTTCAAAAAAAATTTCTCTGGTCAGGGACTGAGGATAAGAAAAGGATCCATTTAGTAGGTTGGAACAAGTTTTGCAAACCTAAAGCTGATGGGGGGTTAGGATTGAGGATAGTTGCTCATCTCAATGCAGCTCTGTTAGCCAAACAAGCGTGGTGGTTATTGACTAAGGTCGATAATGAATGGACTGCCATAGTTAGGATGAAATACCTCCAAGGTGTGAACTTCCTTAATGAAAACTTAGCAAGTAGGGGGTCTACTTTTTGGAAGGCAATCCTCATGAGCAGGGATCTTTTCAAGAAAGGTCTTAGATGGATTCTAGGAAATGGGAAAACAATAGACTTTTGGAAGGATAGGTGGGTGAGAGCTAAGGAGTTATCCCAGAATCCTCATTTGGCTAGGATTCAAGAGCATATGGAGCAACATATTGGTAATAAGGTTACAAATTATATGTGGTAGGATATAAATATCAACAGGTGGAAACACATCAGAGTACAGGGTTTTGAAGCAGAGTCTAAAGATCTTTATAACATTTTAACTCAACAAAGTATTCCCTCTGGAGAGGATGAAGATCACAGTGTTTGGGCTGAGATTGAAAGTGGTGACTTCACAGTTAAGTCTACCTATAATTTGCTTCTCAATGTGGAAGGTCAACAATTTCAACCGAGTTTGGTTTGGATCAAAGGCTTAATTCCTAAAATATCCTTTTTTTCATGGTTGGTGATTCAAGGAAAAATCCTCACTATGGACAATATGTTATCCAAAGGTATGGTTATTGCTAACCATTGCTACATGTGCAGGGCAAGATGGAAGACAACCCAACACTTGTTTCTGGAGTGTCCAGTAGTGAAGTCCATCCTGGATGAACTTTTCCAAGCCTTTAGGATCTCATGGGTTAAGTCTACTCTTATATCCGAAGTGTTCCATCAATGGCCTCAACCCTTTGTTATCCTAAAACTTAAGTACCTATGGAAAATTTATTGGCATCATTTTCTCTGGAAGATTTGGCTAGAAAGGAACCATAGAGCCTTTAAGGATACCATTCACAACCCAAAAACCATCCTCAATAGGATTATTGTCTTTGCGAAAGAAAACCTTAGCACCTTAGTGGATGAGAACCACTCAATTCCTCCCTAAGAAAAAAAAATAGCTCAGGTCTTAGGTATTGAGGAAAAACCTTCCATTCCTTTGCCCAATCCCAAAAATGAGATTTCTTGGGAGCCACCCCCCCAAGGTTGGTTTAAACTAAATTTTGATGGTGCAGCCAAGGAGAACCCGGGAAGAGCTGGAGCTGGAGGAATAATCAAGGATCATCAAGGAAATCTGGTCAAGGCCTTCGCTGAACCATTGGGAATCAAAACTAATAATGAAGTAGAAGCTAGAGCCCTTTGGAGAGGGTTGCAAGTAGCCCAAGAAACTCAAGGTAACTTGATGATTGAAGGTGATTCGATGAACATCATCAACCTGTTAACCAATGGCAAAAAACCTCCATGGAGAATTGAGGGAGTCATCCATGAAGTGAGAATCCTTTTTGTGGCAAGACAGAATAGGAGGGCTCATCACGTGTACCATGAGGCCAATAGGTTAGCTAAAAAATTAGCCAACATAGGTGTTGATGTTGGTAGTTTGGTGATATGGTGTGCCACGTGAAGTGGAAAACATTATTAGTCATGAAAAGAAACCAACCCATTAAGGAGAAAGATGAATGGGTGTTCTTTCCCCATGGAGCTGGTAATAACTATAGGTTTTCCCTCTAAATCATACCAAATTGGAAATGAAGGTAACTGGGTGTAAGCCTTGGAGGATTTCGACAGAGAATAGGAAATGGGCAAGCAACAGGTTTCACAAGTGCAAAGTTCCAAACTTCAATTTCCTGTCAATGTAAGTAATGTTTACAGATATGTTTAGGTATGGGTGTGCCTTGTTAGTAAGGTGTTGTAGGGGTTTCAACACAAGTTCCGGTAAGAAAGTTTCAAGGATGACTAGGATCTACAATCTCAGTAGAAGGCTGGATATTGTAATAGGTTTTGGGTTAACCTGCAAAACCCGGTAATTAATGAAGACTTTTATTTACCAATTTTTTTTTTATAATCAATGATCGTGTGAGGAGGGTTGCTACACTTTAAAATAGTCAAAAAATCATACTTCTACTTAATTAAACACCCTTACTATTCATTTTATTTAATCAATGAAAAGCCCATACTTTTAATTAATTAAATAGTTATAAAAACCATATTATTTAATCAATTAAAAGCCCATGCAAAACCATATTATTTAATAAATTAAAATCCCATAATTTTAACTAATTAAATACTCATAAAAATCCATTTCTTTAATAAATTAAAATTCCATACTTTTGACTAATTAAATACTTACAAAAACCATATTTCTTTAATCAATTAAAAGCCCATACTTTTAACTAATGAAAACTCCATAAAAATCCATTTCTTTAATCAATTAAAAGTCCATACTTTTAACTAACTAAATATTTACAAAAACGATATTCTTTAATCAATTAAAAGCTCATAAATTTAACTATTTAAAAATCCATAAAAATCCATTTTTTTAATCAATTAAAAGTCCATACTTTGAACTAATTATATACTTACAAAAACCATATTCTCTAACCAATTAAAAGCCCATAATTTTAACTAATTAAAACATCATAAAATCTCATTTCTTTAGTCAATTAAAAGTCCATACATTTTACTAATTAAATACTTACAAAAACCATGTTCTTTAAACAATTAAAAGACCATACTTTTAACTAATTAAAACTCCATAAAAATCCTTCCTATGGTTTGTAAATAGTTTATTTTATGAAGATGATAAGTGAGGAGATGGAGGGAAACCAGGCCCATGAGGTAAGTGTGGAGGGACCAATTCCTCGCTAGGTAAGGCTGGCAGACCACCTATGGCCAACAACAATAGCGGTGACAAGGACGAAGATGCAGAGGACAAAGGAGGTACAAGAGTTGGTTTGCCATCTGCTGAGCCTCGGGAGCAGCACTTTTGGGGAGATGCTCCTCCTCAGTCTGAGGTTCCTACTATGGGTCCCACTGCCGCACCTTCCAAGGTAGTTTCCTATGCTACTGCCTTAAATGGATGGGCCCCCCCTGTGCCCCCCTGCACCACTATTATTCCAAATGGTCAAAATATCGTCATCCCTGATGACATTGCTGACAAATACCTAGCCATGGAAATATTTACACTGGTAGGAAAGTTTGTTGGAGGTAGGCCTAACATTGAAACTATCCGTAGATGGGCAATGACCAAATGGAAGACCCTTGGAAGCATGGAAATAGTTGTTCTGTCCAGAGGTTTTTTTGCCATCATATTGAGCAATGAGGAAGATACAAATCAGATTCTCACTGGGGGCCCATGGTTCTTAGGCCGCAAGAGCCTATTCTTGAAGAAATGGGACTTAGATTTCAACCCGGATACCCAAGATATAAATTTTACCCCCATTTGGGTATGTATCCCTGATTTACCTTTCCATTGTTGGCATGAAGACGTCCTCCTTTCCATTGCAAGTGTTATAGGAGACCTCCTGGCTATTGAACCGATTACTAGAGCACGTAGAAGGATGAATGTAGCAAGGATTTGCGTTAATGCAAACCTAGCTTCTGAGCTCCCTACTTATGTTACCCTAACCCACAAGAATTTCTTCTTCAAGCAAGCATTGGAATATGAGAATAAACCACCTTTCTGCATGGAATGCAACACCCAAGGTCATCTGAGGTCGCAATGCCCTATCCTCAAAGCTAAATCCAACACAGGCAATAGTCAATCTCAAGCAACTGGCATTCCCCAAAGTGCTACTAGAGGTGAAGGCTCCAAACCACAAAAAAAGGGAGCCAACAATATCAGGCAAAGAACCATCAGAATAAGCCAGTGGTAAGCGTTATTGGAGAACCCCAATCTCCCAGAGGGAAGGAGAAGATGCATCTGGCTCATCACCAAGTAAGTTCCTCTATCACTACCACCAATAGATTTACTATTCTAAATGAGGTTGTAGATTTGCAAGAAGGAAATGCTCTACTTTCCCCCCCGTCGACTCTCGCTACCCCAGAACCCCTTTTAGGAGTTTCTCCCACTCGAGACCATGCTTCCACCCTCATTAGTTCTTCTGAGGACCCCAGACCTCCCCCCAAACCTTCTGAAACCCTTCCTGAGCCTAATGTCGATCTCAGCTTCCTCAACACCCCGTCCAAGTCTGGACCATCTCGAAGTCCCCTTGATGGTCTAGCAACAAATTCTTTGATGGAAGAAACTTCGTCGCCAAGCCTTAATCATGCCATCAGACCCCTTAGCCTAGTCCTCGAGTAGATTATTCCTTATAAACCCAACCCCAAGAAAACTAGAAGCACTACCAAATCTCCTATGGATTTTGGGAGTGAAAAGAAAAGAGGCAGACCCTCCAAAGAGGATCAAAGGAATTCCCAAACAGTGGATGATATAGCAAATGGAATTTAGAAGACCCTCTTCCCAAATATTACTTCTCAACTTCTAGAGGAGAGTAAGAGTACTAAACCCCCTCACCCAAGTGGTAGGGGATGCAAAAAAACCCCCAGACCTTCCAAATGAAGCTACTCTCATGGAATGTGAGAGGCCTCAATGGGGCATCCAAACAAAGACTTGTTAAGTCTATGAGGAAAGACATTAGACCTTCCATTTTCATCATGCAGGAAACAAAAATTAATGCCAATAGCTTTGAAGTTACTAAATCCATATGGAAAAATGTAGGAGTTATAGTCAGTAATGCTAGAGGAACTTCTGGAGGCCTCATATGTATGTGGGATAGGCAGAAAGTTGAAGGATGCCTCCTTCACACCAGTGAAAGACTTTTAAGTGTCCTCTTCCATGACATCAATAGTGACTTATCTTGGGTCGTCACCAATGTTTATGCCCCTAATACGATTGCTGGGAGAACATAGTTGTGGGAGATCCTAACAAAGATGAAATATTCCTTTCAGAACATACCGTGGATAGTGGTTGGAGACTTTAATACTCCCCTTTATCCTTCAGATAAGAAAGGAGGGTGTGAAACTCCTACCAAAAGTACTGAATATTTTATGGAATTCATGAATACTAATAGTCTCATGGATGTTAATCTAAAAAAGGGCAAATACACTTGGAGCAATAGACGAGTTGGGGCTCAACATATACAAGTTAAACTTGACAGAGTGTTCCTTTCTCAAGAAGCAGTGTAGGTTTTTGGTGATGCGACTCTCCATCCTCTTCCTAAAGTGGGTTCCGACCATAATCCTCTCATCCTGGACATCAACAGACCAAATCCTTTCAAAAATCCTTTCAGATTCGATAACATGTGGCTACATCACCCAGATATCAGACAACGTGTTTCTCATGTTTGGCAACAAGAATACCAGGGGTGCCCCTCTTTCAGACTTTCTCAGAAACTTAAAGATCTCAAATCTGACCTAAAAATCTGGAATAAGGAAGTCTTTGGCAATATCTTCACCAACAAGAAGTCTCTATTAGAAAGACTTAATCAAATTGAAATAAAAAATGAATGTGGAGAGCTAGACTCCCAAACCAGAATTGAAGAAAAATAGATCCTTGCTGAGTATCACAATATCCTTGCTTGCGAAGAGACCTTTTGGTGCCAAAAATCTAGAGCTCTTTGGCTTAAATAAGGTGACTCGAATACAAAATATTTTCATGTGGCAACCCTTCACAACAGAAGCAACAACAACATCAAAAATCTAACCAAGGAGGATGGTAATATCACGTCAGACATTGAGGAAATTAGAAATGAAGCTAGTTCCTATTTTTCTAAGCTTCTTGAGGATGATGATTCTTGTTCAGTTTTAGCTCAGGAGGCCCTTCTTCACCATATCCCTCCTAATTCCATCCCTGAATCTATCAATTCCTCCCTCATTTCCCCCTTCAAGGATGATGAAATCAGAACGACTCTTTTCTCTATGCATCCCGACAAAGCCCCAGGTCCAGATGGCTTTCCTCCTCGCTTCTTTCAACATTTTTGGGATATTGTTGGACCTGATGTGTGTATGACTATCAAAGAATTCCAATCATCCAGAAGGATTCCTCATGGGTTCAATTCAACTTTCATAGCTCTCATTCCTAAGCATCCTTCAGCCAAGGCCTTAGCTGACTACAGGCCCATTAGCCTTTGCAACATAGTCTACAAAATCCTCACTAAAATTATGGCTTCCAGAATGAAAACTATCTTGCCCACCATCATTGACCCTTGTCAGGGTAGTTCTATTCAGGGTAGATCTATCCTTGATGGGGTTATCTCCATCCATGAAGCCCTTCATTCAGCCTCCAAATCCAAAAATCCCACATGTGTCCTCAAGCTGGATATGAATAAAGCTTATGATAGAGTGAACTGGAATTTTCTCTTAGCCATCCTGGGCAAGTTTGGATTCCACGTGGATTGGATAGATCTGATTAGAACCTGCATCTCCTCATCTTGGTTCTCTATCCTAATCAATGGGTCTACAGTAGGCTACTTCCAAAGCAGTAGAGGACTTAGACAAGGAGATCCTATATCTCCAATGTTGTTCATTATTTTAGCAGAAGCTCTAGGCAGGACTATCCAGGCTGCTTGTAGATCCGGTTTGTTGATAGGGATTAAAGCTTCCTCTCAAACCACACCTGTCTCCCATCAACAATTTGTGGATGATACCATTCTGTCAACAAGGGCCTCAATTCCTGAGGCTAAAGTCATCAAATTCATCCTCCAAATCTACGAAGTAGCTGCTAGTCAGAAAGTTAATTTCAATAAAAGCAAACTATATTTTTTAAATACTCCTATGCAGAGACAAATCAGGATTGCCAAAATTCTTGAATGCTCCATAGCTGATCTTCCTGCTACCTACCTCGGTCTCCCTCTATTCTATGGCCAACCTGCAGGTTCCATGTGGCACAATGTTATCGAGCGCATCCAAAGGAAACTGGTAGGTTGGAAAGGACATCTTCTATCCTAGGAAGCTAAATGTACCCTAACTACAATGGTCCTTCAAAGCATTCCCATTTATTTCCTATCCATATTCAAGGCCCCCTCTTCTATTTCAACCAAAATAGAGCAAATACAAAAAAAATTGTGGACAGGAATAGACAACAAACAAAGAATTCATTTGGTGGCTTGGGACAAGGTTTGCAGACCTAAGCAACAGGGAGGAGTTGGGCTTAGGAGGATCCATTCCCTTAATACTGCACTGATTGCTAAACAGGCTTGGAGGCTCATATCAGGCGATAACAATGCATGGATCACTATTGTAAAAAGGAAATATCTTCAAAATGGTGATTTTTTCAATGATGGCATTCCTAACACAGGGTCAACATTCTGGAATTCCATCAGGAGCACTAAGTCTCTTATTATGAAAGGTCTAATATGGATGTTGGGAGATGGGCAAAGCATAAATTTTTGGAAAGACAACTGGATATCCCGAGGACCTCTCCTCAATGACCCCATTCTGTCCAAACTCAAAATATTTACTGATGATAGAATAGGACACAAAGTCTCTGATTTTCTCACTCCAGGCTCACCCTCTACTTGGATTCCCATTGTCCACCCAAATTTTCCTGCTGAATCTAACCTGTTAAATTCCATTCTATCTTCCACCATCATCCCTTCCTCTAGACCACCTGATCGCATCATCTGGGAACACACTAAAAGTGGAAATTACTCTGTCAAGTCAGCTTACCTCCTCCTCCTTGCTCCTGAGGATAGTCTACCACCTGTTGATAAAGTTTGGGTCAAGCACCTCATTCCTAAGATTTCCTTCTTTTCCTGGTTAGCCATCCAAGAGAAAATCCTCACCATTGATAACCTCATCAGAAAAGGCATGCCCATTCCTAACAGGTGCTTTCTATGTCTCAACGATTGGGAATCCACTAGCCACATCTTTCTCCACTGCCCCTTCTCCTCAGCCATCCTCGGCTCCATTTTCCACCATTTCCATATCCAATGGGCCCCACCACCCTCCATCAGTGATCTCTTCCAACAATGGCCTACCCCTTTCCATGACCCCCGCCTCTAGTTCTTCTGGAAAATTTCCCTCCACCATTTCCTCTGGCAAGTCTGGCTTGAAAGAAACAATAGGGTTTTCTCCCTAAAGGCTAAAGCCCCAAACCTCGTCTCAGCTAAAACCTTAGCCTTTGCATTGGAAAACACCTTCCTCATTCCCCCTGCTTCCACACCTACATCCAAGGCCGAGATGGATCTAGGTAAAGAGTTGGGATTATCTCTAGAGGAGGTTTGTCCTCCCACTCAAATACGATCGAAGACTACCTGGACCCCACCTCCTGAAGGTTGGCTCAAACTTAATGTTGACGGAGTGGCTAAAGGTAATCCTGGGAAGGCAGGAGCTGGGGGCATCCTAAGGGATCACCAAGGAAACTCTATCCTTGCCTTTGCTGAAAGTCTAGGGGATCAGACAAATCATGTGGCAGAAGCTAAAAGCATGTGGAGAGGACTAAGCCTAGCTAAAGACTTCACCACCAATATGATAGTTGAAGGAGACTCTCTGAACATCATCAACCACCTCAAGAACACCAATTCTAATCCTTCTTGGAGAGTCAAAGAGTATATCAAGGAAGCCAGGTCCCTCATCCTAAATAGACAGAATGTTCTCTACCAACACACTTTCAGAGAATCTAATAAGGTGGCTGATAAGCTTGCTAACATCGGAGTCAGCATAGATAATCTCCAGATCTGGCATAACATCCTCCCTACGGAAGTCCAACTGGTTGTTAATCAAGAGAGGCATCACAGGAGCCCTCCTCATCAGGAAGCCCATCCCTAGGTCCTCATACCTAATCCTCATGATCATAATCAGCAGTAAGCTTTGTCTTTGTCAACCCCCTCTTTCTCACGTGTCAAGGCCCGAGCCCATTCACACCTACTCCATTATACATCACCACCTTCACCACCATCTTAGTCAGCTATCCCTTGTTTCTCTGAGGAACATCATCCGAGCTGGCCTCCACCCCATAGACCACACGTTTCCCCATATCACCAATTCCAACCCCCTCTCCTTTCATTTTCTTGTTGTTGCCACCGCCACCCATCCCCCATGTCATTGCCTTTGTGCGAATCCATGTGGTTTATCCATTTTTGACCTTGGCACCTTTTGGTTTTTTTTTGCTATTCTATGTAGGTTATGGAGAAGCATTTCCAACAATGATAGCATGCAGTTTTATGATCATTCCCGAAGCACCACTTCGAGTAGATGATTCGAAGAACCCTTGCTTTGGTCCATAGGGGTACTGTGCCCAAGGCTCAGATTATAGTTAATTGTTGGGTTATAATCCACCTCCATGTCCTCAAGCATCAAACATGGCAAAACAATCCTGATTACCTGGATACTCGAGGCATGTTTTTCTTTGGCCCGAGAAAGAAGAGGAAACCTCAGTTCCACCTTGGAACTCATAGTATTCAGTTAGCAGATTTTCCTGCATGTCGCTCGGTCCCAATTCATCATGTTGTCCTTGGTGATCGATCTACCTTGGGTGGATTGCCTCCCCTGCATGTGAGCCTTTTCCATTCCACCTATCCTCCCCTCACTTCCCAAGCCTCCATATTTTTTATCAGCCTCCCTTATCCTCCCTCCATTCCCTTTTTAACCATTTCATTGCTCACGTGCGTTACCTTTCCCCTAGTCCACCCTCCTTGTCTGTTCGCCTGCCACCCCCTCTCCTACCCCCTCCCCTACCATGTCGAGTGAGTATGTTGAGCCCCATTCTTATGTCTGTGACCCTAAAGCTGACCTTGTCCTTAAGGATAAAAAGTTGTTCAATTTCCTCCAGCTCTTTTTTGGTGATGAGATTGACATTACGTTGGCTTTCCTTGAATCTTGGGATAACGACGTTGTCACTGTCAGGGGGAGAGACTTCACTGTTGATGCCCATATCCTTGCTACCATCACTGGCCAAGCTACTGAAGGAGGTCGATCCATTCACCACCACAAACACAACTGGGAAGTTGAGTTGGAGCATTTTAAAGGTAATGAAAAAATTTGTAAGAAAGCCAAAGGATCTGGCCTGTTTAGAAGTGATCTTTCTTTTCCTTGGAATGTTGTCATGAAACCCATAATGCAGTTCATATGTGTTGATGACCCAGACAAACCCTTCAAAACCTATCATCTGGCCTTCGTCAATCACTTTAGAGAAATTAACCCCATCAACATTCCCATGTTTTTCTTGAATTCCATGAATCACTCAATTTCCAGCTACAGAGACAAGAAATCCCATGATCTCCCCCGGCACCAAGGTATGTTTAAGGTTATTTACACCTTCATCCTTGCCAATAGTCCCATGGCCAACCCTGTTCCCAGTAGCCCTGCCACCAAAATTTCCCCTTTCGATCGCCTGTCCAAAGCTGAAAAGAAGAAAAAGGTTACTGAAGCCCTTTCCAAAATGAAGGCGAGGAAAATTATTTCCTTTGAAAGCAGTGAGGAACCGGTGAGAAAGTCTGCTAGGATTCTGAACATGGCTACCAAGAACAAGGTGATTGATATTACTGATGATAGCGATGAAAACAAAAAGCTGAAGGATTTCGTCATAGGCTCGACCACGACAATGATGAATTGCATGGTGAACTGCACAATGGATATCCGGGATGGGCTCCACAAGCTGCTCTTTCTAGGAATGATCAGCCAAACCGAGGATGCTGCTACAGACCAGGATGCGGTGACTGTCAAAATGGAACCCAAATATGAGGAACCCAAGGCTACTATCGAAGAGGAAGACAAGGAAGAAGACAAAGCTGAAGCCGAGGAATGACATCTTGGGCTTCCTTTTGATCCTTTTTGCTTCTTTTTGCTTATGTTTTTTTGTCCTCTTTGCCTCCCTGCATGGAGCTCTTGCCTGAATGGCATTTAGGCATCCTATGTCTCTCTTTGTTCTACGAGGTTTTATTTATGTATGTTAGGCAGTCCTTTCCTTTCTAGGGTCTGGGTCTTTTTGGTTTTAGTTTCTGGTCTGAGGATGCATCCTCACCCTCTGTTAGCTAGTTTTTGTCACTGGATGTCTCAGGCTGAGGCTGCATCCTCCTCCTAAGCCTCCACCAATCAGGTTTTTCTAATGGGGTTCTCCGTTGTTCAAAAATCTTGGTACAACTTCCTCTGCTACTTATGTAATAGGTTCAGGGATCCTTAAAACCCTCTGCAATATAATATCTTATTTAGAAAAAAAAACTCCATAAAAATCCATTTTTTTAATAAATAAAAATTTCATACTTTTAACTAATTAAATACTTATAAAAACCATATTCTTTAATCAATGAAAAATCCTTCCTTTAATTTAAATAAATTAAATATCCTTCCTTCAATAGACAAATATCATTCTTTAAATCTAAATAAACAAAATTTCATTCTTTTCATTTAAAAAAATTAACAATCGATCCAAACAAAAATGAGGTTTCAATTAAGACCACAACTTAACCACAAAACTAACAATGATAGCAAGGTAGGTTAAAAATCACACAAAAATCAACCAACAACAACATAATCCATATCCAAAAATTGGTGCTAATACCAAGGTAGCCTAGATGGACTCCTTGTGACCACCTAGAAGTGGTCACCCTTAAGGGGAAGCTCTTTCCATTTTAGATGTCAAGAAGGCTCATGCACCAAGCATGTGGGATTAAGCCCCTGCCTCTCAACAAAAAGATTTTATATCTCAAAAATCAGGTTAAAACACAAGTGAACCACATGAATTTCTTGTGGAAACTGACACAACCAATTCAACAATAGAGTCAATGGTTAAACATAGAAAATAAGTTATGTATCATAGAAGCCAAGATCAACATTCATACCCCTAACTAGCATAGGGCAGCCCACCATGTGGAGCAGCTCTCCCCTTGATCACATCCATGTGGTCAACTAAGTAAGGGAGGTCGATTCCATTTAAGGTGTCAAAGGTTCCAGGGCATATCCCATTTGGGATATTACCCAGGGAAGGTATGTTTGGTCTTCCTCTCTTATGCCCTTTTTCTCGTAGAGTCTCTACTCCATTATGGCATGACAATGATGAGAGATTAATTAAACTTACCCCTAAGGTTAAACCTTGGGGGTTCAAACTAGGCTACAACGATGTATTTAACACCAACCACCCCTAAAATAGGGCATAGTGAAACCCAAAATGAACCAAAAATATGGTTTAACAAAAAATTCTTTAAAGTGGATAGCCATAAGGGTCTTAAGGTAAAGAAATAGGGGAGATTTTTATGTCTACAGAAAGAAAACCTAAAACATAGGGTTACTGGTTGGATTCAACACAATAGAACAAGGGTGGATGTTGTTAGACATCCTCAAGCACCAAACAATAAATAAAACAAATTAAACTTGGTGCAAAGGCACACAGGTGGGGAGTTTTAATATAGTTTGCAACATAATGACACAATTCAATTCTTAGGTCAAATTTAAAAAAGGGGTAACTCCTTTAAAAGGTATCTACAGGTCAAAGCCAAAGCAAAATGAACACCAAAAGAGAACATCATCCTAAATTGATTTTCAAGTAGAGAAAGATTTTATGTTTAAGGGAGGCATAGTCAAAAATTATAGCAAGTATTTATAGCTAGAATTCAAAAGAAACAATCATTTTGTAGAGGGGGAAAACTGCCCTACCATGTACGATTCCCAAACAAAAGGTTGGATCCGCAAGGAGGGAACCTTTTGTGGGGTGAATGGATGGGGTGTGTTGTGCTCTACACTTGGTGCTAGGGGGATGGGTTCACCAAGAATGGTTTTAGGACTCGCTCCAAGTCCTCGGGATATGCAAGAAATGTTTGATGTGTTCAGTTTTAAGAAAAACACCTAAGTTTGGCCTTTCTAGTTCTAAGCTAAGAAAGATAAATGACAATGCAGAAAATAGAGTATGATAGCTGAAAATAGAATGCAAGCATACAAGAGCTAGCCTAATATGATTCTTTATTTTGAATGCTCACTAACCTAGGGTTTATTCCAGAAAACCTTTAAAGCAAAAACATACAAAATAAATGCACAAAAATTATCCCTAGATGCAAACTAAATGCTTTTCACTTTTAGATGCCTAAGAATTAAATTCAGATCAGATTAGAAAACCAGC
The DNA here is from genome assembly GCA_028583015.1 of Wollemia nobilis. Classification (NCBI taxonomy): domain Eukaryota; kingdom Viridiplantae; phylum Streptophyta; class Pinopsida; order Araucariales; family Araucariaceae; genus Wollemia; species Wollemia nobilis. Next base: position 18,927,955 of record JAQPPZ010000521.1, read on the forward strand.
AAGATAAATCAGAACACTTAGCTTTAACCGGTGGTTGATCCTAGCTTTTGATGCTTCTTGTCCAATGATATCAAAATACCTGTTCCTGCAAGATAATCTAAGAAACACTAAAAAAATGATGATCAACGTTAGGGGGCCTGCTTAGGCCACTGTGTAACAGTCCTTGGAGGCACAGCAGTCAAGCCCCCTAGGTCCCTTAGATGACCTTTCAACACAAAATTAGAAATTGACCTTTGGAGAATTAATCATAAAATAGATATGCAAAAATAGTAAAAATAGAAATAGAATATGCCAATATGCTCAGTATGCAGTAATGAAGCTAACCAAACTGTCAGAAAATAGAACTTACCCCTAGATTGATCTCAGGAAAAATTACACCTCGCAAAAAGTGGGTGCGATAATGCTTTGACAGTCAGTTTATGCTCCATCAGAATGAGGTGTGATTTTGCTTATGCAGACTAAAACCCTAAATTAGGGTTAGCGAAGTCGCGCCTCGATAGAATTGGGTATGATTTTACTTCAAACACATAAAAAATAAAAGCGCATGCATAGAACATAAATTAAATGTGAAATCATAGAGAGTGAAACCTAAATGGAGAGCACAGAAGCAACAGAAGAAGGCTAAGTATCCGAACTGGCACTCTTTCCCTCTGAGCCACAATGCGCATCCACCAAGTTAAGCAACAATCCAATCCACGCAATAGGAAATCAAAATCTAAAATTTGCACTTTGGGTTAGCTTGTAGAAGACACAGAAAGTAGAGCAAAATAAAAGTAGTAAGCGAGTGTTAGAAGACAAATATCGCATGAGCATTAGTAAGTTCATGATCGTGATATATATCAAAAGAGTGAGATTGCTCTTCCTTTTATAGATGATCAGGGTGGGCACAAATAAACTCACAGCTGATGCAAAAACACGTTGGAGGGTTTAAACCTGGGTCTAAGCGGGCCAAGAAGAAAATAAAATAATAAATTAAATTAAAATCAGTGAAATCATGCCCCATTTTGGTGGGGCGCGATATCACTTTTGCAAAGTCGTGCCTCGTGAAGGCAGGGTGCGATTTTTCTAAAAATACTAGAAAAGGCAAAATAGGGGGTGAAGAGGCCTACCCTTACCTTTGGCAAGGGTGAGGGACCTCTTAAAGGCACTAAGGAAGATTGCCCACTCAAAGTGGGTCAATTTTCCGTGTCTACATTTTACCCCCTCTTTGATGCATTTAAGGCCAAGTAAATGCGTCAAAGAAGGATGTAGACTCTTGAAGGCAAGCATACAACAAGCACAAATAAGGGGTGGCCAGGTTTGGGAAAAGGGGTGAGACATTACTACCATTAATACCTCTATGGCTAGGGTGCCCCCTCGAGTTTCAAAAGGAAAGGAACTTCCTTAAGAAACTCGAAAAGGTAAAGAAAGAAAAACATCGAATCACAGAGAACAAAGCAAAAGTAGAGAATACTAGGGTACAATATGAATCTAATGCAACTAGCATGAAATGCATGAAATAAAAGGAGGGAAATAAGGGAGGGGAAGAAAGAGGAAGAATAATGGAAACAAAAAATTATGAAGTGGAAAAAGAAGAAGACAAAGATAAAACTCCAAAGGTCAACCATCTAAAATCGAGAAGGAAGCTAGATCAGAACCCTGACTAGAGGGTGTTATGCTCAAAATATGGTCCATGTATGGAGTGAAGAACCCACTATGGGTGTAGTACTCACTAAATATGGACCAATAAGTGAAGTGTATAGTGTAACCCGCTATGGGTGGTTGCTCACTAGTAACTATTATGGGGCGATTACCCACTAGGATGTATGCTGAGACCTACTATCAATGGCCAAGGAGTTGATCCTATAATGGGGTGTTGAGCCCATTGAGTCAAAGAGAGACATAACCTGATAGGGGTGTTATAGTGTATGCTGATGTAAAATGATGTATGTAATGTATATGCTAGTACTACCTAAGAAGGTGTATGCGTATGTATGTATGGACCAACCAATATGAGCATAACATGATGTGAGTGTGTGCATGTGCTAGAAGAAATGAGAGGAAGAAATATGAGGAGCAAAATAAGTGTGCGTGTGTGCCCCCAACTTGAAGTTTCAACTAGTGAAAATTCAAGAGGGAGGAAATGTGTAATCAAAGAAGAGAAGAATGTATATCCTTATCTGAACAAATAAGACAAAGGAGAAATAAGAATCATGCAAAAATATAAGGACATACCAAAAGAGGATTGTATTCCTTGACTTGGAGGAGAAATGATGATCATTATAAAAATTTCAAAGTCAAGGAATACAAGAAGAAGAGAGAAGAGAAGAAAGAGCAAAGGAAGCAAAGAAGAGAATAAGAGATGAAAATGCATGGGCCCTAGGTTGGGGTTTCACTAGGCATTAGAACCCTAGTGAAAGTGCAATGCATATGAGCTATGACCTAACTAGGTATCATCACATGCCATTATCATGAATCCCCAAAAACTATATGAGCAAGCAGTCATGAGCAAGAAATAATGCAATGTATGACAAGCAATATGCAAAAATAGAATGATAGGCAATCATGCATAGTATGATAGGCAAGCGTGCAGAATATGTTAGGCAAACATGCAGTATGACCTAACTAAATGCCAGTGCAACATGAAAAATAATCAAGCATAATATATTTTTAAATGCATTATATTCATTGGTTCTTTAAGTTCTTTACCATCCATAGAAGCCAACTTATAAGCACCTGAGCCAAACTTAGTTGTTATGACAAAGGGTCCTATCCAATTGGGTTGAAATTTACCTCGAAGATCAACACGAGCATTGGTGTTCTTTTGATTTTCCTTGAGGACAAGGTCCCCAACCTCAAAAGAATGATTGTAAAAATTTTTAGAGTAATATCACTGGAGCCTATCCTGATAGGCTCACAAATGCTCTAAGGCATGAATACGCTTCTCATCCAATAGCTCCAATTGGTGCAAATGGTCCACATGATACTCATCATTGACCTCAACATCTTGCAACAAGATGCGCAAAGAAGGAACCTCTAACTCAAAAGGAAACACTACCTCAGACCCATATACCAAGACATATGGTGAGGCCCCTATGGGAGTATGCATGCTAGTACGATAGGCCCACAAGGTAGGATAAAGTTGAGTATGCCAGTCACGACCGGTCTTATTAACCAACTTCTTCAAAATCCTGATCAAGGATTTATTGGATGCTTTAGCTTATCCATTACCTTGAGGGTAATAAGGAGTTGACCATCTGTGTTGAATCTTGTACTTAGCACAAATATTATGGACATCCTTGTTCTTGAAAGGAGTGTCATTGTTAGAAACAATCATCGAAGGTATCCCAAACCTACAAAGAATCTGGTTGAGGATGAACTTAGAAACCTGAGTCCCAGTCACCATAGCCAGAGGTATGGCTTCAACCCATTTAGTGAAATACTCAGTCATAGTAATGATAAACTTATGACCATCTGACGACACGGGGTTAACTTTCTTGATAATGTCCAATCCCCACATGGAGAAAGGCCAAGGGGAAGATATCACCTGAAGGTCTTGAGAAGGAGCATGAATAAGATGATCATGGCATTGACACTTGTCACAACACCGAACATAATCGCATGCATATTTCTCCATGGAAGGCCAATAATACCCCATCCGAAGGAGATTTTTGGTAATAGCATTACCACTAAAATGGCCTCCGCATGAACCTTCATGAGCATCACTAAGAGCAAGCTAAGCTTCATCAGAGTTAAGGCATCACAAGAGGATACCTTCAAAATAATATCGATATAAAGTATTGCCAATTATAACAAATTGACACACTCTTTTATACAATAGCTTATATTGATTATGATCTAAACCATCAAGCATCGAACCATATTTAATAAAATTAAATATGTCATTATACCATGGTTCAGATGGGGAATATTTGATGGTAAAACACTCTAGGGGATCCAAACAAGAACTCAAAGATGTAGGTTCCTGAAGTTGCCGAATGATAATCGAAGCTTGATCATATTCCAACTCCAAAGGGAACAAGGATGTAGTAACATCCATGGCATCCACATGGTGATTTGAGGATCTAGGGATAGACTCTATGGTTACCTACTCAAAAGAAGACAACAACTTGGTGACAATCTCCTTATATGGTTTAATCTTATCATCCCGAGTCTGATAAACATCATTGATCTGATTAACCACAAGTTGAGAGTCATCGAAGACCGAAAGGACCCTAACCTACAAAGCTAAGGCTGCTCTAAGACCAAGGATCAAAGCTTCATATTATATAGTGTTATTTATGCAAGAAAAATGAAGTTTGAAGGACAAAGGGATGAGCTATTTTTATGGTGTAACTAGAATGACTCTAGCTCCAATGCCCTTCATGCATCGGGCTCCATCAAAAAACAAAGTCCAAGACTCGGACTCTTCAATTTCAACATTGAAGCACTCATCAAGAAACTCAACAACTATAGGATGGGCAACTTCTAGGGGAGCGGAGGCTAACTGATCAACAATCACCTGAACCTTGATAGCCTTCTGACCTATGAAAGTCAGATCAAACTCACTAAGGGCCAACACCCACTTAGCAGCTCAACCTGAAAGGTGGGGCTTAGACATCAAATAGTGCAAAGGATCAAACTTTACAATCACCAATATCTTATGGCTGAGCATGTAGTGTCTTAAATTCTGGGAAGCAAACACTACGGCAAGGCAAATCTTCTCTAAGGGAGTGTACCTAGTTTCATAGCTGACCAAAGTTCTACTAATATAGTAGATAGCTCTCTCTTTGTTTTCATCATCATGTTGAGCCAACATGGCTCCCAAAGCATGAGTGATGGCCGCTATGTAAAGCAATAGATGCCTACCAGGCATAGGAGGAACTAAAATAGGTAGGGAAGTGAGATACCTTTTGAGGTCATAAAAATCTTTCTGACACTCAAAATCCCACCAAAAAACTACATCCTTTTTAAGAAGCTAAAGGAAAGGCTGACACTTATCAACTAACTAGGCAATGAACCGATGAATAGACTACAACTTACCTTGTAGACTATGCAACTCGATCAAGGTGTGAGGAGGAGGCATATCAATGATAGTTGCTACCTTAGTAGGGTCCACTTCAATGCCTCACCTAGACACTATGAAACCTAACAACTTGCTAGATGTGACTCCGAACACACACTTAGTGGGTTTAAGATGAACTCTATATTGTCGAAGCCTTTCAAAGATTCATCTTAAGTCATGGACATGATCCTTTCATTCTAGTGATCAAGCCAAAAGGTCATCCACATAGTCTTGGAGAATATCATGCATCATGTCATGGAAAATATAAGTCATGGCCCGTTGATAGGTAGCTCCTACATTCTTAAGGCCAAAAGGCATGACCTTCTAGTAGAAGGTACCCCATGGAGTAGTGAATGCTATCTTGGCTTGATCTTTAGGAGCAATCATAATATGATTGTAACCTGAGAAACCATCCATAAGTGAAAGCATTCCACATTTGGTAGTGAAATCTACAATTTGATCTATGTTGGGCAAGGGAAAATCATCCTTGGGACATGCTAAGTTAATGTCCCAAAATTTGGTACATACTCTGATTGTTCCTTCCTTCTTAGCTATAGGAACGATATTAGAAATCCAATCAGAATAGTCGATGGCTTTTATAAAACCGATATCAAGGAGTTTTTGGAGCTCCTCCTTGACTGAAAGGGTGACCTTCGGATGCATATTCTAAAGCTTCTGCTTAACAAGCTTAGCATTAGGCTTAACTACCAAATGATGCATGACAAGGGAGGGATCAAGCCCTGGCATGTCAACATATGACCAAGCAAAAATATCTTGATATTATTTCAATAAATTGGTCAATTGCTCCTGCTCATCCATGGTCAAGGCTTTGCCTAACTTAAGGATTCTAGGGGCTTCCTCAGAACCTATGTTCACATCTATGGTCTCCTCAATAAGAATGGATAAATCATCCTCAAGAGGAGGTGGGGTAGGAATTACTCCTAATTTCTCAAGGTCCTCGGGAGACATAGAACCAAAATCCACTTGAGAACTAGAAGACTCAACCTGCACTATGCAAGGGACAGACCCATCAAAGCAGATGTCATTCTGAGATAAAGCCTCATCTATAACATGCAACTCTGGGGTTAAGACCTTAGGAGAGGGTGGACCCTCATCCTCAACACTCCACTCTAAACCTTGATGAGATTCATCAAAGAGAAGATCTAAACAAGAAGAGTCATCTTGATCCTATGATGAAACATTTGTAGAAAAATTTTTAGAGGAAGATTATGATGAATTGATTTGGGCTAGATCTTCTAGTGAGAAAAATTCAAATGGATGAGGATCTCCCATGATAGAAATGATTTGGTTTTCAAATTCAAATTTTACACATTGGTGAAAAGTAGAAGGGATGACCTTCATTGCATGAATCCAAGGTCATCCAAGAAGAAGATTAAAATATGCAGGACAAGACACCACATAAAACATTGTTTTTAAAATTTTGGGTCCAACTCTAAGAGGGAGTAATATAGTGCCACAAGCTTCTTGAGAATCATTGTTGAAAGTTCTAATGATGTCACTGGATGCAATTAAATCTTCCTTTTTCAATCCAAATTTCTGAAAGAAATGATGTGTACAAACATTAAGCGAAGAACCATTATCAATCATAACCCTTTTGATGAGAGTGTCCCCAATGTAAGCAGTGATGTATAGAGAAGAATCTTCCTGTACTCCTAAGGAAACCATATCATTATCTAAAAATGTGAGATGAGGCTTCCTGAGGGAACTTATAACCTTTGTCATATCACTAGGAGAAATATCTGGAGGTACTAGTTGTTATTTCAAAACATTTACCATAGCTTCTTCATGGGCTTGAGAATTCTGTAGAAGTTCTAAGAGGGGAATCTTTGTTGAATCATCCATATTCTGTACTAATTTTCTTGGAGTAGCTGTTATCATTCCAACCATGTTGTTATCATACTGATGTGGTACACTTTTATAGGACACTTGGTTGGTTTATCTTGTTCTATTCTGATTCTGTTGGTTGTTGGAAGATTGAAAACTACTAGTGTCAATGCGACCAACATCAATTAAATCTTGAACCACATGTTTCAACCTTTTACAAGAATTAGTCCAATGTCCTTCTACTCTATGATATGCACAATGTTGATCTGCTTTATACCAATGAGTGGTAGTATCTGGATATCTTATGGGAGGTAATTCAATTGCCTTAGCATCCAATAGTTGTTTCAAAACTGCTTCCATAGGCATATTAAGTCTTGTGAAATTCCTTTGAGGAGGCTTCTGAAGTACAATATTTTGTAGGTTGTTAGTGACATTATTAACAGGCCTACTATCACTATCACCTCCTATATGCTTATTCTTATGTTGAGACTTAATTGGCTTATCTTCTTTAACCTTAAGTTGACCTCTTCTAATAAGAGCTTGTTCCACTTTTCTTGCTAACTCAATTGCTTGATCTAAAGATGTGATAGTAGTAGTTTCTAGTGCATAAGATAATTATTCTTGTAAATTACCAATGAATATATCAAGCATATCTTTATGAGACACAGGTTGTCTTAATCGGCCAACTAAACTTCTCCAACGAGCTAGAAATTCTAAAAAATTTCTTCTTTACTTTGCTTTAAATCATATAGATCTCTCATAGTCACTTCCTTTTCAATGTAAGCACTAAAATGATGAACAAACATCTCTGTAGTCTTCTCAAAACTCTTCAAAGAATAGTTGGGCAACCGATAATACCATTCTAATGCCACTCCAACAAGACTCTTTGGAAATGTTTTCAATAAGAGCATATCATCATAAACAAGATCATGGCAAGCTATCCTGAATCCTCTTAAATGCTCTATTGGATCTTCAGTCCCTTTATAGATTGGTAAAACTAGCATAGGAAAATGCTTAGGATAAGGTCTAGAAGCAACAATAGGATCCAATGGCTGACTACACATTTCTTTATAACTGTATGTAAACCCTGAAGGTTGAATCATATCCATCCTTGAAACCAACTGATTCACTATACTTGCCAAATTCTGCATTTCTAGATTATGTGAATTCCCAATATTCCCTTGACTTAGGTTGGACATGAGAAGGTTGTTGTTATATGTGGTGCCTTGTGGGAATGGAAGACTAACTTGTGGTGGAATAGAGGAAATAATGTTGATATTAGAAGATTGAAGTGGAAATTGAGAACCAATTTGAGTGCTACTACTAGTTGGAGGAATTGGTGGATTCACTCCAATGTTGGTGGTCATAGTAGTAGCATAAGTAGGTTGACAAGTTTGATTACCATGATTCAAAGGTTCATTCAAAGGGCTATCTTGGAGTGGGACATCCTTTTCAAGTAATGCTTCTTCCTCTAAGGCCATATCCAAAGCATGTTTATGGTACTTATAGAAAGTCCATATATGGTCAAAATATTTAAAGATAATATTCCCATTGGAATATTGGATAGGATCAAGATGATTATCAATATCTTCTTCTAGGTTGTGATTTTCTCTATCAATCTGATCATTCTCATGAAAAATCTCATCAAACCTAAGAAGTCTTCATCCTTCCCCAAGGTCAAAATCCATTGAGGAAAAGGAGTAAGACAAGAAGAAGAACTAAGACCAAAAAGAACCTATGCACTTACACAAAAAGGAATTATCTTTTTAAATATTTGGCACACAATTTAATGATCTTGCTTATTGTTTTAAGAAGAAAAGGAGGTGTTCACATCAAGTTCACCAAATATGTAGAGGGGGAAAACTACCCTACCACATACGATTCCCAACAAAAGGTTGGATCCGCAAGGAGGGAACCTTTTGTGGGGTGAACCGTAGGGGTATGTTGTGCTCTACACTTAGTGCTAGGGGGATGGGTTCACCAGGAATGGTTTTAGGACTCGCTCCAAGTCCTCAAGATATGCAAGAAAAGTTTGATGTGTTCAATTTTAAGAAAAATACCTAAGTTTAGTCTTTCTAGTTCTAAGCTAAGAAAGATAAATGACAATGCAGAAAATAAAGTATAACAACTGAAAATAGAATGCAAGCATACAAGAGCTAGCCTAATATGATTATTTATTTTGAATGCTCACTAACCTAGGGTTTATTCTAGAAAACCTTTAAAGTAGAAACATACAAAATAAATGCACATAAATTATCCCTAGATGCAAACTAAATGCTTTTCACTTTCAGATGCCTAAGAATTAAATTCAGATCAGATTAGAAAACCAACAAGATAAATTAGAACACTTAGCTTTAACCGATGGTTGATCCTAGCTTTTGATGCTTCTTGTCCAATGATATCAAAATACCTGTTCCTGCAAGATAATCTAAGAAACACTAAAAAATGATGATCAACATTAGGGGGCCTGCTTAGGCCATTGTATAATAGTCCTCGGAGGTGTAACAGTCAAGCCCCCTAGGTCCCTTAGATGACCTTTCAACACAAAATCAAAAATTGACCTTTGGAGAATTAATCATAAAATAGATATGCAAAAATAGTAAAAATAGAAACAAAATATGCCAATATGCTCAGTATGCAGTAATGAAGCTAACCAAACTATCAGAAAATAGAACTTACCCCCATATTGATCTCAGGAAAAATCGCACCTCACAAAAAGTGGGCACGATAACGCTTCGACGAAGTCGTGCTCCATCAGAACGGGGCATGATTTCACTTTTGTGAGCTAAAACCCTAAATTAGGGTTAGAGAAGTCATGCCTCGATAGAACCAGGCATGATTTCACTTCAAACACACAAAAAATAAAAGTGCATGCACAAAACATAAATTAAATGTGAAATCATAGAGAGTGAAACCTAAATGGAGAATGCAGAAGCAACAGAAGAAGGCTAAGTATCCGAACTGGCACTCTTTCCCTCTGAGCCACAATGTGCATCCACCAAGTTAAGCAACAATCCAATCCACGCAATAGGAAATCAAAATCTAAAATTTGCACTTTGGGTTAGCTTGTAGAAGACACAGAAAGTAGAGCGAAATAAAAGTAGTAAGCGAGTGTTAGAAGACAAAGATCGCATGAGCATTAGTAAGTTCATGATCATGATATATATATATGAAAAGAGTGAGATTGCTCTTCCTTTTATAGACGATCAGGGTGGGCACAAATAAACTCACAACCGATGCAAAAACACGTTGGAGGGTTTAAACCCGGGTCTAAGTAGGCCAAGAAGAAAATAAAATAAAATAAATAATTAAATTAAAATCAATGAAATCATGCCCCATTTTGGCGGGGCGTGATATCGCTTCTGCAAAGTCGTGCCTCATGAAGACGGGATGCAATTTTGCTAAAAACACTAGAAAAGGCAAAATAGGGGGTGAAGAGGCCTACCCTTACCTTTGGCAAGGGTGAGGGACCTCTTAAAGGTACTAAGGAAGATTGCCCACTCAAAGTGGGTCAATTTTCCGTGTCTACACATTTAAACTTAGAAAAAACCAAAGGCAATGATAATAATTTTATCTAACAATATAAACAGGGTAAAATATACATAAATCCTACTTGTTATTACTCAAAAGCATCCCCTAGTTAGTCTTCCTTCTCTAAATTTCTAGAATGGTGTACTTGAAATGCTCTCCAACGTATTTGTGCTTTTCCAAAAAAAATTCTATCCTACTTTTCTCAACCCCTCTTAACATGGAAACCCATCTACCCAAGGCCTAAAGTCCAACTTTAAACATAAATGCCATCTACCTAAAATAAATTTGTGCTTACTCAATGTGACAAGAGGGGAGATATTTGAATTTAAAATGATTTTTTCCTTTTCAAAATATCTTTCTTTAAATAAAACATTTTCGTTATTTATTAAATATATGAAAGGTTAAAAAGGAAAATTTAAATAGAACTTTGAAGCATCAATATTTAAAATTTTAAATTCACTTTAATTTAAACAATAAAATCCATTAATCATTTTCTTATTTTATAAATTCAAACAAAATACCTATACTAATATTGAACATTAGTATGGTATTTAAATGGGCCAATAATTAATAGAACCTCTATATCTATTAATCCTTTCCAAGGAGGACTCTTTACCAAATCCTCTTACACAACAACACATATGTATACAAAAGTAAATAATCAAATGCATAAAACAAGGTGGGTGAAGTCATCATAATCCAATCATCTATCCTAGTCGAAGACTTACAATAACTTTAGGTTACCAACTTCTGGCTATGGATGGCGAGATTGTTGATGATCATTGAAAAATCAAGAACGCATGCATCTATATAAGGGTAGTCATCCATGTTACCCTGAGCTACCATAATTATCATTTTTCCTTTCAAGTACCCCATTCTCAATGGTCGATTCTACCTCTTCTACCCATGAGTGTACTTGGTCTTGCAAATTGATAATACATCAACAATATTGTATTCCTCAAATATAGATCAATATAAATATTGCATAACCATCCAAAAGCATCAAAAATAGGCATCAAGTTATCATTCATCAATACATAGTCTCTCATGAAAAAATTCCTACCAAGGTGGATCATGATATACTACCTCCAATAAATACAATCCCATGTGTTTTCCTACCACAAAAACTTATTACAATATATTTTCAAATAAAAAGAGAAAATGTCTTTTCATAGTGTCCACTTTTCCCAAGTGGAAATTATTTCAAAATATTGATCCCATTGAACCTTACATAATTCTAGAGTTTGTTTCTTCAATGATTTAGAATGAAACTCTATAATATTCATTAGCATGACTTCAATTACCTTGGGGTTTACCATATACAATTTAGAAATATCCCACACATGATCAGGGTCAGCAATGTACCTCCTAAGTAGGTATATGTGGAAGGTATCATGGATATTTGATAGGTTGGGTGGCAAGGCGAGTCTGTACACTACTGGACTAATCTTCTCCATAATATCAAAAGACCCAAAAAATCAAGGATCCAACTTCATGGATTTGATGGCACTTTTTATCAGCTTAACCCTTAATAACTTTCTATCTCCCATTGAGAATTCCCTTGGCAATATTTTCAAATAAGCATAGCTTTTCTAATGGTTGATGGCTTCCTTAAGCCTTTGCTTTATTATCTTAAGCTGACCCTCTATTTCTTTGACCATGTCTGATCCGATCATGACCCGATTCTCCAAATTGTCCCAAGAAAAATGTGTTCTACACCTCTTGCCATACAAGACGTAAAATGAGGCCATACCCAAAGAAGAATGATGACCATTATTATAAGAAAATTCTACAAGATATAGATAGTCTTATCAATGAGACTTTTGGTCCATGTAGTACATGTGAAGCATGTCTTCTAGGACTTGATTCACCCTCTCAATTTGACCATCGGTCTTAGGGTGATATGTAGAGATTATATTTAGTTTTGTGCCTACTGCATGATGTAGGGCCTTCCAAAATTTAAAAGTGAATCTGGAATCCCTATCTAAAATTATCATTTTAGGAAATCCATGTAACCTAAATATTTCTTTAGCAAATATGTTAGCCATGACCTAGGAATCATCTTTAATGTTCCTTGGTATAAAATATGCAACCTTAGTCAATTTGTTGACTACCACAAGGATTACATCATGTTGATACCTAGTCTTGGGTAAACCTACTATGAAATCCATAGATATAACCTACTATTTCTACATAGGTATATCATGTGGATATATTTGCCTTACATGGCATCTATGTTTAACCTTCACCTTTTGGCATTATAGGCATCGAGCAACAAAAGTGATGATATCCTTCTTCATTCCTATCCAAAAGAAGTTTTTTTTTCATATTCTCCCTCATATTGGACCCTCCTTGTGCACTTATTGCATAATTATTCTCCTTAAATCACCTATTTTTGGTATGATGACCCTGTCATTAAAGCATAAAATACCATATTTTATGCCAAAATCATTTTTTCCTTTAGGATCTCTTCCCATTTTAGCCAAAATTTCCTTGCAATACTCATCCTAAGATTGCATTTTCTTGACTTGGTCTATTAAATATATATGGCTTTGAGTTAAATTTTTTATATGTCTTCTTCTGCTTAAGGTGTCATCCACCTTATTTTCCTTTCCTTTGATATATTCAATATCAAATTCATATTTAGCTAAAAACTTGATCCATATTCTCTGTCTTGCATTGAGCATATGTTTGGTAAATATGTACCTCAAGCTTTGATGGTCATTTTTTAACTTGAAGGGTCTTCCTACCAAGTAGTGATACCAAATATTAAGATCATGCACCACCATTGCTAGCTCTAGATCATGCGTAGCATAGTTTTTTTTAAATGGTGGAATCGGTAGCCTTCATGAATTTGGGTAGGTTATCCAATTTTTTATGGCTGCCATAGTATTTTGTGTTGTTCACCTCAAAAGCCACCACACAGATCTCCGTGTAGTCACCCCTATAACCACCATGCCACAATCATTTTAAATATTTTACACTATTGAAAGCACCAACAAAGGGGCAAGCGTTTAGTTTGATGAGGCCTAATATTTGAACCTTGGACCTCTACCCCCCTTAAGGGGTTTGGGGGAACCAATTGGTCTACACCTTGGACCTTCATGCATAGCATAGTTAACCTTATATTTCTTGAGATTCCTTGATTCATAGGCTACATCTAACTCATCTTTTGAAATCATTCCTCCTAACCCTTCCAGTGATGCATCAGTGCATATTGAGAAGTTCCCATGAGGATATGAAATCTTCAATATTGGTGCCATGGTGAGTTTCAGCTTAAGCAATGCAAAAGTAGTTTCACACTTATCTATCCACCTAAATTCCTTCCCTTTATTTTGGATATTGGTTATTACAATGGCTATTTTGGAGTAATCCTTCACATAACACCTATAATAACCCATCATGCCCATGAAGCTTCTCACTTCAGACATATTAGTGGGTAGTGGCCAATTTAGAATAGCTTCAACCTTCTCTGGATCCACTAAATTTTTTTTGATGGATATAATAAGTCCTAGATATCATAATTTTAAGGCATAGAAATTACTTTTTGATAGATTCTTAGAGTTAATTATTTCTTAACAACTCCAAAATTATTTGATATATTTATCATACTCTTTTTTATCCTAGGAATATACTAGAATATCATCTAATAATATGAGGACAAATTGATCTAGATGCCTTCTAAATAAATTTTTTATTAAATTCATGAATGTGGCAAGGGCATTAATCAGACCAAAGGGCAAGACTATAAATTCAAAAGATTCATATTTGGTTTTGAATGGCATCTTATGGTTGTCCTCCTTACATATCCTTAATTGATGATATCCATATTTTAAATCAATCTTTGTAAATATTATAGCATCCTTTAATTGGGTCTTCAATCTTGGATAAAGGATACCTATTCTTGATGGTTGCTTTATTGAGCATTCTATAGCCTATGCATAATCACAAAGAACCATATTTATTTTTAACAAAAATTATCAATGCACCCCATGGTGACACACTTGGTTTGATTAGTCCCTTTTCTAGAAGTCCTTGTAGTTGTACTTTTAACTCATACATCTTTATAGGATTTCCTATAAGGAGCTCTATGAATAGGTTCTTCTCCTAGCATTAGCTCGATAGTGAAATTGAATTCATGCATAGGAGGAAGTCCAAGTAGATCTTTGATAAATACATCCTTAAATTCTTGCAATATTGGGTGTTTTCCAAACACTTCTTCCTTCTAATCCTCCTCGAATTTTTTGAGTTTCATAACATAAACCATTCATCCTTTCTTAATGGTTTTCTTTAGTTGCATTGTGGATAGTAACTAAGGTTTAAAAGATCTTTGTTCACTATGGATCCTTAATCTTCCCTAGGCATTTTTTGAATATTATATCCATCTATCCTGGAAATTGATTATGGCTCTATAAGCCTATAACTAGTCCATTCCCAAGATAATATCAAAGGCATGTAGCAGTGCTACATAAATATATTATATGATAGAACCATTGGTGAGGGTAATTGTAGCCATAGGAAAACACTGATACATTGAGTAGTTTTGTCCAGAACCATACTCAACCTTCCACCCTTGTTCCAAATATCCAGGTATTTTTAGCATATCCTTGACTATACTAGAACAAATAAAGCTATTAGTAGCTCTACTATTAATTAAAATCTTTACTTATTTATTAAAAATCTTACCCTCTAATAGTAATGGAGTGGCTTGCCCTTCCAATTTATAGTTTTTGGTCATAGCATAGATCCTGTGGGCAAGTTCCTTTCCTTTCACATTGATTGTACTTGATCTTGGTTGATGTGGACAATGATTGGTATAGTGTAGAGCTCCATAGTTTTAAAACCCACCCTTGGGTCCTAGGTGCACTCCTTGTTTGTGTTCCCTTTTTTTTCCCATTGGTACTGAATTTGGTTACTTTTTTGGTTGGGTTTGTTATTACTATTGTTGTTGTTGTTGTTCCTCTTTTGGAAATTCTTCTTAAATTTTCCTTGCTTTCCATCATTCCTCATTTCAATATTTGAAAATATATTACTCTTTTGGTTTTGGTCTCTTTCCCACTTCATGAAACTAGCATTATTTCTATTCTTGAGTTATTGTTGATATTTCTTAGATAAAACTGCATAGTTCAACTAGAGATGAAATTTTACCTTTCTAGCCAAGTCATAAGCTTTCTATAGTGTTTTTGACTCGTGCATATTTACTTCATGCCTAATATTAGGTTTTGTTCCTAAGATAAATTTGTGAATCTTCCTCTTCTCATCATAGGCTGGTATGTATTTCAACAACTTAACCAACTTTTGATAGTACACCTCAACCAATTTGGTTCCTTTCTAAAGGTTGGTAAATTCCTCAAATTTCGCTACAAAGAAATATTCTATAAAGAACCTTTTATTTAAAGCTATAAAAAAATCCTCCCACTTTAAATAAACTACTTTGATTCTTTGTTCTTCTTGAAATATTTCCCATCATTCCAATATAGTCTCTTACAGATGCAATGTTGCCCATGCTATCTGAGTCTTAGTAGAGTAGTTTTTCATAGTGAATTAGATCTCTAGTTACCTCATCCAAGCCTCGATTGCATCACCCTCTTATTTTCCATTAAATTTGGAGGTACGAACATTATTTATGTCCCTTACCAATTTTGTCTCTATTAGAGCCTTGGCTTCTCATTCTTCAATGGTTTGTTCATTAGCTTGTCTAACCTTTAAATTCCTAGCCTAAAAATTCTAAATCTCTATGGTCTTCAGCAATTGTCTCTATTTCTCCATTTCTTCTTGCATCAAGGTGACTACCATAGTGAGGTTCACTATCTCTCTACTAGAATTACCTAAAACTTCATCTCAAGCTCTTCCCTCAACATTATCCTATCAGGTTTTTCTATTTTATGGAATATAATTCCCTCTTATTATCTTTGGTATCATTATCCTCATCACACAAAAGAAATAATAATGTGTTACGTTACGATCCCTTCCCTAAAATGTACTACTAATTCTAGCTACATACGTCATCTATATGAGCTAAATATAGAGTTTTATACCAAAATCTCGCTCACTCTACGTAAGGGGGTTACTCTACAAACTATATTCTATTTCCTTTATTTATGGTCACACTTACCATACAATAGGTGTCATATCAAAATAATCTATCCTTCCTAGGGTCAACTCTAGAATTTTAGCAATTGGAAATTCTAGGTCTTCTCAAATTTAGATTAAGAACTAAGCAAAGGCCTGAATAGGAAGATACTTGAATCCTTAGTACATTTTATAGAAGCCTCTAGTCCATCATACATAGATATATAATACCAAATGTGATAACCCAAATATAACTAGCAAACTAAGGAATTATTTTTTTCCAAACATATACTCAATAGGGATTTACATACCTCTATCTAGCATATGTAATACTACAAAGTTGTCCAAGGCCTAATATAATTTTTTAAGTTGTCTATCTCATATCCACTATGAACCTACTCATCCCCATCCTTAATCTATCAAAATGATATACCCATCCCTACACCATGCATAAGTTTGTTTGTGTAGGTATAGTAAGTGTATTGTAAATAAGCTATCAATCTCATCTCCATGAATGAGTTAACTTATCTCTTTTTGTTTGTCAAAAGGGTACACCCATCACTACATCATACATAAGTCTATCTATGCATATTACAAATAAGCTATCAATATCATCCCCATGATGATCTAATTATTTCATCCATCAGTCCTAGTGATAACCAAAATTCATTTATCTTAATCTATTGATGTTTTCATTCATCTAACTAGTTTAGATTTTTAGAAGAGTTCCTTGAAGAATAAGATTACTCAAAATTCCTCCTTAGGGATCCCATAATCCCTTAGGTCTCTCTTTATACTTCTAAAACATAAGCATAATCATTTTTAGATACCATTTCTAAACATATAAACTACACTAAAACATCAAGATCTCCTAATATCTCATTTCTTAAAATTTTGTGATTAAGACTACCTACTTAATTAAACATTGGATAACATCTATAACATCACCAAAGGAAGATATGTAATTAAGATGTAATTTCTATCTAAAATATTAACAAAACATTATAATTTATGAAACTATTACATCATAGGTCCTTTAATAATAACAAGTAAAATATACCTCTTCCATTCATAATTAAATCATTACATAACACAAGTAGGGTTAAAGTATCACCACACTAAGTTAATAGAGCATTACATCATTATCCAATTAGGATATTATTTACGCTAGAGTCTACTTAACAATAAGTTTCCATAAAGAGCTTCACTACAATATAAATCAAAAGGGTCAATGTCTTGGTTCTAAATGTCCTCCTTAGTCCTTCTTGCTTCTCCATCGCTCAATTGATGGTAGTAAGGGATCATGATAGCTCATATATTCCATGAAGCATGCAACTAAATGCATTTGCTATGACTTATTAACATGTGTATTTATAAATTGGATGCCAAATTCTAATTATACAATCTACACAATGTAATTATGCATAAACCATTCAATAAAACCATGAAGAGGAAACCCCATAATTTTACCTCATCTATTATTTCACCTAATATTCCCTTTTTCTATGCTAGCATACTTCTTTCATTAATCATACAAAGTGCATTCATTATCCAAGAATGAAAGTAATATCGTTCATTTCATCATATAAGGAGAATTGTTTTATCCTTTAAGAATGAATTTCCTTTATCATTTGTCGATGAATAGAATAATTTAATAAACCTTCTTTTAATTAATCAAAATCCCATACTTTTGATTAATCAAACACCCATACTATTAATTTTATTTAATCAATTAAAATCCCATACTTTTAACTAATTAAATACTCATAAAACCCATTTATTTAATCAATTAAAATTCCATACTTTTAACTAATTAAATACTTACAAAAACCATATTCTTTAATAAATTAAAATCCCATACTTTTAAATAATTAAAACTCCATAAAACTCATTTAAAAGTTCATAATTTTAAATAATTAAATACTTACAAAATCATATTCTCTAATTAATTAAAAGCCCATACTTTTGACTAATTAAAACTCCATAAAAACCCATTTCTTTAATCAATTAAAAGTCCATAATTTTAACTAATTAAATACTTACAAAAACTATATTCTTTAATAAATTAAAAGCCCATGCTTTTAACTAATTAAAAATCCATAAAAACCCATTTCTTTAATCAATTAAAAGTCCTTACTTTAATATAAATTAATTAAATATTCTTCCTTCAATAAACAAATATCATTCTTTTAATTTAAGCAAACAAAATGTCATTCTTTTCATTTAATAAATTAACCATCGATCCAAACAAAAAGGGGGTATTGATTAAGACCACAATTTAACCACATGGTTAACAACGACAACAAGGTAGGTCAAATAGCATGTAGAAAGATCAACCAATAACAACACAGTCCATGCCCAACAACTAGAACTAATAGCAAGGTAGCTGATATGGGCTCCTTGTGATCACCTAAATGTGGTCACCATTAAGGGTAAGCCCTTTTCCTTTTAGGAACCAAGGAGGCTCATGCACCAAGCATGTGGTATTAAGCACCTACCTCTCAACAAAAATATTTTATAGCCCTAAAATCGGGTGAAACATAGGTAAAACATAGGAATTCCACATGGCAATAAAACAACCAATTCAATAGTGTATTCAGTGGTTAAACATATAATATAAGCTACATGTCACAAAATCCAAGGTCAATGTTCATGCCTCTAACTAACATAGTATGATCCACCATGTGAAGTGGACCCCCCTCAATAACATCTATATGGTCGACTAACTAAGGGAGGCCATATCCCTTTAAGGTGTCAAAGATACCAGGGCATATCCCATGTGGGATATTTCCCATGGAAGGCCTTTTTGGCCTTCCATCACCCACATCCCTCCACCAATAGATTCATCACTTTTTGATGATGCGATGATGATGAGATATCCATTAAACCCACCCCCTAAGGTTAAACCTTAGGGGGGAAGTCAAAATAGATGAAGACGATGGATTTACCATCAACCACCCCTGTGATAGGGTGAAGTGAAACTCAAAATGAACCAGTAACATGGTTTAACATAAATTACTATAAAGTTAACAACCATGATGGTCTTAGGGTAAATCAAGAGGGGAGATTTTACATCTATGATAGAAAACCTGAAGCACAGGGTGACTGGATGGATTCAACACAACAAAATAGGGGTAGATGTTGTTAGACATCCTCAAGCACCAAAGGATCAATAAAAACAATCAAACATGGTGCGAAGGAGCATGCAGATGGAGGGTTTCAATTTGGTTTGTAGCAAAATGACATAGGTCAATTCTTAGGTCAAATTTAAAAATGGTAACTCATTTGACGGGTATTTATGGCTCAAATCCAAAGTGAAATGAACACCAGAAGAGAACTTCATCCAAAATCAATGTTCAAGTAGAGAGCTTCTAAGTTTAAGGGAGGTAAAGTCAAAAAATGTAGCAAGGATTCACAACAAGAATTCGAAAGAAACAATCATTTGAACTTATAAAAACAAAGGCAGTGATAATCATTTTAGCTAGAAATATAAACAGGGTAAAATATACATAAGTCCTACCTGCTATTATTCAATAGCTTCCCATGGTTAGTCTTCATTCTTCGAATTTCTAAAATGGTATCTTTGAAATGCTCTCCAATGAATTCACACTTTTCCAAAATAATTTTCTATCCTACTTTTCTCATCCCCTCTTAACATGAAAACCCATCTACCCAAGGCCTAAAGTCCACTTTAGACATAAATTCCATCTACCAAAAGTAAATTCATGCTTACTCAAGGTGAAAAAAGGGGATATATTTGAATTTAAAATAGTTCTTCCCTTTTCAAAATATCTTTCTTTAAATAAAATATTTCATTTCTTTATTAAATCTATGAAAGGTTAGAAAGGGAGATTATAGAATATTAAAGCATCAATATTTAAAATTCCAAATTCACTTTAATTTTAAAATAAAAACCATTAATCATTTCCTTATTTGATTATTTCAAATAAAATACCTATACTAATATTGAACATTAGTATGGTATTTAAATGGGCCAAGAATTAATATAACCTTTATATCTATTAATCCTTTCCTAAGGGAATTATTTACCAAATCCTCTTACATGACAATGCATATGTGTAGAAAAGTGAGTAATCAAGTGCATCAAACAAGGTGGGTGAAGTCATCTCAATCCAATTGCCTATCCTAGCTGAAGACTTACAATAACTTCTAGGTTACCAAATTCTGTCTATGGATGGTTTAATTATTGATGATCACTATAAAAGCAAGAATGCATGCATCTATGTGAGGGTATTCATTCGTTTTACCCTGAGTCACCATAATAATCATTTCTCTTTTCAAGTACCTTGTTCTCAGTGTTTTATTCTACCTCTTCCACCCACAAGAGTCCTTGGTCCTGTAAATTGACAATACATCATTAGTATCGTATTTCTCAAATATATATCAATATAAATATTTCATAGCCATCCTAAAGCATCAAAAATAGACATCAAGTTATCATTCATCAATACATAGTCTCTCTTAAAAAGTATTACCAATGTAGGTCATAACATTTGGGCATATGATAAATTATATTTAGGGAGTTGTGGCACAATCTGACATTGCTAACAAATCATCCACCTAGGATAGCTTGGAGGATTCTAGAACATATTCTTCCATTGATAGAGTTTTCTTGCCATATAATACCCCAAATGGGGACATCTTGAGGAAAGAATGATAAGAATTATTATACCACCATTTGTGCAAAGAGGGCCAATGAACCCAATTATATTGTCTATCTGGGTGAAAAAACAAAGGTAAGTACCCAAATAATTATTTATAATATCTACATTTCCATGTGACTAACGGTTATAGGAAGAGGATATATTCAATTGAGTATCACTTAGAGAAAAAATTACTTCTAAAAATTTTTGGTGAAGACAATTTTCACAATAATTGATAATGGACTTGAGCATGCCATGTAATTTGAAAGTAAAATTGAGGAACACCTTGAAAACCTTGTTGGATATGAAGGGATGTTATAGGTCATAAAATAGTGTACTTTGAAATTCAATCCACTACCACAAATATTACAAATTTTTCCTTAGATTTGGAAAGAACCTTAGTGAAATCCATAGAGATGTGCTCCTCATGGTGATCATGAATAGGCAATGGTTGTAACAAAATATAATATCTAATAGTTTTCGCTTGTTCCATTGGTATACCTAAAATTTAGGCACAAATGTCTTGACATATACTTTTTATCCTTTATAAGAAAAAATTGCTTCACCTATTTGTATGTTTTAAATAATCTAGAATGTCCACCTAAAGGACATGCATGCAATTCTTTGATAATACTATTCATAATGGTTGGGGATAGGGGAAGATAAATGTAATCCTTCTTATGGAGAATCCCATTAGCATATAAAAAAAAATAAGGTAATGAATATCCAGACTCCACATTATGAATGATGCAAGTAGTCTCCAGGTTAGAAATACATTCCCCTTGAAGCTGGGAAAGCCATTGTGGAAGAGGACTAGAGATGACATTGATAGCAATGATATCCTTATGTTTGTGATATAGAGCATTCACCACCACATTCTCCTTCTTATTTTTATACTCAATAACAAAATCTTAACCCAAGATCTTTGTTAGTCATTTATTCTATTATGGGCATGAGATGTTGTTCTAGGAAATGCTTAAGGTTGTTATGATTAATCTTGAGGATAAAGCATTACCCCAACAAATAAAGTTTTCATTTTTCTACAACATACAAAATGCATAAATTTTCCTTCTTATAAGTGGATCAACCTACGTTCTTTCCAAAGGTGTGTCCATTCTACATCAAAATAGCTCCATTACATGTGCCTAAAGCATCACATTCAATGATAAAAGGTTTTTTGAAATCAAGATTAGCCAAAATAAAGGTAGCACACATTATGTCCTTTAGTGAATGGAAGGCTTGAAAATTTGTCTTGTATTAAAAAAATACATCCTTCTTAGTGATAGCAATGAGAGGAGTGACAATATTTCCATACTTACAAAAGAATTTCTATAAATACCAAATTAGACCTAAAAATCCATGGAGCTACTTGAGGGATTTAGGTAGGGGTGAATTTTGTATGACTTTGATATTGGTTTTTTTTTTTAACATGGTGGAATTGGTAGCAGCCACGAATCCGGGCAGGTTGTCCAGCTTTTATGGCTACCATAGTATTCTACGTTGTTCGCCTCGAAAGCTGCCACACAGATCTTTGTGTAGTTCGCCCCTATAACCGCCATGCCACAATCATTTAAAACCTTTTACACCGCTAAAAGCACCAAGAAATGGAAAAGTGTTCAGTCTGGTGAGGCCCGAGATTTGAACCTTGGAATGGCTTTGATATTGTTAGGATCCATCTTGAACCCTTTTTAGATACTATATTTTATAATTAATCTACCTCATAAATTCCAAAGGAACACTTGGGCATTTTGACAAATAGTTTTTCCCTCTATAGAGGTGGAGAACTTGGTCAACATGAACTAAATGAGCTTCTCAAGAGTTGCTATAAACTAAGATACCATCAAAGAAACAATTGTAGTTTTGCTAGATTATCGTACAAGTCCAAAATTAAGGATCAAGTACTAGTCATAATATAATGTTATCAACTATCTAGCCAATACCAACGAATATCACATTCATTGAATAACAATAATATTACTAAATAAACAAACACAATATTATTGATGTATCATCAAATATACAAGATCTTTGTTACAATTTTTTATTTCTTTGATTATGATGCATGAAGCTTTATCTCCATAATACAACCTTTCAAATTACCTTTCATTACTTGACTATTGCTCCTCACATATCCAGGAGATGCATCCTTTCCTATTTCTCACATATTTCAAAACTCTCATGACTCTTGACTTTACATCTTGCTACATATTATGTGACTCTTAACTTGTATATTTGACATCTACACATATGAATCTTGAATTACTTACATGGCACTTTGCACACTTGCACACTTTATTACATGACACTTTGACTCTTCTCACACATTGACACATACATTAGGGGAAATATAAATCACACTCCCTAATCTAATATTTACAAATGCTACCAAATAATGTAATATCTCCAACACCCCTCATATTACATTATTTGGTGTGAAGAATTTTAGTCTTCAGTATTTATCTTCTTGTATTCTTTCTTGTTATCCAATGATCTATTTTTGAAGAAGTTCATACCTTTCCTATGACCATATCTAAATTTTAAAAAAATATTTCGAGGAAATCCATTTAGTGTTTTTCTTGTTATTGTGTTTATCCATCCAAAAATATTATTTCCTTTGTACCAATAATATTTTTGAGAATGATTGTTACCTCCATAAATTTCACAACAATGAAGATTCCAACATCTTTCTCTTTTGTGTCCATGTATTCCATAATGTTCGCATTTGTTATCTATCAACTTATTTTCAACTCCCTTTATCTCATCATCTAAAACATCAGTGCTTTTAGGATTTTTTTTAATGATCTTCATTTTTTTTGCTTAATAAAAAGGGGTTGTACTCGGGTCCCCCACCCTTAACAAATTACATCTCTCTTATTTAGAGCTTGAGAGTTTAAAAATAGATACACTTCTCATATCAATTGAGATGCTATAGTTAGAAACCTACATCATTTTACATAAAATATCTGAATTCTTGATTTTCATTTTCTAGATCTTTTCAAATCTCTGTATGAATACAATTACTCTAGAATTTAGCATATTTCTTGAAATTTTTCTATAGCAGCCTTCACAATGCCAAAAATTCACCTCTACTATCTATGCCTTGCATATTAGTAGAGTAATATTTCCAAAACATCTTACTAACATAGTTTGTTTTACCAAATATGGATTGCTAGTTTTCTTCCTAAAACACAAGTACAACCACAAAATTTATAATAAATAGTCTACATGAACACACATTATTTTTACAAAATAAAATAGATATTACCAATGGAAAATATTAAAGTAAATCTTAATCATTAATTGATTTAGGTAATCAACAATTTTTTTCAGCTTCAACTAAACTTTCTACTTCCTCTAACCATGGAAAGGAGATGTTAACTTCATGATCCTCAATCAAACCCCTCTATTGGAGAGTTTATCTACACATTTGTTTCCTTACCTTAATATATGTGTAAACCTGATTTCTTCAAACTCTTTAGCAAGATCTTGAATTTCCATAATTATCTCTTGTATGTTCCATGGAGCCTTTGCTTTCCTCAAAATTACATTTATTACTATGAGAGAATCACCTTCCATAAAAACTCTATTCCATTTCATTTGATTACATATTTTTAATCCTTCTAAAGTTGCCCAAGCTTCAACTTCATTATTTGTCTTAAATCCACAATTGAAAGCATAATGAGACAAAATCTCTCCTCTATTATTTCTAATTATTCCTCCTCCTCCTACTAGTCCTAGGTTTCCTTTAGATGCTCCATAAAAATTCAACTTAACCCACTCCACATCTGGTGGTTTCCACTTTATATTCTTTACCTTATTTTTTCTTCTCTTGTACCCAACATCATAATTCCATTTAATGACTTCACTCCATCTATCAAGACTCTCTGCTTCCAAATTAGTGATTGTGTGAGTTGATAGTGTTGGTTTAGACTCCTCTATGGCTAAACATATCTTCTTTTTCATTACCTCTAAACTTCTTTCTATTCCTTTAAATATTCTTCTATTCCTTTATAGCCACATAGTCCAAAGTATTGTATCTTTTTATATATCCCATATTTTCTGTAAAGCCTCACTTTTATAAGTGCTCTGCCATTGCTTTAACCAATCTTCAATTATTCTATTCATCACCATGCATTTACCAAACATATTAAGAATCCATTGCCATAGATTCCAAACTATTGATAAATGTCCCATGAGATGGTCAATACTCTCCTCCTCCTTATTACAAAAAACACATTTAGAGGGTCCATGAAAACCCATTTTCATAAGGTTATCCCAGGATAAAATTCTTCTATGACCTACTAGCAAAACAAACATTTTGACTTTAGGAATGCTTGGGCTATCCCAAATATCTCTCTAAATTCTAGTGATATTATTATTATGTTGGTGTTGAACATTATATCCACTTCTTGTTGTGTATTCTCCTGAGCTATTCAACTCCCAAATTAATTTATCCTTGGCATACCTCAAAATAATTAAAGTTGTTATATTTCTACTCAATTTCCTCCTAGCATCAATGTCTTGTATACTTATAAAATATATTATTTCCATTTGTATCTTCCTTCTCGATCCTTGTAAAAAATGTTTGAAACCCTATCATCATATTTATCTTGAATTAATCTCATCCAAGGTTTAAAAAATGGATCTAAATTGAGTGGTTTTTTATCACACCAAGTATCCATCCAAATTAATTATGTTCATTTTCATTATTTTCATAAATATCTTCAATTTGGTCTTCATTAGTTTTCTTTACAATATTCTCTTGCCCAATTGTTTTAGAACTACATCCTCGTTCAAAAAGCTATCCCAATATCTTTGTCACCATTATCATTACAATGATTATTTTCACATATACTTTGTGCCAACTCTTTGTCTTCATGAACCATATACAAATTTTTTGTATCATATGCAACATCTACTCTTAGAACAAGTTCATATGTCTTTGTCGTAGATCTTAATCATAAGTATCACAAATCTCTTTTTCTTTTGATGAAGATCATTAGTGTCACAACATGCATCTATCATCATGGGCCTTAAATAATTTGTCACAATTGGCATCTTTCATCATAGTCTTCTTCTCAAATTCTTCAATTTTTTCTTCTTTCTATCTTAAAGACATTTAGAGTGATTATTTTCTTGTATGTTGTTTTCCATAGATTAATAGGAATAATAACAAAATTTTTATAATAATATTTAACGTCATTAAGAACACTTTGCATGCATTGTTGAAGTATTAAAAATTCTCCATTTTTAGCTTCTTCAAGAATAGATTGTAAATATCCCATCACTTCATTTGACACATATTTTTCATCTTCAATAGCTTCTTGAGAGAAAAATTGTAAAAGATTTTTGATCGTCTTTCTTTATTTTTTTCTTTTATTGCCATGTTGCAATAATTTCCTTTTAATTCCTTTGGTATTGAATTTCTTATTTCTCCCAAAAAAAAAAAAAAATCAATTTAGTTTTTCAACTCAAATTTTCTTCCTTCAAATTTCTTTCAATTTTTATTTTTCCACAAATCATAAATTTTAACCACTTAACATTCCTCTTCTATGTCCCATTAAAACAACTTTTTGTTTTTATCTTTTCTTAAAATATTATCCACATTTTTTTTTTGTTTATCCCTTATATCTCCCCTTTAATTCCTTATAGCTCCTGTTTCATACATCATTTTTTTTCTTAAATAACTTTTGATGTATTATGAGCACCCGAGGATTAGGTGGATTGGTAAGTGCTTTTTTGGCCAGACATTTACCAAGAAGACACCCAAGTTCAAATATTGGGGGAAACCTATTTGCATAGGTAGTAGTCTTATATAAATCCTCTGATTGCACACCATATCGATGATGATGGTACAAATCTCGAGTGATCGGTGGTCCTTTTCATGTTGGGTCAACAATAAAGAAGCAGAATAGGTTTGGTGGAAGCAGCCCCTGTGGTTTGAACCCTACACTTGTCAGTTACTAAA
This sequence comes from Wollemia nobilis, assembly GCA_028583015.1. Taxonomy (NCBI): domain Eukaryota; kingdom Viridiplantae; phylum Streptophyta; class Pinopsida; order Araucariales; family Araucariaceae; genus Wollemia; species Wollemia nobilis. The sequence goes on from JAQPPZ010000521.1 coordinate 18,955,079, forward strand.
AATAGTGTGGTTGTGACCAACTCTCCTATGTAACCAAAAATAATTTTTATGTATTATGTGCTCATACAAGAACTGCCCTTCTAAAAAAATGTTTTTCATTTATCACTTATTCCAACACACCATGTATAAGACAAAATATTGCTAAGCAATATTTACTTTTATGGCTTAATATATTTAACTAAATTCATGATGAATTTAATTTATATATATATTTTTAAGGAGAACATTTACAAATTACATCAACAACCACCCTCAAGGGGTTTGAACACAAGACCACTTAAGAAACAACCATTATCTTAGCCACTAGGGTAATTTCCTGTCGGCATAAAATTTTGCACTTTGTGAATGACACATGGCAGCAAAGAACACCGTTTTGCGTGAGAGAGCGTTTAGGGAAAGTCTTCCCGAACGAAGACAATTTATGTTATTTTTGTGTGGTAATGATAATTCTATATATGTAAGCTAATGGTATTTGGGATATTTCCCAATATGTAACAGTCAAATAAATATCCCAATTTCAAATTCTTAAATCAGGTAATAATTTATATCCTTTATATCTCCTCTACCTCCAATTAAAAACTTAACACTCTAGAATAAAATCATGCACCCATAAAATATTTAAATCTACCCCTTTTAAAAAAATTATACAACAAACTCCTTACCTTATTCAACCATGTCCACCTTGGCATGCATTAGGGCATCAAAATTATAGTATGTGTTGCATTATTGACTATGAATATTTGGCACCTCTTTGGCTGAATGCTATCAGAATTTTCATATTTTTCATCTTTGTATTTGTAGTCCCTTCTCTTCTAGTCACTGCTTTACAAGATAGTTCTTCTCAGGCATGGTCCAAATGGATCCTTTCTTAGGTGATTCAAATGGCAATGTCTCCGCTCTTTTTGATGGATCTTTTATGGAGGCTTACTAATTCCACACATGTTTTCCTCTCCAAAAGCTTCTTTAATAATTTTCTCATTCTCTCCTCTCCAAGGTAGCTTTGTCCATCCTCGATTATTTTTACCTTGATAACATTGCTTCATATGAATGGAAACTCTCATGGTCCTTGTTATGCAATATATGATCTCTGCACCTTCTATTCCCAAGTTCTTCATAGTTAGGCTTCAATTTTATTTCCTTTGAAACTATTATTATAGTATATTTTCTCCTTAAAAACTTTCAACTTCTCCTTTTCTCACACAAATTTTGCTTATTTGGTCTCTTTCTAGCTTCACAGGTTACAATCCGCAAACATCTCCACCTTGGCTCTCCTTATCTTTAGCTTTGGCTCTTCTTATCATCAGTAAGATTTTTTTTAGCTTGAATTAACAATGCTCATAGGCACTTTGTGTCTTTGAACATGATATTTTTTTTGCTTCATTAGCTCTTTGTTACCAAGCGCTCATAGTTTTTGTCTTCACCTCAAAAATCACTCCTTTCTTCACTCAATGTAGGCCATTTTCTTAGCATGTTCACAATAATAATCACCTCTACCAATATGGACTTATTATTTCTTCAACAAGGGCTTCTTATTTCTCTAGTAATCTCAATACTTACTTCACCAATTTGTAACTTGGATGACCTCGGTCCTGTTGGTCATGAATCTGCCATAGGAAAGGATTTTCTACATCTATGTGCCCTAGACCCGACCAACATTGAAAGGCCAAGAGAAAGAAATGTCTCCTAGACCAATCTCTAGAGAGGGCTGGTTCCCTTACTAAATTCTATGTTGTTGAAGACTAGAGTTGTAGGAAAGAAATGGGAAATATGCGAAAAGAAATGGGAAATTATGGAAAGAGATGGGAAATATGGCCACAGGCCAAATTTGTCAGATCGGGGAAAGAGTAGCAGCAGGAATTTAACGTCAAGCACATAAGCAACATATAATAAAAGAGCGCATCCTAATTCACTTACAACCTTGCATGGACAACCTCCAGAATTGCATTCCAGAACTCACTTCCTCACCAGCAATATTCAAACTCAGATGCAGAATTTAAATTTAGCAACAGATAAGCAATACGAGCGTAAAGGAGAAATGCAGAAGATAGAAAGAAATCACACAGAAGTTTCTTGCAAAATCATAGGCCAAATATCTTTTATTTACATAGAGAACTTGATGAGTGTTCTTGCAAAACATGTCTCTCTTCTGATCCCTTTCTTTGAGATATATAATGATATTTATAGAGGTCTTGCCTCTTTGCAGCATTTAGAGCATGGAACAGACTTCCTCGAGATCCACAAAATATGTAACAAAAAAGGGAAATGATCCATTTAATCCTGCCTCGGAGAAGTCACAAGCCGAATAGAAACAAGGAACCAGATTTCTTTCATTAAATGGCCATCCTCAGACCAAGCTTGAACCCTTAGAAAATCACGAATAGGAGCCTTTAATAATGGAGGCATATTTAATTCTGGTGGCTTCAACAACTATATGCCTGAGCATGTTCTTCCATCTTGCATACATTGGAAAACAACAAAACATTAAATTCTGGCAAGCTTTTAATTATGGAAAATCGTAATACTTCATCAGGCTGTCGAACTGTCTTTCTGGCGCGAAATCGTGATGGGTCGTGAAAACACATGTCATGAAATCATGACATTTTTCCTCTCCATACACTTCTACCACTTTCAGTCACGAAACCACGACATGTCGCGATATCGTGACATTTTTTTGCGCTTTGCCTTCTTCTTCATGCACGTCCATGAAAACGTGACAAGTCGCAAAAATGCGACATGTCGCGATGTCGCGGCATCTTTCTCCATGTTGTCCTTTTGCTGCCTAGAACCGTGAAAATGTGACATGTCACAAAATCGCTACATTCTCCTCTCGCTTGGCTTCTTCGCTGCTCCCCATTGCAAAAATGTGAGAGGTCACGAAAACGTGACATGCCACGAAATCATGACAATTTCATCATGCCTTGTACTTTTTTGTTGCTTCTCCATGAAAATGAGACAAGTTGTGAAAACACGACATGTCACAAAATCATGACATTTTCTATATTCGTCTTCGTTGTTATCTCTAGATCATGAAACAGTGACATGTCACAAAATCATGACAATTTCTTTCAACTGCTCTGTCTCCGCTTCCCTGTCGCGAGAACATGACATGTTGCAAAATCGTGCCATATTCCAAGCACTTGTTGTCTTGCCACTATCTGCCATGAAAATCCAACATGTCGTGATATTGTGACATTTTTCATCCTTGCCCTTCATCTTGGATTCAAGTCACAAAAATGTGACATGTCGTGATATCGCGACAACCTTGCGTTGACTCTTCCCCTTGCTGTCGTTGACCGTGAAAACGTGACAGGTCACAAAAATACGACATGTCGCGATATCACGAAAATTTCTAAACTTAGCATTTTTCCCCATCAGACATTGCAAAAACAATACATGTCGTGATATCGCGATGTTTTTGAGTCTTCAACTCGGTTCTCTATCTTGCATCGCGATTTTGCAACACGTCGTGAAATCGCAACATATTTAGCTCCTTGTTCCATTTGACCACTTTGACCGCAATTTCACAACACGTCATGATATCATGACGGTTTTCCCACTTTATCTTCTCTCTCCTCTAAGGCCTGTGATAACGTGACATGTCATGATATCACGATAGTTTTGCTCTGTGGTCGCTACTACCATTTTTTTGGTTGTGATTTCACGACAACTTTGAACTTAGCTGCTTTGGCACCAAAACTCATAGAGAAACATAGAGGAGTGAGTACTTCAATAATTCATGCATGAACAACAACAACAAAAACAATGTGGCAAAATTGCCAACATTCTTGGTGGCTCGCGGGGTATACAGTTCTGCTGTATGCACGAATCCCAGGCCTGAATCCATTGGGTAACAGAGTCAAGAAAAATTGGAGGAACAAAATCAGGGAATATCTCTATGAACTGCTGCAACAAACTCTTGCTGATATTCGGCACTCAAGTGGATCTGTAGGTCATCTAGCTCGAGTGAGCTGGATAATCACCAGGTGCTGAGAAAGGATCTGCATGAGAAAACACCTGGGTTGCAAAAACAAAAATGAACAGAATGAACAGATGTGCGGGTCATGGAATGGAAATGAGAAATGAGGGAATGGCGGGAGAGGGAGGAATGGAAGCGACAGATACAACAACTGAAGAGGGGGCTACTGAGCTACCGACTGCTGGGACAAAAAAAATGGAAAATGAAATGGACGTAGATGAGATGGAGGAAGGCGGTATGAACTGCGGATAAATGCTGAAAAGAAAATAAAATATTAGAAGAAAGGAGAAATGAAGAAATGGGAACATCAGAGAGGGGAGTAGAAACAACAGTAGTGGCTTGATGTCAGACAGCAGAAGAAAGGGGTGAAAGAGGAAGGGAAGAAGAGGAAGGGAGTGAAAATGAAGAAGTGGAAGAAGAAAAAAAGTAGATGGAAGCCACTATCTGTTGGGAGGGAAAAGGAAGAAAGAAAGAAATAACGTACCTGCGGGCTCGCACGCAAAAAGAGCCAAAATTGACAATTTATGTACACAGGGGGACTCCACGACATTTTTTTTTCTTTTTTCTTTTTTCTCTTTTTTTTTTTTTTTTTTTACTATATACAAAATTTTGCGACATGATTGGCATGCCGCTACCACAAACTCAGTTTCAGGTGCTTATCCGATGAATCTGCAGTGTCCGGACCAAATTTGATTGTACTTTAGTTGATCTTTGAAGTTCGGCTGGCCTCTTCCTAAAGTTCTCCATGTTGCAAACAGAGTGCAATGTGGCAGGTTATCATTCTTACTAGTACCCATGCTATTGATGAATAATGTGGCAAAGAGGTTTGCCACATGGGGGCTTTCTTCAGGTACCGATTGTAGTGGCTGGAACCAATACCACCACTTTGAAGACTCCACTGGCTGTGGGCTGAGTACAGGCTCCTCCAATCCCTTGGTGCGATCACAGAACCTTTCTGACGATAAATCTGCTTCCAGGATCTCCTCAGGCTCAACCTTTTGGTGAGGCATGCTTAACGGGTTCTGGCTGAATACTTGCGTGCTATGCAAAATTGTGCCCTCTTTGTGCTTAGGTTCTGCCACTTGAACCTATTCCTCTACTTGGCCCATCTCCTGATAGAAACTGCAAGCAATCATATTATCTATTGCTGGGACAGTGCTTGCATATGCCCATCATTGGCCTTGGACGAAACCTGCCTCTTGAGTTCCACACAACTACATTTCAGGTCTCTACACAGTATGAGGGATCGGCCATGATGAATACTGCGTGGGATAGACAAGAGCAGGAACTACCGGAGAAAGTAATGGAGTTTCTCCCCACGGTAATTTTCTTGATAGGAGCAGAAGGTGCTCCACTTGTAATGCTTCCTCAAATATTTGAGGGAATCTACGTTCGCCTGATTGCAGTAAGAGGAGGCTTATGTCCGGATGGAAAGCTCGAACATAGAATAGGTGGGCTTGGATCTCCCTTGGAATTCTCTTCCAAGTTCTATAGAATCGAACATTAAAATCTGTGATGCTCTCCTGAGGTGTTCTCGTGATGGTGGAGAGATGCATCAAAAGTTGGAAGGGATCCTGAGAGCCATCAAATGTTGTAATGAGCGCTCCCGCTAAATCATCCCATGAGCAGATGCTTTTACGCCCGAGAAATCTGTACCACTGCAATGCCCTTCCTTCCAAAGACAATACCAGAAGTCTGATCATGACATCTTTGTGAATTATATCATGGAGGGTCACTAAAGCAGCAACATCATCAATATGCTCTTGGGCCATTCCCTTGGTGCCATTGTATTTTGTTAGGGCTTTCAGGGCACTTTTGGGAATCTCATGCCAAATTTGGAGATTCAGAGGGCCAGGATCATCCCATATAGGATAGCATACCCTCACCATTATAGCAGTGGTCTGTGAGATCACGGCTGTCGCCAAGTCAGAGTCACCAAGTGAACATTCTTTCCTTCGCTTGTAAGGTCAAGGCTGCTCACCAAACCTTGATTCCTCCGAGGTATCTTCGTTCAGTTGTAAAATGTGCCTACGATCAAGAAATCTGGATCTTTGGCTCAACAGAGTCACCAGATGAACTTACAATCTCCGCTTTTGAGGTCAAGACAGTTCATCAAAAATCTTGATTCCTCTGGGCTGTCCAAATATGTGGATCTTTTTAGACAGAAACAATCTATCCCATCCGGCGTGCCAAAAATTGTTGGTCACGAATATGCCATAGGAAAGTATTTTCTACATCTATGTGCCCTAGACCAGGCCAACATTGAAAGGTCAATAGAAAGAAATGTCTCCTAGACCAATCTCCAGAGAGGGCTGGTTCCCTTACTAAATTCTATGTTGTTGAAGACTAGAGTTGCAGGAAAGAAATGGGAAATATGCGGAAAGAAATGGGAAATTATGGAAAGAGATGGGAAATATGGCCACAGGCCAAATTTTTCAGATCGGGGAAAGAGTAGCAGTAGGAATTTAACGTCAAGCACATAAGCAGCATATAATAAAAGAGTGCATCCTAATTCACTTACAACCTTGCATGGACAACCTCCAGAATTGCATTCCAGAACTCACTTCCTCACCAGCAATATTCAAACTCAGATGCAGAATTTAAATTTAGCAGCAGATAAGCAATACGAGCATAAAGGAGAAATGCAGAAGATAGAAAGAAATCACACAGAAGTTGCTTGCAAAATCAGAGGCCAAATATCTTTTATTTACGCAGAGAACTTGATGAGTGTTCTTGCAAAACATGTCTCTCTTCCGATCCCTTTCTTTGAGATATACAATGATATTTATAGAGGTCTTGCCTCTTTGTAGCATTCATAGCATGGAACAGACTTCCTCGAGATCCACAAAATATGTAATGGAAAATGGAAATGATCCACTTAATCCTACCTCGAAGAAATCACAAGCCGAACAGAAACAAGGAACCAGATGTCTTTCATTAAATGGTCGTCCTTAGACCAAGCTTGAAACCTTAGAAAATAAAAAATAGGAGCCTTTTATAATGGAGGCATATTTAATTCTGGTGGCTTCAACAACTATATGCCTGAGCACATTCTTCCATCTTGCATACATTGGAAAATAGCAAAACATTAAATTCTGGCGAGCTTTTAATTTTGGAAAATTGCAATACTTCATCAGGTTGTCGAACTGTCTTTCTGGCACAAAACCGTGATGGGTCACGAAAAAACATGTCACAAAATCATGACATTTTTCCTCTCTGTACACTTCTACCACTTTCAGTCATGAAACCACGACATGTCGCGATATCACAATGTTTTGTTGCGCTCTGCCTTCTTCTTCATGCACGTCTGCAAAAATGCGACAAGTCACAAAAATGCAACATGTCGTGATGTCGCTACATATTCCTCCATGTTGTCCTTTTGTTGCCTGGAACCGCAAAAACGTGACATGTCACGAAATCGCTACATTCTCCTCTCACTTGCCTTCTTTGCTGCTCCCCGTCGCGAAAATGTGATAGGTCACAAAAATGCGACATGTCACAAAATCGTGACAATTTCATCATGCCTTGTACTTTTCTGTTGCTTCTCCACGAAAATGAGACAGGTCATGAAAACATGACATGTCACAAAATCGTGACATTTTTTGTCTTCGTCTTCGTTGTTATCTCCAGATCGTGAAACTGTGACATGTCATGAAATCATGACAATTTCTTTCAACTGCTCCGTCTCTGCTTCTCTATCGCGAGAACATGACATGTCGTGAAATCGTGCCATCTTCCAAGCACTTGCTGTCTTGCCACTATCCGTCGTGAAAATCCAACATGTCACGATATCATGACATTTTTCATCCTTGCCCTTCCTCTTGGCTTCAAGTCGTGAAAATGTGACATGTCATGATATCACGACAACCTTGCGTTGACTCTTCCCCTTGCTGTCGTTGACTGCGAAAACATGATAGGTCACAAAAATACGACATGTCGTGATATCGCGACAATTTTTTAACTTAGCCTTTTTCCCTGTCGGACATCACGAAAACAAGACATGTCATGATATCGTGACGTTTTTGAGTCTTCAACTTGGTTCTCTATCTTGCATCGTGATTTTGCAACACGTCACAAAATCACAACATATTTAGCTCCTTGTTCCATTTGACCACTTTGACCGTGATTTCACAACACGTCGCGATATCATGACGGTTTTCCCACTCTGTATTCTCTCTCCTCTAAGACCCACGATAATGCGACATGTCACGATATCGTGACAGTTTTGCTCCGTGGTCGCTACTGCCCTTTTTTTGGTCACGATTTCATGACAACTTTGAACTTAGCTGCTTTGGCACCAAAACTCGTAGAGAAACATAGAGGAGTGAGTACTTCAATAATTCATGCATGAACAACAACAACAAAAACAATGTGGCAAAATTGCCAACAGGTCCTTTCCTTCACAAATTCAAATTTTAAAATAAATGGGAAAAATGCATCTTTGATACCATTGATGGTGATTTCACCAGATTATATCATAGGTCCAAAATCAAATATCAAATATTAATCATGACTCTTGAATTTACATTTTGTTGCATATCATGTGACTCTTCACTTATATATTTGATACCTACACATATGACTCTTGATTTACTTACATAGCACTTTACACACCTGTACACTTTATTACATAACACTTGGAATCTTCTCACACATTAACACATACATTAGGAGAATCTAAATCACACTCCCTAATATAATATTTACAAATACTACCAAATAATGTAATATCTCCAATGAAGGTGACTCGCTCAATATCATTAATATGGTTAGAAGGATGCAAACTCCAACTTGGAAAATCTCAAACCAATTGGAGGAAGTGCATAAATTGGCCCAAACATTTGAAATTATCCATTATCAACATGTGTTTATGGAGGGTAACAATTCAATTGATTTTTTGGCTAACCTAGGACCCTCTCAAAATAGTATCACAGTTTAGAATAGGGAGTTTCTGGAAGGCTTAATCCAACTAGATAATGATGTCACAAGAAGGTAATTTGCTTGTTGTTTATTTGGTGGTCAGAGTTTAGCTCAATTCAAGGGGGATTTTGTGATACTTTTTAAATTTAAAGAACCATATTTATTTAATTCAAACAATAGGAGATCCTGGCCCTTATGGGATAGGAATAGTGGGAACCAAAGGATGAAGAGTTGGGGAAGGAAGTTAGACCCAATGGAACCAACAATTAGGTTCTGGTTCTGGGGGGTTTATTAGGAATATTTTTTTATCCTATCCTTTTTGTTTTGTTAGTCTAGTTAGCTCGGCCAAGGTGTTTGCTCTCCCCTGCATGGGATTGAGTTGCCTTAGGCTATCTTGAAATTTTAGGAGTATGTATGGAACTATTTTGGTAGCTTTTTTTGGGTTTGATCCTATTGGATATTTGGATCTTTGGATCTTGGTTTCTCTTTTGGTGGCCTATAGGCATCCCTTAATCTCTCGAAGTTGTGTAGATTCATTTTGTGAAAGGTTTAAGGTTCCTTTTAAAACTCCTTCTTCCACCAACTTAAAAAAATGTAATATCTCCATCACCCTCATATATTACATTGCTTGGTGTGAAGACATTTTGTCTTCAATATTCATCTTCTTGTCTTCTTTCTTGTTCTTTGATTTTACCTTTAGTACTGTTGCAGGCATTAATTTTTTTTTGAAGAAGTTGATATATTTCCTTTAACCATATATAAATTTTGAAAATTATTTTTGAGGAAATCCATTTAATATTTTTCTTGTTATTGTGTTTATCCATCCAAAAATATTATTTCCTTTGTACCAACAATATTTTTGAGAGTGATTGTTACCTCCACAAATTTCACAACAATGAAGATTCCAAAATCTTTCTCTTTTGTGTCCATGCCTACCACAATGTCCACATTTGTTATCTATCATCTTATTTTCAGCTTCTTTTATCTTATAATTTGAATTTGAAACATCAATGCCTTTAGAATTTTTTGAATGATTTTCATTTTTATTATTTTCACAATTGTCTTCAATATGGTCTTCATTAATTTAAGTAACAATATTCTTTTGCCTAATTTTTTAAAAACTACATCCTGACAAAGACTCTATCCCAGTATCTTTGTCACCATTATCATTACAATGATTACCATCACATATACTTTGTGCCAACTCTTTGCCTTCATAAATCATATGCAAATCCTTTGCGTCATATGCAACATTTACTCTTGAAACAAGTTCTTTTGTCTTTGTCACAGGTCTTTATTTTTTCAATGGGTTTACACAGGTTTTTATGAGGGTTCCTAGTCCCCTTGTACTATGTTGGGTTTGAACCTTGGACCTCTCAAAGAGATTCCAAAGCCCTTACCAAAGTAATAAACTTGCAACTATGTAGATCTTAAATAAAAATTATCACAATTCTCCTTTTCATTTTAATGAATATCATTAGTGTCACAACATGCATCTATCATCATGGGCCTTAAACCATTTGTGTCATAAATGGCATATTTCATCACAGGATTGTTCTCTAATTCTTTAATTTTTTCTTTTTTTTAATCTTGGAAATATTTAGTGATTATTCTCCTGTATGTTTTTTTCCATATATTAATAGGAATAGTAACAAAAATTTGCATAACAATCATTAGCATCATTAAGAACACTTTGCATGCATTATTGAAGTATTAAAAATTATCCACTTTTAGCTTCTTCAAGAATATATTGTAAATATCCCATCACTATGTTTGACACATATTTTTCATCTTCAGTAGCTTCTTGAGAGAAAAATGTAAAATATTTTTTATTGTCTTTCTTTGTGTTTTCTTTAATTGCTATGTTGCAATAATTTCCTTTTAATTCCTTTGGTGTTGAATAAATTATTTCTTCAAAAAAATGTTCAATTTAATTTTTCAACTTCAAATTTTTTCCTTCAAATTTATTTCAATTTTTATTTTTCCACAATTCAATAAATTTAATCACTTAATATTTCCCCTTATATCTCGTGTTAAAACAACTTTTTGTTTTTGTATTTTCTTAAAATATTCTCCACTTTTTTTTTTTTTTTTAAATTGTGTCCCTTATATCTCCCATTTAATTCCTTATAGGTCTCATTTCACATATCTTTTACTTAGTTTTTCTTAAATAATTTCCAATGTATTATGTGCTCATATGAGAATGCCCTTTTAAAAAAATGTCTTTCATATTTTTCATTTCTTCCAACACATTGTGTAGAAGATAAAATATTGCTAAGCAATATTCACTTTTAAAGCGCAAATCATTTAACTAAATTCACCATGAATTTAATTTATGGTATTTTACCTAATAATGATAATTTTGTATACGTAAGATAATGGTATTTGGGACGTTTCTAGATATATAATAGTTAAAAAAACATCTTGATTTAAAATTCAAAAATCACTTAACAATTTGTATCCCTTATATCTCCTCTATATCCAATTAAAAACTTATCACTCCAGAATAAAGTCACATGCCCATAAAGTATTTAAATATATCCCTTTTTAAAAATTTAATAAAGCAAAATCCTTACCTTATTCTTCCATGTGTAGACACCTAAAACATATCATATTGAGGAGACTACCTATATGGACTCCCTGAAGACCATATGGCCCACCTTGGGTAGCCCTAGAGATTAAACAGTGGTTTTTACCACTCAAAAAATGGACCTTTCCCTTTACAACCTTGGTCGTCCATCCAAGGGATAGCCTCAAAAGGCCATCCTACCAAGGGACAACCCACAATTGAGGTCGTCCTACCAAGGGATGACCCCTAGTCAGGATCAACCCACCCCAGTACGGTCACACCAGAAGCATAACAAAAAAGAACAATACATAACTGGAAGCCAAAACCACTAGTTAAACCCATGTATGAACTCACATCATAATTGTGTGTGTGCATGAGCCTAATTTAGGTAAAAAGCATGACATAATTAGTTCACATGAGATCTCAATGGGAAAAGCATTTGTTTTCCCAATGTAAACTGATCCTTCACTTTTTCATGCATAGGTTGGCACTATTATTAGATTTATTTTGAGTAATATATATAATAGTACTCATTCCTTTTTCAAAACATATGGAGAACCCTCAGATTTTGAGCAATGAAGTGCTACCAAATTTTGATCAAAGATCCAATAGCTTTCATAAGGACTGAAGTGTAATTACCTCAACTCCCTATGAAGGCCATGTCACTGGACTGCTCCAAGGGATAAAGGTGTGCATTTTTCTCTTCTATTTGATCTTGCATATTCACTTCAAATACTAATCCAAACCCACCAATCCGCTATATTAGTGCATCTAATATGCTAAAAACACCAACAAATTGAACCTAGAATCACCCCTCACATCAGCCTTGAGAAAATATCCATGGATTAGTGATTGTCTCACTCAGATACAACCTATAGGTATGACTATCCTACACAGAGATGGTCCTTAGGTTCAGACCTAATTTGTTTATTTTTTGAAATATTTTAGCAATTTTATTTATTTATATTTTAGTTTAATTAGATTTAATTTCATGTATACATTTATCATGTTTCAGTTGTTTATCACTTTTGTTTACCTTTTCATCTGCACATGCTATTAACATCTTTTTTTTCATTGTTTGTAGGTAATAGGTTGATACAAAAAGGATAGAAATAATTTGACAGTATCACCCCTTGTATAGGTCATGAAAAACCCTCTTTAATATGGTTTATAGGTGCAAGAGAAATCTAGAAAAGTACACCTAAATATTTTATGATTGTATCAATTGTATCAAGACTTGGTAGCATCCCTAAGAGGGATCTTATTGTAACCTTTGAAAAGGAACAAATTTAATATCAATAAAGGGACACCATTATTTTAATTTTTGTTTCATTATTGTGGTTGCATTTTTGCTATTTATTTCAAGTCTTTTATTTCATTGCTTGGTGTATGGATTTTTTTAGCATTTTGGTGGTGATCATAGTGGGACCTAGTCCCTAATTATTATTCATTTGACTAATTATTGTCTATTTTTCTGATTGAAGGTTGCAGGTTTAATCGTCTCTACCTAATACAACCCCTGTTCTACAACTATCTTAACCAAATACAACCCTATTTTGCAACCATCCTTGCATGAGATGGCCTCTGTTTGAAGTCATCTTGACCTGAGACAGTTGTACGGATGGCAAAAAAAAATTGTGACCCCTCTTTTTGGATTCTCATTGTATAAGAAACATCATATGGAAAGGAAGATAATCCTCTAATAAGAGCACAACATGCACAAGACAACAAAAATGATATTTTCATCAAATGTAGGCTTTCATGTACATCTAATCTATTTCTCTGTGTTTTGAGAAAAAAATTGTAAACATTTTTTTTATTATAGAAAGAGAAGTAGAGAAAATTAGAGTGTTGAGTTTTTTTCTATGACTATCTTTGATCCAAGTAACCCCTATCTGAGACCCTCTCTATCACATATGGCCCTTGTTGGAGGTCATCTCTAGTTTATATGACCTCTATCTATAATCGTCCCTGTACGAGATGGTCTCTATCTGTTAATTGTTTGTATTGCTTGCTTTCTACCTATTTATAGGCTAGTCATTTAGGGTCCTATATTTATAGGTTTTTGAAATTTAAACATCATTTTACTTAGGAATCTGAATATAAAATGTTATTTATGCATTAGTAAAAAAGTCATCGATTGCTCTTTGATTTTATTTTCCTTGCATAAAATGAACCCCACACACCATGTCCCATTTTAACATCGACGAGTTGGATTTCATCACCAACCGTTGATCGAGACCAACAATGGTGGGTTTCATCTCCACCTTGGCTTGTATGTTGTTACTTCATACCCTATTTTTGACCAAGGTTAGTCCAAGAACTATCATAAGGTGAGGACTAGTAGGACCTGAGATCCTTCATCGGGTTTGGATTTCATCACCAAGTCCCAATGGGTTTCATGGCATGGACTTCATCACCAAGTCAATGTGTGAGAGCATATAGGTGAAAACCTTAAACTAAGTCAATATCATCAACAAAAAAATGAGAAAGAGAAAAAGAGCAAAAACAAAAACAAACATCAAAACACACTCAAACAAGTATAGGAATTCACAAATAAAACTTAAAAGAGAATCACATTTGTCTGATTATGTGTTTCTTTGTTTTTTAAATTGGGTAATCAAGACCATCGTAACTTTGCATGACTAAGCTCAATCAAGGGCTAGTACCATAAAACACTATCAAGGAGGTATGGAACACCTCTACTTTAGTCCTAAGTATTTAACCATTCCCAAATGGCATCCTAGTTAATAGAGAGTCTAACTTGGGGAAGATCCCCATTCAAGATGCATCTACCAATTTTTAGTATGATTGTGATAATGACCTTCATCGTAAAAATATTTTTCATAGTTCACATAGACACACCCTTTAGCACAAATAAGGTCCTATCAGGTCAGTGTCATGAGTTCACATTTCGACTCATACTATGCACTAGTTAGAGAATGATCAGGAATACACACCATGGACAAGGTTGGATAATCATGACACTCCTCTTTACTATCCATGGATGAGTCAGCAATACACCTTTTTAGACAAGTAAGGCACTCACCATCCTACTCAAACACCCATGTTGGCTCATACAGTCCTAGTTAATGAGGAAGAGAGGGATTTTGATTATCCCCCCACTCAAGAAGAGTATTTCACATAAGTATGTTGTGACTCTGCACCACCTGAGGACATCAAGATTACATATAAGCCTGAATATTAGGTTAACATGGCTTCTCTCAATCATGGTAAATTGATAGATTTTGGGGTTATATAGCAAGCCAAGGTTTTTCATATTAATATGAAGGTCAATCAACCCCATACCACTGACCAGCAAGATTAGGCCCTTAGGGATAATGCTAAGAAGTAAGTGGTATTGAACCAGCTACGATTGGATAAACAATGCTTGGATGAATAGTATTAGTTGAGTCAAAAAAGACTACAAGAAAATAGGGTGTATATGGAAAGGCTATATCAAGATAAATTACAAAAATCCATGCAAGAGACGGTTCCCACACCAAGTACATATAGTCAATAGATCCAACAAAAGTGCATGGTGCACAAACAAAAACTACCACTTATAACTAATCAAAACCATCCTCCATGTGCACCCCCTCAATACCATAGATCCCTACAACACCAAATCAACAATGCTTAGTAGGAGCATGAAGCCTATGAGGACTTAGGGTTAGAGTATCAAGATCAAGGGTACCTTGAGTCACATTATGAGGATATGGTTGATGACCATAATCAACCACCTCATCCCATCAGGCATCTTCCACCTCCCCCTCCTAGAGGGCAAAGGTGAGAAGATGATATTTCTTTTGAAGCATACAAGGTGCTCACTGAGAGCATTTAATCACTAGAAAAAAAAGCTTTGGGAATGGATCACAAGAAACCCACACTAAGTCAACTTTACAGAAAATCACTACATCCTTTTGTCCCATCTCCCCATATCCAAAGCATTTTTAAATACCCAAGCTATATAAGTTTAAATGGGATGATGATGCATAGGATCATGTCACTAGTTTCAAGAACATATGCTTTCAACTTCAGGATAATGATACCTTGTTGCTGAGAATATTCTTGATAACACTCTCGGGACCATATATCAAGTGGTTTAATGATTTTCCAAGATACAACATTCATAGCTTTTTACAACTTGCAAATGCATTCCTAGAATGTTTTTCATTCAACATAAAGAAAAAAGCTACCTTGACTAAATTATATAGTCTTTATCAATTCGATGATGAACCAATATTGGACTATAAAAATATGTGGTAAATGATCATGTCAAAGTTACCATTTGCCTTACCTGTGACAGAGCTTACTCACTTATTCATGCAAAATTAACTGTTACAACTCTAACAATATCAGACATTCAAGGAAGCTCTAGCTTAGGCTAAGGTCATAGAGGATATTAAGATTCAAGAAGGGAAAATTAAGCTTCAAAATAAGGAATGGAACAAAAATCCAAAAGGCAACCATGCTCAACAAAAATCCTCAACAATTAATCAAGTTGTCTTAAATTTTCCAAGGCATGTAGAGCCAAATCTACCACAACAAAAAAATTATCAATCCCAACACCCTCCTACGCAGTATAATTGGCCTCAAAAAAATCAGGTGCAAAAGCAACAACACCGTCAACCATGCAATTATACTCCATTTCCTGAGTCTTTGGCATCACTATTTAATCAATTTTATGCAATATCAAGGCTATCAACTTGCCAAAGATCCACCCCTTGGATCCTAATAATCCTAAACCCAAGTGGTACTAGGAGGACTTATATTGCCCTTATCATCGATTAATGGTCATGACATTTAGTCATGTATCACATTTAAGAATAAAGTACAAGATATGCTCACCAGGAATGAACTCCAAATCAAAAATCCTATCATAGCCAATAATCAACAAATGAGTATATTTAAGGATCCACTACCTACACATGAGTTGTTAGTAGATCTAATTTGATAGGTAAATAAAATCCATAAAGCCCCTCCCAATCAGGGGTTTGTAGGGATAATCAATATTATGACACAGAATAGGAGGTATCAAAATCAAATTGCACGACTTGCATCTCCAATAAACATCCCTTCCACATCATAGCCTTTATCATCAAAAAATATTATCCGAGGTCCTCCACCTCACCTGATGGTGATGATTAATAGTAGACTTACTCAAATTCTATGGATGGCATCAACCAAACTCTCCATGTATGAGCTAATACAACAATCGTAGCCACACAAAAAATATCTAATGGAGATTCTGAAGTCAATTGAATTGCAACCCTAGGATCCCAACAAATTTGTGAATTTTTAGGGCACATTCAACATTGTAGAGAGCCTATCATTACATTTTATGATTATGAGATCAAGGCAACTCCTACTATTGGGCCTGATACTCCACTGCATATCATCACCAATGTAAATAGGATTTTCTACAAGTGGGTGTTGATTGACATAGGTTCCTCAATAAATATCATAACAACTGATACACTAGAGCACCTTAGCATTCCAACCTTGCATATCATAGCATCTATATTCATCCTCTGAGCATTCAATGATGCCTTATACTTCACCGTTGGCACAATAGTCCTTTCTATTCAAGTTGGGATAAATACTATTCCTATATTATGCCATTTCTTAGACGGTGCAATGCAGTACAATATATTAAGGCCTTGGATGTGTGATATGAAGTGTGTCCCCTCCATTTTACATCAGTGTCTCAAATACATACATGAAGGGTAAGTTCATGTGGTTCATGTTGATTTAGAGCCATTCAATTATTGTAATGTGGTGCACCACCCACAAGAGTCTATATTTCCCTCCATACATCAAGACATCGGACCTAATAATCCTATTAAAATTCCAGATCTAGCACCACATTCAACCATTGAAACATCTCCATATTCTCAATTGTCACTGGTTTCTCTCGATATCCCTTCCTCCTTGATTCCTTTGAGTGATAAAAATTTGAAGGGGTCAATTGAGGATATTTCTCCCTCTATTTCCACCATCTTAGTAGAAGGTGATCCAACTTCTATGGATGTAGAAGATTCATTTGCTATTATGGATAATTCAATCCATGCTACACCCCCATCATAATCATCCACCTCACTATAGGTCATGGTTCATGGATTCCCTAGGGGATGCCCATTTTATGGTAGCTACTGCCACCATAATATCTAGTCATATTAGCTCCTCCTAGGCCTCATCCAATCATTTTATCCTTACCTCAACCACCTCCATGGCATGCAATGTCACTCATCCATGATAGGCCCTTCCCACCTAAGAATGAAAATCATATGTTGTCCATAAATATGGTTTCCATTGATTTTACTATACCAATTCACAATAATAGTGACCCTTCAAAACCTTCTCACCTCAACCACGAGGCCATTGATTTTGATCGTATTGTGATTTTTCCATAACCCATAGAGTTCTTCCCTTCTGCAGAGATGTTACAGCCATTTAATTTCTCTCAAGGGTTGTCTAAATATGTGTATCAATCTAAGATCAAGCTTAATGAAGAGCTTTATTCTCCAAATCCAACCGATGACATCCATTTGATCCCTATGCCTCATCATCTCAAGGAGGGATCCCACATGTTAATTGAGAAAACAATTGATGTGGATATCGGTACTAATCCCATAGTTCCTAAAAATATCAAGTTGGGACTCAGTCCGTCCCTAGAGGAACAAGCCATTATCACAGCTCTCTTGAAAGAAAAGAGAAATATTTTCTTGGACATATAAGGATATGCCAGGTTTTGATCTGATTTTGGTTGTGCACAATCTAACGCTCGATCCAAAAGTTAAATCATTTTAAAAAGCTTAGAAATATGCATCCAAAAATTGCATTAATGGTTAAATATGAATTACAAAAATTATTGGATGTCAAATTCATCCAACTTATCGATTATCCTCCATGGGTTTCCAATATAGTACCTGTAAGAAAACCTGATGGAAGAATTTGCATATGCATAAATTTTTGAGATCTCAAAAAAGTGAACCCTAAGGATTAGTTCCCCCTTCCTAACATCAACACTCTAGTCGATGCAACTACAGGATATGAAATTTTATCCCTCATGGATGGTTTCTCTAGCTACAATTAGATTTGGGTCAATCCCAAAGATCAGCCCAAGATAGCCTTTACCACTCCTTGGGGTTACAAAGTCATGCTGGTTGGTCTCAAAAATTTTGGTGCCACATATTAGTGAGCCATGACATACATATTTCATGACTACATGCACAAAATCCTACAGTATTACATATATGATTTACTAGCTAAATCTTTATTGCATCACGATTGCATCACGAGCACATAGATATTTTTAGGAAGATCTTTGATCGCCTCATTGAGCATAATATTATACTTAACCCCAAGAAGTGTGTCTTTAGAATTACATCTAGAAAAATCTTGGGTTTTATAGTCTCTAAGCAAGGTATAAAATTCAATCCCACCAAAGTCAAGGTGATACTCAAAATGCTTCCCCTTAACAACCTTAAGTATCTTCACAGCTTACAAGGAAATGTAGCATCCATCAAATGCTTTATAGTACAAATGTTAGATAAATATCAACCCATGAATTGACTAATGCACAAGGGGATCCTATTCAAATGGGATGGTGAGTGTCAAAAATATTTTGAAAATATCAAACAATACCTAGAATCCCTACTAGTTTTAGCTCCACATCGACTAGGTGTGTCATTTTTACTGTACATTTTAGCTACTGACTTTGCTTTAAGGACCATGGTGATCCAAAAGAATGCAAAAAATAAGGAATAGGTTATTTATTATATTAGTCACACCTTAGTGAGCTACGAGCTTAAGTATGCATACATTGAGAAGCTTTACCTCACAATGGTATTTCCACTAAGAAGCTATGCCATTACATGCTCAATCAAACAATGTATATCATATCTAAGGAAAACCCTTTGCAATACATGATGATTCAAGCATGTCATAATAGTCATACTGCAAAGTGGATCATGTTGTTGAAAGCATTTAACCTTGAGTTCATAAGTTAGAAATCCATTAAAGGTCAAGTAATTGTTGATCAAATAGTAGAGGCTCCTCTTCAGGATAATCATCCTCTTACCATCGAGTTTCTTGATGATGCAATTTTTGCATTATCCAGCTTGTTAGAACTAGAAGAACTTGAAAATCAATTTGATATAACGTTGTTGTTCGATGGTTCCAAATGTGAGCAAGGGGTTGGCATGGGAATCATGTTTTTCATAGCATAAGGGGCTCCTCTACCCTTATCATTTAAACTCGATTTCCTATGCACCAATAACAATGTTGAATACAAGACCCTCCTTTTGAACCTTTAAGTAGTTGTCACAATAAAAATCAAGAAGCTAAATATCTTTGGTGATTCCTTGCTCATTATCAACCAAGTCAAAGAGATATATCAATGTAGGTATCCAATATTGCAGTCTTAAAAATCCCTTTTGGATAAGATTTTAGCTAAATTAGAATGGTATAAAATTGTGGTAGTTCCTTGTACATCTAATAATTTTGTGGATACCATGGCTTCTTTGGGATCCTTAATTCTACAAAATCCTTCAGATGATATTACAACCATTCATATCAAAATGGTTTTGCAATCAGTGATTTTGTATGAGGCTTCCAAATATGATGAAGTTATCCACATGATTCATATTGAGTCGTACCAAGAATTATTCTCTCACATACATGAATTTTTAAAACATGCTTCCTAGGGGTCTTTGATCCCAAACAGTCCTTTTGAGAATAACACAATGATACGTCTTAAGGCCGTATTCCAATCAATATTCATGTAGGATGAATCTCAAAAGGAGCAAGCAGTTCATTCAGTCGAGACACAACAATATCAATATTGGTTCACCCAACTCAAATATTTCTTGAATATTGGTAGTATCCCATCAGGATTATCGCATGCTAAAAAATGAACATTCAAGAAAAAATTGACAATATGTCTTGCTAGGAGATATTTTGTATTATCGAGGCTACGATGGTCTTCTCCTTTATTATCTAGAGCTCCACAAATCTGCTTGGGTAGTTTTGCAAGATCATGATGGTACTTGTGGTGGCCATTTCAATGACATGGCTATCACTAAGTGCATCCTCTAAATGGGTTATTATTGGTCTACTATGGAGAAATATTATTGCGCTTATGTCAATAAGTGCATGAAATGTCAACATTATGCTAATATTTTGTACGTACCTTCTCAGGCCTTGCAACCAATTCATTCGGTATAGCCTTTTTCATAGTAGTATTTTGATTTAATTGGGAAAATATTACCCCCATATTTAGGCTATCACATATTTATCTTAACAACCACATAGTACTTTACCAAATGGGTCAAAGTAATCCCTCTTACTACTATGACTAGACCAAGAATTGTAAAGTTCATACTCCATAATATCATGTCATTTTGGTATCCCATCCAAGATTATTTTGAATAATGGACCTTCATTCAAGAACAAATATGTGTGATATTTGACTACAAAGTACAAAATTCAACACAACTTTTCTACGCCTTATTATCCATAGGCCAATGTGTAAGCAAAGGCATCAAACAAAATAATTATTACCATTATTAGGAAAACAATCAAAGATAATCATATATATTGGCATCTTCAACTACTTGCCCTATGGGCTTACCGAACTAGCATTAGGACACCCACTAGAGCAACTCCTTTTTTTCTAGTATATGGTGTTGAGGCCATTATACCCCTAGAATTAGAGATTCTTTCATGGCACATATCACTTCAAGAGTTGATCAATGATGATATTGCATGACAATATCACCTTGATCAATTGATCCTTCTTGATGAACGATATGTTAATGCTCTCAAGAACCTTCATGTTTATCAAGATCACCTTAAGTGATCTTATGATATCAAATTCCATCTTAGGGTCTTTAAATTTGGGGACCTTGTGCTTAAATAAAATCAGCAAAATTCCAACTTGTCGTTGCACTTGCAAGATAAATTCACGACAAACTGGTTAGACCCATTTATCATCACACAGAAGATGGGGCCTAGGATGTATAGGTTAGTGTATCTTGAGGGTGTTAAGGAGCCTAAACCTCTCAACATTCTCCATCTGCGGGTATTTCATGCATAAAGTCCACTTCACAAAAAGCTTCGAAGACATTTAAACCCTTTGGTCACTTCACAAAAATCTCCAAAGGCATTTAAGCCCTTTGGTCATTTCACAAAAATCCCCAAAGGCACTTAAGCCCTTTTTTCAACTCATAAAAATCCTCAAACATATTTAAGTCCTTTAGTTAAATAAAAAAAAATGAAGAATCAACCCAAAACAACAAAAATATCAAAAAATCACAAAGCACAAAAATATTGCATTTTCATTTTGCATTGTATTCCATCATGCATTTCACATTACTGCATTAGTTCACTTGTATTAGGTATGTTCTCCCATTGCAATAGTGTTAGACCTAGTTTTGATATTGCATGTTAGGGTTTGGCACCATGTCTATATTTTTTTCATCTTTCTTAATCAACCTTATCCATCATCATCATTTGCATTTTTCTTATGAGCTTTTGCTTCTTAAGGGTCATCGTAATATAGGGTAGATACTGAATGAACATTAGCAATGATGTTTAGATGATCATTGACTATTTTATTCACACATTTTAGTTTACTAAATATCATAGGGAAAACCCTCATATTTCATATATCACATCATTTGCATTCCCCTTTGTGAATAACTATGTTTTTCAACATAGTCAATAAGTTGCTATAGGGTGTTCACTAGGCTTTTCGATCATTTAGTTATTCCTAGTTTTCCTTTAATATTTGTAGAAAGCTATCTTGGATTTTATATGGTAGGGTTTTTATTTGATAGTACCTTGCATATCTCAAAATCCTAAACATAAATTCATACATTTACAATATGAGTTTGAACAAGGAAGGATGAAGCTACAAAGTAGTCCTATTATACGCACAGTCTATGATGCTGAGAATCGACAAAAGGACAAGCCCCCCCATACCCAAAGAAATAAAATCCCTTACTCCACAAAAATGATCAAGTATCCCTCAAAAAGAAAAAATAAGAAGAAGCAAATAGTGGTTTTCACCACTAAAATAAATCCCCTTGCTTCTCATCAAAAATGAGCAAGTCTATTAAATAAATCAAAATAAAAAAGGGGGGTAATGAGCTTGAATCCTTGAAATCCTCAATTATTCAAAAATCATGGTATGATCTCCATTACAGCAATCGATTGTATAAATTTTGCCTGAAAATGGGATAGTATTATGCATGGCGATATGTCTATCATATTAGCAACCTTTTTTGGTATAGATCAATGTCAACTTGTGGATGGGCTAGCTTTTGGTGGCTTATATTACCTAGTATTCTAGTCTAATTATGTCCAAAATCAATATAATTATGACCATAGGATTATCCTCATTACAAAATTGGGTTGAATGAAACCCACTTGGAAATGGGGTAGTCTTATGCATCATTAGTAAACATCAGTATGCACACACAAGAATATTGAATATCTAGGTATTCCTAGCAGACTTTTGTCTTTTAGAGGCATGTGTAGTCAGTATACATATTTTGGATGGTCAACTAGGGTGTTTGAGTCTCATGAAAACCTTGTTGTTTCCCTATAGCATCTTATTGGTCACCCATCCATCATAAATATTTTCATCATATTACATATGGTTGTCTTTCAAATGCATGACTTTTGTGAAAAGGTTAACATTTTTATTGATGACTTTTATACATTTTGTGGTGCTTACATTTAAGTTATTTTGCATCTTAGATCCATTAATTATGTTTAACAATAATAGCTCTAAAAAATAAATAACAACATCATCGCAAAAAATCCCAAAGTCACTTAGGCCCTTTGGTCACATCATCACAAAAATTTCCAAAGTAATTCATACCCTTTGGTCAACATCAAAAAGCTCCAAAGGTATTTAAACCCTTTGGTCACATCATCACAAAAAGCTCCAAAGGAATTTACATCCTTTGGTCAAAATTTAAAAGCTCCAAAGGTACCCAATTTCCTTTGGTCACAATAAAAAGGCTCCAAAGGCACCTAAACCCCTTTGGTTACATAAAACCTAAAAATTTGGATGAATCTCATATCCAATGATTTACTTTATAAACCTAGTGATTGTAACGAATTTTGTCCATGCAATTCGGTAGGATGAGTAAACCACCATAAGATAACTTACCAAAAACAAGTAATAAATGGGTCAAAATCAAGGTTTTAATGGGATATTGCACCCTTTTAACTTTTGTAACAATCCTAGAAAATCTAAATAAAATTATCTTGGTCAAGTGACTTGTTGCTTTCATCATTTTTCCATTTCTTCATCGACTCGTCACTTGAGGAGGTAGTCATATAATCACAAATTTCATAATCAAATTAACAATTAAACACTTAATCATACAAGTTGCATTCATTCAAGAATCATTGCCAAATACAATCATGTCCTTCTTACTTGGTGTAGATAACAAGCACAAATTTCAAGTAACACAAAAGCTTGACATTCTTGATAACATGAGGCCATAATTTTGTCCATCATTGAAAATTCTACCAAGATCAAGTATACCTCAAATTCATGAATCCTGGCTGAAAGGTTTACTAAACTCAAGTTCTTCAACTTGTTAGAATCAATGGTTAAAAAATGCATGTTCCTTCCATGATTGGGGCATTTAACATTGATCATATCAATGAATATCATCAACCCTCAATTTGAGTTTGGGTTATCTATTTTTTCTCCATGTTGTGTTTTCATACAATGGGGGCATCTGTAGACACCTAAAATGCGTCATATTAAGGAGACTACCTATATGAACTCCCCAAAGACCATATGACCCACCTTGGGCAACCCTAGGGCTTAAATAATGGTTTTCACCACTCAAAAAAGGGACATTTCCATTTACAACCTTGGTCGTCCATCCAAGGGATGGCCTCAAAAGGCCATCCTACCAAGGGATGAGCTATAGTTGAGGTCGTCCTACTAAGGGATGACCCATATTCAAGTTCATCCCACCCCATGACAATTGCACCATAAGCATAATAAAAAAATATCAGGATATAACTAGCAATCGAAACCACCAGTTAAACCTGCGCATGAACTCACATCATAATTTTGTGTTTGCATGAGCCCGATTTAGGCAAAAAATATGACACAATCAGTTTGCATGAGATCTTAGAGAAAAAACATTCATTTTCCCAATGTGAACTGATCCTTCACTTTTTCATACATAGGTTGGCACTATTATTAGATTCCTTTTGAGGAATCTATTTAATAGTACTCACCCCTCTTTCAAAATAGATGGAGAACTCTTAGATTTTGAGCAATGAGGTGCTACCAGATTTCAATCAGAGATCTAATAGCTTTTGTAAGAATTGAAGTGTGATTACCTCAACTCCCTAATAAGGCCATGTCATTGAACTACTCCAAGGGATAGAGGTGTACATTTCCTTCTTTTGTTCAATATCATATTTGCTTTGGAGACCAATCCAAACCCACCAAGCCACTACAATAGTGCGCCCAATCCATTGAAAATACCTACAGATCAAACTTGGAATTACCCCTCGCATCGACCTCGAGAAAATATCCATATATTAGTGATCATCTCACTCAGATATGTCCCACAGGTATGAACACCCTCGCATAGAGATGGCCCCTAGGTTCAGGCCCATTTTCTTTATTTTCTATTTTCAATAGATTTTAGCAGTTTTCTTGATTTACATTTCAAATTAATTAGATTTAATTTCATGCATACATTTATCATGTTTTATTTTTTTATCACTTTTGTTTGCATTTTCATTCACACATGCTATTAAAATTTTCATTTTCATTGTGTGTAGGTAATAGGTTTCTAAAAAGAGTATAGAAAGAATTTGATATTATCACCCTGTTATGGAAAATTTTGATATCCTTTATAAGTTATCATGCTATCAAGTTTTTAAAATTTATAATCAGCATGCAAGATCTGGTGGACTTACCTATTTGGCCTAAAATGATGTATTCTAACATGGACAGGTCAGGTCTACACACCCCAAAATGAGCCTATCTAGTAATATTATGTAAACATTATGCTCAACCACATTTAAAATAATCTATTATGATTTTCATTGTGACCAAGCAATACTACAACCTACCAGACTTAAAGTAGACCGATGACTTACCTATTGGGCATTGTAGCAAATTTTAATTAATTTTATGGAACAAAGAGAAAAAGGAAGAAATAGCTGACACACCCACATTCATTCAAATATTGTAATCAATATAGGTCTTAAATTAGTGAAGGAAAGCATTATTTGTGGATTCAAATCATGTAATACACAAATAAACAACACACACACATTGAGACAACATATGCCAAAGAGTAGAAGCCTAGATTATGTATTATATTCAATGTAAGATGGTTACAATAATAGATCCCAACAATGTGCTCAAGTATCCTAAATAATACAATACATCATTCACCTTATTCAAATAATGTAACAAGGAAATTATGATCTACTATCCTAAATGTAGTGACATATAGACTCCGACTCCTTGAAGCAGCTCCTAGAAATGATCTTAGGTGGCTGGATCAACTCTTGATAGTACCTGCATAATGGTGATAAGAACTGAGAAGTGGATAAAACAAAGAAAACACAAGGAAATACAAATGACCTAGGCAAAACACTCATGATACCTCTGGTAAAATTTTACAATGGTAGCTTGATGATCAATTTTGGTCGCTTCAGCTCCTTATGTAGCCTGGTCATGCAAGGTTTGTTATAAATACTTGGTCTTGGTTTAGCCACATGTGTTATTATTTACCCTATATCTACAGCAAAAACCAGTTTATGCCAACTGTTAAAATTTTTGTAATACTACTATTGGTTCAAAACTACATCATCCACTACTGTGACTCATCATTTTGTTTTTTTTTTGCTCTAACTGCTTTTGATTTGAAGGGAGCTCTCAAAATATGGTGGTTTTGAGTGGTAATTTTCCCAATTGCAAAACCACACTCATAGTTAGTATTTTTATTAGAAAACCCTGTCTTGCAAAGAAATAAACATTTCTCCAAGGTTTCTTTTACTTAATGTGTGCATGTATGCTTGTGAAAATGTGTCAAATAAGTGCTAGAATACCTTAGTGATTTGCAAGCAACTGTTAATAAGGGGCATGTGTTGGTATTACTTTGTTATGCTATTCTAGTGATTTTTCATGAAACTTAAAAGAAAAAAAATGTGATTGGCCCTCATATGACCACGATGTAAAGTTGAAGTTCATTTTATCTTGAAATATTTTAGGTAGATTTTATCTTCTTTTGTTAAACAAATTTTAAACAAGTTTTATCTTTTTTAAACCTTGCTTTGAGCATGAAATAAAAGACTAAAATCTATCTCTAAAATGTGAACATTGAATGATGAGTGGATTCATTTTATCCTTGATTTGAAGAATGAACATGAAGTGATGAGTGGATTCATTTTATCCTTGCTTTGAACATGAAAGAAAATAATGTAAATGACTAGCTTTGAAAATGTAGTAGCCTTTGTATGCCATATAAATTACCCCCCTCTAATGAAACTATAATTTTCATAAAGGGAAGTTGATTTATTGCTTGTGAACAAAAAATGTAAAGCCTGAAATTTGAATCTCCTTAAAAATGTGTAACCATGTTAAATTTTGAAATTACAAAATTCCTTTTAAAATATGTGAACTTTAAATAATTTTGGAATTTTGAATTTGCTTCAAAGTAAAATCGAAACTACTCTAAATAAAACTTTAAAGCTTATTCTTTAAATTCATGCATCTTTTTTTTTGGATTTATATTTTTTTATTTTATTTGCTGAATTAAAAAAAATAGGGTTAGAAAAATAAAATAAAATGAAATAAAACAAATGTTGCAACTCTAAAATTCCCCATAGACCCTGCAAACATTAGTATCCTACACAAAAACCAACATTAAAGTGATCCACATTCATGCAATCTAACCTTCAATGAGGTGCAATCTTCTAAGAGAAATATGCAATATATCAAAAATAAAAATTGAGTCTACCATTAACATGCATAAAAACTTGTCAAATTTACAATATATTAGCAATAAATATTTTCAATATAAACTCAATACGCATGCAAAATACAAACTTCCATTGGCATCAATGGTGAAAAATCTAGTCCAACGACATGGGAGGAGAAACTCCAAGACAAATCCAGCTCCAAACCCTTTGGTTTCACACCTACAATTCTGTCCAAAGTTTTCCAGCCCTATTTCCTTTGATTCCATGGCCTTTTAAAGCTTTCCAACAATAAAGGAAACTCTTCATTTTATTTTATCCCATTTTCATTTGGCTTAGTCATGTAACTTCTTCTTTGTAACTACAATATATTCCAAATGAAATTCTTCTTCCATAATGCTTTTTGCCACCAATAAATTGGTAAATATCTTCCAAATGAAATGCTTCTTCCATAGTGATTTTTGCCAACAATAAATTGGTAAATATTTCCATAACGTTTTTTTCCATCAATGAATTAAATAAGGCTTTTCTTTTATTTAGAAACCTACCAACATGATTTGTGCCTAAGTTGCATAGGGATGGAGTGGAGTAAGAATAATTCATATGGCAAATCCAAAATTCAAATTTTCAAAGGCGGGAAGGATGGTCTCGAGGAACCTGGTTTAGGGATCGAGTCAGGGGATCCATAAGATGCACAAGATGGTCAAGAAAAGGTTTTTGAAAGTGTTGAAGGTCTTTGGGGAGAGGAACCACCTGACAAAGTGTCCCCCACCCCAAGGTACTAGCAAGGGACCAACCCATGAGGGACCCACTCGAGAGAATCCCAAAGCTTTATCTTTCATTGAAGCAGTCACTAGTGAATGGTACCGCTCAAAGGAATATTCCTCAAACCTTATTATTGAAGGTAAGAAATTATCCATTCCTTAGAGCATAATGTCCAACTATCTCTCAATGGAGACCTTTTCTCTCATTAGGAAATTCATCGATGGAAGACCTGACATGGAAACCATCCGAAGGTGGGCCTTTTCAAAATGGAAGACTCTTGGCAGCATGGATATTGTGGCTCTTTCCAAAGGGTTCTTTACTATTATATTAAGCAATCAGGATGATGTTAGTCACATCCTATTTGAAGGACCATGGTTTCTTGGTAGAAGAAGCCTTTTTCTTTGTAGGTGGGCTAAATATTTCAATCCTGACACTCAAAGCATTAATTTTACTCCCATTTGGGTTTGAATTCTTGACCTTCCCTTTCAGTTTTGGCATGAGGATATCCTCCAAGGAATTTCTAGAGTTTTTGGAGAGTTGGTTGCTATTGACCCTGTAACTTTAGCTCGCACTTGAATGATTCATGCCAAGATTTGTGTCAATGCAAATCTTGAATCTGAACTCCCTACCTTTTTTGATCTCGAGTATGGTTCCTATTGCCATCGTCAACCCTTGGAGTACAAGAATAAACCCACTTTTTGCATGGAATGCCACACCCAAGGGCATCTCAGGAATCAATGCCCAGCTCTTAAGTCTCTAAACTTTGAAAAGAGAGACCTCAACAAGCAGCTAGGAAAAGACAATCCCAAGAAGGAATTTCAACCTAATCGGTTCCAAGGGAACAAAAATCTGGTGCCTAAAGGGTATACCAGATAGTTCAAAATTGGATAGGCCTCCAACAACAAAGGTCCTCGGCAACCACCCACAGGAATGGGTAACCAAGGCCCTCTCCATTCCACTGATAAAGGAAAATAGGTCATCACCTCTCCTTCAATGACTGATCAAGAAAAGGTATGCTCACTATTTGCCTTCCCCAATAGATTCCATATTATTTTTTATTCAAACATCCTTGACCAAGAAGATAGGGATAGCCTTCTATTCCCTGAATCTGAACATCCCAGTCATAGGAGATCCAACATCGATGATTCTCCATCAATGTCTAGACCATCTCATCCTCCTTTAGAGTCTCCCACTAGGAACCATAAGGAAGTTGAGTTCGGGAGTCCTTGCCCTATCCCTGAACAGTTCATCACTGGGATTGCTAGTCCCGTATTAGAACAGATTGCTCCTTGCAAGTTCAGTCCTAAACAAACAAGAAGTTCCAAAAAGTCCCCCATAGATGTTGGAAGTGACAAAAAAAGAGGTAGGACTTTAGCAACTGAACAAAGGAGAAGGGGCATTGAGGAGGATATTGCAAATGGAATCTAGAAAACCCTCTTTCCTTTAGTGTTGAGTCAACCAAAAGATGAAAGCAAAAGCACCAAACCTCCCCAATCACAAGGAAGGGGGGCAAAAAATCTTCTAAATCTTCCAAATGAAATTCCTTTCATGGAATGTGAGAGGGCTTAATGGACTAGCCAAATAGAGACTTGCTAGTTCATATAGGAAGGATTTAAAACCTACAGTTTTCATTATGCAAGAAACCAAGATTGATGAGAATGATTCCATCAAAGTAGCCAAGAAAATTTGGAAGCAAGGTGAAGCCACCTTTAGTCATGCTAGAGGATCTTCTGGAGGTTTGATGTGTATTTGGGACCCAACCAGGCTTGAAGGCATATTGATTCACTCAACTGATAGAATAACCAACATTTTATTTCATGACAAGGACCATGACATCACGTGGATCCTATCCAATATCTATGCTCCCAACTCACCTTCGGGTAGAGCTTGTCTCTGGGAGACCTTAAGAAACCTGAAGAAGTCCTTCTCTAATATTCCTTGGATATTGGTGGGTGACTTCAATACCCCCTCTATCCTTCAGATAAAAAAGGAGGAAATGGCATTCCCCTCAAAAGCATGGAAGATTTCAATGAATTCATTAATTCTAATGAACTAATGGATGTTTACCTCAAAGGTGCAAAATATACCTGGAGCAATAGAAGAAGTGGCCACCATCACATCCAAGTAAAATTGGATAGATTCTTCTTCTCTAAGGAAGTTGTTTTGCTATTTGGGGATGCAAACCTTCAAGCCTTACTCAAAATTGGCTCTGATCATAATCCTCTCCTATTGGAAGCTGAGAAGAAACTTTCTTTTAAGACCCCTTTCAGATTTGAAAGTATGTGGATTCATCATCCTGATCTCAAAAGTAGAATATCTGAATGGTGGCAACAAGACATCCAAGGAACTCACTCTTTTAAGCTAGCCCAAAAACTTGGCATCATTAAAGAAAAACTCAGGATCTGGAACAAAGAAGTCTTTGGTAATTTATTTGAAAATAAGCAATTCATCAAGGATAGGCTGGAAGCAATTGAAACCAAAATACAAAATGGGTAGGTTGATGACCAAATCAGGAATGAGGAGAGGAAACTTCTTTCAGATTTCCACAACATTCTAAAGTGTGAAGAAACCTTCTGGTGGTAGAAATCCATAGCCATTTGGCTTAGAGAAGGAGATTCCAATACAAATTTTTTCCATGCTTCTACCTTGCATAACAGAAGCACAAACAGAATCAAGGAACTTTGGAAGGACGATGGCTCATCCACAAAGGACATCCTTGAGATCAAATCAGAGGTTGTTTCCTATTTTAGTTCTCTCTTAGGTAATCTCAGTTCCTGTTCAACCTTGGCTAAATATTCCCTTCTTCAGCACATTCCCCATTCCATTTGCCCTGACGTCAATTCCAAGTTGATCTATCCTTTTTTTGAGGATGAGATCAAACAAGCTCTTTTCTCCATGCATCCTGATAAAGCTCCTGGTCCCGATGGGTTCCCACCAATATTATTCCAAGCTTTTTGGGATATAGTAGGCCCTGATGTTTGCTTAGCCATTAAGGAGTTCCAAGTGTCCAAATCCATTCCTCACAGGTTTAATTCCACCTTCATCACTCTGATTCCCAAAGGACCCATTTCCAAATCCATGGTTGACTTCAGACCTATTAGCCTTTGCAACGTGGTATATAAAATCCTTACAAAAGTGATGGCTAATAGAATGAAGGATGTTCTTCCCAGTATCATTGATACGTGTCAAGGAAGTTCTGTTAAAGGTAGATCCATTATAGATGGAATAATCACCATCCATGAAGCTTTGCACTCTTCATCCCAAACCAAGAAACCTACTTTTATTCTCAAACTGGACATGAACAAAGCCTATGATAGAGTCAATTGGGATTTCCTCTTGGCCATCCTTCTAAAGTTTGGATTTCATCCAGACTGGGTCAACCTCATCAAAGGATGTATTTCCACTCCTTGGTTCTTGGTCTTGGTCAATGGGTCTACTACAGGCTATTTTCAAAGTGCTGGAGGTTTGAGATAAGGATATCCCTTATCTCCTTTACTCTTCATTATTGTAGTAGAATCTCTGGGTAGAACTTTAAAAGTGGCTTGTAGAACAGGTCTTATTTTAGGTATCAAAGCAGCTTCATAGATTAACCCAGTGATGCACCAACAATTTGTGGATGACACCTTAGTGGCTACACAAGCATCTATTTTTGAGGCTAAAGTCATCAAATACATCCTTCTCCTTTATGAACAAGCTGCTGGTCAGAAGGTAAATTTCCACAAAAGTAAGGTTTACTTCCTCAATACTCCTCCTCAACATCAAATCAAAATAGCTCAAATCCTTGAGTGTGCAGTAGCTTCCTTTCCTGACACTTATTTAGGCCTCTCATTGTTTGTGGGAAATCCTACTAATTCAATGTGGAACAATGTGATTGAAAGGATTCAAAGGAAACTGGTAGGGTGGAAAGGAAACCTACTATCCTAGGTGGCTAAAGCTACTCTCACTATGGCATGTCTTCAAAGCATCCTGGTTTACTTTCTTTCAATTTTCAAAGCCCCATCCTTCATCTACTCCAAAATTGAACAAATCCAAAAAATGTTTCTCTGGTCAGGGTCTGAAAATAAAGAAATATTCCATCTTGTCTCCTGGGATAAAGTTTGTAGAGCCAAATCCCATGGTGGAATAGGGCTCAGAAGAATACAAAATTTAAATATCGCCTTAATGGCTAAACAGGCTTGGAGAATCATTTCTAATGATAGCTCAGAATGGGTCACCATAGTAAAGAGGAAGTATTTGCAGGATTTTAACTTCCTTGATGAACTGGCTCCAACCAATGGATCAGCTTTCTGGAAATCTATGATCCACACCAGACCTCTTATGTGCAAAGGTTTAATATGGCAGCTAGGAAATGGAGAGAGTATAGACTTCTGGCATGATAAATGGATTAGAGGAGAACCACTAATTGAAGATCCTAATCTCTCTATCCTCAAAAACTTCACTGATTCCTTACTGGGATGAAAGGTCTCTGACTTCATAACCCAATCCCACAATAGACCATCCTGGAGATCATTCCTTTGTGACTCTCATCCTGATGAGTTTGCTTCCCTTGTTTTGCTCCTCAATTCTATGGTTATTCCTACTGGCAACATATTAGACCACCTCATTTGGGAGCACTCTAAAAGTGGGGATTTCTCTATCAAGTCTACCTATGATCTTCTATCATTGCCCACTGAGTCCTCTTTCCCTTGTCACCTTGTTTGGCCCAAATATTTGATTCCCAAAATATCCTTCTTTTCATGGTTGGCCATCCAAGATAGGATTCTTACCACTGATAATTTAATCAAAAGAGGCATCATGATTCCCAATCACTGCCACCTTTGCCTTTCTACTTGGGAATCCACTCATCATATTTTCTTGGGTTGTTCCTTTTCCTCTTCCATCCTTGATAATTTGTTTCAATCCTTTCAGATCCTTTGGGCCAAGCCCCAATCCATCATTGATATTTTCACCCAATGGCCCTCTCCCTTTTGCAACTCCCACCTCAGTTCCATCTGGAAGTTTTGCCTCCACCATTTCCTTTGGCAAATTTGGCTTGAAAGAAACAAAAGAGTTTTCTCCAATGATTGCAAGGACTCTACCTCTTTAACAAACAAAATAATAGCCTGTGCCAAAGAAAATTCCCAGCTTATTCCTTCCACTAAGGCCACCATTTCTAGATTTGAATCTTCCTTGTTGACTTCTTTGAATATTCCCCTCCAGGATGCCTTATCTTCTTCTCCTCCCAAGGTCAGACTTAACACCAAATGGATCCCTCCTCCGATCGGGTGGATGAAGCTAAAATTTGATGGTGCTACCAAAGGAAATCTAGGATCTATAGGGGTAGGTGGTATTCTCAGAGACCACAATGGGGATGTTGTTATGGCTTTTGTCGAATGTCTTGGTTTCCAGTCCAATCATTTTGCTAAGGCTAGAGCTCTTTGGAGAGGGTTGTCACTATTACCGCTAAGTTCCAATAGGCTGATTATTGAAGGGGATTCTCTCAACATCATTAATTACTTGAGGAACATCAAAAATCCCTCATGGAAGGTTAAGGGTTGTATTGAAGAAGCCAATAAAATCATAGAGCATTTGTGGGAGCCCATTATCCAACATGCTTTCAGGGAAGAAAACAAGGTGGCAGATGTGTTGGCCAATTATGGCACCAATATTAATGGTCTTGTCACCTGGCTTGATGTGTTTCCCAATAAAATATCCGACGTGGTTAATGCGGATAAAGCATTCCATTCACCAAAGCCTTAGTGGCCAATCCTTTCCTCCTTATCATCGTTGCAATACCCAATTCAAATATGCCAATATTGATTCCCAAGATAATACCTGATTTACCTTGTTTTTTGAGGAGCCTTATCAGCGCCTCCACCCTGTCCTCTTGGGATGACCCTGACTACAAGAGCTATATTTTCTAAAATATTTTTGTTGATCCAGTATACCATAGTTTCCATTTATGACTCCTGTCACATTCACATCTTCCCATCCTTCCCATTTCTCAAGGTGTTCATTTGTTTCATCCTTCATTGTGTCCCCTTCCTCATGACTATGCCATCACTCCTTTCAAGATTGTCACCCCCCCACTTGTTCCCTAGTATTTCTATTTTTTTTATCCCTACCATCATTGACCACCCTCTTCCTCTTTGGCTTTCCAAAGGCAACTTGGATTCAAGGTGCTCAATTCCTATTAGAGGGGTTTTGTGGATGCCCTCAGGTGTAACATGCATTGAAAAATTTTCTATGATTGCTTTGATTACAAGGATTCATAGGATCTTCTCTACTCCCATTCATCTTCCCAAGGATATATTTTTCAATATCTATCCCAAGGCCTAAAACATTTGTGTCCCAATGCACAAGGAATGTCTTCCTATAAGGGTTACGTCATACAAACCCAATCTCAATTCTCCTTTTTAGAATATTCATCCCTCCTTTTCCTGGCTTAGGATCCGATGTTTTTTCTGCCCAATCATGTGCTTTTTTGAGCCTAATACTTTGTAGGTGGACTCCCTCATTGATTCCATCCTAAATGAGAGAGGATACCTTTCTTTTCTAAGGAATCTCTCTAGTAATGACTACGACATTACTGTCACTTTTCTATATAGTTGGGACAAGGGTAAAATCATTGTTCAAGGTAGGGAGTTCATCATTGACACCCAATTACTGGTATATATTTTTGGGATACCACTAGCTAGGATATTGGTATGATGGGAGAAACACAATTGGGAGGTGGAGCTCAAGGAGTTCCCCAACAAGGCCAAAATGCTCAAGTTGGCCAAAATTGGGATGTTTAGGTCTGATTTGCCTTCTCCCTAGAATAAATTTATGAAGCCTATTATGCAATTTCTTACTATTGATGACCTAGATAAACCCTTACGTAGCTTCCACTTGGCCTTTGTAAATCACTTTAGAGACATCAATGTCATGAACATCCCTAAATTTTTGTTTTATTCAATGAACTACTCCATAGAGAACTATAGGAAGAAAAATAGTGTTGAGTTCCCATCCCATCAAGGCCTTTTCAAAATCATTTATAGTCATCTCCTAATCCATAGCCCTAAATTTCCCCTGGCTGAACCCATTATCCCTAAGGAAACTCCTCGGGGTATTTCAATCCCACACAATGTCATCCCTGAGGAAGACATTTCCACTAGCCCTGTTTTGACCCCGTTGTCCAGGAAATAGAAATTGATGGGTTCTGACAAAGAATTCAAGGCTTCAAAAGGGAAGAATATTAAGGTCAATGAACCGATGAGTGCGACACGATCATCCATTCATCTCAGAAAGAATATGTATCGAAGCCAACATGAGTATCAAGAGGTGGTTTCATATGATGATGATGATGACCACACAATGGTAGAGCTTCAAAAATTGGTTATCAAGACTATTTCCATGGTGATTTCCCAATTGGAGGAATTTTAGTCCACTTTGAAAGAAATGCGTAACACCTTAAACCTGATCTTCTTCCGCAAGGTATTCCCTAGAACTACCATGGAAGACCCTAAGCCTATGGTATCCAGCACCATGGGGAAATATGAATGCAAGGAGGCAGTAAAGGATGGTATTAAGGATGTAGTGTAGTTGCTTTTTGTCAAGACGTCGCTGAGGATGCTACTTGGGATGGTCTCTGAGTTACATTTTTGTGAGCCTATTGTGATACGGGTGCATGTCTATTTTTTTTGTTTTATGGGAAGTTGGACCCTTGTTTCTTCTATTTCCTCTTCCCAACATGCCTTTATGTTGCTTTTGTAATAAGGTTTTGGGATCCTTTCAAAACTCACTTTAATGAAATTTTTTACTTATAAAAAAAAAAAAAAAAAACTTACCAACATCAATATAAAGCATTAATTCAAACTAACTTTAATCATAAATTCAACATAGAAATTAATATCAAGCCAATATGTAAAGAAATATTAGCTTGTCATGAGAAAAATAAATGTTATTCTTTTGTTTTATTTTATTCATTATATATATATATATATATTATTCTTATTTGTTTTTTTTCTTCTTCTTTTTTTATTTTCTTTCTTTATTTAAATTTTACTTGTTTTCTCTCTTTTTTAAAATTTTAAATTTGATTTAATTAATTTCAAATGTTTGAATTGGTTTAATTCAAAACATTAAAACTACCCAAAACAATAAAATAACAAAAATAAGAAAGAACTTAACCAACGCACTAGATAATTGGAAAGAAACCAAAAGGAGACACTAGTTAACACACCAACCTATCAAAATTATCATGCAAAAAAACTAAAATTCAAAAAAAATCAAAAAGTAAAGGTGGGTCCCCAAGTTTTGAGGCTAGTTGTGCAATGGCAACAACAAATGGTGACTCTTCTGGGAAATGCTCTTGAACATTTATGTAACAACCCCAGTTGTCACTACTCAACCACTCAAATTTGTTTTCCACACTTACATTTTCCATGAAGCAAGAGACATAATAATGACCTAAGATAGACTCATTCCATTTTGATCAAAGCTTATCAAGGCATATAGCATCAAGATCTATTGAGACTTGATTAGAGTCTCTTAAGGTAGAAGTGATCAGCTTATACGAAACCCTCATACCCCTTTGGTATGAGAACGATGGCCAAGTGTAAGGTTTCATCCCATAAAAGGGAAATCATCAATAAACATACTGTCCACCAAGATCAGTACGTAGATGAATGCCTTTAAGATGGACAACCACTCCAATGGAAAACCATCATAGATGAAATAACCTTATTAGTGGTTAGTCATAGGTCTTAGATATGATCCTCTTCATCTAAGAGATTTCTAATACAACAATATCACTATCGTGATGAGAATCTATGGAATGCCATATTAAGTATGATCATATAACTTTAAATCTCTTAGGAACATAATGGCTCACCCTTTGTTTAGACAACCCTTTTGTTTTACACATTGATTTTATTAAAAAAGGACACTATTTTTCCAATAAGGGTGTACCCCACCTCATTCACACTCAACATCTTAGCTCTTAGGATAAAAGATTTGTTTTTGTTTTTAGTTCAAAACCAATATTTTCTAATTTCAATGTGTTCTAATTTGATCCATAATGAGTGTTTATGAGGTGAATATAAACTAATGGAGCCCTTTTATGGTAGATTATATTCA
The DNA here is from genome assembly GCA_028583015.1 of Wollemia nobilis. Taxonomy (NCBI): domain Eukaryota; kingdom Viridiplantae; phylum Streptophyta; class Pinopsida; order Araucariales; family Araucariaceae; genus Wollemia; species Wollemia nobilis. The sequence goes on from JAQPPZ010000521.1 coordinate 18,992,395, forward strand.
TTATAACCATAGATCTGAAACATCACATTAGAGATCCACTTAAGCAGAGATTATAATCCATTATGAATAGCTTCTATGAATTCCATGCAACTATTGAATACAAGAAGTAAAACTAATTATCTACATCCTTCATATTTAATCAATTTAACCCAGAAAGTAAATGGCACAATCATATATCATTAAATCATTCACATGTTAAAAATTATGCATACATTCTTAACATCATAAATGAAACTACTGAATGAATAGTATTCAATTGTAAACATGCATAACTAACCCGTTATATTATTTAACCATCTCATTCACATTATCATTTTTATTTTGAAAGTAAAAGCAATAGGAACAAGAAATAACACATCAACCCACAAAATAGAGTGACACAATGTTTTATCCTAGGAAAACCCTGACGGGAAAAACCCAGCCTCCAAAATGTATTATTTCCTCATATTCATAAACTTAAATACCAAAATTACAAGTATAGAAGGGTATCTACTAATCCCTTTCAATATAATACAAGTCAAGGAATACCATTATTCCATTTCATGCTTATGATGCAATTAAGTAAGTTTCTCAATTCCTTTATCTAAGTCATCATTATAACATTAAGGTATTTCTCATTCCCATAAGAAATCCATCTGTTCTTTTAAAATCAATGATGCAATTAAGGAATCTACCAGTTCCTTTCTCTAAGTCATCTTATGAATGTTAATATTTTACATATTTTTATGATAATCATTGGAATCACATTTTATGGAGGAAACCTTATAAATTCCCTCAAGAATGAATACAAATCCATTCTTTTCTTCTCTAATTATCCATACTAAGTGTATGAAGAGGGAAGCTTATAACTTTCTCAAGAATGGATTCTCCATCCACTCTTATTTAGAACCTTAATATTATTAAGGTAATATCTATCTCACGTTTTCTATGCATCAAACCAAGAATAGATCCTTGTCTATTCTTTTCTTAATTATTTATTATATATTTCATGGTTTGAGAGGATTCAATATCCTCTCATCCATTCTAACCTCCAAATATTACCAATTTCACCAGTCCATAAATCCTATATATGGTCATTAATCATATGATTGAATATAGTGAGGAAACCCCATAATTTCCTCTAAATATTCTTCTAAAATTTACAAAAAATTGATTACATTAAAGCATAGTAAAAAGGGTGTTATTTTTCCCTTCCCTATCAACTGGTTATATATTTCCACTATTCATTATTCACTATTCACTGTTCACTGTTCACTATTCACTATTCACTATTCACTATTCACTATTCACTATTCACTATTCATTGTTCACTGTTCACTATTCACTATTCATTGTTCACTGTTCACTATTCACTATTCACTATTCACTATTCACTGTAGAATGAACTCTACGTTCATCCTTCTACACATAATCAAAATGTGTAGTCATCGAATTATAGTCATTTTGTGCTAAATTCACTATTCATATTTACTATTCACTATTTTAAGCCATTCCTTTGATTAGTTTATTAAAATCCAATTAAGCAATCAATTCTTCCAATAATCTAGATAGGACATTTAAATTTAGATCATGGCTTCGAATATATGAGGCAGTAGAAGATTAAGTTTTTACCAATAAGCTTCAACAAGCTTTTAAATGGGGAAAAATCCTAATCCTTTAGTAAATGAATGAAGCTACTAGTGCATATAGATTTATAAGCAATGAAGTTTATCCAATAGGCTTCAAACCAGTTTTAATAGGAAACTATATCCCTTTTAATTAGTAACAAATGAGGCTATAACGAAGCTTCTATCAAGCATAGTAAATAAGCCAACATTATTTGATTAAAAACCTAATCAATACAAGAGAGATCCAACCTGATCTATCTTCTCTTGAAACTTCCAAGTGCTTCCCGAGTCTTCATGCTTTTCTCCATGAGTTGACTCCTTCCAATCTCCCAATAATTACCTTCTTCTTCAACTAAGATTTAGTACTCTCCCAAAGCTTTTTGGTTTTTGATCCACCAAAGTGGAGAGCATACTCTCTAAGCTCCAAGATTTCCTACTTAACCTAAATCTTAGTACTCTCCCAAAGCTTTTTGGTTTCTAATCCACCAAAGTGGAGAGCATACTCCCTAACCTCCAATATTTCCTAGATACCCTTTCCTTCCCAAGGTGTCCTCTATTTATAGGAAAATTTCCCACTTATGGCCAAATAGTAGCCTTATTATTTTATTATTAAAGGATACCTTGGGTCCCTTAATACTTTTCATGTCATGTAGAGGGTAATCCAAGAAGTAGAAGAGGGTCCAAATAAGGATAAGGTAGGTGACCTTCTCTTGTTTTGTGTTCCCTTTTCATGGGAACAAATACAAAACTAATACTATTGAGGTAAAGAATAGATACAAAGCTAGGACTATTAATGATAATAGGAGAGATCTCCCTTTTATTTACATTGATGTAGGGAAGCCAAATGGATAATTCCCAAAAGGATGGGATAATTCTTAAATTTTTTTAATAATTATAAATTCCTTTAAAGTTCAATAAAAATTGGGTCCACTTTGTGGACACCTAATTATTTTAGTAAAAAGGGTGGTTATCTACTACTATTTGATAGACGGGTGTTGCAAGATTGAAATTGGAAGAATCCCACCTACCATTGTAGTCATCATAAAGCTACCATGTGGAGTATAAGCCAAAATTAGGAAATAAGAGGTCCTACTAAGGATAAGATAGGTGGTCCCTTTGTTTTTTTTTATGTCCTCCTTTGGTCCATATCCCTCCAAAGCATCCCTAATTAAACAATAGAGGAGAGAATCTCACCTTTCTCTCCACCAACCAAATTATGCCATGAGGGAAATAGGATGGGTTTTTAGTATTAAATAATACTAGTGCCTAATTTGGTCCAATAAGAATTGGGCATTTAATTGCATTAAGATTAAATGCAATTAATCTTATTATTAAACATTAAACATGCTTAATTATTTTTATTATTTTCCCTCCTAAATTCCTTGAAAATTCCTTAATTGAACTTTTGTTAAATTCTTTAGGGTCTATGGCCCTTTTTGTTGAACATTACTTGATCCCAAGATCAATTAATGTTCTATTGATATATTTTGAGGGTAATGGGTCGTGACATACACCCCCCCTTAAAATAAACACAGTCCTCTATGTTTGTACAATTTCCTTAATTGAATACATTTAATTAGCAAAGGTAGTATTCATCCTGCTGCTATACAATTTGAATCATCAGATTTTTATTAACTTCTTGCATCTCATCCTTGATGGTTAGCTTCATCTTCCATCCATGAGAGCACCTACACCTGCCAAAAAAAATGTAAAATATTAGCAGTACCATATCCTTGTAAACAATATAACATTCATTTTGTATATCAAGAAGTATTGAAAGCATCATCAATACATAATATTAACATAAAACTACAATTTTAACTCATTTCAAATTGCACAAACAACTGTAGTATTAGAATTTGCAAAATGATGTTACAAGTATATCATGAAATTATGCATTTGTACTTTACTAGACATAAAAAACTTAGGTAATTTTACCAAAAATCCCACCAAGGAGTATCACAGTATAATTTGGTTAACCTTTGGCATGAATTAACCTAAGAAAACCAAGTGCTAACAAAGATACAACATAATTTCAGAGTCTCAATGCTAGATATTCACATATATCCTAGTATGCATTTTGTTACCAGTGCATCCACCTAGATGTCCCTTGGTTTATATTATCATGGAGAAGTCCCATACCTTCTCCAAGAATGGACACCAATCCATTCCTCATATTCATTTAATCAGATAAAATTCAACATTCATGCATTCTTTTGTATTACATACTAATTAAATCTATCATAAACAATAATATTCAGATAACATTCAAATAAAAAATATAAAATTCAAAAATTACTAATATTTATGCCTCATCCTTGGCATCAATAAACTATTACAAAATGATGGCCTACAGAGTGGTGGTCTAAAGGACCTTAGGGTTGACGCTCCTGGGTCTGCTCTTATCCTCGTACTGTGCTAGTACTTAAAGCTGGGAATGGCGGTGGAGCTACTATTCTAGCAACTGCTTGATCATTACCTCCTCTTCTCCCATGTTGTGTATTATCAGTTGGTTGTGATGGAAGAAGCATATCATGATTAATCAAGACAACCAAACAATATTCCATGAATGCTATAGTGAATTCTTCTCTAAGTTAATGAAATTGAGGATTTTCTATGAGCATGGCTACCATTGTTGTTTCTCTCCAACTATTTCTTTGAATGTTTTTAGATCTAAGTCGATCCCGCTCTGCTATGGTAGCATCTCTCTGTTATTAACCTTAATCTTTCCTATGCCCAAGCATCCTCTAGGGAATGTTGCACTGGATATTTCCTCTTTGTCACATTGATGGGTTTTCTAATTCTTACCATGTTTATTCTTCCTGCTAAATATAACACTGCTTTAGGTCAACTTCTACTCTTCAAGGTATATGCAACAATAGATCGGTAACCAATAGCAAAAAAATCATAAAGCATATAATGGGGTTCATTCCACTTAAAACTAGTATCATCTAGATGAATCCCACCATAAATATGATCGCATTGAATGTCATGGAATAAAACCATATAAATTATCGTTAAGTCAATCCATATCAATTTTTTTCATACATTTACCAATTGTATCCTAAAAATCCCGAGGTGAATCATTTATCCTCCATGATACACTCTTTTCTTCGGCTTGATTGTCCTATAAATTATTTTGTGTTGACTAATCAAGACACATCATGCCTTTTTCAATTTTTGAGATGGCACATGTCCTCTTATTTTCATGTGAAGTCCTATCATTGTCTTCTTTCGTGATTCCACTAGTTATTATCGTGCACTCTTATTTTAGTGCTCTGTCATCTAGTATGCTTCTCCAAATCTAGACAAAATTACCTATTAATATCAAACATTCTTGAAGACAAAGATATTCCCTTTCCTTCCTTTGATCAAAAGCCAATTTAGTCACAATGTTTATCTATGAGGAAGCTCAACATGAGTTCTATGAGTCTCTAGTTTGGAATCCTTGATACTTGCTTCGACATAGGGGAGAATTTCATAATTTCTTACAAGATCAAGCTATCAAAGCTCAATATGCCCTTCTATCCATGGATCAAATTTATTGCAATACTTCTATCCAAGATTCTCACTGCAATGTTTAGTTAAGGAACAATTCCCATAATGGATTAGCATTTGAGAGTCCTTTAAGTCATTTTGAATGGTTCGACCAATTTTTCAGTTGACCTAATTGGACTTTCCCTGTCTCGTTTGGAAATTTTGTTGGCAATTTGAGTTATTTTATGTTGTCATTGATGTCACATGGATCATTGATGTCACATGGATCACATTGAGTTTTGATGGCCAAATGATGTTTTGGAAAGCATGGATAAATACAGGGTTTTTGTGAAAACCAAGGTAGGCAAAATAAAAGGTTTTATTTAAAACCATGGATGGTATATTTGAATTTGGTTTTTCTTAAAACCCAATTTGGCCTTTTGTTTCATCAAAAAATGTGCCCCGATGATGGAGATATTTAAATTTTAATTATTTAAAATTTAAATTTAAATTTAAAATTAAATATGCAAGATTTTTGCTGACATCATCAAAAATAATAAGGAGGCTATATAAAAGGGATACCTAAGGTTCATAAAATGATGCTACTTCGTGGTTAATAATCGTTGGCTAAGCATCTGAATTGAGCTTGTGTGAAAATATTTTAGAAAGCAAAAGCAGTGAATAAATGAAGGTTGGTTGAAGTCCAAAGTCATCATAGGTAGAGTGGTGCATTGGTAGTTGGCTTTTGGCTAAGGTGTGTGGTAGCATAAACGTCAAGGTTTTGAATCCCCTTGACTACATTCAGAAGGCATTGGAAGAAAAGATCTCGAAGTGCTTTTGATTTGGGAAAATGGAGGAAAGGTTTTAAGGCGTGTTGTGTCTTTCCCTTTCGAATGAGCAACTAGCTCGTGTGGTAACCTTAACCATGGCTAAGGCGCTCGCGGTGTGTGCAAGTTAGGGGTTCGAATACCCTTGAGGAGGTAAATGCATTTTTGCTCTAATTAATTTAGTTAAGCCCTAAGTTGGAGTTATAAGGTGGTTAAGAATAATTAAAGTTTTTAATTAAACTTTGTTTTTATAAGGGATGTGATTATTATTACAAAGGTGGATGAATTGTTGATTTAATTTGACGTTCATGAAATGAGAATTAATATTTAGGAGAAATAAGGAGTTGTTATAAAATAATTTCTGAGAGGTTTATTGATTATTATTTTGATAAGGGTTTTATTAAAAAAGGACTTTGGTGGATGTGTTTATTAAATTGGATTAAAAAGGTGTAAATTGATTTATGCTTTATCTTGTGATTATTATTTGAAGTCCACTAACCCTTATTGAGATTGTAAAGAAAAGTTGTGTTTAGTGTGGCAAATTTTATGGACAACTTCTTGGCATAAAAAAGGTATGGGTACATTCTCCTATTGATTGTTTATGGTGGTTGATTTCTGAAATATCATTGGAGTGAAGAGGATTTATTGTGGTTTCCTTTTTGAAATTGGTTGGTTGAATGCTTCAAGGTTTTCTGGTTTGAGAGTTGTGTTTAAACCTTTTTTATAAGCATAGTTGTTGAAGCCCATTGGTTATGTAAAGAACTTGAAAATAACATGAGTATCATTGTTATGTGAGATTTATGGTTGAGCATTATTGGAAACATTTGAGTTGGTTGATACATGCTTGGACTAGGGTTTTGTGAGAAAGAGTTATCCCTTGTGGTAATTGGTTGAGTTGAGTTGATTGAGCCTAGTCAAGTAATTGTGTGATGTGATTGTTCAAGTCCCATGAAACAAACAATTCTATAATTCTGATTTGAGTTGATATTGAGCTTAGAACATATTGAGTCTCTAATAATTCTCTTTATGCTTCTATGAGTTGACTTGAGTTGAGATTGATTTGAGTTGAGTTGAGATTGATTTGAGTTGAGTTGAGTTGAGATTGAGCTTAGAACATATTGAGTCTCTAACAATTCTCTTTATGCTTCTATGATTTGACTTGAGTTGAGATTGATTTGAGTTGAGTTGAGTTGAGATCATTGTGGATCATTGTTGTCATCCATTGTAGAGTGCATTGTCATTCATTGTTGAGTTCATCTTTGAGCCTTGCCTTCATATATTTGTGGATGAGATTTGAGTACTACTTGAGCATGATTGATTGAGCCTTTGAGAAGGCCTTTGGAATAGATTTATGGATATATTTGTGGTAGTTTGTGTATGATTGATTGAGCCTTTGAGAAGGCTTTGTGGATAGTTTTTGGAATAGATTTGTGGACTGTTTTAGGCAAATTTGTGGACAGATTTGGGACATATTTTGATGAGGTTCTGAGTGAGTCTATTGAGAAGAGTTGAGCAAGTTCTTGGTGAGCTTGCTAGAGAAGTTTTGGACAAGTTCTTGGTGAGCTTGTTGAGCAGATTTGAGCAAGTTCTTAGTGAGCTTGTTGGAGCAGATTTGAGCAAGTTCTTGGTGAGCTTGCTAGAGCATATTTGGACAAGTTCTTAGTGAGCTTGTTGGAGAAGATTTGAGCAAGTTCTTGGTGAGCTTGCTAGAGCATATTTGGACAAGTTCTTAGTGATCTTGTTGGAGCATATTTTAGCAAGTTTTGTGTGACCTTATTGAGTAGATTTGGACAAGTTCTGTGTGATCTTGTTGAGCATTTTTGGACAAGTTTTGTGTGATCTTGTTGAGCATATTTGGACAAGTTCTGTATGATCTTGTTGAGAATTTTTGGACAAGTTCTGTGTGATTTTGTTGAGCAGATTTGGACAAGTTCTATGTGAGCTTGTTGAGTAGTTTTGGACAAGTTATGTGTGAGCTTGTTGAGCAGATTTGGACAAGTTATGTGTGAGCTTGTTGAGCAGTTTTAGACAAGTTCTATGTGAGATTGTTATGCAGATTTGGACAAGTTATGTGTGAGCTTATTATTACCTAGCTTTGAGCAAATCACAAGGATATGAGGTATGGAAAATGGTTTAAAAATAGTATAGGGTTGAAGGTGATCCTGAGGCAGATAATACTATCAAGAAATTGGTTGAGATCAATGCAAGAGAAATGAATTGTATTTTGAGTGGGCTATGAGAGACATATTTTGTAAATGTTATGGTATGTAATTCAGCTAGTGATATGTGGACCAAGTTGCTGAATACTTATGAAGGATATTCCAAGGTAAAGTTGGCAAAACTACAAACTCATAGAAAAATATCTGAGGAATTGAAAATGGAAGATTCTGAAGATATTGCAAGGTTTTTACTTTGATTTGATGAGATTACTAACACCATGAGAGGTCTAGGATTTGATATGAAAGAATCAAAAGTTACTCAAAAGGTTTTGATATCACTTCCCATGAAATATGATGCTAAGGTTTTAGAAATAGAAGAAACAATGGATATCAACAAGATAACAATGAAATAATTGCAAGGAACTCTCACAGCTTATGATATGGCGGTAAGTAAGCATCAGGTTCCAATAAAAGAGATTGCATTCAAGGCTTTAGAAAAAGAGAAAGGGAAAGTTTAAGAAACAAGTAGAGGTTCATATAATGATGAGGAAGCTAACTTCATCAAAAGGAATAAGGACTCAAGGAATTTTAGGGATATAAGGAAAGTTAGATGCTACAAGTGTGGTGATCTTGGTCACTATGCATACAAGTGTCCATATGAAGATAACAGTGATGATGAAAAATAGGGTCACAGAAGAAAATAAGATGGAAAGCATAAGCATGACTAAGATGAAAGATACAAGCAAAATAGGTATGAGAAGAAGAAAATTTTTTGTAAGGCAAAGAAATCTTACTACATTATAGAAGCAAGTGATAGCTCGTATCATAATGATAGAGATAAATGAGATGATGAAAATGAAGAACATCTATTCCTAGGAATAGAAGGTGAAAGAGAGCAATATTTTATGTGTATTCAAAGAGATCACAGATTAGGATATTGCAATGGTTTCAGTGATAGTGGAGATGAGATGACACATCAAGGAAACAAGCATGGTCAAAGAAATCTTGAGAGTTTATTTACTATAAAATATTATAATGATCTTAGTGATAGTGAAGATGAAGAAGGGTTTTTCTATGGGATAAGAGAAGTAGAAGAACATTCACTCCAATCAGAAGAAGTTAAACAAGGTAATAGTGTAAGAAATTCAGATATCTCAGTTGATCTAAAAGAAGACTTCGATGAGATCCATGAGCAACTACAAGAGGTTAAAGAGAATCTAAAAGAATTGAGATGTTCCATACGTAAGAATTTTGATCCATCACATGACTCAAAAGGTCAAGATATTTTCACTAAGAACGAAATATGTATTTCAGAGGCTATAGAGATGGATGGCAATTTGATAATTGACACAAGTAAATAGAAAGAAGAGGAATATTTCAAAGCATAAAAGGTCTCATATTTCAGGTTTTTGGAATCACATTCAAAATGAAAAGAAATACTTGAAGAGAAAAGCAAGGAAGAAACTAAGAAAGAGGATTTAGATACTACAAAGAAATTTCAAGAATGCAATGCACAAGTTGAAGATGATCATAGGAATAATAGTCAAGAAAGGTATGAGGAACCAAGGCATGAACAAAGGGATTTTCAAGGACATTGTTTTTCTTGTAATGGATTTGGACACAGGGCTATAAACTACAGGGTCTATGGATCAAAGAAGTTTGATTTTGCTAGAAGGAACATCAAATGAAGAAGGTATGATTTTCAGGGACATTGCTTCTCATGTAACAAGATTGGTCATAGAGCTTCTCAGTGCAAAGGAAATAAGCAACATGGTTTTGATTTTAGAGCTACACAATTTAGAAGTCATGGTCATAATGGTCATGAAAACAGAACTTCACAATACAGGGTTCAGGAAAGGAATGGATATGGAAATTATTTCAAGAAATATTTTAGGATATGGGCATCATCCAAAGGCTACAATATCAAGTGTTTTAACTGAAATAACTTTGGACATATTGCAAAATTGTGTAGGACTCAATTCCAAACAAGTTCAAGGTAATAAGGTCAAATAGGTTCAAGGCAAGAAGGTCAAACAGGTTCAAGGCAAGAATATCAAGATAAGGATATTAGAAAAACATGGAAGGAAGTTGATAGAGGAAAGAAACAATGTAATATGGGAGTAAAAGTATTCCCACCCCAAAATTAATCACCTCAATAGAGAAGGTTGTGAGGGGGCTATGCTTAAGAGTCATATATTTTAGCCCCATAGGTGTCCCTTTTGCCATTGATGTCAAAGGGGGAGATATTTGAGTAAGGGGGAGAGCATTGAGTTAGGGGGAGTAGCCTCCAAAGAGAGCATTGAGTTAGAGGGAGCAGCCTCCATAGAGAGTATTCAGTCAGGGGGAGCAGCTATGATTCTCAGAGATGGTTTTTGCAGTGATTGTGGTTTTTGCATTAGAGGTGTTGCCATCAATGACAAAGGGGGAGATTTTTGGAAATTTGAGTTATTTTATGTTGTCATTGATGTCACATGGATCATTGATATCACATGGATCACATTGAGTTTTGGTGGCCAAATGATATTTTGGAAAGCATGGATAAATACAGGGTTTTTGTGAAAACCAAGGCAGACAAAATAAAAGGTTTTATTTAAAACTATGGATGCTAGATTTGAATTGGGTTTTTCTTAAAACCCAATTTGGCCTTTCGTTTCATCGAAAAAGGTGCCCCGATGATGGAGATATTTAATTTTTAATATTTATTTTAAATTTTAATTATTTAAAATTTAAATTTAAATATGCAAGATTTCTGTCGACGTCATCAAAAATAATGAGGCTATATAAAAGGGATACCTAAGGTTCATAAAATGATGCTAGCTCATGGTTAATAATCATTGGCTAAGCATCCGAATTGAGCTCGTGCGAAAATATTTTAGAAAGCAAAAGCAGCGAATAAACGAAGGTTGGTTGAAGTCCAAAGTCATCGTAGACAAAGTGGCGCATTGGCAGTTGGATTTTGGATAAGGGTGTGTGGCAGTACAAACGTCAAGGTTTTGAATCCCCTTGACTGTGTTCGGAAGGCATTGGAAGAAAAGCGCTCAAAGCACTTTTGATTTGCGAAAAGGGAGGAAAGGTTTTAAGGCACGTTGTGCCTTTCCCTTTCAAACGAGTGGCTAGCTCGTGTGGAAACCTTAGCCATGGCTAAGGCACTCGCGGTGTGGGCAAGTCAGGGGTTTGAATCCCCTTGAGGAGGTAAATACATTTTTGCTCTAATTAATTTAGTTAAGCCCTAAGTTTGAGTTATAAGGTGGTTAAGAATAATTAAAGTTTTTAATTAAAATTTGATTTTATAAGGGCTGTAATTATTACTTCAAAGGTGGATGAGTTGTTGATTTAATTTGATGTTCATGAAATAGAGAATTAATATTTAGGAGAAATAAGGAGTTGTTATAAAATAATTTTTGAGAGGTTTATTGATTATTATTTTGATAAGGTTTTTTATTAAAAAAGGAATTTGGTGGATGTGTTTATTAGGTTGGAGTAGAAAGGTGTAAATTGAGTTATGCTTTATCTTGTGATTATTATTTGAAGTCCACTAACCCTTATTGAGATTGGAAAGGAAAGTTGTGTTTAGTGTGGTATATTTTATGGACAACTTCTTGGCATCAAAAAGGTATGGGCACATTCTCCTATTGATTTTTTATGGTGGTTGATTTTTGAAATATCATTGGAGTGAAAAGGATTGATTGTGGTTTCCTTTTTGAAAGTGGTTGATTGAATGCTTCAAGGTTTTCTAGTTTGAGAGTTGTGTTTAAACCTTGTTTTATAAGCATAGTTGTTGAAGCCCATTGGTTATGTAAAGAACATGAGAATCATTGTTATGTGAGATTTGTGGTTGAGCATTGTTGGAAATATTTGAGTTGGTTGATACATACTTGGACTAGGGTTTTGTGAGAAATATTTTTCCCTTGTGGTGATTAATTGAGTTGAATTGATTGAGCCTAGTCAAGTAATTGTGTGAGGTGATTGTTCAAGTCCCATGAAACAAACAATTCTATAATTCTGATTTGAGTTGAGATTGAGCTTAGAACATATTGAGTCTCTAACAATTCTCTTTATGCTTCTATGAGTTGACTTGAGTTGAGATTGATTTGAGTTGATTTGAGTTGAGATTGAGCTTAGAACATATTGAGTCTCTAACAATTCTCTTTATGCTTCTATGAGTTGACTTGAGTTGAGATTGATTTGAGTTGAGTTGAGTTGAGATCATTGTGGATCATTGTTGTCATCCATTGTAGAGTGCATTGCCATTCATTTTTGAGTTCATTTTTGAGCCTTGCCTTCATAGATTTGTGGATGAGATTTGAGTACTACTTGAGCATGATTGATTGAGCATTTGAGAAGGCCTTTGGGATAGATTTTTGGATAAATTTGTGGTAGTTTATGTATGATTGATTGAGCCTTTGAGAAGGCTTTGTGGATAGTTTTTGGGACAAATTTGTGGATAGTTTTAGACAAATTTGTGGACATATTTTGATGAGGTTCTGAGTGAGCCTATTGAGCAGAGTTGAGCAAGTTCTTGGTGAGCTTTCTAGAGTAGTTTTGGACAAGTTCTTGGTGAGATTTTTGAGTAGATTTGAGCAAGTTCTTAGTGAGCTTGTTGGAGCAGATTTGAGCAAGTTCTTGGTGAGCTTTCTAGAGCAAATTTGGATAAGTTATTAGTGAGCTTGTTGGAGCAGATTTGAGCAAGTTCTTGGTGAGCTTGCTAGAGAAAATTTGGATAAGTTCTTAGTGAGCTTGTTGGAGCATATTTGAGCAAGTTTTGTGTGAGCTTGTTGAGCATATTTGGACAAGTTCTATGTGAGCTTGTTGAGCAGTTTTGGACAAGTTCTATGTGAGCTTGTTGAGCAGATTTGGACAAGTTTTGTGTGAGCTTGTTGAGAAATTTTGGAAAAGTTATGCATGAGCTTGTTGAGAAGATTTGGACAAGTTATGTGTGAGCTTGTTGAGTAGTTTTGGACAAGTTCTTTGTGAGCTTGTTATGCAAATTTGGACAAGTTATGTATGAGCTTGTTATTGCCTAGCTTTGAGCAGATCAAAGAAATCATTGTATTGGATAAGGATCCTTATTTATGTATGAAATATTATAAGGATATTATCTTGTGGAGTACCCCACATTGGGGGAACCACGTTAAATCTTGTGTCTCAATTGTGTATGGTGACTTATGCTCTTGCTTACTATTGTTATCTAAATTATTAATGCACATTACTATGTTTGGTTATTAAAATAAAGGACATTAATTGATATTAGTTTGGAAAGAAAGTAAAAATTGGGTGCTATACTGTTCACCCCCATCTCATTATAAGCTTATGTTCTTCAAATTCCTGGTTGCATCCTATAGGTGATCCACTAAATATCCCCTTTCAATTCCTACCATTATGTTATTTGGAGGTAGTGAAGAAATATGTCCCTATTGGAGAAGTAGCTTTCTGTAGTGGTCTTTATCAGAGCCTTCTCTATCATAGATATGTGCAGACTCACTTGTTCTAGAAAGTTGAGAATAAATTCACTTCAACTCGATGTTTGAAATAAATGGATCTTTTATTGCCTTGATCTCATGGCACTCCTTGGCCATATTATGCATTTGGTAGATACTTAATAATCTATTATAATGTTCCTCCTCCAATTGTTTACTCTGGGCATGACTGGTCTCCAAACCAGGATGGTGATAGTTCAGACTCGGATTGGTGACATGATGGTTTTCCTCGTTACTATGTCTAGATCCCAGTTCTGGCATCATTGTATACAATGTAATTCTTAATAAAGCATTCTATGTTTTGGTCCGTTATTGATGTTTCACTTTCCTTTGAAATATAATACCACATGTATGATGAGTTGAGGAGTTTTCTAATTTAAATAGCACAGTACACTCCTATGCTTTCGACCATCGCCCGAGTGGTCGGGTGGCATACCTTACTATCAAGCTGGGATACTTGGATTATTGGAGCTAATTGGCAGAGTTCTGATACAAGTCTCCCCAAAATTTTGCATGAAGTTTCGGGTGAAATTTGGGGCGGTTTCCATGCCTAAATGTGTCCTTGCTTCCTTTCACCATACTTGGGTTTCCATGACTAGAGTTATGATCCTTCGCTAGCATATCGAAGTTTCAGGTTCTGGTGTTGCTAGATGGCTTCTTCTACCATTTCCTACACCTTAACCTCTAATTGGAAAACCCCAAAGTATATTGTAACATTAATCAAACATTATTTTACTTATTACTAGTAGTTAGTCTTCAATGACCAACTTATATTCACCCATGGTGATAATTCCTAAACTAGATTTTAGTCATTTTTGACAAGAGCTTTATCTCTTTTTGGCATTTACCATTGCATTCTCATATATAGAGGATAATACCACATGCGTCACTTCACACCTTTTTCTAGTGCTAAAATATCATGAAGCACATCCATTAAGTTACAACAAATAAAGTGGTATTTCTAACCGTGGTAAAGGTTTAGGGCCATGACTATCTCTAGGTGAACTGTTACTACCCAGATTAGTAATTTTCTAGAGTTCGTTGTATTTGGTATGTTCATTCCTATGGCCTAAGGCCAAAATGTAACAAAAAATAATTAAATAAAACATTATTTTAATTATTTCATTATCTCACACTTGAATATAAGGATTAGGCAACCCAAAAGTACACATATCGAGTGAATTCCCAAAATATTCTAAGGTACACCACTTAAAACCCATACAAGGGGGTTCTCTTAGCTCTTCCACTTTCGAACAACTGTGGATCTACTCATGGGGGATAGGTACTCAGACATCATCATCCCAAGCATTGACCTTGACCTTACCAAGTGTGCAATTTAAAATTGTGGAATTTTCTCTCGAGTTTAGTTTCATGCCCCAAGTCTTTGCTAACCTAGACCTTAACTAGAGTCCATTAATTAGTCTAGGCTCTGATACCAATTGTAACAACCCTAGTTGTCACTACTCAACCACTCAATTTTTTTTCCACACTTACATTTTCCATGAAATAAGAGACATAATCATGACCTAAGATAGACTCAATCCATTTGGATCAAAGCTTAATAAGGCATATAGCATTAAGAGCTATTGATACTTGATTAGAGTCTCTTAAGGTAGAAGTAATCAACTTCTACAAAATCCTCGTACCCCTTTGGTATGAGAATGCTGGCCAAGCGTAAGGTTTCATCCCATAAAAGTGAAATCCCCAATAAACATAATGTCCACCAAGATCAGTACGTAGGTAAATGCCTTGAAGATGGAGAACCACATCAATGGAAAACCATCATAGATGAAATAACCTTATTAGTGGTTATTCATAGGTCTTAGAGATGATCCTCTTCATCTAGAAGATATTTCTAAGACAACAATATCACCATCGTGATGAGAATCCATGGAATGCCATCTTAAGTATGATCATATAACTTTAAATCTCTTAGGAACATAATGGTTCACCCTTTGTTTAGACAACCCTTTTGTTTTACACATTGATTTTATTACAAAAGGACACTACTTGTCCAATAAGGGTGTACCCCACCTCATGCACACTTAACATCTTAGCTCTTAGGATAAAAGATTTTTTTTTGTTTTTAGTTCAAAACCAATATTTGCCTCATTGTGAATTTCATTCCACTTTGAATTTCAATGTGTTCTAATTTGATTCATAATGAGTGTTTATGAGGTGAATATAAACTAATGGAGCCCTTTTATGGTAGATTATATTCATTATAACCATAGATCTGAAACATCACATTAGAGATCCACTTAAGCAGAGATTATAATCCATTATGAATAGCTTCTATGAATTCCACACAACTATTGAATACAAGAAGTAAAACTAATTATCTACATATATCATATTTAATACATCCTTCATATTTAATCAATTTAACCTAGAAAGTAAATGGCACAATCATATATCATTAAATCATTCACATGTTAAAAATTATGCATACATACTTAACATCATAAATGAAACTACTGAATGAATAGTATTCAATTATAAACATGCATAACTAACCCATTATATTATTTAACCATCTCATTCACATTATCATTTTCATTTTGAAATTAAAAGCAATAGGAACAATAAATAACACATCAACCCACAAAATAGAGTGACACAATGTTTTATCCTAGGAAAACCCTGATGAGAAAAACCCAGCCTCCAAAATGTATTATTTCCTCATATTCATAAACTTAAATACCAAAATTACAAGTATAGAAGGGTATCTACTGATCCCTTTCAATCTAATACAAGTCAAGGAATACCATTATTCCATTTCATGCTTATGATGCAATTAAGTAAGTTTCTCAATTCCTTTATCTAAGTCATCATTATAACATTAAGGTATTTCTCATTCCCATAAGAAATCCACCTGTTATTTTAAAATCAATGATGCAATTAAGGAATCTACTATTTCCTTTCTCTAAGTCATCTTATGAATGTTAATATTTTACATATGTTTATGATAATCATTGGAATCACATTTTGGAGAAGTCTCAATGACTTTGGAGGAAACCTTATAAATTCCCTCAAGAATGAATATAAATCCATTCTTTTCTTCTCTAAGTATCCATACTAAGTGTATGAAGAGGGAAGCTTATAACTTCCTCAAGAATGGATTCTCCATCCACTCTTATTTAGAACCTTAATATTATTAAGGTAATATCTATCTCACGTTTTCTATGCATCAAACCAAGAATAGATCCTTGTCTATTATTTCCTTAATTATTTATTATAGATTTCATGTTTTGAGAGGATTCAATCTCCTCTCATCCATTCTAACCTCAAAATATTACCAATTTCACCAGTCCATAAATCCTATATATGGTCATTAATCGTATGATTGAATATAGTGAGGAAACCCCATAATTTCCTCTAAATATTCTTCTAAAATTTGCAAAAATTTGATTACATTAAAGCATAGTAAAAAGGGTGTTATTTTTCCCTTCCCTATCAACTGGTTATATATTTCCACTATTCATTCACTATTCACTATTCACTATTCACTATTCACTATTCACTATTCACTATTCACTATTCACTATTCACTATTCACTATTCACTCGTAGAATGAACTCTACGTTCATCCTTCTATACATAAGCGAAATATGTAGTCATCGAATTATAGCCATTTTGTGCTATATTCACTATTCATATTTATTGTTCACTATTCATTTTACCATTTAGTATTCACTATTTTAAGCCATTCCTTTGATTAGTTTATTAAAATCCAAAAAAGTAATCAATTCTTCCAATAATATAGATAGGACATTTAAATTTAGATCATGGCTTCGAATATATGAGGCAGTAGAAGATTAATTTTTTACCAATAAGCTTCAACAAACTTTTAAGTGGGTAAAAATCCTAATCCTTTAGTAAATGAATGAAGCTACTAGTGCATATATATTTATAAGTAATGAATTTTATCCAATAGGCTTCAAACCAATTTTAATAGGAAACTGTATCCCTAATAATTATTAACAAATGAGGCTATAATGAAGCTTCTATAAAGTGTAGTAAATAAACCAACATTATTTTATTAAAAACATAATTAATACAAGAGAGATCCAACCTGATCTATCGTCTCTTGAAACTTCGAAGTGCTTCTCGAGTCTTCATGCTTTCCTTCATGAGTTAAATCCTTCCAATCATCCAATAATTGCCTTCTTAAACTAAGATTTAGTACTCTCCCAAAGCTTTTTAGTTTCTATTCCACCAAAGTGGAGAGCATACTCCCTAAGCTCCAAGATTTCCTGCTTAACCTAATTCTTAGTACTCTCCCAAAGCTTTTTGGTTTCTGAGCCACCATAGTGGAGAGCATACTCCCTAACCTCCAAGATTTCCTAGATACCCTTTCCTTCCCAAGGTTTCCTCTATTTATAGGAAAATTTTCCACTTATGGCCAAATAGTGGTCTTATTATTTTATCATTAAAAGATACCTTGGGTACCTTAAGACTTATCATGTCACATAGAGGGTAATCCAGGAAGTAGAAGAGGGTCCAAATAAGGATAAGGTAGGTGACCTTCTCTTGTTTTGTGTTCCCTTTCATGGGAAAAAATACAAAACTAATAATATTGAGGTATAGAATAGATACAAAGCTGGTACTATTAATGATAATATGAGAGATCTCCCTTTTATTTCCACCGATGTAGGGAAGCCAAATGGATAATTTCCAAAAGGATGGGATAATTCTTATATTTTTTAATAATTATAAAGTCCTTTAAAGTTCAATAAAAATTGGGTCCACTTTGTGGACACCTAATTATTTTAATGAAAATGGTGGTTATCTACTACTATTTGATAGACGGGTGTTGCAAGATTGAAATTGGAAGAATCCCGCTTACCATTCTAGTCATCCTAAAGCTACCATGTGGAGTATAAGCCAAAAGTAGGAAATAAGGGATCCTACTAAGGATAAGATAGATGGTCCCTTTGTTTTTTTTTTATGTCCCCCTTTGGTCCACATCCCTCCAAAGCATCCCTAAATAAACAATAGAGGAGAGAATCTCACCTTTCTCTCCACCAACCAAATTATGTCGTGATGGAAATAGGATAGGTTTTTAGTATTAAATAATACTAGTGCCTAATTTGGTCCAATAAGAATTGAACATTTAATTGCATTAATATTAAATTCAATTAACCTTATTATTAAACATTAAACATGCTTAATTATTTTTATTATTTTCCCTCCTAAATTCCTTAAAAATTCCTTAATTGAACTTTTGTTAAATTATTTAGGGTCTATGACCCTTTTTGTTGAACATTACTTGATCCCAAGATCAATTAATGTCCTATTGATAGGGTTTGATGGTAACGAGCCGTGACAATTTCAGATTAAGAACCTGATCTAAAACCAAGAAAACCAAATATTAGCAAAAAAATAATTATTTAGCCGTATCTAAAGAAGATGGGGTTAGACAACTTCGAATGAAAACATACAAACCATTTGGTTTTGCTCAGTGTGTGAATCGTGATTCATTTTGCACTCTTGAAACAATCCGGATTCCATCATTTGTTTTACATTTAGGCTATAGAGTATCACTCATTAAAAAAATGTGCCTCTACATTGCTCCACTACCAGCTAGACATATATAGCCCCAATGGATATGACCTTGACCTCTTCTAGACCTTGATCTACTACCAACCATGTTTCTATAGTCCCAGTAGAGATTATCTGAATCACCCAAGTATTAGGTTAATTTTGCTTTTACTTTTTTTTTTATATTTTTCTTTTTTAAATATTGCTCCACTGTTAGCCAGACATCTATAGCCCTGGTGGAGATGACCTAAACCTTTGATTGATTTGGATTTTCTTTCATTCTTTTTTTAATGAGCATTGTATTACTTTGCAAAATTTACCTGCCACCTGGGTTAGAGACCATTCAAGGCTAAAGATGGAGTGTGTTAGATTTTTGCCTTAATTTGCATACCATAATGGTTTCATCCTTTATGATCCCAAAATATACTTTTTAGTATGGTGTGCATTAAAGTGGAGCTTTAGCAAAAATGATTCATTATTTCCAAAATTCACTATCTTAGTCCTAAAATCCAAGAATGGCTACTAAATAATTTTATCCCATTTTCCATGATCCACATGATTCCAAAATAGGTAACTGTAACAACCACAGGTCTGACTCACCTGGTTGTCAAAATTCTCAAATTCAAAATTTTTATTTACTTGATAACAAAGACACAACTACCATTTACACACCCAACTTTATATTAGTATGCAAGCATAGGTTTCTACACTCCGAGATCATTTTCCACTACAAACGGAGTCACGAGTGCTCGAGATTGGCCAAATCCTACAAATTTTGCCATCTTATGATAACCACCTTTTATCTCAATTTCTATGTTCTGGCAAGGGGTTATCCTTCTAGGGCCCATAACACCTAGAATAGTGGACATATATTTTCCCCATATCATAGCACAAAGTACATTGGTCCTTCTAACCTTTACAAAGTCCTAATTCATAAGTTTATTTTATGTTTATGCTAGAGTTAGTGTTGATATACCCCATATTTCTATGGAAGCTACCAGGGCCCGTGAATACTCTGGCTTTGGGTCCAGATTTCTTAGTTCTCATCATAGTTATCGATAATATGTCCCATACTCTTTTTTCTTCCCCTCTCTTACCCCCCCCCCCCTTTTTCCCCCCATCCTCCTTGATGGTTTTTGAATATATTAGGATACCAACCTTCTCATTGGTTTAAGCTAGTTTGGTTTGGTTTTGGTATTCAATGAAGATGTTTCTTCACCCTTAAAATTTTGTTGAGGATTAAGTAGTTACATTAATGTAAGTTCTTCTAAAGTTAAACTTATTATTTAAATGTAACAATTCATATAAATGAAAACATATAAAGAAAAATAATATAATAATATCGTTAACCTTTAAAAGTTCATTCAAGTAACAGAGATCATATAAAAGAATAAAGGTTATGAAATCTAAGAAAAATACATAATAATTTTGAGAATGCATGTAGTAATATTGTCTACTTAAATCAAAACTAAATATTATTTTATTTAGACAATTAAGATTTCTCTCGACTCCACCTATACTATTATCTACATAAAAAGAAATAAATATTTATACGATACTTAAATTAAACATCTACCTAAAGCTTCAATAGACATAAAATTAAAGTTGTTTTAAAATGAACATCTACCTAAAGCTTCAATAGACATAAAATTAAAGTTGTTTTGGAATTAAAATTTTGATCCTACCTCTATCCTCTTTTTAAAATGAAAGCATTAAACCCACACTTTTCGCAAGATGTCGATATCGAAAATAGCTTCTACAGTTTTTAGAAACTCGAGGGTTTATTAATTATATTCTACTATTTTGGCATTTCCAAGTTTGATGTCATGATTAATCATGACCAAGGTAACCCAAGACTTAATCAATCTATGATTTTTGCTTCATGTCAGGTGACATCGTAGGAGAGACATCATAGGTTAGAAAATCCATACCTAATGGGTAGTGTAAAAGCATATAGAAAACACCGATGAAAATGACATGAAAATCCTATGTTTCCCTCAATGATTCACAACCTTCAGATCCAAGGAGTATATTTCCCAAAATTTGGATTTCATTTTATAAGAGTCCAATAAATCATGGTTTTAGTTGCTACGGATAGTCTTTAACAAATTTGGTCTTCTAAAAACAAGCGAACACGACATTCACCCTCTCACAGGAATAAGAATTTCAATTATGTTTTTATTATAGGACTCCATTTCCAGAGAAGAAGCAACCATGCTTAACAAACAATTTAGCAAACTCTTTTTATCTCATTCCTGAATATCTTTCGGTAAAAAGACCACCATAATTACGCATTCAGAAGAAAATAATATTCATATACATCAATATGAACATGGAACTCTTCAAGTTATTGATAAATTAAAAATAAAACTTTTATAATTGAGATTTTATATAATACATCTCCAAGATTTGTTTCAAATGATTATTCACATTGGGGTTGCCGACCGGACTTACTCTAAACCACATGTTAGATTTTTCAATTTTTCTTTTATAATGGATTTGATTTCGCATTACCGGCAGTGACGTGAGCAATTAACTCTTGCTGGTTTAATTTAGATAATATATGGATATACTTCTATTTTCACATTTTCATAAATAAGAATTCAATAAAGAAATTTTGACTATCTAGATTATCTATGTTGTTCCAAGGTAAGGCAGAAGAAAACATTTCAACAAAATTTTTGAAAAGATGAAGAAAAATAATTCCAATTTCAATAATCATCAACAACCTGATAACATACTCAAATATTTATTTGTTTTTAACACAGGGTTGCCGCCGACCAAAGCTCTAGTTTCACATGAAAACAAGTATTACATGTCCAATGAAAGTATTATATTTCTTTATATAACAAAGATACAAATATCATAAGAAGAGATGATTTTATAAGCAATCAAAGTTGGCTCCGACAATGGCTATCTGCAACCTCCAAGTCGGAACTCGATCCCACTTCAGACCATCGGGTGTTGAAGAGAAACTTGTATTTGTCAACAAGCAACCCCCCTTCCAACATGGCGGAGAGCGTATGGATGCAAGCTTTTGGGTCAGCATGACCTCATATGGATGCAATTTACTATGTGAAAATAACAAGCAGATGAACTATGTTCAAAATTAAAATATGCACTCTAAGATTTAAAAATAAACAAAATTTCCACTGCTATTCCATTTTCTTTCCTTAATTGGGGGTTATTATGTCCGACTAATTTCAGGTCTGGTTTTGGAATCCACACAAGGAAATTTCAGCGGTCAATTTAAATCCACAAAGGAATTTCCAATAGTTTGCTAAAGCCAAACAAATTATTACCAACTCAATTACCCAATAGTGAAGGCACGACATAGCCTATACATAAATTGTTCTATTCATAATATCACACAACACATTTTGAATACCATTCATCAACACAGAGATGATATAGCCTATGCTTAAAATATTATATTCTTAACGTCACAAGAACAATTCAAATACCAACTTCCCATGAGTGTAACCGGTAGGAGCCTACCGAATTTTAGCTGACGATGGATATTGGTATGCACCTTTCTTTCCATGAATGCTCGAGTACATCCGTTCATGAACACGCTTGCATCAAAATTTTTGGATCCCTCCCCCATGGAATGAAGCTTACTCTCCATTTAAGAAATTTCAAATATGCTTCCGAGATGACACATAATATGGAACATGCAAACATTACCTTAACCGACCGCCAGGTGGTAGAGTTTGGTCTATCCGAAAAAGAAAATATTTTGACATAAAATGTTATCTTAACTTTTACTTCATAATTTTATTAAATATCTTATTTATTTATTTAAAATAAATATATTTATGTTTTTAGTTATATATATATATATATAAACACTCATACTCTAAACAAATAACTTCACCTAGTAAGTAAAAATACACTTAGCAATAAGGTCCAAGGTTCAAACCGCTCGCATGGGCGAGTGTGTGAGGGGGTAGGTGTGTGGTGGCTTTGTGTTAAATTCCCTATTGATAATTATAGATCTCAACTTTATGAGGGTCATGGTTTGGAGGAGATTGTTCAACCCTATATGTCGGTCATAAGGAGTTTCTCATAATAACCAAAAAAAATACACTTAACAATAATACACATATATATGCATGTTTATATCTAGATGCATTTAGCAGGCATCATGACCTGCATGAATTTTCTTTTGTGGGCTTCCATGTACCCACAAGTCATGGTGCATAAAGCATGACATCATATCCCACCTTACCTAATGCCTACAACCATTGTCTCTGCCAAGGGTGGGTGCTAATATCGTCCAATCCCGCTTGTCGAGAAGTAAATACCTACACCTACACTCACAAATACCTTCAATAGTATCTCATTCTACAAGCAGATAAATAATTATTTAATCAAATAGTGGGTATGTTATAGTAATCCAACCTACATGACAAAGGAACACAAAAAACAATCAAGAGGTCATAAATTAGGAGTTATCACCAAATAAAACCTCAAATGAAGGGAACGAACCCAAAAATGCAACAACCAAAACAAACCAACTCCTAACCTAATTAAAACTGATAAAACAACAAACAAAAAAACTTTCCAAACAAGAAAATAAAGACAAAGCACAAAACATGAAAGCAAAAAATCAAAATAGGAAAACCAAAACTATATACGATAATATACAGTATGGTACAAGATGATGCAAAATTTAGGCCATCATTTTCTTGGATCCCAAACATGATTAGCACACTTTAAAAGATATATATCATGATACACATGCCAAGCTTTACAATTCAACCAAAACAATATTAGGTCACACAATACAAAAACTCTCATTTTGCCTCTCTCACCCCATCGATTTGATTCAATGATATTAGCAATCCCATGTTGCGACTTTGATTCATTAATATTGCAAGCGAATACATGATTTTCAATTATCTTTTGCTTATTAAATGAGGTGTGAATTTTAAAACCTAGTTCATCACTCCTACTTGAGTTTTCATTTTCACAAATATATAGGATTTCCTTCAAATAGGAGGATATTTTTAGAAATTTTGAAGCAAAGTCATCATTTATGCCTTTAGGCCAATCATACTCATGCAATAATTTACAAGCATCTAGGATATCTACTAAATGAGGATCATTAAAATTTTGTATTCTAGATTCAATTATTAAGTGTTGATGAATTTGATTCAACAACTCATGCACATCTACTTCTTTTTCATTCAACAAGATGATCTTATTAGTGGTGTGAGTAGAAATCAACTTAATTTTTTGTCAACCACAAATGGCATTCCATCATTGATAATATTTGAATCCAACAAATAATTAGGCCCACTTTTACCTGGAGTTTGAATGGTTGAACACAAAGTATGAGATTCTACCTTTTGTACATGTTTGTTTACCAAGACTTGGTGAGCCATTGTAATTTCCTTTTTTTCCTCATGGTCTCTATCATCATCATCTTGTAGCCCTTTACCTTCATCAATGACCTCTTCCTCATCCAAAACAAATGAATCATAAGAAACATTTACCATTTCTTCATGTGAGATGGTGATTTTAGCATCCTGCATATCAAGTGAAATAGAAATTTCATTAGTAGGAGTGTGAGAAAATAATGATTCCTCATATCTTCCCCAACCATTATAATAATCATCTTCTAAAATCAAGGGATGAAATTCTATTGCATCTTCACAATATTTGGACTCATCTATCAATTCATTTTCACCTTTATCCACCTTTGAGGACTCAATTATTTCTAAAAGTGGATCAATTCATGCATTTAGCTTTCTATGATTATCCCAATCCTCACTTGTAAATAATGACTCTAAACCTTTCATTTCTAGTAGGTCATTATTTGAAACACATTGGCTTTCTTGATCATCCATTTTAATCCTTTCATTCAACTCTATGGAAGGTCCCAACCTATCACATATTTCAATACTTGTTAGATCTAGGACTCCTCCATTGTCTAAAATAGTATTATTGTGAAAATCATTGAAATTTATCTCAGGAACATGATTCGAAAGATGATCAATATGGGTATCCTAAAATTTATTCGTATTTGAAAGTGATTGTTGATTTTTAATGGTGGGTTGAGGTGCACAAATTGTTGGGTGGGTAAGGGAGGTATTAAATGATGGAGAATTATACAATCCAAAACCCCCACCATAACCTTATAAATTCAATTTTTGTTCAAATGATATTGCTTCAATATAAGCTTGGGATAATGATGTGATTTGAGGTATCCCTCACAAATACATAGATATTGATGGGTCAAGAGCATTGAAATACACTTGGATAGCAACTCCCTCTAGAGTAACATAAGATACCATCAATTGAATATATAACTCATGGAACCTTTCAATAAATAACTTCAAAGATTCATTTGGTCCTTTACGGGTAGCGACAAACTAATTATACATGAGGATTGGGTCAACTAGCTTTTTGTTAAAATGATTGAAGAACATTATCTCTAGTTGAGCCCAAGAATTGATAGAACTTGTAGGTAAACTAAGGTACCAATCATAAGCAAGTTCATCTAATGTAAATGGAAACATTTTGTAAGCAATATCTTCATGCATAATTTACAATTGAATTAAAGTGTTCTTGTATGCCTGAATATGTTCCTCATTCGATTATATTCCATCATGTTCAAGAAATATATCTTGCAAAGAAACATGAAATGAATAACAATTTTCAAATGAATAAATCATCACATTCATCAATTATAATACATGAATTAAACCATAGAAATAACGAACATCCTCCAAGTCGTAAAATTTTAGCATCAATGCAATATCAATTCAAAGACTTTCCAATTAATGAAGTGATCACATGTAAACAAAACCTCGTTAGTCAAAACCAATGCCTTCAAATAACTCTTTCAAGTAACATGAACAAGTTAGCATTTCAGTAGCAATAAAGTAAACTCATTCAGGCCCTCCTTCTTGCACATATATATATATATATATATATATATATATATATATATATATAAAATATATATATATATATATATATATATATAAATATATATAGAATACTATGGCGGCCATAAAAGCTAGACAACCTGCTTTCTTAGCGGCTACCGATTTCGCCATGTATATATATATATATATATATATATTTTAACATGGTGGAATCGGTAGCCGCCAAGAATCTGGGCAAGTTGTCCAGCTTTTATGGTCGCCACAGTATTCTGCGATGTCCACCCCAGAAGCCGGCACACAGATTTTTGTACAGTCTGCCCCTATAATCGCCATGCCACAATCGTTTTAAACCTTTTACGTCGCTAAAAGCACCAAGAAAGGGACAAGCGTTCAGTCCGACGAGGTCCGAGATTTTAACCTTGGACCTCTGCCCCCCTTATGGGGTTTGGATGAACCAATTGGTCTACACCTCGGACCTTTAACACCAAAATTTTGAGTGGTAATTTTTTCCAATTACAAAACCACACTCACAGTTAGGATTTTTATTAGAAACCCCTCTTGCAAAGAAATAAACATTTCTCCAAGGTTCATTTTACTTAATGTGTGCATGTATGCTTGTGAAAATGTATCAAATAAGTTCTAGAATACCTTAGTGATTTGCAAGCAACTGTTAACAAGGGACCTGTGTTGGTATTACTTTATTATGCTATTCTAGTGATTGTTCAAGGAAATTAAAAGAAAAAAATGTGATTGGCCCTCATATGACCATGATGTAAAGTTGAAGTTTATTTTATCTTGAAATATTTTAGATAGATTCTATCTTCTTTTGTTAATTATATTTTAAACAAGTTTTATATTTTTTAAACCTTGCTTTGAGGATGAAATAAAAGACTAAAATCTATCTCTAAAATGTGAACATTGAATGATGAGTGGATTCATTTTATCCTTGCTTTGAAACGTGAACATGAAGTGATGAGTGGATTCATTTTATCCTTTCTTTGAACATGAAATAAAATAATGTAAATGACTAGCTTTGAAAATGTAGTAGCCTTTGTATGCCATATAAATTACCCCCCTTTAATGAAACTATAATTTTCATAAAGGGAAGTTGATTTATTGCTTGTGAACAAAAATGTAAATCCTAAATTTTGAATCTCCTTAAAAATATGAAACCATGTTAAATTCTGAAATTACAAAATTCCTTTTAAAATATGCAAACTTTAAATAATTTTGGAATTTTGAATTTGCTTCAAAGTAACATTGAAACTGATCTAAATGAAACTTTAAATCTTATTCTTTGAATCCATGCATCTCTTTTTTGGATATATATATATATATATATATATATTTTTTTATTTTTTTTTTTTTTTTTTATTCACCGAATTTAAAAAAAAAATGAAAAAAATAGGGTTAGAAAAATAAAATAAAATGAAATAAAACAAATGTTGCAACTCTGAAATTCCCCATAGACCCTACAAACATTAGTATCCTACACAAAAACCAACATTAAAGTGATCCGCATTCACGCAATCCAACCTTCAATGAGGTGCAATATTCTAAGGGAAATATGCAATATATCAAAAATAAAAATCGAGTCTACCATTAACATGCATAAAAACTCGTCAAATTTCCAATATATTAGCAATAAATATTTTCAATATAAACTCAATACGCATGCAGAATACAAACTTCCATTGACATCAATGGTGAAAAACCAAGTCTAGTGGCATGGGAGGAGAAACTCCAAGACAAATCCAGCTCCAAACCCTCTGGTTTCACACCTACAATTCTATCCAAAGTTTTCCAACCCTGTTTCCTTTGCTTCCATGGCCTTTTAAAGCTTTCCAACAATAAAGGAAACTCTTCATTTCATTTTCCCCCCTTTTCATTTGGCTTAGTCACGTAACTTCTTTGTAACTACAATATCTTCCAAATGAAATGCTTCTTCCATAATGTTTTTTGCCTAAAATAAATTGGTAAATATATTCCAAATGAAATGCTTCTTCCATAATGATTTTTGCCAATAATAAATTGGTAAATATCTTCCAAATGAAATGCTTCTTCCATAACATTTTTTTGCTAGCAATGAATTAAATAATGCTTTTCTTTTATTTAGAAACCTATCAACATCAATATAAAGCATTAATTCAAACTAACTTTAATAAAATCATAAAGTCAACATAGAAATTAATACCAAACCAATATGTAAAGAAATATTACCATGCCATGAGAAAAAGAAATGTTATTATTTTGTTTTATTTTATTCATTTATATATATATATATATATATATATATATATATATATATTATTCTTATTTGCTTTTTTTTGTTTTTTAGTTTTTCTTCTATTTTTATTTTATTTTCTTTATTTATTTAAATTTTACTTGTTTTCTCTCTTTTTTTTAATTTTAAATTTGATTTAATTAATTTCAAATGTTTGAATTAGTTTAATTCAAAACATTAAAACTAACCAAAACAATAAAATAATAAAAATAAGAAAGAACCTAACCAACACACCAGACAACTTAAAATAAACCAAAAGGAGACACTAGTCAACACACTAACCTATCAAAATTATCACACAAAAAAACTAAAATTCAACAAAAAATTAAAAATTAAAGGCGGGTCCCAAAGTTTTGGGGCTAGTTGTGCAATGGCCACAACAGAGGGGTCAGGTTTTCGATTGTGCTTTATATTTTGTGCAAAAAATAAACTTATATGTATATTTTTTATTTCTATTTATCCTAGTCATCTTTTTTTTGTCTTTAGTTGGACTTAGACTAGGTTCGACGCAAATATATTTTTAAGGTGCAATAGAGGGAGACCCGATGTGATGGTGATGAGAGAAAAGAGAAAAGATGACAAATGAGACACAATGGAACAGGATGGGTGAGACATGTACATGAAGTGGTGGTGGTTGGACGTAGAAGCTATAGACAATACATGAGAAGAAGCCCTAGAAGAAGGAGGTAATGGTATATTTACAAGTGGGAGGGTGAAATCAACACTAAGGTGCTAGGAATAGGAAGAAAAATGGAATGGAAAACAAGATCTTTAGGTATAAGAATTAAGGAAACCACAAAAAACAAAGTACCTCCATAACTATACTTCGTTAGGGTGTTACCTCTATAACTATATTCTGTCGAGGCACTTGTATCTTTCCTAATAATGCAAAATGTTGAAGCTTCGATATATGATTTCTTTTTTTGTGTATTTTACGTCTTGCAATGATGATACACAGGAACTTATTGTATTGCTCATATTTTTCTTTGGAAATCATTTTTTGTACGCTTTGGCCCATTTTTATCACTGAACTCTTTACTTTGATGACTACCTTCATATACAGCCACATTCAGGTGATCCATTTTGTCAGTTGACAATAGTGCAATCATGTTTCGTAGATATGAGAGGATTCAGCTTGCTTGAACCAGTATTGAATTAGTCATTTATGTTTCTTGATTTACTTTTCTTAGTACGGTCCATAAAATTTTAGTCAGTGAGATGAATCTCATTTGTGTGGTTTAATATTTTCTCCTTTAGAAATTCTTCAAATTTTCATAGCTTTTATGGTTAGGTTCATCTTTATCAGTCCTTGGTGTTGAAAATGTACGATGGCTACCATATACTTGCTGACAGTTATTCACTCAAACATCCGTGAGAACTAAATTTTTCCATTTTTTATGATCCTGCTGGATTCTTCTAACCAATATTTGCTTATTAAGTAGTGAGAACTTATATCCTTGTATGAAAATTTTCTTTTTCCAACATTGACTAGACCAACCAGAAGCTCTATCAGACACCCTTCATAAAAGACTTGTTTTTTTTTCATTTTCTACTCAGCCAATCTTCGACGTCTACCATGGTCTAGCAATTCAATTAATATTAATCTCTTCTCAACTTCATGGTGCAAGGCAGCCATGGAACTCCTTTTTGTGCCTTCCATGTTGACCAATTTCTATCATACACTAGCGCTTGGCAAAACCAATCGCTATTTAGAGTACTGATTTGATGAGCATACCAGTCAACCTTTCACCCCTTTCACTTTTTCCTTTATAAAACACCATGGTACAAACAACCAAGGGGGATAAATTCTTTGTTTTTAGTGGAAACCAATCATTGGGCAGTATGAATAGGGCACACCAATCACTACTCTTCATCATGGCCTATCAAACCAATTGCCATTAAGCTCTCTGATTTTGTGGGTGGACTAGTCAACCTCTATTTTTTTTTGTTTTAATTTTCTCCTAGTACACTTTAGACTTCCTTCACCATGGTGTGTTTTCTTTTATCTTCTAGCATTAGGCCATCACTAAGGGGCACTATGTTTGACAGGCCAAGTTTTGGTAGGTGCTAGGTTTTGGTGGACCAATAAATTTGGATTTCACCTTAATCCATTTTTTTTCTCCCTCCATCATGGTACAAACTTTCCTTTCCTTTACCATGGTGTTAATTGGTTTCTCCTTTAGCGTTAGCCAATCACTAAGCTTTTGCTAAAATGTGGATTAATCACTACTCTCCACTAATGTTAGCGAGTCATTTAAATTCAAATCTCTTATTTAGACTTTGGTATTGAACTCCCTCTCATGGTGTCACCTTTCTTGTCCTTTAGTGCTAATCAATCACCAGTAAGCATTTTGGCTGGAAAACCAATCGTTGATTCTTTTGATGTTTGGCGTACCAATCGTCGATATCCATCGCTAGCTGGTGGATCAATTGGAATTAATGATTAATATCTTGCACCTTCCATGGTATATTATTTCCAAGGGGGAATTTTATTTTCTTTTTGTATCACCCAATCGCTAGCCTGCACCAAGGCCTAGCGAAGCAAACGCTAACATTCTTTTGAATCGTTAGACCAATAGGAATTTTTGTCTTTGAACCTTAGAGAATTTGCATGATGCCTAGGTATTCTAAGGCTAACACTATGCCATATGAAAAATTTGGATGGTTCAAAGGGGAAAATATTAGCTATGTGGTGGTGACTCTTGAAACCTTAGGGAACATGAATAAATCAGGTAAATTTTATAGGATGACTATTTCTAGGGATGACACAAAAGGGGGTGACTACTAGACCTTAGAAAGCTTAAGAAATGATATGGACCACAGAAGACATGAAGGGCTTTATAATAATTTCAATATCTTCACCATTTTCACTTTGTGCTCGTGGTATCAACTGTTTTGTCATCTTCTGCTATCCAATCATCATCCAACACCAAGATAGGGTGGATAAATATAAGCCTTCTATCTCTTAGTAGTGTTTGAACCTCATCCATTCATTTTTTTCCATTTGCCATTGCATGCCATACCTCAGCATATCAATGAGGTTTATATGTTCCTTAGGTTCCATTTATTTTTTTGCATTTGTTTTATTTACCATGGCATCTTCTCTCTTGTCTTCTAGCATTGACCAATTGCCAAGATACACGAGAGGGGTAAACCAATCATTGGTGAGTCTTTAGCCAACAAACCAATGATATATTTTCCATTTTACTTTAGGAAAAAAATGGTAAGTTATATGGCTTAAGTTTAATGAAATGGATGTGGTGGATAAGGTCGTGAACTTGTTGGACCTAGGTGGAGCGAGCATATTTTTATGCCGAAAGGGAGAAACACTATTATGTGGTCATGACCCTTAATTTATTAGAAAAATAAATGTGAGGTGAATCTAAAGAATATAATTGTTGACCTTGGAACTTTAAGGGGAATGGAAATGTTACTATGGGTATTTTTAAAGGACGTGGTAAGGGTATTAATTATTTGGTTGGACTTAGGTGGAAATTGCACAATGGAATTTAAAAGGGTAAAAATTTATGGGTATGAGGGCCTAAAAAAGAAATTTTGGCTTGTGATTTAATATTTGATAGAGTGAATATTATGAAATATTTAATAGGTTAATGGTCTAACCAGGGGGTTGTCACCGTGATTTATTCTAATATGAATTCTAGTAGGGTGGATATAATGATTATAATGTATTTTTGGTAATATGAAGTACATAAATTATGGGTGGCTATAGATAAGTGTGTTAGTGTATGAAGTGGGTACATAAAAAGAATGAATGGGTGAAGGTGAATAGATGATAACTAGATTAATGCAGTGAAAATTTAAGTGAGGATGAATGATAATATTGTGGTAAAGTAGGAATTTTAGGAACGAATTTGTAAAGGATACCCTTGAATGAATTAAGCACAAAAATATCAATATCTATACCTTCCATGACCATGGATACCCTTTTGGAGTAACATGACTATCCTAGAACTTCTCACTCTTGAAATTGACTTTCACATCCTAGAATCACCTAGGCACTCAATCTCGACCACCTTTGAAAAATTAGGGGTGTAATATAAGTTGGGATTTTCTTGAAGCCCAACACACCCCTTGTAGAGGTCACGAAAACCCCTCTTCAAGATGGTTTGTGGGTGTGAGAGAAACCCAGTAGAGTACACCTAAAGATTTTATGATTGTATCAATTGTATCAAGACTTGGTAGCATCCCTAAGAGGGATCTTATTGTAACCTTTGAAAAGTAACAAACTTAATATCAATAAAGGGACACCATTATTTTAATTTTTGTTTTATTACTGTGGTTGCATTTTTTGCTATTTATTTCAATTCTTTTATTTCATTTCTTGGTGTATGAATTTTTTTGGCATTTCACCATGTCTACCTCGGTATGCATTAGGGAATCAAACTTGTAGTATTTTTTATGTTATTGTCTATGAATCTTCTAACTTTGGTGTCTCTTTGGTTGAATGCTATTATATTTATTATTAATTAGCTTGTATTTGTAGGCACTTATTTTCTAGTCATTGCTTTGCAAGATAGTTCTTCTCAACTACAATCCAAATGGATCCTTTATTAGGTACTTAAAATAGCAATGTCTCCACTCTTTCTGGTGGCTCTTCTATTCAGGCTTAATACTTCCACACAAGTTCTCCTCTTTTGAAGCTTCTTCAATACTATCCTCATTCTCTACTCACCAAGGTAACTTTGTCCATGCTCAGATTTATCACCTTAATAATATTGTTTCTCCTTATGGATGGAAACTCTCACATGTTGTGTTATGCAATATATTATTTATGCACCTTCTATCACTAATTTCTTCACACTTAGACTTCAATGTTAGTTTCTCTAACATTATTCTTTGGGTCTCTTTCTTTAACAAATTTCAAATTTTCTTTTCCTCATATGGTTTCTACTTCTTCAATCTCTTTTCAAATTCATAGTTTATATTCCATAAACATCTCCACCTCAATTCTCCTTATCTTTATATTCCACTCTTCTTATCATCAGTAATATTTTTCTAGCTTTACTTGACAATGCTCATAGGTGCTTCATGTATTTGAGCATGATCTCTTTTTTTTGGCTTCATTGGCTCTTCCTTACTAGGTGCTCATATCTTTTGTCTTTACTTTAAAAATAACTTCTTTCTTCACTCAATGTAGGACATTTTCTTAGCACATTCACCTTAATAATCACCTCTTCCAATATGGGCTTCTTATTTCTTTGTTCTTCATTTTGACAAAGGCTTCTTATTTCTCTAGTAACTTCTTCAATACTTCCTTCTCCAATCCACAACTTGGGCAACCTCTGCCCTTTCCTTCACAAATTCAAATTCAAAAACAAATGGCCAAAAATGTAGCTCTCATACCACTGATGATGATTTTACCAAATTATCTTATAGATCCAAAATCAAGGATAAAATAATGTTATCAACTATTTGGCCAATATCAATGAATATCACATTCATGAAATAACAATAATATTACTTAGTAAACAAACTCACAATATTATTTTTTATTCATAAAATATACAAGATATCTACTATAATTTATAATTCTCTTATTATAGTGCATGGAGCTTTGTCTCCATAATATAACATTTCAAATATCCTTTCAATACTTGACTATTTATTTCCTCATAGATGCATCCTTTCCTATTCTTCACGTATGATAAAACTCTCATGACTCTTTAATTACTTACATGAAACTTTGCACACTCTCACACTTTGCACATGTGCACACTTGATTATATGACACTTGGGATTTTCTCACACATTGACACATACATTAGGGAAAATATAAGTCACATTCCCTAATCTAATACTTACAAATACTACCGAATAATGTAATATCTCCAACAAGAAAGATAGTATAAATTTACAAATAAAAGGACAAAAGACATAATTCACAAGGATCTATAAAGTGGAAGGAGTATTAAGAAGACCAAAGCACATGAATAATAACTCATAATTAACTTCAAGAATGCAAAAAGTAGTCTTGGGAATATCCTCTTCTCTAATCCTAATTTGATATAACCCAAAACACAAGTCAAGATTTATAAAGTATTTATCACCTTGCAATTCATCCAATAAATCATCTATAATAGGGATAGAAAATTTATCTTTGATGGTGATCATGTTGAAAGGTCAAAAATCAAAACACATGCACCAAGAGTTGTCCTTGTGTTACATCATAACCATCGATGAGGAATAAAGACTGATGCTTGGATGGATAATTTATTGGTCCAACATATCCTAGACTAACTTCTTAATCTTACACTTTTTGGGTTGTCTATAGTGGTAAGGACAAACATTTGGAGGTCAACTTCCAAAAACTAGGTGGATGGCATGATCATGTGTGTTTGGGGGGGGACCCATTGGTTTTCCAAATACATCTACATAAAAATCAATAATAGTTTGAAATTCTAAATAAAAATTTGTAATAAGTGGCTCATAATACAAAACTTCCATGCAACGGACTTGGGAAAAGAATCCATGAACATATATCTTTAATATATTTTCCATGTCATGGGATTTTACCAACTTAGAAGGAGGAGGTTGGATTCCTTCGATACAAAGGATCTTATGGTTCTCCATCCATTTTACATATAGTCATTATAAATTAATAGTAACATTACCAAAGATGAGATAGTCATTGTGCTATAAAAATGACATCTACACTACCTAGAATCATGGCAAAGAGATGGTCAAAATAAGTGTATTCACCCATATATATGTTATATTTAATCATATGACCCACACACTAAGTTGTGTCCCCATTTGCAATCAATATTAGAATTTATCTTGGGTCAAAGTATTGATATGCAATCTGAAGATTTTATTATTTTGTTAATGATAAATTTATGTGTACTACCTAAATCTATCAACAAATTAATATGTTAACATTTGAGGAATCCTTGTACCTTGATGATATGGTGATTATAGAGCCCTATTAGAAAAAATATAAATATATCCATGGTATTAACCTTGTGCTCAAATTTTGGTACTTCGTTTGATATCTCATATTGTAAAGAATCGTCTTCTTCATTTTTAAATGTTGTTGCTAGATCAGCTTCCATGAGGAAGTTACATCATTATTCACAAGCCTAATCATAGGGATATAACAAAAGAATCCTTGGGGGTTTTTCATCATTCGATTATTGAAATAGGATCATCAAAAATTGAAACCTTCTCATGGTTTGGGATAGAATAAATCTATCTTCTTTTCTACTACCAAATTCACACATTCAACATTCTCAAGGAAGTATGGACTATTCATATCATTTTTCCACCATATATCCTCCTTAATTCTATGGAAAAAGGCTTAGACCACCACTTCTAGATCTAAATAATAGGTATAAGTGAGCAGTCATGTGAACTTTACACAATAATCCTCAACCAATATTATTTTCTTAGTTTACATCAAGTGGACCACATACAAAGTAGAAGAGTCCTTGTCAAACTTATAAAGTAACAATACCTTGAATTTTGGCCAATAAATAAAGCATCTATGACAAGGGATATCCCATAACAACCATTTATGAGCATGAGTTACCAACTTAGTAGCAACCAATATAACACATCCTTCATCAAGAACACAGTGTAAATTGGAGATGCTATCCATGTTGGATATCCAACCATGTGGATCATCACCTTCAAAGGGTGGAATTTCAATGTGTAGAATGGGAATATTAAGAGGTCAAAAAATAAGATGAACAACTCCTCCTATAGAGGGATCAATATTAGTAGCCAAACCTAAGTTAAATCCACCTATACCTAGAAGAGTGACTTTGAAAATATAGGGATCATGTGACCACCATAGGATGCTAGAGATCTAAGACCGAATAATGGTTACTAATAGATGTGTAACAACTCAAATCTAGCCCACTTTGGTGTCCAACCCATTCATGCCTATTGGATTCTCAAAGTGAAAATTTTGACCAGTTTCAAGGTTACATAATAGAATATAAGGAAAATTTTGAATGATCACCCAATATTTTATTAGTATGAGGTATAGAAAGTTCCCATGTTTGGTTATATTGATCACTGCAGATGATAACCCAAGTGGTCGATATTGGCAAGATCCCATAGAAAGGTACCTTTTTTTGAACCTATCCTCTCATCCCAAGAACCTAGGTTCACAACTGGGGTTATCCTCTAGGGCCCATAACACCTAGAGGATGGACGTATAATTCTTCATCCCTTAGCATGAAGGACTATAGGTTCACTTGACCTTTTTACTATCCTAAAATTTTATAATCATGAAAAGGAGTTAGCATACTATACCTTGTTCCTAGTTGAAATTCCACCTACCCTTGAGTCAACTAGGGTCCACAATTACCTTGGATTGGTTCCATGTATCACTTTTCATTGCATGACTGATGACGAGACATCCCATACCATTTTGTGACTAAGTGAACTCCCTATTATCTAATGGACAAGATACCCTTTACCATAATACTAGTTTAGAAGCCTAGAGGTAATGTCCCATACTACCCCTCGTTACCTTCCCATCATGGTCCTTCCCATAAGGAGTGCAGCTATCCTCAAATCATAGTGATTACCTTCCCTGCAACCATCAACATTGGATATTTATAATTTTCAAATATTGTCCTTCCTGCAATATTTGATATAAGTTCTACCATCCTCTAGATGGTTTATTGAAAATCATCATGATATAGAAGAAAAACTTGGGAGTTTTAACTACGGTGACAAGGGTTTACTATTCAATAATGTTATCCACAATATGTTGCTCATGACTAGCTCTTAAAAGAGGTCTTATAAAGAACTTTATATTTAAATCAAATGAAATAAAGTAAAATAATTTTCTTGTGAAAGGAATATACTATCTTCCCTTATAATTAATCATCTAAAGAATTAAACTTTTATTGATCCCATAAGTCAACTTCTACTAAAGGTTAAAATGTCTAGCATACTCTTTTACCTAAAGAAATGGAGTTTTACTAAAGAAAAATGAACCCAAGATTTCATAGTAAACTCATTTATTTAGTACACTCTATAATTATATTTAATAAATCTTTAATCAAAAGTCAAAGTTTCTAAATTTTGAAACTCGAGCAAAGAAAAATTAATTGTTGTTATATTTTAGTGATGCCTTTCACTAGACTACATCAGGATTTTGGTTTGAATTTCAAGTTATATCCCATAGTGTTAATTTCATACATTATTTGAGATATTGATTAGCAAATGCTTATCCATCCTCCCATTTACTTAAAAGAGCTACGTGGTGGCTAGAAATGGGTTTAATCTTCCAAAGGTCAGTGGTGTTATATATATAAATACATATATCACACTTTTTAAACTTTAGAACTTTATATAATAAGATAAAAATGGTTTGGAACTAGCTTTTCTAATCTAATTAATAGGGACGATGACTAGCTTGTTCATCAATGAAAGTGAAGTAATCAAAATTCAAATAACTTAAACTGCTACCTACAATTTAAATGATAAATGACACCTTAAAATATCGTTGTTTGGATCCAAATAGAGACTCTACTTTAAATGTGACTTTCCTTGAGTTCATTATAAAACATCCAACAGTCAGATGTCTCAACTAATTATTAAAGGTATTATATGATATTATTGTGTCCTACTTGGATAATCTTTAAATTTATGATAAACTAATTATTAAAGGTATTATATGATTTTATTGTGTCCTACTTGGATAATCTTTAAATTGATGATATTCTGGAAGCTATACTCAAACAAGGGTAAATATCTCCAACAAACTAAGATATTTGATATATTTTTATTGGTAATAAACTTTCATATAATCAAAGCATTATTATCTTCACCAAACTGACCATTAGGGCAATTGTTTACTAGATTATACATGTTTGTCATTGTACATTTGAGATAGCAAATACAATTTCTTTAAAATGTAAATTTTAGTCTATAACTCAATATTAAAGATGTTGAGCTACATATGGCACTCCTTATAATGTTTTTGGATAGCACACAACAGTAACAACCGATGCTACACAATTATAACATAAAGAATAAAATTAATGCTTTAACAATTATTTTATAAACTGTTATCTTGAAATCCATCAATAAATTCAGCTATGCAGATTTTACAAAGAGTGTATCCGTAAATAATTTAACTAGATACAGAATTAAGTTCACAAAATACTTCACTTTCCACACATCACAAAAGAGAGAAAATTTACTTCAAAATAAGGTTAAATATTTATTTACAAAATATTTGTTTTAAAATATTTTACAAAGGATACGTAATAGAAAATTGAAACATTGTTGGACTTGAGTGGAACCTACACATCTACAAGATATCTAATCTATAAATTTCATTTGTTACATAACAATAGTAATGATATCCAACTGAAAATTCAAATTTAGCCACGGCAGGCCAAATTAAGAATGGATATCAACTTGAAAACTTAATATGTGGTTCACAAACAACACATTCGCTACTTGTAGGCTCAACTAGGGTCATCTATTGGCCTCAAAATATCACCAGCCAAGAGGTAGTGACTTTGTCTTCCCTAGGCAAAATGAATTTTCCTCCGCATATTACTAGTAAGAACTCATGCCATGAACATGATTTCTCCCTAATTTTTGTAGAAATATTAAGGTTGTGGTATGTTAGGTCAACACAACCCTATAAAAATAAATGCAATGCAGTCTTTTCTATATGCTTTCTTTAATGTACACCCAAATGCATAACACACAAAACTCATTCATCACTATATAGGAATCTTCATTTAAGAGCAAAACAAAGCTTTATAATTATAATTTTTATTTTCTCCTCTAAATTTTAGCCACCCATCAACCAGCACGTAGAGATACACTAGTCTAATTTTTTTATTAAGGATCTTTCTAAAAACACGGATTCGCAACAATATTCTTTGCTAATTCCTTAAGCTCATAATAATATACATGGGTCATTTGCTCAACCTCTATAGAACCCAACAATTCACTTAAAGGTACTAAAAAAAATTATTAATTCATATACCATTTGCATACAATTAACACAACATTCATTTACTTCATTATGCAGTGATGAAGGTAGCATATAATCATCTAGAAATAACAAGAACTCTGACCTGACTATGAATCTATGTACTTGATTCTTTCTCCAATTCAGTAGTGTCGATGCCATACCATTACTACTATTCACACTCAATCAATAGAAGCAATAAGGTATTATCATTCTAACAGGTGTACAGATTCATGCAAAAGTTCAATTCAATAGGTGTCAAATGGCAATCTGGCTCCTTTTTTTTTACATTAAATGTTATATGCATTCTTTTACATTTTATTTTATTTTTATCTTTTTATTTTATTTTATTTTAATTATTATTATATATTTTTATTATTTATTATTTTATTTTATTTGTATTTATATAATTAATTTATAAACTATTTAATATAAGCAAACATACCACAATCATTTTAATTATAATATATTATTTTTTAGCAGATCAACATGACATAAAATGCAGGAGATTTTTTTCATGAATGCAGTTATATGGATGTAAATTTTATGGGTTTCCATGTACTCACGGATCGTGGTGTTTTTCACACCTCCATCATATGCCTCCTTAACTCATGTAGATAACCTTTATATTTATGCCTGGAGGAGGGTACCCGATTCCTTAGGATTAATCTTACTAGAGGATGGATGCATGTTCCTGCATCCACAAGTAGTATTATGCCCTAGGAATTAAATAAGCATATAATAAGAGTTCTAGTGGGGTTGTTACATGCTTCCCCACCAAGAATAAATATAGTCCCTGTATTTACAATGTGTACTTAAATAAAATTATGCATTTTCAAACCATAAACAATAGGTGCATTTAGTATAATGCCATATTAAAAAATTTCATATTCATCCAAAGATCTATATAAATATTATAATGTTCATTCAAATAGATGAGTAAATTGTGTTTGCACATTAGCCATATTATCCTATGTGGTATTCTTTTAGAGTATTGATCCCACTCAACCTTACACCGATCCATTTCTCTTTTCCTCAACTATTTGGTTTGAAAATCAATAATTTTGATTAGACATACTTCAATGTAGTGGAGATCGAACATCTGCAAGTGGGAAACATTCCAAATATGATAAGGATCTGCAACATAGTTCCTAAGGAGGGACTCATGGAAGGTACCATGAATTTTGGACAAATTGGGTGGTAGGGCCAACTTATAGGTAACAATACTGATTCTGTCAACAATCTCAAAAGGTTTTATAATCGAGCTTGGAAGATTTAATTGAGCTTTTTTGAAGGTTTCACCCTCAATAATACTCTATCTCCCATAGATAATTTTCCTACTATCATTTTAGGTTTAGCATAGCTCTTTTCATGATCTAAGGCTATCTTAAGCCTATGATGTATTCTTTCAATTGTTCTCCCATTTGTTTGACAATATCTAGTCTGATCACTCCTTGATATTTTGAATTATCCCATGATAAAGGTGTCCTGCACCTTCTTCCATATAGAGCTTCAATTAGAGCTATACCCAATGTGATATGATAACTATTATTATTAAACTAAAGGTAGTCTTACCATTTATTTTTATGATCTAGGTAATATATTTGTAGCATTCCTTCAAAGACTTGGTAAGTCATTCAGGGAATATCCCTAAATTCATTCAACATAGGGTATTTATGGAATAGTTTGGAGTTAGGCTATATAAACTACACCACCATTTTTTATAGCCTTCTTGCATAGTCAATAAAATATGTGGTCTAAATTATTCATGATCGTAGTGGACTTGAATATACTGCTTAGACTCATCTATGAAGTCTAACCATCTCTCTTCAAAGTTTAGAAGGGTTTTATGAGTTTTAAGCCTATCTACACCCAATGATATCAAATGTATGTAGGTGAGCTACATATAAATACCAATTAATATTTTCTTAAGGTAGGATGGTTTGTGGGTGAAAAATACATTGATTGACTGTACAGGTTTACCCTGACCCATTCGACCTTCCACCTATTAGCCCAAAATATTGGCCTTGTCAGTATGTCCTTCATAAGACTAGTGGAAATAAAACTATTCGTAGCTCCACTATTAAAATTCGTATATCTCTACCATATATTTTATCATTCAAAGAAAGGGTGTAACCATTTATAGTGATATTACCTATAGTAGCATAGATCTAATGAGTGGACCCTTCTGCTATCTTCTTCTTATAAGCCCTTTATGGAAATTTGTTTGTGTCATGTGATCCACCACATACATAGCGTCCATCAGGAGGAATTCTATCATTTTCCTTATCCTCAATTCTATTTTTTGGTTTTGTTTCTTTCCCTTTATCTTGTACTGGAGGTTTTTGCTCATTCCTCCTGATAAAACTTTTCCTCTCTCCTATCTCTATCATCTTGAAACCTATTCTTTTTTCTGCTATCATTCCTGGACATATTCCTATCCTTAGCCCTTTTTTGTTGATCCTTCTCCCATCTAATAAATCTTGCACTCTTTCTCTTCCTAAGATTTTCTTTATCCTTATTAGATGCTCTCTGATAGTTGTAATAATCTCTTCTATATTTTTGGTTCGTCTCCTCCTGCCAAGCTAAATCATAAGCTTTGGAGAGATCCTCAAGATTGAGTAAGCTAACAATAGATCCTATATTTGGGTGTAACCCCAAAATAAACTTTTGCACATTGATTTATTCTTTATTATCATACTCAAGTATGTACTTCAAAAAATAAAAAATATTTTATAATACTCATGAACATGCATATTCTCTTGATGCAAATTATAGAATTCAGTAAATTTCTCTACATAAAATTGCTTGGTCAAAAATATCTTCTTGAATTCCTCCAAAAAAGTATCCCATGGGAGGTCAGCTACTTCAATATTCTTGCTCTTTTTATAGGTAGTCCACCAATCTAGGGGTATTCATATTAAGTGGACAACCACCCAAGATGTTTTGGATTCAAATGTAAGAGGTCTCATAGAGTAGTAGCTCTCAACTTCACTCAACCAGTTTTCTGTTGCATCTCCATCCTTTCCATCAAACTCGAAAATTTCAAACTTTTTCAAATATTTAGGTAATTCTTTCCCCACTCTTTTCCTAATGTTTTCATCTAGGGATATCTCATCTGGTCCATTCTCATACCCTTTACCCTTAGTTAGATTCTCAATTATCTTCTGCTACTAGATTATCAATTCATGCTACTAGACCATACAAGCCCTCTACTACTCCATATGCTCCCTTTGTTGATTCATTTATTGTTCCATATGCTCCCTTTGTTGATACATCTAAATTTGGAGTAACTACTTTATCTTGGCTAGATTCTCATCTATCTTGATAGGTTCTCTAGTCTGTGCCTCATTAATTTTACTCACTGGTTTTATTCTTTGGGATCTATCTTTCACTGTCTCATCTTTGACTTCCCTACTTTTATCTTTTCTGATTACCTTGTGAAGTCATTTACTTGGATCGATAGCTTGACCTCTCGATTGAGATATCGTTGGATTCTTTTATGAGCTCCCCCTCAATTTCGATACCATTTTATCCTTAAATGCATAAGGGCTATATTAATTGTTAAATTTAGGCTCTTCCAAGCTCACATAGTTAACATAAATTTCCTACAATATAATATTTAGATACTTAGGTTCTATCAATCTAGAGCTTTGATACCAACTATAAAAACCTAGATCTAACCCACCTAGTTGTCCAACCCAGTCCTGCCCATTGGATTCTCAAAGTAGAAAATTTTACCAATTTCAAGCTTACATAATAGAACTTAAGGAAAAAGTTGAATTATCACCCAAAATTTTATTAGTATGAGGTATAGAGAGTTCCCACATTTGGCTATATTGATCACTACAGATGATCGCCCAAGTGGTCGAGACTGGTCAGATCCCATAGAAAGGTACCTTTTTGTGAATGTATCCTCTCATCTCGAGAATCTAGGTTCACGGTTGGGATTATCCTATAGGACCCGTAACACCTAGAAGGTGGATGCATAATTCCCCATCCCTTAGCATGAAGGACTTTAGGTTCATTTGACCTTTTTACTATCCTAAAATTTTATAATTATGAAAATGGGTTAACATACTATACCTTGTGCCTAGCTAAAAGTCCACCTTCCCTAGAGTCAACTAGGGCCCACCATTACCTTGGATCAAGTCCAGATATCACTTGTTATTTTACGATTGATGATGAGATGTCATATACCATCTTTTCACTGAGTAAACTTCCAATCATCCAATGGGTAAGAGACCCCTCACCATACTCCTTGTTCAGTGTCCTAGAGATGACATCCCATACCACACCTTGTTACCTTTCTGTCTTGATCCTTCCCATTATGAGTGCAGCCACCCCCGAATCACAAATAATTGCCTTCCCTGCAACCATCAACATTGGGTGTTTATAATTTTTAAAGATTTCCCTTCCTGCAATCTCTAATATAATTGATATTC
The DNA here is from genome assembly GCA_028583015.1 of Wollemia nobilis. Classification (NCBI taxonomy): domain Eukaryota; kingdom Viridiplantae; phylum Streptophyta; class Pinopsida; order Araucariales; family Araucariaceae; genus Wollemia; species Wollemia nobilis. The sequence continues at coordinate 19,036,086 of JAQPPZ010000521.1, forward strand.
ATCATGATGTAGAAGGAAAACTTGGGAGTTTTAACTAAGGTGACAAGGGTTTACTATTCAATAATGTTATCCATAAGATTTTGCTCATGAGTAGCTCTTTAAAAGAAGTCTTATAAATAAATTTATATTTAAATCAAATGAAATAAAGTAAAATAATTTTTTTGTAAAAGGAACATATTATCTTCCATTATAATTAATCATCTAAAAAATTAAACTTTTATTCATCCCAAAGTCAACTTGTACTAATGATTAAAAATCTATCATACTCTTTTAACTGAATAAATGGAGTTTTACTAAAGAAAAATGAACCCAGGATTTCATAGTAAAATTATTTATTTAGTACACTCTATAACTATTCTTAATAAATCTTTAATCAAAAGTCAAAGTTTCTAAATTTTGAAAATCAAGCAAAGAAACATCAGTTTTTGTTATACTTTAGTGACTTCTTTCACTAGACTACGTCAAGGTTTTGATTTGAATTTCAAGTATACCATAGTGTTAATTTCATACATTATTTGAGATACTAATTAGCAAATGCTTATCCATCCTCCCATTTACTTAAAAGAGCTACGTGGTGGCTGGAAATGGGTTAATTCTTCCAAAGGTCAGTGTCGTTATATATAAATACATATATATGTCACACTTTTTAAACTTTAGAACTTTATATAATAAGACAAAAAAAATTGGAAATAGATTTTCTAATTTAATTAACAAGGATGATGACTAGCTTGTTCATTTATGAATGAAGTAATCAAAATTTGGTATAACTTAAACTCCTACCTATAATTTAAATGATAAACAACACCTTAAAACATAGTTTTTCGAATATAAATAAATACTCTACTTTAAATGTGACTTTCCTTGAGTTCGTTATAAAAATTCCAACAGCCGGATGTCTCAACTAATTATTAAACTAAAGGTATTATATGATTTTATTGTGTCCTACTTGGATAATCTTTAAATTGATGATATTCTGGAAGCTATACTCAAACAAGGGTAAATACCTCCGACAAACTAATAAATTTGATATATTTTGATTGGTAATAATCTTGCATATAATCAAATCATTATTATATTTGCCAAACCGACCATTAGGGCAATTGTTTACTAGATTATACATGTTTGTCGTAGTACATTTGAGATATCAAACACAATTAATTTAAAAAGTAACGTTTAATTTATAACTCAATAAAAAATATGTTGAGCTACAGATGGCACTCCCTAGAACATTTTTGGATAACACACAGTGATAGCAACTGATGCTACACAATTATGACATAAAGGATAAAAAAATGCTTTAACAATTATTTTATAAACTGTCATCTTGAAATCCATCAATAAATTCAGCTATACAGATTTTACAAAGAGCATATCTGGAAATAATTTAATTATACACATAATTAAGTTCACAAAACACTTCACTTGCCACACATCGTAAAATATATAAAGTTTACTTCAAAATAAGGTTAAATACTTATTCGTAAAAAGGTTCATTTTTAAATATTTTACAGAGGATACGTAATAGAAAATTGAAACATAGTTGGACTTGAGTGGAACCTGTACATCTACAAGGTATCTAATCTAAAATTTTTATTTGTTACACAACAATAGTAATGATATCCAACTGAGAAGTCAAATTTAGCCACATCAGGCCAAATTAAGAATGGATATCAAATTGAAACCTTAATACGTGATTCACAAACAACACGTCCACTACTTGTAGGCTCAACTATGGTCATCTATTGACCTCAAAATATCACCAGCCAAGAGACGATGAATCTGGCTTCCCTAGGTACAATGAATTTTCCTTTGCATCTTGCTGGTAAGAACTCGTGCCATGAACATGATTTCTCCCCAATTTTGGTAGGAAATATTAAGGTTGCAACAAGTTGGGTCAGCATAGCCCCACAAAAATGAATGCAATGCAGTCCTTTTCCTATATGCTTTCTTTAATGTGCATCCAAATGCATAACACACAAAACTCATTCATCACTCTACAAGAATATTCATTTAAGAGCAAAACAAAGCTTTATAATTATAATTTTTATTCTCCTCTAAATTTTAGCCACCCATCAACCAGCACGTAGAGATACACTAGTCTATTTTTTTTAAATAGTCTTTAAGGAGCTTTCTAAAAATATAGATTCACAACAATATTCTCTCCTAATTCCTTAAGCTCATAATATTATACATGGGTCATTTGCTCAACTTCTATAGCACCCAACTATTCGCTTAAAGGTACTAAAACAAATTATAAATTCAAATACCATTTACATACAATTAACACAACATTCATTTACTTCATTATGTAGTGATGAAGGTAGCATGTAATCATTTAGAAATAACAAGAACTCTGACCTAACTGTGAAGCTCTGTACTTGATTCTTTCCCCAATTCAGTAGTGTCGATGCCATACCATTACTATTATTCACACTCAATAAATAGAAGCAAGAAGGTATTCTCATTCTAACAGGTGGACAGATTCATGCAAAAGTCCATTTCAATAGGTGTCAAATGGAAATCCGGCTCTTATTTTTTTTACATTAAGCGTTATATGCATTCTTTAAAATTTTATTTTATTTTTATCTTTTTATTTTATTTTATTTTAATTATTATTATATATTATTATTATTTATTATTTTATTTTATTTATATAATTAATTTATAAACTATTTAATATAAGCAAGCATACCACAATCATTTTAACTATAAGATATTATTTTTTAGCATACCAACATGACATAAAATGTAGGAGATTTTTTTTCATGAATGCAGCTATATGGATACAAATTTTATGGGTTTCTATATACTCACAAACCGTGGTGTTTTTCACACCTCCATCATATGTCTTCTTACATCATGTAGATAACCTTTATCTTTCTACCTAGAGGAGCATACCCATTTCCTTGGGATCGGTCTTACTGGAGGATGGATGCATGTTCCTACATCCAGAAGCAGTACCATGCCCTAGGAATAACATAAGCATATAATAATAGTTCTAGTGGGGCTTTTACATGCTTCCCTTCCAGGAATAAATACAATCCATGTGTTTATAATGTGTACTTAAATAAAATTATGCGTTTTCAAATCATGAACAATAGTTACATTTAGTATAATGTCATATCAAACAAGTTCATATTCATCCAAAGATCTATATAAATATTATAATGCTCATTCAAATAGATGAGTAAATTGTGTTTGCATATCAACCACATTCTCCCATGTGGCATTCTTTCATAGTATTGATCCCACTCGACCTTACACTAATCCATTTTCCTTTTCCTCAAATATTTGGTTTGAAAATCAAGAATTTTGATTAGACGTACTTCAATGTAGTGGAGATCAAACATCTACAAGTGGGAAACATTCCAGATATGAGAATAATATACAAGATACTTTCTAAGGAGGGACTCATGGAAGGTACCATGAATTTTGTACAAATTGGGTGGTAGGGCTAACTTATAGGCAACAAGACTAATCTTTTCAACAATATCAAAATGTCTTATAATCAAGCTTGAAAGATTTAATTGAGATTTTTTGAAGGTTTCACCCTCAATAATACTATTTCTCCATAGATAATTCTCTTGGTGTCCTTTTAGATTCAGCATAGCTCTTTTCACGATCTGAAGCTTCCTTAAGCCTTTGATGTATTCTTTCAATTGTTCTATCATTTTTTTATAGTATCTAATCCAGTCGCTCTCTGATATTTCAAATTATCCCATGATAAAGGTGTCTAGCACCTTATTCCATATAGAGGTTCAATTGGATCTATACTCAATACGATATGATAACTATTATTATTCAACTGAAGGTAGTCTTCCCATTTAGTTTTATGATCTACGCAATATATTTGCAGTATTCATTCTAAGACTTGGCAAGTATTTCAAGGAATATCCCTAAATTCATTGAACATAGGGTATTTCTAGAATAGTCTGGAGTTAGGCTATATAAACTACACCACCTTTTTTTATAGCCTTCTTGCATAGTCAAAAAAATATATGGTCTAAATGAGTCACGATCGTAGTGGACTTGAATATATTGCTTAAACTCATCTGTGAAGTCTAACCATCTCTCTTCAAATTTTAGAAGGGCTTTATGCGTTTTGAGCCTATCTACATCCAATATGATATCAAATGTATGTATGTGAGCTACATATAAATTCTAACTAATATTTTCTTAAGGTAGGGTGGTTTTTGGATCAAACAGATATTTATTGACTATACAGGTTTACCCAGACCCGTATTCAACCTTCCACCCATTAGCCCAAAATATTGGCCTTTCTGGTATGTCCTTCATAATACTAATGGAAATAAATTTATCCATAACTCCACTGTTAAAATATGTATATCTCTACCATATAATTTATCATTCAAAGGAAGGGTGTAACCATTTAGAGTGAGATTACCTATAGTAGCATAGATCCAGTGAGTGGACCCTTCTACCATCTTCTTCTTATCAGCCCTTTATGAACATTTGTTTGCATCATGTGATCCATCATATACATAGCATCCATTAGGAGGAATTCTATCATTTTCCCTATCCTTAATTTTATTTTTTGACTAGAGGTTTTTGCTCGTTCCTCCTGATAAAACTTTTCCTATCTCTCCTATCTCTATCTTGAAACCTATTCTTGTTTCTGCTATCATCCCTGGACCTATCCTTATCCTTAGCCATTTTTTGTTGATCCTTATCCCATATAATAAATCATGCACTCTTTCTCTTCCTAAGATTTTATTTATCCTTCGTAGATGCTCTCTGATAGTCGTAATAAACTCTTCTAGCTTTTTGGTTCATCTTCTCTACCGAGCTAAATCATAAGCTTTAGAGATATCCTCAAGATTGAGTAAGCTAATAATGGATCCTATCTTTGGATGTAACCCCAAAATAAACTTTTGCACATTGATTTCTTCTTTATTATCATACTCAAGTGCATACTTCAACATCTGAACAAATATTTTATGATACTCATGAATAGGCATATTCTCCTGATGCAAATTATAGAATTTAGCAAATTTTTCTACATAAAAATGCTTGTTCAAAAATATCTTCCTGAAATCCTCCATAAAAGTATCCTATGGGAGGTTAGAGGTTAGATACTTCAATATTCTTTCTACTTTTATAGGTAGTCCACCAGTCTAGAGCTAGTCCTGTTAGGTGGACAATCACCCAAGATGTTTTGGATTCAAATGTAAGAGGTATCATAGAGTAGTAGCTCTCAACTTCACTCAACCAGTTTTCTGCTGCATCTCCTTCATCCTTTCCATCAAACTTGGAAATTTCAAACTTTTTCAAATATTTAGCTAATTCTTTCCCCACTCTTTTCTTGATGTTTTTGTTTTAGGGATCTCATTTGGTCCATTCTCAAGCCCTTTACCCTTAGTTATATTCTCAATTATCTTTTGCTACAATTCATGTTGCTAGACCATCTAAGCCTTCTACTACTCCATATGCTCCCTTTATTGATTTATATGTTTCTCCATATGCTCCCTTTATTGATTTATATGTTTCTCAATATGCTCCCTTTGTTGATCCATCTAACTTTGAAGTAACTAGATTATTTTGGCTAGTTTCTCGTCTTCCTTTACAGGTTCTCTAGTCTGTGCCTCAAGAATTTTACTCATTGGTTTTGTTCTTCGGGGTCTATCTTTCACTTTCTCATCTCTGACTTCCTTACTTTTATATTTTTTGATTACCTTGTGAAGTCCTTTACTTGGATCAGCAGCTTGGCCTCCTGATTGAGCTATTGTTGGATTCTTTGATGATCTCCCCCTCAATTTTAATGTCATTTATCCTTGAACACATAAGAGCTATATTAATTATTAAATTTAGGCTCTTCCAAGCTCACATAGTTAACACAAAATTCCTATAATATAAGGTTTAGACACTTAGGGTTTCATAATCTAGAGCTCTGATACCAACTGTAATAACCTAGATCTAACCCACCTGGTTGTCCAACCTAGTCCTGCCCACTGGATTCTCAAAGTGAAAAATTTGACCAATTTCTAGCTTACATAATAGAACATAAGGAAAAAATTGAGTGATAACCTAACATTTTATTAGTACGAGGTATAGAAATTTCCCACATTTAGGTATATTTATCGCTACATACGATCACCCAAGTTGTTAAGACTGGCCAGATCTCATAGAAAGGTGCCTTTTTTGAACTTATCCTCTCATCTCGAGAATATAAGCTAATGACTGGGATTATCCTATAGGATCCATAAAACCTAGAGGGTGGAAGTGTAATTCCCCATCCCTTAGCATGAAGGACTATAGGTTCATTTAACCTTTTTACTATCTTAGAATTTTATAATCATGAAAATGGGTTAGCATACTATACCTTGTGCCTAGCTTAAAGTCCACCTTCCCTAGAGTCAACTAGGGCCCACCATTACCCTATCTTGGGTCCAGGTATCACTTGTTATTGCACTATTGATGATGAGATGTCCCATACCATCTTGTCATTGAGTAAAATTCCAATCATCCAATGGGTAAGATACTCCTCATCGTACTACTTGTTCAGTATCCTAGAGGTGACGTCTCATACCACCCCTCGTTACCTTCCTATCCTAATCCTTCCTAGCAACCGCCCTTGAATCACAGCGATTGCCTTCCCTACAATCATTATCATTGGGTGTTTATAGTTTTTAAATATTTCTCTTCTTGCAATCTCTGATATAATTGATATTCATATTTATGTAGAAGAAAAACTTGGGAGTTTTAACTAAGGCAACAAGGGTTTACTATTTAATAATGTTATCCACAAAATGTTGCTCATGAGTAGCTCTTTAAAAAAGATCTTATAAAGAAATTTATATTTAAATCAAATGAAATAAAGTAAAATATTTGTTTTGTAAAAGGAACATATTATCTTCTCTTATAATTAATCATCTAAAGAATTAAAATTTTATTCATCCCAAAAATCAAGTTGTACTAAAGATTAAAAGTCTAGCATAGTCTTTCAACTAAAGAAATTGAGTTTTACTAAAGAAAAACAAACCCAAGATTTCATGGTAAACATTTTTTTAGTAAACTCTATAACTATTCTTAATAAATCTTTAATCAAAAGTCAAAGTTTCTAAATTTCGAAACTCAAGCAAAGAAATATATGTTTTTGTTATATTTTAGTGACTTCCTTCACTAGACCACGTCAAGGTTATGATTTGAATTTCAAGTTATATCCCATAGTGTTAATTTCATACATTATTTGAGATATTGATTAGCATATGCTTATCCATCCTCCCTTTTACTTAAAAGAGCTACGTGGTGGCTGGAAATTGGTTTAATCTTCCAAAGGTGAGTGGTTATATATATATATATATATATATCACTTTTTAAACTTTAGAAATTTATATAATAAGACAAAAAAATTGGAAATTGCTTTTCTAATCTAATTAACATGGATGACGACTAGCTTGTTCATTTATGAAAGTGAAGTAATCAAAATTCAATATAACTTAAACTGCTACCTATAATTTAAATAATAAACGACACCTTAAAAAATCGTTGTTTGAATCTAAAATAGAGACTCTTCTTTATATGTGACTTCCCTTGAGTTTGTTATAAAACATCCAATAGTCGAACGTCTCAACTAATTATTTAACTATAGGTATTATATGATTTTATTGTGTCCTAATTGGATAATCTTTAAATTTATGATATTTTGGAAGCTATACTCAAACAAGGGTAAATATATCCAACAAACTAAGATATTTGATATATTCTGATTGGTAATAAACTTGCATATAATCAAAGCATTATTATCTTCGTCAAGCGGGCCATTAGGGCAATTGTTTACTAGATTATACATGTTTTTTGTAGTACATTTGAGATAGAAAATATAATTAATTTAATAAGTAAATTTTAGTTTATAACTCAATATACAATACATTGAGTTGTAGACATCACTCCCTAGAACGTTTCTGGATAACACACAACAATAACAACTGATGCTACACAATTATAACATAAAGGATAAAAATAACCTTTTAACAATCATTTCATAATCGTCGAAATGAACGCTTGTCCCTTTCCTGGTGCTTTCAGCAGTGTAAAAGGTTTATAATGATTGTGGCATGGTGGTTATAGGGGTGGACTGTGCAAAGATCTGTGTGGCAGCTTTTGGGGTGGACAACGCAAAATACTGTGGTGGCCATAAAAGTTGGACAGCCTGCCCATATTTGTGGCAGCTACCGATTCCACCATGTAAATTTAAAAAAAAAACAATCATTTTATAAATTGTTATCTTGAAATGCATCAATAAATTTAGCTATGCAGATTTTACAAAGAGCGTATTTAAAAATAATTTAATTATACACATAATTCAGTTCACAAAACACTTCACTTGCCACACGTTGCAAAAGAGAGAAAGTTTACTTCAAAATAAGATTAAATACTTATTCACAAAAAGATTCATTTTAAAATCTTTTACAAAGGATGTGTAACAGAAAATTGAAACATAGTTGGACTTGAACATATGAGTGGAACCTTCATATCTACACGGTATCTAATCTAAATCATTTATTTATTACATAGCAATAGTAAAGATATCCAACTGAGAATTCAAATTTAACCACATCAGGTCTAATTAAGAATGGATATCAACTTGAAACCTCAATATGTGGTTCACAAAAAATACATTTACTACTTTTAGGTTTGACTAGGATCATCTATTGGCCTCAAAATCTCATCAACCAAGATGCAATGACTATGGCTTCCCTAGGCATAGTTAATTTTCCTTTGCATCTTGTTGGTAAGAACATGTGCCACAAACATGATTTCTCCTCAATTTTGGTAGAAATATTAAGGTTGTGGCATGTTGGATCAACACGACCCCATGAAAATGAATGCAATGGAGTCCTTTTCCTATATGCTTTCTTTAATGCACATCAAAATGCATAACATGCAATACTCATTCATTACCCTATAGGAATCTTTGATTAAGAGCAAAATAAAAGCTTTATAATTATATTTTCATTTTCTCCTCTAAATTTTAGCCACCCATCAACCAGCATGCAGAGATACACCAGTCTATATATTTAAAAAAAAACAATCTTTAAGGAGCTTTCTAAAAGTATAGATTCACAACAATATTCTCTGATAATTTCTTAGGCTCATAAGATTATACATGGGTCATTTTCTTGACCCCTATAGCACCCAATAACTTGCTTAAAGGTACTAAAATAAATTATAAATTCAAATACCATTTGAACACAATTAACACATTATTCATTTACTTCATTATACAGTGATGAAGGCAGCATATAATCATCTAGAAATAAACCTGACTTTGAAGCTTTGTACTTGATTTTTTCTCCAATTCTGCAGAGTGTCGATGTCATACCATTACTATTATTCACACTCAATAAATAGAAGCAAGAAGGTATTATCATTCTAATAGGTGGACGAATTGTGCAAAAATCCAATTCAAATAGGTGTCAAATGGTAGTCTGGATCTTCTTTTTTGTTTACATTCAGAATTATATGCATTCTTTTACATTTTTTTATTTTTATTTGATGGACAAAGGAGTTTTGAAAGGACCTCCAAACCTTTTTATAGAGTGGAGCTAGTCACCGAAAAAGTGATAAAACACTTCAACCAAAAAATAAGCTATCGGGCGGTACTTACAACAATAAAAAAATTTAAACATTAAGCACAAATTGCCACCCATCCAAGATAGAATCTAGCACAATAACCAAAACAAGAGTGCCAAACAATTTAAAACTTAAGAAATTAAGCAGGCCAAGGATTGATAATTAATCTCTGACAACTGCCCAGACAATTTGGATCTAAAAATTTATAAATGAGCTTCTCACCCAACCAAATAGGATCCAGGTGCCAAAGAAGAAAACCATCATAGAGACTAGTTTTGCACCCCGAAAACTGGCCCCTTCTAGAAGAGGAAGTCTAGAAATTGTAACAAGCAATCCCATAATCCACCAACCCAAGGAAAATAGAGCCATCCCACCATCTGATAGATTCAAGAGAAAACCACCCAAATCAAACCCATAATCAAATATGCCCTTTATTTTATTAATTATTATTATATATTTTTATTATTCATTTTTTATTTTATTTTTATTTTTATATAATTAATTTATAAACTATTTAATTTAAGCAAGCATACTAGAGTCATTTTAACTATAAGATATTATTTTTCAGCACACCAACATGACATAAAATGTAGGAGATATTTTTAATTCATGAATGCAGCTACATGGATGCAAATTTTGTGAGCTTCCATGTACTCACGAGACATGGTGTTTTTCACACCTCCATCATATCTCTCTTTACACCTTCATCATATACCTCCTTACCTAATGTGAACAACCCTTATCTTTTCGCCTGAAGGAGGGTACCTAGTTCCTTGCGATCAGTATTATTGGAGGATGGACACATGTTCCTGCATCCACAAGACCATTAGCAGTACCATACCCTAAGAATAAAATAAGCATATAATAGCAGTTCTAATGGGGCTATTACAATATGTTTGTGTCTGGATACTAGTGTTCCTTCAAATTTAGTGCTTGTTGCATGGTCTGTGGTTATTGCCCAATGAATTGTTAAATATATTGGTCAATAAAATACTTGATAGGATAAATTCAAATGGATTTGGATAGACTTTAATATCTTCTACATTTGGGATTAAACTTTAGTAATGGAGAAAACCATTTTCTTAGGTCAAAGTGTTAGTTTTTCCAAGACTCAATACAGGAAAGTAGCTTGAGGTCAATTGTATTTGGAAGAGTAATATCAATTGGAGGAGTGGATAGAGTAGGGATGGTGGAAGGAGGAGAATCCATAAATTCTAAAAAATAAAAGACCAGTGGATCAAAATTATCGATACCTACAAGGATGTTGTGATGCTTATCGATACTTCTAGGTTGACACTTCTATCTACTCATGCACACATGCACATATCCTAAAAATTACTAGTGCACTAAAAGTAACCATTGATTCACAAAAAAACAATATAAGAAATGGCTTTTTTCATACATGAGGAGTGAAATAAAAACCCACAAGAATCCTTTGATAAATTTTGAAAAGGTTTTCCTAGATATATCCTTTACTTTGATCAATTTAAAGAGACAATTGCAATGATAATGGTCTTCCATAAGGATCCCAATACCCAAAAAAAAATGTTGCTAGAAATACCCATTATTTTGATAATCTTGAATATATGATTGCAATGAGATGGGTCTCTCATTGGGATCCTAATACACCCAATATTTTTTAACTAGGTTTAGGAAAAGAAAATAACTAACTCATAATATTACAAAAGAAAAATATCCTAGAAAATAGATATGAAAAAATTGACAAAAATTAGCTGACAAGAAGCAGACTTGATTTTTTAAACATTTGGAATGGTTTACATGCCCTTCTATCACTTTTACACACCACTATAGGAAGCCAATATTGATGCTCTAATACCATTTATAATAAAATAACTTCCATAAATATAACAATATTAGTAACAATTCAATATGAAAGAAAACATCCATTGGAATAGTAAATCAGATTCAATGCCAAAAAAACAATAATGTAAATAAGAGAATTCTAGATTTCAAATCAATAAAATTCCTATCCACTTAGAGAGGGAAAAGTCTCATAGCCACTTAGAGAGGGAAAATTCTCATAGTCACTTGGAGAGAGAAAATTCTCCTATGCACAATAGAGAAACTAAGATCCAAGTATGAAGAATGATCTCAACTACCTCATCATAAAGCTTGAGCTAACAATACTAAAGATAGTCGACATCGCTATATCAGAGTTGTTACATAATAATGTCCATCCAAGTGTTTTTCCTAATACCAAACTCATAATATTTTGTAATATTATCCCTCGAATATTCTTTCATTTAAAAATACTATACCACTTACAAAGATGAAACCTAAATTTTACATCACATCCTCTCCAAAGATAATCTCTTTAAATTTTATCAAATTTAGATGTTATACCTATTGGCAACCTTGAAGGTTACATCATATATAGAGAGTTTTATAATATAGTAGTTTAAGTTGTAATATTCTAATGATGGTTAAGAAAAAATCTTTCCAATTTAAAAAACGAGATTTTACTCTCCAAAATTTAGTCCCAAAGTTGCTTCTTATTTCCTTTAAAAGAAAAAGTAATACCCAAATATGTTAATGGAAATTTTCAACTTTAAATATTAAAATAATGATAATAATTAATTTTAAATCTAGGGAAATGTTAATAAAAGAGATTCTATATTTTGTAGTATTATCTAACTATTTAACAACCTTATCATAGCATGATAATATTGATTTAAAATTTATAGCCTCATTGATTGATGGATGACCCAAAAGAAAAGTAGAATCAACAAATTAAAAATGAGATTCAAAGGGACCATTTATTGCAACCTAAATACCTTTGATTCTTCCTTCAATATTTTCCTTTGAAGAATCTCTCTTTTGCATCCACAAGAATAATAAATAGATAAGGAGATAGTGGTTCAACCTAGAAGAGTCTATGGGATGATTCAAAGTATCCAACAATGGATACATTGATCAAAATAGAATATTTTAGAGTGATATAACATCTAATTCATTCACATTGACCTTGATAAAAACCACATTTTATGATAATATTATGTAGAAAACTCTAAAAAACCCTATTATATGTTGTGTTCCTTTTTTTTTTGTAGATAAGATACTATAGCATTAATACCAGGTTTTACAGGTTGACCCAAAACCTTTTACAAAAATCAGCCCAGGGTTGTTGATGAACATGTCCTTACTAAGGATCCTATATATGTAAAATCTACATGCCGCCAAATCCATTACATCCGATAAGGCACATAGCCTGTTATCAAAATGAAACTTCCCATACAACATTTTGGGTATACCCCGAGAAAACACACCTGCATCATAATTACAAAAAAAGAAACAGACACGGATCCCTTCCTTGAAATAGTGGAGAAACAAAAAGTTGCAGACACACATAGCAGAGTACTAAAAAAACTCCCACAAGCTCTGTATTAATAGTTACTCTTAATAATTCTTTGGTAATTACTTTCTTTCATATATGACATACTTTGGGACCACATCCCGTCTTGGCCAATCAGCCTTGGAGAAGTGAACCTGCTAGCTAGATTTATGGCGATGGCTATCTGGTGGTCCACATGGCTCTAGTTCGAAGTCTTATATTGTTGTTTCTTTCCTGCCTTGTGATTATCAACCAACCTCAAATTACTAAGATGACTAGGAGCCATGTTATCTGATATGTGACTATCCCCATTAGTCTTTGTGGTATTTCCAAGCAACATCCACCAAGACTGACAGCTCGGATAATTTTTATTGTGAGTCCATTTCAAAAAATATATGGGAATACTCATAGCCTTCGAACTTACAATGCCTTCCCTATTGGTAAATTCGACTATCATTCTTGGCATTCTTGTTGAATAAGCTCATCTACTTCACTCGGGACACTATGTTCCCATTTGAAAAGTCTGTCACCATCGACACCCAAATTGGCCAGCTTATCAGCAACTTTGTTAGCTTCTCGAAAGACATGTTGGACTTTGTTGTGTTCCTATTTTATTTTATAAGCACACCTATCTTTTTCATGGAATGAATAGAATGTATGACCTCCTACACAATTATCACATCATCAATAAAGTGTTTATTACAAACAAAACCACCTTGTTCCTTTGAAATAACACAATCTAGAATTATTTTCAATCTATTTTCCATAATTTTTAAAATTATCTAATAAATCATATTACAAAGGCTTATTGGACAAAAAAAATCAAATCATTTTATATTGTCTTTCTTGGGAACCATTACATTAAAGGTTGTATTGATTCACTTATTGTAGACTTCTTTTTCCTATCAACTTCAATGGCCACCAACATACCACTCTTCAACAAATTCTAAAATTAATAAAAAAAAATTAGGGAATCCATTAGGGTCAAGTGTCTTATTAGGATGGAAAGAGAAAACTACCTTTTGAAGCTCTTCCCTAAATATTTTCCTTATCAAGCTTCCAATTTGACCCTATGAGATAGTTGATGGAATATTTACAAAATCTTACCTTGAGACTGCATATGTTGCCTAACATATGACAACCTATCTTTATAATTAATTTCTTCCTTTTCAATATCCTCTTACTTCTCAAGATTTCTTCAACCTAAAGTTGAAATATTTTGTATGTAAGAAAAAGCTAAATTTGTTTTAACTGTAGCATGAAAGAATTTGGTATTTCTATCACTTTCCTCAAGTAATATCTCCCTAGATTTTTAGAACCAATATAACTCATTTTCAATACATTATGATAATCAATAAGTAGTTATTTTTCTTGCACATAAATATCCTGGTCCACTACATTGATTTTTACTATCTTTTATAAACTTTTGAGCTTGAATTTAATTTTTTCTTTTGCTTTAAATATATTTTCCAAAAAATTGCTAATCCAAAGTTTCAATGGTCCCTTTATGATCCTTTAGAATTTGCTTCATCCCATCATAACATAACCATCAATAAGAAATCAAGTTCTTTAAATCCCATATATTAAATTTAAAATGGATTTGGATGATCATTTTTTAGTAAACCACATCTCAATAGAATGGGTTCATAATAAAATGTTTGAAGAGATTGTATACATATTTGTAACTATGTATTTTTATAACAAAAATCTATCTAATATTTCTTTTATATGAGTTTTCCCAATGCATCTATTATCCCATGTATATTAAAATCTTGAAGGAATATCATTCCAAAGATCATTTGAATTTACAAATGATCATTATATTCAACAAAAATTTGTTTAGATCATTCCAACATGTTTCACGAGTAACTATACTTGAAGCATATACATTTATAGCCCCAAATTTAATATTTTTTCTTTCTCAATGCATCTATTATCCCATGTATATTAAAATCTTGTTCAAGCCAACCAATATATGGGTCAGGAAATTCTCTTATTGTAATAGTAGGGCCACCGATCCTAGGCTTAGTTCCCACACCCTTTTATTCTATTAGAACATGCACATAGGAATATTATCCCAAAGATCGTTTGAATTTTCAAATTATCATTATATTTAACAAAAGTACATTGAGGCCATTCCAACATGTTTCATAAGGAGTAACTATACTTGAAGCATATTCATTTATAGCCCCAAATTTAATATTTTTTCTATTTCTTACAAAATAGACCAATAAAACAATTATTTTTTGCTTCTATAAATTGTCCATCCCATTTGTATTTGTCCCATATTACATCAGTACCTCTTAAAACTCCTATAGAAGAAGCAACTAGACAATCCCCCATTTTCCATATATTTTTGTATGCATCCATACATTCCTCATTACTTAATTTTATTTCCTATATTAATGTAAAACTAGGACTATAACAACCTATTAATTCTTTGATAACTCTATTTTTAGGGATTTTATTTATACCCCTAATGTTCCACAAGACCATATTCATCATAACTTCTTATTTTTTATTTGTGGGTTTAGCCCCACTTCTTGTTAATACCTATGATATTTGTTTTTTATTTCCTAAATTGATATCCATCTAAGTTTCCTTATCTCTTTATTCTTGCTTTGAGGTTTTTTCTCTATTTTTTTTATTCCAACCAATACATTCATCTTCATTAATCTCTTTTATTTTTTATTGTGTCCATAACAAGACCAATATTTTAAAGCTTTATGCTATCGTGGAGGATCAAAAGTGGAAGGAATAACCTCACAAAAACTTTCTTCTTTACATTACCTTGAAAACCCTAAATTGCAAGGATGATCCTCCATAGCAATTACTTTATTATGCTACTCTGAAAATGCTAAATGTCATCCTAAATATCATAAAGTGTAGGGATGATCCTCCATAGTAATTACTTTCTTGTGTTGCTTTAGAAACTCTAAGGTGAAAGGGATACACTTTATACTACTTTCATTTTTATTGCAAGAAAAGATTTTATACTACTTGAGGAAAATTAATATGATTTATTTGGATTGACCTTGTGCTCTTTCTTCCCTTTTATTTTAAAATTTACCTCCCTATCTTCCTTGGCACCTCTAATTCCTACTAAATTTGAATTGCACATTATACTTCCTCATATTTTATGTCCTTTATTTTTTATTAGATGGAAGAAGAGGTTTTGAAAGGGTCCCCAAACCTTTTACAAACCAAATAAGGGGTTTTGCAAGGATTCCAAAACCTTTTACAACAAAAACAGAGCCTCAAGGCTATAGATAAAACACAAAAGAGCAATAGAGAAAAACAAGATATGATCCAAAAATAGTAGGATTTTAGAAGCCAAGAGAACAAACAGAAGCACTGAAGAGAAATATAAATCCCCCTAGATACAAACCAAACAACTATAGCAGAAGACCAAACCAAGACAGGAATCCTAAGGAGAAACTCAAGATCCTCAAATACAACCAAAAAACTTGCTCCAATTTAAATTTTTCCTGACCAATCCAAGAAATATACCTAGGGCGTAGATATTTCCTAGTAGCCTTACAAAATGCCCCACAAAACTTAAATCAAAAAGTTCAAATTTTTCCTATGGGGGATTCTCCAGATTCAAGCTTCCAAGGAAAACTGTAACTCCCCCAAATCCATGAAAGTAGGGTAGCTCGGTGAGATCTCCATAAATCATGTATCCATAAAATAACCAAAAGAAAAATAGATCTAGAAGTTGTTAACTTTATAAAACTTCAAAAATGCATATGCTAACAAGAAAATTCCACCCAAACAAAAGGACAACTGGAACTCTTGTAGACCCAAGGGTGGGTTCGCATCTTCAACCAAATATAGGGAGCCTTCTTGGCCCCTAGTATTACTCCTAGGAAACTAGGACTCAAGGATGCAAGCATCCATAGGGTCTACCCTCCCAAGAGGGAAATGAGAAAGCCTTTGTCTGTAACAACCCTCCTAGTATGACTATTATTTAATTTATGTACAGATGAATTGATGAGTTGTACTTTATTTTTTATTCCTAGAATGTGGTACTGTTGATGACTTTTGTGATTGTAGGACCAGGTACACTTCCTTGGTAAGCTAATAAATATCAATTATAAAGGTAAAATGGGAAATGATGATGGTGTGAAATATCACTGTGGTGGGGGTATTTGTATTGATAGAGATGAAAAAACTCTATCAACAAAACACTCACCAAGGGCTCATGAGTACATGGAAGCTCAAATAATTGCTTTCATATAGGTGCATCATGAATTTGTGCTTTGCATTATGAGTGTATGCCTTAAATTTTATGTTATACTTTATTGAAAAAATGCTTACTTTTAAACCTCCAATGGCAAAGAAAGTGCCACAAGCACGTGAGCTATCCTTGTCAGGCAGATGATAATTTCTATTTTCATCAAGTTGTCTGCAATAATTAATTTGGAGGTATATATGCATGTAAGATGATTTACTGGTATATTTGTTTGCTTTTTTTTGTTTTAAAAGTTATTTATAAAAAATAATTGTTATATATTTACTAAGAAACTATTAGAGTAATTTATTTTATAAAAGAAAATGTTATTTTTTATAAAAAATAATTTTTATTAACAAAATAAAGTAAATAAGTTAATAGGATGAGAAATTATCTTCAAATATATATGAGTATATATATAAATATAATGCTTTCTTTTTATGTAGCACAGAATTCTTCCATCAAACAAGTAAAACATGGATTAGTTTTTGCGGAACGAGGACATGATGAGTTGGTCACTTCATGCATCCTTGCCACCTCAGTCATCCTATAAATTGATTAGTCGGGAAGTTTGGGGTACCCGTTCTAAACCAAGAAATCAGAAAGAAAGGAAAGGAAGAGTTATGAAAAGGAGAAAATCTGCTTGTTGTGTTTTAGGTCTTCCTCTTCCATTGAATTTTGGTAGTAAGATAACTTATATTTGCTTATTAATTTTGATGTATTTTACATTCTATCTAAGTAGAGACTTGTTGATCTTCTCTGTGTGTTTAGATACTTTGTAGTGGTGAAATTAGGTCTACTTATTCAGTTAGTAGAGAACGTAGGAAACCTTTGGTCCTCGGATGTGAAATTTTAGACTATTCCGTCTCTACCAAATTATATAACCAATGGTTGTGCAAACAAAAAACCTTCTCTCTACCATTACTTATATAAGGAAGCACCCTTTGTTAATTTTAACTTCGTTTGCAGATAGGACTACATAATATATAAATAGCAATTTTGGAATTGCTATAAGTGGTTTTTCTTCCTAAAAGAGATTACTGACATACATATATGTATATACATTCATTCTCGGATAACACTTTACACATCGAAATACTTTGTTGTTCTTTAGGGAATTGAATGTTTTAAAATAAGGAACAGTTTGAATAAGCTAGAGCATGTTTCAATAAAAAAATATTCAGATAGGCAACTTTATATGTATTTGAATGTTGTAACATTTAATGTAGTTGAATGTTGTACCTGAAGAAAGGTTAAATTATGTGAATGTTGTGAATTGGATGTACGATAGAAAAGGTTAAATGCATATGCTTGATATGTGTGAGTTAAATTTTAGTTAAATGTATTTTAGAATAGAGCCATTCTGATCCCGCTTAAAGAAAAGCTCGAAGACGGCAAAGCGTGGATCAGTCTGCCAAGATGTCACGGCACTGGCATATGGATAACACGGAACCAATGCGAGCACTGGCGGAGAAATGTATTTCAATTACTTAAGGTTAAATGTGCAAAAATAATCAAAAACACACAAATTTGTGTTGAACCGTGTGATGGCACATATAATTGTTATAAGACCTCCACCTCTTTATTATTCATAAGTTACATTACATAGCTGGCTCCTTCGGGAAGGCGTATAGATTAAATGAAAGCTATTTCGGAGATGTTCTCATGCTTGTGATCCCATATCAATTTAGGTGCTATCATTTCATAGTTTATGTTTTTACCTTAATCCTAGAAAAACATAGCTTTGCAAACGTCTTATTTTAAAATTAAATTAGTACATGCAGCCCATCATTATTATGGATAGAGAATAACTGAATATCGAAGTAAAGTTATTCAAATAAGGATCAACATTAAGAACTGTATGGAAGTGCTTTAATTAAACTCTTGTCGGTAACCGATTTATATTTTTACTAAGGTATCTTCCATATATTTTTTTATTATATATATTAATAATTATTCCTTAACGAATGCCAGAAGGAATTCTATAATATATATTTACATATAAGAAATTGAACTTAAAAGAAAACCAACACTTAGTCTATGTCTTCTCGAACTAAATAAAGAGCTTTCATTAAATGTATTATAATAGAGTCATTCAAAAAATATTCGATATTCTGAATTGGGGACTTAGTAGGATTGAAAGATAAATTAGAAGTTTAGTTTGGTTATGCTTTAGTTGTCGATAGATTGTTGGCATTCTTCCTTTATATAAGATAACCCTTCTAATTCAAGCATAATATGTATTTAAATTCTAATAATTACTCTTTTAGAATCATGATTATGAATAATCCATTTTGGAACTGAGATAATTAAACTACCTTGTATAACTTTGGCCAATTGAAATGTAGATTATCCTAGAAAATTATATTGACTAAAATTAATATGACTCTCTCTCTGATCTGAAGATACCGAATGTTTGTGCACTGTGAAAGGCCTTTTGCTTTTAAATACCAATATTTATGTTTCGACTAATAGTATTGATTTTTTTTGGTAGGTAATAAAATTTATTAATGTCATTGGGTTGAAGGATCTCAATCCTTATTTACATAAGGCTATTATTTAGCACCGAAGATACAAAAACAGAACCCCCATAGACATAGGGAAGAGTTGTGCTAGTTCCATAGGAACACAAAAAAATAAAGCAAAAGATTCTAATAACCTTTTTCGACAACAGAAAGAAACCAGGGATATACCTGACAAAACAGGGAAGGTTCAGTAACAAAAACTAAACTCAAAAATCCCACTAACCCAGAACCCAGGACTACTAGGCTTTATCACCATCTTCAGTAGTATTATCCTGTTGATGAGCAAGAAGAGCATTGAGCGATGTCGGAAGATCCTACAATTTTTTGATGTTAAGTGAGAATATGACCCTAGCTTCCTTGATCATATTGGCTGCTTCGAGGAGTTGGTCAACCGCCCCTGAGACATGGTTGATGATTCTGGAACGAAGGGCTTTAGCAGCACAGCTAATAATATTTTCAGCTTCATCCACGAACTCAATTTGAAACCCTCTAACATGAACCATTCCATCATTCCATGAATTAACAAACTCGTCAGTAATGTTGTCATCAACGTCGGAGAGGAGCTTGGAAAAAGAAATGAAGCCTTTAGTGGGGTGGCTAACATGAAAAACATGGAGAAGGTTTTGCACAGAGGTGAAAACATTAGCCTTGTGATGAAAACCACAATTTTGAAAAAGCCCGCAATTTGAAAGGAAACATGTGGGATCCTAAAACGGACAAGGAATGGTGTTGACAAAACACCATAGACAAAAGAACGGGGTGTTTACAAAATGCCTTATAGCATTAAAAAGAACACCTTTGATGGAATTGACAATAGTGTTAAAAAAATACTTGAAAGGGAAGACACCGGTGTTGACAAAACACCTTATGGCGTTGAAAAAAACACCTTTGCTGGCATTTCTGTGATTATTAAGAAACCTGCTCATTTTATTTTTGAACAATGTTGATTAAATCCTCCGGAAAGCAGTATTCCCAAATAATGCAATCAAATTGGTTTACTGCCAAATTAGCCAAAGTGTCAGTAGAAACGTTGGCTTCACGAAAAACATGTTGAATTGTACTTAAGGGAAGCTACCTGAGAATGGCTTGACTTTCCTTAATAATAATTTGAATATTCCAACCTGGTTTCAAGGAACCTTTTGCATTAATAGTATTGATTTAGATAGGTTATATCCTAATGTTTATATTGAATTTTGAAAGGTCCTTTTTTATATAAATTCCTCTGAAAATATTAAATTAACTTCCTATAAAATGGGAGAAAATTACTTTCTAACACTCATTTGGTTATTTTAATTATAGGTTATATTTGGTTACATTAAATATATTTAGTTTGAAATAAATTTAAAAAAAAACATTCTTATCTTACTCAAAAAATTTTGAGTAAAACATCATTTATGTTTTGAAAGAAACCTCAAACCTTTTACAAAATGGATCCACACAACTTTGAGAGATTAAGGGAGGCCCATAAGCCACCAAAATAGAAACCAAGATCCAGAGATCCAACAAGATCAAACCCAAACAAAGCTACCAAAATAGTTCCATACATACTCCTAAAATTCTAAGATAGCCTAAGGCATCTCGATCCCATGCAAGGGAGAGCAAATGCCTTGGCCAAGATAACTAGACTAACAAAACAAAAAGAACAGGATAAAAAACATTCCCAACAAACCACCCAAAATAGAAACCTAATTTTTGGTTCTGCTGGGTCCAACTTCCTTCCCCAACTCTTCATCCTTTGGTTCCCACTCTTCCCACCCCATCAAGGCCAGGATATCCTCTTGTTTGAATTAAAAAATATGGTTCTTAAAATTTAAAAAGTACCACAAAATCCCCCTTGAATAGAGCCAAACTTGGCCACCAAATAAGTAGCAAGCAAATTACCTTCTTCTGACATCATTAGCTAGTTGGATTAAGCCTTTTAGAAACTCCTTGTTTCAAACTATGATGCCTTTTTGAGAGGTGCTCAGGTTAGCCAAAAAATCGATCGAATTGTTACCCTCCCTAAATACATGTTGGTACTGGATAATTTCAAATGTTTGGGCTAATTTATGCACTTCCTCCAATAGGTTTGAGATTGTCCAAGTTGGAGTCTGCATCCCTCTAACCATATTAATGATATTGAGCGAGTCACATTCAATTATGAATTTTTTGAAAACCAAATACTTTAACTGCAAGACTCCTTGAAAGAGAGCTCTAGCCTCAACTGCATGACTAGTTTAGATTTCGATGTTTTTAGCAAACGCCAATACAATTCACCCCTTTGCATCCCTGATGACACCACCTACTCCAGCCCGGCTTGGATTACCCTTAGATGCATCATAAAATTATAATTTTATCCACCCTAGAGGGGGTGATTCCCAAACAGTATTTGCTCTTACTGGGTGATGGATTCTCAGGACTGAAGCAAGAGAAAATTTAAAACCTAAATTATTTTCTATCCCAGATTTTGTACCAGTGTTCCCCACATCTTTATTTAGGAGATCAACATTCTCCATCACACAGCAAGGATAGTCTTAAAAAAGTGTTCTTAAAAGCTATGGATTTTCTTTCCTTCCATATCCACCACCACAAATGAGGGAGGACAAAGGATGTGAATGATCAAATATAAGGTGACAAATAGGGAGTGCTCCATTGCTCCACATGGGCATTTAGCTCTTTAGGGAGAACCCAATCCATTCCCACTAGATGAAGCAACATCCCAAAAAATTCTTTAGAATAGGAACATAGGGAGAACAAATGCTCGAGATATTCTTCTACCAACCCACACAGATAACATTTATTGGGTAAACTAAGACCTCTCTTTTGTAAATTATCTAGCATTAAGTACTTTCCCTGCTTAGACAATCAAAACTATATTCACTTTGGCGTGAGACCTTTGCACCAAATTTTATTAATTGGGAACCAAGGCTCTTCATGATCGTCAAGGAGTGCATACGTTGATTTGATCAAGAAACATCCATTATTTTTAGCTCCCCAAACCAACTTATCTTGTTTATATTTAGAGACTATAACAATGCATTTTAGAAATTATAAAAGGGCTTTACAAGTGTATTCCTCATCTTGAGACTATTAGCTTTTGATGTAGCAAGCACTGGGATATAGCAATCACAAGATGCAAAATAATATGAAAGAAAGTAAATCTACTAGATGAATGGAATATGCAATAAATATAAATAATATAAAATATTAAAATGTAGCTATGGAGGAAATGAACACTCCAATATAAAGCTATTGAACTACATTGCACCCATCACCAATGGATGGTGTCACACACAGAACTAAGCTACACTATGTCCCCCAAATCTCTCTGTATCTATGACTTTATATCTATCTATTTATGAGGCCATCCTTATATAGGTAAAATAGGATACTTGGACAACACTCTATCTAGCTGTGCAAGGGATAGCTTGCACATGTACAACTTGCACATTGACACTTGTACACTTATTACATTGCATGAAGTAACTAGATAACTTGCTCCTAAAGTAATCTAAGTATGTACCTTAAAATATACATTTACATAACCCAAATTAGGGAATAGACTTTATCTATAACACCCCTTGTATTACATTATTTGGGTCTTGAAGACTTTAATCTTCAATATGGATCTTCTTCTTCTTGAACTTTGTCTTCTTCCTCTGCATTCTTTGTGTTCAGGTTCAGTAGGTAATTTGTGTCTTCATATGATGCAGAGTAAGTTGGAGCTGAGGCTTCTTCTTTCAATTGACTTTGCATTGTATTCCTCCTTTATCTGCTTGTTCAAAGCAGTCTTGATCTGGTTCCTCTTCTACTGCTTCAGTCTTCATGTCAAGGCCTCTTTTAGCATGTCTCTTCTTCCTTTTTCTTCTTCTCTTCCTATGATTTTTCTTTGATGTAGGTGAAATCTTTGCTTTATAACAAGTTAGTCTATCATCACAATAGTATTTTTCTTTATTATCAGCTTGTTTCTTGTGTTGAGTAAGTACAAACATAATTAATGATAGATAAATCATCAGAAATTTTTCTAGTGAAAATATAACCGATCTTTGTGAGTTCCACCATGCTGTGAAGAGAATTTCGTGAAGATAATCAATGTTGTAAAGCTACCTTATTTTGCTTCCTTAAGAAATAAGAAGAATTTCACTTTCTCATTAGAGGGTAGATACTCGTATCCATATAGAATAGTGATTCTTAGAATTGAGAATAGAATTCTACTTCATGGAATACTTCTTCATTACTGAAATATTTTCTCAAAATTTCATCCATACTAGAATAGTGATTCTTAGAATTGATAGAATCTTTGTAGTTTATCTTACAACTTTCCTAATTGAAGTATATAAGCTTGATTTGATGAAACCTTTATTAGTCCTTTAGGTTTCTGTTGGCATTTTTGCCACATTAAAATTTTGAAAAAAATTTGCCCAAATATGTAAGCAATTTTGCCAGTGAAATCCATTTTGAGCATTTTTTGAAATTTTTTCTAAGTTTTCAATGGGTGTTATTTTGAGCAAAATCAGAACAAAATTTATTTTCATCCCCAAGCACCAACGAAACCCCTCAGGCGCACTGAAATTCTATTTTTACCCAGTTTTTGGCAAAATTCCCTTTTCGCCCAATTTCTAGAAAAATTCCCTCTTCACCCAGTTGGTGGTGAAATTCCCTTCTCACCCACTTTTTTTTGGTGAAACTTCCCTTTCGCTTGTTTTTTCAACGAAATTCCTCTTTCGCTCCATCTTCTAACGAAACCACCTTTTTGGGCAAAGTTTTTGGATAATTTCCATCTTAAGAAAGTCCTCTAAAGCACCTTTCCACGTTTTACCTTAGCAAAATTCCGTCCCACATCACACCTTGATAAAATATTGAGCGAAGCCACTTTTGCGCCATACCTTGGCACATTTGTAGGCAAACTTCACACTATATTTGTGCAATTATATTTTGCATGATCCTAGGTGAAAGCACATTTCAAAATCATACCTTGGTGAGAGTCATCTTCGGGATTTACCTTGGCGAGATCAATCTGCATTATTTTTCCTAGGAAAAAATCATGGTCAAAGGCGCTTTAAGAAAAAATCAGACCAGAGGTGATTTCGAGGCCAACAAATTTAATTTTTGAGACAAAAAGAGTTACAGTTCCTAGAATTGTTGTTTATTAAAATCAAGTTTGATAGATAGCCAAGATATTGCCCAAATTGAATGTCGTCCACTTTTGACTTTGGTGTGATTTTGTTGTTTTTGAGGTGCCACCATGAGGATGAATTTTGTTGATGATCTCGGCTAGATCCAAATGCGCCATCTCCCAAAAGCGCTTGTTATTTTCCAAGGAGCCACCAAATTGGTTCATTGATGCTATCAAGGATAGAATTGTGACTGACCAATCTATCATTTCCCATTATTTTTTTTTTACGAGCATTTAACATTGGAGGTGAAATCCTCTATAAAAACTAGAAAACTTGATGTAAACAAGGAGGGATATTCTACTGAGAAACTCTTTGAGTTTAATTTTCTGCTTTAATAGAAATACTATTGGCTCTAGTTACTGGATCAATGGTGTATGTTATTACTGTGTGCCTTTCATTTCTGCTATATTCATTGACTTTTTTAGATGAATTAAAATTTTGCATTTGAATTTAATTGTTGATAAAGAAATGAATGTTGAGATGCTAATTGGAAGTTATATTTGCGAGCTGTGAATGGTCCCTATGTTATTATTTTTGATTAAATGTTGGTTATAACTTGATCTAGTTATTTAGCTATTAGTTCATCCCCACACTCTATTTCTAGCTCATAGCCATATTTCTCATTTCTTTCAGTCATTTCCCATTTCTTTCTATTAATTTATCTCCCTAAGCTTCATACTGATTTTAGATTAGTAATGGAACCATCCCTCTTTGGAGATTGAACCGAAGGACATATCTTTCCTTCAGCATTTCAATGTTGGTCGAGTCTAGGACACGTATTTTTACACTTAGGTAGATTTGTGACCAACAATTTTTGGCACGCCCAGTGGGACATAAAAATTTCCACTTTGAGCAGTAATAATGTTTGATGTTCAGCTTTTACTATCAAATTATAACATCTGGTGACTCAGTTTTACCCAGAAGCCTCTAAACGTGAAGTTGGTGAAAGCTTTACTTCATGATCAAAATATTGAAGGTCAAAAATTTATAAAATCCCATTGAGTTATTTGAGCTTGACACCCAAGCCTTAGGAGAGCATCCTAGATTAGTCACTTTGACTATCCCATTAGTTGCAACCTCTTCATAGGTAGTTGGTGTGTTTTTCATTCCTTTAAGTCCCTCTAGTACTGCCACTAGATTTCCTCCCTACGTGAACACTCCAGTTCAAATGGCCCAAAACCCACCACCACGACCAAGACAATTCCCAAACTAGAATCACTCCAGAGATTTGAATTTGCAAGCTTAGAACCTAATCCCACCAATAGCATTGAAGGATTTGCCTACCTATGATGATACAGAAAAAATGGCTTATGAGCATGTTTAATATGTGGCTTCTCTGGAAACCATTCAGAGCATCACATATGAATATGTCATGGTAATATTGCTTGTACTCTCTCTTAGAGGAAAGCTACTTTACTGGTACTGATCTATACCGCTTGTTACTATCACCACATGGGACTAGTTGGTGAAGTTGATGATAAAAGGATTCAATGAACAAGTGGATCCTTTATCTCTATTGCATCAATTTACTAACATTTAGAGGCATCTACAGGAGGAAATTGTTGACTTCAATGTTAGATTCACTCAAAATTGGTAGAGAGTCCCTGATGGTATCTGACTAACTCTCGAATAGGCTTCATTTTACTATCTTCAAGCTTTCAACTCTGACATTAGCATGGCCATATATCAGTCCAATTTTGATACATTCCCAACCTTGTACTTAGCTGCACAAAATGCTGAGGCCGATCTGATTGCTATTGGTAAGCTTCCACTAAATATGACGATGTATATCTTTCATGATCTCCCACAGCATCTATATTCCAATACATCTTATCAATATTTACCAATGTCCCCCATGTATTTGGTCCCTTCATGGAATCCGAGTTCATCTCAAACCACAATTATAGTTTCTATCCCACAATTGCCTGCTCCCTCCATTCCAAATTTTCCCACTCCAGTTCCATTTCTATCATTGTCATCTCTACCTGTACCACTTCCATTACCAGCTCCTCCAGCACCCTCAAATATTGATCCCTAAGAGAAGTTACTGAAATAGATGCAATCAATAAAATAAGTAATAAGAGCGATGAGCAGTGAGATCACGGTAATTAAGAAGAAGTAGGTTGAGAGATATTTCCAGCCTAGGATATTTCAACCTCTGCCAATCACCAGAGAGCAAGCAGCTTCAACCAACAAGGTTCCTGAAAGGAATCCAACTGTATTGACAAACGAATAAGTTGGCCCATCAGATAAGATGTATTGGTGCTCTACTTGCAATGATCCGCATGGCAAAGAAACTTGTATGGTTTACTTGAACTATGTATAAACATTGGCATACAGCTCTCCCGATGGTCAAATCAACATGATTATAGAAGCCAATCATAATTTCATGGTCCCTTTCGAAGAACAAGTTTTAGTTCTCACGAGAGCTGGAATAAAACCAGTCACAGTATATCTAGATAAAATGGAGCCATTGAAGGTACCCACTGACTTAAAGGTGCAGAATGAGATAAAACAAGCAAAATCAAAAGCACATGTTCCAGCACCCAAGCTAGATGCACCTGTCCTATTAAAATATCTCTTTTCTCCATGAGCGAAAGAAAAAATGCAATATAAGGCATCAACTTTGCAAGCGAAAGTTGAAAATGGAGGAACAGATCATAGAAAGGGTCAAGTACCCATCCTTGACCAAGCATCAAAGGGTAGAAGCCACGCAAAATATCGAAGCAAGTATGAGTCTACCAATGAAGTAAGGGAATCCAACCCATCTACGTACAACATTGTTGAGGAGCTAAAGAAGATTTCTACCAAGGTTAGTCTCTATGATGCATTGCAATTGCCTGGACAAGTCGACTTGTTGCAAGAATCACTGAAGTTTGTTAAATATAAGGGAAATAATCCTACTCACACTATTTTTGCTCAAATACTAACCACTTCAACTATTGGAAAGAACATACCATTACCTTTCAACTTGTCTCTCATGATGGAGGAATGGATTGTGCATAACTGCATGATTGACTCTAGCACTGCAACAACTATCATGTTGAAGGTGATTTGTGGCATTATGGGTATGGAATATACCAGGAGTAGCCCAATATTTTTGTAGTTGGACGGTACTCCTATAAGAATAGTAGAATTCATCAAAGACATCCTAATTGTGTTGCATAAAATACCTTAGATCACTATGATCCAAGAGGTGGTTGTGGTTGACCTAGACCCATATTTCAAAATTTACCTCTCAAGAGAGTTCACTGCCAATTTGGGAGGCTATTTTTCTCTAGACTACTCCCATCTAGAGATTCCTTTCAAAGGGAAAAGAATTCAAATCTATAATAAGAAGCCTTCTACTTTTCATATAGAGAATATGGAGGAAGAATAAAAATTCATGAATTCTATCAAGACATTGACTGAAGAACTAGAATAATTGGATTTAATGGAAGAGGCTTTGGATGAGCTTCATACAGAAGATGATTTTTCAATAAATCATTTTGATGCAATGATGGAAACTGAGATTGGTTGTTACTCCATTACTAAACCTGAAAAAATTAAAGTGAATATGTCTAAGGATCAATATCATGTTCCAGATTAATTGTGGAAGCTCTACTTTGATGGCACAAGATGCAAGAATGGCATAGGAGCTAGAATTTTTCTCATTTCTCCTTCTGGCATACATAAGACTTATTCATACCAATTGACCCGAAGTTGTACAAATAATATTGTCGAGTATGAAGCACTATGCTTAGGCTTGAAGAAAGCGGAGAAGCTTGGGATCAAAAAACTATAGATTTTTGGAGATTCAAAATTTATTGTGAATCAAGTAACTAACAAGTGTGTCTCCAAGCAACACTATTTGAAGGCATACCTCAACAAATTTTAGGATTTGTTTGAAGCTTACACAGAGTTGAACATTCAAGTGATATCGTAGGAATAGAATAAGCATGTTGATCTTTTTGCATCCCTTCATGTCATTTCTCCAGTTGAGCACATGGTGAAGAAACAAAAGATCGTAATGTTAGTTTACAGGCCTTCAGTTCCTGATAAGAATATCTACTGACAAGTGTTTGAAAGTGATGAGAATATCATGAAATTCCTAATAAAATAAGCTAGTACAGTGGAAGGAAGAACACTTGATAAAGAGGAACCTGAGGGACTAATCCAATTAAGATGTAATCATATCTCGAAATGATTGATTACGCTCAAAAGTCTCTTTGATCAAAATGATAGAGCTGAAAAACATAAGATCAAAGTAGATGAGTACACTAAGCTGCATTTGAGACCCGAGAAGTCAATCAAAGTTGGCACTTATTGCACTTCAAAATAACTTGAGCAGATCAAGGAGCTATGCCATGAGTTCTCAAAAAATTTTGCATGGAGTTACCAGGATTTAAAATGTTACAACAAGGATGTGATACAACATACCATTGAACTGCAAGAAGTGAAACCCTTTAGGTAGAAGTAGAGACTAGTCAATCCCAAAATTAAAATCTTGATGAAATCTAAATTGCTGAAAATATTGGAAGCTAAAATATTTACCCAATCAAGCATTCTACTTGGGTAGTGAATTTGGTAACTATGAGGAAAAAGAACAAAAATATTTGCCTGTATGTTGATTTTCAAAATCTAAATCAGGCATCTCTAAAAGATAATTATCCCTTGCCATAGATTGATCAGATTCTCCACATAGTTGTAGGATCTCAAATATTTTCTCTGTTATATGAATTCTCTGGCTATAATCAAATTTGGGTCAAGGATGAAGACCAATATAAAATGGCATTCACCACAAAATGGGGTACATTTGCTTATCAACGAATACCTTTTGATCTCTCGAATGCTAGATTGAACTTTCAGAGAGCGATTGATGTGGCTTTCAATGAGTTATTAACCTATGTTATTGTTATTTATTTGGATGATATGAATGTCTTCTCTCATAATAGGGAGGAGCATAGTTTGTATTTAAGACAAGTATTTGAGAAATATTGAGAGTTTGGTGTATCCATTAACCCAAAGAATTCTATCTTTATGATGAAATAGAGAAAGCTCCTGGGCCATGTAATATCATAAATGGGTTTGGTTGTTGATCTAGCTATATTTGAGGCTCTTTTGAAGCTTCCACTACCATCCAACAAGAAAGGGTTGCAGTCATTTTTTGTGCAAGTTAATTTCGTTCAAACTTTTATGGCATATTTTACCCAAGTTGTAAAACCAACAACTGAACTCTTGAAGAAATATGTTAATTTCAAAAGTATTGAGCAAAGGAAGCAAGCATTCTGATAAATCAAGGAAATAATTGCTCAAGCCCCTATTTTGGTGAACCTTGACTATTCGAAGGATTTTATTTTTTATGTTGTTGATGAGCAGGAGAGTTATGCAGTCGTGCTCACACAAAAGGGAAATGATGGAGGTGAACACCCTATTTCATTCCTGAGCCAAGTCATCCAACCGCATGAGGAAAAGTATAATTTCATTGAGAAGTAAGTGTATGCAGTGATGAAGTCCTTGAAGAAGTTTCAGCATTTTGTTTTCCAGAGTAAAATAATTGTGTATGTTGTTCATCCGGATGTCCAAAGTTTCATTATCCAAGGTGAGCTTGGAGATAAGAGAGTTGGTTGGGCTTCCAAAATTTAGGAATATGATATCGAAATCAAACCAACCAATTTGGTTTGAGACCGAGCACTATGTTAGGAGCTTGCAAAGAGCATTGCCTCCGAATCAATGGTTTTCTAGTATGAAGATTCAATAAGCGAGAGAAATATGGCTAATCATTCCTCAGGTGACCTTGATTGGATAGAGGACCTTGTCAAATATTTCAATTCAGGAAGGTGTCCTTCACATCTCAATGCTTCACAAAGAAGGATATTCAGGCTACGGGTCCTCGGGTATGTTATGTTGCCTAGTGGATTGTTTTATAAGAACATTGATGGAGTTCTTCTCAGGTGTGTCAGAGAATCAAAAAAGCAAAAAATCCTAGAATAGTTCCATTATGGATTTTTAGGAGACCACTATGCAAGGAGACCCATGGCATTAAAAATTATCAAAGTAGGTTATTTCTAGCCCACTCTTTTTTCAGATGCATTCAAATTTAGTCAAATTTGTAACAAATGCTAGAGGTATGTTGGCAGTAGCAAAAATACATCTTTGCACCTTCATCCAATTCAAGTAGAAGCACAATTTCAATAGTGGGGTTTAGATTTTATTGGGGTCATTGATCCTAATTCATCTATCGAGCATAAATACATTCTGGTTGCAACTGATTATTTCACCCGATGGGTCGAAGCAATCCCAACCAAGAAGGTAAACCAAGAGGTAGTCATCACATTCCTTGAAGGATTAATCACTCACTTTGACGTCCTAGATGCAATTATAACAAACAATGGAACTCCACTCATCGATTCCAAAATTAGTGAGTTTACAGGTAAGTATGGTATTTATTTAAAAACCTCATAAAATTACTATTCGTAGGGAATGATCTGGTCAAATCTATGAACAAGAATCTACTTTGGATTCTGAAGATAACTCTTGGTGATAACAAGCAAAGTTGGAATTTTCTCATAAACCAAGCTTTACAGGGCAATCGCATCTCGGTTAAAAATTCTATCAAGATGTCCCCCTATTCTTTGGTATACGGTAAAGAAGCAGTCTTGAATTATTGGCTCTTCAATCCTTACAATTGCTTGATGATGGAGACAATGAATTTGATCCCATGAGTGCAAGGTTGGCTTAGCTTTTATAGTTGGAGGAAGAAAGGGAGAAATTGTACAATGCCTTCATGGAACATGCCCAAATGATGAAGAAGTGGTTTGGCAATAAGACTTCTAAGAAGGCATTTAAGGTGGGCGATCTGGTGTTAAATTGGAACGAGAACAAAGTGAAGCTTGGCAAGCATCACAAGTTTGAGGTGATTTGGGAAGGCCCATTCCATATTTTCAGTATGAATCAAGTTAACTCATTTTATTTGTAGGATATGGACGACCATGTGTTGCCAATTCCAATCAATGGTCTTCATTTGAAGGCCTACTACCAGTGAAAAAATCGAGATCAAGAATGTAAATATGTACATATTTTTTAATATATTTTTGTTTATGACTAAGGATGGGAGCAAAATTCCTTTTCTCTAAGCAAAAGTATTTTCACTAGCAAAAATACTTTTACGCCAATGAAAAGCCTTCTTCGCCCCTCCTGGGTATAAAAAAAAATCAAGGAGCGAAATTTCTTTTTGTTGAGCGAAGGTAATTTCACTGGTGAAAATCATTTTTTCCAATGAAAACCCTCCTCATTGTATTTTTTGGCATTTCACCTAGGAGTGCTTTTTCGGCACCAAAGACGGCAAAAGTATGCATTAAAATATTTTTTTGCTTTTCAGGCAAGTGGGGTAAAATCATGCCAATTTTAAAAGGATGGGCGCCCAAGTTAGGAAAAAAACTTGATGGAAAAAATAAAAGCAAAAACAAAAGGAAAATAAAAGAAAAATTAAAAAAAAAAAAGAGGAAGAAGGTGATTTCACCCAAGAAAACAATTTCACTCATGCATATCTTGATTTTTGGGGTGAAACTCAAGTTGATATCAAAAAACTTCACTCCAATGCTTTTTCGGATGAACAGGATGGTGAAAGTTATTTTCAGAGCGAAAGGGAGTGAAATGCCTTTTCACCCTGCTTTTTTAGCAAATTCCCAAAATGCATGACATTTCGCCCTGCTTTTTTAGAAAAAAAAATATTTTTGGTGCTCCACATCAATGAAATAAGGTACCCATCACGTAGTTCAAGGTAAAAAAGTATCAAGGCATGTTTTATAGAATTAACCATTAATAGTAAGTTGCACCCCCCAAGAAGAAAAAAACAATTAAAAAATTAAAGCAACCAATTAGAGCACTTGGAGAAGAGGTGAGTGAAAATTTTGGATTATTGGAAAGAGTGACGTGCCTCCGAATTTAGCTGGCATGCTACAGGAATTAAATTTAGTAGGTATGATTGGAAAATTATTAAAGGGTGATGTTTCAGCTAAAGAATTCAAAATTTTCAAAGCACCTGTTTGAAAAGTTGCTGCAAATCATAGGTTGCTCCAAGCTTTGAATTTATTTGTTGTTTTCCCAAGGGAAGCTAATTATGGGGAAGAGAACCACAGAGGCTAAGAAGGAGAAGACTCAAAATAAGGTTGATCCAGAGAAGAGGTGGCAAAAAGCTAGAGGAGGAGGATGATGTAGAATTAATGCCTTATTATGACCACCTAGCACAAATCGGTGATTGTATAATCACAAACAAGAGTGTAGAGAAACTGCATCAGGATGTCGAGTTCGTTTTGTAGAAGATATTCATCGAGATTTCACGTACCACAGTGTTCTATTCTCATATTTTTTAGTACCTGTGTATGCTCGTACACTCATGTTCTAATCTAGTATGGATGATTACGTAATGCTATAATCCTACTATGAGAGCTGTTCAAAATGCCCAAGGAGACAATTTGTTCATCATTTTGGCTATCTCGTTTATGGATGCCTTTGCTTATAGTGCAAGACATCCGCTCGACGTCATGTTTAAAAAGCTCAATATTTCAGATCAAGAGGAAAGATACCAATCTATAGTTCATATGAAACAATTTATGGAGAACCAGTTGTTGAAGATGCCATATTTTAGGGAATTACCATAATTGCCAGCATTGCTAAGGGATTTCAAGAGCCCAAATTTATATTCAATACTAGTATGGATGGTAGGATTGTCTTGAGATTCCACAGTGCATAAATGGTAAGTCTAACTGGTGTAGTGTATTTCACAAGTGGAGTTTTACGCCCCGACTGCCATGATAGCAACTACAACTCCAATTTTCTTCGATTGGGCAGATTTCATAGCCCGAAGAATGCACACACAATTGTAGAAGGTGTAGAGCGAAGAGGATGTCATCTTCAGGCATTGTTATTTCCTGGTGTGGTATTTATTTTATTACATGCATTCCCATTTTTATTTCATAGCAGTTAACAAGATAGATGAAGTAGGTAAAAAGTTGCCAGTTTATTTTTGGACTCAGAGTTTGTCAAAGGAGTCTTATTATAATTTTAATCGAATGTTTTTGGAATTTTCCCTTGAGCTTATTTACGGGGTGTGTGATAGAGTGCCTAGAGAAATGAAAGCAGAGGTGGTAGACAAAGAGAAGGATGACATATTTCTATTGATGCAAGGAGTGGTCATCAGAATATTTGGCTTCACTAAAAAACCTTTTCTATTACTGTATTTTACCACCGACCATCTTTTCATCCTGGAGGTAGCCTGACAAAATGATATCACAAATGACATAAATAGAACAGGTAAGGGAAAGAAGGCTACGTGCACTATGCCTTTCCAAAATTGGTGATATTAAAGTGACTTAGTGCGGGTAAGATACATTCATAACCAAAACATTATACGACCATGGGTTGATTGAGCTTCCCCAATGATGGCAATATGACCCTTTGGGTGTTTTTGGGAGATTCATCAAGGCCAAGAATTTTCATTGCTACCCCTGAGAATACATCTTGTAGTAGATAAACAATCCCAAGGGGTACAATCTTGAATGGCACATTGAAAATAAGATGTCACTCCCTCATTAGCATAATTTTTATGAAATGGAGGTCGAATATGATCTTGTGAATCATCTAGAGCAGGTTCGTCCTCCTGATTTGTTCAATCAAATGAAACTAAAATTGCTCAAATGGTCTGAGGATAAGATCACCAACTGGTGGATCATAAGGGTCCATCAAGATAAACCTGGGTTAAGTTATCCATTGATTATGGATGAGGTATTTTCACTTATTTATGATGATCATTGTGAAAAGTACCAGCCCCTCTCTTTCATTGACCTAGTGCCTCAAAGTATCCAAAGTCCTGACAAGGAAGAAGATGTGGTAAGAGAAAAGGAAGTGTTGGTTGAAGAGAGGGCAGTTATCAAATAATAATAAGAAGAGGAGTAACCACCTCCCGAGTAATAGCTTTCACTCAAAAATAGGAGCGTGGGTATAAGGGTATCTTTCCCTAATATGGTAAAAATGCACAAAAGTGGTGTAGTTTTTACGCTTAGCATAAGGTCACCTCCTTCACCTACGATTGAGCATACTAGTTTTAAGGATATATCCTCTTCAAATTATTAGGATCAATCAATCTCGATGGTGATAATAATATATTTAAAAGTAGAGGAAGAGGAAGTAGAGAAAGAGAAAGAGTCAATAGTGCAACAACCTTCATCACTGGCTCAAATGGTGTTGAAGCTTGTAGGTACACATTTTATTTCCTCTTATCTCATTGATAAGCACTTGGTGACCACTACCTCCCCATATGCAATCCCCATATCTACTTCACCTCCATTCACTATACCCATCTCTTTAGTTCCCCTTTCTAATTCACATTCGTAGGTCACCAACGCTCTCCCAATTTCCTCTATTCTCTCCATTTCTCTTTCTTTCAGTTCATTCACATCCACCTCGAATCCATTTTCCTTTCCATTTTTCTATGTTCCATATTCCATCCCTACCAACCCCATTACTTCTATAAGTACACAAGCCCCTCTCAAGGTAAGCATAATTGTAGCACCTTCCACCTTCGCTCCCTCTGTTGAGCCAAACCCTTAGCAGGCCCTTTTCGTATTTTCCCTATTTTTTGTAGTATAGGAGCCACTGGCTTCTAAGATGGAGCTACTATAGGAGCACCCCATGGTAGAAAATATTAGTAGAGCATGGCAAAGTTTCTCACATTGGTTAAATAATCACAAGCAAAGGACGTGCAGACCCCTATGAAACCATTGAAGAAGGTGACTTTTGATCTAGAGGCTATGGAGATGCACACTATGAAAATGGTCTCTCATGTCCAGAAATCCCAAGCAGAGATGGCGCACAGTCATTATTCATATCAAATCATCATCAAGGACATCACAAATATTGACACAGGTAAGAAAATGGGTAATATACAGGCAGAAATGATTTTGATCTATTTGTATGATGAGCATTACAAATATCGTTTCTTCTAGGATGAAGCAAAAATAGTGGAGTTAGAAGAGGCTTTGACTGCATAGAACCCCAACTAGACACTACACAATCATGATTTTAGCAATGGCAGGAGATAGCAAAGAGCCTGGAGGGCGATATTGATGGATATAAGCAGGTAGCCAAGAAGCATTAGATGACACAACAAGAAGCACAGTAACAGATCCAAGCCTTGAATGATCAACTCCAAAATCTACAAAATTAGTTGGTAGAAAAGGTGACACAGTCGGTCATCCTCATGAAGGAGAACATTTATGAGGCTCACAATTAGCTACTGATTGATTTTTTAACAATGGCAATGAAGGTGATTTTGGTTCTCATGTTCCTTCAGGAAGTGTAGATGATTATTTCATATGATAGACATGTAGTGGAGTATTCAGAAGAAAACCTAGAGCTAAATTTGTAAATGGCAATGAAGATCCACGCAATGGCTCAAATGGTCTCATATTCCACCCACTAAGCGAAATGGATCATGCTTGGATGAATTCCAAGATCACACTGTGCAGTTATTTCTCCAAGTTGGACATGGTTAAATAAGCCCAAAAGCTGCTAGAGATATTTGAGCAATAAGAGGTACATTTTGTTGGTTTACTTTGATACGATAGTAACCAATGGTTTTCTCAATTTCACCGATGATCAGGGGAATATTCTGGTAAAGAAATATTTGCATGCGGTATGGGATATTTTTGCAAATAATGCTTTAGATATTGATGACTTGGAAGATCCCATCACTGAGGAGCACGTGCTGCCATTAATGAGGAAATTCACCTGCATCAAGTCAGAATTTTTGGAGCTCAACTAGAGGGCCAACTATATTGACCTATAGAAGGTTGGTATTTTTTGGTATATTTTGGATATGCTCAATGCTCGTGAGATGATTAATATTGATTCTTCGACTGAAGTAGTTACGGTGTATGAAGCCACAGCTTCACATCTCAGAAAGCAAGAAGATAATGGTGCAAGCAGCAGGTAATCAGATGCGAATGGTGGTAGAGACTCTGAGCCCAATGAATAAAGGCCTAGGATCAATTGCATTTAGGTGAGTTGAATACCCCGTGAGCTGCCAAAAATATTGGCATATTTGCCACATTAAAATTTTGTTAAATTTTTGCCCAAATATGTAAGCAATTTTGCTAGTGAAATCCATTTTGAGCATTTTTTGTCACATTAAAAATTTTGTGGAAATTTTTTCTAGGTGTTCGACGGGTGTCATTTCGGGTAAAATCAGAGCAAAATTCCTTTTCGCCCCCAAGTGCCAGCGAAAATCCTTTTTTGGTAAAACTCATATTTTGCTTGCTATTTTAGTAAAATTCCTCTTTCACTCTATTGTCCAACGAACCCACTTTTTTAGGTGAAGTTGCCGGATAATTTCCATCTTAAGCGCATCCTCTGGCAAAATTCATGACAAAAGTTTAGATGGGTGAAATCACCAGCCATATGCCTTTTCACCCCATTTTCTAGAGAAATACCTCTTTGCAAGTGAAAACGCCCATTTCAAAAATGAAATGCCTTTTTGCCCATTTTGGCAACGAAACTCTATTTACCAGTGAAACTCTTATTTCGGTAGCGAAATTCTCTTTTCATGCGTTGCCTAGATGAAAGCATCTTTCCACACTTTGCTTTAACAAAATTTTGTCCCATGTCACACCTTGGTAAAATCTTGAGCGAAGTCACTTTTACGCCATGCCTTGGCACATTTACAAGCGAACTTCACACTATCTTGGTGCAATCATATTTTCGCGTGATCCAGGATGAAAACACATTTTGAAGTCATACCTTGGTGAAAGTCCTCTTCAGTCTTCACCTTGGTGAGATCAGTCTACATTATTTTCCCCAGGAAAAAAATATGGTCAAAGGTGCTTTAAGCAAAAATCAGACCGAAGGTGATTTCAAGACCAGCGAATTTAATGTTTGAGGCAAAAAGAGTTACAGTTCCTAGAATTGCTATTGATTATTTTTATAGATAGTCAAGAGATCACCCAAATTGAATGTCATCCATTTTTGACTCTGGTGCGATTCTACTATTTTTGAGGTGCCACCATGAGGACGAATTTTTTTTATGATCTCGACCAGATCCAAATGTGCCATCTCCCAAATTCTCTCGTTGTTTCCCAAGGAGCAACCAGATTGATTCATTGATGTTGCCAAGGAGAGAATTGTGACCAACCAATTTGTCATTTCCCATTATTTTTGTTTTATGAGCATTTAATTTTGGAGGCAAAATCCTCTATAAAAACTAGAAAACTTGATGTAAAAAAGGATGGATATTCTGTTGAAAAACTCTTTGAGTTTAATTTTCTACTTTAATCGAAATACTGTTGGCTCTGGTTCTCAGATCAGTGGTGTATGTTATTACTTTTTGCCTATCATTTCTACTATATTCATTGACTTTGTTAGATGAATTAAAATTTTGCATTTGAATTTAATTGCTGATAAATAAATGAATGTTGAGATGCTAATTGGAAGTTATATTTGTGAGCTATGAATGGTCCCTATGTTATTTTTTTATTAAATATTGGTTATAACTTAATTTGGTTATTTAGTTTTTATTTCATCCCTGCACTTCGTTTCTAGCTCATAGCCATATTGCCCATTTCTTTCAGTCATTTCCTATTTCTTTCTGTCAACTTCTCTCCCTAAGATTCATACCGATTTTAGATTAGTAAGGGAACTAGTCCTCTCTAGATATTAGCCCAAAGTACATATCTTTCCTTCAACCTTTCAATATTGGCCATGTCTAGGACGCATATTTTTATGCTTAGGTAGATTCGTGACCAATAGTTTCCTTATGACTCCCTAGTAATGAGAGTATGAACACCTAATTTTAGAT
Source organism: Wollemia nobilis (assembly GCA_028583015.1). Lineage (NCBI taxonomy): Eukaryota > Viridiplantae > Streptophyta > Pinopsida > Araucariales > Araucariaceae > Wollemia > Wollemia nobilis. The sequence goes on from JAQPPZ010000521.1 coordinate 19,074,778, forward strand.
TTTTTGAAGAAAGCTTATATCTTCACAACTTGACAATTTTTTATGGATATTATTATCAAGTTTTGTACAATCCCTTATGACTCCCAATTTTTTGTTGGAGTATGATATAGGGCTTTTGTAATATATAGTTCAATTTTTTTTTGATTTTGTACAAGTTTTGTAAGGATCAAAAATCAACTTCTTAACTCCTTAATACTCCTATTGAACTAAGCACTTTTCAATTTTTGAAGAGGTTTTAATGTTGGATTTCTTTTGTCCCTAAAGAGAAATTTTTGAGACAAGAATATAAATTTCCAACTTTGATAAAATATTTTAATAACCCCTTTTTGAAACCCTTAGAAATTTTGTTCAAGTGTTTCTAATTTCCAAAAAACTAGTTTGAAGTAGTAATTTGGAAAACTAGAACACATTAATATTTGCAAACATAAAATGGATTAATTCCAAGTAGAATCCCTTATTTCTCCTAAGTTATATTTGTGCAAATATTATATTAATTCCCTAAGTTTTGCTTTCAAACAAAGAATTATTTTAATTAATATATCAAACTTATCTTATAATCTTATAACTCCCTTTAAAACTGAAAGCAAATTGGATGAGAAATTAAGGCTTTGTACCTTTATGACATTGGGTGAATATGGTAGTAAACTCTCCTTCTTGAGTGCTTCCCCAAGGCTTTAGTACTCTTTGTAAGTGTTGGTTTACCGAGAGTCTTTTCAACTATACCCAACTTGCTTTGGATCCCTACCAGATCATGCTTGAACTATTGTTGAGCATCTACTGTTGATCTATTGAATCGTACCCAAACTGTTATTGATCATTTGCCATAAATTCTATCGAGATACCATCAATCTACCGAGTAGCTTACAAACTACTGTTCATATTACTTTCAACTATTGTGCTTCATTTCCATGGTCTAAGACATCTTTAATATGTGAGAGGATGAGTGGCAAGTGTCACGGCATAGTTTTTTGAACGCTTATGGAATATTTGACTTGGTTGGTGGAGGTGTCAAACTCACTCCATAGTTTGTGATAAGTGTCACCTTTGGGTTGAAATGTTTTGATTCCCTCTTGAGCATTTTCTAAGAAATGCTCCTTCCTCAACATCTTTAAGCTTTCTTTGTTGTAACCTATGTCAAGTTGTACGTAACTCCACTATTTGGAGTATGGGCACCAAGAAATATAATGTCTTCTTTGTGAGTGTTATAGACGATCTCTAATAGGATGACAAGTGGTAGTTGCATGCCCTTATTTATCAATGCTTGCTTGAAGACTCTCCAATATATTTTCCACCTTGATCTTTGATGTTTTACGTAGATGCTAAAATGTCTCCAGCCAAGCAAAGCTAAAGGGTGAACTATGGTGGAGATATGGTGGAGCTTTGATGGAGATATGGAGTAGCTTTGGTGGCCCTTGAATGGAGTTTGAATGGCAGTTCTTGGATGATGACTCCTTGATGCTTCACTCCACTATCACAGTTACCTTTCACTTGTAGAAATGCTTTGTAGCTTGCTTTGATAAGAGTACTCCTTTACTTTGACACTCATTTTCTTTATCTTCTACTTTGTACACTGCTTGATCTTCTCCTATGCTTTATCTTCTACAAGTTCGACCATCTAATATGAGCCCTTGAAGTGGCTCCTATTGCTTGGTAAGAGTGCTTATGTTCAGCCCTTTCTTGGATGTTTTTCTTCCTATGTATATTGTGCCTTTTTGGGGCACATTCAAATCTGCTTTTGGGATGTAAAAAACTAGATTAAAATGGTGCTATAAAATGTACTATAGTATGTACATAGACCTCCTTTGATGCACCTTCTTTTGCACTCTTATTTCAGATCAGAAATTCTGGTTTTATGAAAGATTTTTCTCCTGTAATACAGGGTTTTGAGGTTGTCTTTTATGAGTAGACACCTTCCACTTTTTGCTTGGACACTTAGATAGCAACTCCAAACTTAGATAAAAATAGATAGAAGCTTTTTAATTTATGCAATTTTCTGCACTTTCTTTTCTTGCATTCAATCTTGTAATGCTTTTGGATTTGAGACTCACCAAGTCTCAATATATGAAGCTTCTATTTTTTTTTTAGGTTAGTTGTGTTCTTATCCAAGTTTTTGGAGGATTCTAACCTTTTTTGGGTGGCTTATTTTGGCCACTACAAGTTATAGATTTTTTGTGCTTCAATAGTGTCTTTAAACACTTGATACAAATCAGATTTTATGCCCTTCAAGAGCACAAACCTAATTTTATTTGAGAGTAGTATAATAGTACAAGTCTTACACTTTTAATGAACTAATATTACACCTTATCACTCCAATAAACTCTTAAATTAATGCACTAATAATTTACTGCAACTAATCAAGAATAACCTAAAATGAATCTTTTAAGAGTTATTCTGCAATTTCACTACAACTAATATTTTAGGACTTAGTCTTCTTTTTCTTTTCCAAAATAGTTAGTTTATAGAAGTAATTTTGAAATCTAATCAACTTCTAATAAAAGTGTAAATGAACATTAGAAATAACTTTTTATTTTTGCACTTTCGAAGACTGTAATCCAATTTTCTATTTGTAACTTTAATCTAAATTTAGGTGCTTCTAACAAATCTGATAGGTAAGTGAATTAATGAACCTACTTGCACCAGAAAGTTGCATACCTTTTTTGTAGTAGCTCTTTTATCGCTTATGTAGAGGATGTAGATCTTGGTGTCTAGAATCACCAAGTTGCTACTACGAGAATGTCCTTGCAACTCTTTGTAGACTATCTTGAATAACTCTTTCTTCACCAAATGATGGTCTCAATATTTCTTTTATGAGCCTAGGATTTGATGGCTTGTTCTCCTCTTCTGTTCTCCTCCTACTGCATATTTTTGGAAGTCTTTATCTCTGAATCAATGCCTTCTTACTGTGAGAAGCAATCTTAAAATATTTAATATTTTGTGAGCTTCTTTTGTATTCAAGTCGTCTTATCAATTTCTGACTTCAAGAATGATCTTCTTCTAATATTTGGTACTCCTTGCAAAATTCTTCTTCTCTTGGGCTTGTTGTCAGATGGAAAAAATTATCCCAAGTCCTTCACTATCTGAGGATTCTTCTTGGTAGTAGATTTCTCCAATGAGTTCTCCTTTGATAATATCTTTAGTAAGGCTCTTCTAGCATTTTTTTGGATGCTCGATAAGACCTTCCTAAGGTCTCTAATCTGACAGCTTTTGATGGTTTTTCTTGAGACCTTTTCTTCAACCTTCTACTCCTAGAAGTGTTGGTGATGAGATCTACTTTTAGATCTTTGATTCTACTCCTAGACTCAAGCAAGACTCCCCTAGTCCTTATTATCCTTCTCCTTCCTTGACTAGAAGTTCTACAATGATATCTTCTCTTGATCTCTTTGATTTTTCTTCAAGTGTTGATTGATTCTGAAGAAGATACCCTTCCTAAATTTCTTGTAGGAAGTTTTCCAACTCACTGAATCTTCTTTCCTTACAACAAAGTATTAGTACTGAAATATTTAGTCTACTTTTGAATCAGATATTCTTTTCGAATTCTTCTTCAAGATCAAGGCTTTTATGGCATTTTTCAGTACCAAGGCTTCTATGGCCTTTTTCAATATTAAGGCTTTTGTGGCATTTTTCAGTACCAAGGCTCTTGTGGCATTTTGATATCAAGACTTTTGTGGCTTCTCCTTCAAGGCTTCTATTGTCTATTCTTCATAAATGGAGATATTTATCACCACAACTCTTCATACGAAGTCTTCTTCCACAATATTCTTCTCTTGCACAAGGAACCAATATATGTACTATAAGGGTATGTCAACCTTAGGGTAATGAAGTTGGATTCTCCTAGATTTCTTTTCGTAGGAGGATTTCCAATCCTCTGAGAATTAGTTTTCTATAAACAAAAGAAACTTTAGGCAGTAGTTAGCAAATTCTAGATATCCTAGATAATTCTCATTGAATGATTTGTCAATCCAATGGCTTGAATGCTAAGTCCTGGTCTTCACAAGTTTTTCCTAAAACTCTGTGGAAAGACTCTAGTCAATTGCAATCTCAGTATTTTTTGGAATTTAGATTTCTTTCAGTTCTCACTAGTGACTCTCCCTAATTCTACCACATAGATTCTTGTAAGAGATTTTAACAGTGGTTGGTCTAGTAGTGCATCAGTTTATCAAAATGCTTAGGCTCAATGATAATAGTGGCTTTCCTATAGATATACATAGACTAGATCTACCGTATCTTTGATACCACTGTTAGCTTTTGATGTAAAAAGCACTGGGAGATAGCAATCACAAGATTTATAATAATATGAAAGAAAGTAAATCTACTATATTACTGAAATATACAATAAATAGAAATGATATAAAATATTAAAATATAGCTATGGAAAAATGAACACTCCAATATAAAGATATTGAACTACATTACACCCATCACCAATGGATGGTGTCACACACAGAACTAAGCTCCACTATGTCCCTCGACTCTCTTTGTATCTATGACTCTATATCTATCTATCTATGAGGCCATCCTTATATAGGAAAAATAGGATACTTGGCCAAAACTCTATCTATTTGTGCAAGGGACAGCTTGCACATATACAACTTGCACATTGACACTTGTGCACTTATTATATTGCATGAAGTAACTAGATAACTTGCCTCTAAAGTAATCTAAGTATGTACCTTAGAAGATACATTTACATAACCTAAATGATGGAATAGACTCTATTTCTAACAAATACTTGTCAAGGAAGGAAAGAGGTTTCCAAAATTTTTTATCGTTCACCATCTCAAAGTAATCATAGATCCTTGATTCAAAAGCTTGTGTTGTGATAAATTCGGCCTGAGAGAAGGTAGGAATGGAGTTTAAAGGTCTATTTTTTGCCCACCTATCTCTCCAAAAATTGATCCTTTGACCATTACCTAGAAGCCAGCAGCCACCCTTCAGAACATTTGCTCGACTTTTAACTATGCTTTTCCAAAATGCAGATCGTTGATATGAGTTGGGATCAAAAAAACAAAATCCCTATTCCCCAAGTATTTGGATTTTAAAAATTTTACCCAGTTTGTATTAGCATTTTGGGCCAACTTCCACCCTTGCTTAGCTATAAGGGCCCTGTTCATTAAACTCATTTTCCTCAGACCAAGTCCTCCCATATCCTTACAACTACAAACTTGATCCCAAGCTACTAAGGAAAACTTATTTTTGTCCTGAGATCCGGACCAAATAAAGGAATGTTGAATCTGCTCTAATTTTATAAGAGCTATCCCTAGAACCTTGAACAGATAAAGGAAATAAACAAGAATTTTATTGAAAGTGTTATAGTAGGGTTTATTTGTTAAATTTTGATGATGAGGATATTGTCATTTAAAGTTCATTATTTTACTCTATGAGTTATTCTGTAACTGGATATTATCAATTAGAATTTTATTTTACTTATTGAAAATGAGTTATTTTGGAATTGAATATTATCAATTAGAATTTTATTTTACTTATTGAAAATGAGTTATTTTGGAATTGAATATTATCAATTAGAATTTTATTTTACTTATTGAAAGTATTAATTAAGTTATTGAGTAAAGGAAATTTATCTTCATAAATTTAAAAAGGATTGAATATTATGATAAAATTAGGTAAGCCCTCTTTGAAGAGAAATCTAAAACCTAAATCTATCTTAAACCAAATTCATAAGTGAGGATGGATAAGAAAACCAAGACATCCAAATTCATTGGATTGCATGTATGTAGCCAATGAAGATTCGTGAATGACCACTATAGATGGGCGGAATGGGACGTCCATCTAGGTCATTGTACAAGTAGTATGGTGGTGGTCCTTATGTGATATTTTTAAATAAGTGGGTCTTTATGGAGGAACTATATCTTTAAGATAAGATTACCCAGTGAGGGAAAATGTTGGTGGGAGATATGAAACTCTAAGATAAGATACCATGGTGATTCGGAATGGGACGTATCATTAAATTATTTGCAATGTCATAAAGGAATCCATGATTAGAGCTAGGTAAATGGCATGACCTTAATTTCCCATGATGTTAGATTTTAATCTAGATGCATGATCTCCAGTTAAGAACCATAACATTTATGCTATAATCCTTACATGTTTGGTAACATTTGAGTTAAGTTATACTAAGGGTTTCACTTAATATGTTAAGGATGATATTTATGCGTCCACCGTTTAGGTGTTATAGTCCCTAGAGGATAATGCATACCGTGATTTTGGATTCACCGAAAATAATGGGTGATAGATATGATCACTAGGGGCACCTTCTATAAGACCCAGCCAGTCTCATCCACTAGGGATGCCAACTACAATGGTCAAATTCCCAAATGTGGTACTTAATTTATATATTTATTACTAATGGGTACAAAACTAAACTTGAAAATGAAAAACAAATACCCCTATCAACCATCTTCCTAGATTGTCAAGCCTGTAAGTAAGTTTATATCGTTACAACCAATGTATGTTTGGTTGGGTTGTCACATTACCACTTTAGTGAAAGTGAAAAATGCTTGATATGATCTAGCTTTTACTATAGTATGATCTCCTTACTTGACATTAAATTTTATCTCATGCACACAGAAAATTATTATTTCCACTTTGCAATATCTTGACATGTGTCCAATCTTATAATATTTGCAGCATTAGAATGCGATATTTTCATAATCCACTTGTTGATCTCATTTTCTTGATTCAAATTTAATCCTAATGGAATGTGGTAAAGGTTTTAAAGTATTCATGGAAACATATTTATGGGTTTATACAATATGCCTTTGCTCCTTAGTATTTGGTCCCTCCTAAATGGACTCCCCTAGTGTATTTCCAATATTCTTCAAAACCTCCTTATTGATAATTTGATATAAAATTTTAAAAATTCTAACCAACACTAGAATACTTTTTAATATAATTTGACTCCATAGAAAAATTATCACTCCATAGCCTTAGATATAATGCATCTACCCCCCTAAACCATGGCCCACCACCCATTACTTTATCTCTAATTTTCAAAGTGGAGAAAATGATGATGAAAAATCTTTTAGAAGAAAAGTCATGGAGTAATTTGAATTCAATCCCCATTTGAATCTCCCAAATACTTTAGTATTTGTGGAACTTACGTATTAATCCTCTCATTTAAGATTTGTTATTTCATGCTCAATCACCTCATCCTTGATAATCACTTTTGGTGTAACATTTGTTACCTAGAAAGGTTTACCATAAGTTTGACCTTCCTCTTGTTTCTAACTAGGGTATTAATAATTCCAGGTAGCACATCCTTATTTCTAGTTAAAAATTTCAAAAATTACTTTCATGTCATGCTACCTAGACTTTCCTCATAAGAATCCTTTATTTTTTATTTTTCTCAAAAAATTGGAACAAGAAAATGTGAGACATCCTTCTTGCTCACACTTGATTCAACTTGCACTCATATCACTTTATTTTAAAACAATAAAATGATAGGCTTGCTTGTGGCTTACACTCACTCTTTTTGTTATTATTTTTTTTACATTTTTTTTGATGAAAAAGAAAATTTATATTAAATTAAGATAAAATCATTTCCAATAAAAAAAAGTGGATGGGTTAACACACCCCATGGGGAATCAAACTAACCCTCATTGACAAATGTTAGTAAACAAAGCTACAAATAAAATACAAATTTATCAATCATGATAATTGATGATCATTGCATCAAAGAAAGCATAGCATATGGAGTAATGTACCCTGGCGTGTTGTCCTGCATAAACTGCTAGTGATTATGGGATGGGAATCCATCCCTCTACATCATGATTAAGACCTTCAGTATATGTGTTGCTCCAACCAACAACTAGCCTTGGTGAAACTGGTTGAACATCATCCCACCCCCAACCTAGCAGGATGAACAAGCAATGTTAACATTAGGTTGCTTCCTGAATGGTGAGTACTGGGACCAGTTCCTGTCTACAAGAGCATATCTTGCATATGATGGAGGTCGACGGTGAGATCAGGATTGAAAATGATTCTGAGAAGAGTGCTCTGGAGGGATCTAATTGATTGTACACTGAGAATTGGTCCAGTACACTAGAAGAACTTGCATATGATCCAACTCCATAGCACTTTGTTGGCTTGAGTACATATTTGTAGCCACATGTCATTAAAAACTTCTAATTTGTAAGCATGAGTAAATGTGACAGTACAAGCCTTCCAAATATGAAAGAGTAGGATAATCCTAAAAACTTGCTACTCTTCAAAAAGTGGAGAGATATTAAGTAAAAGAGTCCCCAAAAAGAGCTTGGGGCTAAAAAACTCTTGCGGCTATAAATGGAAAAAAAATGAAAGAACCCATTCCCAATATTACCTAGATCTTCTGTAATTTCAAAAGAGGTGGGTACAAGACTCGGGTACACCACAAAAGGGACGTTTAGGATCAAGAATTCCAAGGTGCTTCAAACATTCCCCCAAGGGAAGGCCTTGACATAACAAGCTCCATGCAAAAAATATTTCTTGGGCTCAACATAAGTAGCGCAAACATTCTGAAATCTAGAATTCCATATAGTCCTTGTAAGAAATAAGTCCCAACGCTAATTGAGCTTAGGCACTAGAGGAAGATGAGGAGATAACCATTGATACCCCAAAAAAGCCTTATAATTAATCAGAGTGTCAACATGACATCTCCAGTATGACCACCAAGGACGTTGTGAGCGCACACCAATCTTGTGCAACATAGAAAAAGGGGTGAGAGCCAGAACAGCATCATACGTATCTTTATCCACACCATTCATCCTAAATGTGCATTTGAACTCATTCCATGGGATCCAATACCTGGTCTAACGAGAAAAGAAATCAACTATTGTAACAATACCCTTTTTGAAAAATCATCGAGCATGAATCCATTGCACCCGAGCTAAGGGAGAACCTTGATGAAGAAAATTTTTTACATTTTTTATTTTGGCCTTCTAAAATAATTCAAACATAGAATCCTCTACTAGTTAACATCTTGGTATATATATGTCTTACAATTCAAGAAAAAGTACTTGTTTATTTCACTTATCCATGAAGTATAAAAAATATCATTTTCTTTTCCCTTTGTTGATCTCTTTCATATCTAAATTGATGTAAATTAGTCCTCAATTGCTCCATGATAAATTAAGTTTTATTCTTCCATAAAAACTTAATATATTGAAAAGTAATAATTTTATATAACAATTATTTTAAAAAATACAGCAACTCTCCCTAAAATTTTTTCCCTCGTCACTTTCTCCAACCATGAGGATTGCCTTAAAACTTTGCTAAGAGGACCCTAGTTTTTGGGAGAATAAGTCTTTTTTTAAGGTGGAAACTAGGTTTCTATCTGAAAATGAAAAACATAAATCTCGTCCTAGTCTAGGTTAGACTTCTAACATTACCTATAGAATTCTAGGATGAAGATATAATTGCAAGAATCCCAAAATCAATAGGTCGGCCTTTAGACTTTGATTAAGCAACTAAATCTTAAACTAGGCTAATTTTTGCTAGATTTTATGTCAATGTCAACATGGAAAAAAATTATCGACGTTTATAAGGCTTATGTCTAAATTTAGGTTCTAGGAGCAACAGATTGAATATGAAAACTTGTTAGATCTATGCAAAGTGTGCAATAAATCTGGACATTCAACTAAAAATTGTCCTTCAAAGAAACCCTTGAATAAAGTTTGGAGAAAGAAAGAAAAGGTGGACAAAGAGAAATATAAGAAGGATGAGGAAGATGAGGAGCAAGAGGAAGGAGAAATAGCACCAAATATGGAGAATGAACCAAATATGGAGAAAGAAACAGTTTTTCAATCCAATGGTCTAGTAGAAATTGAAATCCCAAGAGAAAAACCAAAAATAAGAAATCCAAGATTAGGAAGATAAGGTTAATTATACGAAAAAGCCTAAGCAGATATCAATACAGGACAAAGCTTACACATGACTAAATCAGAAAATGGAAGGCACCCCTTTCCACAGTCCAGATCAATAAAAACAAGGTATGAACATATTGTTTGACTCTAAAGATATGGTCATTTGTTCTTTTGATGTTCTTTATATTTCCTTGGCAAATTATTTTGTTAAACCTCTGGGTAAAAAAAAAAGAGAAAATCTCTTCTATGAATCCCACTAGAAACTCAAGAACAACAAATGTAGGAAGTGATACCAGAGTAGGAAGATCTAAATTAGCTAAAGTCAAAAGTAGAGAAATTGCTAAGGATATAGCAAATGGAACACAAAATATTTTAGATCTAAATGGAGGAAAACCCTCCACCCAAGGTAAGAAATGAAGATCATATCTTAGAATGTAAGGGGTATGAATACCCCTTCTAAACAATGGGTAATTTAAAATCTTAGGAAGGATAATTACCCAAACATTCTTCTTATACAAGAGACTAAGATTGACAAAAAGAATATTTAAGCAGTTAAGAATAATATCTAGAAAAAAAATTATGTAGACAACACAACAAATGAAACCTCAAGAAGCCTTTGGAAATTATAGAACCTAGATTCTATTGATGTGAGTTGTATTCAAAATTCAGAAAGGCGTATATCAGTTATTCTCTTCTCTAAATCAAACTTCAATTGAGTTATAACTAATTTTTATGCTCCTAATTCTCTCATAGGCAGGAAAACTCCATGGAAAGAATTAATGGATATTAATCAAAATATTAGTGATATCCCATGGGTGCTGGTAGGGGATTTTAACACTACCCTCTCCCCAAATGATAAAAAAGGGGAAATCAGGAAATTAATGATAGTATGGAAGAATTTATCAATTTCATTAGCCATTGTGATCTCTTGGATATGGAATTAATATGGACTAAATACACTTGATCTAATAGAAGGATTGGGGACAATCTGATTCATATTAGATTGGATAGATTTTTGGTGTCACATGACTGGTTTTTGAGGAACAATAATTCTTCTTTCTCTGTTCAACCAAAAATTGGATTTGATCACAATCCGCCAATTCTTAACATAAAAGAAAGAAAAAAATGGTAAAAAGTCCTTTTTGTTTTGAACTCATGTGGCTTTTTCACCCAAGATTAGAGGAAAAAATTAAGTAATGGTGTAATTATGAAGTTTTTGGAAAATGTCTGTTCAAAGTGGTAAAAATTTAAGAAATATTAAAAATAATATTAAAAAATATAATAGGAATGTTTTTGGTAATATTTTGCAGCAAAGGAATCTTAACTTAGGAATCTTAACTTATAGGTTATTGAAGAGAAAATTCAATCTCAAGGAATGTCAAAAGCTATAGCTAAACAAGAAAAATATTTACTTAGTGAATTTCATTAAATTCTGGATGAGAAAACCTTTTGAAGGTAAAAATCAAAAGTCTTCTAGTTGAAAGAAGATAACAAAAACTCTAATTTTTTCTATTTATCCACCTTAAGACATAGAAGAACCAATAGAATCGAAAAAGATTATTGAAAATGATGAAAGTAGTACAGTAAATAAAGAAGAAATTAAAGATGCAGTAGTGAGTTTCTTTAAAGAAAAATTTTTAAATAATAATGATATAGAAGAAGAGGCGGTCATTTACATGCTAAGTAACATCCCAAACTTGGTATCAGATGAGATGAATGAAGCTCTAGTGAAACCCTTCATAGAGGATGAATTCAAACAAGTTGTTTTCAATATGCAAGAAGATAAGACATTGAGTTGGATGGTTTCCCAAATGGTTTCTTCTAGATTTTTTGGTACATAGTTTATGGTGACATTGTGGTAGCAGTTAGAGAATTCCAAGTTATTAATAGTCTTTTAAGAGATTGAAATTCCATCATTTTGTTTCAGAGGTAAATTGGGTGGACTATACTATTGTGGAGGATTTTTCATGTCTTTCCTTGTGTGGTTGTTTTTTGGTTTCTTGTTTGGCCTTTGGGGGGGCTATGCGGAGTCAGGGACACCCTAGAGGAAGGTTGTGCTCCTCTCCTAGTAGGAGTTTCTTTTGTGGGCATGTTTGGTCTTTTGGGGGGCTAAGAGGGTCCATGGGACTAAGGGGTCCTGGTTTTGATGCTTCTTACCTGGTCTTTTTGTGGGCTCATGCAGTTTTAAGAGGAGGTCATGTGGGTCTATAGAGGTCTTCTAGAAGTTTCTTGGTGACTTTGTTGGTTTCCTAGACAACCTGTGTGGGACTGAAAAGGTTCAAAATATGGTGTGGTGGCATTGTTTGATTATTAGATAGTTTGTGGGGTTAAAAAGGCTTTAGATTTGTTGAGGTGATGTTCTTATGGAGGTTTGCTATTATCCTAGTTAGGGTACTGGTAAGCTGATTTGGTTTGGCAAGGTGTTGGTATCGGGAGGTCTACGTGGTTTCTAAAGCTTGGAGACTTTCTTTAGTTTTTTCTAGTCTGGGGTGAGGGTTCATGTTCATCTGTGTGGGTCTTGGACATCTTTGGGTATCATCTTTGTTATGTTTTCCATTTGGTCTGAGGGAACCTCATCTTTTTAGTTTTCTCAAATTCTAGTCTAGGTTTTTTCAAATATCTAGCTTTTTTGATGGGAAACTCTCTTCTTTCTAGTAGTTCTAGGCTTTGTAGTTTTGGATCTTCTGGTTTGGGAGGGTGTCTTCCAAGCTTCCTTGCTTTGCTTTCTGGTCCGTGGGACCTTCCTATTACTTTTGGAAGATAGTTCGTGATGTTTCCCGTGGGCTAGAAACTATGTTTTCAATTTAAAATCCTTGTTTATAGATCCAATTTTGAATTTCTTAGGCAGAAATTTATATTTTCAAGTTTAAAATTTATGTTTATGGATCCAAATGTGAATCCCTGGAGCTGGATTCTTTGTTTTAAATTAATTTCATGGTGGGTTTTTTCGTACTAGTTTTTGTTTCAAGTTGTTTCCTTGAGGAGTCTATATCCTTTTGCTCTTCTTTGGGAGACCATCTCTTTTGATGGTCCTTTGTTGTAAAAGGTTCAAGATCCTTTCAAAACCCATTCTTCTAATAAAAAAAAAAAAACTTTCTATTGATTAGTCTATGTAATACTATTTCTAAAATTTTAACTAAAATTTTTGCCAATAGACTGAAAAGAATTCTTCTTGGAATTGTTTTCAATCAATATGAGGGCTTTGTGCAAGGTAGACAAATTCTATATGGCATTATCTCAATCCATGAATCTATCCACTAAATTGAAAAATACGGTTGCGCAAGAATGATTCTCAAGCTAGATATGAATGTATCTGAAAGATTTTTATGGTCTTTTCTGGACAGAGTTTTAGAAAATTTTGGTTTTCATCTTCAATGGGGATCTTAGATCCAATAATGTATTTCTTCTCCTATACTCTTTGTTATTAGTAATGTCTTACTTACAAGTTTTTTCAAGTGAAAAATGGATAATACAAGAGGACCCCATATCCCCTTATCTATTTATTCTTATGGCAAAAGTAGTAGGAAGAGCATTAAAGGCAACAAAAAATGCAACAATCATCAAAGGTTTTAAAACAGCCTCAACAATAGATGTAATTACTTGTAGCACCCTAAAATTGGCGCAGTTAAACCCTTAGTAAAAAGATAAAAGTTTGAATTTTAACCCCAAAACCGCTCGTTAACCGCTCGTTACCCGCTCCCCTCATTTTTCATGCCATTTTTAGGATTTGTTTTGACCGTTGGACGATATCATCGACGAATAGACGAAATCATCCCAGATCTGACGAATTCATCTGGAACAGAACGTCCAGACGATTTCGTCCCAAAACTGAATTTTCATAATTAGCTTTTGTTTCAACAGCTTCTCTAACTTGGGCAGAAAGCGTGTCTGCGTGGTTAGAGTCTCCCCCATTGGAGATCTCCCAAATTGGGGTGATCTCCAACCTCCTAACCTCCCCCTAATCCTATATAAACTGGGATTTTCTTAGTTTATCCCCCTGGATGACTGATTTCCCTGCAACTTTAGTTTCTCGTGCATTAGAACACCTTTGTACCATTGTTTGCATTGTGTATTTCAAGTTTTTCTTGCAAGAATTTTACTATTTTTTAGCTGGAGCAAGCTCGGATCATCGTTGGTGATTCTAGACGATTTCGGACGATCTTGTCATAGATCGGTGATGATCTCGTACGATTGGAGGTGATCTTGACTGCAGTCCATATTGGGGGCAATCAGAGCCCGAAGTTTGCATTTTTTTATCTTCTCTCTTCATTTCTTTATGCATTAACTTAGTTTATTCTATTTTTACATCCTGGAGTTCACCTCATTTAGCATAGATGCATGATAAAGTTAAAATAAATTATTAAATTAATGTATTTCCTTTAATTGTTATCTGGATCTATCATTTAGGCAGGTTTACTATTATTTCTATCATTTCCCCTTGCTTTTGTAGTTGCATTTTTGGTCTTTGGTATCTGTTTCTGTGATTGCAGGTTTCTTGCAAATTCGTCAGGTCGACGATGATCTCGTCTGATCTCAGATGATCGACTGTGATCTGAGATGATTCTGTGCAATTGCAGATGATCATGTAAGATTTGAGATGATCTAGACTTCTACAAACCTCAAAATCTTCATCAGACATCCGAAATCAGGTACATTCTATCTTATTTAGCACACTTTTTGTGTTTAGCACTTATTCATGCTTTCTGTATCCATATAAATCAGCATTGGCATATAGAATAGCTTAGATTCATCTTGGCCAAACCTAGGAATTGAATGATTGAATATAAAAATGAACACATCAAACCCATTCTCAACCTAGGTGTGGAAACTGCCACTCAAAGTTTCCTGGTGAACCCACCATCCATCAAAAATTCACCCTTATACCCCTCCCCTCGAGAGGCGCGACCTTCAAAGGGCCTCTCAGTCCGAGGTATTGTCCCATCCTTCTCGCATCCCCTTTTCGGGCGCGGATCCTATAGCCTGAAGGTAAGGATGCAAAAAATTTGGAGCGATACATTTTGGTGAACCCGACGTGAATAACATAGGCATATTTCTGATTCAAAAATATAAAAAAATAAAAATATATATATGTATGTATACAAGAAAAATAAAAACAAAAAAATCATCATTTCAAGTTTGTATGTTTTAGATTCAATTCTAAATAATAGATACTAAATATTACTTTTAGAAGTACTAAAGAAACCATGATTTTTTACTCAAATCAATATGAGCCCATTAGTAATGTTGGAAGAATTCAGCCAAATACATTTGTTGATTATGACCAACCTCATCCCTATTCAACATCACCTCCATCACGCTTTTCTCATTTTTCATCCATAACCCAACAGGACCATCCCTTTTCCAATCCTCTCCATAATGATATTATCTATTCTCCCATATATCCATATTATGTCTATCAATCCACATATAGTCCTCTTCCATCCTTTCAATATTCTTCTTTCAATACAACACATCCATTTCAACAAGAAAATACTTATTCTTCCAATCCTACCATGCACTCACATCATACTTCACAATATTCCTATCATCATTCTACCCATAACAAAGAAAAGAGAGGTAAAAAACCATTAGGTCCTTTTATGACTGAACTCCTAAGGCACTTATCAAAAACCTCTCGAAAACCTTCATCACGTACATTTACAAGGCTCAATCAACCAATGGATATAATTCTCAAGCATTTACTTGATAAAAATAAGATTGAACTCCCTTCCATAAGACAACTTGATACCACAATAGATTGGTTTAAACCTGAGCTACATTGTGAATATCATAGAGTAGATGGACATATGACACAAAATTGTAAAGATTTAAGATGTGCAATTCAATATTTGATTGATGAGGGTCTTTTTAATATAAAGGAATTACAATCTACAACTGATTATAAATCTCCAGTAAACTATCAAACTCCTACACAACAAATACTAATAATCAATCAAGACATGGAGATCTCCCAAGAACCCCTATTCAATTATCAACAACAAGAAACCAATCAAATATTGCATGTTAATGTGTCCCATCATGATGATATTACTAATATTGTAACAGAAACTACAAATGAGCAACCTCAAGTTCAATCAACTCAATCTGATATTCAAGAGATGGATTCCTCATTTGACCAACCTTCAAAACTATCTTTGGCTCTAGAGAATGATCCAAAATGGAATGTAAGCATAGAAAGCTCATCTTTAGAATCAAAATCTCAATATGAAATCCACTTTGATAGCCAACAACAAGTGATTAATCCTCAAGAAAAGATATCCCTTTTAGAAGTATTACAAAGTTCTCATAAGGAAACTTTGTTCAAGATACTTAGCCAACAATTTGTTCCTCATGATATTTTCCCTAAGAACATAATTAATGGTGTAAGCCCTCTTGAGGTTAACCATATTTCATTCTATGATGAGGAGATTCCTTCCTCTACTCCACAAGAAGACTCCTCTCTTTACATTACAGGATCTAGTAAAGAAACACCTGTTAAAACTATCATGGTAGATAATGGCTCCTTTCTTAATTTATGCACTTATCAATTATTCCAAAAACTCAAATTAAAGGAAGAAGATCTTAATGAATCAAATGTTATTGTAAAATATTTTAACAATGAAATTCAAGAAGCTCAAGGTACTATAATTTTTCCCCTTAATATTGGATCCAAGATCCTGGATACTTTGTTTTATGTAGCATATTGCCCTTCACCTTACAACCTACTTCTCAGAAGTCCTTGGATTCATACGATGAGGGTTGTCCCTTCTACTCTTCACCAATGTTTAAAGTTTGAACTTGCAAGTAAAATTGTTACCATACATGATGACCCAACACCATTTGAAGAATATTTAACGGTTGAAACATCAAGTTCTATACATTCTCCATTGTCACAATTACCTTCTATCCATCACTTTTCTTCATTCATATATGATCATCCTTGTTTACCAAATAACACCCATGCATATCTTTCACATATGCTCCCTCCATATTATCAAGACTTGGAAGATAGTGATAAGAATGAAGAACCTTCTTATCCTTCTGACATTTTATTTTGTAACATGATCAATTTTACACATATAAAAGTCAAATCTTTTGCTACATTATTCTACATTATAACAAAGCTTTTGTTATCGCTACCTTTTATTCATCACCTTTTGTTCTTACCTTCACCACAACCAAATTATCCTTCAAAACCTCCTTTGATTTTGAAGCAACCTTAGACATGCTATACTCAAATAACCTTGTATAGTGTATATAGATCATCTTGTATATACCACCAATTCCATCATCAAAAAAAAAAAAAAAAAAAAAAAAAAATTTTTTTTTTTTTTTTTCATAAATTAAAATAAAAAACATAACAAAATCGAAATCATCAAAATATTCAAAAAAAAAACATTTTCTATTTTTGCACCCATTAATTCTTGAAGTATTGCAGTTATATTTTCAATTATTTTGGATAAATTAGCATTTATTTGGAATCCCGCACTTTCACACTCACATGCATAAATATCTTGATTTTATTTGGTATGATTATTAATCTCTCTTATATCAAAGTCCACAGTTGAATTAAATAAATTTTTGAGCATAGAGAATTGATCTTATTATTTACTTGAACCAAGTATATCTTTTCACATTAAAATGATTTCATTGCAAATTCAATATGATGCTACATAGTAGAAGTGGTTTCTTGAGCGAAAAGTTTCCCCTGCTATCCTATCATGCACATGGTCTAGAATCTTTGAGAATTGACAAAAGGACAAGCTCACCCCTGCCCAGAATAAAAATCCCTTGCTCTACAACCAATCCGAGCAAGTATCCCTAGTATAGGAAGAAAAAAAAGAAAAGTCAAAGAAAATGAGAAAAAGAAAAATATTATTTTGTACCATCGCAGCAATATTTCAGCATTATCTCAGTTCCAAGCAAAAATATGAAAAGAAAAGAAGAGAAAGAGAAAAGGAAAAGCAAACAGCAATAAAATCCCTTTTCCCTACCCTTTGAAAAGAAAAGAAGGGTGAATGAGCTTGAATCCCTAGAATTTTTAGTTATTCGAAAACTATGAGGTAAGCCCCATAACAGGTGGTTTGTGCCCAACCCGCTTGGCCTTGGGTAATCCCTAGTGTGGTGATATGTCTGTCACATTAGCGACCTTCTTTTGTACATACCTATGTCTGCTTATGGATCAGCTAGCTCTTGATGACCCGACTTACATAGTAGTCTGGTACGGTTACATGCATATAAATCATGGTCAACGAACACTTATTTGGTTAATTCAAATTACTTGTATCAAATTATCTTGCTCAAAATTGGTAAATGAACAATACAATTGCACACACATTTGTATTTGAGATATTTTTGTATCATTATGATAGATCAAGATCGGAAATGAACTCACATCTGCACATGGGGTTCCTTATAAATCTACATTTTGTCTTTGAGATAATCTAAAATATTTATGCAAATATTTTGGAATAATTTCATCTTCTTATTTAAAAGAACATTTGTTTTGTATACAAAAAATTACATACATTGTTTTCAAAAATCCAAAAATTCTTTCAACAACATATTCACCATCTAGCAATAAAGTCCTCATCTTATATATTTTCTGTTTATCTCAAAAATCAAAAATCAATTATGCAATAAAATCATTTTTTCTTGGATTTCACGATGATGGTATAAGTCTATACCTATAATTCTATGCCTAGCACAAACCATTGTTCTAATTTTATTTCCCATTCATTATTATTTATCAAAAACATATGGCTTATATCATTATGTCACACAATTGTGCTTTAAAAAGAATGAACACATTATTCTATTTCATTTCATTATGTCAATATCCCATTTTGCAACCATGGTATGATTCCTAAGGAATTGTTCAAAAATTTATCACACTTAGGAATTTATGCGTAGCAAAAATCATTTTTTAAATATATTTCATGCATAATTTTTTTTTTTTTATCAAAATCTGAAAACAAATCATCACCATCATCATTTTTCATCATCACAACACAAAGCCTTAAGACAGTCTCTTAAGCACTCTTTTACTTTTAACAATATTTCTATACTGGGATTAGCTTGACGACCTAGCGAGCGACGACTCCATGAAATGGTCTATAACAACGACAATGTCCTTTGAAATTATTGTTAGAAGTCCCCTTTATTTTTCATCAAATCACACCACAAAACAACCAATTTGTTTACATCAGATTATTTCATTTAAATTTTATAGCATGACATAAAATTATACTATTTCCAAATGACATAATTACATGAATAATCAATCAACAATTCTAAAATTGAAGCATCATCAAACATATGGACAAGTCATATCACAAAAAAAGATCATATATATATCAAAATATCTGTACATCATATCACAACTGGATTGGTATGCCACAATCTATACACTGGCATCCTCAATCCTCTCAAAAATATATCTAATCCAGTCTATAGCAGCTAGTCTTGAGAAGCCCTCGAGCTCTCAACCTCATCTCCTCTCCCACCCTGAGGTGGCGGAGGTGGTCCCATAGAGGTCCGTGCTGTGTCTTGGGTCCTCACCGTCGATCATGAGGATGTCCTCGATGATCCCATCCTGATCGGCTCCACAATATCGGTTGGCAGCTGTATCCTCTAGCCCTCTAGAACCAGCTGGAAGTATACTCCCTGATAGAACGTGGTCTGAGCAATAGATCACGTCAACTCATACATGCTCACCCCTCCACTTCCAGCCCTAAGCCATGTGGCCTCATCCTACAGAGTCTGCACCTGAGCTTATAGGTAGGAATTCTCAGCCCGGAGAGCCACCATCTCGTTGCTCTCCCCCACCTCGACACCCTTGCCCTTATCGAGCGATGGTGGCCTCTCCCCCTGCTGAGAAGGGAATCCCTCCTCCCTCCTCCCTATCTACTATGGTCTCTGCGGAGCCTGTGGCATCCTCTGGCGTCTCTCCTGCGGAGACCATCGCTGCTCTCTCCCCCCATGACCCCGTGCTGCCTCAATGGTAGCTTGGTGCTGCCTCCCCATCCGTCGCACAACAACATGTGCCCTCATCATTTGAGGAGGGTGGATGCCTGTGTACCAGGCATCATACCCATCTGTGACCCTAGCGTCGTCCCCATCCATCGGCTGAATGGGAGCATCATCAGCATCCTGAATCCAGAACTGCTGCATATCTGGAGCCCCGCTCAGTGTGGTATTATCCCAGACAGTCTGAGAGTACTCATAGTCCTTGAGAGAAGGGATCCCCTACTGTAGACTGAACTGCCTCAAAACTCGGTCATAGCGGTGGAGCTCTACCTCTCCCCGCTCCATCCTCAGCCAATAGACTCACCTGATGCGAGCCAGCTCCTGTCCATCCTCTCCCCACCCTGGATGCTCTCTCCATGGCCTCCAGGTGATCTGGTCAGGGATGAGGTCGTCTAGTAACCTCCGTGACATTGGCAGATCTATCTACCGCTGTGACCCTCTCTGGAGCCACCAATAGAAAACCTGGGGTCTCTCCCGGTCAACCCCTATCAGTGGAAGCCCTACCGGCCTCCACATCATAATGTGCTCCCAGCACCAAACCTGTAGCAGAGATGTCAAAACCAGACATTGATCTCCCTTGTATATGACCCCGTGTAGGATCCTATACAAGTGGCATAGTACAAAGCTGCCCCATGCAAATCTGTACCCGTGGTCTCTCATGTCACAGACCACATATGAAAGGAGCCATGGTAATCTGCACCCGCTCTGGTGGCACAGCAGTAGGCCACCCACTACCCTTGACAAAACCTGAGTCAACCTAGATGCCCCAGGCATCTGCCTCAAAGACTCAATGTTCACTCCGCCCTTCTCCAGGGCAAAGCTCGGGTCTCCACACAACCTCATCATAGCTTGGCCCTGATTGGCCGTAGGAGTCATCAACCACCCTTGTATGGGGATCCTCAAGATCCTCCATACGTCCTCTAAAGTGGGAGCCATCTCCCCTGTCGATAACTAGAAGCAGGACGACCCCGGATACCATCTCTCTGCTAGGGTTGTCAGTAGCCCCATGTTTGTCGATATTTGTGGCATCTCTGCCACATGCTGTAGTCTGACCTGTGCCAGTTGGTCTCGCTCTGCCTGATTTAGCGTGACCATGTCATCCCTCAGCCCCTCGTATTTCCATTCTTGACTTTTTAGTAATCCCCTCTGCAAAATAAATAATCAAACAATAAAAATCATCAATAGATAATCATTAAAATCAGTTAAATTAATTTAATCTTCTAAAAACAATGATGATATCATCCACCATTGGATGATATCATCCTAAATTAGGTCAAATCATCCTTTGTAGGATGAAATCATCTCCGATTTCACAACTTGGGGATCGCCCCTTGTTGGACGGGATCGCCCCTATTCCATCGATTTCGCCCTCAGACGAAATCGACGATCTAGGGACGATTTTGATGAAATTGGGACGATTTCGTCCTGACATCGTCGACGGCCTAAAAACGGTCGTGATGCCCCAAAATAGTTAAAATTTAAATAAAAAATTACACAAATCAAATTAAAAACATAATTCACTAGGTTTAGATCCTTACCCGTAGCCCGCGTCGGACCTTTGTTGATCTGTGCGTTGTTTCGACCATTTTGTCTGCAGAGCTCTAAAAACAGTGAAAATGAACAGTAAAAATGAATTAGGGTTTTACCCTATTTTTCTTAATTTTATTTAAAAAAACAACATTTTTTAAAATTTTTCTTTTCCACGCTTTTACCTCAAACGTTCGATTTGGGTAAAAACACAGAGGGGGCACCATAGCAAGCAGTCGTACGATTCGACCTAGAATCATCTCTAAAAAATTGAGTAAATTTTTGCTTTCTCGTAAAACGGGAAGAACTCATCTTTAATGCATTTTCTTCAGAAAATTTTCTAAAGAGGGGGCAAAATGTAGCACCCTAAAATTGGTGCAGTTAAACCCTTAGTAAAAAGATAAAAATTTGAATTTTAACCCCAAAACCGCTCGTTATCCGCCCGTTACCCGCTCCCCTAGTTTTTTGCTCCATTTTTAGGATTTTTTTTGACCGTTGGACGATATCGTCGATGATCAGACGAAATCATCCCAGATCTGATGAATTCGTCTGGAACAAAACGTCCAGATGATTTCATCCCAAAACTAAATTTTCATAATTAGCTTCTGTTTCAACAACTTCTCTAACTTGGGCAGAAAGCGTGTCTGTGCAGTTAGAGTCTCCCCCGTTGGAGATCTCCCAAATTGGGGTGATCTCCAACCTCCTAACCTCTCCCTAATCCTATATAAACTGGGATTTTCTTAGTTTATCCCCCTGGTTGGCTGATCCCATAATCCCCTGGCTGGTTTTCCCTGCAACTTTAGTTTCTCGTGCATTAGAACACCTTCGCACCATTGTTTGCATTGTATATTTCAAGTTTTTCTTGCAAGAATTTTACTTTTTTCAGCTAGAGCAAGCTCGGATCGTCGTTGGCAATTCCAGACAATTTTGGACGATCCTGTCATAGATCGGCGATGATCTCGTACGATTGGAGGCGATCTCGACTGCAATCCAGATTGGGGGCAATCAGAGCCCGAAGTTTGCATTTTTTATCTTCTCTCTTTATTTCCTTATGCATTAACTTAGTTTATTCTATTTTTGCATTCTAGAGTTCACCTCATTTAGCATAGATGCATGATAAAGTTAAAATAAATTATTAAATTAATGTATTTCCTTTAATTGTTATCTGGATCTATCATTTAGGCAAGTTTACTGTTATTTCTATCATTTCCCCTTGCTTTTGCAGTTGCATTTTTGGTCTTTGGTATCTGTTTCTGTGATTGCAGGTTTTTGACGAATTCGTCTAACGAATTCATCAGATCGATGATGATCTCGTCTGATCTCAGATGATCGACTGAGATCTGAGACGATTATGTTCAATTGCAGATGATAATGTAAGATTTGAGATGATCTGGACTTCTACAAACCTCAGAATCTTCATCAGACATCCGAAATCAGGTATATTCTATCTTATTTAGCATACTTTCTGTGTTTAGCACTTATTCATGCTTTTTGTATTCATATAAATCAGCATTGGCATATAGAATAGCTTAGATTCATCTTGGCCAAACCTAGGAATTGAATGATTAAAGTACAAAATGAACACATCAAACCCATTCTCAACCTAGGCGTGGAAACTGCCACTCAAAATTTTCCTGGTGAACCCACCATCCATCAAAAATTCACCCTTATACCCCTCCCCCGAGAGGCACGACCTTCAAAGGGCCTCTCAGTCCGAGGTATTGTCCCATCCTTCTCGCATCCCCCTTCTGGGCGTGGATCCTATAGCCTGAAGGTAAGGATGCAAAAAATTTGGAGCGATACATTACTCATCAACAGTTTGTTGATAACACTGTCATAATGGGTCAACCTTCGGTCTAGGAAGCAAAAGAGATTAAGAATATCTTGGAATCTTATGATAATGCTTCAAACCAAAAAATAAATTATACAAAGAGCAAAATTTTTATATCAATACTCTAGTTGAAAAGCAACAAAAAAATTCAAGGATTTTTAGTTGTAGCATTGATAACTTTCCATCCACCTATCTTGGTATGCCACTCTTTAAAGGCAGGATGAAAGAGGATTTGTGGAAGCCAATCCTAGAAAAAATTTAAAAGAAATTAGTAGGGTGGAAAGGAGTTATGTTGAGCCAATCATGTAAGACCGAGTTGGTTAAATCTACTTTACAAAGTTTGTTAATCTATTTTTTATCTATTTCGAAAATCCTTGCTAAAGTTATAGAAATAATAGAACATATTCAACACAAATTTCTATGGATAGGAGTAGAAGAGAAACAAATAATACCCTTAGTTTCTTGGGATAAAGTTTGTACTTCCAAGAAAGAGGGAGGTTTGGGGTTAAGAAATATGAAGAATCTTAATAGAGCTCTTTTAAGTAAAGTGGGATGGAGGCTAATTCAAGACAATGATTCTCTTTAGAAATAAATTATTAAGGCTAAATACTTGGATTGTAATAATTTGTTTGTGAGATGTGAAAATCCCCCAACAGGCTTTACCTTTTGGAATAGCATAATTAAAATCAGACCTATGTTATAGATGGGCCTTATATGGAAAGTGTGACATGAAGATCAAATAGATTTTTGGGAAGATACTTGGTTAGTGGATAAACCTCTCATCTTTTTTTATGACTTGGTTGTCATTAAAGAACCCTTGGCAAGGTTGTATGAAATAAAAAGTGAAGGAATAATTAAGATGAATAACAACTTCAAGAGATGAAAAATTATTTCTTTATGATCAAATAAAAAAATAACTCAGCAAGCTATGAACAAACTCAATATTCCTTTGTAGCTTTATCACTTAAGTCAATCCTTCCACCATGATATCCTCATTTGGGCTTTTTAACTATTCTAGAATTTATTTGATTAAATCATGATATGAAAATTTGTCTTCTCCTTTTGGTATGGATTTTCCAACTTCTAGAATTTGGTTTAAGCATTTGAATCCTAAAATATCCTTTTTTTTCTTGGTTAGTTGTGCAGAATAAGATTATAACTATTTATAATTTGAATAAAAGAGGTTTCCATTTTCCAAATATGTATGTGTTATGTAAGTCCAATGAAGAATCAATGGATCACATCTTTATGCACTGTCCTTTTTCTTCAAAAGTTTTCCATTTGTTGTTAAGAACTTTATCTTTATGTTGGGCTAGTCCAAACAGTTTTGTTGAGGTCTTTGAATAGTGGTATTCTTTTTTTCGTAGTAGTAGGCTAACAATTTTATGAAATATGTTATTATCTCATTTCATTTAGGGTATTTGGTTTGAGAGAAATAATAGAATCTTTAAGGAAGTTTTAAATAATGATATGGTTACTTTCCATATAATAAAAACAGTTGTTAAAGATAACTTTTCCATTGTAGAAGATCTTAAATGTTGGAAAAATATTCAACAGACTAGGATAGCCTCTTTGTGGATCTTACACCTCTTCATAATCAATAAATAGATCCAAGAATTATTGCTAGAAAACATTCCTTTCGGTGTTCCCCTAGATTTTTTTGGCTTAAACTTAATTTTTATGGTGCTAAAAAATGTAACCCAGACATGACAAGATGAGGTGGAATTATAAAGGACCACTTGGGATAAGTTGTTTTTGCCTATGTGGAACCTTACGGGATCTAGACTAACCACTTTGCAAAAACTAAAGCTTTGTATACATGCATCAAATTAATTAAAGAACAAGGAAATCATTGAGGATGCTAAGATTAGTCTATCCTCTCTCAAGGGAGTGGAAATTAATCATATTTATAGGGAAGGCAATGGGATAGCTAACTGGTTAGCAAATAAGGGAGTTGAGATTCCTCATGTGATTGTTTGGATGGAAGATCTTCCTAATACCTTGAACGCTATTATAATAAGGAGAAATATCATGTTGATAATTGTGAAAAGAGTAATGAATAGTAAAACTAATCATGGAAAAAATAGTATTAGATCCTAGAATGGTTTCATAGTTATTAACTAGTCGATGTCTAGCCTTTGTTGTTATAGGTTTCCTTTTTGCTAGTTTTTATAGTTTTGGGAGAGAGTTAGAATGTTTAATGAGCTTCTTGAGATATTTTATTTCATCTAGAGGTTTATGGTTTTCTAGGTGCCGATGGAGACTCAGTTCTATTGCTATGGATGGAGAATCTCTAGAAAATATTGAAATGTGAAAGTTATCAATTTGTTTAGTTATGTAGTTGTTTAATTGTCTATACATCCTTGTGTGAGGCAGTTTATGAAGAAATAATAGTCAATTGAAAGTGATCAGTCCATTGAGAAGTAGGGGAAATCCAAGGTGGAAATGATTTTTTTGCATAAGGAAAAATTTTAGATGTCAAAGGATGTGAAGAGTATTGAGCCAATAGGGGAATCAACTAACTTTAGCCCCATTTCAAAGTTACATGAAATTAAAATTGATATTATTCATCTAAATAAGACTTGAATAATATTGTCGACAATATGAAAGATCATTTGAATGCTCTTTGTAAATATTGAAATGTTGCAGATGTGTTGCTTTGGCCTAGATGAACAAGAGGGAGGGCTAAGTCTTTTGGCCTGGTTTTAGGTGCTTTCTATCCTGAGTCTGTTGTAGATGCTTCTATATAGCTGTTTTGTCTAGGTCACTAATTGTAGTATAAGTGGAGTTAAATAAAGCAATGTTATAGTTTCTAGATGCAACATTTTAGTTTTTTTTAATTTATTTATCTTATGATGCAGTTATGTGCTCATCTTTGTCCAGGAGACTCCGATTGTATAAAAGGATTGGAATCCAAAAATAAATAAATAAATTATACTTTAATCAAAATAAATAAAAATATATTTTTTATTTAATTCTAATGACTTATATCTTGTTGGAATATATGCTTACATGAAATATAATTTTTTTATTTAATTCTTAAGACTTGTTAATTTCTACTTAATTCCTAAAAATTTCTAATTCTCACTTAAAAAATAAGTAGACATACCTCTAAAGTTGCTTCTTTATTATCAAACAATTTAGGAGAAACTCGATCTTGTAAATTACTTATTTGAAAAAAAAAGTAAAATTAGGTATTTTTTAATTATTTTATTTTAAATAGCATAATGAATTCATTTCTAGCTTGATAATTTTTCTTATGAGTCAAATAGTTATGAAATAGTACAAGATGTCAGTTGAATCTCATGAAAGATAGTCCATGTGGGACAACGTAGTGGTTAGGGCTATGGACTCTCTTCTGGGAGACCTAGGCTCAAACCATAGTGAAGTGTGTGGTTGTGTAAGTGAGCTTGTTGTAAAAACAAATATCATAAAATATCTAAACGATAGTATCACTTATCAATATTCTCACTTAAAAAATAAAAAATGGACTAGTTCATTTCTAAGACCTAACCCACTTTAATCTTATTGGATTAGAAATTTGAAAGAGTTGTCTATTAACTATATTGCCAAAACATTCTCAAAGCTCAAGAGGTAGACTTAGAAGATTTTTTTGTTTGCCTTGCCCATTTGGCATTCACTTTAATAATCATGAGATATGGATGCTTGTCATAGACATCAAGGCTCCTAATTTTTTTTATTTTTTAATATTTAAATAAAATGGATAAAAAGTTAAGTAGTTTTTTTACATTTGTAAGATCATAGGTTATATATAATGGATAAGTATAGCTTTCGGCTTGACGAGGGGTCATGGTTGGGAGGAGACTGCTCAGCCATGTGCGTCGATAATAGGGGTTTCTCACAATAACGAAATCAAAAAATAATAATAATAATAATAATAATAATAGTTATAATTATTATTATTATTATAACAGGTCCAAACCGTGGGCTTTGGCTCTTCTTCGGGAGGTCCAAGGTTTAAAACATGGCGTGGGTGAGTGTGTGAGGGATAGGTGTGTGTCTCCCTGGTGGAATTGTTGTAACAAGTTAGGGGATTCCTAGTCAAAACCTCCATATCTTAATATTACCAAAAAAAATGTATATATATATATATATATATATATATATATATATATATATATATATATATATATATATATATATATATATAATAACTTTATAATTATGTATGTATCATTCACAATATTTTAATTTTGATCTCCTTAGAAGTTACAAAATTTAATTCATTAAGTTAATGTTATTTGATACTTCCAAATAATTAATTTATAAAAATATATGCACATCTATTTTGTGCATATCTATTAAAGATATGCACATCATAACAAAAATATAAGAACTATTTAAAGCATTTGTATTGTTGCATGTAATATATTATATCCTATATCTCTTTACAAAAGTAATATTAAGAAGGGACACTGGTCATATGGGATAGAGATGTACTTATTATTGATAGGGAGGTTTAAAATTTATGGCACCATCACTTATAATACTTGTTTTGATTTTTATTTTTTAATTGGTTGTATGGGATTTTAATGGATTCTACCTATATTACACTATGATCATCTAGTGGTATTATAGTACTTGTTTTGATTTTTCTTTTTTAATTGGTTGTATGGGATTTTAATGGATTCTACCTATATTACACTATGATCATCTAGTGGTATTACACCAAATTGGTAATTATACATGAATAGCTTAGCAAGATTCAAACTTGGGTCTCCTTGAAAGTTGAGGAATATGTTATTTGGTATTGTCCATTCTTGTTTAGCATAGTTTAAAAATAAATTAATGCAACCTATCATCTATAAAATGTTGTTTAATATATTTCACTTGCAAGAAAATGTCTATACATAAAAATGTGTCATCAAACCTCTAACATTTTGGAACATCTTAAAAGTCACATGTACACATGCACCCATTGGTTTTAACATCATATTTAAAATAATGGACCAAAATGTAGTCCTTGACATCAAAATGTTATAACTATGATCAATTGATCAATATGTCTATACTAAAAATGAACATTGAGATCTTATTAACCCTTTAAATGTTATCTTGTCCTTTGAGAAAGCAAGTAAAAACAGTCTAGAAAACATTTAAGGTTTAATTTTTATACTTCAACCTTGAGGAGAAATTGGAAGTTAACTTTTAATTTAAAGAGTAACTTCAAATTTTATCCTTCACAAACTACTTCATATACACATAAAAAAAATTAGCAATAAATCTAATAAATATTTTTAAATCTAAAACTTGTATTAAAAAAAATGTAAAATTTATATGCGTGAGTTGGTCTACCAGAAAGGATGCCACTTGCATTATCAGTGATGTGACCTGGGTTCAATCCCTATAACGAATGTGTATAAGAAGTATTACTCCAAAAAAAAAAAAATTAAAAGTTAACATGAAATCAATAATATATATATACACACAAGTGAATAATTAAAACTAAATTTTGGTAGATATATTTTCAATAAAATTTATTTGCATATAAAACAATTAGTATGATAATCTTGTTGTTTATTTACTAATTGATTTAATTGTTATATATATAACCAACAATTGAAATGAGGAGCACAATTGAACAAGGAAAAAGTTAGGAAAACCATATTTCAAATTGTGGATCAAAGAAGATCTGCGAGCAGCAAAGGGCAAACAATAGATATCTAATATCATAAATGAAGAAGATAAAACAAGTGAAATATAAATAATTTAGGTTTCCCAAAATGGTTGTCTGGGGATGTTCATATTCAAAGGCTGATCCTAAAAGGGCACCTGAAATAATACAAGCAATGGCTAAATCTAGGAAGAGGAAAATGGAGATTTCTTCTTTCCCTAGAAAGGATGGATTTGTAAAAATAAAAGAATAAAATTCCAAAAATAAAGATTGATGAACAAACCTTATAAAGTAATATAACAAGTTTGTTGAATGTGAACTGATATGCGGGTTCTTTAAAATATGGTCATCTCCCAAGGGTATTAAAACTTGGGTTAAAAATAACTAACTCCCAATAATCTCTCAAGAACCACATATAGTATGTGAAGAAAGAGGGGTTTTCTAGTAATATTTAACAATCCCAAAGACAAGAAAATTATTTTTGAGAGAGTTCCCTAGTTCATGGTAAGAAGTGGATTATTTATGAAGTATTGGGATGATAATTTTGACCCAAGAGAAGAAATTTTGAACTCCATTCCAATATAGGTTAAGATGCTCTTTTTTCCATATCAGTTTTGGCAGGAAGAATCTTTTAAAGCAATAGGAGACTCTTTAGGGCGGTTCATTAAAATAGTTGAGATGACAACACAACAAAAGTTAACCACATATACCAAAATGGAGATGGACATAATGGAAGGCTTACCAAAGCATATTGAAATTGAACTACAAGGTCAAGTATGGAAGCAAGAGCTAGATTATGAGTAGATCCCATTTAAATGCACCCACTACCATGAATATGGATATTATATCCATAATTTCCCAATCAAAGCAAGACAAGTATCGAAATCATAGGGCAATGAGAAGGATAACGAAGGATTTATGTGTATCAAAGAAAAAGTAGACTAAAGAAAAGTGGATACCAACAACAAAAGAGACATTAGTGAAAATCAATTTGAGGCCTTAGAGAAGGAAAAATCCATAATAATATATTAAAATGGGGTACAAGAATTCATAAATGAACAATGAGGAGTTTGAACCGATTGAAAAAGATTAAAAATGAGAAGAAAAAAATCAAGAATAATAAGGAACAAAAGGTGAAAAAGTGGAAGATAATGTAACAATGCACGGTGGTATAATATCTCTAAGTCAAGTATAATTACAAGTAGAATGTGGGACAAGTACCAAGAAGAAGGTAAGAAGACCCACAAGGTTGAAGGTATTGCAAACATATTTGCAAAAAGCCATTGAGGAGGGATCTCAAAAGCAAATCAATATAGAGGATAAGCTAGTAGAATTAAATCCCCCAAGTGGACAGGGAGGAAAAAGTAAGAAGGTTGTAACACACAACCATAAAAAATGATGATATTCTCTTGGAATATAAGAGGTATAGGTTTAACCTCAACAAAAAGAACCTTAAAGGGAAAGATTCAAGAATATGGTCTTGATAATTTTTCTTCAAGAAACTAAGATAGAAAAAAATGAATATACATCTATGGAAGGAATATGTAATACTAATATATACTAGAGTGAATGTATTGGCTTAAAAGGATAGGCAGGGGGTGTTGCTACAATATGGAATAGAAGAAAATGGAAGTTCATAGAAGTGGTTAAAGATGCACATTGGATGTAAATATAATTTGAATGCCAGAGATCCAAAAAAATATATCATCTTACAAATGTATATGGACCTACTCATGAATATTTGACAAAATAATACTTGCAAAGGATATGACAAGATGGATCATCAAATAGCTTTGAAAATTGGATAATAGGAGACTTTACTTTAATGATAAAATTAGAGGAGAAGAAAGAAGGAATTGAGTTTAAACTAGAATTCAAAAATGGTATCAAATATGATGGAAGAGAGGAACTAGTAGATATCATTCTAAAAGATGTTATTTTCACATGAAGATGAGAAGCATCCTTAATTTGAGAAATATTAGATAGAATTTTTGTAGATGAATTCATACTAAGAATAAATATCTTAGTGGAGTCTTTTATACTGTCTAGATCTAGATCAAACCATACACCAATATTGTTGAAGATACAAGAATTTGAACCTCCAAAAAATGTGTTGTTCAAATTTAATCCTCAGCTAATGGAACATGAGGAGTTTAAGAAAAATGTTAAAAAATGGTGGAATGATATTGAAGTTGAAGGAATAGCAATGTTCAAATTCTATAGCAAAATGAAACATATCAAGAATAAAATTAAATAATGGCAAAGAAACATAATGAAAGCTAAAGTTGAAGAAAAGAAATATGTGATAGATTGGAAGAATTAAACAAATTGGCATAAATGGAAAGGATTAAGAAGGAGAGTGATCTAGTAAGGTTAAGAGCAAGAGTACTCTGGGCACTAAAAGGGATGTAAATTCTAAGTTTTCGATAAAGCCTTTATTGCTTACATAATGAAGAACCATATATCATGTATCAAGTAAGACAATGGGGAGGAGATGGTATAGGATAATGAAATACGAAATACTGTGAGGAATTATTTTCAAACCACAGTATTAGATGACAACATTAAAAAAGAAGAAATTCAGAGAAAAGTGATTGAATTAATATCATAAATAGTTACACAAAAAATAAATAATCATATAATGAAGGAAGTAGTCATGGAAGAATTAAGAGAGATAGTGTATTCATTTAAGCTAGACAAAGCTCCAAG
This sequence comes from Wollemia nobilis, assembly GCA_028583015.1. Classification (NCBI taxonomy): domain Eukaryota; kingdom Viridiplantae; phylum Streptophyta; class Pinopsida; order Araucariales; family Araucariaceae; genus Wollemia; species Wollemia nobilis. Next base: position 19,106,366 of record JAQPPZ010000521.1, read on the forward strand.
TCCAAATGGATTCAAGAGAAATGTTTTTAGAGGAGCATGAAAAATTATAGCTAAGGATTTACTAGAAATGGTGGAAGAATCGAAAACAAGAGAAAAAAAATTAGTCATTAAATTTGACATTCTTGGCACTTATCCCAAAAACCAGGCAAGTAATTTTGATAGATTCAAACCCATTTCTCTATGCAACTATTCCTATAAAGTATTTTAAAAAATAATGGCTAGTAGATTGCAAAAATGGTTGCCTATGATCATATCAGACAAGCAAGGGAGAACAGTTAGAGGAAGATAAATTTTAGATGAATTCATTATTGCACAAGAAGCAATTCACTCTCCAATTAAATTGAGAAGTACAATGATGATATAACTTGACTTTGCTACGACCTATGGTAGACTCAATAGGAGATTTCTCTTAATGGTCCTCTGCAAAATGGGGTTCTATGAGCAATGGGTAAAATGGATGGAAGGTTGCATCATAACTAGAACATTCTTAATTTTAGTCAATGGAGGACCATCTGATTTTTTAACTCTTCTAGAGGCAAAGGACAAGGCTTCCCTCTATCACCAACTTTATATGTCATCATGGTTGAGGCATTGATTTATCTTATCAAGCAAACAAGAACACAGGGATAGATTGAAGGAGCATTAATTTCTTCAAATTCAATAAACACCACCCACCTACAATATATAGATGACTCTATTTTAATGGGGCAACCATCTATTAAGGAAGCCAAGAACATGAAAAACATATTAGACAAATTATGTATAGCAACAATATCTGCTATTAATTATGGTAAGTTTATCCTTCAAACTAGGAGAATTCTATGTATTTAGGGGTGCCAATTGGCCCATGCAAGCATGCCAAAAATTAATGGGAGAATGTCCTCAAATAAGTTATACATAGATTGAATATGTGGTCCCATAGATGGTTGAATCTAGTTGGGAAAGTGATTCTAATAAAATCAATTTTATCCACCATATTGATATATTAAATATCATTTATTCATTTACAATAGGGGTAATTAAGAACTTTGAGAATATAATATATCATTTATTCATTTACAATAGGGGTAATTAAGAACTTTGAGAATATAATATATCATTTATTCATTTACAATAGGGGTAATTAAGAACTTTGAGAATATAATAAGGATATTTCTATGGAAAGGTGATAAGGAACAAGAAATAAAGAAGTTCCATTTGGTTAAGTGGAATATTGTATGCTTACCCAAAAAATGGGATGGATTAGGAATAAGCATCTATCCTTATTTCCAGAGGTGTATAGAGCTAAATTAAAGTGAAATAAGCATCTATCTTTTAGGAAATATTTGTGTAGCATAGCAATCCTAAAACTCTTAATTAAAGTGAATAAAAGTGGGATTGAGAATGAAGATTCACTGATGGAAGCTAAAAAAGAACAATTTAACTTCTGGAAATACCATTTGTAACCAACTAGGTAAGTAAGAAAGATGAGCCCCCAATATTTAGTACTATGGCATACCATTTGTTTTTAATGGTGCATTGAAAAAGAATACTGCAGCAACGGGAGAAAGAGGGGTTATAATGAATGACTCAAGGAGAGTATTGGTAGAATTCACAAAAGGATTAGGAGCAAATCTGAACAATTTTGCAAAGTTGTTGACCTTGAATAGAGAATTGAAAATTGTTGTGGAAAGAATGGTTAGAACTAATAGTATATCTAGATTCAAAATTGGTCATTGAAGCAATGAGAAAAAATATGGAAATATCAAATCTAATGCTAGATGTGATTCTACAGGAGAACCAAGAAATATGTAACCATTTCAAATCCATAAGTTTTTTACATGTAAGAAGAAACTTTAACAAAAAAGGTTATCAGCTTACCAATGAAGGAATTCAAATGGAGCATAGATAGGCCAAAAAGATACTTTGACATTTCTAAAAAATGATTTACTATTGAAGTAGCAACGTGATTCACATGAACTACAAAATGGTATAAGAGTGAAGGAGAAAAGTTGTGATAGATGTTGGGGCTACATATGATTGGAGCTATTTTTTTGGTGCTACATTCCAATGGGACTACATGTTACTAGTGCTACAAATAACTGGTACCATACATCATTGGTGATGCACATTAGGGGTGCTACATAGCATAGTATAGAAACTTGAACTCGGTAAAAAAATTGGAAAATTTTTGGTAAAAACTCAGCAAAAAAACTAAATAAAATGCAAATTTTCATTGGAAAAAAGTTTTTTTCATTCATATCACAATTAATTAACATTACACAAATCAAAAATTAATATTGTAAGTGATACAAGCTTAAACTACACATAAAAGTGGCAAGTGATACAAGCTTAAACTACACATGAAAGTGACAAAACACACTTCAATTAAAGAAATTTTAATGCATCTAAAATCTAAATATTCTTGTATTACTTATAATATAAAAAGGTACAAATAGCAAAATGTGTCGTGACAATGCATCAATAGGCCCACTATCTATATCTTGCAATGCCTTTTCCCTTTACCTTAGTAGAAGCTCTAGTCTCTCTTTGTGGTTGTGTCCATGCCTCTTCGTGTGCCTTTGCTGCTAACTCCTCTCTAAGTTTTCAAAATCATCCATGGAAAATAGAGGATGTTGTTGTTGTTGCTCCTCTATCTCTTTAATCCATTCAGATGATGGATCAATCTCATCTAAATCAATGGCCTCGTAATTTGTTCCTACAATTTTTTTATGGAGGCAAAGGTTATAACAAACAAAAACAAGTTCATTTACTTTTTGCAACGTAAGTCTATTGCACTTCTTGGAGTGAATGTGCTCAAATATATTCCAATTGTACTTACAACTGGAAGTGCTACATGGTTGACATAAAACTTTGATGACAAAGCATTTTAGATTGGGTGTATACACACCAAAGTCCTCCCACCATAAATCTAGAAAAAAGGCAAGAAAAATAAAATTTAATAATTCATATAAAATCCTAAATGAGATTATTTTTTAAAACAAAATCAATAATAATTCGATGAGGGTTAGTTGGCCTCAAATTTTGTAACAACCCAGGTCTACTCACTTGGTTGTCAAAAACACAAATTCAGAAATTCAATTCACTAAAAGACAAATATCATGATTTGATGAATGTGCACCCAACTTTGTATTAGTACTTAGGCATAAATGTTCACACTTCGTGATCTTATACCATTGCAGATGGAATTACAAGTGCTCGGGACCGGCCAACTTCTCGTAAAAGATTACCATTTATGAGACCCACCTTATCCTAACTTGAGTTCTGGGTTCTCGGCAAGGGGTTGCCCTTCCAGGTCCCATAACACCTGGAAGGGTGGACGCATATTCCCCCCATCTCATAGCATGGAGGACTATGATCCTATATTTGTCCTAATGGTCCACTGACCTTATCTACATTTTGAACAAGCTTTTAAGCCCATGCTAGAGTTAGTGTATTATACCTATGCCTATTAGTTGTTCATATTTTCTATGAATACTTACAAGTCCCATCAACACCTTGGCTACTAGGTTCAGATATCTTAGATCGATTCTCGGTTGACGATAATGCTGACCATACCATCTATCATTAGACCTTCCAACCTCAAGGACCAGATCTCTAATCTTGAATAGTCATTGGCTATTCCGCAACCAAGATATGGATCGTGAGAATCCTCACGTACTACCTCGTACAATAACCTAGAACAACATCCCATATCGTTGTTCGTTACTCTTCTTGGCAACAGGTCCACTAACCCCTTCATTTTTTTTGGAGAACGGTTATTCCCGAATCACAATAACTGCCATTAGGAATTATTGGAATTGGGTGGATGACATTTTTCTCAATATCATCAAACTTATGGTAGGCCATCATACTCGATAGGCTCTTTCAAATAGTTGACATCCTTCTTGATGTATTGCATGCATATATTTCAGAGTTTGACCATTACTTTTGGTAGTCAATTTCAATAAGTTCTAAAGAATTTTCTAATTTCTTCTTCTCTGAGGTTTACAACTTTTTTCTTTCAACATGATGGATATTGTGTCATTTGAATAAATATTACTATGATTCATTGTAAAATCAATTCTAAATTATACCTTTTTAAATATCAATAAAAAAATTACTACTTTATAGTTTATTTAACATTGGTGCATGATATGAAATAATTTAAACTCAAAATTCATCCAAGAGCAAATCGATTTCTAAAAATAATATGACAGAATTAATGCATTAAATAGTATACTCATTTTCTAATGCAAAAGAGACTTCCTTAATTCAAATAATCTTATCAAGATTCGAGACTCAAAACATTAACTCATTTATACTATTGTCAAAAATAATCTACATACCTATTTATAAGAGACAGCATTAAAGGTTTAATAATAGTTTGACTTTTCTTTTCAATATATAAGAGGTAAGATTATATTCTAATTAAATTTCTATCTTATGAAAGTTGTGCCTAGCTTTTAGTTTTCTTAAGTAAAGCAAAACTTATTAATTCATTAAAAATCAATCTCCGATGATAGACGTTATTTCCCAAACCTTAGGTATTTATGTGAATAAATCTTCTTTTTAAAAGTCTAGTTTCAGCTACAGATGTATAAAGACATTTAAACTAAGAATTAAACCTACCTAAACTATGTTGAGGGTGGTCCTTTATTTATTTAATAGGTAAGAAACATATGGATTCCTTTGTGCTACGAAACTTATGTTATTATCTCGTAGACTATGTTCATACTCAAAAATAAGATTTAATTATGCTCTAAATTAGGGTAATCTATGTGGTCAAATTTATAACACGTTAAACCTGCCACCAACAACTCCAAGATGGTCGCCCATAAACCAACGAATCTATGAAAAAATTTACATTGATGAGTAGTAATCAAAAGACACTAGAACAAGCCAAATCATTGCGCCAAACTTTTGATATACACCACCATGCTTTAATGACACACACTTGACAGCATTGCTTTGCTCCACTATATCAGACCTCCTAATATCTTTCGAATAACAAAAGAGGAAATTGAAGAGTTTATTACTCAGAATTCGGAGTGCAATACATGTTTACCGGAACAGGAGCGGCGAAGAACGAAATATTATATGGCTGCAATATTTTAAAGTTTAACAAATCGGGTCTTGGTTAAATATCAGACTTCCAAGCAAAACTAAGCATTCATCCTAAGCAGCTTTATAATATCAAATATTTTGAGACGTCCAAAGCAAATTTAACACACACTAGTTTTTACGATAATAAGTAAATGGTTGGATACCTATCACTCTATCATTCATTTAGATCTGTCAAGGAGAAAATTCACTTGATGATGTCATTTGCCTTGTCTACAGTTCCCTGGCTTTACTATCACAAAGAAAAACTAAACGCTTCTCTATGGTGCACACCATACCAAAGACTTTTACATCAACTTGTGGTTCCTAAAGTTATTATTCAGTAATTATGAAAGCTATGGTCTAAAATTCAAATGCAAATCGTCAAATCTCGGACCTACCTCATAATAAAAATTGAACAGTATAAATCTTCAACTTTAGTAGCTCAAAATAATTATTTTTTTCAATTCATTCTATTATATCCGAATTTTACAGAGTGATATTTGTTTTTTATAAGAAATATGTAAAAATTCCCAACCAGCATCATTCCTAAAACACAGACAAATATATTAAAATAGTTTGCATATGACATATTAAAACTCGAGAATGTTATGCTATGTTAATCAAATAAGTTCAGTTGGGATTCAACAAAAGAAAGCTATTGTTTTCGCTAGAGCCATTGAAATGAAGAACGACCATACAAATGGTTATATTTTATAAACTAAAACAGCTATAACAAGTCTGTCAAAAAAATTGGTTTATCTTGAATTCTGAAGCTCCATCCAAAGGAGACATTCCAACACGTCAAAGCAGCTATAAATTCGATGGCCATTGTCATAGTCCTCGAACAGGCGGGGCGGCGAGTAGTAGGAAACACTTTTTGGGTCAACATGGCCCTTTAATGAATGCAAATATGAAGATAATGCACAGCACATAGATTTGTCATGCCAACTAAATATTATGCAGCATAAACGCTCAAGCACTCCTTTTATTAAAAGCATTAATGTTTCTTTCTATAAGAACATTTATATTATCAACATTTTCATAAGCCAGCAAGTCAGATGAAGAAAATATTAAACCACACCATATCTTATGGAAAATAAAAAACAATTCACAGCTCCCTCACATAGCAACAATCAACAAACATCTAAACCAAAATTGTTTTATTCTTAACAATATCTAATATCAACAGCCACAAAGAGGCTAACCTCTTGCTAACCGACGGAGATTTCAGAGTCGAAGCCAACACTTTCTCAAGTCGAGAAAGGCGACAGCCTCAAAATACATACACAGCACCTCCTTTCACTCGGCTCCCATGCATAATAATTCGAACTTCATCTCCCCTCTATTTAAAGAATACTCATTCAATTTTTATGATGACACCAACGAATACTCATCCAAAAATTTTGCCCAATTAATTGCCAGATGGTTGTGTCTTGTTTATCCATTCACTGAATGGAAAACAATACTTATTATTATTTATTATTATTATTTATTATTATTATTTAAAAATATATTTTGGTAATTAGTCTTATATTATTTTATTTATATATTTATTTTTTATTTTAAATTTTTATTTTATATATCTTATATTCTTAATTAATATTTTTTTTTTAAAGCAAAAAACCCCTTATGGGGCCGCCTTGGTCTGAGAGACCACGAACAGGGGGTTCTACACCGTCAAAGTCACCCGGAGTCGCACCCAACCCTGCCCGCACTAACATTATCAATTGGATTTTGGATACCCAATTCAGCTTTTTTGGTAGGGTGGATATTTGAACCTGGGACCTCTCTTGGAGGATTTCCCTCTCCTCTCCAACTCACCTACAACACCTGGGTATTCTTAATTAATATTTTTAATCATACACTTATATATTTTTATTTTATTTATAATTTTATTATTATTAAAACAATAATTTTCTTTTTACGAAAAGAAATACCACATAAAATTAATTTCATCCAGCAAGCAACAAAAAGCTTTTAACCTCCACAACCAGATATATGCACAAAGTGCAGCAGTAGGCAAAATGCTCTACATGATATTTCTAAAATGGACTTCCATGTACCCATGGGCCACGGTGCTTTAAGCACGACATCATATCTCACCTTACCTGATGTTTTCAACCATTACCTCCGTCAAAGGTGGTACTTGCTCAATCGGCTTGCTTGATATGGAGTGGAAACCTGCCCCTGCATTCATAAACACTTCCAGCAACATCACATTCTTCCAACTAAATAATAATCAAATAGTGGGTATGTTACATTCTCCCCCACCAGAATTTAACACAGTCCCTGTATTAGCCAATAAATTGTTGCAGGTTTCCAAAATAATTAAACATACAATTATAAACAGTCAGCCATATATTATGCATTATATCCAACGATACATACATTAGAACTTTAGTATACCAAAATGTATCATAAATCCAAAATATACAAATATTGACATATCAAATTTTCAAATTTTCACTTAAATATCATTCCTCAAATAAAAATGGAAATTGTCTTTTCATTTCTGCCACATCTTCCCATGTGGCATTATTTTCGGAGTAGAGATACCACTAAACTCTACATTGGTCGACACTCTTTTTTCTTAATTGTTTAGTTCTATATCCCAATATTCTGATGGGTCAAACCTCAATGAGTTATGGGTCTGACGTCTACAAATGAGAAACATTCAATATATTTGAAGGATCAGCTACATATTTATGAAGGAAGGACACATTGAAAGTACTACGGATCTTGGACAAATTAGGTGGCAGAGCTAGCTTATATGCAACAAGACTAATTTTGGCAATGATCTCGAATGGACCTACGAATATGAGGCTAATTTTTGTGTATTTGATGGAGCTTTTGGTAGGTTTGATTCTTAAGAAAACTTTATCACCAATAGCAAACTCTCAAGGAGTTTGTTTTAAGTCAGTATAGCTCTTCTGACGATCTGCAGCTTCTCGAAGTCGCTAGCGGATTTCTTTTAATTGGACCTCCATTATTTTTACAGCATCAGGACCGATCATTTCTCGATCGTCCATGTTGTCCCATGTTAATGGTGTTCTACACCTACACCCATATAGGGCTTCAAAAGGGACCATGCCCGACATGGTATGATAACTATTACTATAAGCAAACTCCACTAGGAAGAGATAATCCTCCCATTTACTTTTGTGGTTCATGCAATACATCTATAACATATCTTCTAACACTTGATTTACCCTCTCGGTCTGCCCATCCATATTAGGATTATAGGTTGTGCTGATGTTTAGCTTTGTACCCCATGCTCAATGCAAAGCTTACCAAAATTCAGAATTAAATCATGAATCCTTATCAGAGATGATTATTTCAAGGAAAACCATGCAATCTCACAATTTCTTGAGCAAACTTCTGAGCTATAGTGGGGACATCATCATGAACATTGCCCGGTATAAAATGTGCCACCTTAGTCAATTTATCCACCACAACAAAAATTGCATCATGTTGGAATCAATTTTTGGGGAGACCAACTATAAAATCCATGGAAATTACTTGCCATTTTTGTTTTGGAATATCAAATAAGTGTAGTTGTCCCCTAGTATGTTGATGCTCATCCTTAAATTTCTAGCATTCCAGATATTTTACGACATAATAAACCAGATATTTTTCGTTCCAGGCCAGTAAAAGTCCTTTTTCAGATTTTCCCTCATTTTCACCACTCCGGGATGAGCAGAATATGGAGCACGGTGTGCTTCTTGCAATATTGTTCTTTTTATTTCATCATAATTGGGTACTATTATGTGATCTTTGAATTACATAATATCTTCCTTAAATTTGAAATCCATATGTTGATTTGGTCCTTGCTCGACCTTAATACGACATTGGTTACAAAATTCATCATTTTTCTACAACTCTTTAATTTATTCCTTTAGTCCATATTGGTATTGTGTTAAAGTAGCTATGTGTCTCCTTCTTCTAAGTGCATCAGCCAGCTTGTTTTATTTTTCTTTTATATCTTCAATCCTGAAATCATATTCAGCCAAAAATTCCATCCATATCCGTTGTCTAGAATTTAGTAAAGGTTGAGTAAAAATGTACTTCAAACTTTGGTGATTAGTTTTAAATTCAAAGGGTTTACCCAAAAGATAGTGCCGCCATATTTTAAGAGCATGGACTATGATAGCTAACTCTAAATCATGAGTGGTATAGTTAACTTTATGTTTCTTAAGTTTCCTAGATTCATATGCCACAACAGCCTCATTTTGCAAAAAGAAACCTCCTAGCCCTTCTAGAGATACATTCGTACAAATTATAAATGGTTTACTAGGATCTATAATTTGAAGAATAGGTGCAGTTATTAACTTTTCCTTAAGGATCCTGAATGCCTCCTCACATTGAGCAATGCATTTGAATACTTTTCCTTTTCTTTACATATTAGTAATAGAAAAGGTAATCTTTAAAAATCCTTTTACAAACCACCGATAATATCCATCCATTTCCATAAAACTTCTTACTTCAGTAACATTAGTGGGTGTTGGCCAGTCTACTATAGCTTCTATATTTTTAGGGTCAACTGCAACCCCATCTACTGAGACTATGTGCCCCAAATACTGTACTTGTGATGTATAAAAATCACACTTGGACAATTTTACATACAACTGATTTTTCCTCAATATTTTCAGAACTATTCTCATGTGTTGATCATGTTCCTCCTTACTTCGATAATAGATTAGGATATCATCCAAAAATATCAATACAAACTAGTCCAATTGTTCCCTAAATACACTATACATCAAGTTCATGAAGGCAGCTAGAGTATTTGTTAATCCGAAAGGCAGTACTATGAACTCATAATGCCCATATCGGGTTCTAAAGGTTGTCTTAAATGTGTCCTCCTTGATTCTTAATTGATGATACCCAAACCTAAGATAAATATTTGAGAAGATAGTCGCTCCCCTTAGTTGATCAAATAGATCATCAATCCTTGGTAAAGAATATTTTTTTTTCATCATCATCTTATTAAGCATTCTATAATCAATGCATAATATCAAAGATCCATCCTCCTTTTTGACAAACAGAACTGGTGCTCTCCACGATGAGACTCTAGGCTTAATGTACCCTTTTTCTAGTAAATCTTGAAGCTGTGTTTTGAGCTTTTGTAATTCAAGAGGATTCATTCGATAAGGAGTTCTAGAAATAGGCGATGCTCCCAATAAAATCTCAATAGAAAATTCAAATTCCCTTTTTGGAGGAATTCTAGGCAGGTCTTCAGGAAAAACATCCCTAAACTCATTCAATACAGGATACTGTTGAAATAGAGTAGAACTAGACTCAGTTTCTTCTTTCTTGTTCAATTTGACCACATAAATCTTACACCATTTTCTTAAAGCTCTTTTAACTTGCATAGCAGTCATCATATGGGGTTCTAAAATCACTCTATTACAATGAAAACGGATTCGTTGATTAGAATCATCTATGAAATTTAGCCATATCTCTTCAAAATTAGGCAAGGCTTTGTGAGCTTTCTGTTACACACCAAACATAGTCAACTATGTTTGCAATGTATAATTCATTTATTATTAATATATTAGATTTATTTGGTTTTGTATTATCTTTTATCGAATCTATCATTTGCAAATTGTGCAAGAGGACTAAGCCCTCCTAGTGGCAAGGACCAGCCCTCCTAAAGTGGCTTGCTTTAATTCTGAGTTCATTTTGTTTCTACTTCGGTTATTTCATTTATTCTTACTCTTTGAATTTTACGCTTTAAGCTTAATTAATTTATATTTTTGAAGGAGATTCATTCATTGGAGAGAAGGGTAGATATACCCTTTTAAGTGGTATCAGATTCTAGTCCTAGGCAAAGGAGGAACTCTACAGCGGCTGGTAGTTCAAGTGTGTTGATATCCAGTATTGGTTAGATCCGCGTAGTAGAAAATAGCGAGTTGGCTTACGAGTATAGCCTACGTATAATCAAAATAAGCACATCGTCCAGTTATCCTTAAGTTAGGAGGAGTACCTTAATCACAAAAAAAATATTTTAATTGATTCAAAAGGCCTTAATCTAGGCAATCGTGAGCTTCGATTTTCTTTTTTTGCATACCCGAGACAAAGTCATTCAATATCCATTCTTGGCAGTTCCTATGGTAAATAATTAAGTAGCGGATAGCATGGTAAATTACCATGCTTAAAGAATGTACAAATCAAGCTTTAAACCGAAGGGTGGTTTCCTAGGGCATTAAGCAGGAGGATTGAATTACGCCCGTGGGAATATATTTTCAAAGACATCAAATACGCATAGTCCCTGGCGCTATTATCATAGCGTAACCTAAACAAGCTGGATGTCAGCAATATAACATGCTAGACCATCTTCAAAATAAAACACAAATCAAATAGCAAGGATCAAGTCACAGACGCATCACATTCCGGTGCAAAGTTTCCAACTGATCACGTGTTGAAATGCCAGGAAGAATTATACAACATTTCCTCTTATTGCAAATTGCCATGTGGAGAAATTTTTTTGTGCATCCTAAGGTTCACATTACAGTTAGTACATTATACATTTTTTCTTTAAAATTATGTTATCCCACATTGAGTGGGCAGGAGAATAGGGTGTAGTTTATAAGGGCAAAAATGCATTAAGTCAAATTTGACTATGGTCACACACATAGCCCTTTACCAAGCATTCTATACATCCCATTCCCCACCACGTCGCATACTTGGTCAGCACCGTCCCTTCTGTGTTTCGTCTAACCACTAGCCATGTCGCATACTCGATCAGCACCTTTCCTTTTGTGTGTTTCCTTCATCACTAGGCTAGGTTGTTCCAGCTGTTGTCACACTTATTTCCACACATATCGTCCACATTGCCATTACCTAGAGTCCATAGTCGGTCATCCTCCCAGCACGGTTAATAGTTTCATGGTTTTGAGTTCCTGGTGGTGCCCTCATCCTTGTCAATTTTTGGTTAAATTGGTTGCATCTCCTCTGTCGTATAGTTGGTCATGTCCCCTTGATCATGTAGAAATGTTGTGTCTACCATAAAAGTCATGTGTCCATTGGTCGCATCTCCTCTATCATGTAGCAATATCGTGTCTACCACAAGAGTCATGTGTCTATTTTGTCGTGTAGTATCGATCGTTCAGTCACATCAGAATACTCACCTTCAAGTGTAGGTCATGTTGTCCTATAATGTCAATTGTGTCAGTTTAGCTGGTGTCTCAGTTATTGAGTCTCTGATCATGTGGTGTTCTCAATCGTTGTTGTGTTTTTTGAGTGGTGTCTCGAGTTAGTTGTGTCTGGTCGTCGGTTACCATGTTGGTGTAGTTTTTTGAAGAGTATAGTTCACTAATTGAAATTTCCAAAGGAGCCTCGAAATCAAGTGGAAGATTCAAATTCAAATTTGCATCGCAGTTGGAGCGAAAGTTGAAGCGGAAAACCAACAAATTTTTTTCCCAAACTCACCAAATGTTTTACAGAAATCACCAAATGTTTTACAGAAATCACAAGACGAAAATTTTTAAAAAGGACTTATTGACAAGTGCATGAGCGGAAGGTGGACCAAAGGACCAAACGGTCGATTAACAAGCTCAGAGAATTCAAACGAAGGGATCTTAAAGTCACAAAGAAGACCTCCAAGAAACAAAGGTACACATTATACTTCTCCTTTACGCATTAATAGTTTTGATCCCGATCATCCACTGCTTAACACCATGGCATCCAATCCTTCTCCTACTTCTTCCCATGAGAACCTCACACATGAGGAAATAGGAAACCCCAATACCAACACCTCGACTATGCAATCATTAGTAGACAACATGAACAAATTGACCACATTAGTGAACCAACTAGTGGAAAAACAAAGCCAACCAACCCCTCCTAACCCAAATCGCTACCATAGACAATGGAACAATGAGGATCAAGATGGAGAAGAAGTTTATGAACAACAAAGAGGTCATAATGGTAGTCCCCAAAATCGCTTCCATAGACATAGGAATAATGAGGACCAAGATAGAGATGAAGTTTACCAACAACCAAGAGGTCCTAATGGTGTCAATTTTCCATGCATTGATATGCCCACCTTTGAGGGTCATGATCCACGTGGTTGGATAGCTAAAATGGAAGGCATTTTAGACTTATACCGAATTCGAGATTCAGAAAAAGTTCCTTTTGCTACCTCCAAACTCGGTACTGAAGCTTATCAATGGTTTGTATGGCTCAAACGTGAGAATGGAAATACCATCTACTGGGATGATTTCACCACACATTTCCTTAAAATATTTGATGAAGGATCCTCATCTTCATACATGGTGCGGTTGTTATCACTTAAGCAAACAGGATCTGTAAGGGAGTATATTTCAGAATTCACTAGTCTACTTTCCTATGCAAGAAACTTACCATCCGATGTGGTGGTATCTACTTTTAGAAATGGATTGAAAGAGAATATTCAAGTTGAAGTTGACCTACAAGATCCATCCTCTTTAGATACCTGTATAAGGATTGCCAAGTTGGCTGAGAAGAAGGTGCAAATTGGGACATCTATACGACGTGATTCCTATGGTCGACCTCAATACCGCAACAACTCTTTTCGTAGAAATGATCAACCATCAAGATATTTTTGCTATAAATGTCGCAATCACCATCCAAAATATCAGGCATGTGTACCATGACAGAACTTTCAAATTGAATATGCTGACAAGGAAGATGAAGAAATAGAGGATACCAACTCACCTGATTTTCCCATAAACGAAGACCAAATTGAACACGAGGAGGCCATAGTTGAGGAAGATACTATGGCAATTTTAGTACATGCTCTTATGGGTTTATCATCTCACCATACAATCAAGGTATCAGGGTTCATTCGACAAAGGAAGGTAATTGTATTAATTGATTTAGGAAGTACTCATAACTTTATTGACACAAAGATTGCCAGGGCATTAAACTTGCACATCAACTCCTCCAATCAAGATAAATTTCAAGTTATAACTGCAAACGGGGGAAGTGCTCAATGTATAGGTAGAACATCTTCAATTTCATTGCAAATGGGAAGTTATACTTGGCATGGTCCTCTTTTTGTTATGAATTTAGGGAATTCAGAAGTTATCTTGGGAGTCGCATGGTTAGAACAAATGGAAACCACGGTCGGTTTTAATTACAAGCAACGCTTTGTTGAATGGAAAGAAAATGGGAAGACCATTCACCTCCAAGGAATTCCAACACCTCCATCAAAGATAGTAAGTTCGCATAGCATGGAAAAAATATTAAGAAAAGGTAGTTACGGATTCATTGCTCAAATTAATTGTATGGAAAAGCAAGCACAAGATATTCCAGAAATCCAATCAGAAGATCTACAAAATATTGTGGCCAACTATGATGAGGTCTTCCAAGAACCAAAGGGACTACCTCCCAAAATATCCCATGACCATGCCATACACCTTGTTCCAGGAAGTCTTCCTCCTAATGGTCATCCTTATCGATATCCCCAACCTCAAAAAATAGAAATTGAGAAAATTGTCCAAGAACTATTAGAACATGGAGTCATCCATCACAGCACTAGTCCCTATTCTTCACTAGTAGTTTTGGCCCATCGCAAAGACAATTCTTGGCGTATGTGTCCGGATTTTCATCCCCTTAACAAAATCACCATCAAGGATAAATTCCCTATACCTATCATTGATGATTTACTAGATGAACTACATGGTGCAAATTTTTTTACAAAATTGGATTTACGTTCGAGGTTTCACCAAATTAGAGTTAGGGAAGAAGATATTCCCAAAACAACTTTTCGCACCCATGAAGGTCACTATGAATTCTTGGTCATGCCTTTTGGTCTCACTAATGCCCCATCCACATTCCAAAGTCTCATGAACCATGTGTTTCATCCATTCCTTCACAAATTTGTCCTAGTCTTCTTCGATGACATACTCATATATAGTAAATCATGGAATGATCATCTGTTGCATGTGGGAAGGGTTCTTCATATACTACACAAGGAAAAATTATTTTTCAAATGCTCTAAATGCTCTTTTGGTGTTCAAGAAGTTGAGTACCTGGGTCATATAGTTTCTCAAGAAGGTGTTAAAGTGGATCCCAATAAGATAAAGGTAATTCAGGATTGGCCCTTACCTAAAACTATCAAGAAACTTCATGGTTTTTTGGGTCTCATGGGCTACTATCACAAGTTTGTGCGTAACTATGGAAAAATTGTAGCTCCTCTCACAACTCTTACAAAAAAGGATGCTTTTCATTGGTCGGAAGCAGCCACTCAAGCCTTCGAGGCTCTCAAAGAAGCAATGTGTACTACTCCAGTATTGGCAACTCCGAATTTTCACAAACCATTTGTGATCGAATGTGATGCTTCAGGAATGGGTATTGGGGCAGTATTAATGTAGGAAGGTCATCCCTTGGCATTCGAAAGTAAACAACTTTCAGGAAAATTTTTGGGAAGATCCACATATGAGAAAGAAATGTTGGCTATTCTACATGCAGTGGAGAAATGGAGACACTACTTAATCAGTAGCCGCTTCATTATTAAAACCGATCATAGTAGTCTCAAGCACTTTCTAGAACAACGATTTTCTTATCCAGAACAAAACAAGTGGTTAACAAAATTATTGGGATATGATTTCATTATCGAGTACAAGAAAGGGAAAGAAAATGTGGCAGCAGATGCATTATCATGAAAATATGAAGATGAAGTTGTTATTAATGCTATTTCAGGTCCTTGTTCCCAATGGGTATCTCAGCTACAGGAAGAATGGTTGTCCAATACAGAAACTGCTCAAATAATTCAGGATTTGTTGTTGGGTTCATCCAAGCATCCTATTTTTTCCTATGAAGACAAGGTGTTAAGAAGGAAGAATCGCATTTACATTCCACACACTTCTACAATCAAATCAAGGATTCTAGATGAGTCACATGCTTCTCCATCAGCAGGACATTCAGGTTTTTTGAAAACTTATATGCGGATTAAACAATCCTTTTGTTGGAAAGGATTAAAAGCAGAGGTCAAACAATGGGTGGTTGAATGTGAAGTATGCCAATGCAATAAGGGCAAAATAGTCAAATCACCAGGGTTGCTTCAACCATTACCCATTCCAGATCGTCAGTGGGAACATATTTCAATGGATTTTATTGAAGGTCTTCCTAAATCAGAAGGCAAAATAGTAATTTTCGTGGTAGTAGATCGCCTCTCCAAATATGCTCACTTCCAAGCTCTACAACATCCATTTTCAGCAAGCAAAGTGGCTAAGGTATTTATGGACTCAATTTTCAAATTGCATGGAATGCCAAAAAATATTGTAAGTGATCGTGATCCCATATTTACTAGCAATTTTTGGAAAGAATTATTTTGACTTAGTGGTACCAAATTAAATATGTCCTCTGCATACCATCCACAAACAGATGGCCAAACGGAGGTAGTTAACAAATGTTTGGGTACCTACCTAAGATGTTTTGTTCAAGATAAACAATATCAATGGAGTCATTGGCTTTCCTTGGTAGAATGGTGGTACAACACTTCGTACCATTATTCCATTAAGATGTCTCCCTTTGAAGCATTGTATGGAATTAAGCCACCAACAATAGCAGATTATGTACCAGGATCTTCCAAAGTGGCCCAAGTAGATGATTGGTTTCAACACCGACAGTCAATGCTCACCATTCTCAAAGACAATTTGGCCCAAGCACAAAATCGTATGAAGCAACAACAAGACACACACCGTTCGAAAAGACAATTCAATATTGGTGATATGGTGTTCCTGCGTTTGCAACCCTACAAACAATTGTCATTGAAGATCAAGACCAGTCAAAAGTTGGCTCCACGATTTTATGGCCCTTACAAAATAGTGCGTCGCATTGGAGAAGTGGCATATCAACTAGAGCTTCCTCCCTCATCTCGTATACATCCAGTATTTCATGTTTCCTATCTCAAGAAGGTGATCAGCCAGAAAGTACAATCTCAGTCAGAATTACCAGTACTCGATGAAGAAGGACGTATATATCTCCAGCCTGAAGCAATTTTACAAAGCAGAACACGCATGCTGAGATCTCGTCACATCCAAGAATTTCTCATCAAATGGCAGGACCTACCTGAAGAAGATGCTACATGGGAACCTAAAAGTATTTTCCAGACATTTCTAGCTTTGAGGACAAAGCTTTTCGAGGAGGGGAGCCATGTTACACACCAAACATAGTCGGCTATGTTTGCAATGTATAATTCATTTATTATTAATAGGTTAGATTGATTTGGTTTTATATTATCTTTTATCATCGAATCTATCATTTGCAATTGTGCAAGAGGACTGAGCCCTCCTAGTGGCGAGGACCAGCCCTCCTTAAGTGGCTTGCTTTAATTTTGAATTCATTCCATTTCTACTTCGATTATTTCATGTATTCTTACTCTCTGAATTATGCACTTTAAGGTTAATTGATTTATATTTCTGAAGGAAATTCATTCATTGGAGAGAAGGGTAGAGATATTGTTCCACTTTCAACCAATCTAAACCTAGGATAATATCAAAAGTATGTAAGGGTGCTACATACAGATGCCAAATTATTTGTCCTGGAGGAATATCTATCTGGGATTCAAATAGACACTAGTTGACCATATAGGTTTATTTATGAACCATACTCAACTTGCCACCCATTTGCCATAATCCCAGGTCTTACCGATATGTCCCTCATAATATTGGAAGATATAAAACTATCAGTTGCACCACTATCTATTAAGATACGAACTTCTTTCTTGCCTAATTTTCCTTTTAAAAGAAATGGAGTGGCTTATGCTAAAATATTAGGATTACTTGTGGCAGCATAAATCTTATGAGGGACATTGATTTGCATAATGATCCAGAGCTCTCTCTGGACATTGATTTGCATAATGATCGAGAGCTCCACACACAAAGCATACATTTGAACCCTTATTCTTTTGCTTATCTCCATTTTTATTCTGGTTGACATTCTTTCCTTTTTCCTAGTATGTAGACCTTTGCGCAATTTTCTCTTGAAAATTCCTCTTGTCTGACTGTCCCTTATTACCCTAAAATTTGCCTTTGTTGTTATTGTCTCCTCTATAATGACCACCATCTCTATATTTCTTATATTGGTATTTTCCTTTAATAGGCTCTAGATATTTTATTTTCTTAAGTTCTTCCTTCTCAAATTTTTGGTAATAAACCTTTGTATTTTTCTGGCTTATTTTCATAACATGCAGCATCAAAAGCTTTTGGCTTATTTTTCATAACGTGCAACATCAAAAGCTTTTGTCAAATTTTTAGGTTTACCTCATCCAATAGGGGTCCCAATTTTGGGATGTAATCCCATTACAAATTTGTGAGCTTTAAACTCTTCTCGTTTATCATATTCTGGTGCATATTTTAATAGTTGGACAAAACTTTGGTAATATTCTATTACCAACATGCTCTCCTGATGTAGATTGGTGAATTCAGATTACTTTTTAATGTAAAATTGCGATGTAAGAAATATATCCTTGAATTCCTTCTTAAACTCATTCCGAGGAACATCGGCAGCTTCATTCTGGCTGGTTTTCTTGTAGGTGGTCCACCAATCCCTAGCTGGACCTATTAAATGTGCCACTGCCCATGTAGTTTTGGATTCTGCACAAAGGGGTTGAATAGAGAATTACCCTTCAGCTTGACTCAACCAATTAACAGTTGCTTCTTCGTCTCCTTTTCCATCAAATTTAGAAATATCTAGCTTCTTAGTTTCTTTCTACAATTCAATGCTGACCTTCCTCCTCAAAGATCCCTCAGGAAATTCACTTATTCTCTCTGACTCCTTACTTTTAGTTATATTCTCTATTACCTTATGTTGTTGTGTAATAATTTCTTGTTGCTCGGACATTTGTGCCCTTTATTGTTCCATATGCTTACTCATTTGAGCCCTTTGTATCTCCATTTGTTCCCTCTACTGATTCAGTTGTTCTTGCATTAGCTAAATCATTTTTGTCATGCTATCATCATTCTGAGCAACCCTTGCTGCTACAGGCTATTTTTCTTTTCTTAACACACGTCGAGGCACTTCGTCACTTTGTACTTGATATGACTCCCTCACAAGTCATCTTAGTCCTTTCCTTGGGATTTTTGTAATCCCCTCTTGCAGATTAACACTTGCTCTTTTTGAGGTCCCCACCATACCTGGTGATAAAATAGCTATGTCAATTCAATAAATCATATTTGTAACCTAGGTTTTTTGCAACCTAGTCTCTGATACCAACTGTAACAACCCAAGTCTACTCACATGGTTGTCAAATATACAAATTCAAAATTTTGATTCACTTTAAGACAAATATCATAATTTGACAAACGCACACCTAACTTTGTATTAGTACTTAGGCATAAATGTTCACACTTTGTGTTCTTATACCGTTGCAGACAGAATTGCGAGTGCTCGGGACCGGCCAACTTCTCGCAAAAGATTACCATTTATGAGACCCACCTTCTCCTAACTCAAGTTCTGGATTCTCGACAAGGGTTTACCCTTCCAGGGCCCATAACACCTAGAAGGGTGGACGCATATTCTCCCCGTCTCGTAGCATGGAGTACTAGGATCCTATATTTATCCTAATGGTCCACTAACCTTATCTACCTTTTGAACAAGCTTTTAAGCTCATGCTAGAGTTAGCGTATTATGTTTTTGTCTATTAGTTGTTCATATTTTCTATGAACGCTTATAAGACCCGCCAACACCTTCGCTACTAGGTCCAGATATCTTAGATCGAATCCCGATTGATGATAATGTTGCCCATACCATCTATCCCTGAACCTTCTACCTCAAAGACCAGCTCTCTAGTCTTGAATAGTCATTGGCTATTCCGCAATCGAGATATAGATCGTGATAATCCTCATGTACTACCTCGTACAATAACCTAGAACAACATCCCATACCGTTGTTCGTTACTCTTCTTGGCAACAAGTCCATTAACCCCTTCATCATTTTTTCCGAAAAGCGGTTATTCCCGAATCACAATAACTGCCATTACGAATTATTGGAATTGGGTGGATGACATTTTTCTCAATATCATCAAACTTATGGTAGGCCATCCTACTCGATAGGCTCTCTTTCAAATAGTTGACATCCTTCTTGATGTATTGCATGCGTATATTTCATAGTTTGACCATTACTTCTGGTAGTCAATTGCATGCGTATATTTCATAGTTTGATCATTACTTCTGGTAGTCAATTTTAGTAAATTCTGAAAAAATTTCTAATTTCTTCTTCTTCGAGGTTTACAACTTTGTTTCTTTCAACATTGTGGATATTGTGTCATTTGAATAAATATTACTATGATTTATTGTAAAATCAATTCCAAATTATACCTTTTTGAATATCAATAAAAAAAATTACTACTTTATAGTTTATTTAACATTGGTGCATGATATGAAATAATTTAAACTCAAAATTCATCCAAGAGCAAATCGATTTCTAAAAATAATATATGGAATTAATGCATTAAATAATCTACTCATTTTCTAATGCATATTATCAAGATTCGAGACTCAAAACATTAATTCATTTATACTATTGTCAAAAATAATCTACATACCCTATTTGACAATCTACATACCCTATTTATAAGAGACAACATTAAAGGTTTAATAATAGTTTGACTTTTCTTTTCAATATATAAGAGGTAATATTATATTCTAATTAAATTTCTATCTTACAAAATTTGTGCCTAGCTTTCGGTTTTCTTAAGTAAAGCAAAACTTATTAATTCATTAAAAATCAATCTCCCAAGATAGACGTTATTTCCCAAACCTTAAGTATTTATGTGAATAAATCATATTTTTTAAAGTATAGTTTCAAGGTCCGAGGTGTAGACCAATTGGTTCATCCAAACCCCATAAGGGGCGGAGGTCCAAGGTTCAAATCTCGGTCCTCGCCGGACTGAGCGCTTGTCCCTTTCCCGGTGCTTTCAGCGGCGTAAAAGGTTTAAAATGATTGTGGCATGGTGGTTATAGGGGCGGACTGTGTGAAGATCTGTGTGGCGGCTTTCGGAGCGGACAGCGCAGAATACTGTGACGGCCATAAAAGCTGGACAGCCTACCCGATTTTGTGGCGGCTACCGATTCCACCATGTAAATACAAAAAAAAAAAGTATAAGCTACAGATTTATAAAGACATTTAAACTAAGAATTAAACCTACCTTACCTAAACTATGTAGAGGGCTGACCTCTATTTATTTAATAGGTAAGAAAGATATGGATTCCTTTGTGCTATGAAACTTATGTTATTATTTAGTAGACTATGTTCGTACTCAAAAACAAGATTTAATTACGCTCTAAATTAGGGTAATCTATGTGGTCAGCTTTATAACACGTTAAACCTGCCACCAACCACTCTAAGATGGTCGTCCATAAACTAACGAACCTATGAAAAACTTTTACATTAATGAGTAGTAATCAAAAGATACTGGAACAAGCCAAATCATTGCACCAAATTTTTTTATATACACCGACAATGCTTTAATGACACACACTTGACAAAATTGCTCTGCTCCACTATGATAGACCTCCTAATATCTTCCGAATAGCAAAAGAGGAATTTTGGACAGTTTATTACTCAGAATTCGGAGTGCAATACATGTTTACCGGAACAGAAGCGGCAAAGGACGAAAGCTTATATGGCTGCAATATTTTAAAGTTTAACAAATCGGGTCTTGATTAAATATTACACTTCCAAGCAAAACTAAGCATTCATCCTAAGCAGATTTATAATATCAAACATTTTGAGACATCCAAAGCAAAGTTAACACACACTGGTTTTTACAGGCAGTAAGCAAATGGTTGAATACCTATCACTCTATCACTCATTTAGATCTGTCAAGGAGAACATCCACTCGATGATGTCGTTTGCCTTGTCTACAGTTCCCTGGCTTTACTATCACAAATAAAAACTAAACGCTTCTCTACGGTGCACACCATACCAAAGACTTTTACATCAGCTTGCGGTTCCTATAGTTATTGTTCATTAATTATGAAAGCTATGGTGTAAAATTCAAATGCAAATCGTCAAATCTCGGACCTACCTCATAAGAAAAATTGAATAGTATAAATCTTCAACTTTAGTAGCTCAAAATAAAAAAAAATTTCATGTCATTCTATTATATCCAAATTTTACCAGTGATATTTATTTAAAATAAAAAATATGTAAAAATTCCCAACCAGCATCATTCCTAAAACGCAGATAAATATATTGAAATAGTTTGCATATGACATATTAAAACTTGGGAATGTTGTGCAATGTTAATCAAATAATTTCAGTTGGGATTCAACAAAAGAAAGCTATTGTTTTCGCTGGAGCCATTGAAATGAAGAATGACCATACAAATGGTTATATTTTATAAACTGAAACAGCTATAACAAGTTTTTCAAAAAAAACTGATTTATCCTGAATTGTGAAGCTCCATCCAGAGGAGACGTTCCAACACGTCAAAGCAGCTATAAATTCAACGGCCATTGTTGTAATCCTCGAACAAGCGAGGCGGTGAGTAGTAGAAAACACTTTTTGAGTCAACATGGCCCTTTAATGAATGCATACCAACTAAATATTATGCAGCATAAACGCTCAAGCACTCCTTTATTAAAAGCATTAATGTTTCTTTCTATAAGAACAGTTATATTATCAACAGTTTCATAAGCCAGCAAGTCAGATGAAGAAAATATTAAACCACGACATATCTTATGGAAATTAGAAAATAATTCACAGCTCCCTCACATAGCAACAATCAACAAACATCTAAACCAAAATTGCTTTATTCTTCACAATATCTAATATCAACAGCCATAAAGAGGCCAACCTCTTGTTAACCGACAAAGAAATCAAAATCAAAGCCAACGCTTTCTCAAGTCCAGAAAGGCGACAGCCTCAAAATACATACGCAGCACCTCCTTTCACTCAACTCCCAGAGTCCCATGCATAATAATTCGAACTTCATCTCCCCTCTATTTAAAGAATACTCATTCAATTTTTATGATGACACCTACGAAATACTCATGCAAAATGTTTGCCCAATTAATTTCCAGATGGTGGTGTCTTGTTTATCCATTCGGTGAATGGAAAACAATACTTATTATTATTTTTTTATTATTATTGTTTAAAAATATTTTTTCGTAATTAGTCTGATATTATTTTATTTATATATTTATTTTTTATTTTATATATTTTATATTCTTAATTAATATTTTTAATCATACACATTTTTATTTTATTTATAAGTTAATTATTATTAAAACAATAATTTTCTTTTTACGAAAAGAAATACCACATGAAATCAATTTCATCCAAGAAGCAACAAAGAGCATTTAACCTCCACAACCAGATATATGCACAAAATGCAGCAGTAGGTCCAATGTTCTACATGAAATTCCTACAGTGGGCTTCCATGTACCCACGAGCCATGGTGCTTTAAGCACAACATCATATCCCACCTTACCTGGCGCTTTCAACCACTACCTCTGCCAGAGATGGTACTTACTCGATCGGCTTGCTTGCTATGGAGTGGAAACCTGCACCTGCATTCATACACACTTCCAGCAGCATCACATTCTTCCAACTAAATAATAATCAAATAGTGGGGATGTTACAAATTTAACTTTTCTCGAGTGCCCTAAGTGAATGTGAAAAGGATGCCCTCATATCTCTTATAATCATGTAAATCATATTGTATCTTATTGGAGGTGTGCTAGTCTAGCAACATTCGATCAAGGCATTGCCAAAGGCTCGACATCATCTCACAGTCAACCTCGAATGAATCATCATGAAAAAAATTGGGGTTGCGGTAGTACCTTGTTGTATGAAGTGGGCTATGGAGTTGAGAAGTCCATTACCAGTTGTAGACAGCCGTTTGAAGAAGAAATGATATCCCAAACTGTTTGACAAAATGTCTACAAAGTGATAAGCAATTTTGATAAATGTAATGATTTTGTAATGTAAAATCAACCGTCACAATGTAATACGGATTGATTAATAACGTAGGCACAAAATGACAAATTCAACCGTCATTATTAGTTAAGACTTGTTAATCAATCTGAGACTGGTTGTTAAGCCAAACTTGTTAATCGATTTGAGACTGGTTTGTTATGCTTTAAGACTGATTAGTTAGAGCAATAACGTAGGGACAGTTGGGACAATTGAGTCTGGTTGGTTGTAGTAACCGCCAAGCTTGCCCTATAAATACCCCCTATTCATTTTTTGTATATATTGTTCACGATCTATCATTGAGGAATGAATACAATAATAAGGTCAACCTAGGCACCGGCAAGGATGCCACTTGTATTATCGGTGATGTGATCCGAGTTCAATACCCATGGTGGATGTGTATAAAAAGTATTACTCAAAAAGGGTTGTTCTAGCATTGTGCAGATTTTTGTGTGTGCATTGTCTTGTGTTATAGGTATATGATCGATGCATGTCATGGAGTAGGTTGGGTAGACTGGTGTTGTGTTTTGGTGTTGTGTAGATTTGTAGGAAGGAGCGAACGAGGATAGTTTACAGACTAAATAATGACTAACGCAAGTTACAAAACCCATCTGGGCCTACCTATCTAGGCCCTATCTGTTGTACCACTCGTTTGAACTTGTGCGTTACCCGTTTGGTGCTCAACCTGTCTAGGATCCTACACATCTGAGCCTACCCATCTAGAGCTACTCGTCCAGCCAACAACCCATCTAGACTTACCCGTCTGACAGTCACCTATCTAGACCGGTTTACTCATCTGGATTAGACGTCTACAACAGTCTACTCGTCTGGGACTAAACAGTGTGAGTTGACACCATGTATTACAATCAAGATTGTCAATCCTTTTCTTCCTAAACTCGTATCATTCCCTCGTCTCGGGAAGGCACTCACCCCTGTCTACATTTGGCGTCATTGCCTAAATCAACTTTGGGTCAAGAAGAAAACGTGACAAGGCAAAGAGGTGAATGACAGATTCCAAGCTATAGAGCCAACAAGGAAGGAACCAGATACCACTGCGATGAAGTGCACGATTGGCAAATCAAAGGATACAAATTCAAGACGACGTTTCACAACCAGAGGTGGAACGAGTGTGGAACCCCTTGGAAGACAAGAGTCCAAGAGCAGAGC
Source organism: Wollemia nobilis (assembly GCA_028583015.1). Taxonomy (NCBI): domain Eukaryota; kingdom Viridiplantae; phylum Streptophyta; class Pinopsida; order Araucariales; family Araucariaceae; genus Wollemia; species Wollemia nobilis. Next base: position 19,131,527 of record JAQPPZ010000521.1, read on the forward strand.
AAGGAAGGTGGGAGACATTATTGGTAACAACAGAGAATGAAGGACATAATCAAATAGCAGAAGACGTACCTAACATTGGAAGTGAGGAGCGGATGGTAACACCTGATCCAACGGAGAGGAGTTGGCCAATAGATACAGAAGAGAGAAGTTTTGTACCAGAGCAACCACACGTGGGATCTTGGGGAGGAAGACCAGAACCGCACCTTGTATATTCGTGAAGAAGGTCGCGAAGTAGTGACATACGTGAGTCAGGGAGAAGACTATTTGAACACGTGTTTGAACGAGACTTTGAACCACCTACAACAGACAGGGAGTGGAATAGAACTCCACAACACTCATCGTCAAGCGGCATGCCTAGCGGGACGATTCCAATGGCAAATGTTGCCAATAGAGTGGGCAAACATAAATGCCCACCCTTCACCGGGGAAGGAAAAGAAGACCCGACACGCCACATAGGAACTTGCATTACCATTTGGGGAGCAAATGGAGTATCGCAAGAGGCAGAATGGTTACAACTGTTCTCGGCCACCTTGCGAGGAATGGCTATGGATTGGTATTTGAAAAGATAAAATACCCAACCATTTACACAATGGACCACTTTGAGAGATGCATTCATAGAAGAATTTTGGCCATTGAGGGATGATACGGAAATTATTACAGAAATATTTGCAACAAAAAAAAAACCAGACAAAGATGTCAAAAGTTACAATCGGAGATTGAAACAACTAGCTGATAAAATGCAAATGCCACCAATAGATGGAATGGTGAAACATTGGTTTTTAGATGGACTACTACCTAAATATAGGAAGAAAATGAAAGCGGTACCATCCTCCACATACGAAGAAGCTCTTGAAAAGGCAAAGAACTTTGAAAGTGAAGCTAAACAAACAGACGCAAGAATCGGAGGACATCCATGAAATGATGATTCCAATAGCGATACAAAAGATAAAGTTCAAAGCGCCATACACTCCTTCAGAAAAGAATTTGATAAGATTATGAAAGAAGTTAAAGGAGAAGTACGAAAAGACCGAAAAGATATTTGGTGTTCGGACTGCAAAGCGGAAGGACATACGAATGTCAATTGCCCAAAGAATGCATATTGTAATATATGCGATATAGCAGGACATCCAGTGGTTGATTGTCCATTTAATTTGAAGGGAGCAAGGCATTAGACTTTGACAGTCCAACAGGAAGAACAACCAAATACCTCAAGGAATGGACAAGGCGCAACGAGCGGCGGATTTAGGAATAATCGCCGAGGTGGAAGACAAGGTGGACAGAGTCGTCTACAGTATGACTCCGAGGGAAGACCAATCATCCAATGCCGAAATTGTCAAGAATGGGGCCACTTTGCGAAGAATTACCCCAAGCCTCAAAATACAGGCAATACTGGTGGTAGCAATGCTACCCAAATGTGTAGGTGGTGTGGACCAGGGAACCACAAGGAGGCAAATTGCCCAAATAAGGCAAGCTCAAGTGGTACACAAAATGTCAATTGGATTGACATTGGAGAAGTGAGTAAGGAGATGAAAAAAGAAAATGAAGTCCTAGTAGTAACTAGAGCACAGGCTAGGAAAACAGAGCAGTACCCAAATCTTGCCAAGGAGAAAGAGCGATGGCAGGAAGCTCAAGAACTGATTAAGACAAAATTAGACAAAGAAAAGCAAGAAAGACTAGTTCTAGAAAAAGCTTTAAAGAAGGCGAAGATCGTAACGGACAAACAAGCATCAGTCGAAGGCTTGGTGACACAGGTACTTAATACGACTTTGGAGGTAAAAGTATCAAGTCTAATTAATGTAGTACCTGAATTGTATGCTACGATCGGGGAAGTAATGAAAGCAAAGAAGAGAGAGGAAGTCCGACAAGTAGCCAACATCAAGCAAGAACAATTTATTGATCCAATGATACTAATGATTGAAGCAGGGAAAAATCCAGCTTTGGTTCACATGGAGATATTGGACCATAAGCTGAATCAAGTAATCGTGGATGGAGGATCAAGTGTAAATGTGATGCCAGAGAGGACATGGCGGAATATTGGCCAACCCACACTGAGATCTCCAAATTTCAGATTATATGGAGCTGATCAATATGGTATCGAAACAATAGGAGTATTGATGAGCCAAAAGGTGCGCATAGTGGAACAAGACTTTGTTATGGATTTTGTTGTAATAGCTATGCAAAAACCTGCATATGATGCATTGTTGGGGCATGGGTGGTTAAGAACAGCAAAAGTAAACCACAATTGGGAGAAGGAGCACCTGACCTTCAAGAAAGGCCAACATAAGTACATGATTAATCTTAAAAACCAGGCAGTAAGTCAAGATATTGCAACCTCGAACGAATCGGAGAGTTCTTCATCAGATGGAGAAACCAGATATGAACCAGATGGAGTGTTGCAATTAGAAGAATGCACGGAGGACAAGAATGATGACGATAAAGGCTTACTCCATTGGCAACTGGAAGATTATGAAATGTTCTCTCCCCAATGTTTTTGCATCAATGCAGGAAATGAAGTCCAAGAAGATGAGAAGAAGGAGCTTGAGAACGAAGAAGGCAGTAAAAAGAAGACAACAGTAGAAAAGGACAAAGAACGAGAGAAGTGGACATTTCCCAAAAATTTGCAGAATATACGATGGGGGATGCAGTCATTGAAGACAAGCCAGCTCACCCCATTGATGTTTTGAAGGCGGTAGAAGAACCTGAGTCCATCAAATATGAAGGACCTAGAATGATTCAGGTGAATTTGGGAGAAGAAGGCGAAGAGAAGATGATCAAATGTGGAGATGATTGGGATCTAGTACTGAAAGCAACAACATTCAAAATTTTTGCAGAATATAAGGATGTCTTTGCTTGGACATACAAGGATCTAAAGGGAGTACCACCGAAGCTATGTGTACATAAGATTCCCTTGATTGAAGGCGCACAACCAATAAGGAGGCGACCATATAGGATGAATCCAAAATACGCAACTCTGGTGAATGCCAAAATCGAAAAGATGTTGGATGCAGGCATAATATTCAAAGTTACGACAAGTGAATGGGTATCACCAATTGTGATTACCTTGAAGAGGGAGGCAAACAAAATCCGGATTTGTGTGGACTTTCGAAGCCTCAATGCCGTAACTATCAAATATCCCTTTCCAATTCCTTTTACGGATTCCATTTTGGAGGAAGTAGCCAACCACGAGATTTATTCATTTTTGGATGGATTCTCGAGGTATAACCAAATAAGTATTGCGGAGGAGGATAAGTTGAAGACCACTTTTATAGTGGAGAATGGGATATACGCTTATAATCGCATGTCGTTTGGATTGTGTAATGCACCAGCTACATTCCAAAGGATCATATTATACATCTTTGATAAAATGTCCACAGGAAACTTCAAAGCCTTCCTAGATGATTGGTCCCTATATGGCAAGACGCAAGAGCATTTGAAAGCACTGGAGGAATGTATGAGCTTGTGCAAGAAAGCTCGGATATCATTAAATCCAGGCAAGTGCGTATTGATGGTGCCATATGGGAAGTTGTTAGGGCATATTGTATGCCAAGAAGGTTTGAAGCCTGATCCTAACAAGATACGAGTGATACTGTTGATGGAAGAGCCACATGATGTGAGTTCAGTAAAGACCTTCTTAGGGATAGTGGGATATTATAGAAGGTTCATCAGGAACTATGCACAAACTTCTCATCCGCTAGATGCTCTTACACGTAAAGGTGTTCCTTTCAAATGGGCGGAGGAGCACCAGGAGGCTTTTGAGGGCTTGAAGGCGCACTTGGTAAAGGCACCTATCCTAGTTTATCTGAACTAGGAGAAAGAATTCCATGTTCATGTGGATGCCTCAAACTTTGCAATTGGTTGCGCGTTGGCTCAAGAAGGATAGTTTGGGTTAGATCAGCCCATATACTTTGCAAGTCGGTTATTGTCCAGAGCAGAGAAGAATTATAGTACAACAGAATGAGAAGCACTAGGAATGGTGTACGCAATACAAAAGTACATGCACTACTTGTTGGCTAACCCTTTTGCTTTTTATGTAGATCACCAGGCGCTATTGTACTTAATCAATAAACCAACGATTTATGGACGAGTAAGTAGATGGCTCATCACTCTGCAAGAATTTGTGTTTCGAGTGGTAGTGAGACCAGGGAAGAAACATGTGATAGCGGACCAGCTATCGAGGATTCGCTCGGGAGAACCTGCAGAAGGAGGAATACAGGATGAATTCCCTGACACACAATTATTCATGATAAGTGCGATACCATCATGGTATAAGCATATCGGGGAATACTTATCGACAGGAGAGCTGCCAAAGGAGATGATGACAGCTGAACAAAGAAAAGTGAGTATGAAAGCGACACCTTTTACATTGATTGCAGGTTTGCTATACAAAATGGGGGAGGACCACATTCTACGACGATGCGTAATGGAGGATGAAGTGCAACAAACATTGAAGGAGGCACACGAGGGATTGGCAGGAGGCCATATGGGGCCAGATGCAACAGCTAGGAAAGTGTTGTTGGCAGGGCTATGGTGGCCTACCCTTTATCATGATGCCAAGAATTATGTCAAGGCATGTGATACGTGTCAAAGAATGAGAAAGTCGTTAAAAAGAGACTTCATGCCATTACATCCATCGCAACCTCAAGAACTCTTCGAGAGATGGGGTTTAGATTTTGTGGGACCATTGCGGACCAATCGTAAAAGAAAGTGTCGATATATCGTAGTGGTGACGGAATATCTAATGAAATGGGTAGAAGCAAGAGCCTTACCTGATAACTTTGCAAGGAGCATGGCTCGATTTTTGTATGAGCAGGTTATCACACGGTTTGGAATTCCTCTTCAATTGACAAGCGATCGAGGAGGCCATTTCGTTAATGAGATTATCTAGAATCTGACAACAAAATTCAGGATCTTTCATTCTTTGTCAAGCCCGTATTACCCCAGGGCAAATGGGCAAGCGGAGGCAACGAATAAGGTCCTAGTTTCAATCATGTATAAGACATGTGGCATAGTAGGAGCCGATTGGGAGGAGCGCTTGCTAGCAGTTCTATGGGCATACAGAACTACCTTCAAACCAACCACAAACCATACACCCTTTCAATTAATGTATGGGCAAGAGGCAATGGTACCTGTCGAATTTTTGGTACCTAGTTTGAGGATAGTCGTAGAGACCCGCCTGAATGACGAAGAAAGTATGGAAGAGAGACTTGCAACATTAGTGCAATTAGGAGAGAAGAGGGTGATGGCACAATGGGCAACGAAGATTTCTCAACAAAGGCGTAAGTATTGGCACGACAAACATCTCAGAAAGATGGATTTGAAGCCCGGTGAGTTAGTGCTCAAATTTAATGGGAAAAGAGAAATCAAGCCAGGAAAGTTGAAAACTTTATGGCTTGGACCCTTCCAAGTGGAAGAGGTACTGGACAATGGGGTTGTCCGGTTAAAGAAGTTGGATGGTACAATTTGCCTTGAAGTTGTAAACAGTTCTAAGTTGAAGGTGTATAAGGCACAGGCACAGGTGAATGTAATCAACTTAGAAACGTCCGGAGACACTTCTAGAAAAGCAATAGAAGAATCACGACCAAGTATACGATCCTACGAACATGGAGAGCCAAGTAATGTTGTTCGAGAGGAAGAACCAGCAAACCTGGAGTGGCTATTTGGAGCGGAAGGAGAACCTGTGATCGAACCTAAGGGAGTTAGAACCTCGAGAGGGAGAGCGAAGATGATTACAAGTCCATGTTCAATTTCCAAATAGTAAAGCAAAAGAACGACTTCGAACCCTCATGAATGTCGCATTACAAGAACAAGTACCAGAAGTGGAAGAAGAGGGAGATCAAGGATCAAGAGTTTTGCAACAAATGGCTTGGGAGATGCAGAGACTACAAGAGAAGTATGAAACCCTAAGGGGGTACAATGCGCAATTGCGAGAACAAGTGATTCAGGAGTTGGACGAAACCATGCAACGGATGCATGAACGACAAGAAGCACGAAGAGCCGAATGGGCGGAAAGGCAGCAAGAGGAATTTAGAGGAAGCGCGGATGGCAATTCTATAGAAAGTAGTTTATTCTCCGTGGCTTCAAACAATTCACTCTCAACACCACATGTAATTCACCTAAGACATTCCAGAAGGCAAAGGAATAGAAGACTACCAGAACAAGGACTGGAGAGGCAACAAAGAGAACCAAGAGGAAGTATAGGAGGTAATACAGAAGAACCCTTGGGAAACAATGTGTCCTCCTCGGACTTCGGTAGCTCATCTCCAGCAACATTGAGAATTCTCCTGAATACCGAAGATTCCTCAAGCACTACTTCACCATTGACAAGATGTTTTCGGAGACAACGGACCATGAGATTGCCGGAACAAGATGGGATAAGGGAACCACATCAAGGCCTTGTTGATAATACAGAACATCAGATAAGCAGAGAACAAGCAACTGCCATTTTGTGGAGGGATGTTAGAGAGGTACCCGAACAACCAAGGAATGGAGGATGGTTGGAGGAATCAAGTAGTGATGAAAATTCTCCTAGGGACCCAAACACACCCTACCCAAGTCCAAATCCGGAGAGACGAAGGCAAAGGGATGAAGTCCGAAGCCGGCAAGCAGGAGTTTGATTCCTCAAAACAATTAAGATGATCAAATAGGAGGAACCCCTAATACCGTAGGAGAAAGAAGACAAGAGAATGAGCAATTACTCTAGTAGTGACGATGATGCAATCAGAAGACCAATCACATGTCGGGGAATGGCATTATACGACGATTCAATGAGAAGACCGACTGAACATCGAGAGGTGGCGGTATATCGACTTGCTATGATGGAATTACGAAGACAAAGGAGAGAAGTGAGGCGATTGCAAAGAAGGGTTTAGGAAACCTCAAATTGGCCAATGAATACTGCAGGAGAAGGGAATGATTCAAGCACGGATTCTACCTTCTCAAACCAATATAGAGACGCCTTAGCTCAATGTGCACCATAGAGACACTTTGAAGAAGCAAGGTGGAGAAGGAGATTGATAAGGGCGGATAGAAGGTTAAGGAATTTTGAGGCAATTGACACCTGATACCCAAACACATGCAAAACCAAGTACGAGAGCAAAACTTATTGATCAAGCCAGGAATAGAGGTGACTTGGGTAATCCTGGAAGTTTGTCAGGACTACTGGGTAACCCAAGTATGCCTAACCAAGGGGGGAGTTCGGTTGGTCTCCTTCTCGGTAGCTGGAGAGGAAGAAATTCCCCTCCTACTACCCATAGGTCGACTAGTCCGCAGAATGGACCGCAAGGACCATTTGTAGACATAGTTCAAACCAACCAACAACTACGAACTCCTGAGGATAGACCATCAGGTCTACCTCAACGAGCTCGTAGAAACCGAAGACATCGTCAAGAACGACCAAGGGACCGATCGAATCTCGGGTAGCTGGGAGTACGACAACCCAACACTAGGGAGATTTGACTGGAAAGGGGAAGAGGATGATTTGAACAGGCTCGAGGAAGGCATGGATTCAAGAATAGGGATCAAATTCATCCAAGGAATCCAACCCAAAACTAGATGCACCAAGAAGAGGCAGGAGTCCGAAGACAGGTAGATAGACTTCGAGGTAGAGGACAAGCCACAGGAAGGATCTATCAGAATATCGGACAAGGAGGGAACCATCATCCAGTCGATAGGACGAATAGTCGTCAGGAGTAGGAATGGGCGGAGTTCCACTACCTAGATGACAACATAATTATTCAACGAGAAGATAAAAGGAATGAAAGAGTCACTTGGGAAGAAGGTAGAATCCGTTTAAATGACGTATGCCTAGAATTGACCCATTTGGAAGACAACAGGACCCGTCTGGATGACATCTGCCCAGAGTTGACCCGTCTGGATGACATCTGCCTAGAATCAACCCATCCCATAGTCAACATAAACCATTTGGATGTCGACAGAACCAGTCAGACTAACGTCAGCAAGGAAAGACGTCAGGATACCAATCGTAGGATTGATGGGAGGAAAATTCATCATCAACCACAGGAAGGTAGAAGCTGTCCGCGAGAAGAAGACAGGGCAGATTGGCGCATCATCCGAAGAGGAAATGATAGGCATGAAGAACAACCACAAATGGAAACCCCTCGAAGTCGTGGAAATCACTGGAATCATCAACAGACTGAAACGATGTATGATGGTGATGATTTCAATAGTCAAGGGATTGGTAACCATCAATAGGTGGAAGTATCGTCGGAGACACTAAAATTTCGCATTGGCATTGCCATGCGTTTTACCCGTTGACGGTAAAGAAAAAGGCATAATTTTTTAAAAAATGATAATAAATTAAAAGAAAAAGAAAAAGACAAAAACAAGAAAAAGATACAAAAAAATAGAAAAAAATGAAATAAGGAAAAAGATGAAATAAGGAAAAGACTACAATTGAATGCAAAGGTGGCAAGGTGGCACACATGCGAAAGTTTGGGAGAAAAGTGGAAATTAGACAGGCAATTGTATGGGAGGCTTAGCAGAAGGAACCAAAGGTATTGCATTGTGAATTGCTTCAATCCCAGTAGTGCGAGGCGGCTCTAAGGCATAACTGGCACAGAGGGAACCATCTTCCTCAACCTTGACAACATAACAGATGAAGATTATTTTCATTTAGCACGAATCGGAGTTGTTGTCTACACTTCAAGAAATGGGCCAAGTATTTTACTTATGCCAAGCAATTTCATGATGAACACGAAGCTTTCAGGCTCTGAATACAAGAACTAGAAGCACTTTAGGCTGCAGAACTCAAATATGTTGAGACCCCAACAAGACAACGTAGAAAGTTATTAGGAGGACATCGACTTCTTCGAAGGGGAGGATAGATGTAGATAGCAATTTGAAGAAGAAATGGCATCCCAAATTTTTTGAAAAAATATCTACAAAGTGATAAGCAATTTTGATAAATGTAATGATTTTGTAATGTAAAATCAATCGTCACAATGTAATACGGATTGATTAATAATGTAGGCACAAAATGATAAATTCAATCGTCATTATTAGTAAACACTTGTTAATCAGTCTGAGACTGATTTGTTATGCTTTAAAAGTGATTAGTTAGAGCAGTAACATAGGGACAGTTGGGACAGTTGAGTCTAGTTGGTTGCAGTAACCACCAGGCTTGCCCTATAAATACCCCCTATTCATTTTTTGTATATATTGTTTACGATCTATTGTTGAGGAATGAATACAGCAACAATATTGTTCTAGCGATGTGCAAATTTTTGTGCATGTGCATTGTCTTGTGTTACAGGCATCTGATTGATGCATGTCATGGAGTGGGTCGAGTAGACTGGTGTTGTATTTCTGTGTTGTGCAGAGTTGCAGGAAGGAGCGAACAGGGATAGCTTGTAGACTGGAGAATAACTAATGCAAGTTACAGAACCCATCTGGTCCTACCCGTCAGATGTCTAGGCCCTGTTTGTTGTACCACTCGTCTGAAGTTGTGCTTTACCTGTCTGGCACTCAACCCGTCTAAGACTGCGAACTACTCGTCTGGACTTGCAACTACCATCTGGCTAGAGCTACACGTCTAGAAGAACCCGTCTAGGATCCTACACTTCTAAGCCTACCCATCAAGAGCTACTCGTCCAGTCAGCAACCCATCTAGACTTACCCGTCTAACAGTCACCCGTCTAGACTGGTTTACTCGTCTGGATTAGACATCTACAACGGTCTACTCATCTGGGACTGAACAGTGTGAGTTGACACCATGTATTACAGTCAAGTTTGTCAATCCTTTCCTTCCTAAACTCCTATCATTCCCTCATATTGGGAAGGCACTCACCCTTGTCTACACCAGTCAATAATTTTCTAAATGGAATTGTATCCAGGTCCAAAATAACTATAAACTAAGGTAGTTGCCTCTTTCACCCTATTCATAGCCTCATATATAAACATTCCATTGGTAATTTTTCTTCATAAAAAAGACGAAGAACCCTCACCAAAGGATCTGATACCTAAATAAGAAAAGGAAAAATAATTTACATTTCAAATTTTACAAATAGAAAAATAATTTTAAAAATAATAAATAAAATTAAAAAATAGTTTTGTACCTTGATTGCCTCATCCATAGCTTTCCAAATGGCCTCCTCAAAGATAGTGGCATACACCTTCTAGCCCTCATTGGAGAGTTGGTATCTAGTAGCATCTTTGGCATTCCACTCGTCACTTACAAACGTCCTCTTCAATGCCCCCTTTGCATCAAAGAGGCTCTGCAATGTAATGAAGCTTGTGGCAAAGCATGTAACTTTGCAAGGATTTATCTATCCTTGTATTCACAATGCATTAACCATCCAAGATCTTAACCAGCAATATTTGATTCAACAGAAAACATAGATTCATAACCAGATAACATGCAGAAGAACCAAAGGCAGAAACTGAAGCGAAACGAAAATGAAGATAATCAATTAACAAGTTTGCCACTTAAGGAGGGCTGATCCTCACCATTTGGAGGGCTCAGTCCTCTGCCATTATGGAAGCTACCTCATCAACTAGAGGACCCTCGTATGGTTGTAGATAAATTTGGTAATATAACTTGCCTTTTGTACAACCTCAAACACCTAAGGTAATTTCCCATTGTATTCGAGAAGCAAATTGAGACAATGGGTTGCACATGGTGTCCAAAAAGTAGTGGGGAATCTCTCCTCTAAAATCCCACCAACTATTGCATATGATGTTGCATTGTCTATGATAACTTGGACAACATTCTTTTGTCTGACCTCTAACACAACCTCCTCTAGCGATTATGCAAGCATTTCGGCACTCTTAACTTGTGCCAATGCATCCACTGACTTAAAGGAATACAATTCCTCTTATAGAGGCAACCAAAAAATTAATCAATGTTTGATTCTTCCCATCAATCCGTCTATCGAACATGATTCTGCAACCCATTTTTCTCCATACCCTGCGATGCTCTTCAACCAACACCCGAATATCCTCTATGGATTCACGAGGGAGAAGGCCCCTAAAATCATCATAAGATGGTGCCTTATATCCTATGCCACAAAGTGTTAGAGCATCTACCATTCCCTGAAAAATACCAAAAACTTGCACAGGCCTTCCATGCGACCTTATGCCTTTCCTCGTTTCACGTGGCCATACTCTCAAGTGTGGGTTGTGATCTTGGCATGGAAGGTTCCACAAAAAACCCTTCTATCCCACTCCTCGGGTTTGCAATTGATATAGTGGACCCACTCTGGTGTTGAAACCAGATAAAGGTGCTACTGATACCCTCTGTACGAGGTCAAGCAAGGGGAGTAGCTATGGCCTCAATTGTTCTTTGTTTTAGCTATTTTCTTTCATTGTAGTCTAACAGGAGAGCACTGCATTTCCTCTCAACCTCAACAAGCACCTTTGAACATAGCCTAACATCATGGTCTTATTCCCTCACCAAGTGGTATTTGAAGCGGTTAATGCCTCCATAAATTTTCTCCACAAAAATTGCAATTAACCTCCCTTTTTTTTCCCCTCCCTTGCATACTTCCATGCTACATATCTTTTCTCTATCATTTTATTTCAATGTGGCTACACATGAAATCAAGCAATTAGTTAGAAACTTTTTTAAAAAAATGCCCTAGGGTTTAAGCATTGATAGTTGAAACCGTGTTTTTTCTATCTCAAATGAAACATTTAGATGGTTATTGCAATTAGTTAGAAATTTATCCCCATGAGTGTGGTCTACCAGCAAGGACACCACTTGCATTATCGGTGATGTGACCCGGGTTCAATCCCCATGGTGGATGTGTATAAGTATTACTCAAAAAAAAACAAAAAAAATAAATTAGTTGGAAATTTAAAGAAAAAAAAGGCCTAAAACTTTTTTTAAAAAAATGCCCTAGGATTTAAGCATTGACAGCTAAAACCGATTTTTATAAACATCGGATGAAACAATTGGGTGCTTGTTGGGTGGTTGTTACATAACTTAGATTCTTTAAAACTAAAGAAAATTTGGATTGAGGAGGCAATCTACCATTTTTGTTGGTTTGGTTTCTATTTCTTTGTGCTCTCTTTGCAACTTAGAATAGTAAAAATGAGGACCATTTGAAAAAAAACCTTTTACGTTGTTTCTTTCTACAAGTGTGTAGCTGGCCGAGTTTTTTCTTAGGACTTAGATGATTTTTTAACAACTTGTCACGTTTTGTAACAAAGCTACACAATGATGCTACATGTCGCTAGTCCTACATGACAACGATGTCAAAAGCAATATTAAAGTCATAGATGATACAGATCATGGATGTTGTACATCTTACAGCTACTACAAGCTACATACATCAATGGTGTTACATAGGTCATTGGAGACATAAGTGCTAAAGTCGATATATTTATAATTAGTGCTATGTATGGATCAGAAGATTCAATTTTTTTAGTAGTAATGCATATTATATATGTTACTTATATCACCAAGTGTAGGATAGTCACCCAGGTATTGTAGGTGAGTTGGAGAGGAGAGGGCAATCCTCCAAAGGAGGTCCCAGGTTCGAATCTCCACCCTACCAAAAAGCTGAATTGGGTATCCAAAATCCAATTGATAATGTTGGTGCGGGCAGGGCTGGGTGCAACCCCCGGGTGACTTTGACGGTGTAGAACCCCCTGTTCGTGGTCTTTTAGACCAAGGTGGCCCCGCAAGGGGTTTTTCGCTTAAAAAAAAAAGTGTAGGATAGTCTAGATCAAGAGAGGGCTTGACTTAGATAAACAATGGCTAGATCATATCTTCTAATTTTACCCATAAAATTTGGATAAAAATTTTGTATCATAAACTTCTCTTTATATAAAAGAAATAAAATTAAAAAAACAACAATTGAAATCACTTTGTTATTGACTATAACTTTTTAAGTGACATAATATGAAAATTCAATTGATCTTTATTTGTGAAAAGTTTGAATAAATACTCTGTATAAATACTTTTTAAAAAAAAATAACATAGAAAATAAACTAATTAATAATATTTTAATCAAAATAATACAATTAATAATATTATAATTTGTATTAATAATATTACAATAAAAAAATAACATAGAAAATAAACTAATTAATAATATTTTAATCAAAATAATACAATTAATAATATTATAATTTGTATTAATAATATTATAATAAATTTATAGTATCCTAAAAATGACGAATGACTTTCACATTACTTTGCATTTTAAAAAACAAAGAAAAAAAAACCATTACTTGAGGCTGTTTTAAACTAGGATCCCTGGAATTCATGAGATGTCCTATTTTAAAAAACAAAGAAAAACAAAACATTTACTTGAGGGTGTTATAAACAAGGATCCCTGGAATTCAGGAGATGTCCTTGTCTATGGTGTTGATGTTTTATTAGAAAAAGTTAATAATTAGTAATTTTCAATATAATTGTTACTAATAAAAATAGTCATGAATGCAAACTTATTGTCTACATAGACACATACAAAAACTACCTTTCAAATTTACCAAGAGAGCCTTTCAATATTGATCATGTCATACACCGTTTCTTCCAAGAATCAAGCCAAACCAAATTGAAATAATAAACATATACTACTTCAAAAAAATCAACAAGACATTGATACTCTAAAAACTCCCACCATCTAAAGTTAAACCTTGTGCTCGCTGCGAAGGAACCAACTCAAATTTCTTTTTCATCATCAGTGTTGGTAACTCCAACCCAACTCCAATTTTCAATATCCTCTCATTCAAGCCTGCCTTGTTGACACCATATGAAGATCCATATGCAGGTCAGTACCATAGCCTATCTGCTAAAGGCATTAGAGAGTATGTTACATTGGCACAATGCCTCCCCATGGAGTAAACTGGAACATAGATTTAACAGCACATAAAAGGTTATTAATTCAAATCAAATATTTGAGTAAGAAACACCACACACAATCTTGACGTAGCACTAATGAACCCCTCACTATTGGTCAGGTTAAAGCGGTGACATACCAAAAACTAAAGAAGAGATCCATTCTCTTGCTTTGCCATCAGGAAGTAGTTTGGTCAAGAGTTTTCATCAGCAAAAGAGAATTTTATTTGTAAATCTCTATAATCCATTTGTTGACTGCTTTGAAACAGTGACATTTTCCAGACTTACACGATTGTAATACTATTCTACTTAATGACAACGGAACTCTCCATTTGGTGTAGTAATAATGGTAATAAATTTAATATTTTTAAGAAAACAAAATTTAAATGCTCCGATAAAGCTCCCAGTTGGGAAGCCCCAGAAGCTCCATTTGAATTTGGTAATTGATGTTTGAATATGTCAATTATTGAATAAAGCCCTTCTTAACTACAGGTAATGATTCCTTCTATTTTAGGATTTATCATTTCTCTCTCTTGGCAGAAGGCGTCATCTTATGGAGTTTCACCATTGATTAGTTTGGTCAACAGATAAACAAAATTTAGAACCAATTCATAATATAAGATAGGAAGGAAAAGGAAAAGCAATCACGATTTGAAATGTGAAGCAAGAGGCTGACTTGCAAGCTAATAGAGCTCCAAAGAAAGTGCAAGCCTCATTAGGGATTTCAATCATCCAAGTTAGATGCTCATTATAGTAAAATGTCCCAAGGCTAAGCTTTCTTTTGAAATATCTGAATGCCAATCATGGCAGAAGAAGAAGCCTACAGTGACTTTCTCCATTTAGACATATTCTGGGGTAGATTTATCTTGAAGCATAATGTTTAGTACTGTCCTCTTGATTTGGATATTTGAAAGCAAACAGATCACCATCAAAAGAATTCAAGGACTCCCAGGACATTTACTAAAATACATTGCACTTCATAAATGTTGCAAACCTTTCAGTCACATAGCGATTCATTCTACATTTGCTATGTAGTCTGGCAGATGTGTCACAAAACTCGGATCATCATCCATTTCATATTAACAGACTTCCAACACAAATATTGCTGGCCATCATTACTTCTCCAACAGTATTATGTTCAAATAAAACCAAGAAGATAATTCCAGCATTTCAAAGATTCAGCTTATGCTTAATCACCATAATGCAGGAAGAAATCTAGACAATATGAAGGTGTATGCTACAGCGAGCAATGCCCCAACAGGAATAGTGACCAACCATGATGCCACAATTTCTTTCATAGTTTCAGCATCAACACTATTTAAACTTCTGGCAAAGCCAACTCCCATGACTGCCCCCACTAGTGTATGTGTTGCAGAAATTGGCAGCCCGAGCCTGGATGCAATTGTCACTACGGTTGCAGCTGCAAATTCAGCTGCAAATCCTCTAGTTGGAGTCAGTTCTGTGATTTTTTTGCCAATGGTTGCAATCACGCGGTAACCCCAGATTAGCAACCCTGATACTATACCAAATCCTCCCCAAAGGAGCACATCAATGGGCACAGTTGCGTTTTCTCTTAAGCTTGCACCCTGGAGAATCGCTAAAGCAGCTGAGATAGGCCCAACAGCATTTGCAACATCATTTGCCCCATGGGCAAAGGACATAAAACAAGCTGACAGTACTTGCATGTAACCAAAAACAGCATACACAATCCTCAGCTGGGTGCCACTTGGACCTGGTACTTTTGCTAACAAATTAAATGGACCTGATATTTTCTGAGTAAGATCACTTCCACCAGGGATCTCACAGTAGGCACCAAGTAGATCTCCAAGCTGCCTCTGGATAGTGAAGTGTACTAGGAATGCCCCCAGAGTACCAGTAGCTGGTGCAGCTGAAAAAATAATGATTGGACCCCAGTGACTGGGAAAAGAAGCCAATGAAAGTGCTGTTACTCCAAGAAAGATTGCAATTGGAGCTGCTTTTGCTGCTGCCTGCCCTGGGCTTGGGGCACTATATACAAACTATTAGAGAGATCAAGATATTAGCATCTTCCAATGGAGAAAAAGCTCAATGAGTTGTAACTAGCTTCACAAACTTTCAACTTTATTAAAGATATCAGAAGCTGTCGTGTGGCAAGCTTGCCATCATGCTAAGTATTTTGTGTGTGAGGATCACTGCAATTGATGCCTAACATCTTATTAAGTTACATTGTTCCCACACAAACACAGCATGCACCTCACTGTTCTCCATTAGCTTGTGTTCTTGTGATTTGAATAATATATGTAGCTCCATTTCACCATAAAACTATAAAAAAAAAAAGAAGGGCATGTTGAGCTAGTTAAGTATATTACATGATAAGCAATAAGATTGCTCAACCTAATGACTCCTGCTATCTCCAGTGACAAGTATTAATCTACCTTTACCTTTATGTTCCATGAATAATATAATTGGCAGCATATACTAAATTGGAAGCAGCAAAACATAATATGAATAACACACAGAAAAAGCCTAGGAAGCTCTAGCTTTACATTTGTTACCTGTTACACTCTGGTCTATAATATGCTACTTAAATGCAGATAGTAAGGAAATTTTTCGTAAACCGCAAACAAATTGTAGCACAATGTCCTGGAACTTACTCGTCTGATGCAATTGTACAAGAAAAATGCAACTGCAGCCCCAACAAGAGGGGAAATGACCCATGAAAGCACTATCCTTGCAAGTGACGTCCAGTAGACTGCAGATACTCCTCCATAAACCAGACCAAATCCAACCATAGCACCAACTATGCAGTGGGTCGTAGAAACTGGCAACCCATAGTAAGAAGCTATCTGAGCACAAGTCCAGTAAAATCTTTCAGCAAGAGGCATTGAAGTCAAAAATCATAATAACTACTAAGATTCATATCTTGATCCATGATAATGAAAATATTTATGCCTTTTTGTTTTCACAGCTATACTGGTCTTGATAACTGACCTTTAGGTAGTCACATAAACAATAGGAAAGACTTGTTTTAAGTTTTACGTAACTCAAGAATTGAAGGTTTCAATGTTTCTGCATTCTACAGAGTGGAAAATTCAACTTAGCAAAGAGCATGGATTTTCTCTTGAAAACAATCAGTTCACGGTCCCTTTGATTTTCATGAATTCTCTCTTACAAACAAATAACAATTGACAAAATTTCCCCTTATTTATGCAATTAAAAATATAACTTCCGATCAACTGGCATGAGCTCAACCAGTTAAATGCCTTCAACTTTCAAGGCGGAGACCTAGGTTCAAATCGTGCCAAGTAATACATGCACAATTGCCAAGCTGTTGCAAAACTACTTTGTGATCGTGATGTAATACAGGTGAGGTCCATTTAAATACCATATAGTCAATTAACACACACACACACATATATATATGTATAACTTCCTCTATAATCCCTTGTTTATCAAAATTGAAAAATGACAAAACAATCAGACATGAATTATAGATATTGCTAATAAATTGGTCAAATAAGTACTTTCAAAGATAGCTCTGCTTGAAAGAAACTATGGATAATAAATCATGTTTCAATTTTATATTGTTTGCCAACCAATTGCAGTTGTACTTTTAGTATTGAAGGCTTTACAAAGCCAAAAGCATAGGCAGTCTCACTGATCTACCCATGTGCATTGTGGTTGCTCTGCCAGTAAGCTACCAACCCTTAGGATGATGGCATATATATATATATATATATATATATATATATATATATATATATATATCTTCCACTATGATCCCGTACACATTAAAATTGAAAAACGACAAAACAATCAGACAGGAATTGTAAATATTGCTAATAAATAGATCAAATAATTACTTTCAAAGATAGCTCTGTTTGAAAACAACAACGATTAATAAATAATGTTTCAATTTTAAATTTGTTGCCAAACAAATGCAGTCATACTTGAAGGCTTTACGAAGCCAAAATCATAGGCAGTCTCACTGATCTAAAAGTATGGACCATCTAGGACTCAAACCTAGGACCCCCCATGTGCATTGTGGTTGCTTGGCCAGTAAGCTACCAACCCTCAGGATGCCGGCACACAGTTCAGGTGTGGGTCATTTCTTCAGCATTGAGCTATGGCTCATTGCTCATTCTCTAACACACCCCTTGAGCCAGATTTCTAGTGCTCAAGGCTTCTAGATTTAAATCTGGCTTTGATAACACTTAAAGGATTACTGCAATTACAGAAAAACAATAAAGCAATAAAAATTACACCAGATGACTTTTGTATGATAATTCAAATTTCTTAGTGGGAGAAACAATCTCCCATTGCATCTTCTTAAAATGTTCTTGATACATCAAAGGATTCTTCTCTTCTTAATATAAAGGCACTAAGATGTATTTGTAGCTATTTTCTAATAAAACAAATCTAAATCTGCGTCCCGTGCTCTATTTTCAGAAATTAGTATATTAAAGTTAATTATGCAAATCTAAATCTAAATCTAATTTTCATTTATTTATTGTTAAATTGCTTTTGCTATTTTGTGCATCAACTTATATTCAATCTATCCCTTAAATGCTCAATGTAGTGACTCCTAACATTTGTCTTAGCCTTTTAAAACTTTCCTTCATCAATGCCTCGGTAAAAAAGAAAAACGTCTGCTAGCTAATAACAGGATCTGCAAAAACTCAATTCAACCTGACCATCTGCTACAAGCTTTTTAATAAATGGTAAACGTTTATTTATATGCTTAGTACAACCATGTAATATTGAATTTTTTCCAATAGCAATTGCAGAACAATTGCCATAATAAATAACAGTTATTTTTTTCATGCTTCAACTCTGCCAGTAGTCTTCGATCAAACTGCTTGAAATGATGTTACACTTGCTACTATATCATCTACCTCTGCTAATGACAAGAAAATTGTTGTTTGCTTCTTTGAAGCCCATAAAATAACACCGGATCCAAAACTGAATGCATATCCAGAAGTACTTTCACTATCATCAATGGAGCCTGCCCAATCACTATCTATGTGTCTAATCAATCCAAAAGCATCAGATGAGATGTACCACATACCAAAGTTGTATGTACCTTTGATATATTTAAGTATTCTCTTTACTGCATGGAAATGAGTCTCACTTCCATCCTACATAAATCTTGAAACTAAACTCACAGCATACATTATATCAAATCTAATGGCAGTGAGATACATAAGACTACCTACAAACCACTTATATAGTATCAACTTTGTGCTGCCATCATCTTTAGCTAAATTATCACCCAAGGTCAAAGGTGTGCTTACAGACTTACATTTGTTGTTTTCAATTTTTCCAGTAGATAACTGCATATTTTTCTTGTGAAATAAAATTGTCATCACTCAATTGTATAACCTTCATGCCAAGAAAACAATGCAATACCCCCAAATTTGTCATCTCAAGTTCACTTGTCAATGTTGCTTTATGTTCATTCATTAACAACTTGCTAGTGCCAATATAAATCAAGTCATCTACATATAAACACACTATCAACCAATCATTCTTACCAGTGGACTTAGCATAGATGGTGGTATCAGTTGCACTTATGTTGAAGCCATCCTTACGAAGATATCCATCTATTTTATCATACCAAGACATTGGAGCTTGCTTAAGTCCATATAGAGCTTTCTTCAATCTATAAACCTTGTGTTCTTAGATCCGCAATTTCTTAACATGGTGGCTACTCCACAGACTCTTCATCCAAAGCATCATGCCCCATTTTGATCATTCTTCGTTAGCCAATCTAATTGGGACCTTGAGGATGTTGCAGTTGTTTGATGATCAGGCAAGAACTCTCTATAAGTGTGTGTTCTACTTTTTGGTAATCAGCAAATGGAGTGGTAAATAAGTGATTGACATCCTTGTGAATAGTAGGCCCTTTCATCAGAGTGTGTTATGATTAAATTTTCACCACAAATAGATAAATATGGATGAATTATGAGGCCATAGGAATATAAATTTTCAGATTTAGTATGGATTTATATTATCATGTATAGTGGAGAAAGAGTAAAGAAAACATGATGCGTTGTCCTATCATTTTTAAATAACTTTCAGATTTCTCTTTTTGATTATTGCAAAGGCCTTTGGTTACCTTGATATGATAGGTAAGAAATTATATTGTCATGATACATTTGGCCCTCATGATAAGCCTATACTCTTGTTGGGTAATTTATCATTGAGCCATGGGGAGATCATGCTATTACAAAATGGGTTGACAATTATTGGTTGAGCTTTTGATATGAAATTCTCACTGGGATAACGGGACTTGAATAAATTAATAGAAATTATGGCTGAAGTAGACCTATATATATCAGAGAGAGAAAGATTCTTAAAGATACATTTGATATTATTACATGACTTGTGGGTTTGTTATGAAAATCTGAATAGTTAAAAAGTTTCATGGTTTGAGTTATTCAATGATTTTATGTTGACAGAAAAATAAATGGTGTGTACGTTCATTAGAAAATTAAGATGCTAAGTTAAGGTGTGAAACAAGCATTATAATTCTGATATTAATAAAAGGATCTCATTCAGAAAGTTGCTAAAGATAGTGAATTTGGATGTTGGAAAATAAGATAAATTAAGAGGGGAAATGTGTTAGATGTTAGCATTTAATTATGGGCCATATACTATCAAATGGCATAAGATCAACTGCTTAAATAACTCAACCTTTAAGGAGGAGACCTATGTTTGAATCTTGCGAACAACTCCTGTTCAAATCTTGCGAAGCAATACATGCATAATTGCCAAGTTCTTGTATTACCATTGTGGGTGGTCATGATGTAATGCGAGTGGGGCCGTTTCAAGAGGCCATATATTGCTTTCATACTCAAAGAACATATAATTACAATACATGTTATTGCTAGGCTTTTGCCAGTAAGCATGAATCTCAAACAATCTAACCAACACAACAATTGTAATAAGGGTAAACTAGAAGACAAAATGATTTGAAGCATATATCAAACTATTTCCCAATACAACCAAATATATTCTAACTCCCTTAATGACTAAACCGAAACAACCCAAGCTTTTGTTGGAATTCATAATATTTTCCAAAAACGAATACAAGCAATCCATACACTCAAATCATATATAGAAAACGTAAAGAAACGAAAGAAAGAAAAAGAGATATAGATATTGGGAGCTGCTGTGAGCACCATAAATATTCACTATATCCGTAGATAAAATTACGCAATACTCCGATAATTAAATAAGGAGTGGGAGTGGGGTATTTATAGCAATACCAAAAACCCAATTACATCATAAAGTTCAACCGAAGACAACATAACAAGGGGGCTTTAGGTTAATTACAAGTTATAGAGAGGGTTTAACTATAATAAGGTTAATTGCAGCCCATAGGGCTTACATAATAAAATATTACAAATAATTAATACATTGTACAATGAAATGCCCTTAGGCCTATCCAATACATCGCACAATGTCGGCCTTGGCCATGAATCAGATTACAATTTCAACACCCCCCATAATCTGAATTGAAGGGCCAAGCAAAGAAGACAAAAGTGACAATAATATCTTCCCCCATAATGGATGCTCTAGTGGGCCTTTGCAGTTGAAGCAGATCCTTCCAAATATCCCTCATCATCTGGAAGATGTCCACCAAGTTTCAAGAACTTAGCTTCTATCCTTTGCAACTTCAGTAAGCAATTTTTCGTTGGATGTCCATCCCTCTTACAATATCCGCAAGTGGTCTTCGTTTTTTTTTTAAGACTTAGCCTATCCCTTGAGCCCTTGAAACTTAGCCTCTTTAGATTTGAATTCTTTTGCATGAGCCTGTATTTGTGGAGTCCCACCACAATTCCACATTGCCACCTGAAAGTGAACTAGGAGAGAAAAAAGCTGATCAAGAGTAAGAGTCTTTTGAGATTCCAGAAACATAGGAATCATATGAACCATTAGGTTCAACATCTGAAAAAAGGGGGAGAGATTAGCAAGGGCAATTTTTACACATTTTGAATCTATCTTTCTTTTTACCTCCAAAAGATGCACCTTGAATCAACCAATATAGTCCTCAACGTTATCAAACTCAACTTGGGTACATTCCACTGGAGAATATTTTTGAACATGGTGGGAGAAAGCCCCAAAGGATCATCAATTGCGGAAAAAGTTACAGGATGCAAGAGTAAATTTTATCTTGCAAGTACCAAATTTTGTTTGCGAATTATTCAAGCACTATCTACTGCAAATGCTAGAAACATACGATCCGCAATAGAATGCAGGTAAGGTACAAGTGGGCGACCAACAGTTGGTTGTTTTCTCTGTAGGAAATTTTAGGAGAACGTTTGGGCTGCCTAATCAAGGAGTATCATTGTGAAAGATGTAGTTGATTCTAACCAGAGTAGGCAATTCATGCAGGATGTAACAAGCCTCAGTCAAGAGGAAGTTTAGAAATTAATGATGCACGGGAGTAGAGGAGTTAAGCAGCAACAACTAAGGAATGAGGAGCTACAGTGTGCCATTAACGTAATAATGGCAAGACTGTCTAGAAAGCAGAGGGCTTTAGAGTCACCCATATAGATTATACCATACATGCAAGGAGTAGTAGCAGGGGAAGCCTGTGATTGGGCATCCTACCTTTCGTATCGCATGAAGACTTTCTTTATGTGAAGCACAAAGAACTTCTCAATGGTATTTCATGCCATTGGCTTGTTACTGAATGCTACAACACAGGCGAGGACAGAGATTCCTGGATTGGATCCTCCAAGAGAGCTACTGAAGTTAGCACCAACAATACTAAGGTGGATGAAGGCAAAGCCACAACAGAAGAAGAGTACTCCAACAAAAAGAACAAAGAAGATATTGAGGGATCTACTAGGTGATGTACCTAGTGAGGATTCACAAGAGGAAACACTGTCATCGAGGCTAGAGCCAGCCCAAAAATAAACAAAGCGTAGGAGACTAGTTTTGCCTGAACAATTGCAATCCCCACAACATGCCACATTAGAGGCATGTGGCATGTGGGAACAGGTTGTGGAGGAAGAACAACAGCAAGAAGCTAAGGAGAAATTGCAATAGGACAGCAGCAAGACTAAGAGCTTCCAGAGGGTGTGCCCATGGACAAAGAAGTCCAAGAAGATATGGATACGATAGAGAATGTGAAAATTGGAATAACTGAATTTTTGGCAGAAATTCAGCAATTTGATCTGACATCACCTCCGATGCAGGGAGAGCCCTGTTTTGAGATAATTTCCATAACATAGGAAGTGAAACCAATTACGCCTGCTAAAACACCACGAAAGGAGAAACCAACTGCGCCAACAAAGACACCAAAGAAAGGGAAAGAGTTAGAACTGGTGCAGCAGGAATCAATGATAGTGAGCATTCTCGAAGAGGTAATCTATATAGAGGACGTAGTCAACGGAAGAGTAGATTGGTTGATACAATCTAGAAACCAGTGATGGAGGGCAAAGTACGAAGAGGCCTATCAATCTGCCAGGACAGGGTGAAGAGCAAGTGGCATAAGCTACCACAGAAAAGGAGACAGAGGATGAATTAAGTGAACATGTGCTGATTAAAGTACCAAATTTCAGGCAATAACCGGAGATGGGGGAGCACATCAATACGCAAGTTAGTACTTGTCTCAGTAAGATCTCTGGAGTCATTGACAGATTGAAGCTGGAATTTGAAATAGGTTGTGTCGGACAATGGAAACAATGGCAGTTGATGAGAGAAAATGAACTCGACAAATTGGTGAATTGGATCCATGATGAACAATGGATGACAGAAATTGCCAGCATTCATCAAGTGCAGTCTTGGGAGCTAGAGACTGGCAATGTTAGAACCATGGTTGGGGTGCAAGAACTGCCAGAAGGAACTAAGACACTATACACAAGACCAGCCTGTGTTTATATTAATGGCAGTCGCAGTTTATCATGCCCAACAAGTGACGAAAATGTGCAGTATGTGGAGTTGGCACCAGAGTTATTCCCAACTTATGCTAATCATACTTAGTGCAATGGTTAGCTGCAGGTATTAAGAAACTGCACAGTGTGGGGGAGGAGAAAGCTAACCTGCTGCAGACAACAGAAGCCAAATTTCAGCAGGCAAGTGAAGCAGCTGAATTAGAACTGGCCAAGCTTAAACAGCAGCTTGTGGAAATGCAAGAGAAGGCAAGGGAGGTTGAATTATTTAGGAACAGGCAGAAAACATCACACATCTGAGATCCAAGTGCGCAATCAAAAAACAGCTTTGGGAAGCAAAAACCAAGGAGCTGGAGCACAAAGACCAGATGATCGCAGAACAGGATGAGCAAATTGCAACATTGATGCAGGGGACTGCAAGTGAGGTCTTCGCAAAGAGGGAGGAGGAGATCTTGACGAAGTTGGCAGAGATGGAGCAGAAAGCCAACCATTTTGGTCTTGAATGGGCCAAATACTTCAATTACGCCAAGAGACTCAAGGATGAGAAGGAGGCCTTGAAGCTGCAAATCACTGAACTAGGAGTACCTGTTCCCCAGTCACAACAACCTCAACAGCCAAGTTTGACCCCACCAAAGCAGAGGAGAAAGTTGATGAGGACGTCAACCAATTTAAAGGGGAGGACAGATGTAGGCACCAATTCTAAACAGAAGCAGAAATGAAAGTGTTTGCAGAAATGTCCAAGCAATGAGGCACTAAGTTAGTCTAAGTGGGAAATGTAACAAAATAAAATGTAATGTCAACGAAATGTAATGTATATGTGGGCATAGGGAAGGTAGTTATATGCAATGTGTCCTAGAAACTGTTGTTGCCAACAACCAAGACTGCATTATAAATAGACCCCCCAATTCATTTTTTATGCATAGATATGGAGAGAGAGAGCAATCAGGAAGCATAAGTGTAAGGAGAAGCATAGAGATATGCGTCTGAGTGCATGTAGCAGATCTGTCACAGAGATAGATAGTTCTCTAAGTTGTATGCCATTGTGGCAGATCTATTAATGCAAGATACATTCTCCATTCTCGTTGTGTATGGTTGTGTATTGGTGCTTGATTTATGATTAGATTGTTAGGTTTGTATTGCAAGGTGATTGATTGCAGGTTGGAGGACTCAGATAGAGAAGTGCAGATGACATCAGACAAATTCAACCGTCTTAGGAAGCCAAATGATGGAAGTGGAATCCACAATCTGCAGGATATAGCCATCTGGGATCATGATGTCACGCTGTGCCGTCATGTTGTCATGCTGATTGCTGATGCCGTCAAGGACATGCCATCTCGACTATGCTGTCTAGGAATACCGTCCAGTTGATGTCGTCTAAGTCACTACCAATCTGGCCGTCTAAAAGACCCTGTTGGTTGATACCTTGTCGTCTAATAATCATTGTCATGTGTGATGAGTATTTATAGTTTCAGTAACTGTAGTTTTGTTGGCCTTTAAACCTGTCATTCCCTCGTTGTTGGGAAACCTCACCGTTGTGCTACACCAACATCCTGATCGTCATTTGTACAACGATCTACCATACGGTCATCAATTGTACGATTGTCTAGACTTCGACTTTTACGTCGTCTACTGTACCTTCACGCTCATTTGTACAACCAGCCTTTGTACAACAATGTGCCATACAGGCACCCTCTTGCCTTACTGCACTTGTACAACAGGCCATTCTAGTTGTTGCTTCCTTAGGACTTAGTCGTCTTCGTTCTTGTCTTATCAAATTCCACTCTTCATTATTTCTTCCTTGTCTTCGTCATCACCTTCTCTGATATGATGATTCACCTAACTCAAACACATTCCTTGGTACATTTCCTTCCACTAGGCGGGCCTCCGTGATGTGGGACCGCCTGTTCCTTCCTCCTGGCTATCTAAGGTTCGTTCGTGCTCTCCTTTGGTTCCTTAATTGTTTTTTCCTACGACGTCTTCAGTTTGGCTACAAACCAAGAGGCGGTCCAAATGGGTCGTCCTAATGATTACATCGTAGCTGGTTCTTAGAAATACCACCAAAGAATGGTCTTGATGGGCCACTTTGCCAGTTGTTTGGCCTAGGGATAGCTAGAGGGAAAAATCTTCCCCTCGAACTACCGGGTGGAAGACCAACCAAACTCCTCCCTTGGCTGAGCAATCTTAAACTACTGACCTGCCAGCCTTCCCTAGTTTCCTGAGTTGCCTATTTCCTGTAACATGATTGAATGTCTAGTAGTCCTTGCAAACTACTTGGACCTCCTACTTCATCCATCAGCATCACCGGCATATCATCCAATCGCCTTGTCATTTGCCTTTCCACTTCGAGATTAGTCTGTTGATTATTTCTTTCTTCCTGCATTTGAGGAATTGATTGAGGTGCTTGCATACTAAGAAGGCCTACCATTGATAAGAACAGAGTAGGACACCAAAGAGATACATCCCATAATCCCGTCCATCCAATCTTGAGAGAAGCCAAATTACCTTAAAACTTTGACAAGGAAGTGCCAATCCACTCTATCATAAGCTTTAATGAAGTCTAAACAAATGAACATAGATGGAGATTTTTACATTTCCATGGAATGGATAGCTTCCTCCCTCCGAGTCGTCTCCCAAGTCTCGAACTTGAACTGTCACTACTGGAGTTAACATTAATTGCATATGAGCTTGCAGAAGACATACTGCTTTTGTTTGTTCTTCAATTCCTTCCCTCTTCTTCTGGAGATGTGGGTGCTTCAAAGATGTCTCTCCACAATATCTCACTGACCTCTCGTTTGCTTTGTATTGTACTATTATGTTCTGCAATTCTTCCCTCAATCTTACTATACTGTGGTCAATTTGTCCTCGCAATTCCGCATTTAGCCCTTGCAACCTTTCAATTTCTTGCTGATAATGTTTCATCTTTCTACGGATTCTTTGTTGCTCCAAGCCTATGTGTTCCAACAAACTCATATCTTCCTATTCATTTCCTTCTCTTAGAGGTTTTTGATTTGGTGGCTCTCCTCCACTCGTCATTGCCACCAATCGCTATTCTTGTTCTTCCACTGTACCTGGGAATCTCACGTGCACCCTCAATCTTCTTTGCTCCGTTGGATGTGATTCCAACTCTTCTTGTTCAATAATGAATTGTTCTCCATTTTCTATTCCAAACAACCATTCCTGATGTATTTCTTCATTTTCCTATACTGTACCATTTTCATCATTGGTCCTACTTGGCTCTCCTCTCTCTTGGACCAATATGCCTTCAAAGCTTTTTGAAGACTGTTGTTACTTCAACCAGTCTTTCTACGGTCTTCTTAATAGGTTCGAAATCAACCATATTAACTTATGCCTTCATTTTATACGGCTTTAATTTCGAGCCATTGACGGTCTTGGGACACTGTGTCCCGTCCAACTTCTGCAACTTAACCACACCATCATCGATCATCTCGACTACTTGGAAGAGCCCAAGCAATAGGGTCTTCAACTTTCCTAGCTTGATTTCGTGTTTGCCATTGAATTTCAACACCAAGTCACCTGGTTGCAACTTCATCTTTAGGTGCTTGTCATGCATTAACTTCCGTCACTGTTGGGCAATTTCCGTTGCCCACTAAGCTATTACCCGTTTCTCATCTAGTTGTACAAGTGTCGTGAGCCTCTCTTCTAGGCTCTATTGGTCACCCAGACGGTTTTATACCACCACCATCAAACTTGGTACTAGGAACTCTATTGGCACTACCGCTTCCTGTTCATACATTAACTAGAATGGCTTGTGGTTTGTTGTTGGCTTAAATGTTGTCCTATACGCCCATTAGGAAAGTTGGCAATCTCTCTTCCCAGTCGACTCCTTCCACACCATAGGTCTTAAAATTTATTGACCAAGACTTTGTTTGTCACCCCCGCCTACCCATTTGCTCTAGGATAATATGAAATTGACAAGGAATGTAAAATTCTGAACTCTGTTGTTAAGTTCTGAATAATTTCGTTGACAAAGTGTCCTTTGTCACTTGTTAGCTGCAAGGGGACTCCAAATCTCGTAATCACTTGTTCATACAAAGATTGAGCTATCATCGTTGCAGACTTATCTGGCAATGGCTGTGCCCATAGTTGAAAAAATCGGAATCAGAACAGAATTGGCATGGAAAAAGAATCAAGAACAATCAAGAATTTGCAAGAAAATCAGGGAAAATCGGCAAAAAAAAAATTGAAGAAAATGCAAGTTTTTATTGAAAAAAAGCTTTTTTCATGCATATCACAATTGTTTGGTAAAAATCGGCAAAAATCGTGATTCCGATGTGATTTTAATTGGCAACCTTGCTGAATTAAAAAAAATCAGATCGGATCGGGATTTTTGTAACTATACCCTTGCCTCTACCCACTTTGTCAAGGATTCAGTCGCCACAACAATATACCTGCTGTTCTTTCTTCGGCTTATTTTCAATGGTCCAATGAATCAAGACCCCATCATTCAAACAACTCCTGCAGCTATGATGCAATGGCATGAAGTATCTCTTTAGCGGCTTTCCAACTCTTTGGCACGTATCACATGCTTTCACATACTCTCTAGCATCGCAACAAAGAGTGGGCCACCATAGCCCTACCAACAGCACTTTCCTTGCCATCGCATTTGACCCCATGTGCCATCCTACCAATCCTTCATGAGCCTCTTTCAGCATTGTATTTACTTCATACATAACACATCTCCTCAGAACTCAAGACCTCATCGTTCAAACAACTCCTGCAGTTGTGATGGATGCAATAGCATGAAGTCTCTCTTTAGTGGATTTCCGACTTGTTGGCATGTATTACATGCTTTCACATACTCTCTAGCATCGCGATAAAGAGTGGGCCACCATAGCCCTGCTAGCAACACTTTCCTTGACATCGCATTTGGCCCTATGTGCCTTCCTGCCAATCCTTTGTAAGCCTCTTTCAGCGTTGTATTTACTTCATCCGTAACACATCTCCTCAGAACTCCATCAGGTCCAATCTTGTATAACAAACATGCTATCAACTAGAATGGTGCCGACTTGATAACGATGCCTTTTCTTTCTACTTTTGTCATCTCCTTTGGCAACTCTCCCTTTGATAGGTATTCAACAATATACTTGTACCATGACTGTACTGAACTTTACTATAAACAAATGAGCATCTAGAAATTCATCCGGCACTCCCCCTTCAACAGGTTCTCTAGAGTGAATCCTTGACAGCAAATCTACTATTACATGCCTTTTCCCAAAACTCACCACTACCTAGAACACAAACTCTTGTAACGTGACGAGCCACCTACTAACTCGTTTGTGGATTATCGGCTTGTTGGTTAGGTACAACAAAGCTTGATGATCTAATAGAAGGGAAAGGGATTGGTTATCAAGTAATGTCTGAATTTTTGTACTGCATATACCATCCGTAAGGCTTCTCTCTCCGGGGTGCTGTAATTCTTCTCTACCCGAGACAACAGTCAACTTGAAAAATAAATAGGCTGATCTAGCCCAAACTGCCCCTCCTGGGCCAACCCACATCCAATCGCAAAATTAGATGCATCTACGTGAATATGAAATTCTTTATACCAATCTAGAAATACCATAATACGCACACACACAAACTTCGCCTTTAACTCCTCAAAGGCCTTATGATGCTCCTCCATCCACTTGAAAGGAACATTCTTACACATTAAAACATCCAATGCATGGGATACTTGTGTGATGTTCTTGATGAATCTCCAATAATACCCACAGTTCCTAAAAAGGACTTCACCAAACTAACGTATGGCTCCTCCATACCCATTAAGACTCGTATCTTGTTGGGGTTTGTTTTCAAACCTTCCTTACAAATGATACGTCCCAATAATTTCCCATAAGGAATCAACAATCTGCACTTCTTAGGGTTCAATGCTAGACAAGCCTTCCTACACAAACTCATGCATTCCTCCAATGCTTTTAAGTGCTCGTCTTTTCTTCCATACAACGACCAATTGTCTAAGAAGACCTTAAAATTTCCTAGTGGACATTTGTTCAAAGATGTACAAGATTATCCTTTGAAATGTAGTTGGAGCATTGCATAAACCAAACGACATCCGGTTATATGCATATATTCCATTCTCCACGACAAAGGTAGTCTTCAACTTCTCCTCCTCGACGATGTTGATCTGGTTATAACCCGAGAATCCATCCATAAATGAACAGATCTCATGTCCCACTATTTCTTCCAATATTGAATTAGTGAAAGGAATGGGGAAGGGATCCTTGATTGTTACAACTATCAAACTTCGAAAATCCACACATATTCAAATTTGACTTACCTCCTTCAAGGTTATTACTATCGACGACACCCACTCACTGACTATCACCTTGAAGATTATACCCACATGTAACATATATGTTGTATCTTCATGTTCACTAAGGCTACATACTTCGAGTTCATCCAGTATGGCCTTCTCCTTACTGGTTGTGCACCCGAAATCAATGGTATTCGATGTACACACAACTCTGGTGGGATTCCCTTCAAATTCGTATATGTCCACGCAAAAATATCCTCATATAACATGAAAATTTTACCATCTACACATGAGTTCGCTATTATTGTTTCCAGTGTTACCTCCTACTAGTGGATTCTAACAATTCTGTGTGAAATGTCCCCAGGCATCTTTTGCATTGAATGATGGGCCTTCCTTCCAAGTCATACTTTAATTGACTCTGTCATCCTTGTTGTCGATTACTTTTTTGGGGTTGCCTTCCACCACAACGATTATTCCTATAGCCACCACTCATCGCTCCTTGTCCATTGTTGGATGTGTTGGGTTTTTCTTCTTTTTCCTCCGACAACGTCATTGTCTAGTGCCTCACACTCCATAAATTAAATGGGCAATCTCCTATTGCATGCCCCAGAACTTCACAATATCATAGTATGCATTCCTCAAACAATGTATATTTGTGTGCCCTTTTGTTTTGCAATCTAAGCACCAAATGTCTTTCTTCTCCTACTTCTTATCTCTCTTTACCTCATTGATCATTTTCTCAAAGTCCTTCATAGCTTGAATTGCTACATGCAGATCTTCTTTGTCACTATCAGGATTGTCACTTAAGAAATGACTAAACCCTTTCTGCTTTGCGAAGACTTTCCAGATTTCAAGCTCTTTCATATGCTTCCTGATAAGTGTTGGGTGGTACTACCTTCATATTTTTCTTATATCATTGTAGTAATCCATCAAGGAGCCATTGCTTTTGCAAACCATCTACTGGTTGCACTTCCATCTTATCGATTAATTGCTTGAGTCTTCTATTATAGGACTACTTAATGTCTTCAACTTTCTTCTACTTTGTAGACTATATTTCTCCAATTATTTTTTGTGTCATCTCTCAACAACTTGAATTTGGTTTTGAATTCATATCTTAAGGCTCCTCATGTTGTAAAGGCATTTTGTCTTTCTCTTTTAAGATGCAAGTACATTGCGAATCCTTGCAATGTGACCGGAAACAATCTTCACCATGCATATTTATCATCCCCTCCATTGGCATGCCATATTGTAACACAGGTTCCTATATGATGATCGAGGTCTTTATTCCCATCATCGTGAAAAGGTGGGCATTTTTGTTTCCCTGCTTGTGCAGCAATGTTTGCCATTGGTGGGTGATTTTCATCCCCTGAATCTTCCTCAGTTGATGGGACTTCACTTGGTACTTCTATTCTTGGTGCTTCTCTTGGTTCTTCTTCACCAAGAGCAAACAATCTGCAACCGCTTACTTGTGCAACTATACTTCGCAAGTATATGAGCGTTGGCTCTAGTCTCTGCACACTCTCTTGCGGTTGCCATTGTGCCTGACTCCCGTCCTCCATACTTCTTGGAAATCTCCCTACTCTTGTGAAAGCGTTTCCAATTGCTCAACCTTGTCTTCCCATACACGCTACATGTAGGCATCTTGACTTATGCGAATGTCTCCTTCAGTCTACCCTTCGTTTTTTTGTTGCACCTTACTTTGCACCTTGTCTTCCATTGTTAAGAACAACGTATGCTACCTTCTACCTTCGTCACTGGAACCATCCTCCTCCTGAGGATTGCAAACATGATCAACCTTTGGTTGTTCAAGTTTTGTATTTCTTTACCGCAATTCTAAGTTGGCAATTCTTTGGCTTCATCTTATAGGCTGGTCTTGACTTCTCATACGATTAAATCTCCCACGTCTTCACCGTAAGGAATCTGTCATTCACCTCTCCAATCTTCACGTGTGCTAGGTTCGAACTTTAGACGGCAACAACACCAAATGTAGCACGGCAGTGAGTATTCCGACAGTTGGAGGAACAATTGGGATAACAGATTCTAGGGGCTAACTTTTATAGTCATTGTTGGTCCAACTCTTAACAATATCAGTACTTGTATAGCAACTCCACCAATCACTTTAGCACAATCAATTGTACAAAACAATCGCTTGTATAATACAATTGCAATCTAATCTAACGACAATCTTCACACAACTTTGCACTTGTCAACAATATCCTTGTACAACAACTCCATCACCTTCCTCATACGACACTTGTGGTGTCCCTTGTATGGCACCCCAATTGCAACAATTGTATGGCAACTCATACAGTTACTCCAAACTG
Source organism: Wollemia nobilis (assembly GCA_028583015.1). NCBI lineage: Eukaryota > Viridiplantae > Streptophyta > Pinopsida > Araucariales > Araucariaceae > Wollemia > Wollemia nobilis. The sequence goes on from JAQPPZ010000521.1 coordinate 19,163,813, forward strand.
CAACTTCCTGCATACACACAAAACTTGGCAAACACACAACCTAACTACTGCAACAATGTCATTACACAAACATGCACACACAGATGGAAATGGAATGTCTTTGCATTATATTGCCTGTACGACACTTGCATTATAGGTATGATTGGACTTGCAGTACGTGGACCACACAAAATGCTCTTAGGATACAAGACAATCCTTGCAACCCTCGTTCTCTCCAATGCACAATACTTTCTCTACAATCAAGGTGCTCTATGTTTGCTCTAGGATTACCTTTGCATACCATGGATACCAAAAAATGAATGGGGGGTCCTTTTATGCTTGACGGTCAGTAGTTGGAAGCAAATGCCTCCCTGAACACCTCACCATGTAACTACCATATCTCCTTATGCAACTAAAACATTAACCGTACCTTTACAAATTCTCTTAATCAAATATATGACATCATTCCTTGTTGACGTTACTTACCCAAATAAAATTTCACTCATATTTCATTTGACAATACATTTCATTTCATTTGACTTTCATTTACATTTGAATTCACATTTCAATTACATTACAAAACTTAGTGAATTCTTGCACTTAATCTTCCTATTTACAATGTTTACTTCGACGACTTTGGTGACTATCTAGAACTGGCTCCTACAGCAAAAATGCACATGCAAGCGAACATGTTGGCATAGGCAAAGATGTGTGCAGATAGTAAAGTTTGCACAAGTGTGCACACAACTAAACATGTTTATGAAGATATGCATGCAACTGCCGAAGGTGTCTGTGACGAAGGCAGATGTGATGGCAAAGGTCGTGCCAAACAAAGTGTTCTAGTGACATACTTGACAAGGATGCCAACCAATTTAGACGAGGGGCAGATGTAGGGAGCAAAATGATGACATAGCATCAATTCAAATGCCACTGTCACAGTTTATCGTCGTTTAAGTTATTTTGTCATGTGTACAGTTGTTTTGGCATAAGTGTCATGGGTTGTCATATGTGTGTGTGCAACACCCTAAGAGTTTGTGATAATATACATAAGAAATAGTTATGTGCTATTTTCAAAATTTATGTAAGTAGTTGCATATTATATCTTAGGTGGTTGGTTGGTTGCAAACGCTCTCCGGAGATCTTGTGTATATTTTTACCCCTTTACGGTCCCATAGGGCATTGGTGTACATCAATGTGGTGGATCATGCTCATGTTGTTCAATGATAGAGATATTTTTGGACATGTTCCCCTCATATGTATGTAATTGGTTCATCGATGTACTATTTTCAAATATTAGTGACACATCTTCATTGTTTTGATTTATTCTAATTATTGTATGTTTACTTACATTGCGTATTTCATTGTTATTTTTCTTTGTACGTTGTTTTGAAATACATAAATCCTTGTACTACATCCCATTGATAGGTTAGTTGTGTGCTTCTACCAAGACAAAAACACCACAATGTGAAATAGATAAGAATTTGAAAACTCATCCAGTACCCCAACATCAACAGGTTCTTCTAAATTAATTCAGGACAGTAGATCGAGTATGACATGCTTCCTTTTAGGCCACACCACTACCCATAATACAGAATCCTGCAATATGACGAGCCACCTAGTAACTAATGAACACAATTGGTTTTTTTACCACATATGAAAGCATCTAATGATTGAAAGAGAATGCAAATGGTTTTGCAAGCGGATAAAGGCAAAACATTTACATTGCATACACCATCCACAATAATTTACGCTTCATCGTGCTATAGTTCTTCTCTGCTTGTTAAAGCAACCAACTCACAAAGTAGATGAGTTGGTCTATTCCATGACTACATTTTTGCGTTGATGTAATGTGAGTGCAGAATTTGACACGACAACATAGACATGAAACTCTTTGTCTCAAAATAGAAACACCAAAATGGGCACACTAATGTCTCGCCTTCAACTACTTGAAGGCTTGTTGGTGTTCCTTTATCCACCTGAATGGAACACCTTTTTGCATGATGACATCACGTGCATGTGACAAGTATGCCAAGTTCTTAATGAACCTTCAATAATACCCTACATGGCCCAAAAATGATTTAAATGAGATGACATATGGATCCTCCATATTGTCAAGACCCATCTTCGGCCTAGTCTTGCAAATGGTATGCCCCAACAACTACTTGTAGGCTTAGTTATCAAATTCGTCGAACTTTTTATATAAAGTTCGTCGAATTTAAAACCCTAGCGAATAAGTTGGGCAAATAAATCTTAAATTCTGCAAGAAAATATTGAGCAGAAAACAGGCCAAAACTCACTTTGGAGGGGAAAATGCATGCGAAAAAATTTTTCCATGTGTTTTCAACCCTAAATTCGGTAGGAAAAAAATTGGACAAAAAACAGATGGCATGCAGAAGAAGAAAATTTTCGCAAATTTTGAAAACATTTACAACATCAAAAAAATCTGCGTAAGTAGTGTAAAATTTGGGTTCATTGATTATTTATGCCAATTGCCAGGTATGACCGGTTGAAGATTCACGAGTCTGAAACAGCTTCAAATACATCCAGGTCGGCACTTCATTATATGCACATGTACGACGCAAGTCCGCTCCCATGCTTTTGGAATGCGCCTACATCCTTCGTGGTGGGCCGTTTGGTGGAGTTACGAGTCTCTACAGAGCATAGACCCCTCCGGAAAAGCACATGACATTCCTGTGATGAAATATTTTAACTACGGGCGGTGTGCTTTAAAACGTAAAGGTTTTGAAATTAGGAATCGCATTGTTCCAGCCAGAATGTATCAGAGTTGTCTATTTAGAGGATATATCAAAAATATATAAAAGTTGAATTTTCTCATATTTTTGTTTTATATATTTTAAATAAAAAATAAAATTAAATAAAATATTTTTTACATTTAATTTTAATGTTTTATATTAATTTTTTTATTATGTTTATATATATATACACACATTTAAATAAAGTTTTATTAAAAATGTAGAAAATAGGTTTACCTTCTTTTAATACATTTGTTGAAAGTAAAATTAAATGACATTTATTTTCTTCAAAAAAACTATTTAAAATGACACAAAGGTTGAAAATATATGAAAAGGGAATTATTAATGTTTGTTCGAGTCTCCGTTTGAGTTTCTTAGTTACTAATTTATTTACATAACATTGAAAGGATATATGTACATTTATAATATATCAAATTTTATGTCGAATTTTTAAACATGTCGAATTTCTTTCGAACTTCAAGAGTGTCGAACTCGAACACGAACTCGAACTTGATAACTAAGCTTGTAGGGTACCAACAACAAACACTTTTTGAGATCGAGCAAAAGTTTGAAATTCATGCATAATTGCATGCATTCCTCTAGCACCTTCAAACGGTCCTCCTTTCGCCCACACAAAGACCAATTGTTGAAAAACAATTGAACTTCCCAATAGATATCTTCTCAATCATGTAGAGGATGATTTTATGGAATGTCGCCCACACGTCATACAATTTGAATGGCATTTAATTGTACATGTGAATCCTATTGTCCATAACAAGGGTTGTCTTCAACTTTTCTTCCATAATACTAATCTTATTGTAGCCTGAAAATTCCAAGGAATGAAAATATTTCATGTCTAACTACAACCTCCAAAATCGAATCAGTAATTAGAATAGGAAAGGAATCCTTGATCATGACCACATTCAAGCTCCTAAATCCAATCAAATATAAATCTGTGTGGATTCCTTCATTAGATTAATCACGATGATGACACCCATTCGCTTACAAAAACTTTAAAGATAATATCAACATTCAACATTTTCTCTATCTATAAATTGACAAGCTTTACATTTTTCAAATTCATGTGGTGTGGCCTTTGTTACACTTGCCATACTCCCAAAACTAGTGGTATCAAATGGATGGACAACTTAGTCAAAACTACCCTAAGTTCTAGGGACATCCGCGAACAGACTTACTTGGACTACAATATTGAATATCGTCGCCTTCAATATAGGGCCCAAATCATCTCCAATGCTAATGAACTTCATATTAACCTCATTGATGTTGACCTACACCATCCTCGATCCCTCATACTGGATGGTGTCAAACTCCTCAATTACTTTGCATATGTGAAATGGGTATGTCTACTTTTCATCCATCTATGCATCGCCAATGTCATATTTCACAAAGTTTGAGAGAAATGATAAGTCTTTCTTCATCCTCTAGTACAGTGCATGCATCACCTGGCTAAGTTCTCATGGCTATAGCAGCAACAGACTTCCCAACCTCAACTGTCCCCTTGATGTTTGTGCTCTCCTCTACGTCGACGTCCAAACACAGGCATCATGGATAAAGACTTCAAAATACTCCATTGACTAATTGAAGAGACCATTGTCAAAGTAACACTCATCCATACACTCCTCAAGTTCAAAGACACTATCATTATTTGGCTCCATGTCAACCTTTGGTTGTACTTCATAGTTAGACGTAGAGAGGTCCAACTCATTTGAAGATGCAAGATCATCACTCGTTAACTAGTTTCTCAATTTAATGATATAATTGTAATGCCTTTTCTTGAATGTTAGATAATCCTCCTCCCATTGTGATCTATTGTCACCATCCTTAGCCAACCATGACTTAACAAAGCATCATAGGTTGCCTTTTATAGGGTGATCACCAACACATCTAGAACAAACTTATATTTTGTAACAGTAACCCTCTATCCTGTCAATATGCCTTTCATCTTTATCCCATATTGGTCTACTCCCAAAAGTTGGAAATTGTATGACCTAACATCCAAACATATGGCCAATATCCGAATGTACAACAACACTAGCCGCTTCTCGGCATCAATCATCAATATGGTCAAAATGATGAACCGGTTCTTTACTTGTGCCTTCTCCTTTGGTGGTGGCATCGTGTGATTCCTTTTGTTACACCTAGAGCCATGCAGCATTTCAAGACGAGGGCATGTAGATCAAGTATCACGTTCAACAATGTCACCACCTTTACCAATAGACTAAATTATAGGAGTTAAGATGCTACGATTCATGATGTCGATGCCGCATCATATATGGGTATAGTCAACACTATCAATTATCCTTTTTGTCACATCCTTTTACCATCTCTTTGTAGATTTTTGTATAGGCCTCTTGACATCTCTTTCTCTCGATGGGAAGATTAGGGTACAAAACTTGCTTATCAACCTGGGCCCATTAACAACAAGAACGTGTTTTGTCCCCAAACTTTGTTCCTCAATTTCAAGCAAGTTGACATTTGCCCCTCCTTTCTCGAGAAAATTCTATTATGCATGGTTACCAAGGTCACACCACGTACGCATCATATCAATGCTATAATTGGCACCATTGGTGTGGTTGCACATGAAATTCCCCCATTCCTAACATTTGTGGCAAATGATAGGCCTCTCGATCATATCATATTGGATACGGTTGTCTCGATTACCATTCTTTGCACTACTTTCATTGACATTCCTCTTTCTTGGCAGGTTTTATGATACCTACCACCCATCATGCCACTCTTAGAGGTGCTAGGTTTCTTGTCATCCTCATTCCAAAGTGCCAATGTCCAATGCTTACTCTTCATTTTTAAACAGATACTCTAACTATGACTATCTACACACCTCATAAATGTTGCAAAAGGTAAGGTTAGGACAGTTGGCATTGGTGTTTCCCTCCACTCAACACTCTATGCACCATGTCTTTTTTGTCCTTTTTGTTGTCTTTAATTTTTCTAATCATCATCGTCATCATATCTTGTCTAAGAGCTTCAATTGATGCTCCCCCGTCATCATTATCACTATTGGAGTCACTCATAGACCTACTCTCAACTTTAGCCACCCATGTCTTCATCTCACTTTCCAAGTTTAGTGCTTTGTCCACCGTGTCTTGGTACATTGCAGATGGTACTGTTGTAATAGTCCTTTCCTCAAAAGAAGGCCCTCCATGAACCATCGCCTCTTTGACCCATCTACTAGCTAGATCTCCATCTTGCCCAAAAACTCCTTAAGTTAACAGTTGTAGAGCTTTACATTCTCATCCTTCTTTTGTTTGGTGCTATAGAACTTTGTGACGAACTCTTTTTGGAAACGTCCCTTTAGCTAGTTCTAGGTGGCATATGGTGTTTACAATTGCAAATACCAATAAATGGCCACTCCTCTGAGCATCGCAATAAAATTTTGCATCCACCCCACATTATCATGTTGGCCATTCACATGCCAAATGGTAATACACATTCTGATGTAATGGACATGATCTTCTTTATCGTATCCTAAAAGTTTCGGACACTTCAACTTGCTTCTTGCAACAAACATTCTCCATTGTACAATGTTTGTTCTAGCTTGGTTATATGTAGTTAGGTTGGGATAACCGGTGTCAACACCTTATTCTTTGATTGCTCCAAACTCATCCCGTTCCTAGTTGTTAACAATTCTCCTTCATCAACCACTCTCTCAAACTCAACGCTAAGATGTCTTCCAATGTCCATGCTTAAGCTTTGTGACCTTCATCGCATGTAGCTTTTCATAGGCTATGATCGGATGTGAAAAACTCCTCCCCCTTCAAATGCACCCCTCAATGATTGCTCCCATACCAAACTCCTATCCCATGCACTCTTGGACATACCCTCTTGCACTTGTGTTTACATGAAATCTCCTCCATAGTCACCCCAATCTCCCTTATGACCTCTTGTGACCTCATCACGAATAGCTTCGTCATGCGTTCCTTCAATATGGACCCTTCATCGTGTTCATTGTGTAAGTCTTCATCATGAATATTGTCGTCATGGGTCTCCTCGTTACACATGCCTTCATCACTCACATTGTCATGGGCATTTTCATCACATCGTACTTTGTCATGCTTTAGGTCGTCTTTCTTCCAAGGGCTTCCCTCTTCACAAGGAGGCCACACACACTAGATCTCCGATGATGAGATTCACTTTGTCAACCAAACAATCTACCATCACTTGTCTCCGCACATCTTCATTCAAGCTAAACAAGCAAAGGAGTTTGCACACTTTCTCTTTCCTTGTTAGGAAGGTGCTCTATAGAAGGTTCATCTTCTACACTTTCGTCCACCAAACGGACTATCGGGGTTCACTCAAACTAGGTCATCCTTCCCCATCCATGACATTTGTAGCCAATATACAACAATTTGATATAACTCTCAACAATAATCAATGCATATCTCTAAAAAGGTGTACATTGACAACCTAGCGTAGTACAACATGACAACGATGCTCTATGTATAGACTTGTATACAATGAAAAGAGTCTCAATCATAATTGAGAAAATCGGAATCAGCAAAGAATCGGAATTTTTAAAAATCAGCAAAAATCAGCAAAAATCAGGAATTGACAAAAAATCGAGGAAAGAATCGGCAAAAAAAAAAAAACCAAAGAAAACGACATTTTTCATTGAATTTTTTTTCCATGCATATTACAATGAATTAACATTATGCAAATCAAATATTGCAATAAAAGCAATAATTCATGTCAAGACATCATACAAGGCTCAAGCTTTAAATACACATGAAAGTGAAAAAACACATCTTGTATTGCTTATAATATGAAAAGGTACATTGTTACAAGTAATTTATTTTTTATATGCATGCACATAGAAACATCAAACAAGTAACAACAAAGTTACAATCACTTGAAAAAAAATGAAAAGGAACCTAAGCCCTAAACCAAAAGGCTAGGGTTTAGGGATTAAAATTGAAACATTAACAGCTGAAAAATGGGCTTGCATACATAGTTATCAGGCACAGCAATATTTACTTAAAAAGAGAAGGAAAAAGAAACCCAAAACCCTAGGGCATAGACTAGGGTTTAGGGTTTAAACTTCAAGTTCAAAGTTTCAAATTCAAACATTAATGGCTGAAAAATGGGCTTGCATCCATAGTTACCAGGCAGCAATATTTACTTAAAAAGAGGAGAGAAAAAAAAACAAAACCCTAGCCTAGGGTTTAGGGTTTAAACTTCAAAGTTCAAAGTTTCAAACATTAACAGCTGAAAAATGGGCTTGCATACATAGTTATCAGGCAACAATATTTACTTAAAAAGAGGAGGAAAAAAAAAACCCAAAACCCTAGACTAGGGTTTTGGGTTTAGGGTTTAAACTTTAAACTTCAAAGTTCAAACATTAACAGCTGAAAAATGGGCTTGCATAAAAAACCCTAAATTAGCCGCAGCCTAAAAAAAAAAAGAAGAAAAAAAATTATTATTAAAAATAAAAAATTTGCAAATTTTTTGATGATTGTCGATTTTTCAAAAAATCAGCGCATCACCGATAGTTTACCGATTGCATTGGCATTTTAAAAATCGGCAAAAAAAAGGGATTCTGCCGATTTTTGCTAATTTTCTCAACTATCTCAACCTATGATGATATGAATAGGTCCAGTGAGGCTGATATGAAGTACATATATACAAGGGGTATTCAAGGAGTAGTTGCCAAACACCCAACATCTCAAAACATACATTGAAATTTAAAGTACCTCTCTCTCTCTCTCTCTCTCTCACACACACACACACAAGTGGCAACCCACGACATGCACACAATTACAACAAGCTCCTATGTACTACGTACAAGACAAAATACTCTAACGACTCACTATTGTGATGGTGCTTGAGCTAGGACCATGTCATCGAGTTGGCTTTCTACGACAACCAAAAAGGAAAGCACCAAATAGTAAGAGTTTAATCAGAACTTCCATTCACATAAAAACTATGTATGATGAATTAATAAGACAAGATGTAGGGCAATCACATTGTTTTTCACAAGTGGGCAAGAGGTCTTTGTAGTTTATACAACCATGTACAATAAGAAATGAATGAAAGCCAGTAATAAATGGAGCAGATTATCTTCCAATGGCAACCAAAAGGGTAGCACTAAAACTCAACTGCTGGTGTTGAATTGACACTAATTTGGAAGATGTTGTTAGACAACAAATTTGGCTGTTTGGATATATCAGATTTCTGGATACATATCTCCTAAGTTATTATCCTGATTTGCATATCAGATTTCTGGATACATATCTCCTAAGTTATTATCCTGATTTGTTATCGTTTCGATGTTTTGAAAATTGGAGCTTGTTAATCAATCCAACTAGAGTTCTTGTGATCCTCTGTCATTTATCGATTTCATTAACTTTGGAAATAGAGACAGGTCATCTTAGAATTTCATGTCCAGGTTGACAGCACCACTAATCTAAAACTCTGCCCTTTAAACAGGATTTTGTGTTGAAATGCCACCTGGATGAACTTTGAAATTATCTACTTGATGTTTGAGGCTGCCACATTTGTATGGACTCCAACAAAGCGTGGGTTGCAGCCAACAAAAGGGACAAAAAATTTAAAAAACGATGCCTAAAGCAATAAACTTAAAACTACTAGAAGATCTATGTAAAAACTTTTGCAGACTGGAATAGAGGGGCCAAGGCATTGTGAACAAATATGCATTATTTAGCCAAAAACATTTGCCTTCCCCCATATATTTCTCCTATGAACATAGTGGACATAACAAAGAAATAAAATATGTACACATTATTGATTTGTAGGTTAATAGATTTATATAAACAAACCAAAGATGTTTTCCTAAAGCCATAGGAATCCACAAAAATTCATTCAGGCAAAAAAAGAAACAGTATAGCTTTCCAACCAATTCTCATAGATGGAAGTGAAGCTTTATAATGACCAGCGTTAAAGAAAAAAACTTAAAAAATTACAATTATTATATATGTCACGATTTTTCCCCGCCCCTTGATCTATTTGTAACTGATTTTTTTTTTAAATTGTCAATATTTTCAGAGAAAAGATCATGATTTTTTGCTGATTTTTTTCATGATTAATTGTCAATTTCATTTTTCCCTAGAGTTGCCAATAAATTGCAGACCATGATTTTTCAATTTTGATAATGACGTTGCATAAATTAATCAAAAATAAAAAAAATTTAATAAATATAATTTATAGCATATGCTCCTCCTTGAACAGAGAAGCTTTCCTTCAAACATAAAGTCCACAGACACAAAGAGAAACGTACACCACTCCTCTCTGGATGGGTAAGTGGACCGGTTTAACACACCTAGCATGAACGCAAAGCAAGGACAGCATTAGGGAGTAAGTCTTCTAGCTCTGACACCATGGAACAAACATTATAGGCTTAATATCAACTCTCTACTATTTGTTTTTTATATTAGTAGTAGTAATAATAGTCGCACGTCCCTACCCAAAGGGTTTTGGGACAATTTGACCATGGTTTCAATTCTATCAGTGAATCTTTTTGGTCTATCAGTGAATCTTTTTGGTTTATGGGTTGGGAAGGGAAGACTTTTACATCATATATAGATAAACCTCAAAAAAATTGACACGAGCTCCAGTGATTAATACTGTTAGATGAGATACCATAATAAGATGGCCCAGGATGTAATATGCAATAATAAAACCCTTTCAACCCCATATAACTAACAAAAATAAAAAATATATAGAATAATATAATAACAAATGTCATGCGGTTGAAGTCTGACTACTGACAATGTTCTGCTCACTCTTGTTCAAATTGCCTTTAGCATTCGTAATTAGTCATTGTTAATCGTAATGATTTTCAGACCTATTGACGTAATTGGTGGTTCATAGACATTAATATAATAGCATTCTTTGTAGAGGCATAAGAACAAGCTAGGTGACTTATTAGACTTTGTCCCATTCCAAAAACAATAGGACTTTAAAGTGAAAAAGCAAAAGACAGAAATATGGTTACCTGAAGCCATGTTCCAGCAGCTGCCAGAGATGAAAGCAAACCTGCAAACTGCAGTGCGTCCCTACCATTGAAAGTGCCAGGGAGGAGAATACCCTTCTGCATAGTGTGGGTGACATGGGAACCAACAAGGAAGGCTCCAGAAAACTCAAGCACTGCAGCTGTGAGCACAGCCTGTCTGAGTGTGAGTGCTCCTGAACCCACAGATGTGCCCATGGCATTGGCCACATCATTGGCTCCAATATTCCATGCCATGTAAAACCCACACAGCAGTGTTAGGTATGAAAGGACTTTGAACTTGAGAGGATTGGCTGCTGTCACAGGCTGCATGAGAACAGGAAATACCAGAGCAGCCAAGGCTATCCCTGTTGTAATTCCATAGGCTGTTGTGGCTGAAATGTTGAATGCTTCTGCCATTCCATGCAATCCCCCATTGTTGGCAGTGGCACCTTCTCCACACTCACTCTTAGGCCCATCCTTCATGTGCCCATCTATGTTTTCTCCTTCAGCAAATGAGGACGAGGACAATGTGGCCCTCAATTTCTTGTAGAATTTGGGGGAAAAATATGTGGGTGTAGAATTTGTTTTGTTTCTGTTTGAAGCACATAGGCTACATTTTATAGGAAATACTTCAATTCGGATAAAACCCAGTTGAGATTTTCCAGAGCGCCTGAGAATAGCCAATGGATTACAAGACTGTATAGAATAACGACTCTGCACTTGAAGGGATCCCAGAGCACCATGTGCTTCCCCTGCAGAGCGATATAGAATGGCGGGCATATTCATATGTCCTCGTCCTCTTATCATCTTTAGCTCACACAATAATGATAATAATAGTTATTACTTCCCTGCAATTGCACGCAATTCCCAGATGGAAAAGTGGATCAGTTGCATACCACCTGTTGCTGGCAAACGATAACACCCATCTTGCTCCCACGGTGGTGATGTCTTCTATGTCAACCACATAAATTCAAGTTACAATCGTACACAACCTTGAAATTTCAAAATCAAAGAATGTAAGCTCGTGGGTGGTATTTTTTTCTAAACTAGTGGTTCCTCGTTCTTTTACGGGGATAACACATTAAGTCTATCCGTATCCAGTTTTAAGATTCTTGTAACAGGGCTGCCATTTTTGGGGGCCATTTTTTACTTTATCGGCACTGCCGATTGACCCTCCCCTTCCAATATTTCAATTTCTGTAAGTAGCTGCTTTTAGGAGTATCTATTTTCGTATGCTTATATAGTCAATCGTTTTGGGTATATCTCCAATAGCTATTTGTATTTCTCTTAAATATTTTTAATGTCTTTGGTAGGTGAATTTGTTTATTTAGATAGTTTATTTATATTATTTTTATTTTTTTTTAAGTTATATGTAATTTTTATTAAGGTTATTTTTATTAAAAAAAATCAAAATATTATAGCATACATTTTTATTAGGTTTTTTTATTTATTTTTTTTAAATATATTTTTCAATTTTCTTAAAGTGCTTTGTTTCAATAATCAATTGTTTTGACATCATTTTGATTAAGATATAAAATCTCACTTGACCAATTGTCTTTTAAAATTTGGATTTCGTCATGATGAAGATCAACACCGTAATAATTCGTTAATTTATCTACTACTTGATTTCCTTCTCTATAAATATGCTCACACACTACGAGGTGATTGCCTTTAGTAACATGCTCACAATAATATTATTTTTTATCCCACATCCATTTTTGTTAATAGCATTCATGAAAATTTATGAGTCGCCTCAATTGAAATACATTTCCATCCTTTTTCTACTACAATTTTAATCCATGTGAGAAGTGCCCTAGCCTTTCAATCCTTTTTCTACTACAATTTTAATCCATGTGAGAAGTGCCCTAGCCTCTGCGTAGTTGTTAGTTAAAGTTCCATATGATTTTGAACTCTTTGGTGTGTGTTTGTTTATTTAGGTAGCTTTTTTATTTATTTATTTATGTTTAGTTTATTTATTATACACATGGAAAGATTTTTAATCTCTTTGGTATGTGTTAGTTTATTTATATAATTAAAAAAAGTATGCATAAAAAAACCATAACACCTTTTTCGGAGGCCTTAAACATTGCTACTATAAACCTTAGTTTGGGTATGACAAAGTCAATTGAACCCTTCATAACCATAGCTTGTTGAGTAAGACGAAGTCAACAAAACCCTACCCTCTAGAGATTCGAACTAGAACAACCAACTAGAAAATACTCGACCACTACCAACCAACTTATTACCTTCTAAGTAGATTGTGGTTTAAACCTAGGTCTCCCAAAAAAAGAACCCAGAGCCCAAGCCACTACGTTGTCATTGTGAACAATATTTTGTAATTTATAAGGAAGGTTTATATTGTTTACATCAATTTGAAACGTGACGGTATCATAAATTGGTATAGAACTAGCTTAGATATAAAAGATATATATCTAAAAACGTCGAGTTATCAATCTTGAGGCGCCTATCTTGGAGATCGGTTGTTTTAGTTTAAATATTTTAAATGTTTGCAACGGTTGGTTAGTTGGTTGTTTTAGTTTAAATATTTAAATATTTTTTCTGTTAACGTCGGCTTTTTTAATAAAAAATAATAATTGTTTACGGTGTGACATGTATGCCTCTTTGCCTCCCACCCCATGTCTGCCATTGTAGGAACACCTCTCGGAATAATTAATGATCAATGTAAAATCATTTAAGTTTTTAAAACCCGCATCATACGTCGAAATGAATTATTTTCCATGATGTACATAAGAATCAAAGCTTGAACCACATGGAATTACACATGTGTCGTTGTTTGAACCTTGATCTCCAAAGAGAAGCCAAAGCCCTTACCACTATGTTGTTTGAATAATTACATTTAAATAAAATGTTTTTGTATGGTATGTTAGAACATTAATTCAAATATATTGTGTTTGATTATATTAAATAAATAAGTTGAATAGAGTGAAATTATGAATCATTTGAGCTAAGGGTAATTTTTTTGAAAAGCAAATAATCTTTCAGGAGTCATATCATTGCATAGAGTTGTTTGATTGAGACGATTCTTGTGTTATTTTGTGTAGATTTTGAAAAGCTTTGAAATGGGTGATCATTTGGGAGAATCTAAGTAGTATCAAGGGAGATATGACCATGTGAAGATAGTCATTCGAAACTAGGGCAACATTAGGGCAATTTTTTTGAAAAATATCTCATCTTTTAGGAGATTTTTCTTTGCAAAGTGTTATCTAATTCAACTAATTTTTAGACCAATTTGTATAAAATTTGAAGAGTTTTAAAATGAGTGGTCATATAAGGAAATTCGAGCAATATTGAGGTAGAAAAAACCTTGTGAAGTCAGCAATCGAGAGCAAAGGCAATGACAAATTTCCAAGTTGCAAAAAATAAAATTGTAGATATTTGTTAGCCAAGGTTTAGATGACATGAGGAGCATTAGAGGGCTAGGGTTTTAGTGAGGCAAGAAATTATCTTTGGGCATAAATTGTTTTGACTAAGTTTTTTTTCTCTTCTTTTTCTTAGAAATTTTGCTTGCAAACTATTTTAGTTTTTTTCCTATATTATAATTATTATAGGATATTCTAGTAGTTTTTAGTAGATGTTGTGTTTTAGTTCCCTTCCCATGGATTGATATATAGCTAAATTCTTAGAATCTAGTAGTAGAGGTTAGTGAGTGTCTCATAGATGATCAAGATTCGATCCTCAGATCTCAAAGATAGGGCAATTTTTGGTAAATTTAATGGGTTTTGGCTAGGGGCTTCAACAATGATAAAATGTATTTATAGGAGTTGGAAGTCTTCATGAGTGATTCCATCCTTTCTTCCCAAATGTTTCTTCCTAGATATTTTTTGTTCGAGGAAGGAAAGAGATAAAATCCTAAAAGGGGGTCCTTGGTTTATAGGAAGAGTAGGAGTCTTCATTACCCACTAGTATGAAGGCTTTGCACCTAAAAATGTAAATCTAGCTCTAGTACCAGTTTGGGTTAAGATGTATGGATTGCCCATTGAATTTTTTAAAATAAAAACCTTCAAGGCAATAGAAAATACTTTGGGAGAATATTTTGATATTTCAAAAAACAAAAAAAGATATATTCTTGGCTATTTATGCTTGAATATTGGTCATTGATTGGTATAAGTAAACCTTTACCATAATCAATCATTTATAAGTATGAGGGTCAGTTGTGAAACCAAACCATAGATTATGAAAACATATATTTTAGATGTAGAATATCCCATGAGATGGGGCATATTGAAATATCATGCCCTAAGAAGATTTCAACAAAATCATATGTAGGAAATCACAAGAGAAATTTACAAATGGATATGGATGAGGGTGATTTTCAACTTCCAAAAAATAGGTCTAGAAATATGATAGTAAATAAAAAATGGAGACCAATAAGGAAGGATATTAGAAGAAGTATCAATTATATTTTGAGGCTTTAGCCTATGAAGAAAAATTAGATCAAAGCTTATATGACACATTACAAAAAGTTCAAAAAATTAACAAGGAACCATCTATTCAGTATGATTCAGATTTAAGAATGGACATTCTCGATGAACCTAAGGAATGTGTCCCATCAGATTTTGAAGACTCACTTAAAGTACCATACACCATTTAGGAGAGTAAAATTGGTAGAGAAAATTTAGTGTTAGATGTTAACACCTCTACCATTAATAATAAAATACCAAAAAATGAGTAATACAAGTCAAAAGATTTCATAGAATATCTAGGAGAGGATAAGTCTAATGAAAATGAAAGTTGTGAAAGAATATGGAGGAATAGAATAATAATACCTATTCTTGATACATGTAAGAAAAAAGAGTAAAACCCTCAAATTATCAATCGAGAACCAAGGAAGCAAGAACAAATACAGAGTAAGGAACACAAGCTAAGTTGGATGAACTTCTCTTTACCAAACAACAAAATGATATTGGTAATTTTTAGGCAGGGCCAATAGCCCCTAATGAGAAATGATTACCATATCATGGAATATAATGGGTGTTAATGCCCCCTTAAATAAGAGGTGTATCAGGGACCTTTGTTTAAGTAATAAGCCTAATATTCGTTGTATCTAGGAAACTAAAATGACAAAGGAATAAGTTTCCAAAACTATGAAAGTTGTATGGGCAAGATTGGAATGAGATTATGTGGATTCTAAAGAAGCAACAAGGGGAATTCTAACATGTTGGAATTCTATTAAAACCTCCTATGTAACCACTCATAAAACTAGGAATTATATAGCTTCTTTAGTCACTTATTACTTTGCAAACATCTATTTCATCCTTATCAATGTCGATGGACCTACAACTTAGTCATTAGAAGCATAGAGTGAGATTGAAGCCTTTATGAGAAGTAAAGACCAAGAAACCCAATTCATAATCATAGTAGATTTCAATGCCATTACCAAGTTGGATATAAAATTTTGGGGAATTAGAAAATTAATACAAAGTATGAGAGATTTCTCAACTTTTATTCAAAATAATAATCTAAGGAAGGTTGATTTTGAAGAAGACAACTATACATGGACCAAAAATAAGAGAGGCCATAACCTAATAGCAAAAAAATAGACAGATGGCTAGATGAAGGGACTTGTGCTAAAATTAATAAATTGAGAAGGATTGGTTCAAATTAATGGTCAATAAGAGTTGAAATGATCGTAAGTGAATTCAAAAAATATTATATTTTAAACATGAGCAGAAGTGGGAAGACCATCCTTGATTTGTTAATATGATAGCACAAACATGAAATTATTCAGAAAATATTGGGTTGTATACACTTCCTAAACAAATTAAATCAATTATATCTAGATTAAAAGAATGGAACAAGAACACTTTTGGAAATATTTTTGAGAAGAAAGAAGAATTTAAAGATAAAATTTCAATATATCAAAAATGTGATCATAATAATCCAAGCTCGGAGGAAAGGGAGTTTCTTAGTGAATATCATAATATTTTGAGTAAGGAAGAGAAATTTTGGAGATTAAAATCAAGAGAGACTTGGTTAAAAGGAGATAAAAATATAAAGTTTTTTCATAGGATGGCAATAGTACAAATATAAACATCCAAAATTAGTAGAATTAAATCAACGAAAGGGGTTTGAATTGAATACTAGAGTGAAATAAAAAATGAGGTGAGGTTTTTTAATCAAAATATTCTAGGATCATATGAGTTTGAAGTTCTTAATAAGAAACTTCTACAAGAAGTACCTTCAGTTATTGAAGGAAGCTAAAAATATAACATCTATGCAATATGTAATCAAATAACCATGATAAAGCATGTAATCCAAGTGTAAAGAAAGAAAGGTGAAAGAAATATGCCCATCTTTATTGATATTTATGAAATCCTCTTTACACCTTGCAAAAACACCCCTCTTAGGTATTGACCATTGTGATACATATTATAATCCACAATTCTTATGGTAAATATCATCAATAGATCTTAGGATCCTCAAAATTTGATTATAGGAGGGATTACTCCTGGAACCTTCGCTTCATGATGTTTTAAAGATGATCTCCAAAGTGAAATGCTCCTAGCAAGGCATGAACCTACGCATAAAGAAAATCACAAAGCATTAATAACAAAGGTGCAGCCTCTCAAGATGAGGCTATATTTGTGATAGATGTAAGATATGAAAGAAATTCTTAAAGACATAAAAATAAATGAAATGCTAGAAATAAAACATAAAGTAATGCATGAAAACATGTAAAGAAGCATAAATATCTACTAATGAATAATTGATCTATATTAAGAAAGTAGGTAAAGTGCATGAAATGACAAATCTACGGTCTAAATGCAAGAAAATATCTCTCAGACCTCAATCGCTAATGATTAGAGAATCTGACTCTATTAGCTATTGTCAAAATTGGCAGCGGTGCCTGCGGGCCGCTATCGAAAATAGTGATCGTAGGGTAGGGGCTCTGATATTTGAATCCTCGATCTGGATTGATCAATTTTGATGCACAATTGGTGTTCACAAGGTCAATTGTGTCTTAGGACACAGTTTGGTGGTGGATTGTCTCAGATTCATAGTGAATTGGTGAAGAACCATAGCAAGATTTCTCCTTAGGCCTTTTAAAGCTTTATTGATGCGTGAATAGCTGTCATTATATAATTGAACAACACCTTGCTACACTTCACAAGAATGTAAAGTCACTCTTCGATCCGATAGAGCTTCGATGCAATGAATTCTGGATTATTTCTCCAATTTTGGGATGCCTTAAATAGACTTCCCAAATCTTCACCTTGGCTTCTCAAGGAAGCCAAGATCAAGAATCAGTTGGCATGGAGCAATTAGGGCGAGGCTTCTGGAAGCTTTGCAAATGTAACCACCCAAGAAACCATTGCAAATTGGTTAAATGCAACTGATTTCACTCAGCTTTGGTAGCCCGAGTTAGTTATAGGGTTAGCCACTATCGACAAGCATGGCTATGGGTAAGTTGCCCATAGCCACTATCGATAGGTGTGGCTAGCTCGTAGCCACTCTGATCATCAGTGGCTATGATAGCAACTGATTTCATCAGTGGCTAGGGCTGCATAGGACTAGACTACCCTATATGAGTGGTTAAAACCACTGCTTAGTCTTGGCAAGGTCCAAGATCATTCATATGGTCTGCAAAGGTGTCCATATGAGTAGTCTCCTAAACATGACGTGTTTTAGGTGTCTACAGATGCCCCTTTTGGGATGCATTATGGGAAAACACGACGCTGAGCAAAAATAGATAACCTAAAGCCATATTATAGGTTAATTGATGTTCATTGATCTGGTCAACGTTAGATGCCCCAATCATGGAAAGGATGCACATCTCGGATTCATTACTTCCAAGTGGACTATTGAAGTAGCTTTCACTTGATGCTTTGGTGTATCTGGGTATAATCGAGGCTTGTACCTTCATTCATGCTTCAAAAATACCAAGTGATTGTGTAATTAATTTTACTTGTTTTCTACCCCAAGCAAGGGCATGATTGTCTTTGGCAATGATTCGTAAGATGAATGCAACTTACATGATTAAGTTTTCAAGTGTTGATTTTGATTATGAATTTTTTTATTATGACTACCCCCTCAAGCGATGAGTCGATGAGGAAAAGGACAAGTGATGAAAGCGATGAGTCGCTTGACCAAGATGATTGATTTGGATAATTCAAGATGATTGCATTTGTTGTAAGGTAGGTCCTATTACAACTATGATTTCAACTATTAATAGTAATTGTACATCTCTATCCCATGGAGCAGTCTAACCGTAATGGCCTTCTTAGGGAATCAAGATGATAGCAATTCAATTTAAGCATGTGATGAATCACTATGTTTGATGATCTGATGAAATTTCATAGAAGAAAGGAAATGAATACCTCATTCCCGTGGAGCAGTTCGACCACCATGGCCTTCTTGGGGATTGAAGTGAAGATATTTCAATTCATCGATGAATAATTTGGTTCAAATAGCCTTATGGTAATTTACTCATCTTATCGGATTGCATGGAGCGCAAGTCGCTACAACCACCAAGTGTATAGAGTAAATAACTGGATACAAGGCATATTTGAAATTTTGTTGTTATTTGATTTTTTGTTAATTTTGAAATTTTTGATGAGATTTCATAGAAGAAAGGAAATGAATACCTCATTCCCATGGAGCAATCCGCATGGCCTTCTTTGGGAGTGAAGTGAAGACATTTCAATTCGTCGATGAATAATTTGGTTCAAATAGCCTTATGGTAATTTACTCATCTTCTAGATTGCATGGAGTGCAAGTCGCTACAACCGCCAAGTGTATAGAGTAAATAACTGGATACAAGGTGCATTTAAAATTTTGATTTATTTGATTTTTTTGTTAATTTTAATTTATTTTCATGTATGCATTAATGGATGTAATGCCTATATGATGATGTGATTATGCTATATGTATGCAATGTATTGATGACATGCACTAGCTAGATGATAGATGTATGATTAGATGTTATGATCTAGATATGTAGATGCACTACTATGTATGCATATATGGATGTAATGATGTATGTTAAATGCATGTTTAAAGTTTTTATATAGATAAGTAGTAATGCATTAATTATATGAGGATGATCTAATGCAAATGAACCTGTATGCTTTAATCACTTAAAACATAAAGAATGAATCTAATATGTGTTTAACAAACTAATGGAAGACACCACAAATGTATGAAAATCATGAATGAAAATGGTAACTCTTATCATAAGAATTAATCATTTAAGCATCCATATGTGAGATGAGATGATATGAGATGTATGGGATTTCCTTATAAGCTTCTGTAAATTAAAAGATATGCACAAAATAGTCAGTGGTCATCTAAATATCATTGTTGATATCCATCTAGTATCTATCCTATTTCATGAACACCCCTTAATAAACAAAACCTCATAAGGAAAATTGTGAATGATTGATGAGATGATTTGTTGCTATAAGGGATTTTTGAGGTTTTCCATGAGACTCAAACACCCTAGTTGATTAATCAAAAGTTGTATAATGACTACACAAGACTCCTGAAAGATAAAAGCTTTTGTTATGAAGACCAAGATATTCATTATCCCTGTGTGTGCAAATGAATATATTAGATGAAGCATAAGACTACCTCATTGCCAGGTGGGATTCATTCAACCCATTATTGTAATGAGGATCACCATATGTTCATCATGATCCTAGGTTTGGATGTAGTTGGACTAGACTACTAGGTAATACAAGCCACCTAAAGCTAGCTCATCTGTAAATTGCTTAGAACTACCCCATTTCTAGGCGGGATTCATTCAGCCCATTGTTGTAATGGGGATCACTCAATGGTTTTCGAATACTGACCATTCTAAGGATTCAAGCTCTTCACCCCCTTATTTTCTTTTCATTTATTGGGATACTTGCTCATGCTTAGTGATGAAAATCACTATTTATTTTACATTTTTTTTTTTTGAGCAAGGGATTTGCTTAGTGATGAAAATCACTATTTATTTTACTTTGCTTTATTTGGGAATTTTCTTATTTTGTATGAAAGCAAGGGATTTCTTTGGGTAGGGGGGAGCTTGTCCTTTTTCCAATGATCAACATCCTAGACCATGTGCATCACAAGATGAGCAAGTAAAAACCTTTCACTTAAGGTGAACTAGGACCACTTTGTAGTGTTCATACTTCCTTGTTCAAACTAGGATTATTAATGTTTAAATTGTGATAGGATTTTGATATATGCAAGGTACTATCAAAACTAGACCTCATCTTATGAAAGTGAAGATAGCTTTCTACAAAATCTGAGAAGATCACTAGGTATGGCTGAATGATCAGAAAACCCTAGTATATTCCTTATAGCAACTGATGGGTTGTGTTGAAAAACACAATTACTCACAGGGGATGATGGATGATGATGATGTAAAGATGCATGATTAGCATACAAACGTGGTGTCATTTGTAAGATTGTAAACACAACCTATCCTAATGCAAGTGCAATGGATGAAAATGCCTAATGCAATGCAATTAAATGAATGCATATGATGCAATACAAAATGTAAATGTTTTTGTGTTTTTGATGTTTTGAATTGTTTTTGAATTTTTGACTTTTCAATTGTTTTTGGATTTTTAATGATTTTATGATTTTTTTGGATTTTATGTATGAAATGCCTTTAGGTGAAGGATGTTGAGAGGTTCAAGCTCTTCAACACCTTCTAGCGATGTTAGGTGATAGGTCCCAGGTCCAATATTTTTTGAAATGATGAATGGACCCAACCAATTGGCCATAAATTTGTCTCATAGATGCGGTGGTAGGTTTGAGTTCTGTTGGTTCTCTTTGAGTACAAGATCCCCAACCTTAAAGTCCCTTAGGTGGAATTTGTTGTTATAAGCTTATTTTAGATGATCTTGGTAAACGTGGAGATGCTCAAGGGCATTCACACGATGTTCATCAAGAAGGGTCAGTTGATCAAGGTGAGCTTGTCGCGTAGTGTCATCATCGATGAACTCTTTCAATGCGATGCATAATGTTGGAATTTCTAATTCCAAGGGCATGATGGCCTCAGTGCCATATACTAGTGAGAATGGGGTTGCCCCAGTGGGTGTTCGTATGCTAGTTCGATAAGCCCATAATGCAAGAGGTAGTTGAAGGTGCCAATCCTTATGATTTTCTTTTACAATTTTCTTCAAGATGGCTACTACTATTTTGTTTGAGGCCTCTACTTGCCCATTTGCCTATGGATAATAAGGAGTTGCAAAACTGTGTTGAATATTATACTTGGATGTTAAAGCCCTTATAGTTTTGTTTTTGAATGAAGTTCCATTATCCAAGATTATTTTGGATGGGATCCCAAAATGATATATGATATTATGAAGTATGAACTCCATAATACGTGCTCCTATCATAGAAGTTAAGGGGATCGCTTCCACCCACTTGGTGAAATACTCAGTGGTCATTATGATAAATGTGTGTCAGCCCGATGATGGGGGAGAGATCTTACCAATTAGATCAAAACCCCACTGAGAAAATGGCCAAGCCGCTTGGATGGGTTGTAAGGCCTATGATGGTAGGTGCATAAGATTAGCATGGTGTTGGCATTTAATGCATTTCCTGACATACGTGCAATAATCCTTCTCCATGGTGGGCCAATAATAGCCCATTCAAAGGATGCGCTTGACGATGGCCATGCCACTAAAATGGCCATCGCATGTACCATCATGAGCTTGTGAAATCGCCCAAGCTGATTCTTGGGGCTCAAGGCAATGAAGGAGAATTCCATCGTAGCTACGATGATACAAGATGTCTCCTAACAAGACATATCTGGTCACTTTTTGTTTGAATGCTCTTTTGGTGGCATGCGATAATCCCTATGGGATTATTCCAAGCTTAAGGAAATCATGTAATTGGGTTAACCAATCCTGATAAGCGATAACTTTGATAGACAAGATGACTTGTTCCCATTGCGATTCGATGTGTACGAATGCATATTGGGAGATAACCTTATGGTGAATGGTAGTACCATTCTCCGTAGGACCCTACGAGATCAAGGACCCCTAGGGTACCTTCTTCAGAAAGTCTCTAGCTTTATAGAACCACTCATGGTTTGGTTCTATATGAATCATGTGGACTGATTCATGATTATCTTGAGCCTCACGCAACATCATGGATTGTGAGAGCATCTTCACATGGATGGTAGTAAAGTCAGTAGATGGATTCTGAGGGATTAAGGATCCCAAAGATGCCATGGTGTCTACAAATATATTTGATGTACGAGGGATTGCCTCGATGTCATACCACTCCAGTTGGGCTAAGTAAGTGTCCACAAGTTCCTTATATGCTTTCAGGATAGGACACCTACACTGATAAATTCCCTTAACTTGATTTACTATGAGAAGGGAGTCACCAAAGATATTCAACTTTTTGATCTTCATGGTGAGCATTGTTTGGAGACCCAAGATTAGGGCCTCATATTCAACATTGTTATTGGTGCAAGGGAAGTTGAGTTTAAATGACAAGGGCATTGGAGCACCTTGTGGCATGAAAAACACAATCCCTACACCACCCCCTTGCTCGCATTTTGAACCATCAAAGAACAAAGTCATATCAACTTTATTGTCTAGTTCTTCGAGTTTGGGTGACTTCGATAATGCAAAGATTGCATCATCGGGTAATTCTATGACAAGAGGCTTATGATCCTGAAGAGGTGCCTCTACCAGTTGATCAACTATGACCTATCCTTTGATTGAATTTTGGCTGATGAATTCTAGGTCAAATTCTATCAATAACATGATCCACTTTGTAGTACGTGTATTATGATATGTTCTGCTCATCATATACTACAAAGGATTTTATTTTGATATAACATACGTTGTATGACTCAACATATAGTGGTGCAACTTCTTAGTTGCAAAGACCACTGCTAAACATAGTTTCTCTATGTATGCATATCCTAGCTCATAGCTAACCAAGGTGTGACTTATGTAGTATATCGCCTGTTCTTTGTCTTGCTTGTTCTTCTAGGCTAACATGGTTCCCAGTGCAAAGTCAGTGGTGGATATATACAATAGAAATGGCACATCTAGTCTTGGTGGAGCTAGTACTAGTGATGATGCTAGGTATTGCTTGATCTTAGTGAAGGCTTTTTGGTAGTCTTCATCCCAGTTGAATGGGACCCCCTTGTGTAGCAGTCGATTCATGGGTCGACATTTATCCGATAACTGTATGATGAAGCACTTTATGGATGCTACCTTTCCCTATAGGCTTCTTAGCTCCTTGATGTTTGTGGGGGGACACATTTCCAATATAGCTTTTACCTTCGCTGGATCTACTTTGATCCCTCATTTTGAAATGATGAATCCCAAGAGTTTTCCTAAAGTTATGCCAAAGATGCATTTCTTGGGATTCAACCTGACATTGTGCTCAATCAGGTGATCGAAGACTTTCCTAAGGACCTCGACATGCTCTTCACGCAATAATGACTTGGCCAGTAAGTCATCAATATAATCTTCTAATATCTTGTGCATATAGTCATGAAAGATGTATGTCATAGCCCATTGATATGTGGCACCAATATTTTTAAGGCCAAATGGCATAACCTTATAGCAAAATGTCCCCCATGGAGTGGTAAAGGTGGTTTTATGCTGATCTTCGAGTTTAATCTGAATCTGGTTGTAACCAAAAAAACCATCCATGAGTGAGAGCATCTCATGACCTGCAGTTGCATCTACAAGAGCATCGATATTAGGCAACAGAAATGAATCCTTGGGTGTTGCCTTATTGAGGTCCCTAAAATCCATGCAGATGTGGATTCTTCCATCAGGTTTTCCTACGGGTACCATGTTTGATACCCATTCTGGATAGTCGATGGGAATAATGAACTCTACATCCAACAACTTTTGTAACTCATATTTTACCATCAAGGCGATGGTTGGATGCATTTTCCTGAGTTTTTGCTTGATTGGCTTTTTAGTGGGGTCCAACGAAAGGTTGTGGACAACCAATTTTAGATCTAGACCCGACATGTCCTTATAAGTCCAAGAAAAGAGATCAGGTCTCTCTTTCAATAGAGGAATGAGGATGGCTCATTCCTTAGGAGATAAGCTTTCTCTAAATTTAACTTTCTTTGGATGGGTGGGATCTTCATTGATATCCACTTCAAAAGTTTCCTCTATTGACATATGTGATCCCTCCTCAAGCTGGTGAGGCGTAGGGATCAAATGGATGTCATCAGCTAGGTTTATAGGTTCTACCAAATCAGGATCAACCTCAGCATGATAAACATCATGGGCACAACCTGGTGCAAAATGGAATGGTTGTAACATTTCTTCATTAGGGAAGAAATCTTCAAGCTCTAGGGGTGAATTGACGTGATCAAAATCAATGGCCTCAAGATTGAGGTGCAATGGTTTTGAAGGGTCGGATGGATTATGGAGTGGAGTGGTCAGATCAATGGAGATCATGTTGATGGATGGAAAGAAATCTCTAGGACCACATGGATAAAACTCACTACTTCTAGGTTGTCCCCCATGCTCTAGATGTGGCTCAGGTGGTATGGGGATAATCGGGTCTACTCTGGGAATAGACAAGACAATTGGATCTTCTAGGGGAAGCAACTATCTTAAATTTAGAGGACCAGGGAAGACTATGTGATAAATCTCGTCTATGTTTATTGGTTGCCTCGGCTTGGGAGGACCTGGGAAGACTGTATGATACATTTCTTCCATATCGATAGGTTGCGTAAGATGACATAAATATCAAGGCCCTAGGTAGAGCATCTCAATCTCATCCTCATATTCATCGTCATCGAAGGAGTATTCACTCTCATATTATTCAAAATTGTACCCTAATTTATCTTCTTCATAAATGGATTTTGAATCGGATTCTTTCTTTATACTAGACCTTTGAGGTACAACACCAATATCGTCGGCATACCCATTATTCCTAATAACCCAATTGAATCTTGGGATGCTTTATGAGTTATCCTCTATAGAGATATTCTTGTGATAGACAAATGGTGGTTATGCAGTAACCATAGTCACAGGCCAGTTACCCCTTCATGAATGCGAAGGGTTGGGGTGATAGGGATTCTAGTCAATGTCCTCCCCAAAGCCTAGATTCAGATGATCTAAAGATATGGCTAATAATTCATCTTGACCTCGAATGTGATATCCTAGACCAAACCTATCAATCAGAATCTGATACTACGGTTGATATGGAGTTTTGCACCCTTGCTCAAATAAGCCTAGTCCATAACCATACCAATGGTGACGTTCAAAATACCTAAGGGTGAACTCAAGGTTGGATAGATAATGAATATTTGCTACAAATGGTTCATCATCATCATCTTCCATAGGTGAGCGATCTGTGACTTGATCCAAGCCCCCATAGATAAAATTAGTTTGATTTGGTGGCACCCCTAGTGGTACCACCATCCCAATAGGAAAATAGGGAGCTTGAGGCCTCCCCATGTCTTATGTAGACTTGATAATAGGCGTGAAAGTCACATTTTGCACAAGATACTCAACTAACCTAG
This sequence comes from Wollemia nobilis, assembly GCA_028583015.1. Lineage (NCBI taxonomy): Eukaryota > Viridiplantae > Streptophyta > Pinopsida > Araucariales > Araucariaceae > Wollemia > Wollemia nobilis. The sequence goes on from JAQPPZ010000521.1 coordinate 19,190,013, forward strand.
GATTAACTAAGTGAATCATCACATGTGGTGCAGATGATGCAATTGATGACATAGGCAAGGTAGGTTGAGGTACCTCCTCGACTATATTGTGTGAATCCTCCTCCTCCATAGGATTTGGAATTTCCATGGTTGCTACATTTGGGATCACCCTAGGTTCCTCTTCTACTAAAGGTGCCTTTAGCTTCTGATCGTCCTTAGATTTTGATGATGTTATAGGTTTTCCAGAAGTAGCAGTTGTCCTAGGGGTTGGTGGCGGTGCCGATGTAGAGGGATCAACTCGCACTAATTTTGATTTACTCTCTGGATGTCTAATGGGAGATGTAGGTTAAATATCCAAGTGAGTAGATGGGAGGATAAAATATCTTGGTAAGTCAACTTGATTTACATATTTAAATGACTCTTCATCTGATGGAACCACATGCACTTGTCCCTCATGCACATACTTGATGCATTGATGTAATATTGAGGGGATGCATTGCATGTCCCTAATCCAAGGATACCCTAAAAGGATATTGTATTGCATAGCACCTTCTAAAACATGGCACATTATCAGGATGGTTTTCAGTCCTACCTGAATAGGTAGGACTATTGTACCTATTGTCGAGCACAATGCATTATTGAATGCTCGCAGTATAAAAGTGGAGGTGACTATATGTGACTTAGGGAGATTTAGGTGTCCTAAGGCTTTGGTGGTTATGATATTGATTGATGAGCCTATATCAATCAATACCTTCTTGAAAGGAGTGTGGTTAACACATGCGATGATATGTAGCGATGGGTCTACTATGGCAGCTGACACTGTCTTAATTTTGTGATCATAGAATCTGATCACTGGCTCTTGACACTATTGGACATGCCCCATGAAGTTTGTAAAAGCTTCAGGGTTATGGGGCTGGAGCTCTATAGATCTCAAAATTTCCATTAAAGTCTCCTTGTGCCTAGGGGACTATTGTATGAGCTCATATATTGATAACTTTACTGAGGCTATTTGTAGACTTTGAGTGAGTCTGTTCTTGATTGTAACCATCGATCTTGTTGGTGGGCTTGGCAGTTGGTTTTATGTTGGCCTTTACTGAGGCACAACTGGGATACGAATGGGAGCTATAGGTGGCTTTGGTTGGTTGTATCTCCTATTTCTTGTAACCACATTAACCATGTCGACAAATCCTTGTGTAGGAGGATCTATCTGAACTTGGTTGACTTGACCTACATGATTCCTTGGAGGTTCATGATTAGGTAGGGGATCTTTGAAGATTCCTATGTTCTGATTATTAGGTGCTAAAGGGTTATCTATTCGTAGCTCATCCTTATCAATCATGTTTTGTACCACGTGTTTGAACCCATGGCACACTTCGATGTCATGCCATTTTTATCTATGGTAGGGGCAATAGTGATCTTCCCTATACCCTTTTGACTTAGGGTGATTAGGGTCTAATAGCTAAACTTCTAGCAATTTTAGGGCCTTAGCCTCACATAATTGGTTAAATATAGATGCCAAAGATTCAGACAATGGCATAAATTGGTAGGGTGGGTGACGTTGTCTATCTTTACCCTGGTTTTTGTTACGTTGATTATATTGCATTAGGGGTGGTTGAGCCTGATAGTTCTGTTGTTGTTGGCTCTTATCCCCTTTAGGAATATTTAACATGACTTGGTTGACTAGCACAGGCTTGGCCTGATATTGTTGATTATGCATGTTTTTGTTATTCCATTCTTTTTTTGTTCAAAGCTTTAGATCTCCTTCTTGTAATTTGATATCTATAACCACCAAAAAGGCATCACCTGATATTGCAATTGCTAAAATTAAGTAAAACTGGGCATTCATACACAAATTAACAAAGACGAAAGGAATTAAATGAAATACATCTTTTATTCCTCTTTGAACCAATTCATTTTCTTTTACAAATCAATCCCTCTTAGGGATACCCTTTTGATACTTCAATTACAATAGATCTAATCCATTTCTAGGGTAGATGCAAATCAAACGCCTTCTAGGGTGACATGAACTACTCTAGGGTGGATTTGACCCTTTTCTTCATGTTGAGGAAGGAATTGGATGATTGAATCTCCTTCGATATCTATTCCCTGCAATCAAGAAACAACAATAACATGTCAAAAGCAAAGGTAACCTCTCTTGATGAGGTCTTTAATGAAGTTTCACAAGAGGATGCCATGACAAGCATATAATCAAGAAAATGAGTAAAGCATGGTAAACCTATGTTAATCATGAAATATGATCATTAAGCATATTCAAGAAAATATGTATTATCTATCTACTAGATTAGTTAACAAATAGGAAGTAAAGGTGCATGAAACAAGCCACAATTACACTAATTATCAAATTGAAAACATGAAAGTAAACCTACTTCAAATGCTTAATCCAACTGTTCATATGTCTCTAAAACACTAATTGAACCTATATTAAGCCTAACATGATCTAACTAATTAATTTGCAAGAAATAACACAAGGAGATCTGTGGCCATTTGCTCACCGTAGGTCTGAGATGTGGTCAACACTGTAGCCCACGGTTAACAGCCACGACAAGTATTTGAATAGATTTGCCCTCAGAATTAGAGCTTCCTCTATGATCTGCCTTGCCAATTTGATGGTCAAGGGTCGCCTCTGTGTCCTCTGACAGGTTTGGCGGTTAAATTCCTCAATTGGGCCTCCATTTTTTCAAATTCATGTTTCTTGACGTTCTAACTCCTTAGGGCATCCATGGTACAAGTTGACATGATGCTTGATGAATTAACAAATAAATTGGCAACAAATCTCTCTTAATACACTCAGGTGAGTATAAAATTTGATAGGGCTTCACTGCTTTTATCTCAATGCTCACTCTCTCTTTTGCCCTAATTTGATGGGGTACTTATAGGATTACCCAAGGGCTAGGGGTGGCTTCCTCATGAAGCTAATATTAAGATTGGGTAGTTGAGTCTGTTGGATGGAAGGTTCTGGACCTTTCCTCACTCAAACCGCTCCAATCCGTAACCAATTGGCTGTTACAACCAAATTTTGGGGTCGAATGAAGGCCAAATGAACTTCAGCCCTTACTGCAGGTGTCATCCATGACCATCACTACTAACCATGGGTGTCATTCGCAGTTCCCAATTGATATATTGGGGGCCACAATTGTCAGCTACAACTAGTATTGACTAGGCACAAATGCCCAATTGAGTGGTAAAAACCATTGCTATACCTTGGATTTGTCCAAAGGTCTTCTATATGGTCTTCTAGCATGTCTCATATGAGTAGTCGCCATTGACATGACATGTTTTAGGTGTCTATAATATCTTTGATCACTTTGGATTACGCCAAATCCTCCTCAAATTTTGTGTATTACTACAGCTGAAGCAAAAGTGATATATGTTTGGCACAAACTTTTGTAAACATTTGAGTAAGTTCTATTGTGGGAATGGAGAATGGTAGTTTTACCATTAGTTTTCTCCATATGTTCCTGTAATCCATCACTGGCTTATCATCATATTGTCGTAAATTTGCTAGGTCAAATAGATTAGTCTCCTTAACGCTAAATAAAAAGCGTTCAAGAAAAGCATTCACCAGCTATTCAAAGTTGGTGATGCTATTATTGGAAATATGAACAAGTTTTGTTGTCATTGATGTCAAGAAGATAATGACCAAGTTTATTGTCATCCAAGTATTTATGTCCGTATTTTGTTGGCAAGTTTGATGTTCAAGTTTCATTAATATTCTCCGATGGTTTTTTCGAAAAGGCAAAGAAGTAGATTTAATATTATAATACTTAATATTATAATATTTAAGGATAAAAAATAAATGCCAAGGAGTTGTCGCATTTTAAATCAACTAAAAAACCCATATGATAGATTTGTGGATTAAGGGTTTAATTATTTAATTTTAAATATTTTAACCCTAAAGGTTAAAATTTAAAATTAAATAATAATATTATTCAAGGCACCTAAGTTAAAATATATAATTCGAATTAAAAAATTTGAATTCCAAAAAACCTGTCGATGTTGTGAAGCACATTGAAAACATTATAAATAAGCCAAAGTTTTTGGTTAGAAGGCATCCATGCAATAATTCATGAATCCAAAGGAAAAATCGTGCACTATGGTGATAGAAAGGGAAGAAGGAAATTCATGTGATTTAAACCCTTTGGAGGGCAAGCTAAAGTGTAAATGCATGAGGCACGTGTCTAGTGTATCTAAAGTGCTAGTTAGCGTAGTTGGCAACTGAGACAGAGTTAAGGCATTTTCATTGCAAAAGGTTAGGGTTTCAAATCCCCGCGAGGACATTTTGAGAAAGGTCTGTTTCATTTTTGAGCACCGGGTCCTGCGAAGATTGTTTAGTGAGGAGCCTACGCCTTTAGACTTGTGTGGACATGTGGCCCAACAGCTGCTAGAGTGCAGCGACAACATCGAGGTTGTGGGTTCGAGGCACTACCAAAGTGCACACCATTCATTTTTGCACATGGGCCAAAGGAACTAAGGTAAGCATTAATTTTTGGTTTAATTAATATTCACGCAAGGTTTGGGGAGCGCATTAGGCCACATGAATAATAGAGTGCTTTGGAAAGTAGGGAGTTATAAGGTGTTTAGAGTTTATATTAATTTTTGGGTATTTAAAATTAATTAAGGTTGGAGTGATAAGGATATTAAGGTTTTAATTTCTAAATATTATTTTGAAATTATAAAGGAACTTTTCTTCTATTGATTGATTTGGAGTTATTAAAGAAAATTGGTGTTTGTGTGTTGAAAGGTAATTGAACAAGGTTGGAGATAATAAGGTGTATTTGAGTTTTGTTAATTTATGTAAGGGTGAATTTATTTTGAGGAAATCATTTGAGTAAGAATATTTGAGTGAAGGTATTTTCTATCTAACCTTTGAGATTGGCAAAGAGGTTGATTGTGATTGAGACAGGTTTTAAGGTTATTTCTCCATCAAGAAAAAGGTATGGGCACATATTCCTTGTGAGTGAAATATTGTTGGGTTGGATGTTGTGAATGCTAAGTTGGAGTGTGAGATTGTTTGATAAGCATTGTTGGAAATATTTGAGTAAACCTATATGTGCATGATTAGGGTTTTTGAAAAGATCATGAGTATCATTGTTATGTGAATTTGGAATCATCTTGAGTCAAGGTTGAGTTCCATAGTGTGAGTTGTTGAAAGCATTGTGAAACACTTGTTTAGGGTTTGTAAGCAAGTTGTGTTTCATTGAGTGATTGGTTGTGTGAAGTTGGTTGAGCATAATTGATTGAAAGCATTGGAGTGATAGTGAAACAAATTATTATTAATTGATTTGAAGAGAGTTTGGAAGTGATTGAGTGTTGTGTGAGAGTGAAACATATTGAGTCTCTAATCATTCTCCATATGTTTCTATGGTTAAACAAGAGATTTTGAAAGTGATTGAGCATTATTGTGAAAGTGAAACATATTGAGTCTCTAACCATTCTCTATATGTTTTTGTGAGATTAAAACAAGATTCTGTGTGAAACTTGTTTGTGTGATTAAAGAGGTTTTTTGTGATAGATTGAGTTGAGTTGAGGAAGATTTTGTGAAATATTAAAGACATATTTGAGTAAGATTTTGTGGAAGCTTACAATGCATATTTGAGGTAAGTCTTGGTGAAGACTTGTTAAGCAGATTGAACAAGTTCTAGTGAGGACTTGTTGAGCAGATTTAAGGTAAGTCTTGGTGAAGACTTGTTGAGCAGATCGAGCAAGTTCTAGTGAGGACTTGTTGATCAGATTTGAGGTAAGTCTTGGCAAATATTTGAGAGTAGTTTGAGCAAGTTCTAGAGAGAACTTGTGGATAGATTTGAGGTAAGTATTTTGAAGACTTATGAGCAGAGTTGATTGATTGATTAGTTCAAACCTTGAGTTAAGGTTTGGGGCAGATCTAGCAAATTTGATTTATGATTGGATCAAGATTTGTGTTAAGGCTTGAGGACAGAGTTGAGGACAGGTTTGTACTAGACCAGAGACAAAGATTGAGCAGATTTGTGATAGATCGAAGGACTATGTTTAGTGCAAATTTGAGATAGAGATTGAGCAAATTTGTGCTAGATCGAAGGACTGTATTTAGTGCATATTTGAGATGGAGATTGTGCAGATTTGTTCTAGACCGAAGGACTATGTTTAGTGCAGATTTGAGACAAATATTGAGCATATTTTGTTCTATACCGAAGGACTGTGTTTAGTGCAGATCTGCGATAGATATTGAGCAGATTTGTGCTAGATCAAAGGACTATGTTTAGTGTAGATTTGATAGAGCTAAAATCAAGATTTGGAGGTGAAAAAGCAGAGGATAATAGTATCCAATGGATAGAGATCCATTAGCTAGGGTAGTGAGGAAAAAGATCTTCTGAGTGAGGATAAGAGTCTTCAGTGGAGAGATATCCACAAGCCACAGCAGTGGAGGAAGTAGTCTTCTAGAGGATCACCAACTAGAGCAAAGGAGGATCCTATGGATAGAGATCCACAAACCAAATTAGGTGATTGGTGTCTCATTTGTACAGAGGTCCATAAATATTGTAATAGGGAAAATATTCCCAAGAGATTTGTTGAGAAAATTTCAGTGAAAGATTTTCTCCATGGACGTAGCCGACATTGGATGAACCACGTTAAATTGGTGTCTCTATTTTATGTGGTGATTTATGCATTGCTTTAATTATTGTTGTTGATATTACCATTTAGAAGGAATCCATGCAATAATTCATGAATCCAAAGGAAAAATCGTGCACTGTGGTGATAGAAAGGGAAGAAGGAAATTCATGCAATTTAAACCCTTTGGAGGGCAAGGTAAAGTGTAAATGCATGAGGTGCGTGTCTAGTGTATACAAAGTGCTAGTTAGCGTAGTTGGCAACTAAGACAAAGTTAAGGTATTTTCATGGCAAAAGGTTGGGGTTTCAAATCCCCACGACGACATTTTGAGGAAGGTTTGTTTCATTTTTTGAGCACCAGGTCTTGCAAAGATTGTTTAGTTAGGAGCCTACACCTTTAGAATTGTGTGGACATGTGGCCCAACTGCTGCTAGAGTGCAATGACAACAGTGAGGTTGTGGGTTTGAGGCGCTGCCAAAGCACACACCATTTATTTTTGCACATGGGCCAAAGGAACTAAGGTAAGCATTAATTTTTGGTTTAATTAATATTCACGCCAAGGTTTGGGGAGTGCATTAGGCCACTGAATAATAGAGTGCTTTGGAAAGTAGGGAGTTATAAGGTGTTTAGAGTTTATATTAATTTTTGGGCATTTAAAATTAATTAAGGTTGGAGTGATAAGGATATTAAGGTTTTAATTTCTAAATATTATTTTGAAATTATAAAGGAATTTTTCTTCTATTGATTGATTTGGAGTTATTAAAGAAAATTGATGTTTGTGTGTTGAAAAGTAATTGAACAAGGTTGGAGATAATAAGGTGTATTTGAGTTTTGTTAATTTATGTAAGGGTGAATTTATTTTGAGGAAATCATTTGAGTAAGAATATTTGAGTGAAGGTATTTTCTATCTAACCTTTGAGATTGGCAAAGAGGTTGATTGTGATTGAGACAGGTTTTAAGGTTATTTCTCCATCAAGAAAAAGGTATGGGCACATATTACTTATAAGTTAAATATTGTTGGGTTGGATGTTGTGAATGCTAAGTTGGAGTGTGAGATTGTTTGATAAGCATTGTTGGAAATATTTGAGTAAACCTTCATGTGCATGATTAGGGTTTGTGAAAAGATCATTAGTATCATTGTTATGTGAATTTGGAATCATCTTGAGTCAAGGTTGAGTTCCATTGTGTGATTTGTTGAAAGCATTGTGAAACACTTGTTTAGGGTTTGTAAGCATTGGAGTGATAGTGAAACAAATTATTATTAATTGATTTGAAGAGAGTTTGGAAGTGATTAAGTGTTGTGTGAGAGTGAAACATATTGGGTCTCTAATCATTCTCCATATGTTTCTATGGTTAAACAAGAGATTTTGAAAGTGATTGAGCATTATTGTGAAAGTGAAACATATTGAGTCTCTAACCATTCTCTATATGTTTTTGTGAGATTAAAACAAGATTTTGTGTGAAACTTGTTTGTGTGATTAAAGAGGTTTTCTGTGATAGATTGAGTTGAGTTGAGTTGAGGAAGATTTTGTGAAATATTAAAGACATATTTGAGTAAGATTTTGTGGAAGCTTACAATGCAGATTTGAGGTAAGTCTTGGTGAAGACTTGTTAAGCAGATTGAGCAAGTTCTAGTGAGGACTTGTTGAGCAGATTTAAGGTAAGTCTTGGTGAAGACTTGTTGATCATATTGAGCAAGTTCTAGTGAGGACTTGTTGATCAGATTTGAGGCAAGTCTTGGTAAAGACTTGAGAGTAGTTTGAGCAAGTTCTAGAGAGAACTTGTGGATAGATTTGAGGTAAGTATTTTGAAGACTTATGAGCAGAGTTGATTGATTGATTAGTTCAAACCTTGAGTTAAGGTTTGGGGCAGATATAGCAAAGTTGATTTGTGATTGGATCAAGATTTGTGTTAAGGCTTGAGGACAAAGTTAAGGACAGGTTCGTGCTAGACCAAAGACAAAGATTGAGTAGATTTGTGCTAGATCGAAAGACTGTGTTTAGTGCAGATTTGAGATAGAGATTAAGCAAATTTATGCTGGACAGAAGGACTATATTTAGTATAGATTTGAGATAGAGATTGAGCAGATTTGTGCTAGACTGAAGGACTATGTTTAGTGCATATTTGAGACAAATATTGAGCATATTTGTGCTAGATCGAAGGACTGTGTTTAGTGCAGATTTGAGATAGATATTGAGCATATTTGTGCTAGACCGAAGGACTATGTTTAGTGTAGATTTGACAAAGCTAATATCAAGATTTGAAGGTGAAAAATTTGAGGATAATAGTATCCAATGGATAGAGATCCATTAGCTAGGGTAGTGAGGAAAAATATCTTCTGAGTGAGGATTAGAGTCTTTAGTGGAGAGAGATCCACAAGCCAAAGCAGTGGAGGCAGTAGTCTTCTAAAGGATCACCAACTAGAGCAAAGGAGGAGTTATCCTATGGATAGAGATCCACAAACCAGATTAGGGGATTGGTGTCTTGTTTGTACAAAAGTCCATAAACATTATAATAGGGAAAATATTCCCAAGAGATTTGTTGAGAAAATTTTAGTGAAATATTTTCTCCATGGACGTAGCCCACGTTGGATGAACCATGTTAAATTGGTGTCTCTATTGTGTGTGGTGATTTATGCATTGCTTTTATTATTGTTGTTGATATTGCCATTTAGAAGGCATCCATGCAATAATTCGTGAATCTAAAGGAAAAATCATTCATTGTGGTGATAGAAAAGGAAGAAGGAAATTCATGCAATTTAAACCCTTTGGAGGGCAAGATAAGGTGTAAATGCATGAGGCGTGTGTCTAGTGTATCCAAATTGCTAGTTAGCATAGTTGGCAACTGAGGCAAAGTTAAGGCATTTTCATGGCAAAAGGTTGGGGTTTCAAATCCCCGTGAGGACATTTTGAGGAAGGTCTGTTTCATTTTTTGAGCGTCGGGTCTTGCAAAGATTGTTTAGTGAGGAGCCTACGCCTTTAGAATTGTGTGGACATGTGGCCCAACAATTGCTAGAGTGCAACGACAACAACGAGGTTGTGGGTTTGAGGCGCTGCCAAAGCACACACCATTCATTTTTGCACATGGGCCAAAGGAACTAAGGTAAGAATTATTTTTTGGTTTAATTAATATTCACGCCAAATATTTGGGGAGCACATTAGGTCACGTGAATAATAGAGTGCTTTGGAAAGGAGGAAATTATAAGGTGTTTAGAGTTTATATTAATTTTTGGGCATTTAAAATTAATTAAGGTTGGAGTGATAAGGATATTAAGGTTTTAATTTCTAAATATTATTTTGAAATTATAAAGGAATTTTTCTTCTATTGATTGATTTGGAGTTATTAAAGAAGATTGATGTTTGTGTGTTGAAAAGTAATTGAACAAGGTTGGAGATAATAAGGTGTATTTGAGTTTTGTTAATTTATGTAAGGGTGAATTTATTTTGAGGAAATCATTTGAGTAAGAATATTTGAGTGAAGGTATTTTCTATCTAACCTTTGAGATTGGCAAAGAGGTTGATTGTGATTGAGACAGGTTTTAAGGTTATTTCTCCATCAAGAAAAAGGTATGGACACATCTTACTTATGAGTGAAATATTGTTGGGTTGGATTTTGTGAATGCTAAGTTGGAGTGTGAGATTGTTTGATAAGCAGTATTGGAAATATTTGAGTAAACCTTCATGTGCATGATTAGGATTTTTGAAAAGATCATGAGTATCATTGTTATGTGAATTTGGAATCATCTTGAGTCAAGGTTGAGTTCCATTGTGTGAGTTGTTGAAAGCATTGTGAAACACTTGTTTAGGGTTTGTAATCAAGTAGTGTTTCATTGAATGATTGGTTGTGTGAAGTTGGTTGAGCATAATTGATTGAAAGCATTAGAGTGATAGTGAAACAAATTATTCTTTATTCTTAATTTATTTTAAGAGAGTTTGGAAGTGATTGAGTGTTGTGTGAGAGTGAAACATATTGAGTCTCTAATAATTCTCTATATGTTTCTATGGTTAAACAAGAGATTTTGAAAGTGATTGAGCATTATTGTGAAAGTGAAACATATTGAGTCTCTAACCATTCTCTATATGTTTCTGTGAGATTAAAACAAGATTTCATGTGAAACTTGTTTGTGTGATTAAAGAGGTTTTCTATGATAGATTGAGTTGAGTTGAGGAAGATTTTGTGAAATATTAAAGATATATTTGAGTAAGATTTTATGGAAGCTTACAATGCAAATTTGAGGGAAGTCTTGGTGAAGACTTGTTAAGCAGATTGAGCAAGTTCTAGTGAGGACTTGTTGAGCAGATTTGAGGTAAGTCTTGGTGAAGAATTGTTGAGCAGATCGAGGAAGTTCTAGTGAGGACTTGTTGATCAGATTTGAGGCAAGTCTTGGCAAAGACTTGAGAGTAGTTTGAGCAAGTTCTAGAGAGAACTTGTGGATAGATTTGAGGTAAGTATTTTGAAGATTTATGAGCAGAGTTGATTGATTGATTAGTTCAAACCTTGAGTTAAGGTTTGGGGTATATCTAGCAAATTTGATTTGTAATTGGATCAAGATTTGTGTTAAGGCTTGAGGACAGAGTTGAAGATAGGTTTGTGCTAGACTAGAGATAGAGATTGAGCAGATTTGTGCTAGACTAAAGGATTTTGTTTAGTGCAAATTTGAGATAGTGATTGAGCAAATTTGTGCTAGACCAAAGGACTGTATTTAGTGCAGATTTGTTCTAGACCAAAGGACTATGTTTAGTGCAGATTTGAGACAAATATTGAGCATATTTGTGATAGATCGAAGGAATGTGTTTAGTGCAGATTTGAGATAGATATTGAGCAGATTTGTGCTAGATCGAAGGACTATGTTTAGTGTAGATTTGACAGAGCTAAGATCAAGATTTGGAGGTGAAAAAGTAGAGGATAATAGTCTCCAGTAGATAAAGATCCATTAGCTAGGGTAGTGAGGAAAAATATCTTCTGAGTGAGGATAGGAGTCTTCAGTGGAGAAAGATCCACAAGCCAAAGCAGTGGAGGTAGTAGTCTTCTAGAGGATCACCAACCAGAGCAAAGGAGGAGTTATCCTACGAATAGAGATCCACAAACCAGATTAGGGGATTGGTGTCTCATTTGTACAGAGGTCCATAAACATTGTAATAGGGAAAATATTCCCAAGAGATTTGTTGAGAAAATTTTAGTGAAATATTTTATCCATGGACGTAGCCCACATTTGATGAACCACGTTAAATTGGTGTCTCTATTGTGTGTGGTGATTTATGCATTGCTTTGATTATTGTTGTTGATATTGTCATTTAGAAGGCATCCATGCAATAATTCATGAATCTAAAGGAAAAATCATGCACTATGGTGATAGAAAGGGAAGAAGGAAATTCATGTGATTTAAACCCTTTGGAGGGCAAGCTAAAGTGTAAATGCATGAGGTACATGTCTAGCGTATCCAAATCGCTAGTTAGCGCAGTTGGCAACTGAGACAGAGTTAAAGCATTTTCATGGCAAAAGGTTGGGGTTTCAAATCCCCACGAGGACATTTTGAGGAAGGTCTATTTCATTTTTTGAGCACCGGGTCTTGCAAATATTATTTAGTGAGGAGCCTACACCTTTAGAATTGTGTGGACATGTGGCCCAACAACTGCTAGAGTGCAGCAACAACAGTGAGGTTGTGGGTTCGAGGCGTTGCCAAAGCGCACACCATTCATTTTTGCACATGGGCCAAAGGAACTAAGGTAAGCATTAATTTTTGGTTTAATTAATATTCATGCCAAGGTTTGGGGAGCACATTAGGTCATGTGAATAATAGAGTGCTTTGGAAATGAGAAAATTATAAGGTGTTTAGAGTTTATATTAATTTTTGGGCATTTAAAATTAATTAAGGTTGGAGTGATAAGGATATTAAGGTTTTAATTTCTATATATTATTTTGAAATTATAAAGGAATTTTTCTTCTATTGATTGATTTGGAGTTATTAAAGAAAATTGATGTTTGTGTGTTGAAAGGTAATTGGACAAGGTTGGAGATAATAATGTGTATTTAAATTTTGTTAATTTATGTAAGGGTGAATTTATTTTGAGGAAATCATTTGAGTAAGAATATTTGAGTGAAGGTATTTGCTATCTAACCATTGAGATTTGCAAAGAGGTTGATTGTGATTGAGACAGGTTTTAAGGTTATTTCTCCATCAAGAAAAGGTATGGACACATCTTACTTATGAGTGAAATATTGTTGGGTTGGATGTTGTGAATGCTAAGTTGGAGTGTGAGATTGTTTGATAAGCATTTTTGGAAATATTTGAGTAAAATTCATGTGCATGATTAGGGTTTTTGAAAAGATCATGAGTATCATTGTTATGTGAATTTGGAATCATCTTGAGTCAAGGTTGAGTTCCATTGTGTGAGTTGTTGAAAGCATTGTGAAACACTTGTTTAGGGTTTGTAATCAAGTTGTGTTTCATTGAGTGATTGGTTGTGTGAAGTTGGTTGAGCATAATTGATTGAAAGCATTGGAGTGATAGTGAAACAAATTATTCTTTATTCTTAATTGATTTGAAGAGAGTTTGGAAGTGATTGAGTGTTGTGTGAGAGTGAAACATATTGAGTCTCTAATCATTCTCCATATGTTTCTATGGTTAAACAAGAGATTTTGAAAGTGATTGAGCATTATTGTGAAATTGAAACATATTGAGTCTCTAACCATTCTCTATATGTTTTCGTGAGATTAAAACAAGATTCCGTGTGAAACTTGTTTGTGTGATTAAAGAGGTTTTCTGTGATAGATTGAGTTGAGTTGAGGAAGATTTTGTGAAATATTAAAGACATATTTGAGTAAGATTTTGTGGAATCTTACAATGAAGATTTGAGGTAAGTCTTGGTGAAGACTTGTTAAGCAGATTGAGCAAATTCTAGTGAGGACTTGTTGAGCAAATTTGAGGTAAGTCTTGGTGAATAATTGTTGAGTAGATCGAGCAAGTTCTAGTGAGGACTTGTTGATCAGATTTGAGGCAAGTCTTGGCAAATACTTGAGAGCAATTTGAGCAAGTTCTAGAGAGAACTTGTGGATAGATTTGAGGTAAGTCTTTTGAAGACTTATGAGTAGAGTTGATTGATTGATTAGTTCAAACCTTGAGTTAAGGTTTGGGATAGATCTAGCAAATTTGATTTGTGATTGGATCAAGATTTGTGTTAAGGCTTGAGGACAGAGTTGAGCACAGGTTTGTGCTAGACCAGAGACAAATATTGAGCAAATTTTTGCTCGACCGAAGGACTGTGTTTAGTGTAGATTTGAGATAGATATTGAGCAAATTTGTGCTATACCAAAGGATTGTATTTAGTGCAAATTTGAGATAGATATTGAGCAGATTTGTGCTAGACCAAAGGACTATGTTTAGTGCAGATTTGAGAAAAATATTAAGCATATTTGTGCTAGACCGAAGGACTATGTTTAGTGCATATTTGAGATAGATATTGAGCAGATTTGTGCTAGATCGAAGTACTATGTTTAGTGTAGATTTTACAGAGCTAAGAGCAAGATTTGGAGGTGAAAAAGCAGAGGATAATAGTATCCAGTGGATAGATATCCATTAGCTAGGGTAGTGAGGAAAAATATCTTCTGAGTGAGGATAGGAGTCTTCAATGGAGAGAGATCCACAAGCCAAAGCAGTGGAGGTAGTAGTCTTCTAGAGGATCACCAACCAGAGCAAAGGAGAGTTATCCTATGGATAGACATCCACAAACTAGATTAGGGGATTGGTGTTTCGTTTGTACAAAGGTCCATAAACATTGTAATAGAGAAAATATTTCCAAGAGATTTGTTGAGAAAATTTTAGTGAAATATTTTCTCCATGTACGTAGCCGACATTGGATGAACCATGTTAAATTGGTGTCTCTATTGTGTGTGGTGATTTATACATTGCTTTGATTATTGTTTTTGATATTGCCATTTATATATTGCATAATATTGTTTGGGAAAGAAAAGTAAAAAGTGGTATTATATTGTTCACACCCCCTCTCAGTATAAGCTTGTGTTCTTTAGCTATGCCTTGCTAATTGATTATACCATTCAATGGCTATGTCTGAAAGGGTAGTAACGAATGTTCGTAATAGTAAGGCATTGTTATTTTGCAATTGGAAACATGAATTCATAAAGCTTGTTATGTGTTCCTGCGCATCTTCATAACCCTTGACCTTATGCAATATAGATATTTTGAAATGTTTGGGATAAGCTGGATTTGGTATTGAAGGACACAAAGGTTGATTGTGGATCTTGCTTAAGGTGGATTTTTATCGACCATATCTTATTTTTCAAGAGATTTTATTCTCTCTGTAAGCACATTGTAAGCTTGAGAAGAATTATCTCTACCTCCTGAAGGGATCTTCGAGGTACAAGCGGGGGTAAGTTCCTTTGATATTGATGTGGTCGATTGTATTCATAGACCATGTCTACTAAGGATGGTTTAGGATACTGCTGATCCTAATCATCTGGATCTGACTCTTGATACTGATCATGCTCAAGAAGATTTAGTTGGTGGTGCTACTATTTCTTAGATACATGATGTGATGTGTGGTGAGTGTTATTATCTACTTGTCTAGTGCGTAGCTCAGGGTGAGAAATAGCACATATCTCATTAGGTTGCTACCTATAATCACTTTTTGGATGTAAATCTACTCAAGCTAATACATTCACTCGCTCTTCTTGCTCCTTTTGATCAAGGATGCGTTTCTCTCTTAAGTGATGTTTATACAAGCACTAATGAAGTAACCTCTATATTTCCACCTCTTCCCATTCTAAGTTCTCTAAATGCTCACATTCAGTGCGTAAGTCCTCCAATTTATCTTGGAGTATTTGTTCTCTTTGAACTGCATAAAGTATACGTATCTAATCTGCTCAATCTATCATATAGGATCTTTGGCTTCGTAACTCCATGTGAGGAGTCTTAGTAGTATGAGTTATGATGGAAGGATCTGCTATAATCTTTTATCTATATATTGAGGCTACATTATTATTATGCTCTACTCCGCTTTGTGCCCGCATATATGGATGGGATATTTATACTACATGGGCATTTAGAACATTCACTCTAGGCATAAGTATATTGCACTATATCTTCACTATGTGCACTTTCGAAATGAGAATGAGTAGTAGAGGTGGCCCTATGTATTGATATTATAGGAGCTTGTGCTAGGTGATCAAGCTTATGAGTTCCCTATGGTCGATCAGGAGGCATACCATTCACACCGATACTATGAAAATCTATTAAATTTTCTCCATGCTTAGAGCAATTTGGTGTTCTTATGGGTATGTGATTAAGCGCATCCCCTATTTTTTACCCCTCATTGGGCAGGTTTGATCTATGACCATCATGTGAAGATTGGGGTCTTGAAACCCCCTCATTTAGGTCATGAGAAGAACCTAGATTTGGTCTTCTAGTTGGGATTTCTTGATGATATCCCTTGTGTGTGGTGTTGTATCCTCTAAGACTACTCAAAGTTCATTTAGGTATGTTATAGGTAGGTGTGTTGCCTCTAGGGTGGTATGGGTCCTCTGGTGCATTGGGTACCATATCAGTCGTGGATCAAGGGTGGCCCCATGTAGTGACCATAACCTTATGAATTATCTCTTGGGTAAGTTTTAAGAAATAGAAAAAGTAAATAAGGTGTTTATCTCTTTTAATTTTTGCTTGTATTTCCTAAACTTGTCTTGTGTGTTATGGTTTGTTGTGAATACGATCTGAAATCTTATCATGTTTGAAGTAGTTGATGATACTCTTGATTTGTTTAAGGTTTTCACTTGTATACTTGCACACACCAAAATATGGGGATGAAATCCATATTCGATGAGGTAGCACAAGTACTATAGATCCTCACCCAACACACTATGGTCAGTGATACACCCTCTAAAGAGGAGTGCATGCAATTTTACACAGATAGGATAGTTCTTGGATTGGACTTGGCCATGGACAGGTAATAAAAAACTCAATCAACAAGCCAACCAAGTGGTAATAACTTCCACCATTGATCTTGATCAGTTGGTTAGATGTGAGAGCCCAACACAACTAATGTCTACACTTGAGTCATGGTGTGTGGTATGTTTTTTAATTTGCATAGAAACAAATGTGCATCAAACAATATTCATGATATTTTCACCTACATGCATATAAAGCACATTTTATATTCAGATATGCGATATGATATATGTTTTAGATTAAGAAAATGCAATACAAATTCAGGCTCCAAGCATGCACACCTAACAAGCAATTTAAACAAGGGTCACTTCTATGGATAGCAGGCAACAAACTTAGCCACTGTTCATAGGAGTAGTCATATTTTCTAATCGTTGGCTTCTGGGGTGGCTAACAACATAGGCCACTATTCCCAACAATAGTTAGAAGTAAACATAAGAAATTCATTGATTTATCCTTTAGAACTTTCTCTAAGTGTTGTATTTAATTCTAAAATTGATTTTAAAAAACACAGAGAAAACAGAACAAAAAAATATAGAGAGAATCACTTACAAGTGAATCCTCATATGAAGAAGAAAGTTGTTGCCTAATTTGTTGTGTTTTTTGACACTAAAAATTAGGGCGACTGCGATGCTAGCTGCTAGAGCCGATGGTGGTTGGGATTGCTAGATGTTGTCACTCTAAGTGATTGTACCTGCATTAAGGAAAAATATAGAAACATTAGTAAGCAACAAAAAATAGGGTGGTCCCACCGTGATTGCCACTGAAGGAAGCTAAAAATATAACATCTATGCAATATGTAATCAAATAAGCATGATAAAGCATGTAATCCAAGTGCAAAGAAATAAAGGTAAAATAAATGTGCCCATATTTATTGATATTTATGAAATCCTCTTTACAACAAGGTTACAAAAACATCCCTCTTAGGGATTGACCATTGTGATACATATTACAATCCACAATTCTTGTGGTAGATGTCTTCAATAGACTCTTAGGATCCTCAAAATTTGATTATAGGAGGGATTACTCCTGGAACCTCTACTTTGTGATGTTTTGAAGATCATCTCCAAAGTGAAATGTTCCTATTAAGACATGAACCTACGCATAAGGAAACTCACAAAGCATTAATAACAAAGGTGTAGCCTCTCAAGATGAGGCTATATTTGTGATATATGCAAGATATGAAAGAAATGCTTAAAGACATGCAAAGATAAATTGAATACTAGAAATAAAATATGAAGTAATGCATGAAAATATATAAATAAGCATAAATATCTACTAATGAATAATTAATTTATGTTAAGAAAGTAGGTAATGTACATGAAATGACAAATCTATGATCTAAATGCAAGAAAATATCTCTCAGACCTTGATTATTGATGATCAGAGTAGTCGGCTCTGTTAGCTACTATCAGCGTTTGCAGCGGTGCCTGCAGGCCGCTATAAAAAATAGTGGTCATGGGGCAGGGGTTCTTATATTTGAATCCTCGACTTGGATTGATCAATTTTGAAGCACAATTGGTGTTCACAAGGTTGATTGTGTCTTAAGACATAGTTTGGTGGTGGATTGTCTTAGATTCACAGTGAATTGGTGAAGAACCATAACAAGATTATCCCTTAGGCCTTTTAAAGCTCCATTGATGCATGAATAGTTGTCATTATGTAATTGAACAACACCTTGCTACACCTCACAAGAATGTAAAGTCACTCTTCATTCGATAGGGCTTCACTGCAATGAATTCTAGATCATTTCTCTAATTTTTGGGTGCCTTAAATAGACTTCACAAATTTTCATCTTGGCTCCTCAAGGAAGCCAAGATCAAGATTTTTTTGGCATGGAGCCATTCGGGTGAGGATTTTGAAAGCTTCATAGATGTAACTACCCAAGAAACCATTGCAAATTGGTTAAATACAAATAATTTCACTTGGCTCGGGGAGCCTGAGTTTGTTATAGGGTTAGCCGCTATCGATAGGTGTGGCTATGGGTAAGTTACCCATAGCCGCTATTGACAAGCATGGCTAGCCTATAGCCACTATGATCATTAGTGACTATGATGACAACTATTATTAATGTCAGCTTCTAGAGCTGCATAGGACTAGGCTGCCCTAAATGAGTGGTTAGAACCACTGTTGGGTCTTAAAAAGGTCCAAGATCAATCATATGGTATACAAAGACGTCCATATGAGTAGCCTCCTAAACATGACATGTTTTAGGTGTCTACAATTATAACAAATGAAGAAAATAGAAAATTTTAGACACCAGATTACAGCCACTAATCCTCCATCCTAACCATTCCACCATCCACTTGTCCACCATACACCTTTCCTGCCAATTATTTGGCCTGATTCCACATTTCCTGCCATTTCATAACCCAATTGGGCTTATTTTAATATTATTTTATATTTAATATAATATTTAATATTATATTATAATATATTTATTATAAAATATGTATTTATAAACCCAATTAACCACAACCATCCGATCCAATCTAATCTCCACCGTCCATCTTCATTAATCCATGCCACACTTAAAGTATAATCTCAGCCCTAGGATATGATTTAATATTAGCCACACGATCTAAAGTGTTGAGCTAAAACCCTAAGAAATCCTAAGGTTGGATTATAAGTAGGGGCATTTGCAAATGCCCAAACCCTAGAACTGGAACCTTGAGATTAGAAGTTGCACCTCAGAGGAGTCATTGTTGAAGCCCTAGCGAAGTTGAGAGAGATAAAGTTTGAAGATCTAAAGCCCTAGCTAAGCCAACAAGACTTTTGTTGTTCTAGTTGTACCCCATTCATCCTCCCTCACTGTCATAGCCCTCATCCATCTGTTGCATTCATCGCCACCCCCTAGATCTACTTCAGTAGATTTTTCCCTAACCCGTAGGTGCCCTCCAGAGCTTGCGAGGCTTGCTGTAGAGCCTACGAAGTGCTCACCAAAGCCTACTATATTTCGTAGGTGCTCTCCAGAGCCTACTGTTTCTTGTAGGTGCACATTAGAGCTTGCAAAGCTCATATAAAAGCCTTACAAGTGCATGTCTGAGCCTACTAAAACTATAGAAATACAAATTTGAGCATGCTACACCACACCAACTACAAAAACAAAATGAAAGCAAGGATTTTCAGAAGCACAAAAGTCATCGATTTCATCGCTAAGGTTTTTGAAGCATTCTAAAAAAATTTAAAAGATTACGCAGACATTAAATAGCATGTACAAAAAACCATAGGTGCTCTACTACACCTGGTAGGTGCCTTGCTATGCCTGGTGTTGATTAGAAGCATTCGGTTGCATTTCCTGCACAAACTACCCTGACTATTTTGGCCATATCTCACTCATCCAGTGTCGGATTGGGCTAAAATTTTTAGTGTAGGTTTCTGACATGCCATAGCATGTCTCCACAAGTTTTTAGGTCAATTGGAGCAACATAGATCTTAGAATGACTTCACCAAAATAAAGGTTTCCAAGTAAGTTCCATAACCCTAGTTTGGCATTTTGCGATTTACGTATTCTGTATATTTCTGTAGTTTTTCGTTATTTCTGGGTTATAAAAAGAGCTTAACACTAATTAAACTGGTAAATAATCCTTATCAAGTCACATTTAGGGTTTGTGTGTATTTCATTATATAAAATTCATTTCTTATTCTGAAGTTGTAGATCTAAGTGATTTGTTTGTATTTTTGAGTGCATGTGAAACAAAAAAGCATCCTAGATTTCACATTTTAGAGTTAAATATTACTTTAATTTTGCATATCTAAATAGGAACAACATCTTGATGCATAAAGTAATCCTACCCTAGGCTGGCCCCTTTGGCAGAGAGGTGGATGAACCCTCCGATTACTCTTGTGATTTTAATAACTTGTAGGTAAGGGATTTTAAGGGTGTACTCTATGCTATTTAGGTGAAATTTACATCTTTGTGTTGGCTTCTAATTTAGATCAGTAAATTTAGTGATATTTAATATTGTTTGCACACCATAGAGAACAAGAGATCTAATACAATTAATCACACACACTTGCACGATTCACATTTTTAACAGTAGTGGCTGGATTTCATCACCAACCATTGCTTGAGATTTGGTGACAGTGGTCGTGATTTCCATCCACCAATCTCTGCCCTAGAAACCATAGGACTACCCCCAAGAAAACTTGTTGGAGGTCATTACCAACAAGAATCTCGTTGCCTTGACCAACCATAGTTTTTACCTTTGTTTTCTTTAAACAAGATTAAGTTACATCAAAACACACAAGCCAACAATTCTAAAAATAATCTCACATTAACGAAAGAAAATAATTAATGAACAAGGTAAGCCACACACGGTGAAACCTAGGATTGATTTTTTTCTTTACTTTAAATTTTGAAAAAGTTTTTAGTTTGTGTGATTTAGATTAAACTTTGAATCTTTGGTTTAATTACTTTATGGTACTAACAAGACATCAAAATAAAATAATAAATCAAAGTAGTTTAATGGAAAACATTTCCCATGCCTCCGCTACTTCGGTAGCCCCATCCAATATGGTTTAGACTACTTCGTCTAGATCATCATATCCATACCTACCTCAAGTAGGAACCCTTCCACACAATGTGGAGACACCCACCACCTACATAGGCATGGATAAAGTGAAGTCCATCTACAAGTATTCTAACTATGTGTTAGAGCCCCTTAGCCAAGAGGGTTTTGAAGAACCCAAACTGGCTACCTCCTACCTTACCCAAGGATATCATAATTCGGGTTACAAATATGGTATACCTTCTTCCATGAGCCAACCGCAACAAAGCCCAAGTGTTCCAAAAACTTACTCCACATCCACCTATTCCAACCCATTGTATGAGAAGCATGTCAATGCTGCCTCACAAGTTCCTAACCCCCAAGTTGTCACATCAAATGCAACTTGCACCATGCCTCCATCAACCCATTCCATTCCTATGAGTCCACCCATCCATAGTCCTCATACATCATATCCTTTTCTTCATTCACAATCATTTCCTCACCAATCCCATCATCATCAAATTCATTCCATGAACCCCAATTCATCACACTTCCAACAACACATTCAATCTCATCCATTCATTAATCCATTCGTCAAATCTCAAATCACTCAACAAGCCAACCAAGGCTTACATTCAAATTTTCAACACATTGAAATTCTACAACAAATTTTAACTTGACTAACTAACATTGAGTTATAATTGAGCCATCTTCAGTGTCAGTAATCACAACAGTTGAAACATCCAAGTTCACAACCCACATCTCAAGTTTTTACACTTGTACCACAAATTCAAAGTCCAACACACTTGGACACAAGCACCAAGCACCCCAAAAATCCTCATCGCAACTACACAAGACTTTTAGAATCTTATGCAGCCATTTTTCAAAGGCTTTATGAAGCACAAGAGATTCTACTTCCAGAAATAAAATCAAGTGATCCTAACAAGCAATATGCAAAGAATTACAAGAAGCACTTGTATTGTCCTTATCATCAACAAGCAGGCCATGATATCAACAACTGTAAAGTATTCAAAAATGTGGTCCAAGACCTTATTGGTCTGAAAGTCTTCACCCCAAATGGTCCAACTAACTCATCTAATTAGGACATCGGTATCAACTCAATCACCAAGGAAAGTAGGGACTCTAATGATATCACATCCTCCTAGTCATCCACATCATTTCAATTTCAAAAAGCTCCAAAGGCACTTAAGCCCTTTGGTCACATTCAATTTCAAAAAGCCCCAAAGGTCTTAACCCCTTTGGTCACATTCAAATTTCAAAAATCCCTAAAGGTCTTAACCCCTTTGGTCACATTCAATTTTCAAAAATCCCCAAAGGTCTTAACCCCTTTGGTCACATTCAATTTTCAAAAATCCCCAAAGGTCTTAACCCCTTTGGTCACATTCAATTTCAAAAATCCCCAAAGGCACTTAAGCCCTTTGGTCACATATCAATTTTCAAAAAGCCCCAAAGGCACTTAAGCCCTTTGGTCACATATCAATTTTCAAAATGCCCCAAAGGCACTTAAGCCCTTTGGTCACATATCAATTTTCAAAATGCCCCAAAGGCACTTAAGCCCTTTGGTCACATATCAATTTTCAAAAATCCCCAAAGGTCTTAAGCCCATTTGGTCACATTCAATTTCAAAAAGCCCCAAAGGTCTTAACCCCTTTGGTCACATTCAAATTTCAAAAATCCCCAAAGGTCTTAACCCCTTTGGTCACATTCAATTTTCAAAAAGCTCCAAAGGCACTTAAGCCCTTTGGTCATAAGCTTCCCAGGCTAGGGGAGTAGAAACACTATGCCAATGAACATCATACACTTGAAAGCGTTCCATGCTTACTGTGATTACTAAATACGTATATATACATGGTTTTTTTACAAAAAAAAAAAAAACATATCATTCACATAGGCATGCCCACATTGCATACATTCCATTTGCATTTCTACTTAGGTGTTTGACATACATTTTCATTTTTACATTCATGCATTGCTTCATTTGCATACATTAAATCATACATATTCCATGACATTGTACACTTTCCATTTTCATATAAATACTCCATTGCATTAGGCATATACATGTGCATTCATCCCATCCCATGTTCAGTGATCTAGCATAGTAATGATGATATGGTCATAAATAAAAAGTCAAGTTATAACAATTGGGGGTACCTAGTTTGAAGAAATCATGTGACCCTCAAAAAAGCCATAGGTAAAACCACATCCCATGTCAAAAACCATAAGGCCTAGATTTTCAAACACTCAGCCATTACTAGTGTAACAAGCAACATCCAAATGAATGTCTGATTTTATTTAGGACCAAAAACACAATTTATACACTAAGAAAGTCTCGAGCATGGCCAATCAATCATGAAACAGTCTTGAAAAATTCACATTACATCACATCTTAAAAACATTATGAGATAGGGGGGCTAGTACCATCCTTGGGTAGTACCTTGAAGCAAAAAGGAGATATCCCTCGCTTGTCCCATTACACAACATAGTCCAAAAATAGTGGTTTTCACCACTACCAACATTGCTCCAAACATAAACATAAAAACATAGAGTAGTAAGGATAGGGTCAAAATTCTCATCACACCTCGGTTGAGAATTCGATTCCCCAAAGATCTATACAAAATTAACAAATAAAATCCCAAACACCCTTGATCCCTAAATTCATAAGGATTCATACTACACGCCCCTGACAAGGATGGGTAGTCATCCCCAAGGCCTAAAATATCAATCCCATAGGACTATGGAGTGAATCTCCATCGGGGCTATAGACGCTTGACTGGTAGTGGAGTAATCTCATGCAAGGTGACATGTCTCTCCTCTAAAAAGGGAGACCTCTGAACGCACATAAGGACAGGCTAGCCTCAGGTCATATCCATAATAGGTCATGTCTAAATCCACTCATAATAGGTTAATGAAATTCACATGTACACACACTAATACTTGATTGGATAGGGTCATTGTCACGCTTAAAACTTGGTAATTGAACCTCACTCGCACACACATTTGGTACTAAAGAAAGTTAGACAACCTAGTGAGTTTGGTTGGTGACACCAGTATGTTTGAGTCTTTGAAAACCTTTCAGTCTTCCATATCAACATCCATGTCTTCTTCCATATCAACATCCATGTATTCATCCATATCTTCTTCCATGTCAACATCCATGCCTTCATTACAAGTTAAAGTTTCATAAAGCCACTGCAATGGGTACCCCCAATTGATAAACAATGGACACAAAAAAAAATGGTCATTAAAATTTTTGAACTATAAAAGATCATTCGAATACCATGCATTCATCTCATATAGTTTAGATTCATTATACATTTACTTGCATTAATCATCCATAGCACATCATATAACTTGCATGAATCATCCATATAAAAATTATGCATATACATCATTATTAGCTTGCATTAATTACCCATTAAGCATTCCGTCAAAACATTTTCATAAAACATGCATAAAACATTCATAAGATAGGCATTGCATTCACACAAAAATACAACACAAAAGTAAAAGCCATGTATGTATATATATTAAACTCGCATATGCAAAGAACACTAGAAAGTTCAAACATCATCACAACTAGGGGGTGCTCAAGGTTTCACACCTTTCCCCCCAATCAAACAAACATCAACACAACTTGGGGGGTGTTCAAGGTTTCACACCTTTCCCCTAATCAAACATCATCACAAATAGGGGGTGCTCAAGGTTTCACACCTTTCCCCCAATCAAACAAACATCAACACAACTTGGGGGTGCTCAAGGTTTCATACCTTTCCCCCAATCAAACAAACATCAACACAACTTGGGGGTGTTCAATGTATCACACCTTTCCCTTAACCAAACATCAACACAACTAGGGGGGTGCTCAAGGTTTCACACTGTAGCACCCTAAAATTGGCGCAGTAAAACTTAGTAAATAATTAAAATTACCTTAGTAATAATTCAAATTCAAATTTCAACCCCAAAACCGCTCCCAAACCGCTTGCTACCCGTTTCCTTGTTTTTCGTGCCATTTTTAGAGTTTGTTTCATCCGTTGGACGAT
Organism: Wollemia nobilis; assembly: GCA_028583015.1. Classification (NCBI taxonomy): domain Eukaryota; kingdom Viridiplantae; phylum Streptophyta; class Pinopsida; order Araucariales; family Araucariaceae; genus Wollemia; species Wollemia nobilis. The sequence continues at coordinate 19,215,107 of JAQPPZ010000521.1, forward strand.
ATCGTCTCCGATCAGACGATATCGCCTCAGATCGGACGATTTCGTCTAGAGCAGAACGTCCAGACGATTTCGTCCCAAAACTAATTTTTCATAATTAGCTTCTGTTTCAACAGCTTCTCTAACTCGGGCAGAGACGCGTCTGCACCGTTAGAGTCTCCCCCATTGGAGATCTCCCAAAATGGGATGATCTCCAACCTCCCAACCTCTTTCCTATGCCTATTTAATCTTAGGCCCTCCCCTTGACATTCCCCTGGCTGAATTTTTTTGTACTTTAAGTTTTACATGCTTCAGGATATCCTAGATTATTGTTCGCCTTTGTCCCTTTTTGAATTTTCTTGCAGGAACTTTGTTATTCTTCAGCCGGAGCAAAGCTCAGATCGTCGCAGATGATCCTGTCCAATTCGAGATGATTTCGTACCAATCCGAGATGATTTCGACTACAGTCAACATTGGGGGCAATCAGTGCCCAAAGTTTGCGTTTCTTTACTCTTTTTTGTTGTTTTGCTTTGCATTAGTTAAGCTTATTACTTCTTTGCATCTTGGAGTTCACCTCATGTAGCCTAGATGCATAATAAAGTCAAAGTTAGTCATTAAAACCATGCATTTTACTTAATTTGTTATCTAAAGTTGTCATTCTAGCATTCATACTTTCATTTCTATCATTTTCCCTTGCTTTTGCAATTGTATTTTTTGTTCTTGGTATCCATTTCTGCAATTGCAGGTCTCCAAATTCCGACAATTCGTCAGATCTCAGACGATCCTGTCAGATCAGAGACGATCCTGTCAAATTCCAGACGATCTGGACTGCTTCAAAAATTAGAATCTCCATCAGACATCCGGATCAGGTATGGCTCTTTAATCTAGCTTATTCTCTCTATTTTCTGTTCAAATCTATTTTTTGTATTCATATAATCAGCATTTCATATAGAATAACTTATATTCATTTGGCCAAACCTAGGACTTGGATGTTTAAAGCTAAAATTGAACACATTAAACTCATTCCCAACCTAGGCGTGGAAACTGCCACTAAACGTTTCCTGGTGAACCCCACCATCCGTCAAAAAATCACCTTAATACCCCTCCCCCGAGAGGCGGGACCTTCAAAGGGCCTCTCAGTCCGAGGTACCGTCCCATCCTTTTCCCATCCTCCTTTCGGGCATGGATCCTTTAGCCTGAAGGTAAGGATGCAAAAAATTTGGAGCGATACATTTTGGTGAACCCGACGTGAAACTAAAACCTTTTGAAAAAAAAAAAAAAAACAAAAACATAGATGCATTTAAAATCATTAGAAAAATACTAAGTTGCATATCATGTCTAGATGGTAGCTCCTAAGAAAATACTAGCAGTTACTATAAATGTTGCAAATCAATTAATAGCCATAGAAGTTAATTATGTGCTTAGTGTGCCTGAAATAGATAGAAACCAACTTCTGTGGAAAGAACTTGATAGGAGGCTAGGTGTCATTTCATCTAGATCAACCGAACTTAGACAAATCAAGAGGTTTGCCCTAGATAGGATCCTGGATCCTCATCAACTCATTGTTTATCATGAACTTCAGAGAGCCTGCCATAGGTGGTTAGCTTATAGGAGAGCTCTTGTGTCTTCAGAATTGTTCACCTTCGAGGAATACCTCGAGAACGTAGCTGTTATACACCAATTCCTAGGTCGTGTAGAAGATCAAGAGGTCATTCTTACGGATAGGGAAATATGGAATAGAGTTCCTAGGGCTATGTTATATCGAGAGTATTGCCATGAAATTTATTTCTACCAACCAGAATCTGAGATAGATAATATCACTATAGCACTTTTTGTCAAATTCTTGAAAGAAAATTTTCAATTTGAAGAAGAACACTTCATGACTCCTGAAGAACTTGAGCCCATTAATGATATTTATAAATTGTTTATAGAAAACTAGATCATTGCTTTCATTATTATTATTTCTTGCATTTAGTGTGTTGTTTGTTATCTTTATAATATTGTTACAAAAACAAGAAAAACCAAAACATAACAAAAACCAAAAACATTTTATTTCAAATACTATAGTAGGTATATAATTAAAATATATACCTCTTAAGCTTGTTGCATATATATATATATATATATATATATATATATATATATATATATATATATCTGAAATCTAAATTTAAGCACAATGCCTAAACTTAGGAATGGTAAACAAACTGAAGAAGAAGGAGAAGATTGGTTAGGAGACAAAACAAAAAACCCAAATGTCCTTCCTGAGGAATCAATTCCGGAAGGAGAAACTCTAGAACAGCCAGAAGATGACCTGGCTAAAGAAAATGAACAACAAGAAAATCTTAAAGAGGAAGGATCCTCATCCCCTAGAATAGCTCCAGATGGAACTATTGCTTTTGATAATTTAGATCATTTCTGGAAATTTTTCAATAATAACATTGGTGCTCTTAATATGGCAGTTCGTATTGATAAAGGGCAAATTAGTGACACTCAAGCAGCCATGGAACATATGTTTGACATACACACTAATCCCTTGTCTTTCATTGATCAAGAAAGTGATAAAGCTGGACCATCCAATAGAGATATGGTCACTATGATTCAGAACATGCCAAAACAACAGGTTACCCAACCCCCTAAGGAACTGTTATTGAGCCTAAAATCATTCCCACACAAAAGAAACCTTCCTTCACTGCTTTACTTCGCCAAACTATTGATCAATATGCTTCAAGTAGACAAAAACCTAAAATGAAGCCAAACACCAATTTTCAACAATCGGGCATACAACATAATACAACTTCAAAATTTCTTCATAACACCCTTCCTACCAACAATTTACACAATAGCAATATAGCATCTAATCTCCATGTCCCTCCATCATATGCTCACAAATCCCATATTAATGCCCTACCGAACCAATATGGTGGGCAAACCAATAATCTGGAAGCCATGGTGAAACAGTTAGCTTCGCGCATGGACCAGATAGATCCCTACCGTCCCTCGTACAATTATCGAGAGATATGTAGTCAACCTCTGGATCCCATAGTTGTAGCACAACCATACCCTAAACACTTTCCCATGCCCGTCCCGCCTATATATAAAGGAACCTGAAGATCCCATAGAGCATCTTCGCATGTTTAGGATAGCATGTCATGATATATCACATGATGACTTGCTATTACTAAAAATGTTCCCAAAAAGTTTAGGAGGAATGGCATTAGAGTGGTACTATCAATTGCCCACTCATTCTTTGAGAAATTTTGAAGAAACAACTGAATCTTTTGTCCATCAATTTAGTGCCTACATCGAGAGGCATGTCACCATTAAAGATTTGTACAACTTAAAACAAGACAAAGATGAATGTTTTGCTGATTTCTTAGCTAGATGGAGGCAGTTGATAGGAAAACTGCACTTTGTGCTACCTTATAGGGAAATGTTGGACATTTTTATTAATAATTTACAAGAACAAATATCTTATGAGTTATCAATTGCCACCTTAACTACCTTCGATCAAGCTATAGACTTAGCTCGAAGGGTAGAAGATGCTCTCATTAGAAGAGGTCAGCTCAAAAAGAAAGATGATGAGAAAACATCTAGAAATCAGTATAAAAACAAACAAGTTGTAGGTGACGGAGTCACTGATAGTAGAAACGTTGCTAATATCAATACAACGAAGACAACAGAAAAATTTATATTAAAACCTCCTGATAAACCTCCTCGAGAATTTACTAGATTGAATCAACCTTTATCAACCATTCTTCCTCAATTATTAGCACGAGGCTTGATTCAATTACCAGCTATCCAGGAACCTGATCCAACTATACCCGGATACAGAGCTGATTTACATTGTGATTTTCATAGAGGACCTGGACATGCTACAAATTCTTGTAAAATATTGAAACATAAAATACAAGATTTGATTGATAATAATGAAATGGAGGTGCAAGCCTTCCAACCTAAACAAAATGCTCCTAATAATGCTCAAAAGACCATTCCCCAAAATCAAAATCAAAATGCTAATCAATCATTAGATATATTTCAACATCCTTTACCAAACCATGGTAAAGAAGTGGCCAATCAAATCGAACATCATAATGTTCCCCCTCCTACCCGATATGTAGGGACTATTAGCGGACAATTATCTGTTCAGGATCCTCAAATATTTGGCACAACCTTATCCATGGTCACGACCAGACCCCTACATAATATTCAAACTCCCGATCCTAGTGATGTAGAATCAGATACTGAAAGTGAAATAGACATCACCTCAAACCAATCGAATAGTTCTGAAAATGAATCAGATCCTATTCAACCCATCACAGATGCTATGGTTCCAGAAGAACCATTTCCTAGAAGAGTTACTACTCGACCCTCTTCTAATCAGTTCCTTCCTAATGAACAAGCCATAAACGCTCAACCAAGACCAGTTCAACGTCTTCAATATAACATTGTGGGTACCATCGGAGTTGTTACCAGACAACAGGCTCAAAACTCTCAACAAGATCAAACTCAGAATGATGGATCAGCTCCATTTATTTTGAAAAATCCCAATAAAGGGAATCATATGTCTAATGTTCAACCAAAACCTCCTTACAATATTAATGAACAATTATCCAATACTACAGCCAGAATTTCCCTTTTGGACTTGTTAAGATCTTCTCCTACCCATAGGGATGAGTTAATGCTTACATTAAGCCAAATGATGGTACCTCAAAATATTCAACCCGAAGCCATGTCCAATACTATCATCACTCGAGAAGTTGATTGTATTGACTTTCGGGATAAAGATATCCCACAACATAGTTTACATAAGGATAACCCCTTATATATTACTGCTCTAATTGGAGATGTAGCTGTTAAAAGAGTCTTGATTGATAATGGTTCATCTCTAAACATTTGCACTTTTGACTTCTACCAACGATTTGGCTTTAGAAGTGATGAAATGAAGAAAACTGACATGATTATCAAAGCTTTCAATGACGAGACACAAGAAACGTGTGGAGTCATTACCTTACCCTTGCAAGTTGGTCCTAGAACCCTAGATACAACCGTGTTTATTGTACATTGCCCAACATCATACAATATACTTTTGGGTCGCCCTTGGATCAATGCGATGCGAGCGGTTCCCTCCACTTTACATCAGTGTGTTAAATTTGAATTTAAAAATCAGTTGGTCACTATCCATGGTGACCCTAGACCCTTTGATATGTGTGCTTTGGCAGAACCTGTTGGAGTGCAATTTTGCCCCGCTCTGTCATCCACACATCCTAATTCTTATTTTTCATCTAAACGTGTGAAAAACACACACATAACATCATCTACTCCATCAACTACACCTATACATTTAACTCAACCATCTTCTAGAACAAACCACACTAAAACCTCAAAAAGATCTTCAATCCACAACCAATCCTTCATGTTCTATCCCTATAATTTCAAAACCTATAGACCCATTTATTGACACCTCCACATTATCAACATCTATCATACCTTCCACATCTAAAGATATAGGGAATGATCCTTCTACATCTTATGCTCTTTCTGATGAACTTTTACCGGATTTATCCACAATCTTAATATCAGAAAAAACAAATGCTTTTATGCAAGATTCAATTCTTTTAAATAACTTGCCGCCATCTCCTCGTACTTTGGGCCTCCCACAACCTATGGGAAGTACTTACCAAGTCGGGAGTTGTGCTTTTATTTATAAAGGATATGATTGGGGAAGAATACCCGGGAATATCAAAACTCATCATGAGGGATATGCCCGATGTTATTTTGCTAATGAATATATTAAAGCTAAGCCCATAATGCTTAAAATGGGCTATAAAGGGAAAGGCTTGGGACCTTTCCAAAATGGTATGAAAGAACCTATTGAGGTAGAGCCATGGCCCGCCCGATGTGGTGTGGGCCTATTTCCTAGTAAGGGTCAACCCTTCCCTTTTGAAGATGATGATCAACTCATATGTTATCAAGATTATCTAGATAAACAAGATTCTTTGTGTTCAAAGAATAATCCCTTTACCTGCAATATGCTATCCATAGCTTACCCTGAATTGATTGTTGAATCCGATGAGGAGTTGGAAGGAGATATTTTCCATGATATCTCCGTTGAAGAGTTGTTACACAATGGTTTTTATTTTGATGGTTCTATACCAACTATAGCCCAACTTGAGGCCACCACTCATCAAGACGAATTATCCAACTTAACCTTAAAAGAATTACAAGAATTGGGCGTTTCACCCGCCCCACCTAATTTTGAAAGAGATCTACACATGGAAGTAGAAAACGTCATTAAAGTTAACATTGGAACTGAGGATAATCCTCACATAATCAATATTGGATCAGCATTAAGTCAAGAAAAACAAGATGAATACATTGCATTCCTTAAAGAATATGAAGATGTCTTCGCTTGGACATATGAAGATATGCCAGTTCTGGACCCTTCTGTAGTCATGCATCATCTAGTAGTCCATCCGGATGCTAAACCTGTTAAACAAAAACTTAGAAAAATGCATCCCAAAGTGGCCTTGCTAGTCAAAGGGGAGTTAGAAAAACTCCTAAATGTTATTTTCATACAAGCTATTGATTATGCTGAATGGATCTCGAATGTAGTTCCAGTCACCAAGAAAGAAGCTACCAAAGTTAGGGTTTGCACGGACTTTAGAGATATTAACGCTGCATGCCCTAAAGATGATTTTCCTCTTCCAAACATGGACCAAATCATTGAATTTACCATCGGGAGTGGAATGATGTCCCTAATGGATGGATTTTTTGGCTATAATCAGATCAGGATAGCTCCTGAAGATCAGGCTAAAACAGCCTTTATTACCCCTTGGGGTACCTTTTGTTGGAAAGTGATGCCATTTGGTTTAAAGAATGCAGGCGCAACATATCAACGAGCTATGACTTATATCTTTCATGATATGATGCATGATATCCTACATGATTACGTAGATGATATTATAGCTCGCTCTATTAAAGAAGATGATCATTTAGATGATTTGAGAAAAGTATTTAATCGGTTAAGAGAATACCTTATTCGATTAAATCCAACCAAATGCATATTCGGAGTTAAGTCCGATAAACTATTAGGGGTTTTAGTTTCTTTACGTGGTATCAAAATCGACCCTCTCAAGATTGCGGCTATCACTGATATGCCCGCACCTACCAATATATCTGAGTTACGAAGTTTACAAGGTAAGCTTCAAGCCATCCGTCGCTTCATCGATAAGTCGGCGGACAAAACCACTCCCTTTCTTAAGCTCCTTAAGAAGGATGTCCCTTTTAATTGGGACGACGAATGTACAGAAGCTTTTGAACTTCTCAAACAATACCTCCTTAACCCACCTGTGCTTTCACCGCCTAGACCTGATCGCCCGTTTCTCCTGTATATTTCAGCTTCAGATTTTGCTTTAGGAGCTATGTTAGCTCAGCTTGATGATGAGAAGAAAGAACGTGCTAATTATTACATTAGCCAAACTTTAATCAGTTATGAAACTCGTTATACCTCATTAGAAAAACTATGTCTAGCAATCATATTTTCTACGCAAAAATTATGCCATTATATGCTTAGTCAAAAAACATATGTCATTGCTAAATATGATCCCTTGCGGTATCTTATGAGTCGACCTTATTTATCGGGTCGCACAGCCAAGTGGGTTCTTGCTCTAAGCGAGTTTGAACTCACATTCATAGGACAAAAGTCTCGTTAAGGGTCAAATCATAGCAGATCAGTTAGTTGCTGCACCCTTAGAGTCTACCCATCCCCTCATCATTGAGTTTCCTGATGAATGCCTTCAATTAGAGGCAGACCATATTGAACAATGGTCCTTATACTTTGATGGAGCCCGATGCATGAGTGGGGCTGGTGCGGGTATTATTTTAATATCTCCACAAAAACACATTATACCTTTGTCCTTTAAATTAACATTTGCTTGCACCAATAATACTGCCGAATATGAGGCTCTAATCCTTGGATTACGAGCTGCCTTGGCATTAAAAATCAAACATCTGCTAGTTTTTGGTGATTCTCAACTTGTCATAAATCAAATTAATGAAGTTTATCAGACCAGAGATGATAAATTGTGCCCATATAAAGCATATGTTTTGCAATTGTTATCCTTGTTTGATAAAGTTACTTTGGAAGCTATTTCACGAACTAGCAACCGTGCGGCTGACGCTATGGCCGCAACTGCATCTCTTCTGCCCTTGGAGTTAGATGACGAATATGCCACCATCATTATTCATCGACTCCAGGAACCCGCTTCAAATAAGTCATGTTTAGAACCTTTGGATGTGTTTCTAATCAATGAAACTACTCCTGACCCTTGGTATACAGATATATTTGATTTTCTTCAAAATGGGACTTTCCCTGCCAATTCTAATAGAAACCAACGTCGGTTATTACGTAGACGAGCAAGTCGATTTGTAATAATTGGCAATACTTTATATAGGAGATCTTTTGAAGGTATCCTATTGAGATGTTTGAATCTAGAAGAATCCAAATCAGCTTTAAGTGAAGTCCACGATGGATCTTGTGGAGGACACTTCAGTGGTAGTGTCATTGCTAAAAAGCTCCTTAGGATAGGCTACTTTTGGCCTACCATGGAAAATGATGCACATGAGTATGTGCGCCATTGCGACAAGTGCCGAAACATGCTGACCTTGTCCATGCGCCTGCACAAGAGCTGCAGGCTATTTCATCTCCTTGGCCCTTTTCAAAATGGGGCTTAGACATTATTGGCAAAATTAATCCTGTGTCATCCGATGGACACAAATTCATCATAACCGCCACTGAGTATTTCACGAAGTGGGTTGAAGCTATGCCTTTAGCTTCCTGCACTGGAACACAAGTCTCTAAATTTATTTTTAATCAAATCATTTGTAGGTTCGGAATTCTTGCAAATCTCATCTCAGACAATGGAACTTGTTTCAAAAATAAAGATGTCAAGAAATTATGCCAAAAATATAAGATTCAACATCGATGGTCCACTCCCTATTATCCTCAGGGTAATGGCCAAGGAAGCATCTAACAAAACCTTAATCAAAATTCTTAAAAGATTGGTCAATAAATCGCTGCGACTGGCACATTCAATTATATCCAACTTTGTGGGCCTATCGAACTAGTGTTCGAACTCCCACTGGAACTTCACCTTTTGTCTTGGTTTATGGCGTCGAAGCCATTTTTTCTTTTGAATTAGAAGTTCCTTCTTTGGCTCTACTACTTCAAGATACCGAAGTAGGAGATGAATATCGAGCTGGCAGACTCAGTCAGCTGGAACTCCTAGATGAAAAGTGCATCAATGCTTTGGAGCATCTTCGTGCTTACCAAAACAAGCTTAAAAGATCATATGCCAAGAAAGTTCGTCATCGATCCTTTGAGGTCGGTGACCTTGTTTTAAAAGAAAATAAAAAAAATACTAATGCAACTAAAGACCTTAAAGGTAAATTTGAGCCCAACTGGCTTGGACCATATATTATCACTCGCTAAATTTGAATCAGAGCATACAAATTAGCTACCTTAGATGGTAAATATTTAAAAGAACCTATGAATATTATGCATCTTAAGCGATATTACGCATAAAATTTGGTCATTTCATCATTTGTACATATTTTGCATGTTGTCTCATTTTAAAAATATATATAAAACTCTTTAAACAAAAACAAAAAAAAAAAAATAAAAAAATAAAAGTCAAAACAACAATATTATTGACTCTTTTCAAAACCAAAAAATAAAAAAATAAAGAAGAAAGAGAGAGTCAAAATCATCAAACTCCTCAAAAATATTTGTTATATATATTTCTTCTTCAAGTATTGCAGTTATATTTTCAAGTTATTTTGGATAAATTAGCATTTATTTGGAATCCCTCACTATCACAAACACAAAAATAAATATCTTGATTTTATCTCGCATGATTACTAATCTCTCTTATATCAAAGTCCACAAAATTCAATTAAATAAAGTTTGAGCATAGAGAATTGATCTTGTTATTTACTTAAACCAAGCATATCCTTTCACAATAAAATGATTATATTTGTAATGTCCATGCTATGCTACATAGTAGAAGTGGTTTCTTGAGCGAAAAGTTTCCCTTGCTATCCTATCATGCACATGGTCTAGAATCTTTGAGAATTGACAAAAGGACAAGCTCACCCCTACCCGGAATAAAAATCCCTTGCTCTACAACTAATCCGAGCAAGTATCCCTAGTATAGGAAGAAAAGAAAAGTTCAAGAAAAAGAGAAAAGAAACAAGTTATTTCAGCATTATCTCAAATATCAAGCCAAAATACAAAAATACAAAAAAAAAAAAGAGAAAAAGAAAAGCAAAAGCAAAGAAAAAGAAACAAGCAAAAGCAAAAGCAATAAAATCCCTTTCCCTACCCATTGAAAAGAAAAGAAGGGTTGATGAGCTTGAATCCCTGGAATTCTCAATTATTCGAAAACTGTGAGGTAAGCCCCATAACAGGTGGTTTGTGCCCAACCCGCTTGGCCTTGGGTAACTCCTAGCGTGGTGATATGTCTGTCACATTAGCGACCTTCTTTTGTACAGACCTATGTCTGCTTATGGATTAGCTAGCTCTTGATAACCCGACCTACATAGTAGTCTCGTATGGTTATATGCATCTAAATCATGGTTAACGAACACTTATTTGGTTCATTCAAATCACTTGTATCATAGTATCTTGCTCAAACTTGGTCAATGAACAATGCAATTGCACACACATTTTGTATTTGAGAGATTTTGTGTATCATTATGATAAATCAAGATTGGTAATGAACTCACCTACGCACATGGGATTCCTTATAAATCTAACTTTTGTCTTTAAGATACTTTGAAATATTTTTGCAAATTGTTTGGAATAAATTCATTTTCCTCTTTGAAGAACAGTTGTTTAGTATAAAGACAACTATATGCATTATCAAAAATCAAAATCATTTTCAAAACATGCAATCAAGTTACATTTATATATAACTTTTGACTTTCGCGACGATGGTATAGTTCCAAAACCAAAATTGGAATTTTATGCCTAGCGCAAGTCCTCATCTTCATATTTTCTGACTATTTTCAAAAATTAAAAATCAACCATGCAATAAAACTATTATATTATTTTCTTCTTTGGATTTTCGCGATGATGGTATAAGTCTATACCTAAATATTCTATGCCTAGCGCAAACCATTGTACCAATTTTATTTTCCATTTATTCAAAATCATAAAAACATATGACTTAAATCATTATGTTACACAATTATGCTTTAAAACAAAACAAACACTTACTCTATTTTCATGTCATTATGTCAAACTTCAATTTTGCAATGATGGTATAATTCCTAGGGAATTATCCAAAAAATTTATCACACTTAGGAATTTATGCCTAGCAAAAGTCATTTTAAAATATTTCATGCATAATATTTTCATGGAAATCTGAAAACAAATCATCATCATCATCATCATTTGCATCATCACACCAAAGTCTTAAGACAGTCTCTTAAGCACTCTTTTACTTTTAACAATATTTCTATACTGGGATTAGCTTGACGACCGAGTGAGCGGCGACTCCATGAAATGGTCTATAATAGCGACAATGTCCTTTGAAATTATTGTTAGAAGTCCCTTTTCTTTTTTATCAAATCACATCACAAACAACCAATTTGTTTACATCAGATTATTTCATTTAAATTTTAAAAACATGACATTCAAACCATAATATTTCCAACCGACATAATTACATGAATCATCAAATCAATCACACCACAACAATAAAGCATCATACAAACACATAAGACAAGTCATATGATCAAAAATATCATATATATATATATATATATATATATATATATATATCTCAACAATATATGTACATCATATCAAAACTAGATTGGTATGCCACAATCTACATCTTGGCATACTCAATCCTCTCAAATCATATAATCAGTCTGTATAGTGCAGTAGCCTAGCCTCGAGAACCCCTCGAGCTCTCAGCCTCATCTCCTCCCCAGCCCTGAGGTGGACGAGGTGGCCCCATCGTAGTATGTGTGGTACTACGAGTCCTAGTCATCGATCGAGATGAAGTCCTCGATGACCCAACCCTGATCGGATCCGCAATGCCGGCTGGCAGCTGTACCCTCTGGCCCTCTGGCACCATCTGGAAGTAGATACCCTGATAGAACGTGGTCTGAGCAATCGACCGTGCCAGCTCCTGAGCGCTCGCTCCTCCGCTCCGTGCTTGAGGCGTGCAACCTCATCTCTGAGCTGTGTAGCCTCCGCTCGATGGCGTGTAGCCTCATCCTGTAGAGTCTGCACCTATGCCTGGAGACGGACAGTCTCCACCCAGAGAGTAGCCATCTCACTACTCTCTCCTATGTCCACACCCTTGCCCTTATCGGGCGATGGTGGCCTCTCTCTCCATGGAGAAGGGGGTCTCTCCTCCCTCCTCTCTCGCTGTCGTGGCCTCTGCTGAGCCTGTGGTCTCCTCTGCTCTCTCCCTCCATGACCCTGTGCCACCTCAATGGCCGCCTGGCACCGCCTCCCCATCCGATGCACAACTGCATGAATCGGACCCTGAGCCCTCGTCATCCGAGGAGGGCGGATGCCTGTGTACCAGGCATCATAGCCGTCGGCTACCCCTACGTCGTCCCCATCCACTGGCTGAATGGGGGCATCATCTACGTCCTGACTCTAGAAGCGCTGCATATCTGGAGCCCCGCTAACTGTAGTGTTATCCCGGATGGTCCGAGAAAACTCGTAGTCTCTGAGAGATGGGATCCCCTGCTGTAGACCGAACTGCCTCAAAACTCGGTCGTAGCGGTGGAGCTCCACCTCTCCCCTCTCCATCCTCAGCCAGCAGGTTCGCCTAACGTGAGCCAGCTCCTGTCCATCCTCGGCCCACCCTGGATGATCTCTCCAAGGCCTCCAGGTGATCTGGTCGGAGACAAGGTCGTCAAGTAGTCTCCGGGACATTGGCAGATCTATCCATCGCTGTGACCCTCTTCGGAGCCACCAGTAGAAAGCTCGGGGCCTCTCCCCATCAATCCCTATCAGTGGGAGCCCTACCGGCCTTCGCACCATGATGTGCTCCCAACACCAAACCTGTAGTAGTGATGTCATAACCAGACATCGACCGCCCTTGTATACGACCCCATGCAGGATCCTATACAATCGGCATAGTACATAACTCCCCCAAGCAAACCTGTATCCATGGTCTCTCATGTCGTAGACCACATCTGTCAGTAGCCATGGTACTCTGCATCCACTCTGATGGCATAGCAGTAGACCACCTACAACCCCAACCAAAACCTGTGTCAGTCTAGATGCCCCAGGCATCTGGCGTAGCGACTCGATGTTCACTCCGCCCTTCTCCAGGGCGAAGCTCGGATCTCCGCACAGTCGCATCATCGCATGGCCCTGATTGGCCATGGGAGTTATCAACCGTCCTTGTATGGGGATCCTCAAAATCCTCCATACATCCTCTAGTGTGGGAGTCATCTCCCCTGTCGATAACCAAAAATAGGAAGAACCCGGATACCACCTCTCTGCTAGGGCTGTCAATAGCCCCATATCTGTAGAAACCTGTGGCATCTCTGCCACATGCTGCAAGCCGACTTGTGCCAACTGATCTCGCTCTCTGAGATAGAGTGGCCAAGTCATCCCTCAGCCCATCGTATTTCCATTCTCTGCTCTTTAGTAATCCTCTCTGCAACATAAACAACAAAACAATAAAAATCATTAATAAAACAGTGATTAAAAATGCAAGTAAAGCAAGTTCAATTTCATCAATGATGATATCGTCCACTATTGGACGATATCGTCCCCAATTTGAGCAAATTCGTCTCCGATTTTGCAAGCTGAAATCGTCCCTTTTTGACGAAATCGTCCCCATTTTGTCGATTTCGCCTGGACGAAATCGACGATATCGAGACGATTTCGACGAAATCGAGACGATTTCGTCCCGACGACGTCGACGGCCCAAAAATGGCCGTGATGCTCAAAAATCATCAAAATTTAATCTAAAAAGCATAGAAAATCAAAATTCAAGCATTCTAAACTAAGTTTAGACTCTTACCCGTAGCCCGCGCCGGACCTCTGTCGATCTGTGCGCTGTCTCGACCATTTTGTTTGCAGAGCTCCAGAAACCAAAAAATGAAAATGAATAGTAACAATGAATTAGGGTTTTTCCCTATTTTTTTTAATTTTATTCAAAAACAATTAAAAACATTTTAATTTTTTGCTTTTCGCGTTTTTACCTCAAACGTTCGATTTGGGTAAAAACACGGAGGGGGCATCATAGTAAGTTGTCGTACGATTCGACCAAGAATCGTCGCCTAAAAATGGGAATAATTTTTGCTTTCTCGTAAATCGAGAAGAACTCATCTTTAACGCATTTTCTTCGAAAAATTCGCTAAAGAGGGGGCAAAATGTAGCACCCTAAAATTGGCGCAGTAAAACTTAGTAAATAATTAAAATTACCTTAGTAATAATTCAAATTCAAATTTCAACCCCAAAACCGCTCCCAAACCGCCTGCTACCCGTTTCCTTGTTTTTCATGCCATTTTTAGAGTTTGTTTCATCCGTTGGACGATATCGTCTCCGATCAGACGATATCGCCTCAGATCGGACGATTTCGTCTGGAGCAGAACGTCCAGACGATTTCGTCCCAAAACTGATTTTTCATAATTAGCTTCTATTTCAACAGCTTCTCTAACTCGGGCAGAGACGCGTCTGCACCGTTAGAGTCTCCCCCATTGGAGATCTCCCAAAATGGGATGATCTCCAACCTCCCAACCTCTTTCCTATGCCTATTTAATCTTAGGCCCTCCCCTTGACATTCCCCCGGCTGAAATTTTTCTGTACTTTAAGTTTTACATGCTTCAGGATATCCTAGATTATTGTTCGCCTTTGTCCCTTTTTGAATTTTCTTGCAGGAACTTTGTTATTCTTCAGCCGGAGCAAAGCTCAGATCGTCGCAGACGATCCTGTCCAATTCGAGACGATTTCGTACCAATCCGAGACGATTTCGACTGCAGTCAACATTGGGGGCAATCAGTGCCCAAAGTTTGCGTTTCTTTACTCTTTTTTGTTGTTTTGCTTTGCATTAGTTAAGCTTATTACTGCTTTGCATCTTGGAGTTCACCTCATGTAGCCTAGATGCATAATAAAGTCAAAGTTAGTCATTAAAACCATGCATTTTACTTAATTTGTTATCTAAAGTTGTCATTCTAGCATTCATACTTTCATTTCTATCATTTTCCCTTGCTTTTGCAATTGTATTTTTTGTTCTTGGTATCCATTTCTGCAATTGCAGGTCTCTGACGAATTCGTCAGATCTCAGACGATCCTGTCAGATCAGAGACGATCCTGTCAAATTCCAGACGATCTAGACTGCTTCAAAAATTAGAATCTCCATCAGACATCCGGATCAGGTATGGCTCTTTAATCTAGCTTATTCTCTCTATTTTCTGTTCAAATCTATTTTTTGTATTCATATAATCAGCATTTCATATAGCTTAGCTTAGATTCATTTGGCCAAACCTAGGACTTGGATGTTTAAAGCTAAAATTGAACACATTAAACTCATTCCCAACCTAGGCGTGGAAACTGCCACTAAACGTTTCCCGGTGAACCCCACCATCCGTCGAAAAATCACCTTAATACCCCTCCCCGAGAGGCGGGACCTTCAAAGGGCCTCTCAGTCCGAGGTACCGTCCCATCCTTTTCCCATCCTCCTTTCGGGCGCGGATCCTTTAGCCTGAAGGTAAGGATGCAAAAAATTTGGAGCGATACACACACATTTCCCCCAATCAAACAAACATCATCACAACTAGAGGGTGCTCAAGGTTTCACACCTTTTCCCAAATAAAAAAAACATCAGCACAACTTGGGGGTGTTCAAGGTTTCACACCTTTCCCCTAATCAAACATCAGCACAACTTGGGGGTGTTCAAGATTTCACAACTTTCCCCTAATAAAATATTAGCACAATTTGGGGGTGTTCAAGGTTTCACACCTTTCCCCTAGTCAAACATAATCACAACTTGGGGGTGCTCAAGGTTTTACACCTTTCTCCCAATCAAACAAACATCAACACAACTTGGGGGTGCTCAAGGTTTCACACCTTTCCCCCAATCAAACAAACATGATCACAAATGGAGGGTTCTCAAGGTTCCACACTTGCTCCATAAATTCAATAAACAATTCAATCATTCAATCACATCACATCATCAAAAAGTCAATTACATATTCACATTTACCTAGCCTTACCCATCGGCTAAAAACATGGAGCTTTCTCGCCTTACCCGTTGGCCAAAAACATAGAGATTAATTCAGCATTTTTTATCAACATTTTCATTCCAAAATCACAATGTCCTTGTTTGTGGGGCTAGAAACATGGATAAAATCATAACTCATCATTCATTCATTTATTATTATGCAACATTCACAAATGAATCTTGTATCTAGTGATTTATCCTACTTAACCTGGCGGATGCAACGACTGTTTATCCATGCAATCTGGTAGGATGGGTAGATTACCATAAGAACACTTACATCATTACAAAACCCTTCATCTGTTAGAGCAAAAACAAATACATCCATCAAAAAATCCTTCATCTGTTAGGACAAAAATAGATCACACTTACATTTAACATCATCCATTCATTTATCATTATGCAACATTCATAAGTGAACCTTGTATTTAGTGATTTATCCTAGAAACCTGGTGGTTGTAGCGACTGGTTATCCATGCAATCTGGTAGGATGGGTAGATTACCATAAGAACACTTACCTCATCAAAAACCCCTTTATCTGTTAAGGACAAAGAATAGACATAAATCATTTTATTTACATAATCACAAACCCCTTCATCTGTTAGGGAAAAAATAGATACATCCATCAAAAACTCCTTCATTTGTTGGGATAAAAATAGATCACACTTACATTTAACATCATCCATTCATTTATCATTATGCAAAATTCATAAGTGAACCTTGTATTTAGTGATTTATCCTAGAAACCTGGTGATTGCAGTGAGTGGTTATCCATGCAATTTGGTAGGATGGGTAGATTACCATAAGAACACTTACCTCATCAAAAACCCCTTTATCTATTAAGGACAAAGAACAAACACAAATCATTTTATTTTCATCATCGAAACACCCTTGATCTGTTAGGACAAAAACATATACACTCATCACATATTACAAATTGCAAAACTCCCTTCATATTTTTGGGAAAAATATATAACATTCACAATCAAAATCATCCATTCATTTATCATTATGCAACATTCATAAGTGAACCTTGTATTTAGTGGTTTATCCTAGAAACCGACGGTTGCAGCGATCAATTATCCATGCAATTCGATAGGATGGATAGATCACCATAAGGACACTTACATTATCAAAAAACCCTTTATCTATTAAGGGCAATGAACAGACACAAATCATTTCATTTCAAAAAACCCTTCATATGTTAGGGTAAAAATAGATACATTCATCACATGCTCACATTTCAAAATCCCCTTCATCTGTTAGGGCAAAAACAGATACATTTCATCACATTTCCAAATGGCAAAAATCCCTTCATCTGTTGGGGCAAAAATAGAATCAATCATTGAATCCACATACATTGCATCCATCAACACATTTTTTTCATCACCATGTCTTCATGTCACCATATTTCAATCCATCAATCATTTCATCCAATATTGGTTCAGTCCATTCAAGCAAGCCTCGTATCTAGTAGGTTATTCTATAAACTTGGTGATTGCAGCGATGGTAATCCATGCAATTTGGTAAGATGAATAATCTACCATAAGGACACTTGACCATGATCATCATCATTATCACTTCATCACGGATCACAATCACATTTGGCACCTTACATTTTGAGTGCAACTTTGCCAAGAACATTTTTCTCAAAAGCAATCATTGATGTCCTTTTCTGTGAGGCAAGAAAAAATGGATAATTCTAATCACAATCACTCATTCATTTGACCAGTCACCATACAAGGCAAGCCCGATAGGTTGATTGGTTCCATGTGGGAATTATCGAGACAGTCACTACCTAGCCCCTTATGTTGTCTATGACATCATGTATCTTTCATACCTTGCATACTCAATGATGCCTATAGGGCATTTTATTCAACCGCATCGAATCACCCCAAATATGGGGCAACCACATTAGATTATGATTCTCCCATGACGGGATACATCTCACATGATCATGACATCTACACTGGATAAATACCCCTCTCAACCATTGGGGCAAAAATGGTATCATATTTTACATCATTCATATCGTCCACAATCACATGGTATTATACACCAATCCCTTTTCCACCATTGGGGCATAAACGGTATCACATTTTACATCATTCATATCGTCCAAAATCACATGGTATTATGCACCAACCCATTTTCCACCATTGGGGCATAAACGATATCACATTTTACATTATTCATATCATCCACAATCACATGGTATTATACACCAACCCATTTTCCACCGTTGGGGAAAAAATAATATCACATATTGCATGGAAAAATCCACCGCATCATTCATTATTTGCACAAAATTTTCAATTGGCTTGTGAGATACATTCACAACTCATTCGCCAATTGAGGGGGTAAGCTACGCAAAATTCCAAAAATTCTTTATTCTTTGGTGTTCAACATGAGTGCTAAAATCCAACAATAGAGAGAAGTTGTTTCTGTGCCCATAGCCCAAGCAGGTGTCTCGTATTTTTGCACCATATTGTGTTTCATGCAACATGGTACAAAAAGGGGCATTTGTAGACACAAAATTGTAGCCACTAATCGTCCATCCTAACCATTCCACCATCCAATTATCCACCATACACCTTTCCCGCCAATTATTTGGCCCAATTCCACCTTTCCCGCCATTTCATAACCCAATTGGGCTTATTTTAATATTATTTTATATTTAATATAATATTTTATATTATATTATAATATATTTATTATAAAATATGTATTTATAAACCCAATTAACCACATCCGTCCGATCCAATCTAATCTCCACCGTCCATCTTCATTAATCCATGCCACACTTAAAGTATAATATCAGCCCTAGGATATGATTTAATATTAGCCACACGATCTAAAGTGTTGAGCTAAAAACCTAAGAAACCCTAAGGTTGGATTATAATTAGGGGCATTTGCAAATGCCCAAACCCTGGAATCCTGGAACCCTAATATTAGGTGTATCCTGAAGAAGTCATTGGCAAAGCCCTAGCGAAGCAGAAAGAGATAGAGCCCTAAAAATCCAAAGCCTTAGCTAGCCATACGACTTCAACTGTTCTAGCCACCCCCACATCCATTCTCCATCATCATCACAGCCCCATGATCTGCTTCTATAGATTTACCCTTACCCACAGGTGCCATCCCGAGCTTTCCAAGCTCATTGCAAAAGCTTGCAGAGCCTGTCGTTCCACAGGTGCACACTAGAGCCTACGAAGCTCGCTACAAAAGCTTACCAGGCGCTCACCAGAGCCTACCATTCTGTAGGTACACACTAGAGCCTACAAATATTATGCCAGAAGCTTACCAAGTGCCTGCCAGAGCCTACTGCAATTGTTAAAGCGCAAATTAGAGTCTGCTACATCATGCCATCTACCGTCAAAGCTGCAACAATGGAGCAAAGTATCACCATAAGCAAGGTAAATCTAAATTTTTGTTATCATTTGTTGTTATTTCATATTACATATCCAACTTAAATAGATCTAGGGTTTTAGTTTTTATTTTTGAGGGTTCACACTGTGGAACCCTCCTTTTGTTTACTAACAACCTTATTGTCTACCGTGTGTGTAGGATTGGATAACTTCAATCAAAAGAGCATTGGAAGACTACTGCAGTCAGAGTGGCCCGAATACACGGATACCTGAAGCCCACTCACCTTGTTGGGAGCAAGACACACCATTTGAAGACACTTCATTATTGTAGCTAGGGTTTCGAAGAACCCTAGCATCTCATACATCTTTGCATCAAATACTCATTGAGTACAGATTGTATCAAAAGGAGTTTATTGGCTCCACCCGTCTTTTAAATAAAATTATCTTTTTGTGCAATCTTGTGTTTCTTTGGGTTATTTTATTTCTTTATTGTTTAAGTGTCGTGTCCTTGTATCTACAGAAACTAATGGAACCTATTACTTTGAAAGAAGCTCATTTAGCTCTTTTCACTTTTGATAAGGAAAAATCCTCAGGATGGATGGACTCTCTATAGAATTCTATCAACATAATTGGGATATAGTGAAGGATTCTTTATTGGTGGTAGTGGAATAGTCTAAGGTAAAATAATACATTCCTTTTAAATCAAATGCAACATATCTTACCTTAATTACAAAAATAGGGATGCAAAATTATTTGATTCATTTAGCCCATAAGCCTATATAATATGGCACATAAGATTATCTCCAAAGTTATGGAAAATCGATTAAGACCTTTTTTAGACAAAATTATTTCAAAAGAGCAAGGGAATTTGTGAAATCAAGACAAATTTTGGATAGGATCATAGTAGCTCATGAAGTTATGCACAACAACTTTAAGAAAAGAGAGAAATGATCTTAAAACATGATGAGTAAATCCTATGATAGAGTTAAATGGGATTTTATTTTTGTAGTATTAGAAAAGTTTGGATTTGGTAAGAAATGGGTTAGATGGATTAAAGCTTGTGTTGCTACAATTTCATATTCAATTTTGGTCAATGGGTTAGTAACAAAATCATTTAAATCCAAGTGAGGTCTTAGATAGGGATATTCTCTATCACTATATTTGTTCATTATTATGGCAAAGGTTTTGGATAGGAACTTGAATAAGGCTAATAATTTTTGGGTTGATAAGTGCTCTTAAGGTTAGTAATAACATCAACAACATCACCCATCAATAGTTTGTAGATGATACAACTTTTTTTTGGGAAGGCAAGGATTAACGAGGCTAGAGCTTTGAATAACTTATTAAATGAAAATGAAAGAGAGTCAAGACGAAGAGTTAATAGGACTAAATCCAAAAATTACTTCCTAAACACCCCAAATAGAATCAAAGTAGATATATGAAAGTTACTTCAATTGGAGGAGGTGAATTTACCAACAACTTATCTAAGGATGCCCTTATTTAAGGGAGAATGAGGATAGAATTATGGAATCTAATTATAGTAAATTTAAAATAAACTATTGGTATGGAAAGGTAGATTGTTATCATTAGCAGGAAGAGTGCAACTAATTAATTTAGTCTTACATGTCATTCCAAATTACTTATGTCCTTGTATACTATGCCAAAAATAATAGAAAAAAGTTTAATCTATATTATGTGGTCCTTTTTGTGGTCAGGTTTACATTATAAAAGAAAATTTCCTTTGGTAAAATAGAGCAAGGTATGTGAATATAAAACTAGGGGAGGTCTCAACTTAAGAGTTCTTATGGATGCAAACTTAGCTCTTAGGGGAAAATTAATTTGGAGATTTTATGAATATAGTAAAAGACAATGGGTAAGAATTATTCTAAGTTTGTTGATCCCAATGACCCAAGCTTAATATTTATTGCATTCTCACTTCCAAATGGTTCTATTCTATGAAACAATTTAAAAAAATCTATTGATATAGTGATTAAAGGTCTAAGATGGATGGTGGGAACTAGAGAAAATATTTCTATTTGGATGGATACTTGGTGTGATAGATCCAATTCTGAAACCATGGATGATATTACTTCAAAATAAATATGGTGATAGAGTTTCAAATATTATGTATAAAGATCACGAAGGAGCATACAAATGGAAATAATATTTTTTTATAAGTATACTAGACATTGATGCTAGGAGGCAGTTGAGTAGAAAGATAACAATAATTATTTTTCCAAGGGGAGCTAAGGATAAGCTAATTTAGAATTTGAATAGCTTAGATGAATACACAACAAGAAGTGGATATAATGTAAAACACCAATAGAATAGAAATATCACAAGAATATGGAGAGATTTTTGGGATAGCCTAAGCATTCCTAAAGTCAAAATGTTTGTTTGGATGGTAGGTCATAGAAGAATTTTATCCTAGGATAACCTTATGAAAAGGGATTTTCAAAGCCCTTCACAATGTGTTCTTTGTAAAAGGAAGGAGAAGAGTATAGATCTCTTGGGATACTGCTCAATAGTATGGAATGTATGGCAATGGATTCTTAATATGTTTCGTAAGTGCATGATGATAAATAGAATAATTAAATAATGGTTAAATCAATAGTAGAGCACTTTTAAAAGTGACGCTTTATAGAAAATCTAGTATATATTAAAGATACAATACTTTGGACTATATGGCTAGAAAGGAATTTAAGAATATTTAAGGGAAAGAAAATTAGTTAGAGGTAATAAAAAGGAATATTTGTTTAGCCATAGAGGAGTCTAAACAAACCCCATCAACTCACCCAATCCCTTATATGGAAGCAAAGAGCATTGATAGATGTAGTCAAGTCATCAAATGGAATTATGATGCTGGGTATAGGAGAAACAAGAAGGCAAAAAATATAAAGTGGAAACCACAAGACGTGGAGTTGGTAAAAATGAATTTTTATGGAGCATCTAAAGGAAAACTAGGACCAACAAGAGGAGGAATAATTAGAAATAATAGGGGAGAGATTTTGTCTCATTATGCTTTCAATAGTGGCTTTAAGACAAATAATGAAGTTGAAGTTTCGACAACTTTGGAAGGGTTAAAAATATACAAAAAAATGAAATAAAACAAAGTATAGATGAAAGGTGATTCACTCATAGTAACAAATGCAATTTTGGGGAAAGCAAAGGCTCCATGGAACATACAAGAGATAATTGTGGAAATTAAAAACCTTGCTATAGAGTTTAACAAAATTAGGTTTCACATACGTTAAGGGAAGGAAACAAATGTGTAGGTAGGCTAGCCAATAAAGGGGTTTTAATTGAGGATCACAAAGTTAAATTATTTTTTCCATGATTAGAGGAAGTAGTAAGTATAGCTAAAACTAACAAGAAAATGTAGATTACCTAAATCAAATAATGATTAAGATTTACTTTAATATTTTTCATTGGTAATATTTACTTTATTTTATAATATTAATGTGTTTTCATATAAACTATTTATTATAATTTTTGTGGTTGCACTTATGCTTCAGGAAGGAAACTAGCAATCCAAATATGGTAAAGCAAATTATGATAGTGCGATGTTTTAGAAATATTACTTTACTAAGAGACAATGCATATATATAACTTAATGAACATGTACTAAACATGCAATATAACTTACAATATTAATTGCTCAAAATGTATACAAGCTTTATTTCTTCACTTTCTATTACTGTAACAACCCAAGTCTACTCACCTGGTTGTACAACATAAAACACACCAAACAATTTTCAAGGTAATATTTTTTAAAAATTATCCTATAAGGAGGTTTCATGTTCAAACTAAACAAGCTTCACCCAATGATTTAATTATATATTTTTCAATTAGTATAAAGACATATCAACCACTTTTGAGGATATGAAATGTTGTAGACAATCACCCAAGTGGACGAGATTGGCCAAATCCCATAAAGGTACCATTTTGTGTATTCAACTTTTCTAACTTGAATTCATTTTATTATAGCATGAGGGTCAAACCATGAATGGGGTTATCCTCTAGGGCCCATAACACCTAGAGGATGGATGCATACTCTTCTTGTCCCTTAGCATGAAGAACTTCGATATACTTGATTGACTTGTTGTGGATTTGTTATGTAAGGGATTAGTGTACATATACCCAGTGCCTAGCTGACTAATCCACTTACTCGGAGTCAACTAGATCCAAGTCATTACCTTGACTCTGGACTTAGTACCATTAACCATTCATGACTCATGATATTTATCCCATACCAAATGTCACATCTAGATTAGTTTCTTTCGTGCATTCTAATCCACTTACAGTCTGAGTAGTGAATGAACCTATCACTATACTTCTTGAGTAACGATCTACAGAAGGCATCCCATACCATCCCTTATTATCAGTTTTGACTAGGTCACCATTTCTAACCCATCCTCTCAGACCATAATTTCTCATGAGCCATGTTGAATGCTTGCTTGCATTCCAAAATTTTTGGGTGTTAATGTTTATTATCCTTCTCGAGGAATACATTACCTAATCCTCATCATGAATTTGAGCTAGAGATTGAATTTATCTATAAGGTTTCCTACTATTTATTTTAGGTTCTTATATAACCCTTTTTAACCCATCTCTATGTTATTCACTAGGTTTAATTAAACTAAGCCATTGGTATACTTTTTACATAAAACAAATAGAGGTATAGTTGTTTGTTTAACATTGGCCAAAGCCCTTGACCTTGGATACCATTATATATGATAGATTAAGTAGCTATATTTTTCGCTATATAAAATAAAGGTTTCTTTTTCATAGAAAATGATTCATGCCTAAAAAAA
Organism: Wollemia nobilis; assembly: GCA_028583015.1. Classification (NCBI taxonomy): domain Eukaryota; kingdom Viridiplantae; phylum Streptophyta; class Pinopsida; order Araucariales; family Araucariaceae; genus Wollemia; species Wollemia nobilis. Next base: position 19,239,527 of record JAQPPZ010000521.1, read on the forward strand.
ACCTTTCCTATCTTAATAGGACAAACCATTTTCTTTTGAAAATAAGGTAATAATAATGCTTAACTGAGACACTTCTAAAATATTACTATCTTCTAAATATTTACACTATTTTCTCATAATTAAAAGGAGTTTTACGTAAAGCAAGAGCACATTCCAACATAAAAGAAGATTTCATGCTAAAACAAGATGTACACCCTAAGTCCATAATGGTAACTATTTATCAAATTTCCTAAGCACAATTGATTCACATGCATTTCAATTTTTATTAGAACAGATACATTGGAGCTCACTGTCTATAACTCGAGTAACTGGAAAAAGTGATTATAACAAGATCATTATTTTGATTAACTATTAACACAAATTAACAAGCATAGTCAATCAAAATCAGTTAAAGTTTTGTAATATTTTAAAGCTTAACAGTAACTGGGCATTAATGACATCATCCTCTCTAAAAACCCTTATCCTCCTAACTAATAGATTTTTTTTGAAGGTTGGGTTACTTTTTAGCCAATAATTCTCTAAAAGAAACAATAAATGATAGTTTACTCTCAGAGCACACATTATACTTTACATGTTTTGCTTTCAAAGTAAAGTATTGACACAACATTCACATTCACATAGTCTCTTTGGACCAGAAGTATACTAATGCATAAATCACATGTTTTCAAAGCTAGAATCATTTCTACTTCATATAATATAAAACTTGCCCACTTACATACTCACAGTTGAAATTGCTAATCGATAAACTGACAGTCTCACACAAAATACTACTGCTCTCCTATCCATGCATAGTGATTTTCCATGAATGGTGTTCTAAATATTAACTTCACAGACCATGTGCCTTTCAAATTAAATATTAGATAGCATCAGTTGTTACAATAAAATTTTTCCCATAGTTCCACTCATTTAACAATTTAATACAGGTTTAATGAATAATACAAAACTCACAATTTGTCATCCAAATTTAATAGCATTGTAGAGACATATTCTCCCCACCAATGTTGTTGGCTATGGGTTTTATTTTGCTAGTTTTCTCTCTACAAAAGCTCATTTCAGCATCTATGTTAAAATTACACCTCCCAATCCTCATTACAAACATGAACGAGAAAATGTATTCTCAACATCACCATCGAGGAAGGAATCTGGTGGAGTAAGAGGTTTGCTAGATGCTATCATTTAATTACTGTGCCCATCAACCATGAAATTGGTTGGCGTTATTCATACACAACACCTAAGCTTTTATTACCTCTAGTTTGGGATCAGACAACCCATCTAAATGACATGCATACTATCTTGAATGCTTCTAACAAACAATTTCTATCTTAATCCATCTAGTAAAAGCACAAAAAGCATTCTCAAAGTTTTCATTTCTACGTTTCCATTTCTTCTCAAATCACATGCTATCACAATGCTATTTAGATATTTTATTATTATAGGACTAAAACTATCATTTCCAGAAATCCAATTCAATACATATTTACACTTCAAACAAAGGCATCAACATACCATCCTTTCTCTAATTTAACAAAGTTAGTGGTTTCATTTATGACCCCAACGACACACAACCAAAAATGATATCATAACAACATAGGGTTTTTTGAATATGGAATTTAATTTAAATGACTAGGCTATCATAAATATAGTAAGACTTGTATGAGTACATTAACGAAAATACATAGATGCTTCTTTCACCCATTTTCCATTTCCAAAACATAAAAATGTGATACACATGCATCTATTTTCCAGCAATATATTATAACACATACACGTAAATACAACATTTTCCAATCATTTACACTACATTTTAGTAGATCAAGGTATAAATTTTGAGCTGACTATAATTTAATTTTCTGCTTTGCACTTCCAAGTTTCCCTTATTTTTCCTTTGCTAGTTGTGCGGTGTTCTCTACTCTCTTTCCAACATGCAAAATATATCCATATCCCGCCAATGCTATGCAAAATATAAAATAATTATAAAATATAACCATGCATCTTCCCTTCTTGATTTTCCTATCATTTCATATCCAAAGACATGGGAGAGTTGAAGTAATTATGCCCCAATCGTACAATTAGCCAATTTCTCTCCTTTGTCATTTCTCCACTAAGCCCCACCATTAAAAAAAATTTGCCTTTCATATAATTTTATTTTCATTTGTTTATTATTATTATAATTTCCTATTATTGCCATGCAATTTTACATTATTATTTTATAGGTTTAATATCATTAAATAACTCTCAAACAAACATCAATTAAACTTTATACCTTTTTAAATAAATCTCAAGACATACATCAAGTCATTTACAAATCACCCAAAAATGGCTCCCATGCCACTGGGCACTTTTATTGCCAACGTAGGTGTTCATTCAAGCATAGTTCAAATAGCATATGGTCTAGTTCACACCTATATGAATGCACCTACATGAATGCAATCCTACGAGTTGTGGTGATTTGTCACACCGTCATCATATCCCGCTTACCTTATTTCATTGTTCCTCTCCTACCCATTAAAGGTATGCACTTGATCCTGTGTATACAATAGCCATTAACAGTATCACATTCTAGACATAAAGGTAAACATAAACTATCAATTCATTTATTATCAAAGATCGTGTGAGGATAGTCGTTACATCCTCTCCCACTAAAAATAAACACAGTCCCTGTGTTTCATTGCATGGTAAAATGAATTATAAAGTAAAAATGATAACATCGAGATGACAATAACAAAACCAACACAAAATATATTGCACAATGAAGAGATAATATTGTATTAATATTGTGGGAGCCTTGATCTCCAATGTTACAATGCAATATGTGTTGATACAATAGTTACAATCAAAGGGTTTGAAAACCCTCATTCACAATGAATATTTGATGTCTTATCAACCATATTCACTCCAAACAATTTTGTGGGTGGGCTTGAGTATCCCTATGGGACCACCCTAGCTACAAAAACTATCAAGAATATAGTTCCTACACCTACAACTAGATCAATAACACCAAAAATGTCAGTAGCATATGCGAGGGATCCATTGTGTGAGGCCCCATGTGAAACAAATCTACAAACTCTAAGTGTTGCAATAATGAAATGTAAGCTAAGTACAAAAAAATTTAAGTTGTAATGCAATGATACTTTTATCTTGTCGAAGAATATATTTGTGTTTCTGATCTGCATTCTTGATTCTACGAACTGATGGCATATGAACATCCAAAATCATTTGAGGGTTTTTAAATAGTAAACTAGAGGCTGGGAAACACCCTAGAGTGTTATGGAAAGGTTGTGGATGCCCTGAAACATTCTTGGAACACTCAACAATATTATGGGAATGATTGACAATGTTTGGAGGTTTTTAGAAAGGGTATTGTAGAACCATATCTGGTTCACAGGGGATTTGGGTGATAGAAATAGGGGATACGATGATGGTGAGGAGGAAGGATGTTAGCAAAATTTTAGGGTTTTGGATGATGATGGATGCAGGGGTCTTTGAGTTCAATTGACCACTTACCTACTTAACCGCTTAACCAACTACTTAACCTTATTCACAAAAGTGAATGCTCTTTTATAACTTGCCTTCAATATGTTAGGTTTCAATGACACCAATGAGCGGTCAAGATTAAAACATGATGAATGACTAAGATTATAACTTTGATGTGTGAAATGGATCAAGTCAGATGGATGGTTGAGATTAAGTCGTGATGAATGACTATGATTTATTCATATATATATTTATATAATATAATATATGATTATATTAAATAAATAAATATAAATATATAAAATATTTATATTTATATATATATATATATATATATATATATATATATATATAAACATAGATAAATAAATAAATAAATATATATAAATAATGGACGATGGTGATTGGATGATGCGTGGATGACAAGTGGATAGGATTTGGTGTCTACATATGCCCCTTTTTGTATCGCATTGCGTGAAACACAATGCAGTGCAAAAACAAGAGACACTTGGTTTGGTGAAGCAACTTTCTTTCCTTGGAGCACAAGAAGATCCTGGAGACAAATAATGTTGGTGTAGCTTACCCCCTTAATTGGTGAATGAGTGAATAATGAATCTCACAAGCCAATTGACATAATTGTGTGTGATAATGTGGATTATATGAATGATGTAAATGTATGTGAATAATATAGTGTGAAATATGGGTGATACGAGTTATGTAAATGGTGTATTCTATTTTTGCCCCAATAGAGGAGGGGTTTTTGTCAGTGTGAATGATATTTTGTTTTTGCCCCAACAAAAAAAGGGGTTTTTGATTAATGTGGATGATATGAATGATGTAAATGAATGTGGGTGACATAGATGATGATGCAATGATTAATTTAGTTCTTGCCCTAAAAAAAAAAGGGGTTTTTGCCAATTGTGTGTAATGTAAATGATGTATCTCGATGTGGAAAATCAAAATCAAATTTGGTTACCCCAAGTTTGGGGTGGTTCAGTGCTATTGAATAATGTGCCTTTTGGCATCATTGAAATGCAAAGTGATGAAAATGCAAGATGACATGGAGGAATGTGATCGTATAGTGACTGTTGAAAAATTCCTTCAATCGAAACCAATCATCCTAATAGGCTTGTATCCTCAATGAATATGGATGTAAAAGATATGATTTAATTAAAATTTTCTATGTTTCAAGCCCCATGAACAAGACCATCAATGACATATTTAGAGTAAATTAATCTGGGCATAGTCTCACTCAAAAAATGAGGGACCAAATCGATTTTTATTTTGAAACAAGAGGATATTGGATGATGATATGAGCAAGTGTCCTTATGGTGATTTACCTATCATATCGAATTGTATGGATAGACAATCACTACAATCACTAGGGGGATAGAGTAAATAAATAGATATGAGGTTCACTTGGATGATATGAATGATATGAAGAAATGTGATTGATGTAGTGTATGTGAATGGTGTATGGATTGGGAATAGTGTAGTGATTGATTTTTGCTTTTACCCTAACAAAAAAAAGGGTTTTTTTTATATTGGATGATATGAATGCTGTAAATGAATATGTAAGTGCAATTTTCCTTATGGTGATCTGCTCATCCTATCGATTTGCATGGATGACCAATCACTACAATCATCAGGTGAATAGAGTAAACCACTAGATACAAGGTTCACTTAATAATGCGAGTGATTGTGACAATGTTGAGTAGAAATGCATAGAATTATGGATGATATGAATGAGGTAGATGAATGTGAATATAGATGGTGCCATGAATGTGAATGATGAAATTATTGATGGGTGATGTTTATGATTTTGTAAAATTTGGAATATTTTGAAGCAATTTAGGGCATTTTTGCAACTTTTGGTGCAATCAAGAATTAAATACCCAAAGCAATCCAAATTATCACAAAATATGATGGGACGATGTGGAAAATGTTTAAAATAGTGAATATGGTATTTTTGTGAAGTTTTGGACCATTTTGGAGTGTTTATTGTTGAGCAATTTTAGAACTTTTGGTCGCAAATGAAAATGAAGCGTCCAAATCGATCCATGTCTTCACAAAACATAATGGAATGATGAAACAGATGCATGGATGAAATATGATGTGATTATATGGAGGTAAGATACATGTTTAAGCACTTTTGGTCTTTTTAAAACAGTATGGAGATAGATGTTGACCAACATTTACATCATTCATAGATGCAAGAGAGCATCTACCACATGGTAGACATAGGACAGTGTTTGAGTGCACCAAGTAGATGCTCATGGGCATTTGAACGTGCAAAAATTGGCTATAATAATATTATAGAGGTCAAATTGGATTCATTATTGCATTCGAGAGTTTCAAAAACAACATCTAAGGAGTGAAGGAGTGAGTGTGAAGGATGGTGATGGAGTAAGTGGATGCAACAGTAGGCATGGAGGCATAAGTGACTGAGGTAAGTGCCCTTGGCACTATTGTTTGTATATATTCTTTTAGGAAATGAATGTGATGTTAATATGCATTTTTTGTTGCATTGTACTATAGTTGAGGATCTTGGAGGCTTGATACTGATTCTTACCTATCATACCAGGGGTGAGAAAGACCTTGCAGAAGTCCCATTGGGATAAGTTAGAGTATATGTGATTGGTGGGGGTAGCACAGATAGAGGTAGTGAGGGTGGATGAGGGGTATATCTCTACCTTAGCAGAGATATGGGATCTGGGTAGGGGACATTCCAAATCCCAATAGGGGAGATGACTATGACACTAGAAGATGTATATCACATCTTTCAAGTACCGATGGAGGGGTTGCGTGTCTAGGTTGGGCACGATAAGGAGTATGAGATGAGGTAGATTTTTGGAGATAGATGGATGGATATTAGTGTAAGGGGTGGAGGGATAAGGTATTTGGCCATGTATGTGAGGAAGGAGTTGGAGGCATTGCCCACCTTGATCATGTTCCTATTGGCCAACATATTGGTGCTTAACAACACTGACTGTCATTCGCATGGAATATGATTAAGTTGGTGTACAATATGATCGATGAGCCTCAAGTATATGCAAAGGTACCTACACTACTAGAAGAAACATATCTAGAGTTGTATGAGGTGAGGAGGTGAGGGAAAAATGGGTTGGTTTATAGTGTATTGCTACAATGTTGAGGTTAGGAGCACTTTAGTATGGCTTGTCCCATGGGCCTACCTTGCAAGAAGTGGTATAGGGATCAATCCTATGTTTGGAGATGGTGGGTAGTTAAGGAGGTTCAACCGAGTTGTCCTAGTCATAGAGGCTAGGAGTGAAGGGATATATGTGCAGGGTTGATGCCTAATCAAGTGTATTGGAGGCCATGGTGATTTGCTAGGTGGTCTAGTGATGGGGAGCATCTGTGAAGAGTTTGACATGCTAGATGTGTGGTTGGATGACATGGGAGTGAGGTGGAGTTGATCCAATTATCATGGGTATTGTGATAGTTTGTATTGAGGTAGGGAGTACCTGAGGATCCTATGCTTTATAGGCATCGATTGGATGAGTCAAGCCTACCTTGTGTGAAGAAGTGGCAAGTGGAGTATGAGGATGATGAGGAGATAGATGTCCTAGGTATGGATGATGTCGAGACCACATTAGAGTATGAGGCTTGGTTTTATTCATAGTCACCACGGGTACCAAATAAGGTGGTCAAGGAGGATAACGAAGATGAGGAGGAGGTAGAGATAGAGGAGGCTCCCAAACATTAGAGATATCATCAGTCCAATAGAGGGAGGTAGGAAAGGGATGCAACAGAGTAGCCTCAAGATATTAAAGGTGATGATGATGGTAGGGATAATATGAAGGAGATTACAGAGAGACCTCTTGGTCAGAGTGAGGAGTGGGCTAGGATCGAGGTAAAGTAGGATTGCATTTGAGAGATAATGGTAGAGTGGGATGCAATGATAGTAGCTTGAGATTTTGAGAATGCTCAAATGTGGGCAAAGCTAGACGTAAATATGGTGATAGGTAGAGGTGCATATATGATAACGAGGTTCCAGGTAGAGTTCAGATAGTGGGACTCTCATAAGAGGTATGATGTATTACACATTATATCTTGGGATACATATATATAGGATTTGGAGGATCAACTTATGTAGCACCATAATGATCTACCAGATTGATCCTCTTCTTCTGTAGTGGGATCTATTATGTGTAGTGATTCTAGGCATAGCAACTCTAGGTCTAGGGCTCCTTCAGGGTCATAAGGGTCTACTTTTGAGCATTAGCCAATGCTTATATGCACTTTTTATATATGAGCCTTGGTGCTCCATTGTATATAGCCTTAGACCACTCATTGTACATACAATTATACATATATATATATTGTAGACACCTAAAATATGTCATGTTGAGGAGACTACTCATATGGACACATTTTAGGCCATGTGACTCACCTTGGACCTTTCCAAGATCCAATAGTGGTTCTAACCACTCAATTAGGGTAGCCTAGTCTTATTTAGACTTCATTGCTAATGTCATCAGTGGTGGCCATCGTCACCATCAATGCTCAGAGTGGCTGTGAGTTGGTTGCACCTATTGATAGTGGTTGTGGCCATAACCACACTTGTCGATATCAATCGAGTCTGTAACAAAATTGACCTACCTAAGCTAAGACAAATCATTACAACCAATATTTTCTTGAGCGGTTGCACCTACGAAGCTTCCAAAAGCATCCATCCAACTACCCCAACATAATAGATTCTTGATCTTGGCTTCCTAGAGAAGCTAGGATTAGGATTCGAGAAGTCTATTTAAGGCATCCCAAAACAAAAGCAAAAGAGAAGAATTCCTGAGCAATTACCATAGCGGAGCCCTACTAAACTGAGAAGCAATTTGATATCCCTTTGAGGTACGATGAAGTGCTGCCTAATTGTGCAATGACATCTACAAATTCACCAATGAAGATCATCATATATTGAGGATAAAACACCTTGCCATTCTTCATCGATTCACCTAAAATTCAAGCCCAATTTCATAATCAACTGTCTTGAGACACGACTGACCCTTGTACATCAATTCAATGGAGAAATTGATCATCATTAGGCTAGGAATATAGAGAACAGAGTCTCTATCCCATGGTCATTGTTTTTAACAACGACCCGTAGGCATCATCGTCAACGTCGATAGTAGCTAACAGAACCCATTGCTCTGATCATAACTAGCTATGGGATGATGCATATTTTTCTTTGTTTAGCCACTAGATTAGATTAGCAGTATTTCAACTTGATTTCTAACCTAGATTAGCATTGTATTTATCAATATTTTATGCATTATTTCCCTATTTTCAAATATTTATTTATAATTTTATGCATTTGTTTTACATCTTGCACCCATCAAGAAATGAGCCTCATTTCAAGAGGTTTTAATTGCTATTATTCTTTTGTAAGTTTCTTTGTGTGTAGGTGATAGGGTTATTCAAGGACTATTCATCACCAAGATCCCATTTCTTGGCATCATAAGCAAAGGTGGCTTAGTAAACCCTCTATAATCATATTAGTGGAGATGTAAAGACCTTGTGGAGTGCATCTTTCCCCATTTTGGGGCCACATTATTTGTAATTTTATATCGAATTGGGTATCCCTAAGAGGGACATATTGTAACTGAGGCTTATTTGATTAATAGAGAGCACCCCATTTTTTTATTTTTGAAAAATGAAAAACCCCTTGCAGGGCCACCTTGGTCTAAGAGACTACGACCAAGGGGTTCTACACTATCAAAGTCACCCAAGAGTCACACCTGGCCCTTCCGCACCAACATTATCAATTGGATTTTGGGTACCCAATTCAAATTTTTGGTAGGGTGGAGATTCGAACCTAGGATATCCTTTGGAGGATTGCCCTCTCCTCTCCAAATCACCTACAACACTTGGGTAAGAGAGCACCCCATTTTGTTATCTCATTTTCTCAATGGTTACATAGCTTCATTTTTCAATTTGTTTACATTATTGCAATATACTAGATGTACGGTTTTTATAGCTTTACAAGTGGCGATCACGTGCAGGACCCTTCCCATTTGATTGCTAACTGATTTTTCTTTATGCTTTTTTATTATAGGTACCACTAATCTGAGCGACTGTGGCTAAAATTTTCCATGGCCATCGACATCAGCGACCAACACCACCACTGTGACATTCTTCTTAGGATGAGGACTTACTTGTAAGTGGTTCTCTCCCTATTTTTTGTTGTATTTTTTTTGAAAGGTAATTTAGGAATTAATCAGATAACATAGAGAAAATTTAGAAGTAAAATTTTTAAAATCTCTTTGTTTACTATCTACCACTGTTGGGAATAGTGACCTCTACTATTAGCTTTCCCAAAATCTAGCAACCATGAATTATGTCTACCTCTATGTCTAGTGGCCACCACTATGCACCACTTTTCACAGAGATGGCCACTGTTAAATCTGAGTGTTAGGATTGCATACTTGGAGCCTGCTTAAAGGTTGTTTCATTTTAGTTTACATCTACATTTTTTGAATAAAAAATATTTCTTACATGCATCACTTATGAAATTTAAAACGTATTTTCATGCATGTGTAGTTGAAAAATTATGGTGTGTTTTTTTATGCATATTTGCATTTATTTAAAATAAAATGAACCAACACACACCTCACATTTTTAATTTAAACACTAGTTGAGTTGGGCTCTCACATCCATCCAATTGATCAAGAACAATAGTGGATGTCATCACCACTTGGTTGGCTTGCATATTGAGAGTTTTTTGAACTTGTTCGTGGCTAAGGCTGACTTCAAGAACCATTGAAGATTGGGAAAATAGCATGTACTCTTCTTTGAAAGGTATATCACTACCCTCGATGGATTGGGTGAGGATTAGTAGGACCTGTGTCCCCTATTGATTATGGGTTTCATATCCATAGTCTGATGGGATTCACAATCTAAACTTCATCATCGGATATGTGTGTGCATAAGTACAAGTGAAAACCTTTTAATAAATTGAGAGTTACATCAACCATATTCAAACATGTATGAGAAAGTGAAATAATATACAACACATCAAAAACACACAATCCAGTTCTTAGGAAACACAACAATCCTTAAAAGAGATAACCATATGTATACTTTGTTTCTTAAAAATCACATATGAGATAATTCAAAATTAATGGTTACCACATGAAGCCATGTTCAGTCCACAACTAAAGCAATGAAAAATGCACAGGAGGGTGCAAACCACCCTAGTGTCAGTCCAGTTATCCAAGCCATACCTGAATGACGTTCTGGTAGTCTCCACCAAGACAACTCAACACATGGGGGAGCCTCTCAATGAGAGACCCCTATTAGAAGGAATTTTGATGTAATCCCTCATGATCATGAGGAGCATCCTACTAGACCTCACACATCCCATGATATTATTATACATAATAAATCTAATGAGGGGTAAGTTAGAGAGGTTGCACCTGTTCGCATACCCACCAGAGCTTCAAGACCACTCAAACATGGAGCAGGTCAAATATCATTTCATAACATTGGTGAAAGAGGTACACCTCTTAGCCAACCATGGAAAACCCATCAACTTGATTTCTTATATTAGCATGATGGAAGGTCAACCCATAGGGCCACTTCAACTGCCCATTCTCATTCAGAGAGTGTGTGTAGTGAATATGTAGTGCAACATATGTATTCCCAAGGTGAGTGCTCCAAGAACCCATGTAATACAATCACCCCATTCACTCATGATGGTACTGAACATAGGGTTGAGCATGGTGTCAATACAACCTTGATTGATCAAGGGAAGAGGGTTGCCAACCTTGTTGCACATTTTGAGATAAATAAAAATCCTCACATAGAGTTGTGAATTGATAGATATTATACAATAGATCACTCAAATTGATTGACTAGGCCAAACACCAACCAAATAAAGCAAATACTCTAAGCCCAATTGGAGGATTTTCACCTTGAGTGTGAACACCTAGATCAATAGCATGAAGAACATCAGAGGATGCACTATCAACATCTATACAAACATCAATTATGAGAGGAAAGGATACTTCAGCAAAAGTTACAGGAAGAACAATATAATAGGTTAGTTCAAGAAGACCTACCGATACCTAGTTCCCATAGGCGAAAAATCACCTTGAGACGTGGTATGTTTCATCATGAGTCACTTGATAGGAAAACATAAATTCATCCTCATCGAGCTGCATTGCTTGATTCTCGATGACCATAGCACCTAGTGCTTAACCTACCAAAATATGACAACTATGAGGAGACAAAAATAGATGAGCAATATTAGAGATATCTTGAGCCATATTCCATCTATTTGGAGGATGTTCAAAATCCTCCTAATCGTCCAACTAGAAATAGGCCATCCCTTGATCCTAGCATATCTCCTCGGGAAGATGATATTTTCTCATCACAAGCATACAAAGTGCTCACCGAGCGAATCAAATCACTTGAGAAACAAGGTGCAGCTTACCAAAATCCCACACTGAGAAAAATTCATAACCAACCCCTCAATCCATTAGTGCCAAGTCCAACATATCCTGAGCATTTGAAATACCAAAATTGGATAAATTTAAGGGAGACAAGGATGCACAGGAACATGTTACAAGTTTTATGAACTTGTGTTTCTAGTTGCAAGATAATTATGCCTTGTTGTTATGAACCTTCATGATAACACTCTCGGGTTATGCCCTCAAGTGGTACAATCAACTACCAAGGCACAATATATCTAGCTTTGAACAAACTATTAAATACTTTCCTTGAATGCTTTTCCTTTGGCATCAAGAAGAAGGATAACCTTTTTGACTTGTCAAGTTTATGTCAATATGACAATGAGATGGTTATGGAATATAGGAATAGATGGTGAAAGATTATGTCCAAACTCCCATTCACCATCCCCATATCTAAACTAACTTGGATGTTCACAAAGAATTGTGCTAATCACATATCATTGCTACTTTCTTTGCAATAATATTCAACATTTGAGGAGGCTTTGGTGCAAGCCAAAGTTATAGAGGACATTAAGGTCCAAGAGGGAGAGTTGAATCTCCATAAAAAGGATTGGAATAAAAACCAATAAAACAACAATTATCATGAAGTCAAACCTGTGCCTGTGAATCAAGTTGTGTTAAACATTCCAAAAGTAGAGAAGAGCCAAAAACAACCAAATTATCTGGCTCAACCTCCCCTAATGCATTACAATAAGTGCAATGAGAACCAAATATAAAAATGACAATGATGAACACCTCGTAATTACACACCATTGCTTGAATCTTTGGCATCACTTTTCAATCATTTATGTGAGGCCAAGGCTATTACTTTACCTGAGATATGTGCCCTTGATCCTAATCACCCCAAACCTAAAGGGTATAGGGAAGACCTATTTTATGTGTATCATCGATAAAATGGTCACGACATCCAAGATTGCATTTCATTTAAAAACTTGGTGCATAATATGTTAGACAAAAACCAATTGCAAATAGATATCCCCTTGGCTATCGATAATAAAAAAATTGACATATTCAAATATCCTTTACCCAAACATGAGGTTCAAGAAAATCAAATAGAACATATGAATGAAGTGCACGTAGCCCCACCCAATGAGGGCTTTATCAACATGATAAATATCACAATGGGGAGCAAGAAAATCCTTGATCAGTCTACCTTACCAAAAAATCCAATCAAAGTTGATCATGTGTCACAGTCCTTACAACCATTGAATTCCATTCAATCATACAAGGATCCTGTGATCACATTCCACAAGCAAGAGATTAGGTCTATCCCTGATAATGAACCTGATCCACCTTTACTTTTGATAGCAAGCATCAATCAGATTCTGTATAAGCGGGTTTTGATAGACACTCGATTCATCCATTAATATCATCACTGTCATTGCTCTAAAACACCTCAACATTCCATTATCACACATCATAGAATCCATATTCACATTAAGAGCCTTTAACGATGCTACATCCCCTATAATCAGCACAATAGTCCTACCCATCCAGGTTGGGATAAATATCATGCCTACATTGTGCCACATTTTAGAGGGTGAGAGACAATACAATATATTGTTAGGTAGACCTTGGATGAGAGATATGGAATGTGTTCCATTCATAGTCCATCAACACCTCAAATTTGTACACCAAGGTCAAGTATATGTGGTGCACACCGATCCAGATCCCTTCAAATATTACAAAATGATCGATGAACCACATGAGCCTCTTGCACCATGCAAGTGCCATGATACCCATGTAGATGAAATCATAAAACATTCAACCATAGCATGCATTAAACCATCATTACCAATTGCATATCCACCATCATTAGTAATACCTCCTTATTCCCATTTTACAACATCAAGTACTCTTAAGGGGAAACATTCGAAGGGGCCAAAAAAGGATATTCCTCTATGTACTCACATTAGCACACCTCAAGATATCACCTTACCTAATGATGAGGAGAAAACATCAGTTGACATAACTGAGATAGAACCACATCGACAAGTTGATGACCCATCCACAACTTGTCCAAGAGCCAAAATACCTTCTCACGAGTTTGTGGGAATGATCAATATCAAGAAAGGGAACCAAATCTCTCTAAACCAATCACCACAACTGGTAGCCCCATCAAAGATCTCTACTATATCAGAAGTTCTACCACCACTAAAACTAGTCACACCTAGTTCATTTCTCATAACACCTTTACAAGAGCAAGAATGAGTGTCTCCCCCATGTCAAACTGGGGGTACTCAAGCTATCACAGATAAACACTATAAAGTGGAACAAAAACATGAATTGAGTCACAAACATGAGCATGTGGATGCAACCATTAAACAAGATCATCAAGAGATATCCACATCTTCTCAGACAAAGGAAACTTGTGATTCACATTTACTTAAGGGTTCTTTAGCGCCCACTATCAATTCACCTCCATAAACCAAAAATTATCATCCATATCCACTAACAATGATTCATTCGTTACTCCCATCACTCTTGCAACACATTCTAGATCATCTAGATAAGATGGAGACACAAATGGATCAACAAAATAATGCATTGCAACTAATCATGTACCATATCACAAGCATGGAGCTAGTAAATAAAATCATATCCGAGGTAAAACCACCTCCTACGTAGCCATAAGAAAAGCCTCAACAAGAGAAAGCATTGAGTCAGCCACACCAATTACCATGCATTTATACACCATTACCTGAACCTATGATATCAATTTTTAATCAATTATGTGTCGTAAAAGCCATTACTTTTCTTGAGGTTCACCCCTTAGATCCAAATCGTCCAAAACCCCATGGATATAAGGAGGAGGTATATTGTCTATATCATAGACAAAATGGTCATGACATTCAGTCATGTTATAGTTTCAAGACCACAATACAAAACATGCTTGAGAGGGATCAAATTCAAATTGATAGCCAACAAATAAGCATAGTCAATGATCCATCCCTTGCACCAGAAAAGTAGGAAGAGCCACCTAAGCAAACAATCGAGATACCTATAGCTCAACCACTTTTCCAAAATTAGCCAGTGTGTTCTGCACACTTGAAACACCAGCAATGTATTTGGACTCCATTAAATGAGTCCATGTCAACCATTTTTTAGAAGCTGCAAGAAACTAAGGCTATCATTTTACCTAATATACACCCTTTAGACCCAAACAGAATTAAACCTAAGGGTTATAGGGAAGATCACTTCTGCCTTTATCATCGAATAGAGGGCCATGACATTCACAATTTTTATGGGTTTAAAAACGTCATCCAAGACCTTATTGACAAGGAGGCCTCACTCATAGATGGTTCATCCACCTTAGCTCAGCCCACCTCAGGTCATGCTTCATCATCCCATTTGTGACCCCAAGGTCAATCGTCACCTCATTAGCCTAAAAAGCCACCTCACCGAGTAGTCACATTTTTTATGACTACTTTGACCCTATTTCAAAAACTATACGAGGCAAATGCAATCACATTACCAGAAGTCAAACCAAGAACACCTAAGCCTAGGTCACATAATGAAAGCCTCTATTGTATCTATCACCGTATAAATGGGTATGACATCCATGGATGCTATTCATTCAAGAATGTGGTCGAAGAAATGGTAGAGTGATATGAGCTCCACAAAGATGGTTAGCTTGTTTTACCCCATCAAAACATTGGCAACTCATAAATTTTCATGCCCCAACAAGGAGAGTTTATTTCTATCACTCTTCCTAAGCAGACCGATTACATTGTAGTGAATGACATGCATAATGGGGGTCTTCAAGGTAGCATACCTTCCCCACCATCCACATCATAATCAATGAAGCAAAGTGATAACTCTAAAGGTATCACACCTTCCTCACTTTCATTGAGTGGCACACACACTAGGGGTACATAAGGTATCACACCTTCTCCCTAAAAATCATTAAAAATTCAAAAAAAATCAGAAAACAATAAAATCCAAAAACAATTCAAAACATCAAAAACACAAAAATATCTACATTTTGCATTCCATTATATGCATCCATTAGTTGCATTGCATTAGGTATTTTCATCCACTGCACTTGCATTAGGATAGGTTGTGTTTACATTCTTACAAATGACACCATGTTTGTATGCCAATCATGCATCCTCAAAATCATCATCATTCATATTCCTTGTGAGTAAATGTGTTTTTCAACACAACTTATGAGTTGCTATTAGGTGTATACTAGGGTTTTTTGGTCATTCAGCCATTCCTAGTTCTCTTTTTAGATTTTGTAGAAATCTATCTTGGCTTTCGAAGATGAGGTCTAGTTTTGATAGTACCTTGTATATCTCAAAATCCCATCACAATTTTAAACATTAATAATCCTAGTTTGAACAAGGAAGGATGACACTACAAAGTGGTCCTCGTCACCTTAAGTGAAAGGTTTTCCTTGCTCATATTATTATGCGCATGGTCTAGAGTGTTGATTATTGGCAAAAGGACAAGCTCCCCCCTACCCAAAGAAATCCCTTGCTTTTATACAAAATGAGCAAAATTCCCAAAGCAAAGCAAAATAAATAGTGATTTTCATCACTAAGCAAATCCCTTTCTCCAAAAGAAAATAATATACAAAATAAATAGTGATTATCATCACTAAGCATGAGCAAGTATCCCAAGCAATGAAAATAAAAGAAGGGGGTAATGAGCTTGAATCCCTAGAATATTCAGTATTCAACCACCATGGGGTGATCTCCATTATAGCAATGGGTTGAATGAAACCCACCTGGCAATGGAGTATCCTTATGTGTGGTGATATGTCTATCACATTAGCAACCTTCTTTTGTACAAACCAATGTTAGCTTATGGATGAGCTAGCTTTAGGTGGCTTGTATTGCCTAGTAGTCTAGTCTAACTGCGTCCAAACTTAGGATCATGATGACCATATGGTGATCCTCACTACAACAATGGGTTGAATGAAACCCATATAGAAATGAGGTAGTCTTATACCTCATCTAATATATTCACTTTGCACACATAGGGATAGTGAATATCTTGGTCTTATTAATAGGTTTATATCTTTCAGGAGTCTTGTGTAGTCATTATACAACTTTTGATTAATCAACTAGGGTGTTTGAGTCTCATGGAAAACCTCAAAAATTCCCTTATAGCAAAAAATCATATCATCAAATCATACAAAGTTTTCCTTATGAATTTTTGTTTATTAAGGGATGTTCATAGAATAGGATAGATACCGGATGGATATCAGCAATGATATTTATATGACCACTGACTATTTTGTGCATATTTTTTAATTTACAGAAGCTTATAGGGAAATCCCATACATCTCACATCATCTCACCTCACATATGGATGTCTAAATGATTAATTATTATGATAAGAGTTACCATTTTCATTCATGATTTGCATACATTATGTGGTGTCTGCCATTAGTTTGATAAACACATATTAGATTCATTCCTTATGTTTTAAGTGATTAAAGCATACATGTTCATTTGCATTAGACCATCCACATGAAATTAATGCATTACATACATATCATCTACCATATCATATTACATAGATTAAATGCATAAATAATTGAAATAAATTTAAACATGCATTTAAACATTCACCATTCCATCCATATAAGCATACATAGTAGTGCATTCATACATTTAGATCATAGCATCTAATCATACATATATCATCTAACTATTGCATGTCATCAGTACATCACATACATATAACATAATCAAATCACCACATAGCCATTACATCCATCAATGCATCCATTCATATTGGATATCTAGCAACATCTAATGGTCCAAAATATCACACTTGCAAATCACACTAACATTTGCACACATCAACTAGGGCATTATCAGTATCATACTTTCTAAAATTAGTAATCATCCAATTAGATGACATGGTAAATTAGGGCAGTGCACCTTCCCGATACAAGGTTTAATTCAATCTAATCAACCAAATCAATTGCTTGGTTTTCAAAGGTTGTGCCCTTTACCTTGTATATCAATCAATCCATTGCTAGGTTTCAAAAGGTTGTGCCATTTTCCTTGCATATCATCAATCAATTTCTTGGTTTCCAAAAGGTTACACCCTTTGCCTTCCATATCATCAATAAAATGCTAGGTTGCATAAGGTTTCACCCTTTGCCTCGTTATCTCAATCCCAAAAGGCTCCAAAGAAGCCTAATTTTCTTTGGTTAATCCCAAAAGGCTCCAAAGATGTTTAATTTCCTTTGGTCAAATCCCAAAAGGCTCCAAAGAAGCCTAGTTTTATTTGGTCAATCCCAAAAGGCTCCAAATATGTTTAGTTTCCTTTGGTCAAATCCCAAAAGGCTCCAAAGATGTCTAGTTTTCTTTGGTCAATCCCAAAAGGCTCCAAAGATGTTTAGTTTCCTTTGGTCAATCCCAAAAGGCTCCAAAGATGCCCTAGTTCTTTGGTCAATCCCAAAAGGCTCCAAAGATGTTTAGTTTTCTTTGGTCAAATCCCAAAAGTCTCCAAATATTCCCTCATTCTTTGGTCAATCCCAAAAGGCTCCAAAGATACCCTCATTCTTTGGTAAATCCCAAAAGGCTCCAAAAATACCATAGTTCTCTGGTTAATCCCAAAAGACTCCAAAGATACCCTTGTTCTTGGTCAATCCCAAAAGGCTCCAAAGATGTTTAGTTTCCTTTGGTCAATCCCAAAAGGCTCCAAAGATGCTCTCGTTCTTTGGTCCATCCCAAAAGGATCCAAATATGTTTAGTTTTATTTGGTCAAATCCCAAAAGGATCCAAAAAATCCCAGTTTCCTTTGGTCAAATCCCAAAAATATCCAAAGAAACCTAGTTTCCTTTGGTCAATTCCAAAAAGCTCCAAAGAAGCCCAGTTTCCTTTGGTCAAGTTCCCAAAAGCTCCAAAGAAGCACAATTTCCTTTTGTTAAATCCCAAAATGCTCCAAAGAAGCCTAGTTTCCTTTGGTCAATCCCAAAACGCTCCAAAGATGCCCTAGTTATTTGGTAAATCCTAAAAGGCTCCAAAGATGTTTAGTTTCCTTTGGTCAATCTCAAAAGACTCCAAAGATGCCCTCATTCTTTGGTCAATTCCAAAAGGCTCCAAATATGTTTAGTTTTCTTTGGTCAATCCCAAAATGCTCCAAAGACCTCCAAATATGCCCTAGTTCTTTGGTCAATCTTAAAAGGCTCCAAAGATGTTTAGTTTCATTTTGTCAAATCCTAAAAGTCTCCAAATATGTCCTAGTCCTTTGGTCAATCCCAAAAGGCTCCAAAGATGTTTAGTTTCCTTTGGTCAAATTCCAAAAGACTCCAAAGATGCCCTAGTTCTTTGGTCAATCTCAAAAGGCTCCAAAGATGTTTAGTTTCCTTTGGTTAATCCCAAAAGGCTCCAAATATGCCCTAGTTCTTTGGTCAATACCAAAAGGCTCCAAATATGCTCTTGTTCTTTGGTCAATACCAAAAGGCTCCAAATATTTTTAGTTTCCTTTGGTCAAATCTCAAAAAGCTCCAAAGAAGCCCATTTTCCTTTGGTCAATCCCAAAAAGCTCCAAAGAAGACCAGTTTCCTTTGGTTAAATCCCCAAAAGCTCCAAAGAAGACCAATTTCCTTTGGTCAAATCCCAAAATGCTCCAAAGAAGCCTAGTTTAATTTGGTCAATCCCAAAATGCTCTAAATATACCTCGTGTCATTTGGTCAAAACTCAAAAGCTCCAAAGAAGCCCAATTTCCTTTGGTCAAATCCCCAAAAAGCATATCTATCCAGGCCTGACCATCGACATTGATAGAGGCTACGGGATTTGCAAATCTCCATCATTGTATTTGACGACGACCGAGAAATAGTCATAAATGCACCCATTTTCTCACCATAAGGATTTTCATATTGGACATTAATGCATATGTACCAGTCCATAATCATCATAAATCACAAAAATTACAAAAAATAAAATAAAATAAAATATCAAGTGGTCCTCGTATCCAGTTATTCACCCTATACACTTGGTGATTACAGTGACTTGCACTCCATGCAATCTGGTAGGATGAGTAAATTATCATAAGTCCATTTGAACCAAATTATTCATTGATGAATTGAAATGATTTCAATTCAATTCCCAAGAAGGCCATTGTGATTGGAATGCTCCATGGGAATGAGGCGTTCATTTCATTTTTTCTATGAAATTTTCATCTAATCATCAAACATAGTGATTCATCATATGCTTAAATTGAATTGCTATCATCTTGATTTCCTAAGAAATCTATTGTAGCCAGACCACTCCATGATTTAGAGATGTACAATTATTATTAATGGTTGAAATCATAGATGTAATATGACCTACCTTAAAATAATAGTAATCATCTTGAACTATCCAAATCAATCATCTTGGTCAAGAAACTTGTCACTTTCATCACTTGCCATTTTCCTCATTGACTCATCACTTGAGGGGGTAGTCATAATCATAACATTCATAATCAAAATCAATAATTAAATACTTAATCATGTTAATTGCATTCATCCATAAATCATTACCAAAAACAATCATGCCCCTCATTGGGGCAAAAAATAAGTAAATTAATTAAAAAAATGCTTGGCATTTTGAAGCATGAAGGTAGGTCCTTGCCTCTTTATGACTGGACAATATCCAAGATCAAGTAAGCCTGAAGTGAAAGGTTGTACTTAAATCAAATTCTTTAACTTGTTTGAAGCAATGATTCAGAGATGCACACCCTTTCCATGATTGGGGCATATAAAGTTGACTAGATCAGTGAATATTAATCAACCTACAATGTAGTGTTAGGTTGTCTATTTTTCTTAGTGTCGTATTTTCCCATAATGCATCCCAAAAAGGGGTATTTGTAGATACCTAAAATACGTCTTGTTGAGGAGACTACTCATATGGATATATTTCAGGCCATGTGACTCACCTTGGACCTTTCCAAGACCCTAAAGTGGTTCTAACCACTCAATCAAGGTAACCTAATCCTATTCAACCTTTATTGCTGATATCATAAATGATATCCATCATTGCCATCGATGCTTGGAGTGACTGTGAGTTGGCTATACCTATCGATAGTGGTCATGGCCATAACTGTGCTTGTTGATAATGACTGAGTCTGTAATAAACTTGGCCTACCCAAGTTGAGCAAAACCATTACAACCAATGGTTTCTTGAGTGGTTGCACCTACAAATCTTCTAGAAGAATCCATATAACTACCCCAGCATAAAAAATTCTTGATCTTGACTTCCTGGAGAAGCTAGGATTAGGATTTGATAAGTCTATTTAAGGTATCCCAAAACAAGAGAAAAAGAGAAGAGTGGAGCCCTATCGAATTGAGAAGTGATTTTATATCTCTTTGAGGTGTGATAAAGTGCTACCTAGTTGTGCAATGACATATGCAAATTCACCAATGGAGATCATCACATCTTGAGGACCAACCACCTTGCCATTCTTCATAGATTCACCTATAATTTGAGTCCAATTTCATAATAAACTGTATCTTGAGACACGACCAAACATTGCACATCAATTCAATGGAGGAATTGATCATCATCAGGCCAGGAATACACATAACAGAGTCTCTATACCATGGCCATTGTTTTCAAAAGTGACTCGTAGGCATCATCATCGATGTTGAAAGTGGCTAACAGAGCCCGCTGCTCTGATCACCAGTGGCTATAGGATGATGTATCTTTTTATTTATTTAGCCACTAGATTAGATTACCAGTCTTTCAACTTGATTTCTAACCTATATTAGCATTGTATTTATCAATATTTTATGCATTATTTCCCTATTTTCAGTAATTTATTTATCATTTCATGCATTTTTTTTACATCTTGCACCTATCAAGAAATGAGCCTCATTTTGAGATGCTTTCATTGCTATTAATATTTTGTAATTTTCTTTGTGTGCAGGTGATAGGTTTATTCAAGAACTATTCATCACCAAGATCCCATTTCTTGGTATCATACATAGATTTGATATCCCTTTGAGGTGCGATGAAGTGCTGCCCAATTGTACAATGACATTTGTAAATTTACCAATGGAGATCATCATAGCTTGAGGATCAACTACCTTGCAATTCTTCACCGATTCACCTGCAATTCAAGACCAATTTCATAATCAACTATGTCTTGAGATACGACCGAACGTTGCACATAAATTCAATGAAGGAATTGATCATCATCAGGACAAGAATACAGAGAACAAAGTCTCTATCCTATGGTAATTTTTTTTAAAAGCGACCCACAGGCATCATCACTAACGTCAATAGCAGCTAACAGATTCCACTGCTCTGATCATCAATGGCTATGGAATGATGTATATTTTTCTTTATTTAGCCACTAGATTAGATTAGCAATCTTTCAATTAAATTTCTAACCTATATTAGCATTGTATTTATCAATATTTTATGCATTATTTCCCTATTTTTAGTCATTTCTTTATCATTTCATGCATTTTTTTTATATCTTGTACCTATCAAGAAATGGACCTCATTTCGAGAGGATTTCATTGATATTAATCTTTTGTAAGTTTCTATGTGTGTAGGTGACAAGGTTATTCAAGGACTATTCATCACCAAGATCACATTTCTTGGTATCATAGGCAGAGGTGGCTTAGTAAACCCTCTACAATAAAATTAGTGGAGACGCAAAGACCTTGTGGAGTGCATATTTCTCCCTTTTAGGGCTATATTCTTTTGAATTCTATTTTGAATTGGGTATCCCTAAGAGGGACATATTATAACCAAGGCTTATTTGATTAATAAAAAGAGAGCACCCCATTTTGTTATCTCATTTTCTCAATGGTTATATAGCTTAATGTTTTTAATTCATTTACATAATTGTAATAGATTAGATGTATGGTTTTGTAGCTTTACATATATACATGAATTTTATTTTTGTGTTATGAATTTGTGTGAATGCATGTGTACATGTGATGGATGATGATGTAAATGAACTGCCATGCTAATGATCATTTGTAGTTTAGATTTTTGCTTGACCATGTGTATCATTATTGTTTAATCAAGGGCATCAAAATGGTGGCATGTAAAGTGGAAGAGTCATATAATGGTATGATAATGACATGAATGGTGTTGTGGCTTATGAATGGCTGTTTTAGAATTATATTTATAGAGTCTCAAACTTACTAGTGATTTTTAACAAACTCATGAAGTTCTATCTAGTTTCTCTAAGACCAAATGTGTGTGTTGTGAAATGTTCATTTACCAAATCATAGGCATAGTAATGACTCAAGGTAATAAAGAACCAATGTGTGTGCAAGGGAGTTAATTAATCCATCTTGAGTAAATTGAGATGAAAACCTATCATGGAGGAGACCAAGAAGCTAGCTTGTCCTTATTTTTGGTCAGAGGTCTCTTCAAGAGAGATGTGTTGCCACACATGAACGTACTCCACTGCCAGTCAAGAGTTTAAAGCCCCAGTGGAGATTAGCTCCATAGTCTAGTGATTTGATCTCTAAGCTTTGGGGATTTAGAATACCTAATCATATGGATGGAAATGTAATTATATCCTTACAACTCAAAGATCTGTGGTGTGTGATGTGTAAAAGAGTTAGAGCTTTGGGGAATCAAATTTTCAACTAATGTGTGATGAGAATTTTACCCTATCCTTACTAATCATTATTTTATTTTGGCAATGTGAGTAGTGGTGAAGACCACTATTTTTTTATTTTGGACTATGTGCATAATGGGACAAGCAAAGATGACTTTTTTGCTTTGAGGTTCAACCCAATCATGGTGTTATCTATATTTGACACAAGATGTTTTTAATATGTGTAGAATATGCTTGGTTCAAGAGTGTTAGAGTCAATACCATAACTAAATATTTTCTTAGTGAAAATGTGACTTGGTCCTAGAAAAACTCGATATGCATTGGAGGTTTCTAGAAACTCTAGGAGCGTTTGAGTGATCGAAAACACCTAGGAGTAATAAAGTGATAATTCAAATGGTAAATTAACTTGTGAAATAGTGTAATGAAATGGATGTGAACTTGGGGGTGCCCTAATTAAGGTAACAAGATTTATTGGATCAATTATTATCTAAAATTAACAAATGATCCCTAATATGGTGGATAAAATTCACTGAGATGATAATGAATGTGTTTGTGCAATGTGGATGTATACAATGCGATATGTATAAATGCAATGTATATGAATGCAATGTTTTTGTGTAGTAGCCATGTATATATACATATATGTAAACCACATTAAGCATGAAGTGCTCTCAAGTGGATGATGTTAAGTGGTTCTGGATCTTCTAATCCCTATATAATGGCCATTCTATATGTTCCTTGACCCACTTTTTGGGTGACAATGTACGTGCCTAACCAATTAGCCAATAATTTATCACAAAGATGCAATAATGCATTGGTTTTTTGTTGATTTTATTTGAGGACAAGATCTTGTACTTAGAATTCACGTAGATGGAATTTGGTATTGTAAGCACATTTGAGATGATATTGGTATACTCGTAAATTCTCCAAGGTATTGATTCACCTTTCATAAAGGAGCGTAAGTTGGTCAACACATTTGGTAGTGTCATCATCTATGAAATCTTGCAATAAAATTTGTAATGAGGGGATCTTGAGCTCAAGAGGTATAAAATATTTGGTACCATAGACCAATGAGAATGGTGTTGCCACAATAGGCATGCAGATGCTTATTCGATAAGCCTATAATACCAAGAGGATCTGAGTGTACCAATCTTAATAATTTTATTTGACTAGTTTCTTGAGAATAGGAATTAAGATATTATTGGTTGCCTCGACTTATCCATTTGTTTGCCGATAATAAGGAGTCAAGAAACTATGTTGGATATTATATTTCTTGTAAAGTGCTTGAAAATACTTGTTTTTGAAATACTTGCCATTGTTAAAGATGAATTTTGAGGGAATACCAAAGCGATAAATGATATGCTGAAGTATAAAATCCACAATTCGAGGTCCTGTCATATTGGTTAGAGGAATTACCTTGATCCACTTAGTGAAGTATTTAGTGGCTGTGATGATGAATGTGTGTTATCTTGAGGAAGGAGGTGAGATTTTACCAATCAAGTCCAAACCCCATTGTGAAAATGGCCAAAGAATTTGAATATGTTGCAATGCTTGTTATGGTACATGAGGTAGATTAGCATGTTGCTGATATTGTTGAAATTTATTGACATAAGTGCAACAATCACGTTCCATAGTGGACCAATAATAACCCATGCATAGAATACACTTTGCTATGGCCATTCCACTAAAGTGGCCACCACAAGTATCATCACGAGCTTCGAATATTGCTATTTGGGCCTCTGTAGGCTCGAGACAACAAAGGAGGACTCCATCATAACCACTTCTATACAACACAAAGTAAAAAAAGCTACCCTTTGTTTGAAAGTTCTTTTGGCAGTTTGTGAAATGTCAAATGTGAGTGTTCCAAACTTGAGGAAGACTTTTATTTGGCTAGACCAAGGCTCATGTGACTTTGTGTGGATAAAGCAAACATCCTTCTCATATTTAGACTCAACTCAAGAAATTGTAGATTTAGAGATCATTGTGACAATTAATGATTGTACCTCTCCTTCAAATTTCTTTGGGATTAGTGATTTTAAAGAGTCCATCGCATCTACAAATATATTAGTTGATCTAGGCAAGCTATCAATTTCATACCAATCAAATTTTGTAAGCAATTTCATTGCTACTTCATGATAAAGTTTTAGGACTAGTTATTTGCATTGGTATTCTCCATTTACTTGGTGAATGACAAGTTGGGAATCACCAAATATCCTGATATGCTTTATGTTGCAAGCTAAGGCTGCTTGAAGTCCTAAGATTAAGGCTTTATAATTTGCATTATTGTTTGTGCATGGAAAATCGAGTTTGAATGATAATGGAATTGGTATCCCCTGGGGTGTATGAAACATGATTCTTACACCTTGTCCTTTCTTGCACTTAGAACCATCAAAGAATAGTGTGATATCAACATCTTCCTAAGGAATGACATCTTCTTCTTGTTTAGTGATAGTTAATACAAAATCATATGGGAGATCAATAATCAATGGTTCATCACTAGAAAGTGGAGCTTTCACAAAATGATCGACTATTACCTAATATTTAATGGATTTTTTGGCTAATGAACTCAAGATTGAATTTAGTGAGAAGCATTATCCATTTTGCAGTGTAGGTATTATTGTAAGTGCAAGACATCATGTAATGTAGAGGATTTTATTTAGCTATGACAATGACAGATCGATTGGATCTTTCCTTATAAGCTACGCAACTCTTTCAAGTTTAGTGGGGGAGGCATCTCCATAATGACCTTGAATTTTTTTGGGTCCACTTCAATACCTCTTTTGGAGATAATGAATCCTAGTAGTTTGCCTGAGGTGACACCAAAGACACACTTTTTGGGGTTCAACCCTACATTATGCTCTAGAAGTTGCTCAAAGACTTTTTCCAAGACACTAATGTGCTCTTGTCAAGTTTTAGATTTTTCCAAGAGATCATCCACATAATATTAGATGATCTTATTCAAGTAATCATTGAATATGTATGTCATGGCACGTTGATAAGTGACACCTAAATTTTTAAGTCCAAAGAGCATCACCTTATAACAAAAATTCCCCAAGGTGTAGTGAATGTCTTTTTATGTTGGTCATCAGGATTGATCCGAATCTGGTTACATCCTAAAAATCCATCCTTTAAAGAAAGCATTTCATGGCCAATGCAAGTTTCGACAAGAGTATTGATGTTTTGTAGAGGAAATTTATCCTTAGGACATGGTTTTTTAAGGTCTCAAAAGTTAGTGCAAATGCGTATCATCCTATTAGGTTTACAAATGGGTGCCATGTTTGAAATTCACTTAGGATAGTCAATGGGTATAATAAAACCCACATCTAATAGCTTTTGAAGCTCTTCTTTGACCATGAGGGCAATGGTAGGATGCATATTTCTCAGTTTTTTTTTATTGGCTTAGCATCAATATGCAAGGTTAAGTTGTGAACAACCAAGTTAGGGTTAAGAACATACATATATTTGTGGGATAATGCAAATATATCCTTCTTCTTCTTGAGGAGAGCAATCAAATACTCTTGTTCATCAGTGGATAAACTTTTTTTAAGTTTAATTATTTTTGGATTATCCGCATCTGAACTAAGCTTCACATCAATGGTATCTTTAATGGACATGTAAGAACCTTCCTCAAGCTAATCGTGTCTTGGGATCAGATGAATAGCATCGATGACATTATCAAACTCTTCTAGCTCAGTCTCTTCCATGTCTGCCTAAAAAACCTCAGGATTCAAGGGTAAAGGTGAATGTGAAGGTGGAGGTGAAGGTGAAGGTGATGAAGGAATGTAAGAAGCAAAAGCTCTTAACAATTCCTTGAAAAGAACAAATGTGAAAAAGGATGGTGGTGATGAAATCCATTCCATATCAATGAGACTAATGTCAATTGGAATTGGTTTTGCCAAATTGTATGGATTATGAAGTGGGGTAAATAAGTCAATAGAATTCATGTTGACTTAATGGAGGAATGGTAATTGGAAATGTGAAGGATGGGTTGGTCCTGTCTACTAAAATTGATGAAGGAATCCTACGAATCTAAATGGAAGTAAGCAACACATGTAAACGCAAATGGCAATGACCATGCACTTGCAATACAAATGTTTTTTATTTTTGTTGCCTTTTTTTGTGTTTTTGATTTTTTTTTTATGTACATATGTTATAAAATGTTGTTTCACTAAAAAGAATGATGTGGGAGTGGTGGTTCACCAGTTGGTTCAGCTCATTCCCTTGGGAGAAGCAAATGGAATGTGGTTTGATGAATTGGGAATATTCTAAGACAACACTAATCTCATTTAGTGAATGGAGTGACTAGGACTGATTCCACTTTGGAGTCATTAGAAGCTATCGATATGGCATTGTATTCTTCATAGGATTTATCAAAGTCATTATTGTGATAATTATCCTCTTCATGATCTAGATGGAGTTTTTTAAAGGCTCACTCAAAAGTTTAAAGAGGAGTGGATAGATTGTGAGTGGTATCCTAGTCTTGAAAAATCATGCATTTCTCGATATTGGGGTTTGATGATTTCATGCATACCCTATTCATATCATCCTAGGCCATATCCTTACCAATTAAACTAATGAAAGTATCATGATGGAAAATTAGAAATGATCATGCTTTCAAGGTTGGCATAGGATGGTTGCTTGGGTTCATCTAGGGGAGGTGGATCGAATGATGAATCAATACCCCCATACACAAAATTTATTCTATTAGGCACTAAACCCATATTATACATTGCTCCTATGGATAAGTGTGGATCACGTGGGTGATCGTAATCCCTAATAGTTTGGATGCTTAGCGGTGTAACCGTGACATATTGGACCATGTATTTTCCAATGCCAATATTGGTGAGGTGGACTACACCTTGTAAGGATGTGGTTGTGGAAGGCTCATGGATGACTGGTGACTCTAATGAGGGAAGAGATGAATGATGGAATGGCATTTCATAGTCTATCAAATCAACTAGTAAGACATAAATTTGTTGAGATGAAGATGGATTTGGTTGCAGGTTTTGATGGATGGTCAATGATGCTAATGTGGATGAAATGTTAGTGGTGTAGGTTGGATAGGTGATGATAAATGAGTGGTGATAATGGTTGGTTTTGATGTTGATTATGTGGATGTGTGGATTGGGTTCAACCACATGTACATGTAGACAATTGCAATGAAGGTAAGGGTGTGGAAGGGAAAATTGGATGTGGGGTAGTGATGGGGATCTCCTCGAGAATATAAGCTTTGGATGAAAAATTGGTAGGTAGTGTGGTTGATGGGATTAGGAATAGGTGGGTGGATGGTAGTGTGGATTTGTAGGGATTTGAAATGGTACTTAAATGGTTTGATGTCTATTGGTATGCAATGGATTTATCTATTATACATATTTTAAGCATTGATGTAGTATGGAAGGGACACATCTCATCTCCCTAATCCAAGGATATCTAAGGAATACAATGTAAGCCATGGATCTCTCTAGGATGTGGAACATGGTATGCAACATTTTTACTCCCAATTATATGAGTAAAATGATAGTGCCAATTGTGGAGCAAAGAGCATCATTGAATGCTCTTAAGGTGAAGGCAGATTTGGTTATGTGTGATGGTGGAAGGTTGAGATGTTGAAAGGCATATGTTGTGATGATGTTGATGGAGTAGCCAATGTTAATCAATACTCATTTAAATGGCTTCCTATCAACTTGAGCCATAATGTGGAGTTGAGGGTCCATTTATTTTGATGAAATTGATTTAATTTCAAAATCATAGAATGTGATAGAAGGCTCCATGCACGTTCGAATACTTCCCAAGAAATTATTGAAGGCATTAGTGTCTTGGGATTGAAGTTCAATGGGTTTTAAAATTTCTATTAATAATTCATGATGTGGGGGATATTGTTGTATTATCTCATAGATAGATAGTTTGGTTGAATCTATTTTGAGGTTAGTTGTCAACCGACTACTCAGTGAGATGATAGGTATTTGTGGATGATTTTGAAGATGAGTGGATTGAGATGGATGGATTGCAAGGTGAATTGGTTGGGAAAAATTGGTAGAAAAATGGATGGGTGGAGATGAATTAGCAGGTTATGAAGACACACTTGCTTGTGGTGCTATACGAGGTTGAATTATCTATTGTTGTTCATTTTGTCTATTGGTGCTTCTTTGACCTCGGGTGAATACGTGGATAGCCCCTACAAAACCTTGATATTGTTGCACATGGTTGAATTGATTAGGAGTCTTAATGTTTGACCCTCCTATTGTATATTTTTGTTCCTCATGATGAGGAAGTGGCATTCGGTAGATACCAAGATTTTGGTTTTGTTGAGCCAAAGGACTATCAAACTTGATGGTCCCTAGCTCTATAAAATTTTGCACCATGTGTTTAAATGACCAGCAAGTGTTAATGTCATGCCCTTTACATCGATGAAAAGGACAATACAAGTACTCCTTATAGATCTTGCCATGTATAAATTTATTTTTGGGTATGATTTTGGGTAAGGCAATTGCATTGGTGTCATACAACCTACAGAAGAGGGAGGCATATGATTCAAGAAAGGGTGTGAAGATGCAGTATTTTCGAGTAGATTGTCAATGTTGGCAATTTTCTACAATTGGCATTGTGTTATGATGTTGTTGAGGTGGGGAAACCACTTGATAGAATACTCATTATGATTGTTGTTGTTGTTGAGTCATTACTGACTGACTTAGAACCACTTGATTTACTTGACCTAGTTTTGATTGTCCTGAATAATTTTATTTTGATTGGCCCTTATTTTGCCATTCTTTTTTCTTTGGTTTTATCTCACCCTTTTGGCTTTTTATCTCTTTGATGACACGGTCTTGGGAAAGATTTTTGTTGAATGTTTTATATTGTTGTAGTTGTAATAAAAAGGATACAGGTTTTAGGTAACTTCTTGCAAACATGCAGGTCAATTCTTCCATTGGTAGGGAGAATGGCAACTTGGTGATAACTACCCTCCAATGGTTTCCAAAATCATAGACTAACTCTTATTTGAATTGTCTAAAATTTTACAGGTCAGTAAATGTGGTTTTCTTGTGAACATTAAGGGAAAACCTCTCTAAAAATTTATCTACCAATTGTTCAAATGTGTAAATATTGTGGTGAGGTAGATGATTATACCAATCTAAAGCATCTCCCCCAATATCTAAGGAAATGTTCTAAGCATAAGAGCATATTGATATTGAATCTAAAAGCATGAGTGGATGAATGTGTTAATATGATCTCTAGGGTCCTCAGTCCCTTTAAATTTGTCAAATTTTGGTACTATGAAGTTTACCAGATATGGTGGTGATGGTACCAAAAAATGAATAGGTTGATTGATTAGCTGTCTTAGGGTAGGCTTCTGGTACACCATACCAGGAGTATGCTGAATCAAGCTATCAATCTATTGTTACGTGTCTTGGATTTTAGGGTCTTCTCCATGTGTGTAGAAGCCTGAATTATTTGACAATTATACGAAGGTGGGGTGTGTGGAGTGATGAATTTTTGAGATGGAATATTTTGTTGATGGCTAGATGGGTACTTGATGATGTTAAGCAGGTTGTTGGACTTGGTGATGGAATGACTATCATTGATGAAATGAGGACGAGGTTTAGGAAATGTGAATGTGCTGGTTTGTGGAGGTAGTGTGGATGTGGGTGAATGAGAGTGTGGGGATAGTAACCTAAGAAGGTTGTGATACCTAGGATGGATTTGAGGTGAAGAAATTGTGTTGGCTTGGAATAGAATGGGGTTTGAAATCTGCTATGTGTTTACTATTGGGAACAAGAACACACTTCTTGCTAGCCCATGAGCAATTGGTTGAGGTTTTGCCATGCTTTTTGTATGGCAATTTATAAAGTATATTGTGTGGGTGTAATGGAGGTGGATGTGGATAAGGTGTAATTATTTGCAATGTTGGTGGATGTTGGTGGAGGGTAAGTTATGAAAGAAATCACAACAGAATGAGGGGTAGTAGATGGAATCTACGAAGCTGCATTGATATGTGTTTCATAGAGTGGATTTTTATAGGTAATGGTATAGATAGATGGAATGGAGGTGATTTGGCTGCATGGTGGTGGAGATATACGATGTGAAAGTGTGGATGATGCCTCAAAAAGAGGGTTTGTGTAGAATTGGTTGAAGTTGGTGGGATGTGAATGGATAAATTCCTTCTATGAAGAAGGAACTTGGTTGTGCGAGATGTTAAATTGTTCTAGAATATGATTGGTTTGTCTTAAATAAGCTCCAAACTTATCCATGTCTATGTAGATGATGTGATATTTAGTGGGTGTAGAAGGCTCATTTTCTAGAATGGAGGTGTGAATTTGTCTATGCATCACATCAGCATTCAAAGTGATTACTGTGTGTGAGGGTCTTACAAATAAATCAAAATTGCTTATCTATGCTAGGCTAGCTAGGTTAGCCATCAAAGTGATTAGAGAATAAGAAAAACACTCCATGGATGAGGTTGGTGCTTGACTCATAGCTTTGGATTGATTTTTGGTCAAAACCATAAGCTATAAGCAAGGCAAAGGTTGCAAATGTGAAGAGTGTGTGTGAAAAGGTGTAATGACAATGAAAAGCACACAAAATAAAACAAACAATTGAATCCTATGTCTTGCAACAATATTTTTTGTGTGGTTTATGTGTTTTGATGTGCAGACCCTAATCCTAATATGACTATGCAGGATGGGTTCCTAAAGTGGATGGTATGTGAAAATTTTCTTGATGATGAAATCCAAAAACAATCACTCACAGGTTACTAAGGCATCTATGGGGTGAGATAGCAGATGGAGATGAAGCCCACCATCACTGATATCGATTAGTGGTTGGTGATGAAGTACAACTCATTGATGTTGAAAGTGAAGTGTGCAATTATGTGTCATTATGTTTAGATTTCTATTGTTTATGGTGTTCATACAATGCCAAAAAATCCTATTTCACTTAGCTAAGTTGGTGGTCAAGAACACCAATACCAAGCCCCTCAAAAGAATCTAGGGTACACCTCTTAAGATCCACCCTAAATCATCAAGTTATTACAAAAATGGAGGGTTCACCTAGTTCTTCCACTTTGAATCAACAATGTATTTCCAGCAGTGGGAGAGACTTGAATAACAATGATTTTTTCCATATTAGAAAAGTAAAAAGTGGGAAAATTTAGCCTAAAGTGCAACTACTTATGCTTTTTAATTTAATTATAAACAACACTCAAGGTAAAAAGTAGAAACACCATAAAATGGATGTTCTAATGCAACTAAGATGAATGCACAAGTGTAGATCTATCCTATGTGTAAACCATATGAAGAGATTTTTGTGAATGCCTAATATGAAAGATGTGTTACTTTTTAAATAGAAAATAGATATCTTCTTTTAAATATCTCTTTTAAAAGCTAAGAAAATGGAGGTGGAGTTTGATCAAGACTTACCAAGAAGCCTACATATTTCTTCCCAACTATCTTGGACACAGTTCAATATCTCTTGGATGTGATGAGGCATATCCTAGACATGGTAGGGCATCCCTCAAATACGGTGAGGCATCCATGTGATCATAGATCAACTTCTGTTGCTCCTAAAAACCTTAGTTTCATGATTTTTGCATGATTGAATCTTTGAAAACCTACAACAAAAACAAAAAAATAGATCAGATCAACAAGGTATTTTTAAAATAAGAAACCCTTTGGGGGTCCCACCATGATCACAATTTTGTAAAGTAAATATGACAACACCAAGATAATAATAGCAAAACCAACATAAAATATATTGCATAATGAAGAGATACTATTGCATTAATATCGTGGGAGCATTGATCTCCAACGTTATAATGCAATTTGTGTTGATACAATAGTTACAATTGAAGGGTTTGAAAACCCTCATTCATAATGAATATTTGGTGTCTTCTACATAATGTTCACTCCAAATAAGTTTATGAGTGGGCTTGAGTATCCCTATGGGACCACCCTATTTGCAAAAACCATCAAGAATATAGTTCTTGTACTTGAACATAGATCAACAACACGAAACAGGTCAATAGCATATGCAAGGGCTTCATTGTGTGAGGCCCTCTATGAAAAAAATATACAAACCCTAAGTGATGCAATAATGAAATGTAAGTTAAGTACAAAAAAACATAAGTTATGATTCAATGATACCTTTTACCTTGTTGAAGAATATACCTGCGTTTATGATCTACATTCCTGATTATGCGATCTGATGGCATACAAATGCTTGAAAGCGTTTTAGGGTTTGTCAATGGAAAATTGAAGGTTGGGAAACAACCTAGAGCATTATGGAAAGGTTGTGGATGCCCTGTATAATTTTTGGAATGCTCAACAATGTTTTGGTAATGCTCGATAGTGTTCAAGGGTTTTTAGGAAGGGTACTACAAAACTAGATATGATTCATAGGGGATCTGGGTGACAAAAATGGGTGATATGGTGGTGGTGAGGAGGAAGGATGTTAGTGAAATGCTAGAGTTTTGGATGAGAATCGATGCAAGGGCCTTTGAAATAAATTGACCACTACACTACCTTAATCACTTAACCAATTGTGTAACCTTATTCACAAAAGTGAATTCTTATGTATTAGGGTTTCAATGACACCAATGGATGACCGAGATTAAAACATGATGAATGACTAAGATTATAACTTTGATGTGTGACATGGATCAAGTCATATGGATGGTTGAGATTAAGTTGTGATGAATGACTGTGATTTATTCATATATATATTAAATAAATATAAAATATTTATATTTATATAAACATAAATAAATAAATAAATAAATAAATAAATAAATAAATAAATAAATAAATAAATAAATAAATAAATAAATAAATAAATAAATAAATAAATAAATAAATAAATAAATATATATATATATATATATATATATATATATATATATATATATATATATATATATATATATATATATAATGGACGGTGGTGATTGGATGATGCGTGGATGACAAGTGTCTAGGATTTGGTGTCTACAAATGTCCCTTTTTGTATCAGGTTACATGAAACACAATGCAATGCAAAAAGAAGAGACACCTGGTTTAGTGAAACAACTTTATTTCCTTGGAGCGCAAGAAGATCTCGGAGATAAAGAATGTTGGTGTAGCTTACCCCTTAAATTGGTGAATGAGTGAATAATGAATATCACAAACCAATTGACATAATTTTAGGTGATAATGTGGATGATATGTGTAACCAAAATAATTGAACACGAAATAAACATGAAAACACAGAAAGAAAATTACCAAAATTGCTCTTTGTATTGATATTGTGATATAGTGTTACAAATAAATTTTGAATTGTCCCAAATGTATTGGGGGTAATGTTACAATGCTATTTTTATCTATATGAAATAATGCTTCGGTGATGGAACGAGGGTCTTCCAAGTCTTCTGATGGGATGTGTGTTATTTGTTCTTCAACTACAACTCCAAGGGGTGAGTGGGATTTGGTATCCAATGCGAAGACCACTCTAGCTTCAACAGCTCTCCAATATGCCTATTTTCTACACACATGAAAACTAAATAAGAGTTAGTAGCACCTGCCAATCAAGATATAGACCATTTGCTATCAAACCCTAGTGATGAGTGTCGCCAATCACACCATTTAATAATTATAATTGTCAATATAGGGCGGTGTCCAAGGCTATATAAGAAAGGAGATATAGGCAACTTGAAAATCAGCTCATTTAGAAAAATAGGCTTTATTGATGAGACGAGTCAATTTTGGGGGTTTTTGGTGTCACCACTAGTCTTATGAACTGAATTAGAATCTTAATTACATTTGCTGAAGAAGAAGTGCATAAATGGAAGGGTTGCAGAAAACTAAAACTAATTACCCTTGCAAAATCTAAAATAACAGGAATAAAACCTATTTACGCTTTTCAAAATGAAAATGACAGAAATAACAACTTTACAGAAATTTAATTCTAATGGCACTAGAAGAATGGAAATAACAGAAATTAAAAGAATTGCAGAATTGAAATGCACACTCAAATAATTAATCACATAATGGAGAATATAAAAATGCTAGAAATAACTGATGAAAATAGGAAAAAAACTTATGCTAGGTGCTCAGCTACCATGAACACACATCTACTACTAAAAATATGACTTGCATTTACTAAAACACAGTTAAGGATAGAAAATAAAATATGACAAGTCTCTGCTTAATCTGCTGTAGCAAAAGTTGCAAAAAAACCTGTCACCAAGAAGCCTTCTTCTAAACCTGGAAGTGGCCCTTGCTCCCCTGTTCCAGAAGAAGGTAGAAAAAAGATCTCTTAACTACTTAAACACTTAGACATTTAATGGGACAAACGATGAATGAGAAATCCTGTACTTTATTTAGTCTCAAGCAACATTACAATATTTGTAGGAAAACCTGCTAAAAATTACAATTTGCCACAGATCTACTTTCTTACCACAAGTCCTATCCTTATTCTCTACTTCTCTACTTCTCTACCTCTCTACCTGGATCAACCAACATGGGAGCCTATTATTTATAACATTCTATTACATATGCCAATCCGTTCTGTTGCTGCCTTTCAGGTATTTAGCAACTATTTTAAAGAAGTATTCCTGAAATGTAGCAAATTGTTATGCTGCACATATCCATTTTCCTTTTTGTGTGTCATCCATTGGGAGAAATGTATTGGAAGGGGTGAGAAAACTCCTCATACAACTAGATCCATATTCATTTCACCATTTACCACCTTTTTGACCATTCTATTTATGGTTTTGACCAAAATTGGTCCTGTTCTACTCATTTCGGAGCTGCTCCAAAATATCAGGTAGTTTAACAGTTTTGCACTTATCCATGCATCATATGTGTAAGAAAGTGGTTTTAACTGACTAAACAGTCTTCCTTCATTCCCATAAGACCAATTCTATATATTTTAAATGCTGGAATTGAAAAATTCCAAGCCATGCTATTTATTGATAGCTGGCTGGAATTTGTATGACTGTTTCCAGATTTCCTGCAATTCAATATTTTGACTGGTTGCTCCTATTTGGATCACGTGGAAGTGTTGGCAAGTGGAGAAAGAGTCACTCCTAGCCTACATAATTTGTTTCCAAGTGTTTCCTGCATATTTAATTAACAAATTCCATGCCTTCCTTCATAGTGACAGGTGGTTGGAATTTGTATGGACTGTCACCTATTTTTTTACAGTAGTCAAAACACCTAGCTACCCTTTTGGAGTGCTTATAACTTTTGCCTCGTAACTCCAATGTACACCAAATTTTACCCACATGTTCTTGGCTATATGAATTACATATGGTTTAATTTTTAGCTCTTAACTCTTCAAGTATTACTCCCAGGAGTTAAAAAGTGTAAAACTACCATTTTGTGGGCCCCATATCTTCCAGATTATTTGTCCATATCCCTTCAAATTTGGGTCATGTGTTCTCTCCACTATGAAATTGTATCGCTCCAAATTTTTTGCACCCTTACCTTCAGGCTATAGGATCCGTGCCCGGAAGGGGGATGTGAAAAGGATGGGACAATACCTCGGACTGAGAGGCCCTTTGAAGGTCCCGCCTCTCGGGGGAGGTGTATAAGGGTGAATTTTCGACGGATGGTGGGTTCACCAGGAAACGTTTAGTGGCAGTCTCCACGCCTAGGTTGGGAATGTGTTTGATGTGTTCAGTTTTACCTTTAATCATTCAAATCCTAGGTTTGGCCAAATGAATCTAAACTGTTCTACATGAAATGCAGGTTTAAATGAATACAAAAATAGAATTAAATAGAGAATACAGGAAATATACTAGTTTAGAAAAAGTCATACCTGATCCGGATGTCTGATGGAGGTTCTGATTTTTGAAGCAGTCAAGATCGCCTCTGATCTGACAGGATCGTCTGAAATCAGACAGGATCATCTGAGATCTGACGAATTCATCGAGAATTCGTCAGAGACCTGCAATCAGAGAAATAGACACAGAACATAGAAAATGCAGCAATACTAACAGAGGAAAATGGTGTAAAATGACAATATAGATACTAAAACGATAATTACGAATAGAAATTCAAGTAAATCATAGTATTCTAATGACAAATTATGATCTTATCATGCACTTAAGCTATATGGGTGAACTCCAAAATGTAGAATAGCAGGAAATAATAATAAAACTAACTAGATGCAGAATAAAATAGTAGAAAGGTATAGGAAAAGCGCAAACTCTGGGCACTGATTGCCCCCAATGTTGGCTGCAGTCGAAATCGTCTAGAGAAGACGAAATCATCTCGAATTGTGGCGTGATCATCCGAGATTGTACAAGATCATCTACGATGATCTGAGCTTGCTCCGGCTGAAGAATAACAGAGTTCCTGCAAGAAAACTTGAAAAGGGACAAAGGCAAACAGTAGTCTAAGACATTCTAAGGCATGTAAAACTCGAAGTGCAAAAAATTTCAGCCAGGGGAATGTCAAGGGGAGGGCCTAAGATTAAATAGGCTTAGGAGGGAGGTTGGGAGGTTGGAGATCATCCTAATCTGGAAGATCTCCAACGGGGGAGGTCTCTAACGGCGCAGACACGCTTTTGCCCAGGTTAGAGACGCCGTTGAAACAGAAGCTAAATATGAAAAATTAGTTTTGGGACGAAATCGTCTGGACGTTCTTCTCCAGACGAATTCGTCCGATCTGAGGCGATATCGTCTGATCGGCGATGATATCGTCCAACGGTCAAAACAAACTCTAAAAATGGCATGAAAAATGGGGAAAGCGGTTTAACAGGCGGTTTGGGGTTAAAATTTGAATTTGAATTATTACTAAGGTAATTTTAATTATTTGCTAAGGTTTACTACGCCAATTTTAGGGTGCTACATTTTGCCCCCTCTTTAGCGAATTTTTTGAAGAAAATGCGTTAAAGATGAGTTCTTCTCGATCTACGAGAAAGCAAAAATTATTCCCATTTTTAGGCGACGATTCTAGGTCGAATCGTACGATAGCTTACTATGGTGCCCCCTCCATGTTTTTACCCAAATCGAACGTTTGAGGTAAAAACGTGAAAAAGCAAAATTTTAAAATGTTGTTAAGTGTTTTTGAATAAAATTAAGAAAAATAGGGTAAAACCCTAATTCATTGTTCTTGTTCATTTTCCTGGTTTCTAGAGCTCTGCAGACAAGATGGTCGAGACAGCGCACAGATCGACAGAGGTCCAGTGCGGGCTACGGGTAAGGGTCCAAACTTAATTTAGAATGCTTTAATTTTGAATTTCATGCTTTTTAGATTAATTTTGAATGATTTTTGAGCATCGCGGCCATTTTTGGGCCGTCGACGTCGTCGGGACGAAATCGTCTCAATTTCGTCGAAATCGTCTCGATATCGTCGATTTCGTCCAAGGGCGAAATCGGCGATATGGGGACGATTTCGTACAATAAGGGACGATTCCCTCTTGCAAAATCGGAGACGAATTTGCTCAAATTTTGGACGATATCGTCCAATAGTGGACGATATCATCATTTGTATGAAATTGAACTTGTTTTACTTGCATTTTTAATCACTGTTTTATTAATGATTTTTATTGTTTTGTTGTTTATGTTGCAGAGAGGATTACTAAAGAGCCGGGAATGGAAATACGATGGGCTGAGGGATGACTTGGCCGCTCTATCTCAGGTAGAGCGAGATCAGTTGGCTCAAGTCGGCTTGCAGCATGTGGCAGATATGCCACAGGTTTCTACGAGATATGGGGCTATTGACAGCCCTAGCAGAGAGGTGGTATCCGGGTTCGTCTTGTTTTCGGTTACCGACAGGGGAGATGACTCCCACATTGGAGGATGTATGGAGGATTTTGAGGATCCCCATACAAGGATGGCTAATAACTCCCATGGCCAATCAGGGCCACGCGATGATGCGACTGTGCGGAGATCCGAGCTTCACCCTGGAGAAGGGCGGAGTGAACATTGAGTCGCTATGCCAGATGCCGGGGCATCTAGGCCGACACTAGGTTTTGGCTGGGGTGGTAGGTGGTCTACTGCTATGCCATCAGAGTGGATGCAGACTACCATGGCTACTGACAGATGTGGTCTACGACATGAGAGACCACGGGTACAGGTTTGCTTGGGGGAGCTTTGTACTATGTCGATTGTATAGGATCCTGCATGGGGTCGTATACAAGGGCGGCCGATGTCTGGTCATGACATCACTACTGTAGGTTTGGTGCTGGGAGCACATCATGGTGTGGAGGCCGGTAGGGCTCCCACTAATAGGGATTGATGGGGAGAGGCCTCGAGTTTTCTACTGGTGGCTCCGGAGAGGGTCACAACGACGGATAGATCTGCCACTATCCCGGAGACTACTTGATGACCTTGTCTCCGACCAGATCACCTGGAGGCCTTGGAGAGATCATCCAAGGTGGGCCGAGGATGGACAGGAGCTGGCTCACATTAGGCAAACCTGTTGGCTGAGGATGGAGAGGAGAGAGGTGGAGCTCCATCGCTATGACCGAGTTTTGAGGCAGTTCGGTCTACAACAGGGGATCCCATCTCTTAGAGACTACGAGTTTTCTTGGACCATCCGAGATAACACTACAGTCAATGGGGCTCCAGATATGCAGTGCTTTTGGAGTGAGGACATGGACGATGCCCCCATTCAGCCAGTGGATGGGGACGACGTAGGGGTTGCTGATGGCTACGATGCCTAGTATGCAGGCATCCGCCCTCCTCGGATGATGAGGGCTCAGGGTTCGATTCATGTAGTTGTGCATCGGATGGGGAGGCGATGCCGGGCAGCCATTGAGGTGGCACAGGGTCATGATGGGAGAGAGCAGAGGAGGCCACAGGCTCAGTAGAGGCCATGACAGTGGGAGAGGAGGGAGGAGAGACCCCCTTCTCCATGGAGAGAGAGGCCACCATCACTCGATAAGGGCAAGGGTGTCGAGGTAGGAGAGAGTAGCGAGATGGCTACTCTTCGGGCGGAGACTATCCATCTCTAGGCTCAGGTGCAGTCCTTGCAGGATGAGGCTGCACGACACCGAGAGGAGGCCACACAGCTTAGAGATGAGGTCGCACGCCTCAGAGCATGGAGCGGAGGGGCGAGCACTCGGGACCTAGCATGGGCTATTGCCCAGATCACATTCTATCAGATGCTATACCACCATATGGTGCCAGAGGGGTAGAGGTTACCATTGTCGGCCCCCATTGCGGAGCCTATCATGATGAGGTCATCGAGGACATCATCACGATCAGAGTCCAGGACTCATAGCACCACATGGACTACGATGGGGCCACCTCGTCCACCTCAGGGCGGGGGAGGAGATGAGGTTGAGAGCTCGAGGGGTTCTCGAGGCTAGCTGCTACAGACTGCACTGCATAGATTGATACATAGTGTTTATTATTTTTGATAGGGGATTGAGTATGCCGAGGTACAGATTGTGGCATACCGATCCAGTTTTGAGATGATGTATATATTGTTGATATATATAGATGAGATATTTTTGATCATATGACTTGTCTTATGTGTTTGTATGATGCTTTAATGTTTTGATGTGATTGATTTGATGATTCATGTAATTATGTCATTTGGAAATATTATGGTTTGAATGTCATGCTTTTAAAATTTAAATGAAATAATCTGATGTAAACAAATTGGTTGTTTGTGGGATAAAAAAATAAAAAGGGACTTTTAACAATAATTTCAAAGGACATTGTCGCTATTATAGACCATTTCATGGAGTCGCCGCTCGCTAGGTCGTCAAGCTAATCCTGGTATAGAAATATTGCTAAAAGTAAAAGAGTGCTTAAGAGACTGTCTTAAGACTTTGTTGTGATGATGCAAATGATGATGATGATGGTGATTTGTTTTCAGATTTCCATGAAAATATTATGCATGAAAACATATTAGAAAATGATTTTTGCTAGGCATAAATTCCTAAGTGTGATAAAATTGTTGAATAATTCCCTAGGAATTATACCATCATTGCAAAATTGAAGTTTTGACATAATGACATGAAATAGTAACAATGTGCGTTGTTTTAAAGCATAATTGTGTAACATAATGATTTAAGTCATATGTTTTTATGATTTTAAATAAATGGGAAATAAAATTAGTACAATGGTTTGCGCTAGGCATAGAATATTTAGGTATAAACTTATACCATCATCGCGAAATCCAAAGAAGAAAATAATAGTTTTATTGTATGGTTGATTTTTAATTTTTGAAAATAAACAGAAAATATAAAGATGAGGACTTGCGCTAGGCATAAAATTCCAATTTTGGTTTTGGAACTATACCATCGTCGCGAAAGTCAAAAAGTTATATATAAATGTAACTTTATTGCATGTTTTTTGAAAATGATTTTGATTTTTTTTGATAATGCATGTAGTTGTCTTTATACTAAACAACTGTTCTCAGATAAGAAAATGAAATTATTCCGGACAATTTGCAAAAATATTTCAAAGTATCTTAAAGACAAAAGTTAGATTTATAAGGAATCCCATGTGCGTATGTGAGTTCATTTCCGATCTTGATTTATCATAATGATACACAAAATCTCTCAAATACAAATGTGTGTGCAATTGCTTTGTGCATTTACCAGTTTTGAGCAAGATAATTTGATACAAGTGATTTGAATTAACCAAATAAGTGTTCATTAACCATGATTTAGATGCATATAACCGTACCAGACTACTATGTAAGTCGGGTTATCAAGAGCTAGCTAATCCATAAGCGAGACATAGGTCTGTACAAAAGAAGGTCGCTAATGTGACGGACATATCACCACGCTAGGAGTTACCCAAGGCCAAGCGGGTTGGGCACAAACCACTTGTTATGGGGCTTACCTCACAGTTTTCGAATAATTGAGAATTCCAGGGATTCAAGCTCATCAACCCTTCTTTTCTTTTCAATGGGTAGGGAAAGGGATTTTATTGCTTTTGCTTTTGCTTGTTTCTTTTGCTTTTTTTTTTTTGTATTTTTTGCTTTGATATTTGAGATAATGCTGAAATAGTGCTAAGAGAGTACAAAATGATTCTGAAATAATGCTTCTTTTTCTCATGATTTTGCTTGATTTTTCTTTTTCTTTTGCTTCCTATTCTAGGGATACTTGCTCGGATTAGTTTGTAGAGCAAGGGATTTTTATTCTGGGTAGGGGTGAGCTTGTCCTTTTGTCAATTCTCAAAGATTCTAGACCATGTGCATGATAGGATAGCAGGGGAAACTTTTCGCTCAAGAAACCACTTCTACTATGTAGCATAGCATGGACATTACAAATATAATCATTTTATTGTGAAAGGATATGCTTGGTTTAAGTAAATAACAAGATCAATTCTCTATGCTCAAACTTTATTTAATTGAATTTTGTGGACTTTGATATAAGAGAGATTAGTAATCATGCCAAATAAAATCAAGATATTTATTTTTGTGTTTGCAAAAGTGAGAGATTCCAAATAAATGCTAATTTATCCAAAATAATTTGAAAATATAACTGCAATACTTTAAGAAGAAATATATATAACAAATATTTTTGAGGAGTTTGATAGTTTTGACTCTCTCTTTCTTCTCTTTATTTATTTTTTTATTTTTGGTTTCGAAAGAGTCAATAATATTGTTGTTTTTACTTTTATTTTTGTTTGTTTTTGTTGAAACAGTTTTATATATATTTTTAAAATGAGACAACATGCAAAATATATACAAATGATGAAATGACCAAATTTTTATGCATAGTAACGTTTAAGATGCATAATATTCATAGGTTCTTTTAAATCTTTACCATCTAAGGTAGCTAATTTGTATGCTCCCGATTCAAATTTAGCAGTGATAATATATGGTCCAAGCCAGTTGGGTTCAAATTTACCTTTAAGGTCTTTAGTTGCATTAGTATTTTTTTGATTTTCTTTTAAAACAAGGTCGTCGACCTCAAAGGATCGATGATGAACTTTCTTAGCATATGATCTTTTAAGCTTGTTTTGGTAGGCACGAAGATGCTCCAAAGCATTGATGCGCT
This sequence comes from Wollemia nobilis, assembly GCA_028583015.1. Classification (NCBI taxonomy): domain Eukaryota; kingdom Viridiplantae; phylum Streptophyta; class Pinopsida; order Araucariales; family Araucariaceae; genus Wollemia; species Wollemia nobilis. The sequence continues at coordinate 19,282,966 of JAQPPZ010000521.1, forward strand.
TTTCATCTAGGAGTTCCAGCTGACTGAGTCTGCCAAGCTCGATATTCATCTCCTACTTCGGTATCTTGAAGTAGTAGAGCCAAAGAAGGAACTTCTAATTCAAAGGGAAAAATAGCTTCAGCGCCATAAACCAAAACAAAAGGTGAAGTACCTGTGGGAGTACGCACACTAGTGCGATATGCCCACAAAGCTGGATATAATTGAATGTGCCGAGTCACGGCCAGATTTATTGACCAATATTTTAAGGATTTTAATTAATGTTTTATTGGATGCTTCTGCTTGGCCATTACCCTGAGGATAATAGGGAGTGGACCAGCGATGTTGAATCTTATATTTTTGGCATAATTTCTTAACATCTTTATTTTTGAAACAAGTTCCATTGTCTGAGATGAGATTTGCAGGAATTCCGAACCTACAAATGATTTGATTAAAAATAAATTTAGAGACTTGTGTTCCAGTGCAGGAAGCTAAAGGCATAGCTTCAACCCACTTCATAAAATACTCGGTGGCGGTTATGATGAATTTGTGTCCATCAGATGACACAGGATTAATTTTGCCAATAATGTCTAAGCCCCATTTTGAAAAGGGCCAAGGAGATGAAATAGCCTGCAGTTCTTGTGCGGGGGCATGGACAAGGTCAGCATGTTTTTGGCACTTGTCGCAATGGCGCACATAATCATGTGCATCAGTTTCCATGGTAGGCCAAAAGTAGCCTATCCTAAGGAGCTTTTTAGCAATGACACTACCACTGAAGTGTCCTCCACAAGATCCATCGTGGGCTTCACTCAAAGCTGATTTGGATTCTTCTAGATTCAAACATCTCAATAGGATACCTTCAAAAGATCTCCTATATAAAGTATTGCCAATTATTACAAATCGACTTGCTCGTCTACGTAATAACCGATCGTTGGTTCCTATTAGAGCTGGCGGGGAAAGTCCCATTGTGAAGAAAATCAAATATATCCGTATACCAAGGTTCAGGAGTAGTTTCATTGATTAGAAACACATCCAAAGGTTCTAAGCATGACTTATTTGAAGCGGGTTCCTGGAGTCGACGAATAATGATGGTGGCATATTCGTCATCTAACTCCAAGGGCGAGAAGAGATGCGAGCTGCGGCCATAGCGTCAGCCGCACGGTTGCTAGTTCGAGGAATAGCTTCCAAGGTAACTTGATCAAATAGAGATATTAATTGTAAAACATATGCTTTATATGGGCGTAATTTATCATCTCTGGTCTGATAAAATTCATTGATTTGATTTATGACAAGTTGTGAGTCACCAAAAACCAATAAACTTTTGATTTTCAATGCCAAAGCAGCTCGTAATCCAAGGATAAGAGCTTCATATTCGACAGTGTTATTGGTGCAAGCAAATGTTAATTTGAAGGACAGAGGTATAAGATGTTTTTGTGGAGATATTAAAATAATACCCGCACCAGCCCCACTCATGCATCGGGCTCCATCAAAGTATAAGGACCATTGCTCTGAATGGTCTGCCTCTAGTTTAAGGCATTCATCAGGAAACTCAATGAGGAGGGGATGAGTAGATTCTAAGGGTGCAGCAGCTAATTGATCAGCTATGATTTGACCTTTAACAGACTTTTGTCCTATGAAGGTGAGTTCAAACTCGCTTAGAGCAAGAACCCACTTTGTTGTGCGACCCGATAAATAAGGTCGACTCATGAGATATCGCAAGGGATCATATTTGGCAATAACATAGGTTTTTTGACTGAGCATATAATGTCATAGTTTTTGTGTAGAAAATATGACTGCTAGACATAATTTCTCTAATATGGTATAACGAGTTTCATAACTGATTAAGGTTCTGCTAATGTAATAATTAGCACGTTCTTTCTTCTCATCATCCAGCTGAGCTAACATAGCTCCTAAGGCAGAATCAGAAGCAAAAATGTACAAGATAAAAGGACGATCAGATCTAGGTGGTGAAAGCACAGGTGGGTTAAGGAGGTATTGTTTGAGAAGTTCAAAAGCTTCCTTACATTCGTCGTCCCAATTAAAAGGGACATCCTTCTTAAGAAGCTTAAGAAAGGGACTGGTTTTGTCCGCTAGCTTATCGATGAAGCGACGGATAGCTTGAAGCTTACCTTGTAAACTTCGTAACTCAGATATATTGGTAGGTGCGGGCATATCAGTGATAGCCGCAATCTTGAGAGGGTCGATTTTGATACCACGTAAAGAAACTAAAACCCCTAATAGTTTATCGAGACTTAACTCCGAATATGCATTTAGCTGGATTTAATCGAATAAGATATTCTCTTAACCGATTAAATACTTTTCTCAAATCATCTAAATGATCATCTTCATTAATAGAGCGAGCTATAATATCATCTACATAATCATGTAGGATATCATGCATCATGTCATGAAAAATATAAGTCATAGCTCGTTGATAGGTTGCACCAGCATTCTTTAAACCGAATGGCATCACTTTCCAACAAAAGGTACCCCAGGGGGTAATAAAGGTTGTTTTAGCCTGATCTTCAGGAGCTATCCTGATCTGATTATAACCAGAAAATCCATCCATTAGGGACATCATTCCACTCCCTGCAGTAAAATCAATGATTTGATCCATGTTGGGAAGAGGAAAATCATCTTTAGGGCATGCAGCGTTAATATCTCTAAAGTCTGTGCAAACCCTAACTTTGGTAGCTTCTTTCTTGGTGATTGGAACTACATTCGAGATCCATTCAGCATAATCAATAGCTTGTATAAAAATAACATTCAGGAGTTTTTCTAACTCCCCTTTGACTAGCAAGGCCACTTTGGGATGCATTTTTCTAAGTTTTTGTTTAACGGGTTTAGCATCCGGATGGACTACTAGGTGATGCATGACTACAGAAGGGTCTAAACCTGGCATATCTTCATATGTCCAAGCGAAGACATCTTCATATTCTTTAAGGAATGCAATGTATTGCTCTTGTTTTTCTTGACTTAATTCTGATCCAATACTGATGATGTGAGGATTATCCTCAGTTCCAATGTTAACCTTAATGACGTTTTCTACTTCCATGTGTAGATCTCTTTCAAAATTAGGTGGGGCGGGTGAAACGCCCAATTCTTGTAATTCCTTTAAGGTTAACTTGGATAATTCATCTTGAGGAGTCGTGGCCTCAAGCTGGGCTATACTAGGTATAGAGCCATCAAAATAAAATCCATTGTGTAACATCTCTTCCACGGAGACATCATGGAAAATATCTCCTTCCAACTCATCGTCGGATTCAGCAATCATTTCAGGATAGGCTATGGATAGCATATTGCAGGTAGAAGAATTATTCTTGGGATACAAAGAATCTTGTTTATCTAGATAATCTTGATAACATATGAGTTGATCATCATCTTCAAAAGGGAAGGGTTGATCCTTACTAGGAAATAGGCCCACACCACATCGGGCGGGCCATGGTTCTACCTCAAAAGGTTCTTTCATACCATCTTGGAGAGGTCCCAAGCCTTTCCCTTTATATCCCAATTTAAGCATTATGGGTTTAGCTTTAATATATTCATTAGCAAAATAGCATCGAGCATATCCATCACAATGCGTCTTGATGTTTCGGGGTATTCTTCCCCAATCATATCCTTTATAAATAAAAGCACAACTCCCGACTTGGTAGATACTTCCCATAGGTTGTGGGAGGCCCAAGGTACGAGGAGAAGGTGGGAGTTTATTTAAGATAATTGAATCTTGCATAGAAGCATTTGTCTTTTCTGATATAAGAATTTTAGATAAATCAGGTAAGAGTTCATCAGAAAGAGCATAAGAGGTAGAAGGATCATTCCCTATATCTATAGATGTGGAAGGTATGATAGATGTAGATAATGTGGAGGTGTTAATAAATGGGTCTATAGGTTTTGAAATTATAGGGATGGAACACGAAGGATTGGTTGTGGATTTAAGATCTTTTTGAGGTTCTAGTGTGGTTTGTTTAGAAGATTGTTGAGCTATATATGAGGGTGAAATTAATGGAGGAGAAATAGATGAAGTTATGGGTGTGTGTTTCACACGTTTAGATGAAAAATAAGAATTAGGATGTGTGGATGACAGAGCGGGGCAAAATTGAACTCCAACGAGGTTACGCCAAAGCACACATATCAAAGGGTCTAGGATCACCATGGATAGTGACCAACTGATTTTTAAATTCGAATTTAACACATTGGTGTAAAGTTGATGGGACAGCCCGCATTGCATTGATCCAAGGATGACCCAAGAGTATATTGTATGATGCGGGGCAATGTACAATAAACACGGTCGTGTCTAAGGTTCTCGGACCAACTTGCAATGGGATGGTGATAACTCCACACGTTTCTTGTGTTTCGTCATTGAAAGCTTTTATGATCATGTCAGTTTTCTTCATTTCATCACTTCTAAACCCAAATATTTGGTAGAAGTCAAAAGTGCAAATGTTTAGAGATGAACCATTATCAATCAAGACCCTTTTGACTGCTACATCTCCTATTAGGGCAGTAATATATAAGGGGTTATCCTTATGTAAACTATGTTGTGGGATATCTTTATCTCGAAAGTCAATACAATCGACTTCTCGAGTGATGATAGTATTGGACATGGCTTCAGGTTGAATATTTTGAGGTACCATCATTTGGCTTAATGTGAGCATTAATTCATCCCTATGGGTAGGAGAAGATCTTAACAAGTCCAACAGGGAAATTATGGCTGTAGTATTGGATAATTGTTCATTAATATTGTAAGGAGGCTTAGGTTGAACATTAGACATATGATTCCCTTTATTGGGATTTTTCAAAATAAATGGAGCTGATCCATCATTCTGAGTTTGATCCTTTTGAGAGTTTTGAGCCTGTTGTCTGGTAACAACTCCGATGGTACCTACAATGTTATATTGAAGACGCTGAATTGGTCTCGGTCTAGCGTTTATGGCTTGTTCATTAGGAAGGAACTGATTAGAAGAGGGTCGAGTAGTAACTCTTCTAGGAAATGGTTCTTCCGGAACCATAGCATCTGTGATAGGTTGAATCGGATCTGATTCATTTTCAGAACTATTCGATTGGTTTGAGGTGATGTCTATTTCACTTTCAATATCCGATTCTACATCACTAGGATCCGGTGTTTGAGTATTATATAGGGGTCTGGACGTAACCATGGAGAAAGTTGTGCCAAATATTTGAGGATCCTGAATAGATAATTGTCCGCTAATAGTCCCTACATATCGGGTAGGAGGGGGAACATTATGATGTTCAATTTGATTGGCCACCTCTTTACCATGTTTTGGTAAAGGATGTTGAAATATATCTAATGATTGATTAGCATTTTGATTCTGATTTTGGGGAATGTTCTTTTGAGTATTACTAGGAGGATTTTGTTTAGGTTGAAAGGCTTGCACCTCCATTTCATTATTATCAATCAAGTCTTGTATTTTATGTTTTAATATTTTGCAAGAGTTTGTAGCATGTCCAGGTCCTCTATGAAAATCACAATGTAAATCAGCTCTGTATCCGGGTATAGTTGGATTGGGTTCCCGGATAGCTGGTAATTGAATCAAACCTCTTTCGAGTAATTGGGGTAGAATAGTTGATAATGGTTGATTCAATCTAGTAAACTCTCGAGGTGGTTTATCAGGAGGTTTTAATATAAACTTCTCCGTTGTTTTCGTAGTATTAACATTAGCAATGTTTCTACTATCGGTGACTCCGTCACCTACAACTTGTTTGTTTTTATATTGATTTCTGGATGTTTTCTCATCATCTTTCTTTTTGAGCTGACCTCTTCTAATGAGAGCATCTTCCACCCTTCGAGCTAAGTCTATAGCTTGATCGAAGGTGGTTAAGGTAGCAATTGATAATTCATAGGATATTTGTTCTTGCAAATTATTAATAAAAATGTCCAACATTTCCCTATAAGGTAGCACAAAGTGCAGTTTTCCTGTCAACTGCCTCCATCTAGCTAAGAAATCAGCAAAACATTCATCTTTGTCTTGTTTTAAGTTGTATAAATCTTTAATGGTCACGTGTCTCTCGATGTAGGCACTAAATTGATGGACAAAATATTCAGTTGTTTCTTCAAAATTCCTCAAAGAATGAGTGGGCAATTGATAGTACCACTCTAATGCCATTCCTCCTAAACTTTTTGGGAACATTTTTAGTAATAGCAAGTCATCATGTGATATATCATGACATGCTATCCTAAACATGCGAAGATGCTCTATGGGATCTTCAGTTCCTTTATATATAGGCAGGACGGGCATGGGAAAGTGCTTAGGGTATGGTTGTGCTACAACTATGGGATCCAAAGGCTGACTACACATCTCTCGATAATTATACGAGGGATGGTAGGGATCTATCTGGTCCATGCGGGAAGCTAACTGTTTCACCATGGCTTCCAGATTCTTGGTTTGCCCACCATATTGGTTCGGTAGGGCATTAATATGGGATTTGTGAGCATATGATGGAGGGACATGAAGATTAGATGCTATATTGCTATTGTGTAAATTGTTGGTAGGAAGGGTGTTATGAAGAAGTCTTGAAGTTGTATTATGTTGTATCCCAGATTGTTGAAAATTGGTGTTTGGCTTCATTTTAGGTTTTTGTCGATTTGAAGCATATTGATCAATAGTTTGGCGAAATAAAGCAGTGAATGAAGGTCTCTTTTGTGTGGGAATGATTTTAGGCTCAATAACAGGTTCCTTAGGGGGTTGGGTAACCTGTTGTTTTTGCATGTTCTGAATCATAGTGACCATATCTATATTGGATGGTCCAACTTTATCACTTTCTTGATCGACAAAAGACAAAGGATTAGTGTGTATGTTAAACATATCTTCCATGGCTGCTTGAGTGTCACTAATTTGTCCTCTATCAATACGAACTGCCATATTAAGAGCACCAATATTATTATTGAAGAATTTCCAAAAATGATCTATGTTATCAAAAGTAACAATTCCGTCTGGAGCCATTCTAGGGGATGAGGATCCTTCCTCTTTAACATTTTCTTCTTGTTCATCTACAACCAGCTCATCTTCTGGCTGTTCTAGAGTTTCTCCTTCCGGAATTGAATCCTCGGGAAGGGCATTTGGATTTTTTGTTTTCTTTCCTAACCAATCTTCTTCTTCTTCTTCTTCAGTTTGTTTACCATTCCTAAGTCTAGTCATTGTGCTTAAACTTAGATTTCAGCAAATATATATATATATATATATATATATATATATATATATATATATATATGCAACAAGCTTAAGAGGTATATATTTTAATTATATACCTACTATAGTATTTAAAATAAAATGTTTTGTTTTGTTATGTTTTTGGTTTTTCTTGTTTTTTTTTTTTTTATAACAATATTATAAAGATAACAAACAACACACTAAATGCAAGAAATAATAATAATGAAAGCAATGATCTAGTTTTCTATAAACAATTTATAAATATCATTAACGGGCTCAAGTTCTTCAGGAGTCATGAAATGTTCTTCTTCAAATTGAAAATTTTCTTTCAAGAATTTGACAAAAAGTGCTATAGTGATATTATCTGTCTCAGACTATGGTTGGTAGAAATAAAGTTCGTGGCAATACTCTCGATATAACACAGCTCTAGGAACTCTCCTCCACCTTTCCCTATCCATAAGAATGACCTCTTGGTCTTCTACACGACCTAGGAATTGGTGTATAACGGTTGCGTTCTCGAGGTATTCCTCGAAGGTGAACAATTCTGAAGACACAAGAGCTCTCCTATAAGCTAACCACCTATGGCAAGCTCTCCGAAGTTCATGATAAAAAATGAGTTGATGAGGATCCAGGATTCTATCTAGGGCAAACCTCTTAATTTGCCTAAGTTCGGTTGATCTAGATGAAATAATACCCAATCTCCTATTAAGTTCGTCCCACAAAGGTGGAACTCTATATGTTTGAGATAGTCTAAGCAAAGAATTAAACTCTATGGCTATTATTTGATTTTCAACATTAATGGTGACAGCTAGTCTTTTCTTAGGAGCTACCATCTAAACATGATATGCAACTTAGTAGTTTTCTAATGATTTTAAATGCATCTATGTTTTTTTTTGTTTTCAAAAGGTTTTAGTTTCACGTCGGGTTCACCAAAATGTATCGCTCCAAATTTTTTGCACCCTTACCTTCAGGCTATAGGATCCGTGCCCGGAAGGGGGATGTGAAAAGGATGGGACAATACCTCGGATTGAGAGGCCCTTTGAAGGTCCCGCCTCTCGGGGGAGGTGTATAAGGGTGAATTTTTGACGGATGGTGGGTTCACCAGGAAACGTTTAGTGGCAGTCTCCACGCCTAGGTTGGGAATGTGTTTGATGTGTTCAGTTTTACCTTTAATCATTCAAATCCTAGGTTTGGCCAAATGAATCTAAACTGTTCTACATGAAATGCAGGTTTAAATGAATACAAAAATAGAATTAAATAGAGAATACAGGAAATATACTAGTTTAGAAAAAGTCATACCTGATCCGGATGTCTGATGGAGGTTCTGATTTTTGAAGCAGTCAAGATCGCCTCTGATCTGACAGGATCGTCTGAAATCAGACAGGATCATCTGAGATCTGATGAATTCATCAGACGAATTCGTCAGAGACCTGCAATCAGAGAAATAGACACAGAACACAGAAAATGCAGCAATACTAATAGAGGAAAATGGTGTAAAATGACAATATAGATACTAAAACGATAATTACGAATAGAAATTCAAGTAAATCATAGTATTCTAATGACAAATTATGATCTTATCATGCACTTAAGCTATATGGGTGAACTCCAAAATGTAGAATAGCAGGAAATAATAATAAAACTAACTAGATGCAGAATAAAATAGCAGAAAGGTATAGGAAAAGCGCAAACTCTGGGCACTGATTGCCCCCAATGTCGACTGCAGTCGAAATCGTCTAGAGAAGATGAAATCATCTCGAATTGTGGCGTGATCGTCCGAGATTGTACAAGATCATCTGCGATGATCTGAGCTTGCTCCGGCTGAAGAATAACAGAGTTCCTGCAAGAAAACTCGAAAAGGGACAAAGGCAAACAGTAGTCTAAGACATTCTAAGGCATGTAAAACTCGAAGTACAGAAAATTTCAGCCAGGGGAATGTCAAGGGGAGGGCCTAAGATTAAATAGGCTTAGGAGGGAGGTTAGGAGGTTGGAGATCATCCTAATCTGGAAGATCTCCAATGGGGGAGGTCTCTAACGGTGCAGACACGCTTTTGCCCAGGTTAGAGACGTCGTTGAAACAGAAGCTAATTATGAAAAATCAGTTTTGGGATGAAATCGTCTGGACGTTCTTCTCCAGACGAATTCGTCCGATCTGAGGCGATATCGTCTGATCGGCGACGATATCATCCAACGGTCAAAACAAACTCTAAAAATGGCATGGAAAACGGGGAAAGCGGTTTAACAGGCGGTTCGGGGTTAAAATTTGAATTTGAATTATTACTAAGGTAATTTTAATTATTTGCTAAGGTTTACTGTGCCAATTTTAGGGTGCTACAGAAATATAATTGGTATGAATTTGGTTCCCTAAATTTCTTTGGATCATTCCCAGTAGATTCGCCAATATGCCCATTAACGCAGATTTGCAACTGTAACAACTCAGAAAAAAAACTAAGGCATGAGCTCCAAAATGATGTAACCTTCATAACGTTTTATCTACAGCTCGGATTGACTTGCTTCAAAAAGAAAAATTGCAATTATCTATGAGAGGAATATATCCATGTTGTCAGAATATAATTTTACTATAACATGACATTAGAATTGACATGATACTCATTTTTGATCTTTTACAAGTAAAATGCTTAAAATAGTCAAAACAGGGGTATAATGTTTCTAACATAAAATCATGTAAACAATTAGCAATTAATATATTCTAATCAACTATTTGGCAATTTAACTTTGTATATTTAATAATATGGCAGTTTTTATATGTTAACCATAGTACAAAATGAGGAATTTCCAGGCCTCATCACCTAGCTGAAGAAAACATGTAATGTAAAAAACAAAGAAAGAAATAAAATCAAATGCCTTGTAGATAATACTTACTGATATGATTTGTTGTACTTTTCTATTTCTAAGAAATCATGAGCATGCAGTGGATACTAGAAAATCATACATAGTTGGTGGGTAAACCACACATGCAGTTTTTACTATGAAAATATAGACATGCAGTTTTAGTTGAGTGGTAGATTGCTGCGAAATGGGGCCTTCGAGATTTGGATATCTCTTCTCCTTGAGATGAATGCAGTGCTCTAGTCCTATTTCAGTAGCCTAATGGTACAAGTGTTCAAACTCCTTGATTTGGTGGTGTGAAGGTGCCTTTATAGACTTCTTAGTATTTTGGAGGAAAATGAGAGGTGGCAAGCCAGGATTGCCAAGTGGTAATCCTAGGCTACCAAATGGAAGAAGTAGTTAGAGTGAGTCACCTAGGGTATCTCACTTAACTGGGGTGATGTGAATGCAAGTGGAGTGATATGTGGAGGGTTACCCCATGTGAAGAGGCAAAGGGGATAAGGGTGTATGAGATGTGGTAAGGGATGTTGGTGAGGTGGCTAGGACACATGTCTAGTGGGTAGGTAGGGTATCCTAGGCTAATTTTCCAGATTTAATAAATCTAGAAAATAGGATAATGTGTAGGATTTATATACCTAAGTCTAAAATTAGGCATATAAATTTATTGTGCAAGAATTGATGTGGGGGTGGAAGATGTGATGTTATGGATGTCTAGGATTTTGTGTCTACAGATGCCCATTTTTGTATCACATTGTGTAAAACACAATGCGGTGCAAAAACCAATGACACATCTTTATTGGATGAATGGACTCAAATCTTCTCGATGCACAAGAATGACCAATTTTTGAAAATTTTGATGCTATTTTTATTTGTTTGTGGATGATGAAAGGAGGTGGATGATTTATTGATGTTTATTTTGAATGGAAATGCATGACATTTTAATCAACTTGATGCCCCAAGTTTGGGGTGTTTGTGTTGTTTTGAATTTGCCTTCGGTTTTAATCAAGCACAAAAATATTATGGTAAAAATCATCAACCACATTTAGAGCTCTAGGTCCTTTTTGACTTTAGCAATTCCTTCCAAATGATGGGTTTTTAAGAACCAGTCATTTGGGAATTCAAAACTCGAGTGGTTTTTGACTAGTACCAAATTGTGTTTGATTGGTTTTCACTTTTGTACCCAATGAAAAGGGGTTAAGGATAACCTTGTACAAATTTGTTCGAATACAAACCAATCTGAAATATTGATGGATCTAGCTGATATAATGCTATAGTGATTTGATTGCTTGGATACGTATCCTTATGGTGAGCTACCCATCCAACCGAATTGCATGGATTGCTAGTCATTGCAACTGCCAGGTGTATAGGGTAATCCACTAAGTATGAGGTGCACTTAAATAATGATGATGATGATGTTTGTTATAATGAATGTGGTGATGATGATGATTATGCATGTGGTGATGATGAGTTAATGAGGAATTTGATGATGATGATGATGATGATGTGATGATGCATTTGGTTTTTTTGGAGTTTTTTTTTAGAAGAATGCATGAATGTTTTTGTGTTTTTATGTTTTCGTATGTGAAGAATGCATGAAAATGTTGTTGGTGTTTTATGTTTTTATATGAGCAGAATGCATACAAATCTTTTTGATAAAATGAAAGGAATGCAATTTTTTATTTTGAAAATAAAAATGGAATGCATGAACTATTTTTGTGTTTTTTTTTTCTTTTGTAAATTAAAATGAAATGCATGAAATATTTTTGTGTTGTTGTTGTTATTATATGTATGGATGTGTATGAAATGATGTAGTGATTGTTGGAATGAATGATGTATGCTATGTTCTAATGATCATTTAGTATGCTTTATACCTTTTTCTCACCAACTGTATTCTTATCACTTAATCAGGGGCACTAGCATGTGTTATTCATGAATGTATAATGATATGTAATAATGTAGATGATATTAGCTGATTTGAATAGATGATTTGTGGGTGTTTTACAAAGACTCAAACATCTTAGTAACCTTGATCAGACTCATTTATGATCTCACAAATATTCAATATGCTTAGGTTGTACTAATGTTTTCAAATTTCTCAAGGACCAACTATGTGTGCAATGATTGTTCATTTCTCATCATGAGCTAGGTAAAACTAATCAATTGTAACTTATATTCATAAGCTAGCTCATCCTAGATCGACCATAGGTCTATACAAAAGAAGGTTGCTAATGTGACAGACATGGCACCATGCATAAGCATAATCCATTGCCAGGTGATATTCATTCAACCCATTGTTGTAATGAGGATCACCCCACGATTTTTGAGACACTAAGAGTTTCAAGGGTTCAAGCTCCTTTCCCTTCTTTTATTGCATTGGATTTTGGTATTTTGATTTTTGAGTTGCTCATTTTTGTGATGGAGCAACATGCATTTTTATTGCTTTTTTGATACTTGCTCGTTTTGAGTAAGAGCAAGGGGATTTTATTTCTTTTGGGCACTTTTTGGGATACTTGCTCACTTTGAATATGAGCAAGGGATTTTATTGCTTTTTTTGGATACTTGCTCATTTTTAGGAAGAGCAAGGGGATTTTATTTCTTTTTAAAATGCTTTTGGGATACTTGCTCACTTCGAGGAAGAGCAAAGGATTTTATTTTATTTTTTCTTTGAATTTGAAGGTGGATCTTGTCCTTTTGTCAACTTTATAGCATTCTAGACCATGCACATAATTGGATGAATAAGGGAAGCCTTTCACTTATGGAAATAACAACTTTTGAATTTATTATTCCTAATATTCATAATGTGATTTTATGTATGTGGTCCAAGAGGAAACTTGATTGACCAGGAACAACTTATTGCTTGTAAATATTGTTTGAATTTGAATTGAGTTTGTTCAAAACACTAGGAGTGACTGAGTGATTGAAAACATTTGAAATGTGCTTATGGATTGATGAGTGATGTTTGATGTGAGGTGCCCCTGATTAAAGTAACAAGACATAATGGACTAGCGATCATCCAAATTAACCAAATGGTCCTTAATATGATGAATGGTATGAAAAAGGCCTAAAATGTATCTATGTAATGCAGGTGGAATGCTTGGATGAATATGTGAAAATGCAATGCATATGAAAATATTTTTATTTTTGTTGTTTTTCTATTTTTTTAAAGCCATGTATATAATATACTTTTAACTTGGCTTAACTTTTTCTCACAGAAGGAGCAACTGAAGTATGGGTTGATTGATAGGAAATATTCTGATGTAGTACTCATATTTCTCATCAATGGGCACTATGGGGGCTATATCTTTAGAATCATTGGAGGTGATAGATAGGACATCAAATTCCCTCCCAAGTCTTCCTCATAGTCATAATAAGAGATATAATTGGCAAAAATGTAATATCTAGAAAAGCCTCATTTAGATAAGATGCAAAGTCAGGGTCCAAGTACTCATCATCACTGTCATCACTTTCTTTGCTCTCCTCATCCTCTTATTTAGACTCAAGGGTGAGTTGGAGTGTATGCTCGAAAGAGGAGTTTGAGGTAGGTGGCCTATATCCTAAGATAGAGTAATCATACATTTATTGATATTTAGGCTCAATAATGTGTGGACCCTGTCCATGTTGTCCAAGGTCGTATCCCTTTTAGTTAACCTTGCAAAAATATCACAAAGGAAAATTTAGGTTGGATAGATATTCTAAATTGGTACAAAATTCTTGTAAGGGTTCCTCATTAGGAGGAGGTGGATCAGATGAAGAATCCACTCCCCCATATATAAAATTGATCTTGTTTGGTTGGGAACCCATTGTGTACATTGCACCTATGGCTAAAGGTGGGTCACATGGGTGACCATAATATCTAACTGACTCAATAGATTATGTAACTGTGATACTATCAATAATGTACTTGCCAATGCTCAAATTGGTAATATGCACTACAAATTGAGCTTATTAGGATGTGGATGGATCAGTGGATGAGGAGGTTAATTTGGCGGTGGCTTGCAGTTCAAGTGGAGGTGATGGATCCTATTGGATAGGTGATCCTATCTGCGAGATGATGGGTGGTGAAGCTTAGGGTGGATTAGGTTTGATGGAATTGTTAGTTATTGATGGAGGTGGATTGGGTTGTGCTAAAAATATGAAAGTATTTGTGAAGTGGAAGGTGTGGCTAATGGATTTTATGGTTGATTAGCAAGATGATCGGGTGTGGTTGATAAATGAAATAAGGTGGATGATGGTTGATTTGGTTTGATGGCTTGGTATGCAAAATCTTGATCCACTATCATCAAAGCCTTTGGAATGAGTGCTTTTGATGAAGTGATGTTAGTAGGGGTGGTTCGGATGATGAGTGGATGAATCGAAAGGTGGGTGGATGGAAGAAAAAACTCATGAGGATTTGAGATCAAGTTGCAATATTTAAATGGCTCTGTGTCTGCTTGGATGCAATGTACTTTACCCTTGTGTACATATTTTAGAAATTGGTGTAATATTTAGGAAACACACTTCATATCCTTGATCTAGAGATGTCCAAGAAGTATGTTGTATTGCATATCCCCTTCCAAGACGTGTAAGAGCATAGTATGGTCTTCACCCCCACAGTGATTAGGTAGAACTACGTTCTCTCCTATGGAAAATAAGGTGTCACTAAAGGCCCTCAAGGTAAAGGTGGATGATGTGGTGTGATATGATGGAAGGTTTAGGTGCTTGATGGCAGGTGTGGTGATGAAATTAATTGAGGAGCTAGTATCAATGAGCACCCTCTTGAAGGACTTTATATCAAGCTGAGTGACTATATGCAATGGAGGATCTGGTAGATATGATGACATACTCTTCTCATTGAAGTCATAAAATGCAATTGAGGGCTCCATGCATTTTGGTACACTCTCCACAAAGCCATTGAAGGCATTAGGGTCTTTTGATTGTAATCAATGGATTTTAAAATCTCCAGCAATGCATCACAACATGGAGACAATTGTTGTATTAGCTCATAGATTGACAGTTTTTATGATGCCATTTTCAAGCTTTGTTATAACCGACTTTCCAAGGTGATGATGGAGAGAGATGAATGACTTGAATTATGGGTTTGTGGAGGTGGAATAGATGGGCCTAGTTGTATTGGAACACCAGGTTGCACTGTAGAAGCTTGAGTTGTGTAATTCACTTGTCTTTGCCCATGGGTGACCACACTGATAGCTCCTACAAAGCCTTGGTTTAGTTGAGACACATGGTTAAATTGGTTGGGAGGAACTATAGAAGTTGATGCTCCCATTTCTTTTTGATTTACCTCATGATGAGCCAAAGGTGTTTGATATATGCCAAGGTTTTTATTAGGTTGGGCTAGTGGATTTTTGACTTTGATCCTTCCCACTTCCAATAAATCTTGCACAATACCTTGAAATCCATGGTAAGTTTTGAGGTCATGCTCTCTCTGTCAATGATAAATACAATATAAATGATATTTGTAGGCTTTTGATTTTGGATTACTATGGTCTTTGGGTTTAATATTTGGCAACATAAAAATTTGTGCCGCATACAACTTCTGAAAGATAGATGAGTAGGGCTCCTGCAATGGTGTGTAATTGTGTTTGGGCCTAAAATGATGATGTTACCTTTTTGTAGGTTGAGCTTGGTTTTGTACCTACTATAGGTGTGGAAACACATGATAATTTAGTTGTTGCAGTCATTGTTGTTGTTGTAGGGGTTGTTGAACTTAGACTTGGGCTTGTTGTGTTGGCTGTGAAGGTTGGCCCAAGACTATCTAATTAATTTGAGCAACCTTGGACTGACCATGGTTATTCCCCTTTTAGTTTTTATTTGGCCACTCCTTTTTCTTAGACTTGATCTCAGCCTCTTGAATTTTTATTTCCTCTATAACTTTGGTCTGGGTGAGTGCCTCTTCGAATGTTATACACTATTGAAATTGTAGCAATAAAGAGATGGGATTGGCACAAATCTTAGTAAACATTCTAGTTACCTCTATCATGGGAAGGAAAAATGGCAATTTAATCATAACCACCCTCCAAAAGTTGCCAAAATAATAGACCGTGTGTTTGAGTAATGAAGCATGGATCAGGTGTTTGAGTAGCTATCTAAGGTGGGCTTTTGGTACTGGAAACCTGGTGTCTTCCTGACAAGGCTATCAATCTGGTTCTATAGGAACTTGAACTTAGGATCTTCAATAGGGTTAAAACCCTGATTTGCTTGCTTGTTGTTGGTAATACCATGCATTATAGGTGGAATACGGATGATAGAAGATGTTAGGCTGAAATGCATGATGATATGATGGTTGATGATGGTTTTGATATTGATGAGGTGATGAGGGTATGATAGCATGTTGACTTGATGAGTTAGCATACATGTGATGAAGAGGGTTAGTTTTTATGGTAGTGGTTGGGGGGCACAATACCCAATATGGATATTGGATAAAGGTGTGGGGTTGATGAGATGTTGATGGTAGGTTATGATGAATCCTTTGAAACTACTATTGTGGGTTAGGATTAATGCTATGGTTAGCATTATTCAAAATCATTTGTTGAAACTACAAGAAGACCTACTACATGGCAATAGAAGATGATGTGAGCATAGTCATATATGAGGTGGAAAATTGGACTAGTTGTGAGGTAACCATGTTGGTAGATGTAGGTGGGGTATAGGTGGTAAAAGGTATTGCCACCAAATGAGGGATGATGGGATGCGTGGGGACAATAGGGGTGGTAGAAAAAATGGATGTGAGGACTTGTGAAGTAAGTTGAGTTGGCTATTTGTAAAGGGGGTTGGTGCAAATGATGTTTTAATGTGGCAAGGTGATGGGTGGTTGGGTAGATGATGATGGGTGACCATGAGCCAGGGTGGAAGTAATTATCTCAAAAAGAGGATTCATGAAGACTAGGTTGAATTGCTATGGGTGTGTGGAGGTAGACTCCTAATGCAATGATGGCATGGTGTGAGGTGGGATGGTAAGTAGTGGCAATGATGGAAAAAACATACTAGCTATATTCAGGTACATCCTAATAGTGTCCATATCTACAAGTGTGATATGACCATTCATTGGTGTATGTGGCTTGCTCCTAGGAGTCTCAAGAATAGCGGCATGGGTAGCTCTATGCATAACATCTATGTCAAAAATAGGGAAACTACTAGAGGGACCTACATTCATGTTTTGGGACATAGGAGGAGGTACACTACCTTGCCCTACCATCGAAGTCTTAGAGATATCACTAGCCTGATATGGATCCATAGGAGAAGACAACTGATTCTGAATTAGTGCTAACTTTCTAGCTTGACCATGGGTTGTTACCATACGCTAAGGTGTGATGATGTGAAAAAAGAAAGTGTAGGTGTGTGAATTCATGAAATAAACACAATGCAAAACAACACTCAAAGCAAACAAACAAACAAGGTTCTTGTTCCTAAGTTTATGCAAAGTTTGATTTTTTTTTGAGTTTTGAAAGTTTTTTTGATTTTTTTTGGAGTTTTGAAAGTATTTGGAAATAAAGAAAAATTGATGTGCAAAATATTTGCCCTAAAATGATTCTAGGATTTCACCTGTATGCCCACACACATATATCCGATGATGAATTCTAGATTGTAAATCCCATCAGGCTATGGAGATGAAACCCATAATTGATGAGGGGACACAGGTCCTACCAGTCCTCACCTAGTATCACCCGAGCAGGTGATACACCCTCTGAAGAGGAATGCATACTATTTTCAAGCTATGATGGTTATTGGATTTGACCTTGTCCATGAACATGATAATAATATGTTGGGGGCTGGTGATGAAGTCCAACCTTGTCCAATGCTCAAGTGAGTGTGTGAGATTTTGTTCTTTTTATTTGATGCAAACTATCATTCAATTCTATTTTTATACCTAATTCAAAAGGTAGGAAATAGAGAACAATAAACGAGATTAGATTAGGGGCTAAAGTTGCTAACTTCGAACAAGATTTGACCAAGTTATGTTATCATGGCCAAACCATGGATGGGCGGTTGGTTTTGGTAAACCACATTTGAACAGTTCACTAGCCATGCACGTGCATTTGGAAAATACCAACCGTGGATGCACAATTCCTTATAAACAAAAGAACAAGGGTAGCATAGGCTTGAACTACAAAAATGCCTAGATTATTACTAACTGGACTTATGCATATGCTCTATTTATCCAAATTGAAAATGTAGATTCTTTGACCTATATTTATGTCTTAAATTTGGATGCAAATAACCTAGCTTAAGACCCTAAATGAAAATAAGGGCAAATAGGACTGACTCCTAATCTAGCCTAGATGTAGTGCTATAGCTAAAATAGAGGAAGGAAAAGTATAGGGGTACAAACCTATGTTACTTTTGCCAATCCTTCCAGTGTGCTTCAATCATAGTTTTGCAGTGTCACAGTTCTGAAACCTCCCACGTGCATTTTATCAGGTTCTCCATCGCAAGTGCACGGTTTATCAGGTCCAAAATTGTATGTGCATGGTTTCTCAGTAACATGGTTGAACAAAAACAGGTTCTAGATCCACCGATCCCGAGATCAATTTTTTGTGTGCTCAAATCCCAAAAATCTACAACCATAGAAAAATAGATTAGTAAATTAATTTTATACAAGGAAAAAACAAATAGAACCCTTAGGGGGTCCCATCGTGATCACCATTTCTGTAACCAAAAGAATTTAACATGAAATAAATATAAACATAGAGAAAGAATATTTTTAAAGTATTGATATTTTGATATAGTGTTATAAATGAATTTTGAATTAACTGAAATGTATTAGGGTAATGTTACAATGCTCTTTCTCTCTATATGATACAATGCTTCGATGATGGAATGAGGGTCTTCCAAGTCTTCCATAGGGATGTGTGTTCTTTGTTCTTTAGCTACAACTCCAAGGGGTGAGTGGGCTTTGGTATCCAATGTGAGGACCACTCCAGATTCAATAGCTCTCCAAGATGCTTGTTCCAACTCACAATTTATGTAACCAAAAGAACTGAACACAAAATAAAGATGAACATAGAGAAAAATTTTACCAAAATTGCTCTTTGTATTGATATTGTGATATAGTGTTACAAATGAATTTTGAATTGCCCCAAATGTATTGGGGATAATGTTACAATGCTCTTTCTCTCTGTATGATATAATGCTTCAATGATGGAATGGGGGTCTTCCAAGTATTCCGTAGGGATGTGTATTTTTCATTCTTCAGCTATAGCTCCAAGGGGTGAGTGGGCTTTGCTATCCAATGCAGGGACCACTCTAGCTTCAGTAGATATCTAAGATGCCTATTTCCTGCACACATGAAAATAAAATAAGAGTTAGTAGCACTATCCAATCAAGATATAGACCATTTGCTATCAAACCCTAACTAGATAAAACATGTAATACAAAAAACAAAGAAAGAAATAAACTCAAATGCCTTGCTACAGATAATACTTACTGATATGATTCATCGTACTTTTCTATTTTTGAGAAACCACGGGTGTGCGGTGGCTACTGGAAAACTGTACATGAGCGATAGACAAACCATGTAGATGTGATTTTAACTATGAAACCATGGATATGCGATTTTAGCTGAGTGGAAGATTACTGCAAAATGGGATCTTCAAGCTTTGTATCTCTCTTCTCCTTGGGATGCATGTAGTGCTCTAGTCCTATTTTGGTAGCTTGATGATACAAGTGTTCAGCATCCTTGATTTGGTGGGGTGAAGATGCCTTTATAGGCCCTTTAGGGTTTTGGAGGAAAATGAGAGGTGGTAAGCTAGGATTGCCAAGTGGCAATCCTGTGCTGCCAAATGGAGGGGGTAGTTAGAGTGAGTCACCTAGGGTGTCTGACTTAATTGGGATGATGTGGCTACAAGTGGAGTGATATGTGGAGGCCATGTGAAGGGACAAAGGGAACAAGGGTGTATGAGATGCGGTAAGGGATGCTGGTGAGGTGGCTAGGACACATGTATAGTGGGGAGGGAGGGTATCCTAGGCTGATTTTTCAGATTTAATAAATCTAATAAATAGGATAATGTGTAGGATTTATATACCTAAGTCTAAACTTAGGCATATAACTTTATTATGCAGGATTTTATGTGGGGTGGCAAATGTGATGTTATGGATGCCTAGGTTTTGGTGTCTACAATATGAATGATGTAAATATATGTGAATAATGTAGTGTGAAATGTGGGTGATATGAGTAATGTATTTTTTTTTTGTCCCAATAGAGGAGGGGTTTTTGTTAGTGTGGATGGAATTTTATTTTTCCCCAACAAAAAACGGGGTTTTTGATAAATGTGGATGATATGAACGATATTAATGATGTAAATGAATGTGAGTGAAATAGATGATGATACAATGATTGATTCTATTCTTGCCCTAACAAAAATGGGCTTTTTGCCAATTGTGGGTGATGTAAATGATGTATCTTGATGTGGGAAATCAAAATCAAATTTGGTTACCCCAAGTTTGGGGTGGTTTTGTGCTATTGAAGAATGTGCCTTTTGGCATAATTGAAATGCAAAGTGATGAAAATGCAAGATGACATGGAGGAATGTGACTGTATAGTGACTATTGAGAAATTTCTTAAATCATAACCAATCATCCTAATAGGCCTATATCCTCGATTACTGTGGGTGTAAAAGAGATGATGTAATTAAATTTATTTGTGTTTCAAGCTCTACGAACAAGGCCATCAATGTTAGCTTATGAGAAAATTAATCTAGATATAATTACACTCAAAAAATGAGGGGACCAAATAGATTTTAAATTTTAACAAGAGGATTTTGGATGATGATATGAGCAAATGTCCTTATGGTGATTTACCCATCCTACCAAATTGCATGGATAGCCAATCATTGCAATCGCTAGGGGGATAGAGTAAACCCCAAGATAAGGGGTTCACTTGGATGATATGAATGATGTGAAGGAATGTGATTGATGTAGTGTATGTGAATGGTGAATGGATTGTGAATAGTGTAATGATTGATTGGTGAAGTTGATGATTTTGTGAAATTTAGGACATTTTGAAGAAATTTAGGGTATTTATGTAACTTTTGGTTGCAATAAAGAATTAAATACCAAAATAAATCCAAATCATCATAAAATATTATGGGATTATGTGGTGAATGTTTAGAATAGTGAATGTGGTAGTTTTGTGAAGTTTTGGACCGTTTTGGAGTGTTTTGAATATTATTAAACAATTTTGTGATAATTGGTCGTAAATGAAAATGAAGCATCCAAATTGATTTGTGTGTTCACAAAACATAATGGAATGATGAAATGGATGCATGGATGAAATATGAGGTGATTCTATGGAGGTAAGATATGTTTTTAAGCACTTTTGGTCTTTTTGCAACATTCTAGAGCCAGACATTGACTAGCATCCACATTAGTCACAAATTCAGGAGAGCATCTACCATGTGGAAGATGTAGGGAAGTATTTGAGTGCATCAGGTAGATGCCCATGGGCATTTAAGCATGCAAAAATTGAATCCAATAATGCTGCAAAGGCCAAATTGGATTCATTCTTGCATTTGAGAGTTTCAGAAACAATGTCTTAGGAGTGAAGGAGTGAGTGTGAAGGAGTGTAAAGGATGATGATGGAGGGAGTGGATGCAACAATAGGCGATTGAGGTAAGTGCCTTTGGCACTCTTGTTTGGATTTTTGCAATTTTTTTTATGTAATGAATGTGATGTTAATGTGCATTTGTTGTTGCATTGTGTTGCAATTGAGGATATTGGAGGCTAGACACCAATTCTCATTGATTATACCAGGGGTGAGAAAGGCCTTGCAGAAGTCCCATTGGGATACGTTAGAGCATATGGGATTGGTAAGGGTAGCACATATAGAGGTAGTGAGGGTAGATGAGGGGTACCTCTCTACTTTATCATAGAGGTAGGATGTAGATATAGGGACCTTCCAGCTCCCAATAGGAGAGATGATTGTGACACTGGAAGATATATACCACATATTCCAAGTGTCGGTTGAGGGCTTGCATGTCTAGGTTGGGCATGATAACGAGTATGAGTTGAGGTAGATTTTTAAATATGGATGGAGGGATGTGAGTGTGAGAGGTGGAGGAATAAGGTACTTGGATATGTATGTGAGGTAGGTGTTGGTGGTATTACCTACGTTAGTCATGTTCCTATTTGCAATAAAATAAAAAACCATAAGTAGCTGCACTTTAGGCTAAAGTCTCCAAATTTTTACTTTTATAAGATGGAACAAGTCATTGGTATTCAAGTCTCTCCCACTATTGGAAATACATTGTTGATTTAGAGTGGAAGAACTAGGTGAACCCTCCACTATTGGAATCACTTGATGATTTAGGGTGGATCTTAAGAGGTGTACCCTAGATTATTTTGAGGGGCTTGGTATTGGTGTTATTGGCCACCAACTTGGATGAGTGAAAGAGGATTTATTGGTATTGTAGGGACACCATAGACAACAAAAAAATCTAAAAATAATCACACACAATAGCATGCTTCACTTTCAACATCAGTGAGTTGGACTTCATCACCAACCCCTAATTAAGATTAGAGACAGTGGGCTTCATATCCATTTGCTATCTCACCCCATAGACACCTTAGCAACCCATGAGCAATTTTTCTAGATTTCATCACTAGGAAAATCTTCAAATACCATCCACCCTAGGAACCCATCTTGCATAGTCATATTAGGGTTAGGGTCTGCACATTAAAACACACAAACCACAAAAAAATAAAATTAAAAAAATATTGTTGCAAGACATAATATTCATTTGTTTGTTTAATTCTGTGTTTTCATTGTCATTACACCTTTTCACACATTATTTATATACACAACCTTTGCATTACTTATAACTTATGGTTTTGACCAGAAATAAATCTAGAGCCATGAGTCAAGCACCAACCTCATCCATGAAGTGGTCCACTTCTTCCCCAGTCACTTTGGTGGCTAACCCAACCAACCTAGCATAGATAAGCTATTTTTATTTGTCTACATGATCCTCACACACAAAATTCACTTCAAATGCTGATGTGATGCATAGATCAATTCACATCTCTATTACAAAAACTAAGCCTTCTACACCCACTAACTCTCGCATCATATAAATAGATATGGAAGAGTTGGAGCTTATTTAAGACCAACTAATCCTATTCTAGAAAAAAATAACATCTCACATATCCAAATTCCTTCTTCTTAGCAAGAATTTTCCCATTCACATCCCACCAACTTCAACCAAGTCTACACAAACCCTCTTTTTGAGGCATCATACACACCTTCACATCATATGTCTTCACCACCATGCAACCAAATCACCTCCATCCCATCTACCTATACCACTACCTATACCAATCCACTCTACGAAGCACATGTCAATGTAGCTTCATAGATTCCATCTACCATTCCATCCACTACCCCTCATTCTATTATGATTCCTTTTGCAACTTACCCTCCACAAACATCCACCAACATTGCAAAAACTTACACCTCACCCACATCCACCTCCATCACACCCACATAATATGCTTCAAAAATTACAATACATCAAGCATGACAACACCTCAACCAATTTATCATGGGCCAAAAAGAAGCTCGTTATTGTTCCAAAAAACAAACACATATAGCAAATTTCAAACCCCATTCTATTCAAATCCAACATATTTTATTCACCTCAAATCCATATTGGGTATCATAACCTTCTCAAGTTACTATACCCACACCCCCATTCACCCACATCCACACCACCTCCACAACCCAAAACACTCACATTCCCCAAACTTCATCTCCACTCCATAAACAACAATCATTCCATCACCAAGCTCAATAACATGCTCAACATCATCAAGTACCTTTCAAACCATCTGGCCATAAACATCACATTCCATCTTAAAAATTCACCTCTTACCATATCTAACCTTAGCACAATCATCAAATAATTTAGGGCTTCCACACATATGGAGAAGACCCTAAAATCCAAGCCATGCAACAATAGATTGATAGCTTGATTCAACATACTCCTAGCATGATGTACCAGAAGCCTACCCTAAGACAATTAATCAATTAACCTATTCATTTTTTGGTACCATCACCACCATATCTAATAGACTTCACAATACCAAAATTTGACAAATTTAAAGGGAATGAGGACCCTCAAGAGCACATCAACACATTTATCCACTCATGCTTTTGAATTCAAGATCAATATGCTCTGATGCTCAGAACATTTCCTCACATATTAGGAGGAGATACTCTAGATTGGTATAATCATCTACCTTACCACAATATTTACACATTTGAACAATTTGTAGATCAATTTTTGGAGAGGTTTTCCCTCAATCTTCACAAGAAAACCACATTGATTGACCTATATAATCTTAGACGATTCGAAGAAGAGTTAGCCTATGATTTTATAAACTACTGGAGGGTAGTTATCACCAAGTTACCATTCTACCTACCAATGGACGAATTGACCTGAATGTTCACAAGGTGTTGCCTAAAACCCTTCTCCTTGTTATTACAACTACAACAATACATACATTTGATGAAGCTCTCACCCATACCCATGTCATATAAGAGATAAAAATCCAAGAGGGCAAGATAAAACCAAAGAAAAAAGAATGGCAAAATAAGGGCCGGTCAAAAGGATATTATTATAGCAAATCAAAACTAGGTCAAGTAAATCAAGTGGTCCTAAGTCAACTGATAATGAATCAATAAAAACAACTACCAATGCAACAAAAATCGTAACAAGTGTGCTATCAAGCTATTCTCCCACCTCAAAAACATCATAAGATAGTGCCAACTATGGAAAATTTCCAATGTCAATGATCTACTCGATAAGACTGCATCTTCACACCCTTACTTGAATCATATGCCTCCCTCTTCCATAGGTTATATGCCACTAATGCTATTGCCTTACAAAAAGGCATACCATAAGATCAAGTTAAACGTGGTAAGAGCTATAAGGAGCACTTATTTTATCCTTTTCATTGACATAAAGGGCATGACATTAACACCTACTGGTCATTTAAACACATGATGTAAGATTTGATAGAGCTAGGGGCCATCAAGTTTGATAGTCCTTTGGCCCAAAAAAATCAAAATATTGGTATCTACCAAATGTAACTTTCTCATCATGAGGAAAAACAACATACAATAGGAAGGTCAAACATTATGAATCCTAATCAATTCAACCATGTGCAATAGTATCAAGGTTTTTTGGGGGCTTTCCACATAGTCACCTAAAGATAAAGAAGCACCAATAAAAAAAATGAACAATAGTAGGAAATTCAACATCCTATAGCACTACAAGTAAGTGTGTATCCACAATCTGCCAATTCTTCATCACCCATCCATTTTTTTACCAATTTATCCCAACCAATTCACCTTCCAAGTCATCCATCTCAATACACTCATCTTCCAAATCATCCACAAAGACCCATCATATCACTAAGTAGCTGGCTAAAAACTAGCCTCAAAATGGCTTCAACCAAACTATTTATCTATGAGCTAATACAATAATCTCCCCATAATATGAGGCATTAATGGAAATTATAAATTCCATTGAACTTCAATCCCAAGACACTAATACCTTCAAAAATTTCTTGGGGAGTATTCAAACATGCATGAAGCCTTCCATCACATTCTATGATTTTGAAATTAAATAAATTTCATCAGAATTGATGGACCCACCACTCCACATTATGGCTCAAGTTGATAAGAAGCCATTTAATCAAGTATTAATTGACACTAGCTTCTCCATAAATATCATCAACACATCCTATCTTCAATATCTCAACCTTCTACCATCACACATAACCAAATCCATCTTCACCTTAAGAGAATTCAATTATGCTCTTTGCTCCACATTTGGAACTATCGTTTTACCCATAGAAGTGAGGGTAAAAATTTTGGCTTACAATGTACTCCTTGGATGCCCCTAGATTAGGGATATGAGATGTGTCCCTTCCATACTACATCAATGCTTAAAATATGTATATGAGAGATAGATCCATTGCATACCAACGAATATCGAACCATTTAAGTACAAAACTTTCATTTTAAATATATACGAATCCACACTACCATCCAACCACTATTCCTAATTGCATCAACCACACCATCCACCAATTTTTCAACCAAAGTTTTCATTTTCAAGGAGCTCCCCATCACTACCCCACATCCAAATTCCACTTCTACACCCCCACCTCCAGCATAGTAGACTACATGTACATGTGGTCAAACCCAATCCACATCATCCACATAATCAACATCAACACCACCCATTATCACCATCCATTATCACCACCTATACAACCTACACCCACTAACATTCCATCTGTATTAGCATCATCAACCACCCATCAAAACCTGTAGCCAAATCCATCTTCATCTCAACGAGTTGATGTCTTACAAGTCAATTTGATAAATTGTGATATGCCATTCCATAATTCATCTCTTTCCTCATTAGAATCACTAGTCATCCATGAGCCTTACACATCCACATCCACTTCATCCACTTCTACATACTCACAAGTTGCAATCCACCTCACCAATCCTAATATTGGTGAATACGTTGTCTAAGATGTCATGGTTACACCACTAAGTATCCAAACCGTTAGTGATTACAGTCACCCACAAAACCCACCCTTATCCATAGGAGCAGTGTATAATATGGGTTCAATTCCTAATAGAATCAATTTTATGTATGGGGGTATTGATTCATCATCCAATCCACCTCCCCTAGATGAACCCAAGAAACCATCCTCTACCAACCCTAAAAGCATGATCATTTCTAATTTTCCATCATGATACTTCAATAAGTTTAATTAGCATGGATATGACCTAGGACAATATGAATAGGGCATGCACAAAATAATTGAACCCCAATATTGAGAAATGCATGACCATTCAGGACTAGGATACTACCACTTACAATCTGTACACTCCTCTTTTGAGTGAGTCTTTCAATGACTCCATCTAGATAATTAAAAGGATAATAATCACAATGATGACTTTGAGGGTGAATCCTATGAAGAGTATGATACCATGTCGATAGATTCTGATGAATTTGAAGATGAATCAGTCCTAGTCACTCCATTCACTGAATAGGATGAGTGCTATCTCAGAATGTTCCCAATTCATCAGCCCATATTTTGTTTGCTTCTCCTAAGGGAATGAGCTAAACCAAATGGTGAACCACTACCGCCACATCATTATTTTTAGTGAAACAACATTTTGTAACATATGTACATAAAAAAATTCAAAATCATAAAAAGGAAACAAAAATAAAAATAAAATTTTGTATTGCGTGTGCATGGCCTTTTCCATTTACATTTACACGTGTTGCTTGTTTATATTCAGGTTCTCAGGGTTTCTTTGTTGATTCTAATAGGTGGGACAAAACCACCCTTCACATTGCCACCCATATTTTCCCACTAAGTCAACATGAATTTTGTTGATTTATTCACCCCACTCTATAATCCATACGATTTGGCAAAAAAAATTCTTATTGATATAAACCTCATTGATATGGAACATATTTCATCACCACCATCCTTTGTCGAATTCATCCTTTCCAAGAAATTATTAAGATATTTTGCTTCTTACATTCCTCTGTCACCTTCACCTTCACCTTCACCTTCACATTTGCCTTCACCCTCGCATTTTCCCTAGGATCCTGAGGATTTCCAAGCAAACATGGAAGAGACTAAACCATAAGAGTTTGATAATATCATTGATGACATTCATTTGATACCAACACCCCATCAGCTTGAGGAAGGTTCACATATAGCAATTGAAGATACTATCGATGTGAACCTTAGCACAAATGTAGATAATCCACAAATCGTTAAGCTTGAAAAATATTTATCTACTGATGAATAGGAGCAATTGATTTCTCTCCTCAAGAGAAAGGACATTTTTGCATGGTCCTACAAAGATATTCCTGGTCTTAACCCTAACTTCGTTATCTATAACTTAACCTTGCATCCTAATGCTAAGCCCATCAAACAAAATTTAAGAAATATGCATCCTACCATTATCCTCATCATAAAAGAAGAGCTTTAAAGGCTATTAGATGTAGGTTTTATTATACCCATTGACTATCCTGAGTGGCTTTCAAACATGGTACCCATTCACAAATCTAACAGGGTGATACACATTTGCAATAACTTTTGAAACCCTAACAAAGCATATTCTAAGAATGAATTTCCTCTACCAAAAATCGATACTTTTATCAACACTTACATTGGCCATGAAATTATTTCTTTAATGGATTATTTTTTAGGATACAACCAGATTCAAATCAATCCTAATGACCAACACAAAACAACATTCACTACATCTTGGGGGAATTTTTGTTATAAGGTGATACCCTTTGGCCTTAAAAATGTAGGTGTCACTTATCAACATGCCATGACATACATATTCCATGATTATATGCATAATATCATCAAATATTATGTGGATGATCTCTTAGAAAAATTTAAAACTCGACAAGAGCACATTGGTGTCTTGGAAAAAGTCTTTTATTGACTTCTAGAGCATAATGCAAGGTTGAACCCCCAAAAGTGTGTCTTTGGTTCACCTCAATTAAACTAATAGAATTCATTATCTCCAAAAGAGGTATTTAAGTGGACCCAAAAAAAATCAAGGCCATTATGGAGATGCATCCCCCAAAAAACTTGAAAAATTTACATGTGCAACCCTAGGAAGCACGCACCACAACTGTCCCTATTTGAAATGTTATTATTATATCAAATGCAAAATTAAAGAAAGAACACAAGAACATATAACATGAAAGTAAAAAGAAAAGAAATGTTCTTTTATTAATGCTTCCAGATCTCAGTTACATGTACGTACCTCTGAGGGATAATCATTTTCGATAAAATCTATTACAAGTGGGTAAACAGTGAAGGTATCCACCGCAAGGAAACGATGCGCCTTCGTAGGCCTCCCGATCTCATACACCAAAATGTATGAGGGATTACTGATGCCTCCTTATGATTTCATCTTGGAGGAATCTCATGCTTTGGATACTTTGAACTGATCTTATGAATCTGTATCTATGGGTATGGAAACAACAAAGCACAATTAGTAGTCCAAGCTGCCTTCCCAGATGAGGCTGTTAGTATCGAATATGATAAGCAATGTAAACAAGCATAATATGATTAAATAAAATTAAACTAATGAAAACATGTGCATATCTCAGGGAACAATAATGTAAATAAATAAATAAATCAAATCTATATTAGAAATAAATATTAAAGTAGAAAGCAATCGGATCTAGTTCTAGAACAAGGGAAACTAATGTCTAAATCCTAGGTTATGCCTATGGGCCACTATCTATGATAGCGTCTGCAAAATAAACCTCTCTCCTCTCGATCCAAGGGTTGTAGTACTAATTTCCCCGCTCCAATTGATGTTCAAGGGTAATTAGTTTTGTCTTGGTACACTTGTTGGTGGTGAATAATAACAAATCTGAATAGCAGGTGTGTAGTCTCTTATCATTCAAATAATATTTCATTGCTCCTTAAGGGTGCATAGATTCGCTCTCCAATTTGACAGGGCTTCACTGCATAAGCTCTAAAAATCTTGGCTCTCTTGCTCTTTGTGGGAGAGTCCATATGTAGAATTCCCCTATTTTAGATCTAGATCTAGGATTCTTGGAGAATTTTAAATCCAAATTGCATGCAACTAACCGTCTCGAGTGGAAAGCATCAGTCACAAATTGGCATAGAAGGGGTAGTTAGGAGGAACTTAGGGAGTTACTCACAAAAATTTGCCTACAAAAAATGCAAGGTGTAGTCAGACTACATGATCTAGGCCCGTATTCATGACCAGACTATGCATGGTGCTAGCCACTATCAGGTCCAGTAGCTAGGCATGGCCACTATAAGCTTCAGTGGCCAGATGTGGTAGCCAATCTGCTTAAGAGCGACTAGGCTTGGATGGGCTAGAACTGCCCTTTTTGAGTGGTTAGGACCATTTCTAACTCTTGGAGATGTCTAAGAGGATTCATATGGTTTGTGAATGTGTCCATATGGGTCTCCTAAACATGACACATTTTAGGTGTCTATAGATACCCCTTTTTAGGATGCACTATGGAAAACACAGAGCAAAGCAAAAAATGACCACCTAGGGTCACATTGTAGGTTGTGTGATGATAATTTATTAGATCAACATTGGATGCCCCAGTCATGTAGAAGGTATGCATTCTAGATTGATTGCTTCCAATGGGATGGAAGGCTTAAATTTTGTAAAATCTTACACTCATTCATCAGACAATCGGGTAGCTTGATTGCTACTATAGGCTTCAGTGCAACTATAAATCCAAAAGGAGGAGAGCTACAAACTTAACTGTCATATTTGATTTTTACCCCAAAAAAGGGTAAGATTATGATAGATGTTGGCAAAGATTCATAATACAAACATAATTTGGCATGATCGAGTGATCTTTTGTTGCCTTTGATTATGATTGTTTGAAAATTTTGACTATCCCATCAATCAACGAGTCGATGAGGAAAGGATAATTAATATTGCGATGAGATGCTTGACCAAGATGAATGATTTGGACCTCTTTAGAGGGTTGCTTTGTTGTTATAGGGTAGTTTCTATCCAGGTGTCATTTCAACCATTTTTGGTAATTTTACACTTCTATCCCATGTGGTGGTTTGACCGCAACAACCTTCTTAGGGAATCAAAGTGATAGCAATTCTATTGTAGCTTGTGTTGAATCACTATTTGTTATAGGAGAAATGAGATGAATCCTCACTCCCATGGGGTAGTCTAACCATCCTGGCCTTCTTCAGGTTTTAAGTGAAGCGTCTCAATTCAACCATAACTATTTTACCCCAATGAACTTATCGTAATTTACTCATCTTTCCAAATTGCATGGAGCACTAGTCGTTGCAATCGCCAAGTGTATAGAGAAAACAACTGATTACGAGGCTCATTTGAGATTTTGTTTATTTGATTTTTTTTGTAATTTTTGAATTTTATGATGTTTTGGATTTTGATGTATGTATTTTTTTTGGTATTTGGTTGTTTTATTTGATAGATGTGCTTATTGACCCATTTTGAGGTGCTTTATGGTAAGAAATTGAGTGAATTTCTCCATTTTTCTTTGCCGTTGTTAGGTCCAATGATCTCCAATTGCTATTTTGTGTCCATTGTTAGGTTTAGTAGCAAAAAAGTGTGGGCCGCTAATGCCAGTAGTGGCTGAGGTATGACTTGAAAATACAAATTAAATTCTAGGGTTTTACCTTTCATTATTTCTAGCTGTTAATTGTACTTTTGAGCTCTAAGGTGAGAAAGTGCAATTGTGACATGAAGTACTGCCAGATTTGCTACTAAATGTATGTGATGGCCAAGTAGGGGGAGACATCTATGAGTGGAGAAGCTAAAGCTTCATGGTTACTCTGCCAACCCTGACTTATTTAATTTGGTAAAATGAGCCTAATTAATTAATTTGGTAAATGAACCTCACTAAACCTATTGGAAACAAACTAAAACCATCAATAGGTCCAGGCTAGGGTTAGTTTTAGTGGGTCTAGGCTAGTTTTAGGACTTTTTCATTTTTTGTGATTTTTGGTCAAAGGGGAAACGTCATTGGCATGTCACCCGCTGGTCGCTGTCGCTCAGAGTGGCTTACCTTACCTGTGGTTGGCTGCTATTGCTATCAGAGACTAGTTTAAATTTCTAACGATCAAAATTTTAATCGTTGGAAACTGGCTATTGTCGGCTTCAGTAGTCGCTTCGTAGCTGCTCCTGGCACAAGAAGTTACTAGGCCTTAGATTTATTTCTCAAATTTTTGAAAATTTGAAGCAATTTAATTGATTTTTTTGCAATTTTGAAGTGTAATTTTTGGTTTTTAGGTACATTTAGTTACTGTTATAATAGCCTTAAGATCATCTTATATTATCTTGCACCATTTTTATTTTATGTATTTATTAGTTTGTTAGTGCATTTGATTTAGGCATTTATTTTGTACTTCTAGATTTTGTCTGCACAGGCTCAAGACCCAAAATTGCTTATGGACCTCCTGCTCCACATGGATGATACTGACTGACATTGGCTTAAATCTCATGACCTCCAGTATATCACTAGGATTTTGATGATCATGTCAAATCAAGCCTATCTTACTACCCTGGCCCATAGGTGGGACTCCAGGACTAACATATTCCACCTCCCTACTAATGAGATTAGTGCATTTGATTTAGGCATTTATTTTGTACTTCTAGATTTTGTTTGCACAGGCTCAGGACCCAAAATTTCTTATGGACCTCCTGCTCCACATGGATGATACTGACTGACATTGGCTTAAATCTCATGACCTCCAGTATATCACTAGGATTTTGATGATCATGTCAAATCAAGACTATCTTACTACCCTGGCCCATAGGTGGGACTCCAGGACTAACATATTCCATCTCCCTACTGATGAGATGACCATTACATCAGAGGATGTGTACAGGATATTCAGGATCCCCTTTGATGGAGTCCCCATTGTGTCTTCTCCTATGGATTCTAGGGAGGTAGTCTTCATGAGAGTCTTTGGGAGACATGTCGTTGCTGTGTTTCAGGATACTCGATCTGGTGGGATTTTTGTTATTCGATGGTACTGGGAGCGTGTCTTTTCTCGAATACATGGTATCTTGCTAATGGTTATTTGTAACATCCTTCTACCTGATTATTTTGGAGTGAGGTTCCCATGGAACCTCTTGGTGATGGTTCAAGATTTTAATGATACTGAGGTGCCTATCATTTATGCTTTGGGGAGCACTTTGCTGGCGTAGTGCTATGATGAGTTGTATCATATCTAGTGGTGGGGACGAGCCAACATCGCTTGCAGCCTGCTACAATAGATTTTGGGCTAGGAGTATATCATGGTGGATCATCCAAGAGGTCTACCTATTGATTTTACTAATATAGCAGAGGTTTCTTAGTGCTATGGATCTAGATGGACACGAGAGTGCGAGGAGCGCAAGAGTTGGCACTTCATAGGGGAGCTTTCCCACTACATAGCTGATTTTACTGGATTGTAGGCCTAAGATATAATTTGGAGGCCCTATCATGCTTGCACAACCTAGGAGGAGGTAGAAAAAATCACATAACAGATTCGACACGACCGATGGATCATCAACTGCAAGGACAACATCAGGGAGTTCTATTATTCTAGGGTGCTCTGATAGTTTGGCATATAGCAAGATGTACCTCTTGAGCCAATGGTGTACAAATGAATCACTCTTGATAAGAACCTTCTATCACCCTAAGTTTTAGCATTTTTAGAGGAAGATGAACCGCTCGTAGTTGATGCATGTTGCTCAGGGTGACTAAGGTGTATACTCGGTGGTAGTTTACATGATTATGGAATGGTGGCAGCTGCTTGGGATGGCCTACGGATGAGGTAAATATTGAGGATTCTTATGGGTTTCAATTGTAGGCTCAAATAGAGGACTAGAGGTAGGTAGAGCAATAAGTGGCAGAGGAGCAGGTCACCCCTAAGGAGGAGAAGTTAGATCCCAAGGAGTAGAGTCTCCTATTTGGGCTCAACTGCACTAGGTAGAGGCTGAGCTTTAGTTAACTTAGATATAGGTACAACAATGAGATTATACTATTGCCATACTCCAGACATAGGTTGCACAAGTCACAGTCGAGCGAGATACTACTTAGAGCCAACTTGTAGTAGTCGATCCTATTGTGCAAGGGCCTACAAGTTTGGATGCAAGGACCGAGGTGAGGTGGCTATAGGGAATCATAGAGGAGAATGAGGACTAGATGGAATTAGATGTTGCCTAAATAATTACTCTAAGGTCTCATATTTGGCTACTAGGTGCCACTCATAGGAGGAGACACATAGAAGGGGGATCACAACACAGCATGCAGACTATGTCAGGGTAGTCTTCAGTCTGGTCTAGCCAGAGAACTAGGACTCGTATAGAGAAAAATGTATGGATTAGCTCCCACTATTAGCACAAGGACAAAGTTGAGGGTAGAGGCAAGGCAGGGGGTGTAGGCCCAGGTTGATGGCCTTATTGTGCTGGTTTAATTTTTAAGTGTAAGGTCGGGTGACCTACATAGTTGTAGCTTTATGGCGATTTTGTACCTCCATGTACTTATTTGACACACATATATGATATCTAGACTTTGAGACTCATTATGTGTATCTTTTATGATTATGTTTTTATGTTTATGTGATGCAGTATTATGATCTTATGTGATATGATGTGATGTGATGCTTTAGATGTTATGATGATATGATATGGATGTGTAGTGGACTACTTTATGATTTTATGCTACATGGTGTGGATGCTTAGATGGCATGATCTAGATGTGTAGATGCATTGTGATGATGGATGCATATATGGATGCAATGCTTATTGTTAAATGTATGTTTAATTTTGGTCTATTGTATGCATCTAACTTATGTTGTTATGATTTGGTAAATGAAACGTGTTATGCATTATGCTGATGATCTAATGTGAATGAACCTGTATGCTTTAATCACTTTAAAACATATGGTATGATGTGACATAGGTTTTGACAATCTAATGGACGACAAAAAAATGTATAAAAATCATGAATAAATAATAACTCTTATCATAAGAATTAATTTAAACATCCAAAATTTGATATGAGATGATGTGATTTGTATGTACTTTCTTTATGAGCTTCTATAAGTTAAAAGATATACCCAAAATAGTCTGTGGCTGTATAAATGTCATCACTTACCTTCATCCGTTATCTATCCTATTTCATGAATGCCCTTTAATGAACAAAACATCCTAAAGAAAGTTGATGATGTGAGTTATGATATGAATTGTTGATATGAGGGGATTTTTGAGGTTTTCCATGAGACTCAACACCCTAGTTGTTCCATCAAAAGTTGTATACTGATCATACAGAGATTTTGAAGGATAAAGTTTTGTTATGAAGACCTATATACTCATTATCCCTGTGTGTGCAAGTGAATATATTATATAAAACATAAGCATACCCCAGTGCCAAGCGGGATTCATTCAGCCCATTACTGTATTGGGGATCCTCAAATATTTATCCTAATCCTAAGTTGGACTCGGTTGGATTAGACCACTAGGC
The DNA here is from genome assembly GCA_028583015.1 of Wollemia nobilis. Lineage (NCBI taxonomy): Eukaryota > Viridiplantae > Streptophyta > Pinopsida > Araucariales > Araucariaceae > Wollemia > Wollemia nobilis. Next base: position 19,318,019 of record JAQPPZ010000521.1, read on the forward strand.
AGTACATGATACCTATAGCTAGCTCTTGGTCTATACAAAAGCAAAGATGCCAATGTAATAAACATATCATCGTGCGTAAAGATACCTTACGGTTCATCCATGGTGAGAATTCTAGGGATTCAAGTTCAATACTCCCTTATTTTCTTCATAGTTATTTGGATACTTGCTCATACTTAGTGATGAAAATCACTGTTTATTTTGAGTATTTATTTTTATTTTGAGCAAGGGATTTATGTAGTGATGATAATAACTATTTATTTTGCTTTGTTCAGGATTTTTTTTGTTTTGATCAAAGCAAGGGATTTCTTTGGGTAGGGATAAACTTGTCCTTTTTCTAATTCTCAGCATTTTCGAACCAGTCATACAGGGGGATGAGAAAGATAAACTTTTTAACTTAGGATACCTAATACCACTTTGCAGTGTTCATATTTCCCTTGTTCCAACTAGGATTTTAGTTTTTTGATTAGTGATAGGATTTTTAAATATACCAGGTGCTATCAAAACTAAACCTCACCTATTAAAATCCAAGATAACTTTATACAAAATTTGATAAAACCACTAGGTATGGCTGAGTGACCAAAAAACCCTAGTATGTTCCTTATAGCAACAGGAGGGGTTGTGTTGAAAAACGCAGTTACACACATGGGTTATGGATGATGATGGATTTTGAAGATGCATGATTAAGGTACAAATGTGGTGTCTTTTGTAATATTGTGAATACAACCTACTAAATGTAAATGCAATGAATGTAAATGCCTAATGCAATGCAACTATATGGATGCAAGTGTGAATGCATAATGTAAATGTTTTTGTATTTTTGATGCTTTCAATTTTTTTTGAGTTTTTATTATTCTAAATGTTTTTGAACTTTTTGATTTTTGAGTTGACCAAAGGGCTTTAAGATGCCTTTGGAGCTTTTTGTTAGTTGACCAAAGGGATTTAAGATGCCTTTGGAGCCTTTTGTGAGTTGACCAAAGGGTTTTAAGATGCATTTGGAGCTTTTTGTGATTTGACCAAGGGCTTAATATGTCTTTGGAGACTTTTTGTGATTTGACCAAAGGGCTTATAATACCTTTGGAGCCTTTTTGTTATTTTACCAAAGGGCTTTAAGATGCCTTTGGAGCCTTTTTGCTTTTAAATTTTTCTATTATTTTTGTGATTTTGAAATTTATTTTAATGTTTTTGATATTTTGTTGGTTTATGTGTGAAACACCCTTAGATGAATAATGTTGAGAGGCTCTGGTTCCTCAACACCCTCTAGCGATGTTAGGAAATATGCCCTAGGTACAATCTTCTTGATGATGATATAGAGACCTATCCAGTTGGCTATAAATTTATCTCGTAGATGCGGTGGTAGATTTGAGTTCTATTAGTTTACTTTAGTAAAATATCCCACACTTTAAAGTCTCTCAGGTGGACTTTATTGTTATAAGCTCATGTTAAATGGTCTTGGTAAATGTGAAGATACTCAAGAGAATTGAAGTGATATTCATCCAAAAGGATCAATTGATCCAAGTGAGCTTATCGTACAGTGTCGTCATTGATGAACTCTTTCAATGTGACATGCAATGTCAAAATTTCTAAATCTAAGGGTATAATGGCCTCAATACCATATACAAGAGAAAATAGTGTTGCACCAGTGAGTTTTTGTACGCTAGTCCTATAGGCCCATAATTCCAAGGGCAATTACAGATGCCAATCCTTATGATTTATTTCACCATCTTCTTTAAGATGGTTACTATTGTCTTGTTAGAGGCCTCTGCTTGCCCATTTGCTTGTGGATAGTATGGTGTTGCAAAACTGTGCTGAATGTTGTATTTGGTCGTTAAAGCTTACACATTTTTATTTTTGAATGATATACCATTATCCAAGATTATCTTGAAGGGTACCCCAAAATAATAGATGATGTTGTGAAGTATGAACTCTATAATTCGAGGTTCAATTATCAAGGTTAAGGGGACTGCTTCCACTCATTTGGTGAAGTATTCAGTGGCTATTAAGATGAACGTGTGTCAGCCCAAATATAGGGGAGAAATTTTTCTGATCAAATCGAAATCCCATTGAGAAAATGGCCAAGATGCCAGAATGGGCTGTAAGGCCTGAGATGGCAAGTGAGTTAGATTTGCATGATGTTGACATTTAACACATTTCCTAACATACTCACAACAATACTTCTCCATGGTGGACCAGTAATAACCCATTCGAAGGATGCACTTGACAATGGCCATGCCGTTGAAGTGGCCACCACATGTACCATTGTGAGCTTGTAAAATCACCCAAGTTGATTCTTGGGGCTCTAAGAAATGAAGGAGGACTCCATCGTAGCTTCGACAATACAATATGCCTCCTAGCAAGACATATCTTATCACTTTTTGCTTGAATTATCATCTTTCGACATGCAATAGTCCTTGTGGGATGATTCTAAGCCTAAGGTAATATTGTAACTGGGATAGCCAATCCTGATAGGCCATGGCCTCAATAGATAAAATGACTTGTTCCTCCTATAATTCAATTTGCACAAATGCAGATTGAGAAACAACCTTGTGATGAATAATGGTACCATTCTCCATAGGACCTTGCAAGATCAAGGACCCCTATGGTACCTTCTTTAAAAAGTCTTTAGATTTACAGATTCAGTTATGGTCAGGCTCTATGTGAATCATGTTGACTGATTCATTTCCATCAAAAGCCTCATGCTGCATCGCTGAGTGCAAGAGCGTTTTCAAATGAATGGTAGTGAAATCAACAGATGGATTCTGAGGGATCAAGGATCCTAAATATGCCATGGTGTTTGTAAATATATTTGATGATCAAGGGATTGCCTTGATATCATACCATTCTAGTTTGGCTAAATAGGTGTCAAAAAGCTCCTTGTAAGCTTTCAGGATTGGATCCTAGCATTGAAATAGTCCCTTGACTTGGTTGACTATGAGGAGGGAGTTACCAAAGATATTTAGCCTCTTGATTCTCATGGCGATGACAATTTGGAGACCCAATATTAAGGTCTATTGTTATTAGTGTAAGGGAAGTCTAGATTGAATGCCAAGGGTATTGGAGTACCTTGTGACGTGAAAAATACAATCCCTACACTACCTCCTTGTTCACACTTCTAATCATCGAAGAACAAAGTCATATTAGCTTCATTTTTTGATTATTCAGGTTTGGGTTCTTTTGATAATGTGAAGACTGCATCATCAAGAAGTTCTATAGTAAGGGGCTTGTTGTTCTAAAGAGGCACTTTAGCTAGGTGATCAACTATGGCCTGTTACTTGATGGAATTTTGGCTTATGAATTCCGAATCAAATTCTAATAGTATGATCCACTTTGTAGTACATGTGTTATGATATGTCTTGCTCATCATATACTACAAAGGATTTTGTTTGGATATTACATATGTTGTATGTCTCAACATGTAGTGGTGTAATTTCTTGGTTGCAAGACCACGACCAAGCACAAATTTTCTACATATGCATATCCTATCTCATAGCTCACCAAGGTGCGACTGATGTAATATATCACTTTTTCCTTATCTTGTGCATTATTTTGAGTCAACATGATGCCCAAAGCAATATCGATGGTGGATATATATAACAAGAATGACATGTCCAACCTTGGTGGAGCTAGGACTAGTGGCATTGCTAGGTACTCCTTGATTTTAGCAAAGTCTTGTTGAAATTATTAATCCCACTAGAATGGGATCCCTTTGTGTAACAATCAATTCATGGATCAATATTTATCTAATAATTGCTTGCTAAATCACTTTATGGATGCTATTTTGCCCTGTAAGACTTTTAGCTCTTTGATGTTCATGGGCAGGGTCTTTTCTAGGATAGCATTTACCTTTGTTGGGTCTACCTTGATGCCTCATTTGGAAATGATTAACACCAAGAATTTTCTAGAAGTTATGACAAAGATGCATTTATTGGGATTCAACCTGACATTATGCTCAATTAGGTGATCGAAGATCTTTTTGAGGGTCTCAACATGCTCTTCTTGTAGAAATGACTTGGCTAGTAAGTCATCGATGTAGTATTCCAAGATCTTGTGCATGTAGTCATGGAAAATGTATGTCATAGCTTGATGATATGTGGCACCAACATTTTTAAGACCGAATGACATCACTTTGTAATATAATGTCCCCCATGGCATGGTGAACGCAATTTTATGCTGGTCTTCAAGTTTAATCCAAATATGATTGTAATCAGAAAAATCATCCATTAGGGAGAGCATCTCATTACCTACAGTTGCATCTACAAGAGCATCTATGTTGGTAAACATGAATTAATCCTTTGATGTTGCCCTATTGAGATTCCTAAAATCCATGCAAATGCAAATTCTTGCATCAAGTTTTCCTATGGGCACCATGTTTGATACTCACATTGGATTATCGATGGGAACAATAAATACTACATCCAATAGTTTTTATAGCTCGTTCTTAACCATCAAAGTGATAGTTGGATGCATATTTATAAGATTTTACTTGACTGGTTTCTTCATTGGGTCTAGCAAATGGTTGTGGAAAACCAATTTTGAGTCGAGTCCCGACATATCTTTGTAGGTCCAAGAAAAGAGGTTTGGTCTCTCTTTCGATAGATGAATTATGATGGCCTATTCTTCTAGAGATAAGATTTCTCTAAAATTGACTTTCTTTGGTTGAGAAGGATCATCAATGATGTCCACCTCGAAAGTCTCCTCTCTTTCCATATGTGACACCTCCTCTAGCTAGTGAGGAGTGGGGATTAAATGGATGTTTTCTACTGGATGTATAGTTCCCACTGACTCAGGGTCTAGACCAATGTGATAGAAATCATGTGTATAGCCTGATGCAAAATGGAATGATTGTAGCATATATTCATTAGGGAAGTAGTATTCAGGCTTTAAAGGTGACTCAGCATGATCCCAATCAATAGCATCCAAGTTAAGATATAGTGGGTTTGCAGGATCTACTAGGTTATGGAGTGGAGTGGTCATATTAATGGAGATCATGTTGATGGATGGAATGTAATATTTATGACCACACGAGTGAAGCTCTGCATCAAATATGTACCCTTCATACTCGCGATGAGGCTATAGTGGTATAGAGATCTTAGGATCCAGTCTATGGATAGATGAGATGATGGGATTATTGGGAAATAGTTGCTCTCTAAATGTCAGTGGGTCTGGGAATACCATGTGATAGATGACATCCAAATTTGATGGTCTTCCTAGGAAGCAAAGGTTAGGATCTATGGCATGAAGCACCTCTTCTCTCTCAACAAGTAGATCAACTGAATGTAAGTGGTGAGACCCAAGATAAGCCATATCAATCTCATCCTCAAAATCATCATCGCCTATGAATAAATCATTAGCATTTTTTTTTGGCCCTACGATGGGGTGGTGACTTGCTTGCTGATGCCCAAGATAGGCCATATCAGTATCATATTCATAGTCATAATCACTTATGAAGAATACATTGGCATTTAATTTTAGCCCAATGATGTGGCTCGCATGTCTAGGCCCCAGGTAGGCCAACTCTATTGAGTCCTCTGACTCATAGCCACTCTCATTTGACATGTATCCACCTTCATTCAAGATGTACTAACTCTCATATGAGATGTATCCACTCTTTGTGTGGCCTATCCAAGCAAGGTTTTGCATGTACCAAGGCTCATGGTAGGCCAAGCCAACTTCTCCTTCACCCTCACTTGGGATATAATCATACTCCTCTCGCTCATATCCATGCATTGGCTCTTCCTCCCATAGGATGGCTCCTGACGAGGGCACTTCAAGAGAGTATTTAGGGTGATACTCATAATTTGGTGTAATATTGATCACAGATACCCATCCATCACCCAAGTAGTTTCTGTTAGGGGGTTGATAGGGATTCTAATCAATATTCTCCTTGAACCCTATTATTTGCCTATCTAGGGCTGCTACCAAAGAATCATTGCGAATCTATATTTGGTATCCTAGACTACACCCATTAGTAGGCAAATGGTACTGCAACTAGAATGGTAGCCATCACCCTTGCTTGTGTAGTCCTAGGCCATAGTCATGCCAATAACACTGCTCAAAGTACCTTAGAGTGAACTCAATATTTGACAAGTAATGGACATTCATGGTGAATGGGTCATCCTCGACTTCTTCAATATCAGAAGCAGTATGGGCATAGTACAAACTAGTATAAATGAAGTTGGTTTGGTTAGGGGGAACACCTAATGGAACTACTATACGTATTGGTAAATTTGGGGCTCTTGGTCATCCCATGTCTTGCACAGACTCAAAAATAGGTGTGAAATTCACATTTTGTACAAGATATTCACCTAACCCTATGTTGGCTAAGTGGACTATCATCTACAGTGCAAATGATGCTATTGATTATTTAGGCAAGGCAGGTCGAGGCATCTCCTTAGCTATATCCTAGGAATCTTCCTCCTCCATGGGATTCAAAATTTCTACAACTGCTATAGTTGGACGCTCCTTAGGTCCTTCCTTCACTAGGGGTGCTTTTAGATTATGATTATCTTTTGTCTTAGATATCAATGGATTTTTAGAAGTGCCAGTAGTCTTAGATGTAGGAGGTGGTGCCAATGTATATGGATCACCTCACACTGATCTGCATTTGTTCTATAGATACGTGGTTGGGGATGGACTTATGTACAGGTGCATTTATGATAGGACAAAGAACCCTGGTAAGTCGACCTAATGCATGTACTTGAATGACTCTTCATAAGATGAAACCACATGAAATCATCCCTCATGCACATAATTGACACATTGGTGCAGTATTGAGGGTATGCACTGCATGTCCCTTATCCAAGGATGCCCTAGAAGGATGTTGTATTACATCACCCCTTCCAACATATGACACATCACAAGTATGGTCTTATGTCCTAATTTTATAAGTATAATGACTGTACCCACTGTGGATCACAACACATCATTGAAATCCTTGAGCATGTATGAGTTCAGGATAATGTTGGACTTAGGGATCTTTAGGTGTCCTATGGCCTTTGTAGTGATGATGTTGATCAATGAGCCCATATCCATCAGAACCCACTTGAAGGGTATGTCATTTATTGATGCAATATATACAGTGGAAGGTTTATTAGGGTAGTAGGAACTACCTTGATTTTGTGACCGTAGAAATGGATCACAGGCTCTTAGCACTACTGCACTTGCCCCATAAAATTTGTGAATGCATTTGGGTTCTAGGGCTATAGCTTGATTGATCTTAAAATATCCATAAAAGTCTCCTTATGCCTAGGGGATTATTGTATGATCTTGTAAATTGACAACTTAGTTAGAGTCATTTGTATATTTTATTATAGTCTACTCCGAACAGTTACCATAGGTCACACTGGTGGACCTAGAGGATTTTTTTGCACCCGCCTCTATCAAGGTGCAACTGGGATATGGATAGGCACAACTGGAGGCTATGGTTGACCGTATATCCAACTCCTAATTGCCATGTTGACTATCTCAACCATTTTTATGCATCCCTAAATGGGTGGCTAGACTCAAACCTAGTTGACTTGGGTGCCCTTATCTCTAGGGACTTCATGATTTGGTTATGGGTTCTTGAATATATCCATATCTCTATTATTGAGAGCTAGTGGGTTGTCAACTCTCAGCTCTCCCTTCTAAATCATGTTTTGCATGATGTTCTTGAATCTGATACATGTCTCGATGTCATGCCCTTGTATTGTATGATATGGGTAGTATAGATATTCCCTATATCCCTTTGTATTGGGATGGTTAGGGTCAAGAATTGTACATTAAGAAACCTAATTCTCTGTGCCTCACACATATGATTAAAAATAAATTGCATCAATTTAGTAAAAGGTGTGTAATAGTGAGGTGACTCATGCTCCCTATTTTTGCCTTGGTTTTTTTTTAGGTCATAGTTAGCCAGAAGGAGATGAGCTTGATAATTCTAGGGTTGTTGTCCATTCCCATACTTTGGCATGGCCAATACAACCTGATTAACCGATGTAGGCTTGGTATGATTTTGTTTATTTTTGTCATTCTAATTATTCTTGCTTCACTCTTTCTTGTTTTGGATCTTAAGGTCTCTCTCATTGACCTTTATATCCTCAATAAGATTATCTTGAGCCAAGGCTTCTTAGAATGATTCATACTACTATAGTTGTAATAATAGAGAGATGTGTTTCTTGTAGCTCTTTGTGAATATTCGGATGAGTTTTTCAATGGGGATGAAGAATGATAGTTTTGTCATGATTTTTCTCCACCTGTCCCTATAGTCCATCACTGGCTCATCATCATATTTTTTTAAATTAGATAGATCAAATAGGTTCACCTTATTCTTGGCACCAAAGAAGACACATTCAAGGAACACATTCACTAGTTTCTCAAAACTGGTGATGCTATGCTTGGGCAATTGATTGAACCATTGAGTTTCTATGCCTGAGAATGCCATGATGAAGGTTATTAGCATCAAGGCATAATTTTTCTTAATATGGAAGCATGCATTCATGAAGTTGGTAACGTGTTATTGTGCATCTTCCTCTCCCTTAAACTTGTCTAGCCTCGACATCTCAAAGTACCTAGGATATGCAGGACTCAGGACTGAGGGGCACAGAGGCTGGTTGTGTATCTTGCTCAATGGTGGATTCTATCCACTCATGTCCTATTTCTCAAGATATTTGACTCTCTCAGTGAGTATCTGATATACCTTCAAAGAAATAATCTCTTGTTCTTGAAGGTTCACTTGTGGTGGTAAGGGGGGTAACCCTATTTTTTCCTATTTTAGGCATCTATACTCATATCCCATAACCACAGATAGAGGTTCAGGATATTTTTGTTCTTGATATTACATATATATCTATTCCTAATTGAATTATGTGTATTCAATGTCTAGGTGGTGTTGATGTTGTGAAGCATGGTGAGTACACTCATTTCTTTGTCTAGTGCTGCTATCCTACTGAGAATCAACATGTCTCTCATGTTGGTATCTCTCACCACCTATGTGTGCGTTAGCTCAAGCCAACCTATCTACTAGCTCTTCATGCTCAAATATTTCTTCTCTCAAGAATTGTACTTGTAGGCAGGCACTTGTTCCTTCACTCTTATTACTCAAGAGTTTCTACACACTCTCACTCGATGCGCAGTGCTTCATATAACCTACGGATATGGTCGGACTGACCTGCTACTAAAGGTTCATGCCTTTCTAACTTTGTACGAGGAGTTATAATTTTTAGGCCCCTTGGGGAGGCTCCTATTGTGTTCTTGCCCTTGTCCACTAGGATGAATTATTCTATGTACTATGTTAAGGGTTTAGTACCCCTTGGTTGGAAATAGTGTATGTGCTACGGGGTCATTTTGAAGCTTCCCCTGGTTCATTGGTGCATCTAGTAGTTATGCTACATGAAATTTCCAAAGAAAAATGTTCGGTAGAAATGCTTCTTAGATATGGTCTTGAGGGAACTCGATCCCATGGAGTCCCATTGGCACCAATGAGCTCATAATCCAAGGGTACCCTCCCATATGTAGGGAGGCTAAAGGATGTTCTAGATCTAATACTGGGCGTAGCCCTAGTGTCTTGCACCTCAGTGGGCTAATCTATCCTGTGTATATCATGTGAAGCTTGGGGTATTGCAACCCCTGCATGCCTATGTGATGATGGAGGTCTTGATGCCTCCTCATGCCAATATGATTATGGAGGCCTTGAGGCTTTCACATGTCTATGCAATGAGGGAGTTCATGATGCCTCCACATGTTGATGTGATGAGGGATGTCATGATGCCTTTGCATGTATGTGTGATGAGGAAGGCCTTGAGGCCTTCTCATATCTATGTGATGAGGAAGACCTTAAGGCATCCTCATATATATGTGATGAGGGAGGTCATGATGCCTCTGCGTGTTTGAGTGATGAGAGAGACCATGAGGTCTCCTCATATCTGTATGATGAATGAGACCTTGAGGCCTCCTCATGTCTATGTGATGGAGATCTAGGCTATGGCTCTCTCACTAGGATTTCTCGAGGAGTCCCCCCAAAGGTTGAGTTTTCACCCCTAAGAATTGCCAAACTTCATATAAAAACACTATGGGTGGGTGGCTCAATGCCAGTGTGACTATGAGTGTGCAGAACATCCATTTTTGCCTCAGTGGTGGATCAAGGGTTGTTGATCTAAGTGTATACCATGGTGACTTATGAGTTATCTTATTAGGTAAATTCCAAACCACACAAACAAAACAAGCAAATTTTTATCTCGTTTAAGGTTTTATGTGTGTGTTCCCTAAACTATTTGGTACATTTTGATTCGTTGGATATATAAGCTAAATATCAGCATTTGGCACTTTTGTTGGATGGTATACTTAGATTAATTAAGGTATTTCACCTATATACTCGCACAACCTGAATATGGTAGTGAAGTCAGTACTCAAGGAGGTAGCATAGGTACTACCAATCCTCACTCAACACCTTGTGCACAATGATACACCCATCAAGGAGGAGTGTGTGTTATTTTGCACAGTTAAGATAGTTCTTGGGTCAGTCTTGGCCATGAATGGGTCCCGATGATACTCTTTCTCATGATCCAACCAAGTGGTAATTACCTCTACTTTTGGTCTTGATCAACAGGTTGGATGTGAGAGCCCAACACCGCTGATGTTAAAAATAAGATGTGATGTGTGTGGGGTTATTTTTAACCTTGCATGTAAACAAAATGCATCACCAAGAAAACATGATATTTCCTATATGCCTAAGATAAAATATGTTTTATTTTAGAAATATGCATGTATTCAACTTATATGAACTTCAAAGAATGCATTCTATTTTATGAATCAATGGCCATTGGCTGGACCACATGCAAGCAAAATAAACACACAAAAGCCTAGCACGCTAGAGACTAGTACAAAAATTACAAGTAGAGACCTGCTATTCCTAGAAGCACCTAGATAAAACTAAAGAAAATCCTAGGAAACATCAAATGCATTTTCTTTTTCTATTTTTCTTTATATTTTCCCTAAAAAATGATTTAAGTTGCTATTTTTTGGGAAAACGTCACAGACATAAAAACATAAAGAAACAAAGAATGCTACCAACCTCAAATCCTAATATTATGGTGGAAATTCTACCCTTTACTACACTTTTATTTTGGTCACTATCGAACAGAGTGACTACTTTTGGCTACTGAATGTAGGAGTGGCTAAGATCTACTGGTTTCTATCGACCAAAGTGGCCAAAACCTGCTGGTCGCGATTGACTAGAGTGATCGAACCTACACACAGAAAACTTATAAATTTTAGTAAATTGATAAAAAATAAAAACTTGGTTGGGGTTCCATCATGATCACCATTTGTGTGACCTTAGGAAGCATGCACCACAACTGTCCCTACTTGCAATGTTATTATTATATCAAATGTAGAAATAAAGAAAGCACACAAGCACATATAATGTAAAAGTAAAAAGCAAAGAAATATTCTTTTATTAATGCTTCCAAATATCGGTTACATGTATGTCCCTTTGAGGGATACTCATTTTTGATACAATCTATTACAAGTGGGGCAACACTGAAGGTATACCCACAAGGGGATGATGCACCTTCACAGACCTCCTGATCTCGCACACCAAACTATCCGAGGGCTTACTGATGCCTCCTCCTGATTTCATCCTAGAGGTATCTCATGCTTTGGATACTTTGAACTGATCCTGTGAACCTATATCTATGGGCATGGAAAAAATAGAGCACAATCAGTAGTTCGGGCTACCTCCTCGGATGAGGCTATTAGTATCAAATCTGATAAGCAAGGTAAACAAGCATAATATGATTAAATACAATGAAACTAATGAAAAACATGTGCATATATTAGGGAACAATAATTTAAATGCATAAATAAATAAGATCTATACTAAAAATAAATATTGAAATAGAAAGCAATCAGATCTAATGCTAGAACAAAGGAAACTAATGTCTAAACCCTAGGTTACACCTATGGGCCACTATCCAGGACAATGACCATGAAATAAACCTCTCTCCTCTTTATCCAAGGGATGTAGTACTAAGTTCCTCTCTCTAATTGATGTTCAAGGGTTGTCGGTTGTGTCTTGGTACACTGGTTGGCGATGAATAATAATGGATCTGAATAGCGGGTGCATAGTATCTTCTCAACCATATAGTACTTTTTTGCTCCTCAAGGGTGCACAGATTCACTCTCAAATATGACAGGGCTTCATTGCATAAACTCTAAATATCTTAGCTCTTTTTCTCCTTATGGGAGAGTCCATATGTAGACTTCCTCTCTTTCAAATCTAGACCTTGGTTTCCTGGAGAAGCTTTGATCCAAATTGCATGCGACTGACCATTATGGGTGGAAAGCATCAATCAAAAACTGGCATAGAAGGGGACGTTAGGAGGAACTCAGGGAGTTACTCACCAAAATACACCTATAAACAATGCAAGGTGCATTCAGACTACGTGATCTGGGCTTGTATTCATGACCACACTATGTATGGTGCTAATCACTATCAGGTCTAGTGGCTAGGTGTAGCCGTTGTAAGCTTCAATAGCCAGATGTGGTGGCCACTTTTCTTGAGAGTAGCCAGGCCTGGATGGGCTAGAACTACCATTTTAAGTGGTTAGGACCATTGCTAACTCTTGGAGAGGTCCAAGAGGATTCATATGGTCTACATATGTGTCCATATGAGTAGTCTCCTAAACATGACGTGTTTTAGGTGTCTACATTGCATAGCTTACAAGGAAAGTTACAATCAATTTATCATTTCATTGCATAAATATAAAAAAATGCAGGCCATTCAATCACCTGCTACAAAAGGAGGTGATATTTCATGGATAGATGAATGTCAATTTTTTTTTAATGATCTCAAGCAATAGTTGGCTTCTCCACCAATCTTAACTCCTCCTCACCTTGGGGTACCATTCCATATTTATGTTTTAGAAATGGACTTTGCATTAGGGACAATGCTTTCTCAAAATAATGAAATCAATTGAGAGTAAGCGATCTATTACATTAGTCAAACATTGGTAGTATATGAAAACCGATACACTTATGTAGAAAAACTATGTCTAGCAGTGGTTGTTTCCACTAAGAAACTCAGACATTACATGCTAAATCACACTACCTATGCATAGCTAAAGAAAATCCTCTACATTATATGATGTCTCAAACTTACAATAACACCACATTGCAAAATGGATAATGCTTCTCACTGAATTTGATATTGATTTCCTTAACCAAAAATCCATTAAAGGTCAAGTAAGAGCTGATCAGATTATGGAAGCTCCACTTCCTAGTGATCAATCCTTGATTATTGAGCTCCTATATGATTTGATATTTACCATCACTAAACAAGAAGATGTCAATCCTAAGGAAGATGTTGATATCACATTATTATTTGATGGTTCTAAGTGCAAAAAAGAAGAATATGTAGGAATCATGTTTCATACACCCCAAGGGGTACCAATTCCATTATCATTCAAACTCATTTTCCATGCACACACAATAATGCAAAGTATGAAGCCTTATTATTAGGACTTCAAGCAACCTGAGCTATGAGCATAAAGTGTATTAGGGTATTTTATGGTTTCCAACTTGTTGTTCGCCAAGTAAATGGAGAATACCAATATAAAGAACTAGTTCTATATCTTTTATCATGAAGTACCAATGAAATTGCTTACAAAATTTGATTGGTATGAAATTGATAGCTTGCCTAGATCGACGAGTATATTTGTAGATACGATGGCATCTCTAGGATCACTCATACCAAAGAACTTAAAAGGAGAGGTACAACCATTAATTTTCACAATGATCTCTAAATTTGTAATTTCTTGAGTTGAGTCTAAAGATGAGAAGGATGTTTATTTTATCCATGCAGAGTTACATGAGCCTTCGTATAGCCAAATAAAAGCCTTCTTCAAGTTTAGAACACTACCATATGATATGTCACAAATTTACAAATGAAATTTCAAACAAAAGGTAGCTCGTTTCACTCTTTTGAGAGATGTGTTGTATAGATATGGTTCTAATGGAGTCCTCCTTTGTTATCTCAAGCATGCAAAGGCCCAAAGAGCAATATTTGAAGCTCATTATGGTAACTATGGTGGCTACTATAGTGGAATGGCCATTGCAAAGCATATTTGATGCATGAGTTATTATTGGCCCACCATGGAATGTGATTGTTGCACTTATGTCAAGAAATATCAACAATATTAGCAACATGCTAATCTAACTCATGTGCCATCACAAGCATTGCAACCTATTCAAAATATTTGGCTATTTTCACAATGGTATTTGGAATTTATTGGTAAAATATCACCTCCTTCCTTATGATAACACACATTCATCATCATGTGGTTTGAGGTAATTCCTCTAACCAATATGATAGGATATTGAATTATGGAGTTTATGCTTTAGCATATCATCTATCGCTTTGGTATTCCCTCAAAAATAATATCTAATAATGGTAAATATTTCAAAAACAAGGATTTTTGAGCACTTTGTGAGAAATATAATATCCAACACAATTTATTGACTCCTTATTACACATAGACAAATGGACAACCCAAGGAAACCAATAAGACCTTGATTGCTATTCTCAAGAAACTAGTCAAAAAAATCATTGAGATTGGTACACTCATATCCCCTTGGCATTATGGGATTATCGAACAAGCATCCACATGCCTATTGGGGAAACACCATTCTCATTGGTCTATGGTGCCAAAGCAATCATTCTTCTTGATATTGAGATCCCATCATTGTAAATTTCATTGCAAGAATTCATAGATGATGACATTGCCAGACAAGCAAATCTTGACCAACTTATGCTCCTTCATGAAAGGTGAATCAATACCTTGGATCATTTATGAGTATACCAAGATCATCTCAAGCATGCTTACAATGCCAAAGTCCATCTATGTGAATTCCAAGTAGGAGATATTGTACTCAAAGAAAATCAACAAAACTCCAATGCATTGTTGCATATTCATGATAAATTCATTGCTAATTGGTTAGGCCCATACATTGTCATCCAAAAAGTGGGTCAAGGAACATGTAGAATAACTAGTCTAGAGGGAGTAGAATTGCCATAACCACTTAACATCATCGACTTGAGAGCATTTCATGCTTAATTTGATTTACATATATGTATATATACATGGCTAATACATAAAACCATTACATTCATACATGTTGCATTCATACACATCGTATTGCATACATCCACATTGCACAAACACATTTATTTTCATCTTAGTACATTTCATCCACCATATTAGGGATCATTTGTTAAGTTTAGATAATAATTGACCTAATAAATCTTGTTGCCTTAATCAGGAGCACCCCAAAGCTCACATACATCTCATTGCACCATGTCACATGTCAAGCCATCATTTAGAAAACACATTTCCATCATCCCTAGGTGTTTTCGATCACTCATCCACTCCTAGTGTTTCAAGCAAACTCAAATACATGTAGAATTTTCTCTAGGACCAAGACACATCTTCACTAAAAAAAAAATTAAGTTTTGGGATTGAATTTAACAGTCTTGAACCAACCACATCTCACACATGTTAAAACATCTTGTGTCAAAGAGGGATAACACCATGATTGGGTTGAATCTCAAAGTAAAAAAGGTCATCATTGCTTGTCCCATTATGCACATAGTCCAAAATAAAAAATAGTGGTCTTCACCACTATTAAAACTACCAACCACACACCACAAAATAAAAAATAGTAAGGATAGGGTAAAATTCTCATCACACCTTGGTTGAGAATCTGATTCCAAAAAGCTCTAATTCTTTTACCAACCACACACCACAAATACTCAAGTTATAAGGATATAAATACATTTTGATCTATATGGTTACGTAGTCTAAATCCCAAAATATTAGAGATAATATTATTGGACTATGGAGCTAATATCTACTAGGGCTATAGACACTTAACTAGCAGTGGAGTACACTCATGCTAGAAATATGTCTCTCTTGAAGATACCTTTGATCGTACATAAGGATAAGTTATATTCTTGGTCTCTTCCATGATAGGTTTCATCTCAATTTACTCAAGATGGGTTAATGAAATTACTTGCACACACATTGGTTCTTGGTTGCCTTGAGTCATTACCATGCTCATGATTTGGTAAATGAACATTCACTGCACACACATTTTATCTTCAAGAAATTAGACAAAACTTAGTGAGTTTGTTAGAAATCTAGCATGTTTGAGTCTCTATAAAAAGAATCCCAAATTAGCCATTCACAATCCCAAACAACATCCATAGCCTTATCACATCATCACATGAGTCTTCCATGTCATAAACCACCATTTTGATTTCCTTGATTAAGAAACAATAATAACAATGGTCAAGCAAATTTATACTACTACAGATGATCATTAGTGCATTAATTAATTTACATTCATCCACATCATCATTACATTATCATCCATCACATATACATATGCATTCACACAAAAATCGACACAAATTCATAATAAAAAAGCAAACTCCATGTGTTATATATATATATATATATATATATATATATATATATATAAATGACATGTACAAGAAATGCCCAAAGGCTATATACAATGGAGCACCAAGGCTCATATAAAAAAAATGCATCTAAGCATTGACTAATACCCAAAAGCATACCCCTATGACCTTGAAGAAGCCTTAGACCTAGAGACACTATGCCTAGAGTCACTATACCTAACATAACCCACTATGAAAGAAGCAAGTTGATCGAGCAACCCAATGTGGTGCTGCATAAGATGATTCTCTAAATATAATATATATACCTCCTAGGATTGGAGGTGTAGTACATCATATCTCTGATGAGAGTCTCTCTATATTAGCTCTACCTAGAGCCTTGCTATCATATCTACTCCTTTTCCTATCACCATATGTACCTCTAGCTCCACCTGCAACTGAGCCTTCTTGATATCTCAAGCTGTTATCATCGCATATCGCTTTGCTACCATATATTAGAGCTGATTCTGCTCTGCCTTAAGCCTAGCCCAATCATCCTCACTCTAGATAGGAGGTCTCTCTAGAACCTCATACATATCATCCCTACAACCATCATCACCTCAAATATTTGGAGGCTACTCTGTTGCATCCCTCACCTACCTCACTCTACTAAAATGACAATGTCTCTAATGTCAGGGAGTCTCCTCTGCCGCTGCCTCCTCTTCATATCCTCTATCCTCCTCAACCACATGACTTGGTACCCATGGTGGCTGTGAAGTAAACCAAGCCTCATACTCTACTATGGTCCCAATGTCATAAAAATCTAGGAGATATATCTCCTCATCATCCTCATACTCCACCCTCCACTCCACACATGGTAGGTTCAACTCATTCGATCGATGCCTATACACCATAGGAGTGTTGGAGACAAATTTGAATCAACATCAAATACCCCTAATTTTAAATTTCTTGCTTCAATAAATTTACCAAATGATTGTTGGTCTCTGTTGCTTTCCCTTTTGAGAAATTAATTTTCAATGGTTTAACCCCTAAAGAGCAATTATAAAATTTTTCATCTTAATCAAGTCTAAAACCATAACCTTAAACATTAATAAAGTTGCTTTTGTGACCGTTAAGCTTATACAATAATAAAAAATCCTATTAGGTTCAAAGTAATCAAAAATTCATTAAATTACCCTTGATCGTTGAAATCATCTAAATATTAAAAGGGTTATGAAATTTGATTATTGAAATATTCACTAAAGCAAGCCCCTAAGTCCTTGGGTCTCTAATGATTTTGATCAAAATATTTAGATCTAAGTACACAAGTCTAAAGTTTAAAAACTTATCACATAGGAGAATAAGGGTATGCATCTCCTTCATGATTAAAGATCATGCAAGTCTAAAGATCTGGATAGTAGCGTGTTACCCATCGAATTCTAAATGGATGCACTCATGTCATCAACCTAAAAGATAAGTCAAAGAGGTCTATGGTCAAAATATATAACCTAAAGTCTTTTGTAGCTTAATAAATTAAAATCAGGTAAGGGTCATGCACCCCCTTTGGGTAAACATCAAGCAAGATAATAAATATGGATTACTGTGCTTGATCAAAGCCCAAATAACAATGAATGCACACTCTCTAAAAAATAAAAACATTAAAGTCGAAGAGTCAACAATGGTCATACTACAAAGTTAAATCAATTAAAACCTAAGTCTTGCTCCCATTCAATTAATCTTCAGGAAAATCTGATAAATCCAAAGGTAGCGCTCACTCCATCATGATCCGATGGAGGTGATTTAACCAAAGTTAAATAAGGATAAACACAAGCATTATTAAAAAGTTAATCAGAGCTTAAAATTAAATAATAAAAAAATTAAGCACAAGTTCAAAGTTAACTATTGGATGATTTAAAAGATTAATTTGAGGATAAGTTAAAATTAAAGCACATTTTAAAATTTGATAATTAAAGGTCGAGCACCTCCCAATATCTGGATGACAACACTCAATGGTGATGAAATCCGATGACTGCGCATCGTTCATAAAATAAAAAGATTTAACATCGGATGGGTAAGACACCCAAAAATTAATCAAACTACTAATCAAGTTTGTGAGGGCCTTAACATGTTAGTAATTTTCCCCCTTCCACCTAATAAAAAGTGATTTAATTTTTAAGATATGCCCCTCATAATTTATTAATCTTGTAGGTTAAATAAGATCAGTGGCAATGCTTAACCATGATTCAATCTAACGGTGATGCTCATAGCAAATCAATCGACCAATAAAAGCCTTCCATCTAAACAAGGGGTAACTACCTTCCATATTCACCAGATTCGACGATAGTGCATGCTCCAAATAAAATGCAATACTAGTGCTTCCATGAAGTCATTATATGTTGACAAGACAAATATAGGGGATATAAAAGCACACATCATAAGTTGATCCAATGGCAATGCTTGATCTCACCTAGATCTGATGATAGTGCTCTTCCAGAACAATCAAAAGCTAAAGAAAATCGATGGTAGCATATGTTCCCGCTAAATTCGATGGCTGTGCTTGATCAAAAGAATCAAAGGGATATAAAGCATACATATTTAGTTGATCTTATGGTAGTGCTTGATATCACTCAGATCTAACGATAGCTCTTAATCAAAAGTGATTGACAGTAATGAAGCGGTCATCAAAGGATTGATGGTCAAATTAAGATCTGATGATAGTGCACATTTTCACCTAGATCCAACGAGAGTGCTTCATCGAAGTGATTAAAAAATAACAACACAAATTTTATCAGTGTGCAATTTTTGGTTGATCTAATGGTAGCGGTCCAATTCACCCAAATCCAACGTCGATGCCTTAATCAAGATGATCAAAGGTAAATCACATGAGGTTCTGGCCAAGCAATTAATTATATATTATTAAGGCTAAGAAATATCCCTTAATCAAGATTAATGAGGGTCTTAAACACATGGTTAATCATTCCCCCTTTCGGTAATCAATGTTTTTAAAATCACCAAAGTTTAAATGAAAATTATAAAATAAGGTTTCAAAAGGCAAGGGTACACACCCCTTTGATTAAAGATCATGTGGATCACAAGATCTCAATGGTTGCACTTGATATTCAGTTGATATGATGGTAACATGCACACCAGATTGTCCAACCATTAAAGCTACCATCAAAGTGGTGAATAAATGTCTTATAGCTATGCAGATCTCAATGGCAACGCTCATCCCCACTCAAATCCGATGGTAGTGCTTTTCCAAAGCATCCAAAGGTTAATTATGCAAGGTTTATCGGATAATCAATTGTAAGGTTTAATTAAGAGCTAATATCCATGCATAATCAAGATTTAATAAGGATCTAATACATTGTTAATGACCCCCTTTCCTTCTGATCAATCGATGGGTAGATATGAAGAAATCAACGGGCATGCACATTTGTTATTTGATCTAATAGTGAGTGCATAGGGAGATGAGCGGATTATAAAGTGCATGTGTTTTAACCAAAGGCTATTAAATTTTTAATCATCGATTAATATTAATAAACTAGGATTATGTGAGTTTTAATGCATTAATTAATTATATGATCACGTTGAGAATTATAAAGCTTTGGGCCTAAGTGTTTTTAATCAAATTTCTACCAACCTAAGATTTTTGACCTAACGTTCGAGATTAATCTAATTAATTTAGCATACATTTATATATCATTGAACTAACAACCATGTAGGTTTTAGGATCTTAAAAACAGTGCCCAAAGTAAACTAAATTTGACGGTAAGCGCTATCCTTGGTGCATAGATTTTAATATGATAAATATTTTTGCTTAGGCACCTTAATTTTTGATTAACCATTGATTAATTTTGAAATAATCAAGTTTAGGCAAAGGTTTAATACATTATAAATTTTCCACCTTCGGACTAATCAATGTACAACTTGATAAATCTTTATGGGCGCGCATCTTCGTGAGCAGATCTAACGATGAGCGCCCAGAGAGATGATCGATTTTTAATGATATATGTTTTTGGGCCTTATATGGTCTAAGTCTGATTTAATAAAAAAAATTAAAGGATTTAAAATATTATTCAAAGATTAAATTGCTTCTAATATGTTATCCATGGAGATAATGGAAACCAAATTTTAAGGGATAAATTATTTTTTACATGAAGCCATTTAATTAAAAGGTTTAATTTGTCTAAGGTTTGGACATGAATTATTGAATTAATGATTGTTTTAATTTGAATTTTGTCGAGGGCCTAAGTTATAGAAGATTTAAATGAATTAACTGAGCCTAAAATATGAACATTAGTTTTCATATATATGTGTAGTATACTTTGAACTAACCCTCATGCAGGTTCATGTGATCTAACGGAAGCACTCACCTCAAAGAAAAATCTACGGATGCGCATGTTCAAAACTACAAGGAAAATAAGAGTGTTTATTTTAAGCATGTTTTCTAAGGTCAAAATAACATCGAATACATTTATTTGTTTCATCCCCAACTAATCCTCCTATAGGTTTAAATGATCTAACAAAAGTGCTTCATCTGAAGTAAATATGATGACATGCGCATCACAAGATGAACTATTTTTATCCTCACAAACACACAGTCAGTAATGATATTGATCCCAGATTAGACCAAAATATAATCGAAAGCTCAGTAACAGAAATACTGCAAATTTAGATAGTAGCCAAGGAAAGGAATGTTTAGATGATCAAACTAAATCCCATGGACTATCATTAGAGAAATTCCTAGAGGCTGCCAGCATAGAAGATATGATCATAAACAAGACAGAGGAGTTTGATTGTAAACCTCATGATGATAAAGAGATGGCCAAATAGGCTAAATTCTTGATTAATAAAAAGTAGATAAAAAAACTTCAATAGATCAAAAAATGAAGAAAACCAAAGTACATGGTCTACAAATAAAGTTAAATACACCTCCAAGGGAAGAAATAAGAAGTAATGAAGTAGGTCAAATTTCAAAAATAGAAAACTAGCCAGAAGATGAGGTGGGAACATAAGAAGAATACTCATAAAAAATAGAGTCAATTGATCAGTGAGCTAATCAAATAAAAAGTTACGACTAATTCCATAATACATACAAAAGGGGCTAATGGGAGATAGTTGTATAATATTTGAAATATCAAAGGATATGGTGACAACTGTAAGGCCTAAATAATACCAAAATTAACCAAATCAAGAACCAGAGGTTATAAAAGGAACAACCAAGCTTAGAATTGGCATCAAGATTTAGAGATAGCAAATTTTACTAAGAGGTATACTTGAGTGCGCTGTGAGTTGTGCTATTGTATTCCCTTTGTATTTTTTTATTTTTCACCCCTTATTCTTCCCCTTTGCTATGTAGGTTTTGGTAGTTGTGCTTGAGAAGTTGAGAACATTTCTAATTATTTTTGAGCCTAAAGTCCAAAGATTCTTCCTATTACCAGATTGGAATAGGAGAATTGAAGAAGTCTTGTTACATTATTTGAACAAGATTTTATCATTGTATTAAGAGATTTAACAAAGTTTAATGGTATTCTGCCAACTCTGCATGTAATATTCATGGAAAATTAATACAATTATGGGTTTCAATTCTGTCATCTTTGTCTTCAATTCTGAGTGTAACTTTGTAGTAGATTACATTATTTGAATGTGTTACAAGCATTTTCTTTCATTGGCCTACTATTAGATTTGTTACGATATTCGAACGAATGTAATAGTGCCAATTTCTTCTTTTTCCCATTCTTTCTATTCATTTTATAAATGTTGTTAAATTACTATAATAGCCCAATGAATCTAGGCACTGTTCTACATAAGGCATAATAATAGTTATTGTATTTTCTTGGTCATTTTAATATAAGTAGTGTAACTAAAATCTAGAGTGCTTAAACTTACAATATCTTGAGTTTATCACTGGTATTTCCTTACCCATTCTAATTTTTTTTCTTTAGAAATATATATTTTATCAGAATAAAGAGGTAGGTCAACCAGAGCCTATAATATCTTATTGGTTCCAAATTATTTCTTGTAGCATTACAATTGAATCCTATGGATGCAAGAAATTGTTCCAACAAGGAGCCTCAAGTACCCCCTATCTCAACCCAAAATACCAAAATACTTATGAGAATTGGATCAAGTCACTCCACCTAACTCCCATGCCATATAACCACCCATTTGGCCTACCAAACCCACCACAACTGTTCCCATCACTAGGTCACCTAGCACCTCACGATGGTCTCCAAAACACCTAATTCGGTGTTAGCCCTACCCACAAATATCTATACACCTAGCCACTATGACAAAGATAAATAGGTTGTACCTACTCAATTTTATGCCACCTCAAAGCATAGGGCTAATTCCTATCCCACTCTATGAAAGGCAGGCCCATAGGATGAGCCATACTGAAGTGCTCCCAGTCCCAACATTGTAATGATAGACTACAACCCAACACCTTTTACCCCCATATCCTCACCTCATACAACTCTAAATATGTGTGCACCAATAGCTTAGGTACCCATGCATATACCTAAGGCTCATCGATCATGTCGTACACCATCCTAATCATGTTCCATGGAAACTGACACCTGATGTTGTTAGGCACTAGTATGTTGGCCAACATGAACATGATCAAGGTGGAAAATACCTCCAAATCCTTCCTCACATACATGGTCAAATGCCTTATACCTCCTTAGATGTTCACATCCCTCCATCCATATCCAAAAATATACCTCAGCTCATACTCCTTATGCCCAACCTGGATATACAAGCCCTCCACCGACACTCGTAAGATGTGGTATACATATTATAGTGTCACAATAATCTTCCCTATTGTGAGATGAAAGGTTCCCCTATCTAGGTCCCACATCTCTACTAAGGTAGAGAGGTACCCATCATCCACCCTCACTACCTCTATCCATGCTACCCCTGCCAATACCATCTACTGTAACTTGTCCTAATGGGCCTTCTACAAGGTCTTTCTCACCCCTGGTATAATCGATGAGAATCAATGTCAAACCTCCAATATCCTCAACTGTAGCATAATGCAACAACAAATGCACATTAACATCACATTCATTGCAAAAAATATTGCAAAATCCAAACAAGAGTTCCAAGGGCACTTATCTCAGCTATCTATGCCTCCACGCTTACTGCAACATCCACTCCCTCCATCGCCATCCTTCACACTCCTTCACACTCACTCCTTCACTCCTAAGATGCTATTTATAAAAATCTTGAGTGCAAGAATGAATCCAATTTGACCTTAGCAATATTTTTATAGTAAATGCTTTCTTTCTCAAACACCCATGGGTGTCTACCTGGTGCACTCAAATGCTACCCTACATCTACCATGTGGTAAACGCTCTCCTACATCTATGACTTATGCAGATGTTGGTCAATTTTTGGCTCTAGAATATTATAAAAAGATTAAAAGTGCTTAAAAATATAGCTTACCTCCATAGAATCACCTTATATTTCATCCATGCATCCATTTTATCATTGCATTATGTTTTATGAAGACACAGATTGATTTGAATGCTTCATTTACATTTGTGACCAAAAGTCATGAAGTTGCTCAACAATCTTCAAAACACTCCAAAATAGTCCAAAAATTCACAAAACTACTATATTCACTATTCTACCACTTTCACCACATCATTCCATTACATTTTATGATAATTTGGATTGATTTGGGCATTTAATTCTTGATTACAACCAAAAGTTGTAGAAATACCCTAAATTGCTTCAAAATATCCCAAATCAAATTCCAAATTTCATAAAATCATCAAATTCACCCATAAATCATTGCATAATTCACATTCATGGCACCATCCATATTCACATTCATCTACATCATTCATATCATTCATAATTCCATGCATTTCTACTTAAAATTATCACAATCACTCGTATTATCAAGTGAACCTTGTATCTAATGGTTTACTCTATTCCCTTGGATATTGCAACGATTGGTCATCCATGCAACTCGATAGGATGATAGATCACCATAAGGAAACTTGTGCATCCATATCAATATACATAATTCATATAATCCAATCAAAAACCTATTTTTTTAATTGTTTTTCCTATTAGAGAAAAAGCAAAAATTAATCACTCCACTATTCACAATCCATACACCATTCAAATGCACTACATCAATTACATTACTTCACATCATTTATATCATACAAGCAAACATCATATCTAGTAATTTACTATATCCCCATGGTGATTGCAATGATTGACTATCTATGCAATTTGATAGGATGGATAAATCACCATAAGGACACTTATATCATCATCCAACATCCTCTTGTTCAAAATAAAAATCCATTTGGTCCCTCATTTTTTGAGTGAGACTATGCCCAGATTAATTTTCTCAAAAGTTATCATTGATGGCCTTGTTCATGGGGCTTGAAACATAGATAAATTTAATTACATCATCTCTTTTACACCCATAGTCATCGAGGATACATGCCTATTAGGATGATTGGTTCTGATTGAAGGAATTTCTCAATAGTCACTGTATGGTCACATTATTCCATGTCATCTTGAATTTTCATCACTTTGAATTTCAATGATTCCAAAAGGCACATTCTTCAACAACACATAACCAACCCAAACTTGGGGCAACCAAATTTGATTTTTATTTCCCACATTGGGATACATCATTTACATCATCCACAACTGGCAAAAATTCATTTTCTATTAGGGCAAGAACATAATCAATCATTGCATCATCATCTATGTCACTCATTCATTTACATCATTCATATCATCTACATTTTTCAAAAACTCCTTCTTCTATTGGGACAAAAACTTAATATCATCCACACTGATAAAAACCCCTCCTATGTTGGGGCAAAAATAAAATACATCATTTACATCACTCATATCACCCATATTTTGCACTACATCATTCACATACATTTATATCATTCATATCATCCACATTATCACCCATAATTTTGTCAATTGGCTTGTGAGATTTATTATTCACTCATTCACCAATTGAGGGGGTAAGCTACACCAACATTATTTGTCTCCACGATCTTCTTGCACTCCAATAAAAGAAAGTTGCTTCACTAAACCATGTTTCTCTTGTTTTTGCACCGCATTGTATTTCATCCAACATGATAAAAAAGGGGTATCTATAGACACCAAATCCTAGCCACTTGTCATCCATGCATCATCCAATCACCATCGCACAATATTTATTTATATATATATATATTTATTTATGTTTATATATATAAATATAAATATTTTATATATTTATCTTTATTTATTCATCATGACTTAATCTCAACCATACATCTGACTTGATCCATGTCACACATCAAAGTTATAATCTTAGCCATTCATCATGTTTTAATCTCTATCGTCCAAAAAAATATATACATATATATAGCTTTTCACACATGCAATAATAATCATGCCATCTCATAATCATACATCATTCATTGCATCATAGTTTGTCATTGAATCATAAATATTTTAAACTTGAGCATTTAATATAGCCACATAAAGTTTCATATTGCATTCAATAAATTAATTCATGCATAAATCAAAATATTCACCAAAATATACTCTACTCAGTAGTCCAGTTATACATCCACACACACACACACACACATATACATATACATCATAAATCAATATAAATAGTTTAAGTCTACTCAAACATATAAGGAAATTGTTTCTGCATATCAACCACATTCTCTCATGTGGTATTTTTTTCTCAGTAGTGGCATCTCAATATTCCTTTTTCTCAAGCTCTTGGTTCTAAAACCAAGTATGCAAACTGGCTAAAATTCAAATTTTAGTGGATCAAACATTTGCAAACTGGAAACATCCCAAACATGAGTAGGATCAGAAATATACTTCCTACAGAGGGACATGTGGAAGACATGGATTTTGGATAAGCTTGGTGGCAAAGCAAGTTTGTATGCAACATGGATTATTTTAATTGCAATTTTAAATGGACCCACATATCTAGGGTTAAATTTGGAAGATTTTATAGAACTTTTAGTAGGTTTCACCCTTAAGAACACCCTGTCTTCCACAGAGTATTCCCTTGATGTTCTTTTGAGGTCTGCATAGCTCTTTTGGCAATCTACAACCTTTTTTAGCTTTTGCTAAATTCTTTTAAAATTCATCTTCCTTTTCTTTTATAGTTTTCAGTCCATCACTACCCTATACTCCAAATTATCCCATGACAAGGGAGTCCTACATTTTATTCCATATAAGGCTTCAAATGGTGCCATACCTAGCAATGCATGATAATTGTTATTGTATGTAAATTCAACTAGGTAAAAATAATATTCCCATTTAGTATGTTGATCTATATAATAAATTCTTAGCATTTATTTTAAGACTTGATTCACCCTCTTAGTCTATCCATCTATCTCAAGGTGATAGGTTGAATTGATATTCAGTTTGGTACCTAATGCTTCATGCAAAACCTACCATAATTTTAAGGTAAAGCATGAATATCTATCAAATATTATAACTTCAAGAAACCCATGTAGTTGCACTATCTCTATGGTAAATTTACTCACTATAGCAGGTGCATCATCTTATACATTACTTGGTATGAAATATGCAACCTTGGTTAACTTATACACAACCACCAGGATTGCATCATGGCTAAACCTTGTTTTAGGCAAACCAACTATAACGTCCATTGAAACCACCTATCATTTTTGTGTAGGAAAGTCATGTGGGTACAAATGACCTACTGAGTGTAAATGTTTTGCTTTAAATTTCTAACACTCCAAGCACCTGGCCACATAATAATTAATATCCTTTTTCATACCTGGCTAGTAATAGACCTTTCTTAAGATCTCACGCATATTTTTACCACTAGGATGCACATAATAAGGAGTATTATGTGCCTCATTAAGAATTATTTCTTTCAATCCACCCATTATCGGAACAACTAATCTGTTATTATAATACAATAAATCATCCCTATACATAAAACCTATATATTTTCTAGATTCTTGCTCAATTTGAGCGTTATATTCTTGATAGAATTCATCCTTTTGTTGTATTTCATTGACTTGATCTATCAGATCATAGTGACACTTTGTCATTGTAGCAATACACCCTCTCCTGCTTAGAGAATTCATAATCTTATTCTCCTTATCCTTGATATATTTGATTCTAAAATACTACTCAGCCAAAAAATCTATCCATCAATGCTTCTTGGCATTCAATAAGGGTTGAGTAAAAATATACCTTAAAATATGGTGGTCTGTATTGAGTTCAAATGATTTTCCAAGCAAATCATGCCTCCAAATCTTCAGAGCATGCACAACAACTACTAATGCCAAGTCATAAGTGGCATAGTTTACCTCATGTCTCTTAAGTTTTCTTTAATCAAAGGTAATATACTTCATATTGGGTCAAAACCCATCCCAATACCTCAATTAATGCATTGGTACACACTTAATATTGGTGTTGTGGGTTTTCCTCTTTTGTGTGTGATTGATATTGTGGATCATTCTTCAATCTTTGGGAGACTTTGCTTGTCTCACAAGGAACACGTGATTAGTTTCATGAACATTTGTTTCCAACTTCAATATGATGATGCCTTGTTGCTTAGGACCTTCTTGATAACACTCTATGGCTCTACCTTAGAGTGGTAAAACCATTTACCAAAGCATAACATCTATAGCTTTGAGCAAATTGCAAATGCCTTCCTGGAACACTTTTAATTTGGTGTTAAGAAGAAAGACAACTTGAATGACCTGTCTAACCTTTGATAATTTGATGATAATCCAATCACAAACAATGGAAATAGGTAGAGAAATGTGATTTCAAAATTACCTTTCACCCTACCCATAATGGAACTAACTTGAATGTTCACTAGAAGTTGTTCAAAGTAGATATCGCTCTTCTTACAATTACAACAATACCATATATTCAAGGAGGCTTTGTCACAAACCAAGGTCATAGAGGTCATCAGATGGGGACATAAAACTCTAAAAGAAGAAATGGAACAAGAATCCCAAAGACAACAATAGACAATAAAAACTAACCTCGATTAACCAAGTTGTCTTAAGTGTTCCTAGGCTTGATAAAAAAACAATGCCCCAACAACCTAATTATCAGGATCAATCCTCTCTTGTGCAATACAATAACCAACTTCAGTGAGCTTAGGCACAGATTCATCCATACTATCCATATTGCAACTATACACCACTACTCGAATCTTTGATATTGCTCTTTAATCGATTGTGCAAGGTGAAGGCTATCACCTTGCTGGAGATTCACACCCTAGATCTAAATCACCCAAAATATAAGGGGCATAGAGAGGACTTGTATTGTCTATATCATCAACAAAATGGTCATGATATCTAGACATGCTATTCATTCAAGAACATAGTATAGGATATGCTGGATAAAAATCAATTACAAATTGATAATCCTATTGCCCATGATAACCAAAAAATGAGCATATTCAAAGATCCCTTATCTAAGAATGAGTCTAAGACCAAATAAGATAAGTCAACAAAGTCTATATGATCCCACCAGATTAGGGGTTTTTTGGAATGATCAATACTTTGATAAAGAACAAGAGATATCCTTATTGAGCTACACCACCTGTATCGCCAACCAATGTTCTTCATATGTCACAACCCTTACTATAGTTAAATCATATCTAACACTGCAAGGAGCCTATAATTACCATTTACAATCATGATATCAAGTTAGCTCCCAATGATAGACCCAATCCTCCACTACACATCATCGTTAGTGTGAATCAGATTCCATATAAGCAAGTCTTGATTGATATAGACTCATCTATTAATATCATCACCATGACTACACTACAACATCTCAACCTTCTACCTTCACACATCACAACATCCACATTCACCCTATGAGCATTTAATGATGCTTTATGCTCCACTATTGGCATGATAGTCCTCCCTATTCAGGTTGGGCTAAATACTATACCTACATTGTGCCACATATTGGAGGGTGCAAGGTAGTACAATATACTACTTGGAAGATCTTGGATGAGAGATATGAAGTGCATCCCATCTATATTGCATCAACGCCTCAAGAACATACATGAAGGTCAAGTCCATATAGTCTGTGCAGATCCTCAACCCTACAAATATTACAATATGATTGATTATCCATAAGAGTCTACCTTGCCGTACATTCACCTAGATATCCAACCAAATAACACCATCAAAAGTCCAGCTCCACCATTATAACCATATACTAAATCATCACCACCTCTTCCATATTTACTATCACCATCAGTTTTTTTGACATCCCTTCTTCATCATCGGGTCTACTAAACAAAGAAAAGTTGAAATCATCTATGGAGGAAACCCCACCATCCATTTCCATCATTTCTACAACCAAAATTCAAATTTTCATGGAGGAAAAAGAATCATCTACTGTGATGAATGAACCACATCAAACCACACAATCATCCCCATTATCCTCACCGTAAGCCATGATCCATTTGGCTAACCTTAGTCTCACTAAATACCTTGTGTGGAACCTTATGTTCACACCTATCATCAAGTCAATCAGAGATCTATATTGGACTCTTGTTGAGTCTCTACCCAATGATACCATTCATGATTTGTTACCTAAACATGGGGGACATAATTCTTGTCAAGAACACCCTAGGCAAGTTAATGAGGTATACATACCTCATCCAAACAAAGGGTTTTTTGGAATGATCAATGTGGTCACAAAAGACCAGAATTATAAGGTTCCATTTAGCTTTTCTCCAATGTTACAACCCCATCAATTGTCGATCGATTGCTACCAACCACCTCAACTTGGCCTCCAACACATCTTGGCTGGGCTAGCTAACATTGAGCTTCAAATGAGTCATCAACACAATGCTCTACAACAAATCATGGACCAACTCACAAACATTGAGCTACAGTTGAGCCATCATCAACCTACTTATCAAAAACCTCAACAACCTCCAAATCCACCTCAAAATCATCCACCTCATTCACCTCGTTCATAATGCTAGCCCTGTGCTTGGACTCTATCCAAATAAATGTTAAAAATATTTTAATAGTTGCAATAGGCAAAAACAATCGTTTTATCTGACATACATCCTATTGAACCCAACAGGTCCAAGCCTAAGTAGGAAGGATCACTTTTGCCTTTATCATCAAAAAGAGGACCACGACATTAATTATTATGTTACTAGAGCAAAAATTACTGGACACCAAAGCACATACATGAAAGTGAACAATTGTAATTAAAATAATTTTTTTTTTATATTAAAATGGAGGAGCCTTAGTCTCCCAATTTTTAAAATGCTTTTGCCCTAATTTCTTGAGGAGGTATTACAATGCTCTCTTCCTAAATTACAATGTTTTGAATGGTGGTCTTCCAAAATCTCTAGAAAATGACTAGGTGTCCTTCTCTCCTCTGTTATAGCTCCAAGGGTGAGTGGGATTTTGGTATCTAGTAATGGGACCAATCCAACTTAAAAATATTTTCAAGCACCTACTTCCTGCATACATCAAACACAAACAAGGGTTTAGTAGCACCTATTGATCAAGGTATAAGATATTACTATAGAACCCTAGTTGCAAAAACATGAAATATAGTGCAGAAAACAAAGAAATGAAACTTTAAATGCCTTACTAAAAATCAAGTTACTAAATTATGCCAATCATGCTAATGCTTTTATGAGAAACCATGGGTGCACAATTGGTGGTGGTTAACCATGGGAGCATGGTTGAGGAACCTTGAGAGGATGGTTGTGAATGCGTAACCACAGGTGGGTGGTTGGACCTAAAATATGGAAACCCTCTAGATATTGATCTGAGGCTTTGAATGGTTGATATCTACAAATGGTGGTGATATCTTAATATGATTTTGGTAGAGTGTCAACATATTTTATATATTCTCTTGGTTAATGAGGTGAAGGTGCCTTAATAGGCCCGTTTTGGAGGGAAATGGAGGTAGCAAGCTAGGATTACCAAGTGGAACTCAAGGGCTACCAAATGGAAGGGGGTAGTTATAGTGAGTCACCTAGGGTGTCTCACTTAACTAGGGTGATGTAGCTAATGGGTAGGTGTAAGTGGAGTGAGGTGTGAGGGATGTCCCATATGAAGGAAAAAGGGTGAAATAGGTGTGGATGATGTGGCAAGGAGTGGTGGTGATGTGGCCAAGATACATGTCTAGTGATTAGGTAGGGTATCCTAGATATATTTTATAGAGTTATAAAATTTGGAAAATACTTTTAGTATACAGGATTTATATACCTAAGTTTGGACTTAGGCATCTATATTTTATTATGCTGATTTGGAATGTGCAATGTGAATGGGATTTTGCAAGTGCTTAGGTTTTGGTGTCTAAAATTACATTTAAAAATTTGGTCCAAGATCTTATTGATAGGGAGGCCTTTCCTATAGATGACCCACTTAATCTACCTCAACAAGCCATAATTTAGGTCATGTTATCTCTATTGCAACCTCAAGATTAGCCATAACCCAATAAGTGCAACAATATATTTGGCTATTACTTAAAAATTCCAATGCCTTCTTTAGTCCTATTTCAAAGGCTTTATGAGGTGCAAGCAATCACATTACCAAAAATAAAACCAAGTAGACCTAAACCTGGGTCTCATAATGGAAACCTCTACTATGTTTACCATAGATAGAAGGGTCATAATATTCAAACCTGCTATCCATTCAAAAATATTGTGCAAGACATGATAGAACAAAATGAGCTCCAAATAGATGGTTCATTCACCTCATCTCATCATGACATTGATATTGCAAAAAAATTATTTTCATAATGGGGGAGTTTATTTTCATTATTCCTCCCACTCAAGCCAATCACATCACATAAGGCATAATGCATAATGTGGGTGCTCAAGGAGTCACACGTTTCCTATCAACCACATCGCAATGAGTGAAGGAAGTTAGGGATTATGAAGGTATCACACCTCCTCCACATATGCCAATCACAAAACACTTTGGGGTGCTTAAAGTATCACACCTTCCCCCCCTCCCCCCCAAAAAATCAAAATCATCAAAAATTAAAAAAACATAAAAACATAAAAATAGAAAAAAATTACAAAACATAAAAAACAAAAACATTTGCATTACATCACAATGTGTTTCATTGCATTTATTAACTAGTTGCATTAGGCATATTCATCCATTGCACTTGCACTAGGACAAGTTGTGTTTGTATTCTTACGAATGACACCATGTTTGTATGCTAGTCATGAGGCTTAAATCAGCCTTATCCATCATCATCATTTTTAGTTTTTTTTATGAAATTTTTCTTATTAAGGGGTCCTCGTAAGATAGGTTACATATCGAATGCATAATAATAATGATATTTATATGACCATTGACTATTTTATGAACACTTTTTAGTTTACAAAATATCATAGATAAAAACCCCACATATACACATCATATCATCTATATTCCCTTTGTGAGTAACTATGTTTTTCAACACAACCAATACGTTGATATAGGGTGTTCACTAGGGATTTCGATAATTCAACCATCACTAGTTCTATTTTTAGATTTTTTAGAAAGCTATCTTAAATTTTAAAAGGTAAGGTCTTGCCTTGATAGTACCTTGCATATGTCAAAATCCCAACACAATTTCACACATTTAACACCTGAGTTCGAACAAGGATGACAGTAAAATGTAATCCTTGCTCCCTTAAGTGAAAGGTTTCCCTTTTTAATCATATTATACACATGTTCTAGGATTTTGAGAATTGGAAAAAGGATATACTCCCCCCCTACCCAAGAAATCTCCTTGTTATTCCACAAAATGAGCAAGATTCAAAATAAAAAATAGTGGTTTTCACCAGTAATAAAATCCCTTGCTCCTAAAAAGAGTGATTTTCACCACTAAAAAAAATGAGAAAGTATCCCAAGCAATCAAAAGAAAAGAAGGGGGTAATGAGCTTGAATCCTTGGAATCCTCAATTATTCAGAAGCCCTGGGAAAATCTCCATTAAAACAATGGGTTGAATGAAACCCGCATGGCAATGGAGTAGCCTTACGCGTAGCAATATGTGTATCACATTAGTGACCTTATTTTATATAATTTTTTTTTGGCTTATGTATGAGCTAGCTTTTGGTGGCTTGTATTGTCCAATAGTCTAGTCCAACTATATCCAAAGTTAGGATAAGATGACCATAGAGTGATCCTCATTACAACAATGGGTTGCATGAAATATTCCTATAAATGAGGTAGTCTTATGCATCATATAATACATTCACTTTGCACACATAGGGATATTGAATATCTAGGTCTTCATAACAAACTTATATCTTTAAGAGTCTTGTGTAGCTAGTAGGTAAGCTTTTGACTAGTCAACTAGGTTGTTTGAGTCTCATGGAAAACCTTAAAATTCCCTCATAGCACCTAACTATCTCATCATCATTTGTATTTTTTCTTATGATATTTTTCTTATTAATTGGTCCTCATAAGATAGGATAGATACTGGATAAATATCAACAATGATATTTAGATAGCCATTAACTCTTTTACGCACACCTTTTAGTTTACAAAAGATCATAGGGAAAACTCCCACATCCCAATATTTCATCTCATACATTCAAATCCAAATGTATCACTTTTGTGACAAGGTTAACATTTTGATTCATGAATTTTATACATTATATAGTATATACCATTAGTTTTTTAAACACATTTATATTCATTCATTATGTTTTAAGAAATTACAATATACATCCACAATTTGCATTAGAACATCCATACAAAAATTAGTGCATCTCATACACATTAGATTTGTCATATCAAAAACATGAATTTACATTCATAAATAAATAAAACAAATATAATCATGCATCTAACATTAGGTACTACATCCATACATCACATAATCTAGGCATTACATCTATCATTGCATACATACATAAAATAAAAACATGCAATAAATACATGATAGGCCACCATAAAAGTATCATATATATATGTCTATATATATATATGTTATAAGTCTAGTACATCACGATACAAAAATTCTTGTAGGCTCTAATAGAGTGGGTTATCGGACCTCACACTCTCAAAAATAGGAGCATACATAGACAAATCAGGCTGGCCTTGCACCACTACTCTCACCTCCACCCCCAAAATCACTTTGATGAGGCTGAGAAGACCCACTAGCCTGTAACCTCTAAGGTAGATCTCAAAATAGCAGAAAACACTGCCTCACTGATGGTTGCCCTAACTCAGTGCATCAAATATGATGTGATGCCCTTGATGATGATCATGAAGGTAGTATACCTCTACATCACTGTACCTCTTCTTCCAAGCTAATAATATACACTCAATATGATCTATGATGAAAGGAATACCAAGCTACTTGTACTTGTAGCATGACCACATAAACTATAGCCTAGGTACATACCCCTACCTACCCTTGAGCTATGATCAAAGCTACCACCTAAGCCTATAGATCATCTCACTATGCTATCCTGGCTATCACTTGAGCCTATAGAGCATACCACTCGATTGTCCTACTTTCCATCTATATCTATAAATCATCTCGCTTTGTTGTCACCCTATCAATCATTACCCAAGAGCTATCTACTTGGGCCTTAAATAGGTACCTCTCCTTAGAGAATCCTCTCCATTGCTACCTACCTCTGGCTAGCTGGCTCTAAAGTAATACCACTATAGTATCACAATTAACCAAATATACTTGGAGAATCTGCATGTATCCTCTAAGTTCAACATCCTCACCTTGGGGATCCTCATAATTCCTACCCTCATTGTGTGGCTCCTCCACTCTCTATGAGGACTGGCCCCACTCCCCATCCATTCAAAAATGCACTCATCACTCTCCATAACCTACCTCATATCTTAAGGCCTACCCTACTACAACCTCTACTACTGTAGCTGCAATCGACCTACCCATAGGTGCACCTCACTACCACAACTGAGTGATCCACCATGTGTCATACTCTGTAGTGGTACCTAGATCCTCCACACCCAGATATGCTAGTGGTTGATCCACCTCATCCACCACTAACTTAATCTATGACCACTCTAGTTGAGTCTTAGTTCCTTGGTGATGATAGGTAATAGGCTTATTAGGTGCATCTTGACAAACCCTAAACTATCAAGTGATGCAAGAGTACTGGATGTACTCCCATTATGTATTGTATTGACCAAAAATCCATCACCCATGCCTCATGCACCTTAGCTACTTTTTTACCTCTATCCATGGTAGGTAGTCTTGATATGACTACCATATCACCTATCCTAGCCTTAGTCCCTCCAGTGAACCTATGTAGTAGGTAATCTTGTCTAAATGGGGTTATATATGACCCACCTCATGCTCTCAATCCCAAAAATTTGCATAGCCAACCTCATGGTATTCCATTTATGTCTATGGTACCCATAAAAGCTTCTCTAGCCTATCCACCTAGATATGCTCCCACCCCCATATTTGAAGCAGGAAGCTATAACCCAATCCATGTTTGCCTCGATGCTGAATCTCATATAACTCATAGTATAAATGCACAAGTAGAGTACTCCCTCAAGCCATCACCAATGGCTCCTAAATAGTGTAGTCAACTAATGCTTGGACCAGCTCAAGGAAGTTCTATGGGAACCTCACTCCTAAATAATATGGTAGGAAAATGTTAGACATGAGTGACATCAGTACCACATATCTCCTAGTTAGGACCTTAGCACTGTAACATACCTCCACTAGTATCCCACAACTACATAAGCCCTATTGAGCCACCTCCTAATCATCACCAAAAATATTTTTCAACACTCTATCCTACTGATTGACATGTGTTGAACTAATGGGGCATCCCTCAATTAGCACATGAAGGATCCTGTAAATATCCTCCAAAGTGAATATCATCTCGCTAGTCATGAGGTGGAAGGTATTGGTATGACTATCCCATAGGTCAACCAAGGTAGTCAGATAAGCCTGATCCACCATCATTACTTCTAACCATGTCACCTACTTAAGGCCAATGAACTCAATCTATTACCAATTAGTATCAGTAAGGCACCCTAAATACTATCAAAAATATGTGATGTGTCCTACTAATTTGAACAAACAGGTAAATAATCTAGTAATTAGGTCTAAAAAAATACATACAAAACAATGCCAAAAATCACTCCTAATGAGGTCATCTCGACCCGAGATGGTCTCTCCATGTGACTGTCCTATGTCAAGATGACCCCCATAACGATTAAATTTTTGATCATTGGGGATTCAAACTCGACTGTCCCACCATGAAATGACCCCCAACCCACAAAAGGAGAACTATATCACCCAGAGATGACCCTAAAATTGGAAAAAAATGATCTAAAATCATGCATCAAAAAATAAAATAAAAATCAAGCAATCAAGTAGAAGCAAACAACCTACACTACATCCTAATCTAAGATGTGATTCATTATCTCAAAAATTTTAAGTGAGGTTCACTACTCGCATTAATTAGTGAGGTTCATTTTAAATGTAAAATAACAAAGGAAAGAATGTGGTGCCTACATTTCTCTCTCCAACACTTCCACTCATAAAAGCTTTAGGTTAGTCCATAGTGGTAGTGGGTTAAATTTTTAACAGCGCTCTGCATCAACTAATGTTCTCTTCCTCTCCACCTCTCCTTTTCTCCAATTGCTAGTTGTGAAAATGATGTCAAAAATTAGGAAAATTTGCTTTTATATTTTCAAAATTCCATGACCATCTAGGGGTCATACTATCTCATTTAATGTGACTGTCCTACCACAGGATGACCCCCAAAATTTACAAAATTACAAAATTTTCAAAAACAAGAAAAAGAAAGACGCCCAAAATATTTTTGTTAAAATTATCAAGTGATACTCATACTTAGTGATTTAACCTATACACCTGGTTGTTGTAGCAACTGATTATCCATGCAATCCAGTCAGATGGGTAGGTTACCATAAGGCCACTTGAACAAAAATAGTTTCCAAAAAAATCAAAACGTTATCATCTCAACTCCCTAAGAAGGCCATGCTGTTGGAATGCTCCAAGGTATAGAGGTTTACAATTACCAATAACATTCGAAATCAAATTTATAATGGGATTTTACCCCTTCCACATTTGTAAAAGTCCTAAAATGTCCAAAACAAGATTTTTTAGTCAAGCAACTCATCGCTTTCATCATCTTCCATATCCTCTATCGACTCGTCACTTAAGGGGGTAGTCATACATCATAGAATTCATAGTCAAAGTAAATAATCAAATAACTAAATCAATACAAATTGCATTCATTCAAGAAGCATTGCAAAAAACTATCATACACTTCTCTATTTGTTGGGGTAAAACCAAAAATTTCAACATATAAACTTGGTAGGTCTGAAACCCAATCTATAGAAACACTACCTGAAATAATGCATGTTTCCAAGATTAGGTATGCCCAAAGTCATTTGAATTCACTCTTGACTAAAAGGTTTATATAAACTCAAGTCCACCTAAGTGTTGGAAGAAATTATTAAAAAATGCATGCTTTTCCATGATTGGGGTATCTAACATTGTTCATATCAATGAACACCATCAACCTTCAATTTGACCATTTCATTATTATATTTTTGCTCCACTTGTACTTTCACACAAAACATTCCAAAAGGGGTATCTATAGATACCTAAAACATGTTATGTTGAGGATACTAACTATATGGAATCCTTTAAGGCCATATGATCCACTTTGGGTAGCCCTAGGAATCAATAGTGGTTTTCACCACTCAAATAGGAAATTTTTTTCCTTTGCATCCAAGATCGTCCCACCAAAGGATGGCCTAAAAAGACCATATTACCCCAAGATAGTCTGTAGTCATAGCCATATCACCTTGAGATGATCGTTCCAGAAGCAACAAGACCCTAAATCCCATGCCACAGTTCAAACAGTTACATGTACCATCTAAGAGCAATGACATAACAAAGTTTGTTGCATGATAGTTATCAAGAATAGGTAGTTACTATTCTTGATCCTAACCACTTCTTGGATTCCCTTAGAAGCTTAGGAATTCCATTTGGAAGTCTATAAAATAGCACCTAGCCTTTATTAAGAAGGATGCAATTTCATATAATGAAATATTATCGAACTAAAGAATCAAAGAGTTGTCATTCCCAAAGCAACGAAGAGTTGTTGAAATTCAACCATGAAGATTCCAT
The DNA here is from genome assembly GCA_028583015.1 of Wollemia nobilis. NCBI lineage: Eukaryota > Viridiplantae > Streptophyta > Pinopsida > Araucariales > Araucariaceae > Wollemia > Wollemia nobilis. The sequence goes on from JAQPPZ010000521.1 coordinate 19,356,616, forward strand.
GCATGCCAATGGATCATATCGAAGGTTGAAGATCAAATTTATGCTTTTTGTACCATCCAACATCCTTGCTTCGGTGTTATATTCTACCCCTAAGTCATTCCTCATATACGTACCAATTCATTGACCAATCCACGGATCAAACCCGACGTTGCCTCACATCAACCACAAGAAAATAACTTGTATCTTATCGACCATATCTCTTAGATATGGCTCACAGGTACGCCTATCTCTCAAAGAGACAACTAGTAGACAAGACCATCCTGCATAAAGATGGATTTCCAGGTAGAGATTTGTTTCCTATTTTATTTCTTTTATTAGATTCTAGCAGCATTTTAATTACTGTTTAGCATAGCTTGATCTCATTTTCATGCATGTATTTATCATATTTTAGCTTTTTTATCACTTTATTTTCCATTATTACGAGCCTTATCTTGAAATTCTCTTCATATTATTTTTATGCTCTTTATATCTTATTGTGTACAGATTATAGGTCTTTACGATGGAGCAATAACATAAATATTCACATCTCATCATCATACATTGCGACAGTCCTAAAAACCTATCAATAATAAATTTGTTGGTCAAGGAAGATCCTGTGAGATACACCTAGATTAATTTTCTTATTGTAAATATTTGTATCAAATTGGTAGCAAATCCCTCAGAGGGATCCCATTATAACCATTTTGAAAGGTAGAATTGATATTAATAAAAAGGACACAATTATTTTATATCTTGTTTTATTATTATAGTTACACAGTTTTCTATCTAGTTTGGTCTTTATTTTATTGCATAGGTGTACAATTTTTTTCAACATTTTCACCTTCTACATTTGTTCTAATAGGCCTACAATATGCTCTATAGGAAATCATGATAAGATAACTAAATGCATTGTAAAACTATATATACCTAAATGTAACTCATTTAGATGGTTGGCCCTTTAGTGTTTACAATTGCAGAACTATATGAAAACTATGGTATACACCTTTTGAATGAATACTAGGTTGTTGCTTGGCCTCTTTTTTAGTTTTTTGTAAAATATGTATATATGCCATCTGAGTGATTAAGAATTTATGTTAAAGCTATATGAATGGTTTATTATATTATAGTTATTTTGCTTTCTTGATTTCTCACTGGATTTGTTGTTCATTGGTTCTTGGAATACTTGATAATTCTTAGCGTTTGTTATGATTAAATGCTTTGTAGTAAGAAAATTAAGTTGGTTTATCACACAATCTAGTTCAGCTCAAATTGTGAGACTCTCATACTTTGTGTTTTTTAATGTTGCTAAACACGCACCATTTTTAGCTTAGATTCTAACTTTATGCATCTCTTACCTTAGTTTGCAACCCCATTTTAGTTAGTTTAGCTAGGATCATAGGAATCAAACTACTCCAAAGGTTGAATTAGATATCCCTATTTCGAAGTCATCTAATATTGGATGAGGTCTTAAGGGTGCAAATCATCCACTTAGGTAGATTTTGGATCAAGATGACCCGATAGCTTTTATTCTTGTACAAAAATATGTATTCCTTAGGGATTAAAGATATACCAAACTCTCTCCATCTCTTAAAGACTACCTCTAAATGTTCAATATGTTTACACTTCTCTTTTGAAAAAATGATAAAATCATATAAGTATACTATGATCATCTCATTGATTAGGATTATATATGTGATGTTCATTGCTCTTTGGATTATCACTCCTATGTTTAACAACACTAATGACATACTATGATAAGCAATTATTATCCATTTAGCTATGAAGATGGTTTTAAGTTGATCATTATCTTTCATCCAAAATTAATTTTATCCTAAAAACCTATCAAGCAATGCCAATGAAAATTTTGATCCATGGAAGGTAGTGGTTTGTGATATTTTAAAGAGGCTTTGTTCAGGTTGCTAAAATATACACATAACCTGATTTTTTCATTATTTTTCCTCATAACAAATAGATTAGTGTCCCAAGAAGTATGCTTTATCATAAAGATAATTTGAGCTAATGATAAATTCAAGAGATATTTCTTCGTCATGAATCCTATCTTTGGGTTCACCATTTTTTGTTTCTTCTAATAAGGTTTCACCCCTTGTTCTAGGTCAATGGCATGTTCAATGATTCTACTATCATACACCTTCAATTTTTCATAACTCCAATTAATCACATTATTATACCAACCATACAACTCCTTAAAAACATAATATCTTCTTTAGTGTATTTTTCCCATTAAGATATTATTTTCTTTGACCACATAGATTGGCTAATAAGAAAATTATTTTACTCTAATGTTAGATTTCTTAGTGCTATCATTTGGTTAAATATACATTCTAATGTAATTAGTACCTTAGTTAAGTGTTTAATATTGAGATGAATCACCCCATCTTTAACATCATATACATGTTAATTTTTCCCTTCAACATATTACACTTCCTTGACCAAGAATTCAATTATTTGATTATCATTATTAAACACTTGTCAATGATAAAAATTATATAGGACTATTATAATAAATAATATTACATTATTATCTCACATGAGGTAAAATGAGTTGTAAACAACTCAAAAATCATTGTTTGTAATGATCTCCTCATGAGTATCAATCATCTTGTTTGTAATGATCATTGATAATATCAAAGCAACATGTATAAATAAGCATCATTCCATCAATAAAATTTATTTTATTCGATATAAATGGTATCACAACATAGTACCCTCTTACCCAAGATCATGTTTGATTCAAAAGCGTAATGAGAAACTTTCTACTAGCATAAGAATCCCTATATCAAATTTTTAGATGATGACTTGTGAGAAGGTAAAATTATGTCAAGCAATACTTGTTGGAATTACTTGCTAGCTTTACAACATCCAAGATATTACCATATCTAAGGAGTTCTCAAATCTGGTCAATGGAGGAGTGCACTCGATCTTGCCATAGAGACCTGAACTTGTTAAAGTCCTAGGCCAATAAAAATTGATGGATGTCAAATGTAGTAGATGTGAGGGTGGTGGTACCATATTTATGATTTTAGAGTAGATCTAGATTTCTATTCAAAAGCCTAATGTATGACTAGGTGGCACTCATGATATTAGTTTAGCCAAAAAAGCATGACATAATTTGACCTAATTCAATATCGAATTTGAGCTTAGCCAATGTCAACACCAACTATTCATGATGTTGACCTCTCTATATATTGAAGAGGAGGATACTCCATTGAGGAGCTCTAAATCATATACTATTATTTTGTATAAGATGCATAAGTCTTAGATGTGAATGTAGCAATGATGTTGGTAGAGAATGAGAATTTAAGCAATTATAATAAAAGACAATTGTATTGACACAGTCGATATACTGGTAGACGATATCCATGATAGGATCAATGAAGAGCTTAGTGTATGTCCACATCACCACCATGTCACCAAACTATTTATATGTGCTTCACCTGTGTAAAGTCAAATCCACCACCTTGAGCACTACTCCTTTCCAAAACATTGTTTTATTCCATGCTACCATCACTAACCCTACCCTCTTGGTTCCTTACCAGTACAAAAATTGGGCTCCATTTGTGGGCACACAACCCAAGCAACATCATCCTTCAAACTCTACTATGGCTTATAGAAATTCTTCCCCAATACTTTTTGGCATGCGAGCTAAGTAGATTTTTAAGCATTACCATTACCCAAGGCTCAACCTCACTTTCTATCCCTATATCATTAGACCCCACACCAAGTCTCACATCCCCCATTCCCATCCCTCCATGGCCCTCCTTGAGCCCTCAGTGCTTCAGATCGACCCCATCATCAAAGACATCCTTAAGAATTAAAATTGCCTTCCCTTCCTCTAGAAGTTTATTGGCAATGACAAAGATGTATTCGATGAAATAATTAATACCTAGAGTGGTGGACATGTTACTATCAGAGGCCTCAACTTACTAATTGATATTTTATTACTGGATGAGATCACGAGGTTACCAATTGATGGTAAAACCATCCAATGCAACAAGCACACCATGGTGGAAAAATTAGAGTACTTCTTAGATAAAGGTAAGGACTTGATTACTATTGATGGAGGAGTCAAAAGAATAAAAATTCCTAGGTTGTGGGACTGAGTTATGGTGTCAATCCTCCAATATTTCACCATAGAAAAAATTGACGTCACCCTCATAGTTTCCATTTGGCCTTCTTGAATCACTTTAGGGGAATAAAAATATGAGCATCCCTAACTACCTATTCAGGTCCCTTGAGCTTTCTATTACCAATTTTTTTTTTTTTTTGAATTTACATGGTGGAATCGGTAGCCACCACGAATCCGGGTAGGCTATCTAGATTTTTATGGCCGCCACATTATTCTCGCACTATCTGCCCCAGAAGCTACCACACAGATCTTCGTGCAGTACACCCCTATAACCACCATGCCACAATCATTTTAAAACTTTTACGCCACTGAAAGCACTAGGAAAGGGACAAGTGTTCAGTCTGACGAGGCGTAAGATTTTCTATTACCAATGTTAGATCTAGGAAATACCATCATTCCATCCACCAGGGCATGCACCTCATCCTATATAAACATACCCTGGATGCATTTACCAAGAAATATTTGATCACTGCCTCCCCTATCCCTCCTAGCTCCATTCTCATCCCCAATAAACCTATCCTTGTCCCTTCCAATTCCTCTTCTAGCCCCATTAAGCTAGCCCCTGCCCCTCATAATTCCTCACTTAGACCCAATCAAACCACCCTTGCTAAGCTCACTGATAGTAGCAATCATGAAATGCCTATCCACAAGGTGCCCAATGATGACAATGACCCTAAATTTTCCTCTCCCATTCCTTCGAAGCCTAATGATGACTCCTTGTACATCGAGTTCAAGCTTAAGCCCAAGTACATTAAGCACTCCTCATCCAAGTTTCTCTAGAACCTCAACCTGTATTTTTTTTGTGCTTCACCATGCTTGAAGAAGTTGAAGAAATAGATGTTCTCCTCAATGAAAGCATCTAAGATGGAAAATTAGGTTTGTTGCGAGCTAGTCCAGCATAAGGATCCAACGAAGGAGGATTGCAAAGACACCTCTACTGCTACTCTTTGCAAATCTATGCTCAACCATATTACCAACTCAATGGACACCCTATTCGTGGCTGCCAACTCGTACAAGACTTATTGGACACTCCAAAACCAAGTAGAAAAGTTCCTTGATGAAGCTCATGGTCATATCAACACCATATTCAAAGATATGGACGAGTCTCCAAGTGTTGATAACAAGAATTGAGTTGCAGGTTTCTATTGTGGGGTGTCCCCTCAGGATGACCTGTTCTTCATTTTTTGTCTAGACAATATCATCCACTATGGATATCCACTTTTGGTGGTGTGTTTTTGTGTAAGGTCATACCCCTCTTATGGGTCTCCCTTTGTTTTGGTCTTTGGATCTAAAGTTTTAATGTTTTTTCTTGGTTGTAATAATGTTTTGGGGTTCCTTTCAAAATCCAATATTAATAAAATTCTCTTTTACCAACAAAAAAATAGAAGGTAGATGACAGTCGCATGCTATCTAGATTCCAAGGCCAAAAAATCCTAAGGATAAATCTATCAGACATGCATATACCATAGGTTGAAATCAATGACAAAGATCAATAACACAGTAGGTGGATCTACTAGGAAGAACTCTTGAACCTATCACCCCTCATCAAGACACACCCTCATTTTACATCTAGTAGATATTGATAATGAATCATTTTAGAACAAAGGTGTAAGTAAAGGAAAGAAAGCACATAAAAAATCATGGTATCTTCCTAAGGATAAAGTTCATCAATGAGCACAAAAATCAACCTCATAACATGCAAAGAGCATGACATTGAGGAGTAGCAATGAGAAGGATAAACGATTGACATATGAGTTTAACTTCCCTATATAGATGTAGGATGTCAACCTCCTCACTCTACATGGTAAAATGCACAACAAACACCTAGAAAAATATGGAAGGATCCCACTCTATCTATAATAGGCACCAGGGAATTTTACGTGGTGTGTAGCAAGCATGCTTGATAATGGGTGAACCTAGTAAGTGCACTTAAGATCATCCTTAATTTATTTTAAAATAAATGGATGCAGGGTGCCTGAACGGTTAGTGCATGCAAGCAAAGTGTTTTATGACTTGCTAAAAACACCCAAGTTCAAATTCCATCAATTTTTATCTTTTTCATAAAGGTTACTTTTAGGCACATGATTTATTTATTTTTATTTGCAAAGGGGCATTGGGAGAATGCTTTATTTTTACAAAGGGGTATTTTTTAAGAGACATCATTTTATTAAAATGGACACCTTAGGAGTTATAAGGTGAAAACACCTTATTAAAACAATTTTTATATAGTTCTATAGTTAAAAAAAATATTTTTTAACTATAGAACAATAAAACAAGGAATGCACTTTATATTTTATAAAGACCAATTAGAAGTTATAAGGGTGTAAAAGTGGATTTTTTTGCATTCTCTTGCATTGAAAAGGATGATTAAAAAAATCATGAAAAAAGCATCAGAGTCACATTAATTTTGCGAAGTTTAAAATACTATTTTGCAAAATTAAATGATTGTAATAGGTTCAATATTGATAAAGTCTGATACCTTCATTTTTTTATATTTTGAATTTTATGTTTTGTAATTCTTGCTTTATTGCATTTTATGAAAAAATAAATTCATAAAAATAATCAATCCTTTCTCAAATATTTAAGGTTTGAAGCAACATTTGGTATATATAATTATTCTAATGATTGTTTACAGGTAATGTTGTCGCAAATAGCTACTACACAATGCCTAAAATAGCTACAACAATGATGTATAGGATCTATCCCTATAAATTAGAGAGGAGAAATAAGAAAACCCTATTTATTTTTTCCACTTTGTTAATCACCTTATTTTCCATTATCACTTGACATAAACCCTAAAATTAAGACTCTAGTTTTTTTTAATTAGGTGTCATAGATAGTATGAATATATTTTTGTACTTCCTAGGGTGCCAATTATCATGCGCTTTCATGTACCTCAAGGTATCTCTCATATAAGATCAATTATATCAATAGGAGTAGATTATTCTATGTATCAACATCTATTTTGAAAGGGCGAGTATTTTTAATAGGTATGGTATATTGGTTGGTAGTATATTGAAAGGGTAACCATTTGAATAGATAATAAACCCTCATCATGTCCACCCTAAATTTTTTTCTCATAGATTAAAAATTCCTAAAAGGTCCAAATTTTGGACCATGGAATACAAATATGAGAACCATATTCACAATGGAAAAACTATGGGATATTATGAATAACAAAAGAATGCAACCTCAAGACTTAGACTAAATAGAGAAATATGATGATGCTAATGCAAGACTACTGATTCTCATTAGCCTTGCTACAAATGATGTGATCTAACCAAATATTTGTGAATTAGAGACCTCCAAGAAAGCATGAGATGCACTTACTACCATATATTAAGGGAAGAATCAATTCACCATTCTTACCCTTCAATCCTCACTTGTGACTCTCCCTAATACTACCACCTAGATTATTTTGAGAGTTTTGATAGTGGCGGGTCTAGCGATACATCAGGTTAACAAAAAACTCAAACTCAATAATGATGGTGGTTTTCCTATAGATCTACACAGACTAGATCTACCATGGCTCTGATACCACTATTATAATTTGATGTAATGAGCACTGGGAGATAGCAATCACAAGATGCAGAATAATATGAAATAAAGTAAATCTGCTAGATGACTGAGACATGCAATAAATGGAAATGATATAAATTAATTCAATGTAGCTATGGAGGAAATGAACACTCCATTAATAAAGCTATTGAACTACATTGCACCCATCACCACTAGATGGTGATCCACACAGAACTACACTACTACCTATGAAGATGCTCTAAGCTACTATATCCCAAATCTCTATATCTATCTAAGAATGAGGCCTTCCTTAAATAGGCAAAAATAGGTTACTTGACCAACACTTTACCTACATGTGCAAGGAACAAATTGCACATTAAAACTTGTGCATTTATTAAATTTAATAAAGTAAATAGATAAATTTCCCCTAAAGTAATATAATGTTCTAAGTACGTACCTTGGAAGATACATTTACATGACCCAAATTATGGAATATAATCTATTTCTAACATGACAGAAATGGAAATAATGTAGCTATGGAGGAAATGGACACTCCATGAATAAATCTACTGGACTACATTACACCCATCACCAATATATGATGATCTACATAACACTATGCTACTACCTACGAATATGCTACAAGCTTGTTATCAACTTATTACAATGAGGCCCTTTTTATATAGGAAGATAGATTTCTTGGCCAACACTCTACGTAGTTGTACAAGGGACACCTTGCACATATATAGCTTACACATTGACACTTGTGCATTTATTACATTGTATGAAGTAACTAGATAACTTTCCCTAAAGTTATCTAATGTCCTAAGTATGTACCTAGGAAGGTATATTTACATGACCTAAATGATGTAATATACTCTATCTCTAGCAACCCCTTGTATTACATTATTTGGGTATTGAAGACTTTATATTCAATGTGGATATTCTTCCATTGGATGATATTTGGCTTTTTTAGGTTCATCATCTTCATATTCTATTTAGCCACCTTTATTTTTCTCTTTACGAGTATCTTCATTTGGTTTTGATTGTCGATGACTGAGTAGATCTTGGTGCAATTGTCCTATCATCTTCTTGATTTTGATTATTCTATGCTTACCTTTGTGGTGTATTGGTTCTTCATTTTCTCCTACCTGTTCCTCTAAAAATATGTTAACATCATTTTGAAACACCACAATATTTTGTGATGCAGGAGCATCCGGCGACAGCAGGACAATCTGGCATCAACCAAATTTTCTAAGTAATTTGTTCTGTTTCTTTTCTTTCCCAAGGCAAAAGTTGGGGGGGGGTCACGAAATCACGACATGTTGTGATTTCATGACATGTCACGAAATCGCGACCCCAAAGGCTGTGGCAAGGCGAAGGTAGGTTTTGTCATGATATCGCGACGTCGCGATATCACGACGTTATCAAAGGCAAAGGCACGGAGGGAGTTTTTGTCGTTATGTCATGACGTCGCGATATCGTGATGTCGCGATGTCACGATGTTTTTGAAGGCAAAGGTGCGGAGGGAGTTTTTGTCATGATATCATGACATTGTGATGTCATGACGTTTTTGACGGCAAAGGCGTGGAGGGAGTTTTCGTCGTGATATCGCGACGTCGCAAAATCACGACGTCGCAAAATCGTGACGCTACTTTGGCAAAGGCAAAGATGGAGGCGGGAGTTGAACCCAAGGGTGAAGGCAGAAAGAACCTAAGGCAAGGCGAGGTTTTTTGAAGGCAGAAAGAACCTAAGGCAAGGTGGGGTTTTTGTCGCGATATCACGACATCATGATATCGCGACATTTTTGGAAGATAAGGCGCATAGGGAGTTCTCATCGTGACATCATGACGTTTTTGGAAGCAAAGGCTCGAAGCGAGTTTTTGTCGTGATGTCGTGACACTAACTAGGGCAAGGGGATCACTGGAAAAATGGTTGCGATATCATGACATGTCGCGATAACGTGACATGTCACGATTTCGCAACCAGTTGAAGACAAATAATAAATGGACACATGGACAGGCCACGCATGCAGGAAAAGAGATAGCGGGCATGGATAAACGTTCTGACAAGGCAACAGTTCCCAAGGGACAGTCTAGCAAACGACGATTACAGGTCAAGGTTAATGCGTGCTTTCATGGCGGATCGGGGGGTAGTTGCCCATTGATGGAAGGAAATTTGAAAATGTAGCAGAGGAAGCGAACTTCAAGATTTTTATTTCATGATTTCGATCAGGTGGGGGCATTAATTGCATAGAGGGCCGAGACCTCAATAAAAACTTAGAATTTGTAATAGTGAGGGGGTGGATTTAGGAAGATTGCATGCAGAGTGTGAGTGTTAGAAAGCTACGTCGCACGCTAGCTATTGTAAGCCTGTGGGCTATTTTTTTGTTAATGTAAGGATCTCTCAGATTAATGCATGAACATTTTTGGAACTGCATCTTTCTCGGTCCCCCGTCAGTGGTATCAGAGCCAAAAGTTCCTGAGTGTGTAACAGATCATCGGACGTGAGGCAGTTACACCAGGATCTATGGGAAGGCTCGTGAGAAGGTGAGAAGAATGCCTCCGAGAAGAAACCCTATTGGTGGGGGAGGCATGATGGCAGCAGCAGATTTTTGAGCCTTGCAGCGACAAGTTCAGGCCCTACAAGAAGAACTGTGTAGAGGACACGAACCAAGAAGAAATGCAGACAGTGAAGACGAAGTAGATGAAGAAGAAAATCAGTCTGAAGAAGAAGAAGAAGCTATAGATCCGGCACAAGCTAGACTGTACAAAGCCATATCCCAGATTGGGAAGAGGCCAAAGATGGAAGTTTCCACATATTTCGGGAACCTGGATCCGAAGGAATTGGTCGACTAGATCAATGATCTGGAAGAATACTTCGAGTATGAAGAAGTTGAAGATCCCGAGAGGGTCAGATTTGCCAAGACCAAACTGAAAGGTCATGCCAGCATATGGTGGAAGGGGGTACAGCTGGAACGAAACCGAAGAGGAAAAGAACGGATAACAAGATGGGAACAGATGGTAGAAAAATTAAAGAGACAGTTTATTTCGGTAGATTACGAGTTGGATCTGCTAAGGAAAATGCAGAGTTTGAGACAGATGAATAAAACTGTCCAAGACTACATGGAGGAGTTTTATAAAATCTCCATAAGAACTGGCCATTTAGAGGCAAGCAAGGATAAGGTGGCCCGTTATATCAATGGGTTGAGACCCAGTATCCAGGAAGAGTTGAGCTTAGTTCGGGTGAGCACCATTGAAGATGCTTACCAGTTTGCTCTGAAGGTTGAAGAAAAACTGAACAGAAGGTTTGAGAGCAAGCAAAGAGGAAGAGGGCACGGAGGAAAGACTGGTGGAAGAAAAGAGGAAGGAAAAGAGGAGAAGAAAGAAGAGGTTAGCAGTAGCCGAGATCAAAAGGAAGATGAAGAACCTAAACCCCAAGTTCAGAACAATGGCTACCCAAGAGGAAGAGGTAGATCTGGACGTGGGTATGGAAGAGGAGTTTTTCGAGGAACCTGTTTCCACTATGGAGAAGGACATCGGGCATATGAATGTCCCCAGCACCCTGAGAGGGTGAACAAGAAACATGTGGGTCCAGCCAGAGCTGCTATGGCAGAGAAAGATGCTGGATCTAAACATTCTAAAGAAGTTGAGAAAGGAGAAGCAATGATCGTGAGGAGAACCATGCTAATTGAGGAAGACAAACCAGAGCAGAGGAGCAGCCTGTTCTACACACGATGCAAAAGTGCAGGCAAAGTCTGTAATGTTATTATAGACAATGGGAGTACAGATAACTTAGTCTCCAAGGAGATGGTTGCTAAGTTACAGCTGGAAAGGAGAAGAAACCTGCATCCATACCAGATTGCGTGGTTGTGGAAGGACCACAGAGCATGGATCCGTGAACAGTGCTTAGTCATGTTCAATATTGGAAAGTAGCAAGATAAGGTCCTGTGTGATGTTTTCCCTATGGATGCTTACCATTTGCTGTTAGGAAGGCCATGGCAGTTTGATCAGAGTGTAGTGCATGATGGTCGTGCAAATACATACTCCTTGATGAAAGATGGAGTGCGCCACAAATTAAAGCCATTACAGGCAGTGGATGAGAAGGTGTGCAGCAATGCCAAAATTTGTCTGGTAGAAGGTAGAAAAAGTTTTTGCCAGGAGACGGGGTTGAAGCAGGTTGCAGGGACAGGTGCCCGTTTGGAGATGTTACAAAAGACGCGGACCGAACAACACAGAAGTGAAGGTCACTTCTCCTTTTTACCCCGGGTGTCTGATGTAGGAGCATCCAGTGACAGCAGGACAATCTGGCATCAACCAAATTTTCTAAGTAATTTGTTCTGTTTCTTTTCTTTCCCAAGGAAAAATTTGGGGGGGTCACAAAATCACGACCCCAAAGGCTGCGACAAGGCGAAGGCAGGTTTTGTCGCGATATCACGACGTCATGATATCGTGACGTCGCGATATCACGACGTTATCAAAGGCAAAGGCACGGAGGGATTTTTCGTCATGATGTGGCGACATCGCGATATCGCGACGTTGCAATGTCACAACATTTTTTAAGGCAAATGCACGGAGGGAGTTTTCATCGTGATATCGCAACATTTTTGACGGAAAAGGCGTAGAGGGAGTTTTTGTCGTGATATCACGACGTCGCAAAATTGCGACGTCGCGAAATCATGATGCTACTTTGGCAAAGGCAAAGATGGAGGCGGGAGTTGAACCCAAGGGCGAAGGCAGAAAGAACCTAAGGCAAGGTGGGGTTTTTCAAAGGCAGAAAGAACCTAAGGCAAGGCGGGGTTTTTGTTGCGATATCGCGATGTCGTGATATTGCGACGTCACAATATCGTGACGTTTTTGGAAGATAAGGCGTGGAGGGAGTTCTCGTCACGATATCACGATGTCGCGACATCATGACATTTTTGGAAGCAAAGGCTCAAAGCAAGTTTTTTTTGCGATGTCGCGACACTAACTGGGGCAAGGGGCTCGCTAGCGAAATGGTCACGATATCGCGACATGTCACGATATCGCGACATGTCACGATATCGTGACATGTCATGATTTCATGACCAATTGAAGACAAATAAAAAATGGACACGTGGATAGGCCACGCGCATGGGAAAAGAGACAGCAGGCACGGTTAAATGTTTTGACAAGGCAACAGTTCCCGAGGGACAGTCTGGCAAACGACGGTTGCAGGTCAAGGTTAATGCATGCTTTCATGGCGGATCGGGGGGTAGTTGCCCATTGATGGAAGGAAATTTGAAAACATAGCAGAGGAAGCGAACTTCGAGATTTTTATTTCATGATTTTGATCAGGTGGGGGCATTAATTGCATAGAGGGCCGAGACCTCGATAAAAAATTGGAATTTGTAATAGTGAGGGGGTGGATTTAGGAAGATTGCACGCAGAGTGCAAGTGTTAGAAAGCTACATCACGTGCTAGCTATTGTAAGCCTGCGGGCTATTTTTCTGTTAATGTAAGGAGATCTCAGATTAATGCATGAACATTTCTGGAACTGCGTCTTTCTCGGTCCCCCGTCATTTTATGATATTTCCATTGAGTCTAGGATATATGTATTTCCATGAATTAATCATGTTGCTTTTATTTCACATTTATTCATGATGAGACATGTATTGATTCCATATATATATCTAAAATTGATCATATAGTTGTTTTCTACTAACTTGCTTACTAAAATAAGATTGAATGTTAATCTAGGAACATACAATACTTTTTGTAGTAGAAGATTTGGAAATGATTTTCTTGGTGTTACACATCCATATCCATGTATAGGATAAGTTTGACTATCTGCAATTCTTAGTTTGTAGCCTTTAACAACTTCAAGGTAATCAAACCATTGTATATTTCCTGTCATATAATGACTATCTCTTGAGTCAATATACCACATGTTTTCATGCTTTGTAGACCGGTTCCTTTTGGAGCAAATTTTACATTCATTGTATGACATTTTTTCCCATTTTAAGAAGTAAAATTCTTTATGGGCTCTGAAAAAATGAGATAGGGTTTTCTTTGTAGTCTACCTTATGAATCCCTACTTTAGGAAATATGAATCCTAATTGAAGTATATAAGCTTTATTTGATGAAACCTTTATTAATCCTTAGGCTTTGTAGACTTCCTTATGTCTCTCTAGTAATGATAATATATATACCAAATGGAATTTTAGATTTTGTAGAAAGCTTATATCTTCCCAATGGATTTAGAACTTGATAATATTTGGTATATGCTATTATTATCAAGTTTTATAGAATGCCTTATGAATCCCTAGTGATTTTGGAATATGATATAGTGCTTTTATAAAGTGTAGTTCAATTTTGGGTTGATTTTGTAAAGTTTTGTAAATATCAAAATCAACTTTTATAACACCTTATTACTCCTATTGAACTAAGCACTTTTTCAAAATTTGAAGAGGTTTTAATGTTGGATTTCTTTTGTTCCTTTTTTTAAAATTTTGAGATAAGTATATTATAAATTTCCAACCTTAGAAAAAAACTTAATAACCTCTTTTGATTACCCTTAGGATTTGATTCTAGTGTTTCTAATTTTCAAAAACCTAGTTTGGTGTTGTAACCCTTATAACTCCCAAATGTAGAAAATTAGAACACAATAATATTTGCAAATATTATTAATTTTATTTTTCTATTAGAAACCCTTATTACTCCAATATTTAACATTGTAAATATTTAATTAATTTTGATATCTTAATTCCATTTAAATTTTTTCTTACAATAAATTTGATTTCTCTAAGTTTCAACCTTAGTATATAATCCTTATATCTCCCAAGAATGAAATCAAACTAAAATGAAAATTATTCCTTACCTTGCAACGTTGATGTCCACAATTTTTGGTGCAATATTCAAGCATGAATAATAGTAGTGCCAACATATTTTGCCTTGGGCACTTCAACCAATGGATAGCCTTAGATTTCTATTGTTTTTGGAGCTTAAATAATAGTACCTAAAATTTGTGGTTTTTTTACTCCTTTTGACTAGAGATTTAAATGCTCTTTCAATTTCCTCCATGCTTCAATTCAGCCCTATGTGAAGTGATTTGAATGGATATGCATGCTTCAAAATCCCTTGGTCATTCAACCCTTTAAATGGACCAAGAATATTTGCAACTACGACAAGTGGCATGGTAGTTACACTTCATAGGTCCTTGAGGAGTAGATAGAAGTTACTAAGCACTTGTATTGCTCTTGTACGTAATGTATGAGATGTTATAGTCTTCTTGGTGAGTGCTTGAATTCCTCTTATAGTATGGGCGCTCCTAGAATATTATAACTTTGGACAAGTGGTGCTCATATGAATGTAACCTCTTATTTATTATTTGTAACTTCCCTTGACTGAGCGCTTGAAGTAATATTTTATTTCTTGGATGTTATGAATGAAGATGGTGCCTTAGGAAGTTTGTTCCAATTGGTACTTTACATGTAAATATTTGTTATAACACTCCAAGATGAATGATATACCTCCTATTTACTTTTGTATGTTTATTCTTTTGCTTGCTATGTTTCTTGTAGAGCAAGCAAATTATTTCTTTTGTAGGTGCTTTGATGAGGAAATTGGATGGCACTAGTTGTAATGTCCTTTGATTCTATGGAGCTTCCAATGGCAGTTTTGTAGTTAATCTTGGTGCTCCTATTGGTGGTTGTTTTTTTTTCTCCAAGCTTGAAACCTTGGATTTAGCACCTATTTTTTTTTTTGTAAAAGAGGGTAAAAATTTATTAACTCAGCAAAACATTCATGATACAAAGAAAAAGCAGAAGCTATTCAGACATATCAGCTCTCAATAAAGAAGAGAGAGATTGAGAGCAATCAGAAGAAAGTTGAGACCAATTTTGAACATCCCAACCATCTTGAAACTTAGAAGCCCATTTAGCTAACAAATCCGCTACCCTATTCCACTCTCGAGGAATATGCACAAAATAAATGAAGTCCAAGTGAGCAGAGATATTAAGAATTTGCTGAGCAAACCAACTCAACCGCCAACAACCATGAAGACTATCTCCAGAATTTAACAAATTTATAACAATCTGAGAATCAGATTCACAAACAATCCGACGCCAACCCAAAGCATACCCTTGCTCCAAAGCATATAAAATTGTGAGTGATTCCATGAAGTTATTAGAATGATGTCCCTTAAAGAAAGAGAAAAAAATTGGATAGTACCACTACTATCCCGCCCCCACACCACCAATACCGACGATTACCCGGATTACCCCGGGAAGATCCATCTGTATTAATTTTCAGCACTCCCGGAGGAGGCGGATTCCATTTGCCAGCCCTCCGCACCTGATTATTTTGACCCATCCGTCTGCAAGAGACATTAGGACCAGGACCATTAACCATCAAGCCTAATATTTCCATGATCTGACGTTTTGCATGGTCCATGGGAGAAATAATCTGACATTTTGCAGACATAGTTTCCTGGATCATTCGCAAAATCCTCTGCCAGACCTGGGAAGTAGTTAACTCCTTACCTTGGAAAATCCGACGGTTCCGTTCAATCCAAATCTGCCAAAAAATGCATGAAGGACCAATACTCCATCCAACTTGTAAAAAGAAAGCCGCTGCAGGAGGCCGCCCCATACTCCTCCAAAAATCAACTATTGATGAAGCATGCAAACAAGGGTGATTCCATACTCCCCACCAATAATTCCAGACTTGTCGAGCAAAGTCACATTGGAGAAGTAAATGCCCAACAGATTCTTCGGCCTTCCCACAGTTATAGCATAAAGAGGGGCCAGCAAACCCACGCTTTTGAAAATTATCCCAAGTGAGACAATGATTATGAGTAGCCTGCCACCCATAAAAACTACACTTCGACCAAATAAACTTATTCCAAACTTGCTTCCACCACGGAACCTCCTCCTCACCAAACCGCTACCGATCCAAAACATAATAACCAGCAGCAACCAAAAATATCCCTCTATTATCTCTTCCCCATGCTAGCACATCATCCCCAGGTAGAGAAGAGCAGGGACGGCTAGCGAGAATACGGGCCAGCTCTGCCCTCACATCCATAGTGCCACCAGCAGGCCATTCTCGAGGATCCTTCCACTGGAGACTAACCATCTGACCAAAGGACTTAACAGTTTTGAAATCTGCCACCTTCAACCATCCAGCATCCCAAAAGCATTGAGCAAGATCTTGAAGATGTGGAAACTCGCTAAGAAGAGGAGCAAATCCATCCCAATAATCCTACCAAAAAAGAGCCCGAGACCCAATATAACAAATCCAGAATAACCCCTACTTAACCAGCTCTGCTCCCTTTTTCAAAGTATTCCAAACAAATGATCCTCGACCAGTCAAGTCATGTATCGAGGAATCTCTGAACCTTCCACTCCCCTAAGATACTTCTGGGAGATAATCTTGGCCCAAGTTTTCTCCTAATTACTACACCAACGCCAATACAGCTTAGCAGCCAAAGCAGTCCCAGAAAGAGAGCTTAGACGAAGACCCAACCCCCCAGCTTACCTTGCTCCTGTTATTTATACCTTCAATGTGCTGATTTTTTCCTCCTTTCCACATTGGTTTTGATGTCTTATTTTCTCCATTTTTTATCTTGTTATGTATTTTCTTCTTTGTAGATAATATTTCTCTCAAATATGAAGTTGTTATTTCCTTGTGTTGTCCCTTTAAGGCTTGCAGGTTTGGCTGTTTAGAATGGAGAATATGTGAGCCTTTTGAGAGGCTCCTTTTCTATGCTCAAAGTGTGCTAGTGTCCAACTATTTTAACCTTATATAATGTGCCTTTGTGGTGCCTCAAAATATGCCTTATCACCTATGTAAAATATCTTATAATGGTGCAACAATATGTAATAATTTTGGGATATAAAAACGCCCCTTTTGCACCTTTTTGCACTCCTTTTGCTACTTCTAATTTTCTGATTTTATGGAAGATTTTTGAAGATGTTCTTCTGAATATGCAAATCTCATTTTTTGTTGGTTTTATGAACCCAACTTATAACCACTTTTGTAGATAAAATATAGCACTTATAGTGCTTTGAATTTGAGACTCACCAAGTCTCGATTTGAGGCAATCCTTGCTGATTTTTGTGGCTATTTTCTTCTCAAAAACTTGGAGGATTGATCTTATTTTGGTGGCTTCATTTGGCCACTAAAATTTGTATATTTTGGTGCACTAATTGTGTATTTATATACTTTATGCTAATCTAATTTTGTGCCCTTCTCAAGAACACAAAACTAATATTTTTGAGAGTAATATAGTAGTGCAAATGAACCCATTAATATTTCAATTTTAATGAACTAAAAATATCACCTTATAACTCCAATCAACTCTCAAAATAAATTATAAGTGCACTTAATCAATTTACTGTAACTAATAAATAATAATTTGAAATGAATCTTCAAGAATTATTTTACAATTTCACTACAAACAAAGTTGTAGGAACTAGTCTTCTTTTTCTTTCCGAAGTAGATATTTGGTAGTTGATAGATAGTTGTAATTTTGTATTCTAATAAACTCCAAAGATAATGTGAAAATAGACCTTAAAAGGAACTTTTACCTTTTTGCACTTTTGAATACTATAATTCAATGTTTCCTCTTTTGCAATTCTAATACAATATAAGATGCTTTAACAAATCTGATAAGTAATCCAATTAATGAATTTACTTGCACCAATAGTTGCTTACCTTTTTTAAATATTTTTTAGAGCATTTAGATCTTGGTGTCTAAGATCACCAAGTTGCTGCTTTGAGTAGGATCTCACTGCTTAGTTTCTTCTTCACCAAAAAGTGGTCTCGAACTTTATTTTACGAGACTAGGTTTTTTGATTTTATCCTTCAAGAAATATTCTTCGTTTGCTATAGATTTGGAGAAGTATTTATCTCTAAAAAAATGCCTTATTACTGTGAGAGGTAATATTCAAATCTCTCAGATTTGGCAGGCTTATCCTATATTCAAGTATTCTTGTTGAATTCTGAATTCAAGTAGGATCTTCTTCTCAAGATTATAAATGTCTTGAGGTCTTCTAAATATTCTTCTAAGATTTGGCACTCCTTGACAAATTCTTCTTATTATTTTGGGCTTGTTGTTGGATGGTGATAGTTGTCCCAAATATTTCACTATATTTTGTAGTGAATCTCTCTAATGAGTTTTCATTAAAATTCCGTTGATGATTTCTTTAGTAAGGCTCTCCAAGCCTTTTACTGGATGCTGATTGAGACCTCTCCAAGGTCTTTTGATATTGTAGCTTCTTCTGGTCTTCCTTGAGATATTTTCTTCAATAATTTGTTTCTATAAGTATTGGTGGTGAGATCTTCTTTGGATCTCTAATTCTATTGCTTTCAAATTTGAGCAAGACTCTCCTGGTACTTATTATTCTTCCAATATTGGAAGTTATTCAATGAGATCTTATCCTGATATATTTACCTTCAATTTTGCTTTAGGTGTTGGATTGATTTTGAAGAAAATACTCTTCCTAGATTTTTTCTAGGAAGTTTCCCAACTCATTGAATCCCTTTCCTTGCAACAAAGTATTAGTACTAAAATCTAAATCTTCTTCTAAATCAGATACTCTCTTCTGGGGTCTTCTTCAGGATCAAGGCTCCTATGGCCTTTTCTTCAGTATCAAGGCTTCTGTGACCTTTTCTTTAGTATCAAGGCTACTATGACATTTTCTTCAAGATCAATGTTTTTGTGGACTTTTCTTCTTTTGTGAAATTCTCAATCTAGAAATGGAGATCTCTAGTATCCTACATTCACCATGACTCTTCTCCAGGAGTCTTCTTCCATAGAATTCTCTTCTTGCACAAGGAACTAATCTTTACACTATGAAGGAACATCGACCTTTGGGCAATGAAGTTGTAATATCCTAGCTTTCTATTTTAGGAGGTGCCATAATCATCTGAGAATTAGTTTTTTGCAATAAAATAAACTTTGGGTAATAGTTAAAAAATTCTAGATATCTTAAACGATCTTCACTAGTTGATTTTTCAATCTAGTGGATTGAATGCTAAGTCCTAGTCTTCATGAGTTTTTCCTGTAACTCTTTGGAAAGACTCTAGCCAAATGTAATCTTAATATTTTTGGAACTAAAATTTCTTTCAGTCCTCACTTGTGGCTCTCCCTAATTCTACCACCTAGACTCTTTTGAAATTTTTTGGTAGTGGTTGGTCTAAAGGCACATCAGGTTGATAAAAAACTTAAGATTAATGATAATGGTGGTTTTCCTATCGATCTACCATGGCTAGATCTATCATGGCTCTGATACTACTATTAGATTTTGATACAGTATGTAATGGGAGATAGAAATCACAAGATGCAAAATAATATGAAAGAAAGTAAATCTATGAGATGATTGAAATATGCTATAAATAGAAATGATGGAAATGAATGCAATGTAGCTATGGATGTGTTGGAACTGATTATTGCATACATAGTATTCGATTGTAACGCTATAAATTTTTTTTTGAAACCAACGAGCTATTACAAGCTCTGGTCAACCTGCCTCTTTGTTCTAATAAACACGACTATTGCGAAAAGAAAACTACAAAATAGGTAAGGAAACCCCAGTGGTAATTTTATAATAAAACATTAATTACACACTCCAGATTAATGTAAAACTATATGTATTAAAATTATCAAGGAAGAAAATAACCATTTGTTATGCCTATAGACCGGTGCCTAGATTCATTGGGCTATTACAACAATTTAACGATAATTTTGACATGAACCGAGAGAAAGGGGAAAATAAAATTGGCGTTCTTAGAATTATTCAAATATCGTAATAAAACTAAAATTTGACCAAAAAAAGAAACGTATATAATACATTCAAATAATGTAATCCATTACACAGTGACACACAATACCGAGACAAAAATATAATAAGAATGAAACTCAAAATTGTATTGATTTCATAAAATATTATAGTAGAGTGGGTAGAATGCCTTTTAACTCTGTTTCTCTCAAAGAAATACATCAATACAATGAAGAAAACTTTGTTCAAATAATGTAATAGGTCTCTCCTACTCTCGTTGTTCCAATCTGGTAATTATAGAGTATCTAAATCATAGGCTCAATAGGTCAAGAAATAATCTTAGCTTCTTGAGCACTTTCCTATCAAAATATTGCACAGTAAAGGGAAGAAAGAAGAATGAATGAGAAAAATAGACACAAAGGGGGGATACAACAACATAACTCTAAAGGGCACTCAAGGATACCTCTTAACAAAAATGCTATTCTCTAATTTCTTGATGTAGATTCAGACCACAGTTGATGCCTTTATAACTCCAGGTTCTTGAATATATTATTTTTGGCCTCATCTGGGCCTCACACTTGTCACCATCTGGTTTGATATTTCAGATATAGTACAGCTATACTCCATCATCTCCTGTTGCTCATATTGTATACTTTACCAGAACTTTTTAATTTGACTATTTTTATTAACCAGTTATCTTAGTTCCTTATGAATATTCTCCCTCTGTACCTTCTATATCCTCTAGTTGACTTCTTGCTTTTGAAATCTACCCTATTTTAGTGCTCTTTATTTCTTCTCCCAAAGGTGTGTTTATCTTCAGCTATAGACCACGTACTACGGTTGCTTTCATTTTTTTATTCTGTTGAAGTTCTCTGATTTATTTTCCAATGAGCCTCCATGCATCAGTATGAAAGGTTATAACAAACCTTACTATGTTCATCTCCTACAAGATCCTATTTTTTTGTACTGTATCTTAAGAGATATTTTTTTCCTAATTTTGGAGAGGTAGACTACATAATATATCTCTTTCTTGACTGGGGGAGGTTGTACTTGTATGAATTTTGCCTGATATAATTGTTCTTGTAGGCTATTGATCAAGGCTTGCATTTCTATATTTTCCTTATCATTGTACAATTCATGGAATTCAATTTGATCATATAAAAACTTATTTCCTTGGCTATTATCTGAATTTGTAGTATTTCTATCACTAAGCTTTTGATTGTACTTTGGTATTAATGTCATTAATGACTATGTCTATGATGATAAAAATAATTCATCTTGTGATGCACAAGTCATTAGATTTACTTCGAACGAAGCACTTCTATTAGATATTTTAAACCCATAGGTTTTTCTTTGAGTGCTTCTGTTAGATTGCATGAACCGGTATGAGGGTTAGTTCAAAGTATATTTCACATATATATGAAAATTAATGTTCAGACTTTAGGCTCAGTTTATTTATTTAAATATTTTGTAACTTAGGCCTTTGACGAAAGTCAATCATTAATTCAATAATTCATGTTTAGACAAATTAATCCTCTTAGCTTTTTAAATTTTTATAAGATTTATTAATTATTCAAAAAACCCTCCAGCACACGGTTCTAAAATCGAACCATTGCACAGAAAAACATTACCAAGAGCACCTGCACTTACCATTGGATCTAGTTTACTTCAAGTGTTGCCGTTGAGATCTTGAAACCTGTACGGTTGTTAGTTCAAAGATATAAATGCATGCTAAATTAACTTGATTAACTTTGAAAACCTTGGGTTAGCAATACTCCTAATTTAAATGCTTATCCCTAAGCTTAAAAACCTTATACTTATCGATGCGGTATTATTGATCAATGCATTTAACCCATACGTAATTTAGGTTTGATAAAATTAATCGATGATTAAAACATTAATAATATTTCATTAAAACATAGGTAATTAAAAATTGTTTATCTCTCCATGTGCTCACTGTTAGATCAAATAATGGATGTATGCACCCATTGGATCTTTTAATTAATCATCCACCCAAAATAACTTGGCATAATTAACTGGAGATGGGTGCAGTTGTTGATCTTATTTAGATATCTTAATTACCCGATAACCTTTACCATTTTATCTTTTGGTCACTTTGATTGTGCACTGTCATTGGATTTGGGCAGGTTGGAGCACCGTCGTTGGATCAGCCATAAATGCGCACTTCGTATCTCAAAGGGGGAAATTTTGATCTTGATGAAGCGTGACCATTGGATCTAGGCATATATGAGCATGACCATTAGATATATCTTTGAAAATAACTTCATAAATGATTGCTCTGTTAATATTTGACAGCTTTTAGGAAATTTCTACTATCAGATCTGATGGGGATCAGCGCTATCGTTGGATCTGTCAAAGGTGGGGGATAACTATCTTCAATTAATATGTGAGCCTTTAACCAGTCGATCAAATTATTGCAAGCACTACCGTAAGATCATGTCAGGAAAGAGCACACCCATCGATCTCTTTTAACTTACAATATTTATAACTGATGGGTGCATAACTTTTTAGAGCTAATGATTGGTTAGCTTGATTGGTGCGCGACCTTTGTATTTATCCAGCTTTGAGCGCATCCATTGATCTCTTTTAACCTGCACAAATTTTAAATCATAGGGGCACATAAAATTGTGGTTAACCTTGGTTACTCTTGGTAAGAGTGCATCCGTCATATCAGAATGGTTTGAGCGCTACCCTTGGATTTGTAAGATCTACCCATTGTTTAAAATGAAAGGGGTGTGTGACCCTTGATTAAATATTCATTAAGGCTTAGGTTTTAAAAATTTTAAATATTGGTTAAAATAAAGCACACACATCCATTGGATTAGTCGTGGACCAAGTGCTATCGATAAGATCTTTAAAATTACTGGATTTTTAACCCTCAATTTCAAATGCGATTAATTTTGACCCTAGGTTTATTTATTTTTTACTTAGGCCTGAATGTTTTTAATTGATTTTATTATGGACCTAAGGACTTAGGGGATTTCTTTGGCAGATATTTCATTTGATTTGAACATATAACCCCTTTTAATAATCGGATAATGTTAATGGTCAAGGGGGATCTCTTTAAAAGAATGTTTGATTTATATTTTGAATTTTATAAGCCTTTTAATAATCATACATCCTTAACAATCATTTTTAATGTTTAAAAGGTATTCAATTCAATTCAATGGTCAAGGCCATAACTTTAACTTGGATTTATCCTTATTACTTAGGGAAAACAAAGCTTTTTATAATGGTTCTTTGAGGATTAAATATTAAAAATAAACCTTTCAGAAGAGAATGCAACAGAGACCAACAAATTGGGTGAAAATGTTGAAACCAAAAATTCAAATTTGGGGGCATTTGATGTTGAGTCAATTTTGGCTCCAACATAGGCTTTGACTGGGACAATGTGCTGAAAACATGAGGCACTTGAGAATTATAGAATCTCCTGGTTTTATTTGCAACTTCAAAAATACTGATAAGTAAAACATAACAACTTTTAAAATTGAAAAACTGTACTAACAACATGATATCAAAGTTATAGAGCATTGAAAACTATAATTCCTTTTATTCAATTTGGAAACTAGGGTCAGAATTTTAGAAACAAATGAGTTTTTTAGATATATTGTTATGCTTGTTTTAGCTAAGTCATAGGATATGATTACACAAAATTTATCAAAGCTATTTGTTCCATCATGCTTTGGCCCATGTGTGTGTTTTTGCATTCATTTTGATTTCTAAATCTTCCAAAACTTTGCCATATCTGAGAAAAATAGTTAAGCCTAATATATGATTTCACTCTTTAAATATTTTTACCATTCTTCTGGGCTCCACTGCTAGTCAAGCATCTATAGCCTTGGTGGAGTTGCTTCTAATCCCATCCGGTTTTACTCTACTACTAGTCAAGCATCTATAGCCCCGGTAGAGGTTTTCCAAGATATCTTAGGCAGTGACTCAATTTACTTTATTTTGATTTTCTTTCTCGTTTGAGAAGTATTTTGATATAAGAAATTTTTGCAAAGAGTATGCCTGAGTTGAGAATTAGTTTCTAACTAAAAAGGATGAGTGTAATGATTTTTAGCTCAATCACCCTCTCAAAGGTAACTCTGTTCCTTGGACCTTGAAGTCACCTTAAGTATCATTTGTAATGTGAGGCTTTGACATGGTGTTTCAATCAGCTCTAATTTCATTCTATTTTATCTCATATCAAATAACAATTGCATGAACACTCATATTTAACAAATTATAAATCTCATAAAAGTATAAAATAAATATCTTTTCTTCCTATTGCGTTAGAGAGAAACAATAATGAATACTCTACTATCTTATAACAAAATGAGAAGAAAACACAAACAAAACAACAAAATAACACAACAGTAAGGAAACTATTTTACAATGACTGACAAAACAAAGAAAGAACACATTCTACTAACAAAAACATAGCCACGACTGGACACGGATGGTGACGAGGCCAAAATAAAGTATCATGAAAAACTGAGAGGAGGTCAATGCTCCTATTTTGCAAAAACAGCTTTATAACCTCAGGATGTAGAGTGAGTGCAAATCCCTTTCACTTTTTTATGAATGGCCTAGGATACACTCTCAATTCTTGATGATTCCAAAGAAGAACAAACTGCAATTGAACTTTATGCATTCTTTTTTTCTTTGTTCTTTTCATGATGTATCTTCCATTAGACTGGCCAATTCTTGTGGGGCTCCTAATGATGGGTTGGGCATTGGGGATTTTACTCTGAAATGAGGTAACAAATGCGGTATTACCTAGGATTGGAGCTTTGTTAATGGGTATGATGGAGAAGTCAGCAAAAGAATCAGCACCATTTTCCAGACCAATGAGCATTGTGGATTTGTCAATTTTATCTGATTTGACTTGTTTTAATCTGATTGATTTCACACTTTCAACATAAATGGGGGAACAATTATTTGTAGCAAAAAAACTCAATAGATCAACTATGATGTTATATGAAGCTCTATTATTAGGTGGGTGATTGCAGACAGAGTATTCATTCATTGGATCCGACATATATCTTTGGAAAACATTGAAGGACCTTGTTTCTGACTGATCAATAAGCCTAGTAAATCTAGAAAATTGATCTTCTTTTTGTGCTATGATTCTCTGACCAATATATTTTTTGGACTTAACTATACTTTTAGGCTTGTGATTAGTCAGTTCTATCTCAGGATCTTCCTTTGCATTGTGCTTCACAAGGAGAACTTCATCTTTGGATAAATCATCCTTAGTTATTGGCCTTTCATCTACTATTTCATTTTCAACCTGTACAATTTTGTTGGACAATGCTTCTTCCTCTGAATGTTGTTCTGGAATTTCTAATATATCAAAATCATATATTTGAAGGCTTTTTGGAGCTTCTACTATTATTGATTGATCTTTTGGGATTTCATCAAAACTATCATCAAGAGCTTGATGATAATGTTCTTCTCTAGGATATAAAGTTCTTTGCTCATAACTAATAAGACAGGCATTGATATCTTCTTCAACCCATGGCTTATTATGAATCCATTCTATTTGGTGGTTATCTTCTGTATTAGACTTAAAAAGACCCTCAACTTTAGACTCATCATTATTAATAATTGCCCCTTTATCAATTTATTTTTCTTTTGTTTGCACTATTTTATTAGATAGTGCCTCTACATATGACTGTTGTATTTCTTATAAATTGAAATCATTGGTTAGAAGGCTTTTTGAAACTTCTACTATTATAGAATGATCTTGTTTTATTTCATCAAATCTATTATCAGGAGTTTGATGATGATTTTCTTCCCTCAGAAATAAATTTCTTTCTTCATGGCTGATAAGATAGACATTGATATTTTATTCAAACTTAATTATATTTTCAAACTTATGGTCAGTCAGTTTTGTTTTGTGGTATTTTTATGCACAAATTTTTTCATTAAAGAACCTTATCTTTTGATTCATCATTCTTAATTGTTGGCCAATTATCAAATTTTTCTTCCTCAACCTGCACTATTTTGTTGGAATGTATTCCTTCTTTTGAATTTTATTCTCTCATCTCATCCACATTAGGAATATTCATATCATCTAGTGTACTCTCACAATTCCTGATATGGATTTCTTGAAAAATATCCACTTCTGCTAGAAGCGGTTCCCATTTGAATTCATAAAGTATGACATTAGAGGTTTTAGTATGATGTTGCTCTCTTTTGGATATTAAATTTATCTGTTATGGATAGCCCTCAATATCTCCTTTAGATTTAGGGAATTTATCCTTGTAATCTAAATTGGTATTACCTTATTTACTAGGCCATTCCTTAAGGTTCATGCTGGGATGTGAAGCTAAATAAATGGCACAACTAGAAGGCTTATGAGGTGAATTATAGATAGGGCAATAGAAAAAGAATTTACTATGGATCATATTACTTTCTACGTGAACAACCTTATTCATGCATTCATAAATAGTGTTCACTTGCTCTTTTCTTAGTTCATCATTGAATTCTATAGAGAAAGCATTCTTATAAAAGCAAATGTATTGTTGATCATTAAGAGCTAACTTATCAAAAATTTTATTTTTAACCTTGATGAATCTTTTGTTGAAGTTATTAATCGATTCATTTTTCTCTTTTTCATTGTAGCAAATTCAGTTATGAGTGAACACATATTTCTCTCCTTACCATACCTTTCTAAAAATACTTATTCCATTTCTTGGAAATTTAATATGCAATGTGGGGAAAGACTATTGAACCAGTCTAAAACATCTTTCTCTAAGGTCTTTCGAAATAGCCTAAGAGCCACATCTTCTTCTTCGACTTTCAATCTATCTAAGGCATACAAGAAGCTTTCGATATGTTCTTCTCCAGTGATAGCATTGTTACTTAGGAACTTGGGGAGATATTTATGAGCTTTATTTGGTAAGGCATTCAAATTTACAGGTAAATTAAATGGCTTGTATCTATTGGCTCTCCACTGTTGAATATTATTTTGATTTTGATTTTGCTGATTCACCTGGGCCATTGTTACTGTAGAATTTATATTTATATCAGCAATGCCTATAGGAATATGGGTTTGGGAGGCCTGGGTACAATATGAAAGATTATTAACCTCTGTATTACAATCTATACAACTATGAGACTGGGATGAATCTGATGTGTTTTCTATAGTAGAATTTAAAATTTCATCTACAGTAATATCAGCAGCAGTTGTATTTTGAATTCAATTATTCTTTACATAATTTTTGCTACTAAAATATGATTTATTCTTGTATATAGTACTCTTAAGAAGTGGGATTTTTTTATTATGGGTAAATACCTCTGGGTTCTCGAATTCAGGGAATAACTCCTTACCACTTCTCTTGGTGTGCATTAGCACGTTTTGCTCCTTTCTTGATGTTTATTTTTTGGGTTTGTCCAGACAGAGTCGCCAACACTGATAGTGCAAAAAGAATAGATGTACTTTATCAAGATTGCTTAATATTTAAATCTCAACCTCACAGGGGATGGTTCTTGGGAGAATTCAAGAAAATAAAGAAACAAAAAGACACTTCACAAGATAATTAGAAAATTGTGGGTAAAAGAAAATAAAAAATGATAAAGACATAATAATAAAAAATGAAGGTTCTTTATTTTAATTTGGCCACTTGTTGATTAATAAATTTCATAAAATCTAGGTCTAAACTCATGAAGAATCTATCCCTGGCAATACTGCCAAAAAATTGTTGGCGTCAGTTTGACGGGTTAAAGCATAGAAAATATCATTAGGAAACAAAATAAAAAGATATGTATTTAATATATAAGTTCATTCCCTAGAAACGGCTCCAAAAAACTATTGGAACTGATTCTTACATCCATAGGATTTGATTGTCACACTGCAAAAATCCATTTGAAACCAACGAGCTATTACAGGCTCTGGTCAACCTGCCTCTTTGTTATGATAAACATGACTATTACTAAAGGAAAACTTCAGAATAAGTAAGGAAACCCCAGTGGTAATTTTATGATAAACTGTTAATTACATGCTTTAGATTAATGTAACACTATAGGTATTAAAATGACCAATCAAGAAAATAACCATTTGTTATGCCTTATGTAGATCGGTACCTAGATTCATTGGGCTGTTATAACAAGTTAACAACAATTTTGACATGAACATAGAGAAAAGGGAAAATAAAATTGGTGTTCTTAGACTTATTCGAATATCATAATAAAACTAAAATTTGACCAATTAAAGAAACTTATATAATGCATTCAAATAATGTAATCCATTACACAGTGACACACAGTACCGAGACAAAAATATAATAGGAATGAAACTCAGAATTGTATTGATTTCATAAAATATTACATGCAGAGTGGGTAGGATGCCTTTTAACTCTATTTCTCTCAAAGAAATACATCAATACAATGAATAATACTCTATTCAAATAATGTAATAGGTCTCTCCTACTCTTCTTATTCCAATATGGTAATAGTAGAGTCTCTGAATCTTAGGCTCAATAGGTTAGGAAATAATATCAGCTTCTTGAGCACTTTTCTATCAAAATACTACACAGTAAAGGGAAGAAAGAAGAATGAATGAGAAAAATAAACACAAAATGGGGATACAACGACACAAATCTAAAGGTCACTCAAGTATACCTCTTAGAAAAAATGTTATTCTCTAATTGCTTGATGCATATTCAGACCGCAGTTGATGCCTTTATAGCTCCAGGTTCTTGAATCTATTATTTTTGGCCTCATATGGGCCTCACACTTGTCACCATCTAGTTTGATATTTTAGATATAGTATAGCTATACTCCATCATCTCCTGTTGCTCATATTGTATACTCTGCCAGGACTTTTTAATTTGACTATTTTTATTAACCAGTTATCTTAGTTCCTAATGAATGTTCTCCCTTTGTACCTTCTATATCCTCTAGTTGACTTATTGCTTTTGAACTCTACCCTATTTTAGTGCTCTTTATTTCTTCTCCTGAAGGTGTGTTTATCTTTAGCTATAGACCATGTACTATGGTTTCTTTCATTTTTTTTATTCTATTTAAGTTCTCTAAATAGTTTTCCAATGAGCCTCCATGCATCAATATGAAAGGTTATAACAAACGTTACTATGTTCATCTCCTGCAAGATCCTATTTTTATGTGTTGTATCTTAAGAGATATTTTTATCTTGATTTTGGAGAGGTAGACTACATAATATGTCTCTTTCTTGATTGGGGGAGGTTGTACTTGTATGAATTTTGCCTGAGACAACTGTTCTTGTAGGCTATTGATCAAGGCTTGCATTTCTATCTTTAGCTTATCACTATACAGTCCATGGAATTTAGTTTGATCATATAAAAAATTCTTTCCTCAACTATTATCTGAATTTGTAGTATTTCTATCACTGAGATTTCGATTGTACTTTGGTATTAATGTCATTTTTTACTATGTTTGTGAATGTAAAAATGATTCATCTTGTGATGCACATGTCATTAGATTTACTTCGAACGAAGTACTTCTATTTGATATTTTAAACCCATAGATTTTTATTTGAGTGCTTCTGTTAGATCGCGTGAACCTGTATGAGGATTAGTTCAAAGTGTTACAATGTGAACATATACTAATGCAAAGCTGGCAAGAAATGACCTGATCAAGTGTGAACACAAAGAGGGTTTGGAATGTTGGCAAGCGCATCATTTTATTTTTCTCTCCTCCCTATTCCTTCTCCTATATTCCCTCCCCTTATTCCTCCTACCTATCCCCTTATCCCTCCTTCTCACCTATTCCCTTATCTCCTATTATTCTTCCAGTAGTTGTGTGCTTTAGTTTTAAATTACATTATATATACCCTATGGTTGTACTAAGATTTTATTTTTTAATTGAAAATAGAGATTTCATTGCACTGTGTTTGAATATTGCTCTCAATCTGGTATCAGAGCAGTAGGAGGCTCAATTTTTTGAGGAGAGCCAAAGGTCCACCACGTTCGAGGGCATGCTTCCCGAGAGATTGACTGGCGACCTGACAAGGCATGAATTTTGAGGCACGAGCTCAGCAGGCATGCACATCATACTAGCACACAAATTGAGATAGTTGCACATGGATCAAGACTACCAGGTAACGATAAGGTGACTGGATGTAGCAAACATGGCAAGAATTGGATGAGCAGGAGCTGAGGTGGAGGTGCTAATAGAGGCACGCAGATCGAGGTAACGACGAGGAGACACATGGCAGGCGCTGGACGAGCGTGACGTGGACGCAGAGGGGTAACACGTGGCAGTGATACATGGTAGAAGTGAGTTGGCTGACGTGGATGCCAGCAGGGTAGACACGTGGCGAAAGGGGAACGATGCTGAGTTGGCATCGTTTGATTGGTTCTCGTGAGAAAAAGGGGACTCGACGATTGCCCGAAGGCAATCATTTTACTTCACGCGCCTTTGCCCTTAAAAAGCCTCCCGTAGTCTGCATCCCAGTGCATGTGGGATAAATGAATTTCATTTAAAAAAAAAACAAAACGCAAGCACGTTGATAAATTTGCGTCGAGCAAAAAAGATTTCGCATCGGACGTGTAGCCCGAGCGGCTAAGGAGGTTTCATTGCAGACGTCAGGTCCCGGGTTCGAAACCCGTCGGAG
The DNA here is from genome assembly GCA_028583015.1 of Wollemia nobilis. NCBI lineage: Eukaryota > Viridiplantae > Streptophyta > Pinopsida > Araucariales > Araucariaceae > Wollemia > Wollemia nobilis. Next base: position 19,387,609 of record JAQPPZ010000521.1, read on the forward strand.
GTATATTGCAAAGTTTTTTTTTATTTTGATTCATCAGCTTTGGAGGATAAAAGGCACGTTGTGCCTTAGAGGTTTCAATTGTGTCCGCAGCCACGTTGGCTAGAGCGCTTGGCGGAGTTGCTTGAGGTCACGTGTTCGAGCTCCAAAAAAAAAGGTTCACATTTTTTATTTAATTTTTTTCTTTTAAAGTTAAATTAAACTTTATTAAAGTTTTTTTAATATTAATTTAATAATTAAAAAAAATGCTTTATAATTATTTTTAAAAGTTTTTTTAATAGTTTTAAAGCATATTTTAATTATTAAATTAAAAAAATTAAAATGCTTTAAAAGGTTTGATTTTAAAACTTTATAAGAGAAATTTTGAACCTATTGTCCTAGAGGCAAATTGTAAAATCGCCCAAGGGGCTTGAAAAACCTTGCAAAATTGTGTAATAGCCTAAGAGGCAAGCATTGTAAAAAGGGGAAAAAAAGGTGATGGGAAGCCTTCTGGAGCGCCCGTTTAGCGCTTCCAAAAATTTTGGACTCCTCGCGCTGCCCCTTGGAACCCCGTTCAAGGCTGAAAAATTTTTGTAATAGCCTCAACGGCTGTAAAGGAGTGAAATTTGTAAGACTTGAAGAGTAAACATCTGTAATCGCAGGGGAATATTTTTGCATTGCAAAACTTCATGATACGATCTACCGGGTGCTATCATGCATTGTGCTCTCTTTTACTGAGAGAGAACACCAAATCATTTGATGAAAGAGTTCAGAGATATGGTTTGCACATTGTGTTCAGCCAGTTACAAAATGTCATCATAGCTCATCAGAGACACCCTGATTCTGGTTACGAGGCAGATTCTGAGGACAACTCCTTTGGACACCGAGTTGAGGAGTCAGATTCAGTGGAAATCGCACCCCAAGAACCAACAAACCCACAGATCAGCAATAGTGATTCCATTCAAATACTGGAGCCAGCTTCCCCTAAAATTATCCTCATCAGTGACGACGAAGACTCGATCGCCGACAACTTTGGGAACCCAGTGCTTGGAGAGCCACAACAAGAAGACCAAGCTATAAGTGAAAGAGTAGAGAGAGCAAGATTTGATTTAAATTTGTAATTGCTTTTCTTTGAAATTGATTGTACTAGAAAAATAAAAGTTTGTTTCTAGTTTCTTGTCAGTAGCTATGGCCTCGAATGCTAATCTACCCATTCCAAAATTTAATGGGTACGATTATGAGTACTGGTCTATCAAAATGAAGACCTTACTCATAGGTAAGGGGTTATGGGACATAGTAGAAGAGGGTTACTCAAAACCCTCCGATTGGACTACATTGAGTGCAACTGATAAGAAAGCAAAGAAGGAAGCACAAAAGAACAATTCATTTGCTCTTTTTCATCTTCAAGCAGCGTTGGATAAAAGTATTTTCCCTAGAATTGCATCTTGTATAACTGCCCAAGATGCATGGAATGCCTTAAAAGAATGTTTCCAAGGAAGTGATCAAGTGAAGCAGGTCAAGCTTCAGAGATTGAAACGATATTTTGAGAATCTCAAGATGATTGAAAATGAGAAAGTTGGTGACTACTGTGTTCGAGTTAAAGCAGTCATTGACAAGATGGTAACACTTGGAGAAGAAGTCAAACCAGAAACTGTTGTGAAGAAAGTGTTGAGAACACTTCTTCCGAAATGGAATCACATAGCAATCATCATCGAAGAATCAAAGGATCTGTCTACACTATCCTTTGATGCTTTAATTGGTTCATTACTTTCACATGAAGAGAGATTATAGGAATCTCCTTCAACCAGTTATGGAGGCGATGATAAAGCCTTCGCATCTCAGGAAGGTGCTAGAAAAGGACAAGGTAGAGGCCAAGGTAGAGGTCAGAGAAGAGGCAGAGGCAAGAGCAGCCAAAGAGGTGGAAATCCCAGCAGAGGAGGAACTCCTAGCAGAGGTGGAAGTCAAAGCAGAGGCAGTCAACAAAGTAGAGGTAGAAATCAAGGTCGAGGAAGAGGAAGTGACAAATCCAAAAAGGTTTGTTTCAATTGTGGTAAACCAGGTCACTTTGCTCGTGATTTTTGGTCCAAATCTTCACAAGGAAGCAGCAGTCAAAGCAGTCAGTATGGTCATTTTGGTGAAGAAGAAGGGACATCTAATCTCTTTCTTTCTTATGGGCAATCAGATCAAAATTTGAATGATACTTGGATTTTGGATACTGGTTGTTCCAACCATATGAGTGGCAAAGAAGAACTCTTTGCTACAATAGATTCCACCTATAAATCTCGAATCAAGTTGGGAGACGATAAAGCATTGCAAGTTGAAGGCATTGGAGCCATGGAGGTTCCAACGAAGGAAGGCCTCAAAAAGGTGAATGATATCTACTACACCCCTCAACTCCAACATAATCTGCTAAGTGTTGGACAAATGATGGAAAATAATTATAAACTTGTCTTTGATGAGGGAAAATATGTAATATTTGATAAGAATAATGGTAATAGAATCATCACCCAGGTACCAATGACCAAGAACAGGTTATTCCCCCTAAAGTTTGGCCAGCCAGGGGGACCTCAACTGGTGAATATTGCTATTGCAAATTCAAGTGTACTTTGGCACTTGAGATATGGTCACCTGAATTCTGCCAGTCTAAAATTGTTGACTTCTCAAGCGATGGTGACCGGACTTCCTAAAATTTAGGATCACAAGGAGGTCTGTGAAGGATGTGCTTTGGGAAAGCACGCCAGGTCCAAGTTTCCAAGAGGACAAGCATGGAGGGCCAACTATCCACTGTAATTAGTGCATTCGGACATCTGTGGTCCAATGCAGACACAAAGTCTTGGTAACAATTCTTATTTTCTCATTTTTATAGATGATTTCTCTAGAATGTGTTGGGTTTATTTCCTGAAACACAAAGATGAAGCTTTTGATTGCTTCATTGATTTCAAGAATGATGTAGAGAAACAAAGTGGATATCATGTAAAATGTCTCAGAAAAGATAAAGGAGGAGAGTACTCTTCCAAAGAATTTTTGCAATTTTGTAAAGAAAGTGGGATAAAAAGGCAGTTCACCACTGCCTATACTCCACAACAAAATGGTGTGGCAGAGAGGAAAAATCGCACCATTGTAGAGATGGCCAGATCGATGCTTCAAACAAAGCATCTAAGCAATATGTATTGGGCTGATGTTGTAAGAACCAGTGTATACATTCTAAATAGGAGTCCTACTTCGAGTTTGAAGGGGATCACTCCTTACCAGGCATGGTATGGCAAGAAGCCAAATGTAAAACATTTCAGAGTTTTTGGTTCTTTAGCATATGCACACATTCCTGATGAAAAAAGGAAAAAGCTTGATCCCAAGAGTCAAGCATGTATTTTTATAGGATATTGTGAGTCTACCAAAGCCTATAGACTCTACAATCCGAAGACCCATAAAATTTTCCTTTCCAGGGATGTGATTTTTGATGAAGGGGGAGAATGGGGTCATCCAAGATTTTTTGTTGATGATGAATCCCATGATGCAGGTTCTTCACAAATTCAGCAGGTGTCACCCAAGAAAGGCAAAGACACACCCCCTTCAAGCCCAAGAAGAAGTGCTACTTCAAGTTCATCAACAACTTCTCCAAGTCCTTCTCCGCAACGATCAGTCAGTTCATCACCGATGGATATTGATTCTCCATCCAGAGGTAAGAGAACATTACAACATCATCCATATTATCAGATGTTGGATAAAAATTTTTAGAGAAGATATACTAGAAGTCAAGCTAGTGAAATGAGTTCAGTTTTGCAAAGACTTGAAAATATGCATTTGTATGGAGATGATGACTCCCAAGAACCTCGGGGAGATGTAGTCAACTATGCTTTGTTGACTAGTGCACAACTTGAACCTTCTAGTTATGAGAAGGCTTGTACTCAGAAGATATGGCAGGATGCCATGAAAGAGGAAATGACCTCTATAAAAAACAATGATACTTGGGAGCTAGTAGAGCTTCCTAAAGGAAAGAAATGTGTTGGATGTAAATGGGTCTTCAAGACCAAATTCAATGCTGATGGAAGCATTGAAAGACATAAAGCAAGATTGGTAGCAAAAGGCTTCACACAGAAGTATGGCATTGACTATGAGGAGACATTTGCTCCTGTAGCCAGACAGGAGACAATCAGAACAATTCTTGCCTTAGCTGCCCACAAAGGATGGAAAATCCAACACATGGATGTAAAAAGTGCTTTTCTCAATGGGTACTTGATAGAGGAGGTTTATGTTGAACAACCTCAAGGTTTTCAAGAACAGGGTAAGGAGCACCTGGTTTATAAACTGAAAAAAACACTATATGGCCTCAAGCAAGCACCAAGAGCATGGTACTCTCGCATTGACGGCTATTTCAAGGAATATGGGTTCACCCGGAGCAAAAGTGAACCAACTCTCTACTACCTGAAACAAGGGAAAGACATCCTCATAGTATGTTTATATGTGGATGATCTCATATTTATGGGTAGTAATGATAAGATGAATATGGAGTTCAAACACTCCATGATGAAATAGTTTGAGATGAAAGATCTGGGATTAATGCACTACTTCCTAGGCATGGAAGTTCATCAGATAGATAGAGGGATCTTCATCTGTCAACACAAGTATGCTCGGGATATGATTAAGAAGTTTGCCATGGAACATTGCAAAGCAGTTGCAACTCCAGTTGGACATGGGATCCAATTGAGCAAAAATGATGGAGCACCAAAGGTTGACATGACCACTTATAGGAGCATGGTTGGGAGTTTGATGTTTCTCACCAACACAAGACCTGACATTCAGTATGTTGTTTCTCTTATCTCAAGATTTATGGCTAATCCATCCGAGCTGCATTTGCAAGCAGCTAAAAGAATTCTCAGATATGTAAAGGGTACATGGGATTTTGGAATCCATTACCACAAATGTAATGTTGTCAAGTTAGTTGGCTTCAATGATAGTGATTGGGGCAGCAATATAGATGATAGGAAATCTACATCAGGGAACTGTTTTAGTCTAGGGTCAGGACTAATTACATGGAGTTCCAAAAAGCAATCTGTTGTAGCATTGTCATCTACTGAGGCTGAGTATATAGCCGTCACATATGCTAGTACTCAAGCCCTATGGTTGAGAAAAGTCCTAGAAGAGATTGGAGAACAACAAAGTGGTCCTACAAGAATCTACTGTGATAACATAAGTGCCATTCAGTTGGCATATAATCCAATCCACCATAGCAGAACAAAACACTTTGATATGAAGTATCACTTCATCCGAGACATGGTGGAGCAAGAGATTGTTGAGCTTAAATATTGCAGCACTTTGGAGAACATTGCAGAAATCTTCACCAAAGGCATGGCTAAAGCTCAATTTATAAAGCTGAGAGACTGTCTAGTCAGTCCTCTCAACTAGATTAACTTATAAACGCATGTCTGGTCTAAAGTTGATAACCATAGATTTTTCTTTGAGTTCTTCTGTTAGATCATGTGAACCTATATAAGGGTTAGTTCAAAGTATACTGGATATATATATATGAAAATTAATGTTCAGAATTTAGGCTCAGTTTATTTATTTACATCTTTCGTAACTTAGGCCAAGTCAATCATTTATTCAATAATTCACGTTTAGACAAATTAATCCTCTCAACTTTTTAAATTTTTATAAGATTTATTAATTGATTTTTAAATGATAAGACCCTTTCCTGGCACACGATTATCTTAAAATTAATCAGTGTTTAACCAAGAATTAAGGCATCTAGGCAAAACATTTACCAGTTAAAATTTGAGCACCTAGGTGAGTGCTTACCATTGGATCTAGTTTGCTTTTAGTGTTGCCGTTGAGATCTCAGAATCTACATGGTAGTTAGTTCAAATATATAAACGCATGCTAAATTAACTTGATCAACCTTGAAAACCTTGGGTTAGCAAGACTCTTTATTTAAATGCTTATCCCTAAGATTAAAAACCTTATACTTATCGATGTAGTATTATTGATCAATGCATTTAACCCATACATAATTCAGGTTTGATAAAATTAATCGATGATTAAAACGTTAATAATATTTCATTAAAACATAGGTAATTAAAAACCACTTATCTCTCCATGTGTTTGCCATTAGATCAAATAACGGATGCACGCACCCATTGGATATTTTAATTAATCCTTCGCCCAAAAGAACTTGGCATAATTAACCTTCGAACATTTCATGAAAGCATCACCATAAGATTAACTGGATATGGGTGCAGTTGTTGATCTTCTTTGGATATCTTAATTACCTAATAACCTTTACCATTTTATCTTTTGGTCACTTTGATTGTGTGCTGCCATTGGATTTGGGCAGGTTGGAGCACCGTCGTTGGATCAACCATAAATGCGCACTTCGTATCTCAAAGGGGGAAAGTTTGATCTTGATGAAGCACGACCATTGGATCTGGGTATAGATGAGAATGACCATTAGATTTGGATTTGACCATACCTTCATCAATGATCACTCTATTAATTTTTGATAAATTTTTGGAAAGCTCTACTATCAGATCTGATGGGGATCAACACTACCGTTGGATCTGCCAAAGGTGGGGGATAGCTATATTTAATTAATATGTGAGCCTTTAACCAATCATTAAAATTATTGCAAGCACTGCTGTTAGATCACATTGATAAGGAGCACAACCATCGATATATTTTAACTTGCAAGATTTATAACTGATGGGCGCATAAATTTTTGGAGCTAATGATTGGTCATCTTGATTGGTACACGACCATTAGATTTATCCAGCTTTGAGCGCATCCATTGATATCTTTTAACCTGCACAAATTTTAAATCATAGGGGCACATAAAATTATGGTTAACCTTGGTTACTCTTGGTAAGAGCGCATCCGTCAGATTAGAATGGTTTGAGCACTGCCCTTGGATTTGTAAGATCTACCCGTTGTTTAAAATGAAAGGGGTGCATGACCCTTGATTAAATCTTCATTAAGGCTTAGGTTTTGAACTTTTTAAATATTGGTTAAATTAAAGTGCGCGCATCCATTGGATTAGCCGTGGACCAAGCGCTATCGATAAGATCTTTAAAATTGCTCGATTTTTAACCGAAGGGGGCGCATAACCCTCAATTTCAAATGCGATTAATTTTGACCCTAGGTTTATTTATTTTTTACTTAGGCCTGAATGTTTTTAATTGATTTTATTATGGACCTAAGGACTTAGAGTATTTATTTGGCAAATATTTCATTTGATTTGAATATATAACCCCTTTTAATAATTGGACAATGTTAACGGTCAAGGGGGATCTCTTTAAAAGAATGTTTGATTTATCTTTTGAATTTTATAAGCCTTTTAATAATTAGACATCCTTAACAATCATTTTTAATGTTTAAAAGGTATTCAATTCAATTCAACGGTCAAGGCCATAGCTTTAACTTGGATTTATCCTTATTACTTAGGGAAAACAAAGCTTTTTATAACGGTTCTTTGAGGATCAAATATTAAAAATCAACCTTTAAAAATACAATGCAACAAAGACCAACAAATTTGGTGAAAATATTGAAACTAAAAATTCAAATTTGGGGGCATCTGATGTTGAGTCAATTTTGGCTCCAACAGGATGAAATGGACACTCCATGAATAAATCTATTGGACTACATTGCACCCATCACAGATATATGGTGATATACATAGTACTATGCTACTACCCACAAATATGCTATGAGATTGTTATCAACTTGTTACAATGAGGCCCTTTTATATATAGGAAGATAGGTTCCTTGGCCAACAATCTACCTAGCTGTACAAGGGACACCTTACACATATACTGCTTGCACATTGACACTTGTACATTTATTATATTGCATGAAGTAACTAGATAAATTCCCATTAAAGTAAATATAATATCCTAAGTATATACCTAGGAAGGTACATTCACATGACCCAAATTATGTAATATACTTTATATCTAGCATGACCAAGCATGAAATGGCCTTGTACCATATCAACAATCTCTTCCTACTCATGTTATTATCAAGGGCCATATCCATTCCTAAAATTTCTCTATTTTATTGGGTTGAACCCCATTGGGGCTTCCCATTTAAACAAATCTACAAAAATAAGAGTATACTTGTAACATCCCCAAAAGCTAACCAACCAGAGAGATATTTTATTTTAAAAGAACTTCTTAAGGTTCTTAGTAGTATCCATGGAACACATTCAATGACTAGACATACCCATATTTTGAGTCTAAGATGTTGCAGATATCACTCGAGTGGACATGAGAGGCTGAGCTCCCATAAGTAACTAAGGTTCACATCAAATACCTTCATGGTATTGATGATACTTTTGAAAGGTCTCCCCACATTTTTGGCATTCTCTATGAATGTAGACTTCTTGACTTTAGCATTATCCCTTATTGGTCTTTAGAGAGGGTAATGCTAATTCTTTCTCCTAGATATAAGTTAGTCTATGTTGGGTCCATCAGGCATAATACCTTAGTATTAGTTTAACTACACCTCTATGGTGATACCTTAAAATTCATACCCATCTTTCCCATATCCATGATGGGTTTCTAAGCAACAATCACTCTACATGATTGTATTCTCATGGACACAAGAACTAGGTGTTGCTACCCCACAACAACCAAAGTTAAAAGGAGAGTATTAGACAAGGTTATCTTTATATCCCTTACCAAAGAAGCCCCTAACTCTCTCTATCTCTCTCACTCTGCAAGCATTAAAACAAAAGCATATTCCATGAAGAAAGCAAAACTAATCATCTTAAGCTTGTAAATTAAATCTGTCAAAGACTTTAGATTAAGTAATAGCATGGATAAGAACCATAAAACCATTCATCAACATGGCACCATATATTCATCCAACTAAAGGTCTAGATTACAAAATAATAGTCTTTGCTTCTATTACATTAAATCCTCTTTCATCAGGAGATATTTTCAATAGTACTCCAAGAATAATTGAAGAATTAATTTAGCATGATCTGACATCTTCTTCCCTTGGCCTTCATGGTAGTTGATAGGAAGGCAGGGATAAAAAACTCAATTATAGGTATTTTTGAGTGTTGTTTTCACCCGATTGTGAAAGCACACTCTCCTGTAGGATCCGAGTCCTAAATCCTCTGCTTGCAAAGAAAAAACAATTTCTCCAAGGTTCCTGTTATGCTGATTTTTGATTATCAATGATGCTGTTAAAATAAAATGCTAGGAACACCTTAGGGTTTGCAAATGGATGTTAACAAGGGGCACTATGGTTTATTAACCTTGAATTTTTAGTGGACTCAAAATGAATAAAATCTATTTTCACCTTTAGTTTCGATGGATTTTCAGCTTTTTTATTTGAATACAGTAATTAAACTGCTGAAAACAAAGTACGGGTTTGAAAAGCAAAACAAAATAAATAAAAATAAGAATAAATTACAGTCAGAAAGCTGTCATTAATTAGATGAAACCGAATATACTGAGGATTTCTACATACAACCTAACCTAATGAACCTGCACATTCACACAATCCAAATAGGCTAGGTGCGGGTCTCGAGGGTTTCTACTGTAATTCCAGATTCAAGCGTTCGCATGAAGCAACCAAGAGATCTTGCATTAAAATTCACCTAAAAGCCTAAGAAATCTGGAAGGGAAAGATAGACATTAAAATCATGTATGCAAAAGTGACTCCTTATTTCTCATCAATGAGATGCCAACTTTCTGTATTTTATATTAAATGATAACTCAATTACACTCAAAAAATGTTCCAGGGCATAAAAGTTCTAGAACAATGAAGGAAATTGCCCAAGTATAGGCCCAGAATAGCATGAAGCTCTTGTCTCTACAACTCTGTAATCGGCAATTTCCAACCCCTCCTTCAATCTGCATTTCTGGTTTTATAGTAGTGCAATGGCTCTTCGATTCCCTTTGTCGCTTCATTTCGTCTTCCTGCAAATGACCTTTCAAATTCCCGCTTTTCCTTGCTTTTAATTCATACTGGATGCCCAAACACGTGAAATTTTCCACTGCATGTAACGTTCCTGCAATTTCGACACTTGTACGCCACGTGTCCTGCATTTCCTGCGCCTTTCGTAACGCTTTTCTACGAAAATCTTGACAAAAATTGCATGCCGCCTGTTCAGCTTCTTAGCCGCGATAACGCGACATGTCGCGAAATCGTGACACGTCACGATATCGCTACACTCCTTCCAGCCGTATGTCTTTGGCAGCTCCTCGTAGCGATATCGTGACCACTTTTACCTTAAAATTCCTCTTCATGAAATGGTAGCGATATCGCTACCACTTTGACTTTGGGCTTTCTTTTCATGAAATGGTAGCGATATTGCTACCACTTTGAATTTGAGCCTCCCTTCATGAAATTTGTAGCGATATCGCTACCATTTTGAACTTTGAGTCTTCTTTCCGCAAGGCATAGCGAAATCGCTACCGTTTCTCCATCGGGCCTCCTTGGCAACTTTACGTTGCGACATCGCGACCATTATCATTCTCTTGCCCTCTTTCGACAAACTATCGTGATATCACTACCGCTTTTATTTTCGAACCTGCTTGCCACAAACCGTCGTGATATCGCTACCGCTTTTATCTTCCGTATGCCTTGGCAAAACCTGTCGCGATATCACGACCATTTTCTCCGTCCGTACAGTTTGCCAAAACATGTCGTGAAATTGTGACCATTTTCTCCGTCCGTACACCTTTGCTGCAATCGGTCGCGAAATCGTGACGTCTCTCCTCTTCGAGTCCTTTAGCTGTTTCCTATCGCGATATCGCGACGTTTTTCCGCTTCCGTACACCTTTCCAAAACACGTCACGAAATCGCGATAGGAAACATCCTTTTCCAACGGCGTGTCACGATTTCGTGACATCATTTATTTTCTTCTCAACAGCATGTCGCGATTTCGTGACACCTTTTCTTTTCTCCTCAGCGACATGTCGCGATTTCGCGACAACTTTCAATTTTCTTTTCTCTCCTCTTTGGCAGCGATGGAGCTACATGTCACGATTTCGTGACAACTTTCCTGTTTCGCAGCGATGGCGCAACCAGTCGCGATTTCGTGACATGTCGCGATTTCGCGACACCTTTCAACACTTAGGCATTTTTTCCTCTTTTCTTCAATTTTAGCATCTGGGTCACCGAGATTCTTCTCTGCAAGCCTACAAAAAGGTGGGTCCCCAATTTTGGGGTGTGTTGTGGATCAACCACAACAAATGGCGACTCTGCTGTCAAATGCTCTTGAGCATTTTAGTAAGAACCCAACCTGAAACATATCACAAACTTGAAAACACGTGTTAGCACATATGCAATATAACAAATGCTCAAAGATCAAAAGTACATGAATTATCAGAATCATCAAGTATTAGCTCAATGTGTGCAATGAATTTCTTTTCCTATTATTTGAAATTTGATCCACATTCCATTATCAGTTTTGCATGAATGCATATGTGGGATGGCGAATGATTTGTGCACCCTAATGAATATGCTAGGAGATATTTTGCTTTTATAAAGGCCTAGTCCTTCTTCTATTATCAGGTACAAGCATTCAAGATTTCCAAACCCTCTTAAGATCCACTAATTCATTACCTTATTGTATCCCAAAGTTGGTTATGAGTCCCTACTATCCGGAACCCATGTGCAAGTGAATGTGAAATCAGAACTTTGGGGAATCAGACTCCCAACCAACCGAGATGAGAGTTTAACCCTATCCTTACTATTCTTATTTAGAGTTCATTACCTCACTTTGAGCAAAATAATTAAACCAATTATGGAAGAAATGGTCATGCTAGTCTAACCCTCTAGACAATCAGTGGTCTTGTTTTTTAGGCAAGACATGATGCCATGCATGGGCATATCTAACCCCACGATCCAAAACTTATCTCCATTTCTTTGGACCTTGGGGATGACTACCCATCCTTTGTAGAGGACAAGTAGTACGATCCTTACAATCCAAAATAAAGATGAGATGGGAAAAAAATATTTATTTATTTATTTTATTTTTTTTATTCTTGGACCTTGGGGATGACTACCCATCCTAGTTAGGGACATGTAGTACGATCCTTACAATCCAAACTTTAGATGTAAATGGAAAATATTAATTTTGTTACTTAGACCTTGGGGATGACTACCCATCCTTTGTAGAGGACAAATAGTACGATCCTTACAATCCAAGACTGATTATGAAATGAGACATAAGAGCTTTGGGGAATCAGATTCTCAACCAACCGAGATGAGAATTTATGCCCTATCCTTACTACTCCATGTGGGTCAAATCAAAGCTTTGGGGAATTGGATCCTCAACCTAAGTTTGATGAGGATTTAACCCTATCCTTACTACTCTGATTTTAGGCTTTAAGCTCTATGGAAGTGGTCAAAACCACTGTTTTAAGGATCATGTTGCATAATAGGATAGACATGAAAAACTTCATTTCGCCCAACCTTTTCCTCCAAGTTAGGTTTTGATCATTTTTCTCAAGATCCTTTTTAATGAATGAGACGTGCTTGGTTCTAGATATCTCAAGACTCAGTTTCCAACCTTAGGATTTACTTACATATATGTTATAACACAACCCTAAGAGGATTTGACATACTTTAATGGCTTGTACCTAAGATGCATATGTAACTAAGATGAGATGTATGTAAGGTGAGATGGAACATGAATGCATTATTTCTTGAATTGCAAATGAAATGATTTGTCATGCAAAACCGACTCTTTCATGTATCACAAAATCAAACAATATAACTTAAGATGTTTTATGTTACTTGTGGAGCTTTTACAAGACAATTCCAATATTTCATATTCTCCTGATTTTAGGCATAAGTTGACATTTCAAATTTATCAAAATATGTCAAATAAAATCAAACACACGATTTAAATCCTAATCCAAATAGCAATCCCAAAATGAAAACTTGAAAACACAAACCAAAACCCAAAAAACCAAAATCTATATACAAATGTACAATATAATACAAGATGATGCAAAGCTTGGATTATCACTTTCCTGGATCCCAAACATGATTAGAACATTTCAACAAAAATATAACATGATATGCATGCCAAATGTTGTGGGAATCCAACACAAACAAGACTAGACCAAACAATGCAACAAACTTCAACTTTCCTCTCTCACCCCACCAATCCAATTTAGTTCCATTAGTATTCTCATAGGTGGGATTCAAATTCTCAAATTGATTAGACAATGATTGATTTTCAATTTTATTATGTCCATTCTCTAAAACTACCCATTTCATAATTCCATCCTTGATTTAGAATTAGGCTATCTTTTTCAAATATGCAATTTTGTAAGTAAGAGCCTATTTCTACAAATTTCAAAGCCAAATCATTTTCCAAATTTGTAGGCCAATCAAATTTGTGTAACAATTTACAAGCATCTAGGATATTTACTAAATTAGGATCATTAAAAGTTTTTACCCTAGATTCAATTAGTAATTGTTGATGAATTTGGTTTAACAATTCAAGTGCATCAACTTCTTTTCCATTCATTAAAACCATGCTATTAAAGGTGTGATTAAAAATTATACCTTGTTTTTCATTTACCTTTAATGACATTTCATCATAAACATCAATCAAATTCAAAACATGGTCATGCAAATTTTCACCCAAATGTTTTTGGTCAAAGTGTATGTCCCATGATTCATCTTGATGATCCTTCATTTGAGCTGCTTCCAATTGATCAATCTCTTTGTCATTTGGTTCTAATTCTTTGTTCACTATCCATGGTATCTCTTCATGTGAGGTGGAAGTTTCAACATCCTGCAAATCAAGTGAAATATGAGTTTCATCTATAAAAGTGTGAGAAAAGAATGCATTATCATACCTCCCCCAACCATTATAAAAATTATCTTCCAAATTTGAGGGATGAAACTCCATGGTATTTGTGACATGATCTTTTGGTTCATTCATAAATCCTTTTCTTTCTTTGTCCTTGGCAATAAGATCATCATAATCTTCCAAAATTTGATGAGATTTGAAACCCTCTTCCAAAACATCCTCAAATTGTACAGGAGTTGTAATATCTTCCTTTGAGTAGGCAATTATGTTGTCCTCTATATCAATTGGCACACAAGCTTCATTAGTAGTTTTGGAGAGAGTGTAGTCTTCCCACTTCTTCCAAGAATCATAATAATCATCTTTCAAAATCAAGTGGTGACGTTCAACTACTTCTTCAACATCTTCCCATTCATCAATGTGTTTCTCATCAAATTCATCTTCACCTTCCTTAGATGGTTCAATTATTTCCAAAAGTGGGTTATTTCTTGAATTCAAATTTATAAGGCTATCATTGTCCAAATTAGTAACCCATGATTCAATTTTATCACAATTTGGAGGGTGAAGAATTTCTTGATCTTTAATTGTACACATCTCATCAATAGTATCTTCCAAGAACAAGTGGTGAAACTCTATCATATCTTCAAATTCATTTATTGGTTTTTCTTCAATTTCACTTTCAACCACTTCATTCAATTCTATAGTGGGTTCCATCTTATCACATATATCAAACATTGTTGAACTTAGAACCCCTTCATCTAGATAATCATGTATCTCTACATGATCCTCACTAGTGGATGTTGTCTTAGCAATTTGCACCTCCTCTTGGACTACATCTAAGGTGGTTGTAAGATTTGGATATTCAAATTCATCCCCTTGATCATTTACCTTAGATATCATTGGAGTGGAGGGTGCTATGTTTGATGGTTGGTGTAGGTTGGCATCAAAAGGACTATCTCTCATATGAACATGTTGTGCCTTTTCTTCTTCAAGACCTTGTCGTTCTATCTCTTCTAAGACCTCCTGGATTTTCCCTAGGGACAAACCACTCAGTTTTTCCTCAATGAATGAAGCAAGTGTGGGGTGTATGGCTCCTAGGTATACTTCCATGGCTTCCTCCTCTGATGTGCCAAAATTTTCCCACATTTGGGAATGCAACTCACGAAATCTTCCATTGAATTGACTCCAGGATTCATTAGGCTCCTTACATATGGAGGTAAACTGATTTTTTAAGATTTCTAAGTCAACCTGATTACCAAAGTGATAAAGATAGGCTTCTTCTAATTGTATCCAAGAAGTCCTAACCTCCATGGGTAGTTGGAAATACCAAAAGAATGGTCTATCATCCAAAATGTATGCAAATAACCCACAAGCTACCTCCTCATAGAAAATCTGACATTGACATAATGCATTCTTGTAGACATGCAATTTTTGCAAGTATCCTAGTGGCACCTCTTGATTAAAACACCGTAAAAAATCCAATAACATTGTAGGAATTTGATATGGTACCACAGGTATAGACAAACCCTTATAATGATCCTCTAATATTGATACCATTCTCTCTCTTAGAGACACTAGTTTTTTTCTTAAGGATACCCTTTGCTCCTCAAGTGTTGCCATTAGTGAACTTAAAATGTAATCTTAGAACCAACTCTGTTGAATATTCAACCTGCAATGTATAAACAAAAATCACGTTAGCATCAAAGAAGAGATGTATTCCTTGGAATCAAATGAAAAGTAATTGCATGAAATAACACTTTGTTAGTCAAGACCAAAATTTTCAAAATTAAATTAAATCACTTTATTTTTGTATGAACAATCCAAATGTGTTGTAAAGCTCTTAAGCAATTTTAAGCATTTAAAATCATGATGAAATAAACCGTTTCATGCCCTCCTTCTAGCGCCAATATGTTGAGTGGTGTTTTCACCCGATTGTGAAAGCACACTCTCCTGTAGGATCCGAGTCCTAAATCCTCTGCTTGCAAAGAAAAAACAATTTCTCCAAGGTTCCTGTTATGCTGATTTTTGATTATCAATGATGCTGTTAAAATAAAATGCTAGGAACACCTTAGGGTTTGCAAATGGATGTTAACAAGGGGCACTATGGTTTATTAACCTTGAATTTTCAGTGGACTCAAAATGAATAAAATCTGTTTTCACCTTTAGTTCCGATGGATTTTCAGCTTTTCATTTGAATACAGTAATTAAACTGCTGAAAACAAAGTACGGGTTTGAAAAGCAAAACAAAATAAATAAAAATAAGAATAAATTACAGTCAGAAAGCTGTCATTAATTAGATGAAACCGAAGATACTGGGGCTTTCTACATACAACCTAACCTAATGAACCTGCACATTCACACAATCCAAATAGGCTAGGTGCGGGTCTCGAGGGTTTCTACTGTAATTCCAGATTCAAGCGTTCGCATGAAGCAACCAAGAGATCTTGCATTAAACTTCACCTAAAAGCCTAAGAAATCTGGAAGGGAAAGATAGACATTAAAATCATGTATGCAAAAGTGACTCCTTCTTTCTCATCAATGAGATGCCAACTTTATGTATTTTATATTAAATGATAACTCAATTACACTCAAAAAATGTTCCAGGGCATAAAAGTTCCAGAACAATGAAGGAAATTGCCCAAGTACAGGCCCAGAATAGCACGAAGCTCTTGTCTCTGCAACTCTGTAATCGGCAATTTCCAACCCCTCCTTCAATCTGCATTTCTGGTTTTATAGTAGTGCAATGGCTCTTCGATTCCCTTTGTCGCTTCATTTCGTCTTCCTACAAATGACCTTTCAAATTCCCGCTTTTCCTTGCTTTTAATTCATACTGGATGCCCAAACACGCAAAATTTTCCACTGCATGTAACGTTCCTGCAATTCCGACACTTGTACGCCACGTGTCCTACGTTTCCTGTGCCTTTTGTAACGCTTTTCTGCGAAAATCCCGACAAAAATTGCATGCCGCCTGTTCAGCCTCTTAGCCGCGATAACGCGACATGTCGCGAAATCGCGACACGTCGCGATATCGCTACACTCCTTCCGGCCGTATGTCTTTGGCAGCTCCTCGTAGCGATATCGCGACCACTTTTACCTTAAACTTCCTCTTCATGAAATGGTAGCGATATCGCTACCACTTTGACTTTGGGCTTTCTTTTCATGAAATGGTAGCGATATCGCTACCACTTTGACTTTGAGCCTGCCTTCACGAAATTTGTAGCGATATCGCTACCGTTTTGAACTTTGAGTCTTCTTTCCACAAGGCGTAGCGAAATCGCTACCGTTTCTCCGTTGGGCCTCCTTGGCAACTTTACGTCGCGACATCGTGACCATTATCATTCTCTTGCCCTCTTTCGACAAACCGTCGCGATATCGCTACCGCTTTTATTTCCGAACCTGCTTGCCACAAACCGTCGCGATATCGCTACCGCTTTTATCTTCCGTACGCCTTGGCAAAACCTGTCACGATATCGCGACCATTTTCTCCGTCCGTACAGTTTGCCAAAACACGTCGCAAAATCGTGACCATTTTCTCCGTCCGTATAGTTTGCCAAAACACGTCGCGAAATCATGACCATTTTCTCCGTCCATACAACTTTGCTGCAATCGGTCACGAAATCGCGACGTCTCTCCTCTTTGAGTCCTTTAGCTATTTCCTGTCGCGATATCGTGACATTTTTTCGCTTCGTACACCTTTCCAAAACACATCGCAAAATCGTGACACTTCTCATCCTTTTCCAACGGCGTGTCGCGATTTCGCGACATCATTTATTTTCTTCTCAACAGCATGTCGCGATTTCGCGACACCTTTTCTTTTCTCCTCAGCGACATGTCGCGATTTCGTGACAACTTTCAATTTTATTTTCTCTCCTCTTTGGCAGCGATGGAGCTACATGTCGCGATTTCGTGACAACTTTCCTGTTTCCGGCAGCGATGGCGCAACCAGTCGCGATTTCGTGACATGTCACGATTTCGCGACATGTCGCGATTTTGCGACACCTTTCAACACTTAGGCATTTTTTCCTCTTTTCTTCAATTTTAGCATCTGGGTCACCGAGATTCTTCTCTGCAAGCCTACAAAAAGGTGGGTCCCCAATTTTGGGGTGTGTTGTGGATCAACCACAACAGGTATGAATGCATTCTACATGATTTAATGCATAACAACACATTTGAAAGAAGCTCATACTTCTTTCCCCAAAATAATTTCCACAAATATTTTAATCCCAAGCCTTGAAATCCTATTCAAAACAATTCCATAAAGAAAAACTCAAGCAAATAAGCCCATATTTCTTTCCAAAATAATTTCCACAATTATTTAAATCCATAACACGTCTACTTCATAGGTAATATAAGCCCATACTTTCCAAAATATTTTCCACAATATACAATTCAAAACACATCTATTCCATAAGCAAAAGAAGCTCCTACTTATTTCCAGAATATTTTCCACAAATATTTAAGTCCAAACCATACAAAAAAATCATAACTAAATTAATTCATCATTAGTTATAAATCAATCCAATATAATCAAGTCTTTTCATTCATTTACAAGACTAAATATTTAATCTATCATTTGATTAAATACCAATATAATATATCTTCTGATTAGTTGCAAATCTAAATATTGATATAAGTTAATATGTCATTTGATTAAATGCAATCTAAGAATTAAAATGAATAAATATTTCATTAGATTAATTGCCAAACTAATCTATCATTTGATAAATACCAATCTAATCTATATTTTGATTAGTTGCAAAACTAAATATTGAGATAAGTTAATCTATCATTTTATTAGTTGCAATATTAGCCAGCCTCTACCAGCAGAGGTGCAACTTGAACTGGCAGGACTATCATGGATTCAACAACTAGATTATGAGGCTCTGCCCTTCAAATGCAGAGTTTGTCACAAATATGGGCATTTGGCTCGGTTTTGTCCAAATGATTTGAGCACAAAAATGGAGGCCCCGCTTGGAATGCCAAATCGTCCCAGGGAGGGTAGGTCAACTCTAGCCAAAGAACCAACCAGTACCCCTCAAGGTAAATATGTTCAGAAATATGGCTTTGAACAACCCAAAATAAGGAGAAAGCAAAAGAAAAATGGTAAGGAGCAAGCACAACTCAAGCCAGCTAATAGGTATGAAATATTTAAGTCATTAGTGGACCAAGAGGATCAAGTTATGGAAGGTGTGGATGCAAACACTGAAGCCATTAACATCCCTACTCAAGCTTCTCCTTCATCTCCCATCGCCACAGAATAGCTCATTGAGTACACTGAGTTACCACTGTCAGAGAATGCAGTGGCATTGATACTGCACACCCAAGTGCAGCCCACAATCAAGGATTTCAGCATGAGAGTAGCAGAAAAGAACAGAGAAAGGCCACCCCTAGGGATAACTCAGGTGGAAAAGCGATAAAAAAATAGCATTTCTCAAGGAGCGGGTAGAAAGTCAAATAAGGACCTGCTAGCAGCTCAAGGAGACAAGCTGATCACTGGAGGATCGGTGAGGACAATTGATTCTTACTGCTCTCAAGGTTTTCAATGATTATTCAATCTTGGAATGTTAGGGGTTTAAACAGTAGAACCCGTCAATCTGCTATTCAAAGACTCTTAGGAAAATGTAAAACAATTTTTTTTCTTATCCAGGAGACAAAAATGTCTTTAGATCTTATGTGTAAAAAAGTTAATAGAATCTGGAGGGGCATTGGTCATATGGATGTGGCTACCCAAGGTGCCTCAGGGGGGATTGTTACTCTTTGGAACTCTCTGTAATGGACTGCAATAGAACATATAGCTTGGAGGGGTGTTATCACATCTCATTTTAGGAATAATGTCACAACTGAACATGTTTTAATCACAAATTTTTATGGGGCTCAAAACCTTGATGGCCAGAGGCTCCAATGGAAAGCTGTACATAACATGAGGTCCTCCAGGGAAGATTTAGACTAGATTATTGCTAGGGATTTTAATGCTAAATTATCTTCTCGATATCAGGAAGGTGGAACCCCAATTTTGGATCCAGGGGATCGACTTCTGATTGCCCAAGTCCAAGCCTTTCAGTTAGTGGATATTAAAGGCCCTGGAACCTACTTTACTTGGACTAACAAGAGGAGGGAACCACATAGCAGGAAGGTAAATCTAGACCATTTTTTGGTCTCAGAGGAGGCATTTGTAAAGTGGAATACTAAATTCTAGATTTTGGAGGGTCCAGTTTCAGATCACTTTCCCATTTTGTTGGAGGGAGGGACTATGACAGGGCAGCATCACAAACCTTTTAAATTTGAGAATTTTTGGTTACAAAAAGAGGATCTTTGAAAGAAAATTCTGCAGTGGTGGAAAGAAGGTCGTCTACCTTTTGGGACAACAATGTTTAGATTCCACAGACAGCTTCATTTTGTCAAAGCTCAACTGAAACTATGGAGGCAAGCTAACAAGTCATATTTCCAGCTCCAAAGAGCTCCCTTGGTG
The DNA here is from genome assembly GCA_028583015.1 of Wollemia nobilis. Lineage (NCBI taxonomy): Eukaryota > Viridiplantae > Streptophyta > Pinopsida > Araucariales > Araucariaceae > Wollemia > Wollemia nobilis. Next base: position 19,407,828 of record JAQPPZ010000521.1, read on the forward strand.
GCCAGATGGGATGAGGTTCAAAAACACTTTAGGGAAGGAACAATTATAGAGTAGCTCAAAACTGAGGATGATGCCTTGCGTAAAGCGGTTGAGGACATTGATAACCAAGAGGAGACTTACTAGAAACAGAGAGCAAGAACCACTTGGTTATTAGAAGGTGATAGAAATACCAAATTTTTCCATCGGTCAACTTGTGCTAGGAGACAGATGAATAACATGGAAGCCCTTCAAGGTGAGAATGGAAACTCCTTTGATACTCTTCCTGGTATGCATTCCCATTCAATGGATTATTTTTCTAAACTTTTTAAGGGAAGTATGGAGCAAGATGTAGAGGCTCAAAATGAAGTTATTGATGTCATACCCTCTGTTATCTCTGAAGAAGAAAATCATACCCTTCTTAGACCCATTGATAGAGATGAACTGAAGAATGTGGTCTTTGGAATGAGCACAGGAAAATATCCAGGTCCAGATGGCTTTCCTATTGAGTTTTTTTAGGCATTTTGGGATACTTTGGAGGAGGATGTTTTGGCTATCACAGAGGAATCCAGAGGTAATAAAAGAATGCTTAAGGCATTAAATCATACCTTCATCACTTTAATTCCAAAAGGGGAGGAGGGGGCTCATATTTTTGATTTTAGACCTATTGCCTTATGCAACGTGATTTATAAAATAATCACAAAGATAATGGCTGAACGGCTAAAACCTCTCCTTCATAAAATTATCTCCTCAGAGCAAGGGGGTTTTGTAGAGGGTAGACAGATCTTGGATGGGGTGGTTCTTGCTCAGGAGGCAATCCATACAATGCAAAAATCTGGTAATAAAGGAATGTTCATTAAATTGGATATGTCAAAGGCTTATGATAGGGTGGAGTGGAGTTTCTTGTCAAAGATGATGGCAGCCTTTGGTTTCTCTCAGGACTAGATAGATTGGGTCATGAGTTGTGTTTCTACACCGTCTTATTCTGTTTTAATCAAGGGTCTTCCCTCGCATCCTTTTGGAGCCACACGTGGACTTCGTCAAGGGGACCCTTGCTCTCCCTATATTTTCCTCATTTTTGCTGAAGGATTAGGTAGACCTTTCTTGAGGAGAAGACATCAAGGCTTGCTAGCAGGTATCAAGGTGGGTGAGGAAATTTTGACTCACTTACAGTTTGTGGATGATACAGGATTGTTTGGAGTGGCCAGCTTCAGGGAAGCTAGAGTAATCAGAGATACTCTTAATGTCTACCTTAGGGCTTCAAACCAAGTCATCAATGATAAAAAATCCAAAGTGGTATTTTTCAATCTTGACCAAAGGCTACAGGACAGAGTTATAGAGATCTTGGAATTCACAAGGACTTCTCTTCTAGTGGTTTACTTGGGGGTTCCTTTTCATTTCAAAAAATTAAAAATAGATATATGGAAGGATCTTTTGGATGGTATCAAAGATAGAATGAATCATTGGTCTCATAAATGGTTAAGCTATGGGGGTAGATTAACTTTCGTACGATCGATTATTCAGAGCCATGCCAATTTATAAATTCTCTATCCTGGCTGCCCCACATACTATATGGAAAGAGCTGGATAAAATGGCTAGAATATTTTTATGGGAAGGAGCAAAAGGGGAGAGGAAATGGGCCCTAGTTGGTTGGGATAAAGTTACACAGTCCAAGGAAAAAGGAGGGTTGGGGCTGAGAAGCTCCAAGCTAAATAATAAAGCTCTGGCTGGAAAGCTATACTAGAGGTGGATTTCCCAACCAACCTCCTTATTCAGTAGAATCATAACTAGTAAATATTTGGGTCATGTTCACCCCAATGAGGTGGGCCATTTCCCTCTGGATAGTACTGGATCCTTAGTGTGGCAGGCTCTCAAGCTTGGATCTCAGGTTATTAAAGACCAATTGTTTTGGAAAGTGGGGAGAGGGGAGAAGGCACGTTTCTAGACTGATTCATGGGACCAATACCCACCCATCATTGCTGAGTTCCATGAATTAAAACCAATTAAATCTGCCATAGAAGCCAAGGGTTGGGTCCAAATTGAAAGTTACTTCAACATTAGTCAAATGGGGGAGTATAAGTTTAAGAAGTTTAAGAGGTTGGAGGAGTGGCCAATTTCAATCCCTCCGGAGCTAGCACCCATCTTGACCAAAATCTTAACAGAAAGGTTTCTCACAGGGAGAGATGAGGAGGATGAATTAGCTTGGGGCTATGGGAACCTTGGTGTATATATAGTGAAGGACGGATACAACATGATCCTCCCAGAGCCTCCCCCACATTCATTTTCGATTGAGGATTGGAGAAAGATTTGGCATTCCAAGGGCTGGCTGAAAGTAAACTTCTTTGCCTGGCAGTTTATGCACAATGGAATTCTCACTTTTGACAATCTCATATGTAGAGGAATCATCGGTCCATCTCAATGTGTTTTATGCCACAAGAACGAGGAAACAACTGATCACCTGATGTTTGAGTGCCCTTTCACGCGTTAGATTTGGAAGCGATGGTTCTCTCACTATAAACTCCAGGTTAATGGTGACCTGAATCGCACCAATATTTGGGAAATATGGAAGAGGGGTAGATTTAAATCTAAAGATCTTCGAATTGGTTGGGAGCTTGGCTTATTCTTCATTTGGTGGCAAGTGTGGTTGGAGAGAAATGCTCGTATTTTTAGAGAAACTTTCTCCTCGCTAGATGGAGTTTGGCAGGTCATCTGGAGCAAAGCCACAAAAACTATTGCCGTCTATGCTAAAGAGGAAATTCAGGTTGGTCCTGGGCCACTGGAAGAGAGAGTTGAAGAGCAAGAGAGACAGGACATAGCTAGCTGGAAACCACCCCCAGAAGGTTGGATCAAAATCAATACTGATGGAGCTGCAAAGGGCAATCCGGGTAGTGCCGGAATTGGAGTGGTTTGTTGGGATCATGCTGGTTCAGTGCTCTATTGGGAACTGCAAGGCTTGGGAAGAGCCACAAACAATGAAGCAGAAGCCATTGCTATCAAATATGCTTCCATCTGGGCAGTTAATCAGGGCCACAGGAGGATAATTCTCGAATATGATTCTCAAATTCTGGTTGGAGCTCTAGACTGCATGAGGAACTTTGCTTTGAAAGCATGGAGGTTAAGGATTTTGGTCTCTCAAATCAAGGAATTATGGAGGGAATTAGATGATGTGATCCCCATTTATGTGAGCAGAGATTTAAATAAAGTGACTGATTTCCTGGCAAAGATGGGTGCTTAGAAAGAGGTGGGGGTGCAGCTACATAGTGACATGACTTTGGAGGATGAGGTGATTAGGTAGGGTCTTGAAAGATCCCTGAGATAATGAGCAAAGAAAATGCTAAGGGTGGTTTTTGTCATGATATCACGACCTGTTGCGTTGTCACGGAATTTTGAGGGAAGCTATCGTGATATTGCGACATGTTGCACCATCACGGCCTTTGGAGGGAAGCTGTCACGATATCGTGACATGTTGCACCGTCATGGCCTTTGGAGGGAAGCTGTCACGATATCGTGACATGTTGCATTGTCATGGCCTTTGGAGGGAATCTGTCATGATATCATGACTTGTTGCGCCATCGTGGCCTTTGGAGGGAAGCTGTCATGATATCGTGACATGTTGCACTGTCGTGGCCTGTGGAGGGAAGCTGTCGCGATATCGTGACATGTTGCACTATCGCGGCCTTTGGAAGGAAGCTATTGCGATATCGCGACATGTTGCGCCATCATGGACTTTGGTGGGAAGTTGTCACGATATCGCGACATGTTGCACCGTCATGGCCTTTGGAGGAAATTTTTCATGATATCGCGACATGTTTCGTCGTCGTAACATTTGGAGGAAAGCTGTCGCGATATCGCGACATGTTGCGCCATCGCGGCCACTGGAGGAAAGCTATCGCAATATCACGACATGTTGCACCATCATAGTTTTTGGAGGAAAGTTGTCATGATATCGCGACATGTTGTGCCATCGCGGCCATGGGAGGAAAGTTGTCACGATATCACGACATGTAGCACCGTCGCAGCCACTGGAGGAAAGTTGTTGCAATTTTGCGACATGTTGCTCTGTCGTGGACGAGGAAGGATAATTGTCATGATATCGCGACATGGTGCTCTGTCGCTACCAAGGAAGGATAATTGTCACGATATCGCGACATGTCACAATTTCACGACTTGTTGCCCCGTCGCGGCCAAGGATGGATAGTTGTTGTGAAATCATGACATGTCGTGAAATCGTGACATGTCGCTCCGTCGCGGTCAAGGATGGTTTGTTGCCACGATATCGCGACATGTCACGATTTCGTGACATGTCGCGATTTCGTGACTTGTTGAATTTTTGTGGTCAGAGGTGGTTTGTGCCACGTTTTCATGCCTTGTAATCTTGTGTTTTCTTTGTTTTCGACTGGGAAGGGTCTTCTCCCTTGTGTAACTGATCTTTGTTTTAATACAAGTTTTTTTTCAAAAAAAAATAAAAAATATAAGGATTAAAATAAGTTAATATTTCATTAGATTAATTGCCAAACTAATCTATCATTTGATTAAATACCAATCTAATCTATATTTTGATTAGTTGTAAAACTAAATATTGAGATAAGTTAACCTACCATTTGATTAATTGCAATCTAAGGATTGAAAATAAATTAATATCTCATTATATTAATTGCCAAACTAATCTATCATTTGATTAAATATCAATTTAATCTAAGGATTATAAATAATTAATCTATCATTATATTAGTTTCCAAACTAATATATCATTTAACTAATTGCAATCTAAGGATTAAAATGAATTAATCTATCATTAGATTAATTGCCAAACTAATCTATAATTTGATTAATTGCAATATAAGGATTAAAATGAATTAATATATCATTAGATTAATTGTCAAAATAATATATCATTAGATTATTAAATTATTCTATCCTTAGATTAATGTCAATTAAAATATTAGACCATCGTTAGATTAATCACAATCTTAGGGTTTCATTAAATTAATCTAACAATTGATCAATTCCAAATCTAAAGATTAACTTAATAATAAACTATCATTAAAACCAAAGATTAATTAATGATAATCTTCCATTTGATTGGTAGAAAATCTAAAGTTTCATTGCATTAATCTATCCTTAATTTAATTTGCAAAACTAAAGATTTATTAACATTAAACTATCAAAATAAAATCTAAGGTATACTTTGCATTAATCAAACCCTAGTTTATTAGCAACCAAGGATTAAATAGCATTAATATTTCTAAAGTAAATCTAAGGTATAATTTGCATTAATCAAACCTTAGATTACTAAAATATTAATTAATCATACAATCCAAAGGTAGCATTAGAAATAATTAAACCTTTAAAACTTTCAAGCTAAAAGCACCCGATAGCCTAGCTCACCATCCATCTTAAATAAAGCACAAAAATATTAATCTAGATAACCCAACCATGGCATAAATCAAACTCAAAAGGGCAATAGATTCATTAAACCATCCCTATGTTTGTGTACACCTACAATGACTTAATATGACCATAGATTAAGATGAAGAAAGAGCATCATGCATGCTGAGTCTTAGGCACGAACAACCAACAAGAAGGATGTCAAACACACACAACAACCTATTAGATTTTGAAGCTTTAAACTTAAAGGAAATGCACCCACAAGTATGTAAATAAGCATACAATGTTATAACTATGATAATGGCTAAATAATATGCATGAAAATATGATATAAAACTTGATACAGTGCTCAATAAATGCTCATATATGAAATATCATGAAAATATGCAATGCTCTCCAATGGAGGTTTAAACCTCTCTATTATTGTAAAATAGATCTACATTGTATCTACTACTACTCAACCTATGCACTCCAAAATCCACACACTCTTCTATTCTATGAAGGCCTATTTATAATGAGATGCAACTCTTTGCCTTCAATACACCTCACTATTCTATTCTAAGACTCATGTACATGTGGACTTCATGCACATTTACAATCATTGCACATTCTTACACTTGTGCATTTATTACATTACTTTAATAAAACACTTAACTCCTAATATACTCCTAATCTAAATATGTACCCATGATGGTACATTAGTAAGGAACCAAATAATGTAATATATTCCAACATGACCTACCTATCTAATCTTAGTTTAATATGCTCTAAAGGCTCTATAGACACCAAAACCTAGCCACTTGTCATCCATCCAAGACTTCTCACCATTTTACCCATTTATTTATATATATTTAGGCATTTTTCTTAAATATATGTAAAATATTAATATTTTAATATTATATTATATATATATTTAATAAATATAAATATTATATATGTAAATAAATCCTAGCCATATGATTTAACTTAATCCTAGCCATCCATCCACATCAATCCATGCCACACACCTGAAATTAATATCCACTCTCCAATGTGTTTTAATATTAGCCACATAATTCATATCTCTCAAACCCTAACATACCCTACTGTGGATTATTAATAGGATCCATTTTGATGGCTCAACCCCTAAGCAGTTAATACCTGAGTTTTCAAAGTAAGCAACCTAAGTATTCTACCTAAGTAATTTGAGTTCGAGTTTATCGAAGCATCCTCGTTATCCATCCTTGCTCACCCTTGCCTCTACATCTATTTCCCCATTCTAGCTTAGTGAGATCTACTTCTGTAGATCTTCACCTCTTCTCCCAAATGCCTTTGAGTGTTCCCTATCACCACTAAGCACCTTCAGATGTTTCATTCCACCGAAAAGCATTTCTAGGCACTCCCTGCCATCCAAAAGCACCCATGGGCATTTCATACTACTACCGATCACCTGCGGGCATCTCAGAACCTACTACTGAAGGCTAGAAAAGCCCTTGAGTGATGCTAGGGTATCGTTACACCGAATTCCTACAACAACCATCACAGATCAAAAAATGGTAAGTTCAACAAGGTAAATATTTCATTGTCATATTTATTTAATCTTCTCATGTCTACTTATAGTATTTCTATTACACAACTAGGGTTTGTGGTTTTATGTTTGAGGGTCTCATGTAGTGGAGCCCTCATAGTTGCTACTAATATTTTGTTGTTATTGTCTGTGTGCAAGTTTGAGAAGATACATAAGCATTGTGTAGTTGTTTAAGCTAGAGTGACCCAGTATTGGATAAGCACGAAGTCCACTCACCCCTATTGGGATTAGAAGCAATATTGAAGACACCATCAGTGTTGTTCACTAGGGTTTTGAAGAACCCTAGTTATTTTAAACATTTGTATCAAAGAAATCAATTCTTTCATTATAACATTAGAGATTTGAGGCTCCCCCCATATTAATAAAAGCATCTATTTTTGTACAATATTGAGTCTTGATTTCAATTTATCTTGTTATCTATTCTGGTGTTTCACTTTTGCATCTACAAATGGTGATTATGGTGGGAAACCTTAAGGGTTTCTCATTCTGATCTACCTTGTTTACTAATTTTTTCTTTTCTGTCTCATCTTACAGGGTTTTTAGAAGCACAAATTTCATAGTTTTCATTGGATTAATGGTTTTTTAGGATTTTTAGAAGGTTAAAGAAGGTGCACGAATGCCCTACGATGCTTGAGGGACATCCATAAATGCCTAGATGTGTTTCAAAAACACCCAGGGTGTTTTATAGAGATTTGAGGTAAAAACATAGGCTTTTGGGTAAGTTTACTATCGAATCCTAACTTTCTATTTTTACGTATTCTGGCACTTTTACATTTTTTTTAGATTTATGGATTAAAATGCACATAATTGATAAATTTGGTAAAAAAAAATTATTTTAGTTGCATCTTAGGCATTATATTAATCATTGCATTCATCAACATATTTTTTCTTAAATATTTCTTAATTTTTTGGAGTGATGCATTATTGTTTACATTTGAACTGTTAAGCACATACATTAGTTTACATCCTAGGGTTAGCGATTTCTATTTTTGTAAGGCTAAATAGGAATAATTTCAAGATACCAAAAGTATCCCCGTACTTGGATGACTCCATACGGAGGAGTATATGAACCCTCCAATTGTCTAGAGTGGGTTTTAAGTGGTGTACTTTACATCCTTTGGATAAATTGGTATTATGGATATTGGATTCTGATTTAGACTTTCGAAAGTAGTTATTTTTATAAAATTGTATGCACACAATAGAAAATTGGAAATATTTAAAAATAATCACACACTTCACAATTCACATTAAATAATAGTTTTTGGATTTCATCACCAACCATTACTTGAGATTTGGTGATGATGGCTTTCATCTCCATCCACCATTGCCATATCCAAAATATTTCATGATGCTAAATTTTGATAAGTTCAAGGGGACTGAGGACCCCAAAGAGCATGTAAGGACATTTGTACACTCATGTTTTAAAATTCAAAATGACAATGCTCTAATGCTTAGTGAATTTCCTCAAAAATTAGGAGACACCATAAAATGGTACAACCAATTTCCTAGTCATAGTATTTATGCTTTCAAACAATTGGTTGATCTATTGTTTGATTTTTTTGTCCTAAATGTTAGAAATAAAGTCTCATTGTTCGATGTGTATGCTTTAATACAACATGATGATGAGTCTATTTACAATTTTGGAAACCATTGGAGGGTTTTCATTACCAAGTTGCCATTCACCCTATCAATGAAAGAGCTTATCAAATTATTTACCAAGATTTGTCTAAAGCCCATATTTTGGATGATTTAATTATAGATATATCGATTTTGAAGAAGCTCTAGAACAGGCTAATGTCATCGAGGAAATACAAATCCAAGAGGGCATTCTTAATCCTAGACAAAGGGAATGGAAAAACAAGGGCCAATATAAAAGTAATTATTTTTGCCAATTAAAATCAACACAGGCCACTCTGACCAGTCAACCTTATTATATTTATAAAGTGGTCATGAGCCAATAGGTAATGGCTCAACAACAATCAGTACAACAACCACCACAACAAATTTTTTATCAAGCGGTACCTTTAGTATCTTAATCCATGCAAAGCACAATGCCAACTCTAGAGAACCATCCCTAGGGATAGTTTATTCAATAGAATCATAATTGCACTTCCTTTGCCGAGTCATATGATTCCCTCTTCCACAGGTTGTATGACAAAAAAAATTGCATTACCCAAAATCAGACTAGATGATCCCGCTAAACATGGAAAAAATTATCGACTTGGGGGCCATCAAGCTTGAAAACCCCCTTGCTCAACAAAACCAAAATTTTGGTATTTTTCAAACACCACTTCCTCATCATGAGGAGGTGCAACCAACTATGGGAGGGTCTAATACCAAAAATCCTCCTAATTAAGTTAATCACATCAAAAAATACCAAGGTTTTGTAGGTGCCATTCATGTGATTACTAGAGATCAACGAAAAAATCAACAAAATGCAAGGCAACAACCTCAGAAAAGTGTGTCACAACCTACCACATCACCCCCATCCAAATTTTCCCTAATACTTTATTGCCAATCCATATTCCCAACCAATAAAATCCCCCCACTCCTCCTATCAATCATCCTTCATGACCAATCATCTCATTGAGTAGTTGGTTAACCATATAACTAAAAATAGCTTCTGCAAAATTTTCAATAAATGAGCTAATTCAATAGTCTCCCCTACATGATGAAGCATTAATGGACATTCTAAAATCCATTGAATTACAATCTCAAGATCCTAATGCCTTTAGAAACTTTATAGGGAACATTAAAACATGTATGGAGCCCTCCATTACATTTTATGACTTTGATATTAGGCCAATATCATCGGAATCAATAGATCATCCATTACATATCATGACTTTAATTGACAAGAAGTCATTCAAAAGAGTTCTAATTGATACCGATTCCTCCATTAATATCATCACCATATCTTCCCTTCATCATTTGAACCTTCCTCCCTCTCATATAACCAAATCATCCTTCACCCTAAAAGCATTCAATGATGCTTTGTGTTCCATAGTTGGCACTATTGTTTTATTCATTGAAGTGGGGGTCAAAATGTTGCACACTATGTTCCTCATATTGGAAGGATCCATTACGTACAATGTACTCCTTGGAAGACCTTGGATGAGGGAAATGAGATGTGTCCCTTACATTCCAAATCGATTCCTGAAGTATGTTCATTAGGGATAAGTACATTGCATACCAGTGAATGTCAAACTATTTAAGTATTGAAATTTCATCTCAAATCCCTATGAATCCATGCTTCCTTATACCCACATTTTCCTATCATCATAAGTCAATACATCTACCACGTCATCCATTTCATCATAAAAATATTCCATTCTTGAGGAGCCCCTTATCACCCATCACCAATCATATTCATCATTAACTACATGCACATGTGGTCAAAGTTAATATACATCCTTGCCTTCCACATCATCATAATCCATTCAACAACCTTCCCAATACAATCCATCATCATCAGCCAATGTTTCACAAGTCAAGTTGATGGATTGAAGAAATATCCATCTCCACCATTCCCTGAGGCATTATCCAATCATGGTACTTCCATATCATCCCAAGTTGATGTCCACCTCACTAATCTTGGTATTGGTGAATATGTGGTCCAAGATATTACCATCACACTGCTCATCATTCCTAATGCTAAGGATTTCAATTATGCACATGACCCACATTTATCCATAGGAGTGGTTTATGACATCAGTTTAGCTCCCAACAACATAAATTTTGTATATGGGGGAATTGATTCTTCATCAAATATAACTCCCCTAGAATAACCCAAAGAACCAACACCTACCAACATCCAAAACATGTCGGGATTTCCATCCCATTATTTTTACATAGTTAATTGGCAAGGTCATGGCCTAGGATTATATGATTATGGAATGCATGAAATTATCGATGTTCCATATTGAGAAACACATGGCCATTTAGGCTTAGGTTATACTCCACTTTCCACTACCTCTTCTCTTGAACAAGCCTTCCAAAGGCTTAATCTAAATTCAAGAGAAGAAGCCCTCCACACCGATGACTCATATGATGAAATATATGAAGAATTTGAACTCATATCAATAATTTTGAATGACTCTAAAGAGGAATCAGAGCCCATCATTTCCCACACCGAACATGATGAGTTTTATCTCAAAATGGTCCCCATCCATGAGCCCATATTTTGCTTGCTTCTTCCATAGGAGTGAGCCTCCCCTACTGATGAACCACCACCTCCATCTCATTAAGCCATTTCATAAGCCAAATTTGTAACATTTGTACTTGAAAAAAAAATAGTGGTTTTCACCACTACAAAAAACATTAAAAAACAAAAAAAAATAGTGGTTTTCACCTCTACAAAAAAAAAATCAAACAAAAACAACATTTTCTCTTTTGCATTGCATGTATATAACATTTAGTTAAGTTCATTCATTTGTGTTGCTTGTTGTCATCCAAGTTACCAAGCTCCTAGCATAGGTTCTTAGGCTCCATTCACCCCTTCCAACATCATCCATTTTCCCTTAAGTCAACATGAATATTTTTGCCTTATTCACCCCACTCTGTAATCCATACAATTTGGCAAAGCCAATTCCAATTGACATAAACCTTATTGATATGGATCATATTTCTTCATCTCCATATTTCTCTAAGTTTATCTTGCCTGAGAAATTGTTAAGAGCTTCATCCAACTACATTCCTCCATCCCATCCACCTTCACCTTCACCTTCACTTTCACCTTTGAACCCCAAGGTTTTCTAAGAAGATGTATATGAGGAAAAAATAGAAGAATTTGATGATATCTTAGATGACATTCATATGATCCCTATGGTCCATAAACTTGAGGAAGGTTTCCACATGTATTAGTTTAGATAAAGGCAACACTCAAAATTTTAATCTTGGAAAAAACTTATCCAATAATGAATAAGATAAATTAATTGCTCTCATCAAGAGGAAGAAAGATATTTTTGCATGGTCCTATAAAGATATGCCTGGTCTTGACTCTAGCTTGGTTGTACATAATCTCAACATACATCCTGATGCTAAGCTAGTTAAATTAAAACCTAGAAGGATGCATCCGACCATTAACCTCTTGGTTAAAGAAGATATCCAAAATATACTATATGTGGGTTTCATCATACCCATTGATATACTGAGTGGCTCTCAAAAATGGTACCCGTTTACAAGCCTAATAGGGAAATACACATTTGCATTGATTTTTAATATCTTAACAAAGCATGTCCTAAGGATGATTTTTCTCTTCCAAAAATTGATACTCTTGTTGACACTTGCACTGGCAATGAAATGCTTTCTCTCATGGATGGTTTCTTTGGATACAACCAAATTTGAATAAATCTTGATGACCAACACAAAATAACATTCACTACACCTTGGGGAACCTTTTGTTACAAGGTGATGCCCTTTGGCCTTAAAAATGTAGGTACCACTTATCAACGTGCCATGACATACATTTTCCATGACTATATGCATAATATTATCAAAGACTATGTGGATTATCTCTTGAAAAAATCTAAAACTCGACAAGAGCATATTGGTGTGTTGGAGAAAGTTTTTGATCGACTACTAGAGAATAATGTAAGGTTGAACCCCAAGAAATGTGTCTTTGGTGTTACCTCTAGCAAATTATTAGGGTTAATTATCTCCAAAATATATATTGAGGTAGACCCAAACAAGGTCAAGGTCATCTTAGAGATACCTCCCCCAACAAACTTAAAAGAATTGTATAATTTACAAGGAAATATCCAATCAATACGTCATTTTATTGCATAAATTTTTAACAAATGCAGGTCATTCAATCACCTACTACAAAAGGGGTGCCATTTTCTTAGATAGATGAGTTTCATAAAGACTTTGATGATATAAAACAATATCTAGCTTCTTTGCCAGTATTAGCTCCTCCTCATTCAGGGATCCCATCTATCTTTATGTCTCAGCAATGGACTTTGCACTAGGGACAATGCTTGCACAAAATAATGAAGAAAATCGAGAGCAAGTTATCTATTACATTAGTCAAATATTGGTAAGCTATGAAACTAGATACACTTATGTAGAAAAATTGTGCTTAGAAATGGTTTTTTTCACTAAGAAACTTTGACATTACATGCTTAGCCACACAACATATGTCATAGCTAGAGAAAATACTCTATGTTATATGATGTCTTGCACTTACAATAACACCCACAATGCTAAATGGATAATACTTCTTACTAAATTCAACTTGGAATTCATTAGCCAAAATTCCATTAAGGGATAGGTTATAGCTGATCATCTTACAGAAGCTCCATTACCTAGTGATCATCCTTTGATTATTGAGCTCCTTGTAGACATCCAAAAGTCACACATTGCTATCTATATGTATCCATAGGTGATTCCAAATATCTCTAGGCTAGTGTAGGCTATTGTAGTCATGCGTAGTCATGTGTAGTTATACATAGTCATGCATAGTCACATGTAGTCATGCGTAGATTATCGTAGTTTGCCATAGTAGTGTGTAGACTTCCATATACCGCTTCATCAACTTTCATGTCAAAAACCCTAATAAACCTTCAAAATCACATCCCATGCATTGGGATATCCTCCAATAGCTTTATTTCACTCAAATAATACCCCCATGGGCCATTAAATGACAAAATCAATTATCAAGTCAATTCTTAAAATCTAATTTAATGTTGAATTCACTTAAGTCACCTTTTAGGGCAAAATTTATTAGTTGGAATCTTAATACTTAATTAACACTAATTACATCCTCCCACATGTGTGCAATTAGGGTTAGCTAAGATATTTTCCTAGGAACCCTAATCAAGCTCTAATTTGACTTAGGACCTCCTAATCCTAATTAGACTTAATCCTTCCTCACACATGTGTGAGGATAGGATATTTCCTATCAGGAATGTGAGACCTCCACCTCATCAACCCTAACGTAACTTTGGTTAGATTTTAGCCTAGGGTTAGTTTCCTTAACTCTCCCCCCTACACCTTGCCATTTTATATAAATAGTAGGTCTTAAACCCCTAATAATCTCTCTCTCCATTTATGACATAAGCACAAAAACTCTACCAAATTCAACACTGAAGTTTGAACAGTTAGATTTTATAGCAAACAGAAGCATAGCAGTAGCCAAGGATCCTCCCTACCCTCCCTACTAGAGTATTTTAGTAGAATACCACTTACAGTAGGATTTGCCCCTTGCCCTATGAATCTAGTTTTGGTTCAACCTCGGGTGGCGATTTTAGTCTAAAAAGCACAAATCACCTCATATTTGGCAAGTAAGCTTCTATTTATCATTCCCAAGTATTTAACATCATTTATGTCAAATTTCACCATGTTTTTGTGTCAATTTAGTCTTCATAACAAAGGGGATTGACCAAGTCAAGCCCCCCAACCAACTAACCCCCTTTTGCAGGTTCTTCATAGGTCAAAAGAGGAAGAACACGATCAAATACAACCTGGTGGTGGATAATACATTGAGGGACGATAGAAGGTGGTATAAATACTGTTGTGAAGTTTATTGAAAAGGACATTATGAAAGGGAAACTTGTCCCTATTGTAACCTATATTATCTTTGAATATAAATGAAATATAGCTTTCTTGTTCAACATAATTTATGTTTATGTTGTTAGATCAAATACCACTTTCCACCTATTTCATTCTGGCATGCCTGGTGGGACCCCCACAATGGATAGTGTCAAGATAACATTTTTTATAAATCTAATATTATCCTCTATTTCTGTGTTTTGTAGGTACTAAATCTGACTTTCACAGAGATTTTCAAAGCCCTGGGAACCCTCTCAGGCCTTCAAAATAGATATTTAGGGTCTCTAGATTTAATTTGCTCCTTGCCCCATGAATCAGATCTGAATTCAGCCCTTGGGTGGTGAAGTCAAGCAAATAGCCGCAAAAACCCCCAAAATTGTAGGGGTGAGTAGTACATGACCTAATAAGACTATCCATAGCATCAGAGTGCAGGTATTTCCATTTTTATCCCTCGATTGTTTAAATTTCGAAAGCATAAAGTGTTCACTAGTTAAATGGCAATTTCTAGGTGTAAATTTGCCTTCATTTCGAGCTTGTAGGATTGTTAATTTTTTCTAAAGTTACAAAACCTGCAACTTTCCAGCAACTTCATTTAATTTACTTTTCAAATAAAGTACATTTTCCCTTTTTGTTTCACATATAGTATAAGCCTACATTGTTTCCCCCTTTGTTCATAGCATCTCTTGCTAAAAGAAGTATGCATTCTAAAGTTTAAATTAGGGTTTCCTAATCCCCTTCTCCATGTTATTTAATTTTCAAAAGAATTTTGCATCCTAAAATTGAAAATTAGGGTTTCCTAATCCCCTTACTCCACACACTTGGATTGCATGTTTCCACACTTTGTAAAATAGATTAGTTTATTTCATAAAGGCATTTAGGGCTAGACTATTTCTTTGCAAAGAATACAATTATCTAATAATTTACTTTCAAAAAGGCATTAGGGTAGACTCTCTTTTGAAAATTCAATTAGTTAGTTTCTTATCTTGCATACACCGTTAGCAAAACACAAACCCACACACACCATGTTGTATCTAAAAAAGTTGTGAGACTGGACTTCATACCCAATCCATCACTTGAGACTGGTGTGGATGGAGTTGCACTCTCCATCAGCTCACCCCCTAGACACCTAGCCATCCCACAAGAGCGGTTTTCTAGATTTCATCACCAAAAAATCCTCCACTTTTGTGACTGGGCCCTATATTTCATCACCAATGGTTACCTATGAAGTGGGATAGGATTAGTGCCTTCATCCACAAGGATAGTATAATTAGTGGAATTGGTAATTGTCATTCTTGACAAAGCCCGCACGAGGGTGAAGTGAAAGCATGGGTATGCCGATAGTAGGTCTTAGATAGTACCACATCTCTTCGTGAGAGGAATTTGTGAACTCACTTTAGTATAGTGGGTTCCCCCCTTTTTAGGATATCATTTTACTACACCTTCCATACAGGTCACCATTTGCACGTTGCGATACCATTCTATTATGTGCATCTTTGGGTGTTGCAAGAGGTTTGATATTGATGATATTACTAATTTTCTATATTGTTCACTCCATTACCCGTGATTCTACATAGGGAGTATCAACATCACAACACACACACAAACAAACAAAACACTTTTATTTTTCAGCATTTAGACTTGAGTTTAGTCTACCATTATTTGCATGATCACGGACTGGTCTCATCACATTACACTACATATTGTTTTGCCATACATAGCATGTCACTTGCTTTACACTTACATTAGACATAGTTGAGTTTGTATCATACAGGGTTTATTTCTAAAACCCTTCCTACACATGCTACTATGCCTGTGGTCACCCGTAGTAGAGTGCACGAGCAAGCATGCTTTATAGAGGAATGTCCTACCAATTCCTCTAGTTAGTCCACTTTCACTCCTTCAATCATGAAGGGGAAGACCATAAACACATCTGATTCATGCATAGAATTTTATGTACAACTCACATGCATGGCACCTCATGATGAGAAATCAACCTGAGTGAAGCCCTCACTACTTCACTCGTAGAGAATTATATGCTCCTTTCATCCCCATCCTCACCTAATCCACTGATCACATTCTGTGACCATGTGATCTACACAACACCAGGACAACCTCATCCATTATTTACCATAGATGAGGAGGTCATACCTACTTATCCCACTTTCGCACACCCCTTATTCCAAAACCTATCTCAATCTCTTTTTGAGAGTGATTCTTCCCTCCTAAACTGTACCTATCCAGAGGTCACCTCACTCACCCCTACCATAGGAATGGTGTTAGACCCATCGTCCTTTGTTGTAGGAAACTAGAAGCCATCCTTCCAAACTACACAACTACTCCCTCCCCAATAGGAACCGCAAGCATTTTCTCAAACCTCACACCCATACTATTCACTATCGAGCTTATGACACTCTTTTCCAAGAGTTACCACAAGCACATTTCCATATCCTTCCAACTTCATCAAAGCCACACTTTTGAAGATGCCATTTCATAAGCAAAAGTTATTGAAGACATTAAGGTCCAATTTGGGAAAATTAAGTTGAGAACCAAATCCAACTATAACCCCAACTTCCACTTCAATAGGACCACACCAAATCAACCTTACCCTCGGCCACCTCAAGCCAACCAAGTCACAACCACTACCCTAGCACTAGCACTGACTCCTCCACCCTATACACCACAACCACAAGCATTATAGGCTAATGTTCCTACTCCACCTATATCACAATAATACCTAGGAATGCACCCATAGGTTCTATCGTGCAACCTCACACCATTATCTAAACCATTACCAGCATTGTTCCATATATTGTATGAGGGTAACCATATCCTTCTATCTGAGATCCACCCATTGGATCCAAATGCACCCAAGCCTCATGGATATAATGGGTAACTCTTTTATCCTTTTGTACTGACCCAAATTTTTTGTGCCCTTACCTTCAGGCTAAAGAATCCGTGCCTAGAAGGGGAATGTGAGAAGGATGGAACAATACCTCGGACTGAGAGGCCCTTTGAAGGTTGCACCTCTTGGGGGAGGGGTGTAAGGGTGAATTTTCTATGGATGGTGGGTTCACCAAGAAACTTTGAGTGGCAGTTTCCACACCTAGGTTGAGAATGGTTTTGGTGTGTTCATTTTAGACTCGATCATTCATGATCCTAGGTTAGCCAGAATGAATCTAAGCTATTCTATATGAAAATACCAATTTATATGAATATTGAAAGCATGAATGAATCCTAAATACCAAGAATATACTAAATAAGAAAGAATGCACCTGATTTCGGATGTCTGATGAAGATTCTAAAGCTTGTAGGAGTCTAGATCATCCCGAATATGACAAGATCATCTAAAATTGTACAAAATCATCCCAGATTACAGGAGATCATCTAAGATCAGACAAGATCATCGTCAATCTGATGAATTTGTCAGACGAATTTGTCAGAAACCTACAATCATAGAAACAGACACCAAAAATAAAAAATGCTATTGCAAGAATAATGCAAAATGATAGAAATGACAGTATAGATGCCTAACTGATAAATTTAGATAGCAATTTAAAGGAAATGCATTGTTTTAATAACTTATTTTAACTTTATCATGCATTTATGTTAAAATGAGGTGAAATCTAGGATGCAGAATGAAAATAATCAAACTAATGCATAAATAAAATAAGGAAGAAAGATAACAAATGTAAAATCAGGGCTCTGATTGCCCCCAATATGAACTGTAGTCGAGATCACCTCCAATTGTACGAGATCATCATCGATCTATGAGAGGATCATCTGAAATCATCTGGAATCACCTGCGACGATCTGAGCTTCCTCCAGCTAAAGCACAGTGAAAACCTGCAATGAAAACTTAAAACTATGAGTGCAAAGCTTACATGGTAGGGAAAATCAACCAAGAAAAGAGTTAGGAGAGCCAGGTAGGGGATCTAGGGATTCAAGGGTTCAGGGGGATAAACTGAAAAAATCCTAGTTTTTATAGGAATGGGGGGAGGTTAGGAGGTTGGGGATCATCCCAATCTGGGAGATCTCCAATGGAGGAATCTCCAACTGCGCAGACACGCTTCTGCCCAAGTTGGAGAGGCTGTTGAAATAGAAGCTAATTATGAAAATTTGGTTTTGGGACGAAATCGTCTAGACATTCTATTCTAGACGAATTCATTCGATCTGGGATGATTTCGTCTGATCGGTGATGATATCGTCCAATGGTAAAAAAAACTCCTAAAAATGGCACGAAAAATGGGGTGAGCGATTAACGGGTAGTTTCGGGGTTAAAATTCAAATTTTTATCTTTTTACTAAGGGTTTAACTATGCCAATTTTAGGGTGCTACATTTTGCCCCCTCTTTAGCAAATTTTTTGAAGAAAATGCATTAAAGATGAGTTCTTCATGCTTTTACGAGAAAGCTAAAATTTATTCCATTTTTAAGACGAATATTCTAGGTCGAATCGTACGACTGCTTACTATGGTGCCCCCTCCGTGTTTTTATCCAAATCGAACATTTGAGGTAAAAGCACGAAAAAGCAAAATTTTAAAAGAAAAAGTTGTTTTGTAAATAAAATTAAAAAAAATAGGGTAAAACCCTAATTCATTATTACTGTTCATTTTTGCTGTTTTAGAGCTCTGAAGGCAAAATGGTGGAAACAGCGCACAAATTGACAGAGGTCCGATGCAGATTGCGGGTAGGGATCTAAAATTGATGCATTATGTTTTTAATTTGATTTGTGTGATTTTTAATTTGAATTTCGACTATTTTTGGGGCATCGTGGCCATTTTTAGTCAGTCGACAACGTCGAGACGAAATCGTCCCAATTTTGTCAAAATCGTCCCTAGATCTCCAATTTCGTCTAGGGGCAAAATCGACGAAATAGGGACGATCTCGTCCAACAAGGAGCGATCCCCAAGTTGAGAAATCAAAGACGATTTCATCCTACCAAGTATGATTTGACTTAATTTAGTACGATATCATCCAATAATGGACAATATCATTTTTTTATAAGATGAAATTGATTTAACTAATTTTAATGATTATCTATTAATGATTTTTGTTGTTTTATTGTTTATTTTGCAGAGGGGATTACTAAAAATTTAGGAGTGGAAATACGGGGGGCTCAAAGACGATGTATCCACACTCGATCAGGTAGAGTGAGACTGAATATTGGAGGTTAGGCTACAGCATGTGGCAGAGATGCCACAAATACATACAGACATGGGGCTACTAACAACCCTAGCAGATAGGTGGTATCCGGGGTCATCCTACTTCTAGCTACCAACAGGGGAGATGGCTCCCACTCTAGAGGACGTATGGAGGATTTTGAGGATCCCCATACATGGATGGTTGATGAATCCTATGGCCAATCAGGGCCATGCCATGATACGACTATGCAGAGACCCTAGCTTCACCCTAGAGAAGGGCGGAGTGAACATCGAGACATTGTGACAGATGCCTAGGGTGTCTCGATTGACTCAGGTTTTAGTAGGGGTAGTGGGTGGCTTACTGCTATGCCACCAGAGTGGATGCAGGTTACCATGGCTGCTCTCGTATGTGGTCTATGATATGAGAGACCACGGCTATATTTTTGCTTGGGGTAATTTTGTGCTATGCTGCTTGTATAGGATCCTACACGGGGTCGTATAAAAGGGAGGTTGATGTCTGGTTTTGACATCGCTACTATAGGTTTGGTGCTAGGAGCACATTACGATGCGAATACCGGTAGGGCTTCCACTGACAGGGGTTGACTGGGAGAGACCTCGAGTTTTCTATTGGTGGCTCCAGAGAGGGTCACAATGGTGGATAGATCTATTGATGTCTCGGAGGTTGCTAGATGACCTCATCCCTGACAAGATCACCTGGAGGCCGTGGAGAGAGCACCCAGGATGGGGAGAGGATGGGCAGGAGTTGGATTGCATCAGGTGAGTCTTCTGTTTGAGGATGGAGTGGGGAGAGGTAGAGCTCCACCACTATGACCGAGTTTTGAGGCAGTTCGGTCTATAGCAGGGGATCCCTTCCCTTAGAGACTACGAGTACTCTCAGACTATCTGGGATAGTACTACACTGAGCGGGGATCCAGATATGCAGTGATTTTGAAGTTAGGATATGGATGATACCCCCATTTAGCCAGTGGATGGGAACGACACTGGGGTTACAAACAAATATGATGCCTGGTATGCAGGCATCCATCCTCCTCGGATGACGAGGACATAGGGTCTGATGCACACCATGGTTCGATTGATGGAGAGACGGTGCTAGGCTACCATCGATGTAGTGAGGGGTCATAGAGGGAGGGAGCAGTGATTGTCTCCTTAGGAGAGATGTCAGAGAGTGCCACAGGCTCCAGAGAGACCGTAGTAGCCAGAGAGGAGGGAGGAGGGGCTCCCTTCTCAGCAGAGGGAGAGGCCACCATCGCCTAATAAGGGCAAGGGTATCGAGGTGGGGGAGAGCAATGAGATTGCAGCTCTTCATGCTAAGAATTCTTACCTCCAAGCTCAGGTGCAGATGCTATAGGATGAGGCTACATGACTCAGGGCTCAAAGCAGAGAGGCGAGCACTCAGGATCTGGTGCGATCTATTACTTAGACCGCATTCTACTAGGGATTATACTATCATGTGGTTCTAGAGGGATAGAGGATACCACTGCCAGCTAGCATTACAAAGCCGATCATGATGGGATCATCGAGGACGTCCTCACGATCGATGTCGAGGACCCACGATACAACACAGACCTCGATGGGACAACCTCCTCCATGCCAGGGCAGGAAAGAATATGAGACTGAGAGCTCGAGGGCTTCTAGAGAATAGCTGCTCTTTGGCTAGACTATATATTTTTGAGAGGATTGAGTATGCCAGGGTATAGATTGTGGCATACCAATCCAGTTTTGATATGATGTACATATATTTTTGATATATATATATATATATGATATTTTTGTGATATGACTTGTCCATATGTTTTATGTTGCTTTAAGTTTTGAATTGTTGATTGATTATTCATGTAGTTATGTCATTGGGAAATAGTATAATTTTATGTCATGCCATAAAATTAAAATGAAATAATATGATGTAAAAAAATTGGTTGTTTGTGGTGTGATTTAATGAAAAATAAAGGGACTTCTAACAATAATTTCAAAGGACATTGTCACTGTTATATGACCATTTCATGGAGTCGCTGCTCACTAGGTCGTCAAGCTAATCCTAGTATAGAAATATTTCTAAAAGTAAAAGAGTGCTTAAGAGACTGTCTTAAGACTTTGTGTTGTGATGATGAAAAATGATGATGGTGATAATTTGTTTTCAGATTGTCATGAAAATATTATGCATGAAATATTAGAAATATGATTTTTGCTAGGCATAAAATTCCTAAGTGTGATAGAAATTTGAACAATTGCCTAGGAATTATACCATCGTTGCAAAACTGAATGTTGACATAATGAAATGAAAATAGAAAAAGTGTTTGTTATTTTTAAAGCACAATTGTAGAACATAATGATTTAAGCCATATGTTTTTATGAATTTAAAATGAATGGGAAATAAAACTAGAACAATGGTTTGCGCTAGGCATAGAATTATAGGTGTAGAATTATACCATCATCACGAAATCCAAAAAATAATTTTATTGCATAATTGATTTTCGATTTTGAGATAAACAGAAAAAATATATAAATGTGACTTTATTGCTAGATTTTTGAATATGTTCTTGAAAGAAATTTTGGATTTTTGAAAACAATGTATGTAATTGTTTTTATACGAAACAAATGTTCTTTTAAATAATAAGATGAAATTATTCCAAAAAGAGTTGCAAAAATATTTTAAATTATCTCAAAGACAAAATATAGATTTATAAGGAACCCTCATGTGCATATGTGAGTTCATTGTTGATCCTGATTTATCATAATGATACAAAATCTCTCAAATACAAATGTGTGTGCAATTGTATTGTTCATTTACCAATTTTGAACAAGATAATTGGATACAAGTAATTTGAATTAACCAAATAAGTGTTCGTTGACCATGCTTTATATGCATGTAACCATACCAGACTACTATGTAAGTCAGGTCATTAAGAGCTAGATGATCCATAAGCAGACATAGGTCTATACAAAAGAAGGTCACTAATGTGACAGAAATATCACCACGCTAGGAGTTACCCAAGTCCAAGCGGGTTGGGCACAAACCACATGTTATGGGGCTTACCTCACAGTTTTCAAATAATTGAGAATTCCAGGGATTCAAGCTCATTCACCCTTATTTTATTTTCAAGGGGTAGGGAAAAGGATTTTATTTCTTTTGCTTTTGCTTTTTCTTTTTCTCTTCTTTTCCTATCTCTTTTTTTTTTTGTATTTTACTTGGAACTTGAGATAATGCTGAAATATTGCTGCGATGGTACAAAATGATATTTTTTTATTTTTCTCATTTTCTTTGACTTTTCTTTTTTCTTCCTATACTAGGGGTACTTGCTCGAATTGGCTGTAGAGCAAGGGAATTGTATTCTGGGCAGGGGTGAGCTTGTCCTTTTGTCAATTATCAAAGATTCTAGACCATGTGCATGATAGGATAGCAGGGGAAAATTTTCACTCAAGAAACCACTTCTACTATGTAGCATCATATTGAATTTCCAATGAAATAATTTTAATGTGAAGAGATATACTTGGTTCAAGTAAATAACAAGATCAATTCTCTATGCTAAAAAATTTATTTAATTCAACTGTGGACTTTGATATAAGAGAGATTAATAATCATACCAAATAAAATCAAGATATTTATTCATGTGAGTGTGAAAGTGCGAGATTCCAAATAAATGCTAATTTATAAAAAATAATTAAAAATATGACTGCAATACTTCAAGAATTGATGGGTGCAATAAAAAAATGTTTTTTTGAATATTTTGATGATTTTGATTTTTTTATATTTTGATTTTAATTTATGAATTGAAAGAATAAATAATATTATTGTTTTTGAAATTTTTATATGGATGACTAAAATGAACCAATATGCAAAATAACAATATATACAATGATGAAATGACCAGATTTATGGATAATAGCATTTAAGATGCATAATGTTCATAGGTTATTTAAGATCTTTACCATCTAAGGTAGCTAATATGTAGGCTCCTAATCCGAATTTGGCAGTGATAATATATGGTCCAAGCCAATTGGGCTCAAATTTACCTTTAAGATCTTTAGTTGCATTAGTATTTTTTTGATTTTCTTTTAATACAAGGTTGCCGATCTCAAAGGATTGATGATGAACTTTATTGAGGTATGCTCGTTTAAGCTTGTTTTGATAGGCTCAAAGATGTTCCAAAGCATTGATGCACTTCTCATCTAGGAGTTCCAGATGACTAAATCTGCCAGCATGATATTCATCTCCTACTTTAGTATCTTGAAGTAGTAGAGCCAAAGAAGGAACTTCTAATTCAAAGGGAAAAACTACTTCAGCACCATAGACCAAAACAAAAGGTGAAGTGCCCATGGGAGTACGAACGCTAGTACGATAAGCCCACAAAGTAAGATATAATTGAATGTGCCAATATCGGCCAGATTTATTGACTAGTATTTTGAGGATTTTAATTAATGTTTTATTAGATGCTTTTGCTTGGCCATTACCCTAAGGATAATAGGGAGTGGACCAACGATGTTGAATTTTATATTTTTGACATAATTTCTTGACATCTTTGTTTTTGAAACAAGTTCCATTATCCGAGATGAGGTTTGCAGGAATTTTGAACCTACAAATAATTTGATTAAAAATAAATTTGGAAACTTGGGTTCTAGTGCAATAAGCTAAGGGCATCGCTTCAACCCACTTCATGAAATACTCGGTGGTGGTTATGATGAATTTGTGTCCATCAGATGACACATGATTGATTTTTCCAATGATGTCTTAGCCCCATTTTGAAAAAAGGCCAAGGAGATGAAATAGCCTGCAGTTATTATGCAGGCGCATGGACAAGGTCAGCATGTTTCTGGCACTTATCGCAATGGCACACGTAATCATGTGCATCATTCTCCATGGTAGGCCAAAAATATCCTATCCTAAGGATCTTCTTAGCAATGGCGCTACCACTAAAGTGTCCCCCACAAGATCCATTGTGGGCTTCACTCAAAGCTGATCTAGATTCTTCTAGATTCAAACATCTCAGTAGGATACCTTCAAAAGATATCCTATATAACGTATTGCCAATTATTACAAAGTGACTTGCTCGTCTACGTAATAACCGACACTGGTTTCTATTAAAACCTTCAAGGAAGGTCCCATTTTGAAGAAAATTGAATATATCAGTGTACCAAAGTTCAGGAGTAGTTTCGTTGATTAGAAACACATCCAAAGGTTCTAAGCATGATTTATTTGAAGTGGGTTCCTAGAGTTGATGAATAATGATGGTAGCATATTTGTCATCTAACTCCAAGGGTAAAAGATATGCAGCTGCAGCCATAGCGTCAATCGCACGATTGCTAGTTTGAGGAATAGATTCCAAGGTAACTTGATCAAATAAAGATATTAATTGTAATACATATGCTTTATATGGATGCAATTTATCATCTCTGGTCTGATAAAAATCATTAATTTGATTTATAACAAGTTGAGAATCACAAAAAGCTAATATATTTTTAATTTTTAGTGCTAAGATAGCTCGTAAGCCAAGGATTAGAGCTTCATACTTAGCAGTATTATTAGTACAAGCAAATGTTAATTTAAAGGACAGAGGGATAAGATGTTTCTGTGGAGATATTAAAATAATACCTGCACCAGCCCCACTCATGCATCGAGCTACGTCAAAGTATAAGGACCATTGCTCTGGATGGTCTGCCTCTAGTTTAAGGCATTCGTTAGGAAACTCAATGATGAGGGGATGGGTAGACTCTAAGGGTGTAGCAACTAATTTATCTGCTATGATTTGACCCTTAACAGACTTTTGTCCTATAAACATGAGTTCAAAATCGCTTAGTGCAAGAACCCACTTTGTTGTGTGACCAGATAAATAAGGTCAACTCATGAGATACCGCAAAGGATCGAATTTAGCAATAACATAGGTTTTCTGACTGAGCATATAATGGCATAATTTCTATATAGAAAATACGACTGCTAGACATAACTTCTCTAATGCCGTGTAGCGGGTTTCATAACTAATTAATGTTTGGTTGATATAATAATTAGCACATTCTCTTTTCTCATCATCAAGTTGAGCTAACATAGCTCCTAAGGAAAAATCTGAAGCAAAAATATACAAGATAAATGGGTGATTAGGTCGAGGCGGTGAAAGCACAGGTGAGTTAAGAAGATATTGTTTAAGGAGTTCAAATGCTTCTTGACATTCATTGTCCCAATGGAAAGAGACATCCTTCTTAAGAAGCTTAAGAAAGGGTCCAGTTTTATCTGCCAGCTTATCGATGAATCGACGAATAGCTTGAAGCTTACATTGTAAACTTCATAATTCAGATATGTTTGTGGGTGTGGGCATATCAGTGATAGTCGTAATATTGAGAGGGTCAATTTTGATGCCACATAAAGAAACTATAACCCCCAATAATTTATCGGACTTAAATCCGAATATACATTTGGCTGGATTCAATAGGATAAGATATTCCATTAACCGATTAAATACTTTTATCAAGTCATCTAAATGGTCATCTTCTTCAGTAGAATGAGTTATAATGTCATCTACATAATCATGTAGTATATCATGCATCATATCATGAAAGATATAAGTCATGGCTCGTTGATATGTTGCACCTGCATTCTTCAAACCGAATGGCATCACTTTCCAACAAAAGGTTCCCCAAGGGGTAATAAAGGCTATTTTATCCTGATATTCAGGAGCTATCCTAATCTTATTATAGCCAAAAAATCCATCCATTAAGGATATCATTCCACTGCCAACAGTAAAATCAATGATTTGATCCATATTGGGAAGAGGGAAATCATCTTTAGGGCATGCAAAATTAATATCTCTAAAGTCTGTGCAAACCCTAACCTTAGTACATTCTTTCTTAGTTACTAGAACTACGTTAAAGATCCATTTAGCATAATCAATTGCTTGTATAAAAATAACATTTAAGAGTTTTTCTAACTCCCCTTTGACTAGTAAGGACACTTTAGGATGCATTTTTCTAAGTTTCTGTTTAATAGGTTTAGCATCCAGATGGACTACTAGGTGATGCATAACTACAGAAGGGTCTAATCCTGGCATATCTTCATATGTCCAAGCAAAGACATCTTCATATTCTTGAATAAATGCAATGTATTTATCCTATTTTTCTTGACTCAATTCTGATCCAATGTTGATTATGTGAGGATTATCCTCAGTTCCAATATTAACTTTTATGATATTTTCTACTTCCATGTGTAGATTTTTCTCAAAATTAGGTGGGGTGGGTGAAACACCCAATTCTTGTAACTCTTCCAAGGTTAGCTTGGATAATTTGTCTTGAGGATTCGTGGCCTCAATATGGGCTATACTAGGTATAGAGACATCAAAATAAAATTCATTATGTAATAATTCCTCCACGGAGACATCATGGAAGATATCTCCCTCCAACTCATCGTCGGATTCAGAGATCATCTCAGGGTAAGCTATAGATAGCATATTACATGTAAATGGCTTATTCGTTAAATGCAAAGCATCATGTTCATCCAAATAATATTTGTAACATATGATATGGTCATCATCCTCAAATGGGAAAGGCTGACCCTTACGAGAAAATAGGTCCACACCACATCGGGTAGGCTATGGTTCTACCTCAAAAGGTTCTTTCATACCATTTTGGAAAGGTCCTAAACCTTTCCCTTTATATCCCAATTTAAGCATTATAGATTTGGCTTTAATATACTCATTAGTAAAATAACATCGAGCATATCCATCATAATGAGTCTTGATGTTTCTGGGTATTCTACCCCAGTCATATCCCTTATAAATAAAAGCATAGCTCCTGACTTGGTAAATACTTCCCATAGGCTATGGGAGGCCCAAGGTATGAGGATATGGTGGCAAATTATTTAAAATAAGGGAATATTGCATAGCAACATTCATTTTCTCTGATATAAGAATTTTAGATAAATCGGGTAAAAGCTCGTCAGTAAGAACATAAGATGTAGAAGGAACATTTACTACATCTTCTGATGTGGAAAATATGCCTTTGGTGGATGTAGATGTTGTAGAGATGTCGATGGATGAGTCTATTATAGGTATAAAAGTGATAGGAGTAGAGCAAGAGGCATTGGCTGTGGGATTAGGATCTTTCTGAGGTCCTAATGTGGTTTGTTTAGAGGATGTTTGAGATGTATGTAGAGGTGGAACTGATGGAGAAGAAGTAGATGACGTTATGGGTGTGTGTTTTGCATATTTAGATGGATAATGATAATTAGGGTGTGTGGATGACAAAGCAGGGAAAAATTGAACTCCAACAGGTTCTACCAAAGCACACATATCAAAGGGTCTAGGATCACCATGAATGGTAACCAATTGATTCTTAAATTCAAATTTAACACATTGATGTAAATTTGAGGGAACAACTCGCATTACTTTGATGCAAGGGTGACCCAAGAGTATATTGTACGATGTAGGGCAATGTACAATAAACATGGTCGTATCCAAGGTTCTCGGACCAACCTGCAATGGAATGGTAATAACTCCACATGTTTCTTGTGTTTCATCATTGAAGGCTTTTATGATCATATCAATTCTTTTAATTCCATCACTTCTAAACCCAAATATTTTGTAGAATTCAAAAGTGCAGATGTTTAAAGATGAACCATTACCAATCAAGACTCGTTTAACTGCTACATCTCCAATTAAGGCAGTAATATATAAGGGGTTATCCTTATGTAAACTATGTTGAGGTATGTCTCTATCCCAGAAGTAAATACAATCAACTTCACAAGTTATTATAGTATTAGCCATGGATTTAGGTTGAATGTCTTTTGGTACCATCATATGGCTTAATGTGAGCATTAATTCATCTCTATGGGTAGGAGAAGATCTTAAAAGGTCCAAAAGAGAAATTCTAGCTGTAATATTTGATATTTGCTCATTAATATTATAAGGAGGTTTAGGTTGAACATTAGGTGCCTGATTCCATTTATTAGGAACTTTCAAAACAAATGGAGTTGATCCATAATTCTACATTTGATCTTGTTGAGAGTTTTGAGCCTGTTGTCTAGTAACAGCTCCAATGGTACCCACAATATTATTCTGCGAATGATGAATGGGTCTTGGTCTAGCATTTATGGATTGCTCATTAGAAAGTAATTGGTGAGATGATGGTCTAGTAGTTACTCTTCTTGGAAATGGTTCTTCTAGAACCATATAACTTGTGATGGGGAGAATAGGTTCCGATTCATCTTCAGATCTATTCGATTGATTTGATGTGATTTCCATATCACTCTCAGTCTTGTATTCTGTATCACTGAGATCAGGTGTCTGGATATTATGTAGAGGCCTGGTTGTAACCACAGATAAGGTTGTGCCAAAGATTTCCAGCTCATGAGTAGGTAAATGCCCACTAATAGTTCCTACATATCGGGTAGGAGGGGGAACATTATGATGTTCAATTTGATTGGCCACTTCCTTGCCATGTTTTGGTAAAGGATGTTGAAATATGTCCAATGACTGATTGGCATTCTGATTCTAGTTTTGGGGGATGTTATTTTGAGCATTATTAGGAGGATTTTTCTTAGGTTGAAAGGCTTGCACCTCCATCTCATTGTTATCAATCAAGTCATGTATTTTATGTTTTAATCTTTTACAAGAGTTGGTAGTGTGTTTAGGTCCTCTATGGAAGTCACAGTGTAAATCAGATCTATATCCGGGTATAGTTGGATCAGGTTCTTGGATAGTTGGTAATTGAATCAAACCTCATTCTAATAATTGTAGAAGAATGGTTGATAAAGGTTGATTTAACCTAGTAAATTCTCGAGGAGGTTTATCAAGAGGTTTTAGTATAAACTTCTCCGTTGTCTTCACAACACTAACATTAGTGATATTTCTACTATCAGTGACTCCATCACCCACAAATTATTTATTTTTATATTGATTTCTAGATGTTTTCTCATCGTCTTTCTTTTTAAGTTGTCCTCTCCTAATGAGAGCATCTTCCACTCATTGGGCTAATTCTATAGCCTGATCGAAGGTGGTCAAGGTAGCAGTTGATAATTTTTAAGATAGTTGGTCTTGTAAATTATTAATAAAGATGTCCAACATCTCCCTATAAGGTAACACAAAGTGCAATTTTCCTATCAACTGTCTCCACCTAGCTAGGAAATCAGCAAAACATTCATCTTTGTCTTGTTTTAAGTTGTACAAGTCTTTAATGGTCACATGCCTTTCGATGTAGGCACTAAATTGATGCACAAAAGACTCAGTAGTTTATTCAAAATTCCTCAAAGAATTAGTGGGTAATTGATAATACCACTCTAATGCCATTCCTCATAAACTTTTCGGGAACATTTTTAACAATAATAAGTCATCATGTGATATATCATGACATGCTATCCTAAACATACGAAGATGCTCTATGGGATCTTTGGTTCCTTTATATATGGGAAAAACAGGCATAGGAAAATGTTTAGGATACGGTTGTGCTACAACTATAGGATCTAAGGGCTGACTACACATCTCTCGATAATTGTATGAGGGATGGTAGGGATCTATCTGGTCCATGCGGGAAACTAACTGTTTCACCATGGTTTCGAGATTACTAGTTTGTCCACCATATTGGTTCGGTGGGACATAGGCATGGGATTTATGAGTGTATGACGATGTGACATAAGGATTAGACGCTATATTTCTATTATGCAAAGCGTTGGTAGGAATAGTATTATGAAGAGGATTTGTAATAGTATTATGTTGTATCCCAGATTATTGGTAATTGGTGTGTGGTTTTGTTTTGGGTTTTTGCTGATTTGAGGTATATTGCTCAATAGCTTGGCGAAATAGAGCAGTAAATGATGGTTTATTTTGTGCGAGAATAGACCTAGTCTTGCTAACAGGCACTTTAGATGGTTGGGTAACCTGTTGTTGTTGCATGTTCTGGATTATAGCGGCCATATCTAAATTGGATGGTCCAGCTTGATCACTCTCTTGATCAATAAAGGACAAGGGATTAGTGCGTGTGTGAAATATGTCTTCTAGAGTTTCTTGAGTGTCACTAATTTGATCTTTGTCCATATGGAATGCTCTATTAAGAACAATATTAGTATTAATGAACTTCCAGAATTGTTCCATGTTTTCAAAAGTAACAGCTCCTCCCAAATATATTTTAGGGGATGAGGATCCTTCCTCTCTAACATTTTTTTCCTATTCATTTCTTACAGCAAGCTCTTCTTCTTGTTGGTCTAAGATTTCTTCTTCTTGAACTTGATCTTCAAGAAGGACATTTGGGTTTTTTAATGGTTTTCCTAGCCAATATTCTTCTTCTTTAGTTTTTTTTCCATTCCTAAGTCTAGGCATTGTGCTTAAACTTAGATTTCAACAAATATATATATATATATATATATATATATATGCGATAGGTTTGAGAGGTATATATTTTAATTATATACCTACTATAAAAAGGAAATGTTTTGATTTTTGATTTTGTTTTTATTTTTGTTTTTATTGTTTTTGTGTTTTATAATATTATTATAAAGATAACAAATAACATTCTAGTTGCAAAAGGAATAACAATAATAAGAATAATGACTTAGTTTTCTATAAATAGTTTATGGATATCATTGATAGGATCAAGTTCATCAGGAGTCATGAAATGCTCCTCTTCAAATTGGAAATGGTTTTTCAAAAATTTGACAAAGTGTTCTATGGTAATATGATCTGTTTTGGATTCTAACATGTAGAAATAAAGTTCATGGCAATACTCTCAATATAACACAACTCTAGGAACTCTATTCCATATTTTCCTATCCATAAGAATGACTTCTTGATCCTCTATATGAGATAGAAACTTATGTACTACAACTGCATTCTCAAGGTATTCCTCAAAGGTGTACAATTATGAAGACACAAGTGCTCTTTTATCGGCTAACCACCTATGGCAAGCTATCTGAAGTTCATGGTACAAAGTTACCTGATTAGGATCAAGGATTCTATCTAGGACAAACCTCTTAATTTGCCTAAGTTCTGTAGATCTGGATTCAATGATACCCAATCTCCTATCAAATTCATCCCACAAAGGTTGGACCCTATTTGTTTGAGGTACTCTAAGTACAAAAGTAATCTCTATGGCCATTAATTTATTTTCAAAATTTGCGGTGACAACTCATATTTTATTATAATCTACCATCTAAATATGATATGCAACTTTTAATTGTTTGTCTAATGATTCTAGATGTTTTTTAATAATAATTTTTTTTTTTTGGATTGTTTTCAAAAGGTTTTTAGTTTCACATCGGGTTCACCAAAATGTACTGACCCAAATTTTTCATGCCCTTACCTTCAGGCTAAAGGATCCATGCCCGGAAGGGGGATGCGAGAAGGATGGAACAATACCTCGGACTGAGAGGCCCTTTGAAGGTCGCGCCTCTCGAGGGAGGGGTATAAGGGTGAATTTTTCATGGATGGTGGGTTCACCAGGAAACTTTGAGTGGCAGTTTCCACGTCTAGGTTGAGAATGGTTTTGGTGTGTTAATTTTAGACTCGATCATTCATAATCCTAGGTTGTCCAGAATGAATCTAAGCTAATCTATATGAAAATTCCAATTTATATGAATACATAAAGCATGAATGAATCCTAAATACCAGGAATATACTAAATGAGAAAGAATGCACCTAATTTTGGATGTCTGATGAAGATTTTGAAGCTTGTAGGAGTCCAAATCATCCCGAATATGATAGGATCATCTGAAATTGTACAGAATCATCCTAGATTACAGGCGATCATCTGAGATCAGACAAGATCATCGTTGATCTGACAAATTCATTAGATGAATTCGTTAGAAACCTGTAATCATAGAAATAGACACCAAAAACCAAAAAATGCTACTACGAGAATAATGCAAAATGATAGAAATGATAGTATAGATGCCTAACTGATAAATTTGGATAGTATTTTAAAGGAAATGCATTATTTTAATAACTTATTTTAACTTTATCATGCATTTATGTTAAAATGAGGTGAACTCCAGGATGCAGAATGAAAATAATCAAACTAATGCATAAATAAAATAAGGAAGAAGATAAGAAATGCAAACTCAGGGCTTTGATTTTCCCTAATCTAAACTACAGTTGATATCACCTCCAATCGTACGAGATCATCACCGATCTATGACAAGATCATCTGAAATCATCTGGAATCGCCTGCGACGATCCGAGCTTCCTCCAATTGAAGCATAGTGAAAACCTACAATGAAAACTTAAAACTATGAGTGCAAAGCTTACATGGTAGGTAAAATCAACCAAGAAAAGAGTTAGGAGGAAGATCCATGCAGGGGATCCAGGGAGTCAGGGGTTCAGGGGGATAAACTGAGAAAATCCCAATTTATATAGGATTGGGGGGAGGTTAAGAGGTTGGGGATCATCCCAATCTGGGAGATCTCCAATGGAGGAATCTCCATCTACGTAGACATGCTTCTATCCAAGTTGGAGAGGCTGTTGAAACAGAAGCTAATTATGAAAATTTGGTTTTGGGACGAAATTGTCTGGACATTTTGTTCTAGACGAATTCATCTGATCTGGGACGATTTCGTCTGATCGGCGATGATATCGTCCAATGGTCAAAACAACTCCTAAAAATGGAATGAAAAATGGGGTGAGCGGTTAACGGGCGATTTTGGGGTTAAAATTCAAATTTTTATCTTTTTACTAAGGGTTTAACTGTGCCAATTTTAGGGTGCTACACATTTTCATAGGCAACATGGCCATGCTACCAATTCATGTTGCTACTTCCATGGGCAAGTTCAAGATCTAATTGATAGGGGTATCATCCAGGTAGCAAACCCTTTAGCCCCATAGAATCAAAATTTAGGGATATTTTAAAACCCTCTGCTAGATCACAGAGGACCCAATCCTCCTAGACCTCCAAATAATCCCCCAGTGCCACCTCACCAAGTGAACAGTTTCCAATGTGATCCTCCATCACATGGTGTAGTAGGTATGATCAACCTTACTACAAGGAACCAACGATATCTATCATGCTAGATAACACCTATTGTTTCCTCACCAGCTCAGGTCACAATATCGTAAGTACCTCAAAGGTCTACTATTGTACCACCAACACCGCAAAATGTGATTACCATCCATGGTAGCCTAACCCATCAGTTACGTAATGCCCTCGTTCAACTATCCATATTTGATCTCCTCCAATAGTATCAATCCCATCATGAGGCATTGAATGACATCCTAGACTCCATTGACCTAGAGACACATGACAAGAATACCTTTGTCAATTTTATAGGAAATATTCCATGATGCATCTAGCCCTAAATTATCTTCCATGACCATGAGATAACAGAACTCATTGGAGAAGGACCATAACATCCTCTCCACATCCAAGCCACAATTAATGATATCACCTACAAGTGAGTACTTGTTGATATGAGCTCATCCATTATCAGTATATCCACAGTAGCTCTACATCACCTACATATCCCACTAACCCATTTTACCACACCTTTCCTTGACCTACGAGCATTTGACGGCTCCATGAGACCTATCATAGGGTCTATAGTTTTACCTATCCTTATATATATTCATACCATCTATATCCTCTTTCACATAATCCAAGGGGAAATGTAATACAATATTCTCCTTGGTCACCCATGGATTAGAGATACACAATGTATCCCTTCCACACTACACCATTACCTCAAGTACATCCACAATGGACTCATTCATTATGTCCTAGCCTATGGAGATCCCTTCAAGTTTTGCAACAGTGTAGAACTTCCTCCTACACCATTATTTTCATCCTCCCAACTGTTCCCCATGTCCTCTCATCAGTTAGTAGGAGCATCGATATCCTCCCCAACTTCCACCTCAATATCCCAGTGTTCATCAAGAGCACAAGCCTTGATATTTGCACCATTAGCACCATATTTTATGGGACCCAAAACCACTACCATACCTTTATCATCGTCATCCTTATGGACTCCATAATCATCCCAACCTCTACCATTCCAATTCCCAACTACGGTACCGCAACCATCATCGCCACCCATTATACAATCTATCATGTTACCTACCCCGTCCTTGCCTATGGAAGCCCCTATCCTTCCTACATCCCAAACACCTCCCCTTCCTTTTTGATCATGGCCTAGGACATTCACTTCTCCATGTAGCCCAATGCCTGCACCAATACCTTCTCCCACATAGGTCAAACATCCTACATGATCTACAACAACCAAATATCATGAAAAAGAACAACCAATACATAGTTCAGATAAATAACCCCCACATCCTTCAGCCACTACAATAAAGGAATCTTAGATTTTGCCTTCAACATCTAATTTTTATACACCATCCCAGTCGCCAGATTGTGCCACACCATGCATTTCCATTTTCATAAAAATTTCTAGCCCAGGAGATTATAATGTGCATGATGCCTGCATACATGATCCCCCTATTCAATCTACCCATGATTTCGGTTGCCTTGCAACCTTGGTCCTTACCATTGGAACCATCGTACAACTAGGAGGTCTCAAAAATCATACCAACTTTGTTTATGTAGGAGTCGACTCTTCAATCCCCCCACCAAATTCTCCTCCACCACAATCTAGCTTTTGTGGTATGCTAGACCACATGGTCAACCTTCACTTTTCCTTGTGCTACTTGCAATGTTTTCATTAGCATGGATTCAAACTAGGCTGCTACAAACAAGGATTGCACACACCTATTGATCCTCGAGTTCAGTCACCAATCGACAAATCCGATATAGGTTATAATATGAGAGCAATGCATACCTTAGAAAATGAATTCCAAGACATGTCTCTTTATCTTAATCCTCTTCCAATGCACACTCTTGAAGAATATGTTGACATGGACATCATGGAGGACACTTCATCACCTCATTGTACCATTGTAGTCCCCCATGAATTCTTTCAGGAATACTCTATGCATGACACTTCCTCATTTTGTTATGTGGACAGAATGACAAACCAATTTGCCACCTTATCCTTATAGGTGTCACCAATAGAATCCAACATGGTCCCTCCTGAGTCATCACCGATATGCTTAACTATGTTCCCGCCTATACATAGGAAACTACATGGAGTAGTTGCTCATTTAAATACACCCCTAGTTGTTCTACGATCACCCTTGAGTCTCTTAGGGCACACACGAACCACCAAGCCCTACTCACTAGATTCTTCCCCACCTACTTCACCTACAAAATTGGTTAATATGGTTGAGGTGTACTTATTCTCTCCCATTCATTATAGTCACCAATAAACTCGAGATGATACCCCAAATCCAAATTTTATAGATCTTGTGCATATATCACCCATACCAGCACCTCGAGATTTCCTTCTTGCACCTCATGTCTTACGGGAAGTAAATGCTCCTTCTTCATCCACGCCACCCCAAGTCCCTTAGGTATCTCACATGGGCATCTACGTAGATGATGAATATGAGTTCAGAGAGGCTATCGATGACCTTAACCTCATTCCTATCCTCGAATAGTTATGTGATGGATCTCACATGCTCATTGAAGATACTATCGATGTCAACATTGGTGATGATCCTAAAAATTCCCACATCCTTAAACTAGCCACTAGCCTCTCACCCGAGGAGCACATTGCCTTCACAAAATTCCTTCATAAGTACATTCAAGTTTTTGCATGGTCATACAAGGACATGCCAGGACTTGACCCTGCCATAGTGGTTCATAACCTCATACTTGATCCTAATGCCAAAATGATAAGACAAAAACTACTACGCATGCATCCAAATATCACATTAATAGTGAAATCCAAACTCCAAAATCTCCTAGATGTTGATTTTATTGTACTCATCGACTATCCCAAATGTGTATCCAGCATGGTCCTTGTACCTAAGGCATCCAGTGAAGTTCGTGTCCGCATGAATTTTTATGATTTAAACAAAGCTTATCCCAAAGATAATTTTCTCCTACCTAACATTGAATTCCTTTTTGAATCCATAGTAGATCACAAGATGATCTCCCTCATGGACGGATTCACTGGATACAATCAAATCAGGATCAACCCAACCGATCAACACAAAATATCCTTTACAACACCCTGGGAGATATTTTTCTATAAAGTCATGCCTTTTGCCCTAAAAAATGCTGGGGCAACCTACCAATGCACAATGACCTATATCTTCCATGACTTGACGGAAAAAACATTGAAGGCTATATAGATGATCTCATTGCCAAATCCAAGAAACATGCAAACCATCTCAAAGATCTCTATCAGATTTTTGATCGATTATTAGAACACAACGTGCGCTTGAACCCAAAGAAGTGTGTGTTTGGTGTTACCTCAAGCAAAATACTAGGATTCATTGTCTCCCAACGAGGCATTGAAGTTGATCCTAGTAAGGTGAAAGCCATCACCGAGATGCCTCCTCCTACCATATTGAAGCAATTGCATAGCCTCCAGGGCAAGATCACTTCCATTCATAGATTCATAGCACAATTATCTGACAAGTGTCAGCCATTCAACCACCTCCTACAAAAGGGAGTAAGCTTCAAATGGGACAACAAATGTCAAGGAGCATTTGATGCTATCAAAACCTACCTCACATCATTATCGGTTATGTCACCACCGCATCTAGAATTACCACTAATCCTATACATTTCAGCCACAAAATTTGTGCTAGGTACACTTCTAGCTCAAAAGAATGCACTCGACAAAGAATAGGCTATCTATTATATTAGCCGCATGCTAGTCAGTTATGAAATAAGATATGGATACATGGAAAAATTATGCCTAGAGGTTGTATTCACCACTCAAAAATTATGCCACTACATGTTAAATCACACAAATTTTGTCATCGCCCGAGATAATCCCCTGTGGTACATGATGAATAAGAGCTATCACAATTCTCGCACATCTAAGTGGATCATGCTTTTAACTAAATTTGACCTAGAATTCATTTCCCAAAAATCCATCAAAGGGTAGGTCATCACCGACCAACTAGCCGAAGCCCCTTTGACTGATAATCAACCCCTCCTCATTCAGCTTCTAGATGATTCTATCTTCCACATAACCGAAGGTGGAAGAATATGTTGAACCCAAAGTCGTAGCTGACCTCACCTTATTCTTTGATGGCTCCAGATGTCTCCATGCTGGGGGTGCAAGCATTGTCTTCTTCACACCTGAAGGAGAACCACTCCCTTTCTCATTCAAACTCGACTTCCCCTGTACAAACAATAATGTAGAATATGAAGCCCTAATCCTAGGACTAAAACAAGCACATTCCATGCATATCAAATGCCTCCACATCATAGGTGATTCACTCCTAATAGTCAATCAAGTGCAGGAATGTTGGCTATGCAATTGCCCAATCCTCCAACAATATAAGAAAATCGTATAGCAACTCTTATCTCAATTTGAGTGGTATGACCTCGAAGCCGCTCCGTGATCATCAAACCATTTTGTAGATACTATGGCTTCCTTAGGGTCCCTCATTCTGCAAAATCCAACATCTGACACAACATATGTATCCATCCATACGCTCACTCGATCTGCCATATCACCCACACCTCCTACAGATGATGATGGTGTGTATGTGGTAAAATCTGAACCCCATGACCCATGGTTTTCACAAATTAAAGAATACATCAAATTAGGTTTTCTACCTTATGATTTACCCCATGCTCAACGCCGAACCTTCAAACAGAGAAGCAATCCACTACACCTTGTTGGGGGACATCCTTTATCACCGCAACTATGACGACATGCTCCTGCATTGCCTAGAACCACAAGAATCACAATGGGTTGTACAGGAAACCCATGACGGTACTTGTGGTGGCCATTTTAGTGGCATGGCAATCACCAAACGCATCCTCCGTATGGGTTATTACTGGCCCAAAATGGAGCATGACTGCTGCGAGTATGTGAAGCATTGCATTAAATGCCAACAACATGCAAACCTAACACATCTCCCATCCCAAGCACTTCAACCTATCCAATCCATGTGGCCTTTCTCCCAATGGGACCTAGATCTAATTGGATAGATTACACCAGCTTCCTCAAGCAACCACAAATTTATCATCACTGCCACAAAGTATTTTACAAAGTGGGTCAAAGCCATCCCACTGGTCCAAACCACAGGAGCTAAAATTGCAGCATTCATCATAGACCACATCATATGTCATTTTGGAATCCCCTTCCAAATCATTTCTGATAATGGGAAATCCTTTAAGAACAAAACTATCTGAGCCCTATGTGATAAATTCCACATACATCATAGTTTTTCTACCCCATACTACCCTCAGGGTAATGGCTAGGTAGAAGCCACAAACAAAACCATTTGTTCCATCCTTCATAAAACCATAGCAGAATCTCATCATGACTGGCATAACCAAATTCCCCTAGCCTTGTGGGCGTATCGTACGAGCATCTATACTCCTACTAGGGCAACACCTTTTTCACTTGTATACGGGGCTGAAGCTATCATGCCCCTTGAGCTTGAGATACCTTCCTTAAGGATCTCTATGAAGGATTTCATTGATGACAACACTGCTTGCCAAGCTTGTCTAGATCAATTAACACTTCTCGATGAATGTCGCATTCATGCAATCGAGCACACATGAGTCTATCAATATCACCTTCATCATGCCTACAATAGTAAGGTACATCAGTGCAAGTTTAAAATTGATGACCTAGTTCTCAAGGAAAACCAACAAATCACGAGTCAGCCTCGCCAAAGTGCGACAAGTTTACCCCAAATTGGTTGGGTCCATTCATTATTACACACAAATATGGTTCAGGAGCATATTGGCTAGCCAATATTGAAGGCCTTAACGACCCTAAACCCATCAACATCTTGCATCTCCATGCATTCAATGCTTAATACACAAAGGCATCCATCATCACGAGTGCCACACACTACTATTTACAAGTCACTAAGCACATCACCACATAGATATGCTATTTTGCATTATTAATTTACTATACATGTACTTTCATCTTTATGTCATTTTTATGCTATGGGTATTTGTTTTTCCTTTTGTAGGATCCACATCATCAGTAGGAGACTACTACAACATCCCCATGCATCACCATGCAGAACGCTCCACCACCGCAATCCATACCCATTACACTGGTTGACCTAGCCCAACCATTACCTATCATTCACCCGAGGTAGACATCACATTCACCACACTTGGATCATCACTCATCACCTCACCACAGGTCACCTCACCATCGAGGTTCTTCCTATTCACCCCACTCTAGAGATGGCTAGGTCTCCATGTCTTCCTTCGATGAGGAGGAGGAAACCTCCAACACCCATCCATGCGGGTCTCCTCCTCATTTATCTAGAGAGGCAAGGAACCTGTACTACCCAACCAATTCTCCACATCATCCTAGTGATGCCTATCACCCACCAAATAGAGGATACACACCTCAACAAACCCTCCCTTCGAGCCTACCACCTCCACTCTCAAATGGAGAATCTTCTTACACCCAAGCCTTGCAAGCCCACACCGCCCAAGCTACCCAAGATGGCCATGCGCACATGCCCCCATCCCATTCATGCCATCATCCAAGACCATCTCCCATGCCACCCATCTTGCAGGCCCCATCTTCACCATTCTGAGGCTTACCACTTCACCAAGCTTTATAATCTCCTAGATCATTTCACCTTGATATCTCCTCATCATGGCCCCATCCATCCATCCCTACCCATCACGATGCCCCTTTCACATTAGAGGCTCATGTACCACCTTCACCAGTTATATTATCACCTCATAAAGAACTCCAACATATCCTCACTCGTGTGGAAGCCCTAGAGCTCCATATGAGTCACTGTCAATGCCATATTCCTGCTCATCGACCGATAACACCGCATACATCACCACCACCTCGTAGATCTAGTCCTCACCCCAAGGTTCAACCTACAATAGAATCCTAACCCATACCTCCCACATCGGACTTCACTCCACCTCATACCCCTTCACCCTAGTGAGAGTACTATACCCACCACATGATATTTCCACCTACCCCACTATCTGAGATGTTTTATCACCTGATGCACCAAGGCCTTCTGACTCTCCCAGAGACCCGGCCTATATATCCATCATGCCCTAAACCATGCAACTACCATGAGAGTGAATATTGCATCTACCACCACCATCTAGGCCATGATATCGAAGAGTGTAGATCATTCAAAACCTTGGTACACAACATGCTACATGGTACTCACCCAACATCACTTGAGCCAACCCCTCGAGCCACCTGACTAATCAGCCCTCCACACCGCAGCATTCCACAAACCTGACTATCCCAGGAATCCATGATACCACCCTCCCATTACATCCACAATAGGGCAAATTATCCATACCCCACTATTACTCCATTCTCTCATGCGCATCCTGACCCACACCATTTTGCCCATCAGTAGGTTCTCTTCTATCATCTCCCTTACTTCTTCCTCTACTTCTTGCACCTCTTCGTGTGGTTGTATGGTCACGCTTCGAGCGGCTACATACCTACGCTGATCTATCCCACTTTTCTTCTATCACTCTTTGACTT
This sequence comes from Wollemia nobilis, assembly GCA_028583015.1. Classification (NCBI taxonomy): domain Eukaryota; kingdom Viridiplantae; phylum Streptophyta; class Pinopsida; order Araucariales; family Araucariaceae; genus Wollemia; species Wollemia nobilis. The sequence goes on from JAQPPZ010000521.1 coordinate 19,448,963, forward strand.
TGGTAATCCCCTTTTCTTGTTGGTTACCAAAGACCAGTTCTTCTACTATTTCTTCTAGCTATACATACCATCTGTAGTCCCTTCCTCTGGTTGACATTACCACATGCATCTAACATATTACAACTTATACACCTACTACACACACACCCCACACATTGGGGCAACCGTTACTATAGCATCACACTTTTTGATTATCATGATACAACATACTCACCTGTAAATAAGTTTTCTAAACTTCTCCTTCTACACATCATAAATTTCCTCTTGTAGATATTGCATTTCTCCACTTGCATCATTTACATTTACATCCATTGCACATATCCATATGTTTTTCATGTTAATTTCATTTTAAGTTTGTACATTCTCCCAAAAAACAAAATGTGCCTTCAAAAGGAGTAATACATGCACTTGTTAGCATCACCACCTGGATGTCCACTTCCCCTTTTCAGGATTAGGGTATACATAGGTGTCATGTTTAGCTTTGACTACTCACTAGTTAAGTCAATCAAATGTCACTCCTAGCTGATAGGTTTTACATTCTTCTTATGGTTCTTTAGGCTGGTTCAACTTCTCTCATGGACCATTCACAACAGGTTACACATTAAACAAATTTTGGGTCTAGGAAAGATGACACCTTGAGTAGATGTCACCATCTAGCGAACGGTCTCCCCTGCTCATCCTATCACTTGCATGGTCAACATACGACCTAGGGATAAACAAAGGGATAAGCATAAGAAAAAGTACAAGAATAGGGTAGAAAACAAAAGCCAACGCCCATAGAATAGAAAGAAAGAGAAAAAGAGAATAGAAAAAAGAGAAAAAAAGAAAAACAAATAAAAGAAAAGAAAAGAAAAAGATGAAAAGAGTACCACAATAAATAGGTCAACAATAGATGAGGGGCAGAAAACAAAAGGAAAAGCCTCCTGATATCACCCATGTTATGCTTCATCGCCTTTGGTCCTTAGGTTTAACATAACACCATGGGATGATTTCCATCACTAGCAATAGGCTCCAAGAGCCTGCCTACCAGTGGAATAGTCTTACAAGTGGTGATATATCTATTACATTAGCTACCAACTTTTGTACAAGATCACTATTCACGTATGGATGAGCTAGCTAGATCGGTCATGTCTACAATGGGCTAATCCTACCTATTTCTCAAAATGGATAAATGAACTTCACTCATTTACACACATAGGTCCATGATAGATTTTGAACCAGTCCGACTAGTTATGAGTTGCCACATAAACTCACATAGTTTGGAGTCTAAAATTTGATCGTCAAAACTACATTAGTCAAAGTCATTACATACACCTCATATTATCCTACATCCATGAGATAATAGAAGGGATCACATCCACATAGGTACATGTAATGATACAAGTGCTTCCTTTGCGCATTTTAACATTCCTATACATGCATACATGCATCTATGTTACACAAATTTATTACATAGAACACATCATTGCATTTCCATTACATGCATCACATTACGGATCACATCATTGCATTTCCATTACATGCATCACATCAAGGAGTACATGATTGCATTTACATTGCATACCTCACATAAAATTCTAAATCAAGGCATTCATCATGCATCTACTATCTCACATTCTATCATTTACATTACAGGCACTTACTACAAATATCATTTCACATTTTATCACTTCTCATTGCATTCAAAATAAAATCATGCAAGTCTACTCTACAACATATTCACACTACAACATGATAATAAATCTAAATCACAATACACATGCATATCCATTCATTATACATACCCACAAATCATGTCATGATATCTACGCAAAAATAAAGAGAACACATTTGCAAACCATAACAATAACACATGTATATATAACAACCAAAATCAAACATGTCTATATATATGTCATCCAAAAATACCCATAGGCTACAAACTAGGACCATGCCCATCATCCATCATCCAAAATGCCCATAGGCTACAATCATAAGCAATCCTAACTATCACCAGGAGTCTCCCCATGTCCCTCATGGCTCACCCGAACCTCTATTGCTCTACTAGACTCTACCCTGGCTCCTAGAAGCCTGAACCATAGTAGGTGGATCTCCTACCCCAGCCATGGCCCCGACCTACTCCACCGAAGTAGCACTACATTGACTATGACGTGAAGGTGCCCGTACTCATGACCATGACTCAGACTATGACACCACCTGAGCATAATCTGGAAGAGGAATCCCATGCACCATCAGAGAAGTCTCACATAATACCTTCTTAGCAGACTCCACCACCAACTGACCAGTCAACCTCTCAATAGCCTACACCTACCCAGCCATCATGGCCCTCATCTACTCCATCTCAGCTACTACCTTAGCATATCTAGCCTCGGTAGCCTCCTCCTATCTATGGAGCTCAACCTCCAACTCATGAACCCTACCTCCTAGCTCCCATGCCTCCTCCTCTACATCCTACCTCTCCTGGATATCGACAAGGAATCCTCTCCAAATCCATGAATGCACCAATATCAATGGTATCATCTATATCACCCATAATAGTAGGTCCACCTCTCTCCTCCTCCACTCCAACAGCCTACCCCATAGCCATGTCAACATCCATAGCTATCTCCTCTACTCCCACTCCTTGGGTGCTCGCTACATCGCCCAAGCATCACCATGACCATCATAGAGGAACCTCCATCTCATCTCCAGCTACATCCTCCAACCTAGCTCGAGTCCCCCTATCGACTCTCCCCTCTAGTGGAGGTGCCCCAACATCAGGTGCCACCCATCGATCGATCACACCTCTACCAGGCTCCCAACCCTGCATCACCCACCAAGCCTCAAACTCTGGAGTCATCCCAACATCCTCCACATCTGGGGTAGCCATAGGTGGATCCCTCTCCCCAACCCAAGGTAAAACCATAGGATGCTCTCCTCTATCACCTCACCACCTGAAGTAAATGATAGGAGCCCCTGGAATATCCTATCGTAAGCCAAACTATCGCCTCACCCGATCAAACTAAAAATACTCAACCTACCGAGTATATCACCCCACTAACCATCTACCCTATCGAATGGTGCACAGCTGCTCATCATCCTCATCCCACATTACCCCACCCAACCAAGGCCTCCATTTAATATCACCAGGTGTTAGGTCTCCAAACTTACCCCTCCACAATAATGGATCACCCTCATGAGGCCTCTTAATACCCTGCTCCACCTCTGTACTCCACCTCAAAGCATAGGGTAAATACTCCTTGCCCCTCACATGCATAGGGTGAGGCAATAATGAAGGCCTCTCAATAGCTATGTGCTCCCATGCCCATACCTATAACAAGGGAATCAAACTCAACCCCTTGCGTCTAACTCGCACAACATCATGCAACTCCTGGTATACTTGGGCCAATAGTGTAGGTGCCCATGCAAACATGACCCTATGCTCCACCATATCACTCACCACATCTAACATATTCTAGGTGAACAGAACCCCAGAAGTATCAGGTAATGCATAGGTGGAGATCATCATCATGGCTGCACACTATCGATCATATATCTTCTTCTTCAACCACAACCACTCATAATCCATCTTAGAGACATCTATGTCTCTCCACTCGCCCCAAAGAACCACTCCAATACAACCTCCTTACTATCATCAGTTGCCACTCTCACCGGAACACCCTCGATCGACAACTTATAAATCCGATATATATCCTCCAAGGTAATAGTCATTTCCCTAGTGGGAAAATGAAATGTGTTCCTATCCGCATCCCACCGCTCACATAATGTGGATACATATGCCCTGTTGGCATGTATACTTTTACACTCCCACACACCTCGAAACCATATATCATCTAACCACTTCAGCTCATCTGGTGTATTCATCAACTTATCAAAATCAACCTTCATTTTTCGTACACGATGATGGGGCTCTAGCATTTTCACCTATTCATCCACAACAAAACACAACAAAACATACATTAGTCATCAATCCAATAACAAACCATCAATCAAATTTACAAATTAACACAATTTAATTTGACACGCACTTCGAGACATAAACAGTGCACAAGTCACATGGCAAAATATATCAACAAAATAGTCACATATTTGGATACCCATTTTGTCATTTTATGGCAAAAGTTTGAACAGATGTGACAAACAATACATATTTGGCTTCCAACAACCAAAAATAAAATCACCCACACATCCACTATGGCACAAAATTCAAAACATGATCAATTCATTCAACATACAAAAACAAAATACATTTTTGAATACCCATTTGCCCACTTTACGATAAAAATATCGACAAAATTCAAAAACAACATACAAATCAACACGGATTTCAAGGTCAATTTTACCATACATACACCAAAATGGAACACACATCAAAACACACAATATCAAAATAACAATCACATTTTTGAACACCCATTTTCCCACTTCATGGTGAAAGTTCAAACAGATGTGGAAAACAGTATAAATCGGGCTCCCTACAACTCATTTTCAATTTCACACTACCTACATCTTGGCACGCAAATCAAAGGTAGGCCAAATGAAATCATCTACAAAAACAAACATTTTTGGATACCCATTTCGCCCTTCTATGGTGAAAGTATCATCGGTTTTCAAAAATACTATCTCTAAGGTGGCAAATTTAACGGTCAAAATTTACTACTTTACACCCAAAAACAACACATTCAGAAATCATGCCAAATGAAGGTAGAAAAATATAACAGTTGCATAACGGGATACCCAATTCCTACTTTTACGGATAAAGTGCAAAAACATTCCACAAACAGTACACCGTTGCTTCAAAAATGGATGGTCAAACTTTACACCTACTCTACCCATTACCCGGTCAAATTGGCACCAAAACAAGTCAAACCTAGAAACAAATTACATTTTTGGGTACCCATTTGGCTTGTTTATCACTTTGTATTCAAATTTCAATTAAAATTTGCAATTTTTTTAAAAATGGGATGAAAACCTCCCCCCCTAATTTACTTTTCTCTAGAAAATTAAACAAACAAAAAATGAGATAGGTAGGACCACTTACCGATGGATCTCCAAGCCTGTTGCCCGCTCCCGATCATCCTCTCATCATTCTATCATCCAAAATTTTGATCGTCTCACTCGCACATCATCGAATGCCTCTCTCGCACGCTCTCCACCACTCGTCAACATCACAATGAGGTCCTTCTCCCTCCAAATTACCTTAAAAATACCCTAAACCCTAATTCACCCCCCACCCCATGATTTAGGCCTGATTCACCCCTTGCCCCATGAATCAGGATCCAATTCACCCCCTACCCCATGAATTGAGCATATGACCCCCAAAACCAATCAAATTCAACTCCCAAAACCCTAGGAAATCAGGCACATTTCTTCCAAAACCCTAGGAACTCCCTCAAATTTTCCTCTATCTCTATTTTTCATCATGCATTGGTATCTTATCAATCGCTGCATCATCAAATCACCACATTTCATTCACCTCATTGTTGATTCCTCGTTTGAGGGGGTATTCATATCCAAAGTCAGCTTTGCATGCAACCACACAACTAAAAATCCAAAAGTGCGAGTAGCACATTTGTCTACAAATTTTTTGCTGAAGATTATCTTACGAAATAATCTCAATCTCAACTAGACATGCGTTATATCACGAGAGCTATGCGTTTCGATGGAGAAATCAATCTAAGCATTCAAGTACATCGAGTACATAATGAATGATACATTTGATGTAATCCTAGTGCAACATTTGGAAAAGGATCTCACGACCATGCTGATCTGGTCACGTTTGAATAATCCAAATGTCCCTTTAGCTCAAATGGTTTGACACTTGTCGCCATGTTCTCATCAATCAATCAACAACAAATATTTAGATAGGCTTTTGTCCTATTCATACTTTTGGACCACGTTGATCTGGTTGCAAAAGCAAAGTAGTCAAAAGTTGCCATTCTCAAGCAACTAGTATGGCATTGAAAATGTCATACGGACTCAACAAAATCACAGCATTGCATTCGCAATCATCCATTTCCATTCACCAACATTGTTTTTATTTCTTTCCTCTTCTTCTTCTCTCCTTCCTCTCTTCTCTCCCTGGACATCCAGTTAATGGGTATGGTCACGCTTCGAGCGGCTACATACCTTTGATTGGATTCCATTCCCCTTCTATCCCTTTTCCTCCTGCACAAACCCTTCATATTTTTGTATTAAACTGTGTTCCACACAGTATAGTACAAAAAGGGGTAAAATGTAGACACCCAAAAGTCACACATTGTTATCTCTACATATCCATAGGTGATTCCAGATATCCCTAGGCTATTGTAGGCTATTGTAGTCATGCGTAGTCATGTGTAGTCATGCGTAGTCATGCGTAGATTGCCATAGTTCACCATAGCAGTGTGTAGACTTCCATATACCACTTCATCAACTTTCAGGTCCAAAACCCTAATAAGCCTTCAAAATCACATCCCGTGCATTGGGATATCCTCCAACAACCTATTTGCACTCAATTGAGGCCCCCACGGGCTATTAATTGACAAAAGCAATTATCAAGTCAATTCTTAAAATCTAATTTAATGTTGACTTCACTTAAGTCACATTTTTAGGGCAAAATTGATTAGTTGAACTCTTAATCCTTAATTAACACTAATTACATCCTCCCACATGTGTGTAATTAGGGTTAGCTAAGATATTTTCCTAGGAACCCTAATCAAGCTCTAATTTGACTTAGGACCTCCTAATCCTAATTAGACTTAATCCTTCCTCACACGTGTGAGGATAGGATATTTCCTATGAGGAATGTGAGACCTCCACCTCACAAACCCTAACCTAACTTTGGTTAGACTTCAGCCTAGGGTTAGTTTCCTTAACTCTCCCCCTACACCTTGCCATTTTCTATAAATAGTGGGTCCTAAACCCCTAATTATCTCTCTCTCCATTTATGACATAAGTACAGAAACTCTACCGAATTCAACACTGAAGTCTGAACAGTCAGATTTTATAGCAAATAGAAGCATAGCAATAGCCAAGGAGCCTCCCTACCAGAGCATTTTAGTAGAATACCACTTACAATAGGATTCACCCCCACCCCATGAATCCAGTTCTGGTTCACCCCCCGGGTGGCGATTTTAGTCTACAAAGCCCAAATCACCTCATATTTGGTAGGTAAGCTTCCATTTACCATTCCTAAGTGTTTAGCATCATTTATTGCAACTTTCAATATGTTTTTGTGTCGATTTAGTCTTCATAACCAAGGGGCCTGACCAAGGCAAGCCCCCCAACCAACTAACCCCCTTTTGCAGGTTCTTCATAGGTCAAAAGAGGAAGAACACCATCAACTACAACCCGGCAGTGGATCGCAAACCCATCTACATTGAGGGACGATAGAAGGCGGTATCAAGATTGTTGTGAAGTTTATTGAAAAAGACATTATGAAAGGGAAACTTGTCCCTATTGTAACCTATGTTATCTTTGAATATAAATGAAATACAACTTTCTTGTTCAACATACTTTGTGTTTATGTTGTTAGACCAAATACCACTTTCCACCCGTTTCACTCCCAAATGATTTGGTATTTGTTATCATCGAACAAGAAGAAGATGTCATTCTAGAGGAAGATGTCGATATCACACTATTCTTTGATGGTTCTAAGTGCATGAAGGGTTAAGGTGTTGGAGTCATGTTTCATATACCCCAGGGGGTACCTATCCCTTTATCATTCAAAATTGACTTCCAATGCATAAACAACACAGTAAAGTACAACGCCTTAATATTAGGTCTTGAATCAGCTATAACTATGAGCATTAAGTGTATCAAGATATTTGGTGATTCTCAACTTGTTATCAAGTAAATCAATGTAGAATACTAATGCAAAGAACCTACCATTAAACTTTATCATGAAGTAGCAATGGAATTTCTCTCTAAGTTTGATTGGTATGAAATCAATAGTTTTTTTTATGTTCAACTAATAGATTTGTGGATGCAATGGCCTCTCTTGGATTGTTAATTCCAAAAGAATCCTTCAGAGAGGTACAACCCCTTATCATTTCAACGGTCTCTAAATCTGAAATTGTCCACACTAAATCTAAGGATGAAAAGGATGTTTGATTTATCCAATCGGATCCATATGAACCTTGGTCAAGCTAGATAGTAGTATTTATCAAGTTTGGAACACTTCCATCTGACATATCTCAAATTCCTAAATGCACTTTCAAGCAAAAAGTAGCTCATTTTGTTCTCTTGGGGGATGTTTTGTATAAACACAGTTATGATAGAGTTCTACTACATTGTCTCAAGTCTAGTGAGGCACAAATGCCATAGTTGAAGCTCATGATGGAACTTGTGGTGGTCATTTTAGTGGGATGGCCATTACAAAGTGTATTTTATACATGGATTATTATTGGCCCACCATGGAACGTGAATTTTGCACATATATCAAACATTGTAAGAAATGCCAAGAACATGCTAATTTAACTCATGTGCCATCACAAGATTTACATCCAATTCAAATCCTTTGATCCTTTTCACAATGGAATCTAGATCTAATTGGAAAAATATCTCCTCCTTCCTCAACATACATCCATCATCACAGTCACTAAATACTTCACAAAGTGGGTTGAGGTAATTCGTCTAACCTATACAATAAGACCTCAAATTATGGAGTTCATACTTCACCATATCATTTGTTATTTTGGTATCCCCTCAAAAATCATATTTGACAATGGCAAGTATTTTAATAACAAGGATGTTTAAGCACTTTGCAAGAAATATAACATCCAACACAATTTCTCGACTCCTTATTACCCACAAGAAAATGGACAGGCTAAGGCTACCAATAAGACTTTAGTTGCTATTCTCAAGAAACTTGTTAATGAAAATCATAGAGATTGGCATACCAAAATACCCTTGGATTCTTGGGCTTATTGAACAAGAATTCACATGCCTACCAGGGCTACACCATTTTCATTGATCTATGGAGCTGAAGTAATCATGCCTCTCGAGCTTGAGATCCCCTCCTTGAAAATTTCTTTGCAAGAATTCATAGATGACAACAATGCTAGACAAGCACATCTTGACCAACTCACACTTTTGGATGAGAGGTGAGTCAATGCTTTAGAACATTTAAAAGTTTATCAAGACCACCTAAAGTATGCTTACAATGTCAAAGTTCATCTATGTGAATTCCAAGTAGGAGATCTTGTCCTTAAATAAAATCAACAAAACACCAATGCACTACCGCATCTTTGTGATAAATTCATGGCTAATTGGTTGGGTCTATACATTATCAATAAAAGAATAGGTAATGGTACTTATAGGCTTACCTTTATAGAGGGAGAGGATACACCTGAACCACTTAATGTTATACACTTGAAAGTATTATATGCATAATGTGATTGATATATATGTATATATACATGGCTAATACACAAAAACATTGCACTTCATTTGCATACATTCAAAAACATTGCATTTCATCCCAAAACATTGCATTCACACACATTTCATTTTGCATTTCATACATTGCATTCACATCCACATTTCACATTTCATATTAGGGATCATTTATTAAGTTCAAGGTTTTGAATTGGTCCAATAAAGTCATGTTGCCTTAAGCAGAGGCACCTTCACAACATCATCCACACAATTCTACCAAGTCAAATTGTCATTCGCACAAATCATATATCCATAATTTCTAGGTGTTTTCGGTCACTCAACCACTCTTAGTATTTTAAGAAAACTCCAAATACATGTCCAGTTCCTCTTAGGACCATTACACATATTCACGAATAAAATATTAAGTTTTGGGAATTGACTCCAAATAATTATTGAACATAACACAATTTCACATATTAAAAACATCTTGTGTCAAATAGGGATAACACCATACTTTGTTTGAACCTCAAAGTGAAAAGGGTAATCCTCGCTAGTCCCATCATGCAACATAGTCCACAAAAATAGTGGTTTTCACAACTATCATAGTTTCTTAAAAATCTAAAAGATAGAGCAGTAATGATAAGGTTACAATTATCATCACACTTAGGTTGAGAATCCAATTTCCCAAAGCTCTAAATATTTTACATCACACACCACTGATTATTGGGTTTTAAGGATCATACTACATTTCTAGTTAGACGGTTAGGTAGTCATCCCCAAAACTTAAGAAATAAAAATTTGTGGACTATGGAGTTAGCCTCCATCAGAGCTATAGATGCTTGACTAACAGTGGAGTGCACTCATGTGTGGTGACACATCTCTTTCAAAGATACCTCTTACCACATATACAAACAAGCTAGCTTATTGGTCTCATCCATAATAGGTCACCCCCAATTTATTCAAGATGAGTTAATGAACTCACTTGCACACACACCGGTTCTTGATTACCTCGAGTCATTACCATGCTTTTGATTCAATAAATGAATTCACTGCATATACATTTGGTCCTAGAGGGATTGAGCAGTTTTAGTGAGTTTGTTTAATGCTACTAGTATGTTCGAGTCTCTATAAAATAGTTAGTTTTCCATATCAACATCCATATCTTCTTCCATATCAACATCCATGTCTTCTTCGATGACAATATCCATGTCACTTCATGAGTCATCCACCCCACATGCCACCAAGTTTGGTGTCGCTGATTAAACAACAATGCTAGAACATGGCCAAGAAAAATCTAAGCTATAAATGATCATTAGAACATTTGCATTCCATACCTTGCATTAATCATCCATATATTTCCACTTGCATTAATCATCCATAACATATCATATGCATTAATCATCCATATAAACAAAAAATTCTGCAAAAGTATTCACACAAAACATATAACACAAAAGGTCAAATCCATGTATATATATGTATAAATATTGTATATATAATAAGTGCCAAAGGCTACATACAATGGAGCACCAAGGCTCATATATAAAAAGTATGTCTAAGCACTAACTAAGCCCTCCAAGAGGACCCCTATGACTTAGCAGGAGTCTTAGACCTAGCACTATGCCTAAACTCGCTTTACCTATAAGCTTCAGATATATATGAGGCTAAAGGATCTAGAAGATGAATATGATGCTCTATCAAATTATCCTCCAAATCCTCGATATATCTCTGTCGATATCAAAGGTATGCTATGTCAACATTATGCCAGTGCTCCATCTATAGAAACTCTGCCTAGAGCCTCATGACCTTCTCATCCTGAGCCATCACCATCATGTCTTGCTCTACCACCTACTACTCTAGCTTCATCCAATCCTCCTCACTTTGACCTAGAGATTCATCTAGAGTCTCCTCCAAATCATCCCCCTCTTTGTCATCACCTCCACCCCTTGAAGCCTGCCTAGACACACCATTAGTCCTCCTCCTTCGACATTTAGATTGAAGGTACCTCTACTACTTGGGAGCCTCATAGGCCCCCTCACCCTCATCCTTATCTCTATATTCAACCACTACTAAAGTCAGTGTCCATGGTGGTTGTGTAGCAAACCATGCATCATACTCTATAGTAGTCCCCACATCATTTATATCAAGGATATCCATCTCATAATCATCCTCGTATATCTCCCTTCATGTATCCACACATGGTAGCTCTATCTCCTCCCGATGCCTTCTATAGAGCACTAACTCATCCAGAACCCCCACCTCAGACCAAACTAGTAGAGCATCCATGAGAACTAAAAATATTTAGCCTCACTTTGATACCTCTCAACCACCCATCACACCTACTTCACCCACCATAGATGCTCTCCATCGCCCATCCATGTGGCACCCTACCATGGCCTCCATATCACCTAGATGGATGTCAATCCAACCCATAAAGCCCCGTACCACTCACTCATTTGCATAGGATAACTCAGCTATAATTGCTCTTCCACTATCCATATACTTGCATAGGGCTACTCCATACCCAAACCTACCACTGGTAAGCCCTTTGGTCGAGACATGATGAAGTGCTCCCATCCCCAATATTGTAGTAGCAAGATGCATTTCAATCCCTTCCTCCCCTACCTTTTCACCTCATAGAGATCTCGGTATGCCTATGCTAATAAGGTAGGAGCCCATGCATACACTTGCTACATAGTGAGCATATCACTCATCAACCTTATCAAGTTCTAAGGGAACCTATAGCCAGTAATATTTGAGGCCACAATGTTGGCCAACACAAACATCACCCAATACCTACAAGGAATCCAGTTCCTTGTCCACATACATGGACATGTATGGAATGCCTCCACACTCCACCCTCACACTCTACCATCTATCTCCAAATATCTTCTTCATCTCCACCCCCCGATCACATCCAACCTCGATGTGAATCCCCTCCACTAGAACCTTGAGGATGCGATATACATCCTCAAGTGTGAGGGTCACCTCTCCCATGGGGAGCTAAAAGGTGCCCCTATCTAGATCCACCTCTCTGCTAAGGTAGAGAGGTACCCCTTGTACACCCTCACTACATCAATCCGGGTTACCTTCGCTAGCCCCACAACCTCTAGCAACTCCCATTCCTTCTCTACTAGTACCTTTCTCATCCTAGGGATGTAACGTGAGAATCGATGTCGAGCCTCTAGAATTATAAGCTACAGCACAAAACAAAAACATTTTTTAATACATGTTCATAAAAAAATCACAAAACATAATTTTTTTACACAAAAATAAGGGACTTACCTCAACAAATCGCACTCCAGCCCCAAATATAGCCCTCACATATACTCCTTCCACCACCATAGCTTCCACACCCAAAATGCTTCACCTCACTCCACTCCACTTCCCTCACCTCTCCTAGATGCAACTTCTCAAACTCACAAATGCACAAATGAGCTTAAATTTTTCTTAGCAAGCTATTTATAGCTACTTTAGGCACCTTGAGACACCCATGGGTGTTTCCTAGTGCACTAAAGTGCACCAAGGTGTTTGCATAGTTCTCAAACATCGATAGGCATATGCACATGCTGAAAGCACCAACTAACATTTGGCATCAACATTGACAAAAGGACAAACCTTCACAAAATAGTATCTTACCCCCACCAAATCTCTCCATATTATATGCATACATAATTTTCATCATATTAACAAGTTTTGTGAAGGTTCCAACTAATTTGGATGCATAATTTTCATTTATAACCAAAAATCATAAAATTGCATAAGTTACAAAACACTCCAAAATGGTCCAAATACTCACAAAATGACCATAACCATCATCCTCATCATAAATAATGCATTTCCATATCATTTTCCATCATCAATCATAACATTTGCATATTTTCCAAGTTCAAACAAATATTCAAGTGAACCTTGTACCTCATGGGTTTTTCTATATACTTGGTGATTGCAATGATTTACATCCATGAAATTCGGTAAGATGAATAGCCTACCATAAGGACACTTGGTCATTTTCATCATTCCATATCTTCTTGTTCAAAATCACAATCACATTTGGTACTTCACATTTTTGCATGAAACCTTACCAAGAACAATTTGCACAAAAGTAGTCATTGATGGCCTAGTTCATGGGGCTTAACACATGGACAAAATCACATTTCATCATTTCACATTTCCTTTATAGTCATCATGGTAACTAGCCTTAGCTAGGGTGATTGGTTTTGACCATAGGAATTATCCGACAGTCACTAGTTGGCCCTTTGAAGATGACTATTTGTCTTTTATCTTTGCATATTCATCTTTGCATATCAATGATGCCTACAGGCACATTCTTCAACAACATCGAATCACCCCAAATTTGGGGTAACCATATTTGGTTTTGAATTTACCACAATGGGATACATATTACACGATCATGACATATTACACTTGGAAAACATCCCTTCATCAGTTGGGGTAAAAAAAGATGCATTTTCATTGCATCTTCACAAAACCCTTCATAATTTGGGGTAAAAATAGATATATTTTCATCACATTTTCACAAAACCCTTCATCTGTTGGGGCAAAAATAGACACATTTTCATCACATTTTCACAAAACCCTTCATATATTGGGACAAAAATAGATGCAATAATTTCACATTATCCACCAATCCCTTTCCAACCATTGGGGTAAAAATGGTATCACATTGGTATAAATATGGGGATGATGCGATGGCGATCAAAAAATCAAGTGATATCTTAGGTGATAAGCAGGCTTCAGCATACACTCGAGTGGTAAGCGATGCACAAACATGAGGTAAGCACACCTTCCACTTGGTGGTGAACCTTGACGGGGACACTCCATCCCCTGTGGGTGACATTGCGCATAATGGAACAACCAAGGTAAAAGAACCCCCTAGAAAATGAGATCATGATGGGAAAGTTCATGGTCAACCATCCTATGCAGAGCTCCTCAGAGAAAATGTAGACATTCCATGACTTATTTGAGCGTATTCATCACATAGGGGTATGATGTATTGTGCCCTAAAAAACTCATGGAAGGCTATGCGACATGAGATTCCTTTTCCCTTGTGGGAAAATTTATCAGAGGGCGCCCATATATGGAAAAAAATCTGGCACTAGGTGGCATCAAAATGGAAAATCCTAGGGAGTTTGGAACTCTTCGTAATGTCTAGGGGATTTTTCATGATCCAAATAAACACAAAGGAGGATGCAGAACATATTTTATTCGAAGGTTCATGGTTCTTTGAAATATGAAGTCTGTTCCTAAGGAAATGGGAGCCAAAAATTGACCCAGAGATACAAAGCATAAAATTTACTCCCATCTGGGTCTGACTCCCTAATCTTCTTGCACATTTATTTTATGAGAATGCATTTCAAGGTCTAGCTCGAGCACTCAAGGAGCTTGTGGCTATAGACCCAACCATACATGCCAGGACTCGCCTAACTCAGGCATTCATCTGTGTCAATGTGAATCTGGAATCACAACTCCCAGATCCACTCAACCTGATCTATGGGGATTATAGGTAAATACAACTACTGGTATAAAAAACAAGCCCACCTTCTATTTAGAGTACCAGTCCCAAGGGCACCTTCCTTCTTAGTACCCATAACACAAAAACCCTAACACCAATTACCAAAATATCGTGCATTTAGACCAAGATGAGAGACAGAAGAACATCCCCAAAGTATGACAAAGGATGAATATCATGAGTAGGCAACCATTCCAACCACCACAAGCCAGAGTGATACAACAGATAAGTAACATGGTCTCTATCTCTAATAAATTCAGTTTACTTAATGAATCTAGCACCATTAAGGAGATTAAGGATGGAGAAATCCCTGCTAAGTTCCCCTTATCCCTAACCCTGCATCCCTCCTTCGAGCGAATCCTAGTCTCACCCAAGAAATTCCTATCCCCCTCCCCCTCCATGTCAGTCACCACCCTTGTCTAGCACTTCTAGGCAAAGTTATCCCTCAAAGGCCCCATGTTAGCCTAACCCCATACCCCAATCACCCCTCCATATTGGGTCTATTTTCCCCACCTCCCTACCTAACTCAAACGTCACCAACTATGATGATGAGGAGTCGATCCATGAATCCCTAGAATCTTGGAGTCCAAAGCAAACTCGAAGCTTCAAGAAATCCTAGATGGAAATATGTGGAGATAGAAAGAAGGGCAAGTCTTCTAGTTCCAATCAAAGAAACTGAGATACTACTGAGGACATAGCCAACAAAACCTAGAAAACCCTATTCTAGGAAATTGAAAACACCATCAAGGATGAAAACTGAAGACCCAAAATCTTCATGCATCAAGGCAAAGGGGGAAAAAAACCCTCCAAAATTTCTAAATGAAATTCCTCTCCTAAAATGCAAGAGGGCTAAATGGGGCAGCTAAGCAAATACTAGCTGCTGCCATGAGGAAAGATGTTAATCCCACAATATTCCTTATTCAAAAAACCAAATTAGATGATCAGTGGTCACCAAGGGTCACTAAAATCATCTGGAAAAATTATGACTTCATTTTCACCCTAGCTATCAGTTCCTCAGGTGGGATCCTGTGTCTCTGGAACCTAGCTAAAGTCGAAGTTAGATTCATCTCTGGTTAATATAGGTTGTCCAAAATTCTCTTCCATGACATTAGCTCCCAAACCTCATGGATTATGACTAATGTCTATGCCCCCAACACTTCTCAAGGTAGAATGGTCCTTTGGAACACCATTACTCATGAGGTAATATTTTGGAAATATCCCGTGGATCCTTGCAGGGGACTTTATTTCTCCTCTGTATTTTTCTAACAAAAGAGGAGGGAATACCATCACTCACAGATCAACAAATTATTTAAGGCAGTTCATATATTCCAATGCTCTTATGGATGTCCATTTTTAGGTATCCCATTTCACCTGGAGTAATAGAATAAGGGGAAACAATCTCATCCAAGAGCATCTCGATCGTTTCCTCCTATCCCAAGAAGCCATCCCCCTTTTTGGAGATGCCTCTCTCAAAGCCCTCCCAAAGATAGGGTCTGATCATAGTTTATTATTATTTGAAAAAGCTAGCAAACCCCAATTTAATACTTCATTTAGGTTTGAGTCAATGTGTACTCAATACCTTGACCTCAAAAATTAGATCGCTAAGTGGTGGAAAAGAATATCCCCTGGGACAACCACCAATCAAGTAATGCAAAAAATCTTGCTGATAAAAAAAACCTAAAAGTTTAGAATAGGGAGACCTTCGAGAATATTTTTGAAGCCAAGCAGGATATCAAAACTAGGCTTGATCAAATTGAATATGAATTCCAAAAATGGTAGGGGAATGACACACTTTGAAAAGAAGAGAGGGTTTTACTGTCTGACTACCATAACACCTTACGTAAAGAAAAAATGTTATGGTACCAAAAATCAAGATAGCTTTGGCTCAGGGAAGGAGATTCAAACTCCAAGTTTTTCCACATCTCTACTCTTAGGCATAGGGGAGCCAACAAAATTAAAAGCCTCACTAGACAGGATGGTTCTCTCACCACTGTCATTCACCAAATTAGGGATGAAGCTATCAGCCACTTTAAGGATCTCCTCACCCCCCTCCCCCTCCACCCTGGCCATGGACTCCCTCATAAAAAACATCCCCAAAACCATTTTAGAAGCTACTAATAAGTTCCTCCTCAACCCCCTATCCCACAAGTAAATCCACCAAGCCTAGATAAAGCCCCAGGGCCCGATGGCTTCCCCCCCAAATTCTTCCAAACTTACTGGGACATTGTGGGCCTTGATCTTTGCCAAGCTATCACCAAAATGTAAACCTCCAATCTCATTCCCAAAGATGTCAATTATACCTTCCTTGATCTAATCCCAAAGGAGGTAAATTCCTAGTCCCTTTCTGATTACCATCACATAATCCTGTGCAATGTCATCTATAAAATTATATGCAAATACCTTGCCAACAGACTCACTGAGATTCTCCCCACCATCATCGATCCTTGCCAAGGTAGTACTATTAAGGGGTGGAACATATTTTATGGTATCATAACCATCCACAAGCTGATCCATTATGCACACAATTCCAACTCCTCTACCTTCTTCCTCAAGCTTGATATGAAAAAAGCCTTTGACACAGTCAACAGGGATTTCCTGACCAAATTTCTCCTCAAGTACGGTTTCCATGATTCTTGGGTAAATTTGATTTCCAACTATTTTTCCTCTTCTTGGTTCTCTGTCCTGGTCAATGTGTCAACTGTTAGTTACTTCCCTAGCACTAGGGGTCTAAGGCAAGGAGATACCCTCTACCTAATTCTATTTATCATCCTGGATGAGAGTCTAGGAAGAGCCATCAAAAGCGCTTGTTCTAAAAAACTGATTTTTAGTATCAAGGTAGCCTCTGGACTCTCTCCCTCTACTCATCAATAGTTTATGGATGATACCTTCTTGGATATGAAATCTTTAATATCTAAATCCAAATTTATCAAGGCCATCCTCAACCTCTATGAGGAGGCTACTGGCCAGAAGATCAATATCATCAAGAGTAAGCTTTATTTCATCAATACCCCCATCAAAAGGTAGAGCATGATTGTGAGAATTCTAGACTGCACCATAGCTGATTTTCCCACAACCTATCTAGGACTCCCAATTTTTAGAGGAAGGCCGCTCAAGGCTATGTAGGATAATATCATAGAAAATATCCACAAGAAGCTGGCAGGGTGTAAAGGGGCCAACCTATCCCAAGATGGTAAGGCAACTCTAGTTAATTTTGTCCTTCAAAGCATTCCAACGTATTTCTTATCGATTTTCAAAATTCCTACGTCAGTGGGAGATGCTATTGAAAAAGTTTAGAAATATTTCCCATGGGTCGAGAATGATTCTTAGAGAAAATTCCACCTGGTAGCCTGGGATAAGGTTTGCACTCCTAAATATAGAGGGGGAATGCATTTTCACCATATAAGCATCACAAATAAGGCACTTATAGCCAAACAAGCATGGAAGGTGATTACCAATGCCAATATGGAGTGGGTCTCCATCATAAAAAGAAAGTATCTACAACACCAAGTGTTTTTGGATATGGAGACCCCCCATTTTGGTTCCCACTTTTGGAAATCTATAGCTCACACCAAGCAGTTGCTGCAACTGGGATCATGGTGGCAGATGGGAAATGATAAACACATTGAATTATAGAAAGATACCTGGGCTAGACCAAATACTCTCATTCATGATCCTGATGTGGCCGCTATCAAGAATCTCATAGATAAGAAATTTGATCTCAAAGTTGCTGATTTCATCACCTCAAACCAGGGAATTTGAAAGTGGAAACGGGTTCAGTTCAGAATCAAGAATGACACCATTAGCAAGGCCATAACAACCCTTCAGGACATCTTTCGGGTGAACTTCATCCTACAGTCTCAAAGAAAATATGTACGCTGCTGGAAGGGATCCAGCAATGGACTATTCACTGTTAAATCTGCCTCCCAGATGATGGAAAACCATCCCATGATTCCAAAAAATAGGGATAGCCAACCCTTAGACAGGAGCATCTAGATAAAACACTTGATATCGAAGGTGGCCCACTTCTACTGGCTAGCTACCCATAACAAAATCTCAACTACAAACAATTTGATCAAAAGGGGAGTCATCATTCCTAACAGGTGTCACCTCTGCACCTAAGCTTGGGAGTCCACTCAACACATTTTTTTGGAATACCGATTTTCTTGGGATGTTTTCTCCTATGTGATCAGCAAATTTTAGGTAAGCTGGGTATGGCCCATGTCTGTCACAAGCCTGTTCACTCAGTGGCCCAGGGTCTTTAAAAATTCAAGACTTAACTTTCTGTGGAATTCCTTGCTTCACCATGTGATTTGGAAAATTTCGTTGGAATGCAATAATCACATTTTCAATGAGAACCCCAAAAACTCAAACTTTGTTTCCATCAGAGCCCTATCCTTCACCATTGAAAATAGTAGCCTCATCACCTACACCGAGGTTACAAATTTTGGATTTGAATCCTACTTCTTCATTTTGCTTGGGATCCCTTTAGACTACATCAAAGTCCAAAATTCCCCCAACCCCAGGGACAATGCCAAATGGATCCCTCCTCCCTTGGTATGACTCAAATATAACTTTGATGGAGCCTCCAAAGGTAACCCAGGCAGTGCAGGGGTGGGAGGTGTCATCAGATATCACAATGGTAGTATCATCAAGGCTTTCACAAAAAAATTGGGGATCCAAACTAACAATTATGCAGAGGCCAGAGCGTTGTGGAGAAGCATTGATGTGAGCAAATACCTCTCCAAATATATCATATTTAAGGGGATTCAACTATTAGAGTGGGCCACATTGTCAATAAGATCTTAGGTGGAAGAAAAATCCAGACCATTATCCAAGAGTGCCAATCCGCTCTCAACCACTTTCCCCTCTACAAGATCAATCATGTATTAAGGGAAGCAAATAAGGTTGCTAGAATTTTAGATAACAAAGCTATCAACCAAGCCACTCTGTCTATATGGGAAGAAGACTTCCCCAAGGATGTAACCACCACAACCAACCAATATGTGGAACAAAGTATCGATAGGTAGCTCTATCCACCATAATGATATTCTTTCAATACCAAAGGTGTTCCTTTTCAACACCACTTCTCCTCGAAAGTTGACCAAAAAAGGTGGTTCTTACCACCAAGAGGATGCTTCATAAAATCCAAGGTTATTTCATTTCAACACCATCAACCTTTGAAACTCTGCTACTCCCATCATTCTCAGGTGTGATGTCAGTATGGTCTTTTACATAGATGTTTTGGTTCATATCGGCCACTCGTGTATCCCATGTTAATCTTCGGCTTCGAATACTAGAAAATCATGTTGCATTGTTTTTACCTCCATTTCATTTGTCATACACTCTTCTCTCTCCCCCTATATTCTCTAGTCAAGCTCTATCATCACAAGCCATACTTATACTATGGTTTTTTCTCCCACCCTTTTTTTTGGATTACCTTACCGGTGATTCGGGATGATCGCCTTTATCTCCTAACTCTACCCCTTTATCTCCACCTTGCATTCCAAAATATTTCCTTATCTAATAATGTCAAAGGTGACTTTAGTTCCCTTATTTCTAGCCCTACTCCACCTAGTTTTATTACCACCATGGCCCTCTACAAGCCTGCTAACTAGGAGATTGAGCCTGGGACTCCAACACTGTTAGATGCTAAATGCTTCATCAATTTCTTAAAGCTATTCTCTGGGATAGAGGAGGATGTCACCTGATATTTCATAGAGATGTGGAATTAGGGTGATGTTAAGGCTCTAGGTATTCTATTTGAGGTAAGCATGCATTCTATTGCCCAGGTCTCTGGTATTCATCATGATGGTAAAAATGCACAGAGATAGGCATAATTTTAAGGAGGAAACATATCAGTTTCTTGATAAGGAAAAAAATATAATTTGGGATAAGAAAAGGGTGGTTCATTCTTCCTTGCCTTGGTTATGGGACTCTACCATTGTCCCTATTATGCATTATGTGACTGTTGGAAACCCCAATAAACCCCTCTGAGCTTATAATATCGCCTTTGTTAACCATCTTCATGACGTTCGGCTCATCAAAATCCCTGACTTCCTCTTGCGTTCCATTATCATCACCATCAACAACTTTAGGGAGAGTAAATAATTGAAACCCCCTCATTACTAAGGGCTATTTTTGGTGCTTTACAACCATGCCCTAGCCCACCAAGTCTTTGGGGATTTCTCCTCTCGATCTTTGTCCCCCGCTAACTATTCCACCTCTACCCATGCTAATGTGTCCAACTATCCCTCATCCCCCAAGCCTTCCAGTTCCTACCCCTTGTAGAATCCTACCAATCCCTATTCCTTGGTGCCCTCTGTCCCCCATGACCATGACAAGAAATATGCATCCCATGGTACCACCCTTGCTAAGGATACTACCATTGGCAACCACCTGAGGTTCAAGCATAAATCAAATTGCCCCCCCAGAAAAGAAGGAATTCTAGCAGGATTAAGACCCCAAACCTAAGTGATCAACGACTATCTCCAAAAATTATCAATGATGAATATGAGGACATCACCACCAAAGTAGAGGACAAGCTTCGATCAGTGGCCCTCAACCGTGTCAATGAAGTTGTAGGTCACCTGCAGACTACTATTAACATTTATAGGGAAGGAGGTACCCTCCTCAATAGCGCCATATAGGAGCTCAAGGAGCTCCTTGCTATGCTCAAGACACTTATATCCCCTGATCACAAGTCCAATGCAAAGGAGAAAAATATCGTGGAGTATCAGTAGCATGGGAAGTTGGTTATTAGGCAGTAACACTGCTTGTTTTGTATTGGGTTGATGAAGTTTGTTTTTGTTTATTTCAATTTGTACTGGTCCTGGTTGAAAGGGGTAGAACCCCTATTGTTTTTTATACTACTGCAAAATTTGAGCACTGTTGTATCTACCTACGTCTATTGTAATAGTGGTAGGACCCTTTAACCTGTGTAGTAGTAAAATTATTTTACCTACCAAAAGAAAATGGTATCACATTTACATAATTCATCTCATCCACAATCATTTGCACACATTTTTCAATTGGCTCATGAGATTCATATGCAAAATCATTCACCAATTGAGGGGGTAATCTACGTAAATAAAAATTCTTTAATTCTTCTATATTCAAGTTCATTTTTCATCCCAAGAGAAAGTTGCTTCTGTGCCCAACCCAAGTAGGTGTCTTGTGTTTTTACACTGCATTGTGTTTAGTACAATGCAGTACAAAAAGGGGTATCTATAGACATCAAAACCTAGCCACTTATTATCCATCTAGGACTTCCCACCATTTTACCCATTTATTTATATATTTAGGCATATTTCTTAAATACATGTTTAATATTAATATATTATTATATTTTATGTATATTTAATAAATATAAATATCATATATGTAAATAAATCCTAGCCATCTAATTTAACTTAATCCTAGCCATCCATCCACATCAATCCATGCAACACACCTAAAATTAATATCCATCCTTCAATGTGTTTTAATCTGAGCCACACAATTCGTTTCATTCAAACCCTAACATACCCTAGTATGGATTATTAATAAGAGCCATTTTTATGGCTCAACCCCTAAGTAGTTCATGCCCTAAGTTTTCAAAGTAAGTAGACTAAGTATTCTACCTAAGTACTTTGAGTCTGAGTTCATACAAGAATCCTTGCTATCAATTCTTGCTCACCCTTGTATCCACATCCATTGCCCCCATTCTTGCTCAGCTAGATCTACTTATGCAAATATTTACCTCTACTCTCAAACGCCTTTAGGTGCTCCCTATCACCACCTAGCACCTCTGGGAATTTCATTCTACTGTAAAGTACCTCTAGGAACTCCCCACCATCCCCAAGCACCCATAGGTATTTCCTAATACTTCTGATTACCCAAAGGCATCTTAGAACATATTGTTGAAGGCTAGCGAAGCCCTCAGGAAATTATAGGGCATCGTTGCACTGACTTCTTGCAACAACCATCACAGATCAAAAAAGGACAAGCTCAACAAGGTAAATATTTTATTATCATATTTATTTAATCTTCTCATATATACTTATAGTATTTCTATTACACAACTAGGGTTTGTGGTTTTTTGTCTAAGGGTCTCATGCTCACAATTGCTACTAATATTATTTTGTTATTATCTATGTGTAGGTTTGGGAAGATACATAAGAATTGTGTAGTTGTTTAAGCTGGAGTGGCTCGGTATTTGATAAACACAAAGCCCACTCACCCCTATTGGTATTAGAAGTGATATTGAAGACACCACCAAAAATTTTCACTAGGGTTTTAGAGAACCCTAGTTATTGTAAATATTTGTATCAAAGAAATCAATTCTTTCATTGTAACATTAGATATTTGAGGCTCCCCCCATATTAATAAAAACATCTCTTTTTGTGCAATATTAAGTCTTGATTTCAATTTATCTTGTTATCTATTTTGGTATTTTGCTTTTGCATCTACAGGCTCCACACACACCAAAATTTTTGTCTAAGCATCATAGAATAAGGGTGACGAGAATAAGGGTAGGTTTATGAGCTAATATCTAGATAGTAGTAAGATGGTAAGCCATGAACGTGTTGTGGATGTTGTACAATGTACCCAAATCTAGGGATCCACTTGAATTTTTTTTGGTAAATGTGAGATTTTTTTTACATCAAGTGTTTGTTGATTAGCATATACTAAGAAGTTTTGTAGTGTGGATTTTTTATCTTTTATAATAAGCTAAATTAGTTTTATGAATATAGGAATAACACAAGGAGTGTAAATTTTCATTTTTTAAAGCACAATCTAATTACTGGTTTCATTTTTTTGGTATTCTTCATTTATTGGTTTTTAACATTTCCTCTTATTATTTACTCCTTGCTCAAAAATTGGTTTTATTCACAATTTCAATACTTGCTTTTCTAGAACATTCTTCCTCGTATTTTTTTTTGTTTAACTCAATTTTTTGAGGACCTCTTGAAAGAGGTAATGTTAAAAGTTGATTATAATGATTAACTATAACAAAAGAACAGCATTATTCATAAAAGGATGCACTCTTAAACAAGACAAATACATGGGTGTAACACCCTTTCCAGGGATGTAATTAAGTTGAATAAAATCGATGATATACATGCGGTATTGGAGTTTGATTTTCATATAATTTCATGTTGAAGTTTGATTTTCATGTTCTTACATATGGCGCAATTATATGGTGAAAAATCATTCTTTAAAATTTACTCATGTGAGATTGAAGTGGTCCCATTTAAACATGAGGAACTTAAAGTTTAAATATTTAAACTTTATTTTTCTTTTATTAATAATTTTCTTTCTTTTAAGTAGTTTATGTTATAATTAAGTAGGAGGTAGATGTGAAATGATGCAGTTCAATCATACATGAAAGGGTGTCAGGTTTGAGTTTTTGTATACGGATTCGGTAGTGGACAACACTGGAGAATGACAAGGTATACATGTTCCTGGCAATGGAAGTGGTTCTCGAAGAGAACTTGTGATCAAAAAGTAAATTTGGAGAGCATGGAAATTGAAAGTCCATCACCGAATAATAGTAGCGTACTGGGACAACGGGTAAATATTTTGGAGCTGTTCACCGTAGAGGAAGAGATGAATTTAATGTAAATAAAATTGAATAGAAAACATCACCTAATTTTGGCCCAATATTTATAGGGAAACAAAGTTTAGTTAAGAACAACGCAATGATGTAATAATACCAGCAGATGGTTTCATTGCACAAGATATCATGTTCGTATAGTGCAGAGCAAGATCTAGTGTAGCTATAACAGTGTGGTTTGAATGGAATTTCTTTGTTTTTAATGGGATCACAACCCTCTGGAAGAGGACAACAATGAAATTATATAGAAGTAATACATTGCAACATGGTATTCAGTTATGGATGTCATCAAGAACTTGATATATATGGATACTTTATGGCATCACTATTTTAATAATGCACCCTCATCGTACAAAATTTATTATAGCTTTAACACAGATCATATGAGGGATATATAAACTTTGGACACTTTGCACCATTGAATAATGTTGTTCCTGGACATGGAAATGCAGATTTTGTGATAGCATATATAGATGATGATTATGGAAGAAATGACATATCAATTTTGGGTGATGCACTTGAAAATGTAAGAGCTAAGATTGTTAATAAAGCAACCTTTTCTCTCAGAGATATTAAACACATTGATGCAATTTATTTTGTTGGAATAATGAATATTTGTTGGGAATATGAATTCTGATGCATGTTATCCATGGTTATAAGTGGAAACAAAATAGATATAGTAAAACTAAAAGTATTCATAGGAGATGCAGTTTATTTTTATTGAAGAATGATATAAAATTGAAGAGACTTGCTACATTTTCAAAGTGTTTGTTGCAAGATTGCACTTTAGTAGTTGGAATATTTTGTTTGATATCTCTGGATTTATCTGAAGTCCTAAAGTAAAACTTGTTCTAGGAAATACAATTCTTCAACATGAGGATTACAGAAAACCACAATAATCTAAATTTTTAGAGTTTAGAAATACCTAGTATAATGATATAGTAGAAGATGATGACATAAGTAATTCTGGATCAAAAAAGAAAATATAGTCAATTATTCTTTTGATTCTAGAGATGACCATATTAGTGAGAATGAGGGCGTACTTGAAAATTTCATAAATAATAACTTATGGTACAAGGTTGTCAAGTGTTCTAAAAACAAACTACACACAAACAGTCAGTCTGATGAACCTGCACAAAAGGAATTCCTAACCTAGACCTATCTACTATGATTTTTAGATGTGAGAACTTGATTATTGAAATATAGATTGTACCTGTTGGTGGGAACTTGTGGATTTGACATCATATGTGCATCCCTAAGTGGTAAAAGTTGGATTTATATTTATGTTATAATATATATATTTATCACATCGATGATGTCATTGTAAATAAATAGATCTGGATGGATTGAGTATAGAGTGCTTCCATTTTAAGGGTAGCACTATTATTCTTGAAACGAATACAATAATATTGCCTTGTTTTGTAGTTGTGAGCATGTGGAGGGAGAACAAATAATTGGTTATAATCATTGGGCTGGTTCTTCGATGTATTGGTGATATTGATTATCTAGTTCTTGGATGTTTGTACATATAATTTCTACGTAGAAACA
Source organism: Wollemia nobilis (assembly GCA_028583015.1). Taxonomy (NCBI): domain Eukaryota; kingdom Viridiplantae; phylum Streptophyta; class Pinopsida; order Araucariales; family Araucariaceae; genus Wollemia; species Wollemia nobilis. The sequence goes on from JAQPPZ010000521.1 coordinate 19,474,999, forward strand.
TTAAAAACAATTATGTCCATTTGTACAATGATGAAATTTGAATAGTAATGAGTTTACATTCTACATTCTACAATTCTACATGAACATGGAAGAGATTAGCTACTTTTGTGAAGAGATTAGAAAATTTAAATTAGTTCTTAGAATCAATTGGAAGTCCAGATGGATTGTAAAGATTATGAGTGCAGAATCTAGAAAATATGTTGGAAAGGAGAATTGTTTAACATCTAGAAAATGGATCTATTGTTGAAATGGATAATGCTTTCATATAATTAGTTTTGAAGAAACTTCTCCAAATAATTTCAAATATCTGCGTAGGTTATATTTTATATAGAAAGATGATTTGGGAGATTTTAGTTACTATGATGGAGAGAATTTTAGTTCCTGGAATTTTCATGGAGCAAGTGTTCAAAAGTTGTGATCAAAGATGCTGGCCCCACTATAACACCACTTTCATCACATGGAAGTCGTTATATTATTGACAAACATGAAACTTTACTCTATATAAATAATGTGCAGTGAAAAAATTATTTTATAGGAGGTTATTCTTATTATGTTTCTAAATATCAATTAAAAAAGTTTACTAAATGATTGTATCTAAGGTATCCCAACTATTGAAGAACAAATTTTCGTTGAAGAAAAATAGTTACAAAATTTGTTCCTGTCATGAAATGGAAGCAACTAAATATCAATATTATAAATATGCATGAATATCCAAGAAGAAGGGGCCAGAAGAATTTGGAGCGAGCAGAAGAGAATATTGAATATTGCCATTGCAAAATTTTCCTTCCAGGTTGCTTATCAGAGAAGATTTCATATGTGTAATTGATTGACAGAAGTATTCTAAAGAAGCATTAATATAATATTTCTTTCATAATGTATTCATTTTGTTGTGGTGAAAATATGCATGCAGATGGTATTTTCATTTTTAAATGATTGAATATATTAATCAATTCCTTTGAAGATTGCACCCAATTTAATTTGAACTATGTTAATTCTGGTTGGATTAAATTAGGGTATGTTTCAGATTATTTTTATTTGTAGATTTTGGATGGAGTTCTAAAATTTTGTAACCTGCATTTTATTTTTATTTTATTTTCCTAACCCTAAGTTTATTTTATTTTATTTTTATTTAATTCATCGAATAAGAAAAATGAAAACCCTAATTTTTATGTAAATTTTAATTTTTCATATTAGGGTAAATGTTTATTTCATTTTGATAAGTTCTTGGCATTCCACATTTTGAAATAAACATTAGAGTTTTAATTAATTATTTTTTTCAGATAATAATAATTAAAGTTCAAAACATTAATTATTTGGATGAATTTAATTAAAATCATATTCTAAGGTTAAAATTCAAATATTTACACTTCACAAGTTTTATTATTTGCAATATTTGATTATTTTTTTTTTTGGTAATTAAGGATCAAATTCATTGCAATCGGGTTTTCAAGGTTGACCCAAAACCTTTTACAAAATCAGCTTTGAGCTGTTCTAGAACAAAATCAAATAAGAAAGACTATCTTAGGCAAGAAGAACCCAACAGGAGCCCCCAACTGAAACAGTTACAAGCACAACCCTCAACATACACCAACCCTCACCTCCACGATTTCACAACAAGGCGCGAAAAAGAGACAAGACCAGCCTCCCCGTGATTTCGTGACAAGTCATGAAAATGCGACATGTCGCGATTTCGCAACAACCATCGACCAACAACAACCTTAGCCAACAACTCCATGATTTTGAGACAGGTCACGAAAATGTGACATGTCACGATTTCGCGACATCAAATTGCCCTCTGCTTTGCCTGTACGCTCGACCGTGAAATTTCGACAGGTCATGAAAAAGCAACATGTCACGAATTTGTGACATCAAACTGCCACCAGTGGTGATTCCCAGCATCACCGTAATTTTGCGACAAGTCACGAAAATGCGACATGTCACGATTTCGCGACAGCAATCAGACTTCTGCATCGGAGCCTCCTCCACGTCGCGAAATCGTGACATTCTAGCAAAGCGCTCCCCACTGCCACTTTTGGTCGTGAAATCGTGATGACTATCCAACCTGCATCTTTTGGGCGTGAAAACGCGACAAGTCACAAATTCACGACATTTTTTGGTCAATGCCTCACCTCTTCGACTTTGACCACGAAATGGCGACACGTCACGAAATCGTGATAGTTTCCTTCTGAGCTCAACACTGCTTCTTTTAGGTGCAAATTCGCTACATTTTTCAGAAAACCCTTTGCCTCCTCGACTTTTGGTCATGAAATCGCGACAACTAACCAGCCTTAGTTTTTTCTCATCACTGCATCTTGTGGGTGCGAAAACGTGACAAGTCACGATTTCATGACATTTTTTGGTCAACACGCCACCTCCTCAACTTTGACCGTGAAAAGGTGACACGTTGCGAAATCACGACAGTTTCCTTCTGAGCTCAACATTGCTTCTTTTAGGTGCGAATTTGCACCAAAATTCGGTCAGCCCCTTGTCTCTTCGACTTTTGGTTGTGAAATCGCGACAACTATCCATCCTTAGATTTTTTCCAAGAGTGCATCTTTTGGGCGCGAAAACGTGACAAGTCACGATTTCGCAACATTTTCTGGTCAACACGCCACCTCCTCGACTTTCACCGTGAAAAGGCGACACGTCGCAAAATCACGATAGTTTCCTTCTGAGCTCATCACTGCTTCTTTTAGGCGCAATTTCGTGACATTTTTTGGTCAACCCCTTGCCTCCTCGACTTTGACCACGAAACGACGACGAGTAGCGATATCGCGATAGTTTCCTTCTGAGCTCTACACTGCTTCTATTACGTGCGATAACGCGACAAGTCATGAAATCATGATAGCAAATGGTCAAAGCCTCTCCTTCTCTGTGTTGACCGCGATACAGCGACACGTCACGATATCATGACAGTTTTGAACCGAGGTCATACTTGCCTTTTTTGGTCGTGAAAACACAACAAAACTGCTTTAAGGGACAAAAAATAACACTTCCTATTTCCAGACTCCACAGATGCATCAGCATTGGCGATCATTATGGATAAGCTTGTCAACATCACTTGGAACCCCGAGTTCCCAAGTGACCAAACCGTCGGTTTCCACCCCTAAATTGGCTAAGGCATCAGCAGTTTTGTTAGCTTCCCTGAACACGTGCTGGGCCCTTTGCTCATTCCTGGCATGGTAGAGGATCCTAGCCTCTTCGATGACAGTCTTAAACTGCCACAGAGGAATATTCCTATTGCTTAGAAGGTTTATGATTTGTAGAGAATCTCCTTCAATAATGAGGTTGTCTTCAAACTCCTGAGCCATTTGGAGACCCCTCCAAAGCGCTCTTGCTTTCGCCTTGTTGTTTGTCCTGGTTCCCAACTGCTCAGAAAAATGCCATCACCAGTAAGCCTTGATGATTTCTCACAACTCCTCCAGCCCCTGCTATGCCCGGGTTACCTTTGGAAGCCCCATCAAAGTTAAGCTTAAGCCATCCAGCTGGGGGCGGTTTCCACCTGACATTAACTCTAGGATTGATCTTGGGGGACATGGAATTCTCAACCAGGTCGAGATTTAAAGAGTGGGCGATTAGACTTTCCTAGAGGGGAGGATTGCGAGCTTCAAGAGGAATAAGGTTAACATTTTCACGGGTGAAGGAAAGGATCTTATTGGTGATGGAGGTGGCATCATTGCACGACTCATGGAAAGCTCTATGGTTTCATTCAAGCCAGATCTGCAATAGAAAATGATGGAGACAAAATTTCCAGAGAAACTTCAACCTAAGGCTAACAAAAGGATTTGTCCATTGGTGTAAGAGGTCAAGGATGGTGGCTAGTCTGACCCAGCAAATGCTAAAGGCTTGCAATAACCTGTTGAGGATGCTCGAAGAGACCGAGCATTCAAGGAAAATGTGGAAAGTGGACTCCCAATTGGCCCTACACAAACAACAGCGATTAACGACTATCAAACCTTTCCTGATCAAATTGTCAATAGTAAGAATCCTGCCTTGAATTGCCAGCCAAGAGAACATAGCAATTTTGGGAATAAGATTTTTGACCCACACCAACTGAGTCTGAAGAATGGGGTCCTCAGAATCTACCATTAGCAAATAAGCAAATTTGACAGAAAACTGCCCACTTTCGAAAGTTGCCCAAATAATATGATCCTGCCCAAGACTATTGGAGATGAATTGTTGGTGCAATATGCTTTGGATTTCTTTTGACTCTGCTTCAAAACCAGGGATCCTTAACTGTTTCCACCTTAGCCTTCCTCTGTCATGCCTCATGAAATCAGCAACTTTCCTACCATAGCAATTCTCAGTGATTCTTTTGACCCTAGCAAGGTGAGGAAACTGAGATAATGCTTCATCCTTGGCCCACCTATCATCCCAGAAACTGATCAGCTGTCCGTTGCCAAGGACCCATATTAGGCCCTTCTTAATGACCTCTCTGCTGGATAAGATGGCTTTCCAAAAAGCAGACCCTCATCTGAGCACCGTATCATCAAGGAAGTCAGAGCCTTGAAGATATTTCCTTCTAATAATGGCAGTCCACTCATTCTCCTCGTTGTTAATAAGGTGCCAAGCTTGTTTAGCAACTAAAGCTGAGTTTAGGAGAGCAACTCTTCTCAATCCTAGCCCCCTGAGTTCTTTTGGCCTACAAACCTTGTCCCAGCCCACAAGGTGGATCCTCTACTTTTCTTCAGATCCAGACCAGAGAAATTTCTTTTGAATCTGTTCAATTTTTTGGAAGACTCTGGTCGGAGCTCTAAAAATAGAAAGAAAATAGACCGGAATGCTCTGTAAGGAAGCCTTGGTGAGGGTGAGTTTCCCAGCCTGAGATAAAAAGTGTCCTTTCCAACCAGCCAGTTTTTTTTGGATTCTTTCAATCACTCTATCCCACATGGAAACAGACGGGGAACCGTAGAAGAGGGGAAGGCCAAGATACGTCATCGGGAGAGACGCTATCAAACATCCCAAGATGTGAGCTATTCTAGCTTGTCTCTGATTAGGGGTGTTGAGGAAGTAAAGCTTACTCTTGTTGAAGTTCACCTTCTGCCCAGCCGCATCCTCGTAGAGTTGGAGGATGTGCTTAATCCTTTTAGCTTCCACCACAGACGACTGGGTCAACATCAAAGTGTCATCCACAAATTGTTGGTGGCTAATAGGGTTGATGAGAGAGGTGGTTGTGATCCCCAAAATTAACCCTGCATTGCATGCTGATTTAATAGTTCTTCCCAGAGCCTCTGCCACAATGACGAACAACATCGGACTAATTGGATCTCCTTGTCTGAGCCCTCTGTGACTCTGGAAGAACCCAGCTATCGTGCCATTGACCAAAACTAAGAACCAGGGTTCGAAGATGCACTATTTTATCAATCTGACCCATTGAGGATGAAAACCAAACTTCAGAAGAACAACCTACAGGAAACCCCAGTTAATGCGATCAAAGGCTTTGTTCATATCAAGTTTAAGGGCTAAAACTGCCTTGTTGGTTTGACTAGCAGAGTGCAAAGCTTCATGGACAGTGATCACACCATCCAAGATTGATCTCCCCTTGACAGAGCTGCCTTGGCTAGGGTCAATAATGATGGGCAAAATTTCTTTCATCCTATTGGCAATGGCTTTTGATAAGATCTTGTAGGACACATTGCATAGGCTGATCGGTCTAAAATATGCCATGGACTTAGGATAAGGGACCTTAGGGATCAGGGCGATAAGTGGACTTGAACCCTATTGGAATATGTTTAGAAGCCTAAAATTCTTTGATAGCAGAAATGACATCTGCTCCAACAATGTCCCAAAAAGCTTGGTAAAAATGAGGAGGGAAACCATCAGGGCCAGGAGACTTCTCAGGATCCATGCTAAATAGAGCTTTTCTAATTTCCTCATCAGTGAAGGGAGCGAGAAGCATACCATTAATGGCCTCATCAACCAAACTCATAATGGATTGGAGGAGGGTTTCCAAGGCTTCCTCTTTATATTGGGATTCATCCCCAAGGAGAGCACTGAAGTAAGCAACTGCTTCCTCCCTGATCTCAGTTAAATCTTGGGTTTTGGATCCATCAGCTTTGGTCAACTCTCTGATCTTATTATTACTTCGTTCCTCAAGGTAGAAACATGAAAGAACTTTGAGTTTGAATCACCGTCCTTTAACCATAAAGCCTTGGATTTCTGTCTCCAGTAAGTCTCCTCACAAGCTAAAATATTATGATATTCTGACAGACTGGTAAGTTCCTCCTTCCTAGTAGCATCATCACTGTTACCATTTTGGATCATGTTGTCAATGACCTACAACCTTTCCTCCACTTTTCCTTTGTGCTCAAACAGATTCCCAAAAACTTCCTTATTCCAAGATCTAAGGTTATTCTTTACTAATTTCAGCTTTTGAGCAAGAATGAAACCTGAACTTCCGTGACAGGGTTGCTGCCACCAATTGGAAATACTTTCTTTTAAATTCGGATGTCTGATCCACATAGTCTAAATACAAAAGGGTTTTTTGAAAGAGTTTGAATTTGGGACCTCCAAGAGGATGGGGTTGTTATCGAAGGAAATTTTGGGAAAGGTTTGCAGGGTAGAGTCTCCAAACCCAACAATCGCCTCCTTGGATAAGAAGAACCTGTCAAGTCTTTCCTGAATCAGTTGGCTGCCCGACCGCCTGTTACTCTAGGTATACTTGGCTCCTCTTAGCCTTACATCCATCAATTGGTTCGAGTTAACAAAATCATTAAAGTCTTCCATACTTCTAGAAGGGAGCCCTGATCCACCCTTTTTGTCTGATGAGTATAGCGGAATGTTAAAGTCTCCTGCCACCATCCACAGGATGTCATGGAAAGCATCACCCAGTTTGCCATGAAACTCCCACAAAGAAGCTCTCCCCTGAACAAAATTAGGAGCGTAAACATTGGAACAGATCCACGATCTATTGTTATCAATATTATGGAAGAAAACACTCAACACCCTATCGTCCTCTTGGATGATACTGCCTTCCACTACCCGAGGGTCCCACAGAACCATGAGCCCCCCGGAAAATCCTCTAGCCGGTAAAAACACCATTTCCCCTTGGCTCCACATCTTTTTTTCTATTGATTTTGACTGGGCTTCATCTAGTTTTGTTTCCTACAACATCAAAATTGTTGGATTGAATTGTCTTCTTAGTGAACTAACCACTCTCTGAGTGGGCCTTCCATTGAGGCCTCTCACATTCCATGAGAGAACCTTCATTTAGATTGTTTAGAGTTTTTCCCTTTCCCCCTTCCTTGAGGAGGTTTTCCTAATTTGTTATCTTTGAGCCTTGGGATAACTTGTTGAATCAGAGTTTTCTGCTTACCGCTGGCAATCTCATTGTCAGTCCTTATTCTATTGTGCTTTGCATTTGAGATTCTCCCCTTATTTCTCTCACAGCCATAATCAATAGGTGACTTAGTCGTACTCCTGGTCTTCTTGGGGCTGAATTAAGGGGGATCTAACTGTTGGAGAACCGGGCTTACGCATTCCTCAAAAGTATCCAATTCTACCATCTTCGTCCTTGAATCTAACTCCTCCATATTTTTCCTGTATTCTCCTGATTTATGAGAAGGATCATCTAGTTGGTTTGGCAGGCTACTGCCTATGATGGTGGGGAGATCTGATTTCGAGAGCACCGTCTCCTCCACCCTTCTCCTATATTCTTTGGGGCTTAGCCTTACCTCTCCCTGGGGTATTGAGGGGATGTTTAAAATGGTATTATAAGGGCCCACCCTTGATGGGGAGTCTAGGGTTTTAGGGAGACCACAATGCCTGTTTCTTTCTTCTGGTTCCTCGATCTCCCCTTCTACTGGTAGATCGGGTAGAATATTAAACTGATTTGAGCTTGGAGATTTAGGGATTACCTGGTTTTCCTGATCTTTGGTGTGAAGATGCTTATCTTTGCTCTGAGTCGGCCTTGCACCCTGGTTGACCTTATCCTAGAAAATGTGGTTCTGTTTAAAAGGCCTAAACCCTCCTTTGCCAACAGGGCCTCTTTTTATAGGGGGTTTCCTAGGAAACCCTTTCTCATTTGCATGATTACCTTCAGATCTGAGGATGTCTCTGTTTACTGCTAGAGTAGGGCATTTATTCTATAAATGGCCTTGTGATTTACATTCAGGGCAGTAAGCAGGCTTGTTTTCATATTCCACCGCCTGATATCTTAGATAGTTGCCATACTCTAGCTCCACAACATTTGGCAACTCAGACTCAAGATTGGCATTGATGCAGAGTCTTGCATGAGTCATCCTTGACCTAGCCAAGGTTACATGATCTATGGACACCAGTTCTCTAATCGTTCTGGTGATGCCATGAAGCCAATACTTGTTGACAAACTATGCTGGAAGATTAGGGAGCCGCACCCAAATGGGAGCAGTATTGATATTCTACTTTTTGGGGTCAAATTCCTCCCCCCATTTCCTAAGGAAAAGGCTACGTTTCCCTAGAAACCAGGGTCCTCCAGTGAGAATGCGGTTCACATCCTCCTCATTGTTGAATATTAAGATAAAAAACTCCCTGGAAAGGGCAACCACCTCCAAGCTACCTACCGTCCTCCATTTGGATAGGGCCCAGGAACGAATAGTTTCTATATCTGGCCTTCCACCCAGAAACTTACCCACTAAGGAAAACTCTTCCATGGCCAGACATGGCCCCATCGAATCAATGGGTGCCTTTATCTTGTTATTTACCGGGATGAGGGGCGGGAGCGAAAGAAAAATGTTCTTTCTCCCCTTGACTATTTTCGCAAAGGATCTACCTCCTCTCGGACCCACACCGCCTATCTGGGCCCCTTTGTCTGAGTCTTTTTGGGGAGGGTTGTGCGCTCTCTGGATGACCTCTACTGCCACCGCTGACCTCCCATCCTCTGGATCCATGCCTGGATCAGGCTCGAGGGTCCTACCCAAACCCTCAGAGCCATCTCGACTTTTCCCGCCTAAACATTTCAAATTCTCTTCGCTGCTCCTCTCCTCCATCGTCCTTCCATTTTTTAGATTTTACAACGTAATATTTGATTATTAATCGTACACTTTGGCAATTAATTTCATGAAAAACATTTTCACAATTTAAATCAAATACCAAACCACAGTCCCCTTGTTAACAGTTACTTGCACCTCTGAGGTATTCAACAACATTTTCACATTTTACAAGAATACAAGCACATTTAAGAAATTAAGCAAACATAACCTTGGAGAAGTTTTAAATTTCTTTACAATAGAGGATTTTTTTGATAGGATCCTAACTGTGAGTGTATTTTCATAATCGGTTGATAATATCACTCAAAATAATTAGCGCTAGAAGGAGGGCATGGAGGTAACAAATTTGATTTTAAATATTTGAAGTTGTTCAAATTTGTTTTGAAAATATTTTTTGTATTTTAAATTTTCTGATTTATGTTGCATTAGTTTTTATTTTCTATAAATTTGAAAATATGGTTATGGTTAAATTATTGTGAATTTTTCATACATAACTTTGTATGTTAAAGCTGGAAATATTTATCACATCTCCAAAAGTTCAATGGTAGGAATTGAAACCTAGATAGATGGTTATTGTAGTCCATTAAACATTCTTGGAGTACCCCATCAAATTCTTGAAAATGTAGAAATTTTTTTACCTCGGTATATATATATCAACTAATGAACATATTCAGGCATATAGAGATACTATAATTCATTTAAAAATTATGCATGAAGATGTTATCTATAGAATGTTTCTATACACATTAGATGAGTTTGCTTATGATTGGTATATTAACTTACCTATAGGCTCTATCCCTTCTTGGGCTCAACTAGAAGTAACATTTCTTAGCCATTGTGGAAAATTTGTTGACCCAGTTATGATATTAAATTAGTTTATCTCTATATGTAAAGAACCTAATGAATCCATGATATTATTCAATGATATATTCCATATGTTGTATACCAAACTGGTGACACATTACATCCTTTCAAAAGAAGAAGCCACAAAAGTATACATGGGAGCCTTAGACCCCTTTACTTCTATGTTTCTTGGGAGACTTCTTAAAGTTCCATCCTTACCTAGAGCCTATAGTGAGACAATAAAATTATAACAAATGTGGATGTCAAAAGGTATTAATGTAGGTCAATTATCATTACTTATACCTAAGACTCACAATCAAATACCACAAATGATTTAGGTTGATGCACAACCTTCTTCCACGATGAACTATAATTCAGGAGTTATGGATTCTAACCAATATCAACCATTCAATCTGGTACCCTTGAATCAAATGATGTCTAATGTGAGCAATCAATGGGGTAAAATTTACTGTACAGATGTTACAACTACCTTAAATATTGTCAAAAATGAGGTGCAAGATTCAAAGTCAATATCCGTCAATGAGGATTGTGGTAATCAAGTTAATTAAAATGTAGATATTGGTTCAATTTTAGAAATATATGAACCTTCAAAAATGAATGAAAATGAATCTAAATAAGGTCATAGCCTGAGTTATACCTTGAATAAACTTGAACTTGAAGAATAATCTAAAAGTGACATGAAATAAGAGATAGAATCTCATCAAGTGTTTCAAAAATTTAATGATTTTATTATTCAAGATAATGAAGAAGAATCACTCACTTCTTTCACAATTTTCAAAGAAGCTTCTATCTCATTTTATGTGTAGGAAACTAAAAGCCTTGTCCCACCTAATAATTCTACAATACCCATGCAACAAGAAATCAATGTCTTTACCTCAAGACACTAAATTTTCTACCTTACATGACGAGCCTACAATTCTTGTACAGTTAGAGAATCACATGTTGTTTGAAGACACGATAGAATTTCATTCTTTGATTTTGGAAGATAATTACTATAATGGTTGGGGAAGGTATGAGTAATCATGGGTTTCTCATACTCCTACTAATAAAATTTCTATTTCACTTGATATGCAGGATGTTGAAAACTCTATCTCACATGAAGATCTTGCAATTCCTGTACAATTAGAAAATGGTGGGCCACTTGCAGAAATAGAGAAGGTTCCAAAATTCAATCACTTTGAATATGAGTTTATTGAACACCTTGTTAAAATTAAAAAATAATAAATGGTAAATATTTCTTATGACTCGTTTGTTATGGATGAGGAAGAGGTAAAATCTTATATTTTACCCTTGACTACTGAAAAGTTAGGTACAAATTCACATGATTGTTTTGGAGATTCAAATAAAGAAATACCATTGGTGGTTAAAAAAGAATTAGAATTGACTTCTATTCATATAAATGGTAAAAATGTTTCTTTATTTGAGATGACTAGGGTAGTTAATCATAAATATTTGTTATTTAACACATTTCTTTAGCAGCAAGAGCTATGGTTTGAAAATGATGGGCATATGTTTAATTGGGTGACTAATTTTGGTGTTTTTGAAAAATAGATGATAAAAGAAGATGAAGGGCTAAAATATTATGATGATGAAGATCATGAAGAAAAGAGGAAATCACAAAGGCTCATCAAGTATTGGTAAATAGAAATGAACAAAAGGTAGAATCTTAGCCTTTTTGTTCAGTCATTCGAACTCCAGGTAAAAGTTTACATAATCTTATGTTGGATTCAAATATTTTTGATAATGAAATACCATTTATGATTAAAAAATAATTGTAATAGATGCCTACTCACACTAATAATAAGGTTGCTATGTTGAAAAATATAGAAGTAGATGTTTTTAATTTACTAAATCAAGTTCATCAACAATTGACTAGTCAACTTGAGATACAAACTTATAATGATTCTTATATAGTAGATATCCTAGATGTTTGTAAACCACTACATAATTATGATTTGTATAATACTATGAGTAGTGATTTTGTAGGAATTTTTTAAAAATAGGATCGATTTTGGAAAATATCATGTTTAATTGTGACCACCAAAATGGCCTCACACCTATGCTTCCTACTGCGTAATATAAACAAAAGATACAAAAGAAATGCATGCAAAATTGACAACAAATGATAAAGAATAAGAACACTTTATTCCATTAAATGAGCCAATCCCGATTACAAATACGTCCCTCTTAGGGATACCAATTTGATACTCTTATTACAGTAGGAAAGCATGTGAAATCCCTCTCAAGGGCAAATGTGAGTTTCAAGCCATTCGGGGTGACACGAACTGCTCTAGGGTGGAGTTGACCCTCTTCTTCACGTTGAGGAAGGAATTGGATGATTGAAGCTCCTTTGAATCTATTTCCTGTGATCAAGAAACAACACAAGAACATTAAACAAATAGGCAGCCTCTCGTGATGAGGCCCTTTAAAGGATTTATACATGCAAATGCCATAGATAGCTACATGAAATCAAGAAAGTAACTAAACTATGCCAAACATAAGCAATTCTTATAAATATTGATAGAAATATGTAAACAAGGACTACAACTATCAATATAATGGATCAAATGTATGAAATAAAGCATTAGAACATGAAAAGAAACTAATTATGTCCTACTTGCTAAAATGAAGTAAATCTAATCAAATATTTAATACGGTCAATCAGAGTCTCTAAACTACCAAATAAACCATTAGAATGATTAATCTAAACTAGCTAAGCACACTGCAAAAAGAACAGTAAGGGGATCTTATACCTGTTGCAAACCATAGCTCGGATGAGCGGTCTACACTGTAAACCATGGTTGAAAGCCATGGTGAGCAATCAAATAGTTTTACCCTCAAATTCTAGGGTTGTGGTCTTGATCCTCCTTGTCAAATTGATGATCAAGGGTCGCCTCAGTGTCCTCTGACAGGTTTGGTGGTTGAATTGCTCGATAGGGCCTCCATTTGCTCGAATTAGTATTTCTTGGCATTCTAGCTCCTTAGGGCATCCATGGCACAATTTTTCATGATGCTTGGGTTGGCAAAGTGATAGCAACAAATCTCTCTCTTAGTGCACTCAAGTGAGTCCACAATTCGATAGGGCTTCACTGCTCTAATCTCCAACTCTCTCTCTCATAGTTTGCCCTAATTTTGAGGGGTACTTATAGGACTACCCAAGGGCTAGGGGTGGCTTCATGGAGAAGCCAAGATCAAGAAGGGGTGGTTAGGATAGTTGGATTGGAAGCTTCCATCCTTTAACCACCTTCTTCTAGAACAAATGGTCGTTCAAACCGATTTGGCTCGGATGAAGGCCAACTGAACTTCAGTTTAGACCGCAGGTGATAGCTATGGTTCAGACTGTAGACTGCAGGTCTCAGCCATGGTTCAGACTGTAGACCGCAGGTCTCAGCTATGGTTCAGACTGATTAGGCCAAGGAGCCCAAATTGAGTGGTTAGAACCATTGCTCTATCTTGGAGTCTATCCAAGATCTTCCATATGGTCTTGTAGCATGTCCATATGAGTAGTCGCCTTCGACATGACGTGTTTTAGGTGTCTACAGATGCCCCTTTTGAGATGCATTGTGAGATCGAACAACGCTAAGAAAAAATAGACCTCCTAAAATGATGTCGAAGGTTCTATGATGATCATTAGTCGGATCAACATTAGATGCCCTAGGTCCAACAAAAGGATGCGCATCCTAGAATCATTGCTTCCAACTGGGTGAAAGGCTTAAATTTGAAAGAGCTTTTGCACTTGTCATCAGTCATTTGGGTAGCTTTGGTGCATACAATAGGTATCTTCAGACCTATATATCCGAAAGGAGAAGAGATACAAAAAGCTAACTATCATATTTGCTATTTACCCCAAGCAAAGGGGTAAGCTTATGATAGTTGTTGACAATGATTCATAAGACGAACACAATTTTGACAAGATCAAGGGATCTACGATCTCAGGGATCTTCTATTGACTTTGATTATGATTATGATATTATGACTACCCCCTCAAGCGATGAGTCAATGAGGGTAATGACAATGTATGAAGCGATGAGGTCGCTTGACCATAATGAATGATCTGCACAAACTTAGAATTGAGCATTTTAATTACTTGGCTAAGCCTAGTTCAGCGTATGATTCCAACTATTAATAGTAATTGCACATTTCTATCCCATGGAGCAATCAGGCTACAATAGCCTTCTTAGGGAATCAAAATGATACAATGCCAATTAGATTTATGTTGAATCAATTTTATCGATGATTTGTTAAAAAAAGGTGTCATAAGAGAAATGACATGAAACGCCTCATTCCCATGGAGCAGTCCAGCCTTGAAGGCCTTCTTCGAGATTGAAAAGAAGCATATCAAATCAATGATGACAATTTTACCCCAAATGTCCTTATGGTTATTTACTCATCTCGCCGGATTGCATGGAGCGTCAATCACTGCAACCACCGAGTGTATAGGGTAAATGACTGAATACGAGGTGCATTTGGTTTTTGATTATTTGATTTTTATGTTTTTTTGTTAATTTTGAATTTTTTAATTGATCCTAGTGCTTGAACATCACCAAATTTGCAAAATTGATTGCTCTTATTGAGATTTGATCCATTAGGAGTCATTGATTTATCATTTAAGATCTTCCCACGATGGGATTTTAGTGCATTTAATGCTAGTTGTGAACCATGGGTACAGTCTACGGTTGAAACTTTCAAAATTTGGGAACCGTAGATCAGACCTATGGGCGAAAAACCCTAATTTTGGGACCGCGGGTGTCAACTACGGTCCATAAAAATTAGGAAAAGCCTATAAATAGCTTTCCCATTTGAAAATTTCATTATCATTCTTGAAAGCAACTGTAACTTGGAGAACTCTGAGAGGTGAAAAACATTCCCTGATTCGAAACATTGTTAAAACTCGACCTCATATCTCACTCATACCCCGATGGCGGACCCTGGACAACCATCCACTAGCAGAGGCCTCGGTGCGGGCAAGGTAACTCAAAATTGAGTCCTCGCACTCATTACCAATTTAAAAATGAACCTCATTAATTAATGGGTAAATCAATTTTCACTAAACTATTGGCAATGAACCTCACCTTAGACTAGGCTAGTTTAGGATTTAATTTTTGGCTAGCTAGGCTAGGAAGTGACCCAGAATGGGTCTCGCTCCTAGACCACAGCTGGTAGATGTGGTTCCCAATTGTCAGATTGGGGACCGTAGCTATCAGCTGTGATTGGAATTCAAATTCCAATGATCAATTTTTGACCGCATGCGGACCGTAGGGTTGACCCGTGGTTCCACGACTTTAGAAAAATTTATCAATTTTTTTATTTTTCTAAGGTTTTATGACAATTAATGTCATTTATTGCACTTTTGAGATGCCTTTTTGATTTTTTTTATTTTTATTGATCACTTTTGACATGTTTTTGTCATTTTTAGCAATTTTTAGATTTGTTTGACATTTTTAAGGTCATTTTTTAGCTATTTTTAGTTAGCTTTTTCCTTATATACTTGTTTCTTTTTAGAAACTGACTTCTAGAGCTAGAGAGCCAGAACTCCTAAACACTCTCCATCGATAGTTGACTACCCTAGAGTGGGAGTGGTTTGGTGTCATTGGATTCGGCTATGTTTTGGATCTACCCACTATTAGGGTAGATCAGGCCTACATGACTACGTTGGCCCGACGTTGGAATGCGTAGACCAACACATTTCACCTATCGATAGGTGAGATGACCATTACTTTAGAGGATGTCTACAGGATCTTTAGGATCCCTATTGATGGTGAGGCCATCACCTCCTCCTCCTTCCAGAGAAAGGAGGAGGTTTTTGATTCTATCTTTGGTGATCGAAGCCAGGAGGCCTAGTGTAAGATCGACCATGGAGGCATCCACATCGGATACTAGTAGAGGAAGGGCATCTTCTCTATCAAAGAGGTCATCTTCATGCACCTCATCATATAGGTTGTCCTTCTAGACTCCTCGGGTGTGAGGATCCCCTAGAACCTTCTAGCCAATGTCAGGAGGGTTACATAGAGCTCCAGAGATCAGCCACTACTCTTAGCCTAGGGGAGCACTCTACTATGCCAATTATACCAGGA
This sequence comes from Wollemia nobilis, assembly GCA_028583015.1. Taxonomy (NCBI): domain Eukaryota; kingdom Viridiplantae; phylum Streptophyta; class Pinopsida; order Araucariales; family Araucariaceae; genus Wollemia; species Wollemia nobilis. Next base: position 19,490,903 of record JAQPPZ010000521.1, read on the forward strand.
GCTATACCAGATCACCATCCAAATCTAGGTTGGGATCAGCTATAATCTACTTCTCTAGATCTAGGGTTGGCAGCACATCAGGATCGAGCATCCTATGAGCTACCCCTTCCTATCACTTCTATTCCTATCGCACACAAGTGCTATACAACATGTTAGCCTCATGAGGAGGAGGGATTCCAGAGTAGGTCCCATGTAGGGACATAGAGCACTACATTGGTAGATTTATAGTACTTCGACTGAATGACATTGAGTGGCACCCATACATGGATTGCCCTGCATGGGAGGAGGCTAACGAGCGGCTACGCCAGGCTCATCAAGATAAGTGGCTACTTGGCCGCAAGGATGAGATCAAGGAGTATCAATTTTATTCTCATGTCTTATAGTAGTTTGGCCTAGTCCAAGACATCCTAGAGCTACCCATGATCTACAAGTGATTGGTACTAGAGAGGGATCTACCCTAGATACAACCGACACCACTTGGGGATGTGGCTAATGACTTTCAAGAGTCAAGGATTGCTAGGGCTGGGACCACTCCTACCTATGACACTTGGTGGTCCCTCCTATAGTGGTAGGGATCTAGGCCCCTCGATCGGGTAGATGATGGGGCAGAGGCTGATCCATAGGGGCATAATGTGCACCAGTAGATAGAGGGTGGATGGGGCATAGAGGCCACCATAGAGGAGGCTCCATAGGTAGAGGTAGAGGAGGATGGATCAGAGGAGGGTGAGGCACCTCTTGACAATGAGGTGGGGTAGCTACTAGCTTAGATTGTTGATCTATAGAGTCAAGTTGGGAGGCTACAGACCTAGAATTGTAATGGGATACTTCTATCACCACTCTAGAGGTGAAGCTAGCTGATAGGGAGAGGTAGCTACAATAGGCCCAGGAGGAGATCACATCTATGATAATGCATGCTACAATAATGGAGGGGCAGGTCCAAGAGCTCACTAGTGCACTTGATTTGGTAGAGGCATGATGGGGCACAGCTATAGCAGAGAGGGATTTGGCCCTGGCTCAGAGGGGAGATCCTTCATCTTCCCATACTATCATGGCACCACCCATAGCACCATCATCCACACTACTAGGAGGTCATGACCCCATGATAGAGATTAGGTGGCTTACTTCCCTCATAGAGATGGGGAATGATCTATGTGATGCGAGGGTAGCTCGCATATCCCAGTTGGAGGGGTATATCAGATTGATAGGTGGGTAGGTTCTCAAGGATCCTCATGCTTTAGGGTCCCAATAGATCAGATCCAGGACTACAGGGTAGTCATCCATGAGCTCGAGCCACAGGACTCACAGGACTGAGAGGACACATAGGTCCTCTAGCACTCATGGAGCTAGCTCGCACAGGAGCCATAGGGATGGCAGGGGTGATGGTGATGACTCTCAGGCTAGGGGTGTAGGCCCTCCATAGTACATATCTATTGAGATATTTATTGTACCAATTTTGAGTGTAAGGTCGAGGACCTACACAGTTGTAGCCTACGAGCATTTTTGATGTACCCCCATGTACTATTTTGACACACACACACACACACACACAAATATATATATATGATATTTTGATCATTTTGGCTCATTATGTGTACTTGTATATTTTTATGATTTTATGTTTATGTTATGCACATGGATGCAGATGTTTATATTGATGCTATGCTTATGTAATGTGATGTATGGATGACATGCACTAGATAGCTATTTAATTTTATGATGATGATGGTATGCAGTGATCTAGATGCTTAGATATGCTTTTTATGATGGATGCATATGGATGCGATGTTTTACTTTTAAATGCATATTTAATTTTGCTTTATTGTATGCATTTAATTTATGATGATATCATGATATGTTGATGCAATGTATGTAATGCATTATTTACATGATGGTAATCTAATGTAAATGAACCTGTATGCTTTAATCACTTAAAACATAAGGAATGAATGTGATATGAGTTTAACAATCTAATGGATGACACCATAGAATGTGTAAAAATCATGAATGTAATTGAAAATCCTCATTACAAGAATTTAATCAATTAATCACCCATATATGAAATGCAATGGTATGAAGCGGTATGATGCGAATGATATAATGTGTCATTCTATTTTCTTTTGCAAGTTTGAAAAATATGCACAATATAGTCAGTGGTCATCTAGATATCATTTTTGATATCCATCCGGTATCTATCCTATATCTTGATTGTGCTTTATGTAATGATGTATCATGGATTCGATACTTTGCAGTTTGATGATTTGAATGACTTTATTCTATATGGTTTGTGGTATTTGGTATTTTGTTGCTATTAGAGAAACTTTTGAGGTTTTCCATGAGACTCAAACACCCTAGTAGACTTCTCAAACATCACATACTAACTGTACAAGGCTTTTTTGGACAAGGCTTTCATCACGAATGACCCAACTATTCATTACCCCTGTGTGTGCACGTGAGTATTTTTAGATAGACCATAGGCATACCCTAGATGTCAGTCGAGACTCTTCCAACCCATATGTGAGATCGGGTTCCTCCTATGTTCGTATCATCCTTGTTTCAGACTTGATTGGACTATACTGCTAGACAACCCCAGGCACCTAGAGCTAGCTCATCTCACAAATTGATCAGGACTACCCCTCCAAAAATAGTTGGGACTCTTTCAACCCATTGTTGCATTTGGGGATCACCCAATAAAACTACTACTCCAAAAGTAGGCGAGACTCTTTCAACCCATTGCTGCACTTGGGGTTCATTCTATGGCTTTGAATGGTGAACAATCCAAGGATTCAAGTTCTCACCCCATTTTGATTTTTGCTCATATGTAGTGATAAAAATCACTATTTTTCATGTTTTACTCTGAGTGATAAAAATCACTATTTATTCCCATTTTTCTTGAGAAAGGGATTTGTATAGTGCTTTTGATTCACTATATCATTTTAGATTTGAAATTTGAACTTTGGGTTTGAAATTTAAACTATGTATCTATGTACGAGTAGGGGAAATTCTTGTCCTTTTGCCAAGGTTCACCACTCTAGACCGAACTATTTGCAAGATAAGCAGGTAATAAAACCCATCTCTCTAAATACCCAAGACCACTTTCATAGCTTTCATCCTCCCTTATCTTAGCAGGATTTTAAATTTGTCAATTAGTGATGGGATCCTGATATGCCAAGCACTATCACAACTAATGACCTCATCTACAAAAGCAAAAACAACTTTCTACGACATCTGAGAAACCCACTAGGTATGGCTGAGTGACTGGAAAACTTTGGTATACACACATATCTCATAGCAACAGGTGTTGTGTATGAATGCAATGGATTATGATAAATGCAAAGGTGCATGATTAAAACACAAACATGGCATCATTTGTAAGACTGACAAACACAATCCATCCTACTACGGAATGCAATGGATGACGAATGCCTATATGCAATGCAATGAAATGAATGCATGTGTAAATGAAAATGCATAATGCAAATGCAAATGTTTTTGGATTTTATGCTTTACCAATTTTTTGGATTTTATTGATTTTATAATTTTTATGGATTTTGAGCCTTTATATTTGACCAAATGGTGAGTACATGCCTTTGGAGCTTTCTTGGAGCCTTTTAATTGACCAAACTATTTAACAAAAGCTTGGAGCCTTTTAGGATGACCAAGCGATTTTAAGCAAACCCTCAAGCCTTTGGGTTGACCAAAGGTTTGAAACCGTTTAGAAACCTTGGAGCCTTTTAGGATGACCGAGCGGTTATAAGCAAACCCTTGGGGCCTTTGACTGACATGACCAAGTGGTTTTAGGAACCCTTGGAGCTTTTTGGGGTTGACCGAGCAGTTTTAAGCAAACTCTCGGAGCCTTTTACTATGCTCTCAAGCATAAAATACCTTAATATGGATGATGTTGAGAGGTTCAGGCTCTTCAACACCTCCTAGAGATGTTAGGTGGTAGGTACCCAGACCAATATTTTTAGATATGATATAGGGTCCTAGCCAATTAGCCATGAATTTGTCTCGCATATCTGGCGATAAATTAGAGTTCTATTGGTTCTCTTTCAAGACAAGATCCCCAACTTCAAAGTCTCTCTGGTGGACTTTGATATTATAAGCTCATTTTAGTCACTCCTGATAAACGTGAAGATGCTCAAGGGCATTCACACGATGTTCATCAAGCAACGTCAGTTGATCTAGTCGAGCTTATCGCATGGTGTCATCATCGATGAACTCTTTCAATGCGATGCGCAACATTGGAATTTCCAATTCCAAGGGCATAATGGCCTCAAAGCCATATACTAGTGAAAATGGTGTTGCCCCAGTGGGCGTCCGAATGCTAGTCCTATAAGCCCATAATGCAAGGGGCAGCTGGATATGCCAATATTTATGGTTTTCTTGGACCGTATTTTTCAAGATAGCCACCACTATCTTGTTTGAGGCCTCAACTTGCCCATTTGCTTGTGGATAATAAGGAGTTGCAAAACTATGTTTGATTCTATATTTAGATGTCAAAGCTCTCATAGTTTTGTTCTTAAATGATGTTCCATTATCCGATATTATTTTGGATGGAATCCCAAAATGACTTATGATATGCTCGAGTATAAACTTTGCTATACGAGATCCAGTTGTCATTGTTAAGGGTATTGCTTCCACCCACTTTGTGAAATACTCAGTAGCCATGATAATAAATGTATGTCGACCCGATGATGGAGGAGAGATCTTGCCTATAAGATCTAATCCCCACTGAGAAAATGGCCAAGCCGCTTGGATGGGTTGTAAGGCCTACGATGGCAAGTGCGTAAGATTAGCATGATGCTGACATTTGATGCATTTCTTGACATACACATTGCACTCCTTCTCCATAGTGGGCCAATAGTAACCCATTCAAAGGATGCACTTGATGATGGCCATGCCGCTAAAATGACCACCACACGTACCATCATGAGCTTGTGAAATCGCCCAAGATGCCTCTTGGGGCTCTAGACAATGAAGGAGAACTCCATCATAGCCTCGTCGGTACAAGATGTCTCCTATCAAGACATATTTAGTCACTTTCTGCTTGAATGTGCATTTTGTGGCATGTGACAATCCCTCTAGGATTATACCAAGTTTTAAGAAGTCTTGGATTTGTGACATCCAGCTCTGACAAGCCTCAACTTCGATTGCCAAGATGACTTGCTCCCCCTACGTATTTACCTTTGCAAATGCAGACTAGGAAACAACCTTGTGGTGAATGGTAGTACCACTCCCCATTGGACTCTGAGAGGTTAATGACCCCTAGGGTGCCTTCTTTAGAAAGTCTTCAGCTCTGCAGAACCATTCAGCTTTTGGTTCCATGCTAATCATGTTGATTGACATTTTATTATCAAAGGCTTCGTGCTCCACTGTAGGATGCGAGAGCATCTTAACATGGATGGTAGTGAAATCCGTAGATGGATTCTGAGGGATTAAGGATCCCAAAGATGCCATGGTGTCTACGAACCTATTTGATGAATGAGGGATTGCCTCGATGTCATACCATTCCAATTTAGCTAGATATGTAGCAACAAGATCCTTATAAGCTTTCAGTATGGGACATCGACACTGAAAGAGCCCCTTAACTTGGTTTACTATGAGCAAGGAGTCACCAAAGATGTTTAATATTTTAATGTTCATGGTGATAACTATGTGGAGGCCCAGTAGTAGGGCTTCATACTCAACATTGTTGTTGGTGCACGAAAAGTCTAATTTAAATGACAAGGGCATTGGAGCTCCTTATGGCATGAAAAACACTATTCCTGCACCACCCCCTTGCTCGCACTTTGAACCATCGAAGAACAGAGTCATATCAACATTATTCTCTAGTTCTTCAAGTTTGAGAGCTTCGGATACGATGAAGACTGCATCATCCAGAAGCTCAATGGTCAGAGGCCTACTATTTGACAGTGGTGCCTCAGCCAGCTGATCAGCTATGACTTGTCCCTTAATGGAATTTTGGCTTATGAATTCTAGATCAAATTCTATTAGTAGCATGATCCACTTTGTAGTACACGTATTGTGATACGTCTTACTCATCATGTATTGCAAAGGATTTTGTTTGGATATAACATATGTCGTATGACTTAGCATATAGTGTCACAATTTCTTGGTAGCGAACACTACTGCTAAACATAGTTTCTCCACATATGCATACCCGAGCTCATAGCTCACCAAGGTTCGACTAATATAATATATGGCCTATTCTTTGCCTTGCACATTCTTTTGGGCTAACATGGTTCCTAGTGCAAAGTCGATTGTTGATATATATAGTAGAAATGGCACATCTAGCCTTGGTGGAGCTAGCACTGGCGGCGTCACCAGGTATTGCTTTATTTCAGTGAAAGTTGCTTGACAGTCCTCATCCTAGTTGAATGGGACCCCCTTATGTAGCAGTCGATTCATGGGTCGATATTTATCCGATAACTGAGTGATGAATCACTTTATCGATGCTACTTTGCCCTGAAGGCTTCTTAACTCTTTAATATTGGAGGGAGGATGCATCTCTAAGATAGCCTTGACCTTCGTTGGGTCGACTTCGATGCCTCATTTAGAAATGATGAATCCTAAGAGTTTACCAGAAGTTACGCCAAATACGCACTTCTTAGGATTCAACCTGACATTGTGCTCTATCAGGTGATCGAAGACCTTCCTTAAGACCTCTGCATGCTCTTCTCATAGCAATGACTTGGCCAACAAGTCATCGATATAATCTTCTAGAATCTTATGCATGTAGTCATGAAAAATGTATGTCATGGCCCGTTGATATGTGGCACCAGCATTTTTGAGGCCAAATGGCATAACTTTATAGCAAAATGTTCCCCATGGCATTATAAATATGGTTTTATGTTGGTCTTCGGGTTTAATCCGAATTTGATTGTAACCAAAAAAACCATCCATTAAGGAGAGCATTTCATGACCTGCAGTTGCGTCTACAAGAGCATCAATATTTGGCAATGAAAATGAATCTTTGGGTGTTGCCTTATTTAGGTCTCTAAAATCTATACAAATACGGATTCTTCCATCAGGTTTTCCTACGGGCACCATATTGGATACCCATTCTAGATAGTCGATGGAGATTACAAATTCTACGTCCAACAACTTTTGTAGCTCATATTTCACCATTAAGGCTACTATTGGATGCATCTTTCTAAGCTTCTGCTTGATCGACTTCTTCGTTAGATCTAGTGAAAGGTTATGCGTAACCAATTTTGGGTCTAGACCTGGCATATCCTTGTATGTCCAAGCAAAAATATTAGGTCTCTCTTTCAGTAGAGGGATGAGTGTGGTGCACTCATCGGGAGTGAGACTCTCTCCAAATTTAACCTTCCTTGGATTAGTGGGATCGTTACTGATATCCACATCGAAGGTTTCCTCTACTGACATGTGTGATCCCTCCTCAAGCTGATGAGGCATAGGGATCAAATGGATGTCATCAATCGGGTTGATAGGTTCCGTGTTGGAAGTATTTTTAGCATGATAGACATCATAAGCATAGCCTGGTGCAAAATGAAATGGTTGTAACATTTCTTCATTAGGGAAGAAATCTTCAGGCTCAATAGGTGAGTCAGCGTGATCCCAGTCGATAGCATCTACATTGAGATACAATGGTTTGGATGGATCTGCTGGATTGTGGAGTGGGGTGGTCAAATCAATGGAGACCATATTGATGGAATGGAATTGATCTCCAAGACCACACGGAAAAACCTCTACATCATCGATGCAGCTCTCATACCCGAGATCTGGCTCTAATGGCATGGGCACAAATGGGTCCTCTCTATGAGAACTATGAACTACTGGATCCTCTCTATGCACTGGTTGCAATATGGGATCATTCGGCTCATGGAGCTCCATGTAGGTAGGTGGATGGGGAAACAACATGTGATAAATCACATTAAAGTTTGGTGGTATTCCCCTAAGGTGAGGGTCGAGATTGATTTCTCTTCGCATGTCCTCGATCGTATAAGGTGCATTGCGGTGACGTAGGTAAGGAGGTCCTAGATAGGCTCTCTCTATTTCATCCTCTTCATCACTATCATAATACAATCCTTCATTTACCCCTATAGGTGGGGGACGTTCTGGTAGGTGCGGTCCCATGAATCTCACTTCCTGGTCGCTATCATCCATGTCTAGAAAAATTAGATAATTAGTCCGTATGTATGACGTTGATGAGAAAACTAGCTCTGCTTCTTCCCCCAAATGATCAATGTTGGGAAGAATCTCCTCGATAACATGTACCGACTCTATAGGAAGTAGGTGATGCACATACAAAGGCCTTAAATAGCCCTCCTTAGCTTCATCCTCAGATTGATTGCCATTTGAGGATTCATTATCAGCATCATAACTTGGTCCACTTATCTCGGAGGTGGACTCCTCTCCATCATCGTTGTAGAGATCTCTTGACTCGAGATCACCTAAAACTATGGGGTTATGCCCCTACACACCTATGTCATTGGTTGCATTATGGATTTGATGACCCAAGTTACCTCTAGGGTTCTACTCTATGTCAATCTACTCTAAGAGCCCTTCATGATGTTCTTCAAGTGGCTCAGAAGTGATGATAGATACCATCGGGTTAGTCCTCCAGAAGTTGGAAGGATTAGGATGATATGGGTTGAAGTCCACATCATCCCCTAGACTAAGGTACAAGTGATCTAAGGATGCTATGAGCAAATCATCTTGTCCTTGTATCTGTAACCCCAGCCCAAACCTATCAGTTGCTAGCTGATAACGTGGCTCAAGTGGAGTCCTACATCCTTGTTCAAATAGACCAAGTTCATACCCATGCTAGTGATATAACTCAAAAATATGCATGGAGTACTCTAGGTTGGATAAATAATGAACATTTACTATGAAAGGTTCATCACCATCTTCATCCATGGGTGTTCGTATTGGAAGTTGATCCAGCCCAGCGTAGATGAAGTTAGTCTGATTGGGTGGCTCTCCCAATGGTACCACCGATCCAACTAAAAAATGATGAGCATGTGGTCGGCCCATCTCTTGTGTAGTCTCCAGAATCGGTCCGAAGGTTACATTCTACACAATATACTCACCTAATCCTGTGTTGGTGAGATGTACAGTCACCCATGGTGTGGATGACCCTACTGATGATGTGAGGCAGGCTGAGGTACCTCCTCGGCTATGTCTTGGGCTTCCTCCACTTCCATGGGGATGGGAGCCTCATCGATGACTAGTTCAGGCACATGCTTCTTCTCTTTTTTGCCCATTTTCACCTTTAACTTCCTATCATCCCGAAGCATCACTGATGCAATCAATTTCAGTGAAGTAGCAGTAGTGCACTCAGATCTATGTGATACAGATGTCGATGGTTGAGCATGTACTATTGGTTTACCTCCTAGATTTTTAATCGGTGATGTAGGTTGGACGTCTAGGTGCATTGATGGGAGTATGAAACCCCTAGGAAAATCTGCTAGGTTCACGAACTTGAAAGGTTCTTCGTCTGATGACACTACGTGAACTCGTCCCTCATGCAGATATTTTACACATTGGTGTAGTATAGAGGGAATGCAATACATTTCATGAATCCAAGGCCTCCCGAGTAGGATGTTGTATTGCATAGCACCCTCGATCACATGACACATCATAGAGATGGTCTTTAGGCCTACCTGAATAGGTAGGATGATTGTGCCAACCGTCGAGCATAGGGCATCATTAAACGCTCTCAACGTGAAGGTGGTGGGCACAATATGTGACTTTGGTAGCTTTAGATGATTCAATGCCTTGGTCATTATTATATTGATCGATGAACCAGTGTCGATCAAGACCCTCTTGAATGGCACATGATTGATGCACGTGATGATATGCAATGGTGGGTCAACCGTATCTATGGGAACCATCTTGATTTCATGATCATAAAATTGGATCATGGGCTCCTGGCACTACTGTACATGTCCCACAAAATTAGTAAATGCTTGAGCATCTTGAGACTGTACTTTGATGGACCTTAGAATATCCATAAGAGTCTCCCTATGCCTAGGGGACTACTATATCAGTTCATATATAGACAACTTTGCAAGAGCTGTCTGTAGGTTTTGGACCAACCTGCTTCGTATGGTCACCACCGGTCTCGTTGGTGGGCCTAGAATATTCTGAGTTGGCCACTGATTCGGCGTAGCTTGTATCCTAATGGGAGCGCGAGGTTGATTCGGTTGCTCATATCTCCCATGTCTAGTAACAACATTCACCATACCTACGAACCCCTAGGTAGGCGGTTCAACGCGCACTTGGTTGACCTGGCCAACGTTGTTGCGTGGTGCCTCATGGTTTGGTAATGAATTTTTGTAAATCCCCATGTTTTGGTTGTCAGGTGCCAGTGGATTACTTGGTACTACAAGCTCACCCTTTTCAATCATGTTTTGCACAATATGCTTGAAGGACCAACATACTTCGATGTCGTGGCCCTTCATGCGATGGAAGATGCAAAATAAGTCATCCTGATACCCCTTCGACTTGGGCTGATTCGGATCGACCAGCTTAACCTCGAGTAGTCTGATCGCCTTAGCCTCACATAACTGATGGAATATTGATGTCAATGATTCCGTTAGAGGCGTGAATTGGCGAGGTGGGCGTTGTTCTTTGTTTTTGCCCTTATAGTTATTATTGCACTTTTCATACTATGCAGGAGGAGGTTGGGCCTGATAATTCTGCTTTTGTTGCCCTTTATCCTCTCTCTAGAGGTTTAGCACCACCTGATTTACATGGGCCTGCTTGCCCTTCTATTTTGTGGAGCTCTTCTTAGGCCCCTCTTTCCTGTTCTTAAGCTTCAAGTTGCCTTCTTGCAACTTGATATCTTCAATTACTTTGGCTTGCGCCAAAGCTTCCTCGAATGTTGGATACTATTGTAGTTGCAACAATAATGAGATGTGCTTGGCACAACTCTTGGTAAACATTCGGGTCAATTTCATAGTAGGAATAGGGAATGGCAGCTTTGCCATCAATCTCCTCCACCTCTTTTTATATTGTTCAATTGGCTCATCATCGCGCTGAGCTAGCACAGCCAAATCAGAAAGGTTAGCCTATTTCTTGATGCCAAAAGAAAAGCATTCAAGGAAAGCGTCAACCAGTTGCTCAAAACTGGTAATGTTGTGCCTCTTTTGCTGATTGAACCACTCTCGGGCTGGGCCTGAGAGGGTTGTGATGAATGTGTGCAAAAGCAAGGCATTATTGCTCGTAATTTGGAAATAGGCATCCAAAAATCTTGTGACATGCTCCTGCGCATCTTCGTCACCTTTAAATTTGTCTAGCCTGGGCATAACAAAATGCTCAGGGTATGCTGGAGCAGGTATCGAGGGGTCCAAAGGCTCATTATGAATCTTTCTTAATGTCGGATTTTGAAGAGCCGTGCCTTGCCTCTCAATTGCTTTTACCTTCTCAGCTAAGGCCTTATAGGCCTACGAGGATAAAAAGTCCTCCTCCCTAAGCTGACGCGAGGGCGGTCTTGGAGGTACATTCTTCCTCTATCGAGGTGGAGGACGTTGCTCTTCCTCCTCCTCAACTTGGGAGTCTTCAGGATACTCTTGATTGTTTCCTTCTCCCTCTTCTTCCTCATATTGTTGTTGCCTCTCATGTTCGAATGGTGGTGGTCGTTCTCTTTGTTGGGCACTAATATGAGTGTGAGCATCTCTGCGCTCCTGCTGCACATCGGCTTGTGAAAAAGCCTTTCTATGTATGCGCTCTCTATTCTCCATGTGAGTGTATAGACCAGCCCTGGCTAGCCTATCTTCCTACTCTACATACTCCTTTTGGGTAAGGATGCATTCCTCATGCATGCATTGCTCATATAGTCTTTGTCTGATGAGCCTCTGCACCTGAAGATTCTCATCTTCGATGTGCTACCTCTCTAGGTGAGTATCCTCCAATTGATCTTGGAGGAGTTATCATCATTGCTCAGATACCAGTCTATGTGATCTATCAAGTTGATCGGTCATAACAGGCCTCTGGTATGCATGCTCTATGTGAGTGACCTTATGGGTTCTGTACCCATCTGACTGATTTATGATGCTTTTGCCTTTGTCTGTAAAGATGGCATTGGTATCCTGCTGAGCTCTATGCTCTGTGCCACCATGCATGGATGGTGGATGTGTCACATGAGGGTGCTTAGAAGCCTCTCCATGCTCTCTAGCAGTCCTAATAGAACCCCCACTATGCTCACTCGGAGCACGCGTGGGTGGAGCCAAAGGCTTATAGCCTAGCTACTCAAGGATGCTACCTAAGCCATCCAACTATCTAGATCTCCACCGCTCATGCGGTGGTGTGCCATTGGCTCCCACCTTAGCCATATCAATAGTGATATTTTGAGGTTCAATCTACGTGTGAGAGTCTACATGCCTTTGTGGGGCCCGGCCCCCCCCTCCGTACTATGAAGGTGGAGCCATGGATCCTCCTATAGACCTATGATGTAGGGGTACCAACTTGGACCCCTGTATAACATACTCTTTGGCCGATCCTGTGGATGCGCATGCAATGCGATCCTGGTAATGGCTTTCGAGTGGAACACCCTCATGTTGAGAGGCTCCATGCTCTATTCTATGTCTAGAGGAATGCACAGAAGCTCCTCTAATGGGGGTACGCTCAATAGGTTCCCCTCATGTCGAATTGTCTCCTCTAATGCTCATCGAACGATATTCGAGAAGCGCATGTGGGTGAGGATTCGACATGTGTTGTTGTGAATCTATCAGGATTTGGTCATTGGCATCAGGCTTATGCCTTTGTCGACCACCCCGTGTCTCCACCATGGTGTACCTAGTGTCTAGATTTATTCTTTATTAAGAAAACAAGGTATACAATGGTGATTATCTCGTATTAACTTTTAAAAGTGAGCCCTAAACTGTTTGATGTTGTTTCAAATTTGTTGTATCAGTAAAGAAACTCCTTATCATGTTTTGTAAAACTTGTTGGATGATATTCTCAGTTTAAATTGGCTTTCATCGGTATGCTCGTAGCTCGACAACCTGGGTGTGAATCCAGGCCGCGTAAATCTCCCATGTGTGGCAATGAAACTCCACATTCAGAAAAGGAGCACCGGTCCTACCGAGATCCTCACCCATTTTTCCCTAGTCAGTGTTATACCCTCCGAAGAGAATACATGCAAATTTTCTAGGGTACGAAAGGTTCTTGGGTCTGGCATTGGTCTAGAACAATAGGTACGTGGGATTTGGGCCAACGGATGGAAATAACTGCCACCATCGTTGGACCCTACTAGTGGTTGGATGTCACTCCCAACTCACTAGCGTTTAATTGCAACGTGGTGTGTGTGGTTCATTTTATTATTTTGCATAAAAGGAAAATGCATAATATAGCATAAATGATTGTTTCCTACATGATATGCAAAAATAAATGTTTCATTTCAGAGAATGCATGCTATATCCTAAATGATTTTTGACAATGCAATTACGATGATATAGCCTCTGATTGGGCTTCAAGCATGCAAACCAACACACAATTTTAACCTAGCACACTGGATTCTAGGGTGGACTGCACTCAGAGGTCCGTTGTTCCTAGCAGTGCCTAGCCAAAATTTAGAAAAAGAAACCCTAAGGATTGATGAGGTCTGAATAAGCCTCATTTATAGCATATTTTAAATAGTTAAAACTGCCTAAAACTCTTGTGAATTATCTTATATGCTAGTTAAGTTGATTTAATATGCTGTGTATTAACTGTTTGCATGATTGAAGTGTTAAGGACATTATATTCTAATTTTTAACAGTTCTTGTATAGTTTTATGTTATCTTGTCATGCTTAGGTTGACAAAAACACTTCACTAGTATTATTTTGATGATCATTAAGCATTAGTTTCTCTAAATTCAACAAATAGTACAAAGACTTATTACTGTGCAGCAGAAAACTGGTTTTTCCATATAAATTCCAGCCAATTGCCAATGAATGGCAAGGCATGCAATTCACATCCAAGGAAGAATGAAGACTATTGCAATATGATCCTTAGGGCTAATCCACCTAATAAATTCAGCCAAAACCATTTAGATTCAACACAGTTGGTCATTCTAAAGATCTTCAAAATGAACACAGTGTCTTCGAAATGAACATAGTGTCTCCGAAATGAACACAATGTCTTCGAAATGAACACAGTTTCTTCGAAATGAGAATAGAAAGCACTTTGAATTGTTGACTGACTTTTGGCGATGGAAAAGGGGATAAGAATATTGAGAAAGTTAAAGGAAAATATCTCCCATATAACTTTGTCGTCCTTGCCATCCAAAGCCACCATTTATGGAAAAGATCAAATTGATACTCTTCTAGGATAAACCCAGGAAATTATGCAGGATATCAGGAACAACATATTTTCTATTTATAATTAGATTTTAGGGATCTATAAAAGATAGCTCCCGTACAAGTTGAGCTATTAGATAGAGGAGATAGAAAATAAAGAGGGAGATAATAGAATAGTGATTTCATACCTATAACATATTTCAGCAGAATTGTAATTATGTTTCTGAAGCAATAAAAGTGCAGTTTCATTCCATTTATTTTGTTATGTCTGAGTGTGAGTAAGACTTAAAGAAGAATTCAAACCTTCTTACGAGAAAGGAGGCTGGCCACTTCTAGACCTAGGAGGAGGAGCTGACGGACGGGTTTTATTTTGATTTTCTTATGTGAGAATAAGTTGTGAACTTGTCATTTTCATTCTTTTGCACAGCTAACATTCCTAGTTGTTTAATTCTTGTTCAAAATGTTTTTGTGATATGATTAGTGGTAGATCTGGTTATTATTTTCATTCCTATCAACTTTCCAATTCACTACAAATTTCCATTTCCAGTAATTTACAAGTTTTCTGTAATTTCCCTGCATTCTTATTTTTGCTTTCAAAACCCTGCACAGAAGATTGACGACATTTTGTTACAGAGCATTGACAGGATCTATTTTTTATGCTTCATTTAAATTATTGCAAGATTAAATAGACTTTCAATTCTACAACTATAACTAGAGTTTCAATTCTGTAATTTAATTAGATTTCATTCTTGCAACTGTAACTAGGGTTTCATTTATGCAATTAACAATTAGTTTTCATTATTTCAAATAGATTAAATTTCAATTTATGCAATTTAGGGGTAGAAGTGACACAAAACCCCCACACAATAAATTCCACCATTAAGACATGTTGCTTCCAAATGAACTAAACTACAACCCTGCTTGAACTTTCTCTCATAAATAGCCTTGGACACCACCCTGGATTGACAAATTCATTGAGAATTAATGATGTGCATAACAACAACCCATCATTTTGGCACCATTTCTAGGGAACACAGTGTTTTTAGAAGGTGAAAAGCAGTCCAATAATTATTAAATATGCTAAGTTGTGAATTTTAGAGTAAAATCTGAATGTAATGACTAGTATAAGTAATTGTTATTGGTAAATTGTATTTCAGTCCATTTAGGAAATAAGCAAGAAACCACAAGAAGAAAAATTTCACAAGAGGTTGAAATTATGTCAAAAACGTCTCATTTTTTTATTTCCAAAAATATTGGAATTTTCAAAGAATCCCAATCATCCACTTCCAGCACTGCAATATCCTTTGAGAAATCATTACAAGGAGGAAAATTAAGTAGTTCAACACCATTTTCTCTTGACAAATCCATACAATTATGAAAATTTGACAAGATTTATAATTGTTTTTGGGAACCTACAATGGAAGGCTCACAAGAGAATCAAGGTAGAGCCAACAATGTGCTCCACCCTAGTGCAACTAGTGCACCTGCCAAAAATTTTCAAAATCCCATCCAACTAGATCTTAATCAAAATGCTCCCATGAAGGTCATTTCACCTGTAGTATTACCAAATTTCAAGGGAATTACATCCAAAGATCTTGATATGTTTTTGTTTGAGTTTAAAATTGTATGTCAAGCTCATGATTATAATAATGACAATCAAAATCTCAAACTATTTCCTTCCACTCTTAAAGAGTTAGCTCTACGATGGTTTATCACCTTAGCACCTGACTCAATTAGAACTTGGGATGAGATGGAAAACATATTCTTGGAGAGATACCAAGAATATTGTCAAGTCAAGAATTAAAATGATGAAATTCTTACAATAAAACAAGAGGAAAATGAAATCTTAGAAGATTATCTAGACAGATTTTCTTTTGTTCAAAAGAGATGTGGAAGTGTTGAACCTAAAATTTGCAAAGTCATATTCTTAAGGGGACTACAAGATTAATCTAGGGATGCATTGGACATCTTGGGAAGAGGAGATACAAATGCACTTAAATTTCAAGAAATTATTAAACTCTATAAAAATTACTCTCATTCAAGGCATAGAAAACACAGAATTGGTAATGAAAAACATGATTTGAAAGAATGCATAAAAGAGGCTGATATTTTAGTACATGATAGAACATTAGATAAAAAAAATGAATCTACTGAATCTTCAGCCATCTATTGTTTAGAATGTAAAAAGCAACACTCTCTTCATGATTGTCCTTTGAACAAAATGTTTATACCTGCTACATGTAGCATTTATCAATTAGGACACCCCATATATCAGTGTAGTTTATTGCCAGAACTTACAAGTGTCTTTGAAAAACAGTCTCAACCTATGAAAAAAATCAATTTTGTAGGACAAGGACAAGGGAATAATTTTCATAAATTTCCATATCATAATGCTTCTCAATTTCTTGCACATTGGGGAAATAATCCTTGGTATATGCCATGGTCTACTTTAGGTCCACTTCAACAATGTTGGAGTCAACCACCATGGGCATACTCCCAAGCATGGTCTCAACATGGATGGATGCAACAACAATGGAATCAACAACATCCACCATGGTTGCAGCCAAAATTATAGGGATATCAATGGATACAACATCAAAATCTGTACAAAGGGCAAAAACATTGTCAAAAACAAAAATCAAATTTGTTGCCTAATTATATCCATAATTTCTATCATGGACAACAACAACAAAAATTAAAACAACCTCTGTTTTCAACTCAACCTGTGGTCAGTCCAAATCATGTTAAATAGGTAACCCCTGTCTCTGTGGTTGAATCATAAAATACAACCCTAATAAATTTTAGTGACTGTGTTAAAACCCAGTTGTGTTTATGTGAACCACTGCTTGAACCTATTCCACTTATCAGTGTAGAAAGTGAAGTTAAAAATAATGAACATGAAAACAAATCCACACTAAATCAACACACTAAAACAACATAAAGAAGAATAAGATGCCTCATCAAATAAAGTATCATATTTTGAACAGTCTGAGATATCAAAAATAACATCTTCACAATCAGATTTGATAAAGGAATTAGAACATTTAACTATTACAATCCCTTTACCTCAAGTTGTACCAATCATTAATAGGATTGTTCAAGAAATGTGTTTTATCAAACCAAGAAAAAAAAAGTATATCCTAAAACCATACAAAAAGGTGGAAAATTAGTTAACTTGCTTTCAAGTAAACTTATTACACCTAAGTATGATTGTACGGAAAGCCCACAGTTTCTTAGAACACAAGGAAAATGAAAAGAATACTTTAGTTTTGGCCTCCATTGTTGTAAATAAAAATGTAGAAGAGTTGGATTCCTCCAAAAAGTTTGTTTTTGCTGAAAATGTTCAAAAATCATATTTTAAAGATGAACTAATTATTGTTCAGCAATTACTACAGACTGATGAAAAACATAATTCTAAAAATTTATCACCCATTCCAGTACAAAACTAGTTTCTTTATTTACCACATGGATGTCATTATTTTTTCTCATCTTTTCATTATCATTTATCAAAGTTAATTCTTTCAAGAATTGTTTTTGGTAAACATATACAATTTTTTCATTCTTTTCCACCATATCATTACTCTCTTAATTTATTAATGCATTTTTCTCCAAGAACCAATTCAAATCAGCCTGGTACAAAACAAACTGAAATACAACCAAAACAACCTTTGAACAACAATAGTTGGTTGACTAAAAACTAGGGAGCAAATTTGTTTGATATATTGGTGCAACATCCTAATGCTTTACTAACATTTTATGCATTTTTAGAAGTTGGCATTAAGTTGTTGCAGGTACGGAAAAAATAAATTTTGTAGTTGAATGCATTTGATGAAATTTGGTTGGAAGCACTTCACCAAATAGAGTTCACTCAACAAAAATGGAAAATATGGCATGATGATCACATTAAGAGAAGCAAGGATGAACCAGGGGAGTTTGAGAATGAAGTTGTTCAACTTTCCTTAGTTGATAATTTAAGGAGGATATTAGTGGTGAATGGACATCTTTTACAGTTGTACCATAAACCACTAACAAAGGTGGAATTTTCTCGGTATTTCACACAGTTACATTTGACAGAAGAGGCTTCTTTTTCTGATGAATATTCCAAATGATCATATTTTTGAATCTTAAAAGAAAAATAAAAAGAAAAAAAATTAGAAAAAACAAAAAACAAAAATATGAATAAATTTTGGCTGTGAATTTCTTCATGGGCATGATTTCAAGGAATTCATGAATTCCTTCACGGGCACAATCAGAATCAAAAAGACAAAAATAAAAAAAGAAAAAAAGAGAAAAATGAATAGCTCAGCATTGAAAACCTTTTTCTAAGGCACTACTGAGTTGGTATGCATGAAAACCAGTTTTCTAGCATGCATAACCTTGAAAGTTCTAAGTCACCATTGTATAAATTCACCAACTGCACTTGTTTTTGAAGTGTTGTAGGAAGCCTCAATAGAATATCAATAGAAGCAGTCATCTTTCAAAACTTGGATTAACTTGTTTTAACTAGGTATATATGTTTCTTGCACTTTTCTCATTTTAAATATTTGATATATAGTATATGAAAATTAACCATTAGTATAAAAGTGTTCATAAGAGTTGGCATGAACAAAACATGCTTGGAGAAAGAGAAAAATATTGGTTTCTGCTATGTCTTCAGAATGACTACTGTATCTTCAATAACCGAGGTATATTCGAAATGAAACCTTTGTCTTCGGAATGAAGGTTTGTCTTCGAAATGAAGCCTTTGTCTTCGAAATGAAGGTTTGTCTTCGAAATGAAGGTGTGTCTTTAGAATGAAGGTTTGTCTTCGGAATGAAGGTTTGTCTTTGGAATGAAGGTGTGTCTTCGAAATGAAGGTTTATCTTTGAAATGAGGTTATCTTTGGATTAAATTCCCAACTTAGTCTTCGAAATGAAACATAATCTTCGGAATGAAGATTTGACAGTATGTTTCCACATGGAATCCAAGGAGGGAGAAAAATACATAGTCAGTAGAATTTTTTTTACTCCATGTGATCATTGACACATGTCAACTGGCTTGTAGTTAGATTCATCTCATATTTTGCACCCATCGAGGAAGTACGAGAATCACAGGGAAAATAACCAACAAAAATGCCACCACCATTCATTGCTAATAATCACTCATGTCGCATTTTCGCGACATGTCACATTTTTGGAACCAAAAGAAAAGAGAAAGAGCAAGAAATAAAAAGTGTCATGATATTACGACATGTTAGAAAGAGTTTCGTGATATCACGACATGGTGAGCAAGAAGGAATTAGTGTCGGTTTTTGGCAATGTGTTCAGCATGAATGAAAAAGTGTCACAATTTCATTGCATGTCGGATTTTCACGTCAAAAAGAGAAGAGAAAGAGCAAGAAGGAAAAAGTGTCACGATATCACGACATGTCGGTTTATCATGACCAAAAGAGAAGAGAAAGAGCAAGATGGAAAAAGTGTCCTACAAGAACCCTGGAATAACGTAACCACATGGGTTACCAAATTTTTCAACCTGTGAAGGGTAGTATATAATTTTGTCAGGGCATCATTTCAAAATTTTAAACCACCTCAGGTATGGTAGGCAACATCCTAAATTTAGAGTGAATTTTCTAGCATACCTGCACCGAGAACTACAAAGCATGGCAAAACATTATCAAGAGGAAAAAAAGGAGCCTCATCATCATGGTCTTATTAAACTGGTGTGCCAACATCATTTTAGGGGAAACCCTAGAAGCTTTAATAGGTTTTATTCTACCCTGACTAATGTAGTTTTTGAAGAAGAAGGAGAAAAGGATACAGATGTTGCTATAAAAAATTATGCTACTGAGGAAGAAGAAAAGGCTAAAAAAAAAATGCTATTGCAGAGAAGGAAACATACCAAGAAAAAGCAACAAAGCATTTTTCTCTAGAACCATCAACCTCACAGACTAAGAAGAGAAGGGTTGAAACTGATAGCAAAAAAATAAAATAGAAGAGGGTTCATTTTTCTAAAGATGTTATTTATCTGTCAGAATAGGAGAGTGAAGTTCCCAGTGAAGAGCCTGAAGCTATCCCTACAACCCCTGTTACCACAAGAAAATAGGGCAAGAAGAGAAAATATACATTAAGGACTAGGAGGTTTGCAAGACTCCAAAAAAAAGAGATAAAAGAACAAATGATTGAAGAGAAGACCAGACAGGATAGCCCTAATGTCATAGAAGTGCAACAAGCCACTGATAATTTAGATGTAATCATAGATAATTTCTTGGAACCTCTTGTACAGGAGTAGGGGTCTGAAGCAGAGGATGAGATCGTTGTTGAGCAACAAACTATAGTTGATTTGTCAGTATTAGGTTTTGATTCAAACTAAGAAGAGGAGGTGGACATCACAAAACAACTTAGAGCAGCCAAGAGTGTTATAAAAATACAAATGAGATGGATTGAGGAAAGAAAAGATGTTATTGAAAAACATGAAAAGAAAATTAGAGAATTATAGCAGAAAGTGGAGAAACTAAAAAGCAGGCTGTCACAAGTTGACGAACAATAAACTACATCATATAAAGAGGAGGATTTGGTTTAGTTACTACTTGGATTATGTAGGGAAGATGAAGACACAGGTGCTCATTATGAAGTAGTGCCCCTCCACTTTGAAGTAGTGCCCTTCCATTCTGAGGCATTGCCTTCTCAATCCAGAGAAATACCCTTATGCAACATCATTGGGTAGGTATCAGATTCAGGCCTCCAACCATAATTACTCTGGTTCCCTCTTATTTTGAAGAGGATTTCCAACCAGATGATCAGTTTGAAGAATGACTCAGAAACCTTCATGATAAATTACATAGGCACTAAATTTTTCTTTGAAACATGGAATATGAGTATGGACATTTGTGACTCCATAACCCACTGCAATGCATGAGGACATGCATTAATATAAGTTGAGAGGAATGATGAGGCCTGAATAAGCCTCATTTATAGCATTTTTTAAATAGTTAAAATTGCCTAAAACTCTTGTGAATTATCCTATATGCTAGTTAAGTTGATTTAATATGTTGTGTATTAATTGTTTGCATGATTGAAGTGTTAAAGACATTATATTATGATTTTTAACATTTCTTGTATAGTTTTATGTTATCTTGTCATTCTTAGGTTGACAACAAAACTTCACTAGTATTATTTTGATTATCATTAAGCATTAGTTTCTCTAAATTCAGCAAATAGTACAAAGACTTATTACTGTACAACAAAAAACTAGTTTTTCCATATAAATTCCAGCCAGCTGCCAATGAATGGCAAGGCATGAAATTCACATCCAAGGAAGAATGAAGACTCTTGAAATATGATCCTGAGGGCTAATCCACCTGAGAAATGCAGCCAAAATCATTTGGAGTCAACACAATTGGTCATTCTAAAGATCTTCGAAATGAACACAGTGTCTCCGAAATGAACACAATGTCTTCGAAATGAACACAGTTTCTTCGGAATGAGAATAGAAAGCACTTTTTGACTTGTTGACTGAATTTTGGCGATGGAAAAGGGGATAAGAAGGTTGAGAAAGTTAAGGGAAAATATCTCCCATCTAACTTTGCCGTCCTTGCCGTCCAAAGCCACCATTTATGGAAAAGATCAAATTGATCCTCTTCTAGGATAAACCCAGGAAATTCTATAGGATATCAAGAACAACATATTTTCTATTTATAATTAGATTTTAGGGATCTATAAAAGATAGCTCCCATCTATTTTGAGCTATTATATAGAGGATATAGAAAATAAAGAGGGAGATAATAGAATAGTGATTTCAGACCTGTAACAGATTTTAGCAGAATTGTAATTATGTTTCTGAAGCAATAAAAGTGCGGTTTCATTCCATTTATTTTGTTATGTCTAAGTGTGAGTAAGACTTAAAGAAGAATTCAAACCTTCTTCTGAGAAAGGATGCTGGCCACTTACAGACCTAGGAGGAGGACTGACAAACAGGTTTTATTCTGATTTTGTTGTAGCAGAATAAGTTGTGAACTTGTCATTTTCATTCTTTTGCATAGCTAACATTCCTATTTGTTTAATTATTATTCATAATGTTTTTGTGATATGATTAGTGGTATATCTGGTTATTATTTTCATTCCCAACAACTTTCCAATTCACTACAAATTTCCATTTCCAGCAATTTACAAGTTTTTTGTAATTTCCCTGCATTCTTGTTTTCTTTGTCAAAACCACCGCATAGAAGATTGATGACCTTCTGTTACAGAGCATTGATAGGATATAGTTTTTATGCTTCATTTCAATTATTACAAGATTAAATAGACTTTCAATTCTGCAACTATAACTACAGTTTCAATTTTGCAATTTAATTAGATTTCATTCTTGCAACTGTAACTAGGGTTTCATTTATGCAATTACCAATTAGTTTTCATTCTTTCAAATAGATTAAAGTTCAATTTATGTAATTTAGGGGTAGAAGTGACACAAAATCCCCACACAATAAATTCCACCAATAAGACCTGCTGCTTCCAAATGAACTGAACTACAACCCAGCTTGAACTTTCTCTCGTAAATAGCCTTGGACACCACCCTGGATTGAAAAATTAATTGAGAATTAATGATGTGCTTAACGACAGCCCATCAAGGACATAATTCATTTTCATGTTTTTTTTATCCTTAATTATATAGGTTTCAATTTTCTATTATGGAAAACACAGAATCAAAAAATAGAGAAAAAAATTTGCAAAAGGGCCTACCTTAGGTCCTCATTTGATTCAGCTTTGAACTCCTACTATCTGATGTGTCTGCTATGAACCATAGGTCTGATGCATGATTCAGATTGTAGAACATGTCTTGAAGCCATAGGCCAATAATGATACCGTAGCTAGAAGCTGCGGTTTGCACTTACAATCTAAAAAACATAGAAGATGTCAGATTAAGTGCTTAAATTATGGAGTTCCATCGTGATCACCTTCTGTGACCACAAAAATGGCCTCACACCTATGCTTCCTACTGCGTAATTGAAATAAAATATACAAAAGAATGCATTGCAAAATTGACAACAAATGATAAAGAATGAGAACACTTTATTTCCATTTATGAAGCCAATTCCAATTACAAATACGTCCCTCTTAGGGATATCGATTTGATACTCTTATTATAGTAGGTACAATATATGAAATCCCTCTCAAGGGCAAATGTGAGTTTTAGGACATTCAGAGTGACACGAACTGCTCTAAGGTGGAGTTGACCCTCTTCTTTGCATTGAGGAAGGAATTAGACGATTGAAGCTCCTTTGAATCTGTTTCCTACAATCAAGAAACAACACAAGAACATTAAACAAATAGGTAGCCTCTCGTGATGAGGCCCTTTAAAGGATTTATACATGCAAATTCTATAATTCTAATGAAATCAAGAAAGTAGATAAACTATGCTAAAAATATGCAATTCTCATAAAAATTGATGGAAACATGTAAACAATAAGTACATCTATCAATCTTAAGGATCAGTTGCATGAAATAAAGCATTAGAACATAAAAATAAACTAATTATGTCCTACTTTATAAAATGAAGTAAACCCAATGAAATATTTAATATTGTCAGTCAGAGTCTCTAAGCTACCAAATAAACCATTAGAATGATTAATCTAAACTAGCTAAGCACACTGCAAAAATAATAGTAAGGGGATCTTATACCTGTTGTAAACTACAGCTCGGATGAGTGTTCTAAACTATAAACCATGGCTAAAAGCCATAGAGAGCAACCAAGTAGTTTTACCCTCAAATTCTAGGGCTATGGACTTGATAATCCTTATCAAATTGATGATCAAAGGTTGCTTCAGTGTCCTCTAACAGATTTGGTAGTTGAATTGCTCGATAGGGCCTCCATTTGCCCAAATTTGTGTTTCTTGGCATTTTAGCTCCTTAGGGCATCCATGGCATGAATTGACATGATGCTTGACTAGTTGACAATTGAATAACAACACTCCCTCTCCATGCACTCAAGTGAGTCCATAATTTGGCAGGGCTTCACTACTTCAATCTCCAATGCTTGCTCTCATCGTTTGTCCTAGATCTGAGGGATACTTATAGGATTACCCAAGGGATAGTGATGGCTTCAAGGAGAAGCCAAGATCAAGAAGGGGTAGTTAGGATAGTTGGATTGGAAGCTTCCATCCTTTAACCACCTTCTTATAGAACACATGGCCATTCAAATTGATTTGGCTCGAGTGAAGGCCAACTGAACTTCAGTTTAGACCATAGGTGACAACTATAGTTTAGACTATATACCATAGGTCTCAATCGTAGTTCAGACTATATACTACAGGACTCAGATGTGGTTTAGACTGATTAGGACAAGGAGCCCAAATTGAGTGGTTAGAACCACTACTCTATCTTGGAGTATGTCCAAGATCTTCCATATGGTCTTGTAGCATGTCCATATGAGTAGTCGCATTTGGCATGATGCATTTTAGGTGTCTACATTAACCTTAACAATGAGGATAATATTTTAAACAATGAATTAAAAATGGGATGAGAGAGGTAAAATTAGGTCCTTTGTTTTTTTTAGCCTAATCTTATTAGGTCTAGATAACTATAAAGTCTTGCATTCTTATCATGATAAATATCTACCAAATAGTGGTAATCGTGTTTGGGATCCAAGAAAATAATATGTTGAATTCATCATCATTTGTAATTTCTTGTATATAGCTTTTTCATTTTCATGCTTTTGTACATATTTTTTCTTTTCAACATTTTTTTATAATATTTTATTTCACAAGATTTTGCTATTTGCTTTCTTGTCACTGTTTTCAATTTTAGGGACCAGGTTCTTACATGCTTATCAATTTTATAATTTTGGTTCGTTTCAAATTGTGAGTTTTCTTCTTGTGTCTCATCAGGTTTTTGGTTTTTCCTCTGATTGAGGTAGTTTTTTGTGGTATCTTCAAAATTTTGGTTTTTTTGTTGATACTTTATCTTTGTCATGTAGGATGGATTACCTGTTTAGAAATTAAGTGAAATTAAGGAAAAGTAAATGAGATTTTTTAGTAATCATTCTTATGATTTTGGACTAAGATAGTGGATTTTAGAACAATGAGATATTTTGCTAAAGCTCCACATGTCGTATATCATATTAAAGGGCATGCTTTGCAATATTGAAGGATGGAATCATTTTGGTTTACAAATTAAGGTAAAAATCCAATATATTCTATCTTTAGCCTTAATTGATCTCTAACCTAGGTGGCAGGTAAATTTTATAAAATAATACAATGTTTGATAAAAAATAGAGAGAAAGAAGGAAAGCAAAGCTAAATCAATCAAAAGGTTTAGATAATTTTCATCAGGGCTATGGATGCCTAACTGACAGTGGATAAATATCTAGATGAAATACAAGAAAAAAAGTAATTGTAAAATTTATCTAATACCTATGTATTTGAGATAATCTCTACCGGGGCTATAGATGCCTGGTTGGCAGTAGAGCAAGGTCTAGAAGAAATCAAGGTCATCTCCATCAGATCTATGGATGCTTGACTAGTAGTGGAGCAATGTAGAGGTGCATTTTAATGAGTGATATTTTTATAGCCTAAATTCAAAACAAATTATGGAATTTGAATTATTTCAAAGATGAAAAATGAATCACGGTTCACACACTAAGAAAAAGCAAATGGTTCATATGTTTTCATTTGAAATTGTATACCCCACTTTCTCTGGATATTGCTAAGTGATGTTTATTTCTATGATATTTGGTTTTATTGGTTTCATATCAGGTTATTCACTTGAAATTCTCAAGAGCATTTCCCAACAGAGTCACAATTTGTTGTTGTTGTCGCATAATGTACCCCAATCTAGGGACCCACTTGAAATTTTTGTAGTAAATGTGAGATTTTTTTTGCATCGAGTGTTGTTTGATTAGCATATACTAAGAATTTTTGTAGTGTGGATTATTTATATTTTGCAATAATCTAAATTGGTTTGATGAATATATGAATAAAACAAGGAGGGTAACTTTTCATTTTACAAAGCATGATTTAATTGCTGGTTTCATTTTTTTGGTATTCATTTATTGGTTTTAACATTTTCTCCTTTTGTTATTTACTCCTTGCTCACAATTGGTTTTATTCACACTTGCAATACTTGATTTTATAGAACATTATTCCTCCTCACATTTGTTTGTTTAACTCATTTTGATAAGGACCTCTTGAAAGAGGTAATGTTAAAAGTTGATTATAATGATTAACTTCAATAAAAAAAAATTATTATTCATAAAAGGATGCACTCTTGAACAAGACAAAGACATGGGTGTAACACCCTCACTAGGGATGTAATTAAAATGAATAAAATCAATGATTTACACGTGGCTTTGGAGTTTTATTTTCATAATAATTTCATGTTGAATTTTGATTTTCATGTTCTTACATGTGGCACAATCATATGGTGAGAAATCATTCTTTAAACTTTACCCATGTGAGATTGAAGCAGTCCCATTTTAACATTACAAATTTAAAGTTTAAATATTTATATTTTATTTTTAGTTTATTAATAATTTTCTTTAAGTAGTTTAAGTAGTTTATGTTATAATTTTTAGGAGGTAGATGTGAAACGATGCAGTTCAATCATTCATGAAAGGGATTTAGGTTTGAGTTTTTGTATACAGATTCAGTAGCAAATAGTGTTGGAGAATGGTAAGGTGTACATGTTACTGGTGGTGAAAGTGGTTCTAAAAGAGAACTTGTGATCGGAAAGTGAATTTGGAGAGCATGGAAATTGAAAGTGAATCACCAAATAATAGTAGCTTGCTGGGACAATGGGTAAATATTTTGGAGCTGCTCACCGTAGAGGAAGAGATGACTTTAATGGAAATGAAATTGAATAGAAAACAACACCCAATTTTGGCCCAATATTTATAGGGAAACGAATTTTAATAAAAACAATGCAGTGATGTAATACTACTAGTAGACGGTTTCATTGCACAAGATATCATATTCGAATGACGCTAAGTGAGATCTAGTGTAGCTGTAATGATGTGGTTTGAATGGAATTTCTATATTTTCAATGGGATCGTAGACCTCTAGAAGAGGACAACAATGAAATTCTATAGAAGTAATACACTGCAACATGGTATTCAATTATGGGTGTTTCTAGTAACTTGATATATATATGGATAATTCACGAAATCACTATTTCAATCTCGTGCCCTCATCATACAAACTTTCTTACAGCTTCAACATAGATCTAATGAGGGATATATAAACTTTAAATATTTTGCACCATTGAATACTGTTTTTTTGGACATGGAAATGCAGATTTTATGGTAGCATATAGAGATGATGATTATGGATCAAATAGCGTATCAGTTTTGGGTGATGCACTTGAAAATGTAAGAGCTAATATTGTTAATAAAGCAGTCTTTTCTCTCGAAGCTATTAAACACATTGGTGTAATTTATTTTTTTGGAATTATGAATATATTTTGGGTATATGAATTCTAATACATGTTATCCATGACTATAAGTGGAAATCAAATAGAGATAGTAAAACTAAAAGTATTCACATGAGATGCAGTTGATTTTTATTGAATATTGATATAAAATTGAAGAGAGTTGCTGCATTTTCAAAGCGTTTGTTGTAAGATTGCACTTTAGTAGTTGAAACAGTTTGTTTGATGACCCTAGCTTTATCTGAAGTCCTAAATTAAAACTTATTCTATGGAATCCAGTTATTCAACCCGAGGATTGCTGAAAATTACAACAAATAAATTTTGAGAGTTTAGAAATGCCTAGCACAATGATATAGCAGAATATGATGATATAAGTATTTCTGAATAAAAAAATAAAAGACATTTTATGATTCTTTCGATTTAGGATATGACCACATTAGCGAGAATGAGGGCATACTTGAAATTTCATGAATAATAACTCATGGTATAATGTTGTCAAGTGTTTTGAAAATAAATTACACATCATTAGAGGAAGCCACATAATTCTTTGAGAGGATTTTATTCTTATTGTGTTTCTAAATATCAATTAAATGACTTTACTAAATGATTCTATTCAAGGTATCCCAACCATTGAAGAACGAATTTTTGTTGAAGAAAAATAGTTGCAAAATTTATTTAGCAACTATTATGAAATGGAAGTTACTAAAATCTTGATATTATAAATATGCGTGAATACCCAAGAAGAAGGGACCAAAATAATTTCGAGTGAGTATAAGATAAGATTTAAGATTTCCATTGCCAAAGGTTTCCTCCTAGGTTGCTTGTCAGAGAAGATTTCATCTGTGTAATTGATTTATAGAGGTATTCTAAATAAAAGCATTAATATAACATTTATTTCATAATATATTAATTTTTGTGTGGTGAAAATATGCATGCAGATGATATTTTCATTTTAAAATGATTGAATATATTAATCAATTCCTTTGAATACTGCACCTGATTTAATTTGAACTTTGTCAATTATGGTTGGATTAAATTAGGGTATGTTTTATATTATTTTTGTTTGTAGATTCTGGATGGAGTTTTGAACTTTTGTAATCTACATTTTATTTTCATTTTATTTTTATTTTATTTTCCTAACCCTAAGCCTTTTTTATATTTTTTTATTTAATTCATCGTACAAGAAAAATCAAAACCCTAAGTTTTATGCAAAGTTTAATTTTTCATATTAGGGTAAATTTTTATTTCATTTTGATAAGTTCTTGGCATTCCACATTTTGAAATAAACATTAGAGTTTTAATTAATTAAAATTTTCCAAATAATAATAATTAAAGTTCAAACATTAATTATTTGGATGAATTTAATTAAAATCATTTTCTAAGGTTAAAATTCAAATATTTGCACTTCACAAGTTTTATTATTTACAAAATTTAATTATTAATCATACACTTGAAGCCTTGATAGCAATACAAATTGTGCCTATTGGTGGGAATTTTTTGCTATAAAAATTGTGCCTATTGATAGCAATACCAATAGGCCATAGAAACCTTGAAGAAGAAGCCACATAATTCTTGATATTGAAAAGGCCATAGAAGCCTTGATAATGAAAAGGCCATTGAAGCCTTGATACTAAAAATGCTATAGGAGCCTTAATATTGAAAAGGCCACAAAAGCTTAGATACTGAGAAAGGCCACAAAAGCCTTGATTTTAAAGAAGAATTTGAAAAGAATATCTGATTTAGAAGCATATTAAGATATTAGTCCTAATATTTTTGTTGTATGGAAAGAAGATTCAGTGAGTTAGGAGACTTCGTACAAGAAATGTAGGAAGATTATCTTCTTCATAATCAATTCAGAACTTGAAGAAAAAGAGATCAAGAGAAGATCTCATTGAAGGACTTCTAGAATTGGAATAAGAAGAAGGACAAGGAGAATCCTGCTCGAATCTAGAAGCAGCAAAATCAGAGATCCAAAAGTAGATCTCACCACCAATACTTCTAGGAGCATAAGGTTGAAGAGGTATCAAGGAAAGACCAGTAGAATCTATAATATCAAGGACCTTGAGAAGGTCTCATAGAGAATCCACAAAAAGGCTAGGAGAGCCTTACTAAAGAAATCATAAAAGGATAACTCACTGGAGAAATCCACTACCAAGGAGAAGCCCATGATAGTTAAGGACTTGGGACAATTATTGCCATCCAAAAACAAGCCCAAGAGAAGGATAATTTGGCAAGGAGAGCCAAATATGAGAAGGATAATTTGGTAAGGAGTGCTAAATTTGAGAATAAGAATCCAGTGAAGATCTCAAGATATTTAGAATCTTGAGAAGAAGATCCTGATTGAAGTCAAAATTGACAAGAAGACTTGAAGATAGAAGAAGCTCATAAAATATAGAATATTTAAAGATACCTATCATAGGAAGAAGGCATTGCTTCAGAGATAGAGACTTCTCCAAATCTACAATAGAAGGAGGATACCACAAGAGGATAACAAGACACCAAATCTTAGGCTCATAAAAGAAAGTTTGAGACCATCATTTGGTGAAGGATCTATTCAATATAATCTATAAAAGTTGTAAGATCCTACTCAAAAAAGCAACTTGGTGATCTTAGACATCAAGATCCACATCCTCTACAGAAGCGGTAAAAGGAGTTACAAAATATTTTAAAAAAATTATGCAACTACTAGTCCTAACTAAATCATTAATTAGATTACTTATCATATTTATTGGAGCACCTTATTTGGATTAAAGTTGCAAGAAGAAAAAGTAGATTACAATATTCAAAAGTGAAAAAAGAAAAAGTTCTTTCTAAGGTTCATTTGCACATTAATTAGGAGTTGATTAGATTTCATAATTATATCTATCAACTACCTATCATATACTTTGGAAAAATAAAAGAAGACTAAGCCTTATAATATTAATTGTAGTGAATTTGTAGAATAAATCTTAAAGATTCATTTTAGATTATTCTTGATTAGTTGCATTAAATTTATTAAGTGAATTATCTTGAGATTTTATTAGAGTGATTAGGTGAAATTATTAGTGCATTAAAAATAAAGTCTATTATATTTATTTGCACTATTATACTACTCTTAAAAGAAATTAGTTTTGTGATTTTGAAGGGCACAAAATCTGATTTGTATCAAGTGTCTACAGACACAATTGAAGCTTAGAAATATGCAACACATTGTGGCCAAGTGAATCCACAAAAATAGGTTAGAATCCTCCAAAAATTAGAGAAGAACACAACTAACCAAAAACAGAAATAGAAGCTTCAAAGATTGAGACTTGGTGAGTCTCAAATCCAAAGCATTACAATATTGGATGCAAGAAAAAAAGTGCAGAAAATTACATAAATCAAAGAGCTTCTATATATTGTTATCCAAGATTGGATTTGTTATCAAAGTGTCCAAGAAAAAATAGAAGGTGTCTACTCATAAAGGACAAACTCAAAACCCTGGTATTGCAGGAGAAAAATCTGCTATAAAACCATAATTTTAGATAAAAAAAAGGAGTGCAAATGAAGGCGCATCAAAGGAGGCTTATGTACAATTTATAATACATTTTATTGCACTACTCTAATCTAGTTTTTACAGAAAAACAACAGATTTTAATGTGCCCAAAAATACACAATCACTACAACGAAAATCAGCCAAGAAAGGTCGAACATCAGCACTCTTCTTCCCAAGCAAAAGGAGCCACTCAAAGGGATCATCTTGGACGGATGAGCCTGCAAGAGAAAATTTTGCTTATTGATCAAGAAGTGTAGCAAAGCAAATAAATGGCATATGAAAGTACTTAAGAAGTTATGATATTCTCCTTGGAAGGCATTACAAGAAAGGGCTTCATGCAAAGAACTTGAATGCCACTTGGCATCAACCTTCTAAAGCACATACATTACAAGGATTTCATATCTCAACGCTCAAGAAACCTCATGCATATGTTATAGGGAATATCAAGGATGTGGTGACACTTGTTATCCTCCACAAGCCCCACACGAGTGACCAAGAGGTATTGAAAAAGAAAGTGGTATGTTAAGAAAAGGAGGAGCACTCATACGTAATGGGTGTGACACGTGTCACAAAGCTCAAGATTATTCATCCATAAAAGGTGCCCAAAGTCCAAAGTTCACATCACAACAAAATGCAGTCAAAGACAATCAAATCACATTGTGGAAGGAAGGAATAAGGAGCATTAAAGTCTCTTGGTCTTGAAGGTTACATGTTCACACGTTGGTGTCCATATTTGACTTCTAGATTGGATGTGGTGGTTGTGAATTAAACACCAATTTTTTGCTCAAAATTTATGGTCGTGAAATAGTCATTGGTTAGTCGTCGTTTGACCACATGAATTAGCTATTCATTTACAAATGGGATCTACTTAGATTAACCACACTAGGGAGTTTGAGAGCCACTAAGAACTAGCAAACCATTGGACAAAAACCACATAAAGAAAATTGTTAGTCATTGAAAATGAGATTTAGTCATTGAAATTAGGAGATAGTCGTTGGGCAATCAAAAGAAGTAGCCATTGAAGTCATTTAAGTTGGAGATAAAAATTATTTTTTGCACGAAAATAACCAATTTAGGATTAACTGGTCCAAAATGTTTTGTCAAATTTTGTCTAAAATTTTTGCTAAATTTTATAAAGCAAGTGAATGAGTGACAGGTGGAATCGAGGATCAAATCGAAGACTACACAACAAATATATTCCAAACAAAGGACCAATAAACCCACCAAGAAGACCTATGTGAAATAAAAGTACACAACATAATTCTCCTTTATGCATTAATAGTTTTAATCCCAACCATCCTGTTATTAACCCCATGGCTCCTTCCAACTCATCTAATCCAAGAAAATCTCACTCATGAGGAAATAGTAATCCCCAATATAGGCAACCAAGAATTACAAGCATGTTTGACTCAAATAATGACTAATATGAACAACATGTCAATAATGCTTGGATGAATAGTAAATAAACAAAACCAAGAAGCTCCCCCTTCCCCAAATAATTACCATAGATAAAATGATAATGCAGATCAAGATACAGAGGAAGTTTATCAATATGCAAGATGGCCTACAGGTGTTAATGTTCCACGTACTGATATACCCACCTTTGAGGGTGGGGATCCACATGGTTGGTTAGCTAAAATGGAGGGTATCCTACACTTATATCATATTCCTAAAGCTGGAAAAATTTCTTATGCCTCTTCCAAATTGGGTATAAAATCTTACCAATGGTTCTCTTGGTAACAACGTCAACATAATCATCCCATATTATGGCTCGAATTTAAAGATATTTTTCTCAAGAGATTTTATGAAGTTAGTTATTCTTCCTACCTTGTTCACCTATTGGGCCTCAAACAAACTGGATCTATCCAAGATTATGTTTTAGAGTTCACAATTCTTCTTGCTTACACAGAAGTGGTGGATGATTCAGTGGTGGTTTTAGAATTTCAACATGGTTTAAAAGAAAATATTTAACTCAAAGTGGACTTATATTATCCATACACTTTGGATGAAACTATAAGGATTTCTAAACTTTTTGAAAAGAATTTTCAAAATTGGACATCTTCTAGATGAGACTCTCATACACATCCTCAATATTACAATAATTTTTTCCACAAAAATGAACAACCATCAAGATAATTTTGCTATAAATATCACAATCATCATTCAAGAGATCAAGCATGGGTACCAAGATAAAAATTTCAAATAGAATATGATAGTAATGATGAAGAAGATAAAGTAGAGGATGTCAATCAGCCAGAATCACCCATAGATGAAGAATAAATAGATAATAATGACACAATACCAGAGGAGGATACTATGGCTATCTTTGTGCATGCTCTCATGTTATTAACAACTCACCATACAATTAAGGTACTAGGATTTATTAGGTACATAAAAATAAATGTATTGATTGATTCAAGTAGTACTCATAACTTTATCGACATCAAGACTACTAAAGTGTTGAATTTGCACATTAATTATTCCAACCAAGACAAGTTTCAAGTTTTAGTTGCAAATGGAGGAAATGTTCAATGTATTGGTAGAACCTCTCCAGTATCAATAAAAATGGGAAGTTACACATGGTGAGGAACTCTATTAGTTGTGATTTTGGGAATTTTAGATGTTATTTTGGGTGTTGAATGGCTAGAACAGCTCAACACTGTTAGTTTTAATTTTCAAAAATTATTTGTGGAATGGAAAG
Source organism: Wollemia nobilis (assembly GCA_028583015.1). Classification (NCBI taxonomy): domain Eukaryota; kingdom Viridiplantae; phylum Streptophyta; class Pinopsida; order Araucariales; family Araucariaceae; genus Wollemia; species Wollemia nobilis. The sequence continues at coordinate 19,524,762 of JAQPPZ010000521.1, forward strand.
AAAATAAAAAGACTATTTGACTCCAAGGAATTCAAACTCCACCATCACAGGTAGTGAGTTCTCATGGCATGGAATACTAAGGAAAGGAAGTTATGGATTCATAAATTAAATCAACTACATGAAAGTACAAACACAATATACAACAAACATTTCCTCAAAGGATATTCAAGATATTGTGGCTAACTATGATGAAGTTTTCAAGGAACCAAAAGGGCTCCCTCCCAAGAAATATCATGACCATGCCATACATCTTGTCCCTGAAGTATTCCACCTAATGTACATCCTTATCGATACCCTTAAACTCAAAAAATAGAAATTGAAAATATTATCCAAGAACTATTAGAACATGGAGTCATTCATCATAGCACTAGTCCTTATTCATCACCAGTAGTGTTGGCCCATTGTAAAGATAATTCTTGGTGTATGTATCCTGAATTTTGGCCTCTTAAAAAAATTACCATCAAAGAAAATTTTCCTATACCTATCATAGATGATCTCTTAGATGAATTACATGGTGCTAAATTCTTCACAAAATTGGATCTACATTCAGGTTTTCATCAAATCAGAGTAAGAGATGAGGAAATTCCTAAAACCACTTTTCATACTCATGAAGGTCATCATGAGTTCTTAGTCATACCGTTTGGTCTCACCAATGCCCCCTCCACCTTCCAGAGTATCATGAACCATGTATTTCATCAATTTTTAATATATAGTAAATTATGGAAGGATCGTTTGATTCATGTGGGGAAAGTTCTTCATGTTTTGCATAAAGAAATTTTTTTTGTCAAATTCTCCAAGTGTTCTTTTGGTGTTCAAGAAGTTGAATATTTGGGTCATATCATTTCTCATGAAGGTGTTAAAGTGGATCCTAATAAAATTAAATCCATTTAGGACTGGTCCTTACCTAAAACCATCAAGAAACTTCATGGTTTTTTGGGCCTTACAGGTTACTATCGCAAGTTTGTTCACAATTATGGTAAAATTGTAGCTCCTCTCACTGCCCTTATAAAAAAGGATACCTTTCACTGGTCGAAGGTGTCTACTCAAGCATTCATAGCACTCAAATAAGTTTTGTGCACAAACCACTTGTTATTGAATGTGATGCCTCAGGAATAGGTATTAGGGCAGTATTAATGTAAGATGGTCATCCCTTGGCATTCGAAAGCAAGCAAATTTTAGGTAAAAATTTAGGAAGATCCACATATGAAAAGGAAATATTGGCTATTCTACATGCAGTCGATAAATGGAGACACTACTTAATCAATGGTCATTTTATTTTAAAAATATATCATAGTAGTCTCAAGTACTTTCTAGAACAACACTTTTCCTATCTAGAGCAAAACAAGTGGCTGACAAAGTTATTGGGATATGATTTCATTATCGAGTATAAGAAAGGCAAAGAAAATATAGTAGAAGATGCATTGTCTCATAAATATGAAGATGAAGTTTCCATCAATACCATTTTGGGTCCTTGTTCTCATTGGGTTTCTTAGCTCCAATAAGAATGGTTGGTGAACACTGAAATTGCTCAAGTTATTCAATTTTTGAATCTAGGATCATCCAAGTATCCACATCTTATTGGACATTTTGAGTCCCTAAGCTAAAATTTTTCATTGATGTTAAAAGGACCTATGTAAGTAAGCACTATGATTTTTCTCCACAAAGAGCTTCATGAGAAGCCAATTTTTTGATCAAAGGTTCTAGAAGGGATGCATGACATTTGGTTCCAAAAGGATCTTCAAGGGAAGCTTAGCAAAAGGTTTTTATGAAAACCAAGGAAGGCAAGGAAATGTTTTATTTAAAACCAATGGATGGCATATTTGAAATGGGTTTTTCTTAAAACCCAAGTTGGATTTTTGTTTCATCAAAACGGGTGCCTCGGTGACAAAGAAATTTAATTTTAAAGGTTTAGTTTAAATTTTAATTTATTTAAAATTAAAATTAAAATTTTAAAATTAAATAAAAGGTTTTTCCCTCCTTTCTTATTGGCATCGTCAATGTCATGAGGGTAATGTTAAAAGGGCTGACGTATGTGCATTGAAGGATGGCTTATATAAATAAGCCAAAGTTTTTCCATTTAATAAACCTGAGGTGTGTCGCATGATTTTCAAAAACCCAAAGTATTTCTGCATCTACATATTGTGTAGCGAATTTCATGGAGTGTGATGTGGATATTCAAGTCATGGACAGTCAAAGTTTTAGCACCTTGTGAGGAAAGTGCACACAGTTTAAGGAAGAGAGTGCCCAAGGCACTCATGTGGGTAGTTTTAGCTCATGCGACTTAGCTACCGCTTGGCAGCATGGTGGGTAGATGTTCGAAATGCCAAAGCCCTTCGAGGGTTCCTTTGAGGTATGCACTCTGACTCTGATATTTGCGGGGGTAAATATTTTAATTAAAATATTTGCTTACTAAGGTTTGATTATGATTTTTGTGGGAGATATAAGGTTGAGCAAACTTTTATATTTTAATAAAGTTTGATATTTGATTAATGTGAGATATTTTCTGAGAAATATTTGTGATTATTTTTGAGTGCAAAATTATTGAAAGGAAGGATATAAAATATTTGATTTATTTTATGGTATAAGTGGTTTTTGGAGTGACAATGTTATGCAATTTTTTGATTTCTTTTATTTTATGGTACATGTGGTTTTAGGAGTGATAAGGAATTTGTGCATTAATTCTTAAGAAGGATTTATAATTAAAAGCCTTGGTGAATATAATTGTGAAGTGGATTAATGTTTATTATTGTGTGATATTCTAACCCTTGTGAAGATTGGCAAAAGAATACTGTGATTGTGGTAGATTTCCAAAGAGGCTTCTTCATCTTCATTAGATGTATGGGCACATTCTCCAATTGATTGATTATGGTGGTTGATTTCTGAAAATATCTTTGGAGTGAAAATGATTAATTGTGGTTTCATTTTTGAAAGTGATTGGTTTAATGCTTCAAGGTTTTCTGGATTGAGAGTTGTGATTAAACCTTATTTTAGAAGCATTGTTGTTGGAGCCCATTGGTTGTGCAAAGAACTTGAATTTGAGTTTGAAGAGAACATGAGTATCATTGTTATGTGAGATTTGTTGTTGAGCATTGTTGGAAACATTTTGAGTTGATTGATACATGCTTGGACTAGGGTTTGTGAGAAAGGGTTGTTAATTGAGGTGATTTGTTGAGTTGAGTTGATTGAGCCTAGTCAAGTGGATGCATGTGGTTGTTCAAGTTCCATAAAACAAACTATTCTATACTCTTGATTTTAGTTGAGATTGAGATTTGAGTATAGAACATATAGAGTCTCTAATAATTCTCTTTATGCTTCTATGAGATTTATTTGAGTTGAGATTGAAATTTGAGTATAGAACATATAGAGTCTCTAACAATTCTCTTTATGCTTCTATGATATTTATTTGAGTTGATATTGGGATTTGAGTATAGAACATATTGAGTCTCTAACAATTCTCTTTATGATTCTATGAGATTGAGTTGAGATATTGATTGAGCATTAAGTATAGAACATATTGAGTCTCTAAAAATTCTCTTTATGATTCTATGAGATTAGATAAGTTCTATGTGAGCTTGTTAAGCAGATTTGAGACAAGTCTTTGAGAAGGCTTGTGGACTGATTTTGAGTAAGATTTTGTGGAAGCTTTCTATGTAGATTTGAGCAAGTCCTAGAGAGGACTTATTGAGTATATTTGAGAAAGTCCTAGAGAGGACTTATTGAGCATATTTGGACAAGTCCTAGAGAGGACTTATTGAGCAGATTTGAGTAGGTTATGTGTGGACCTGTTGAGCAGATTTGGATAAGTTCTGAGTGAGCTTGTGGAGCAGATTTGAGCAGGTTATGAGTGGACCTGTTGAGCATATTTGAGAAGGTTCTAAGTGAACCTATTGAGATAGATATTTGGAGGTGATAGAGTACACAGGATAGAGTCTCAGTGGATAGAGATACAACAATTAGGACAATTGAAGATATATCTGAGTGAGGAGTATTCAAGTAGAGAGAGATCCACTAGTCAATGCAACAGAGAGACAGAGTCTTCTAGAATATCACTAGCCAGAGTAGAAGGGAAAAGAGTTATCCTATGGAAAGAGATCCACAAACTTGAGATTTAGGGGATTAGCATATCCTTTGGATAGAGGTCCATAAAATATTTAACTAGGAAGGATTCCCATGAGTTGAGAAATATTTAGAAGAAATATTTTCTCTATGGAGGTAGCCCACATTGGGTGAAACACATTAAAATTGGTGTCTCTATTTTGTGTGATGATTTGTGCATTACTTTGGTTATTGCTATTAATATTGCCATTGATTATATTTATTAATACTATTTGGGAAAGAAAAGTAAAAGTGATCTTATACTGTTCATCCCCCCTCTCAATATAAGCTTGTGTTCTTTAATTGGTATCAGAGCAGGTTCCTTCAAAAGAAGTTTAACAGATTGAAGGAAGATACTAAAAGAACACAAATGGCAAAGAAAGGCAAGAGTAAAAGCATGAGACAAGAAGAAAATAACACCTATGGTCATGAAAGAAAAGGGAGATGAGTTTAATATTTTTATGTTGGGAGGACACATGGAAATAGATTCAAGAGATGAATCAAGTAATGGAGAAATATCCAAACTGATAAAGTTATGTACCAGGTGTGGGAACATAGGTCACCATGTAGCTTATTGTCCACAAGAATATTTTGTTTGTGGTCAACTTGGCCATGATGCAAGATATTGTAATGGGTTTAGTAGTAGTGAATATGAAGATGATATTCTCAGAAATGAAATCCTAGAGATTGGTTTAAGAAAGGATAACAGGGACAATCAAAACAAGTATGAAGAAGAAACACTACTTTCAGTAATATAAGATAAAGAAGATGCTTCAGAAAAAGAAAAAAGGAAAGCCACTCTTAAGAAGCTTATTGAATTGAAAAGAGATAATTTAGAATTGAACGCTCAAATACAAGAATATGAGAAATGTAAGATAAAGCTTCTACAGGATATCTCTGACTTGAGAGATAAGGTTGAAAAATCAAGAAGAGTTGAAGAAGGTATGATTAAATAGTCAAAGGAAAAAGAGATAGAATGTGAAAGGCTTATGATTACTCTTGAAGAACTAATAAGGGAGAAATCATAATTAAGGGTTCAATCTCAAGAAGACAAGAATGAAAAATTAGGGTGTACAAGAACTCACTAACTTCAAAATCAAAGTTGAAGAGACAAGAAAAATTGAAGGTATGGTTGAAAAATTAAAAATAAAAGATCTAGAGTGTGAAATATTAGAGCATGAGATAGTTTAAATAAGGTTGGAAGTAAAATGTCCTAAGGAAAAGCTACACAAGTTTGAGGAAAATTCAAAGACCTTGGAAAGGACTATCAATGCACAAAAGTCATCAGTCACCATAACAAGACTTAGTTCTAAAGAAGAAAATGGGAAATAGAAAGTAGAAAAAGGAGAGTCAAGCTCAAATACCAAAAAATAAGAAGATTCAAAAGAAGTAAGTAAAAGAGAGAGTGAGACCTCTAAGGATAAGTTGGACAATAGAAAGTTCAACAAGGAAGGGAATAATGTACAAGTTAGGAACAGATGGAACAGGAAATAGGTAGAAGAGACTAAGAGGTCAATGGGGTCTAGGAAAGGTTTCTTCAATGGAAGATGTTTTTCATGTCACAGGTTTGGGCACATGGCTTCACAGTGTAGGACACATGAAATATAGGAATATGGAAAAGGATAACTTTTCCATGGGTATTGCTACTCATGTAATGAGTTTGGTCAGAAGGCAATGAATTGCAGGGTTCATGACAGAAGAGGATATGGCTTCACTAAGAAAAGTCCTAAGATAGGTGCACCTCCAAGGAATAAAATTAAGTGTTATAAGTGCAATAATGATGGTCACATAGCAAGATGGTGTAGAACAAATATTCCAGAAACAGGCATGAACAAGAACATGAACATGAATAGGAACATGAATATGAACATGAATAGGAATATTAACAGAAATAGGAATATGAATAGAAATAAGAAGATGAATAGGAATAAAGACTCAAAAAATAATAGAGACTCAAAAAATAATAAGAACAGGAACAAGGATGAGAACCAAAATAGGAACATGGATGAGAAAAAGAATAGGAATAGGAACAGAAGTGACGACAAGAATAGGGATGATGACTTCAAAAGAAACAATGAGATGATTCAAAAAACCCACAAAAGAAGAGAGAAAGATAAAGGTACAGACCTGTGCTTTCAGGGAGTAGAGATAATCCCACCCCAAAATTAACCACCTCATGTGGAGGTGGGGGAGGGGCTAAGCTAAGAAGCTCATTATTAGCCCTGAGCCCCAAAGGTGACCCTTTGCCATTGATGTCAAAGGGGGAGATATTTGTGTATTGGGAAGAGATTTTATATGAGATTTGATATTTGAGAGAGCATTGAGCCAGGGAAAGCAAAGTCCCTGGGGGAGTAGAAAAGAAGGTCAAGGTTCAATAAAATGAATATGGGTTGCCATCAATGACAAAGGGGGGTATTGTTGGAAATTTTGAGTCCCTAAACTAAAAGTTGTCATTGATGTCAAAAGGACCTATGTAAGTAAGCACTATTATTTTTATCCACAAAGAGCTTCATGAGAAGTCAAGGTTTTAATCAAAGGTTCTAGAAGGGATGCATGGCATTTGGTTCCAAAAGGAGCTTCAAGGGAAGCTTAGCAAAAGGTTTTTATGAAAACCAAGGAAGGCAAGGAAAAGTTTTATTTAAAACCAATGGATGGTAGATTTGAAATGGGTTTTTCTTAAAACCCAAGTTGGCTTTTTGTTTCAATGAAAAATGTACCCTGGTGAAGGAGAAATTTAATTTTAAAGCTTTAGTTTAAATTTTAATTTATTTAAAATTAAAATTAAAATTTTAAAATTAAATAAAAGGTTTTTCTCTCCTTTCTTATTGGTGTCGCCGACGTCATGAGGGCAATGTTAAAAGGGTCGACGTATTTGCATTGAAGGATGGCTTATATAAATAAGCCAAAGGTTTTCCATTTAATAAACTTGAGGTGTGTCATATGAAATTTAAAAACCCAAAGTATTTTTTTATCTGAATATTGCGTAGCAAATTTTGTGGAGTGAGACATGGGTAGTCAAGTCCTGGATGGTCAAAGTTTTGGTGCCTTGTGAGGAAAGTGCACGTAGTTTAAGGAAGAGAGTGTCCAAGGCACTCACATGGGTAGTGTTAGCTCACCCAGATTAGTTACCGCTTGGTAGCATGGTGGGTAGAGGTTCGAAATGCCAAAGCCCTTCGAGGGTTCCTTTGAGGTATGCACTCCGACTCCGATATTTGCAAGGGTAAATATTTTAATTAAAATATTTGCTTGCTAAGATTTTATTATGATTTTTATGGGAGACATAAGGTTGAGCAAGCTTTAATATTTTAATAAAGTTTGATATTTGATTAATGTGAGATGTTTCCTGAGAAAGTTTTGAGATTATTTTTGAGTTCAAAAGTATTGAAAGGAAGGATATAAAATATTTGATTTATTTTATGGTATAAGTGGTTTTTGGAGTGACAAGGTTATGCAATGTTTTGATTTATTTTATTTTATGGTACAAGTGGTTTTAGGAGTGATAAGGAAGTTGTGCATTAATTCTTAAGAAGCTTTTCTAATTAAAAGCCTTGGTGAATATAATTGTGAAGTGGAGTAATGTTGATTATTTTGTGATATTCTAACCTAGTGAAGATTGGAAAAAGAAAATTGTGATTGTGGCATATTTCCAAAGAGGCTTCTTCATATTCATTAAAGGTATGGGTACATTCTCCTATAGATTGATTATGGTGGTTGATTTCTGAAAATATCTTTGGAGTGAAAAGTATTGATTGTGGTTTCCTTGAAAGTGATTTGTTTAATGCTTCAAGGTTTTCTGGATTGAGAGTTGTGATTAAACCTTATTTTAGAAGCATTGTTTTTGGAGCCCATTGGTTGTGCAAAGAACTTGAATTTGAGTTAGAAGAGAACATGAGTATCATTGTTATGTGATATTTGCTGTTGAGAATTATTGGAAACATTTTGAGTTGATTGATACATGCTTGGACTAGGGTTTGTGAGAAAGGGTTTTTCATTGAGGTGATTGGTTGAGTTGAGTTGATTGATCCTAATCAAGTGGATGCATGTGGTTGTTCAAGTTCCATAAAATAAACTATTCTATATTCTTGATTTTAGTTGAGATTGAGATTTGAGTATAGAACATATAGAGTCTCTAACAATTCTCTTTATGCTTCTATGATATTGATTTGAGTTGAGATTGGGATTTGAGTATAGAACATATAGAGTCTCTAACAATTATCTTTATGCTTCTATGATATTTATTTGAGTTGAGATTGGGATTTGAGTATAGAACATATTGAGTCTCTAAAAATTCTCTTTATGCTTCTATGAGATTGAGTTGAGATATTTATTGAGCATTAAGTATAGAATATATTGAGTCTCTAAAAATTCTCTTTATGATTATATGAGATTGGACAAGTTCTGTGTGAGCTTGTTAAGCAGATTTTAGACACGTCTTTGAGAAGGCTTGTGGACTAATTTCTAGTAAGATTTTGTGGAAGCTTGCTATGCAGATTTGAGCAAGTCCTAGAGAGGACTTATTGAGCAGATTTGAGCAAGTCCTAGAGAGGAATTATTGAGTAGATTTTCACAAGTCATAGAGAGGAATTATTGAGCATATTTGAGTAGGTTCTATGTGGACCTATTAAGCATATTTGGACAAGTTATGAGTGAGCTTGTTGAGAAAATTTGAACAGGTTCTGAGTGGACCTATTGAGTAGATTTGAGAAGGTTCTGAGTGAACCTATTAAGATAGAGCTTTGGAGGTGACAAAGTATAGAGGAAAGAGTCTCGGTGGATAGAGATCCAGCAGCAAGGACAATTGAAGATAGATCTGAGTGAGGAGTATTCAAGTGGAGAGAGATCCACCAGTCAGTGCAATAGAGAGATATAGTCTTCTAGAATATCACTAGCTAGATAAAAGGGGAAGGAGTTATCTTGTGGAAGAGATCCACGAACTTGAGATTTAGGGGATCAACATCTACTTTGGACAGAGATCTCTAAACATTGTAATTGGGAAGGATTCCCATGAGATTATTTGAGAAATATTTAGAAGAAATATTTTATTTATGGAGGTAGCCCACATTGGGTGAACCACATTAAAATTGGTGTCTCTATTGTGTGTGATGATTTGTGCATTTCTTTGGTTATTTCTATTAATATTTCCATTGATTATATTTATTAATACTATTTGGGAAAGAAAATTAAAAAGTGGTCTTATATTGTTCACCCCCCATCTCAGTATAAGCTTGTGTTCTTCAATTGGTATCAGAGTAGGTTCCTTCATAAGAAGTTTAATAGCTTGAAGGAAGATCCCACAAGAACACAAATGGCAAAGAAAGGTAAGAGTAGAAGCATGATATACAAGAAGAAAAGAACACCTATGGTCATGAAATAAAAGGAATATGATTTTAATATTGTTGTGTTGGGAGGATACATGGAAATAGATTCAAGAGATGAATCAAGTAATGGAGAAACATCCATACTAATAAAGTTCTATACCAGGTGTGGGAACACAGGTCACCATGTAGCTTATTGTCCATAAGAATGTTTTGTTTGTGGTCAACTTGGTCATGATGCAAGATATTGTAATGAGTTTAGTAGCAATGAATATGAAGATAATATTCTCGAAAATGAAATCCTAGATATTGGTTCAAAAAATGATAACATGGACAATCAAAATGGGTATGAAGAAGAAACACTACTTTCAGTAATAGAAGAAAAAGAATATGCTTTAGAAAAAGAAAAAGGGAAATCCACTCTTAAGGATATTATTGAATTGAAAAGAGAATTTAGAATTGAAGGCTCAAATACAAGAAGATGAGAAATGTAAGACAAAGCTTCTATAGGATATCTTTGACTTGAGAGACAAAGTTGAAAAAGTAAGAAGATTTGAAGAAGGTATGATTAAATAGTCAAATGCAAAAGAGATAGAATGTGAAAGGCTTATGATTACTATTGAAGAACTAAAAAGGGAGAACTCAGTATTAAGGGTTCAAGCTCAAGAATATGAGAAAGTAAAAGCAAGGTGTCTACAACAACTCACTAACTTCAAAGTAAAAGTTGAAGAGACAAGAAAAATTGAAGAAGGTATGGCCAAAAAATTAAAAACAAAATATCTATAGTGTGAAAGATTAGAGCATGAGATATTTTCACTAAGGTTGGAAGTAAAAGGTCCTAAGGAAAATCTACACAAGTTTGAGGAAAAATCAAAGACCTTGGAAAGGACTATCAATGCACAAAATTCATTAGTCACCATAATAGGACTTAGTTATAAAGAAGAAAAAGGGAAACAAGAAGCAGAAAAAGGAGATTCAAGCTCAAACACCAGAAAAGAAGAAGAGTCAAAATAATTAAGTAAAATAGAGAGTGAGACCTCTAAGGATAAGTTGGACAATAGAAAGTTCAAGGAAAGGAACAATTCACAAGTTAGAAACAGATGGAACAAGAAACCAGGAGAAGAGACTAAGAGACCAATGGGGTCTAGGAAAGGTTTCTTCAATGGAATATGTTTTTCATATCATAGGTTTGGCCACATGGCTTCATAGTGCAGGACACATGAAAGACAATAATATGGGAAAGGACAACTTTTCCATGGGTATTTCTACTCATGTAATGAGTTTGGTCACAAGGCAATGAATTTCAGGGTTCATGACAAAAGAGGATATGACTTCACTAAGAAAAGTCCTAAGATAGTTGCACCTCCAAGGAATAACAACATTAAGTTTTATAAGTGCAATAATTATGGTCATATAGCAAGATGGTGTAGAGAAAATATTCTAGAAACAAGCATGAACAAGAACAGGAACATGAATAAGGACAGGAATATGAACATGAACAGGAATATGAATAGAAATAGGAATATGAATAGAAACAAGAAGATGAACAAGAATAGAGACTTAGAAAAGAATAGAGACTCAAAAAAGAATAAGAATAGGAACAAGGATGAGAATTAGAACATGAACATGGATGAGAACAAGAACATGAACAGGAACAGAAGTGACGACAGGAATATGAATGATGACTTGGAAAGAAACAGTGAGAGGATTCAGAATACCCACAAAATAAGAGAGAAAGATAAAGGTATAGATCTATGCTTTTGGGGATTAGAAATACTCCCACACCAGAATTAACCACCTCATGTGGAGGTGGGGGAGGGGCTAAGATAAGAAGCTCATTCTTAGCCCCGAGTCCCAAAGGTGACCCTTTGCCATTGATGCCAAAGGGGGAGATATTTGTGTATTAGGGAGAGATTTAATATGAGATTTAATATTTGAGAGAGCATTGAGTCAGAGGGAGCAAAGTCCCAGGGGGAGCAGAAAAGAAGGTCAGGGTCCAGTAAAATGAATATGGGTTGCCATCAATGACAAAGGGGGAGATTTTTTGACATTTTGAGTCCCTAAGATAAAAGTTGTCATTGATGTTAAAAGGACCTATGTAAGTAAGCACTATGATTTTTCTCCACAAAGAGCTTCATGAGAAGCCAAGGTTTTGATCAAAGGTTCTAGAAGGGATGCATGGCATTTGGTTCCAAAAGGAGCTTCAAGGGAAGCTTAGTAAAAGGTTTTTATGAAAACCAAGAAAGGTAAGGAAAGGTTTTATTTAAAACCAATGGATGGTAGATTTGAAATGGGTTTTTCTTAAAACCCAAGTTGGCTTTTCATTTCATTGAAAAAGGTGCCCCGGTGATGGAGAAATTTAATTTTAAATGTTTAGTTTAAATTTTAATTTATTTAAAATTTAAATTTAAATTTTAAAATTAAATAAAAGGTTTTTCCCTCCTTTCTTATTGGCACCATCGATGTCATGAGGGCAATGTTAAAAGGGCCGACGTATTCTCATTGAAGGATGGATTATATAAATAAGCCAAAGGTTTTCCATTTAATAAACCTGTGGTGTGTCGCATGATTTTCAAAAATTGAAAGTATTTCTACATATGAATACTGTGCAACGAATTTCATAGAGAGTGACGTGGGTAGTCAAGTCATGGACGGTCAAATTTTTGGTGCCTTGTGAGGAAAGCGCACATAGTTAAAGGAAGAGAGTGCCCAAGGCACTCACATGGGTAGTGTTAGCTCATGCGGCTTAGTTGCCACTTGGTAGAATGGTGGGTAGAGGTTCGAAATGCCAAAACCCTTTGAGGGTTCCTTTGAGGTATGCACTTCAAATCTGATATTTGTAGGGGTAAATATTTTAATTAAAATATTTGCTTGCTAAGGTTTGATTATTATTTTTGTGGGAGATATAAGGTTTAGCAAGCTTTAATATTTTAATAAAGTTTGATATTTGATTAATGTGATATATTGCCTGAGAAAGCTTTGTGATTATTTTTGAGTGCAAAAGTATTGAAAGGAATGATATAAAATATTCAATTTATTTTATGGTATAAGTGGTTTTTGGAGTGACAAGGTTATGCAATGTTTTGATTTATTTTATTTTATGGTACAAGTGGTTTTAGGAGTGATAAGGAAGTTGTGCATTAATTCTTAAGAAGGTTTTCTAATTAAAAGCCTTGGTGAATATAATTATGAAGTGGAGTAATGTTGATAATTTTGTGATCTTCTAACCCTTGTGAAGATTGGCAAACGAATATTGTGATTATGGTAGATTTCCAAAGAGGATTCTTCATATTCATTAAAGGTATGGGTACATTATCCTATTGATTGATTATGGTGGTTGATTTTTGAAAATATATTTGGAGTAAAAAGGATTGATTGTGGTTTCCTTTTCGAAAGTGATTGGTTTAATGCTTCAAGGTTTTCTGGATTGAGAGTTGTGATTAAACCTTGTTTTAGAAGCATTGTTGTTGGAGCCCATTGGTTGTGCAAAGAACTTGAATTTGAGTTAGAAGATAACATGAGTATCATTTTTATTTGAGATTTGTTGTTGAGCATTGTTGGAAACATTTTGAATTGACTGATACATGTTTGGACTAGGGTTTATGAGAAAGGGTTGTTCATTGAGGTGATTGGTTGAGTTGATTTGATTGATCCTAGTCAAGTGGATGCATGTGGTTGTTCAAGTTCCATAAAATAAACTATTCTATATTCTTGATTTGATTTGAGATTGATATTTGAGTATAGAACATATAGAGTCTCTAAAAATTATCTTTATGCTTCTATGATATTGATTTGAGTTGAGATTGGGATTTGAGTATAGAACATATAGAGTCTCTAACAATTCTCTTTATGCTTCTATGATATTGATTTAATTTGAGATTGGGATTTGAGTATAGAACATATTGAGTCTCTAACAATTCTCTTTATGCTTCTATGAGATTGAGTTGAGATATTGATTGAGCATTAAGTATAGAACATATTGAGTCTCTAAAAATTCTCTTTATGATTCTATGAGATTGGACAAGTTCTGTGTGAGCCTGTTATGTAGATTTGAGATAAGTCTTTGAGAACGCTTGTGGACTGATTTTGAGTAATGTTTTGTGGAAGCTTGCTATGTAGATTTGAGCAAATCCTAGAGAGGAATTATTGAGAAGATTTGAGGAAGTCCTAGAGAGGACTTATTGAGCAGATTTGGACAAGTCCTAGAGAGGACTTATTGAGCAGATTTGAGCAAGTTCTATGTGGATCTGTTAAGCAGATTTGGACAAGTTCTAAGTGATCTTGTTGAGCATATTTGAGTAGGTTCTAAATGGAACTATTGAGAATATTTGAGAAGGTTCTGAGTGAACCTATTGAGACAAAGATTTTGAGGTGACAGAGTACAAAGGACAGAGTCTCAGTGGATAGAGATCCAGTAGCTAGGACAATTGAATACAAATCTAAGTGAGGAGTCTTCAAGTGGAGAGAGATCCACCAGTCAGTTTAGTAGAGAGACAAAGTCTTCTAGAAGATCACTAGATAGCATAGAAGGGGAAAGAGTTCTCCTGTGGAAGAGATCCATGAACTTGATATTTAGGGGATCAACATCTCCTTTGGACAAAGGTCCATAAACATTGTAATTGGTAATGATTCCCATGATATTATTTGAGAAATATTTAGAAGAAATATTTTATCTGTGGAGGTAGCCCACATTGGGTGAACCACGTTAAAATTGGTGTCTCTATTGTGTGTGCTAATTTGTGCATTTCTTTGGTTATTTCTATTAATACTTCCATTGATTATATTGATTAATACTATTTGGGAAAGAAAAGTAAAAAGTGGTTTTATACTGTTCACCCCCCATCCCAGTATAAGCTTGTGTTCTTCACATATTTCATATAAGGACAAGGTGTTAAAAAAGAAATATTGCATTTACATTCCATAAAGTTCCAATATTAAATCCATGGTCCTTGAAGAATCACATGCTTCTCCATCAACAGGGAACTCAAGATTTTTGAGGACATATATGCGAGTAAAACAATCATTTTATTGGAAAGGATTGAAATTTAATTTCAAAACATTTGTTGCTGAATGTGAAGTATGCCAATGCAATAAGGGTGAAATAGTAAAATCTCTAGGACTCCTTCAACCATTACCAATTCTTGACAGCCAGTGGGAACACATATCAATAGATTTTATTGAATGTCTTCATAAATAAAAAGGTAAAACCATGATTTTTGTGGTAGTGGATCATCTCTACAAATATTCTCACTTCAATGCTCTACAAAACCCATATTCAACAAGCAAAGTGGCTAAGGTATTTATGGACTCCATTTTCAAGTTATGTGGAATGCCCAAAAATATTGTAAGTGATCGTGATCCCATATTTACTAGCAATTTTTGGTGAGAATTTTTCCATATTAGTGGTACCAAATTTTATATATATTCTATGTATCATCCTCAAACTAATGACAAAACATAAATTATTAACAAATGTTTGGGTACCTATCTACGATGCTTTGTTAAAGATAAATAGTATCAATGGAGTCATTGGATTTCATTGGAAGAATGGTGATACAATAATTTATACCATTACTCCATTAAGATGTCCCCATTTGAAGCATTTTATGGGGTAAAACCACTAGCAATATTAGATTATGTTCTAGGATCTTCCAAAGTAGCTCAAGTAGATGATTGGTTCTAGCATTGACGAACAATGCTTAATATTCCCAAAGACATTTTGATCCAAGTATAAAATTTTCTGAATAGCAACAAGACTCGCACCATTTAAAATGACAATTAAATATAGGTGATATGGTCTTATTACATTTTCAACCTTACAAACAACTATCATTGAAGATTAAGACCAATCAGAAGTTGAATCCAAGGTTTTATGGTCCTTACAAGATAGTGCATTGCATAGACGAAGTGGCATATCAGCTACATATTCCTTCCTCATCCCATATACATCTAGTATTTCATGTCTAATGTCTCAAAAAGGTGATTGTAAAAATAGTACACTCTTAGTCAGAGCTTCCAGTACTTGATGAAGAAGGACATATCTATCTTCAACAAGAAGCAATATTTTAGAGCAGATCATGACATCTTCGATCTCGCCACATCAAAGAATTTATAATAAAATGGTAGGACCTACCAATTGAAGATGCTACATGGGAAACAAAAAGTATTTTTGAGTCATTTCTATATTTGAGGACAAAGCTTTTCAAGGAGGAGAGTCATGTTACAACACCAATATAGCCAAGTCAACTATATTTCCAATTGTCATTTGATTTATTGATTTATTATTATTAATAGTTGTAGGTTGATTTACAATTAATCATATTTTCACTTGGAATATTATTTGTGTAATCACAAGGACTTAGTCCTCCTCAAGTGTCAAATAATTATTTGATTTTATCTCTTGCATTCATTTTGTATTACTTTTATAAGAATTTGGTTTCAAAAGGTTTCATCAAATCAAGCTTATATACTTCAATCAGGGATTTCATATCCTAATATAGGGAGTTATAAGGTAGACTACCAAGGTTCTACCAAATTTCAATAGCAAGAATCACTATTTCAAAGATCTATCATGGATGAAATTCTAAGAAAATATTTCAATAATGAAGAAATTCCATGAAGTAGAATTCTACTCTCAAAACGTAATAGATACTCTAGAAGGATATGTGTATATGCCCTATAGCTATAGAGAGAAATTATCCTTAATAATTAAATAATAAAAATAAGGTATCTTTAAAAAATTGATTAACTATTTTCATAAAATCCTCTTCACAACATGGTGGAACTCATAAAGATTGGTTATATTTTCACCAAAAGTGTCTTATGATTTATCTATCATTAATTATGTTTGTACTTAATAAACACAAGAAACAAGCTGGGAATAAAGAAAAATACTATTGTTATGATAGAATAACTTGTCATTAAGTAGAGATTTCACCAGCATCACAACAGAATCACAAGAAGAGAAGAAGAAAAAGAAAGAAGAGACATACTAAAAGAGGCCATGATATGAAGACTGAAGCAGTGGAAAAGACCTTGATCAAGACTGCTCTAAACAAACCAAAGATTCTCAAATAAAAGAAGAATATTTAGCTTCAACTACAACTTACTATGCATAATATGAAGACACAAGTTACATACTAAAACTGAATACAAAGAATGCAAAAGAAGAGTACGAAGCTCATGAAGGAGATGAAGATCCATATTGAAGACTAAAAGTCTTCAATGCTCAAATAATGTAATATGGGGGGTGTTAGAAATAGATTATATTCCATCATTTGAATCATGTAAATGTATCTTCCAAGGTACATACTTAGGATATTATATTACTTTAGGGGGAAGTTATCTAGTTACTTATGCCAATGTAATAAATGCACAAGTGTCAATGTGCAAGTTGTATATGTGCAAGTTATCCCTTACACAAAGATTTGGTCAAGTAACCTATTTTTGCCTATATAAGGAAGGCCTCATTATTATATAGATATAGAGAGTCAAGGACATAGTATCTTAGAGCATATTTGTAGGTAGTAGTGTAGTTCTATGTGGATAACCATCCAGTGGTGATGGGTGCAATGTAGTTTAGTAGCTTTATTAATCGAGTGTTCATTTCCTCCATAGCTATATTGTATTCATTTATATCATTTCTATTTATTACATGTCTCAATAAACTAGAATATTTACTTTCTTTCATATTATTCTACATCTTGTGATTTCTATCTCTCAGTGCTCATTACATCAAAATCTAACAACATTCTCTCGATGTTTCATACCATCATTTTATCCCTAAATGAGTGGCTCCTTATTTAAGATAGACATAAGCTATCACCGACTCATGTTAAGGAGACTCATTGCAAGCAACTTTCCTGGTCCAATGGTATGAACATGAGCATAAGCAAACCATAATGCACCTACATGAAAGGGTATTCATTCATGTTACCCTGAGTTGTTTGATGAACGAGTCATCATCATCATTTCCCTTTAATATGGTCTCTCATTCCTTGTGGCCAATTCTCTTGTCCACCCATGAGAGTACCTGATCCTGCAACCAAGAAGAGCATCAATAGTACCATATTCTTACACAAAATAGACACAATATTAGAAGCATATATCCATCAAAACAACAAAGCTAAGCATTAAACATCATTCGCTAATACATAGTCCAACTTGAGTAGCAAGTCCTACCAAGGTGGGTCGTGACATACTACCTCCCTTGGACTAAACACAATCTGTTGTGTTTTCCTGCAAAACATTACATTTTATATTTATTCAAACAAATAAGGAAAATATATTTTCATCTCATCCACTTTTTCCCAAGTGGTATTTTTCTTAGAATATTGGTCCCATTGGACCTTGCACTGTTCTAGAGTTTATTTCCTCATCACTTTGGAATGAAACTCTAGAATCTTCACTAGCCTCACTTCAATGGTCGATGGATCTATCACCTACAATTTTGAGACATCCCACACATGATTAGGATCAACAATGTACTTCCTAAGTAGGGATATGTGGAAAGAGTCATGGATCTTTGATAGGTTGGGTGGTAAGGCAAGTCTGTAAGCCACTAGACTGATCTTCTCAATGATCTCAAAAGGCCCAAAAAAATGAGGATCCAACTTAGAAGACTTGATGGCACTCTTCATGGGTTTGACTCTTAGGAAAACTTTATCCCCCATAGAGAATTCTCTAGGTGAATGCTTCAAATCAGCGTAGCTCTTCTGATGATCGATGGCTTCCTTAAGCCTTTGCTTGATCATCCTGAGTTGCTCCTCCATCTCTCTGACCATATCTAGCCTAATGATAACCTGATCCTCTAGGTTATCCCAAGATAGGGGAGTTCTGCATCTCCTACCATACAAGGCTTCAAATGGGGCCATTTTCAAGGAAGCATGGTATCCATTGTTATAAGCAAACTCAACTAGATGCAAAAAGTCTTCCCATCAAGACTTTTGGTCCATGCAATACATGTGAAGCATGTCTTCCAAGATTTGGTTCACCCTTTCTATTTGACCATCTATTTTTGGATGATATGTAGAGCTAATATTCAACTTTGTGCCAACTACATGATGAAGGGCCTACCAAAACTCAGATGTAAATTTGGAGTCCCTATCTAAAATGATCATCTCAAGAAAACCATGCAGCCTAAAAATCTCTTTGGTGAATCTATTGGCCACTATCAAGGCATCATCCTTGGTGTTTCCTAGAATAAAATGAGCAACCTTGGTCAATCTATCAACCACTACTAGGATTGCATCATGCTGGTACCTAGTCTTAGGTAAACCCACTATGAAGTCCATAGATATCACCTACCATTTTTGTATTGGTATGTCATGTGGGTACAATTGTCCTTGCTGGATGTCTATGCTTAGCTTTCACCTTCTGGCATTCTAGACATTGAGCCACAAAATTGGTGATATCTTTCTTCATTCCTAACCAATAGAAGGTCTTCTTCATGTTCTCCCTCATATTTACCCCTCCTGGGTGAGCAGAGTAAGGAGATATATGTACCTCTTGCATGATCAATTTCCTTAAATCACCAGTTTTAG
Source organism: Wollemia nobilis (assembly GCA_028583015.1). Taxonomy (NCBI): domain Eukaryota; kingdom Viridiplantae; phylum Streptophyta; class Pinopsida; order Araucariales; family Araucariaceae; genus Wollemia; species Wollemia nobilis. The sequence goes on from JAQPPZ010000521.1 coordinate 19,543,714, forward strand.
GGATCACCACCCTATCCTTAAAATATAAAAGTCCATATTTTATGCCAAAATCCTTACTCTCTTTAGAGTTCCTTTCCATATTGGTCCAAATTTCACTACAAAATTGGTCCTATGCTTGCATTTCCCTAACTTGGTCCATTAAGTCCATGTGACATCGGGTCAAAGTGGCTATATGCCTTCTCCTACTCAAGGCATCAACAACCTTATTTTCCTTACCTTTGATATACTCTATACCAAAATCATATTTTGCTAAGAACTCGATCCACCTTCTTTGTCTTGCATTGAGCATTGGTTGGGTAAAGATATACCTTAAGCTCTGATGGTCGGTTCTTAACTCAAAAGGCTTCCCTAGTAGATAATGCCACCAAATATTAAGGGCGTGCACTACAAATTGCTAGTTCCAAATCATGTGTAGCATAGTTGACCTCATGCTTCTTGAGTTTCCTTGACTCATAAGCTATGACTGAATCATCCTGGGATAGTACTCCTCCCAAACCTTCCAAAGAAGCGTTAGTGCAGACTAAAAAATTCCCTTGTGGGTCTAGAATCTTGAGAATAGGTGTAGTAGTAAGCTTCTATTTAAGTAACTCAAAAGTGATTTTGCACTTGTCCATCCATTTATATTCCTTCCCTTTTATTTGAAGGTTAGTTATGGAATAGGCTATCTTGGAGTAATCCTTAACAAACCACCTATAATACCCTATCATGCCCATGAAGCTCCACACTTTAGGCACATTAGTGGGTGGTGGCCAACTCAAAATGGCCTCTATCTTCTTTGGATCTACTACTATCCCTTTAGTAGATATAATATGTCCTAGGTACTGCACCTTAGGAACATAAAAATCACATTTTGATAGATTTCCATAGAGTTGGTTCCTTCTCAACAACCCGAGCACAATCCTTAAATGCTTATCATGCTCTTCCTTATTCTAGGAATATATCAGAATATCATCCAAGAATACTAAGATAAACTGATCTAGATGCTCCCTGAACACATTATTCATCAGATTCATGAATGTTATTAGGGCATTGGTCAGTCCAAAAGGTAAGATTGTAAACTCATAATGCCCATACCTAGTCTTGAAAGTAGTCTTGTGAGTATCCTCCTCATAGATTCTTAGCTGATGGTATCCTGATTTCAAGTCAATATTTGAGAATATGGTGGCACCCTTGAGTTGATCAAACAAATCCTCAATCCTAGGTAAAGGGTACCTATTCTTAATAGTTGCTTTGTTCAACATTCTATAATCTATGCACAACCTTAGTGATCCATCCTTATTTTTGATAAAAATAATTGGTGCACCCCATGGTGATACACTAGGTTTAATCAATCTTTTTTCTAGAAACCCCTGAAGTTGCACCTTTAACTCCTACATCTCAATAGGATTCATCTTATAAGGAGTCTAATGGATAGGTTTTGAACCTGGTAGAAGTTTGATAGTGAAGTCAAATTCTCGCTTAGGTGGTAGTCTTGGAAGGTCTTCGGGAAAAACATCCCTAAACTCTTGCAAACTGGGTGTTCCTTAAACAATTCTTCCTTCCTATCATCCTTGGTCTTGTGGTTCAACTTGATGACATAGACCATACCACCTTTCCTAATAGATTTATTTAGCTACATTGTTGAGATCATCTGAGGGTAAAAATCCCCTTGCTCACTATGAATTCTTAGTCTCTGCTTGTCCTTACTTGAAAAGTCTATCCATCTATCTTAAAAATTAATTATGGCTTCATGAGCCCTTAACCAATCCATTCCCAAGATGATATCAAAGGCATGTAGTGGTGCTACATATAAGTGCCAAAGGGTAGAGTCATTGGGTAGGGTGATCTTGATTGTGGGAAAATATTGATCCATTGAGTAGGTCTATCCAGACCCATACTCAACTTTCCACCCTTGTGCCAAAAATATTGGTCTTTCTGGAAAATCCCTGACTATACTAGAAGAAATGAAACTATTTGTAGCTCCACTATCTATCAAGATCTTAACTTTCTTATCAAACAACTTACCATTTAGAATCATAGGTGTGGCTTGGTCATCCAGATTCTTATTTCTAGTTGTCGCATAGATTCTGTGGTTGGGCTCTTCAATATTTTTGCTTGGTCCTGCTCAATTTGGATACTTGTTTGCATAGTGAGGTCCCCCACAATCATAGCAACCACCCTTGGGACCTAGGTGTCTTTCCTATTTCTTTTCTCCTATCTGCTCGGTTTGAGAAGGTTCAGGTTGTTTCTATGCTTGAGGGGTACCATTATCCTTCCTCTTCTAGAATTTCTTCTTGGAATTCCCTTGTTTTCCATCATTTTTATTTTCCATATTTGGATTATATTTGCTTTTCTTACTTTGCTCTTGTTCCCAATTCATAAAACCAACACTCTTCCTTTTCCTTAAGGCTTGTCGATCTCTTTCTGAAAATACCACATAGTTAAAGTGGGTCTTATTCATCTATAGGTTGGACTCAGCTTGATGAGCCAGGTCATATACCTTTTGTAGAGTCTCCGGCTTATGCATGTTTACTACTGATCTTATCTTAGGATCCATTCCCAAGATAAACTTATGTACCTTCATATGCTCATCCTGCTCATAGAGTGGTACATACTTAAGCAATTTTACAAATTTTTGGTAGTAAACCTCTATTGTCATTGTTCCTTGGAGAAGTGTGGAAAATTCCTTGAATTTCTCCACATAATGTTGTTCAGTAAGGAATATTTTCTTAAAGGCCTCCACAAACCCCTCCCATGATATGTTAATAGCCTCAATATTCTGATCGGATTTAAAAGTGTTCCACCATTCTATGTTGGGTTATGCACAATGGTGAATATTCACAAATTGAGCAAATATTAGCATTTTTAGAAATGCAAATTGGTAAATTACGGGGACCCTAGATGTCGGCCTATTCACTAGAAATTTTTGGGGACCAAAAATTTTTAGGGGTCAGTTCGCCCTGCAATGTTAATAGTATTACAATTTTTGTTTTTAAATTCGCCAGCACTCCCACCTAAATCGAAGACCCTTTTCGCCTAAAATTATAACATTTTAAAATTATCTTGTCAAATTCACCAATTATACCACTAGATATAATTAACATGCCAGTGATACTTTTTCAAGTAAAACATTCAAAGAATAAGAAAATCGAGAAGCCGCAGTGAAAAGTAAAACCTTCCAAGCAAAAATATGAATTGATTACTGAAACTTTCTGCAACTAAAACTTGTTATGCACCCAGAGTGATCAGACCCTATTATGCAACTAGAGTGACAAGACCCAATTATGAACTTGGACTAACAACTGGACCCTATTCTACACATGGAGTGATTTGTCCTTATTCTACATCCAGAGTGATTAGATTCTATTATGCACATAGAGTGACTGAAACCTATTCTGCACCTGGAGTGACCATACCTTATTTTGACCTAGACCAATAGTTGGACCTTGTTATGCATGTAGAGTGATCGGTATTCATTCTACACCCAATGTTATTAGATCCTATTCCACACTCAAAGTGACCGAACTCTATTCTACACCTAGAGTGATTAGGCCCTATTCTGCACCTAGAGTGATCAGATCCTATTATACAACTAGATTGATATCCAAACCATATTTTACACCCAAATCGACTGTAGGTTTATTTTTTTATTTTTTTCCCTATTTTTCCTTATTTTTCTCTAATCCACATTTGAGTGTTTGATGTATTTATTAACAGCTACATGCTTTGGTTCCCATGTTTTCCTCTATGTTGCCTTGTTTTGCATGTTTTCCCCTATTTTCTCTTAAGGAAATGTAATTCTCTCTTTCTGTTAGGACACTTTATACCCAATTAGGGGAGGGTTGGGCTAGGTGCAAAACTACACCTAGAGGAGGATTGGGTGTATTTTTGTATCTGAGGGAGGCCCAAGTGAATAAATGCATCCGAGGGAATCCTAGGGGAGGCTCAAGTGAAAAAATACATCTGAGGGAGGCCTGGGTGCAAAAATGCATCGGATGGGCACAAAATTGCATCTAATCCTCCCCTAGATGTATTTTTGCACCAGGCTCCCCTAGATATAGTTTTGCACCCGGGCCTCCCTCGAATGCATTTCTACACTCGGGCCTCCATTAGGTATAGAAATGCACCTGATCCTCCCCTGGGTGTAGTTTTATACCCAGCCCTCCCCCGGATGCATATCTATAGGTAGCATTTTGTTGTTGTTTAATATTTTTTCCAAATATTAATAGAAATTCACCAATTTTTTATAATTTTTGGTGAAAAATAAGGTAATTTTCCATGTCTTCCTACATGAAGTTGGCCAGGATTCACCAGGGTTAGATTCATCATTTTTTTTACAAGTATATTTTGGGTTTGACCCCTTATGCATAACCCTAAATTTCTAGCCTAGTCTCTTGCAAATGGAGAGTGGCCCAATAGGTTTGGATCACCAAAGAATAGTTTTTCATAGAGAAGTAGATCTCCAAATAATTCATCCAATATTCAAATGAATCACCCCCATCCTTTCTAGGGAATTTAGAGGTCTTAACATTCTTCATATCCTTGGCTAGTTTTGCCTCTATAATATCCCTAACCTCTTACTCATTTGAAGGAAGGTTTCCTTCCTATCTACCCTCAAGATTTCTATTATAACTTACAAAGGTTTCCAACATCTATCTCTGCTAATCCATCTATTACCTATATTTCTCTATTTTCTATTACAAAAGTGATATAGTAGCAGTGAGGTTCTCTACTTCTCTACTAGAATTCCCTAAACTTTATCTTGGGGGTCTAGCCTTGATATTGTCTTGCCTAGACTATATTTGTGGTATGGAGGTTCCTCTTCTTCCTCTCCTTAAATTTGGCTCCATAGTTTCCTGGTCATAGAAAATTTCCTAGGTTAGATTGTAGTTCTCCTTCTCATGCTTCCTACCTACTAGTTAGTCACATCTTTCCAATGTACTAACAACTAAATAATGCCATCCACTAATAGTATTTATGGCCATTCTTAATTCTACATAAAAATACCATCTACCAAGAGAAGATATTTCTATTCATAAATCATCCATCAAGTCAAAGCATCTCTAAGTCCTTTCCAAGGAAGCTTCTAGTCCTATGACCTAAAGCTCTGATACTAATTTTAGTAACCCCAAAAGCTAACCAACTTGAGAGATATTTGTTTTTTAAATAACTTATTAAGGTTCTCAATAACATCCATGGAATACATTCAATGACTGACATACATACATTTCAAGTGTAATATGTTTAAGAAATCACTCAAGTGGGAAGGAGAGGTAAAGATTTCATAGGTAATTAGGGTTCAACTTGTATACCTTTGTAGTATAGAGTATAATTTTAAAAGGTCTTCCCACATTTTTGGCATTATCCACAAATGTAAACTTATTGACCTTAGCATTAGGATTATCCCTTCTCAGTATTTAAACAAGGTGATGCCAATTCCTTCTCCCATCCATAAGTCAGTCTATGCTAGATCTATCAAGCATAATTCCTTAGTCTTAGTTTAACTACACATATATGGTGAACCCTTAAATCTCATGCCTATATTCCCCATCTCTACTATGGGTTTTTAAGCAGTAATCACTTTGCATGATTGTATTCTCATGGACACAAGAACTAGGTGTTGCTACCTCACAAAATCCCAAGTTAAAAAGATAGTTTTAGACAACCTTTATATCCCTTCCCAAATAAACCCCTAAACCAAAATATAACTCTCTCTCTCACTCTACAAGCATTAAAACAAAAGCATCTTCTACGAAGAAAGCAAAACTAATCATCTTAAGCTTGTAAATTAAATCTATCAAAACCTTTATATTAAGCAATAGCATGGATAAGAACCATAAAATCATTCATCAACATGGCACCATATATTCATCCAACTAAAGGTCTATATTACAAAATAATAGTCTTTGCTTCTATTACAATAAATCCTCTTTCATCAAGAGAGATTTTCAATAGTACTCCAAGAATAATTGAAGAATTAATTTAGCATAATATGACAACTTCTTCCCTTGGCCTCCATGGTAGTTTATTGGAATGTGGGGATTAGAACAACTCATTTGTAGGTATGAATGCATTCTACATGATTTAATGCATAACAACATGTGAAAGAAGCCCATACTTCTTTCCCCAAAATATTTTCCACAAATATTTTAAATCCCAAGCCTTGCAATCCTATGCAAAACAATTCCATAAAGCAACACTCAAGCAAAGAAGCCCATACTTCTTTCCAAAATATTTTCCACAATTATTTAAATCCATAACACATCTACTTCATAGGCAAAATAATCCCATACTTATTTTCAAAATATTTTCCACAAATATACAATTCAAAACACATCTATTCCATAAGCAAAAAGAAGCCCTACTTCTTTCCAAAATATTTTCCACAAATGTACAATTCAAAACACATCTATTCCATAAGCAAAAATAAGCCCTACTTATTTCCAAAATATTTTCCACAAATATTTAAGTTCAAACCATACAACAAAACCATAACTAAATTAATCCATCGTTAGTTATAAATCAATCCACTATAAGCAAGTCTTGTCATTCATTTGCAAGACTAAAGATTTAATCTATCATTTGATTAAATACCAATCTAATCTATCTTTTGATTAGTTGCAAATCTAAATATTGAGATAAGTTAATATATCATTTGATTAATTGTAATCTAAGGATTAAAATGAATTAATATTTCATTTGATTAATTGCAATCTAAGGATTAAAATAAATTAATCTTTCATTAGATTAATTGCGAAACTAATCTATCATTTGATTAAATACCAATCTAATCTATCTTTTGATTATTTGCAAAACTATATGTTGAGATAAGTTAATCTATCATTTGATTAATTTCAATCTAAGGATTAAAATCAATTAATATTCCATTAGATTAATTACCAAACTAATCTATCATTTTATTAAATAACAATCTAATCTAAGGATTAAAAAGAATTAATATATCATTATATTAGTTGCCAAACTAATTTGTCATTTTATTAATTACAATATAAGGATTAAAATGAATTAATCTATCATTAGATTAATTGCCAAACTAGTCTATTATTTTATTAATTGCATTCTAAGGATTAAAATGAATTAATCAATCATTAGATTAATTACCAAACTAATCTACCATTGGATTATTCAATTATTCTATCCTTAGATTAATATAAAAATTAAAATATTAGTCCATCATTAGATTAATTTCAACCTTAGGGTTTCATTAAATTAATCTAACACTTGATCAATTCCAAATATAAATATTAACTTAATAATAAACTATCATTAAAACCAAATATCAATTAATGATAATCTCCCATTCGATTGGTAGCAAATCTAAAGTTTTGTTGCATTAATCTATCCTTAGATTAATTTGCAAAACTAAATATTTATTAACATTAAACTATCAAAAGAAAATCTAAGGTATACTTTGCATTAATTAAACCCTAGTTTATTAGAAACCAAGGATTAAATAGCATTAATCTCTCTAAAGTAAATCTAAGGTATACTTTGCATTAATAAAACCTTAGATTACTAAAGGATTAATTATTCAAACTATCCAAAGGTACCATTAGAAAGAATTAAACCTTTAATTTTTTTTAGCTAAAAGCTCCTGATAGCCTAGCTCACCAACCATATTAAATAAAGCATGGAAAGATTAATCTAGATAACCCAACCATGGCATAAAAAAACTCAAAAGGGAAATAGATTCATTAAATCATACCTAAGATGATGTATGCCTAAAATAACTTAATCTAACCATATATTAAGATGAAGAAAGTGTGCCATGCATGTTGAGTCTCAAGCACAAATAACCTGTAGCAAGGATGTGAAACATGCACAACAACCTACCCATCTATTGTTAGGTTAAGATGCTCGAAAGGTGCCAAACAAAATATAACTTCATTGCAAGCAACACATAGCAAGGGTGACAAGCATAAGGGTGGGTTTACAAGCTAAGATCAAGGTACTAACATGATGGTAAGCCATGAACATATCTACAGTGAACCTTACTAGCTTTGCCACTCCCTTGGTGCTCCTCACCATACAAGGAGAACACATTCCTAGATGGAAAAGGTAACACACAAACCTAGGCTCAAACATTACATAAAACCCTAGCAAGGAAGCATTTAAAAAATGCAACACAATAACTAAATAAATGAGCATAGACATCCAACAACAGAAAGAAGGAATACAAGTAGAAGTTGTAGACACCTAAAACATGTCATGTTCAGGGAGACTACTCACATGGGTACACTCATAGGTCATGTGACTAAACCTTGGGACCTTCCAAGTATCAAAAGTGGTTTTTACCACTCATTTGGGGTATTTTCAGCCCATCCAAGCCTAGTTGTTGCAGACCAGAGCGACCAAAATCCAGCCACTATAGCTTAGAGCAGCCAAACCTTAGCCACTATAGATGATAGCGGCTAAGATTTAAATGCATTTTTTTCCCATCCAGCCTAATATTGGGTGGAAGTGGTAGTATGCATGCAATAAGGATGAGTAGGGACAACTTTGCATTCCTCCTCATAGCCAGTCTACATGGGAGTCTTAAGTCCAAATTTAGACTTCAGTTAAACATAGAAAAATAAAGAGCTTCTCATGCTAACACCTAGTATGCATGAGGGATTCAGTCCTAGGGTTTGAACATTGACCTAGGGCTTTAAGAAATTTATAAGGATTAAACCTAAAAGCACTAGGGGACTTTATTTTATCAATCAGAGGGAGAGAGAACATCACACATCAGAATATCAAATAGGTTGGATCATTGAGGAGAGCTTTTAGAGACTTGGAGAGCTTCCCTTGGAGATAGATTCTTGTAGTGAAGCCTTGTCAGATTGGAGGGCAAATATGAACACATAAGGTAATAATTTTAACATTAGTAGTAGACTTGATCCCATAACCTTTGGATCAATAGAGATATTTCACCTTAGCGACCACTATCCTGGATAGTGGTCTGCAACCTAGTCTAGGGTTTTAGGTGTTAGTGTCTTTTATTTTGCTTTCTCTTGCATTTCATTAGCATAAGATTTATTTTAGTTATTCACGTTCATAGCACTAGTTTCATTGCATTTGTTTCCATTGAGCTTATTCATTGCTAACAGCCTCATCCGGGGAGGTAATCTCGAACATCTAAGTGTATGTTGTTGTTTCATTGATTTTAGGGCTACAGGTTCAATTGGGCAAATCCACAATATACAAGAGCAAGAATATCCCTCTAGCAATCGAACCTAGAGAAGGAGGCATCTATAAGCCCTCATACATTTCTATGTGCATCATCGAGAATCCTGATAAAGTGCACCCCCTGTGCGAGGGGATATTTTATACACTTGCTACCCTATTTGTGTGTAAAATCATGTATCAAATGAAGGGTATCCCTTAGAGGGATTCATATGTAATTGGATCTTGGGAATATCAATACAAAAAGCATTCATTCATTTATTTCTTTGCATTCTAGTTATATCTGCTTTATGCCTTTCATTTATTGCATGTTTAAACATTAAAGGATTCAATAAAATTGCAAGTAGAGTAGTTAGTGGATGGTGTGCCACTTCCCTAGGGTCACTACAGATGGTGATCACGATGGGACTCCTACCTAGTTATTTAGTTTACTTTCATTTTCTACCACTTTACTAACTCAGGTTTTGTGTGCAGGTTTAGCTACTCTGATCTACAATGGCCAAAAATTAGCCACTCTGGTCTACAATGGCCAATATTTAGCCTCTCTGGTCTACAACAGCCAAAAACTAGCCACTCTGATTGATAGCAGCCAGAACTGGAGTGCAGCAGAGGTCAAAACATTGATTATCTAAACTGGATTAAAGGTTGGTACAAATTTTCTGACACTTTATGGTTTTCTGTCTGTTATTGTTCTCTTGAAAACAATGATAATTAAGACATATTTCAATTTGGAAAACTAAAATAATGAAATAGAAAGAACTTGCATCTTTCACATCTTAGATTTCCTTTTAGATTTTCCACTAGGCGTTGCTAGGAACAATGACTTTTATCTGTAAATTTTGCCCTATAATCCAACGTGCTAGACACTGGGTGTTGGTTTTCTTGCTTTGAGGCCTTTCTAAAGGCCATACTTACACCTAATAGAGTGCATATACTTATCTCATAGTAGCTATGCACCTTTCTAAAAATTGAAATGCATTTTGCATTAGGCATATAGGAAAGAGTCATTGTTGTTGTATGATGCATTCTTATCCATGCAAAACTTAAAATGAACTCCACACACACATGCATATTTTAAACATTGGGGAGTTGGATTTCATCACCAACCCTCAATTCAGTCTGTAATGTTGGCATTCATCTCCTTCCATTGTTTTTCCCCCTAGAGATTCCAAGAAATGGATTGAGGAACTTACCTATAGTGGCACTAAGTTACTTGTGTTCAAATTGTCTCCCATATTGGAACAATGATTGGTTCAGAGTGGAAGAACTAGGCAAACCCCCAACTGGGATTTAAGTGATGTACCTTAGTCTATTTTGAGAAATCATGTTTGGCATGAGTGTTCTTGATTATCACTATGGATGAGTCTCCTCATTCTAAATTCAAAGCAAGAACAAGAAACAAGAAACGACAAAACATCAAAATACAACAAATAGTTTAGGGCACACTTAAATTGATAATCAAGATGAATATTTGCTTGATATTTTTTGGTCATATTTAAGTGCAACACAAAAGCTAAATTCCCAAAAACAATGGTCAAAACAAGAAGTAAACATCCTCGGTCTGACATCGAGGGATAATCTAAAGCAATGCATACCCTTAGGCTAAGTCATAACAAAATTGAAATACCTACTCAAAATACCGTGAGATATAGTTCCACGAGTCTAAGGGGTGACAACTCAACCCTTGGGGGATCTCCTCGAGAAACCCCAAATAGGGAACCACATCAAGGAAATACATAACATAAACACAAAGAGGCCTCATAGCCATCATTATCAAGGAGACATGAGGAAGACTCAAGGTCTTCCTCTAAACACATAGAAACTTCTCAGAGACATGAGGAAGCTTCAAGAGCTTCCTCCTCACATGGACATAAGGAGGGTTCTAGACCATGTTATTCACACAAAGATGATGAGGCTTCTCCATATCCCTCCTCATGGAGGGTAGATAGGGCCACAAAACCCTCATCACCAAAAGGACACACAAGAGTCATAACATCCCAACATTCACATGAGACACTTAGAATAGATTAGCCCACTAAGGGGCATGAAACTAGAGATACATCCAATCATAGACATCAAACAAAATATATAATTCACACAAGAGGAAGGATTCCAATAGAATATGAGCTCATTGGATTAAATGGCACCCCATAGTATCAGCCATGGAAAAAAATATAGTTAGATGAAGTGGATCAGATTTATTCGATACCACATCCCAAAATCATAGCCATAGATAATTCTATATCTGGAAGTTCATGAACCATAACTTCTAAGCCCACCTCTCAAACTGGGGGTACCTCAGGGTAACCTCACAGTAAAAATACAAAGTCTAATCATAAATACACTCAAAAATACACTTAATAAGTCACATTATCTAGAAAGAGCAAATAAACAACATAAACCTCTTCGAGAAATCTGTGAATCAAAACCACTAGAATAGGATCAGTTAAGCATGAGTCTTTTATGACCATGCAAGTTAATCGCATGCGAAAGTTAGAAAAATCCTTGCACAAATAGTGAGATCTTGTAGAAGCTCTCAAACATGATAAACAAAGAGAACAATTGTTGCACCAACATGAGCAATGTTTAAGAGAGCAAGCTAAGCAGCTAGCTCGTATCAACCAAAAATCAAATAGAAATGATCATCAAAGATATCAATGTGCTGAATCACCAAGAGAGGAGTGCACTAGACAAGAAGGAAACCCATGAAAAAACCACCCTCCAAATCATGAGCAAAATCCAACTGGTGGGGAAAGGGTAAACCTAATAGAACAGGATCAGGCACATCCTGAATCCCCTCATAGGAGGGGAGAAAATAGAGCAAATAAAATGGATAGAGGGTTACCTCCACAACCACAACAGGGGGGTCTGTAAGAGGAGTAAATACTTGCCTCAAATATATTCCAAGCACTTGCTAAAAATATGAAGTCTTTAAAAAAAAAAGAGATGACTGGTAACCAACCAACATTGAGCAAAATACACAATCAACCATTATGTCCATATTTCCCTAGCCCCGCATACCCTGAGCATTTTGAGATTCCTAGGTTGGAAAAGTTTAAGGGTGAAGAGGATGCATAAGAGTATGTTACCAATTTCATCAATGCATGTTTTCATATTGAAGACAATGATGCTCTTATGCTAAGGACATCCATTATGACATTTTTGGGTTCTACCACTCAATGGTTCAATCAACTGCCCAAGCATAGTATATCCAATTTTGAAAAACTAGTGAATGCTTTCTTGAAGTGTTTCTCTTTTGGTGCTAAGAGGAAGGTGAAACTTTTAGACCTGGCCAATTTGAGACATTATGACGATGAGCCAATAATGGATTATGGAAATAGATGGAGAAGAGTCATGGCAAAATTATCATTCTCTGTCCCCACAGAAGAGATCATCCGGATGTTCACCAAGAGTTGTTCCAAACACATTTCCCTCTTGCTACAACTCCAAAAATACCCCTAATTTAATGAAACCTTAGCATAGGCCAAACTCATCGAGGACATAAAAGTAGATGATGGAACCATCAAAATCCAAACCAAGGAGTGGAACAAAAATGACAAAGATGGCAAATATAAGCAAAAGCAGGCAAACCCTGCTCTAATTAACCAAGTGGTATTAGCTACACCTAAGGATGGGGTTATGCACCAACCCTATAATTATCAAGCACAACCCCCACTATCCAATTATGATCAAAATAACAATCAAGGGTGAAACAAAGAACGCAAACCCCCTCGCTATTTTACACCATTGATAGAATCAATGCAATCAATATTCAATCAATTGAGCAAGGTAAGAAATATCAAGTTCCCTAATATAACTCTTATAGATCCCAACCATACTAAGCCAAAAGGATATAGGGAAGATCAAATTTTCCCTTATCATTAGATACCAAGGCATAATATTGAGGTTTGCATTGGTTTCAAGCACCAGGTACAAAACATGATTGAGGCGAGATAACTTAAAGTTGACAACCCATTGGCTCCTAAAAATAGATATATGGGCATCTATAAAAACCCATTGCCAAACCATAAGGTCTTTAGAGGCCAAGGTGCACAAGTCAATCCGGTATGGGTTGATATGCCTACCCATGGGTGTGTTAGGATGGTTGAAATTGTCAATATAGCAACCAAGAGTAGACAGTATGGTCAACCACAACCTCCTACAGCTCCCATTAATGTCCTCGTTGCACCTAGGTAGAGGTAGGGGAAAAACAACCTTCTAGGTCCACCAACTTGACCTGTGGTAACTATTCAAAGTAGACTTGAGCAAAACTTACAAACTACTCTGACTAAGCTATCCATATATGAGCTCATACAACAATACCCAAAGCACAGGGAGACCTTGATGGGGATTTTAATGTCTATTGAGCTCCAACCACAAGATACAAATACATTTACTCATTTTGTGGGACAATTACAAGAATACCAGGAACCTATAATCAAATTTTATGATTACAATATTAAGACAATACCTACTACCTTACCAGACCCTACGTTGCACATTGTGGTGTCAGTCAATGATTTACCTTTCAAATAGGTCTTGATCGATATAGGTTCGTCAATCAACATCATCACAACAACAACAATAGAACACCTTAAGATCCCCAAGTCCAATATCGTTCTGGAAGCCTACACATTAAGGGCTTTTAATGATGTTTTATGACATACTATGGGAATTATACTCCTACCTATCAAGGTGGAGCATAAGACCATCCTCGTGATATGTCATGTCTTGGAAGGGGCCATGCAATATAACATCCTCTTAGGGCAACCTTGTGTAAGGGACATGAAGTGTGTTCCTTCAATATTACACCAATCTGTCAAGTATATGCATGATAACAACATTAATCAAGACAGAAAACATCACACATTGAAGACCCATTTTAACGTGGTTCACCCAGAATGGTTGGGCTACATCCACGGATAAAATCTTTCACTAAATTTTATCACTCAATTTCTGGGAATACCTTTCCCGATTACAAATTTTATGGGCACCAAACCAAAGGAGACACCAATCCCCTAAACTCGAGTTCATGGGCACCAACCCACAGGAGACACCGATCCCCTAGCTTTGCTCTGGCTGGTGATCCTCTAGAAAACCTCTGCATCTATTGCCCTTAGCAAATGGAACTCTATCCATAGAAGACACTGTCCTCCCTACTCTAGTTGGAGACCTTTGTCCTCAACTCTATCACCTCCAAAGCTGGTCCTTGAATTTGCACTGAACATAGTCCTTCGGTCTAGCACAAATGTCCTCGTTCGTATTTTCCTGTTACGCTCACTTTGCATGCTTCAACATCATCTCACCACTTCTGCACTCTTACGCTCTTTCGACTGCATCTCGCACACTTCGATGCACATTTGACTATCTCACAATTCCCACTTAACTCTTCAAAACAATCCTCCTTTTATACTAACACTTTCAAGATCAAAACCTTGATCTTAGTCGGTTGCACAACCCTAAACTATGTCGACTGCAAACCCTAATTTTTGTTGGCCCAAATTTAACTTTGTTGGCTTCACTGCCTCTGCAACTCTTATGTAGCTTCTGCCATGAAACTACAACATGTTGCGATATCATGACACTTTTGCAACCGTATACTGTCTTTTGGCTTTTGTCGTGATATCATGACATTCTAGCCTTTGTCGACTTCAACTAAGCTCTTGTCACGATATAACGACACTTCTGACTTAGTCAACATCAACTTTGCGTTTGTCACAAAATCGTGACACTTCTCCCTTCATCGACCTCCTTTTTGCTTTTGTCGTGAAATCGTGACACTTCTGTCTTCATAGCCTTCCTCTCTACTTTTGTCATGAAATCATGACACTTCTCCTATAGAAGACCTACAGTCTATTTCTGTCATGAAATCATGACACTTTCTCCAACCGAACGCTGTCATCTCAATCTGTCACAAAATCGTGACACTTTCTCTTCCTTGCACTCTTGACTGCTTGCACTAGTGAAAATGGAACATGTCATGAAATCATGATGCTTTCACCTTTGAGCTCTTCCTCCTTGGAATTGTCACAAAATCATGACACTTCTAGCTTTCGTACATTTTCTTTGCAGCCTATCGCGAAATCGTGACGCTTCTCATTTAAGACTCTTCCCTTTACTTTATGTCACGAAATCGTGATAGTTCTTACTTGGAACATTTTCATCTGCAGCATGTCGTGAAATCGTGACACTTTATCTTGCTTCCACTTTGTCTTCTAACTTGTCACGAAATCGTGACACTTTTTCTCCTTAGCACTTTTCTTTTCTTCGGGTCGTGAAAACCCGACATGTCGCGATATCGCGACACTTTTTCTCCCGGACTCTCTCTCCTGCATTATGTCATGAAATCATGACATTTTTTCTTTCGGACTCTCTCTCCTGCAACATGTCACGAAATCACAACATTTTTTTGTCCGTTCAACCTTCCTTGCAATATGTCATGAAATCGTGACATTTCTGACTCGAACATTCTCTCTCCTCTTTGAGTCGCGAAACTGTGACATGTCGCGATATCGCGACACTTTTCTAAAAATCTTTCTCTCTCCTATCTAAGCCGCAAAAATGCGACATGTCGTGATATCACGACATTTTTCCAACTTACTTTCTTTCGAACCTGTCAAGCTGAACCTTCATCAAAACAAATTATTTTACATCAAATCAAATTCCTTCAAACAACTTCTTGACATCAATGACAACTTATTCACTTGAGCAAATGCAATGTACCCAAGGTACCCAAAATTGCCAACACCAGCGGGCCATGACATACATATTTCATGATTTCATAGAAGGTTGGACCTAGAGCATATCACCTCACATCTTTGGATGGTATTGAAGAGCCTGAACCTCTCAATATCATTCATCTGAAGGCGTTTCATTCATAAAAATAAAAAACATTCAAATATGTCATAAAAATAAAAAACATTCAAATATGTCTTAAAAATAAAAAAACATTCAAATATGTCTTAAAAATAAAAAACATTCAAATATGTCATAAAAATAAAAAACATTCAAATATGTCTTAAAAATAAAAAATATTCAAATATGTCATAAAAATAAAAAACATTCAAATATGTCATAGAAATAAAAAACATGGTCACCTCAATCAAAAAGCTCCAAAGGCATCTTAAAGCACTTTGGTCAAATCAAATCAAATCACAAAAATGCTCCAAGGGTACCCAATTTGCTTGGTCAAAATCAATCAAAAAGCTCCAAAGGCATCTTAAAGCCCTTTGGTCAAATCAAATAAAATCACAAAAATGCTCCAAGGGTACCCAATCTGCTTGGTCAAAATCAATCAAAAAGCTCCAAAGGCATCTTAAATCCCTTTGGTCAAATCAAATCAAATCACAAAAATGCTCCAAGGGTACCCAATCTGCTTGGTCAAAATAAATCAAAAATCTCCAAAGGCATCTTAAAGCCCTTTGGTTAAATCAAATCAAATCACAAAAATGCTCTAAGGGTACCCAATCCGCTTGGTTAAAATCAATCAAAAAGTTCCAAAGGCATATTAAATCCCTTTGGTCAAATCAAATCAAATTACAAAAATGCTCCAAGGGTACCCAATCGCTTGGTCAAAATCAATCAAAAATCTCCAAAGGCATCTTAAATCCCTTTGGTCAAATCAAATCAAATCACAAAAATGCTCCAAGGGTACCTAATTGGCTTGGTTAAAATTAATCAAAAAGCTCCAAAGGCATCTTAAATCCCTTTGGTCAAATCAAATCAAATCACAAAAATGCTCCAAGGATACCCAATCCGCTTGGTCAAAATCAATAAAAAAGCTCCAAAGGCATATTAAAGCCCTTTGGTCAAATTAAATCAAATCACAAAAATGTTCCAAGGGTACCCAATCCACTTGGTCAAAATCAATCAAAAAGCTCCAAAGGAATCTTAAAGCCCTTTTGTCAAATAAAATAAAATCGCAAAAATGCTCCAAGGTTATCCAATCGCTTGGTCAAAATCAATCAAAAAACTCCAAAGGTATCTTTAAGCCTTTTGGTAAAAACAAACAAAAAAACATATGCATCTTACATCCGCATCCACATAGTTGCATTTCATTATAGCATACATATCCATTGCATTCTCATAGGTATCACATTATTACAAATGATGCCACAGTTGTATCACAATCACAATATTCAAATCCATATTCATCCTTGCATCCATGTGTGTAACTGTGTTTTTCAACACAACCATATCATGTTGCTATAAGGAATATACTAAAGTTTCCTAGTATTTCAACCATGTCTAGTGGTCTTATCAGCTTTTGTAGAAAGCCACCTTGATTAGTAGAGGGCAGGGTCTAGTTGTGATAATACCCTGGATATTCATGATCCCATCACTAATTAAAACACTAAAATCCTAGTTGGTACAAGAGAAATATGAAAACAACAAAAGTGGTCTAGGTTACCTTAAGCGAAAAGGATCTTCCTTGCTTATCCCCCTATGCAACCAATTTAAAGGTGCTGAGAATTGGCAAAAGGACAAGTTCTGCCCTACCCAAAAATGAGTGATTATCATCACTACATGAATCCCTTGCTTTCATTAAAACAAGCAAAAATCCTGAAACAAAGCACAAATTCAAATTTCCAGTCTCCAAAGTCATAATTCAAAATCCCAGATTTCAAATTCATAGTTCAAAAACAAAGAAAATAGTGATTATCATCACTACATAGATCCCTTGCTCAAAAGAAAAATCAATCAAAATAAATATTTATTTTCATCACTACACATGAGCAAGTATCCCAAATGAAATGAAGAAAAAAGAGGAATAGAGCTTAAATCCCTAGAATTCTTAGCATTGCACAAAACTAGAAGGAGAAATCCTTACGCATGACGATATGTCTATTACATTAGCTTCTAACATTTGTATATACCATTGTTTGAATGCGGATGAGCTAGCTTTGGTAACTCATATTGCCTAGTGGTATAGTCCAACTAATTCCAATATAAGGATGAGATGAACACTTGAGAATCATTAATCTTAGCAATGGTCTGAAAGAATTCCACCTAACATCGAAGGAAATGATTGGGTTCTATCTCAAAATGTATATTTATTTGCACACATAGAGATAATGAATATCTAGGGACATGGTCAAAGCCTTTCTTTTCAAAAGTCTTGTATGGTAAGTACATAGTTTTTAAAGGATAACTAGAGTGTTTGAAGTCTCAGGAAAAACCTCAAAAACTCCTACATAACAACAAATAATATCATCAACCGCATCATCAACTTTATCCATAAGCTTCTATAAATTAGGGGGTATTAATAAAATAATAATAAACTAGATATCGGGTATATGTCAGAAATGATATTTTAAAATGGCCATTGATTATTTTATATCTCTTAAATTACAGAAGATTATCCAGAAAATATACATACATTCCACACCATTACATTGTACATATGAATGGTTTAAATAATTAATTCTTATGATTAGAATGATTATTAAACATTCATGGTTGTTATACTTTCTGTGGCATCACCCATTAGATTGTTGAAATCATATCATATGCATACCATTATGTTTTAAAGTGATTAAAACATACAAGTTCATTTACATAACACATTACATATTTCATTCACCATATCATAGCATAAGTTAGATGCACACAATTAAATCAAAATTAAATATGTATCTAACAAAAACATTACATCCATAAATACATAGTTCATAAATCATCCATTTACATCAAATATCACATCATTGCATTCATCCATACATATAATCATAAACCCATCATTAGATCAAATCATGATACATCACATCATGTCACAATAATCAAATCATATAAGCATCTACATAAACACATACATAAGCATCCATCTCAAATCCATATCATCATAAATGTCATCTATCATCTAACACATATATATCAACTCATCATAATGCCATAATAACATCACATAAATAAAACAAAAACATAAGCAATAAATGACACACATAATGAAGCATAAATGCAAAGTATCATATAAATATGTGTGTCTCAAAAGGTGTCTCATAATGTGTATCTCAAAGTGCATGAATATAGAAAAATAGCCACAGGCTATAGTCATATAGGTCAAGCAGACCTTAAAAATTAAATCCAAGTTCATCATCAATCGAACACAGGGCCTGTGTCCCTAGCATCACCTCCCCCTGTGGCTGTGTCACATGTAGAGTGATGTGACCCTGCTGGTCTCTTTGTATGAGTCCAAGTCCTCTGGCTAGGATAGACAGAAGACTGCCCATAGGTGGAGTGTCTGTTGACATGTGAGCCACATGCACCTGGTGCCTCCCTAGGGACAACTTCATGCCTCCTAAGCTACATCTAGAGAGAGGCTATATGGGAGATATACCCATGGATCTGCTCCTCGTACTCATCTAGAAATACCTATAGTTGTAGAACCTCTGCCCCTGTGTCTACCCCAAGATCTGCCTCGGTATCACTCTATGGTGTAGAAGGAGAAACACCAAACTGCATCCTAGTAGCACCACCCCAATAGTGGCCTACAAATCCTAGATTTGTAGCGTGAGATGCTCTATAGTGGTGTCTCATTGGGCTATGATAGCATCTCACTGCTATACCTAGATCTTGGTCAACTGGAGCTCAACCTCGAACTCATGCAACTATGCTCTCAGAGGATAATCTCTCTCCTTGGGCTCCAACTCCACATCCTCCTTGGGAGCCTCCTACTCCTCAGCTACCACCTGATCTACTGGCTATCCCCATACCTCGATCCTGGCTTGGATTCTGCACCCTATTAAATTTGTACCATCATCCCTACCATCATACTTGCGGCCTATGATACCATCACCATGCCACATCAGATCCTCCCACCACTGCACAAATGCATTTATGACTCCCCCAGCAACTCCTGGGAAAACTGTTGGGGCATCCTCCTTGTTAGAAAGCTCTATGATCCATAGAGGTGGAATATCTCCATTTGCTACAAGGTTCCTGTATAAAAATGGAAAAATCAACACATCCTGCTGTAGCTCGTACTGATGAAGAACCCAAGAGTAGAAGAAATATTCCTTGATGCCAACCTTGCAACCGATGAGCCACTACTCATTCTGCATCCTAGCTATGAAACTACTCACATCATCCCAAGCCAGGAACTCATGATAAGAATACCAAATGATATCACTAAACTTTAGCCCAAGAAAATTAGCAGTATAGTGGGAGAGCTCCCCCACATGAGGATGGATCTTGTGCTCCTCTCACCCACAATCTCATATAGCAACATAGCACTACATCTGCTCCTTGATGACTGTGATCTCAGCAGGAAGTCCTCTGGGATGATCCACCTTAATGTGCTCCCATACCCAAACCTATAATAGTAAGCTACAAGTGATGCCAACATGACCCCATCGATGGATGTGATATAACTTGTCATAGCACTGGGCCAATCGGGACCTCCCCCATGCATAGATGTTGGGCTTTGCACTGTCCATAAGATCCTAGACCATTGTAAGGAGGTTCCACAAGAACCTCAAGCTTGAGCAATCTGGAATGATAATATTTTTGATAACCATCAGCAACACTACATGCCTCTCAGAGAAGACCCTCTCTCAGTACCAGTGCAGAATAGACACATCGCTAGATTTGATATCCTTGAAGGCATCTGTAGCATACCTTATAAACACCTAAAGAAATATAGGATCACAATCATTGGTGGCTAAAGAGACAATGGCCACTCCATCAAAGGGGATCCTAAAAATCCTATACACATCCTCCGATGTGATAGTCATATATTCGGTGGGAAGGTGGAAGGTATTAGTCTGAGAGTCCCACTAGTGTACTAGGGCTATAAGGTAAGCTTGATATGACATAATAGTGGGCAACCTAGTGATAAATTGTAGCTCATGGGCCTTGAGCTAGGCCTAGTACAAAGCACTCAAAAGGGATAGAAGGTCATTCATGAGCTTTGGGTCTCGAGCCTAAGCAGTGAGAATCTAAGAGAAAAATAAAAGAAATAAAATCATGACTAAAATGCATCTAAGACATAAAAATTGCAATAAAGCATGAAAAATGGTGTGAATAATGATAGGCTATCCTAATTCTGAGCAAAAGAGGAATAAATGCACCTAATCATGCAACATGGTACAAGAAAGTAGTTCAAAAATCCAAAAAAAATTAGCATAATCACCTTGCAAAATCCAAAAATTCATAAAATTTAACTAAGGCTCTTGGTCACTATTGCCTACAGCAGCCAAAAATTGGCCATTGAGGATAGAAGTGGCCAAATCCCAATGGTCAAATTTATGACCATTGGGATTCAAAGTTGGCTGCTCTGAGCAATAGTGACCAAATTATAGGTCGAGCCAGCCACTATGAGTAGAAGCAGCCAACAGGCAACACGACAGACACATCTACCTTAGGTCAAAAATGACAAAAAAAAATTGAAAAAAAAAGCAAAATGGGGGCAATCCCACCAAGACAAATCCTAAACTAAACCTAACTATGGGTTTCGTTCATTTCCAGGAAGCTTAATGAGGTTTATTTTATGATTACTTAATGTGGTTCATTTTACTAAAAAGTGATCAGGGTTAAATGTTTTGAAGAGTACCCGAGAAGCTCTAGCTCCCCCACTAGATGACGCCTCGCCTCACGCAGCCATGATCCTCCAAACTGCAACAACACTCCAAATTGTAGAAAGTTGTTTTCACTACAGAGATCTGAAATTCAAACTGACAGTTGGTGAAAGTGAAAGGTCAATACCCTAGGGTTACTTTTTATATTTTCAAATTATGCCTTGGCCACTGCTGTCATCAGTGGCCCGAACTTCTTGGTTGCTCAGGATGAGAGCGACCACGAGCAAGCATTTGGGGGTCGCTAGACCTGATAGCGACCAACAACTTGAGAAAAAATAGAAGGATTTATTTGCATGAGAAGCAGCAAAAACATTAAATAAACACATCTTGATGACTCATGGTCATCATAATGTTGAAAATAACAAAAAAATCATATAAAATCACATCTCTAGTAAGCCTCATATCAAGTTATTTACTCTATCAACTCAATAGTTACAAAGATTTGCACTCCATGCAATTAGGTGAGAATGAGTAAGTTACCATGAGTTTACTTGAGGTAAAATATTCATTTTGGAATTACAATGTGCCTCCTTCAATCTTGAAGAAGACCAAGATGGTCAGATTGCTCCATGGGTACGAAAGAATCATCCTAGGTCCTCTATGACACAAAAACATTGAGCCAAGTGATGCAATACAAGCATAAATAGAATCGCTCATCCTAATTTCCTAAGAATGCCATTGATGGTTGGACCACTCCCTGGGATAGGGATGAAATATTATCATAAATAATTGAGGTCACACATAGATGGGGGTTTTCCCATTAAAATAGCAAATACTCGAAAGGAACCAAAGTAGTCAAGATTGGTCAAGTGATTTGTCGCTTCATTCATTTCCCTTCCCTTACCAATTCATTTTGTGAGGGGGTAGTTCAAATCTTCAAATAATCATAATCAAAATCAATAAAATATCACTCGATCATATCAAAATTGTGTTCATCCTATGAATCATTGTAGACAACAACTACAAAGTTTTCCTTGTTTGTTGGGGTCATAAGCAAACTGTGACATTATCAGTTCGTAGCTCTCCTACTGGTCGGATTTGATGGTAGAAACAAAAGCTACCTGATTATGTCTGAAGAATGAGTGTGATTGAACATGTGCAAAGCCTTGTGCTAAGTTAAGTCTTCCAAATGTTGAATCAATGATTCAAGGATGTGTTCCATATTGCATGATTGGTCCATCCACCGTTGATCAGGTCAATGATCATCTTACTCCCTACAAACATAACAGTCTACGTTTTCACTTTGTGTTGTGTCTATCACTCAGAACATCACAAAAAGGGGTATTTGTAGACACCTACAATGTGTTATATTTAGGGAGACTACTCACATGGGTACACCCATAGGTCATGTGACTAAACCTTGGGACCTTCCAAGTGTCAAAAGTGGTTTTTACCACTCATTTGGGGCATTTTCAGCCCATCCAAGCCTGGCCGTTGTAGACCAGAGCAGCCAGAATCCAGCCATTGTAGCTCAAAGCGGCCAAATATTAGTCACTGTAAATGAAAATGTCTTAGCTTTAAATAATTTTTTCCACCCATATAGCCTAATATTGGGTGCAAGTGGTAGTTTGCATGCAATAAGGATGAGCGGGGACAACTTTGCATTCCTCCTCATAGCCAGTCTACATGGGAGTCTTAAGTCTAAATTTAGACTTTAGTTAAACATAGAAAAACAAAGAGCTTCTCATGCTAACACCTAGTACGCATGAGGGATTCAGTCCTAGGGTTTGAACATTGACCTAGGGCTTCAAACACTTTATAAGGAGTAAATCTAAAAGCACTAGGGAAATTTCTTTTATCAATCGGAGGGAGAGAGAACATCACACATCAGAATATCAAATAGGTTGGATCATTGAGGAGAGATTTTAGAGACTTGGAGAGCTTCCCTTGGAGATCGATTCTTGTAGCAGAGCCCTGTCAGATTGGAGGGAAAATCTAAACACATAAGGTAATCATTTTAACATTAGTAGCAGACTTGAGCCCATAGCCTTTGGATCAATAGAGAGAGATTTCACCTTAGAGGCCACTGTCTTGGATGGTGGCCCGCAACCTAGTATAGGGTTTTAGGTGTTAGTGTATTTCATTCTACTTTCTCTTAAATTTCATTAGCATAAGCTTTATTTTAGTTATTCATGTTCATAGCACTAGTTTCATTGCATTTGTTTCCATTGAGCTTATTCATTGCTAACAACCTCATCCAGGGAGGTAATCTTGGACAGCTAAGTGTGTGTTGTTGTTTCATTGATTTTAGGGCTACAGGTTCAATTAGGAAAATCCATAATATATGAGAGCAATAAGATTCCTCTAGCAATCAGACCTAGAGAAGGAGGTATTTGTAAGTCGTCATACATTTCTATGTGCATCACCAAGAAGCCTGATAAAGCATTCCCCCTATGCGAGGGGATATTTTATACACCTGCTATCCTCTTTGTGTGTAAAATCATGTATCAAAAGAAGCGTATCCCTTAGAGGGATTCCTATGTAACCAGATCCTGGAATATAAATATAAAAAGCATTCATTCATTTATTTCTTTGCATTTTGGTTATATCTACTTTATGCCTTTCATTTATTTCATGTTTAAACA
The DNA here is from genome assembly GCA_028583015.1 of Wollemia nobilis. Lineage (NCBI taxonomy): Eukaryota > Viridiplantae > Streptophyta > Pinopsida > Araucariales > Araucariaceae > Wollemia > Wollemia nobilis. The sequence continues at coordinate 19,568,039 of JAQPPZ010000521.1, forward strand.
TTAAAGGATTCAATCGAATTGTAAGTAGAGTAGTTAATGGATAGTGTGTTGCTTCTTCGGGGTCACTATAGAAGCTTAACAAAACATAAATGTAGTTAATCCAAAATCTGTGGATAATACCTAGCAACCCACATGGGTGAACAAGATCGATGACATTCATTCATTCCTTTGCTTGGATCATTGTATGCTTTGTGTTATGCATCCAAAATCATGCTCTCCTCTTGCATTGATCCTCATGATGCGTTCTCTACCTTGGTTCTTTCTAATTGACACCCTTTTAAAGGCCAAAGAAAAGGGGAATATCAATCATTTTGGTGTACAAGGTTGCATGGTAATGCTGGAGGTGTTTCACATGTTCCACTACCTCCTTAAACCAACACCATTAACACAACAAGCAAAGCATCTTCATTAAATAAATATGAATCCATGAATGCTAACACAAGGCATTAAATGCACCACCATCACCAAGATCAAAGGTGGCCTATCATTGCCACAAGCACGTAAAAGCAATGCTCATAAGAAAAACTCAAGGTAAAATAAGGATTATTATCAACCAAGAATACATAAGGAGATAATAAAAACCAACATGCCATATGCAAGAAAAAATGCATTCTCTCAATGTTTCATACCATTATTTTATCCCTAAATGAGTGGCTTCTTATTTAAGATAGGCATAAAGTATCAATGACTCATGTTAGGAAGACTTGTTGAAAGCAACTTTCCTAGTCCAATGGTATGATCATGAGCATAAATAACCCACAATGCACCTACATGAAAGGATATTCATTCATGTTACCCTTAGTTTCTTGATGAACAAGTCATCATCATCATTTCCCCTTCAATATGGTCTCTCATTCCTTGTGGCCAATTATCTTGTCCACCCACGAGAGCACCTAATCCTGCAACCAAGTAGAGCATCAATAGTAGCATATTCTTATGCAAAAAAAATACAATATTAGAAACATATCCATCAAAATAACAAATATAAGAATTAAACATCATTCACTAATGCATAGTCCAAATGAGTAGCTAGTCTTACCAAGGAGGGTTATGACAATAGTGCTTAGACCAACATGCCTATGAATAAATTTTTCTTAAGGAACCCACATTGAGTGATTCACTCATCACTTTAAAACAAACATATCATTTTGCCCAACATATGGTCAATTGATTTGCTAGTTAACTTAGTGAACTACTCCTTCAACCAACTAACCAAGCCACTCCAAGGAAATTTTTGCCAAGGCCTTCTTAACTAGTGACTCGCTAGTAAAATCAAGATAATCACTTTTTTTCTCATGCAATTTACTTCGACATTAAAAAAAAATTCAAACTTCCAAGAATCAAGCAAATCATTCCATATTTCAAATGAATCACTCTCTAGGTTGTCTTAATTCCTCCCCAACCGAAATTTGAAAGAAATTATGTTTCTTTCAAAAACCATTCATCTTCTATTTTCTCCCACCATGGATAATACCTCTACTTTCACCAATTCTTCCACACCTAAAGCTAACTTGTATATTTGCTAGCCACCACTATTGATCCTCTAGTACTAAGCATAAAAATACCAATACACATAGGATCATTTGAAGTGGGATCTTTTAAAGATAAGGGAAATAATAAGTTAAAATATAAGAGGCCCTCCCATCCTCTTCAAATATCCAAGGAGTTGTTTGATTAACCTTATAAAAAGGTAGAGGAGAAAAATACAAACACTATATGGGAAATGCATGAAAAGATATCCTTAAGAATTTCAAACTTGGGACCAAAATAAACTTTTGTAGCATAAGTCAGGTTTGGAACTCATAACTAATAAACAACCTAGTCCAACAAGTTTGAAATCATCTAGAACTTATGGAAGCATATGTCAAAAGATATTATTTCACTAGAAAGAGCATCAAAACCCCTCGATGGACAAAAGAGTCTTTTTCATATGAAATGAAGACATAAGAAATATGTTAAATGTAGGTAATGACCCAGTCATATGTTTCATGTGTAACTACAAGACCTAGAAATACTATTGTTACCACTTTTACCAAATAAATGACAAGATTTCTTAATCTCACATCTAAATAACCCAACCAAGGCTATGAATTTTATCATCTTTCTAGCATTAGACTAGTTCAAATATGATGTCTAGTTAGTCTTATCTAGGATTCCATAGATTCTTAGTAATTATATCCATGGGTTTATGAAGAACATGTTTTCTTCCTTCATGCATTCAAGAACTATACAAATATTTACAATTATTGACTACACTAGATATATGGTAGACCAAATGAAACCACTTGAAGGAGCTCAAGGAATAGAGAAAATTCACCTGTACCTCCTACCTAGTTTATCTCATATTATATCAGAAGGAATGGTTATATTCCCTCTATCTTGACCAAATAGGGTTAGATGACAAACCATTATCCATGGTGGATTTCATGAACTTGCCTTATTAAGAAGCATGAATTTTTTTTTACTATTTCTATGGCACAATACATAATGTTATCATGTAAAATATGAAAAGAAATGTGCCAAAGTTAGTGGATGAGGAACGAGACTTGTTGCATTTATAAGAATGGTTTAATAGATATTATTACCTAGGGATATCATACTCATTCATCCTCATAATCAATTTTTTTGTAATCTATTTGAGATACCAACACACATGACACACTATTTATTCAACCTTGAATATGTTAGGTAGCTCAACAATGTGTTACTAAGGTATTTTAGGGGGAAAATAAGACCACCTTCTACTTGTTTAAAAAATTAATTATGAGGATTACACCAAAATTGTTAGAATTTTGCATGGTCATAAAGGAGATGTTGAGGGAAATGGAACTAGAACCACTTCAGGATGTTTGGTCCTATGATCTAAAGGGATACTTCTAAAAAGTAATTGAAATACAAGGGTTTGTACACCTTATTCACACTTAAAATAAGATGTAGAATTGTGAATGATCTAAACCTATTTGAAGTATCCCAAGCCACTTTAGGAAGCAACCAAGGGTATGAAGATAAATTTCAACAATGGTACACCACCTGCTCATATAAGTACACCTTCTTAGTTGATGCAAAAGTTAAGAATAACTTTTATATTGATATAAAAAGCAACCATTGAACATTAGATTATCTATAAAAAGTAGGATTATTGAGGAAGAAGATGCTCACCTAACAAAGAATGCAATTTGAAATTGAAAAAATAACAAGGCTAGTGCATGATGGTGCTTTTAATAATCAATTCTTATTAATCTAGGATAGAAAACATAGGAGGAACATTGAGTAATAGAGAATAGTAATAGAATCTATAAAGATCCCTATAAGTCCACCTCCCACCTTAGTGTGTAAATTTACAATATATATGGTTACAATAACAATAACTATTGTAAGCACCATAGTACAAGTGATGACTATGATGATAATCCAAAAATAAGAAGAGAACCCATATGAGTCAATTTTTTGAAAGCTAGCGATGTAAGAAATAAAGTAACAATGAACCACCCATATTGAGGAGGGGTAAATATTTTAAGGAATTTGTTCCAAGTTGATGAAAATCATAAATATTGATACCACTACCCTATCTACCACTTTCTTTTTCTTTTCCTACTACTCCTTTCCTCTCTATTTCTATTATCACTTCTTTTCCTAACTCTTCTTTTATTGCACTTGCTTCAAAAACCACTAGTGTTACCATTAGTTCTTTCAAAGGCACAACACCTCCAACTACAATCCTCATCTATGAAACTATGTATATCATATTATCCCATTCACCTACCATATAAATTACCACTTCACAACCCCTAGTCACCTACACTATGAGCTCATCCCCTTCACAACTAGTCTCCCCACTAGCTAAAACACTAGCTCAATTTACAACAAGGAAAAACACCTCCATATTACCATACACCATCATTTTTCCACAACCTGATTTGCCTACTACCTTATCATGTTCCATGCCACCTCATCATACAATCAAATAAATTTCTTCTATAGGCAATGCCATTACTCACATCCATTCCTATGATTGATCCTACAAAATCAACCCTAAAAAGTAGCACAACTATAAGACTCAAATACATATTCTTGTGGAGTATCATAAGTGAGCACAAAAAAAATATACAAGAAATATTTGATACCATTTGAGAAAAAAATTACAAAAGTAATATTATTTGAATATTTAACTAAAGAAATTACAAGAAGCCCAATACGATATGGGTCAAAAATTATTTGAGCTCCAAGAGAAAATAGTCAAATTGAAAGAAGGAACAATGACAAACCAAGGACAAGTCTCTAAAATCAAGAGGGTGAAATACCTCTAATTTCACATCAAAGCCAAGGTGACAAGTTTCAAGAGGTATATTAAATTTGTAGCTAATGTAGAGAACAACCTCATCTAGCTAGTTACAATCATCAAGTAAACTTAAGAGGAACTGGATGCCAAAAGAAGGTACTACAAGGTACTCTAACTATTGGCCATGATGATGGAAACTTAGGCATAATAGTTGAAAATAAATAGAAAAACTCTCAAAATTGTTGAATAAATTACTTGATGCTAAAAGAGACCTCTAGATATGAAAGGATGTGATGACCTCTCTAAAATACCCCATACACAAATTGAAGAAATAAATATAGGGACTAGTCAATACTAGAATACCTAATGTACTCAACCCTCAAAAGAAAATCCTAAATGATGATATCACTAAATAAATTATTAAAGAGAAAAAGACCAAAGTTGAAGTTTCAACAACAATGAAGCAAGCCAAACAACTAGAGATATTGCTAGTCAAACTACTAGAAATGGTGAGCAAACAAGATGGATTATCCAAAAATCCATATGACGATTTAGTAGGAGATGCAAAATATCTTGTGAATTTCTACCTACTAGGAAGTGAGGAAAAATAGAAATTTTTGAGGCTTATACCATGAAAATGAGATAAGAAGATCCAACAATTTTGTAATTTTATTATAAAGATTTCAATTTTAAATACTTCATATCCAAGGATGAAGGAAAAATCTAGGATCTCTCACTAATTAAGATTGGTACTTGTATATAGATAAAATTATACCATATAAATTACACCAATCCTTGATAGAAAACCACAACAAGAACAAATCAACCATAATAGTTGACTAAACCTTACAGTTTGTAGTCAAAACCTAGCAATAACAAATTTGCTGCCTTAGAGCAAATTCAATAGAAATAAAATATGCTTTTCAACCAACATATTTACATCTAGTCCAAATTGTCTAGCTCCATGATGGATTTGACTTCTAACAATTAATTTCATGAATATGTCATGTTAGCAAACATGTTGGTCTTGTATTCATGTTCAACATGCAAAAAATTGAATCTTACCTACAGTAGCCAGTTAAGGTACACATCATTACTTCCTACCCCTCTAACATTGTAGGCAATCAACAACTAGGTATGAAGGTAGCTAAATTTTCTCCAAATACCAAAATCATTCTCAATAAAGGGATTAATTTATTGTGGACCACTTTGTTTGCCATTCAATCCCAATTAGTAGTCCAATCAACCACCTATCTCATACCTCCCTTTTGGAAAACCCCCAAGAGGTCCAATTTCTATAAATTGGTCCTTTTGGATGGCACTTAATAGATGGATCTTTATGCATTGAAAATATATCAAACTTTAACATTGCAATAACATAATGGAGTGCTACCAAAATTCTATCATGAAGATGTTTTAAAGCAAAGGGGCATCTTCTGCTTTTCATCAAATTTTGATGATATCATATTTTGTTTTTTTATTTTGATAATCACTTAATGATTAATATTCTTATCATTTAACTATTTTGTATGCATATATTATTATTTTGTATCTATATAACATGTTGCATGATCAATCATCTTTCTTTTCTAGTTTTTTAGGTGTTTGAAGAGGCCAACAGGTTAGGGAGTTTCCTTTAGGTTATTAGGATAACAATCAAGAAGGATTTGTGATCTTAAAAAACAAATAATTTTATATTTTTTTCACTTTACATGAATTATTTATCTATACATAATATAGGCAACATATTCACTATAAACACTTACGTTCCTAATTACATCATTGTGCTCCCTTTTGTCTTAATAGTTGTTAAAATGAATACACCACCTAGGATTGTTATAACTATCCACTTGAGATATTTCATATCTCCCTACCAATAAATCATCTAGTTCAACTATATTTACTCATTTGTATCCTTCCAATAATCTTGATAATATTAAAACTTGATTATTTCTCTCAAATAGATTGACATATGCATTTTAATGAATTCACCATCTACAAGGTTTCTAGGTGTCAAGTTTGCTATAAACATATCAACATTAATTTCACAAGTTTTTCAAATTTGATTTTATGTATAAGTAGGGGTTTGAATATGCCAATAAGGAAGTTTCATGCTTATTTCTATTTGGTAGACCCCCAAATTATAATCTATCTCTTTTGTAGGTTTTAGCAATTTTCCAGGCACAAGGTTTATAGACGATGTATTTTTTAGGGGTCATATTTGCACATATTTGGTGTATTTTCTTCAAAAACTAAAATACGTAATTACACCTTGATATTTTAGTTTTTATTTTGCATCATAGGCTATTTGATAGTTGTTTTTCTTGTATAATTGTCTTCATTTTTAAAAATAATTATAAAGGGAAAATTCAAAAGAACCTTAGCATAAGTATCTTATTTCACTTTCTTGGGTACTCAATTTGAATCACATATATTTTACATTAGGATAAGTTATATGTTTACATATCCATTTCACCCTTGCATTTAAAAGAATAAAATAAAAGTTTATTTCAATAGTATATATGGAACGCATTGAAAGAAAAATCACATATAGGATAGTATCTTTTATTTTCCATTTATGTTCATATTGCATTGCATTAACATCTTGTTCATTAGTTCCTAGGATAGACTATAACCTATGTGTTTTCTAAATTATATATATCATACTATATTAGGGAAATCTATTAGCCCTTGGTGAACTCAAATATTTCACTAAAGATACAAATATTACACAAAGTCTAGTCCCAACGATGGGCTAGTAGTAATAATCTCATGTCTAAGTGAGGATAGCCCTCAATGGAATGAATCCAGTGCCAACATCCCCATGTGCCTTTTTACATCCCACATATTTGGTGAACCTAATATGGATACATCACATAGATTCTATTTAAAAATATTTGACTTAGGACTTTAATATTAATCAAGATAAATTTTACTACACATAATCAAGATCATTTAATCTTGTTTGCTTAGTCAAATCACATAAAATCAAGATAATAAGAACACAGCTAAATTTTAGTCCTACTAGGGGAAATTTGATGATCCCTTGAGTAACTTGACATATGAACCTTGAAGGTTGTCTCCCTTGGATAGTATATTATGAGGGGCTAATGAGATTCATAAGGAGGGTTGCTTTTCCAAGGTGACATAAGGATATAAAACATCTTCTCTTCTTTGCTATAAAAAATCTCAAAATAAAACTTAATAAATTGATCTTCTTTCCTTATTTAACCATATCTAAACCTCCATATATAACTTGAAACATTGTGAAAAAAAGGGTATTAAATATTATTGCTTTATCTAAACTTCTATAGAAGCAACCTACAATAAAAATCTAATCATTGAGGAAGAAGACGAATAAACCCCTCCTTCCATAACCCTTTAACCTACTCATAATGAACAATAAGAAGTAATGTTTAAATCTATGGATCATCTAGCTACTTTCCTATGGGAAAATAAAGAAACCATGGATTCATTGTAAGGGAAGAAGAAATGGCCATTTTCATTGCACAAGAACTTCTCTTAGAACTTCCACAACAACCTATATCTAATACCATGAGTGATCAACAATGAGACTCAATTGTTACCATAAAATTAGGATGGAGGTCAATAAATATCCCATATTCCTCAAGAAATTTAGGATGTATGCCTCCCAATATAGAGCCATTTAGGCTTAAACCCCTTGTATATCAACATGTAATTTATCCACAAGTCAAAAATATGGATGTTTTTCCTAGTAAAACTAATGGTTCAAATGTGATTATTTCCAATCCATTCTTTGGAATGCATATTACAACCAATATCCCCTCAACTAAATATCCTATTCAAAATAATTTTATAATTAATAACATAATAATCCTTTTTGTATCATCCCATTCAAGTGCTTAGTATTACCCTTTAGTCAATACTTAATCTTAGTCTATAGCACCATTAGTTCCTTATATTGGATTACAGGATATAAATTCTAGGCTAGAAAAATTACAAAAGAAAACTACGAGTTTAAACAATAGTTGGCCTCTAATCATGGAGGTACACTAGAAAATATTCTTATAGAGATTGTTGAAATGAACTGATATATCCTACTTTAACAAATAGACCTTATAATTTGAAATTTGTGCTACCAAATTTTCAAATGTATTAGGGTGAAGGTGACCCCATAGAGCACCTTTAATTTTAGTTGAATGCTACAACATAAAATATGATGAGATAGTATTACTAAAGCTCTTCCATACAAGCCTTAGTAGTGATGTATTAGAATGGTTTTACCAATTGCCCCACCACTTAGTTAATATTTTTTTGATATGGATGAAATATATATTTAACATTGCATTACCTGTATTATAGAAAAATGCATAATTCATGACCTATATCAATTGAAATAAGGGAAAATTATTATCTCAATGAATTCTTACTTTGATGGAAAGAATTGGTTAAGAAACTTCATTTTTCTCTACCACATAGAGATCTATTTATTATCTTTATATGAAATTTACAATAACATATTTCAAATCCCTTAGAGATGAAATGTGTTGTATATTTTTAATATGCAATAGATCTCATAAAATAAATGGAATCCTCCCTTTAGCATAGAGGGCAACTAAAAACCAAGAATGAATATGAGAATCCATATTCTTCTAACACTAAAGTATATTATAAAAACATACATGTCATGGGTGATGATATAATTAAATCTCACCCCAACAATGATCCTAAGACAAGTATCTATTAGTACCACTACAATATTAAATAAATTAATTCTAGTTGACTCAAGAAAAGCCTAAAAAATTTACTAAATTCAACTAGTCTCTATATTCTATGCTAACACAATTTTTGGATGCTAAGATAATAGAGCTACCCCCTATAAGGAAACATAAAACTAATAGGAAAAATATTTCTTAGTTTAAGGCTGACCAACAAAGTGCTTGTCATCACACTAACAATCATAACACAAAAAACATATCACTCTTAAAAATGTGGTATGAAACCTCATCGATGAAGGTCATCAAGTGGTAAATTATCCTAAATAAGTAACACATTACAACCAAGTTTTATGGATATTTTAGGACCCCTTACCCAAACATAGACAAAATTATGGTAAACATATCCAATATAGGATTGTCCCCCCACCAAATTAAAATATTGTTGGGATAATTTATGTTAGCATTGTGTCTAGAAAAAAAGCTAAGGAAAAGGGTCAAACCCCTAAATCACATTTTAATCCTCCCTTAGTATTATGACCTAGATGTGCTACTTCTCCTAACGAACCTCCTTTGGTTATACAACCTCAAGATAAAATAAAAATATTTTAACCTCTAGTAACAATTAGAGGACACCCCTACTAAAATTTCCTTACTTTAGTTGTTGAAAACCTTTCCAATCCATAGATAAATCTTTTTTAAGCTTCTAATCAAATGGAAAATACCTAAAAATGTTATCCTTTATGATCTAGATAATGTGGTAGGGTACCTAAGTGTGAACCATGCCACCATATCCTTCTTCAAGTATGACATTCCACTAGCCTCTATGTTTGTGGAGATCCCCTTGTATATCACTTGTAACATTCATAAGCAATCCATTAAAATGATTCTCATTAATAAGGTTCATCAATAAATGACTATAGCCTTATATTCATCCATAAAATAAGGACAAAAAAGGAATACTTAGAAAATTTAGACATTGTCATAAAGGTATATGACAATGAGGAACAAGAAGCTGCTACAACTTTAGTTCTTTTGATAAAAGTGGGGCCTCAAATTTTAAATAATTTATTTTATGTGTTTCCCTATGAACTAAACTATAATATCATTTTATGATGACCTTGGATCCATGTAATGTAAGTTTTTCCCTCAACTTACCATCAATGTATCAAATTTGAATATAAGGGTAAGTTGTATAGCATAGTAATTGATAGAGATCTATTTACCTATTACTAGAATATCCATTCAAAGAACCAAAAAGCTCAACTATGCCCTTTTTTAAATACTTTTCATCCCTTCATAGTCGATACCTTAAGGTTTGTCCCATCAAAGGAAATAAGCATCAACCAAGGAGAAGAGAAAATTAGTCAAGCCATGAAAAAAGGTAAAGAAAAGGTTGAGGATATAAAAAATATAAACCTTAATTATCAATAACATGAGATATTTGACTTAGAATTGGTTTGGTTTCCTCTTTCAGGTTTAAATTCAATATGAGGAATGATTGTGCAAATAAAAACTTGCACCTTCATTTTCGTAGGAATAACCAATGAGGAGAGAATACATGGAACTAATCTATGACCAATAGAATAAAAATATACTTCATATTATCTCTCTAATATTTACTCTATCCCCAAGCAAATTCTTTTTAACTTTGGATACAAGGGAAAGGGACTAGGAATTTGAGAAGAGGTATTAAGAAGCCTCTAGAAGCCCAAATTTGGTCTGATAATTGTGGGTTGGGATATTTCCCCAACCATAATTAAAGGATATTTTTCTCCTCTTTAGAGAGAAAATATGATGAAGAGATATTCCTTTTCTCATCTGAACCTAAAAAGAAAACAACTCTAATAGAGGGTCTAGACTAGGATGAAGAGGATGATAATGGAACTTCCCCTTATTTTCTAATCTATTTTTGTACTATGCATAAATCAACACCATAAGTAGTAAGCCTATTGAGTATATTAGGCAAAATTCCAATGATAGTCTTGAAAACGAGAATAGATTAATTTCATCACAAGAAGACAAACTAATGACATCCCAATTGATAGCAAACCTTGTATTAATATTACACATAAATTATTGTGGGGTGAGAATTTTACCCGACAAACCTCTTAGGGATAATAATTATAATTTCCCCCATCAATAATATGTCCCTATTAAATGGAATCTCTCTTTATTCACACATCCCTCATAGTCATCCAACACTGAATAATGGATTTTAGATGGCAATGAGCTTCAACATCAAGGGGTCTTACCTGCCCCTCTACAATATGAAGACTAGTCAAATATATTAATATAAGAGACCATAAATATTAACATAGGATCATATTACAGACCAAGAATACTAAAGTTAAGGAAATTCCTAAATTTAGAATAAATAAAAGCATTTACAAAGCTCTTAACCAATTTTTAATTAGATATGATGGGACTAGATCCATCCCTAGTCTCTCACCACTTGGTGGTCAAGCTTGACACTAAGTCGATGAAACAAAAGTTGAGAAAGATGCACCCTAAGGTTGCTCTACTAGTCAAAGTAAAACTCTAAAAACTTTTGGAGGTTAAATTGATCAAAGCTATTGAATTTTTTGATTGGATCTCAAACATAGTTCTAATCGCCAAGAAAGAGGGTTCTATGCAAGTGTAAAAAAAAATTTAAGACATCAACAAAGTACATCCTAGGGAATATTTTTCTTTAAACAATATAGACATGATTGCCAAATTTATTACTAGTTGTGCAATGCTATCCTTTATGGATGGATTTTTTTGTTACAACCAAATTTGCATAGCACCAAAAGATCAAGGAAAAACAAAGTTCACTACTCTTTGGGGTACCTTTTGCTACAAAGTTATGCCTTTTGGTCTAAATAATGTTGGTGCAACTTATCAATGCACCATGACATATATTTCATGATATGATGCATAATATCATGGAAGACTATGTTGATGATCTTCTTGGATGATCAATGAAAAAAGAGGACCATGTTAAAGATAAAAAAAAATGAATGGCTTAAAGAATATAAGGTGTCTTAAGCCCTCAAAATGTATATTTGGAATATATGGTAAATTATTAGAATTTGTAGTGTCTAGGCATGGCATTGAGGTACATATTTATAAAATATTGGTAATAACCAACAAGCCACCACCTCAAAATCTAACAAATATTATAAGTGTACAAGGTATACTTTAAGAAATTTAGAGATTCATATCCCAATTAGTAGATAAATTTCAATCCTTTTCAATACAATTACAAAAAGATATCAATTTTTATTAGGATGAGGAATGTCAAAAATATTTTAACACTTCAAAAATATACCTACTATCTCAATAAATACTCATTCTAGCCAATCCCCTTAGGCCACTGTTGTTATGTATTTTAGTGATAGTTCATGCCTTAGGTGCTATGTTGGCACAATATGATTAAAAACATAGAGAAATTGTTGTGTACTATATTAGTAGGACCTTTGCAAATTGTTGTAATACCACTATATGGTCAATGATCTAAAATAGGTGAATTTTCTTTTGAAAATATAGAATGATAAAGACAAGAGGGTTTGGCAGTTTTGAAGGTTATGGTAGGCTTTGAGGGATAACGATAAAGTAGTGGAGAATAAGAAGGCCTTGATCTAGGCATTCTAGATGAAGAAAAAAATCCCCAAAGGCATTTTGAACCAGTGAAGTCTTGGGTCAACATTCTTAGAGGAAATCAACAAGTTCACAGGGAGGGTTTTAATCTCTAGCCTACAAATAAAGAGCTTTTGATTTTAAACAAGTTAGAAGACTTAGTGGTTGATCAAGGAAGTATATATTTAGTAGGAAAATTCATTGGGGTCAAGCTAGAGATAGACACCATAAGAAAATGGGTAGGGGAGAAATGGAGGCCACTCGACCATTTAGGAATCATAGAATTACCTTACAAATTATTTTAGGTAAAACTCAACTATCCAAAAGATAGTGACAAGATTCTTCAAAAATGGCCATGGTTTTTTTATCGTGGAGGAATATTCCTCAGAAAATGGAGTCCAAATTTTAATTCATTTTTATAAGGTATTGAACTAGCCCTAGTTTTTTTTTGGTTACCTAGTCTCTTTATTTACTTTTGACATGAGGAGATCCTAGTTGGTATTGCTAATAATATCAACTACCTAGTCATGATGGATCCTACCACTCTAACTAGGTATGGAATGCTCTTTACCAAAATTTGTGTGAACACTAATCTAATTCAATAACTACCAAAAACTATCAAGTTCACATCCAAGTATGGTTCTTGGAACTAAATTATAGAATACAAAAACCTAACAACTTGTTGTGGGATTTGTAATAAAATGGGGTATCTCAGGGCTAACTATATTCCCATTGTAATAACCCAAAAAATAGATGGATCAAAATAAAAATAGCTAACAGTGGGAAAATGGAAAACCCCAACCATAAAGGTATGGTATATGAAGCCAAGGGTTTGAATCAATTAACTAGAATGAGATGAAAGGAGAAGAAACCACCTGAGGAAGGAGAAATTGATGACTCGACAAGTAAGGTAAACTGATCAACCCTAAATTTGAATGTTAGAGAAAATTTTCCTCTCTCAAACCATTTTTCATGCCTTAATGATGTATAATATAGCCCACCTTCTAGTAAAGGATTAGATGTTGTTGAGTTATCCCCAAATATTGTTCAAGATCATGGGGTCTCTCTGGAACAAGTTAAAAATATAGTAGGGATTGGGACTCATACCAAAATTAAACAAATAGAGGAATAAAATAAATAAATATTAAAAGAGGTTCATAAGGGAAAACAAATCGTCAAAATTAATTCAAAGGTAATAGTGGATGTTGAGAATTAAGGGGGTCTAGGGAGGCCATCAAAGGTAATTATTATAAAAAAGTATTCAAATTGAGAAGTGGCTAATGGCACTCAAATAGTCTTAGTTTTTTTGGGAGGGAAAGACATCATACCAAATTTAAGTGATGAATATTGTATCTTGGAATATCTAAGGGTTAAATTACCTCTCAAAGTATTTCCTAGTGTATGCTTTAAGACATGAACATAACCCTGATATGTTTCCTTCAAGAAATAAAATTAGATAATTTGAAAGTTGATAGAATTAAGGCCTTAGTGTAGAAAGAGGAAGATATGGTTGTCAGTAAGGCTAATGGTGCCTTAAGAGATTTTATTTATATTTGGGATAAAAAAAATATAGAAGGTTTTCTGGTGGTCAACACTATGTGGTTCATCATAAATTTTTATCATATTTTAGATGCCAAACATAACTAGTTGTTAAAAAATATTTACACTCCAAATATAGTTGTAGGTAGAAGGAATCTATGGATAGAACTAATTCAAATAAGAAACACCTTTCAAGGAATACCTTGGATCTTATTTAGGGATTTCAATTCCTTGCTCAACCCTTTGGATAAGAAAAGTGGATCCCCCTTTCCCTCAAAAGGAATGCAAGAGTTTAGATATTTTGTGAACTCCAATGAGCTTATGGATATGTATTTGTGAAGGTTCTAGTATACATGGAGTAATAGACATCTAGGGGAACAATTAATTCAGATCAAATTGGATAGAGTATTGGTTTCTCAAGAAGGTTTGACATTGTTTGGTGATTCAATTCTCACCACTCTTCCAAAAATAGGATTAGATCATAGCTTAATTTTTTAGGAAATAGTGGAGAAAAAAAGAAATTCAATATCCCTTTTGCATTTGAATTAATATGGCTGAAGAATGAATATTTAGCACCTAAAATTGAAGAATGGTGGAAAAAAGATATAACAAGTCCTAAACTGAATCAAATCTTTGGGAAGTTAAGATACATCAAGCAAAACCTAAAGTTGTGGAAAAGAACAATGTTTGGAAACTTGTTTTAAAATAAAATGGAACTCATGAAATAGCTAGTAGAAATAGATAAATATATAAGCCAAGAAGGAATGTTGAAAGAGACCAAAAGAAAAGAGCGTAAAATTGTCTAAATATCGCAATAGTCTAGCTTGTGAGGAATTTCACTAGAAATAAAAGTCAATAATATGATAAATAAAGGAGTGTGACCATAATACCAAACTCTTTCATGTATCTACCCTTCACCATCATAGTTGTAATAAGATAAAAGACATTTTGAAACAATATGGTTCCATTAGTAATAATCTTGAAGAGATCAAGACTGGAGCTATGAACTATTTTGAATAGCTCTTAGGGCCTTCTAAAGATGTTGAATTGGTAGTGGTGGAAGGAATTTTGAGTCACATACCTTAGCTGATAATTAAAAATTTAAAATAGTACCTATTAAGCCCTTTCTCAAAGGAGGAAATAAAAATGCAGCCTTTGATCTTAGGGGTGATAGAGCACCAAGCCTAGATGGATTACTTATTGATTTTTTATAATATTTTGGAAATATATGGGAAAATATACAAGGGAAGCTATCTAGGAAGTTCAAACTTCTCATATTATCCCTTCAAATGGTAATTAAACCTTTCTTACTTTGATTCCTAAGATCATAGGGGCTAGAGACTTCAAACAATTTAGACCTATAAGCCTATGCAACATTGTGTATAAAATATTAACTAAAATTCTTGCTAATTAGCTTAAGGTGATCCTCCCATTCATTATTGATATTAATCAAGGAGGTTTTGTGAGAGGTTTACAAATTCTAGATGGAATCATCACTATCCATGAAGTTATCCATTCCATAAATAAAAGTGACTATTGAAATTGGAAATGAACAAAGCCTATGACCATGTTTCCTAGACCTTTTTAGTCAAAGTAATGGAGAAGTTTGGATTTCATATGAACTTTATTGATCTCATATTTAGTTTTATTTCTAATGCTAAATTCTTTGTGTTGGTGAATGGGGCAACAATAGTCTATTTTAATAGCAAAAGAAGTCTTCACCAAGGTGATCCTTTATCGCCATATTTGTTCATAATTATTGTTGAAGCTCTAGATAAAGGCTTATCAGTGGTGGTACAGGATGGTATTTTGGAGGGTTTTTAACTAGATTCCATAATTGAACCTGTAGATACCTAAA
The DNA here is from genome assembly GCA_028583015.1 of Wollemia nobilis. Classification (NCBI taxonomy): domain Eukaryota; kingdom Viridiplantae; phylum Streptophyta; class Pinopsida; order Araucariales; family Araucariaceae; genus Wollemia; species Wollemia nobilis. The sequence continues at coordinate 19,584,033 of JAQPPZ010000521.1, forward strand.
AGTCACACATTACTATACCTACATACTTGTAGATCCTTTTGGACACTTGTAGGTTCACATAGATCATCCTAGGTACCCCTAGGCTATCGTAGACCAATGTAGACTATTGTAGATCCTCATAGATATGTGTATATTGTTTTTGTCATCTGTAGTCATGCGTAGACCATCATAGTCATGCATAGTCATGTGTAGATCATCATAGATTATAGTAGCATTGCATAGACTTCCACACACCACTTTGCTAGTTTTTAGATCCAAAACCCTAATAAGTTAGCAAAATCACATCACAATCATCTCCCATGCATTGGGATACCTTCCATTAGCTTCCAAAGGTGATACAGAGCCTCGTTGCACTTAAGAGGCCCCCACGGGACTATTACTTGGAAAAAGTAATTATTAAGTTAATTCATAAATCTAATTTTAAGTTGACTTCACTTAAAGGTCACCTTTAGGGCTAAAAAGGTTAATTAGGTCCTTAATCCCTAATTAAACCTAATTACTCCCTACCACATTTGTGTGCACTAGGTTAGTTAGGATATTTCTTAGGAAATACTAACCTAACCCCAAACCTAACCTAGATTTTACTAACCCTAGTTAACCATAATCTCTCCTCACACATGTGTGAGGATGAGATATTTCCTAGAAGGAATGTGAGGAAGCCACCTCACAAACAATAACATAACCTTCATGGGATCTAACCTAGGACTTAGTTATCCTAACTACCCCCCCTACACCTTGGGTTTTCTTATAAATAGTGGGCCTAAACCCTCATTTATCTCTCTCTCCACTTATGTCCAAAGTACAAAAACTCTACCAAAATACATATAGAAGCATATCAAAGTAGATCTGAACCTAAATATCAACAATACAACACCTAAGGAACCTCTCCACTGAAGGGTTTCTACAGAACAACACTCAATGTCTTATTTGCCTCTTGCCCTACAAATTCGATAATAGTTCACCCCCTGGGTTGTAAATTTTGTCTACAAGCCCTAAATCAAATATAATTTGGGAGGTAAGCTTCATTTTGCAATTTTACAAGCCTCTAAATCATTTATTTTAATTTTTATCATGTTTTTACAGTTAATTTGTCTTTCTTACTATGCGGCTTGACTAAGGCAAGCCCCCCAATGAACTAACCATTTTTTGCAGGTTTTTCCTAGAAATAAGGAGAGAAAAAAATACAAACTACAACCCCACGATGGTACGCACACCCATCTATACTAAGGAATGTGAAAAGAAGGCATAAGGCCTATTGTAACATTTGTGAAAAGAAAGGAAAAGGGGAATTTCCCTATTTGTAAGTTATGCAAATCTTATCATGAATAAAATACATTATTTTTAATAGCATGTGTCTTTAATGTGTTGTTAGATCAAATGCAATCTTTTGGCCATTTCATTTTGGCACGCATGGTGGGATCCCCATAACGGATAGTGTCAGGTTAACTAGTTTTTGCAAATATGATATTATCCTTTATTTTTGTGTTTTCCAAGTACTAAATTTGACTGTCACAAAGATCTCCAAAGACCTAGGAACCACATCAAGCCTTCAAAACATATATTTGGGGTATCCAAACCTAGTTCACCCCCCACCTCATGAACCAGATCTCAATTCACCCCCTAGGTGGCAAAGTCAACCTACCAGCCTCAAAAGCCCCCAAAATTGTAGGGGTGAGCAGTACAAGGCCTAACGAGATCATCCACAGCATCAAAGTCTATGTATTCTTTTAAATTTGATCTGTTTTCTAATTTTTGGGTATGTGTGAAATTTTTACTAGTTAAGGCACAATATCTAGTAACAAATTTCCCCTTTCTTTGCATTTCCATTTAGTTTAAGTATCACTATAATTACAAAACCTATCAAAATTCTAGCAACTTTAAATTTTAAGATTTCATGTAAATTTTAATTTTCCCTTTTCTAATTTGCATGTATAAAGTCCTTGTGATTGCTTGTCTATACTTGCATAAATATTCATTGTGATTACTACATGTTTTCACACACATTTAGGGACACATAAACCCCTTCCTTCATGCCTTCGTATTGCATGTTTATATGCTTTGAAAATAGAGTAAACTTATTTCCCTAAAGGCATCTAGGATTAGATTATTTGTTCACAGAAAGCATTTCATTCTAGTATTTTGCTTTCATAAAATGCATATAGGGCTAGCATTTGATTTGAAAAGGTAATTGTAGGCCCAAAATGGCCACATACTTAGTAAAATTTTATATAATTTTGACTAAGTGATAAAATCATCATTTCACAAACCTTGCAGTATGCTTTGAAGTGAAACCGGGTTAGAAGATATGAATCCGCTCAATAGTTAGTGAATTTTTCATGTTTGGAGCGATTCTGGGTGATTTCACTCCGGCTCTGGAATGATGGCAGATCTCAAATCCATAAAAGTTCCTAAGATACAATGACATCAGCAACAAAAAAGTATGGAATGGCATCTTTGTATATTGAATATCTGATTCCAGGAAAGTCCTTTTGTTTCTGACTCTGGATTAATGCTAACTTCAAATCTACAAAATTTTCAAGGATATGATGACGTCACTGGTAGAAAAGTGTGGATTGGTGATTCAAAGAATTAAAAAGTCTTTCCTTTCTATAATGAAGATAAGACGAGGTGGAAGAATAACGAAAGTGCAGATTCATGATGGAAGAAGTATGTGACTAGCTTCGGACCCAAATTGAAGAATATAATACAGATTGAAGAATATAATGTTGAATATAATAGATCCTAGAGTATATTCAATGTTCAGATATCAGAGATCCATATTGGAGATTCTGCTGCTTTTGATTAAAATATGACATCATAAATTTTAAAGCAGAATGGTATTTAGCTTGCGCCAGATTGAATCTGAATCATGTGATGAAGAGAATCAATGGTGAAGGTTAATCTACCAAATATTGGTGGTTTAAAAGATATTTTTGTGTTAGAATTTGTAACATTTGGCTAGAAAATGAAGCATCAAGGGTTTTCCAAGAAGATCGAACCAGAGGCAGTTATAGATCGACGGTGGTAATTCACTCCCAAGAAGGATCGACGGAGATGCATGATCTTTAAGGGTTTAAACTTCAGTTCCACTGAGCGATCAACAAGTTGTAGAGACCCCGAGCTACCATGGTAGAATTTTCTTTAGAAAAATTCCTAGAGGATGGACCAATGAGCTAATACTAGCTAAATATCTTTGATGTGCTATTGTAACAAGATATTTGGTATTGTTTATTGTTTATTGTAATAATAAAACTATAAGTAGAGGCCAAACCCTCATTTTTAAGGGTCAGCTTTATCGTTTTTGCGTGTACCATTGTAGATATTCCTAAATAGCTAAATGAAAGAAGCAATACATTACTCTTTGCCTCAAATTCACGTTCTCATGCTTGATGTCAGAGGTTCAGATTTCTAAGTTGCATTTCTGTAAATACTATGATGGTTAGTTTGTGCCAAATTTTGGATTACTAGCTATTATAAGTAATTGAAATTTGATTTTGAATTCATTCTATGTGGTTAGGAAGTATATTTATATGAAATCTAAGTGTTTGGTGAATTTTGTTATTTGGATTATCATTCCCTGGATATTGAAATTACTTGCTAAAACATTTCTCTGTTGTGCTTTAATATATGAAACAATATGTTTTGGGATAAATGTTGATCTGAATATATGTCCTTAGCATGGTTTTTTGGGAGTTTTTTATGGTACTGCAATGTTGTTAACCTATTCGTCCACTATTATCCACATCTCTCTAACCCTAAAATTCTCTTACCCTAAACTCCAGACCCCTAAATGAGCATAATTGTGTCAATAACTTGCTAAGTTGACAAGGAACCAGCCTACTATGAAGGTTGGATCGTAAACTCCTATTTTGGTCCATCCAATGTTGAGTGTTGAGCTGCAACTATCAGGTGCAAGCCTGGATAGAAAGTAGGAAGATAGACAGTCACAGTACTGAGTGAAAACTTGGTGCAATTCAATTTCCAATTGTCTTTGGCACACCCTGTGGGACAGTTTACAAGGAACACGAAACACATCTAAAGAGTTATTGTTATCTCAACCTGAAGGAATCAAGATTTTGTGAATTGTCTTGATCTTATTAGCAGAGAAAAGAAAGTTTACATGGTGACTTCCTAGTCAGAAGATCCTGAAAAAGAATTGTAGACCAGTACCCTTTCAAGTATACTAGGTATTTCAAGAGGAACAACCCTGATTATTTCTTTCATTCTAAGTTACCTCAAAGAGGGGCTACTGTTATCAAAATTTTAGATCAAGATTTTATTGAATAAGAAGAACTTCTGGAAGAAAACCCAATAGTTCCCCCAAGAAGGTCTGTAGATAGAAATATGAAACAAAATGTGGTTCCTAATCATCCACTACAAAAGTACCCTAACTGGGATTCAACTGGGCCCCTTAGATTAACCCAAATGGATGCCATACCCCAGGCTATATCTAAGGCAACCCCCATGTCTGATGGATTTGGGAAAATATCTTATGAGCACTACCAAGATATCTTGAATCTGGCAGTAATCCACAACATAAAAGAGAAAAATATTATTTCCAGAATTCTAACCCTGTACTTTTGTGGAAAGATATTTCATTGGTTTAGAACTCTAGAAGATAATTCTATCACTTCATGACAATCATTGGCTGAACCATTCATAAAATAATTTAATGAATCTGTTGATTCATTTTCTCTACTAAATCAGTTTACAACCATGCAAAAAACCCAACAAGAATCTATCTTAGATTTTAATTTGAGATTTAGCAGAACATAGAAGAGAATTCCTCCCATTGCTATACCAATTGCATGTTTGGATTACATGTATTATATTCAAGCCTTGGTATCAGAGCTATGTTTGCAAACACAATAATCTAGAGTAGAAACCTTACCCCAAGTTTATAATGTAGCCATCCATGCTAAAAATATCTTGATCAATGTGGGAAGAATTCCCCCAAAACCGTGTTGCCCTATAACTCAAAAACCAATAGTGGCCATGAGCAACCCACAAATACCTCCTACATGGACCCCCTTTCTTTGCCATCTCCATATTCGCAAATGAATATGATTTTTTGTCTAAACCTGTGTCCTCTACACCTCCTTTTCCTCCCCTTCCTTATCAACCTTCTCAAGAATTCTTTGCTATTCTGGATATAAAAAGTACCATGAAAACTCTGAGTAACAGAATTAATTCGATGGAAAAGAGAGATCAGGAAAGGTCACAACATAAGATATTCCCATATGTAATCAAAGACCAAAGGCCTATGTAGACAACTAAAATGCATCATGTCGAGGGCGACTACTCATATGGACATTCTACAAGACCATATGGAGGATCTTGGACAAACTCCAAGATAGAGTAGTGGTTCTAACCACTCAGTTTGGGCTTCTTGGCCTAATCAGTCTGAACCGTAGCCTAGAACTATGGTGTATAGGTTGAACCATGGCTGAGGCCTATGGTTTACAGTCTAGACCATAGCTTTAACCTGCGGTCTTAACTAAAGTTCAGTTGGCCTTCATCCAAGCCAAATTGGTTTGAACAACCATTTGTTCTAGAAGAAGGTGATTAATGGACAGAAGATTCCATAAGCTTCCATTCCAATTGTCCTAACCACCTCTTCTTGATCTTGGCTTCTCCATAAAGCCACCCCTAGCCCTAGGGCATCCTATAAATAACCCCTCCAAATGGGGAGAGGATATAGAGAGTTGATTGATCAAGAGAGAAATGAAGCCTTGTAGAATTGCATATTGAATTCATATATTACAGAAGGCCACTTTGCTATTCACCCAAAGATCAATTTGCCATGGAAGTTCTAGGAGACTAGAAGGACCAAGAAATGCAAATATAGGAAAATGAAGGTCCATAATAGTGAATCAACTACCAAACCTATCATAAGGACACCGAAGGTGACCATTGAACATCAATTGGACAAGGATTTCAAACCCACTGCCCCTGATTCTAAGGTAAACTCACTTAATTTCTAACCATGGCTTTTAGCCATGGTTTACAGTGCAGATCACTCACCAGAGTTATGGTTTGCAGCAGAGGTATCACCATATTATTGTTTCTATTTTTTGATTGTCTAGTTAGCTTAGATTAGGCACTTTTATAGTTCAGTTGTAGTTTAGAAGATTTTTGACTGGTGGAATTAAGTTTAGAATAGTCTCATTGCATTTGCATCAAGTAGGCTTTAACAAATTCTTTATGTGCTTTCATGCTCTATTTCACGTAATTAGTCCATTCATTATTTAGCTGCTATCTTCCTTTATGCAATTCCATAAATCTTGATCCAATTAACATGGTTTAGAGATGCTTTCTTGAATATGTACTTTTAATGGTATCTTTATGCATTTTACCCAAAAGGGCCTCATCATGAGAGGTTGCCTATATTTTTGATGTTTTTATGTTGTTTCTTGATTGCAGGGAACAAATTCGAAGGATATTCAACCATCAAGTTCCTTCCCCAACATGAAGAAGAGGGCAACTCCACCCTAGAGTAGTTTGTGACTAGTTGAAAAGCAACATTAGTGCACTTACCCTATTGAGGGCTTTGGTATTGTATTAACTGTATCATAATTCAAGTGACCCTAAGAGGGGAATGATTGCAATTGGGGATTCTTTGCAAATATTAATACAAGAAACACTTATTTTGTTGAATCTATGCAATATTGTCATTAGTATATGCTTGGATGATTGAATTCGATTAATACAGTAGATAGGTGCATGCTTTTTGGTTAGATAAAAAGGTGATCATGGTGGAACTCTGCAATTCATGCGATCTAACTGTTGTTTCTTGATTTTGGGAATTTTAGGTACAGACCGCAGCTATCAACTATGGGCCAACAATTGAACCGTAGGTTCAACCCGTGGTTTATATTCTGAACCAAAGACCAAACCTACGATTTACACTTGACTACATAGACAATAGAAATTAGAGTGTAGATCAACTCAGGACCTAAGGTAGGCCCTATTTTCCACTCTCTATTCTATTTGTACTCTGTTTTTACAAAATACTTATTTTGAAATGCAATTAGGAAAAGAAAACTAAGAAAAAGTAAATCGATCATGTCCTAGTTCGTTTCAATTTGCATTTGTAGAAAGGTGATGCTAGGAAAAATAGATCTATGATTGCAGTTCACACTAGGCTACAGTGTGCTTGATATAGTGTTTGTATGGTTTACATGTGTGAGGCCCAATTAGTGGTCAATTATCATTGTAATGTGCATTGTCTCAAAGAGCATCTAGTATAGCTTACATTTTCATAATTTGAAATGTTCTTTCATTTGCATAGCATATAGAAAATGAGCATGAATGCTATATGATGCATCTCTTTTATGTACATTAAAACAAACCACACACACCACTTGGTACTTTAACGCTAGTGATTTGGGCTTGCCATCCAACCACTAGTAGGGTTCAACGATGGTGGGCATAACTTCCATCCGTCGGCCCAAATCCCGTGAACATTTTGGATAATAGACCAATACTAGATCTGAGAACCTTTTGTACCCTAAAATTTTTTTATGTATTCTCTTCAGAGGGTATAACACTGACTGGAGGAAAATAGGTGAGGATCTGGGAGGACCTGTGCTCCCTGACCATGTGTGGGCTTCATTACCACACATTATAGGTTGGATTACATGAATTGGAGTTCATAGCCAATTTTTTGAGTTGTGCGCATACAGGTGAAAGCCATTAAACTAAGAATAAAATCCAACAAGTTTTGCAAAACACGATAAGAGTTTCTACACTGATACAACAAATCTTGAAAACACATCAAACAGTTTAGGACTCATTTTCAAAATTTAATACAAGATAATCATTATTGTATACCTTGTTTTATTAATAATAAAAGATACATCTAGATGCTAGGTACACAATGGTGGATACACGGGGTGGTCGAAAAATGTCTAAACCTAACACCGATGACCAACCCCTAACCAATTCACAGAAACATGTGTCAATTCCTCACCCACATGAGTGAACCAAACATCATTTGGCAAGCATTAGAGGAGATAACTCAACACGAGGAGAACCTATAGAGCATACCCTGAATAGAGGAGCTTCGGTACACTCTTCTAGGCATAGGATAGAAAATAAAGTCTCTCAGCATGAGAGTGCTCCACTAAAGAGCTATTACCGAGACTACACTGCACGCATGTCCATGGGATCAGCCAAATATTTTGTTGTGCAGGGGACCAGATTGGTGCCCCTACCTACTAATTCTATAGAAGGATCCATACCTCCACCTTATGAGTATAGAAGGACTAGAGATCTACCCATTCAGGGGCAGGCAGACATGCTTGCTACCGAGCATAGGTCTACCCATACTCCCATGCGTGGTCCACCACACATGATCACCATTGATATATCAAAGGTGGGAGCTAATGGCACACCACCACATGAGCAATAGCAGTCTATACAGTTAGAGGGTCTAGGTAGTGTCTAAGAGTAGTTAGGTTGTAAGCCTTATGCTCCACCCACTCATACCTCGAGTGAGCATAGCGTAAGTGTCATTAGGACTACTAGATAGCATGGAGAGGCTTATAAGTGCCCTCATGTCACACACCCACTATATGCACATGGTGGTTCATAGTATAGGATACATCAGGATGCCAATGCTATATTCATAGATAGGGGAAAAGGCATAGCACATCAGTTCGATGGGTAAAAAACCCATAAGGTTGCTTGTACAGATCAAGGATACCATAGGCCTCCCACGGTTGATCGGATCGATAGATCACATCAATTGGTATCAGAGCAGAAATACCAAATATTCTAAGATCAATTGGAGGATGCTCACCTAAAGAGGTAGAACATTGAAGATAAAAACCTTCAAGTGTAGATGCTCATTATATAAAGGTTATATGAGAAGCACATGCATGAAGAGCGTATCCTTTCCCAGAAGGAGCATGTGGAGTAGGAGGATAGGCTAGATAGGACTAGCCTATATCCTCATGATGAGCATAGAGAGCATGTATATAGGAAGACTATATGCATCAAGAGAAAATAGAAACTTGTACTCATGCTAGTGCCGAATAGAGGGAGTGGCCACCGCTACTCGATAATCAGAGGTAGAGGTAGCATGAAGATGAAGAGGGAGATAGATACGAGTAAGAATATCTTGAGAGCTCCCGAGCTAAGGAGGAGGAAGAGAAATGCCCTCCATATCGTATGAGGAAGTGTTAAAATCCTGCTATAAAATAAACTCAAATAACACACTCTCACACAATTGCTTGAAAATAACTCACATAAACATCACATTAATATAACAGAAATTTGCATAAATAACAATATCACAATAGGACTGAATTGCAGGCCTCTTCGAGGGGGCAACCTCCTTCAATACTTCATTAATTTTGCAAAAGATGGTTACATTGGTGCCCTTTCAAGTATTTAAGGAGTTTCCTTCCAAGGTTGGCTTACATGCAAAATGCCACCTGGATTACATGCATAATGCCACCCGAATTACATGCATAGTGCCACTTTGAATTACATGCACAATGCCACTCGAATTACATGCACAATGCCACTCGGATTACATGCATAATGCCACATGAATTACATGCACAATGCCACCTATCTACCATGTGTTACATAAAAAGGGTGCCATTTGTCATGGGCACTACCTAAGCTAAAACTTAGAACATTACAAAATATTAATCATGGGTACTACCCACGTTCACTAGGAATTATTACATCATGGAAGTTATTACGTTAAGGGTTAGGATGAGATCCTAACATGCCTTTCTCCTTGAAGAAGCTTTGTACTCAAAGCTAAAAATGAGGAAACTATTGCTGAAGTTGATGGAGAGACTCCCATGTAGCATCCTCAGGTTGAAGTCCACGCCACTGAACCAGGACCTCTGTGATGGTATGGTTACGAGTTCGACGATACAGCAGCTGCTTTGGTGCAAGTAAGATGGAGCCTTCTTCATCCAATTCGAGAAGTGTTGATGGAACCTGTACCTTGGAGCTGCCCAAAATGTAGGAGGGAGGCGTGAGTGGAGGGTGCCCGTAAACTGCCTCTGGTGGCGGTATGATAGGAAGTGTTGTACCACCATTCAGCCAAAGAAAGCCATTTTTCCCAATGAGTAGGATGATCGGAGGCAAGCAGCGAAGGTAGGTTTCCAAGAAGTTATTAACAACCTCTGTTTGACCATCTGTTTGTTGATGGTAGGCTAAACTCATTGTGAGCTGAGTCCCCTGCAACTTAAACAACTCTTGCCAAAAATTGCTAGTAAGGCTGGGATCACGATCAGATACAATGGAGGTTGGCATGCCATGAAGGCAAAATATGGAGTCAAGAAAAATTTGGGCAATAGTGAATGCTGTGTAAGGATGGGTTAGGGCACAAAAGTGAGCATACTTTGAAATGCGGTCCACTACCACAAAAATAATAGACTTGTCTCCATATTTAGGTAGCATTTCTATGAAATCCATAGAGATGTCAGTCCACACCTGATCTGGTATCGGCAAGGGTGGAAGAGTGCCCGAAGAGTGCACTGTTTCTCTTTTCATCCTTTGACCTGTGTCGCAGTCTGCCACAAAACCTTTCCAAAATAAGGTGCGCTTGAGTCGCTCATAAGGTGGTCTGATATTGGGAGGTGTACTATCCGACAATAATGGAATGGCATGGTCGTGAGAGCGATGCAGTGGTAGTGTGATGGGTTCTGAAAATATGGTCGCATGTTTGTGGAGAATCTATTGCATGTCTTGTGGGATTTCACCCATTCGAGATGTGGATGGCTGGATGGAGAATAGTTGTACAATGACCCCACGTGATGATTTCTTTAGCAATTTCTCCATGCCGTTTGAACTAATAATTTGAGGTGTTCCTGTCAGGGAGCCCTTGATGATGTGTGTTTGTACATTCTGGAAGAACTGCATCCAAAATTTAGCAAAGTTCCAACTGATAGTGCCCAACGTACTCAACCATGGGCATCCCAAAACAATATCACATCCACCCAAATGGAGGGCAAACATGTCCTGCTTGAGTTCATAGTCCCCTATCTTGATTTGAACATTGTGACACTTTCCTTGACAAGATAAGGTTCCCCCATTGGCTACCATGACCTCAAAGGAATTACAATTGTGGATATAGCAATTTGCCTATTGAGCAACTCTAGGGTCAATGAAGTTGTGCATGCTTCTCGAATCCAAAAGGATGGAAAGACGTTGGCCCTTGAAACATCCTGTAACCTTCATGGTTTGAGGAGTAGTAATGCCTACAAGGGCATGGATTGTAATTGATGTCTCAGGTTCTTTTTTCCCTTCTTCTTGTGGAGGAGGTGTTTCTGGAGGGTCCTCATCTTCATCACTCTCGTCAGTGGTATCAGGTTCTCCAACATCTATCAAGAACAATTTTTTGTGTGCACACTTATGCCCCTTGAAAAACTTTTCATCACAATTGTAGCATAATCCTTGGGCACGACGTGCATCCATCTCTTCGGTGGTGAGGCACTTGGGTGCAACAGGTTTATTATCATTTGGGTGTTGGGCTCTAGGGGGAAATGAACGTCTATTTTGAGGAAACTTTGATGGGTGTCTTTGGGCAGAGAGTTTAGATTCGGCCAAACGGGCCAAACTGATAGCTTCCATCATAGTTCGTGGTTTCAACATTTTGACTTCTGCTTGGAGTTCCATCTTCAACCCACTGATATAACAACTCTGGAAGAACCCTTCACTCAATCCTCTTGTCCGATTGGCCAATTTTTCAAATTGAGCTTGGTACTCTCGGACTAACCCTGTTTGTTGTAGTTTGGTTAAGGCTCCTGTAAAGTCCTCAAACTCACTAGGACCAAATCGAGTGAGTAGTTGGGATTCAAAATCCTCCTGTTGGTCCGGCTTTCATGCACACCCCGGGAAAAAGGATGAAGGCAAGGAAAGCCCCGGAGACACCCACGGTACTGATCCCACTCATCTTTAGGATCTAGCTGGTTATCCAAGGTGCGAGTTACAGAGTTGGGTCGAATGGCAATTCACTCTTTTCCACTTCTGGAATAGATTTCAATATGGACTGCTCTGTTACCTTACAGGGGGTTCCTGAACTTGTTCAATAGTTGCAAAAGTTGTTGACAATCAGATTTAACTTGAATTCTTGATCTAGCTCTCATGGGTCAGCAGATTTAAATAAAAGGCAAATAAAGAAAATAAAAATGGATCATTAACGGTAAGCAAAGAGAGGGTAGGGTAGGGCAAAAAAGAGAAGTTTATCAAACATCAATTGTAAACCCAAACTGTCAATCTTATCTATGCTATCAGCTTCACAACAGAACAAATCCCAGAAGAAAGTGTCCAGTCAGTCTAAGATCACTTTCAACTAAGAGCACAAGGCAGAGTGAAACAGATCTAGCAGAAAATCATAAATCCAAGGGCAGCTGGTTAAAATTGGTATCTTTCACCGGTAGCCTAGCTCGCACAGTGAAGACAGAGCAATTAGAACAAACTTAACCTCAAATCTGTAATTTCCCCTAGCAGACAATAGAACAACTGAAGCCTAACAGCATATTTAATCTTGACAATGGCAGATTTACAGCATATATCTAACAAACTTTAAATGGAATGGATAACAAGAGAAAATACACTTATCACACTCGGCAAAAGATTAGGCTCCTGGCCATGCTATCACAGAAAAGCTAAAGCACATCAACTCCAAGTCCAGAAACAAAGGATTTCACAAAATTTGCAAGAAATTGCTTATAAGCCTTTATTTCTAAGTCTCCGCCTCCTGCGATTACATTTAGAATTTGTATTTATAGACTCAGGACAGACCCTGATCTTTTCCAAAATATCTTGCTCAAACCCTAAATCCTATCGCACTTAAACCCTAGGACCCGGGTTTTACAATAAAAATCCATTTAAAAATCAAAGTCCGGATAGAACTTAACCCTTCTGCAAATCAGTGCAGTTAGCTGCCATAAATGGAGAAGATAAAATCAAATGCAATTTGCATTCATCCGCAGCTGCAAATAAATGCCTCCATTAATTCTGCTGGTGAGCCGGATGAGTCACCACTTCTCTCAGATCTGATCTCCGTAAAGCCATCCCTGTGTTGAAATTGTCTTCATGCTATCAAGTCTGCAATAAATTTGCTATTGAATGCTTTACCGGCTTCTTCTCTTCTAGCATGGCGGTCCTTGACTAAATCCGCACTTTATCTTTGCCTTTATGGTCTTTCCCGGTTGTCCCGTAAGTGCCAGGTGGAATCCTACATGAAAGACAAAAAGATGCATTAGATTAGCATTTTAATTAAATCAGAAGCTTAAAACATTAAAAACAGATTAAATCCACAAAATAAGCTTGCATGTCGGCCTTTGTTTGTCTCATTCATGCTTTGACACGTGTCGCTACCCCAGGAAGCCTTCTGTTTCCCGTCGGAATGCACTTGCAGGTCAACTATGACTTTCTCTCTCCTACCGCGATTCTGCGACATGTCACGATTTCGCGACATGTCGCGAAATCGTGACCCTGCCAACGCATCGGCAACTTCCTCCCTCGTCGGCCGCAAAAACGTGACATGTCGTGATTTCGCGACATGTCGCGAAATCGTGACCCTCCTGGCCTCCGTACAACCATCCCGATTTTCAGCCGCGATTCTAGAACACGTCGCGATATCGCGACAGTTCCCTTACCTGCATGCGTTGACCGCGTTGACCGCAATTTTGGAACATGTTTCTGACTTAGCCGATTTTTCATCCTGCAGCCCACTTTCTCTCTCCTACCGCGAAAATACGACATGTCGCGATTTCGCGACATGTCGCAAAATCGCGCCCTCCGTACAGCTTGCTTCTCTCTCCCAAAAACTGTCGCGATTTCGCGACATGTCGCGAAATCACGACCTTTCTGGCACTTAGCCGCATTTTGACTTACCTGTCGCGATATCGCGACATTTCCGAAAATGGAAGTGTCGCGATATCGCGACACTACCAAAAATGGAAAGTTTGATTTTTCGGTGAATTATGCAACTGTTTTCTGGATTTTTCTCGGTAACGGTGCAAGATTTTCTTGTGCATGAATGATTCTAGCATGTAAAAAGTGAATTCTTGGATAACACAGCTAAAATGCAAGAAAAAGCACAACTTTAAAAAGGAGGCAAGCAAAATATGGATTTAAAACTGAAAATGACCAAGAGGGTCCCTGCTGCAAAAATGGAAGTTCATAATTTTCTAAGGATGGAATCTCATTTTTTAGTGGGGGTGTGTTGCTTATCAACACCTCCCAAGAGAGATTTGGGTAGGCAAGATGCAACCATTGAAACCAATGTAGAGCCTCAGATTCCAAGTTAAAGGAAGCCATCTGGACTCGATGAAATATGGGTACATTATGAAGTCAAAAGAATTGGTCAACCCGACATAGCCACCCATCAACATCCTTCCCACTGAATTTGGGAAAGTCCAATTTGGGCATTCTAAAGGGTGGATCATGGTCACGATTCCTTGTATAACTCTCAGCTTGGTATTCTGATTTGGGTGGTTCTCTTCTCAGTTTGCTGTCTACTTCTGTCAATGCTTCTTCCAAGCGATTGCTAGTGGCCTCATGCTCTAGGCGAAGACCTTGGACTTCTTCCCTTATGGAGTGAAAATCCGAGTTCAAGTTCTCAATGGCTTTTGTTAGGGACTCCAAGTGTTCTAGTTCTTTCTAGTGTCCACGGGTACCCTGGGCCATTTTTTTGACCTTTTGTGACCAGTTACTAAAAATAGAATTGAATTTTTAGGACTTACTATTTTTAGTAAGTGCCCAAAAAAGTGCTTGGGTGCTATATATCAAAATTATCAGCAGAAGGAGGTGGTCACAATGAGCTATATATCTCAACACTACTTTTTGGCACCCCAGACTTTTTTTTTTTTTATCTCCTGTTTTGCTGAGTCTAACGGTGTTTACAGATTCTGATTCTGAGCTACTGAGCAAAAGTTGGCTCTTTGGAGCACTATCTATAATCGGCCATGTTTCACACTCAAGATTCTCTGTATTTTGCAAGTGACTGATATGACAGTTCTGTTACGACCTCGAAGACTCGTGTCGACCTCTCCGACTCGACTAACCTGATTGTGGCCCTTGCTATGTAAATTTCATTGTTATTCTCCGAATTTCAACTTAAGTGTCACCCTCATGGCTTATCCCGAATGCATGTCCCTTCTGTTATTTTTTTAGTAGAGGACTCCTTTCTCATATGCTCACTTTTGAAATGCAGGTTTACGAACATGGATGTTTGGATTTTTATTTTTTATTTTTATGTTTTTTACAGGTTGAAGTTTTAACAGAACCAAGGAATGCTAAGTATAGGAGTATGTACCACCCATAGGCCCTCTAATATACCAACAGTGACGAACAATAGTGCTCGGACCAATATTTCAGGCCACTACTCAAGGAGGATTCCACACATACCCTTGAGCACACTACCTACCTCTCTGACAATACGAGAGGGTAATCGTCTAGGATGCTGTGTCCCGTAGACTATGAGTAATACAAGGCCGAAGAGCTTCCTAATGGCTAAAAGTTTGTTTAATCCTAGATGGTCTCCCGATATACCCAAAGATACGTGGGAGCTCAAGTCCGTGCACGAGTTCTGTCTGAGGCCTGGGTATTGGAGCCTGATCGCCCCTCACTTCACTAGACGCTTTATGGGCTATCTAGCTTAGCCAATAACGACAGATCCTTCGCGATATTTTAAAACCCCGGTACAGGGTTTCTACCTACTCAACTAATAATATATTTTTTTGTTTTTGGTCTGGAAAAAAAAAAAAACACTGTATTTTTTTTTTTTTGGATTTTTTTAATAAGGAAAAACAAAATGGAAAAAACACACGGAATTTATACCTAACAGGCGGATTGGATGGCAAGAATCGTTGCAGTTGCAGTAGAAATTTGCCCTGGAAAGCGCTCTGATACCACTTGTTAAAATCCTGCTATAAAATAAACTCAAATAACACACTCTCACACAATTGCTTGGAAATAAATCACATAAACATCACATTAATATAACAGAAATTTGCATAAAGAACAATCTCACAATAGGACTGAATCGCAGGCCTCTTTGAGGGGACAACCTCCTTCAATACTTCATTAATTTTGCAAAAGATGGTTACATTGGTGCCCTTTCGGGTATTTAAGGAGTTTCCTTCCAAGGTTGGCTTACATGCAAAATGCCACCTGGATTACATGCATAATGCCACCCGAATTACATGCATAGTGCCACTTTGAATTACATGCACAATGCCACTCGAATTACATGCACAATGCCACTCGGATTACATGCATAATGCCACACGAATTACATGCACAATGCCACCTATCTACCATGTGTTACATAAAAAGGGTGCCATTTGTCATGGGCACTACCTAAGCTAAAACTTAGAACATTACAAAATATTAATCATGGGTACTACCCACGTTCACTAGGAATTATTACATCATGGAAGTTATTACATTAAGGGTTAGGATGAGATCCTAACAGGAAGATAGTACCTCCTAATCCATCTCATCATCAACTTAGGGAGGAGGAATTTCTATATTCGGAGGCCTATAAGGCCTTATCCGAGAAGATCAAAACCATCAAGAGAAAATACATGATTATTCAAAAGCCGACATTAAGAAAAATTCATAATGAGCCTATGGATACTTTGGTGCCTACTCTAGGTTACCCTAAACATTTTGATATGCCCAGGTTAGAAAATATTTAGGGTGATGAATATGCATAGGAACATGTCACGAGATTTTTGGATGCTTGTTTTCAGATAGCAAGCAACGATGCATTGTTGTTGTATACTTTTAGCATGAAACTTTTTGGTCTGGCCCAAGAGTGGTTCAATCAACTAAAGAAATATAGCATAACTGGTTTCAAGCAATTAGTTGATGCCTTTATTGAATGCTATTCCTTTGGTGTCAAGAAATAGGCCAATATTTTATATCTGGATGTGCTAGCTCAGCGCGATGACGAGCCAATAGAGCAATACAGAAAGAGATGAAGGAGACTAATGGTAAAGTTGCCATTCCCTATTATTGCAATAGAGTTAACCCAAATTTTTACAAAGAGTTGTGCCAAGAAAATCTCGTTACTACTATAGTTGTAGTAGTATCCTACATTTGAAGAGGCTTTGGTGACAAGCCAAAGTGATTGAGGACATCAAGTTGCAAGAAGACAACTTGAAGCTCAAGAACAAGAGAGAGGTACAACATAAGAGTGCCAAAAATCAATAGGGCAAGTAGAACCATGTGAATAAAGTGGTGCTAAATATCCAATGAGAGGACAAGGGGCAACAAAAATAGAATTATCAGGCCCAACCTCCTCCTATGTAGTATGAAAAGTGCAACAACAATTATAAGGGCAAGAACAAAGATCAACACCCACCTCACCAGTTCACACCATTGACGGAATCACTGACATCAATTTTCCATCAACTGTGTGAGGCCAAGGCAATTAGATTACCCGAAATTAAGATGGTAGACCCCAATCAACCCAAATCAAAGGGGTACCAAGAAGATCTATTTTGCATTTTTTATCAAATGAAAGGCCATGACATTGAGGTGTGCTAGAATTTCAAATACATGGTGCAAAATATGATTGATAAAGGTGAGATTGTAGTGCCACATAACCCACAGGTGCTCGATAATCAGAATATGGGGATTTAAAAAAAAACCCTTGCCAAATCATGAGGTGCCTCGCAACAACATTGGCCAGGTCAACCAGGTGCGAGTCGAACGACCTACCCAGGGGTTCATAGGCATGGTGAATGTTGTCACTAGACATGGGAGATATGAATAATAGAATCATCCTCATGCTCCCATTCAAATACAAGCCACATCAAATCACCAGCCAGTGCAAAATAAGGCCCACCAACAAGACCGGTGGTGACCATAAGGAGCAGGTTGGTCCAAAACCTATAGACAACTCTCGTAAAGTTATCAATATATGAGCTAATACAATAGTACCTGAGGCATAGGGAGATAATTATGGATATTTTAAGGTCCATTGAAGTACAATCCTAGGATGCACAAGCATTTACTAATTTTGTGGGACATGTGCAACAATTTTAGGAACCGGTGATCCAATTTTATGATCATGAGATAAGGACTGTTTATACAACCATGGCCGATCCACCATTGCATATAATCACATGTGTTAATCACGTGCCATTTAAAATGGTCTTGATCGATATCATATCATCGATAAACATAATAATGAACAAGACACTGAGTCATTTGAAGCTACCTAAATCACACATTGTGCCCACTATATTTACATTGAGAGCATTTAATGATGCACTATGTTTGACTATTGGCACAATTATCCTACCCATGCAGGTAGGCCTGAAGACCATCTTTGTGATGTGTCATGTGATATAAGGGGCCATGTAGTACAATATATTACTCGATAGGCCTTGTATTCATAAAATATGTTGCATTCCCTCGATATTGCATCAGTGTGTGAAGTATATTCATGAGGGACAGGTTCACGTAGTGGCATCGGATGAAGATCCATTTAAGTTTATGAACCTAGCAAATTTTCTTGGGGGTTTCATACTCTCGTCAATGCACCTAGATGTTTGGCCATCATTGTAGGTAAAGAATACAAGAGGTAAACTAGTAGTACATGCTAAACCAATGCCATCTATGTCACATAGATCAGATCACACCACTACCACTTCCCTGAAACCATCGAAATCAATCATGCATCAGGATGAAAAAAAAATTGAAGGTGAAAATGGGTGAGAAAGAGGAGTGTGAGCCTAAGATAATTGCTGAGGAGGTTCCCATTCCTATGGAAGTTGAGGAACCCCAAGACAAAGCTGGAGGCACCTCAACATGCCTCACCTGCATCTTTAATAGGGTCATCCACATAGTGGGTCACAGTGCATCTCGCCAACATCGAATTAGGCAAGTACCTTGTGTAGAATGTAACCTTCAGACCAATTCTAAAGACTACACAAGAGATGGGCTGACCATCCTCTCATTATTACCTGGTTGGATCGATGGTTCCATTGGGAGAGCCACCTAATCATACTAACTTCATCTACATAGGGCTAGACCAACTTCCAATGCGAGAGCCCATGGATGAAGATGGCGATGAACCTTTCATTGTAAACGTTCATTATCTATACAACCCTAAGTATATCATGTGTATCTTTGAGTTGTATCATTGGTATGGATACGACCTTGGTTTCTTTTAACAAGTATGGAGGACTCTGTTGGAACCTCATTATCAGTTAGTCACTGATAGGTTTGGTTTAAGGTTACATATATGGGGGCAGGATGATTTACTCATAGCATCTCTAAATTATCTATACCTTAGTATGGTGGACGATATGGATTTAAATCCATATCATCCTGATCCTTCTAGTTTTTGGAGGAATCACCTTATGATATGTTTCATCACCATTGAGCCACTCAAAGATCATCATGAAGGGCTCCTTGAGCATACTAAGACAAAATTGAACCCTGGAGATAACCTAGAACACCAAACCCGTGATGCAATCATTGACAAAAATGTGCAGGGGTGTAACCCCATTACTGTATGTGATCTCAAGCTAGGAGATATTTACAATAAATATGGAGTGGAGTCCACCTCCGATATGAGTGGACCAGACTATGATGCGGAAGAGGAATCCTCAAATGATGAAAAGTATGGGGATGAAGTCGAAGGTGCCTATATGAGGCCTTGGCATGCACGTCATCTATTGCCTATTGAGTCGGTATAGGTTACAAAAGAGATCCTTCCCAACATTGATCATTTAGAGGAAGAAGCAGAGCTATATTTCTTGGCAATGTCACACTTACAATATAATTATCTAGTTTATCGAGATAGTGATGACAATGATCAAGCAATCAGATTCATGGGGCCACACTTGCCAGAGTGCCCTCTAGGAGTAGGGGCAAATGAAATATTCTATTATAATAGTGATGAAGAATATGAGTTAGATAGGTCCTACCTTGGTCCTTCTTATTTACGTTACCATCATCAACCCATCAACATAGATGAGGTCTATCGGTAGTTACGTGTTGGTCCTCATATGAGAGCAAGATGGTTAAACATGGATCAAATTTATTAGTTGGTTAATCCTATTTCACCAATATACATGGATCTCCATGAGCCAAATGATCCTATTTTGTAGGAAGTGCAGAGGGAGGATCTAATTATTCGTAGTCCTCACAAGGAAGACCCCTTTGTGCCTGTTCCATTAGAGCCAGATCTTGGATATGAGGACTACATAGATTTTGTAGAAGTCAATCCGTGTGGTCCTGGAGATCAATTCCATTCTATAAACATGGTCTCTATTGATTTGACCACTCCACTCTGAAATCCAGCTGATCCTTTCAAACCGTTGTATCTTAACAAATATGCTATCGACTGGGATCATGTTGATTCACCCGTTGAGCCTAAATATTTCTTCCCTAATGAAGAAATATTGCAACCTTTCCATTTTGCACCAAGTTGTGCATATGATGTTTATCATACCAAAAATTCTTCCAATGCATAATCGATCAACCCGACTGATGACATCCATATAATTCCTACGCCTCACTAGCTTAAGGAGGGATCACATATGTCAGTAGAGGAAACCTTTGAGGTGGATATCAGTAATTATATTGCCAGTACAAAGAAGGTTAAATTTGGAGAGAGTCTCACTCTAGATGAGTGGGCCACCCTCATCCCTCTATTGAAAGAGAGACCAATTTTTTTTGCTTGGATGTACAAGGATATGCTAGGTCTAGATCCAAAATTGGTTACACATAACCTTTCACTAGATATGACAAAGAATTCGATCAAGAAAAATATTAGAAGAATGGACCCAAAAGTAGCCTTAATGGTGAAATATGAGCTACAAAAGTTGTTGGATGTGGAATTTGTGATCTCCATCGACTATCCAAAATGGGTGTCCAATATGGTACCCGTGGGAAAACCCGATGGAAGAATCTATATTTGCACATATTTTAGAGATCTAAATAAGGCAACACCCAAATATTCATTTCCATTACCTAATATTTATGCTCTCGTAGATGTGACTACTATTCACAAAATGCTTTCCTTAATGGATGATTTTTTTGGTTACAATCAAATTCAAATTAAGCCTGAATACCAACATAAAATCATGTTTATAACACTATGGGGAAAGTTTTGCTACAAATTTATGCCATTTGGCCTAAAAAATGTTGGTGCCACATATTAGTGAGCCATGACATACATTTTTCATGACTATATGCACAAATTCTAGAAGATTATATCGATGAATTTTTGGCCAAGTCATTACTATGAGAAGAGCATGTAGAGGTCTTAAGAAAAGTCTTCGATCGCCTGATAGAGTACAATGTCAGGTTGAATCCTAAGAAGTGCGTATTTGGTGTAACTTTTGGAAAACTACTAAGATTCATTATCTCTAAGTGAGGCATCGAAGTTGACCCATTGAAGTTCAAGGCCATTTTGGAAATGCGTACTCCCACAAATATTAAAGAGCTAAGGAGCCTTTAGGGCAAGGTAGCATCGATAAAGTGATTCATCACTCAACTATCGGATAAATTTTGACCCATGAATCAAATTCTACATAAGGGGTCCCATTCAACTGGGATGAAGATTGCAAGGTAGCCTTCACTGAAATAAAGCAATACCTAGAAATGCCACTAATGCTAGCTCCACCAAATCCAGAGGTGCCTTTTCTACTATATATATCAGCAATTGAATTTACACTGGGAACCATGTTAGCCCAAAAGAATGTGCAAGGCAAAGAATATGCCATATATCATATTAATCGAACCTTGGTGAGCTATGAGCTCCAGTATGCATATGTGGAAAAATTGTGTTTAGTAGTAGTGTTCGCTACAAAGAAATTGCGATACTATATGTTAAGTCATACGACATATGTTATATCCAAAAAAAATCCTTTGCAGTACATGATGAGTAAGACATATCACAATACACATACTGTGAAGTGAATCATGCTATTGACATAATTAGATCTAGAATTCATAAGCCAAAAGTCCATTAAGGGACAGGTCATAGTGTATCAATTAGCTGAGACACCACTATCAAACAGTAGGTCTATAAAAATTGAGCTTCCATATGATGCACTCTTTGTCATATTTGAAGCTCCTAAACCCGAAGAACCAGAGAACAATGTTGATATGACTCTGTTCTTTGATGGTTTGAAGTGCAAGCAAGGGGGTGGTGCTAAAATAGTGTTCTTCATGCCACAAGGAGATCCAATGGCCTTGTCATTTAAGTTGGATTTTCTATGCACCAACAACAATGCTGAGTACGAAGCCCTACTACTGGGCCTCCACATAGTCGTTGCCATGAATATTAAGAGATTGAACATCTTTGGCAACTCCTTGCTCATATTAAATCAAGTCAAGGGGATTTTTTAGTGTCGATGTCATGTACTGAAAGCCTATAAAGATCTAGTTGACACATATTTAGCTAAATTTGAATGGTATGACATTAAGGCAATCCCTCGATCGTCAAACAGGTTTGCAGACACCATGGTATATTTGGGATCTTTAATCCCTCAAAATCCATCTACAAATTTCACTACCATCCATGTCAAGACTATCTCACATCTGACAATAGAGCGTGCAACCTATGATAACAGAGAATCGGTCTAGATGATCAGTGTAGAACTAAAATCTGAATGGTTCTGCAAAGCTAAAGAATTTCTTAAGAAGGCACCCTAGGGTTCATTAACCTCTCAGAGTCCTATGGGGAGTGGTACTACCATTTATCAAAGGTTGTTTCCAAATTTATGTTTGCAAAAGTAGATACACAGGGGGAGCAAGTCGTCTTAGCAGTCAAAGTTGAGGCTTATAAAAACTAGATGTCATAAATTAAAGACTTCCTAAATCTTAGTATAATCCTAGAGGGATTGTTGCATGTTGCGAAGCACACATTTAAATAGAAAGCAGATAAATATGTCTTAATAGGAGACATCCTGTATCGACAAAGCTACGATGGATTTCTCCTTCGTTTCTTAGATCCCCAAGAGTCATCATGGGTGATTTTGCAAGCTCATGATGGTACGTACGGTGGCCATTTCAACGACATGGCCATCTTCAAGTGCATCCTTTGAATGGGCTACTATTGACACACTCTCGAGAAGGAGTTCAATGTGTATGTCAAGAAATACATTAAATATCATCACCATGCTAATCTTATGCACTTGCCATCACAGGCCTTACATCCCATCCAAGTAGCTTAGCCATTTGATCAAAGGGGATTATATCTTATAGGCATGATCTCTCCTCCATCATCGGGTCGACATACATTCATAATCATGGCTACTGAGTATTTTACAAAGTGGGTGGAAACAATACCCTTAACAATGACAACTAGAGCTCATATAACAAAGTTTATACTATAGCAATCATAAGTCATTTTGGGATTACTTTAAAAATAATATTGAATAATGGAATGTCTTTCAAGAACAAAACTATAAGATATTTGACATCTAAATATAGAATCAAACACAATTTTATTACTCCATACTATCTACAAGAAAACAGGTAGGCTGAAGCTTCAAATAAGATAGTGGTGGCCATCTTGAAAAATATGTTACAAGAAAACCACAAAGACTGGCATATCCAACTGCCCCTTGCATTATGGGCTTATAGGACTAGTATTCGGACGCCCACTGGGGTAACGTTGTTCTCACTAGTATATGCCGTTGAGGTCATTATGCATTTGGAATTGAAAATTCCAATGCTATGCAGCACATTGAAAGAGTTCATTGATGATGACACCACACGATAAGCTCAACTGGATCAACTGATGCTACTTGATGAACATTATTTGAATGCCTTGGAGCATCTCTGCATTGATCAGAAGTGACTAAAATGAGCTTACAATATCAAAGTCTACCATAAATACTTTGAAGTTGGGGATATTGTCTTGAAATAGAACCAATAGAACTCTAATTTACCACGAGATATGCGAGACAAATTCATGACTAATTTGCTAGGACCCTACATCATATCTAAAAATATTGGTTTGGGTACCTATCACCTAACATCACGAGGGGGTGTTGAAGAGCCTGAACCTCTCAACATCATCCATATTAAGGAGTTTTATGCTTGAAGAGCATAGTAAAATGCTCCGAGGGTTTCTTGTAACTGCTCCATCATCCCAAAAAGCTCCAAACACTCCCATAAGTAGTTTGGTCAATCAAAAATATCCAAAGGCATCTATAAGCCCTTTGGTCAAATCTCAAAAAATCTTTGAGGGTTTTTATGAAAATCACTCGATCAATCCAAAAGCTCCAAGGATTCTTAAAATATCACTTGGTCATCCCAAAAAGTCCCAAAGGTGCTCATAAACCCTTTGGTTGAACCCCAAAAGCTTTGAGGGTTTTCTTAAAACCGCTTGGTCATCCTAAAAAGCTCCAAGGATTTTGTTGAAAAATTGCTTGGTCAATATAAAGGCTCCAGAGGCATGTACTCGACGTTTGGTCAGATATGAGGTTCAAAACTCATAAAAATTATAAAATCAATAAAATCCAAAAAAAATTGGTAAAGCATAAAATCCAAAAACATTTGCATTTTTATTTTGCATTCACACATGCATCCACTGCATTATTGCATTGCATATAGGCATTCATCATTTGTTGCATTTCATAGTAGGAGGGATTATGTTTGTCAGTATTACAAATGACACCATGTTTGTGTCTAAATCATGTATCTTTGCATTTATCATGATCATTCATGTGAGTAATTATGTTTTTTAACACAACCTATAATGTTTCTATGGAGATATACTAGGGTTTTACGATTAGTCAACCATACCTAGTGGTATTATCAAGAGTAGGTAGAAATATTTCTTTGATTTTGTAGCTAAGGTTCAGTTAGTATAGCCCTTAACATATCAGAGGCCTATCACTAATCAAAAAATTAAACAATCCTAATAAGGACTAGGGGAAGATGAACTCTGCGAAGTAGGACCGGGTATCCTGAAGTGAAAAGAGTTATTCTTGCTTATCCCTCTGTGCAGACGATATGGGAAATGTTGGCAGTTGACAAAAGTACAGGTTATTTCCCTATCTAGAATCCCTTGCTTACGATAAAATGAGCAATATCCCAGAGTGATATTCCACATCAATCCTCAAAATTGATACCCTAGATCGATATCATAGATCGACTTCCCAGATTGATATTCCATACTGATATCATAAGATTGTTATCCTCAATCGATATACCAAAAATAGTTTTTCCAAGTAAATCCCTCAAAGGAAATTTTTTGAAGAAAATTATCAAATGTAAATGCCAAAAAGTGAAGATCGAATGAAGATTAGAAAATAGGCTCAAATAAAGTTCAAAGTGAAGATCAAATGAAGATCATAAATAAAAGTTTGAGTGAAGATCAAATGAAGATCCAAAATCCAGTTCAGAGAGAGATCAAATGAATATCCAAAGGCATTTCATAATGAATATGGATACGACTCCCTTGCTTCACTACATATGAGCAAGTATCCCAAAAATTGAAGGATAGAAAGGAATGAGCCTGAATCCCTGGAATTTTCAGCACTACTATACCTTATGCATGATAAAATGTCTACACTTGCATATTGCTTGTGGGAAGACCAATATTTGAATGTGGAGGAGCTAGCTTTAGGTGTCCTACATTGCCTAGTGGCTTAGTCCAACTAAAATCTAAACTTGGGATTGGATAAGACATTTGTGGCACCCCTATCTTAGCAATGGGCTGAAATAATCCTGCCTAACATCAGGGAACGCTCGTATCTTATCTTAAAATAATCATGTGCACACACATGGATAATGAACAGTTAGGGCCTATCCTAGCAAAAGCATTTTATCTCAAAAGTCTAGTGTGGTTAGTATGCAACTTTTGATAAGTCTAATAGGGTTTTTGAGTCTCATGGAAAACCTCAAAAATCTCTCTCATAGAAAAAAAATATCAAATATCTCAAACCATATAAAATAATCAAATTGCAAAGTATCGAGTCCATGATACATCATCATATAAAGCACAATCAAGATATAGGATAGATACCAGATGGATATTAGAAATAATATTTAGATGGCCACTAACTATATCATGCATATTTTTCAAATTTGCAAAATAAAATAGAATGACACATTATATCATTCACATCATGCAATTGTATTCATTGCATTTCATTTATGGGTGATTAATTGATTAAATTATTATCTCAAGGATTTTCAATTACATTCATGATTTTTATACATTTTGTGGTGTCATCCATTAGATTGATAAACATATTTGAATTTATTCATTATGTTTTAAAGTGATTAAAGCATACATGTTAATTTACATTAGATCACCATCGTGTAAATAAATAAATCATTACATACATTAATGCATACAATAAAGCAATATAAAACACGTGTTAAGAGAAAACATTGCGTCCATATGCATCCATCATAAATTGCACATCTAAGAATATAGATCTCTACATATCATCATCATAAATAAAATATCTATCTAGTACATGGCATCCATACATCACATCATATAGCATCAAATTAACATAAGCATTGCATCCATGTGCATAACATAAACATAAAATTAAAAAATATACAAGTACACATAATGAGCCATAAATGATCAGATTATATATATATATATGTGTGTGTGTGTGTGTGTGTCTCAAAGTACATCAAGAGTACAAAAATACCCACAAGCTATAATCGTGTAGGTCCTAGACCTTACACCAAAAATGGTACATATGCAAAAATGTAGCCTAGCTCTAGTAGAGCCCTAGCTCTAGCCTGCTTCCCTAAATTGGAGCTCTCACCACCTTCCTTAGCCCTATGCTCTAGAGCCTACTCTGTAGTTAGCTATGGTGCCTATTGGATGCCCTGTTGAGGGCCCTATGTGCCATCTAACCCAAAGAGGCCTAGCACATAGGACACTGGTATGTCTAGGCGACTAGACCTATGACTCGAGGTCGCACTCATGTCCCTGTGACTCCTGTGCGAGCTACCTTAATGAGTGTTAGAGGGCCTGTGCGTCCTCTCTATCCTATGCGTCCATTGGCTAGACCTCACCGTGGACTATCTTGATGTCCTGGACTTGGTCCTCTAAGACCCAATAGCATGTCTATCCTCAAGAACCTCCAAGGCTCATAGTTTTATGTAGCCCTCCAACTAAGAGATGCGAGCTACCATCACATCACAAAGTTCATTTCCCTCCTCTACGAGGGAACTGAGCCACCTGATCTCTACCATAGGATTTCTACCTCATAGAAATGTAACTAATGGAGCAACTGCAGATCCCATGATAATTTGAGAGGATGGAGGATCCCCTCTCTGTGTCTTGAGTAGATCTCTCTCTACTACAACCTCACTCCACTATTCCAGTGCCAAATCATGTGCACTAGTGAGCTCACAAACCTAGAGCTCTGTCATTGTAGCCCATGCTATGAGACTCATCACCTACTCCTGATCCATAGCCAGCCACCTATCTCAGTCAGCTAGCTTCACCTCTAGACTTGCGATAGTATATCTCACTCTAGTTGTTGAGTCTAATACCTCCCAAGCTAACCCTATAAGTTAGCAACCTAAGCTAGGAGTAGCCTCTCTACACTATTAGGAGGGACCTCACACTCCTCAAAAACCTCCTCATCTACATAAATATCCATGGGTAGGGCATCCTCTACTATATCCTCTACACCCCATCCATCGTCAGTCCACTGGCGCACCCTACACTCGTTTAGATCAGCCACCACCTCTTCCTAGCCATATACCCTGCCTAGAGGCCCTGATCCATACCATCATAGCATCGAACACCAAGCATCATATGTTGGGGTTGTCATAGCACTATCAGCTCCAGCCTCCTGGAATTCATAAGCCTCATATCCTAATGTTGTAGGCTAAATCCATGGTAGATGCATCTCTAAGACTAGATGCCTATACGAGAAAGAGATCTTTGGAATGTCCTGCACCAGGTCAAACTATTGTAGGACTTGAGAGTATAACTAGAACTCTCTAATCTTGGCCTTTCGATCAAGTAGCCATCTGTCTCAGTGAGCCTATCATAGCCACTTGCTAGCCTCTAGCTAAGCTGGGAAATCCATGTAGGGACACCACTCAATGTCATCCATCCAAAGTGATGCAAATTGTGTAATGTAGTGCTTAGTGTGGCTTGCATGGAACCTACTTCTAAATCCCTCCTCCTCATGAGGCTAGCATGCAGTGTAGCACTAATGAGTGTCATAAATATCTATAATATGTAGTGGTAGATCTCTAGGATGCTCTACCTTGATGTGCTACCAACCCCAGATCTATAGCAATAGGTTGCAGCTCATCCCACGATGGCTCTGGTTAGTAAACTGATATATCTCCCTATAAAGTTGACATAGTAGGGTGCTCCCCCAGGCCAATCATAGTGGTTGATCCCTGGAGCTCTAAGTCACTCTCCTGATAGTTTCCAAGAGGTTCTAAGGAATCCTCACACCCGAGGAGTCTAGAAGAACAACTTGCACCACCAGGTGCATAAATATGGCCTCCCTCATGAAGTATATTTGATGACCCTACCAGTATCCGATATGAACTCCTTCATGATTGATCTTCCACTAAGCCTCTTGGCTTTAGTCGTTAAATATCGCATCAAAAATGGAATCCCTAGCCCTAAAATTCAAAGAGGTGATGGCCTCACCATCAATAGGGATCCTAAATATCTAGTATACATCCTCTAGGGTAACCATAATTTCACCTATAGGTAGGTGAAATGTGTTGGTCCACGCATTCCAGCATTGGGCCAACGCAGTCAGATAAGCCTGATCCATCCTAATCATGGGTAGATCTAGGATGTAGCTAAATCCAATGGCTCCAAACTATCTCCACTCCCCGAGAGAGATGTTTATGGAGAGTCTTAAGAATTTATGGCTCGTGGGCTCTAGAGTTTAATGTCTAAAATAAAATCATGGCATAAGAGGAAATATAGCTAAATATACAAGCTAAAACATTTAAAAATGACCTAAAAAATGTCAAAAACATTTAAAAACTAATAAAAATACAAAAACATGTCATCATGCAGTCATAAAAATAAAAAATGTCACTTAGACAAGTAAAAAATGCATTAATTAGCATTAACTACCTATAAAACCTTAGGAAAATTAAAAAATTTGATAAAATTTCCTAAAGTCCATGAACCGTAAGTCAACCCTGCGGTCCGCATTCGGTCAAAAATTAACCGTTGGGAGTTTAAATGCGAACCACAGATGGCAGCTACGGTCCCTAATTGGTCAATTGGGAACTATAACTGGTACCTGTGGTCTCTTATTAAGACCCTACCGAGGTCATTTCCTTGGATAAAAAAACAAAAAATATAAAATAAACCTAAATTAGCCTAAGCTAACATGAGGTTCATTACCAATAGTCTAATTAGGTTCAATTAGCCCATTTATTAATGAGGTTAATTTTACTGGTAATGGATGCGAGGTCTCGGTTTTGAATTACCTTACCCTTGCCTCTGCCTCGGCTAGATGAAGCTTACCCATGGTCTGCCATCGTGCGGTGTGTAAGGTGTGGGTGTAAAATTTTGCTAGGGTTTCAGGTTAGGTTTAACTTGTCACTGTCAGAGCTCTACAATTGTCAGCTATCAAGGAATAATGAAACAAATTTGAAAATTGAACCTTTTATAAGATTTTATTATTCTATGCGGACCATGGCTGACACATGTGGTCCCTAAATTAGGGTTTTTCAACCGTAGGCCCTAGCCATGGTTCCCAAAATTTGAAAAATTCAACCATAGGTCGTACCCATGGTTTGAATCTAGCATTAAATGCACTAAAAACCCACTGTAGGAAGGTATAAAAAGGTAAATTAATGACTCCCATTCGATCAAATTTTCCAAAATAGCAATCAATGTTGTAAATTTGGTGATGTTCAAAGCACCAGGATCAATTCAAAAAATCAAAATTAACAAAAAAATTAGATAATTAAAAACCAAATGTGCCTCGTATTCAGTTATTTGTCCTATACACTTGGCGATTGCAATGACTTGTGATCCATGCAATCCGACAAGATGAGTAAATTACCATAAGGAAATTTGGGGCAAAATTGTCATCGTTGATCTGATATGCTTATTTTCAATCCCTAAGAAGGCCTTCGTAGCTGGACTTCTCCATGAGAACGAGGTGTTTCATGTCATGTCTCCTATGATATTTTTCAGCAAATCATCGATAACTTGATTCAACACAAATCTAATTGGAGTTGCCTCATTTTGATTCTCTAATATGGCTATTGTAGCCCAAATGCTCCATGGGATAGGAATGTACAATTACTATTAATAATTGGAATCAAAATCTGAACTAGGCCTAGTCAAGGCATTAATTTACTCAAATATAAATTTGTTCAGATAATCCATGGTGGTCAAGCGACATCGTCGCTTTAATCATTGTGATTACCCTCATTGACTCGTTGCTTGAGGGGGTAGTCATAATATCAAATCATAATCAAAATAAACATAATATCCTTGAGATCGTAGATCCCTTGATATTGTCAAAATTGCATTTGTCCTTATGAATCATTGCCAACAACTATCATAAGCTTACCCCTTTGCTTGGGGAAAATAGCAAATATGATAATTTATTTGTAACTCTCATCCTTTCAGATTGATAGACATGAAATCCTACTTGGCATTGATGCTATCCGAATGTCTGATGATGAGTACAAAATTTTCAAGTTTAAGCCTCCAAAGAGTTGGAAGCAATGATTCCAGGATGTGTGTCCTTTTGCAGGACCTGGGGCATCTAATGTTGATCTAACTAATGATCATCATAGAACATTCGACATCATTTTAGGAGGTATATTTTTGATCAGTGTTGTTTGATCTCATAATGCATCTCAAAATGGGTATCTGTAAACACCTAAAACACATCATGTCGAGGGTTACTACTCATATAGACATACTACAAGACCATATGGAGGATCTTGGATAGACTCCAAGATAGAGCAGTGGTTCTAACCACTTATTTTGGGCTCCTTGGCCTAATCAATCTGAACCACAGCCCAGACCTACGGTCTATAGGGTGAATCATGGCTGAGGCCTATGATATATAGTCTAGACCACAGTCATAACCTATGGTCTTAACTGAAGTTCAGTTGGCCTTCATTCGAGCCAAATTGGTTTGAATGGCCATTTGTTCTAGAAGAAGGTAGTTAATGGATGGAAGATTCTAGAGGCTTCCATTCAAAATGTCCTAACCGCCTCTTCTTGATATTTGCTTCTCCATGAAGCCACCCCTAGCCCTAGGGCATCCTATACATACCCCCTCAAAATGGGGAGAGGATATAGAGAGTTGATTGATTAAGAAAGCAGCAAAGCCCTGTCGAATTGCATATTGAATTCATATATTTGAGAAGGCCACTTTGCTATTCACCCAAATATCAATTTTCCATAGAAGTTCTAGGAGCCTAGAAGGACCAAGAAACACAAATCTAGGCAAATGAAGGCCCATCATAGTGAATCAACCACAAAACATGTCAGAAGGACACTGAAGGTGACCCTTGAACATCAATTAGACAAGGAGGTCAAGCCCACTGCCTCTGATTCTAAGGGTAAAATCACTTAATTTCTAACTATGGATTTCAGCCATGGTTTACATTGTAGACTACTCACCAGAGCTACAGTTTGCAGTAGAGGTATCACCACCTTATTGTTTCTATTTTTTGATCATCTAGTTAGCTTATATTAGGTACTTTTATGGTTTATTTGTAGTTTAGAAGATTTTTTATCGATGGAATTAATTTTAGAATAGTCTCATTGCATTTGCATCAAGTAGGCTTTCACATATTATTTATGTGTTTTTATGTTCTATTTCACGTAATTATTCCATTCATTGTTTAGTTGTTGTATTCCTTTATGCAATTCCACAAATCTTGATCCAATTAACATAGTTTAGAGATGCTTTTCATGCTTTCTTGAATATGCACTTAAAATGGTATCTGATGGGCTGTCGTTAAGCACATCATTAATTCTCAATGAATTTATCAATCCGAGGTGGTGTCCAAGGCTATTTATGAGAGAAAGTTCAAGCAGGGTTGCAGTTCAGTTCATTTGGAAGCAGCAAGTCTTATTGGTAGGATTGATTGTGTGGGGGATTTGTGTCACTTCTATCCCTATATTGCATAAATTAAACCTTAATCTAATTGCAAGAATGAAAAACTAATTATTGTCTACAGAAATAAAGTCCAAATTACAATTGCTAAATTGAGACCTAATTGATTTGCAGAAAGAAAATCCTAATTACAGTTGCTAAATGAGAAACCTATGTACTTTTACAATAATGAGATAAAACAAGTAATCAACTTTTGTCAATACTCTGAAACAGAAGGTCGTCAATCTTCTGTGCAGTGTTTGACAGCAAAAACAAGAATGCAGGAAATTATAGAAAACTTGGAAATTGCTAAAAATGTAAATTGCAGGGAATTGGAAAATTACTGAAAAATAAAGAAACTGATTATATCTATTGCTGATTACATCACAAATGTGAAATAGATGGATAAAAACTAAAACAAAAATCAAATACCACAAAATGCTGAAATTGACAAGTTCCACTAATTCGGCTGCAACAAAATCAGGACTGAAAACCTGTCTGTTAGTCCTCCTAGATCTGAAAGTGGTCGGCCTCATTTTCCAGAAGAAGGTATAATTTCTTCTCTAAGTCTTACTCACACTCAGACATAACAAATTAAATGGAATGAAACTGCACTTTTATTGCTTCAGAAACATAATTACAATTCTATTGAAATCTATTACAGATCTACAATCTGTTATAGGTCTATTATCTCTAATATGTCTAATCTCTAATTTAATATTTCTAATATCTAATAGCTCAACTTGTACAGGAGCCATCTTTTATAGATGCCTAAAATCTAATTATAAACAGAAAATATGTTGTTCCTAATATCCTACAGAATTTCCTGGGTTTATCCTAGAATAGGATCAATCTGATATTTTCCATAAATGGTGGCTTTGGACGGCAAAGTTAGATGGGAGATATTTCCCTTAACTTTCTCAACCTTCTTATCCCCTTTTTCATCGCCAAAAGTCAGTCAAAAAGTCAAAAAGTACATTCTATTTTCATTTCGAAGATAAGTGGCTCATTCCGAAGATACTACAATTCTCATTCCGAAGATCCGCTCATTCCAAAGATACTGCAATTCTCATTCCAAAGATTTGCTCATTCTGAATATCCGCTCATTTTTAAGATCTTCTCATTCTTAAGACACTGTGTTTTCTCATTCCGAAGATATCTGTTCATTCCGAAGACACTGCATTCATTTCGAAGATCTTTAGAATGACCAATTGTGTTGACTCCAAATGGTTTTGGCTGCATTTCTCAGGTGTATTAGCCCTTAGGATCAGATTACAATAGTCTTCATTCTTCCTTGGATGTGAATTCCATGCCTTGCCATTCAATGGAAGCTGGCTAGAATTTATATGGAAAAACTAGTTTTTTGCTGCATAGTAATAAGTCTTTGTACTATTTGTTGAATTTAGAGAAACTAATGCTTAATGATTATCAAAATAAGACTAGTGAAATGCTGCTGTCAACCTAAGCATGACAATATAACATAAAACTATACAAGAACTATGAAAAATCAGAATATAATGTCCTTAATACTTCAATCATGCAAACAGTTAATACACAACATATTAAATGTTAGGATCTCATCATAACCCTTAATGTAATAACTTCCTTGATGTAATAATTCCTAGTGAACGTGGGTAGTACCCATGATTAATATTTTGTAATGTTCTAAGTTTTAGCTTAGGTAGTGCCTATGACAAAGGACACCCTTTTTATGTAACACATTGTAGATAGGTGGCATTGTGCATGTAATTCGTGTGGCATTATGCATGTAATTCGAGTGGCATTGTGCATGTAATTCAAAGTGGCAGTATGCATGTAATTCGGGTGGCATTATGCATGTAATCCAGGTGGCATTTTGCATGTAAGCCAACCTTGGAAGGAAACTCCTTAAATACCCGAAAAGGCACCAATGTAACCATCTTTTGCAAATTAATGAAGTATTGAAGGAGGTTGCCCCCTCGAAGAGGCCTGCGATTCTGTCTTATTGTGAGATTGTTCTTTATGCAAATTTCTGTTATATTAATGTGATGTTTATGTGAGTTTATTTCCAAGCAATTGTGTGAGAGTGTGTTATTTGAGTTTATTTTATAACAGGATCTTAACATTAAATCAACTTAACTAGCATATAAGATAATTTACAAGAGTTTTAGGCAGTTTTAACTATTTAAAACATGTTATAAATGAGGCTTATTTAGGCCTCATAATTCCCCCCAACTTATATTAATGCATGCCCTCATGCATTGCTGTGGGCTATGGAGTCGCAGATGTCCATACTCATATTCCATGTTTCATAGAACAATTTAGTGCCTGTATAATTTCTCATGAAGGTTTCTGAGTCATTCTTCAAACTGATAATTTGGTTGGAAATACTCTTCAAAATAAGAGAGAACCAGAGTAATGATGGTTGGAGGCCTAAATCTGAGACCTACCCAATGATGTTGCATAAAGGTATTTCTTTGGATTGAGAAGGCAATGCCTCAGAATGGAAGGGCACTGCTTCAAAGTGGAGGGGCACTACTTCAAAATGAGCACCTGTGTCTTCATCTTCCCTAGATAACCCAAGCAATAACTGAACCAAATCCTTCTCTTTATCTGATGTAGTTGATTGTTCTTCAACTTGTGACAGCTTGCTTTTTAGTTTCTCCACTTTCTGCTATAATTCTCTAATTTTCTTTTCATGTTTTTCAATAACATCTTCTCTTTCCTCAATCCATCTCATTTGTATTTTTATAACACTCTTGGCTGCTCTCAATTGTTTTTTGATGTCCACCTCCTCTTCTTCTTTTGACTCTGAACCTAATACTGACAAATCAACTGTAGTTTGCTGCTCAACAACTATCTCATCCTCTACTTCAGACCCCTACTCCTGCACAGGAGGTTCCATGAAATTATCAATGATTACATCCAAATTCTCAGTGGCTTGTTGCACTTCTATGACATCAAGGCTATCCTGTCTGGTCCTCTCTTCAATCATTTGTTCTTTTCTCTTTTTGTTGGAGTCTTGCAGACCTCCTAGTCCTTAATGTATATTTTCTCTTCTTGCCCTGTTTTCTTATGGTAACAGGGGCTACAGGGATAACTTTAGGCTCTTCACTGGGAACTTCACTCTCCTATTCTGACAGATAAATAACATCTTTAGACAAATGAACCCTCTTCTATTTTATTTTTTTGCTGTCAGTTTGAGACCCTCTTCTTAGTCTATGAGTTTGATGGTTCTGTTGCTGCTGCTGGGTGTGTTTCTTTTTCTGCAACAGCCTCTGCAGCAGTTCCTGTTTCTTCTTCTGCAACAGCCTCTATAGCAATTGTTTCTTATTCTGCAACAACATCTATAGCAACTATTTCTTCTTCTGCAATAACATCTACAGTATCTGTTAGGTCACTGATTTTTGGTTGCTAAAGAATTACAGGATTTTCTCTTGTTCTTCTTCAGAAAGAACTTTTAATTTTTTTGTATTTTTCCTTGTAATCATTAGCAAATATGTCTTTGGAAATAAAATATGGCACACTTCCTTATTCTGTGCTCTGAACACCTAGCCATTGGACATCCTTGCCATCAAATTTTCTTTACTATTTTTAGCTCGTCCATTCTGCATGCAAATTTTCCCACATGAGTGGTTATTAGCAATGAATAGTGGTGGCATGTTTGTTAAATCTTCATTCTGAAGACACACCTTCATTCCGAAGACAAAGCTTCATTCTGAAGATACCACGGTTATTTGAAGATACAACAGTCATTCTGAAGACATAGCAGAAACCAACATTTTTCTCTTTCTCCAAGCATGTTTTGTATATGCCAACTCTTATGAACACTTTTATACTAATGGTTAATTGTCATATACTATATATCAAATATTTACAATGAGAAAAGTGCAAGAAACATATATACCGGTTAAAACAAGTTAATGCAAGTTTTGAAAGATGACTGCTTCGTTGATATTCTCATTGAGGCTTCCTACAACACTTCAAAAACAAGTGCAGCTGGTGAATTTGTACAATGGTGACTCAAAAATTTTAAGGTTATGCATGCCAAAAAACTATTTTTCATGCATACCAACTCAGTAGCGCCTTAGAAAAGGTTTTCACTGCTGAGCTATTCATTTTTTTCTCTTTTTTTTCTTTTTTTTTTCTTTAACCTCTCCTTTTCTCTCTATTTTTTTTTTCTTTTTGTCTTTTTTATTCTGATTGTGCCCGTGAAGGAATTCATGACTTCCTTGAAATCATGTCCATGAAGAAATTCATAGCCAGAATTTATTCATCTTTTTGTTTTCTATTTTTTTCTAATTTTTTTTTCTTTTTATTTTTAAGATTCAAAGATATGATCATTTGGAATCTTCATCAGAAGAAGAAGCCTCTTCTATCAAATGTAACTATGTGAAATACCGAGCAAATTCCACCTTCGTTAGTGGTTTATGGTACAACTGTAAAAGATGTCCATTCACCACTAATATCCTCCTTAAATCATGAACTAAAGAAAGTTGAACAACTTCATTCTCAAACTCCCTGGTTCATCCTTGCTTGCTCTTAATGTGATCATCATGCCACATTTTCCATTTTTGTTGAGTGAACTCTATTTGGTGAAGTGCTTCCAACCAAAGTTCATCAAATGCATTCAACTGCAAAATTTGTTTTTTTTGTACCTGCAACAACTTAATGCCAACTGCTAAAGATGCATAAAATGTTAGTAAAGCATTAGGATGTTGCACCAATATATCAAACAAATTTTCTCCCTGGTTTTTAGTCAACCAACTATTGTTGTTCAAAGGTTGTTTTGGTTGTGTTTCAGTTTGTTTTGTACCAGGCTTATTTGAATTGGTTCTTGGAGAAACATTTTTATTTACACCAATGGAGGCCAAAACTAAACTATTCTTTTCATTTTCCTTATGTGTTCTAAGAAACTGTGGGCTTTCTATACAATCATACTTAGGTGTAATAAGTTTACCTGAAAGCAAGTTAACTAATTTTCCACCTTTTTGTATGGTTTTAGGATATACTTTCTTCTTTTTTCTTGGTTTTCTAAAACATATTTCTTGAACAATCATATTAATTATTGGTACAACTTGAGGTAAAGGGATTGTAATAGTTAAATGTTCTAATTCCTTTATCAAATATTATTGTAAAGATGTTTTTGATATCTCAGACTGTTCAAAATATGATACTTTATTTGATGAGGTATCTTGTTCTTCTTGATGTTGTTTTAGTGTGGATTTGTTTTCATGTTCATTCTTTTTAACTTCACTTTCTACACTGATAAGTGGAATAGGTTCAAGCAGTGGTTCACCTAAACACAACTGAGTTTTAACATAGTCACTAACATTTATTAGGGTTGTAGTTTCTGATTCAACCACAGAGATAGGGGTTACCTGTTTAACATGATTTGGACAGACCATAGGTTGAGTTGAAAATAGAGGTTGTTTTAATTTTTGTTGTTGTTGTCCACGATAGAAATTATGGATATAATTAGGCAACAAATTTGGTTTTTGGTTTTGATAATGTTGCTGCCCTTTGTACAGATTTTGATGTTGTACCCATTGATATCCCTGTAATTTTGGCTGCAACCATGGTGGATGTTGTTGATTCCATTGTTGTTGCATCCAGCCATGTTGATACCATGCTTGGGAGTATGCCCATGGTGGTTGACTCCAACATTTTTGAAGTGGACTCGAAGCAGACCATGGCATATACCAAGGATTATTTCCCCAATGTGCAGGAAATTGAGAAGCATTTGATATGGAAATTTATGAAAATTATTCCCTTGTCCTTGTCCTACAAAATTGAATTTTTTCATAGGTTGAGACTATTTTTCAAAGACACTTTTAAGTTCTGGCAATAAACTACACTGATCTATGGGGTGTCCTAATTGAAAAATGCTACATGTAGTAGGTATAAATATTTTTTTCAAAGGACAATCATGAAGAGAGTGTTGCTTTTTACATTTTGAACAATAGATGGCTGAAGATTCAGTAGATTCATTTTTTTCATCTAATGTTCTATCATGTACTAAAACATCAACCTCTTTTATGCATTCTTTCAAATCATGTTTTTCATTACCAATTTTGTGTTTTCTATGTCTTGAATGAGAGTAATTTTTACAGAGTTTAATAATTTCCTCAAATTTAAGTGCATTTGTATCTCCTCTTCCCAAGATATCCAATGCATCCCTATATTCATCTTGTAGTCCCCTTAAGAATAGGAATTTGCAAATTTCAGGTTCAACACTTCCACATCTCTTATGAACAAAAGAAAATATGTCTATATAATCTTCTAAGATTTCATTTTCCTCTTGTTTCATTGTAAGAATTTCATCATTTTGATTCTTGACTTGACAATATTATTGGTATCTCTCCAAGAATATGTTTTCCATCTCATATCAAGTTCTAATTGAGTCGGGTGCTAAGGTGATAAACCATCGTAGAGCTAACTCTTTAAGAGTGGAAGGAAATAGTTTGAGCTTTTGATTGTCATTAGTGTAATCATGAGCTTGACATACAATTTTAAACTCAAACAAAAACATATCAGGATCTTCGGATGTAATTCCCTTGAAATTTGGTAATATTGCAGGTGAAATGACCTTCATGGGAGCATTTTGATTAAGATCTAGTTGGATGGGATTTTGAAAAGTTCTCGGAGGTGCACTAGTTGCACTAGGGTGGAGCACAGTGTTGGATCTACCTTGATTCTCTTGTGAACCTTCCATTGTAGGTTCCCAAAAACAATTATAAATCTTGTCAAATTTTCTTGATTGTATGGATTTGTCAAGAGAAATTGGTTTTGAACTACTTAATTTTCCTCCTTGTAATGATTTCTCAAAGGATATTGCAGTGCTGGAAGTGGATGATTGGGATTCTTTGAAAATTTCAACATTTTTGGAAATAAAAAATTTAGACATTTTTGACATAATTTCAACCTCTCGTGAAATTTTTCTTCTTGTGGTTTCTTGCTT
This sequence comes from Wollemia nobilis, assembly GCA_028583015.1. Classification (NCBI taxonomy): domain Eukaryota; kingdom Viridiplantae; phylum Streptophyta; class Pinopsida; order Araucariales; family Araucariaceae; genus Wollemia; species Wollemia nobilis. The sequence continues at coordinate 19,623,036 of JAQPPZ010000521.1, forward strand.
ATTTCCTAAATGGACTGAAATACAATTTACCAATAACAATTACTTATACTAGTCATTACATTCATATTTTACTCTAAAATTCACAAATTAGCATATTTAATAATTATTGGACTGCTTTTCACCTTCTAACAACACCATGTTCCCCAGAAATGGTTCCAAAATCATGGGCTATCGTTAAGCACATCATTAATTCTCAATGAATTTATCAATCCGGGGTGGTGTCCAAGGCTATTTAAGAGAGAAAGTTCAAGCAGGGTTGCAGTTCAGTTCATTTGGAAGCAGCAAGTCTTATTGGTAGGATTTATTGTGTGGGGGATTTGTGTCACTTCTATCCCTATATTGCATAAATTAAACCTTAATCTAATTGCAATAATGAAAAACTAATTGTTGTCTGCAGAAATAAAGTCCTAATTACAATTGCTAAATTAAGACCTAATTGATTTGCAGAAGGAAAATCCTAATTACAGTTGCTAAATGAGAAACCTATGTAATTTTGCAATAATGAGATAAAACAAGTAATCAAATTCTGTCAATACTCTGAAACAGAAGGTCGTCAATCTTCTGTGCAATGTTTGACAACAAAAACAAGAATGTAGGAAATTATAGAAAACTTGGAAATTGCTGAAAATGTAAATTGTAGGGAATTGGAAAATTACTGAAAAATAAAGAAACTGATTATATCTATTGCTGATTACATCACAAATGTGAAATAGATGGATAAAAACTAAAACAAAAATAAAATACCACAAAATGCTAAAATTGACAAGTTCCACTACTTATTCTCACTGCAGACAAAATCGAGATCGAAAACACTGTCGTTAGTCCTTCTCCTAGATCCGAAAGTGGCCGGCCTCCTTTTTCGGAAGAAGGTATATTTTTTTCTCTAAGTCTTACTCACACTCGGACATAACAAATTAAATGGAATGAAACCGCACTTTTATTGCTTCAGAAACATAATTACAATTCTGCTGAAATCTGTTATAGATCTGCAATCTGTTACAGGTCTATTATCTCTAATATGTATAATATCTAATTTAATATTTCTAATATCTAATAGCTCAACCTGTATTGGAGCCATATTTTATAGATGCCTAAAATCTAATTATAAACAGAAAATATGTTGTTCCTAATATCCTATAGAATTTCTTGGGTTTATCCTAGAATATGATCAATCTGATATTTTCCATAAATGGTGGCTTTGGACGACAAAGTTAGATGGGAGATATTTCCCTTAACTTTCTCAACCTTCTTATCCCCTTTTTCACCACCAAAAGTTAGTCAAAAAGTCAAAAAGTACATTCTATTTTCATTTCGAAGATAAGTGGCTCATTTCGAAGATACTGCAATTCTCATTTCGAAGATCTGCTCATTCCGAAGATACTGCAATTCTCATTTCGAAGATCCACTCATTCTGAAGATTCACTCATTCTGAAGATCTTCTCATTCCAAATATCTTCTCATTTTGAAGACACTGTGTTTTCTCATTTTGAAGATATATGTTTATTTCGAAGACACTGTGTTCATTTTGAAGACATTGTGTTCATTTCGAAGATCTTTAGAATGACCAACTGTGTTGACTCCAAATGGTTTTGGCTGCATTTCTCAGGTGTATTAGCCCTTAGGATCAGATTACAATAGTCTTCATTCTTCCTTGGATGTGAATTCCATGCCTTGCCATTCAATGGAAGCTGGCTGGAATTTATATGGAAAAACCAGTTTTCTGCTGCACAGTAATAAGTATTTGTACTATTTGCTGAATTTAGAGAAACTAATGCTTAATTATTATCAAAATAAGACTAGTGAAATGCTGCTGTCAACATAAGCATGACAATATAACATAAAACTATACAAGAACTGTTAAAAATCAGAATATAATGTCCTTAATACTTCAATCATGCAAACAGTTAATACACAGCATATTAAATCAACTTAACTATCATATAAGATAATTCACAAGAGTTTTAGGCAGTTTTAACTATTTAAAACATGCTATAAATGAGGCTTATTCAGGCCTCATCAGTATCTTTATGTATTTTACCCAAAAGGGCCTCATCATGAGAGGTTGCATATATTTTTGATGTGTTTATGTTGTTTCTTTATCGTAGGGAACATATTCAAAGGAGATTCAACCATCAAGTTCATTCCCCAATGCGAAGAAGAGGGCAACTCCACCCTAGAGCAGTTTGTGACTAGTTGAAAATCAACATTAGTGTGCTTACCCTGTTGAGGGCTCTGGCATTGTATTAAATGTATCATCATTTGAGTGACCCTAAGAGGGGCATGATTATAATTGGGGATTATTTGCAAATATTAATACAATAAGCACTTATTTTGTTGAATCTATGTAATCTTGTCATTATTTTATGCTTGGATGATTGAATTCAATTAATACAGTAGATAGGTGCATGTTTTTTAGTTAGATAAGCCTAGTCCTAGTACTAGTAATGGGGTTAGGGTGAATGTAGCATATGAGAAGCCATAGTGTTATGTAGATACCACTCTTGCAAATATTTGGTTTTTGGTATGCAATGACCCCCATGACTCATAATATTGTGTGATGTATCAACACCATGTTCAACAAGCTATGGATCAAGCTAAAAGGAATCAGAAGGGGAGGGTTAATATGTTATGGCACCCTGATCAAATCATGGTCGGAAAAGAGTTAGAGGAAGAAATTTCAATTTCTGTTATGACAAGGTCTAGAAAGAAAGCTTTACAAGTACACCCCCAAAAGATGAGACAATTCCATGTCCCTTCAGAAAAGAAAGCTGAATTCCCCCCTCAAAGCGGTGACACTTTTCCTATTCCTAAAGCTAGAGAGAAATAGAAGACAAATAGTCTCCCTAAAAATCTTGAAAGAGAAAAATAAGGAGACATAATGAGATCCAAGGGTGAGGATCAAGAAAGTCTCAGGTTCCCCTATATTACCAAAAGATAAATATTAGAGGTAACCCAATAATACAAAAGGAAATATGGTGAGCCAGATAGAGGACTGGAAATACTATCCCTAACAAATTCTGAGTACAACATTGTTAAGGAGATGAAAAGGATTCCATCAAAATCTAGCATGTATGACACTCTTTTCATTTTGGGCCATATTGACCTGCTTAAAGCTTCCCTCAACAAAAATACCTAGATGGACCAACCGCCACGATCCTTAGTATACCACCAAAAAAGAAAGAAATGACACCTACTGTTCTAAAAAACAAACCTCCCCCTTTCTACATATCCTTAAGAATGGAAGGATGGGTAGTCTGAAATTGTATGATTAATTCAGAAGCATCAACCATAGTTATGCCTAAGGAAGTTTGTGAAGAAATGGGTATGGAATATACCCGGTCTTGTCCTGGAGTATTGCAACTAGATGGGACACCTGTCAAGATAGTTGGGGTTATTAAAGATGTACTGATGAGGTTGCATAGAGCTCTCGAGGTAACGATGGTGCAGGAAATAGTGGTGGTGGACTTAGAACCCTATTTCGGGTTATGCCTCTCAAGATAATTTACTACAAAGCTAGGGGGATGTATGTATAAGGATTATTCTAGAATGGTAATCCCTTTCAAAGGAAAAAGGATAATAATAACACTTGAGAAACCAATTGCTTATCATATTGAAAATATTGAAGAAGATCTATGTAATCTTAATCCTTTAGAGGAATTTGAGATAGTGGAAAATATTGAGGAACTAGACATTGAAGATGAGTTGCATTTCAGAGAAGACTATAGTCAATTTGGAACTGGTATGGGTACATACAACATTACAACTGAATTGGAAAAGAAACTCCCTGCTATTTCTAATCAATCCCTAAGAAACAAGGAAACGTGGGTTATGCATTTTGATGGTGCTAAATGTAGAAATGGTTTAGGGGCTAGTGTGGTTCTACAATCACAGTTGGAAGGGATAAAGAATTTTGCTTACATAATGACATGGTCATGTACTAACAATGCTGCAGAGTACGAGTCTATGTACCTCAAATTGATGCAAGAAAAAAGCATGGGCATCAAGATTTTGAACATATATGGTGATTTTGAGTTGATAGTCCATCAAGTAAGGAATAAGTGCAGCAATAAGCACCATTACTTAAAATCTTATATAAATAGGGTATGGGACCTAATGGATTCATTTGATACCTTGAATCTAAGTTTTGTGCCTATAGAAGAGAATCACCTAGTAGATTCATTGGCAATGAAGGGAGCTGATTTCAATCCTCCTGTAGATTTTGGACCTAAGAAGACCAAGGGAATTAAAATGGTTTTTAGAACTGCAGTGCTAGACAAGAAAATATTCTGGCAAGTTTTTAAAATTAATGAAAAAATTCTAGATTTTATGATAAGAGAAGCATTCTTCTCAACTGTCCAAGAGGAAGACTTGGAGGAAATAGATCAGCAAGACTTTATCCAACTAAGAAACAATCATATTCCAAGGGTATTGGTCACCCTTGAAAGTCTATTTGATAATGAAGATAGAAAGAAGGTTGGACCCATGAAGGTCGATGAAAAGATCTATAAAGAAGTGGAGGTCGGAATAGGAAAGAAGCTCAATATTGGGATCCAGTGTTCACTTGAGGAAGTAGAAGAGATTAAAAATTTATGCTTAAAATACCAAGACACTGTGGCTTGGTCATATGAAGACCTTAAGGTGTATGACAAAAGGATTATCTAGCATACTATTGAGTTAGAACCTAATGCTAAACCATTATGACAAAACTAGAGGCCTGTCAATCTGAGGATAGAAGCCATTATGAGAGAGGAACTCTTAAATCTACTAAAGTATAGGATAATATATCCAACAAAACATCCCACTTGGGTAGCCAATTTGGTACCTGTAAGAAAGAAGAATGGGGATATATGCCTATGAGTAGATTTTAGAAATCTAAATCAAGCATCCCTTAAGGATCACTACCCTCTCCCTAAGATTGACCAAATCTTAAAAGTGGTGGTTGGAGCATAAATATTCTCACTATTGGATGGTCACTCTAGATATAACCAAATTTGGGTAAAATACGAAGACCAATACAAAACAACAATCACCACAAAATGGGGTACATTTGCCTATCAGAGAATACCCTTTGGGTTGTTTAATGCTGGATCTACATTTCATAGGGCCATGGACTATGTCTTTGGTACACTTATAAATAAAGTCATTCTATTTTACCTAGATGACATGACGATGTTTTCTCATGATAAAAATGATCATCTATCTCATTTGGAACAGGTTTTTCAAAAATGAAGAGAATTTGGTATCTCATTGAATCCTAAGAAGTCATTTTTTGCAGTACATGAGGAAAAACTATTAGGCCATGTGGTCTCAAAGGAAGGTATGGCCATAGATCCAAAAATAATTAGAGCAATTCTTGCTATTCCTTTTCCTACTAATCATAACACCTTGCATTCCTTCCTAGGTCAAATCAATTTTATTAGAAAGTTCATTTCTGATTTTGCACAGAAAGTGAGGCCTATATCTGAACTACTCAAGAAAAATGCAGAGTTCAAGTGGACTGAGGTTAGGAAGCAAGCTTTTGAGGTCATCAAGCAATCCATTGCAATAGCCCTAGTCTTGATAAATCCTAATTTCACTAAAGATTTTATTCTCTATGCTTATGGAGCTGAAGAGAGTTATGCCTCGGTACTCACCCAGAAAGATAATCAAGGGGATGAACACCCTGTGTTCTTTTGGAGTCAGAATTTACATGATTATCAGGTAAAATATAATTTTATTGAAAGACAAGTGTTCACTGTGATGAAGTCACTAAAGAAGTTTAGACAATATCTGGTACAAAGCAAAACTTTGGTATATGTGGTTCATCCAGACGTAAGAATTTTTATTTTACAAGGTGATCTAGGTGATAAAAGGGCTGGTTGGATTACTAATATCTAGGAATATGATGTAGAAATACGTCCCACCAAGTTGGTAAGAGGTATAGCCTTGTGCAAAGGATTGACATATGCTTTAGCATTGGTAGAAATGATAGCTTGTCAGATAACAAAAGATTATCAAATAGAGATTGTACACACTCTAGATTCTGATTGGATCAACCAAATGACCAGGTAATTCCAAATTGGTATCTTCCCACCTGATCTGAATCCCTCTCAAAGAAGGAGGTATAGACTTCATGCTCTAAAATATGTATTACTACCTGAAGGTTTGTTAAAAAGAAACTTGGATGGTATTCTCCTAAAATGTTTGAAGGAGGACCAACAAAAAAGAGTCATAGAAGAATTTCATGGAGGGTCAGAATGTGGTCATAGCTTGGGCAGAGTTACAGCTTTGAAGATAATAAGAGTAGGCTATTATTGGCCTTCAGTGTTCAATGATACTTTTAAAGTTACCCAGGCTTGTGACAAATATCAGAGGTACGTTGGAAGAATAAAAAATGCTTCATCTCCTCTAAAACCTATTCAAGTTGAGTAGCCTTTTCAAAAATGGGGACTATATTTCATAGGAGTTATAAATCCTAATTCTTTAGTAGAGCATAAGTTTATCTTGATAGCTACAAACTATCTTACAATATGGGTGGAGGCCATTCCTATAAAGAGGGTAGACCAGGAAGTTATGATCAATTTTATGGAGAATTTGATTTCCAGATTTGGAGTCCCGAAAGCTTTGGTGAGTTATAATAACCTTGCTTTCATAGGAGCCAAGTACATTGAGTTTACCAGAAAGTATGGCATCACTCTTAAAAATACTTCAAATTATTACCCACAAGGTAATGGACTTGTAGAATATACCAAAAAAAACCTATTAAGGATTTTGAGAAATATCTAGAAGGTAACAAAAGGATTTGGCACCTATTTATCAACCATGCTCTATGGGTAGACAGGATTACTATTAAAAAGTCCATCAAAACTTCTCCTTATGCACTGGTATATGGAAAAGAGACGGTATTGTCGATTCACTTAGAAATCCCAGTGCTTAAGCTTGTCAGTATAGAAGAAGAATTAGAGGATGATCTAGTAAAAACCAGGTTGATAAACTTACTGCAATTGAAAGAGAGCAGAACTCAAGCATATGATCATTTTCAAAAGCATTCATCAGACATTAAAGCATGGTTTGATAAAAATGACATGTTAAAAAAACTCCAAGTTGAAGACTCAGTTTTCATATGGAATGTTGACAGAGTAAAACCAGGCAAGCATGAAATTTTTTATTCCTTTTAGGATGGTCCTTTCAAAATAGTGGAAGCTAAAGAGTCTAATGTATTTCAGTTGAAGGATCTAGAGGAAAACATACAACCAATTCCAATGAATGGTTTCCACCTCAAGCTCTACTATATGTAAGAAGTGAGCTCATTGTAACATATGTATATACATTGTACAAATATTTCCCCTTCCTTTCTGCACTTTGTATTTGATTCCTTTTCCGCACTTTGTAATTAGTTCTTTTAAAATAAATTATAAAAAAAAGAGGAGAGAAGAAAGTTTGCAAGAAATGACTAAGTGTTGGCCAAATGTATGGTGATGTTCCATTCTGCACACAGAGCTATGTAAAACTCTCCAGAATGACATTCTGCCCTCAAGTCCTTATGGTTAATTTTGAATTTTTGTGGAGTGGTCTATCAGTTTCTATCTTGCATAAAGAAGGACAAAGAACGTCGCTAATCTAGGAACCTCTCGAATTTGGAGATAGCCGGAGTGGAATCGAGATAGAGTGTCGTGCATGCAAGATTCAAGTACCAAAGCAAAATCAGAAGGTTCTTAAGACACCAAAGTTAAATAAGGCTAAAATCAAGTAGTAAGTTCCAATCTGACACGTGGAGGCTAAAGAGTGCTCTTGTATTCAATTTTAATGAACTCGCGCATGGACCAAAGAGTAGCCAAAGGGATATGATGAGCTAATAGCACAATTTCAAAATTCAACCAATAAGAAGATAGGATGCCACTTTTAAGCCACCAAAGAAATAATGGAAGGATGGTGAAGTGTGCCAAAAAAGATATCGCGTAGCAGCTACATTTGTGGCAGATGATACACACGTTCTAGGGGATAAAAGTAACAAAGTCATGCACAGGGTTCATTTAGTAAATACGAGGCTATTAAGAAGTACAATAATATTCTGAAGTTCTCCTTGCTTATTACAGTGCGTAGAGTCCTATTGCTGCAATATGGCTCTTAAGAAATTGCCCACGAAGGCCACAAAATATGTTATGGAGTTTGAAACTCTAGACGATAGGACTTTGGTGCCTTACCTTGATAAATATGAGGCTGTAGCAGACATGACGATGACCATCACTGAAAGGATGAGACTAAGAAATAGCATGAATGATAGATACAAAAAGAATGTTGATTTATTAGTAGAAGGTAGATGTTCCATCTTTTCTTATCTATCCTTTTACATTTGTGATTATGTTCACCCATGTCTTGAGTTAATAGCTGCAATAGTTAAATTCTATGACCCACTAGCCAAGGTAGTAAAAACCCAATGAGGGTGAGACCCTTTTTAGCATAATTTATTCTTTCTATCATGAGCTCTTTGCTTTAGGGTCTGACCCACTGGTACCACCAAAACCTTTTAAGGTTGTTGAACAGACTGGGTTTTATTCCACAAAGAAGTAGGCCAATGATGACGAGTCATTTAAGAATTGGGTTTATAAGCAGCTTAATACCAAACCCCAAGAAGATTTGCCTAAATTCCCCATCTCTATTAACAAGTTTGCAAATCCTATTTTGTTCTCTATGTTGGCTTGCATGGAGGGTTTGGACTCTGACAAAAATGTTCATGGTTGGCAAATCACCATTGCATATTGTATCTCTAATGAGAGAATGTATGAAAAGGATACAAAAAATAAAGGGATAAGGGTGATATATTTCTATTGGCTAGCTTGTCTCACCCAAAGGATACATGAGCATATAGTAAGCATGAAGAGGGGCACTGATGCTCCTAGTTTTAAGCATTGCTCAAACTTGGTGTGGATGTTTTATGTCACTGTTAAAGATATAATTTCATGGATTTCGATCAAAGATAAGACTGATAAGGAAGAACCTATGCCAGTTTACTATTGAAAAACCATTTAAGAAGCAGTGAATCTTACTATAGATTCAATTTGGAATTTCTTGGGCCAGCCCTTAAAATTATGTATGATAAGTTCCCCAGACTGCCACCCCTGGCCAAGGAGATTATGAGGACTAAATATGTAGAGAAAGGAGACTGGTATTTGTTAACAGAAGGCAAAGTAATTAGGTTATATGGTTTTGTAGGTAAAACCTTTCTCCTACCTCACTTTGTCACAGAAATGCTATTCGCCCTGGATTATCTAAGGTAGGTGGTGTACATTGACGCAAGCTACAATTCAGGAAGGAAGAAGTATTTAATTACTTACCACACTAAAGATAATATTATTGTATCCGAGTTGAATTACGACGTGTATCTAAGCAGTATCTACTTTCAAGAGCAGTACAAGAAGATGAAGAGGGAGAAAATTTTGAAGGAGATATGGCTACTTTCCAATTAGTTTATAGGAGGACTAAGAGGGTCTCAAAAATAGATGAAAGAGAGGTTTCCAAGAAGAAAAAAATGAGTATGGAAGAAATTGCTGAAGAGGTAGTTGTTTTTAATATAGAAGTGTTAGTTGAACAAGAACAACAACTAAAGATAGAATTTGAACAAGAAAACCCTACATTTGTAGGTGAAGGTATGGTTTCCAATCCCTCTTCTCCTTTTCATCTCCATGAATCCCCAAAAGGATTTCCCTCCCTTTCTGGTGAAGAAAATGTGGTAAATTTACCTCCTCCACCTCATAGTTCTTCCCTCGTATCATCAATAGCTATGGAGGTACCAGTCAGTTCTATTGTGTCAAAACCTCCTCAAGACCCACCTTCCACTTCAGAGATGTCCACTTTAATATCCACCATTATTGCACCCTCATCTATTTTACTACCACCATCCATGGGACACTGCATTTCGACTTCATCCACCCATCCTACTATTAGTTATGTTCCTACTTCTCTAAATTTATTTGTATCCATAGCATCGGTAATCATAGAGTCTACCATTGTAATAGAGGTTGCTTTCAATATGTCTTCACCCCCACCAACAACAAGTCAGTCCACCCTCATGTTTTTGATGCCATTATCTCCTTTGGTTGTTGATTTTTCAAAGTCTGTTACTATATCAAAAGAATAGGCAGCCACTCAGAGCATAAATGACTATTGGGCAGAGAAGCTTACTCGACCTTCCAACAGGATGGCCATGACAAGAAAAAGTATGTATGTTAACCCTATCACTAGGCAAAGGGTTTCAAGGTCTATGATTCCGCAAGTGAGAAAACCTAAAAATAAAATGACTGCTCAGGATTATAGAGCAGAGGAAATCATAGAAGATGTTGACAAGCTTCCTACTAAGGATGACTTAGGTATTGCCAAGGCTCACTTAGATACATTTTATGTGAAAACTGATATAGCTAAAGAGAAGGTAGATAAGCTAAAACAACAAGTTGAAAATATTAAGAGGAGCCTTAATGAATAAAAAATAAATAGATAAAGCTTTTATAAAAGAGGCTAAGAGTTGGTAGGAAAGGTTTAAAAATGCTAATGAGTGGAAATACTAGTTAGAAGAACAAAAGAAGCTGAATGAGGATCAAGCAAAAGAAATTCAAAATTTAAAGCATCAGCTTTAGATTGAGAAAGCCAAGTCCTCAGGTTTTTCCAAAGATGATTTGAAGAGGATAAAGTAGGAGTTGCTTTCTAAAGTTCAATAAAAATGTTTAGGTATTCAATTCATAATAGACTACCTTAAATATGCCAACCAGTTTCTCTCTACTATTCAGAAGGATTTAGATCAAATCACTAGAGAGTTACATCCTATGGTGATTCCAGTGGAAAAAATTTACAGGCTGGTTGGAAGTAGGCTTAGTTATCCTGCTAAACCAATTTCCAATAGGGAATGGAATCTGGTCGGGGTAGCTACCAAAATAGTGGTGAAAAAGCACAGGGAAGTTCAGAGAGCTTGGTTGTTTTTTGACAGAATGGAAAGGGAAATTAAAGACATCATTGAAATAAATAAGGAAATGATTCATGTTGGTTTCAAAGGACTCTGGGAGGAGGATCACAACTTGTTATCTATGGAAGAATCCCAGCAAATCATCAAGGATAACTTACAGTATGAGGTTAAAATTGATTCATTGGAAGAGCCACTATCCCAAGAACAAGCTGCCAAACTGATTATGGATTACACCCGATTAAGAGATCTCATGGAGGATCCGGTGACTAGAGGGAATGCTGCTAATTATGAGGATGTTGGGGAACTACAATATGTTTATAAGCAGCTTAAAGAAACATCAAATCCATTTGAGGAAGCATGTAAATAGACTCTTTAGTCTTTGGAATCAATGGTACGGTTTTTTGGAGACACCTCCGGTGAGGATAACCAAAGAGTACATGCTCCAGAAGAATAGGGAGAAGATGAAAGAGAAGATGAGGATGAAGAGGAAAGAGAAGATGAGGATGAAGAGGCTATATAAGAATGAGGATAATATTGAGTAGCTACAGGCCCAAGAGGAGCTCTCACTTAAATAATTTCATTTTTGTTTGTACATATACATAAGTTTTGTGTTTCTATACATCAGTTTTGTATTTTTATTTTTACTCTGACAATTATCAGAAATAAGCAATAAAGGCATGAAGTCTACAACGCAACATTTTTATGTGAAGGCATTTTTTGAAGTGAAGTATTATAAAGGAGGTAGAGTTTTTGTATAGTTTTTGAAGGCAGTAGTAATACTAATATTCTGGATACAGTATCTAGTTGAACAAGTGAGTTCTATGATGTTTTTGGCATGGTTTCTATATGAACCTTTACCCTCTAGGTAGAATTTGAGCTTTCAAAGGGTAGTGTTTGTATGGAAATTATTCCTTAAAATATATCTTCAAAGATAAGTATTGTTTTGACTCCTAAGGCCCAATGGATAAGACTCTGGATTCGATTGGCTTTGCAAGCAAATCCACCCAAGAGGCACCAAAATGTAGGCCCAAAATGGCCACATACTTAGTAAAATTTTGTATAATTTTGACTAATTGATAGAATCATCATTCCATAAACATTACAGTATGATTTTAAGCAGAATCAAATCAGAAGATATGAATCCGCTCAAGAGTTTGTGAAGTTTTCATGTTTGGAGCGATTTTGGGTGATTTCACTCCAACTCCAGAATGATGGCAGATCTCAAATCTACAAAAGTTCCTAAGAGATAATGATGTCAGTGGTGGAAAAGTGCGGAATGGCATCTTTGTATATTAAATATTCAATTTCGAGAAAGTCCTTTTGTTTCCAGATCTGGATTAATGCTATCTTCAAATCCACAAAATTTTCAAGGAGATGATGATGTCACTGGCAAAAAAGTGTGGATTGGTTATTCAGGAAATGAACAAGTCTTTCCTTTCCGAAATGAAGATAAGACGAGGTGGCAGAATAATGAAAGTGTGGATTCACGATGAAAGAAGTATGTGACTAGCTCTAGAACCAAATTGAAGAATATAATACGGATTGAAGAATATAATGTTGAATATAATAGATCTCGGAGTGGATTTTATGTTCAGATATCAGAGATCTAGATTGGAGATTTTATTGCTTCTGATTAAAATATGATGTCATCAATTTTAAAGCAAAATGATGTTTATCTTGTGCCAAATTGAATCTAAATCATGTGATGAAGAGAATCAATGGTGGAGGTTAAGTTGCCAAATCTTGGTGGTTTAAAAGATATTGTTGTGTCAGAATTTGTAACAGTCAGCTAGAATATGAAGCATCGAGGGTTTTCCAAGAAGATCCAACTAGAGGTGGTTACAGGTTGGTGGTGGTAATTCACTCCCAAGAAGGATCAATAGAGACACATGATCTTTAACAGTCTAAACTTTAGTTCCAATGAGTTATCAACAAGTTGCAGATACCTCGAGCTACCATGGCAGACTTTTATTCAGTGTAATTCTTGAAGGACGGACCAATGAGCTAATTCCATCTAAATATCTTTGTTGTGCTATTATAACAAGATATTTGGTATTGTTTCTTGTTTATTGTAACAATAAAATTATAATTAGATGTTGAACCCTCATTTTTAAGGGTCGGCTCTAGCGTGTTTGCCTATACCATTGTAAATATTCCTGAAGAACTAAATGAAAGGAGCAATACATTGATCTTCATCTCAAATTCATATTCTCATGCTTGATGTCAGAGGTTCGGATTTCTAAGTTGTATTTTTGTAAATAATCTTATGGTTAGTTTATGCTGAATTTTGGATTACTAGCTGTTATAAGTAATTGAAATATGCTTTTGAATTCGTTCTATGTGGTTAGGAAGTATATTTATGTGAAATTTAAGTGTTTAGTGAATTTTGTTATTTGTATTATCATTCCCTGGATATTGAAATTGCTTGTTGCAACATTTCTCTATTGTGCTTTAATATATGAAACAATCTATTTTGGGATAAATGTTGATCTAAGTATATGTTCTTAGCATGGTTTTTTAGGATATTTTTATGGTAGTGCAATGCTGTTAACCTATCCTTCCACTACTATCCACATATCTCTAACCCTAACCTTCTCTTACCCTAAACTCCAAACCCTAAATGAGCATAATTGTGTCAACAACTTGCTAAGTTGACAAGGAACCATCCTACTATAGAGGTTGGATCAAAAATTTCTATTTTGGTCCATCCAATGTTGAGTGTTGATTTGTAGCTATCGGGTGCAAGCATGGATAGAAAGTAGGAATATAGACAACCGTAGTACTGAGTGAAAAATTGGTACAATTTAGTAACCAATAGTAATTAGTTAGATTTTCAATTTTACATAACATCGACAGCGAAACAAAAACCCACAGACACACATGTGGTATTTTAAATAAGTGGTGATATTGGATTTCATCCCCAATCCATCGCTCGAGATTGGTGTGATAGGAGTTGTACCCTCCACCATATCACCCCCTAGACACCTAGTCACCCCACAAGAGTGGTTTTCTGGGCCTCATCACCAGAAAACCCCCCCACTTTTGAGATTGGGCTTCAATATTTCATCACCAGTTGTTACCTTCAGAGTGGTATAGGATTAGAAACTTTTTTCCACAAGGCTAACATAATTTGTGGACACGATAACTATCGTTATTGACTAAGCCCACCCGAGGGTGAAGTGAAAGCATGGGTATGCCGGTAGCAAGTCTCAAACAATACCACCTCTTCTCATAAGAGGATATAGCAAAATCACTTTAGCATAGTTGGTTCCACCCCTTTAGCATATCATTTTACTGTGCCCTCCATACAGGTCACCACTTGCACGTTGTGATATTGTTCTATTATGTTCATCTTTGGGTGTTGTAGGAGGTTTAATACCGATGATATTTTTTATTTACTAGAGTACTCACTCCACTACCTGTGATACTACCTAGGAAGTACCAACATCGAAACACACATAAACAAACAAAACACTTTTATTCTCATCATTTAGAATTGATCCTAGTATACCATTGTTTGCATGATCATAGACTGGTTTCAACACACTACACCACATACTGTTTAGCTATACACAACATTGTATTTCTTTACACTTATATTAGGTATAGTTTTATCCACACCACACAAGGTTCATCCTAGATCCTTTCACATAGTAAACATAGAATTATAGGATTTAATTCCTACGTAGTTATAAACCCTCACGACACTGTATAGGTTGTCATACCTATTGTCACCTATAGTCGAGTGTACGAGCAAGAACGCCTTATAGAGGAAGCACCCACCACTTCTTCTAGTTAATATTCTCATACTCCTTCGATCATGAAGGGGAAGACCATAGACACATCTGATTTACTCATAGTATCCAACCTACAGTTCACACACATGATGCCGTAGGACGAGACGTCAACTTTTAGTGAAGCCCTTGCTACTTCACTTGTAGAGTATTATCCGCTTCTTTCATCCCCATACTTGCCTAAACCCCTAACCATATTCTATGACCATGTGATCTACACAACACTAGGATAGGCTAATCCATTCTTTAATATATATGAGGAGATCATACCTACTTCCCCTACCTTTACACACCTCTTTTTCTAGAGTTTATCTCAATCCCTTTTTGAGAATGACTTCTCTCTTGAACCACACTCGCCCAGAGGTCACGTCATTCACCCCTATCATAGGAATGATTTTTGACCCTTCCTCTTCCACCATAGGTGTTTAGAGGCCAAAATTCCAAACTGTACAACAGTAACCTCCTCTACAAGTGATGCATGTCATTAATAACATCATTTAATATCAATGATCTATCAATATAGGGTGGTGTCCAAGGCTATCTATGATAGAAGTGTTGAACAAGACTACAAATTAACTCACTTTGGAGTAGTATGTCTTATTGGTAAAATAGATTGTGTTGGAGGTTTTCAGGTCACCTTTACTTCTATGTTGCATAAAAAAAACTAATTTACTTGCATAAATGGAAATATAATCCTTAAGTTATAGAAATTGGAACCTTGTTACAATTTTATAACTAAAATATTTTTTTTTTTGGTAGTGATGCAGGAGCATCCGAGGGTAGTAAAGCAATCGAGCATCAACCAAACTTTTTGTTGTTAATTTTTTTTCTAAGTGTTGCAAAGTTATTTTTTTTCTTTTTTTTCTAAGTGTGGCAAAGGAAAATATGTGTCGCGATAGTGTCGCGATATCGCGACCAAAACAGAAGATAGGGGAGTAGCGGACAGACATGTCATGATTTCATGACATGTCGTGAAATCACGACCCAAGGTAGGGAAAGCAGGGCCGAAAGACACAGGGTCGTGAAATCGTAACATGTCATGATTTCGCGACATGTCATGAAATCGTGACCCAAGGCGGGGAAAGCAAGGCCGAAAGACACAAGGTCATGAAATCGTGACCACCACAGGGAAGCAAAGGCACGGAAGACACAAGGTCACGAAATCGCGACATGTCGCGATTTCATGACCAAAGCAGGGAAGGCAAGGCGCAGAAGACAAAAGGTCACGAAATCGCGACATGTCATGATTTCACGACCAAAGCAGGAGAATGGAGGCCGACAGACAAAAACAGCGCGATATCGTGATAGGTCACGATATCGCGGCCAAAAATAGAGAGAGAAGGCTTGAAGGAGGAAATGTCGTGATATCACGACATGTCACGATATCGTGACGGGAGCAGGAGAGAGAAGGCACAGAAAGGAAATGGTCACGATATCGCGACATGTCGCGATATCGTGACCAAACAGGAAGACACGCACTCCTAGCTTTCTTAAAGGCATTCCTTCATGCGCGACAAGTTAGCGACAATAAAGCAGCAGTTTCAAAGGAGGATTTCAACGGGCATGTTGGCCACTCATGCAGGATATCTAGAGACGTGTTTATAGCAACTTACAGCAAGCAGTAGATCAAGAAGAAGATTTCGTTGGGTATGGCAGCCAGTCACGCACCTCACCTAGAGTCTCATCAATGCGACTTTCTAGAATTGTTCCAAGTGGCAATTGTAGATCATGGGAAGTTTGAAAACACAGAGGATCGGGACCTCAATAAAAACCCATGGATTGTAATGAGAGGAGGTTGGCAAACAACAGTTTGGCTGTATATTCTTGTAAAATTCTTCTGAAGTATTGAATAAGAAATTTTTGTCTCTTGTTTCTCTAGTTTTCTGTCTTGTCAAAGATTTGTTCTCCACCAGGTAGATAAGATACTATAGCATTAATACCGGGTTTTACAGGTTGACCCAAAACCTTTTACAAAAATCAGCCCAGGGCTGTTGATGAACATATCCTTACTAAGGATCCTATATATGTAAAATATACATGCCACCAAAGCCATTATATCCAGTAAGGCACATAGCTTATTATCAAAAAGAAACTTCCCATACAAAATTTTGGGTATACCCCAAGAAAACACACATACATCATAATTACAAAAAATAAACAGACACAGATCCCTTCCTTGAGACAATGGAGAAATAAAAAGCTGCAAACACACATAGCAGAGTACTAAAAAAAACTCCCACAAGCTCTATATTGAAATTTACTCTTAATAATTCTTTGGTAATTGCTTTTTTTTGTATATGGCATGCTTTGGTACCACATACTATCTTGGCCAATCAGCCTTGGAGAAGTGAAACTGCTGGCTATATTTATGGCGATGGCTATCTGGTGGTCCACGTGGCTTTGGTTCGAAGTCTTATATTGTCGTTTCTTTCCTTCCCTGTGATTATCAACCAATCTCAAATTACTAATATGACTAGGAGCCATGTTATCTAACATGTGATTGTCCCCATTAGTCTTTGTGGTATTTCCAAGCAACATCCACAAATACTGACAGCTTAGATAATTTTTATTATGAGTCCAATTCAAAAAAGAGACGAGAATACTCTTAGCCTTCAAACTTACAGTGCCTTCCTTGTTGGTAAATTTGACTATCATTCTTGGAATTCTTGTTGAATAAGCTCCTCTACTACACTCGGGACACCATTTTCCCATTTGAAAAGTCCGTCACCATCGACACCCAAATTGGCCAACTTATCAGCACTTTTGTTAGCTTCCTGAAAGACATTGTTGGGATTTTATGTCCTGTCTTCCCTGGAAAAGGATCCTAGCCTCTTCAAAAATTGTTTTAATCCTCAAAGGAGGTGTTTTCCAATTATTGAGGAGATTTATAACATGCATAGAGTCTCCTTCTATGATAAAATTGCCTTCTAAGTCTTGAGTCATTTGAAGGCCTCTCCACATAGCTCTAGCTTCGTCTTCATTGTTCATACTTGTTCCCAAATATTTAGAAAATGCAAGCATCATATTCTCATTATGATATCACACAATGCCACTAGCGCATGCTCTTCTAGGATTCTCCTTAGCTGCTCCATAAAAATTAAGCTTAAACCAACCCGTAGGAGGTGGAGACCACTTAACATTGGATCTGGGGTTGACTACCCTAGGTACAAACTCATCTAACAAGGTTAAGCTTAAATATTGAGCAATCGTGGTCTCCTGTAGATGAGGTTTACAAATATCAAAAGGGATAAGGTTCACATTCTCATTGGCAAAGGATAGGATCCTGGAAATGATAGTTTGATGATCATGGATAGACTCATTAAAGACTCTATGGTTCCTTTCTAACCACACCTGCCAAAGATAGTGATTGAGAAAAAATTTCCACATGTATCTAAGTCTTTGGCTTGAAAAGGACAAGTCCACTAGATGAAAAAATTAAGTACGATGGCTGGTTTAACCCATAAAATATTGAAGGCCTGAAAAACCCCACTTAGGATAGTCAAGGAAAAAGGGTACTCAAGGAAAATGTGATAAATGGTCTCCCAATTAGCCCTACATAGATAACAATGATTAGTGATACAAATACCTTTACATATCATATTATCAATGGTTAGAATTCTTCCTTGGATAACCAACCATGAAAAGACTACAATTTTTGGAATTAAATTTTTTATCCAAATTAAGTCCTTTTGGAGGATAAAATCTTCGTTATCAAGCAGAAGCTTGTAAGCTAATTTAATAGTGAACTACCCATTTTTCGTAGAATCCCTGGTCACTTGATCTTCCTTGGGTCTCATGGGGATAAAATATTGCCAGAGAATGTTACAAAGATCATTTGATTCCACTTGAAATTCCTGAATTCTTATTTGTTTCCACTTCATTCTACCTTTGTCCTCAACCATATAATCGGAGACTTTTCTGCCAATGAGTTCTTCTGTGATATCTCTGATTTGGGCTAAGTTAGGATATTGCATTAGTGGTTCATCCTTAGCCCACCTATCATTCCAAAAATTTATCCTCTCACCATTGCCTAAAATCCATATTAAACCTTTTTTGATGATTTCCTTATAACTAAGAATTACTTTCCAAAAATAAATCCTTTGATTGGAACTGAGTCACTTAGAAAATCCATATTTTGAAGATACTTTCATTTGATGATAATTGTCCATTCATTTTCTTCATCGAAAATGATACGCCATGCCTGCTTAGCTAGTAAAGCTAAATTTATATGAGCAATTCTCCTCAGACCTAAGCCCCCATTTTCCTTGGTTCTGCACACTTTGGTCCATCCTACAAGGTGTATCCTTTTTTTCTCCTCTGATCCATTCCATAAAAATTCTTTTTGGAGTTTCTCAATTTTTTGGAAAACCTTCAAAGGGACTTTGAAAATGGAGAGGAAATAGACTGGAATGCTCTGAAGAGAGGCCTTAGTGAGGGTCAGCTTTACTGCTTGAGATACAAGATGACCTTTCCATCCAGCAAGTTTTTTTTGAATTCTTTCAATAACCCTGTCACACATTGACTCTCTTAGAGAACCAATGAAAAGAGGAGACCAAGATACGAAGTGGGAATATTTGCTATATCACACCGTAAAATTTTTGCAATCCTTCCTTGCCTCTGAATGGGGGTGTTCAAGAAATATAACTTGCTTTTACTAAAATTAACTTTCTAACCAGCAGCATCCTCGTAGAGTTATAGGATGTATTTAATTATTTTGGCCTCAACCACCGATGCCTTAGTCAATATAAGGGTATCATCAATGAATTTTTGGTGAGAAACAACCCTAGTGAGAGATGTTGCCTTGATTCTCGATATTAGTCTTGAACTACAAGCAATTTTGATGGTTCTGCCTAAAGCTTCTACCATAATGATGAATAACATGGGGCTGATAGGGTCCCCCTGTCGAATTCCTCTACGACTTTGAAAGTAACCAGCAGTTTTTCCATTAACTAGAATCGAGAACCATGATTTATAAATACATTATTTGATAAAATTAACCCATTGGTGGTGAAAACCAAACTTAAGGAGGACAACAATTATAAAGTCCCAATTTAGCCTGTCAAATGCTTTGTTCATATCAAGCTTGAGGGTAAAAATAGACATGTTATTCTTATGAGCAGAGTGTAGAGCTTCATGAACTGTAATAACTCCATCCAAGATTGAACTGCCCTAGATAGAGCTTCCCTATCATGGATCTATGATGCAGGATAGAATATCTCTCATTCTATTTGCAATGGATTTAGTTAGGATCTTGTAAGAAACATTGCATAGACTGATTGACCTGAAGTAAGCCATAAATTCAAGGGTTTGCTTCTTAGGAATTAGAGAAATAAAAGTAGAGTTGATACCTTTTGGGATATGATTTCTTGCTTGGAATTCTATGATAGCAAAAATTACATCCTCACTTACGATGTCCTAAAAAGCTTGATAGAAATGAGGGGGAAAGTCATCGGGTCCCAAGGCTTTGTCTGGCTCCATGCTAAACAAGGCTTCCTTAATTTCCTCATCAGAAAATGGAGCTAGAAGCTTAAGGTTTATATCCTCATTTATTATTCTAGGACTCAATTGCAAGAGAATATATTTGGCCTCCTCATTGCAATGTGATTCCTGACCAAGGATAGAATTGAAATAAGTTACTGCCTCCTTTCTGATTTCTGTTAAGTCTTGAGTAATAGAACCATCTATTTTAAAAAAAAAATTATCTTGTTATTGCTTCTGTTTCTAAGCGTGGTGATGTGAAAAAACTTGGAATTTGAATCTCCATATTTCAACCAAAGATCCCTTGATTTTTTCCTCCAATAGATTTCCTCACAGGCCAAAATGTTATGAAACTCTGCTAGTTTTTTTCATTCCTCCTATCTAGTAGTTTCATCAGCATCACCATGTTGGATCCTCTAATCAATTATCTTCAAAATTTTAACAACCTATTTTTTATTTTCAAAGAGGTTCCAAACGACATCTTTGTTCCAAGTTTGAAGCTTTTCCTTAACAAACTTTAATTTGCCAGCAAGTTTAAAAGCTGCACTACCCCTGACAGGCTACTACCACCACTGACTTAAGTTATCTCTGAAACTGGAATGTTTGATCCACATAGATTGAAATCTGAAAGGTTTCTTGAAGGATAGAGAGTTAGGGATCTCCAAAAAAATGGGATTATGATCAGAGGCAATTTTAGTAAGGGCTTGCAGGTAGCCTCCTTTGATAGAAAAAACCTATCAAGCCTTTCTTGAATGAGATGACACCCTATCCGTCAATTGCTCCAAGTATAATTTTCTCCTCTAAGTTTTACATCCATCAACATGTTGGAGTTCAAAAATTCATTGAACTCATCCATGCTCCTGATAGGTGGTCCATTTCCACCCATTTTGTCTGAAGGGTAAAGAGAAGTGTTAAAATCCCCATCCAGAATCTAGGGGACATTATGGAAGATTTCACTCAGATTTGCTAAGTACTCCCACAATAGAGCTCTCCCTTGAATTGAAGTCGGGGCATAAATATTTGAAAGGATCCATGACCCGTTGTTGTTTATTTCCTTAAATAAAACACTAAGAACCCTGCCATCTTTCTGAATAATGGTGCCTTCTACTATTCGGGGATCCCACAAAGTCATAAGGCCTCCAGATGCTCCTTTGGATGATTTGTAAACCATCTCCCTTTGATTCTATATTTTTTTTGCTATTTTTTTGGACTGAATCTCATCAGTTTTTATTTCTTGCAACATGATAATAGTTGGATTCACTTGATTTCCTATTGCACTGAATTTCTTGTGTTTGGGCAGGCCATTGAGGCCTCTCATGTTCCATGAGAGGAACTTCATTTATATTGTTTGGGATTTCTTCCTCTCCCCCTCCCTTGAGGGGGTTTTCCTAATTTGTTTTCTTCAGAACCCGGAATAACCTGTTGAAACAAGGTTCTCTATTTTCCATTGGCAATGTCATTATCAGTTTTAATTTTTTGATGCTTAGCATTTGATATTCTCCCTCTTATTTTTTCAATGCCAAAATCTATAGGAGACTTCACAGTTGTTCTTGGTTTGTCTAGGACTAAACTAAGGGGAGGTAATTTGTTGCAGAACCAGACTGCCATATTCCTTAGTTTGAAGAGTTTCACATATCTCCACCCCTACATCCAAATATTCTCCTTTTTTCCTGTATTCCCCTAGTCTATGGGATGGCCCCTCAGTAGGATTCACTTGGATCCTAGTGATGATGTTAGGGAGATGAGATTTTTTATTTTCCAATGCCTCAAATTTCTTCCTAAGTTCTTCAAAATTAGGGTTTGGCTTTGGGATGCCCACTGGGCTTGAAGTATTTCCAACATTGGGATTTAAGGATCCTGACTTGGATGTGGATTCTAGGGATCATGCATTAGGGTTTGGATTTGTGATGCCCATGGGGTTTATAATAATTTTAGCATTAGGTTTTGAGGATCCTGACTTGGATGGGGATTCGAGAGAGTCATAAAGGTTAGCCTAAAGGTGATAGGCTTTCGTATCTTTAGATAATCCTCCTACTCCCATATTGGATAGAATTGAAAATTTATTTCAAACTAGAGGATTGGAAATTACCTGAGTATTTTGGTTGCCAACTGTAGACACCAAAACAGCACCAATCCAATTACATGACAACAAACACTGATCGCACTAACACACACAGCCCCTAGGGCAGCCCCAGAGGTTAAATAGTGGTTCTAACCACTCACACAACAGTTTTACAAGTCAAAAATCAATTTGGCACCTTTTAGACACTCTGCTTCTTATTCGCTCCACCCAGGGACGAGTGCGGACTGGTACTCGTTTCACCCAGGGACGAGTATGGATTTGTACTCATTTCACCCAGGGACGATTACTAGCGCTCGCTTCTGGGTGGGACGAACGCCAGGTTTGACCAGAAAAAAGTCAAACCTCGGCGCATGACAACTCAGAACTACCACTTAGCTCTCCCTTCATGGCATAGGAGTGCGAGTGAGTTATTTTGACAACTCATATCTTCCAATTGACGTTCCCTTCACTGCATGGGAATGAGAGTGAGATTTTTAAGACAACTCAGATTTGCCACTTGGCTATCCCTTAATTGCATGGGAGTGCAAGTGAGATTTTCTAAAACATACAAAGACATGCACAGAGGCAGTTAAGAAGCCCTTGATCAAGAAGAAGTCTTCTCTTCATACAAAAAGCATTCATGCAAAGAAACACTTTTGCATGTTAATTCAAAGAGACCCCTTTGGGTCTATAAAATGGTGAGCTTCCTCACCCAAAAGGGATACAGAGAAGGAGCATTTTGAGTGACGAAGTGCTGCTAATTCACTTACTTGCGATTTGTGCTTTCAACATCCATAATATCTTAATCGAAAGAGAGGTTATTGGGTGAATTTTGAAGGCACGAATCAAAGAACCAAAATCCAATTTTCTGACCACAATATCCTACCAATTTGTCGACAACACATCACATCAGGTTTCGGACCCATCCTAAGCAGATTGGTGTCGAAACAAAATTTCACCCGTGGGTGGTTTGCCTTCGGGCACCCCCCGCCTTATTATCTTTGGTGACTATTTCTTTTGTAGTATTTAGCTAGTTTCATGTTTATGCTTTTGTCAAGTTTTTAGTTTATTTAGACTCATTTTAACCATCGTTAGATTTATCTTTTATTTTTCATACACAGGTGCTACTGATTCTTTGTTTGTTTCTTTGAACGCAGATTTGCAGCATTAGAGGAGTAGCGAGGAATATACCTTTACCAACGCAAGCGGCGACAATGTTTTGGTTCGCCCATCTTACATGTGGGCACGCGAAAGAAGGAATTTTGAAACAAGTTGTAAAAGACCAACATTTAATGCTCCTATCCCTTAAAAAGGAAGGAGACGCATTGTAACACAAATTTGAAAAGCATATCAAAAAAGGGGCCATATTTTATATTGCTTTGATATCTTGTGTTCATGTTCTTTATTTTTACGCATTTTTCAATAACATAGGGTTTAAGCGTTATTTTAGTTTCGTTTACATTGCATTTTTAGTCTATCCTTTTTGTTTTTAGAATCTCGTGTTTTCAATGGCGATCACGGTGGGACCTCTGTCCTCTATTTTTTTTAGGTTAAATTACTGATCTGAAATTGCTTGTTTTGATTATAGGCACCTATTTTAAATCATCGGACTGTTATTCGTTTCTACAAGTGACAATTATAGAATTGGTATTCGTTTCACCTCGAGATGAATAAACTATTCGTCTCACCTTGGAACGATTACTGTTCTGATATTCGCCTCACCCAGGGATGAGTAAAGTTTTGTGCATTTTTTAGAGCAAATCAAAAACATCCTGTTAGGCAAAGAAGACGTAGGGGTTTTTAAAGCTTCTGTCAAATATTTGTTTTTTGTTTTCTGGTTTTCAATTCTGTATGGCTTAGGGAAAGATTTCTTTTTCATTTTCTTGTTTCAATTTTTGCAAATTAAAATGAACCCCACACATCATGTGGTATTTTAAACCAAGGCGTTGGTCGTAAAACCCCAACCCTTGAGCAAGAGCAAAGGTGGATTATCGCTTTGGCTTGAGATATTGCATCCATTACCTCGATCGCGACTGTTGCTAGACATAAATCCTGACGAAAGCTGACCGAGTGTAGCTAGGGTGATTCCTAGCGCATGAGGATAAGTCTTATATGGTAGGTGTCATAAACAGAGCGATTCCCCTTTCGTACCGCCTATGTTCCACGTATCATCTGCTCTCACGTACCTATAGTCTCCCTCACATAAGGGCAGGTATATAGAGAGGTTGGTATATCGGTCCGGCAATGGTATATTGAAGGGGCGACCATTTTGGGAGTAATAAGAGCCTTCATTTTGTATTTAAATGGTTTGCACAAAATTTTTCAAAAACAACACAAAATCATCAAAAACACACTAAAATCAGTCTAGGACACACCATTAATCTTTAAAAGAGATAATCACTATTTGTGTATGCGTGTGTTCATTTCTACTTAGTGTAACAAAAAGAAATAAAAAAAAAAATCATAAACAAAAGATAAAAATCTACGTATTTTGTCACTCGCTCCAAAAAGCTCCAAGGATTCCCGCAATCGCTTGGTCATCCCTAAAATGCCCCAAAGGTGTCCATGAACCCTTTGGTCAACCCAAGAGAAACCCAAAGGTGCCCATAAGTGATGTAGGAGCATCCAAAAAAATATGGGAAATCTTATATTTTTCCATAAATTTTAGTGCATCTTGCCGGGGCCATAATTTCTCAACCGTAGCTCCGATTGACACAAAATTTTACAGGGAGTTAGTTGGGATAATTTTAAACAGAGGGAGGCAGACTATAGAGATCTCGGATCACCATGACCATGATAGATATCTGGGAGAGGCATCTAGGCATTCTAGACATGAGATGACAGAACCAACTATCTTAGAATCTGCCAAGCATATTGCACGTCGGATGCAACTCACGCTACTTGAGCTAGAACAACAACAGTTAGAGCAACAGTATATTCTAAATCAAGAGTGCATTCAGTTCCAGGAAGATGAGTTGTTCCAACACACTAGGAAGGCAAAGATTCCAACCCCTTGCATGCATAAGATAGAACATTATGAGAGACACAACTGGGTGCGAGACAGGTCTCCACAACCTTATCAAACATTGCCATCGACGCCTCCTAGACGTAAGCGGGAGACAAATTCTAAGACCAATGATGGGTGCCTTCTTCAGGCACCCACCCAGGTTCATGGGCCACCCTAAAAAATTTGGCAAGAAGCCTCTGAGGAACCTGAGCGAGAAGAATAGCGGGATGAAATGCCATACCAAAGCATGGGGGGTGCTATCCTACCACCCCTCCATAGGTCCCAAGTTCCCCACAACCTACAACGGGAACAAATCAAAGAGGAGGAGCTCAAATCCCCTGATACAAGCGATGCACTACCAGAGCACTTAGCGTTGGTAGAGACCAAGATTTTGGGGCCCCAAAAGCCCAACTTACATGAAAATCCTCTCAAAGAGGATCAACCCCTGGTTGTAAAGCTACCTGATGATGAGGTCTTCCATATCTCAGAATCACTATATTCTGATGAGCCTCACTCTCTCGCCAAATACGAGTCAGCATATGCAATAGCATCATGGGACCCATTCATGTCCGACAACACTAATTCACAGGTGGTCTCCATGGGTGATCATCACCAAAGTCTCTTAACCTTATTCCCTTTGGAGGCTCCCATAGAGCCCATGCCATTACAGGAAAATTAGGTCCCCCCGTAATGAGCGGAAAAACCCCATGAGGACCACATCAATCTGCTCGAACAAGAAGAGCCTAACATGTCGCAGATAGCTGTCAGGGCCAACGAAGGCCTTTGGATCATCGATACTGATTACGAAGATGAAATTGAGATGGCATATCTCAAT
Organism: Wollemia nobilis; assembly: GCA_028583015.1. Lineage (NCBI taxonomy): Eukaryota > Viridiplantae > Streptophyta > Pinopsida > Araucariales > Araucariaceae > Wollemia > Wollemia nobilis. Next base: position 19,649,145 of record JAQPPZ010000521.1, read on the forward strand.
CATGCGCGATGGCATAATCACCCTGTAACCCATGAAGAACTGATGGCACAATTAGGCATAAGACTAGGGCATGAGTGGCGCATAGACCTGACCCACTAGCATCACATGTTGATTCTGATCCTTTGGGAATATCGCAAGCCACTTCCACCTAGAGATATCATATCACCATCAGTGCCGAAGGCAGACCTTGTTCTCCTATCTGTGCATAAGGCCGATCCATTCATGCCAATTCCTATAGAGCCAGATCTGGTGCACATAGCTCATCAAGCTGGGGGTACCTCTATTCCCTGAAGAGCCGATGGGTTACACCAAATGCTCCAAAGGTGTCCATAAACCCTTTGGTCAAACCAAAATCTCCAAGGATTATCGCAATCGCTTGGTCATCCCAAAAGCTCCAAGGATTATTGCAATCGCTTGGTCATCCCCAAAAGCTCCAAGGATTATCGCAATCGCTTGGTCATCCCAAAAAGCTCCAAGGATTATCGTAATCTCTTGGTCAACCCCAAAAGCTCCAAGGATTATCACAATCTCTTGGTCAACCCCAAAAGCTCCAAGGATTATCATAATCGCTTGGTCAACCCTAAATTCCCCAAAGGTATCTATAAACCCTTTGGTCAAGACAAAAGCTCCAAGGATTATCATAATCGCTTGGTCAACCCTAAACACCCCAAAGGTATCTATAAACCCTTTGGTCAAGACAAAAGCTCCAAGGATTTTCATAATCGCTCAGTCATCCCTAAATCCCCCAAAGGTATCTATAAACCCTTTGGTCAACCCCAAAAGCTCCAAGTGTTACCATAACTGCTTGGTCAACATAAATATTCAAAAATAAACAAAAATAATATAATCGTCAAAAATCACAAAAACATTTGCATTCCAATTCCATACATTCTCAAAAAAAAAAAAATCACAAAAACATTTGCATTCCAATTCCATTCATTCTCATAAAAATCAAAATCACAAAAATAATTGCATTCCAATTCCATGCATTCTCATAAAAACTCAAAATACAAATATATAGGTTGCATTCGGCATCGCATCCATACATTGCATAGTTGTTGGTCATACAAGTCAAAAGCACCATAGGCTGTCATTACTTGGCAATTCCACCCTTTTCCACCTCAGATCCATTTTCATAAACGCCTACATCTAGAATAGCACCATCGCCATTTTTTCGCATTGTCAGTTGTCTCCTAATGTGTATAGGGTTTTCGTCATTCAGCTGTTTTTAAATTTCTAGCCAAAATCGTACATAGTTAAACAGATTTTACATGGGAAAGTTTTACTTGGATCCCGCCTTGTTACGTAGCATCCCAACACAAATTAACACACATCTAAAAATTCCTAAGTTGTGTGAACAAAAGATGAAACCTGCACAGTAATCCAGGTCACCATAAGAGAAACAACTATCTTGCTCATCCCCCTATGCAAATGACCCTCGGAATGCTGAGAGTTGGCAAAAGGACAAGCATCCTCCCTACCCAATTCCCCATGAATCCCAAGTTCTCAAAAGTTGCAAAACATCAAAAATTTGCAAAACGTCAAAACACTAAAATTTGACATCTTACAGTGCACACATCAAAAGGCAAAACAATAGTGATTCTCGTCACTCCACATCCAAATCCCTTGCTCAAAAAAAAAAAAAAAAAAACATAATAAAACAAAAATAAACAGTGATTTTATCACTACAAAGGAGCAAGTACCCCAATACAATTGAAGAAAAGAAGGGAGTCGAACTTGAATCCTTGGAACTCTCAGCATTTCGACGAGTCATGAGGCAAGCTTCGATACCGGTTTGGTTGATAGCCTATCGGTCATCGGTAGTAAACCTCCCGCATGACGATATATCTGTCACATTAACTTGTGTGCAGATCAATGTTTACATGTGGATGAGCTAGCTTATGGTATCCTAGATAACATCATAGACAAATCTGACTAAATACAATAAAGGAGTTAGTGGAACTAATTAGGTGATCCTCAGTACAGGTTCGGTTGAAAGCCCATCTGGCACTGGCGGTATCCTGACAAAATACCACATAAACGAACTCAATTGCACACACAGGGGTGTGAAATAACTTGGTTAAATTCAAGTCTGATTTAGACCTTGTTCAAAAGTCTTGCGAGATAAATGTACAGTCTTGGCTAGTTAGTTAAAATATCTGAATCTCAGAAAAGCTTAACTACATTTAAAAAAAAAACAACTGTCACATTTTATTCCATACATCACCATAAAAATTTATGTAAAATACAAAAACAAAGTTTTCACATGCAAAGTCATCCCATTAGTATCGCAAGTCAATCAAATCTTGTATAGTCTATGGTGCATCGACACATCATCAACAACTCATCTCATTCATTTCATATGCACACATCATACAAATTAGAAACATCACATTAATAATCGCCTCTACATACATCAAACACATACATAAAAATACACCACAACAAAAACAATAAAAACAAACACAACAAAACAACCAAACTATAAAAATGACAAATGCCAACAAAACCACTAAAAATTGTTGGACAAAAGTGCTCTTGCACTTAACCTCTTGGCATAAGAAAACTGATGTCAGGGTTTACCTTGTCGTTATCCTACTCCCCAAGAAGGCTACCATAGCCGGACCGCTCCACGAGAAGACGGATTTTTGCCAATGTTACCCCCAAATGGCATCCCAAAATGGGTTCACACCCACCAAAAATAGGTCAAAACATTCAGGAAACTGCTCGAGCATGCACTGGATAACATCTGAAGGCACCCTCACTTAAGTCATCTTGGGTCAAGTGACTTGTCGCTTTTATCATGGCAGTCATTCCTTCATCGCTTCATTGCTTGAGGGGGTAGTCACACTTAAGTCACCAATCAACAAACACACACCCAATCAAGGCAATGACATGCATTCAAAGAATCATTGACAAAGACAATCATGCTCCTGCTTGGGGCAGAAAACAAGCAATAATCACTAATTGATAAAACACTTCGCATTCGTGAATCATGAACACAAGGTTCCCCCGTGGATAAAAGGTTGCACCCTTTGCCTATTCATGACTGATCAATGACTAAGCTCAAGTCACACCTCACCGAAACAGGTTAATACTTGAAATCAAGTTCCTTAGCTCGTCGGAAGCAAGGATTCGAGAATGCATGCCCTTTCCATACTTGGGGCATCAAGATTTGGTTAGGTTACTCGAGAAACCCTAATCATTAGTGCTTTAGTTATCTATTTTTGCTCGGCACTGCACCATGTGCAGCGCTTCCCAAAAAGGGGCATCTGTAGACACAAAAATAGCACCAATCCGATTACATGACAATAAAAACTGATCGCACTAACACACACAGCCCCCAGGGCAGCCCCCAGAGGTTAAACAGTGGTTCTAACCACTCACACAACATTTTTACAAGTCAAAAATCAATTTGGCACCTTTTAGACACTCTGCTTCTTATTCGCTCCACCCAGTGACAAGTGCGGACTGGTACTCGTTTCACCTAAGGATGAGTATGGATTTGTACTCGTTTCACCCAGGGACGATTACTAGCACTCGCTTATGGGTGGGACGAATGCCAGGTTTGACCAGCAAAAAGTTAGACCTTGGCGCATGACAACTCAAAACTACCACTTAGCTCTCCCTTCATGGCATAGGAGTGCGAGTGAGTTCTTTTGACAACTCATATCTGCCAATTGACGTTCCCTTCACTGCATGGGAATGAGAGTGAGCTTTTTAAGACAACTCAGATTTGCCACTTGGCTATCCATTCATTGCATGGGAGTGCAAGTGAGCTTTTCTAAAACATACAAAGACATGCACAGAGGCAGTTAAGAAGCCCTTGATCAAGAAGAAGTCTTCTCTTCATACAAAAAGCATTCATGCAAAGAAACACTTTTGCATGTTAATTCAAAGAGACCCCTTTGGGTCTATAAAATGGTGAGCTTCCTCACCCAAAAGGGATACAGAGAAGGAGCATTTTGAGTGATGAAGTGTTGCTAATTCACTTACTTGTGATTTGTGCTTTCAACATCCATAATCTCTTAATCGAAAGAGAGGTTATTGGGTGACTTTTGAAGGCATGAATCAAAGAACCAAAATCCAATTTTCTGACCACAATATCCTACCAATTTGCCGACAACACATCACATCAGGTTTCGGACCCATCCTAAGCGGATTGGTGTCGAAACAAAGTTTCACCCGTGGGTGGTTTGCCTTCGGGCACCCCCCGCCTTATTGTATTTGGTGACTATTTCTTTTGTAGTATTTAGCTAGTTTCATGTTTATGCTTTTGTCAAGTTTTTAGTTTATTTAGACTCATTTTAACCATCGTTAGATTTATCTTTTATTTTTCATACACAAGTGCTACTGATTCTTTGTTTGTTTCTTTGAACGCAGATTTGCAGCATTAGAGGAGTAGCGAGGAATATACCTTTACCAACGCAAGCGGCGACAATGTTTTGGTTCGCCCATCTTACATGTGGGCACGCGAAAGAAGGAATTTTGAAACAAGTTGTAAAAGACCAAAATTTAATGCTCCTATCCCTTAAAAAGGAAGGAGACGCATTGTAACACAAATTTGAAAAGCATATCAAAAAAGGGGCCATATTTTATATTGCTTTGATATCTTGTGTTCATGTTCTTTATTTTTACGCATTTTTCAATAACATAGGGTTTAAGCGTTATTTTAGTTTCGTTTACATTGCATTTTTAGTCTATCCTTTTTGTTTTTAGAATCTCGTGTTTTCAATGGCGATCACGGTGGGACCTCTGTCCTCTATTTTTGTATTTAAATGGTTTGCACAAAAATTTTCAAAAACAACACAAAATCATCAAAAACACACTAAAATCAGTCTAGGACACACCATTAATCTTTAAAAGAGATAATCACTATTTGTGTATGCTGTGTTCATTTCTACTTAGTGTACAAAAAGAAATAAAAAAAATCATAAACAAAAGATAAAAATCTACGCATTTTGTCACTCGCTCCAAAGGGCTCCAAGGATTCCCGCAATCGCTTGGTCATCCCTAAAATGCCCCAAAGGTGTCCATGAACCCTTTGGTCAACCCAAGAGAAACCCAAAGGTGCCCATAAGTGATGTAGGAGCATCCAAAAAATATGGGAAATCTTATATTTTTCCATAAATTTTAGTGCATCTTGCCGGGGCCATAATTTCTCAACCGTAGCTCCGATTGACACGAAATTTACAGGGAGTTAGTTGGGATAATTTTAAACGAGAGGGAGGCGACTATAGAGATCTCGGATCACCATGACCATGATATATATCTGGGAGAGGCATCTAGGCATTCTAGACATGAGATGACAGAACCAACTATCTTAGAATCCCCAAGCATATTGCACGTCGGATGCAACTCACGCTACTTGAGCTAGAACAACAACAGTTAGAGCAACAGTATATTCTAAATCAAGAGTGCATTCAGTTCCAGGAAGATGAGTTGTTCCAACACACTAGGAAGGCGAAGATTCCAACCCCTTGCACGCATAAGATAGAACATTATGAGAGACACAACTGGGTGCGAGACAGGTCTCCACAACCTTATCAAACATTGCCATCGACGCCTCCTAGACGTAAGCGGGAGACAAATTCTAAGACCAATGATGGGTGCCTTCTTCAGGCACCCACCCAGGTTCATGGGCCACCCTAAAAAATTTGGCAAGAAGCCTCTGAGGAACCTGAGCAAGAAGAATAGCGGGATGAAATGCCATACCAAAGCATGGGGGGTGCTATCCTACCACCCCTCCATAGGTCCCAAGTTCCCCACAACCTACAACGGGAACAAATCAAAGAGGAGGAGCTCAAATCCCCCGATACAAGCGATGCACTACCAGAGCACTTAGCGTTGGTAGAGACCAAGATTTTGGGGCCCCAAAAGCCCAACTTACATGAAAATCCTCTCAAAGAGGATCAACCCCTGGTTGTAAAGCTACCTGATGATGAGGTCTTCCTTATCTCAGAATCACTATATTCTGATGAGCCTCACTCTCTCGCCAAATACGAGTCAGCATATGCAATAGCATCATGGGACCCATTCATGTCCGACAACACTAATTCACAGGTGTGGTCCCCATGGGTGATCATCACCAAAGTCTCTTAACCTTATTCCCTTTGGAGGCTCCCATAGAGCCCATGCCATTACAGGAAAATTAGGTCCCCCCGTAATGAGCGGAACAACCCCATGAGGACCACATCAATCTGCTCGAACAAGAAGAGCCTAACATGTCGCAGATAGCTGTCAGGGCCAACGAAGGCCTTTGGATCATCGACACTGATTACGAAGATGAAATTGAGATGGCATATCTCAATCATGCGTGATGGCATAATCACCCTGTAACCCATGAAGAACTGATGGCACAATTAGGCATAAGACTAGGGCATGAGTGGCGCATAGACCTGACCCACTAGCATCACATGTTGATTCCGATCCTTTGGGAATATCGCAAGCCACTTCCACCCAGAGATATCATAGCACCATCAGTGCCGAAGGCAAACCTTGTCCTCCTATCCGTGCATAAGGCCAATCTATTCATGCCAATTCCTATAGAGCCGGATCCGGTGCACATAGCTCATCAAGTCAGGGTACCTCTATTCCCTGAAGAGCCAGTGGGTTACACCAAATGCTCCAAAGGTGTCCATAAACCCTTTGGTCAAACCAAAAGCTCCAAGGATTATCGCAATCGCTTGGTCATCCCAAAAGCTCCAAGGATTTTCATAATCGCTTGGTCATCCCCAAAAGCTCCAAGGATTATCGCAATCGCTTGGTCATCCCAAAAAGCTCCAAGGATTATCGTAATCTCTTGGTCAACCCCAAAAGCTCCAAGGATTATCACAATCTCTTGGTCAACCCCAAAAGCTCCAAGGATTATCATAATCGCTTGGTCAACCCTAAATTCCCCAAAGTTATATATAAACCCTTTGGTCAAGACAAAAGCTCCAAGTATTATCATAATCGCTTGGTCAACCCTAAACACCCCAAAGGTATCTATAAACCCTTTGGTCAAGACAAAAGCTCCAAGGATTTTCATAATCGCTCGGTCATCCCTAAATCCCCCAAAGGTATCTATAAACCCTTTGGTCAACCCCAAAAGCTCCAAGTGTTACCATAACTGCTTGGTCAACATAAATATTCAAAAATAAACAAAAATAATATAATCGCCAAAAATCACAAAAACATTTGCATTCCAATTCCACACATTCTCAAAAAAAAAAAATCACAAAAACATTTGCATTCCAATTCCATTCATTCTCATAAAAATCAAAATCACAAAAATAATTGCATTCCAATTCCATGCATTCTCATAAAAACTCAAAATACAAATATATAGGTTGCATTAGGCATTGCATCCATACATTGCATACTTCGCTAGGTCATACAAGTCAAAAGCACCATAGGCTGTCATTACTTGGCAATTCCATCCTTTTCCACCTCAGATCCATTTTCATAAACGCCTACATCTAGAATAGCACCATCGCCATTTTTCGCATTGTCAGTTGTCTCCTAATGTGTATAGGGTTTTCGTCATTCAGTTGTTTTTTAAATTTCTAGCCAAAATCGTACATAGTTAAACAGATTTTACATGGGAAAGTTTTACTTGGATCCCGCCTTGTTACGTAGCATCCCAACACAAATTAACACACATCTAAAAATTCCTAAGTTGTGTGAACGAAAGATGAAACCTGCACCGTAATCCAGGTCACCATAAGAGAAACAACTATCTTGCTCATCCCCCTGTGCGAATGACCCTAGGAATGCCGAGAGTTGGCAAAAGGACAAGCATCCTCCCTACCCAATTCCCCATGAATCCCAAGTTCTCAAAAGTTGCAAAACATCAAAAATTTGCAAAAACGTCAAAACACTAAAATTTGACATCTTACAGTGCACACATCAAAAGGCACAAACAATAGTGATTCTCGTCACTCCACATCCAAATCCCTTGCTCAAAAAAAAAAAAAAAAAAAAAAAATAAATAAAACAAAAATAAACAAGTGATTTTATCACTACAAAGGAGCAAGTACCCCAATACAATTGAAGAAAAGAAGGGAGTCGAACTTGAATCCTTGGAACTCTCAGCATTTCGACAAGTCATGAGGCAAGCTTCAGTATCGGTTTGGTTGATAGCCTATCGGTCACTGGTAGTAAACCTCCCGCATGACGATATATCTGTCACATTAACTTGTGTGCAGATCAATGTTTACATGTGGATGAGCTAGCTTATGGTATCCTAGATAACATCATAGACAAATCTGACTAAATACAATAAAGGAGTTAGTGGAACTAATTAGGTGATCCTCGATACGAGTTCGGTTGAAAGCCCATCTGGAATTGGCAGTATCCTGACAAAATACCACATAAACGAACTCAATTGCACACACAGGGGTGTGAAATAACTTGGTTAAATTCAAGTCCGATTTAGACCTTGTTCAAAAGTCTTGCGAGATAAATGTACAGTCTTGGCTAGTTAGTTAAAATATCTGAATCTCAGAAAAGCTTAACTACATTTAAAAAAAAAACAACTGTCACATTTTATTCCATACATCACCATAAAAATTTATGTAAAATACAAAAACAAATTTTTCACATGCAAAGTCATCCCATTAGTATCGCAAGTCAGTCAAATCTTGTATAGTCTATGGTGCATCGACACATCATCAACAACTCATCTCATTCATTTCATATGCACACATCATACAAATTAGAAACATCACATTAATAATCGCCTCTACATACATCAAACACATACATAAAAATACACCACAACAAAAACAATAAAAACAAACACAACAAAACAACCAAACTATAAAAATGACAAATGCCAACAAAACCACTAAAAATTGTTGGACAAAAGTGCTCTTGCACTTAACCTCTTGGCATAAGAAAACTGATGTCAGGGTTTACCTTGTCGTTATCCTACTCCCCAAGAAGGCTACCATAGCCGGACCGCTCCACGAGAAGACGGATTTTTGCCAATGTTACCCCCAAATGGCATCCCAAAATGGGTTCACACCCACCAAAAATAGGTCAAAACATTCAGGAAACTGCTCGAGCATGCACTGGATAACATCTGAAGGCACCCTCACTTAAGTCATCTTGGGTCAAGTGACTTGTCACTTTTCTCATGGCAGTCATTCCTTCATCACTTCATTTCTTGAGGGGGTAGTCACACTTAAGTCACCAATCAACAAACACACACCCAATCAAGGCAATGACATGCATTCAAAGAATCATTGACAAAGACAATCATGCTCCTGCTTGGGGCGTGAAAACAAGCAACAATCACTAATTGATAAAACACGCTTCGCATTCGTGAATCATGAACACAAGGTTCCCCGTGGATAAAAGGTTGCACCCTTTGCCTATTCATGACCGATCAATGACTAAGCTCAAGTCACACCTCACCGAAACAGGTTAATACTTGAAATCAAGTTCCTTAGCTCATCAGAAGCAAGGATTCGAGAATGCATGCCCTTTCCATACTTGGGGCATCAAGATTTGGTTAGGTTACTGAGAAACCCTAATCATTAGTGCTTTATTTATCTATTTTTGCTCAGCACTGCACCATGTGCAGCGCTTCCCAAAAAGGGGCATCTGTAGACACAAAAATAGCACCAATCCGATTACATGACAATAAAAACTGATCGCACTAACACACACAGCCCCCAGGGCAGCCCCCAGAGGTTAAACAGTGGTTCTAACCACTCACACAACATTTTTACAAGTCAAAAATCAATTTGGCACCTTTTAGACACTTTGCTTCTTATTCGCTCCACCCAGAGACGAGTGCGGACTAGTACTCGCTTCACCTAAGGATGAGTATGGATTTGTACTCGCTTTCACCCAGGGACGATTACTAGCACTCGCTTATGGGTGGGACGAATGCCAGGTTTGACCAGCAAAAAGTTAGACCTTGGCGCATGACAACTCAAAACTACCACTTAGCTCTCCCTTCATGGCATAGGAGTGCGAGTGAGTTCTTTTGACAACTCATATCTGCCAATTGACGTTCCCTTCATCGCATGGGAATGAGAGTGAGTTTTTTAAGACAACTCAGATTTGCCACTTGGCTATCCATTCATTGCATGGGAGTGCAAGTGAGCTTTTCTAAAACATACAAAGACATGCACAGAGGCAGTTAAGAAGCCCTTGATCAAGAAGAAGTCTTCTCTTCATACAAAAAGCATTCATGCAAAGAAACACTTTTGCATGTTAATTCAAAGAGACCCCTTTGGGTCTATAAAATGGTGAGATTCCTCACCCAAAAGGGATACAGAGAAGGAGCATTTTGAGTGATGAAGTGTTGCTAATTCACTTACTTGTGATTTGTGCTTTCAACATCCATAATCTCTTAATCGAAAGAGAGGTTATTGGGTGACTTTTGAAGGCATGAATCAAAGAACCAAAATCCAATTTTCTGACCACAATATCCTACCAATTTGCCGACAACACATCACATCAGGTTTCGGACCCATCCTAAGCGGATTGGTGTCGAAACAAAGTTTCACCCGTGGGTGGTTTGCCTTCGGGCACCCCCCGCCTTATTGTATTTGGTGACTATTTCTTTTGTAGTATTTAGCTAGTTTCATGTTTATGCTTTTGTCAAGTTTTCAGTTTATTTAGACTCATTTTAACCATCGTTAGATTTATCTTTTATTTTTCATACACAGGTGCTACTGATTCTTTGTTTGTTTCTTTGAATGCAGATTTGCAGCATTAGAGGAGCAACGAGGAATCTACCTTTACCAACGCAAGCGGCGACAACGTTTTGGTTCGCCCATCTTACATGTGGGCACGCGGAAGAAGGAATTTTGAAACAAGTTGTAAAAGACCAACATTTAACGCTCCTATCCCTTAAAAAGGAAGGAGACGCATTGTAACACAAATTTGAAAAGCATATCAAAAAAAGGGCCATATTTTATATTGCTTTGATATCTTGTGTTCATGTTCTTTCTTTTTATGCATTTTTCAATAACATAGGGTTTAAGCGTTATTTTAGTTTCGTTTACATTGCAATTTTAGTCTATCCTTTTTGTTTCTAGAATCTCGTGTTTTCAATGCAAAGAAACACTTTTACATTGCATTCATGCAAAGAAACACTTTTGCATGTTAATTCAAAGAAATCGCTAGGACCCTTTTGCATGTTAATTCAAAGAAACACTTTTTAATTGTTTTCCTTTGTCTTGCTAGGACCCTGCACCCTCTCTTTTATTTTTTTGGTAGACATAGTTTGCCTAATTGAAATTGCTTCTACCAAGTAAACTCCTCAAATTTCCTCTGTCTAGCATTCCCTACTTCTACTTTTCTCTATTCATTGCTAGGTTAGGGCACTGATTGCATAGATGTCCTTAATTTTTACATTCTGCATAGAATGCTGGTTTGTTCTCGTATTCTACTCACTATTTTCTATAGTATTCTCCATACTCTAGCTCCACAAACCTTAGCAATTCATTATTCAAATTATCATTTATGCAGATTCATGCATGAGTCATCCTTGTCCTTGCCAAGGTCACATGGTCAATGGAGATAATGTCCCCTATAGTTCTTGCTATGCCTTGCAACCAATATTCATTAAAGAACTGGGTAGGTAGACTCGGGAGACGAACCAAAATAGGGGTAATGTTAATATTTTGCTTTTTAGGGTCAAAATATTCACCTCATCATCTGAGAAAAAGGCTCCTTTTGCCTAAAAACCAAGGACCTCCTGTTAAAATACAGTTAGCATCCACCATATTGTTAAAATGGATAATGAAGAACCCTCGAGTTAGAGCTACCAACTCCAAGATGCCTACCAGTCGCCATTTACCCGTCGCCCAAGACCTGATAGTCTCCAAGTCTGGCCTACCTCCCAAAAACTTGCCTACAAGGGATAATTCTTCCATTAAAATAAAATGGCTCATGGAACTTTCCAGGGCTGAAATTTTATTATTTACTGGAACTAGGGGTGGAAGAGAGAGAACCTCCTTTCTTTTTTCTCTAAGAGTCTCAGCAAAAGACAGCCACTTCTTGGGCTCCACATTGTCCTTCGTATATTTTTTGTCGGGGTCTTCTGGTTGGTAAGAAATGGTAGGGATAGATTTAGAAGAATTTTCCTATATCCCCTCAACCTTAATTTACCTTTTCAACCGCTTGGAAACCGCAACAAGTCAATAAGAAGCATGTTCCCCTATTATTCCAAAGATCTTCGAAATAACTGGTTGTAGGTGCACTTTAAGCTCCAAACGCATTCAAAATGCATGTTTTGGTTATTTCTTTTAGGTAGGTCATTTAATCCAGCTCCTAGGAGGTGATTCCAACTAACTTCATCCTTCCTCATTTGTAAAGTCCATGCCTTACCATTCATTTGCAGTTGGCTGGAATTTACATAGAATTCCTGTTTCTGTTGTATAGTTACAGTATTTTGGTGTTATTCTCTAGATTTAGATAAATCATTGCATATAAAATATAAGTAAAAAGGTATTAAAATGTTACTGTTCAAACCATGCATACCCTTCATTAATAAATCATGCTAAATTAATGCAAAAATGTACAAAAACTACAAAAATAGAGCATAATTTTCCTAAACACAATAATCATGCAAATATTTGATATATAGTGTATTTAAATCAACTTAATAAAAATATAAAACATATCACATGGTTTTTAGGTATTTGTAATGGTTCAAAATATACTATGATTGAGGTATTTTCAAGGATCATCATTTCCCCCCCAAATTATTTCAAGACATGTCCTCATGCACTATTTTGGGCTACTGAATCACACATGTCTATATTCAAATTCTAGATTCTATAGAACAGTTTATTCCCTATATAATATCCTCTACTTTCTTGAAGCTTCTTGAATTATTCCTAAAATTTATCATTTGACTGAGGATCACTATAAAAAAAGTAAGTAACATGAGTAATGATGGTAGAAGGCCTAAATGTTAGACCTATCCATTGATGTTTCATAGCCAAGATAATCTTCATTACTCCTTCTGCTCTTCTTCTAGACCATTCCAGATTGATTGGTGAGATAGGCTCTCTTTTCTGTAGTGATATGGAGAGTTCTTCCCATCTATCCTTGCAAGCTGATAGAGAAGTTATAAAATTATCTATACAAAAACCTTGGAAGTTGTTTAAACAACCTTAATATTGTTTGCATACATCAACTTAATATCTGCTCTATTCATCATGAGAAAATATTGATTGGTGGTAATTTTATGATTTGGTTGCACAGACCTTATCAACAATTCAGCTTGCATTTCAATTTTCTTGTTTTTTTTCTTTTCCTATCTCTAATAAATTTGATTCTGCAAGGTAGACATGAAAGCCCTTAATAGTACATCACCTATGAAAATATGGGGATGGAATGTTACATCTTATGGAATGAAGAAATTATGCAAAAATAGCTCACACATTAGGTTTTTTTGTTCTTTTGTGCTACTCAGGTAAGCTTCCAGAAATTATTTAGCAACATCCAAATTATAAGGAATATTTGAATGGATTCTCATAACCTGCCACCAAAGATATCTCTCTTTTAGAACTAAACTGTAAAATTTGGCTGGCCTTCGAAATTGAACCAAATATTCTACAACCTGATAGAGGTATGTCACCTATTCCTGCAACTTGGTAATTTTTGCATCTTTTTTTTCTAATTATTTTTCCACCAGTTTTAATTCCACAATCTAAGTTTTAAGTGTGTGATATCTTAAAACCCACCGAGCTATATCCTGATTGTATTTTTCTAAAGTAATAGTATTTTTTGGTTTTATTACTGGCTGTAATTTTGGTAATAACTCTACTTGTACTCCCTTTTCTTTTGTTTTTACTTTTAGTATAAAAAATAGAAAATTGGGTACAGAAGTCTGATGCAGAGGAATACTTACTTGACCACTCATGTTTTGATGATCTGGGGCCTCCTCTGTGCATATTAATTGTACTATTGGCTATTGTGGCTCTTCATTGGTACTTGTGACTGGAGTTCTGACTTATTCTAAAGCATCTTCAGAATGAGAAGGTACAACTTTGAAATACATAAATGCAACTTTAAAATGTCCCAAATCTACTACTGTTTGTTGTGAACCTTAAATTCCAAGTCCAGTTATCTCTGTATATGGCTGAGAATCCTGTTGTTCATTTACCCCTGTAATAATATCATCATGTTGAGGGACATGGGCATCAATCACTTCCCTAGTTTCTATACTCCCAACCAAGGTTTCAACTACTTCAATTTGTGGGAGAGGCTATAAATTTCCATCTAATGCTGGGTCATCTTACATGGATAGTCCAAGTAGGATTTGAGCAATATTCTCTCCTTCACTGGAATTCGTAGGCTATGGCTTTAATTATGCCACTCTGTTTTTCAACATTTCTATTTCCTACTGTAGCTCAATAATTTGCCTATCCTTTTATTTAATGGTTGCTTCTCATTCATAAATCCATGTCATCTGTGTTCTTATGAAACTCCTAGAAGCTCTCAATTGTTCTTGTATGTCTTCTTCTTCTTCTTCTATTTTTGAATATGATGAGTGAGTAGGTAGATTATTTTTAGGTGGTGACTCTAGATTTTACATACCTAATTCCTTAGTTTCATATGTTTGGTCCTATGTAGGGATATATTGTGAAATATCCATGCCTATATCTACTATATCATCCAAAAATATAGAATCCTATTGTTCTTCAGCAATTTCAGGGCTATTTTTCTTTGTTGCCTCAATCTATTTTTGCAAATTTCAAAGGCTTATTCTTAAGGACGATGTAGGAATAGTCTCTCCATTCATTATTTCTTCTTCAATAACTTTTTCTATTGTGTCATTTTTATGGAGTCTTGAAGACCTCTAAGCCCTTGCTAAATATTGCCCCCCTATGTTTTGTTTTCTTATAGTACCAGAGGATGTAGAAATAGTTTTTGTTTTTGATGGAATTTTTCTTTCCTCCCTTTGTGTTTCTACCTCTACACTACTAGGAATTTCATTATGTTCTATGGCTTGGTCTGGAAACACGGTGACATCTTCAAAAAATCTAACTTTCTTTTGTTTCCCATTTTTAGGGTTAGTTTCAGCTCCTCTCTTCCTTTTAT
Organism: Wollemia nobilis; assembly: GCA_028583015.1. Lineage (NCBI taxonomy): Eukaryota > Viridiplantae > Streptophyta > Pinopsida > Araucariales > Araucariaceae > Wollemia > Wollemia nobilis. The sequence goes on from JAQPPZ010000521.1 coordinate 19,664,202, forward strand.
TTTTGAGTTTTTGTTGATGGAGATTCAGGGGAGAGGGTTTCTAAATATTCTTCTTGATGTGCTTCTTTCCCTATGATATAATTTTATACTTCTTAATTTTTCTCTTTCTCTTCTTCATAAACTACCTCATTCCATACAGAGAAAAATATGTTGAAACTTATAAGATTACCCCTAAAATGATGCTTGCAAATAAGCTTAATTGGCCCATGGTGACGAGGACTTCAATTACCCTCATGGTATTGCCTAGACATGTTTTGTAACTCTTGGTGTAGGTATAAAGGGAAATTATCCCTAAATTCTGGCTACTGACTACCATGTCTAAGGTGATTCAAAATTCAAAAATGATGCCCCAAAAAAATAACATATTATCCTTCATAGGTTAAAAAATTAATCACCCAGATATTTACTTCATCCTATGGACTTTGTAAACTATTTTGTTTTACTCCTTTAACTGTATTTTTGTTCGTTAGATATTCTGGTTCCCTATCCCCTTCTTCCATGAATTAACCAACTACATCTGCTAACGTATTTCTACCAATCCTAGAAATTTGGAGACCTTGTAAAGGAAGTTCAGTGATTTGGCTCAAAATTTTAGGAGTTACCTCAATTGCCATCCCACTGATGTGAGATCTATTATTTCTAAATGCATGGGCAAATTTTGCTACTAGATCTTTATAACACCCATAAAATTTATCCAGGAAGGGCATCAATCCGCCATATTTGAAAATTCTCAGTTCTTTTGGGCTCTCTCGGAGGTATCTAGTATTCTCTAGTTCCATATTCATTTTTTGCCCCATATTTTATCTTTGCTGTTGTTTTGTTGTCACATTGCTACTCTGCTATCGTATTCTGCAACTTACAAGGTTTTTTTTTTTCATCGTCGTTCACCTTCGAAGAGGATGGTAATTCTAGAAAAAGTTATCACCTTTCCTCGTAATCATGAGAGTGTTAAGTTGTACAACATGCGAGCCATCTTCGAAAAGAAGGTGGCACATATTGCTAATTTGATTTTGGATATATGGCCACTAATGAATAATCGTACCTCTATGCCATAAGAATATATTTTATCTTTATTAGTGAACCCATTCTGCATACAAGTCCTTTGTACACTTGGTTATCAACCACCAGATTTGGTTGTTTGCTATTCGTTGTCATATCCATTGATTACCGTACCCTCTTCATTGGCATGAATATAATGTTGTTTGCAAGATATACTTTCACAAAAACCCTAATTACTCTTGTCAAAAAAATCACATGTGGTTAAAATAGCATTCCCCTTTTTTTTTTTTAGACGCCACATGGAATAAATTGAGATTCAAAACTTTTCCTCTACTGTTGTGCATTCCAAATTTCAAAATTTTCCCTTGTTATATTCCAAAGATAATTTCCTTATTCCAAATATTAAACAACCTTTCATTATTCTGAAGACAAAACACAAACTTCATTACTTTGAAGATAAACAAAAACTTTGTTATTTCAAAGATAAAAAAATTCTACTATTCTAAAGATCAACATACTTTGTTATTCTAAATATCAGACGTATTCTGTTATTCCAAATATAATTTTTTATTTCGAATATCAGACAATCTTCGTCATTCTAAAGATATTCCTGTTCCAAATATCAAGCAACTTTTGACATTCTTGTTTCAAAGATCAAGCAGAAACTAGAATCCTTCTTATTTCCCAAGTAGATTGGTATGTCTTAAATATTCCAAACCATATGGATGTCTTTATACTAATGGTTAATCCTTACACACTATATACTAAATATTTACAATGATAAAAGTGCAAGAAACATATACCCGTCTTGAATAATTTATTTCCATGTTTTGATGGATGGTTGATTCTGATGATGTCCTGCTGGTTTTTTCTGCAATACTTCAAAACAAGTGTAGTTGATGATTTTTTACAATGATTATGTAGATTGTTTCAAGGCTGTGCATACCAAAAAACTGGTTTTCATGCACACCAACTCAACAACACCTCATAGAGGTTTTCACTGCTAAGTTATTCATTTTTCTTTTTATTTATTTATTTATTTTTCACCTTTCCTTTTCTCTATATTTTTTTCCTTGATATTGATTGTGCCAATGAAGGAATTCATGATTTCCTCAAAATCATACCCATGAAGGAATTTCACAATCATGATTTATTCCTTTTTTTATTTTCTATTTTTTCTTGAAACTCCATTATCATGCTGAATCTGTTGAAGTTGAGATGGAAGAGGGAATATCTTCCACCTATTGTACATCTAAACTATCAAGCTACTACAATAATTATTCCTTAGTTAGTGGTGTATGGTATACCCAAAGGTGATGCCCATTCACTACCAACTTTCTTCATGAATCATCGATAGGAGAGAGACGAACAACTCCATTATCAAATACTTCTTCAATTTGGTAAGGTCCAAGCCATCTAGTTTGCAACTTTCCAGGGAAATCTTCATAGCATGAGTCAAACAACAAATCCCAATCTCCTTGTTGAAACTTCCTATGCTGAATGTGGTTGTCATGCTACTGCTTCCATTGCTCCTGAATTATCTCAGTTTGGTGTAGCACATCCAATCAGATTTCATCCAATGCATTTAGCTATAGAATCCTATTTTTCTATGCTTGTGACAAATAAATTCTAATTTCGAAATCTATTCATAATGTTAGTAGCTCAAATTAAATAGGTAAAAGAGGCTTTTTACCAAAAACTAGTTCATAAGGTGTAAAACTAGTAGTGGATTTCCATGTAGTATTATAAGCCTAGACTGCTTCAGGTAGTTTATCTAGCCAGTTTCTCCTATGAAAAGCTACTATTTTAGTCAAAATCCATTCTAACTCCCTATTTGTTACTTCAACCTAATAATTTGCTTGTGGGTGATTAGGTGATGATTTCCTATATTTGATTTCATATAATTTTGTAAAGGCTTCAATAAATTTAGATGAAAATTGGGGTCCTTGGTCTGTGGTAATAGATCATGGGGCTCAAAATCTCTAAAAAATTTAGGTATACAAGAAATCAGCAACCTTATCTTCAGGAGCATGTTTAAAATCATGCACCTCTACCCACTTTGTCAGGTAACTAGTGCATACTAAAATATGCACCTTTCCTTGAGAATGTGGGTCAATAGGTCCCATAAAATTAAGCCTCCACATCTCAAATGGTTCTAAAACCAATTGAGGCTATAGTGGAATTTCATTTGTGTGAATAAATAGGGCAAACATAGTATTGGCTATTGTACTAAAATTGGGAATAAATCTACGATAAAAACCAATGTCTCCAAGAAAAATTCTAACATCAATTTGAGTCTTAGGAGGGAGAATATTCTTGATTATTTCCACATTCTTCGAATCAACTTGGATTCCTTGAAGAGAGATGTGATGACCAAGAACAATTCCTTCCTCCATCATCATAAAATATTTTTTAGGATTCAAGGATAATTGGTATGTTTCACAGTGAGTTAAAATGTTATCAAGATGTTCTAATGTAAAATCAAAATTTTCTCCACATAATGTGAAATCATCCATATAGATTTAAACACTGTTGGTGGTCAAATAAAAAAAGATTGCTAAAATTGCTCGCTAAAATGTTGTTGGGACATTACACAAGATTACACAAGATAAAAGGTAAGAACCTATAAGCGAATGTTCCCCATGGACATGTAAAAGTTATTTTATCCTGATATTTAGGTGCAACCTAAATCTAATTATATCCATTGAATCCATAATAAAAACAAAAGCATTTATTTCTAGCAAGAGTATATAACACTTGATCTATGAATGGTAATGGAAAATGGTCTTTGCATGTTAAATTATTCAATTCTCTGTAGTCTACACATACTCTCATTTTTCCATTATTTTTTATAACTATAATCAATGGAGAAACCCACCAACTATCAAAAATTGGACAAATGAACCCTACCTCTTTAAGTTTTTCAATATCTTCTTTGACAATATCTCTCAATGCAGGATTCAATTTTTGTTGGGTCTGTCTCACCAGTTTAACATATTTCGTATAGATTTTGTACGTGCATACATCATGGTGAATTCCTAACATATATTTATAATCCCAGGCGAAAGCATGGATATGTTTCTACAAAACAACTGATATTTTTGCTTCTTCTTCCTTAGTAAGCCAACTATTAATATTCAAAAATTTACCTGCCTGAACTTCTATCTATTTTATCCCTGGAAGGATAGAATTTACTCCTTCATACTTGGTTATTAAGGATTTTAATGAACAATTATGAGATTTGAGGGAATGAGAAACTTATGTCTCATTTTGAACACTGATTTTTGATGGAAGCATGTTTTATATGGAACAATGAGAAGAAGGGAGTAGGTGATGATGCCACCCATGTGGTAGCGAAACAAATTTTTCTTGTAATGGTGTAAATGGCTTTCTTCCAGAACTTTGACCTTTCTCATTTCTTAATAACTGATGAACATTTATTGCTTCATCCTCCATTCCTTGCTCATGTAGAGCATTTAATATTGTCTCATTTTAAATATTTCCTTCATCCTGGGAGTCTATCTCTTCTATATGTTCCTTCACTACTACAGTAGCTAGAGTGGATATGATCTCTTCTTATTCTTCATCTGAATTAGGAAACCATAATTGACCTATAAATTTATTTTAAGGTCTTGCAGGGGGATACAAAGAAATCTATTTTAAGTCAATACCACTAGAGATTGTCATGTCTCCTAATATGCAGTATATAAAGGTTGTTGTAGTTGTAAGCCAAGGTCTTCCCAGAATAACGGGGTAACCATATTTCTAGGTTGTAAAACCAAAAAACATGTAGGGTAATCCCAAGAAGAAACTTCTATGGGGACATCTTCAATGATACCTTCGAGTTTTGCAACCGACCTATCATCCTTAGTCAATAGGGCAAACATAGTATTGGCTATTGTACTAAAATTGGGAATAAATCTACGATAAAAACCAATGTCTCCAAGAAAAATTCTAACATCAATTTGAGTCTTAGGAGGGAGAATATTCTTGATTATTTCCACATTCTTCGAATCAACTTGGATTCCTTGAAGAGAGATGTGATGACCAAGAACAATTCCTTCCTCCATCATCATAAAATATTTTTAGGATTCAAAGATAACTGGTATGTTTCACGGTGAGTTAAAATGTTATCAAGATGTTCTAATGTAAAATCAAAATTTTCTCCACATAATGTGAAATCATCCATATAGATTTAAACACTGTTGGTGGTCAAATAAAAAAAGATTGCTAAAATTGCTCGCTAAAATGTTGTTGGGACATTACACAAGATTACACAAGATAAAAGGTAAGAACCTATAAGCGAATGTTCCCCATGGACATGTAAAAGTTATTTTATCCTGATATTTAGGTGCAACCTAAATCTAATTATATCCATTGAATCCATAATAAAAACAAAAGCATTTATTTCTAGCAAGAGTATATAACACTTGATCTATGAATGGTAATGGAAAATGGTCTTTGCATGTTAAATTATTCAATTCTCTGTAGTCTACACATACTCTCATTTTTCCATTATTTTTTATAACTATAATCAATGGAGAAACCCACCAACTATCAAAAATTGGACAAATGAACCCTACCTCTTTAAGTTTTTCAATATCTTCTTTGACAATATCTCTCAATGCAGGATTCAATTTTTGTTGGGTCTGTCTCACCGCTTTAACATATTCAGTATAAATTTTGTGAGTGCATACATCAAGGTGGATTCCTAACATATCTTTGTAATCCTAGGTGAAAGCATGGATATGTTTCTACAAAACAACTGATAGTTTTGCTTCTTCTTCCTTAGTAAGCCAACTATTAATATTCAAAAATTTACCTCGGCTAAACTTCTATCTATTTTATCCCCCGGAAGGATAGAATTTACTCCTTCATACTTGGTTATTAAGGATTTTAATGAACAATTATGAGATTTGAGGGAATGAGAAACTTATGTCTCATTTTGAACACTGATTTTTGATGGAAGCATGTTTTATATGGAACAATGAGAAGAAGGGAGTAGGTGATGATGCCACCCATGTGGTAGCGAAACAAATTTTTCTTGTAATGGTGTAAATGGCTTTCTTCCAGAACTTTGACCTTTCTCATTTCTTAATAACTGATGAACATTTATTGCTTCATCCTCCATTCCTTGCTCATGTAGAGCATTTAATATTGTCTCATTTTAAATATTTCCTTCATCCTGGGAGTCTATCTCTTCTATATGTTCCTTCACTACTACAGTAGCTAGAGTGGATATGATCTCTTCTTATTCTTCATCTGAATTAGGAAACCATAATTGACCTATAAATTTATTTTAAGGTCTTGCAGGGGGATACAAAGAAATCTATTTTAAGTCAATACCACTAGAGATTGTCATGTCTCCTAATATGCAGTATATAAAGGTTGTTGTAGTTGTAAGCCAAGGTCTTCCCAGAATAACGGGGTAACCATATTTCTAGGTTGTAAAACCAAAAAACATGTAGGGTAATCCCAAGAAGAAACTTCTATGGGGACATCTTCAATGATACCTTCAGGTTTTGCAACTGACCTATCATCCTTAGTCAATAGGGCAAACATAGTATTGGCTATTGTACTAAAATTGGGAATAAATCTACGATAAAAACCAATGTCTCCAAGAAAAATTCTAACATCAATTTGAGTCTTAGGAGGGAGAATATTCTTGATTATTTCCACATTCTTCGAATCAACTTGGATTCCTTGAAGAGAGATGTGATGACCAAGAACAATTCCTTCCTCCATCATCATAAAATATTTTTTAGGATTCAAGGATAATTGGTATGTTTCACAGTGAGTTAAAATGTTATCAAGATGTTCTAATGTAAAATCAAAATTTTCTCCACATAATGTGAAATCATCCATATAGATTTAAACACTGTTGGTGGTCAAATAAAAAAAGATTGCTAAAATTGCTCGCTAAAATGTTGTTGGGACATTACACAAGATTACACAAGATAAAAGGTAAGAACCTATAAGCGAATGTTCCCCATGGACATGTAAAAGTTATTTTATCCTGATATTTAGGTGCAACCTAAATCTAATTATATCCATTGAATCCATAATAAAAACAAAAGCATTTATTTCTAGCAAGAGTATATAACACTTGATCTATGAATGGTAATGGAAAATGGTCTTTGCATGTTAAATTATTCAATTCTCTGTAGTCTACACATACTCTCATTTTTCCATTATTTTTTATAACTATAATCAATGGAGAAACCCACCAACTATCAAAAATTGGACAAATGAACCCTACCTCTTTAAGTTTTTCAATATCTTCTTTGACAATATCTCTCAATGCAGGATTCAATTTTTGTTGGGTCTGTCTCACCAGTTTAACATATTTCGTATAGATTTTGTACGTGCATACATCATGGTGAATTCCTAACATATATTTATAATCCCAGGCGAAAGCATGGATATGTTTCTACAAAACAACTGATATTTTTGCTTCTTCTTCCTTAGTAAGCCAACTATTAATATTCAAAAATTTACCTGGCTAAACTTCTATCTATTTTATCCCTGGAAGGATAGAATTTACTCCTTCATACTTGGTTATTAAGGATTTTAATGAACAATTATGAGATTTGAGGGAATGAGAAACTTATGTCTCATTTTGAACACTGATTTTTGATGGAAGCATGTTTTATATGGAACAATGAGAAGAAGGGAGTAGGTGATGATGCCACCCATGTGGTAGCGAAACAAATTTTTCTTGTAATGGTGTAAATGGCTTTCTTCCAGAACTTTGACCTTTCTCATTTCTTAATAACTGATGAACATTTATTGCTTCATCCTCCATTCCTTGCTCATGTAGAGCATTTAATATTGTCTCATTTTAAATATTTCCTTCATCCTGGGAGTCTATCTCTTCTATATGTTCCTTCACTACTACAGTAGCTAGAGTGGATATGATCTCTTCTTATTCTTCATCTGAATTAGGAAACCATAATTGACCTATAAATTTATTTTAAGGTCTTGCAGGGGGATACAAAGAAATCTATTTTAAGTCAATACCACTAGAGATTGTCATGTCTCCTAATATGCAGTATATAAAGGTTGTTGTAGTTGTAAGCCAAGGTCTTCCCAGAATAACGGGGTAACCATATTTCTAGGTTGTAAAACCAAAAAACATGTAGGGTAATCCCAAGAAGAAACTTCTATGGGGACATCTTCAATGATACCTTCAGGTTTTGCAACTGACCTATCATCCTTAGTCAATAGGGCAAACATAGTATTGGCTATTGTACTAAAATTGGGAATAAATCTACGATAAAAACCAATGTCTCCAAGAAAAATTCTAACATCAATTTGAGTCTTAGGAGGGAGAATATTCTTGATTATTTCCACATTCTTCGAATCAACTTGGATTCCTTGAAGAGAGATGTGATGACCAAGAACAATTCCTTCCTCCATCATCATAAAATATTTTTTAGGATTCAAGGATAATTGGTATGTTTCACAGTGAGTTAAAATGTTATCAAGATGTTCTAATGTAAAATCAAAATTTTCTCCACATAATGTGAAATCATCCATATAGATTTAAACACTGTTGGTGGTCAAATAAAAAAAGATTGCTAAAATTGCTCGCTAAAATGTTGTTGGGACATTACACAAGATTACACAAGATAAAAGGTAAGAACCTATAAGCGAATGTTCCCCATGGACATGTAAAAGTTATTTTATCCTGATATTTAGGTGCAACCTAAATCTAATTATATCCATTGAATCCATAATAAAAACAAAAGCATTTATTTCTAGCAAGAGTATATAACACTTGATCTATGAATGGTAATGGAAAATGGTCTTTGCATGTTAAATTATTCAATTCTCTGTAGTCTACACATACTCTCATTTTTCCATTATTTTTTATAACTATAATCAATGGAGAAACCCACCAACTATCAAAAATTGGACAAATGAACCCTACCTCTTTAAGTTTTTCAATATCTTCTTTGACAATATCTCTCAATGCAGGATTCAATTTTTGTTGGGTCTGTCTCACCAGTTTAACATATTTCGTATAGATTTTGTACGTGCATACATCATGGTGAATTCCTAACATATATTTATAATCCCAGGCGAAAGCATGGATATGTTTCTACAAAACAACTGATATTTTTGCTTCTTCTTCCTTAGTAAGCCAACTATTAATATTCAAAAATTTACCTGGCTAAACTTCTATCTATTTTATCCCTGGAAGGATAGAATTTACTCCTTCATACTTGGTTATTAAGGATTTTAATGAACAATTATGAGATTTGAGGGAATGAGAAACTTATGTCTCATTTTGAACACTGATTTTTGATGGAAGCATGTTTTATATGGAACAATGAGAAGAAGGGAGTAGGTGATGATGCCACCCATGTGGTAGCGAAACAAATTTTTCTTGTAATGGTGTAAATGGCTTTCTTCCAGAACTTTGACCTTTCTCATTTCTTAATAACTGATGAACATTTATTGCTTCATCCTCCATTCCTTGCTCATGTAGAGCATTTAATATTGTCTCATTTTAAATATTTCCTTCATCCTGGGAGTCTATCTCTTCTATATGTTCCTTCACTACTACAGTAGCTAGAGTGGATATGATCTCTTCTTATTCTTCATCTGAATTAGGAAACCATAATTGACCTATAAATTTATTTTAAGGTCTTGCAGGGGGATACAAAGAAATCTATTTTAAGTCAATACCACTAGAGATTGTCATGTCTCCTAATATGCAGTATATAAAGGTTGTTGTAGTTGTAAGCCAAGGTCTTCCCAGAATAACGGGGTAACCATATTTCTAGGTTGTAAAACCAAAAAACATGTAGGGTAATCCCAAGAAGAAACTTCTATGGGGACATCTTCAATGATACCTTCAGGTTTTGCAACTGACCTATCATCCATTTCTAATATTCTAAATGTAGGACTTAAATGTTTGAGTTGTAATTTTTCATTATATCCTTGGTCATTACATTTATTGCAACTCATAAATAAACTAAGACATTTGAAATTGGTATTGAACTTATAGTAACTATGATAACTGGACTCTATGGATCACTATACTTTGGAGGCACTAGTTTCCCTGACAAGAGATCAGCTATCTTTCCTTCAACCTGAACATTTTTTGGTAATGACTTCTTCTTTCTATCTGGTCTTCTGATACACAAATATTGGATAGTTTTGTTAATAAAAGGCACATCCTTAATGGCTTACAATAAGGGAAATTATATGGTTAACTTTCTAAGTTATTTTACCAAGTCTGATTCAGAATTTTCTGCTACAATTTTGAATCTCTCAAGATATGGAATTATCCCTGATGAAGGCAACTGTTATGCCTATATTTTTTTGTTTCTCCTACTTCTTTTTCTACTATTTATTTAACTTTGCTTAGATCCAAGGGTTATTGAATTTCATTTTATTTAATTTTCATTGGAACAGGTTCAGGTAGGATTTTTCCTGAATGAAGTTGGATATTGTTGTAATCAAGAACATGTATTTCAACATTTTATTTATATTTAGCCACATAGACAGGGGATGCTTGTCTTATGTTATTTGGATTAGTCATTGGTTGGGTTGGAAGTTGAGGTTGCTTCACCTCTTGTGTTTGTTGTGGTGGATTTAGTCTCCCTTGAAAATTTTGATTAGGTGCAGACAACAAATTCTAAGTTTGATCTTGATTTCTTTGCTGCCTTGGATAGGACTGGTATTGTTGTCCCCACTATTATTGATTTTGCATCCATGATGGATTAATCTGATTCCAAGAGGGATTATTATGATTCCAATATAGATTATTCTAATTCTAGGATGGGTTACTCCAACCTAACTATGGTCATTCTTGGGAAGTTGTCCAAGGAGAATAATTCCAATGGCATTGGGGTGGTTATGACTATCCCCATGGTATATTCCAAGGGTTGTGTCCCCAATTTGTAGGAAAATGAGGGGTGTTTTGATATCGAGAAAAATTTCCCCCCTATTTTAGCCCCAAATAATTGAGTTCTTCAGTTTGAGTTTGTAAAGCATTTTTGAGTTGTGGTAGCAGATGTCATTTATCAGTTAGATGTCCTTTTGAACAAATACTATAGATGGTTGAAATGGATTTTTTTTTAAAGGACATTCTTACAAAGCATGTTTATTCCTGCATCTTGGACAATAAATTGCTAGAGTTTCTAGTGATTTGGTTTTGGAATTCATTTCCCCTAGTGTTGAGTCTAGATGCACTAGAATATCAATTTTCAAATTTGCAAATTCTTCTATGAGATCCCTCATATCATTGTCATTTGTACTCTTTTTATTTCTTCTCTATTTAGTGCAGGAGTAATTTCTACATAAATCCACAATATCTTCATTTTTAAGAGTACTTACATCCCCATTTCCCATTAAGTCCAATACTTATTTGAATTCATATTGGAGTCCTCTCAAAAATATGGCTTTGCAAATTTTAGATTCTATAGGTCCACATATTTTTTTAACAAATGCAAACCTATCAAGATAATCTTCTAAGGTTTCATCATATTCTTACCTAATTTAGAATAATTCATCCTTCCTATTTCTTACCCTACAATAATATTGGTATTTATCCAAAAATATGCTCTCCATTTGTTCCTAAGTTTGAATGGATTCTAGTTCTAGACTCATGAACCAACGCAATGTTGCATCCTTGAGTGTAGAAGGGAAAAATTTGAGTTTCTGGTTGTCATTTACATAATCATAGGTTTGACACACTACTTTGAACTCAAATAAGAATTGGTCAGGATCTTAAGATACAACCCCCAAAATATGGTAGTACTGAAGGTAAGATTATTATCATAGGAGAATTTTGCATAGTATTTAATTGAATAGGGTAATCAAAAGTCCTAGAAGAATGAAGATTATCTGGTCTATTGTGAATATTACTACCTCCATCCTGGTGTTCTAAAATTTATACCATAATTTTGTTCCAAACCTTGGTATAGGTGTGTCCAAATTGCTCTAGTTTTATAGAATCATAAGTAGATGGAGAAGAATTAGTAGATAATTCCTCTAAAATTTCATTTTCAAGAGATATTTCAGTTCCTGATGGTGAAGGTACTGGTTTTTGTTTAAGTGTATCAGGAATTTCAAACACAGGCAACTCACCTCCTAAGTGTGAATATCACCTTCCTATGGTAGGTAAAGGGGTGGTTTTGATAAATCTTCCTTTCTCATCCCTTGGCCTACTCATTCATGCTTACTCCTTAATGATCTAAATTGCAATTCAATAATTGTTATGTATACCAGCTATTATATTCAAATTTACTCTAAATATTTATAGCCTAGTATATTTAACAACTATTTTGACTTCTCTTATATTCTAACATCACTGTTTTCCTCGACAACGATGCCAAAATAATGTGTCTTTAATCACATAATTTAATATAAATGATATATCAATCTAGGGTAGTGTCCAAGGCTATCTACGATAGAAGTGTTGAACATGACTACAAATTAACTCACTTTGGAGCAGCAGGTCTTATTGGTAAAACATATTGTGTTGGGGGTTTTCAGGTCACCTTTACTTCTATGTTGCATAAAACAAACTAATTTACTTGCAGGAATAAAAATTTGATCCTTAAGTTACAGAAATTGGAACCTAGTTACAATTTTAGAACTGAAATCTAATTAATTTTATAGGAATGGAATTGTTGAGTAATAAAAACACAAACTAATCTCTGTCAGTGTTCTATTTCATAAGGTTGTCAATCTTCTGTACAGTGACTGACAACAAAAAGGAAAATATAGAAAAAACTGCTAAAAACTACTGAAGTGAAAGAATCCAAAAGCAATATTGTAATCTACTAAAAATGAAATAGTAACTAATCTATCAAAGATATCCTATTTAGAAAGTCTTGCAAGTTTACTCTAAAAACTACATAAGTCATAAAACTGCAACAAAGGTTAGTATGAAATAAAAGATGAAATTTGACAAATATTCAACTAATTCTACTGCAGTAGGAATCAAAAGAAAACTTGTCTTGTCAGTCCTTCTCCTAGGCCTGGAAGTGGCCCTTGCTTCCTTTTCCAAAATAAGGTATGAAATCCTCTTACTTACTAAATTTCACACACACTCATCTATGACAAAGAGAATGAAAGAACTACACTTTATTATTCCAGAAATAATATTACAATTCTGCTTTTGCACATTGTTCCCATATGAATATATTATGCTAATTCTTATTTTCTAATATCTACTTAGCTCAACTAGTATGGGAGCTATGATATTTATAATATCTAATATCTATTTACATGCACAAAATATGCCATTTCTATCTACAACTTATTTGCCTATTATTCTGTAACTAATCTGGGTCTATTTCAGGATAGGGTTAGTTGCATCAGTTGATATTTCTCATGGTTGTATCTTCTGGTTGGCAAGGAATTGTGGGGACAGCTATAGAAGACTTTTCCTATATCCCCTCAACCTTAAGTTTCCTTTTCAACCACTTTAAAATCATAGAAAGTAAAAAAGAAACATGTTCCCTTGTTATTTCGAAGATCTTCGAAATAACTGGTTGTAGGTGCACTTTAAGCTCCAAACACATTCAAAATGTTTGTTTTGGTTGTTTCTTTTAGGTAGGTCATTTAATCCATCTTCCAGGAGGTGATTCCAACTGACTTCATCCTTCCTCATTGGTAAACTCCGTGCCTTGCCGTTCATTGGCAACTGGATGGAATTTACATAGAATTTATGTTTCTGCTACATAGTTACAGTATTTTGGCGCTATTCTCTAGATTTAGATAAATCATTACATAGAAAATATAAGTAAAAAGGTATTAAAATGTTTTTTTTAAAACCATGCATGCCTTTAATTAATAAATCATGCTAAAGTAATGCAAAATTGTACAAAAACTACAAAAACAGAGCATAATATTCCTAAACACAATAATCATGCAAATATTTTATATATAGTGTATTTAAATCAACTTAATCAGCATATAAAACATATCAGATGGTTTTGAGGAATTTTTAATGGTTCAAAACATACTATTATTGAGGCATTTTCAAGCCTCATCAATAGTAACAAAAAACACCACCTCAAACATCATACCCATCCTCTTCGCAAGAGTCCCAACCATCACCAACTTAGTAGCCATTTTTCACAATGCTTGAGGACTTATCACAAGAACCTCTCCAAGACCAAACCACATAATGGTAGTAGCAACAACTGAAAAAATATATTTACTTAAGAGGGGACACAAACACCACCTATTCCCAAGCTCCTACTTTATAAGCTTACCCCTCTATTTTTGTTGTAGTCCCATCTACGTCTTAGATTCCTAGAATGTACAATGCCCAATATTCCACTCTACCTTCATCGTCACTGACCTTTAGGATACCTCCTCCTCCTTTCCAAGCACCTACCACTAATATTCCTCCTACCTATGAATTAAAATCCATAGCTCATACATCCATTTCCTGAGGCTATTCCATAAAGTTTAGTTTCACTACCACCCATCCTTTAGGACAGAGATAGGTCCTGGATTTTAATACCATACCTCGATCATCCCTAGCACTAGTAGCATAGATACATCCACTCCCACCTATTGGAGTTACATTTTTTACACCTCCTCCCTCATGGTCATCACCTCCTATGACCCAACCATTTTAGTAGGCTCCTACCCAGCAGAAACATATTCCACAACAACATACATCCCAACCACAATATTATTATCCATAAAAAACATCTATTCCATAGCCTAGTATCCCACTAGCTCCTATATCGTATACCACTCAATACCCAACATATCAAGACCATATAGAACAATTCCTTTCATAATATAGGAAATAACAACAACCTCACTATCCATCGCACTCCCAAGCTTAGCTAATCCTAGCTCAATTGCCCACATCTTTAACACCTAAAATTCAACTCCTATGAGATGAATTAAATATGTTAAACATAGCACCACAAGCTATGGGCCACAAAAACCATCCTACAATGAACTCCACAATGATCCAGTTCATCCATCCGTCCCTATTCCATATTACACCTACCGCTTTGAGATCCCAAAGTTTGATAAGTATAAAGGTAAATAGGACCCCAAAGAGCATGTTAGTAACTATCGATCAGCTTGCTACCAGCTTCATAGTAGCAACCCCTTTATGTTGTGTATCTTCTCCATATCCCTTGTAGGACAAGCCTTATATTAGCATAACATGCTACCATAACATAACCTTCATACCTTTGAGCAATTAGCAAACACCTTCTTAGAACACTTCTCAATTAACATAAAAAAGAAGACAACCTTTTCAAACATCTATACCTTACGACAAGTTGGTGATGAGCCTATCACCAAGTTTATATCTAGATGGAGAGCGATCATCCATGACCTCACCCATAGCCTCCCTACCATGGATCTAGTAACACTCTTTTCCAATATTTGCCACAAACACATCTCTACCTCTCTACAGCTTCACCAAAGCCACACCTTCAAGAAAGCCATTTCAAAGGCAAAGGTTATCGAAGACATTAAAGTCCAATATGGCAAAATTAATTTAATATCAAAGCCTAATTACAATTAAAACTTCTATTTTAATAGAAACACACCCAACCAATCATATCCTTGACCTCCAAAAACCAACCAAGTGGTAGCTGCTACCTTAGCACCAGTACCAAGCCCACCACCTTATGTTCCACAACAACAAGTATTATAAACCAATGTGCCTCCTCCACCCAGGCCTTAGCAATATCATGGTATGCACTCGTAGGGTCCACCATGTAACCTTACACCATTTTTCAAACCCTTACTAGCCCTCTTTCATAGGTTACAAGATGGTGGACATCTTCTCCTTCCTAAAATTTAACCATTAGATCCAAATATGCCCAAGCCTCATGGATACAACGAGTAGCTCTATTGTCCATGACATAGATAGCATGGCTATGGAATTGAGTCATGCCAATACATTTGTGCTCAAGTGCATGACCTAATTGATAGGGGTACCATTCAGGTATCACATCCTTTGGCCCCACAAAACCAAAACCTAGGGATATTCCATAATCCCCTACTGGACCACAAAGGAACCAATCCCTAAATACATCCAACAAATCCTCCAAGGCCACCTCACCAAATGAAAAATGTCCAACATGATCCTCCATCACATGGAGTAGTAGGTATGATAAACCTTACCACACGAAACCAATGATACCCATCACACCAAACCACACCTATTGTCTCTTCACCTACCAAATTTGCATCGCCACAGGTTTTCCAAAATCCTAGAACTATACCACCTGCACCCCAAAATGTGATTACCATCCATGGTAGCATCACCCATAAATTACGTAATTCCCCCACATGATTATCCATATTTGATCTCTTACAACAATTTCCATCCTACTGTGAGGCATTGAATAACATTTTACAGTTTGTAGATTTAGAAACGCATGATACAAACACATTTGTAAAATTTATAGGGAACATCCCACAATGTTTTCAACCATCCATTAGTTTCCATGACCATGAGATAATAAAACTTATAAGAGAAGGAGCGGATCCCCTTCTCCACATACAAGCCAATATTAATGACATCACCTACAAGCGGATCCTCGTTGACATGGGATCATCCATTAGTATCATATCTATGGTAGCCTTACACCATTTACATATATCGCTAGCCCATTTTGCCACACCTTCCATCGATATACGAGCATTCGATGGTTCTATGAGACCTACGTTAGGATCCATAGTACTACCTATCCAAGTTGGTGTCCGTACCATTTCCATATTATTCCATATTATCCAAGGGGAGATGTAGTACAACATCCTCCTTGGTCATCCATGAATCAAGGATATGCAATGTGTCCCTTCTACACTACACCATTACCTCAAGTATATTTTTACAATGGACTTGTTCATTGCATCCCAGATGATGGGAATCCTTTTAAATTCTGCAACATCGTAGACCTTTGGCCTGCACCTTCCTTCTCATCTATGCAACTCTTCTCAGTTTCCTCCCATCAATCAGT
This sequence comes from Wollemia nobilis, assembly GCA_028583015.1. Taxonomy (NCBI): domain Eukaryota; kingdom Viridiplantae; phylum Streptophyta; class Pinopsida; order Araucariales; family Araucariaceae; genus Wollemia; species Wollemia nobilis. The sequence continues at coordinate 19,681,172 of JAQPPZ010000521.1, forward strand.
TGGAGCATCAACATACGATCCTACATCTACTTGATTACCCCAATCCTTAACAAGGACACATGATTCATTGTTAGAACCCTTGGCCACATCATCAGTAGCATCTAATACCACTACCATACCATTCTCACCTCCTATCTTATGGCCACCATAACCATCCCAACCCTCATCCTCTATAAAATCACCCTCGATACCACAACCACCGTCACCACCCATATCACACCCTGTCGCTTCACCCCACTCATCCTACTCAATGGAAGTACCTATTCTCCCTACACTGTGCACACCTCCTCTTCCTTTTTTTCCATAGACTGGGTTATTCACTTCCCCATGTCATCTAATATCCACTTCACTGCCTTCACAATTCCCACAGGCCAATCATCCCATACCAGCTACCGTAGTTGAATGCCATGAATGGGAGCAATGAGCATCTCGCTTAGATGATTAATTATTACACCCCTCTAGTGCTACTATTAGAGACTCTCAAACTTCACCATTATCATTTGATTTATATTTGCCACCATATTCACCAAAACATGCAACATCACACATTTCTATTTTTATGACAAAATTAGGCCTAGGGGATTATAATGTGCGTAACACCCGTATACACCCACCCATTATCCAATCCACCCAAGACTTTGGCCACCCTTTAGTTTCGGTCTTGATTATAAGAACAGTTGTACAATTAGGATCCCCTAAACCATACCAATTTTGTCTATGCTGGAGTTGATTCTTCACTCCCACCTATAATATCTCCACCACAAAAATATAGCTTGTGTGGTACAATTGATCACTTGGATAATCCCTACTTTAACTTATGCTATCTTTGGTGCTTCCATTAGCATGGGTTTGGGCTAGGCCATTACGAGCAAGGGTTACATGCACCCATTAACCCTCATGTCAAATCACCTACCAATAAATATGGCTTAGGTTATCGCCCAATCATAGTCCATACGTTAGAATATGAGCTCCAAGATTTATCCCTCCATACTTCCCCACTTCTGACACACACCTTGGAAGAATATATTGATATGGATATTCTAGAGGATACCTCCTCACCTAACTCCACCATTATGATCCCCTATGATTTCTTTCAAGAGCCCTCCATGTTTGATACCACATCATCATGTTGTGTTGATGAGTTGACAAACCAATTCATTGTGCTATCCTTAAACACATATTACCTAGAGCATGATATGGCATCCCCACCACCATAATCAAAATACTTAGCTCTATTCCTACCTATACATCGACAAATTCAATGAGATGCCACTCAACCATAATCTCCACCAATCATCCTACATCCTACTTTAAGCCTTTTAGGATGCTCACAGGTTGTCAAGTTATTATCATTAGACTCTTCACCGCCTACATCCCACACAACATCAATTAATATGGTTTAAGTGGATCTCTTATCTCCACTATATTACACACACAAGTATACATGAGATGATACACCAAACCCCAACTTCATCGATATCACCCACATTTCACCCATATCGATACCTCGAGATTTCCTACTCTCACCATACATCTTTCATGTTACGAATACCCCTTCATAATATGTACCACCTCACATACCATAGGTGCACCATACAAATATTTACTCAGATGATGAATATGAACTTACCGAGGCCACCGATGACCTCCATATTATTCCAATTCTAGAGCATCTGTGTGATGGTTCCCACATGTTCATTGAAGAAACCATTGACATTGACATAGGTGACAATCCTGAAACCCATCACTTAGTAAAATTAGTTGCTATAATCTTTCCTGAGGAGCACATCCTATTCATAAATTTCCTTTGCAAGTATATTCGAGTCTTCATGTGGTCATACAAGGATATGCATGTACTAGATCCTTCCCTAGTAGTTCACAATATTACACTAGATCAAAATGCCAAACCAGTAAGGCAAAAGTTACACTGCATGCACCCAATCATTGCATTACTAGTAAAAACTGAGCTCCAAAAGCTTTTGTATGTAGACTTCATAATAACCATAGACTATCCTAAATGGGTCTCTAACACAGTCCTCGTACCCAAGCCATTTGATGAAGTGTGCATCTACACAGACTTTCATGATTTAAACAAAGCTTGTCCCAAAGACAACTTTATCTTACCTAACATCGACTCCTTCATCAATTCCATCGCAAGCCATGAGATGATATCCCTCATGGATGGATTATGAGGTTACAACCAAATAAAAATCAATCCTGTTGATCAACACAAGATATCATTCACAACCCCCTGGGCGATCTTCTACTACAAGGTCATGTTGTTTGGACTTAAAAACATTGGTGCAACATATAAACACACCATGACCTACATCTTCCATTATTACATGCATAAAATCTTGGAAGATTATGTATATGACCTCATTGCTAAATCCAAGAAATGCTTAGAACATCTTGAGGATCTTCATCGGATCTTTGACCGTTTGTTAGAACACAATGTCTGCCTCAACCCAAAGAAGTGTGTCTTTGGTGTTACCTCAGGCAAAATCCTAGGATTCATTATCACCCAACGAGGCATTGAAGTTAACCCTAACAAAGTAAAAGCCATCACCGAGATGCCTCCACCTACTACCTTGAAACAATTATGCAGCCTCCAAGGCAAATTCACTTCCATTCATTGATTCATATCACAACTATCATACAAGTGCAAACCCTTCAACCACCTCTTACAAAAAGGGGTAAAATTCAAATGGGATGATAATTTCCAGCAAGCTTTTGATGACATCAAAACTTATCTTACTTCACCACCAGTTATGTCACCCCCACACCCACAGATACCACTCATCCTATATGTTTCTACTATAGATTTTATGCTAGGTACACTTCTAGCCCAAAATAATGTGCTCGACAAAGAGCAAGCCATTTACTACATAAGTCGCACATTAGTTAGCTACAAAACTAGATATAGATACATGGAAAAACTATGTATAGTTGTAGTATTTTACACCCAAAAACTATGCCACTATATGCTCAACCATACAACCTTTGTCATTGCCTAAGATAATCCTCTCTATTACATGATGAACAAAAGCTACCATAATTCTCGTACAGCTAAGTGGATCATGCTTCTAATCAAATTCAACCTTGAATTTATTTTCCAAAAGTTCGTTAAATAATAGGTCATAGTAGACCAAATCGTAGAAGCTCCCTTGTCTGATGACCAACCCCTCCTCATTCAGCTCCTAGATGACACCATATTTCACATAACAGAAGATGAAGAATATGTAGACCTAGAAATTACCACCGACTTGACACTATTCTTTAATGACTCCCGATGCATGCATTTTGGGAGTGGAGGAATTATATTTTTCACACCTGAATGTGAACCACTACCCTTTTCATTCAAGTTGGATTTCCCTTGTATGAACAACAACATGGAATATGAATCCCTAATACTTGGATTGAAATAGGTGCATTCCATGCATATTAAATGCCTCCACATTATAGGTGATTCCCTTTTAATAGTAAACCAAGTGCAAGAGATCTGGCAATGTAATTGCCTAGTCCAACAATACAAGCACATTGCACAACAACTCCTCTATCGATTCAAATGGTATGACATCGAAGCCGCACCATGATCCTCCAACCATTTTGTGGATAAAATGGCCTCCTTAAGATCATTAATCCCACAAAATCTAACATCAACAACCACATCTATAAAAATTCATACACTCAGTCAATCTGCCATATCACCCACATCTCCTAAATATGATGGTGGCATTCATGTGGTCGATACCAAACCACATGACCCATGGTTTATGTAGATCAAAGATTATATTAAATTAGGATTTCTACCATATTATTTACCCTATGCTTAGCATCGAACATTCAAACAAAGAGTAATCCACTACACATTGTGTTGCTTAGAATCACATGAATATCAATGGGTTGTACAAGAAACCCATGATATACTTGTGGTGGCCACTTTAGTGGTATGGAAATCACAAAACACATCCTTCGCATGGTATGCTATTGGAAAAAAATGGAACATAAATATTATGAATATGTGAAACATTTTATCAAGTGCCAACAACATGCAAACCTCACACATCTTCCATATCAAGCACTTCAACCAATCCAATCCATGTGGCCTTTCTACCATTGGGACCTAGATCTTATTGGAAAAATTATTACTGCTTCCTCAAGTAATCATAAGCTTATCATTACTGCTATAGAATACTTTACAAAATGGGTCAAAGCCATCTGAATTGTCCAAACCACAAGAGCAAATATAGCAGCCTTCATAACAGACCATATTATAGTCACTTTAGAATTCATTCCCAAAATATTTTTGACAATGGGAAATCCTTTAAAAATAAAACCATCTAATATCTTTGCAACAAATTCAACATTCAACATATTTTCTCTAACCCATACTACCCACAGGGTAATGTCCAAGTAGAAGCCATAAATAAAACAAATTGTTCTATCCTATGCAAAACAGTAGCAGAATCACACCGTGATTGGCATAACCAAATACCCCTAGCCTTGTGGACATATCGTACCAGCATTTGTACCCCAACTAGGGCAACCCCATTTTCACTTGTCTATGGGGTAGAAGCCATCATGCCTCTTGAGCTTGAGATACCTTCTGATGAGCCCCGAAAATGCTCATATTTTGTATGGGTTTTTTCTGATTATTATGCAGCAATATAATAGGAACTATTTACTTTTATGAATTATTATGTAATTATTTAATAGAATTGTGTGGGTTATCTAATTTGTGTGTTTTAGTGTGTTTGTGTGGAAATGTAGTTGGTTTTGACATATTTGGATCAGTCGAGGTCCTTCATGAACCTGGCACTCTATTTCTTCTAGGATTAAGGCATGGTGCTTAGGCACCTTCCTCTTCAAGTAATGCACCAAGAGAAGGTAGGTGCCAATAGAAGGTAGGCTCCTTCTATATAAATAAGGCTCCCGACATACTTAGGTGCCTTCTGCATAAGGAAGGCACCCCATACAAGGCAAGGCACCTTTAGCATAAATAAGGCACCCAACATTAGTAGGCGCCTTTTGCATGAAGAAGGCACCCAACCTCAGTAGGTGCCTTTCGCATGAAGAAGATAATAAATATTAGTATGTGCCTTTCACATAAAGAAGGCACCTACCAAAGCACTTGAGGAAGGTACCTTCATCATAGAGACATCTCCATTATTCACCAGTTGACCAAATAAAGCGACGTGGGTAGTGTTGACTGGTGTAGTTCCAATTCCATGTCACACAAGATAATTTTGGGAATTGCACCAATGGACAAGAACGTCTTACCTATGCTAGGTGAAGCATGATCCAACTCAAGCAACTCAAACCAATCAACGAACGTGCAATCATTAGGAACAATGATTTTTTTAGAAGATACTAATTGCGGTTACCAGACTGTCCTAGTTTAGTCTGGACTGAACTACTATTGTAACCTCATTGTAACAGAAGATATGTGTGTGTGCTATATAAAAACACACAAACCTCTATGATAGATATCCAGAATATCCAAAAGATCATCCAAAATTTATTGATTATTATGAGGAGATAGAAGTATTGTAATTATCTTACAATTATAATAAATTTTAAGAGTTCCTAATCATGTGTTCATATGGAAGGAAGCTGTTGGAGCCTGGACCCATTCCAAGATATTATTCCTTCTCTTTTTCTTGTGCTTTCGTAGATTAGTTTCTTGCTTTCATAGGTTTGTTTTTTGCACTATTATTTTCATTGTTGTAGTAGAATTATTTTCATGTCTATTTAATTATGCACGTATGAATATTTAATTTCCAAGGATCTAATTATTCATATGTAAACTATTGTGGTGTGGATGAATGAATACCATTCTTTTAAAACTCCCAATTATAGAAATAGCCAGACTCATCTTAGAAGTGGGTATTGTAAATGATATTGTCTGAGACACTTCTAAAGTTTACGAAGCTCCCTGGTATGACAATTTAAATGCATGGGTAGTGACAATAGGATAAAATTTAACCTGTGTTTAGCCTACAATATTTTGGCACCGTTTCTGGGGAAGCACCTTTACAACACCTAAAAACTTTCATATGACTTTGTATGAGTCCCTTGATGAAGAGAGGACCTGATGGTTGTTTCATAAAACAAAGTCCATAGAAATCTGAGTCAGTCAAACACTCTAAATTTGAATTAGATTCACTCGACTCATCACCAAAAATCCACTAGAGTGAGAATCCTCACCTTGTACAAAGTGCCTCCTCATCCCACCAACATGGGGAAGAGCGAACCATTACAAACCCATTATTTAGGAGGACATCTTCTGAGGAAGCCCTACTATGAAAAGTTGTATAGGATTAGATGATATCACCAACCGACTTTAAGGCCCTGACCCAAAAAGTTTTGAATGATCGTGAGGCCATAAAAACTGCATCAGAAACCACATATCTTGAAAAAATGGTCGAAGAAGAGACTTCATATGGCTTTTGATGCGTAGTCATTATACACATCATTAATTCTCAATGAATTTGTCAATCCAGGGCAGTGTACAAGGCTATCTATGGAAGAAGGGGTGAACAGGGTTATAACTTAGGTCAATCTGGAGCAACAGGTCTTATTGGTGAAACCGATTGTGTGGGGGATTTAGGACATTCCTATCTCTAAATTGCATAAATTAAACCTTAATCTAAGTTGCAAAAATGGAAACTAATCATTAACTGCAGAAATGAAATCCTAATTACAATTGCAGAATGAGACCTAATTATGTTGCAAAAATAACAGTTGCAGAATTAGAAGTCTGATTATAATTGTAGAAAGGAAATCTATTTACTTTTGCAGCAATGGAAACCTAATTATAGCATAGAAATGAAACCTTGTCAAGGCTCTGTAATAGAAGGTTGTCAATCTTCTGTGCAGGGGTTGACAACAAAACACAAAATGCAAGAAATTACAGAAAATAGTAAATTCTAGAAATGACAATCTGTAATAAATTGAAAGCTTTGCTGAAAGTGGAGATTACAACCAAACCATTAATCACAAGATTAATCTAAACATAAAATAAGCTAAGATTGCAAATACCATTAGTTGTTTACAAAGGAATGAAATGACAAGTTCTACAACTCATTCTCGCTACAGCAAAATCAGAATAAAAACCTCGTTGTTAGTCCTCCTCCTAGGTCCGGAAGTGGCCAGCCTCCTTGTCTGGAAGAAGGTATGAGTCTCTCTCTCTCTAGATCTTACTCACACTCATTTACAAGCAATATGAAATAGAAATAGTACACTTTATTGATTCAAGAACATGATTACAATAATTTTGCTTAAAACCTGTTACAGGACTGTAACAGACCACTTTTCTGATTATTGCCTATTTTCTCCTATATTTCTCTACTCTCTGCTTTCTCTATCCTCTACCTAGCTCAACCTGAATGGGAGCCATATTTATAGATGTCCTAAGATCTACTTACAACTGAGAATATCTCAAAAGATCTAATCCTATTATGCTGCAACAATTCCTGGTTTTATCCTAGAAGAAGATCAAACTTGATCTTTCCATAAATGGTGGCTTTGGTCGGCAAGGACGACAAAGTCGGATGGGAGATATTTTCCCTTACCCTTTTCAATATTTATTTCCCTTTTTCCAGCGTCAAAAATCGGTCAACAAGTCAAAAAGCACATTCTGTTTTCATTTCGAAGATAAGTGGCTCATTCCGAAGAGACTGCAATTCTCATTCCGAAGATCCGCTCATTTCGAAGACACTGTGTTTTCTCATTTCGAAGATATCTGTTCATTCCGAAGAGACTTCGAAATGAACAAATGTGTGCTCTTTAAATGATTTCCTCTACATTTCTCATGTGGGTTATTTCTCAGGATCAGATTCCAATGGTCTTCATCTCTTTCCATATGTGAATTCCATGCCTTGCCATTCATTGGCAATCGGCTAGAATTTACATGGGAAAAACCAGTTTTTGCTACACAGTAATAGTTTGCTTGCACTATTGCCAGATTTAGGTAAAATAAATGCTTGAGACATATCAAAACATGATTAGTGAAATGCTGCTATCAACCTAAGCATATCTCATTTAGCAAGTCATAACAAAATAACATAAAACTTATGCAAAAAGTTGTAAAAATCAGAATATAGTATTTCGGATACATTTATCATGCAAATAGTTAATACACAACATATTGAATTAACTTAACTAGCATATTAGATTAAACATAAGAGTTTGTAGGCAATTTTAGTGTTCAAAACATGTTATGATTGAGGCATTTCCAGGCCTCATCATTTTCCCCCCAACTTATATTAATGCATGTCCTCATGCATTCTGTTGGGCTATGGAATCACATATGTCCATGTTCAAATTCCATGACCTGTAGAACAACTTCTTGCCTATATAATACCCCCTGTTCTCCTGAAGGTTCCTGAGCCATTCTTCAAACTGTTCATCAGATTGGGCATCTTCTTCAAAGTAGAATGGAACTGGAGTGATGATGGTTGGAGGCCTAAATCTGAGACCTATCCAATGATGTTGCATGATTTCAATCAACTGTATTACTCCTTCTGCCCTTCTTCTGGACCATTCTAAGTTGATGGGGGAGATGGGTTCTCTTTTCTGTAAAGACATGGAAAGTTCAGCCCATCTGTTTCTACAGACTGATAATGCTGGCACAAAATTGTCATTACAAAATTTTGGAATCTTGTCACACAGTCCCTCAAGTTTGTCAAGTACATCCTCTTTACATCATCCCTGTTCATCATGGTGAAGTGTTGTCTGGTGATAATTGGGTGATTTGGCTGAATTGCTCTGACTAACAATTCAACTCTTGTTTCAATTTCTTTATTCTACCTTTTCTCCTGGTCCCAATAAAACTGATTCTGCAAGGTGGACATGAATGCCCTCAATTGAACATCTCCAATGTAGATTTGAGGATGAAATTCTACTTCTTCTGGAATAAAGAAGCTGTGTAAAAATAGTTCACATAGGAGATTTTTCTGCTCTATAGGGCTATCAAAATATGCTTCCAGGAAATCTGTAGTTGTGTCCAATTTATATGGGAGACCTGAGCTAATCCTCATGACCTGCCATCTAAGGTATTTCTCCTTCAGAATAAGACTGTAAAATCTGGCTGGCCATCTGAATTGGACTAAAAATTCAGCAATTTGACATAAATCGGACACTTTTTCTTTTAATGCCCGAATCTCTCGTTTCCTTTGCCTCTAGCTGTTTTCCTTCCAATTTGAATTTTTTAGTCTTAGTGGCAAGCTTCTCATATCTAATCACCCAACTGGCTATGTCTCGCATTGTATTGTTCTAGGGACACAAGTATTAGGTGGTCTAACTATAGGTGGAACTCTAGGTAGCAGATCTACCTAAACCCCTTTTTTTGCCACTTCTACTAGTTGATCATCTATCAATAATTCTACCTGTACCCCCTTATCTACTATTTCTATTGGGTTGTCATCAGACAGTAATTCCACTTGCACCCCCTTATCTCGCTATTTCTACTGAAGGTGTAATAGTTTGAAATACAGGGACATCAATAGAAGGAGTACTTACTTGAACAGTTTCATGCTGCTGCTTGGACTGTTCCTGTGCTGGTGACTCATCTCCAATATTTTTTGCTATGCTCTTTGCCAATTCTGAAGCATCTTCGAATGAGAAGGTAATGCTTTAGAATGAGAAGGCACTTCTTTAGAATGAAAGGGTGCTGCTTCAGAATGAGCACCTATGTTCTGCCTCAACAGAGTCATCTGCCCTAGATAAATTCATAAGCAATTGAGCCAAATCATCCTCATCAATGGATATAGTTGGCTATTTTTTAGACTGTGACAACCTTTCTCTCAATTCTGCCACTTCCTGTCTGTAACTCTGCAATTTTTCTTTCCTGCATCTCAATGATGTTTTCTCTCTCTTCAATCCATCTGGTTTGTGTTTTGACAACACTCCTTGCTGCTCTCAGCTGCTCTGTGATGTCTTCCTCCTCTATTTTTGCTTCAGAATCGGATGCAGACAAGTCAACTATAGTTGGCTGCTCAACAACTATCTCTTCCTCTACAACATCTGTCTGCTCTTGTTCAAGAGGCTCTATGAAACTGTCTATAATTGCATCTACCATTTCTGTGGCCTGTTGAACTGTAGCCACCTCCAAGCTATCCTACCCAACCTCTTCCTCAATTATCTGTTCAGGCAATTCTAGAAAGTTTTCAGGGGCTGGTTGTATTTCTGTGACATCTGGACTGCTTTGTCCACCTTCTTCTTCTATGACCTGTTCTGTCATTTCCCTCAAGTGGAGTCTTGTAGACCTCCTAGTTCCAGATGCAAACTTCTTCTTTTTGCTTTGTTTTCTGGTGACAATAGGGGTTGTGGGGACAGTTTTAGATGCTTCTGTTTCCCTTGTTGTTTCTTCCCCTGTTGGGCTAGGTGCTTCACTTCCTTGTTCTGAAAAATCAGTAACAACTTCAAAAAAATGGACCTTCTTCTATTTTTCTATTTTGTTGCCAGTTTTAGACCTTCTTTTCTTTTGTTTCTTAGCTCGTGAGGTTGAAGGTTCTGGAGCAAGGTGTTCTGTTGCTACTGTTGGGTGTGTTTCTTCCTCTGCAATAACCTCTGCAATAGTTTCTATTTCTTCTTCTGCAACAACCTCTATAGCAATTATTTCTTCTTCTACAACCCTCTGCAATAGCTGTTTCTTATTATGTAATAGCATCAGCAACATTTGTTTCTTCCTCCTCATCCTCATCTCCAAAAATTACATCATTTAGGGTAGAGTAAAACCTATCAAAGCTCCTAGGGTTTCCTCTAAAATGGTGCTGGCAAACTAGTTTGATGAGACCATGGTGGCGAAGGCTCCCTTTTCCTTCTTGATATCTTTTTGCCATGTTTTTCAATTCCTGGTGCAGGTATAGGGGAAGATTTACCCTAACTTCTGGTTGTTGCCTACCATGTCTGAGATGGTTTAAAATTTTTAGATGATGCCCTAATAACAGTACATACTGCCCTTCACAAGTTAGAAATTTGATTACCCATGTGGCCACTTCATCCCAGGGTTCCTGTAGGCTGGCCCTTTTTACCCCCTTGCATGTGTTATTATGTGTTAAATATTCTAGCTCCCTATCATTTTCTTCCAGAAATTGATTAACTATATTTACCAATGTATTTTTGCCAGACCTAGAAATTGGAAGACCTTCTAATGGCAGCTCAATAATTTGACTCAAAACTTCAAGGGTTACCTCAATGGTCATGTCGTTAATGTGTGCCCGGTTGTTTCTGAATGTGTGGGTGAACATGCCGGCCAAATCTTCAGAGGACCCATTAAACTTATCCAAAAATGGCATAAGCCCTCCATCTTCAAAAATCTACAACACTTCTGGATTTTCCCGGAGGTGGGTGGTATCCACTGGTTCCATTTTCATTTTTCGCCCCATTTTCCTATCTTGGTACATTACAAACCACTCACTTCTACTGCTATTCCTTTGCTGGATCTCTGGTTTCTGGTGTTTGCAGACTTGTAGGGTTTGGTTCCAAGTTTTCAATTGCCCTATTTTTGTTCTTTGAAATGAACCGTAATCTGAGCACTGTACCTCGTAATCATTTTGCGTTAGCAAATATGTCTTCGGAAAGAAGGGTGGCACACATTTCTATTTTTGCTTCGAACACATGTCCATCAATGGTTGCACAGATGTCCTTGCCGTCAGATCCACCTTACTCATTTTTTAGTTTTTCTGTTTTGCCTGCGGACTTTCACGTGCATGTTTATTAGTATCAAAAAAATGGTGGCATACTGTTGGTCACGTCCCCCGTGATTCTGGTACTTTCTAAATGGGTGCAAAAACAAACCACATCCTAACTGACACGTGTTCATTTATCGTATGCAGCCAAAAGAATTTTTACTTGATCGTATTTCTTTTCTTCCTTAGATGCCACGTGGAGATGTTATATTGAATGCTCTTTCTGAATATTATGATCTATTGCAAAAACAAAACCTCATTCCGAAGATTATGATTTCATTCTGAAGACAAGTCTTCATTCCGAAGATCATGCTTTTTTGCGAATTCAAATCCTCATTCCGAAGATAAATCCTCATTCCGAAGACAAATCCTCTTTCCGAAGATAAATCCTCATTTCGAAGACAAATCCTCATTCCGAAGATAAATCCTCATTTCGAAGACAAATCCTGCTTCATTCGAAGACAAAGCTTCATTCCGAAGATGATGCTTCATTGTGAAGGCAAATCGTCATTCCGAAGACAAAGCTTCATTTCAAAGACAAATCGTCATTCCGAAGACAAAGCTTCATTTCGAAGACAAAGTGCAACATTCATTCTGATGTCATTCCGAAGACAATTTCAATCCGAAGACAATACAACAATTAATCTCAAGAAGATAGTAGGCACTATTTTTGGCATTCTTGTTCCGAAGATTAGGCAGAAATCAATATTCTCATGCTCAAAACATGTTTTAAGTATGCCAACTCTTATGGATACCTTTTATGCTAATGGTTAATTGTTATATACTATATACCAATCATTTACAATGAAGAAATGTAAGAAATATATACCCGATTAAAACAAGTTAATGCAAGTTTTGAAGAATGACTGCCTTTGTTGATGTTCTGCTGAGATTTTCTCGCAATATTTCAAAACAAGTGCAGTTGGTGAATTTGTACAATGATGGTTCAGAAATTTTCAAGGTTATGCATGCCAGAAAACTGGTTTTCATGCATACCAACCCAGTAGTGCCTTAGAAAAGGTTTTCACTCCTGAGTTATTCATTTTTCTCTCCTTTTTTTTTTTACCTCTTCTTTTCTCTTTTTTTTCTTGATTCTTCTTTTTTTTCTTGATTTTGACTATGCCCATGAAGGAATTCATAATCAAAATTTATTCATATTTTTGTTTTCTGCTTTTTTTGATTTTTTTGTATTTTTCTATTTTTTTCTTGAAATCCATGATCATGCCGATTGTTTTGAAGTGGAAGAGGAAATTTCTTCCACTTGTTGTGTATCCAAACTATCAAGCTATTGCAAGAATTCCTCTTTAGTCAGAGGTGTATGGTACACCCTAAGGCGATGTCCATTCACTACCAACTTTCTTTGTGACCCATCAATAGGAGATAAACGAGCTGCTCCATTGTCAAATACCTCTTCAATCCGGTAAGGTCCAAGCCATCTAGTTCTCAACTTTCTAGGGAAGTCCTCATAGCGAGAATCAAATAGTAAAGCCCAATCTCCTTGTTGAAGTTTCCTCTCCTGAATGTGACTGTCATGCCACAACTTCCTCTGCTCTTGAATTACTTCAGTTTGGTGCAGAGCATCCAACCTAAGTTCATCCAATGCATTCAACTACAAAATCCTGTCTATCTGTGCCTGTGACAATTCAATTCCAATTTCCAATGTTGTGCATAGTGTTAGTAGCTCAAATTCAATAGGTAAGAGGGGCTTTTTACCAAAGACTAGTTCATAAGGTGTGAATCCAATAGTGGATTTCCAAGTAGTATTGTAAGCCCACACTACTTCAGGTAATTTATCTAGCCAGTTTCTCCTATGAAAAGCTACTATTTTTGTTAAGATTCATTCTAGTTCCCTATTTGTTACCTCAACCTGACCATTTGCTTGTGGGTGATAAGGTGATGATTTTCTATGTTTGATTTCATATAATTCTGTAAATGCCTCAATGACTTTAGATGCAAATTGGGGTCCTTGGTCTCTGGTGATAGACCGAGGAGCTCCAAATCTCTAAAAAATTTGAGTATACAAGAAATCAATGACCTTCTCTTCACGAGCATGTTTGAAAGCATGCACCTCTACCCACTTTGTCAAGTAATCAAGGCATACTAGAATATGCACCTTTCCTTGAGAAGGTGGATCAATAGGTCCTACAAAATCAAGCCCCCACCTCTCAAATGGCTCTAAAACCAATTGAGGCTGCAGTGGCATTTCATTTGTATGAGTGGGTTTCCCCATTCTTTGGCATGCATCACAATGCCCGATGTACTTTTTCACATCCTTGTGAAGAGATGGCCAATAATATCCTGTCCCTAAGATTTTCCTAATTGTGCTTTTTATAGAGTAGTGTCCACCTGAGGGTTCATCATGACAAGCCCTAAGGATATCATATACCTCATCCTTTCGGATGCACCTACGTAACACATGGTCAGGACCGCACTTAAAAAGTATACCCTTAATCCATTCAAAAGAAGAACTTTGTTTGATCAATTGTTTTTTCTGTTTTGAAGTGAAATGTGGAGGAACTTTCCCTATGACCAAATAATTGGCTATATCTGCAAACCAAGGTGATTGGACTGATATAGCAAATAATTTTTCATCAGGAAAGGTGTCTTCAACTAATTCCCCTTCATCTCGTGTTCTGTAATCTGGACAAGAAATCTGCTACAACATTAGCTTTTCCTGGTTTGTTGATTATAGTGATATCAAATTCTTGCAACAATAGTAACCAACGAATAATTCTTGCACTTACCATAGGCTTATTCATCAAATACTTAATGGTTGTGTGATCTGTGTGAATAAATATTTGATAACCTGTGATGTAATGCCTGAATTTGTTGATGGCATAAATTATTGCCAAGAATTCTTTCTCGGTTGTGGTATAATTTTTCTCAGCTCCTGTCAAATTCTTGCTAATGTAGTAGATGGCATAGTGTTCACCATTGTCAATTTGTCCTAATGCTCGCTCCAATTGCTAGTATTGGAAGCATCAACCTGTATGTGAAATGGTAATGTCCAATTAGGTCCTCTTAACACAGGTGGAGTTACTAATTTCTCTTTCAGAGCTTCAAATGATTCCTGACACCTTGTAGTCCAAGAAAATTCAGAATCTTTAGTCAATAGGGCAAACATGGGATTGGCTATTGTGCTAAAGCTGGGAATAAACCTGCGGTAAAAACCAATGTGTCCTAGGAAGCTTCTGACATCAGTCTGAGTTTTAGGAGGAAGAAGATTCTTGATAATTTCCACCTTCTTTGGATCAACCTGGATCCCTTGAAGAGAGATGTGATGACCAAGAACTATTCCTTCCTTCATCATCATAAAACATTTTTCTGGATTCAAGGATAACCGGTATGTTTCACAATGAGTTAAAACTTTGTCAAGGTTTTCTAATGTAAAGTCAAAAGTCTGTCCACATACTATGAAATCATCCATGTATATCTCAACACTGTTGGTAGTCGGATCAGAAAAAATTGCTAAGACCGCTCGCTGAAATGTTGTCGGGGCATTACACAAACCAAAAGGTAAAACCCTATAGGCAAATGTTCCCCATGGACAGGTAAAGGTTGTTTTCTCTTGATCTTCAGGTGCAATCTGAATTTGATTATATCCACTAAATCCATCAAGAAAACAAAAGTATTTCTTTCCAGCAAGGGTATCTAACACCTGATCTATGAAAGGTAATGGAAAATGGTCTTTGTATGTCACTTTATTCAGCTCTCTATAGTCTACACATACTCTCATTTTTCCATTTTTCTTAGGAACTATAACCAATGGAGAGACCCACTGGCTATCAAAAATTGGGTAAATGAATCCTACCTCCATAAGTTTTTCAATTTCTTCCTTTACAATATCCCTTAGGGCAGGATTCAGTCTTCTCTGGGGTTGTCTTACTGGCTTGACTTCTTCAAGATAAATTCTGTGGGTGCATATATCAGGGTGAACTCCTGACATATCTTTATAGTCCCAAGCAAAAGCATGAACATGCTTCTGCAAGACAACTATCAATTTCTCTTCCTCTTCCCTAGTAAGCCAGCTGTAAATGTTCAAAAATTTGCCTGGCTGGACTTCTATTTGTTTTGTATTTGGAAGGACTGAATTCACTTCTTCATACTTGGTGATTAGGGAATTAAGAGGACACTGCTGAGATGGGAGGAAATAAGAAGTTTCTGTTTCATTACTTCCTGATGGAAGCATATCCCGTATGGAACAGTGAGAAGGAAAAATCAGGTGATGGTGCCACCCATGTGGTAGTGAAACAAAGTTTTCCTATGATAGTACAGATGGTTCACCTTCAAAATTTTGGTTCTCCTCATTCCTTAACAACTGATGGATATTTATCTGCTTCCTCTTCTAACCTTTGTTCATGCAGAACATTCATTAGGATATTTTCATTTTCTAAATTTTCTGTGTCTTGGAGGTCTTCTCGTGTGTTCTCTTACTACCAAGGTGGCTAGTGTGGAAATAACCTCCTCTCGATTCTTCATCCGAATCAGGAAACCATAACTCGACCTAAAAAATTGTTGGAGGGTCTTGCAGGAGGATACAGAGAGATCTATTTTAGATCAATACCATTTGAAATGGTCATTTTTCTAGATCTGCAGCCTATGAAGGTTGCTGCAGTTGCAAGCCAAGGTCTTCCCAAAATGATGGGATATCCATGTGCTGAATTTCTTGGCTGTAAAACCAAAAAATCTATAGGGAATTCCCAAGAAGAAACTTCTATAGGAACATCTTCAATGATACCTTCAGGTTTTGCAACTGACCTATCACCCATTTCTAAAACTGTAAATGTGGGGCTGAGATGTTTGAGCTGTAATTGTTTCATTATATCCTTGGTCATGACATTTATTGCAGCTCCTAGATCTACTAAGACATTTGATATTGGTACTGAACCTATGGTAACTATGATAACTGGACTTCCTGGGTCACTATACTTTGGAGGTACTAGTTTTCCAGACAAGAGATCAACTATATTTCCTTCAACCTGAACAGCCTTAGGAAATGCTTTCTTTTTTCTTCCTACTCTTCTAATGCACAAATCTTGGATAGTACTTTTAATCACTGGTATATCCTTAATGGCTTGCAATAAGGGCAATGATATAGTTAACTTTTTAAGTTCCTTGACCAGGTCTGACTCAAAATTTTTTGCTGTGGTATTGAATCTTTCAGGATATGGAATTATCTTTGATGAAGGTAATTGTTCTAACTTGTGGTTCTATTTTTTCTTCTTCTTTCTCTATTGTTGGTTTAACTCTACTGGTTCCAATGGCTCTTGCTCTTCATTTTCCTTGATTTTAATTGAAGCAGTGTTCAGGTATAACTTTTCCCGAATGAAGTTGGATGTTACTACAATCAATAACATTTATTTCAACATTTTCCTAAGCTTCAGCCACATAGAAAGGGGATTCCTATCTCATGCTATTTGGATTAGTGACTGATTGAGCTGGAAGTTGAGGTTGTTTCACCTATTGTGTTTGCTGTGGTTGGTTCTATTTTTCTTGAAAACTTTGATTAGGTGCAGGCAGTAAATGCTGATTTTGACCTTGATTTCTTTGCTGCCTTGGATAGGACTGGTATTGCTGATTCCACTATGGTTGATTTTGCATCCAATGTGGATTAGTCTGATTCTCGATTCCAGGATGGGTTGTTTTGATTCCATGATGGGTTATTCTGATTCTTTTGATTCCAGAGCTGAATTACTCCAACTTGTTTGTGGCCATTCTTGGGAATTTATCCATTGAGGATAATTCCAAGGACGTTGGGGTGGTTCTGATTGTCCCCAAGGCATAGTCCAGGGATTATGCCCCCAATTTGTAGGAAAATGAGGGGGATTTTGGTATTGAGAGAAATTTCCCCCTTGTTTTGGTCCAACATAGTTGAGTTCCTCAGTCTGATTTTCTAACACAGTTTTGAGTTGTGGTAGCAGGTGGCATTTATCACTTGAATGCTTCTTTGAACAGATACTACAAATGGCTGAGATAGATGTTTTATTCAAAGGACATTCCTGCAAAGCATGTTTATTTCTACATCTTGGGCAATAAATTGCCAAAGGTTCTATGGTTTTTGCTTTTGCAGACATTTCCCCCAAAGTTGTGTTTAATTGCACTAGAATATCAATTTTTAAAATTTGCAAGTTCCTCTATTAGGTCCTTCACATCGGTGCCATTTGTACTCTTTTTTCTTCTTCCTTGCTTATTGCGAGAGTAATTCCTACAGAGATCCACAATTTCCTCATTACTGAGAGTATTTACATCCCCTTTTCCCATCAAATCCAATACTTCTCTGGATTCATCTTGTAATCCTCTTAAAAATATGGTTTTACATAACTCGTGTTCTACAAGTCCACATCTCCTTTGAACAAAGGAGAACCTATCAAGATAGTCTTCTAATGTTTCATCATCTTCCTGTTTAATCCTGAATAACTCATCTTTCATGTTCCTTACATGACAATACTCCTGATATTTGTCTAAAAACACAGTTTCCATTTGATCCCAAGTTCGGATGGAATTTGGCTCTAAGCTCATGAACCAGCGTAATGTCGAGTCCTTGAGTGTTGAGGGAAAAACCTTAAGTTTCTGATTGTCATTTACATAGTCATAGGTTTGACACACTACTTTGAATTCAAACAAAAACTGATCAGGATCTTCAGATACAACACCTCGAAAGGTTGGAAGTACCGAAGGTGAAATGGTTTTCATGGGAGAGTTTTGTGTTGGATTCAAACGGATAGGATATTCAAATGTTCTGGAAGGTTGGGGCATATCCTGATCATCTCCTTCATTATGGACATAGCCATGTTGGCCATCTCTATCTAGATTGCCTCCCTCTGCCATAGTTTCCTGTTCCTTAGTTAAACCTATCCAAATTTCTCTCTCAAGAGGTCCAAGATCCTCTATTGATAATGATCCTGATGATTCTTCTTTCTTAGGATGTTCTAATGATGATGAGACCGGTGATTTTTCTTTCTTAGAATGTTCTAATGATGGTGAGACTGGTGATTTTTCTTTCAATATTTCTGGTAATTCAAACATAGGTGATTCACCCCTTAGGCGTGAAGATCTCCTTAATGGAACAAGCCAGGGATCCTTTTGGGTAATTCTACCTTTTTCATCCCTAGACTTACTCATTCATGTTTACTCTTAAATGACATAAATTATAGGTCAATAGTTGTTACTTTAACCAACTGTTCTATTCAAATTTTATCCTGAATCTTCACAGCTCAGTCTAATTAACAGCTATTGGACTGTTGTCACCTTCTAGCAACACAATTCCCTCAGCAACGATGCCAAAATGATGCGTAGTCATTATACACATCATTAATTCTCAATGAATTTGTCAATCCAGGGTAGTGTACAAGGCTATCTACGAAAGAAGGGGTGAACAAGGTTATAACTTAGGTCAATCTAGAGCAACAGGTCTTATTGGTGAAACCGATTGTGTGGGGGATTTAGGACATTCCTATCTCTAAATTGCATAAATTAAACCTTAATCTAAGTTGCAAAAATGGAAACTAATCATTAACTATAGAAATGAAATCCTAATTACAATTGCAGAATGAGACCTAATTATGTTGCAGAAATAACAATTGCAGAATTAGAAGTCTGATTATAATTGTAGAAAGGAAATCTATTTACTTTTGCAGCAATGGAAACCTAATTATAGCATAGAAATGAAACCCTGTCAAGGCTCTCGGAATAGAAGGTTGTCAATCTTCTATGCAGGGGTTGACAACAAAACACAAAATGCAAGAAATTACAAAAAATAGTAAATTCTAGAAATGACAGTCTGCAATAAATTGAAAGCTTTGCTGAAAGTGGAGATTACAACCAAACCATTAATCACAAGATTAATCTAAACATAAAATAAGCTAAGATTGCAAATACCATTAGTTGTTTACAAAGGAATGAAATGACAAGTTCTACAACTCATTCTGGCTACAAGCAAAATCAGAATAAAAACCTCATGTTAGTCCTCCTCCTAGGTCCGGAAGTGGCCAACCTCCTTGTCCGGAAGAAGGTATGAGTCTCTCTCTCTCTAGATCTTACTCACACTCATTTACAAGCAATATGAAATAGAAATAGTACACTTTATTGATTCAAGAACATGATTACAATAATTCTACTGAAAACCTGTTATAGGACTGTAACAATCACTTTTCTAATTATTGCCTATTTTCTCCTATATTTCTCTACTCTCTACTTTCTCTATCTTCTACTAGCTCAACCTGAATGGGAGCCATATTTATAGATGTCCTAAGATCTACTAACAACTGAGAATATCTCAAAATATCTAATCCTATTATGCTGCAACAATTCCTGGTTTTATCCTAGAAGAAGATCAAACTTGATCTTTCCATAAATGGTGGCTTTGGTCGGCAAGGACGACAAAGTCAGATGGGAGATATTTTCCCTTACCCTTTTCAATATTTATTTCCCTTTTTCCAGCATCAAAAATTGGTCAACAAGTCAAAAAGCACATTCTATTTTCATTTCGAAGATAAGTGGCTCATTCCGAAGAGACTGCAATTCTCATTCCGAAGATCCGCTCATTTCGAAGACACTGTGTTTTCTCATTTCGAAGATATCTGTTCATTCCGAAGAGACTTCGAAATGAAAAAATGTGTGCTCTTTAAATTATTTCCTCTGCATTTCTCATGTGGGTTATTTCTCAGGATCATATTCCAATGATCTTCATCTCTTTCCATATGTGAATTCCATGCCTTGCCATTCATTGGCAGCTGGCTGGAATTTACATGGGAAAAACCAGTTTTTGCTGCACAGTAATAGTTTGCTTGCACTGTTGCCAGATTTAGGTAAAATAAATGCTTGAGACATATCAAAACATGATTAGTGAAATGCTGCTATCAACCTAAGCATATCTCATTTAGCAAGTCATAACAAAACAACATAAAACTTATGCAAAAAGCTGTAAAAATCAGAATATAGTATTTCGGATACATTTATCATGCAAATAGTTAATACACAACATATTGAATTAACTTAACTAGCATATTAGATTAAACATAAGAGTTTGTAGGCAATTTCAGTGTTCAAAACATGTTATGATTGAGGCATTTCCAGGCCTCATCAGCTTTAGTTTTATGATAGAGGAAGGAGTAGGAGAAACCAAAATAAAAAACATATCTCTTGCTCACCTTTCTACCTTAAGAGGATACCCAACCGAAGACCCTGACCTGTTTCTTTTTAAGTTTGATGTTATATGTAGGTTTGTGGATTACAAATCTGATACACAAAAGTTGAAGCTCTTTCCTTCTACATTAGATGATGAAGCACTGTGATGGTTCATCAGCCTGGGAGATAAATAGATTGCTATGTGGGATAAAATGAAGAAGCTCTTTTAGAGCAATATCAAGACTTCGGGAGAGCAAGAGACTCTAGAGAAGAGGTCCTGAGCATGATGCAGAAGGAGGAAAAATCTTTGGAGGAATACTGGGAGAGATTCAATTTCAACCTTCAACGATCTCCTCATGCGAAGCTAGCTGACAAGTCTCTCAAAATCATATTTTTGAGAGGAATTAACAATGAATCATTAGAGGCTCTCAATATGATTTATAGAGGTGATGTCTACTAGCATGCTATGGAATATATCTAACAATTATGCTAGAACTACTCAAGAAGGAGAGGCAAGACCACTTCTAGAACCATGAAAGCATATGATTTGGTCACAAAAATAGAGATAGATAACATGTTAGAAGATTTGAAAAGCGAGATGCTTTCATCTCTAGCATTACAAATGGATACGCTGCTATTGGAGAAAAAGAAGCAAGAAAACAAAGCAGCATTGGCCTATTTATGCCCAAAATACAGAGGGAAGCATGCAAAGAATGCATGCCCAGAGAACAAATTCAGAGTATGCATGGTATGCAAACTAAATCATAAGACTCGATTGTGCCCATAATTGCCTAGTATTAAGGAGGATGCTGATGTCACTAAAGCCTATTTTATAGGAAATTGGAGGAGTTGGCCACAACCCCCTGTGGGAGTATGCCAATAGGAATTCCATAATATGGGGTAGGACCTTACATGCCACAATACCAACCTCAACCACCTAGCATGGGATGGTGGGGGCCATCACCTTGGTCCAACGCACCCCAAGGAGCAATATTTTTGAACCAATAGCCCTAGATGCCATATCAATATTTTGGGAAAAAATAGAGAGGCCATGCTCCATGGAATATAGCTCTACAAAATGTAGTGCCAACTTACCCCCAACAAAACCTACTAGCCTTGCCTACTGTGAGACCTACGTAGCTACCTGCACAACCAACTATGAATCCAAATAATAAAGTAAATCATTCAGCATACAATATAGAAGGTGAGATGTACCAGATGTACCATATTAGTTGTAATCCTATTCAGCTTAGATCAGGTAGAAAACTAGGATTAGGGGCACCTCCACTGATATAATAGAAGGCAGATGTAGGAGAAACACCTCTTATAAAAGAGGTGGAAGAAGAAGTGGATGAGAGAACAAAGGCTCCATTTCCTAACTAGTTGCAAGAATAGAAGAAACTAACACAACCAGAGTTTGATATTATTTCTAGCTTGAAAAATAATACAGTAATAATTCAACTCTTTCAAGCTATCCGAGACATCTTGATATATACTAAGGCGATAAAGGAGATGTGCTTAAGAGATCCAGAATGGAAAGTAACCCAAAATATTAATGTCGTGGGTAAGTTGGTAGATTTAATGATGGGGAAGGCATGTCATCCTAAATACGTAGACCCAAATAGCCTAGTGTTGACTGTAAGAATTGGGAGACATTCCTTGACCAATACATTGGTCGATCTCAGTGTAGCCATCAACATGATGCCACATGAGACCATGTATAAGCTATAGCTCATAGACCTGAGACCCATCGCAACGGTGTTGCAATTGGCTGATCGATCAAATGTAGCACAAAAAGAAATGCTTGAAGATATAATAGTGACGATGGACGTATGGGAATATCCGACAAAATTTTTTTATAGTCCAAAACAAGGCTGGGTGGCTACCCGCTTATCTTGGGAAGATCATGGCTAGTGACATCTGATGCTTACATCAACTGTCGTGATGGGCTGATGACTATCTCTAATGGAAAAAATGCCATAAGATTGAATTTTTCACCCCCTGCACAATCCATAGATTCATTGGGAGATCCCACATTGACCAAGCATGAAGACAATGAGTTGTCCATAATCCAGCCAGTGATGGCATTAGATGAATTTGTGGAGGATGAAGATGAAGATGGTGCTATCGTGGGATTCCTCCAAGGAGAATATTCCATCACAATGCTTGAGTCACCATTAGTCGACGCCCAAGACCACCACATTTAGTAGATAAATGTTGGGTCTGGAAAGATGTTAAACGTTAGTAGTGGGTTGACCCCCACACAGCTAACAAAAGTAAAAGAGCTCTGGGTAAAAAACCAATGGGAATTTGCATGGGACTACTTGGATATGAAAGGTATCAACCCAAAAATTTGTACCCATACAATATCCCTTGAAGAGCAGGTGACTCCAAGCAGGCAGTCGTAGAGAAGAATTAACTCGGCAACGAAAGATATTGTCAAGGTGAAACTACAAAAACTCTTGTTTGCTAGATTCATCTATCCAATTTCTAACAGTGAATGGGTGTCACCGCTTGTGGTGGTCCCCAAGAAGAATAGGAAGTGGTAGAATTGTGTGGACTATAGGGAATTGAACAAAGTGACCAAAAAGGGTCACTTCCCACTTCCATTCATCGATTAGGTATTGGATACACTTTTTGGGCAAAAGTACTTCTCCTTCCTGGATGGATTCAGTGGATATAGCCAATCCATATAGGAGAAGAAGATCAGGATAAAACAACATTCACCTGCCCATGGAGAAGGTTTTCTTATCGGGTGTTGCCTTTCAGGTTATGCAACGCACCAACCACATTTCAAAGGGTGGTGCTTAGCATATTATTAGAAATGATAGGGGAAGAAGTCAAAGTGTACATGGATGACTTCACCATTTATGGAGAAACCTTTGAAGAAGAAATGACAAACTTGGAAAGAGTTCTCGAAAGAAGCGAGGAAAATAATTTATCCCTCGATAAAAAAAAGTGCTTTATGATGATGCAAGAGGGCATCGTATTGGGACACCATCTCTCTATGGAAGGAATAAAATTTGACAAAAGAAATATCAAGGTCATCAAGGACCTGCCCAACCCTAGAATGCAACGAGAGGTGAAAATTTTTCTTAGATCTACTAGGCATTACTAGTGATTTATCGCCAACTTTAGTAAGATTGCAAAACCACTGCACATTCTATTGTCTAAAGATGTGGAGTTCAACTGGACGAAAGATTGCGAAAGAGCATTTCAGTCACTCAAAGAAAAGCTGATATTTGTACCTATTTTAAGGGGACCAAATTGGGCCATACCATTCCATATCTATTGTGATGCATCCAACAATGTAATTAGAGCAGTCCTCGGGTAGAAGGATGGTAAGGAATTTTATGCCATCTACTACGTCAGTAAAAACTTAGCAGGGGCTGATCTCAACTATACAGTGACAAAGAAAGAATTCCTTGTGGTTGTGCATGCCATCAATAAATTCCACCATTATATCACCGGATACCAAGTATTCATCCATACAGACCACCAAGCCATCAAGTATTTAATGAGAAAACTGGCTATTGGTGGAAGAGTTATTAGATGGCTCCTACTGTTGTAGGAGTTCGACATAACAATAGTTGAAAAACCAGGAAAATACAATATAGTAGTAAATTTTCTATCCAGATTGATACCATTAGATCATGTCACAGTGGAAGACCAATTTCTAGATGAAAGTTTTTTCACCATCAGTGAACAAACACCATGGTACGTAGACATAGCCAACTACTTAGCCATCGGAAGAACTTCGCCTGCTCTCTCTTCATGAGAAAAGCAGGCGATGATGGAGAAGAGTGCCTCCTTTCTATGGATTGACGACCTCCTATTTAAAATAGTATGTGCTCAGATTATAAGGAGATGCATAGCAAAATAGGAGTTTTTAAAAATACTCAGCTTGTCATGATAAACCATGCTGAGGGCACTTTGTGGGGAAAAATATTGCCTATAAAATCCTACAAGTTGGGTACTTTTGGCCCACTCTATTTAAATATGTGATCGCCTACACTAGCAAGTGTGACAAATGCCAAAGAATGGGTATACCAACCCATAGGGATAAAATGCCCCTTAAAACTCAAGTACACTTAGAGACCTTCGATAAGTGGGGCATGGATTTTGTGGGGCCAATCAATCCACCTTCAATAGGAAGGAGATTCATTTTAGTCTGTACAGACTATGTCACCAAGTGGGTTGAAGTTCAAGCATTGAGGGATTTGAAGGAAATAACAATCACTAATTTCTTATTTGCTCATATTTTTACATGATTTAGGGTCCCCAAAGAGATTAAAATAGACCAGAGGCCTCCATTTACCTCCAATTTGATCAAATAATTAATGAAGCAATATAGAATTCAGCACAATAAGACTACACCCTACCACCCGTAGGCAAACGGGCAAGTGGAAGTGATGAACAGAGAGATTGAGAACATCCTAAAAAAAATCGTGCAACAACACAAAAAATATTGGGTTGCATGATTACCGTAGATAGTATGGGTGTATAACACCACATGGAAATCGACCATAGGCTTCACACCCTTCCAGCTGGTCTATGGGAAGAGTGCAATGATACCCATTGAGTTTGAAATCAAGATGTTGAGAATTGCTTTAGAATTAAATCTGAGCTTGGAAGAAGCCCAAAAAGAAAGAGTTCTACAACTGAATCAGCTGGACAAAATCTGAATGGATGCTTTATGAAGAACGAAGATCATACAAAAGCAAAGAAAATAGTAGCATGATCATCACATTATTCTAAAGTAGTTCTAGGAGGGAGAATTGATGATTTTGTATAATTCTAGGTTCCAGGAATGAAAGGGAAAATTAATGCAGATATGGATGGAACTGTATGAGGTGGTAGAAATTATCAGGAATGGTGTTGTGCACATCAGGACCATTGATGGTAGCAACACTATGTTGACAGTTAATGTCCATCGATTGAGGCCCTGCAACACATCAAAGAATTTACTGGTGGAATCCAAAGCAGACATGGGGGAGACTCATCCCTATAAATCTGGATAAAACTCTCAGCAATAATATGGTAGACATGAAGGTGTCTACCAAAATTAGTTAGTTTAGGTTTGTTTATTTTTTATGGTGTGTTTTATGGGGACAATGCCCACATGCAAGCTACAGGCATCCTGAGGCCAGGGCCTAACAGGTACGGATTGCATCTAACTACTTGTATTTTATTTTATTTTTGTTTTCTTTTGCAGGTGAAGGGTTTGAGAGCACGAAAAATAGGTATCTGGGAAACCAGGCCTAAACTAGCTCAACATCCTGACACCTAAACACATAGTTTAGAATCAAAATCTATCTAAGCTTGGATGAAGGCAACAAAATCTCCTTCAAGAGAAAAATCACATGCCAAGCCTAGTATGAAGATGCTGGGGCAGCATGAAGTAAGTCTGAGGAGGTTTGATCACCCTTTCCTGGAAGATCATGACATGGCTGCTAAGAGAAATGCCTTGCAAGATGCCTTCATTTTCAAATAAGACTCTCCACTTAAGGAACAGTGCCTCCCTCCTTGAATAAGGTGCCTAACTAGGATGGATGTTTTCTGCCATGAAGAAGGTACCAAGCTGAGGCAAGGCACCTTCCTTATAAAGAAGGCACCCCACAAAAATAAGGCATCTTCCTTATCAATAAGGTGCCCAACTGAAATAAGGCATCTTCCTTATAAATAAGGTGCCCAACTAAAATAAGGCACCTTCCTTATAAAGAAGGCACCCAACTAAAATAAGGCACCTTCCTTATAAAGAAGGCACCCATCACTCTTCCTAAAAAAAAAAAAAAAATTGAGAGAAGGCGCCTTCCGCATCAAGAAGGCGCCATGGAAAAAAAAAATTGACAGTGAAAAAAAATGATGAAGGCGCCTTCTACACCAGGAAGGCGCCTTCCACACCAGGAAGGTGTATCCATTCAAAGAACCTTCCACATCAAGAAGACACCATCCATTTGAAGCACCTTCTGCATCAGGAAGGTGTCGTACTTTCAAAGCACCTTCCACATCAGGAAGGTGCCATTCATTCAAAGCACCTTTTGCATTAGGAAGGTGCCAGTAATTCATAGCACCTTCTGCATACAACCGATGCTTTTGTTTCATGTGCACCTTGATTCGAACAAGATCAACACATGATTGGGCAGCACCAGATTACCACCATCATCCCACATGATAGAAATCCACAGCAACCAAAAATCTTGTAGAGTTACAAGGCAGGATCCTCATGCACACCCTAAGAATGATGGATAGACAATTTTTAAGCCAATTATGAGTCTGTCTTTGGCATCGAATCTCAAACAACATAGCAATGAGTCCAATATAATTAGCACATGCAAAATGCGCATCCTCAATGTCATATACCAATGAATCACCATTTTCCATGATGCACAAAGCATCCAATCAGGTACGTGCATAATTCAAATTAAATTTGTATATAATTTTTCATAAATTATGTAGTTCTAAAAAATAATGCCACCATAGAAATCACATACCCCTCCATGACCAAAAAATTATGCAAAAATTATGGCTCGATAAATGTACCCTATCAACCCCAAAATTAAAAAAAATTGAATTAATGTCAGGAATAGGTACCTTTTGTATAAGAAGGTACCTCCCTAAGAAATATAATGCAGTAAAATAATGGATGTAGTTGTCAGACCCCTGGATGCTGACCTATGGTAGGTTGTAGAAGCTTAATTCCAAGAAGTAGGAACTACATTATCTATACCACCTCCAATAACATCCGGGGTGGAAAACTCGAATAGGTGAAGTCAGTGGATTGAGTAGAGGCAGACAACAGAAGCTAGGCACCTCAACACCACAGTTCCACACCGAAAAAGAAATACCGCACCTCCTGATGCCAGTCCATAGAAAAAGTAATCACAAGCCGCAGGTACAGCCAAAAAATGATGACGATGAGGAGTATGAAGGGCTACCTATAGTTTTGATGACACGAGGGTGTGGCATATGTTAGGCATGGGGGGATGATGAGCCCCAAAAATGCTCATATTTTGTATGGGTTTTTTTTATTATTATGTGACAATATAATATGAATTGTTTAGTTTTATGAATTATTATGTAATTATTTAATAGAATTGTGTGTGTTATCTAATTTATGTGTTTTAGTATGTTTGTGTGGAAATGTAGTTGGTTTTGAAATATTTGGATTAGTCGAGGTCCTTCATGGACCTGGAACTCTATTTCTTCTAGGATCAAGGATTGGTGTTTAGGCACATTCCTCTACAAGGAATGCACCAAGAGAAGGTAGGCAACTTCCTATTCAAGTAAGACACCAACAGAAGGTAGGCACCTTTTGTATAAAGAAGGCTCCTGACATACTTAGGCACCTTCCTCATAAGGAAGGTATCCCATACAAGGCAAGGTGTCTTCTGCATAAATAATATGCCCAACATCAGTAGGTGTCTTCCGCATGAAGAAGGTGCTCAACATCAGTAGGCACCTTTCACATGAAGAAGGTTCTCAACATTAGTATGCTCATTCCATATAAAGAAGACACCTACAAAATAACTTGAGGAAGGTGCCTTCCTCATAGAGAAGGTGCCTCCATTCTTCACTAGTTGACCAAATAAAACGATGTGGGTAGTGTTGATCGATGCAGTTCCAATTCCACGTCACATGAGAAAATATTGGGAATTGCACCAATGGACGAGAACATCTTACCTATGCTAGGTTAAGCATGATATAGCTCAAGCAACTCAAATCAATCAGTGAACATGCCACCATTATGAATGATGACTATTTTTAGCAGATGCCAATTGTGGTTACCAGACCGTCCCAGCTACTATTGTTGTAACCTCATTGTAATAGAAGATCTATGTGTGTGCTATATAAACACACACAAACCTCTCTAATAGATATCCATAATATCTAGAAGATCATCCAAAATTTATTGATTATTCTGAGGAGATAGAAGTATTGTAATTATCTTGCAATTATAATAAAGTTCAAGAGTTCCTAATCGTGTGTTCAGCTAGAAGAGCTGTTGGATCTTGGGCCCACTCCAAGCTATTATTCCTTCCATTTTTCTTGTGCTTTCCTAGATTAGTTTCTTTCTTTCATAGGTTTTCTTTTTGCACTGTTATTTTCATTGTTGTAGTAGAATTATTTTCATGTCTATTTAATTATGCACGTATGAATATTTAATTTCCAAGGATCTAATTATTCATACGTAAACTATTGTGGTGTGGATGAATGAATGCCATTATTTTAAACCCCCAAATGATAGAATTAGCTGGAATCATATCATAAGTGGGTATTGTAAATGATCTTGTTTGAGACACTTCTAAATTTTACAAAGCTCCTTGGTCTGATAATTTAAATGCATGGGAAGTGACAAAATAGAATAAAATTTAACCTATGTTTAGCCCGTAACACCTTCCCTAAGGGTATCCATGAAAGAGTTCATTGATGAAAACATCACCCATCAATCCTGCTTAGATCAGCTTGCACTCCTCAATGAAAATCACATCCATACCATTGAGAACACATGAGTTTACCAGGATTGCCTTTGATGTACCTATAATAATAAGGTACATCAACATAGATTCCAAATCAGCAATTTGGTTCTCAAAGAAAACCAACAGATCACATCATTCCCACAAGCAACGAGACAAGTTTACCCTCAATTGGTTGGTCCCATTCATCATCACACACAAATACGATTTAGGTGCCTATCATTTGGCTAATCTTGAAGGCCTATATGACCCTGAGCCTATTAACATTTTGCACCTTCATGCATTTAACAACTGACATACATAGATGTTCACTATCACAAGTGGTATACACTGCTATGCACAAACACATCACTCACTAAGCACATCATGATAAATTCTTGTCTTTTCACTTTAAATATTTTACATATACTTTCTTATATATGTTATTTTTATGCTGCTGGTATCTAATTTCATTTTTGTAAGATCTATATTATCTACAACCACACCATTAGTAGTGAGATACGACATCATCTACAAACATCACAATGTAGGACTCTCCACCACCACTGCCCATACCAATCACATTGACTGACCTAGCCCGACCACTAGTCACCCCTCATACTATATGGTATTCCTATTCGGACCATGACACTCCACCCTGATGCCTTTTACCTCACCATCGAGGTTCATCTTACTCACCCCATTCAGGAGATAGCCAGGTTACCCTATCCTATTTTATGAAAAGGAGAAAATATGCCATCCCCAAACACAAGGGTCCCCTTCCATTTTCCTAAAGATATTATGAATTCTTATTCACCAACTAATTCCCCCCACCACCCTCTAAGAGCCTACTACCCTCCTAATAGAGGATACACTCCCCATATGACCTATCCTTCATGCCTACCAGTCCCACTCCCTAGCAGAGATTCATATTATGCCCAAGCCTTGCAAGCCCATGTGGCTCAATCTACCCAATATAGTTGCATGAACATACCTCCATCCCATTTGCATCATTTTCTAGAGTCATCTCCTATACCACATGTCCTTAAAACGCCACCTTTACCATTATGAGGCTTACGTTTCCAACAAACAAGGTAAATTTTGATCAAATTTCTGATCCAAAAAGGTAGAGGATAGGGTCCCACCGTGATCGCCACTGAAAGCATGAGGATACAGAAGTAAAAAGGAAAGCGAATACGAAATGCAAACAACAAAAAAAACTGAACTCAATGCTAAATCCTAGGAATTTGAAAGTGCATGAAAAGAGAGAAAGGCATGAGCAAATAGAAATGAAACACAAATGAATAAAGAAGATAGACCTTTGTTATTGATATGTTTCAAACTCGGTTACAATGTGCATCCTTCCTTTCCAAGGGCTAGGAGCATTTAAGCATGCGTTCTTGTTACATCCATGGGTGCCTTTCCTTCTTTCACGTGCCCACATATAAGATGGGTGGACTAGAATGTTGTAACCACTTGTGTCTATGAATGTTGATTCCTTTCTGCTCCTCCAATGTTTCGATCCTGCGTTTAAAGGAACAAGAAATAGTTAGTAGCACCTGCGGACAAAACAAAACATGCAATCCCCAAGCCTACGATAAGCGAATGAGAAAAATGAATTAAAATGTAACTAAAATGAATCCAAATACTCTAGAAATTGATAGAGGCATAAAGACATCATCAGGAGGGCACTGCAAAAAGAATAGTAAATAACAGTTAATAAATTCCTCACCAATTTGAATGCGCTCCGGGGTGGGACGAATTCACCTGCAACAAAATGCCGAAAAGGTACTATCTCAATATCCTACCTAGGAAGCTCCAAAAGACCTGCAAACTTGGGGTTAGCTAATTGGGGGAATTTTGGGAAGACCCAGATGGTCAGATTTCCAAAATTTTGCCTCCGTTAGCAGGAATATGATGATGCTACCTGCAAGTTAGTAGAAGCGAGCAAAGATAGAAATATAGTCAAACTTGTTCAAAACGAGACGAAACTCAAATGACATCCTATCTAAGCATCATAGAAATGAATGCAAAAATGAAAGAAAACAAGTCTACCATATAATTCCCATAATTATGAAAGGGGGCGATTAATATTGTGGCAGTGTGGGAGGGGGCGCCCATGGGGCAGGCCACCTGTCGTTTGGGGCCTGGTTTCGGCACCAATCCACTTGGGATGGGTCCAAAACCTCTTGTGGGGTATTTTAAAAAAATTGGGTGGGATATTGTGACCAAATTTCAGGTTTGGTTCTAGATTTGTGCTTCCAATAACCACCCTATGACCTCTTCTCCAAAAGAGATCAAGGATGTGAAAGGCACAACTCAAAGGGGAATAGGCGTGAAAATAAAATGACAGC
Organism: Wollemia nobilis; assembly: GCA_028583015.1. Classification (NCBI taxonomy): domain Eukaryota; kingdom Viridiplantae; phylum Streptophyta; class Pinopsida; order Araucariales; family Araucariaceae; genus Wollemia; species Wollemia nobilis. The sequence continues at coordinate 19,712,804 of JAQPPZ010000521.1, forward strand.
ACTTCGTTGCTCTAAAAAGCTCCTTCTCTGCATATTTTGGGGTGAGGAAACTCACCAATTTATAGACCTAGATGTCTCTTGAAATGGGCATGCAGAGGTGCCACTTGGCAATCATGCCTTCCCAGGGGGAAGGAGATTCGTCCCTGAATTGGGACTTCATGACTGACCTTGCAAATGCCTCTAACGCTCGAAAACTCTCACCCATACTCCCATGCGATGAAGGAAGCATTGAGTGGTGGATCTGAGCTACCATTTGTCAAGATTTGACTTTTTTCCCATCAAACCTACAATTCACCCCACCCCGAGGCAGATTTGGAATTCATCCCGGGGCGGGGCGAATCCCAATTTGAATTCGTCCCTGGGTGGAACGGATATTGAGCAAAGTACCTGAAGGTGCCAAACTGATCTCTGACCTTCCAAAACTACTATGAGAGTGGTCAGGACCAATTTTTAACCTTTGGGGGCTGCCCTTGGTGCTGTGTGTGTCAAAGCAATCAGTGTTTGCAGTCACATAATCGGATTGGTGCTATTTTGGTGTCTACAAATGCCCCTTTTTGGGATGCATTGTGCAAGGAACAGCGTCGAGCAAAAATAGATAACCAAAGCACTAATGATTAGGGTTTCTTAGTAACCTAACCAACTTTTGATTCCCCAAGTATGAAGAGGGCATGCATTCTTGAATCCTTGCTTCTGACGAGCGAAGGAACTCAGTTCAAGTGTTAACCTTTTTTTGGTGAGGTGTTACTTGAGCTTGGACATTGATCAGTCATGAATAGGCAAAGGGTGCAACATTTTATCTATGGGAACCTTGAGTTCATGATTCACGAATGTCAAGTGATTGATCAGCTTGTGATTATTGCTTGTTTACTACCCCAAGCAGGAGCGTGATTGTCTTTGTCAATGATTCTTCGAATGCATGCCAGTTCCATGATTGGGTGTGTTTGTGTTGATTGGTGACTAAGTGTGACTACCCCCTCAAGTGACGAATTGATGATGGAATGACCGACATGAGAAAAGTGATAAGTTGCTTGACCCAAGAAGAATTAGGTAAGGGGGCCTTCAGAGATTTATCTGTGAATGTGTGTGCAGTTTTTTGACATTTAGACCTATTTTTGGTGGGTGTTAACCCTTTTGGCGACGTCGTTCTAGAGCTAAAATTGTCAAAAATTCATCTTCCCATGGAGCAGTCCAGCCATGGTGGCCTTATTAGGGAGTAGGATGATGATGATTTATAACCTCGACGTTTGTTTTGGATGCCAAGAATGTCAGGCGCGAAGGTGCCTTCGTTCGGAAACTCTATTGCTATTTTTGGGTGGGTTGTGACCCTTTTGGGGGTGCCTTTTTGGGATGAAATTCTCGAAGATCCATCTTCCCATGGAGTGGTCCAACTATGGTAGCATTCTTAGGTAGTAGGATAGTGAGGATTTGTGACCCCGACGTCTGTTTTGGATGCCTGAAATGTCAAGTGCAAAAGCACTCTCATTGGACAGGTTTATTGTTGCTTTTGGTGCATTTTTGTGCATTTTTTTCCTATTTTTGAAATTTGTGTGCTGAATTCATTCCAGGGTGGGATGAATTCCTGTGTAGTATTCATCCCAAGGGGAATGAGCACTAACCATAGTGCTCGTTCCAGGGAGGAACGATTACAGGCTCAAAAAGCCTATTTAAAGGCCAAAACTAGGTTTTGGGCTCATTTGCACTTGTTTTTTTTCTGGCAATTTGGAGCTCTAAGGAGGAGGAGGTCAATTCTGTGAAGCGAAGCACTGTCAAATTTCTCTCAACATCATGAGTACACAAACCAGATTGAGCGACGAAGCTGAAGCGATATCAGTAAGTGCTCCTTAGCGTTATTGCTTTTGTTATATGTTTTAAAACTACAAGTGATTTGTTTAATTTTCTTTGTTATGTTGCTTTTCAAAATTAAAATTGAAACCCTAAAACTAAGCTGAACACAAACCAAGACTTAGCTTAAAATTGAATGGAAAACATAGTTAAAACATAGGTGAATTTTTTTTTTTTTTTAATTTAATGCTTTTGTGTTGTTTTCTTTTACATATTTTGAAGAGCCGATATCATGTACCTACTGCGTTTGCGAAAGCATGGGGGGCACTGACTGTGGCTGATTGGGAGTGGCTTGATGCCCTTGGGCTCAAGCAGGTGGCTCAACTGGAGCCTGTGGTCGGGGATCGGGCCTACCTGATGGCCCTGATCAATCTTTGGGATCCTTGAACCAACACCTTCCATCTCCCAATAGGGGAGATGACAGTTACCTTGGAGGATGTTTATTGGCTTCTACGGACTTCGATAGACGGACTGTCGATCAGGATGACATCGTGAGATCAACATACAACTATACTGATACGATGCTTCAGGCATGGGGAGGAGTTGGGGGTGGATGGTCCAATGGAGATGGCAGAGGTTGACTGCCAGATGGGTGGGATCATCCACCAAGGGAGTGCCTCGATGTCGTACCATTCAAGATTTGCTAGGAATTTGTCCACAAGTGCTTTGTAGGCCTGTAGAACTGGGCATTTGCATTGGAATACCCCTTTGACTTGGTTGACAATTAACATTGAATCATCGAAGATATTCAATCATTTAATGTCCATGGTGATTTTTGTCTAAAGACCTATGAGCAAGGCTTCATACTCTACATTGTTGTTGGTGCATGGGAAATTTAATTTAAATGATAGGGGCATAGGAGCGCCCTGCAATGTGAATAATACTATTCTCGTGCCACCACCTTGCTCACATTTAGAACCATCAAAAAATAGGGTTATGTCGGCCTGTGACTCAGGCTCGTCAGAATCTGGCAATTCTGAGACATGGAAGACCCCATCATTGGGTAGTTCTATGACCAGAGGCTGATCATCTTCAAGAGGAGCCTCTTCTAGTTGATCGGCTATGACCTGACCTTTTATGGATTTCTGTTCGATAAACTCTATGTCAAATTTCGTCAACAACATGATCCATTTTGCCGTGTGACTACTATGATAAGTATGACTCATCATGTATCGCAATGGATTCTCCTTAGACACAACATACATCTTGTTTCTCAGCATGTAATGGCATAGCTTTTTGGTAGCAAACACCACTACCAAGCAGAGTTTTTCAACGTATGCATAGTTAAGTTCATAGCTGACCAGGGGGCAGCTAAGATAGTAAGTAGCCTGTTCTCTATGAATTTCGTTCTTCTGGGCTAACATGGCTCCCAGTGCCACCTTAGTAGCTGAGATGTATAAGTAGAATGACACTCCTGGTCTAGGTGGTGCCAATACTGGTGACGAAGCCAAGTATTGTTTGATGTCTTCAAAGGCTGAATGGCACTCGTCATCCCAGTGAAATGCTACCCCCTTGTGCAACAACTTGTTCATTGGTCGGCACTTATCAGATAGCTGCGGTATGAAGCGCTTGATCGATGCGACCTTTCCCTGCAAGCTTCTGAGCTGCTTGATGGTAGTTGGGGGAACCATTTCAAGGATTGCCTTGAATTTTTTGGGGTCCACCTCAATGCCTCGCTTTGAGACTATGAAACCCAAGAGTTTTCCAAATGTGATGCCAAAGACACACTTCTTGGGATTCAGTCTGACTTTATGCTCCATGAGGCGATCGAGGATCTTGCTTAAGTCACCGAGATGATCCGGGTGCAAAAGAGATTTGGCCAACAAATCATCCATGTAATCTTCCAAAGTCTTGTGCATGTAATCATGGAATATGTACGTCATGGCATGTTGGTAGGTGGCACCAACATTTTTAAGGCCAAAAGGCATGACCTTATAAAAAAATGTTCCCCAAGGCATTGTGAACGTCGTTTTTAGCTGGTCCTCAGGATTGATACAAATTTGATTGTATCCCGAGAAACCATCCATGAGGGAAAGCATTTTGTGACCCACTATAGCATCTATCAATGCGTCGATGCTCGGCAAGGGAAAATCATCCTTGGGACTCGCTTTGTTTAGATCTCAAAAATCAGTGTATATGTGAATCCTCACATCAGGCTTCTTGACGGGCACCATGTTGGATAGCCATGGTGGGTAATCCACGCAGATGATAAACTATGCATCCAACAACTTTTGTAATTCATCTTTGACCATTAAGGCCACTGTTGGGTGCATCTTGCATAGTTTTTGCTTAACTGGCTTGACTGTCGAATCAAGCGTTAGATTATGCATGACTAGCTGTGGATCTAGTCTCAGCATGTCTTTGTATGACCATGCAAAAACCTCCTTCTTATCTTTGAGAAGGGCAAAGTAGTCAGCTTGCTCTTTGGGGGATAAACTTACCCCCAGCTTGATGATCTATGGATTCATTGGATATGAGCCGATATCTACGTCAGTCATCTCCTCGACCGACATGTGGGATCCGTCTTCCAACTGATGTGGAGTTGGGATCAAGTGGATATCATTTGCTAAGTTTAGATCATCATTAGGAACCTCGGGTCCCTCTTTAGCATGGAAGATATCCTGAGTTGGCCCAGGGGTAAGATGAAGCATTTCGCTGAAAGGCCAGTACTCGAATGGGGATGGAGGGGAATTGACACGATCCTAGTTGATGGCATCTATGTCTAGAGACAATGACTATGCCAGATCAGAAAAATTGTGGATGGGGGTGGTTAAGTCAATGGAGATCATGTTGATGGAATGATTTTGGTCTCCATTATCATGGGTGTGGTTGCTCGGACATCCTAGATGCTCTTTATGCTCTGGATCTGGCTCTAAAGGGATGGGCACGAATGGATCGGCCTTATGTGTGGATAAGAAGACAGGGTCTACCCTCGGCACTGATGGCACTATAGGGTCTCTAGGTGTTAGGTACACTTTGTATGCCTAGAGTAGCGGGTCCAACACTTGGTCCCATCGCGTTGGGTCTACGTACCACTCATGCCTAAGCCTTATGTTTAATTGTTTGAACATGTCGTTAATCTCCAAGGGGTATCAATGCTGCATCTACCGCATGTGATTAAGATATGTCATTTCTATCTCGTCTTCATAATCACTATCAGATATCCAAAAGCCCTCGTTGGCTCTGATAACTATTTGAGGCATTACAGGCTCGTCCTGCTCAAGCAAATTGATCTGGTCCCACCTAGGCTATTCTGCTCTCTATGGGGGAACTTGATTTCCTTGGAGCGGTGCTTGCTTGATGGGAGAATCTAGGGGGAACATTGTCAAGAGGCTTTCTTGATAATCATCCATGGGGATCACCTGAGAGTGATCGCTATCTGATTCGAAGGGGTCATATGATGCTGGTTCATACTCTGACTCATCTTTTGAGGACCCTTCTTGCCATTGTCTAGACCCTCCCTAAAAATGAGCTCTCGAGCTTTCTCCTCTCTCAAGCAAAGGGAAGGGATTGCTAGAGCCAACAAGGTTGATTACCGTTAATGGGAGATAATCCCTCAATGTATATGTGGTGTTAGGGTTGGCATATGGATCTGATGCCAATCCCCCCTTGTTGCCTATCCCTAGGCCTTGCATTTTCTTCACCAAGATGTCCAAGGGGATGGGGTGGTTGAACCCTACTCCTGACTTGTTGTATGGCATTTGGTATCTTGGTTGGCAAAGAACACATATCCCTTGCTCATATCGGCCTAACCCATACCCGTGCCAATTGCATTGGCCAAGGTATCTCAGAGCAAAGTCTGGGTTAGAAAAATAGTTGAAATTTTCAGAAAAAGGCTCTTCATCTTCATCCTCTTGCGTGCATGGTGTAACACCATGATCAAGGACCCCATACACAAAATTTTTCTGGTTCGGCAGGTAGCCTAGGGGAACAATAGTACCAATGGTAAGGAGAGGTCTCCCCATGTCCTGCATGGACTATAGTGCGGGTGTTGCTATAATATTCCACACTAGATACTCCCCCAGGCCCGTATTGGCCATTTCAACGGTGATTGTTGGCGGTTGAGGGGGAGGGAATGGAAGTTCTTCTTGAGTTCACTCCATGTCAAGTGGGCTAGAAGCCTCAACTTCCATCCGGCTAGGCATCTCCTCAATAGAGATAGTTGATACTGATGGCAGTGTCTCTTCCAAAGGTTCTACCTCTTCTAGGGGTTTCTTCCCTTTATCCTTCTATTTGGCCCCCATATATGACGTCGTTGGTGGAGGACCAGACGATGAAGATGAACCTAGCTGGGATTTTGGAGAACTTGTTAATGGGGATGCCTATGGAATCGGACCTTGTTTAGATGGATTTAACTAAAAATCCAAATGCGTTGATGGCAGGGTCGATTGCGGCATCAAATGCACTACATTACAATACTTGAAGGGTTCCAAGTCTACCAGGACTACATGCACCTCCCATTCAAATGTATACTTTAAACATTGGTGAGCTATCGAAGGGACACACTTCATGTCCCTGATCCATGGCCGACCCAACAAGATGTTGTAGGCCATCTCACCTTCCAATACATGGCATAATGTGGGTATGGTATTTTGTCCCACTTGGATTGGTAGGACTATTGTGCCAACTATCGAGCAGATTGCGTCATTGAATGCTCATAGAGTGTAGGTGGAAGCTATGATATGGGATGTGGGCAACTTCAAATGTTTGAGAGCCACAGTTGCGATGATGTTGCTGGACGAGCCAGTGTCTATCAACAACCCCTTGTATGGGATCTCGTTGACCCACGTGATAACGTGCAGGGGTGGATCTGCCATGTCATAAGTCACTGATCTCAATTCATCTTCCCAAAATGTAATGACTGGCTCAGTGCATCATTTTACTGCCCCATGAAGTTGTTGAAAGAATTTGTCTCGTGGGGCTGCAACTCGATGGCTTTCAAAATCTCCATTAGAGCTTCTTGATGGGGTGTAGATTGCTGTATAATATCATATATGGAGAGACTAGCCAAGGTGGTCCTCAAACTCTAAGTTAGTTTGGTCTGAAGTGTGGCCATTGGCTTAGGTGGATGAGGTTGTGCAAGGTGCTATTGTGGTTGCGAAGTTGTTAGCACCTCTCCTACCACTGTCGCAAGAGCATTCATGCTCAGATACCTCCTGTTCTGAGTCACTATACTGATCATCCCTACATACCCCTGCATGGGGTAGTTCTGTGTGACCTAATTAACTTGTAGGGTCTTTGCCTATGGAGCATGAGCAGGCAAGGGGTCTTTGAAGACCTCCATTTGTTGATTGATTGGTGCGACGGGATTATCCACTGCCAGTGTCTTGTTATCAATCAGGTCTTGCACCAAGCCTTTAAATTTCCAATAGGCATTTAGGTCATGTCCCTGCCACCTATGGAACTTTTAGTACAAGTCCTCTCTATACCCCTTAGGCTCGGGTGCGTTGGGATCTATAGTCTGAATCTCTGGCAGGTTAATCAGGTTTGCCGCTAACAAGCAGTTAAACAAGGAGTCCCTGGACTTTGTGTAGGGTGTGAATTGTCACCTAGGGCAACGCTGTTGATTTTGCTCTTGCCTCTGATTTTCTTTGTCATAGTTATTGGGAGGCACTACCTGATAGTTAGCCTTTTGAGGCTGTGTTGCTTGTGCAGGTTTAGGGACATTGATAGCAACTTGGTTAACTGTAGCAGGTTTTTGTTGTGTGATCCCAGCTTTAGTGTTTTTAGTCCACTCTTTTTTCTTAGGCTTGGCTATCTCACCATCCTGTATTTTGATCTCTTCAATAATTCTAGCTTGTGCCAGAGCTTCTTCTAGGGTGGCATATTGCTGCAGCTGCAATAGCACAGAGATCAATCTCAAACAACTTTTGGAGAACATCTGAGTGAGGTCGAACATAGGAGGGAGGTAGGGCAGCTTTGAGAGCAATGTCCTCCATCGATTCCTATAGGCCGCCATGGTATCCTCCTCATACTACCTGAGGCTGGCTAAGTCACTTAGTGATGCCTTCTTCTTGGTATTGAAGGTAAAGCGTTCGAGGAACGCATCCACTAACTGATCTAAATTTTTAATGTTGTGCTTTGGTAACTGAGTAAACCAATCCGAGGTAGGGCCTATGAATATGGTTATAAATGTTCTCAATAACAAAGCATCATTGTCCTAAATGCCAAAGCATTGGCTTAGGAACCTTGTCACATGCTCTTGAGCATCCTCCTCACCTCTATAGGTTGCAAACTGAGGCAACTTAAAGTGCTCAGGGTAAGGAGGTGTTGGCATTGATGGATGCACAGGATGACTGCGAACCTGGCGTAAAGTGGGCTTTTGGGGCCCAAAAGTTTTGGTTTCCATAGACTCCAGACACTCTAGTAGTGCTTTGTATGCATCAAAATATTTAATCTCTTCCTCTTTGGTTTTCTCCCATTGTGGGTTGTGGGAGACTTGAGGCCTATGAAGGGGTGGCCGAATGGCAACTCCTCCGCCTAGGTAGGGCGTTTCAGCCCGCTCATATTCTTGCTCATGTTCCTCGTAAGCTTCCTAAGGAGTCTTTGGATGAGACCTATGACCCTGGGTGGGTCTCTGTGGAGGGTACCCATCATTGTTCCAGGGAGTGGCCTCCTGCTCAGGTCTAGGAGGCCTCGGAGGCAGCACTTGGTAAGGTCACAGAGACCTATCTGGCACAAAAGGATTATGCCTCTCATATGGTTCCACTCTTTGGGTGTGCGGGGTTGGAACCCTTTCAGGCACTGGGTTATGTAGCAGCTCATATTTTTGGTGCCTAATGCGCTCTTTACTAAGGCGATATAAATGCTCTAGCTACTGTTGATCTCGCTCAAGCCGCGTGATCTACGCTTGGCGGGCGACATGTTTGGTGACTACCAGGTCAATTTGCTCCACCATCCTAAGCCTAGGAGGCCTAGACACCTCTCCTATGCACTTACCTTGGTCATGATGATCCGAGATCTCAATAGGTTGCTTCCCTCTGTCGAGGTTGGCGGCATTCACCCAAGGCTCTGGCCTTAGTGGGTGATCATGGTATCCAGTTGGTGTGAAAGCACATGGCCCCTGCATTGTATATTGCTCTTGAGGAATGTAATCATCTTCCTCAGGCTCCATTTCACATGTGTGAAAGGGGTGGGCAGAGTTAGATCACCTGGTTTGAAGAGCCTTACACTCTGGATTTTGTCTATTGGTTCTAACAGTGATGGGGGGCAAAGGGGGGAGGCCATCATCATGTGGCCTCTCCTCATGGAAACTATGCCACTCTAGTGCTTCATTGCATGGTGGCCACTCATATCGAGCTTCTAAGGGAGATTTCTTGTCTATGTTGAGTGCCACATGTAAGGACTCCTCCTGAAAGGGGCTATGATGAACGAGCGTGTCCCTCAAAGGGGTGTCCCTATAGTTCCATCTTGACATGGACTGATGCGCACTCTCTTGCGGGTCGGGCTGCCAAGGCGGTATGACCAAGTCCTTGGTGTTGTAGCGGAGGCGACTTGTGCCCCCTTGTACACTTTCCATAGCTTTCGCCCTTGATTGGGCTTGGCTATGTGTGTACACCATGGTGGTGCTTTCTTGCAAGCTAAATATATTTTTATCTCTTTTATGATTTTTTTTATGCTACACTAAACAGAAAAGATCACACACACACAAGTAGTGATTATCTGGTTTAAAGATTGAACGTGTGTCCTAGACCTGGTTTAGTGTGTTTTGATTTTTTTTTTTTCTTTTTATTTTTTTGGTTTTGAATGTTTTTAAAGAACATTTAAATTCAAAATGAGGGCTCTTATGACTCCCAGAATTGGTCGCCCCTTCGATATACCATTGCCAGGCTGATATACCAACCTCTCTATATACCCACCCTTACATGAGGGAAACTATAGGTATATGAGAGCAGATGGTACGTGGAACATAGGCGATACGAAAGGGGAATCATCCTATTTATGACATCTACCATAGAAGACTTATCCTCGTGCACTGGGAATCACCCTAGCTACACTCGGTCAGCTTTTGTCAAGATTTACATCTAGCAACAGTTGCGATTGGGGTAATGGATGATGATTACACAATGACACTAAGAGGGGGGGTGAATCAGTGTAGCTATTAATTTTTATATCTACAGCATTTAATATGAAATAAAGAGAACTTGACAACTGAAAAACAACTTGAACAAGAGAGCACACCACAACACTCAATATACCGAGGTTCACCAATTTGGCTACTCCTCAAAAATGACTGCTTGGACTCCAATCCAAATCCAGTCTTTGCAAAATCAATTTTACAAATACTTTACCAACATCAACTGGAAGAAGCACCAACCCCTGTAATTTTCTGTTGCAATAGATGGAGCACCAACTCCTAGTACCAAGCACCAACTTGGACTGCAATTCGGATCAATTTAGAATGACATAAAAATGTCTTCACTTCATGCACGACCACGATCGGTCCGCAATTAACCCAACTCTACACACTCTCACGGCTCGGCTTATTTTTCTCTTGATTCTTTTCTAACCCTCCTTTTACAGCAATTTCTCTCTAACAACAACAACATCTTCTCTGTACGATTATTCTTTTATAACCTTTCAATCCTGCATGCAATCGAATCACATACTCTGACTGTTCGAATCCATGCAATACGGCTATTTTGTTTCATGCACTTCGACTGTTCGAAACCATTACTCCTGTCCATAATGTGACTGTTCGAATGCATGAACATACGGCTGTTCGAGTGCTTTTTACTGTCCATAAGCTGTTGTTCGAACTCATACACATACGACTGTTCGAATTTCTTTTCTTTTCTCCATATGCAATTCTTCGAAAGCTTTTCGATTCTTCATGTTCGGCTTTTCTGTATGCTTCAAATACGTCTGTTAGAATGCCTGCAAATACGACCTTTCGAATGCTTTTATTATCCTTCATATTCGGCTTTTCGAATGCGTTTCAATTATGCATGTTTGGCTGTTGCATTGCATGTCCAACACCTGTCAACGTTTAACTGTCTGTCTGACTTCAGTTACTTCTTATGTGACAGACTGCATGATGCTTTTCTGCCATGTGTCACCTTTCATGTTGCTTTGGCATTTTCCAGTCTAACTGTTTCCTATCGCGATATCGTGACACTTTTAACTTATGCTGACGTCACCCTGAAGGTTGTCGTGAAATCATGACCATTTTGGCCTTGAAAGCTTTTCCCCCGCTCATGTCGTGAAATCGTGACACTTTGAACTTTTGCTGACGTCATCCTCAATGCTGTCGTGAAATCACGACGTTACAGGCTTCCGTACAACTTTGCTTGCAACCTCCAGCGAAAATGGAACATGTCACGAAATCGCGACGCTTTCGGCTCTTGCTGACGTCATCATCCTTCTTGTCGTGAAATCACGACGTTTTCGGCTTCTAGCAGCTTTCCTTGAAACTTGTCGCGAAATCGCGACACTTTCAACATTTGCTGACGTCATCCTTAAGCATGTCACGAAATCACGACGCTTCTGGCTTCCGTACACTCTCCTTTGCCAAAAATGGAGCATGTCGCGAAATCGCGACACTTTGGGCTTCCGTACACTCTTTGTTTCGTGCAGTAGCGAAATCGCTACAACTTTGTGCCTTGTGCTTTTGACTTGTTACATCTTTAATTTTTTCAACTTTGAATGGTAGCGAAATCGCTACACCTTTGTTTTTATACATTTTGTCATGCAGAAATCGCTACATCTTCTTGTCTGTGTCTTTTCACTTGTAGCGAAATCGCTACATCTGTTGTTTTCCCCACTTCCTAATTGTAGCGAAATCGCTACACCTTTGTGCCATGTATTTTCATCATGCAGCGATATCGCTACACCTTTGTTTCCATTCATTTCAACATGTAGCGATATCGCTACACCTTTGTTGCTGAGCATTCTCTCTCCTCTTCGGGTCACGAAAACCCGACGTGTCGCGATATCGCGACACTTTTCGTTGCTAGCTCCTTTTCTCCATTTATGTCGTGAAATCGTGACATCTTTTCACCTTGCTTCCTCTCTGCCAAGATGTCGCGAAATCGTGACAGTTTACCTTTCACTTTCTCTCTCCTCTGCCATGTCGCGATATCACGACAAATTGGCATGCACTTTCTCTCTCCTTGGCAATGTCGCGAAATCGCGACAATCTTCCTTGCAGTTTCTCTCTCTTCAGTTTTGTCGCGATATCGCGACACATTTTCTCTCTCCTCAGCGAAAACTCGACATGTCGCGAAATCGTGACATTTTGGCGTGCATTTTCTCTCTCCTGCTTTTTGTCGTGAAATCGCGACAGAAAACATGTCGCGATATCGCGACAGTTTTCTTCCTTGTCTCTTTCTGCCAATTTTTGAATCTGGGTCACCTCTGTTTGTCTTGAAATTTCACCGCACTTGATCCGATCGACCTCCGAACCGCATCAACCGCATCAATCTGTCCGTGTTGACAACAATGACAATACTTTTGCAATTCTTTTGCTGCACCTTGCTCAACAATCTCCCCCTTTGGAATTGTTGGCAACACACCGCAACCTTGCTTAATTTCTTCTCCCCCTTTGCCAATAATACCAAAGGGTCGCTGCAGACTCCCCCGAGTCTATGCACAACATTCTCAGACTTAAAAAGTTTGAATGCTCCCCCTGAGAATGTGTTTCCCATAGCTAGTTAGTGCTTGGGTGGTGTGACTACTCCCAACTTCTTCCGAAGGTATTCAAATACTTCCTTTGGCAAAGGTTTTGTGAATATATCAGCCACTTGCTCTGTAGTTGGAACAAAATCCAATTTAACCTCTCCTTCTGCAACTTTATCCTTCAAGAAATGATATCGGATTGCAATATGTTTGGTTCTTGAATGCATTACTGGATTCTTGGATATGTTGATAGCACTAGTGTTATCACATTTAATTGAAATTGGCTCTTTGAAGTGGATACCAAGATCTTTTAAAGTTTGTCTCATCCATAATATCTGAGTACAACATGTTGTTGCTGCAATGTATTCCGCCTCTGCAGTGGATAGAGATACTGATTCTTGTTTCTTGTTGTGCCATGCTACCAGCCTGTCTCCAAGATAAAATGCTCCTCCACTTGTGCTCTTTCTGTCATCAATACATCCTGCCCAATCTGCATCAGAATATGCAATCAAAGTGAAATCTTTACCTTTTGGGTACCACAACCCATAATCCATAGTGCCCTTGAGATATCTGAAGATCCTCTTTACAGCTGTTACATGAGTTTCTTTGGGACTGGCCTGAAATCTTGCAACCATACATACTGCTTGTAATATATCTGGTCTAGTGGTCGTTAAATACAGCAGGCTTCCAATCATAGACCTGTACATTGTTTGATCTACATCTGGGGATTTATCATCCTTGCTCAACTTGCAACTCGTTGTCATGGGAGTGCTGACCGGTTTATTGTCTTCCATTGTGAACTTTTTCAGCATTTCTTTTACATATTTAACTTGAGAAATAAAAATGCCTTTTTCATTTTGATTGAACAGTAAGTCCTAAGAAATAAGAAAGTTCACCAATCATTGACATCTCAAATTCTTTTTTCATTTTAATTGATATGTCTTTGCAAATATTCATCCATGCTGCTGCCAAATATTATGTCATCTACATAAACAACAAGAACAATAAGATGACCCTTCTCTGTTTTGACATATAAGTTGCTATCCACCAAACCTTTCTTAAACCCTTGTTTAATTAGATAATTATCCAGCCTTGCATACCATGCTCTGGGTGCCTGTTTTAATCCATATAAAGCTTTCTTTAACCTGCAAACAAAATCTGGATTGTCACCAAGTTGGAAGCCATCTAGGTTGTTCAATGTAAACCTCTTCTTCCAGCTTTTCCATTCAAAAATGCTGATTTTACATCCATTTGATATACTTTGAAGTTTTTATGAACTGCTAATGCCAAAAACATTCTGATTGCCTCTAGTCTGGCTACCGGTGCAAAAGTTTCTTCAAAATCAATGCCTTCAACCCGAGCATAGCCTTTACATACCAATCTTGCCTTATTTCTGACAACCTGCCCATCTTCATTCAATTTATTTCTAAAAACCCATTTAGTGCCAATTATGTTTTTATTTGTTGGTCTAGGTACTAATTCCAAGGTATTGTTTTTCTCTATCTGATCTAGTTCTTCATTGATTGCCTTCATCCAACTTTCATCAGTGCTTGCTTCAGCAACATTTTTAGGTTCAATACTAGATAACAGAGAATAGTTCCTCACTGCTGTTCTTCTTGTCTGAATACCATCTGTGGGATCCCCAATAATCTGTTCACTTGGATGATTTTTTTGCCAGTTGCCTGTTTTAAATTTCCTGTTTTCTTCTTCTTCAGATTCAGTTTTTACACCATCTGGATCAATTTTTTGATTCTTCTCTGTTTCTTTTTCATCATCACCTTCAATGACTTCTTCATACATAGGGTAGTTTTCTTGATAAGTAGTTTCTTGTTCTCTACCTTCATCAACTTTCACATCAGCACTTTCAACAATTTTCTTCAACCTCTTGTTGTAACATGTGTATGCCTTGCTTTTTGTTGAGTAACCAAGAAAGATACCTTCATCAGCTCTATCTTCAAATTTACCGAGGTTATCTTCAGTCCGTTTTATGTAGCACTTGCTGCCAAATACTTTGAAATGTCTTGTTGTTGCCTTTCTGCCAAACCACAACTCATAAGGTGTTTTGCTTTCATGTGGTCTCAAGCATGCACCTGTTTTGAATGTAAACCGCAAGATGGACTGCCTCTTTCCAAAATCTGTCAGCTATTTTGTTTTCTGCCAGCATTGTCCTTGCCATTTCCTGCACTGTTCTATTCTTCCTTTCTACAACACCATTCTGCTGAGGTGTCCTAGCTGCTGAAAACTGTCTTCTTATCCCATGTTTTTGACAGTATTCTGCAAATTCTTCGGAGATAAACTCTCCTCCCCTGTCTTGATCTTAGGCATTTAATTCTTTTTCCCGATTGATTCTCAACAAGATTTTTGAAGGTTTTAAACATCTCAAAGGCTTCCGACTTGAGTTTCAGAAATAGTACCCATGTCATTCTTGAGTAGTCATCTATACACAAGCATAAAATATTTGTGTCCATTTATGCTTTCAGTTCTCATGGGTCCACATAGATCAGTGTGAATTAGTTCTAATGGCTTGCTAGTGAAGTATTCTTTTGCTTTGAAAGTGGCTCTGGTTTGTTTTCCCTTTTGGCATGACTCACTGATGCTATTTACAGAGTTTGCCAATGTTTGGTATATCTCTAATCGCTTTTTTTGAACTGATTTTTGCCAGATTGTCAAAACTAATATGCCCAAGCCTCTTGTGCCATAGCCAGTTTTCATCTTCCTGTCCCATCAAGCATGTTCCTTCTACAGCTTCTGAAAGTGTATACAGATTTCCTGAAGTTCTCGAGTCCAGATGGCTATTAACTTTCCATTTTTTGTCTTTCTTACTTCACAGACCCTCCTTCTTGAAGATTACATCATGACCTCTCGTCACATATTTGACTTACACTTAGCAAGTTATGCTTCGGGCCAATTACAAACAAGACTTCTTTTGATTTTATATTGCCATTACTGATCTTGACTGATCCCTTTCCAACAATCTTTGCTCCATCATTATTTCCAAATTTCACAGAACCACCTTCATAATTCTGTAAATTCTCAAACTTTTGCTTGTCACCTGTCATGTGACTGGAACAACCACTGTCAAGTATCCAAGGTGCTGATTTGTTCTGAGCTTTAAAAGCAGTCTGGACAATCAAAGATTCCTTTTCTTTCCATTCTGGTTTGATAGCAGATTTTGCTACTTGTTTTGCCTTTGTCCTTTCATTAGCATGTGCCTGTTTTTCAAGAAATTTCTGGTTTTGTTTCAACCCACTTGGCTGAGATTTTCTACCCTGATAATTATTTGATGCAAAAGTGCTTCTGCAGTTTCTAGCAATATGTCCAAAATTATGACAATTATAACATTCAACCGCATAATTCATTAAAGGAGAAAAAACATTTCTGCTGGTAAAATTCCTTTGAGATACATTATGCCCGCAATCTGAAATCTTATGGCCATAAGCATTGCATTTAAAACAATAACCAGAAAATGCATGATTAAACCTCGGGTGCTGGTCTTTGCTAGTTTGAAGTAGGAGCCATGACTCTTCTCCTCCTCGGATGTGTGACTTTTGTGAATCCATCTTTGTCAGTATTCTTCTTGAATCTGGCATTATTGTTTTCTTTTGCATGATTTTGTTTTTCTCGGTTCAACCCCGATCTTTTCTTCTTTCTTTATGGGTTCTATATTCAAGTTCTTTGAATCCTTTGAAGATTCTCCTTCATCAAAGCCTAAACCAAATTTGATGCCGAAGGCCTTTGGTTATTTAACATTTTATCCAGACTTTACAAGTACTTTCTTCAAACTTATGAAAACAGTTCAATTTTCTATTCATCTCCTCTAATTGCATCCTTAACTTAACAATGTCTTCCTCTAGCTTGCCGCATTCAACCTGTCTTTACAGCTTAATTGTTCATCAAGAACTTCAGACATTTTCTTGAATTCCTCTGTCTCGTATTTTCAGATTGTTTATTATGTCTCTGGCATTCTCTAATTTCTTTGAAAATTTTTTATTCTTCTTCCTTTCTCGCACTCAACTCTTCAAGTGCAAGCAACCAATTCTCCTTCCAAATACACTTCAGCTTCATCCTTGGAATTTTCATCACCTTCCTGATTTTCCTCTGTTCTTTCTTCTTCAAGTGCCATGAACAGAGCTTCACCTCCTTCTTCTTCAGACTCCTCATCTGTGCTTTCTTCAGAACTGCTGACATTCTTGGTTATGAAGCTTTTCTTCTTGAAGTTGTTCTTTCTGAAATTTTGTTTCTTCTTCCAATCACCTTTTTCTTGGTGTGAACCTTCACCATTTTTGGTTCTCTCCTGCATTGGACATTTGGCTGCAAAATGACCGACTCCTCCATAATTGAAGCATTTAAAAGGTAGCTTCCCTCTATATTTTCCTTTTCCTTTTGTGAGTTTTCGAACAAAATTGGCTTCTGTTTCATCCAATGTTCCTTCATCCTCAGATTCATGTTCAGCTTTTACATTCTTGTGTGCTTTAAAAGTCGCTTCTCTGTCTGTAGACTTGGTTTGTCCTATTCTCATTTCATATGTCTGTCAGGGGAACCATGCAACTCATCCATGCTGAAGTTGTTTAGATCTTTTGCCTCTTCTATTGTAGAGACTTTGGAGTTAAATCTTTTGTGAAGTGTTCTCGAGAACCTTTTTCACAACAACCGCATCATCAATTTCTTCACCGAGTCCTCTCGATTGCATTAATAATTCCGTTGACTCTCAGCATATAAGTCTCTATGTTTTCATCTTCATTCATTTGCAGTGCTTCGAACTGTGCTCGATGAGTTTGCAGTTTTGCTTCCTTAATCTTACTGTCTCCTTCATGGATGCTCTTCAGTTTATCCCACATGTCTTTTGCTGATTTACAACTCATGACTCTTATCAGTTCACTGTCAACAAGCCCACACATTATGGCATTCTTAGCTTTGGAGTTGTTTTCAAATTTCTTTTTCTCAGTAGTATCTGTTGGAGGGGTAGTGGGTGTTGTGTATCCACTATCTACAGAATCCCAAATATCGTATCCCAATGCACTCAGATATGTTTGCATTCTGAGTTTCCAGAAGGTGTAATTTGTTCCATCAAATAAGGGAGCTTTGTTGGATGAAAATCCTTCACCACCTGCCATTGTTCCTTCCAAGATCTCCTTAGCTGATTAAGCTTGTACAAGGAACCTTGCTCTGATACCAATTGATGATTACACAATGACACTGAGAGGGGGGGTGAATCAGTGTAGCTATTAATTTTTATATCTACAACATTTAATATGAAATAAAGAGAACTTGACAACTGAAAAACAACTTGAACAAGAGAGCACACCACAACACTCAATATACCGAGGTTCACCAATTTGGCTACTCCTCAAAAATGACTCGCTTGGACTCCAATCCAAATCCAGTCTTTGCAAAATCAATTTTACAAATACTTTACCAAAGATCAACTCGGAAGGAGCACCAACCCTCGTAATTTTTTGTCGCAACAGGATGGAGCACCAACTCCTAGTACCAAGCACCAACTTGGACTGCAATTCTGATCAATTTAGAATGACATAAAAATGTCTTCACTTCATGCACGACCCTGACTGGTCTGCAATTAACCCGACTCTACACACTCTCACGAGCTCGCTTATTTTTCTCTTGATTCTTTTCTAACCCTCCTTTTACAACAATTTCTCTCTAACAAGTAGCAACATCTTCTCTGTACGATTATTCTTTTATAACCTTTCAATCCTGCATGCAATCGAATCACATACTCTGACTGTTCGAATCCATGCAATACGGCTATTTTGTTTCATGCACTTCGACTGTTCGAAACCATTACTCCTGTCCATAATGTGACTGTTCGAATGCATGAACATACGGCTGTTCGAGTGCTTTTTACTGTCCATAAGCTGCTGTTCGAACTCATACACATACGACTGTTCGAATTTCTTTTCTTTTCTCCATATGCAATTCTTCGAAAGCTTTTCGATTCTTCATGTTCGGCTTTTTTGTATGCTTCAAATACGTCTGTTAGAATGCCTGCAAATACGACCTTTCGAATGCTTTTATTATCCTTCATATTCGGCTTTTCGAATGCGTTTCAATTATGCATGTTTGGTCGTTGCATTGCATGTCCAACACCTGTCAACGTTTAACTGTCTGTCTGACTTCAGTTACTTCTTATGTGACAGACTGCATGATGCTTTTTTGCCATGTGTCACCTTTCATGTTGCTTCGGCATTTTCCAGTCTAACTATTTCCTATCGCGATATCACGACACTTTTAACTTATGCTGACGTCACCCTGAAGGTTGTCGCGAAATCATGACCATTTTGGCCTTGAAAGCTTTTCCCCCGCTCATGTCGTGAAATCGTGACACTTTGAACTTTTGCTGACGTCATCCTCAATGCTGTCACGAAATCGTGACGTTACAGGCTTTCGTACAACTTTGCTTGCAACCTCCAGCGAAAATGGAACATGTCACGAAATCACGACGCTTCCGGCTCTTGCTGACGTCATCATCCTTCTTGTCGCGAAATCATGACGTTTCGGCTTCTAGCAGCTTTCCTTGAAACTTGTGAAATCGTGACACTTTCAACATTTGCTGACGTCATCCTTAAGCATGTCACGAAATCATGACGCTTCTGGCTTTCGTACACTCTCCTTTGCCAGCAACTGCGAAAATGGAGCATGTCGCGAAATCGCGACACTTTGGGCTTCCGTACACTCCTTTGTTTCATGCAGTAGCGAAATCGCTACAACTTTGTGCCTTGTGCTTTTGACTTGTTACATCTTTAATTTTTTCAACTTTGAATGGTAGCGAAATCGCTACACCTTTGTTTTTATACATTTTGTCATGCAGCGAAATCGCTACATCTTCTTGTTTGTGTCTTTTCACTTGTAGCGAAATCGCTACATCTTTGTTTTCTCGCACTTCCTAATTGTAGCGAAATCGCTACACCTTTGTGCCATGTATTTTCATCATGCAGCGATATCGCTACACCTTTGTTTCCATTCATTTCAACATGTAGCGATATCGCTACACCTTTGTTGCTGAGCATTCTCTCTCCTCTTCGGGTCGCGAAAACCCGACGTGTCGCGATATCGCGACACTTTTCGTTGCTAGCTCCTTTTCTCCATTTATGTCACGAAATCGTGACATCTTTTCACCTTGCTTCCCTCTCTGCCAACATGTCACGAAATCGTGACAGTTTACCTTTCACTTTCTCTCTCCTCTGCCATGTCGCGATATCATGACAAATTGGCATGCACTTTCTCTCTCCTCGGCAATGTCACGAAATCGCGACAATCTTCCTTGCAGTTTCTCTCTCTTCAGTTTTGTCGCGATATCGCGACACATTTTCTCTCTCCTCAGTGAAAACTCGACATGTCGCGAAATCGTGACATTTTGGCGTGCATTTTCTCTCTCCTACTTTTTGTCGCGATATCGCGACAGTTTTCTTTCTTGTCTCTTTCTGCCAATTTCTGAATCTGGGTTACCTCTGTTTGTCTTGAAATTCACTGCACTTGATCTGACTGACCTCTGAACTGCATCAACTGCATCAATCTGTCTGTGTTGACAACAATGACAATACTTTTGCAATTCTTTTGCTGCACCTTGCTCAATAATGGATGCAAAATTCAAGCCAAGGTGGTGTGAAATCCACCATTGGTCTTGATCAAGGGCTGGGGTTTTACGACCAGCGCCTTGGTTTTTAAGTTGCAACATGGTGTGTGCGGTTCATTTTATTTTGCAAAAGGAAACAAGAAAATAACAAAAAGAAAAATTTCCCTAAGCAAACAAATAACCCAAAAAAAATACAAACACTTAAAACATAAAATGATAGAGAAAACGCAGAATCCTTACCTCTTCTCTACCCGCATCTGTCGGCCCTGAGTTCCTGTCTAAAAAATTCATAGACTAGAATTCATCTCAGGGTGGAATTAATTATAGGACTGTATTCGTCCCAAGGTGGGGCGCATTCCAATTAGTCCCTGGGTGAGACGAATTACAGTTATGTGTTCGCCACAGACTTGAACGAACAGTAGTCCCACATTCCAAAAAAAAGATACCTGCAAGCAAGGTAAATTTTGATCAAATTTTTGATCCAAAAAGGCATAGGATAGGGTCCCACCATGATCGCCACTGAAAGCATGAGGATACGGAAGCAAAAATGAAAGCAAATACGAAATGCAAACAAAAAAAAACCGAACTCAATGCTAAATCCTAGGAATTTGAAAGTGCATGAAAAGAGAGAAAGGCATGAGCGAATCGAAACAAAACACAAATGAATAAAGAAGACAACCCTTTTTTATTGATATGTTTCAAACTCGTTTACAATGCGCATCCTTCCTTTCCAAGGGCTAGGAGCGTTTAAGCATGCATTCTTGTTACATCCATGGGTGCCTTTCCTTCTTCCACGTGCCCACATATAATATGGGCGAACCAGAATATCATCGTCGCTTGTGTCTACAAATGTTTATTCCTTGCTACTCCTCCAATGTTTCGATCCTGCATTCAAGGGAATAAGAAATAGTTAGTATCACCTGCGGATGAAACAAAACATGCAATCCCCAAGCCTATGATAAGCGAATGAGAAAAATGAATTAAACTATAACTAAAATGAATCCAAATGCTCTAGAAATTTTATAGAGGGATCAAGACATCATCAGGAGGGCACTACAAAAAGAACAATCAAGAAATTCCTCACAGATTTGAATTCACTCTGGGGTGGGACGAATTCACCTGCAACAAAATGCCGAAAAGGTACTATCCCAATGTCCTTCCTAGGAAGCTCCAAAAGACCTGTAAACTTGGGGTTAGCTAATTTTGGGAAGACCTAGATGGTCAGATTTCCCCAATTTGGCCTTCGTTAGCGGGAATATGATGATGCTACCTGCAAGTTAGTAGAAGCGAGCAAAGATAAAAATATAGTCAAACTTGTTCAAAACGAGACGAAACTCAAATGACATCCTATCTAAGCATCATAGAACTGAATGCAAAAATGAAAGAAAACAAGTTTGCCATGGAATTCCCATCGTTTCGAAAGGGGGCGATTAAGATTGTGGTAGTGTGGGAGGGGGCGCCCATGGGGCAGGCCGCCCACCGTTTGGGGCCTGATTTCGGCACCAATCCACTTGGGATGGGTCCAAAACCTCTTGTGGGGTATTGTTGGTAAATTGGGTGGGATATTGTGACCAAATTTTGGGTTTGGTTCCAGATTTGTGCTTCCAATAACCACCCTATGACCTCTTCTCCAAAAGAGATCAAGGATGTGAAAGGCACAACTCAAAGGGGAATAGGTGTGGAAATAAAATGACAGCACTTCGTTGCTCTAAAATGCTCCTTCTTTGCATATTTTGGGGTGAGAAAACTCACCAATTTATAGACTTGGATGTCTCTTGAAATGGGCATGCAGAGGCGCCACTTGGCAATCATGCCTTCCCAGGGGGAAGGAGATTCCTCCCTGAATTGGGACTTCATGACTGACCTTGCAAATGCCTCTAACGTTGGAAAACGCTCACCCATACTCCCATGCGATGAAGGAAGAGTTGAGTGGCAGATCTGAGCTACCATTTTTCAAGATTTGACTTTTTTCCCGTTAAACCTGCAATTCACCCCACCCTGGGGCGAATTTGGAATTCATCCTGGGGTGGGGCGAATCCCAATTTGAATTTGTCCCTGGGTGGAACAAATATTGAGCAAAGTACCTGAAGGTGCCAAACTGATCTTTGACCTTCCAAAACTACTGTGAGAGTGGTCAGGACCACTGTTTAACCTCTAGGGGCTACCCTTGGGGCTGTGTGTGTCAAAGCGATCAGTGTTTGTAGTCACATAATTAGATTGGTGTTGTTTTTGTGTCTACAAGTTGCATGAACATACCTCCATCCCATTTGCATCATTTTCTAGAGCCATATCCTATATCACATGTCCTTAAAATGCCACCTTTACCATTATGAGGCTTACATTTCCAGCAAACTTCCCAATCCCCAAGGTCATTCCACTCTCCCTCTACATCATCATGACCTCATCAGTTTTCTCGAGCATACTAGGCCACTCCATACACATTAGAGTCCTGATAACCACATTCCTTGATATTATTACCTCCATGCTATGACATACAACATCTCATTTCTTGTATTGAGGCTCTTGAGCTACAAATGAACCATTTTCACTATCATGTCCATCCATGCTAGTATCGCATGGCTTGTGCTTCATCACCTTCATGCAAATACATTCTCTGACCCTGGAATCGACTCACATCAGATTCTCAAGCTACACTTCCACTTTCAAACATCCCTTCATTCGTCCCATTTTTACCTCCAGTGAAACCGTACATTTACCCCATGTGTGTGCCATTCACTCCATTATCAAAAATATTTTATCACTTCATGCATCAGGGCCTTATTGAATTACCAAAAATTTAGCCTATAGATCCCTCAAATCCTAAACCATGCAATTACCATGAGAGCCAATATTGTATCTATCATCGTCAACCAAGTCATGACATTGAAGAATACCAATCATTTAAGAACCTGGTGCACAACATGATAAATGGTGATCGAAATCCATCACCTAAACATTCCATCCCATTTAGTCAACTTGTGAGTCCTCCATGCCGTATCATCCCTATAACTTTACCACCTCATGAAACATTGACAATGCCAACCCACTACATTCACAACATCTCCAACTACACCACCCATCGAAGTCCAAGTCATACCATCACTTCACCATCTCATTCCTTATTTGACCCATGCCATTTTGCCTGTTAGTAGTTCCCATATTCTTCCTTATTTCTTCTCCTTCTTCCTACTCCCTCACATAGTTGTATTGTCACACTTTGAACAGATACATACCTATGCTAATCTATCCCCTCCTCCTCTATCATCCTTTGACTTTAGTAATCCCCTTATATTGTTGGTTGCCAAAGGCTACTTCTGATATTTTGTTCTAGTTGTACATTCCACCTTCATTCCTTTTCTCTTTTTAGCATTATTGCATGCATCCAACACATCATAGTTTATACACCTACTACACACACCCCACACACTAGAGAAACCATTATTATGGAATCACACGTTTTGGTCATTATGATACACCATACTCATTTCTAAATAAGTTTTCCAAACTTCTCCTACCACACTTCATAAGTTTTCTCTTTTAGATATCACATTTCCCCACTTGCATCATTTACATTACACCCATTGCACATATCCATTGATGCGTAGTCGTTATACCATCATTAATTCTCAATGAATTTGTCAATCCAGGGTTGTGTACAAGGCTATCTGTGGAAGAAGAAGTGAAACAGCTATAACTTAGGTCAATCTAGAGCAACAGGTCTTATTGGTGGAACCGGTTGTGTGGGGGGTTTTAGGACATTCCTATCTCTAAATTGCATGAATTAAACCTTAATCTAAGTTGCAGAATTGGAAACTAATCATTAACTACAGAAATGAAATCCTGATTTACAATTGCAGAATGAGACCTAATTATGTTGCAGAAATAACAGTTGCAGAATTGAAAGTCTGATTCTAATTGCAGAAAGGAAATCTATTTACTTTTGCAGCAATGGAAGTCTAATTATAGCATGGAAAATAAAATCCTGTCAAGGCTCGTAATAGAAGGTTGTCAATCTTCTGTGCAGGGGTTGACAACAAAACACAAAATGCAGGAAATTGCAGAAAACAGCAAATTCTGGAAATAACAGTCTGAAATAAAATGGAAGCTTTGCTGAAAGTAAAGATTACAACTAAAACATTAAGCACAAGATTAATCTAAGCATAAATAAACTAAGACTGCAGATATTGTCAGCTGTTTACAAGCAATTGAAATAACAAGTTCTACAACTCATTCTGTTGTAGCAAAATCAGAATAAAAACCTGCTGTTAGTCCTCCTCCTAGGTCTGGAAGTGGCCAGCCTCCTTGTCCAGAAGAAGGTATGAGTCTCTCTCTCTCTAGATCTTAATCACACTCATTTACAAGCAATATGAAATAGAACTGGTGCACTTTATTGATTAAAGAACATGATTACAATAATTTTGCTAAAAACCTGTTACAGGACTGTAACAGTCAAATTCTACCTATTTTCTCTACTTTCTGCTTTCTCCTAGCTTCCTTACTCTTTTCTCACTACTTACTACCTACTAGGCTCAACCTGAATGGGAGCAATATTTATAGATGTCCTATGATCTAATTACAAACTATGAATATCTCAAAAGATCTAATCCTACTATGCTACAACAAATCCTGGGTTTATCCTAAAAAACTTGATCTTTCCATTAATGATGGCTTTGGTCGGCAATGACGGCAAAGACAGATGGAAGATCTTTTCCTTTACCTTTTCCAACCTTTATTTCCCTTTTTCTGGCTTCAAAAATCGGTCAACAAGTCAAAAAGCACATTCTATTTTCATTCCGAAGATAAGTGGCTTCATTCCGAAGACAATGCAATTCTCATTCCGAAGATCGCTCATTCCGAAGATACTGCAATTCTCATTCCGAAGATACTACAATTCTCATTCCGAAGATCCGCTCATTCTGAAGATACTGCATTCTTCATTCCGAAGATCCGCTCATTTCGAAGACGTTGTGTTCTCTCATTCCGAAGATATCTGTTCATTCCGAAGATACTTCGAAATGAACAAATGTGTGCTTTTCCAGTGATTTCTTCTGCATCTCTCAGGTGGGTTATCTCCTAAGATCAAATTCCAATGGTCTTCATCTCTTTCCACATGTGAATTCCATGCCTTGCTATTTATGGACAGTCGGCTGGAATTTACATGGGAAAGACCAGTTTTTTCGCACAACAACAGTTTGCTTGCATCTGTTGCCAGATTTAGGTGAAATAAATGCTTGAGACAAATCAAAACATGATTAGTGAAATGCTGCTATTATTCTAAGCATATCCCATTTTAGCAAGTCATAGCAAAAAGAACACAAAACTATGCAAAAAGCTGTAAAAATCAGCATATAATATTCCAAATACATTGATCATGCAAAATGGTTAATATACAACATATTGAATCAACTTAACTAACATATCAGATAAAACATAAGAGTTTATAGGCAATTTTAGTGTTCAAAACATGTTATGATTGAGGCATTTCCAGGCCTCATCATTTTCCCCCCAACTTATATTAATGCATGCCCTCATGCATTCTGTTGGGCTATGGAATCACATATGTCCATGTTTAGATTCCATGACCTGTAGAATAATTTCTTGCCTATATAATACCCCCTATTTTCCTGAATGTTTCTGAGCCAGTCTTCAAACTGTTCATCAGGTTGGGCATCTTCCTCAAAGTAGAATGGAACTGGAGTAATGATGGTTGGAGGCCTAAACCTAAGACCTATCCAGTTATGTTGCATGATTTCAATCAGTTGGATTACACCTTCTGCTCTTCTTCTGGACCATTCTAAGTTGATGGGGGAGATGGGTTCTCTTTTTCGCAAAGACATGGAAAGTTCATCCCATCTATTTCTGCACACTGACAATGCTGGGAAAAAATTGTGATCACAAAAATTTTTGAATCTGGCCACACGATCCCTTAAGTTGTTCAAGTACATCCTCTTTACATCATCCCTGTTCATCATTGAGAAGTGTTGTCTGGTGATAACTGGGTGGTTTGGCTGGATTGCTCTGACTAACAATTCAGCCCTTGTTTCAATCTCTTTATTCTGCTTTTTCTCTTGATCCCAGTAAAGCTGATTCTGCAAAGTAGACATAAATGCTCTCAACTGAACATCTCCAATGTAGATTTGAGGATGAAACTCTACTTCCTCTGGAATGAAGAAGCTGTGCAAAAATAGTTCACATAGGAGATTTTTCTGTTCTATGGGGCTGTCAAAATATGCCTCCAAGAAATCTGTAGTTGTGTCCAATTTATATGGGAGGTTTGAACTAATCCTCATGACCTGCCATCTGAGGTATTTCTCCTTCAAAATAAGGTTGTAAAATCTGGTTGGTCATCTAAATTGAACTAAAAATTCAGCAATTTGGCATAAGTCAGACACCTTTTCTTTTAATGCTTGGTTTTCTATTTCTTTTGCCTCTAGCTGTTTCCTTTCCAATTTGAATTTCTCAGTCTTAGTGGCAAGCTGCTCATATCTAATCATCCAATTGGCTATGTCTCATTATATTGCTCTAGAGACACAGTATTAGGTGGTCTGACTACAGGGGGATCCTAGGCAGCAGATCTACCTGAACTCCTTTTTTTGCCACTTCTACTGGTTGATTATCTACCAATAATTCTACCTGTACCCCCTTATTTGCTATTTCTATTGGGTTGTCATCAGATAGTAATTCTACTTGTACCCCCTTATCTGTTGAAAGTATAATAGTTTGAAATACAGGGACCTCAATAGGAGTACTTACTTGAACATTTTCTTGTTGTTGGGACTGTTCTTGTGTTGGTGGCTCATCTTCAACATCCTCTGCTATGCTCTTTGCCATTTCTGAAGCATCTTCAGAATGAGAAGGCAATGCTTCAGAATGAGAAGGCAATGCTTCAGAATGAACACCCATGTCTGTCTCAACAGAGTCATCTGCCTTTGATAGACCCAGAAGCAATTGAGCCAAATTGTCTTCATCAATGGATACAGTTGGCTATTTTTTAGATTGTGACAACATTCTTCTTAATTCTGCCACTTCCTACTATAAGCTCTACAATTTTTCTTTCTTGTATCTCAATGATGCTTTCTTTCTCCTCAATCCACTTGGTTTGTGTTTTGACAACACTTCTTGCTGCCCTCAGCTGCTCTGTGATGTCTTCCACTTCTGTTTCTGCCTCAGAATCTGATGTAGACAGATCAACTGTAGTTGGTTGTTCAACCAATATCTCTTCTTCTGCAACAATTTGCTCTTGTTCAACAGGTTCTATGAAACTGCTTATAATTGTATCCACCATATCTGTAGCCTGTTGAACTATAGCCTCCTCCAAATTATCCTACCCAGTTTCTGCCTCAGCTATCTATTCAAGGAATTCTAGAAAATTTTTAGAGGCTGGTTGTATTTCTGTGACATCTGGGCTGCTTTGTCCTTCTTCTTCCTCCATAACCTATTCTGTTGTTTCTTTCAAATGGATTCTGGTGGACCTCCTAGTTCCAGATGCAAACTTCTTCTTTTTGCTCTATTTCCTGGTGTCAGCAGGGGTTGTGGGGACAGTTTCAGATGCCTCTGTTTCCTTTGTTATTTCTTGTTCTGTCAAATTAGTAGTCACTCCAGAAAAATGAACCTTCTTTTGTTTTTTTGTTCTGCTACCAGTTCCAGATCCTCTTTTCTTTTGTTTCTTGGTTCGTGAAGTTGAGGGTTCAGGAGCAAGGTTTTCTGTTGCTACTGCTGGGTGTGGTTCTGTAACAGCTTCTGTGGCAATTTTTGTTTCATCTTCTGCAACAGCTTTTGCAGTAGTTGTTTCTTCTTCTATAGCAATGTCAGCAGCATCTGGTTCTTCTTCTTCCTCATCTTCATCCCTAAAAATGACATCATTTAGGGTAGAGTAAAACCTATCAAAACTCCTAGGGTTTCCTCTAAAATGGTGTTGGCAAACTAGTTTGATGAGGCCATGATGGCGAAGGCTTCCTTTACCCTCCTGATATCTCTTTGCCATGTTTTTTAATTCTTGATACAGATACAGGGGAAGATTTACCCTAACTTTCGGTTGTTGCTCACCATGTCCGAGATGGTTCAAAATTCGTAGATGATGCCCTGACAACAACACATACTGCCCTTCACAGGTTAGGAATTTAATTACCCAGGTGGCTACTTCATCCCAGGGTTCCTGTAGGCTGGCCCTTTTTAACCCTTTGCATGTGTTGTTATGGGTTAAATACTCTAGCTCTCTATCATTTTCTTCTACAAATTGATTAACTACATTTGCCAATGTATTCTTGCCAGATCTAGAAATTGAAATCCCTTCTAATGGCAACTCAGTAATCTGACTTAAAATTTTAGGGGTTACCTCAATAGTCATGTCGTTAACATGTGCTCGGTTGTTTTTGAATGTATGGGCGAACATGCCAGCAAAATCTTCAAAGGACCCATTAAACTTATCCAGAAATGGCATAAGCCCTCCATCTTCAAAAATCTATAGGACTGCCAGATTTTCTCGGAGGTAGGTGGTATCTGCTAGTTCCATTCTGATCTTTCACCCCATATTTTTTATTTAAAAAATGTTCACTGCTGCTACTATTCCTCTGTTGGATCTCTGGTTTTTTTATGTTGCAGATTTGTAGGGTTTAGTTCAAAATCTTCGCTTGCCCTGTTTCTCGTCTTCTTCTTCGGAATGAACCGTAACCTGAGCACTGTACTTCACAAACACGTCTTCGAAAAGAAAGGTGGCACGCATTTCTACTATTGCACCGAACACCTATCCATCAATGATTGCGTGGACGTCCTTGCCATCAGATCCACCTCATTTGGTTTTAATTTTTTTGTTTAGTCCATAGATTCTCACGTGCAAAATAAACCATGTCTTCCTTGATTCTAGTACCATGCAAAATAAACCATATCCTTGTTGACACGTGTTCCTTTTTATCGTATGCAGCTAAAAGAATTTGATTTTGTCATACCTTGTCTTTCTTGGATGCCACGTGGAAATGCTCTTTCCGAAGATTATAATTTAATTGCAAAAAACTTCATTTCGAAGATTATAATTTCATTCCGAAGACAGGCCTTCATTCCGAAGACAAATCTTCTTTGCAAATTTAAATCTTCATTCCGAAGATTAATCCTCATTCCGAAGATCAATCCTCATTCCGAAGATCAGGCTGTATTGCGAAGGTAAATCGTCATTCCAAAGATAGATCTTCATTTCGAAGATAGATCTTCATTTCGAAGACAGATCTTCATTCCGAAGATGATGCAGCAAGTCGTCATTTCGAAGACAAAGTTTCATTTCAAAGACAAATTGTCATTCCGAAGACAAAGCTTCTTTCTAAAGACAAAGTGCAACATTCATTCTGTTGTCATTCCGAAGACAATTTCAATCCGAAGATAATACAGCAGGCACTGTGTTTGGCATTCTTGTTTCGAAGATTAGGCAGAAATCAATATTTTCATTTTCAAAACATGTTTTAAGTATGCCAACTCTTATGAATACCTTTTATGCTAATGGTTAATTGTCATATACTATATACCAATCATTTTACAATGAAGAAATGTAAGAAATATATACCTGATAAAAATAGTTAATGCAAGTTTTGAAGAATGACTGCCTTTGTTGATGTTCTGTTGAGATTTTTTGCAACATTTCAAAACAAGTGCACTTGGTGAATTTGTACAATGATGGTTCAGAAATTTCTCAAGGTTATGCATGCCAGAAAACTGGTTTTCATGCATACCAACCCAGTAGTGCCTTAAGAAAAGGTTTTCACTGCTGAGTTATTCATTTTTCTCTCTTTTTTTTTCTTGATTTTCCCTTTTTTTTATTTTTACCTCTCCTTTTCTCTCTTTTTTTTTTCTTGATCCTGACTATGCCCATGAAGGAATTTCATGATTTCCCTGAAACCATGCCCATGAAGGAATTCATACTCAGAATTTATTCATCTTTTTGTTTTCTATTTTTTTATTTTTTTGTATTTTCTATTTTTTCTTGAAATCCATGATCATGCTGATTGTTTTGAAGTGGAAGAGGGAATCTCTTCCACCTGTTGTGTATCCAAACTATCAAGTTGTTGCAAGAATTCTTCTTTAGTCAGAGGTGTATGGTACACCCTGAGGCGATGTCCATTTACTACCAACTTTCTTTGTGATCCATCAATAGGAGATAGATGAGCTGCTCCATTGTCAAATACCTCTTCAATCCAGTAAGGTCCCAACCATCTAGTTCTCAGTTTTCCAGGGAAGTCTTCATAGCGAGAATCAAATAGTAAAGCCCAATCTCCTTGTTGAAGTTTCCTCTATTGAATGTGACTGTCATGCCACAACTTCCTCTGCTCCTGAATTACCTCAGTTTGGTGTAGAGCATCCAATCTAAGTTCATCCAATGCATTCAGCTACAGAATCCTATCTGTCTGTGCCTGCGACAATTCAATTCCAATTTCCAATGTTGTGCGCAATGTTAGTAGCTCAAATTCAATAGGTAAGAGAGGCTTTTTACCAAATACTAGTTCATAAGGTATGAATTCTTTGTAGTCCCAAGCAAAAGCATAAACATGCTTCTGCAAGACAGCTATCAATTTTTCTTCCTCTTCCCTAGTAAGCTGGCTATAAATGTTCAAAAATTTGCCTAGCTGGACTTCTATTTGTTTTGTATTTAGAAGGACTGAATTCACTCCTTCATACCTGGTGATTAGGGATTAAGAGGACATTGTTGAGATGGGAGAAGAGAAGCAGTTTCTGTTTTATTGCTGCTTGAGGGAAGCATATCTTGTATGGAACAGTGAGAAGGAAAAATCAGATGATGGTGCCATCCATGTGGTAGTGAAACAGAGTTTCCCTGTGATAGTACAGATGGTTCATCTTCAGATTTTTGATTCTCCTCATTACTTAACAACTGTTGGATATTTGTTGCTTCCCCTTCTAAACCTTGTTCATGCAGAACATTCATCAAGATTGTTTCATTTTCTAAATTTTCTGTGTCACTGAGGTCTTCTGTGTGTTCTCTTACTACTAAGGTAGCTAGTGTAGAAATGACCTCTTCTGGTTCTTCATCTGAGTCAGAAAACCATAACTGACCTAAAAATTTGCTAGATGGTTTTGCAGGAGGATATAAAGAAATCTGTTTCAGATCAATACCATTTGAAATAGTCATATTTCCAGATCTGCAGTCTATGAAGGTTGCTGCAGTTGCAAGCCAAGGTCTTCCCAAAATAATGGGATATCCATGTGCTGAATTTCTTGGCTGTAAAACCAAAAAATCTACAAGGAATTCCCAAGAAGAAACTTCTATAGGGACATCTTCAATGATACCTTCAGGTTTTGCAACTGACCTATCAGCCATTTCTAAAACTGTAAATGTGGGGCTGAGATGTTTGAGCTGTAATTGTTTCATTGTATCCTTGGTCATGACATTTATTGCAGCTCCTAGATCTACTAAAACATTTGATATTGGTACTGAACCTATGGTAACTGTGATAACTGGACTTCCTGGGTCACTATACTTTGGAGGTACTAGTTTTCCAGATAAGAGATCAGCTATCTTTCCTTCAACCTGCATAGTTTTGGGAAATGCTTTCTTTTTTCTTCCTGCTCTTTTAATGCACAAATTTTGGATAAGTACTATTAATCTCTGGTATTTCCTTAATGGCTTGCAATAAGGGCAATGATATAGTTAACTTTTTGAGTTCTTTGACCAGTTTCAACTCAGAATTTTTTGGTATTGCATTGAATCTTTCAGGATATGGAATTATCCTTGGTAATTGTTCTCGCTTGTGGTTTTGTCTCTTTCTCTATTGTTGGTTGGATTTTCTCTGGTTCCAATTTTTCTTCTGTCTCTATTGTTGGTTGGACTTTCTCTGGTTCCAATGATTCTTGCTCTTCATTTTCTTTAATTTCATTTGAAATTGGTTCAGGTACAACTTTTCCTGAACGAAGTTGGATGTTACTACAATCAAGAACATTAATTTCAACATTTTCTTCAACTTTCAGCCACATAGACAGGAGGTGTCTGTCTCATGCTATTTGGATTAGTGACTGGTTGAGCTGGCAGTTGAGGTTGTTTCACTTGCTGTGTTTGCTGCTATTTTTCTTGAAAATTTTGATTAGGTGCAGGCAACAAATGTTGAGTTTGACCTTGATTCCTTTGCTGCCTTGGATAGGACTGGTATTGCTGACTCCACTATGGTTGGTTTTGCATCCAATGTGGATTAGTCTGATTTTGATTCTAGGATGGATTGTTTTGATTCCAAGATGGGTTGTTTTGATTCCATGAGGGGTTGTTTTGATTTTGATTCTAGGTTGGGTTACTCCAATTTGCTTGTGGCCATTCTTGGGAATTTGTCCATTGAGGATAATTCCAAGGACGTTGGGGTGGTTTTGATTGTCCCCAAGGCATAGTACCAGGATTATGCCCCCAATTTGTAGGAAAACGAGGGGGATTTTGGTATTGAGAGAAATTTCCCCCTTGTTTTGGTCCAATATAGTTGAGTTCCTCAATCTGATTTTCTAACACAGTTTTGAGTTGTGGTAGCAGGTGGCATTGATCACTTGAATGCCTTTTTGAACAGATACTACAAATGGCTGAGATAGATGTTTTATTCAAAGGACATTCCTGCAAAGCATGTTTATTTCTACATCTTGGGCAATAAATTGCCAAAGGTTCTATGTTTTTTGCTTTTGCAGACATTTCCCCCAAAGTAGTGTTTAGGTGCACTAGAATATCGCTTTTGAAATTTGCAAGTTCCTCTATCAAGTCCTTCACATCAGTGCCATTTGTGTGGCTTTTTCTTCTTCTCTGCTTAGTGCGAGAGTAATTCCTACAGAGATCCATAATTTCATCATTACTGAGAGTGGTTACATCCCCTTTTCCCATCAAATCCAGAACTTCTCTGGATTCATCTTGCAATCCTCTCAAAAATATGGTTTTACATAATTCTGGTTCTACAAGTCCACATCTCCTTTGAACAAAGGAGAACCTATCAAGATAATCTTCCAATGTTTCATCATCTTCTTGCTTGATTCTGAATAACTCATCTTTTCTATTCCTTACATGGTAATACTCCTGATATTTATCTAAAAACACAGTTTCCATTTGATCCCAGGTTCTTATGGAATTTGGCTCTAAGCTCATGAACCAGCGTAATGCTGAATCCTTGAGTGTTGAGGGAAAAACCTTAAGTTTTTGATTGTCATTTATATAATCATAGGTCTGACATACTACCTTGAATTCAAACAAAAATTGATCAGGATCTTCAGATACAACACCTCGAAAGGTTGGAAGTACTGAAGGTGAAATGGTCTTCATGGGAGAGTTTTGTGTTGGATTCAGATGAATAGGATATTCAAATGTTCTGGAAGGTTGGGGCATATCCTGATCATCTCCTTCATTATGGACATAGCCATGTTGGCCATCTATATTGCCTCCTTCTGCCATAGTTTCCTGTTTCCTAGGAGAAGTTAAAGCTTTCCAAATTGTTCTCTCAAGAGGTCCAAGCCTCTCTGTTGATGATGAGTCTGATGAATTTTCTTCCTTAAGATATTCTGATGATGATAAAATTGGTGATTTTCCTTTCTCAAAATGTTCTAATGATGGTGAGACTGGTGATTTTTCTATCAATCTTTCTGGTAGTTCAAACACAGGTGATTCACCCCTTAGGCGTGAAGATCTCCTTAATGGAACAAGCCAGGGATCCTTTGGGGTAGTTCTACCTTTTTCATCCCTAGACTTACTCATTCATGTTTACTCTTGAATGACATAAATTAAGTCAATAGTTGTTACCTTCCTCAGCTGTTGTATTCAGATTTTAACCTGAATTTTCATAGCTTAGTCTGATTATGGCTATTGGACTATTTGTTTTCTTCTAGCAACACTATTCCCCGACAACGATGCCAAAATGATGCGTAGTCATTATACCATCATTAATTCTCAATGAATTTGTCAATCCAGGGCTGTGTACAAGGCTATCTACGAAAGAAGAAGTGAAACAACTATAACTTAGGTCAATCTAGAGCAACAGGTCTTATTGGTGGAACCGGTTGTGTGGGGGGTTTTAGGACATTCCTATCTCTAATTGCATAAATTAAACCTTAATCTAAGTTGCAGAAATGGAAACTAATCATTAACTACAGAAATGAAATCCTGATTTACAATTGCAGAATGAGACCTAATTATGTTGCAGAAATAACAGTTGCAGAATTGAAAGTCTGATTCTAATTGCAGAAAGGAAATCTATTTACTTTTGCAGTAATGGAAATCTAATTATAGCATGGAAAATAAAACCCTGTCAAGACTCTATAATAGAAGGTTGTCAATCTTCTGTGCAGGGGTTGACAACAAAACATAAAATGCAAGAAATTGTAGAAAATAACAAATTCTAGAAATAATAGTCTGAAATAAAATGGAAGCTTTGCTGAAAGTAAATATTACAACTAAAACATTAAGCACAAGATTAATCTAAGCATAAATAAACTAAGACTGTAGATATTGTCAGTTGTTTACAAGCAATTGAAATAACAAGTTCTACAACTCATTCTACTGCAGCAAAATCAGAATAAAAACCTACTGTTAGTCCTCCTCCTAGGTCTGGAAGTGGCCAGCCTCCTTGTCCAGAAGAAGGTATGAGTCTCTCTCTCTCTAGATCTTAATCACACTCATTTACAAGCAATATGAAATAGAACTGGTGCACTTTATTGATTAAAGAACATGATTACAATAATTCTACTGAAAAACTATTACAAGACTGTAACAGTCAATTTCTACCTATTCTCTGTATTTTTTGCTTTCTCCTAGCTTCCTTACTCTTTTCTCACTACTTACTACCTACTAGGCTCAACCTGAATGGGAGCAATATTTATAGATGTCCTATGATCTAATTACAAACTATGGATATCTCAAAAGATCTAATCCTACTATGCTGCAACAAATCCTGGGTTTATCCTAAAGGAACTTGATCTTTCCATTAATGATGGCTTTGGTCGGCAATGACGGCAAAGACAGATGGAAGATCTTTTCCTTTACCTTTTTCGACCTTTATTTCCCTTTTTCCAGCTTCAAAAATCGGTCAACAAGTCAAAAAGCACATTCTGTTTTCATTCCGAAGATAAGTGGCTTCATTCCGAAGACAATGCAATTCTCATTCCGAAGATCGCTCATTCCGAAGATACTACAATTCTCATTCCGAAGATACTGCAATTCTCATTTCGAAGATCCGCTCATTCCGAAGATACTGCATTCTTCATTCCGAAGATCCGCTCATTCCGAAGACGTTGTGTTCTCTCATTTCGAAGATATCTGTTCATTCCGAAGATACTTCGGAATGAACAAATGTGTGCTTTTCCAGTGATTTCTTCTGCATCTCTCAGGTGGGTTATCTCCTAAGATCAAATTCCAATGGTCTTCATCTCTTTCCACATGTGAATTCCATGCCTTGCTATTTATGGACAGCTGGCTGGAATTTACATGGGAAAGACCAGTTTTTGCTGCACAACAACAGTTTGCTTGCACTGTTGCCAGATTTAGGTGAAATAAATGCTTGAGACAAATCAAAACATGATTAGTGAAATGCTGCTATTATTCTAAGCATATCCCATTTTAGCAAGTCATAGCAAAAAGAACACAAAACTATGCAAAAAGCTGTAAAAATCAGCATATAATATTCCAAATACATTGATCATGCAAAATGGTTAATATACAGCATATTGAATCAACTTAACTAACATATCAGATAAAACATAAGAGTTTATAGGCAATTTTAGTGTTCAAAACATGTTATGATTGAGGCATTTCCAGGCCTCATCATCCATATGTTTTTCATGCTAATTCCCTTTTACATTTGTACATTATTTCATAAAAAAAAATGCGCCTTCAATAGGAATAATACATGCACTTGTTAGCATCACCACCTAGATGTCCATTCCCCCTTTTCAGGATTAGGGTATACATAGGTATCGTGCTACGCTTTGACTACTTACTAGTTTAGTCGATAAAATGTCATCCCTAGCTGACAAGTTTTACATTCTTCTTATGGTTATTTATGCTAGTTCAACTTCTCTCATGGACCATTCACAATAGGTTACACATTAAATGAATTTTGAGCCTAGGAAATATGACACCTTGAGTAGATGTCACCATCTAGTGAACGGTCTCCCTTGCTTGTCCTATCACTTGCATGGTCAACATACGACCTAGGGATAAAAAAAGGGATAAGCATAAGCAAAAGTAAAATAACGGGGTAGAAAATAAAATCCAACACCCGTAGAATAGAGAAAAAAAAGAGAACAGAAAAAAAAAAAAAAAAGAGAAAATAAAAAGAGCACCACAATAAATATTTCAACAATAGATGAGGTGTAGAAAAAAAAGGAAAAACCTCCTAATATCACCCATGTTATGCTTCATCACCTTTGGTCCTTAAGTTTAATATCACACCATGGGATGATTTCCATCACTAGCAATAGGCTCCAAGAGCCAGCCTACCAGTGGAATAGTCTTACAAGTGGTGACATATCTATTACATCAGCTACCAAATTTTGTACAAATAACTTTTCACGTATGGATGAGCTAGCTAGTTTAACTGTGTCTACAATGGGTTAATCCTACCTCCATAAAAATGGGTAAATTAACCTCACTCACTTACACACATAGGTCCATGATAGATTTTGAACCAATTTGACTAGTTATGAGTTTCCACATAAACTTGCACAAATTTGAGTCCAAGATTTGATTGCCAAAACTACATTGGTCAAAGCCATTACATATCCCCTATACCATCCTATATCTCTGAGATAAAAGAATGGATAACATCCACATAGGTACATGTAATGATACAAGTGCTTCCTTTACACATTTTAGCACTCCCATACATGCATCCATGCATCTATGTTACACATATTTATTACAAAGATCACATCATTGCATTTACATTACATGCTTCACATCAAACATTACATCAATGCATTTATCCTACATACACTATCTCACACTACAACATCACACTTCTATTTCATGTATTCGCTACAAACTGCTTTTTACATTACATTACATCACATTGCATTCAAAATACAATTATGCAAGGCCACTCTATAGTATATTCCTACTACAGAATGATAATAGATCTAAACCATAACATACATGTATATCAATTCATTATACATACCTAAAAATCATGCTATGCTATCCACGCAAACATAAATAGAACACATTTCCAAACCATAACACATATATATGTATATATATATATATATATATATAATAGTCAAAATAAAAATGCATATATATATATATATATATATATATCATCCATAAAAAATGCTCGTGGGCTACAAACTGGGACCATGCCCATCATCCACCATCCAAAATGCCTATAGGCTACAATCAATAGTAATCCTAACTACCACTCGAAGTCTCACCACATCCCTCATAGCTTGCCCGCATCTCTGTAGCTCTGCTCGACTCCACCCTGAGCCCTGGAACCTAAACCCCAGCAGGTGGATCTCTCACCTTAGCCCTAGCACCCACCTACTCCACCAAAGTAGCACTATGCTAGCTATGATGAGAAGGCACCCGCACTCATGATCGTGACTCATCCTGGGACACCACCTAACTATAATCAAGAAGTGTGATCCCATGCACCATCAAAGAAGCCTCACACAAGGACTTCTTAGCAGACTCCACAGCCAATAGACCAGTCAATCGCTCAATAGCCCATGAAGCCTCCTCTCGTGCCTGCTCTAACTCTGCCCTATACCTCTCCTCCTACTGGTGAAGCTCAACCTCCAACTGATGAACTCTATCTTGTAGCCCTCGAGCCTCCTCATCCGCATCCTGCCTCTCCTGGACCTCAAAGGGAATATCCTCCATATCTAAAAAATACCAATGTTAATGGTGTCATCCACACCATCCCTAGCGGTGGACCCTCCTACCTCCTCTACACCACCCATAGCAGCAAAACCACCTCCCTCCTCTGCTACCCCAACTACCTATCCCATGGCCATCCCACCCTCCATAGGATCCACCCCAATGGTCATAGGAACCTCCCCCACTCCCACTCCCTGTGTACTCGGTGCACCATCCAAGCATCACTAAGACCATCATAGAGGAACCTCTCTCTCACCACCAGCTACCTCCTCTAACCTAGCTCGAGTCCTCCTACTTGCTCTCCTCTCTGGTGGAGGTACCCCACCATAAGGTGGCACCCATTGATCAATAACACCTCTTCTAGGCTCCCAAATTTGCATAGACCACCAAGCCTCAAACTTGGGTGTAGTCTTGGAATTATCCACATCCAAGATAACTACAGGTGGGTCACTCACCAAACCAAGGCAACACCACAGGATGCTCTCCTCTATCACCCCTTTATCTATAATATATAATAGGTGCCCCTAGAATATCTTGTTGTAATCCAAACTACCATCTCACTCAATCAAATTGAAAATATTCAGCCTACTAAGTATATCTCCCTACTAGCCATCTACCCTAGCAAATGACCCGCAACTTCTCATCATCCTCCTCCTAGGTCACCCCACCCAACCAAGGCCTCCACTTAATATCATTAGGTGTCAAGTCCCCAAACTTGACCCTCCACAACAAAGGGTCACCCTCATGAGGCCTCTTGATGCCCTTATCCTCATCAGTCACCACCTCAATGCATAGGGTAAATACTCCTTACCCTCAACATGGGTAGGGTGAGGTAATAATGATGGCCTCTCAATAGATATGTGCTCCCATACCCATACCTGTAGCAAGGGAGTCCAACTCAAACCCTTTCGTCCAGCATGCACAACATTGTGCAACTCTCAATACACCTGGGCTAACAATGCAGGCACCCATGCAAACACAACCCTGCGCTCCACCATGTCACTCACTATATCCAACATATTCTAGGTGAACAGTACCTCGAAAGTGTCTAGCAACGCATAGGTAGATATCATCATCATCATCACACACTAATGATTAGATATCTTATTCTTCAGCCACAACCACTCATAATCCATATTTGAGACATCTATGTCCCTCCACCCCTCACCAAAGAAGCACTCCAACACAACATCCTTACTATTATCTAGTGCTGCTCTAACCGAAACACCCTCAATCGGTAACTTATAAATTTGGCACACATCCTCTAATGTGATTGTCATTTCCCTAGTGGGAAAATGAAAAGTGTTCCTGTCCGCATCCCATCGCTCACATAACGTGGATACATACACCCTGTTAGCATGTATACTCTTACATTCCCATACTCCTCTAAACCATATATCATCCAACCACTTAAGATCAGTGACATTGTTCATCAGCTCATCAAAATCACCCTTCATATTTCGAACACGATGACGGGGCTTGAGCATCTTCACTTGTTCATCCACAAACAAACACAACGAAATATACATTAGTCATCAATCCAATGATGCAATCCAATAAAACTCCATGAATCAAATATACAAATTAAACTATTTAATTTGACACATACTTCGATACATTAAACAGTGCACAATTCACATATTCAAAAACATCAACAAAACAATCGCATATTTGGATACCCATTTTGCCATTTCATGGTAAAAGTTCGAATAGATGCAAAAAATAGTAAATATAAAATTACCCACATACCCACTATGGCATGAAATTCAAAACTAAGTCAACCCCTTAGACATACAAAAATAAAATACATTTTTGAATACCCATTTGCCCACTTAGCGGTAAAAATGTCAACAAATTTCAAAAACAGTATACAAATCAGCACGGAGTTCAAGGTCAATCTTACCACACAGGCATCCAAATGGAACACAAACCAAAACACACAATATCAAAATAACAGTCATATTTTTGAACACCCATTTGCCCACTTCACGGTGAAAGTTCAAACAGATGTTGAAAACAATGCAAATCGGGCTCCCAACAACTAATTTCAAATTTAACACTACCTACATCTTGGCACGTAAATCAAACATAGGCCAAATGAAATCATCTACAAAAACAAATAACATTTTTGGATACCCATTTTGCCCTTCTATGGTGAAAGTATCATTCATTTCTAAAAATTCTATACCCACGATGGAAAACTTAATAGTCAAAGTTTACCAACTTACACCCAAAAACAACACATTCAGAAAACACACCAAACGAAGGCAGAAAAAAATAACAGTCGCACAACTGGATACCCATTTCCTACTTTTACGAATAAAATTCAATAACATTCCAAAAATAGTACACCATTGCTCCAAAAATGGATGGTCAAACTCTACGACTACTCTACCCATTACCCGATCAAACTGGCGCTAAAACAAGTCAAACCTAAAAACAAGTTACGTTTTTGGGTACCCATTTGGCTAGTTTTACACTATGTGTTCAAATTTCAATCAAAAATTACAAAAATTTTTTAAAATGAGATGAAAACCTCCCTCCCTAATTCACTTTTATCTAGAAAATTAAAAAACAAAAAACAAGACAAGTAGGTGCACTTACTGATGGATCTTCGTGCCTACTACCAGCTCTAGGTCATCCTTTCACCATATTCTCATCCGAACTCATCAACTTCGTATCCACGCATCACCAACTGCTCCTTTCAAACATTCTCCACAACTCGTCATCATCAAAATGAGCCCCTCCCAACTTCAAATTGCCTTAAAAATAACTAAAACCCTAATTTACCCCCTGCCCCATGAATCAGGATCCAATTCGCCCCCTACCCCGTGAATTGAGCATATGACCCCCAAATCCAATAAAATTCATTCCAAAACCCTAGGAAATCATGCAACTTTCTTCCAAAACCCTAGGAACCCTCCTAAACTGTCCTCTCATCTACTTTTTCACCATTTTTCATCATGCATTGGTATTCTATCAATTGCTGCATCACCAAATCACTGCATTCCATTCGCCTCATTGTTGATTCCTCATTTGAGGGGGTATTCATATCCAAAGTCAGCTTTGCATGCAACCAACAAACCAAAAATCCAAAAGCACAGATATCACATTTATCTACAATTTTTTTTGTTGAAGATTATCTTACGATTATAATCTCAATCCCAACTAGATATTTGTTAAATCAAGAGAGTTGTGCGTAACAATGGAGAGGTCACTTTGGCATTCATGGTACACAATGAATGACACAGTTGACTAATTCAGTGTAACATTTGGAGGACTTCACTCTAGCATTCATGGTACACAATGAATGACACGTTTGAATAATCCAAATATTAACTAACTCAAATGGTTTGACACTTGTCACCATGTGCTCATCAATCAATCAACAACAAATATTTGAATAGGCATTTTTTCTATTCGTACTTTTGGACCACGTTGAACTGGTCATAAAAGCAAAGCAGTCAAAATTTGCCTACCCCAAGCAACTAGTATGACATCAAAAATGTCATACGGACTCAGCAAAACCACCGTGTTGCATCCGCAATCATCCATTTCCATTTACCGGTATTATTTTCATTCCATTTTATCTCTTTCCTCTTCTCCTCTTCTTCCTTCCTCCTTCTTGGCTATCGATCAAGTTGGTATGGTCACGCTTTGAGCGGCTACATACTTTTGATTGGATCCCATTCTCCTTCTATCCCTTCTCTTCTACACAAACCCTTCACATTTTTGTATTAAACTATACTTCACACAATATAGTACAAAAAGGGGCAAAATGTAGACACCTAAAAGTCGCACATTGTTATACCTACGTACTTGTAGATCCTTTTGGACACTTGTAGGTTTACATAGGCCATCCTAGATACCCCTAGGCTATCGTAGACCAATGTAGACTATTGTAGATCCTCCTAGACATGCATAGATTTCTTTAGTCATGCGTAGTCATGCGTAGACCACCGTAGTCATGCATAGTCATGTGTAGATCATCGTAGATTATCGTAGCATTATGTAGACTTCCACACACCACTTTGCTAGTTTTTAGGTCCAAAACCCTAATAAGTTAGCAAAATCACATCACAAACATTTCCCATGCATCGGGATACCTTCCATTAGCTTCCCAAGGTGATACAAAGCCTCGTTGCACTTAATTGAGGCCCCCACGGGGCTATTACTTGGAAAAAGTAATTATTAAGTCAATTCATAAATCTAATTTTAAGTTGACTTCACTTAAAGTTCACTTTTAGGGCTAAAAAGGTTAATTAGGTCCTTAATCCCTAATTAACCCTAATTACTCCCTCCCACATGTGTGTGCACTAGGTTAGTTAGGATATTTCTTAGGAAACCCTAACCTAACCCCAAACCTAACCTAGAGTTGACTAACCCTAGTTAACCCTAATCTCTCCTCACACATGTGTGAGGATGAGATATTTCCTAGAGGGAATGTGAGGAAGCCACCTCACAAACCCTAACCTAACCTTCATGGGATCTAACCCTAGGGCTTAGTTATCCTAACTACCCCCCTACACCTTGGGTTTTCTTATAAATAGTGGGCCCAAACCCTCATTTATCTCTCTCTCCACTTATGTCCAAAGTACAGAAACTTTTCCAAAATGTGTATAGAAGCATAACAAAGAAGATCTGAACCTGAAAAACAATAATACAACACCTAAGGAACCTCTCCATCGAAGGGTTTTTGCAGAACAACACTCAAAGTCTGATTCACCCCCGCCCCACAAGTTTAGCACTAGTTTTCCCACTGGGTGGCGAATTGGATCTACAGGTCCTAAATCAACTCAGATTTGGGAGGTAAGCTTCATTTTGTAATTTTATGAGCTCTTGCATCATTTATTTTAGTTTTTATCATGTTTTTATAGTCGATTTGTCTTTCTTACTATGGGGCTTGACTAAGGCAAGCCCCCCAATGAACTAACCCCTTTTTGCAGGTTTATCCTAGAACCAAGGAGGGAAACAACTACAAACTACAACCTCGCAGTGGTATGCAAGCCCATCTACACTGAGGAACACAAAAAGAAGGCATCAAGCCTATTGTAACATTTGTGAAAAGAAAGGAAAGAGGAATTCTCCCTATTTGTAACCTATGCAAATCTTATCATGAATAAAATACATTGTTCTGAATAGCATGTGTCTTTAATGTGTTGTTAGATCAAATGCAATATTTTGGCCATTTTAGAACCTATCTCTCATCAATAGTTTGTTGATGATATAATAATAGTTTCAATCTCTTCCATTCCACAACCCTAGAAATTAAAATCATCTTGGATAATTATGAATAGACAACAGGGAAAAAATGTAACTTCACAAAGAGTAAGGTATATTTTCTTAACACCCTAGAGAGGATACAAAGAACAATATCCCATATATTTGGTTGTAAAACTAGAAAAATCCTAGCCTTCCACCTAGGAATGCCCCTCTTCCATGGTAGAATGAAAGTTGAACTTTGGAACCTTGTAATAGAAATATTTGCCAAGAATCTAATTGGATGGTGTGGAAATTTGTTGAGCCAAGCCGAGAAGACCCAACTAGTTCATTCAATATTGTAGAGCATTCTGATATACTTCATGTTAGTGTTCAAACTTCCTACCAAAATAATAAAATAAACTTGAATATATTTAGCGCACCTTACTTTGGTCAGGTTTGGAGGATAAGAAGAGGTTGTCTTTGGTAGACTAGGATCAAGTATGTTCCAAAATGGAGTATGTGGGGCTAGGCTTTAAATTCTTAACTATAATGAATGATGCCCTTATAAGTAAAATTTTATGGAAGCTCCTGAAGCATGATCATATCAGCTAGGTTAAAATCCTTATGGTCAAGTACCTAAGACAAAGAGCTAATTTTATCAACTATGTAGAGTTACCTTCAGGTTCCTCCTTTTGGAATTGTTTGACATAGTTTAAGGAGATCCTAAGGAAAGGTATTATATGGATAATTGGTAATGGTGAGGTGGATTTATAGATGGACTATTGGCTGAAGAACTCCTCTTTGGATGAATATCAAGAGTTAAACATTTTGGGAGCAAGACTGATAAAGAAGGTAGGTTCATTGGTCAAATATTTCCTATCCTTCATAGAAGGTAGACCAAGTTGGAAAGAGTTAATATTGTAAGACCTTTATGAGCTCCAAAGAAGATAAAATACTAGTTTGGATAATTTTCTCTAGGTCTACCCTTTAAGCTCATCTAGGAGGCTCATATTCACTTGTATGAAGTAAGAAAAGTAATATTCAATTTTTGGTAAATAAGGGCTATTCTATTATAGACAAAAAAGATTTCGGTTGGATCCTGATAAGGAAGGTACGGATAAAAAGATTGATTACCAAAATAATTATGTTTTACTAGTTGGTGGCTTAAAATAAAATCTTAACTATTTATAATTTATGTAAAATGGCCTTCCATATTATTAATAGGTGCTCTTTATTTGAGAAATCACTTGAGACAATGAATCATTTATTTCTATAATGTGATTTTTCTCATAATGTCTTGTGTCATATCTTTAACAAGTTCCTAGTCTTTTAGGTTTTGCCAAACAATATAGCTAATTTGTGCCTCCAGTGGACCTTTTCATTCAGGAGCAATAAGTTATATTCCTTATGGAGACTCTATCTCTTGCATATTTTGTGGGATTTGTGGCATGAACGCAATAATTAAAATATTTAAAGAAAATAAATGGGATGCTTCCTCAATTATTTTTAGAATTGAGAGTGAAATTTTGGAGAACTTCAAGGTGGACAATCATAAGGAAAAAGTGGTTCCCCACTTTCAATTTTTAGTGTCCAAATAATGGGGCCTTCCATTGGATTTGCAACATCTTAACCTAAGGTCTTCTAGGAATGAAGTGAAATGGAATTACCCCCTCCTAACTGGGTAAATATAAACTTTTATGGGATGGAAAAGGGTATTCTTGGTCCATCTAGAGCAGGGGGTGTGGTGAGAAAGACT
The DNA here is from genome assembly GCA_028583015.1 of Wollemia nobilis. NCBI lineage: Eukaryota > Viridiplantae > Streptophyta > Pinopsida > Araucariales > Araucariaceae > Wollemia > Wollemia nobilis. The sequence continues at coordinate 19,757,642 of JAQPPZ010000521.1, forward strand.
AATGGTGGCATCCTCTTAGCATATAAGGATACGTTAGGCTTCTAAATAATTAATTTTTCTCAAGCAAGAGGCCTATTTGTGGGTACTCAATTTTTACTACAAATGGGAGTGGAAAATGTGGTAATTGAGGGGGACTCAATGAACATCATCAAATCTTTGAAGGAAGAACAAGAATCAAGCTAGACTATTGTTGATATGATATTAAAGAGCATAATGAACCTTAAAAATTTGAAGAATCTAGTTATTCAAAATGTTTACAAAAGGTAATGGTGTGACCGATTTCATGGCTAATTAGGGAGTGATTTTATAGAGTAAGCATATCTAGGAGTTTGATTTCCCCTTACTTTAATGGAAATAATCCATAATGATAAACAAAAAAAGAGGCACCTATTAGAGAAGTAGGTGATGAATGGAGATTTTACCCATGATAACAATGAAAGAAGTTGAATTTTAGGAGGTAGACCCAAGTGGACCAACCATGTTGGATTCTTTGAAGAGCAGTGATAAATTAGTATCATGTGTAAGCTTGCTAATCAGACTATAGAGGGATGAAGGCTCAAGAAAGGTAAAGAATTATAAAACAAATGGGTCTTCAAGCAAGAAGTGTCCATACTTGAAAGGGTAAGACTTATACTTCTCCTCTAGCTTGATAAAAGGTAAGGAGAAAATATATGTGATCGGTGGTAAGAAAAGGATCAAATTAGTGATATCAATTGCTAGTGAAGGTTATTGAGGAGATTTTAAACTCTTTGAAGCTGGATGAGCCTTATTTAGAGGTATACAGTTCAAATTTTTATGGAGTGGATGGTAAGATTCCAAAGGAATATGAGTTGGAGATGCACCCATCGGTGATGGAGGATGAAGGTAATTTTGATAAACCTAGTTTGCTTATGATGGATGGTGGTATCAGTCCCAAGGATAGTCAACTAATGGAGGGTCTCAAGCACAACTACATGGTTTTGAAATGTTTTGTTGAAACAAAAAACTAAACATGCTCCTATATAGTGACCTTGTATAGAGAAATTGTCTCCTTTTTGGAAGATACCCATGTCAAGTTGAGGATGATTGACACTAAGGAAGTGCTAGTCACTATTAGACTTTTGGATCATGATGACTTATTTTGAAAATTTTTGGTTATATGTGCATTTGAGTTTAGTCATTTTTTGTTGGTTATGTTTCCTTGTATGAAAGATAGTATAAGTTGGTTTGGTCTGGTTAGTATTGTAGTCTATGTTGATAATGTTGTTGTAGTATAGAGATAAGTGGTTGTAGTATGTGTGTTTGAATTTTTTTAATATAGTTTTGAATAAGCTTATGTGGCATATGGTATATCTTGTGAAGTTTCTTGCTTGGGTTTTGGGACCGTAAAATCCCTTTTACCATAATCATAAAAAAATTTAGTAGGACCTATATCAATTATAAAACTAGGTATGCCCCTTTGGAAAATATGTGCCTAGAAATGGTCTTTTCTTCCCAAAATATTAGACATGACATGCTAAGACATAAAATATATGTTATAGTTATGGTTTATCTATTATGATACCTTATGTCTAAACCCTACCTTTTGTGTAAGATAGCTAAATGGGTTATGACCCTTAATGAGTTTTATCTTTAATTCACTAGTCAAAAATCTATTAAGGAACAAGTGATAGGTGATTAACTAACAATGACCCCTTTGCTAGCCAATCATCCTCTAGAAATTGAATATCCTAATGAGATAGTGTGCACTCTTGAAGCATCACCACAAGACTCTTGGACTATTTTCTTTGATGGTGCAAGATTTGTTAAAGGAGTAGTAGTAGGAATCATCCTGGTGTCATTGTACTAGATTGTCATCCCCTTATATTTCAAGCTTTAATTCTTGTGTACTAATAACATGAATAAATATGAAGTGTTCATATTTGGGCTTTGAGTAGCCCTAGCTTTAAAACTTACTATTATCTCCATATTTGGATATTTGTAATTAATAGATAACCAAATTAATGGGATTTATAAAACTAAAGATGATAAACCCAAACCATAAAAATATATTATGGATAAATTAATGGATTCTTTTGAGAAGGTAAGCAATGATAGTATTCCATGCTCTAGAAATCATCAAGTAGATGTAATGGTTGCAGTTACATCTCTCATGCCTCTAGTGTTAGAGGATGAGCTTCAAACAATTATCATCCTCTAAATAATACAACCTACAACCTTACAATCTAGTTGAGAACTATTAGTAATGTTTTCCATTAAAAAGCATCATTCCTTGATTCTTGGTACAAGGAAATATATAATTTCCTTAAAAGTGGTGTTCTATCAGAGGACTGAATTGTAATGAGAAAATAACCTCACACAATGAGATTGTCAATACATGATGATTGGATATATCTTATATAGGTAAACCTTTTATGGTATTCTATTTAAGATGCTTAAATTTAGATGAAGCTAAGATAATAGTTCAACATTTCCATGAGGGGGCATGTGGTGGACACTTTAGTGGAAGTGCCATCACTAAAAAGTTCATTCACATGGGGTATTACTGGGTAACTATAAAAAGATATTCCTGTAATCATATGTGCAAGTGCAACAAATTCCAAAAACTTGATAACCTTATTCATGCACCTTTTCTAGAAATTCAGTCAATCACATACCCTTGGCCCTTATCTACTTGGGGGTTGGATATCATTAGGAAAATAAATCCAATGTCATTTGATGGACATAAGTTCATTATTACCATAATAGAATACTTCACCAAGTAGGTAGAGGCTATGTCCTTATCCTCTTGCACTAGAGTTTAGGTTTCTAAATTTATCTTGAATCAAATCCTATCATGGTATGGCATTGCTAATATGCTTATATTAGATAATGGTACTCTTTTTGAAAATGAGGATGTTTCTAAAATCTATGCTAAGTTCAAAATCCAACATAAATGGTCAACACCATATTACCCATAGGGTAATGGTTAGGTTGAAGCATAAAATAAGAAATTAATAAAAATATTAAAGAAACTTGTCAACAAACTAGTAGGTATTGGAATTTATGAACATATCTTGTCTTATGGTTATATCACACCAATGTAAGAACTTCAACTAGAGTTATTCCCTATGCCTTAGTATATGGCATGGAGGCTATATTTCCTTTTAAAATAGTATCTAGTTGTAAACTCTACATTTATTTATCAACCCAGGGTGAACGATTTAAAGGGCAGTAATCCAATATAGATTATACCAAATGATTAATCTTCAGACTTAATTTTGTTTCTCTTAGTTTTAGGTTTGTAGAAAATAATAAAAGTTACAGGAAAAATAAATTGTGCTGAATTGAAATAAAATGCAATGTATGATTTATATTTAATTAAATGCTATGTATATTTATTTGTGTGGATCCACGTGCAACCTATTGATTTAACTATCTATTTTTACCTTATAGTCTATGATGATGCAATTTATTTTAATTGATAAATTAAAGTTAATTCTATGTACTAACTATTCCTATCCTATTTTAGGGGCGAGAGAATAGGGACTGGCTGTAGGAGTGGGCCCTGCCTCCTAGAGGACAATGTAAATCTTTCTCCCCTAAACTATTTTACTTCAGTAACTAATGTGCATTAATACTACTAACATTATTTTAATTTATGAATGCAGGAAAATATAGTAAAGACTACATAAGCAAGTAAATCATAATAAAGCAAATGACACAATTACCAAATACATGACGAAAAGTGTTGCTACTTTATTGCTGGAAATTCAAATGTACAGTATCTTCGAGCATCAGGTCTTCAGAGTAGAAATTGTATATAAAATATCAGAGTGTAAACATTGGCATTAGAACATTAGACATTAGACCTTTTCAAAGGTCTCTCTTGTATTTTTATAATGTCGCTTGGACATTCTTAATGAAATTCTTCCATGTATTTTTCCATGTGGCTCTGCTGGCTTGATGATTCAGACACTATATTTTCAACAACAAAAAGCTAAACTAATAATATTTTGTAACCAACTTGGACTTTGTCACAATCCCTATGGTCCAAGTGGTAAACTGACGAACTAACATAACAAAGGTTCTTAATTTAAATAATCTAATGATGCAACAAATACAACTATTCATCCTTCATTCCAGGAAGAGATAAAATAGGCTTGCATCAGAATCTAAACATCTTAACAATATAATAATTTTACAACTTTATAATAATAACTTTATAACAACTTTAATAAATATACAATCTTGTGCATAATGCCAACATGTCAGTCAACTGTGCTGATTGTGTATGCCTTGTAATACTACTACATTGTCACTGGATGTGGCTCAACAACACATTGGATAGTTTGACTTAGCCAACCTTCTTTCTATAACGTCTTTCAGTAGACGCCTTCTGTAATAGCTTTTTGTAGCTATATTCCATAGCATCTTTCTATAGCATCCATCCACGTGGCTCCTTGACACATCATCCTCATGGCTGGTCTATCCACACCTATTATCTGGTTTGTGCCTTGCCTCATCCTGCTCTACGAAGCTCCTACAACGTTCTCCTACCAAAACACATAGAAACTTGCACACTTTTGCGTAAAACACAAGCATAAATCATTTTTATCATTATGGATCAAATTCATTCATAAATCACATAAATAAGATAAAATGATCATAAAACTACATTCATTTTCATAAATTTATAGACAAAAAATGAATTAAACCTGCATAAAATACGTGTTGTTTTAACACTCATCATTCCCCCAAACTGAAGGAGATGCATGTCCTCATGCATACAGATTGAAATTATAGTATGTCTAATAAACTTTGCAATAACTGTTCAATCATTTCATCATTTTTGTAGACATAAAATAGGACATTACAATGTTACATAAATTTTATAGATATAAAGCAAGATACTGTAATTGTTTTCAGAATTCACTTGACAATTCTCATCAACAAGGAACTGTAATTTTCATGAATTATTTGCATTTATTTTATGGAAACAAGTCTGCTGAAATATGAAACAACATACTGCAAATAACTATTTTTAGATATGCAACAAAGAAAATACTTGCAGATATAAAGATAAAATAATAATAATAATAAAAACTTCTGCAAATAATTAAGATCAACAACATTATTAACATCAAATAAAGTCTGTAAAATTATGCAAGTTTTATCAAATATCTGTTATGAATTGTTCAGCTTTAGATCTAAGCCTAGATGAAACCCATGTAGGTTTTGGTCTCCTTGCTGGCAAATTCTTCTCTCACTTCACCTTCTGCACCTATTCTTTGGCCTCCTTGGGATCAAGTGGTAATTCAACAGATATGGTTTTGATGTGCTTGAATTCTATAGATCCTCCATCCTGTGACTCAAGTTGTGCATCCTATTTTTTGGAGGAGGAGGAGGTTTGGTTGTTTCAATGATACGATTGATTATTGTGTCTATGTCGCTAGGCATCCCGACATTAAGGAGTAATCTTGTTGAAGGTATCCCTACTTCGATGGATGGTTCTAGTCTTTGAGGGTGGTTCTGTTGAAACACTTTAGCAAAGGGAATTGAGCTATCTTCCTCAAGTACTTGGGTGAAGTCAATGACTTTGCTGAATTTTATCGATTTCTTTGGTTTTCTATCGAACATGGAGCTTTTGTTGGGAGAGGTATCGATAGTTACTAGTTGGATGATTGGGTCAACTGGTCTCACCACCTTATCCATGAAGAGTTGCTTGAGGAGATTGAGCTAGAGCATAAGGGCACATATTACTAGGGTAGCATGCTCGGTAAACTCATTTCTGAGTCTATCCAGCTTGATATGCAACACAATCTACTATGTTCAAATTTTCTCAAGAATTTTTGTAGATGGATCTGATGGAGGTGGGTTTGTCTTTGGACTAGATGCTTCTCCTATTCCTTGAGTTTTTGGAATGAATCTCTCATGTCTAGTTTTTCTAATAGGCTAATAAGACTTGGAGGTTTTGGAATGGATAGGGCATTTACGTACAAGGGATTCTTCCTCCTCTAGACTCTCAGACTCAAAATTTCCCTTAGATGCACTATCTCTCATGGATTTTGACATACCCGACTCAAAATGAATGGAGAGGTTAGCTTCTTCTACTACAGTATCCCATGGAATCCTAGTTTCACATGCTTTATGTAGAACTATAAGTTTTATCAACCCATGATGGGCGATTAGGTGAAACTTGGGGCTATCCTTAGAATTTTTAGGTTGGACTCGGGTAATTATAGCTTTAATTGAGTGGTAAATAAAATATGGGAGGTTGATTATACAATCCTTGTACCTTGGGTATTTAAGGTTCAACATCATCTTGAGGTGGTAACCCCCACAATTGGATAATCTCCCCTCTAGTGTAAATAATTTCATAAGAATTGTGGTAGCCTCTTACCATTTTATGGGAAGTGAGGAGGTTGCTACACCTTTGATCCACCCCTCTCTATCTCTAGTCATAGTGCATATTTCCTTGAACCTCTTGACCATATGATTTACCCCCTTGTAGGTAGATTTATAATATTTTTGGCCAACCTTAGGAAGACTTAGGGCCTCGGATATTAGACTGGCGATGACTGTAATTTGCATTTCACCTATGTGGGTCACCATGGTCGTGGGATTTCATGATGAACTACTTTGCCACGCCCTGGTCGTGCCCTTGGAATTTTGTTAGGGCATCCCACTAGCACGCCTCTTGGAACAAATTTTTCATGATGTAACTAGGGTTCTAGGTATGGATAGATGAAGGTTCACTCCGCTTATGGAAGGTAGCCCTAGGCATGATTACTGGTTTAATGGATAGGGTAGGGTTTTAGTGGAAGATAGGTAAGGTAGTTTAAAATGTGCTTCAACTTTTAAAATATTATCATGGAGATTCTTAGTTGAGCGAAAAACCCTACAAACAAAATCGATAAAATTGTTTACATGCATATAAGACAAAGAAATTCCTGTGTATACCTTTTAACCTATGCAGAAAAATGTAACATCAAAAGAAGATTTTTTTTTACTTGAATGCATTACCTTGTATGTATATTTTTTTGCATGATGATTTAAAAGATATATAATTTTTTTTATGTTTATGTATTCTGCAAATTTATCAAATATCTTCTATTTTTTTAAATATCATTTATTTTGAAAACTGGTTCACCACCTTACCTATTTGTCTTCGTGTAAATTTGCACCATCATCTACTTCATGCATTCCCTCAATATCTTCCACCTGCAATTCTCCTTCGACCTTCATCGTCACATGGTAATTTTCATCTGCTGCTCACTGGTTTCATTCCTCAACCATGATAGTTTCATCTTTGTCCGTGCAGTGGATCCCCCTCGTAGTTACAGATCTTGCTATGGAAATATTAGGGTTAATTTTTCTTTTTTAGGTTTATCATGCAACACAGAATATGGTTAAATCTCAACCCTTTGTTTCTCTTCAATCGACGACTCATAACTCTGATCTATGGCAGTCCCTCTTATTTACTTCCCATGGCCAAGTGTCGATGATCGCCCCTCTTTGTGTGTGGTGGTCGGTGCTATCTTGTAGGGGAAGCTTCCATCGATGGCATGTGATTTTAACCAAACCTAAATCATGGCCCTCTATTTCCTCCTAATCGACGGTCAAGAATCATGATCCATGACATATTCTCTCATTGGTCCATATGGCCAAGTGTCGGTAATCAACACTAGGGTCGTGAGGTGGTCGATTTTCCTTACATGTTTTATCTTTTTGGTGCGACGCTTCCCACCACCTTGCATGGGGTAAAATTAATAAAAAAATTTAATACCTTAATATCTTGTGTTATGAGTTCGATTGTCGAAGGGAGATTATTTTTTAAATAATAAAACTTAAAACCTTTAATCCTTATTTCCCTTTCATGCATGCATACCTTCTTTATTTATGTCTTATTATCATGGCTAATCATGTGTTTTCTTTATCCTATCATTTTTTTCCATGTCTTAATGTGCATTTAGTAGGCCTCCTCATCATATTTCAAATTTTTAAACTTTTATAATCTATATACAATGCCCTATATTTTTATTTACCTCTTGGTTGATGTCCACATAATCATTTCATTGGATTGGTGGTTTTTGGTTCATGCTTTACCTTCCTCCCAAATTTTATTAATTAAAATTTTCTCACGACACCCTTCCTTTGATCAATCATAACTGTACACATCATCCTTAGTGCTATAGTTGTAATTTTATTGTCTTTGTGCAAAGGTTAGAGTGTCGAGCCTATTAAAAATAGAACCTTGTGTTCATGGTTCCCAAAGTCATTTCTTGGTCGTCTCATTCTGTTGTGCACCATTTTAATATTGAATCCATGTTTTTATTTTGCACCATGATTCGTAAGCTTGAAAAACATCCTATCATCATGTTTGTAGTAATTTTTAAATATTATTCAAATTTACCTTTTTTCTTCTAAATCCCTTGTATAAATAATTTAATAATTACCTTGTATAATTTCTCTTTTGACACGTGTCGCTTATTTTATGCAAATATGAGCATTAAAACTTAGAATTTTTTTATGAAATGTGCTACAGAAACTGTTTATGGGATATGTCTATAGAAATTATCTACAAAAAATATCTATGAAATCTATCTACATAAACTGTCTACGAAAACTATCTATAGAAAACTATCTACGAAAACTATCTACTGAAACTATCTATAGAAACTGTCTACATAAACTGTCTATAGAAACTGTAATTGTAGAGTTGAAAGAATACTTTACCTGTTTCTTCATTCTTTTTTTTCTTCCCCCCAAACTGTATCATGAATTATGAATGAATCTTTTACTTACCTCCCCCAAACTGTATTTTTGGCTATATAGCCAAAACATGATAGAGAGGATTTTATTTTGTAAAAATTTATATTATGGAAAATATTATATATATAGTAATTTGTTTTATTTAATTAATTAAGGATATGGGGGATTTACTTATGTATTATTTATACCTTCTAAGCCATTAAATAGGCTTGTAGAATAATAAATCTTTTTGCAAAATGTACTTACCTTCTTGGCTTCTAAATAAATGATCCCATGGTTTTATTAACAATTTCTTCTAATGCCCTAGGGATGTTATTTCTTGTCTTTCTTCCTTTAATTTCATTAAGGAGTTCCATGTGAGAGAAAAATAATGGATTTATCCTGATATCAGTCATCAATATTTGCAACATAGATCTTCAACATAGGCTTAGGTGCTTTCAAAACTTGTCTTGGATGAGAACAATAGGATAGTCATTCTGATATTATCTTGATGGCCTTTCCTATAGAAATGTGCATCTATTTGGTATTCTTATAGGGGTGCAAAGCTTTGGGGAATTGGATTCCCAACCACTCTATCAAAGTTCTGATGGGAATTGTAACCCTATCCTTACTACTTTGCCCCTACAAGTAAATATTAAAGCTTTGGAAATTTGAGCCACATTTTTGTAGGATGAAATGGATTATGATATGTGTATGGCAATGTGATGATGGTATTTGCTTATGACTCTGTTTGCCTTAGGTATAAATGATCTAGAGTTGTTTTACAAAGACTCAAACATCCTAGTGATCTTTAAACAAACTCATCTATTCATCTCACAAATCGATATGATGCTAAGGTTGTCCTAGTGGTTTCAAGCATCTGAAGGACCAACTGTGTGTGCAATGAATATTCATTTCTCATTATGAGTAAGGATTGACTAATCCATTGGTCACTTATGCCAACAATCTAGCTTATCTGTGAGCATCCATAGGTCTTGTACAGACTTGTCACTATCGCATAAGGATACCTTATTGCTAGGTGGGTTTCATTCAACCCATTGTTGTAATGAGGATCACCCCATGGTTTTTGAAACACTAAGAATTCTAGGGATTCAAGCTCCTTTCCCTTCTTTTATTGGATTTTATTTGGGATACTTTCTCATTTTGAAGAAGAGCAAGGGGATTTTTTATTGCTTTTTGGGGTACTTGCTCATTTTGAGGAAGAGCAAGGAAATTCTTATTACTTTTTGGGATACTTGCTCATTTTGAGAGAGAGCAAGGGATTTTTTTTTCAAGGGTGAAGGGAGAGCTTGTCCTTTTTCCAATTCTTTAGCTTTCTAGGCCATGCACATAATTGGATAAGCAGGGGAAACCATTCACTTTATAGCAATAGTAACTTCATGGGTTATTCTTTCCCAATTTCACAATGTTTTTATTTTTTATAACGTGCGTAGTCCAAGAGGAAACTTGATTGACCATGAACAATCTATGACACTTTAAGGATTGTTTGATTTTCAATGGATATTTTCTTAAAACACTAGGGGTGGCTGAGTGATTGAAAACACCTAGATTTTATTTAGCAAACAAAGTGTTATGCAAGATGTGGTAGTAATTTCTCTACAAGTTTTCAAACTGATTTAACTAGAAGAGGTATCTCCTTTGGAGCTTTTTGAAACAATATTGAGACTGAAGATTGATGAAAAATAAGATGAAAATATTATAGATATTGGAACTCCATCATGAAACAAAGGAAGTATATGATAATATTATTTTATCTGCCAAGTGGTATATAACAAAAATATATTTATTTATTTATTCTTAAATATTATTCCTATGTATTAGTTAATTATATATATATATATATATATATATATTATGTGAAGAAGAAAGAGAAGTTGTTATTCAGTAATAGTTGATTGCAGTTCAGAAATGCACTACAAGTCAACCTATTGCTTAAGATAATGTATGAACTCTTCTTTAGATAATGGCTTCTTGTAGAGTTTAAGCCTATGCCCATTTACTAGTAATCTTCTTGTTGAGTCATCTATAGGCTTAAGTTTAACTATATCATTCCCAAATATTTCTTCAATCTCATAAGGTCCTAGCCATATTGTCCTTAGCTTACCTTGAAAATCTTGGTAGTGAGAATCAAATAACAAGGCCCAATATCCTGATTGAAATTTTTGTGGTACAATGTGTTTATCATGCCATTTATTTCTTTGTTGTTGAGTTAATTCAATCCTGTGTAATGCCTCTAGTCTTCTTTCATCCAAAATGTTTAACTTTTCCAATCTAGCTTTTTGTGCTTGATCCAAGTTCATGTCAAGTTGTACCATTGTATGAAGAGTTTCTATCTCAAATTTGATAGGCATAATGGCTTGCTTACCATATATCATTTCATATAGGTGAATCTGGGTTTTCCAGGTGTAAGCCCAACCTTATTTTAAACTTTCTACTTAATCAACCCTATTCACAGATACTATTTTTGTAATGATATTTTCAAGTTCTCTATTTGTAACTTCTACTTGTCCATTAGCTTGAGGGTGATATGGTGAAGTCTTTTTATATTTTATTTGATAGATTTCAACAAAATGTTTGATTACTTTGGAGATAAATTGAGATCCATGATCTGAAACTAGTTCTCTAGGTGCTCCAAAGTGTTGCATGATGTTTTCATAAATAAAATCAGCTATAGGTTCATCTTGTGCTCGTGGTAAGGCTTTTACTTCAGCCCACTTGGTGACATAATATGTACACATAAGTATATGCTTATTACCTGCACTTGGAGGGTCTATTGGTCCAAAAAAATCAATTCCCCATTTCTCAAATGGTTCAAACATTATTTGTGGTACCAAAGGCATCTCCATTGAAGGTGTAGGTTTACTAGCCCTTTGACAAGCATCACATCTATCAATAAACTTATAGGTATATTTATTCATAGTAGGCCAAAAGTAATCTATTTGAAGCATTTTACTGATTTTTCTTTGGGTGGCATAATGGCCTCCACAAGTTTCTTCATGTTCTACCCGAATGATGTCATATACATATTCTTCTTGCACACATCTCCTAATTACTTGGTTAGGGCAAGATTTAAACAAGACTCCATTAATCCACATGTAAGGGGTGCTTTGATGTATTAGTTTTCTATGCTCATGCGGTGTAAAATTTTGAGGCATTTTCCTGTTACTAAATAATTTACAATATCATCATACCAAGGAGTAAAAATAGAGAGAGCAAACAAATGCTCATCATCAAATATTTGCATACGAGATAAATGGTCTACAATAACATTATCCTTGCCTACTTTATCTATAATTGTGACATTAAATTCTTGCAATAAGAGAATCCATCTAACCACTCTACCTCCCACTGTAGCTTTATTCATTAAGTATCTTATGGCAAAGTGATCAGTGTGAATAAATACTTCATACCCTGTTATGTAATGTTTGAATTTATTAATAGCATGGACTACAACTAAGAACTCTTTTTAAGTAACTATGTAATTTAGTTCAGCCCCATGCAAATTTTTACTTACATAATAGATAGTTTTGTGTGGAACTTCCACTTACCCATTTTTTTAAGATGTTTCACATCACAAAAATCCCAAGGATCACAACCATTTTGTAGACTATGGTGGATCTACCTCTTTGACCTAGGAAAAGACTATCTTTAAGACTAGACAAACCAATTCGGGTAAGGAAACCCCTGATGATGGGCTTGGATGTTTATAGTTATGATATTATAACCCATTTTTTTAGCAAATTAAGTGTTTTTATGTTAGTTTTTTCTCTTTTTTACCAAACCATGTAGCATTTAAATTACTCAGACTAGACCAGTGCCATATCTATTGGCTAGTCATAGCAATTTATAAACTTCATGAACTAAGAGAGAAATAGGAGAGAGAAACTAGTTCATTCAAATTTATTCAAATAATGTAATAAACATGAACCATTAAAACTAGTGAAGAGAAGGTGTTATTCACACATTCGAATACCGTAATATGCAAATAAGAAATACACAAATAATTAACACATGAGATGTCAGGAATAGTGTTGGAATTTATATTCATAAAAAATTACATAAAATAACCCAATAGAGTGCTGAGGTCTATATAGAATTAGTTACAATTACACCCCTATTCGAATATCATAACAAGGGGCTCTCCTCTCCATCTTGATTGCAGTTATGTGAGAGTCTCCAACTCTTTGCATGTTCTATGGAAATTATCTCAACCGATCAGAATTCCTGGATAGTTCCTGGGTAATAATAGAAGAAATGGTGACATAAGAGATAAAGGAAAAACACACATAGAGGGGAAATATGACTAACTTTGAGATGCAGCTATACCTGGACCAGAATGTTACTCTCTAAGGATTGATGAAAAATACCACTACTACAATAGTCTTCTATGTATAGAGCTAAATGATCGGGTTGCACTATAAACCATTTATCCATAGGCCCTCCACTTAGCCTGATATCCTATCCTATACAAAATTTTGGCAGGGTCAAAAAGGGATAGGTGGCCCATGTCATTCCTCCTATGACTATTCCTATTGTGCGCCAAATTCCTTAACACCTTGATAAGGTGGCTTTGTCATACCTTGAAACTTTACTTCTTTTGTTACTAGGTGCATCATCTTGTGGGTCCCCCTATACTCTTTCTTCTCTAAGGTTTTGTAGATTTTGGTCAATGTAGACCCATGCCTCATCATGGAAATTCAAGGAAAAATTTAACAACTTAACCTCTTGTGCAATTTTATTTATTCAATCCTTAGACCATTCCATGGTGTTCTCAAAAAATACATATAAGCGATATACTAGTTCACCCAAGGAAGTGAACTGCTTTGTCAACTTCATATTTTGACCAAAGTCAAATTCCTATATTTTATTGAAGATAAAATCTTTAATATTGGGTGCTCAAAAAAATTCCTCCAATGTGAATCCATAGTCATTAAGTTCATTCTTCACTTCTTCAGAGCTTACTATATATTGATCCCATAAAAGCCAATTTGATTTATTCTACAAGAAAATGAAGACATTCACATATTCCTCTGCAAAGAAATAGATGGATCCATCTCCCAGAGTGACCATCCCCTCACTAATTTCCACATAATTTTCTTTAAATTTATGAAATATAGGGTATATCAGGTTTATCCTATGATTCACTTACTGCAAAAGGTCCCTTAAAACATATATGACATGCTTGGTGGCATAAATATTATAGAATATTGCTATTAAATCATCCATACTCCTTTGCATTTTATCTTTCATTTCATGCTTCAAACTAGAGTGATCATCGACTAGCACAGTAGCAATCTGAGAAGAATTTTGTATTTACCTTAGTTGATCTATCTTATCTTGCAACTGCTACCCTTTTTATTTATAATTGTTCTACCTCTACGACCTTGGTCATTAAAACTATGAACTCCTTTTATATAACTTTTACCACCTGTACTAAGAGGTTGCGTGTGATTTCATCATGTCTACAGGACTAGTCGTGGCCATCATCACCCTATCAAAATTAATCATGGCTTCCTTTAGGCTTGATGGTAGGGGAATGACAAACATGGTAGTGGACACATTGCAAGTATATTGTTCTATTGTTCTCCAGGTCCTAATCACTCCTTAAATCTCTGTGCTCCTCCATGTCCTATATTTGATTCTCCTCATTAGCAGTGAATTGGATCACTTCTCTCACCTTGGACAGTGTGAAGTTCTCTGTGTCTAGAGTTGAGGACTCAGTCCTAGCCTTATTTTAGGTGGGATAATGTGAGGGGCTATCTATCTAGACTTCATAATACCAAAGTATGTTTAATAGTCCTCCTGTTTCCTATATTTTCTTTAGTTCCTTGGGAGGAATTGGATGTTCCTTTTGATTGATCACTAGGGTGGTGGATACCATTGAATATTGACCAATCACCAAGTCAGTATGGCTATATAGAGAGATCAGTGCATAGGTCAAGGTTGAATATAAACTTTGCATCTGATGTGAGGGATGAGATACTAACTCCTTTCCCATTGATTTTGTAGTGGGGGAGTTGGAAGATGCAGAGAGTCTTGCCTGCTCCTAATGATTTGCATCTGATATCTTCATTGTGACTTCAAATAAATCTGAGTCTTGATGGAAAATCTAGAGGGTGGGATTTTGAGAGTCTTCTAGTAAAGAAATAGGAACCATAGGGACTATTTTTTTGACCAATAATTCTCTATGTAGTCTCAATTCAAAGCTATAATACCCCACTGCTTCTAGCTTACTGTGAGGTCTGTTATCTATTCGCAAGATGAATTCTAATAACAGGTATTGCTTGAGGGTATTTTAAATTTTTATCCTTGAAATCATCTACTTTGTGTGTAACCTATAAGAGGGAGAGTTTCCTTTTGATAGTCTATTTATGATAGCAGAGAGGATCGTATGACCTCCAGGTTATCTCCTAGAAATAGTATATGTCCATATTCCAATTGGCCTGAAGTAAAGATAAGTGGACCAGGTATGTATAGGGGTCCATTGTGCAGGGTATTGGCAACCATGGAACTCCTCCCATATTCCTTATAGACAAGATCTTTACCTCTTTTACAATTTTCCTGGTTATATCTAAAATGGCTATGGACATTGGGTAATGCTTCGGCAAAGCTTTCGGGGGTATCTTTGACCCATATAGTCTAATGTAAGAATATTCTTCTATAAAGTAGAAATCTCTTGCTTTGGCCTCATGAAGAAATATTCTTACCCTGGCCCTAATATGTTAGGTTCTTCCCCACATAGACGAGCATGGATTATGAGAAGGAATTCTTCAAATAAAGCCATGTAACTCGAGCATCCTTCCTATATACACAAAAACTAATTCTAAATTGTGGTTGTACTAACTACTATTTTGGTTATTAAGGACTATTCCATTTGGCCTAAAACTAGGTGAATTAAAAATGAATAATAGCAAAAAGGGGAGAGTTGTTCTTTATTTCCTATAATTTTGTCAACTCCTAGTTGATTTTTTCATTGATAATATCCTCCCACCGATACATAGGCATCTTGTCTCTCTTGTTGCACTGAATAATAAAAAACATGACATCCTTAGTAATATTCTTTAAGTCCTTGCTCCCTAATACCAAGTTGATCATATTCACATAATCCTAGTCCCAAGGGTAGAAAATGGATTCATGTATAGAGAATTTGGGAGGCATATACTTATTCCTCTTTATGAGCCTACTCAAGAAGGAGGTCTTGAGCATGAAATTGGACTAGAGGGCAAATATCTAGAAGTCCAAAATTAATGATATTATGGAGAGCTTGAATACCCTCCTAATTCTATCAACTGTAATTCTAAATACCACTTGGTTGGCATAATTCCTGAATATCCTATTCCTAGGGTTGTATGCCACTACCAACCATACGAGGAGGTCTAAAAAGTGGTAGACCCTAGGGTAAATCAATTTTTTGAGGTTTGTAGCCTATTTGTTAGATACATGGATTTATTCATCGCTATATCTCTACACCCTCATGAATAATCCCTTGAGCATATTTTGGTGACACTTATTGTCCTCCTTCATTAGGTCGAAGTTATATATGATGATATTTTATAATTCCTATTGATGGTACAACATGATGTCTTTTTTCAAAATATATTGGTCAGTCAGCACCTTCAGGTTCTTGGCCCTCCTCGTTATCTTATTAACTAGCTAGGCCTTAGCTAATTTTCTTATTTGGGCCTTTATGTTTGTTACCCCTATTGATGCAGCACTCGTAGAAGCCATCAGGTCGAGTAATTACAATTGAGGATGCTCCTATGCAATACCACTTTTTTGATTATTTACCAGCTCTATTCACCTCGATGAATAATACTTGTGATGCTCTCTGCATGTGCCTATTCAATTCACCTTCATTGATGTTACAAGGGGAAGTCACCACCTTCCTTTTAAAGAGCTTACATTAATAGCACTAGGTGGAACGCTACCTTATTATTTGCCGAGGGAGCCTTATTCATCATGCCATGGGGGTTGGGTGCATGAATTAATTCTTCATTGGGTGCTGATTGGACACCTTTTTCAATTTGCTCAATTGGATCTCTACAAAGAGGAATCGAGGTTGCCCATATATATTTTTCTTATTAGCCCAGGCGTGGCATGCTTGTGTGCTAGAAATTTAGGGTGTGCAACTTTAGGAGGAGGTGCATTACCTTTGTGCACCCCTTACACTCTTGTGCACTCCATTGGAATTGGAGCAAATGACCTTAAAATGGGGCACTCAACTTTCATGTGCCCCTCAAATTTTGTGCACTCCATTAAAGGTGAAGTGCATGACTCAAAAATGGGATGCACAACTTTGTGCACCCATTAGAATCTTTGTGCACTCCAAAGCAATGGAACACATGAATAAAAATGGGATGCATAGCTTTTGCATGCCCATTGGAATTTTTGTATGCTCCATTGGAGGTGGAGTGCATGAATTCAAAGTGGGGTGTGCAAACTTTGCATTCCCTGCAGACTCTTGTATGCTCCATTAAAAGTGGAGTGCATGACTAAAAAATGGGGTGCACAAACTTTGTGCACCCCTTGAAATCTTGTGCACTCCATTGGAAGTGGAGTGCACAAACCAAACAAGCTAAAACTTGAGGTGCTCAACATGATTTTTGAGCACTTACTAAAACAAATGGGAACTGAATTAGAAAAATTGAAATTTGGGGCTATAAATATGGGGTTGCTCTGCAAGGCCAAAACCAGCTCTAAATGAGATAGGGAATAAATGATGGGACTTCATGAATTGTCCTGAGAACCCCAAAATATCTAGTTTGATTGGGTGTAACCTAATCAACACAAAGAAAAAATAAAAAAATACATAGGACCTGACAATAATTTTGTATAGATTGAGATAAACAACACTCACAGACAAACCCAGACACACTTTTTTTTTGAAATGGAGTTAGATTAGTCTCCATTACCCTCATGGGAGGACCAAACAACTTTAGATGCTGGCCATTGATAGGTATAGGTATTTATTCTCTGTATAATTCCTATAACCTATAATTAGGCTGACCAATCACTTTAACAATTTGATATGGGCCTAACCATTTCAGATCAAACTTGTCTTTCTCCCTAGGCTTATCATTTTTTGGATCCTAGTAGAGCACTATCCCACCCTTTGAATATGAATTTCCCCTTGCTTTATTATTGAATAACTGAGCTATTTTCTCTACCTAGGAGACCATCCTCGTAACTGCCTCTCTTCTATTTTCTTCCAATTTCACAATATGATCCATTCTCCTTTGTAGAGCCTCTAGTTTTTCATAATCTTGAAGGAGTAAAGAGAGAGTTGCCCTATCCAAATGAGGTGGAAGAAGTGTACTTTAACCATAAAAGAGTTCATATGGTGATTTACTTGTGGCCATTTTTACTGATAGTATGTTCATCCATAAAGTATTTTTTAATTCACTATCCCATCTTATTTTGTTCTTTCCCAGTGATCTCTTGATCTGGGTAATGAGATTCTTATTAGAAGATTTTGCTAGTCTATTTCCCTAAGGGTAGTAATTTGTAGAGTGGGCCAACTCTATACAGTACTTGGAAAATAAGTCAATCATCTCAAAGGAGGTAAAATATTTAGCATTATCTATGACAAGCTTTCTAGGTATCCCAAATCTGGTCAAAATGTTTTCCTTCAGGAAACTGATAACAACTCCTCTTGTTGATTTTTTAAGGGGGGCTACCTTAATCCACTTAGTAAGATAATATATAGCTGTTATTATCCATTTATGGCCTCCCAAGAAATTTGGATTGATTTCTCCTATCAGGTTTATTCCCCACTGAGTAAATGGAGCTTCAACGATGATGGGTTTTAGTGGCATTGCAGGCATATTTTTATTACCTATAAAAATTTGGTAGTCATAACATCCTATAACAAATTGGTAGACATATTTGAACATTGAATTCCAATAATAACCCACCCTCATAATAGTGTTAGTTGTTGCCTTTGGAGCGAAATGTCCAACGCAAAATCTTGTATGGAATACTTCGATGATCTTGGGGACTTCCTTCTTTGATAGGCATAGTAACAGTACCCCCCTTGGCTATCTCTAGTAGAACTTATTTTCTTGGAGATAATACTTTTGGGCTTGTTACTTGATACTTCTAATTCTACTTTGATATTTTCTTGGAAAAAAGGATAAGGTTCTCAGGTATAACATGATATCTTCGTACCAACTACATTCATCATCATCCATGGGTCTATCCTATTGTAAATATTCTACCATGATAGTGTTGTTCATATCTTCTCTTCCTTTACTGGTCATATAATTTTCTAGCCCTTGTCATTTTATTATTTTTATTACCTTGACCTCCACATCATACTGTAGTAGTTTGACCATCCATCTTGATGAGTTTCCTGAAGGCTTTGGCAGCCATATAAGGGATGCAAGCAATCACTTTGTTGGAACCAAATATGATTTCAAAATGTTCCAAATCCTGTATCATAGAAAATGTCTATTTTCTAGGAGTCTATATCTCAATTGGGCTCCCTTCATCCCAGATCTCATAAATTCTATAGGCTTCTCATTTCCTACCTTATCTTTTTGTGACAAGACTATAACTATTGTGTCCTTAGAAGCGAAAGAATAAATGTTGAAGTTCTTGGAATGGTCTGGGCATGTCAACATGGGTGCAATGGTGATAGCATATTTGATCCACTGGAAAGCCTCCATGTTTTCTTCATTACATATTATACCTGCATCCTTTTTTATCATATCATTAATGGGTTTGGCAATCTCAAAAAAATTTAGAACAAATTTTTTTATAATTTTTTTTGTAAAAAAAGGACCTGACCCCTTTTATATTTTTTGGGGCAGAATATTCGTAATGGCCTCTGTCCTTTGAGGATCAATACTTATTCCTTATTTAGAAACCATGTGTCCTAGTAGCTTACCATGGGTGGTCCTAAACAAGTACTTCTTGGGATTAAGAGATATCCCATATTATTTGCATATTTCAAAAATTTGAGACAGATGAGAGAAGTGATCAGCTAGATTTTTGAATATACTGTGATGTCATCCAAGTATACCACTATGATCTTGAACATCAGTCCTTTAAAAAAAAATTCCATGACCCTTTAAAAAGTGGTATAAGAATTCATACGCCCAAAAGTTATTCTTTGATATTCGAATGTTTCCCATGGTGTGGTAAATGTCATTTTATACCGACCCTATGGATTGACTAGGATCTGATTATACCCTAAGAAATCATCTAGTAAGGATATTATGGCTGACCCTACCACTGCCGATAGGAGTTGTTCCATATTAGGAAGGAGGTAGTTATCTTTGAGGAAATTTTTGTTTAATTTCCTGAAGCCAACGCATAGCCTGATTTCCCATTTCTTTTTGTGATAGGGACTAAGTTTGCTATCTAGGATGAGAATCTCAATTTTTTTTATTTTTTTGCATTTAATAGCTTATTTACCTCTCTTTGCATGATGGGATATAGGGGGGTATTAAATTTTCTCTACTTCTACCTAAAAGGTTTAGTACCTTCTCATAGAGGGATAATTTGGGTAATGACATCGATATAATAGGAAGAGGAAAATGAAGATAAAACCAAGCGCTTGAAAGAGTTCATCATCTCGTCCACCACTTCTATGATGAATGTTATGGTTAAATATATGGTGGACACCTGAGAAGGTTTAAAAAAAACTATTTTTTGGTGGGAATATTATCCAAAGCGAGAAAAAAACAAAAGACAGTGCTCAACTATATATGGAGAGCAACACCAAACTAAACAAGAGACACCAACCAAGAAGATCAAGATAAAATAGGGTACACAGACCCAAAGCTAGAAACATCACAAACTCTAAAAGGAAAGGGTACACAAACCCAAAACTAGAAAACAACATGAAACCAACACAACAAGCCTCAAGAAAAAATTCCCCTAAATAATATAATAAAGGAACATGAAAATTTCTTTATGAATTTTTACCTCTTCTTAAAATTTTCTTCATTGAAGCAAGGAGTTCACAATATAGGAAGGGTTCATCATCAAATTTTTGAGCAAACTCGCTCACCACTATTACCTCCACCTGATGAGTTGATACCTTGCAATTTGGGCATTTGCATCCTGGCTCCAACCATATTTCAAACAAGGTTTGCCACTCAGATCCTTTAGAACTTAGACCCTTTTTGGGTAAGCATCCTTTCTTCTTAACACTTGCCAACTTCAGCCAAGCATTTCTTTTGAAGTGACTCAAAATACAGAGTCTCAGACAGTATGGTAAAAATGAGGGACAAAGCCTCAAGAGGAAGATACTCCTCATTCATAAGACAAGAGACTTGATTAGGATAAGTGGAAGCTTATGGACTATTCAAAATATTTCTAGGGCCATGGGATGGTTGGCCTTTATTTTTATTGTTGCCCACATTAATCTCAGATTTCTCTTGACTCTCAGTGTTGGACTGGTAACATGAGGGACCAGATCTAATGGGGGATGGAGGGGCATCACAAAATTGGTCTGAGTATTTAGTAGGGATATAGGGGGTTTAGGGTCTCTAGAAAAATTTGTAACTGTGGTTTTGGTGACTTGGTCACTTAGAGGTAAGAAAGGATTAGGACTCTCAATTAAGGGGTGTACCTGATTGAGAATATCCTTATTATGTGAAGGAACCCAAGGCTGAGTTGTTGATTGCTTTCCCTTATCAATCTGGTTCTTTCAATGGAAATATTGCATAGTATTACCACTTTCTAGGCCTTTCTTATCACGAAGTTCATAAATTTTTATTTCTTTCCTCAGAGATGGGAATTGAGTTTTGAGGTGTCCCTATTTTTGGTATTCAATGTAAAATGCTGATTTTTTTTCATACTCCACTACTTATCGCCTACGATAGGACCTTGAAGTGAGATCAACGTAGGTGGGGAGCTCTGAGTCTAGATTTGTAGTGACACAAATGTAGGTATAAATTAGTTGGGTTCTTGCTTTAGTAGTCGAATCTATGGCAACCAGTTCTCCAATGGTTTGAGCTATGCCTTTAAGAATCCCAATGTGCCAAATCAGAGCTAGCAGACCAGGAAGTATGATCCAAATTGATATCATATTTATGCTCCGATTCTTAGGGTTAAAATACTCTCCCCACCTTCTAAATAAGTGAGTTCTTCGATCGAAGAACTAGGGTCCGCCAGTGAGGATTCGACCTGTATCCTAAGGGTTATTTAATATAATCATGAAAAAACCTCTAGGAAGGGCAACCACCTCCAAATTGCCACTGAAATGCCATTTTGTGAAAGCCTATTTTTGAACAGAATCGATGTTTGGATGCACACCAGCAAACTTCCCGACCAAATATAGGGATTCTTAAAAAATCAAAGGTGCCATTACCTCAGGTGGAATGATGACCTCTCTACCAAAAATTATGAGAGGGATTGAGTCTTGATTTATGGGTATGGATGGCCCTGAATTGAATCAAACTATATCTGTAAAGGAATCAAAAGGGGCATTCCAAGGAGGGTTTGACTCAGAAGGGGAATTCCAAGGAGGGTTTGACGGGGGTTTCCTCCCAACCCTGAAGGTTTCCAAGTTCCCATCTAGATTTTTAGCATCTTCTTCATTGTCGATATCCTCGTCGTCGATTGAAGGTCCGCCATGGTTTTTAGTCCCATTTAGTCGCCCACCTTGTAGTTTGCATGATTTATCACCCTTAGGAAAATCAATTTTCTGAGTATCCCTTTATCCTAGAGAACTACTTGACATGCTCCGTCACGCTAACCCTAACCCTAAATCCTACACCCTACAACCAACGCACAATAAAAAATATTTTGACATGTATATTTTTATGAAAAAATAATAATTTATACCCTATCTATCAAATAAAGAATGACATGGAGGGGGGCTCTGCAGGTGACTTCCTATATAAGTCTTGTTCCTCTTCCCTGCATTCCTCTCTTGGCCCTGTCCTAGCTCCCTGTTCCTATCTTAGCTTCCTTGAAACTTCTTTTCCCTTCCTTCTTGGCAAGATGGTGTTGTAGACAATCTCTTTGGGGTGGGAGATAACTGATCCAATGTTCTAGCCCTTTCCATGCCCTGTGGTGGGGTTTTCCTTTAGTGCTTGGTGCCTAGGATGGATTTGGGTTCTTCCCTGCGAGTTTCCCTGGGTTTCTTGGGTTGTTCAAGAATTTTTTCCTTGAATTTCCTAGTTTTTCCTAGGTTTTTTAGGTGTCTTCTTGATGTTTTCCCTTGGAGGATCTTCAGTTGTGAAATGTTGGGGCTGTAGGAAAGTGGCTTCATGAGAATTTTTGCACAACATCCTTTTGGTATTGGGGAGGACCATGTGCTTTCTTCTATGACTCTGCTCTTTGGAATTGATGTTGTGAGTCCAGTGGGATTTTAGTTTCTTTCGTGGCCTACCTGGCAAACCTCTTGTTTCCTTGTTGTTGTTTCCTTGTAGGACTTCCTCATCTGTTTCCCTAAATCTATTCATTAATGATGCTGAAGACTATCTAGGATTTCTAACTGCATCCTTTTTGTTCAAGCTTTATCATCTACAGTTGGGCTTCCTCGTGATTCCTTCCTCTTATGTTCCTTGGGAACTTTCCTGTTCTATTCCTATGGTGTGTTTTTTTGCTTTTGCTGCTTCCTCTGTTGGGCTAGCGTTCTTGAAGGCTTCCTTATTCATTGCATGAGGACTTCATCATCTATGGAGTTCCTTAATATGCTGACCCACTTTCTAGGCCTACGATTCAATGCTCGAGTATTTTATAGCCTGAAGAAATCCTCTAATGGTTGTTCCATCTTCCAGGCTTGCAAGGGACTCATTTTTTTGTAGCTTGAGTGATCCTATGGTGTCCTTTGTTACTTCTCATCCTTGTCTTGGTAGGATTTACTGTAATCTCAGTTTCTCTACTCCACATTTTGATGCAGGGTGGTTTTTCTACTATTGGTTGGTTTTCCCCAGCGTGGGAAGTTGTTTGTATCTTGGTTTCTAGTTTCCTAGGAGTGGTTTGGTGCCTAGTTTCTTTTCCTAACCTTGGGATGTTTCAAATTTCAAATTTAAGTGCTTGTTTTTTTTTCCACTTATGGGAAGTTTCAAATTTGATTTTAGGCAAGTTTCTTCTATCGCCTTATCCTTTCCCACCTAGTGGTTTTTCAAAATTTTCTCCGCATGATTTTCCTAAAAGGGTTCCTCACTTCCATCCTTAGCGCTTTCCTAAATGTGTTCTTCAAGGCTTTCCTCAAGCATTTCCTGATGTCCATCCTTGGACTGTTGCTCTTGCATTTTGATGTAATTAGGTTTTGGGATCCTTGATAAAAACCCACTTTTAATTCAACTTAACTTACCAAAAAAAAAGAGTGACATCGTTTATTAAATTTTAAAGGTTAAATTTTAAAACATATTTTAATAAGTTTAAAGTTTTTAATTTTTTTTTATAATAAATTTAAACTTTATACTTAAGTGATATCATAATAAAGTTCAAGTTTAAAGTTATAATAAGTTTAAGTTTAAACTATATGAAATTTAAAAACTTTGAACTTATTAAAATACATATTAAAAGTATCTAATAACTTTAAACTTTATAATAATATATAAATTAAAATTTTATATAAAATTTAAAATTATTATAAAAAATAAATAAAACTTAAAATTTAAAAGTGTTGGGACCATGAACAAGAGTGGAAGCATGTCAAGCAGATAACAAAGGGAAGAGAGGAGTCCACTGTCACTTCTTGTATAGTCGATGAGTGGCTAAGTGGTGGGCATTGGGAACTTGGTAGTTGACCCTCGAGTAACTAAGTGGGGGGTATTGGGCACATGTTAGTTGGTCCTCGAGTAGCTAAGTGGTGGGAATTGGGTACTTGGTAGTCAACCCTTGGTGGTGGACCTCCTCCCAGACAATTGTCATGCAAATACAACAATCACTTGAATCCACATTTCCTTTCTTTTCTTTTATTTTCTACTCAGATTTGATAGTCGATAGTTGGTAACCATTCACACTTGCCCTTGGACTTTTACCCCCATAATCATCATATCCCTTTGAAATTTGTATGGAAATTATGATGAATTCAGGCAACTATAGAGATGAAGGATCTGGGGATTGTTCTAGTGAGATTTGCCCTCTCTAATTAAGGATTTGGACTTACTTTGATAACAAATATTGTGATAATGTCACCTTTTATGGGACCAAAAACCCTTGCAGCTAGTACACTCTTCAGTATCACTATCCCCTGATTAACACCAAGATTTGATTATTTCAACAAAACACATAAAAAAAAAGCAAATAGAAGATACACTGATCCATTACTTTTAATCACAATTTTATCAATATAGAAATACAATATATTTTATTTTGGAGGGGTTGTGTTAGTGCTAAAGTTAAGAGATAATTAAGTGTGACATCAATGGGCAATGGGTAATGCACCTTCAGAGGGAACTCTAACTTTTATTGTTAAAACAAGTTGATGGTCAAAGCAAGTCGATGAGGACATAACCGAGGACAACTCCAAGTATGAAGGAGAAGTAGAAAGTGATCACCTACAACCTCAACCAACAATTTTTGTGTTGTTAGTTCAAGGGGAGACAAGGCTAGGAATCTTCACTTAACATGTGATGACCTTGTTTTTCTCTATTAACCCATTAAAAAAAACTAAAATTTTATTTATATAAAAAAAAATTGACCCATATGGGATGGGTGTGTTAGGAATGAAGCCTAATTATGAGGAGGCTAAACAAAGAAAGTTTCTAGATTTACTGCAGGACGGGCAGGGAAAGTTTCCAAATTTACAATCTGTTAGTCTACCAGAAAAAGTTTTTGGATTTACAACAGGACAGCCAGGGAATTTTTTTTTGTTTTTATCCCAAAATTAGATGCTGGGAACTCAGTGTTAATCTTGGAATGTATTAAGAAAAGTAGTTTGTTTTTCTATTTTTTTCTTATATATAGTTGTGAGGAAAAATAGAGAATACTATGACAATGAGAAAATTACTGTGTTGATTCCTTGTAAATATAGAGAGGAAATTATAGCAGATGTTTGTTGTAGGTTGTAACCCTCTATTGCTTGGATTGAGAAAGAAAGGACTGAAAATTCTCGATGGATGTAACCCACATTGGGTGAACCACGTTAAAATCATTCTCTTCTACTGTGTGTGTTTGTCTTATTTTGTTAATTATGCTGTTAAAGTTTGAAACACTATAATTGTTTTTCTATATTTTATATAGTGATTTACTCTAACAAGTGGTATCAGAGTGGTTGTTTTGTTGGGTGCACTTGACAGAAGGAGAATTTTTGGATCAAGTGGGAGCAATGGCGGGAAGAAGGGAGGTTTAGAGTTAAAAAAATCAATGGCAGAACTTTCAATTCTGGAAGATGCGGATGGAGGATTACTTGTACCAGAAGGATCTTTATTTACCTCTTGAGGGGGAAACAGAGAGACCTTCAACTATGTATGATGAGGAGTGGAGTCTCCTTGATAGAAAGGCATTGGGTACTATGAGGCTGTGCTTGGGAGCCACCGTAGCCTTCAACATATCTGATGAAAAGACTACCAAGGGATTCATGGATAAGTTTGCCAAGATGTATGAGAAACCATCAACATCAAATAAGGTATTCTTAATGAAAAGGTTATTTAACATGAAAATGAGTGAAGGAGGATCTGTGCATGATCATTTAAATGAATTTAATACTGTCACTAATCAATTGCATTCAGTAGGATTGGATTTTGATGATGATCTTAGGGCCTTATTAATCTTATGCTCTCTTCTAAAAAGTTGGAACAGTTTGGTAATTGCGGTAAGTAACTCTGCTTCGAGTTCAAATAAATTAGAATTTGATGATGTGGTTGGTGTGATACTCAGTGAGGACATGAGAAGAAAAACCACAAGAGAATCATCTAGCACCACCTTAACTATTGAGAATAGAGGAAGAGAAAGAGGCAATATTTCACATCGTGGTAAATCCAAAGGCAGATCCAAATCACGTGGAAAAGTACAGTGTTGGAACTGTGGCAAAAAAGGTCATATCAAGAAGGATTGTTGGCAAAGAAAGGGTGATGGAAATGAAGGTAATGATAATAATGGTAACACTTTAGAAGCCAATATTACTAGAAAAATTCTACAAGATGCTTTAATCTTATCTCTTGATAGAAATAGTGATTATTGGGTAATTTATAGTGGTGCTTCATTCCATGCTACCTCACATAAGGAATACTTCATAGATTATGTTTCTGGAGATTATGGACAGGTTCTATTGGGAAATGACCAACCATGTAAAATCATGGGTATTGGAAAGATTTTGATTAAATCCCCAAATGGATGTCAATGGGCTCTTAAAGAGGTGAGACACATACCAGATTTAAAGAGAAATTTTATATCGGCAAGTAAGCTTGATGGTGAAGGATACACGGTTGCATTCGGAGAAAATGCTTGGAAAATTACTAAAGGTTCATTGATAGTAGCTAGAGGTAAATTGGTGGGTACTCTTTATTTACTTACTGATTTTTCTCACTGCTCCATGAATTTAGTTTCTACGGGTGAGAGTGCATCTTTGTGGCACCAAATACTTGGCCATATGAGTGGAAAAGGTATGGAAATTTTACATTCAAGAAAGTTATTGCCTAAGTTAAAAGAGATTGATTTGGAATTTTGTGAGGATTGTGTTTATGGTAAAGCAAAGAGAGTTAGATTTCTCAAGGATGGCAAGGAAAGGAAGAAAGATAAATTGGAGCTTGTGCACTCAGATGTTTGGGGCCCAGCTCAGGTAACTTCTCTTGGAGGTTCCTCTTACTATGTACTTTTTATTAATGATGCAACAAGGAAAACATGGATATATTGCATTAATAATAAAAGTGATGTTTTTAATACCTTCAAGAATTGGAAAGCATTAGTTGAAAATGAAACTAGAAAAAGGTTAAAGTGTCTAAATTCCGATAATGGTGGAGAATATTGTAGTAGAGAATTTGATGTGTTTTGTTCTAAAAATGGAATTAGAAGAATAAAGGTAGTTCCAATAACACCTCAAGAAAATGGGGTTGTTGAAAGAATGAATAGAACCATCATGGAGGGTGCTAGGAGCATGAGAATACATGCAGGCTTACCATTATTTTTATGGGCTTATGCTATTGATACTGTAGTATATCTGATTAATAGAGGACCGTCTAGTGCCTTGGATGGAGGAATTCTGGAAGAGCTTTGGATAGGTAAACCAGTAAATTATTCTTTCCTTAAGGTATTTGGATGTGAGGCTTTTATGCATATGGAAAAAGAGAACATAAATAAGTTAGATGCTAAGGCCCAAAAGTGCTATTTTATTGGTTACGGTATTGATGGCTTGGGTTACAGATTATGGGATTGTGATAACCGAAAATTCATTAGAAGTAGGGATGTCATATTTAATGAAAAAACTTGTATAAATATCGGTTGCAGGGAAAGAAACAGAAAGAGGAAATTACTGAATACATAGACTTTGATGGACACATAGAAAAGGTAACTCTAAAAGTGGTAGAAGATCAAAATGTATAGCAACAACAACAAGCACCTTAATTTCCATAAAGTGTTGTTAGAAGATCTATCAGGATAAGTAAAATTCCTCAACGTTTCTCTGATTATGTTTTGTATACTGATCTTTGGTGAGCCAGAATGTTTTCAGGAAGCATTACATATGGATACCAGGAATAAGTGGGAGCTTGCTATGATTGAAGAAATGGACTCTTTATTCCACAACCAAACTTGGGATTTGGTTGAGCTACCCAAAGGTAAATAGCTTTGACCAATAAATGGGTGTATAGGATTAAAGAGGAGAATGAAGGGCATAAGAGATACAAAGCAAGACTAGTGGTCAAGGGATTTGCTCAGAAAAAAGGTATTGATTTTGATGAGATTTTTTCTCCAGTTGTAAAAATGACCTCTATTAGAGCTATTTTGAGTCTTATAGCTAAAGAAAATTTGTATCTAGAGCAATTGGATGTGAAGACAACATTTATTCATGGTGATTTGGAGGAGGAAATTTATATGCACCAACCAGAAGGCTTTTAGGTGAAAGGTAAAGAGGATTGGGTATGTAAACTGAAAAAGAGATTGTATGGGTTAAAACAAGATCCTAGACAATGGTATTTAAAATTTGATAAGTTCATGGCTAATCAAAGGTTTGAAAGATGTCAAAGTGATCACTGTGTATATTTAAAGCAAAGCTGGAAATGGTAACTATGTTATTTTGCTATTGTATGTGGATGACATGTTAGTTGCAGGAACAAATATGCAAGATATAAACATGCTCAAGAAGAAGTTGGCTAAATCCTTTGCAATGAAGGATTTGGGAGAAGCCAAAAAAATCCTTGGTATGAGGATAACAATAGACAAGGAGAGTCACACTCTGAAATTATCACAAGTAAAATACATTGAAAAAGTGCTTAAGAGATTCAACATGAACAATGCAAAGTCTGTTGCTACTCCATTGGCAAAGCATTTCAAACTCACCAAAGATTTGTGTCCCAAGACACAAAAGGAATAAGAGCATATGGCTAAGGTTCCCTATGCATCAATGGTTGGAAGCTTGATGTATGCAATGGTTTGTACAAGACCAAATATTGCCCACGCATTGGGAGTAGTGAGTAGATTTATGAGTAATCCGGGAAAAGGACATTGGCAAGCGATAAAATGGATACTCAGGTGATCTTGATGGTGGAAGGAGCACTACTGGCTACATATTTACTATAGGAGGAGGAGCGGTTAGTTGGATTTCTAAACTCCAACACGTAGTTGCCCTTTCAACCACTGAAGCTGAATATGTTGCTACTACAGAAGCAAGCAAAGAGATGGTTTGGTTGCAAAGACTGATGGAAGAACTGGGGAAGAAGCAAGAGGATAATATGTTGTGGAGTGATAGCCAAAGTGCTATACACCTTGCGAAGAATTCGACATTCCATTCAAAAACTAAACACATCAAACTCAGGTATCATTTCATTAGATCAGTAGTGGAAGATGGATCTTTGAAATTAGGGAAGGTTCACACATCACAAAATCCTGCTGATATGCTTACAAAAGTGGTGTCAAGAGAAAAGTTGAGCTTTTGCTCAACTTTAGTTGGCCTTAAGGAATAAGAGGCCATGATGAGAATTTTTCAGTCCTTGGTTGCAGTATGGTGCAATGGAATTAGTCTCCAAGTGGGAGATTGTTAGGAATGGAGCCTAATTATGAGGAGGCTAAACAAAGAAAGTTTCTGGATTTACTGCAGGACGGGCAGGGAAAGTTTCCAGATTTACAGTCTGTTAGTCTACCAAAAAAGTTTTCGGATTTACAACAGGACAACCAGGGAAAGTTTTTTTGTTTTTATCCCAAAATTAGATGCTGGGAACTCAATGTTAATCTTGGAATGTATTAAGAAAAGTAGTTTGTTTTTCTATTTTTTTCTTATATATAGTTGTGAGAAAAAACAGAGAATACTATGACAATGAGAAAATTACTGTGTTGATTCCTTGAAAATATAGAGAGGAAATTACAGCAGATGTTTGATGTAGGTTGTAACCCTCTATTGCTTGGATTGAGAAAGAAAGGACTAAAAATTCTCGGTGGATGTAACCCACATTGGGTGAACCATGTTAAAATCGTTCTCTTCTTGTGTGTGTTTGTCTTATTTTGTTAATTATGCCGTTAAAGTTTGAAACACTATAATTGCTTTTCTATATTTTATATAATGATTTACTCTAACAGGGTGTGGCTAGAGCCCACCTAAATTATTAAAAAATATATATTTTAATTTTTTTTTGTTTTAGTAAAATAATTGTTTAGTTATATATTTAACATAAAAATAATTATATTTAAAAAATATTAAAATTTAAAACTATATAACATTTTTAAAAAGGCTATAATTACTGAAAATAAGGTTACCGGGTGTGGGTTTGTGGGTGCGGGTGTGATGCCTGCAAAAAATAGGGTTCATTGAGTTTGGATGCTATATATATATATATATAGTCCATTAGATAGATATTGACATCAAAGTTAAAAATTTAAAATATTTTTTAAGAAGTTTTTTTTTTAGTTTATAATAATTTTAAACATTATTATAATATATATAAATTAAAAGTTTATACTTAAGTGACATCATAATAAAGTTCAAGTTTAAAGTTATAATAAGTTTGTATTCGAGAAAAAGACACACCATTACAAATATAATTAAAACAAAAAGGAAATGTTCATTTTATGTTTTTTATTTTTCTTTTCGGTTACAATATAAAATCCTCACAATATTGTACAATAATCGATGGATCGATTCTCTTTCGCAAGTGAAAAATGGTGCAACTGTCTTCTTCTACTACAACATTGATTGACGAGTTTCTTGTGACCGCCACTTCATAGGATCTTAATTTTATTGGTTGTGGGTCTAGATCTATGTTAGATCCATTGAATGTGTTAAATCTGCATCAAGGGTTGCCTGGATCTGGTGGATCTACATCTAAATATGATAGATCAGGTGGATTTGAATCAGTATTTGGATCTGCTAGCTTTGAATCTATGTACTTGCACACAAAAAAATTACAAACATATCAATAGAATATATTGGGCCTCTCAATGTGAGGCTCAAATTTAAACAAGTAAACTAAAGTATGCAATAAATGAGTGAAAGTGTATATAAAGAAAGCAAATTTGTGAACAATCTTACCTTTTTTCATGACTTTTGTTGTTGTGGTGATGCATTGTCCTACCTCTGAATTCAGTTTAGAGTTTCATCAATGTGCGTTTATGTGTTCCATCCTCATCGCAATGAGGGCAAAGGGGGTGTATTTATATAATTTCCAAGGGGAATGGATAGGGGAGTGACTCAGCCAATTATGTGATGTAACTACAAGTCTTATTTTTGCATTTATTTTATCAATAAAGATGCATATTTGCAAAAATAAGATAAGCTCACCTCATGATTATCACCATATATGTATGTACATTAAACTACGTGTGCATGATGAATTAATTAGATGTGCATATTGAGTTAAATGATCCTATTGAACCGAGTGTGCATGTTGTGCATATTGAACTAAGTGACCATGTTAAACTAAGTGTGCATTTGAAATATCCCATGTGTGGATGAAGGTGCAACTATGAGTTACTAGAGTTCAACTATGGAAAAATGACGATTCTTTCTTATATATGATTGGGATGGGGGATGGGAGGTGGAACTGGAGTCAACTGGGGATGATGTGGCCATGGGGGATGGAGGGGTGAATGGTTGTGTAGCTTAGGTAATAATTAATCAATTATTTAATAAATAAATAAATTAATTAATTAATACTTAGGCAAATGAATATTAATTTAATATTAATTAATTTAATTAATATTTATTTATTTTTATTAGTACGAGTTTTGTAAGGGACCCAAAACCTTATATACAAGCTGTAAGGAGGATCCCATGAAGGTTTGACTCCCTATAGGACAAGCCAAAATTGGACCAAACACATGGTACATAAGCTAAAAAATAGCCAAGATTAATTAATTTAGTTAATATTAATTATACTAATTAATTATGATTAATTAGCATTTAATATGATTTATTTTGGTATCTTTAGTTGACCCTTTTGTATCATGTTGTGTGAAAACGCAATGCGATACAAAAATATATGACACCTGTAGTTGATGGATGAATGAATGATGGATGCAACTTTTGTGTTTGAGGGGTTAAAATTTGATTTCCCCAAATCAAGAGTAATGTGGGATGCCCCAGTGATGAAGAGGACAAATATATTTGAATCTTGTCATTGAAAAATTGATGAGCACATACAAATGCTAACTAATAACTAAACTATTGAGACCTAGACTCTGTATGCTAGAAACTATGTTAATGTGACCTGGAGTCACTGTGCAAAAATTGAAATGATATTATACGAATGATAGTCTCGGACAAGGTTCTTGGACAAACGTCAAGTCCAACATGGGTGTTTGATTATTAAACTTGTTTGGAGTGATTTTTTTGGTATTTTCTATCCCCTCAAGTGGTGAGTCGATGGATGATAGAATGGATGACAACAATGAGGTGATTGACCATAGTGGGATTTGGCATGGATTGGATGGACAAAGTGTGGCTAGTCGTGGTTTTGGTTTTTCTGTTATATTTTTTTTATGTGATGGAGGATGGATGGAGTGTAGGATCAATCAATAACATAAGTTACCCTTTTGCATTTTTATTTTGGATTAATATGGATCCAATTGTATACTTGATTGCTTATAGTTGCTTTTGTTGTTGCATGCATGCTTTTTATTGTGTTATTACAATTTTATTCTGTGTATCTTTTATCATGAGTGTTTATTTTATTTTGTGTTTGAAACAAGTGTTCTTATGGTAATCTACCCATTCTATCAGATTGCATGGATAACTAGTTTTTGCAACCTCTAGGTGACTAGAGTAGATCAGTAGTATGAGGTTCATTCGAGGGTCGAGGTCATGCAAGCAAGGAAGTCTAATCTATGAAAGATAGCACATTACCTAGAAGGAAATTTGACCAAAGGGATTTTGTACCTTTGGAGTGTTTCAACTGAAATCTAAATATGACCAAAGAGGTTTGGTGCCTTTGAAGCCTATAAACTAAAATATGAATGTGACCAAAGTGATTTGGTGTCTTTGGAGCCTTTGAACTAAAATTTGAATGTGACCAAAGGGGTTTGGTGCCTTTAGAAAATTTGAACTAATGTAATTATGTGTGTCCTTATGGTAATCTACTCATCCTACTGGATTACATGGATAACCAATCACTATAACCACCAGGTTTCTAGAGTAGATTATTGGGTACAAGGTTCACTCAAAAGGTTAGTAAATGTATTTTATGGGGTTGATAAAATGATATGAAAGTAAAAATAATCTAGAAATAGGAAAGGAAATCTAAGCTACAAACATGAAAGTAACTCTAAGCTATGAAAGCAATAAATGACATGAAAGTAAATTTAATTTATGAAAGCAAGAAAGAACATGAAAGTAAATCTAATCTAAGCATGAAAGTAAATCTATGCTATGAACATGAAAGTAAATGCTAGTCTATGGCTCTACTTTTTCCTGAGCAGAATGGAGCTCTAATCTAATCTAAGATATGAATATGCAAGGAAAGTCTAATATATGGCTCTGCTTATTCTCAAGTAAAAGTGGAGGAGATATAATATTCAACGAGTGTCCTTATGGTAATTGATTCATCCTATTGGACTGTATTGGTAACCAGTAGCTACAATCATCAGGTTTCTAGAGTAGATCACTGGGTACAAGGTTCACACGAGAGCCTACATTAGAAAAGTAATAAAAGCTAATATAGGAAAGCAAGAAATTGCATTAAAGTAAAGCTAAGCTAGAAAGCAAGTGAATTGCATGAAAGGAAATTTGACCAAAGGGGTTTAGTGCCTTTGGAGCCTTTAAGCTAAAATTTGAAAATGTTGACCAAAGGGATTTAGTGCCTTTGGGACCTTTGAATTGAAATGTGATCAAAGGAGTTTGGTATGGTTGAGGCCTTTGGATATTTTGAATTTGAAATTGGAATTTGAACAAAGGGTTTGGCGCCTTTGGAGCCTTTTGAACTAGGATTGATTATTTGCTAGTATTGACAAAACCATACTGAAGTCTTGATGGTAAGGCAAAGTGCTTGATTGATTGATTGATTAAACCTTTTGTTGGATCGGTGGAGAAGGTGCATTACCTAAAACAACCAGGTTGATGATTGAATATGACTGATGGGGAAGGTGTGATACCTTGAGCACCCCCAATTGGTTAATTATTATTTGAATGAGTGATGGGGAAGGTGTGATACCTTGAATATCCCCAAGTTGATTGATGACTTGATGTGACTAACGGGGAAGGTGTGATACCTTGAACATTTCCAAGTTGTTTGATTATTTTCTTGGTTGATGGATTGATTGATGTGATTTGATTGAATTGATTTGATTGATTAGAGGGAAGGTGTGATACCTCGTGTATCCCCAAGTTGCATTGATTGTATAATGTAATTGATGAGGGAAGGTGTGAGACCTTGATTTCTCCCAAGTGGGTTGATGGTTGGATTGTGACCTATGGAGAAGGTATGATATCTTGAACACCCCTAAATTGGTTGATTTTTGTTTGATTGAGTGAGAATTATGCTTGATTGATGGGGAAGGTACGATACCTTAAACATGCACAAGTTTCATTGATTGCATGATGTGACTGATGGGAAAGGTGTGAGACCTTGATTTCCCCCCAAGTCAATGGATGCTTGTTTGATTGATTGATTTATGAGGAAGGTGTTATACCTTGATTTCCTAAGTTAGTTTATGGTTGTGTGATTGATTGATTGATAGGGAAGGTGTGATACCTTGATTTCCCTAATTTTGTTGATGGTTGTGTAATTGATTGGTTGATTGAATTGATATAATTTGATTGATTATTTGGGAAGGTGTGATACCTTGAAAATACACCCATTGTTTGATTTATTAATTCTTGTGTTTTATTTATGGGAAAGGTGTGATACCTAAAAAAATCCCCAAGTTCCTTTATTGCTTGATGTGACTGATGTATGGAGAAGGTGTGATACCTTGAATACCCCTAATTTTGCATTGTGTGTGATTGATTTATTGATTTGATTAATTTGATATAATTAATGGGAAATGTGTGACATATTGAATACCATCAAGTTGGTTGATTTCTTGATGTTGGATTGATGGGGAAGGTGTGATACCTTGAGCACCCATAGTATGCATTGATTACTTGATGCTAGATTGGTGAGGAAGGTGTGATACCTTGAACACCCCTACTGTACATATATTACTTGATGTTGGATTGGTGGGGAAGGTGTGCTACCATGACCACCCCAAATTTGTATTATACTTGATTGATGTGATGAAATCGAGTGAATGTTTATGGATAGAAGAGATGTATGCATATGAATTTTATTGTCATTTAAAAAATGTTTAAACACATCCTTATTCATGAATTTAATCAATTAATCAAGGGCATCAATCCAATTGTATTGACATAAATGGGGAATGGATGTGAGTGTATGCACTGTAATATTTTGTAAGCAATGTACTACTATGGATACTAAGATGACATGAATTGTTATTTTGCTTGTACAAGAAAATGAGAATCTAAAAGTGCTTTTAGGAAGCTCAAACAACCTAGTGACATCAATAAAAATCATCTATTGATAATATAGGCATTTGAAGAAAGTAAGACCATCCAGGTTATTCAAATTGATAAAATTCCAATGTGTGTGAAGTGATTGTTTATTTTTAATTTTGGGTGAGGTTGGACTCATCATTTGTGACTTATTCCAATAAGCTAGCTCATCCGCAACTGTACATAGGTCTATACAAAACAAAGTCACTAATATGATAGACTAATCACCATGTAGGGTGTACGCCACTACCAGTCAGGTGTCTATAGACCTAATGGAGGTTAACCCCATGATCTAAGGACTTGAGAATTCTAGGGATTCAAACTTTTATTTTCTTTTGTTTTTTTTTGTATTTTACTTTGTGCTTGTCCTTTTGCCAATCCTCAAGGTTAGACCATGTGCATGATAGGATGAGCAAGGGAAACCATTCGCTTTATGGCAATAGCAACTCATGAGTTTATCTTTCCTAGGCACCAAAATTTATTTAATATGTGATACATGTGCAAGATCTTAGAGAAAACTTAGGATTACTAGGAATACCTGTAGCACTCAAGGACTAATGACATTAAATGTAGGGTCTAGGATGAATAAGACACTAGGTATGGTTGAAAAACCAAAAGGACCTAAATATTTTTAAAACCATAGACTTGAAAAGGATAGAATATCATAGGTTTTTTATCGGTGAATGATATGGCATTAATGTGTACAATGAGGAATAATGCAAAACAGATACCATAGGGAAGATGCCCTTAATGAATGTGATAATATCAATCCTAGAAAATGGATAAAAGCATGCATCGAATGATAACCAAAGTATTATTGGTGATGATGTGAACTGAGATGTGTGTGTGAATGCAACATGCTTTGGAGTGGTGTGTGATTGATTTTGATTTTTGTGATTGTTTTGATTTTTTTGTGATTTTGATGATTTTGTGATGTTTCTTTTTTGAAATTTTGAATGATTTTGATTTTTTTTTGTATTTTGTTGTTTTGACTATGGGGAAGGTATGATACCTTGAGCATACCCAAATTGCTTTGTGTTTAGATTGATATTATTTATGGGGAGGTGCGATACCTTGAGCATCTCCAATTTTTTTTATGTTTGGTGACTATGGGGAAGGTGGGATACATTGAGCATCCCCGAACTATTTTGTAACTAGTGATTGTGGGTAAGTTGTGATACCTTGAATATCCCTAAGATATTTTATGTCTATGATGTGGCTGATGAGGAAGACGTGATATCGTGAGTATCCC
The DNA here is from genome assembly GCA_028583015.1 of Wollemia nobilis. Classification (NCBI taxonomy): domain Eukaryota; kingdom Viridiplantae; phylum Streptophyta; class Pinopsida; order Araucariales; family Araucariaceae; genus Wollemia; species Wollemia nobilis. The sequence continues at coordinate 19,794,673 of JAQPPZ010000521.1, forward strand.
CACTATGCATTATTTTTGATGTGATATAATTGATTTGATTGGGAGGAGTTATGGAAGTCAATGATTCATGTTGTGGTAAGGGGTTCTGGTAGATTATGAGGTTTTGATTATGTGGAGTGAGAGGACTGGCTATGGTAATGGCCCCCCTCTTGATGAGATGTTGAACCAAATTTTTAAATGCAATGCAATCATTAACATCATGATATTTTTGCCCATGGTAGACACAATAGTATTTTTCTTTGTATGATTTGGGCTTATGCTTATTTGGGTTCTCTAGTTTCATTATTAGTAATATAATTGATTGCACCTCATAGATCCTTTAAAATATGATTGAAATAGGTTCAAAAAGTGGGGTGTAATTGCGAGGGGGCCTAGCAGGATGCTTGGTGCAATAATCTAGTTGTGGATGATTTTGAAATTATGCCAGAGGTGGAGTGGCATGGTTTATGGGTTTCTAAGATGGATGTTGAAATTGTTGAGGTTGTTGAGGTGGAGGTTGATGAGGTTGTTGATGAATCAACTATAGCTCAATGTTTGTGATTCGATTTAAGATTTGTTGTAGAATTGGAGTGTGTTGATGACTCAATCATATTTCAATGTGGGTTAGTCAATCCAAAATATGTTGTAAGCCCAATGGAGGTGGTTGTTGGTATTTTTGGGGTGGTTTCTGCTATTGGGGAGTGGACTATTGGATGGAGGCTACAAAATTTTGGTGGTAACTAGTAGATGGTTGAGGTGGGTTTTGTGGTGGTTGGTGATGGATAGATGAGGGGTTTGTGGTTGAAGAGGCATTAATGCCTCTATAATAGGTGATAGGGTTGCCCATGATGGGGACTATGTGAAGAAGGTATCCTATGCAATTGTGGAATATGGGGGGTTTGGCCCCTATAGTAGTGGTTGGAGCAAATGAGATGAAGTGGGTGGAGTAGATGTAGGAAAATGAGATGCCACATTAACATAGGCTTAAGGATATTGGTTTGGGTTTGTAGATGTGAACATATGGCCTACATTAGGTTGGGTATTAGATCCCTCAAGTGGGAAGAATTTGACAAGCATGCTATACTTAGGATGTGAATTAGTAGAATAGGTTGCATGAGCATACACCTACTCTTGGGACATGGGGGATACCAAGTGGGGTGAACTGGTCAATGGTGGTAAGGATGGTCACGATGAATCTAGAAAGGGAAATTGATATTGAAGTGTTCATGTATTGTTAATGTCAATGAGGGTGATGATGAGGTTGATCAGGGACACAAGAGTCCTCAACCCAGTAGATGCAATAATGTTGGTGGAGATGTGGTGATATGTGGTACCCGAGTTATGTAACTCAAGTGTGTTGGAAATGGGTTTATGGGTGTAATTGGATAAGCTACCATGGGGTGGTTGGGAGGCTACCTCCTGTTGGATCAGAGGTGTTGTGGATGAATGTGGGGCTTTATTGGATTGGTCCATTGTGGATTGGTCTACAAATTGGGATTATGGTGTCATCGTGGCTTCGATTACTACTCTAATGCCAAATATAGGAGTCATCAATGTGTTGAAATACAAGTACCTTTATTTTTATGGAAGACATGCACCTCCTCTCTACTTTACTGATATAGGCATCATCTATTATTGTGAATACAAACACATTTATTTTGAATTTTGGGATATAGGCACCATTTATTATGAGGAATACATGCATATTTATTCTAACACTTGCAAGAGATTTTTTTTTATTTTTTGAAAAATAGGCATTGCTTTTTTTTAAATAATAATACAAGCACTTGTTGTATATGGGAGATAGGCACCTTATGTAGAATATATGCATCTTCAAAATTTTATCGATATGGGCATCTTTTTTGTGTTTGGGATATAGGCACCTTCTCTCTGTTGGAAATTTAGCATTCGTTGGATTGACTCGAAGATAGGTGTCTTTATTTGGTTTGAATATAGGTGCTTCTCCTTGGTGAAAAAGTCAACATCCATTGCCTGGACCTGTATATAGGTATTTTATTTCATGAGGAAGTAAATACCTATATACACATCTAGTTTTAAGTGCCATTCTCCTGGTAGGAGTTTGTCACATTCTTCATTCATTTATCCTCCTAGAAAGCGAAAAAAATACAGGGCACCATGGGCTTGTGCTTCATAGGCCTAGTTTAAATTAGTTGCCTACATATTACATTTAGGGCCATGCATCCTACAAAAATAAACACATAAAATACACATAAAAAAATAAGAATTGTGGCCTATGTCTGATAGACCTAGGTTACCCAAGCTACCTATAAATTGCATTCAGTGTACGTAATCTTGCAAAACCATAAATAAAACTAAAAAATAAATAAAAAGGCTACTCTAATTAAAAATAATAATATAGAATGTTTTTTATTTATTTATGCGAACGCATACGCATTTTTCAATTGCTAGAAAATAAATTTTCTTGTAAAGGGGTCTCTCCCATGCCTAATTTTGATTCAATTGTGTGGATTAGAGGTCTATGATATTGTTGTAAGTGATGACCATTGAATGTCAACACGATGTCGTTGCCATAAATGGTTTTGATGTGGATAACACCGTTGTTGATTATATCAACCACTTCATACGAACCCATCCACCTTTGCATGAGCTTCCCTTTCTACTCATTGAACCAATAATCGTAAAATAATATCCAATCTCCGTCATTAAACTATTTTAGCTATATGTGGTGGTCATGCCACTAGACCCTCTATTTCTACATGATTTTTATGATTTGCACCACATCTTGTTGGTAATAATCTAACTGGTTAAGTTGGTGAATATGTTCTCTTTACGTAGCATCCAAATTTAGGTTCAATTCTACAATAGTCCATAGGGTTTTAATTTCAAAATCGATTGGCATCATGATATTTTTTTTGTACACTAATTGGAATGGTGTAAATACAATGGTGGTTTTACAAGTAGTGCCATATGCCCAAAATGCTTTCGATAGATAAGTTTCTCACTCATTTTTGTGTTGTTGTACCATTTTGGTGAGAATGTTCTCCAACTCTTGATTTGTGACCCCCAATTTCCTATTTGCTTATGGATGATAGGAGGTAGTTTTGTTATACCGGATTTGATAATACTTCATCAATTATTGAATATTTTTCAAGGTAAACTGGGCCTCTTGTTCAATGGTAATTTCTATGTGAACACCAAACTTGGTGAAGATTGATTCGAAGTTGGCTACAATTTTTTCTTTTGCATATTGTAGTACCTACACTTCAATCCATTTAGTCACATAGTACAAACTAAAATATACCTTTTTTTGCCTGACTATAGATTTATTGGCCCAATAAAATCCATTCTCCACTTACCAAATAGTTCAATATGCACATGGGACTGAAGTGGCATCTCATACCAAAGAGTTGGTCTACCAATTCATTGATATTAATCACATTGGTTAACATGTTTGGCTGCATCTTTAAATAAATAAGGCTAAAATACCCAACTTGTAGAACTTTAAATGTAGTTCTCCTTCTTGCAAAATACCCACTGCATGGTTCATCATGGCAAGATTTTAGAATTTCTATAGTGCCATTTTTTGCAACACACCTACGCATGATTTGATTAGGCCCAATTTTAAATAGGTATTCATCAATCCATGAGAAGGCTGCACTTTTCTCAATCAAAGTTTGAGCTTATCAGAGTGAGAGTGTAGGAGATATTTTATTGGTAGCTAAGTAATTAGCCATATCTATGTACCAATAAAATTGTTCATCAAGATCAAAGAGATGCTCATCTAGAAATTGGTCTTCAATGGCAATGTGGTCCTGAGAAATTAATATGGAAATAAAATATGCAACAATATTATCCCTACTAGGTTTGTTAACAATGGTTACATCAAATTCCTATAAAATAAAAACCACTTGATAATTCTACCACTCACTGTAGGTTTAGTCATCATATATTTCATGGTTGTATGATCTGTGTGCACAAAAAATGTATAACCTGTAATGTATCAAAATTTATTGATAGCATGAAATACAGTAAGGAACTCTTTACCTGTAACAATATAGTTGAACTCAACACCTTTAAGATTTTTATTGATATAATAGATGGCATAAAATTCATATCCGTCCTTCTGTCATAGTGCTACCCCAATAGCATTATTGGATGCATCAACGTAACTATGAAAGGGGAGGTTCCATTAGGACCTCTCAACATAGGAGCAGTGGTTAGTTTTTCCTTTAAAATCTAAAATTCTTGCTCACACTCATTGGTCCAAATAAAATCAGTATTTTTTGTCAACAATGTATGTAGAGGTTTTACAGTTTTGTTAAAATCTTGGATAAAATGCCTATATTATCTAGTAGATCCTAGAAAACTATGGACATATCTTAGAGTTTAGGGAGTAGGTAGATTTTTAATTACTTCAATTTTTTATTTGTATATCTTAATCCCTTATGTAGATATGTGATGTCCTTACACTATCCCTTCTTGCATTAACATAAAATATTTTTTGTTACTAAGGGATAGGTTTGTTTCCTAATAATGTTGGAGTAATTTCTTTAGATTAACTATAGCTTATTCAAAATTTTCATCATAAATGGTGAAATCATCCTCATATACTTCTACAATATCTCTAATCATGTCTAAAAGTATACTAAGCACCACCCATTGAAAAGTGGTAGGTGCATCACAAAATCTAAATGGTAAGACTCGGTAAGCAAAAGTACCCCATGGACAATTAAAAGTGATTTTATCCTAATATTCATCCCATATTTGAATTTTATTATATCAACTAAACCCATCAAAGAATGAAAAATATTTTCATCCTACCAAGGTATCAAGGAATTGGTCAATAAATGGGAGGGAAAATGGTCTTTCCTAGTGGCTTTATTTAACATCTTGTAATCAACACAAATTCACCACTTGCTATTTTTCTTGGGCACCACCACTAAAGGTGATACCCATTGACTATATGATATAGGATAAATAAATCTAGCTAACAAAATATTTTGTAATCTAGCTTTGACAATTCCCTTAATTGTTGGATTCATCCTCCTTTGAGGTTGTCTTACCGGTCTTACATTATCTTCCAAATAGATTCTATGTGTGCAAAATTCGGGTATAATACCCCTCATGTCTTTGTAGTCCCATGCAAAAGTAGTTTGATGCTTGACTATTATTTACTTTAATTTATCCTCTTGAACAATTGACAACTCATTGTCAATATTCAACACTTTTCCAGGTGCTACGTCTATCAGTTTGACATAATTCTTATTGCTACCTACAAGTGGATATTCTAGAGGAGGATGTGAGGATTCTCCTTGTAAAAAATGTGTTATGACTTGATATTCATCGATGTAATCCTTTATCTCATATAGAGCCATTATTGGTTGAAGCATTGGCAAGGCATCAATATTTAAGACTTCAAAATTTAGTTCTCCCAACATATCAATGGACTGTGCAAGTGGATAAATGATTAAATTTTTGATATTCTGTCCATTTGAGATTGTCATTTGTCCTATCTTGAAATTTATATGAGCATCAACTATGGCTAGACAAGGTCATTCTAATATAAGTGGATAACCACCCAATCTCGATCTAGATTGCAAAATGAGAAAATCTATCAGATACTCCCATGCATATACTATTATAATAACATCTTCTATTATTCCCTCCAAGAGTATTGTAGATCGATCAACCAATTGGAGAACTATTTTGGTTGGCCTCATATTTGTGAGTTGTAGTTTTTGCATGGTTTCTTAGGGCTTGTTATTTATAGAAGATCCTAGATCTACTAATGTGTTAGGTAACTGTAATACTACAATTTGAACTGTTAACACTATGTTTCTTGGATCAAAGTACTTGGGATGGTAGATGTTTCTTAACATGAGATTAACCATATGACCTACCACATTAACTACTTTTGATGGTTTTCTTCTTGGTTTCATTACACATAACTATATAATGGCCTTCGTGTATATTGGAACATATCTAATGGATTTATAAAGAGGAATTGTGATTGTTAGGTTTTTTAAGCCTTACATAATGTCAATTTTTGGTTGCATTGGATTTTTGAATTCTTGTAGTCTCTTCGAGAAGGGTGGAATCCCTTCATTTTTGTGTTTTTTAACAGTTTTATTTTCTTCCACCTCCTCTACCAAAGGTGGTTGTTCTTCTACCTCTAATTCTACATACTCTTCCTCCACTATAGAAGGAGTTGGATCTACTCCTAATTTCCCACCTGATCTAAGATGTACAGGGTTGCAATATACTCTAACATAATACATAGAGATCATCTTTGTGTCTTCCTAATAGGTGGGCTGATTTTTCTTCTTTGAATTTGGAGTTGGTTGTGTAGGTAGCTGATTTTGCCTAGAGGTAGGAGGTGCCAGTAAACTAGGTTGTAGTAGGGCTTGAGTTGTGGTTTGTGGAGGTGAAGTCCACGCAATGTAATTCAACCATTGTGGTTCAAGTTTCTGGTATGGCATTTATGGATGTGGGGTATAAGGAATAGATCCTTGGGTGGTATTCATACAAGGTGATTCACCCCACCATCCCATATTGGGTATTTGAGTTTGCCCTTGGTTCATAAAATTGGATCTCCCATAGGGTGGCCCTCTTCCTAGCATACTATTTTCAGTAGGAAACTATTACCAATTTCTCCTATTACCATAAAATATATTTCTGCTACTTTAGGTTCTTCTTTTATATTTGCTATTTGTGGGCACAACCTCATTTTATGATCTTGTTGACAAATGGTACACACTCTTACTTTATTTTTTGGACACTCATTCTTACGATGTTTTCTTCTATATCTCAATAAAAAGGCCAATAATTCATCATTTTTCTACCTCATTTTTTGAAGTAGGAGTGTATCTAATTGGAGTGCAAGAGATGATACTATATCACTCTCTATGTATTCCAGCATATTACTTATTTTTACCTTATTTACAAAGGCTATGGTTTTCATGACTCGGTTGGTGGGTTTGCCTTTTCTTCTTGAATAATTTGACACAATTGTTGAATATCTAGTATTTGGTGTTGGTAAATGTCTCCTCTTGATAAAAAAGTTAAATATTCTAAGGATTCATTTGTGAACCCCTTAAGAATATGTTTCTTAAGGATTTCTCACCTAGTTTTACATTAGATGATATTTTAAGATTGAAGTTAAATCTATACCAATAATCTTCCAATGAATCTTCATCTCTTTGGAACATATCTAGGACTTCTTCCTTAGCATCTCATGCCCTACCAAAGTATTGGTATTAATATAGGAAGATTTTTTTCATATCCTCCTAGGTAGCAATATTTTTGTTCCCCAAATTGATGAACCAGTGTAGTGCTGAATCATATAGTGTAGAGGAAAATAATTTTAGTTTTTGGGCATCCAATTTTTAGTCCAATGATCTGCAAAGTACATCAAATTTGAAAAGGAATAGATTAGAGTTATTAGTTGGTAGTCCCCTAAAAGTAGGAAGAGGAGTAGGAGATATGTGTTTCATATTGTTTTCTCCTCTGGATTCTTCAATTGGAAAGTCAAAATCGGTTGAAGCCTCTTCCACCTCAACCATATTCTCAAATAATGTAGGTTCTACACTATCTACTTTCAAAGATTTTAACAAAGCGTTACACTTTTTTGTCTTGTCTTCTAATAATATTCCTAAATTTAAATTTAAAATAGTTCCCTCTTTCACTTCTTTTCGTAGTTGGGTGTTCAATAATTCTTCAGATGTTTTCTCTTTCTCTAATTATTTCCACCTTGGATAAATTTGTCCAAATATTGGATTAATATGCCAAGGTTTTTTAGGTGGAGATGATGGTGCAGCTTCAAGAAGTGTTTCATATTCTTCATAAGGTATTTTAGAAGGTGGTTTAGTTATTTATAGAGTGATTTCTTTTCTAACAAAGTTTCCATCCAATCATCTTAATCATGGTGGACTCATACAATATTAGGTATAAAATCTATAGGTAAACTAATATGAACTATAATTTTTAGGTTTGAATAAATTATAATTTTGAATACTATAGTTGGCACTCCCACAATGGTACCAAAATGATGAGCAAAAAATATGTTTTTGAAAATAGTTCTTTTTTGCTTCCATTTAATTTTATCAATTTGGAAGTTTGTAAAATTGTTGAGTACCTATGCAAAATATATGCCCCTAGTAAAGTGGAATATGAGTCCTATGTGTCCCTTTGGTTTGGTGGGGGTATGTTGTTTGTGTAGTTAAGTTCATCAAAACCAAAAAAATTTAAGTGCAGAAAAATAAACACTAATGGAGTGAGAAAAGTAATTTAAATTATCAAACATATGATTAAAAGGGAATATATAGAAAATTAATCACATAGCTGAAAGGAAAATATAGGAAATTAAACACTCTTGTAGAATTTAATAAAACAAGAAATTGCAGAAAATAAACAAATTGTGTAGAAATAAATAAAGTAGGAAAACACATTTTCAGAATTAAAAAAACAAGAAATAAACAACATAAATAACGACAACAAAAATAGGAGAGGAATATTGCCTGGAGTGGGCCTAGGATCCCGCAAAAATCCGTCCAACTAATTCACAATGTCACTCTTTAGAACATGTAAATAACAAAAATACTCGAGACTTTTATTAAAATAATGCAGTACAAATTATTGTTCAGGTTCAAGATTGTTCACTTCAAGGGTGGCCTACATTTTGTACATAATGTGACTGTTCTCTATTACAAATTTATATTGTGCTAAAATTTATCACAATGATATGATTTACTATGGTGGGTGCATGCATAATTGAATTAAACATATGTCCATGCTAAAATTAATTATTTTAAGATAACTATAGTGCACCCTATGTTTTACAACAATATTTATCTAAATTTATGCATAATATTCAAGTCAAATAGTCAAGGTGCACTTTATTCCATCAGATATAAGTGTTGTTCGACCAATTATTGGAATACAAGTGCCTTTTTGACCTATCACTAGGATAAAGGCACTGCATATAGCCCTTTTTTATTCACTAAAAGTTGTTGCTTTTTCAATAGCTAGAGGATAGACACTCACTCTATCGTCAGAAGTTAGGCACCTTCCTGTCGCTAGAAGTTAGGCGTCTCCTGTTGTTGGAAGTTAGGTGCATTCCTTAGTGAATATAGATGTTGTTTTTCAACATCCTTGTCTCTATCAAGCTTTACATCATTCATTTAAGCACATTACATGTGTTACAATGCTACGTCCATGTGGGACATTGAATAAAATATGCACAAAAGTAATAAAGTATTGCATCTACACATATTTTCTACTAAAAACACCCATTAAGCATAATACATCATTTTATATTAAATGCATACAATAATTTCACAAAAAATACATTTATGATATAATAATGTTGCACAATTATCCCATAAAACATACAAAAAATAAACATTTTTTATGCCCATTAGTTTGTGATTGTGCTCTATGACTATCCTAGGTCAGATGATTTCTACTCTAAGGTCATCCTATATTGGACGGTTGCAACTTGAAGACATGTTGGATCAGACGGTTTGACCTATGTGTAATAACTGAAACCTATGTAAAACTATAAATATTAGAAAAGTAAAAAATAATTAGAATTCAGCAAACAAATCTATACTAAGCATAAAGATAACAAATAACCTAAGCTATTATGCAAAACAAAATTAAAGTAAAGGTCCCACCATGATCACCATATTGTAGACAAGAAAAAGACACACCATTACAAATATGATTAAAACAAAAAGGAAATATAGATTTTACGCTCATTGTTTTCATTTTCAGTTATAATATAAAAACCTTGTAGGGTTGTACAATAATCGAGGGATCGATTCCCTTTTGCAAGTGAGAATGATTCAACTATGTTCTTATGCTACAACATTGGTGGATGGGTTTCTTGTGATAACCACTTCATTAGATCTAGATCTATTGGTTGTGGGTTAAGTTTGCATCAGGGGTCACTTGGATTTGATGGATCTACATACAAATATGATGGATCAAGTGGACTGGAATGGGTGTGAAGAACACAAATCCCACTACTGCTTCTTAATTCCAATATCTGAATGACTAACTTTAATTTAAAATTACCTTTGCCTTTACCTATCAAATAGTTGTCTGCCTACCGAGGGGAGGACTCCCGAGGTTTTTAAGAGGGCCATAACCTTTATTTGGCTATCATTTTAAATAAGTCTTACTTAAGGATTCCCTCGAGTGTTTCAAGCGTTAGTTGGGCCCATGGATAGGAAATCACCCCCTTCTTCATTTTTGTTAGGTTCTTATAACTGGGTGGGCGGTCTCTCTATCCATAACATGTGGAAAGAGCCCTCTCTCCCTTCATAGTTGTGTCAAACCGATCCTTTAGCAGCTACCCTATCACTCTTTAAATTAATAAGCGAAGAAGACCTTTAGGTACTTAATATAATATGGGAGAGGATGAAACCTTTTTTTTAGTTTTGTATCGGTATCTAGATCCAGTAGCTTCATGTACCTACACACAAACAAATTGCAAACATATCAGTAGTATATGTCGGGCTTCCTAAAGTAAGGCCCAAATTTAAACAAATAAACTAAAGTATGTAGTAAATGGATGAAAGTACATATAAAGAAAGCAAATCCATGAATAATCTTACCTTCATGACTATTGTTGTTGTGGTGATACATTGTGCTACCTATGAAGCCAACTCAAAGTTTTATCAGCATGCATTTGCGTGTTTTATCCTCATCTTAATGAAGGCAAAGGGGTGTATTTATAGAATTCCCAGGGGCAATGGATAGGGGAGGGACTCAACTAGTTAAGTGGTGTAATTGAAGTCTTTGTTTTGTATTGATTATATCACTAAAAATTTATTTTTGCAAAAGGAATATAAGCTCACCTTGTGATTATCATCAGATATGTGTGCACATTCAACTAGGTGTGCATGATGAATTAGATGTGCATATTGAGTTAAGTGATCTTGTTGAACTAAGTGTGAATATTATGCATATTGAATTGAGTAACCCTATTGAACTGAGTTTGCATTCACAATATACCATGTGTGGATGAAGGTGCAATTATGAGTTATTGAAGTTCAATTATGAAAAAAGGGTAATTATTTCTTGCATGAGACTCAGATGGGGGATGGGAGGTGGAACTGGAGTGAACTAGGGATGATGTAGCCATGGGGGATGGAGGGGTGAATGGTTGTGTAGCTTAGGTAGTAATTATTCAATTATTTAATAAATAAATTAATATTTAGACAAATGAATATTAATTTAATATTAATTAATATTAAATATACTAATTAATTATGATTAATTAATTACATAAAATATAATTGATTTTTGTGTCTACAAAGTTAAATTTTAAAATATATGAAATTTGAAAACTTTGAACTTATTAAAATAAATATTAAAATATATAACATGTTTAAAATTTATAATAATATATAGATTTAAAATTTTATAATAAATTTAAAATTTCTATAAAAAATTTAAAAACTTTAAATTTAAAAATCTTGGGACCATGGACAAGATTGGGAGCATGCCAAGTGGATAACAGAGAGGTAGAGAGGAGTCCACTTTCACTTCTTGTATAATCGACTATTAACTAAGAGGTGGGCACTAGGCACTTGGAATTCGGTCCTTGTGTAGCTAAGTGGTGGGCACTGGTTACTTGGTAGTCGATTCTTAGTAGTGGCCCTCCTCTTAGACAATTTCCATGTGAATACAACAATGGTTTGAATCTGCATTCCCTTTCTTTTATATTCTTTTCTACTCAGAATTGGTAGTCATTAATTGATACCCATTCACACTTGCTCTTGGACTTTGACCCTGATAATCATCATGTCCCTTTGAAAATTGTATGGGTATTATTATAGATTCAAGCAATTATGGAGATGAAGGATCTATGGATTGTGCTTGTGAGATTTGCCTTCTCTAATTAGGAATTTGGACTTACTTTGGAATTTTTTTTTGATGATATCACCTTTGATGGAAACCAAAACACTTGTAGTTAGTACGATCTTCAGTATCACTATCCCTTGGTTAACACCAAGATTCGATTATTTTGAAAAACATTGAAAAAAAAATAAAGTGATCCATTGCTTTTAATCACAGTTTTTCTAGTCTAGAAATACCACACATTTTATTTGGAGGGGCTATGTTAGTGCTAAAGTTAAATGATTATGAAGTGTGGGATAATTAGGCGATGGGAAATGGACCTTAAGAGGGAACTCTAACTTTTATCATCAAAGCAAGTTGATGAAGGCATAGTTAAGGATAAATCCAAGTATGAAGGAGAAGCAAAAATTGATCACCTGCAACCTTAGCCCACAATTTTTGTTGTTGTTAGGTCAAGGGGAGATGGGGCTAGGCATATCCACTCAACATGTGATGACCTTTTTTTCTCTATTAACCCATTAAAAAAGTAAAAAGTTATTTTTTTTGACCCGTATGGATTAGGTGCGATTGGGACCCACTTAAATTAAAAAAATAAAAATTAAAAAAGATGTATTTTTAATTTTTGGTTATTCGCCGGACTGAATGCTTGTCCCTTTCTTGGTGCTTTCAACAGCGTAAAAGGTTTAAAATGATTGTGGCATGGTGGTTATAGGGGCGTACTGCATGAAGATCTATGTGGCGGCTTCTGGTATGGACAACGCATAATACTGTGGTGGCCATAAAAGTTGGACAGCCTACCTAGATTCATGGCGGCTACCGATTCCACCATGTAAATTCAAAAAAAAAAAAAATTGGTTATGTGTGGCTGATCAAACCCCGTGGTCTAGGCTAAACCCTATTTTATAGGGTTCATCCCAAGACAAATATTGTCATGCAGGGTTCATCTAGGGTTTGGCCTAACCACACCCAATCCCACACCGACACATTGAGGATGGTTGCAGTTATGGGTTCACAAACCTGGCCTATCGGGTGCACAAACCTGATTATCTTAAAAATATTATGTGTAAGCAAGGAGAGGAATAGGAATAATATAGGATAAGTAAGAAGTAAAATGGAGGAAGGAGTGAGTGCCAATTCTTGTTAAAAATATTGGGAGAAACAAAAAAACTAAAATATTCTTATAAAAATTTTGAATAGGGTGGTAAATTCATTTTTTAAAGTCCTTATTAGAAGTGAAAATTTAACCAGAAGTGTAATGTAAAAATGACAGCTTTGTTAAAGGTATTTGTTAGTATTATTTTTACTTTTAAAAGCAACAACTTAGGACATGAGTGTACATGTATTTATTTATTTGTATTTGACAATTAATATCTAGTATTTTATTAAATAATAATAAATACATAAAGGTCGTCGAAAAAATAGGATAGTGCTTCAGATTTACCTCTTAATGGGAAAGGTTTAAAAGCCATCCCAACCTAAGAATATATTATTTCTTCCATTCAAAGGTTATTGGAAAAATAGAATAGTGCTTCAGATTTACCTCTTAAAAAGAAAGGTTTAAAATCCAACCTAACCTCAGATTTTGTTATTTCTTCCATTCAAAGACTGCCAAAAAAATAGGATAGTGGTTCAAATATACCTCTTCATGGGAAAGGTTTAAAATCCATCCCACATAGGCTTATGTTATTTATTCCATTCAAAGCGTTTTGGAAAAATAAACAAGTGTTATAGATTCATCACCTAATGGGAAAGTTTTAAGATCTAGCCCTAAATGCATCACGAGGAGTAGCAAAAAAGGGACAGGGGATGTGGGAGTTGAATCTAAGTAGGGAAAACATTCAAACCAAGACTCAAGGCTACGGGAGACCCTAAAAGACATAGCTAATGAAACCCAAATGATATTTTATATTGGATGGGAAAAGAAGCATCCTACCAAGTCTCATAAATTAAAATAATAATCTTAGAACATAAGGGGTTTGAATGCCACTTCGAAGCAACAATTGATTACTTCTATTAGGAAATATCTGAAACCTCATATTTTTTTATTTAAGAGACTAAAATTAATGAGAACAATTTTAAAAAGGTTAAGAATATCATATGGAAGGAGGTATGTTATTCTACAAGCCATGGTTCATGGGCTTCTAGGGGCTTAATGTGTCTTTGGAATAATTCAAAAATTGAAGTGCTCTTTTCTTCTAATAGGTTTATTAATAAGTTTTTTGACAAGAAGTTTTTAAAATATCCTAGGTTTTAACCAATGTGTATGCTCCAAATTCAATTGTGGGAAGAGGAAGACTATGCAAGGAGTTGAGAATAAATAAAAATACTTTATCTGACCTCACTTTGATGTTATATGGGGATTTTAATTCCCCCATATTTCCCTCAAAAAAAAGATCTATTAAGTGTCATAGTATAATATCTTTATGTACTTTGATGAACAACATATGTGTCATAGTTTATTGAGCGGTTGAAAATATTTGAATTATTAAGTTTGTTCTTGTCTAGTTATTCATGTTTCTACCCCTACTTATAATATGATGTAATAAAAAAAATGCTATAAATATTACATCATGTTGTAGAAGTATACTCAATATACATACATACATACATATATGTGTGTGTATCCATATAAAGGTGGTTGGTAAATCATTACTAAAACCAACCACCATCTTCTTTGTATAGATGTATTTATTTTGATTAATACAATTTATCTATCATTGTATGTTATTGCATTAAAAAATCCAAGAAAGTGTATTATGACTTGATCTTCATCGGTGTCATCCTCTATCTTATATAGGGCCATTATTGGTTGAAGCAAGGCATCAATATTTAAGACTTGATAATTTAGTTCTCCCAAAATATCAGTGGACTGTACAAGTGGATAAATGATTAAGTTTTTGATATTCTATCCATATGAGATAGTCATTTGTCCTATCTTGCAACTTATATAAGCATAAGGTGTGGCCATCCAAGGTCATCCTAATATAAGTGGATAACCACCCAATCTAGATCTATATTATAAAACTAGAAAATCTATCGAATACTTCCATGCATCTATTGTTACAATAACATCTTCTAGTATTTCCTTCGGGAGTATTATAGATCGATAAACCAATTGGAGAATTGTTTTGGTTGGCATCAGATTTGTGAGTTGAATTTTTTGCATGGTTTCTTAGGTTATGAAATTTATAGAACTTAATATATCTACTAATGTTTTGGGTAGCTATCAACCTACAATTTGAATTATTAACACTAGGATTCTTGGATCATAGTACTTGGGATGGTAGGTGTTTCCTATCATGAGATCAACCAACTAACCTACCACATTAACTTCTTTTGATAGTTTTCTTCTTGGTTTCTTCAGACATAAATCTCTAATGGACATCATGTAGATTGAAACATATCTAATGGACTGATAAAGGAGAATCGTGATCATCAGGTTTTTGAAGCCTTCTATAATGTCAAATTCTGGCTGCATTGGATTTTTGGATTCTTGTAGTCTCTTTAGGAAGGGTGGAACCCCTTCATTTTTGTGTTTTTTAGCAGTTTTATATTCTTCCACCTCCTCTACAAAAGGTGATTTTTCTTCTACCTCTAATTCTACATTCTCTTCCTCCACTATAGGAGGAGTTGGATCTACTTCTAATTTCCCATATGATCTATGTTGTATAGGGTTGCAATCTACTCTAATATGATATATAGAGAATATCTTTGTGTCTACCTGATAGGTGGTTTGATTTATATTATTGTTTGAATTTGGAGTTGGTTGTGCAGGTAGTTGATTTTACCTAGAGGTAGGAGGTGTTGTAAAACTAGGTTGTAGTGGGGCTTGTGTTGTGGTTTGTAGAGGTGACGTCCATGCATTATAATTCCATTATTGTGGTCCACGTTGTTGGTAAGACATCCATGGATATGGGGTGTAAGGAGTAGATTATTGGGTGGCATACATACAAGGTTCTTGACCCCACCATCCTATATTGGGTGGTTGATTTTGTGCTTGGTTCATAAAATTGGATCCTCCATATGGTGGTTCTCTTCTTGGCATACTATTTCCTACAGGAAATTATTGCTAATTTCTCCTATTACCCATAAAATACATTTTTACTACTTTAGGTTCTTATTTTATGTTTGCTATTTCTAGGCACATCCTCATTTTATGGTCCTATTAACAAATGGCACACACTCTTACTTTATTTTTTGGACACTCATTCTTATGGTGTTTTCTTCTACATCTCGAGAAAAAGAAGGTCAATGCTTCTTCAGTTTCTTGCTTTTTTTTATGAAGTAGGAGTGTATCTAATTTGAGTGCAAGATATGATAATATATCACTCTTCATGTCCTCCAATATGTTGCCTATTTTTGCCTTAGTTACAAAGGTTTTGGTTTTTGTGACTGAGTTGGTGAGTTTACCTTTTTTGCTTGAATAATTTTGACACAATTGTTGAATATCTAGTATTTGGTGTTGTTAAATGTCTCCTCCCGATAACAAATTTAAAGCTTCTAAGAATTCATTTGTGAGTCTCGTTGAGAATATGCTTCTTAAGGATTTCTCACCAATTTTTGTAAGGGATGCTCTATAAATATTGAAGTTAAATTTATCCCAATAATCTTCCAATGAATCCTCCTCTTTTTGGGATATATCTAGGACTTCTTCCCTAGCATCTCATGCCCTACCAAAGTCTTGGTATTATTCTCAAAATATTTTTTCATATCCTCCTAGGTAGCAATGTGTATGTTCCCAAAATTGATGAACCAGTGTAGTGCTATATCATCTAGTGTAGAGAAAAATAATTTTAGTTTTTTGCCATCCAATTTTTAGTCCACTGAACAACAAATTATATCAATTTTGAAAAGGAATAGATCATGGTCCTCAGTTGGTAGTCCCATAAAAGTAGGAAGAGAAGTAGGAGATATGTGTTTCATATTGGTTTGTCCTCTGGATTCTTCAATTAGAAAGTCAAAATTGGTTGAAGCCTCTTCCACCTAAACCATATTTTCAAATAATGTAGGTTCTACACTAACTACTTTCAAATATTCTAACAAATCATTACACTTATTTTTCTTGTCTTCTAATAATATTTCGAAATCTAAATTTTAAATAGTTCCCTCTTTCACTTCTTTCCATAGTTGGGTGTTCAATAATTCTTCAGATGTTTTATCTTTTCCTAATGATTTCCACCTTATATTAGTTTATCTGAATATTGGATTAATATGCCAAGGTGTTTTAGGTGGAGATGATGGTGCATCTTTGGGAAGTGTTTTAGATTATTTATAAGGTATTTTAGAAGGTAGTTTAGTTATTTTTGGATTGATTTATTTTCTAAAAAAGTGTCCATTTGATCCTCTTAATCATGGTGGTAGGTAGAGAATATATGGGTAAGCTAATATAAAATTTAAGTTTTAGGTTTGACTAGCTTATAGATTTAGAATACTACAGTTGGCACTCCTTGGAAATGGCACCAAAAGGTGAGCAAACAATATGTTTATAAAAACAATTAATTCTGCTTACATTTAATTTTATCAATTTTGGAGTTTGTAAACTCACTGAGTACTTGTGCAAAATATATACCTGTAGTAAACTAGAAGATGAGTCCTATGTGTCACTTTGGTTTGGTGGGGGTGTGTTTTTTGAGCAGTTAAGTTCATCCAAACCAGTAAAATTTAAGTGTAGGAAAATAAACACTAATGGAAACTATGAGAAAAGTAATTTAAATTATCAAACACATGATTGAAAGGAAATTTACAAAAAAGTAATCACATAGCTGAAAGAAAATTGTAGGAAATTAAACACTCTTGCAAAATTTAATAAAGCAGAAAATTGGAGGAGATAAATAAATTGGGCAGAAATAAATAAAACAAGAAAATACACTTGCAGAAATAAAAGAACAAAAAATAAAAAACATAAATACTGACAAAAAAAAAAGGGGATGAATACTGCTTAGAGTGGGCTCAAGATCCTGGAGACATCCACTCAACTAATTCACATGGTCACTCTTCCAAACACGTAAATAACAAATATATTCGAGATTTTTATTAAATAATGCAATACAAATTATTGTTCAGGTTCAAGATTGTTTGCTTCAAGGGTGACCTGTATTTTATTTAAAATGCAGTTGTCCTTTATTACAAATTTAGATTGTGCTAAAATTAATCACATTGATATGATTTGCTATGGTGGGTGCATGCATAATTTAATTAAACATATAATAAAATATGGACCATGCTAAAATTAATAATTTTGAGATAACTATAGTGCACCCTATGTTTTACAACAATATTTATCTAAATTTATGGACAATATTCAAGTCAAATAGTTAATGTGCACTTTATTCTGCTAGATCTAAGTGTTTCTTGACCTATTGCTGGAATACAAACACTTTTCTGACCTATCATCAGGATAAAGGCACTATATATAGCCCTTTTTTATTCACTAAAAGTTGTTGCTTTTTTAGTCACTGGAGGATAGGCTCTCACTTTGTCATAAAAAATTAGGCACATTCCTATCACTGGAATTTAGGCACCTTGCTATTTCTGGAAGTTAGGCACCTTGTTGTTGCTGGAAGTTAGGTGCCTTCCTATTGTTGGAATTAGGTGCCTTAGCAAATTTAGATGTTGTTTTTCAACATTGTTCTCTATCAAGCTACACATCATTCCTTTAAGCACATTACATGTATTCCAATACCACGTCCATGTGCGACCTCGACTAAAAGGTACAAAAAGTAATAAAACACTGCATCTACACACATTTTCTACTAAAAACACCCATTAAGAATAATACATAATTTTCTATTAAATGCATACAATAATTTCACAAAAAATACATTTCTAATATAATAATTCTGCATACCCAGGTATTGTAGGTGAGTTGGAGAGGAGAGGGCAATCCTCCAAGGGAGGTCCTAGGTTCGAATATCCAGCCTATCAAAATGTTGAATTGGGTACCCAAAATCCAATTGATAATGTTGGTGAGGGCAAGACTAGGTGCGACTCCCGAGTGAATTTTATGGTGTAGAACCCCTTGATCGTGGTCTCTCAGAACAAGGCAACCTCGCAAGGGATATTTTGCTTAAAATAATAATAATGTCACACAATTATCACATAAAAAAATACAAAAAATGAGTATTTTTGATGCTCATCATTTGGTTATTGTACTCTATGACTATCCTAGGTTAGACGATTTATACTCTAATATCATCCTAGATCAAATGGTTGCGAGTTGAAGACATCTTGGATCAGACAGTTTGACCTATGTGCAATAACTAAAACCTATGTAAAACCAAAAATATTAAAAAAGTAAAAAAAAATAAAATGCATCAAACAAATATATACTAAGCATAAAAATAACAAATAAACTAATATATTGCACAAAACAAAATTAAGGGAAAAGACCCATCATGATCACCATATTGTAGATAAGAAAAAGATAAACCATTATAAATATGATTAAAACAAAAATGAAATATAGATGTTATGCTATTTTTTTACTTTTTGTTTATAATACAAAACCCTTGTAGGGTTGTACAATAATCGAGGGATTGATTCCCTTTTGCAAGTGAAAAATGATGCAACTATTTTCTACTACAACTTTAGTGGATAAGTTTCTTGTGATCACCACTTCATTTGATCTGGATCTGTTGGTTGTGGCTTTGGATTTATGTTAGATCCATTGAATGCATTAAATATGCATCAAGGATCGCTGAGATCTAATGTATCTACATGCAAATATGATGGATCAAGTGGATTTGGATCGGTGTCTAGATCTGCTAACTCTGAACCTGTGTACCTACATACAAATAAATTGTAAAAATATCAGTAGCATATATTGGGCCTCTTGAAGTGAGACCCAAATTTAAACAAATAAACTAAAGTATGTAGTAAATGAGTGAAAGTGCATATAAAGAAAGCCAATTCATGAATAATATTACCTTCATGATTATTGTTGTCATTATGATGCATTGTGTTGCCTCTGAAGTCGGCTCAAAGTTTCATCAGCATGCATTTATGTGTTCCATCCTCATCATAATGAAGGCAAAGGGGGTGTATTTATAAAATTCCTAGGAGGAATGGATAAAGGAGTGACTCAAGTAGTTAAGTGGTGTAATTGGAAGTCTTTATTTTGTATTGATTTTATCACTGAAGATGCATGGTTGCAAAAGGAATATAAGCTCACCGTGTGATTATCACCAGATATGTGTGCACATTAAACTGGATGTGCATGATGAATTAGATGTGCATATTGAGTTAAGTGATCCTGTTGAACTGAGTGTGCATGTTGTGCATATTGAGTTAAGTGACCCTATTGAATAGAGTGTGCATTTGCAATGTCCTATGTTTGGATGAAGGTGCAATTACGAGTTAGTGGAGTTCAGTTATGAAAAATGGTGATTCTTTCTTGCACTTGACTGGGATGGGGGATGAGAGATAGAATTGGAGTGAATTGAAGATGAAGTGGCCATGGGGGATGGAGGGGTGAATGGTTGTGTAACCTAGGTAGTAATTAATCAATTATTTAATAAATAAATAAATAAATTAATTAATACTTAGGCAAATGAATATTAATTTAATATTAATAAATATTAAATATACTAATTAATTGTGATTAACTAATTACATTTAATATACTTGATTTTGATGTCTACAAAGTTAAATTTTAAACTATATGAAATTTAAAAACTTCCAACTTATTAAAATATATAATATGTTTAAACTTTATATTAATATATAAATTTAAATTTTATAATAATTTAAAGTTATTATAAAAAAATTAAACTTTAAATTTAAAAATCTTGGGACCATGGACAATATTGGGAGCATGCCAAGTGGAGAAAAAAGAGGTAGAGAGGAGTCCACTTTTGCTTCTTGTATAATCGACGACTAGGTAAGTGATGGGCACTAGGCACTTGGCAGTCAGTCCTCGAGTAGCTAAGTGGTGGGCATTGGGTACTTGGTAGTCGATCCTTGGCGGTGGAAATCCTCCTAGACAACTACTATGTGAATACAATAATCACTTGAATCCACATTATTTTCTACTCAGACTTGGTAGTCGATAGTTGATACCCATCCACACTTGCTCTTGGACTTTGACCCCAATAATCATCATGTTCCTTTGAACATTGTATGGGGATTATTATGGATTCAGACGATCATGGAGATTAAGGATCTAAGGATTGTGCTTGTGATATTTTCCTTCTCTCATTAGGGATTTGTACTTACTTTGAGAAAATATTTTTGTCATATCACCTTTGATGGGACCCAAAATACTTGCATTTGGTACGTTGTTCAGTATCACTATTTTTTGGTTAACACCAATATTAGATTGTTTTGATAAAACATTAAAAAAATCAAATAGAGTGATCCATTGCTTTTAACCATAGTTCTTCTAGTCTAGAAATACAATACATTTTATTTTGGAGGGGCTATGTTAGTGCTAAAGTTAAAATATTTTGAAGTGTGGGATCATTAGGCGATAGGCACTGGATCTTAAGAGGGAACTCTAAATTTTATCATCAAATAAAGTTGATGAAGACATAGTTAAGGACAACTCCAAGTATGAAGGAGAAGAAGAGAAACCGATCACCTAGAAACCTCAACCTATATTTTTTTTGTTGTTAGGTCAAGGGGACATGGGGCTAGGTATCTCCACTCAACATGTGATGATGACCTTATTTTATCTATTAACCCATTAAAAAATAAAAAGTTAATTTTTTTGATCCGTATGGATTAGGTGCGGTTGGGACCCATAAATTAAAAAAATTATAAAAGACATTTGTTTTTTAGTTTTTTGGCTAGGTGTGGCTGGTCAAACCCCATGTTCTAGGCTAAACCCTATTTTATAGGTTTCATCCTAAGATAAATATTGTTAGGTAAGGTTCATCTATGATTCAACCCAACCATACCCAACCCCACACCCACACTGAGGGTGGTTGCAGTTATGGATTAACAAACCTAGACTATCGGGTGCACAAACCCGGTTATCTTGCTTAAAAATATTATGAGTGTAAGCAAGGAGAGGAATAAGAAGCATATATGATGAGGTAAGAAGTAAATCAAAGGAAGGAGTGAGTGCCACTTGTTCAAAATACTAGTAAAAACTCAAAAACTAAGGGATTCATATGAAGAAGTCTAATAGGGTAGGAAATTCATTTTTTAAAGTTCTTACTAGAAGTGTAATGTAAAAATGATGCCCTTGTTAAAGGCTTTTGTTATTATTATTTTTACATTTAACAACAAATTAGGACATGAGTGTACATGTACTTATTTATTTGTATTTGACAAGTATTATCTAGTATTTTATTAAATAATAAGAAAGACATAAATATCATTGATAAAATATGATAGTGCTTCAGATTTACCTCTTAATGGGGAAGCTTAAAAACCCATCCCAGCCTCAATTTGTTATTTTTTCCATTCAAAGGTTACTAGAAAAATAGGATAGTGCTTTAGATTTACCTCTTAATAGGAAGGGTTTAAAATCCAATCTAGCTTCAAATTTTGTTATTTCTTCCATTCAAAGACCACCGAAAAGAAGGATAGTGGTTCATATTTACCTCTTAATGGGAAAGGTTTAAAAGCCATCCCACATTAGCTTATGTTATTTCTTCCATTCAAAGTCTGTTGGCAAAATTAACAAGTGTTATAGATTCACCACTTAAGGGAAAAGTTTTAAAATCTAGCCCTAAATTCATCATGAGTAGCAAAAAAAGGACAATGGATGTGGAAGCTGACTCGAAGTAGGGGTAACCTTCAAACCAAGACTTAAGACCCTAAAAGACATAGCTAATGAAATTCAAATGATGTTTTGTATGGGAGGGGAAAGAAGCACCCCACCAAGTCTCATAAATTAAAATATTATATGAGAACATATGGGGTTTGAATGCCACTTCGAAGCAACAATTGATTGCTTCTATTAGGAAATATATAAAACCTCATATTTTTTTGATTCAAGAAACTAAAATTAAGGAGAAAAATTTAAAAAGGTTAAGAATTTTTTTTTTGGTAAATAAAAGTCTTCATTAATTACCGGGTTTTGCAGGTTATCCCAAAACCTATTACAATATCCACCCTTCTGTTGAGATTGTAGATCCTAGTCATCCTTGAAACTTTCTTACCAAAAATTGTGTTGAATCCCCTACAACACCTTACTAACAAAGCACACCCATACTTAAACATAACTGTAAACATTACTTACATTGACAGGAATTGAAGTTTGAAACTTTGCACTTGTGAAACCTGTTGCTTGCCCATTTCCTATTCTCTGTCAAAATCTTCCAAGGCTTACACCCTATTACTTTAATTTCCAATTTGGTATGATTTAGAGGGAAACCCCATAGTTATTACCAACTCCATGGGGAAAGAACACCCATTCATATATCTCCTTAACGGGTAGGTTTCTTTTCATGACTAATAATGTTTTCCACTTCACGTGGCACACCTTGTGTCCATGTCACCAAACTACCAATATCAACACCTATGTTGGCTAATTTTTTAGCTGACCTGTTGGCCTGACGGTACACGTGACGAGCCCTCCTATTCTGTATTTTCACAAAAAGGATCCTCACTTCATGGATGACTCCCTTGATTCTCCATGGAGGTTTTTTTCCATTGGTTAACAGGTTGATGATGTTCATAGAATCACCTTCAATCATCAAGTTACCTTGAGTTGCTTGGGCTACTTGCAACCCTCTCCAAATAGCTCTAGCTTCTGCTTCATTATTAGTTCTGATTCCCAATGGTTCAGTGAAGGCCTTGACCAGATTTCCTTGATGATCCCTGATTATTCCTCTAGCTCCAGCTCTTCCCGGGCTCTCCTTGGCTGCACCATCAAAATTTAGTTTAAACCAACCCTAGGGGGTGGCTCCCAAGAAATACCATTTCTAGGATTGGGCAAAGGAATGGAAGGTTTGTCATCAATACATTCTTGGGGAATAATTGAGTGGTTCTCATCCACTAAGGTTCTAAGGTTTTCTTTCACAAAGACAATAATCTTGTTGAGGATGGTTTTTGGGTTGTGAATGGTATCCTTAAAGGCTCTATGGTTCCTTTCTAGCCAAATATGCCAGAGAAAATGATGCTAATAGATTTTCCATAGGTACTTAAGTTTTAGGCTAACAAAATGTTGAGGCCATTTATGGAACACTTCGGATATAAGAGCAGGCTTAACCCACGAGATCCTAAAGGCTTGGAAAATTTCATCTAGGATGGACTCTGCTACTAGACACTCCAGAAACAAGTGTTGGGTTGTCTCCCATCCCCGCCTCGCACATGTAGCAATGGTTAGCAATAACCATACCTTTGGATAACATATTGTCCATAGTGAGGATTTTTCCTTGAATCACTAGCCATGAAAAAAAGGATATTTTAGGAATTAAGCCTTTGATCCAAACCAAACTCGGTTGAAATTTTTGACCTTCCACATTGAGAAGCAAATTATAGGCAGACTTAACTGTGAAGTCACCACTTTTAGTCTCATCCCAAACAATGTGATCTTCATCCTCTCCAGAGGGAATAATTTGTTGAGTTAAAATGTTGTAAAGCTCTTCAGACACCACTTCAAAACCTTGTACTCTGATGTGTTTCCACCTATTGATATTTATATCTTGCCACATATAATTTGCAACCTTCTTCCCAATATGCTACTCCATATGCTCTTGAATCCTAGCCAAACGAGGATTATGGGATAACTCCTCAACTCTCACCCACAAATCCTTCCAAAAGTCTATTGTTTTCCCATTTCCTAGAATCCATCTAAGACCTTTCTTGACAAGATCCCTGCTCGTGAGGATTGCCTTCTAAAAAGTAGACCCCCTGCTTTCTAAGTTGTCATTAAGGAAGTTCACACCTTGGAGGTATTTCCTCCTAACTATGGTAGTCCATTCATTATCGACCTTAGTCAATAACTGCCACACTTGTTTGGCTAACAGAGCTGTATTGAGATGAGCAACTCTCCTCAATCCTAACCCCCCATTAGCTTTAGGTTTGCAAACCTTGTTCCAACCTACTAAATGGATCCTTTTCTTATCCTCAGTCCCTGACCAGAGAAATTTTTTTTGAAGCTGCTCAATTTTGTGATACACCTTGCTGGGAGCTCTGAAGACTGATAGGAAGTAAATGGGTATACTTTGAAGTGAAGCCATAGTTAAAACTGCTTTTCCTGCTTGAGATAACAGATGTCCTTTCCAACCTTCTAGCTTTTTTGGATCCTCTCCATAACTATGTTTCACATTGATCCTTCAGGTTTCACCGTAAACAGGGGAAGATCTAAATAGGAGGTAGGAAGGGATGCAATATGACATTCCATGATCCTTGCTATGCTATTTTGCCTAGGAATGGGGGTATTGATGAAATAAAGTTTGCTCTTATCAAAATTCACTTTCTGTCCAACCGATTCTTCATACATTCTGAGAATATTTTTAATCCTTCTTGCCTCAACCACAGAATCCAAATTCAGTAGCAATGTATCATCAATAAATTGTTGATGTGTCACCGGGGTAGTTAGCGATGTGGTCTTGATACCTGATATGAGTCCAGCTACCGCTACTGCCTTAATAGTTCTTCCCAAGGCCTCAGCTATAATGATGAACAACATAGGAATTATGGGATCTCCTTGTATTAGACCACATTTTCTTTGAAAAAAACTTGTAGTAGACCCATTAACCAAAACTGAAAAACAAGGCTTAGAAATACACTCTCTTATTAACTTGACCCATTTCATGTTGAAGCCAAATTTTAATAAAACTGCCTCTAGGAATTCCTAATTTATCCTGTCATAAGATATGTTCATGTCTAACTTTAAATTCATGACTGCTTTTTTGGTCTGAGCAGTTGTATGAAGAGACTCATGAATAGTAATAACTCCATCTAAGATTGATCTTCCTTGTACAAAACTTCCTTGACTTGGATCAATGATAATCAGTAGAACTTTCTTCAAACGGTTGGCTAAAACTTTGGACATAATTTTATAGGATATATTACACAGACTAACTGGCATAAAGTCATCCATAGTCTTGGGGTTGGGGCCTTTAGGGATAAAAGCAATGAAAGTTGAATTTAAACCCCTTGGAATATGATTTGAACTTTGGAATTCCTTAATTGTAGCAATAACTTCTGCTCCAACAATATCCCAACAAACTTGGAAAAACCACGATGAAAACCCATCCGGCCTGGGAGGTTTGTCAGGATCCATGTTAAACAAAGCCTCCTTGATCTCTTCGTCTAAAAAAGCTGCTATGAGAGACTCATTAATCATTTCATCAATGAATTATGGAATTAATTTAAGGAGAGAGTCATTTGCTTGGGCATTACAGGCTCGTTCTTCACCCAATAATGAACTGAAAAATTTAACAACCTCGTCCCTGATGTCCTGAATGTTTTGAGTTGAGGATCCATCCACATTCGTTAAATTTTTAATATTATTGTTGCTACTATTGCTCAATGTGGTAACATGGAAATTTTTTGAATTAGAGTCCCCTTCCTTTAGCCATAATGCCCTTGATTTCTACCTCCAATACATCTCTTCACAAGCTAAAATATTATAAAAATCACAAAGGGTTTCCTTCTCTTCAGTCCTTATCGCCTCATCATCGGTTCCATTTTGGATTTTGCTTTCTATTATTCTCAGTTTTCCCCCACTGCTCTCTTATTCTCAAAAACATTTCCAAAGACTTCTTTATTCCATATTCTAAGGTTGTTTTTCACCATCTTAAGTTTTTGAGATAGTTTGAAGGAAGCACTTCCCTGGATAGGCTGTTGCCACCATTCCTCTATTCATTTCATGAAGTCCGGACGTTTAACCCACATTGACAGAAATCTGAATGGATTTTTAAAGGAGTTAGCCTGAAATGCCTCCCATAGTATAAGATTATGGTCTGAAGCACATTTAGGAAGGGCTTATAACGCTGAATCACCAAACATTGTTGTAGCTTCCTTGGATAAAAAAACCTGTCCAACCTTTCTTGAATCATCCGAATTCCTATCCTCTTGTTACTCCATGTAAATTTGGCTCCTTTTAGTCTTACATCCATCAATTCATTTGTGTTAATGAATTTATTGAAGTCCTCCATGCTCCTTGAGGGTAACCCAGATCCTCCCTTCTTATCATATGGGTAAAGGGGGTATTGAAATATCCCCCAATCACCCAAGGAATGTATTTAAAAGCTTGGCTCAAATGCCCCAAAAAATCCCATAGTTCAGACCGCCCTTAAACAGAGGTGGGGGTATAAACATTTGACATAATACAATTCTTATTAGTATAAAAATCATGAAATAATACGCTTAAGACTCTTTCATTTTCCTGAATAATACTTCCTTCTATTTTAATAGGCTCCCATAAGATCATGAGGCCCCCAGATGCTCCTCTCGCTTGTTGAAAGGCCACTTCCCCTTGCTTCCAAATCATTCTAGCTATAAGTGTTGATTGTGCCGCATCTGTTTTGGTTTCTTGAAGAAAAATGATAGGAGGATTCCAATCCTTCCTTATAGACTTCATCGTACTTTTTTTTGGTGGGCCGTTTAGGCCTCTCACATTCCATGAGAGAACCTTCATTTATACTATTTGATATTTTTTCCCCACCCCCTTCCCTGATCCAAAGGGGGTTTGTAAATTTTGCTATTATCCTGGCTAGGAATAGCTTGCTGTAACAATGTTCTTTACTTTTCGTTTGCAATTTCTTCATTGATTCTCATTCTATAGTGCTCTGCTGTAGATATTCTCCCTTTCTTTCTTTCACTTCCATAATCTATCGGAGGCTTGGTAGTGCTTCTAGTCTTTTTTGGACTGAAATGAGGGGGCATATACTGTGATAGTCTAGGGTTTGAACCTTCTTCCTCATTTTGGGGGTTTTCAATTCCATCTTCATCCTCAGCCTTGTTTTGGTTCACCTCTCCTATCTGGTTCCTAAAAATGGAGCTTTCCTTCAAGGAACCTTTTATCGTTGGGCTCGTCTGATAAGGGATAATTTGCTCCACTACTAGATTAGGAGCTACATTCCTAGCTCTTGTTTCCACAACTTCAACTCTTGACTCTATTTTTTCCATATTTAAACTGAAATGACCTGGCAATTTTTCTTCATTTTGAGCATAGCTTTTGGGGCTTTTTGTCATAGCTGTGGATGGTCCCGATTTGGATGGGGATTCTAGGGTTTTAGGAAACTTGACATTGATGGTATCATCCTTACTATTTTCTTTTTCAACTTCTAGATTTGCTAGGATATCAAACATGTTCAAGCTAGGATATTTATTACATACCTTATGATTTTTGCCTCCCTCATTATGTTGCTTTCCTTTCTCCTAGATTTTTTCCAGTTCTGTGTTGGCTTGGTCATCCTGGTTATTCTTAACTTATCTATATCCTTCCAAGTTAAGACACGATCCTTGAAACTTTGGGATCCCTCTCCCATTAGCTTTCCCCAAAAAACCTTCACTCATGGCTTCCTTGTTTGCAGTTATTGTTAGACATTGGGCTTGAAGGTGGCCCTGGGTTTTGCACACGCTACAAAATACTAGCTTGTTCTCATAATCCATAGGTTGAATCCTTAAAAACTCTCCATATGCTAGTTCCACCTGAGAAGGTAGATCAGAATCCAAGTTTGCATTTACACAAATCCTGGCATGCATCAGTCTAGTCCTTGCCCGAGTTGAATGGTCTATTGCCACGAGCTCTCCTATCATATTTGCTATGCCACTAAGCCAATACTCATTAAAAAAATGGGTTGGGAGGTTTGGTAAGTGGACCCAAATGGGTGTTATATTAATGTTCTGCTTCTTAGGGTTGAAATCCTCCCCCCACTTCCTCAGAAAGAGGCTACGCCTTCCTAGAAACCAGGGTCCTCCTGTTAAGATGCGCTCTGCATCATCTTTATTTTTGAGTCTTATCATAAAAAAACCTCTTGACATGGCTACAATTTCTAAGCTTCCTAAAGTTTTCCACTTTGTCGTGGCCCATGAGCGAATAGTCTCAATGTCCGGCCTTCCTCCCAAAAACTTGCCAACTAAGGATGATGCCTCCATATCCAATAATCTTTCCATAATCTCCACTGGCGCAGTTAACTTGTTATTGTTTGGTATTAGGGGTGATAGTTCACTTACTGGCTCCTTCTTTTTCCCTTTTAGCATTTCCAAAAAGGTTGGGCCCTTGTTGCCAGCTCCCAAACCCCAATGGGATACTTTGTCTGAGGGTTTATCTGGAGGATCTGTACCTTTAGCATTTTCGAACTTAGCTGATAGGAATCCTTTTCCTTTCCAGCTACAACATTCTGCCCTACCTCTAGATCTTCTCCTTCCGTTGGTTCAAAATTCCTACCTGCCATTTTTGCTCCTCCTTTGCTTCCTCCACTTCCTCCACCGCTCCTCATCTCTCCTAGAAAGTTAAGCTGCCAGTGATCAAAAGGGTTAAGAATATCATATGGAATGAGGTATGTTATTCTAAAAGGTATGATTCGAGGGCTTCTTTGGGCTTAATGTATGTTTGGAATAATTCAAAAATTGAAGGTAGAGTGCTCTCTTAGGTTTATTAACATATTTTTTGACTATAATTTTTCTAAAATATCTTGGGTTTTAACCAATGTGTATGCTCCCAATTCAATTGTGGTAATAGGAAGACTATGTGAGGATTTGAGCATATATAAAAATTCTTTCTTTGACCTTGATTGGATTTTGGATGGGGATTTTAATTCCCCCCTATTTTCCAAAGAACTATTATGTGTCATATTCTAAGATCTACGTACTTTGATGAGCAACATATGTGTCATAGTTTACTGAGCAGTTAAAAATATTTGAATTATTAAGTTTGTTCTTGTCTAGTTATTCATGTTTCTACCCCTATTTAGAATATGTTGTAATAAGAAAGAATGCTATAAATATTATATCATATTGTAGGTGTATACTCAATATACATGTTTATATATATGTATGTGTGTATCCATTTAAATGTGGTTGGTAAATCATTACTAAAACCAACCACCATCTTATTTGTATAAATGTATCTATTTTGATTTATACAATTTATCTATCATTGTTTAAAAAATTCATGATCCTACTTATAATTGGTTAAGTCTCCTTTAACATCCACATTTTCAAGAAAGGCATGAGGTGATAAGCTTGCTATGAAACTCCTATAAATGACGAGGTTTGACATCCTATAATGTTCTCTTAGACCACTTGGGCATGAGGCAATTTGTAGAAGTTATAAGCTACTCAATAGAAATGAAGTCATCAAAAAAATCTAATAAACGAATAGGAGGACCTACACATAATTAAAATCTAAGGATATATCAACCATAGAATCAATTCTATTAGAATAAGAAATATTCTTTGCATAATATCTAGAAGAAGAAAATCTAAGAGCATCATATGAAGAGCCTAAGTAACTAGAATATATAATTGAGGAGGTTGTAATAGGATTAATATAGGGTTAAAATTCAATAGAAAATAAACTTAGAGGAGGATCAAATATGGTGTAATATTGAAGGTGTGGTGGGTTAATACTAATACAACTAGACGTCTCTTCTAATATTTAACTCATGAGTATTGGGATCAAATATTTGATAAGTTATTGATTAAATGCCATACCTAATAAATTATATATATGACTCATAATTTGAAGTTTGTTTTACAACTTGACGAAAATATAACCCCAATACATAAATCTAAACACTAAAATTTTTCTTCTTTGTAAGCCCAAAAAATAAAGTCCTTCCATTGACAACACAAGTGGGATTCATGTTAATGATGTCAATTGCATAATGAATTGTCACTTTTTTATTAGATGGAAAAAATAAGGATTTTGAAAGGATTTTCCAAACCTTTTACAAAAGGGTCCCAACTAAAATAGAGCAATAAAACCAACTCGAAACATTAGAAATAAGAGATTCACCAAAAAAGCAAACCCAACTAGATCTCCACAGAGGAGGAAAAAAGAGATCCATAACCCAAGTAGAGATATTGATACATATATCCTAAATCTGAAGCCTAATATTACAAAGAATCATAAAAAATGATAAGATCTATCTCTAGAATGTTTGGGTTTTGTTTTAGTCTCCAAGAATACTCATTCATAAAATAGGCAATCTACTTTATAGATCTCTTAATGGATCTTACTAGCTCTTTCACACGATCATAATAGAAGTTTGGTGGTGCAACAGGTTCTTCTTGAGTCTTACACAAGGAATACAGGGCGTCCAATTTTTTTAGATATTTCTTAGAAACAAGGGGCTCATCAAAGTCATTTGAGTCTTTAGAGATGAGGAAAGTATTTAATTTCTTTGGAAATTTGGTATTGATGTGCACCAATTATCGCTTACCATAGCCAAACATCCACTTATATAGCATAAAGCATTTTTCAAATAATTTTGAATATGGATTTATTTTATGCTTAACCATCCCATTTTGATTTGAAGTGAATTACATACTATGATTTTATAAAATACAATGGGATGTGAAAACATATTTAAACGTATATAGATAAGGCTATAATACTCATAATGTAGATCTAGTAGGACACTTCTAGTAATATAATATATTAGACATTGGTATTGGTACATATATGTACCTGGATACTGTTTTTAATTTTTTTTCTTATATGATAAGGTTTAAGATAGATCAAACCATCTGAAAGGGATGTTTTCCATATTGGTTCTTCCAAGGGATACATTAGTGGATTAGCATAGAAATATTCTTCCATATTGATGGGAAGATCTATATAATAAAATAAGAGAAATACATATCACCTAAATAAAATATTAAGTATGGAAAATCTAAAAATAACTCCATTAGGATAGTGTGAATAGATAAATGAAACAAGGTGAGGGAAGAATGAGAAGTTAAAATGAAAAAGGCAAACAAAAATCCAAATAAGGCCTAGGAAAATCCTAACCTTAGCTCATTAAGGCCATGAATGTTGGAGAATATTACATTATTTGGTACATGCTAATATACCCCCATGGTACCTTATGGTACAATTATAAATATATATTGGTCATCTATTGCATATTATTGTTTATTTCATGAATGTTATGTTCAATGATATTGACCATTTATAATAATTGCTCTAATATTTAAGACTACTCAAGATCCTAGATATAGGCACTTGTGAATGAATCTGGCTAAAAAGGCAACAATGGTACTAGAGTTACATTATGTAGACTCTATTAGAGCTATCTTAATTAGTAGGTATCTATTTATAGCATAAAAAAAATTATGGTGTTTATATTTGAGGAATTTGGAGAGATAAGTTTTAGAGCTACATCGAGTAGTATATAAAGCTAGCACAAAACTTGATTTTAGTGTGAATATTTTTCAAATAATGTAGAAAGATAAGTTTTATATTAAGAGCTAGCATCAAAGAAGAATTTTGGTGTAAATTTGGAGAAAGATCCATATGAAGAAAACATATGCCAAGATAGATTTTGGATCATTGATTACTCTGATATTTTGTGAAGATTAAATTTGTGTAGACAAAAACTATTGTGCCTACCAAGAGAGCATGGGCTGATTTATTTGCATTGGTTATTTGAGGTAGAACATAAAAAATATAAATTTTGAGCATAGACATCTTGGAGAAATCCTTTACTACTAAAGGAAAGGAAGCTTGCAAAGCAAGCTCATACTATTATGAGCATAACTCTTCGTGAAAGATAAAATAGAGTGAGATCCATTGAAGTTTCCCAAATAAAATATTTCAAGTTAAAACAAAAATAAGGGAGCCATTGAGAGTTTTCCAAGTTGAGGAATAACCAACATAAGTAGGGAGTTGTGTGGAGTTGCCCAAGTTGAGGAATAGCCAGCATAAGCAGGGAGTTATGCAAAGTTTCCCAATTTCATAGATATTCAAATAGAAGGTGTGGATACAAAGAAGAGAGCTATTGTAGCTTCTTTAGTTTTCCTATTGAAAAGATAAAATGAATGTTGCTTTAAAAGAGAGATCAAATATATAGAAGAAGTCATCACTTGAATGTCATTACATAGAAGAAGTAGCTCAAAGTTCCTTTCTTAGTCTAGAAGATATAGTGCTAAAAATATTGAGCACCATGAAATATTGAGCAACATCACAAAGTCTAAAAGCACCCTAAGCACTATATGATTATGTAAACATCTATTAGACCTTAGCACTTGATACTTTTCTAGTATATTTGAAGGAGTTGAAATACCAAAATATTCATGTGAAGTTAGTAGAGAACATGGTTTAAGGAAGACAGTTGGATGATTGTAATTCATGAGCACCATGGAAAACTAGAATCAACCTGATGCATTTGATGACATGCGGTGAATAAGGCATTGCATTTTTTTAAGGTATGATTTGAATTTTTTCTAATTTGGGTGTGTGTTTATGTCAAGTTCAAATTTCATTGAATTTTTAAATAAGTAGAGTAATAAGATTTTATAAAGTTATTGCTTTTTGACTTTTTAAAAAGAAATTTTAATTAATTGAAGTGATAAGGATAATTTCAAAGTTGATATTGATTTCAAAAATTTGATTTTTGAAAATTTGAAATGACAAAATTATTTACCTAGGGAGTTAAAAGGAATTCTACTCCAAAGAGGAAATTTTAAAAATTGAAAGAATCAATTAATTTGGAATAATATGATGCAAAATCCCTTATGTTAATTATATTTGGGATGATTGATGAAATCCAACTATATATAAATGATGCAAAGACTTCTAAAGTTTCTTGGGAAAAGTTATGTGATATATATGAAGAACAAAGCCACTCTATTGAATTTACAATCTCAATTATAATCATTAAAGGTTAATGGTGGAGAGAGTATATAACTCTTTCTTTCAAGAATAGCTAATTTAAAATCCAATTTACTGAATTTGGTTGAAAAATAGAAGAAAAGTTTCTTGTCCAAGTTACATTAAGAGCATTCCAAAAAATTACAAACATTTAGTCACTTCACTTCAAGTGCTAAATAAGAAAACAATCTTTGATGACTTGGTTGATATTATTGAAGACTGTGAGGTTGATAAATTAGTCAAATACGAAATGATAAATAATTCTTTGATATCTAAGGAAACTATACCAAGTGACATTGCCACATCATCATAGTCTCAGCCTAGATAAAAAAAAAGGCATTATCACATATGTAGGAAAAATGGTTATTCTAAAAACTTTTATAGGTATAATTTTTTAATAAAAGAAATTAAATGAATAGACCATTTCAAAATATTTAGCCAAGAAGGTCTGATGTGTAGACCAATTGGTTCATCCAAACCCCATAAGGGGGCGGAGGTCCAAGGTTCAAATCTCGGGCCTCGTTGGACTGAACACTTGTCCCTTTCCTGGTGCTTTCAATGGCGTAAAAGGTTTAAAATGATTGTGGCATGGTGGTTATAGGGGCGGACTGTGCGAAGATCTGTCTGGCGGCTTCTAGGGCGGACAACGTAGAATACTGTGGCGGCCATAAAAGTTGGACAGTCTGCCCAAATTTGTGGCGACTACGGATTCCACCATGTAAATTCAAAAAAAAAAAAAAAAAAAAAAAAATATATATATATATATATATATATATATATATATATATATATATATATATATATATATATATAGCCAAGACAATATCAACCTCATCCTTAGTATCAATATAGAAAACCGTAATAGTTACACTCAAGAGAAAAAATTCAAAAGGAGTATTTAGTTCAAGAAATTCAAGAGTTAGAAGAAGCTACAAAAGAAAATGAAATTAGAGCCCTTACAACAAGGATTATAGTTGAAGATAAAAATCAAGATGACTATGAAAAAGATAAAATGAAAGTACTTTAAAAACTTCCTAATGACATTGATGTTTCAAGTAACAAAATAAAAGCAATAGACATGACTATAAAAATAGATGAAAATTTCAAGATAGTATTAAGAACATCTTTGAGTTGTACACTTTGTGAGAAGACCAAACTAAAAAAATTATGAAAAGAAAATTGATGTTCACTATGTATGGATAAAAAAATTATATTGGAGTAGATTCATGGATATGTTAAAATATTTTTATGATCACAATGAAAGTCTAATGAATACTGTAGGAAACGGTTTAGTAGATCAACACCAGAATCTCAAGCAATGCTAGAGTCAGAGCAAAAGAATAAAATCAAGAATTAGATATTGAATATATTTTTTATTTTTTATTTTTTTAATTTGTGGAAAACAGGGATGTCACTTTCGAGTAAGACCCAAGGATGCAGGGGTATCCATTCCGCCAAAAACACCTAGGACTCGAACCTGTCCTACCACCTTTGACATACTCAAGAAGCAAACAAACACACAAAAATAGTTTAAAAATAAAATAAAATAAATAACAATAAAAATAATAAAATAAAATAAAAATAATGCTCCTTGAGTTTTTCAAAAATAAAAGCACAACCAAACACACACACACACAATAAGATAAAAAAAAACCACAACATGAACCACATAGAAAAACACAAGAACAACATAACAAAACACAAACATGACAAAAACAATAGAACACTACAAAGACATAACAAAAAAAAACATGAAAAATAAACATAACCAAAACCTTAAAAAGTAAAAAAATAAAATAAATATAAATATAAAAAACAACCAACAAAAGACAATAAAAAAAAACAAAAAACATAGAAAACACTCACACATAAAAACACGAATTAACACAAACAAATAGAAACACAAGAACAAGAACAAGAACGACAAAAACACAAGAACAATAACAAAAAACATTAAAAAAAAAACACAAAACAACAAAAACACAAGAACAAAAAAAAACAACACAAAAAACACAAAAACAAAACAAAACAAAACATAAGAACACACATCTTAAAAAAACTAAAGAAAAAAAGAAAAAAAAAAATTGAACATAACAATGACCTATCTGAACTATATTGAATATTAGTGTCTTCAACAACCAAATAATATAATAAGGGCGATGTTGGATTAAATAACATTACCCATGGTATCCTATGATACAATTGTAAATATTTTAAAGAACATCTATCTATATGATACAATATTTAGGAGTGGAAAGGCATCATTGAAAAAAATGCAATAATTTTAAAAATAACATACAACTTGAGGAATGATGTCCTCCAATGGTACGTCACATTTATAGGAGGCAAAAACCCTAAAGATAAATTTTATTTTCTTTGATTTAAACATAAGTATCAATAAAATGAGAGATGGTTTAATGCCTTTATAAATTAATAATAACTTTGATAAAACATAGTCTTAACATTGACAGGAATACCAAATGAAAAAAGTTTATAAAAAGTGGAAGTAGTAAAAATACTTGAGTCATATCCACAAAAGACAATCAATTTTGACTATATAACAAACAATGCCAAAGAATAAAACTAAAAATCTTAACCCTAAGATTAATCAAGATATAATAAAACAAACCCAACAATAAGTCAAATAGATATAAGACCTAGAAGAATAGTAAGGCACCATTCGAGGATAATTAAGTAGTGCCGGTGGAACTTAGAACTAACGAAGTAATAGATTTAGACTAATAGACATTAACATCTAGAAGCCATGATGTAGGATTTAGAGTAGAAGAAACAGATAATCTTTATTTTTGTTCTTTAATACTCCTGTCTGAAATTCCCTTTTGCTTGTGGATTTCATGAGAATAAGGCAAAACGGTAGTAAAAGTACATGCCGACTTTTGTAGCAAATAAAAAGAACTAAATTTCGGCTTAGATTATCGTTAAAGAAAGGATAGGCGTGATAGTTTCTTGTGATGGAATGTAGCAGGGAGGTCGTTAAGGAAATGTGTGTCCAACAATCCAGGGAAAATTATACGTCTTTAAAGGAAGAGCTTGGTAACCGTTTATTGGACAGCTCCACCTCCTCTACCATATTTGTGGCAGCAGCTCACAACTTGACAAAACTAACAAAACTAGCCAACACTTTTTGGAATACCGTCTTCAACTGTTTTATTCCAAATGATGATGGCCATGTCATTCAGGGATCCGTAGAAGACGATTACATTCTTGATCGTCTGATTTCTAACTCGTCTTATCACAAAGCGAGAAAATGCTACTGCAGATCTCAAGGAAATTCTGTCTTCTGTTGCAAATATTTCAGCAAAGATTGTAAGGATGCAGATATAATTTTTTTAAGTGAAGTGCAAATAATGCATCGCCTGAGAAAGGAGCACGGAATTGTGAAGCTGAAAGCCGCTTACGAAGATCCCAACAGTTTTCACTTGGTCATGGAGTATTGTGAGGAAGGTGATCTCTGGTATTTGGTAGAAAGAAACTTTGGTGCTATTCCAAATGCAAAAGAAAAAGCAAAAGCAAATGTAAAAGACGAAGTCCAAGCTGCATGTTTTAAACAAGTGATGAAAGGCATACGGAGTGCCGTAGGAAAGGCATAATACACGACGATGTTAAATTGAACAACGTTTTATTATCTTCGCTTACACCAACTCCTGTCGTCAATTTGGGAGACTTTGGTAGTTCTAAGGTTTTCCGCAAAGGTAAAGTTCTTCCTAATCTATGTATTTCATCCTTGTTAGGTAGGGTTCATCTGGGGTTTGACCCAACCACACCTGACCCCATAATCACACACACCGACGGTGGTTGTGGTTATGGTTATGGTTCCATGAACCTACCCTATGGGGTGCACAAACCCAATTATCTTACTTAAAATATTATGAGTGTGAACAAGAAGAGGAACAAAAAGAATATAGGATGAAGTAAGAAGTAAGAAGTAAGAAGTAAGAAGTAAAGTGGAGGAAGGAGTGCCACTTCTTGTTCAAAATATTTGGAGAATTCAAAAACTAAAGGATTCATATGAAGAAAGTCTAATAGGGTAGGAAATTCATTTTTGAAAGTCCTTACCAAAAGTGAAAATTTAACCATAAGTATAATCTAAAAATGATACCTTTGTTAAAGGCATTTGTTAGTTTTTTTTTCACATTTAAAAGCAACAACTTAGGACATGAGTGTAGATGTATTTATTTATTTATATTTGACAAGTAATATCTAGTATTTTGTGTTCGATGGCTTGGTTCAATGGTCAAAATGCTTCTGTAGGAGTGCAGAGACCATGGTTCCAATTCCTCGAGCTTCGTAGTACCAGTGGGCGTGTCACGTCAGCATCGTTGGCTACATAAAAGGTTTACCCTAGTGCAACTAGAGGTTATAGTGGTGACAAAGAGCAAGATTCGAACCCACAAAGAGGCATAGAAAATTGTAACGTGTTATCGATTCCTCTAATATATATATTAATTAAAATATATATATATATATATATATATATATATATATATATATATATATATATATAATATTTTATTAAATAACAAGAAATACATAAAGTTCATCGATAAAATATGATAGTGCTTCATATTTACCTATTAATGGGAAAGGTTTAAAAGCCATCTCAACCTCAGAATATGTTATTTCTTCCATTCAAAGGTTACTGGAAAAACATGATAGTGCTTCAGATTTACCTCTTAATAGGAAAGTTTTAAAATCCAACCTAGCCTCAAATTTTTGTTATTTTTAATATTCAAAGGTTACCAAAAAATAGGATAGTGCTTCAGATTTACCTCTTAGTGGAAAAGGTTTAAAATCCATCCCACATTAGCTTATGTTATTTATTCCATTCAAAGACTATTGGTAAAATAAACAAGTGTTATAGATTCACCATCTAATAGGAAAGTTTCAAAATCTAACCCTAAATGCATCATGAGGAGTAGAAAAAAATGGAAAGTGGATGTGGGAGCTGACTCTAAGTAGAGACAACCTTCAAACCAAGACTCAAGGCTAAGGGAGACCCTAAAAGATATAGCTAATTAAACCCAAATGAAATTTTATATGGGAGGGGGAAAGAAGCACCCTACAAAGTATCGTACATTAAAATATTATCTTAGAACATATGGGGTTTGAATGTCACTTCAAAGCAACAATTGATTGTTTCTATTAGGAAATATGTGAATCCTCATATTTGTTTATTTAAGAAACTAAAATTAAGGAGAATAATTTTAAAAAGGTTAAGAATATCATATGCAAGGAGGTCTATTATTATACAAGCCATGCTTTGGGGGATTCTAGGGGCTTAATGTGTCTTTGGAATAATTCAAAAATTGAATGCAGAGTACTCTCTTCTTTTGATATGTTCATTAACAACTTTTTCGACTATAAAATTTCTAAAATATCTTGGGTTTTAACCAATGTGAATGCTCCAAATTCAATTATGGTAAGATGAAGACTATGCGAGGAGTTGAGCATAAATAAAAATACTTTCTTGGATCTTGCTTGGATGTTGGATGGGGATTTTAATTCCCTCATTTCTTCCTCAGAAAAAAGAACTACTGTGTGTCCTATTCTAATATCTTTATGTACTTTGATGAACAACATATGCATCATAGTTTATTGAGTGATTGAAAATATTTGAATTATTAAGTTTGTTCTTTTATAGTTATTCATGTTTTTGTCCCTATATAGAATATGATGTAATAAGAAAGAATGCTATAAATATTACATCATATTGTAGGAGTATACTCAATATACATACATACATATGTGTGTGTGTATCCATGTAAAGGTGGTTGGTAAATCATTACTAAAACTAGTTTTCCATCTTCTTTGTATAGATTTATCTATTTTAATTAATACAATTTATCTATCATTGTATATTATTGCATTAAAAACTCCATGATCTTACTTATAATTGGTTAGATATCCTTTAACATCCACATTTTCAAGAAAGGTATGAGGTGATAAGATTGTTATGAAACTCCTATAAATGAAGAGGTTTGACATCCTATAATGTTCTCTTAGACCACTTGGGCACGAGGTAATTTGTAGAAGATATAAGATACTCAACAGAAAGGAAGTCATCACAAAAATCTAAAAAATAGATATGGGGACCTACACATCACTAAAATCTAAGAATATATCCAAAATAGAATCACTTCTATTAGAATAAAAAATAATGTTTGCATAAGATCTAGAAGAAGAAGTCCTAAGAAAATCATATGAAGTGCTTAAGTAACTAGAATATATAATTGGGGAGGTGGTAATAGGATTAGGATAGGGGTAAAATTCAATAGGAATAAGCTTAGAGGAGGAGGTATCCTCAAGAAGAGTATGGTGTAATATTGAAGGTGTGGTGGGAGAATACTTATACAACTAGACGTCTCTTCTAATAATTAACTCATGAGTATTGGGATCATAAAGTTGATAAGTTGTTGATTAAATGCCATACCTAATAAAGTATATATATGACTCATAATTTGAAGCTTGTTTTACAACTTGATGAAAATATAATCCCAATACATAAATATAAACACTAAAAAATGCTTTGAAAATATTTCTCCTTTGTAATTGTTGGTCACGAATCTGCCACGGGAAAGGATTTTATGCAAAAATGCGCCCTAGACCCGGCCAACATTGAAAGTCTAGGAGAAAGAAATGTCTCCCAAACCAATCTCCAGAGAGGGTTGGTTCCCTTACTAAATCTAAGCTTGATGAAGACTAGAGTTGCAGGAAAGGAATTGGAAATATGCAGAAAGAAATGGGAAATTACGGAAAGAGATGGGAAATGTAGCCACAAGCCGAATTTATCAGATCTTGGAAAGATTAGCAACAGATAACCTCAAGCACACTAACAACATATAACAAAATATAGCAACATAATTTACTTACAACCTTGCACAGATAACCTCCAAAATCACATTCCAGAACTCACTTCCTCACTAGCAATATTTAAACTCCAGACACAAAATTCAAATTTAAGCAACGGATAAGAAATACGAGCGTAAATGAGGAATGCATAAGATAGAAGGGAAAACACACAGAAAGTTGCTTGCAAAACCAGAGGCCAAATATCTTTCATTCATGCAAAGAACTTGAAATGTTTTTTAGCAACAAGTCTCTCCTCGATGCCTCTTCTCGAGATATACATTGATATTTATAGAGGTCTTGCCTCTTTGTAGCATTTAAAACATGAAACGAACTTCCTCGAGATCTACAAAATGTGCAACAGAAATAAGGAAATGATCCCCTTAAACCAGCCTCGGAGAAACCAGAAATTGAATGAAACAAGGAACCGGTCGTCTTCATTAAATGGTCGTTCTTGAAGCATGCTTGGACCGTTAGAAAATCATGAACAAAAGCTTTGAATAATGGAGGCGTCTTCAATTTTGGTGGCTTCGAAAGCTACAGTCCTGAGCACGTTCTTCTATCTTGCTCACATTGGAAAGCAACAAAACATTAAATTTTGGAGAGCTTTTAATCCTTGGAAATCGTAATACTTCATCGGGCCGTTGAACTGCTTCCTGGCGCGAAACCATGATATGTCGTGAAATCACGACATCCTTCTCTTTTTAGCCTTTCTCCACAATATGTCGAAATCACGACGTTTTCTTGCTTTCTCTCATTGTCACTCACTTTGTTGCGAAATCGCGACGTCTTCTTCTTGCTTGGTCTCATCTTCAAAAATGTCGTGAAATCGCGATGTCTTTCATGCCTTATGCTTTTTCTTCAACTTGACCGCGATAACGTGACATGTCGCGATATCGTGACAGTTTTACATTTTGCTCCATGTTCACTTTTCTGTCGCGATATCGTGACGAGGTTCATTGTCATTGCCCTTTGCTCAATTATGTCATGATTTCGTGACCTTTTCTATCATTCTGCTCCATGGCCATCGCAAGTCGTGAAAACGTGACATGTCGCGATATCGTGACAATTTTATTGCTCTGCCTCCGTTGACCACTTTGACCATGATTTTGGAACACGTCGCGATATCGCGACATTCTTCGACTTTGGCTTCTCTCTCCTCTAAAGACCCATGATAACGCGACATGTCACGATATCACGACAGTTTTGGACCCGTGCTCTCCATGCTATTTTTGGTACCAAAACTCATAGAGAAAACATAGAGGAGTGAGCACTCAACAATTTATGCATGAATAATCAACAATCAAAACAATGTGGCAAAAATGCCAACATTCTTGGTGGCTCGCGGGGTATACAGTTCTGTTGTATGCATGAATCCCAGGCCTGAATCCATTGGGCAACAGAGTCAAGAAAACTGAGAAGCAGGAAAGTGAATGCTGACTGATGGGGAACATCTCTGCAAACTGCTGCAACAACTCTTGCTGACTTACGGAAAACTCAAATAAATCTGTATTTGGCCTAGCTCACCAGGTGCTGTAAAAGGATTTTCATGACAATTATGAAAGCACCGGGATGGCAAAACGGAAATGAACGGAATGAGGAGTGAGGACTATGGAATGGAAATAGTAAATGATGGAATGGTGGGAGTGGAAGGAGTGAAAGCGGTAGATACAACAACTGAAGAGGGAGCTACTGTGTCACCGACTACGGGGATGGAGAAAAAACGGATAATGAAATGAAGGCAGGTGGAATGGTGAAAATGGTGGAAACTACGGATAAGTACTAAAAAGACAATGAAATTAGAAGAAAAGGGAAATGAAGAAACGGGAATATCAGAGGGGGAAAAAGAAACAACAGTAGTGGCTTAATTACAAATAGACGATAGAAGAAAGAATGAGTGAGGAAGGGAATGAAAATAAGGGAGTGGAAGGAAGAAATTGATGGAAGCCACTATCTGTTGGGAAGGAAGAAGAAAAAAGAAAGAAATAAACGTACCTGCAGGCTCGCATGCAAAAAGAGCCGAAGTTGGCAGAGGAAATCCACAATACTTTTTTTTTTTCTTTTTTTTTCTCTTTTTTTTTTTTTTTTACTATATACAAAATTTTGTGACATGATTGGCATGCCGCCACCACAAACCCAGTTTTAGGTGATTATCCGATGAACCTGCAATGTCCGGACCAAATCTGATTGTATTTCAGCTGATCTCCAGACTCTTCATGTTCCAATGTCCTTCCATTAATGATAGCAGCTTCTGGAATAGAGGACGTATACGCCATTCTTACTGATTCTAGCCTACATTTGTTCAGAATTTGATTCACAATCAATTCGGAACCACCAAACATCTGCAATTGTTCACTCTCCAATTTTTTTGCTACATTATCTGTGAAGCTCGCAACATCAAAGTACAGAGTCCTGAATTGATCAGGCATAGAATTCTGATCATCTTGCATCTTTAGTTCAATATTCTCAGGCTTTGTAATGGAACAACAGCCAATCTTAGTCTCCAGCATG
The DNA here is from genome assembly GCA_028583015.1 of Wollemia nobilis. Taxonomy (NCBI): domain Eukaryota; kingdom Viridiplantae; phylum Streptophyta; class Pinopsida; order Araucariales; family Araucariaceae; genus Wollemia; species Wollemia nobilis. The sequence continues at coordinate 19,837,607 of JAQPPZ010000521.1, forward strand.
GCATTAAATTCAAGCATTGAGAACACATCCTCTAAGCAAGGTTCATCCATCAAAACAGGATCTTCTGGTTCTTCAGTTAGCAAGCTGACAGGCTGTGTGAACTTTTCTGCTTCTTCCAGCTTCTCTATATGAAAAGAGGAAGGCTTTTCATTATAAATCCGAATTCTTCTCCCTTTGAAAGGAATTTCTAGGTGAGAATAATCCAGAGAAAGGTAGCCACCTCCCAGCTTTGCAGTGAACTCTCTTGATAAGCACATACTGAAATACGGTTCTAGATCAACCACAACTATCTCCTGAATGACTGTAATCTGAGGCATACTGTGTAAAATAATCGAGACATCCTTGATTACCCCCACCATTTTCATAGGAGTACCATCCAACTGCAAGACTCTAGGGCTACTTCGTGTGTATTCCATACCCATAACTTTGCAAACTGCCTTTGGCATGACAGTTGTAGCGGCATCGGAATCAATCATGCAGTTATGCACGATCCAACCCTCCATTCGAAGTGACAGATAAAACGGGGGTGGTCTATTCTTACCAGTGATTGAGGTGGTTAACGCTTGAGCATAAATTGTCTGGGTAGGACTCTTCTCACTATCCTTCATAGATTTCAAGGATTCTTGCAATAAATCTACCTGTCCAGGCAATTGTAATGCATCATAAAGACTAACCTTTGCTGGGATCTTCTTCAATTCTTCGACAATGTTGTATGCAGCCACAGTAGATTCCTTATTTTCAACGGGGAGATCATATCTGCTTCGATACTACTGAGTGGCTTCTACTCTCAACCTTTTAGTCAATGATGGGTACTTCAGCTTTTCTCTTGCTTGTTCCTCTGCTTTCGATCTTGCCTGTGTAGCTGCAGCTTTTTCTTGTACTCTGTGTGGAACAGGATCTTTTGGTAAAATAGGCGCATCTAGCTTTGATACTGGCATAGGAGTTTTCACTTGTTTTCTCAAATCAGCTGGCACTTTTAATGGCTCTAGCTCAGTAGGATCTATTGTAACAGGCTTCTTTCCAGTCCTCGTGAGAACTGAAACTTGTTCTTCAGATGGAACCATTAAGCTATGACCTATCTCAGAGATCATGTTGACTTGCCCTCCCGAAGAGCTAGCGGCCAATGTCTGCACATAATTCAAATGAACCATGCAAGTGTCTTCGCCATGTGGATCATTACATGTTGAACACCAATATGTTCTTTCTACAAGGACAACATCTTCATTTGCCAAAATAGTCAAGTTCTTCTCGGGTGCTTTGCTTGTTGAAGCAGCTTGTTCTCTAGTGATCGACGGAGGTTGAAATCTCCTGGGCTAGAAATCTCACTCAGCTTGCTTCCTTTCAATAAGTGTGATCTTATTGCCCATTGCTCTTATTGCAGAATTGGCAGATTTTACCTCTTGCAAGAGTGTTGTATAAGGATCTAGGATTTACAGGCGCAGGAGGTGCTGGTAAGGGCAAAGGTGCTGGTGGCACCGGTAATGCTGGGAATGAAGTGGAAGCGGGGAATGGTAGAATGTTGGGTGCAGGAAACTGGGGATTTTTTGGAGTAGGGAGCTGAGGAACTGGGATGGGTGCAATCTGAGGTGCACTGGAGCTCCATGATGGAACAGGATACATGGAAGACATAGATTGCAAAAATGAACTAGGATATAAATGTTGTGGAATATCAGGTAAAATGGGCATTGCTACCTTTGGAGGAAGCCTACCGATTGCAATCAAGTCTGCCTCCACATTTTGTGCTTGTTCGAACAGTTTTGGGAAGGTCATCACATTGGACTGCCTGATCGCCAAGCCAATGTCTATGTTGAACGCTCGAAGATAGTAGAATGTAGCTTGCTCTTGGGTAGGGCGAAGACCTTCAGGCACTCGCTGCCAGCTTCTAGTAAATCGAACATTGAAATCTGCTATCGCCTCCTACGGGTGCCTCTGAATTGCATTAAACTAATGCAACAATGAAAATGGATCAGCTTGTTCATGAAAATTCTTAACTAACAGTTCTCCTAGCTGATCCCATGATGCAATAGTGCCTGGTTGTAGAGATCGGTACCGATAGACAACAATTTTCCTCTCAAGGATAGTACTAATAACTTCACCATCACATCTTCATCTGTTATATCATGAATGGCTGCCAAAGAAGCTATATCATGAATATGTTCATATGCGATCTTACCAGTACCATCATAGGTTGGCAAGGCTTTCAAAGCGATCCTGAGGAACTGGATTTTGAGCCTACAAATTCAAGGCTCCTGAACTATTCCATGCTGAAAACTGCCTAGGTTGAGGATACTCGGGCCATTGGGACTAGTGGATGTGACTGAGAAGATGGAAAACTAGTAACAATACCAAGGATTTGTGTGGATATGGTAGATGATGCAAGCGATGGGGAAACCAACCTAGAGTGTTCACCTCTTTTTGTGCTGTCAAGTTCAAAAAACTCAACAAGATTTTCAACTTTTTTGGACTTCGATCTCGTGATCATGAAGTACAGCTTTCACTGTATCCACGTTCAGAGATTTTTGGGTACTATAGAGTCACCAAATGTTCTAACTATACGGCATGAAGGCGAACATTAAACCCTCAATACTATGGGATCTCTCTGAGACAGAAACAGTTTGTCCCACCGGGCGTGCCAAAAATTGTTGGTCACGAATCTGCCATAGGAAAGGATTTTATACAAAATGCACCCTAGACCCGGCCAACATTGAAAGGCTGGGAGAAAGAAATGTCTCCCAGACCAATCTCCAGAGAGGGCTGGTTCCCTTACTAAATCTAAGCTTGATTTCAGACTAAAGTTGCAGGAAAGGAATTGGAAATATGCAGAAAGAAATGGGAAATTACGGAAAGAGATGGGAAATATGGCCACAGGCCGAATTTATATGATCGAGAAAGATTAGCAGCAGATAACCTCAAGCACTAACAACATATAACAAAAGATAGCGACGTAATCCACTTACGACCTTGCATAGATAACCTCCAGTATCGCATTCCAGAACTCACTTCCTCATTAGCAATATTCAAACTCGGGTGCAGAATTCAAATCTAAGCGACAGATAAGAAATACGAGCATAAACGAGGAATGCATGAGATAGAAGGGAAAACACACAGAAAGTCGCTTGCAAAACCGGAGGCCAAATATCTCTTATTCATGCAGAGGACTTGAAAGTTTTTCATGCAACATGTCTCTCAAACTCCCAATGCCTCGTTCTTGAGATATACATTGATATTTATAGAGGTCTTGCCTCTTTGTAGCATTTAAAACATGAAACGAACTTCCTCGAGATCTACAAAATGTGCAACAAAAATAAGGAAATGATCCCCTTAAACCAGCCTCGGAGAAGTCAGAAATTGAATGAAACAAGGAACCGGTCGTCTTCATTAAATGGTCATTCTCGAAGCATGCTTGGACCGTTAGAAAATCATGAACAGAAGCTTTGAATAATGGAGGCATCTTCAATTCTGGTGGCTTCGAAAGCTACAGGCCTGAGCACGTTCTTCTATCTTGCTCGCATTGGAAAGCAACAAAACATTAAATTCTGGAGAGCTTTTAATCCTTGGAAATCGTAATACTTCATCGGGCCGTTGAACTGCTTTCTAGCGTGAAACCATGATGGGTCGCAGAAATCGTGACATCTTCTACTTTCTGTGCCTTTCTCTTCAATATGTCATGAAATCATGACATTTTCTTGCTTTCTCTACTGTTGCCACTGTCTGTCACGAAATCGTGACGTCTTCTTCTTGCTTGGTCTCATCTTCAAAAATGTCATGAAATCGTGACGTCTTTCATGCCTTATGCTTTTTCTTCAACTTGACCGCGATAACGTGACATGTCGCGATATCGTGACATTTTTTACATTTTGCCCCTTGGTTACTTTTCTGTCGTGATATCGTGACGAGGTTCATTGTCATTGCCCTTTGCTCAATTATGTCATGATTTCATGACCTTTTCTATCATTCTGCTCCATGGCCATCGCAAGTCACGAAAACGTGACATGTCACGATATCGTGACAATTTTACTATTCTGCCTCCGTTGACCACTTTGACCATGATTTTGGAACACGTCGCGATATCGCGACATTCTTCGACTTTGGCTTCTCTCTCCTCTAAAGACCCGTGATAACGCGACATGTCACGATATCGTGATAGTTTTGAACCCGTGCTCTCCATGCTATTTTTGGTCGCGATATCGCGACAGTCTTCGAACTTAGCTATTTTGGCACCAAAACTCGTAGAGAAAACACAGAGGAGTGAGAACTCAACAATTTATGCATGAATAATCAACAATCAAAACAATGTGGCAAAAATGCCAACATTCTTGGTGGCTCATGGGGTATACAATTCTGTTGTATGCATGAATCCCAAGCCCTGAATCCATTGGGCAACAGAGTCAAGAAAACTGAGAAGCAGGAAAGTGAATGCTGACTGATGGGGAACATCTCTGTAGACTGCTGCAACAACTCTTGCTGACTTACAGAAAACTCAAATAAATCTGTATTTGGCCTAGCTCACCAGGTGCTGTAAAAGGATTTCCATGACAATTATGAAAGCACCAGGATGGCAAAATGGAAATGAACGGAATGAGGAGTGAGGACTATGGAATGGAAATAGTAAATGATGGAATGGTGGGAGTGGAAGGAGTGAAAGCGGTAGATACAACAACTGAAGAGGGGGCTACTGTGTCACCAGCTGCGGGGATGGAGAAAAATGGATAATGAAATGAAAGTAGGTGGAATGGTGAAAATGGTGGAAACTACGGATAAATGCTGAAAAGAAAACAAGGATTAGAAGAAAGGGGAAATGAAGAAACGGGAATATCAGAGGGGGAAAAAGAAACAATAGTAGTGGCTTAATTACGGACGGTAGAAGAAGGAATGAGCGAGGAAGGGAATGAAAATAAGGGAGTGGAGGGAAGAAATTGATGGAAGCCACTATCTGTTGGGAAGGAAGAAGAAAAAAGAAAGAAATAAACGTACCTACGGGCTCGCATGCAAAAAGAGCCGAAGTTGATAGAGGAAATCCACAATACTTTTTTTTTTTCTTTTTTTTTTTTCTCTTTTTTTTTTTACTATATACAAAATTTTGCGACATGATTGGCATGCCGCCACCACAAACCCAGTTTTAGGTGATTATCCAGTGAACCTGCAGTGTCCGGACCAAATCTGATTGTATTTCAGCTGATCTCCAGACTCTTCATGCTCCAATGTCCTTCCATTAATGATAGCAGCTTCTAGAACAGAGGACGTATACGCCATTCTTACTGATTCTAGCCTGCATTTGTTTAGAATTTGATTCACAATCAATTTGGAACCACCAAAAATCTGCAATTGTTCACTCTCCAATTTTTTTGCTACATTATCTGTGAAGCTCGCAACATCAAAGTACAGAGTCCTGAATTGATCAGGCACAAAATTTTGATCATCTTGCATCTTTAGTTCAACCTTCTCAGGCTTTGTAATGGAACAACAACCAATCTCAGTCTCCAACATGGCATTAAAGTCAAGCATTGAGAACACATCCTCTAAGCAAGGTTCATCCATCAAAACAGGATCTTCTGGTTCTTCAGTTAGCAAGCTGACAGGCTGTGTGAACTTTTCTGCTTCTTCCAGCTTCTCTATATGAAAAGAGGAAGGCTTTTCATTATAAATCCGAATTCTTCTCCCTTTGAAAGGAATTTCTAGGTGAGAATAATCCATAGAAAGGTAGCCACCTCCTAGTTTGGCAGTGAACTCTCTTGATAAGCACATACTGAAATACGGTTCTAGATCAACCACAACTATCTCCTGAATGACTGTAATCTGAGGCATATTGTGTAAAATAATCGGGACATCCTTGATTACCCCCACCATTTTCATAGGAGTACCATCCAACTGCAAGACTCCAGGGCTACTTCGTGTGTATTCCATACCCATAACTTTGCAAACTGCCTTTGGCATGACAGTTGTAGCGGCACCAGAATCAATCATGCAGTTATGCACGATCCAACCCTCCATTCGAAGTGACAGATAAAATGGGGGTGGTCTATTCTTACCAGTGATTGAGGTGGTTAATGCTTGAGCATAAATTGTCTGGGTAGGGCTCTTCTCACTATCCTTCACAGATTTCAAGGATTCTTGCAATAAATCTACTTGTCCAGGCAATTGTAATGCATCATAAAGACTAACCTTAGCTGGGATCTTCTTCAATTCTTCGACAATGTTGTATGCAGCCACAGCAGATTCCTTCTTTTCAATGGGGGGGTCATATCTTATCTGATACTGCTGAGTGGCTTCTACTCTCAACCTTTTAGTCAATGATGGGTACTTCAGCTTTTCTCTTGCTTGTTCCTCTGCTTTCGATCTTGCCTGTGTAGCTGCAACTTTTTCTTGTACTCTATGTGGAACAGGATCTTTTGGTAAAATAGGCGCATCTAGCTTTGATACTGGCATAGGAGTTTTCACTTGTTTTCTCAAATCAGCTGGCACTTTTAATGGCTCTAGCTCAGCAGGATCTACTGTGACAGGCTTCTTTCCAGTCCTTGTGAGAACTAAAACTTGTTCTTTAGATGGAACCATTAAGCTATGACCTATCTCAGAGATCATGTTGACTTGCCCTCCCGAAGAGCTAGCGGCCAATGTCTGCACATAATTCAAATGAACCATGCAAGTGTCTTCGCCATGTGGATCATTACATGTTGAACACCAATATGTTCTTTCTACAAGGACTGCATCTTCATTTGCCAAAACAGTCAGGTTCTTCTCGGGTGCTTTGCTTGTTGAAGCAGCTTGTTCTCTAGTGATCGACGGAGGTTGAAATCTCCTGGGCTAGAAATCTCACTCAGCTTGCTTCCTTTCAATAAGTGTGATCTTATTGCCCATTGCTCTTATTGCAGAATTGGTAGATTTTACCTCTTGCAAGAGTGTTGTATAAGGATCAGGATTTACAGGCGTAGGAGGTGCTGGTAAGGGCAAAGGTGCTGGTGGCACCGGTAATGCTGGGAATGAAGTGGAAGCGGGGAATGGCAGAATGTTGGGTGCAGGAAACTGGGGATTTGCTGGAGTAGGGAGCTGAGGAACTGGGATGGGTGCAATCTGAGGTGCACTGGAGCTCCATGATGGAACAAGATACATGGAAGACATAGATTGCAAAAATGAACTAGGATATAAATGCTGTGGAATATCAGGTAAAATGGGCATTGCTACCTTTGGAGGAAGCCTACCGATTGCAATCAAGTCTGCCTCCGCCTTTTGTGCTTGTTCGAATAGTTTTGGGAAGGTCATCACATTGGACTGCCTGATCGCCAAGCCAATGTCTATGTTGAACGCTCGAAGATAGTAGAACGTAGCTTGCTCTTGGGTAGGGCGAAGACCTTCAGGCACTCGCTGCTAGCTTCTGGTAAATCGAACATTGAAATCTGCTATCGCCTCCTGTGGGTGCCTCTGAATTGCGTTAAACTGATGCAACAATGAAAATGGATCAGCTTGTTCATGAAAATTCTTAACTAACAGTTCTCCTAGCTGATCCCATGATGCAATAGTGCCTGGTTGTAGAGATCGGTACCAGTACAACAATTTTCCTCTCAAGGATAGTACTAATAACTTCACCATCACATCTTCATCTGTTATATCATGAATGGCTGCCAAAGAAGCTATATCATGAATATGTTCATATGCAGTCTTACCAGTACCATCATAGGTTGGCAAGGCTTTCAAAGCAGCCTAGGGAACTGGATTTTGAGCCTACAAATTCAAGGCTCCTGAACTATTCCATGCTAAAAACTGCCTGGGTTGAGGATACTGGGCCATTGGGACTAGTGGATGTGACTGAGAAGATGGAAAACTAGTAACAATACCAGGGATTTGTGTGGATATGGCAGATGATGCAAGCGATGGGGAAACCAACCTAGAGTGTTCACCTCTTTTTGTGCTATCAAGTTCAAAAAACTCAACAAGATTTTCAACTTTTTTGGACTTCGATCTCGTGATCATGAAGTACAACTTTCACTGTATCCACGTTCAGAGATTTTTGGGTACTATAGAGTCACCAAATGTTCTAACTATACGGCATGAAGGCGAACATTAAACCCTCAATACTATGGGATCTCTCTGAGACAAAAACAGTCTGTCCCACCGAGCATGCCAAAAACTGTTGGTCACGAATCTGCCACAGGAAAGGATTTTATACGAAATGCGCCCTAGACCCGGCCAACATTGAAAGGCCGGGAGAAAGAAATGTCTCCCGGACCAATCTCTAGAGAGGGCTGGTTCCCTTACTAAATCTAAGCTTGATTTCAGACTAAAGTTGCAGGAAAGGAATTGGAAATATGCAGAAAGAAATGGGAAATTACGGAAAGAGATGGGAAATATGGCCATAGGCCGAATTTATATGATCGAAGAAAGATTAGCAAGAATTTAACCTCAAGCACATTAACAACATATAATAAAAGATAGCAACATAATCCACTTACGACCTTGCACAGATAACCTCCAAGATTGCATTCCAGAACTCACTTCCTCATTAGCAATATTCAAACTCAGATGCAGAATTCAAATCTAAGCGAAGAGATAAGAAATACGAGCATAAACAAGAAATGCAGTAGATAGAAGGAAATTACATAGAAAGTTGCTTGCAAAACTAGAGGCCAAATATCTTTCATTCATGCAGAGAACTTGAATGTTTTCATGCAACATGTCTCTCAAACTCCCAATGCCTCTTTCTGAGATATACATTGATATTTATAGAGGTCTTGCCTCTTTGTAGCATTTAAAACATGAAACGAACTTCCTCGAGATCTACAAAATGTGCAACAAAAATAAGGAAATGATCCCCTTAAACCAGCCTCGGAGAAGTCAAAAATTGAATGAAACAAGGAACCGGTCGTCTTCATTAAATGGTCATTCTCGAAGCATGCTTGGACCGTTAGAAAATCACGAACAGAAGCTTTGAATAATGGAGGCATCTTCAATTCTGGTGGCTTCAAAAGCTACAGGCCTGAGCACGTTCTTCTATCTTGCTCACATTGGAAAGCAACAAAACATTAAATTTTGGAGAGCTTTTAATCCTTGGAAATCGCAATACTTCATCGGGCCGTTGAACTGCTTCCTGGCGTGAAACCGTGACGGGTCATGAAAATGCGACATCTTATACTTTCTATTCCTTTCTCTTCAATATGTCGTGAAATCGTGACGTTTTCTTGCTTTCTCTATTGTTTTCGCTATCTATCACGAAATCGCGACATCTTCTTCTTGCTTGGTCTCATCTTCAAAAATGTCGTGAAATCACGATGTCTTTCATGCCTTATGCTTTTTCTTCAACTTGACCGCGATTATGCGACATGTCGCGATATCACGACGTTTTTTACATTTTGCTCCTTGGTCACTTTTCTGTCACGATATCGCGATGAGGTTCATTGACATTGCCCTTTGCTCAATTATGTCACGATTTCATGACCTTTTCTATCATTCTGCTCTATGGCCATCGCAAGTCATGAAAATGCGACATGTCGTGATATTGCGAAAATTTTACTATTCTGCCTCTGTTGACCTCTTACCCGCGATAACGCGACATGTCGCGATATCATGACAGTTTTGAACCTGTGCTCTCCATGCTATTTTTTGGTCGTGATATCATGACAGTCTTTGGACTTAGCTATTTTGGGCATCAAAACTTGTAGAGAAAACACAAAAGAGTGAGAACTTCAAAAATTTATGCATGAATAATCAACAATCAAACAATGTGGCAAAATTGCCAACAATAATCGAAAAAAAATGTCATTTCATTGACAACACAAATGGGATTCATGTTAATGATGTAAATTGCATAATGAATTGACACTTTTTTTATTATATGGAAAAAAAGAGGGATTTTAAAAATATTTTTGAAACATTTTACAAAAGGTTCCCAACTACAATAGAGCAAGAAGACCAACTCAAGACATTAGAAAGAAGAAATTTACCAAAAAACAAACCCAACTAGATATCCATAGAGGGACAGAGAGATCCAAAACCCAAGTAGAGAGATTGACACATATGTCCCAAATCCAAAGCCTAATCTTGCAAAGAATCATAAAAAATGATAAGATCTATCTCCAGAGTATTTGGGTTTTATTTTAATCTCCAAGAATACTCATTCACAAAATATGCAGTCTACTTTATATATCTCTTAATGTATCTTACTAGCTCGTTCACAGGATCATAATAGAAGTTTGGTGTTGCAACAAGTTCTTCTTGCGTCTTACACAAGGAAGACAAGGTGCCCAACTTTTTTTAGATTTTTATTAGAAATAGGGGGTTCAACAGAGTCATTTGAGTCTTTAGATCTAATGGATACCTTCAATTTATTTGCAACTTTGGTATTGATGTGCACCAATTATCACTTTTTTTTATCATTTAAATTAAAAGTGGGTTTTTATCAAGGGACCCAAAACCTGATTACAAGTCAAAAAAAAATTTAAACAAGGCCACGAAAGACCATAGGAAAGGACAACAGAAAATCCAGAGGAAAGACAAAAGGATTGCCTTTCAGGATAGACTTAAGGATAACATTACAGGATAGGCTAAAAAATAATCCATAGGGACGCAACCCACCAAGGGAAGAAAGTAGGGACACAAAAAAGTAGGACCAGAACAACATCCTACGCAGGGCCTAGAAAATGGAGCAGCAAGACTAAGGATTTCCACAAGCCACAAAATTCTCTTTCATATAAAGAAGATCAGATATATCTATGAGGAAACATGAAGAACCTGTAGCACCCTAAAATTGGCGCAATAAAACCTTAATAATTACAATTACTCTAGTAAATATTCAAATTCAAATTTTAACCTCCAAAACCGCTCCCAAACCACCGCTTAACCCGTTTCCTCCTTTCCCATGCCATTTTTAGAGTTTGTTTTGACCGTTTGACGATATCGTCTCCGATCAGACGATATCGCCTCAGATCGGACGATTTCGTCTGGCTAGGACGTCCAGACGATCTTGTCCCAAAACTAATTTTTCACAATTAGTCTCTGTTCCAACGGCGTCTCTAATCCGGCAAAAGCGTGTCCGCACCGTTAGAGACCCTCCCCATTGGAGATCTCCCAAATAGGGATGATCTCCAACCTCCTAACCTCTCTCCTAAGCCTATTTAATCCTAGGCCCTCCCCTTAGCATCCCCCTGGCTGAAATTCCCTGTAACTCGAATTCTACACGCACTAGACCATCTTAAATCACTGTTTGCATTTGTATTTTTCCAAGTTTGTTTGCAGGAACTTCATTGTTTTTCAGCCGGAGCAAGCTCAGTTCGTCTCAGACGATCTCGTACAATCTCGGACGATCTCGACCCAATTCGAGACGATTTCGACTGTAGTCCACATTGGGGGCAATCAGTGCCCAGAGTTTGCATTTTCTCCACTCTTTTTCACTGCATTATTCTGCATTTAGTTAATTCTATGGTTATTCTTTATTATTCTGCATCTTGGAGTTCACCCATATAGCTTATATGCATAATATAATCATGATTTGTCAATAAGTCATTATATTGCACTTGTGTCTTAGTTTGTTATTATCATTTTAATGTTCTTACTATCATTTTACATCATTACCCTCTGTTATCATAGTTGCATTCTCTGTATTTTGCATCTATTTTTCTGTTTGCAGGTCTCTGACGAATTCGTCTGACGAATTCGTCAGATCTCAGACGATCTTGTTAGATAGGAGACGATCCTGTCGAATTCCAGACGATCCTGACTACTTCAAAAATTAGAACCTTCATCAGACATCCGGATCAGGTATGGGTCTTTAATCCATCTTGTTCTTTCTTTTTTTTTGTCCAAATCTATTTTTGTCTTCATTTAAATCTACATTTCATATAGAATAGCTTAGACGCATTTTGGCCAAACCTAGGACTTGGATGATTAAAGCTAAAACTGAACACATCAAACACATTCCCAACCTAGGCATGGAAACTGCCATTCAAACGTTTCCTGGTGAACCCACCATCCATCAAAAAATCACCATAATACACCTCCCCCGAGAGGCGGGACCTTCGCAAGGCCTCTCAGTCCGAGGTACCGTGCCATCCTTTTCCCATCCTCCTTCCGGGCACGGATCCTATAGCCTGAAGGTAGGGATGCGAAAAATTTGGAGCGATACATTTTGGTGAACCCGACGTGAATAACATAGGCATCTTTCTGATTCAAAAAAAAAAAAAATATATATATATATGTATACAAGAAAAAAAAATATAACAAAATCATCATTTCAAGTTTGTATGTTTTAGATTCAATTCTAAATAGTAGATACTAAATATTACTTTTAGAAGTACTAAAGAAACCATGAGTTTTTACTCAAATCAATATGAGCCCATCAGTAATGTTGGAAGAATTCAGCCAAATACATTTGTTGATTATGACCAACCTCATCCCTATTCAACACCACCTCCATCACACTTTTCTCATTTTTCATCCTTACCCCAACAGGACAATCCCTTTTCCAATCCTCTTCATAACGATATTATCTATTCTCCCATATATCCATATTATGTCTATCAATCCACATACAATCCTCCTCCACCCTTTCAATATTCTTCTTTCAATACAACACATTCATTTCAACAAGAAAATACTTATTCTTCCAATTCTACCATGCACTCACCTCCTACTTCGCAATCTTCCTGTCATCATTCTACCCATAATAAAGAAAGTAGAGGTGAGAAACCATTAGGTCCTTTTATGACTGAATTCCTAAGGCATGTATCAAAAACCTCTCGAAAACCTTCATCACGTAAATTTACTAAGCTCAATCAACCAATGGATATAATTCTCAAGTATTTACTTGACACAAATAAGATTGAACTCCCTTCCATAAGACAACCTGATACCACAACAGATTGGTTTAAACCTGAGCTACATTGTGAATATCATAGAGTAGATGGACATATGACACAAAATTGTAAAGATTTAAGATGTGCAATTCAAGATTTGATTGATAAGGGTCTTTTTAATATAAAGGAATTACAATCTACAACTGATTATAAATCTCCATTAAACAATCAAACTCCTACACAACAAATACCAATAATCAATCAAGACATGGGGATCTCCCAAGAACCCCTATTCAATTATCAACAACAAGAAACCAATCAAATATTGCATGTTAATGTGTCCCATCATGATGATATTATTAATATTGTAACAAAAACTACAAATGAGCAACCTCAAGTTCAATCAACTCAATCTGATATTCAAGATATGGATTCCTCATTTGACCAACCTTCAAAACTATCTTTGGCTCTAGAGAATGATCCAAAATGGAATGTAAGCATAGAAAGCTCATCTTTAGAATCAAAATCTCAATCTGAAATCCACTTTGATAGCCAACAACAAGTGATTAATCCTCAAGCAAAGATATCCCTTTTAGAAGTATTACAAAGTTCTCATAAGGAAACTTTGTTCAAGATACCTAGCCAACAATTTGTTCCTCATCATATTTTCTCTAAGAACATAATTAATGGTGTAAACCCTCTTGAGGTTAACCATATTTCATTCTATGATGAGGAGATTCCTTCCTCTACTCCACAAGAAGACTCCTATCTTTACATTACAGGATCTAGTAAAGAAACACCTGTTAAAACTATCATGGTAGATAATGGCTCCTCTCTTAATTTATGCACTTATCAATTATTCCAAAAACTCAAATTAAAGGAAGAAGATCTTAATGAATCAAATGTTATTATAAAATATTTTAACAATGAAATTCAAGAAGCTCAAGGTACTATAATTCTTCCTCTTAATATTGGATCCAAGATCCTGGATACTTTGTTTTATGTAGCATATTGCCCTTCACCTTACAACCTACTTCTCGAAAGTCCTTGGATTCATACGATGAGGGTTGTCCCTTCCACTCTTCACCAATGTTTGAAGTTTGAACTTGCAAGTAAAATTGTTACCATACATGGTGACCCAACACCATTTGAAGAATATTTAACGGTTGAAACATCAAGTTCTATACATTCTCCATTGTCACAATTACCTTCTATCCCTCACTTTTCTTCATCCATATATGATCATCCTTGTTTACCAAATAACACCCATGCATATCTTTCACATATGCTCCCTCCATCTTATCAAGACTTGGAATATAGTGATAAGAATGAAGAACTTTCTTATCCTTCTTACATTTTATTTTGTAACATGATCAATTTTACACATATAAAAGTCAAATCTTTTGCTACATTATTTTACATTATAACAAAGCTTTTGTTATCACTACCTTTTATTCATCACCTTTTGTTCTTACCTTCACCACAACCAAATTATCCTTCAAAACCTCCTTTGATTTTGAAGCAACCTTAGACATGCTATACTCAAATAACCTTGTATAGTGTATATAGATCATCTTGTATATACCACCAATTTCAATTCATAAATTAAAATCAAAATACAAAAAAATCAAAATCCTCAAAATATTCAAAAAAAAATACTAATGCAACTAAAGACCTTAAAGGTAAATTTGAGCCCAACTGGCTTGGACCATACATTATCACTGCTAAATTTGAATCGAGGAGCATACAAATTATCTACCTTAGATGGTAAAGAACTTAAAGAACCCATGAACATTTTGCATCTTAAACGTTACTATGTATAAATTTGGTCATTTCATCCTTGTATATATTTGTTTAAAATATTTCAAAATCACTATCTTGTATTTCTTTCAATTTATAAATTCAAAAACACCAAAAACATTCATAATCATCAAAATCTTCAAAACTATTTGTTGTATTTATTTATGGCACTTGTTAATTCTTTCAAAAACAAAAAAATAATAATAAAAATAAAAAAACAGCAATATTCTTGACTCTTTCGAAACCAAAACAACATAAAGAAGAAAGAGAGAGTCAACATTCTCAAAACTTCTCAAAAAGTATTTATATATATCTTCTTACAAATGTTGCAGTTATATGTTTCAAATTATTTTGGATAAATTAGCATTTATTTGGAATCCCTCACTTTCACAATCACAAAAATAAATATCTTGATTTTTATCTGGCATGATTACTAATCTCTCTTATATCAAAGTCCACAAAATTCAATTAAATAAAGTTTGAGCACAGAGAATTGATCTTGTTATTTACTTAAACCAAGCACATCCTTTCACAATAAAATGATTATATTTGTAATGTCCATGCTATGCTACATAGTAGAAGTGGTTTCTTGAGCGAAAAGTTTCCCCTGCTATCCTATCATGCACATGGTCTAGAATATTTGAGAATTGGCAAAAGGACAAGCTCACCCCTACCCAGAATAAAAATCCCTTGCTCTACAGCTAATCCGAGCAAGTATCCCTAGCATAGAACAAAAAAAAAAGCAAAGTTCAAGAAAAAGAGAAAAAGAAAAATGTTATTTTATATCATTACAGCATTATCAAGCAAAAATACAAAAGAAAGCAAAAGCAAAAGCAATAAAATCCCTTTCCCTACCCTTTGAAAAGAAAAGAAGGGTTGATGAGCTTGAATCCCTGGAATTCTCAATTATTCAAAAACTGTGAGGTAAGCCCCATAACAGGTGGTTTGTGCCCAACCCGCTTGGCCTTGGGTAACTCCTAGCGTGGCGATATGTCTGTCACATTAGCGACCTTCTTTTGTATAGACATATGTCTGCTTATGGATTAGCTAGCTCTTGATAATCCGACTTACATAGTAGTCTAGTATGGTTATATGCATCTACATCATGGTTAATGAACACTTATTTGGTTCATTCAAATCACTTGTATCATATTATCTTGCTCAAAACTGGTAAACGAACATAGCAATTGCACACACATTTTGTATTTGAGAGATTTTGTGTATCATTATGATAAATCAAGATTGGAAATGAATTCACATATGCACATGGGATTCCTTATAAATCTAACTTTTGTCTTTAAGATACTTTGAAATATTTTTTTGCAAATTGTCTGGAATAATTCATTTTCTTCTTTAAAGTACAGTTGTTTAGTATAAAGACAACTACATACATAATAGAAAAAATCAAAATTTCTTTCAAAACCATACAATCAAAACACACACACACACACACACACACACACACACACACACACACACACACACACACATATATAAATATATATATATATATATATATATATATTGTCGACTTTCGCGACGATGGTATAGTTCCAAAACCAAAATTGGAATTTTATGCCTAGCGCAAGTCCTCATCTTCATATTTTCTATTTATTAAAAATCAACCATGCAATAAAACTATCTATTTTCTTCTTTGGATTTTCGCGATGATGGTATAAGTCTATACCTACATATTCTATGCCTAGCGCAAACCATTGTACCAATTTTTATTCCCCATTTATTTGAAAATCATGAAAACCATATGACTTAAATCATTCTGTTATACAATTATGTTTTTTGACAAAAAAGCATGCACATTATCACTATTTCATGTCATTATGTCAACCTTCAATTTTGCAATGATGGTATAATTCCTAGGGAATTATCCAAAAAATTTATCACACTTAGGAATTTATGCCTAGAAAAAATCATTTTAACATTATTTCATGCATACTATTTTTATGAAACTCTGAAAACAAACCATCATCATCATCATTTGCACCATTGCACCAAAGTCTTAAGACAGTCTCTTAAGCACTCTTTTACTTTTTAACAATATTTCTATACTGGGATTAGCTTGACGACCGAGTGAGCGGCGACTCCATGAAATGGTCTATAATAGCGACAATGTCCTTTGAAATTATTGTTAGAAGTCCCTTTTATTTTTTTATCAAATCATCACATCACAAACAACCAATTTGTTACATCAGATTATTTCATTTAAAATCTTACAGCATGACATCAAAATTATAATATTTCAAAATGACATAATTACATGAATCCTCAATCCAATCAACAAATAATTCAAACATTAAAGCATCATACAAACACATAAGACAAGTCATATGATCAAAAATATCTCATCTATATATATATCAAATATATATACATCATATCAAAACTGGATCGGTATGCCACAATCTATACCTCGGCATACTCAATCCTCTCTCAAAAATAATATATGTCCTCATAGTGCAGTGTAGTAGCTAGCCTCGAGAACCCCTCGAGCTCTCAGCCTCATCTCCTCCCCCGCCCTGAGGTGGACGAGGTGGCCCCATCGCAGTATGTGTGGTACTATGAGTCCTAGTTGTCGATCGAGATGAAGTCCTCGACGACCCAATCCTGATCGGGTCAGCAATGCCGGTTGGCAGCTATACCCTCTGACCCTCTGGCACCATCTGGAAGTAGATACCCTGGTAGAACGCGGTCTGAGCAATCGACCGCGCTAGCTCCTGAGTGCTCGCTCCTCCACCCCATGCTCTAAGGCATGCAATCTCATCTCTGAGCTGTGTCACCTCAGCTCGATGGCGTGCAGCCTCATCCTGCAATGTCTGCACCTGTGCCTGGAGACGGACCGTATCTCCGCTCGGAGAGTCGCTGTCTCATTGCTCTCCCCTAGTGTCAACACCCTTGCCCTTATCGGGTGATGGTGGCCTCTCTCTCTATGGAGAAGGGGGTCTCTCCTCCCTCCTCTCCCGCTATCGCGGCCTCTCTTGAGCCTGTGGTCTCCTCTGCTCTCTCCCACTGTGACCCTGGGCTGCCTCAATGGCCGCCTGGCGTCGCCTCCCCATCCGATGCACAACTACGTGAATCGGACCCTGAGCCCTCGTCATCCGAGGAGGGCGGATGCCTATGTACCAGGCATCATAGCCGTCGGCTACCCTAGCGTCGTCCCCATCCACTGGCTGAATGGGGGCATCATCTGCATCCTGACTCCAGAAGCGCTGCATATCTGGAGCCCCGCTAACTATAGTGTTATCCCAGATAGTCCAAGAAAACTCGTAATCCCTGAGAGATGGGATCCCCTACTGTAGACCGAACTATCACAAAACTCGGTCATAGCGATGGAGCTCCACCTCTCCCCTCTCCATCCTCAGCCAGCAGACTCGCCTGATGTGAGCCAGCTCCTGTCCATCCTTGGCCCACCCTGGATGATCTCTCCAAGGCCTCCAGGTGATCTGGTCGGAGACAAGGTCATCAAGTAGTCTTCGGGACATCGATAGATCTATCCGCCGCTGTGACCCTCTCCGGAGCCACCAGTAGAAAGCTCGGGGCCTCTCCCCATCAACCCCTATCAGTGGAAGCCCTATCGGCCTCCGCACTACAATGTGCTCCCAGCACCAAACCTGTAGAAGCGATGTCATAACTAGACATCGATCGCCCTTGTACATGACCCCATGCAGGATCCTGTACAATCGGCATAGAACAAAGCTACCCCAAGCAAACCTGTAGCCGTGGTCTCTCATGTCACAGACCACATCTTCCAGTACCCATGGTACCCTGCATCCACTCTGGTGGCACAACAGAAGTCCACCTACCACCCCAGCAAAAACCCATGTGAGTCTCGATGCCCCAGGCATCTGACGCAGTGACTCGATGTTCACTCTGCCCTTCTCCAGGGCGAAGCTCGGATCGCCACACAATCGCATCATCGCGTGGCCCTGATTGGCCATGGGAGTGATCAGTCATCCTTGTATGGGGATCCTCAAAATCCTCCATACATCCTCTAGTGTGGGAGTCATCTCCCCTATTGGTAACCGAAAATAGGAAGAACCCGGATACCACCTCTCTGCCAGGGCTGTCAGTAGCCCCATGTCTATAGAAACTTGTGGCATCTCTGCCACATGCTGCAAGCCGACCTGTGCTAGCTGATCTCGCTCTGCCTGAGACAGGGTGGCCAAGTCATCTCTCAACCCGCCATATTTCCATTCTCTGCTCTTTAGTAATCCTCTCTGCAACATAAAAACAACACAATAAAAATCATTACTAAATCGTTAATTAAAATGCAAGTTCAAATAAGTTCAATTTTATAACTGATGATATCATCCACAATTGGACGATATCGTCCCAAATTTGAGCAAAATCGTCCCTAATTTGACGAAATCGTCCCCCTTTCGTCGATTTCGCCCTTAGACGAAATCGGCGAACTTGAGACGATTTCATCGAAATCGGGACGATTTCGTCCCGACGACGTCGACGGCCCAAAAATGGCCGCGATGCTCAAAAATTGCTCAAAATTCACCTAAAAAGCATGTAAATTCAACTTAAAGCATTCTAAACTAAGTTTAGACTCTTACCCGTAGCCCGCGCTGGACCTCTGTCGATCTGTGTGCTGTCTCGACCATTTTTGCTTACAGAGCTCCAAAAACTAAAAATGAATAGTAAAAATGAATTAGGGTTTTACCCTATTTTTCTTAATTTTATTCAAAACACAATTAAAAACATTTTAAAATTTTGCTTTTCCGCGTTTTTACCTCAAACGTTCGATTTGGGTAAAAACACGGAGGGGGCACCATAGTAAGCTGTCGTACGATTCGACCAAGAATCGTCGCCTAAAAATGGGAATAATTTTTGCTTTCTCGTAGATCGAGAAGAACTCATCTTTAACGCATTTTCTTCGAAAAATTTGCTAAAGAGGGGGCAAAATGTAGCACCCTAAAATTGGCGCAGTAAAACCTTAATAATTACAATTACTCTAGTAAATATTCAAATTCAAATTTTAACCTCCAAAACCGCTCCCAAACCGTCGCTTAATCCGTTTCCTCCTTTCCCATGCCATTTTTAGAGTTTGTTTTGTCCGTTTTATGATATCATCTCCGATAAGACGATATCGTCTCCGATAAGACGATATCGCCTCAGATCGAATTATTTCGTCTGGCGAAGGACGTCCAGACGATCTTGTCCCAAAACTAATTTTTCACAATTAGTCTCTGTTCCAACGACGTCTCTAATCCGGGCAGAAGCGTGTCTGCATCGTTAGAGACCCTCCCCATTGGAGATCTCCCAAATAGGGATGATCTCCAACCTCCTAACCTCCCTCCTAAGCCTATTTAATCCTAGGCCCTCCCCTTAGCATCCCCCTCGGCTGAAATTCCCTGTAACTCGAATTCTACACGCACTAGACCATCTTAAATCATTGTTTGCATTTGTATTTTTCCAAGTTTGTTTGCAGGAACTTCATTGTTTTTCAGCCGGAGCAAGCTCAATTCGTCTCAGATGATCTCGTACAATCTCGGACGATCTCGACCCAATTCGAGATGATTTCGACTACAGTCCACATTGGGGGCAATCAGTGCCCAGAGTTTGCATTTTCTCCACTCTTTTTCGCTGTATTATTCTACATTTAGTTAATTCTATGGTTATTCTTTATTATCCTGCATCTTGGAGTTCACCCATGTAGCTTTTATGCATAATAAAAGCATAAATTGTCATTAGATCATTATAATGCACTCGTGTCTTAGTTTGATATTATCATTTTAATGTTCTTACTGCCATTTTACATCATTACCCTCTATTATCATAGTTGCATTCTCTTGTATTTTGCATCTGTTTTTCTGTTTGCGGGTCTCTCGATGAATTCGTCCGACGAATTCGTCGGATCTCGTACGATCCCGTCAGATAGGAGACGATCCTGTCAAATTCCAGACGATCCTGACTGCTTCAAAAATTAGAACCTTCATCAGACATCCGGATCAGGTATGGGTCTTTAATCCATCTTGTTTTTTCTGTTTTCTCGTCCAAATCTGTTTTTGTCTTCATTTAAATCGCATTTTCATAATAGAATAGCTTAGATGCATTTTGGCCAAACCTAGGACTTGGATGATTAAAGCTAAAACCGAACACATCAAACACATTCCCAACCTAGGCATGGAAACTACCATTCAAACGTTTCCTGGTGAACCCACCATCCATCAAAAAATCACCATAATACACCTCCCCCGAGAGGCGGGACCTTCGCAAGGCCTCTCAGTCTGAGGTACCACGCCATCCTTTTCCCATCCTCCTTTCGGGCATAGATCCTATAGCCTGAAGGTAGGGACGCAAAAAATTTGGAGCGATACAGAACCATATGAAGCAACAGAGGAAGAAAGGCACACCATAGCTAGAGAACCACTGAAACCTAGCTCCAAGAAGAAACCTGCAATAGATCTAGATCAGGTCTAAAACAAAATTAAGAAAGGCATCCCAAAAGCATCGCAAAAAATCTAGGGAGGGACCCAAGGGTATCCTAGAATATAGGCACAAGAAGGAAAACCTCGAAACAACTATGTAAAGGGAAAACAAGCGAAGAAGTTACCTTCCACCCCAAGGAGATCATTTGCAACCATAGACAACCAAGAGAAAAGTATCCAAGAAGTGCCAAATAACTGGGATAGAGTTGAGTCACACCACAAAGGAAACCTTTAAAAAACTGGGACAACCCAATAAGTAGAAGAAAAAAATTTCTAAAGCATAAATGGTAACCATAGGGATAGACCTAAAGATGTCCCAAAGAACAAAAGGGAAAAGGAATCCTTGAAGTACAAAAAAAGCACTAGGAGGGGCCTAGGGATGTCACAATCTAGAAGCACAGGAAGGATACTCTCAAACTAGTAAGAAAGGGGTAGACAAGTGGATATGAGACCTCCCATCCCAAGGAGGTCGTCTACAACCACAGTTAGCCAAGAGGAGGATCCAAAAAGTGCTGATGGACTGGGACAAAGCCAGGGGAGGAGGGAGTAGGGAAGTGGATTAGGACATCCCACGGGATGTGCACCAATTATTACTTACCATAGCCAAATATTCACTTATCTAGCATAAAGCATTTGTCAAATAATGTTCAAGATGGATTTATTTTATGCTTAACCATCCCATTTTGATTTGAAGTGAATTACATACTATGCTTTTAGAAAATACAATAGGATGTGAAAATATCTTTAAACTTATATAGATAAATCTATAATCCTCATAATGTAGATCTAGTAGGACACTTCTAGTAATCTAATATATTGTAAATTGGTATTGAAACATATTGTTAGTGTATTGTTTATTAGTTATTACATTATTAGGGCAGCGTATCTAAGTTGTTAGAATGTATTTCATTATTGGGTTGATTTTGTTGATTAGATCCTATTCCTACGGACTAATCCTGGCATATTATGTACTATTTAATTATCATTTGATTAATGCAATGTATTGGTATTTTTGACATGGTATCAGAGCCCTATACTCTTGGTTCAATCGTAGCCTGAGAGAGGGTACACATTTTGAGACATTAGACCTATTTTTATTTTGAGACCTTAGACCTATTTTATGTGCAGACTCATTGGGACATTGGGACTTGACGAGATCGTAGAACCTGATCAATGTGACGTGCCACTTAGATGAGGCGGACGTCGACGATTTGCTAGACACGAGGTGGATTGGTCGTAACACAAAGGACCTAGAGCTCCCACGAATAGCCTATTGGTTGACGGGACCTAACCTAGACGGATGAGGCTACATCTAGATCTGACATCCAGCAACCCTAAGCTACTAGCATGGAGGACACCTAACACGAGGTGAGACGAATGAGGCTACAACTGGATCTAACATCCAACAACCCTAAGCTACTAGCGGGCGCTGCACCCAAGGATCGGGTAGAGAGGATAAAATTGCCTCATGTGGCATGGTGGATGAGGTTGAGTTGAGGGTAGCATAGACTACCCGAAGGTAGTCGTTTAGATCATTGAGCGTTGCTCATTTTAAATTGCTACAAATAGCCCGACCCACGCATGTGGGATATTGATCCCTATGTGCCACTACGTATAGCACTATCGTTCAAATCAAAAAAATCTGCAAGAGTTCCCTGTTTGCGTGTTTGAATGCATTAAGCAGACGTAGGTGGTCTGCTGACGATCTGACCATCTACAAAGCTCTACATAATATTGTAGATGCCATATCACAGCTACCATGAAGGAAAGGATTGCGTAGGCTTCATGGATGTTTTTCAAGAATTTGGTCTCTACTAAAACAGTGATCTTAACTATGATCCAACCTCTTCCTGATCGTATGGTAGTGAGAGAATTTGTATGCCGCGTAGACATTAGAAGATCAAGGGGGTGGAAGTTAGGCTCCATGCAATAGATAATTGGATCTGACTGGTGCTTTATCTGTAGATTTTTGTGACAGAGTGCACCAAAAAGGAGCATGCCACCAGAGCAATAGCCCTATAGATCGCACGACGATCGCTTGTGAATTGGGGAAATCGGATGTTGCATCATCGAAGGACATAGATGGTGTAATTTCTACACAATGATCTTGCACACACCCAGATTAAGCTCACAAAGCCAAAAAATGGTTAATCATCAGGCAACATTCTAGAATTGACCTGAGTGGTAATAACGTGACATGCAGTAATTTGTTGTAGGCCGAGCGAGCATAGGAATTACTTCTAGTTATGTAGCCAAATCCATATGATGATACATGAACGACACAATAAGGTTGCACCACTACAAAAGCTAGCGACATCATGTGGAGGAGGAGTAGCAGGGCAAGGAGGCACCACCTAGAGAAATGCATGGACTGCAGACCCCATTTTCAGTGAGTAGTGCATGATTTGCTATACTCTGGTGTTGATGTGAAGCAATCGAAGAGCATAGACATCATGGGAGGAAAAATCATGATGTGAGAGAGCCGTCATCACTCGTAGGAGATTCATCCCCACAAATACTTCTCATAGATATTTGTCTATAGCAAGTGACTAGTAACAAGTGACAAAAATCTGGCCACTGTGGAGGAGAGCTGTGAAGCCCCGAACATCACAATGGCCAAATATGGCGATTTATAGACCACCAAGCATTTGTAGCCCAAATTGCAAAGTTTTAATTTTGTAGGTGGTCTCGATAGCAGAGAATGAGTGACGATTTGCCAACTTGAGGAGTTTGGAAGCCGCCCGCACAGGAAGAACAAATTTAGTTTCTTCATATTGCAGCTTAACCTACAGGAAGAGCCACACGATCAAAGACCATTTTCAGGCATTCAAAGTCGATTGTCAAAGATGTGGCTCCACAGACAACCGTAGTAACCTAGCATAGCAGTGCCTTTATTCCGCCATAGGAGTGTAGCACAAATTACAGTGCTGATCGAAGAGGAATGCGTTGTGATAGTGTATTTGAAAGCACGAGGATACGAAAACAAAAAGGGAAAAAAGCTCCAAGTACGATGCAAAAATGGAACTAAACTTAACGCTAGATCCTACGAATTGAAAATGCATGAAATGGGGAAAGCATGAACGAATTGAAACGCAAACAAAAAGCCAATGCGGAAAACAACCCTTTCTTTTATTGATACATTTCGGAATTCGGTTACAATTCGCCTCCTCCCTTTTTAGGGGCGAGGAGCGTTAAATTTGTTTCTTTGTTACATCCATGGATGCCATTCCTTCTTTCGCGTGCCCACATGTAAGATGGGCGGACCAAAACGTCACCACCGCTTGTGTGTACGAATGTTGACTCCCTGCTGCTCCTCTAACATCCCGATCCTACGTTCAAAGAAACAAGAAACAATCAGTAGCACCTGCGGATGAAATGAAACATGCAATCCCCAAGCCTACGATTAGTGCATGCAAAGAATAAATAAAATGATAACTAGCATATATCCAAATGATCTAAAAATTTGACAGGGGCATCTAGACCTCACAAAGAAAACACTGCAAATGGAACAGTCGGGAAATTCCTCACAGATTTGAATTCGCTCCGGGGCGGGACGAATAGACCTGCAACAAAATGCCAGATAGCACCGCTCAAAATGTCACATCTGGATAGCTCCAAATCTCCTGCAAAAGTGGGGGTTAGCTAATTGGGGGTATTTTGGGATGACCCAGATGGTCATATTTCCCCAATTTGGCCTCTAACGCCTAGATTTTGATGATGCCCTCTGCAAGTTAGTAAAGGCGGAAAAATGATAAAACATGACAAAAATTGATCAAAACGATATGAAATCAAAATTGCAAACTATCTAAGCAGCATAAAGATCAAATACAAAAAATGAAAATAATAGAAAGAGAAATCGGCCATAGATTCCTAATCGTTCCTAAAAGGGACGATTAGACGCACCGATGGGAGCCGAGGCCGCCCACCGTTTGGGGCCTGATTTCGGCACCAATCCACTTGGGATTAGTCCAAAATCTCTTGTAAAGTGTTGTCGGAAAATTGGGTGGTATATTGTGGTCAAATGTCGGGTTTTGGGCTCAAGATTCATCCTTCCAATGGTCACCCAATGACCTCCTCTCTAAAAGAGATCACGGATGTGAAAGGCACAAATCAACTAGGGGCGTATGGGGAAGTAAAACGGCAACACTTCGTTGCTCAAAAATGCTCCTTCTCTCCATATTTTGGGGTGAGGAAACTCACCAATTTATAGACCTGGAGGTCTCTTGCATTGGGCATGCAGAGGCGCCACTTGGCAATCATGCCCTCTCAAGGGGAGGGAGATTCCTCCCTGATTAGGGACTTCATGACTGCCCTTGCAACTGCCTCTAACGCTCAAAAATGCTCACCCACACTCCCATGCGATGAAGGAAGCGTTAAGTGGTGGATCTGAGCTGCCATTTGTCAAGATTTGACTTTTTTCCCATCAAACCTGCAATTCGCCCCACCCTGGAGCGAATACTGGTATTCATCCCTGGGTAGGGCGAATCCCAGTTTGAAATCGTCCCTGGGTGAAACGAGTATTGAGCAAAGTGCCTGAAGGTGCCAAATTGACTCCTGACCTTCCAAAACTATTGTGAGAGTGGTTAGGACCACTGTTTGACCTCTGGGGGCTGCCCTTGGGGCTGTGTGTGTCAATGCGATCAGTGTTTGCAGTCACATAATCGGATTGGTGCTATTTTGGTGTCTACAGATGCCCCTTTTTGGGATGCGTTATGCAAGGCACAACATCGAGCAAAAATAGATAACCAAAGCACTAATGATTAGGGTTTCTTAGTAACCTAACCAACTTTTGATGCCCCAAGTATGGAAAGGGCATGCATTCTTGAATCCTTGCTTCTGACGAGCGAAGGAACTCAATTCAAGTGTTAACCTTTTTCGGTGAGGTGTTACTTGAGCTTGGACATTGATCAGTCATGAATAGGCAAAGGGCGCAACCTTTTGTCTGTGGGAACCTTGAGTTCATGATTCATGAATGCCAAGTGATTGATCAGCTTGTGATTATTGCTTGTTTACTGCCCCAAGCAGGAGCGTGATTGTCTTTGCCAATGATTCTTTGAATGCATGTTGTTTCCATGATTGGGTGTGTATTTGTTGATTGGTGACTAAGTGTGACTACCCCCTCAAGCGACGAATCGATGAGGGAATGACCAACATGAGAAAAGCGACGAGTCACTTGACCCAAGATGACTTGTGTAAGGGTGCCTTCAGATGTTTTAGCGTTAAATGTGTGTGCAGTTTTTCGACATTTAGACCTATTTTTGGTGGGTGTTAACCCTTTTGGTGACGCTTTTTGGAGCTAAAATTGTCAAAAATCCGTCTTCCCGTGGAGCGGTCCGGCCATGGTGGCCTTCTTAGGGAGTAGGATGGTGAAAATTTGTAACCCCAACGTCTATTTTGGATGCCAATAATGTCAGGCGCGAAGGCGCCTTCGTTCGGCAACTCTATTGCTATTTTTGGTTGGGTTTTGACCCTTTTGGTGATGCCGTTTGGGGATGAAATTCTCGAAGATCCGTCTTCCCGTGGAGTGGTCCGGCTATGGTAGCCTTCTTAGGGAGTAGGATAGTGAGGATTTGTGACCCCGACATCTATTTTGCATGCCCGAAATGTCAAGTGCAAAAGCACTCTCATTGGACAGTTTTATTGCTGTTTTTGGTGCATTTTTGTGCATTTTTGCTGTTTTTGAAATGTTTGCTCTGTATTCGTCCCTGGGTGGGACGAATTCTTGTTGAGCATTCATTCCAGGGTGGGACGAGCGCTAACCAGAGCGCTCGTCCCAAGGAGGAACGATTACAGGCTCAAAAAGCCTATTTAAAGGCCAAAACTAGGTTTTGGGCTCATTTGCACTTGTTTTTTCTGGCGATTTGGAGCTTTGAGGAGGAGGAGGTCAATTCTGCGAAGTGAAGCGCTGCCAAATTTTTCTGCCACCATGAGTGCACGAACCGGATCGAGCGGTGGAGCCGAAGCGAGACCAGTAAGTGAACTCCCTCTTTATTAGTTTCTTGTATTACAATTTTAAAACCGCAAGTTATTTTTCGCTTCTTTTTTGTATTTTGTTTTTCAAATGTAAAAATGAAAAACCTTAGTGAAATGAATGTGTTTATTTGTTTTGGTATGGCTTCATTAAAACATAGGTTGAAATCCTAGTGGAAACCATGTTTGTTTGTGTTCATTTTTTGTAAACTAACAGAAACCCTAGGCTAACAAAAATCGAAACTTAGCTGAAAAACGTAGGCTAACCCTAGTTAAACAAAGATCAAAACTGAGTTTAAAAACTTATGGTAAAATTGAGCTTAAAAACTTAGTGTTAAACGTAGTTTTGTTTTAAAAACTTCGCTCAACCTTAGTCATTTTTGTTGTTCTTGTTTGATTTATCAATGTAAAGTTAAAAACCCTAGATTGACAAACTAAGTTTGTAAGTTTTGATTTTTTTGTTTTAATTTATCAATTTGAGAGTATAAAACCCTAGGTTGACAAATTAATTTTGTAATTTTTGATTTTTTTTGTTTTAATTTATCAATTTGAGAGTATAAAACCCTAGGTTGACAAATGAATTTTGTTTTTCGTTTATACTGTTTGTAGTTGTACACTTTTTTTTTCATGATTTTAATGTGTTTATTTTGTTTTCTTTTGCAGGTTGTGAAGAGCCGGTATCGTGTGCCTACTATTTTTGCTGAAGCACGGGAGGCGCTAGCTGTGGCTGACTGGGAGTGGCTTGATGCCCTTGGGCTCAAGCAGGTGACTCGGTTGGAGCCAGTGATTGGGGATCGGGCCTACCTGATGGCCCTGATCAACTTGTGGGATCCTCGGACTAATACTTTCCATCTCCCAATAGGGGAGATGACAATCACTTTGGAGGATGTCTATCGGATTCTTCGAATTCCAATAGATGGACTGCCGATCAGGACGACATCATGGGATCAAGAAAGCAATGCTGACATGCTACTTCGGGCATGGGGAGGAGTTGGGGGTGGATGGTCCAGTGGAGGGGGCAGAGGTTGACTATATTGGTGGGATTCTAGTTCGATGGTGGCTGGAGAAGGGGGTGTTGGGAGTGAGGCACACAGTACTCATGGGCCTCATTTCCAACATGCTGCTACCTGACTCGTCAGGCATGAGGTTCCCATGGAACCTGCTGGATGTGGTCTGTCGGCTGGTGGAGTGTTCGACGCATGAGCCTTTGATCATGAGATGGGGACAGATGCTGCTAGTGTAGCTCTATGGTGAGCTATACGAGGTCCACTATCGGAGGTGGAAGGGGATCAGCTATAGCTATCTATTGCAGAGCTGGGCTTGGTAGCACATAGTGGTGGAGAGGCCGGTGGGGTTACCGTGGATGACTCGGGCGGAGATGGTGGATAAGGATATAGGTTACGTGGCTCTATGGTGGAGGTCTGAGGAGCAGGGACAGAGTCGATGGTGGGCAGGTGTCATAGGGCACTATGTCGATGCCTTCACTCGGCTTGCTCTGGGGGAGGTGTTCTGGCGCCCCTATCGGGACTATCCAGCCTGGCTGGAGGCTGGAGAGTGGCTCCGGTAGGTACGTAGGGAGCGGTGGCTGATTGGGTGGCATGGGACCGAGCAGGAGTTCTTCCCTTACATCTAGGTGACACGATAGTTTGGGGTGCGCCAGGGGTTGCTTGGTGAGCCCATGGTCTATCGACATCGAGGGGACGAGAGGACTCTGGACCGGCCGATCATCATGCCATTAGGCGAGGATTCAGATGTAGTGATCGACGTCCCGGATATGGATGACATCGGGACTACCATAGAGTATGACCAGTGGTGGATACTGTGATGATGGTGGGGAGAGGGGCCACTGGGAGGCGCGGAGGCAGCAGCAATAGGTGGGGAGGGTGTCGAGGCACCAGGAGATGATTGGGGAGCTCCACTGGAGGATGCGGACATGGTGGAGGTGGATGATGCGGATGTGGATCTTGGGGTTTCGGATCAGCCGGAGATGCAGGACGTCACGGAGTAGTGGGAGCCAGAGTAGGCTGCTATTCCAGAGATGCCAATGCCTCAGGCAGTTTTGGAGGACACAGAGTCCGGGTTACGTGCTGAGAATGCATGATTGGAGGGGCTTCTACGGAGGTGCGATGAGGAGCTGGGGGATGCGCTACGGGAGAGGGATCTCCTACGCATGCAGCTAGTAGAGCGAGAAAATGCATGGGCTGCGTACCATCGGTAGGATGGGGACACCGATGCTGCACGGGAGAGGGATCTCCTACGGACGTAGCTGGTGGAGAGGGATAGGGCTTTGGTGCAACGTGATGAGAACTTGGCTACGTATCGCCAGTGGGAGATGGACTTGGTGTGGCAGCGGTTGGAGTTGGAGGCAGATATTAGCCACCTCGGTGGGTGGGTCCCTACGTTCAGTGGAGGCGGATCGTCACGCCGCTCGAGAGGGAGCGAGACTGAGCAATCAACATCCTCTCGGCATAGGCGACTGGATGAGGGGGGCTCGAGTAGGCATGATGCGAGGGCTAGTAGTAGCCACCCTGAGGGGTCTCATAGGACCCACACCATGGGGGGTAGTTCCCGTCGCACCGATCCTGCATGATCATGGTGGCCGATGCCCTAGGCTTGGGGGTTTTTGAGCTTTTGGATTTTGTTGCGGGGTCACAGGACCGGTTCATTGTAGCCTACGGGCATTTTTGATGATATATACAGATGACTTTATTTTGTTTATGCGCATGTGATGATTTGATTTTATGCACGATGATTGATGAATATGGATGTATGCATGTTAAGTTATATTGATGGATGCATATGTTTTGCTGAAATGTAAATGTTTTTAATTTATATGATATGCAAATGGAATGGATGAATTGAATTTGTGATTTTTGGCGGTCGGACCATAGACTGTTTAGAACTTTATGGCTTTTTGTCCTAGGCGATTGTTGTGGTAAATGACTTTTCATGTATACATGTTGTTTTTTGTATTTTTTGATGGCGATGCAAGGATGAAAGATATTAGTTGGTTTAAAATGTATTTTAAGGTTTTCTGAGACTCAAATGTTTTAACTATCTAGCCATGACTGTACTTTCATCTTACGAGACTTTTGAACAAGGTATGAATCGGACTTGTCTTTGACCAAGTTATTTCACATCCCTGTGTGTGCAATTGAGTTCATTTATGTGGTGTTTGTCAGGATACCGCCGAGTGCCAGATAGGCTGTCAACCAAACTCGTATCGAGGATCACCCGATTAGCTCCACTAACTCCTTTGTTGTGTTTAGTCTGATTAATCTACGGTGCTATCGTAGGATACCATAAGCTAGCTCATCCACATGCAAACATTGATCTGCACACAAGTTACTGTGACAGATATATCATCATGCGGGAGGTTTACCACCAATGGATCGATAGGCTATCCACCAAACCAGTACCGAGGTTTGCCTCATGACCTTTCGGAATGCTTGAGAGTTCCAGGGATTCAAGTTCGACTCCCTTCTTTTCTTCAATTGTATTGGGATACTTGCTCTTTTATAGTGATAAAAATCACTGTTTATTTTTGTTTTTCTTTTGAGCAAGGGATTTGAATATGGAGTGATGAGAATCACTATCTTATGTGCTTTTCTTGATGTATGCACTTTGGTTGTGATGTCAAAAATTTTGGAGTTTTGACTTTTGCAAATTTGTGATGTTTTGCAACTTTTTTTTGAGAACTTGGGATCCTTGGGGAATTGGGTAGGGAAGATGCTTGTCCTTTTGCCAACTCTCAGCATTCTTGGGGTCATTCGCACGGGGGGATGAGCAAGATAACCATTTCGCTTATGGTGACCTGGATTGCTTTGCGGGTTTCATCTTTCATTCACACAACTTGGGAATTTTTATGTGTTTTAATTTGTGTTGGGATGCTACGTAACAAGGTGCGATCCAAGTAGAACTCTACCTTTGTAAAAAAATTTTGACTTGGTACAGTACGTGGCTAGAAAGCTAATGACGACTGAAAGATGAAAACTCTTGATACATTAGAAGACCACTGACTATGGTATGGTAAAAAGAAGTGAATGGCGTTTATTTTTGATGGATTATTTACAAAAGTGGAGAAATGTGGAACAAGATGGATTGGCGGAGTACTTACAGTCTATGGTGCCTTTGACCTGTATGACCACAAATATGCAATGTATGGATGTGATGCTTAATGCAGCTATATATTTTTGTGTTTTTGATGAAGATGAGATGCAAAAAGAGCTCTTTATTGTTGTGATAATTGTGAGTATGCATGGAAATGAGATGCAAATTTTTGTTATTTTTGATGATTTTATTGTTTTTGAATTTTCTTATTTTTGACCAAGCGATTGTGGGAATCCTTGGAGCTTTTTGGTTTGACCAAAGGGATAATGGGCACCTTTGGGGCATTTTGGGTTGACCAAGCGATTACGAGAATCCTTGGAGCATTTTGGGTTGACCAAGCGATTATGGGAATCCTTGGAGCATTTTGGGTTGACCAAGTGATTATGGGAATCCTTGGGGATTTTGGGTTGACCAAGCGATTATGGGAATCCTTGGAGCATTTTGGGATTGACCAAGCGATTATGGGAATCCTTGGAGCATTTTGGGATTGACCAAGCGATTATGGGAATCCTTGGAGCATTTTGGGATTGACCAAGCGATTATGGGAATCCTTGGAGCATTTTGGGTTGACCAAGCGATTATGGGAATCCTTGGAGCTTTTGGGATTGACCAAGCGATTATGGGAATCCTTGGAGCATTTTGGGTTGACCAAGCGATTATGGGAATCCTTGAGCTTTGGGATTGACCAAGTGATTAGGGAATCCTTGGAGCTTTTGGGTTGACCAAGCGATTAAGGAATCCTTGGAGCATTTTGGGATTGACCAAGCGATTATGGGAATCCTTGGAGCTTTTGGGCTATGGCTCTTCTAAACATGGAATGGCCACAAATGACTGATGTTCAAGGGTTCTAGTTCCTTGATTCCATCAAGAGAGGCTAGCCGGTATGTTCCAGGTCCTATTTTGCTATCAATTACATAGGGACCTAACCAATTTGCCGTGAACTTGTCCCTTAGATGGGATGACAAACTAGAGTTCTGTTGGTTCTCTTTCAAGACCAAGTCACCAACCTGAAAGTCCCTCAGATGAACTTTCATGTTGTATGCTTGCCCATTTGCCTGTGGATAATAGGGTGTCAAAAAACTATGCTGAATTTTGTACTTTGTGGTCAAAGCATGCACGTATTTGTTTTTGAATGACGTCCCATTATCCAAAATTATCTTGGATGGAATACCAAAATGACATATGATGTTGTGCAAAATGAACTCCAAAATGTGGGGTCCTATCGTAGAGGTAAGCGGAACCGCTTCCACCCACTTGGTGAAATACTCTGTGGCCGTTATGATAAACGTGTGATGACCTGACGATGTAGGGGAGATCTTACCGATTAGATCGAGGCCCCACTATAAAAATGGCCAAGCCGATTGGATCGGCTGCAAGGCCTGGGAAGGTACGTGTGTCAAATTAGCATGGTGTTGACATTTCACGCACTTCCTTACATATGCGCAACAATCTCGCTCTAAATATGGCCAATAATAGCCCATGCGGAGAATGCGCTTTGCGATGGCCATACCATTGAAGTGGCCACCACACGTACCATCATGCGCTTGGGTGATTGCCCAAGTGGACTCCTGTTGGTCCAAGCAACGAAGGAGGATTCCTTCATAGCTATGACGGTACAAAATGTCTCCTAACAAGACATACTTTGCCACTTTCTGCTTGAATGCTCATTTCGCGGCATGCATCAATCCAAGCGGGAGATTACCTAACTTGAGGTAGTCCCTTATGGGTGAATACCAATCCTACTGATCAGAAGCCTCGACGGTATGAACAACCAATCCCTCTTGAAGTTCATCCCTAGCAAAAGCTGAACGGGAAAGAACTTGCAAGAATAGCGTTGTGTTGCTATTAAGGGGAGTAGGGGAGAACAAGGACCCCCAGTTGGCGTGATTCAGACGATCATGGATTCGAGAGAACCTATCCAGAGGTGGTTCAATCTAGATCAAGTGGATTCCTGGCATCAAGTCAGAGCTTGCACACTCCATCATGGATTGCGATAGCATTTTGACTTGAATGGTTGTCATATCACCAGAAATGTCTTGCGGGATTAATGACCCCAAGGAGGCCATAGTGTTCGCAAAATGATTCGATGACCGAGGGAGTGCCTCGATGTCATACCATTCAAGATTTTCCAAGAATTTGTCCATAAGGGCTTTGTAGGCCTGTAGAACTGGGCATTTGCATTGGAATACCCCTTTGACTTGGTTGACAATTAACAACGAATCACCAAAGATATTCAATCATTTAATGTTCATGGTGATTGTTGTCTGAAGACCTATGAGCAAGGCTTCGTACTCTGCATTGTTGTTGGTGCATGGGAAATTTAATTTAAATGACAGAGGCATTGGAGCGCCTTGCGGTGTGAAGAATACTATTCCCGTGCCACCACCTTGCTCACATTTAGAACCATCAAAAAATAGGGTTATGTCGGCCTGTGACTCAGGCTCATCAGAATCTGGTGATTCTGAGACATGGAAGACCCCATCATCGGGTAGTTCTATAATCAGAGGCTGATCATCTTTGAGAGGAGCCTCTGCTAGTTGATCGGCGATGACCTGACCTTTTATGGATTTCTGTCCAATAAAATCTATGTCAAATTTCGTCAACAACATGATCCATTTCGTCGTGCGACTACTATGATAAGTATGACTCATCATGTATCGCAATGGATTCTCCTTAGACACAACATACGTCTTGTTGCTCAGCATGTAATGGCGTAGCTTTTTGGTAGCAAACACCACTGCCAAGCAGAGTTTCTCAACGTATGCATAGTTAAGTTCATAACTGACCAGGGTGCGGCTAAGATAGTAAGTAGCCTGTTCTTTGTGAAGTTCATTCTTACGGGCTAACATGGCACCCAGTGCGACCTCAGTAGCTGAGATGTATAAGTAGAATGACACTCCTGGTCTAGGTGGTGCCAATACTGGTGGTGAAGCCAAGTATTGTTTAATGTCATCGAAGGCTGACTGGCACTCGTCATCCTAGTGAAATGCTACCCCCTTGTGCAATAATTTGTTCATGGGTCGACACTTGTCAGATAGCTGCGCTATGAAGCGCTTGATCGACGTGACCTTTCCCTCAGGCTTTGAGATGCTTGATGGTAGTTGGGGGAAGCATTTCAAGGATTGCCTTGACTTTGTTTGGGTCGACCTCGATGCCTCACTTTGAGACTATGAAACCCAAGAGTTTTCTAGATGTGACGCCAAATACGCACTTCTTGGGATTCAGTCTGACTTTATGTTCCATGAGGCGATCGAGGATCTTGCTTAAGTCATCGAGATGATCTGGGCGCAAAAGAGATTTGGCCAACAAATCATCCATGTAGTCTTCCAAAGTTTTATGCATGTAATCATGGAAGATGTATGTCATGGCACGTTGGTAGGTGGCGCCAGCATTTTTAAGGCCAAAAGGCATGACCTTATAACAAAATGTCCCCCAAGGCATTGTGAACGCCATTTTTAGCTGGTCCTCGGGATTGATACAAATCTGATTGTATCCCGAGAAACCGTCCATGAGGGAAAGCATTTCATGACCCGTTGTGGCGTCTACCAATGCGTCGATGCTTGGCAATGGGAAATCATCCTTAGGACTCACTTTGTTTAGATCTCAAAAATCAGTGCATATGCGAATCCTCCCATCAGGATTTTTGATGGGCACCATGTTGGACAGCCATGGTGGGTAGTCCATGTAGATGACAAACTATGCATCCAACAACTTTTGTAATTCATCTTTGACCATTAAGGCCACTGTTGGGTGCATCTTGCGTAGTTTTTGCTTAACTGGCTTGACTGTCGGATCAAGCGTTAGATTATGCGTGACTAGCTGCGGATCTAGCCCCGGCATGTCTTTGTATGACCATGCAAAAACCTCCTTCTTCTCTTTGAGAAGGGCAATGTAGTCGGCTTGCTCTTCGGGGGATAAACTTACCCCCAGCTTGATGATCTATGGATTCATTGGATCTGAGCCGATGTCTACGTCAGTCGTCTCCTCGACCGACATGTGGGATCCGTCCTCCAACTGGTGTGGAGTTGGGATCAAATGGATATCATTTGCTGAGTTAAGATCATCATTAGGAACCTCGGGTTCCTCTTCAGCATGGAAGATATCCTGAGTTGACCCAGGGGTAAAATGAAGCATTTCACCGAAAGGCCAGTACTCTGATGGGGATGGAGGTGAATTGACGTGATCCTAGTCTATGGCATCTATGTCTAGATACAATGACTATGCCGGATCGGTCGGGTTGTGGATGGGGGTGGTTAAGTCAATGGAGATCATGTTGATGAAATGATTTTGGTCTCCATTACCATGGGTGTGATGACTCGGACATCCTAGATGTTCTCTATGCTCTGGGTCTGGCTCTAGAGGTATTGGCACGAATGGATCGGCCCTATGTGCGGATAGGAAGACAGGGTCTACCCTCGACACTGATGTCACTATAGGGTCTCTGGGCGGAAGGTATGCTTCGTATGCCCAGAGTGGCGGATCCAACACTTGGTCCCACCATGCTGGGTCTACGTACCACTCATGCCCTGGCACTATGTTTAATTGTTCGAATATGTCGTTAATCTCCAAGGGGTATGGTCGTTGCATTTGCCGCATGTGATTAAGATATGCCATCTTAGTTTCATCTTCATAATCACTATCGGAGATCCAAAGGCCTTCGTTGGCTCCAACTGCTTGTGGCATTAAAGGCTCGCCTTGCTCAAGCAAATTGATCTGGCCCCATTGGGGTTGTTTCGCTCTCTACGATGGGGCCTGATTTCCTTGGAGTGGCACTTGCTCGATTGGAGCATCTAAAGGGAACATTGTCAAGAGACTCTCTTGATAATCATCCATGGGGATCACCTGTGAGTGATTGCTATCTGATTCGAAGGGGTCCCATGGTGCCACCTCATATTTTGATTCGTCCTCTGAGGACCCTTCTTGACATTGTCTAGACCCTCCTTGAAAATGAGCTCTCGAGCTTTCTCCTCTTTCGAGCGAAGGGAAGGGATTGCGAGGGTCAACAAGGTTGATTGCCATTAATGGGAGATAATCCCTCAATGTATATGTCATGTTAGGGTTGGCATATGGATCCGATGCCAATCCCCCCTTGTTGCCTATCCCTAGGCCTTGCATGTTCTCCACCAAGATGTCCAAGGGTAGGGGGTGGTTGAACCCTACTCCTGACTTGTCATATGGCATTTGGTATCTTGGTTGGCAAAGAACACGTACCCCTTGCTCATATCTGCCTAACCCATATCCATGCCAATTGCATTGGCCAAGGTATCTCAAAGCAAAGTCTGGGTTAGACAAGTAGTTGACATTTTCAGCAAAAGGCTCTTCATCTTCATCCTCTTGCATGCATGGTGCAACGCCATGATCAAGGCCCCCATACACAAAGTTTGTCTGGTTCGGCGGGTAGCCTAGGGGAACAATAGTGTCGATGGGGAGGCGAGGTCTCCCCATGTCCTGCATGGACTCCAGTGTGGGTGTTGCTATAATATTCCACACCAGATACTCCCCTAGGCCCGTATTGGCCATCTCAATGGTGATTGTTGGTGGTTGAGGGGGAGGGAATGGAAGTTCTCCCTGAGTCCACTCCATGTCGGGTGAACTAGGAGCCTCGACTTCCATTCGGCTAGGCATCTCCTCAGTAGAGATAGTTGATACTGATGGCAGTGTCTCTTCCAGAGGTTGTGCCTCTTCTAGAGGTTTCTTCCCTTTGTCCTTCTGTTTGGCCCCCATCGGTGGCATCGTTGGTGGAGGACCAGACGATGAAGATGGACCCGGCTGGGGTTTTGAAGAACTTGCTAATGGGGATGCCTACGGAATTGGACCCTGTTTAGATGGATTCAATTGGAAATCCAAATGCGTTGATGGAAGGGTCGATTGCGGCATTAGTTGCACCGCATTACAATACTTGAAGGGTTCTAAGTCCATCGGGACTACATGCACTTCCCCTTCAAATGTATACTTTAAGCACTGGTGAGCTATCGAAGGGACACACTTCATGTCCCTGATCCATGGCCGCCCTAGCAAGATGTTGTAGGCCATCTCACCTTCCAAGATGTGGCACAATGTAGGTATAGTCTTTTGTCCCACTTGGATGGGTAGGACTATTGTGCCAACTGTCGAGCAAATTGCATCATTGAATGCTCACAGTGTGTAGGTGGAAGCTGTGATGTGAGATGCGGGCAACTTCAGATGTTTTAGGGCCATGGTTGTGATGAGATTATTGGACGAGCCAGTGTCTATCAACACCCTCTTATATGGGATCCCGTTGACCCATGCGATAACGTGCAGGGGTGGATCCGCCATGTCATCAACCACTGATTTCACTTCGTCTTCTCGAAATGTGATGACTGGCTCAGTGCATCATTTGACATGTCCCACGAAGTTGTTGAAAGAATTTGTTTCATGGGGCTGCAACTCGATGGCTTTCAATATCTCCATTAGAGCCTCTCGATGGGGCATTGATTGTTGTATGAGCTCGTATATGGAGAGCCTAGCCGAGGTGGTCCTCAAACTCTGAGTGAGTTTGGTCCGAAGTGTGGCCACTGGTCTAGGTGGAG
This sequence comes from Wollemia nobilis, assembly GCA_028583015.1. Lineage (NCBI taxonomy): Eukaryota > Viridiplantae > Streptophyta > Pinopsida > Araucariales > Araucariaceae > Wollemia > Wollemia nobilis. The sequence goes on from JAQPPZ010000521.1 coordinate 19,875,269, forward strand.
GAGGTTGTGCAAGGTGTTGTTGTGGTTGTGTCATTGTTGGCACCTCACCTGTAGTTGTCGCGGGGGCGGCTACACTCGGATACCTCCTATTTTGAGTCACTATATTGATCATCCCTACATACCCCTGCATGGGGCAGTTCTGTGTGACCTCATTAACTTGTAGGGTTTTTTCCTACGGAGCATGAGCAGGCAAGGGGTCTTTAAAGACCTCCATTTGTTGATTGCTTGGTGCCACGGGATTATCCACCGCTAGTGTCTTGTTATCAATTAAGTCTTGCACCAAGCCCTTAAACTTCCAGTAGGCATTTAGGTCATGTCCCTGCCATCTGTGGAACCTACAGTACAAGTCCTCCCTGTACCCCTTAGGCTTGGGAGCATTGGGGTCTATGGTTTGAATCTCTGGCAGATTGATCAAATTTTCCGCTAACAAGCGGTCAAACAGGGAGTCCCTGGACTCTGTGTAGGGTGTGTATTGTCGCCTAGGGCGACGCTGTTGATTCTGCTCTTGCCTCTAATTTTCTTTGTCATAGTTGTTGGGAGGCACCACCTGATAATTAGCCTTTTGGGGCTGTGTTACTTGTGTAGGCTTAGGGACATTGATAGCAACTTGATTGACCATAGCGGGTTTCTGTTGCGTGGTCCCTATTTTAGTGTTCTTAGTCCACTCTTTTTTCTTAGGTTTGGCTATCTCGCCATCCTGTATCTTGATCTCTTCAATGATCCTGGCTTGCGCCAGAGCTTCTTCTAAGGTGGCATATTGCTGTAGCTGCAATAGCACAGAGATCGATCTCAAATAGCTCTTTGAGAACATTTGAGTGAGGTCGGACATAGGGGGAAGGTAGGGTAGCTTTGAAAGCAAAGTCCTCCATCGATTCCCATAGGCCGCCATGGTTTCCTCCTCATACTGCCTGAGGCTGGCTAAGTCACTTAGTGATGCCTTCTTCTTGGTGTTGAAGGTGAAGCGTTCGAGGAACGCATCCACTAACTGATCTAAGTTGTTAATGTTGTGCTTTGGTAACTGAGTAAACCAATCCAAGGCAGGGCCTACGAATGTGGTTATAAACGTTCTTAATAACAAAGCATCATTGTCCTGAATGCCGAAGCATTGGCTCAGGAATCTCGTCACATGCTCTTGAGCATCCTCCTCACCTCTAAAGGTTGCCAACTGAGGCAGCTTAAAGTGTTTAGGGTAAGGGGGTGCTGGCACGGACGGATGCACAGGATGACTACGGAGTTGGCGTAAAGTGGGATTTTGGGGCCCAAAAGTTTTGGTCTCCATAGACTCCAAACGCTCTAGCAACGCTTTATATGCATCTGAAGATTTAATCTCTTCCTCTTTAGTTTGCTCCCGTTGTGGGTTGTGGGAGACTTGAGGCCATAGCATAGGGGTGGCCGGATGGCAACCCCTCCACCTTGGTAGGGCATTTTGGCCCGCTCTTCTTCTTGCTCATACTCCTCGTAAGCTTCCTGAGGAGTCTCTGGATGAGACCTATGACCCTGGGTGGGTCCCTATGGAGGGTACCCATCGTTGTTTCGGGGAGTGGCCTCCCGCTCAGGTCTAGGAGGTCTCGGAGGTAGCACTTGGTAAGGTCACGGAGACCTATCTCGCACCAAGGGATTATGCCTCTCATACGGTTCTGCTCTTTGGGTGCGAGGGGTTGGAACCCTCTCAAGCACCGGGTTATGGAGCAGCTCATCTGTTTGGCACCGAATGCGCTCTTTGCTAAGGCGATATAGATGCTCTAGCTACTGCTGGTCTTGCTCAAGCCGCGTGATCTGTGCTTGGCGGGCGGCATGTCTGGCGATTGCCAGGTCAATTTGTTCCGCCATATTGAGCCTAGGAGGCCTGGATGCCTCTCCTATGCACTTACCTCGGTCGCGATGATCCGAGATCTCAATAGGTCGCTTCCCTCTATCGAGGTTGGTGGCATTTACCCGAGGCTCTGGCCTCAGTAGGTGATCATGGTATATAGCGGGTGCGGAAGCGCATGGCTCCCACGCTATATATTGCTCTTGAGGAATGTAATGGTCTTCCTCATGCTCCCTTTCATATGTGTGAAAGGGGCGGGCAGAGTTGGCTCACCCTGCTTGAAGAGCCTTGCGCTCTGGGTTTTGTCTATTGGTTCTAACAATGATGGGGGGTAAAGGAGGGATGCCATAATCATGTGGCCTCTCCTCATGGACCCTATGCTACTCTAGCACTTCATCGCGTGGTGGCCACTCATATCGAGCTTCTAAGGGAGCCTTCTTGTCTATGTTGAGCACCACGTGTAAGGACTCCTCCTGAAAGGGGCTATGATGAACGGGCGTGTCCCTCAAAGGGGTGCCCCTATAGTTCCATTCTGACATGGAATGATGCGGACTCTCTTGTGGGTCAGGCCGCCAAGGCGGTATGACCAAGTCCTTAGGGCTGTAGCGGAGGTGACTTGTGCCCCCTTGTACACTTTTCGTAGCTTTCGCCCTTGATTGGGCTTGGCTACGGGTGTACACCATGGTGGTGTTTTTCTACAAGCTATGTAGATTTTTATCTCTTTTTATGATTTTTATGCTACACTAAATAGAAAAGAGCACACACACACACAAAGCAATGATTATCTCATTTAAATATTAAAAGTGTGTCCTAGACCTGGTTTAGTGTGTTTTGGTTTTTGTTTTTTTTTTTTTTTTTTGAAGGTTTTTGTAAAGAACGTTTAAATGCAAAATGATGGCTCTTATGGCTCCCAAAATTGGTCGCCCCTTCGATATACCATTGCCAGGCCGATATACCAACCTCTCTATATACCCGCCCTTACGTGAGGGAAACTATAGGTACGTGAGAGCAGATGGTACGTGGAACATAGGCGGTACGGAAGGGGAATCACCCTATTTATGACACCTACCATAGAAGACTTATCCTCATGTGTTGGGAATCACCCCAGCTACACTCGGTCAACTTTCATCAGGATTTACGTCTAGCAATAGTAGCGATCGGGGTAATGGATGCAAAAATTCAAGCCAAGGTGGTGATGAAATCCACCGTTGGTCTTGATCAAGGGCTGGGGTTTTACGACCAGCTCCTTGGTGTTTAATTTGCCATGTGATGTGTGGGGTTCTTTTTATTTTGCAAAAAGGAAACAAGCAAGCAGTAAAAGAAGACTTTCCCTAAGCAAGCAAGTAACCTAAAAATAGAAAAACTGAAAACAAAAAATGATAGGAAAAGTTCAGAATCCCTACCTCTTCTTTGCCCAAATCTGCTGGCTCTGAGTTTCTGCCCTGAAACTACGTAGAGAGCGATTCGTCCCTGGATGGGATGAATAATAGAGCTGAATTCATCATAGGGTGGGGCGCATTCCAATTCATCCCTGGATGAGATGAATTCCAGCTCTGTATTTGCCACAGACTGGAACGAACAACAGTCCCGCGTTCGAAAAAAAATGATACCTGCAAGCAAAAGCAAGTTTTGATCAGATTTTTGATCTAAAAAAATAGAGGACAGGGTCCCACCATGATCACCACTGAAAGCACGAGGATACGGAAACAAAAAGGGAAAAAAAGCTCCAAGTACGATGCAAAAATGGAACTAAACTTAACGCTAAATCCTACGAATTGAAAATGCATGAAATGGGGAAAGCATGAACGAATTGAAACGCAAACGAAAAGCCAATGCAAAAAATAGCCCTTTATTTTATTGATACATTTTGGAATTCGGTTACAATTCGCCTCCTCCCTTTTTAGGGGCGAGGAGCGTTAAATTTGTTTCTTTGTTACATCCATGGATGCCATTCCTTCTTTCGCGTGCCCACATGTAATATGGGCGGACCAAAATGTCACTGCCGCTTGTGTGTACGAATTTTGACTCCCTTTTGCTCCTCTAACGTCCTGATCCTACGTTCAAAGAAACAAGAAACAGTCAGTAGCACCTGCGGATGAAATGAAACATGCAATCCCCAAGCCTACGATTAGTGCATGCAAAGAATAAATAAAACGATAACTAGCATATATCCAAATGATCTAAAAATTTGATAGGGGCATCTAGACCTCACAAAGAAAACACTGCAAATGGAACAGTCAAGAAATTCCTCACAGATTTGAATTCACTCTAGGGCGGGACGAATAGACCTACAACAAAATGCCAGATAGCACCGCTCAAAATGTCACATCTGGACAGCTCCAAATCTCCTACAAAAGTGGGGGTTAGCTAATTGGGGGTATTTTGGGATGACCCAGATGGTCAGATTTCCCCAATTTGGCCTCTAACGCCTGGATTTTGATGATGCCCTCTGCAAGTTAGTAAAGGCAGAAAAATGATAAAACATGACAAAAATTGATCAAAACGATATGAAATCAAAATTGCAAACTATCTAAGAAGCATAAAGATCAAATACAAAAAATGAAAATAATAGAAAGAGAAATTGGCCACAGCAGTGCAAGGGCGCTCGGACGGGCTGCCCATCGTTTGGGGCCTGATTTCGGCACCAATCCACTTGGGATTAGTCCAAAATCTCTTGTAAAGTGTTGTCGAAAAATTGGGTGGTATATTGTGGTCAAATGTCGGGTTTTGGGCTCAAGATTCGTCCTTCCAATGGTCACCCAATGACCTCCTCTCTAAAAGAGATCACGGATGTGAAAGGCACAAATCAACTAGGGGCGTATGGGGAAGTAAAATGGTAGCACTTCGTTGCTCAAAAATGCTCCTTCTCTCCGTATTTTGGGGTGAGGAAACTCACCAATTTATAGACCTGGAGGTCTCTTGCATTGGGCATGCAGAGGCGCCACTTGGCAATCATGCCCTCTCAGGGGGAGGGAGATTCCTCCCTGATTAGGGACTTCATGACTGCCCTTGCAACTGCCTCTAACGCTCGAAAATGCTCACCCACACTCCCATGCGATGAAGGAAGCGTTAAGTGGTGGATCTGAGCTGCCATTTGTCAAGATTTGACTTTTTGCCCATCAAACCTGCAATTCGCCCCACCCTGGAGTGAATACTGATATTCGTCCCTGGGTAGGGCGAATCCTAGTTTGAAATCATCCCTGGGTGAAACGAGTACTGAGAAAAGTGCCTGAAGGTGCCAAATTGACTCCTGACCTTCCAAAACTATTGTGAGAGTGGTTAGGACCACTGTTTGACCTCTGGGGGCTGCCCTTGGGGTTGTGTGTGTCAATGCGATCAGTGTTTGCAGTCACATAATCGGATTGGTGTTGTTTTGGTGTCTATAGTATTACAATGTTTTTGTGCATTTTCCTAAAATACGTGATCATTTTATGGCAAGGAGATAAGTAGGGGTAGGTTTACGGAGTAAGAGGCACAACACATCAAAGTGCCACCCGATGGAGCAAAGTGCACCATGAGAGGTAGAGAAATGCCATTGGAAGCCCCACCAGGTGGCAGAGGAGTGGTTGCACCATTTTTTTTCTCATCGCCTCGGATCGAATAAAGTAAGGGATCACTCCCTTTAATTATCACCGACTATCATAGCCGAGGTGGTTACTCCCTCGGAGCTAAAGCACGGGTCCCCTTGGAGTCGGGAGTTAAAATCCCATCGCCGCTCCACACAAAGGGGGGACAACTCCAAATTTGCCTTCAAAAGCACCATTACACTCCTTTTACACTTCATAAATAGCAAAATTAATTTTTTTGTTTGAAGACATTGTAATAAGAGGGGAGGATTATTCTGGTGGCATTTTTTGCCAAGGGGGCAAGTTTTGTAAGAGTCTTTTGAGGCTTCATAGTTGCATTTTATTTTGCCACAACAAGGGAGAATATACATTTTCCAAACAAAGTAAAACTAAAATGGCCAAGGCACATCACAAAGGCCATGTTGCTAGTGAAGTGTCTCATTTTGATTCTGATTCTGGTTCAGAAAGAGCACACAAAGTGCTCATGGCTCATATCATTTTGTAAGGGACACAAATTTGTCATCCTAGGCAAGCACCATTCCACAACTTCTTTTTAGGCTTCATAAATAGCATAAGTTTTTGTTTGAAGTAAAGGGGTGATTGTATCTCTTTTTTAGGCTTCATAAATAGCAAACTCTTTTTTTGAAGTACTTGTAACAAATGGGGGGATTTTTTTGGTGTAACATTTGCCTAGGAGGCAATATTTGTAACAAGCTTCATGAGTTGCATATATTTTGCACTTAAGGGGGATAAACATTTCTTCCTTCACACTATTTTTTCTAAAAAGGAAGGACGACTTATAAGGGTGCATTTTCGGCAAGACCGACACCTTAGTCACACTTCTTGCAGATATTACAACATGTTTTGCAACAAAAGGGGGGAACTTATAAGGGTGCATTTTTGGCAGAGGCTGACACCTTAGCTACCTTATCAACATTTTTTTTTTTGCAAAATCATATTGTAAGCGAGTGAACCTCGTATGAAGTGATCTACTCTACTACACCTAGTGGTTTCAGTGGATAGTTACCCATGCAATCCAGTTGGATGACAAGATTACAATAAGGACATTCGGTGATGTGAAGACAAAGTGAGGAATGACCCACTTTTTTATTAGGAGCAGCCAAAGCACTGTGACAGAGCAAGAACCAACAAATCAATATTTTTTCACTGTATTGGGGCAATTATATACTTTACCCAAATATTGTAGTATGGGGGGATGTTATCATAGCTAGTAGTTATATTATTACCCAAATAATGTAATAAGGGGGGATGTTAGTGTATTGTTATTAGTTATTACATTATTAGGGCAGCGTATCTAAGTTGTTAGAATGTATTTCATTATTGGGTTGATGTTGTTGATTAGATCCTATTCCTACGGACTAATCCTGGCGTATTATGTACTATTTAATTATCATTTGATTAATGCAATGTATTGGTATTTCGACACATATGTATGTGGATAATATATATAAATTATATATATATATATATATATATATATATATATTTATATTTATTATTATATGATAAGGTTTAAGATAGATCAACCCATCTCAAAGGAATGTTTTTCATATTGGTTCTTCCTAGGGATACATTGGTGGATTAGCATAGAAATATTATTCCATATTGGTGGGAATATCTATATAAGAAAATAAGAGAAATATATATCACCTAAATAAAATATTAAGTATGGAAAATCTAAAAATAAGTCTATTAGGATATTGTGATTAGATAAATGAAACAAGGTAAGGGAAGAATGAGAATTTAAAATGGAAGAGACAAAAAAAAATTCAAAGAAGGCCTAGGGGAATCCTAACCTTAGCACATTAAGGTCATAAATGCTGGATAATATTACATTATTTAGTACATGCTAATATACCCCCATGGTACCTTATGGTATAATTGTAAATATATAAATATTAGAATAATGTTTGAGTCAATTATTTAGGCATGTGATTTATATTTTCCCTTATGTATGTGTCTATATTTAGAATGTGCACAAGTGCCATGTAATAATATATGCATGTGTGTAGAGTGACAAAGTGCACAAGTGTCATATGTAAAGTGTGCAAGTAGGAGTGTGCATGTGTCATAGAGTAAAGTGTGCAAGTAATTAGAGAGTTAAGAGTCATGTATACAAGTGTCAAAATGTGAAGCCAAGAGGCACGAGAGGCTTGTCTTATATGTGGTATAATAAAGGTTGTATCTCTTGGATATGTGATGAGATAAATATTCAAAGAGTCAAACAACCATCTTTCTAAGGTTATATTATGAAGACAAAGCTCCATGAAATGTATCATAGAAACTAGTGAAGTTTGTATGTTGAGCTTATAAACAATTTGAGCAACATTATTATAAGTTTTTCCTCCTGTTATTTTATGAATGCTATTGGTCATATATTGCATATTAGATTTGTTTTTTCATGAATACTATTTTCATTGATATTTATCTTTTAAATTAATTGCTCTAATATTTGAGACAACTCAAGATACTAGATATAAGGACTTGTGATTGAATCTGACTAAAAATCTAACAATGGTATTAGAGTTACATTATGTGGACTCTATTAAAGCTACCTTGAGTAGTAGGTCTCTATTGCTAGAATAAAAAAAAATTACGGTGTGAATATTTGAAGAATTTGGAGAGATAAGTTTTAGAGCTACATCAAGTATTATCTAAAGCTAGCACCAGACTTGATTTTGGTGTGAATATTTTTAAGAGAATGTAGAAAGATAAGTTGTAGGTTAAAATCTAGAATCAGAGAATAATTTTGGTGTAAATTTGAAAAGAAATATTTGGAGAAAGAACCATATGAAGAAAACATAGGACAAGATAGATTTTGGATCATTGATTACCCTGATATTTTGTGAAGATTGAAGTTGTGTAGACAAAAACTATTGTGCCTACCAAGAGAGCATGAGATGATTTATTTGCACTGGTTATTGGAGGCAGAACATAAGAAATATAATTTTTTAGCATAGACATATTGGAAAAATCTTTTAATACTAAATAAAAGGAAGCTTGCAAAGAAAGCTCATAATGTTATGAGCATAACTCTTCGTGAAATATAAAATAGAGTAGGATCCATTAAAGTTGCCAAAATAAGAGATGTCATGTTGAAGCAAAAAATAAGGGATCCACTGAGAGTTTTCCAAGTTGACGAATAAGCAACATAAGCAGGGAGTTGTGTAGAGCTTCCAAAGTTGAGGAATAACCAACATAAGAAGGGAGTTGTGCAGAGTTGCCTGATTTGAGAGATATTCAACACAAAAGGTGAGGATACAAAGAAGAGAGAAATTGTAGATTCTTGAGTTTTCCTATTGAAAATATAAAAGGAAAGTTTCTTAAAAAAAGAGAGCAAATATATAGGAGACATACAAAGAAAGAGATATTATCTCATTGTTGATAGAGTGACAATAGATAAGTCATAACCTAAGTTTCATTGTATAGAAGAAGTAGCTCAAAGTTCCTTTATTAGTCTAGAAGATTAAGTGCTAAAATATATTGAGCACCATAAAATATTGAGTGATATTACAAAGCCTAAAAACACCCTAAGCGCCATAAGATTATGTAAGCATCTGTGAGACATTAACATCTGATATCTTTCGAACCTCTTTGAAGGAGGTGAAATACCAAAATATTCATGTGAATTTAGTAGAGAACATGGTTTAAGGAAGACAATTGGATGATTGTAATTCATGAGCACCCTAGCAAACTAGAATCAACATGATGCATATGACGACATACGGTGAATAAGGCATAACATTTTTGTAAGGTATGGTTTAAAATTTTTCTAATTTGGGTGTGCGTTTATGTCAATTTCAAATTTCTTTGAACATTTTAATAAGTGGAGTAGTAATGTTTTATAAAGTTATTTCTTGTTGATTTTTGAAAAATAAATTTTAATTAATGATAAGGATAATTTGAAAGTTGATATTGATTTCAAAAATTTGATTTTTGAAAATTTGAAACAAGAAAAATTATTTACCTAGAGAGTTAAAAGGAATTCTACTCCAAAAAAAAAAATTGAAAAATTGAAAGAATCAATTAATTTTGAAGAAGATGATGCAAAAGCCCTTATGTTAATTACATTTGGGATTATTGATGAAATCCAACCATATATAAGTGATGAAAAGACTTCTAAAGTTGCTTGGAAAAAGTTATGTGATATATTTGAAGAACAAAGCCACTATATTGCATTTGCAATCTCAGTTATATTCATTAAAGGTTAATAGTGGAGAGAGTATATAACTTTTTCTTTGAAGAATAGCTAATTTAAAATTAAATATACTGAATTTGGGAGAAAAAATAGAAAAAAAGTTTCTTATCCAGGTTACATTAAGAGCATTCCAAAAAATTACAAATATTTAGTTACTTCACTTCAAGTGCTAAATAAGAAAAAAACCTTTGATGACTTGGTTAATATTCTTTAAGAATATGAGGTGGATAAATTAGTCAAATATGAAATGACAAATAATGCTTTGATATCTACGAAAAAAATACCAAGTAACATTGCCACATCATCGCAGTCTCAACCTTTGATAAAAGCAAAGGTATTATCACACATGTAGGAAATATAGTTATTCTACAAACTTTTATAGGTATAATTTTTTGAATCAAATAAATCAAATGAATAGACCATTTCAAAATATTCAACCAAGATAATACCAGCCTCGGCCTTCGTATCAATATAGAAAACCACAATAGTTACAATCAAGGTATTTAGTTCAAGAAATTTAACCTAAAAAAAAATGAAATTAGAGCCCTTACAACAAGGATTACAGTTGAAGAGAAAAGTCAAGATAATTATGAAAAAGGATAAAATGGAAGTTCTTTCAAAATTTTCTAATGACATTGATGTTTCAAGTAACAAAATAAAAGCAGTAGATAGGACTATAAAAATAGATGAAAATTCTAAGATAAAATTAAAAACATCTCTGAGTTGTACAGTTTGTGAGAAGACCAAACTAAATAAACTATGAATTGAAAATTGAGGTTCACTATGGATGGATAAAAAAATTATATTGGAATAGATTCATGGATATGTTAAAATGTTTTTATGATCACAATGAAAGTCTAATGAATACTATATGAAACAAGTCAACAAATTACCACCATAATATCAAGTAATGCTAGTGTCAGAGCAAAAGAATAAAATTAAGAATTAGATATTGAATATTAAATTCTTCAACAACCAAATAATGTAATAAGGGGGGTGTTGGATAATATTACATTATTTGGTACATGCTAATGTACCCCCATGGTATCTTATGATACAATTGTAGATTTACAAATATTAGAATAAGGTTTTAGTTAATAGTTTATGTGTGTGATTTATATTTCCCCTTATGTATGTGTCTATGTGTAGAATGTGCACAAGTGTCATATAGTAAAGTGTGCAATTAAATAGAGAGTCAAGAGTCATGTATATAATTGTCAAGATGTGAAGCCAAGAGGCATGATAGGCTTATATTATGTTTAGAATATGAAAGGTTACATCTCTTGGATATGTGAGTAGAGAAATAGTCAAAGAGTCGAGGATTCACCTTTCTAAGGTTATATTATAGAAACAAAGCTCCATGAAATATATCGAAGAAACTAGTGAAGTTTGTATATATTTTGAGCAATATTCTTGCACGTTTTTTTCATGAATGATATTATCCATTTATTTCATATAATATTTGTTATTTCATGAATGTTATGGTCATTAATATTGGCCATTTATATTAATTGCTCGAATATTTGAGACAACTCAAGATCCTAGATATAGGTACATGTGATTGAATCTAGCTAAAAAGCAAACAATAAAGGAGGTACCTATGGGATCTATAGAGACCAACATAGGAGATATGGTAGTTCTATCTCTCAATGGGTCTGAGAAGACTAGTACCAACTAGACAGAGTCCATGGACTTGAGGAAGTTACTAAATATAAGGAAGTTAAAGATGATCCCTAATTGAAGTCTTAAGATACAACTTGGAAAAAATTAAGGATAATTGAAGGTGATATGAACTTTATCTTGATGAAAATAGGGATAATATAACCAAAAAAATGACAACCACTTAATGAATCCAATAATGATGTGATACATGAACAAAAGAAAGTTTAATCCCATATATATCAATAGTCAAATTTTATTTTAATTCACTATCCAAGATAATTATTTGAAATAAAGTATTTGAGTGAAAATTTATACAACAAAATGGTGGTTGTATAGTTAAAAGATTTATTTAGAGTAAATTTTTTATATCAAATTAGAAAGAGTTAAAGGGAGACAATAGATGTTGAGATAACATATTTAGCAACAAAACAAAATTAAGGTGTCATAGGAAAAGACATCAAAAGTAATGTTATGATTTTAGAAACCTATGGTGGTACTATGAGGAGTATCCCAAGTAGAACTAAACAACTTTACCATACTTAGGAAGGACAAAAATATTCTAAAGAACATCTATCTATATGATACAATATTTGGGAGTGGAGAGGCATCATTGACAAAGATGCCATAATCTATGAAACAACATACAACTTGAGGAATTATGTCCTTCAATGGTATATCATAATTATAGGAGGAGAAAAACCTTAATCAAGAATAAATTAAATATGAAATTTTATTTTCTTTAGTTAGACATAAGTTTCAATAAAATGAGAGTGATTAATCAATGCATTTATCAATTACTGATAAATTTGATAAAATATTCAATACCATGTAAACCATTAATAGAGAAATACATTAAACATTTTATTTTTTATTTGAAAGTATCCTTATGAAAAGAGATAGATGAAAAAAATTTGACACAAATCTAAAGGCCATGGAAATTATGATATTATTAGAATCATAAAGTTAGCACCAATTTAATGCATCCTAGATTGAAAACTTGGAAAATTAAATTAAACAAAAGAAAGAATTAAAGTTGGATCAATAATAGATAGCACTTAGATCAAGTCATGAATGTTAGAGGAAGATCGATATTTTAGGTGTTAAAATTTGCACCCTACACTAGAATGTCCTTGTAACCTATAGTGTTTGTAGATCAAAGAAGGGATACTTATCCCATCTATTCTCACTATGGTTTGTGAGCCTTGATAAACATGGAAGGAACATTATATGTTATAATATGTGTGGAAGTCATATCATATAGACAATCGGTATAAAAATAAAGGTGCTTTGAAAGAACTAGAGGATGAGGTTTAAAAAAATAAGAGGTTTTTGTAACAACTACTAGCAAATTCAAGATAATATACCAATAAATATCTCCTAATGATATTATGAACCCTTCAAATGTGCCTTACGTGATAAAGATTTAGAAACGTCATACCACTTACTTATTCATTTTCCATTTTCTCACACTATTTGGGGTTTTTTTTTTAATATAAAGTTATATTGGGTAGCTCCATCAACATTGAAAGAGTTGATAAAATGTTGGATAAATTATAATAAAGCTAAAGCATTATGTATTCTTTGGAGGATTGGCCCTACCATTATTTGTTAGAATTTATGGCTTGAAAGGAATAATAGAATTTTTAAAAATAAATATCAAAATCATGCCCAATTTTGGAACCGTATTAGTGCCTCTCTTGCAGAATGTCTAAAAATATGGTGTTCATCATGGGAAGTCTCAATTGCAGAAAAATAAAAAGAGGTGCTAATAACTTGGTTATAGGATTTGCACATTCATGGAAGATTCATCTACGATAATAAAATTAAAACAAAGGATCTACTTCAATCTATGGTAAAATAGAAATGTCCAAAAATTGAATTTATCAAATTTAATTTTGATGGTGCTTCTAAAGGAAATTCAGGACAAGTTGGTGGAGGTGGTGTTTTTAGAAATAGTGAATGTAAAATTCTCCTCACTTATTCAGAATTATATGGAACTTCAACTATCAACTATGCAAAGGCTAGGGCACTTCTTACAGGGATTAACATTGCAACAGAAAAAATATGGAAATTTAATTCAATTGAGGGGTATTCACAAATTATCATCAATGCTATTAAAAAAATGGATGTGGAGACTGGATAAAAGATAGTATTATTGTTGATGTTCATTTTCTATTACTAGAGGCAATCTCTTGGTAATATGAGCATATTAATAGAGAAGGAAGACAAGTAGAAGGTAAATTAATGAATTATGGTGTTGATATTCATCCCAGCGGATTCCAAATTTTAGAAGGCAACTGGCCAAGTGAGATTTTATGTCTTAATAAAAATCATGTTAAGGAGTTGATTGTGGAAACAACACTTTGAGAAAGTTGAAGAATATATTTAAGAGAAAAAAGAAATTGAAAAGTCACGATAAAAATGTATGCTATAGCAAATGTAATATTTTGGTATTGTGATGGGAGTGGCCCCCAATAGAAGCCACATATAACCTATTCAAAAAAATAGTCAAAGTATATTTTAATCGACTATCCAATATAGTTATTTGAGACAAATATTGAGTGAAATTTTATACAACAAAATGGTGGTTGTATAGTTAAAAGAGTTATTTAAGGTAATTTTTTTTATATCAAATTAGAAAGAGGTAAAGGGAGACACTAGATGTTGAGATAAAATATTTAGCAATAAAAGAAAACTAAGGTGCTATAGAAGAAGGTATCAAAAGTAATGTCAAGATTCTAAAAACCTATGACGGTACTCGTAGGTGTATCCCAAGCAGAACTAAACAACTTTCTCATACTTAGGAAGGACAAAAATATTTTAAAGAGCATATGTCTATATGATACAATATTTGGGAGTGGAGAGGCATCATTGATAAAGATGCAATAATATTAAAAATAACATACAACTTGAGGAATGATGTCCTTCAATGGTATATCACATTTATAAGAGGGAAAAACCCTTAATCAAGAACAAATTAAAGATGAAATTTATTTTCCTTGATTTATACATAAGTGTCAATAAATTGAGAGAGGTGGTTCAATGCCTTTTCCAATTAATGACAAATTTGATAAAAGATTCAATACAATGCAAACCATTAATAGAGAAATATATTAAATATTTTATTTTTTGTTTCAAAGTATCCTCAAGAAAAGAGATAGATGAAAAATATTTGACACAAATCTAAAGGCCATGGAAATTATGATATAATTAGAATCATAAATTTGGCACCAATTTGATGCATCCTAGATTTAAAACTAGGAAAATTTGATTAAACAAATTAAAGAATTAAAGTTGGATCAATAATAGATAGCACCTAGATCAAGTCATGAATGTTAGAGGAAGATTGGTGTTTTAGGTGTTAAAATTTGCACCCTACACTAGAATGTCCTTGTAACCTATAGTGTTTGTAGATCTAAAGAAGGATACATATCCCATCTATTCTCACTGTGGTTTGTGAACCTTGATGAACATTGAAGGAACATTGTATTTTATAATATGTGTGGAAGTTATATCATATAGACAATGGGTATGAAGGTAAAGGTGCTTTGGAGGAACTAGAGGATGATGTTTGCAGAAATAGGAGGTTTTTGTAACGACTACTAGTAGAGTCAAGACAATATGCCAATAAATAATTCCAAATGATAGGCCTAGTTAGTGGTTCTAATAAATCATGTTTATCGGATGAAATCAAGTGGCATTACAAATATATCATGAAGAAGATGGTCATGGTAGAGGGGAAGGAAGAGCGACATAGGTGATTTTATAGTAGTGGAAGATTCAAAAGGGATATGACTATGGCATCAAAAACATTATGCCTACATGTTGGCATTGTGGAGCACCTAACCATTACTATGTTGATTTTTCATAGAAGATAGATTAACGATTAAGTGCAACTTTTATACAGATTAATATCCACAACTATATGGACTGTCCAAGTTTAATGAAATACATGAGGACAAAGGAGCCACTGATGTTCAAGGTGGGTGCTAATCCAAACTAAATTTGTTATATAGATTTGTTGTGCAATAAATCTGTGCAAAACATGTGAAGTGTATTTGTTGTAATCTAATTTTACCTCAATAATATATAATTTATGCCCAGTGGAAGCTTTGTCAAGGGGTTTATTTTTGTTCTTTCATAATCCTGTCTGAAATTGGCTTTTGCTTGTGGATTTCATGAGAATAAGGCAAAACGGGAGTAAAGGTGCATGCCGACTTGTAGCAAAAATAAAAAGAAATAAATTTCGGCTTACTGAAACTTGTATTATATATGAAAAGGAAATTCGGTTTACTGAAACTTGGACTAATTATTAAAACTTTCATTGTTCACATTCTCGCATAATCAATCTTGTTTGTGACCGAAACATTAACTTAGATTATCGTTAAAGAAAAGGATAGGCGTGATAGTTTCTTGTTGTGATGGAATGTAGCAGGGAGGTCGTTAAGGAAATGTGTGTCCAACAATCCAGGGAAAATTATACGTCTTTAAAGGAAGAGTTTGGTAACCCTTTATTGGACAGCTCCACCTCCTCCACCATATTTGTGGCAGCAGCTCACAACTTGACAAAACTAACAAAACTAGCCAACACTTTTTGGAATACCGTCTTCAACTGTTTTATTCCAAATGATGATGGCCATGTCATTCGGGGATCCGTAGAAGACGATTACATTCTCGATCGTCTCATTTCTAACTCGCTTTATCACAAAGTGAGAAAATGCTACCGCAGATCTCAAGGAAATTCTGTCTTCTGTTGCAAATCTTTCAGCAAAGATTGTAAGGATGCAGATACAATTTTCCTAAGCGAAGTGCAAATAATGCATCGCCTGAGGAAGGAGCGCGGAATTGTGAAGCTGAAAGCCGCTTACGAAGATCCCAACAGTTATCACTTGGTCATGGAGTATTGTGAGGAAGGTGATCTCTGGTATTTGGTAGAAAGAAACTTTGGTGTTATTCCAAAAGCAAAAGAAAAAGCAAAAGCAAATGTAAAAGACGAAGTCCAAGCTGCATGCATTTTTAAACAAGTGATGGACGGCATCCGGAGCTGCCACAGGAAAGGCATAATACACGGCGATGTTAAATTGAACAACGTTTTATTATCTTCGCTTGCACCAACTCCTCTCGTCAAGTTGGCAGACTTTGGTTCTTCTAAGGTTTTCCGCAAAGGTAATGTACTTCCTAATCTATGTATTTAATAAAGATTATGAAGCACTAAACTAAGCAAGTAAAAAAACTAAAGGTAAGGTCTTGTGGATGTGATATGGAGCAGGTGAAGTATTGAAGGACGACGGAACGGGGACTCTTGTGTACATGGCTCCAGAGATAGTGAGAAGGCAAGAATACGGGGAAGGCGTGGACATATGGGCAGCGGGAGTCCTCCTCTTCAAATTGCTCTGCGGTTATTATCCTTTCGGTGGGGACGATTACAACCACATTGACTCTCACACGATTAAGGCTAATATTTTGTACAACGACCTTCTATTTACCCATGGCGTTTCAGAGGCTGCTAAGGACCTTATATCTCGAATGCTTAACAGAAATTCCAACGAGAGATTAACCGCCAAACAAGTGTTAAGTAAGTATAATGTAATTCCAGTTTAGTTTATGGGTTGAATACCATAAATCTTAGTGCTTACATATACCTTTTAATTGCTTTGTTTGCAGACCATCCGTGGGTGAATCAAAACCCAAATCCCTCCCTTATTAATATTAAATTCTGGCAAGAGATTTAGATTCAACCTCGGTGCATGCCTGTTCTCAAAGGTAATAGAGATATCAGTCTACCTGAATCTGCTGAAAGAAGGAGTAGTTTACTTGAATCTGCTGAGTGTGTGCGAGCTGTCAATCTGCTGGGTGTGCTCAAGCCTGATGAGAGCAAGTACCAATCTTGAGTATCACACTGGGTTAAACAACAATGAGGTAGAATTGATAATGTGGTAGAATTGATAAAAAGTTTAAACAAAATTAATTAAACTATGTGATGGTGATGATATAAAATATAGAAAACTCTTTCAACCAATCTTGTATAATCAATTTTAAAAAGTATCATAGTTTATCAAATGGTATTATTAACTTCATCCGATATATTTTCAAGTAGACGCCCATGTTTGAATTTTGTTAAATTATACATGCATAATTGTCAAACTTTTATTATATAATATGCATAAAAAGTTTCAATCTTATATGATCAAATATAAAAATATCATAAAATTTAAATAAGATGATTGTCTTTTCAAATTTTCTTAAAAAATGGTTTTAAATATTTTAAGTTACTTTATTAATATTATAATTGAGTTCAATATAATCCACTAAATATATATAATAGTTATATGTATACTACAATTTTAATTTAAAAATATTATC
Source organism: Wollemia nobilis (assembly GCA_028583015.1). Taxonomy (NCBI): domain Eukaryota; kingdom Viridiplantae; phylum Streptophyta; class Pinopsida; order Araucariales; family Araucariaceae; genus Wollemia; species Wollemia nobilis. The sequence continues at coordinate 19,892,889 of JAQPPZ010000521.1, forward strand.
AAATAAATATTACATTTATTCTCATCAAAGTAATTTACATGTTATATTTTTAATAAGATAATTTTTTTATTATTAACAGTTAAAGTAAATAATATAATTCAAAAGTCATCAATTAACTAAAAGTGTAATGTAAATGTGGCACCTTTGTTACAAACATTTGATAGTATTGCTTTTACATTTAAAAACAATAATTTAGAACACATGAATTTACATGTTTTTTTTTTTTTTTTTTTTTGTATAGGGTGAAAAATAAGGTTTTGAAAGGGCCTTGATCCTTTTACAAGGAAGTTGCCTTAATTGAGCACGATAAAACTAAGAGAAACAAAAGGTTCAACATAAAACAACCAGCTAGAGAAGTAGACCAACAAAACAAAACAAAGAGAAAATAATACCAAGATAATGTAGAAGGTCAAAACTGTCTTCAACACTCAAAATTTAGGACCCGAACAACAAATCTGGGTTGAAAAACATAATATAACACAAATAACACTTCACAACCTAGACGTCAAAGCCAAAAAAGAAAGCCAAATCAAAGGAAATATAGTAATTATATTAATATTTTATGGTCTCCTATGTTTCTTCATCAAGGTTCTCCCTTAGCTCATATGCAATAAATTCATGCTCAACGGTTTTTCAAAAAGGGTATTGTTACAATAGTTGATTTCTTTTCTCGTTAGACCAGGGATTGGATGCCATGGAATGAGTTCAAACACACCTTGAAGATTAATGGTGCGGACAAAGATACATATGGTGTTGTTATTGCTCTTACCCATTTTTCTATGTCGCACAAGATTGGTGTGCGCTCGTAGTGTCCTTGGTGGTCAAATTGAAGATGGAATGTTGACACTCCTTTGCTTAATTATAAGGCTCGTTTGGGGTATAAATGGTTATCCTCATCTTCCTCTGGTGCATAAGCTCAATCAGTGTTGGAACTTTTTTTCTACAAGGACTAGGTGGAATTATAGATTTCAGAATGTTTGGGCTACTTATGTTGAGCCCAAGAAATCTTTTTTACATTGAGCTTACTGTGTCAAGGCCTTTCCTTAGGGGAACATTTAAAGCACCTTGGAATTCTTGATCCTAAATTTCCTTTTTGTGGTGTACCTGAGTCCTGTACTCACCTCTTTTGGAATTGCAGAAGATCTAGGTAAGCTTGGGAATTGATTCTTTCCTTTTTTCCCCATTTACAACTGCAATAGTTTCTTGGCTCTCAAATCTTCTTGGGGACTCTTTTACTTTTTCTTTTTCACTTTTTTAAATGTGGCAAGTTTTCAGGATTAGCCTGCTCTTTCATATTTGGAAGGCCCGTAATAGAATTGTTTTTAAACAATATACACCTTCTATCACATTTACTCATGTTGACAAATTAGAAGTTTTTAATGACATGTGGCTATAAATATGTACTCAAGCCAACAAAGTTGCTATGAAGTTGTATCATATGCAAGTTCTTTTGACGTATTGGGCCAATGCTCTGTGTACAGTCAATCGGATCCCCCAGAGTGATCTTCTCAGGAGTATTTTTTATCCCGCTCTCACCATCGACCTCCATCATATGCAAGAAGTGATCTCATAAACAGGCACTGGTACCAACCCTCACCAGTAAGGAAGCAACCTAATATTAACATTTCTTATTCATCATGACAGGTTGGAAGGTGGGATGATGTTCAACCAGTTTCACCTGGGCTAGTTGTTGGTTGGAGTGACATGGATACTAAAGGTCTTAATCACAATGTAAAGGGATGGAATCCCATCCCATAATCACTAGCATATGCAATACTACATGCCGCCTCCATCATATGCAAGAAGTGCTCTCGTAAATAGGCACTGGTCCCAACCCTCACCAGTGAGGAAGCAACCTAATATTAACATTGCTTGTTCATCCCGACAAGTTGGGAGGTGGGATGATGTTCAACCAGTTTCACCTGGGCTAGTTGTTGGTTGGAGTGACATGGATACTAAAGGTCTTAATCATGATGTAGAGGGATGGATTTTCATCCCATAATCACTAGCATATGCAAGACTACATGCCACGACACATTACTCCATATGATATATTTTCTTTGATGTAATGATCATCAATGATCATGATTTATAAACTTGTATTTTGTTGGCAACTTTGTTTACTAACCCTTGTCAATGAGAGTTATTTTGATTTACTATAGGGTGTGTTAACCCACCTACTTTGTTTTATATTGTAAAGGCTATTACCTTAATTTAATATAAATTTGATTTTTTATCAAAAAAAAACATTTATTATAAATTTTATAATTTATAATATTTATTAAAGTAAATTAATTGTTTAGTTATAAATATTTAAAATAAAAATAATTTTAATTAAAAAATATTAAAAGTTAAAACTATATAATGTTTTTAAAATTGCTATAATTACTTAAAAATAAGGCTACCAGGTTCATGATGTGGGTGTCGTGCACGTGTGCATGTGGTGCCTACAAAAAAAAAAAAGGTTTTCGGGGTGCGCATGCAGATATTTTTAATTAAAAATATATATTTATATATGTATATTTTTATCAAAAAAAAACTTGTCCATCAAATAGATAGTGACATCATTCATGAAGTTTAAAGTTTAAAATTTAAAATGTATTTTAATAAGTTTAAATTTTTTAAATTTATAATAAATTTAAACTTTATTATAATATATATAAATTTAAAGTTTATACTTAAGTGACATCATAATAAAGTTCAAGTTTAAAGTATAAAGTTATAATAAGTTAAAGTTTAAACTGTATGAAATTTAAAAACTTCAAACTTATTAAAATACATATTAAAATATATAATAAGTTTAAACTTTATAATAATATATAAATTTAAATTTTATAATAAGTTTAAATTTATTATAAAAAAATTTAAAAACTTTAAATTTGAAAATGTTAGGACCATGGACAAGATCAAGAGCAAATACATATTAAAATATATAATAAGTTTAAATTTTATAATAATATATAACTTTTAATTTTATAATAATTATAATAAGTTTAAATCTGCTTTCAAGTCTTCACTAAGACTTACCTTAAATCTGCTCTCAAGTCTTCACTAAGACTTACCTCAAATCTGCTCTCAAGTATTCACTAAGACTTACCTTAAATATTCTCTCAAGTCTTCACTAAGACTTACCTCAAATCTGCTCTCAAGTCTTCACTAAGACTTACCTCAAATATGCTCTCAAGTCTTCACTAAAACTTGCCTCAAATTTGCCTACAAGTCTTCACTAAGACTTACCTCAAATCTGCCTACAAGTCTTCACTTAGACTTACCTCAATTCTGCCTACAAGCTTTCACCAAAAAGCTTGCCCAACTCTGTCCTTAAGCTTTCACAAAAGCTTACTCAACTCTGCTCAAACACATGCTCAATACAACTCACAAGATATACTCAATCAATCTCAAATCTTGCATACAGTGCAATCAATTGCTTTGTCTAATCTTCAAAGTAATTCCTTTAACTTGTAGCAATTTAGACATATTCTATTCAGAATTTTTAACCTCTGGAACATATAGAGAATTATGTACTCTATCAAGAACTCAATATGTTCTACTCATTCATTAAATCTATCACTTTCACAAGTCAGATTTCTAATGTTTGCACAATCACTTTCAATATCACTCAAAACCAATGCTCAAGAATTTCACTTATCCATTTAATCAATGAAACACAACTTGCTCACAAACCCTAAACAAGTATTTTCATACTTCTTCAAACAAGGTGCACAAAGTGGGTTTCAAACCCTAACTCAAAGAGTCATCAATCTCTATCTCAAATGATCTCTAATCATTCACCAATGAAGCATATAATAATTCACTCAATATTTCCAACAATGCTTATCAAACAATCCTTTTCACTCCATCTTGTATTTCACAACATTCATTCCAATATTTCAAACAAAAGATGATGTGCACATACCTCTTTGCTTTGATGGAGATATCTCTTCAAAACTTTTCTTAATCACAATCAAGTACTCTTTGCCAATTTCAAGGTTAGATAGCAATAATCTATCTCAAAATTTCCACACAAATATTCTCCTCAATAATTATTTCACCATATAAAATATCAAGTCTCAAGTACACCTTATAATCTTTAAACTTCTCAAAATAATATTCAATACATAAAAATCAACTTCCTTTATTAACACCTTATAAACTCCAAACTTCTCAAAATAATATTCAATACATAAAAATCAACTTCCTTTATTAACACCTTATAAACTCCAAACTTCTCAAAATAATATTCAATACATAAAAATCAACTTCCTTTATTAACACCTTATAAACTCCAAACTTTTCAAAATAACATTTAACATAAAAATCAATTTCTTTGTTAACACCTTATAACTCCAATCCTTTTATTTATTTTTCTAATAAAATAAAATAAAATATTTCCAATTAACCTTATGACTCCCTATGCATTCTACCTTTGCAAAAATAATCACGTGACCTCTATGTAGTTTGCACCATTCAAAACCTTGGCAAAAATTAAAATCAAAGCGCTTACCTTATAGATGTTGGCCCACGTCTTCACAAAAATGATTGCCCCCTTTATGACTGCACCCAAACTTGAACCCACGACCAGCCGTCGTTGCAACACCTTAGCCCAAGGCTAAGCTACCACCTAGGATACACGTCCACACAACACTCAATGTGCACAATCTAGTATTAATGTCTTTCCTTCTGCGAATTTTGAAAACAACCAAAACCTTTGTTGTGTGTCAAAATGAAGGGGACGTGAATCGAACCCACAACTTGCCTTGCACAAACGTATTAAATAAACTTCAACCACTATCCGCGCTACCCAGCATCTTGGAATTATTTTGGCACTCCACACAGATTTAAACAAAGGTCTACCTCTATAAATCTTAAAACACATGAATCCTCTTCTTCCTTCACAATGTAGTGCATGATTATTTATTTAACTTGGGCATTCGATAATTGCATTGGTAATTAAATGAAAATCATTTCCTCCTTTTTATACATTGTCCTTTGCAGTCCAACACATTGGCTTATATGATTTCAAATTTAATTCAAATTTTAAATCTAAATGTTTGGTGCCTTACGATTATTTAAATTAAAATTTTAACCATAGGTTAAAATATTTTAATTTAAATAGATTAAATATTAACCCTTATAATTTTCTCAGTAGGTCTTTTCAAAGATATATTTTTTAATGATTCCTTGGACCTCATTTTTCTTCACCTCATCCGTTTACCTGAAATATTATTGTAGAAACCTAAAACACGTCATATTTAGGAGACTAACCATATGGACACATTTGGAGACCATATGAACCATATTGGACCTTTTCAAGATCTAGCAATAGTCCTAACCACTCAAAAAGGGTAAGTCTATACCATCCAAGCTCAATCATTGTCAAGCACAGCGATCACCACACCTGACCACTAAATTTGAGAGTGGCCACACCTAGCCACTAATCTGAATAGCAGCTAGCACCATGCATAGTCTGGACATGAATACAGGCCCAAATCATGTAGTCTAATTGCACCTTACATTGCTTGTAGGTAGATTTTATTTAGGAACTTTCAGAGTTCCTCCTAATTTCCCTTTCAATACCAATTTGTGATTGATGCTTCCACCTAGGATGATTAGTTGCATGCAATTTTGGATTTTGGCTTCTCTAGGAAGCCAAGATATAGATCCAGATCTGAAATAAGGATGGTCTACTTATGGAATCTCACAAGCAAAGCAAAAGATCCATGAATATCAAAATTTTATGTAGCAAAGTCCTAGCCGATCAGAGAGTGAATATATACCCCCTTTGAGGAGCAGTGAAGCACAATATGGATGAGATATGTCTACAAACTTGCTTCCATATCCATTTATTTTTTATCGCCTATCAGTGTACCAGGCACAACAAGCGATCCTTGAACATCAATTGGATCAAGGAATTTAGTGCTATAGCCCTTGGTTTGTAAGGATAAGAGCTTTATTTCATAGTTGCTATCATTGATAGTGGCCCGTAGGCATAACCTAGGGTTTTCAAACATTATTTTCCTATTTCTAGCTTAGATCTGATTATTGCTTTAATTTATTAATTAGTTCTTGCTTATATCTAATTTTATTTAACGCATTTACATCGTATTTCTGATTTTCTATGCATTTATCGCTTAGTTTGTGCTTGGATTTTAATATTATCATTCTCATATATCATTTTTATTGGATCTACTGATAAGAGCCTCTTCTAAAGAGGCTTCCTATGCTACTGATAGTTTTCTATTATTTCTATGCATGCAGGTTATAGGTTCACAGGATTGATTCAAGGCATCCAGTGCATAAGATCCCTCCAAGGTGATAAAATGAGAAGAAGGAATCTATAATCCCTCATACAAGTTCATGTATGATATCGGGAGGCCTACAAAATTGCACCACCCCTTTGTGAGGGGACATCATTCTTTACACTTTTATTTTGCTTGTATCTTATTGTATCGAATTGGGTATCCCTCAGATGGACCGATATGTAATCAAGAATTGCCAAAGAAATTAATAATAAAATATCTTTCTTTATTTTGTCATTCCCATGTTATGATATCTATTGCTTTGTGTCCTTCCATTTTGATACAACATCGTAAATAGCATAATTATGGTGCACACTTCTTGGGATTACACAGATGGCAATCACGGTGGGACCCCTACCAGGTTTTTTTTCTATCAATTTATTGATATTTTTATGCATTTTCTATGTGCAGGTTTAGCTACTCTGGTCGACAGTAAACAGTAGAGCCTGATCACTTTTGCAGTTAGTGGCCAGCAACTGTCGCTTTGGTCGACATCAACTAGCAAGAAATTGCAGCAAAGGGCAGTCCTTTCATCACCAGACAAGGATTTTAGGTTGGTGCTATTCCTTGATTTTTTGTCTCTCTCTATTTGCAACTTATTTTAAAAAATAGAAATAAAATCAATTTTTTTATTTATTTATTAAGGAAAAATAAGAAAATATGGAAGAAGAATGTATTTGAATCTTCTTAGATTTTTTTTAGCTTTCCTCTAGTCATTTCTAGGAAAAACAGATCTCTATTTTTGAGGTCTGCCCTAGTCTCCAGCGATATTTTTTTAGCTTGCTTGCATGTAGCCCAGCTAGAGGTCGTTACATCATAAAGTAGGAATTGCATCAAAGTCATTTAGATCAGTTAGAGATGCATTTTCTGAAATCAAACATTCTTTTTAGGCATGTAGGGAAATAGTCATGAATGCTCTCTAATGCATAGCTTTCCATTATAAAAATCTAAAAAGAACCCCACACACCACGTATCACTTTAATGCTAGTGATTTGGATATCATGACCAACCACTGGTAGAGATCAGCGAGGTGGCTTTCATCTCCACTTGTTGCCTCAAATCCCACGTACATATTATTATGTTCCAATACCGGCTCCAAGATCCATCATAACCCATGGAAAATTTGCATGTATCTCTCTTTGGAGAGGTATATCACTAACTGCGGGTGAACTGGGTGAGGACCGGGAGGACCTGTAATCCTTGACCATGTGTGGACTTCATTACCTCACATTATAGGTTGGATTACATAGTCTGTATTTCATCACTAGGTTGTCGAGCTACAAGTATATAGGTGAAATCCATTTGAACACAAGAATACCATCCAATAAAATGCAAAAAACATGACACAAGATCTTATTTATATATAATGCATCAAAATACACAAAATATCTTAGGGAACATACATTAATCCTTAAATGAGATAAACATTTGTTTGCTTTACTTGTGTGGATTGAAATTGACATAAGAATATAATTCATAGTAATCATGGTATACACACAGAGCAAACACCCTCAATACAACATCAAGGTAAAAATTGATGCTTCACACACTCACCATCAAAATGGCATTGAGCCACCCACCCACAATACCGTTGGATAAATTTTAGTAAGTCTTAAAAGTGACAACTCAACCCTTGGGAGGACTCCTCAAGAAACCCCAATGAGAGAGTCATATCCTTTTTTCTCTCGAGGTAGATATGAGGAGGCTTCAAGGCCTTCCTCATCACACAGACATGAGGAGGCTTCAGTGCCTCCCTCATCACATAGATATGTAGAGGCCTCAAGGCCTCCCTCATCACATAGACATGAGGAGGCTTTAAGGCCTCCCTCATCACATAGACATGCAGAGGCCTCAAGGCCTCCATTAGTACATAAACATATAGAGTCCTAAAGGCCTCCATTAGTACATAGACATGCAAAGGCCTCAAGGCCTTCATCATCACACAAAAATGAGGAGACATCAAGTCCTCCATCATCACATAGGCATGCAGGGGCTGCAAGGCCCCAAATTTCAAATGATACACTTAGGATAGATCAACCCACTAAGGGGTAAGACATTAGGGCTACACCCAGTCGTAGACCTAGGAAATCCTATATCCTCCTTACAGATGGGAGAATACCCCTATATTATAAGCTCATTGGTGCTAATGGGACTCCATAGGATCAACCGTGGAGGACTAGACAACCTGATGAGTTGGATCGAGTTCCCTAGAGACCAGCTCAAAGAAGCATTGCTACCACACATTTTGCTTCAAGAATTTTGCATAGTATAACTACTAGGTACACCAATGAACTAGGGCAAGCTTCAAAGTGGTCCCATAGCACATACACTACCTCCAACCATGGGGGTACACAACATAGATCACAATGCATAGATAAAATCACCCTAATATACAAGATAAAGAACATATAAGGAGCCTATTCGAGAGGCCTATCAATTAGAAATACTCGCACAAATTTAGAGAGGCATAAACCTTCAGTGGTAGGTTAGTCAAAATGCATATGTAGTTTAGAAGAAGTGTTGCATGCTAAGCGAGAGCATTTAGAAACTCTTGAGTAAGAAGCATGAAGGAAATGGTGCCAATGCCTACATGAGCAATGCTTGATAGAAGGAAGAGTTGAGTGTAAAGAGCAATCTAACAGGCTGGCTTGGCCTGACTTACACATAGGTGGTGAGGAATACCAACATGATATATGTGCTAATTCTCAGTATGAGAGATGTACCATACAAAGAGATGAGTGCACTCACCCTACCTCACAACATCAACAATATCTGGATTATAAACAGACACAACTTAATTAGGTACAGGAAGGGATGGAAGATCAGGAACAGGCATATCTTGAACCTCCATCTGTGGTTATGGGAGATAAATACATATACCCAAATCAGGAAAACAACGGATTACCTCCTTTACCACCATGGGTGAACCTTCAGGAACAGGAGATTATTTCCTTAAAGACATACCAAATACTTGCTAAGAGGGTCAAATATCTTGAGAAATAGGACACGATTGGGAAAAAGTTGACTTTGAGAAAAATACACAACCAACCTTAGTATCCCTTAATACCAAGTCCTGCATGCCCTAGGCACTTTGATATGCCTAGGCTAGATAAGTTTAAAGAAGAGGAATATGCGCAAGAACACATTACAAAATTTCATGAACACATGCTTCTAGCTTGAGCAGAATGACACCCTAATACTAAGAATGTTCATCATGATGTTATTAGGTGCAACAACTCAATGGTTTAACAAACTACCCAAGCATAGTATCATCAACTTTGAGCAACTGGTGAATGAATTTCTTGAACGCTTCTCCTTTAGCATCAATAAGAAGGTGAACTTGTCCGATCTAGTGAACTTAAAGTAATATGATGATGAGCCAGTTCTGGACTATGGGAATAGATAGAGGAAAATCATGGTGAAACTACCATTCTCCATTCCCACTGAAGATATCACTTGAATGTTCACAAAGAGCTGCACCAAAAACATCTCATTGCTATTTCAACTACAGTAATATAAATCATTTGAAGAAGCCTTGGCTCAAGCCAATATTATAGAGGACATAAAGGTTGATGAAGGAGACCTCAAGATATGAAACAAGGAGTTAATTCCAACTGTAACAAGAATCAACATAAGTAGTCCAATCCTACTCAAGTCAACTAAGTTATTTTAAGCACGTCAAAGGGAGGTAATGGCCAGCAACCATAGAACTATCAAAATCACCCCTCATTGGCCAATTATGACCCAAAAAAAAACCAAGGCTAAAACAAGGAGCATCGATCACCTTGCTCTTTCATGCCTCTATCTGAATTGATGTAATCGATATTTAATCAATTAAGGCACAGAGAATCAGATTTCCTTATGCATATTTTTTTTATCCTAATTTTCCTAATCCCAAGGGATATAGGGAATATAAATACTGCCCATATCATAGAATATAGGGGTATGACATCAAAACATGTATCAAATTCAAGAATGTTGTGTAAAACATGATTGATAAGGGTGAGCTAAAAGTTGACAATCCATTAGCACCCGATAATAGAGACATGGGTATATTCAAGAACCCATTGTCAAATCATGAGGCTCCTAGATATTAGGACACCCAAGTCAACCAGGTTTGAGTCGAACCTCCCACTCAAGGTTACATAAAAATGGTTGATATAGTCAACATGGTTACTAGGAGTTAGCAATACGGTCAACCAGAGCCTCCAACAACTCCTATTTATATCTTGACTACACTTCAGTAGAGACAAGTGCAAAAACAATCCTCCAAGTATGCCAACATGACCTATGGTAATTGTCCAAATTAGACTAGAGCAAAACCTACAAACAGATCTGACCAAGTTTTCAATTTATGAGCTCATACAATAATCTCCTAGGTACAGGGAGACTTTGATGGAGATCTTGAGATCTATCAATCTCCAGCCGTAAAACCCATATGTGTTCACACACTTTGTGGGACAAGTGCAATAGTTCCAATAGCCTATGATCTATTTCTATGATCATGAAATCAAGGTAGTTCCTACTACCATAGCAGAATCACCTTTGCATATCATTGCATCAATTAATGACACCCTTCAAGCAGGTTCTAATCGACATGTGCTCGTCAATCAAAATTATCACAATAAATGCTATAGGGCACCTGAAGATCCCTAGGTCCAACATTGTCCCAACCTCCTATACATTGATAGCTTTCAATGATGAGCTATGATCCATAGTGGGTATAGTTGTTCTACCTATTTAGGTAGGAAAAACAAGCATCCCCATGATGTGTCACATATTGGAGGGGGCAATGCAGTACAACATCCTCCTAGGGCATCCTTGGATAAGGGGAATTTAGTGCATTCCATAAATATTGCACCAATGCATCAAGTACATGCATGAGGGACAAGTTCATGTGGTTCTATCTGATAAAGAGCCATTTAAATATGTGCACCAGGTCAACTTATCGAGGGAATTTGTCCTTCCATAAACATATTTGTACATAATTCCTTCATCCTTGACCATGTAGCCAAAAAATAAGAGCAAATCAGTGTGAGGTGACCCATCCACATCGACACCACCTCCTGCATCTAAGACTACTAGCACTTCTGAGAAGCCTTCAACATCTAAAGCAAAAGATAATTAGAATCTAAAAGTACCCCTAGTGGAGGAAGGACCTAAGGAAATTCCAACTATAGCAGCTACGGAAATTCTAAATCCCATGGAGGAGGAAGATTGCTAGGAAATAGCTAAGGAGGTACCTCAACCTACCTCGCCTACTACATCAACAACATAATTTGCATTGCATGTGACAGTTCACTTAGCCAACCTATTATCGAGTTTGCGCAAGACATGTGATGGCCAAGAGTCCTAGATTTTCTAGTAGGTATAGTAGTTCTATTAGGGGTTCCCCCTAACCAAAACAACTTCATCTATACTGGTTTGGTTTGTGCTCATACTATTTTTGATATTTAAAAGGATGAGGATGAACCATTCACCATGGATGTTCATTACTTATCATATCCTGAGTTTTCTCTTAGGTAATTTGAACAATGCCATTGGCATGAATATGGCTTACATTTGTATGAGAAAGGGTGTCAGCTTCCATTCCAGCTGTAGTAACAACTACCTACTGATAGGTGGGGTCTAGGGTATTGAACATAGAGTTGCGATGATTCTTTGGTAGCAATCCTATATAGGCTAAGCTTGGGTTTTGGGGAATATATTGATTGGAATCCCTATAAACCCCCTAGTAGAAGCTACTTGGGTGATGGATGGGTGTCTATGGTCAATATTCAAACCACATGATGAGTATCAACCTGATTCCTCTCTTGAAGTGTACCCATTAGGATTCATCCTATGGGAGGATGAGCCAATCCATGGATATGAGCAAGAGGAAAATAAGTATATCTCAAGTGAGGATGAAGATGAAACCGTATTGGCTCATCATAGACCTCAATACCTACAAAACCTCACTTGTTTTGGAAATGCAGAGAGCAGATACATTTTATATGAGAGTGGCTATGAGTCATAGGACTCAACTGGGATGGCCTTCTCGAGACATGCATGCCAAATCATAGGGCCAATAGTAAATACCAATGGATTCTTCATAAGTGATTATGATTATGAAGATGAAACTGATATGGCCTATCTTAGGAATCAACAGGAAAGTCATCATCCGATTCTAGCGGGCAAGAATGAGGGTTTCTTCATAAGCAATGATGACTTTGAGTACAATACCGAGATGGTTTATATTGGTCCTTGTAATTTACATCAATTTAATCTGCTTGTTGAAAGAGAGGCGATACTTTGCACCATAGATCCTGACCTTTGCTTCCTAGGAAGACCAGTAAATCTAGACATCATCTATCACATGGTCTCAGATCTACCAATATTTAGAGAGTTGTTACAGCCTAAAGATCCCATCATCTCATATATTCATAGACTATATCCTAATATCTCCATACCTCTAGAGCCACATCTTGGATATGGAAGACAAATTATTAATGAAAAGTTTCACCCATGTGGTCTTGGAGATTTCATATTTTCCATCAATATGATCTCCATTGATTTGACCACTCCACTTCATAACCTAGCAGATCCTTCAAAACCATTGTTTCTTAACTTAGATGTTATTTATTGGGATCACACTGATTCACCTCTAGAGCCTAAATATTTCTTCCCTAATGAAGGGATGCTACAACCGTTCCATTTTGTACCAGGTTGCACACATGATGTCTATCACATTGGTTTTGGCCATGATTTAGTGGAACCTTTAAACCCAACAGATGTCATCCACTTAATCCCCACTCCTCACTAGCTTGAGGAGGGGTCACATATGGCAATAGAGGAGAATTTCAAAGTGGACATCAATGATGACCCTTCTAATATAAATAAAGTCAATTTTAGAGAAAGCTTATCTCCAGAAGAACAGACTATCATTATTTCTCTATTGAAAGAGAGACCAATTCGCTTTGCTTGGACCTACAAATATATGCTAGGAATAGACCCCAAATTGGTTGTCCACAACCTTTCGTTAGACCCTACGAAGAAGTTGATCAAGAAAAAGCTCAGAAAACTGCATCCAACCATTTCTTTGATGGTAAAGAACAAGTTGCAAAAATTGTTGGATGTAGTCTTTATTGTTCCCATTGACTATCCAGAATGGGTATCAAAAATGGTGCCTGTAGGAAAACCTAATGGAAGAATCCACATTAGCATGGATTTCATGGATCTCAATAAGGAAACACCCAAGGATTCATTCTTGTTGCCAACTATAGATGCTCTTGTAGATACAACTACAGGTCATGAGATGCTCTCCCTAATGGATGGTTTTTCTGGTTATAATCAGATTTGGATTAAACTTGAAGACCAACATAAAACTACATTCACCACTCCATGGGGAACATTCTGCTATAAAGTAATACCATTTGGTCTTAAAAATGTTGGTGCCACATATCAATGGGTTATGACATACATTTTCCATGACTACATGCACAAGATCTTAGAAGACTATATCGATGATTCTTGGCCAAGTCATTGCTGCATGAAGAGCATTTTGAGATCCTCAAAAATTTCTTTGATCGCCTGATTGAGCACAATTTCATGTTGAATCCCAAGAAATACATCTTTAGTGTAATCTCTAGAAAACTCTTAGGATTCATCATTTCTAAATGAGGCATCGAGGTAGACCCAAAAAAGGTAAAGGCTATCCTAGAAATGGCCCCACCCACTAACATAAAAGAGATAATAAGCTTACAGGTAAAAGTAGTGTCCATAAAGTGATTCATCACACAAATATCGGATAAATATCGACCCATGAATTGGCAACTACACAAGGGGGTTCCATTCCAGTGGGATGGAGAATGTCAGCAAGCCTTTGCTGAAATCAAGAAGTACTTGGCAATGATATCAGTCCTAGCTCCATCAAGGCTGGATGTGTCATTCCTACTATATATCTTCTACCAATATTTATTTGGGCACCATTTTGGCTCAAAAGAATGTGCAAGATAAAAAATAAGCAATATATTACACCAGCCACACCTTGGAGAGCTATGAGGTAGGCTATGCATACGTAGAAGCTATGCTTAGCAGTGGTCTTTGCAACCAAAAAATTTTGCCACTACATGTTGAGCCATATGACGTATGTAATATCTAAACAAAATCCTTTGTAGGATATAATGAGCAAGAAATATCATAATACATGTACTGCAAAGTGGATCATGCTATTGATAAAATTAGACTTGCAATTCATAAGCCAAAAATCCATCAAGGGACAAGTGATAGTTGATCAGCTAGTTGAGGCACCTCTTCAGAATAGTAGGTCCTTCACCATAGAATTTCTTGATGATGTAGTCTTTGCATTATAAGAAGCACCCAAACCCAAAGAACCCAAAAATGAAGCTGACATGACTTTGGTCTTCAATGGTTCAAAGTGTGAGCAAGGAGGTGGTGCATGAATTATATTTTTCATGTCACAAGTGCTCGAATGTCCTTGTCATTTAAGCTAGACTTCTCTTGCATGAATAACAACACCAAATATGAGGCCCTAATATTTGGTCTCCAAACATCCATCACTATGAAGATTAAGAGGCTAAATATCTTTGGTGACTTTCTCATCATAGTCAGCCAAATCAAGGGACTATTTCAATGTAGGGATCCAATACTAAAGGCTTACAAGGAGCTTGTTGACACCTATCTAGCCCAATTAGAATGGTACGACATCAAGGCAATCCCTTGTTCATCAAATATATTTGTAGACACCATGGCATATTTAGGATCCTTGATCCCTTAGAACCCCTCTACTAATTTCACTACCATTCATATTAAAATGTTCTCGCACTTAGCGATGCAGTGTGAGGCTTTTGATAAAAAAGAATCAGTCAACATGATTCATATAGAACCAGACCATGATTGGTTCCATAAAGCTAAATAATTTTTAAAGAAGGCACCTTGGGTATCCTTGATCTCGTAGGTTCCTATAGAGAATGGTACCATAATTCACCACATGGTTATTTCTCAATCTGCATTTATGCACATCGAATCATAGGAGAAACAAGTTGTCTTATCTATTGAGGTTGTAGCTTATCAGGATTGGCTATCCTAGTTACAATATTTCCAAAGACTTGAAATTATATTAAAAGGACTATCGCATGTCGAAATACGAGCATTTAAATAGAAAGTGACAATAAATTTCTTACTAGGAGGTATATTGTATCTTTGAAGCTATGATGGAGTTCTTATTCATTTCTTAGAGCCCCAAGAATTAGATTGGGTGATATTTCAAGCTCACAATAATACATACGGTGGCCACTTTAGTGGCATGGTCATTGTCAAGCGTATCCTTTGAATGGGCTATTACTGGACCACCATGGAGAAGGATTGCTATGAGTATGTCAATAAATGCATTAAATGTTAACATCATGTAAATTTGACACACTTGCCATCACAAGCCTTGTAGTCCATTCAAGCATCTTGGCCATTTTCTCAGTGGGTTTTTGATCTAATCATAAATATTTCTCCCCCGTCATCAGGCCAATACACATATATCTTAACGACCACTGATTACTTAACAAAATGGGTGGAAGCAGTCCCCTTAACTTCAAAAAACAAATTGAGGAGTTCATACTTCACAATATCATATATCATTTTGGGGTCCTCTTCAAAATAATCTTGGAAAATGTTTTGTCATTCAAAAATAAAAATATGTCAGCTTTAATGACCAAAAATAACATTCAACATAGTTTTGTGATGCCATACTATCTATTTGTAAATGGGTAAGCAGAATCCTCGAATAATATAATAGTAGCCATATTAAAGAATACGGTGAAATAAAATCATAAGGATTGGCATCTATAATTATCCCTTGCATTATGGGCATATAGGACTAGTGTACAAACACCCACTGGGGCAACCCCATTTTAATTTGTATATGGCACTGAGGCCATTATACCCTTAAATTTAGAAATTCCAACATTGCACATCACGTTGAAAGAGTTCATCAATGATGGCACTGTGTGACAAGCTCGCTTGGATCAGTTGACCCTTCTAGATGAATGTCACATCAATGCTCTTAAGCATCTTCGTGTTTACTAGGATCGTCTAACATGATCTTATAACAATAAAGTCTACTTGAGAGACTTTAAGGTTGGGGATCTTGTGCTTAAATAAAACCAACAAAACTCAAATCATCCCCTACACCTATGAGATAAATTTACAGCCAATTGGATAGGTCCTTACGTAATCTCTGAGAATATTGGACCTAGGGCATATCGCCTAAAATCACTAGAAGGTGTTTAAGATCTAGAGGCTCTCTAATGGTATTTCACATATAAGCACAACAAAATACAAAAACATTCAAATAAACCAACAAAATATCATAAACATTCAAAAATTGTAAAATCACAAAAACAATAAAAAATCATAAAAATAAAAGGCTCCAAAGGAATCTTAAAGCCCTTTGGTCAAATCACAAAATGCTCCAAGGGTAGCATAGCACCTTTGGTCACCTCACAAAAGGCTCCAAAGGCATCTTAAAGCCCTTTGGTCAAATCACAAAAGGCTCCAAGGGTAGCATAGCACCTTTGGTCACCTCACAAAATTATCCAAAGGCATCTTAAAGCTCTTTGGTCAAATCACAAAAGGCTCCAAAGGTAGCATAAGACCTTTGGTTAAATCACAAAATGCTCCAAGGGTAGCATAACACCTTTGGTCACCTCACACAAAATCTCCAAAGGCATCTTAAAGCCCTTTGGTCAACTCACAAAAGCCCCAAAGACATTTTAAAGCCCTCTGGTCACATCACAAAAATCCCCAAAGGCACCATACGCTCTTTGGTCAAAAGAAAAACATAAAAGCACAAAAAAATTTTAAAGGTAAAAAGTTCATAAACATTCAAATAATAAAAACTCAAAAACAATTGAAAGCATCAAAAATACAAAAAACATTTGCATTCCACATTTACATCCATTAGTTGCATTGCATATAGGCATTTCCATCCATTGCACTTGCATTAGGATAGGTCATGTTCACAATCTTACAAATGACACCACGTTTGTACCTCAATCATGCATCATTAAAATCCATCATCATCCATAACCCATGTGTGTAACTATGTTTTTCAACACAACCCCTCCATGTTGCTATAAGGAATATACTAGGGTTTTCTGGTCACTCAGCCATACCTAGTGATTTTATCAAACTTTTTAGAAAGTCTTCTTCACTAGAAGATGATGTCTAGTTTTGATAGCCCCTGGTATATCTTAGAATCCTATCACTAATAAAAGCATTAAAATCATAGTTGAAACAAGGAAAATATGACGCTACAAAGTGGTACTAGGCATCCTAAGCGAGAGGTTTATACTTGTTCACCTTGTGATGTGCATGGTCTAGGATTTTGATCATTGGAAAAAGGACAAGCTCCCCCCTACTTGAAGAAATCCATTGCTTTCATCAAAACAAGAAAAAATATTGAAACAAAGCAAAACTCAAACAAAAATAAGAATTAAAAATAAATAATGATTATCATCACTACAAAAATCCTTTTCTCAAAAGAAAAACAAAATTCAAAATAAATAGTGATTTTCATCACTAAAACATGAGCAAGTATCCCAAATAAATGTAAAGAAAATAAGGGGGTTAAGAGCTTGAATCCCTGGAATGGTCAGTATCCACAAACCAATTGAGTTATCCCTACTACAAAAATGCATTGCATGAATCCCGCCTAGCATTAGGGTGAGCTTAGAGTAATTTTCAAAAAATGCTAGCTGTAGGTGTCTTGTATCGCCTAGTGGTATGATCCAATTGAGTCCAACTTAGAATCAGGATGAACATTTTAGGATCCCCAATACAGAAATGGGCTGAATGAATCCTACCTGGCACTAGGGTATACTTATGTTTTATTTAATATATTCATTTGTGTACAGTCTAGGATTTTTATCATTGGTAAACGGACAAGCTTCCCCTACCTGAAGAAATCCCTTGCTTTCATCAAAACAAGTTAAAATCCTGAAACAAAGCAAAATTCAAAAGAAAATAAGAATTCAAAATAAATAGTGATTATCATCACTACAAAAATCCTTGCTCAAATGAAAAATAAAAGTCAAAATAAATAGTGATTTTCATCACTAAAACATGAGCAAATATCCCAAATAAATGTAAATAAAAGGAGGTGAAGAGCTTGAATCCCTAGAATGGTTAGTCTCCACAAACCAATTGAGTTATCCCTAATACAACAATGGGTTGCATGAATACCGCCTACCATTAGGATGAGCTTAGAGTAATTTGTAAAAAAATGCTAGCTTTAGGTGTCTTGTATTGCCATGTGGTCTGATCCAATTGATTCCAACTTAGAATCAGGATGAACATTGGAGGATCCCTAATATAGAAATGGGCTAAATGAATCCCAAATAGCACTAGGGTATACTTATGTTTTATATAATATATTCATTTGCACACACAGGGATAGTGAGTATCTAGGTCTTCATAACAAAATTTTTGTCTTTCTGGAGTCCTGTATGGTCAGTATACAACTTTTGATGAAGTAACTGGGGTGTTTGAATCTCATGGAAAACCTCAAAAATCCTCTTATAGCAACAAATCACATCATCAATCAAATCACCAACTTTCATTAAGAGGTTTTTTTCATTAAACAGTGTGCATGAAAAAAAATATACCAGATAAATATAAGCAATAAATTTAGACCGCCACTGATTGTTTTTATATTTCTTTTAATTTATAAAATCTTATAAATAAAACACATACATATCACATCATATCATCTTACATTTGAGGGTGTAAATGATTAATTATTATTATAAGAGTTATTATTTATTCATGATTGATTTACATTCTATGGTGTCACCCATTAGATTTTTGAACTCATATAACATGCATTCCTTATGTTTTAAGTGATTAAAGCATACAGGTTCATTTACATTAGATCATCATCACATAACTAATGCATGCAAACACATTTCATGTACCATATCATAACAACATAAGTTAGATGCATACAATTAGATCAAAATTAAACATGCATTTTACAATAAGCACTACATCCATATATGCATACATCACCATAGTGCATCTATACATCTAGATCATACCATCTAAGAATCCATCCATCACATAGCTAGAGCATGTAAATCAATACATCACATCATATAGCATAAAATCATAATACTGCATCATATAAACATAAAATAAAAAAACATAAAATACATATAGTGAGTCTCAAAATATAGATATCTATATATATATATATATATATATATATATATATATATATATATATATATGTCAAATAAGTACATAAGGGTATAAAATTACTTGTAGGATGCAACTGTATAGGTCATATGACCTTACACTCAAAAATAAAGCTAGTACAGTCAAAGTCCTTAGCCCGAGCCTACACCTCTAGCCTTGCCTCCATCCTCAGCTCCATCCTTGTGAGTGTGGTAGGATCTAGTCTCTATGATCTACTCTGTTCAAGTCCTGGTCCTATGGCTTGATCGTACTTATGACTGCCCTGAAGTGCTCCACCCACTCTGGTCTGAGCCCCTAACTGAAGATCTCTTTTGAGGAGTACCACCTAGTCAGCTAATCATAAGCCTCAGAGTTACAATGTAGTCAGTGTCTCTTGCTATATGGTCCTTGTGCTCCTCTAATAAACCTTGGAGGTATCACATATTGGCCCCTGGATCCAGACCTATTAGCCCCTATACAACTAGAGGAGCTGGTACAGCCTATAGAGCAACATCCCTCTCTGTAGTGAGCTGCTCTATCCTAAGTAGTGTTGAATCAAGTCATCCCTGTAGAGTGGCTCTCTCATCATCAAATATCCTAACCTATATTTGAAGCCCAACAATGGTAGAATCCCTCTAAAAGATCTAGATTTGAGCTAACTAAAGCTTAGCCTCCACATGGTGCAACTGAGCTTGAAGAGGAGACTCCTGCTCCTCTAGATCTAACTCCTTCTCCTTCTTAGGAGTAATATGCTCCTCAGTCACCTAATGCTCTATAGCCTACCCCAGTATTCTATCCAAACCTACACTCGATACCCATTAGGATCCTCCTTAGCAACTGCCTCATCTATGTCCCAGCCTAAGCTGCTGCCACCATGCCAAAGCCATGTGACCCACCATTGGGTATATGCCTTTGTGACCCCACCATCTGTAATTCTAGTATCTACTGTAGGAGGATCATCATCCTCTATGACTGTTGTAACTTGAGGTAGCAAAATATCTCTCTCCACAATAATCTACCTATACATAATAGGCTCTAGAGGTAGATCCTACTGCAGTCCATATTGTCGAAGCACCCGATAATAGTGGAAGAAATCCTTGATGCCATCCTTATGACTGATAACCCATCGATCACACCAAGTATAAATTGTAAACTTGTCTACCTCTTCCCAATAGGAGCAATCATGATAACATCTCCAGATGATATCCTTAGCCTCCATTCCAATTAGATATGTTGTGTAGTGAGAAAGCTCCCCTACATGGCGTTGACTCTTACAATCCACATGGTCTCAAGGCCACATGCCTCCGTAGGACTGAGCCACATTTTCTATATTAGTAATATCAATTGGAAGTCCTCCTGGGTGGTCCGTCCTGATGTGCTTCCATCCCTATATCTGAAGGAGCAGGTTTTAGGTAATGTTATATTATCCACAACACTGAATCTAGTAGAGCTCATCGTAACATTGAGATAACAATGCACTCCCCCAAGCCATGATGATGGGCTCCACGCTATCAATCAAGTCCTAAACTATAGCTATGATGTTCCATGGGAACCTTGCTCTAGATAAGTTAAGCAAAAGCATGTTATATATGACCATCAGCAAAATGGTATGCCTCTAAGAGAAGACTCTCTCTTGGTACCATTGATTCACAGATATCCCACCATGATAATAGTCACCAAAAACATTAGCTACATGAGCACCAAAGACCCTTGCAAATATTGCATCTCTAGCATCAGTAGGGAAAGAAACAATGGAGACTCCATTGAAAGGGATTCGAAAGATCCTGTAGATATCCTCCTGCATGATGGTCATTTCACTCGTAGGAATATGGAAGGTATTGGTCCTAGAGTCCCACCTATGATCTAAGGTAGTAATATAGGCCTGATCTAACATAATTATTGGTATCCTAGAGATATACTAGATGCCACGAGCATTAAGCCAATCCCAATCAGTGTCATCCATCTAGGGCAGAATACGCACAAGTAATTTGGGGTCCTGAGCTTGCACACACAAAATATAAGAGTGCAAAGTAAATGCCTAAATTAAATACACTTAAAATAAAAAAGAAGCAATAATCCAAAAATAGTGTAAAATAATCTAAGATAAGCCTAAGGCTACAAAAACAATGACTAAATGCACCTAAACATTCAAAAATATCAAATTCTACACTTCAAAATTGCAAAAAAATCAATTAAAACCTTTAAAAGTCCAAAAATTTCAAAAATAAGCCTAAGTTCATGTAGCCACTCATGATGGTGACAATGGCCCCTATTTTGTCATCTAGAGGCCACTCTAAGCATCAACGGCCACGAGGCGGTATGTCAACGATGTCCCCCCTCATCCCAAAAAAGAAAAAAAATTGAAAAATCCTAAAACTAGCCTAGACCCACTAAAATTAACTCTAACCTAGACCTATTGATTGGTTCGGTTCATTGCCAATGAGTTTAGTGTGGTTCATTCACCGGTTACTTAGTGAGGTTCATTTTACCAAATAAAATAAATAGAAGGCTAGGGTTTGAGAGATACCCATGAGTCATCGGCTCCTCCGCTTGTCGAAGCCTCACCCTACTCAGCCATGGTGTCTAGTTTCGATAGCGTCTTGGGTCACAATCAATTTCTCTCACCTCAAAGCTCAAAAGGTGCAATTGACAACTAGAATAATGAAAATTCAAACCCTAAAAATTACTTTTATATTTTCAATTTATGCCTCGACTGCTTTTGGTGTCAACAACTCGCACTTGTTGGTTGTTGGACCTAATAGCGACCACAAAGTGGTAATTAGGGGCCACTAGACCTAATAGCAGCTAGGAAATAAAGATAAATTCACTCAATTTCTCAGTATGAGGCACCTCAAAATGGGCCATCAAACATCCCTTAAGATCCAAAATAATCAAAAATTGCACAAATGCCAAAAAAGTCACACAAATCAAAATCCATAAACATTATAAAACTCAAATTAACAAAAATATCAAATAATAACAAAATCTCAATTGAACCTCGTATTTAGTTATTTACTTTATACACTTTGTGGTTGAAGTGACTTGTGCTCCATGCAATCTGGAAAGATGAGTAAATTACCATAAGGCCACTTGGGGCAAATTAAATATGGTAGAATTAAGATGCTTCACTTTAATCTCGAAGAAGGCCATGGCAGCTAGACTGCCCCACGGGAATGAGGATTCATCTCATTTCTTCTATAATATTTTTGTAATGATTCAACACAAGATTTAATGCAATTGCTATCATCTCGATTCCCTAAGAAGGCCACTACGATCGGACCATTCCATGGGATAGAGATGTACAATTACTATAGATGGTTGGAATCACACCTAAGATGGGACCTACCCTATAACAACAAAGTAAACCTCTAAAAGGGTCCAAATAATTCATCATGGTCAAGCGACTCATCACTTTATTTCATTGTCCTTCCCTCATTGACTTGTCGTTTGAGGGGGTAGTCATAATATCAACAATAATAATAAAAATTAACAAAATATCACTTGATCATGTCAAATTGTATTTGTATTATGAATCATTGCCAACAACTATCATAAGCTTACCCTTTTCTAGGGCAAAAAACAAATATCATAGTTAAGTTTGTAGCTCTCCTCCTTTTGAACCTATAGGAGCACTTAAGCTACCTGATTTCCTTATGGACATGTGTAATATTTCATAACTTTAAGCCTTCCATTCTGTTGGAAGCAATTATTCTAGGATGCATGCCCTTTCTCATGACTAGGGCATCCAATGTTGATCAGATCAATTATCATCAGACACCTTACAATGTGGCCCTAGGTGGTCTATTTTTGCTTCGCACTATGTTTTCCGACAATGCATCCCAAAAAGGGGTATCAGCAGACACCTAAAACATGTCATATCTAGGAGACTACCCATATGGATAAATTTAGAGACCATATGAACCATATTGGAACTTTCCAAGAGCTAGCAGTGGTCCTAACCACTCAAAAAGCACAATTCTAGCCCATCCAAGCATAGCCACTGTCAAGCACAATGGCTGCCACACCTGGTCATTGAATCTGAGAGTAGCCACACCTAGCCAGTGATATGAATAATGGCTAGTACCATGCATAGTTTGGTTATGAATACAAACCCATATCATGTAGTCTGACTGCACCTTGCATTCCTTATAGGTTTATTTTGGTGAGAATCTCCAAGAGTTCCTCCTAACTGCCTCTTTAATTCCAATTTGTAATTGATGCTTCCCCCTAGGATGGTCAGTTGCATGCAAATTTGAATTTTGGCTTCTCTAGGAAGCCAAGATCTAGATCCAGATCTGAAATAGGGATGGTCTACTTATGGACTCTCCCAAGCAAAGCAAAAGATCCACAAATATTAGAATTTTGTGTAGTGAAGCCCTAGCCAATGAGAGAGTGAATCCATACCCCCTTTGAGGAGCAGTGAAGCACTATTCGACTGATCTACATCTATGCACCTACTTTCAGATCCATTTATTCTTTGTCACCCATCAGTGTACTATTGGAAAAAAATATATCTGTGGTTGTTATTTGCACCTTGATTTTGTCAACATTGAGTAGATGGACTTTATCTTTGGATCTTTCATCTGATCTCTAGAGGAGGTTGGTTTCTTAATGGTTTTTATGGTGAAAGTGAAAAGAGCATTACTGAAAGAGATGGAAATATAGCCAAGGCTAGAGCTTGCTTATGGTACATATTAGACAACAACTAAGATGACTGTATACACTTTACTGTTAAAGAATTTATTATATATCCATGCAAAAATCAACGATTTCTCAATGTGATTTAGATGTCTATATAACACACACATATATCAAATTTTAACTCCAGCAATATGATTTATGTTTTGTATAAGTCCATATTTCAGAAAAAATACAATATATATTTCAATAATGTGAATATAAGTGAAAAATGTTAATACATACACTTGCACACTATGAACCAGAAGCCAATAGAAGCGTAATTGTATTGCTTGTATTCAAAGTGCATACATCCAATCTTGTAAACGCCCAAGAGCTGACCCCTTTTCAAGGTGCGTATACTCTTATATATACCCTATGGTGAGTATATTTATAATTAGTACATTCTGACCTAAAATAAATTATAAGCAATCAGACTACAATCATGCTTCCATATGTTTTGCATGGCTTCTAACAAATAAAATCTGATAGCATAAATCTAGGAATTGATATTTTCTACTGTCTATTTCTAGTTACTAACATGAGCTTTTTGAGTATTCTTATTTATTCCCAATCATATCCATGTCGGTGAAAACCTATCATGTCGTGAAATCGTGACATCTTCTTGTACTTCAGCTTTTGTGAGCTACATACCGGTAAAAACCCGTCATGTCATAAAATTGTGATGTTTTCTTGTCTTCTAGATTCTTCAGGTTTCTTACTAGCAAAAATTCATGTCACAAAATTATGACATCTTCTTGTACTTCAGCTTTTGTGTGCTACATGTTTGAGAAAACCCGTCATATCGTGAAATCGTGATACTCTTTCATTTTTGGCTTCTTCGGGCTTCTTACGGGTGAAAACCCGCCATGTATTGAAATCACGATGTTTTCCTATTTTCTAGCCTCTTCGAGCTGCATGCTAGTGAAAACTTATCATGTCGTGAAATCGTGACCTTCTTCATGCCTTAGTCAATTTTTTGCCTCATGTCTCAAAAATGAAACGCTGGTCCTTCTATGTAAAAATTTGCTATCTATTAAGGTATTCCTTTTATACTAACATTCTTGGCACCTTCCGGGGAAATTTTGCTAGTAAAAATATTAGAATCCAGGACCTTCATCCATTGGGAAATGAAGTTAAAAAACAATACATGAGAGGATATTTTGGAAAATAATATTAAAAAATAAATGCATTTAGAAAAATAAAGCATTACCTTTTCAGGATACCTTTTACAGCTTATGGATGCTTTACTAAAAATACATTAACAACTTAAAAGAGTCTCAAACAGGTTTCATGGTTGGCTACTAGTCCCTCCTTCTATCAACTTCTTTTGGTTATCATGCTTGGATTTATTTATCTTTTCTATCATAGCAACCACTTCATTGTAGGTAAAGCAAACCCTTTTCCAATATTCATCCTCAAGGTCTGAAGAATCCATAAACAACTGATATATATTGCAACTCTTCTACTTTATCATGGGACACTATCTTATTCCTTAGAATCAATTCCTGCAAGCAAGACTTAATCTATGTGAGGTTTTGCACCATAGAAAATATTAGCATTTCCTCTATAGGTTCTCCCCAATTCTCTATCTCTGACTCATCTTCTATGAAAGCTTTTAAGGATAGTGTTAGCCCATCCTCACTTAAAACTTTTGAATTTTCATCCCACAAATATGGAAGTCCACATTTGTTTGCCATATTTAAATGCTTCACTAATCCCTTGGCCTCAGTTTCCAATTATTGGAGGAGTTTGTCACCTTGAGTTACATTTTTAAGCCTCCTAAATAAAATTTTAGCTGCAATATTAGCTTGAGACAATGCTTGAATATGGATTTTAGCAGTAATGCTCTCTGGCATTTTTTCTTATAAGACTTGAATCTTTATTGTCGCATCTGATCTTTATTTAAGGATGTAAAATGAAGCTTTTAGTTCCTCACTAACTACTTCAATCACCTCCTTTAATTTGGAAAGGTATAATAACATAGGCCTTGCTCTAAGGCTTAATGTCAATATATCTTTGAGCATTTCTTTTCTTACTGCATTGGCCCATTCTTTCGAGAGACCAAATGGGGTGTTTTGCTTTTCTACTATCTATTGTTGGAGTTGTTGAACCTGTAGATTTAGGGACTGAATCTGTGCATCTACCTCTCCCAATTTTTCTTTATATTTGGTTTCTTTATTAGCAGCTTCACCAAACTTATCTTCCCACTTTTTTGCTTCTAGCTTTAGGGCCTTTTCTGTCAATTTTTGTTCCTGTAGGATTGATTCTAATTATTTCTTGGCCTCTACATTATGGTGGGATCAAGAGAAATTATCTCCTGAATATGATATAGAGTTTTGGAATTTTCAGCAGAATGAGATGTCCACCAGTCTAAGGTATTTTTTTTTGCCTTCCTCAAATCTTTTAATATTGAAATAGTGGGATGACTCTCAGCATCTTGAGTAGATATTGATTTAATGGATGGAATGCAAATGCTAGGGAGAAATGGATTTGGAAATAACTTGACATTAAATTCAAATTGGATTTGGCGTAATAATGTTGGTTCTGAGGAAGAAAACCATGAATTCAAAGGAAATATTACATATTTCTTTGAACTATAAATGGAAGGAAAATCACTTTGGGAATGAGTAGAGAGAAAAGAGTGAGAGAGAAAGGAAACCATACCTTTTTCTGTTTGAAGTGCTTGTTGATCCCCATATTCTCCTTCACGATCTTGATTGCCTTCATTCATGATAGAATCTTGACCTCCATATTGCATAGGAACTTCTACATTTTCTCTGTTATCAACCCTATTCTTACCATCTACATCCTCTTCAAGATTTATAATTTCAACATTTTGGGGAATTTCCCCAGGCTGTTTTCTTCTATATTCAACATTTTATTTTTTAACAATAATTTCTTTTAAAATATACACATTTTTATCCTCCTAAGCAAGGTCATTTAGATCATCAATATTACCAATCTGGATATTTTCTTGTTCAGTAATATCTGGATTTAGAACGTTATTCTCACAATCCTGAACAATTTGCTCGCCATCTGGAGCAGTTCCAATATTATTAACATCATCATCTTGAGAAATTTGCTCATGAGCTAGGATTTCTTCAACACTTTGTTTCTCTTTTGTTTGAACTTCTACTGCAAAATTTAACCTCTTCCTCTTAATACAAAGAGATTCTTCATTATATTCTATAGCTGAGTTTGACGGGGGAAAAAACTTAACAGTTTTAGAAACTACAACTTTACCTTTTGACGAATTAGCTCCTAGAACTAGGTATTTTCCTTTTTTTTCATCTTTCAAGGGTTAAGTGATCCCTTGTCCTTCTTTTCCTAGGCCTTTGCCTTCATATCCCATCTTTAGCATCATTTGAGCAACTTTCCCATATGCTTTTCCCTGCTCTTTTGTGAAGACTTCTTCAGTGACCCTTTTTTTGAAGTCCTAAGCCTGTTCTATGCTTGAGCCAATGGTTGCTCAACTACAACTTTATTACCTTTATCTTGATCAACATTCTATTTTTTAGCATCTTCGGGACTTATCTCCTTGCTACCACCAATGCTATAAGGTATATTCACAGGAAAAACTCCTGACCAGGACTCATGATAATGGTCATATCATACCTAAAATTCAAGATCATTTTTTATAGGGTACCTTGAATCAATCATGTCTGTTTGCACTCTCATAGTCCACCATTCATGAATCTTTCCTATCATAAAATCTGCACCTTTCTTTTGCATTCTAGAAATAGTGGTCTCATTTAACACATGTTTTAAATTATTCTTAGGGTCATAATACATCACATGTTCATAAAAATTATGCCAAGGAGGCAACAGTTGCATTATTTCCACATGCCATTCCAGTGCATCATCTTCATTATTGTTTCTATAGGATTCAATATCCGGTCTGATGGATGCATGATAAATTTTCATCAGAATTATGTTCAACATTGCATGTATTTCTGCAAATATTTTTATAGGGTCATATTTCCATCTCTGAGGGATTTCTACTAACCCCAAATCTCTCAGATCTTGAGAAATTTGCTCATTTTGACCTCTTTTAGAAACAATAACACCTTCAAAATAAAAAGGTATAGTACAAGTATCAATTTTAACTATACCTGTATCATATTTTACATTGATGTGTTTAGTTTGTCTTACATACTCTAATGCAAACAATTTATCAGTAACATAATGAGGAATTAAGAAGGATTTTCCAAAAAACCCATATAACCTGATGAAAACCCCCTAGGTGAGAATAAACCAGTTACCCTCTTCAACGTTTTTATTCTGTAAAATATTTTCAGCTTTTAGGGTTAACTTTCTAATTTCTCCATGCATTATTTTCAGATCTGAACCCAAAAATTCCCTATTAAAATCATAATATGATTCAGTTATGTACAACGCATTGGTCCACTCATACACTGGTAAGGTCATCCCCCTTTCATCTTTATCATTTATAGAAATAAATGCTAACTCCTTAGCCATAAATAAAAATAATAGCCACACCAAATAAAAATAAAAATAAAAATAAAACTAAGACCCCTTATTAATTGCAGATAACCCTTTGTGGATTTCTCTAAATGAATACTCTGGTCAGTCAAAAAACAAAGGTCTAACACTCTTATCCATGACTGTAGAGTCATAATTTTTTGGCGTAGACAAACAATTGACTAAAGCAATCTGCCACCCATGAACTTTCTCATCAATCTTCAGTCCAACTACCATGGCTAATATAGAAAATAACTTCGGATTTTTGAACTCAACTAGGGGAATGGGGGTTTCATGCATTTTTCCTCAAGTAGGTGGATTTTTTAACTTTGTATAGAGAAAATTCTTTATCTTTTTAGAAGGAACAAAATATTTTGATTGATCCTTTGGGTTAAAAGCCTTACGCTCAAGAGCGGGTACATATCCAACAACAAAAGCGAAAATAAAGGTATTTGTGCTCAAAGTGAAAAGCAATCTCTCTCTCTGATTTCTAACAACTTTCTTTTTTTCATCATAAAAACTTGCAATTGCTTTTACCAATTCAGTACAAGGGTGCACATGAATATAAACATACCAATATAGTAATGAATGAAAAGCATAAGTGGTAGGAGAAGACACAGTAATCCCAGTAACCATTATGTCTTCGATATCCTTTCAGATTCTTGTTGGGTCTTTCCATGTTATCACCGTATCACCAATTCTAGCATCCTAGTCGACAAATTTTTTACTCATGTCTTCTCCACGTCTTGCTGCTGAAGGTGTAGAAGATGGGCCTACCATTGTTTTTTTCTAGGTATTATTTTTTGGAGCCATGAGAAATTTATCACACTGAGATTTTTTTGAACTGAACCTGAACTAGGAAAAGCAGGAATAGAAAGTGATGCAGCGGATTTTACTTAGGAGTAAAATTAGGGTTTTACGTCAATAAAAAACATATGCATGATTTGCATTAATTGTAGTTGGTGGGCTAGATTTTATCGAATCCCTCTGTACCTTTTTTTTGCCACCTTTTTGAATGCTTCAAAAATAAAACCAATGATTATTTACTGCAAACAAATAAATATTACACTTACCAAATCTTTTTCCATTTGCAAAGGCGGTTCCTTTCTTTCAATCATTGAAAAGCCACATGGCAAATTTTGAATTTCTTTCATCAAATGACCATCAACTTTATTTAATGAAAATAATGCTTATCAAGGCTCCTTCTAGAAAATTGTTTTCTCCCACCAATAACTGGAAAGCCATGTGGCAATTTCAAATTTAAACTGCTATATCTAAAAATATAGCACTTTCTGATTTCATCTCTCTTGCTGGAAGCCTCTAGTTGGTTGTGGGATGATGACAAAACTTTAATGAACTAGAAATAACTTAGGAAATATTTACAAACTTATCATAATGTACATATTATACATAAAAAAAATTTCCCCTTTTTTATTTGAAATAGAGCTTTAAGTGAAAAACATTCACTGTTATGGGTAAATTCATACCCTGTTGATATTTTAGTTGAAAATAATTATCTTTCAATGACTATCTCAAAAGGGTCCTCCCAAAAAACATCAAATTTATCGTGGTTACCTAGCTTAGCTTTTTTCACATTCCATTTTAAAACTAGGTCTTCCACATTAAATTTCCTGCAGGTTGTCTTTTTATTAAACCATCCTTCTGTATCTACCATATGTTTTTGGTGATTATTATAAGCCTATTCTCTATGTTCCTCTAGTTGTAGAAGTTGCATTAACTAGGCATCCATTAGTTGACCTTCTTCTTCGTTTATTTGACTAACTTTAGTGTTGGTATTTCCATATGTATAGGTAAAATGGAATTTTTACCATAGACTAAGAAATAGGTTGATGTATCAATAGATTTATTGATTGAAATATTATCAGTCCATAATGCTTGATTGATCAAAGAATTCCCGTTCCTCTTTTTATATTCTAGTATTCTTTTCAGGATTATGAGGATATTTTTATGTAGACTCAACTAGACCATTACCCTATGGATAATATTTGGAAGAAGTCTTCAAATATATGCCATATCTGCTAGTAAACTCAATCATTTTAGATCTAATGAAAGCTGATCCATTATCTGTAATTAGTGAATATGGTACACCAAACCTTGTAATCAATATTTCCACAAAATCAATTACCACCTCTTGATCAGTCTTCTTAGTAGGGATAGCTTCAACCCATTTGGTGAAATAGTCTTTGGATGTAAGTATATACTTATGGCCCGCTGATGAATTAGGATCTATTATGCCAAAAAAGTCTAACCCCTACCATTGGAAAGGTTCTTCAACTTGGATAGGCTTTAAGGGCATAGAGGCATTTCTATTTCTCCCCATATACCTTTGGCATTGCTCATAACTTTTAGTTACCTTGTAATTATCTGAAAAATAGAATACCCGTAACAACTTGCTCAGAGTATTTTCAAAGGAGTGGATCTTCCTAAATAATGTCCTCTAGAGAGACCCCCATGAAACTCTTTTAAAAAAATTTGTTTCTTATCTTCTCCTATGCACTTTAAAAGTACACGATCTATATTTTTTCTATATAACCCTTCTAATTGAAGGGTATACTTCAATGATTATGCTCTATACCTTCTTCTTTGTGAAGCATTCATATTATCAGGACACATTATAGTCTGAAATTACTTCACAAGATCATCAATCCAATCAATATTTTGTGGATTTGGATCTAATTTTGTATTCGCCATTACACCTTGGTGCTCCACATGATCATTTGTAGCCTTCTTGGCTAATTATTGACACAAGGCTCTACCACTTACTATTTTTATTGGATGTATTTCCACATAATATTCATGTATCTTAGTCACCTAACCAACCTTTTTTTCACCAAGTTCTCCTTGTATTATAAAATTCCTAACATCAGGATGAGTCACATAAACAATGATTATACTTTGTTATAAAAAATATTTGAATTTTTTCAAGGATTCCATGAAAGTATACACTTTCTTCTCGATAAATTTTTATCTCTATTTGTGATCATGCATGGTGGAACTAAGAAAAGCTATGGGTATTTCTTCATTGTCTGCCCCCTTATGTGTGAGGACTGCAACATAAATTTCTTGTTCACCAATAGAATACAAGATAAAACCTCAGGAGTAGTCAATATTAATCAACATAGGTGCTTGAATTATTTCTTTTAGAAAATTTTTGAAAGCATTCTTCCTTATATCTGTCTATTTGAAATGTGCATATTTTTCAACAGTTTAGTCATTGGCTTAACAATCTGTGCAAAATTTGCAATAAATTTTTGCACAAATTTATTTATCCAAATAAATATTGCAAACCTTTCTTGTTAACTAGAAATGGAAGTTCTAAGAGTACTTTCAATCTATCAAGATCAATAGCTAATCTAGCTTTAGAGTGACATGACCCAGTAGGATACATTCTTCTACAACGAATATGGATTTCTTTGGATTTAAAGATATTCTAAATTCCCTATATTTTTAATAATTATTCAAGGTGTATTATATGATATCGCTCATAATGAGGAATTAAGAAGGATTTTCCAAAAAACCCATATAACCTGATGAAAACCACCTAGGTGAGAATAAACCAGTTACCCTCTTCAATGTTTTTATTCTGTAAAACATTTTCAGCTTTTAGGGTTAACCTTCTAATTTCTCCATGCATTATTTTCAGAGCTGAACCCAAAAGTTCCCTATTAAAATCATAATATGATTCAGTTCTATACAATGCATTGGTCCACTCATACACTGGTAAGGTCCTCCCTTTTTCATATTTATCATTTATAGAAATAAATGCTAACTCCTTAGCCATAAATAAAAAGAATAGCCACACCAAATATAAATAAAAATAAAAAGAAAACTGAGACCCCTTATTAATTGCAGATAACCCTTTGTGGATTTCTCTAAATGAATACTCTAGTCAATAAAATAAAAAAGGTCTAACAGTCTTATCCATGACTGCAGAGTCATAATTTTTGGGTTTAGACAAACAATTGACTAAAGCAATCTGCCACCAATGAACTTTCTCATCAATCTTCAGTCCAGCTACCATGGCTAATATAGAAAATAACTTCAGATTTTTGAACTCAGCTAGGGGAATGGGGGTTTCATGCATTTTTCCTCAAGTAGGTGGATTTTTCAACTTTGTATAGAGGAAATTCTTTATCTTTTCAGAAGGAACAAAATATTTTGCTTGATCCTCTGGGTTAAAATCCTTAGGCTCAAGAGCGGGTGCATATCCAGCAACAAAAGTGAAAATAAAGGTATTTGTGCTCAAAGTGAAAAGCAATCTCCCTCTCTAATTTCTAACTTTCTTTTTTTCATCATAAAAAATTTCAATTGCTTTTACCAATTCAGTACAAGGGTGCACATGAATATAAACATACCAGTATAGAAATCAATGAAAAGCATAAGTGGTAGGAGAAGACGCAGTAATACCAATAACCATTCTGTCTTCGATATCCTTTCGGATTCTTGCTGGGTCTTTCCATGTTATCACTGTATCACCAATTCTAGCATCCTGGTCGACAAAATTTTTACTCATGTCTTCTCCACGTCTTGCTATTGAAGGTGTTGAAGATGGGCCTGCCATTGTTTTTTTCTAGGTATTATTTTTTGGAGCCATGAGAAATTTATCACACTAAGCTTTTTCTGAACTGAACATGAACTAGGAAAAGCAGGAATAGAAAGTGACGCAATAGATTTTACTTAGAAGTAAAATTAGGATTTTACGTCAATTAAAAACATATGCATGATTTGCATTAATTGCGGTTGGTGGTCTAGATTTTCTCAAATCCCTTTGTACCTTTTTTTTGCCACCTTTTTGAATGTTTCAAAAATAAAACCAATTATTATTTAATGCAAACAAATATATATTATGCTTACCAAATATTTTCTCATTTGCAAAGGCGGTTCCTTTCTTTCAATCATCAAAAAACCACATGGCAAATTTTGAATTTCTTTCATCAACTGACCATCAACCTTATTTAATGAAAATAATGCTTATCAAGGCTCCTTCTAGAAAATGGTTTTCTCCCACAAATAATTGGGAAGCCATGTGGCAATTTCAAATTTAAACTGCTATATCTGATAATATAGCACTTTCTGATTTCGTCTCTCTTGATGGAAGCCTCTAGTTGGTTGCAGGATGATGACAAAACTTTAATGAACTAGAAATAACTTAGGAAATATTTACAAACTTATCGTAATGTACATATTATACATAAGATTTTTTTCCCATTTTTTATTTGAAATAGAGCTTTAAGTGAAAAGCATTCACTGTTATGGGTAAATTCATACCCTGCTGATATTTTAGTTGAAAAGAATTAAGTTACCTTTCAACGACTATCTCGAAAGGGCCCTCCCAAAAAACATCAAATTTATCGTGGTTACCTGGCTTAGTTTTTTTCACATTCCATTTTAAAACTAGGTCTTCCACATTAAATTTCCTGCAGGTTGTATTTTTATTAAACCATCCTTCTGTATATGCCATATGTTTCTGGTGATTATGATAAGCCTATTCTCTATGTTCATCCAGTTGTAGAAGTTGCATTAACCAGAAATCCATTGGTTTACCTTCTTATTTGTTTATTTGACTAAGTAACTTTAGTGTTGGTATTTCCATATGTATAGGTAAAATAGAATTTTTACCATAGACTAAGAAATAGGTTGATGTATCA
The DNA here is from genome assembly GCA_028583015.1 of Wollemia nobilis. Classification (NCBI taxonomy): domain Eukaryota; kingdom Viridiplantae; phylum Streptophyta; class Pinopsida; order Araucariales; family Araucariaceae; genus Wollemia; species Wollemia nobilis. The sequence goes on from JAQPPZ010000521.1 coordinate 19,927,246, forward strand.
ATAGATTTCTTGATTGAAATATTGTGAATCCATAATGCTTGAGTGATCAAGGAATGTCAGTTCCTCTTGTTATCTTCTAGTATTATTTTCAGTATTATGAGGAGATTTTTATGTAGACTCAACTAGACCATTGCCCTGTGGATAATAGTTGGAAGAAGTCTTCAAATATATGCCATATCTGCTAGTAAACTCAATCATTTTAGATCCAATGAAAGCTGATCCATTATTTGTAATTAGTGAATATGGTACACAAAAACTTGTAATCAATATTTCCACAAACTCAATTACCACCTCTTGATCAGCCTTCTTAGTAGGGATAACTTCAACCCATTTGGTGAAATAGTCTTTGGAAGTAATAATATACTTATGGCCCGTTGATGAATTAGGATCTATTATGCCTGGATCTTCCTGAATAATGTCCTCTAGAGAGACCCCCATGAAACTCTTTTAAAACTTTTTTTTCTTATCTTCTCCTATGCACTTTAAAAGTACACCATCTATATTTTTTCTATATAACCCTTCTGATTGAAGGTTATACTTCAATTATTGTGCTCTATACCTTCTTCTTTGTGAAGCATTCAGATTATCATGACACATTCTAGTCTGAAAGTACTTCACAAGATCATCAATCCAATCAATATTTTGTGGACTTGCATCTAATTTTGTATTTGCCATTACACCTTGGTGCTCCACATGATCATTTTTAGCCTTCTTGGCTAATTATTGACACAAGGCTCTACCACTTACTATTTTTATTGGATGTATTTCCACATCATATTCATGTATCTTAGTCACCCAACCAACCTTTTTTTCACCAAGTTATCCTTGTATTATAAAATTCCTAACATTAGGATGAGTCACATAAACAATGATTCTGCTTTTTTATAGAAAATATTTGAATTTTTTCAAGGATTCCATGAAAGTATACACTTTCTTCTCGATAATTTTTTATCTCTATTTGTGATCATGCATGGTGGAACTGAGAAAAGCTATGGGTATTTCTTCATTGTCTGCCCCCTTATGTGTGAGGACTGCAACATAACTTTCTTGTTCACCAACAGAATACAGGATAAAACCTCAGGAGTAGTCAATATTAATCAACATAGGTGCTTGATATATTTCTTTTAGAAATTTTTTGAAAGCATTCTTCCTTATATCTGTCTATTTAAAATGTGCATATTTTTCAATAGTTTAGTCATTGGCTTAACAATCTGTGTAAAATCTGCAATAAATTTTTGCACAAAATTTATTTATCCAAAGAAATATTGCAAACCTTTCTTGTTAACTAGAAATGGAAGTTCTAAGAGTACTTTCAATCTATCAAGATCAATAACTAATCTAGCTTTAGAGATGACATGACCCAGTAGGATACCTTCTTCTACAACGAATATAGATTTCTTTGGATTTAAAGATATTCTAAATTCCCTATATTTTTCAAATAATTATTCAAGGTGTATTATATGATCTCGCTCATAATGAGGAATTAAGGAGGATTTTCCAAAAAACCCATTTAACCATATGAAAACCCCTTAGGTGAGAATAAACCAGTTACCCTCTTCAACATTTTTATTCTGTAAAACATTTTCAGCTTTTAGGGTTAACCTTCTAATTTCTCCATGCATTATTTTCAGAGCTGAACCCAAAAATTCCCTATTAAAATCATAATATGATTCAGTTCTGTACAATGCATTGGTCCACTCATACACTGGTAAGGTCCTCCCTTTTTCATATTTATCATTTATAGAAATAAATGCTAACTCATTAGCCATAAATAAAAATAATAGCCACACCAAATATAAATAAAAATAAAAAGAAAACTGAGACCCCTTATTAATTGCAGATAACCCTTTGTGGATTTCTCTAAATGAATAATCTGGTCAGTAAAAAAAAATGTCTAACACTCTTATCCACGACTGCAAAGTCATAATTTTTTTGGCTTAGACAAACAATTGACTAAAGAAATATGCCACCTATGAACTTTCTCATCAATCTTCAGTCCAACTACTATGGCTAATATAGAAAATAACTTTGGATTTTTGAACTCAGCTAGGGGAATGGGGGTTTCATGCATTTTTCCTCAAGTAGGTGGATTTTTCAACTTTGTATAGAGGAAATTCTTTATATTTTCAGAAGGAACAAAATTTTCTTGATCCTCTGGTTTAAAAGCCTTAGGCTCAAGAGCGGGTAAATATTCAACAACAAAAGAAAAAATAAAGGTATTTGTGCTCAAAGTGAAAAGAAATCTCCCTCTCTTATTTCTACCAACTTTCTTTTTTTCATCATAAAAATTTGCAATTGATTTTACCAATTCGGTACAAGGGTGCACATAAACATAAACATACCAGTATATCAATGAATGAAAAGCATAAGTGGTAGGAGAAGACGCAGTAATCCCAATAACCATTCTGTCTTCGATATCCTTTCGAATTCTTGTTGGGTCTTTCCATGTTATCACCGTATCACTAATTCTAGAATCCTGGTCAACAAAATTTTTACTCATGTCTTCTCCATGTCTTTCTACTGAAGGTGTAGAAGATGGGCCTGCCATTGTTTTTTTGTAGGTATTATTTTGTGGAGCCATGAGAAATTTATCACACTAAGCTTTTTCTGAACTGAACATGAACTAGGAAAAGCAGGAATAGAAAGTGACACAATGGATTTTACTTAGGAGTAAAATTAGGGTTTTACGTCAATTAGAAACATATGCATGATTTGCATTAATTGCGGTTGGTGGGCTAGATTTTCTTGAATCCCTCTGTGCCTTTTTTTTGCCACCTTTTTTAATGTTTCAAAAATAAAACCAATGATTATTTACTGCAAACAAATAAATATTACGCTTACCAAATATTTTCCCATTTGCATAGGCGGTTCCTTTCTTTCAATCATCAAAAATCCACATGGCAAATTTTGAATTTCTTTCATCAACTGACCATCAACCTTATTTAATGAAAATAATGCTTATCAAGGCTCCTTCTAGAAAATGGTTTTCTCCCACCAATAATTGGAAAGCCATGTGGCAATTTCAAATTTAAACTGTTATATCTGACAATATAGCACTTTATGAATTTCGTATCTCTTGATGGAAGCCTCTAGTTGGTTGCGGGATGATGACAAAACTTTAATGAACTAGAAATAACTTAGGAAATATTTACAAACTTATCATAATGTACATATTATACATAAGATTTTTTTCCCCTTTTTTATTTGAAATAGAGCTTTAAGTGAAAAGCATTCACTGTTATGGGTAAATTCATACCCTGCTAATATTTCGGTTGAAAATAATTAAGTTACCTTTCAATGAATATCTTGAAAGGGCCCTCCCAAAAACATCAAATTTATCGTGATTACCTATATTAGCTTTTTTCACATTCTAAAACTAGGTCTTCCACATTAAATTTCCTGCAGGTTTTCTTTTTATTAAACCATCCTTCTGTATCTGCCATATGTTTTTGGTTATTATTATAAGTCTATTCTCTATGTTCCTCTACTTGTAGAAGTTGCATTAACCAGGCATCCATTGGTTGACCTTATTCTTTGTTTATTTGACTAACTTTAGTGTTGGTATTTCCATATGTATAGGTAAAATGGAATTTTTACCATAGACTAAGAAATAGGTTGATGTATCAAATAGATTTTTTGATTGAATTCTTGTTAGTCCATAATGCTTGATTGATCAAAGAGTGCCAGTTCCTCTTGTTATCTTCCAGTATTCTTTTTAGGATTATGAGGAGATTTTTATGTAGACTCAGCTAGACCATTACCCTGTGGATAATAGTTGGAAGAAGTCTTCAAATATATGCCATATCTGCTAGTAAACTCAATCATTTTAGATCCAATGAAAGCTGATCCATTATCTATAATTAGTGAATCTGGTACACCAAACCTTGTAATCAATATTTCCACAAACTCAATTACCACCTCTTGATCATCCTTCTTAGTAGGGATAGCTTCAACCCATTTGGTGAAATACTCTTTGGAAGTAAGTATATACTTATGGCCCGCTGATGAATTAGGATCTATTATGCCAAAAAAGTCTAACCCCTGCCATTGGAAAGGTTCTTCAACTTGGATAGGCTTTAAGGGCATAGAGGTATTTCTATTTCTCCCCATATACCTTTGGCACTGCTCATAACTTTTAATTACCTTGTAAGTATTTGAAAAAATAGAATACCAGTAACAACCTGCTCAGAGTATTTTCAAAGCAGTGGATCTTCCTGAATAATGTCCTCTAGAGAGACCCCCATGAAACTCTTTTAAAAATTTTTGTTTCTTATCTTCTCCTATGCACTTTAAAAGTACACCATCTATATTTTTTTATATATAACCCTTATGATTGAAGGGTATACTTCAATGATTGTGCTCTATACCTTCTTCTTTGTGAAGAATTCAGATTATCAGGACACATTCTAGTCTAAAAGTACTTCACAAGATCATCAATCCAATCAATATTTTGTGGACTTGGATCTGATTTTGTATTTGCCATTACACCTTGGTGCTCCACATGATCATTTGTAGCCTTCTTGGCTAATTATTGACACAAGGCTCTACCACTTACTATTTTTATTGGATGTATTTCCACATCATATTCATGTATCTTAGTCATCCAACCAACCTTTTTTTCACCAAGTTCTCCTTGTATTATAAAATTCCTAACATCAGGATGAGTCACATAAACAATGATTCTACTTTGTTATAGAAAATATTTGAATTTTTTCAAGGATTCCATGAAAGTATAAACTTTCTTCTTGATAAATTTTTATCTCTATTTGTGATCATGCATGGTGGAACTAAGAAAAGCTATGGGTCTTTCTTCATTGTCTACCCCCTTATGTGTGAGGACTACAACATAAATTTCTTGATCACCAACAGAATACAGGATAAAACCTCAAGAGTAGTCAATATTAATCAACATAGGTGCTTGATATATTTCTTTTAGAAAATTTCTGAAATCATTCTTCCTTATATCTATCTATTTGAAATGTGCATATTTTTTAACAGTTTAGTCATTGGCTTAACAATCTGTGCAAAATCTGCAATAAATTTTTGCACAAAATTTATTTATCCAAAGAAATATTGCAAACCTTTCTTGTTAACTGGAAAGGGAATTTCTAAGAGTACTTTCAATCTATCAAGATCAATAGCTAATCTAGATTTAGAGATGACATGACCCAGTAGGATACCTTATTCTACAACGAATATGGATTTCTTTGGATTTAAAGATATTCTAAATTCCCTATATTTTTCAAATAATTATTCAAGGTGTATTATATGATCTCCCTCATGATGAGAAAAGAAAATCATATCATCTAAATAGATGACTATGATTTTGTTAGCAACATCACCAAAAGCTACATCCATTGCTCTTTGGAAAGTTTCTCCAGCATTAGACAAGCTGAAGGGCATCCTCTGGTAGGCAAATGTTCCCCATTTTATGGTAAAGGTAGTCTTGAACTTAAATTCATCTCTGATCCATACCTTATTATACCCTAAAAAACCATCTAGTAAAGAGAACCTTTCTGCCCCTGAAATCATGTGTAAAATTTTGTCAATCTGAGGGAGGGGATAATGATATTTGAGTGAATCTCTATTCAAATTCTTGAAATCCATGCATAATATAATTTATCTATTCTTCTTCCTGATTGGAACCTAGTTTGCCACCCAGGTATAATGTTTAATTTGATACACTATTTTAGCTTAAATAAGTTTTAGCAACTCCTGCTTCATCAAAGCCTCTATATTTGGATTTAACGGTATTTGTTTTTTACTAAAAGGCTTGGATCCTTCTTATAATTCAATGGTGTGTAGGATAATGTCTTTCTTATACAATTTTAGATCATTGTACACCCAAACTATAATATCAAGAAATTTCTTACATAATTCCCTGATTTGGTTCAACTCTTCTTCTGTACAACTAACCCCGACTTTAATCATTTTTCTCGGTTCTAACTCCACTTCTTTATACCGGTTCTTATCAATTTTTATTTTGTGTTCTATTGCCCTATCATTATTATCAAACAGAATTTCAAGGGTGATAAGGCCCTTGGGGATATGATTATTCTTCAAGTGAATCACATCTTCTTATTCTTCATATTGTACTGTCCTACTGCTCGAGCAGTTCATTTCATAGATTAAAAAATCTAATATTTGCTCCTCGTTCTAAAAAACTTGCCAAAATACATTCTTTTATGGCACTGAGGGTATAAATATGAGTCTAACTATCTTGGATTTATGGATGACGTTGCTAACAGGACATAAATTATCTCCCATTGATGCCAATAAATTTGCATGCGTATTCTGTTCTCTAGGGATAAAATTCATATTTAGAGCCTCAACGACTTCTAAAATGTCCCACATTTTATTTCTATAAGCCTTTAAATAGTTTTTTTTACTGATACATTTTATCATTACTTGATTCATGATAAGTTTTGAATCTCCATAAATAAGTAGCTATTTAACTCCTAGTTTTTTAGCTTTCCTCATTCCTAAGAAAAGTGCTTCATACTCTGCTACATTATTGGTGAAACTCCATGTCAACCTATAAGAGAAAAATATTTCTTTCCCTATTGGAGAAATCAAAACTATCCTAGCACCAGCTCCATTTTTACACCTAGCTCCATCGAAGAATAGCTTCCAAAGCTAACTAGTAGAATTGTTTTCTTCAAGAACATGTGTCAATTGCTTTTTCAATTTTTAAATGGAATAACTTCCCATTTCTATTTCTATCATGACATTTAAATACTTTAGATAAAACTGGTATTCTACTTGAATATATTCCAAGGTCTCTTCCATTAGGTCCACTTCTCAAATATCTTCAGTCATCATATTCATGGTATCAGTTTCCCCTATCTTTCCTACATGAAAAGTAGATGGTTTCTAATTAAATATCTTAATCCTCCTACCTTTGAAGGGTATTTCTAAATGTGAGTAATCCAAGGATAGGTACCCTCCTATTTTTACCATGAATTCTCTAGATAAGCACATACCGAAGTATGGTGCCAAATATACCACTACTACTTGAACAACCACCATTTGGGGCATCCTATGGAGTTGTATAGGAATGTCCTTAATCACTCCTACAGTTTTAACTAGAGTACCATCCAACTGTAGGACTCTTGGATTACTCCTAGTGTACTCCATCTCCATAATATCACATACTTCTTTGGGTATCACTGTAGTAGAAGCACCTGAATCTATCATGCAGTTGTGTACAACCCACCCTTCCATTTGAAGAGATAAATAGAAAGAAGGTGGTCCATTTTTCCAGTAGCAGATGTTAGATTTGCCTAGACTATATTTGAAAAGGATATATTTTTTTCTTTATTTTTCATTGTTTTTAGAGATTCCTGGAAGAGATCAATATGACCAAGGAATTGAAGAGTGTCATACATACTTGCCTTTAAGGGAGTCTTCTTCATTTCCACAACTATGTTAAATGCAGATGATTCAATAATTTTTTATTTTTCTTTTGTGAAAATATCATACCTATTTTTGTATCCCTGGGTTGCTTCAGTTCTTTGCCTCTTAGTCAATGAAGGAAATCTTAACATTTCCTTAGCTTGGTCTTGAGTCTCAGTTTCCTTCCGTGGAGTAAAATATTTATGTATTTCTAGACCTTGGTTTTGGGCTAGAACTTGAGGTCTTTTCTCATAGGACAAATTTCCTTTGGGTATTTCTTTAGGATCTGGGGGAAAACTTAGAGGTTGAAGCTCTTGAGGATCTACTTGTAGAGGTTTTTTACCTGATCTGGTTAAAACCGCAACTTGTTCTACTCTAGACATCATAAAATTATGGTTAACTTCTCTAATCATATTTACATGATATTTCATGTTTTTCTCTACTTTATCAATAGTTACATTTTGTAAATAATGTTGATGGATCATAAATAAACTCTCTCCATGTGGATCATTGCATGTGGTGCACCAGTAATCAGAATTCATGGAAGGCACTGCGGCCTCCTCTGTTTCATTTGCATAAATGACATTTGATATTTCTTGCCCTCTATTACTCGATTGCACCTCATATCTCATTATTCGGGGAAACCTTCTTGGTTGAAATTTTATCTCAAATTCTCTTTTTTTCATTGAAGTCATATCATTTACTATATTATTCATCGTATCTAGTATAATAGTGAGCTGATTGTTGGGGATCGGCTGAGGCGGTGGCACAAGTAATACAAGAATTGTAGAAATAGGAGGTAATGCCAGAGGATTTTGGGGCATCTATATTGTAGGGATGGAATGTGGAACATTCCATTTTGGGAGATATGTGCTTGGAAAATAGGAAGATATGGAAGAACTAGTATTGGGAGTTTGAAGGATATCAATAAAAATAAGCCTTATTGCTTTTGACAGATATCTCCTGGTAGCAATAAGATCTCTTTCCACTTTATATGCTTCTTGATAAATAGCAAGGAAAGTGAATATTCACTATTATTGTATTATCATGCTGATATCTATATAAAAAGATCTTAAATAATAGTATACTGCTTGTTTTATAGTTACTTTCAATCCGATAGGCACTCTTTCCCAAGTGCGGGTAAATCAAATATTAAAATCAAAAGTTTTCTCTTGAGGATGCTTCTTGATGATGTTGAATTGGATTAGTATAGAGAACGTATCTGCATGTTCATTGAACTCATATACCAACCTATCAAAGAGCTCTACCCAAGTCGCAATAGATTGAGGAGGAAGCACTTTGTACCAATAGAGCATTTTTTCTTTCAAGGAAATAACTAGCAACCTGATCATCACATCTTCTTGAGTGATGTTGTAAATTGCAGCCAAGGCTACAACATCTAAGTAATGCTCATATTTGTTTTTACCCATCCCATAATATGAAGGCAATGCCTTCAAAGGTACCACAGGGATTGGGTTCTAGGCCACCAGGTTCATTTGACCTGTGTGGTTCCATGTAAGATAAGCTAGTGGAGGAGCGACCATTGTAGAAACTGTACTTGCTTAAACTATAGAACTACTGGTAGTCTTCATCAAAGATGTATTAGAAATAGGACTAGGTAAAACAATAGGTACAAGGGTTGTAATACTGGTAGAAGGTGGGTTTGATATAGAAGATAAAACTGGATGCACTCTTAGGCTACCAAGATGTAACTCGAAGAAATCAATGGGTTATTCAAAGTTTATTGCTTTAGATCTAGTTATCATATAGGTAAATAATCATACATTATAACTAGATAAATAGATAAGGTATTTTATTAGGTATATACCTTTGGACAGAGTCACTAGGTGATTTGATTTAGATATTAAAAGATCAAAGATAAACACCAAATATTATAGAATACTATGGTATTTAGGGTCCCACTAGACATGCCAAAACTGTTGGAACAAAATATTCCTATGGTTGTTATTTGCACATTGATTTTGTCAACATTGAGTAGACAAACTTGATCTTGGAATTTTTTGTCTAATATCCAAAGGAGGCTGGTTCCTTAATGATTTTTATGGGGAAAGGGAAAAGAGCATTACTAAAAGAGAGGGAAATATATCTGAGGCTAGAGCTTGCTTATGGTTCATATTAGAAAACAACTAATATGAATGTATACACTTTATTTTTAAAGCATTTATTATATCTCCATGCAGAAATCATGGATTTCTCAATGTGATTTATATGTCTATCTAACACACGCATATATCAAATTTCAACTCCAAAAATATTATTTATATTTTGTATAAGTCTATATTTCAAAACAAATATAGTCTATATTTCAATAATGTGAATAGAAGTGAGAAATGTTAATACATACACTTGCACACTATGAACCAGAAGATAATCGAAGCGCAATTTTATTGCTTGTATTCAAAGTACATACATCCAGTATTGTAAATTCCCAAGATCTGACCCTTTTCAAGGTGTGTTTACTCTTATATATACCCTATGGTGAGTATCTTTATAATTAGTACATTCTGACCTAAAATCAATTACAAGCAATCAGACTACAATCATGCTTCCATATATTTTGCATGGCTTCTAACAAATAAAATCTGATAGCAAAAAATTAGGAATTGATATTTTATACTATCAATTTCCAGTTACTAACATGATATTTTGGAGACATCTTATTTATTCCCAATTATATCCATATCGGTGAAAACCTGTCATGTCACAAAATAGAGACATCTTCTTATACTTCAACTTTTGTGAGTTGCATGTCGTTGAAACCCTGCTATGTCGTGAAATTGCAATGTCTTCTTGACTTCTATCTTCTTCGGGTTTCTTACTAGCAAAAATTCTTCATGTTGTGAAACCCCGACATCTTCTTGTACTTCAAATTTTGTGTACTACATGCTGGCGAAAACCTGTCATGTGAAATCGTGACACTCTTTCTTTTCTGGCTCCTTCGGGCTTCTTATGAGTGAAAACATGCCATGTCATGAAATCATGATGTTTTCCTGCTTTTTGACCTCTTCGAGCTGCATGCCGGTGAAAACTTATCATGCCACGAAATCGCGACCTTATTCATGCCTTAGTCAATTTTTTGCCTCATGTCTCAAAAATGAAACGTTGGTCCTTCTATGCAAAAATATGCTATCTATTAAGGTAGTATTTTTATACTAACATGTACCAAACACAACAGGTGACCCTTGAACATCAATTGGAGCAAGGAATCTAGTTCCATAGCCCTTGGTTTGTGAGGAGAAGAACTTCATTTAATGACTGATGTCATTGAAAATGGTCCACAAACATAGCCTAGGGTTTTCATATATTAGTTTCCTAGTTCTAGCTTAGATCCAATTATTGCTTTGATTTATTAATTAGTTCTTGCTTAGATATTATTTTATTTAACACATTTACATCGTATTTTTGAGTTTTCTATGCATTTATCGCTTAGTTTGTGCTTGAATTTTAATACTACTATGCTCATATTTCATGTTTATTATATCTGCTAATAAGAGCCTCTTCAAAGAGGTTGTCCATGCTACTGATAGTGTTTTTTTGTTTCTGTGCATGTAGGTTATAGGTTCATAGGACCAATTCATGGCATCCAGTGCATAAGATCCCTCCAAGGTGAGAAAAGGAGAAGGAGGTGTCTATAAGCCCTCATAAAAGTTCGTGTGCGAGATCAATAGGCTTGTGGAAGTGCACCACCCCTTTGTGAGGGGACTTAATTCTTTTGCACCGTTATTACGTTTGTATCTTATTGTATTGAAATGGGTATCCCTCAAAGGGACCGATATGTAACCGGGACTTGCCAAAGAAATTAATAATAAAAGATATTTCTTTATTTTATCATTTTCATGTTATGTTATCTATTGCTTTGTGTCCTTCCATTTTGATATAATATCGTAAGTAGTGTAAGTGTGGTGCATGCTTCCCAAGGTCATACAATTATAATATAAAATATTATAATAGTATTATTTATTTTTAAAGCTGCTTCTCTTTTCTTGGGTCTTCTACATTTTAGGCTTATTTAGGTATATAATATTTAAAATAAATATTATATCCTTTTTATTTTAACCACTTCCTTGCCTTTTGGAAAATCAACCTTGTGACATCAATGACAACAAAACTAGACATCAACCTCTTGACATCAATGACAACAAAACTTGCTCAAATTTCCAATAGAGTCCTAATGAATCAAGCTATTAGAGATATCATCATTAATGGAACCCTTTTAATCATCATAAAGAAGGTTCTAGGGTTCCTCTTGATGATGGGATGTGGCTTAGTCACCACTAAAAAGGTTGTAATACTTTCTTGGCTTTATCTAGGTGAATGATTTTTTGTTGAGATGAGATGATATTAGAGCATGCTATCAATATTTGGCATAGACTATCCTTGGATGGTGTATTATTTCAATTAATTACTTGATACATGGATGTAGCTTGAAGGCCCCTTATTCAATTGGTTTTGGTAACAACTTCACTTATATTTCCTTTGGGATGGATATCTATCACACTATAGTGATTTTTTCACTATAGTTTGGTGACTCATAGGGGACTCCTACTTGTAGGAGTTAAAGAAACTAGCAAGCAATAGACTTATCCTTTGGGTGTGGAGTCTTTGGGGTAGATTCTAGAATCTTGGAAACTTGGATGATAAATCCTAAGGTTTTGAAGATGTATCAAGGGGGATCCCTCCTTTTATAGACTTCTAACTAATGAAGCATTGAAGGTTTTTGTATTTTCTATCTCTCATATTATGCAGCTGAATCAACGATGCCATAGTTATCTGTTGTGCTATCACTTGTTGCATGTGAGAGATTTTTATCCATGATTTTGATAGATTCTAAATGTAACATAGGAAATGATTACCTCATGTCACTTTTGTTGATTAATGGTCCTCTTGTTTCATGCAACCTCCATTTCTTTGCACATGTGGCATGTTTCACAAAATACTTTGCATGGATATTTTGAATTTTTGTCCTTTATTTAGGTGCCACTTATTTACATTGTCCAATAAATATAATACTTGGATTTTACCTTCTTTATTTAAACTGCCTATTTACACTATAGTACATGGTTTGGCATATCTGCACAAGCCAACTTAGTCTACTTAGTCTCTTTACCAAAACCTACAATGCCTAGACCATAATGATCCAATATTTTATTCATCCTAGTATCTTGGTTGCGAGGGCACATGCACTCCTAGTTTTGCTAGAAAATGGATGCTCAAAGGCTCAATAGTTTTTTGTGTTGATATCCTTCCCTTATATTGGATATGTCTAAGTTTTGGTTGTTTTAAATTCTTCATATAAGTCTTCTCCCCACATGTTGTCAGCCCACTTATCCATTTGGTCATATAGCACTTGGGTGTGTACCTTACCCCTAAATATTTCTAGCTTTATCTCTTCTTTGGTAATTAGGAAAGCCCATTCTCCTTCAACCTTGATTGTTGAAACATGTTCCACATGATGCATTAGAAGGGTTAGGAAGGAACCTTCATCTTGGACCCATAGTGAGTTATCAAGAACATGTGGGTCCAATCTAGGGAAAGGTACCCTCAGTATTTGTAATAAAATCGTGGGAGAGGTAGAGACCAAAAGATGTAGGTATATCAACCATTGCTACCTTCTAAACAATAGTTATATTAGGTTAGAAATACAAAGAGAGTTATAAATATTTAAGAAGGTCAAAAATAAGGATTGAAGTCATTTATAGCTCAATTATCCCTTGCTTGATTGGTTCATAGGCCAACTCTAATATGTCAGCCACCCTTTTAGGTATGACTAAGGTGCTAGCCTTTGAGTCCAAAAAGCAATTATAAATTATTTTATCACCACATATGAGTGTCAAGTAAAATGGTTGCATATTGGATCTATTGGGACTAGGACAAGATATCTATAGAACAACTTGCTCCTAATTTTTGTTAATTTTTTGCTTCTCTAAGGCCTATTGTAGTTTATTTATTTGCTTTGGGAGGGTGAGGACATCCCATAATGGTATAAGCATAGTGAGCCTCTTAAGGTGTTCTACCATATTGAAATATTCTAATGGTTGGGCTTTTAATATACTTTTTGGGACCCACTATGGCTTGTGTCTCTCAATGTTAAAGTTTGGTGTCTAGACCAAACCTAGTACTAGCTATCTCGATGTTAGTTGCTCTAGTATTGGTGGCCTTGGATAGTCTTGATTTACCCCCTAGGATTGATTGATTTTTTATCTTATGATTTTTGATACATGTCACTACTACCTTGACCTCCTTCACCACTTTCCTATTGTTTCTTGTAATAATATTGAACTAAAATTTAGTCCAATTTCTCAATGGAACACTTATCCATATGGGACTGGTGTAGACTTCTTCTTCATCCCATGTCACTAAGGCCTACTTTGGTGCTTTAAGTTTTGGTATTGAGGGAACCTCAAATGGTAAGCTTTGAAAGGTTGGGTCCAATGCTTGGATAACATCATTCTGATGTGTGGGTTGAGGTATTGTAAATATCACCTACTAGAGAATTTTATATTCCAAGTAATAGGGATAGAGATAGTAATATGACCAGCCATATGAATCTCTTATATAATTATTTTGAGAAGGGACCATGTCCCTTAATGTATTTGAGGGCATCAGTTAAATAGGAATAAACATAGTTACTATTTTCCTTATGGGATCTTGAGGTGAACCATATTATCTACTAGGAGGAGGAGGGTACCTCTAGTATCCATTCAATGGAGGTCAATATTCTTGATTACCTTGTTGGAAAGGGAGGTGTGGGTAGTTATGGTATCTAAACCTTTAGAATTTTTGTTTATGATTGAAGGATATAATATCATTGTTCATATCCCTCATAGAACTTTATATTTTTTCTATTTTTAAAGATTGATATTTTATAAAGGCAATGATAGTGGTAGATGGGGATGTCAACACAGGGGATTGAATATAAATAGTGGCTAGTTGGAAAGTGGTTGGTTGTATGGTTTAAGTAGGTTGATATGGCATACAGACATATAGAAAAAGAGTTGTATATGGTCTAGGTTCTAACCTACCAATTTGAATGAGTCTCTATTGGCTTGAGTAGACATCTCATAGGTTGTTGGTAATGAGTTACCTACCCTAGTTTTTAATATCATGGTTATTTTAAAATTGATTTCTTTTAGGTAGCATATGGAAGACATACTTGTTACGTGCTAGATTTATTTTATATTTCAATGCCAAGACTTGTAGAATATGATATTGAAGTCATCCACGGATTCCATAGGAGCCCTTTTTATGGAATTCAATTGCTCTAATAGTGATACCTTTTACGTCATCTCCTCGAACCAATCCATAATATGGTCCCAATCATTGTGGAGTTAGGGGTGAGGGATATGTACCACTCCCTTGATTTCCATATGAAGGAGGATGCTAGTAGTCTAAGGGAAACATCATGTTCTCCAATTCTATAGAAAGCATACAAACTAACTATGTGTTAGAGATGCTCTGTTAGAGTTATTATGTCCTCCATAATAAAATATGGTAGGGATTTCAATACAAATGTTGGGATCTCATTCCAAGTGGTTGGTGCTAGTAGTGGCCATGAGGGACCTCCATCAATTCAAGTTGGGATTCTCTTTAGTTCGGGTTGATAAGTGCAATCATGTTTTATCGATGATTCCTTCACTTGTTGCCAATATTTAGAGGGGGGGGCAATTAAGGATTTGTTCTTATCATTGATCTAGTGATAGACCTTATTATCATGAAATAGTAGGCCTACATGCTACCATATTATCTAGGTATTTTATCTTTTTTTCATATAATAGAGTTGCCAAGTGGTAATTATTTAGTTGGAAGGAGGTACCAACAAGAACATCATCCAAAAATCTAGAAGCTATTTTTTTGGATTATTTGTTTGAGTAGGAGAGTCTCTAGGTGAATATTATAGGTGCTTCAACAAGTTTATGAACGAGGCCTTCACTAGAACCTTGGATTGAAATCTAATAAGGAGATACATTTTTATAGTTTGGGTTCCATTGAACATGCTAGTTTGAACCATTGGGGGTATGAGATTACCTTTGCAACCCAAGAATTATGAACCCCTATGGTTGTGGTTTCTCTTGTATTTTGAGTGGGTATGTTTGGTTTCACATATGGCATTCAATGAACCAATCCTAGGAAGTTCAAGGAGCATGAAACATGGCTCCTTCAGACAACATTCAAGATTTTTTACCAATCTTAGTTCCTTGTATTGATGTGATATTTTTATGCTTATTATTTCCTATGCTAGCCTACACTATCAAGCATCTCTTCAGGGAAAAGGAAATAGAGGAAAGAAACAAATGAGTAAAAATAAAATTTGTAGGAAAGGAAACCTATCTAGCTTAACTAGCCTAGCTAAGGGTGGCAATTCACTGAGAGATTGTAATTTTAAATTAACATCTTGGTGGGATGAGTAAACACATGAACAAAGAAAGACAACATAATTGAACACAAATTAAATCATGCATGAATGCAATTCAAAATACTTTCTATAGAATCCATAACAAAACTACTAGAATAGTCATAGTCCCTTATAGAAAATTTTATGAAAACTTAGAAGAGGAAGAAATTGCTAGTGAATTCATAGTTCCTTGCATTCATATTAAAGTGCATATTACATTCATATATAATGAAAAAAGACTTGATTGCTTATACATGTAGTTGGTTTAAGGCTTGAGTCTAGACTAAAAAATAAAATGGAAAAGAAAAATTGAACTACCATAGATCAGATGTTATACACAATCACAAATTCAATCTCCTCATTTTAGTTTTGAGGATGGCTATTTATAATATTTACAAGAAAAAAATAAAATTCAAAAATCACCTCCAAAATGGGTATGGGTAGGAGCATCAACATTATTTTTGGTTGCTAGATTGGGGGGGCTACACTACATTAATTATTGGTAGGTTCAAAGTTGATTGAGATTTAAATTACCATAAATACCTCCATGGGTAGCACAATTATCTTTCAAGAGGTGTCATTAATTCACCTTACTTCCCTCATGGAAATATGAGCTTGGGTAGAAATATATAGTGACAGAGATCCAATGTTGTGGTTACAAATTTATACCTTGTCAATATATAACCCATATCAGTGATTTACTCCATATGCAAGATCATTAGACTCTAATATTGGTTTACCTTCAGACCTCCCCTCTTGTGGCTTCCCTCCTTGTGTTTTCGGTTAGCCCTTAACTTAGTTGATGTCAATTTTAATGTTGCCTTACTTATCTTTATGGTTTATTTTTCAAGATGACTCCACATAGGATTTTACTAGACCTTATTTTATGGGTATGCTTTTGGTCCTTTGTGTATTTTCCATTCTCTTATTTCTCCTCCTACCTCTAAGCCTCTAGGGGTTCTATATGTAGACCAACAAGGTCTTTGACCTCATTGAGTCCTTACTTGACGTACACTATCCTTCTTATTATTACCCTCCAAGGTCCTTGGGTTTCCCCTTATGGGTGTTTTACTCATGCCATTGATCAAATTTCTTGGGTGTATGGAGTTTTATAACCCAATTACCATGGGAGAGTGGTTTAATTTTAGGGCCTTTCTATCGTATTGACAAACCTAGTGAACTGAGATATTAAAGGCCTCATCATATATGGAACCATTTTAGTCACCATTGGGAAGGTTTTAGGGTTCCTCTTGATGATGGGATGTGTCTTAGTCACCATCAAAAAGACTATAATCCTTTATTTACTTGAATTGAGTGAATGAATTTACCTCAAGGTGAGGGGAGGTTAGAGCATGCTATCAGTATTTAGCATAGACTATCCTTGGAAGGTGTCTTCTTTAAATAAGCTACATGATACATGGATGGAGCTTCAATGCCCTTCATATGATTGGGTTTGGTAGCACCTTTCCTTATATTTCCTTTGGAAAGAAGCTTTGTGTCACTATAGTGAATTTTTCTCTTTATGAATGCGCAACATATATTGATATTCGAGTTAGCTATGTTGATACTATAGTAGTGAATTTATTGTAAGAATTTTTAAAAAATAATAGAGTAGAAAAATTAGGAGAATTCATTAACAATATAAAATAACAAAATATTAACATTATAGATCAAGTGGCATTATCTCAAGTAGTTATATTCCTCAATATTTAAGGAGGAGACCAAGGTTTAAATATTTCTAGGTGATATATGGATATTATTTAAGCTTTGTTGTAATATCACTATGTGGTGATGATGTGATAAGGGTGGGGCCCATTTCAATCCCATATAACCAATTGAAAAAATCAACATTATTGAAAGAAAAGTAGTTGGAGTAAATTTTGGGTTTGGTTACCATGATTCTTTGTAAATTTTCTATACCATAGGTTTCGTTTAGCCTTGTGGATTTTAATAAAACTTCTATTATATTATATCCTTTTGTAAACAAAATGAAAATATTTTAAGAAACTATTGATAAAATCATCTTGAAAGCACAAATATTAAAGTGCCAAAGAAATATTTACCCTCAAGATTTTAGAAATTATTAACAAATAAAAAGTGCTTCGTATCACATAAAATGCTTCCTTAGTAGCATTGTATATAATATTATTGTACTATTACAATAAGACGATGAGTACATGGCTTCTATAAATTTGAGATTTTACATCTTACTAGAAATGGTATCAACAAGTTTCTCACATAAGCATAGCAATTTGAGAAAGATAAAAAATATTTTTGATAAACAAAGAATATGTTTGACAATAATATAGTTTTGATATAATTAATTTATTATTATTATATAGAAGTGGTTTTATGAGGATCCCAAAATATTTAACAAGGATAAACTAGAACCAACAAAAAAGTGACTGTAGTTGGGCAGAAAAGAGACCACACAGAATAGAAGGGCCCAACCCAATTAGACAAGGCAAGAGGAACAAAATAACACAGAGAATTTAGAGACCATTAATGCACTTTCAAATCTAAAAATTACCATTGGTGGAAATGCCACCATTAAATTTAAAAGTAGATAGTTGAGGAATATCTACCTCATCCATCCAACCAAAAAATAGAAAACTACACAGATCGAGAAACAAAAATTCAAAGAGGAAAATCAATATTCACATTGAAATAATGGGATATTAAGGATTCCAAGCAACATTATGACCATCCAAGCACCAATAGGGGGATTTCCTCCACTAATATTGAACTAGTATTTAACAAATATAATCTGAGATAGAAACCCAAAAAAAATATTTAACTCCATTAAACCATAAGATCTTCTAGGATCCAATTGCAAAATCTACATAAAACTTGCGAAATCAAGAAACTTCATTGGGGGTCCTTCTCACCTTCTTCCTAGAATAGACAACCTTTCCCAATTTAGATTGATTTAAATATATCATCCTAGGGGATAATAAACCATTCCTCAAAAAGTTATCTAAAACCTACAAACTATATGAAAGATAATTTTCCTTACCTAAATACAAAGGCAAGGAAGAACCAAAGACTACAATATTTTTTTGAAGTAAATGTATTAGTAAAAATTCTTTCTACAATAGTTGAGTCCTCCCTTGGGGCTAAAAACAAAGGAATTTCCCTTAAGAGAATTTAAATAAGGAGAATTTATGGAAGGGGCCATTGCATAAACCTAAAAAGAGAGTCTACAAGAGGTCCATATTCAATAATATCAAATCCATTAGAGACTGATCCATCAAAAAATTTGGAAGAAGTTTCAAAATGGGGACCATCATTTTTCATCTCTAAGAACCTAGATATGAAATAAATTCAATGGACCCCACGATATCAGCATCTAGGTTCACCATTACACACATTCTAGCGAAGACCATTCTACATTTTTGTAGGGTTGCAACATTGATCAAGACTATATCTCTTAGCATTTTTGTGGTTGATGAGCACAAAAAAATGCTCATTTTTATGCATGTATTCAAGGGTATTATATGGAATATTTAACACTAGAAATATATTTTTGTATAATTATTACATATATTTAATAGAAAATGAAGTATTATGCTTGACTGGTGTTTTTAGTGGAAAATATGTGTAGATGCAGGTTTTTGTTACTTCTTTTATACTTTTCAGTTGAGGTCCTACATGACCTAGCAATGCACAAAGAATATAATATTTTTGAAGTGTGAAGACATCTTAAAAACATTGTGGTGAATGATGGAGGCACTTATATTCTACTAAGGCAGGGTGACTACTTCCCATAAGGAAGTAGGCACCTCTGTCCTAGTGAAGGCAAGCATCTATATTCTGGTGAAGGTAAGCACCTATATCCTAGCACATGTAGATGCCTATATTCCAACCGTAGATAGGCACCTATGTTCAATGGGTCTATAGAACCTATATTCCATGCATTGACTAATTGACCAGATGACCACACGATTTTTAGAAATAAGTTGTTATGCAAAATAGGGGAGCCTAATTCTTATCCTTCAATGATTAATTTTATAATTGATCACCCTTTTAATAGATGAAAATGAAGGTAGGTACCTATATTTTTACAAAGTTAGGTGCCTATATCCTAGCGCAGGTAGGCTTTTATATCCCAACTATAGATAGGTGGCCACATTCAGTGGGTATATAGCACCTATATTCCATGCGTTGAATGATTGACCGAATGACCATACAATTTTTAGAAATAAGTTGTTATGCAAAATAGGGGAGCATCATTCTTATCCTTCAATGATTAATTTTATAATTGATCACTCTTTTAATATATGAACATCATAGCTATGCAAATACCTACTGTAGTGAATCACGACTTGTGATTAAATTAGAAATTTTTTAATAAGATATTTTTGTAACAAGAATCAACCACATTATGTATAAGAACATGGATCATTCTTGAAAATGAATCCATGAAATTTTAATATTTTGCATTGCATACATTATCAATAAAAGAGTTTCGATTGTTCTTATTCACATGGACTAAAAGAGTAAATTTTATGTAACCCATCGAGAGGACCACCTACGGGAGCTTGGACCCACTCTAGGCATTAATACTCCATGTTTTACTTGCTTTAATTTTTATTTCTAGCTTCAATATTTCCAATTGTGTGTTTATTTCCAGCACTAAATTTTCCAGTTGTGTATTTATTTCCAACACTTTAATTTCTAGTTGTGTATTTATTTCAAGCACTTTATTTTTAGTTGTGTGCTTTTATTTCAGTTATTTTATTTTTGTAGTATGTTTATTTATTTATATTAGTACGCATTTAATTATTTATACTTCCATTTATTTGATTTATTTAAATTCTTAGTTTTAACTAGTTTGGTTAAAACTAAAACTACACAAACAACATTCCCCCACCAAATTAACTAATGCATAGGAACTCATCTCCCACACTACAGGCATATACTGTGCATAGATACTCATAAGTTTATAAACTTCCAGATTGATATTAAATGGATAGAAATTAACTATTTTATAGAAAACCATTTTTTGCTCACCATTTTGGCACCGTTGCAAGGGAGTGCCAACTGTAGTATTTAGTATCCATAGGTTAGTCAACCTGAATGTAAATGTTCCAAATATCTACCTGTAAATCCCCTACCTAAGAATGCATGAGTACACAAAGGCTAATAGGACATGATAAATATTTTATTAAAAATAATAAAAGTCACCTCACAATTACAAGAAATACCTTCTGAGGAGTTTGAAACATTTCCTAAGGAAAAAAAATCATCTCCACCCAATTCACCCTGGCACATTAATCTACTTTATGGGACATCAAGAAGATCAACCCAAGAATGTAGATAGCTTGAGGAGTTCTTGAATTACTAAAGGTGGAAAGTATTTGAAGAAGGAAATATCTCATATTTTGAATTAAAATCATTATTGGAAGACAAGAAAAATGAGTGTGATGCTCTATTAGTAGATGTAGAAGTAGCTGGCTTAGAACCTAAATCATCTAAAACCATGACTAGAAATGAAGAGGCTTCCATCAGTTTTGAATTCCTTATTGAAGAATCTTGAGGAGACACTAAAATAAAACATATTTCTCATGAACACATTCCTATATTTAGAGGACTACCAACAAAACATCCTAATTTGTTTCTCTTCAATTTTTATGTTCTATGCAAATCAGTTGATTACAAAATAGATGCCCAAAAATTAAAGTTATTTTATTCTACTTTAGATGATTCAACACTACGTTGGTTTATTAGTTTAGGAAATAAACAAAAAACCACCTAGGAAGACATGAAGAAAATATTTTTAGAGAAATACAACACTTTTGGTAGGGCAAGGTATGCTCTAGAGGAAGTCCTAGATATGTCATAGAAGGAGGACAAGTCATTAGAGGATTACTGGGGTAGATTCAATTTTAATCTACAACGCTCACTCTATGCAAAACTGGGAGAAAAACCTTAAAAAATATAATTTTAAGGGGTCTCACAAATGAATCATTGGAAGCTTTAAAATTTTTAGTGGAATGTGATATTTACCATGAAGAACACAAGCTTATACTGAGAGGGGGGGTGAACAGTATAAGACCTCTTTTTACTTTTTCCTTTATACTTCAAAATAGTAAAGCAATATAACCAAAGTAATATCAAAGAAATGCACAATATCATCCACAAAGTGACACCAATTTTAACGTGGTTCACCCAGAATGGTTGGGCTACGTCCACAAAACTTTTCTCTAAAAGTTATCTCAAAGTTCTTTGGGAATCCTTCCCAATTACAATTTTTATGAGCCTCATCCCAAAGGAGATACCTTCCCCCAATTAGAATTTATGAGTCTTTGCTGAAAGGAGATACCTTCCCTCAATCAGAATTTATGAGCCTCTTCTCAAAGGAGATACCTTTCCCTCTGCTCTGGAAATGATCCCTCAGAAGATCAAATGCCTCTACCTCTTGCCAGCATGTGGAACTCCTTTCCACCGAAGACCTCCTATCCTCAATGCTTAGCCTAAGAGACCTCTGCCTTCTATGATCATGTCCACAGTAGCTCAGCAACCTGTACCAAACACAGTCAGTTGGTCTAGTACAAGTCTTCCTCTATCTGTAAGATCTGTCCAACTCTTGAACAATTGAATCCTTTGCATACAAGCCTTCTCAAAGACTTGCCAACTATCCTTAGGTTCTTCTCATAGAACCAATGCACCTCTGTCCTCAAGTTCTCTGATAGAACTATCAAACTCAGCTCACAAGTCCTCTGCTAGGACCTGTCCAAATCTGCTCACAAGTCCCCACCGAAACCTATCCAAAACTACTCACAAGTCCCCACTGAAACCTGTCCAAAAACTGCTCACAAGTCCCCACTGGAACCTGTCCAAAAACTCTTCACAAGTCCCCACTAGAACCTGTCCAAAAACTCAACAAGATCACCAAGAAAAAATTTCTTAGTAGGAAATCACAAAGTGAATTGTTAGAGACCCAATGTGATTTGTCAAAATCATAGAAGCACAAAGAGAATTGTTAGAGACTCAATATGTTCTATACTCAAATCCCAATCTCAAAACTCAACTCAAATCAACTTAGCTCAATCTCAATCTCAAATCTGAAAACTCAACTCAATATTTGAAATGGATAGGATAGAATGTTTTCTTTCAAGAACATGAAACCCCAACAATTGCCAACTATGCAAAGAATCACATAACAATGATACTCATGTTCTTTTCATCATCAATTAGGGTTTCAACAACAATGCTCATCAAACAAGGTTTAGTCAACCAACACCACTCAACTCAACATCAACCTTGAAGCATTCAACCAATCATCACAAGAAAAGGAAACAAGTAGAAATCCTTTTCCCTCCAAAGATATTTGAACAAAAGAGCCACCAACACAATATCACCAAATGTAAAGAATAACTTGCTCAAATCAACTCAATGGAGTAAGCCCAATATGATGAATCAAGTAAAGCAATAACTTGATCAAACAACATCTATGGAAGAAACTCAACCATCAAAATCAAAACAACCAACCAAGGGTTCCACCAACACAATGCAAGTAGCAAGACTCACAAACATAAACCCTAGTGCACAATGCTTCCACTACCTCAAACCAGAATTATGCATTTATCAAAACTCTCATCAAGGATAACAATGCATAAGAAGTCTTCAACAAACCAGAAAATAGGATTTACACCCAACCAAAGGAAACCTAGTTGAAAACCTTTTCACTCCAACCTTATTTCAGAAAAACATACACCAATCATACTCATAAGGAAAATGTGCCCATACCTTTTTGGAGTAGAAGAAAATTGATCCTTAAAGCTGTCACCACACACAACCCTCAAACTTCCAACCAAGTTAGGGTTAGAACCAAGATAAATGAGCATATATAAAAACTTTTCTTAATACACCTTTTAGCTTCTCTTCTTTAAAAACAACCACCAAAGAAGCCAAAAACACAACCAAAACTTACACCTTATATATCCATTTTTAAATTTAGCATAGCAAAAGACTAATCTCAAAAATACAACCAAAGAAATATCCCCTTATTTCTCCTATGTCTTTTAAACAATGCTAAACAATGCCAAAAATCATATCAAGAAAATAATCACACCTTATAATGGCTGCCCTTGAAGAATCCGAAATTCGTGACACAAAACACGTTTTAATAAAAACATGACTAATCCATGCACAACTCCCTCCACGGGGATCGAAATGCAGACCTCCACCTACGCAAGGCCCAAACGCAGCCTTCGCTACCACTAGCCCACAAGGGGCTTACAAAGTCCAAGACGGACTTCCTTCCACATAAACGGTCAAGCTTTTCGAAATATTTTCAAACCACGAGCTCTCCTCTTTCGCAGCGTAAATAGAACATTCGATCGTAGCCAAACCAATTAATTGCCTTTGATTTTCCAAGAGCATTTAACCTTAGGAACCTTATCATATTTATAGTCCATACGTGGACTTTAGAACACGTCGGCTGTAAAGAAAAGTAATTTCGAATTTAATCGAAATTTGCTTTCTAAAGGGTTTAAAAACCCTTAAAGTATTTTTAATAAATTAAAAATAATTTCTCCCTTAATTAATTAAATAATTAATTAATTAAAACCTTGAAGGGTTTTAAATAATAATTAAATAAATAATAAAGAGAACCTCCATTGGTTTTAATAAAAACCATTGCCAATGGAATCTCTTCGGATTCTCTTAAAAAGATTCTCTTGGAATCTTCCACCTTTGAAGCCAACACATCCTCTTAAAATTAATGTCATTTCCTTTTGACATCAATGAAAAATCATAGACAAGAAGCTAGGATCTCAAACCCAAAATTGCCAACAATCTCCCCCTTTGTCATTGATGGCAAACCATGCTTCTCAACAACACAGAAACTCAACATAAACAACTCCCCCTGTCTTGAGGCTCTCCCCCTTACTCATATCTCTCCCCCTTTGTCATCAATGGCAAAGGGTCACCTTTGGGGCTTGGGACTAAGAATGAGCCTCTTAGCTTAGTCCCTCCCCCACCTCCTGATGAGGTGATTAATTTTGGGGTGGGAGTAAAACTCCCAACAGGCACTGATCATCATTAGTGTCTATAGCTACCTTACCATGTCTTCTCTTGTTCTCCTTGTCCATATTCCTATTCCTGTTCCTGTCACTGTTCTTGTTTCTGTTATCATTTTTGTTCTTATCCATGCCTTAATCCTTGGACCTGTTCATACCACTGTTCCTGTTCCTGTACCTTGGAAGTTTAGCTCTACACTGTCTAGCTGTGTGACCTTCATTTTTGCACTTATAACAAGTAACAATGTTATTTCTTTTAGGCATACCTGTTCTTTGAATCCACCTGTTCTGACTAACCCTTTTCCTGTTATTAGCCTTGCAAAAAATTGCCTTATGCCCAAATTGTTTACAATAGTAGCAATACCCTTGAAAGAAATTACCACCTCTGAAGCTCGTCATTTACCTTCCTTACTTGAGTCATGCAATGTGAAGCCCTGTGACCAAACCTGTTACAAGCAAAACATCTACCATTAAACTTTCCTGTAAATGACCTTCTAGGTCCTATAAACTTTCTCCCCTTTTTTTGTTTTCTATTTTCTATTTCTGTGCATCTATCACTCAAGGACTCCTTTTCTGAAATACTTTCCTCATCAGAACTCTCTTCCTTTTGGAGTCTCTTACTAGACTCTCCAACTTGTTCCTTGTGTTTCTTACCAAAACCAAGACCTATTTTATCTGTTGCCCTTCTTTGATATTTGATGATGGACTTTACCTTTTTGGAGCTATCTTGAAACCTGTAAAGCTTATCCTTGTACTCTTTAGTTTCCTCTTTCAAAGAAGCCATTTTTTGTTCTAACTCATTATACTCAAGAACCTTAGACTCTAACTCATCCTTGAGTTCTTGTGTCTTAGCTATAGAGAAGTCAAGACTTTCTATAAGATCATCTTTCTCCATACAACATTCATCTAACTTATCCTTGAGTCTAGCATTCTTCTTTCTTTCCTTTTCCAAAACACTAAGAGCACTAATAAGTTCACTTTCAATATCCTTTATTTGTTTGCTTTTTGAATCATCAAAGCCTTTTTCAGATTTCTTATCACTAGAGGTTCTACCCTTTTCAAAGACCATACATGCATCTTACTTATAGTTTTCTGAAGCATCCTCATACATACTAGAAACCAAATCATTATTTTTGCAATCATCCTCAAGGTGACCAAAATTTCCACATCTAAGACATTTCATGATAATGAATCTATGTTTCGGTTCTTCCTCTTTTTCTGATATGAACAACATATCATTTTCATTATCACTTGAAGAACTTTCACTATCACTACTAGAACACTTACTTGCTTTGTCTAGGTAGAAACTCTTCTTGTGCTTGTGAGAATACCTCTTTCCTTGATTGTTGTGCTCATATTTTTTTTTCTGTGATGCTTGTGCTTTTAGAATCCTTGCTCTTAGAATCCTATTTATCTTCATCACTTTCATTCTTGGTAACAGTACAGTCAGTAGCATAATGACCAAAATTTCCACAATTGAAACATCTTATATTTTTCATACTTTTGTGCTTTCTAGAGAACTTGCCTTTCTTGCTGTAAGATGCCTCTTCATCACTAGAAGACTCATCACTATCTTGAAGCTATTTACCCTTGGATTCCTTGGTAGCCTTGAAAGTTGCCTCTTTCTTGACATCAACCTTCACTTGAGTTCTCAACTCAAATGTTGCAAGTATACTATGGAGCTCATCCTTTTTCAACTTATCCAAATCTTTAGCTTCCTCAATAGCAAAAATATTTTCACTAAATCTATTAGGAAGATATCTTAAAATATTATCACAAACATCATTTTCAGCAAGCTCAAGACCTAAGTATTTCATGGATTTAACAACCTCATCCATACGAAGCATGTAGTCACTAATATTTTCATCATCATTCATCTTGAGTTGTTCAAACATACCTTTGAAGTGTCTCAACTTGGCATTTCTGACATTTGTATCACCTGTGTGAACCACCTTCAACTGATTCTACATTTCACTAGCTGTATTGCAGTGAATCACTTTGGTGATATTTGCTTTCTGTAAGCCTTTCGAGATTGCATTCATTGCTTTTGAATTGCTGTGATGTAGGAGCCTTTCTTCTTTAGTATTATGACCATGTTCAGGAATAGTGTACTCATATTCAATCATTTCCCATACCTCATTACCAAGTGTCATTAGATGAACCTTCATCCTTGCACTCCAAAGAACAAAATCTGACCCATCAAGAATAGGTGTTGCATTGCCACTTGAATAATCCATTGTGTTATTTACTAGCTTTTCTTTCAAGCTGTTAAACTTTTCGAAGAACCTAGCTCTGATACCAATTGAAGAACACAAGCTTATACTGAGAGGGGGGGTGAACAGTATAAGACCTCATTTTACTTTTTCCTTTATACTTCAAAATAGTAAAGCAATATACCCAAAGTAATATCAAAGCAATGCACAATATCATCCACAAAGTGACACCAATTTTAACGTGGTTCACCCAAAATGGCTAGGCTATGTCCACAAAACTTTTCTCTAAAATTTATCTCAAAGTTCTTTGAGAATCCTTCCCAATTACAATGTTTATGAGCCTCGGCCCAAAGGAGATACCTTCCCCCAATCAGAATTTATGAGCCTATGCTCAAAGGAGATACCTTCCCTCAATCAAAATTTATGAGCCTCTTATCAAAGGAGATACCTTCCCCTCTGCTCTGGAAATGATCCCTCATAAGATCAACTGCCTCTACCTCTTGCCAGCATGTGGAACTCCTTTCCACCGAAGACCTCCTGTCCTCAATGCTTAGCCTAAGAGACCTCTACCTTCTATGATCACGTCCACAGCAGCTCAACAACCTATACCAAACACAGTCAGTTGGTCTAGTACAAGTCTTCCTCTGTCTATCAGATCTGTCTAATTCTTGAAAAAATCAATCCTCTGCATACAAGCCTTCTCAAAGACTTGCCAACTGTCCTCAGGTTCTTCTCATAGAACCAATGCACCTTTTTCCTCAAGTTCTTTGATAGAACTATCAAACTCAGCTCACAATTCCTCTGCTAGGACCTGTCCAAATCTGCTCACAAGTCCCCACTGAAACCTATCCAAAATTGCTCACAAGTCCCCACCGAAACTTGTCCAAAAACTGCTCACAAGTCCCCACCGGAACCTGTCCAAAAACTCCTCACAAGTCCCCACTAGAACCTATCCAAAAACTCAACAAGCTCACCAAGAAAAACTTTCTTAGTAGGAAATCACAAAGTGAATTGTTAGAGACCCAATGTGATTTGTCAAACTCATAGAAGCATAAAGAGAATTGTTAGAGACTCAATATGTTCTATACTCAAATCCCAATCTTAAAACTCAACTCAAATCAACTCAGCTCAATCTCAATCTCAAATCTAAAAACTCAACTCAATATATGAAATGGATAGGATAGAATGTTTTCTTTCAAGAACATGAAACCCCAACAATTGCCAACTATGCAAAGAATCACATAACAATGATACTCATGTTATTTTCATCATCAATTAGGGTTTCAATAACAATGCTCATAAAACAAGGTTTAGTCAACCAACACCACTCAACTCAACATCAACACCACTCAACTCAACATCAACCTTGAAGCATTCAACCAATCATCACAAGAAAAGGAAACAAGTAGAAATCCTTTTCCCTCCAAAGATATTTGAACAAAATAGCCACCAACACAATATCACCAAATGTAAAGAATAACTTGCTCAAATCAACTCAATGGAGTAAGCCCAATATGATGAATCAAGTTGTAGCACCCTAAAATTGGCGCAGTGAAATTCTAGTAATTACATTCATCCTAGTAAATAATTTAAATTCAAATTTTAACCTCCCAAACCGCTCGTTAACCGTCGGGTAATCCGTTTCCCCCTTTTTCGTGCCATTTTTAGAGGTTGTTTTGACCGTTTGACGATATCGTCGCCGATCAGACGATATCGCCCCAGATCTGACGATTTCGTCTGGGCTAGGACGTCCAGACGATCTTGTCGCAAAACTGATTTTGCACAATTAGCTTCTGTTCCAACGGGTCTCTAATCCGGGGAGAAGCGTGTACGCGCCGTTAGAGACCCTCCCCCATTGGAGATCTCCCAAATAGGGATGATCTCCAACCTCCTAACTACTCCCCTAAGCCTATTTAATCCTTAGGACCTTCCCTTCCCAACCCCTGGCTGAATTTCCCTGTAACTTGATTTTGCGTGCATTAGAATACCTAGAGCATCATTTTGCATTTGTTATTTTGAAGTTTTCTTGCAGGGACCTCATTGATTTTTAGCTGGAGCAAGCTCAGATCATCGTAGACGATCTCGTTCAAATCTCGGACGATCCTGTCACAATTCGAGATGATTTCATTGCTTCCAGATGATTTTGACTGCAATCTGCATTGGGGGCAATCAGTGCCCAGAGTTTGCGCTTTCTCTTATTCCTTTTGTTGTTTTATTCTGCATTTTAGTTAGTTTTATCCTTATTTCTTACTATTTTGCATTTGGAGTTCACCCATATAGCTTAAGTTGCATGATAAGATCATAATTTGTCATTAGAATATCATAATTTGTTTGAATTTCTATTCATAACTATTGTTTAGTATTCATATTGTTATTTTGTGTTGTTTCCCTCTGTTATCATAGTGGCATTCTCTGTATTTTGCATCTATTTTTCTGTTTGCAGGTCTTTGACGAATTCGTCAGATCTCAGACGATCTTGTCTGATCTCAAATGATCTTGTCAAATCAGAGGCGATCCTGATTGCTTCAAACATCAGAATCTCCATCAGACATCCGGATCAGGTATTCTTCTTTTAATATTCTGTAATTTCTCTATTTTTTAGTCTTAATTCTGCTTTTCTGTATTCATTAAATCTGCACTTTCATATAGATTAATTTAGATTCATTTGGCCAAACCTAGGATATGAATGCTTAAGGCTAAAAATGAACACATAAAAACACATTCCAAACCTAGGCGTGGAAACTGCCATTAAATGTTTCCTGGTGAACCCACCATCCATCGAAAAATCATCAATATACACCTCCCTTGAGAGGCGGGACCTTCGCAAGTCCTCTCGGTCCGAGGTACCGCGACATCCTTTTCCCATCCTCCTTTCGGGCACGGATCCTATAGCCTGAAGGTAAGGGTGCGAAAAATTTGGAGCGATACATTTTGGTGAACCCGACGTGAATGCATCATAAACCTTTTGAAAACAAAAACAAAAAAAATAGAACAACTAAAACATAGATGCATTTTAAATCATTTAAGTTTAATATCATGTTTAGATGGTAGCTCCTAAGAAAATATTAGCAGTTACTATAAATGTAGAAAACCAATTGGCAGCCATAGAAGTCAATTATGTACTTAGTGTGCCTGAAACAGATAGAAATCAACTCTTGTGGGATGAACTTGATAGGAGACTTAGTGTCATCTCATCTAGGTCAACACAACTTAAACAAATCAAGAGGCTAGTCCTAGATAGAATCCTGGATCCTCATCAACTAGTCTTTTATCATGAACTTCAGAGAGCCTGCCATAGATGGTTAGCTTATAGGAGAGCTCTTGTATCTTCAGAATTGTTCACCTTCGAGGAATACCTCGAGAACGTAGCCATTGTACACCAGTTCCTAGGTCGTGTAGAAGACCAAGAGGTTGTTCTTACAGATAGGGAAATATGGAATAGAGTTCCTCGAGCTATGTTATATCGAGAGTATTGCCACGAGCTTTACTTCTATCAACCGACATCTGAGACAGATAATATCACTATAGCTCTTTTCATTAAATTTTTAAAAGAAAACTTTCAATTTGAAGAAGAACACTTCATGACTCCTGAAGAACTAGAGCCTATTAATGATATTTATAAATTGTTTATAGAAAACTAGATTATTACTTTCAGTCTTATTTCTTGCATTTATTTGTGTTATTTGTTGTCTTTACAATATTATTTCAAAAACAAAAAAAACAAACAAAAAACTAAAAAAAAAAAACATAGCAAAAACTTAAACATTTCATTTCAAATATTGTAGTAGGTATATAATTAATATATACCTCTTAATCTTGTTGCATATATATATATATATATTTGCTGAAATCAAAATTAAAGCACCATGCCTAAACTTAGGAATGGTAAAGAAACTTTAGGAGAAGAAGAAGATTGGTTACAAGATGGAACTAGAGACCCAAATGTCCTTCCTGAAGATCCAATTTCGGAAGGAAAAACTCTAGATCAATCAGAACATGACCTAGGTGAAGATAATGAACAAGAAGGAAGTGTTAAAGAGGATGGATCCTCATCCCCTAGAGTAGCTCCAGATGGAACTATTGCTTTTGACAACATAGATCATTTCAAGAAATTTCTTGATGATAACATTGATGCCCTTAATGTGGCAGTTCGTATTGATAAAGGGCAAATTAGTAACACTCAAGCAGCCATGGAATATATGTATGATGTGCGCACTAATCCCTTGTCTTTCATTGATCAAGAAAGTGACAAGGTTGGGCCATCCAATACAGACATGGTCACTATGATTCAAAACATGTCAAAACAACAGGTTACCCAACCTCCTAAGGAACCTGTTATTCAACCTAAAATCATTCCCACACAAAAGAAACCTTCCTTCACTACTTTATTTCGCCAAACTATTGAGCAATATGCTTCAAGTAAACAAAAACCTAAAACGAAGCCAAACACCAATTTTCAACAATCTGGAATACATCATAATACAACTTCAAAATTCCTTCATAACACTTTTCCTACCAATAATTTACACAATAGTAACATGGCATCTAATCTTCATGTCCCTCCATCATATGCCCATAAAACCCATGTCAATGCCCTACCAAACCAATATGGGGGGCAAACTAGTAATCTGGAAGCCATGGTGAAACAATTAGCTTCACGTATGGACCAGATAGATCCCTACCGTCCCTCGTACAATTATCGAGAGATCTGTAGTCAACCTTTGGATCCCATAGTTGTAGCTCAACCATACCCTAAGCATTTTCCCATGCCTATCTTGCCTATATATAAAGGAACCGAAGATCCCATAGAGCATCTTCGCATGTTTAGGATAGCATGTCATGATATATCACATGATGACTTGCTATTACTAAAAATGTTCTCGAAAAGTTTAGGTGGAATGGCATTAGAGTGGTACTATCAATTGCCCACTCATTCTTTGAGAAACTTTGAAGAAACAATTGAATCATTTGTCCATCAATTTAGTGCCTACATCGAGAGGCATGTAACCATTAAAGATCTATACAACTTAAAACAAGACAAGGATGAATGTTTTGCCGATTTCTTAGCTAGATGGAGGCAATTGACGGGAAAAGTGCACTTTGTGCTACCTTATAGGGAAATGTTGGACATTTTTATCAATAATTTACAAGAACAAATATCTTATGAGCTATCAAGTGCTACTTTAACTACCTTCGATCAAGCTATAGATTTAGCTCGAAGAGTAGAAGATGCCCTCATTAGGAGAGGCCAACTTAGGAAGAAGGATGATGAGAAAACATCCAGAAATCAATATAAAAACAAACAAGTTGTCGGTGATGGAGTCACTGATAGCAGAAATGTTGCTAATATCAATGCAACGAAGACAACAGAAAAATTTATATTGAAACCTCCTGATAAGCCTCCTCGAGAATTTACTAGATTAAATCAACCCTTATCAACTATTTTACCTCAATTACTCGAAAGAGGTTTGATCCAATTACCAACTATCCGGGAACCTGATCCAACTATACCCGGATACGGAGTGACTTACACTTGTGATTTCCATAGAGGACCTGGACACTCTACCAATGCTTGTAAAAGGTTGAAACATAAAATACAAGATTTGATTGATAATAATGAAATGGAAGTGCAAGCCTTCCAACCTAAACAAAACCCTCCTAATAATACTCAAAAGACCATTCCCCAAAATCAAAATCAAAATGCTAATCAAACATTAGACATATTTCAACACCCTTTACCAAGACATGGTAAAGAGGTAGCCAATCAAATCGAACATCATAATGTTCCCCCTCCTACCCGATATGTAGGAACCATTAGCGGACAATTACCTATTCGAGATCCTCAAATATTTGACACAACCTTATCCCTGGTTACGACCAGGCCCTTACATAATTTTCAAACTTCGAATTCTAGTGATATAGAATCAGATAGTGAAAGTGAACTAGACATTACTTCAAACCAATCGAATAGTTCTGAAAATGAATCAGATCCTATTCAACCCATCACAGATGCTATGGTTCCAGAAGAACCATTTCCTAGAAGAGTTACTACTCGACCTTCTTCTAATCAATTCCTCCCTAATGAACAAGCCATAAATGCTAGACCGAGACCAGTTCAACGTCTTCAATATAACATTGTAGGTACCATTGGAGTCGTTACCCGACAACAGGCTCAAAATTCTCAACAAGAATCAAATCAGAATGATGGATCGGCTCCATTCGTTTTGAAAAATCCCAATAAAGGGAATCATGCTCCTAATGTTCAACCTAAACCCCCTTACAATATTAATGAGCAATTATCCAATACTACGGCCAGAATTTCCCTTTTGGATTTATTAAGATCTTCTCCCACCCATAGGGATGAGTTGATGCTTACATTAAGCCAAATGATGGTACCTCAAAACATCCAACTCGAAGCTATGGCCAATACTATCATCACTCGAGAGGTTGATTGTATTGACTTTCGGGATAAAGATATCCCACAACATAGTTTACATAAGGATAATCCCTTATACATTACTTGCTCTAATTGGAGATGTAGCTATCAAACGAGTCTTGATTGATAATGGCTCATCTCTAAACATTTGCACTTTTGACTTCTACCAAATATTTGGCTTTAGAAGTGATGAAATGAAGAAAAGTGATATGATTATCAAAGCTTTCAATGATGAAACACAAGAAACGTGTGGAGTTATTACCCTCCCATTGCAAGTTGGTCCTAGAACCCTAGAAACAACCGTGTTTATTGTACATTGCCCAGCATCGTACAATATACTTTTGGGTCGCCCTTGGATCAATGCGATGCGAGCGGTCCCATCAACTTTACACCAATGTGTTAAATTTGAATTTAAAAATCAGTTGGTCACTATCCATGGTGACCCTAGACCCTTTGATATGTGTGCTTTGGCAGAACCTGTTGGAGTGCAATTTTGCCCTGCTCTGTCATCCACACATCCTAGTTCTTATTTTTCATCTAAAACTGTGAAACACACACCCATAACTTCACCTATTTCCCCTCCATTAATTTCATCCTCCTATATAGATCAACAATCTTCTAAACAAATCACTCTAGAACCTCAAAAAGATCTTAAATCTACAACCAATCCTTCAAGTTCTATCCCTATAAATTCAAAACCTATAGAAACAACTATCATACCTTCCACATCTCAAGATATAGGGAATAATCCTTCTACATCTTATGCCCTTTCTGATGAACTTTTACTAGATTTATCCACAACCTTAATATCGAGAAAAGACAAATGCTTTCATGCGAGATTCAATTCTTTTAAATAACTTGCCGCCATCTCCTCGTACTTTGGGCCTCCCACAACCTATGGGAAGTACTTACCAAGTCGGGAGTTGTGCCTTCATTTATAAAGGATATGAGTAGGGAAGAATCCCTCGGAACATCAAAACTCATCATGAGGGATACGCTCGGTGTTATTTTACCAATGATTATATTAAAGCTAAACCCATGATGCTTAAAATGGGATATAAAGGGAAAGGCTTGGGACCTTTCCAAAATGGCATGAAAGAACCTTTCGAGGTAGAACCGTGGCCTGCCCATTGTGGTGTGGGCCTATTTCCTAGTAAGGGTCAACCCTTTCCTTTTGAAGATGATGATCATCTCATATGTTATCAAGATTATTTGGATAGGTGTGATGATTTGCCTCTTAAAAATCAGTCATTTTCATGTAACATGCTATCCATAGCTTACCCTGAAATGATTGCTGACCCCGATGAAGAGTTGGAAGGAGATATCTTCCATGATGTCTCTGTTGAAGAGATGTTACACAATGGATTTTATTTTGATGGTTCTATACCAACTATAGCCCAACTTGAGGCCACTAATCCTCAAGATGAATTATCCAAATTAACCTTACAAGAATTACAAGAATTGGGTGTTTCACCCGCCCCACCTAATTTTGAAAGAGATCTACACATGGAGGTAGAAAACGTCATTAAAATTAATATTGGAGCTGAGGATAATCCTCACATAATCAATATTGGATCAGAATTAAGTCAAGAAAAACAAGAACAATACATTGCATTCCTTAAAGAGTATGAAGATGTCTTCGCTTGGACATATGAAGATATGCCGGGTCTAGACCCTTACGTAGTCATGCATCATCTAGTGGTCCATCCGGATGCTAAACCTGTTAAACAAAAACTTAGAAAAATGCATCCCAAAGTGGCTCTGCTAGTCAAAGGGAGTTAGAAAAACTCCTGAATGTTGTCTTTATACAAGCTATTGATTATCCTGAATGGATCTCAAATGTAGTTCCAGTCACCAAGAAAGAAGCTACCAAAGTTAGGGTTTGCACAGATTTTAGAGATATTAATGTTGCATGCCCTAAAGATGACTTTCCTCTTCCAAACATGGATCAAATCATTGACTTTACTATCGGGAGTGGGATGATGTCCTTAATGGATGGATTCTCCGGTTATAATCAGATCAGGATAGCTCCTGAAGATCAGGCTAAAATAGCCTTTATTACCCCCTAGGGTACCTTTTGCTGGAAAGTGATGCCATTTGGCTTAAAGAACGCAGGTGCAACTTATCAACGAGCTATGACCTATATTTTTCATGATATGATGCATGATATCCTACATGATTATGTAGATGATATTATAGCTCGCTCTATTATTGAAGATAATCATTTAGATGATTTGAGAAAAGTTTTTAATCGATTACGAGAATATCTCATTCGATTAAATCCAGCAAAATGCATATTCGGAGTTAAGTCCGGCAAACTATTAGGGGTTTTAGTTTCTTTACGTGGTATTGAAATCGACCCTCTCAAGATTGCGGCCATCAGTGATATGCCCGCACCTACTAATATATCTGAGTTACGAAGTTTACAAGGTAAGCTTCAAGCTATCCGTCGCTTCATCGATAAGTTGGCGGACAAAACCGGTCCCTTTCTTAAACTCCTTAAGAAGGATGTCCCTTTTAATTGGGACATCGAATGTAGAGAAGCTTTTGAACTTCTCAAACAATACCTCCTTAATCCACCTGTGCTTTCACCACCTAAACACTGATCGCCCATTCCTCCTATATATTTCAGCTTAGATTCTGCCTTAGGGGCTATGTTAGCTCGGCTTGATGATGAAAAGAGAGAACGTGCTAATTATTATATTAGCCGAACCTTCATCAGTTATGAAACTCGCTATACAGCATTGGAAAAACTATGCCTAGCAGTCATTTTTGCTACGCAAAAATTATGACATTATATGCTTAGTCAAAAAACTTATGTCATTGCCAAATACGATCCCTTAAGGTATCTCATGAGTCGACCTTATTTATCGGGTCGCACAGCCAAGTGGGTTCTTGCTCTAAGCGAGTTTGATCTCACATTCATAGGACAGAAGTTTGTTAAGGGTCAAATCATAGCAGATCAATTAGTTGCTGCACCCTTAGAGTCTACCCATCCCCTCATCATCGAGTTTCTGGATGAATGCCTTCAATTAGAGGCAGACCATCTTGAACAATGGTCCTTATACTTTGATGGAGCCCGATGCATGAGTGGGGCTGAGTGCGGGTATTATTTTAATATCCCCGCAAAAACATCTTATTCCTCTGTCCTTCAAATTGACATTTGCTTGCACCAACAATACTGCTGAGTATGAAGCTCTAATCCTTGGATTACGAGCTGCCTTAGCGCTAAAAATTAAACATCTTTTAGTTTTTGGTGATTCTCAACTGGTTATAAACCAAATTAATGAAGTTTATCAGACCAGAGATGATAAACTATGCCCATATAAGGCCTATGTTTTACAATTAATGTCTCTATTTGATCAAGTTACCTTGGAAGCTATTCCTCGAACTAGCAACCGTGCAGTTGATGCTATGGCCGCAGTTGCATCTCTCCTGCCCTTGGAGTTAGATGACGAATATGCCACTATCATTATTCGTCGACTCCAGGAACCCGCTTCAAATAAGTCATGCTTAGAGCCTTTGGATGTGTTTCTAATCAATGAAACTACTCCTGAACCTTGGTATACGGACATATTTGATTTTCTCCAAAATGGGACTTTCCCTGCCAATTCTAATAGAAACCGGCGTCGGTTATTACGTAGACGAGCAAGTCGATTTGTAATAATTGGCAATACTTTATATAGGAGATCTTTTGAAGGTATCCTATTAAGATGTTTAAACTTAGAAGAGTCTAAATCAGCCTTGAGTGAAGCCCACGATGGATCTTGTGGAGGACACTTTAGTGGTAGCGTCATTGCTAAAAAGCTCCTTCGGATAGGATACTTTTGGCCTACCATGGAAACGGATGCACATGAGTATGTGCGCCATTGCGACAAGTGCCAAAAACATGCTGACCTTGTCCATGCGCCTGCACAAGAGCTGCAGGCTATTTCATCTCCTTGGCCCTTTTCAAAATGGGGCTTAGATATTATTGGCAAAATCAATCCTGTGTCATCGATGGACACAAGTTCATCATAACCGCCATTGAGTATTTCACGAAGTGGGTTGAAGCTATGCATTTAGCTTCCTGCACTCGGCACACAAGTCTCTAAATTTATTTTTAATCAAATCATTTGTAGGTTCGGAATTCTTGCAAATCTCATCTCCGACAATGGAACTTGTTTCAAAAATAAAGATGTTAAAAAATTATGCCAAAAATATAAGATTCAACATCGTTGGTCCACTCCCTATTATCCTCGGGGTAATGGTCAAGCGAGAAGCATCTAACAAAACCTTAATCAAAATCCTCAAAATATTGGTCAATAAAGCGGCCGTGACTGGCACATTCAATTATATCTAGCCTTGTGGGCCTATCGAACTAGTGTTCGAACCCCCATGGGAACTTCACCATTTGTTTTGGTTTATGGTGCTTGAAGCAGTTTTCCCTTTGAATTAGAAGTTCCTTCTTTGGCTCTGCTACTTCAAGATACCGAAGTAGGAGATGAATATCGAGTATGCGAGACTCGGTCGGCTGGAACTCCTAGATGAAAAATGCATCAATGCTTTGGAGCATCTCCGTGCCTACCAAAACAAGCTTAAAAGATCATATGCTAAAAAAGTGCGTCATCGATCCTTTGAGATCGGCGACCTTGTTTTAAAAGAAAATCAAAAAAATACTAATGCAACTAAGGACCTTAAAGGCAAATTTGAGCCCAACTGGCTTGGACCATACATTATTACTGCTAAATTCGAATCAGGAGCATACAAATTATCTACCTTAGATGGTAAAGAACTTAAAGAACCCATGAATATTTTGCATCTTAAACGTTACTATGTATAAATTTGGTCATTTCATCCATGTATATATTTGTTCAAAATCACTATCTTGTATTTCTTTCAAATTTATAAATTCAAAAACACCAAAAACATTCATAATCATCAAAATCTTCAAAACTATTTGTTGCATTTATTTATGGCACTTGTTAAATTTTTTGTTCAAAAACAAAAATAAAACCAAAAAAACAAAATAATGATAAAAATATAAAAACAACAATATGCTTGACTCTTTCGAAACCAAAACAATATAAAGAAGAAAGAGAGAGTCAATATTCTCAAAACTTCTCAAAAAGTATTTATATATATTTTCTTACAAATATTGCGGTTATATGTTTCAAATTATTTTTGATAAATTAGCATTTATTTGGAATCCCTCACTTGCACACTCACAAAAATAAATATCTTGATTTTATCCGGCATGATTACTAATCTCTCTTATATCAAAGTCCACAAAATTCAATTAAATAAAGTTTGAGCATAGAGAATTGATCTTGTTATTTACTTAAACCAAGCACATCTTTTCACAATAAAATGATTATATTTGTAATTTCCATGTTTTGCTACATAGTAGAAGTGATTTCTTGAGCGAAAAGTTTCCCCTGCTATCCTATCATGCACATGGTCTAGAATCTTTGAGAATTGGCAAAAGGACAAGCTCACCCCTACCCAGAATAAAAATCCCTTGCTCTACGACTAATCCAGAGCAAGTATCCCTAGCAAAGAAAAAGAAAAGAAAAGTTCAAGAAAAAAGAGAAAAGAAAAATGTTATTTTATATCATTACAACAATATTTCAAGCACTATCTCAAAAATCAAGCAAAAAAATACAAAAAGAAAAAGAAGCAAAGTTCAAAAGAAAAGCAAAAGAAAGCAAGAAAGCAATAAAATCCCTTTCCCTACCCTTTGAAAAGAAAAGAAGGGTTGATGAGCTTGAATCCCTGGAATTCTCAATTATTCGAAAACTGTGAGGTAAGCCCCATAACAGGTGGTTTGTGCCCAACATGCTTGGCCTTGGGTAACTCCTAGCGTGGTGATATGTCTGTCACATTAGCGACCTTCTTTTGTATAGACCTATGTCTGCTTATGGATTAGCTAGCTCTTGATAATCCGACCTACATAGTAGTCTAGTATGGTTATATGCATCTACATCATGGTTAATGAACACTTATTTGGTTTCTTCAAATCACTTGTATCATATTATCTTGCTCAAAAGCTGGTAAATGCACAAAGCAATTGCACACACATTTGTATTTGAGAGATTTTGTGTATCATTATGATAAATCAAGATCGGAAATGAATTCACATATGCACATGGGATTCCTTATAAATCTAACTTTTGTCTTCAAAATACTTTGAAATATTATTTTTGCAACTTGTTTGGAATAATTCAAGTACAGTTGTTTACCATAAAGACAACTATATAATAGAAAAATCAAAAATTTCTTTCAAAAATATACAATCAAAACATATATATATATATATATTTTTTTTGACTTTCGTGACGATGGTATAGTTCCAAAACCAAAATTGGAATTTTATGCCTAGCGCAAGTCCTCATCTTCATATTTTTTGTTTATTAAAAAATCAACCATGCAATAAAACTATCTATTTTTTCTTTGATTTTCGCGATGATGGTATAAGTCTATACCTACATATTCTATGCCTAGCGCAAATCATTGTAACAATTTTTATTCCCCATTTATTTAAAAATCATGAAAACCATATGACTTAATTCATTATGTTACACAAATTATGCTTTTAAAAAGCATGCACATTTTCATTATTTCATGTCATTATGTCAACCTTCAAATTTTGCAAAGATGGTATAATTCCTAAGGAATTATCCAAAAAATTTATCACACTTAGGAATTTATGCCTAGAAAAATCATTTTAACATTATTTCATGCATACTATTTTTATGAAAATCTGAAAAACAAACCATCATCATCATCATTTTCACCATTGCACCAAAGTCTTAAGACAGTCTCTTAAGCACTCTTTTACTTTTAACAATATTTCTATAATTGGGATTAGCTTGACGACCGAGTGAGCAGCGACTCCATGAAATGGTCTATAATAGCGACAATGTCCTTTGAAATTATTGTTAGAAGTCTCTTTTTATTTTTTACCACATCACATTACAAACAACCAATTTGTTACATCAGATTATTTCATTTAAAATATTACCGCATGACATCAAAATTATAAATTTTCAAAATGACATAATTTCATGAATCCTCAATCCAATTATCAAATCAATCAATCAAACATAAAAGCATCATAAACATACACATAACACAAGTCATATGATCAAAACTATCTCATCTCATATATATATCAACAGTATATATACATCATCAAAACTGGATCGGTATGCCACAATCTGTACCTCGGCATACTCAATCCTCTATCAAAAAATAATAAACCTACATATCAATATATACAATGTAATGCAGTCCTCTAGCCTCGAGAGCCCCTCGAGCTCTCAGCCTCATCTCCTCCCCCACCTTGAGGTGGACGAGGTGGCCCCATCGCAGTTATGTAGTACTGTGAGTCCTAGTCCTCGATCGGGACGAAGTCCTCGAGGACCCAATCCTGATAGGGTCAGCAATGTTAGTTGGTAGGGGTACGTCTACCCTCCTACGGCACCATCTGAAGTACAAACCCTGGTAGAACGTAGTTTGAGCAATCGACCGTGCCAGCTCCTGTGTGCTCGCTCCTCCACCCCATGCCCTGAGGCGTGCAATCTCGTCTCTGAGCTGGGTAACCTCAGCTCGGTGGCATGCAGCCTCATCCTGCAATGTCTGCACCTATGCTCGGAGATGATCTCTCTCCGCTCGGAGAGTAGCTGTCTCGCTACTCTCCCCTATGTCAACACCCTTGCCCTTATCGGGCGATGGTGGCCTCTCTCTCTATGGAGAAGGGGGTCTCGCCTCCCTCCTCTCCCTCTGTCATGGCCTCTCCTGTGCATGTGGCCTCCTCAGCTCTCTCCCGTCGTGACCCTGGGCCGCCTCCATAGCTCATGGCATCGCCTCCCTATCCGATGCACAACTACGTGTATCGGACCCTGAGCCCTCGTCATCCAAGGAGGGCGGATGCCTGCATACCAGGCATCGTAGCCATCGGCTACCCCTGCGTCATCCCCATCCACTGGCTGAATGGGGGCATCATTCGAGTCCTGACTCCAAAATGGTTGCATGTCTGGAGCCTCGCTCACTGTAGTGTTATCCCGGACAGTCTAGGAAAACTCATAATCCTTGAGAGATGGGATCCCCTACTACAGACTGAACTAACGCAAAACTCGATCATAGCGGTGGAGCTCCACCTCTCCCCTCTCCATCCTAGCCAGCACACTCGCCTAACGTGAGCTAGCTCCTGTCCATCCTCGGCCCACCCGGGTGCTCCCTCCATGGCCTCCAGGTGATCTGGTCTGGGACTAGGTCATCTAGTAGTCTTCGAGACATCGGAAGGTCGATCCGCCGTTGTGACCCTCTTCGGAGCCACCAGTAGAAGACTCGGGGCCTCTCCCCATCAATCCCTATCAGAGGAAGCCCTACCGGCCTCCGCACTGCAATGTGCTCCCAGCACCAAACCTGTAGGAGCGATGTCATCACCAGACATCGGCCGCCCTTGTACACGACCCCATATAGGATCCTGTACAATCGGCATAGTACATAGCTGCCCCAAGAAAATCTGTACCCATGGTCCCGCATGTCGTAGATCACATCTGCCAGCATCCATGGCACCCTGCACCCGCTCTGGTGGCACAGCAGAAGTCCACCAACTACTCCAGCTAGAACCCGTGTGAGTCTAGATGCCCCAGGCATCTGACGTAGTGCCTCGATATTAACTCTGCCCTTCTCCAGGGTGAAGCTCGGGTCACCACACAATCGTCCCATAGCATGGCCCTGATTGGCCGTAGGAGTGATCAATCGTCCTTGTATGGGGATTCTTAGAATCCTCCATACATCCTCTAGAGTGGGAGTCATCTCCCCTATAGGTAGCCAAAAACATGAAGAACCCGGATACCATCTCTCTGCTAGGGCTGTCAGTAGCCCCATATCTGTAGACACTTGTGGCATCTCTGCCACATGCTGTAAGCCGGCCTGTGCCAGCTGATCCCGCTCTGCCTATGTAAGAGCGGCCAAGTCATCTCTCAAACCTCCATACTTCCATTCCCTGCTCTTTAGCAAACCTCTCTGCAACATAAACAACAAAACAACAAACAATCATTAATAAACAATTCAAGTATTTAAAAATGCAAGTAAAATAAGTTCAATTTTATGCAATTGATGATATCGTCCACTATTGGACGATATCGTCCCAAATTTGAGCATAATCGTCTCCGATTTTGCAAGTCGAAATCGTCCCTAATTTGATGAAATCGTCCCCCTTTCGTCGATTTCGCCCTTGGACGAAATTGGCGAAATTGAGACGATTTCGTCGAAATCGGGACGATTTCGTCCCGATGACGTCGACGGCCCAAAAATGGCCGTGATGCTCAAAAATTGATTAAAATTTACCTAAAAAGCATGTAAAATCAAATTAAAGCATTCTAAGTTAAGTCTAGACTCTTACCCGTAGACCGCGTCGGACCTCTGTTGATCTGTGCGTCGTCTCCACCATTTTTGCTTCCAGAGCTCTAAAACCAATAAAAATGAACAGTAAAAATGAATTAGGGTTTTACCCTATTTTTCTTAATTTTATTCAAAAATAATTCAAAAATAATTTTGCTTTTTCGCGTTTTTACCTCAAACGTTCGATTTGGGTAAAAACACGGAGGGGGCACCATAGTAAGTTGTCATACGATTCGACCAAGAATCATCGCCTAAAAATGGGAATAATTTTTGCTTTCTCGTAGATCGAGAAGAACTCATCTTTAACGCATTTTCTTCGAAAAATTCGCTAAAGAGGGGGCAAAATGTAGCACCCTAAAATTGGCGCAGTGAAATTCTAATAATTACATTCATCCTAGTAAATAATTTAAATTCAAATTTTAACCTCCCAAACCGCCCGTTAACCGTCGGGTAATCCGTTTCCCCCTTTTCCATGCCATTTTTAGAGGTTGTTTTGACCGTTTGACGATATCGTCGCCGATCAGACGATATCGCCCCAGATCTGACGATTTCATCTAGGCTAGGACGTCCAGACGATCTTGTCGCAAAACTGATTTTGCACAATTAGCTTCTATTCCAACGGGTCTCTAATCCGGGCAGAAGCGTGTCTGCACCGTTAGAGACCCTCCCCCATTGGAGATCTCCCAAATAGGGATGATCTCCAACCTCCTAACTACTCCCCTAAGCCTATTTAATCCTTAGGACCTTCCCTTCCCAACCCCTGGCTGAATTTCCCTGTAACTTGATTTTGCGTGCATTAGAATACCTAGAGCATCATTTTGCATTTGTTATTTTGAAGTTTTCTTGCAGGGACCTCATTGATTTTCAGTCGGAGCAAGCTCAGATCGTCGCAGATGATCTCGTTCAAATCTCGGATGATCCTGTCGCAATTCGAGATGATTTCATTACTTCCAGATGATTTTGACTGCAATCTGCATTGGGGGCAATCAGTGCCCAGAGTTTGCACTTTCTCTTATACCTTTTGCTATTTTATTCTGCATTTTAGTTAGTTTTATCCTTATTTCTTACTATTTTGCATTTGGAGTTCACCCATATAGCTTAAGTTGCATGATAAGATCATAATTTCTCATTAGAATATCATAATTTGTTTGAATTTCTATTCATAACTATTGTTTAGTATTCATATTGTTATTTTGTGTTGTTTCCCTCTGTTATCATAGTCGCATTCTCTGTATTTTGCATCTATTTTTCTATTTGCAGGTCTCTGACGAATTCGTCAGATCTCAGACGATCTTGTCTGATCTCAGACGATCTTGTCAAATCAGAGGCGATCCTGATTGCTTCAAACATCAGAATCTCCATCAGACATCCGGATCAGGTATTCTTCTTTTAATATTCTATAATTTCTCTATTTTTTGTCTTAATTCTACTTTTATGTATTCA
Organism: Wollemia nobilis; assembly: GCA_028583015.1. Lineage (NCBI taxonomy): Eukaryota > Viridiplantae > Streptophyta > Pinopsida > Araucariales > Araucariaceae > Wollemia > Wollemia nobilis. The sequence goes on from JAQPPZ010000521.1 coordinate 19,971,565, forward strand.
TTAAATCTGCACTTTCATATAGATTAATTTAGATTCATTTGGCCAAACCTAGGATATGAATGCTTAAGGCTAAAAACGAACACATAAAAACACATTCCAAACCTAGGCGTGGAAAGCGCCATTAAATGTTTCCTGGTGAACCCACCATCCGTCGAAAAATCATCAATATACACCTCCCTTGAGAGGCGGGACCTTCGCAAGTCCTCTCAGTTCGAGGTACCGCGACATCCTTTTCCCATCCTCCTTTCGGGCATGGATCCTATAGCCTGAAGGTAAGGGTGCGAAAAATTTGGAGCGATACACAAGTAAAGCAATAACTTGATCAAACAACCTCTATGGAAGCAACTCAACCATCAAACTCAAAACAACCAACCAAGGGTTCCACCAACTCAATACAAGTAGCAAGACTCACAAACATAAACCCTAGTGCACAATGCTTCCACTACCTCAAACTAGAATTATGCATTTATCAAAACTCTCATCAAGGATAACAATGCATAAGAAGTCTTCAACAAACCAGAAAATAGGATTTACACCCAACCAAAGGAAACCTAGTTGAAAACCTTTTCACTCCAACCTTATTTCAAAAAAACATACACCAATCATACTCATAAGGAAAATGTGCCCATACCTTTTTTGGAGTAGAAGAAAATTGATCCTTAAAGCTGTCACCACACACAACCCTCAAACTTCCAACCAAGTTAGGGTTAGAACCAAGATAAATGAGCATATATAAAAACTTTCCTTAATACACCTTTTAGCTTCTCTTCTTTAAAAACAACCACCAAAGAAGCCAAAAACACAACCAAAACTTACACCTTATATCTCCATTTTTAAATTTAGCATAGCAAAAGACTAATCTCAAAAATACAACCAAAGAAATATCCCCTTATTTCTCCTATGTCTTTTAAACAATGCTAAACAATGCCAAAAATCATATCAAGAAAATAATCACACCTTATAATGGCTGCCCTTGAAGAATCCGAAATTCACGGCACAAAACACGTTTTAATAAAAATGTGACTAATCCATGCACATCTCCCTCCATGGGGATCGAAACGTAGACCTACGCCTACGCAAGGCCCAAATGCATCCTTCGCTGCCACTAGCCCACAAGGGGCTTACGAAGTCCAAGACGGACTTCCTTCCACATAAATGGTCAAGCTTTCCAAAAAAATTTCAAACCACAAGCTCTCCTCTTTCATAGCATAAACAGAACATTCGATTGTAGCCAAACCAATTAATTGCCTTCGATTTTCCAAGAGCATTTAACCTTAGGAACCTTCTCATATTTATAGTCCATACGTGGACTTTAGAACACGTCGACTGCAAAGAAAAGTAATTTCGAATTTAATCAAAATTTGCTTTCTAAAGGGTTTAAAAACCCTTAAAGTATTTTTAATAAATTAAAAATAATTTCTCCCTTAATTAATTAAATAATTAATTAATTAAAACCTTGAAGGGTTTTAAATAATAATTAAATAAATAATAAAGAGAACCTCCATTGATTTTAATAAAAACCATTGCCAATGGAATCTCTCCGGATTCTCTTAAAAAGATTCTCTTGGAATCTTCCACCTTTGAAGCCAACACATCCTCTTAACATTAATGTCATTTCCTTTTGACATCAATGACAACTCATAGACAAGAAGCTAGGATCTCAAACCCAAAATTGCCAACATACCAAGCCCAAATGATAGAAATATGATAGTTATATCATAATTACTCTAGGAGAAAAAGGTTAACCAATCACCCAAGGGATAAAACAAAAACTTCAATAACAAAATTAGAAATAGGAAATTTGTTAGATGATATGAAGAGTGATATTTTATCATCTCTTGTGATAGAATTAGATACATCCTAGCTTCAAAAACGAAGGAAATTGAAGCAATATTAGCTACTTTTTGTCCAAGATGTAGGAAAAAACACCCAAGAAATGAATGTTCAAAATACAAATTCTCAAATGGACCATAAAATGAATTCTATGCCCAAATTTAGCAAACATAAAAGAATCATAAGTAGTCAAAATATATTTTGTGGGTAATAGGAGGAATTGCTAACAATATCCTATGGGAGGTGGAGTACTAGGAGTAGCACCACCATTCGGTGGGTCTAATTTTATGAATTAGGGGTAAGCCCAAACACCCAATATGGGGTGGTGGGGTCAACCACCTTGGATGAGCACCACCCAAGGTCCTACTCCCTATACACCATACCCATGGATGCCATACCAATAATCTAGCACATAGTGGAGGAATTTTAATATGTGGACTTCACCTCCACAAAAAACAACACAAGCCCTATTGTAGCCTAGTTTACGGATACCACCTACTTTCAAGCCACAATAGCTACTGGTACAACCAACCCTAAATCTAAATAACAATAATATAAATCAATCTGCTTATCAGGTAGACATCAGGATATATCCTATGTATCATATTAGTGTAGAGGATGTAGATTGTAGTCTAATACAATTTATATGAGGTAAAGAAGTAGTAGATCCAACACCTTCAATAGTCGAGGAGGATGAAGTAGAAGAAGAAATAGAAAATATACCTTCGATAGAGGAGTTCGAAGAAAATCCAACTACTGAATAAGTAACCAATGAAATGGCTCCACCTTTATCCAAAAGGTTAGAAGAAACTAGGAAAAGGATGCAACTAAAATTTGACATAATGGAAGGGTTGAAAAACCTTACTATCACCATTTTCCTCTATCATGCTATAAGATATGTGCCTATTTATACAATATCCATTAGAGAATTTTTCTCAAAATACCAGAAATAAAACAACCAAAAGAAATATGTGGTAGGTCAGTTAGCTGATTTAATTTTAGGAAACATCTACCACCTAAAATATTCTGATCTAGGAAGCCCGATATTAACTATTAGAATTTTAGGCTTAATAATACCCAGTACTTTGGTATACCTAGGTGCAACCATAAATATAATACCTAACGAAAACATGCCTAAACTATAATTAACAAACATGAGATCAACAAAAATAGTCTTAAAATTGGTAGATAGGTCCATAGTACTCCTAAAGGGAATGCTGGAAGATGTAATCATAATTATAGATGCATGGAAATACCCAGTAGACTTCCTAGTCCAGAAGTTAAATTTAGGATTGGATGATTATCCACTCATACTAGGATGTACATGGTTGGAAATAGTTGATGCTTATATTAGTTGTAGGATTGGACAATTGACTATATCCTATGGAAAAAATGTTAAAATCTAGTCATTTATCCTCCTACTTAGTCCACTATTGAATTGGAAGATCCCAATTTAAAAATCATAAATGATGATGCCTTGCCTATGTTACAACAAGTGATGGCTCTAGATGAAGTGGAAGATGAAACATATGAGGATTTAATCATAATGAATTTTCTATAATGAGAATCTTCACATCCTCCCATGGATTCCCTACTTGTTTGTATAAGGGAATATCAAGTGAAACAAATTGAGATAGAACCTAGAAGAGTATTAAAGATAGTGCATTGACAAATGTTCAAGAAGAAAAGTTGAAAGACATATTAAAAACCCATGAAATGGCTTTCGCCTGGGACTATAGAGACATGAAGGGTATTACACCTAAAGTATGTACTCATAGAATTTACCTAGAATATGATGTGAGATTAGTAAGGCAACATTAGAGGTGGATGAATCCAACCATGAAATAGATAGTAAATATTGAGTTGCAAAAACTTTTATTTTTTGGATTCATCTATCCCATTTTAGATAGTCAGTGGGTGTCGCCTTTAGTGGTAGTACCCAAGAAAAATTGTAAATAGAAAATATCTGTGTATTAAAGGATGTTGAACAAAGACACCAGAAAGGATCACTTTCCCTTACGTTTCATAGACCAAGTCCTAGATACCTTGGCAATATGAAAGTACATTTCATTCCTTTATGGGTACAATGTCTATAATCAAATCCAAATAAGGAAAGAGGACCAAGAAAATACAACATTTACCTATCCTTAGGGTACCTTTGCCTACCATATCTTACCTTTTGGGTTGTGTAATGCACCCATAACTTTTCAATGGGAAGTCCTTAGCATTTTTTGGATATGGTAGGAGAGACTAAAGAGGTTTATATGGATGATTTCACTATGTATAGTGAAAGTCTTGAAGAAGTTACAAAAAATCTGGAGAGAGTACTCTAGTGCTGTCAAGAAATGAACCTATCCTTAAGTAATTATAAATGCTTCATGTTAATGCAGGAAGGGATAGTATTGGGACACCATATCTCTACTGATGGGATAAAGGTAGATAAAATAAAAATAGAGGTCATCAAAGAACTACCTACCCCCCAAAAACATAGATATGTCTAAATTTTCTTAGGCTATGTTGGATACTATCGATGATTCATTCAAGATTTTAGTAAAATTTCTAAACCACTGCACATGTTATTATCTAAAACATGGATTTTGTCTAGAAAAATGAGTGTGAACAAGAATTCCAACTATTAAAAGAAAAATTACCAACTACTCTCGTGCTTAGGGATCCGAATTGGAACCTCCCCTTACACATTTATGTGGATGCATCTAATAATGCTATAGAGGAAGCACTAGGATAGAAAGAGGAAAATGAAGTATACACCATTTATTATGTTAGTAAAAAACTCATGGGAACTTAACTAAATTACACTATCACAAAAAAGAATCCCTTATAGTTGTACATGTGATTAATAAATTTTACCATTATATTACGGGCCATAAAATCTTTGTGTAAACTAATCATGCACCCATCAGATATCTTATGAACAAGCCAATGGTAAGTGGTAGGATTATTAAATGGATTTTACTCCTACAATAATTTTATGTGACTATTGTAGATAAACCTAAAAAAAATAATGTTGTTGCAAATTTTTTATCTAGATTGATCTCTCATTATAACACTGCAGCTAAGGATAGATTCCTAGATGATAATATTTTTGATCTAGATAACCAAACACCATGGTTTGTTGATATGGCTAATTACCTTGAAATCAGTAAGGTGCCACCTGCACTCACCCCCCAAGAAGCTCAAACATAAATTGAAAAGAGTTCAGTCTTCTCATGGATTGGTAGTTGCTTGTTTAAAATAAGTTTGAATAAAATTATATGAAGATGTATGGTAAAAAATGAAATCCAAGATATTTTAAAATCCTATCATGATGAAACATGCAGTGGATATTTTATAGGAAAAATACCTACATTTAAAATCTTACAAGCAGGGTATTATTGGTCCTTGTTATTTAAAAATGTTAAATATGTCAATTATTGTAATATATGTCAAATAATGGGTCAACCAACTGCATAAGAACAAATGCTCCTCCAACCACATGTGCATATTGAACCATTTTATAAATGAGGGATGGATTTTTTTGGGTCTATCGATCCACAATATAATGATAAGAGGTATATTTTAGTCTGTACTGATTATGTTACTAAGTGGGTTGAAGTGCAGGAATTATGGAGTTCAAAATATGAGAATGTAGCATAGTTCCTATATGAGTTCATCTTCACCAGGTTTGATGTTCCCAGGGAGATTCCCACTGACGAAGGAGCTCAGTTAAATTCAAATATGATATAGGAATTGATGCAACAATTCTAGATTCAACATAAAAAAACCATCCTATATCATCCATAATCTAATGGCTAGGTAGAGGTTACCATCCATGAGTTGGAAAACATTATAACAAATATAGTGTGGTAGAACAAGAAATATTGGGAAAAACATATTTTGGAAGCAGTATGGGCATAGCAGACCACATGGAAAACAACTACGGGATTTAAACCATTCTAGTTGGTGTATGGAAAGAATGTAATGATTCCAATAAAATTTGAAATAAAAAAGCTATGGATTGTTTTAGAACTTAATATGAACCTATGTTGCACAACAAGAGCATATTCACAAACTAAATCAATTGGAAAAATATAGGCAAGATGCACAATAGTGCACAAAAGTAATACAAAAACATCGAACAATATGGCATGATCACCACATAAGGAATTTTTTTTTTAAGGAAGGATATTGTGCATTATTATACAACTCTCAGTTATATGAGCAAAATGGAAAACTCATGCAGAGGCGGATGGGCTCGTACGAGGTGATCAAAGTGATCAATAGCGGAGTTGCTCATGTTAAAAAAATTGATAATAGTGGAGTAATATTGATGATCAATGGACATCACTTAAGGCCTTACCATGCACCTCAAATTTATGTAATTGAATCAGATATAGGCATAGGGGAGACCCCATTTTCCAACACCATTTTAGCAGTTTAATGAAGGCTCACGCATTCATTGTAAAAATGAGACATTATATATATATATATATATAATATTTTATAACATGCTTTTTAGGATAAATTTTCTTTTATTTTTTTATTTTTTGTAGTGCCACATGGAACCTATTGCAAACTATAGGAATCCGAGATAACTAGACCTATTATGCAAGAGCTATGTACCCTACTTTGTCACTTTCTAGGAGTGTAGTGATGCAAAAAAGGTGCCTACTTCCCACCAAGAGGGAGGCCTATATCCGATTCAATTGATAGACACCTACTTCCCACTAGGAGGTAGGTACCTATATTCAAAGTTAGAATAGTGGTGCCCACTTCCCACTAGAAGTAAGATACATATATTCATAATTAGCAATGACACCTACTTCCTACTTGGAGAAAAGTGCTTATTTTCATGACGGAACCAAAAATTCCTACGTTCCATCGATAGCACCTATGTTCATGCAAAAATGATGATATTTATTTTTTGATAGATGGAGTAAGCCTATTTTTTAGTTTCCAATGATGGCATATGCTTACTCCCTGATTTTTATCATCAGAGTACTCTTATTCCTATTGATGGACACCTATTTCTAGGATATTCAGAATGAAGGACACCAAATTCTAAGTTCCAATAAGGAACACATCTTCCCACAATAAATATTTAATGTTTTCATTTTTAGCATGCGATCTTGAAACTCAAACTTATGCAGTATCCAATAAAACCACTTTGAAAATATTGCACCGAATGAAAGAATGCAAGTCATTGATTCACCCCAGTACATTGTAATCAATACCATGATTAATCAAGTTGGCACTAATCGGTCATTGGGGATATTGCAACTAAACCCACCTATATTTGAGAACATGCTTCAATATTAATCATGTGGATATCATGCTTATTGCTAACTACGAGGGCATAGTTGGCCACTATAGGTGAGCATGTAGTTGCATGCTTTAGCTATTTATATGGATATAGTTGCTATGTAAATACCAAAAAGGTAAAAAAAATAGAGTGTGGTAGATATGGGGGACCTTCAAAGAACCATGTGTAGAAGAGAAATGAACCCATGGATATTTACCAAATTGTTTAAAGACTAGTTTGAAGCTATGGGATGGTTAGATTACTATTGTTTGGTTAGCCAAGACCAAGACCTTACTACAGTATAGGAATTTTCAATGGCCATGGACAATGGGGTTGTGTGCATGTGGGGGTTGGTAACACCAGTAACAAAGGAGTATATAGCAGAAGTTTATGACCTCCCATGCACATGGGATCGAACATACAAGGGAGATAAAATTGAGCGATACACTCAATGATTATTTGGGAAACCAACAACATGATTAACACATTTGAGGTTACCAAAATAATACATCCCAAAAGCATGGATGCTAGTGTTTAAACAAGTGATATGATTCTTCACCTACACCAAATGATATCCATGGCTCAATGTAAATTATCTTTGCTTCTTGAACCATTTACTGCATGGGGATATAATTAACATCCCATTCTATTTGATGAGTGCTCTATTGGATGAAGCAGGTATATATAGGGTGGGAACAATGATGATGTTAGGTCATCATGGGCTTATTTTAGCCCTAATACAACATGCAAAAGGACAACAAATTATACCACCACCACTGCTTGCCATAGAAGAATAGGTTGCAGTTGAATCTTCCAAAGAGTAGCACAAAAATATTCTAGATGAATATATAGAGGTGCCTACTTATTGATATAACAATTATAATGGGGGCAGGGCACTTTGCTTTAGATCTACACTGTGCAACATCACCACCTATAACCTATATTGGGGTGGCAATAGGCACATTAGTTAATTATATGAGACCATGGTACAATAATTATGATAATTGTTCATCGAGAAGGGAAATAGAGTTTATGTGGTTGTGTAGATAGATTGGGCCATGGAACTAATAATCTCTTCCATTGATTTTGAGAAGTAGTTGGATTCCAAGGGGATGTACAAGTTTGATGCTAGGAGAGTGACATTATACACAAGGGAGCATCCAATGGCACATGTGGTAGACACTTCTAAGGGATAAGGAAGCTCTTTCATGCCAAAGAGACCCATTTTCATTGACCTCTTTGATAGTGAGGGGATTGGGGCTACCTATTCAGTTGGGGAGTCATCTAAACACATTGATACTACCTAGTTAGTTGGTTAGCCAATAGATAAATACTTTTTAGCCACCCAATTTTTTGGTGAGTTAGTAGATCATTTTTCTACTGCCCAGTCAACTAATTAGCTACAAGTTGACCATTTTATTGCTTCCTAGTTAGTTGGTCAACCAACAACTAAACACTTTGCTACTAAATCTATGAAACTACATGCTTTCAAAACAAAACCACCCATTATTCAACAACTATCATCCCAAAGGAAAAATGTGGTGCTCACTCTCAAAGCACCAACAAATGCAAATAATCCAAAAATAATGAGGAAAAAGAGATAGAGAACCACTAAAAGATAACCATGAGGAAATAAATAAAAGATACAACATGATCCAAACTTCATCAAAGAATGGGTTATGTCACTAGAATATTTTGAAGCCTATCAATGTTAGTTGGATGAGCTTAAATAATATCTAAAGCAAGCCAAGACAACACGATAAGTTGATAAGAAAATGAGCAGAGAGCCAGATATCAGAGTTAGCCTAGAACACCTAGTAAATTTTAAAGCAATATGCACCAAAGGACTATCACCAATGCTAAGATACTTCTATGAAATGAGGTTGTTTAGAAAAGATATTTTACTATCACCACTAGTGAGAATAAGCTAACGTCTATTACCAATTTTTGGATAGTCAAATGAAGAGGTCAAAGATGAAATTATAGGTAGTAGAGCACCAACAAAGGACCCCCAGGTAGTAGTTCTACTCGAAGCCCAACTAGTTGATATATCACAGTTTCAACTGTGGGATACTCTAGTGATTGAAAAGAGTGTACAACTATCTAAGGATTATTTTATTTGGCAACAAACCAATCCAAATTTACAATGTTGTATAGTCATAGTTGCTAGGCTACAAGAGGAGGAAACAACTCCCAACCAAACCAACAAGTGTGGTCGACATGAGAAAAACCAATAAGAGAAAACAATCCAAACCAATAAGCATGGTTGATGCAAAAAAAGATAAGGCCATATCTCGAGAATGATTATCCCAAAACAAGGCATATTGGAAGGCCATCGATGAAACAAGGGATTACAAGCAGAAGGTGACATGAGGACATGTCAAATGGTAGGCATGGGGGTATGATGAACAAAAAAAATGATTATTTTTATGCATGTATTAAAGGGTATTGTATGGCATATTTAACACTAGAAATGTATTTTTGTATAATTATTGCATGTATTTAATAGAAAATAAAGTATTATGCTTGATTGGTATTTTTAGTGGAAATGTGCTTAGATGCATATTTTTGTTACTTCTTTTACATTTTTCAATCAAGGTACCACATAACCTGGCAATGAACAAATAATATAATGGTTTTGAATTATGAAGACGTATTAAAAGAAAATACGATGAATGACAGAGGAGCTTATATTCTACTAAGGCAGGGTGACTACTTCCCATAAGGAAGTAGGCACCTACATCCCGATGAAGGTAGGCACCTATATTCTAGTGAAGGTAGGCACCTATATCCCAATGCAGGTAGGCACCTATATCTTGGTGCAAGAAAGCACCTATATCCCAAGCACAGATGTGTGCCTATGTTTAGTTGATATATAGTGCCTATATTGTATGCATTGACTGATGAATTGAACGATCGTGCAATTTTTAGAAATAAGTTATTATGCAAAATAAGGGAGCATCATTCTTATCCTTTGACAATTAATTTTAGAACTAACCACTCTTTTAATATATGGAAATTGTAGTTGTGCATATACCTGCCATAGTGAATCATGACTTGTGATTAAATTAATCAATTTTGAATAATCTATTTTTGTAACAGGGATCAACCATGTTCTATATAAGAATGTAGGCCATTCCTAAAAATCAATTTGCAAAATTTTAATATTTGTACTACATACATTATCAGTAAAATAGTTTTGAGTGTTCTTATTCTCATGGACTAAAAGAGTAATTTGTACATAACCATCCAGGCAAACCACCTATGGGAGCTTGCGCCCACTCTAGGTAGTAATCCTCCCCTATTTTACTCGCTTTAATTTTTATTTCCAGTCGTGTGTTTATTTCTAGCACTTTATTTTTCAGTAGTATGTTTATTTCTAGCACTTTGTTTTCCAGTCATGTGTTTACTTCCAAAAAAATTTTTAGTTGTGTGATTTTCTTTTAGTTATTTTATTTTTGTAGTATGTTTATTTATTTATATTATTATGCATTTAGTTTTTTTGCACTTCCATTTATTTTCTTTATTTAAATTCTTAGTTTTAACTGGTTTGGTTAAAATTGAAACTACACAAACAACATTCCCCCACCAAACCATCTGATGCATAGGAACTCATATTCCATACTACAAGCATATACTATGCATATGTACTCATAAGTTTACAAAATCTTGGATTGGTATTAAATGGACATGAATTAACCATTTTACAGAAGACCATTTTGCACTCACTAGTGATGCCTCTTAGGAAAACCTCATTCTAGAACTGAAATGGAAGGCTAGGGAGTGTAACCTAAATAAGAGAAATATTAATATCTTGAGTGTCTGGATCAAAGTTTGTTTCCCATCTATGAAGGAACATACTTATCTTACCAAAAATCCAAGGACCACCACCAAGTATGCAATTCATGTCTTCCTCACTTGAAATCTTAACCATAAAGAAACATTTAGGCAGGGCCACTAAATCCATGAGTCCACATGGGGACCATTTTAAAATAGCCCATTTCCTAATGGAATCAATATTTGGCTAGGATCCTAAGAATTTTCCAACCAAGTTGAAATCCCCCTCCTCCATGATTAGCTTCAATAGATCCGTATGGATAGAAATCAAACTCTATTTTGGTTCAAGATCAAATAAGCAAACCTAAAAATTCTTTTTCTTGGACTTCACAACCATATCTACAAAGGATTTACTGCCCTGACTATGGGGAAGCTAGAAAACAATAGATTTACTATGGGGGGGAGAGGAGACTCCCCAACCCCATGGATTGACCACCAATAGGAATGTTAATAATACCAACAACACAATGTTAGCTTTTGAAGCTAAGTACTTAAGATAAAATAACCACAAGATCTAAAATAAAGTTGCAATATGAAATATATGATAATGGCAATATTCTAAACATATAAAACTCATAAATAACTCATAGAATTGCCATTAACAAATGCTCACGAAAATTGTATCTCCATTGAATAATCCATACTTCCACACACTCTCATTCTACAATATATGTCACACACACACACATAGACATATATAATGGAATGTGACTCTTCATATGGAGCACTCTTGGCCTTCACTCTTCTAGAGACTCTTCATATTCCTACTCTATGAACTCATGTGCACATGGACTATTATGCACATTTACATTACCAAAATACTTTGCACACTTTAATAATACTTGTGCATTTATTACATTGCATAAAGTAAATACTCACACTCTAATATAGGACACTCTCCTAATCTAAATATGTACCCAATGTGGTACATTAGCATGTACCAAATAATGTAATATATTCCAACACCCCCTTGTATTACATTATTTTGTTATTGAAGACTTTAGTCTTCAATATGATCTTCATCTCTTAACTCACTTTGCATTGTATGCCTTCTTGATCAGGTTCTTTCTCTTCTTGCTTATCTTCATCATTGATGTTAGTCTATAAGATTTTATATGATATCACATTGTCATTTGATTTTTGCAAAAACATTTTCTCTTTGCCTTTGTCCTTCATATCATAAGTCTTCATCTTGATCTGATTTCTTTTCTCTGTTTTTGGATTCTGTTTTCATCTAGGATAGTCAATCATTAGATAGCCTTGTTGAACAAGGGATCTAATTACATCTCTAGTCCACTTTTGTTTTTCCTATTCTTTGAATAATATTCTTGCCTGTTCTTCATGCTTATATTCATTGTTAGCAAAGGCTTTAGAAATAATATTTTGAAACAAATACTGTAATTTGTATGTTAGAACCTTTTCAAAATTCTAGTAATATTCTTCCTTGTAATAATAGAAAGTAGATGAATGAGATCCTTTTCCACAATATTTACAAGGATGTAAATTCCAACAATTAGCTTTTTCATGTCCTCCTCTATTACAATAAGTGCATTTCAAATTTTCTTTTGTTGTTTTGAAAAACCTAATTTCATCTATTTTCTTGATCAACTGATATAACCATGTGTGTATAGTTGAAGCAATTCTACCTTTGCTTCTTTCATAAATATGTAAGAAATTCTCTTGTTCTACATGTTTTTCTATACTTTGAGAATGATCCTTGAATTTACTCTCAACATTATAAATGTCATCAAATTCTTCTATCATATTGTTAGAAGATGTCTTTATAGTATCTGCTCTTGTCAAATTGTTAATCCATGATTTCTCAAAAATACTTTTAAGCCATATTGGTTCTTCTCTTCTACTCATACTTTTTATATTGTTATTATCCTTTGAATCTAGTATGTCTCTATGCCATGTTGATTCCTTGAATCCTCTATACTTAATAAGTTCTTCCATTGTTAAAGAAATCTTCTTGGTAATTTGCTAGTCTTAAAGGTGAAAGATAACTTTTTCAAATCTCTAAACTTTTGAGGTTGACTACCTTATGTCTCCCTAGTTTATATGATCAAATAATTATTTAATGCAATTTCAAGTTCTCTAATATTTATTTCTCTTTAGTTTTGAATGATATATTAAGGACAATTCTCAGTTGTTAATCTTAATGTTGACAACCTTTTATCTCCCAAATCTCATTAATATAATTTCTAAATTTCCCAATCCTATGTTGGTGTTGAATTCCTTATAACTCCAAATTTAGAAATTTAGAAATTTTATAAAAAAATATTTGCAAGTTTTGTATTCCTAATTTGATGTTGAAAACCTTATTTCTCCAAAATTCAAAATATTTGCAAATATCAAAACTTTATAATTCAATTTCAAAACTTTCCAAAACTTGAAAAAATAACTCTTGAAATTTTTCAAAAATAACTTCTCAAAAACTTTCCAAAAATAGTTAATTTCTTTCTAAGGTATTCAATTTTGATTTAAAGCCTTATCTCTCCAAAAATTAAATTAATCTATATCTTAACCTTAGAAAATAATATTCAATCTTGAACCTTATAACTCCAACCTTTAAGCAAATAATTAATTTTAATCTTACCTCCAAAATAGGCACACAATATTTGGTCAAGGGCGTTTGACTTACCCTGAAATGGCGTTGCTCTTCAAAGTAACTCCCTTCTACTGCATGAACTCCAATGTTCTCAACTCTACCGAACTCAAGCGCATTAACTCCTCTTTCTACCATGTTCAGATTTTTCTATACAAATGTTTCTCTTATGGAGTTCAACTCCCATGCACTTTATGGAGCTCCTCTAGAATGTTTGAATGCTCCTAGGTGGTTGGTGCTTCCTTTCTTGGGTGACAAGTATCTCTAACACCCTTCAACTTCTTTACCATACATAGCACTTGGCAATGGATGTTACAAACTCCTTCCTCCTTGGTAACGTTCAAAATTCTACCATGTTGGACTTGTTTGTCTCCTCTACGGCGATGGCTTGGTGCTCAGACTATGACCCTTCATTCTCCAACTCTTCACCACTCAATATTCAAATGTTTTAGATTCACTTGTGAGTGATTGGTGCTTCTCCTTTCTTCCACAATGCCAAGTATCTTCTCAGCTCCTACATGTTGCAAATGGTATGTTATGTACCTTGTCTTCTCAGATTCACTTCTCCCAAACATTTCAACCAGACTCTCCTTCAAGTGGCACAAATTATGGATGTCCCTTCATTGCTTCTCCTTTAGAAAACTATTGGACTTTGTATGAAGTCTATTTGGCTCACCAAAAATATTCTTTGCCAATGTTGTAACTTCCTCAAACAACTCTTCACTTTCTCATGAAAAATGCTTCTCTTTTGATGTCCCAAAAAACTCTTTGGCTTCTCCAGTGGATGTGACATTATAGCTTTCAATAGTAGGTGGATTTGCTTTGGCTAAAATGGTGGCTAGTGCTTCTCCACTAGTGGCTCTCTTCCTTGACTCCGTTCTCAACCAATGGTGGCTTCTTCTTCAATATGGTGGCGCCTCTACGTTGGCTCGGTGGTTTTGCCACTTCTTTGGTGGCTCTTCTTCACCAAATTTTCTTGCAACTTTATTGACCCCTTTTGGTGTCTTTAGACACCTTTAATCCTTGTCTTACTTTTTGCACTATTCGGTCTTCTCTTTCCTTCAATAATATTTATAAAAATCTGCACTACTTTGGATTATAAAACAACATATACATTATTCTTTTTCTTTCTCCTTATTACTCCTTTTTCAAACAATATTTAACTCCTCTATTTGTTGTTGTATTTTGCAGATCCTAAGATAGCAATGATGCAATATTTTTCAACTTTGAAGTCTTCTTTATGCTACTTTAAAAACTCAAATGCAATGCTTACAAAAACTTAGAATAAACCAACTTTAATACTTGGATAAAAATATTTTTATTGCACCAATATTTCTAACCTCTTTGGCCTCCTTCGTAGCTAGCTCCTTGGTGATTTGATTCACCCTTTTGCTATCTCAAATTTGTAAATTTTGTAGCTCTCCTTTCTACTCAATTTTTACCTCAAACTTGTCAATTTTGTAGCTCTAATTGCTACCCGAATATCAGCTTGCTTGATGAAAAAATATTCTATAATTTGTAGCTTTGAATGCTGTCAATTCCTCCTTCACTTTGTTGTTCAAAGCTCTCTCAAATCTGCCCTAAATTTCTCCAAATCATAGCTCTCTTTTCTTCTTCTAATGCTGCCTAATTTTGCAACCCAAATCTCTCAAATTGCTGCTCCAAAATTTTGATTACTCCTCCTATATCTTGTTATCCAAGAATCTCCTCTATCTCCTTCAAATTGCTACCTTCTTTTGCTGTCAAGCCTTCCTTAAATTGGTTATTCTAGGGCACTTCAAAATCTACCCAAATCTTCTCCAATTTGCAGCTTTATGCCTTCTTCAATTTGTTATCTTGAAAATCATCAATCTTCTCCTTCACAAATCAGCCTTCAAAATCTTCGTGGCTATCCTCAAACTTCTCAAAACTATGGCCTCTTCAATTCTTCTTTCTCCTTCAATATTCTTGTCAATTTTGACTTCAAATTTGGCCTCTTTAGTTGGCCTCTTTCTCAAGAATCTGAATGTCTTGAGATCTTCAAAAATCCTTTTCAAAATTTGACAAACTTCTTTCCAAATCCTTCTTCCTTTTGGGCTTGTTGTTGAATGGCAATAATTATCCCAAATTCTTATTTTCAGAATCTTCTCTTGCTTGTAATATTCTATCATGAACTTTCTTCAAATCTCCTCCAATGGCCACTTCTTCAACTTCTTCAATAGGGATTTTCTAGCCTTCTTCTTCTTCTCCAAATTCTCTTGAGACCTCTTCTCTTGGGTCTTCTAATTCAATAGCTTCTCAATTATTTTCCTCAAAACTTCAATGAGACCTTTCCTTGGTCTCTCCAATCTTCCAACTATGGAAATTCTACAATGAGATCTCTTTCTTGGATCTCCAAATTCTATTGCTTCTCAAATCTGCAATAGGATCTTTTAGTAGTCCTCCTCTATCTTCAATCTTCAATATTCTATCTTCCAAAACTGGAAGTTCTTCAATATGACCTCTTTCTTGGGTCTCTTAAAACTTCAATATTTAGTCTTCAATATTCTATGGAGACCTTCTTCTTGAGTCTCCAATCTCCAATATTCTATGGGGACCTCTTTCTTGAGTCTCCTCTTTCTTCAATATTCAATAGGGCTCCTTTGGCCTCTTTCTCTCTTCTCAATATTCAATCTGGAATATTCTTCTCTCTATCAAAATTTTCAATAGGACCTCCTTCTTGGGTCTCTTAATCTCATTAATATCAAGGTCTATCTTCAAGACCTGTAAATTTCCTTCTATCCAAATTTGCTCTTGGAATAGGTAAATCTTCAATCTTCACTGGTTTTCCTTCAACATAGTGGAAAAATACTATCTTCTCTAGTTTTCTTTTCCAAAGGTAATTTCTTCAACTTCACTAGTTTCTCCTTAACCTGTGGAATTCTCCTTTGCAACTTAAAAACCTTTGCAAGACAAAACCTTGTTGTGTTTCTGATACCACTACTATATTTCTAAGCTAAGTACTTAAGATAAAATAACCACAAAATCTAAAATAAAGTTGCAATATAAAATATATGATAATGGTAATATTCTAAACATATAAAAATCATAAATAACTCATAGAATTACCATTAACAAATGCTCACAAAAATTGTATCTCCATTGAATAATCCATACTTCCACACACTCTCATTCTACAATATATGTCTTACACACACATAAACATATATAATGGAATGTGAATCTTCATATGGAGCACTCTTGACCTTCACTCTTCTAGAGACTCTTCATCTTCCTACTCTATGGACTCATGTGCACATGGACTATTATGCACATTTACATTACCAAAATACTTTGCACACTTTAATAATACTTGTGCATTTATTACATTGCATAAAGTAAATACTCACACTCTAATCTAGGACACTCTCCTAATCTAAAGATGTACCCAAGGTGGTACATTAGCATGTACCAAATAATTTAATATATTCCAACACATCCAAATTCATGCTTGAACAAACATTTAAACTCTAAGAAGAAATATTCTCAATCAAGGAAGAAGAGGAAAATACCTGATGGAAAATTTTGGGAACTTCACTCCTAGCACTAGAAATCACCTCAAGGATAATATCTTGAAGGAAATTATTTGGATTTGTGCTCACAATGCCTTCACCTCAGGAAATTTCAAATCACCACTCTCAATCCTTTTCCTGGTCGAAGGAAAATTTGAAATCTCAAGTACAGTTGAGTCACCATTCACAATCATTTTTACACTCAAGGGAGAATTTGAAATATGAGAGAAATCCTAGTCCCAAACAACATCTGAGGAAGAAAATCCCTATAGGGTTTTAATCAGAGATCCAGACTCATAAATAAAGCCAACACTCGTAGGGAGATTGTCCATCCCATGTCGAGTGATTTTCAAAGCCTTAAAATATTTGAGCCATAATTCAAAATTGAAATTAGGATTAGGAATGTTGATAGCTTTTGGTCGAGATGCACCACTTCCACCTCTTCCACCAAAAAAACTACCCCACCCTCTCCCACTCGATCTTCGTCCTATCTCAAAGGACCACTATATAAGTTTTAAGTGACTTTATTAATCTTATTAATAATAACTAAAATAATTTTATTATTTTAATTAATGATATACATTTTTAAAAAACTTTAAAATATTAGGTTTCTTCAAAAATGCCAATATGAAAATATTTGTGGTAAATATTGACTAACTAGAGAATCTAAAAATGAATGACAATCAAATTTCAAGATGTCATTGGAAGAGTGATCCTATGGTTAAAATATAGACATAAAAAATGACTTAATACTCCTAAAAATATTAGGTTGGTAAAAGTGGATAATTCATCATATATCAAAGTCTATGAATAACCTAAGGTTAAAGCAATTTTAAAAATAATTAATACATTATTAACTATGTTATGTCTAGACTACCTTAGTGATAAATTAATAAAAGAATTGCTTTGATCATGCAAAAATTACAAGTGTATATTGATTCTTTGGTTGTGAAGGGTGTTTAACTAGTTTAAAATCTAATAAATTTGACTAAAATCTAAATTGTTTTGTATACTTTATAACATAAATATATATATATTTTAAATTTTAAACATATAATAAAGTAAAACAATTGTTTAGTTATATGTTTAAAATGAAAATAATTTTAATTAAAAAATATAAAAAATTAAAACTATAATTGATCTAACAAGAAATGTAATGTTTTGTTATTTTGATGGAAGTGGCATCTAATAAAAGATATGCATAACTTTAGAAAACTAAGATTTTATTTTATTCTTATTAATAATAACTAAAATATTTTTTATATACTTTATAAATATAATGACTATCCTCGCATGATCATTGGTTATATACTAATTAATGAATTATACTTATATTTTTCTATAGAGCATGATACTGTTGATGTTCCTTGTGTATGCAAACCAGGTATATGTTGTGGAAAAGATGAATTGGTCGAAAGAAAAAAGTAAGAGGGAAGTGAATATTCGGCCAGTGAACACATATCACATAAATGCATAGGAAGAGGGTTGCATCGTATGTATATTTTATTTTGTGCTTTTATTGTTGTTTGGTTGAATGTGAATTCAATAATTCATTGGCAAGGAAGATGCTGAATGCATGAGAACCATGTCTTAATGAATTAATTTATGAATAATAGCTGGTAGTATGTTTTATTCTACTAAAGAATAAAATTATAAAGAAAATATATATAATAATAAAGGTAACCATTGACCAATATGTATTTTTGTGAGGTGAATGGGAAAAGTATACCACCATAAGCATATTTTAAGGGGCATCTTGTGTGGAGAATTATGCATAAAAAAAATACAACAACCATTCATGATGAGAAATGGATCTCCACCAAGGGGTTAAGAATAGAAAATGAGGAAATTTAGTGAGGTAGGAGGAAGCTAGTTTTCTATCTTCTTGATCTCAGTTTTGAAGTTGTTTTGGGGGTGACTAGAAAAGAGAAAAAAAGTGAAATAAAGGAAGTACATTAAAAAATAATGATAAGGTAGTGGAAGGCATAAAGTTTCAATTGCGTATTGCTTTACTTTTTAGGTTAGAATGTGTAATTCCTTTCCTATATTGTATGTTGTTGTTGTGCTAAATAACATCGAGTTTTTGGAGACCAGGGTTCCAATCCCTCGGGCCTCATAGTACTGTGGACGTGTCGCATCAGCATATCCAAATACATAAAAGGTTTACTCAATGTAACTAGAGGTTATAGTGACAATACGAAGTGATATTCAAACTCACGAAGAGGTGTAGAAAATTGTAATGAGCTACCGATTCCTCTAGTAGAATAAAAAAACTATGAGCCAGAATTAGTCTGAACTGATTAATTCATGATAATCCATTACAATATATAGCTTGGGAATGTAACCGATGAATCTCCCAAGTTAGTAAAATACAGAACGAATCTTCCAAGTGGGTAAATAAAAAAAATATATGAGAATCAAATGTTCTCAACATCACACCAAACCACCTAAATATTACCTATTACAACTGGAGATATTCATAGGGAATATTGCCCCATGAAAATAGAAAAACACACTAATAATAGAAATCAATAAAACTCCAACATACTCCCCTTGAAGTTGAGGGGACTGACAAGGAAGTTCCTCAACTTCAAAAATTGAGCTTTGACAACTCCCTTGGTGAAAAAATCTGCAATGTTGTCTTCAGTGCTACAATGATGCAATTCAATCACCTTCTTCTCGACCATGTCTCGGATGAAGT
Organism: Wollemia nobilis; assembly: GCA_028583015.1. NCBI lineage: Eukaryota > Viridiplantae > Streptophyta > Pinopsida > Araucariales > Araucariaceae > Wollemia > Wollemia nobilis. Next base: position 19,991,373 of record JAQPPZ010000521.1, read on the forward strand.
GATACTTCATATCAAAATGCTTTGACCTACTATGATTAACTAGATTATATGCTAGCTGAATAGCACTCATGTTATCACAATACAATGTAGTAGGACCATATTGTTGCTCTTCAATTTTTTCAAGGACTTTTCTCAACCACAATGCTTGAGCACTAGCACTTGTGATTGCAATGTATTCTACTTCGATGGAAGAGAGAGAAACTGTAGTTTGTTTCTTTGAGCTCCAAGTGATTAAACCAGAGCCAAGGATAAAACCATTACCTGATGTAGACTTCTTGTCATCTATATTACTCCCCCAATCTGAATCACTAAAACTAAATAATTTTACATCTTTATTTTTACAATAATGGATGCCAAAATCCATTGTACCTTTTACATATCTCAGTATTCTTTTTGCAGCTTTCATGTATAATTTAGAAGGGTCACTCATATACCTTGATACAAGTGATACAACACATGCAATATCTGGTCTAGTGTTGATGAGAAACATCAAACTCCCAACCATACTTCTATATGTGGTCACATCAACTTTTTCAGTTCCATCATCCTTACTCAACAATTCACCATGAGCTATTGGTGTTGCAACATGTTTACAATTTTTCATCCCAAATTTTTTTAACATATCATTGGCATATTTGTTTTGACAAATGAAAATTTCACTATCACTTTGATACACCTCCATACAAATAAAATAGTGCATCAAGCCTAGATCTTTCATCTCAAATTCATGCATCATGGCATTCTTGAATTCATCATTCAACTTAGGATTACTACCTAAGTAAATCAAGTCATCCACATATAAACAAACAAGGAGAATGTCATTACCTTATTTCTTATAGTATAAGGTTGGCTCACTCTTGCTTCTCACAAAACCATATTGACTAAAGTACCCATCAATTCTTGAATACCAAGCTCTTAGAGCTTGATTAAGACCATACAAGGCCTTATTCAACCTGTACACAAGATTATCCTTACCTTGAAATACAAATCCTTGAGGTTGTTGCACATAAAACTCCTCATCCAAGAATTCATTCAAAAAAGCACTTTTTAAATCCAAGTGATCTACATTCCAGCTTTTATGAGCAACAATAGAAAAAACCATCCTCATTGTTTATTGTCTTGCAACTGGAGCAAAAGTATCCTCATAATAAATGCCATACCTTTGTGTGAACCCCTTGGCCACAAGTCTTGCTTTGTGTCTCTCTACACTTCCATCAAAATTATATTTTATTTTGTAGACCCATTTAGAGCCCACAACTTTCTTGCCTTTTGGAAGCTCAACTAGCTCCCAAGTATCATTCTTCTTGATGGAGTTCATTTCTTCTTTCATTGTCTTCATCCATACATCATTAGTACATGCTTATTCATAACAATATGGTTCTAAATCAACAAGAGATATTAAAGCATAATTCACAACATCACCTTTGGGATTACCATCATTTTCATCACCATACATATGCATGTTTTGAAGTCTTTTCACCATTTGATCTACCTCTTGTTCTTGACCTCTTGAAACTCTTCTTTAAAAATTTGTATCTAACATTTGAGAGGATGGATGATTTTGTTGGAGCTTTTTACTTTTCAACACATTACTTGGAGAATATTCACTCCATAGTGTGAAATCTTCATTTGTTTGAATAGTAATCCTTCGATAAATGTCACTTAAGCTTCTTACCTTCCTTGGTGGACTTGAACTTGCACTTGAAACTGAAGAACTAGATGAGGGTCTGCTTGGTAGAGAACTAGATGAAGGGCTTCTTGTTGAAGAGCTAGATGAGGGGCTACTTGGTGGATTAATAACATTTGGAACTAAAACATTAGTGGGCTGCTCATCATCATCAATAATACCACCAGTCAAAATAGATTTTGACTTCTCAATATGGCCTTTTTGATGACCATAAACTCCCCCTTCATAAAAAATCACATCTCGAGATACGACAACCTTGTGTGTATTTGGATTAAAGAGCCTATATGCTTTGGTATTTTCAAAATACCCAAGGAATATGCATGCTTCACTTTTGGGATCTAACTTCTTCCTTTTTTCATCAGGAACATGTGCATAAGCCAAGCAACCAAAAACTCTGAAATGACTTACAGTTGGTTTCCTTCCATACCATGCCTCATATGGAGTGATGCCATCCAAGCTAGAACTAGGATTCCTATTCAAAATATAAATGGAATTCCTTACTACATTAGCCCAATACATATTAGTTAATCTCTTTGTTTGTAGCACGCTTCTTTCCATATTTACCACTATTCTATTTTTACGCTCAACCACACCATTTTGTTGTGGTGTGTAAGTAGCTGTGAGTTGCCTTCTAACACCACAATATTTACAAAATTGAAGAAATTCATTTGAACAAAATTTTCCTCCCCTATCAGTCCTTAAACATTTTACATAGTGCCCACTTTGATTTTCAACATGATTTTTAAAATCTTTAAAACAATCAAATGCCTCATCCTTTGTCTTCAAAAGATAAACCCAACACATTCTTGAAAATTCATCTATGAAGGTGAGGAAGTATGAATTCTTACCAACACTTTGAGTCTGCATTGACCCACAAATATCAGAATGCACCAATTGAAGGGGATAAGTGGCTCTCCATGCTTGGCCTTTTGGAAAATTCATCCTTGAGTGCTTGCCAAAAGCACATCCTTCACACACACCTTTTTTATCATTAATTTTAGGTAGCCCATATACCATCTCTTGAGAAACCATTTTCCTCAAACTGGGAAAATTTACATGGGCAAATCTTAAGTGCCATAGCCAAACTTTGCTATCAATGGCTGCACATGCAAAATCATTATTTTCTTCTCCAAATTTTAGAGGAAACAATCTATTCTTGGTCATGGGAATGGTAGTGACGTGTCTATGCCCACGATTCTTATCAAAAATCTCACACTTATTGTTTTCAAACACAAGCTTAAAATTATTTTCCATGATTTGCCCAACACTCAACAAATTATGTTTTAAATTTGGAGTGTAATAAATATCAGTCACTTTATTCTTACCTTAATTAGTGTGTATTTACATGGTTCCTTTGCCTTCAACTTGCAATATTTTATCATATCCAAGCTTGATATTGGACTTGTAGGAATTGTCAATTGCAGATAGCAACTCCTCCTTACCGGTCATGTGATTGGAACATCCGATATCAAGAATCCATGTCTCATTCATATTTTGATCAGATTTGTCATATGACAAAAAAAAAATTGATGAGTCCTCCTCCTCACTATAATGTGCATTATTTCTTCTTCCTCCATGTGATGCTTTCAATCTACAATAATTTTGAAAGTGCCCACACTTGTTACAATAGTAACATTGCTTGTTACTTCTTCCTTGATAGTTATTTCTTCCTCTTTAATGACAGCCACCTCTTCCTCTTTCTTGGAAGCCACCTCTTCCTCCTCTTGGATAAAACTACCTCTACCTATTGAAGAAGATCTACCTCTTCCTCTTCCTTGGCCTCTTCCTCTTGAACTAGATTCATCTTCTTTGGATAAAAATGCTTTTTCTTCCATTCCCCCAACATTTGGAGTTGAAGAAAATCTCTCCTTATGGGACATTAAGGAACCCATGAGCTGATCATATGTGAGAGTAGTCAAATCCTTACTCTCCTCAATTACAATGTATACTTGGATCCATTTGGGTAAAAGTGTCCTCAACACTTTCTTTACAATGACTTCATTATTCACTTCTTCACCAAGAGTCTTCATTTTGTCAACACATGCTTTGGCTCTCGTGCAATAGTCTCCAACCTTTTCATTTTCCTTCATCCTGAGATTTTCAAACTCCATTTTTAGAGTTTGCAATCTCACTTGCTTGACTTGAGTGTTGCCTTCATATCTCTCTTTTAGAGCTTGCCATGCATCTTTGGCTGATGCACAACTTGCAATCCTTGGGAAAATGCTCTCATACAAGGTTGTTTGCAAGTAGAATATTGCAAGACTATTCTTCTTTTGTGCCTCTCTTGTTTTTTGTCTATCGGCAACGGGAACAGTACTCCAATCGGTTGGCTCTGTGTAGCCATCCTCCACAATCTCCCAAGCACCTTTGCTAATGAGCAAGTGCTTCATCTTGATTGACCAGTAGTAATAGTTGTCTCCTCTAAATTTTGGGAATGGGACATTAATGTTGCCATTTGCCATTTTACAAATCAATGGTGCAGCTCCTTCCTTACTCGCTGGTGGACTTTCAATCCCAATGATTGTTCTTCAAATGCAGCAGACAACGCTGAATTCCAATGATTACAGAAGCACGTGCTAATGTGCACATCAATTTTTTTTTTTTTTAAACAAAATAATTACTTCCACTATATTCTAAAGTTGATGTTACCAAGTGTTACAAATTCCAAAAATAATATCCATATCTACTAAATCAATACTTGATGCTTAAACTAATGTAAAAAAGAATAAATATATATTTTTTCTTTCTGATTGTTTTTTATCAAAAGTCAAGCTGTCATCTTCATTTCACTATAAACAGCAACTACTCGGAAATATGTCTTCTTTAAGTACAGCTCGGGAGAGGCGGAACTCTTAAGGCGTCAAAGACCAATGTCGCGACGTCTAGACTAAACCACAATTAAATGTTTATTTTTCCTTCCTCTCAGACTTGGAAATCTATCTTACTTTTGTTTAAACTGCCGGCCAGCATTCCCTTTTTCTTCCTAAGACTGAACGACTTTCTCCTTACCTTCTGGTCTTCATTTCGTTCATGGGAGTAGATAAGTTTGTGTTGCAGTCCAGGGGATTTTCTGTGAGCCAGATACGTCTCCGAGGCCGCGTGTCCGACGCCATCCCTGAAGGACTGCTGCCTCCACTGGTTATTTAGCAGCGGCTGCAAATGCGCCCCTTCCTCGTCCAGCGATAGGTGCCGGGAGAGTGCCTCCTCGCTCTTCAAATTCTCCCGCAGGAAAAGCGATAGGTGTGGGGAGAGTGCCTCCTCGCTCTTCAAATTCTCTCGCAGGAAAGCGAGCGAGGACGGTTCGGGCACCGAATTTGGCTCCGCGAGCTTGCAAATACCTTCGCTCACGCCGTCCTGAAACAACACAAAAAAAAGTCTTAAGGTTTCTCTCAAACATGAATCTGATACCACATGTGAGCGAGAATTAGTCTGAACTGATTAATTTATGATAATCCACTACAATATAGAGTTTGGGAATGTAACTGACGAATCTCCAAGTTAGTAAAAGACAGAACGAATATTCCGTGGATAAAGAAAAAAATATATAAGAATCAAATGTTCTCAACATCACACCAAACCACCTAAATAATACCTATTACAACTGGAGATATTCATCATGAAAATAGAAAAACACACTAATAATAAAAATCAATCAAACTCCAGCATAAACATCGAGTTTAATATACTGGTTACTCCATAACTTCATAGAATGATAGAGGGCTGCCATTCCAAATTATTGCATGCAAAGTAAGCTAGAATATTTATTTTCCTTTAAGTGAGAAATCGTTATAAGGAAACTATGGATAAATTTGTATGGCTGAGTGAGTTTTCTGAAATTGAGAATTGTATTAAAGTATTGCTTGTGGTGCTTTGGTAGTCTGGAAGGAATACTCTGTAGCTAAACTATTACTCCTTTTGCATTTGAGAAATGAGTTTTCATTTTGTATTTAAGATATATGCTAAATGAGGGTGAAAGAGGATTCAAAAGATAGCATCTGACTAAAAGTAAGGGTAGGTTGAATGCTTTACTGAACTTGGAACCATAACTTTCCTTTGCACATGAGTTGGAGTAATATTGAATTTAAGTTTTGTGCTCGTTTGCACCGAAATGATGTTTACAAAATTTTTGACTATAGTTCAACAATTCCAATTTTATTTTGGTTGATGTATGTCTGTTATTGCATGGGATATGGGTAGATAGAATGCATGCATGATAATAAAAGGCTGATTCTGATCCCAAAAGCCCCTATAATTTTCTCAATAGTAATATGAGAAACCCACAGAGAAACTATCAAAGGATATACAACAAGTAACTATAGTGGAAAAGAAACCATCTTCGATGTCTAAACCTGTTATGGAATGTTTACATCAAGGTTTTGTTCCAGCATAATGGTGCTTTATGAACTTTTGAAATCATTCAATTGGGAGATTATGTCTTCACCAGAATGTAATTTTTACCAAAATTTAAATAGTGTCTCAAGGGAAGACATGTTAACATACTAGTTGGAATTATAAACCTTCTATTTACAGCTTTCATAGGGGAGATTTGGGCTAATTGTATTAGTGCATCCAAAGATTGTGGATTTATTTTCTTTGACCATATTCCATTTGTACATATTATAAGATCAAACAAAGTGTAGAGAATTAGATGATAATGGGAAATACAATTTGCTCTTTCTGTAAAATTGTGGAAGCGAATTCATGTTATGATGATGTATATTAGAAAACTAATGCTATAGTAAACCGGGAGGATTATATACAACATATGTCACCAAAACTAGGTGGTTGTTGCTAATTATCTTGTATGAAAACTTAGGAAATGTATGATCTTATTATTTCTTTATTTTACTTAAATAAATGTTAAATTTTGGTGTTTATTCCATAAATCATTGATTGGAATTGTATTATGTTATTACAGTGCAAATCATATCTTTTCAATTCTTGTAAATACATATTTTATTAATATGAGAAATTTATGGTGTGAATGACTGAAATAAATTTATATAAGATAACTATTTTCCTATTGTAAAAGGATGTGGAAACATAGGTTTCATTTGGAAATAATAGTTATACTCCAAAAATTATAATTGTGTTGTTTTTGAACACCAAAAACCTTAGAAACAACAAACTGCTATTGTGTGAGACTGGATTACAATTCTCTTTTATAGCTAATAGCTGAAAATGTATGACCCAGTGGTTGAACCGAGTGTTTTTAGCTGAGCTGCATTGGTTTATGGAATGAATTAATAATTTAAAAATAAAATAGCATTATCATTGTGATAGTAGATAGGATGTATATCAATGTTTGGACCAACTCTAAAGTATAATGTTGGTAGAAAACCCAATTGGCAGGTAAGTCAAATTGATGTATTAAATTTAACAGATTAAGTATAGATGTTGAATTTATATACTCTTTCTTTGGCCAATTGGAAAATTATACCTTTGGTTATGAAAGTAAAAGGAAGGACTTCATGAAAAATTGGATTGCATATCCAACATTTTATTTATAAATATTAGTAATAATTCACAGAATATATTGACTTTTATGAAAGGAATTAAACCTAATTTTATCAGAGTAACTACAAAAATGATAATATAATAGTTTAGAGAAAATAAAGTAAAATACCTTAGGCTTCTATGGTATATCTAAAAAAGATTTTTGTATGGAAAAGAAATTGAGATCATTCAGGATATAAGTTTGGGATAACTAAATTAGCAAGATTGCATTTATTTTAATAGGATTTTAAACTTTTAAATCATTTCCTGAAATGTAAGGATCATTGAGAAGGGATGATAAATTTTATTTTCATTTTTAAAAGATTCATCGAAAAGGCATGGAAAATTAAAACACCCTATGTTGTTGAGATGCTGGTTGCACACAACCGATTTCAAGAGCAATTGCAATTTGACATAATTGGTCAGAACACATGACTCAGTAAAAAATTATAATGAGAAGGCAGTATGGGATGCATTCTCCATATTGCTTCTTGGTAGTACTGTGATAAGTCCAATGATCATTTTACTTAGCTGGACTAGCCTTGACGTTTGGTATGGAACAAATGATTGAGAGTCACAATGAGAATGTGTGATCAAGACCAAGGTCAGGGTATTGACATGGCTCTAGTTAACTCCAAGAAGGGGAAAATCAACTAGATACTAGCATATGTACACTGATCCCTTGCAAAATTAAAATAGAATAATTTAATCGGTTAGATCATGGATTCACAAATACTAAGGGATGGGGAAAGAAAGCATCCCCCTCTAGGTGTTATGGACCCTAGAGGATAACCCCTATCATGGATAGATCCTCATGCTAGAACATGAGGATTATAAATGAGACAAGTTGACTCCACTAATGGCATCTTCATGGGATTTGGCCAATCTCATCCACTTGGGTGGTTGTATGTAGCAATATTGAACCCAAAAGTGGTGTAATATGCCTATAATAATCAAATATTATGTTAATGATTTATTGGCTGAATCAAATATTGCTATGAATCTAAAAAAATTCTTATAAACAAAACTATAGTTTGAAAATGAAAAAAATTTACCCCCTTGATAACTTTTGCCATTTTAGTGGTACAACCAAGTGAGTAGACTTGGGTTATTATATATGGTATTAGGTGGAAGTGATTCTAAGTTGTATACTCTAATTGTGAAATTTATGTAGAGTAATACAAAACTAATAATTTACCTCTTTCACCTACAAGTCAATGGCACGAATTTTGCGAGGTGGGTCTTCAAAAAATCCTACGGGAGGTAGGAAGGAAGAAACCGCTAAAAGAACTATTTTTTTTTATTTTTATTTAATTTACATGGTGGAATCGGTAGCCGCCACGAATCCGGGCAGGCTGTCCAACTTTTATGGCTGCCACAATATTCTGCGTTGTCCGCATCAAAAGCCGCCACACAAATCTTCGCGTAGTCCACCCCTATAACCACCATGCCACAATCATTTTAAACCTTTTACGCCGCTGAAAGCACCAAGAAAGGGACAAGCGTTCAGTCCGAAAAGGCCCGAGATTTGAACCTTGGACCTCGGCCCCCCTATGAGGTTTGGATGAACCAATTGGTCTACACATCGGACCTTGCTAAAAGAACTATTAAGGGACCAAGGTCAGGAATAAGATGAGAAGGTTCTCAACATGAAAAAATGATGAAATGATTGAATGAACCTCCTCCAAATAAACCTGTTAGAGAGGAGGGAAACCTTGTAAAAGTTGTACAATTATTGCAAACTCACATGGAACAAAAAAAAGAAAGAGATGACCCAAAAAAATTCATATGGCTCAGCAATAAGAATTTATTGTCCAACAACAATGAGTCATAGAAGACTTGGCTAGGGGAAGAGAAACTAGATTAGGTAGGGCAAAGGAAGTACCTAGAGAACCTAAGGGATCCAATAATGGAATGGCTAGGGTGAGTAAATAGTTGGATACGAACCTGAAAAAGGTTGTAATATTCAAGTTTACTGGAAAGGGTGATGGTGATTCAAGGAAAATTGGTTAAGTAAACTAGAGTCATACTTTTCTCTAGTAGTTTTATCCTTTGAATCTAAAATTACATTGGCAATTATGAACATGACTGAAGTAGCCCTATATTTTTGGAAATCTCATAAGAAAGGGCATAATATGGAAGTTGTAGATCTCATATGGGAGGAGCTTTCCAAAGAATTCAAGGATAGATTTTTGACTAAGCAATATTATGTGGATAAATTTGGGAAGTTTTCTAATTTGTGTTAGGAAAACATGTCAGTGCATGATTACCACCAAAATTTCATTCAACTATTAATATATGCATCTCAATATGAAAGCAATGAAGTAATGAAGACTCAAAAATTTATTCTGGGATTAAATCCTAGAATCATGATGGTGGTAAATGTGCACAACCTTGATAATCTACCTACTACTTTTAATTTGGCAAGAAAAGAGGAAGCCAATAAGGAAACTATAAAGACATGTTTTAACTATAAAAAGCTACTTGATAAGGAAAAAAATAAACTTAGAAAGTGGAAAAATGTTGGGTTTATGATATGGGAGAAATATCAAAACAAGAAATCCAAAGGAGAAGAGAAAAATAGGTAAGGTAGAAGAAATAAACCTAACTATTAGGATGGTAAGTCCAAGAGGGATGGTAGAGAGTTTCCAAAAGACCGAACCAAAAAACAATAGGTTAGGAAAGGACTAAGGAAACTACACCTTTGGATAGAAATGAGAATAATAATCGAGGAAATAAAGATCCACAAAATAGATGCTATATTTGTCAAGGAGCTAATTATGTCAATAAATTCCCCCATAGAGCTGATCAATGTTAGAAATCCCTAGAAGAGGCTATTTATAGGATCTTTGTAGCCACAGGTAGTTCTAAACTTGATGGTCAAATTACTCCTTTCTTAATAAATGGATTTTTTTATAAAGATGTGCTAATTTTGATAGATAGTGGATTAACTGATAGCTTTATCTCTACTAGATTAGTGAGAGACATACCTGGTAGACCTGGGTTTTTATCCAATGGTTGGAAGGTATATTACGGTTCAAGGTAAACCTACCAAGTTAACAAATGCTTGTTTGACCCTCAAATCACTTTACCACAAGGAAAAAATAATTGGCATATGTATGTGGTACCTTTCTGGGAGTTGACTGGTTAAAGTTGCATAGGGCTCTTCTAAATTTTGAAGAGAGGTAGATAGAATTTATGGATGAGTCTAGTCAAAGGAATAGGATTTACTCTTTGATAAAATATAAGTTAAACCACATTTATTGTCTATAATGTAGATAAAGAAAGTTATTAGAAAGAGGGAAATGATATTCATAGTTAAGATGAATAAGAAAGAGGAAATTGAAATGGAATTCGACCTCTTCCAAAAGCATCCTATATTGGGAGAATTCAAGGATTTGTTTTCAAAGGACCTTCCAGGGTTACCTCCTTAGAGAGAATTTTATTTTTCTATTGAGTTGCTACCTGGAGTTGTGTCTATTTCAATGGCACCACATAGAATGACTCCCATAGAGCTACAAGAGCTCAAAATATAACTTTAGGATTTGCTATAAAAAAATGCTAATCAAGCCAAGTGTGTCACCTTGGGGAGCTCCTATCTTGTTTGTTAAAAATAAATAGTATACCTTGAGGATGTGTATCAATTATCGGATGCTGAATAAGATTACTATTAAAAATAGGTACTTGTTACCTAGAATTGATGATTTGTTTGACCAATTGAAAGTAGAAACCATCATCTCAAATATTGACTTAAGATCTGTTTTTCATTAGTTGAGGATATGAGAAGAAGACACTTCTAAAACAACATTTAGGACAAGGTATGGATATTTTGAATTTATAGTCCTACCTTTTGGGCTAACTAATGCCCCAGCTGCATTCATGAATCTCATAAATAGTGTTTTTAGAGAGCAGTTGGACCAGTTTGTGCTCATATTTTTGGATGACATACTTATATATTCCAAGAACAAGGAGTAACATGATCAACATATGAGAATTGTGCTTGATATTATTAGAAAAATTTGATTATATTAAAAATTATCAAAGTCTGAGTTTTACACTCCATAAGTACAGTATTTGGAACACATTGCCTCTACTAAGGGGATTAAAATAGATCCTAAGAAAATAGAAGCAATTATTGATTGGCCAGCACCTACTAATGTGATAGAGGTGCAAAGTTTCATTGGTATTATAGGATATTATAGGCGATTCGTTAAAGTATTTTGAAGAATTGCCCAACCCATTACAAATTTTCAAAGGAAAGGTAAAGGCTTCAAATGAATAGGGCAGTGTCAAGAGGCTTTTCAAAATTTAAAAGAAATATTGAGAACCACACTGATACTATAATTGCATTATCCTAATAAGCAGTTTATAATGTGTACAAATGCATCAATTGAAGGGTTAGGTGGGGTTTTAACCCAAAATAATGTGGTTATTGCTTATGAGTCTAGGAAACTTAAGAGACATAAGGTAAATTATACCACTCATGATTTGGAGTTGGTAGGGATTATACATGCCCTAAAGATTTGGAGACACTATTTTTTGGGAAAACCATTTGAATTGAAGACAAATTACCAAAGTCTAAGATACATATTTACTCAACCCTTATTGAATGCCAGAAAAAGATGCTAGCTAGAATTTTTAGCTGAGTATTATTTTGGTATTGGGTATATAAAGGGTAAGGAGAATAAAGTCATCGATGCTCTGAGTAGGAGAGGGCACATAACTGCAATTTCAAAATGCCATTATGATCGATTAGACCAAATTAAATTATTGCAAAAAAAGGATGAATTATGCTAGTCCTGCAATGTTTAGGTTGAGTAAGAACTTGGAAGGATAAAAAAATTGTATTTAAATATGATCTTCTATTTTATAAGAACAAATTGATAGTACTAAGCATAGGTGGGTTGAGAGAAACAATCCTTAAGGAGGCACATAATACTCCTTATTCTGTGCACCTGGGAGGGATAAAAATGCATGAGAATTTGAGAAAAGCTTAACATACTAGCCAGGAATGAAAATGGATATCACTAATTATGTGTCCAAATGTTTAGAATGTCAAATAGTGAAAGCAGAACATCTACATCTAGTTGGAAAGTTGTAGCCACATGAGATACCTACACAAAAATGGTAAGTGGTATCAATGTATTTTATCATGGGATTGCCTAAAACAAGACTCAGGCATAACACAATTTTGATAGTTGTGGATAAGTTAACCAAGGTTGCACATTTTATACTAGGTAATGTGCAAGATGACGCATTAGTAGTAGCTAGTAAATTTTCAAGGGAAGTGGTAAGAATACATGGATTTCCAAAAGTTATAATCTCTAATAGAGATTCTTGCTTCACCTCTAAATTTTGGTAAGCATTGCATGAGGCATTGGAAAAAAAATAAATATTAGTACTACTTATCATCCTTATATGGATTTGCAAATTGAGAGGGTGAATTAGGTATTGGAAGATATGCTAAGAATGTACTGCATGGACCAGCATACAAAGTGGGAAGACTATTTACACCTAGTAGAATTCATATATAATAACAGTTGTCATGCATCACTAGGTATGGCACATTTTGAAGCTCTTTATGGGAGACGATGCAGATTTGCCTTATCTTGGGATAATCCCAAATATTAGGTAGTGATCATACAAAAAATTGTGAAAGAAATGGAATATCAATTGAAAATAATTCAACAAAAGTTGAAAAAGATTACAAACCACCAGAAGAGCTACACGAAGCTTAAAATATCACTAAGGAAATATTATGTGGAAGAAAAGGTATTCTTAAGGGTGAAACCAACTAAAAGTTCCATAAAATCTTCCAAACTTGACTCCAAATATGTGGGTCCATTTGAAATTGTGGCTAATATAAGCTTTGTTGCTTATAGACTTGCTCTACCGCCAAGCCTGTCCAAAATTCACAATGTCTTCCATGTGTCCCTCTTTAGAAAATATATTCCTAATTCTACTCATGTTTTGTATGTCTCCAAATTGCAAATGACCGATCCACTAAATATTGAAGTTCGACCTGTTCACATACCTAGTTTTAGAACTAATAATCTTAGGAAGAGAAGCATAGAGCACTATCGATTCCAATGGGACCACTACGTAGTTATAAATTCCATGTGGAAAGACATGGCAGTTATGTAGCAATTTCCTTATCTGTTTGATTAGATATATAATTTTTCAAAACATTTCATATGATTTGATGATATGTATATATGTAAATGGATATGAGACTAGATACTAAGTAGAGTAGCTTATGTTTTCTTGTGTTACTAAGTAGAGTAGCTTATGTTTTCTTGTGTTACTAAGTAGAGTAGCTTGTATATGTTTTGTATTACTAAGTAAAGTAATTTTGAACATGTGATGGTATATGTTTTGATTGAATGCAATATGACATATTATATGATTTGGTTATATGCCCAAATATGAGTAATTGTGAATTTATGATGATTGGGATATTTTGTGTGAAATGGGAACAATGAATTTATTGAATTAATTTTGGCATTTACAAAAAAAATAGTATATGCAAAAGTATTTCTTTTGATTAACCTTGTCTAAAACACAGGGACTATGTTTATTTTTAATGGGGTAGGATGTAATGACCCTCCTTGCATGATCATTGGTTATATATTAATTAATGAATACTTATATTTTCTTATAGAACATGGTATTGTTGACATTCCTTGTGTATGCAGGCCAGGTATACGTTGTTGACAAGATGAATTGATTAGTGAAAAAATGTAAGAGGGAAGTGATGATTTGGCTAGTGAACACAAGGAAGTTCACAATATTTTATATCACATAAATACATGGGAAGTGGGTTGCATCGTATGTGTATTTTATTTTGTGATTGTAGTTTTGTTTGACTGAATTTAGAATTTAATAATTCATTGGCAAGTAACATGCTAAATGCATAGGAGCCATGTCTTATTGAATTAATTTATGTTGGAAATATGAACATAATTTGTTGTCATTGATGTCAAAGGAATACTAAGCAGATGTCAAAGGAATATTCAGCAAATGGTTCATGGTTTATTTTCTAAGAGGTAAGGATATAATATTTAATTTAAATATTATATGGCCGAAGCAACAAAAGAGAAGCAAGAAGGATAACAAGATCATAATATTTGGGTAAAAGAAAAGGTTGAAAAAATATCTCCGTTCCATGGTGATTGAAAGAAAATAATAAGGTTATAATGGAAAATTGCTAAGGTGATAATGGCAAAAGGTTTTCCTAAAAACCTAAGGAAGTTTATATTTTATTTTAATTGGAAAGGCCCAAAGGACATTTAAATATTTAATTATAATATTTAAATTCACTTTGAATTTAAAATAATTATAATTAAAATATTATTTTCGAAATGAAAAGTCCAATATTCCTATCCGTCGACGTGAAGGTAAATACCTTTGAAAGGTATATAAATAATAGCCTTGATCAAAGGCTTAGTCAATAATTCGAATTCATGCAATATATTGAGTGTGCTTGTCGATCGAACATGGAAGCAGGAAGGAGTGTGCACAGTGCTATCCCAGTGGAAGAGGAAGATATAAAGGAGAAAGGTACCAAGCTCATAGACCCATCCAAGACGGGTAGCCCAGATGGCGCTTGGCTTGGGTGCGAAGTCGCAGCAGAGGAGAGGTCTCGGGTTCGAGACTCTATAGTAGTGGAAGGAGGAAGCCTTTTTGTTTAAAGGCTTTTGGTGGTAGTGTAGGGAATAAGTGTGCACAGGTACACTTAGGTCCCACGTGAGCATCCAGCTCATACGGTAGGTTGACCACGGTGAGGGTGCTGGAAGGAAGAGAGTCGCGGGTTCAAACCTCATGCTCACCATTTTGCAAGGCAGAAAGGACAAGCATTTTTGCATGGACACGTTGCAAGTGGAGGAAAGAAGATAATTAATTTTTTCAAAGGTATGAGGGCTTAAATTTATTATTATAAAGTATTAAAATATTATGCTGTGTGGAGAAATAAGGAGTAATAGAGTTTAGTTGGTTTATGATTTTGAAGTCAAAATTTTGGAGTAATAAGGTGTTAAAAAAGAATATTATTTTGTAATATGCTTTTCAATATGTTGAATATTAAATTGAAGGTATTGGAGTAATAAGGTGTAAAAGGTAATGTTATTGTTTTAGAGGGAATTTGTTAAGAGAACTTGTGTGGGTTAATGCATGGTCCTTGAGAACAATAAAATAATTATTTTCAGAATTCTTTGAGCATAATATTGGAGAAAAATATTAAGGACAAATATTTGCTATCTAACCCTTGTGATTGGCAAAGAGAGTGGTTATGATTAAAACAGGTGTTTGAGGTCAGATCTTCTTCAAACAAGAGGTAAGGGCACATTATCCTTGTGAGTGATTGTTGGATGTTGTGAATGCTGAGTTGGAGAGAAAAGGGTTGTTTGATAAGCATTGTTGAGTTTGATTGTTAAAGGTTTTTCTGAGTGAAGGTTGATGATAAAAACCTTGTTTGATAAGCATTGTTGGAAACATTGAATGAACCTTCATATGCATGATTAGGGTTTGTGCAAGAACATGAGTATCATTGTTATGTGAAGTTGAAGAACTATCCTGAACTAAGGTTTGTGCAAGATCATGAGTATCATTGTTATGTGAGATTGTTTGATAAGCATTGTTGGAAATAATTGAGTGAGGTTTCATATGCTTGGACTAGGGTTTGTAAGCAAGGAGTGTTTCATTGAGTGATTGGTTGAGTGGAGTTGATTGAGCCTAGTCAAGTGGAAGTGTTGAAGTGATAGTTCTAGTTATGTGAAACAAATTTTTCTATATTCTAAATTGATTTGAGAAAGAGATTGAAAGTGATTGAGCATTGTTGTGAGTGTGAAGCATATTGAGTCTCTAACAATTATCTATATGTTTTCTGAGATTGAACAAGATTCTATGTGAAGCTTGTTTGTGTGATTAAAGAGGATTTTGTGTTATATTGAGTTGAGTTGAGTAAGTTCTAGTGAGAAGCTTGATGATGCAGATTTGAGGTAAGTCTTGGTGAAGACTTGTTGAGTAGATTGGACAAGTTCTAGTGAGGACTTGTTGAGAAGATTTGAGGTAAGTCTTGGTGAAGACTTGTTGAGCAGATTGGACAAGTTCTAGAGAGGACTTGTGGATAGATTAGTGTGAGCTTTTGTGGAATCTTACAAGGCATATTTGAGACAAGTCTTTGAGAAGACTTGTGAGCAAAGTTGATTGATTGATTTGTTCAAATATTGAGTTAAGGTTTGGAGCAGATCTAGAAGAGTTGATTTGTGATTGAGTCAAGATTTGTGTTAAGGCTTGAGGACAGATTTGAGGATAGAGTTTGGTGTAGATTTGAGGATAGGTTTGTGCCAGACCAGAGACAGAGATTGAGCAGATTTGTGCTAGATCGAAGGATTGTATTTAGTGCAAAGCAGAGATAGAGATTGAGAAAATTTGTGCTAGACCGAAGGACTATGTTTAGAAGATCAGAGAAGAGATGAGCAGATTTGTGCTAGACAAGCTAGTTTAAGCAAAGAGAAGAATTGAGAAATACTAGCCGAAGTATTTAGTGAGATCAAAGATAGAGATTGAGCAGATTTGTGCTAGACCGAAGGATTGTGTTTAGTGCATATCAGAGATAGATATTGAGAAGATTTGTGCTAGACCGAAGGACTATGTTTAGTTCATATTTGAGATAGAGTTGAGAGTAAGCTTTGGAGGTGATAGAGTATAGAGGATGACAGTCTCCAGTGGATAGAGGTCCATTAGCTAGGGTAGTGAGGATAGGTATTTTGAGTGAGGATAGGAGTCTTCAGTGGATAGAGATCCATTAGCCAGTGTAGTGGAGGCAATAGTTCTTCTAGAAGATCACCAACCATAGTAGAGGAGAAGGAGTTCTCCTGTGGATAGAGATCCACAAACTAGTTGAGGATATTGGTGTCTCCTGTGGATAGAGATCCATGAACTTGATTAGGGGATTGGTGTCTCCTTTGGATAGAGGTCCATAAACATTGTAATAGGGAAAGGTTTCCCAAGAGATTTGTTGAGAAAATTTTAGTGAAATATTTTCTCCGTGGAGTAGCCCACATTGGGTGAACCACGTTAAATTGGTGTCTCAATTGTGTATGGTGATTTTTGCATTGCTTTGATTACTATTGTTGATATTGCTATTGATATATTGCATAATATTGATTGGGAAATAAAAGTAAAAAGTGGTCTTATACTTTTCACCCCCTCTCAGTATAAGCTTGTGTTCTTCAATTGGTATCAGAGTCGGTTCCTTCGGAAATGTTTAACAACTTGAAGGAAAATATTACAAGAACATATATGGATTCTAAGAGTGGATCCTCATATAATTCAACACCATTGTTTGATGGAAGTGATTATGTATTATGGAGTATGAGAATGAATATTCACCTGATGGCACTTGGAAATGAAATATGGGAAGTAGTTGAAAATGGATACACACCACCAGCTACTCCACCTACAGATAAATATGGTAAGCTTCTACATCATTAAAATTCAAAAGCAATGAATGCAATTTTGAAAGGTTTGCATAGAACAAATTTCATAAAGGTTATGCATTGCAAATCAACAAAAGAAATTTGGGATAAGTTGCAAAGCATATATGAAGGAGATAAAAAGGTCAAAAAGGTAAAGTTGTGAAATCTCAAGGGATAATTTGAAGATCTAAAAATGAAGGATGAGGAAAATATTAGTGCTTATCTACTTCATGTAGATGAGGTTGTTAACTCCATGCAAGGACTTGGACTTGAAGTTCAAGAATCTGATGTTTGTGATAAGATTTTAAGGTCACTCCCAAGAAGGTTTAGTGAAAATATTTCAGCTATAGAGGAATCAAAATATAGTGATATTTTGACAAGGGATGAATTACTTGGTATTCTTACAGCCTTTGAGATGAGAACAAAAGAGGAACCTAATCTCCAGAAAGAAGCAGCCTTCAAAGCTACTAAGAAGACAAAGGGTAAGAATTCAGATTCAAGCAATGAGTTATCCAGTGATGAAGAAGCAAATTATGGCAGAAGGAACAAGGATCCAAGAAGATTTAAAGATGCAAAATTTGTTAGATGTTTCAATTGTGGAAAGTATGGTCACTATGCATCTGATTTTCAAGAAGCTAGAAATAGCAATGATGAAGAAAAATAGGATCATAAGAATAGGGAATCAGAAAAATACAGGTACCAAAAGAAAAGCAGGGATGGTCAAGGCAAGCAAGGAAAGAAGTTCTTCCAAAGATAGAAGAAGAGTTTCTATGTAGACAAGGCAAGTAAGTACTCAAGTGATAGTGATAATAGTTCCTCAGATAATGATAAAGATGAAGTTCTATTTCTAGCAAAAGAAAAAGAAGTGGTTAGGAAAAGGTCACCAATAATTCTCAAGTGTTTTAGATGTGGTAACTTTGGTCATCTTGAAGATAGTTGTACAAGAAGTGGTTTCAGTTTCAATGATGATGAATATGAAGATACACTTGAAGGACCAAAAGAGAATCTACTTATGGCATTAGAAGAAGAAGGAGGTGATCCTATAGAAAATAAGTCAGAAAATAATGAATATGTTTTCAAAGGCAAACAAATAGAGGAAGAATCATATAATGGAGAAGTTGATCTTGAGGGTGAGCTTATTCATGCCCTTGATGCATTAAAAAAGGTAAGAAAGCAAAACTCCCAACTTAAGCTTCAGTTTCAAGAATGTGATGAAGAGAAAGGAAATCTTATAGAGGATCTAAATAAGTCAATGGCTAAGACAAGGAAGTTCAAATATAAGTTAGAAGCAAAGGTCTTAGAATGTGAAAATTTAGAGCATGAGGTAGCTTCACTAAGGAAGGAAGTAAAAGATTCTAAGGATAGGTTACACAAGTTTGGAAGAAGCTCAAATAATTTGGATAAGATTATCAAGACACAAAAACCTACATCAAGAAAAACAAGACTTGGTTTTGAACAAGTACAAAAGAAACAAGGAGAGGAGTCAACCTCAAGTTCTGAAGAAGAAGAAACTTTAGAAGAAGAGAGTGTAAGAGAGAGTGAGACTTCTGAGGATGAGTTGGACAATATAAAGTTCAACAAGGAAAGGAACAATGCACAAAAGAGGAACATATGGAATAGGAACCAACACAGGGTAAAAGAGACTAAGAGACCAATGAGGTCAAGGCAAGGTAGTTTCAATGGAATATGTTTCTCATGTCATAGGTTTGGGCACAAAGCTTATCAGTGCAGGACACATGAAAGACAAGAATATGGGAAGTTCAAAAATAGACAAATTTTTCAAGGGTATTGCTACTCTTGTAATTAGTTTGGTCACAAGGCAATAAATTGTAGGGTTCATGATAGGAATAGATATGGCTTCACCAGGAGAAATCCCAATATATTTGCACCTCCAAGAAATAATAACATTAAGTGTTATAAGTGCAATAATGATGGACATACAACAAAGTGGTGTAGAACAGAAATTCTAGAAACAAACAGAAAAATGAATAGTCAGAGGAATCAGAAGGATCATATGAGGAGGAAAGTGGACAAAGGTAAATATCAGTGTATCCTAGGAGTAGAAATAATCCCACCCCAAAATTAACCACCTCAAGAGGAGGTGGGGGAGGGGCTAAGCTAAGAGTCTCATTCTTAGCCCCGAGCCCCAAAGGTGACCCTTTTCCATTGATGACAAAGGAGGAGATATTTGAGTAAGGGGAGAGATTTGAGTTAGAAGGAAAGCATTTAGTCAGGAGGAGCAATTTCCCAGGGGGAGCAGAATAGAAAGAGGTAAAAGAAATGATAAAAGGTAAATGGGTTGCCATCAATGACAAAGGGGGAGATTGTTGGAAATATGAGCAAAATTTGTTGTCATTGATGTCAAAGGAATACTAAGCAGATGTCAAAGGAATATTCAACAAATGGTTCATGGTTGATTTTCTAAGAGGCAAGGATATAATATTTAATTTAAATATTATATGGCCGAAGCAACAAAAGAGAAGCAAGAAGGATAGCAAGATCATAATATTTGGGTAAAAGAAAATATCTCCGTTCCATGGTGATTGAAAGAAAATAATAAGGTTATAATGGCAAATTGCTAAGGTGATAATGGCAAAAGGTTTTCCTAAAAACCTAAGGAATTTTATATTTTATTTTAATTAAAAAGGCCCAAAGGACATTTAAATATTTAATTATAATATTTAAATTCACTTTGAATTTAAAATAATTATAATTAAAATATTATTTTCGAAATGAAAAGTCCAATATTCCTATCCACTGACGTGAAGGTAAATACCTTTGAAAGGTATATAAATAATAGCCTTGATCAAAGGCTTAGTCAATAATTCGAATTCATGCAATATATTGAGTGTGCTCGTCGATCGAACACAAAAGCAGGAAGGAGTGTGCACAGTGCTATCCCAATGGAAGAGGAAGATATAAAGGAGAAATGCACCAACCTCATAGACCCATCCAGGTGGGTAGCCCAGATGATGCTTGGCTTGGGCATGAAGTCGTAGCAGAGGAGAGGTCTCGGGTTTGAGACTCTGTGGCAGTGGAAGGAGGAAGCCTTTTTGTTTAAAGGCTTTTGGCGGTAGTGTAGGGAACAAGTGTGCACAAGTGCACTTAGGTCCCACGTGAGCATCCAACTCACATGGTAGGCTGACCGTAGTGAGGGCATTGGTAGGAAGAGAGTCACGGGTTCAAACCTCATGCTCACCATTTTGCAAGGCAGAAAGGACAAGCATTTTTGCATGGACACATTGCAAGCGGAGGAAAGAAGATAATTAATTTTTTCAAAGGTATGAGGGCTTAACTTTATTATTATAAAGTATTAAAATATTATGTTGTGTGGAGAAATAAGGAGTAATAGAGTTTAGTTGGTTTATGATTTTGAAGTCAAATTTTGGAGTAATAAGGTGTTAAAAAGGAATATTATTTTGTAATATGCTTTTCAATATGTTGAATATTAAATTGAGGGTATTGGAGTAATAAGGTGTAAAAGGTAATGTTATTTTTTAGAGGGAATTTGTTAAGAGAACTTGTGTGGGTTAATGCATGGTCCTTGAGAACAATAAAAGAATTATTTTCAGAATTCTTTGAGCATAATATTGGAGAAAAATATTAAGGACAAATATTTGCTATCTAACCCTTGTGATTGGCAAAGAGAGTGGTTATGATTAAAATAGGTGTTTGAGGTTAGATATTCTTCAAACAAGAGGTAAGGGCACATTATCCTTGTGAGTGATTGTTGGATGTTGTGAATGCTGAGTTGGAGAGAAAAGGGTTGTTTGATAAGCATTGTTGAGTTTGATTGTTAAAGGTTTTTCTGAGTGAAGGTTGATGATAAAAACCTTGTTTGATAAGCATTGTTGGAAACATTGAATGAACCTTCATATGCATGATTAGGGTTTGTGCAAGAACATGAGTATCATTGTTATGTGAAGTTGAAGAACTATCCTGAACTAAGGTTTGTGCAAGATCATGAGTATCATTGTTATGTGAGATTGTTTGATAAGCATTGTTGGAAATAATTGAGTGAGGTTTCATATGCTTGGACTAGGGTTTGTAAGCAAGGAGTGTTTCATTGAGTGATTGGTTGAGTGGAGTTGATTGAGCCTAGTCAAGTGGAAGTTTTGAAGTGATAGTTCTAGTTTTGTGAAACAAATTGTTCTATATTCTAAATTGATTTGAGAAAGAGATTGAAAGTGATTGAGCATTGTTGTGAGTGTGAAGCATATTGAGTCTCTAACAATTATTTATATGTTTCTGTGAGATTAAACAAGATTCTATGTGAAGCTTGTTTATGTGATTGAAGAGGATTTTATGTTAGATTGAGTTGAGTTGAGTAAGCTTTTATGGGAAGCTTAAAATAGATTTGAGGTAAGTCTTGGTGAAGACTTGTTGAGTAGATTGGACAAGTTCTAGTGAGGACTTGTTGAGAAGATTTGAGGTAAGTCTTGGTGAAGACTTGTTGAGAAGATTGAGCAAGTTCTAGAGAGGACTTGTGGATATATTAGTGTGAGATTTTGTGGAAGCTTACAAGGTAGATTTGAGACAAGTCTTTGAGAAGACTTGTGAGCAGAGTTGATTGATTTATTTGTTCAAACCTTGAGTTAAGGTTTGGAGAAGATCTAGCAGAGTTGATTTGTGATTGAGTCAAGCTTTGTGTTAAGGCTTGAGGATAGATTTTGGTGCATATTTGAGGATAGGTTTGTGCCAGACCAGAGACAGATATTGAGCAGATTTGTGCTAGACCGAAGGACTATGTTTAGTGCAAATCAGAGATAGAGATTGAGTAGATTTGTGCTAGACTAAAGGACTGTGTTTAGTGCAGATCAGAGATAGATATTGAGTAGATTTGTGCTAGACCGAAGGACTATGTTTAGTGCAAATCAAAGATAGAGATTGAGCATATTTGTGCTAGACCGAAGGATTGTGTTTAGTGCATATAAAAGATAAATATTGAGTAGATTTATGCTAAACTGAAGGATTGTGTTTAGTGCAGATTTGAGACAGAGTTGAGAGTAAGCTTTGGAGGTGACAGAGTATAGAGGATGATAGTATCTAGTGGATAGAGGTCCATTAGCTAGGGTAGTGAGGATAGGTCTTTTGAGTGAGGATATGAGTCTTCAATGGATAGAGATCCATTAGCCAGTGTAGTGGAGGTAGTAGTTCTTCTAGAAGATCACCATCCAGAGCAAAGGATAAGGAGTTCTCCTGTGGATAGAGATCCACGAACCAGATGAGGATATTGGTGTCTCCTGTGGATAGATATCCATGAAATTGATTAGGGGATTGGTGTCTCCTTTGGATAGAGGTCCATAAACATTGTAATAGGGAAAGGTTTCCCAAGAGATTTGTTGAGAAAATTTTAGTGAAATATTTTCTCCATGGAGTAGCCCACATTGGGTGAACCACATTAAATTATTGTCTCAATTGTGTATGGTGATTTGTGCATTGCTTTGATTACTATTGTTGATATTGCTATTGATACATTGCATAATATTGATTGGGAAAGAAAAGTAAAAAGTGGTCTTATACTATTCACCCCCCTCTCAAGTATAAGCTTGTGTTCTTCAATGTATGAATAATAGCTGGTAGTATGTTTTATTTTACTAAAGAATGAAATTAAATATAATATATATATATATATATATATATATATATAAATAATAAAGGTAACCATTGGATAATATGTATTTTTGAGAGTTGGATGGGAAAATTATACCACCATAGGCTTCTTTTAATAGGGGTGTCTTGTGTGGAGAATTATGCATAAACAAAATACAACAACCATTCATGATGAGAAATGGATCTCCGTCGAGTGGTTTAGAAAAATTGAGGAAATTCGATGAGGTGGGGGAAGCTGGTTTTCTATCTTCTTGATCTTGGTTTTTGAAGTTGTTTTTAGGGGTGACTACAAAAGAGAACAAAAAAAGATAAAGAAAGGAAGTACATTAAAAAAATTACAAGTAGCCGAAGACATAAAGTTTTAGTTGCATATTGTTGTACTTGCCAGTTCAGACTATGTAATTCCTTTCATATATTTTATGTTGTTGTTGTGCTAAATAACATCGATTTTAATAGATTGGTTACTCCATAATTTTATAGTATGATATAGGGTTTTTGTGCCAAATCATTGCATGCAAAGTAACATGGAATTTTTATGACTTTTATGTGAGAAATTATTATAAGGAAACTATGGATAAATTTGTATGGCTGAATGAGTTTTCTAAAATTGAGAATTGTATTAAAGTATTGCTTGTGGTGCTTTGGTATCCTGGAATGGACACTATGTAGCTAAACTATTACTCCTTTTGTATTTGAGAAATGTATTTTCATTTTGTATTTAAGATATATGTTGAATGTGGGTGAAATGGGATTCAAAAGATAGCATCCGACTATGAGTAAGGGTAGGTTGAATGCTTGACCAAACTTGGAACCATAAATTTCCTTCACACATGAGTTGGAGTAATATTGAATTTAAGTTTTTTGTTGGTTGTTTGAGTCAAAATGATGTTTACAAAATGTTTGACTATAGTTCAACAATTCCAGTTTTGTTTTGGCT
Source organism: Wollemia nobilis (assembly GCA_028583015.1). Taxonomy (NCBI): domain Eukaryota; kingdom Viridiplantae; phylum Streptophyta; class Pinopsida; order Araucariales; family Araucariaceae; genus Wollemia; species Wollemia nobilis. The sequence goes on from JAQPPZ010000521.1 coordinate 20,015,584, forward strand.
AATGTTTGTATGCTATTGCATGGGATATGGGTAGATAACATGCATGCATGACTATAAAAGGCCAATTATGATCCTAAAATACCCTATTATTTTCTCAATAGTAATATGAGAAACCCATAAAGAAACTATCAAAGGATATACAACAAGTGCTACGATGGAAAATAAATCATATTTGATGTATATGATAACCAAGAGAAAACCTATGATGGAATTTTTACGTCAAGGTTATGTTGTAGCAGAATGATGCTTTATGAACTTTTGAAATCATCCAATTGGGAGATTATGTCTTCACCAGAATGCAATCTCTATTAGACATTAAATAGAGTCTTAAGGTCAGGCATGTTAACATACTAGTTGGAATTATAAACCTTTTGTTTACAACTTTCGTAAGGGAGATTTGGGCTAATTGTATTAGTGCATTCAAAGATTGTGGATTTGTATTCATTGACCATATCCCATTTGTACATATTATAAGATCAAACAAAGTGTAGAGAATTAGATGATAATGGAAAATATAATTTGCTCCTTCTAGAAAAGTGTGGAAGGGAATTTTTGTTATGGTGATGTATATTGGAAAATGAATGCTATAGTAAATCGAGAGGATTATCTATGGCATATACCGCCAAAACTAGGTTTTTGCTACTACTTATCTTGTATGAAAACTTAGGAAATGTATGATCTTATTGTTTTTTTATTTTACTTAAAATAGATGTTAAATTTTGGAGTTTGTTCCATAAAGCATTGATTGGAATTGCATTATGTTATTACAGTGGAAACCATATCTTTTCAATTTTGGGAAATATGTATTTGATTAATATGAGAAATTTATGGTGTGAATGATTTTAATAAAGTTACCTAAGATAACTATTTTATATTGTAAAAGTATGGGAAAATTTATGTTTGATCTGGGAGTAATTTTTTTTTGGTAGATAAGATAGTATAGCATTAATATCGGGTTTTACAAGTTGACCGAAAACCTTTTACAAAAATCAGCCCAAGGTTGTTGATGAACATGTCCTTGCTAAGGAATATTGAATTTGTGTGGGTTAATGCATGGCCCTTGAGAACAATAAAATAATTATTTTCAAAATTCTTTGAGCATAATATTGGTGAAAAGTATTAAGGACAGATATTTGCTATCTAACCCTTGTGATTGGTAAAGAGAGTGGTTATGATTAAAAGAGGTGTTTGAGGTTATATATTATTCAAACAAGAGGTAAGTGCACATTATCCTTGTGAGTGATTTTTGGATGTTGTGAATGCTAAGTTGGAGAGAAAAGGGTTGTTTGATAAGCATTGTTGGAAATATTGAATGAACCTTCATATGCATGATTAGGGTTTGTGCAAGAACATGAGTATCATTGTTATGTGAAGTTGAAGAACTATCCTAAACTAAGGTTTGTACAAGATAATGAGTATCATTGTTATGTGAGATTGTTTGATAAGCATTGTTGGAAATAATTGAGTGAGGTTTCTATAGACACCAAAACAGCACCAATCCGATTATGTGGCTGCAAACACTGATCGCTTTGACACACATAGCCCCCAGGGCAGCCCTCAGAGGTTAAACAATGGTCCTAACCACTTTTACAACAATTTTGGAAGGTCAGAAAGCAATTTGGCACCTTCAGACACTCTGCTCCAAATCCGTCCCACCCTGGGACGAATTCAAAATGGGATTCGCCCCACACAGGGATGAATTCTGAATTCGCTCCTGGGTAGGGCGAATTCCAGGTTCAACGGGCAAAAAGAGAAATTGCGCCAAATGGCAGCCGAGGACAGTCAATTAATGATCCCTGCCTTGCATGCGCGGGTAGGTGAGAAAATTGAACGTTAGAGGACTGTCACAAGGGCAGTCATGGAAGCCCAAGTCAGGGGGGAATCTCCTCCCTCTTGGGAAGGCATGGCCGCCATGTGGTGCCCCTGCATGCCCATCCAAAGAGACCCCTTGGGTCTATAAATTGGTGAGCTTCATCACCCAAAAGAGGACAGGTTGGAAGCATTTTTAAGCAACGAAGTGCTGCCAAATTGATACCATGCTTTACCTTTGATTCACCTCTTCCACATCCTTGATCTCTTTCGCAAGGGAGGTCATTGGGTGGTTATTGGAAGTGTGAATCCGGATCCAAAACCCGAAACTTGACCACATCGATCTACCAATTCACCGACAACACATTACCAGAGATTTTGGGCCCATCCCAAGTGGATTGGTGCCGAAATCAAGTTCCAACGGTGGGCGGCCCGCCTGGGCGCCCCGCACTGCTACGAGCCTAATCTTATTTTTTTAAGAATGATTGGGAATTCATGGTAGATTGTTCTTTTTGTCATTTTTTTATTTTGCATTCCATATTATGCTGCTTAAATAGCTTGTAATTCCGATTTCATAATGCTTTGATCAAATCTTATCATGTTTTATCGCTTTTGTTGTCCTCACTAACTTGCAGGTAGCAGCGTTAAATTCCCATTGATGGAGGCCAAATTGGGGAAATCTGACCATCTGGGTCTTCCCAAAATGCCTCCAATTAGCTAACCCCAAGTTTGTAGGTCTTTTGGAGCTCCCTAGACATGACATTTGGGGCAATATCACTTCGGCGCTTTGTCGCAGGTGAATTCGTCCTACCCTAGAACGAATTACAGTCGAATCCGTCCCGCCCCGGAGCGAATTCAAATCGGTGAGGAATTTCCTAACTGTCTCATTTGTAGTGACCTTCTGGTGATGTTCCCTTGTTTCTATGAAATTTGTAGACTATTTTGATTCAGTTCATTTATCCTTTTATTCAGTTTCATGCATGCATCCTTCATTGTTTTTAGAGAACAAACGTTTCATCTTTGCAACAGGTGCTACTAATGATTTTGTTGTTTCTTTGAATGTAGGAGGAGCAGCAAGGATCAAATATTCATTCACACCAACGGTGGCAACACTTTGGCCCGCCCATTTTACATGTGGGCACGCGGAAGGAGGATCACTAGTCAATATTGTAACCAAAACATGTTAACGCTCCTAGCCCCTGAAAATGCGGGAGACGTCTTTGTAACCGATATTGAGAGAGTATAAATAAAAAGGGTTGTGCTTTCTATACTTCTTTCATTTCGTCTCAATTCGTCTCTTTTCCCTATTTCATGCATTTCAAATTTCTAGGATTAAAGCGTTACATTTCGTTTTGCATTGCATAGCTTTAGTGTTTCTTTTCAACTTCCGAAATCTCGTGCTTTCAGTGGCGATCACGGTGGGACTCTGTTCCCTACTTTTTGAGATCAAGAAACTGATCAAAATTTGTGTTTTCTTGCTCACAGGTGCCATTTTTCGAACTCTGACTGTAGTTCGTTCCAGCCTGTGGCGAATACAGTACTGGAATTCGTCTGACCCTGAGACGAATTCGAATTCGTCTCATCCTGGGACGGATTCTATTATGGTATTCGTCTCACCTAGAGACGAATTTTTGTCTATGCAGTTTTAGGGCCGAGAGTCAGAGACAGCCGATTTGGGCAGAGAAAAGGTAAAGGTCCTAAACTGTTCCTGTCATTTTTTGCTTTTCTATTTCTATTTTCTGTCAATTTTGCCTTCTTAGGGAAAGTAGTTGCTTCTGCATGTTTCATTTTTTTAAATAAAAAGAACCACACACACTTCACATGGCATTTTTAAACCAAGGAGCTGGTCGTAAAACCCCAGCCCTTGATCAAGACCAACGGTGGATTTCATCACCACCTTGGCTTGATTTTTTGCATCCATTACCCCGATTGTCACTATTGCTCGACGTAAATCCTGACGAAAGCTGACCGAGTGTCATTGGGGTGATTCCCAGCGCGCGAGGATAAGTCTTCTATGGTAGGTGTCATAAATAGGACAATCCCCCTTCCGTACCGCCTATGTTCCACGTACCATCTGCTCTCACGTACCTATAGTTTCCCTCTCGTAAGGGCGGGTATATAGAGAGGTTGGTATATCGGCCTGGCAATGGTATATCGAAGGGGCGACCATTTATGGGAGTCATATGAGCCTTCATTATGCATTTAAACGTTCTTTACAAAAACCTTCAAAAACAAAAACAAAAATAAAAAACACACTAAACCAGGTTTAGGACACACTCTCAATCTTTAAACGAGATAATCACCGTTTGTGTATGTGTGTGCTCATTTCTGTTTAGTGTAGCATAAAAAATCATAAAAGAGATAAAAAAATCTACATAGCTTGTAGGAAAGCACCACCATGGTGTACACACGTAGCCAAGCCCAATCAAGGGTGGAAGCTATGGAAAGTGTACAAGGGGGGGCACAAGTCACCTCCGCTACAGCCCTAAGGACTTAGTCATACCGCCTTGGCGGCCTAACCCGCAAGAGAGTCCGCATCAGTCCATGTCAAGATGGAATTATAGGGACACCCCTTTGGGGGACACGCCCGTCCATCATAGCCCCTTTCGGGAAGAGTCCTTACACGTGGCACTCAACATAGATAAAAGGGCTCCCTTAGAAGCTCGATATGAGTGGCCACCATGCGATGAAGCACTGGAACGGTAGAGGGTCCATGAGGAGAGGCCTCAAGATTACATCATCCCTTCATTGCCTCCTCTCACTGTTAGAAACAATAGGACAAATCCGGAGCACAAGGCTCCTCTGACAGGGCGAGCCAACTCCGCCCGCCCCTTTCACACTTATGAAAGGGAGAATGAGGAAGATCCCTATCTTCCTCAAGAGCAATATACAGCATGGGAGCAATGCGCCTCCACACCTGCTATGTACCAAAACCATCCTTCGAGGCCAGAGCCTCGAGTAAATGCTGCCAACCTCGATAGGGGGAAGCGACCTATAGAGATCTCGGATCATCGTGACCGAGATAAGTGCATGGGAGAGGCATCTAGGCCTCCGAGACTCAAGATGGTAGAACAGATTGACCTGGAAGTCGCCAGACATGCCGCCCGCCAAGCACAGATTACGCAGCTTGAGCAAGATCAACAACAACTAGAGCATTTATATCGCCTTAGTAAAGAGTGCATTAGGTGCCAAACAGATGAGCTATTGCATAACACCGTGCCAGAGAGGGTTCCGACCCCTCGCACCCAAAGGGCAGAACCATATGAGAGGCATAACCCCTTGGTACGAGATAGGTCCCCGTGACCTAACCAAGTGCTGCCTCCAAGACCTCCTAGACCTGAACGGGAGGCCACTCCCCGGAACAATGATGGGCTCCCTCCATGGGGACCCACCCATGGTCATAGGTCTCACCCAGAGACTCCTCAAGAAGCTTATGAGGAGTATGAACAAGAAGAAGAGCGGGCTGAAATGCCCTATCAAGGCGGAGGGGTTGCTATCCGGCCACCTCTCCATAGGCCTCAAGTCTCCCACAACCCACAACGGGAGAAAATTAAAGAGGAAGAGATTAAATCCTCAGATGCATACAAAGCGCTGCTAGAGCATTTGGAGTCTATGGAGACTAAAACTTCTAGGCCTCAAAAGCCCACTTTACGCCAACTCCGTAGTCATCCTGTGCATCCGTCCGTGCCAGCACCTCCTTACCCTGAGCACTTTAAGCTGCCTCAGTTGGCAACCTTTAGAGGGGAGGAAGATGCGCAAGAGCATGTGACAAGGTTCCTGAGCCAATGCTTTGGCATTCAGGACAATGATGCTTTGTTATTGAGAACATTTATAACCACATTCGTAGGCCCTGCCTCGGATTGGTTTACTTAGCTACCAAAGCACAACATTAACAATTTAGATCAGTTAGTGGATGCGTTCCTCGAATGCTTCACCTTCAATACCAAGAAGAAGGCGTCACTAAGTGACTTAGCCAGCCTCGGAAAGTATGAGGAGGAGACCATGGCGGCCTATGGGAATCGATGGAGGACATTGCTCTCAAAGCTGCCCTACCTCCCTCCTATGTCCGACCTCACTCAGATGTTCTCCAAAAGTTGTTTGAGATCGATCTCGATGCTATTGCAGCTGCAAGCAATATGCCACCCTAGAAGAAGCTCTGGCGCAAGCCAAAATTATTGAAGAGATCAAAATACAGGATGGCGAGATAGCCAAGCCTAAGAAAAAAGAGTGGACTAAAAACACTAAAATAGGGACTATGCAACAAAAACCCGCTACGGTTAACCAAGTTGCTATCAATGTCCCTAAGCCTTGCACAAGAAATACAGCCTCAAAAGGCTAATTATCGAGCAAGTGCCTCCCAACAACTATGAAAGAGAAAATCAAGAAGAGGAGCAAAATCAGCAGCGTCGCCCTAGGCGACAATTCACACCATACACAGAGTCTAGGGACTCCCTGTTTGACCGCTTGTTAGTGGCAAACCTGATCACCCTTCCGGAGATTCAGACTATAGATCCCAATGCGCCCAAGCCTAAGGGATATAGAGAGGATTTGTACTGTAGGTTCCATAGGCAGCAGGGACATGACCTAAATACATGTTGGAAATTTAAGGGCTTGGTGCAAGACCTGATTGATAACAAAACCTTGGCAATGGATAATCCCATAGCACCAAGCAATCAACAAATGGAGGTCTTCAAAGACCCCTTGCCTACTCATGAGGCACAGGCAAAACCCCTACAAGTTAATGAAGTCACACAGAACTGCCCCATGCAAGGGTATGTAGGGATGATAAGTATAGTGACTAGGAACAAGAGATACCGGCAGGAGATGCTCCCGAGGTAGCCACAAGAGAGGTGCCAACAACATCACAACCTCAACAACACCCTGTGCAACTACCTCCGCCTAGACCCGTGGTCACACTTTGGACCAAACTAACTAGAGTTTGAGGACCACGTCAGCTAGGCTCTCCATATATGAGCTTATACAACAATCTACGCCCCATCGAGAAGCTCTAATGGAGATTTTGAAAGCCATCGAGTTGCAGCCCCATGAGACAAATTCTTTCAACAACTTTGTGGGGCATATAAAATGATGCATTGAGCCGGTCATCACATTTCGAGAAGATGAACTAAGATCAGTGACTGATGACATGGCGGATCCACCCCTACACGTTATCATGTGGGTCAACGGGATCCCATACAAGAGGGTGTTGATAGACACTGGCTCATCCAGAGAACATCATCACAACTATAGCCTTGAAGCATCTGAAGTTGCCCGCATCTCACATCACAGCTTCCACATACACTCTACGAGCATTCAATGACGCAATCTGCTCGACAGTCGGCACAATAGTCCTACCAATCCAAGTGGGACAAAAGACCATACCCACATTGTGCCATGTGTTGGAGGGTGAGATGGCCTACAACATTTTGCTAGGCCGGCCATGGATCAGGGACATGAAGTGTGTCCCTTCGATAGCTCACCAATGTTTAAAGTACACATTTGAAGGGGAGGTGCATGTGGTCCCGACGGACCTAGAACCCTTCAAGTATTGTAATGCGGTGCAGCTGATGCCGCAATCGACCCTACCATCAACGCATTTGGATTTTTAGTTAAATCCATCTAAATAGGGTCCGATTCCATAAGCATCCCCATTAACAAATTCTTCAAAATCCCAGACTAGGCTCATCTTCATCATCATCTCCTTCACCACCAACGCCATCTATCTATGGGCTAAACAGAAAGACAAAGGGAAGAACCCCTGGAAGAGGCCAAACCTTTGGAAGAGACACTACCATCAATATCAACTATCTCTACCGAGGAGATGCCTAGCCGGATGGAAGTCGAGGATTCTAGCCCACCCGACATGGAGTGGACTCAAGGAGAACTTCCATTCCCTCCCCCTCAATCGCCAACGATCACCGTTGAAATGGCTAATACGGGCTTGGGGGAGTATCTGGTGTGGAATATTGTAGCAACACCCACACTAGAGTCCATGCAAGACATGGGGAGACCTCGCCTTCCTATCGGCACCATTGTTCCCCTAGGCTACCCACCAAACCAGACAAATTTTGTGTATGGGGGCCTTGATCATGGTGTTGCACCATGCATGCAAGAGGACGAAGATGAAGAGCCTTTTGTTGAAAATTTCAACTATCTCGTCTAACCCAGACTTTGCTCCGAGATACCTTGGCCAATGCAATTGGCATGGGTATGGGTTAGGCAGATATGAGCAGGGGGTACGTGTCCTTTGCCAACCAAGATACCAAATGCCATATGACAAGTCGGGAGTAGGGTTCAACCACCCCCTCCCCTTGGACATCTTGGTGGAGAACATGCAAGGCCTAGGGATAGGCAACAAGGGGGGATTGGCATCAGATCCATATGCCAACCCTAACACAACATACACATTGGGGGATTATCTCCCATGATCAACAATCAACCTTGTTGGCCCCAGTAATCCCTTCCCTTCGCTCGAGAGAGGAGAAAGCTCGAGAGCTCATTTTCAAGGAAGGTCCAGACAATGTCAAGAAAGGTCCTCGGAGGACGAGTCGAAATATGAACCAGTGTCATATGATCCCTTCGAATCCGATAGTGATCACTCACAGGGGATTCCCATGAATAACTATCAAGAGATATTTTTGGCTCTGTTCCCTCTAGAGGCTCCAATCGAGCCAGTGCCACGTCAAGAGAATCAGGTCCCCCCATGGAGCGTGGAACAACCGCAATGGGACCAGATTAATTTTCTTGAACAAGATGAGCCTCATATGCCTCAAGCAATTGTCGGAGCCAATGAAGGTTTTTGGATCTCCGATAGTGATTCAGAAGATGAAACTGAGATGGCCTATCTCAACCACATGCGACAAATGCAACAACGATACCCCTTGGAGATTAATGACATATTTGCATAGATGGGCATAGTGCCAGGGCACGAGTGGTACGTAGACCCAGCAGGGTGGGATCAAGTGTTGGATCCGCTGCTCCGGGTACACGAAGAGCACCTTCCACTCTGAGACCCTAGGGTGATATCAGTGTCGAGGGTAGACCCTATCCTCCTATTAGCACATAGGGCCGATCCATTCATGCCAGTACCTATAGAACCAGATCCAGAACATAGAGAACATCCAAAATGTTTGAGTCATCACACCCGCGGTAATGGAGACCAAAATCATTTCATCCACATGATCTCCATTGACTTGACCGCACCCATCCACAATCCGGTCGATCCAGCATGGTCCTTGCATCTAGACATAGATGCCATTGACTGGGATCACGTCAATTCACCTCCATCCCCATCAGAGTACTGGCCTTTCGGTAAAATGCTTCATTTTACCCCAGGGACAACTCAGGATATCTTTCAGGCTGAAGAGGAACCCGAGGTTCCCAACGTAGATTTAAACTCGGCAAATGATATCCATTTGATCCCAACTCCACATCAGTTGGAGGACGGATCCCACATGTCGGTCGAGGAGACGACTGACGTAGACATCGGCTTGGATCCAATGAATCCATAGATTATCAAGCTAGGGGTAAGCTTATCCCCCGAAGAGCAAGCCGACTACATTGCCCTTCTCAAAGAGAAGAAGGAGGTTTTTGCATGGTCATACAGAGACATGTCGGGGCTAGATCCATAGCTAGTCATGCATAATCTAACGCTTGATCCGACAATCAAGCCAGTTAAGCAAAAACTACGTAAGATGCACCCAACAGTGGCCTTGATGGTCAAAGATGAATTGCAAAAGTTGTTGGATGCACAGTTTGTCATCTGCATGGATTATCCGCCATGGCTGTCCAACATGGTGCCCGTCAAAAATCCCGACGGGAGGATTCGCATATGCACTGATTTTCGAGATCTAAACAAAGCGAGTCCTAAGGATGATTTCCCCTTGCCAAGCATCGACGCGTTGGTAGACGCTACAGCAGGTCACGAAATGCTATCCCTCATGGATGGTTTCTCGGGATACAATCAGATTCGTATCAATCCCGAGGACCAACTAAAAATGGCGTTCACAATGCCTTGGGGGACATTTTGTTATAAGGTCATGCCCTTTGGCCTTAAAAATGCTGGCGCCACCTACCAACGTGCCATGACGTACATCTTCCATGATTACATGCATAAAACTTTGGAAGATTACATGGATGATTTGTTGGCCAAGTCTCTTTTGCGCCCAGATCATCTCGATGACTTAAGCAAGATCCTCGATCGCCTCATGGAGCATAAAGTCGATTGAATCCCAAGAAGTGCGTATTTGGCATCACATCTGGAAAACTCTTGGGTTTCATAGTCTCAAAGTGAGGCATCGAGGTGGACCCAAACAAAGTCAAGGCAATCCTTGAAATGGTTCCCCCAACTACCATTAAGCAGCTCAGAAGTCTATAGGGAAAGGTCACATCAATTAAGCGCTTCATAGCGTAGCTATCTGACAAGTGCCGACCCATGAACAAATTATTGCACAAGGGGGTAGCATTTCACTAGGATGACGAGTGCCACCAACCTTTGATGACATCAAATGATACTTGGCTTCACCGCCAGTATTGGCACCACCTAGACCAGGAGTGTCATTCTACTTATACATCTCAGCCATCGAGGTGGCATTGGGCGCCATGCTAGCCCGGAAGAATGAACTTCACAAAGAACAGAGCTACTTACTATCTTAGCCGCACCCTAGTCAGTTATGAACTTAACTATGCATACGTCGAGAAACTCTGCTTGGCAGTGGTGTTTGCTACCAAAAAGCTATGCCACTACATGCCGAGCAACACTACGTATGTTGTGTCTAAGGAGAATCCATTGCGATACATGATGAGTCATACTTATCATAGTAGTCGCACGACGAAATGGATCATGTTGTTGATAGAATTTGACATAGAGTTTATTGGACAGAAATCCATCAAAGGACAGGTCATAGCCGATCAACTAGCAGAGGCTCCTCTCGAAGACGATCAGCCTCTAGTCATAGAACTACCCGATGATGGGGTCTTCCATGTCTCAGAATCGCCAGATTCTGATGAGCCTGAGTCACAGGCTGACATAACCCTATTCTTTGATGGTTCTAAATGTGAGCAAGGTGGTGGCACGGGAATAGTATTCTTCACACCGTAGGGTGCTCCAATGCCCCTATCATTTAAATTAAATTTCCCATGCACCAACAATAATGCAGAGTATGAAGCCTTGCTCATAGGTCTTCAGACAACAATCGCCATGAACATCAAATGACTGAACATCTTTGGTGATTCGTTGTTAATTGTCAATCAAGTCAAAGGGGTATTCCAATGCAAATGCCTAGTTCTACAGGCTTATAAAGCCCTTGTGGACAAATTCTGTAGCAAAACTTGAGTGGTACGACATCGAGGCACTCCCTCGATCATCGAATCATTTTGCGGACACAATGGCCTCCTTGGGGTCACTAATCCCGCAAGACCTTTTCGGTGATATGACAACCATTCAAGTCAAAACCCTATCGCAATCTGTGATGGAGCGTGCAAGCTCTGACTTGATGCCAGGAATCCACATGATCCAGATTGAACCATCCTCGGATAAGTTCTCTCGAATCCACGATCGTCTAAAACATGCCAACTGGGGGTCCTTGTTCTCCCCTACTCCCATTAATAGCAACACAATGCTATTCTTACAAGTTCTCTCCCGCTCAACGTTTGCTAGGGATGAACTTCAAGAGGGATTGGTTGTTCATACCATCGAGGCTTTCGATCAACAGGATTGGTATTTACCCATTAGAGACTACCTCAAGTTAGGTAATCTCCCGCTTGGATTGACGCATGCCACAAAATGAGCATTCAAGCAGAAAGTGGCTAAGTATGTCTTGATAGGAGACATTTTGTACCATCGTAGCTATGAAGGAATCCTCCTTCGTTGCTTGGACCAGCAAGAGTCCACTTGGGCGATCGCCCAAGCGCACGATGGTACATGTGGTGGCCACTTCAGTGGTATGGCCATCGCAAAGCGCATTCTTTGCATGGGCTATTATTGGCCATTTTTAGAGTGAGATTGTTGCGCATATGTCAGGAAGTGCATGAAGTGTCAACATCATGCCAATTTGATGCACGTACCTTCCCAGGCCTTGCAGATAGTCCAGTTCGCTTGGCCATTTTCGTAGTGGGGCTTCGATCTAATTGGAAAGATCTCCCCTGCATCGTCAAGCCATCACACGTTTATCATAATGGCCATAGAGTATTTCACCAAATGGGTGGAAGCAGTTCCGCTTACCTCTACGACAGGACCCCGTATAGTGGAGTTCATTTTGCATAACATCATATGTCATTTTGGTATTCCATCCAAAATAATCTCGGATAATGGGACGCCATTCAAGAACAAAGACGTGCGTGCTTTGACCACAAAGTACAAAATTTAGCATAGTTTTTTGACACCCTATTATCCGCAAGCAAATGGGCAAGCAGAGGCGTCAAACAAAATGCTAGTTGCCATCCTTAAAAAGACGGTCACAGACAGTCATAAGGATTGGCACATCCAAATTCCACTTGCCCTGTGGGCTTATCGCACTAGCATTCGGACGCCCACTGGGGCAACTCCTTTTTGCTCGTGTATGGCTCCGAGGCGCTCATGCCTCTCGAGTTGGAAATTCCTTCCCTGCGCATATCAATGCAAGAGTTCATCGATGATGACGCTGCGTGGTAGGCCCGGTTAGACCAGCTTACGTTGCTTGATGAACGATGCGTTAATGCTCTCGAGCATTTACGTATCTATCAAGAGCGACTTAAGAAAGCTTACAACATGAAAGTTCACCTAAGGGACTTTCGGGTTGGTGATTTGGTCTTGAAGGAAAACCAACAGAACTCTAGTTTGTCGTCCCACCTAAGGGACAAGTTCATGGCAAATTGGTTAGGTCCATATGTAATTGATAGCAAAATAGGACCCGGGACGTACCGGCTAGCCTCTCTTGATGGAATCAAGGAAACAGAACCCTTGAACATCAATCATTTGTGACCATTCCATATCTAAGAGAGCCATATCCCAAAATGCTCCAAGGATTCCTATAATCGCTTGGTCAATCCCAAAATGCTCCAAGGATTCCTATAATCGCTTGGTCAATCCCAAAATGCTCCAAGGATTCCTATAATCGCTTGGTCAATCCCAAAATGCTCCAAGGATTCCTATAATCGCTTGGTCAATCCCAAAATGCTCCAAGGATTCCTATAATCGCTTGGTCAATCCCAAAATGCTCCAAGGATTCCTATAATCGCTTGGTCAATCCCAAAAAGCTCCAAGGATTCCCACAATCGCTTGGTCAAAAATAAGAAAATTCAAAAATAGTAAAATCATCAAAAACAACAAAAGTTTACATCTCATTTCCAGGCATGCTCAAATTCATCAATAGAGAGCTCTTCTCGCATCTCATCTTCATATTCACAAAAATCAATCCATCAAAAATACAAAAATATGTAGCTGCATTAAGCATCACACCCATACATTGCATATTTGTGGTCGTACAGGTCAAAGGCACCATAGACTGTAATTACTCTGCTAGTCCACCTTGTTCCACATTTTTCCATTTTATAAGCAGTCCAAAAAAAAAAAAATGTGCCATTCACTGCTTTTTACCACACTAGAGTCAGTGGTCTTTTAATGTATCAAGAGTTTTCATATTTCAGTCGTCATTTTGCTTTCTAGCCATGTACTGTACCAAGTCAGACAGATTTTACGAAGGTAGAGTTCTACTTGGATCACACCTTGTTACGTAGCATCCCAAAACAAATTAAAACACATAAAAATTCCCAAGTTGTGTGAACGAAAGATGAAACCTGCACAGTAATCCAGGTCACCATAAGCGAAAAAGTTATCTTGCTCATCCCCCTGTGCGAATGACCCTAAGAATGCTGAGAGTTGGCAAAAGGACAAGCATCTTCCCTACCCAATTCCCCAAGAATCCCAAGGTCTCAAAAAAAAAAGTTGCAAACATCAAAATTTTGCAAACGTCAAAATGCTAAAAATTTGACATCACCACCAGAGTGCATACATCAAAAAGCACATACAATAGTGATTCTTATCACTCAAAATCCAAATCCCTTGCTCAAAAGAAAAATATATAAAAATAAACAGTGATTTTTATCACTACCAACGAGCAAGTATCCCAATACAATTGAAGAAAAGAAGGGAGTCGAACTTGAATCCCTGGAACTCTCAGCATTTCGACAGGTCATGAGGCAAACCTCAGTACCGGTTGGGTGGATAGCCTATCGGTCACTGGTGGTAAACCTCTCGCATGATGATATATCTGTCACATTAACTCGTGTACAGATCAATGTTTGCATGTGGATGAGCTAGCTTATGGTATCCTAGATAGCACCGTAGATTAATCTGACTAAATACAACAAAGGAGTTAGTGGAGCTAATTAGGTGATCCTCAATTACGAGGTTTGGTTGACAACCTATCTGGCACTGGCGGTATCCTGACAAATACCACATAAATGAACTCAATTGCACACACAGGGATGTGAAATAGCTTGGTCAAAGACAAGTCCGATTCATACCTTGTTCAAAAGTCTTGTAAGATAAAGTACAATCATGGCTAGTGAGTTAAAACCGTCCGAGTCTCAGAAAACCTTAGCTACATTTCTCAACCAACTACGCTACTTACCATCAAAAAATACAAAAAAAAAAAAAACCACATGTATACATGCAAAGTCATTTACCACAACAATCACCTAAAAACAAAATCACAAAGTCTTAAACAGTCTATGGTGCCCTAACCAAACAACACAAATTCATTTCATACATTGCATTTTGCAAATCACATATACATCAAAAACATTTGCATTCATCATAACATATGCATCCATCGAAATAAATTAACATGCATACATCCATACTCATCACTCATCATGCTAAAATCAAATCATCACTCGCATAAACAAAAAAGAGTCATCTGTATATATATATCATAACAAAAATGCCTGCAGGCTACAATGAACCGGTCCTCGGACCTCGCTACCAAAAACCCAAAAACTCAAAACCCCCAAGCCTAGGGCGTCGGCCACCATGATCATGCAGGATCGGTGCGATGGGAACTACCCCCTGTAGTGTGGGTCCTATAGGACCTCTCAGCATGACTACTCGCCCCTGCATCACGCCCACTAGCGCCTCCCTCATCTAGCCGCCTGTGGCGGGATGATGCTGACTACTCAGTCCCACTGTCTCTCGTTCGATACGACGAGCCACCTCCAGGAGGCTCAGGTATTCACCCACCAAGGCGGATAATCTCTCCCTCCATCTCCAGCCGATGCCACCGCCAATATGATTCCCGTCGATCCCACTCTACCTCCCATCAATGGTAGTAAGATACTACATCATCACGCTACACCAAAACCCTATCCCTCTCCACCCCCAGGATCCCTCTCCGTGCAGCATCAGTATCCCCTCCCCATCGATGAGATGCCGCCCATGCGCTCTCCTACTCTTCCAACTGAGTCCATAAGATATCTCTCTCCTGCAAAGCCTCTCCCAGCTCCCCATATCGCACCCGTAGTAGGGCCTCCAATCGTGCTATCTCAGCATTGAGCCTCACCTCCACCTCCTCCAAACTTGCTTGAGGCATAGGCAAATCCGGGACACCAACCTGCTCTAGCTCCCACTGCTCCGGGACGTCCTACATCTCCGGCTGATCCGAAACCCCCAGATCCACATCCTCATCCTCCACCTCCACCATGTCTGCATCCTCCCAAGGAGCTCCCCAATCATCCCCTGGTGCCTCAACACCCTCCCCCCCACCTGCCACCTCTCGCCTCCCAGTGGCCCCTCTCCCCGCCATCATCGTAGTACCCACCACTAGTCGTACTCTGCAGTAGTCTCGATGTCATCCACATCTGGGACATCAATCACCGCATCTAAATCCTCGCCCAGTGGCGCGATGACCGATCGGTCAAGAGTTCTCTCGTCCCCCTGATGTCGATAGACCACGGGCTCACCAGGAAACCCCTGGCACACCCCAAACTATCATGTCACCCGACTGTAGGGGAAGAACTCATGCTCGGTCCCATGTCGCCCAATCAGCCACCGCTCTCTGCGTACCCATCAAAGCCACTCTCCAGCCTTCGACCAGGCTGGACAGTCCCGATAGGGGTGCCAGAGCACCTCCCCTAGAGTAAGCCGAGCGAAGGCATCGACATAGTGCCCTACGACACCTGCCCACCATCGACTCTGTCCCTGCTCCCCAGACCGCCACCACAAAACTGCATAGCCTATCTCCCTATCCTCCATCTCTGCCCGAGTCATCCATGGTAACCCGGCTGGCCTCTCCACTACTATGTGCTGCCAAGCCCAACTCTGCAATAGATAGCTACAGCTAATCCCCTTTCGCTTCTGAAAGTGAACCTCGTACAGCTCACCATAGAGCTATGCCAGCAGCGTCTATCCCCATCTCATGATTAGCGGTGCCTCCGTCAGGCACTCTACCAACCGCCAAACCAAATCCAGCAGGTTCCACGAGAACCTGCACCGACAAGTCGGGTAGCAGCATGTTGGAAATGAGGCCCATAAGGAATGCGTGCCTCACTCCCAACACCCCCTCTCCAACCACCATCGGACCAAAATCTTGCCAATGCGCACGCCTCTACCCTCTCCACTGGATCCTCCACACCCAGCTCCTCCCCATGCCCAAAGCATCGCATCAGTACAGTTGTCCGCTGATCACATGGTGATGTCCTGATCGACAGTCCATCTATCGAAATCCGTAGAAGCCGATAGACATCCTCCAAGGTCACCTATCATCTCCCTATTGGGAGATGGAAGGTGTTGGTCCGGGGATCCTAGATTGATCAGGGCCATCAGATAAGCCCGATCCCTGACCACAGGCTCCAGTCGAGCCACTTGCTTGAGCCCAAGGGCATCAAGCCACTCCCAGTCAGCCACAGTTAGCGCCCCTCATGCTTCAGCAAAAGTAGTGGGTACACGGTACCGACTCTTAACCACCTCAAAAGAAAACAATTCAAAAACATTAAAATCATGGAAAAAAATTCTACAATCAAAAAAAAAAAAAAAAAAATTCAAAACAAAATTAATTTGTCAATCCTAGGGTTTCTAATCCTAACTGATAAATTCCAAAAACAAAACAAAACTTTACAAAAAATTAATTTGTTAGTCCTAGGGTTTCTAATCCTAACTGATAAATTTAAAAACAAAACAAAAATTCAAAAACAAAAATTAATTTGTCAGTCCTAGGGTTTCTAATCCTAACTGATGAATTCAAAAACAAAACAAAAACTCAAAAAAATTAATTTGTCAGCCCTAGGGTTTTTAAACTCTAAACTGATTAATTAACAAAAACACAATAATTTGTCGATCCTATTTGTCAGTCTTAGGATCTTTGTATTTTAAGTTTAAAACGTCTGCACGAACAACATAAAATTAAAATAATAGTTTTAAACCTAGGGTTTTAACCTACGTTTTAAAACTAACCAGCTCAACCTAAGAACTAGGGTTTTACGTTTCGTTTATCCTAGGGTTTTAGTTATAAGAAAAATAACAATTCTTTACCTAGGTTTTCACTACGTTTGTCATTTAGTTGTACACTAAGTCTTGGTTGTGTTCAGTTCAGTTTCAGGGTTTCAATTTTAAAATTTTGAAAAACATCATCACAAAGAAAATTAAACAAAACACTTGCAGTTTTAAACAAAAGTAATAACACTAGGGAGCACTTACTGGTCTCGCTTCGGATCTGCCGCTCGATCCGGTTTGTGCACTCATGATGTCAGGAGAAATTCGGTAGTGCTTCGCTTCGTAGAATTAACCTCCTCCTCCCCAGAGCTCCAAATCGCAAGAAAATTCAGATGCAAATGAGCCCAAACCCTAGTTTTGGCCTTTAAATAGGCCTTTTGAGCTTATATTCGTTCCCCCTGGGATGAGCACTCTGGTTAGCACTCGTCCCACCCCTGGGACGAATTCTAAGCTGGTATTCGTCCCACCCTGGGACGAATTCAGGGCAAAAATTTCAAAAAATAGCAAAAATTGAACAAAAATGCACTAAAACAGCTAATAAACTTGCCCGATGAGAGTGCTGTTGCACTTGACATCCCGGGCATGCAAAACCGACGTTGGGGTCACAAATTGTCACTATCCTCCTCCCTAAGAAGGCTATCTTAGCCGGACCGCTCCACGGGAGGATGGATTTTTGCCAATTTCAGCTCCAAAAAGCGTCGCAAAAAGGGTTACCACCCACCAAAAATAGGTCTAAATGTCAGAAAACTGTGCACACTTAACGCTAAACCATCTAAGGGCACCCTTGCACAAGTCATCTTGGGTCAAGCGACTCGTCGCTTTTCTCATGAAGGTCATTCCCTCATCGATTCGTCGCTTGAGGGGGTAGTCACACTTAGTCACCAATCAGCAAACACACACCCAATTAAAGAAAAAGGCATGCATTCAAAGAATCATTGACAAAGACAATTGCGCTCCTGCTTGGGGTAGTAAACAAGCAATAATCACAATCTGATCAAATCACTTGGCATTTCGTGAATCATGAACTCAAGGTTCTCATAGACAAAAGGTTGCGCCCTTTGCCTATTCATGACTGATCAATGTCCAAGGTCAAGTAACACCTCACCGAAAAAGGTTAACACTTGAATTGAGTGCCTTCGCTCGTCAGAAGCAAGGATTCAAGAATGCATGCCCTTTTCATACTTGGGGCATCAAAAGTTGGTTAGGTTACCAAGAAACCCTAATCATTAGTGCTTTGGTTATCTATTTTTGCTCGACGTTGTGCCATGCATAGCGCATCCCAAAAAGGGGCATCTATAGACACCAAAACAACACCAATCCGATTATGTGGCTGCAAACACTGATCGCTTTGACACACATAGCCCCCAGGGCAGCCCTCAGAGGTTAAACAGTGGTCCTAACCACTTTTACAGCAATTTTGGAAGGTCAGAAAGCAATTTGGCACCTTCAGACACTCTGCTCCAAATCCGTCCCACCCTGGGACGAATTCAAAATGGGATTCGCCCCACACAGGGACGAATTCTGAATTCGCTCCTGGGTAGGGCGAATTCTAGGTTCAACGGGAAAAAAGAGAAATTGTGCCAAATGGCAGCCGAGGACAGTCAATTAATGATCCCTGCCTTGCATGCACGGGTAGGTGAGCAAATTGAACGTTAGAGGACTGTCACAAGGGCAGTCATGGAAGCCCAAGTCAGGGGGGAATCTCCTCCCTCTTGGGAAGGCATGGCCGCCATGTGGCGCCCCTGCATGCCCATCCAAAGAGACCCCTTGGGTCTATAAATTGGTGAGCTTCATCACCCAAAAGAGGAGAGGTTGGAAGCATTTTTAAGCAACGAAGTGCTGCCAAATTGATACCACGCTTTACCTTTGATTCACCTCTTCCACATCCTTGATCTCTTTCGCAAGGGAGGTCGTTGGGTGGTTATTGGAAGTGTGAATCCGGATCCAAAACCCGACACTTGACCACATCGATCTACCAATTCGTCGACAACACATTACCAGAGATTTTGGGCCCATCCCAAGTGGATTGGTGCCGAAATCAGGTTCCAACGGTGGGCGGCCCGCCCGGGCGCCCCGCACTGCTGCGAGCCTAATCTTATTTTTTTAAGAACGATTGGGAATTCATGGTAGATTGTTCTTTTTGTCATTTTTTTATTTTGCATTCCATCTTATGCTGCTTAAATAGCTTGTAATTCCGATTTCATAATGCTTTGATCAAATCTTATCATGTTTTATCGCTTTTGTTGTCCTCACTAACTTGCAGGTAGCAGCGTTAAATTCCCATTGATGGAGGCCAAATTGGGGAAATATGACCATCTGGGTCTTCCCAAAATGCCTCCAATTAGCTAACCCCAAGTTTGCAGGTCTTTTGGAGCTCCCTAGACGCGACATTTGGGGCAGTATCACTTCGGCGCTTTGTCGCAGGTGAATTCGTCCTACCCCGGAACGAATTACAGTCGAATCCGTCCCGCCCCAGAGTGAATTCAAATCGGTGAGGAATTTCTCGACTGTCTCATTTGCAGTGACCTTCTGGTGATGTTCCCTTGTTTCTGTGAAATTTGTAGACTATTTTGATTCAGTTCATTTATCCTTTTATTCAGTTTCATGCATGCATCCTTCATTGTTTTTAGAGAACAAACGTTTCATCTTTGCAACAGGTGCTACTAACGATTTTGTTGTTTCTTTGAATGCAGGAGGAGCAGCAAGGATCAAATATTCATTCACACCAGCGGCGACAACACTTTGGCCCGCCCATTTTACATGTGGGCACGCGGAAGGAGGATCACTAGTCAATATTGTAACCAAAACATGTTAACGCTCCTAGCCCCTGAAAATGCGGGAGACGTCTTTGTAACCGATATTGAGAGAGTATAAATAAAAAGGGTTGTGCTTTCTATACTTCTTTCATTTCGTCTCAATTCGTCTCTTTTCCCTATTTCATGCATTTCAAATTTCTAGGATTAAAGCGTTACATTTCGTTGTTTCTTTTCAACTTTCAGGATCTTGTGTTTTCAGTTTCATATGCTTGGACTAGGATTTGTAAGCAAGTAGTATTTTATTAAGTGATTGGTTAAGTGGAGTTGATTGAGCCTAGTCAAGTGGAAGTGTTGAAGTGATAGTTCTAGTTATGTGAAACAATTTTTTCTATATTCTAAATTGATTTGAGAAAGAGATTGAAAGTGATTGAGCATTGTTGTGTGTGAAGCATATTGAGTCTCTAACAAATATCTATATGTTTCTATGAACAAGATTCTGTGTGAATCTTTTTTGTGTGATAGAAGAGGATTTTGTGTTAAATTGAGTTGATTTGAGTAAGATTTTATGGAAGCTTACAATACAGATTTGAGGTAAGTCTTGATGAAGAATTTTTGAGTAGATTGGACAAGTTCTAGTGAGAACTTGTTGAGAAGATTTGAGGTAAGTCTTGGTGAATAATTATTGAGTAGATTGAGGAAGTTCTAGAGAGAAATTATGGATAGATTAGTGTGAGATTTTTTGGAATATTACAAGGCAGATTTGAGACAAGTATTTGAGGAGACTTGTGAGAAAATTTGATTGATTGATTTGTTCAAATCTTGAGTTAATGTTTGGAGAAGATCTAGAAAGAGTTGATTTGTGATTGAGTCAAGATTTGTGTAAAGCTTGAGGATATATTTGAGGATAGAGTTTGGTGTAGATTTGAGGACATGTTTGTGCAGACCAGATACAGAGATTGAGTAGGTTCGTGCTAGATCGAAGGATTGTATTTAGTGTAAAGCAGAGATAGATATTGAGAAAATTTGTACTAGACTGAAGGACTGTGTTTAGTACAAATTAGAGATAGATATTGAGCATATTTGTGTTAGATAGAAAGACTATGTTTAGTGCATATTAGAGATAGAGATTGAGAAAATTCATGCTAGATCGAAAGACTGTATTTAGTGTAGATCAAAGATAGAGATTGAGGAGATTTGTGCTAGACCGAAGGACTGTGTTTAGTGCGTATCAAAGATATATATTGAGCAAATTTGTGCTAGACCAAAGGATTATGTTTATTTTATATTTGAGATAGAGCTGAGAGTAAGCTTTTGAGGTGACAGAGTATAGAAAATGACAGTCTCCAATGGATAGAGGTCCATTAGACAGGGTAGTTAGGATAGGTCTTCTAAGTGAGGACAAGAGTCTTTAGTGGATAGATATCCATTAGCCAGTGTAGTGGAGGCAATAGTTCTTTTAGAAGATCACCAACCAGAGTAGAGGAGAAGGAGTTCTCATGTGGATAGATATCCTAAAAATAGTTGAGGAGATTAGTATCTCCTGTGGATAGAGATCCACAAACTTGATTAGGGGATTGGTGTCTCCTTTGGATAGAGGTCCATAAAAATTGTAATAGGGAAAGTTTCCAAAGAGATTTTTTTTTTTAAATTAGTGAAATATTTTCTCCGTGGAGTAGCCCACATTGGGTGAACCACGTTAAATTAGTGTCTCAATTGTGTATGGTGATTTTTGCATTGCTTTTATTACCGTTGTTGATATTTCTATTGATATATTGCATAATATTTATTGGGAAAGAAAAATAAAAAGTTATTTTATATTTTTCACACCCCTCTCAGTATAATCTTGTGTTCTTCAACTGGTATAAGAGTCGGTTCCTTCAGAAAGGTTAACGGCTTGAAGGAAAAATTTACAAGAATACATATGGATTCTAAGAGTGGATCCTCATATAATTCAACACCATTGTTTGATGGAAGTGATTATGTATTATGGAGTATGATAATGAATATTCACCTGATGGAACTTGGAAACAAAATATGGGAAGTAGTTGAAAATGGATACACACCACTAGCTACTCCACCTACAGATAAAGATGGTAAGATTCTACATCATTAAAATTCAAAAGCAATGAATGTAATTTTGAAATGTTTGCATAGAATAAATTTCATAAAGGTTATGCATTGCAAATCCACAAATGAAATTTGGGATAAGTTACAAAGCATATATGAAGGAGATAAAAAGGTCAAAAAGGTAAAGTTGCAAAATCTCAAGGGATAATTTGAAGATCTAAAAAATGAAGGATGAGGAAAACATTAGTGCTTATCTTCTTCATGTAGATGAGGATGTTAACTCCATGCAAGTACTTGGACTTGAATTTCAAGAATCTGATGTTTGTGATAAGATTTTAAGGTCACTCTCTAGAAGGTTTAGTGAAAATATCTCAGCTATAGAGGAATCAAAAGATAATGATCTTTTGACAAGGGATGAATTACTTGGTATTCTTACAACTTTTGTTATGAGAACAAAAGAGGAACCTAATCTCCAGAAAGAAGCATTCTTTAAAGCTCCTAAGAATACAAAGGATAAGAATTCAGATTCAAGCAATGAGTTATCCAGTGATGAAGAAGCAAATTATGGCAGAAATAACAAGGATACAAGAATATTTAAAGATGCAAAATTTGTTAGATGTCTCAATTGTGGAAAGTATGGTCACTATGCATCTGATTTTCAAGAAGCTAGAAATAGCAATGATGAGAAAAATATGATCATCAGAATAAGGAATCAAAAAAATACAGGTAACAAAATAAAAGTAGAGATGTTTAAGGCAAGCAAGGAAATAATTTCTTCCAAAGATATAAGAAGAGTTTCTATGTAGACAAGGCAAGTAAGTACTCAAGTGATAGTGATAATAATTCCTCAGATAATGATAAAGATGAAGTTCTATTTCTAGCAAAAGAAAAAGAAGTAGTTAGGAAAAGGACACCAATAATTCTCAAGTTTTTTACACGTGGTAACTTTGGTCATCTTGAAGATAGTTGTACAAGAAGTGATTTTATTTTCAATGATGATGAATATGAAGAAACACTTGAAGGACCAAAAGAGAATCTACTTATGGCATTAGAAGAAGAAGAAGGTGATCCTATACAAAATAAATTAGAAAATAAAGAGGATGTTTTCAAAGGTAAACAAATAGAGGAAGAATCATATAATGGATAAGTTGATATTGAGGGTGAGATTATTCATGCCATTGATTAATTAAAAAAGGTAAGAAAGCAAAATTCCCAACTTAAGCTTTAGTTTCAAGAATGTGATGAAGAGAAAGAAAAGCTTATAGAGGATCTAAATAAGTCAATGGCTAAGACAAAGGAGTTCAAATATAAGTTAGAAGCAAAGGTCTTAGAATGTGAAAATTTAGAGCATGAGGTAGCTTCACTAAGGAAGGAAGTAAAAGAGTCTAAGGATAGGTTACACAATTTTGAAAGAAGCTCAAAGAATTTGGATAAAATTATCAAGACACAAAAACCTACATCAAGCAAAAGAGGACTTGGTTTTGAACAAGTACAAAAGAAACAAGGAGAGGAGTCAACCTCAAGTTCTGAAGAAGAGAGTTTAAGAGAGAGTGAGACTTCTGAGGATGATTTGGACAATAGAAAGTTCAACAAGGAAAGGAACAATGCACAAAAGAAGAACATATGGAACAAGAACCATCACAGGGTAAAATAAACTAAGAGACCAATGAGGTCAAGGTAAGGTAATTTCAATGGAATATGTTTCTCATATTATAGGTTTAGACACAAAGCTTATCAGTACAGGACACATGAAAGATAATAATATGGGAAGTTCAAAAATAGACAAATTTTTCAAGGGTATTGCTACTCTTGTAATTAGTTTGGTCACAAGGCAATGAATTACAAGTTTCATGATAGGAATAGATATGGCTTCACTAGAAGAAATCCTAAGATATTTGCACTTCCAAGAAATAATAACATTAAGTGTTATAAGTGCAATCGTGATGGACATACAACAAAGTGGTGTAGAACAGAAATTCTAAAAAAAAACAAAATAATGAATATTCAGAGGAATCAAAAGGATCAGATGAGGAGGAAAGTGGACAAAGATAAATATCAGTGTATGCTAGGAGTGGAAATAATCCCACCCCATAATTAACCACCTCAAGAGGAGGTGGGGGAGGGGCTAAGCTAAGAGTCTCATTCTTAGCCTCAAGCCCCAAAGGTGACCCTTTTCCATTGATGACAACGGAGGAGAGATTTGAGTAAGGGAAGTGATTTGAGTTAGAAGGAAAGCATTTAGATAGGAGGAGCAATTTCCCAGGGGGAGCATAACAGAAAGAGGTAAAAGAAATGATAAAAGGTAAATGGGTTGCCATCAATGACAAAGGGAGATATTGTTGGAAATATGAGAATTTTTTTTTGTCATTGATGTCAAAGGAATACTAAGAAGATGTCAAAGGAATATTCAGCAAATAGTTCATGGTTGATTTTCTAAGACTAAGGATATAATATTTAATTTAAATATTATATGGCCGAAGCAACAAAAGAGAAGCAAGAAGGATAGCAAGATCGTAATATTTGGGTAAAATAAAATATCTCTGCTCCATGGTTATTAAAATAAAATAATAAGGTTATAATGGCAAATTTCTAAGTTGATAATGGCAAAAGGTTTTCCTAAAAACCTAAGGAATTTTATATTTTATTTTAATTAAAAATGCCCAAAGGACATTTTAAATATTTAATTATAATATTTAAATTAACTTTGAATTTAAAATAATTATAATTAAAATATTATTTTCAAAATGAAAAGTCTAATATTCCTATCCGCTAACGTGAAGGTAAATACCTTTATTTTTTTGGTAATTAAGGATCAATTTCATTGCAAACGGGTTTCCTAGGTTGACCCAA
This sequence comes from Wollemia nobilis, assembly GCA_028583015.1. NCBI lineage: Eukaryota > Viridiplantae > Streptophyta > Pinopsida > Araucariales > Araucariaceae > Wollemia > Wollemia nobilis. The sequence goes on from JAQPPZ010000521.1 coordinate 20,040,532, forward strand.
AACCTTTTACAATAATCAGCACATAGCTGTTATGGATAAGAAAAAAAAAGGGCGCACCATAGCCACTTGTCACCAATAACCCCCACCTCCGCGATTTCGTGAGAAGTCATGAAAACGAGACAAGTCACGAAATTGCGACAGCAACCGGCCAAGCGCTACGCTTTTCAGCAACACCGCGATTTTGTGACAAGTCGCGAAATTACGACATGTCACGAAAATGCGACATGTCGCGATTTAATGACAAAAAAAATCCAGTAGTATCCAAAGCCAAAAAATTTGCGATTTCACAACAGGTCGCGAAAAGGTGACAAGCCGCGAAATCGCGACAACAACGAGCCTTCTGCTTCACCTTCATGTAGCACCACGATTTCGCGACAAGCCGCGAAAAAATGACACGTCGCGATTTCGTGACAATTTTTTCCCTTTTTCTTTGCCTGCAAACCCGCCCACGATTTTGCGACAGGTCACGAAAATGCGACAAGTCGCGATTTCGTGACAATTTTCTGCCTTCAACAACAATTTCCAACCACTTCGCGATTTCGCTCCTTGTCACAAAAATGGAAAGTCTTATCAAAATTAACTTCAACTTTAACTTTTTCTCTCGACATCTATCTGCCTTTAGTTTCACTATCTGCATCTCCGTGAAATCGTGACAAGTCACGAAAATGCGACATGTCACGATTTCGCGACATCTAACAGCCTTCTGCACCATAGTCACATTCGCATCGCGAAAACACGACATACTTGCCAGGAGCTTCCTTTTGCCGTTGTTGGTCGTGAAATCGTGACAACTTTCCATACTTAGCAAAATCCAAGCTTGGGCACCGCAAAACTGCATCAAGCCATGAAAATGAGACACTGTGAAAACATGACAAAAATACCTTTGAATGGCATATAATATAGCCTTTATCAAAGGCTTAGTCAATTAATTCAAATTCATGCAATATATTGACTATGCTCTTCGATCGATCACAGAAACAAGGAGTGTGCACAGTGCTATACCAACGGAAGAGGAAGAAATAAAGGAGAAATGTGCCAAGCTCATAGACCCATCCAGGCGGGTAGCCCAGATGATGCTTGGCTTGGACATGAAGTCGTAGCAGAGGAGAGGTCTCAGGTTCGAGACTCTGTGGTAGTGGAAGGAGGAAGCCTTTTTGTTTAAAGGCTTTTGGTGGTAGTGTATGGAACAAGTGTGCGCAGGTACACTTAGGTCCCATGTGAGCGTCCAGCTCATGTGGTAGGCTGATTGTATTGAGGGCATTGGCAGGAAGAGAGTCACGGGTTCAAACCTCATGCTCACCATTTTGTAAGGCAAAAAGGACAAGCATTTTTGCATGGATACATTGCAAGCGGAGGAAAGAAAATAATTACTTTTTTTAAGGTATGAGGGCTTAAATTTATTATTATAAAGTATTAAAAGATTATGTTGTATGGAGAAATAAGGAATAATAGAGTTTAGTTGGTTTATAATTTTGAAGTCAAATTTTGGAGTAATAAATTGTTAAAAAGGAATATTATTTTGTAATATGCTTTTCAATATGTTGAATATTAAATTGAAGGTATTGGAGTAAAAAGGTATAAAATGTAATGTTATTTTTTAGATGGAATTTGTTAAGAGAACTTGTGTGGGTTAATGCATGGTACTTGAGAACAATAAAAGAATTATTTTTAGAATTCTTTGAGCATAATATTTGGGAAAAATATTAAGGACAGATATTTGCAATATAACCCTTGTGATTGGCAAAGAGAGTGGTTATGATTAAAATAGGTGTTTAAGGTTAGATATTCTTCAAACAAGAGGTAAGGGTACATTATCCTTGTGAGTGATTGTTGGATGTTATGAATGCTGAGTTGGAGAGAAAAGGGTTGTTTGATAAGCATTGTTGAGTTTGATTGTTGAAGGTTTTTCTGAGTGAAGGTTGATGATAAAAACCTTATTTGATAAGCATTGTTGGAAACATTGAATGAACCTTCATATGCATGATTAGGGTTTGTGCAAGAACATGAGTATCATTGTTATGTGAATTTGAATAACTATCCTGAACTAAGGTTTGTGCAAGATCATGAGTATCATTTTTATGTGGGATTGTTTGATAAGCATTGTTGGAAATAATTGAGTAAGGTTTCATATGCTTGGACTAGGGTTTGTAAGCAAGGAGTGTTTCATTGAGTGATTGGTTGAGTGGAGTTGATTGAGCCTAGTCAAGTGGAATTTTTGAAGTGATAGTTCTAGTTTTGTGAAACAAATTGTTCTATATTCTAAATTGATTTGAGAAAGAGATTGAAAGTGATTGAGCATTTTTGTGAGTGTGAAGAATATTGAGTCTCTAACAATTATCTATATATTTTTTTGAATAATATTCTATGTGAAGCTTGTTTGTGTGATAGAAGAGGATTTTATGTTAGATTGAGTTGAGTTGATTAAGCTTTTATGGAAGCTTAAAATATAGATTTGAGGTAAGTCTTGGTGAAGACTTGTTGAGTAGATTGGACAAGTTCTAGTGAGGACTTGTTGAGTAGATTTGAGGTAAGTCTTGACGAAGACTTGTTGAGAATATTGAGCAAGTTCTAAAAAGAACATGTGGATAGATTAGTGTGAGATTTTGTGGAAGCTTACAAGGTAAATTTGAGACAAGTCTTTGAGAAGGCTTGTGAGCAAAGTTGATTGATTTATTTATTCAAACCTTGAGTTAAGGTTTCTAGCAAGAGTTGATTTGTGTTAAAGCTTGAGGATAGATTTTGGTGCATATTTGAGGATAGGTTTATGCCAAACCAGAGACAGATATTGAGCAGATTTGTGCTAGACCGAAGGACTATGTTTAGTGCAAATTAGAGATAGAGATTGAGTAGATTTGTGCTAGACTAAAGGATTGTGTTTAGTGTAGATCAAAGATAGATATTGAGCAGATTTGTGCTAGACCGAAGGACTGTGTTTAGTGCAAATCAAATATAGATATTGAGCATATTTGTGCTAGATTGAAGGATTGAGTTTAGTGCATATAAAAAATAAATATTGATCAGATTTATGCTAAACTAAAAGACTGTGTTTAGTGCAGATTTGAGACAGAGTTGAGAGTAAGCTTTAGAGGTGACAGAGTATAGAGGATGATAGTATCCAGTGGATAGAGGTCCATTAGCCATGGCAGTGAGGATAGGTCTTATGAGTGAGGATATGAGTCTTCAATGGATACAGAACCATTAGCCAGTGTAGTGGAGGTATTATTTCTTCTAGAATATCACCAGAAAGGAGAAGGAGTTCTCCTGTGGATAGAGATCCACGAATCAGATGAGGATATTGGTGTCTCATGTGGATAGAGATACATGATCTTGATTAGGAGATTGGTGTCTCATTTCAATAGAGGTCCATAAACATTATAATAGGGAAAGGTTTCCCAAGAGATTTTTTCAAAAAAATTTAGTGAAATATTTTCTCCATGGAGTAGCCCACATTAGGTGAACCACATCAAATTAGTGTCTCAATTGTGCATGGTGATTTATGTATAGATTTTATTAATACTGTTGATATTTCTATTGACACATTGCATAGTATTGATTGCGAAAGAAAAGTAAAAAGTGGTCTTATACTATTCACCCCCCCTCTCAGTATAAGCTTATGTTCTTCAATTTATGAATAATAGCTGGTAGTATGTTTTATTTTACTAAAGAATGAAATTATAATATATATATATATATATATATATATATATATATATATATATATATAATAAAGGTAACCATTGGATAATATTTATTTTTGAGAGTTGGAAGGGAAAATTATACCACTATAGGCTTATTTTAAGAGGGGTGTCTTGTGTGGAGAATTATGGATAAACAAAATACAACAACCATTCATGATGAGAAATGGATCTTCGTTGAGTGGTTTAGAAAAATTAAGGAGGAAATTCGATGAGGTGGGGGAAGCTGGTTTTCTATCTTCTTGATCTTGGTTTTTGAAGTTCGTTTTAGGGGTGACTGGAAAAAAGAACAAAAAAATATAAAGAAAGGAAGTACATTAAAAAAATGACAAGGTAGCCGAAGACATAAAGTTTTAGTTGCATATTGTTGATCTTGCCAGTTTAGAATATGTAATTCCTTTCATATATTTTATGTTGTTGTTGTGCTAAATAACATCGATTTTAATAGATTGGTTACTCCATAAGTTTATAGTATGATATAGAGTTTTTGTTCCAAATCATTGCATGCAAAGTAACATGGAATTTTTATGACTTTTATGTGAGAAATTATTATAAGGAAACTATGGATAAATTTGTATGGCTGAATGAGTTTTCTAAAATTGAGAATTGTATTAAAGTATTGCTTGTGGTGCTTTGGTAGCCTGGAAGGGACACTATGTAGCTAAACTATTACTCCTTTTGTATTTGAGAAATGTATTTTCATTTTGTATTTAAGATATATGTTGAATGTGGGTGAAAGGGGATTCAAAAGATAGCATCCGACTATGAGTAAGGGTAGGTTGAATGCTTGACCAAACCTGGAACCATAAATTTCCTCCACACATGAGTTGGAGTAATATTGAATTTAAGTTTTTTGTTGGTTGTTTGAGTCAAAATGATGTTTACAAAATGTTTGACTATAGTTCAACAATTCCAATTTTGTTTTGGCTAATGTTTGTATGCTATTGCATGGGATATGGGTAGATAACATGCATGCATGACTATAAAAGGCCAATTTTGATCCCAAAATATCCTATTATTTTCTCAATAGTAATATGAGAAACCCATAAAAAAACTATCAAAGGATATACAACAAGTGCTCAGATGGAAACTAAATCATATTTGATGTATATGATAACCAAGAGAAAACCCATGATGGAATTTTTACGTCAAGGTTATGTTGTAGCAGAATGATGCTTTATGAACTTTTGAAATCATCCAATTGAGGAATTATGTCTCCACCATAATGCAATCTTTGTTATACATTAAATAGAGTCTTAAGGTCATGCATGTTAACATACTAGTTGGAATTATAAACCTTTTGTTTACAACTTTCATAAGGGATATTTGGGCTAATTGTATTAGTGCATTCAAATATTGTGGATTTGTATTCATTGACCATATCCCATTTGTACATATTATAAGATCAAACAAAGTGTAGAGAATTAGATGATAATGGAAAATATAATTTGCTCCTTCTGGAAAAATGTGGAAGGGAATTTATGTTATGGTGATGTATATTGGAAAATGAATGCTATAGTAAATCGGGAGGATTATCTATGGCATATACCGCCAAAACTAGGTTTTTGCTACTACTTATCTTGTATGAAAACTTAGGAAATGTATGATCTTATTGTTTCTTTATTTTACTTAAAATAGATGTTAAATTTTGGAGTTTGTTCCATAAAGCATTGATTGGAATTGCATTATGTTATTACAGTGGAAACCATATCTTTTCAATTTTGGGAAATATGTATTTGATTAATATGAGAAATTTATGGTGTGAATGATTTTAATAAAGTTATCTAAGATAATTATTTTATATTGTAAAAGTATGGAAAAATGTATGTTTCATCTGGAAGTAATTTTTTTTGGTAGATAAGATAGTATAGCATTAATACCGGGTTTTACAGGTTGACCCAAAACCTTTTACAAAAATCAGCCTAGGGTTGTTGATGAACATGTCCTTACTAAGGATCCTATATATGTAAAATCTACATACCGCCAAAGCCATTACATCCAGTAAGGCACATAGCCTATTATCAAAAAGAAACTTCCCATACAAAATTTTGGGTATACCCCGAGAAAACACACCTGCATCATAATTACAAAAAAAGAAACAGACATACGTATCCATTCCTTGAAACAGTAGAGAAACAAAAAGCTGCAGACACACATAACAGAGTACTAAAAAAAACTCCCACAAGCTCTGTATTGACATTTACTCTTAAGAATTATTTGGTAATTGCTTTCTTCCGTATATGACATGCTTTGGGACCACATATCATCTTGGCCAATCAGCCTTGGAGAAGTGAACCTGCTAGCTATATTTATGGTGGTGGCTATCTGGTGGTCCACGTGGCTCTGGTCTGAAGTCTTATATTGTCGTTTCTTTCCTGCCCTGTGATTATCAACCAACCTCAAATTACTAAGATGACTAGGATCCATGTTAACTAACATGTGACTGTACCCATTAGTTTTTGTGGTATTTACAAGCAGCATCCACCAAGACTGATAGCTCGGATAATTGTTATTGTGAGTCCATTTTAAAAAAGAGACAAGAATACTCATAGCCTTCGAACTTACAGTGCCTTCCCTGTTGGTAAATTCGACTATCATTCTTGGAATTCTTGTTGAATAAGATCCTCTACTTCACTCGGGACACCGCGTTCCCATTTGAAAAGTCTGTCACCATTGACACCCAAATTGGCCAGCTTATCAGCAACTTTGTTAGCTTCCTAAAATACATGTTGGGATTTTATGTCCTGTATTCCTTGGAAAAGGATCCTACCCTCTTCAACAAATATTTTAATCCTCCAATGAGGTGTTTTCCAATTATTGAAGAGATTTTTAACATGCATAGAGTCTCCTTCTATGATCAAATTGCCTTCTAAGTCTTGAGTCATTTGAAGGCCTCTCCACATAGCTCTAGCTTTAGCTTCATTGTTCGTCCTTGTTCCCAAATATTCAAAAAATGCAAGCATCATATTCCCATTATAATCTCACAAAATACTTCTAGTGCTTGCTTTACCAGGATTGTCCTTAGCCGCTCCATCAAAATTAAGCTTAAACCAACCTGTAGGAGGTGGGGACCACTTAACATTGGCTCTGGGGTTGACTACCCTAGGCACAGACTCATATAACAAGGTTAAGCTTAAATATTGAGCAATCGTTTCTCCTAAAAATGAGGTTTACGACTATCAAAAGGGATAAGGTTCACATTCTCGTTTGCAAAGGATAGGATCCTGGCAATGATAGTTTGATGATCATGGATAGACTCATTACAGACTCTATGGTTCCTTTCTAACCACACATACCAAATATAGTGATTGGGACAAATTTTCCACATGTATCTAAGTATTTGGCTTGAAAAGGGGTAAGGCCACTAGATGAACAAATCAAGTACGATGGTTGGTTTAATCTAGGAAATATTAAAGGCCTAAAAAACCCCACTTAGGATAGTCAAGGAAAAAGGGCACTCAAGGAAAATGTGATAAATGGTCTTCCAATTAGCCCTACACATATAACAATGATTAGTGATACAAATACCTTTACGCATCATATTATCAATGGTTAGAATTCTTCCTTGCATAACTAGCCATGAAAAGACTACAATTTTTGGAATTAAAGTTTTTATCCAAACTAAGTCCTTTTGGAGGACAAAATCCTCGTCATCAAGCAGAAGCTTGTAAGCAAATTTAACAGTGAACTGCCCATTTTTTGTAGGATCCCAGGTCACTTGATCTTCCTTGGGTCTCATGGGGATAAACTATTGCCCAAGAATGTTACAAAGATCATTTGATTTTGCTTGAAATCCCCGAATCCTTATTTGTTTCCACTTCATTCTGCCTCTGTCCTCAACCATATAATCGAAGACTTATCTACCAATAAGTTCTTCCATGATATCTCTGATTCGGGATAAGTTAGGATATTGCATCAGTGGTTCATCTTTACCCCACCTATCATTCCAGCAATTTATCCTCTCACCATTGCCTAAAACCCATATTAAACCTTTTTTGATGATTTCCTTACAATTGAGAATTGTTTTCCAAAAAGCAAAACCTCTAATTAGAATTGAGTCACTTAGAAATTCCATATTTTAAAGATACTTTCGTTTGATGATAGCTATTCATTCATTTTCTTCACCAGAAATGAGGTGCCACGTTTGCTTAGCTAGTAAAGCTAAATTCATATGAGCAATTATCCTCAGACCTAAGCCCCCATTTTCCTTGGGTATGCACACTTTGGTCCATCCTATAAGGTGTATCCTTTTTTTCTCCTCTGATCTAGTCCATAAAAATTATGTTTGGAGTTTCTCAATTTTCTAGAAAACCTTCACAGGGGCTTTGAAAATGAAGAGGAAATGGACTGGAATGCTCTGAAGAGAAGCCTTAGTGAGGGTCAGCTTTCCTTCTTGAGATAGAATATGACATTTCCATCCAACAAGTTTTTATTGAATTCTTTCAATAACCATGTCCCACATTGACTCTCTTGAAGAACCAATGAAAAGAGGGAGACCAAGATACAAAGTGGGGAGGTTTGCTATATCACACCCTAAAATTTCTACAATCCTTCATTACCTATGAATGGGGGTTTTCAAGAAATATAACTTGCTTTTACTGAAATTAACTTTCTGACCAACAATATCCTCATAGATTTATAGGATGTATGTAATTATTTTGGCCTCAACCACCGACACCTTAGTCAATAGAAAGGTATCATCAATGAATTGTTGGTGAGAAAAATCCCTAGTGAGAGATGTTGCCTTGATTCATGATATTAGCCTTGAACTGTAGGCATTTTTTATGGTTTTACCTAAAGCTTCTGCCATAATGATGAATAACATGGGGCTGATAGGGTCCCCCTACCGAATTCCTCTATGACTTTGAAAGTAACCAATAGTTGTTCCATTAACCAGAATCGAGAACTATACTTTAGAAATTCATTCTTTGATCAAATTAACCCATTGGTGGTGAAAACCAAACTTAAGGAGGACATCAATCATAAAGTCCCAATTTAGCCTGTCAAATACTTTGTTCATATCAAGATTTAGGGCAAAAACAGACCTATTAGTCTTATGAGCAGAGTGCAGAGCTTCATGAACTATGATAACTCCATCCAAGATTGACCTACCCTGGATAGAGCTTCCCTGGCACAGATCTATGATGTGGGGCAGAACATCTCTTATTCTATTTGCAATTACTTTAGTTAGGATCTTGTAAGAAACATTGAATAGACTGATTGGCCTGAAGTCAGCCATAGATTTAGGGGTTTTCTTCTTAGGAATTAGAGAAATAAAAGTAGAGTTGAGACCTTTTGGGATATGATTGCTTGCTTGGAATTCTCTGACAGTAGAAATTACATCCTCAATTACGATGTCCCAAAAAGCTTGATAGAAATGATGGCGAAAGCCATCGGGTCCCGAGGCTTTGTTTGGCTCCATGCTAAATAAGGCTTGCTTAATTTCCTCATCAAAAAAGGGAGCTAGAAGCTTAAGGTTTATATCCTCATTTATTATGCTAGGAATGGATTGCAAGAGAATATATTTGGCCTCCTCATTGCACTGCGATTCATGACCAAGGGTAGAATTGAAATAAGTTACTGCCTTTTTTCTGATTTATGTTAAGTCCTGAGTAATAGAACCATATGCTTTTTTTAAAAAAATTATCTTGTTATTGCTTCTATTTATAAGCGTGGTGATGTGAAAAAACTTGGAATTTTAATATTCATATTTTAAACAAAGAGCCCTTCATTTTTACCTCCAATATATTTCCTCACAGGCCAAAATGTTATGAAACTATGCTAGTTTTGTCCATTCCTCTTGCCTAGTAGTTTCATCAGCATCACCATGTTGAATCCTCTGATCAATTATATTCAAAATTTAAAAAACCTATTTTTTATTTTCAAAGAGGTTCCCAAAGACCTCTTTGTTCCAAGTTTGAATCTTTTCCTTAACAAACTTTAATTTTCCAGCAAGTTTAAAAGCTACACAACCCTTGATAGGCTGCTGCCACCACTGAATTAAGTTATCTCTGAAACTGGAATGTTTGATCCACATGGATTGAAATATGAAATGTTTCTTGAAGGACATAGAGTTAGAGATCTTTGAAAAAATGGGATTATGATCAGAGGCAATTTTAGGAAGGGCTTGCAAGGTAGAATCACCAAATAGAGTTGTAGCCTCCTTTGATAGAAAAATCTTGTCAAGCCTTTCTTGAATGAGATGTCACCCTATCCTCTGATTGCTCTAGGTATAATTCGCTCCTCTAAGTTTTACATCCATCAACATGTTGGAGTTTTACATCCATAAAGTCATTGAACTCATCCATGCTCCTGATAGGTGGTCCATTTCCACCAATTTTTTTTAAGGGTAAAGAGGAATGTTAAAATCCCCAACAAAAATCTAGGGGAAATTATGGAATATTTCACTTAGATTTCCTAAGTACTCCCACAATAGAGCTCTCCCTTGAATTGAATTCGAGGCATAAATATTTGAAAGGATCCACGACCTTTTGTTGTTTATTTCCTTAAATAAAACACTAAGAACCCTATCATATTTTTGAATAATGGTGCCTTCTACTATCCAGGGATCCCACAAAGTCATAAGGCCTCTAGACGCTCCTCTGGTTGATTTGCAAACCATATCCCCTTGATTCCAGATTTTTTTTGCTACTTTTTTTTACTAAATCTCATCAGTTTTTATTTCTTGCAACATGATAATAGTTGGATTCACTTGATTTCTTATTGCACTGACTTCCTTGTGTTTGGGCAGGCCATTGAGGCCTCTCACGTTCCATGAGAGGAACTTAATTTAGATTTTTTGGGATTTCTTCGTCTCCCCTCCCTTGAGGGAGTTTTCCTAATTTGTTGTCTTCAGAACCTGTAATAACCTGTTGAAACAAGGTTCTCTATTTTCCATTGGCAATTTTATTATCAATTTTAATTTTTTGATGCTCAACATTTGATATTCTCCCTCTTCTTTTTTCACTACCAAAATCTATAGGAGACTTCATAGTGCTCCTGGTTTGTTTAGGACTAAACTAGGGGGAAGCAATTTTTTGCAGAAATGGACGGCCATATTCCTCAGTCTGAATAGTTTCACATATCTCCACCCCTACATCCAAATATTCTCCTTTTTTCTTGTATTCCCCTGGTCTTCGGGATGGCCCCTCAGTAGGATTCACCTGGCTCCTAGTGATGATGTTAGGGAGATGATATTTTTTATTTTCCAATGCCTCAAATTTCTTCTTAAGTTCTTCAACATTAGGGTTTGGCTTTGGGATACCCACTGCGCTTGAAGTATTTTCAGCATTGGGGTTTAAAGATCCTGACTTGGATGGGGATTCTAGAGATTGGGCATTAGGGTTTGACTTTGTGATGCCCATGGGGCTTATAGTAATTTCAGAATTAGGGTTTGAGGATCTTGACTTGGATGGGGATTCTAGAGATTCAGAAATGTTAGCTTGAAGGTTCTGGGCTTCCATGTCTTCCTATAATCCTCCTACTCCCATATTGGATAGAATTGAAAATTTATTTGAAACTAGAGGATTGGAACTTACCTGAGTATTTTGGTTGCCAATAACCTATTGTTTTCCTTTTTCTTGTTGTGACCCTACGCCCTCTCTTTTAGTTTTTTTGTAGACATAGTTTTCCTGATTGAAAACACCTCTGCTAGGGAAACTCCTCAAATTTCCTCTATCTAGCATTCCCTGCTTCTGCTTTTCTCTATTCATTGCCAAGTTAGGGCACTGATTGCATAGATGTCCTTGATTTTTGCATTCTGCATAGATTCCAGTATGTTCTCGTATTCTACCAGCTATTTTCAATAGTATTCTCCATACTCTAGCTCCGCAAACCTTGGCAATTCATTATACAAATTAGCATTTACATAGATTCATGCATGAGTCATCCTTGTCCTGGACAAGGTTGCATGGTCAATGGAGATCAGGTCCCCTATAGTTATGGATATGCCCTGCAGCCAATATTCATTGAATAACTAGGCAGGTAGACTCAGGAGATGAACCCAAATAGGGGTAATGTTAATATTTTGTTTTTCAGGGTCGAAATCTTCACCCCATCGTCTGAGAAAAAGGCTCCTTTTGCCCAAAAACCAAGGACCTCCTGTTAAAATGTGGTTAGCATCCTCCATATTGTTAAAATGGATAATGACAAACCCTCGAGTTAGATCTACCAACTCCGGTCTCCATTTACCCATCGCCCAAGCCCTGATAGTCTCTATGTCTGGCCTACCTCCCAAAAACTTGCCTACCAGGGAGAATTCTTCCATTGAAAGAAAATGGCTCATGGAACTTGTCGGGGCTGAAATTTTATTATTTACTGGAACTAGGGGCGAAAGAGAGAGAACCTCCCTTCTTTTTCATCTAAGAGTCTTAGCAAAAGATAGCCACTTCTTGGGCCCCACATTCTCCTTAGTATATTTTTTTTTGGGGTCTTTCTGAGGAGGTTCGGGCCCCCGCGTGATGCCTGCCTCCAAATCTGCCACAGCCTGACCGCCTTCCTCTGGATCCTTGCTTGATCCATGCTCGAGGTTCCCACCCACCCCTTCTATACTTGCTCTACCTCTACCGCCTTGGCTGAGATTCCTGCCCAAAAAATTCAAACCCTCACTCCCATCGCACCCGCTAAACCTTAGCTCACTCATTCCTGATGATGCAATAGATCAAAGCATAAGCTATAGTCACAACCTAAATTATCATTCTTCCTTCGGGAAATAAAGCAATGATATTATCATCTGGAAATAATAGTTATAATCCATAAATTATAATTGTGATGTTTTCAAACACCAAAAACCTTTGAAACAACCAACTACTGTTATGTGAGACTATATTGCAATTCTCTTTTATAGCTAATAGCTAGAAACATATGACCCAGTGGTTGAACCAAGTGTTTTTAGTCGAGTCATGTTGGTTTGTGGAATGACTTAATAATTTAAAAAATAACATTATCATTATGGTAATATATAGGATGTATATCAATGTTTTAGACCAACTTTAAAGTATAATGTTGGTTGGAAACCCAATTGGCATGTAAGTCAAATTGATGTATTAAATTTAATAGATTAAGTATAGATGTTGAGTTTATATACTCTTTCTTTAACCAATTGGAAAATTATACCTTCGATTATGAAAGTAAAAGGAAGGACTTCATGAAAATTGGAGTGCATATCCAATATTTTATTTATTAATACTAGTCATAATCTTAGGTAATAATTTGCAAAATATATTGACTTGTATGAAAGGAATTAAACCTAAATTTATTAGGGTAACTACAAATATGATAATATAATAGTTTAGATAAAAGAAACTAAAAGACCTTAGGCTTCTATGGTCTAGCTAAGCAAATTTTTTGTATGGAAAAGAGATTGAAGCCATTTGGTATATAAGTTTGAGATAACTAAATTAGCAAGTAGATATTGAATCTCTTTTTATAGTATTTTCAACTTTTAACTCATTTCCTAAAATGTAAGGATCATCAGGAAGGGATGATATTTTTTATTTTATTTTTTTAAAAATATTCATCAGGAAGGGATGGATAATTAAAACACCCAATGTTGTTGAGGTGCGGGTATGCACACAACTAATTTTGAGAGCAATTGTAGTCTAATATTATTTGTCGGAACACATGACTCAGTCAAAACTTATAACAAGAAGGCGGTATGGAACACCTTCTCTATATTATTGCTTGGTAGTACTGTGATAAGTCTCATGTACGTTTGACTTATTTGGACTAGGCTCGATGTTTGTTTTGAAAAAAATGATCGAGAGTCATAATGAGCATGTGTGATCAAGATCAAGATCAAGGTATTGACATGGCTCTAGTTGACTCTAAAAAGGGGACAATCAACTAGAAACTAGCATATGTACGTTGATCCCTTGCAAAATGAAAATAGAATAATTCGACCAGTTAGGTAGTGGATCACAAATGCTAAGGGATGAGGAAAGAAAGTGTCCCCCTCTAGGTGTTATGGGCCCTAGGCGATAACCCCTGCCATGGATAGATCCTCATTCCAGAACACGAGGATGATAAATGAGACAAGTAGACTCCACTAATGGCACCTTCACAGGATTTGACCAATCTCGTCCACTTGGGTGGTTGTTTGCAATAGTATTGAACCCAAAATTGATGTAATATGCCTGTACTATTCAAATCTTATGTTAATTATTTATTGGGCAAATCAAATATTTCTATGAACCTAAAAGCATTCTTATAAACGAAACTGTAGTTTGAAAATGAAAAAGAAAATACACCCCTTGATAATTTTTGCCATTTTAGTGGTACAACTAAGTGAGTAGACTTGGGTTGTTACAATAACATAAATATTATAATTTTTTAATTTAAAATATTTAATAAAGTAAAATATTTGTTTAGTTATATATTTAAAATAAAAATATCAAAAGTTAAAACTATATAATATTTTACAAAGACTATAATAACTTAAAAATAGTAAAAGTGTGAACCAGGAGAGAGCAGGAGCAAGAAGCGTAATAAGGAAGTAGGAAGTAAAGTAGTTTAAAGAGTGAGTGCCACTTCTTGTTCAAAATATTTGGATAAACTCAAAAATTAAAGGATTCATATGAAGAAATTCGAATAGGGTAGAAAAGTCATTTTTGAAAGTCCTTATCAGAAGTATGAATTTAAGTGAAAGTGTATGTAAAAATGACATCTTTGTTAAAGGAATTTGTTAGTATTGATTTTACATTTAAAATAAATAACTTAGGATATGAATCTACATGTACTTATTTACTTGTATTTGATAAGTAATATTTGATATATTATTAGATAATAAGAAAAACAAAGGAATTTGTTAAGGGTAAATTCAAAGTAATTATATAATAATAGATTTTAGGAGGAAAATCAAGAATATTATCTTGTTTAATTTTAATTCTACATACAATCACCATCAAAAGGTCTATCAATTGAAGTGGAAATGAGCTTATAGCCCAATTAAGGACTAACTCACACAAATATAGATGTGAAATAGAAATATGGAAGAGGACAAAAGAAGAATGAGAGGAGAGGATATGTCTATGTTGTACATTAAGGATAATTAAGACATTTTTGGAATGCAAAACATATATTGATATTTGAATTAGCTATGATAATACTCTAGTAGTGAAATAATTGCAAGAATTTTATTAAAATAAGAGAGTAGAGAAACTAGAAGAATTCATTAACAATACCAATAATAAAAGATCAACATTGTAGAAAGAGAAATAGTTGGATCAAATTTTGGGTTTGGTTACCATAATTCTTCGTAGGTTTCTTTTAGCCTTGTGGATGTTAAAATGCATTATATTATACTATATTCTTTTGCAACAAAGGTTATAGTTTCAAAGAAATATTTACCCTTAAGAGATTAGGAACTAATAACAAATAGGAATGGATTCATATCACATCAAGTACTTATTACCTTTCACTCATCCTTAGTAGCATTGTATATAAAACTCTTTTACTAATATAACAAATTTTTGAGTACATGGCTACTAGACAATGGAGATTTTACTTACTAGAAATGGTATTAGGGAGTTTCTTGTAGAAGCATTGTAGTTTGAGGAAAATAAAAAAATATTTCTGTTTAAAAAGGTAAATAAAGAATATGTTTGATAAAAATATAAATTAGATAAGATTTTATTGATCTAACAAGAAATTTAATGTTTTGTTATTTTGATGGAAGTGGCCCCTAATGGAAGGTATACATAACTTTAGAAAACTATAATTTTATCTTAATCATATTAATAATAATTAAAATAATTTTATTATTTAAATTAATGATATGAATTTTTAAAAGTCTCTAAATTTTTAAGTTTCTTCAAAATGCCAATATGAGAAATATTTTTGGTAAATATTGACTAATTTGGAGATTCTAAAAATGTAAGACAATCAAATTTCAAGATGACATTGGAAGAGTGATCCTATGGTTCAAATATAGACCAAAAAATACCTTAATACTCCTAAACTTATTATGATGGTAAAAAAAGATAAATTATGGTATGTCAAATTCTATGACTAACCTAAGGTTCAAACAATTTTAAAAATAATTAATATATTCTTAACTATGTTATGTCTAGACTACCTTTAAGATAAATTAACAAAAGAATTGCTTTGATCATGCAAAAATTACAAGTGTATATTGATTCTTTGGTTTTCAAGGGTGTTAACTAATTTAAAATCTAATAAGTTTGATTGAAACCTATTTTTTTTCTTTTTTCAATTGGTTATATGGGATTGAAACGAGCCCCACCTATATTACATCATCACCACATAGTGATGTTACAAAAAATCTTAGATATTATCCATGTATCACTTGGCAAGATTTGAACCTTGGTATCCTCTTTTAAATATTGAGGAATCTAACTAGTTGAGCTAATTCCACTTGATTTGATTGAAATCTAAATTGTTTTACATACTTTATAAAATAAATATTATATTTTTTATTTTAAAATATTTATTAAAGTAAAATAATAGTTTAGTTATACATTTAACATAAAAATACTTTAACTAAAAAATATTAAAAGCTAAAAATATATAATATTTTAGAAAAGACTATAATAACTTTAAAATATTATAATTGTGAGTGAGGAGCAAGTAGAAGCATGAAGTGTAACGAGGAAGTAGGAAGTAAAGTAAAGTGAGTGAGTGCCACTTCTTCTTGTTCAAAATATCATGAGAAACTCAAATGCTAAAGGATTTATATGAAGAAAGTCTAATAGGGTAGGAAAATATTTTTTAAAAGTCCTTACTAGAAGTACAAATTTAACTAGAACTATAATGTAAAAGTGGCACCTTTGTTAAAGGCATTTGTTCGTATTGCTTTTAAATTTAAAAGGAACAACATAGGACATGAATCTACATGTAGTTATTTAGTTGTATTTGATAAATAATATTGAATATTTTATTAGATAATAAAAAAGACAAAGGAATTTTTCAAGGATAAATTCAAAGTAATAATATAATAATAGATTTTTGGTGGAAAATAGAGAATATTTTCTTGTTAAATTTAACTCTACATACAATCACCCATCAAAATGCCTATCAATTGAAGAGGAAAGGAGCTTATGACCCAATTAATAACTAAGTCACACAAATATAGATGTGAAGTAGATAGATGGAAGAGATGAAAATAAGAATGAGAGGAGGGGATATGTATCTCTTGTACATTAGGGATAGTTAAGGAATTCAATCAATTTTGGAATGCAAAACATATATTGATATTCAGGTTAGTTATGCTAATACTCTTATAGTGAAATCATTATAAGATTTTTTTTTATATAGAAGAGAGTAAATAAAGTAGGAGAATTCATTAATTATATCAATAACAAAAGATCAAAAACACAAAAAGAAAAATATTTGGATCAAATTTTGGGTTTGGTTACCATGATTCTTTATAAATTTTCTATTCCATAGGCTTGTTTTAGACTCATGGATGTTAAAAATCCTTTTATTATATTATATTATTTTGTAAACAAAGTGAAAATATTTTAAGTAGCTATTGAGAAAACCATATTGAAACTAAAAATATTAAAGTGCCAAAGAAATATTTACCCTCAAGATTTTAGGATTTAATAAAAAAAGAAAAGTGCTTTATATCACATCAAATGCTTCTTAACTTTCACTCACACTTAGTAGAGTTATATATAATATGTGTTAGGGTAATAATATTATAATACAATGAAACTTAGATTATGTGTGGCCCATGCCAAATCTTATACAATATAATAATATATCCCCAAATATCTATTCCCAGGTATTGTAACATGCCATCAAATAGTAAGATGGAGGTTGGATCCCCTTCTCATGACCTACAGTTTTCCCCTAAAAACTCAAGCCTTGGTATTTCATATGTTGTGGTGATGTCTAAAGGTGCGAGGGAGACCTTCTCAAAACCTATTTGCAATATATCCCCTATGGGAAATACCATTAGCATCCTAAGTGAACTGGTTAATTTCACCATGGGTTATGGTCATTGTGACCTTGTAGGAAAGTTTTAGGGGTGAGCCCAGACCTAGATTCAATTCAAATATGGACGCTAGCAAAGTGAAAACCTATGGACTCCATGGAATTTGTAGCATCCCTGAAAGCCTTTTTTTATATCAGATTAAACTGCATGGAAGATGCAAACCGTATCCTAGGGGGAGACCCCTATCTCTATGGCAAAATACGCATATTTTTATGGAAGTTGGAACCTGATTTGAATCCTCATAGACAAAGGATTAATTTTATGCCTTTGTGGGTTTGTCTCCCTACCTTCCCTTACTATATTTGGCATGAATATGTGTTGAGAGGTGTAGCTAAGGTTGTGTAGTATCTCCTTATCAGTTTGATAACCAAAGCCAAATAAAGAATGGTGTACGTAAGAATGTGTGTCATGGTAGATCTAGAGGTGGATCCTCCCTCTTCTATCAAGCCTATCTTATTTCTAGGTACTTGGGACTAGCCCATTATTTATGAAAATAGGTCAAACCAATGCTTTGGTTATGGAAAAATGGGTCACCAGGTGAACCAATGTCACCTCAATGCATAAGCAGAGAAGGAAAAGAGACTTGCAAGAACATAATGGATCTAGAAAGAGAACTCGGGTTGAGTCCTCTCAAAGGATTTGGATGGTAATTCCTCAAAGGTGTGGGAATGAGAAGCTCAACCCTATATGGATGAGGTTTAGAAGTTGAAGGCTCTAGAAGAGGAGATTTTGTAACCCTTAGAATTGATCCTAGCCAACCTAGTGGTAATTGAGAAGGCATATAAAGAGAAGAATGTAGCCTTGAAGCTTGGTGTTACTAAGGTATGTCAGTTGAATATCATTTTTGAACCATTTTTTCTAAGTATCTTCTTCATTATTCCTTTGATGGTCTTTGTATTGGTTCTGCTCTTGAGGATACTATGATTCAATTGATGACCCATAAGGTAGGGTTTTAGATTAGCTTCCTAAAGACATATCTATAGAAAGGTTATCCAAGTCCTAAAACTTGAAGATATAGGAAGGGAAATGTGTATGTGGGTGTTGAGAATAAGTTAAGAAATCCCCCTAACAAGTCTACGAGGAAGAGAAAAATAAATTTTGATATTGCAAATGGATCTCAATATTTACTCAAACTTTAAAAAAGGAAGGTTGTAAGAGTAAGACATCGAAAGGTAGAATATTTCTGCCAGAGTAACCATAGGGTTTTTGGAGGAAAGAAATACAATTTCAAATCTCGTAAATGAAATACCTCTCTTGGAATATTAAGGGACTAAATGGGTTTTCTAAACAATGGATGGTTGCTTCCCTATGTAAAGAAATTTTACCTAATATTTTTTCTTGCAAGAAACCAAGTTGGATGGTAAGGATATAGAAGCTATTAGAAGAAGAATTTGGAAAGAAGCCCATTTTTCTATAAGCCGAGCCAATGGTTCCTCAAGGGGACTCCTTTGTCTCTAGGATACCAATATGTTTGAGGGCTCTATAATTTCTTCCTCATATAGGATTATTAATATTCTCTTTTGTAATAGATAAATTAAAAAAATGTGGGTTTTGACTAAGGTATATGCACCAAAATCTGGGCTTGGTAGAATTTTTTTTGGTAAAATCTAAGTTCCATGAGAAGGATTTTTTCTCAAGAAGCCTGGTGCCTAGCAAGGGATTTTAATTCCTCTCTATTTTTTTGGATTAAAAAGGAGGGAAATCCCCAATCTCGAAAATCATGGAATATTTTGTAGATTTTTTGAATGGGAATGAGCTACTGGATGTTCATTTCAAGGGTTTAAGGTATACTTGGAGCAGGGTTATGCATAAGGGGTTGGCCCCGAAATCTATTTATAAAATCAAGGTGAATTATCTTGGAATCCCAACGACATTTGTAGAAGTATACATGGCGAATTGCATTTATTTGTTTCCAAAAATTTTCAAACCGTGGCGATTTTCATTAATTTATCTCCAAAAATTTTCAAACCGTGGAGAATTTTTCTATGTTGGGGACTATGAATATCGGTTTGAAAAATATAAAAATGTATGGCATAATTAAAATCGTTAGGCCGATATGAAAGACTTTAGGTCGACATGACGACCGATATCATGACGATCAACTGCAAGAATGATAATCGGTTGTAGGCATGCCGATCGGATGCAGGAATGTTGATCAGTTGTAGTCATGCCGATCGGCTATAGGTATGTCGATCGAATGTAGGCATGATGATTGGTTGTAGGTATGTCGATTGGCTGGAGGCATGAAAATCGGTTGGAAGCATGATGATCGACTACATTCATGACGATCGACTACAGGAATGTCGATCGACTGCAGGTATGACGAGCAGTTGCAAGAATTCTGATCGGTTATAGGTATGATGATCGACTGCATGCATGCCGATCGATTATAGGAATGCCGATCATCTTAGTCATGATTATTGGCTACAGGTATGACGATCGATTGCAGGCATGACGATAGGCTGTAGGCATACCGATCAGTTGCAAGCATGACCAGTAGCTGCAGGTATGATGATAGGCTACAAGCATGATGATAGGCTATAGGCATGATGATCAATTGAGACTTATTCTGATCGGCACATCTACAACTGATTAATAAATACTAATTGATACCACTACAACCGATTGACTATGATGATCGACATAATTCTACAATCGACTGAATAATATCGATTGGCACCTCTGCAAATGATATACAAATACCAATCGATAATCCTTGTAATTGATCAGATTATGCCATGGCTCTATAATCGATTGACTTATGTCGATAGACATGATTCTGCAATCGATCAACTTATATCGACAGATACGACTCCGCAACTGATCGACTTATGTCGATAGACACAGCTTTATAACCGATCAAATTATGTCGATAGATACGACTCTGCAATTGATCGACTTACATTGATAGACAACTCCACAACCGATCGGCTTATGCTGATAGATATGACTCTACAACCAATCAGCTTATGTTGACAGACACATCTCTACAATCGATCAGCTTATACTGACAGACATGAATTTGTAACCAAATGTCTTGCATCAATGGAGAATTCTCTGCAACTGATCGGTTTATTTTGATAGTCACTCCTCTACAAACTTCTCAAGTTTTTCATTTTTTCAGAGCTATTTTTGAGTTAAATTATTTTCAATGTATGTTTATCGGTACCTAGTACAGTATATATACGGGTAGTATATGAGGCGATTTGGGCAGGAAAAATAAAATCATTTATAATTTGAAGGTGATTTAGACGAGAAATATAAAATCATTTATAATTTGAAGGTAAATTGGGTGGGAAAATCAAAATCATATGTAATTTTAAATCGGGGAATTAAAATAAATTTAGGTTCATGATTATCAACGGTGGACGAGTTTACCCCAAAAAAACTTCCACATGTAAATTTTCGACGAATGGCCCCCAGTGAAAGGATCCAAAATTAGCCTTTTCAAAATTTTAAAAAACCTAAATAGAGCCAATTGATGATATTTTATGCTTATGCAGAACCCTAACTTGGAGAAATATGAGAGTGGGTAACCAACTCATCCAAATTAGGTTGGAAAGGGTTCAGGTTTCCAAGGAGTGCTTTTCATTGTTTGGAAATTTATCTTTGTTATCTGCCTAGAATTGGCTCCGACCATAACCCTTTGTGATTTGAAGTGAACAAGGAAGAAACCATATTCCCAAAGCCATTTAGGTTTGAGGTAATGTAGTGTCTTCATCATGAATTGGAAGCTGAAAAAAAATTGGTGGTCAACAAGGGTCCAAGGCTTTGAGCTTTCCAAAATTGTAGCGAAGCTTAGAGTTGCTAAAAGCAACCTTAAAGAATAGAATAAAAGGATTTTTGGGAATATTTTGTAAAATAAGAAAGACCTAAAAAGTCAACTGAAAGCTATTGAATCTAAGATAGAACTTGGAAATAAATTTCAAGAGATCAATTACAAAGAAAATGAGGTGACAACCAAAATTCATAATGCTATTTCCAAGGAGGAAATTTTGTGGAAACAAAAATCCATGGCAGTTTGGCTAAAGGAGGAAGATAAAAATTCTAAGTTTTTTCACATCACAACCTTGAAGCACAAAACTGCTAACAAAATTAGAGAATTTTGAAAAGTTGATGGATCCAGTGCTACTCACATTAAGGATATAAGAGCTGAGACTATGGTTTTTTTCAAAAATATCATCAAGGTGGAAGAGGTTTGTATTGAGGAAGTCCAAAATAAGCTACTTGGTAGTATTCCCAACCTTATCATGGTTGAAATGAACCAATCACTCATATCTCCCTTCAACGATGAGGAATTTAGAGTTGCTATCTTTGTGATGGAAGGAATGAAGGCTCTAGGTACTGATGGTTTCCCCCCTATTTTTCTAGAAGTATTGGAATAATGTGGAGAAGGATATTGTTGATTCTCTTTGGGAGGTCCAAAGCACCAATCATATCCCATTCGAAGTGAATTCTATTTTTTAACTTTGATCCCCAAGATTTTTGGTGCAAAGGACTTTGGTGACTTTAGACCCATCAGCTTATGTAACATTGTTTATAAAATTTTGACAAAGTCCCTTGTTAGCAAATTAAAACCTTTTCTTCCATCCTTGATTTATTTAGTCCAAAGTGGATTTGTGCCAGGGAGAAAAATCCTAGATAGTATCATAGATGTCCATGAAATCCTTCATTCAACTGATAAAAGTGGCAGAGTTCATCTCCTCCTCAAATTAGACATGGAAAAGACTTATGATAGGGTTTTATGGGAATTTTTGTTAAAGGTTTTGGGAAATTTTGGTTTTTTCCAAAGTTAGATAAAATTTGTCCATGCTTGTATCTCTTCTACCAAGTTTTTGTTCTTAATATATGGATCCCCAAAAGGTTATTTTCAAGTTTGAGAGGCATTCACCAAGGGGACCCTTTGTATCATTACATTTATACCTTAGTGGTGGAAAATCTGGGTAGGGCTATCAAGTTAGAACCCTTTGTGGAAAGTATAAAGCCCAATTTTTCAATCAATCCTATTTCTCATCATCAAATTTTAGTTTATGTTCTACTCTCCCTCCTTGCTTTAGTTCCCTAAGTAAGGTTTCTAAAAGGAATCTTGGAGGCATTATAAATTACAATTGGAAAAAAGATAAATTATATAAAATGTAAAATCTTCTTTCTAAATACCCCCTTAGCAAGGCAGAGGATAATTGCTTACATCTTGGATTGTGAGATGGTTTTCCTCCCATATCTTTACCTTGGAATGCCTTTCTTTAAAGGTAATATCTGATATTCAATTTAGGAACCTATGGTGGAAATATTGTAGAGGAAGTTGATCAGGTGGAAAGGACCCCTCCTCAGTCAAGCTGAAAAGGCTACCTTGGTAAAGTCTACTCTTTAAATCACTCAAACTTATCTATATTTAGAATTCCTAATAATATTATGTCAAATATTGAACATATTCAAAAGTTATTTCTTTGGTATGGTTCTAATGAGAAGAAAAAATTCACTTACTTGGTTAGGAGGAAGTTTGCAGACCTAAAAAATATGGTGGCTTAGGTCTTCATAACATCAAGCATATGAATAAGGCTCTAGTTGAAAAATAGTAATGAAAATTAGAAAATCAAACTGAAACTAGTTGGATCAACATTGTGTCAACCAAATACTTGAGACAAGAGAATGTTTGCTTGCTAATCCTCTATCAACTTTTGGTTTAGTCTTTTGGTTGAGTTGTAAAAGTTGAGGGTGTTATTCTTCAAAGGTTGCAGGTGGAGGTTGGGTGATGGACTCAAGATTGATTTTTGGAAATATATTTGGCTAATGGATTAAATCCTTGCACAGATTCCAAATCTAACGTGTTTAGAGCCTAGGACCATATTGGTCTTTGGGTCTAATGTGACTGAATTTATTGAGGTGGTTAATAGGTTGAAGGTTTGGAAATCATTCGACTAGTCTATTATTAATAATTTTGAACTTGAAGCTTGGATTCTAATTGCTAATAAGTTGAATTTTTAGGTCATTAAATAGAGAAATGAAGAAGATGAGATCTTCTAGGAAAGAAAAAATAATAAATCCTTTTCAGTCAAGTCTGCCTACAATTTGCTGGCTATCATGATTCCTCCCGTGGGTGCCATATTTCAAAGTATGGTTTAACGATCTAACACCAAAGGTGAATATATTTTTTCTGATTGGAAACTCAGAATAAGATTTTGACCATTGAAAATCTTAAAAAAGAGGTTGGTCGATGCCAAATAGATGTTGCCTCTATGGTGCTAATGAGGAACAAACAAGCCATCTATTCTTTCAATGCTCATTCTCTATGGAAGTTCTTAACTTTATTTTTATTTTTTTGGGACTGAGTTGGGTGGTGTCAAGTTCGCTTGTTGATGTTTGCACTCAATGGTCATCTCATTTTACTCTCCAAGGATGAAATATTTTTGGAACTTATGTTTGCCACATATTTTTTGGCGGGTGTGGAAGGAGAGGAATAGTAGAATTTTTAAAAACTTCAAAAGAGATCTTACCTCTATTTGTGCCAAAGCCTTGGCCTCCACATTGGATAATGTGTCCTCTCTAGATTTGGAGGAGGGTAGATTTGAGGAGGCTAAGCTCAAAAGGAAAATTGGATTTCAATAGAGTAATAGGGTTGTTGGTCTTCCTAGTCCTAATACCTAGGCCCTCGTGAGGTGGGAACCTACTTCTCCAAGATAGGTTAAACTAAATTTTGATGGAGCTTCAAAGGGTAATCCCGGTAATGTTGGTGCTTGTGGGGTACTTAGGGATGACAAAGATGGGATTCTATTGGCGTATACTAAATTCTTAGATATCCAAACTTTTCATGTTGTGAAGCCCATAACCCTTTACCAAGGCCTCCTACTTGTTGAGGATATGGGGTACCGAAACGTTTATATTGAAGGAGACTCACTTAATATTATAAACTTGGTCAAAGGTGATTTAATATCCTATTGGAATATTGAGGTTGTGATTATGGAATCTAGGTAAATTATTCAGGTTAAAGAGGATAGGGAGATAAAACATATCTTCAGAGAAGGAAACTACCACACTAAATTTATGGTAAACCTGGGTATAAGTCTCAATGTTATATCTATTTGGAGAGACATTTTTTTTGAAGGCCTTATTCAATTGGATTTAGCCATGCATGTTTCTTAATGCTCAGTAAGCTTTTAATTTTTATAAAGAAATTTTTAATGTACAATCATGTGGGATTGTTGGTTGGATGGGGGCTCATCAACACTGTTCTAATTTTATTTCTTGTATCAAGTTGTAATTATTTCAGTTGGTGATGGGTGACCAATTATAGTGCTTTATAATCATTCTTGTCCCTTTATTTTTGGTCTTAGACCAAGTTTTCCAGGGCTTATCCTATTGTAAAATGTTTGGGGACCCTTTCAAAACTCCTTCTATATCTAATAAAAAATTTATTATTATTAATATGATTAAAATAAAATTATAGTTTTCTAATTTTATGTATGCCATTTATTAGCGACCACTTCCATCAAAATAAGAAAACATTACATTTCTTGTTAGATCAATTAATCATATCTAACTTATATTTTCTAAACATATTCTTCATTTACCTTTTTATCAAAAATATTTTTTATCTTCCTCAAATTGCTATGCTTTTGCAATAAACTCGTTGATATCATTTCTAGTAAGACGTAAAATCTCCATTGTCTAGTAGCCATGTACTCATCATCTTATTATAATAGTAAAAGCATATTATATACAATGCTACCAAGGATGAGTGAAAGTTAGTAAGCATTTGATGTGATATGAATTACTTTCCATTTATTATTAATTCCTAAACTTTTGAGAGTAAATATTTCTTTGGCACTTTATTCTTTATAGTTTCAAGATGATTTTATCAATAGCTTCTTAAAACATTTTTATTTTGTTTGAAAAACATAATATATAATAGAAGGCTTTTTAACATCCATTTGACTAAAAGAAACCTATGGGATAGGAACTTTACCAAGAATAATGGTAACCAAACCCAGAATTTGATCCAACTATTTTTATTTCTGTAATATTGATCTTTTGTTATTAATATCATTAATGAATTCTCCTACTTTCTCTACTCTCTTTTTGAAAAATTCTTATAATGATTTCACTACTAGAGTATTTTTTTTGGATACATAAGAGAGTTGGTTACAACCATACTATTTCTAGTAACATAGAAGCACAAGGTTTAAACCACAGGGGCTACTCCCAACAAGCCTATTCATCTCGTTGTTGTTGACCCGGCATGAGAGGGAGACCATTGATCACTCAGGATTCGTACCATTGTCATTAGTCTGGCGTGCACTTAGAGGATTCAGATCAGACTATTACCTTTGCAAATTGGCACTCCCAAGGTTTGAACCCAAGTCTCTTCTTGGTAAGTGCTTGGCCAAACAAGCACTTACCAATCCACCTAGTCCTTGGGGACCAAAATTGAATAATTATCATAACAAAATTATTGACATAGCTAACTTGAATATCAATATATGTTTTGCATTCTAAAATTAAATAATTATATTAATTATCCCTAATGTACAAGAGATATGTATCCTATCCTTTCATTTTTTTTTTCCATATATCTATTTCACATCTATATTTGTGTGAGTTAGTCTTTAATTGGGTCATAAGTTCCTTTCCTCTTCAATTGATAGACCTTATGATGGTGATTGTATGTAGAGTTAAATTTATAAAGATAATATTTTTGATTTTACACCTAAAATCTATTATTATATAAGTACTTTGGATTTATTCTTAATAATACCTTTATGTCTTTCTTATTATCTAATAAAACATTAAATATTACTTGTCAAATACAAGTAAACAAGTATAATTAACCTTGGATGATTATTGGGGATAACATTACTCTTATGTCCAATAATAAGATTGGTGGTTCTAAGGATTTGACTGATAGCATGAAGTATTTCGCCCAAGTTGTTTCTTCTAGTGGAAAAAATATACTTGGTCAAACAGAAGATTGGGCAAGGCTCTTATTCAAATTCACCTTGATAGAGTGTTGGTCTCTCAGGATTGGTTTGCTAAATTCAATAATAGATATTTTTGAAATTATTATATTCAAGGAAAGTATTTCTATATACACTCAACTCCTCCCATAGTCTTCCTCTTCCTGCAACTAAATTTGAAGCATACACATTGGTTAAAACCTAGTATATTTTAGAAACTCTACAGTCAAAAAACTTGTTAATGAACTTGTTAGAAGAAGAGAGCACTTTGCCTTAAATTTTTGAATTATCCCAAAGACACATTAATCCTTCAAAAGATCCCAAATGCCTCCTTCCATATGACATTCTTAACCTTTTCAAAATTATTTTCCTTAATTTTAGTTTCTTGAATTAATAAAAATGAGGTTTTAGATATTTCCTAATAGAAGCAACCAGTCGTTGCTTCGAAGGGGCATTCAAACCCCTTATGTTCTAAGATAATATTTTCATTTATGATACTTGGTGGGTGCTTCTTTCCACATCCCATAGAAAGTATCATTTGGGTTCCATTAGCTATATCTTTTAGGGTCTCCCTCAACCTTGAGTCTTGGTTCAAAGGTTGTCGTTGCTTAGAGTTAGCTCCCACATCCACTGCTCCTTTTTCTACTCCTCATGATGTGATTAGGGTTATATTTGAAAATTTTCCCTTTAGGTGGTGAATCTATAGCACTTGCCTATTGTTCTAGTAGGCTTTGAATGGAAGAAATAACATAAAATAATATTGGGCTGGCTTTTAAACATTTCCCACTAAGAGGTAAATTTGAAGCATTGCTCTATTTTTATATGGCCTTTGAATGAAGTAAATAACAAAATTTGAGGATAAGCTAGCTTTTAAACCTTTCCTATTACGAGGTAAATCTAAAGCGCTATCCTATTTTTCCATCGACCTTTGAATGGAAGAAATAACAACTTCTAAAGTTGGACTGGCTTTTAAACCTTTCCTATTAAAAGGTAAATTTGAAGCACTATCTTGTTTTGTCAGTGACCTTTATGTTTTTCTTATTATCTAATAAAATACTAGATATTACTTGTCAAATACAAATAAATAAGTACATGTAGATTCATGTCCTAAGTTGTTGCTTTTAAATGTAAAAACAATACTAATAAATACCTTTAACAAAGGTGCCATTTTTACATTACACTTCTAGTTAAATTTTTACTTATGGTAAAGACTTTCAAAAATGAATTTCCTACCCTATAAGCCTTTTTTCATATGAATCCTTTAGTTTTTGAGTTTCTCCTAATATTTTGAGCAAGAAGAAGTGACACTCACTCCTTGCTCCACTTTACTTATTACTTTATCCTATATGCTTATTATTCTTCTCCTCGCTCACCCTCACAATATTTTTAAGCAAGATAATTAGGTTTGCACATAGGCTAGGTGCATGAACCCGTACGTGCACCTGGCCTTGGTGCATGGGTGCAGGGTCACGTGCGATCATGTTGAACCTTGATAAAACCCTATTTGATAGGGGTTATCTCGGGATGAACCCTATAAGACAGGGTTCAACTTGGGACAAACCCCAATGGTTGGTCGTACCGTACCAAAATATTAAAAAACAATATTTTTAAATTTTTTAAATTTTTTTTAAATTTAGGTCCAAGGTGTAGACCAATTGGTTTCACCAAACCCCGTAAGGGGGCGAAGATCCAAGGTTCAAATCTCGGGTCTCATCAGACTGAATGCTTGTCCCTTTCCTGGTGCTTTCAGTAGTGTAAAAGGCTTAAAATTATTGTGGCATGGTGGTTATAGGGGCAGACTGCGCAAAGATCTATGTGGCGTATTTCTAGGTGGACAATGCAGAATACTATGGTGATCATAAAATCTAGACAACCTGCTCAGATTCGTAGCGGCTACTGATTCCATCGTATAAATTCAAAGAAAAAAATTAAATTTAGGTGGATCCCGCTACACCCAACCCATACGAGCCAAAACAAATAATAAAAAATATTTTAATTTTTTTTTTTAATGTGTTGATAAAAAAAAATAAAGTCGTTGCATATTGAGTGAAGATGCCTAGTCTTGTCTCCCCTTGACCTAACAACAACAAAAATTGTGGGCTGAGGTTGCAGGTGATCGGCTTTTGCTTCTCCTTCATACTTGGAGTTGTCCTCAGCTATGTCTTCATCGGCTTTTGCTTCTCCTTCATACTTGGAGTTGTCCTCAGCTAAGTCTTCACCGACTTGCTTTGACCATCAACTTGCTTTGATGGAAAAATTTGGAGTTCCCTCTAAAGGTTCATTGCCCATCACCTAATGATCCCATAATTTATAGTCTTTTAACTTTAACACTAACACAACCCCTCCAAAACAAAATTTATTGTATTTATAGACTCACAAAACTACGATTAAAAGCAATGGATCATTCTACCCTTTATTTATTTTTTTTTTTTTGTGTTTATTTTGTGGAAACAATTTAATCTTGGTGTTAATCAAGAGATAGTGATACTAAAGAGTGTATCAACTACAAGGGTAATGGATCTCATCAAAGGTGACATCGCCACAAGCGTTTTCCTCGAGTAAATCCAAATCCATAATTAGATAAGGAAAATATCGCAGGCATAATCCCTAGATCCTTCATCTCCATGGTCACTTGAATTCATAATAATCCCCATGAACATGATGATTATCAAGGTCAAAGTTCAAGAGCGATTTTGAATGGATACCAACTACCGACTACCTACCAAATGCCTAGTGCCCACCACTTAACAATTCGTAGGTTATACAAAAAACCAAATTCGACTCTTCTATGCCCCTGTGTTTTCCACTTGGCATTATCTCAGTATTGTCCATGGTCCCAACATTTTCAAAAATTTTATAATAAATTTAAACTTATTATAAAATTGAAAGCTGCATATTATTATAAAGTTTAAACTTATTATATATTTTAATATGTATTTGCTCTTGGTCTTGTCCATAGTCCCAACATTTTCAAATTTAAAGTTTTTTAATTTTTTTATAATAAGTTTAAACTGAAATTTATATATTATTATAAAATTTAAATTTATTATATATTTTAATATGTATTTTAATAACTTTGAAGTTTTTAAATTTCATAAAGTTTGAACTTTAACTTGTTATAATTTTACACTTTAAACTTATGATATCACTTAAGTTTAAACTTTAAATATATATATATTATAATAGAGTTTAAATTTATTATAAAAAATTTAAAAACTTTAAATTTTTTGGTTACATAGATGAATTGGTTACAATCACAATTTTTAGTAACTATCAGTGAAGGCTTCCAACACACAAGATGGGAACTGTCGGACACACACGGTTCGCACCATCTTTGTCAGTCTGATACAACACGTGGCATGAAGGGAACCATCGAACAAGCAGGAAACAGATCATCGTCATCAATCAAGTGCAACACGCAAAAAATTCGAATCGAGCTACCGACTATGCATAGGCATGCCCGTAAAATTGGAACCTAAATCTCCTATCGTATAAAAAAAAACTTTAAATTTATTAAAATACATTTTAAATTTTAATCATGAATAATGTCAATATCTATTTGTTGGACAAGTTTTTTTTCTCATAAAAATATACATATATAAATATATATTTTTAATTAAAAATATCTTCATGCGCACCCCAAAAACTTTTTTTTTTTTTTTGTAGGCACCACATGCATACGTGCACGACACCCACACCATGAACCTCGTAACCTTATTTTTAAATAATTATAGCAATTTTAAAAACATTATATAGTTTTAACTTTTAATATTTTTTTAATTAAAATTATTTTTATTTTAAATATTTATAACTAAACAATTAATTTACTTTAATAAATATTATAAATTATAAAATTTATAATAAATGTTTTTTTTTTTTGATAAAAAATCAAATTTATATTAAATTAAGGTAATAGCCTTTACAATATAAAAAAAAGTGGGTGGGTTAACACACCCCATGGGAAATCAAAATAACTCTTATTGACAAGGGTTAGTAAACAAAGTTGCCAACAAAATACAAGTTTATAAATCATGATCATTGATGATTATTACATCAAAGAAAATATATCATATGGATTAATGTGTCGTGGCATGTAGTCTTGCATATGCTAGTGATTATGGGATGGAAATCCATCCCTCTACATCGTGATTAAGACCTTTAGTATCCATGTCGCTCCAACCAACAACTAGCCCAGGTGAAACTGGTTGAACATCATCCCACCTCCCAACTTGTCGTGATGAACAAGCAATGTTAATATTAGGTTGCTTCCTAACTGATGAGGGTTGGGACCAATGCCTATTTACGAGATCACTTCTTGCATATGATGGAGGCGGCATGTAGTCTTGCATATGCTAGTGATTATGGGATGGGATTCCATCCCTTTACATTGTGATTAATACCTTTAGTATCCATGTCACTCCAACCAACAACTAGCCCAAGTGAAACTGGTTGAACATCATCCCACCTCCCAACCTGTCGTGATGAACAAGCAATGTTAATATTAGGTTGCTTCCTGACTGGTGAGGGTTGGTACCAGCGCCTGTTTACGAGATCTCTTCTTGCATATGATGGAGGTCAATGGTGAGAGCGGGATAAAAAATACTCCTGATAAGATCACTCTGGGGGATCCGATTGACTGTACACGAAGCATTGGCCAAATACATCAAAAGAACTTGCATATGATACAACTTCATAGCAACTTTGTTGGCTTGAGTACATATTTATAGCCACATGTCATTAAAAACTTCTAATTTGTCAAAATGAGTAAATGTGATAGAAGGTGTATATTGTTTAAAAACAATTCAGTTACGGGCCTTCTAAATATGAAAGAGCAGGCTAATCCTGAAAACTTGCCACATTTAAAAAAGTGAGAAAGACAAATTAAAAGAGTCCCCAAGAAGAGTTGAGAGCCAAGAAACTATTGCAGTTGAAAATGGGGAAAAAAGGAAAGAATCCATTCCCAAGATTACCTAGATCTTCTACAATTCCAAAAGAGGTGAGTACAGGACTCAAGTACACCACAAAAGGGAAATTTAGGATCAAGAATTCCAAGGTGCTTTAAATGTTCCCCTAAGGAAAGGCCTTGACATAGTAAGCTCAATGTAAAAAATATTTCTTGGGCTCAACATAAGTAGCCCAAACATTCTGAAATCTATAATTCCATCTAGTCCTTGTAGAAAATAAGTTCCAACGTTGATTGAGCTTATGCACCAGAGGAAGATGAGGATAACCATTTATACCCCAAAGGAGCCTTATAATTAAGCAAAGGAGTGTCAACATGCCATCTTCAATTTTACCACCAAGGACGCTACGAGCGCACACCAATCTTGTGCAACATAGAAAAAAGGGTAAGAGCAATAACAACACCATATGTATCTTTGTCCGCACCATTCATCTTCAAGGTGTGTTTGAACTCATTCCATGGCATCCAATCCCTGGTCGCAGCGAGAAAAGAAATCAACTATTGTAACAATACCCTTTTTGAAAAACCGCTGAGCATGAATTTATTGCATCTAAGCTAAGGGAGAACCTTGATGAAGAAACATAGGATACCATAAAATATTAATATAATTGATGGATAAGCCTTTACGAAAGCCATATCCTCTCCAACAGATCCAAGGAGTCAGATGTTGCCAGGATTTCTATATACTTTTGATAACAAAGGAGCCAAAAATATTAACAAATACCGGAGCAACAATGAGAGAGGGAAAATCCAACCCTCTCCATGCTCTACGGTTTAAGGGAAGACTAGAGGAAATAAAATGTTGAAACTAAACTTTCCAAGCTTCAGAACCTTGACCATCTACTTAGCACATAGAGCAATACATTTTCGTCTACAGTCCAACAAACCCATTCCGCCAAATTATCTAGGAAGACATAAAATATATAATTACTTTGAATTTATCCTTAACAAATACCTTTATGTATTTCTTATTATCTAATAAAATATTATATATTACTTATCAAATACAACCAAATAAGTATAATTACCCTTGGATGATTGTTGGGGATAACATTACTCTTATGTCCAATAATAAGATTGGTGGTTCCAAGAAGTTTATTGATAGCATGGAGGATTTCTCCCAAGTTTCTTTTAGTGGTCTCAGGAGGATTTCTCCCAAGTTGTTTCTTTTAGTGGTCTCATGGATGTTGATTTGAGAGGGCAAAAATATACATGGTTGAACAGAAGATTGGGTGAGGCTCTTATTCAAATTCATCTTAATAGAGTGCTAGGATTGGTTTGCTAAATTCAATAATGAATATTTTTGAAATAACTATATTTCCTTTGATTTGACTTTCTTTGTTGGCTTCGACGTCTAGGTTGTGCAGTGTTATTTGTGTTATATTATGTTTTTCAACCCAGATTTGTTGTTCGGATCCTAACTTTCCAATGTTGAAGACTGTTTTGACCTTCTACATTATCTTGGTATTATTTTCTCTTTGTTTTATTTTGTTTGTCTACTTCTCTGGCTGGTTGTTTTATGTTGAACCTTTTGTTTCTCTTAGTTTTATTGTGCTCAGTTAAGGCAACTTCCTTGTAAAAGGATCAAGGCCCTTTCAAAACCTTAAAAAAAAAAAAAAAAACATGTAGATTCATGTGTTCTAAATTATTGTTTTTAAATGTAAAAGCAATACTATCAAATGTTTGTAACAAAGGTGCCACATTTACATTACACTTTTAGTTAATTGATGACTTTTGAATTATATTATTTACTTTAACTGTTCATAATAAAAAAAAATTAGCTTATTAAAAGTATAACATGTAAATTAATTTGATGAAAATAAATGTAATATTTATTTGATAATATTTTTAAAATAAAATTGTAGTATACATATAACTATTATATATATTTAGTGGATTATATTGAACTCAATTATAATATTAATAAAGTAACTTAAAAGATTTAAAACCATTTTTTAAGGAAATTTGAAAAGACAATCATATTAATAAAATTTTATGATATTTTTATATTTGATCAAGCAAGATAGAAACTTTTTATGCATATTATATAATAAAAGTTTGACAATTATGCATGTATAATTTAACAAAATTCAAACATGGGCGTCTACTTGAAAATATATCGGATGAAGCTAATAATACCATTTGATAAACTATGATACTTTTTAAAATTGATTATACAAGATTGGTTGAAAGAGTTTTCTATATTTTATATCATCACCATCACATAGTTTAATTAATTTTGTTTAAACTTTTTATCAATTCCACCACATTATCAATTCTACCTCATTGTTGTTTAACCCAGTGTGATACTCAAGATTGGTACTTGCTCTCATCAGGCTTGCGCACAACCAGCAGATTGACAGCTCGCACACACTCAGCAGATTCAGGTAAACTACTCCTTCTTTCAGCAGATTCAGGTAGACTGATAGCTCTATTACCTTTGAGAACAGGCATGCACCAAGGTTGAATCTAAATCTCTTGCCAGAATTTAATATTAATAGGGGAGGGATTTGGGTTTTGATTCACCCACGGATGGTCTGCAAACAAAGCAATTAAAAGGTATATGTAAGCACTAAGATTTATGGTATTCAACCCATAAACTAAACTGGAATTACATTATACTTACTTAACACTTGTTTGGCGGTTAATCTCTCGTTGGAATTTCTGTTAAGCATTCGAGATATAAGGTCCTTAGCAGCCTCTGAAACGCCATGGGTAAATAGAAGGTCGTTGTACAAAATATTAGCCTTAATCGTGTGAGAGTCAATGTGGTTGTAATCGTCCCCACCGAAAGGATAATAACCGCAGAGCAATTTGAAGAGGAGGACTCCCGCTGCCCATATGTCCACGCCTTCCCCGTATTCTTGCCTTCTCACTATCTCTGGAGCCATGTACACAAGAGTCCCCGTTCCGTCGTCCTTCAATACTTCACCTGCTCCATATCACATCCACAAGACCTTACCTTTAGTTTTTTTACTTGCTTAGTTTAGTGCTTCATAATCTCTATTAAATACATAGATTAGGAAGTACATTACCTTTGCGGAAAACCTTAGAAGAACCAAAGTCTGCCAACTTGACGAGAGGAGTTGGTGCAAGCGAAGATAATAAAACGTTGTTCAATTTAACATCGCCGTGTATTATGCCTTTCCTGTGGCAGCTCCGGATGCCGTCCATCACTTGTTTAAAAATGCATGCAGCTTGGACTTCGTCTTTTACATTTGCTTTTGCTTTTTCTTTTGCTTTTGGAATAACACCAAAGTTTCTTTCTACCAAATACCAGAGATCACCTTCCTCACAATACTCCATGACCAAGTGATAACTGTTGGGATCTTCGTAAGCGGCTTTCAGCTTCACAATTCCGCGCTCCTTCCTCAGGCGATGCATTATTTGCACTTCGCTTAGGAAAATTGTATCTGCATCCTTACAATCTTTGCTGAAAGATTTGCAACAGAAGACGGGATTTCCTTGAGATCTGCGGTAGCATTTTCTCACTTTGTGATAAAGCGAGTTAGAAATGAGACGATCGAGAATGTAATCGTCTTCTACGGATCCCCGAATGACATGGCCATCATCATTTGGAATAAAACAGTTGAAGACGGTATTCCAAAAAGTGTTGGCTAGTTTTGTTAGTTTTGTCAAGTTGTGAGCTGCTGCCACAAATATGGTGGAGGAGGTGGAGCTGTCCAATAAAGGGTTACCAAACTCTTCCTTTAAAGACGTATAATGTTCCCTGGATTGTTGGACACACATTTCCTTAACGACCTCCCTGCTACATTCCATCCCAACAAGAAACTATCACGCCTATCCTTTTCTTTAACGATAACCTAAGTTAATGTTTCGGTCACAAACAAGATTACTTATGCGAGAATGTGAACAATGAATGTTTTCATAATTAGTCCAAGTTTCAAGTTTCTGTAAGCCGAGTTTCCTTTTCATAAATAATACAAGTTTCAGTAAACCGAAATTATTTATTTTTATTCGCTACAAGTCGGCATGCACTTTTACTACCGTTTTGCCTTATTCTCATGAAATCCACAAACAAAAGCGATTTTCAGACAGGAGGCATAAATTATATATTATTGAGGTAAAAATAGACTACAATAAATACAGTTCACATGTTTTGTGCAGATTTACTATACAACAAATCTATATTACAAATAACAACCAAGTCGAATTTAATAATTTACTATTTGATTACATTTCAATAGCTATAAGCTATAGAATTACAGAAGGATATAATACTTTATGATTCTAATATTATCATAATTTCCATGGCCTTTAGATTTATGTCAAATGTTTTTCATCTATTTCTTTTCGTAAGGATACTTTCAAACAGAAAAATAAAATGTTTAATGTATTTTTCTCTATTAATGGTTTACATGCTATTGAATCTTTTATCAAATTTATTATTAATTGATAAAGGTATTGATCCATTTCTCTCATTTTATTAATACTTATATCTAGATCAAGGAAAGGAAATTTCATCTTTAATTTATTCTTGATTAAGGATTTTTCTCTCCTATAAATATGATATATTATTGATTGAAGGAAAATATTCCTCAAGTTGTATGTTATTTCTTATATTTATGGTATCTTTGTCAATGATGCATCTCCACTCCCAAATATTATCTCATATAGATATATGCTCTTTAGAATATTTTTGTCCTTCCTAAGTATGAGCTTTAACTTGGGAAACTCTTAATTTCTTTAAGTATGATGAAAATTGTTTGACAAATGCTTTATGCTAGATAAGTGGATATTTGGCTATGGTAAGTGACAATTGGTACACATACCAAATTTGCAAAGAAATTGAATACTTCTCTCTACTCTAAAAATTCAA
This sequence comes from Wollemia nobilis, assembly GCA_028583015.1. Lineage (NCBI taxonomy): Eukaryota > Viridiplantae > Streptophyta > Pinopsida > Araucariales > Araucariaceae > Wollemia > Wollemia nobilis. The sequence continues at coordinate 20,076,938 of JAQPPZ010000521.1, forward strand.
ATGACTCTGATGAGCCCCCTATTTCTAAGACAAATATAAAAAAGTTGGGCACCCTGTCTTCCTTGTGTAAGACTTAGGAAGAACTTGTTGCAACACCAAACTTCTATTATGATCCTGTGAAAGAGCTAGTGAGATCCATTAAGAGATCTATAAAGTAGACTACCTATTTTGTGAATGAGTATTCTTGGAGACTAAAACAAAACCCAAACACTCTTTAGATAGATATTATCATTTTTTATGATTCTTTGCAAGATTAGGATTTGGATTTGGGATATATGTATCAATCTCTATAATTGGATTTTGGATCTCGTTGTTCCTCCTTTGTGAAGATCTGGTTGGGTATTTTTTTTTTTGGTAAATATCTTCTTTCTAATTTTTCAAGTTCGTTTTCTTTCTTTGTTGTAGTTGGGACCCTTTTGTAAAAGGTTTGTAAAATCTTTTCAAAATCCTTTTTTTTTTCCATCTAATAAAAAAAGTGATAATCATTACATAATTTACATCATTAACATGAATCCCACTTGTGTTGTCAATGGAATGACTTTGTTTTTTTGGGCTCACAAAGGAGAAATATTTTTAAAGAATTTTTTAGCGTTTAGATTTATGTATTGGGGTTATATTTTCATCAAGTTGTAAAATAAAATTCAAATTATGATTCATATATATACTTTATTAGGTATGACATTTAATCAATAACTTATCAACTTCTTGATCCCAATACTCATGAGCTAATTATTAGAAGAGAAGTCTAGTTGTATGAGCATTCTCCCACCACACCTTCAAGATTACACCAAACTCTTATTGAGGATACCTCCTCCTATAAGCTTATTCCTATTGAATTTTACCCCTATTCTAATCCTATTACCACCTCCTTAATTATATATTCTAGTTACGCAGGATCTTCATATGATGCTCTTAGGACTTCTTATAGATCTTATGCAAACAATATTTCTTATTCTAATAGAAGTGATTCTATGGTGGATATATCCTTAGGTTTTAATGACATGTAGGTCCCACTATATTTTTTTTATATTTTTGTGATGACTTCCTTTCTATTGAGTAGCATATACCTTATACAAATTGCCTCATACCCAAGTGGGCTACGAGAAAATTATAGGATGTCAAACCTATTCATTTATAGGAGTGCCATAACAAGCGTATCACCTCATACATTTCTTGGAAAGGTGGATGTTAAAGGAGATCTAACCAATTATAAGTAGGATCATGGATTTTTTAATGCAATAACATACAACGATAGATAAATTGTATTAATCAAAATAGATATATCTATACAAAGAATATGGTGGTTGGTTTTAGTAATGATTTACCAATTACCTTTACATGGATACACACACACATATATGTATGTATGTATATTGAGTATACTCCTACAATATGATATAATATTTATAGCATTCTTTCTTATTACATCATATTCTAAATAAGGACATAAACATGAATAACTAGACAAGAACAAACTTAATAATTCAAATATTTACAACCACTCAATAAACTATGACACATATGTTGTTAATCAAAGTACATAAAGATATTAGAATAGGACACACAATAGTTATTTTTTTCTAATAGAAAGAGGAGAGAATTAAAATCCCCATCCAACATCCAAGCAAGGTCAAATAAAGCAATTTTATTTATACTCAACTCCTCGTATAGTCTTCCTCCTACAATTGAATTTGAAGTATACACATTGGTTAAAACCCAAGACTTTTTAGAAAAATTATAGTCGAAAAACTTGTTAATGAACCCATTAGAAGAAGAGAGCACTTTGCCTCTAATTTTTATATTATACCAAAGACACATTAAGACCCTCAAATCTCCCGAAGCATGGCTTGTATAATAACAGACATCATTCCATATTATGTTCTTAACCTTTTCAAAATTGATCTCCCTAATTTTAGTTTCTTGAATCAAAAAAATATGAGGTCTCAAATATTTCCTAATAGAAGCAATAAATTGTTGCTTTGAAGTGGCATTCAAACCCCTTATGTTATAAGATAATATTTTAATTTACGAGACTTGATGGGGTGTTTCTTTCCACCTCACTTATAAAATGTCATTATGTTTCATTAGCGATATCTTTTAGCGTCTCTCTTAGCCTTGATTCTTGGTTTGAAGGTTGTCCCTATTTAGATTCAGATCTCACATCTATTGTCCCTTATTTGCTACTCCTCATGATGCATTTAGGGTTAGATTTTAAATTTTTTTGATTAGGTGGTGAATCTACACAATTATTTATTTTTCCAATGGGATTTGAATAGAAGAAATAACATAAGCTAATGTGGGATGGCTTTTAAACCTTTCCCATTAAGAGGTAAATCTGAACCACTATCGTATTTTTTTGGTGGTCTTTGAATGGAATATATAATAAAATCTAAGGCTAGGTTGGCTTTTAAACCTTTCCTGTTAAGAGGTAAATCTAAAGTACTATATTGTTTTTACAGTAACCTCTGAATGGAATAAATAACAGATTATGAGGCTGGGATGGATTTTAAATCTTTCTCATTAAGAGGTACATCTAAAGCACTATCTATTTTTGTCGACAACCATTATGTCTTTCTTATTATCTAATAAAATACTAAATATTACTTGTCAAATACAAATAAATAAATACATGTACACTCATGTCCTAAGATGTTGCTTTTAAATGTAAAAAAAATACTAAAAAAATATTTTAAAAAAGATGTTATTTTTACATTACACTTCTAGTTAAATTTTCACTTATGGTAAGGACTCTTAAAAATGAATTTCCTACCCTATTAGATTTTCTTCATATGAATCCTTTAGTTTTTGAGTTTATCCCAATATTTTGAACAAGAAGTGGAACTCACTCCTTCCTCCATTTTACTTCTTACTTCATCCTATATGCTACTTGTTCCTCTCCTTGCTCACACTCATAATATTTTTAAGCAAGATAATCACGTTTGTACACTCGGTAGGCTAGGTTTATGAACCCATAACCGCAACCAACCTCAGTGTGTGGGTGTGGGGTCAGGTGTGGTTGGGTCGAATCCTAGAAGAAACCTACCTGATAATATTTGTCCTAGGATGAACCCTGTTAAATAGGGTTTAGCCTAGACCATAGGGTTTGACTGGTCACACCTAGCGAAAAATAAAAAAAAAATATTGTCTTTTTTAATTTTCAATTTTTAATTTTAGTGGGTCCCAACCGCACCTAATCTATAAGGGCAAAAGAAAATTTACTTTTTGTTTTTTTAATGGGTTAATATAGAAAAATAAGATTGTCCCATATTGAGTGGATATGCCTAGCTCCATCTCCCCTTGACCTAACAACAACAAAAATTATGGGTTGAGGTTGTAGATGATCGGTTTTTGGTTCTCCTTCATACTTGGAGTTGTCCTTAGCTATGCCTTCATAAAATTGCTTTGACAATAAAAGTTAGATTTCCCTCTGAAGGTCCATTGCCCATCGCCTAATGATCCCAAAATTCACAATATTTTAACTTTAGCACTAACATAGCCTCTTCAAAACAAATTGTGTTGTATTTATAGACTCGTAGAACTGAGATTAAAAGAAATGGATCACTCTATTTGCTTTTTTTTAATTAATAAAAATAATCAAATGTTGGTGTTAACCAAGGGATAGTGATACCGAAGAGCATACTAGATATAAGTGTTTTGAGTACCATCAAAGGTGACATCACTAAAATATTTTTTCTAAAGTAAGTCCAAATCCCTAATTAGAGTAGGCAAATATCACAAGCACAATCCTTAGATCATTCATCTCCATGATCACCTAAATATATAATAATCCCCATACAAATTTCAAAGGGACATGATGATTATCAGGGTCAAAGTCCAAGAGCGAGTGTGAATGGGTATCAAATACCAACTACCATGTCTGAATAGAAAATAAATGGAATGCGGATTCAAGTGATTGTTGTATTCACATGGTAGTTGTCTAGGAGAAGGGCCACTACTAAGTATCAACTACCAAGTACCCTGTGCCCACCACTTAGCTACTCGAGGATTGACTGCCAAGTTTCTAGTGCTCACCACTTAGCTAGTCATCGATTATACAAGAAGTAAATGTGTACTCCTCTCTAAATCTTTGTTCTCCACTTGGCATGCTCTCAATATTGTCCATGGTTCCAACATTTTTAAATTTAATTTTTTTTTTAAATTTATAATAAGTTTAAATTTATTATAAAATTTAAATTTATATATTATTATAAAGTTTAAATATATTTTATATTTAATATGTATTTTAATAAGTTCGAAGTATTTAAATTTCATATAGTTTAATTTAAACTTAAACTTTGTAGACATCAAAATCAAGTATATTAAATGTAATTAATTAATCACAATTAATTACTATATTTAATATTAAATTAATATTCATTTTCCCAAGTATTAATTTATTTATTTATTAAATAATTGATTAATTACTACCTAAGGTACACAACCATTCATCCCTCCATCCCCCATGGCCACTTCATCCCTAGTTCACTCCAATTCCACTGCCCATCCCCCATCCCAGTCACGCGCAAGAAAGACTAATATTTTTTCATAATTGAACTCTAGTAACTTGCATTTACACCTTCATCCACACATGGGACATTGCAAATGCACACTCAGTTCAACATGATCACTTAAATCAATATGCACAATATAAATTCTCAGTTCAATAGGATGACTTAACTCAATATGCACCTCTAATTCACATCTAGTTTAATGTGTACACATATCTCATGATAATCACAAGGTGAGCTTATCTTTATTTTGTAAATATGCATCTTCAGTGATAAAATTAATACAAAATAAAGACTTCCAATTACACCAATGAACTGGCTAAGTCACTTCCCTATCCATTCTCTCTGGGATTTCTATAAATACACTCCCTTTACCTTCATTACAATGAGGATAGAACATGTAAATGCATGTTGATGAAACTTTGAACTGACTTCATAGCCAGCACAATGTATCACCACAACAACAATAGTCCTAAAGGTAATATTATTCATGAATTTGCTTCCTTTATATGCTACATACTTAATTTTATTTATTTAACTTTGGGCCTCACTTTAGGAGACCCAACATATGCTACTGATATGTTTACAAATTGTTTATGTGTAGGTACATGTTTTTGGAGCTAGCAAAACTAGGCACTGATCTAAATTCACTTGATCCATCAGTTTTGGATGCAAATCCATTAGATCCAAGTGACCCTCGATGTAAATTTAATACATTCAGTGGATATAACACAAATACAAACCCACAATCAATAGATCCAGATCCAATGAAGTGGTGATCAAAAGAAAATTGTAAACCAATGTTGTAGTAGAAGAAGATACTTGCATCATTTTTACTTGTGAAAGGGAATCGATCCCTCAATTATTGTACAACCCTACAAGGGTTTTATATTATAACTAAAAAGGAAAATAAAGGGCATAAAATCTATATTTACTTTTTGTTTTAATCATATTTGTAATGGCATGTCTTTTTATTATCTATAATATGATGATCATGATGGGATATTTCCCTTAATTTTGTTTTGCGTAATATCTTACGTTATTTGTTATTTTTTATGCTTATTCTAGATTCATTTGTTGTATTCTAAAATTTTCTACTTTTCTAATATTTTGGTTTTACACAGGTTTCAGTTATTGCACATAGGTCAAACCATCTGATACAAGTCTTCGACTCACAATCGTCCTATCTAGGATGTCCTTAGAGTAGAAATTACCTGAACCTAGGATAGTCACGGAACACAGTTACCTACTAACAAGCATCAAAAATGCTTATTCTATGTATGTTTTTATGGGATAATTGTGTAGCATTATTATATTAGAAATATTTTTTTTGTGAAATTATTGTATGCATTTAATAGAAAATGATGTATTATTCTTAATGGTGTTTTTTGTATAAAATGTGTGTATATGCAATACTTTATTATTTTTTTGCACCTATTAATCGAGGTCCCACATGGACATGGTAGATAATTTAATCGAGGTCCCACCTTATGTTATAAGATAATATTTTAATTTATGAGACTTGGTGGGGTGCTTCTTTCCCCTCCCTTATAAAATGTCATTATGTTTCATTAGCGATATATTTTAGGGTCTCCCTTAGCCTTGATTCTTGGTTTGAAGGTTCTCCCTGCTTAGATTCAGCTCTCACATCCATTGTCCCTTATTTGCTACTCCTCATGATGCATTTAGGGGTATATTTTAAAACTTTCTGATTAGGTGGTGAATCTAATCAATTGCTTATTTTTCCAACGGGATTTGAATAGGAGAAATAACATAAGCTAATGTGGGATGGGTTTTAAACCTTTCCCATTAAGAGGTAAATCTGAACCACTATCGTATTTTTTTGGTGGTCTTTGAATGGAATAAATAACAAACTCTGAGGCTAGTTTAGCTTTTAAACCTTTCCTGTTAAGAAGTAAATCTAAAGTACTATCTTGTCTTTCCAGTAACCTTTGAATGGAATAAATAACAGATTCTGAGGCTGGGATGGATTTTAAATCTTTCTCATTAAGAGGTACATCTAAAGCACTATCCATTTTTGTCGACAACCATTATGTCTTGTCCTAAGATGTTGCTTTTAAATGTAATACTAACAAATTACTTAACAAAGGTGTTATTTTTACATTACACTTCTGGTTAAATTTTCACTTCTGATAAGGACTCTTAAAAATAAATTTCCTACCCTATTATACTTTCTTCAAATGAATCCTTTAGTTTTTGAGTTTTTCCCAATATTTTGAACAAGAAGTGGAACTCACTCCTTCCTCCACTTTCCTTCTTACTTCATCCTATATGCTTCTTGTTCCTCTTCTTGCTCACACTCATAATATTTTTAAGCAATATAATAGGGTTTGTGCACCCTATAGGCCAGGTTTGTGAACCCATAACCGCAACCACCCTCAGTGTGTGGATGTGGGTTCAGGTGTGGTTGGGTCAAACCCTAGACAAACCCTACCTTATAAGATTTGTCTTAGGATGAACCCTGTCAAATAAGGTTTAGTCTAGACCATAGGGTTTGATCGGCCATACCTAGCAAAAAAAATAAAAATAAAATGTCTTTTTTTATTTTTATTTTTTAATTTTAGTGGGTCCCAACCGCACCTAATCAATAAGTGTAAAACTATTAATTTTTTTTAATGGATTAATAGATAAAAATAAGGTTGTCACATATTGAGTTGATATGCCTAGCTCCATCTCCCCTTGACCTACCAACAACAAAAATTATGGGTTGAGGTTGTAGGTGATCATTTTTTGCTTCTCCTTCGTACTTGGAGTTGTCCTTATTTATGCCTTCATCAACTTGCTTTGACAATAAAAGTTATAGTTCCCTCTAAAAGTCCATTGCCCATTGCCTAATGATCCCAAACTTCACAATATTATAACTTTAGCACTAACATAGCCCCTCAAAAATAAAATATGTTGTATTTCTAGACTGGTAGAAGGGAGATTAAAAGGAATGGATCAGTCTATTTTTTTTTTTTTAATAAAAATAATCAAATCTTGGTGTTAACCAAGGGATAGTGATACCGAAGATCATACCAGATATAAGTGTTTTGAGTACCATCAAAGGTGACATCACTAAAATATTTTTTTCTAAAGTAAGTCCAAATCCCTAATTAGAGTAGGCAAATCTCACAAGCACAATCCATAGATCATTCATCTCCATGATCACCTGAATCTATAATAATCCCCATACAACTTTCAAAGGGACATGATGATTATCAGGGTCAAAGTCCAAGAGCAAGTGTGAATGGGTATCGAGTACCAACTACCAAGTCTGAATAGAAAATAAAAGAAAAGAAAGGAAATGTGGATTCAAGTGATTGTTGTATTCACATGGTAGTTGTCTATGAGGAGGTCCACTACCAAGGATCAACTACCAAGTACCCAATGCCCACCACTTAGCTACTCGAGGACCGACTACCAAGTTCGTAGTGCTCACAAATTAGCTAATTGTCAATTATACAAGAAGTGAATGTGTACTCCTCTCTAACTCTTTATTCTCCACTTGGCATGCTCTCAATCTTGTCCATGGTTCCAACATTTTTAAATTTAATTTTTTTGTAAATTTTTATAATAAGTTTATTCTAAAATTTAAATTTATATATTATTATAAAGTTTAAACATATCATATATTTAATATGTATTTTAATAAGCTCGAAGTATTTAAATTTCATATAGTTTAAACTTAAACTTTGTAGACATCAAAATCAAGTATATTAAATGTAATTAATTAATCACAATTAATTACTATATTTAATATTAAATTAATATTTATTTTCCCAAGTATTAATTAATTAATTTATTAAATAATTGATTAATTACTACCTGAGGTACACAACCATTCATCCCTCCATCCCCCATGGCCACTTCATCCCTAGTTCACTCCAGTTCCACCGCCCATCCCTCATCCTATTCACGCGCAAGAAAGAATCATTTTTTTCATAATTGAACACTAGTAACTTGCAGTTGCACCTTCATCCACACATGAGATACTGCAAATGCACACTCAATTCAACAGGATAACTTAACTCAATATACACAATATGTATTCTCAGTTCAATAGGATCACTTAACTCAATATGTATATCTAATTCATCATGCACATCTAGTTTAATGTGTACACATATCTCGTGATAATCACAAAGTGAACTTATCTTCATTTTATAAATATGCATCTTCATTGATAAAATAAATACAAAATAAAGACTTCCAATTACACCACTTAACTAGATGAGTCACTTCCCTATCCATTCCCTCTGGGAATTCTATAAATACACACCCTTTACCTTCATTACAATGAGGATAGAACATGTAAATGTAGGCTGATGAAACTCTGAGTTGACTTCACAGCTAGTACAATGCATCACTATGACAAAAATAGTCATGAAGGTAAGATTATTCATGAATTTGCTTTCTTTATATGCACTTTTACTCATTTACTACATACTTACTTCAGTTTATTTGTTTAACTTTGGGCCTCAATTTAGGAGACCCGACATATGCTACTGATATGTTTACAATTTGTTTATGTGTAGGTACACGGGTTTGGAGCTAGCGGATCTAGGCACTGATCCAAATTCATTTGATCCATAAGATTTGGATGCAAATCCATTATATCCAAGCGACCCTCGATGTAAATTTAATACATTTAGTGGATCTAACACAAATCCAAACCCACAATCAACAGAACCAGATCCAAGGAGGTGGTGATCAAAAGAAAATTGTGAACCAATGTTTTAGCAGAAGAAGATAGTTGCATCATTTTTTACTTGTGAAAGGGAATCGATCCCTCAATTATTGTACAACCCTACAAGGGTTTTATATTATAACTAAAAAGGAAAATAAAGAGCATAAAATCTATATTTCCTTTTTGTTTTAATCACATTTGTAATGGCATGTCTTTTTATTGTCTATAATATGATGATCATGATGGGATATTTACCTTAATTTTGTTTTGTGTAATATCTTACGTTATTTGTTATTTTTTATGCTTATTATAGATTCATTTGTTGTATTCTAAAATTTTCTACTTTTCTAATATTTGGTTTTACACAGGTTTCAGTTATTGCACATAGGTCAAACCATCTGATACAAGTTGTATTCGACTCACAATCGTCCTATCTAGGATGTCCTTAGAGTAGGAATTACCTGAACCTAGGATAGTCACGAAACACAGTTACCTACTAACGAGCATCAAATATGCTTATTCTTTGTATGTTTTTATGGGATAATTGTGTAGCATTATTATATTAGAAATATTTTTTTTTTATGAAATTATTGTATACATTTAATAGAAAATGATGTATTATTCTTAATGGTGTTTTTTGTAGAAAATGTGTATTTATGTAATACTTTATTTTTATTTTTCACCTATTAATCGAGGTCCCGCATGGACATGGTAGATAATTTAATCGAGGTCCCACCTTATGTTATAAGATAATATTTTAATTTATGAGACTTGGTGGGGTGCTTCTTTTCCCCTCCCTTATAAAATGTCATTATGTTTCATTACTGATATCTTTTAGGGTCTCCCTTAGCCTTGATTCTTGGTTTGAAGGTTCTCCCTACTTAGATTCAGCTCTCACATCCATTGTCCCTTATTTGCTACTCCTCATGATGCATTTAGGGTTATATTTTAAAACTTTTTTATTAGGTGGTGAATCTAAGCAATTGTTTATTTTTCCAATGGGATTTGAATAGAAGAAATAACATAAGCTAATGTGGGATGGATTTTAAACCTTTCCCATTAAGAGGTAAATTTTAACCACTATCGTATTTTTTTGGTGGTCTTTGAATGGAATAAATAACAAAATCTGAGGCTAGGTTGGCTTTTAAACCTTTCCTGTTAAGAGGTAAATCTAAAGTACTATCTTGTTTTTCCAGTAACCTTTGAATGAAATAAATACAATATTATGAGGCTGGGATGGATTTTAAATCTTTCTCATTAAGAGGTACATCTAAAGCACTATCCATTTTTGTCGACAACCATTATGTCTTTCTTATTATCTAATAAAATACTAATTATTACTTGTCAAATACAAATAAATAAATACATGTACACTCATGTCCTAAGATTTTACTTTTAAACGTAAAAAAAATACTAACAAATTACTTTAACAAAGGTGTTATTTTTACATTACACTTCTAGTTAAATTTTCACTTCTGGTAAGGATTCTTAAAAATGAATTTCCTACCCTATTAGATTTTCTTCATATGAATCCTTTAGTTTTTGAGTTTATCCCAATATTTTGAACAAGAAGTGGAACTCACCCCTTCCTCAATTTTACTTCTTACTTCATCCTATATGCCTCTTGTTCCTCTCCTTGCTCACACTCATAATATTTTTAAGCAAGATAATCGGGTTTGTGTACTCGGTAGGCTAGGTTTGTGAACCCATAACTGCAACCACCCTCAGTGTGTGGGTGTGGGGTCAGGTGTGGTTGGGTAGAATCCTAGACGAACCCTACTTGATAAGATTTGTCTTAGGATGAACCCTGTCAAATAGGGTTTGACTGGTCACACCTAGCAAAAAATTTAAAAAAAAATGTCTTTTTTAATTTTAATTTTTTAATTTTAGTGGGTCCCAACCGCACCTAATCTATAAGGGCAAAATAAAATTTACTTTTTGTTTTATTAATGGGTTAGTAAAGAAAAATAATATTGTCCCATATTGAGTGGATATGCCTAGCTCCATCTCCCCTTGACCTAACAACAACAAAAATTATGGGTTGAGGTTGTAGGTGATCGGTTTTTGCTTCTCCTTCATACTTGGAGTTGTCCTTAGCTATGCCTTCATAAACTTGCTTTGACAATAAAAGTTAGAGTTCCCTCTGAAGGTCCATTGCCCATCGCCTAATGATCTCAAACTTCACAATCTTTTAACTTTAGCACTAACATAGCCTCTTCAAAACAAAATGTGTTGTATTTATAGACTGGTAGAACTGATATTAAAAGAAATGGATCACTCTATTTGCTTTTTTATTTTATTTTATAAAAATAATCAAATGTTGGTGTTAACCAAGGGATAGTGATACCGAAGAGCATACCAGATATAAGTGTTTTGAGTACCATCAAAGGTGACATCACTAAAATATTTTTTCTAAAGTAAGTCTAAATCCCTAATTAGAGTAGGCAAATATAACAAGCACAATCCTTAGATCATTCATCTCCATGATCACCTAAATCTATAATAAACCCCATACAACTTTCAAAGGGACATGATGATTATCAGGGTCAAAGTCCAAGAGCGAGTGTGAATGGGTATCGAATACCAACTACCAATTCTAAATAGAAAATAAAGGGAATGCAGATTCAAGTGATTGTTGTATTCACATGGTAGTTGTCTAGGAGGAGGGCCACTACCAAGGATCAACTACCAAGTACCCAGTTCCCACCACTTAGCTACTTGAGGACCGAATGCCAAGTTCCTAGTGCTCACCACTTAGCTAATCATCGATTATACAAAAATTAAATGTGTACTCCTCTTTAACTCTTTGTTCTCCACTTGGCATGCTCTCAATCTTGTCCATGGTTCCAACATTTTTAAATTTAAATTTTTAAAAAAAATTTATAATAAGTTTAAATTTATTATAAAATTTAAACTTATATATTATTATAAAGTTTAAACATATTGTATATTTAATATGTATTTTAATAAGTTCAAATTATTTAAATTTCATATAGTTTAAACTTAAACTTTGCAGACATCAAAATTAAGTATATTAAATGTAATTAATTAATCACAATTAATTACTATATTTAATATTAAATTAATATTCATTTGCTGAAGTATTAATTAATCTATTTATTAAATAATTGATTAATTACTACCTAAGGTACACAACCATTCATCCCTTCATCCCCCATGGCCACTTCATCCCTAGTTCAATCCAATTCCACCGCCCATCGCCCATCCCAGTCATGCGCAAGAAAGAATAATCTTTTTTCATAATTAAACTCTAGTAACTTGCATTTGCACCTTCATCCACACATGGGACATTGCAAATGCACACTCAATTCAACATGATCACTTAACTCAATATTCACAATATAAATTCTCAGTTCAATAGGATCACTTAACTCAATATGCACCTCTAATTCACATCTAGTTTAATGTGTACACATATCTCGTGATAATCACAAGGTGAGCTTATCTTTATTTTGTAAATATGCATCTTCAGTGATAAAATTAATACAAAATAAAGACTTCCAATTACACCAATGAATTGGCTAAGTCACTTCCCTATCCATTCCCTCTGGGATTTCTATAAATACACTCCCTTTACCTTCATTACAATGAGGATAGAACATGTAAATGCATGCTGATGAAACTTTGAACTGACTTCATAGCCAACACAATGTCTCACCACAACAACAATAGTCGTGAAGGTAATATTATTTATGAATTTGCTTTCTTTATATGCTACATACTTAATTTTATTTATTTAACTTTGGGCCTCACTTTAGGAGACCCAACATATGCTACTGATATGTTTACAATTTGTTTATGTGTAGGTACACGTGTTTGGAGCTAGCGAAACTAGGCACTGATCCAAATTCACTTGATCCATCATATTTGGATGCAAATCCATTAGATCCAAGTGACCCTCAATGTAAATTTAATACATTTAGTGGATCTAACACAAATCCAAACCCACAATCAATAGAACTAGATCCAAGGAAGTGGTGATCAAAATAAAATTGTAAACCAATGTTGTAGCAGAAGAAGATAGTTGCATCATTTTTTACTTGTGAAAGGGAATCGATCCCTCAATTATTGTACAACCCTACAAGGGTTTTATATTATAACTTAAAAGGAAAATAAAGAGCATAAAATATATATTTACTTTTTGTTTTAATCATATTTGTAATGGCATGTCTTTTTATTGTCTACAATATGGTGATCATGGTGGGATATTTCCCTTAATTTTATTTTGCGCAATATCTTAGGTTATTTTTTATTTTTATGCTTAGTATAGATTTGTTTGTTGTATTCTAAGTTTTCTACTTTTCTAATATTTTTGGTTTTACACAGGTTTCATTTATTGCACATAGGTCAAACCATTTGATACAAGTTGTCTTCAACTCACAATCGTCCTATCTAGGATGTCCTTAGAGTAGAAATTACCTAAACCTAGGATAGTCACAAAACACAGTTACCTACTAACGAGCATAAAAAATGCTTATTCTTTGTATGTTTTTATGGGATAATTGTGTAGCATTATTATATTAGAAATATTTTTTTTGTGAAATTATTATATGCATTTAATAGAAAATGATGTATTATTCTTAATGGTGTTTTTTGTAGAAAATGTGTGTATATGCAATACTTTATTATTTTTTTGCACCTATTAATCGAGGTCCCACATGGACGTGGTAGATAATTTAATCGAGGTTCCACATTATGTTATAATATGATATTTTAATTTATGAGACTTGGTGGGGTGCTTCTTTCCCCCTCCCTTATAAAATGTCATTATGTTTCATGAGCGATATCTTTTAGGGTATTTGTATCGCCCAAATTTTGTGCACCCTTACCTTCAAGCTAAAGGATCCGTACCCGAAAGGTAGGTGAGAAAAGGATGGAACAATACATCGGATGGAGAGGCCCTTTGAAGGTCGTGCCTCTCGGGGGAGGGGTATAAAGGTGAATTTTTGATGGATGGTGGGGTTCACCAGGAAACTTTGAGTGGTAGTTTCCATGCCTAGGTTGAGAATGGGATTGATTTGTTCGTTTTATGTTCAATCATTCAGATTCCTAGGTTGGAAAAAATGAAGCTAAGCTATTCTATATGAAGATTCTAATTTATATGAAGACAAAAGATCTAAATGAATCCTAATGTGATTGAATACAGAGAATATATAAAATGGAGTAGAGTGCACCTGATTTTTTATGTCTGATGAAGATTCTGAAGCTTGGAGTCCATATTGTCCTGGATATGACACGATCATCTGTAATTGTACAAAATCATCTCAAATCATAGGAGATCATCCGAGATCACCCAAGATCGTCAGTGACCTGATGAATTCGTCAGGAGAATTCGTCAAAAACCTGCAATCAAGAAAACAGACACCAAAAATCAAAAATACAATTGCAAAAATGATGCAAAATGATAGAAATAAGAGTATAGATGTTTGAATGATAAATCCAGATATCAAATTAAATGAGATGCACTTTTTTGGAATCTTATTTTGAATTTTATCATGCAATTATGCTAAATGAGGTCAACTCCAAGATGCAAGACAGAAGTAAATTAATGTAAAGCACCAATAAATAAGGAAAATGAGATAGAGAATGCAAACTCAGGGATCTGATTGCCCCCAAGCTGAATTGTAGGCCAGATCATCTGTAATTATAAAAGGTCATCGCCAATCTTGATAAGATCATCTAAAATTGTAGTTGAATCGCCTGCGACGATCTGAGCTACTTTCGACTGAAACACAGTGAAATCCTGCAACAAAACTTGAAAACAAAAGTGCAAATGATGGGAGATCACAACAAAAACTAAAATTGCAGGGAAATAATCATCCAGACAGCCAGGTAGGGATTCAGGGAGGGAGTCAAGGTGATAAACTAGGAAAATCCCAGTTTATATAGGATTAGGGGGAGGTTAGGAGGTTGGGGATCATCCCAATCTGGGAGATCCCCAACATGGGAATCTCCAACCGCACAGACAAGATTTTGCCCAAGTTGGAGAGGTCGTTGGAACAGAAGCTAATTGCAAAAATTTTGTTTTGGGATGAAATCATCTAGATGTTTTGTTCCAGATGAATTCATTTGATTTGGGATGATATCATCAGATCGACAACGATATCGTCAGATCGACAATGATATCATCCAACGGTCACAACAACCTCTAAATTTGATGTGAAAAATGAGGTAAGCGGTTAATGAGCAGTTTTGGGGTTAAACTTAAAATTTCTACTTTTTACTGATGGTTTAACTGCGTCAATTTTAGGGTGCTACATTTTTCCCCCTCTTTAGCGAATTTTTTGAAAAAAAATGCGTTAATGACGAGTTCTTCACGCTTTACGAGAAAGCAAAAGTTTATTCCATTTTTTAGACGATGATTCTAGGTCGAATTGTACAACTGTTTGCTATGGTGCCCCCTCCGATTTTTTACCCAAATCGAATGTTTGAGGTAAAAGCGCGGAAAAGCAAAAATTAAAAAAATGTCATTTTGAATAAAAATAAGAAAAATAGGGTAAAACCCTAATTCATTTTTAGAGCTCTGTAGGCAAAATGGTGGAAATGACACAGATCGACAAAGATCTGATGCGGGTTGCAGGTAAGGATCTAAACCTAGTTTATTGTATTTTTAACTTGATTTACTTGATTTTTGACTTGAATTTTAAGTGTTTTTGGGAGTCACGGCCATTTTTTAGCCATCGACGAAATCGTCTCTATATTGCCGATTTCTTCTAGGGACGAAATCAAAGAAATAGGGGTGATCCCTTCCAATAAGGGGTGATCCCCAAATTGAAGAATAGATATGATTTCATCCTATTAAGGACAATTTTATCTAAATTTGGTACGATATCATCCAATAATAGGTGATATCACCTTTTATGAGATGATTTGATTTTTTTTTTTAATGATTATGTACTAATGATTTTTGTTGTTTTATTGCTTATTTTGCAGAGGGGATTGCTAAAGAGTCGGGAGTGGAAATACGGAGGTCTAAGAGACGATTTGGCCATGCTCGATCAGGAAAAGCGAGATAGATTGGCATAGGTAGGACTGCAGCATGTGGCAGAGATGCCACAAATTCCTATAGACATGGGGCTACTCACAGCCCTAGCAAAGAGATGGTATCTAGAGTAGTCCTGCTTCCAGATACCGACAAGGGAGATGACTTCCACTCTAGAGGATGTATGGAGGATCTTGAGGATCCCCATACACGATCGATTCATGACCCCTTTTGGAAAATCAAGGCCACGCTATGATGAGATTGTGCGAGGACCTGAGCTTCATCCTAGAGAAGGGTAGAGTGAACATCGAGGCTTTGATGTGGATGCCTAGGGCATCTCGGTTGACCCGGGTTTTGGTAGGGGTGGTGGATGGCCTTCTTCTATGCCACTAGAGTGAATGCAGATTATCGTGGCTACTTTTAGATGTGGTCTGTGACATGAGAGACCATGAATACAGGTTTTCTTGGGGCAACTTTGTACTGTGCCGCTTGTATAGGATCCTTTACGGGGTCATATACAAGGGAGGTCGATGTCTGGTGCTGACATCGATTCTATAGGTTTGGTGCTGGGAGCACATTGTAGTGCAGAGGCCGGTAGGGCTTCCACTGATAGGAGTTGATTGAGAGAGACCCCAGGTTTTCTATTGGTGGCTCCAGAGAGGGTCACAGCGGTAGATAGATCTGTCAATGTGCCAGAGGTTGTTGGATGACCTCACCCTAGATAGGATCGCTTAGAGACCATAGAGAGAGCATAAAGGGTGGGAAGAGGATGGACAAGAGTTGGCTCACATCAAACAAGTCATATGGTTGAGGATAGAGTGGGGAGAGGTAGAGCTCTACCGCTACGATCGAGTTTTGAGGCAGTTCAATCTATAGTAGGGGATCCCTACTCTTAGGGATTATGAGTACTCCCGAACTATGCGAGATAGTACCACACTAAGTGGGGCTCCAGAAATGCAATGATTTTGGAGTCAAGATGCTGATGATGCCCCCATTCAACTAGTGGATGGGGATGATGCGGGGATAGCAGACAGATATGATGCCTGGTATGCAGGAATCTGCCCTCCTCGGATAATGAGGGTACAAGGTCTGATGCACATTGTAGTGCAATGGATGGAGAGGTGGTGCCAGGCTACCATCGATGCAGCGAGGGGTCACAGAGGGAGGGATCAATGATGACCTCCTTAGGAGAGATGCTGGAGAGTACCACAGGCTCCGAAGAGATAGTAGCAGCCAAAGAGGAGGGAGGAGAGGAGAGAGGAGAGGAGAGAAAGACTCCCTCCTCAGTAGAGGGATAGGCCATCATCGCCCGATAGGTGTAAGGGTGTCAAGGTAGGGGAGAGCAGCGAGATGATAACTCTCTGGGTGGAGAATGTCCGTCTATGATATCAGGTGTAGACTCTGCAGGATGAGGCGACACGGCTCAGGGCTCAAAGCGGAGGGGCGAGCATTCTAGAGCTGGTACGATCGGTTGCTCAGACTACATTCTATCAGGGAGTGTACTACCAGTTGGTTCCAGAGGGCCAGAGGATACCGTTTCTAGTCGATATTGTGAAGCCGATCAGGATGGTGTCATCGAGGACATTATCATGATCAACATCGAGGACCCACGATATAGGACGGTATTTGATGGGACCACCTCCTCCACCTCAGGGTGGGAGAGGAGATGAGGCTGAGAGCTCGAGGTCTTCTCAAGACTAGATGCACATTGTCCATAGACTATTTTTGAGATGATTGAGTATGCCAGGGTATAGATTGTGGCATACCAATCCGTTTTGATATGATGTATATACTTCTTGATATATATATGATGTTCTTTTTGTGATATGACTTGTGCATATGTTTTATGATGCTTTAATATTTTAATTTTTGATTGACTATTCATGTAATTATGTCATTGAAAATATTATAATTTTATGTCATGCTATAAAATTAAATGAAATAATCTGATGTAAACAAACTGGTTGTTGTGCTGTGTTTTGATGAAAATAAAGTGACTTCTAACAATAATTTCAAAGGACATTATCGTTGTTACATGACCATTTCATGGAGTCACCACTCGCTAGGTCATCAAGATAATCACGGTATGAGAGAAATATTGCTAAAAGTAAAAGGGTGCTTAAGAGGCTTTCTTAAGACTTTGTGTTGTGATGATGAAAATGATGATAGTGATGATTTTTTTCAGATTTCCATGAAAATATTATGCATGAAATATTAAAAATATGATTTTTGCTAGGCATAAAATTCCTAAGTATGATAGAAATTTGAACAATTCCCTAGGAATTATACCATCGTCACAAAAAAAATGAATGTTGACATAATAAAATGAAATAGGAAAGTTTTCATTCTTTTTAAAGCACAATTGTGTAACATAATGATTTAAGCCATATGCTTTTATGGATTAAATAAATTGGAAATAAAATTAGAACAATGGTTTGCGCTAGGCATAGAATTTTTGGTATAGAATTATACCATCATCGCAAAATCCAAAGAAGAAATTGATATAATAGTTTTATTGCATAGTTGATTTTTGATTTTGAGATAAACAAAAAATATAAAAATGAGGACTTGCACTAGGCATAAAATTTCAATTTAGGTTTAGGAACTATACCATCGTCGCGAAAGTTGAAAATATATAAATGTGACTTTATTGCTAGATTTTTGAACATGTTTTGCAAGAAAATTTTGGATTTTTGAAAAAAATGTATTTAATTGATTTTACGCTAAGTAGATATTCTCAAGTAAGAAAGTTAAATTATTCCAGAATATTTGAATAAATATTTTAAATTATCTCAAAGAAAAAATTTAGATTTATAACGAACCTCGTGTGCATACGTGAGTTCATTGCCGATCTTGATCTATCATAATGATACAAAATCTCTCAAACACAAATGTGTGTGCAATTATAATGTTCATTTATCAATTTTGAGCAAGATAATTTGATACAAGTAATTTGAATTAACCAAATGAGTGTTTTTTGACCATGATTTATATGCATGTAACCGTACCAGACTACTATGTAAGTCGGGTCATCAAGAGCTAGCTGATCCATAAGCGGACATAGGTCTGTACAAAAGAAGGTCGCTAATGTGACAAACATATCACCACGCTAGGAGTTACCCAATGTCAAGCAAGTTGGGCACAAATCACCTGTTATGGGGTTTACCTCACAGTTTTTGAATAATTGAGAATTCTAGGGATTCAAGATTCACACTTCCTTCTTTCAAAGGGGGGGAAGGGATTTATTGCTTTTTGCTTTTTCTTTTCTTTTCTTTTTCTATTTTTTTTTTTTGTATATTTTGTTTTTGACACTGAGATAATGCTGAAATATTGCTGAGATGGTACAAAATGATACTGAAATAATGCTTCTGAATAATTTCTCTTTTTCTCATGATTTTTCTTGATTTTCTTTTCTTCCTATACTAGGGATACTTGCTTGGATTGGCTGTAGAGTAAGGGATTTTTATTCTGGGCAGGGGTGAGCTTGTCCTTTTGTCAATTCTCAAAGATTCTAGACCATGTGCATGATAGGATAGCAGGGGAAACTTTTCGCTCAAGAGACCACTTCTACTATGTAGCATCGTTTTGAATTTGCAATGAAATCATTTTAATGTGAAAAGGTGTACTTGGTTCAAGTAAATAACAAGATCAGTTCTCTATGCTCAAAAAATTATTTAATTCAATTGTGGACTTTGATATAAGAGAGATTAATAATCATACCAAATAATATCAAGATATTTATTCATGTGAGTGTGAAAGTGAGGGATTCCAGATAAATGCTAATTTATCCAAAATAACTAAAAATATAACTGCAATACTTCAAGAATTGACAGGTGCAAAATAGAAGATGTTTTTGAGGATTTTGATGATTTTGATTTTTTTATATTTTGATTTTAATTTATGAATTGAGAGAATACATAATATTACTGTTTTTGAAATTTTTATATGAATTACTAATATGAGACAATATGTATAATATATACAGTGATGAAATTACCATATTTATGCATAATAATGCTTAAGATGCATAATGTTCATAGGTTCTTTAAGATCCTTACCATCTAAGGTAGCTAATCTGTATGCTCCCAATCCAAATTTAGTAGTGATAATATATGGCCCAATCCAGTTAGGCTCGAATTTGCCTTTAAGGTCTTTAGTTGAATTAGCATTTTTTTTATTTTCTTTTACGACGAGGTCATTGATCTCAAAGGATCGATTATGAACTTTCTTGAGATATGCTCGTTTGAGCTTGTTCTGGTAGGCACGAAGATGCTCCAAAGCATTAATGTGCTTCTCATCTAGGAGTTCCAGCTAACTAAATCTTCCAGTACAATATTCATCTCCTACTTCAGTATCTTGAAGTAGCAGAGCCAAAGAAGGAACTTCTAGTTCAAAGGAAAAAATAGCTTTAGCGCCATAAACCAAAACAAAAGGTGAAGTGCCCATGGGAGTACAAATGCTAGTTAGATAAGCCCACAAAGCAGGATATAATTAAATGTGCCAATCACGGCCAAATTTATTGACCAATCTCTTGAGGATTTTAATTAATTTTTTATTAGGTGCTTCTGCTTGGCCATTACCCTGAGGATAGTAGGGAGTGGACCAACGATGTTGAATTTTATATTTTTGACATAGTTTCTTTACATATTTGTTTTTGAAACAAGTTCCATTACCCGAGATGATATTTACAAGAATTCTGAACCTACAAATAATTTGATTAAGAATAAACTTGGAAACTTGTGTTCCAGTACAAGAAGCTAAGGTCATAGCTTCGACCCACTTCATAAAATACTCGGTGGAGGTTATGATGAATTTGTGTCCATCATATGACACAGGATTGATTTTTTTGATGATGTCTAAGCCCCATTTTGAAAAGGGCCAAGGAGATGAAATAGCCTACAGTTCTTGTGCAGGCGCATGGACAAGGTCAGTGTGTTTCTGGAACTTGTCGCAATGGCGCACGTAATCATGTGCATCATTCTCCATGGTAGGACAAAAATATCCTATCCTAAGGAGCTTCTTAGCAATGGTGCTACCACTAAAGTGTCCCCCACAAGATCCATCATGGGCTTCACTCAAAGCTGATCTAGACTCTTCTAGATTAAAATATCTTAATAGGATACCTTCAAAAGATCTCCTATATAACGTATTGCTAATTATTATGAAGTGAATTGCTTGTCTACGTAATAACCGATGCTAGTTTCTATTAAAACCTTCAAGGAAGGTCCCATTTTGAAGAAAATTGAGGATATCAGTGTACCAAAGTTTAGGAATAGTTTCATTTATTAGAAACACGTCCAAAGGTTCCAAGCATGATTTAGTTGAAGCGGGTTCTTGGAGTCGATGAATAATGATGGTAGCATATTTTTCATCTAACTCCAAGGGTAAAAGAGATGCAGTTGTAGCCATAGCATCAGTCGCATGATTGCTATTTCTAGGAATAGCTTCCAAGGTAACTTGATCAAATAAAGATATTAATTGTAATACATATGCTTTATATGGGTGCAATTTATCATCTCTGGTCTGATAAACATCATTAATTTGATATATAACAAGTTGAGAATCATCGAAAACTAATAGATTTTTAATTTTCAATGCTAGGGCAGCTCGTAATCCAAGTATTAGAGCCTCATATTCAGCAGTGTTATTAGTACAGGCAAATGTTAATTTAAAGGATAGAGGTATGAGATGTTTCTATGGAGATATCAAAATAATACCTGCACCAGCCCCACTCATGCATCGGGTTTTGTCAAAGTATAGGGACCATTGTTCTGAATGATCCACCTCTAGGTTAAGGCATTCGTCAGGAAACTTAATGACGAGGGGATGGGTGGACTCTAAGGGTTCAGCAACTAATTGATCTGCTATGATTTTACCCTTAACAAACTTATGTCCTATAAATGTGAGTTCAAAATCGCTTAGAGTAAGAACCCACTTCGTTGTGTGACCAGATAAATAAGGTCGACTCATGAGATATCGCAAGGGATCAAATTTAGCAATAACGTATGTTTTCTGACTGAGAATATAATGGTATAGTTTCTGTGTAAAAAATACGACTGCTAGACATAACTTCTCTAATTTTGTGTAGCAGGTTTCATAACTAATTAATGTTTTTCTAATGTAATAATTGGCATGCTCTCTTTTCTCATCATCAATTTGAGCTAACATAGCTCCTAAAGCAAAAATATACAAGATAAATGGGTGATCAGGTTTAGGTGGAGAAAGTACAAGTGGGTTAAGAAGATATTATTTGGGGAGTTCAAATGCTTCCTTACATTCTTTGTCCCAATGGAAAGATACATCCTTATTAAGAAGCTTAAGAAAGGGTCTAGTTTTATCCTCCATCTTATCGATGAAGCGACAAATAGCTTTAAGCTTACCTTGTAGACTTCGTAATTTAGATATATTTGTAGGTGTGGGTATATCATGATAGTCATAATATTGAGAGGGTCAATTTCGATGCCACGTAAAGAAACTATAACCCCCAATAATTTACCTGACTTAACTCCAAATATACATCTGGCTGGATTCAATCAGATAAGATATTCCCTTAATCGATCAAATACATTTATCAAGTCATCTAAATGGTCATCTTCTTCAGTAGAACGTGCTATAATGTCATCTACATAATCATGTAGTATATCATGCATCATATCATGAAAGATATAATTCATGGCTCATTGATAGGTTGCACCTGTATTCTTCAAACCGAATGGCATCACTTTCCAACAGAAATTCCCCCAAGAGGTAATAAAGGTTGTTTTAGCTTGATCTTTAGGAGTTATCCTGATCTGATTATAACTAGAAAATCCATCCATTAAGGATATCATTCCACTCCCAGCAGTAAAATCAATGATCTGATCCATATTGGGAAGGGGAAAATCGTATTTAGGGCATGCAACATTAATATCTCTAAAGTCTATACAAACCCTAATATTAGTAGCTTCTTTCTTAGTTACTAGAACTACATTCAAGATCCATTCAGCATAATCAATGGCTTGTATAAAAATAACATTCAGGAGTTTTTCTAACTCCCCTTTGACTAGTAAATCCACTTTAGGATGCATTTTTCTAAGCTTACGCTTAACAGGTTTAGCATCCGGATGCACTACTAGGTGATGCATAACTACAGAAGGGTCTAAACCTGGCATATCTTCATATGTCCAAGCAAAAAAATCTTCATATTATTTAAGAAATGCAATGTATTTATCCTATTTTTCTTGACTCAATTCTGATCCAATGTTGATTATGTGAGGGTTATCGTCGGTTCCAATGTTAATGACATTTTCTACTTCCATGTGTAGATATCTCTCAAAATTAGGTGGGGTGAGTGAAACGCCCAATTCTTGTAATTATTCCAAGGTTAGATTGGATAATTCATCTTGAGGGCCTCAAGCTAGGCTATACTAAGTATAGAACCATCAAAATAAAATCCATTATGTAATAATTCCTCAATGGAGACATCGTGAAAGATATCTCCATCCAACTCATCGTCGAATTCAGCGATCATCTCAGGATAAGCTATAGATAGCATATTACATGTGAATGTCTTATTCGTTAAACGTAAAGCATCATGTTCATCTAAATAATCTTGGTAACATATAAGATGGTCATCATCCTCAAATGGGAATGGCTAACCCTTACTAGAAAATAGGCCCACACCACATCGGGCAGGCCATGCTTCTACCTCAAAAGGTTCTTTCATACCATTCTGGAAAGGTCTGAAACCTTTCCCTTTATATCCTAATTTAAGCATTATAGGTTTGTCTTTAATATACTCATTAGTAAAATAACATCGAACATATCCATCATAATGAGTTATGATGTTTCTAGGTATTCTACCCCAATCATATCCATTATAAATAAAGGCATAGCTCCCGACTTGGTAAATACTTCCTATAGGCTATGGGAGGCCCAAGGTATGAGGAGATGGTGGAAAATTATTTAAAATAATGGAATATTGCATAGAAGCATTCATTTATTCTTATATAAGAATTTTAGATAGATCAGGTAAGAGCTCGTCAGTAAGAGAATAAGAGGTAGAAGGAACATTCCCTATGCCTTTCGATGCAGAAAATATGAATTTGGTGGATGTAGACGGTGTAGAGGTGTCTATAGATGGGTCTATTAAAGGTATGGAAGTTATAGGAGTAGAAAAAGAGACATTGGTTATGGTATTAGGATCTTTCTTAGGTCCTAATGCGGTTTGTTCAGAATATGGTTGAGCTATATGTGGAGGTGCAACTGATGGAGAAGAAGTAGATGACGTTGTGGGTGTGAGTTTCACACGTTTAGATGGATAATGAGAATTAGGATGTGTGGATGACCGAGCGGGGAAAAATTGAACTCCAATAGGTTCTGCCAAAGCACACATATCAAAGGGTCTTGGATCACCATGAATGGTAACCAATTGATTCTTAAATTTGAACTTAACACATTGATGTAAAGTTGAGGGAACAACTCGCATCACGTTGATCCAAGGATGACCCAAGAGTATATTGTATGATGCAGGGCAATGTACAATAAACACAGTCGTATCCAAGGTTCTTGGACCAACCTGCAATGGAATGGTAATAACTCCACACATTTCTTGTGTTTTGTCATTGAAAGCTTTTATGATCATATCAGTTCTTTTCATTTCATCACTTCTAAACCCAAATCTTTGGTAGAAGTCAAAAGTGCAGATATTTAAAAATGAACCATTATCAATCAAAACTCGTTTGATTGCTACATGTCCAATTAAGGCAGTAATATACAAGGGGTTATCTTTATGTAAACTATGTTGCAGTATGTCTCTATCCTAGAATTCAATACAATCAACTTCACGAGTTATTATAGTATTAGCCATGGCTTCAGGTTGAATGTCTTGTGGTACCATCATCTGACTTAATGTGAGCATTAATTCATATCTATGTGTAAGAGAAGATCTTAAAATGTCCAAGAGAGAAATTCTAGCTGTAATATTTGATAATTATTCATTAATATTATAAGGAGATTTAGGTTGAACATTAGGTGAATGATTCCCTTTATTAGGAACCTTCAAAACAAATGGAGCTGATCCACCATTCTGAATTTGATCTTGTTGAGAGTTTTGAGCCTGTTGTCTAGTAACAGCTCCGATGGTACCCACAATATTATTCTACGGATGATGAATGGGTATTGGTCTAGCATTTATAGCTAGCTCATTAGAAAGTAATTGGTGAGATGATGGTCTATTAGTGACTCTTCTTGGAAATGGCTCTTATGGAACCATATAACTTGTGATAGGGTGAATAGGATCCGATTCATCTTTAGAACTATTCGATTGATTTGATGTGATTTCCATATCTTTGTCTCGTATTCTGTATCACTAAGATCAGGTATCTAAATATTATATAGAGGCCTGGTTGTAACCATGGATAAAGTTGTGTCAAATATTTCCATATCATGAATAGGTAAATGCCCACTAATAGTTCCTACATATCGTGCAGGAGGAGGGACATTATGATGGTCAACTTGATTAGCCACCTCCTTACCATGTTTTGGTAAGGGATATTGAAAGATGTCTAATGACTTATTGGCATTCTAATTATGGTTTTTTGGAGTGTTCTTTTGAACATTATTAGGAGGATTTTGCTTAGGTTGAAAGGCTTGCACCTACATCTCATTCTTATCAATCAAGTCCTGTATTTTATGTTTTAATATTTTACAAGAGTTGGTAGTGTGTCCAGGTCCTCTATGGAAGTCATAGTGTAAATCTGCTCTGTATCCAGGTATAGTTGGATCAGGTTCCCAAATATTTGGTAATTGAATCAAACCTCATTCTAATAATTACGGTAGAATAGTTGATAAAGGTTGATTTAACCTAGTAAATTCTCGAGGAAGTTTATCAGGAGGTTTCAGTACAAACTTCTCCGCTATCTTCGCAGCATTAACATTAGCAGTATTTCTACTATCGGTGACTCCATCACCCACAACTTGTTTATTCTTATATTTATTTTTGGATGTTTTCTCATCGTCTCTCTTTTTAAGCTGGCCTCTCCTAATGAGAACATCTTCCACTCTTCGGGCTAAGTCTATAGTCTGATCGAAGGTGGTCACGGTAGCAGTTGATAATTTGTAAGATAGTTGCTCTTGCAAATTATTAATAAAGATGTCCAACATCTCCCTATAAGGTAACACAAAGTGCAATTTTCCTATCAACTGTCTCCACCTAGCTAGGAAATCAGCAAAGCATTCATCTTTGCCATGTTTTAAATTATACAAATCTTTAATGGTCACATATCTTTCGATGTAGGCACTAAATTGATGAACAAAATACTCAGTTGTTTCTTTGAAATTCCTCAAAGAATTAGTGGGTAATTGATAATACCACTCTAATGCCATTCCTCCCAAGCTTTTCGGGAATATTTTAAGTAATAACAAGTCATCATGTGATATATCATGAAATGCTATCCTAAACATATGAAGATGATCTATGGGATATTCGGTTCCTTTATATACGGGAAGAACAGGCATAAGAAAATATTTAGGATATGGCTGTGCTACGACTATAGGATCTAAAGGCTGACTAAACATCTCTCGATAATTTTACGAGGGACGGTAGGGATCTATCTGGTCTATGCAGGAAACTAACTGTTTCACCATGACTTCAAGATTGCTAGTTTGTCCACCATATTGGTTTGGTGGCACATAGGTATGGGATCTATGAGTGTATGATGGTGTGACATAAGGATTAGATATTATATTGCTATTATGCAAAGTGTTGGTAGGAAGAGTATTATGAAGGCGATTTGTAATAGTATTATGTTGTACCTTAGATTGTTGGTAATTGGTGTTCGGTTTTGTTTTGGGTTTTTGTTGATTTGAGGTATGTTGATCAAGAGCTTGGTGAAATAAAGTAGTAAATGATGGTTTATTTTGTGCGGGAATGACCCTAGGCTTGTTAATAGGTACTTTAGATCATTGGGTAACCTGCTATTGTTGCATGCTCTAGATCGCAGCTACTATATCCAAATTGGATGGTCCAGCTTGATCACTCTCTTTTTTAATAAAGGACAAGGGATTAGTGTGTGTTTGAAATACTTCTTCTAGAGTTGCTTGAGTGTCACTAATTCGATCCTTGTCCATATGGGCTGCTCTATTAGAAACACCAATATTAGTGTTAATGAACTTCCAAAAATTTTCCATGTTCTCAAAAGTGATAGCTCCTCCTGGAGACATTTTAGGGGATGAGGATTCTTCCTCTCTAATAGTTTCTTCTTGTTCATTTCCTACAACAAGATCTTATTCTTGCTGGTCTAGGGTTTCTTCTTCCTGAACTTGGTCCTCAAGAGGGACATTTTGGTCAGTTAATGGTCTTCCTAACCAATCTTCATCTTCTTCGGTTTGTTTTCCATTCCTAAGTCTAGGCATTGTGCTAAAATTAGGTTTTAGCAAATATATATACTATATATATATATATATATATATATATATATATGCGATAGGGTTGAGAGGTATATATTTTAACTATATACCTACTATAATATTTTAAAAGAAAATATTTTGTTGTAGTTTTTTTGTGTGATTTTATTATATTATTATTTTGTGAGAATAAAAATAACAAACAACATGCTAGTTGTAAGAAACAATAATAGAAATAATCACTTAGCTTTCTATGAATAGTTTATGGATATCATTGATAGGGTCAAGTTCATCAAGAGTCATGAAATGTTCCTCTTCAAATTGGAAGTTGTTTTTCAAGAACTTGACAAAGTGTGCTATGGTAATATGTGTAGACACCAAAACAACACCAATCTGATTATGTGACTACAAACACTGATCACATTGACACACATAGCTTTCAGGGCAGCCCTCAGAGGTCAAACAGTGGTCCTAGCCACTTACATAGCAGTTTAGAAGGTCAGAAAGTAAACAGAGCAGAAGCTGGTCGTTTTAACAAGCCTTAAGCAAAAGCAAGCCTTAATCCAAAGCAAGCCTTAATCAAAAGAAGGCCTTGGCCGAAGTGTCGCGATATCGCGACACTTCGATGCCCAAAGCAAAGCTTTGGCCGAAGAGGCAAATCGCGACGTCGCGATATCGCGACACTTTGGTTCCCAAAGCAAAGCTTTGGCCGAAGAGGCAAAGCCTTGGCCGAAGTGTCACGATATCGCGACGTCACGATATCGCGACACTTCGACGCCCAAGACAAAGCCTTGGCTGAAGTGTCGCGATATCGCGACGTCACGATATCGTGACACTTCGGTGCCCAAGGCAAAGCCTTGGCCGAAGTGTCACGATATCACGACGTCGCGATATCACGACACTTTGGCACCCAAAAAAAGGCCTTGACCGAAGTGTCATGATATTGTGATGTCATGATATCGCGACACTTCGGCATCTACGCCTGGGCGGAATTCAACCAATCAACGTTGCTATATCGTGACACTTCGGCATCTGTGCCTGGGCGGCATTCAACCAATCAAAGGCGCCATTAAAACCAATCAAAGGCAGACATTTAATCAATCAAAGGCGAATCTAATCAATCAAAGCCAGAATTCAAGCATTCAAAAGTGACATTAAAACCATCAGAGCAGACGTTAGACAAGTGGCAGTCGAGAACAGTCAGTTATTGCCACCTGCTGTGCATGCGCACGTAGGTGGGTAGATTGGTAGTTAGCGGACTGTTGTGAGGGCAGTCATGTAAGCCCTAGTCAAGGCGGAGTCTCCTCCCTGTTGAGAAGGCATGGCCGCCACGTGGCATCCCTGTGTGCCCTTTTCAAAGAGACCCCGTGGGTCTATAAAACGGTGGATTTTCCCACCCAAAAATAGAGGTGGACAGACATTTCCAAGCGACGAAGTGCTGCCAAACCAAACACCCGATTGCATCCTTTTAGATTCATTCTTCTACACCCGTAATCTCTTTCGTAGGAGAGGTTATTGGTGGCTGCTAGAAGGTGAACCCGGACCTTAATACCCGACATTGGATCATAGTAATCCATCAATTTGACGACACCACATTCTCTGAGATTTTGAGCCCATTCCTAGTGGATTGGCATCAAAGTCAAGTTCTAATGGGGGCGGCCCGCTTGGGCACCCCATGCATTTTTGCTAGTTTCGTTTTAATATATTTTGTCATTGCGCGTTCTAATTAAATTTCATCATGCTCTCACGGCTACGACGTTTAATTTGAATGTGTATTCGATTTTAGAATATTTTATCGAATATATCATGCTTTTGTTGTTTTTGTTGTCCCACTAACCTGCAGGTGACAACATCAATTCACAAATTACAGTCAAGAGAAAATTGGCTGACTGTTTTAATGACAGCGGCCCTCTGGTAAAGTTTCTGGTTTCTTTCAAATGTGTAGGTCGTTAAATCTCATTTTACTCATCGATTTATCTAATATTTTGCATGGATCTTTTATCATTTTTAGAGAACAAGTTCTTCTTTGCAACAGGTGCTACTAACAACGTCATTGTGTCTCTGAATGCAGGATAAGTAGCGAGAAGCAAGGATTTATCAGCATAAGTGACGTCAACACTTCGGCCCGCCCAGTTCAAATGTGGGCATGCGGAAGGAGTATTGATAATGATTGTAATCAAAAACATGCTAACACTCCTAGACCCTAAAAGGGGAGGATATGGATTGTAACCGAGTTTGTAATTAATATAAAAGGGTTGTGCTCGTGCTTCCTCTTATGTTTTATCTTGATTTGATTACATTTGTCCTATTTCATGCATCGAGTTAGTCTTTGTTTATATTGCATCTCAATACTGTTTTCTTTTGAAATCTCATGCTTTCAGTTCGGGGCTCAAATTGTCATTCTCCTACTTCCCCAAGAAGGCTACCATAGCTGGACCGCTCCATGGGAATACGGGTTTTTGATGATTTCACCCCATTATGGCATCATCAAAAGCGTTTTTACCCACCAAAAATAGGTCCAAATGTCAGGAAATTACACATGCTTAAATGGTAAAACATCTAAAGGCACCCTTGCACAAGTCATCTTGGGTCAAGCGACTCGTTGCTTTTCTCATGAAGGTCATTCCCTCATCGATTCGTCGCTTGAGGGGGTAGTCACACTTAGTCACCAATCAACAAGCACACACCCAATCAAAGCAATGACATGCATTCAAAGAATCATTGACAAAGACAATCACGCTCCTACTTGGGGCAGTAAACAAGCAGCAATCAAATTGATCAAACACTTGGCATTCCCAAAGCATGAACACAAGGTTCCCCTGTGGACAATAGGTTACGCCCTTTGCCTAATCATGACTGATCAATGTCCAAGCTCAAGTCACACCTCACCAAAATAGGTTAACACTTTAAATCAAACTCCTTAGCTCGTCAGAAGCAAGGATTCAAGAATGCATGCCCTTTCCATACTTGGGGCATCAAAAGTTGGTTAGGTTACCAAGAAACCCTAATCATTAGTGCTTTGGTTATCTATTTTTGCTCAACACTGCGTCACCCGCAACGCTTCCCAAAAAGGGGCATCTGTAGACACCAAAATAGCACCAATCCGATTATGTGACTACAAACACTGATCGCATTGACACACACAGCTTTCAGGGCAACCCTCAGAGGTCAAAAAGTGGTCCTAGCCACTTACATAGCAGTTTAGAAGGTCAAAAAGTAAACAGAGCAGAAGCTGGTCGTTTTAACAAGCCTTAAGAAAAAGCAAGCCTTAATCCAAAGCAAGCCTTAATCAAAAGAAGGCCTTGGCCGAAGTGTCACGATATCGTGACGTCGCGATATCGTGACACTTCGACGCCCAAAGCAAAGCTTTGGCCGAAGTGTCGCGATATCACGACGTCGCGATATCGTGACACTTCGGCACCCAAGGCACAGCCTTGGCCGAAGTGTCATGATATCACGACGTCGCGATATCGTGACACTTCGTGCCCAAGAAAAGCCTTGGCCGAAGTGTCGCGATATCGCGATGTCGCGATATCGTGACACTTCGACGCCCAAGGCAAAGCCTTGGCCGAAGTGTCACGATATCGTGACACTTCGGCGCCCAAGGCAAAGCCTTGGCCGAAGTGTCACGATATCGCGACACTTCGGCACCCAAAGAAAGGCCTCGACCGAAGTGTCACAATATCGCGACGTCGTGATATCGCGACACTTCGGCATCTGTGCCTGGGCGGCATTCAACCAATCAAAGGCACCATTAAAACCAATCAAAGGTAGACATTTAATCAATCAAAGGCAAATCTAATCAATCAAAGGCAGAAGTCAAGCATTCAAAAGTGACATTAAAACCATCAGAGCAGACGTTAGACAAGTGGCAGCCAAGAACAGTCAGTTACTGCCGCCTGCTGTGCATGCGCGCGTAGGTGGGCAGATTGGCAGTTAGCGGACTGTTGTGAGGGCAGTCATGTAAGCCCTAGTCAAGGCGGAGTCTCCTCCCTGTTGAGAAGGCATGGCCGCCACGTGGCATCCTTGCATGCCCTTTTCAAAGAGACCCCGTGGGTCTATAAAATGGTGGATTTTCCCACCCAAAAATAGAGGTGGATAGACATTTCCAAGCGACGAAGTGCTGCCAAACCAAACACCCGATTGCATCCTTTGAGATTCATTCTTCTACACCCGTAATCTCTTTCACAGGAGAGGTTATTGGTGGCTGCTAGAAGGTGAACCCGGACCTTAATACCCGACATTGGATCACAGTAATCCATCAATTCGACGACACCACATTCTCTGAGATTTTGAGCCCATCCCTAGTGGATTGGCGTCAAAGTCAAGTTCTAATGGGGGCGGCCCGCTTGGGCACCCCACGCATTTTTGCTAGTTTCATTTTAATATATTTTGTCATTGCGCGTTCTAATTAAATTTCATCATGCTCTCATGGCTGCGATGTCTAATTTGAATGTGTATTCGATTTCAGAAGATTTTATCGAATATATCATGCTTTTGTCATTTTTGTTGTCCCACTAACCTGCAGGTGACAACATCGATTCGCGAATTACAGTCAAGAGCAAATCGGCCGACTGTTTTAATGACAACGGCCCTCTGGTAAAGTTTTTGGTTTCTGTCAAACGTGCAGGTCGTTAAATCTCATTTTACTCACCGATTTATCTAATATTTTGCATGGATCTTTTATCATTTTTAGAGAACAAGTTCTTCTTCTTTGCAACAGGTGCTACTAACAATGTCATTGTGTCTCTGAACGTAGGATAAGCAACGAGAAGCAAGGATTTATCAGCATAAGCGGTGGCAACACTCCGGCCCACCCAGTTCAAATGTGGGCATGCGAAAGGAGTATTGATAACGATTGTAATCAAAAACATGCTAACACTCCTAGCCCCTAAAAGGGGAGGAGATGGATTGTAACCGAGTTTGGAATTAATATAAAAGGGTTGTGCTCCTACTTCCTCTTATGTTTTATCTTGATTTGATTACGTTTGTCCTATTTCATGCATCGAGTTAGTCTTTGTTTATATTGCATCTCAATACTATTTTCTTCCGGAATCTCATGCTTTCAGTGGCGATCACGGTGGGACCCTGTCCCCTATTTTTTTTTTAGATTCGAAAACTGATTAAAATTTATGTTTTTTTTTGCTTAAAGGTACCGGGCCGAATCAGAAACAGCCGATTTGGACGGAAAAGACAGCCGATTTAAGCAAAAAAAGGAGGTAAGGAGGTAAGGTTCCAAAGCTGTACCTGCATTTTTTATTATTATTATTATTTTATGTTTCTATTTTTTTCTGTCAACTTTTACTTGCTTAGGGAAAGTTGTTTATGCTTGTTTCATTTTTATTAAATAAAATGAACCCCACACACATCACGTGGTAAAATTAAACCAAGGAGCTGGTCGTAAGACCCCAGCCCTTGAGCAAGACCAACGGTGGGTTCATCACCACCTTGGCTTAGCTTTGCATCCATTTCCCCGATTGTCATTGTTGTTAGGCGTAAATCCTGACGAAAGCTGACCGAGTGTCGTTGGGGTGATTCCCATGCGCGTGAGGATAAGTCTTCTATGGTAGGTGTCATTAACAGGACAATCCCCCCTTCCGTACCGCCTATGTTCCATGTACCATCTGCTCTCACGTACCTATAGTTTCCCTCTCGTAAGGGCGGGTATATAGAGAGGTTGGTATATCGGCCTAGTTGGTATATTGAAGGGGCGACCATTTTGGGAGTTATATGAGCCTTCATTATGCATTTAAACGTTCTTCAAAACTTGCAAAAACAAAACAAAATATCAAAATGCACTAAACCAATTTAGGACACACTATTTAATCCTTAAAAGAGATAATCACGGTTTGTGTATGTGTGTGTTCATTTCTGCTTAGTGTAAACAAAAAGAAAAATCATCATAAACGAGATAAAAATCTGCTTAGCTAGTAGAGAAGCACCACAATGGTGTGCACCCGTAGCCAAGCCCAATCAAGGGTGGACGCTGTGGAAGGTGCACAAAGAGGAGGCACAAGTCACCTTCGATATAGCCCCAAGGATTTGGTCATACCACCTTGGCGGCCTGACACACAAGGCAGTCCCCTCCGTGCCCCGATGAAATGGGACTATAGGGGCACCTCTTCGAGGAGCACTCCTGTTCAGCATAGCACTCAGCACACACCCTTCCATGAGGGGTACAGTCATAGGAGAGCTCCCTTAGATGCTCGCTATGAGCGGTCACCGCGCGATGAAGCGCTAGGTCAACATAGGATTCAATGGGAGGAACCACATCATTACACTATCCCTCCTTCACCCCCTCTAGTTGTCAAGACTACAAGGACAAATCTAGAGAGCAAGGTTCCTCCAGAGCACAAGGCTCTTCAGGCAGGGCAGGCCAACGCCACTCGTCCCTCTTTCACTTATGAAAGGGGGTATGAGGAAGACCCCTACCTTCCTCGAGAGCAATATACAGTGCGAGAGCAAGATGCCTCTGCACCTGCTATCTATCAGGACCACTCACTAAGGCCAGAGCCTCGGGGGAATGCCGCTACCCCCAACAGAGGAAGGTTGCCTATAGAGATATTGGATCACTACGACCGAGATAGATATCTAGGAGAGGCATCTAGGCCTTCTAGACATGAGGCAGGGAGACCAACTATCTTAGAATCTGTCAAGCATTTCGCACACCGGATGCAACTCACGCAACTTGAGCTAGAACGACAATAGTTAGAGCAATGGTATCTTCTAAATAAAGAGCACCTTCAGCACCAGAAGGATGAGTTGTTCCAACACACTATGCAGGAGAGGACTCCAACCCCTCACACGCATAAGACAAAACATTATGAGAGGCACAACCCCCGGGTGCGAGACAAGTCTCCGCGACCTCATCAAGCACCGCCCTCGACGCCTCCTAGACATGAGCGGGAGGCTACTCTTATAACCAATGATGGGCGCCTTCCTCAAGAACCCACTCAGGTTTATGGGCCACCCTTAGAAATTCATCAAGAAGCCTCTAAGGAATCATAGCAAGAAGAAGAGCGGGATGAAATGCCCTACCAAGGCATGGGGGGTGCTATCTGGACACCCCTCCATAAGCCCCAAGTTCCTCAACAAGAACCAACCAAAGAGGAGGAGCTCAAATCTCCCGATACATGCAAAGCGCTAGAGCACTTAGAGTCGGTAGAGACCAAGATTTTGGAGCTCCCAAGGCCCAACTTACATGAGGCTCCTTTTGAAGAGGATCAACCTTTAACCGTAGGGCTACCTGATGATGCAGTCCTCCATGTCTCAAAATCTCTAGATTCTGATGAGCTATACTCACTGGTCGAAGGTGAGGATAAAACAAAGATAGCCCACAACAATCACATGCGACAGCATCGACATCCCATAAATATCGATGAAGCAATTCAACAACTAAACATAATACTAGGGCATGAGTGGCGCGTTAACCCACCACAGTGGGACCAAGCATTACATCCGCCACTTTGGGCACACAAAGATCAACTTTCGCCCAGAGACCTCATAGCAACATCAGTGCCGAGGGTGGACCCTGTCCTCCTATCCGTGCATAGGGCCGATCCATTCGTGCCCATCCCTCCAGAGCCAGATCCGGAGCGCAAAGACCATCAAGCTGGGGGTACCTCTATCCCCTGAAGAGCCATAATCCAAACCAAAAAGCTCCAAGGATTATCGCAATCGCTTGGTCAATCCCAAAATGCTCCAAGGATTATCGCAATCGCTTGGTCAATCCCAAAAGCTCCAAGGATTATCGCAATCACTTGGTCATCCCAAAAATGCTCCAAGGATTCTATAATCGCTTGGTCAATCCCAAAATGCTCCAAGGATCCCTAAAATCGCTTGGTCAATCCCAAAATCTCCAAGGATTATCGTAATCACTTGGTCAATCCCAAAAATGCTCCAAGGATTCCTAAAATCGCTTGGTCAATCCCAAAAAGCTCCAAGGATTATCGCAATCACTTGGTCACCCCAAGCTCAAGACTCCAAAAGAAAAACGCAATCCCAGGTCACCCCAAAAATGCTCCAAGGATTATCGCAATCGCTTGGTCAAAACCCAAAAAGGCTCCAAGGATTCTTGCAATCGCTTGGTCAATCCCAAAAATGCTCCAAGGATTATCGCAATCGCTTGGTCAAAACCCAAAAATGCTCCAAGGATTATCGCAATCGCTTGGTCAAAACCCAAAAATGCTCCAAGGATTATCACAATCGCTTGGTCAAATCCAAAAATGCTCCAAGGATTTCCATAATCGCTTGGTCAATCCCAAAAATGCTCCAAGGATCTATAATCGCTTGGTCAATCCCAAAATGCTCCAAGGATCCTAAAATCGCTTGGTCAATCCCAAAATGCTCCAAGGATTTCCACAATCGCTCGGTCAAAAATCAAGAAAATTCAAAAACAACACAAAATCATCAAAAACAACAAAAAATTTTTTGCATCTCATTTCTAGGCATACTCAAATTCATCAATAGAGAGCTCTTCTCGCACCTCATCTTCATATTCAAAAAAATCAATCCATCAAAAATACAAAAAATACATAGTTGCATTAAAGCATTGCATCCATACATTGCATATTTGTGGTCGTATAGGTCAAAGGCACCATAGGCTATAATTGCTCTGCTAGTCCATCTTGTTCCCCACTATAAAAACACCATGCATTGCTTTTTACCACACTAGAGTCAGTGGTCTTTTAATGTATCAAGGGTTTTCGTGATTCAGCTATCATTTTGCTCTTTAGCCATGTAATGTATCAAGTCAGACAGATTTTACGAAGGTAGAGTTACACTTGAAATACACCTTGTTACGTAACATCCCAACACAAATTAAAACACATAAAAATTCCCAAGTTGTGTGAACGAAAGATGAAACCTGCAGGGTAATCCAGGTCACCATAAGCGAAACGGTTATCTTGCTCACCCCCCCATGTGAATGGTTCTAGAATGCTGAGAATTGACAAAAGAACAAGCTCTTTCCTATCCATTCACCTCCATATACAGTGGTTTTCACCACTACCAAATCCCAATCATAGTTGGTTCCCAAAGTTGTAAGGATTTGTACTACACGTCCCTGCCAAGGATGGGTAGTCATCCCCAAAACCTAAAGGGATCAACACCATTCACAAACAAAATTCCAACAAATCATCATCCTAACACTTTCCATTCACCTTTGGTCTCCAAGTTGTAAGGATTCGTACTATCCGCCCCTAACCAGGATGGGTAGTCATCCCCAAGGCCTAAAAGATCAATGCCCTTACTCCATAATCTCCATCACCCCCTTGGTCCCCAACGTCATAAGGATTCGTACTACACGTCCCTGCAAAGGATGCGTAGTCGTCCCCAAGGCCACAAGGATCAAGGCCACTCACAAGCCCAAACTCACAATACTCAAAACACAAAATCAAATAACAGTGGTTATCACCACTATTCAAAATCCTTGCTCAAAAAGAATTAATAGAAAATAAACAGTGATTTTCATCACTATATAGACGAGCAACTTTCTAAATCATTCAGCCAACAAATATCCCGAACTTGAATCCCTAGAATTCTCAGCATTCGAAAACCATCTAGGTGATCCTCATTACAGGTTTGGTTGATAGCCTATCTGGCAATGGTGGTATCCTACCCGCATGACGATATGTCTGTCACATTCGCTTTGCATGTGTGCAGACCAATGTTTGCATAAGGATGAGCTAGCTTATGGTATCCTGGATAACACCGCAGATTAATCTAACTAAATACAACAAAGGAGTTAGTGGAGCTAATTAGGTGATCCTCGATACAGGTTCGGTTGAAAGCCCATCTGGCACTGGCGGTATCCTGACAAATACCACATAAATGAACTCAATTGCACACACAGGGATGTGAAATAGCTTGGTCAAAAACAAGTCCGATTCATACCTTGTTCAAAAGTCTTGTAAGATAAAGTACAGTCATGGCTAGTAAGTTAAAACCGTCTGAGTCTCAGAAAACCTTAGCTACATTTCTAAACCAACTGCGCTACTTTTCATCCTTACAATACCATCAAAAAATACAAAAAAAAGAAAAACCACATGTATACATACAAAGTCATCCATCACAACAATCGCCTAAAAGACAAAATAACAGAGTCCTAAACAGTCTATGGTGCCATAGCCAAACATCACAAAGTCCATCCATCCATTTCATTTTCTGCATATCACATATAAATCAAAAACATTTGCATTCATCACAACATATGCATCCATCAAAATAAATCAACATACAACAATCGCATTTATCATACCATATGCATCCATCAATATAAAGTAGCATGCATCCATCAACATCAATCATTGTGCATAACATAAAATCATGACATATACACAAAGAAAGAAAATCAAAACAACAAAAACATCACAAAAATGCAACACAAAAACACAAGCAATAAGCATTGCCGGACACAAGTGCTCTTGCACTTAACCTCTTGGCATAGAAAATCGATGTCGGGGCTCAAATTGTCATTCTCCTACTTCCCCAAGAAGGCTACCATAGCTGGACCGCTCCACGGGAAGACGGGTTTTTGATGATTTCACCCCATTATGGCATCACCAAAAGGGTTTTTACCCACCAAAAATAGGTCCAAATGTCGGGAAATTGCACATGCTTAAATGGTAAAACATCTAAAGGCACCCTTGCACAAGTCATCTTGGGTCAAGCGACTCGTCGCTTTTCTCATGAAGGTCATTCCCTCATCGATTCGTCGCTTGAGGGGGTAGTCACACTTAGTCACCAATCAACAAGCACACACCCAATCAAAGCAATGACATGCATTCAAAGAATCATTGACAAAGACAATCACGCTCCTGCTTGGGGCAGTAAACAAGCAGCAATCAAATTGATCAAACACTTGGCATTCCCGAAGCATGAACACAAGGTTCCCCTATGGACAAAAGGTTACGCCCTTTGCCTAATCATGACTGATCAATGTCCAAGCTCAAGTCACACCTCACCAAAATAGGTTAACACTTGAAATCAAATTCCTTAGCTCGTCAGAAGCAAGGATTCAAGAATGCATGCCCTTTCCATACTTGGGGCATCAAAAGTTGGTTAGGTTACCAAGAAACCCTAATCATTAGTGCTTTGGTTATCTATTTTTTCTTAGCACTGCGTCACCCGCAGCGCTTCCCAAAAAGGGGCATCTGTAGACACCAAAATAGCACCAATCCGATTATGTGACTACAAACACTGATCGCATTGACACACACAGCATTCAGGGCAGCCCTCAGAGGTCAAAAAGTGGTCCTAGCCACTTACACAGCAGTTTAGAAGGTCGAAAAGTAAACAAAGCAGAAGCTGGTCGTTTTAACAAGCCTTAAGCAAAAGCAAGCCTTAATCCAAAGCAAGCCTTAATCCAAAGCAAGCCTTAATCAAAAGAAGGCCTTGGCCGAAGTGTCGCGATATCACGACACTTCGGCGCCCAAAGAAAGCTTTGGCCGAAGTGTCGCGATATCGTGACACTTGCCATCCACACTCCAAAGTTCCATGTCACGATATGCGATGATATATCGACGTCGCGATATCGTGACACTTCGGCACCCAAAGAAAATCTTTGGCCGAAGTGTCGCGATATCGCGACACTTCGACGCCCAAGACACAGCCTTGGCCAAAGTGTCGCGATATCGTGACGTCATGATATCGCGACACTTCGGCCAAGGCTGTGCCTTGGCCGAAGTGTCGCGATATTGCAATGTCGCGATATCGCGACATCACGATATCGCGACACTTCGGCGCCCAAGACACAGCCTTGGCCGAAGTGTCACGATATCGCGACGTCACGATATCGCGACACTTCGACGCCCAAGGCAAAGCCTTGGCCGAAGTGTCACGATATCGCGACACTTCGGCGCCCAAGGCAAAGCCTTGGCCGAAGTGTCGCGATATCATGACACTTCGGCACCCAAAGAAAGGCCTCGGCCGAAGTGTCGCGATATCGACGTCGCGATATCGCGACGTCGCGATATCGCGACACTTCGGCATCTGCGCCTGGGCGGCATTCAACCAATCAAAGGCGCCATTAAAACCAATCAAAGGCAGAAATTTAATCAATCAAAGGTG
This sequence comes from Wollemia nobilis, assembly GCA_028583015.1. Taxonomy (NCBI): domain Eukaryota; kingdom Viridiplantae; phylum Streptophyta; class Pinopsida; order Araucariales; family Araucariaceae; genus Wollemia; species Wollemia nobilis. The sequence continues at coordinate 20,116,593 of JAQPPZ010000521.1, forward strand.
AATCTAATCAATCAAAGGCAGAAGTCAAGCATTCAAAAGTGACATTAAAACCATCAGAGCAGACGTTAGACAAGTGGCAGCCGAGAACAGTCAGTTACTGCCACCTGCTGTGCATGCACGCGTAGGTGGGCAGATTGGCAGTTAGCGGACTGTTGCGAGGGCAGTCATGTAAGCCCTAGTCAAGGCGGAGTCTCCTCCCTGTTGAGAAGGCATGGCCGCCACGTGGCATCCCTGCGTGCCCTTTTCAAAGAGACCCCGTGGGTCTATAAAACGGTGGATTTTCCCACCCAAAAATAGAGGTGGACAGACATTTCCAAGCGACGAAGTGCTGCCAAACCAAACACCCGATTGCATCCTTTGAGATTCATTCTTCTACACCCGTAATATCTTTCGCAGGAGAGGTTATTGGTGGCTTCTAGAAGGTGAACCCGGACCTTAATACCCGACATTGGATCACAGTAATCCATCAATTCGACGACACCACATTCTCTGAGATTTTGAGCCCATCCCTAGTGGATTGGCATCAAAGTCAAGTTCTAACGGGGGTGGCCCGCTTGGGCACCCCACGCCTTTTTGCTAGTTTCATTTTAATATATTCTGTCATTGCACGTTCTAATTAAATTTCATCATGCTCTCGCGGCTGCGACGTCTAATTTGAATGTGTATTCGATTTCAAAAGATTTTATCGAATATATCATGCTTTTGTCATTTTTGTTGTCCCACTAACCTGCAGGTGACAACATCGATTCGTGAATTACAGTCAAGAGCAAATCGGCCGACTGTTTTAATGACAGCGGCCCTCTGGTAAAGTTTTTGGTTTCTGTCAAACGTGCAGGTCGTTAAATCTCATTTTACTCACCGATTTATCTAATATTTTGCATGGATCTTTTATCGTTTTTAGAGAACAAGTTCTTCTTCTTTGCAACAGGTGCTACTAACAATGTCATTGTGTCTCTGAACGTAGGATAAGCAGCGAGAAGCAAGGATTTATCAGCATAAGCGACGGCAACACTCCGGCCCGCCCAGTTCAAATGTGGGCATGCGGAAGGAGTATTGATAACGATTGTAATAAAAAACATGCTAACACTCCTAGCCCCTAAAAGGGGAGGAGATGGATTGTAACCGAGTTTGGAATTAATATAAAAGGGTTGTGCTCCAGCTTCCTCTTATGTTTTATCTTGATTTGATTACGTTTGTCCTATTTCATGCATCGAGTTAGTCTTTGTTTATATTGCATCTCAATACTGTTTTCTTTTGGAATCTCATGCTTTCAATATGATCTATTTCAGACTCTGACATGTAAAAATAAAGTTCATGGCAATACTCTCGATACAACACATATCTAGGAACACTATTCCATCTCTTTCTATTCGTAAGAATGACTTCTTGATCCTCTACATGAGATAGAAATTTATGTACTGCAACTACGTTCTCAAGGTATTCCTTAAAGGTGTATAATTCAGAAGACACAAGTGCTCTTTTATCGGCTAACCACCTATGGCAAGCTCTCTGAATTTCATGATACAAAGTCACCTGAACAGGATCCAGGATTATATCTAGGACAAACCTCTTAATTTGCCTAAGTTCTGCAGATCTAGATTCAATAATACCCAATCTCCTATCAAGTTCGTCCCACAAAGGTTGGGCTCTATATGTTTTAGGTACTCTAAGCACAGAAGTAATCTCTATGGTCGTTAATTGATTTTCAAAATTTATAGAGACAACTCGTCTTCTATTATAATCTACCATCTAAGTATGATATGCAAATTTAACAGTTTTCTAATGATTCTAAATGTTCTTAATAATGTGTTTTTTTTTTTTGATTATTTTCAAAAGGTGTTTTTAGTTTCACGTCAGGTTCACCAAAATGTATCGCCCAAATTTTTTGCACCCTTACCTTCAAGCTAAAGGATCCATACCCGGAAGGGGGGTGAAAAAAGGATGGAACAATACCTCGGACGGAGAGGCCCTTTGAAGGTTGCGCCTCTCGGGGGAGGGGTATAAAGGTGAATTTTTGACGGATGGTGGGGTTCACTAGGAAACTTTGAGTGGCAATTTCCACGCCTAGGTTGAGAATGGGTTTGATTTGTTCGTTTTATGTTCAATCATTCAGATTCCTAGGTTGGCCAAAATGAAGCTAAGCTATTCTATATGAATATTCTGATTTATATGAAGACATAAGACATAAATGAATCCTAATGTGATTGAATACAGAGAATATATAAAATGGAGAAGAGTACACCTGATTACTGATGTCTGATGAATATTCTGAAGCTTGTAGGAGTCCAGATCATCCCAAATATGACAAGATCATCTATAATTGTACATAATCATCCCAAATCATAGGAGATCGTCTGAGATCACCCAAGATCGTCAGCGATCTGACGAATTCGTCAGAAACCTGCAATCAAGAAAAAAGACACCAAAAACCAAAAATACAATTGTAAGAATGATATAAATAAGAGTATAGATGTTTGAATGATAAATCCAGATATCAAATTAAATGAGATGCACTATTTTGGAAACTTATTTTGAATTTTATCATGCAATTATGCTAAATGAGGTGAACTCCAAGATGCAAGACAAAAGTAAATTAATCTAATGCACCAATAAATAAGGAAAATGAGATAGAGAATGCAAACTCAGGGCTCTGATTGCCCCCAAGCTGAATTGTAGACCAGATCATCTGTAATCATAAAAGATCATCGTTGATCTTGACAGGATCATCTAAAATAATAGTTGAATCACCTACGATGATCTGAGCTACTTTTAGCTAAAACATAGTGAAATCCTGCAACAAAACTTGAAAACACAAGTGCAAATGATGGGAGATCACAGCAAAAACTAAAATTGTAGGGAAATAATCATCCAGGCAGCCAGGTAGGGAGTCAGGGAGGGAGTCAGGGGGATAAACTAGGAAAATCCTAGTTTATATAGGATTAGGGGGAGGTTAGGAGGTTGGGGATCATCCCAATCTGGGAGATCCCCAACATGGGAATATCCAACCGTGTAGAAACTCTTCTAGCCAAGTTGGAGAGGTCATTGGAATAGAAGCTAATTGCAAAAATTTGGTTTTAGGACGAAATCGTCTAAACGTTCTGTTCCAAATGAATTCATCCGATTTTGGACGATATTTTCAGATCGACGACGATATCGTCAGATCGACGATGATATCGTCCAACGGTCACAACAACCTCTAAAAATGGCACAAAAAATGAGGTAAGCGATTAACGGGCGGTTTCGAGGTTAAAATTCAAATTTATACTTTTTACTGATGGTTTAACTGTGCCAATTTTAGGGTGCTACAGTATCCCTTGGTCTTAATTCTTTTTTTGAAGGTTGTCCCTACTTAGATTAAGCTCTCACATCCATTTTCCATTATTTTCTACTCCTCATGATGCATTTAGGGTTATATTTTAAAACTTTCTGATTAGGTGGCGAATCTAAGAAATTGCTTATTTTTCCAATGGGATTTGAATAGAAGAAGTAACATAAACTAATGTGGGATGGATTTTAAACCTTTCCTATTAAGAGGTAAATCTGAACCACTATCGTATTTTTTTGGTGGTATTTGAATGGAATAAATAACAAAATCTGAGGCTAGTTTGGCTTTTAAACCTTTCCTGTTAAGAAGTAAATCTAAAGTACTATATTTTCTTTCCAGTAAACTTTGAATGGAAGAAATAATAGATTCTGATGCTGGGATGGATTTTAAATCTTTCTCATTAAGAGGTACATCTAAATCACTATCCATTTTTATCAACAACCATTATGTCTTTCTTATTATCTAATAAAATACTAAATATTACTTGTCAAGTACAAATAAATAAAAACATGTACACTCATATCCTAAGATGTTGCTTTTAAATGTAAAAAAAATACTAACAAATTACTTTAACAAAGGTGTTACTTTTACATTACACTTCTGGTTAAATTTTCACTTCTGGTAAGGACCCTTAACAATAAATGTCCTACCCTATTAGACTTTCTTCATATGAATCTTTTAGTTTTTGAGTTTGTCCCAATATTTTGAACAAGAAGTGGAACTCACTCTTTCCTCCACTTTACTTCTTACTTCATCCCATATGCTTCTTTTTCCTCTCCTTTCTCACACTCATAATATTTTTAAGCAAGATAATCGGGTTTGTGCACCCTATAGGCTAGTTTTGTGAACCCATAACCGCAACCACCCTCAATGTGTGGATGTGGGTTTAGGTGTGGTTGGGTTGAACTCTATATGAACCCTACCTTATAATATTTGTCTTAGGATGAACCATGTCAAATAGGGTTTAGCCTAGACCATAGGGTTTTACTGGCCACACCTAGCAAAAAAATTAAAAATATATTTTTTAATTTTTATTTTTTAATTTTAGTGGGTCCCAACCGCACCTAATCCATAAGGGCAAAAAAAATTACTTTTTGTTTTTTAATGGGTTAATAGATAAAAATAAGGTTGTCACATATTGAGTGGATATGCCTAGCTCCATCTTCCCTTGACCTAACAACAACAAAAAATATTGGTTGAGGTTGCAGGTGATCAGTTTTTGCTTCTCCTTCATACTTGGAGTTGTCCTTAGCTATGCCTTCATAAGCTTGCTTAGACAATAAAAGTTAGAGTTCCCTCTGAAGGTCCATTGCCCATCGCCAAATGATCCCAAACTTCACAATATTTTAACTTTAGCACTAACATAGCCTCTTCAAAATAAAATGTGTTGTATTTCTAGACTGGTAGAACTGAGATTAAAAGAAATGGATCACTCTATTTGCTTTTTTTTTAATATTTTATAAAAATAATCTAATGTTGGTGTTAACCAAGGGATAGTAATACCGAAGAGCATACCAGATATAAGTGTTTAGAGTACCATCAAAGGTGACATCACTAAAATATTTTTTCTAAAGTAAGTCCAAATCCCTAATTAGAGTAAGCAAATCTCACAAGCAAAATCCTTAGATCATTCATCTCCATGATCACCTAAATCTATAATAATCCCCATACAAATTTCAAAGGGACATGATGATTATCAGGGTCAAAGTCCAAGAGCGAGTGTGAATGGGTATCGAATACCAACTACCAAGTCTGAATAGAAAATAAAGGGAATGCAAATTCAAGTGATTTTTGTATTCACATGGTAGTTGTCTAGGAGGAGGACCACTACCAAGGATTGACTACCAAGTACCCAGTGCCCACCACTTAGTTACTCGAGGATAGATTGCCAAGTTCCTAATGCTCACCACTTAGCTAATCATCGATTATACAAGAAGTAAATGTGTACTCCTCTCTAACTCTTTGTTATCAACTTGGCATGCTCTCAATCTTGTCCATGGTTCCAACATTTTTAAATTTAATTTAAAAAAAAAAAATTATAATAAGTTTAAATTTATTATAAAATTTAAATTTATATATTATTATAAATTTAAACATATCGTATATTTAATATGTATTTTAATAAGTTCAAAGTATTTAAATTTCATATAGTTTAAAATTAAACTTTGTAGACATCAAAATCAAGTATATTAAATGTAATTAGTTAATCACAATTAATTACTATATTTAATATTAAATTAGTATTCATTTGCCCAGGTATTAATTTATTTATTTATTAAATAATTGATTAATTACTACCTAAGGTACACAACCGTTCATCCCTCCATCCCCCATGGCCACTTCATCCCCAGTTCACTCCAATTCCACCGCCCATCCCCCATCCCAGTCACGTGCAAGAAATAATGATCAAATAATGATCTTTTTTCATAATTGAACTCTAGTAACTTGCATTTGCACCTTCATCCACACATGGGACATTGCAAATTCACTCAATTCAACATGATCACTTAAATCAATATGCACAATATAAATTCTCAGTTCAACAAGATCACTTAACTCAATATGCACCTGTAATTCATCATGCACATCTAGTTTAATGTGTACACATATCTTGTGATAATCACAAGGTGAGTTTATCTTAATTTTGTAAATATGCATCTTCAGTGATAAAATTAATACAAAATAAAGACTTCCAATTACACCACTGAACTGGCTAAGTAACTTCTCTATCCATTCCCTATGGGATTTCTATAAATACACTCCCTTTACCTTCAATACAATGAGGATAGAACATGTAAATGCATGCTGATGAAACTCTGAAATGACTTCATAGACAACACAATGCATCACCACAACAACAATAGTCATGAAGCTAATATTATTCATGAATTTGCTTTCTTTATATGCTACATACTTACTTTCATTTATTTGTTTAACTTTGGGCCTCACTTTAGGAGACTTGACATATGCTACTGATATGTTTACAATTTATTTATGTGTAGGTACACGTGTTTGGAGCTAGCGAAACTAGGTACTAATCCAAATTCACTTGATCCATCAGATTTGGATGCAAATCCATTAGATCCAAGCGATCCTCGATGTAAATTTAATACATTCAATGGATCTAACACAAATCCAAACCCACAATCAATAGAAACAGATCCAATGAAATGGTGATCACAAGAAAATTGTAAACCAATGTTGTAGCAGAAGAAGATAGTTGCATCATTTTTTACTTTGAAAGGGAATCGATCCCTCAATTATTGTACAACCCTACAAGGATTTTATATTATAACTAAAAAGGAAAATAAAGAGCATAAAATCTATATTTCCTTTTTGTTTTAATCATATTTATAATGGCATGTCTTTTTATTGTCTACAGTATGGTGATCATGGTGGGATATTTCCCTTAATTTTGTTTTGCGCAATATCTTAGGTTATTTGTTATTTTTATGCTTAGTATAGATTTGTTTTTTGTATTCTAAAATTTTCAACTTTTCCAATATTTTTGGTTTTACACAGGTTTCAGTTATTGCACATAGGTCAAATCATCTGATACAAGTTGTCTTCAACTCACAATCGTCCTATCTAGGATGTTCTTGGAGTAGAAATTACTTGAACCTAGGATAGTCACGGAACATAGTTACCTACTAACGAGCATTGAAAATGCTTATTCTGTGTATGTTTTTATGGGATAATTGTGTGGAATTATTATATTAGAAATCTTTTTTTTTATGAAATTATTGTATGCATTTAATATAAAATGATGTATTATCATTAATGGTGTTTTTAGTAGAAAATGTGTGTAGATGCAATACTTTATTATTTTTTTGCACCTATTAATCGAGGTCCCACATAGACGTGGTAGATAATTTAATTGAGGTCCCACCTTATGTTATAAGATAATATTTTAATTTATGAGACTTGGTGGGGTGCTTCTTTCCCCCTTCCTTAGAAAATGTTATTATGTTTCATTAGCAATATCGTTTATGGTCTCCCTTAGCCTTGATTCTTGGTTTGAAGGTTGTCCCTACTTAGATTCAACTCTCACATCCATTGTCCCTTATTTGCTACTCCTCATGATGCATTTAGGGTTATATTTTAAAACTTTTTGATTAGGTGGTGAATCTAAGCAATTGCTTATTTTTCCAACGGGATTTGAATAGAAGAAATAACATAAGCTAATGTGGGATGGATTTTAAACCTTTCCCATTAAGAGGTAAATCTGAACCACTATCATATTTTTTTGGTGGTCTTTGAATGGAATAAATAAGAAACTCTGAGGCTAATTTGGCTTTTAAACCTTTCCTGTTAAGAAGTAAATCTAAAGTACTATCTTGTCTTTCCAGTAACCTTTGAATGGAAGAAATAACAGATTCTGAGGTTGGGATGGATTTTAAATCTTTCTCATTAAGAGGTACATCTAAATCACTATCCATTTTTGTCGACAACCATTATGTATTTCTTATTATCTAATAAAATACTAAATATTACTTGTCAAATACAAATAAATAAAAACATGTACACTCATGTCCTAAAATGTTGCTTTTAAATGTAAAAAAAATACTAACAAATTACTTTAACAAAGGTGTTATTTTTACATTACACTTCTGGTTAAATTTTCACTTATGGTAAGGAATCTTAAAAATAAATTTCCTACCCTATTAGAATTTCTTCATATGAATCCTTTAGTTTTTGAGTTTCTCCCAATATTTTCAACAAGAAGTGGAACTCACTCCTTCCTCCACTTTACTTCTTACTTTATACTATATGCTTCTTGTTCCTCTCCTTGCTCACACTCGTAATATTTTTAAGCAAGATAATCGGGTTTGTGCACCCCATAGGCCAGGTTTGTGAACCCATAACCACAACCACCCTCAGTGTGTGGATTGGGTTCAGGTGTGGTTGGGTCGAACTCTAGACAAACCCTACCTGATAAGATTTATCTTAGGATGAACCCTGTCAAATAGGGTTTAGCCTAGACCATAGGGTTTGACCGGCCACACCTAGCAAAAAAATTTAAAAAAAACGTCTTTTTTATTTTTTATTTTTTTATTTTAATGGCTCCCAACCGCACCTAATCCATAAGGGTAAAAAAAATTACTTTTTGTTTTTTAATTGGTTAATAGATAAAAATAAGGTTGTCACATATTGAGTGGATATGCCTAGATCCATATCCCCTTGACCTAACAACAACAAAAATTATGGGTTGAGGTTGCAGTTGATCGGTTTTTGCTTCTCCTTCATACTTGGATTTGTCCTTATTTATGACTTCATCAACTTGATTTGACAATAAAAGTTATAGTTCCCTTTGAAGGTCCATTGCCCATCGCCTAATGATCCCAAAGTTCACAATATTATAATATTAGCACTAACATAGCCCCTCCAAAATAAAATATGTTGTATTTCTAGACTGGTAGAAGTGAGATTAAAAGCAATGGATCACTCTATTTTTATTTTTATTTTTAATAAAAACAATCAAATCTTGGTGTTAACGAAGGGATAGTGATACCGAAGATCATACCAGATATAAGTGTTTGAGTACCATCAAAGGTGAAATCACTAAAAAAAATTTCTAAAGTAAGTCCAAATCCCTAATTAGAGTAGGAAAATCTCACAAGTGCAATCCTTAGAACATTCATCTCCATGATCACCTGAATCTATAATAATCCCCATACAAATTTCAAAGGGACATGATGATTATCAGGGTCAAAGTCCAAGAGCATGTGTGAATGGGTATCAAGTACCAACTACCAAGTCTACATAGAAAATAAAAGAAAATAAAGGGAATGTGGATTCAATTGATTGTTGTATTCACATGGTAGTTGTCTAGGAGGAGGGCCACTACCAAGGATCGACCACCAAGTACCCAATGTTCACCACTTAACTACTCGAGGACCGACTACCAAGTTCGTAGTGCTCACCACTTAACTAATCGTCAATTATACAAGAAGTAAATGTGTACTCATCTTTAACTATTTATTCTCCACTTGGCATGCTCTCAATATTGTCCATGGTTCCAAAATTTTTAAATTTTATAATAAGTTTAAATTTATTATAAAATTTAAATTTATATATTATTATAAAGTTTAAACATATCATATATTTAATATATATTTTAATAAGTTTGAAGTATTTAAATTTCATATAGTTTAAACTTAAACATTGTAGACATAAAAATCAAGTATATTAAATGTAAATAATTAATCACAATTAATACCTATATTTAATATTAAATTAATATTCATTTGCCCAAGTATTAATTAATTTATTTATTAAATAATTGATTAATTACTACCTAAGGTACACAACCATTCATCCCTCCATCCCCCATGGCCTCTTCATCCCTAGTTCATTTCAGTTCCACCGCCCATCCCCCATCCTAGTTATGCACAAGAAAGAATCATCTTTTTTCATAATTGAACACTAGTAACTTGCAGTTGCACCTTCATCCACACATGAGATATTGCAAATGCACACTCAGTTTAACAGGATCACTTAACTTAATATACACTATGTATTCTCAGTTCAACACGATCACTTAACTCAATATGTACATCTAGTTTAATGTGTACACATATCTCGTGATAATCACAAAGTGAACTTATCTTCATTTTATAAATATGCATCTTCATTGATAAAATCAATACAAAATAAAGACTTCCAATTACACCACTTAACTAGCTGAGTCACTTCCCTATCCATTCCCTCTAGGAATTCTATAAATACACACCCTTTACCTTCATTACAATGAGGATAGAACATGTAAATGCATGCTGATGAAACTCTGAGATGACTTCATAGCTAGCACAATGAATCACCACGACAACAATAGTCATGAAGGTAAGATTATTCATGAATTTGCTTTCTTTATATGCACTTTTACTCATTTACTACATACTTACTTCAGTTTATTTTTTTAACTTTGGGCCTCATTTTAGGAGACCCAACATATGCTACTGATATGTTTACAATTTGTTTGTGTAGGTACACGGGTTTGGAGCTAGCGAATATAGGCACTGATCCAAGTTCACTTGATCCATCATATTTGGATGCAAATCCATTAGATTCAAGTGACCCTCGATGTAAATTTAATACATTCAGTGGATCTAACACAAATTCAAACCCACAATCAACAGATCTAGATCTAATGAAGTGGTGATCCCAAAAAAAACTATCCACCAATGTTGTAGCAGAAGAAGATAGTTGCATCATTTTTTACTTGTGAAAGGGAATCGATCCCTCAATTATTGTACAACCCTACAAGGGTTTTATATTGTAACTAAAAAGGAAAACAAAGAGCATAAAATCTATATTTCCTTTTTGTTTTAATCATATTTGTAATGGCATGTCTTTTTATTGTCTACAATATGGTGATCATGGTGGGATATTTCCCTTAATTTTGTTTTGCGCAATAGCTTAGGTTATTTGTTATTTTTATGCTTAGTATATATTTGTTTGTTGTATTCTAAAATTTTCTACTTTTCTAATATTTTTGGTTTTACATAGGTTTCAATTATTGCACATAGGTCAAACCATCTGATACAAGATGTCTTCAACTCACAATCATCCTATCTAGGATGTCGTTAGAGTAGAAATTACTTGAACCTAGGATAGTCACAGATTACAGTCACCAACTAACGACCCTCAAAAATGCTTATTTTTTGTATGTTTTTATGGGATAATTGTGTGGCATTATTATATTAGAAATGTATTTTTTTGTGAAATTATTGTATGCATTTAATAGAAAATGATGTATTATGCTTAATGGTGTTTTTAGTGGAAAATGTGTGTAGATGCAATACTTTATTATTTTTTGCACCTTTTAATCGAGGTCCCACCTTATGTTCTAAAATAATATTTTAATTTACGAGACTTGGTGGGGTTCTTCTTTCCCCCTCCCATATAAAATGTCATTATGTTTCATTTGCAATATCTTTTAGGTTCTCCCTTAGCCTTGAGTCTTGGTTTAAAGGTTGCCCCTACTTAGCTTCAGCTCTCACATCCACTGTCCTTTATTTGCTACTCCTCATGATGTATTTAGGGTTAGATTTTAGAAATTTCCTATTAGGTGGTGAATCTAAGTACTTGTTTATTTTTCCAATGGGATTTGAATAGAAGAAATAACATAAGCTAATGTGGGATGGTTTTTAAACCTTTACCATTAAGAGTTACATATGAACCACTATCCTATTTTTTTGGTGGTCTTTGAATGTAATAAATAACAAAATCTGAGGCTAGGTTGGATTTTAAACCTTTCCTGTTAAGAGGTAAATCTAAAGTACTATATTTTTTTGCCATTAACCTTTGAATGGAAGAAATAACAGATTCTGAGGCTGGGATGGATTTTAAATCTTTCTCATTAAGAGGTACATCTAAAGAACTATTCATTTTTGTCGATAACCTTTATGTATTTCTTATTATCTAATAAAATACTAGATATTACTTGTGAAATACAAATAAATAAATACATGGAGGTACATCTTTTTTAATTTTTATTTTTTAATTTTAGTGAGTCCCAACCACACCTAATCCATAACGGCAAAAAATTTACTTTTTGTTTTTTTAATGGGTTAATAGAGAAAAATAACGTTGTCACATATTGAGTGGATATGCCTCGCTACATCTCCCCTTGACCTAACAACAAGAAAAGTTTTGGGTTGAGGTTGTAGGTGATCGATTTTTGCTTCTCCTTCATACTTGGAGTTGCCCTTATATATGCCTTCATCAACTTGCTTTAACAATAAAAGTTATAGCTTCCTCTGAAGGTCCATTGTCCATCGTCTAATGATCCCAAACTTCACAATCTTTTAACTTTAGCACTAACATAGCCCCTCCAAAATAAAATGTGTTGTATTTCTAGACTGATAGAACTGAGATTAAAAGCAATGGATCACTCTATTTGATTTTTTTTAATATTTTATAAAAATAATTAAATCTTAGTGTTAACCAAGGGATAGTGATACCGAAGAGAATACCATATATAAGTGTTTTGAGTAACATCAAAGGTGACATCATTAAAATATTTTTTCTAAAGTAAGTCCAAATCCCTAATTAGAGTATGCAAATCTCAAAAGTACAATCCTTAGATCATTCATATCCATGATCACCTGAATCTATAATAATTCCCATAAAACTTTTAGAGGGACATGATGATTATCAGGGTCAAAGTCCAAGAGCGAGTGTGAATGTGTATCGAATACAAACTACCAAGTCTGAATAGAAAATAAAAGAAAATAAAGGGAATGTGGATTCAAGTGATTGTTGTATTCACATGGTAGTTGTCTAGGAGGAGAGCCACTACCAAGGATCGACTACCAAGTACCCAGTGCCCACCACTTATCTACTCGATGACTGACTGCCAAGTTCCTAGAGCTCACCACTTAGCTAATACTCGATTATACAAGAAGTGAATGTGTACTCCTCTATAACTCTTTGTTATCCACATGGTATGCTCTCAATCTTGTCCATGGTTCCAAAATTTTTAAATTTAATTTTCTTTAAAAAATTTATAATAAGTTTAAATTTATTATAAAATTTAAATTTATATATTATTATAAATTTTAAACATATCATATATTTAATATGTATTTTAATAAGTTTGAAGTATTTAAATTTCATATAGTTTAAACATAAACTTTTTAGACATAAAAATCAAGTATATTAAATGTAATTAATTAGTCACAATTAATTTCTATATTTAATATTAAGTAATATTAAATTAATATTCATTTTCCCAAGTATTAATTTATTTATTTATTAAATAATTGATTAATTACTACCTAAGGTACACAACCATTCATCCCTCCATCCCCCATGGCCACTTCATCCCCAGTTCACTCCAGTTCCACCGCTCATCCCCCATCCTAGTCATGCACAAGAAAGAATCATCTTTTTTCATAATTTAACTCTTGTAAATTGCAGTTGCACCTTCATCCACACATGAAATATTGTAAATGCACACTCAGTTCAACAGGATCACTTAACTCAATATGAACAATATAAATTCTCAGTTCAACAGGATCACTTAACTCAATATGTACATCTAATTCATCATGCACATCTAGTTTAATGCGTACACATATCTCATGATAATCACAAGGTGAGCTTATACAATATGCATCTTCAGTGATAAATCAATACAAAAAAAAGACTTTCAATTATACCACTTAACTGGTTGAGTCACTTCCCTATCCATTCCCTCTCAGAATTCTATAAATACACACCCTTTACCTTCATTACAGTGAGGATAGAACATGTAAATGCATGCTGATGAAACTTTGAGCTGACTTCACAACTAGCACAATGTGTCACCATGACAACAATAGTCATGAAGGTAATATTATTCATGAATTTGTTTCTTTATATGCACTTTCACTCATTTACTACATACTTACTTCAGTTTATTTGTTTAACTTTGGGCCTCACTTTAGGAGACCCGACATATGCTACTGATATGTTTACACTTTGTTTATGTGTAGGTACACGGGTTTGGAGCTACTGGATCTAGGCATTGATCCAAATTTACTTAATCCATCAGATTTGGATGCAAATCTATTAGATCCAAGCGACCCTCGATGTAAATTGAATACATTCAATGGATCTAACACAAATCCAAACCCAAAATAAACAGATCCAGATCCAATGAAATGGTGATTACAATAAAATTGTCCACCAATATTGTAGCAGAAGGATGTAGTTGCATAATTTTTCACTTGTGAAATTGAATAGATCCCTCAATTATTGTACACCCCTACAAGGGTTTTATATTACAACTAAAAAGGAAAATAAAGAGCATAAAATATATATTTCTTTTTTGTTTTAATCATATTTGTAATGGCATGTCTTTTTATTGTCTACAATATGGTGATCATGGTGGGATATTTTCATTAATTTTGTTTTGCGCAATATCTTAGGTTATTTTTTATTTTTATGCTTAGTATAGATTTGTTTGTTGTATTCTAAATTTTTCTACTTTTCTAATATTTTTGGTTTTACACAGGTTTCAGTTATTGCACATAGGTCAAGCCATCTGATACAAGTTGTCTTCAACTCACAATCGTCCTATCTAGGATGTCCTTAGAGTAGAAATTACCTGAACCTAGGATAGTCACGGAACATAGTTACATACTAACGAGCATCAAAAATGCTTATTCTTTTTCTGTTTTTATGGGATAATTGTGTAGCATTATTATATTAGAAATCTTTTTTTTGTGAAATTATTGTATGCATTTAATAGAAAATGATGTATTATTCTTAATGGTGTTTTTTGTATAAAATGTGTGTATATGCAATACTTTATTATTTTTTTGCACCTATTAATCGAGGTCCCACATGGACGTGGTAGATAATTTAATCGAGGTCCCACCTTATGTTATAAGATAATATTTTAATTTATGAGACTTGGTGGGGTGCTTCTTTCTCCCTCCATTATAAAATGTCATTATGTTTCATTAGTGATATCTTTTAGGGTCTCCCTTAGCCTTGATTCTTGGTTTGAAGGTTCTCCCTACTTAGATTCAACTCTCACATCCATTGTCCCTTATTTGCTACTCCTCATGATGCATTTAGGGTTATATTTTAAAACTTTCTGATTAGGTGGTGAATCTAAGCAATTGCTTATTTTTCCAACGGGATTTGAATAGAAGAAATAACATAAGCTAATGTGGGATGGCTTTTAAACCTTTCCCATTAAGAGGTAAATCTAAACCACTATCGTATTTTTTTGGTGGTCTTTGAATGGAATAAATAACAAAATCTAAGGCTAGGTTGGCTTTTAAACCTTTCCTATTAAGAGATAAATCTAAAGTATTATTTTGTTTTACAGGTAACATTTGAATGGAAGAAATAACAGATTCTGAGGCTGGGATGGATTTTAAATCTTTCTCATTAAGAGGTACATTTAAAGCACTATCCATTTTTGTTGACAACATTTATATCTTTCTTATTATCTAATAAAATACTAGATATTACTTGTGAAATACAAATAAATAAATACATGTACACACATGTCCTAATATGTTTCTTTTAAATGTAAAAACAATACTAAAAAATTCCTTTAACAAAGGTGTTATTTTTACATTACACTTCTGGTTAAATTTTCACTTATGGTAAGGACTCTTAAAAATGAATTTTCTACCCTATTAGACTTTCTTCATATGAATCCTTTAGTTTTTGAGTGTGTCCCAATATTTTGAACAAGAAGTGGAACTCACCCCTTCCTCCACTTTACTTCTTACTTCATCCTATATGCTTCTTTTTCCTCTCCTTTCTCACACTCATAATATTTTTAAGCAAGATAATTGGTTTTGTGCACCCGATAGACCAGGTTTGTGAACCCATAACTGCAACCACCCTCAGTGTGTGGATGTGGGGTCGGGCGTGGTTGGGTCAAAATCTAGACGAAACCTACCTTATAAGATTTGTATTAGGATAAACCTTGTCAAATAGGATTTAGCCTAGACCATAGGGTTTAACCGGCCACACCTAGCAAAAAATAAAAAATAAAACATATTTTTTAATTTTAATGGGTCCCAACCGCACCTAATCCATAAGGGCAAAAAAAATTTACTTTTTATTTTTTTAATAGGATAATAGAGAAAAACAAGGTTATCACATGTTGAGTGGAGGAGCCTAGCTCCATCTCCCCTTAACCTATCAACAACAAAAATTGTGGGTCGAGGTTGCAGGTGATCAATTTTTGCTTCTCCTTCATACTTGGATTTGTACTTAGCTATGCCTTCATCCAATTGTTTGACAATAAAATTTAGATTTCCCTTTGAAGGTCCATTTCCCATCTCCTAATGATCTCACACTTCACAATATTTTATCTTTATAACTAACATAGCCCCTCCAAAATAATATGTGTTGTATTTCGAGACTGGTAGAACAGATATTAAAAGCAATGGATCACTCTATTTGCTTTTTTTAATATTTTATAAAAATAAACAAATCTTGGTGTTAACCAAGGGATAGTGATACCGAAGAGCATACCAGATATAAGTGTTTTGAGTACCATCAAAGGTGACATCACTAAAATATTTTGCCTAAAGTAAGTCCAAATCCCTAATTAGAGAAGGCAAATCTCACAAGCATAATTCCTAGATCACTTACATCCATGATCACCTAAATCTATAATAATCCCCATACAATTTTAAAATGGACATGATGATTATCAGGGTCAAATTCCAAGAGCGAGTGTGAATGGGTATCAAATACCAACTACCAAGTATGAATAGAAAATAAAAGAAAAGAAAGGGAATGTGGATTCAAGTGATTGTTGTATTCACATGGTAGTTGTCTAGGGGGAGGGCCACTACCAAGGATTGACTACCAAGTACCCAGTGCACACCACTTAGCTACTCGAGGACCTACTGCCAAGTTCCTAGTGCTCACCACTTAGCTAATCGTCGATTATACAAGAAGTTAATGTGTACTACTCTCTAACTCTTTATTCTCCACTTGAAATGCTCTCAATCTTGTCCATGTTTCCAACATTTTTAAATTTAATTTTTTTTAAATTTTTTATAATAAGTTTAAATTTATTATAAAATTTAAATTTATATATTATTATAAAGTTTAAACATATCATATATTTAATATGTATTTTAATAAATTCTAAGTATTTAAATTTCATATAGTTTAACCTTAAACTTTGTAGACATCAAAATCAATTATATTAAATGTAATTAATTCATCACAATTAATTACTATATTTAATATTAATTAATATTAAATTAATATTCATTTTACCAAGTATTAATTTATTTATTTATTAAATAATTTATTAATTACTGCCTAAGGTACACAACCATTCATCCCTCCATCCCCCATGGCCACTTCATTCCCAATTCACTCCAGTTCCACCGCTCATCCCCATCCTAGTCACACGCAAGAAACAATCATCCTTTTCATAATTGAACTCTAGTAACTTACAGTTGCACCTTCATCCACACATGGGACATTGCAAATGCACACTCAGTTCAACATGATCACTTAGCTCAATATGCACAATATAAATTCTCAGTTCAACAGGATCACTTAACTTGATATGCACATCTAATTCATGATGCACATCTAGTTTAATGTGTACACATATCTCGTGATAATCACAAGCTGAGCTTATCTTAATTTTGGAAATATGCATTTTCAGTGATAAAATCAATACAAAATAAATACTTAACTGGCTTAGTCACTACCCTATCCATTCCATCTCAGAATTCTATAAATACACACCCTTTACCTTCATTAATATGAGGATAGAACATGTAAATGCATGCCGATGAAACTTTGAGCTGACTTCACAACCAGCACAATGCATCACCATGACAACAATAGTCATGAAGGTAATATTATTCATGAATTTTCTCTCTTTATATGCACTTTTACTCATTTACTACATACTTACTTCAGTTTATTTGTTTAAATTTGGGCCTCACTTTAGGAGACCCGACATATGCTACTGATATGTTTATACTTTGTTTATGTGTAGGTACACGGGTTTGGAGCTAGCTGATCTAGGTACTGATTCAAAATTACTTAATCCATCAGATTTGGATGCAAATACATCAGATCCAAGCGACCCTCGATGTAAATTTAATACATTCAGTGGATCTAACACAAATCCAAACCCAAAATCAATAGATCCAGATCCAATGAAATGGTGATCACAAGAAAATTATCCACCAATGTTGTAGCAGAAGAATGTAGTTGCATAATTTTTCATTTGTGAAATGGAATCGATCCCTCAATTATTGTACAACCCTAAAAGGATTTTATATTATAACTAAAAAGGAAAATAAAGAGCATAAAATCTATATTTCTTTTTTGTTTTAATCATATTTGTAATGACATGTCTTTTTATTGTCTACAATATGGTGATCATGGTGGGATATTTCCCTTAATTTTATTTTGCGTAATAGTTTAGGTTATTTGTTATTTTTATGCTTAGTATATATTTTTTTGTTGTATTCTAAAATTTTCTACTTTTCTAATATTTTTGGTTTTGCATAGGTTTCAGTTATTGCACATAGGTCAAACCATCTGATACAAGATGTCTTCAACTCACAATCGTCCTATCTAGGATGTCATTAGAGTAGAAATTACCTGAACCTAGGATAGTCACAGAACACAGTCACCAACTAACAAGCCTTAAAAATGCTTATTTTTTGTATTTTTGTATGGGATAATTGTGTGGCATTATTATATTAGAAATTTATTTTTTTGTGAAATTATTATATGCATTTAATAGAAAATGATGTATTATGCTTAATGGTGTTTTTAGTAGAAAATGTGTGTAGATGCAATACTTTATTATTTTTTTGCACCTTTTAATCGAGGTACCACATGGACGTGGTATTGGAACACATGTAATGCACTTAAAGGAATGATGTGCAGCTTGACGAAGACAATGATGTTGGAAAATTATATGTAAATTTTCTAAGGAAGGTTTTTGTCTTCTAGCAATAGGAAGGCACTTGACTTCCAGCGATGGGAAGGCACCTAAATTCTAGCGACAAGAAGGTGCTTAACTTTCAATGATTAGTGAGCACCTATCCTCCAATGATTGAAAAAGCAACAAATTTTAGCAAATAAAAAAGAGCTATATGCAGTGCCTTTATCCTTACAACAAGTCAAAAAGATGTCTATATTCCAGCAATAGGTCGAATAACGCTTATATATGGTGGAATAAAGTGCACGTTGACTATTTGACTTGAATATTGTGCATAAATTTAGACAAATATTGTTTTAAAATATATGTTGCGCTATAGTTATCTCAAAATGATTAATTTTAGCATGGTCAATATTTTATTAGATATTTAATTAAATTATGCACACACCCATTGTAGTGAATCATATTAATGTGATTAATTTTAGCATAGTCTAAATTTGTAATATGGGACAAATTATAGACCACCCCTAAAGTGAACAATATTGAACTTGAACAATAATTTGTACTGCATTATTTTAATAAAAGTCTTGAGTGTTTTTGTTATTTACATGTTCAAAAGAGTGACCATGTGAATTAGTTGGGTGGATGTCTACAGGAGCCTAGGCCCACTCAAGACATTATTCCTCCCCTATTTTTATTGTCATTATTTATAATGTTTATTTCTTGTTCTTTTATTTCTACAAGTGTATTTTTCTGCTTTATTTATTTCTGCATAATGTGTTTATTTCCTGCAATTTCTTGCTTTATTAAATTTTGTAAAAGTGTTTAATTTCCTACAATTTTATTTCATCTATTAGGATGAGTGATTTTGAGTGTGAATGGATATCCATGTAATCCATAAGGAAACTCATCATTAGATTCATTTAAAGGTTCCAAAGGTACCAAACCCTATAAGGACTTTATATTTATTACTAATTCCTAAAATTTTTAGGGTAAATATTTCTTTGGCACTTTCATCTTTGTAGTTTCAATATGATTTAGATTCGAAGATTGGTTTGTGTAGTATCGTTTATGTTATATTATGTTTTCAATCCAGTTTTGTTAGTCGTAGCTTTCGAGTGTTGAAGACTATTTTGACCATCTACATTATCTTGGTGTTATTTTCTCTTTGTTTTGTTGGCCTACTTATATGGTTGTTTTATGTTGGACCTTTGGTTTCTCTTAGTTTTATCATGCTCAGTTAAGGCAAATTCCTTGTAAAAAGGTCAAGGCCCTTTCAAAACCTTGTATTTTTATCCTATCAAAAAAATATATATGTAGATTCATATCCTAAGTTGTTTCTTTTAAATGTAAAAGCAATATTATCAAATATTTTTAACAAAGGTGTCACTTTTACATTACACTTTTAGTTAATTTATGACTTTTGAATTATATTATTTGTTTTAATAATATTATTGTTCATAATAATAAAATATCTTATTAAAAGTATCACATGTAAATTACTTTGGTATTGTGATGAGAGTATATGTAATATTTATTTAATATTATAGTTAAAATAATATTGTAGTATAAATATAACTATTATATATACTTATATATTTAGTGGATTATATTGAACTCAATTATAATATTAATTAAATAACTTGAAAGATTTAAAACAGATTGAGAAGACAACCATCCTAATAAAATTTTATGATATTTTTTTATATTTGATTATATAAGATTGAAACAGTTTTTATTTTTATGCGTATTATATCACCACTACCACATAGTAGTTTAATAATAGTTTGACAATTATATGTATAGTTTAACAAAATTTAAACATTGGGTCTACTTGAAAATATATGGAGGAAGCTAATAATACCATTTGATAAACTACGATACTTTTTAAAATTGATTATACAAGATTGAAAGAGTTTTCTATATATTATATCATCACCATCACATAGTTTAATTAATTTTGTTTAAACTTTGTATCAATTCCACTTCATTGTTGTTTAACCAGGTGTGATATACGTCACTCAAGATTGGTATTGTAGTCATCAAGCACAGATTCAGTAGATTACTACTTCTCTCAACAGATTCAGATAGACTATTATCTCTACTACCTTTACGAACAAACATGCACCAAGGTTGAATCTAAATCTCTTCTTAGTAAATGCCAGAATTTAATATTAATAGGGCGGAATTTGGGTTTTGATTCACCCACGGATGGTCTGCAAACAAAGTAATTAAAAGGTATATGTAAGCACTAAGATTTATGGTATTCAACCCATAAACTAAAATGGAATTACATTATACTTACTTAACACTTGTTTGGCCGTTAATCTCTCGTTGGAATTTCTGTTGAGCATTCGAGATATAAGGTCCTTAGCAGCCTCTGAAACGTCATGGGTAAATAGAAGGTCGTTGTACAAAATATTAGCCTTAATCGTGTGAGAGTCAATGTGGTTGTAATCGTCCCCACCGAAAGGATAATAACCGCAGAGCAATTTGAAGAGGAGGACTCCCGCTGCCCATATGTCCACGCCTTCCCCGTATTCTTGCCTTCTCACTATCTCTGGAGCCATGTACACAAGAGTCCCCGTTCCGTCGTCCTTCAATACTTCACCTGCTCCATATCACATCCACAAGACCTTACCTTTAGTTTTTTTACTTGCTTAGTTTAGTGCTTCATAATCTCTATTAAATACATAGATTAGGAAGTACATTACCTTTGCGGAAAACCTTAGAAGAACCAAAGTCTGCCAACTTGACGAGAGGAGTTGGTGCAAGCGAAGATAATAAAACGTTGTTCAATTTAACATCGCCGTGTATTATGCCTTTCCTGTGGCAGCTCCGTATGCCTTCCATCACTTGTTTAAAAATGCATGCAGCTTGGACTTCGTCTTTTACATTTGCTTTTGCTTTTTCTTTTGCATTTGGAATAGCACCAAAGTTTCTTTCTATCAAATACCAGAGATCACCTTCCTCACAATACTCCATGACCAAGTGATAACTGTTGGGATCTTCGTAAGCGGCTTTCAGCTTCACAATTCCGCGCTCCTTCCTCAGGCGATGCATTATTTGCACTTCGCTTAGGAAAATTGTATCTGCATCCTTACAATCTTTGCTGAAAGATTTGCAACAGAAGACGGGATTTCCTTGAGATCTGCGGTAGCATTTTCTCACTTTGTGATAAAGCGAGTTAGAAATGAGAAGATCGAGAATGTAATCGTCTTCTACGGATCCCCGAATGACATGGCCATCATCATTTGGAATAAAACAGTTGAAGACGGTATTCCAAAAAGTGTTGGCTAGTTTTGTTAGTTTTGTCAAGTTGTGAGCTGCTGCCACAAATATGGTGGAGGAGGTGGAGCTGTCCAATAAAGGGTTACCAAACTCTTCCTTTAAAGAGGTATAATTTTCCCTGGATTGTTGGACACACATTTCCTTAACGACCTCCCTGCTACATTCCATCACAACAAGAAACTATCACGCCTATCCTTTTCTTTAACAATAATCTAAGTTAATGTTTCGGTCACAAACAAGATTGATTATGCGAGAATGTGAACAATGAAAGTTTTAATAATTAGTCCAAGTTTCAGTAAACCGAATTTCCTTTTCATAAATAATACAAGTTTCAGTAAGCCGAAATTTTTTTTTTTTAATTTGCTACAAGTCGGCATGCACTTTTACTACCGTTTTGCCTTACTCTCGTGAAATCCACAAGCAAAAGCGAATTTCAACAGGAATATTAAAGACCAAAAATAAAGAAGGATATAATAATTAATAGGAATTTAATAATTTACTATTTGCTTACATTTTAATAGCTATAAACTATAGAAATAAAGAAGGATATAATGCCAAACAAATTTCTTAAAGGATGATCTTTAACCAATTAAACTAATTGAATTTTTTCTAGAATTCGAGTACCTTCATTTTTCCGTTTTCTTTTAAATTATCTGTTTCTTCTACTCTAAATGCATGCAGCTTGGACTTCTTCTCTTGATTGTAACTATTGTGGTTTCCCATATTGATACTGAGGTTGAGGTTGATATTAGCTTGGCTGAACATTTTGAAATGGTCTATTCATTTGATTTCATTGATTGTAACTATTTGGATATTATCATTTCATTTTATGTTGTTTTACCTTATTCTCTTGAAATCCACAAGCAAAAGTGAATTTCAGACAAGAATATTAAAGAGAAATAAATAAACCCCTTGACATAGCTTCCATTGGGCATAAATTATATATTATTGAGGTAAAAATAGATTACAAAAAATACACTTCACATGTTTTGTACAGATTTATTGTACAAAAAATCTAAATAACAAATAACAACCAGTGGAATTTAATAATTTACTATTTAGTTACATTTCAATAGCTATAAGCTTAAAAAAGGATATAATACCAAATAATTCTCTTAAACAATGATCTTAAATAAATTAAACTTTTCTATAATTTGAGTATCTTAATGTATCCAATTTTTTTGAAATTATCTATTTCTTCTATTCTAAATCCTACATCATGGCTTCTATATTTTAATGTCTATTAGTCTAAATCTATTACTTCACTAGTTCTAAGTTCTATCGGTACTACTTGATTATCCTCAAATGGTGCTTCCTATTCTTCTAGGTCTTATACTAGGTCCTATATCTATTTGTCCTATTTTTGGGTTTTTTATTATATCTTGATTAACCTTGGGGGTTAGGATATCTAGTTTTATTCTTTGGTATTGCTCACTATATAGTCAAGATTATTTCTTATGGATAGGTCTTAGGTGACCCTAGCATTATTAGTACTCCCATAGTTTTATAAATATTTTTTAAATTGGTGCTCTTGCCAATGTTAAGACTATTTCCTTAGATATATTTTAGAAATTTAGTTTGTATTAGCACCCACATTGACCATATGTGGATCCTTTGTCCTCTTGTATTCCATTAATATTGGGTAATCCATACAATTGTGGATATTGATCTATATAAAAGTTGTACTTCATTCTTATATATCTTCGATGAAAAATCTAGATAGTGATGGTTAAGTGCTTTATAATGCCAACATCTAGGCCTAACATTTTTTATGCCATAGTCATACCCATTTCAATCCTCCATTACCACCAAATCACCTATGTCCCTCTTCCTTCCCCTCTACCATGACCACCTTCTCCATTGGCCTAGTATTCTAGCACTACTTTGATGATGGTGATGAGGGCTTGGGAATGTGTCATAATAACCATTGATAACATGGTCTAGTAAGCTACCACTACCATATATTAATTTTTTATTGGTACTATCACTAGTGGTAAGGGGTAGGTGATTGGCTCCAGTTAATTATAAGCAGTGATGCTTGGGGGTATAGTAGTATCTAAAAATTGAGTGGGTACTATATTAGTAATTTGATATATTTGTAATGCCACTTGATTTCATTGATAAACATAATTTATTAGAACCACTAACTAGGCCTATCATTAGGAGCTATTTATTGGCATATTGTCTTGGCTCTACTAGTACTTGTTATAAAAACCTCCTACTTCTTCAAATCTCATCCTCTAGTTCCTCCAAAGCACCTTTACATTTATACCCATTTTCTATATGATATAACTTCCACACATACTATAACATACGATGTTACTTCCATGTTCATCAAGGTTCACAAACCATGGTGAGAATAGATGGGATAAGTATCCTTCCTTAGATATTTAAACACTATAGGTTACAAGGACATTCTAGTGTAGGGTGTAGATTTTAACACCTAAAATACTAACCTTCCTCTAACATTCATGAATTGATCTAGGTGCTATCTATTATTGATCCAATTTAAATTCTTTAATTTTTTTTAATCAATTTTCCAAGTTTTAAATCTAGGATGCATCAAATTGGTGCCAACTTTATGATTCTAATTATATCATAATTTTCATGGTTTTTATATTTGTTTCAAATATTTTTCATCTATCTCTTTTCTTGAGGATACTTTCAAACAAAAAATAAAATATTTAATGTATTTCTCTATTAATGGTTTGCATGGTATTGAATATTTTATCAAATCTATCATTAATTGAAAAAGGTATTGAACCATATCTCTCATTTATTGACACTTATATTTAAATCAAGGAAAGGAAATTTTATCTTTAATTTTTTCTTGATTAAAGTTTTTTTCCTCCTATAAATATCATATACCATTGAAGGACGTCATTCCTCAAGTTGTATGCTATTTTTAAAATTATCGCATCTTTATCAATGATACCTCTCCACTCCCAAATATTGTCTCATATAGATAGATGCACTTTAGAATGTTTTTTCCTTCTTAAGTATGAAAAAAAAAATTAGTTCTACTTGGGATATTCCTCCTAGTACCACCATAGGTGTTTAGAATCTTGACATTAATTTTGATATCTTTTCCTATGGCACATTAGTTTTGTTTTGTTGCTAAATATGTTATCTCAACATCTAGTGTCTCCCTTTACCTCTTTCTAATTTGATATAAAAAATTTACCTAAAAAAAATCTTTTAACTATACAATCACCATTTTGTTGTATAAAATTTCACTCAATATTTGTCCCAAATAACTATCTTTGATAATGGATTAAAATAAGCTTTGACTATTGATATATATGGGATTAAATTTTCTTTTGTTCATGTATTACATTATTATTGGATTCATTGAGTGGTTATCATTTTATTGGTTATATTATCCTTATTTTCATCAATATCAAGTTTATATCACCTTCAATTATCCTTCCTTTTTTCCAAGTTGTGTCTTAAGAGACTTCAATTAGGGATCATCTTTAACTTCCTTATCTTTAGTAACTTCCTCAAGTCCATGGACCCCGTCTTGTTGGTACTAGTCTTATTAGACCCATTGAGAGGTATAATTACCATATCTCCTATGTTGGTCTTTATATATCCCTTAGGTACCACCTTTATTGTTTACTTTTTAGCTAGATTCAATCACATGTCCCTATATCTAGGATCTTGAGTAGTCTCAAATATTAGAGCAATTAATATAAATGGTCAATATTAATGACCATAAAATTCATGAAATAAAAAATATTATATGAAATAAATGGACAATATCATTAATGAGAAAAAAACTTGCAATAATATTTCTCAAATTGTATACAAACTTTACTAGTTTCTTCAATACATTTCATGTAGCTTTTTTTCCATCTTCAATACATTTCATGTAGCTTTTTTTCCATAATATAACCTTATAAAAGTGAATCTTGGACTCTTTGACTATTGCTCTACTCACATATCCAAGAGATGTAACATTTTATATTCCACACATAAGACAAACCTCTCATGCCTCTTGGCTTCATATCTTGCCACTTGTATACATGACTCTTGACTCTCTATTTACTTGCACACTTTACTATATGACACTTGTGCACTTTCTCACTATAGACATTTGCACATATTATTACATGATGTTTTTGTATATTCTAAACATAGACACATATATAATGGGAAGTATAAACGACACACCCAAACTATTAAATCAAACCCTATTCTAATATTTATATATTTACAATTGTATCATAAGATATCATAGGGGGTACATTAGCATGCACCAAATAATGTAATATTATCCAACACCCCACTTATTACATTATTTGGTTATTGAAGACTTTAATCTTCCATATATAATTATTATTTTTGTTCTTTTGCTCTAAATTTGGTATTGCTAAAGATTTTGGTGCTGATATACTAACATATTTCCTACATTATTCATTAGACTTTTTTTTGTGACCATAAAAATATTTTAACATATCTATGATTCTATTCATAATGTAAATAAGACCAAAATCCAGTAAATAAGACCAAGCGTTACATAAGAAATCTTCAATGATTGGGAATCAATTAAGATGGTCGTTACACAGGGAAGGAAATGGACGCAAGCCTATGTGGAGAAAACGCACCAAAGGGCCACAAAATGGCAACTGAAGCACACGCATGCAGGGAAGGTGAAATGAATAGCCATCAACAAATGAAACGAACTGTCAGGGAAGGAAACAAGGTTTTCACGAGTTTAAATACACCATTCAAAGAGGCCAGAAAGGGGGTGGAAAACTACTGCAAGTAGCGTTGCAGGTTTGAAGGTGATAAGGCCATTCTGGACCTAGTTGGGTTGTTTTTCTTTCGTAGACTAGTTTTTCTTCTTCATGGACATGGGTTGGAAATTGTGGTGAGCAGAGTTGCAGACTTGAAGGCGATGATGTCATTCTGGACCTGTTTGAGTCGTTTTTCTTCCATGGACTGGTTTGGGAAAACCATAAATTCTGCTATTGTAAAATGACACATTTTTAATGCAGAAGTGTTCAAAAATTTGCATCTTATGGGCAAGAAAGAAGGAGATTTTCTTTGCATGCTATGGATTTAATGTTTATTCTTTCATCTTTTCAGATTTCGAATTTATAGATAATGTTGATGCCATTTCTTTGGGTTACATTAGGCGAATATTTGAAATCTGAATTTTATTTCGTACCCTAGGAACCAACACTTAGCTTATCCGGATTTTGCTTGTTTGCAGGTCCAATAGGTTAGGTTGCATGCACGGAGACCTCAAATCTTCGGTTTTGTCGAAATAGGATAGCATCATATTGAATGCATTTTAGTTTTAGTTTCTGCATTTCATTTTTATTTTTCTTCATTTTATATTTTTCCCAAAGTTTTAACTTTTCAAGGCATTAAAATAAACATCTAAAAAATATCAAAATCCAAAAAACAATGAACAATCCCTAAAGTTTCATGGTGAAATAAATCAACATTGCCCCTTGTTTACAGTTACTTGCAATCACTAAGGTGTTCCAAGCATTTAAATTGAATATCTTTATTTGAGATTACTAATACACATATGAAAATGCTAAATACAGTGGAGACCTTGGAGAAGTTGTTTGTTTAACTTCTTTGCAAGAGGGGATTTGGAACCCAAATCCTAAAGGAGAGTGTACTTTCACAACTGGGTGAAAATACCACTCAACAGATTGGCGCTAGAAGGAGGGCCTAAATTGTTTTATTTCGATGTGATTTAAATGCTATAGGGATTTAAATTTTGAATATTTCATGCCCTATTGATTATTATCTTTAGCCCTCTTTTAACTATACAACCTTGTAGTGTTAAAAGGAGGACATAAATTGCTATGCATTTTTCTAACGCTTTTTGATTGTTCATACAGGAATAATGTGTTTTGATTTGACTTAAAAAAAAAAAAATTCTTGACTAACGAGGTTGTCTCCATGCAATTACTTTCATTTGATTTTAATGGATACACCTCTTGGTTGATGCTAACATGATTATTCATACATTACATGTTTGATATTTGCTAGTCATTTCATGCTTATTTGTAAGGAATTATTTTGTCTAAAAATGTATTTGTTGTCGGTATTATGCTCTTCACCTACGTGTAATGCGATCTTGTGAATCGGAAAGCCTACAACACTAGGAGTATGCTCTTCACTTGCGCATATGTGATCTGGTGAATCGGAAACTAATTTACATTTTTAGAATACTTGCTTTGTCAAGGTTCCTTCTTTCATGACTAACAAATTGATTTTGAGGTTATTCTTTGAATTTCATTAATTGCAAGATTTTATGTGTCGCAGGTTTTCTGTGAGGTACTGAGAGTTTTGTCAGGTTCTTGTAGGGTTAATCATCATTGATTTTGAATCAAATGGCCCAACCTCCACCAGCTCCTTGGTACGGAGCCCATAATATTCCTTTGAATATTGTAGGGGATATTCACGAGATCCCTAGGAATATAGAGAGATTTTTGCCCAAATACAAACTGGATGGCCCAAGGACCGCAGAAGAACATATTCAGGCCTATAGGGATGTTTTGATAAGATTGCAAGTTCAACATGAAGATGTGGCTTGTAGACTCTTCCCCATGAGCCTAGACCCAGTGGCCTACGAATGGTATATTTGCTTACCTATTGGTTCCATTATGTCATGGACGCAAATGGAGAATGCTTTTGTCAACCAATTTAGGTCACCATTAGATCCCACAATCATCTATAATCAGTTCATTACATGCAAAAGAGGCCAGGTTCATTACATGCAAAAGAGGCTAGGGTGAGCCAATCCGAACTTTTAATCAGAGATTTCAGAAGTGCTATAATAGAGCAATTCGGTATTTTGCCATTGATCTCGCAGTAGCTTTGCAAATATATTTTGGGGCATTGGATCCTATGACGACAATGTTTGCAAGGCAAAATCCTCAAGTTACCACGCTTGCTCTAGCCTACAATGAAGCTATGACCATTGAGCAACAAATGACACCACAGGGTTATGGGTTTTCCTAGATGCCTATGGTAGGACAATATGGTCCATATGGTCAAGCTCCTATGATGAATCAGATCATGGCACCACAAATATCAGGCATAAATGCTTTGCCTTATCAACAACCATATTCATCAACACCCGCTTACGCACCTAGTCCAATTTCGATTCAAAGTGTGAATCCCTATGCAAATCAAGTGGCTCAAAATCCAACTCAAATGTTAAGTCAAGATCTCACCAATTACGCAAATCCTATTGGAACTAGCAATAACATAGCTCAACCAAAAGATATTTATTTAGAGGTTGAAGAACTCAAAAATATGGTTCACAAATTGAGTAATGATTTGGTTCAAAAATAGAAGTATGAATCCCATGCCCCTCACCCAAATCGAAACTTCAACGATAGAGGGAGACAATGGAATACGAAGCCAAACAATGGGGGTGTGCCTTCCCCTATTGCTAATCAGATAGATACTTCTGCAGGACCAAGTCACTCTAGTTCCATTCTTAATATTTCTAATTTTGCTTGGGAGAAATGGTGTAGATTGCATAATACAAAGGAGCATAATGAAAGGAATTGTCCCGAAATTGCTATGTATACCCATTGTCTCCAAGCTCAAGTGGATGATTTGGAACTTGTGCCAAATAAGGGTCCACCCCAACATCAACAAGGGGAGGACAACATTTTGGTGGTGGAAACTCTATATCGTCAAGAGAGTGATGACCAAGAGGATCCACACCTTCCAGATTGTGATAAAATTGAATCATGGGTTACAAATTTGGATTATGATAGCTTTACCAATTTGAATTCAAGAAATAACCCACTTTTGGAAATAACTGGACCATCTATGGAAGGTGAAGATGAATTGGATGAGAAACATATTGATGAATCAAAAGATGAAGAAGAAGTAGTTGAGCGTCACAATTTGAACTTGGAGGATGACTACTATGAGTCATGGAAGAAGTGGGAAGACTACACTCACTCCAAAACTGCTAATGAAACTTGTGTGCCAATTGATATACAGGAAAACATAATCTCCTACTCAAAGGAAGATATTACAACTCCTGTGCAATTTGAGGATGTTTTGGAAGAGATACCAGGGATAGTGAACAAAGAATTGGAATTAAATGACAAAGTGGTTGATCTATTGGAAGCAACGAAAGTGATTGATCATGAAGATGAGTTACTTGACATACACTGCGACCAAGAATATGTGAGGGTTGAAAAGGATGGGCATGTTTTCCATTGGGTGCCCAATTTTGGTATGTTTGATGAACAAGTACTCAATGAAGAATATGAAGACCATGAGGTAAAAGAGGGAATTGCAAATCCTCACCAAATCTTGGTAAATGAAAAGGTGAAAAAGGTAAAATCTAAATCTTTGTGTTCAAACATCCAAGATTTTGGTGAAGATTTGCATAATTCAAATGATATTTATAATGAAATGCCATTGAAGGTGAATGAAGAACAAGGATTAATTTCTAACCACACCTTTGATAACATTACTTTAATGAATGAAAAGGAGCTTGATGCACTTAAATTGCTAAATCAAATTCATCAACAATTAATTCTTGAATCTAGGATAAAAATTCTTAATGATCCCCATTTAGTAAATATCCTAGATGCTTGTAAATTGTTGCACAATTTTGATTGGCCTAAGAACATGGAAAAGGAATTAGCTTTGAAATTTTTAGAAATAGGCTCTTGCTTACAAAATTTCATTTGGAATAAAGAAAGCCTAGTTCTAAATCATGAATGGAATTATGAAATTTGCACCTTAAAGAATAGACAAGAAAGAATTGAAAATCAACCATTGTCTAATCAAATTGGTAATTTGAATCTCACCTATAGGAATACTAATGGAACAAAATCAAATTGGTATGGTGAGAGGGGCAAGTGGAAATTTGTTTCTTTGTTTGGTTTGGTCTTGTTTTTGTTGGATTCCTGCAAAACTTGGTATGCGTATCACATCATATGTCTTTTAAAGAATTCTAATCAGGTTTGGGATCCGGGAAAATGATAATCCAAATTTTTGCATCATCTTGTATTGTATTGTATATACTTTTGGTTTTCGTGTTTTGGTTTTGGATTAGATCTCATTGTGGTTTTAAGTTTTGTGTGTTGGTCCTTTGGACATTTTTGGTTTGTTAATTTAGGTCCTTATGAATGTTGACTAAGACTAGGAGAATATGAAACATCGGAATTGTATTGCAGAAAGCTCCACGAATTTTGCAAACACATTAAAGAATATCATTTGGAACTTATGATGCATGAAGTTGTCAGTTTTATAAATTATGGCAAAGTAGGTGATATACTCCATCCGCATTTCAAAAGGAGTAGTGCATTCATATCTCATGTACATTCCGCATTGCATATGCATTCCATATCAGTTGCATCTTCATTGCATGTGCAATCATTGAAAAGGTGTCGAATCCTCTTAGGGTTATTACATAACATATATTAAAAGAATCCTAAGGTTGGGAACTGATGCCCAAACTATCTTGAACCAAGCACGTTCTACACATATTAAAGAGAATCTTGAGTAAAATGGTCAAAACCATACTTGGAAGAAAAGGTGAGGTGAAAGGAGTATTTCGTGTCTGTCCTATTATGCAACATAATCCTTAAAACAGTGGTTTTCACCACTCCCATAGTGCTTAAAGCCTAAAATCATAGTAGTAAGGATAGGGTTAAATCCTCATCAAACTTAGGTTGAGGATCCAACTCCCCAAAGCTCTGATTTGACCTTCATGGAGTAGTAAGGATAGGGTCTAATTCTCATCTCGCTTAGGTTGAGAATCGACCCAAAGACCATGAGAGAGGATAGGGTCTAATTCTAATCTCGCTTAGGTTGAGAATCCGATTCCCCAAAGCTTCCATTTTGCCCACTCAAGAACTTGAAATTCAAAAGAAAATATTTTTCATTTCTTTATTAATACTGGACTGGAAGGATCGTACTACATGTCCCTTGCAAGGATGGGTAGTCATCACCAAGGTCCAAGAAATCATAGTAAAGTCAAATCCTGGATTATGGGGTTAATCTCCACCGGGGCTATAGACGCCTAGCTAGCAGTGGAGTATGCTCATGCATGGCAACATGTCTTGTCTAAAAGCAAGACCACTGATTGCTCAAACAGACAGGCTAGCCTTGACAGTTTCATCCATAACAGGTTAAATCATTTTGTTCAAGATGAGGTAATGAACTCCAGATCGAGTAGTAAGGATAGGGTTAAATTCCCATATCGCTTAGGTTGGGAATCCGATTCCCCAAATCTCTGATTTCACTTACACCTGCACATGGGTTCAAGATGGTAGTGACACATAACCAACTTTGGGATCTAGTAAATTAATTCAGTATACATATATTTGGTCCTAAGAGGGTTCAAAAGTTTTAATATGTGTGTTCATGATAC
This sequence comes from Wollemia nobilis, assembly GCA_028583015.1. NCBI lineage: Eukaryota > Viridiplantae > Streptophyta > Pinopsida > Araucariales > Araucariaceae > Wollemia > Wollemia nobilis. Next base: position 20,148,984 of record JAQPPZ010000521.1, read on the forward strand.
TAGAAGGTCTGAGCCTTTGCAATGCAGGTTGCTATATCTCTAGCATCTTCATCATACATCAAATCCTACACAAATCATTCATAGCCTTGCATACGAATCATAAGTGAAACTGACAATGGAATGTGATCAATTTCAAACGATAGGGAATGAAGCACATTGCACACACCGAGCTGATGCTTAATAATTCTAATGTTTCATGTATTTCTCGTCTAGTTTCATTCTTGGGATATTTTCTAACGCTTGTATTTGAGTCTGTGTGTTTTCAGGTTGAGTTCTCACCGAAATGCTCAGGAGCATTTTCCAGCAGAGTCGCCATTTGTTGTGGCTGATCCACAATGTACCCCAAAATTGGGGACCCACCTTTTTGCATGTGTTCCAAGAAGACCGAAGTGGCCCATAGGCTAAAGTTCAAAGAAAAAAAGCAAAACACCACAAGGAGAAAAAAGTGTCACGATATCGCGACATGTTGCACCATCATGGCCCAAAAAGAAAAAGTGTCACGATATCGCGACATGTTGCACCATCGTGGCCCAAAAAGAAAAAGTGTCGCGATATCGCGACATGTTGCACCATCGCGGCCAACAAATGAAGAAGTTTCACGATATCGTGACTTGTTGCTCCATCGCGGCCAAAAATGAAGAAGTGTCGCGATATCGCGACATGTTGCTCCATCACGGCCAAAAATGAATAAGTGTCACGATATCGCGACATGTTGCTCCATCGCGGCCAAAATGAAAAAGTGTCACGATATCGTGACATGTTGCTCCATCGCGGCCAAAAATGAAAAGTGTCACGATATCGCGACATGTTGCTCCATCGCGGCCAAAAGCAAAGGAAAAGAGAAGAAAGAAAAGTGTCGCGATATCGCGACATGATGCATTTTCATGACAAAACGAGGAAAGAAAGAACGAGAAAGAAAAGGTGTCATGATATCGTGACATGTTGCATTTTCATGGCTAAAAGCAACGAAAGATTGAAGGGGCCAAAAGTGTCGCGATATCGCGACATGTTCTATTTTCGCGATTCAAAAGGGGCAGGTAAATACAGAAAGGGGCAAGAAGTGTCACGATATCGTGACATGTTCCATTTTCGCCAAGGTAACAGACCTGCATAGTGACGTGGACATAAGGACAAAATCCAGTAAATAAGACCAAGCATTACATAAGAAATATTTAATGATTGGAAATCATTTAAGATGGTCGTTACACAGGGAAGGAAATGGACGCAAGCCTATGTGGAGAAAATGCAACGAAGGGCCACAAAATGGAAATGAAAATTTTCTGGAAACGAAGCACACGCATACAGGGAAGGTGAAACGAACAGCCATCGGCAAATGAAATGAACCGTCATGGAAGGAGAAACAATGTTTTCACGAAGTTTAAATACGCCATTCAAAGAGGCCGAGAAGGGGGTGGAAAAGCTGCTGCAAGTAGTGTTGCAGGTTTGAAGGTGATAAGGCCATTCTGGACCTTGTTGGGCTGTTTTTCTTTCATAGACTAGTTTTTCTTCTTCATGGACATGGGTTGGAAATTGTGGCGAGAAGAGTTGTAGACTTGAAGGCGATGATGCCATTCTGGACCTGTTTGAGTCATTTTTCTTCCATGGACTGGTTTGGGAAAACCAGAAATTCTACTATTGTAAAATGACACATTTTTAATGCAGAAGTGTTCAGAAATTTGCATCTTGTGGGCAAGAAAGAAGGAGATTTTCTTTGCATGCTATGGATTTAATGTTTATTCTTTCATCTTTTCAGATTTCGAATTTATAGATAATGTTGATGCCATTTCTTTGGGTTACATTAGGCAAATATTTGAAATCTGAATTTTATTTCGTACCCTAGGAACCAGCACTTAGCTTATCCGGATTGTGCTTGTTTGCAGGTCCAATAGGTTAGGTTGCATGCATGGAGACCTCACATCTTTGGTTTTGTCGAAATAGGATAGCATCATACTGAATGCATTTTAGTTTCAATTTCTGCATTTCATTTTCATTTTTCTGCATTTTATATTTTTCCAGAAGTTTTAACTTTTCAAGGCATTAAAATAAACATCTAAAAAATATCAAAATCCAAAAAAACAATGAACAATCACTAAATTTTCATGGTGAAATAAATCAACATTGCCCCTTGTTTATAGTTACTTGCAATCACTAAGGTGTTCCAAGAATTTAAATTGAATATCTTTATTTGAGATTACTAATACACATATGCAAATGCTAAATACAACGGAGACCTTGGAGAAGTTGTTTGTTTAACTTCTTTGCAAGAGGGGATTTGGAACCCAAATCCTAAAGGAGAGTGTACTTTCACAACTGGGTGAAAATACCACTCAACATGTCATTAATTGATAAAGGTATTGAACCATATCTCTCATTTTAGTGACACTTATGTCTAAATATAGGAAAGAAAAATTCACCTTTAATTTATTTTTTATTATGGTATTTTCCCTCCTATAAATGTGATATACCATTGAAGGACATCATTCCTCAAGTTGTATGTTATTTATTAGAATATGGCATCTTTGTCAATGATCTCTCCACTCCCAAATATAGTCTCATATAGATATATTCTCTTTAAAATATTGTTATCCTTCCTAAGTATGTGAAAGTTATTTAGTTCTACTTGGGATACTCCTCCCAATACCACCATAGGATTCTAGAATCCTACCATTACTTTTGATGTCTTTTCCTATGGCACCTTAGTTTTGTTTTATTTCTAAATATGTTATCTCAGCATCTAGTGTCTTCCTTTACCTCTTTAGAATTTGATATAAATTTGTTTACCTTAAATAACTCTTTTAGCTATACAACCACAATTTTGTTGTATAATTTTTCACTCAATATTTGTACCAAATAACTACCTTGTATAGTGAATTAAAATATATTGAATATTGATATATGGGATTAAATTTTATTTTTTTCATGTATGACATTATTATTGGATTCATTGAGTGGTTGTAATTTTATTGGATATATTATCCATATTTTTATCAAGATCAAATTCATATCACTGTCAATTATCCTCCCCTTTTTCCAAGTTGTACCTTAAGAAACTTCAATTATGGGTCATCTTTGATTTCCTCATATTTAGTAACTTCCTCAAGTCCATGGACCCCACCTAGTTGGTACTAGTCTTATTAGACCCATTGATAGGCAAAATTACCATATCTCCTATGTTGGTCTCTATAGATCCCTTAGGTACATCCTTTATTGTTGCCTTTTTAGCCAGATTCAATCACATGTCCCTATATCCTAGATCTTGAGTAGTCTCAAATATTAGAGCAATTAATATAAATGGATAATATCATTCATGAAATAACATGAAAAAACTTGTAAGAATATTTCTCAAATTATATACAAGCTCAATACACAAACTTCATTGGTTTATTCGATACATTTCACGGAGCTTTGTTTGCATAATATAACCTTATAAAGGTGAATCTTTGACTCTTTGACTATTTCTCTACTCGCATATCCAAGAGATGCAACCTTTCTTATTCCACACATAATACAAGCCTCTCATGCCTCTTGGCTTCACATCTTGATAATTTTATACATGAATCTTGACTCTCTATTTACTTGAACACATTACTATATGACACTTGTGCACTTTCTCACTATACACACTTGCACACATTATTACATGATGCTTGTGCACATTCTACATATAGACACATACATAAAGGGAAATATAAAGTACACACCTAAACTATTAACTCAAATTCTATTCTAATATTTACATATATACAATTGTATCATAAGATACCATGGGGGTACATTAGAATTTACCAAATAATGTAATATTATCCAACAACCCCATTATTACATTATTTGGCTATTGAAGACTTTAGTATTCCATCTCTAATTCTTTCTTTTGTTCTTTTGCTCTAACTTTGGTATTTTTCAATATTCTAGTGCTAATATACTAACCTGTTTCCTAGAATATTCATTAAACTTTCTTTGTGACCATAAAAATATTTTAACATATCCATGATTCTGTAAAACAACACCAATTCGATTATGTGATGACAACCACTGATCAAATTGACGCACATAGCCCCTAGGGCAGCCCCCAGAGGTTAAACAGTGGTCCTAACCACTCCCACAATAGTTTTGGAAGGTCAGAGGTCAATTTGGCACCTTTTAGGCACTCTGCTCCCTACTCGTTCCACCCTAGGATGATTACAAATTGGTATTCATCCCACCCTGGGACGATTAGTAGCATTCGCTCCAAGGTGGGGCGAATAGCAGGTTTGATGGGCAAAATGTCAAACCTTGACAAATGGCAGCTCAGATCTGCCACTCAACTCCACCTTCAATGCATGGGAGTGTGAGTGAGCATTTTTGAGCTCAAAGAGGCAGTCATGGAGCCCTTAATCAGGGAGTAATCTTCTCTCCCCTAGGAAGGCATGATGGCCAAGTGGTGCCTCTACATTCTCATTCATAAGAGACCCTCAGGTCTATAAAATGGTGAGTCTTATCACCCCAAAAAAGGGATAGAGCAGGAGCATTTGGAGCAATAGAGTGCTATCGAATTACATCCTCACCCATCACTTGTGCTTCTTACATCCTTGATCTCTCTTTTGGAAGGGAGGTTATTGGGTGATCATTGGAAGCACAATATAGACCCAAAACCCAAATATTTGGCCACAATACCCCACCCAATTTGCTAACACAACCCCATAGGATATTTTGGACCCATCCCAAGTGGATTGGTGCCAAAACTAAGCCCCAAACGGTGGGCGTCCTGCCCCCGGGCGCCCCCCACACTACTGCAATCCTAATCGCCCCACCCCGGAGTGATTAGAAATTTGTAGTATATTTCTTTACTGTTTCATTTGCATTTAATTTTAGGTCACTCATATAGGCTGCCATTCAAATTTCATGTCATTCTGATGAATATTGGCTGTGTTTTCAGTGTTTTTCATTTTCATTAACATACAGGGAGCATCATCGGATACAGGACGATCGAGGCATAATTTGAAAAATCCAACCTTCTAGGTCATCTCAAAATGCCCCTTTTTGCCTAACCCCAAATTTGCAAGTGTTTTGGAGGCCCCTAGATGGGACATTTAGGAGGTCACTTTATGACATCTTGTGACAGTCCTAATCGTCCCACCCCGGAGCGATTAGAAATATATGGCATATTTCTTGACTGTTCCTTTTGCAGTGTGTTATTGGTAATGTTTTCATGCCTCTATCCAAATTTTAGCTCATTTTGATATGTTTTGATTATAGTTTTAATTATTTTATGCATGCATTAACCGGAGGCCTTGGGGATCGCATGTTTCCCTCCATCTACAGGTGCTTTTAATCATTTGCTATTTTTTTGAATGTAGGATTTTGACATAGGAGGGGCAGCAAGGAAGCATAGATGCATTCACGCAAGATACGGTGATGTTTGGCCCACCCATTTCACATGTGGGCACGCGGAAGAAAGCGTACCATCCATGGTGTGACAAAACTATGTTTAACGCTCCTAGCCCCTGAAAAGGGAGGAGACGTATTGTAACCTGATCTCGAGAAAATTAATAAAATAAAGGGCTGCACTTTATATTTGCTTTACATCTCATTTCATTTCACTTGTTTTCCCCTTTTCATGCATTTTCATTCGTAGGACTTAGCGTTACGTTTTGCTTTTGTTTGCATTGCACCCGGTACGCCATTTTGCTTCCGTATCCTCGTGCTTTCAGTGGTAATCACGGTGGGACACTGTCCCTTGATTTTGAGATCAAATTTTTGATCAAAATTGTGTGTTTTTGATTTCAGGTGTTAATCCTTCAAGTGTTGGACTACTGCTTGTGCCACCCTATGATGAATACAGACTAGAATTCGTGCCACCTTGAGATGAATAAGGCATTCGTCCCACCCTGTGATGAATACAGATCTGCTATTCGTCCCACCCTAGGATTATTAGCTCTCTATGCAGTTTTTGAGTAGAAACTTAGGGGCATCTAGTGTGGGCAGAGAAGAGGTAGGTTGTCTGAACACTCTCTGTCATTTTCTATTTTTTGTCTCTATAATTTTTAGTTTCTTTGCTTGCATAAAAAAGTTTTACTACATGTTTTCTTTATTTGCACAAGTAAAAAGAACCCCACAAACCATGTGGTAATTTAAACATCAAGGAGTTGGTCATAAAACCCCAACACTTGATCAAGACCAACGATGGATTTCATCACCACCTTGGCTTGAATTTTTGCATACATAACCCCGATCGCTACTATTGCTAGACGTAAATCTTGATAAAATCTGACCAAGTGTAGCTGGGGTGATTCCTAGTGCATGAGGATAAGTCTTCTATGGTAGGTGTCAAAAGTAGGATGTTTCCCCTTCCGTACAGCCTATGTTCCACGTACTATTCTGCTCTCACGTACCAATAGTTTCCCTCACATAAGGGCGGGTATATTGAGAGGTTCGGTATAATAGCCTAGCAGTGGTATATTGAAGGAGTGACCATTTTGGGAGACATAAGAGCCCTCATATTGCATGTACAACCAAATTTTCTTTACAAGGTTTTCAAACAAAAATCAAAACACACTGAACCAGATTTAGGGCACACATTTAATCCATAAACGAGATAATCACTTCTTTATTTGTGTGGCTCTTGTTTGTTTAAGTGTAGCATATATAAAAAATTGTAAAGAAGATAAAAATATACGCATCATTTAGAGAAACACCACCATGGTGTACACCCGTAGCCAAGCCCAATCACGGGAAAAAGGTGTGGAAAGTGTACAAGGGGGCACAAGTCACCTCCGCTATAGCCCCAAGGACTTGGTCATACCACCTTGGTGGCATGACCCACAAAATAGTCCACATCATACCATGACGAAATGGGACTATAGAGGCACCCCTTCGAGGGGCACTCCCATTCAACATAGACCCTTTCAGGAAGAGTCCTTACACATGGCACTCAACATAAATGGGAAGGCTCCCTTAGATGCTCGTTATGAGTGGCCACCATGCAATGAAGTGCTAGAACAACATAGGGCCCATAAGGAGGGGCCACATGATTACATCATCCCTCCTCTGCCCCTTATTACTATCAAAAACAATAGGCCAAATCCAGAGCACAAGGCTCTTTAGATAGGGCGAGCCAACTCTACCTGCCCCTTTCACATATACGAAAGGGAGCATGAGGAAGACCACTACATTCCTCAAGAGCAATACACAATGTGGGAATAATGTGCTTCCACACCTGCTATTTATCAGGATCACCTACTGAGGCCAAAGCCTCGGTTGAATTCCGCTAACCTCAATAGAGGGAAGTGACCTATAGAGATCTTGGATCACCATGACTGAGATAGATGTGTAGGGGAGGCATCTAGGCCTCCTAGACTCAAGACAATGGAACAAATTGACTTGGTATTTGTCAAACATGCCACCCGCCAAGCACAAATCATGCACCTTGAGCAAGATCAACAATAGTTAGAGCACCTGTATCACCTTAGTAAAGAGCGCATTCGGCGTCAGACAGATGAGTTGCTCTAGAACACTATGCCTGAGAGGGTCCCAACCCCTCGCATGCATAGGATAGAGTTGTATGAGAGGCACAACCCCTTGGTGTGAGACAGGTCTCCATGACCTTATCAAATGCTGCCTCCAAGATCTCCTAGACCTGAGCGGGAGACCACCCCTAGAGCCAATGATGGGCACCCTCTACGGGCACCCACCCATGTTTATAGGTCACTGTACACACCAAAACAGCACCAATCCGATTATGTGACTACAAACATTGATCGCATTGACACACACAGCTTTCAGGGCAGCCCTCAGAGGTCAAACAGTGGTCCTAGCCACTTACACAACAGTTTAGAAGGTCGAAAAGTAAACAAAGCAAAGCTGGTCATTTTAACAAGCCTTAAGCAAAAGCAAGCCTTAAGCAAAAGCAAGCCTTAATCCAAAGCAAGCCTTAATCAAAAGCAAGCCTTAATCAAAAGAAGGCCTTGGCCGAAGTGTCGCGATATCGCGACACTTCGACGCCCAAGGCAAAGCCTTGGCCGAAGTGTCACGATATCGCGACGTCGTGATATCGCGACACTTCGCCCAAAGCCTTGGCCGAAGTGTCACGATATCGCGACACTTCGTGCCCAAGGCAAAGCCTTGGCCGAAGTGTCGCGATATCGTGACACTTCGGCGCCCAAAGAAAGCCTTGGCCGAAGTGTCACGATATCGCGACGTCGCGATATCGCGACACTTCGCATTGCCGGCAGAATTCAACCAATCAAAGGCACATTAAAACCAATCAAAGGCAAATTTAATCAATCAAAGGCGGAAGTCAAGCATTCAAAGGCGACATTAAAACCATCAAAGCAGACGTTAGACAAGTGGCAGCCGAAGACAGTCAGTTATTGCCGCCTGCTATGCATGTGCGCGTAGGTGGGCAGATTGGCAGTTAGCGGACTGTTGCAAGGGCAGTCATGTAAGCCCAAGTCAAGGAGGAGTCTCCTCCCTTTTGGGAAGGCATGGCCGCCACGTGGCATCCCTGCGTGCCCCTCCAAAGAGACCCCATGGGTCTATAAAATGGTGGACTTTCCCGCCCAAAAAAGAAGGTTGGTAGACATTTTGAAGCAACGAAGTGCTGCCAAAACCAAACACCCGATTGCATCCTTTTAGATTCATTTCTTCTACACCCGTAATCTCTTTCGCAAGAGAGGTTATTGGTGGCTGTTAGAAGGTGAATCTGGACCTTAGAACCCGACATTGGACCACAGTAATCCATCAATTTGCCGACAACTCATTCTCTGAGATTTTGGGCCCATCCCTAGTGGATTGGCGTCGAAGTCAAGTTCTAATGGGGGCGGCCCGCTTGGGCACCCCACACACGTTCTTAGTTTCAATTTATTTTATGTTGTTTAAATAGTTTACGTTGTATGTTAGAATATATCCTGCACTACGTTGTATGTTCGAATGTATCTTGCATTACATTTTATCAAATATTATCATTCTCTCACAGTTTCTATTATCCACTAACTTGTAGCAAATATTTCCTTTTAATCCTCGTGAGTTTTATCTAATATTAATCATTTTTGCACGCATCTATCATTAATTTCAAAAAAACAAACTTTTCCTATTGTAAGTGCTACTAACGCTTTCATTGTTTCTTTGATTGCAGGAGAAGCAGCAAGCAAGGATTCATCGGCATAAGCGGCGGCAACACTTTGGCCCGCCCATTTCAAATGTGGGCATGCGGAAGAAGATCACTATGCACTTTTTGTAATGGAAACATGCTAACTCTCCTAGCCCCTAAAAAGGGAGGAGACGTATTGTAACCGAGTTGGAATCACATTAATAAAAAGGGTTGTGCTCTCACTTTTGATGTGATTATATTCGTGTTATTTCATGCATCAAGCTAGTTAGTTTACATTGTAATTAGTGTTTTTATTTTTCGGAATCTCATGCTTTCAGTGGCGATCACGGTGGGACCCTGTCCCCTATTTTTTTTAGATTCAAAAACTGATTGAAATTTATGTTTTTGTGCTTAAAGGTACCGGGCCGAATCAGAAACAACCGATTTGGGTGGAAAAGACAGCCGATTTGAGCAAAAAAGAGGTAAGGTTCCAAAGCTGTACCTGCATTTATTTTTTTTTTTATTATTATTATTTTCTGTTTCTATTTTTTTGTCAACTTTTACTTGCTTAGGGAAAGTTGTTTATGCTTGTTTCATTTTTATTAAATAAAATGAACCCCACACACATCACGTGGTAAATTAAACCAAGGAGCTGGTCGTAAGACCCCAGCCCTTGAGCAAGACCAACGGTGGGTTCATCACCACCTTGGCTTAGCTTTGCATCCATTTCCCCGATTGTCACTGTTGTTAGGCGTAAATCCTGACGAAAGCTGACCGAGTGTCGTTGGGGTGATTCCCATGCGTGCGAGGATAAGTCTTCTATGGTAGGTGTCATTAACAGGACAATCCCCCTTTCGTACCGCCTATGTTCCACGTACCATCTGCTCTCACGTACCTATAGTTTCCCTCTCGTAAGGGCGGGTATATAGAGAGGTTGGTATATCGGTCCGACAATGGTATATTGAAGGGGCGACCATTTATGGGAGTCATATGAGCCAACATTATGCATTTAAACGTTCTTCAAAACTTGCAAAAACAAAACAAAACATCAAAATGCACTAAACCAGTTTAGGACACACTATTAATCCTTAAAAGAGATAATCACTATTTGTGTATGTGTGTGTTCATTTCTGCTTAGTGTAACAAAAAGAAAAATCATCATAAACGAGATAAAAATCTGCTTAGCTAGTAGAAGAGCACCACAATGGTGCTCACCCGCAGCCAAGCCCAATCACGGGCGGATGCTGTGGGGAGTATCCAAGGAGGCACAAGTCACCTCCGGTATAGCCCCAAGGATTTGGTCATACCACCTTGGCGGCTTGACACACAAGGCAGTCCCCTCCGTGCCCCGACGGAATGGGACTATAGGGGCACCTCTTCGAGGAGCACTCCTGTTCAGCATAGCACTCAAGCACACACCCTTCCATGAGGGGTACAGTCATAGGAGAGCTCCCTTAGATGCTCGCTATGAGCGGTCACCGCGCGATGAAGCGCTAGGTCAACATAGGGTTCAACGGGAGGAACCACATCATTACACTATCCCTCCTTCACCCCCTCTAGTTGTCAAGACTACAAAGACAAATCCAGAGCACAAGGCTCCTCAGGCAGGGCGAGCCAACTCCGTCCGTCCATTTTTCACTTATGAAAGAGAGCATGAGGAAAACCCTTACCTTCCTCAAGAGCAATATACATCATGGGAGCAAGACGCCTCCGCAAATGCTAGCTATCAGGATCACCTACTGAGGCCAGAGCCTCGGATAAATGCCACTACCTCCAACAGAGGGAGGCGGCCTATAGAGATCTTGGATCACTACGACCGAGATAGATATCTAGGAGAGGCATCTAGGCCTTCTAGACATGAGGCGGTAAGACCAACTATCTTAGAATCTATCAAGCATTTCGCACACCGGATGCAACTCACGCAACTTGAGCTAGAACGACAACAGTTAGAGCAATGGTATCTTCTAAATAAAGAGCACCTTCAGCACCAGAAGGATGAGTTGTTCCAACACACTATGCAGGAGAGGACTCCAACCCCTCACACACATAAGACAAAACATTATGAGAGGCACAACCCTCGGGTGCGAGACAAGTCTCCGTGACCTCATCAAGCACCACCCCCGATGCCTCCTAGACATGAGCGGGAGGCTAATCCTATAACCAATGATGGGCGCCTTCCTCAGGAACCCACTCAGGTTTATGGGCCACCCTTAGAAATTCATCAAGAAGCCTCTAAGGAATCAGAGCGAGAAGAAGAGCGGGATGAAAAGCCCTACCAAGGCATGGGGGTGCTATCTGGCCACCCCTCCATAAGCCCCAAGTTCCTCAACAAGAACCAACCAAAGAGGAGGAGCTCAAATCTCCCGATACATGCAAAGCGCTAGAGCACTTAGAGTCGGTAGAGACCAAGATTTTGGAGCTCCCAAGGCCCAACTTACATGAGGCTCCTTTCGAAGAGGATCAACCTTTAACCGTAGGGCTACCTGATGATGCAGTCCTCCATGTCTCAGAATCTCTAGATTTTGATGAGCTGTACTCACTGGTCGAAGGTGAGGATAAAACAGAGATAGCCCATAGCAATCACATGCGACAACATCGACATCCCATAAAAATCGAGGAAGCATGTCAATAGATAAACATAATACTAGGGCATGAGTGGCGCGTTAACCCACCGCAGTGGGACCAAGCGTTACATCCGCCACTTTGGGCATACAGAGATCAACTTTCGCCCAGAGACCTCATAGCAATATCAGTGCCGAGGGTAGACCCTGTCCTCCTATCCATGCATAGGGCTGATCCATTCATGCCCATCCCTCCAGAGCCAGATCCGGAGTGCAAAGACCATCAAGCTGGGGGTACCTCTATCCCCTGAAGAGCCATAATCCAAACCAAAAGCTCCAAGGATTATCACAATCGCTTGGTCAAACCCAAAAGCTCCAAGGATTATCGCAATCACTTGTCCCAAAACTCCAAGGATTATCGCAAAAAGCTTGTATCCCAAAGCTCCAAGGATTATCGCAATCACTTGGTCAAAACTCCAGGATACTTGGTCACCAAAAAGCTCCAAGGATCCTATCGCAATCGCTTGGTCCAATCCCAAAATGCTCCAAGGATTATCACAATCGCTTGGTCAATCCCAAAAATGCTCCAAGGATCCTATCCAATCGCTTGGTCAATCCCAAAATGCTCCAAGGATTATCGCAATCACTTGGTCAATCCCAAAATGCTCCAAGGATTCAATAATCGCTTGTCAATCCCAAAGCTTACCAGGATTAACTTGTCAACCCAAAATGCTCCAAGGATTCTATAATCGCTTGGTCAATCCCAAAAATGCTCCAAGGATTCTATAATCGCTTGGTCAATCCCAAAAATGCTCCAAGGATTCTATAATCGCTTGGTCAATCCCAAAAATGCTCCAAGGATTCTATAATCGCTTGGTCAATCCCAAAAATGCTCCAAGGATCCCTAAAATCGCTTGGTCAATCCCAAAATGCTCCAAGGATTTCCACAATCGCTTGGTCAAAAATCAAGAAAATTCAAAAACAACAAAAATCATCAAAAACAACAAAAAAAATTTGCATCTCATTTCTAGGCATACTCAAATTCATCAATAGAGAGCTCTTCTCGCACCTCATCTTCATATTCACAAAAATCAATCCATCAAAAATACAAAAATACATAGCTGCATTAAAGCATTGCATCCATACATTGCATATTTGTGGTCGTACAGGTCAAAGGCACCATAGGCTATAATTGCTCTGCTAGTCCATCTTGTTCCACACTGTTCCATTTTACAAAAACAACAAAAACACCATGCATTGCTTTTTACCACACTAGAGTCAGTGGTCTTTTAATGTATCAAGAGTTTTCGTGATTCAGTCATCATTTTGCTCTTTAGCTACGTAATGTACCGAGTCAGACAGATTTTACGAAGGTAGAGTTACACTTGAAATACACCTTGTTACGTAACATCCCAACACAAATTAAAACACATAAAAATTCCCAAGTTGTGTGAACGAAAGATGAAACCTGTGCAGTAATCCAGGTCACCATAAGTGAAACGGTTATCTTGCTCATCCCCCTGTGCGAATGGTTCTAGAATGCTGAGAATTGACAAAAGGACGAGCTCTTTCCTATCCATTCACCTCCATAAACAGTGGTTTTCACCACTACCAAATCCCAATCATAGTTGGTTCCCAAAGTTGTAAGGATTTGTACTACACGTCCCTGCCAAGGATGGGTAGTCATCCCCAAGACCTAAAGGGATCAACGCCATTCACAAACAAAATTCCAACAAATCATCATCCTAACACTTTCCATTCACCTTTGGTCTCCAAGTTGTAAGGATTCGTACTATCCGCCCCTAACCAGGATGGGTAGTCATCCCCAAGGCCTAAAAGATCAATGCCCTTACTCCATAATCTCCATCACCCCCTTGGTTCCCAACGTCGTAAGGATTCGTACTACACGTCCCCACAAAGGATGCGTAGTCGTCCCCAAGGCCACAAGGATCAAGGCCACTCACCAGCCCAAACTCACAATACTCAAAATACAAAATCAAATAACAAGTGGTTATCACTACTATTCAAAATCCTTGCTCAAAAAGAATTAATAGAAAATAAACAGTGATTTTCATCACTATATAGACGAGCAACTTTCTAAATCATTCAGCCAACAAATATCCTGAACTTGAATCCCTGGAATTCTCAAGCATTCGAAAACCATCTAGGTGATCCTCATTACAGGTTTGGTTGATAGCCTATCTGGCAATGGTGGTATCCTACCCGCATGACGATATGTCTGTCACATTCGCTTTGCGTGTGTGCAGACCAATGTTTGCATAAGGATGAGCTAGCTTATGGTATCCTGGATAACACCGTAGATTAATCTAACTAAATACAACAAAGGAGTTAGTGGAGCTAATTAGGTGATCCTCAGTACAGGTTCGGTTGAAAGCCCATCTGGCACTGGCGGTATCCTGACAAATACCACATAAATGAACTCAATTGCACACACAGGGATGTGAAATAGCTTGGTCAAAAACAAGTCCGATTCATACCTTGTTCAAAAGTCTTGTAAGATAAAGTACAGTCATGGCTAGTAAGTTAAAACCGTCTGAGTCTCGAGAAAACCTTAGCTACATTTCTAAACCAACTGCGCTACTTTTCATCCTTACAATACCATCAGAAAATACAAAAAAAAAAAACCACATGTATACATACAAAGTCATGCATCACAATCGCCTAAAGACAAAATAGCAGAGTTCTAAATAGTCTATTGTGCCATAGCCAAACATCACAAATTCTATCCATCCATTTCATTTCTCGCATATCACATATAAATCAAAAACATTTGCATTCATCACAACATATGCATCCATCAAAATAAATCAACATACAACAATCGCATTTATCATACCATATGCATACATCAATATAAAGTAGCATGCATCCATCAACATCAATCATTATGCATAACATAAAATCATGACATATACACAAAGAAAGAAAATCAAAACAACAAAAACATCACAAAAATGCAACACAAAAACATAGCAATAAGCATTGCCGGACACAAGTGCTCTTGCACTTAACCTCTTGGCATAGAAAATCGATGTCGGGGCTCAAATTGTCACTCTCCTACTTCCCCAAGAAGGCTACCATAGCCGGACCGCTCCACGGGAAGACGGGTTTTCGACGATTTCACCCCATTATGGCATCACCAAAAGGGTTAACACCCACCAAAAATAGGTCCAAATGTCGAGAAATTGCACATGCTTAACGGTAAAACATCTAAAGGCACCCTTGCACAAGTCATCTTGGGTCAAGCGACTCGTCGCTTTTCTCATGAAGGTCATTCCCTCATCGATTCGTCGCTTGAGGGGGTAGTCACACTTAGTCACCAATCAACAAGCACACACCCAATCAAAGCAATGACATGCATTCAAAGAATCATTGACAAAGACAATCACGCTCCTGCTTGGGGCAGTAAACAAGCAGCAATCAAATTGATCAAACACTTGGCATTCCCGAAGCATGAACACAAGGTTCCCCTATGGACAAAAGGTTACGCCCTTTGCCTAATCATGACTGATCAATGTCCAAGCTCAAGTCACACCTCACCAAAATAGGTTAACACTTGAAATCAAATTCCTTAGCTCGTCAGAAGCAAGGATTCAAGAATGCATGCCCTTTCCATACTTGGGGCATCAAAAGTTGGTTAGGTTACCAAGAAACCCTAATCATTAGTGCTTTGGTTATCTATTTTTGCTCAGCACTGCGTCACCCGTAGCGCTTCCCAAAAAGGGGCATCTGTAGACACCAAAACAGCACCAATCCGATTATGTGACTACAAACACTGATCGCATTGACACACACAACTTTCAGGGCAGCCCTCAGAGGTCAAACAATGGTCCTAGCCACTTACACAGCAGTTTAGAAGGTCGAAAAGTAAACAAAGCAAAGTTGGTCATTTTAACAAGCCTTAAGCAAAAGCAAGCCTTAATCAAAAGCAAGCCTTAATCAAAAGCAAGCCTTAATCAAAAGAAGGCCTTGGCCGAAGTGTCGCGATATCGCGACGTCGCGATATCGCGACACTTCGATGCCCAAAGCAAAGCCTTGGCCGAAGTGTCGCGATATCGCGTCGCGATATCGCGACACTTCGGCCCAAAGCAAAGCCTTGGTCGAAGTGTCGCGATATCGCGACATCACGATATCGCGACACTTCGGCGCCCAAGGCAAAGCCTTGGCCGAAGTGTCACGATATCGCGACGTCGCGATATCGCGACACTTCGGCGCCCAAGGCAAGCCTTGGCCGAAGTGTCGCGATATCGCGACGGCGCGATATCGTGACACTCGCCCAAGGCAAAGCCTTGGCCGAAGTGTCACGATATCGCGACCTCCGCCCAACAAGCCTTGCGGTGTCACGATATCGCGAGTCGCGATATCGGACACCAAAAGCCGAAGTGTACGATTCGACACTTCGGCGCCCAAGGCAAAGCCTTGGCCGAAGTGTCGCGATATCGCGACGTCGCGATATCGTGACACTTCGGCCCCAAAGAAAGGCCTCGACTGAAGTGTCGCGATATCGCGACGTCACGATATCGTGACACTTCGGCATCTGCGCCTGGGCGGCATTCAACCAATCAAAGGTGCCATTAAAACCAATCAAAGGCAGACATTTAATCAATCAGAGGAGGAAGTCAAACATTCAGAGGCGACATTAAAACCATCAAAGCAGACGTTAGACAAGTGGCAGTCGAGGACAGTCAGTTATTGCCGCCTACTGTGCATGCGCGCGTAGGTGGGCAGATTGGCAGTTAGCGGACTATTGCAAGGGCAGTCATGTAAGCCCAAGTCAAGGAGGAGTCTCCTCCCTTTTGGGAAGGCATGGCCGCCACGTGGCATCCCTGCGTGCCCCTCCAAAGAGACCCCATGGGTCTATAAAATGGCGGACTTTCCCGCCCAAAAAAGATAGGTTGACAAGCCATTTTTCAAGCAACGAAGTGCTGCCAAACCAAACACCCGATTGCATCCTTTTCGATTCATCTTTTTCACATCCAGAATCTCTTTCGTAAGAGAAGTTGTTGGGTGGTTTTTCGATTTCTGTCATAGTTGCGTAGAATTGTTTTGTTTCCCGATCTAATCAGTCTTTTGCACGCATCTTTCATTAATTTCAAAAAAACAAACTTTCTCTATGTGCAACAGGTGCTACTAACTCTTTCTCTTATTTCTTTGAACGCAGGGAGAACAACAAGAAGTGAGGATTCATCAGCAATAAGTGGCGACAACACTTTGGCCTGCCCGTTTCAAATGTGGGCATGCGGAAGAAGATCACTGTGCACCTTTTGTAATGGAAATTATGCTAATTCTCCTAGCCCTTAAAAAGGGAGGAGACGTGTTGTAACCGAGTTGGAATCACATTAATAAAAAGGGTTGTGCTCCTGCTTTTGATTTGATTATATCCGTGTTATTTCATGCATCAAGCTAGTTAGTTTACATTGCAGCAATTAGTGTCTCTTTTATTTTCGAAATCTCATGCTTTCAGTCACACCCAAGAAATCCTCAAGAAGCCTATGAGGAATTCAAGAAAGAAGAAGAGCGAGCTGAAACGCCCTACCAAGGTAGGGGGGTGCTACCTGATTACCCCTCCATAGGCCTCAAGTTCCCCGTAATTCGCAATGGGAAAAAACCAATGAGGAAGAGATCAAATCTTCCGATGCATACAAAGCACTGCTAGAGCGCTTAGAGTCTATGGAGACCAAGAATTTTGGGCCCCAAAATCCCAATTTAAGCCAGCTCCGCAGTCACCCTATGCATGCTTCAGTGCCTGCACCCCCATACCATGAAAACTTTAAAATGCCTCAATTGGCAATCTTTAGAGGGGAGAAGGATGCCCAAGAGCATGTGACAAGATTCCTAAGCCAATGCTTTGGAATTCAGGACAATGATGCTTTGCTTCTAATAACATTTATAACCACGTTCGTAGGCCCTGCCTCGGATTGGTTTACCTAGTTGTCGAAGCATAGCATCAGTAACTTGGACCAGCTAGTGGACACGTTCCTCGAATGTTTCACCTTCAATACCAAGAAGAAGGCATCATTAAGTGACCTAGCTAGCCTTAGGCAATATGAAGAAGAGACCATGGCGGCTTATGGAAATCGATGGAGGGCGTTGCTTTCAAAGATCCCTTACCTCCATCCCATGGCCGACCTGACCCAAATGTTCTTGAAAAGTTGTTTTAGGTTGATCTCCATGCTATTTCAGCTGCAATAATATGCCACTCTCGAGGAAGCCCTGGCATAATCCAGAATCATTGAGGAGATCAAGATACAGGATGGCAAGATTGCCAAGCCATGCAAGAAAGAGTGGCCCAAAAATGCCAAAACAGGGACCACACAACCAAAACCTGCTGTGGTCAATCAGGTTGCTATCAACGCACCAAATCCTGCACAAGCAACATAGCCCCAAAAGGCTAATTATCAGGCAGTGCCTCTTGACAGCTATGAAAGAGAAAATCATAGGCAAGAGAAAAATTAGTAGCGTCGCCCTAGGCAACAATTCACACCATTCACAGAGTCTAAAGACTCCTTGTTTGACCACTTGTCAGTGGCAAACTTGATAAACCTATTAGAGAGTCGACCCGTAGACCCCAACGCACCAAAATCGAAGGGTTATAGGGAAGAATTGTACTGTAGGTTTCATCGGCAGAATGGACATGACCTTTATGCATGTTGGAAATTCAAAAGCTTAGTGCAAGACCTAATAGACAACAAGATGCTAGCGATGGATAATCCCGTTGTGCCAAACAACCAACAGATGGAGATCTTCAAAGACCCCCTGCCTGCCCATGATGTGCAGGCAAAGACCCTTCAAGTCAATGAGGTAACATAGAACCACCCCATGTAGGGGTATGTAGGGATGATAAGCATAGTGACTCGAAAAAAGAGGTACCCAAGCACAGCTGCCCCCGTGGAGGCTACAAGAGAGGTTCCATCAATGTCACAACCTCAATAGCACCCTACACAACCTCCCCCACCTAGACCAGTGGCCATGATTCGGACTAAACTTACCCAAAGTTTAAGGACCATGTCAGCTAGGCTCTCCATCTACGAGCTCATCCAACAATCACCGCCCCATCGGGAGGCTCTAATGGAGATATTAAAAGCCATCGAGTTGCAGCCCCATAAAGCAAACTCTTTTAACAACTTTGTGGGACACGTAAAATGATGTACATAACCAGTCATCACCTTTAGAGAAGATGAACTGAAATCGATGACTGGTGATATGGCGGATCCACCCTTGCACATCATTGCGCAGGTCAACGGGATTCCATTTAAGAGGGTGTTGGTGGACACTGGCTTGTCCAGCAATATAATCACAACAACGACATTGAAGCACCTCAAGTTGTCAGCATCTCACATTGTGGCCTCCACCTATACTCTTCGAGAATTCAATGACACGATATGCTCAATGGTTGGCACAATTGTCCTACCCATCCAAGTGGGACAAAAGACTATTCCTATGTTGTGCCACATCTTGGAAGGTGATATGGCCTATAATATCTTGTTGGGCCAACCTTGGATCAGGGACATGATGTGTGTCCCTTCGATAGCTCATCAGTGCCTAAAGTACACATTTGAAGGGTATGTGCATGTAGTCCCAGCTGACTTAGAGCCCTTCACGTATTACAATGTGGTGCAGCTAATGCCACAATCGACCCTTCCATCGACACATTTGGATTTTTAGTTTAATCCATCTAAACAGGGTCTGATTCTGCATGCATCCCCACTGTTAAGTCCTTAAAATCCCCAGTCGGGTCCATCTTCATCATCTGGTCCTTCATCATCGATGCCACCTACGGTGGCCACACTGAAGGAAAATGGGAAGAAACCCTTGGAAGAGGCACCACCATTAGTCTCAACCATCTCTACCGAAGAGATGCCTAGCCGAATGGAAGTCGAGATGCCTAGTTCACCCGACATGGAGTGGACTTAGGAAGAACTCCCATTCCCTCCCCCTCAACCGCCAACGATCATCGTTGAGATGGCCAATACAGTCCTGGGGGAGTACCTAGTGCGAAACATTGTAGCAACACCCGCACTTGAATCCATGCAGGACATGGGGAGACCTCGCCTCCCCATTGGCACTATTGTTCCTCTACGCTACCCGCCAACCAAAAAAAATTTGTATATGGGGGCCTCGATAATGGCATTGAACCTTAACTGCAAGAGGAAGAAGATGAAGAGCCCTTTTTTGAGGATGTCAACTATTTATCCAACCCAAACTTCGTTTTGAGATATCTTGGCCAATGTAATTGGCATGGATATGGGTTAGGCAGATATGAACAAGGAGTGAACATTCTTTGCCAACCAAGATATCAGATGTTGTACGACAAATTAGGAGTAGGTTTCAACCACCCTTTGCCCCTTGACATCTTGGTAGAGAACATGCAAGGCCTAGGGATAGGCAACAAGGATGGGTTTGCACAAGACCCATATGCCAATCCTAACACAACATATACATTGGGGGATTATCTCCCATTGTTGACAACACACCTTGTTGACCTTGATAACCCCGTCCCTTTGATCGAGAAAGGAGAAAGTTCGAGAACTCACCTACAAGAGGGATATAGACAAGGCCAGGAAGGATCTTTGAAAGATGATTCAGAATATGAAGCAGCACCATGGGACCCTTTCAAATCATATAGCAATAATTCACAAGTGACCCCCATGGATGACTATCAAGAAAGCTTATTGGCAATGTTCCCCTTGGATGCTCCATTCGAGCAAGGGCCACCTCAAGAAAATCAAGTCATCTCATAGAGATCGGAACAACCCCGATGGGACCAGATCAATTTGCTCGAGCAGGACGAGCCTCACATGTCGTAAATAGTTTTCAGAGCCAACAAAGGCCTATGGATCTTTGATAGTGATTATGAAGATGAAACTGAGATGGCATATCTCAATCATATGCGACAGCAACAATACCCCATGGACATTGATGACATGTTTCAACAACTAAACATGGGGCCAAGGCATAGGTGGCACCTAAACCCCACACAGCTAGACCAAGTGTTGCATCTGCCACTTTGGGCATACAGAGAGCACTTTTCGCCTAGAGACCCTATAGAGCCATCAGTGCCAAGGGTAGACCCTGTCCTTCTATCCGCACAGGGCTGATCCATTTGTGCCAATACCCATAGAGCCAGATCTGGAGCACAAATATCACCAAGGATGTCCGAGTCACCCCTCGCGTAGTAATGGAGACAAAATTCACTTCATCAACATGATCTCCATTGACTTAACCACCCCCATATGCAATCTAGCTGATCCATAATGACCATTGTATCTAGACTTAGATGCTATAGACTAGGATCACGTTGACTCACCACCATATCCATCAGAGTACTAGCCTTGTAGTGAGATTATTCATTTTACCCCAGGACCAACTCAGGATATCTTCCATGCTGAAGAGAAACCCAAAATTCCAAACGTAGATCTAAATTCAGCGAATGATATCCACCTGATCCCAACTCCACACCAGTTGGAGTACGGGTCCCACATGTCAGTCAAAGAGATGACTAACGTAGAAATCGGCTCTGATCCAATGAATTCGCAAATCATCAAGCTGGGGGTAATTCTATCCCTCGAAGAGCAAGCTAATTACATTGCCCTTATCAAAGAGAAGGAGGTTTTTGCATGGTCCTACAAATACATGTCGATGCTAGACCCATAGCTAGTCACGCATAATCTAACGCTTGATTCGACAGTCAATCCAGTCAAGCAAAAACTACGTAATATGCACCCAACAATAGCCTTAATTGTCAAATATGAGCTACAAAAGTTATTGGATGCACAATTTGTCATCTGCGTGGATTACCCACCATGGTTGTCCAACATGGTACCCGTCAAGAATCCTGACGGGAGGATTCGCGTATGCATAAATTTTTGAGATCTAAATAAAGCGAGTCCCAAGGATTATTTCCCCTTGCCTAGCATCAATGCATTGGTAGACGCTACAACAGGCCATGAAATTATTTCCCTCATGGATGGTTTATCGAGATACAATCAGATTCGTATCAATCCCGATGATCAACTAAAAATGGCATTCACAATGCCTTGGGGGACATTTTGTTATAAGGTCATGCCCTTTGGCCTTAAAAACGTTGGTGCCACCTACCAACGCGCTATGACATACATCTTCCATGATCACATGCATAAAACTTTGGAATATTATATGGATGATTTGTTGGCCAAATCTCTTTTGCACCCAAATCATCTCGATGACTTAAGCAAGATCCTCGATCGCCTCATCGAACACAAAGTCAGACTAAACCCCAAGAAGTGCGTATTTGGCATCACATCTAGAAAACTCTTGGGTTTCATAGTCTCAAAATGAGGCATCGAGGTGGATCCGCATAAATTCGAGGTAATCCTTGAAATTCTTCCCCCAACTACCATCAAGCAGCTCAGAAACCTGCAGGGAAAGGTCACATCAATCAATAACTTCATAGCACAGCTATCTGACAAGTGCTGACCCATGAATAAATTATTACACAAGGGGGTAGCAGTTCACTGGGATGACGAGTGCCAGTCAGCCTTCAATGACATTAAACAATACTTGGATTCACCACTAGTATTGGCACCACCTAGACTAGGAGTGTCGTTCTATTTATACATCTCAGCTACTAAGGTGGCACTGGGTGCCATGCTGGCCCAAAAAAATGAACTACACAAAGAATAGGCTAATTACTATCTTATCCGCACCCTGGTCAGTTATGAACTTAACTATGCATACGTTGAGAAGCTATGCTTGGCGATGGTATTTGCTATCAAAAATCTATACCATTACATGCTGAGCAATATGACGTATGTTGTGTCTAAGGAGAATCCATTGCGGTACATGATGAGTCATACTTATCACAGTAGCTGCACGACAAAATGGATCATGTTTTTGATGAAGTTTGACATTGAATTCATTGGATAGATGTCCATAAAAGGTCAAGTCATCACCGATCAACTAGCAGAGGCTCCTCTCGAAGACGATCAGCCTCTGACCGTAGAGCTACCCGATGATGGGGTCTTCCATGTCTTAGAATCACTAGATTCTTATGAGCCTGAATCACAGGCTAACATAACCTTATTCTTCGATGGTTCTAAATGTGAGCAAGGGGTAGCACAGGAATCGTATTCTTCACACCACAAGGGGCTCTAATGCCTCTATCATTTAAACTAGATTTCCTGTGCACCAACAACAATGCCGAATATGAAGCCTTACTCATAGGTCTTCAGACATCAATCACCATGAACATCAAATTCTTGAACATCTTTGGTGATTCGCTGTTAATTTTCAACCAATTAAAATGGGTATTCCAATGAAAATGCTCAGTTCTACAGGCCTACAAAGCCCTAGTAGACAAATTCTTGGAAAATTTTGAATGGTACAACATTGAGGCACTCCCTCGATCATCGAATCATTTTGCGGACACTATGGCCTCCTTGGGGTCACTAATCCCATAAGACCCTTCTGGTAAGATGACAACCATTCAAGTCAAAACACTATTGCAATCCGTGATGGAGCGTGCAAGCTCTGACCTAATGCCAGGAATCCAACTGATCTAGATTGAACCATCTCAGGATAAGTTCTCTCAAATCTATGATAGTCTAAATCATTCCAACTGGGGGTCCTTGTTCTCCCTGACCCCTCTTAATAGCAACACAACGCTATTCTTACAAGTCCTTTCCCACTCAGCTTTTGCTAGGAACAAACTTCAAGAGGGATTGGCAGTTCATACCATCGAGGTTTCTGATCAACAGGATTGGTACACACCCATAAGAGACTACCTCAAGTTAGGTAACCTCCCACTTGGATTGACGCAAGCCACAAAAAAAATCATTCAAACAGAAAGCTGCAAAACATGTCTTGCTATGAGACATTTTGTATCATCGAAGCTACAAAGGAATCCTCCTTCGTTGCTTGGACTAGCAGGAGTCCACTTGGGCCATCACCCAAGTGCATGATGGTACTGTTGTGGCAAATCCACAACACACCCCAAAATTGGGGGCTCACCTTTTTGCATGTCTTCAAAGAAGAAAATAGTGACCCAGATGCTAAGAAAATCAAAGAAAAATGCAAAAATTGCACTAAGGAGAAAAGTTGTCGTGATATCACGACATGTCGCTCTATCGCGGCCGAAAGTTGTCGCGATATCATGACATGTCGCTCCGTCGCTACCGAAATGAAAAAGTGTCGCGATATCGTGACATGTTGCTCCGTCGCTGGCAGAAATGAAAAAGTGTCGCGATATCGCGACATGTCGCATTTTCGTGGCTCCAAACAGCCAAATGGTACGAAAGAGAAAAACGTCACGATTTCGCGATAGGTTTGCATCCGCATAGCCCGAAAGAAAAAAGTGTCACGATTTCATGACATAAAGCAGCTGGACAGCCCAAAACAAAAAAGCGTCACGATTTCGCGATAGGTTGCAGCGATATGGCCCGAAATAGAAAGTTTAAAAGTAGAAGCGAATGTAGATACAATGGCTAGAAATTGTAAGAAGAAAAGATTTATTTTTGTGAATAAAAAAGGAGTTTATTTGGCAAGAGTGACTTTTGTGTGTGAAACCAAAAGGAGATTGAAGGCTAAGACTACTATTATCTCTGTAGATCTTTCCTTTGCATTATTCTTTCTTATATCTATTCGTTTACACCATAATCTGGGTTACGATAGGTGAATGATAGAATGTTGCAATTATTTATTTCCTTAGAGTCTTGCATCTGATCTGATTCGACTATGTTTTATTGCAGGTCTGTTAGGTCAGGTTGTTTTAGAGCTTCATCTCTTAACTTGGGGTTTTGCAGGGAGGAGATTGCTAACCAAATTAATGTATTTTTTTAGTTTTTCCAACTGGTTCTCATAAAGAATCTTTCTGTTTTAGGTTCTAATTTTATTTTCACATTTTTTATTCAAAGATTGGCATTTTGGATTCTGGTGCATTCCAGAATACGTTTTCAATTTTACTAACTCCAAAAGCTAACATAGAAATAGTAGAATAGTTAAATAAAAGATAAAATGAACCAGTTAATGATAAAATGAACCTCATGTTAAAGGCACGGAGCTTAAAATGAAGTGGCTTATACCACGCATTTTCTCATTTAAAATCTTTCTTTAAGCCAAAAGATAAAAGAGGTTACTAATTTATTTTCGGGTGGGTTTCATTAATTTCAAGAGCATAAAAGAAGAAAGGGATTTTTTGTTCTTTCTTTTTTTTACGCGGTTGGTTATTTTAATAGATTAGGGTTACAAAGTTTATTGTGAATCATTAAATGCCCCTTGTTAATAGTTACTTGCAGGATTTAAGTTATTCTAGGATACATTCATTTATTTGCATTAAGTCTTAATTGGTTATATGCATATGAATGTTTGTTCACAAGAACCTTGGAGAAATTAAAAATAACAAATTTTCTTTGCAAGAAAGAGTTTCCTGTCTGAGACTCTAGTTGCGTGGTCATTTTGTTATAGGACAAAATATTCACTCAACATTTTGGCGCTAGAAGGAGGGCCTTCTTTACTGCTTTGTGATTATGATCTGTTCTAATGATTAACGTGGGTAGTTTTGTTTCCACCTATTGTGCTTGCAGGTACAACATTTAGATACTTTATTTTGCAAGTAAGTTGAGAGAAGTCTTTCAGAGTTCTAGAGTTTTCAAGCTGGCCCAACCTGAGTACATAGCTACTAGGTCCAAGACCACAGGGGAAACTATTTTCCAAAGCATTTCTCCCACTGCTAGGAAGCCGAAAAACAAAACATTAGAGATCGAAATACCACCCAGTATACTTGAGTTAGGGATTTCTTTAGACTCAAGTACGTCTAGCGGGCCTGAGCCCTTAATTTCAAGTGCGACAGCAACACAAGGTGTATCTGTCTCCATAGTTCCAAGCGTTCCCATTGTTCCCATAGGGTTAACACCTTTGAACAACATGGCCCAACAACAACAACAACAACCACCTGCCCTTTGGTATGGTGCGCAAAGTTCCCCCTTAGATATTCTTGGGGCGAGTCCATGACTTGCCTAGAAACATTGAAAGGGGATTACCCAAATTCATGCACGATGGTCCCACAACAGTCGAAGATCATGTCCAAATCTACAAGGATTACATGTTTAGACAAGGGGTTACTCACGAGGATGTTGCTTGCCGAGTTTTCCCTGCTAGTCTAGACCCCACGGCCAATGAATGGTATAGGAATCTTCCAGTAGGGTCCATCACTTCATGGGCCCAATTAGAAACCGCCTTCATTAGCCAATTTAGAATGTTATTGGATCCCTCCATAATTTACAATTTGTTCGTATCATGCAAAATATTACCTAATGATCCCATACGAACATTCAATCAAAGGTTCCAAAAACTATACACGAATCTGACTCGTCATTTTGTGGTAGATCCTGCGGTTGCCTTGCAATTATATTTCGGAGCCTTAGATCCTTTAACATCTTTATTGACTAGAAGGAATCCTCAGGTTACGATGCTTCCTTTAGCCTATGCAGAGACAATGACTCTCGAACAACAAATGAACTTACCAGGAGCGGGATTGTCTCAATTGACTGGGATGGGACAATATGGTCCATACAGTCAATTCGCCATGATGAACCAATTAATGGCACCACAGGTTCCTATGATGAACAATTTCCAAACACCCACCCAAGTGGCGTCATTTCCAAGTTATCCTAATGCCTCCATTCAAACGCAGGGATTAATTCAAAATAGCCCAATGGGTTTGCCTAGGTTCGACATGGGCAGTAATTTGTTGACCATGTCGGGGTTTGCTCCGATTAGCATGCCAAGCCCAATGACTTATCCAACAATCACTCCGATTCAAAGTGTGAATCTAGGATGGAATCCAACTACCTAGACCCAAGCCATTGTACCTATTCTAGAGGTGGCTAATGCAACAAACACAATTGGACCCGGAATTACCATGCCCCAACCACAAGGGTCCGAATCCGCCATAGAAAACATGAAGGAAACCTTGGCCAAAGTTTTGGTTACGATGGGAAATGTCAATAAAAAGGTTGACCAAGCCATGGGTCATAACCAACCTCATAACCATAGAGGAAAAGGAACATACAACACGCAACCAAATAATGGGCGAGTACCCAATCCCATAGCCAATCAGGCAGATGTCTCAAAATATTTTGGAGAATCAGGACCTTGTGACAACGATTGCATGCACTGTGGCCACGGGAAGCATGAGTCTATACTAACTGAGGTTATACATTCCCAAGAAAGTGAAGAAGAGGAGGATGTGGAATTATTTGGAAACGAAGATGAAGAAACATTGGAAGTTCATGCCAACAAACGTTTTGGGAAAGGAAATCACAAGTATTACACTAGGAGTTCTAAGGAGCCCAAAACTTCCTCTACTCCTCCAAACAACCAATTACTCCCTCCTGATTTCAAAGGAGATGTCAATCCCCCTCCTCCATCCATGGTGGAAAAGTCTAAGATGGTGCAAAACATGTCAAATTCAGAAAAACCCACTTATGACTTGGTAGAAGACATGAAGAAAACTAAGGCCAATGTCTCAATGTATGATATGTCCCAATTATTAGGCCAAGAAGTAAGTCCACCAAAAAGTTTAGATCCACCTGCCCAAGTTCATGAAGCTAAAAGTGTTGAGTCCCGATTGGTTTTGAAAAAGGAAAAATGAGATATACCTCCTTTTCTGATAACCATTAGAATTGCGGGTAAAAATCTGCACAATTGCTTAATAGATTCAGGGGCCTCGGCTACCATTATGCCCCTAGAAATCTATCAAAAATTGGGACTTACACCAAAACCTTCTAGAAGTAGGGTGGTGCAGTTGGATAGATCAACCATGGAGGCAGTGGGAGAATTGGGTGATGTTCTTATTCAAGTCAATTCAGAACCTAGGGTTCAACATCACATAGACATATTGGTGCTCGACATTCCTATCAAATATGGCATGGTGTTGGGAAGAGATTGGAGTAAAAACCTAAACGGTTACATTGTGACAGATTCTTCACATATGTGGTTGCCTTGGAGGGGAGTGGCCAACCAAATTTGGATTGATAGTGAACCTAGGATCAAGGAGATGATCACGAAATACAACAAACCTAATGAGATCCAATACATTGAAGCTGAATTAGGAGCATATTTTTTGGACATAGAAACACCTAAAAATTCCCAAAATGAAAGGATTGGATGCAATGTCACTGAAGGACATCAGGACATTTGGACTTTAATATTTGATGGATCCAAGTCTAGACAAGGGGCGGGGGCCGGTATTGAATTGTCATGTTCAGACAGAGAGCCTATGTTCGCTGCATATAGATTGTAGTTCCCTACCACCAACAATATGGCAGAATATGAGGCCTTGATTCTTGGACTTCAATTGGCCCTTCGGAAGAAAGTTAAGTGTATCAAGGTCCTTGGTGATTCGGAACTAGTGGTAAAACAAGTGAAGGGACAATACGTATGTAAGAACAGGCGGCTCAGACTTTATCGAACCAGGGTTAGAGATTTAATAGAAGAGTTTGATGCTTTTAACATATCTCTGATCTCTAGAAAAGGCAATCATCTGGCAGACTCTCTAGCCGTAGCTATGAGTATGTTGAAACCAGTGGAGCACAAGAAATGCAAGAAATTCTCCATAGAACTGGTCCCTTGCCCCTCGATACTGGATAATGTCACGAATTTCCAAGTGTTTGATAATGACAGGCACATATTCCATTTTGTCACTAATTCTGGTATATTTGAAAATCAGGTTATAGATGAAGACGAGAGGGATCTAGAAGAGGCAGATTTGGAAGAAAAAATTATTGGAAAATGTAACAAGATGCCAAATGAGATGGCTTCATTAGAAAAAACTTTCGATATTGGATACCAACCAAAAGAAGGTAGAAAGGTTCCACCTCCCAGAGAAGCCTATGACTTGGTTAATATTGGAAGTGTAGAAAACCCTCGAGAAGTATTCATAGCAAAAGCATGTACCAAACAGGAGAAGGATTCCATTGCCAATACATTAAAGGAATACATAGACTGCATAGCTTGGAGTTATAAGGAGCTGAAAACTTATGATCAGAATGTCATAACGCATACGATTCCTTTGAAGCCAGACTCCAAACCCTTCAGGCAAAGACAAAGGCCAGTCAATCCATTATTAGAACCCTTGATAGAGAAAGAGGTAAAGTGACTGTTAGAAGCTAAAATCATCTTTCCTATTAGGCATTCCACATGGGTTGCTAACCTGGTCCCCGTGAGGAAAAAGAGTGGAGAAATAAGGTTATGTATCGATTTTAGAAATCTTAATAAAGCCTCACAAAAGGACAATTACCCTTTACCCACCATTGATGAAATACTTCAAAAGGTAAATGGGTCGAAGATGATGTCATTCCTGGATGGTTATTCGGGATATAATCAGGTCCTTATCCATCCTAGTGATAGGATGAAAACTGCCTTCACCACAAAGTGGGGCACCTTTGCATACGGGAGAATTCCTTTCGGACTATTGAACACAGGTGCCACATTCCAACGAGCTATGGACTTTGCTTTTAAGGGGCTCATAGGTAAGTGCATTATTATCTATGTAGATGACATTCCTATCTTTTCTAAGAATAGGGAAAACCATGTCAGGGATCTAAAGAAAGTCTTTCAAAGATGCAGGGAACATGGCATTTCTCTCAACCCAAAGAAGTGCATTTTCGGGGTAACGGAAGGAAAGTTATTGGGACATGTAATATCTAAGGATGGAATTTCCATTGAACCTGAAAGAATAGAGGCCATACAACAGATTCCTTGTCCCAACAACAAAAAGGGGTTGAGATCATTTTTTGGGAAGATCAATTTCGTCAAAAAATTTATTGCAGATTTTGCAGAAATAGCAAAGCCTTTGAATGACATGTTAAAGAAAGAGGTCCAAATCAAGTGGATGGATGAAAATAGAGATGCTTTCAAAAATATCAAGGACGCGATTTCTAAAGCCCCGATTTTAGTGAGTCCCGATTATACGAAGCCTTTCTATATTTACACATTTGCTTCAGATCACTCCTTTGCGAGTGTTTTAACTCATAAGAGTGAAGGAAACATTGAAAATCCTATTGCCTTCCTGAGTAGTCCTCTCAAAGATGCAAAACTGAGATACTCCACCTTGGACAAGCAAATGTATGCTCTAGTTAAGACCGTTAAAAAATTCAGGCATTATATAGTCCATAGTAGGGTGTTTGCTATAGTCCCGGATCCTGTAGTCAAAGCCATGTTCATACATAATGAATTAGGTGAAAGACGAGGTAAGTGGATTTCAACTTTGCAAGATTTTGATCTTGAGATTCAATCCATGAAGATAGTGCGGGGACAAGGGTTGGTTAAGGCTATAGCAAAAAAGGATCTCGCAATTTCATGTCAACATTATGAAATCGCAGATATAACCAAAGATGAGTGGTATGTAGATGTGGTGTATTTTCTACTAAATGGTAAATGTCCACCACATTTGAATTCTACTCAACGAAGAGCCTTGCGCTTGAAGTCTGCTAATTTCCTAATTAGATCCGACACGTTATATAAGAAAAACCATGAAGGTATTTACCTTCATTGTGTTGATCAAAAAGAGGCAGTGCAAATACTTGAGGAATTTCATGGTAAACATGGGACAAGACATGGGTCCGCTAATGCCACATCCCATCAAATCCTTAGAGCTGGTTATTATTGGCCTCGACTATTCAAAGATGCCCATACTCATGTGAGGTCATGTCATACATGTCAAACTGCAACCAATAGAGACAGGGGTGCTTCCATGCCATTACAATCTGTAATTGAGTCTAGACCTTTTGCGCAATGGGGCCTAGATTTTGTTGGGATTATCAGTCCCAATTCATCCGATTCCCACAAATACATTATGACAGCTACGGATTATTGCACAAGGTGGACTAAAGCTATCCCCATAAAGAATGCTACTTCGGAGGTTGTTATTAAATTCTTAGAGGATAATATTGTCACTCGGTTTGGAATGCGGTTTGGAATGCCTAACTCCATTGTAAGTGATAATGGTTCAGCTTTTTCCTCTCTGGAATTTTCTAATTGGGCATTTGACAATAGTGTGAGTTTAAAATTCTCTTCCAATTATTATCCACAAGGTAATGGATTGGCTAAATCTTCTAACAAGAATTTGTTATGCGTCATAAAAAAATTGTTGGAAAGAAATCCTAGAGATTGGCATAATAAACTAAAGTTGGCTCTTTGGGCTGACAGAATCAGAGTCAAAGAATCAATAGGAACATCTCCTTACCATCTGGTTTATGGACAAGATCCCATTTTTCCTACAAATCTCAAGTTACAAACACTGCATTTCATGAAAGATTATTTTGGAACTGATGATAAACTTGAGTCTAGACTAACAAAATTAATGCATGTGGATGAAAAAAGGGATGAGGCTATGCTTCATTTTAGTAAACACCAGGATGTAGTAAAAATATGGTTCGACAAAAAGTCTAGAGCCAAGGCTTTTAAAATATCAGATCTAGTGTTGTTATGGGATAAAAGACATGAGAAGAAATGGGATCATGATAAGTTTGACTACTTATGGTTGGGTCCTTACCAGATTTTAGAAGTCCTAGGGGAGAACAGTTTTAGACTAAAAACCTTGGATGGAAAGGATTTGGCATTACCTGTCAATGGGTTGCACTTGAAACACTATTTCCAGGCCTAAAGCGGTTGGGTTTTGTATTATATGTAATTATGCCATGCTTTGTTTCTTTTGTGTGTGCAGATTTGATGTTTAAGTTGTGTGTTTGTTTGACATGTTAAGGTTTTGTATTATATGTAATAATGACGTGCTTTGTTTCTTTTGTGTGTGCAGATTTGACGTTTAGGTGGTGTGTTTATTGGACATGTTTTGGTTTCTTAAAAAATAATAATAATAATAATAATAAAAAGAATAAAAGTTTGAAATGTTAACTCATGCCTAAGATCGGGAAAATATGAAACATTGGAATTATGTTGTAAAAGCTCCGCATGTAACACAAACAGTTAAATAATATCGTTTGAAGCTTGTGATGCATGAAGTAGTCAGTGTTACAAATTATGACAATACTTTATCTGCAATTCAAAGGGCAAAGTATTCATGTTACATCTCACTTTGCATATACATGCCATCTTAGTTGCATATGCATTTCAGATACAAATCATTAAAGTGTGTCAAATCCTCTTAGGGTTATGCAACAACATAAATAAGAAAAATCCTAAGGTTGGAAACTGAGCCCCAAGATATCTAGAACCAAGCACATTTTATACACATTAAAAAGGATCTTGAGCAAAATGATCAAAACCTTGCTTGGAAGAAAAGGTCAGGCGAAAGAAGTATTTCATGTCTATCCTATTATGCAACATGATCCTTAAAACAGTGGTTTTTACCACTTCCATAAAGCTTAAAGCCTAAAATCAGAGTAGTAAGGATAGGGTTAAGTCCTCATTGAACTTAGGTTGAGGATCCAACTCCCCAAAAATTTTATTTGACCTACATGGAGTAGTAAGGATAGGGCATAATTCTCATCTTGCCTAGGTTGAGAATCTGATTCCCCAAAGCTCCTATGTCTCATTTCATGATAAATCTTGGATTGGAAGGATCGTACTACTTGTCCTCTGCAAAGGATGGGTAGTCATCCCCAAGGTCCAAGCAATAAAATTAATATTCTCCATTTTCATCTAAAGCTTGGATTGGAAGGATCATACTACGTGTCCCTAGCAAGGATGGGTAGTCATCCCCAAGGTCCAAGAAGTAAAAAATTAATTTTTCCATCTCATCTTTATATTGGATTGGAAGGATCGTACTACTTGTCCTCTGCAAAGGATGGGTAGTCATCCCCAAGGTCCAAAGAAATGAAGATAAATCTTGGATTATGGGGTTAAGTATGCCCATGCATGGCAGCATGTCTTGTCTAAAAAACAAGACCACTGACTGTTCAAAGGGTTAGACTAGCATGACCATTTCTTCCATAATTGGTTAAATTATTTTGCTCAAAGTGAGGTAATGAATTCCAAATCAGAGTAGTAAGAATAGGGTTAAACTCTCATCTCGATTAGGTTGGGAGTGATTTCCCAAAGCTCTGATTTCACTTTCACTTACACATGGGTTCAAGATAGTAGTGACTCATAACCAACTTTGGGATCTAATAAAACAATTCATTATACATATGGTTGATCCTAAGAGGGTTTGATAATATTGAATGTTTGTGTATGATATTAGAAGGTCTATGCATTTATAAAAGCAAAATCTCTAAGCATATTTATTAGGTTACACAAATCATTCATAGTCTCACATATGCATGCATGTAAAACTGACAATGGAATGTTGATCAAGTTCAAGCGATATGGAATGAAAACAAATAGCACACATCGAGCTAATACTAATGATTCTGATGTTTCATGTACTTTTGATCTATCGATATTTGTTTATCTTTTATGTGTTGACGCCTGTATCTAAGCTTGTATATTTCAGGTTGGGTTCTCACCAAAATGCTTTGGAGCATTTGATAGCAGAGTCACCATTTGTTGTGGCTAATCCACAACACACCCCAAAATTGGGGGCCCACCTTTTTGCATGCTTTCAAATAAGAAAACAGTGACCCAGATGCTAAGAAAATCAAAGAAAAAGGCAAAAATTGCACTAAGGAGAAAAGTTGTCACGATATGGCGAAGCATGCCGCTCTGTGATAGGTTGTGGCGAAATTGTCGCAATATCGCTGACAATGTCACGACTCCGTGACAAGCTACGTGAAATGAAAGTGTCATAGCGATATCGTGACATGTTGCTACCATCAGCGTGCGAAGATGAAAAAGTGATTTCACGATAGGTTGCACAAGGTGGAAAAAAATGTCGTGATATCGTGACGTCACGCTCCAAAGCGAAAGCAAATGGTAGGAAAGCTCAGAAAAATGTCATGATTTAAATGGGGCAACAGTGCAAAAAGTTTGAACATGTGGCGCAAAGGCACGAGAGTCATGATAACGCTCTAGATCGATAGTTACCATTAGCACATAAGACCAACGTTTAGGACAGCCCAAAATGAAACGAAGCGATCATGGATTTCAAACGACAAGTTCGCAAGTGAAACCAAGAGCCGCAATAGAAAGTTTAAAAGTAGAGCAAATGTAGATACAGGGGCTGGAAATTGTAAGAAGAAAAGCATTATTCTTTTGAATAAAAATGAGTTTATTTGGCAAGAGTAACTTTTGTGTGTGAAACCAAAAGGAGATTGAAGGCTAAGACTATTGTTATCTCTGTAGATCTTTTCCTTGCATTATTCTTTCTTGTATCTATTCATTTACACCATAATGTGGGTTACGATAGGTGAATGATAGAATGTTGCAATTATTTATTTCCTTAGAGTCTTGCATCTAATCTGATTCGACTATGTTTTATTGCAGGTCTGTTAGGTCAGGTTGTTTTAGAGCTTCATCTCATAACTTGGGGTTTTGTAGGGAGGAGATTGCTAACCAAATTAACGTCCTATTTTAGTTTTTCCAGCTGATTCTCATAAAGAATCTTTCTGTTTTAGGTTCTAATTTTATTTTCACATTTTTTTATTCAAATATTGGCATTTCGGATTCTGGTGCATTCCATAATATGTTTTCAATTTTACTAACTCCAAAAGCTAACATAAAAATAGTAGAATAGTTAAATAAAAGATAAAATGAACCAGTTAATGATAAAATGAACCTCATGTTAAAGGCACGGAGCTTAAAATGAAGTGGCTTATACCACGCATTTTCTCATTTGAAATCTTTCTTTAAGCCAAAAGATAAAAGAGGTTACTAATTTATTTTCGGGTGGGTTTCATTAATTTCAAGAGCATAAAAGAAAAAAGGGATTTTTTTTCTTTCTTTTTTTTACGCGGTTGGTTATTTTAACAGATTAGGGTTACAAAGTTTGTTGTGAATCATTAAAGGCCCCTTGTTAATAGTTACTTGCAGGATTTAAGTTATTCTAGGATACATTCATTTATTTGCATTAAGTCTTAATTGGTTATATGCATATGAATGTTTGTTCACAAGAACCTTGGAGAAATTAAAAATAACAAATTTTCTTTGCAAGAAAGAGTTTCTGATCTGAGACTCTAGTTGCGTGGTCATTTTGTTATAGGACAAAATATTCACTCAACAGGTACATGCGATGGCCACTTCAGCAGTATGGCCATCGCAAAGCGCATTCTTCTAATGGGCTATTATTGGCCATCTTTAGAGTGAGATTGTTGCGCGTATGTAAGGAAGTGCGTGAAGTGTCAACACCATGCCAATTTGACACATGTACCTTCTTAGGCCTTGTAGTCGATCCAATCGGCTTGGCCATTTTTGCAGTGGGGCTTAGATCTAATTGAAAAGATCTCCCCTACGTCGTCGGGTCATCACACATTTATCATAATGGCCACAGAGTACTTCACCAAGTGGGTGGAAGCAATTTCGCTTACCTCTACGACTGGAACCCGCATTGTGGAGTTTATTTTACATAACATCATATGTCATTTTGGTATTCCATCCAAGATCATCTCGGATAATGGGACGTCATTTAAAAACAAATATGTGCGTGCTTTGACAATAAAGTACAAAATTCAGCACAGTTTTTCAACACCCTATTATCCACAAGCAAATGGGCAAGCAGAGGCGTCGAAAAAAATGCTAGTTGCCATCCTTAAAAATATAGTTGCAGATAGTCATAAGGATTGGCACATTCAAATACCACTTGCTCTTTGGGCTTATCGCACTAGCATTCGGACGCCCATTGGGGCAACTCCATTTTTGTTGGTGTATGGCTTCGAGGCAGTCATGCCTCTCGAGTTGGAAATACCTTCCCTACGCATATCAATGCAAGAGTTCATCGATGATGACACTACGCGGTAGGCCCGGTTAGACCAACTTACATTTCTCGATGAACGACGCATCAATGCTCTCGAGCATTTACGTATCTATCAAGAGCGACTTAAGAAAGCATACAACATGAAAGTTCACCTGAGGGACTTTCAGGTTGGTGACTTGGTCTTAAAAGAGAACCAACAAAATTCTAACTTGCCGCCCCATCTAAGGGACAAGTTCACGACAAACTGGTTAGGTCCCTATGTAATTGACAGTAAAATAGGACCTGGAACATACCAGCTCGCCTCTCTTGAAGGAATCAAGGAACTAGAACCCTTGAACATTAGTCATTTGAGGCCATTCCACATTTAGAGAGCCATAGCCCACCCCAAAAGCTCCAAGGATTCCCACAATCGCTTGGTCAACCCAAAATCCCCAAAGGTATCTATAAACCCTTTGGTCACCCAAAAGCTCCAAGTATTCCAGCAATCGCTTGGTCAACCCAAAATGCCCCAAAGGTGCCCATAATCCCTTTGGTCACCCCAAAAAGCTCCAAGGATTCCCACAATCGCTTGGTCAACCCCAAAATGCCCCAAAGGTATCCATAAACCCTTTGGTCAAACCAAAAGCTCCAAGGATTCCCATAATCGCTTGGTCACCCCAAAATGCCCCAAAGGTATCTATAAACCCTTTGGTCAAACCAAAAGCTCCAAGGATTCCCATAATCACTTGGTCAACCCCAAAATGCCCCAAAGGTGTCTATAAACCCTTTGGTCAAACCAAAAGCTCCAAGGATTCCCACAATCGCTTGGTCAACCTAAAACGCCCCAAAGGTATCCATAAACCCTTTGGTCAAACCAAAAGCTCCAAGGGTTCCCACAATCGCTTGGTCAAAAACAAATATTCAAAAACAAACAAAAACAAAAGATAATAAAAAATAACAAAAAAATTGCATCTCACTTCCATGCATACTCTTAAAAATCAAAACACAAAAATATAATAAACTGCATTTAGGCATCGCATCCATACATGGCATATTTGCTGGCCATACACGTCATAAGCACCATAGACTGTAATTGCTAGGAAATTCCATCATTTTCTACATTCAGTCCATTTTGTAAACACATCCATCCAGAATAACGCCATCCACATTTTTTTTATCATAGTCAGTTGTCTCCTAATGTATTTAGGGTTTTTCGTCATTCAAGCTGTCTTTAGATTTCTAGCCAAAAGTTGTACAAAGTCAGACAAATTTTACAAAGGTAGAGTTTTACTTGGATCACACCTCGTTACGTAGCATCCCCACACAAGTTAAAACACATAAAAAATTCCCAAGTTGTGTGAATGCAAGAGAAACCTACAAAGCGGTCTAGGGTACCATAGGTGAAAGGTTAGCCTGTTCATCCCCCTGTGCGAATGGTTCGAGAATGCTGAGAATTGACAAAAGGACAAGCTCTTCCCCATCCAATTCCCCATAATAAATAGTGGTTTCACCACTATCAAAAAAAACCCCAATCACCTTTGGTCCCCAAAGTCGTAAGGATTCATACTACACGCCCCTGACAAGGATGGGTAGTCATCCCCAAGGCCTAAAATATCAATGCCATTACATAATCATATCCCCAATCACCTTTGGTCCCCAAAGTCGTAAGGATTCATACTACATGCCCCTGACAAGGATGGGTAGTCATCCCCAAGGCCTAAAAGATCAATGCCATTACATAATAAGATCCCCAATCACCTTTGGTCCCCAAAGTCATAAGGATTCGTACTACACGTCCCTAAACAGGATGGGTAGTCATCCCCAAAGCCAAAAGGGATCAATTCCATTCGCAAGCCAAAAACCTACGAGCTCAACTTTGAAACCTAAAATGCAAAATCAAATAACAGTGGTTATCACCACTATTCAAACTCCTTGCTCAAAAAGAAAAACAAAAGAGAAAAATAAACAGTGATTTTCATCACTATGTATGAGAGCAAGTATCCCAACAAGTTGAGCAACCGAAAGACGCCTGAGCTTGAATCCCTAGAATTCTCAACATTCAAAAAACCATCTAGGTGATCCTCATTACGGGTTTGGTGGACAACCTACCTGGCAATGGCGGTATCCTAAATGCATGACGATATGTCTATCACATTAGCTTTGCATGTGAGCAGACCAATGTTTGCATGTGGATGAGCTAGCTTATGGTACCTTAGATTGTCCTATGGATTAATCTTACTAAATACAACAAAGGAGTTAGTGGAGCTAATTAGGTGATCCTCAATACAGGTTTGGTGGACAGCCTACCTGGCACTGGCGGTATCCTGACAAATACCACATAAACGAACTCAATCGCACACACAGGGATGTGAAATAACTTGGTCAAACTCAAGTCTGATTCGTACCTTGTTCAAAAGTCTTGTAAGATAAATGTACAGTCTTGGCTAGTTAGTTAAAACATCTGAGTCTCAAAAAACCTTAACTACATTCTAAAACAAATGTTGTACATGTCCATTCTTACATCACCATCAAAAAATACAAAACAAACAAAAAAATTCACACATGCAAAGTCATTCCACAAAGTCATCACATAGTACAGAAAGCCAGTGAATCATGTACAGTCTATGGTGCCACCGACAAGTTATCAAAAAATCATTCCATCCATTCCATATGCATACATCATATAATTAGAAACATCGCATTCATAATAACACATGCATACATCAACTAACTAAAATGTGCATAAAATTAAACCATAACAAGTGTATAAACACAAAGAAATTCATGTATATATATCACCAAAATGCCCTTAGGCTATAATAAAACGGTCC
The DNA here is from genome assembly GCA_028583015.1 of Wollemia nobilis. NCBI lineage: Eukaryota > Viridiplantae > Streptophyta > Pinopsida > Araucariales > Araucariaceae > Wollemia > Wollemia nobilis. The sequence continues at coordinate 20,187,228 of JAQPPZ010000521.1, forward strand.
TCTGACCTCACAAACAAAATCAAAAACTCAAAAACCCCCAAGCCTAGGGCGTCGACCACCATGATCACGCAGGATCGGTGTGACTGGAACTACCCCCAGTGGTGTGGGTCCTATGGGACCTCTCAGGGTGGCTATTGCCAGCCCCCGCATCATGCCCACTAGCACTACCCTCACCCACCCACCTACGATGAGAGGAAGCAGACTGCTCAGTCTCACTGTCTCTCATTCGATGCAAAGATCCACCTCCAGTGAGCTCAGGTAACTGCCCACCGAGGTGGATAATATCTGCCTCCAAATCCAACCGATGCCGGACCAAATCCATCTCCCACCGACGGTACGCAGCCAATGCATCATCGCGCTGTGCCAACTGAGTCCGTAGGAGATCCCTCTCCCACGAAGCATCTGTGTCCCCATCCCATCGATGGTACGTAGCCAATGCGTTCTCCCACTCCGCCAACTGAGTCCGTAGGAGATCCCTCTCCTGTAGAACCTCCCCATGCTCCTCATCTCATCTCCATAGTAGATCCTCCAATCATGCTATCTCAGCATGATACCTAGCCTCCATGTCCCCTGGGACTACCTGGGGCATGGGCATCTCCGGGATGGCGGGCTGCTCCGACACCCACTACTCTAGAACGTCCTATATATCTGGCTGCTCCGAAACCCCTAGGTCACCCCCAGTCAAGTCATCAACCTCCACCATATCTGCATCATCGCATGGAGTGCCCCAACCCTCCCCTGATGCCTCTGCATCCTCACCACCTGTTGTTGCCACATCCATGCCTCCTAGAGGCCCCTCACCCTACCATCGTCGCATCGTCCACCACTGGTCATACTCTATAGTCACCCCGACATTGTCCACGTCGGGGACATCAATCACTACATCCGACTCCTCACCCAGCGGCTCAATGATCGGCCAGGCCAGAGTCCTCTCGTCGCCTCGACGTCGATAGATCAAAGGCTCACCAGGAAATCCCTGGTGCACCCCAAACTGTCGAGTCACCCGGACGTACGGGAAGTACTCCTGCTCGGTCCCATGTCGCCCGATCAACCACCTCCCCCTGCACGCCCATCGGAGCCACTCCCCAGCCTCAGGCCAGGCTGGACAGTCCCGATATGGATGCCAGAACACCTCCCCTGGAGTAAGACATGAGAAGGCATCGACATAGTGCCCTACGACACTTGCCCACCATCGACTCTACCCCTGCTCCTCTGACCTCCACCATAGAGCCGCATACCCTATCTCCCTGTCCACCATCTCTGCTCGAGTGGTCCAAGGCAATCCCTGTGGCCGCTCCACAGCTATGTGCTGCCACCCCCAACACTGCAACAGGTAGCTGCACCCAATCCCCTTCCGCCTCCGACAGCGGACCTCGTACAACTCATCATAAAGTTATGCCAGTAGTGTCTGACCCCACCTCATAATTAGTGGCTCTGAGGTCGGACACTCAACCAGTCTAAAAACTACCTCCAACAGGTTCCAAGGGAACCTCGCACCAGATGAGTCGGGCAGCAGCATGTTGGAGATGAGGGTCATGAGCAGTGCATGCCTCACCCCCAACACGCCCTTCTCTAGCCACCACCGCACCAAAATCCCGCCTATCAGGCAGTCCCCCTCTGCCCTCTCCACCACCTCATCCACCCCCATCTCCACCCCATGCCCAAAGCACCATGTCAGCACCATCGTCCACTGATCACGAGGAGTAGTCCGAATGGGCAATTCATCTATCGAAATCCATAGAATCTGATAGACGTCCTCTAGAGTCACTGTCATCTCCCCTATTGGGAGATGAAAGGTGTTGGTGTGGGGATCCCACAAATTGATCAGGGCAGTCAGATATGCCCGATCCCCCACCACAGGCTCTAACCGAGTCACCTGCTTGAGCCCAAGGGCATCAAGCCACTCCCAGTCCACCATAGTCAGCGCCTCCCATGCATCCGAAAACACCGTCGGCTGACGGTACCGACTCTTCACCACCTGCAAAACAAAAACAACACAAAAACATTAAAAACATGATAACCAAAAAAATGTATAAAAAAAAAAATAACAAAATAAAAAAAAACAAAAAACAAAAAAAATTTTAACCTAGGGTTTTTAACCTTAGTTTAAAAAAAAAAAAAAAACAAAAACAAAATTTATACCTAGGGTTTTTAACCTAGTTAAAAAAAAAAAAAAAAAAAAAACAAAATTTTTCAACTAGGGTTTCTTAATCTTAGTTTAAACAAAAAAAAATTTAAACTAGGTTTAAACTAGTTTAAAAAAAAAAAACAAAATTTTAAACTAGGGTTTAATCTTAGTTAAAAAAAAACAAAAAAAAAAAAAATTTAAACTAGGGTTTAATCTTAGGTTAAAACGCAAAATACAAAAAAAAAAAAAAACAACATTTTAAACTAGGGTTTAATTTTAGTTTAAAATGCATAATATAAAAAACCAAACAAAAATTTAAACTAGGGTTTAATCTTAGTTTAAACGCAAAAACAGAATACAAACACAAAATAAATTACGATTTTTAACTATAAAATAAAAACAAGCAAAATAAAGAGGAGCACTCACGGGTCTCGCCTCGGCTCCACCACTGGATGATCTAGTCCGTGAACTCATTGTGTCCATGAAAATTCGATAGCGCTCCGCTACGCAGACTCGACCTCCTCCTCCTCACAGCTCCAAATCGCCAGAAAAACAAAGTGCAAATGAGCCCAAAACCTAGTTTTGGCCCTTATATAGGCTTTTAGGCCTGTAATCGTTCCACCCTAGGATGAGCGCTCTAGTTAGCGCTCGTCCCACCCTAGGATGATTACAAAACTGGTATTCGTCCCACCCTGGGACGATTACAGAGCAAGAAAATCAAAAACAACAAAAATTGCATCCAAAATGCACCAAAAATAGCAATAAAATTGCCGAACAAAGGCACCTTTGCGCCTGCATTCTTGGCATGCAAAACTAATGTTGGGGTCACAAATCCTCACTATCCTACTCCCTAAGAAGGCTACCATAGCCGGACCGCTCCACGGGAGGACGAATTTTCAAGAATTTCATCCCCAAACGGCGTCACAAAAAGGCCCCCCCACCCCAAAGAGACTTGCAAACAAACAAAGCGCCCCCCCGCCATTCTTGGCATACAAAACCAACGTCGGGGTCACAAATTATCAATATCCTACTCCCTAAGAAGGCTACCATAGCCGGACCACTCCACGGGAGGACGTATTTTTGACAATTTCAGCTCCAAAATGCGTCACAAAAAGGGTTAAAACCCACCAAAAATAGGTCAAATTGTTCGAAAACTGCATAAGCGTTCAATGGAAAACAACTGAAGGCACCCTTACTAAAGTCATCTTGGGTCAAGTGACTCATCGCTTTTCTCATGTCGGTCATTCCCTCATCGATTCTTCGCTTGAGGGGGTAGTCACACTTAGTCACCAATCAACAAATACACACCCAATCAAGGAAATGGCATGCATTCAAAGAATCATTGACAAAGACAATCACGCTCCTGCTTGGGGAAGCAAACAAGCAATTATCACAAGCTGATCAAACACTTGGCATTCTAGAATCATGAACTCAAGGTTCCCACAGACAAAAGGTTGTGCCCTTTGCCTATTCATGACTGAACAATGTCCAAGATCAAGTAACACCTCACCGAAAAAGGTTAACACTTGAATTAAGCTCCTTAGCTCGTCAGAAGCAAGGATTCAAGAATGCGTGCCCTTTCCAGACTTGGGGCATCAAAATTTGGTTAGGTTACTGAGAAACCCTAATCATTAGTGCTTTGGTTATCTATTTTTGCTTAGCACTGCGCCACGCACAACGCATCCCAAAAAGGGGCATCTATAGACACCAAAACAACACCAATCCGATTATGTGACGACAAGCACTGATCGAATTGACATACATAGCCCCTAGGGCAGCCCCTAGAGGTTAAAAAGTGGTCCTAACCACTCCCACAGTAGTTTTGGAAGGTCAAAGGTCAATTTGGCACCTTTCAGGCACTCTGCTCCCTACTCGTTCCACCCTGGGACGATTACAAATTGGTATTCGTCCCACCCCAGGATGATTAGCAGCATTCGCTCCAGGGTGGGGCGAATAGCAGGTTTGATGGGAAAAAGGTCAAACCTTGACAAATGGCAGCTCAGATCCACCACTCAACTCCACCTTCAATGCATGGGAGTGTGAGTGAGCATTTTTGAGCTCAAAGAGGCAGTCATGGAGCCCTTAATCAGGGAGGAATCTTCTCTCCCCGACAAGGCATGATGGCCAAGTGGCGCCTCTGCATGCTCATTCACAAGAGACCCTCGGGTCTATAAAATGGTGAGTCTTCTCACCCCAAAAAAGGATAGAGCAGGAGCATTTGGAGCAACGGAGTGCTGCCGAATTACATCCTCACCCATCGCTTGTGCTTCTTACATCCTTGATCTCTCTTTTGGAAGGGAGGTTATTGGGTGATCATTGGAAGCGCAATCTGGACCCAAAACCTGAAAATTTGGCCACAATACCCCACCCAATTTTCTGACACAACCCCCTAGGAGGTTTTGGACCCATCCCAAGTGGATTGGTGCCGAAACCAAGCCCCAAACGATGGGCGTCCTGCCCCCGGGTGCCCCCCGCACTGCTGCAGTCCTAATCGCCCCACCCCGAAGTGATTAGAAATCTATAGTAGATTTCTTTACTGTTTCATTTGCATTTCATTTTAGGTCACTCATATAGGCTGCCATTCAAATTTCATGTCATTCTGATGAATATTGGTTGTGTTTTCAATGTTTTTCATTTTCATTAACATACAGGGATCATAATCAGATACAAGACGATCGAGGAAGAATTTGCAAAATCTGACCTTCTGGGTCATCTCAAAATGCCCCATTTTGCCTAACCCCAACTTTGTAGGTGTTTTGGAGGCCCCTGGATGGGACATTTAGGAGGTCACTTTCTGACGTCTTGTGACAGTCCTAATCGTCCCACCCCGGAGCGATTAGAAATTTGTGGTAGATTTCTCAACTGTTCCTTTTGCAGTGTGTTCTTGGTAATTTTTTCATGCCTCTGTCCAAATTTTAGCTCATTCTGATATGTTTTGATTATAGTTTTAATTATTTTATGCATGCATTAACCGGAGGCCTTGGGGATCTCATGTTTCCCTCCATCCGTAGGTGCTTTTAATCATTTTCTATTTTTCTGAATGCAGGATCTCAACACTGGAGGGGCAGCAAGGAAGCACAGATGCATTCAAGCAAGTGGCGGTGACGTTTGGCCCACCCATTTCACATGTGGGCACGCGAAAGAAAGTGTACCATCCGTGGTGTGACAAAACTATGTTTAACGCTCCTAGCCCCTGAAAATGGAGGAGACGTATTGTAACCTGATCTCAAGAAAATTAATAAAATAAAGGGCTGCACTTTACATTTGCTTTACATCTCATTTCATTTCACTTGTTTTCCCCTTTTCATGCATTTTCGTTCCTAGGACTTAGCGTTACGTTTTGCTTTTGTTTGCATCGCACCCGGTACGCCATTTTGCTTCCGTATCCTCGTGCTTTTAGATTCTATTCCAATATAAATTTTTTATCCATCCATAGTGAACCTCAAATTTTATTTTCATAATGTATTTAGTTTGGTCTTCTCACAAAGTCTGCAACTTAGATATGTTCTTAATTTTATCTTAGACTTTTCATTTGTTTTTATAGTCCTATATGTAAATGAGTTTTGAGCCTCCTTAAATTCATTAATGGTTGCAATAATTAAAAATATAGCAGTATGTGGTGGACCATTTTGTGCTATATTTCTATAGCTAGGATGGCACCTACACCTAGAGTTGCACTCAGAAGGGTGCCTACACTCATAAGTGGCACCTACACTTAGAATGATGCCTACACTTAGAAATGGTACCTACATTTAGAGTTGCACTTAGAAGAGCACCTATACATAGAAGAGTGCCTACACTGAAAATAGATACCTACACTCAAAAGGGTACCAACACTCAAAAAGAGCACCTACACCTAGTGTAGTACCTACACCTAGAGCTACACCCAGAAGAATACCTACACCTAGAGCTACACTCAAAATAGTGCCTACACCCAAGAGGTACCTACACCTAGGAGGTGCCTACACCCAGTGATGCCTACACCTATGCATGCACTCAGAGAGGTACCTACACCCAGTCAAGCACATGAATACTGGTGCCTACTTTCAAGTTTTCAATGGCAAAGACTATTTTTAAAAATATTGAGCAACTTTTATTAAAAAATTATTTAAATCTCTTCCTTTGTGAGTTGTCCAGATTCTGTCAAATCTATAAAGTAGGTGAGAAATTATGTAAATTCAGGAAAAACCAAAAGGCTGGTAGGAAAAATATCTTATACATTTGAGAATTCGATGGAAAAATATGCAATCTTGTTGTGGAAAATAGAAGACCTAGGAAGCATGCCTAGGGGTTAGTTTTAAGGCAAAGGGCTATAGAAGTATGGTAGTGTTAGTGGTTTGGTGGTTGCCAAATGTATCAATGAGAGCTTTGTAATGAGAAATCATAGCTTAACTACATGTTGATAGTTCAGAGCTTTTAATATTACTGGTATCGAGAAAAGAGTGTTGGTTTGTTTGCATGGGTGGGTGGTCAAGTATTGATATAGCCTATAGGAAGTTATGAATGTGGCCATCTGTCATTTTTGAATTTGAATTGTAAGTCATGCAAACTATTTTGTATATAATATTGTCGCATGCACCTTGTAATACGTTGTTGATTCACCACCATATTTTGCTAACCTTTGTAACATTATAGAATTAATACAAAGACTAATTTGGTTGTATTTTGTGTATATTTAGTTGGGGTTGAATTACATGTGGCATTGGCCCTTGGTTCACCTTACCTTACCTCTTACAATTATTTCAGGATCTATTTTATGTTTCATGTGTGTTGCATTGTATCTCCACAGAATTAATACAAATATTTTTTAAGTTGTATTCTATGTATCTTTAGTTTGGTGGAATTTTATGTGGCATTGGCCCTTTGTTTACACAAACCTTACCTCTTATAGGTGTTTTATGATCTATCTTATGTTTCATATTTGTTGCATTGTGTCTTACAAGTTTTAGTGGATCATTCAACCATTTTTTCTTGGTGCAATCACCTCATTTTTCATTTGTTGTATTTGTTTTTCTAATTTTGTTTTTCTTCTTCCCTTTTCCCTTTTCTATCACGCCTATTATTTTATTTAATTATAATCAAAGTTTAAGTTTCAGTCACAAACAAGATTGATTATGTGAGAATATGAACAATGAAAGTTTTAATAACTAGTCCAAGTTTCAAGTTTCATTTTAGTAAGCTGGATTTTCTTTTCATTTGCTTTGGTAAATAATACATGTTTTAGTAAGCCAAAATTTATTTATTTTTTATTTGATACAATTCAGCATGCAATTTTACTTATGTTCTAGTTTATGTTATTTTTTCCTTAATATCGTGAAATCCACAAGCAAAAGGGAATTTCAGACAGGAATATTAAAGAACAAAAATAAAGAAGGATATAATAATTAATAGGAATTTAATAATTTACTATTTGGTTATTGTAGGCCCAAAATGGCCACATACTTAGGAAACTTTTGAAAATTTTGCCTAAGGCATGAAGATCTCATTCTGCACACTTTGTAGTGTATTTTGGAGCGGATCCGCAACAAAGGCCACAAATATGCCCAACACTTAATAAATTTTTGCACTTGGAGAAATTCCGCATAATTTCTTATGTTCTTGGCTTCGAACTAGCGACATTCCCCGAATCCATAAAATTTTTTTAAGAAGGATGATGTCAGCATAAAATAAGTATGGATTAAAGACCACTTCATATTCTTTGATATCGTTTGAGCGGCTAAGTGTTGGAGAGCCCGATTCTGGAGAGCGCACATAACATTTTTGCCCAGAATGGTGATAGAAGGTGGAAAGCTAAGTATGCGAGATGCGAATTCATGATGAAGGGTATTTTTGACTAACTATCTTCTGGAATGGCGACAAGAAGCATTTTATTATGAACCCAGTGAGAAATGGAGGAAGAGTCACTTTACATTACATTAGGTCCGGAATGGTGTTCGCAGGACAATACACTTGCTTAGGTCAACAATGGAATCCGTAGAATTATCGAAGGAGATATGACGTCACCACCTTTTTTGTGCAGATTGGTGAATGCTTAATCACCAAATAAGAAAAATGAAGGATAAGGAGCGGATTTCATCCCACTTCACTTTCAAAGCATTTTAGTGTCGGATTGGTGTTCTACAGTTTCTGAAGCATGAAAGGTGATGTCATCAATTTTTAAAAGCAAAATGACACTATGTTCTCCCCTGCCATTATATCAAGCTTATGTCAGATTAAATCGTAGCCATACGATGGGGGAGATCGACAGTTGAGATTTTGCCAAGAATTTTGAAGCGTATAAAAGCAATTTATCACTGGAGTTAAAATAGTCAATTGAAGGAGGAAGTTGAAGCATCGAGGATTTCAAGAAGATAAGAACCAAATACGGTTGTAGATCAATGGTGAAAGAAGGTTTTCAAGATTGATAAATGATGTATATGCAATCTCTAACATCCAGAACTCCAGTTAACATCGAACAACCAACAAATTACAGAGGTTTCAAGCTGCCATGGTGGTCCACTTGCAATGTATTTCCCAGAGGTTGAACCAGTAAGAGAATGCCAACAAGAACTCTCAGCTGAGCTATTAAAATTTGATCTTTGTAATGTTCCTTATTATTTTGATTTTGAAAAACTATAAATAGAGGTCAAACCCTCATTTTCAAGGGTCAGCTCTAGTGTGTTTGCCTATGCTACTATAAATATTCCCAAGGGCTAACGAAAGGAGCATTATATTTATTTTTACCTCAAATTTTGAGTCTTCATAATTCGATATTAGAGGTTCGAATTCTTTAGTTGTATTTTTGCGAATACTTGAATGGTTAGTTTGTGCTAAATTAATGGATTACTAACTGCTAGGGTAGTTGAAATCTACTTCTAAATTATATCTTTGTTGCTAGGGAGTGAATTTCTTTTGCACTTGATTACTAAAACTGAAATTGATGTTGCACACTAAAATGTATTCTTGTCGGTGTTGACTTCTTGACATCAATGACAACAAAACCTGCTCATATTGCTCATATTTCCAATAATCTCTCCCTTTGTCATTTATGGAAACCCAATTACCTTTTACCATTTCCTTAACCTTTTTTTGTTTTGCTCCCCCTGGTAAATTGCTCCCCCTAACTCAATGATCCCCCCTTAAATAAAATATCTCCCCTTACTCAAATCTCTCCCCCTTTGACATCAATGGCAAAGGGTCATTTTTGGGGATCGAGTATAAAAATGGAGGGTCTAATCTAAGACTCTTAGATTAGACCCTCCTCCACCTCCTATTGAGGTGGTTAATTTTGGGGTGGGAGTATTTTTGCTCTCAACTCACATTGATCTTTACCTTTGTCCAATTTCCTTCTCATCTGGTGCTTCTGATTCCTCTGACTATTCATATTCTTGCTTGTTTATGGAATTTCTACTCTACACCACTTTGTTGTATGTCCATCATTATTGCACTTATAACACTTAATGTTATTATTCCTTGGAGGTGCAAATGTCTTAGTATTTATTTTGGTAATTTCATATCTATTCCTATCATGAACCCTACAATTCATTGCCTTGTGACCAAATTGATTACAAGAGTAGCAACACCCTTGAAAAATAAATCTATTTTTGAAACTTCTATATTCTTGTCTTTCATGTGTCCTACACTGAGAAACTTTGTGCCCAAACCTATGATATGAGAATCATCATCCATTGAAATCACCTTGCCTTGACCTCATTGGTCTCTTAGTCTCTTTTATCCTATGCTGGTTCTTGTTCCATCTGTTCCTCTTTTGTGCATTGTTCCTTTTCTTGTTGAACTTTCTATTGTCCAACTCATCCTTAGAAGTCTCGCTCTCTCTTACACTATCTTCTTCTGAAGTTTCTTCTTCTTCAAAACTTGAGGTTGACTCCTCTCCTCGTTTCTTTTGTACATGTTCAAAACCAAGACCTATTTTATTTGTTGATCGTCTTTATACCTTGATCATCTAATCTACGATATTTGAGCTCTTTTCAAACCTGTGTAACCTGTCCTTAGACTCTTTTATTTCTTCCCTTAGTAGAGCCAGTTCATGTTCTAACCTTTAACATTCTAATACCTTTGCTTCTAACTTATCTTAAAACTTTATTATCTTAGTCATTGACTTATTTAGATCCTCTATAATTTTTCCTTCTCTTCATCACATTCTTGAAACTGAAGCTTAAGTTGGGATATTTGCTTTCTTACCTTCTTTAATGGATCAAGAGAATGAATAATTTCACCTTCAAGATCAACTCCTATTTTTTATTCTTCCACTATTTGTTTACCTTTGAAAACATCTTCATTGTTTTCTGACTTGTCTTCTATAGGATTACCTCCTTCTTCTTCTAATGTTATTAGAAGATTATCCTCTGGTCCTTCAAGTGTATCTTCATATTCATCACCACTGAAACTAAAGCCACTCTTTATACAACTATCTTCAATATGACCAAATTTACCACATCTAAAACACTTGAAAAGTATTGGTGACCTTTCCCTAACCATTTCTTTTTTTTTGTTAGAAGTAGAACTTCATCTTTATCATTATCTGAGGAACTATTATCACTATAACTTGAGTACTTATTTTCCTTGTTTGCATAGTAACTCTTCTTGTGTCTTTGGAAGAACTTATTTCCTTTCTTGCCTTGACCATCCTTATTTTTATTTTGGTACCTATATTTTTCTGATTCCTTATTCTTATGATCCTATTTTTCTTCATCATTACTATTTCTAGATTCTTGAAAATCAGTTACATAGTGACCATACTTTCCACAATTGAAACATCTAACAAATTTCATATCTTTAAATCTTCTTGGATCCTTTTTCCTTCTGCCATAATTTGCTTCTTCATTTTCTTGGGCTTGAACCCTTAATCCCGAGTTCTCCCTTTTTAATTCTTTGAGATCAATACTAAGTATTTTATATTTTTTCTCTTTTACCTTTGATTTTTCAACCATATCTTTTTCAGAACCATTCTCTAGGACTTCAATTTTGAAAGTATCATATTCATCCTCACTGCTACTAAAACCATTGCAATAACCTGCATCATGATCGAGTTGACCACAAATAAAAAATTCTTCACCTTCTTGTGGCCAATAAGCTGCATGGTGTCCTGTATCCCTACATCTGGTACAAAAATTTATCAATATAGTTATTTCTCCACTGCTTGATTCATCTCTTGAATCTATTTCCATTTTTCCTCCCAACACAATAAAATTAAATTCATATTAATTTTGTTTCATGACCATGTGTGTTCTTTTCTTCTTGTGTCTCATGGTTCTAATTTTTCCTTTATTTGCTATTTGTATTCTTGCAAGATCTTCCTTCGAGTTGTTAAACCTTTTCTGAAGGAACCAACCCTAATACCAGTTGAAGAACACAAGCTTATACTAAGAATGGGGGTGAACAATATAAGATAACTTTTTATTTTTCTTTCCAAAATAGTAATATCAAATATTATCACTGGAAATATCAATAGCATAAAATAAATCAATGCACAAATCATCACACAAAATAGAGACACCAATTTAACGTGGTTCACCCAATGTGGGCTACTCCATGGAGAAAATATTTCACTAAAATTTTCTCAAAAAATATCTTGAAAATATTTCTCTATTACAATATTTATGGACCTGTGTCCAAAGGAGACACCAATACCCTAATCAAGTTCATGGATCTCTATCCATAAGAGAACTCCTCCTCTACTCTGGCTAGTGATATTCTAGAAGAACTGCTACCTCCACTGCATTGGCTAATGGATCTCTATCCATTGAAGACTCATGTCCTCACTCAGAAGACCTATCCTCATGGCCCTGGATGATGTACCCCTATCCACTGGTATCATCCTCTATACTCTGTCACCTCTAAATCTTGCTCTTGTTGTATCAAATCTGCACTAAATAGAGTCCTTCGGTCTAGCACAAATCTGCTCAATCTCTATCTCTGGTTTCGCATAAATATGTCCTCAAATTTGCACCAAACTTTATCCTCAAATATGCACTAAACACAGTCCTTCGATCTAGCACAAATATACTCAATCTCTATCCTCAAGCCTTAACACAAACCTTGACTCAAAAATAAATCAACTCTACTAGATCTGCTCTAAATCTTAACTCAATATTTAAACAAATAACTCAATCAACTCTATTCTCAAGTCTTCTCAAAGACTTGTCTCAACTCTACATTGTAAGATTCCACAAAATCTCACACTAATCTGTCCACAAGTCCTCTCTAGAACTTGTCCAATCTACTCTCAATATTTGTCTTCAAATCTATATTGTAAGCTTCCACAAAATCTCACACCAATCTATCCACAAGTCTTCTCAAAGACTTACCTCAAATCTGCTCAACAAGTTCTTACTAGAACTTGTCCAATCTGCTCAACAAATATTCACCAAGACTTACCATAAATATACTCAACAAGTCCTCACTAGAACTTGTCCAATCTCATAGAAACATATAGAGAATTTTTAGAGACTCGATATGCTTCACACTCACAAAAATGCTCAATCACTTTATCTCTCTCTCTCTCTACCATAGAAACATATAGAGAATTTTTAGATACTCAATATGCTTCACACTCACAACAATTCTCAATCACTTTCAATCTCTTTCTCAAATCAATTCATAATATAGAATAATTTGTTTCACAAAATTAGAGCTATCACTTCAACACTTCCACTTGACTAGGCTCAACCAACTTCACTCAATAAATCACTCAATGAAATACTTCTTACTTACAAACCCTAGTCCAAGCATATGAACACTCACTCAATCATTTCCAACAATGCTTATCGAATAATCTCACATAACAGTGATACTCATGTGCTTGAACAAACCCTTGTTCAAGATAGTTCTCAACTTCACATAAAAATGATACTCATATTCTTTAACAAACCCTAGTTTAAGCATATGAAAGCTTACTTAATATTTCTAATAATGCTTATCAAATAAGGTTTTATGATCAACTCTCACTTAGAAAAACTTTAACCATGCAAACTCAACAATTCTTACCAAACAATATTTTTCAATCCAAATTAGCATTCACCACATTCAATACAACAATATTTTTCTCACAAGAAAGATTTACCAATACCTTTTATTTTGATGGAGATATATCTTCAAAACCTATTTTAACCACAATTAAAATTTCCTTTACCAATACTAGGGTTAGGTTGCCACAACCTCTCTCAAGATCTCCACAAAATAATTTTCACAAAGATTATTTTTCATAAAAAATAATAAATCCCTTTTGTACACCTTATAATCTCCAAACTCACAATATTTAATTTAATAATTTCACCATAACACTACACTTAACAAAAATTATAGCAAAGTCCTTATACACCTTATAATATCCAAATTTATAAACTCTAATCACCAAAAATTAAAATAAAATATTTAATTTTTAACCCCCTTATATCTCCCTCAAAAAAATTAATCAACTTCTATTTTCCACATCAAAGCGACCTCCAAAATTACAACCTTAGCAAGAGAAAAATCGGTGCATACCTTATTTAACCCAGAAAAATACTTTCGGTGGGTTTTGAACACCTAATCTCACCACTCTGAGCACCTTAGCAAGATGTGCGCCCACCGCATGGGCTACAAGACCTCATGGAACCAAAGGTGCACAACTTTTGCCTTATCTTTCGCTTCCTTCGAATGCATAAACCAATAAAACCTTCTTCGCTTCGCAAAACACAAAACGGTGGGATTCGATACCTGCACTTCATGTTCGCCAATGACTTGGTACCTCCCTTGCTACCAATTGCGCTACAAAGCACTTTGGGATGTAAAAAAAAGTCTCTCCTCCTTGTCCTATATGCTGCCATGCTTTATTTTCAAAACACATGATCGCTTGTTTTCTCAATGCGCACACAAATTTATTTTGATCATGGATAAGGATATTTACCAAAATTTTACCCCATTTTATATGCATTAGGCTATGTCTTTGATGACATCAGTGATAATTCAAAAATTTGAATTATAAACTTTATAACCCTATATTTAGGGTTTTAATTAATTTATAAATTAACTTATAATTAAATTATAATTAATTTATGATGAGCAAGTTTGGCTTCAATGATCGGTGGGTTACCCTTATTTTGGATTGCATTTCTTCAGTTTGGTGCTCTATTCTAGTGAACGGATCGGTGTTTGGATTTTTTAAGTCTCACCGTGGCTTGAGGTAAGGCGATCTGCTTTCCCCCTTCCTCTTCCTATTTGTGGTAGAGGCTTTGGGGAGAGCGATTGGAAGGTTGATCGGGGAGGTGGGCCTTCGTCCAACTCTCCCATGTCTGCATGTATCTCATCACCAATTTTCTAATAACACTCTGATTGCTAGTGGTGCATCGGTCTTTTTCACTCGAGATATTAAAAAGATCTTATTACGTTATGATAGGGCTGCTGGTCAGGAGATCAACTTTGCAAAGAGCTTTCTCTACTTTTTTAACACTCTAAAAGCCAGGAAATCAAATATTATGAATATACTCAATTTTAGGATTGCCACGTTGCCAGCGACCTATCTTGGACTGCCTCTCTTCATGGGGAGAATGAAAGACTCACTGTGGGACCCTTTGATTGAAATAATCCAACGTAAAATAGCCTCTTGGAAAGGGGTGTTTCTGAGCCAAGCAGGGAAGGCGATACTTGTTCAAAGCATGCTCCAGAGCATACCCATTTATTTCATGTCCTTATTCATGCTCCCTGCTAAAGTAACGGATAAAATTGATCGTATTTGTAAAACATTCCTTTGGGCTGGATCGGATTTAAAAGGCAAGTATCACTTGGTCACTTGGGATCAAATTTGCAAGAGGAGAAATGATAGGGGTCTTAATTTGAAAAGAGCAACACTTATGAATAAAGCCTTGGTTGGTAAATCAAGGTGGTTGGTTGCTTCGAACGTCAAGAGACCTTGGTGTTCTATCCTTAAAGTGAAATACAGATCTAATTATTTCTTGTCAAACAATCTCTCCCCGAGAGGCTCCATTTTTTGGAGAAGCTTAACGAATATTAGGGACTTTGTGAAGGCTAAAAGCAGGTGGATCATTGGTTATGGGAGAAACATCAAGTTTTGGGAAGACCATTGGTTGAGGGAAGAGCCGTTATTGGATGACCCAAATCTCAGGGCTCTTGCTTTGAAAGTGATGGAGGAAGGTGAAATTTGGGTTTCCCAATATATGTCTATTGTCAATGGTAGGCATTCATGGAATTCTCATCCCTATTGGGTGTCCAACCAGAATGATTTGGTTAGTTGGCAGAGAATTTTAGTGGAACTTAATAGGTATGTGATCAGACAGGACAATTCTAGAGACCGTTTGATTTGGAGTGGGGATGCTAAAGGTGACTTTACTGTGAAATCAGCTTATTCCTTTCTTATCCTGAAAGATGAGGCTCCTTTTTTAGCGAATCTTATTTATATTAAAAGACTAATCCCAAAGATCAATATTTATTTCTAGTTGGCGGCTCAAAATAAAATACTTTCTTTGGATAATCTTCGAAAGAGGGGTCGCATTATGGTGAACAGATGCTATCTATGCAAATCATACTAGGAATCCACATAACATCTACTCCTTAGATACATGTTCACATGGCAGGTATTTATGTTTATTTTTAATTGGTTTAACATTTATTGGGTGGGTACGTCGATGGACAACACCCTTCAATGGTGTTTGTCATTTGTGTTCCAATGACTACCTTGGTTGTGGAAAATTATTCTTCCCCATGTGTGGTGGGGGGTGTGGAAAGAAAAAAATGCTCGTGCTTTTAATGACATTGAGACCGATGCTTTGTCAAGGTGGGTACTAACATCATTAACAGAGTGTCAAACAATATCTTGGCTACCTTTGTGGGTAAACGGCCCTAGTCACCCTCCTCCTCTGACGAAGTTGATTTGGAATTTAAATTTGGTTGGAGCCCTCTTCCTCACTCCCCCCCGAACCTGATCCTAGAGTAGGAATTAAGTGGGCCCATATGAATCCCAATTGGCCAAAACTCAACTTCGATGGGGCCTCAAAGGGTAACCCCAGCAATGTTGGAGCAAGCGGTATTATGTGAAACGAGAATGGCGACATCCTCATGGCATTTGCTAAACCCTTTGATTCCCAATATTCACACTTCATGGAGGCTCATGCAGCTTATATGGGGGTGAAATTGTTAGCAGATGTTGGCTATCAAAATGTGGAAATCAAAGGTGACTCATTGAACATAATCAAGATGCTCAAAGGGGAGTGTACACCTAGTTGGAACGTTCTCAATCTTATTACCGAAGCTAGGATATTTTTGTACGCTTTTGATCAGGTGATTATTCGCCATGTATTCTGTAAGGGGAATGCACTGGTCGATATGTTTGCCAACCGTGGTGTCCACTGTGTTGCTTTTTCGGTGTGATAAAATGATGTCCCGAATAATGTAGTCTCCCTTGCTAGGAAAGAGGCTCATGATGCTTTGTTTTTGTAAGGAGGAGTCGGACATCCCTTTGGCTCTCGTTGGAAGGGGTGTTCGGTCTCGCTTTACCCTTTGACTGGAGTTTGTTAGAGTTTGTTTTACCTTCAAAGCGTTGTGCTTTTCTAAGTTCTCTCTAGAATAATTATGGTTATTAGGAATTAAACTCTCTCGGTTATTCCTAATAGGTATAATATTTTGGAGATTGTTATTATGGTTGAGAGTTTGGTTGTATGTATAACATTGTAGGGACCCTTTCAAAACCCTCTCTTTAAATTAATACCAAAAAAACAAATTATAATTAATTTAATAACTTGAAAAGTTAATTAAATTAACTTATAAATTAAATTATAATAAAACTATTATAATTAATTAAATCTCTGGGTCTTCCACCTTTAATATTATAATAAATTATTATAATATTATTTTTCTTAGGCCTTCCTTTTACCCTTTAAACCTCATCTGACCACCTGAGAGAACACTTCCTTTTGCACTTGATTATTGAACCTGAAACTTATGCTACACATTAAAACTAACGCTTGCCGGTACTGACTTATTGACATCAATGACAACAAAATCTGCTCATATTGCTCATATTTCCAACAGAAGGTATGGTAATATTGTTGCAGGACTAATAAGGAGCTAAGGACATACCAGGGTCCTCTATTAAGCACTTTCTTAGCATGTTCCACTTCAGCAAAATGAAAAAGGAAGAAACCCTTAGTGAGGTTCTGCACATTAACACATTGCATATCATAGGGTTACTAGACTTGCTGGACCTAGTGACGAATCAAGGATTCTATAGGAATACGTCCAAGAAAATATCCCACTAAATGGGTGTTCTCATACCACTCACATGCTTTGTTAAAATCAACATCAAGAATGATAACATGAGGGACATAGTCATTACCTCGTGGTACACTTTCACTACCATCCTTCAAGGATGTTTTCGGACCACCATTTTGTGCTCTGATAGTTCCAGCAGCAACTGAAGCTGCAGTATGAGCAACATACATTAAAAAGAACCAAACCCCACCCGAAGGTGGAATTTATGCAAATACATGGCAATAAAACCCATAAAATTAGAATTAATGAGGCGGATTGAAACAACAAGCACACATACAGACCTCCTCAACTCTATACAGTTTAAACTTAAGTATAAACTTTAAATTTAGATATATTCTTATAAAGTTTAAATTTATTATAATTTTTTTAAGTAACTTTAAATTTTTAAAAATAAATTTTAAATTTTAAACTTTAAACTTCATGAATGATGTCAATGGCTATTTGATGGATACAATATAAATTCTTTTTTATTTATTTTTCATAAAAATATACATATATAAATGTATATTTTAATTAAAAAAATATCTACACCTGCACCCGAAAAACCTTATTTTTTATAGGGACCACACCCTCACCTTTACCCAAAAACCTAGTAACCTTATTTTTAAGAATTATAACCTTTTTAAAAAAAATTACATAGTTTTAACCTTTAATATTTTTTTAATTAAAATTATTTCTATGTTAAATATATAACTAAACAATTATTTTACTTTAATAAATTTATTAAATTACAAAATTTATTATAACTATTTTATAAAGTATATAAAAAATTTAGAATTTAATCAAACTTATAAGATTTTAAACTAGTTAGACACCCTTCACAACCAAAAAATCAATATACACTTATATTTTTTGCATTATTAAAGCAATTATTTTGTTAATTGATCCCTAAGATAGTCTAGCCATAATATAATTAATAATACATTAATTGTTTTTAAAATTGCTTTAACCTTATGTTATTCCTAGACTTTGACATACCATGAATCAACTAATTTTACCATCTTAAGATATTTAGAAGTATTAAGGCACTTTTATGTCTATATATTAATCATATGATCACTCTTCCAATGACAACTTGAAATTTGATTGTCTTACATTTTTTTTGGTATTATTATGAAAGGAGGGTTTTGAAAGGAATACCTCAACATTTTACATCAACTCCCCTATGGGAGATAGAACATAAAATACAGTTGTGCAAACTAGCCACCCTAGCGCAGAAGAAAGGACACAAAATATAAACATAAACACCACATGGAAACAATGCCAACATCAAAAACAAAAAGGTGGATCCACAAACCAAACAATAAAATTAGAGGACGAGATGAACATCACAATTGTAGGGCATGACATTCCAACAATTCAAATTACCATAAGTGCCAGCAGTTTCAAAATAAAGGTGATGTAACATATTGAAATGTCATTGATTGGATTCCTAATAGACTTTAAGAGAGTTCTACATTAAGAAGATTTAGGATATTTGTAGGAAAGTTATTTCTCCACACTATAAAGCTAGGAAGGTTGGTTCCAATATTGGCTAAATAGTCAGCAAGTGAATTACCCTCCCTCATAATATGTGACACCCTAAATTTATTTAAACCTTGGAGGTACCTTCTCGACTCCCACATCATATTTATGATTTTCCAGCTAGGATCAACAGTGGAATTAAGAATATTAATCATATTTTTTGAGTCCCTTTCAATCTCAGCATTCAAATATCCCAAATCAACCAATATTTTAATGCCTTGGAAAGTGGTTCGAGCCTCCATAAAGTGGGAAGTTTGGGATGATAAATGCTCACAATATGATGCAATAAATTTTCCCATGTTGTTCCTAATGATTCCACCCACCCCAACGATCCTATGATTATCTTTTGATACCCCATAAAAGTTTAAATTGAGCCAACCAATGGGGGGTGACCATCTCACATTATTCCTTGGATTCAGAATAGGAGGCCTAAGTTCAAACCTAGAAAATCCCATATTAACTTCCATTAGAACTTTAGTAGGAGAACTCTTCAAGAAATTTCTCCCCAGATCAGGAAATTCATTGGTAATATTTTCAATTGAACTTCATAAAATTTTGAGACCTATTCTAAGGGTATCTCCTTTGTAGTTTTTAAAATCCCTAGCATTCTGTTATTTTCAAATGCCCCAAAAAATATGTGGTATGAGGAAGCTCCACAAATGAGTAGATGACTCCCAATCAGCTTCACACAAGTAGTATCTATTAACAATTTGCATATATCTCTTAAGCAAATTCCCAATGGAAAGAATATTATTAAAGCTGGCTAACAAAAAAAGTTGATTTTAGAATTTAGTCATTTCAACCACATTCTCCTTACCGAAAAAAATCACGAAGCATCATATTAAGCTTAAAATTCACTTATTCTTTGTACTATCAAGATGATTTTCTCAATAGCTTAAAATCAAATCATCTTGAAACCACAAATGTTCCTCACATTGAAGAAGCTTAAAATTTTAAATTCTTTTGAAATTTTATATTATTTATTAAAATAGAAAAATAATTTTAATTATTATTAGTATGATTCAAATAAAATTATAGTTTGCTAAAGTTATGTATACCTTTTATTAGCAACCACTTTCGTCAAAATAACAAAACATTACATTTCTTATTAGATTAATTAAATCATAACTAATATTTTTCTCAAACATATTCTTCATTTAACTTTTTTATCAAAAACACTTTTTTATCTTCCTCAAATTGCTATGCTTTAGTGAGAAACTCATCGATACCATTTCTAGTAAGATATAAAATATCCATTGTCAAGTAGTCATATACTCATCATCTTGTCATAATAGTAAAAGCATATCATATACAATGCTACTAAGGATGAATAAAAGTTAATAAGCATTTCTTAATATTACCAAAAAAAATAAAATTTAATAAGCATTTGACTTATTCTTTGTACTTTCAAGATGATTTTCTCAATAGCTTCTTAAAACATTTTCACTTTGTTTGCAAAAAAATATAATATAATAGAAGGATTTTTAACATCCACTAGGCTAAAAGAAACCTATGGGATAGGAACTTTACCAAGAATAATGATAACCAAACCCAAAATTTGATCCAACTATTTTTATTTCTGTAATGTTGATCTTTTGTTGTTGATATCATTAATGAATTATCCTACTTTATCTACTCTCTTCTTTTTTAAAAGTTCTTATAATGATTTCACTAATGGAGTATTGACATAGCTAACTTGAATATCAATATATGTTTTGCATTCCAAAATTGAATAATTGTCTTAATTATCCCTAATGTACAAGAGATACATATCCTTTTCTCATTCTTTTTTCAGTCTCTCCCTTCTATCTATTTCACATCTATATTTGTGTGAGTTAGTACTTAATTAGGCCATAAGCTCCTTTCATCTTCAATTGATACCCATTTTGATGGTGATTGTATGTAGAGTTAAATTTATAAAGCTAATATTCTTGATTTTCGACCTAAAATATATTATTATATAAGTACTTTGAATTTATATTTTTTTTCTTGAAAAAATTCATAATTATATATTAAGTAAATATAAATTTACATTTTTTCATATGCCTCTGCATGTATTCAAAATTTCAATAGATATAAAAATCAAGATATTTATACATCATAAGGACAAGGGGGCTTCCGCTTTAGCTCTGAGCAGGAGACCCTCTGTCTTCCCCTATTTGATCTGGCTATTCCTTTTGGTTTGAATGCTCTACTTCAGTGGTTGGCGGTGTCTTTTACTAAGCAAGGGGTCTTTCTAGTTTGTTATGAATTTATTGGATGCTCTGTAAGCCATTGTAGATCCGTCTGACGTCCCTGAGAGGGATAGAGCTATATGCTGACCCAAATTGCAAGGGTGATTTGGAGCTTTTGTTGTGGTGCAAAATGTTCTGGTTGGTGGTCTCCTATTTGGATTTAAATATGCATTCTGGTTTGGTGAGCGTCATATCTGGTTGGATTGGATGTAAGTTGGGGATCTTGGTCAGTTAGCTCTACATATCTTATAATTTTAGTTTGCCACTATATATCTTATCAAGTTCCCTGAGGGGGATAGGTCCAAATGTTGATCCAAACCCACAGGGGATGATTTCAGGGTGTTGCTATTGCAGTAGTTTCTAGCTGCTTTCCTTGGCTAACATCGAGTCAGGTTTTCGGGTGCTCCAGCGGTTTGGTGGTGTTTGTGGCTACAAAGTTTATTTCTCCAGATATTCCTTACATGGAGCTTCTCGCGTGTGTGCTTGAAGTTTGACACTGGTTGTTCTCAAAATATTTGTAGTGACCATCTGTGCTTTGAAGTGATTTTCACTGTAGGGTCCTAGCTTTCGAATTTCGCTTGGGGTTTTTTCCCTTTTTGAGGAGGTGTTTTCAAATTGCAATTTCTCCTGCTCTCTAGTGGTTTATTCTTTCCAAAATGATGTTTCAATTTAAATATTCTCTGGTTTGACCTTGGTTGTCCTTCTTGGAGCCCCGGTTATGTGTGGGTTTCTGGGTTTCTCGTTTCGTGAGAGTTGGTTATTTTTTGTAGGTGGGTTTGAGCAGGGTGTAAATTTTCTCCTAAATCTTTACTTCTCCTTCCTATTTTGCTGTTGGTTCCATCAGTGCATGGGATTGTTAGATTTGTATAAATAACGGATGATTTAATCTGCGTGAGCTAATGTGAGTGGATGTTGTATGCAGAAGAAATTTAAGGGACCTTAGTATCGTTGGTTTGTTTCCTCTACAGGTGTCCCAGTTTCCAATTTGAGCAATATTATATATTTAAATTTATGTTGCTCGTTCTTCTTTCTTTTTGGCTTCGTTGGTGAGTGGGATTGATAAATCTGTTAATATGGCGGATGGTATGCTTCTACGAGAGATGGTGTGAGCTATTGGTGCTTTCAGTAGTGATGTAGGGGACCGTTTCGGTGGGTTTCACTAAAGGGTTCCCGGTTTTCATAGCCGGTTTGAGTAAGATTTTCAATTTTCAAATTTTAAATCCCTTTCTGCTTGTTGTCATTTTTAGGCAGTACCTTCATTGCGATTGTTGGTTTTTTTTGTTGGCTATGATGGGTGGTGTTTTACCCTTTCGGGGTGTGATTGGCTCTTGTTAGAGTTGTTGTTGAAGGTTGAGGGATGCCTTTCAAAACCCCCAAATAGAAATTTGGACGAATTGCAATGCATTGCCTTTATTGAACTCTTGTACTAAGCACATACATGGATCAATCTAAAGTGTCTCATTTGAGTGTTCATTTGCTTCCCTATTTAATTCTCTAGAAATATGTCAAAACATAAAAGTTTCACTTCGATCCACAATTTTTATTTGAGAGAAGATGGGTTGTAGAATCACATTTTCCATCCTAAAAACATCAAGCATCCAGTTATTACCACCTACAAGTCTTCATATATTTAAATTTTTTGCATTCCTTTTGATTCTGAATTTGAAGGTCATAATTTTAGCATAATTATTAGAACCTTCTCCCAATTCAAAATTGAATTTAAAATAAGGAAATTTCACGAGTGAGAATCGTACCGAGGTAGACCACAACTAATATCCTTTATTAAATTCCCCATTGTGATTAACCGATTCACCTTTTATATATCCTCTACTCGAAAATATAATCAATAAAACTAATACCATTTAATTAATTATACAAGATTAAAAGAATTTTCTATTTATTAGATCATTACCACGACACAGTTTAAATAATTTTGTTTAAACTTTTTATCTAACTCTTTTCATTATTTAGGTTTTTATTGAATCCTAAGAGTTAGCTTGTAACTTTATGAAGAACCGCGACTTAAAAAAGTAGAGTAAAAAGTTGTTGTTTGTTTTTTTCTTTCTTCAAAACTATAGATCATATAAGATTTTAAGAGTAGATATTATGTACTCATGATTATCCAACCACATCGGCATAATTTAAACCTGTCAATAAACTATTAATATTTTTAAAATTGAACTTACTTAAAAAATATATTTTTATTCCAAACAAACATTGTATAGTTTATATAAAATTAGCATGAAAATTAAACCACCTGAAAGCCACCCATCCTATACATATTCCATGGGTGAAAAATCCACACGAGCAGTACCAACCAAAATTTTTAATGCCACCCATCCTATACATATTCCATGGGTGAAAAATCCACACGAGCAGAACCAACCAAAATTTTTAATTAAAAAAAATTATTGTGTGGAAGTGTGTTTCCACGCACTTTGCATAATACAGAAGTGAGAGTGAAAATAAAAATAAAAATAAAAATAAAAAATCATAATAAAAATATATTATTGATGAAAACAGGTTATATAATAGCTCCATAAAGAACCGTCTTCCGATACCGATGACCGCGGTCCGCAAGCAAAAGCTAGGTTGCAGGCATAGTTTTGGTGTCTCCTGTCTACTTCATCAGTTTGGTATGCACTCAGTCAATTCAGTTTAGATCAAATTATTAGTAGTTTAGGATGAATATCAAGGTATGCACTCAGTGGATTGTTAGACTACTACCCTTTATAACCCCTATTCCACCTAGTAGTTGTTTAACTTGACATGACATGGACCCCCAGTCGCACAAAATTGTTACCAACGTCATCAAGGCTGGCTCACACTCAGCAAATTCAGCTCAGTAAACTATTGCCCTCTATAACTCCTATTCCACATGGACCACCAGTCGCTCAAAATTGTTACCAAGATCATCAAGCTGATGCGTACTCAACTGCTCTTATACACTCAACTGATTAAAGTGTGAACATACATGCCCCAAATTTTCTTGGTAAATGAGAGAATTTAATATTAATAGGGGGAGATTTGGGTTTTGATTCACCCACGGATGGTCTGCAAACAAACAAAGTAATTAAAAGTTATATGTAAGCACTAAGATTTATGGTATTCAACCCATAAACTAAACTGGAATTGCATTATACTTACTTAACACTTGTTTGGCGGTTAATCTCTCGTTGGAATTTCTGTTGAGCATTCGAGATATAAGGTCCTTGGCAGCCTCTGAAACGCCATGGGTAAACTGAAGGTCTTTGTACAAAATATTAGCCTTAATCGTGTGAGAGTCAATTTGCTTGTAATCGTCCCCACCGAAAGGATAATAACCGCATAGCAATTTGAAGAGCAGGACTCCCGCTGCCCATATGTCCACGTCTTCCCCGTATTCTTGTCTTCTCACTATCTCTGGAGCCATGTACACAAGAGTCCCCGTTCCGTCATCTTTGAATGCTTCGGCTGCTCCATATCACATCCACAAGACCATTAATTTGTTTTTTTACTTTGCTTAGTTTAGTGCTTCATAATCTCTATTAAAAACGTAGATTAGGAAGCACTTTACCTTTGCGGAAAACCTTAGAACTACCAAAGTCTGCCAACTTGACGAGAGGAGTTGGTGCAAGCGAAGATAATAAAACGTTGTTCAATTTAACATCGCCGTGTATTATGCCTTTCCTGTGGCAGCTCCGTACGCCTTCCATCACTTGTTTAAAAATGCATGCAGCTTGGACTTCGTCTTTTACATTTGCTTTTGCTTTTGCATTTGGAATAGCACCAAAGTTTCTTTCTACCAAATACCAGAGATCTGAAGAAAATTAAAATTCAAATCGCGTCCCAAAAACCGCTTCGGAAGGGTTTTCACGCGAGGAAGGGAGCTTCGGGGAATGTTCTCCCGAAGTATGTACTTCGGGGAAATTATTTCCGAAGTAAATCTACTTCGGGGAACAAGCTTCCGAAGTAAACACTTCGGGAGACAGCTTCCTAAGTAAACACTTCGGGGGAAATTTCGTCGAAGTAAATTTACTTCGGGAAAAATACACCCGAAGTAACTACTTCGGGGGACAAAGTGTCGAAGTAAAATTACTTCGGGAAACAATGCTCCCGAAGTAAGTACTTCGGGAAGAAGTTGCCGAAGTGAAACTGCTTCGGGGAAAACTGCGGAGTTCGGCAGCCCGCGGCAACTTCGACGAAACAAAATGCCGTAATGTGCTTCGGCACAAACAAATAAACCCGACTCCTTTCTGGATCGAACGGGTATTTTGCCACTTCGGGGCAAACCCTAGTTGAGAGATGTCTGCGGACAAGACAATACTTCGAGGGCGAGAACAAATATGCAGAGACCCGAATTTGCAGAATAATATTATATATTAAATATAATGTCGGATTACAAAGAGCTTCCTTCTGAGGCAAATACAAACTTCTGCAAATTAAACTTTTGCAGGATAAAAACACGGATTTTAATCTGGAGGCTGCTGCTCCACTCTCCGGCTGTTGGCAACTGCTGGCTTCACCCTTCTGCTAATCTGCTGGTTGAAACCCTAGCTTTGCGGCTGTTCTGGGGACTCTGCTACTCGGCTCCTTCCGCTCTTAACACTCCTCCCTCTGCTTCTTCCTCTCTGCTAAATGACAAAATGACCCCAGTATTTATAGGCGGGGAATGAGGACAGAAGGCGGGATAACTCCACCAACTAACTGACAAGAAATAAATGCCGGAATGGCTTTCTGACAAATCGCCGAACACTCCAGCTACTCGCACGCTTGAACAATAAATGCGTCGATTCCCGTGCTTAATTTTTGCTTCGGCTGAGTTCTGCTTCGGGGGGCAATTTGTTTTTGCTTCGCGGCGAAGCATTTTCCGAAGCTCTTTCGGAAGTGCTTCGCGCCGAAGCATTTTCGAAGGTGTTTCGGAAGTGCTTCGCGTCGAAGCATTTTTCAAAAGTACTTCGAAGTGCTTCGCATCGAAGCATTTTTCGAAGGCAATTCGGAGATGCTTCGCGTCGAAGCTCTTATGGGCGCAAAGTTGGATTTAATATTTCCAACACCCTCCTTTAAATCGAACTTCACGAGTTCTCTAACGCCCAGCGTATCTCGCAATCTGGCGAAGTCCTCCTTCAGGGATTTTGTGAAGATGTCGGCAAGCTGCTCCTTCGACCTGCAAAACTGCAACTGTACTTCGCCGAATTTCACCAGCTATCTGATGAAATGATATCGGATATCAATGTGCTTCGTTCGACCGTGGAAGACTGGGTCCTTCGAGAGCGTGATGGCAAAGTTATTGTCCAAAATATAGTTGTTGCTGCTTCGGGCGGATGATGTAGTTCACACAGAACTTTTCTCAGCCAAACTGCCTGGCAGGCGGCTGAGGTGGCAGCAACATACTCTGCCTCTGTTGTAGATAAAGCAACAATTGGCTGCTTCTTCGAGGACCAAGAAACAACTCCGGATCCAAAATGGAAGGCATATCCCGAAGTGCTCTTTCGATCATCTACGCTACCGGCCCAATCACTATCAGTGTAGCCAATCAACTCCAGTTGGTCTTGTCTGGCATAGTGAATTCCGTGGTTCCTCGTGCCATTGACATATTGCAGGATTCTCTTACCTGCTTGCCAGTGAGTATCTTTTGGAGTCTCCATAAAGCGGCTAATCAGACTGACTCCGAACATCAGATCTGGCCGAGTTGCAGTCAAGTACATTAGGCTTCCAACTAACCTTTTATAGAGAGTTGGATCAACGCTTCTGTTGTTGTCTGTCTTGCTCAACTTCAAACCAGTGGCTATCGGGGTGATGGCAGGGTTGCTGTCCTCCATCTTAAAACGCTTCAGGACATCCTTTGCATACTTGCCCTGAGAAATGAAGATGCCATCTGCTGATTGGTCAACTTCAATGCCAAGAAAGAATTTCATCAGACCCATGTCTGTCATTTCAAACTCGATCTTCATGGTTGTTTTGAACTGCACAAATAGGCTGCTGCTATTGCCAGTATATATCAGATCGTCCACGTATAGGCAGACGATTATCAACTCCCCTGCTTCATTTGTTTTCAGGTATAGGGAGTGCTCATATGGGCATTTTTGAAACCCATTTTCTTGAAAATAACTGTCAATTCAGCTATACCATGCCCGGGGAGCCTACTTCAAACCATACAGGGCCTTCTTCAGCTTCAGGACTTTGCCTTCTTGTCCTTGTATTTCATAACGGGGTGGTTGGTCTATGTAGACCTCTTCTTCCAACACTCCATTCAGGAAGGCAGACTTGACATCTATTTGGTACACGCTCCATCCCTTTTGAGCTGCTAGTCCCAGAATCATTCTAACTGTGTCAAGTCGGGCTACAGGTGCATACACCTCATGATAGTCAACTCCTGACTTCTGCTTGTAGCCTTTCGCCACTAATCTGGACTTATGTCTGTCAACCTCTCCTTGGGCGTTAAACTTGGTTTTATACACCCATTTGACCCCAATGGTCTTCTTCCCTTTTGGAAGATCTGTCAACTGCCATGTCTCATTCTTTTCAATGGCTGCTATCTCCTCATCCATGGCATTCACCCATTTGCGATTCTGACTTGCCTCTTCAAACTCCACAGGATCACATTCAGTAAATAAGGCGAAGTCAAAATATTCTTCATCTAACTGGTCACGGGTTACCTCATAAATGTCTTGCAAGCTGCGAGTCTTCGCAGGTGTCCTTAAGTTTTGAATTCTACTTGCAAGTGGAGGTGATCGGGATGATGAGGGTGTGCTGCTGCTAGCACCACTGTTGTTGTTTGAAGGTATAGGTGGCTATACATTGTCTTCCTCCAAATTTACAGGTTCAACAATTGCTAGTTTAGGCTGACCAATCTTTGAATTCCAGTTCCAGGATTCGTTCTCCAAGAACTTCACATCTCGGTTGATGACAAGTTTCTTCGTCACCGGATTGTACAGCCTGTATGCCTTTGCTTGTTTGTTGTACCCTGTGAAGATGCACTTTTCAGATTTGTCATCCAGCTTTCGTCTTTTCTCATCTGGAACATGTGCATATGCAATGCACCCAAAAACTCGTAAATGAGCCATACTTGGCTTCAGATTGCTCCAGGCTTCCTCTGGAATTATGTCCTTCACACTCTTGGTGGGACATCGGTTCAGCAGATAAACTACACAACTTACAACTTCTGCCCAGAACTCATGTGGCATAGTTTTCGCCTTCAGCATGCTCCGTGCCATATCCATGATCGTTCTATTCTTCCTCTCAGCTACACCATTCTATTGTGGTGTGTATTTGGCAGTGAACTGCCTTCGAATTCCATGTTGCTTGCAGAAGTTGTGGAATTCGTTGGAGATGTATTCTCCACCTCCGTCTGTCCTGAGAGTCTTCACATAATATCCGCTCTGTTTCTCAACCAGAGCCTTGAACTCCCTAAACTTCGCAAACACTTCTGACTTCAACTTGATGGGATAAATCCAGGTCTTTTGGCTGAAGTCGTCAATGAAGGTCAGGAAGTATTTGTTGTCGGAAAACATGGTGGTCTGCATCGGACCGCAAATGTCTGAGTGCACCAGCTCCAATGGTCGTGATGCTCTCCAAGACTGTCCAACAGGGAATGCATCCCTGTGTTGTTTGCCAACCAGGCAACCTTCACAAACTTGGTTTGGTTTCTCAATAAGGGGTAAACCCTTCACCATCTGCTTCTTGTGCAGCAAATTCAGGCCACTGAAGCTCAGGTGACCGAATCTGAGATGCCACAGCCAGGTAGCATCCTTCACAATCGCACTCGAGAGACATCAAAGATTCATTCTGAATCTGCAACGAAAACATTTTGTTTTTCGTCATGGACACGATTGCAATTTGCCCATGCACTGTCTCTGATGGAACAGACACCGTCTTTGAACTGCACAGTGTGTCCCTTCTGGACAAGATGTCCAACACTTAGCAGGTTGTGCTTCAGGCCAGGCACATAGTAGACGTCACAGATCTGCTTCCGTTCGTCGTGCCTGGTTCGGATGAGGATTTTTCCTTTCCCTATCACGGGAACTTTGCTATTGTTCCCCATCTTGACTTCAGACTGGACTGACTCGTCCAATTGTGAGAAAATCTCTCTGTTCCCAGTCATGTGGTTGCTGCACCCACTGTCAAGATACCAAATGTTTTTTTTGCTCTCTTCTTCAACACTGCAAGTCAGCATCACATTTCCTCCTGCCGCATTTCTAGCTTCCTCTGTATAATGGGCTTGCTGCTGATTCTCGTTCGCCATTCTCGTTCTACACTGAGAGATGTAATGATCGAACTTCTTGCAGTAGTAGCATTGGACCTTTGACATGTCCTTCTACTGAGAGCTGCTTTGTTGATTTTTTCCAGTGCTTCTTCCTCCTTGCTGATGAAAGTTGCAGCTGGTCTCACTGACATGAGGGATTGATCTCCCTCCTTGCTTGTTACTTCTCCCACGCACCTTCGCCTCTTCCACCTTGAGAACTAGAGGCGCTATGGTGGGAGTCTTGTCTGTTGCTATCTCGGACTGAGACTTGCGCCTTGAACGCTTGCTCCAAAGAGGATTGAGTTGAGCGGCTCAGCCTCTGCTCATGTGTCTGCAGAGAACCCATCAGTTCATCCACAGAGAGGGTTGTTAGATCTCTTGACTCCTATATTGCAATTACCACCGAATCAAACTTCGCTGGTAGACTTCGCAAAATTTTCTCCACGATCCTTTTATTCTGCACAATCTCGCCATTCAACTGCATTTGGTTGATGACATCTATTTTTCGGGTGAAGAAGTCACTCATCGACTCTGACTCACTCATCTGCAGGTTCTCGAACTCCCTCCTAAGCATCTGCAGTTTTACCAACTTCACTTTGTTGGTGCCCTGGTATGAACTGGCCAAAATATCCCAGGCCTGCTTGGCCTTGGTGGTTGATGCGATCCACGGGAAGATGGTCTCCTCAACCACTTGCATGATATAGAACAGGGCCTTTTGGTCTTTCTTTCGGTTCTCCTTCAGAAAATCTCTGTCAGCTTGGAAGAGGGCGGCCAGTGTTGCTGCATCTTCCAGTTCTGGGTAACCATTCTCGAAGAGAATCTTCATCTGGATGCTCCAATAAAGGGTTACCAAGCTCTTCCTTTAAAGAGGTATAACTTTCCCTATATTGGAAACACATTTCTTTAATGAGCTCCCTTCTACACTCCATGACAAGAAACTATCGCATCTATTATTTAATGATAATTGAAGTTTAACAAATAATCTAAGCTTAAGTTTTGGACAAAAACGAGATTGATTATGCGAGAATATGAACAATGAAAGTTTAAATAACTATCCAAGTTTCAAGTTTTAGTAAGACGAATTTCCTTTTCATTTGATCTTGTAAATAATACAAGTTTTAGTAATCTGAAATTTCTTTTTATTTGCTACAAGTTGGCATGCAATTTTACTACCGTTCCATTTTATGTTTTTTACCTTATTGTCATGAAATACAGAAGCAACCTACAGTAGTACCAAAGGGAATACTAGAGGATGTTATTATAATAATAGATGCATGGGATTATTTGATATATTTTCTAGTTTTTCAATCTAGATCTAGATTGGGTGGTTATCCAGTATCCACTTATATTAGGCCAACCTTGGCTGGCCACAACTGATGCTTATATAAGTTGTAGGAGAGGAAAAATGACAATCTCAAATAGATATAATATCAAAATTTAATCATTCATCCACTTGCACAGTCTACTGGTATGTTGGGAGAACTAAATTGTGAAGTCTTAAATATTGATACCTTGCCAATGCTTCAACCAATAATGGCCCTATATGAGATAGAGAATAACACCGATTAAGATCAATTCATAACATAAATTTTCCATGGAGAATCCTCACATCCTCCTCTAGAATCTCCACTTGTAGGTAGCAAGAAGAATCATGTCAAAAAAATAGAGGTAGCACCTGGTAGAGTGTTGAATATTTATAATGAGTTGTTAACTATTCAAGAGGATAAATTAAAGGAAATACTAGTCAAGCATCAAACTGCTTTTGCATGGAACTACAAATACATGAGGGGGATTGCACCTGAAGTCTGCATGCATAGAATCTATTTGGAAGATAACATAAGATCGGTAAGACAACCTCAAAGGAGGATGAATCCAATAATGAAGTAAATAGTCAAAGCTAAATTATAAAATATTTTGTCAACTAGATTAATTTATCCTATAACAGATAGTCAATGGGTATCACCTTTAGTGGTGGTGCCAAATAAAATGGCAAGCGATAACTTTGTGTTGATTACACAATGTTAAATAAAACCACTAGGAAAGACCATTTCCCCTCTCATTTATTAACCAAGTCCTTGACACCTTGGCAGGATGAAAATACTTTTTATTCTTTGATGGGTTTAGTGGATATAATAAAATTCAAATATAGGATTAAGATCTGAATAAAACCACTTTTACATGTCCATGGGGTACTTTTGCTTACTGAGTCTTACTGGTTTTGTAATGCACCTGCCACTTTTCAACTAGTGGTGTTTAGTATATTTTTAGACATGGTTAAAGAGACTATGAAAGTATATATGGATGATTTTACCATTTATGATGAAACCTTTGAAGAATCTATAGCTAATCTGAATAAAGTACTCTAGTTTTATCAAGAAACAAACATGTCCCTTAGTAACAAAAAATATTTTATGTTAATGCAAGAAGGGATAGTGTTAAGACATCATATCTCTATAGAAGGGATTAAGATAAATGAATACAAATTTGAATTAATAAAAAATCTACCTACTCCCCAAACTCATAGTAATGTCCATAGTTTTCTAGGCTCTACTGGATGCTGTACGCGGTTTATCCAATATTTTAGCAAAACTATCAAACCTCTGCATACACTGTTGACCAAAAATGTTGAGTTTATTTGGACCAGTGAGTGTGAGCAAGCATTTTAGATTTTAAAGGAAAATTTGACCATTGCTCCTATTCTGAGAGGTTTTGATTGGAACCTCTCCTTTCATATTTACATTGATGCATCCAATAATGCTATTGGGACAGAACTAGGATAGAAGGATGGAGATGAATTTCATGCCATCTATTATATTGGTAAACATCTTACAGGTGCTGAGTTCAACCATATTGTCACAGAGAAAGAGTTCCTTGCAGTTTTTCATGCTATCAATAAATTTTGCCACTACATTACAGGTTATAATTTTTTATGCACACAGATCATACAACTATCAATTTTTTGATGAATAAACCTATAATGAGTGGTAGAATTATTAGATGGTTTTTGCTTTTGTAGGAATTTGATGTAACCATTGTTGAAAAACCTAATAGGGATAATGTTGTTGCATATTTTCTCCCCAGATTAATATCTCAAGACCACACTACCATTGAAGATCAATTTTTGGATGAGCATCTCTTTGCTCTTAATGAACAAATTTCATGGTACATAGATATGGCTAATTACTTAGCCATTAATAAAATATCATCTGCACTCTCAATTTGAGAAGATCAAACTTTGATTGAGAAGAGTGGAACCTTCTCATGGATTGATGTATGCCTATTTAAAATTGAGTCTGATCAAATCATGCATAGGTGTGTTACAAAAAATAGCACAACAAAATTTCTAAAGGCTTGTTATGATGAACTATGTAGTGGAAATTTTGTAGTAAGGAGAACTGCATTTAAAAAAACTACAAGTTGGGTGTTTTTGGCCTTCTTTATTTAAATATGCAGCCAAACATGTTAACTAGTATGATTAATATCAACAAACGGGTAGGCCAAATCTTTAATTTGAGATACCACTTCATCCCCATGTGCATATTGAACCATTTGATAAGTGGGAAATGAATTTTTTGGGCCAATAAATCTATAGTTAGGATGAAAAAAAGGTATATTTTAGTTTATACTAACTATGTGAGTAAATGGATTTAAGTGTAGGCATTGTCGGATGCGAAAGAAATAACTATAGCCAATTTCCTATATGAATCAACCTTCACCATGTTTGGTGTTCCTAAGGAATTTACCACTAACTAGGAGGCCCAATTTACCTTGAAGATGATTCAAGAATTGATGAAGTAGTACCAAATATGGTATAATAAAACTAACCCCTATCATCCACAAGCAAATAGGCAAGTGGATGTCACAAATCAGGAGTTGGAGAACATTCTCACCAAAATGGTATAACAACACAAAAAGGACTGGGCAACTCATCTATCGAAAGCAGTTGGGCATATTGCACTAACTGGAAAACCACCATGGGATTTACACCTTTCCAATTAATACATAGAAAAAATGTCATGATGCCAATCGAGTTTAAAATTAAAACCCTACGGACTACTATAGAATAGAACCTAAATCTGGATGCTACATAAAGAGAACATATTCACCAACTTAACTAGTTGGATGAGTATCAATAAGATGCGATGCAGTGCATATAAATCATATAGAAAGAGAGGGCCAAGTGGCTTGACCACCACATATGGCCAAAATGGTTTAAGGAGGAAGATTGGATATTGTTTTATGATTATCGGTTCTAGGAGCAAAAAGGGAAGCTCATGTAGAGGTGGATGGGTTCATCTGAAGTGGTTAAGATAATAAAAAATGATGTTATCTGTGTCAAAAATTTGATGGCAACGACATCATTTTGATAGTCAATGACATCATCCCACTTCCAACCCACTTGAGTTACATAACTCGGGTACCACATATCACCACATCTCCACCAAAATTCTTGCACCTACTGGTTGAGGACTCTTTTGTCCCCGATCAACCCCACCATAACTCACATTGATATTAACACTACACAAGCTCTTCATGGTTTATTTCCCCTACCAGATTCACTGTGACCATCCTTACCGCCATTGACCAATCCACCCCACTCTATTGGAAATTTTGAGTTAGTTGTGTTGTCATTGATGTCAAGAGTCAGTTTCAGGAATCGGTGCAAGACTTGGCAAAAGAAGGGTTAAAATATTTATATTTTAAGCCCAAGGGATTTGGTTAAGAGCTCCACATGATTGGTCAAAATAATAGTTAAATACCTGAAGCAAAGGCCTAAAAGGGATAATATTATAATATTCATTATTATAATATTAAATGCGGTCAGAAAATGTCTAAAGACAAAAGAGAAAAACACCTAGGCCGCGTAGCTATATGGTTATTCCATTATAGGGCATATTGTTATATTGTTGTAACTTTTGCTATTCTCGCCTAAGGTAGTTCCATATTTCTTGGACTATTCTCGGGGTGCATAGTATTATTTATTCATCTAATACAATGCCTCCAATGTTCGATTTCATAACATGATATCAGAGCGGGAGGAGCGAGTCTTTGTTTCGATTCAATCAGGTTTCGTGAAATCTGGTGGGGTGTCTGGCAGATCTAACTCAGTCTGTCAAAGCTCTAAATATGACCTTCGTACATAGTGAGGAGTAGCTTGACGAATGATGCTAGGCAGCTTCAGGAGAAGACCATACACATCAACTTGCGCACAGCTGAAGCACCACACTATCAG
The DNA here is from genome assembly GCA_028583015.1 of Wollemia nobilis. NCBI lineage: Eukaryota > Viridiplantae > Streptophyta > Pinopsida > Araucariales > Araucariaceae > Wollemia > Wollemia nobilis. The sequence continues at coordinate 20,221,835 of JAQPPZ010000521.1, forward strand.
ATTTGCAAAGTAAAAAGTATAAATTTGCAGACGACGGATTGCTTCTATCAACAAGCCTTCGGCCTCGAGCTACGACAGCGAACTGATAAACTACAGAAAATTTTTCGATAGACTCTTGCCACTAGAATTGTCGTTTGGAACAGTGGAGAGCCGCATGCGTTTGGTGAACACAACATTGTTGACGCAACACAACTGTGTTCTGGCGTTTGCATAGATCTGACAAAGTTTTTGTGACAGCCTAGGTATGTTACAGGGACAACGCATTGCTTCTTAATAGATGAAATTTCCACACACACAACTGCCTCCCTGCCACTCCCTGTCACATCAAATCGATGCACCACCGCTCATCGGAAGAGCCATCGCCACCATCGATGAGGAGAAGTTTTGCCACTAGTAGAGGACGCGTGGCTCCCATGCTCTTGAAGAGGATAAATTGGGACTCTTCCCATTTTATAGCGTCAAGGCGGGTAGCCCGATCTGTGATATAGGTGTGAGCAAAGGTGCTCGGTTGCACCTAACACAAGTTCAAAACCCGCTGGCACCATATATTACAAATATTTTTTATTTGGTGTCCAAGGTAAAAGTGACCCACACCGCGACCCCGCAGCAGCGGCACATCTACCGTCGGGCGTCGTTTTATAGGAGGACCTGGGTTTAGAACCCAGATCAGCCCACGGGCTCACTAGCAAGTGAGCTGCGTGGTGGGTTCTGGGAACCCAGAGGTCACGGGTTCGAATCCCATTGACCCCCCGCCCCCACATAAAACAAAGGTAATTTTTTTTATATAGTTTTTTTTTAATTATTCTTTATTTTTTAGTTAAATTAAAATTTAATTTTAATTTATTTTTAATAGTTTTAAACTATATAAATTAAAAAAAAAAAAATTAACTTTAAAACTTTAGAATAGTTATAAAAATTGCTTTATAAAGAGAAATTTTTCAGGGGGGTATTTTTTTTTTTCAAAAATCAAAGGGGGAAAGTGAGTAATTTTTTCAAAAGCAAATTTGGCATTATTGTAAAGGTGCATTCTCGGCAGGTCCGAAATATTTACTAGTTAAGATTCTACTGAATAAAGAAGTTGGTTGGGAAATCCACCTCCAGTAAGGCTTTCTAGCCAGAGCTTTATTATTTAACTTTGATATTCTCAGTCCCAAACCTCCATTTACCTTGGCCTGGCTTACTTTATCCCAACCTACTAAGGCCCATTTCCTCTCTCCTTTTACTCCTTCCCATAAAATTTTTCTAGCCATCTTGTCCAACTCTTTCCATATGGTATGTGGGGCAGCAAGGATAGAAAATTTATAAATTGGCATGGCCTGAATGATCGATTGTAAAAAAGTTAATCTACCCCCATAGCTTAACCATTTGTGAGTCCAATGGAAATAATATTATAATATTTCATTATAATATTAAAAGTTTAATTATGCCAAAGGTAGTTTATAAATAATTTCTAATATTTATATTATAAATTTATGTAGAAAATAATATTTTTTATAACCCAAAGTTGGGTTGGGCACCAAAAATAATTTAATTTTTATAATCTCTGCTGATGTGGGAGAGAGGGAGGCATATGGTATAAATACCATAGCACTTCCCCCTAAAAAAACAAGTCTCCAAAATTAATTCATGCATGCAAGTTTGGAGTGAATGTGAAATAATTTCATGAGCAAGCAAAGGACACAGACTATAGTTTTTATGTGCCCCTAAATTTTTTGGAATTTAAAGCGTTAAAGGCGAAAGGGACAAACAACCAACAAGTGGTTGGGCTAGTGGCGAATCCAAGGTGAGTGAAGAGTTTGGAATGTAGAGGTGCTTGTTCAATTTCTACCAACGACATGGGACAAAGCCTTTTTAGCTTTTGGCAGGCATGGAGAAGTCAAAGCGCCCTAGGCACCTTTGACTCCCATGTGAGTGCTTAGATCACACGACAACAAGAAATGGTAAAAGAGACTAATCAACAAACTAGGGGTAATCAAGGTATTGTACCTTCCCCATCATTCATATTCAATCATAAACCTAGGTTTTTTCAGTTAATTCACCTTCCCCACCGATCCAACAAAAGACTCAATGAATCAATCAATCAAGCACTTTGCCTTGCCATCAAGACTTTGGTATGGTTTTTTCAATACCAGCAAACAATAAATCGACACATCAACTGCTAGGTTCAAAATTTTATATCCTTTTGTTAATGTTTGCACCCTTTACCTCACCTTCACATCTTACAACACATCAATTTCTAGGTTCAAAAGGTTGTATCCTTTTATCAAAGGTTACGTCCTTTGCCTTGCATTCACACAAATCAATTGTGAATTTTAAAAGGTTGTATCCTTTTATCAAAATTTGCACCCTTTACCTTGCATTCACATCTCAGAACACATCAATTTCCAAGTTTAAAAGGTTGCACCCTTTGCCTTGCCATCTCAACACTCACATTCTAGTTCAAAAGGCTCCAAAGGCACCAAACCCTTTGGTCAAATTCCAATTTCAAATTCAAAAACTTCAAAGGCCTCAACTGTACCAAAATTCTTTGGTCACATTTCAATTCAAAGGCCCCAAAAGCACTAAATCTCTTTGGTCAACATTTTCAAATTTTAGCTTAAGGCACTAAACCCCTTTGTTCAAATTTTCTTTCATGCAATTCACTTGTTTTCTAGCTTAGATTTACTTTAATGCAATATTTTGGTTTCCTAAATTAGGATCTTCTTTCACTGGCATGTTGAATAATTTATGTTAAATTATTTGTATGTGTAAATGGATTAGTTTTATCTTCTCCCCCTTATATCCTCACCATATTTCAAGTTTGGCAAAAATTACCTAATGTATAAGGCATTGGTCTACAGATTGAAGCAACAGTTGGGAGTTACTTTTAAACTTGGTCAAATTTTATATTACAATTTTATTTCATTTTTGCAAATCTAGATGAGCATGAGAATATAAGAAATATTATAGGCTCGCCTACGAGGTTTCCTTACCCTACTCAGTCTATATAGAGTCTTAGGATAATATATTCTTGAGTTAAATAGGTGGATCCACTAGAATCCATAGTGCTAATTAGATTAAGGGACGTCTTGCAATGTGACAAATCTATTAAGGATGCAGGAATTTCTCCTAATAGTTTTTGGTGTCGTTTCTATGGAATATTCAGTATAATTTTGAGTTTGTTTTTCTCATAGTCTTTCCTGGAGTTGAATTTGTGAGAATTGAATGAATATCAAGTTGAGCAATCTTGGCCCAAGTATTTTTGAAGATATTGTTCTTTCTTTGCACATATGTGCTGGTGACTCTGAATGAACTCATAAATTTAAAAATAAAAAAAGGAGCAGTTGGATTTGGCATCTACAAGAAGAAGTCGCAAAGAAGTGCTTGCTGGAGTGCCAAATCCTGAGGTATTTTTCAAGCCTCACAGAAAATATTTAATTCCATTTTTTGTTTCTAGACCAAATCTTGGTTTGAATTAGTCTTCTCCTAATGTAAACCAAGTATCTATAGTGAATCAAACTATAGTGAGTATGGCAGCTTCTAATGCAAATCAATATTTCAATGTAAATCAAAATGATAATGCTATTGTTAATTAGTGGAGGACCAATACATATAGAGCTTTTGTGTTACCTGCAAATTTGAATCCTCTCCTTGGTAAAGCTTATAAGTACTTGCCTAAATTTCTAGGACACAATGATGTGACTGGTTAAGACCATATTAAGGATTTTCTATATGCTATGGATAGTATTGAGGTAGATGATGAAAATGTTATCCTTAGATTTTAATTTTGAACTTTAGAGAAGGATGCCTGAAAATGGTTCAACAACCTTGGAGCTGGTACTATCAGTAAATTTCAAGAGCTAGAGCACACTTTTCTTAAGAAATATGGAGACATAATTGGCTACCATGAAAAAGAAATAAAAGGAATTAGTGTAAGATTTAAATATAATATTATTTAATACAAAAAATAAGATTTCGATAGGCCAAATGATGATCAGTCCATTTCTTTCTACAAAAACATTTTCCCCAAATATTTTAGTCTTGTTTTTTAGGTGATTAAAGTTTTCAGTTTTTTAGGTGTTTACAATGTTATTTTTAGGTGATTAGTTTAGTTTTTGAGTCCTTGTGGTCTATTGGAGATTATGGAGTTCTCATGTGATTCATTGTCAAAGAGTCTTTTCATCACCTATCCCAGTCGGAGCCTATGTTGGATCCTCAAAATCCAACTTGAGTTTACTCCAAATTTTTGAATTTTTGGTGTCCTTTGGCCTTTTTCAAATTTGCAATACCCCCTTGAGTCCTTTCCATTTATTTAAAAATTTTGGTCCTTTTGAATTCCTGTTTCACCCTCTAAGAGCAATAAAAAAATTTATGTCACCAAGGCTAGACCTTTGTTTTGGTTTTTCTAGGGTCTTTTGTCAGTAAATTTTTGGCCCAAATATGTTTGATGCAAGGGCCTATCTTCTGGAGGGCATAACTTTTGATCCAACCATTGGATAGACTTGAAATTTTACATGGAGCTAGATATAGAGGAGGAAAATTTTTGGGTTAAGCAACCTCAATGACTTGGATGGTTTTTAATTCTTTTATCGGGTCCTAATTCTTTCATCTAGTGCCCCAAAAATAGTTTTTAGTATTTTTTAGAAATTTGAAAAAATTAAATTTTTGAAATTTAAAAATTTTTAGACATGAGCACATGTTGATATTTTCTAGAAGGCTTAATATGGTTGATCCAATAATGTGTATTAATTTTGAGGCCCATTCGAGTTTTTTGGTAACTTACTAAAATAGGGTTGTTTTTTGTGGAAGATGGAAAATTATTTAAAAATAGTAATTTATTATCTATAGGGATTTAAGATGTAGGGTTTTGTTTTAGGTTTTCTCACATTGTAAAAGGGATAGAAAATCCAAAAACTTGTATCTAAAAAAAAACCTAAACCCTAACCTCAAAATCCTAAACCCTAAAAAATAAAAAATAAATTAATAATATGAAGGCAATGGAGATAGTGGCTATTATGGATCATTTCCAATTATGGGCCATCATCAAGGTAGTTAAAGTTTTCATAATTATGGACCAAGTGATCAAGCTATTTAAGAGATTTGCTACAACATGAAACATCATCAAGTTTTTGCACAATAATTTTGCAAGAGGTATATCAGTGTGCCCATCCTTGTCGGTTGTATTTTTCTTTGTGTGTCTTTTCTAGTCACCCCTTTTTATTCCCCATTATCATGCATATTTTGCTAAGGAGGTACCCAGTTTACTAAGATCATTTCTAGTGGCTAAGACTAGAATATAGGAGGATATTTGTTACATCATTTAAAAAATAGTTGTATTTCTCTATTGCATCATTTGAATGAAGAATTTTTTGTACTGGTTCAATGAGATCTAGTTATTCTGATACAACTCTCAATGTAATGATATATTATTTAATACAATTCTATTTCCTCCTTTCAGTAGTTCTATATGCAATTTTATGTGTTCTCCCATTTACATGTTACATCATTTAAATGTGTAAATGATGTCTTCTTTCATTGGCATGTTGAATAATTTCTATTAAATTATTTAAATGGATGTGATTGGCTCAGTTTTATCTTATCCCTCTTCTATATTCATCATATTTTAAGTTTTTCTATAATTTCCCAATGGATAGGGCATCGATCTATAGATTGAAGCACTAGTTGGGAGTTACTTTCAAACTTAGTCAAACTTTATGTTGCAGTTTTATTTCATTTTTGCAAATTTAGAGGAGCATGATTATATAAGAAATATTTTAGGCTCACCTCCAAGGTTTCCTTACCCTACTCAGTCTATCTATATTCTTAGGATAATATTTTCTCAAGTTAAAGAAGTGGATCCACCAAAATCCATAGTGCTGATTGGATCAGGGAAGTCTTGCAGTGTGACAAATGTATTAAGGGTGCAAGAATTTCCCCCAACAGTTACTAATGCAATCCGATAGGATGAGTCGATTACCATAAGGACATTCATTGAATTTAGGTCCCCTTTCATGCTCACCACCCCATTCTATTTGGGCAAAAGCAGAGCCCCCTTCTGCTTGGGCAAAATCAGAGCCATAGATTAGACTTTCCTAGCATATTTATAGCTTAGATTATATTAGAGCTCCATTCTACTCGGTAAAAAGCAGAGCCATAGACTAGCATTTACTTTCATGTTCATATCATGGATTTACTTTCATGCTTACATTAGATTTAGTTTCATATCCTTTCTTGCTTTCATAAATTTAATTTGCTTTCATGTCATTTATTGCTTTCACATCTTAGAGTTACTTTCATGTTTGTAGCTTAGATTTCTTTTCCTGTTCCTAGATTATTTTTACTTTCATATCATTTTACCAGCCCCATAAAACACATTTAGTAACCTTCTAAGTGAGCCTTGTACCCAGTAATATACTCTAGAAATCTAGCAGTTGTAGTGATTAGTTATCCATGTAATCTAGTAGGATGAGTATATTACCATAAGAAAACTCATCATTATATTAGTTCAAAGGCTCCAAAGGCACCAAACTCCTTTGGTCACATTCAAATTTTAGTTCAAAGACTCCAAAGGCACCAAACCCCTTTGGTCACATTCATATTTTAGCTTATACGTTCCAAAGGTACCAAACCCCTTTGGTCATATTTAGATTTTAATTCAAACGCTCCAAAGGCATAGAACCCTTTTGGTCATATTTCCTTATAAGAAATTTACCAACTTTCATAGATTAGACTTCCTTTATTTCTTGAAATTTACCCTTGAATGAAACTCGTACCTAGTGATCTACTCTAGTTATCCATGAAAACATCTTGATTCCACCTCTTCAAGTTAGCTTTTATGATTTTCAACTTCTTGTCCACTTGGAACATCTTAGTGCCACATATATTCTTATTCCACCAGGCCTTAATCAAGCCTTAAATATTTGGATGAGAAAGCCACATTATCTCAAATCTGAAAGGATAACCTTTCGATCGTTTTTATTCCATGAATTCTAACAACAATGGGATGTGGTCATAAGCAATTATCGATAAAACCCTCAAAGAGCAATCTTGAACCATGGTAAGCCAACTTACTAAAGCAAGGGCCCTATCAATCCTAGATTGTATTAGACCCCCACCACTTATTCTATTTGACCAAGTAAATTTAGAACCTTTCAAATCAATATCTACTAGTCCCATGGAGGTCAAGAACTCACCAAACTTCTCTATACTACCCAAAAAAATAGTCGAGCCTCCAATTTTCTCACTAGGTAGAAAAATGGAATTAAAATCACCAAAAAGAAACCATGGTAGGTCAAATGAAGAACAAAGGGATTTTAAGTCAACCTAGAGTTTCCTTCTATCTATAGCAACATTAGGAGCATAAACATTGGTAGAAATCCAAGAAAATTAAGTTTTTTTACAATAGAATAAAAAGGAAGAGAATCTATCAACTTGATGAATGAGCTTACCCTCCACAAAATTAGAATTCCGAAGTGTTAATAATGTAATGTGTATGATTTATTTTATTATTTTAGATAAAAAATAAATTATATATAGATATTAAAAATTAGTCGCACCCGCACATGCACTCACGATTCCCGTCGCACCCGATAACCTTATATTTAAGTAATTATAGCCTTTTTAAAAACATTATATAGTTTTAAATTTTAATATTTTTTAAATTAAAATTATTTGTATGATAAATATATAACTAAACAATTATTTTACTAAAACAAAAATTTTAAAATGTTTTTTTAATATAATTTAGGTGGGATCCAACCACACCCTACCCATACGGGTCAAAAATATTATTGTTTTTATTTTTTAATGGGTTAATAGAGAAAAACAAGGTCATCACATGTTAAGTGAAGATTCCTAGCCTCGGCTCCCCTTGACCTAACAACACAAAAATTGTGGGCTAAGGTTGTAGGTGATCAATTTCTACTTCTTGGAGTTGTCCTTAGCTATGTCTTCATCGACTTGCTTTGACCATCAAATTGCTTTGACAATAAAAGTTAGAGTTCCCTCTAGGTCCATTGTCGATTATCCAATGATCTCACACTTCATAGTTTTTTAACTTTAGCACTAACACAACCCCTCCAAAACAAAATGTATTGTATTTCTAGACTGGAAAAACTACGATTAAAAACAATGTATCATTGTACCCAAGGTTATGCATAGTGGCGAATATTCATAAATTGGTTAAATATTAGGATTTCCAAAATTGGAAATTGGCAAATATGAGGACCCTCGACGTCGGCCCATTCGCCTAAAATTTTTGGGACCAATTTTTTCTTAGGGTCAATTTGCCATAATATATATCCAAATATAGGTATATTTGTACTCGTTGGAAATCTTTTTTGAGCCTGATCTAATGGTGGTGTTTTTATGAAGTTATAAGGTAATTTAATAGGTTAAAATTTACCCCAAAGATGACCTTACTTTTTAGAGCTTCAAATACCTCCAAATTTTGGTGTGAAGATGATTGATTTGATTTGCTTAGGATTCACCTTAATTTTGATTAGAATTCTGAAAGCACGAGGATACGGAATAAAAAAGGAATATGCCAAGCAATATGTGTTTAAAACCAAACTTAACGCTAAAAGCCTATATATTGCAACATACATGAAAAGAAAGAACATAGACAAATCGACACAAGATAAAAGCAATATGAAAGATGTTGCCATTTTTATTGATATGCTTTTAAATTCATGTTACAATATGTATCCTTCCTTTTTAGGGGATAGGAGCGTCAAATATGTTTCTTTTCACATCCATGGATAGCAATCCTTCTTCCGCGTGCCCACATGTAAGATGGGTGGACCAAAACATCACCACCACTTGTGTAGATGATTTTTGACTCCTTCCTGCTCCTCTGATGTCAAAGACCTGCATTCAAAGAAACAGAAAAGATTAGTAGCACCTGCAGATAGAATAAAACATGTATTTCCCAAGGCCTACTGTTAGTATATGCATGAAGATATTAAACCGATAATCAAATCATATCATAATGACCTAAAACTTTTATAGAAGCATGAATATGTTATTAGGAGAGCATTGCAAAAGGAACAGTCAGGAAATTCCTCACAGATTTGTATTCGCTCCGGGGTGGGACGAATTAACCTACAACAAATTATTAAAAAGCACCCTCTTCAATGTCCTGTCCAGAAAGCTCCAAATGACCTAAAAATTTGGGGTTAGCTAATTGGGGGTATTTTGAGACAACCCAGATGGTCAGATTTCTCCAATTTTGCCTCTATCACCCATATTTTGATGGTGCCATATGCAAGTTAGTAAAGGCGGGAAATGACAAAAACCTGGTCAAAACTTGTCAGAATGAAATGAAATTTAAACTACAGCCTATTTGAATAATCTAGAATAAGATGCAAAAGAAAAATCAGAGAAATATGCCATATATTTCTATTCATTTTGGGGTGGAGCGTTTAGAGCTGCGGTAGTTTGGGGAGCGCCCGGGGGCAGGACGCCCACCGTTTGGGACTTTGTTTCAGCACCAATCCACTTGGGATGGGTCCAAAACCTGTTATGGGGTGTTGTCGACAAATTTTGTGGAATATTGTGGCCAAATTTTTGGGTTTGGGCTTAGATTTGTGCTTCCAATAATCACCCAATAACCTCCCCTTCAAATGAGAGATTAAGGATGTGAAAGGCACAAATCGCAAGTAGGTATGTAAATTGGTAGCACTTCGTTGCTCAAATGCTCCTTCTTTGTCCATCCTTGGGTGAGAAAACTCACCAATTTATAGACCTAGGGTCGCTCTGTTTGAATTGCGCATGCGAGGGCACCACTTGAGTTGTTTTTCCTATTTTGAGAGAAAAGCTAATTCCTTGATTTATAATCTCCTTGCATGAGGTCTCTAAAATAAATACATGCATGACTGATGTCTCTCTTATTGATATAAAGCCATTCCTCACAATTGCATGGCCTGTAGCTTCAATTAACTGGCAAACTTGCCGAGGTTTGACTTTTTTTCCAGTCAAACTTGTTATTCGCGTCACCTTGGGGTGAATGCTTATATTCGTCCCTGGATGGGACGAATGCCAGTTGGTATTTGTCCCTGGGTGGGACAAGCAGAGAGCAAGGTGCCAAAAATGTGCCAAATTAACCTCTGACCTCCAATTTGCTTTTGGGAGTGGTTAGGACCATTGTTTAACCTCTGGGGGCTGCCCTAGGGGCTGTGTGCGTCAATGCAATCAGTTCTTGTCGTCACATAATCCGATTGGTGCTGTTTTGGTGTCTACAGATGCCCCTTTTTGGGAAGCATTGTGCAAGGCACAACACCAAGCAAAAATAGATAACCAAAGCACTAATTATTAGGGTTTTCTCAATAACCTAACCAACTCTTGATGCCCCAAGTATGGAAAGGGCATGCATTCTTGAATCCTTGCTTCTGACGAGCTAAGGAACTTAATTCAAGTGTTAACCTTGTTCAGTGAGGTGTTACTTGAGCTTGGACATTGATCAGTCATGAATAGGCAAAGGGCACAACCTTTTGTCTATGGGAACCTTGAGTTCATGATTCATGAATGCCAAGTGTTTGATTAGTTTGTGATTATTGCTTGTTTGCTGCCCCAAGCAGGGGCGCGATTGTCTTTGTCAATGATCCTTTGAATGCGTGTCATTTCCTTGATTGGGTATGTCTTTGTTGATTGGTGACTAAGTGTGACTACCCCTCAAGCGACGAATCGATGAGGGAATGACCAACATGAGAAAATAGACAAGTCGCTTGACCCAAGATGACTTAGGTAAGGGTGCCTTCAGTTGTTTACCATTGAATGCGAAAGCAGTTTCCAAACATTCTGACCTGCTTTTGGTGGGTTGCAACCCATTTTGTGATGCATTTTTGGAGCTGAAATTGGTGAAAATCCGTCCTCCCATGGAGCGGTCTGGCTATGTTAGCCTTCTTAGGGAGTAGGATAGTGACAATTTGTAACCCCAACATCTGTTTTGGATTCCAATAATGTCAGGCATGAAGGCCCTGGTGTTCAGCAATGTTTTTACTATTTTTGGTCGGGTTTTGACCCATTTTGGTGACGTCGTTTGGGGATGAAATTCTCGAAAATTCGTCTTCCCGTGGAGCCGTCCGGCTATGGTAGCCTTATTAGGGAATATGATAGTGAGGATTTGTGACCCCGACATCTGTTTTGCATGCCCGAAATGTCAAGTGCCGAAGCACTCTCATTGGACAATTTTATTGCTTTTTTTGGTGCATTTTTGTGCAGTTTTTGCTGTTTTTGAAATTTTTGCTCTGTACTCGTCCCATGGTGGGATGAATTCCTATTTAGTATTCGTACCATGGAGGGATGACCATTAACTAGAGCACTCATCCCAGGGTGGAATGATTACAGGCTCAAAAATCCTTTTTAAAAGCCAAAACTAAGTTTTGAGCTCATTTGCATTTGTTTTTCTTGGCGATTTGGAGCTCTGAGGAGGAGGAGGTCAATTATGTGAAGTGAAGCACTGCCAAAATTTTCTTGCGACCATGAGTACACAAATTGGATCGAGCGGCAGAGCCGAAGCGAGACCAGTAAGTACCATTCCTCTTTATTGTTTGTTTACGTTACAGTTGTAAAACCACAAGTTATTTATTTTTTTTTTTTTTTTTGTTTATCAAATTTAAAAATGAAACCCTAGTCTATCAAAATTAACACTTAGCTTGAAACTTAGTAGAACCCAAGGTAAAAAAATATCAAAATTTTAGTGGAAAACTTAGCGAAAAAACTGAGTTTAGAACATAACTTAAAAATCTCGCTTAACCCGAATTTAACAAAGTTCAAAACTTAGGTTTAAAAAACGTAGGGTAAAACTGAACGTAAAAACGTAGCTCAACCCTAGTTATTTGTTGTGATTTGTTTTTGCACTTTGAATGTACCAGTTTAGAGTTGAAAACCCTAGATCTGAGAAATTATTTTGTGAATTTTTCTATTTGTAATTTATCAGTTAGAGTGAAAAACCCTAGGACTAACAAATGATTTAGTTGTTTTAATTTTTTTGTTGTTAATTTAGCAGTTAGAGTTAAAAACCCTAGATCTGACAAATTAGGTTTTTGAATGTTGTTATGTTTTTGGCTATACATTTTGATGCATTGTTGTATATTCATGGTATTGTTGTACAGTTTTTTTTATTGTTTTAATGTTTTTGTGTTGTTTTCTTTTGCAGGTTGTGAAGAGTCGGTACCATGTGCCCACGGTTTTCACTGAAGCACGTGCGGTGCTGACTTTGGCTAACTAGGATTAGCTTGACACCCTTGGGCTCAAGTAGGTGAATCTGCTGGAGCCAGTGGTTGGGGATCAGGCCTATCTGATGACCTTGATCAACTTGTGGGATCCACAAAAGAATACCTTCCATCTCCCAACAGGGGAGATGACAGTGACCTTAGAGGATGTCTATAGGATCCTTCAGATTCTGATAGGTGTACTTCCGATCAGGACGACATCTCAGGATCAGCGGACAACAGTTTTGATACGCTGCTTCGAACATGGAGAGGAGATGGGGGTGGACAACCCAGTGGAGAAGGCAGAGGGTGACTGCCAGATTGGTGGGATACTGGTTCGATAGTGGCAAGAGAGGGGTGTGTTGGGTGTGAGGCACACATTACTTATGGGCCTCATTTCCAACATGCTTCTCCCTGACTCGTCGGGCATGAGGTTCCCATGGAACCTGCTAGAGGTGGTGTTTTGGTTGGTGGAATGTCCTACGGATGCACCGATGATCATGACATGGGGATAGACTCTGCTGGCACAACTCTATGATGAGTTGTATGAGGTCTACTATCGAAGGCGGAAGGGGATTAGTTGCAGCTACTTGTTGCAGTGCTGGGCGTGGCAGCACATAATAGTGGAGAGGCCGACGGGGTTGCCATGGATGACCCGGGCGGAGATGGTAGATCGAGAGATCAGTTATGGGGCACTGTGGTGGAGGTCGGAGGAGCAGGGCATGAGTAGGAAATGGGCAGGTGTCGTAGGGCACTATGTCGATGCCTTCGCTTGGCTTACTCCAGGGGAGGTGTTCTGGCGCCCCTACCAGGACTGTCCAGCCTGGCCTGAGGCTAGAGAGTGGCTCCGATGGGTACGGATGGGACGATGGCTAATTGGGTGCCATGGGACTGAGCAGGAGTTCTTCCCATATGGTCAAGTGACATGAAAGTTGGAGGTGTGCTAGGGGTTTCCTGGTGAGCCCGTGGTCTATCGATGCTAGGGGGACAAGAGGACTTTGGACCGGCCAGTCGTCGAGCCACTTGGCGAGGACTCAGATACAGCTATTGATGTCCCAGATGTGGATGACATCGGGATGACGGCTGAGTATGAGCAGTGGTGGACTTTACGACAATGGCGAGGCAAGGGGCCTTTAGGGGGTGCAACAGGGGATGAGGGTGCAAAGGCACCAGGAGAGGGTTGGGGAGTTCTGTTGGATGATGCGGACATGGTGGAGGTTGAGGATGTTGGAGGGGAGTTGGGGGTTCCAGAGCAGTCGGAGATGTAGGATGTCCCGAAGAAGTGGGAGCCAGAGCAAGCTACTATCCTAGATTCACCATGGCCTCAAGCAGGTGCAAAGCACATGGAAGCGGGATTGCGCGTTGAGAATGCACGATTAGCGGGGCTGCTTCAGAGGCGAGATGAGGAGCTAGGGGAGGCTCTACAGGAGAGGGATCTCTTGCGGACTCAGCTAGCTAAGCGGGAGAACACATGGGCTACGTCCCTCAAGCAGGAGGGGGTACTAATGCTACACGGGATAGGGATCTCCTGTGGGTGCACCTAGCATAGCGCGATGACATAGTTGCTTACTACCATCGGTGGGAGGTAGAGTGGGGTCAGCGGGAGGTAGAGTGGCTTCAACATCAGATGGATATGGAGGGAGAGATTATCCGCCTTGATGGGCAGATACCTGAGCCCCCTGAAGATGGCTCTTCATGTCGGATGAGAGACAGCGATACTGAGCAGTCAGCATCATCTCGTCACAGGCAGCTAGATGCGGGGGGCACTAGTGGGCATGATGTAGGGGTGAGCAGCAGTCGCCCTAAGAGTTCCCATAGGACCCACACCACGGGGGGTAGTTCCCGTCGCATCGATCCTACGTGATCATGGTGGCCGACGCCCTAGGCTTGGGGGTTTTAGAGATTTTGACATTTGTTGCGAGGTCATAGGACTAGTTCATTGTAGATTGCGGGTATTTTTTATGATATAGAGACATATGACTCTTTTTGTGTTTATACACTTTTCATGGTTTGTTTGTTGTTTATGCATAGTTATTTATGATGATGTATGCATGTGGTATTATGAATGCAATGTTTCTAATTATATGATGTAGGCATTTTTGTCCCATCGTGATTGCCACTTGAAAGCACGAGGATACGGAAACAAAAAGGAATATGCCAAGCAAGATGCGTTTAAAACCAAACTTAACGCTAAAAGCCTATATATTGCAACATGCATGAAAAGAAAGAACATAGACGAATCGACACAAGATAAAAGCAATATGAAATATGCTGCCCTCTTTACTGATATGCTTTCAAAGTCGTGTTACAATACGTCTCCTTCCTTTTTAGGGGATAGGAGCATCAAATATGTTTCTTTATCACATCCATGGATAGCAAATCCTTCTTCCGCGTGCCCACATGTAAGATGGGCGGACCAAAACGTCACCGCCGCTTGTGTATATGATTGTTGACTCCTTCCTGCTCCTCTGATGTCGAAGACCTGCGTTCAAGGAAACAGAAAATATTAGTAGCACCTGCGCAGATAGAATAAAACATGTATTTCCCAAGGCCTACTGTTAGTGTATGCATGAAAATATTAAACCGATGACCAAATAATATCAGAACGACCTAAAAATTTGACAGAAGCATGAATATGTTACCAGGAGACCACTGCAAAAGGAACAGTCAAGAAATTCCTCACAGATTTGTATTCGCTCCGGGGTGGGACGAATTAACCTGCAACAAATTGTCAGAAAGCACCCTCTTCAATGTCCTACCTAGGAAGCTCCAAATGACCTGCAAAGTTGGGGTTAGCTAATTGGGGGTGTTTTGGGAAGACCCAGATGGTCAGATTTCTCCAATTTTGCCTCTAGCACCCATATTTTGATGATGGCATCTGCAGAGTTAGTAAAGGCGGGAAATGATAAAAACCTGGTCAAAAATGCTCAGAATGAAGTGAAATTTAAACTACAACCTATTTAAATAACCTAGAATAAGATGCAAAAGAAAAATCAGAGAAATCTATCACAGATTTCTATTCATCCTAGGGTGGGGCGTTTAGAGCTGCGATAGTTTGGGGAGCGCCCGGGGGCAGGACGCCCACCGTTTGGGACTCTGTTTCGGCACCAATCCACTTGGGATGGGTCCAAAACCTCTTATGGGGTGTTGTCGACAAATTTTGTGGGATATTGTGGCCAAATATTTGGGTTTGGGTCTTGATTCGTGCTTCCAATAGTCACCCAATAACCTCCCTTTCGAATGAGAGATTAAGGATGTGAAAGGCACAAATCGCAAGTAGGTATGTAAATTGGCAGCACTTCGTTGCTCAAATGCTCCTTCTCTGTATCTCTTTTGGGTGAGAAAACTCACCAATTTATAGACCTAGGGTCTCTCTGTTTGAATTGCGCATGCGAGGGCGCCACTTGAGTTGCTTGTCCTATTTTGAGAGAAAAGATTATTCCTTGATTTAGAGTCTCCTTGCATGAGGCCTCTAAAATCAAAGACATGCATGACTGAAGTCTCTCTCCTTGATTTGGAGCCATTCCTCGCAATTGCATGGCCTGAAGCTTCAGTTAACTGGCGGACTTGTCGAGGTTTGAATTTTTGCCAGTCAAACTTGCTATTCGCCTCACCCTAGGGCGAATTCTTAATCGTCCCTGGGTGGGACGAATGCCAGTTTGTATTCATCCTAGGGTGGGACGAGTAGAGAGCAAGGTGCCAAAAAGGTGCCAAATTGACCTTTGACCTTCCAAACTGCTTTTGGGAGTGGTTAGGACCACTGTTTAACCTCTGGGGGCTGCCCTAGGGGCTGTGTGTGTCAATGCGATCAGCGCTTGTTGTCACATAATCGGATTGGTGTTGTTTTGGTGTCTACAGATGCCCCTTTTTGGGAAGCATTGTGCAAGGCACAGCGTCGAGCAAAAATAGATAACCAAAGCACTAATGATTAGGGTTTCTCAGTAACCTAACCAACTCTTGATGCCCCAAGTATGGAAAGGGCACGCATTCTTGAATCCTTGCTTCTGACGAGCTAAGGAACTTAATTCAAGTGTTAACCTTGTTCGGTGAGGTGTTACTTGAGCTTGGACATTGATCAGTCATGAATAGGCAAAGGGCGCAACCTTTTGTCTATGGGAACCTTGAGTTCATGATTCACGAATGCCAAGTGTTTGATCAGCTTGTGATTATTGCTTGTTTGCTGCCCCAAGCAGGGGCGTGATTGTCTTTGTCAATGATCCTTTGAATGCGTGTCATTTCCTTGATTGGGTGTGTTTTTGTTGATTGGTGACTAAGTGTGACTACCCCCTCAAGCGACGAATCGATGAGGGAATGACCGACATGAGAAAAGCGACGAGTCGCTTGACCCAAGATGACTTAGGTAAGGGTGCCTTCAGTTGTTTACCATTGAATGCGAAAGCAGTTTCTGAACATTTTGACCTATTTTTGGTGGGTGTGAACCCTTTTTGTGACGCATTTTGGAGCTGAAATTGTCAAAAATCCATCCTCCCGTGGAGCGGTCCGGCTATGGTAGCCTTCTTAGGGAGTAGGATAGTGACAATTTGTAACCCCAACGTCTATTTTGGATGCCAAGAATGTCAGGCGCAAAAGCGCCTTCGTTCGGCAATGTTATTGCTATTTTTGGTTGGGTTTTGACCCATTTTGTGACGCCATTTGGGGATGAAATTCTCGAAAATCCATCCTCCCGTGGAGCGGTCCGGCTATGGTAGCCTTCTTAGGGAGTAGGATAGTGAGGATTTGTGACCCCGACATCTATTTTGCATGCCCGTAATGTCAAGTGCAAAAGCACTCTCATTGGACAATTTTATTGCTTGTTTTGGTGCATTTTTGTGCAGTTTTTGATGTTTTTTGATTTTTGTTTTTTATTTATGATGATGTATGCATGTGGTATTATGAATGCGATGTTTCTAATTATATGATGTATGCATATGGAATGAATGAAATGAGTTGTTGATAACTTGTCGATGGCACCATAGACTGTACAAGATTGAATGGCTTGTTGTACTTATGGGATGGCTTTGTGGAATGACTTTGCATGTGAGAACTTTGTTTTTGTATTTTGCATATTTTTTGATGGTGATGTACGTAATGAAATGTACTAGTTGTTTTAAAATGTAGTTAAGCTTTTTTGAGATTCAGATATTTTAACTAACTAGCCAAGACTATACATTTATCTCGCAAGACTTTTGAACAAGGTATAAATCAGACTTGAGTTTGACCAAGTTATTTCACATCCCTGTGTGTGCAATTGAGTTCATTTATGTGGTATTTGTCAGGATACCGCCAGTGCCAGATAGGCTATCAACCAAAC
The DNA here is from genome assembly GCA_028583015.1 of Wollemia nobilis. Taxonomy (NCBI): domain Eukaryota; kingdom Viridiplantae; phylum Streptophyta; class Pinopsida; order Araucariales; family Araucariaceae; genus Wollemia; species Wollemia nobilis. The sequence goes on from JAQPPZ010000521.1 coordinate 20,239,337, forward strand.
CTGTACTGAGGATCACCTAATTAGCTCCACTAACTCCGTTGTTGTATTTAGTAAGATTAATCCATGAGACAATCTAAGGTACCATAAGCTAGCTCATCCACATGCAAACATTGGTCTGCTCACATGCAAAGCTAATGTGATAGACATATCATCATGCGTTTAGGATACCGCCATTGCCAGGTAGGCTGTCCACCAAACCCGTAATGAGGATCACCTAGATGGTTTTCGAATGCTGAGAATTCTAGGGATTCAAGTTCAGGCTTTTTATTGGCTCAATGGTTTAGGATACTTGCTCGTATACATAGTGATAAAAATCACTATTTATTTTTCTCTTTGTTTTTCTCTTTGAGCAAGGATTTTGAATAGTGGTGATAACCACTGTTATTTGATTTGGCTTTTGAGCTTTGTAAGGTTGAGCTTGTATGTTTTTGGCGTATGGATGACCTTGATCCTTTTGGCCTTGGGGATGACTACCCATCCTTTGCAGGGACGTGTAGTACGAATCCTTACGACTTTGGGAACCAAAGGGGATTATGGAGATTATGAAGTAAGGGCATTGATCTTTTAGGCCTTGGGGATGACTACCCATCCTTAGCAGGGACATGTAGTACGAATCCTTACGACTTTGGAGACCAAAGGTGATTGTGATGATGGCTTGTGGGAATGTTGTTTTTGAATGGTCATTGATCCTTTTAGGCCTTGGGGATGACTACCCATCCTTGGCAAGGACGTGTAGTACGAATCCTTACAACCTTAGGGACCAATGGTGATTGGGATTTTTGGTAGTGGTGAAAACCACTATTTATTTAGGGGAATTGATGGGGAAGAGCTTGTCCTTTTGTCAATTCTCAGCACTCTTGAACCATTCGCATAGGGGGATGAACAGGCTAATCTTTCACCTATGGTACCCTAGACTGCTTTGTAGGTTTCTCTTGCGTTCACACAACTTAGGAATTATTTTATGTGTTTTAACTTGTGTAGGGATGTTACGTAACGAGGCGTGACCCAAGTAAAACTTTCCCTTGTAAAATCTGTTTAACTTTGTACAGTTTTTGGCTAGCAATTTAAAGACAAATGAATGACGAAAACCCTATATACATTAGGAGACAACTGACTATGCTAAAAAATGGGGATGGTGTTATTCGGGATGTATGTGTTTATAAAATGGATTTGATGTGGAAAATGAAGGAATTGCCGAGCAATTACAGTCTATGGTGCTTTTGACTTGTATGACCTAGCAAATATGCAATGTATGGATGTGATGCCTAATGCAACCTATATTTTTGTATTTTTGATTTTTATGAGTATGCATGGAATTGAAATGCAATTTTTTTGTTATTTTTGATGATTTTATTGTTTTTGTTTGTTTTTGAATATTTGTTTTGACCAAGCGGTTATGGGAACCCTTGGAGCTTTTGGGTTGACCAAAGGGTTTATGGATACCTTTGGGGCATTTTGGGTTTGACCAAGCGATTATGGAAATCCTTGGAGCTTTTTGGTTTGACCAAAGGGTTTATTATAATTAAATCCTTGGAGCTTTTAGACCAAGAGATTAAAAATCCTTTGGAGCATTTTGGTTTGACCAAAGGGTTTATGGACACCTTTGGGGCATTTTGGGTTGACCAAGCGATTAGGAATCCTTGGAGCTTTTAGGTTGACCAAGAGATTACAAAAATCTTTGGAGCTTTTTAGGTTGACCAAGAGATTACGAAAATCCTTGGAGCTTTTTAGGTTGACCAAGAGATTATGGAAATCCTTGGAGCTTTTTAGGTTGACCAAGAGATTACGAAAATCCTTGGAGCTTTTTAGGTTGACCAAGAGATTACAAAATCCTTGGAGCTTTTTAGGTTGACCAAGAGATTAAATCCTTGGAGCTTTTTTGACAAGGTTAGACCTTGGCTTTTTAGGTTGACCAAGAGATTACGGAAATCCTTGGAGCTTTTGGTTTGACCAAAGGGTTTATGGACACCTTTGGGGCATTTTGGGTTTGACCATGCAAAAACCTCCTTCTCTTTGAGAAGGGCAATGTAGTCGGCTTGCTCTTCGGGGGATAGACTTACCCCTAACTTGATGATCTATGGATTCATTGGATCTGAGCCGATGTCTACGTCAGTCGTCTCCTCGACTGACATGTGGGATCCGTCCTCCAACTGGTGTGGAGTTGGGATCAAGTGGATATCGTTTGCTGAATTTAGATCATCGTTAGGAACGTCAAGTTCCTCTTCAACATGGAAGACATCCTGAGTCTGTCTTGGAGTGAAATGAAACATCCCACCGCAAGGCCAGTACTCTGATGGGGATGGTGGTGTGTCAGCGCGATCCCAATCTATAGCCTCTATGTCTAGATGCAATGACCGTGTTGGGTCGGCTGGATCATGGATGGGGGCGGTTAAATCAATGGAGATCATGTTGATGAAATGATTGTGGTCTCCATTACCATGGGTATGACTGCTCGGACATCCTAGATGATCTTTGTGCTCTGGATCTGGCTCTGTGGGCACTGGCACAAATGGATCAGCCCTATGTGCGGATAAGAGGACAGGATCTGCCCTAGGCACTGATGGTGCTATAGGGTCTCCAGGCGAAAGATGTTCTCTGTATACCTGGAGTGGCGGGTGCAGTAATTGCTATAACTACGCCTGGTTGAGGTGCCACCTATGCCTTGGCCCTATGTGTAATTGTTCAAACATGTCATCTATGTCCAAGGGATATTGTTGTTGTCACATATGATTGAATTCTCTTGGTGGCATATGCTCAATTGGAACATCCAAAGGGAACATGGTCAGGAAGCTCTCTTGATAATCATCCATGGGATGTACTTGTGAATGATTGTTATCTGACTCAAGAGGATCCCAAGGTGCTACCTCGTACTCCAACTCATCATCCGAAGACCCTTCTTGGTCTTGTCCATATCCTTCTTGGAGGTGAGTCCTTGAATTGTCTCCCTTTTCGACCGAAGGGAAAGGGTTGTTAAGGTCAACAAGGTTGTTTGTTCGTAATGGGAGATAATCCCCCAATGTATAAGTTGTGTTAGGATTGGCATATGGATCTAATGCCAACCCATCCTTGTTGCCTATCCCTAGGCCTTGCATGTTTTCTACCAAGATGTCCAGGGGCAAGGGGTGATTAAACCCTACTCCTGACTTGTCATAAGGCATTTGATATCTTGGTTGGCACAAAACATGCACTCCTTGCTCATACCTGCCCAACCCATATCCATGCCAATTGCATTGGCCAAGATATCTCAATGCGAAGTCTGGGTTAGACAAATAATTGACGTCCTCAACAAAGGGCTCTTCATCTTCCTCTTCTTGCAAGTAAGGTTCAACGCCATTATCCAGGCCCCCATAAACAAAGTTTGTCTGATTGGGTGGGTAGCCTAGAGGAACCACAGAGCCGATGGGGAGTCGAGGTCTCCCCATGTCTTGCATGGACTCAAGTGTGGGCGTTGCTATAATGTTTCGCACTAGATACTCCCCCAATCCTGTGTTGGCCATCTCAACTATGATTGTTGGCATTTGAGGGGGAGCGAATGGGAGTTCTCCCTGAGTCCACTCCATGTGGGGTGAACTAGGCGTCTCGACTTCCATTCTACTAGGCACCTCTTCTGTAGAGATGGTTGAGACTAGGGGTGGTTCCTCTTCCAGGGGTTTCTTTCCCTTGTCCTTTGGTGTGGCCACCGTAGGTGGCATCGTTGTTGAAGGACCAGATGAGGAAGATGGACCCGACTGGGAATTTGAAGGACTTGGAAATGGGGATTCCTGCGTAATCGGACCCTGTTTAGATGGATTTAACTAAAAATCCAAATGCATTGATGGAAGGGTCGACTGCGGCATTAGTTGCACCGAATTGCAGTATTTGAAGGGCTCTAAGTCTACGGGGACTACATGCACCTGTCCTTCAAATGTATACTTTAAGCATTGATGAGCAATTGAAGGGACACACTTCATGTCTCGGATCCAAGGTCGCCCCAACAAGATATTATAAGCCATCTCACCTTCTAAAATGTGGCACAATGTATGAATGGTCTTTTGTCCCACTTGGATGGGTAGGACAATTGTGCCAACTATCGAGCATATCGCATCATTGAATGCTCGAAGAGTATAGGTGGAAGGTACGATGTGAGAGGCCGACAACTTCAAATGTTTTAATGCTGCGGTTGTAATAATGTTACTGGACGAACCAGTGTCCACCAACACCCGCTTATACGGAATCCCGTTGACCCATGCAATAACGTGCAGGGGTGGATCCGCCACATCACCAGCCATCGATTTCAATTCATCTTCTCTAAAGGTGATGACTGGTTCTGTACATTGTTTCACATGGCCCACGAAGTTGTTGAAAGAATTTGCTTCGTGGGGATGCAACTCAATGGCCTTTAATATCTCCATGAGAGCCTCCCGATGGGGCGCTGATTGTTGAATAAGCTCGTATATGGAGAGCCTAGCCGATGTGGTCCTTAGACTTTGGGTAAGTCTAGTCCGAATCATGGCCACTGGTCTAGGCGGGGGAAGCTGCGTAGGGTTCTGTTGAGGTTGTGACGTCGATGGAACTTCTCTTGTGACTGTCGCGGGGGCAGCTCCGGGATATCTCTTGTTCCTAGTCACTATGCTTATCATCCCTACATACCCCTCCATGGGGCAATTCTGTTGCACCTCATTGACGTGAAGGGGTTTTGCTTGTGCATCATGTGCGGGCAAGGGGTCTCTGAAAACTCCCATTTGTTGGTTGTTGGGTGCTATGGGATTATCCACTGCCAATGTATTGTTGTCAATGAGGTCTTGCACCAAACCTTTGAACTTCCAATAGGCGTTAAGGTCATGTCCCTTTCGTCTGTGGAACCTACAGTACAAGTCCTCCCTGTACCCCTTAGGCTTTGGCGCATTAGGGTCTATGGTTTGAATTTCTGGCAGATTGATCAAGTTCGCCGTTGACAAGCGGTCAAACAGGGAGTCCCTGGACTCTGTGTAAGGCGTAAATTGTCGCCTAGGGTGACGTTGCTGATTTTGTTCCTGCCTTTGGTTTTCTCTATCATAGTTGTTGGGAGGCACCGCCTGATAGTTAGCCTTTGGAGGCTGTGTTGCTTGTGCAGGCTTAGGGACATTTATAGCAACCTGATTGACCGCGGCGGGTTTTTGTTGCGTAGTCCCTATTTTGGTGTTCTTGTTCCATTCTTTTTTCTTAGGCTTGGCAATTTTGCCATCCTGTATCTTGATCTCCTCGATGATTCTGGCTTGCGCCAGAGCTTCCTCTAAAGTGGCATATTGTTGCAACTGCAATAGCATGGAGATCGATCTCAAACAACTCTTGGAGAACATTTGAGTCAAGTCGGACATAGGAGGGAGGTAGGGCAGCTTTGAAAGCAACGTCCTCCACCGGTTCCCATATGCCACCATAGATTCTTCCTCATACTGCCTGAGGCTAGCTAGATCACTTAGTGATGCCTTTTTCTTGGTGTTGAAGGTGAAGCATTCTAGGAACGCGTCCACTAGCTGATCCAAGTTACAGATGCTGTGCTTTGGTAATTGAGTAAACCAATCCGAGGTAGAGCCTATGAATGTGGTTATAAATGTTCTTAATAGCAAAGCATCATTGTCCTGAATGCCAAAGCATTGGCTCAGGAATCGAGTCACATGCTCTTGGGCATCTTCCTCCCCTCTAAAGAGTGCCAACTGGGGCAGCTTAAAGTGTTCGGGGTATGGAGGTGCCGGCACTGACGGATGCACAGGATGACTACGGAGTTGGCGTAAAGTAGGCTTTTGGGGCCCAGAAGTCTTGAGCTCCATAGACTCTAAGCGCTCTAGCAACGCTTTATATGCATCGGAGGATTTGATCTCCTCCTCCTTGGTTTGCTCCCACTGTGGGTTGCGGGGAATTTGAGGCCTTTGGAGGGGTAGTTGGGTAGCACCCCTTCTGCTTTGATAGGGCATTTCAGCCCACTCTTCTTCTTGTTCATACTCCTCATAGGCTTCTTGAGGAGTGTCTGGCCTAGGCTTGTAAACATTGATGGGTGCCCGCGGAGGGTGCCCATCATTGTGTCTGGGAGTGGCCTCCCGCTCAGGTCTAGGAGGTCTTGGAGGCAGTGCTTGATGAGGTCACGGAGACCTGTCTCGCACCAAGGGGTTGTGCCTCTCATACACTTCTAATTTATGTGCGCGAGGGGTTGGGACCTTCTCAGGCACATTGTTGTGAAGCAACTCGGTTGTCTGACGCTGAATGCGCTCTTTGTTAAGGCGACACAAATGTTCTAATTGTTGTTGGTCTTGCCTGAGCCGCATGATTTGCGCTTGGCGGGCGGCTATTTTGGCAAATGCCAAGTCAATTTGTTCCATCGTCTCTTGTTTAGGAAGCCTAGATGCCTCTCCTACATGTCTATCTCGGTCATGGTGATCCGAGACCCCTATGGGTTGCTTCCCTCTATCGAGGTTAGCGGCATTTACCTGAGGCTCCGGCCTCAATGGGTGATCCTGATACATAGCGGGTGCGGAGGTGCATCGTTCCCGCGCTGTGTACTGCTCTTGAGGAACGTAGTGGTCTTCCTCGCACTCTCTTTCGTATGCGTAAAAGGTGCGGGCAGAATTGTCTTGCCCTGTCTGGAGAGCCTGATACTCTGGATATTGCCTAGTGTTTCTAACAGTAATACGGGGTAAAGGAGGGATGAAGAAATCATGTGGCCCCTCCTTGTGGACCCTCTGTTGCTCTAACACTTCATCACTAGGCCACTCATAACGAGTGTCTAAGGGAGGTCTCCTATCTATGTTGAGTGCTACGTGTAGGTTATCCTCTTGAAAGGGCCTATGTTGAGTGGGGGTGCCTCTCAAAGAGGTGCCTCTAGAGTCCTGTGCCTCTGTGGTGGCATGATGTGGACTATCTCGTGTGCCATGCCGCCAAGGCGGGATGACCAAGTCCTCAGGACTATATCGAGGGAGATTTGTCCCCCTTTGCACACTTTCTACAGTGCTTGCCCGTGATTGGGCTTGGCTACGAGTGTACACCATGGTGATGTGCTCCTTAAGATGAGTAGATTTTTATCTCTTTTATGATTCTTTATGCTACACTTAAACAGAAAGGAACACACACAATCAATGCAATGGTTATCTCTTTTAAATATTAAAAGTGTGCCCTAAATCTGGTTTAGTGTGTTTTGATGTTTTTTTGAAAGATTTTTGTGAAGACCATTTAAATGCAATTATGATGGCTCTTATGACTCCCAAAATGGTCGCCCCTTCAATATACCATTGTCGGACCGATATACCAACCTCTCTATATACCCGCCCTTACGTGAGGGAGACTATAGGTACGTGAGAGCAGATGATACGTGGAACATAGGCGGTACGGAAGGGGAATCACTCTGTTTATGACACCTACCATAGAAGACTTATCCTCATGCACTGGGAATCACCCCAAGCTACACTTGGTCAGCTTTACGTCTAGTCGTTTACAGCAGGGTTATGGATGCAATATCTCAAGCCAAGGTGATGATGAAATCCACCGTTGGTCTTGCTCAAGGGTTGGGGTTTTACGACCAACTCCTTGGTTTAAATTACCACGTGGTGTGTGGGGTTCTTTTTAAGTTGCAAAAATGAAACAAGCAAGCATTTAAACTCTCCTATGCAAGCAAAAAAACTAGAGAACAAAAAATAGAAAGCAAAAAATTGACAGAGGGTGTTTAAGACCCCTACCTCTTCTCTGCCCAAATCGGATGTCTCTGAATCTCTGCCTGAAAATTGCACAGAGAGCTATTCATCCCGGGGTGAGACGAATAACAGATATGTATTCGTTCCAGGGTAGGACGAAGTCCTATTCGTCCCTGGGTAAGACGAATTCCAGCTCTGTATTCGCCACAGACAGAAATGAACAACAGTCCAGCGTTTGAAAACTTGGTACCTGTAAGCAAAAACAAGCAACTTTAATCAGAAATTTAATCTTAAAAATCAAGGGACAGAGGTCCCACCGTGATCGCCACTGAAAGCACGAGGATACGGAAACAAAAAGGAATATGCCAAGCAAGATGCGTTTAAAACCAAACTTAACGCTAAAAGCCTATATATTGCAACATGCATGAAAAGAAAGAACATAGACGAATTGACACAAGATAAAAGCAATATGAAATATGCTGCCCTCTTTATTGATATGCTTTCAAATTCATGTTACAATATGTCTCCTTCCTTTTTAGGGGATAGGAGCGTCAAATATGTTTCTTTATCACATCCATAGATAGCAAATCCTTCTTCCGCATGCCCACATGTAAGATGGGCGGACCAAAATGTCACCACCACTTGTGTATATGATTTTTGACTCCTTCCTGCTCCTCTGATGTCGAAGACCTGCATTCAAGGAAATAGAAAATATTAGTAGCACCTGCAGATAGAATAAAACATGTATTTCCCAAGGCCTACTGTTAGTGTATGCATGAAAATATTAAAACGATGACCAAATAATATCAGAACGACCTAAAAATTTGACAGAAGCATGAATATGTTACCAGGAGACCATTGCAAAAAGAACAGTCAGGAAATTCCTCACAGATTTGTATTCGCTCCAGGGTGGGACGAATTAACCTACAACTTATCAGAAAGCACCCTCTTCAATGTCCTATCTAGGAAGCTCCAAATGACCTAAAAAGTTGGGGTTAGCTAATTGGGGGTATTTTGGGAAGACCCAGATGGTCATATTTCTCCAATTTGGCCTCTAGCACCCAGATTTTGATGATGGCATCTGCAAATTAGTAAAGGCGGGAAATGATAAAAACCTGGTCAAAATTGCTCAGAATGAAATGAAATTTAAACTACAGCCTATTTAAATAACCTAGAATAATATGCAAAAGAAAAATTAGAGAAATATATCATATATTTCTATTCATCCCGGGGTGGGGCGTTTAGAGCTGCGACAGTTTGGGGAGCGCCCGGGGGCAGGACGCCCACCGTTTGGGACTCTTTTTTGGCACCAATCCACTTGGGATGGGTCCAAAACCTGTTATGGGGTGTTGTCGACAAATTTTGTGGGATATTGTGGCCAAAAATTCGGGTTTGGGTCTTGATTCGTGCTTCCAATAGTCACCCAATAACCTCCCTTTCGAATGAGAGATTAAGGATGTGAAAGGCACAAATCGCAAGTAGGTATGTAAATTGGCAGCACTTCATTGCTCAAATGCTCCTTCTCTCTCTATATTTTGGGTGAGAAAACTCACCAATTTATAGACCTAGGGTCTCTCTGTTTGAATTGCGCATGCGAGGGCGCCACTTGAGTTGCATGTCCTATTTTGAGAGAAAAGATAATTCCCTGATTTAGAGTCTCCTTGCATGAGGTCTCTAAAATAAAGACATGCATGACTGAAGTCTCTCTCCTTGATTTGGAGCCATTCCTCGCAATTGCATGGCCTGAAGCTTCAGTTAACTGGCGGACTTGTCGAGGTTTGAATTTTTGCCAATCAAACTTGCTATTCGCCTCACCCTAGGGTGAATGCTTATATTCGTCCCTGGGTGGGACGAATGCCAGTTTGTATTCATCCCTGGGTGGGACGAGTAGAGAGCAAGGTGCCAAAAAGGTGCCAAATTGACCTCTGACCTTCCAAACTGCTTTTGGGAGTGGTTAGGACCACTGTTTAACCTCTGGGGGCTGCCCTAGGGGTTGTGTGTGTCAATGCGATCAGCGCTTGTTGTCACATAATCGGATTGGTGTTGTTTTGGTGTCTACACATTCACCAATTTTACAAGTACATTTCGGTTCCAACCCCTTATGCATAACCCTGATTGTACCATTTATTTACTTTTTTTGTGTGTTTTGTCGAAATAATCCAATATTGGTGTTAACCATAGGATAATGATATTGAAGAGTGTACCAACTGCAAGGTTTTTTGGTCTTATCAAAGGTGACATCATCACAAGATGTTTTTCAAAATAGGTCCAAATCCCTATTTAGAGAGGTCAAATCTCACTAGCATAATTCCTAGATCCTTCATATTCATAGTCACCTAAAGCCATAATAATTCTCATACAATGTTCAAAGGGACATGATGATTATCAAGGTCAAAGTCCAAGACCAAGTGTGAATGGTTACCAACTATCGACTATCAAGTCTGTGTAGAAAAGAAAATAGAAAAGACAGGAAATATGGATTCATGCAATTTTTGTATTTGCATGACAGTTGTCTGGGAGGAGGTCCACCACCAAGGGTTGACTACCAAGTGCCCAGTGCCCACCACTTAGCTACTCAAAAGATGACTAAAAAGTACCTAGAACCCACCACTTAGCTACTCGAGGGTCGACTACCCAGTGCCCACCACTTAGCTACACGAGGGTCAACTACCAAGTGCCCAATGCCCACCACTTAGCCACTGGTCGACTATACAAGAAGCAAAATTGGACTCCTCTCTTCCCCTCTATTCTCCACTTGGCATGCTCCCACTCTTGTCTATGGTCCCAACATTTTAAAATTTTAGGTTTTAATTTTTTGTTTATAATAAGTTTATGCTTATATATTGTTATAAAGTTTAAAATTAGATACTTTTAATATGTATCTCAATAAGTTCAAAGTTTTTATATTTTGTACAGGTTAAAATTTAACTTATATAACTTTAAACTTGAACTTTATTATGATATCACTTAAGTATAAAGTTTAAATTTATTATAAAATAAAATAAAATTTAAACTTTAAACTTGCGGAAGTACTTAAGTATAGATTTTACCTTTGCGGAAGTACTTAAGTATAAAGATTAAACTTATTAAAATATATTTTAAATTTTAAATTTGAAACTTAAAACTTTATGAATGATGTCATTATTTATTTTTATTTGATGGATAGGGTATAAATTTTTTTTTTTTCATAAAAATATACGTATATAAATTTATATTTTTAATTAAAAAATTAACATCTACATCTGACGAACTCTATTTTTTTGTAGGCATCACACATGCTCTCACGAACCCACATCCATGAACTTGATAACCTTATTTTAAAGTAATTATAGTATTTTATAAAATATTATATAGTTTTAACTTTTAAATATTTTTTAATTAAAATTATTTTTATGTTAAATATAAAAAAAAACAATAATTTTACTTTAATAAATATTTTAAACTACAAATTTTAAAAAAATATTTTATAAAGTATATAAAACAATTATCAAGTGACATTATCTCAACCGATTAGATTCCTCAACATTTAAGGAGGAGACCAAGGTTTAAATCTTGACAAGCAATACATGGATAATATCCAAGTTTTTTTGTAATACCACTATGTGGCAATGATGTAATATGGATGGGCCATTTTCAATCACATATAATCAATTGAAAAAAGTATATAAAATAATTAAGGTTTCAATCAAACTTATTATATTTTAAGCTAATTAAACACCCTTCACTTCACAACCAAAGGATCAGTATACACATATATTTTTTGCATTTTTAAAGCAATTATATTTTTTACATTATTAAAGAAATTCTTGATCCCTAAGAAAGTCTAGCCATAACATAGTTAATAATGTATTAATTAATATTAAATTTGCTTTAAACTTAGGTTATTCCTAGAGTTTGATATACCATGAATTATCTAATTTTGCCATCCTAGGATTTTCAGGAGTATTAAGATACTTTTATGTCTATATTATAATCATATGATCCAATGACAACTTGAAATTTGATTGTCTTACAATTTTACAATCTCCAAATTTAGTCAATATTTACCACAAATGTTTCTCATATTGACATTTTTCAAAAAACTTAAAATTTTAAAGTTTTTTGAAATTCATATTATTAATTAAAATGATAAAATTATTTTAATTATGATTAGTATGATTAAAATAAAATCATAGTTTTCTAAACTTGTGTATGCCTTTGATTAACAACCACTCCCATCAATATAACAAAACAACATCTCTGTGACACTGCATTATAAGAAGTATAGTGAATGTGTATAAGAAGTATTACTGAAAAAAATTAACAAAACATCACATTTTTTGTTAGATCAATTAAATCATATCTAACTTATATTTTTTTCAAATATATTCTTCATTTACCTTTTTATCAAAAATATTTTTTATCTTCCTCAAATTCCTATGCTTTTGCAAGAAACTTATTGATACCATTTCTAGTGAGATGTAAAATCTCCATCGTCTAGTAGCCATGTACTCATCATCTCCATCGTCTAGTAGCCATGTACTCATCATCTTGTCATAATTGTAAAAACATATTATATACAATGCTATGAGTTAAAGTTAATAAGCATTTGATGTGAAAGTACTTTATGTGAAAGTACTTTATGTTTCTGGAAAACATCCCATAAAGGATGCCATTTTATATTTAATATTAATTCATAAACTTTTGAGGGTAAATATTTATTTGGCACTTTCATCTTTGTAGTTTCAAGATGATTTAGATTTGAACATTGGCTTGTGTAATGTTATTTGTGTTATGTAAATATTTATTTGGCACTTTCATCTTTGTAGTTTCAAGATGATTTAGATTTAAACACTGGTTTGTGTAATTTTATTTGTGTTATATTATGTTTTTCAACCCATATTTGTTGTTCGGGTCCTAACTTTCCAGTGTTGAAGACTGTTTTGACCTTCTACATTATCTTGGTATTATTTTCTCTTTGTTTTGTTGGTCTACTTCTCCGACTGGCTGTTTTATGTAAAACCTTTTGTTTCTCTTAATTTGGTCATGCTCAGTTAAGATAACTTCCTTGTAAAAGGATCAAGGCCCTTTCAAAACCTTAGAGTACATGTAGATTCATGTGTTCTAAATTGTTGTTTTTAAATGTAAAAGCAATAGTATCAAATGTTTGAGGTGCCACATTTACATTACACTTTACACTTTTAGTTAATTGATGACTTTTGAATTATATTATTTACATTAACAATTCATAATAAAAAAATTGTCTTATTAAAAGTATAACATGTAAATTACTTTGACATTGTGATGAGAATATAGGTAATATTTATTTGATAATATTTTTAAAATAATATTGTAGTATACATATAACTATTATATATATTTAGTGGATTATATTGAACTCAATTATAATATTAATAAAGTAACATAAAATATTTAAAATCATTTTTTAAAGAAATTTGAAAAGACAATCATTTTAATAAAATTTTATGATATTTTTATATTTGATCATATAAGATTGAAACTTTTTTTTTTGCATATTATATAATAAAAGTTTAACAATTATTCATGTATAATTTAACAAAATTCAAACATGGGGTCTACTTGAAAATATATCGGATGAAGCTAATAATACCATTTGATAAACTATGATACTTTTTAAAATTGATTATACAAGATTGATTGAAAGAGTTTTCTATATTTTATATCATCACCATCACATAGTTTAATTAATTTTGTTTAAACTTTTTATCAATTCCACCTCATTATCAATTCTACTTCATTGTTGTTTAACCCAGTGTGATATGCACCACCCGTCACTCAAGATTGGTACTTGCTGTCATCAGGCTTGGACGCACTCAGTAGATTGACAGCTCGCACACACTCAGCAGATTTAGATAAACTACTCCTTCTTTCAACAAATTCAGGTAGATTACTATCTCTACTTCCTTTAATAACAGGCATGCACCAAGGTTGAAGAGAATCTAAGTCTCTTCGCCAGAATTTAATATTAATAGGGCGGAATTTGGGTTTTGATTCACCCACGGATGGTCTGCAAACAAACAAAGTAATTAAAAGTTATATGTAAGCGCTAAGATTTATGGTATTCAACCCAAAAACTAAACTGGAATTACATTATACTTACTTAACACTTGTTTGGCGGTTAATCTCTCGTTGGAATTTCTGTTGAGCATTCGAGATATAAGGTCCTTAGCAGCCTCTGAAACGCCATGGGTAAATTGAAGGTCGTTGTACAAAATATTAGCCTTAATCGTGTGAGAGTCAATGTGGTTGTAATCGTCCCCACCGAAAGGATAAAAACCGCAGAGCAATTTGAAGAGGAGGACTCCTTCCCCGTATTCTTGCCTTCTCACTATCTCTGGAGCCATGTACACAAGAGTCCCCGTTCCGTCGTATTTGAATACTTCGCCTGCTCCATATCACATCCACAAGACCATTAATTTGTTTTTTTACTTTGCTTAGTTTAGTGCTTCATAATCTCTATTAAATACATAGATTAGGAAGTACTTTACCTTTGCGGAAAACCTTAGAAGAACCAAAGTCTGCCAACTTGACGAGAGGAGTTGGTGCAAGCGAAGATAATAAAACGTTGTTCAATTTAACATCGCCGTGCAAGTGATAACTGTTGGGATCTTCGTAAGCGGCTTTCAGCTTCACAATTCCGCGCTCCTTCCTCAGGCGATGCATTATTTGCACTTCGCTTAGGAAAATTGTATCTGCATCCTTACAATCTTTGCTGAAAGATTTGCAACAGAAGACGGGATTTCCTTGAGATCTGCGGTAGCATTTTCTCACTTTGTGATAAAGCGAGTTAGAAATGAGACGATCGAGAATGTAATCGTCTTCTACGGATCCCCGAATGACATGGCCATCATCATTTGGAATAAAACAGTTGAAAACGGTATTCCAAAAAGTGTTGGCTAGTTTTGTTAGTTTTGTCAAGTTATGAGCTGCTGCCACAAATATGGTGGAGGAGGTGGAGCTGTCCAATAAAGGGTTACCAAACTCTTCCTTTAAAGAGGTATAACTTTCCCTGGATTGTTGGACACACATTTCTTGAACAAGATTCCTGCTACATTCCATCACAACAAGAAACTATCACGCCTATCCTTTTCTTTAACGATAATCTAAGTTAATGTTTCGGTCACAAACAAGATTGCTTATGCGAGAATGTGAACAATGAATGTTTTAATAATTAGTCCAAGTTTCAATAAGCCGAATTTCCTTTTCATAAATAATACAAGTTTCAGTAAGCCGAAATTTATTTCTCTTTTATTTGCTACAAGTCGGCATGCACTTTTACTACCGTTTTGCCTTATTCTCATGAAATCCACAAACAAAAGCGAATTTCAGACAGGAATATTAAAGACCAAAAATAAGGATATAATAATTAATAGGAATTTAATAATTTACTATTTGCTTACATTTTAATAGCTATAAACTATAGAAATAAAGAAGGATATAATACCAAACAAAATTCTTAAAGGATGATCTTTAACCAATTAAACTAATTGAATTTTTTCTAGAATTCGAGTACCTTAATATATCCGATTTCTTTTAAATTATCTGTTTCTTCTACTCTAAATCCTACATCATGGCTTTTAGATGTTAATGTACATTAGCCTAAATCAATTACTTCGTTAGTTCTAAGTTCTACGTACACTACTTGATTATCCTCGAATGGTTCCTTCCTATTCTTTTAGGTCTTAGGAATACTAAAGAACAAAAATAAAAAAATATAATAACTAATAGGAATTTGATAATTTATTATTTGGTTAAGTTATAAAAATAAAGAAGGATATAATACCAAACAATTCTTTTAAAATATGATTTTAAACAAATTAAACTAATTAAAAAATTTTAGTCTGGTCTTCTCACAAAGTCATTAATTCAGAGATGTTCTTAATTTTATTTTAAACTTTTCATCTATTTTTATAGTCCTATCTACTATTTTTTTTGTTACTCGAAACATCAAAGATTTTAAGAAGATTTGAAAGATCTCCCATTTTATTTTTTTCATAATTATCTTGATTTTGATCCTCAACTATAATCCTTGTTGTAAGGGCTCTAATTTCATTTCCTTTTGTAGCTTCTTCTATCTATTGAAATTTTTGAACTAAATTACCCTTTTGAATTTCTTCTCTTGATTGTAACTATTGTAATTTCCTATATTGATACTGAGGCTGAGGTTAATATTAGCTTGGCTGAACATTTTGAAATGGTCTATTCATTTGATTTCATTGATTGTAACTATTTGGATATTATCATTTCATTTTATGTTGTTTTACCTTATTCTCTTGAAATCCACAAGCAACAGTGAATTTCAGACAAGAATATTAAAGAGAAATAAATAAACCCCTTGACATAGCTTCCATTGGGCACAAATTATATATTATTGAGGTAAAAATAGATTACAAAAAATACACTTCACATGTTTTGTACATATTTATTGTACAAAAAATCTAAATAACAAATAACAACCAAGTGGAATTTAATAATTTACTATTTAGTTACATTTCAATAGCTATAAGCTATAGAACTAAAGAAGGATATAATACCAAATAATTCTATTAAACAATGATCTTAAATAAATTAAACTTTTCTAGAATTTGAGTATCTTAATGTATCCGATTTTTTGAAATTATCTATTTCTTCTATTCTAAATCCTACATCATGGCTTCTATATTTTAATGTCTATTAGTCTAAATCTATTACTTCACTAATTCTAAGTTCTATCGGTACTACTTGATTATCCTCAAATGGTGCCTTCCTATTCTTCTAGGTCTTATACTAGATCCTATATCTATTTGTCCTATTTTTGGGTTTGTTTTATTATATCTTGATTAACCTTGGGGGTTAGGATATCTAGTTTTATTCTTTGGTATTGCTCGTTATATAGTCAATATTATTTCTTATGGATAGGTCTTAGGTGACCCTAGCATTATTAGTACTCCCATATTTTTATAAATATTTTTTAAATTGGTGCTCTTGCCAATGTTAAGACTATTTAGATATATTTTAGAAATTTAGTTTGGATTAGCACCCACCTTGACCATATGTGGATCCTTTGTCCTCTTGTATTCCATTAATATTGGGAAATCTATACAGTTGTGGATATTTATCTATATAAAATTTGTACTTCATTCCTATATATCTTCGATGAAAAATCTATATAGTGATGGTTAAGTGCTTTATAATGCCAACATCTAGGCCTAACATTTTTAATGCCATAGTCATACCCCTTTCAATCCTCCATTACCACCAAATCACCTGTGTTCCTCTTCCTTCCCCTCTACCATGACCACCTTCTCCATTGGCCTAGTATTCTAGCACTACTTTCATGATGGTGGTGAGGGCTTGGGAATGTGTCATAATAACCATTGATATCATGGTCTAGTAAGCTACCACTACCATATACTAATTTTTTATTGGTACTATCACTAGTGGTAAGGGGTAGGTGATTGGATCCACTTAATTATAAGCAGTGATGCTTGGGGTATAGTAGTATACAAAAATTAAGTGGGTATTATATTAGTAATTTGATATATTTGTAATGCCACTTGATTTCATTGATAAACATGATTTATTAGAACCGCTAACTAGGCCTATCATTAGGAGCTATTTATTGGCATATTGTCTTGGCTCTACTAGTACTTGTTACAAAAACCTCCTATTTCTTCAAATCTCATCCTCTAGTTCCTCCAAAGCACCTTTACATTTATACCCATTTTCTATATGATATAACTTCCACACATACTATAACATACGATGTTACTTCCATGTTCATCAAGATTCACAAACCATAGTGAGAATAGATGGGATAAGTATCCTTCCTTAGATATTTAAACACTATAAGTTACAAGGACATTCTAGTGTAGGGTGTAGATTTTAACTAAAATACCAACCTTCCTCTAACATTCATGAATTGATCTAGGTGCTATCTATTATTGATCCAATTTAAATTCTTTAATTTTTTTTAATCAATTTTCCAAGTTTTAAATCTCGGATGCATCAAATTGGTGCCAACTTTATGATTCTAATTATATCAAAATTTTCATGGCCTTTATATTTGTTTCAAATATTTTTCATCTATCTCTTTTCTTGAGGATACTTTCAAACAAAAAATAAAATATTTAATGTATTTCTCTATTAATGGTTTGCATGGTATTGAATCTTTTATCAAAACTATCATTAATTGAAAAAGGTATTGAACCATCTCTCTCATTTATTGACACTTATATTTAAATCAAGGAAATGAAATTTTATCTTTAATTTGTTCTTGATTAAAGGTTTTTTCCTCCTATAAATGTCATATACCATTGAAGGACGTCATTCTTCAAGTTGTATGCTCTTTTTAAAATTATCACATTTTTATCAATGATACCTCTCCACTCCCAAATATTGTCTCGTATAGATAGATGCACTTTAGAATATTTTTGTCCTTCTTAAGTAAGAAATTTTTTTTTAGTTCTACTTGGGATATTCCTCCTAGTACCACCATAGGTGTTCAGAATCTTGACATTACTTTTGATGTCTTTTCCTATGGCACATTAGTTTTGTTTTATTGCTAAATATGTTATCTCAACATCTAGTGTCTCCCTTTACCTCTTTCTAATTTGATATAAAAAATTACCTTAAATAAATCTTTTAACTATACAATCACCATTTTGTTGTATAAAATTTCACTCAATATTTGTCCCAAATAACTATTTTTGATAGTGGATTAAAATAAACTTTGACTATTGATATATATGGGATTACATTTTATTTTGTTCATGTATTACATTATTATTGGATTCATTGAGTGGTTATAATTTTATTGGTTATATTATCCCTATTTTCATCAATATCAAGTTCATATCACCTTCAATTATCCTTCCTTTTTTCAAAGTTGTGTATTAAGAGACTTCAATTAGGGATCATCTTTAACTTCCTTATCTTTAGTAACTTCCTCAAGTCCATGGACCCTGTCTTATCGGTACTCATATTATTAGACCCATTGAGAGGTATAACTACCATATCTCCTATGTTGGTCTCTATATATCCATTAGGTACCTCCTTTATTGCTTACTTTTTAGCTAGATTCAATCACATGTCCCTATATCTAGGATCTTGAGTAGTCTCAAATATTAGAGCAATTAATATAAATGGTCAAAATTAATGACCATAAAATTCATGAAATAAAAAATATTATATGAAATAAATGGACAATATCATTCATGAGGAAACAACTTGCAATAATATTTCTCAAATTGTATACAAAATTTACTAGTTTCTTCGATACATTTCATGGAGCTTTTTTTCCATAATATAACCTTAGAAAAGTGAATCTTGGACTCTTTGACTATTGCTCTACTCACATATACAAGAGATGTAACCTTTTCTATTCCACACATAAGACAAACCTCTCATGCCTCCTGGCTTCATATCTTGACAGTTCTATACATGACTCTTGACTCTCTATTTACTTGCACACTTTACAATATGACACTTGTGCACTTTCTCACTATAGACATTTGCACATATTATTACATGATGTTTTTGCATATTATAAACATAGACACATATATAAGGGGAAGTATAAATGACACACCCAAACTCTTAAATTAAACCCTATTCTAATATTTATATATTTACAATTGTATCATAAGATACCATAGGGGGTACATTAGCATGTACCAAATAATGTAATATTAGCATGTACCAAATAATGTAATATTATCCAACACCCCACTTATTACATTATTTGGTTATTTAAGACTTTAATCTTCCATATCTAATTATTACTTTTGTTCTTTTGTTCTAACTTTGGTATTGCTAAAGATTTTGGTGTTGATATACTAACATATTTCCTGCATTATTTATTAGACTTTTTTTTGTGACCATAAAAATATTTTAACATATCTATGATTCTATTCCAATCTATTATTTTTATCCATACATAAGGAACCACATTTTTCTTTTCATAATGTATTTCATTTGGTCTTCTCACAAAGTCTACAACTTAGAGTTGTTCTTAATTTTATCTTAGACTTTTCATCTATTTTTATAGTCCTATCTATTGCTTTTATTTTGTTACTTGTAACATAAATGCCATTAGGAAGTTTTGAAAGAGCTTTCTTTTTATCCTTTTCATAATTATCTTGATTTTGATCTTCAACTATAATCCTTGTTGTAAGGGCTGTAATTTCATTTTCTTTTGTAGTTTCTTCTATATCTTAAATTTCTTGAACTAAATTAACCTTTTAAATTTCTTCTCTTGATTGTCACTATTATGGTTTTTCATATCGATATTGAGGCTGAGGTTGATACTACCTTACCTAAATATTTATAAATGGTTTATTCATTTGATTTATTTGATTCAAAAATTATATCTATAAAAGTTTGTAGAATGACCATTTTTCCTACATATGTGATAATATCTTTGTTTCTATCTAGGTTGAGACTATGATGATGTGACAATGTTACTTGGTATATTTTCCTTAGATATCAAAGCATTATTAGTCATTTTATCTTTGACTAAATTATCCATCTCATATTCTTGAATAACATTAACCAAGTCATCAAAGGTTGTTTTCTTATTTAGCATTTGAGGTGAAGTGACTAAATATTTGTAATATTTTGGAATGCTCTTAATATTATTTGGACAAGAAAATTATCTTCTACTTTTTCTCCCAAATTTAATAACTTAGATTTTAAATTAGTCATTTCTTTGGAGGAATATTTCTATACTCTCTCCAATATTAACCTTTAATGAATATAACCAAGATTACAAATACAATATAGTGGCTTTGTTCTTCAAATATATCATATAAATTTTTCCAAGAAACTTTAGAAGTATTTGCATCACTTATATATGGTTGGATTTCATCAATCATCCCAAATTTAATTAACATAAGTGCGTTTGCATCATCTTCTTCCAAATTAATTTATTCATTCAATTTTTCAAATTTCCTTTTTGGACTAGAATTCTTTTTAATTCCCTAGGTAAATAATTTTTCTCTTTTCAATTTTTTAAAAATCAAAAATTTGAAATCAATATCAACTTTCAAATTATCCTTATCACTCTAACTAATTAAAAATTCTTTTTCAAAAAATAAGCAATAACTTTATAAAACCTTATTACTCCCCTTATTAAAAAATTCAATGCAATTTGAACTTGACTTAAGTGCACACTCAAATTAGAAAATTTTCAAACCATACCTTATAAAAATGTAATACCTTATTCACCAGATGTTATTAGATGCATCAGTTTGATTCTTGTTTGCTATGGTTCTCACGAATTACAGTCATCCAAATTTCTTCTTTAAACCATGTTATTTGCTGACTTCACATGAATCTTTTAGTATTTCACCTCCTTCAAATATGTTACAAATATATCAAGTGCTAAGGTCTCACAAATGCTTACATAATGATATGGTTCTTAGGGTGCTCATAAGATTTGTAATATCGCTAAATCTTTTATGGTGCTCAATTTTTCTCAGCACTTAATCTTCCAAACAAAGAAAGAAACTCTAAATTACTTCTTCTATGCAATGGAACTCAAGTGATCAGGAGATGACTTCTCTATTGTCACTCTATCAATAATGAAATAATTTCTCAATATTTGGATGTCTCATCTATATTTGCTCTTTTTTTTTAGGTAATTTTCCTTTTATATTTTCAATAGGAAGATGCTACAATGGATCTCTTCTTTATATCCTCACCTTCTATGTTGAATATCTCTCAAGTTGGGTAACTCTACACAAATATTGCTTATGTTAGTTATTCATCAACTTGGGAAACTCTACACAACTCCCTACTTATGCTAGTTATTCCTCAACTTTTATAGCACTCAGTGGCTCCCTTTTTTTTGCTTCTACTTGACATCTCTAATTTAGAAAATTTTAATTGATCCCACTCTATTTTATCTTTCACGAAGAGTTATGCTCATAACAGTATGATCTTGCTTTGAAAGCTTCCTTTCCTTTAGTATTAAAGGATTTCTCCAAGATGCATATGATCAAACCTTATCTTTTTTATGTTCTTACTCCAATAACTAGTGAAAATCAATCAACCCATGCTCTCCTGGTTGTTACAATATTTTTGTCTGCACAACTTCAATATTAAAAAAATATTAGGGTAATGAATAACCCAAAATCTATCTTGGCCTATGTTTTTGTAGACACCAAAACAACACCAATCCAATTATGTGACTGCAAACACTGATTGCATTGACACACACAGCCCCTAGGGCATCCCCCAGAGGTTAAACAGTGGTCCTAACCACTCCCACAGCATTTTGGAAGGTTAGAGGTCAATTTGGCACCTTTTTGGCACTTTTCTCCTTACTCATCCCACCCTGATCGCCATTGAAAGCATGAGGATATGAAAACAAAAAGGAAAAACCTAGATGCGATGCGAACGAAACAAAGAATAACGCTAAATCCTATGAATTGAAAGTGCATGAAAAGAAAGAAGCATAAACGAATCGAAACCAAATAGAAATCCAATATGGAAGACAGCCCTTTTCATTAATAAGCTTCAAAACTCGGTTACAATTTGCCTCCTCCCTTTTTAGGGGCTAGGAGCGTTAAATATGTTCTTGTCACACCCATGGATGCTATTCCTTATTTCGCGTGCCCACATGTAAAATGGGCAGACCAAATATTGTCGTCGCTTGTGTTAATGAATCTTGACTCCTTATTGCTCATCTAATATCTAGACCCTGTGTTCAAGGAAACATAAAATAGTCAGTAGCACCTGTAGATAAAATAAAACATGCAATCCCCAAGCCTACGATTAGTGAATGCAAAAAATGAATAAAATGGTAACTAAAATAGATCCAAATGAACTAAAAACTTGACAGGGGCATGAGGACATTACCAAGAGGGCACTGCAAATGGAACAATCAAAAAATTCACCATAGATTCGTATTGGCTTCGGGGCGGGACAAATAGACCTGCAACAAAATGTCAGATAGCACTATCCCAAATGTCACATCCGGGAAGCTCCAAATCACCTAAAAAATTGGGGGTTAGCTAATTGGGGGTATTTTGGGAAGACCCAGATGGTCAGATTTTCCAAATTTGGCCTCTATCATCAGGAATTTGATGATGCTACATGCATGTTAGTAAAGGCAGGAAATGATAGAATCATGATCAAAAATGCTCAAAAAAATGTGAAATTTGAATGACAACCTATCTAAGAAGCATAGAATCAAATGCAAAAATAATAGAAAGGAAATCTGCTATAGATTTATAATCACTTCGAGGCGGGGCGATTAGGACTGCAGTAGTGTGGGGGTGCCCGAGGGCAGGACGCCCGCCGTTTGGGGCCCGATTTTGGCACCAATCCACTTGGGATGGGTCCAAAACCTCTTGTGGGGTGTTTTCAACAAATTTTATAGGATTTTGTGGCCAAATTTCAGGTTTTGGATCCGTATTTGCCCTTCCAATAGTCACCCAATGACCTCCTCTCCAAAAGAGATCAAGGGTGTGAAAGGCACAAATCAAAAGGTGTGTGTGGAAGTAAAACGACAACACTTCATTGCTCAAAATGCTCCTTCTCTATATATTTTTGGGGTGAGAAGACTCACCATTTTATAGACCTGACGGTCTCTTTGGATGAGCATGCAAAGGCACCACTTGGCAATCATGCCTTCCCAGGGGGGAGAAGATTCCTCCCTGATTAGGGGCTCCATGACTGCCCCTATAACTGCCTCTAGTGCTCAAAAATGCTCACTCACACTCCCATATAATGAAGGAAGAGTTAAGTGGTGGATCTGAGCTACCATTTGTCAAGTTTTGACTTTTTGCCCATCAAACCTGCTATTCGCCCCACCCTGGAGCGAATACTACTAATCGTCCCTGGGTGGGGCAAATACCAGTTTGTAATCGTCCCTGGGTGGAACAAGTATGGAGCAGAGTGCTTGAAGGTGCCAAATTGACCTCTGACCTTCCAAAATTGTTGTGTGAGTGGTTAGGACCATTGTTTAACCTCTAGGGGCTGCCCTTGGGGCTGTGTGTGTCAATGCGATCAGTGTTTGCAGTCACATAATCGGATTGGTGCTATTTTGGTATCTACAGATGCCCCTTTTTGGGATGCGCTGTGCGTGGTGTAGTGATAAGTAAAAATAGATAACCAAAGCATTAATCATTAGGGTTTCTCAATAATCTAACCAATTTTTTATGCCCCAAGTATGGAAAGGGCATGCATTCTTGAATCCTTGCTTCTGAGGAGTGAAGTAACTCAATTCAAGTGTTAACATTTTTCGGTGAGGTGTTACTTGATCTTGGACATTGATCAGTCATGAATAGGCAAAGGGCGCAACCTTTTGTCTATGGGAACCTTGAGTTCATGATTCATGAATACCAAGTGTTTGATCAGCTTGTGATTATTGCTTGTTTGCTACCCCAAGCAAGGGCGTGATTGTCTTTGTCAATGATTCTTTGAATGCATGTCATTTCCATGATTGGGTGTGTATTTGTTGATTGGTGACTAAGTGTGACTACCCCCTCAAGCGACGAATCGATGAGGGAATGACCTACATGAGAAAAGCAACTAGTCGCTTGACCCAAGATGACTTGTGTAAGGGTACCTTCAGATGCTTATCTTTGAATGTGTGTGCAGTTTTCTGACATTTAGACCTATTTTTGGTGGGTGTTAACCCTTTTTGCGATGCCCCTTGGGGTTGAAATTGTCGAAAATCCGTCCTCCCATGGAGCGGTCCGGCTATGGTAGCCTTCTTGGGGAGTAGGATAATGACAATTTGTGACCCCGACATCGGTTTTGTATGCCAGTGAATGGCGGGCGCAAAGGCGCCTTTGTTTGGCAATGTTATTGCTATTTTTGTGTGGGTTTGGACCCTTTTTGGGACGTCGTTTGGAGATGAAATTCTCGGCAATCTATCCTCCCGTGGAGCGGTCTGGCTATGGTAGCCTTCTTAGGGAGTAGGATAGCGAGGATTTGTGACCTCGACGTATGTTTTGCATGCCCAAAATGTCAATTGCAAAAGAACTCTTATTGGACAATTTTATTGCCTATTTTTGTGCATTTCGTGCAGTTTTTGTTGTTTTTTGCAAGGTCAAAGGACCGGTTATTGTAGCCTGTGGGTATTTTTGATGATATATATATATATACAGATGACTTTCTTTTGTTTATACACGTGTTGTGATTTGATGTTATGCACAATGATTGATGAATGTGTATGTATGCATGTTAATTTACATTGATGGATGCATATGTTGTGATGAATGCTAATGTTTCTAATGTATATGATATGCAAATGGAATGGATGAATTGAATTTGTGATTTTTGGTGGTGGCACCATAGAATGTTTAGAACTTATGGCTTTTTGTCTTAGGCGATTGCTATGGTAAATGAATTTTTATGTATACATGTTATTTTTTATATTTTTTGATGGCGATGCGAGGATGAAAGATAGCACAGTTGGTTTAGAATGTAGTTAAGGTTTTCTGAGACTCAGATGTTTTAACTAACTAGCCATGACTGTACTTTTATCTTATAAGACTTTTGAACAAGGTATGAATTGGACTTGAGTTTGACCAAGTTATTTCATATCCCTCTTTGTGCAATTGAGTTCGTTTATGTGGTATTTTTTAGGATACTGCCAGTGTCAGATAGGCTGTCAACCAAATCTGTACTGAGGATCACCTAATTAGCTCCACTAAATCCTTTGTTGTATTTATTCAGATTAATCTGTGGTGCTATCTAAGATACTATATGCTATATTATCCACATGCAAACATTGATCTGTACACGACTTAATGTGACAGATATATCGTCATGTGGGAGGTTTACCACCAGTGACCGGTAGGTTATCCACCAAACCGGTACTGAGGTTTACTTCATGACCTTTTGAATGCTGAGAGTTCCAGGGATTCAAGTTCGACTCCCTTCTTTTCTTCAATTGTATTGGGATACTTGCTCTTTTGTAGTGATAAAAATCACTATTTATTTTTGTTTTTTCTTTTGAGCAAGGGATTTGAATATGGAGTGATGAGAATCACTATTGTATGTGCCTTTTGATGTATGCACTTTGGTGGTGATGTCAATTTTTTTTTTTTTTTGGAGTTTTGACTTTTGCAAAATTTTGATGTTTTGCAACTTTTTGAGAACTTGGGATTCTTGGGGAATTGGGTAGGGAAGATGCTTGTCCTTTTGCCAACTCTCAGCATTCTTGGGGTCATTCACACAGGGGGATGAGCAAGATAACCATTTCGCTTATGGTGACCTGGATTGCTTTGCAGGTTTCATCTTTCGTTCACACAACTTGGGAATTTTTTTTTTTTTTTTGTGTTTTAGCTTGTGTTGGGATGCTACGTAACAAGGTGTAATCCAAGTAGAACTCTACCTTTGTCAAATCTGTCTAACTTTGTATAGTATTTGGCTAGAAATCTAATGACAATTGAATGACAAAAACTCTAGATACATTAAAAGATAACTGACTATGATATGGTAAAGTAATGTGAATGGCGGTTATTTTTTATGGACTGTTTACAGAATGGAGAAATGTGGAAACAAATGGATTTGCCGAGTAATTATAGTCTATGGTGCCTTTGACCTGTATGACCACAAATATGCAATGTATGGATGTGATGCTTAATGCAACTATTATTTTTATGTTTTTGATAGATTGATTGTTGTGAGTATGAAGATGAGATGCAAAAGAGCTCTTTATTGTTGTGATGATTTTGAGCATGCATGGAAATGAGATGCAAATTTTTGTTATTTTTGATGATTTTATTGTTTTTGAATTTTCTTATTTTTGACCAAGCAATTATGAGAACCCTTGGAGCTTTTGGTTTGACCAAAGGGATGATGGGTACCTTTGGGGCGTTTTGGGATTGACCAAGCGATTATGAGAATCCTTGAAGCTTTTGGTTTGACCAAGTGATTATGAGAATCCTTGGGGATTTTGGGGTTTGACCAAGCGATTATGAGAATCCTTGGGGATTTTGGGGTTTGACCAAGTGATTATGAGAATCCTTGGGGCTTTTGGGGTTTGACCAAGCGATTATGAGAATCCTTAGAGCTTTTGGGGTTTGACCAAGCGATTATGAGAATCCTTGGAGCTTTTGGTTTGACCAAGCGATTATGAGAATCCTTGGAGCTTTTGGTTTGACCAAGCGATTATGAAAATCCTTGGAGTTTTTGGGTTTGACCAAGGGATTATGAGAATCCTTCGACCTTTTGGTTTGACCAAGCGATTATGAGAATCCTTGGAGCTTTTGGTTTGACCAAGCGATTATGAGAATCCTTAGAGATTTTGGTTTGACCAAGCGATTATGGGAATCCTTGGAGCTTTTGGTTTGACCAAGCGATTATGAGAATCCTTGGAGCTTTTGGTTTGACCAAGCGATTATGAGAATCCTTGGAGCTTTTGGTTTGACCAAACGATTATGAGAATCCTTGGAGCTTTTGGTTTGACCAAGCGATTATGAGAATCCTTGGAGCTTTTGGGTTTGACCAAGCGATTATGAGAATCCTTGGAGCTTTTGGGTTTGACCAAGCAATTATGAGAATCCTTGGAGCTTTTGGTTTGACCAAGCGATTATGAGAATCCTTGGAGCTTTTGGTTTGACCAAGCGATTATGAGAATCCTTGGAGCTTTTGGTTTGACTAAGCGATTATGAGAATCCTTGGAGATTTTGGTTTGACCAAGCGATTATGAGAATCCTTGGAGCTTTTGGTTTGACCAAGCGATTATGAGAATCCTTGGAGCTTTTGGTTTGGGCAATTGTGTCACTCGGACATCCTAGGTGATTTTTTTTTTGCTTCGGATCTGGCTTTGGAGGTATTGACACGAGTGGGTCGGACCTATGTGCAGAGAGGAGGATAAGGTCTGCCCTCGGCACTGATATCTCTATAGGGTCTTTGGGCGAAATGTGTTCTCCGTATGCCCAAAGCGATGGATTCAACACTTGGTCCCACTGCACTGGGTTTAAGTGCCACTCATGCCCTGGCCTTATGTTTAGTTGGTCAAATATGTTGTCAATATCTAGGGGGTATTGTTGCTGCATATGCTGCATGTGATCAAGATATGCCATCTCAATTTCATATTCATAATCACTTTCAGAGATCCAAAGGCCTTCGTTGGTTCCAACAACTGTTTGCAATGTTAGAGGCTCATTTTGCTCGAGCAAATTGATCTGGCCACATTGGGGTTGTTCCGCTCTCTACGGGGGGACCTGATTTTCTTAAGGTGGCACTTGTTCGATTGGAGCTACCAAAGGGAACATTTCCAAGAGGCTTTCCTGATAATCATCCATGAGGGTCACTTGTGAGTGATTGCTATCCGATTCGAAGGGGTCCCATGGTGCTACCTCATATTTCGACTTGTCTTCTGAAGATCCTTTCGGACCTTGTCCACACCTCTCTTGTAAGTGGGTTCTCAAACTTTCCCCTCTCTCGAGCGAAGGGAAAGGGTTGTTAAGGTCAACACGGTTGGTTGTCAACAATGGGAGATAATCCCCCAGTGTATATGTCATGTTAGGTTTGGCATATGGATCTAATGCCAATCCACCCTTGTTGCCTATCCATAGGCCTTGCATGTTCTCTACCAAGATGTACAAGGGTAGAGGGTGGTTGAACCCTACTACTGACTTGTCATACGACATTTGGTATCTTGGTTGGCAAATAACATGCACTTCTTGCTCATATCTGCCTAACCCATATCCATGCCAATTGCATTGGCCAAGGTATCTAAAAGCAAAGTCTGGGTTGGACAAATAGTTGACATCTTCTGCAAAGGGCTCTTCATCTTTGTCCTCTTGCATGTATGGTTCAGTACCATGATCAAGGCATCCATACACAAAGTTTGTCTAATTCGGTGGGTAGCCTAGAGGAACAATAGTACCTATGGGGAGGCGAGGTCTCCCCATGTCCTGCATGGACTCCAGTGTGTGTGTTGCTACAATATTTTGTACCAAATACTCCCCCAGGCCCATATTGGCCATCTCAACAATTATTTTTGGTGGTTGCGGGGGAGGTAACGAAAGTTCCTCTTGGGTCAACTCCATGTCGGGTGAACTAGGAGCCTCGACTTCCATTCTGCTGGTCATCTCCTCAGTAGAGATGGTTGAGACTGATGGTGGTGCCTCTTCTAGAGGTTGTGCCTCTTATAGAGGTTTCTTCCCTTTGTAATTCTATTTGGTCACCATAGGTGGTATCTTTGGTGTTGTCCCACCATGATCACCATTGAAAGCATGAGGATACAGAAACAAAAAGGAAAATCCTGAATACGATGCGAACGAAACAAAGAATAATGCTAAATCTTATGAATTGAAAGTGCATGAAAAGAAAGAAGCATAAACGAATCGAAACCAAATAGAAATCCAATATGGAAGATAGCCTTTTTTATTAATAAGCTTCAAAACTCGGTTACAATTTGCCTCCTCCCTTTTCAGGGGCTAGGAGCGTTAAATATGTTCTTGTCACACCCATGGATGCTATTCCTTCTTCCGCATGCCCACATGTAAAATGGGTGGACCAAACATCACCACCGCTTGCGTTGATGAATATTGACTCCTTGATGCTCCTCTAATGTCTAGACCCTGTGTTCAAGGAAACAAAAAATAGTCAGTAGCACCTGTAGATAAAATAAAACATGCAATCCCCAAGCCTACGATTAGTGAATGTAAAAAATGAATAAAACAGTAACTAAAATAGATCCAAATGAATTGAAAACTTGACAAGGGCATGATGACATTACCAAGAGGGCACTACAAATGGAACAGTCAAAAAATTTGCCACAGATTTGTATTCATTCCAGGGCGGGACGAATAGACCTATAACAAAACGTCAGATAGCACTATCCCAAATGTCACATCCGGGAAGCTCCAAATCACCTAAAAAGTTTGGTGTTAGCTAATTGGGGGTATTTTGGGAAGACCCAGATGGTCATATTTTCCCAATTTGGCCTCTATCATCAATAATTTGATGATGGTACCTGCATGTTAGTAAAGGCGGGAAATGATAGAAACATGATAAAAAATGCTCAAAACAATGTGAAATTTGAATTACAACCTATCTAAGCAGCATAGAATCAAATGCAAAAAAAAAAGGAAATCTACTACATATTTATAATCGCTCCGGGGCGGGGCGATTAGGACTGCAACAATGTGGGGGGCGCCCGGGGGCAGGACGCCCACCGTTTGGGGCCCGATTTCGGCACCAATCCACTTGGTATGGGTCCAAAACTTCTTTTGGGGTGTTTTCGGAAAATTTTGTAGGATGTTGTGGCAAAATGTTGGGTTTTGGCTCCGAATTTGACCTTCCAATAGTCACCCAATGACCTTCTCTCCAAAAGATATCAAGGGTGTGAAAGGCACAAATCAAAAGGTGTGTGTGGAAGTAAAATGGTAGCACTTCATTGCTCAAAATTCTCCTTCTCTATATCCTTTTGGGGTGAGGAGACTCACCATTTTATAGACCTAATGGTCTCTTTGGATGAGCATGCAGAGGCGCCACTTGACAATCATGCCTTCCAAGGGGGGAGAAGATTCCTCCCTGATTAGGGGCTCCATGACTGCCCCTGTAACTACCTCTAGCACTTAGATCCACCACTTAACTCTTCCTTCATTGCATGGGAGTGTGAGTGATCGACTATGTGATTGCAAACACTGATCGCATTGACACACACAACCCCAAGGGCAGTCCCCAGATGTTAAACAGTGGTCCTGACCACTCACACAACAGTTTTGGAAGGTCAGATGTCAATTTGGCACCTTCAGGCACTCTGCTCCATACTCGTTTCACCCAAGGATGATTACAAACTAGTATTCACCCCACCTAGGGACGATTAGCAGTATTCACTCCAGGGTGGGGCGAATAGCAGGTTTGACGGGCAAAAAGTCAAAACTTGACAAATGGCATCTCAGATCCGCCACTTAACTCTTCCTTCATTGCATGGGAGTGTGAGTGAGAATTTTTGAGTGCTATAGGCAGTTACAGGGGCAGTAATGGAGCCCCTAATTAGGGAGGAATCTTCTCCCCCCTGCGAAGGCATGATTGCCAAGTGGCACCTCTGCATGCTCATCGAAAGAGACCGTCAGGTCTATAAAATGGTGAGTCTTCTCACCATAAAAAGATACAAAGAAGGAGCATTTTGAGAAATGAAGTGGTACCGTTTTACTCCCACACACACATTTTGATTTCTGCCTTTCACACCCTTGATATCTTTTGGAGAGGAGGTCATTGGGTGACTATTGGAAGGGCAAATCTAGAGCCAAAACCCGACATTTGGCCACAACATCCTACCAAATTTGCTGACAACACCCCACAAGAGGTTTTGGACCAATACCAAGTAGATGGTGCTGAAATAGGGCCCTAAACAGTGGGATTCCTACCCCCGGGTGCCCCCCACACTGTTGCAGTCCTAATCACCCTACCTCGGAGCGATTATAAATCTGTAGCAGATTTCCTTTCAGTTGTTTTTGCATTTGATTCTATGCTACTTAGATAGGTTGTCATTCAAATTTCACATTGTTTTTATCATTTTCATTGTCTGGTCCATCACCAGTGACGCCACCTAAAAGCATGAGGATACGAAAACAAAAAGGAAAATCCAAGATACGATGCAAACGAAACAAAAGATAACGCTAAATCCTATGAATTGAAAGTGCATGAAAAGAAAGAGGCATGAACGAATCGAAACCAAATAAAAATCCAATATGGAAGATAGCCCTTTTTATTAATATGTTTCAGAACTCGGTTACAATCTGTCTCCTCTCTTTTCAAGGGCTAGGAGCGTTAAATGTGTTCTTGTCACACCCATGGATGCTATTCCTTCTTTCGCGTGCCCACATGTAAAATGGGCGGACCAAACATTGTCGTCGCTTGCATTGATGAATCTTGACTCCTTGCTGCTCCTCTAATGTCCAGATCCTATGTTCAAGGAAACAAAAAATAGTCAGTAGCACCTATAGATAAAATGAAACATGCAATCCCCACGCCTTCAATTAGCACATGCAAAATATAAATAAAACGATAACTGAAATAGATCCAAATGAACTAAAAACTTGAAAGGGGCATCAAAACATCACAAGGAAGACACTACAAATGGAACAATCAAAAAATTTACCATATATTTGTATTCGCTCCGGGGCGGGACGAATAGACCTACAACAAAGCGTCAAAAAGCATAGTCCCAAATGTCACATCCGAGAAGCTCCAAATCACCTACAAATTTGGGGTTAGCTAATTGGGGGTATTTTGGGAAGACCCAGAAGGTCATATTTTCCCAATTTGGCCTCTATCACCGGGAATTTGATGATGCTACCTGCATGTTAGTAAAGGCGGGAAATGATAAAAACATGATCAAAAATGCTCAAAACGATGTGAAATTTAAATGACAACCTATCTAAGCAGTATAGAATCAGATGCAAAAATAATAGAAAGGAAATCTGCCATATATTTCTAATCACTCCGGGGTGGGGCGATTAGGACTGCGACAGTTTGGGGGGCACCCGGGGGCAGGACGCCCGCCGTTTGGGACTCTATTTTGGCACCAATCCACTTGGGATGGGTCCAAAACCTCTTGTGGGGTGTTGTCAAAAAATTTGGTGGGATATTGTGGCCAAATGTTTGGGTTTGGGCTCCGGATTTACGCTTCCAATAACCACCCTATGACCTCCCTTCCAAAAGAGATCAAGGATGTGAAAGGCACAAATCAAAAGGTGTGTGTGGATGTAAAACGGTAGCACTTCGTTGCTCAAAATGCTCCTTCTTTATATCCTTTTAGGGTGAGAAGACTCACCATTTTATAGACCTGAGGGTCTCTTTGAATGAGCATGCAAAGGCGCCACTTGGCAATCATGCCTTCCCATGGGGGAGAAGATTCCTCCTTGATTAGAGGCTCCATGACTACCCTTGTAACTGCCTCTAGCACTCAAAAACACTCACTCACACTCCCATGCAATGAAGGAAGAGTTAAGTGGTGGATTTGAGCTGCCATTTGTCAAGTTTTTATTTGTTTCCTATCAAACCTACTATTCGCCCCACCCTGGAGCGAATACTACTAATCGTCCCTGGGTGGGGTGAATACCAGTTTGTAATCGTCCCTGGGTGGGACGAGTAGGGAGCAAAGTGCCAAAAAGGTGCCAAATTGACCTCTGACCTTCCAAAACTATCGTGGGAGTGGTTAGGACCACTGTTTAACCTCTAGGGGCTGCTCTTAGGGCTGTGTGTGTCAATGCGATCAGTGTTTGTAGTCACATAATCGAATTGGTGTTGTTTTGGTGTCTATAGATGCCCCTTTTTGGGATGCGCTGTGTGGCACAGTGCTGAGCAAAAATAGATAACCAAAGCACTAATGATTAGGGTTTCTTAGTAACCTAACCAAATTTTGATGCCCCAAGTATGGAAAGGGCATGCATTCTTGAATCCTTGCTTCTAGCGAGCGAAGGAACTCAATTCAAGTGTTAACCTTTTTCGGTGAGGTGTTACTTGATCTTGGACATTGATCAGTCATGAATAGGCAAAGGGCGCAACCTTTTGTCTGTGGGAACCTTGAGTTCATGATTCACAAATGCCAAGTGTTTTATCAACTTGTGATTATTGCTTGTTTGCTGCCCCAAGCAGGGGCGTGATTGTCTTTGTCAATGATCTTTTGAATGCATGCCATTTCCATGATTGGGTGTGTATTTATTGATTGGTGACTAAGTGTGACTACCCCCTCAAGAGACGAATCGATGAGGGAATGACCGACATGAGAAAAACGACGAGTCACTTGACCCAAGATGACTTTTGTAAGGGTGCCTTCAGATGTTTATCTTTGAATGTGTGTGCATTTTTTCGACATTTAGACCTATTTTTGGTGGGTTTGAACCCTTTTTACGATGCCCCTTGGGGTTGGAATTGTCGAAAATCCGTCCTCCCGTGGAGCGGTCCGGCTATGGTAGCCTTCTTAGGGAGTAGGATAGTGAAAATTTGTGACCCCAACGTCTGTTTTGGATGCCATTGAATGTCGGGCGCAAAGGCGCCTTCGTTCGGCAATTTTATTGCTATTTTTGGGTGGGTTTGGACCCTTTTGGTGACGCCGTTTGGGGATGAAATTCTTGGCAATCCGTCCTCCCGTGGAGCGGTCCGGCTATGGTATCCTTCTTAGGGAGTAGTATAGCGAGGATTTGTGACCCCGACGTCTATTTTGCATGCCCGAAATGTCAAGTGCAAAAGCACTCTGATTGGACAATTTTATTGCTTATTTTTGGTGCATTTTGGTGCAGTTTTTGCTTTTTTTGTTTTTCTTGCTCTGTAATCGTCCCTGGGTGGGGCGAATACCATGCTGGTATTCATCCCAGGGTGGGACGAGTTCTAACCAGAGTGCTCATCCTAGGGAGGAACGATTACAGGCTCAAAAATCCTATTTAAGGGCCAAAACTAGGGTTTGGGCTCATTTGCATTTGAATTTTCTGGCGATTTGGAGCTCTGAGGAGGAGGAGGTCGATTCTGCGAAGCGAAGCGCTGCCGAATTTTTCCCGCCACCATGAGTGCATGAACCGGATCGAGCGACGGAGCCGAAGCGAGACCAGTGAGTGTTCTTCCTCTTTATTGTTTGTTTGTTACAGTTTGTAAAACCACAATTTAGTTGTTTTTGTCTTTGTATTTTGTTTTTCAAATTAAAAATGAAACCCTAAAAAGATGTTGTTTTGTTTTGTATGTGTGTGATTATGTGTGAATTTTTTTATTTTTGTTTTGTATGGCTTCATTAAAACTTAGGTTGAAACCCTAGTGGAAACCATGTTTATTTGGCATCTGTGATAAACTAAAAGAAACCCTAGTCTAACAAAAATCAAAACTTAGCTTAAAAACTGTGGTTAACCCTAGTTAAACAAAGATCAAAAGTTAGTTTAAAACTTAGCTTAAAAACTTAGTTTAAAACGTAACTTAAAAACTTCGCTTAACCCTAGTTTAACAAAAATCAAAACTTAGGTTAGAAACGTAGGGTAAAACTGAGCTTAAAAACGTAGCTCAACCCTAGTTATTTTTTGTTGTTTTTTTTTTGTGTTTTTAATTGATCAGTTGACCTTTAGAGTTAAAAACCCTAGGGGCTGAAAATTGTTTTTGAATTTTTTTGTTTGTTTTTAATTTATCAGGTTAAAGTTAAAAACCGTAGGACTGACAAATGATTTTTTTTAATTGTTTTGTTTGTTTTTAATTTATCAGGTTAGAGTTAAAAACCCTAGGACTGACAAATATTTTTTTTAATTGTTTTGTTTGTTTTTAATTTATCAGTTAGACTTAGAGTTAAAAAACCCTAGGGACTGAAAATTGTTTTTGAATTTTTTTGTATTTTTGTTTTTAATTTATCATTTTAGAGTTAAAAACCCTAGGAACTGAAAATTGTTTTTGAATTTTTTAATTTGTTTGTAATTTATCAGTTTAGACTTAGAGTTAAAAACCCTAGGACTGACAAATGATTTTTTGAATTGTTTTGTTTGTTTTTAATTTATCAGTTAAACTTAGAGTTAAAAACCCTAGGGACTGAAAATTGTTTTTGAATTTTTTTTTTTTTGTTTTTAATTTATCAGTTTAGAGTTAAAAACCCT
Organism: Wollemia nobilis; assembly: GCA_028583015.1. Classification (NCBI taxonomy): domain Eukaryota; kingdom Viridiplantae; phylum Streptophyta; class Pinopsida; order Araucariales; family Araucariaceae; genus Wollemia; species Wollemia nobilis. The sequence continues at coordinate 20,274,522 of JAQPPZ010000521.1, forward strand.
AGGACTGACAAACTGTTTATTTTTTGAATTTTTGTGAATTTTGTTGCTCGTTATTTGTCTATTTTTAGTTGTACGTTGTTTCATGCATTGCTAGATATTCATGCTATTGTTGTACAGTTTTTCATGGTGTTAATGTTTTTTTTTTGTTGTCTTTTGCAGGTTGTGAAGAGTCGGTACCATGTTCCTACAATTTTCTCTGAAGTGCGGGAGGCGCTGACTTTGGCTGACTAGGAGTGGCTTGATGCCCTTGGGCTCAAGCAGGTGACTCGACTAGAGCTTGTGTTTGGGGATCGGGCCTATCTGATAGCCCTTATCAACTTGTGGGAACCCCGGACCAATACCTTCCATCTCCCAACAGGGGAGATGACAATGACCTTGGAGGACATCTATCGGATTCTACGGATTTCGATAGACGGACTACCGATCAGGACGACATCGCGAGATCAGCGGATAGCAGTGCTGACATGCTACTTTGGGCATGGGGAGGAGATGGGTGTGGACAGCCCAGTGGAGAGGGCAGAGGGTGACTGCCAGATTGGCGGCATTCTGGTTCGATGGTGGCTAGAGAGGGGCATGTTGGGAGTGAGGCATGCAATACTGATGGGCCTCATTTCTAACATGTTGCTACCCGACTCTTTGGGTGTGAGGTTCCCGTGGAACCTACTGGAGGTGGTGTTTCAGGTTGGTGGAGTGTCCGACGGAGGCACCAATGATCATGATATGGGGATAGACTTTGTTGGCATAGCTCTATGATGAGCTGTACGAGGTCCGCTACCAGAGGTGTAAGGGGATTGGGTGTAGCTACTTATTACAGTGTTGGGCTTGGCAGCACATAGCAGTGGAGAGGCCGGTGGGGTTGCCATGGATGACTCGGGCAAAGATGGTAGACCGAGAGATCGGATACGGGGCATTGTGGTGAAGGTCTGAGGAGCAGGGATAGAGTCGACGGTGGGTAGGTGTCGTAGGGCACTATGCCGATGCCTTTGCTCGGCTTGCTCCAGGGGAGGTGTGTTGGCACCCCTACCGAGACTATCCAGCCTGGCCCGAGGTTGGAGAGTGGCTCCAATGGGTTCATAGGGGGAGGTGGTTGATTGGGTGACATGGGACCGAGCAGGAGTTCTTCCTGTATGGTCGGGTGACATGACAGTTTGGGGTGTGCCAGGGGTTTCCTGGTGAGCCCTTGATCTATCGACATCGAGGGGAAGAGAGGACTCTAGTCTGGCTAGTCATTGCGCTGTTGGGTGAGGATTCAGATACAATGATTGATGCCCCGGACATGGATGACGTCGGGGTTACCGCTGAGTATGACCAGTGGTGGACTCTACGATGATGGCGGGGAGAGGGGCCAGTGGGAGGCGCAGAGGCAGCAGCAGTAGGTGGGGAGGGTGGAGAGGCACCAGGAGATGATTGGGGAGCTCCGTTGGAGGATGCGAACATGGTGGAGGTGGATGATGTGGGTGTGGAGTTTGGGGTTCCGGATCAGCCGGGGATGCAGGATGTCCCGGAGCAGTGGGAGCTAGAGCAGGCTGTTGTTCCAGAGATGCCAATGCCTCAGGCAGTCTTAGAGGACATGGAGGCAAGATTACGTGCTGAGAATGCACAATTAGAGGGGATACTACAGAGGCAAGATGAGGAGCTGGGGGAGGCTCTACAGGAGAGGGATCTCCTACGAACTCAGTTGGCTAAGCAGGAGAACGCATTTGCTACGTACCGTTTGTAGGATGGGGACACGGATGGTGCACAGGAGAGGGATTTCCTACGGACATAGCTGGCGAAGAGGGAGAGGGTAGTGGCACAGCGTGATGATGTAGTAGCTTTGTACCGTCGATGGGAGGTGGAGTGGTTTCGGCATCGGATGGATTTGGAGGGAGAGATAATCCACCTTGGGGGGTAGATACCTGAGCCCTCTGGAGGTGGGTCTTTGTAATGGATGAGGGGCAGTGATACTGAGCAGTCAACATCATCTCATCGTAGGCGATTGGATGAGGGGGCGCTAGTGGTCATGATGCAGGGCGAGCAGTAGCCGCCCTAAGAGGTCCCATAGGACCCACACCATGGGGGGTAGTTCTTGTCGCACCGATCCTGTGTGATCATGGTGGCCGACGCCCTAGGCTTGGGGGCTTTTTGAGTTTTTGCTTTGTTGTGAGGTTAGAGGATCGGTTCATTGTAGCCTATGGGCATTTTTGATGATATATATATACAGATGACATTCTTTGTGTTTAGACACTTGTCATGGTTTATTTTTATGTTTATGCACAATTATTTATGATGATGTATGCATGTGGTATTATGAATGCGATGTGTCTAATTATATGATGTATGCATATGGAATGAATGAAATGAGTTGTTGATAACTTGTCGATGGCACCATAGACTGTACAAGATTTACTGGCTTTCTGTACTTATGTGATGGCTTTGTGGAATGATTTTGCATGTGAGAATTTTGTTTTTGTATATTTTTTTGTATTATCTGATGGTGATGTACGTTATGAAATGTACCAGTTGTTTTAAAATGTAGTTAAGCTTTTATGAGATTCAGATATTTTAACTAACTAGCCAAGACTGTACATTTATCTCACAAGACTTTTTAACAAGGTATAAATCAGACTTGAGTTTGACCAAGTGATTTCACATCCCTGTGTGTGCAATTGAGTTTGTTTATGTGGTATTTGTCAGGATACCGCCAGTGCTAGATAGGCTGTCAACCAAACCTATACTGAGGATCACCTAATTAGCTCCACTAACTCCATTGTTGTATTTAGTAAGATTAATCCACGGGACAATCTAAGGTACCATAAGCTAGCTCATCCACATGCAAACATTGGTCTGCTCACATGCAAAGCTAATGTGATAGACATATCGTCATGCATTTAGGATACCGCCATTGCCAGGTAGGTTGTCTACCAAACCCGTAATGAGGATCACCTAGATGGTTTTTCGAATGCTGAGAATTCCAGGGATTCAAGCTCAGGAGTCTTTTATGTGCTCAACGTGGTAGGATACTTGCTCGTATACATAGTGATGAAAATCACTGTTTATTTTTTCTTTTTTTGTTTTTCTTTTTGAGCAAGGATTTTGTATTGTGGTGATAACCACTATTATTTGATTTGGCATTTTGAGCTTCGTAAGGTTGAGCTTGTAGGTGTTTGGCTTATGAATGACCTTGATCCTCTATGCCTTGGGGATGACTACCCATCCTGTTCAGGGATGTGTAGTACGAATCCTTACGACTTTGGGAACCAAAGGGGATTAGGGATATTATGAAGTAAGGGCAGTGATCTTTTAGGCCTTGGGGATGACTACCCATCCTTGTCAAGGGTGTGTAGTACGAATCCTTACGACTTTGGATACCAAAGGTGATTGGAGATGTTCATGATGATGGCTTGTGGGGATTTTTTTTTGAATGGCATTGATCCTTTTAGGCCTTGGGGATGACTACCCATCCTGTTCAGGGACGTGTAGTATGAATCCTTACAACTTTGGGGACCAACGATGATTGGGATTTTTGCTAGTGGTGAAAACCACTGTTTATTAGGGGGAATTGATGGGGAAGAGCTTGTCCTTTTGTCAATTCTCAGCACTCTTGAACCATTCACACAGGGGGATGAACAGGCTAATCTTTCACCTATGGTACCCTAGACTGCTTTGTAGTTTTCATCTTTCGTTCACACAACGTGGGAATTATTTTATGTGTTTTAACTTGTGTAGGGATGTTACATAACGAGGCGTGATCCAAGTAAAAATTTCCCTTGTAAAATCCATTTAACTTTGTACAGTTTTTGGCTAGAAATTTAAAGATAGCTGAATGACGAAAACCCTACATACATTAGGAGACAACTGACTATGCTAAAAATGGGGATGGTGTTATTTTGGATGTATGTGTTTATAAAATGGGTGGAATGTGGAAAATGAAGGAATTGTCAAGCAATTACAATCTATGGTGTTTGGGACATGTATGACCAGCAAATATGCAATGTATGGATGCGATGCCTAATGCAACTTATATTTTTGTATTTTGATTTTTACGAGTATGCATGGAATTAAGATGCAATTTTTTTGTTATTTTTGATGATTTTATTATTTTTGTTTGTTTTTGGATATTTATTTTGACCAAGCGGTTATGGTAACCCTTGGAGCTTTTGGTTTGACCAAAGGGTTTATGGATACCTTTGGGGCATTTTTGGGGTTGACCAAGCGATCATGGGAATCCTTGGAGCTTTTGGTTTGACCAAGCGATTGCGAGAATCCTTGGAGCTTTTGGGTTGACCAAAGGGTTTATGGACACCTTTGGGGCATTTTTGGGGTTGACCAAGTGATCATGGGAATCCTTGGAGCTTTTGGGTTGACCAAAGGGTTTATGGACACCTTTGGGGCATTTTGGGTTTGACCAAGAGAGTGTGGGAATATCTAGAGCTTTTGGTTTAGGCGATCGTGTCACTCAGAAATCCTAGATGATTTATTTTATTTTATTTTATTTTTTGCTCTAGATATGGCTCTGGAGGTATTGGCACGAATGGATCAACCCTATGTGCGGATAAGAGGACAGGGTCCGTCCTAGGCACTGATGGCTCTATAGGGTCTCCAGGCGAAATATGTTCTTGGTATACCTAGAGTGGTGGGTGCAATAATTGGTATAACTGTGCCTAGTTTAGGTGCCACCTATGCCTTGGCCCTATGTGTAGTTGTTCAAACATGTCATCTATGTTCAAGGGATATTGTTGCTATCGCATATGATTGAGATAGGCCATCTCAGTTTCATCTTCATAATCACTGTCGGAGATCTAAAGGCCTTCGTTGGCTCCAATAGTTGTTTGCAAAATATGAGGCTCATCTCGCTCGAGCAAGTTAATGTGGTCCCATCGGGGTTGTTTCACTCTTTGCAGGGGGACCTAATTCTCTTGAGGTTGCATATGCTCGATTGGAGCATTCAAAGGGAACATTGTCAGGAAGCTCTCTTGATAATCATCCATGGGAGTCACTTGTGAATGATTGCTATCAGACTCAAAAGGATCCCAAGGTGCTACCTCATACTCTGACTCATCTTCTAAAGACCCTTCTTGGTCTTGTCTATATCCCTCTTGTAGGTTAACCCTCGAACTTTCTCCCTTTTTGACCGAAGGGAAAGGGTTATTAAGGTCAAAAAGATTGGTTGTTAGCAATGAGTGATAATCCCCCAATGTATACGTTGTGTTAGGATTGGCATATGGATCTAATGCCAACCCATCCTTGTTTCCTATCCCTAGGCCTTGCATGTTCTCTACCAAGATGTCTAGGGGCAAGGGGTGGTTGAACCCTACTCCTGACTTGTCATACGACATTTGATATCTTGGTTGGAAAAGAACACGCACTCCTTGCTCATACCTGCCCAACCCATATCCATGCCAATTGCATTGGCCAAGATATCTCAATGCGAAGTTTGGGTTGGACAAATAGTTGACGTCCTCAACAAAGGGCTCTTCATCTTTGTCCTCTTGCATGTAAGGTTCAATGCCATTATCTAGGCCCCCATAAATAAAGTTTTTTTGATTGGGTGGGTAGCCTAGAGGAACCATAGTGTCGATGGGGAGGCAAGGTCTCCCCATATCTTGCATGGACTCAAGTGTGGGTGTTGCTACAATGTTTCACACTATATACTCCCCTAGGCCCGTGTTGGCCATCTCAATAGTGATCATTAGCAGTTGAGGGGGAGCAAATGGGAGTTCTTCATGTAGGTAAAACTAGGCGTCTCGACTTCCATTCGGCTAGGCATCCCTTTGATAGATATGGTTGAGATAAGATGTGGTTCCTCTTCTAGGGGTTTCTTTCCCTTGTCCTTCGATGTGGCCCCCGTAGGTGGCGTCGTTGGTGAAGGACCATATGAGGAATATGGACCCGGATGGGGATTTGATGGACTTGTCAATGGGGATGCATGTGGAATCGGACCCTGTTTAGATGGATTCAACTAAAAATCCAAATGTTTTGATGGAAGGGTTGATTACGACATTAGTTGCACCGTATTGCAGTAGTTGAAGGGCTCTAAGTCTGTCAGGACTACATGCACTTGTCCTTCAAATGTATACTTTAGGCACTGATGAGCTATTGAAGGGACACACTTCATGTCCCTGATCCAAGGCCGTCCCAACAAGATATTATAGGCCATCTCACCTTCCAAGATGTGGCACAATGTATGAATAGTATTTTGTCCCACTTGGATGGGTAGGACAATTGTGCCAACCGTCGAGCATATCGCATCATTGAATGCTCGAAGAGTATAGGTGGAGGCCACGATGTGAGATGTTGACAAATTTAGATGTTTCAATGCGGTTGTTGTAATTATATTACTGTATGAGCCAGTGTCCACCAACACCCTCTTATACGAAATCTCGTTGACCCGTGCAATGATGTGCAGGGGTGGATCCACCACATCACTAGTCATTGATTTTAATTCGTCTTCTCTAAAGGTGATGACTGGTTCTGTACATTGTTTTACATGTCCCATAAATTTTTTGAAAGATTTTGCTTCATGGGGCTATAGCTCGATGGATTTTAATATATCCATTAGAGCCTCTCAATGGGGTGCTGATTGTTGAATGAGCTCGTATATGGAGAGCCTAGCCGACGTGGTCCTTAGACTTTGGGTAAGTCTAGTCCAAATCATGGCCACTGGTCTAGGTGGGGGAGGTTGCATAGGGAGCTATTGAGGTTGTGACACCGATGGAACCTCTCCTGTGGCCATCGTGGGGGCAGCTCCTGGATACCTCTTGTTCCTAGTCACTATGCTTATCATCCCTACATACCCCTGCATGGGGAAATTTTGTGTCACCTCATTGACTTGGAGGGGTTTTGCCTATGCATCATGGGCAGGCAGGGGGTCTCTAAATACTCCCATCTATTGGTTTTTTGGTGCTATGGGGTTGTCCACTGCCAGTGTCTTGTTGTTGATTAAGTCTTGCACCAAGCCTATAAACTTCCAACATGCGTTAAGGTCATGTCCCTTCCATTTGTGGAACCTACAATACAAGTACTCCATGTACCCCTTAAGATTTGGTGCATTGGGGTCTATTGTTTGAATCTCAAGCAGGTTGATCAAGTTTGCCACTGACAAGCGGTCAAACAAGGAGTCCCTAGACTCAATGTAAGGTGTGAATTGTCACCTGGAGCGGTGCTGCTAATTTTTCTCTTGCCTCTGATTTTCTCTGTCATAACTGTTAAGAGGCACCACCTGATAGTTAGCCTTTTGGGGCTGTGTTGTTGGTGTAGGCTTAGGGACGTTTATAGCAACCTAATTGACCGCAGTGGGTTTCTATTGCATGGTCCCTATTTTGGTGTTTTTAGACCATTCTTTCTTCTTTGGCTTGGCAATATCACCATCCTGTATCTTGATCTCCTCAATGATTCTAGCTTGCACCAGAGCTTCCTCTAAATTGGCATATTGTTGCAGCTACAATAGCACGAAGATCGATCTCAAATATCTCTTTGAGAACATTTGGGTTAGGTCGGACATGGGAGGGAGGTAGGGCAGCTTTGAAAGCAACATCCTCCACCGGTTCCCATATGCCGCCATGGTTTCTTCCTCATATTGCCTGAGGCTAGCTAGGTCGCTTAGTGATGCATTTTTCTTGGTGTTGAAGGTGAAGTGTTCGAGGAACGCGTCCACTAGCTGATCCAAGTTACTGATGCTATGTTTTGGCAACTGAGTGAACCAATCCGAGGTAGGGCCTACGAATGTGGTTATAAATGTTCTTAGCAACAAAGCATCATTGTCTTGAATGCCAAAGCATTAGCTCAAGAATCTAGTCACATGCTCTTGGGCATCCTCCTCTCCTCTAAAGAGTGCCAACTAGGGCAGTTTAAAGTGTTTAGGGTATGGGGGTGCCGAAACTAACGGATGCATAGGGTGACTGTGGAGTTGGCGTAAAGTGGGCTTTTGGGGCCCAGAAGTCTTGGTCTCCATAGACTCTAAGTGCTCTAGTAGCGCTTTATATGCATCGGAGGATTTGATCTCTTCCTCCTATCTCGCACCAAGGGATTGTGCCTCTCATACACTTCTACTTTATGCATGCGAGGGGTTGGGAGCTTCTTAGGCACAGTGTTCTGAAGCAATTCAATTTTTTGACGTTGAATGCACTCTTTGCTAAGGTGGTACAGATGCTCTAACTATTGTTGGTCTTGCCTGAGCTACATGATTTGTGCTTGGAGGGTGGCGTGTCTAGAAAATGACAAGTCAATCTGTTCTACCGTCTTGTGTTTAGGAAGCCTAGATGCCTCTCCTACATTTCTATCTCGGTCGTGGTGATCTGAGATCCCTATGGGTTGCTTTCCTCCGTCGAGGTTAGTGGCATTCACTCGAGGCTATCGCCTTAGTGGGTGATCTTGATACATAGCAGGTGCGGAGGCACATTGCTCTCACATTGTGTGTTGCTCTTGAGGAACGTAGTAGTCTTCCTCATACTCCCTTTCGTATGTGTGAAAGGGGTGGGCAGAATTGGCTTGCCCTATCTGGAGAGCCTTGTGCTCTAGATTTGGTCTAGTGTTTCTACCAGTAATAAGGGATAAAGGAGGGATGACGAAATCATGTGGCCCCTCCTTATGGACCCTATGTTGCTCTAGTGCTTCATTACTAGGCCACTCATAACGAGCGTCTAAGGGAGGCCTCCTGTCTATGTTGAGTGCCACATGTAGGTCCTCCTCTTGAAAAGGTCTATGTTGAGTGGGGGTGCCCCTCAAAGAGGTGCCTCTATAGTCCTGTTCTGTAATGGCATGATGTGGACTATCTTGTGTGTCAGGCCGCCAAGGCGGGATGACCAAGTCCTCAGGACTATATCGGAGGTGACTTGTCCCCCTTTGTGCACTCTTTGTAGCTCCTACCCGTGATTGGGCTCGGCTACGGGTGTACACCATGGTGATGTTTTCCTACAAGATGCGTAGATTTTTATCTCTTTTTATGATTTTTATGCTACACTAAACAGAAAGTATCACACACACAAAGCAATGATTATATCGTTTAAAGATTAAAAGTGTGCCCTAAATTTGGTTTAGTGTGTTTTGATTTTTTTTTTTTAATTTTTTGTAAGGAATGTTTAAATGCAATATGATGGTTCTTATGACTCCCAAAAATGGTTGCGCATTCGATATACCATTGCCAGGCCGATATACCAACCTCTCTATATACCCGCCCTTACATGAGGGAAACTATTGGTACATGAGAGCATATGGTACATGGAACATAGGCGGTACAAAAGGGGAATCGCTCTGTTTATGACACCTACCATAGAAGACTTATCCTCATGCACTGGGAATCACCCCAGCTACACTTGGTCAGCTTTCGTTAGGATTTACGTCTAGCAACAGTCACGATCGGGGTTATGTATGCAATATCTCAAGCCAAGGTGGTGATGAAATCCACCATTGGTATTGCTCAAGGTTTGGGGTTTTATGACCAACTCCTTGTTTTTTAAATCACCACGTGGTGTGTGGGGTTCTTTTTAATTTGCATAAATGAAGAAAACAAACATTCAAACTCTCCTATGCCAGCAAATAATCAAAAAATAGAAAATAGAAAGCAGAAAATGACATAAGGTGTTTATGACCTCTACCTATTCTCTACCCAAATCGGATGTCTCTGAATTTCTATACTGAAATTGCACAGAGAGCTATTCGTCCCTGGGTGAAACGAATAACAGAACTATATTCGTCACAGGGAGGGGCGAACAGCAGTCCATCGTTTGAAATCTTGATCCCTGCAAGCAAAAACAAGCGATGTTTGATCAAAAATTTAATCTTAAAATCAAGGGATAGAGGTCCCACCGTGATCGCCACTGAAAGCACGAGGATACGGAAACAAAAAGGAAAATCTCGAATATGATGCAAGCGAAACAAAAGATAACGCTAAATCCTATGAATTGAAAGTGCATGAAAAGAAAGAGGCATGAACGAATCAAAACCAAATAAAAAGCCAATATGGAAGATAGCCACTTTTATTAATATATTTTAGAACTTGGTTACAATCCATCTCCTCCATTTTTAGGGGCTAGGAGCGTTAAATGTGTTCTTATCACACCCATGGATGCTATTTCTTCTTTTGCGTGCCCACATATAAAATGGGCGAACCAAACATTTCCGTTGCTTGCATTTATAAATCTTGACTCCTTTCTACTCCTCTAATGTCTAGATACTATGTTCAAGGAAACATAAAATAGTTAGTAGCACCTGTAGATAAAATGAAACATGCAATCCCCACGCCTTCAATTAGCACATGAAAAATATAAATAAAACGATAACTGAAATAGATCCAAATGAATTGAAAACTTGATAGGGGAATCAAAACATCACAAGGAAGACACTGCAAATGGAACATTCTAAAAATTTTCCATAGATTCGTATTCGCTCTAGGGCGGGAGCAACAAAGTGTCAAAAGCACAGTCCCAAATGTCACATCTGAGAAGCTCCAAATCACCTACAAAGTTGGGTTTATCTAATTGGGGGTATTTTGGGAAGACCTAGAAGGTCATATTTTCCCAATTTGGCCTCTATCACCGGGAATTTGATGATGCTACCTGCATGTTAGTAAAGGCGGGAAATGATAAAAACATGATCAAAAATGCTCAAAACAATGTGAAATTTAAATGACAACCTATCTAAGTAGTATAGAATCAGATGCAAAAATAATATAAATGAAATCTACCATATATTTCTAATCACTCCGGGGTGGGGCGATTAGGACTACGACAGTTTGGGGGGCACCCGGGGGCAGGACGCTCGTCGTTTGGGACTCTGTTTCGACACCAATCCACTTGGGATGGGTCCAAAACCTCTTGTGGGGTGTTTTTGGCAAATTTTGTGGGATATTGTGGCCAAATTTTCGGGTTTGGGCTCTAGATTTACGCTTCCAATAACCACCCTATGACCTCCCTTCCAAGAGAAATCAAGGATGTGAAAGGCATAAATCAAAAGGTGTGTGTGTGGATGTAAAATGGCAGCACTTCATTGCTGAAAATTCTCCTTCTTTGTATCCTTTTGGGGTGAGAAGACTCACCATTTTATAGACCTTACGGTCTCTTTGGATGAGCATGCAAAGGTGCCACTTGGCAATCATGCCTTCCCAGGGGGGAGAAGATTCCTCCCTGATTAGGGGCTCCATGATGGCCTCCATAATCTGCTTCTAGTGCTAAAAAATTCTCACTCACACTCCCATGCAATGAAGGAAGAGTTAAGTGGTGGATCTGAGCTACCATTTGTCAAGTTTTGACATTTTTCCTGTCAAACCTGCTATTTTCCCCACCCCGGAGCGAATACTACTAATCATCCCTGGGTGGGGCGAATACCAGTTTGTAATCGTCCTTGGGTGAAATGAGTATGGAGCAGAGTTCCTGAAGGTGCCAAATTTACCTTTGACCTTCCAAAACTACTGTGTGAGTGGTTAGGACCACTGTTTAACCTTTGGGGGCTACCCTTGGGGCTATGTGTGTCAATGCGATCAGTGTTTGCAATCACATAATCGGATTGGTGTTGTTTTGGTGTCTACAGCTTTCTTCATGTTGATCTTTCTCCAAATATTTATTTTCAATTTTGCACTAGAATTATTCTTTGATGCTATCTCTTAACTTGTTTTTAAATTCTTTGAAAATTATTTACACCAAAATCAAGTTTGATGCTAGCTTTAGAAACTACTCAACGTAGCTCTAAAACTTATCTCTCCAAATCCTTCAAGTATTCACATCATAATTTTTTTTTAATGCTAGAAATAGATACCTACTACTTGAGGTAGCTCTAATAGAGTCTACATAATGTAACTCTAATACCAATAATGGCTTTTTAACTAGATTCAATCATAAGTCCTGATATCTAGGATCTTGAGTAGTCTCATATTAGAGCAATTAATATAAATTGCCAATATAAATGAACATAATATTCATGGAAATAACATCAATAATATGCAATAGATGGCCAATAGCATTCATAAAATAACATAAATAATAACTTACAATAATATTCCTCAAATTGTTTATAAGCTCAATATACAAACTTCACTAGTTTCTTCGATACGTTTCATAGATCTTTGTCTACATAATATAACATTTAAAATGTGAATATTGGAGTCTTTGAATATTTATCTCCTCACGTATCTAGAAGATACAACCGTTCCTATTCCACACATAACACAAGCTTCTCATACCTCTTAGCTTTACTTTTTGACACTTGTATACATGACTCTTGACTCTCTATTTACTTGCACACTTTACTCTATGACACTTGCACACTTTATGATATGAAACTTGTGCACATTCTACATATAGACACATACATAATAAGAAATATAAGTCACATGCCTAAAATATTGACTCAAACCCTATTCTAATATTTATATATTTACAATTATACCATAAGGTACCATGGGGGAACATTAGAATATATCAAATAATTTTATATTCTCCAACATTTATGGCCTTAATGTGCTAAGGTTAGGATGCCTCTAGGTCTTGTTTGGATTTTTCTTTGCATATTCCATTTTAAATTCTCATTCTTCCCTCACCTTGCTTAATTTATCTAATCACACTATCCGAATAGACTTACTTTTAGATTTTCCATACTTAATATTTTATTTAGGTGATTTATATTTTTCTTATATTATTATACAAATCTTCCCACCAATATGGAAGAATATTTCTATTCTAATCCACCAATGTATCCCTTGAAAGAACCAATATGGAACACATCCCTTTGATATGGGTTGATCTATCTTAAACCTTATCATTTAAGAAAAATATTAAAAAAGAGTATTTGTATACATATATGTACCAATGCCAATTTCCAATATATTATATTACTAGAAGTGTCCTACCAAATATACAATGTGAGGCTTATAGGCTTATATATAAAAAATAAAATATGTTTTCGCATCCCATTGTATTTTCTAAAAGCATAGTATGTAATTCACTTCAAACCAAAATGGGATGATTAAGCATAAAATATATCCATCATGAAAATTATTTGACAAATGCTTTATGCTAGATAAGTGGATCTTTTGCTATGGTAAGTGATAATTGATGCACATTAATACTAAAGTTGCAAAGTAATTGAATACTTCCCTCATATATGAAGACTTATATGACTTGATGTAAATCCAGCTACAAGAGGCTAAAACAAGAACCTCCAATCACATAAAAACTAAAACAAATAGAAATAAAGCAATAAATCCTTCAATCACGTAAGAGCTGCAACGGAAATAAACTAAAATATGCTTTATTTTCTCATTTTTTGATTTCATCCCTTTGCAATGTGATACCAATGGAATATATATTCCAAAATAAATCCTAAATCTTAATCCCTAAAAATAATAAATTACATTTTTTTCTTAAGGTTATTTTGTCTTTAGTGCCAAAACCTAAATCACCCAAAAAACTTGGATAGCCCCCTAAATTGATACACACCATTGTATCATCTATATTAAGCCTCCTAGAAAATATCAACATCTATACATACCTAAATAATAAGTTATTCCAAATATATTTTCTTCTAGATTTACAAAAAAACACTAAATCCCATTTGTAAGACACTATATGAAGGAATTAGTGCCCAAAAATATCCTAAAGAATCATCTAAAGGATTAGAATGGTTTAGAAATTCCACTTACACATTTATATCCAAATCCCCATAAAATTTCAAGCCGATCCAATGTTCGAATCAAAAGTTATGCCCACCAGAAGAAAGACTCCTGCATCATGACTCTGATGAGTCCCCTATTTTTATGAAAAACTAAAAACATTAGGCACCTTGTCTTCCTTGCATAAGACTCAGGAATAGCATGTTGCAACACTAAATTTCCATAGTGATCCTATGAAAGGGCTAGTAAAATCCATTAAGAGATTTGTAAAGTAGATTGCCTATTTTGTGAATGATTTGTCCTAGAGAATGAAACAAAATACAAATACTCAAGCGATGGATCTTATCATTTTTTATGATTCTTTGCAAGATTACACTTTGGATTTGTTATATTTGTGTCGATATCTCTACTTGGGTTTTGGATCTCTCTGTTCCTCCTTTTTGGAGGTCTAGCTAGATTTATTTTTTGGTAAATGTATTCTTTCTGATATTTTTGAGTTGGTTTACTTGCTCTATTGTAGTTGGGACCTAGGGAATCCTTTAAAAATCCCTCTTTTTTCCATATAATAAAGAAAAATGTGACAATTCATTATGTAATTTGCATCATTAACATAAATCCCACTTGTTTTATCAATGGAATGACTTCGTTTTTTAGGCTTACAAAAGAGAAATATTTTTAAAGCATTTTTTAGTGTTTAGATTTATGTATTAGGGTCATATTTTCATCAAGTTGTAAAATAAGCTTCAAATTATGAGTCATATATATACTTTATTAGGTATGCCATTTAATAAACAACTTATCAACTTTTTTAAAAAATCTACATCTTTTATATCTTCTATGAAAAATCTACATAGTGATGGTTAGGTGCTTCACAATGCCAACATCTAGGCCTAATATTTTTTATGCCATAGTCATTCCCCTTTTGTATTCTCACTACCACCAAATCAGTTGTATCCCTCTTCCTTCCCCTCTACCATGACCACCTTCTCCATTGGCCTAGTTTTATAGCACTACTTTGATGATGGTGGTGATGCCTTGGGCTCACAATAACCATTGATATCATGGTCTGGTAAGCTACCACTACCATCTATTAATAAGTGATTGGTGCTATCACTAGTGGTTAGGGTTAAGTGATTGGCTCCACTTACTTAGAAGAAATGATGCTTTTTGTATAGTAGTATACAAAAATTGAGTGGGTATTATATTAGTAATTTGATATATTTGTAGTGCCACTTGATTTTATCGATAACCATGATTGATTAGAACCACTAACTAGGCCTATAATTAAGAGTTATTTATTGGCATGTTGTCTTGACTCTACTAGTAGTTGTTACAAAAACCTCTTATTTCTTCAAACCGTATCCTCTAGTTCCTCTAAAGCACCTTCATCTTTATACTCATTGTCTATATGATATAATTTACACACATATTATAGCATACGATGTTCCTTCCATGTTCATCAAGTTTCAAAAACCATAGTGAAAATAGATGGGATAAGTGTCCTTCCTTAGATATATAAAAACTATAGGTTACAAGGACATTCTAGTGTAGGGTGCAGATTTTAAAACCCAAAATACCAATCTTCCTATAACATTCATGACTTGATCTAGGTGTTATCTATTATTGATCCAACTTTAATTCATTAAATTGTTTAATTAAATTTTCCAAGTTTCCAATCTAGGATGCATCAAATTGGTGCCAACTTTATAATTTTAATAATATCATAATTTACATGGCCTTTATATTTGTGTCAAATATTTTTCATCTATCTCTTTTCTTGAGGATACATTCAAACAAAAAATAAAATGTTTAATGTATTTATCTATTAATGGTTTACAAGGTATTGAGTCTTTTGTCAAATTATGGCATTAATTTATAAAGGTATTGAACCATATCTCTCATTTTAGTGACACTTATGTCTAAATATAGGAAAGGAAAATTCACCTTTAATTCATTTTTATTATGGTATTTTCCATCCTATAAATGTGATATACCATTGAAGGACATCATTCCTCATGTTGTATGTTATTTATTAGATTATGGCATCTTTGTCAATGATGTCTCTCCACTCCCAAATATAGTCTCATATAGATATATGCTCTTTAAAATATTGTTATCCTTCCTAAGTATGTGAAATTTATTTAGTTCTGCTTGGGATACTCCTCCCAATACCACCATAGGATTCTAGAATCCTACCATTACTTTTGATGTCTTTTCCTATGGCACCTTAGTTTTGTTTTGTTTCTAAATATGTTATCTCAGCATCTAGTGTCTTCCTTTACCTCTTTAGAATTTGATATAAAAAATTTTACCTTAAATAACTCTTTTAACTATACAACCACGATTTTGTTGTATAATTTTTCACTCAATATTTGTACCAAATAACTATCTTGGATAGTGAATTAAAATATATTGAATATTGATATATGGGATTAATTTTTTTTTTTCATGTATGACATTATTGTTGGATTCATTTCATGGTTGTAATTTTATTGGATATATTATCCATATTTTTATCAAGATCAAATTCATATCACCTTCAATTATCCTCCCTTTTTTCCAAGTTGTACCTTAAGAGACTTCAATTAGGGGTCATCTTTGACTTCCTCATCTTTAGTAACTTCCTCTAGTCCATGGACCCCACCTAGTTGGTACTAGTCTTATTAGACCCATTGAGAGGTAAAAATACCATATCTCTTATGTTGGTCTCTATAGATCCCTTAGGTACATCCTTTATTGTTGTGTTTTTAGCCATATTCAATCACATGTCCCTATATCCAAGATCTTGAGTAGTCTCAAATATTAGAGAAATTAATATAAATGGATAATATCATTCATGAAATAACATGAAAAAACTTGTAATAATATTGCTCAAATTATATACAAGCTCAATACACAAACTTCATTGATTTATTCGATACATTTCATGGAGCTTTTTTTGCATAATATAACCTTATAAAGGTGAATCTTGGACTCTTTGATTATTGCTCTACTCGCATATCCAAGAGATGCAACCTTTCCTATTCCACGCATATGACAAGCCTCTCATGCCTCTTGGCTTCACATCTTGATAATTTTATACATGAATCTTGACTCTCTATTTACTTGAACACATTACTATATGACACTTGTGCACTTTCTCACTATACACACTTGCACACATTATTACATGATGCTTGTGCACATTCTACATATAGACACATACATAAAGGGAAATATAAAGTACACACCTAAACTATTAACTCAAATTCTATTCTAACATTTACATATATACAATTGTATCATAAGATACCATGGGGGTACATTAGCATTTACCAAATAATGTAATATTATCCAACAACCCCCTTATTACATTATTTGGTTATTGAAGACTTTAGTATTCCATCTCTAATTCTTGCTTTTGTTCTTTTGCTCTAACTTTGGTATTGCTCAATATTCTAGTGCTAATTTACTAACCTATTTCCTACAATATTCATTAGACTTTCTTTGTGACCATAAAAATATTTTAACATATCCATGATTCTATTCCAATCTAAATTTTGTATCCATCCATAGTGAACCTCAATTTTTTTTCATAACATATTTAGTTTGGTCTTCTCACAAAGTCCACAACTTAGAAATGTTCTTAATTTTATCTTAGACTTTTAATTTGTTTTTATAGTCCTATATGTATATGAGTTTTTAGCCTCCTTAAATTCATTAATGGTTGCAATAATTAAAAATCTAGCAGTATGTGGTGGACCAGTTTGTGCTATATTTCTATAGCTAGGATGGCACCTACACCTAGATTTGCACTGAGAAGGGTGCCTACACTCATAAGTGGCATCTAAAATTAGAATGATGCCTAAACTTAGAAATGGTACCTACATTTAGAGCTACACTTAGAAGAGCACCTATACATAGAAGAGTGCCTACACTTAAAATAGATACCTACACTCAAAAGGGTACCTACACTCAAAAAGGGCACCTACACCCAGAATAGTACCTACACCTAGAGCTACACCCAAAAGGATACCTACACCTAGAGCTACACTCCAAATAGTGCCTAAACCCAAGATGTACCTACACCTAGGAGGTGCCTACACCTAGTGATGCCTACACCTAGGCATGCACTTAGAGCGGTACCTACACCCAAGCAAGCACATGAAAACTGGTGCCTAATTTCAAATCTTCAATGGCAAAGACTATTTTTAAAAATATTGAGCGACTTTTGTAGACACCAAAACAGCACCAATCCGATTATGTGACTGCAAACACTGATCGCATTGACACACACAGCCCCCAGAGGTTAAACAATGGTCCTAACCACTCACACAATAGTTTTGGAAGGTCAGAGGTCAATTTGGCACCTTCAAGCACTCTGCTCCATATTCGTTCCACCCAGGGATGATTACAAACTGGTACTCACCCCACCCAGGGACGATTAGCAGTATTCGCTCCAGGGTGGGGCGAATAGCAGGTTTGATGAGAAAAAAGTCAAATCTTGACAAATGGCAGCTCAGATCCGCCACTTAACTCTTCCTTCATTGCATGGGAGTGTGAGTGAGCATTTTTGAGCATTAGAGGCAGTTACAGGGGCAGTCATGGAGCCCCTAATCAAGGAGGAATCTTCTCCCCCCTTGGAAGGCATGATTGCCAAGTGGCGCCTCTGCATGCTCATCCAAAGAGACCGTCAGGTCTATAAAATGGTGAGTCTTCTCACCCCAAAAATATACAGAGAAGGAGCATTTTGAGCAATGAAGTGCTGCCATTTTACATCCACACACACCTTTTGATTTGTGCCTTTCACATCCTTGATCTCTTTTGGAAGGGAGGTCATAGGGTGGTTATTGGAAGCGCAAATCCGGAACCAAAACCCGACATTTGGCCATAACATCCTACCAAATTTTCTGAAAACACCCCACAAGAGGTTTTGGACCCATCCCAAGTGGATTGGTGCCGAAATCGGGCCCCAAACGGTGGGCGTCCTGCCCCTGGGCGCCCCCACCACGCGAGTCCTAATCGCCCCGTCCCGGAGCGATTAGAAATATGTAGTAGATTTCCTTTCTATTATTTTTGCATCTGATTCTATACTGCTTAGATAGGTTGTCATTCAAATTTCACATCGTTTTGAGCATTTTTTATCATGTTTCTATCATTTCCCGCCTTTACTAACATGCAGGTAGCATCATCAAATTCTTGGTGATAGAGGCCAAATTGGGAAAATCTGACCTTCTGGGTCTTCCCAAAATACCCCCATTTAGCTAACCCCCAACTTTGCAGGTGATTTGGAGCTTCCCGGATGTGACATTTGGGACAGTGCTATTTGACATTTTGTTGCAGGTCTATTCGTCCCACCCCGGAGCGAATACGAATCTGTGGAAAAATTTCTAACTGTTCCATTTGCAGTGCCTTCCCGGTGATGTTTTTATGCCCCTATCAATTTTTCAGTTCATTTGGATCTATTTCAGTTATCATTTTATTTATATTTTGCATGTGCTAATTGAAGGCGTGGGGATTGCATGTTTCATTTTATCTACAGGTGCTACTGACTATTTTCTATTTCCTTGAATGTAGGATCTGGACATTAGAGGAGCAGCAAGGAGTCAAGATTCATCAATGCAAGTGGCGGTGACGTTTGGTCCACCCACTTTACATGTGGGCACGCGGAAGAAGGAATAGCATCCATTGGTGTGACAAGAACACATTTAACGCTCCTAGCCCCTAAAAATGGAGGAGGCGAATTGTAACCGAGTTCTGAAGCATATTAATAAAAAGGTTGTCTTCCATATTGGCTTTCTATTTGGTTTTGATTCGTTTATGCTTCTTTCCTTTCATGCACTTTCAATTCATAGGATTTAGCGTTATCTTTTGTTTCGTTCACATCGCATCTTGGCTTTTCCTTTTTGTTTTTGTATCCTCATGATTTCAGTGGTGATCATGGTGGGACACTTGTCCTCTATTTTTAAGATCAGAAATCTGATCAAAACTTGATTGTTTTTGCTTGTAGGTACCAAGTTTTCAAACGCTGGACTGCTGTTCGTTCCAGCCTGTGGCGAATACAGAGCTAGAATTCATCTTACCCAGGGATGAATGGGCATTTGCCCCACCCTATGATGAATACAATTCTATTATTCATCCCACCCAAGGATGAATAGCTCTCTATGCAGTTTTAGGATAAAAACTCAGAACCAGCAGATTTGGGCAGAGAAGAGGTAAGGGTCCTAAACACCTTCTGTCATTTTTTGTTTTCTGTTTTCTATTTTTTGGTTATTTGCTTGCTTAGGGAAAGTTTTTTTTACTGCATGTTGCTTTCTTTTATGCAAAATAAAAAGAACCCCACACATCACGTGGTAATTTAAACACCAAGGAGCTGGTCGTAAAACCCCAGCCCTTGATCAAGACCAACGGTGGATTTCATCACCACCTTGGCTTGAAATTTTGCATCCATAAACCCCGATCGCTACTGTTGCTAGACGTAAATCCTGATGAAAGCTGACCAAGTGTAGTTGGGGTGATTCCCAGTGCATGAGGATAAGTCTTCTATGGTAGGTGTCAAAAATAGGGTGATTCCCCTTTCGTACCGCCTACGTTCCACGTACCATCTGCTCTCACGTACCAATAGTTTCCCTCACGTAAGGGCGGGTATATAGAGAGGTTGGTATATCGGCCTGGCAATGGTATATCGAAGGGGCGACCATTTTTGGGAGTCATAAGAGCCATCATATTGCATTTAAACGTTCTTTACAAAAGCTTTCAAAACAAAAATCAAAACACACTAAACCAGGTTTAGGGCACACCTTTAATCTTTAAACGAGATAATCATTGCTTTGTGTGTGTGATATTTTATATTTAGTGTAGCATAAAAATCATAAAAAGAAATAAAAATCTATGCATCTTGTAGGAAAACACCACCATGGTGTACACCCGTAGCCAAGCCCAATCATGGGCAGGAGCTGCGAAGAGTGTACAAGGGGGCACAAGTCACCTCCGCTATAGCCCCAAGGACTTGGTCATACCACCTTGGTGGCCCGACCCACAAGAGAGTCCACATCATGCCATTTCAGAATGGGACTATAGAGGCACCCCTTCGAGGGGCACTCCCATCCAACATAGACCCTTTCGAGGAGGAGTCCTTACACGTGGCACTCAATATAAATGGGAAGGCTCCCTTAGAAGCTCGGTATGAGTGGCCACCATGCGATGAAGTGCTAGAACAACATAGGGTCCATGAGGAGAGGCCACATGATTATGTCATCCCTCCTTTACCCCCCATCACTGTTAGGAATAATAGGCAAAATCCAGAGCACAAGGCTCTTCAAACAGGGTGAGCCAACTCTGCCCACCCCTTTCACATATATGAAAGGGAGCACGAGGAAGACCATTACATTCCTCAAGAGCAATACACAACATGGGAGCAATGCGCCTCCGCACCTGCTATCTACCAGAATCACCTACTGAGGCCAGAGCCTCGAGTGAATGCCGCCAACCTCGATAGAGGGAAGCGACCTATAGAGATCTCGGATCATCATGATCGAGATAAATGCATAGGAGAGGCATCTAGGCCTCCTAGACTCAAGATGGTGGAACAAATCGACCTGGCAGTCGCCAGACATGCCGCCCACCAAGCGTAGATCACGCAGCTTGAGCAAGACCAACAACAACTAGAGCATCTATATCGCCTTAGCAAAGAGCGCATTCGATGCCAAACAGATGAGCTGCTCCATAACACTATGCCTGAGAGGGTTCCAACCCCTCGCACCCAAAGAGCAGAACCGTATGAGAGGCGCAACCCCTTGGTATGAGACAGGTCTCCATGACCTTACCAAGTGCTACCTCTGAGACCTCCTAGACCTGAGCGGGAGGCCACTCCCAGGAACAACGATGGGCACCCTCCATGGGGACCCACCCATGGTCATAGGTCTCATCCAGAAACTCCTCAAGAAGCCTATGAGGAGTATGAGCAAGAAGAAGAGTGGGCCGAAATGCCCTACCAAGGCAGAGGGGCTGCTATCCGGCCACCCCTCCATAGGCCTCAAGTTCCCCACAACCCACAATGGGAGCTAACTAAGGAGGAGAGAATTTAAATCTTTTGATGCATATAAAGTGTTGCTAGAGCGCTTGGAGTCTATGGAGACCAAGACTTTTGGGCCCCAAAATCCCACTTTACGCCAACTCCGTAGTCATCCTGTGCATCCGTCAGTGCCAGCACCCCCTTACCCTGAACACTTTAAACTACCTCAGTTGGCAATCTTTAGAGGTGAGGAGGATGCCCAAGAGCATGTGACTAGATTCCTGAGCCAATGCTTTGGCATTCAGGACAATGATGCTTTGTTGTTAAGAACATTCATCACCATGTTCATAGGCCCTGCCTCGGATTGGTTCACTCAATTGCCAAAGCACAACATTAGTAACTTAGATCAGCTAGTGGATGCGTTCCTCGAACGCTTCACCTTCAACACCAAGAAGAAGGCATCACTAAGTGACCTAGCTAGCCTCAGGCAGTATGAGGAAGAAACCATGGTGGCCTATGGGAACCGGTGGAGGACTTTGCTTTCAAAGCTGCCCTACCTCCCTCCTATGTCCGACCTCACCCAAATGTTCTCAAAGAGCTATTTGAGATCGATCTCCATGCTATTGTAGCTACAACAATATGCCACTTTAGAGGAAGCTCTAGCGCAAGCCGAATCATTGAGGAGATCAAGATTCAGGATGGCGAGATAGCCAAGCCAAAGAAGAAAGAATGGTCTAAGAACACCAAAATAGGGACCATGCAACAGAAACCCATTGCGGTCAATCAAGTTGCTATAAACATCCCTAAGCCTGCACAAGCAACACAGCCCCAAAAGGCTAACTATCAGGCGGTGCCTCTTAATAGTTATGACAGAGAAAATTAGAGGCAAGAACAAAATCAGCAGCGTCGCCCTAGGCGACAATTCACACCTTACACAGAGTCCAGAGACTCCCTGTTTGACCGCTTGTCAATGGCAAACTTGATCAACCTGCTCGAGATTCAACCCATAGACCCCAATGCACCAAAACCTAAGGGCTACAAGGAAGACTTGTACTATAGGTTCCATAGATGGAAGGGACATGACCTTAATGCATGTTGGAAGTTTAAAGGCTTGGTGCAAGACCTAATAGATAACAAGACATTAGCGGTGGATAACCCTGTGGCACCAAGCAACCAACAAATGGAGGTCTTTAAGGACCCCTTGCCTGCCCATGATGCGCAGGCAAAGACCCTACAAGTCAATGAGGTCACACAGAACTGCCCCATGCAGGGGTATGTAGGGATGATCAGTATAGTGACTCGAAACAAGAGGTACCCGAGCACAGCTGCCCCCATGGTAGCTACAGGAGAGGTGCCAACAATGTCACAACCGCAACAACACCTTGCACAACCTCCTCCACCTAGACCAGTGGCCACAATTCAGACCAAACTCACCTAGAGTTTGAGGACCACGTCGGCTAGGCTCTCCATCTACGAGCTCATACAACAATCAATGCCCCATCGGGAGGCTCTAATGGAGATACTAAAAGCCATCGAGTTGCAGCCCCATGAAGCAAACTCCTTCAACAACTTTGTGGGACATGTCAAACGATGCACTGAGCCAGTCATCACCTTTCGAGAAGACGAAGTGAAATCAGTGGTTGGTGACATGGCGGATCCACCCTTGCACGTCATCGTGCGGGTCAACGGGATTCCATACAAGAGAGTATTGGTGGACACTGGCTCATCCAGTAATATCATTACAATAGTGGCCTTGAAGCACCTCAAGTTGCCCGCATCTCACATAGTGGCCTCCACCTATACACTGTGAGCATTCAATGATGCAATATGCTCGACAGTTGGCACAATTGTCCTACCCATCCAAGTGGGACAAAAGACTATACCTACATTGTGCCACATCTTGGAGGGTGAGATGGCCTATAACATCTTGCTGGGTCGGCCATGGATCAGGGACATGAAGTGTGTCCCTTCGATAGCTCATCAATGCTTAAAGTATACATTCGAAGGGCAGGTGCATGTAGTCCCGATGGACTTGGAACCCTTCAAGTATTGCAATGCAATGCAGCTAATGCCGCAATCGACCCTTCCATCAACGCATTTGGATTTTTAGTTGAATCCATCTAAATAGGGTCCGATTCCATAGGCATCCCCATTGACAAGTCCATCAAATCCCTAATCGGGTCCATCTTCATCATCTGGTCCTTCACCAACGATGCCACCTATGGTGGCCAAACAGAAGGACAAAGGGAAGAAACCTCTGGAAGAGGTACAACCTCTGGAAGAGGCACCACCATCAGTATCAACCATCTCTACTGAGGAGATGCCTAGCAGAATGGAAGTCGAGGCTCCTAGTTCACCCGACATGGAGTGGACTCAGGAAGAACTTTCATTCCCTCCCCCTCAACCACCAACAATCACTATTGAGATGGCCAATACGGGCCTAGGGGAGTATCTGGTGTGGAATATTGTAGCAACACCCCACTAGGGCATGGGGAGACCTCGCCTCCCCATCGGTACTATTGTTCCTCTAGGCTACCCTCCAAACTAGACAAACTTTGTGTATGGGGGCCTTGATCATGGTATTGAACCATACATGCAAGAGGACGAAGATGAAGAGCCCTTTGCAGAAGATGTCAACTATTTGTCCAACCCAGACTTCGCTTTGAGATACCTTGGCCAATGCAATTGGCATGGATATGGGTTAGGCAGATATGAGCAAGGAGTGTGTGTTCTTTGCCAACCAAGATACCAAATGCCATACGACAAGTCAGGAGTAGGGTTCAACCACCCCCTACCCTTGGACATCTTGGTAGAGAACATGCAAGGCCTAGGGATAGGCAACAAGGGTGGATTGGCATTAGATCCATATGCCAACCCTAACATGACATATACATTGGGGGATTATCTCCCATTGTTGACAACCAACCTTGTTGACCTCAACAACCCTTTCCCTTCGCTCGAGAGAGGAGAAAGTTCGAGAACTCCCTTACAAGAGGGGTATAGACAAGGTCAAGAAGGATCTTCGAAGATGAGTCAGAATATGAGGTAGCACCATGGGACCCCTTCGAATCGGATAGCAATCACTCACAAGTGACCCCCATGGATGATTATCAAGAAAGCCTCTTGGCAATGTTCCCTTTGGATGCTCCAATCGAGCAAGTGCCACCTCAAGAAAATCAGGTCCCCCCGTAGAGAGCGGAACAACCCCGATGGGGCCAGATCAATTTGCTCAAGCAAGATGAGCCTCTAATGTCGCAAATAGTTGTTGGAACCAACGAAGGCCTTTGGATCTCCGACAGTGATTATGAAGATGAAACTGAGATGGCATATCTCAATCACATGCGGCAGATGCAGCAACAATACCCCTTGGATATTGATGACATATTTGAACAACTAAACATAATGCCAGGGCATGAGTGGCACATAAACCCAATGCAGTGGGACCAAGTGTTGAATCCGCCACTTTGGGCATACGGAGAACACCTTCCACCCAGAGACCCTATAGAGATATCAGTGTCGAGGGCAGACCCTATCCTCCTATCCGCACATAGGGCCGATCCATTCATGCCAATACCTCCAGAGCCAGATCCGGAGCACAAAGATCATCCAGAATGTTTGAGTCATCACACCCATGGTAATGGAGACCAAAATCATTTCATCAACATGATCTCCATTGACTTAACCGCCCCCATCCACAATCTGGCCGATCCAACATAGTCATTGTATCTAGACATAGATGCCATAGACTGGGATCATGTCAATTCACCACCATCCCCATCAGAGTACTGGCCTTTCGATGAGATGCTTCATTTCACCCCAGGGCCAACTCAGGATATCTTCCATGCTGAAGAGGGACCCGAGGTTCCTAACGATAGATTTAAACTCAGCAAATGATATCCATTTGATCCCAACTCCACACCAGTTGGAGGATGGATCCCACATGTCAGTCGAGGAGATGACTGACGTAGACATCGGCTCGGATCCAATGAATCCATAGATTATCAAGTCGGGGGTAAGTCTATCCCCCGAAGAGCAAGCCGACTACATTGCCCTTCTCAAAGAGAAGAAGGAGGTTTTTGCATGGTCCTACAAAGACATGTCGGGGCTAGATCCGTAGCTAGTCACGCATAATCTAACGCTTGATCCGACAGTCAAGCCAGTTAAGCAAAAACTACGTAAGATGCACCCAACAAGTGGCCTTAATGGTCAAAGATGAATTACAAAAGTTGTTGGATGCACAGTTTGTCATCTGCATGGATTACCCACCATGGTTGTCCAACATGGTGCCCATCAAAAATCCTGATGGGAGGATTCGCATATGCACTGATTTTTGAGATCTAAACAAAGCGAGTCCTAAGGATGATTTCCCCTTGTCGAGCATCGACGCATTGGTAGATGCTACAATGGGCCATGAAATGCTTTCCCTCATGGATGGTTTCTCGAGATACAATCAGATTCGTATCAATCCCGAGGACCAACTAAAAATGGCGTTCACAATGCCTTGGGGGACATTTTGTTATAAGGTCATGCCCTTTGGCCTTAAAAATGTTGGTGCCACCTACCAACGTGCCATGACGTACATCTTCCATGATCACATGCATAAAACTTTGGAAGATTACATGGATGATTTGTTGGCCAAATCTCTTTTGCACCCAGATCATCTCGATGACTTAAGCAAGATCCTCGATCGCCTCATGGAACATAAAGTCGACTCGAATCCCAAGAAGTGCGTATTTGGCATCACATCTGGAAAACTCTTGGGTTTCATAGTCTCAAAATGAGGCATCGAGGTGGACCCAAACAAAGTCAAGGCAATCCTTGAAATGCTTCCCCCAACTACCATCAAGCAGCTCGAAGCCTACAGGGAAAGGTCACGTCAATCAAGCGCTTCATAGCGCAGCTATCTGACAAGTGCCGACCCATGAATAAATTATTGCACAAGGGGGTAGCATTTCACTGGGATGACGAGTGCCAGTCAGCCTTTGATGACATTAAACAATACTTGGCTTCACCGCCAGTATTGGCACCACCTAGACCAGGAGTGTCGTTCTACTTATACATCTCAGCTACTGAGGTGGCACTGGGCGCCATGTTAGCCCAGAAGAATGAACTTCACAAAGAACAGGCTACTTACTATCTTAGCCGCACCCTGGTCAGTTATGAACTTAACTATGCATACGTCGAGAAGCTCTGCTTGGCAGTGGTGTTTGCTACCAAAAAGCTATGCCATTACATGCTGAGCAACACGACGTATGTTGTGTCTAAGGAGAATCCATTGCGATACATGATGAGTCATACTTATCATAGTAGCCGCACGATGAAATGGATCATGTTGTTGATGGAGTTTGACATAGAGTTCATTGGATAGAAATCCATCAAAGGTCAAGTCATAGCCGATCAACTAGCAGAGGCTCCTCTCGAAGACGATCAACCTCGATCATAGAACTACCCGATGATGGGGTCTTCCATGTCTCAGAATCGCAGATTCTGATGAGCCTGAGTCACAGGCTGACATAACCCTATTTTTTGATGGTTCTAAATGTGAGCAAGGAGGTGGCACGAGAATTGTATTCTTCACACCGCAAGGGGCTCCAATGCCTCTGTCATTTAAATTAGATTTCTCGTGCACCAACAACAATGTAGAATACGAAGCCTTGCTCATAGGTCTTCAGACAACAATCACCATGAACATCAAATGATTGAACATCTTTGGTGATTCGTTGTTAATTGTCAACCAAGTCAAAGGGGTATTCCAATGTAAATGCCCAGTTCTACAGGCCTACAAAGCCCTTGTGGACAAATTCTTGGCAAATCTTGAATGGTACGACATCGAGGCACTCCCTCGATCATCGAATCATTTTGCGGACACTATGGCCTCCTTGGGGTCACTAATCCCGCAAGACATTTTTGGTGATATGACAACCATTCAAGTCAAAACACTATCGCAATCAGTGATGGAGCGTGCAAGCTCTGACTTAACGCCAGGAATCCACTTGATCCAGATTGAACCATCCACGGACAAGTTCTCTCGAATCCATGATTGTCTGAATCATGCCAACTGGGGGTCCTTGTTCTCCCCTACTCCCCTTAATAGCAACACAACGCTATTCTTACAAGTTCTTTCCCGCTCAACTTTTGCTAGGGATGAACTTCAAGAGGGATTGGCTATTCATACCATCGAGGTTTCCGATCAGCAGGATTGGTATACACCCATAAGGGACTACCTCAAGTTAGGTAACCTCCCACTTGGATTGACGCATGCCGCAAAATGATCATTCAAACAGAAAGTGGCAAAGCATGTCTTGTTAGGAGACATTTTGTACCATCGTAGCTACGAAGGAATCCTCCTTCATTGCTTGGACCAATAGGAGTCCACTTGGGCGATCACCCAAGCGCACGATGGTACATGCGGTGGCCACTTCAGTGGTATGGCCATCGCAAAGCGCATTCTCCGCATGGGCTATTATTGGCCATCTTTAGAGCGAGATTGTTGCGCATATGTAAGGAAGTGCGTGAAGTGTCAACACCATGCAAATTTGACACACGTACCTTCTCAAGCCTTGCAGCCGATCCAATCGGCTTGGCCATTTTCATAGTGGGGCTTAGATCTAATCGAAAAGATCTCCCCTGCGTCGTCAGGCCATCACACGTTTATCATAACGGCCACAGAGTACTTCACCAAATGGGTGGAAGCAATTCCGCTTACCTCTACGACTGGAACCCGCATTTCGGAGTTCATTTTACATAATATCATATGTCATTTTGGTATTCCATCCAAGATAATCTCGGATAATGGGACGTCATTCAAGAACAAAGACGTGCGTGCTTTGACCACAAAGTACAAAATTCAGCATAGTTTTTTGACACCCTATTATCCGCAGGCAAATGGGCAAGCAGAGGCGTCAAACAAAATGCTAGTTGCCATCCTCAAAAAGATAGTCGCAGATAGTCATAAGGATTGGCACATTCAGATCCCACTTGCCCTGTGGGCTTATCGCACTAGCATTCGGACGCCCACTGGGGCAACTCCATTTTCGCTCGTGTATGGCTCCGAGGCTGTCATGCCTCTCGAGTTGGAAATTCCTTCCCTATGCATATCAATGCAAGAGTTCATCGATGATGACACTGCACGGTAGGCCCGGTTAGACCAGCTTACGTTGCTCGATGAACGACGTGTTAATGCTCTCGAGCATTTACGTATCTATCAAGAGTGACTTAAGAAGGCATACAACATGAAGGTTCACCTGAGGGACTTTCAGGTTGGTGACTTGGTCTTAAAAGAGAACCAACAAAATTCTAACTTGCCGCCCCATCTAAGGGACAAGTTCATGGCAAACTGGTTAGGTCCTTATGTCATCCATAGTAAAATAGGACCTGGAACATACCGGCTCACCTCTCTTGATGGAATCAAGGAACTAGAACCCTTGAACATCAGTCATTTGAGGCCATTCCATATTTAAAAGAGCCATAGCCCAAACCAAAAGCTCCAAGGATTCTCATAATCGCTTGGTCAACCCAAAAGCTCCAAGGATTCTCATAATCGCTTGGTCAAACCAAAAGCTCCAAGGATTCCCATAATCACTTGGTCAACCCCAAAAGCCCCAAAGATTCCCATAATCCCTTTGGTCAAACCAAAAGCTCCAAGGATTCTCATAATCGCTTGGTCAACCCAAAAGCTCCAAGGATTCCCATAATCGCTTGGTCAATCCCAAAATGCCCCAAAGGTACCCATAATCCCTTTGGTCAAACCAAAAGCTCCAAGGGTTCCCACAATCGCTTGGTAAAAATAAGAAAATTCAAAAAAAAAAAACATCAAAAATAACAAAAATTTGCATCTCATTTCCATGCATGCTCAAAATCATCACAACAATAAAGAGCTCTTTTTGCATCTCATCTTCATACTCACAAAAATCAATCCATCAAAAACACAAAAATATATAGTTGCATTAAGCATCACATCCATACATTACATATTTGTGGTCATAAAGGTCAAAGGCACCATAGACTGTAATTACTTGGCAAAACCATCATTTTCCACATTTCTCCATTCTATAAATAGTCCATCAAAAATAAACGCCATTCACATATTTTTTGCCATATCATAGTCGGTTGTCTTCTAATGTATCAAGAGTTTTCATCATTCAGATGTCATTAGCTTTCTAGCCACATACTGTACAAAGTCAGATAGATTTTACAAAGGTAGAGTTCTACTTGGATCACACCTTGTTACGTAGCATCCCAACACAAGTTAAAACACATAAAAAAATTCCCAAGTTGTGTGAACGAAAGATGAAACCTGCAAAGCAATCCAGGTTACCATAAGTGAAAAGGTTATCTTGCTCATCCCCCTGTGCGAATGACCCCAAGAATGCTGAGAGTTGGCAAAAGGACAAGCATCTTCCCTACCCAATTCCCCAAGAATCCCAAGTTCTCAAAAAGTTGCAAAACATCAAAAATTTGCAAAAGTCAAAACTCCAAAAAATTTGACATCACAACCAAAGTGCATACATCAAAAAGCACATACAATAGTGATTCTCATCACTCAATATTCAAAATCCCTTGCTCAAAAGAAAAACAAAAATAAACAAGTGATTTTTATCACTACAAAAGAGCAAGTATCCCAATACAATTGAAGAAAAGAAGGGAGTCGAACTTGAATCCCTGGAACTCTCAAGCATTCAGAAGGTCATGAGGTAAACCTCAATATCGGTTTGGTGGATAGCCTATCGGTCACCGGTGGTAAACCTCCCGCATGACGATATATCTGTCACATTAACTTGTGTACAGATCAATGTTTGCATGTGGATGAGCTAGCTTATGGTATCCTAGATAGCACCGTAGATTAATCTGACTAAATACAACAAAGGAGTTAGTGGAGCTAATTAGGTGATCCTCGATACAGGTTTGGTTGATAGCCTATCCAGCACTGGCGGTATCCTGACAAATACCACATAAACGAACTCAATTGCACACACAAGGATGTGAAATAACTTGGTCAAAGACAAGTCCGATTCATACCTTGTCCAAAAGTCTTGTAAGATAAAAGTACAGTCGTGGCTAGTTAGTTAAAACATCTGAGTCTCAGAAAACCTTAACTACATTCTAAACCAACTGTGCTATCTTTCATCCTCGCATTGCCATCAGAAAATACAAAAAATAACATGTATACATAAAAAGTCATTTACCACAGCAATCGCCTAGGACAAAAAGCCATAAGTTCTAAACAGTCTATGGTGCCACCGCCAAAAATCACAAATTCAATTCATCCATTCCATTTGCATATCATATAAATTAGAAACATTTGCATTCATCATAACATATGCATCCATCAATATAAATTAACATGCATACATACACATTCATCAATCATTGTGCATAACATCAAATCATGACACGTGTATAAATAAAATAAAGTCATCTTTATATATATCATCAAAATTCCCTACAGGCTACAATAACCGGTCCTCTGACCTCAAAAAACAGCAAAAACAACACCAAAATGCACAAAAACAAGCAATAAAATTGTCCAATAAGAGTGCTTTTGCACTTGACATTTCGGGCATGCAAAATAGACGTCAGGGTCACAAATCCTCACTATCCTACTCCCTAAGAAGGCTACCATAGCCGGACCGCTCCACGGGAGGACGGATTGCCGAGAATTTCATCCCCAAACGACGTCCCAAAAAGGGTCCAAACCCACCCAAAAATAGCAATAACATTGCCAACAAAGGCGCCTTTTGCCCACATTCACTGGCATCCAAAACCGACGTCGGGGTCACAAATTGTCACTATCCTACTCCCTAAGAAGGCTACCATAGCCGGACCGCTCCATGGGAAGATGGATTTTTGACAATTTCAGCTCCAAAAAGCATCACAAAAAGGGTTAACACCCACCAAAAATAGGTCTAAATGTCGGAAAACTGCACACACATTCAAAGATAAACATCTGAAGGCACCCTTACACAAGTCATCTTGGGTCAAGTGACTCGTCGCTTTTCTCATGTAGGTCATTCCCTCATCGATTCGTCGCTTGAGGGGGTAGTCACACTTAGTCACCAATCAACAAATACACACCCAATCAAGGAAATGGCATGCATTCAAAGAATCATTGACAAAGACAATCACGCCCCGCTTGGGGCAGCAAACAAGCAATAATCACAAGCTGATCAAACACTTGGCATTCATGAATCATGAACTCAAGGTTCCCATAGACAAAAGGTTGTGCCCTTTGCCTATTCATGACTGATCAATGTCCAAGATCAAGTAACACCTCACCGAAAAAGGTTAACACTTGAATTGAGTTCCTTCGCTCGTTAGAAGCAAGGATTCAAGAATGCATGCCCTTTCCATACTTGGGGCATCAAAAGTTGGTTAGGTTACTGAGAAACCCTAATCATTAGTGCTTTGGTTATCTATTTTTTCTCAGCACTACGCCACGCACAGCGCATCCCAAAAAGGGGCATCTGTAGACACCAAAACAACACCAATCCGATTATGTGACTGCAAACACTGATCGCATTGACACACACAACCCCCAGGGCAGCCCCCAGAGGTTAAACAGTGGTCCTAACCACTCTCAAAATAGTTTTGGAAGGTCAGAGGTCAATTTGGCACCTTCAGGCACTCTGCTCCTTATTCGTTCCACCCAGGGACGATTACAAACTGGTATTCGCCCCACCCAGGGACGATTAGCAGTATTCGCTCCAGGGTGGGGCGAATAGCAGGTTTGATGGGAAAAAAGTCAAATCTTGACAAATGGCAGCTCAGATCCGCCACTTAACTCTTCCTTCATTGCATGGGAGTGTGAGTGAGCATTTTCGAGCGTTAGAGGCAGTTATAGGGGCAGTCATGGAGCCCCTAATCAGGGAGGAATCTTCTCCCCCCTGGAAGGCATGATTGCCAAGTGGCGCCTCTGCATGCTCATCCAAAGAGACCGTCAGGTCTATAAAATGGTGAGTCTTCTCACCCCAAAAATATACAGAGAAGGAGCATTTTGAGCAATGAAGTGCTGCCATTTTACTTCCACACACACCTTTTGATTTGTGCCTTTCACATCCTTGATCTCTTTTGGAAGGGAGGTCATAGGGTGGTTATTGGAAGCGCAAATCCGGAACCAAAACCCGACATTTGGCCACAACATCCTACCAAATTTGCTGACAACACCCCACAAGAGGTTTTGGACCCATCCCAAGTGGATTGGTGCCGAAATCGGGCCCCAAACGGCGGGCGTCCTGCCCCCGGGCACCCCCCACACTACTGTAGTTCTAATCGCCCCGCCCGGAGCGATTAGAAATCTGTGGTAGATTTCCTTTTTGTTATTTTTGCATCTGATTCTATGCTGCTTAGATAGGTTGTCATTCAAATTTCACATCGTTTTGAGCATTTTTTATCATGTTTCTATCATTTCCCGCCTTTACTAACATGCAGGTAGCATCATCAAATTCCCGGTGATAGAGGCCAAATTGGGAAAATATGACCTTCTGGGTCTTCCCAAAATACCCCCATTTAGCTAACCCCCAACTTTGCAGGTGATTTGGAGCTTCCCGGATGTGACATTTGGGACAGTGCTTTTTGACATTTTGTTGTAGGTCTATTCGTCCCGCCCCGGAGTGAATACGAATCTGTGGTGAATTTTTTGACTGTTCCATTTGCAGTGCCTTCCTGATGATGTTTTTATGCCCCTATCAAGTTTTTAGTTCATTTGGATCTATTTCAGTTATCGTTTTATTTATATTTTGCATGTACTAATTGAAGGCGTGGGGATTGCATGTTTCATTTTATCTACAGGTGCTACTGATTGTTTTCTGTTTCCTTGAACGTAGGATCTCGACATTAGAGGAGCAGCAAGGAGTCAAGACTCATCAACGCAAGCGGCGGTGATGTTTGGTCCGCCCATTTTACATGTGGGCACGCGGAAGAAGGAATAGCATCCATGGGTGTGACAAGAACACATTTAACGCTCCTAGCCCCTAAAAAGGGAGGAGGCGAATTGTAACCGAGTTCTGAATCATATTAATAAAAAGGGTTGTCTTCCATATTGGCTTTCTATTTGGTTTCGATTCGTTTATGCTTCTTTCCTTTCATGCACTTTCAATTCATAGGATTTAGCGTTATCTTTTGTTTCGTTTACATCGCATCTTGGCTTTTCCTTTTTGTTTCCGTATCCTCGTGCTTTCAAATTTTATTAAAAATTTATTTAAATCTCTTCCTTTTTGAGTTGTCCAGATTATGTAAAATCTATAATGTAGGTGATAAATTATGTAAATTCAGGCAAATCCAAAAGGCTGGTAGGAAAAATATCTTATACATTTGAAAATTTGATGGAAAAATATGCAGTCTTGTTGTGTAAAATAGAAGACCTAGGAAGCATGCCTAGGGGTTAGTTTTAAGGCAAAGGGCTCTAGAAGCATGGTAGTGTTAGTGGTTTGGTGGTTGCCAAATATCTCAATGGCAGCTTTGTAATGAGAAATCATAGCTTAACTACACTTTGGTAGTTCAAATATTTTAATATTACTGGTATCGAGAAAAGAGTGTTGGTTTGTTTGCATGGGTGGGTGGTCAAGTATTGATATAGCCTATAGGAAGTTATGAATGTGGCCATCTACCATTTTTTAATTTGAATTGTAAGTCATGCAAACTATTTTGTATATAATATTGTCGCATGCACCTTGTAATGCGTTGTTGATTCACCACCATATTTTGCTAACCTTTGTAACATTATATAATTAATACAAATATTATTTTGGTTGTATTTTGTGTATATTTAGTTGGGGTTGAATTACATGTGGTATTGGCCCTTGGTTCACCTTACCTTACCTCTTACAGTTGTTTCAGGATCTATTTTATGTTTCATGTGTGTTGCATTGTGTCTCCACAGAATTAATACAAATATTGTTTATGTTGTATTCTATGTATCTTTAGTTTGGTGGAATTTCATGTGGCATTGGCCCTTGGTTCACACCAACCTTACCTCTTGTCGATGTTTTATGATCTATCTTATGTTTCATATTTGTTGCATTGTGTCTTGCAAGTTTTAGTGGATCATTCAACCATTTTTTTTTGGTGCAATCACCTCATTTTTCATTTGTTGTATTTGTTTTTCTAATTATATTTTTTTTCTTCCCTTTTCCCTTTGCTATCAGGCCTATTATTTTCTTTAATTATAATCAAATTTTAAGTTTCATTCACAAACAAGATTGATTATGTGAGAATATGAACAATGAAAGTTTTAATAACTAGTCCAAGTTTCAAGTTTCATTTTAGTAAGTTGGATTTTCTTTTCATTTGCTTTGGTAAATAATACATGTTTTAGTAAGCCGAAATTTATTTCTTATTTATTTGCTACAAGTCAACGTGCAATTTTACTTATGTTCTAGTTTATGTTGTTTTTCCTTAATCTCATGAAATCCACAAGCAAAAGGGAATTTCAGACAGGAATATTAAAGAACAAAAATAAAGGACATAATAATTAATAGGAATTTAATAATTTACTATTTTGTTATTGTAGGCCCAAAATGGCCACATACTTAGGAAAATTTTGCCTAACGCATGAAGATCTCATTTCGCACACTTTGTAATGTATTTTGGATCGGATCCGCAACAAAGGCCACAAATTTTCCCAACACTTAATAAATTTTTGGACTTGGAGAAATTCTGCATAATTTCTTATGTTCTTGGCTCCGGACTGGCGACGTTCCCTGAATCCATAAAATTTTTTGAATAAGGATGATGTCAGCATAAAATAAGTGTGGATTGAAGACCACTTCATATTCTTTGATATCTTTTGAGCGGCTAAGTGTTGGAGAGCCCGATTCTGGAGAGTGCACATAACATTTTTTCCCAGAATGGTGATAGAAGGCGGAAAGCTAAGTATACGAGATGGGGATTCATGATGAAGGGTATTTTTGACTAACTTTCTTCTGGAATGGCGATAAGAAGTATTTTATTATGAACCTAGTGCGAAATGGAGGAAGAGTCACTTTACATTACATTAGGTCCGGAATGGTGTTCGCAGGACAATACACTTGCTTAGGTCCGGAATGGAATTTGCAGAATTATTGAAGGAGATATGACGTCACCACATTTTTTTTTCAGATTGGTGAATGTTTAATCACCAAAGAAGAAAAATAAAGGATAGGGAGCGAATTTCATCCCACTTCACTTTCAAAGCATTTTAGTTTTGGATTGGTGTTCTACAGTTTATGAAGCATGAAAGGTCATGTCATCACTTTTTAAAAGCAAAATGACACTATGTTCTCCCCTTCCATTTTATCAATCTTATGTCAGAATAAATCGTAGCCATACGATGGGGGAGATTGAAAATTGATATTTTACCAAGAATTTTGAAGCGTATAAAAGCAATTTATCACCAGAATTAAAATAGTCAGTTGAAGAAGGAAGTTGAAGCATCAAGGGTTTCAAGAAGATAAGAACCAAATACGGTTGTAGATTTATGGCGAAAGAAGGTTTTCAAGATTGATAAATGATGTATATGCAGTCTCCAACAGCCAGAACTCCAGTTAACGTCGAACAACCAACAAGTTGTAGAGGTTTCAAGCTGCCATGGTGGTCCACTTGTAGTGTATTTCCTAGAGGTTGAACCAGTAAGAGAATGCCAGCAAGAACTCTTTGCTGAGCTATTAAAATTTGATCTTTGTATTGTTCCTTATTATTTTGATTTTCCAAAACTATAAATAGAGGTCGAACCATCATTTTCAAGGGTCATCTCTAGTGTGTTTGCCTATGCTACTGTAAATATTCCCAAGGGCTAATGAAAGGAGGATTATATTTATTTTTACCTCAAATTTTGAGTCTTCATAATTCGATATCAGAGGTTTGAATTCTTTAGTTGTATTTTTGTGAATACTTG
Organism: Wollemia nobilis; assembly: GCA_028583015.1. Classification (NCBI taxonomy): domain Eukaryota; kingdom Viridiplantae; phylum Streptophyta; class Pinopsida; order Araucariales; family Araucariaceae; genus Wollemia; species Wollemia nobilis. Next base: position 20,310,966 of record JAQPPZ010000521.1, read on the forward strand.
AATGGTTAGTTTGTGCTAAATTAATAGATTACTAACTGCTAGGGTAATTGAAATCTGCTTCTGAATTATATCTTTGTTTCTAGGGTGTGCATTTCTTTTGCACTTGATTACTAAACCTGAAACTTATGTTGCACACTAAAATGTATGCTTTTCGGTGTTGACTTCTTGACATCAATAACAACAAAACCTGCTCATATTGCTCATATTTACAACAATATCTCCCTTTGTCATTTATGGCAACCCAATTACCTTTTACCATTTCTTAACATTTTTTTGTTTTGCTCCCCCTAACTCAATGATGCCCCCTTAAATAAAATATCTCCCCTTACTCAAATCTCTCTCCCTTTGACATTAATGGCAAAGGGTCACCTTTGGGGATCGGGGATAAAAATGAAACTCTTAGATTAGCCCCTCCCCATCTCCTCTTGAGGTGGTTAATTCTGGGGTGGGAGCATTTTTACTCCCAACTCGCATTGATCTTTACCTTTTTCCAATTTCCTTCTCATCTAGTCCTTCTAATTCCTTTGACTATTCCTATTCTTGCTTGTTTATGGAATTTCTACTCTACACCACTTTTTTGTATGTCCATCATTATTGCACTTATAACACTTAATATTATTATTCCTTGGAGGTGCGAATGTCTTAGTATTTCTTTTGGTAAAGTCATATCTATTCCTATCATGAACCCTGCAATTCATTGCCTTGTGACCAAAATGATTGTAAGAGTAGCAACACCCTTGAAAACAAAACCTATTTTTGAAACTACCATATTCCTATCTTTCATGTGTCCTACACTAATAAACTTTGTGCCCAAACCTATTATATGAGAAGCATCATCCATTGAAATTACCTTGCCTTGACCTCATTGGTCTCTTAGTCTCTTTTACCCTATGATGGTTCTTGTTCCATATGTTCCTCTTTTGTGCATTGTTCCTTTTCTTGTTGAACTTTCTATTGTCAAACTCATCCTTAGAAGTCTCACTCTCTCTTACACTGTCTTCTTCTGAAGTTTCTTCTTCTTCAAAACTTGAGGTTGACTCCTCTCCTTATTTCTTTTGTACATGTTCAAAACCAAGACCTATTTTATCTGTTGATCGGATTTGTACCTTGATCATCTTATCTATGATATTTGAGCTCTTTCCAAATTTGTGTAACCTATCCTTAGAATATTTTATTTCTTCCCTTAGTAGAACCAGTTCATGTTCTAACCTTTAACATTCTACGACCTTTGCTTCTAACTTATCTTAAAACTTTATTATCTTAGTCATTGACTTATTTAGATCCTCTATAATTTTTCTTTCTCTTCATCACATTCTTGAAACTGAAGCTTAAGTTTGGATATTTGCTTTCTTACCTTCTTTAATGCATCAATAGCATGAATAAGTTCACCTTCAAGATCAACTCCTATTTTTTATTCTTCCTCTATTTTTTTACCTTTGAAAACATCTTCATTCTTTTTTGAATTGTCTTCTATAGGATTACCTCCTTCTTCTTCTAATGTTATTATAAGATTCTCCTCTGGTCCTTCAAGTGTATATTCATATTCATAATCATTGAAACTGAAGCCACTCTTTATACAACTATCTTCAATATGACAAAATTTACCACATCTAAAACACTTGAAAATTATTGGTGACCTTTCCCTAACCATTTCCTTTTTTTTTGTAAGAAATAGAACTTCATCTTTATTATTATCTGAGGAACTATTATCACTATAACTTGAGTACTTACTTGCCTTGTCTACATAGTAACTCTTCTTCTGTCTTTGGAAGAACTTATTTCCTTGCTTGCCTTGACCATCCTTATTTTTCTTTTGGTACCTATATTTTTTTGATTCCCTATTCTTATAATCCTATTTTTCTTCATCATTACTATTTCTAGCTTCTTGAAAACCAGTTACATAGTGACCATACTTTCCACAATTGAAAAATCTAACAGATTTCATATCTTTAAATCTTCTTGGATCTTTTTTCCTTCAGCCATAATTTGCTTCTTCATTTTATTGAGCTTGAACCCTTAATCCTGAGTTCTCCCTTTTTAATTCTTTGAGATAAATACTAAGTATTTTATATTTTTGCTCTTTTACTCTCCCTTTTTAATTCTTTGAGATCAATACTAAGTATTTTATATTTTTGCTCTTTTACCTTTGATTGTACAACCATTTCTTTTTCAGAACCATTCTCTAGGACTTCAATTCTGAAAGTATCATATTCATCCCCACTGCTACTAAAACCATTGCAATAACCTGCATCATGATCGAGTTGACCACAAATAAAAAAAATTCACCTTGTTGTGGACAATAAGCTGCATGGTGACCTGTCTCCCTACATATGGTACAAAAATTTATTAATCTGGTTATTTCTCCACTGCTTGATTCATCTCTTGAATCTATTTCTATTTTTCCTCCCAACACAATAAAATTAAATTCATCTTAATTTTCTTTCATGACCATGTGTGTTATTTTCTTCTTATGTCTCATGGTTCTACTTTTGCCTTTATTTGCTATTTGTATTCTTGCAAGATCTTCCTTCAAGTTGTTAAACCTTTTTTGAAGGAACCAACCCTAATACCAGTTGAAGAAAACAAGCTTATACTAAGAGGGGGGGGTGAACAGTATAAGATAACTTTTTATTTTTATTTCCAAAATAGTAATATCAAATATTATCAATGGAAATATCAATAGCAAAAACTAAAGCAATGCACAAATCATCACACAAAATAGAGACACCAATTTAACATGGTTCACCCAATGTGGGATACTCCACAGAGAAAATATTTCACTAAAAACTTTTCAACAAATTTCTTGGAAAATATTTATCTATTACAATGTTTATGGACCTATGTCCAAAGGAGACACCAATACCCTAATCAAGTTCATGGATCTCTATCCATAGGAGAACTCCTCCTCTACTCTGGCTAGTGATCTTCTAGAAGAATTGTTGCCTCCACTACATTGGCTAATGGATATCTATCCACTGAAGACTCGTGTCCTCACTCAGAAGACCTATCCTCATGGCCCTAGATGATGTACCTCTATCCACTGGAGACTATCGTCCTCTATACTCTGTCACCTATAAATATTGCTCTTAGCTGTATCAAATTTGCACTAAATAGAGTCCTTCGGTCTAGCACAAATCTGCTCAATCTCTATCTCTATTTTGGCATAAATTTGTCCTCAAATCTGCACCAAACTTTGTCCTCAAATATGCACTAAACATAGTCCTTCGATCTAGCACAAATCTACTCAATATTTATCCTCAAGCCTTAACATAAACCTTGACTCAATAATAAATCAACTCTACTAGATCTACTCTAAACCTTAACTCAAGATTTAAAAAAATTACTCAATCAACTTTGTTCTCAATTCTTCTCAAAGACTTGTCTCAACTCTACATTTTAAGATTCCACAAAAGCTCACACTAATCTATCCACAAGTCCTCTCGATAACTTGTCCAATCTACTCTTAATCTCTATCTTCAAATCTATATTGTAATCTTCCACTAAATCTCACACAAATCTATCCACAAGCCTTCTCAAAGACTTACCTCAAATCTACTCAACAAGTTCTTACTAGAACTTGTCCAATCTGCTCAACAAATATTCACCAAGACTTACCGTAAATATACTCAACAAGTCCTCACTAGAACTTGTCCAATCTCATAGAAACATATAGAGAATTTTTAAAGACTCAATATGCTTCACACTCACAACAATGCTCAATCACTTTCTCTCTCTCTCTCTTTACCATAGAAACATATAGAGAATTGTTAGATATTCAATATGCTTCACACTCACAACAATTTTCAATCACTTTCAATCTCTTTCTCAAATCAATTCATAATATAGAAGAATTTGTTTCACAAAATTAGAACTATCACTTCAACACTTCCACTTGACTAGGCTCAACCAACTTCACTCAATCAATCAGTCAATGAAATACTTCTTACTTACAAACCCTAGTCAAGCATATGAACATTCACTCAATTATTTCCAACAATGCTTATCGAATAATCTCACATAACGGTGATAATCATGCGCTTGTACAAACCCTTGTTCAAGATAGTTCACAACTTCATATAACAATGATACTCATGTTCTTGCACAAACTCTAGTTCAATATAGTTCTCAACTTCACATAAAATGATACTCATATTATTTAATAAACCCTAGTTCAAGCATATGAAAGCTTACTCAATATTTCCAATAATGCTTATCAAATAAGGTTTATGATCAACTCTCACTCAGAAAAACTTTTACCATGCAAACTCAACAATTCTTACCAAACAATCCTTTTCACTCCAAATTAGCATTCACCACATTCAATCCAACAATATTTTTCTCACAAGGAAGATTTACTCATACCTTTTATTTTGATGGAGATATATCTTCAAAACCTATTTTAACCACAATAAAAATTTTCTTTACCAATACTAGGGTTAGGTTGCCACAACCTCTCTCAAGATCTCCACAAAATAATTTTCACAAAGATAATTTTTTATAAAAAATAATAAATCCCTTTTGTACACCTTATAATATCCAAACTCACAATATTTAATTTAATAATTTCACCACAACACTACACTTAACAACAAGTATAGCAAAGTCCTTATACACCTTATAATATCCAAATTTATAAACTCTAATCACCAAAAATTAAAATCAAATATTTAATTTTTAATCCCCTTATATCTCCCTTAAAAAATTTAATCAACTTCTATTTTCCACATAAAAGCAACCTCCAAAATTACAACCTTAGCAAGAGAAAATTTGGTGCATACCTTATTTAACCCAACAAAATACTTTTGGCGGGTTTGGAACACCTAATCTCACCACTTTGAGTGCCTTAGCAACATGTGCACGCACCGCATGGGCTACAAGCCCTCATGGAACCAAAGGCACACAACGTTCACCTTATCTTTCACTTCCTTCGAATGCGTAAACCAATAAAACCTTCTTCGCTTCGTAAAACACAAAACGGTGGGATTTGATACCTGCATTTCATGTTCGCCAACGAATTGGTACCTCCCTTGCTACCAATTGTGCTACAAAGCACTTTGGGATGTAAAAAAAAGGCTCTCCTCCTTTTACTGTATGTTGCCATGCTCGATTTTCAAAACACATGATCGCTTGCTTTCTCAATGCACACACAAATTTCTTTTGATCATGGATAAGGATATTTACCAAAGTTTTACCCCCTTTTATATGCATTAGGCTATGTCTTCGATGACATTATTGAATTATAAACTTTATAACCCTATCTTTAGGATTTTAATTAATTTATAAATTAACTTATAATTAATTTATGATGAGGAAGTTTGGCTTCAGCAATCGGTGGGTCACCCTTATTTTGGCTTGCATTTCTTTAGTTTGGTGCTCCATTCTAGTGAACGGATCGGTGTTTGGATTTTTTAAGTCTCACCGTGGTTTGAGGCAAGGCGATCTGCTTTCCCCCTTCCTCTTCCTCTTTGTGGCGGAGGCTTTGGAGAGAGCGATTGGAAGGTTGAGCGAGGAGGTGGGTCTTCGTCCAACTCTCCCATGTCTGCCTGTATCTCATCACCAATTTGTTGACAACACTCTAATTGCTAGTGGTGCATCGGTATTTTTCACCCGGGATATTAAAAATATCTTATTGTGTTATGAGAGGGTTGTTGGTCAGGAGATCAACTTTGCGAAGAGCTTTCTCTACTTTTTTAACACTCCGAAAGCTAGGAAATCAAATATTGTGAATATACTTAATTTTAGGATTGCCACGTTGCCAGCAATCTATCTTGGACTGCCTCTCTTCATTGGGAGAATGAAAGACTCATTGTGGGACCCTTTGATTGAAATAATCCAATGTAAACTAGCCTCTTGGAAAGGGGTGTTGCTGAGCCAAGCAGGGAAGGTGGTACTTGTTCAAAGCATGCTCCAGAGCATACCCATTTATTTCATGTCCTTATTCATGCTCCCTGCTAAAGTAATGGACAAAATTGATCGTATTTGTAAAACGTTCCTTTGGACTGGATCGGATTTAAAATGCAAGTACCACTTGGTCGCTTGGGATCAGATTTGCAAGAGGAGAAAGGATGGGGGTATTAATTTGAAAAGAGCAACACTTATGAATAGAGCCTTGGTTGGTAAATCAAGGTGGTTGGTTGCTTCGAACGTTGAGAGACCTTAGTGTTCTATCCTTAAAGTGAAATACAGATTGAATTCTTTCTTGTCAGACGATCTCTCCCCGAGAGGCTCCATCTTTTGGAGAAGCTTAACGAATATTAGGGACTTTGTGAAGGCTAAAAGTAGGTGGATCATTTTTTATGGGAAAACATCAAGTTTTGGGAAGACCATTGGTTGAGGGAAGAGCTGTTATTTTATGACCCAAATCTCAGGGATCTTGCTTTGAAAGCGATTGAGGAAGGCAAAATTTGGATTTCTCAATATATGTCTATTGTCAATGGTAGGCGTTCATGGAATTCTCATCCCTATTGGGTGTCCAACCAGAACGATTTGGTTAGTTGGCAAAGAATTTTAGTGGAACTTAACAGGTATGCGATCAGACAGGACGATTCTAGAGACCGTTTGATTTGGAGCGAGGAAGCTGAAGGTGACTTTACTGTGAAATCAATTTATTCCTTTCTTCTCCCGAAATATGAGGCTCCTTTTCTAGTGAATCTTATTTAGATTAAAAGACTAATCCCAAAGATCAATATTTATTTCTAGCTGGCGGTTCAAAATAAAATACTTTCTTTGGAGAATCTTCGAAAGAGGGGTCGCATTATGGTCAATAGATGCTATCTGTGCAAATCAGACTAGGAATCCATGCAACATTTGATCCTCAACTGCTCATTCACATGGAAGGTATTTATGTTTATTTTTAACTGGTTTAACATTTATTGGGAGGGTACGTTGATGGACAACACCCTTCAATGGTGTTTGTCATTTGTTTCCCAATGACTACCTTGGTTGTGGAAAATTATGCTTCCCCATGCATGGTGGAGGGTGTGGAAAGAACAAAATTCTCGTTCTTTTAATGATGTTGAGACCAGTGTTGTCAGGGTGGGTACTAAGATCATTAACAGAGCGTCAAAGAATGTCTTGGCTACCTTTGTGGATAAATGGCCCAAGGCCCCCTCCTCCTCTGACAAAGTTGATTTGGAATTTAAATTGGGTTAGAGCCCTCTTCCTCACCCCCCCTGAACTTGATCCTAAAGCAGGAATTAAGTGGGCCCATCTAACTCCCAATTTGCTGAAACTCAACTTAAATGGGGCCTCAAAGGGTAACCCAGCAAGGCTGGAGCAGGCGGCATTGTGCAAAATGAGAATGTTGACATCCTCATGGCATTTGATAAACCATTTGATTCCTAATATTCACACTTTGTGGAGGCTCACATAACTTAAATGGGGGTGAAATTGTTAGTGGATGTTGGCTATCAAAATGTGGAAATCGAAGGTGACTCATTGAACATAATCAAGATGCTCAAAGGGGAGTGTACACCTAGCTGGAACGTTCTCAATCTTATTATATCGCGACATGTCGCGATATCACGACAAGTTTGAAGACAAGCTTGTGACACGCGTCAAAGCAGAAACGGAAGTTAATTAAATGCAGACACGCGTCCTCCACATGTATTAAAGTGACACGGTCAGCCGAAGACAAAGCAGAAAAGGAAATTAATTAAACGCGCGGGCTGCCACGAAGATTGAAATTGAATTTCGTGACCGTGTGTATTAAATACGGGGATGGTCTTCACAACAGTACAGAGCATGGACGTTATGGGCGAAACAGAGGCGCGAAAGGACGATCTGACCAAGGCGGCGTTTGCAGGTCAGAGAAGAGCTAGGATATTTTTGTACGCTTTTGACTAGGTGATCATTCACCATGTGTTCTGTAAGGGGAATGCACTGGTCAATATGTTTGCCAACCGTGGTGTCCACTGTGTTGCTTTTTCGATGTGGAAAAATAATGTCCCAAATAACGTAGTCTCCCTTGCTAGGAAAGAGGCTCATGATACTTTGTTTTTGTAAGGAGGAGTCGGACATCCCTTTGGCTCTCGTTGGAAGGATTTTTCGGTCTCGCTTTACCCTTTGACTGGAGTTTGTTAGAGTTTGTTTTACCTTCAAAGCGTTGTGCTTTTCTAAGTTCTCTTCGAAATCATTATGGTTATTAGGAATTAAACTCTCTCGGTTATTCCTAATAGGTATAATATTTTGGAAATTGTTATTATGGTTGAGAGTTTGGTTGTATGTATAAGGTTGTGGGGACCCTTTCAAAACCCTCTCTTTAAATTAATACCAAAAAAAACAAATTATAATTAATTTAATAACTTGAAAAGTTAATTAAATTAATTTATAAATTAAATTATAATAAAACTATTATAATTAATTAAATCTCTGGGTCTTGCACCTTTAATATTATAATAAATTATTATAATATTATTTTTCTTGGGCCTTCCTTTTGCCCTTTAAACCTCATCTGACCACCTAGGAGAACACTTCCTTTTGCACTTGATTATTGAACCTGAAACTAATGCTGCACATTGAAACTAACGCTTGCTAGTACTGACTTCTTGACATCAATGAAAACAAAACCTACTCATATTGCTAATATTTCCAATAGAAGGTATGGTAATATTATTGCAGGACTAACAAGGAGCTAAGGACATACCAGGGTCCTCTATTAAGCACTTTCTTAGCATGTTCCACTTCAGAAAAATGAAAAAGGAAGAAACCCTTGGTGAGGTTATGCACATTAACACATTGAATATCATAGGGTTACTAGACTTGCTGGACCTAGTGATGAATCAAAGATTCGATAGGAATACGTCCAAGAAAATATCCCACTAAATGGATGTTCTCATACCACTCACATGCTTTGTTAAAATCAACATCAGGAATGATAACATGAGGGACAGAGTCATTACCTCGTGGTACACTTTCACTACCATCCTTCAAGGACATTTTTGGACCACCATTTTGTGCTCTAATAGTTCCAACAGCAACTAAAGTTGCGGTATGTGCAACATCCATTAAAAAGGACCAAACCCCACCCGAAGGTGGAATGTATGCAAATACATGGCAAAAAAACCCACAGACTCAAAATTAATGAGGCGGATTGAAACAACAAGCACACATATAGACCTCCTCAACTCTATATAGTTTAAACTTAAGTATAAACTTTAAATTTAGATATATTCTTATAAATTTAAAATTTATTATAATTTTTTTAACTTTAAATTTTTTAAAATAAATTTTAAATTTTAAACTTGATGAATGATGTCAATGGCTATTTGATGGATACAATATAAATTAATTTTTATTTATTTTTCATAAAAATATACATATATAAATGTATATTTTAATTAAAAAATATCTACACCTGAACCCAACAAACCCTATTTTTTGTATGGACCACACCCTCACGTTTACCCACAAACCTGGTAACCTTATTTTTAAGAATTATAACCTTTTTTAAAAAATTACATAGTTTTAACCTTTAATATTTTTTAATTAAAATTATTTCTATGTTAAATATATAACTAAACAATTATTTTACTTTAAAAGATTTATTAAATTACAAAATTTATTATAACTATTTTATAAAGTATATAAAAAAAAATTAGAATTTAATCAAACTTATAAGATTTTAAACTAGTTAGACACCCTTCACAACCAAAAAATCAATATATACTTATATTTTTTGCATTATTAAAGCAATTATTTTGTTAATTGATCCCTAAGATAGTCTAGCCATAATATAATTAATAATGCATTAATTATTTTTAAAATTGCTTTAACCTTATGTTATTCCTAGACTTTGACATACCATGAATCAACTAATTTTACCATCTTAAGATATTTAGGAGTATTAAGGCACTTTTATGTCTATATAGTAATCATATGATCACTCTTCCAATGACAACTTGAGATTTGATTGTCTTACATTTTTTTTTGGTATTGTTATAAAAGGAGGGTTTTGAAAGGAATACCTCAACATTTTACATCAAATCCCCCATGGGAGACAGACCATAAAACACAGTTGTACAAAATAGCCACCCTAGCTCAGAAGAAAGGACACAAAAGATAAACATAAACACCACATGGAAACATTGCCAGCACCAAAAACAAAAAGGTGGATCCACAAACTAAACAATAAAAGTAGAGGACGATATGAACATTACAATTGTAGGGCATGACATTCCAACAATTCAAATTACCATAAGTGCCAACAGTTTCAAAATAAAGGTGATGTAACATATTGAATTGTCATTGATTGAATTCCTAATAGACTTTAAGAGAGTTCTACATTAAGAAGATTTAGGAGATTTGTAGGAATATTATTTCTCCACACTATAAAGTTGGGAAGGTTGGTTCCAATATTGGCTAAATAGTCAACAAGTGAATTACCCTCCCTCATAATATGTGACACCCTAAATTTATTTAAACCTTGGAGGTACCTTCTCGACTCCCACATCATATTTATGATTTTCCAGCTTAGATCAATAGTGGAATTAAGAATATTAATCATATTTTTTGAGTCCCCTTCAATCTCAGCATTCAAATATCCCAAATCAACCAAGATTTTAATGCCTTGGAAAGTGCTTCGAGCCTCCATGAAGTGGGAAGTTTGGGATGATAAATGCTCACAATATGTTGCAATAACTTTTCCCATGTTGTTCCTAATGATTCCACCCACCCCAACAATCCTATAATTATCTTTTGATACCCCATAAAATTTTAATTGGAGCCAAACAATGGGGGGTGACCATCTCACATTATTCCTTGGATTTGGCATAGGAGGCCCAAGTTCAAACCTAGAAAATCCCATATTAACTTCTATTAGAACTTTAGTAGGAGAACTCTTCAGGAAATTTCTCCCCAGATCAATAAATGCATTGGTAATATTTTCAATTGAACTCCATAAAATTTTGAGACCTATTCTAAGGGTATCTCCTTTGTAGTTTTTAAAAGCCCTAGCATTCTGTTATTTTCAAATGCCCCAAAAAATATGTGGTATGAGGAAACTCCACAAATGAGTAGATGACTCCCAATCAGGTTCACACAAGTAGTATCTATTAACAATTTGCATATATCTCTTAAGCAAATTCCCAATGGAAAGAATATTATTAAAGCTGACTAACAAAAAAAAGTTGATTTTAGGATTTAGTCCTTTCAACCACATTCTCCTTACCAAAAAAAATCATGAAGCATCACGATAAAGCATATAATATGCTACTTTTATAGTGTAGGCTCCCTCATTATCACCAAGACAAATGATATTTTCTTTGACATCAACGGAGCACCTAAAATTATAATTCCTTAGCAACAGGAGACCAAGCTTGTTGGATATACAAATCTCCAATCATTGCTGGGAGTTGATATTTATGACCATTCTCATGAATAATAAAATCAACAATTTTAACACAGCTCAAGGCATGGGTGATTGGCTCAAGAATACAAAATCTCTGGTCAAAATAAAGGGGATTTTCTCCCTAACATGAATCATTCCAAAAGTCCACAGAATTTTCGTTACCAATAATCCACCTGCTATCGCTATGAAGGAAGACTCTAGATTTTAAAAGGATTTTCCAAAATGGAGAACCTCCTTTAGGAAGTGGGTATGAGAGAAAATTGACAACATTATATTTTTCCTTGAGGATCTTCACCCATGCCATTGCTTCATTAGACGTGACTTTCCACCTCAACTTAGTAACTAAGGCCTTATTCATTTTCTTCAATATTTTTAAACCCAGACCATCGTACTTCTTCTGGTGATAAACCTACTCCCATGAAGCTAAATGAAACTTATCTTTCATCTCTGAACCAGCCCATAAGAAGGATTTGAAGATACTTTCAAATTTGGCAATAGTCTTTCCAAGAAGGCTTAAGAGCGACATGAAATAAATTGGGATGCTTTGGAGAGTGCTCTACACAAGAACAATTTTTCCAACCTAACTCAACAATGCTCCCCTCCAAGTCGCTAATTTTTGTTGTAGTCATTCAATGACCGAAGACCAAAGAGAATACCGCCAATAAACAATTATCTTACATTTTTAGAATCCCCAAATTTAATCAGTATTTACCACAAATGTTCCTCACATTGAAGAAGCTTAAAATTTTAAATTCTTTTGAAAATTTATATTATTTATTAAAATAAAAAAAAATTATTTTAATTATTATTAGTATGATTCAAATAAAATTATAGTTTGCTAAAGTTATGTATACCTTTTATTAGCAGCCACTTTCGTCAAAATAACAAAACATTACATTTCTTGTTAGATTAATTAAATCATATCTAACTTATATTTTTCTCAAACATATTCTTCATTTAACTTTTTATCAAAAACATTTTTTTATCTTCCTCAAATTGCTATGCTTTTGGAGAAACTCATTGATACCATTTCTAGCAAGATATAAAATATCCATTGTCAAGTAGTCATATACTCATCATCTTGTCATAATAGTAAAAGCATATCATATACAATGCTACTAAGGATGAATAAAAGTTAATAAGCATTGCTTAATATTACAAATAAAAAAAAAAATTAATAAGCATTTGACGTGATATGAAGTGATGAATTATTTTCCATTTATTATTAATTCTTAAACTTGTGAGGGTAAATATTTTTTTGGTATTTTATTCTTTGTACTTTCAATATGATTTTCTCAATAGCTTCTTAAAATATTTTTACTTTGTTTGCAAAAATATAATATAATAGAAGGCTTTTTAACATCCACTAGGCTAAAAGAAACCTATGGGATAGGAACTTTACCAAGAATAATGATAACCAAACCCAAAATTTGATCCAACTATTTTTCTTTCTGTAATGTTGATCTTTTGTTGTTGATATCATTAATGAATTATCCTACTTTATCTACTCTATTATTTTTAAAAAGTTCTTATAATGATTTCACTACTAGAGAATTGACATAGCTAACTTGAATATCAATATATGTTTTGCATTCCAAAATTGAATAATTGTCTTAATTATCCCTAATGTACAAGAGATACATATCCTTTCCTCTCATTCTTTTTTCAATCTCTTCCTTCTATCTATTTCACATCTATATTTGTGTGAGTTAGTACTTAATTAGGACATCTTTCATCTTCAATTGATACCCATTTTGATGGTGATTGTATGTAGAGTTAAATTTATAAAAATAATATTCTTGATTTTCCACCTAAAATATATTATTATATAAGTACTTTGAATTTATCTTTTTTTCTTGAAAAAATTCATAATTATATATTAAGTAAATATAAATTTACATTTTTCATATGCCTCTGCATTTATTCAAAATTTCAATAGAGATAAAAATCAAGATATTTATACATCATAAGGACAAGGGGGCTTCCGCTTTAGCTTGTCACAGTGATCCTTCTAAGCACGAGACCCTCTGTCTTCCCCTATTTGATCTGGCTATTCCTTTTGGTCTTAATGCTCTACTTCAGTAGCTGACCCAAATTGTAAGGGTGATTTGGAGCTTTTGTTGTGGTGCAAAATGTTCTGGTTGGTGGTCTCCTATTTGGCTCTGGATATGCATTTTGGTTTGGTGAGCATCATATCTGGTTGGATTGGTTGTAAGTTGGGGATCTTGGTCAGTTAGCTCTGCATATCTTATAAATTCGGTTCACCACTATATATCATATCAGGTTCCCTGAGGGGGATAGGGCCAAATGTTGATCCAAACCCATTGGGGATAATTTCAGGGTGTTGCTATTGCAGTAGTTGCTAGCTACTTTCCTTGGCTAACATCGATTCAGGTTTTCGGGTGCTTGAGCGGTTTGGTGGTGTTTGTGGCTACAAATTTTAGATCTTTCTTACGTGGATGCTCGAGCGGTTTGGTGGTGTTTGTGGCTACAAAGTTTATTTCTCCAGATTGTTTTGGTGGTGTTTGTGGCTACAAAGTTTATTTCTCCAGATCTTTCTTACGTGGAGCTTCTCGTGTGTGTGCTTGAAGTTTGACATTGGGTTGCTCTCCAAATATTTATAGTGACCATCTGTGCTTTGAAGTGATTTTAACTATAGGGTCCTAGCTTTCAGATTTCGCTTGGGGTTTTTTCACTTTTCGAGGAGGTGTTTTCAAATTGCAATTTCTCTTGCTCTTTAGTGGTTTATTCTTTCCAAAAGGAGGTTTCAATTTAAATATTCTCTGGTTTGAACTTGGTTGTCCTTCTTGGAGCCCCGATTATGTGTGGTTTTTTGGGTTTCTTCTGTCGTTTCATGGGATTTGGTTCATTTTTTGTAGGTGGGTTTGACCAGCGTGTAAATTTTCTCCTAAATCTTTACTTCTCCTTCCTATTTTGCTGTTGGTTCCATGGGTTCATAGGATTGTTAGATTTGTATAAATAACGGATGATTTACTCCTGCATGAGCTATTGTGAGGGGATGTTGTATCCAGAAGAAATGTAGGGGACCTTAGTGTCGTTGGTTTGTTTCCTCTACAGGTGTCCCAGTTTCCAGTTTGAGCAATATTATATATATAAATTTATGTTGCTCGTTCTTCTTTCTTGTTGGCTTCGTTGGTGAGTGGGATTGATTGAGCAATATTATATATTTAAATTTATGTTGCTCGTTCTTCTTTCTTGTTGGCTTCGTTGGTGAGTGGGATTGATATATCTGTTAATATGGCGAATGGTATGCTTCTGCGAGAGATGGTGTGAGCTATTGGTGCTCTCAGTAGTGATGTAGGGCACTAGGGGACCTTTTCAGTGGGTTTCACTAAAGGGTTCCCAGTTTTCCGTTTTTGTAGCCAGTTTGAGTATGATTTTCAATTTTCAAATTTAAATTCCTTTCTGCTTGTTGTCATTTTCAGGCAGTGCCTTCATTGCGATTGTTGGTTTTTTTGTTGGCCATGATGGTGGTTGTTTTACCCTTTCAAGGTGTGATTTGCTCTTGTTAGAGTTGTTGTTGAAGGTTGAGGGATGCCTTTCAAAACCCCCAAATAAAAATTTGGACGAGTTGCAGTGCATTGCATTTATTGAATTTTTGTACTAAGCACATATATAGATCAATCTAAAGTGTCTCATTTGAATGTTCATTTGCTTCTCTATTTAATTCTCTATAAATATGCCAAAACATAAAAGCTTCACTTCGATCCACAATTTTTATTTGAAAAAATATGGGTTGTAGAATCATATTTTCCATCCTAAAAACACCAAGCATCCATTTTATTACCACCTACAAGTCTTCATATATTTAATTTTTTTTGTATTCCTTTTAATTCTGAATTTGAGGGTCATAATTTTAGCATAATTATTAGAACCTTCTCCCAATTCAAAATTGAATTTAAATTAAGGAAAGTGTCTCATTTGAATGTTCATTTGCTTCTCTATTTAATTCTCTATAAATATGCCAAAACATAAAAGCTTCACTTCGATCCACAATTTGTATTTGAAAAAATATGGGTTGTAGAATCATATTTTCCATCCTAAAAACACCAAGCATCCATTTTATTACCACCTACAAGTCTTCATATATTTAATTTTTTTTTGTATTCCTTTTAATTCTGAATTTGAGGGTCATAATTTTAGCATAATTATTAGAACCTTCTCCCAATTCAAAATTGAATTTAAATTAAGGAAAGTTCACCACAAGAGAGAGTGAGAATCGTACCCAGGTAGACCACAGCCAATATCCTTTATTAAATTCCCCATTGTGATTAACCAATTCATCCGTTATATATCCTCTACTCAAAAATATAATCGATAAAACTAATACCATTTAATTAATTATACAAGATTAAAAGAATTTTCTATATATTAAATCATTACCACGACACAGTTTAAATAATTTTGTTTAAACTTTTTATCTAACTCTTTTCATTATTTAGATTTTTATTGAATCCTAAGAGTTAGCTTGTAACTTTATGAAGAACTGCGACTTAAAAAAGTAGAGTAAAAGTTAGTTGTTTGTTTTTTTCCCTTCTTCAAAACTATAGATCATATAAGATTTTAAGAGTAGATATTATGTACTCATGATTATCCAACCACATCGGTATAATTTAAACCTGTCAATAAACTATTAATATTTTTAAAATTAAACTTACCTAAAAAAAATTATATTATAAAAATATGTTATTCCAAACAAACATTGTATAGTTTATATAAAATTAGCATGAAACTTAAACCACCTGAAGGCCGCCCATCCTATACATATTCCATGGGTGAAAAATCCACACGAGCAGTACCAACCAAATTTTTCAAGGCCACCCATCCTATACATATTCCATGAGTGAAAAATCCACACGAGCAGAACCAACTAAAAAATTAAAAATAATTATTGTGTGAAAGTGTGTTTCAACGCACTTTGCATAATACAGAAGTGAAAGTGAAAATAAAAATAAAAATATATTATTAATGAAAACAGGTTATATAATAGCTCCATAAAGAACCGTCTTCCGATGCCGATGACTGCGGTCCGCAAGCAAAAGCTAGGTTGCAGGCATAGTTTTGGTGTCTCCTGTCCACCTTATCAGTTTGGTATGCACTCAGTCAATTTAGTTTAGATCAAATCATTAGTAGTTTACAATGAATATCGAAGTTATCAAATTGGTATGCATTCAGTGGATTTAGGTCAGACTACTGCCCTCTATAACCCCTATTCCACTTGGTAGTTGTTTAACCTGACATGACATGGACCACCAGTCGCACAAAATTGTTACCAACGTCATCAAGGTTGGCTCACACTCAAGGAATTCAGCTCAGTAAACTACTGCCCTCTATAACTCCTATTCCACCTCTACTTATTTAACCTAAGGTAACATGGACCACCAGCAAGATCATCAAGCTGATGGGTACTCAACTGATCTTATACACACTCAATTGATTAAAATCAAACTACAATTGATTAAAATCAAACTACTACTTTGTGAACATACATGCCCCAATTTTTATTGGTAAATGAGAGAATTTAATATTAATAGGGGGAGATTTGGGTTTTGATTCACCGACGGATGGTCCGCAAACAAACAAAGTAATTAAAAGTTATATGTAAGCACTAAGATTTATGGTATTCAACCCAATAACTAAAGTGGAATTACATTATACTTACTTAACACTTGTTTGGCGGTTAATCTCTTGTTGGAATTTCTGTTGAGCATTCGAGATATAAGGTCCTTAGCAGCCTCTGAAACGCCATGGGTAAATTGAGGGTCTTTGTACAAAATATTATCCTTAATCGTGTGAGAGTCAATTTGCTTGTAATCGTCCCCACCGAAAGGATAATAACCGCAGAGCAATTTGAAGAGGAGGACTCCCGCTGCCCATATGTCCACGCCTTCCCCGTATTCTTGCCTTCTCACTATCTCTGGAGCCATGTACACAAGAGTCCCCGTTCCGTCATCTTTGAATACTTCGCCTGCTCCATATCACATCCACAAGACCATTAATTTGTTTTTTTACTTTGCTTAGTTTAGTGCTTCATAATCTCTATTAAAAACGTATATTAGGAAGCACTTTACCTTTGCGGAAAACCTTAGAACTACCAAAGTCTGCCAACTTGACGAGAGGAGTTGGTGCAAGCGAAGATAATAAAACGTTGTTCAATTTAACATCGCCGTGTATTATGCCTTTCCTGTGGCAGCTCCCTATGCCTTCCATCACTCGTTTAAAAATGCATGCAGCTTGGACTTCGTCTTTTACATTTGATTTTGCTTTTGCTTTTGCATTTGGAATAGCACCAAAGTTTCTTTCTACCAAATACCAGAGATCACCTTCCTCACAATACTCCATGACCAAGTGATAACTGTTGGGATCTTCGTAAGCGGCTTTCAGCTTCACAATTCCGCGCTCCTTTCTCAGGCGATGCATTATTTGCACTTCGCTTAGGAAAATTATATCTGCATCCTTACAATCTTTGCTGAAAGATTTGCAACAGAAGACGGGATTTCCTTGAGATCTGCGGTAGCATTTTCTCACTTTGTGATAAGGCGAGCTAGAATGAGACGATCGAGAATGTAATCGTCTTCTACGGATCCCTGAATGACATGGCCATCATCATTTGGAATAAAACAGTTGAAGACAGTATTCCAAAACTTGTTGGCTAGTTTTGTTAGTTTTGTCAAGTTGTGAGCTGCTGCCACAAATATGGTGGAGGAGGTGGAGCTGTCCAATAAAGGGTTACCAAGCTCTTCCTTTAAAGACGTATAACTTTCCCTTTCCCTTGATTCGACACACATTTCTTTAACGAGCTCGCTGCTACATTCAATCACAACAAGAAACTATCACACCTATTCCTTTCTTTAACAAAGAATCTAAGTCTAAGTTTCGGTCACAAACAAACAAGATTGATTATGCGAGAATATGAACAATGAAAGTTTTAATAATTATTCCAAGTTTCAAGTTTCAGTAAGCCGAATTTCCTTTTCATAAATAATACAAGTTTCAATAAGCCTAAATTTATTTCTTTTTATTTGCTACAAGTCGGCATGCACTTTTACTATTCTCATGAAATCCACAAGCAAAAGCGAATTTCAGACATGAATATTAAAGAACAAAAATAAAAAATATATAATAATTAATAAGAATTTCAGACAGGAATTTAATAATATTAGGAACAAGATGTAGGAATTAAATATTAAATTTAAATTCCAAATTGCGTTAAAATCGCGTCGATAAAATTACTTCGGGGAGTTATGAGCTTCGGGGAAAATACTCCCGAAGTAAGTACTTCGGGGAAAAACTGCCGAAGCAAAACTACTTCGGGAAATTTCCTAGCGAAGCTACTGCTTCGCAAAGTTTTCTTCCGAAGTAAAATCACTTCGGGAATTTTCCAGCCGAAGTGACTACTTCGGACGGGAAAGCTATGAAGCTCTGTAGCTCACGGCAACTTTGGCGAAGTGGCTGCTGGATTCCACTTCGGGGAGACAGTGTTCCGAAATGTTCTTCGGCACAAACAAATAAACTCGATTCCCTTCTGGATCGAACGGGTATTTTGCCACTTCGGGCAAACCCTCGTTGAAGAATGTCTGCGGATTAAACACTACTTCGAGGCCAAATAACAATACGCAGAGACCCAAATAGCAGAATAAATATTTTATATATTAAATAAAATGCCAGATTACAAAGCTTCCTTCTGAAGCGATTACAAACTTCTGCCAGATAAAATATCTGCAGGATAAACACACGAATATTTCCTTGGAGACTGCTGCTCCACTCTCCAACTGATGGCGGCTGCTGCTTCTACCCTTCTGTTGCTCTGCTGGTCGAAACCCTAGCTCTGCGGCTGTTCTGGGCTCTCCAATCCTCTCTGCTGCTCTCCTCCGGCCTCTATCCTCCAACTTCTTCAACTTCACAAAATGACAAATGGCCCGGTATTTATAGACGGGAGGTGAAGACAAAAGGCGGGATAAATTCACCAACCGACTGACAAGAATTAAATGTCGAAGAGAGTTTTTGACCAATTGCCGAGCAACTCCAACTACCCGCACGCTTGAGGAATTAATGCGTCGATTCCCGCGCCTGATTTTCGCTTCGACGTTTTTCACTGTGAAGTGCAGGAATGATATTGCTTCGCGCCGAAGCATTTTCGGGGGGCAAATTATTTTTGCTTCACAGGGAAGCATCCTCCGAGTGCAAATAAATTGTTCTTCGCGGCGAAGTATTTTTAGAGGGCATGTTGATTTTACTTCGCGGTGAAGCATCTTCGGAGGGCAAGGTTAAACTGCTTCACGATGAACTGTTTTCAAGGGGCGAGTCAAATTTGCTTTGCGGCGAAGCACTTCCCGAAGGCCAAATATAAATGCTTCACGCCGAAGCGCTTACGGGCGTGAGTTTTGGTTTAACTATTTTTCCAACACCTGCTTTAAACCAAAAATCATAGATTCTCTGACGCCCAACATATCTCGTAGTCTGGCGAAGTCCTCCTTCAAGGGTTTTGTGAAGATGTCAGCCAACTGCTCCTTGGACCTGCAAAACTGCAACTGTACTTCGCCAAATTTCACCAGCTCTCTGATGAAATGATACCGGATATCAATGTGCTTTGTCTGGCCATGGAAGACTGAGTCCTTCGAGATCGTGATGGCAGAGTTATTGTCACAAAATATAGTTGTTGCTGCATCCGACGGATGATGTAGTTCACTCAAAACTCTTCTTAGCCAGACTGCCTGGCAGGCGGCTGAGGTGGCAGCAATGTACTCTGCCTCTATTGTAGATAAAGCAACTATTGGCTGCTTCTTCGAGGACCAAGAGACAACTCCGGATCCAAAATGGAAGGCATATCCCGAAGTGCTCTTCCGGTCATCTACGCTATCGGCCCAATCACTGTCAGTGTAGCCAATCAACTCAAGCTGGTCTTGTCTGGCATAGTGGAGTCCGTGATTTCTCGTGCCATTGACATATCGCATAATTCTTTTGCCTGTTTTCCAGTGAGTGTCTTTGGGTGACTCCATAAACCGATTGATTAAACTCACGGCAAACATCAAATCTGGCCTGGTTGCGGTCAAGTACATCAGGCTTCCAACTAACCTTTTATAGACAGTTGGGTCAATGCTTCTGTTGTTGTCAGTCTTGCTCAACTTCAAACCAGTGGCTACTAGAGTGATGGCAGGCTTGTTGTCCTCCATATTAAAATGCTTCAGGACATCCTTTGCATACTTGCCCTGAGAAATGAAGATGCCATCTGCTAATTGGTCAACTTCAATACCAAGAAAAAATTTCATCAGCCCCATGTCTGTCATTTCAAACTCGGTCTTCATGGTTGTTAGAAACTGTGCAAATAGGCTGTTGCTATTGCCAATATATATCAAATCGTCCACGTACAAATAGACGATTATCATCTCACCCTTTGCATTTGTCTTCAGATATAGGGTGTGCTCATATGGGCATTTTTGAAACCCATTCTCCTAAAAATAGTCATCAATCCGGCTGTACCATGCCCAAGGTGCTTGCTTCAGCCCACACAGGGCCTTCTTCAACTTCAGGACCTTGTCTTCTTGCCCTTGTATTTCATATCCAAGTGGCTGGTCTATGTAGACCTCTTCTTCCAACACTCCGTTCAAGAAGGCAGACTTGACATCCATCTGGTACACACTCCAGCCTTTCTGAGCTGTCAGTGCCAGAATCATTCTGACTGTGTCAAGTTGGGCTACAAGTGCGTACACCTCATGATAGTCAACTCCTGACTTCTGCTTGTAGCTTTTCGCCACTAATTTGGCCTTATGCCTATCAACTTCTCCATGGGCATTAAACTTCGTTTTATACACCCACTTGACCCCAATGGTCTTCTTTCCTACTGGAAGATCTATCAGTTGCCATGTCTCATTCTTCTCAATGGCTACTATCTCCTCATCCATCGCTTTTACCCATGTGCGATTCTAACTTGCCTCTTCAAACTCCACTGGATCACACTCCGTAAATAAGGCAAAATCAGAATATTTTTCATCTGACTAATTACGGGTTACCTCATAAATGTCTTGCAAGCTTCGAGTCTTTGCAAGTGTCCTCAAATTTTGAATTCTGCTTGCAAGTGGAGGTGACCGGGATGATGAGGCTATGTTGTTGCTGGCACCATTGTTGTTGCTTGAAGGTACAGGTGGCTGCACACTATCTTCCTCCAAGTTTATAGGTTCAACAATTGTTGGTTCAGGCTGACCAATCTTTGACTTCCAGTTCCAGGCTTCATCCTCCAAGAACTTCACATCTCGGTCAATGACAAGTTTCTTTGTCACCAGATTGTACAGCCTGTATGCCTTTGCTTGTTCACTGTACCCTGTGAAAATGCATTTTTTAGCTTTGTCATATAGCTTTCGTCTTTTCTCATCTGGAACATGTGCATATACAATGCACCCAAAAACTCGCAAATGAGCCACACTTGGCTTCAAATTGCTCCAGGATTCCTTCGAAATTTTTTCCTTCACACTCTTGGTGGGACATCTGTTCAGCAAATAAACTGCACAACTCACAGCTTCTGCCCAGAACTCATGTGGCAAACTTTTGGCCTTCAGCATGCTCCGTGCTATCTCCATGATAGTTCTATTCTTCCTCTCAGCTACACCATTTTGCTGCGGTGTGTATCTGGCAGTGAACAACCTTTGAATTCCATGTTGCTTGTAGAAGTTGTGGAATTCATTGGAGATGTATTCTCCTCCTCCGTCTGTCCTGAGATTCTTCACGTAATACCCGCTCTATTTCTCAACCAGAGCCTTGAACTCCTTAAACTTCACAAATGCCTCTGACTTCAGCTTAATGGGATAAACCCATATATTCCAGCTGAAATCATCAATGAAAGTCATGAAGTATTTGTTGCCGGCATATGAGCTGGACTGCATGGGACCGCAAATGTCTGAGTGCACCAGCTCCAATGGCTATGATGCTCTCCAAGACTATCCTATAGGGAATGCATTCCTGTGCTGCTTACCGACCAGACAACCTTCACAAACTTGGTTCAGTTGCTCTATAAGGGGTAAACCCTTCACCATCTGCTTCTTGTGCAACAAATTCAGGTTATTGAAGCTCAGATGACCAAATCTGAGATGCCATAGCCAGGTAGCATCCTTCACAACTGCACTCGGAGACATTAATAATTCATTCTGAATCTACAGCGGAAACATTTTGTTTTTTGTCATGGACACTATTGCAATTTGTCCATGCACTTTGTCTCTGATGGAAAAAACACCATCTTTGAACTGCATAGTGTGTCCCTTCTGCACAATCTATCCAACACTCAGCAAATTGTGTTTCAACCCAGGCACATAATACACATCACAAATTTGCTTTCTTTCTCCGTGTCGGGTGCGGATGAGGATTTTACCTTTCCCCATCACGGGAACCTTGCTGTTGTTCCCCATCTTGACTTTGGATTGGACTGTTTCGTCCAATTGTGAGAACATCTCTCTGTTCCCAGTCATGTGTTTGCTGCACCCACTGTCAAGATACTATAGACACCAAAACAGTACCAATCCGATTATGTGACTGCAAACACTGATCACATTGGCACACACAGCCCCAAGGGCAGCCCCCAGAGGTTAAACAGTGGTCCTAACCACTCTCACAGCAGTTTTGGAAGGTCAAAAATCAATTTGGCACCTTCAGGCACTTTGCTCAATATCCGTCCCACCCAGGGACGAATTCAAACTGGGATTCGCCCCATCCCGGGATGAATTCCAAATCCGCTCTAGGGTGGGGCGAATTGCAGGTTTGACGGGAAAAAGTCAAATCTTGACAAATGGCAGCTCGGATCCACCACCTAACGCCTCCTTCAGTTCATGGGAGCATGGGTGAGCATTTTTGAGCATTAGAGGCTGTTACAGGGGCGATCATGAAGCCCCTAATCAGGGAGGAATCTTCCCTCCCCTGGAAGGGCATGGCTGCCATGTGGCGCCTCTGCATGCTCATCCCAAGAGACCTCCAGGTCTATAAATTGATGAGTTTCCTCATCCCAAAATATACAGAGTAAGAGCAATTTGGAGCAACGAAGTGCTGCCATTTTATTTCCCCATACATCCTTGTGCGATTTGTGCCTTCTACATCCTTGATCTCTTTTAGAGAGGAGGTCATTGGGTGACTATTGGAAGGTCGAATATTGAGCCCAAAACCCGACATTTGGCCATATAATACCACCCAATTTGTCGACAACACCTTGTAAGATATTTTGGACCCATCCCAAGTGGATTGGTGCCGAAATCAGGCCCCAAACGGTGGGCGGCCCGCCCGGGCGCCCCCACACTACTGCAGGCCTAATCGTCCCTTTTAGGAACGATTGGGAATTTGTGGCAGATTTTGCTTTCTACCATTTTCATTTTCTGCATTCAATTCTATGATGCTTAGATAGGTTGTCATTTAAATTTTGTCTCATTTTGAACAATTTTGATCGTGTTTCTATATTCGTTCGCTTTTACTAACTTGCAGGTAGCATCATCAGATTCCCATTGATAGAGGTCAAATTGGGAAAATCCGACCATCTGGGTCTTCCCAAAATGCCCCCAATTAGCTAACCCCAAGTTTGCAGGTCTTTTGGAGCTCTCTAGGCTAGACATTTGGGACAGTACCTTTTCGACATTTTGTTGCAGGTGAATTCGTCCCGCCCGGAGCGAATTCAAATCGGTGAGGAATTTCTCGACTGTTCTTTTTGCAGTGCCCTCCTGGTGATGCCCTGATGCCCCTATAAAATTTTTAGAGCATTTGGATTCATTTTAGTCATAGTTTAATTCATTTTTCTCATCCATTTATCGTAGGCTTGGGGATTGCATGCTTTGTTTTATCCGTAGGTGCTATTGATTATCTTTTGTTTCTTTGAACGTAGGATCGGAACATCGGAGGAGCAGCAAGGAATCAAAATTCATAGACACAAGTGGCGGTGACATTTTGGTCCGCCCATCTTACATGTGGGCACGCGGAAGAAGGAAGGCTATCCATGGATGTAACCAAGAGACGGATTTAACGCTCCTCGCCCCTGAAAAGGGAGGATGCGAATTGTAACCGAGTTGTGAAATACATCAATAAAAGAGAAGGGCTGTTATTTCATTTGGGTTTCAATTCATGCTTTCTCCATTTCATGCATTTTTAATTCGTAGGATTCAGTGTTAAGCTTAGTTTCATTTTTTGCATCGTGCTTGGAGTCTTTCCTTTCTTGTTTTCGTATCCTCGTGCTTTCAGTGGCGATCACGGTGGGACCTTGTCCTCTATTTCTAAGATCAGAGATCTGATCCAAACTTGTTTGTTTTTTTCTTGCAGGTGCCGAGTTTCACACGCTGACTGCTGTTCGTTCCATCAGGAGGCGGATACAGAGCTGTAATTCGTCTTACCCAGGGACGAATGGGAATTCGCCCCACCCTGTGACGAATACAGTTCTGTAATTCATTCCCCCCTGGGATGAATTTTTGTCTGTGCAGTCTTCGGGCAGAAACTCAGAACCGACAGATTTGGGCAGAGACGAGGTAAGGATTCTAAATTTTTCTTGTCTATTTTTGTCTTCAGTTTTTCTATTTTAGGGTACTTGCTTGCTTAGGGAAAGTAGTTTTCCTTTACCGCTTGCTTGTTTCCATTTTGCAAAATAAAAAGAACCCCACGCACCACGTGGCAAATTAAAACCAAGGCGCTGGTCGTAAAACCCCAGCCCTTGATCAAGACCAATGGTGGATTTCATCACCACCTTGGCTTGAATTTTGCATCCATTACCCCGATCGCAACTGTTGCTAGACGTAAATCCTGATGAAAGCTGACCGAGTGTAGTTGGGGTGATTCCCAGTGCACGAGGATAAGTCTTCTATGGTAGGTGTCATAAACAGGGTGATTCCCCTTTCGTACCGCCTACGTTCCACGTACCATCTGCTCTCACGTACCTATAGTTTCCCTCACGTAAGGGCGGGTATATAGAGAGGTTGGTATATCGGCCTGGCAATGGTATATCGAAGGGGCGACCATCTATGGGAGTCATAAGAGCCATCATTTTGCATTTAAACGTTCTTTACAAAAACCTTCAAAAACAAAACAAAA
This sequence comes from Wollemia nobilis, assembly GCA_028583015.1. Classification (NCBI taxonomy): domain Eukaryota; kingdom Viridiplantae; phylum Streptophyta; class Pinopsida; order Araucariales; family Araucariaceae; genus Wollemia; species Wollemia nobilis. The sequence continues at coordinate 20,336,377 of JAQPPZ010000521.1, forward strand.
AAAAAACAAAAATAAAAAACACACTAAACCAGGTCTAGGACACACTTTCAATCTTTAAACGAGATAATCACTGCTTGTGTGTGTGTATGATCTTTTCTATTTAAGTGTAGCATAAAAAAATCATAAAAAGAGATAAAAATCTACATAGCTTGTAGGAAAGCACCACCATGGTGTACACACGTAGCCAAGCCCAATCAAGGGTGAAAGCTACGAAAAGTGTACAAGGGGGCACAAGTCGCCTCCGCTATAGCCCTAAGGACTTAGTCATACCGCCTTGGCGGCCTGACCCGCAAGAGAGTCCGCATCCTTCCATGTCAAGATGGAATTATAGGGACACCCCTTTGAGGGACACGCCCGTCCATCATAGCCCCTTTCGGGAAGAGTCCTTACACGTGGCACTCAACATAGATAAAAAGGCTCCCTTAGAAGCTCGATATGAGTGGCCACCACGTGATGAAGTGCTAGAGTGGCATAGTTTCCATGAGGAGAGGCCACATGATGATGGCATCCCTCCTTTGCCCCCCATCACTGTTAGAACCAATAGACAAAATCCAGGGCGTGAGGCCCTTCAAGCAGGGCGAGCTAACTCTGCCCGCCCCTTTCACACATATGAAAGGGAGCATGAGGAAGATGATTACATTCCTCAAGAACAATATACAATGCGGGGGCCATGCGCTTCCGCACCAGCTAGATACCATGATCACCCACTGAGGCCAGAGCCTCGGGTAAATGCCGCCAACCTCGATAGAGGGAAGCAGCCTATTGAGATCTCGGATCATCGGGACCGGGGTAAGTGCATAGGAGAGACATCCAGGCCTCCTAGGCTCAGGATGGTGGAACAAATTGACCTGGCAGTCGCCAGACATGCCACCCGCCAAGCATAGATCACGCGGCTTGAGCAAGACCAGCAACAGCTAGAGCATCTATATCACCTTAGCAAAGAGTGCATTAGGTGCCAAACAGATGAGCTGCTCCATAACCCAGTGCCTGAGAGGGTCCCAACCCTACGCACCCAAAGGGCGGAACCATATGAGAGGCGCAACCCCTTGGTGCGAGATAGGTCTCCGTGACCTTACCAAGTGCTGCCTCCGAGACCTCCTAGACCTGAGCGGGAGGCCACTCCCCGAAACAATGATGGGTACCCTCCACGGGGACCCACCCAGGGTCATAGGTCTCGTCCAGAGACTCCTCAAGAAGCTTACGAGGAGTACGAGCAAGAAGAAGACCGGGCCGAAATGCCCTACCTAGGCGGAGGAGTTGCCATCCGGCCACCCCTTCAGAGGCCTCAAGTCTCCCACAACCCACAATGGGAGCAAACTAAAGAGGAAGAAATCAAATCCTCAGATGCATATAAAGCGCTGCTAGAGCGTTTGGAGTCTGTGGAGACCAAAACCTCTGGGCCCCAAAAGCCCACTTTATGCCAACTCCATAGTCATCCTGTGCATCCGTCCGTGCCAGCACCCCCTTACCCTGAACACTTTAAGCTGCCTCAGTTGGCAACCTTTAGAGGTGAGGAGGATGCTCAAGAGCATGTGACGAGGTTCCTGAGCCAATGCTTCGGCATTCAGGACAATGATGCTTTGTTATTGAGAACATTTATAACCACATTCGTAGGCCCTGCCTCGGATTGGTTTACTCAGTTACCAAAGCACAACATTAACAACTTAGATCAGTTAGTGGATGCGTTCCTCGAATGCTTCGCCTTCAATACCAAGAAGAAGGCATCACTGAGTGACTTAGCCAGCCTCAGGAAGTATGAGGAGGAGACCATGGCGGCCTATGGGAATCGATGGAGGACATTGCTTTCGAAGCTGCCCTACCTCCCTCCTATGTCCGACCTCACTCAGATGTTCTCCAAGAGTTGTCTGAGATCGATCTCTATGCTATTGCAGCTGCAGCAATATGCCACCTTAGAAGAAGCTCTAGCGCAAGCCAAGATCATAGAAGAGATCAAAATACAGGATGGCGAGATAGCCAAACCTAAGAAAAAAGAGTGGACTAAAAACACTAAAGCTGGGACCACGCAACAAAAACCCGCTACGGTTAACCAAGTTGCTATCAATGTCCCTAAACCTGCACAAGCAACATAGCCTCAAAAGGCTAACTATCAGGCAGTGCCTCCTAACAACTATGACAGAGAAAATCAGAGGCAAGAACAGGGTCAGCAGCATCGCCCTAGGCGACAATTCACACCCTACACAGAGTCCAGGGACTCCTTGTTTGACCGCCTGTTAGTGGCAAACCTGATCAACCTGCCAGAGGTTCAGACCATAGATCCCAACGTGCCCAAGCCTAAGGGGTATAGAGAGGACTTGTACTGCAGGTTCCATAGGCGGAAGGGACATGACCTAAATGCCTGTTGGAAATTTAAGGGCTTGGTGCAAGACCTGATTGATAACAAGACACTAGCGGTGGATAATCCCGTCGCACCAAGCAATCAACAAATGGAGGTCTTCAAAGACCCCTTGCCTGCTCATGCTCCGTAGGCAAAGACCCTACAAGTTAACGAGGTCACACAGAACTACCCCATGCAGGGATATGTAGGGATGATCAGTATAGTGACTCAGAATAGGAGGTATCCGAGCATGAATGCTCCTGCGGCAACGGCAGGAGAGGTGCCAACAACTTCGCAACCACAACAACACCTTGCACAACCTCCTACGCCTAAGCCGGTGGCCACACTTCGGACCAAACTAACTCAGAGTTTGAGGACCACCTCGGCTAGGCTCTCCATATACGAGCTTATACAACAATCTACGCCCCATCGAGAAGCTCTAATGGAGATTTTGAAAGCCATCGAGTTGCAGCCCCACGAGACAAATTCTTTCAACAACTTCATGGGGCATGTAAAATGATGCACTGAGCCGGTCATCACATTTCGAGAAGATGAATTGAGATCAGTGACTGATGACATGGTGGATCCACCCCTGCACGTTATCGCGTGGGTCAACGGGATCCCATACAAGAGGGTGTTGATAGACACTGGCTCGTCCAACAACATCATCACAACTACGGCTCTCAAACATCTAAAGTTGCCCGCATCTCACATCACAGCTTCCACCTACACTCTGCGAGCATTCAATGATGCAATCTGCTCGACAGTCGGCACAATAGTCCTACCAATCCAAGTGGGACAAAAGACCATACCCACATTGTGCCACGTATTGGAGGGTGAGATGGCCTACAACATCTTGTTGGGCCGGCCGTGGATCAGGGATATGAAGTGTGTCCCTTCGATAGCTCACCAATGTTTAAAGTATACATTTGAAGGGGAGGTGCATGTAGTCCCGACGGATTTGGAACCCTTCAAGTATTGTAATGTGGTGCATCTGATGCCGCAATCGACCCTGCCATCAACGCATTTGGATTTCCAGTTAAATCCATCTAAACAGGGTCCGATTCCATAGGCATCCCCATTAACAAGTTCTTCAAAATCCTAGTCGGGTTCATCTTCATCATCTGGTCCTCCACCAACGACACCATATTTGGGGGCCAAATAGAAAGACAAAGGGAAGGAACCCCTGGAAGAGGCAAAACCTTTGGAAGAGACACTGCCATCAGTATCAACTATCTCTACTGAGGAGATGCCTAGCCGGATGGAAGTCGAGACTCCTAGTCCACCCGACATGGAGTGGACTCAAGGAGAACTTCCATTCCCTCCCCCTCAACCGCCAACGATCACCATTGAAATGGCCAATACGGGCCTAGGGGAGTATCTGGTGTGGAATATTGTAGCAACACCCACACTAGAATCCATGCAGGACATGGGGAGACCTCGACTCCCCATTGGCACTATTGTTCCCCTAGGCTACCCGCCAAACCAGACAAACTTTGTGTATGGGGGCCTTGATCATGGCGTTGCACCATGCATGCAAGAGGACGAAGATGAAGAGCCTTTTGCTGAGAATGTCAACTATTTGTCTAACCCAGACTTTGCTCTGAGATACCTTGGCCAATGCAATTGGCACGGATATGGGTTAGGCCGATATGAGCAAGGGATACATGTTCTTTGCCAACCAAGATACCAAATGCCATATGACAAGTCAGGAGTAGGGTTCAACCACCCCCTACCCTTGGACATCTTGGTGGAGAACATGCAAGGCCTAGGGATAGGCAACAAGGGGGGATTGGCATCAGATCCATATGCCAACCCTAACACCACATATACATTGAGGGATTATCTCCCATTGATGGCAATCAACCTTGTTGGCTCTAGTAATCCCTTCCCTTGGCTCGAGAGAGGAGAAAGCTCGAGAGCTCATTTTCAAGGAGGGTCTAGACAATGTCAAGAAGGGTCCTCGGAGGATGAGTCGGAGTATGAACCAGCATCGTATGACCCCTTCGAATCAGATAGCGATCACTCTCAAGTGATCCCCATGGATGATTATCAAGAAAGCCTCTTGACAATGTTCCCCCTGGATGCTCCCATCGAGCAAGTGCCGCTCCAAGGAAATCGAGTTCCCCCGTAGAGAGCGGAACAACCTAGGTGGGGCCAGATCAACTTGCTCGAGCAGGACGAGCCTGTAATGCCTCAGATAGTTGTCGGAGCCAACGAGGGCTTTTGGATCTCCGATAGTGATTACGAAGATGAGACAGAAATGGCATATCTTAATCACATGCGGCAGATGCAGCATCGGCGCCCCTTGGAGATTAACGACATATTCGAACAATTAAACATAGTGCCAGGGCATGAGTGGTACGTAGACCCAACACGGTGGGACCAAGTGTTGGATCCGCTACTCTGGGCATACGAAGAGCACCTTCCACCCAGAGACCCTATAGTGACATCGGTGCCGAGGGTAGACCCTATCTTCCTATCCGCACATAGGGCCGATCCATTCGTGCCCGTCCCTCTAGAGCCAGATCCTGAGCATAGAGAGCATCTAGGATGTCCGAGTAACCACACCCATGGTAATGGAGACCAAAATCATTTCATCAACATGATCTCCATTGACTTAACCACCCCCATCCACAATCCGGCCGATCCGACATAGTCATTGTATCTAGACATAGATGCCATAGACTGGGATCACGTCAATTCCCCTCCATCCCCATCCGAGTATAGGCCTTTGGTGAAATGCTCCATTTTACCCCTAGGCCAACTCAGGATATCTGCCATGTTGAAGAGGGACCCGAGGTTCCTAACGATGATCTAAACTCAGCAAATGATATCCACTTGATCCCAACTCCACATCAGTTGGAAGACGGATCCCACATGTCGATCGAGGAGACGACTGACGTAGACATCGGCTCAGATCCAATGAATCCACAGATCATCAAGCTGGGGGTAAGTTTATCCCTCGAAGAGCAAGCCGACTACATTGCCCTTCTCAAAGAGAAGAAGGAGGTTTTTGCATGGTCATACAGAGACATGTCGGGACTAGACCCATAGCTAGTCACGCATAATCTAACGCTTGATCCGACAGTCAAGCCAGTTAAGCAGAAACTACGCAAGATGCACCCAAAAGTGGCCTTAATGGTCAAAGATGAATTGCAAAAGTTGTTGGATGCACAGTTTGTCATCTGCATGGATTATCCACCATGGTTGTCCAACATGGTGCCCGTCAAGAAGCCTGATGGGAGGATTCGCATATGCACTAATTTTTGAGATCTAAACAAAGCGAGTCCTAAGGATGATTTTCCCTTATCGAGCATCGATGCCTTGGTAGATGCTACAACAGGCCACGAAATGCTTTCCCTCATGGATGGTTTCTCGGGATACAATCAAATTTGTATCAATCTCGAGGACCAACTAAAAATGGCATTCACAATGCCTTGGGGGACATTTTGTTATAAGGTCATGCCTTTTGGCCTTAAAAACATTGGTGCCACCTACCAACGTGCCATGACATACATCTTCCATGATTACATGCACAAGACTTTGGAAGATTACATGGATGATTTGTTGGCCAAATATCTTTTGCACCTGGATCATCTCGATGACTTAAGCAAGATCCTCGATCACCTCATGGAGCATAGAGTCAGACTGAATCCCAAGAAGTGCATTTTTGGCATCACATCTAGAAAACTCTTGGGTTTCATAGTCTCAAAATGGGGCATCGAGGTGGACCCAAACAAATTCAAGGCAATCCTTGAAATGCTTCCCCCAACTACCATCAAGCAGCTCAAAAGCCTACAGGGAAAGGTCACATCGATCAAGCGCTTCATAGCACAACTATCTGACAAGTGCCAACCAATGAACAAGTTGTTGCACAAGGGGTAGCATTTCACTGGGATGACGAGTGCCAGTCAACCTTCGATGACATTAAACAATACTTGGCTTTACCACCAGTATTGGCACCACCTAGACCAGGAGTGTCATTCTACTTATACATCTCAGCTACTGAGGTGGCACTGGGAGCCATGTTAGCCTAGAAGAATGAACTTCACAAGGAACAGGCTACTTACTATCTTAGCCGCACCCTAGTCAGCTATGAGCTTAACTATGCATACATTGAGAAACTCTACTTGGCAATGGTGTTTGCTACCAAAAAGCTATGCCATTACATGCTGAGCAACAAGACGTATGTTGTGTCTAAGGAGAATCCATTGTGATATATGATGAGTCGTACTTATCATAGTAGTCGCACGACGAAATGGATCATGTTGTTGATAAAATTTGACATAGATTTTATTGGACAGAAATCCATAAAAGGTCAGGTCATAGCCGATCAACTAGCAGAGGCTCCTCTTGAAGACGATCAACCTCTGGTCATAGAACTACCCGATGATGGGGTCTTCCATGTCTCAGAATCACCAGATTATGATGAGCCTAAGTCACAAGCCGACATAACCCTATTTTTTGATGGTTCTAAATGTGAGCAAGGTGGTGGCATGGGAATAGTATTCTTCACACCGCAGGGTGCTCCAATGCCCCTATCATTTAAATTAAATTTCCCATGCACCAACAACAATGCAGAATATGAAGCCTTGCTCATAGGTCTTCAGACAACAATCACCATGAACATTAAATGATTGAATATCTTTGGTGATTCACTGCTAATTGTCAATCAAGTCAAAGGGGTATTCCAATGCAAATGCCTAGTCCTGCAGGCCTACAAAGCCCTTATGGACAAATTCTTGGCAAAGCTTGAATGGTACGACATCGAGGCCCTCCCTCGGTCATCGAATCATTTTGTGGACACTATGGCCTCCTTGGGGTCACTAATCCCGCAAGACCTTTCTGGTGATATGACAACCATTCAAGTCAAAACACTATCACAATCCATGATGGAGCGTGCAAGCTCTGATTTAATGCCAGGAATCCACTTGATCCAGATTGAGCCATCCACGGATAGGTTCTCTCGAATCCATGATCATCTGAAACATGCCAACTAGGGGTCCTTGTTCTCCCCTACTCCCCTTAATAGCAACACAATGCTATTCTTACAAGTTCTCTCCCGCTCAACTTTTGCTAGGGATGAACTTCAAGAGGGACTAGCTGTTCATACCATCAAGGCTTCTGATCAGCAGGATTGGTATTCCCCCATAAGGGACTACCTCAAGTTAGGTAACCTCCCACTTGGATTGACGCATGCCGCAAAATGTGCATTCAAGCAAAAAGTGGCAAAGCATGTCTTGTTAGGAGACATTTTGTACCATCGTAGCTATGAAGGGATCCTCCTTCGATGCTTGGACCAGCAAGAGTCCACTTGGGTGATCGCCCAAGCGCACGATGGTACATGCGGTGGCCACTTCAGCGGTATGGCCATCGCAAAGCGCATTCTTCGCATGGGCTATTATTGGCCATATTTAGAGCGAGATTGTTGCGCATATGTCAGGAAGTGCATGAAGTGTCAACACCATGCTAATTTGACACACGTACCTTCCTAGGCCTTGCAGCCGATCCAATCGGCTTGGCATTTTTCATAGTGGGGCCTAGATCTAATCGAAAAGATCTCCCCTACGTCGTCAGGTCATCACACATTTATCATCACGACCATAGAGTACTTCACCAAGTGGGTGGAAGCGGTTCCGCTAACCTCTACGACTGGACCCCGCATTGTGGAGTTCATTTTGCATAACATCATATGTCATTTTGGTATTCCATCCAAGATAATCTCGGATAATGGGACGTCATTCAAGAACAAAGATGTGCATGCTTTGACCACAAAGTACAAAATTCAGCACAGTTTTTTGACACCCTATTATCCATAGGCAAATGGGCAAGCAGAGGCATCAAACAAAATGCTAGTTGCCATCCTTAAAAAGATAGTCATAGACAATCATAAGGATTGGCACATTCAGATCCCACTTGCCCTGTGGGCCTATCGCACTAGCATTCAGACACCCACTAGGGCAACTCCATTTTTACTCGTGTATGGCTCCAAGGCAGTCATGCCTCTCGAGTTGGAAATTCCTTCCTTACGCATATCAATGCAAGAGTTCATCGATGATGATACTACATGGTAGGCCCGGTTAGACCAGCTTACGTTGCTTGAAGAACGATGCGTTAACGCCCTCGAGCATTTACGTATCTATCAAGAGTGACTTAAGAAAGCATACAACATGAAAGTTCACTTGAGGGACTTTCAGGTCGATGACTTGGTCTTGAAAGAAAACCAACAGAACTCTAGTCTATCATCCCATTTAAGGGACAAATTCATGGAAAACTGGTTAGGTCCCTATGTAATTGATAGCAAAATAGGACCTGGAACATACCGGCTAACCTCTCTTGATGGAATCAAGGAACTAGAGCCCTTGAACATCAGTCATTTGCGGCCATTCCATGTTTAGAAGATCCATAGCCCAAAATGCTCCAAGGATTCCCATAATCGCTTGGTCAATCCCCAAAAAGCTCCAATTCCCAACTAGCTTCCAACTCATAAATCGCTGCTCCAAGGATTTCCCCACTTGGTCAATCCCCAAAATGCTCCAAGGATTTCCATAATCGCTTGGTCAATCCCCAAAATGCTCCAAGGATTCCACCAATCGCTTGGTCAACCCAAATGCTCCAAGGATTTTCATAATCGCTTGGTCAATCCCCAAAATGCTCCAAGGATTCCACCAATCGCTTGGTCAACCCAAATGCTCCAAGGATTTCCGTAATCGCTTGGTCAATCCCCAAAATGCTCCAAGGATTCCCGTAATCGCTTGGTCAAAAACAAGAAAATTCAAAAACAATAAAATCATCAAAAATAACAAAATTTGCATCTCATTTCCATACATGCTCAAAATCGTCACAAAAATAAAGAGCTCTATTTTGCATATCATCTTCATATTCACACAAATCAATCCATCAAAAACACAAAAACATATAGCTGCATTACGCATCGCACCCACACATTGCATATTTGTGGTCATAAAGGTCAAAGCGCCATAGACTGTCATTACTTGGCAAAACCATCATCTTCTACATTTTTTTGCTTTATCAATAGCTCATCGCCTATAACCGCCATTCACGTTATTCTCCCACATCATAGTCAGTTGTTTTCTCATGTATCGAGATTTTTGTCATTCAGTCGTCATTAGCTTTCTAGCCACGTACCGTACCAAGTCAGACAGATTTTACGCAGGTAGAATTACACTTGGATCACACCTTGTTACGTAGCATCCCAGCACAAATTAAAACACATAAAACATTCCCAAGTTGTGTGAACGAAAGATGAAACCTGCAAAGCAATCCAGGTCACCATAAGCGAAATGGTCATCTTGCTCATCCCCCTGTGCGAATGACCCCAAGAATGCTGAGAGTTGGCAAAAGGACAAGCATCCTCCCTACCCAATTCCCCAAGAATCCCAAGTTCTCAAAAGTTGCAAAACATCAACAATTTGCAAACGTCAAAACTCCAAAAAAAAAAAATTGACATCACAACCAAAGTGCATACCTCAAGAAAAGCACATAAAATAGTGATTCTCATCACTCCATATCCTAATCCCTTGCTCAAAAGAAAAATATAATACAAAAATAAATAGTGATTTTTATCACTCCAAAAGAGCAAGTATCCCAATACAATTGAAGAAAATAAGGGAGTCGAACTTGAATCCCTGGAACTCTCAGCATTCCGACAGGTCATGAGGCAAACCTCAATACCGGTTTGGTTGATAGCCTATCGGTCACTGGTGGTAAACCTCCCGCATGACGATATATCTGTCACATTAACTTGTGCGTAGACCAATGTTTGCATGTGGATGAGCTAGCTTATGGTATCCTACGTTAGCACCGTAGATTAATCTAACTAAACACAACAAAGGAGTTAGTGGAGCTAATCAGGTGATCCTCAGTACAGGTTTGGTTGACAGCCTATCTGGCACTGGCGGTATCCTGACCAACACCACATAAATGAACTCAATTGCACACACAAGGATGTGAAATAACTTGGTCAAAGACAAGTCCGATTCATACCTTGGTCAAAAGTCTTGTGAGATAAAGTACAGTCATGGCTAGTTAGTTAAAACCTCTGAGTCTCAGAAAACCTTAACTACATTTGAAACCAACTTGCTATATTTTATTCTCGCCATACCAAAAAAAAAAAAAACATGTATACATAAAAAGCTATTCACCGCAGCCATCGCCTAGGACAAAAAGCCATAAAGTTCTAAACAGTCTATGGTGCGACTACCAAACATCACAAATTCAATCCATCCATTCCATTTGCATATCATATAAATTAGAAACATTTGCATTCATCAACAACATATGCATTCATCACTATAACTTAACATGCATACATCCATATTCATCAATCATCGTGCATAAAATCAAATCATCACATGCGCATAAACAAAATAAAGTCATCTATATATATCATCAAAAATGCCCATAGGCTACAAAGAGCTGGTCCTCTGACCCCGCAACAAAATCCAAAATCTCAAAACCCCCAAGCCTAAGGCATCGACCACCATGATCATGCAGGATCGATGCGACGAGAACTACCCCCATGGTGTGGGTCCTATGGGACCCCTCGAGCGGCTACTGCTAGCCCCCACATCATCCTGCTACCACCTCCCTCATCCAATCACCTGCGATGAGATGATGCTGACTACTCAGTATCACTGTCCCTCATTTGATGCAAAGAGCCACCTCCAGGGGGCTCAGTAACCCCCACCGAGGTGGATAATCTCTCCCTCCAAATCCATCCGATGTCGAGACCAATATATCTCCTGTCACAACCACTCTACCTCCCATCGATGGTAGTAAGCTACTGCATCATCGCACTATGCCACTACATCCATAGGAGATCCCTCTCCTATGCAACACTAGTGTCCCCATCCCCCAATGATGTGCAACAAATGCACTATCCCGCTCCACCAGCTGAGTCTGCAAGAGATCCCTCTCTTGCAGAGCCTCCCCTAACTCCTCATCTCACCTCCATAGTAGCTCCACCAATCATGCATTCTCACATGCACCCCTGCCTTCTCTGTCCTCCCTGATGCATAGGCACCTCTGGAACAGTAACCTGCTCTGGCTCCCACTGCTCTAGGACGTCCTGCATCTCCGGCTAATCCAGAGCCCCAAAATCCATGCCCAAGTCATCCACCTCCACCATGTCTACCTCCTCGAGCAGAGCTCCCCAATCATCTCCTAGTGCCTCAGCACCCTCCCCACCTGCTGCTACTGCCTTCATGCCTCCCAGTGGCCCCTCTCCCCACCATCATCATAGATTCCACCACTGATCATACTCTGTGGTAGTCCCGACGTCATCCACATCTAGGACATCGATCACCGCATCCGAATCCTCGCCCAATGGCACGATGACCGGCCGATCCAGAGTCCTCTCGTCCCCAACATCGATAGACCACGGGCTCACCAGGCAACCCCTGGCGCACCCCAAACTATCATGTCACCCAACTATACGGGAAGAACTCCTGCTCGATCCCATGCCGCCCAATCAGCCACCGCTCCTTGCATACCCATCGGAGCCACTCTCCAGCCTCAAGCCAGGTTGGACAATCCCAATAGGGGCACCAGAACACCTCCCCGAGCAAGCCGAGCGAAGGCATCGACATAGTGCCCGACAGCACCTGCCCACCGTCGACTCTGTCCCTGCTCCTCAAACTACCACCATAGAGCCGCGTACCCTATATCCTTATCTACCATCTCCACCTACGTCATCCATGGTAACCCCCCTGGCCTCTCCACCGCTATGTGCTACCAACCCCAGCTACAGATAGCTACAACTGATCCCCTTCTACCTCCGATAATGGACCTCATATAGCTCCCCATAGAGCTACGCCAATAGCATCTGTCCCCATCTCAAGACCAAAGGCTCCTACGTCGAACACTCCACCAGCCGACAGACCACATCCAGCAAGTTCCATGGGAACCTCGCACCTGACGAGTCAGGTAGTAGCATGTTGGAAATGAGGCCCATAAGCAATGCGTGCCTCACTCCCAACACCCCCCTCTCAAACCACCATCGAACCAGAATCCCACCCATCTGGCAGTCAATCTCTGCCCTCTCCACTAGACCATCCACCCCCAACTCCTCCCCATGCCCGAAGCAGCATGTCAGCACCGCTGTCCGTTGATCCCATGACGTCGTCCTGATCGGTAGTCCGTCTATTGGAATCCTAAGAATCCGATAGACATCCTCCAAAGTGACTGTCATCTCCCCTATTGGGAGATGGAAAGTATTAGTCCGAGGATCCCACAAGTTGATCAGGGCCATCAGGTAGGCCCGATCCCCAATCACTGGCTCCAGCCGAGTCACCTGCTTGAGCCCAAGGGCATCAAGCCACTCCCAGTCAGCCACAGCTAGCGCCTCTCGTGCTTCAGCAAAAATAGTCGACATGCGATACCGGCTCTTCACAACCTGCAACAGACAACAAAATAAGCACATTAGAATCATGAAAAATAGTGTACAGATACAAACAACATAAACGCAAAACAAAATTTAATTTGTCAACCTAGGGTTTTATACTCTCAAAATTGATAAATTAACACAAACACAAAAAAACTCAGAAATAACAAAACTTAATTTGTCAACCTAGGGTTTTATACTCTCAAATTGATAAATTCGAACAAAAAAACTATAATACAAGAAAATAATAAAGAGGGAGTTCACTTACTGGTCTCGCTTTGGCTTCGCCACTCGATCCAGTTCATGCACTCATGGTGGCAAAAAATTTTGGTAGTGCTTCGCTTCGTAGAATTGACCTCCTCCTCCTCAGAGCTCCAAATCGCCAGAAAAAACAAGTGCAAATGAGCCCAAAACCTAGTTTTGGCCTTTAAATAGGCTTTTTGAGCCTGTAATCATTCCTCCCTAGAATGAGCACTCTGGTTAGCGCTCATTCCACCCTGGAATGAATACTACATAGGAATTCGTCCCACCCTAGAATGAATTCATCACACAAATTTCAAAAACAACAAAAAAATGCACAAAAATGCACCAAAAATAGCAATAAACTTGTCCAATGAGAGTGCTTTTGCACTTGACATTTCGGGCATGCAAAATAGATGTCGGGGTCACAAATCCTCACTATCCTACTCCCTAAGAAGGCTACCATAGCCGGACCGCTCCACGGGAAGACGGATCTTCGAGAATTTCATCCCCAAACGACGTCACCAAAAGGGGCAAAACCCACCCAAAAATAGCAATCGAGTTGCCGAACGAAGGCGCCTTCGTGCCTGACATTCTTGGCATCCAAAATAGATGTTGGAGTTATAAATCGTCACCATCCTACTCCCTAAGAAGGCCACCATGGCCGGACCGCTCCACGGGAAGACGAATTTTTGACAATTTCAGCTCCAAATGGCGTCGCCAAAAGGGTTAACACCCACCAAAAATAGGTCCAAATGTCGGAAAACTACACACAATTCAAAGATAAATCTCTGAAGGCACCCTTACCTAAGTCATCTTGGGTCAAGCGACTCGTCGCTTTTCTCATGTAGGTCATTCCCTCATCGATTCGTCGCTTGAGGGGGTAGTCACACTTAGTCACCAATCAACAAATACACACCCAATCATGGAAATGGCATGCATTCGAAGAATCATTGGCAAAGACAAATCACGCCCCTGCTTGGGGTAGTAAACAAGCAATAATCACAAGCTGATCAATCACTTGGCATTCATGAATCATGAACTCAAGGTTCCCACAGACAAAAGGTTGCGCCCTTTGCCTATTCATGACTGATCAATGTCCAAGCTCAAGTAACACCTCACCGAAAAAGGTTAACACTTGAACCGAGTTCCTTCGCTCGTTAGAAGCAAGGATTCAAGAATGCATGCCCTCTTCATACTTGGGGCATCAAAAGTTGGTTAGGTTACTAAGAAACCCTAATCATTAGTGCTTTGGTTATCTATTTTTGCTCGACGTTGTGCCTTGCACAACGCATCCCAAAAAGGGGCATCTGTAGACACCAAAACAACACCAATCCGATTATGTGACTGCAAACACTGATCACATTGGCACACACAGCCCCAAGGGCAGCCCCCAGAGGTTAAACAGTGGTCCTAACCACTCTCACAATAGTTTTGGAAGGTCAAAAATCAATTTGGCACCTTTAGGCACTTTGCTCAATATCCGTCCCACCCAGGGACGAATTCAAACTGGGATTCGCCCCATCCCGGGATGAATTCCAAATCCGCTCCAGGGTGGGGCGAATTGCAGGTTTGATGGGAAAAAAGTCAAATCTTGACAAATGGCAGCTCGGATCCACCACCTAACGCCTCCTTCAGTTCATGGGAGCATGGGTGAGCGTTTTCGAGCGTTAGAGGCTATTACAGGGGCAGTCATGAAGCCCCTAATCAGGGAGGAATCTTCCCTCCCTTGGAAGGGCATGGCTGCCATGTGGCGCCTCTGCATGCTCATCCCAAGAGACCTCCAGGTCTATAAATTGATGAGTTTCCTCATCCCAAAATATACAGAGTAAGAGCAATTTGGAGCAACGAAGTGCTGCCATTTTATTTCCCCATACATCCTTGTGCGATTTGTGCCTTCTACATCCTTGATCTCTTTTAGAGAGGAGGTCATTGGGTGACTATTGGAAGGTCGAATATTGAGCCCAAAACCCAACATTTGGCCATAGAATACCACCCAATTTGTCGACAACACCTTGTAAGATATTTTGGACCCATCCCAAGTGGATTGGTGCCGAAATCAGGCCCCAAACGGTGGGCGGCCCGCCCGGCGCCCCCACACTGCTGCGAGCCTAATCGTCCCTTTTAGGAATGATTGGGAATTTGTGGCAGATTTTGCTTTCTACCATTTTCATTTTTTGCATTCAATTCTATGATGCTTAGATAGGTTGTCATTTAAATTTCGTCTCGTTTTGAACAATTTTGATCGTGTTTCTATATTCGTTCGCTTTTACTAACTTGCAGGTAGCATCATCAGATTCCCATTGATAGAGGTCAAATTGGGAAAATCCAACCATCTGGGTCTTCCCAAAATGCCCCCAATTAGCTAACCCCAAGTTTGCAGGTCTTTTGGAGCTCTCTAGGCCGGACATTTGGGACAATACCTTTTCGGCATTTTGTTGCAGGTGAATTCGTCCCGCCCCGGAGCGAATTCAAATCGGTGAGGAATTTCCTGACTGTTCTTTTTGCAGTGCCCTCCTGGTGATGCCCTGATGCCCCTGTCAAATTTTTAGAGCATTTGGATTCATTTTAGTCATAGTTTAATTCATTTTTCTCATCCATTTATCGTAGGCTTGGGGATTGCATGCTTTGTTTTATCCGCAGGTGCTATTGATTATCTTTTGTTTCTTTGAACGCAGGATCGGAACATCGGAGGAGCAGCAAGGAATCAACATTCGTAGACACAAGCGGTGGTGACATTTTGGTCCGCCCATCTTACATGTGGGCACGCGGAAGAAGGAAGGCTATCCATGGATGTAACCAAGAGACGGATTTAACGCTCCTCGCCCCTGAAAAGGGAGGATGCGAATTGTAACCGAGTTGTGAAATACATCAATAAAATAGAAGGGCTGTTATTTCATTTGGGTTTCAATTCATGCTTTCTCCATTTCATGCATTTTTAATTCGTAGGATTCAGTGTTAAGCTTAGTTTCATTTTTTGCATCGTGCTTGGAGTCTTTCCTTTCTTGTTTTCGTATCCTCGTGCTTTCAGATACCAAATGTTTTTCTTGCTCTCCTCCTCATCACTGCAAGTTAGCAGCATATTTCCTCCTACAGCATTTCCAGCTTTATCTGTATAATGGGCTTGTTGTTGATTCTCGTTTGCCATTCTCTTTCTGCACTATGAGATATAATGGTCGAACCTTTTGTAGTAGTAGCATTGGACCTTTGACATGTCCTTCTTCTTTTGAGAGCCACCTTGCTAATTTTTGCTAGTGCCTCTTCCTCCTTGCTGATGAAAGTTACAGCTGGTCTCACTAACATTAGGGTTTGATCTCCCTCCTTGCTTGTTACTTCTCCCATGTCTGCTTCTGCTTCTTCTACCTTGAGAACTAGAGGCGCTATGGTGGGAGTCTTGTCTGTCGTTGTCTCGGACTGAGACTTGCACCTTGAAAGCTTGCTCCAAAGAGGATTGAGTTGAGTGGCTCATCCTCTGCTCATGTGTCTGCAGAGAACCCATGAGTTCATCCACTAAAAGGGTTGTCAGATCCCTTGACTCCTCTATTGCAATTACCACAAAGTCAAACTTTGCTGGCAGACTCTGCAAAATTTTCTCCACGATCCTTTGATTTTGCATAATTTCACCATTCAACCGCATCTGGTTGATGTCATCTATCGTCCGGGTGAAGAAGTTTCTCATTGACTCGGACTCACTCATCTGCAGGTTCTCGAACTCTCTTCTGAGCATCTACAATTTTACCAACTTCACTTTGTTGGTGCCCTGGTATGAACTGGCCAAAATTTCCCAGGCCTACTTGGACTTGGTGGCTGATGCGATCCGCGAGAAGATGGTCTCCTCAATCGCTTGCATGATATAGAACAGGGCATTTTGGTCTTTCCTTCGGTTCTCCTTCAGAATATCTTTGTCAGCTTGGGAGAGGGTAGCCAGTGCTACTGCATCTGCCAGTTTCGGGTACCCATTCTCCACCAAGTCCCACAAATCTTGAGACCCGAAGAGGATCTTCATCTAGATGCTCCAGTAATCGTAGTTCTTACTGTTAAATCACGGGATCTACAACTGCAGGGAATTATATTCGGAAGCCATGCTTCTATCTTCGCATCACGACACCACAAGCTCTGATATCAATTTGTAGGAATTAAATATTAAATTTAAATTCCAAATCGCGTTAAAATAACGTCGATAAAATTACTTCGAGGAGTTATGATCTTTAGGCAAAATACTCCCGAAGTAAGTACTTCAGGGAAAAACTGTTGAAGCAAAACTACTTCGAGAAATTTCACAGCGAAGCTATTGCTTCACAAAGTTTTCTTTTGAAGTAAAATCACTTCAGGAATTTTCTAGCCGAAGTGACTACTTCAGACGAGAAAGCTACGAAGCTCTGCAGCTCACGACAACTTTGGCGAAGTGGCTGCTGGATTCCACTTTGGGGAGACAGTGTCCTAAAATGTGCTTCGACACAAAAAAATAAACTCGATTCCATTTTGGATCGAACGGGTATTTTTCCACTTTGGGGTAAACCTTCGCTGAAGAATGTCTACGGATTAAACACTACTTCGAGGCCAAATAACAATACGCAAAGACCCATATAGCAGAATAAATATTTTATATATTAAATAAAATTTTGGATTACAAAGCTTCCTTCTGAAGCGATTACAAACTTCTACCAGATAAAATATCTACAGGATAAACACATGAATATTTCCTTGGAGACTGCTACTCCACTCTCCAGCTGATGACGACTGCTGCTTCTGCCCTTCTACTACTCTACTGGTTGAAACCCTAGCTCTGTGGTTGTTCTGGGCGTCTATCCTCCAACTTCTTCAACTACACAAAATGACAAATGGCCCGGTATTTATAGACGAGAGGTGAAGACAAAAGGCGGGATAAATTCACCAACCGACTGACAAGAATTAAATGCCGAAGAGAGTTTTCGACCAATTGCCGAGCAACTCCAACTACTCGCACGCTTGAGGAATTAATGTGTCGATTCCCGCGCCTGATTTTTGCTTCGGCATTTTTCACTGCGAAGTGTCAAAATGATATTGCTTCGCGCCGAAGCATTTTCAAGGGGCAAATTATTTTTGCTTCGCAGCGAATCATCCTCCGAGTGCAAATAATTTGTGCTTCGCAACAAAGTATTTTTAGAGGGCATGTTGATTTTACTTCACGGTGAAGAATCTTCGGAGGGCAAGGTTAAACTGCTTTGCGACGAAGTGTTTTCAAGGGGCAAGTCAAATTTGCTTCGCAGTGAAGCACTTCCCGAAGGCCAAATATAAATGCTTCAGGCCGAAACGCTTATGGGCATGAGTTTTGGTTTAACTATATTTCCAACACAAGACAAGATAGTATTTATCCTGTCTTTTTTAAAGTTAAGATGCAAATTGATTATGTTGCTCGCATCCCCTTGGATGGTACTGGGTCCCTAGTTTGACAGGCTCTCAATTTAGGGTCTCAGGTTGTTAAAGACCGCTTATTTTGGAAAGTGGGAAGAGGGGAGAAGGCTCATTTCTGGACAGATTCTTAGGATCAGTTCCCACCCATTATTGTTGAATTTCTAGAATTACGACCAATAAAAGCAGCCATTGAAGCCAAGGGTGGATTCGTATTGAAAGTTATTTCACAACTACTCAGCTGGGGGAGTGTAAGTTTAAGCAGTTCAAGAAGTTGGATGAGTGGCCCATTTCAATCCCTTCGGATTTGACTTCCATCATGACTAAAATTTTGACAGAAATATTTCTTACGGGGGAGACGTGGAGGATGAATTAGCTTGGGGCTTTGGGAGTCTTGGCATCTATACGAAGAAAGGACGGATATGACGAAGATTCTCCCCGAGCCCCCCCTCATACTTTTCGAGTTGAGGACTGGAGGAAAATCTGGCACTCTAAAGGCTGGCCAAAAGTTAACTTTTTTTCCTGAAAGTGCATGCACAATGGAATCCTCACTTTTGATAATCTCAGATCAAAAGGTATCATCGGCCCTTCTCAATGTGTACTATGCTACAAGAGTGAGGAAACTGCTGATCATTTGTTGTTTGGTTGCCCTTTCACCCGACAGATTTGGTTGCGTTGGTTTGCATACTTTAAAATTTAAGTAAGTGGTGACTTGAACCGGATGAATATCTGGGAAAAATGGCAGAAAAGGTAGATTCAAATCTAAAGCTCTTCGTATTGGTCGGGAGCTCGGTTTAAGCTTTATCCGGTGGCAAGTATGGCTGGAAAGAAATGCCAGAATTTTTAGAGAAACTTTTACTGCTCTAGACGGGGTTTGGCAGACCATTTGGAGCAAGGTTACCGAAATTGTGGTTGTTCATGCTGATGAGGAAGCTCAAATTAACATTGGAGCTATGGAAGAAAGCCTTGAACTGCAAGAGGGATAGGACGGAAATTGTTGGAAACCTCCCCCTGAAGGTTGGATTAAAATCAATACTGATGGAGCTGCAAAAGGCAATCCGGGTAGAGTCGAAATTGGAGTGGTGTGCTAGAACCATGCTGGGACTATGCTCTATTGGGAATTGCAAGGTCTGGGAAGAACCACTAACAATGAAGCCGAAGCCATTGCCATCAAGTCTGCTTCTGTTTGGGCAGTGAAACATGGCCACCGCGGGATTATTCTTGAATCGGACTCACAAATAATGGTTGGAGCTCTAGACCGCATGAGGAACTTTGATCCGAAAGCTTGGAGGTTGAGGGCTCTTGTTACCCAAATTAAAGAATTATGGAAGGAATTGGAGGACGTGATCCCGGTTTATGTGAGTAGAGATTTGAACAAAGCGGCTGACTTTCTGGCTAAGATGGGTGCGAAAAAGGAGGTTGGATTTCAGTTGCACAGTGACATGGATATTGAGGATGAGGTGATTAGACAGGGTCTTGAAAGGTCCTTGAGCTAATGACCTTCAAAAAAACAAAGTACGATGGGGGACCCCTTGGTAGCTAGTTTTTGGTTCACGAAAATTGGCTCCGGTGCAGTTCTTCCTTTACTATTGTATGACTGTGTCCTCTTGGACTTCGGCTGGGAAGAGGCTCTTCCCACATTGTAATTGTTCTATGTCTTAATACAAGTTTTTTTCAAAATTGTCAAAAAAAAAAGATGCAAATTGATTATAAAATGGAAAGCATGTATTCTCTCCGCAGAAGCGCTTTGTTCTAAAGAAATTAATTTGGTATATTTTCATTCATTAAAAAAAAACAAATTAATACAAAAACTTAAATTTAATCATTTTTAACTTTTATTATTATTTTTAAATTTTATAATTAAAAATTATATAATAAATAAATATTATAGTTAATTAAAATTTAATATCGATAGAGTTGAAATTATTAAAATATTATAAAAATATTACAATACTATTATAATTTTAAAATTTAATAATATATTTAATTTAAATTAAAAATATAATTATATTAAATTAAATAATATAATAATATATCAATATATTTTATTAAATAAATAAATATAAAAAAAAACCTACTGATATATATTTTATTAAATAAATAAATATAAAAAAGCCTACTGAAAAAGCTTAGAATAGACTCGTTTCTTTGAAAGTTCGGATGTGCATGAAAAAAGGACATGACCATTAACTTTAAGCAATATATCAATATATTTTATTAAATAAATATATAAAAAGAGTTTATTTAAAAAAAAATAGAATAAAATTTAGGTAATAAAGGTGAGTTGAAGAGGGTAGGACAATTTTGAAAGGAGGTTTTTGGAATTTCACCCTATCAAACATACATTGGATGCCCAAAAATATTGGTGCAGGACCGAAGGTGACTCCCAGTAATAACTCCCAATAAAACCCTAATCATAATTTCCAAGACTAAAACAACTAAAAAAAAGTTTTTCTATCTAGAAAATTGAAACGAAGCGCTAGAGTAGGAGCAGCTAGTCATAAATAGGTTTTAGTGCATTGAGGATGGCCTGCGACAAAGTATCCGTCCGTTCTCCATTTTCACGTGCTTTCCAATGACAGGATAAAGACTGTCCTCTATTGACGTGACAATTTCCCAGTGCAATAATTCACAAAATTGCCATCTTCGTCTGTGAAATAATTTATCATAACCATGGGAAAGGCTACAAGCCGACCCTAAAGATAAAGATCAAGATAATAAGATAATAATGTCATTAAAATAATATAAGTTAATTAATATGTAAATATTTATAATATATCAATTAATATTTATTAATAAGTAGAAATATATGAATGTAATAGATTAATATGTAAATTAAGGTTTATAATATATTAATTAATATTTATTAATAAGTAGAAATATATGAATGTAATAGATTAATATGTAAATTAAGGTTTATAATATATTAATTAATATTTATTAATAAGTAGAAATATATGAATGTAATAGATTAATATGTAAATTAAGGTTTATAATATATTTATTAATAAACAAAAATATATGAATATAATAATTTAAATTACGTAAAGTATGTAATACAACTTGAAATATTAGGTGTTGCTTAAATGTATGTAAACTTTATTACTCATTCTTCTCTTACAAAATTTGTAAAACTCTCATACAATAACAATATTTTCTATGTAGACTATATATATTCTAAATACTAATGTTCCCAAACTCATGTTCCGCGTGCTCCAACATCCAACTTGGTCCTTTATATTCTCTCTGCAGAAGTGTTTTGTTTTCCAACATCCAGCTTGGTCCTTTATATTCTCTCCATTGAATATTTAGAAAGAATACATGCTATCAATATTAGGAATAGAACAGTGTAGGATAAAGTTGATGAATGGCCTGCACAAAAGGAGAAAGCTATAGGAGTGATTTCATAGAAAAAGGTAAATCAGATGAAGCTGCAAATGATTCTTGAAGAGCCTGATGTAGAGGAGATTATCAAAAACAATAAAATGACTTGGCTAATCAAAAAACTAGAAAAAGAATTGATGATAAAAATATCAGTTTGATCTAGGTTTAGAGGTTACCAAATAGAAGGACAACATCACTTTTGGAGAATTAATGACTATTCCAAAGTACCGGTATCAGTTATGTAGAGCCTTCAAATTAATTGATCAGTCAAGAGGACAACCTCAAAATCCCATAAACTTGTGAATAATGTAATTAGAGCCTCGTATTTAGCTAAGCCATTTTACATCTTATTAAGGTATACATAAGGCTATGGGGACTAATATATCATTCATAACTGCATTCTTGATAGTGGTAATTCCATGAATGTAATGTTAAAACAAGTATCTAATCAGTTAGGCTTGATTTGTCAGAAAGAGTACCCTCCTATTTTTATCATGGATAACAGGAGAGTACCTTGTGTAGGTATTATCACTGGACTTCTTGTCCATCTTGAACAATATTCTAAGAAAGGATTGGTGATGGATGTTGCAGTTGTAGATGTGGACCCTTTCTTTTCCATCTTACTCTCTAGGCATTAGGTAGAGCAACCAGGTGGTACTATTCAGTTAGATTGGTCATATGCCACTATTCCAATGCAGGTTAAGGAAAATGTGATATTGAAAAGAGAACCCTTCAAAAGGTATTCAATTGAATTCAAATATCTTTATGAAAATATGGTTAATGTCATGAATTATTTTGAGGAAAAATACATGGGGGTTTACTCTATCTAGCATTCTCCTTTCTTGTTGGAAGTACCTGATGCTCAAAATATACATCCAAAACTGAAGGCTAAAGTAGATGCAGAAACTGGTAGAATTTTGACTTCTGAGTTATGGACTATGACCTTTGATGGGGTAAAATCTAAAGTAGGAGTATTAGCTGGAGTATTATTGACAAACATCAATGGCAGCTATCTTGGCACACCATACATGTTAGAATTTTCTTGTATAAAACCTTGAGATAGACACTTGGTTTATGGAAAAGTTCCCAACCATATCTATTTATAAGCCATCTATCCTAGATAATGTGGTATATTTACAAGTTTTTCATGATGATATACACATTAATTATTTTATGACTATGCAAAATGAGTTTTCTAATGTTATTTGTGATGAAAGTAAAGATGTTATTGGAGAGCCTATATAAGTCATACAACTGAAGACCAACAGGATCCCTAGGGGGTTGGTGTCTTTTGAGAGCTTGTTTGATGACTTTGATAGAGCATATAAACCTTTAGTTCAAGAATATGAGGTAGATGAGGTTAATATCATAACAGAGGAAGAGCCCAAGATTGTTAGGATTAATAAAGCTCTGTCATGAAAAGAGAAGCAACAATATATCAATTTTCTGAAAAAAACATGGATATTTTTTCTTGGAGTTATGAAGATTTGAAGACCTTAAATACAAATGTAATGACTCATATAATACCCCTTTAGAAAGATACCAAACCTTTCAGGTAGAAACAATGGAAGTTCAATCCCACTTTGCATCCAATTATGCAGAAAGAAGTGCAGAAGTTACTGGATACCAAGATAATTAGGAAGGTGAGATTTTCTACTTAGTTGGCAAACCTGGTTCCAGTTATAAAAAAGAATGGTGAGATTAGGCTTTGTGTATATTTCAAGAATATAAATATGAGCTCTCTCAAAGACAACTATCCACTTCCAAATATAGAGCAATTGCTTGAAGCTGTGGTTGGGTCATCAAGAATATCTTTATTGGATGGTTTTTCAGTTACAATCAAATTGTAGTGAATCCATAATATAGACACAAAAAAACTATCACTACACCATGGAGAACATTTGAATATCTTACAAAACCCTTTGGATTGATGAATGCAGGGGCAACATTTCAGAGAGCAATGGATGTTGCATTTAAAGGATTGATTTTCAAGATAGTGGTAGTATATCTTGATGACATTATAATTTTTCAAAAATCTTTAAGATCATTTTGCACATCTAACTCAAGTGTTTGACAGGTGCAAGGAGTTTGACATATGAATTTTATAAAATTATGTGTTTGAGGTCACACAAGGTAAAATTCTTGGGCATATTGTTTCAAAATATGGGATTAGCATTGATCCACAAAGAGTAGAAGCCATTGCTAGAATTCTTCCTCCTAATAACATTAATGGAGTTCGATCAAACTTTAGAAATATTAACTTTATTAGGAGGTTTATCCTTAATTTTTCTCATATTACCAAACCAATAAATGACATGATCAATAAAAATGAGGAAATAACATAAATAGAGGAAAATACTATAGCTTTTCAAAAGATCAAAGTTGCAATCACTCAAGCTCTAGTATTGAATTACCCTGATTACTCCAGAGATTTCAAGATCTACTCATTTACCTTAGAATACACTATTGATGCAGTTCTAGCTCAGAAGGATGTAGAAGAAAATGAAATTCCTATAGCCTTTATGAGTACAGGATTGAAGGGTCCTAAACTGAAATACTCTATGGTAGAAAAACAAGATTATGCATTAATCAGAGCATTGGATCATTTCAAGTGTATTTTTAGGTCCAATAAGGTAATAGTTTGTATCCCTTACATTGTTGTTAAAGATATTTTTGCTCAAACTAAACCTTTAGGTAGTCCTGCAAGGTGGATGGCTAGATTTCTGCAATATGATGTGAAATTCAAAGTAGTACAGATTGTTAGAGGATAGGGATTGGAAAAGTATTTGGGTAACAAAGAAGGATAGGCTATGAATAACACCATTATAGTAGATTATTAGCAATAAGCAAGAGCAGTTGAAAATTTTGATTGCAAGTGGTATGATGGTATTATATTTTACCTTCAAAACTTATTATTTCCAAGAGACATGACCTAAATCAAAAGAAGATCTATCAAGAAATTGAATCAAAGGTATTACATTCAAGAAAGTAGATTGTATTAGAGGCATCCATTTGGTGTGTTGATTCTTTGTTTGCTTGAGAAATAAGCCTCTCAAGTGCTAAAAGAATATCATTCTAGATTTTTTATGAGTCACTTTGCTCCAAAGGATACTGCTCACAATATCATGAGAGTTGGTTATTATTGGCCCTCTATGTTTAAAGATATTTATTAGTTTTCTAGAAGTTGTCATAACTATCAGATTTTTGCAAGAAAGAATAATTTGCCAACCATACCCCTAAATCTAGTGATTGTGAAATCTCCTTTTACTCAATGGGGAATAGATATCATAGGTGACATTAACCCCAATTATTCTAGAGTTCATAGGTGAATCATTACAACAACAAACTATTTTACCATGTGGGTAGAGGCAACACTTCTCAAGAAATCCACTTCAAAAATGGTCATCAAGTTTTTAGAAGAGCACATATTGACAAGAATTGGGGTTCCCAAGAAGATAGTCACAGATAATGGTAACTACTTCACTTCTTTTGAGATGATTGAATTTTGTGCTAGGTACAACATAGAGCTTTCTCATTCTACAAATTACTATCCTTAAGGGAATGGTTTAGCAGAATCCTCAAATAAGAATTTGATCACAAGAATTAAAAGAGCATTAGGTAGAAACAAAATAAGTTGAGATAATGAGATAAAGTATGTTTTATGGGTTGATATGATATCTATCAAAAGAAGCATAGGAAAGTCTCCCTATGAACTAGTATATGGTGAGAGTGCTCTACTATCCCTTCTTGGGGAAAGTCATGCTTTATCTTTAATTATTTAGGATCAAGAAAATCCAAATGTCTTGCAGATAAGACTTGATAAAATTGCAAAGTTGCAAGAAGACATAAAGGATGCATTAATGAAGATGACTAAGCAAGCTCACAAAATAGTGTAGTTGTTCAATAAGAAATCCAAAGGTAAACCTTTTCATGGAGGAGATATAGTGTTGTACTAGGACCCCAAAAATGATAAACATGGTGAAAAATGGAAATGGGAGCCTAAATGACTTGGCCCTTATCAAATCCTCTATAATTTAAGCCAACATACTTACAAATAATAAAATTTGGATGGTGTAAAATTTTCAATTCCTATCAATGGCCAAAATTTTGAAATTGTATCATTCAACACTAAGGGCTTGAGAAGCCATAAAAAAAGTGTGTTTCAGTCTTATCTTTTTTAGGCAATTAAGGTTTCAGGTTTTAGGTGATTAATGAGTCCCTTTTAGGTGATTAGGCAAGTTTTTGAGTTTTTGTGGTCTGCTGGAGATTCTGGAATTCTTAGGTGATTAAAAAAAAAGTGTTTCAGTCTTGTTTTTTTAGGTGATTAAATTTTTCAGTTTTTAGGTGATTAAGGTGTTATTTTTAGGTGATTAGTTTAGTTTTTGAGTCCTTGTGATCTATTGGATATTCTAGAGTTCTCATGTGATTCATTGTCAAGAAATATTTTCATCACTTGTCCTAGTTGGAGCTTGTGTTGGATCCTCAAAATCCAACTTGAGTTTGCCCCAAATTTTTAAATTTTTTGTGTCCTTTGGTCTTTAATAATTAATAGGAATTTAATAATTTACTATTTTCTTACATTTCAATATCTATAAGCTATAGAAATAAAGAAGGATATAATACCAAACAATTCTCTTAAACGATCATATTAAATAAACTAAACTAATTGAACTTTTCTAGAATTGAGTACTTTAATATACTCGATTTCTCTGAAATTATTTGTTTCTTGTATTCTAAATCCTACCTCATGGCTTCTAGATGTTAATGTATATTACTCTAAATCTATTACTTCACTAGTTCTAAGTTTTACCAGTATTTCTTGATTATCCTCGAATGGTACCTTCCTATTCTTCTAGGTCTTATATCTATTTGACCTATTGTTGGGTTTTTTTTATTATATTTTTATTTATATTGGGATTAGGATATCTAGTTTTATTCTTTGGCATTGCTCACTATATAGTCAAGATTGATTTTTTTATATGGATAGATCTTAGGTAACCCAAGCATTATTAGTACTTCCATATTTTTTTAAATATTTTTCCATTTGGTGCTCTTTCCAATGTTAAGACTATTTTCTTTGACATATTTTTAGTTTCCAATCTAAAAGCTCTATCTTCCTTTTCATTTGGGCCAATAAGAACCTTCCTTAAGTGATTAGAATCTTAGTTTATATTAGCACCCACCTTGACCATTAGTGTTTTCTTTGTTATCATGTATTCCATTAATCTTGGGTAATCCATATAGTTCTGGATATTGATTTGTATAAAAGTTGCACTTAATCCTTATATATATATTATGAAAAATCTACATAGTGATGGTTAGGTGCTTCACAATACCAACATCTAGGCCTAATATTTTTGATGCCATAGTCATACCCCCTTTGTGTCCTCCACTACCACCAAATCACCTATGTCCCTCTTTCTTCCCTTCTACCATGACCACCTTCTCCATGTTATATTTGATATGTTTGTAATGCCACTTGATTTCATCGATAAACATGATTTATTAGAACCGACTAGGCCTATAATTGGGAGTTATTTATTGGTATATTATCTTGACTCTATTGGTAGATATTACAAAAAACCTCCTATTTCTTCAAACCCCATCCTCTAGTTCCTCCAAAGCACCTTTATCTTTATACCCATTGTCTATATGATATAAATTCCACACATATTATAACATATGATGTTCCTTCCATGTTCATCAAGTTTCACAAACCATAGTGAAAATGGATGGGATAAGTATCGTTCCTTAGATCTATAAACACTATAGGTTACAAGGACATTCTAGTGTAAGGTGTAGAGTTTAACACCTAAAATACCAATATTCCTCTGATATTCATAACTTGATCTAGGTGCTATCTATTATAAATTTAATTATTTAATTTGTTTAATCAAATTTTCCAAGTTTTCAATCTAGGATGCATCAAATTTGTGCCAACTTTATGATTCTAATAATATCATAATTTCCATGTCCTTTAGATTTGTGTCAAATATTTTTCATCTATCTCTTTTCTTAAGAATACTTTCAAACAAAATATAAAATGTTTAATGTATTTCTCTATTAATGGTTTGCATGGTATTGAATATTTTATCAAATTTATCATTAATTGATAAATGCATTTATTAATCACTCTCATTTTATTGACACTTATGTCTAAATCAAGGAAAGAAAATTTCATATTTAATTTATTCTTGTTTAAGGGTTTTTCCCTCCTATAAATGTGATATACCATTGAAGGACATCATTCCTCAAGTTGTATTCTATTTCTTATATTATATCTTCTTTGTCAATGATACCTCCCCTCCCAAATATTTTCTCATATAGATAGATGCTCTTTAGAATATTTGTATATTTCCTAAGTATGGGAAATTTGATTAGTTCTACTTGGGAAACCCTTCCTAGTACCACCATAGGTTTCTAGAATCATGGAATTACTTTTGATACCTTTTCCTATGGCACCTTTGTTTTGTTTTGCTGCTAAATATGTTATCTCAACATCTAGTGTCTCACTTTACCTCTTTATAATTTGATATAAAATTAATTTACCTTAAATAAATATTTTAACTATACAACCACCACTTTGTTGTATAAATTTTCATTCAATACTTTGTTCCAAATAACTATATTGGATATTGGGTTAAAATATACTTTGACTAATGATATATATGGGATTAAACTTTATTTTGTTCATGTATGACATTATTATTGGATTCATTGAGTGATTGCCATTTTATTGGTTATATTATTCCTATTTTCATCAAGATCAAGTTCATATAACCTTCAATTATTCTCGATCCCCTTTTTCCAAGTTGTGTCTTAAGAGACTTCAATTAAGGATCATCTTTGACTTCCTCGTCTTTAGTAACTTACTCAAGTCCATGGACCCCACCTAGTTGCTACTAGTTTTCTTAGACCCATTGAGAGGTAGAACTACCATATCTCCTATGTTTTTCTCTATAGATATCTCCCTTATGTACCTCCTTTATTGTTGGTTTTTTAGTCAGATCTAATCACATGTCCCTATATCCAAGATCTTGAGTAGTCTCAAATATTAAAGCAATTAATATAAATGGCCAATATCAATAAACATATCATTCATGAAATAAAAACAATAATATAAAATAAATGGTCAATATCATTCTTGAAATAACATAAAAAAACTTGCAAGAATATTGCTATAATTATATACAAGATTAATATATAAACTTCACTAGTTTCTTGGATACATTTCATGGAGCTTTATTTCCATAATATAACCTTAGAAAGGTGAATATTGGACTCTTTGAATATTGATCTACTCACATATCTAAGAGATTCAAAATTTCCTATTCAACGCATATGACAAACCTCTTATGCCTCTTGGCTTCACATCTTGATAATTCTATACATGACTCTTGACTCTCTATTTACTTGAACATTTTACTATATGACACATGTGCACTTTCTCAGTATACAAAATTGCACACATTATTACATTACATTTATGCACATTCTACACATAGACACATACATAAGGGTAAATATAAATCACACACATAAACTATTAACTCAAACCCTATTCTAATATTTATATATTTACAATTGTATCATAAGATATCATGGAGGTACATTAGCATATACCAAATAATGGGGGTACATTAGCATGTACCAAATAATGTAATATTATCCAATACCCCCCTTATTACATTATTTGGTTATTGAATACTTTAATATTCAATCTCTAATTCTTGATTTTATTCTTTTTCCCTAACTCTGGTATTGCTTGAGATTTTGGTGCTGATCTGCTAACCTATTTTCTATAGTAATCATTAGACTTTATTTATGACCATGAAAACATTTTAACATATCCATTATTCTATTCCAATCAAAAAAAATTATCCATCTATAGTGAACCTCAATTTTCTTTTCATAATGTATTTAGTTTGTTCTTCTCACAAAGTCATCAACTAAAATATGTACTTAATTTTATCTTGGGTTTTTCATATTTTATTATAGTCCTATCTACTATTCTATTTTGTTACTTGAAACATAAATGCCATTAGGAAGTTTTGAAAGAGATCCCATTTTATCGTTTTTGTAATTACCTTGATTTTGATCCTCATTTATAATCCTTGTTGTAAGGGCTCTAATTTCATTTCTTTTTATAGCTTCTTCTATCTCTTGAATTTATTGAACTAAATTACCCTTTTGAATTTCTTCTCTTGATTGTATCCATTGTGGTTTTCCATATTGATGTTGAGGCTAAGGCTGATATTGCCTTGGTTGAACATTTTGAAATGGTCTATTCATTTGATTTCTCTGATTCAAAAAATTATACCTATAAAATTTTGTAGAATAACCATTTGTCTTGCATATGTGACAATAAATTTGTTTCTATCTAGGTTGAGACTATGATGATGTGGTAATGTTAATTGGAATATTTTCTTAGATATCAAAGCATTATTTATCATTTAATCTTTGACTAAATTACCCACCTCATATGCTTAAATAACATTAACCAAGTCATCAAAGGTTGTCTTATTATTTATTTCTTGAGGTGAAGTTACTAAATGTTTGTAATTTTTTTGAATGCTCTTAATGTAACTTTTTTTTTTTTTAATTTACATGGTGGAATCGGTAGCCGCCACGAATCCGGGCAAGCTATCCAGCTTTTTATGGCCGCCATAGTATTTTGCATTGTCCGCCCCAAAAGCCGCCACACAGATCTTCGTGCAGTCCGCCCCTATAACCACCATGCCACAATCATTTTAAATCTTTTACGCCGCTGAAAGCACCAGGAAAGGGACAAGCATTCAGTCCGACGAGGCCCGAGATTTGAACCTTGGACCTCTGCCCCCTTGTGGGGTTTGGATGAACCAATTGGTCTACACCTCGGACCTGCTCTTAATGTAACTTGGAAAAGAAACTTGTCTTCTACTTTTTCTCCCAAATTCAATAACTTAGATTTTAAATTAGTTATTCTTAAAAGAAAGAGTTCTATACTCTCTCCACTATTAACCTTTAAGGAATATAACTGAGATTGCAAATGCAATATAGTGGCTTTGTTCTTCAAGTATATCACATAAATTTTCCTAAGAAACATTAATTATTTGCATCACATATATATGGTTGGATTTCATCAATCAACCAAAATGTAATTAATATAAGGGCCTTTACATCATTTTCTTCCAAATTAATTAATTCTTTCAATTTTTCAAATTTCCTTTTTGGAGTAGAATTCCTTTTAACTTCCTAGACAAATATTTTTTCTCCTATTTCAAAAATTTCAAAATTAATTTTTTTAAAATCAATATCAACTTTGAAATTATCCTCATCACTCTAATTAATTAAATTTTTTTTTTCAAAAAACAACAAGCAATAGCTTTATAAAAATCTTATTACCCCCTTTACTAAATTGTTTTATGCAATTTGAACTTGACTTAAGCACACACCCAAATTAGAAAATTTTCAAACCATACCTTATGAAATGACAATACTGTATTCATCATATGTTGTGAGATGCATAAGGTTGATTCTAGTTTGCCAAGGTGCTCATAAATTTCAGTCCTCCAAATTTCTTCCTTAAACCATGTTTTCTGTTGACTTCACAAGAATATTTTGGCATTTCACCTCCTTCAAAGATATTACAAAGGTATCAAGTGCTAAGGTCTCACAGATTCTTACATAATGATATGGTTCTTAGGGTTCTCTTAGGATTTGTAATGTCACTCAATATTTTAAGGTGCTCAATATTTTTTAGCACTTAATATTCATTGAGAAAGGAACTTTGAGCTACTTCATCTATGCAATGACACTCAAGTGATCAGTTGATGACTTCTCTGTTGTCACTCTAACAACAATGAAATAATATCTCTTTATTTGGATTTCTTATCTATATTTACTTTTTTTTAGGTAATTTTCTTTTTATATTTTCAATTGGAAAACTCAAGATGCTACAATGGCTCTCTTCTTTGTATCCTTGCCTTCTGTGTCAAATATCTCCCAAATCGGGCAACTCTGCACAACTCCATGATTATGCTCAACTTGGGGAACTCTACACAATTTTTTGCTTATGTTGGTTATTCCTCAACTTGGGTATCTTTCAATGGCTCCTTTTTTTTTGCTTCTACTTGATGTCTCTTATTTGGACAACTTCAATGGATCATACTCTATTTTATCTTTCACAAAGAATTATGCTCATAACAATATAAGCTTTCTTTACAAGCTTCCTTTCCTTTAGTCTTAAATAATTTCTCCAAGATATATATGCTCAAACCTTATATTTATTATGTTCTATCTCCAATAACCAATGCAATCAACCCATGTTCTCTTTTTAGGCACAATATTTTTCGTCTACACAACTTCAATCTTCACAAAATATCATTGTAATTAATGACCCAAAATCTATCTTGGCCTATGTTTTCTTCATATGGGTCGTTCTCCAAATATTTTGTTTAAAATTCACACCAAAATTCTTATTTGATGCTAGCTCTTAAATTGCCACTTATCTTTCTAATTTTTTTGAAAATATTCACACCAAAATCAAGTTTGGTGCTAGCTTTAGAAACTACTCAAAGTAGCTCTAAATCTTATCTCTCCAAATTCTTCAAATATTCAGACCACAATTATTTTATGCTAGCAATAGATATCTACTACTAGAGGCAGCTCTAATAGAGTCTATATAATGTAACTCTAATACCACTATTAGATTTTTATCCAAATTCAATCACAAGTCCCAATATCTAGGATCTTGAGTAGTCTCAAATATTAGAGCAATTAATATAAATGGCCAATATCAATGAACATAACATTCATGAAATAACAACAATAATATGAAATAAATGACCAATATCATTCATGAAATAACATGAATAAAAACTTACAATAATATTGCTCAAATTATATACAAGCTCAATATACAAACTTCACTTGTTTCTTTGATACATTTCATGGAGCTTTATCTCCATAATATAACCTTAGAAAGGTGACTCTTGGACTCTTAAAATATTTGTCTTCTCACATATCTGATATTCACACAATGACACTGAGAGGGGGGGTGAATCAGTGTAACTATTAATATTCAAATCTACAGCATTTAAAAATGAAGCAAAGAGAACTTGAAAACCAGAAAAGCAAATTGAACAAGAGAGCACACCACAACACTCAATATACCGAGGTTCACCAATTTGGCTACTCCTCAAAAATGACTGCTTGGACTCCAATCCAAATCCGAGTCTTTGCAAAATACCAATTTTACAAACACTTTACCAAGCATCTACCGGAAGGAGCACCAACCCCTTAATTTTTTGCTGCAACAGATAGGAGCACCAACCCCTAGTACCAAGCACCAACTTGGACTGCAATTCTGAGCAATTTAAAATGACATAAAAATGTCTTCACTGTTTATACAACCCTGACTGGTCCGCAATTAAACACACTCTGCACACACTCACGGCTCTGCTTATTTCTCTCTTGGCTTTCTTCTAACCCTCTTTTCTCTGTAATTTCACTCTTACAATGAACAACTTAATTCTCTGCACGACTGTCCTTTTATAACCCCTTTTTCTCATCGAGACTCTTCGTCTTCTATCACTTTTCAATCCTGCATGCAGTCGAATGACATACTCTAACTGTTCGAATTCTTTTCTCCTCTCCATAAGCGGTTGTTCGAATCCTTGCAAATACGATTGTTCGAATGCTTTTACGATCCTGCATATATGGTTGTTTGAATGCTGCAAATACGTCTGTTCGAATGCTTTTACGATCCTGCATATTCGGCTGTTCGAATTCTGCAAATACGGCTGTTCGAATACATTTTTGATTCTCCATATGCGACTCTTCGAATGCTTTTCCAATTATGCATATACAGCTGTTCCAGTGCATTTCCAACACCTGTCAATGTGTAACTACAGATCTGACTCCAGTTACTTCTTACGTAACTGGCTGCATGATTTTCCTTTATGCTTTTTCGACACGTGTCACCTTGCATGTTCCTTCGGCATTTACCAGCCAAACTGTTACCTGTCGCGAATTCGCGACATTTCTGCCCATTTGACTTTTTTTGGGCTGTTGACCGTGAAAACCTGACCTGTCGCGATATCGCGACGTTTTCCGCCTCCTCGACCTTATCTTGGCATGCACTCGCGAAAATGGAACATGTCACGAAATCGTGACACTTTGCGCTTCCGTACACTCTGCTTCGCTTGTAGCCGCGAAAATGGAACATGTCACGAAATCGTGACACTTTGCGCTTTCGTACACTCTGCTTCGCTTGTAGCCACAAAAATGGAACATGTCACGAAATCATGACATCTATCTCTTCTGTACACTCTTCTTCGCAAACTCCAACAAAAATCTGACATGTCACGAAATCGTGACATCATTCTCTTTCGTACACTCTTCTTCGCAAACCCCAATGAAAATCTAACATGTCACGAAATCGTGACATCTTTCTCTTTCGTACACTCTTCTTCGCAAACTCCCGCAAAAATCTGACATGTCACGAAATCGTGACATCTTTCTCTTCCGTACACTCTTCTTCGCAAACTCCAGCGAAAATCTGACATGTCACGAAATCACGACATCATTCTCTTTCGTACACTCTTCTTCGCCAACCCCAGCGAAAATCTGACATGTCACGAAATCGTGACATCATTCTCTTTCGTACACTCTTCTTCGCCAACCCCAGCAAAAATCTGACATGTCACGAAATCGTGACATCATTCTCTTTCGTACACTCTTCTTCGCCAACCCCAGTGAAAATCTGACATGTCACGAAATCGCGACATCATTCTCTTCCGTACACTCTTCTTCGCCAACTCCAACGAAAATCTGACATGTCGCGAAATCGTGACATCATTCTCTTCCGTACACTCTTCTTCGCCAACCCCAGCGAAAATCTGACATGTCACGAAATCGCGACATCATTCTCTTCCGTACACTCTTCTTGCTACTTGTCGCGAAATCGCGACATTTTTCCTTGCAGGCTCTTTTTCTCATACATGTCGCGAAATCGCGACATCTTCTTTTCTAGCTTTTCACTATGTCGCAAAATCGTGACATCTTCTTTTCTTGCTTTTTCCCATGTCGCGAAATCGTGACATCTTCATTTATTGCTTTTTACCATGTCGCGAAATCGCGACAATTATCCTTGAACTTTCTCTTTCTTCGGCCATGTCACGAAATCATGACACTTTTGCTTGCGCCTTCTCTCTCCTCGGCCATGTCGCGAAATCATGACAATTTTGCTTGCGCCTTCTCTCCTCGGCCATGTCAAAAATCGCGACAATTTTTCTTGCCTTCTCTCTCCTCGGCCATGTCGCGAAATCGTGACAATTTTGCTTGCGCCTTCTCTCTCCTCGGCCATGTCGCGAAATCGTGACAATTTTGCTTGCGCCTTCTCTCTCCTCGGCCATGTCGCGAAATCATGACAATTTGGCATGCATTTTCTCTCTCCTCCGTTATGTCGTGAAATCGTGACATTTTTCTTTCTGCCTTCGGACTTCTCAACCTGTCGCGATATCGCGACAGAAAACATGTCGCGATATCGCGACAGTTTTCTTACTTGTCTTTTTTTGCAAATTTTTGAATCTGGGTCACTTCTGTTTTCCTGGAAATTCACTGTACTTGATCTGACTGACTTCAGAATTCTTGTCCATTGCTTCAACTGCATCAATTTCTGTCTGTGTTGACAACAATGACAATACTTTTGCTGCACCTTGTTCAACAATCTCCCCCTTTGGAATTGTTGGCAACACTTATGCACTCTCCTGTAATTCTTCTCCCCCTTTGACAATAATACCAAAGGGCTACTTTGCAGACTCCCCCGAGTCTATGCACACCACTCTCGAGACAAATGTTGTTATAGTTAGCAAAAATCATAAATATAAGCAAAACTATAAGTATAGGCATAAATGCACCCCCTGAGAATGTGATCCCAAATGATAGTCAGTTCTTGGGAATTGTGACCACTCCCAACTTATTTCGAAGGTACTCAAAAACATCCTTGGGCAATGGTTTTGTGAATATATCGGCTACTTGCTCTGTAGTTGGAACAAAATCCAATTTGACCTCTCCTTCTGCAACTTTATCCTTCAAGAAATGATACCGGATTGCAATATGTTTGGTTCTTGAATGCATAACTGGATTCTTGGATATGTTGATAGCACTAGTGTTATCACATTTAATTGAAATTGGCTCTTTGAAATGAATACCAAGATCTTTCAACGTTTGTCTCATCCATAATATCTATGTATAGCATGTTGTTGCTGCAATGTATTCTGCCTCTGTAGTGGATAGAGAGACTGATTCTTGTTTCTTGTTGTGCCATGCTACCAGCCTGTCTCCAAGATAAAATGCTCCTCCACTGGTACTCTTTCTGTCATCAATACATCCTGCCCAATCTGCAATCAAAGTGAAGTCTTTACCTTTTGGGTACCACAACCCATAATCCATAGTACCCTTGAGGTACCTGAAGATCCTCTTTACAGCTGTCACATGAGTTTCTTTGGGACTAGCCTGAAATCTTGCAACCATGCATACTGCCTGTAATATATCTGGTCTAGTGGCTGTTAAATACAGCAGGCTTCCAATCATAGACCTGTACATTGTTTGATCTACATCTGGAGATTTATCATCCTTGCTCAACTTGCAGCCTGTTGTCATGGGAGTGCTAACAGGTTTACTATCTTCCATTGTGAACTTTTTCAGCATTTCTTTTACATATTTAACTTGAGAAATAAAAATGCCCTTTTCATTTTGATTGACCTGCAGTCCTAGGAAATAAGAAAGTTCACCAATCATAGACATCTCAAATTCTTTCTTCATTTTAGTTGATATGTCTTTGCAATATTCATCCATGTTGTTGCCAAATATTATATCATCTACATAAACAACAAGAACAATAAGATGGCCCTTCTCTTTTTTGACATATAAATTGTTGTCCACCAAACCTTTCTTGAACCCTTGTTTAATTAGATAGTTATCCAGCCTTGCATACCATGCTCTGGGTGCCTGTTTCAAACCATATAATGCTTTCTTTAACCTGCAAACAAAATCTGGATTGTCACCAAGTTGGAAGCCATCTGGCTGTTCAATGTAAACCTCTTCTTCCAGTTTTCCATTCAGAAATGCTGATTTTACATCCATTTGATATACTTTGAAGTTTTTATGGACTGCTAATGCCAGAAACATTCTGATTGCCTCTAGTCTGGCTACCGGTGCAAAGGTTTCCTCAAAATCAATGCCTTCAACCTGAGCATAGCCTTTACAGACCAATCTTGCCTTATTTTTGACAACCTGTCCATCTTCATTTAATTTATTTCGAAAAATCCATTTAGTGCCAATTATGTTTTTATTTGTTGGCCGAGGTACTAATTCCCAGGTTTTGTTTTTCTCAATCTGATCTAGTTCTTCATTAATTGCCTTCATCCAACTTTCATCTGTGCTTGCTTCGGCAACATTTTTAGGTTCAATGCTAGATAACAGAGAATAGTTCCGCACTACCGCTCTTCTTGTCTGAATACCATCAGTGGGGTCCCCAATAATCTGTTCACTGGGATGATTTTTTTGCCAGCTGCCTGTTTTAAATTTCTTGTTTTCTTCTTCCTCTGAGTCAGTTTTTAAAACATCTGGATCAATTTTTTGATTCTCTTCTATTTCCTTTTCATCATCTCCTTCAATGACTTCTTCATAAATAGGGTATTTTTCTTGATAAGAAATTTCTTGCTCTCTACCTTCATCAACTTTAACATCAGCACTCTCAACAATTTTCTTTAGCCTCTTATTGTAACATGTGTAGGCTTTGCTTTTAGTTGAGTAACCAAGAAATATACCTTCATCAGCTCTATCTTCAAATTTACCGAGATTATCTTCAGTCCGTTTGATGTAGCACTTGCTGCCAAATACTTTGAAATATCTTGCAGTTGCCTTTCTGCCGAACCACAGCTCATACGGTGTTTTGCTTTCATGCGGTCTTAGCATGCACCTGTTTTGAATGTAAACTGCAGTGTGGACTGCCTCTTTCCAAAATCTATCAGCTATTTTGTTCTCAGCCAGCATTGTCCGTGCCATTTCCTGCACTATCCTGTTCTTCCTTTCTACAACACCATTCTGCTGAGGTGTCCTTGCTGCTGAAAACTGTCTTCTTATCCCATATTTTTGACAGTATTCTGCAAATTCTTCTGAAATAAACTCTCCTCCTCTGTCTGATCTTAGGCATTTAATCCTCTTTCCAGTTTGATTTTCAACCTAAT
Source organism: Wollemia nobilis (assembly GCA_028583015.1). Classification (NCBI taxonomy): domain Eukaryota; kingdom Viridiplantae; phylum Streptophyta; class Pinopsida; order Araucariales; family Araucariaceae; genus Wollemia; species Wollemia nobilis. The sequence continues at coordinate 20,374,370 of JAQPPZ010000521.1, forward strand.
TTTTAAAAATCTTAAACATCTCAAAGGCATCTGATTTAGTCTTTAAAAATAATACCCATGTCATCCTGGAGTAGTCATCTATGAACAACATAAAGTATTTGTCACCATTTATGCTTTGAGTTCTCATGGGTCCACACAAATCAGTATGAATTATCTCCAACGGTTTGCTGGTGAAGTATTCCTTTGATTTAAATGTGGATCTGGTTTGCTTTCCTTTTTGACATGAAGCACAGATGCTATTTATTGGTTTGCCAATGGTTGGTATATCTCTTACTGCTCTTTTTGAACTTATTTTTGCCAGATTGTCAAAACTAATATGACCGAGCCTCTTGTGCCATAGCCAATTTTCATCTTCCTGTCCAATCAAGCATGTTCCTTCTACGGTTTTGAGAGAGTATATAGATTACCAGAAGTCCTTGATCCAGTAGCTATCAGTTTCCCACTGTGTGCTTTTCTCACTTCATAGCCCTCCTTCTTAAAAGTGACTTCATGACCTCTGTCATAGATTTGACTTACACTCAGCAAGTTGTGCTTCAGTCCAATCACAAACAAGACTTCTTTTGATTTTATCTTTCCATCACTGATCTTGACTGATCCTTTTCCAACTATCTTTGCTCCATCATTATTTCCAAATTTCACAGAACCACCTTCATAATTCTGTAACTTCTCAAATTTTTGCTTGTCACCTGTCATGTGACTGGAGCATCCACTGTCAAGTATCCAAGGTGCAGATTTGTTCTGTGCTTTAAAGGCAGTCTGAACAATCAAAGATTCCTTTTCTTTCCATTCTGGTTTGATAGCAGATTTGGCTACTTGTTTTGCCTGTGCCCTTTCATTAGCATGTGCCTATTTTTCAAGAAATTTCTTGTTTTGTTTCAACCCATTTGGTTTAGATTTTCTACCCTGATAATTCTTTGATGCAAAAGTGCTTCTACAGTTTCTTGCTATATGTCCAAAATTATGACAATTATAACATTCAACTGCATAATTCATTAAAGGAGAAAAAATATTTCTACTGGTGAAATTCCTTTGAGGTACATTATGACTGCAATCTGAAATCTTATGGCCATAAGCATTGCATTTAAAACAATAACCAGAAAAGGAATGATTAAACCTGGGTGCAGGTCTTTGCCAGTTTGAAGTAGGAGCCATGAATCTTCTCCTTCTTGAATGTGTGACTTTTGTGAATCCATCTTTGTCAATACTCTTCTTGGGTCTGGCATTATTGCTTTCTTTGGCATGATTTGTTTTTTCTTGATTAACCCTGATCTTTTCTTCTTTCTTTATGGGTTCTACATTTAAGGCCTTTGAACCCTTTGATGATTCTCCTTCATCGAAGCCTAAACCAAATTTGATGTCGGAAGGCCTTTGGTTATTTAACATTTTATCCAGCTTTACAGTACTTTCTTCAAACTTATGAAAATAGCTCAATTTCCTATTCATCTCCTCTAGTTGTATCCTTAACTTAACAATGTCTTCTTCTAGCTTGTTGCATTCAACTGTCTTTACAATTAATTGTTCATCAAGAACTTCAGACATTTTCTTGAATTCCTCTGTCTCGTATTTTTAGATTGTTTATTATGTCAGTGGCATCCTCTAGTTTCTTTGAAAGTTTTTTATTCTTTTTCCTTTCTGCACTCAACTCTTCAAGTGCAGCAACCAATTCTCCTTCCAGATACACTTCAGCCTCATCCTTGAAGTTTTCATCACCTTCCTGATTTTCCTCTGTTCTTTCTTCTTCAAGTGCCATGAACAGAGCTTCACCTTTTTCTTCTTCAGAATCCTCACCTGAGCTTTCTTCAGAAGTGCTGACATTCTTGGATATGAAGCTTTTCTTCTTGAAGTTGTTCTTTCTAAAATTTTGTTTCTTCTTCCAGTCACCTTTTTCTTGGTGTGACCCTTCACCATTTTTGGTTTTCTCCTGCATTGGACATTTGGCTGCAAAATGACCGACTCCTCCACAATTGAAGCACTTAAAAGGTAGCTTTCCTCTATATTTTCCTTTTCCCTTTGTGAGTTTCCGAACAAAATTAGCTTCTGTTTCATCCAGTGTCTCTTCATCCTCAGATTCATGTTCAGCTTTTATATTCTTGTGTGCTTTAAAAGCAACTTCTCTGTCTAAAGACTTGGTTTGTCCTATTCTCATTTCGTATGCAGTCAGGGAACCATGCATCTCATCCATGCTAAAATTGTTTAGATCTTTTGCCTCTTCTATTGCAGAAACTTTGGAGTTAAATCTTTTGTGAAGTGTTCTGAGAACCTTTTTCACAACAACTGCATCATCAATTTCTTCACCGAGTCCTCTGATTGCATTAATGATTTCGTTGACTCTCAGCATATAAGCCTCTATGTTCTCATCTTCATTCATTTGTAGTGCTTCGAACTGTGCTCGATGAGTTTGCAGCTTGGCTTCCTTGATCTTGTTGTCTCCTTCATGGATGCTCTTCAGTTTATCCCACATGTCTTTTGTCGATTTACAGCTCATGACTCTTATCAGTTCACTGTCTACAAGCCCACACATTATGGCATTCTTTGCTTTGGAGTTGTTCTCAAATTTTTTTCTTCTCAGCAGTATCTGTTGGAGGAGTAGTGGGTGTTGTGTATCCACTATCTACAGAATCCCAAATGTCATATCCCAATGCACTCAGATATGTTTGCATCCTGAGTTTCCAGAAAGTGTAATTAGTTCCATCGAACAAGGGAGCTTTGTTGGATGAGAATCCTTCACCGCCTGCCATTGTGTTTCTTCCAAGATCACCTTAGCTGATTAAGCTTGTTCAAGGAACCTGCTCTGATACCAATTGATATTCACACAATGACACTGAGAGGGGGGGTGAATCAGTGTAGCTATTAATATTCAAATCTACAACATTTAAAATTGAAGCAAAGAGAACTTGAAAACCAGAAAAGCAAATTGAACAAGAGAGCACACCACAACACTCAATATACCGAGGTTCACCAATTTGGCTACTCCTCAAAAATGACTGCTTGGACTCCAATCCAAATCCAGTCTTTGCAAAATACCAATTTTACAAACACTTTACCAGCATCTACTGGAAGGAGCACCAACCCCTTAATTTTTTGCTACAACAGATAGGAGCACCAACCCCTAGTACCAAGCACCAACTTGGACTGCAATTCTGAGCAATTTAAAATGACATAAAAATGTCTTCACTGTTTATACAACCCTGACTGGTCTGCAATTAAACACACTCTGCACACACTCACGGCTCTGCTTATTTCTCTCTTGGCTTTCTTCTAACCCTCTTTTCTCTGTAATTTCACTCTTACAACAGCAACTTAATTCTCTGCATGACTGTCCTTTTATAACCCCTTTTTCTCATCGAGACTCTTCGTCTTCTATCACTTTTCAATCCTGCATGCAGTCGAATGACATACTCTAACTGTTCGAATTCTTTTCTCCTCTCCATAAGCGGTTGTTCGAATCCTTGCAAATACGGCTGTTCGAATGCTTTTACGATCCTGCATATACGGTTGTTTGAATGCTGCAAATACGTCTGTTCGAATGCTTTTACGATCCTGCATATTCGGCTGTTCGAATTCTGCAAATACGGCTGTTCGAATACATTTTTGATTCTCCATATGCGACTCTTCGAATGCTTTTCCAATCATGCATATACAACTGTTCCAGTGCATTTCCAACACCTGTCAATGTGTAACTGCAGATCTGACTCCAGTTACTTCTTACGTAACTGGCTGCATGATTTTCCTTTATGCTTTTTCGACACGTGTCACCTTGCATGTTCCTTCGGCATTTACCAGCCAAACTGTTACCTGTCATGAATTCATGACATTTCTGCCCATTTGACTTTTTCTGGGCTGTTGACCGTGAAAACCTGACCTGTCGCGATATCGTGACGTTTTCTGCCTCCTCGACCTTATCTTGGCATGCACTCACGAAAATGGAACATGTCATGAAATCGTGACACTTTGCGCTTCCGTACACTCTGCTTCGCTTGTAGCCGCGAAAATGGAACATGTCACGAAATCGTGACACTTTGCGCTTTCGTACACTCTGCTTCGCTTGTAGCCACGAAAATGGAACATGTCACGAAATCGTGACATCTTTCTCTTCCGTACACTCTTCTTCACAAACCCCAATGAAAATCTGACATGTCACGAAATCGTGACATCATTCTCTTCCGTACACTCTTCTTCGCAAACCCTAGCGAAAATCTGACATGTCACGAAATCGTGACATCATTCTCTTCCGTACACTCTTCTTCGCCAACCCCAGCGAAAATCTGACATGTCACGAAATCATGACATCATTCTCTTCCGTACACTCTTCTTCGCAAACCCCAGCGAAAATCTGACATGTCACGAAATCGTGACATCTTTCTCTTCCGTACACTCTTCTTCGCAAACTCCAACGAAAATCTGACATGTCACGAAATCGCGACATCATTCTCTTCCGTACACTCTTCTTCGCCAACCCCAGCGAAAATCTGACATGTCACGAAATCACGACATCATTCTCTTCCGTACACTCTTCTTCGCCAACCCCAGCGAAAATCTGACATGTCGCGAAATCGCGACATCATTCTCTTCCGTACACTCTTCTTCGCAAACTCCAACGAAAATATGACATGTCACGAAATCATGACATCATTCTCTTCCGTACACTCTTCTTCGCAAACTCCAACGAAAATCTGACATGTCACGAAATCGTGACATCATTCTCTTCCGTACACTCTTCTTGCTACTTGTCGCGAAATCGTGACATTTTTCCTTGCAGGCTCTTTTTCTCATACATGTCGCGAAATCGCGACATCTTCTTTTCTAGCTTTTCACTATGTCGCAAAATCGTGACATCTTCTTTTCTTGCTTTTTCCCATGTCGCGAAATCGTGACATCTTCATTTATTGCTTTTTACCATGTCACGAAATCGTGACAATTATCCTTGAACTTTCTCTTTCTTCGGCCATGTCACGAAATCGTGACAATTTTGCTTGCGCCTTCTCTCTCCTCGGCCATGTCGCGAAATCGTGACAATTTTGCTTGCGCCTTCTCTCTCCTCGGCCATGTCGTGAAATCATGACAATTTTTCTTGCGCCTTCTCTCTCCTCGGCCATGTCGCGAAATCGCGACAATTTTGCTTGCGCCTTCTCTCTCCTCGGCCATGTCACGAAATCGCGACAATTTTGCTTGCGCCTTCTCTCTCCTCGGCCATGTCGCGAAATCGCGACAATTTGGCATGCATTTTCTCTCTCCTCCGTTATGTCGCGAAATCGTGACATTTTTCTTTCTGCCTTCGGACTTCTCAACCTGTCATGATATCGCGATAGAAAACATGTCGCGATATTGCGATAGAAAACATGTCGCGATATCGCGACAGTTTTCTTACTTGTCTTTTTTTGCAAATTTTTGAATCTGGGTCACTTCTATTTTCTTGGAAATTCACTGTACTTGATCTGACTGACTTCAAAATTCTTGTCCATTGCTTCAACTGCATCAATTTCTGTCTGTGTTGACAACAATGACAATACTTTTGCTGCACCTTGTTCAACAATATCTAGGAGATACAACCTTTCCTATTCCACACATAATAAAATCCTTTCAAACCTCTTGTCTTCACATTTTGACACTTGTATATAGATGATGTTTGACTCTTTATTTACTTGCACACTTTACTCTATGACACTTGCACACTTTAGTATATGAAACTTGTGCATATTCTACATATAAACACATACATAGGGGAAAATATAAATCAAATGCCTAAACTATTGACTCAAACTCTATTCTAATATTTATATATTTACAATTGTATCATAAGGTACCATAGGGGTACATTAGCATGAACCAAATAATGAAATATTCTCCAAACTTTATGGCTTTAATGTGTTAAGTTTAGGATTCACCTAGTTCTTTGGATTTTTGTTTACCTCTTCTTTTTTAAATTCTCATTCATCCCTCACTTTGTTTTATTTATTTAATCATACTATCCATACTTAATATTTTATTGAGGTGATATATATTTATGTTATATTCTAATATAGATCTTCCCACCAACATAGAAGAATATTTCTATGTTAATCCACCAATGTAACCCTTCGAAGAACCAATATGGGAAACATCCCTTTGATATGGATTGATATATATTAAACCTTATCATATAAGAAAAATATTAAAAAATAGTATCCGCATACATATATGTGCCAATACCAATTTCCAATATATTATATTACAAGAAGTGTCCTACTAGATCTAAATTGTGAGGTTTATAGGTTTATATAAAAAAAAAATTAAATATGTTATCACATCCCATTGTACTTTCTAAAAGCATAGTATGTAATTCACTTCAAATCAAAATGGGATGGTTAAGAATAAAATAAATCCATCATGACAATTGCTTGACAATTGCTTTATGCTAGATAAGTGTATCTTTGGATATGGTAAGTGATAATTAATTATGCACATCAATACCAAAGTTACAAAGAAATTGAAGACTTCCCTCAAATCTGAAGACTCAGATGACTCTAATGAGTCCCTTTTTTCTAATAAAAATCTAAAAAATTTGGGTACCCCGTCTTCCTTTCAAAATAATTTGGAAGAATTAGTTGTAACACCAAACTTCCATTGCAATCCTGTGAAAGAGCTAGTAAGATCCATTCAAATATATGTAAAGCATACTACCTATTTTGTGAATGAGTTATCCTGGAGACTAAAAAAAAATACAAATACTCTAGAGATAGATCTTATCATTTCTAATGATTATTTTCAAGATTAGACTTTGGATTTAGGATATCTATGTCGATATTTCTAATTAGGTTTTGGATATCTCTGTTCCTCCTCTATGGAGGTCTACTTGGGTTTGTTTTTTTGGTAAATTTCTTCTTTATAATGTTTTGATTTGGTTTTCTTGCTTTGTTGTAGTTGGGACCCTTTTGTAAAAGGTTTGGAAAATTCTTTCAAAATCCCTCTTTTTCAATATTATAAAAAAAGTGACAATTCATTATGCAATTTATATCATTGACATGAATCCCACTTGTTTTGTCAATGGAATGACTTTGGTTTTTAGGCTTACAAAGGATAAATACTTTTAAAGCATTTATTAGTGTTTATATTTATGTATTGGGATCATATTTTCATCAAGTTGTAAAACAAGCTTCAAATTATGAGTCATATATACTTTATTAGGTATGGCATTTAAGCACCAACTTATCAACTTTTTGATATCAATTCTCATGAGTTAATTATTAGAAGAGACGTCTAGTTGTATGAGTATCCTCCCACCACACAATCAAGATTACACCATACTCTTATTGAGGATACCTCCTTTTGTAAGCTTATTCATATTGATTTTTACCCTATCCCAGTCCTATTACCATGAGCTTCATCGCCATCATTTGGAATAAAATAGTTGAAGATGGTATTCCAAAACATGTTGGCTAGTTTTGTCAATTTGTGAGATACTGCTAAAAATATGGTGGAGGATATGGAGCTGTCCAATAAAGGGTTACCAAGCTCTTCCTTTAAAGAGGTATAACCTTCCCTATATTGGAAACACATTTCTTTAATGAGCTCCCTTCTACACTCCATGACAAGAAACTATCGCATCTATTCTTTAATGACAATTGAAGTTTAACAAATAATCTAAGCTTAAGTTTTGGACAAAAACGAGATTTATTATGCGAGAATATGAACAATTAAAGTTTTAATAACTATCCAAGTTTCAAGTTTCAGTAAGCTGAATTTCCTTTTCATTTGATCTTGTAAATAATACAAGTTTTAGTAATCTGAAATTTATTTTTATTTGCTACAAGTCGGCATGCAATTTTACTACCGTTCCATTTTATGTTTTTTACCTTATTGTCATGAAATACACAAGCAACCTATAGTAGTCCCAAAGGGAATACTAGAGGATGTTATTATAACAATAGATGCATGGGAGTATTTGATAGATTTTCTAGTTTTGTAATCTAGATCTAGATTGGGTGGTTATCCAGTATCCACTTATATTAGGCCAACCTTGGCTGGCCACAATGATGCTTATATAAGTTGTAGGAGAGGAAAAATGACAATCTCAATTATATAGAATATAAAAATTTAATCATTCATCCACTTGCACAGTCTACTGGTATTTTTGGAGAACTAAATTGTGAAGTCTTAAATATTGATACCTTGCTAATGCTTCAACCTATAACGGCCCTATATGATATAGAGAATAACACCGATTAAGATCAAGTCATAACATACTTTTTCCATGGAGAATCCTCACATCCTCCTCTAGAATATCCACTTGTAGGTAGCAAGAAGAATCATGTCAAAAAAATAGAGGTAGCACCTGGTAGAGTGTTGAATATTGATAATGAGTTGTTAACTGTTCAAGAGGATAAATTAAAGGAAATACTAGTCAAGCATCAAGCTGCTTTTGCATGAGACTACAAATACATGATGGGGATTTCACCTGAAGTCTGCATGCATAGAATATATTTGGAAGATAACATAATATCGGCAAGACAACCTCAAAGGAGGATGAATCCAATAATGAAGTAAATAGTCAAAGCTAAATTATAAAATATTTTGTCAACTAGATTAATTTATCCTATATCAGATAGTCAATGGGTATCACCTTTAGTGGTGGTGCCAAAGAAAATGGCAAGCGATAACTTTGTGTTGATTACACAATGTTAAATAAAGCCACTAGGAAAGACCATTTCCCTTCCAATTTATTAACCAAGTCCTTGACACCTTGGCAAGATGAAAATGCTTTTTATTCTTTGATGGGTTTAGTGGATATAATAAAATTCAAATATGGGATTAATATCAGAATAAAACCACTTTTACATGTCCATGGGGTACGTTTGCTTATCAAGTCTTACTGTTTGGGTTTTGTAATGCACCTGCCACTTTCCAACTAGTGGTGTTTAGTATATTTTTAGACATGGTTAAAGAGACTATGAAAGTATATATGGATGATTTTACCATTTATGGTGAAACGTTTGAAGAATCTATAGCTAATTTGAATAAAGTACTCAACTTTTATCAAGAAACAAACATGTCCCTTAGTAAAAACAAATATTTTATGTTAATGCAAGAAGGGATAGTGTTAAGACATCATATCTCTATAGAAGGGATTAAGATAAATGAATAAAAAATTTAAGTAATAAAAAATCTACCTACTCTCCAAACTCAGAGCAATGTCCATAGTTTTCTAGGCTCTACTGGATGCTATACGCGGTTTATCCAAGATTTTAGCAAAACTGTCAAACCTCTGCATACACTGTTGACCAAAAATGTTGAGTTTATTTGGACCAGTGAGTATGAGCAAGAATTTTAGATTTTAAAGAAAAATTTGACCACTTCTCCTATTCTGAGAGGTCCTGATTGGAACCTCCCCTTTCATATTTACATTGATTCATCCAATAATTCTATTGGGACAGAACTAGGATAGAAGGATGGAGATGAATTTTATGCCATCTATTATATTGGTAAACATCTTACGGGTGCTGAGTTCAACCATATTGTCATGGAGAAAGAGTTCCTTGCAGTTTTTCATGCTATCAATAAATTTTGCCACTACCTTACAGGTTATAATTTTTTATGCACACATATCATACAACCATCAATTTTCTAATGAATAAACCTATAATGAGTGGTAGAATTATTAGATGGTTTTTGCTTTTTTATGGGGTACCGAAAATCACACGTTAAAAACACTCATGCAAATCCAGAATATTTCATCTATTAATCTAAAAATGCATACATAAACAGCCTGCAGGCTTTACAATGACCAGTGCTCGGCTTGGTCTTCTCACTTCCACACTCTGTGTGCAATCTCCGATCCACCCCGACTAATACATTAAACTGGGTTTTTATAGAGGCCCCAATCCTCTGAAACGTTCTTCCCGAACATGGGTTCACCAACCTGATTAATTACAAAGACTAGGTTTTTAAAGAGGCCCCGACCCTCTGAAACATTAACACAAAAATTGGGACACCAACCCGATTTAATACCCCACTCCGCACGGCCTCTATCACTGTCGATTCCATCAAAAAACCCTGTGCAACCCATCCTCTTTGTCTCCTATTCTCCTGGGTAATCACCCGCTTTAACTGCACCTTGGTGCCACGTGTCGTCTTTGAAAGGTCCTCGAAAATACCGCTTGTCGTGATTTTATCGCCATCTCCTTCTCCTTCTTCACCTTATTCTCTCTTCGCCGCAATATCGTGACATGTCACGATATCGTGACGTTCTGGCCTTTCTACGCTCTTTTGCACTTTTGGTCGCGATATCATGACATGTCGCGATATCGTGACATGTCGCGATATCGCGACCAACTCCCGCATTGCCTCGGTTTTCCTTTCGTTGTCACGATATCGCGACGTCGCAATATCACGGCAAAAACCTTTGACTTTGCCTTTGCCTTTTGGTTATCACGATGTCGCGACAAAAACCTTCGCCTTCGCTTTTTTGTTGTCGCGATATCGCGACAAAAACCTCCGCCTTTGCCTTTGCCTTTTTGTTGTCACGATATTGCGACAAAAACCTCTGCCTTCGCCTTCTGGTCCAACTTCCACCTTCGCCTTTGCCTTCGCCTCCTGGTCGTCGTGACATCGTGAAGAAATTGCCCTCATGCCTTAGTTCCCAAATAACGTCGCGATATCACGACGTTGCGATATCGCGACGTCGCAAAATCGTGCCAAAACTTCCCCCCTACCTTGGCTTCCAAATAACGTCGCGATATCACGACGTCGCGATATCACGACGTCGCGATATCACGACAAAAATTCTGCCTTGCCTTGATTCGCTCTTTTGAAAACACAAATACTTAGAAATAATTAGTTTGATGCAAGATTTATCTGTTGTCGTCGGATGCTCCTACATCAGACACCCGGGGTAAATGGAGAAGTGACCTTCACTTCTGTGCTATTCGGTCCGCATTTCTTGTAACAGCTCCAAATGTGCACCTGCCTCTGTAGCCCGCTTAAACCTCGTCTCCTGGCAAAAATATTTTTTGCCTTCTACCAAACAAATTTTGGCACTGCTGCACACCTTCTCGTCCACTGCCTGTAATGGCTTTAATTTGTGGCACACTCCATCTTTCATCAAGGAGTACGTATTTGCATGACCATCATGCACTGCACTCCGATCAAACTGCCATGGCCTTCCTAACAGCAAATGACAAGCATCCATGGGGAAAACATCACACAGGACATCATCCTGGTATCTCTCAATCTAGAACGTGACTAAGCACTATTCATGGACCCATGCTCTGTGGTCCTTCCGCAACCATGCAATCCGGTATGGATGCGGGTGTCTCCTCCTCTCCAGATGTAACTTAGCAACCATCTCCTCGAAGACTAAGTTATATGTACTTCCATTGTCTATAATAACATTACATACTTTGCCTAAACTTTTGCACCGTGTGCGGAACAGGCTTCTCCTCTGCTCTGGTTTGTCTTCCTCAATCAACATGGTTCTCCTCACGATCATTGCTTCTCCTCTCTCAGCTTCTTCAGAATGTTTAGACTCAGCATCTTCCTCTGCCACAGCAGCTCTGGCAGGACCCACATGTTTCTTGTTCACCCTCTCGGGGTGCTGGGGACACTCATATGCCCGATGTCCCTCTTCTCCACAGTGGAAACATGTTCCCCGAAACACTCCTCTTCCATACCCACGTCTAGATCTACCTCTTCCCCTTGGGTAGCCATTGTTCTGAACTTGGGGTTTGGGTTCCTCATCTTCCTTCTAATCCCGGCTGCTGCTAACCTCTTCTTTCTTCTCCTCTTTTCCTTCATCTTTTCTTCCACCAGTATTTCCTCCATGTCCTCTTCCTCTTTGCTTGCTCTCAAACCTTCTATTCAGTTTTTCTTCAACCTTTAGAGCAAACTGGTAAGCATCTTCAATGGTGCTCACCCGAACTAGGCTCAACTCTTCCTGGATACTGGGTCTCAACCCATTAATATAATGGACCACCTTCTCCTTGCTTGCTTCTAAATGGCCAGTTCTGATGGAGATCTTATAAAACTCCTTCGTGTATTCTTGGACAGTTTTGTTCATCTGTCTCAAACTCTGCATTTTCCTCAGCAGATCCAGTTCATAATCTGCAGGAATAAACTATCTTTTTAATTTTTCTACCATCCGTTCCCATTTTGTTATTCTCTCTTTTCCTCTTCTGTTCTGCTCCAGCTGTACCCCCTTCCACCATATGCTGGCATGACCCTTCAACTTGGTCTTGGCAAATCTGACCCTCTCAAGATCTTCAACTTCTTCATACTCGAAGTATTCTTCCAGATCATTGATCCAGTCGATCAATTCCTTCGGATCCAGGTTCCTGGAATATGTGGAAACTTCCATCTTCGACCTCTTCCCAATATGGGATATGGCTTTGTACAGTCTGGCTTGTGCCAAATCTATAGCCTCTTCTTCTTCTTCAGACTGATTTTCTTCTTCATCCACTTCGTCCTCACTGTCATCATCTCTTCTTGGTTCGTGCCCTTTGCGTAGTTCTTCTTGTAGGGCCTGAACTTGATACTGCAAAGCTCAGAAATCTTCTGCTGTCGTCATGCCTCTCCCACCAACAGGGTTTCTTATCGGAGGCATTCTACTCACTTTCTCATGAGCCTTCCCATAGATCTTGGTGTAACTGCCTCACGTCCGACGATTTGTTACACACTCAGGAACTTCGAGCTCTGATACCACTGATGGGGGACCAAAAATCACACGTTAAAAACACTCACGCAAATCTAGAATATTTCATCTATTAATCTGAAAATGCATACATAAACAGACCGTAGGCTTTATAATGACCAACGCTCGGCTTGGTCTTCTCACTTCCACACTCTGTGTGCAATCTCCGATCCACCACCCCGACTAATACATTAAACTGGGTTTTTATAGAGGCCTCGATCCTCTGAAACGTTCTTCCCGAAAATGGGTTCACCAACCCGATTAATTACAAAGACTAGGTTTTTAAAGAGGCCCCGACCCTCTGAAACATTAACACAAAAATCGGGACACCAACCCGATTTAATACCCCACTTCGCATGGCCTCTATCACTATCGATTCTGTCAGAAAACCCTATGCGACCCATCCTCTTCGTCTCCCGCGCTCCTGGGTAATCACCCGCTTTAACTGCACCTTGGTGCCATGTGTCGTCTTTGAAAGGTCCTTGAAAATACTGCCTATCGTGGTTTTCCCGCCATCTCCTTCTCCTTCTTCACCTTCTGCTCTCTCCGCCGTGATATCGCGACATGTAGCGATATCGCGATGTTCTGGCCTTTCTATGCTCTTTTGCACTTTTGGTCATGATATCGCGACATGTCACGATATTGCAACCAAATCTTGCCTTGCCTCGGTTTTCCTTTCACTGTCGCGATATCGTGACAAAAACCTTCGCCTTTTGGTTGTCGCGATGTCACAACAAAAACCTCTGCCTTTGCCTTCGCTTTTTGGTTGTCGCGATATCACGACAAAAACCTCCGCCTTCGCCTTCGCCTTTTGGTTATCGTGATATCGCGACAAAAACCTTCACCTTCACCTTCTGGTCCAACTTCCACCTTCGCCTTTGCCTTCGCCTCCTGGTCATCACGACATCGCGACGAAACTGCCCTCGTGCCTTAGTTCCCAAATAACGTCGCGAAATCGCGATGTCGCGAAATCGCGTCGAAACTTCCCCCCTGCCTTGGATTCCAAATAACGTCGCGATATCGTGACAAAACTTCTGCCTTGCCTTGATTCCCTCTTTTGAAAACACAAATACTTATAAAAAATTAGTTTGATGCAAGATTGCTCTGTTACTGTCGGATGCTCCTGCATCACTTTTGTAGGAATTTGATGTAACCATTGTTGAAAAACCTAATAGGGATAATGTTGTTGCATATTTTCTCCCTAGATTAATATCTCAAGACCACACTACCATTGAAGATCAATTTTTGGATGAGCATCTCTTTGCTCTTAATGAACAAATTTCATGGTACATAGATATGGCTAATTACTTAGACATAAATAAAATATCATCTGCACTCTCAATTTGAGAAGCTCAAAATTTGATTGAGAAGAGTGCAACCTTCTCATGGATTGATGAATGCCTATTTAAAACTGGGTCTGATAAAATCATGCATAGGTGTGTTACAAAAAATAGCAACACAAAATTTCTAAAGGCTTGCTATGATGAACTATGTAGTGGGAATTTTGTAGTAAGGAGAACTGCATTTAAAAAAACTACAAGTTGGGTTTTTTTGGCCTTCTTTATTTAAATATGCAGCCAAACATGTTAACTAGTATGATTAATATCAAAAAACAGGTAGGCCAAATCTTTAATTTGAGATACCACTTCATCCCCATGTGCATATTGATAGTCAATGACATCATCCACATATCACCACATATCCACAAAAATTCTTGCATCTATTGGCTAAGGACTCTTGTGTCGCCGATCAACCCCACCATAACTCACATTGATATTAACACTACACAAGATCTTCATGGTTTATTTTCCCTACCAGATTCACTGTGACCATCCTTACCACCATTGACTAATCCACCCCTCTATTGGAAATTTTGAGTTAGTTGTGTTGTCATTGATGTCAAGAGTCAGTTTCAGGAATCAGTGCAAGACTTGGCAAAAGAAGGGTTAAAATATTTATATTTTAAGCCCAAGTGATTTGGTTAAGATCTCCACATGATTGGTCAAAAGGACAGTTAAATACCCTGAAGCAAAGGCCTAAAAGGGATAATATTATAATATTCATTATTATAATATAAATGTGGTCAGAAAATGTCTAAAGACAAAAGAGGAAAACACCTAGGCCCAATGGAAATAATATTATAATATTTCATTATAATATTAAAAGTTTAATTATGCCAAAGGTAGTTTATAAATAATTTATAATATTTATATTATAAATTTATTTAGAAAATAATATTTTATATAACCCAAAGCTGGGTTGGGCACCAAAAATAATTTAATTTTTATAATCTCTGCCGATGTGGGAGAGAGGGAGGCATATGGTATAAATACCATAGCACTTCCCCCTAAAAATACAAGTCTCCAAAATTAATTCATGCATGCGAGTTTAGAGTGAATGCGAAATATTTTCGTGAGCAAGCAAAGGACAAAGGCTATAGTTTTTATGTGCCCCCAAAATATGTGGAATTCAAAGTGTTAAAGGCGGAAGGGTCAAATAACCAACAAGTGGTTGGGCTAGTGGAGAATCCAATGTGAGAGAAGAGTTTGGAATGTAGAGGTGCTACGTTCAATTCCTACCAACGACATGGGACAAAGCATTTTTAGCTTTTGGCGGGCATGGAGAAGTCAAAGTTCCCTAGGCACCTTTGACTCCCATGTGAGTGCTTAGCTCACACGACAACAAGAAAGGGTAAAAGAGACTAATCAACAAACTAGGGGTAATCAAGGTATTGTACCTTCCCCATCAGTCATATTCAATCATAAACCTAGGTTGTTTCAGTTAATTCACCTTCCCCACTAATCCAACAAAAGACTCAATGAATCAATCAATCAAGCACTTTGCCTTGCCATCAAGACTTTGGTATGGTTTTATCAATACCAGCAAATAATAAATTGACACATCAACTACTAGGTTCAAAATTTTGTATCCTTTTGTTAATGGTTGCACCCTTTACCTCACATTCACGTCTTACAACACATAAATTTCTAGGTTCAAAAGGTTGTATCCTTTTATCAAAGGTTACGCCCTTTGCCTTGCATTCACACAAATCAATTGTGAATTTTAAAAGGTTGTATCCTTTTATCAAATTTTGCACCCTTTACCTTGCATTCACATCTCAGAACACATCAATTTCCAAGTTTAAAAGGTTGCACCCTTTGCCTTGTGAAAGCACGAGGATACGGAAGCAAAAAGGGAAAGCTAACATGCGATATGCAAACAAAGAAACCGAACTTAGCGCTAAATCCTAAAAACTTGAAAGTGCATGAAAAGAGGGAAAAGCATGATCGAATCGAACTGAAACAAATGTGAATCAAAAGAGGACAGCCCTTTTATTGATGTGTTTCAAACTCGGTTACAATGCGCATCCTCCCCTTCCAAGGGCTAGGAGCGTTCAAGCATTCTTTCTAATTACATCCATGGGCGCCTTTCCTTCTTCCGCGTGCCCACATGTAAAATGGACGGACCAAATGTCGCCGCCGCTTGCGTTGATGAATCTGGACTCCTCGCTGCTCCTCCGATGTCCAAACCCTACGTTCAAAAAGAACAAGAAATGATCAGTAGCACCTGCGGATGGAACAAAGCATGCAATCCCCAAGCCTACGCTAAATGAATGAGAAAAATGAATTAAACTATGATCAAAACAAGTCCAAATGCTATGAAAATTTGATAGGGGTATCAAGATATCACCAGAAGGGCACTGCAAAAAGAACAGTCGAGAAATTCCTCGCCGTTTTGAATTCGTTTCGGGGCGGGACGAATTCGCCTGCAACAAAACGCCGAAAAGGTACTGTCCCAATGTCCTGCCTCGGAAGCTCCAAAAAACCTGCAAACTTGGGGTTAGCTAATTGGGGGCATTTTGGGAAGACCCAGATGGTCGGATTTTCCCAATTTGACCTCCATCAATGGGAATTTGATGTTGCTTATCTGCAAGTTAGTGAGAGCGAAAACGTGATAGCATAATGGCAATTAGTCAAAACGAAATGAAATCAAAATTGTAGACTACCTAAACAACATAGAAATCAAATGCAAGAAATGAAAATGACCGAAAGCAAAATCTGCTACAGATTCCCAATCATTCCTAAAAGGGGCGATTAGGCCTGTGGCAGTGTGGGGCGCCCTGGCGGGCCACCCACCGTTTGGGGCCTGATTTCGGCACCAATCCACTTGGGATGGGTCCAAAATCCCTTACAAGGTGTTGTCGACAGATTGGGTGGTATTCTATGGCCAAATGTTGGGTTTTGGGCTCAAGATTCATCCTCTCAAAAGTCACCCAATGACCTCCCCTCTAAAGGAGATCAAGGATGTGAAAGGTGCAAATCCAAAAGGTGTGAGGCGTGTAAATAAAATGGCAGCACTTCGTTGCTCTAAAATGCTCCTACTCTGTATATTTTGGGGTGAGGAAACTCACCAATTTATAGACCTAGGAGGCCTCTTGAAATGGGCATGCAGGGGCGCCACATGGCAGCCATGCCCTCCCAGGGGGAAGGAGATTCCTCCCTGAATTGGGACTTCATGACTGACCTTGCAGATGCCTCTAACGCTCAAAAATGCTCACCCATACTCCCATGCGATGAAGGAAGCGTTGGGTGGCGGATCCGAGCTGCCATTTGTCAAGATTTGAATTTTTGCCCATCAAACCTGCAATTCGCCCCACCCTAGAGCGAATTCAGAATTCATCCCTGGGAGGGGCGAATCCCAGATTGAATTCGTCCCAGGGTGGGACGGATACTTAGCAAAGTGCCTGAAGGTGCCAAATTGACCTCTGACCTTCCAAAACTATTGTGAGAGTGGTTAGGACCACTGTTTGACCTCTGGGGGCTGCCCTTGGGGCTGTGTGTGTCAAAGCGATCAGTGTTTGCAGTCACATAATCGGATTGGTGTTGTTTTGGTGTCTACAGATGCCCCTTTTTGGGATGCATTGTGCATGGCGCAGCGTCGAGCAAAAATAGATAACCAAAGCACTAATGATTAGGGTTTCTTAGTAACCTAACCAAATTTTGATGCCCCAAGTATGGAAAGGGCATGCATTCTTGAATCCTTGCTTCTAATGAGCGAAGGAACTCAATTCAAGTGTTAACCTTTTTCGGTGAGGTGTTACTTGAGCTTGGACATTGATCAGTCATGAATAGGCAAAGGGCGCAACCTTTTGTCTATGGGAACCTTGAGTTCATGATTCATGAATGCCAAGTGATTGATCAGCTTGTGATTATTGCTTGTTTACTGCCCCAAGCAGGGGCGTGATTGTCTTTGTCAATGATTCTTTGAATGCATGCCATTTCCATAATTGGGTGTGTATTTGTTGATTGGTGACTAAGTGTGACTACCCCCTCAAGCGACGAATCGATGAGGGAATGACCTTCATGAGAAAAGCGACGAGTCGCTTGACCCAAGATGACTTGTGCAAAGGTGCCTTTAGATTCTTATCCTTGAACGTGTGTGCAGTTTTTCGACATTTAGACCTATTTTTGGTGGGTGTTAACCCTTTTGGCGACGCCGTTTGGAGCTAAAATTGTCAAAAATCCGTCTTCCCGTGGAGCGGTCCGGCCATGGTAGCCTTCTTAGGGAGTAGGATAGTGACAATTTGTAACCCCAATGTCTATTTTGGATGCCAAGAATGTCAGGCGCGAAGGCGCCTTCATTCGGCAATGTTATTACTTATTTTTGGGTGGGTTTTTGACCCTTTTGGCGATGTCGTTTGGGGATGAAATTCTCAAAAATTCATCTTCCCGTGGAGCGGTCCGGCTATGGTAGCCTTCTTAGGGAATAGGATAGTGAGGATTTGTGACCCCGACATCTATTTTGCATGCCCGGGATGTCAAGTGCCAAAGCACTCTCATCGGGCAAGTTTATTAGCTGTTTTGGTGCATTTTTGTTCAATTTTTGTTGTTTTTTGAAATTTTTGCCCTGAATTCATTCTGGGGTGGGACGAATTCCAGCTTAGTATTCATCCCAGGGTGGGACGAGCGCTAACCAGAGTGCTCATCCTATGGGGGATGAATATAAGCTAAAAAGGCTTATTTAAAGGCCAAAACTAGGGTTTGGGCTCATTTGCATCTGAATTTTCTTGCGATTTGGAGCTCTGGGGAGGAGGAGGTTAATTCTGCGAAGCGAAGCGCTGCCGAATTTCTCTCGACATCATGAGTGCACAAACCGGATCGAGCGGCGGAGCCGAAGCGAGACCAGTAAGTGCTCCTTTAGTGTTATTGCTTTTGTTATGTGTTTTCGAAATTGCAAGTTATTTGTTTTATTTTTCTTTTGTGATGCTGTTTTCTCAAAATTAAAATGGAAACCCTAAAAACTGAACTGAACACAAACCAAGACTTTAGCTAAAAATTGAATGGAGGACGTAGCTAAAACCTAGGTGAAAAATCTTTATTTTTGCTTTTAACTAAAACCCTAGGATAAACGGAACGAAAAACCCTAGTTTTTTAGGCTGAGCTTGTCAGTTTTAAAACGTAGGTGAAAACCCTAGGTTAAAAACTATTATTTTAATTTTGTGTTGTTTGTACAGACTTTTTAAACTGAAAATACAGAAATCCCGAGACTGACAACTGTATAAACCTTAGGACTAACAAATTAATTTTTTTAAGTTTTTCGTTTTGTTTTTTAAATTTATCAGTTAGGATTAGAAACCCTAGAACTGACAAATTAATTTTTGTAAAAATTTTGTTTTGTTTTTAAATTTATCAGTTAGGATTAAAACCCTAGAAGAAAAAAAAATTTTTTTTAAAAATTTTTTTTTTTTTTAAATTTATCAGTTAGGATTAAAAACCCTAGAACTGACAAATTAATTTTTGTAAAATTTTTTTGTTTTTTTTTAAATTTATTTAAATTTTTTTTTTTTTTTTTATTTTTTTCATGATTTTAATGTTTTTGTGTTGTTTTCTTTTGCAGGTTGTTAAGAGCCGGTACCGTGTATCTACTGCTTTTGCTGAAGCATGGGGGCGCTAACTGTGGCTGACTGGGATTGGCTTGATGCCCTTGGGCTCAAGCAGGTGGCTCGACTGGAGCCTGTGGTCGGGGATCGGGCCTATCTGACGGCCCTGATCAACCTGTGGGATCCCTGGACCAACACCTTCCATATCCCAACAGGGGAGATGACAGTGACCTTGGAGGATGTCTATCGGCTTCTACGGATTTCGATAGATGGACTACCGATCAGAACGTCATCGCGTGACCAGCGGACAACTATACTGATACGATGCTTCGGGCACGGGGAGGAGCTGGGCGTGGAGAGCCCAGTGGAGATGGTAGAGGTTGACTGCCAGATGGGTGGGATTCTGGTCCGATGGTGGCTGGAGAGGGGGGTGTTGGGAGTGAGGCACGCATTCCTTATGGGCCTCATTTCCAACATTCTGCTACCTGACTCGTCAGGTGTGAGGTTCCCATGGAACCTACTGGATGTGGTTTGGCGACTAGTAGAGTGCCCGACGAGGCACCGCTGATCATGAGGTGGGGGCAGACATTGTTGGCACAACTTTATGGTGAGTTGTACGAGGTCCGCTGCTAGAGGCGAAAGGGTATTAGCTGCAGCTATCTATTGTAGAGTTGGGCTTGGCAACACATAGCGGTGGAGAGGCCAGCCGGGTTACCATGGATGACTCAAGTGGAGATGGAGGATAAGGAGATAGGTTATGCGATGCTGTGGCGGCAGTCGAGGAGCAGGGATAGAGTCGATGGTGGGTAGGTGTCGTAGGGCACTATGTCGATGCCTTCACTGGTCTTGCTCTAAGGGAGGTGTTCTGGCGCCCTTATCAGGATTGTCCAGCCTAGAAAGGCTGGAGAGTGGCTCCGATGGGTACATAGGGAGCGATGGCTGATCGGGCGACATGGGACCGAGCATGAGTTCTTCCCTTACAGTCGGGTGACACGATAGTTTGGGGTGCGCCAGGGGTTTCCTGGTGAGCCCATGGTCTATCGATGTCGGGGGGACGAGAGAACTCTGGATCGACCCATCATCGCGCCACTAGGTGAGGACTCAGATGCGATGATCGACGTCCCAGACGTGGATGACATCGGGACTACCGTAGAGTACGACCAGTGGTGGGTACTACGACGATGGCGGGGAGAGGGGCCACTGGGAGGCATGGAGGGAGAAGGGGGGGAGGGTGCCGAGGCACCAGGAGATGCTTGGGGAGCTCCTCGAGAGGATGCAGATATGGTGGAGGTGGAGGATGAGGATGTGGATTTAGGGGTTCCGGATCAGCCAGAGATGTAGGACATCACGGAGCAGTGGGAGCTAGAGTAAGCTATTGTTCTAGATATTCCCATGCCTCAAGCGATGGAGGACATGGAGTCCGGGTTACGCACTGAGAATGCATGGTTGGTAGAGCTACTACGGAGGCAGGATGAGGAGTTGGGGGAAGCTTTGCAGGAGAGGGATCTCCTACGGGCTCAGTAGAGAGGGGAGAGCGCATTCGCTGCACACCATGGGGGATGGGGACACCAAGCCGCAAAGAGAGAGATCTTCTACGGATGCAGCTAGCGCAGTGCGATGATGCAGTAGCTTACTACCATCGATGGGAGACAGAGTGGTTGCGACGGGAGGCAAGTTGGTCTCGACGGGAGGCAGATTGGTCTCGACATCGGTTGGATATGGAGGGAGAGATTATCCAGCTTGGTGGGCGGTTACCTGAGCCCTCGGGAGGTGGCTCTTCATGCCAGATGAGGGACAGTGGTACTGAGCAGTCAACATCATCTCGTCATAGGTGATTGGATGAGGGAGGCGATAGCAGGCGTGATGCGGGGGCTAGCAGTAGCCACCCTGAGGGGTCCCATAGGACCCACACCATGAGGGGTAGTTCCCATCGCACCGATCCTGCATGATCATGGTGGCCGATGCCTTAGGCTGGGTGGTTTTGGGATTTTGGATTTTGTTGCGGGGTCAGAGGACCAACTCTTTGTAGCCTACGAGCATTTTTGATGATATATATATACAGACTTGATTTTGTTTATGCGCATGTCATGATTAGATGTTATGCATGATGATTGATGAATATGGATGTATGCATGTGAATTTATAGTGATGAATGCATATGTTGTTGATGAATGCAGATGTTTCTAATTTATATGATATGCAAATGGAATGGATGGATTAAATTTGTGATGTTTGGTAGTCGCACCATAGACTGTGCAGAACTTTATGGCTTTTTGTCCTAGGCGATTGCTACGGTGAATAGCTTTATAGGCATACATGGTTTTTTTTTTTTTTATGGCGAGACTAAAATATAGCAAGTTGGTTTCAAATGTAGTTAAGGTTTTCTGAGACTCAGATGTTTTAACTAACTAGCCATGATTGTACTTTATCTCACAAGACTTTTGAACAAGGTATGAATCGGACTTGTTTTGGACCAAGTTATTTCACATCCCTGTGTGTGCAATTGGGTTCATTTATGTGGTGTTGGTCAGGATACCGCCAGTGCCAGATAGGCTATCAACCAAACCTGTACTGAGGATCACCTGATTAGCTCCACTAACTCCTTTGTTGTATTTAGTCAGATTAATCTATGGTGCTATCATAGGATACCATAAGCTAGCTCATCCACATGCAAACATTGATCTGCACACAAGTTAATGTGGCAGATATATCGTCATGCGGGAGGTTTACCACCGGTGACCGATAGGCTATCAACCAAACCGGTACCGAGGTTTGCCTCATGACCTGTCAGAATGCTGAGAGTTCCAGGGATTCAAGTTCAACTCCCTTCTTTTCTTCAATTGTATTGGGATACTTGCTCTTTTGTAGTGATAAAAATCACTTGTTTATTTTTGTATTATATTTTTCTTTTGAGCAAGGGATTAGGATGTGGAGTGACGAGAATCACTATTGTTTGTGCCTTTTGATGTGTGCACTTTGGGATATCAAATTTTGGAGTTTTGAATTTTGCAAATTGTTCTGATGTTTTGCAATTTTTTTTTTTTGAGAACTTTTGGGATTCTTGGGGAATTGGGTAGGGAGGATGCTTGTCCTTTTGCCAACTCTCAGCATTCTTGGGGTCATTCGCACAGGGGGATGAGCAAGATAACCATTTCACTTATGGTGACCTGGATTGCTTTGCAGGTGTCATCTTTCATTCACACAACTTGGGAATGTTTTATGTGTTTGAATTTGTGCTGGGATGCTACGTAACAAGGTGTGATCCAAGTAGAATTCTACCTGCGTAAAATCTGTCTGACTTGGTACAGTATGTGGCTAGACAGCTAATGACGACTGAATGACGAAAACTCTCGATACATTAGGAACAACTGACTATGATGTGGGAGAATAATGTGAGTGGCGGTTATAGGCGATGAGCTATTTGATAAAGCGAAAAAATGTGGAAGATGATGGTTGCTGCCAAGTAATGACAGTCTATGGTGCTTTGACCTTTATGACCACAAATATGCACTGTATGGATGTGATGCTTAATGCAGCTATATGTTTTTGTATTTTTGATGGATTGATTTGTGTGGATATGCAGATGAGATGCAAAAAACTCTTTACTGTTATGATGATTTTTGCGTATGCATGGAAATGAGATGCAACTTTTGGTTATTTGTGATGATTTTATTGATTTTTTTTTGAATTTTTCTTGTTTTTGACCAAGCGATTATGGGAATCCTTGGAGCCTTTTGGGTTGACCAAGCGATTATGGGAATCCTTGGAGCCTTTTGGGTTGACCAAGCGATTATGGGAATCCTTGGAGCTTTTTGGGTTGACCAAGCGATTATGGGAATCCTTGGAGCCTTTTGGGTTGACCAAGCGATTATGGAATCCTTGGAGCTTTTGTTGACCAAGCGATTATGGAATCCTTGGAGCTTTTGGGTTGACCAAGCGATTATGGGAATCCTTGGAGCATTTTGGGTTGACCAAGCGATTATGGGAATCCTTGGAGCATTTTGGGTTGACCAAGCGATTATAGGAATCCTTGGAGCTTTTTGGGTTGACCAAGCGATTATGGGAATCCTTGGAGCATTTTGGGATTGGCTGCTTTAGATATGGAATGGTCGCAAATGACTGATGTTCAAGGGTTCTAATTCCTTGATTCCATCAAGAGAGGCTAGCCGGTATGTTCCAGGTCCTATTTTGCTATCAATTACATAGGGACCTAACCAATTTGCCGTGAACTTGTCCCTTAAATGGGACGGCAAACTAGAGTTCTGTTGGTTTTCCTTTAAGACCAAGTCACCAATCCGAAAGTCCCTTAGGTGAACTTTCATGTTGTATGCTTTCTTAAGTCGCTCTTGATAGATACGTAAATGCTCGAGAGCATTAACGCGTCATTCATCAAGCAACGTAAGCTGGTCTAACCGGGCCTGCCACGCAGTGTCATCATCGATGAACTCTTGCATTGATATGCGCAGGGAGGGAATCTCCAACTCGAGAGGCATGACTGCCTCGGAGCCATACACGAGCGAAAATGGAGTTGCCCCAGTGGGCGTCCGAATGCTAGTGCGATAAGCCCACAGGGCAAGTGGGATCTGAATGTGCCAATCCTTATGACTTTCTCATGATCTATTTTTTAAGGATAGCAACTAGCATTTTGTTTGACGCCTCTGCTTGCCCATTTGCCTGCGGATAATAGGGTGTCAAAAAACTGTGCTGAATTTTGTACTTTGTGGTCAAAGCATGCACATCTTTGTTCTTGAATGACGTCCCATTATCCAAGATTATCTTGGATGGAATACCAAAATGACATATGATGTTATGCAAAATGAACTCCACAATGCGGGGTCCGATCGTAGAGGTTAGCGGAACCGCTTCCACCCACTTGGTGAAGTACTCTGTGGCCGTTATGATAAAAGTGTGATGGTCGGATGACGCAGGGGAGATCTTTTCGATGAGATCTAAGCCCCACTACAAAAATGGCCAAGCCGATTGGATCGGTTGCAAGGCCTGGGAAGGTACGTGTGTCAAATTAGCATGATGTTGACACTTCATGCACTTCCGCACATATGCGCAACAATCTCGCTCTAAATATGGCCAATAATAGCCCATGCGAAGAATGCGCTTGGCGATGGCCATACCGCTGAAGTGGCCACCGCATGTACCATCGTGCGCTTGGGCGATCGCCCAAGTGGACTCTTGCTGGTCCAAGCACCGAAGGAGGATCCCTTCATAGCTACGATGGTACAAAATGTCCCCTAACAAGACATACTTTGCCGCTTTCTGCTTGAGTGCTCATTTTGTGGCATGCGTCAATCCAAGCGGGAGATTACCTAACTTGAGGTAGTCCCTGACGGGGGAATACCAATCCTGCTGATCAGAAGCCTCGATGGTATGAACAGCCAGTCCCTCTTGAAGTTCATCCCTAGCAAAAGCTGAGTGGGAGAGAACTTGCAAGAATAACGTTGTATTGCTATTAAGGGGAGTAGGGGAGAACAAGGACCCCCAGTTGGCATGTTTCAGATGATCGTGGATTCGAGAGAACCGGTCCATGGATGGCTCAATCTGGATCAAGTGGATTCCTGGCATTAAATCGGAGCTTGCTCGCTCCATCACTGATTGCGATAGTGTTTTGACTTGAATGGTTGTCATATCACCAGAAAGGTCTTGCGGGATTAACGACCCCAAAGAGGCCATAGTGTCCACAAAATGATTCGATGATCGAGGGAGTGCCTCGATGTCGTACCATTCAAGCTTTGCCAAGAATTTGTCCACAAGGGCTTTGTAGGCCTGTAGAACTGGGCATTTGCATTGGAATACCCCTTTGACTTGATTGACGATTAACAATGAATCACCAAAGATGTTCAATCATTTAATGTTCATGGTGATTGTTGTCTGAAGACCTATGAGCAAGGCTTCATACTCTGCATTATTGTTGGTGCATGGGAAATTTAATTTAAATGACAGGGGCATAGGAGCGCCCTGCGGTGTGAAGAATACTATTCCCATGCCACCACCTTGCTCACATTTAGAACCATCAAAAAATAGGGTTATGTCGGCCTGTGACTCAGGCTCGTCAGAATCTGGTGATTCTGAGACATGGAAGACCCCATCATCGGGTAGTTCTATGACCAGAGGCTGATCGTCTTCGAGAGGAGCCTCTGCTAGTTGATCGGCTATGACCTATCCTTTTATGGATTTTTGTCCAATAAACTCTATGTCAAATTCCATCAACAACATGATCCATTTCGTCGTGCGACTACTATGATAAGTACGACTCATCATGTATCGCAATGGATTCTCCTTAGACACAACATACGTCTTGTTGCTCAAGCATGTAATGGCACAGCTTTTTGGTAGCAAACACCACTGCCAAGCAGAGTTTCTCAACGTATGCATAGTTAAGTTCATAGCTGACCAGGGTGCGGCTAAGATAGTAAGTAGCCTATTCTCTATGAAGTTCATTCTTCTAGGCTAACATGGCTCCCAGTGCCACCTCAATAGCTGAGATGTATAAGTAGAATGACACTCCTGGTCTAGGTGGTGCCAATACTGGCGATGAAGCCAAGTATTGTTTGATGTCATCAAAGGCTGACTGGCACTCGTCATCCTAGTGAAATGCTACCCCCTTGTGCAACAACTTGTTCATTGGTCGGCACTTGTCAGATAGCTGCGCTATGAAGCGCTTGATCGACGTGACCTTTCCTTGCAAGGCTTCGAGCTGCTTGATGGTAGTTGGGGGAACCATTTCAAGGATTGCCTTGACTTTGTTTGGGTCCACCTCGATGCCTCATTTTGAGACTATAAAACCCAAGAGCTTTCCAGATGTGATGCCAAAAATGCACTTCTTGGGATTCAGTCTGACTTTATGCTCCATGAGGCGATCGAGGATCTTGCTTAAGTCACCGAGATGATCCGGGCGCAAAAGAGATTTGGCCAACAAATCATCCATGTAATCTTCCAAAGTCTTGTGCATGTAATCATGGAAGATGTATGTCATGGCACGTTGGTAGGTGGCGCCAGCATTTTTAAGGCCAAAAGGCATGACCTTATAGCAAAATGTTCCCCAAGGCATTGTGAACGCCATTTTGAGCTGGTCCTCGGGATTGATACAAATTTGATTGTATCCCGAGAAACCATCCATGAGGGAAAGCATTTCGTGACCCGTTGTAGCGTCTACCAATGCGTCGATGCTCGGCAAGGGGAAATCATCTTTAGGACTCGCTTTGTTTAGATCTCAAAAATCAGTGCATATGCGAATCCTCCCGTCAAGCTTCTTGATGGGCACCATGTTGGACAACCATGGTGGATAATCCACGCAGATGACAAACTGTGCATCCAACAACTTTTGCAATTCATCTTTGACCATTAAGGCCACTGTTGGGTGCATCTTGCATAGTTTTTGCTTAACTGGCTTGACTGTCGGATCAAGCGTTAGGTTATGCGTGACTAGCTACGGATCTAGTCCCGGCATATCTTTGTATGACCATGCAAAAACCTCCTTCTTCTCTTTGAGAAGGGCAATGTAGTCGGCTTGCTCTTCGGGGGATAAACTTACCCCCAGCTTGATGATCTATGGATTCACTGGATCTAAGCCGATGTCTACGTCAGTCGTCTCCTCGACCGACATGTGGGATCCGTCTTCCAACTGATGTGGAGTTGGGATCAAGTGGATATCATTTGCTGAGTTTAGATCATCGTTAGGAACCTCGGGTCCCTCTTCAGCATGGAAGATATCCTGAGTTGGCCCAGGGGTAAAATGAAGCATTTCATCGAAAGGCCAGTACTCGGATGGGGATGGAGGGGAATCGACGCGATCCCAGTCTATGGCATCTATGTCTAGATACAATGACTATGCCGGATCGGCCGGATTGTGGATGGGGGCGGTTAAATCAATGGAGATCATGTTGATGAAATGATTTTGGTCTCCATTACCGTAGGTGTGGTTACTCGGACATCTTGGATGCTCTTTATGCTCTGGATCTGGCTCTAGAGGGACGGGCACGAATGGATCGGCCCTATGTGCGGATAGGAAGATAGGGTCTACCCTCGACACTGATGTCACTATAGGGTCTCTGGGTGGAAGGTGTTCTTCGTATGCCCAGAGTAGCGGATCCAACACTTGGTCCCACCGTGCTGGGTCTACGTACCACTCATGCCCTGGCACTATGTTTAATTGTTCAAATATGTCATTAATCTCCAAGGGGCGCCGATGTTGCATCTATCGCATGTGATTAAGATATGCCATCTCTATTTCATCTTCATAATCACTATCGGAGATCCAAAGGCCTTCGTTGGCTCTGACTGCTTGCGGCATTAAAGGCTCGCCTTGCTCAAGCAAATTGATGTGGTCCCACCTAGGTTGTTCTGCTCTCCGCGAGGGGACTTGATGTTCTTGGAGCGGCGCTTGCTCGATGGGAGCATCCAGGGGGAACATTGTCAAGAGGCTTTCTTGATATTCATCCATGGGGATCACCTGTGAGTGATCGCTATCTGATTCGAAGGGGTCATACGATGCTGGTTCATATTCTGACTCGTCCTCCGAGGACCCTTCTTGACATTGTCTAGACCTTCCTTGAAAATGAGCTCTCGAGCTTTCTCCTCTCTCGAGCGAAGGGAAGGGATTGTTAGAGCCAACAAGGTTGATTGCCGTTAATGGGAGATAATCCCTCAATGTATATGTGGTGTTAGGGTTGGCATATGGATCTGATGCCAATCCCCCCTTGTTGCCTATCCCTAGGCCTTGCATGTTCTCCACCAAGATGTCCAAGGGGAGGGGGTGGTTAAACCCTACTCCTGACTTGTCGTATGGCATTTGGTATCTTGGTTGGCAAAGAACACGTATCCCTTGCTCATATCGGCCTAACCCATACCCGTGCCAATTGCATTGGCCAAGGTATCTCAGAGCAAAGTCTGGGTTAGACAAATAGTTGACATTTTCAGCAAAAGGCTCTTCATCTTCGTCCTCTTGCGTGCATGGTGCAACGCCATGATCAAGGCCCCCATACACAAAATTTGTCTGGTTCGGTGGGTAGCCTAGGGGAACAATGGTGCCGATGGGAAGGCGAGGTCTCCCCATGTCCTGCATGGACTCTAGTGCGGGTGTTGCTACAATATTCCACACCAGATACTCCCCCAGGCCCGTATTGGCCATTTCAACGGTGATCGTTGGCGGTTGAGGGGGAGGGAATGGAAGTTCTCCTTGAGTCCACTCCATGTCGGGTGGGCTAGAAGCCTCGACTTCCATCCGGCTAGGCATCTCCTCAGTAGAGATAGTTGATACTGATGGCAATGTCTCTTCCAAAGGTTTTGCCTCTTCCAGGGGTTCCTTCCCTTTATCTTTCTGTCTGGCCTCCATAGATGATGTCGTTGGTGGAGGACTAGACGATGAAGATGAGCCCGACTGGGATTTTGAAGAACTTGCTAATGGGGA
Source organism: Wollemia nobilis (assembly GCA_028583015.1). Classification (NCBI taxonomy): domain Eukaryota; kingdom Viridiplantae; phylum Streptophyta; class Pinopsida; order Araucariales; family Araucariaceae; genus Wollemia; species Wollemia nobilis. Next base: position 20,403,332 of record JAQPPZ010000521.1, read on the forward strand.
TGCCTACGGAATCAGACCCTATTTAGATGGATTTAACTAAAAATCCAAATGCGTTGATGGTAGGGTCGATTGCGGCATCAGCTGCACCGCATTACAATACTTGAAGGGTTCTAAGTCCGTCGGGACTACATGCACCTCCCCTTCAAATGTATACTTTAAACATTGGTGAGCTATCGAAGGGACACACTTCATGTCCCTGATCCACGGCCGGCCCAGCAAGATGTTGTAGGCCATCTCACCCTCCAATACGTGGCACAATGTGGGTATGGTCTTTTGTCCTACTTGGATTGGTAGGACTATTGTGTCGACTGTCGAGCAGATTGCATCATTGAATGCTCGCAGAGTGTAGGTGGAAGCTGTGATGTGAGATGCGGGCAACTTCAGATGCTTGAGAGCCATAGTTGTGATGATGTTGCTGGACGAGCCAGTGTCTATCAACACCCTCTTGTATGGGATCCCGTTGACCCACGCGATAACGTGCAGGGGTGGATCCGCCATGTCATCAGTCACTGATCTCAGTTCATCTTCTCGAAATGTGATGACCGGCTCAGTGCATCGTTTTACATGCCCCACAAAGTTGTTGAAAGAATTTGTCTCATGGGGCTGCAACTCGATGGCTTTCAAAATCTCCATTAGAGCTTCTCGATGGGGCGTAGATTGTTGTATAAGCTCATATATGGAGAGCCTAGCCGAGGTGGTCCTCAAACTCTGAGTTAGTTTGGTCCGAAGTGTGGCCACCGGCTTAGGCGGAGGAGGTTGTGCAAGGTGTTGTTGTGGTTGTGATGTTGTTGGCACCTCTCCTGCCGCTGTCGTAGGAGCATTCATGCTCGGATACCTCCTGTTTCGAGTCACTATACTTATCATCCCTACATACCCCTGCATGGGGCAGTTCTGTGTGACCTCGTTAACTTGTAGGGTCTTTGCCTACGGAGCATGAGTAGGCAAGGGGTCTTTGAAGACCTCCATTTGCTGATTGCTTGGTGCGACGGGATTATCCACCGCTAGTGTCTTGTTATCAATCAGGTCTTGCACCAAGCCCTTAAATTTCCAACAGGCATTTAGGTCATGTCCCTGCCGCCTATGGAACCTGCAGTACAAGTCCTCTCTATACCCCTTAGGCTTGGGCGCATTGGGATCTATAGTCTGAATCTCTGGCAAGTTGATCAGGTTTGCCGCTAACAAGCGGTCAAACAAGGAGTCCCTGGACTCCGTGTAGGGTGTGAATTGTCGCCTAGGGCGACGCTGCTGACCCTGTTCTTGCCTCTTATTTTCTTTGTCATAGTTGTTGGGAGGCACTGCATGATAATTAGCCTTTTGAGGCTGAGTTGCTTGCACAGGCTTAGGGACATTGATAGCAACTTGGTTAACCGCAGTGGGTTTTTGTTGCGTAGTCCCAGCTTTAGTGTTTTTAGTCCACTCTTTTTTCTTAGGCTTGGCTATCTCGCCATCCTGTATTTTGATCTCTTCAATAATTCTGGCTTGCGCCAGAGCTTCTTCTAGGGTGGCATATTGCTGCAGCTGCAATAGCACAGAGATCGATCTCAAACAACTTTTGGAGAACATCTGAGTGAGGTCGGACATAGGAGGGAGGTAGGGCAGCTTTGAGAGCAATGTCCTCCACCGATTCCCGTAGGCCGCCATGGTCTCCTCCTCATACTGCCCGAGGCTGGCTAAGTCACTTAGTGACGCCTTCTTCTTGGTATTGAAGGTGAAGCATTCGAGGAACGCATCCACTAACTGATCTAAATTGTTAATGTTGTGCTTTGGTAGCTGAGTAAACCAATCCGAGGCAGGGCCTACGAATGTGGTTATAAATGTTCTCAATAACAAAGCATCATTGTCCTGAATGCCGAAGCATTGGCTCAGGAACCTTGTCACATGCTCTTGAGCATCTTCCTCCCCTCTAAAGGTTGCCAACTGAGGCAGCTTAAAGTGCTCAGGGTAAGGAGGTGCTGGCACTGACGGATGCACAGGATGACTACGGAGCTGGCGTAAGGTGGGCTTTTGAGGCCCAAAAGTTTTGGTCTCCATAGACTCCAGCCGCTCTAGCAGCGCTTTGTATGCATCTGAGGATTTAATCTCCTCCTCTTTAGTTTGCTCCCATTGTGGGTTGTGGGAGACTTGAGGCCTATGAAGGGGTTGTCGGATGGTGACTCCTCCGCCTAGGTAGGGCATTTTAGCCCACTCTTCTTCTTGCTCGTACTCCTCGTAAGCTTCTTGAGGAGTCTCTAGATGAGACCTATGACCCTGGGTGGGTCCCCACGGAGGGTACCCATCATTGTTTCGGGGAGTGGCCTCCCGCTCAGGTCTAGGAGGTCTCAGAGGCAGCACTTGGTAAGGTCGCGGAGACCTATCTCGCACCAAGGGATTATGCCTCGCATATGGTTCCGCCCTTTGGGTGCACGGGGTTGGAACCCTCTCAGGAACTGGGTTATGCAGCAGCTCATCTATTTGGTGCCTAATGCGCTCTTTGCTAAGGTGATATAAATGCTCTAGCTATTGTTGATCTTGCTCAAGCCGCGTGATTTGGGCTTGGTGGGCGGCATGTCTGGCGACTGCCAGGTCAATTTGTTCTGCCATATTGAGCCTAGGAGGCCTGGATGCCTCTCCTATGTACTTACCTCGGTCTCGATGATCCGAGATCTCAATAGGTTGCTTCCCTCTATCGAGGTTGGCGGCATTCACCCGAGGCTCTGGCCTTAGTGGGTGATCATGGTATCTAGCTGGTGCGAAGTGCATGGCCCCCGCATTGTATATTGCTCTTGAGGAATGTAATCATCTTCCTCGTGCTCCCTTTCATATGTGTGAAAGGGGTGGGCAGAGTTAGCTCACCCAGTTTGAAGAGCCTTACGCTCTGGATTTTGTCTATTGGTTCTAACAGTGATGGGGGGCAAAGGGGGAAGCCATCATCATGTGGCCTCTCCTCATGGAAACTATGCCGCTCTAGCGCTTCATCATGTGGTGGCCACTCATATCGAGCTTCTAAGGGAGCTTTCTTATCTATGTTGAGTGCCACGTGTAAGGACTCTTCCTGAAAGGGGCTATGATGAACGGACGTGTCCCTCACAGTGGTGTCCCTATAGTTCCATCTTGACATGGACTGATGCGGACTCTCTTGTGGGTCGGGCCGCCAAGGCGGTATGACCAAGTCCTTGGTGCTGTAGCGGAGGTGACTTGTGCCCCCTTGTACACTTTCCATAGCTTTCGCCCTTGATTGGGCTTGGCTACGTGTGTACACCATGGTGGTGCTTTCCTACAAGCTATGTAGATTTTTATCTCTTTTATGATTTTTTATGCTACACTAAACAGAAAAGAGCACACACATACACAAACGGTGATTATCTCATTTAAATATTGAGAGTGTGTCCTAAACCTGGTTTAGTGTGTTTTTTATTTTTGTTTTTGTTTTTGAAGGTTTTTAAAGAACGTTTAAATGCAAAATGAGGGCTCTTATGACTCCCAGAATTGGTCGCCCCTTCGATATACCATTGCCAGGCCGATATACCAACCTCTCTATATACCCGCCCTTACGTGAGGGAAACTATAGGTACGTGAGAGCAGATGGTACGTGGAACATAGGCGGTACGGAAGGGGAATCACCCTATTTATGACACCTACCATAGAAGACTTATCCTCGTGTGTTGGGAATCACCCCAACTACACTCGGTCAGCTTTCATCAGGATTTACGTCTAGCAATAGAAGCGATCGGGGTAATGGATGCAAAATTCAAGCCAAGGTGGTGATGAAATCCACCGTTGGTCTTGATCAAGGGTTGGGGTTTTACGACCAGCGCCTTGGTTTTTAAGTTGCCACGTGGTGTGTGGGGTTATTTTTACCTTTGCAAAATGGAAACAAGCAAACAAAAAAAAGGAAAACTTTCCCTAAGCAAACAAGTAATCCAAAATAGAAACACTGAACAAAAAATGACAGAGAAAAATGCAGGATCCTTACCTCTTCTCTGCCCGAATCTGTCGGTCCTGAGTTTCTACCCGAAATCTTCACAGACTAGAATTCATCCTAGGGTGGAATGAATTACAGGACTGAATTCATCCCAGGGTAGGGTGCATTCCAATTCGTCCCTGGGTGAGACGAATTACAGTTCTGTGTTCACCACAGACTGGAACGAACAGCAGTCCCGCGTCCCAAAAAAGAGATACCTACAAGCAAGGCAAATTTTGATCAAATTTTTGATCCAAAAATGTAGAGGACAAGGTCCCACCATGATCGCCACTAAAAGCATGAGGATACGGAAGCAAAAAGGGAAAGCTAACATGCGATATGCAAACAAAGAAACCGAACTTAGCGCTAAATCCTAAAAACTTGAAAGTGCATGAAAAGAGGGAAAAGCATGATCAAATCAAACTAAAACAAATGTGAATCAAAAGAGGACAGCCCTTTTATTGATGTGTTTCAAACTCAGTTACAATGCGCATCCTCCCCTTCCAAGGGCTAGGAGCGTTCAAGCATTCTTTCTAATTACATCCATGGGCGCCTTTCCTTCTTCCGCGTGCCCACATGTAAAATGGATGGACCAAATGTCACCACCACTTGCGTTGATGAATCTGGACTCCTCGCTACTCCTCCGACATCCAAACCCTACATTCAAAAAGAACAAAAATGATCAGTAGCACCTGCGGATGGAACAAAGCATGCAAATCCCCAAGCCTACGCTAAATGAATGAGAAAAATGAATTAAACTATGATCAAAACAAGTCCAAATGCTATGAAAATTTGATAGGGGTATCAAGATATCACCAGAAGGGCACTACAAAAAGAACAGTCAAGAAATTCCTCGCCGTTTTGAATTCGTTTCGGGGTGGGACGAATTCACCTACAACAAAATGCTGAAAAGGTACTGTCCCAATGTCCTACCTTGGAAGCTCCAAAAAACTTGCAAACTTGGGGTTAGCTAATTGGGGGCATTTTGGGAAGACCCAGATGGTCGGATTTTCCCAATTTGACCTCCATCAATGGGAATTTGATGATGCTTATCTGCAAGTTAGTGAGAGCGAAAACGTGATAGCATAATGGCAATTAATCAAAACGAAATGAAATCAAAATTGTAGACTACCTAAACAACATAGAAATCAAATGCAAGAAATGAAAATGACCGAAAGCAAAATCTGCTATAGATTCCCAATCGTTCCTAAAAGGGGCGATTAGGCCTATGGCAGTGTGGGGCGCCCTGGCGGGCCACCCACCGTTTGGGGCCTGATTTCGGCACCAATCCACTTGGGATGGGTCCAAAATCCCTTACAAGGTGTTGTCGACAGATTGGGGGGTATTCTGTGGCCAAATTTCGGGTGTTGGGCTCGAGATTCGTCCTCTCAAAAGTCACCCAATGACCTCCCCTCTAAAGGAGATCAAGGATGTGAAAGGTGCAAATCCAAAAGGTGTGAGGCGTGTAAATAAAATGGCAGCACTTCGTTGCTCTAAAATGCTCCTACTCTGTATATTTTGGGGTGAGGAAACTCACCAATTTATAGACCTGGAGGCCTCTTGAAATGGGCATGCAGGGGCGCCACATGGCAGCCATGCCCTCCCAGGGGGAAGGAGATTCCTCCCTGAATTGGGACTTCATGACTGACCTTGCAGATGCCTCTAACGCTCAAAAATGCTCACCCATACTCCCATGCGATGAAGGAAGCGTTGGGTGGCGGATCCGAGCTGCCATTTGTCAAGATTTGACTTTTTGCCCGTCAAACCTGCAATTCGCCCCACCCCGGAGCGAATTCAGAATTCGTCCCTGGGAGGGGCGAATCCCAGATTGAATTCATCCCAGGGTGGGACGGATACTTAGAAAAGTGCCTGAAGGTGCCAAATTGACCTCTGACCTTCCAAAACTGCTGTGAGAGTGGTTAGGACCACTGTTTGACCTCTGGGGGCTGCCCTTGGGGCTGTGTGTGTCAAAGCGATCAGTGTTTGCAGTCACATAATCGGATTGGTGTTGTTTTGGTGTCTACACCTTGCCATCTCAACACTCATATTCTATTTCAAAAGGGTCCAAAGGCACCAAACCCTTTGGTCAAATTCCAATTTTAAATTCAAAAACTCCAAAGGCCTCAACTGTACCAAAATTCTTTGGTCACATTTCAATTCAAAGGCCCCAAAGCCACTAAATCCCTTTGGTCAACATTTTCAAATTTTAGCTTAAGGCACTAAACCCCTTTTTTCAAATTTTCTTTCATGCAATTCACTTGCTTTCTAGCTTATCTTTACTTTAATGCAATATTTTGGTTTCCTATATTAGGATCTTCTTTCACTGACATTTTGAATCATTTCTGTTAAATTATTTGTATGAATGTAAATGGATTAGTTTTATCTTCTCCCCCTTATATCCTCATCATCTTTCAAGTTTGGCAAAAATTACCTAATGGATAAGGCACTGGTCTACAGATTGAAGCAACAGTTGGGAGTTACTTTTAAACTTGGTCAAATTTTATATTACAGTTTTATTTCATTTTTGCAAATCTATATGAGCATGAGCATATAAGAAATATTATAGGCTCACCTACGAGGTTTCCTTACCCTACTCGATCTATCTAGAGTCTTAGGATAATATATTCCTGAGTTAAAGAGGTGGATCCACTAGAATCCACAGTGCTGATTAGATTAAGGGACATCTTGCAATGTGACAAATATATTAAGGGTGCAAGAATTTCTCCCAATAGTTTTTGGTGTTGTTTCTATAGAAGACTCAGTATAATTTTGAGTTTGTTTTTCTCATAGTCTTTCCTAGAGTTGAATTTGTGAGAATTAAATGAATATCAAGTTGAGCAATATTGGCCCAAGTATTATTGAAGATATTGTTCTTTCTTTGCACATTTGTGCTAGCGACTCCGAATGAACTCATAAATTTAAAAATAAAAAAAGGAGGAGCTGGATTTGGCATCTACAAGAAGTGGCAAAGAAGTGCTTGCTGGAGTGCCAAATCCTGAGGTATTTTTCAAGTCTCATAGAAAATATTTAATTCCATTTTTTGTTTCTAGCCCAAATATTGGTTTGAATTAGTCTTCTCCTAATGTAAACCAAGTATCTATAGTGAATCAACCTATAGTGAGTATGGCAGCTTGTAATACAAATCAATATTTCAATGTAAATCAAAATGATAATGCTACTGTTGATTAATGGAGGACCAATACATATAGAGCTTTTGTGTTACCTGCAAATTTGAATCCTCTCCTTGGTAAAGCTCATAAGTACTTACTTAAATTCTCAGGACACAATGATGTGACTGGTTAAGACCATATTAAGGATTTTATATATGCCATGGATAGTATTGAGATAGATGATGAAGATGTTATCCTTAGATTTTTATTTTGAACTTTAGAGAAGGATGCTCAAGAATGGTTCAACAACATTGGAGCTAGTACTATCGGTAATTTTCAAGAGCTAGAGCACACTTTTTTTAGGAAATATGGAGAGAGGAAGAACGAATAATCCTTGCTAACAGAATTGGCTACCATGAAAAATAAATAAAAGGAATTAGTGTAATATTTATTTAATACAAAAAATAAGATTCTGGTAGGCCAAATGATGATCAGTCCATTTCTTTCTACAAAAAAAATTTCCCCAAATATTTCAGTCTTGTTTTTTAGGTGATTAAAGTTTTTAGTTTTTTAGGTGTTTAAGTTAAGGTGTTATTTTTAGGTGATTAGTTTAGTTTTTGAGTCCTTGTGGTATATTGGATATTATGGAGCTCTCATGTGATTTATTGTCAAAGAGTATTTTCATCACCTGTCCCAGTCGGAGCCTATGTTGGATCCTCAAAATCCAACTTGAGTTTACTCCAAATTTTTGATTTTTTGGTGTCCTTTGGTCTTTTTAAAATTTGCAATACCCCCTTGAGTCATTTCCATTTATTGAAAAATTTTGGTCCTTTTGAAGTCCTATTTCACCCTCTAAGAGCAATAATTTTTTTTATGTCATCAAGGCTAGACCTTTGTTTTGGTTTTTCTAGGGTCTTTTTGTCAGTAAATGTTTGGCCCAAATATGTTTGATGCAAGGGCCTATCTTCTAGAGGGCATAAATTTTGATCCAACCATTGGATAGACTTGAAATTTTACATGGATCTAGATATAGAGGAGGAAAATTTTTGGGTTAAGCAACCTCAATGACTAGGATGGTTTTTCATTCTTTTATCGGGTCTTAATTCCTTCATCTAGTGCCCCGAAAATAGTTTTTAGTGTTTTTTAGAAATTTGAAAAAATTAAATTTTTGAAATTTAAAACGTTTTAGACATGAGTACATGTTGATATTTTCTAGAAGGCTTAATATGGTTGATCCAATAATGTGTATTAATTTTGCGGCCCATTCGACTTTTTTGGTAACTTACTAAAATAGGGTTGTTTTTTGTGGAAGATGGAAAATTATCTAAAAATAGTAATTTATTATCTATAGGGATTTAAGATGTAGGGTTTTGTTTTATTTTTTCTCACATTGTAAAAGGGATAGAAAATCCTAAAACTTGAATGTAAAAAAAAAACCTAAACCCTAACCTCAAAATCCTAAACCCTAAAAAATAAAAAATAAATTAATAATATGAAGGCAATGGAGATAGTGGCTATTATGGATCATTTCCAATTATGGGACATCATAAAGGTAGTTAAAGTTTTCATAATTATGGATCGAGTGATCAAGCTATTTAAGAGAGTTGCTACAACATGAAACATCATCAAGTTTTTGCACAATAATTTTGCAAGAGGTATACCAGTGTGCCCATCCTTGTCGGTTGTATTTTTCTTTGTGTGTCTTATGTAGTCACCCCTTTTTCTTCCCCATTATCATGTATATTTTTCTAAGGAGGTACCTAGTTTACTAAGATCATTTCTAGTGGCTAATACTAGAATATAGGAGGCTCTTTGTTACATCATTTGAAAAAAGAGTTGTATTTCTCTATTGCATCATTTGAATGAAGAATTTTTTGTACTGGTTTAGTGAGATCTAGTTATTCTGATACAACTCTCAATGTAATGATATATTATTTAATACAATTATATTTCCTCATTTCAGTAGTTCTATATGCAATTTTATGTGTTCTCCCATTTACATGTTACATCATTTGAATGTGTAAATGATGTCTTCTTTCGTTGGCATGTTGAATCATTTCTATTAAATTATTTAAATGGATGTGCTTGACTCAATTTTATCTTATCCCCCTTATATATTCATCATATTTTAAGTTTGGCTATAATTTCCCGACAGATAGGGCATCGATCTACAGATTGAAGCACTAGTTGGGAGTTACTTTCAAAACTTAGTCAAACTTTATGTTGCAGTTTTATTTCATTTTTGCAAATTTAGATGAGCATGATCATATAAGAAATATTTTAGGCTCACCTCCAAGGTTTCCTTACCCTAATCACTCTATCTAGATTATTAGGATAATATTTTCTCAAGTTAAAGAGGTGGATCCACCAAAATCCATAGTGCTGATTGGATCAGGGAAGTCTTGCAGTGTGACAAATCTATTAAGGGTGCAAGAATTTCCCCCAACAGTTACCAATGCAATCCGATAGGATGAGTCGATTACCATAAGGAAATTCATTGAATTTAGGTCTCCTTTCATGCTCACCACCCCATTCTATTCGGGCAAAAGCAGAGCCCCCTTCTACTTGGGCAAAAGCAGAGCCATAGATTAGACTTTCCTGGCATATTCATAGCTTAGATTATATTAGAGCTCCATTCTACTCAGTAAAAAGCAGAGCCATAGACTAGCATTTACTTCCATGTTCATATCATAGATTTACTTTCATGCTTACATTAGATTTACTTTCATATCCTTTCTTGCTTTCATAAATTTAATTTGCTTTCATGTCATTTATTGCTTTCACAGCTTAGAGTTACTTTCATGTTTGTAGCTTACATTTATTTTCCTGTTCCTAGATTAGTTTTACTTTCATATCATTTTACCAGCCCCATAAAACACATTTAGTAACCTTTTAAGTGAACCTTGTACCCAGTAATATACTCTAGAAATATGGCAGTTGTAGTGATTGGTTATCAATGTAATCCAGTAGGATGAGTATATTACCATAAAGAAACTCATCATTATATTAGTTCAAAGGCTCCAAAGGCACCAAACTCCTTTGGTCACATTCAAATTTTATTTCAAAGACTTCAAAGGCACCAAACCACTTTGGTCACATTCATATTTTAGCTTATAGGCTCCAAAGGTACCAAACCCCTTTGGTCATATTTAGATTTCAATTCAAACGCTCCAAAGGCATAGAACCCCTTTGGTCAAATTTCCTTCTAAGAAATTTACCAACTTTCATAGATTAGACTTCCTTGCTTGCTTGACCTTGACCCTCGAATGAACCTCGTACCTAGTGATCTACTCTAGTTATCCATGAAAACCTCTTGATTCCACCTCTTCAAGTTAGCTTTTATGATTTTCAACTTCTTGTCCACTTGGAACATCTTAGTGCCATAGATATTCTTATTCCACTAGGCCTTAATCAAGCCTTCAATATTTGGATGAGAAAGCTACATTATCTCAAATATGAAAGGATAACCTTTCGATCATTTTTCTTCCTTGAATTCTAACAGCAATGGGCTGTGGTCAGAAGCAATTATCGATAAAACCCTCAAAGAGCAATCTTGAACCATGGTAAACCAACTTACTAAAGCAAGGGCCCTATCAATCCTAGATTGTATTAGACCCCTACCACTTCTCTATTTGACCAAAGTAAATTTAGAACCTTGGAAATCAATATCTACTAGTCCCATGGAGGTCAAGAACTCACCAAACTCCTCTATACTACCCGAAAAAAATAGTCGAGCCTCCAAGTTTCTCACTAGGTAGCAAAATGGAATTAAAATCACCAAAAAGAAACCATGGTAGGTCAAATGAAGAACCAAGGGATTTTAAGTCAACCTAGAGTTTCCTTCTATCCATAGCGACATTAGGAGCATAAACATTGGTAGAAATCCAAGAAATTTTAGTTTTTTTATAATAGAATAAAAAGGAAAAGAATCTATCAACTTGATGAATGAGCTTACCCTCCAAAAAATTAGGATTCCAAAGCTTCAATAATGTAATGTGTATGATTTATTTTATTATTTTAGATAAAAAATACATTATATATATAGATATTAAAAATTAGTCGCACCCGCACATGCACTCGTGATTCCCGTCGCACTCGATAACCTTATTTTAAGAAATTATAGCCTTTTGCAAAACATTATATAGTTTTAAATTTTAATATTTTTTAAATTAAAATTATTTTTATGTTAAATATATAACTAAACAATTATTTTACTTAAACAAAAATTTTAAAATATTTTTTTAATATAATTTAGGTGGGCTCCAGCCACACCCAGCCCATACGGGTCAAAAATATTAATGTTTTTATTTTTAATGGGTTAATAGAGAAAAACAAGGTCATCACATGTTAAGTGAAGATTCCTAGCCTCGGCTTCCCTTGACCTAACAACACAAAAATTGTGGGTTGAGGTTGTAGGTGATCAATTTCTACTTCTTGGAGTTGTCCTTAGCTATGTCTTCATCGACTTGCTTTGACCATCAACTTGCTTTGACAATAAAAGTTAGAGTTCCCTCTAGGTCCATTGCCAATTATCCAATGATCTCACACTTCATAGTTTTTTAACTTTAGCACTAACACGACCCCTCCAAAACAAAATGTATTGTATTTCCTCTACTGGAAAAACTACGATTAAAAGCAATGTATCATTATACCCAAGGTTATGCATAATGGCGAATATTCATAAATTGGGTAAATATTAGGATTTCCAAAATTGGAAATTGGCAAATATGAGGACTTTTGACGTCGGCCAATTCGCCTAAAATTTTTGGTACCAATTTTTTCTTAGGGTCAATTTTCCATAATATATATCCAAACATAGGTATATTTGTACTCATTAGAAAGCTTTTTTTGAGCCTGATCTAATGGTGGTGTTTTTATGAAGTTATAAGGTAATATAATAGGTTAAAATTTACCCCAAAGATGACCTTACTTTTTAGAACTTCAAATACCTCCAAATTTTGGTGTGAAAATGATTGATTTGATTTGCTTAGGATTCACCTTAATTTTGATTAGGATTCACCATTTTTTACAAGTACATTTCGGTTCCAACCCCTTATGCATAACCCTGATTGTACCATCTATTTACTTTTTTTGTGTGTGTTTTGTCAAAATAATCCAATCTTGGTGTTAACCATAGGATAATGATATTGAAGAGTGTACTAGCTGCAAGGGTTTTTGGTCTCATCAAAGGTGACATCATCACAAGATTTTTTTCAAAATAAGTCCAAATCTCTAATTAGAGAGGGCAAATCTCACTAGCATAATCCCTAGATCCTTCATCTTCATAGTCGCCTAAAGCCATAATAATTCTCATACAATGTTCAAAGGGACATGATGATTATCAAGGTCAAAGTCCAAGAGCAAGTGTGAATGGTTACCAACTATCGACTATCAAGTCTAAGCAAAAAAGAAAAAAGAGAAGATAGGGAATGTGGATTCATGCGATTATTGTATTCGCATGACAATTTTTTGGGAGGAGGTCCACCACCAAGGGTTGACTACCAAGTTCCTAGTGCCCACCACTTAGCTACTCAAAAGCTGACTAACAAGTACCTAGCACCCACCACTTAGCTACTCGAGGGTCGACTGCCCAGTGCCCATCACTTAGCTACACGAGGGTCAACTACCAAGTGCCCAATGCCCACCACTTAACCACTGGTCGACTATACAAGAAGCAAAAGTGGACTCCTCTCTTCCCCTCTATTCTCCACTTGGCATGATCCCACTCTTGTCCATGGTCCCAACATTTTTAAATTTTAGGTTTTAATTTTTTGTTTATAATAAGTTTATGCTTATATATTGTTATAAAGTTTAAAATTAGATACTTTTAATATCTATCTTAATAAATTCAAAGTTTTTATATTTTGTACAGTTTAAAAATTAACTTATATAACTTTAAACTTGAACTTTATTTTGATATCACTTAAGTATAAAGTTTAAATTTATTATAAAAAATATATTTAAAACTTTAAACTTGAAGAAGTACTTAAGTATAAATTTTACCTTTGCAAAAGTACTTAAGTATAAAGTTTAAACTTATTAAAATATATTTTAAATTTTAAATTTGAAACTTAAAACTTTATGAATGATGTCATTATTTATTTTTATTTGATGGATAGGGTATAAATTCTTTTTTTTCATAAAAATATACATATATACATTTATATTTTTAATTGAAAAATTAACATCTACATCTGACGAACTCTATTTGTAGGCTTCACACATGCACTCACGAACCCACATCCATGAACTTGATAACCTTATTTTAAAGTAATTATAGTATTTTATAAAACATTATATAGTTTTAACTTTTAAATATTATCTAATTAAAATTATTTTTATGTTAAATATAAAACTAAACAATTATTTTACTTTAATAAATATTTTAAACTACAAATTTTAAAAAAATATTTTATAAAGTATATAAAACAATTATCAAGTGACATTATCTCAACCAATTAGATTCCTCAACATTTAAGAAGGAGACCAAGGTTTAAATCTTGACAAGCAATACATGGATAATATCCAAGTTTTTTTATAATACCACTATGTGGAAATGATGTAATTTCAATCCCATCTAATCAATTGAAAAAATTATATAAAATAATTAAGATTTCAATCAAACGTATTAGATTTTAAGCTAGTTAAACACCCTTCATAACAAAAGAATCAGTATACACTTATATTTTTTCCATTTTTAAAGCAATTATATTTTTTACATTATTAAAGCAATTCTTGATCCCTAAGGAAGTCTAGCCATAACATAGTTAATAATGTATTAATTAATTTTAAATTTGCTTTAAACTTAGGTTATTCCTAGAGTTTTATATACCATGAATTATCTAATTTTGCCATCCTAGGATTTTTAGGAGTATAAAGATACTTTTATGTCTATATTATAATCATATGATCACTCTTCCAATGACAACTTGAAATTTGATTGTCTTACAATTTTAGAATCTCCACATTTAGTCAATATTTATCACAAATGTTTCTCACATTGACATTTTTCAAAAAAACTTAAAATTTTAAATTTTTTTGAACCTAGGTTTCAATCCCACAGGCTTTCCCACGCACAGACAGTAGCCCAGATCTGATTCCTCTGAGTGGTGTGCGAGATTGATGACGACGGTGCAACCCCTGTGCGTCTAGCGGTCCCCATCTCACGCCGAGTTACCATGTACCGAGACGGTGGAAGTCCTAGGAGATAGTTTGAACCCTACCAGCTGTGCTGGTAATTACTAAAAATCGTGATTGTAACCATTGCTTCTATATATAAAAAAAAATAATAATAATAATTTTATTATTTTAATTATTATTAGTATGATTAAAATAAAATCATCATTTTCTAAACTTATGTATGCCTTTGATTAGCAACCACTCGCATCAATATAAAAAAACAACATCCCTATGACACTGCATTATAAGAAGTATAGTGAACGTGTATAAGAAGTATTACTGAAAAAAAAATAACAAAACATCCCATTTCTTGTTAGATCAATTAAATCATATTTAACTTATATTTTTTTCAAATATATTCTTCATTTACCTTTTTATCACAATATTTTTATCTTCCTCAAATTTCTATGCTTTTGCAAGAAACTTATTGATACCATTTCTAGTGAGATGTAAAATCTCCATCGTCTAGTAGCCATGTACTCATCATCTTTTCATAATTGTAAAAATATATTATATACAATGCTATGAGTTAAAGTTAATAAGCATTTGATGTAAAAGTACTTTATGTTTCTGGAAAACATCCCATAAGGGATGCCATTTTATATTTAATATTAATTCCTAAACTTTTGAGGGTAAATATTTATTTGGCACTTTCATCTTTGTAGTTTCAAGATGATTTAGATTTGAACACTGGTTTGTGTAATGTTATTTGTGTTATATTATGTTTTTCAACCTAGATTTGTTGTTCGGGTCCTAACTTTCCAGTGTTGAAGACTGTTTTGACCTTCTACATTATCTTGGTATTATTTTCTCTTTGTTTTGTTGGTCTACTTCTCCGACTGGCTGTTTTATGTAGAACTTTTTGTTTCTCTTAGTTTTGTCGTTCTCAGTTAAGACAACTTCCTTGTAAAAGGATCAAAGCCCTTTCAAAACCTTAAAGTACATGTAGATTCATGTGTTCTAAATTGTTGTTTTTAAATGTAAAAGCAACACTATCAAATGTTTGTAACAAAGGTGCCACATTTACATTACACTTTTAGTTAATTGATGACTTTTGAATTATATTATTTATTTTAACAATTCATAATAAAAAAATTGTCTTATTAAAAGTATAACATGTAAATTACTTTGACATTGTGACAAGAATATATGTAATATTTATTTGATAATATTTTTAAAATAAAATTGTAGTATACATATAACTATGATATATATATAGTGGATTATATTGAACTCAATTATAATATTATTAAAGTAACATAAAAGATTTAAAACCATTTTTTAAGGAAATTTGAAGAGACAATCTTAATAAAATTTTATGATATTTTTATATTTGATCATATCAGATTGAAACTTTTTTATGCATATTATATAATAAAATTTTAACAATTATGCATGTATAATTTAACAAAATTCAAACATGGGGTCTACTTGAAAATATATCGGATGAAGCTAATAATACCATTTGATAAACTATGATACTTTTTAAAATTGATTATACAAGATTGATTGAAAGAGTTTTCTATATTTTATATCATCGCCATCACATAGTTTAATTAATTTTGTTTAAACTTTTTATCAATTCCACCTCATTATCAATTCTACCTCATTGTTGTTTAACCCAGTGTGACATGCACCACCCATCACTCAAGATTGGTACTTGATGTCATCAGGCTTGGGCGCACTCAGTAGATTAACAGCTCGCACACACTCAGCAGATTTCTATAAACTACTATTCAGGTAGATTACTATCTCTACTTCCTTTAAGAAGAGGCATGCACCAAGGTTGAATCTAAGTCTCTTCGCCAGAATTTAATATTAATAGGGCGGAATTTAATTTGTTTTTTTACTTTTGCTTAGTTTAGTGCTTCATAATCTCTATTAAATACATAGATTAGGAAGTACTTTACCTTTGCGAAAAACCTTAGAACTACCAAAGTCCCCAAAGTCCCCCAACTTGACAACAGGAGTTGGTGCAAGCAAAGATAATAAAATGTTGTTCAATTTAACATCGCCGTGTATTATGCCTTTCCTGTGGCAGCTTCCTATGCCTTCCATCACTCGTTTAAAAATGCATGCAGCTTGGACTTCGTCTTTTACATTTGCTTTTGCTTTTGCATTTGGAATATCACCAAAGTTTCTTTCTACCAAATACCAGAGATCACCTTCCTCACAATACTCCATGACCAAGTGATAACTGTTGGGATCTTCGTAAGCGGCTTTCAGCTTCACAATTCCGCGCTCCTTTCTCAGGCGATGCATTATTTGCACTTCGCTTAGGAAAATTGTATCTGCATCCTTACAATATTTGCTAAAAGATTTGCAACAGAAGACGACCCACCTCATTGGGGTTAACTTGACCCAAATATTTACTCGTTAAAATTCTACTGAATAAGGAATTTGGTTGGGAAATCCACCTCCAGTACAACTTGCCAGCAAAGGCTTGATTATTTAACTTGGATCCTCTCAGTCCCAGCCCACATTTTACCTTGGGCTGGGTGACTTTATCCCAACCCACTAAGGCCCACTTTCTTTTTCCTTTAGCTCCTTCCCACAAAAACTTCCTAGCCATCCTGTCCAACTCTTTCCATATTGTAAGTGGGGCAGCCAGGATAGAAAATTTGTAGATTGGCATGGCTTGAATGACTGATTGTAAGAACATTAATCTGCCACCATAACTTAACCACTTGTGAGACCAGTGAATAATTCTGTCTTTTATACACTCCAGCATATTCCTCCAAGTGTCTAATTTTAGCCTCTTGAAGTGCAATGGGATACCCAAGTAAACCACAGGGAGAGAAGTCCTAGTGAATCCCAGGATTTCTAAAATTTTGTTCTGAAGCCTTTGCTCCAAATTAAAAAAACCACTTTGGATTTCTTGTCATTAATGACCTGTTGAGTAGCCCTGAGATATACATTAAGAGTATCCCTAATCGTTCTTGCTTCCCTGATGCTGGCTACTCCCATCAAACCAGTGTCATCCACAAATTGTAGGTGCGATACAACTTCATCCCCCACCCTAATACCCAATAATCTACCTTGCTGTCTTCTCCTCAAGAAAAGTCTGCCAAGACCTTCAGCCAAAATGAGAAAAAGATAAGGGGAACAGGGATCCCCCTGGCACAGACCCGAGAAGCTCCAAAAGGTTGCGAAGGAAGGCCCTTGATAAGCACAGAGTAAGTCAGGGAAGAGACACAGCTCATGATCCACTCAATCCAGCCCTGAGAGAAGTCAAAGGCTACCATCATTTTAGCCAAGAGGCTCCATTCAAGCCTATCATAAGCCTTTGACATATCCAATTTAATGAACATCCCTTTATTACCAGAAGTGTGCATTGAATGGATTGCTTCCTGGGCCACAACCACCCCATCCAAAATCTGTCGTCCCTCAACAAAGCCTCCTTGCTCAGAGGAGATAATGTTGTGAAGAAGATGTTTTAGGCGCTCAGCCATTACCTTTGTGAGTATTTTGTACACCACATTACATAAGGCAATAGGTCTATAATCTAAAATATGAACCCCCTCATCCCCTTTTGGAATCAAGGTAATGAACGTGTGGTTTATAGCTTTAAGCATTCTCTTATTTTCTCTGGATTCTTCAACAACAGCCCTTACATCTTCCTCTAAGCAGTCCCAGAAAGCCTGAAAGAACTCAATTGGGAAGCCATCTGGACCAGGAGTTTTACCAGTGCTCATTCCAAAGACCACGGTTTTCAATTCATCCCTATCAATGGGTTTGAGGAGGGCTTGATTTTCATCCTCCGAAATAATAGCAGGTATGACAGAAAGAACTTCATTTTGGGCCTCTACATCTTGAACCACGCTTTCCTTAAAAAGTTTTAAAAAATAATCCATAGCATGGGAATGAATACCTGGAAGAGTATCAAAAGAATGACCGTTCTCATCTTGAAGGGCATCCATCTTATTCATCTGTCTTCGAGCACAAGCAGTCCGATGAAAGAATTTTGTATTTCTATCCCCTTCTAATAACCAGGAAGTTCTTTCTCTCTATTTCCAATAGATCTCCTCCTGGTTGTCAATGTCCTCAACCGCAGAACGCAAGGCATCATCCTCAACTTTGAGCTGATCAGTTATTACTCCTCTAAACTATTTTTGGACCTCATCCCAGCCGGCAACCAACAGAGCTCTTTGGGTCTGGAAGTCAGATTTATTAGAACGCCTCCAATACTTCACCTAAAATTTGACATATTGAAGTTGTTTGTGAATTCTAAACATAGCTCTCCCATAAGCTTGGTGGCCCTCTTCCCACCACTATGGAATTTTCTCCTGAAGTTCTTCCTTCTGAAGCCAGAAATTCTCAAATCTAAAAGGTTTGTGATGGATCCCCATCCTAGTCCCGCTTTCCAATAGAATAGGATAGTGATCAGAAACAGGGCCTGCCAAAATTTGAAAGTTGATATTCCATTTTACAAACACCTCCTCTGAAAGCAAAAAGTGATCTAGCTTCACATTATTACTATGGGGCTCCCACATTTTATTAGTCCAAGTGAAGTTATTGCCAAGACATTTAATGTCCACTAAGTGCAAAGCCTGGACCTAAGCAATCATGAATCGGTCCCCTGGATCCAAAAGAGGTGATCCCCCTTCCTGGTCTCTAGAAGATAATTTAGCATTAAATTCCCCCGCTATAATCCAGTCAATATCTTCCCTTGATGCTCGCATGTCATGGACAGCCTTCCACTGCCGCCTCTGACCCTCTAGAGTTTGAGAACCATAAAAGTTAGTGACAAGAATGAATTCTACAGAGACATTATTCCTAAACAGGGAAGTGAGAACACCCCTCCAGGCAAGGTTTTCTATTGCAGACCATTCCAGAGAGTTCCACAGAGTAAAAATCCCCCCTGAGGCACCTTGGGCAGCCACATCCATATGACCAGCACCCCTCCAAATTCGGTTGATTGTTTTAGACATAAGATCCAAAGACATCTTGGTCTCTTGTAAAAGAAAAAAATCAGTATTGCTATGCTCTAATAATCTTTGAACATCATATTGATGGGTTCTGCTGTTTAAACCCCTCACATTCCAAGATTGTATAATCATGGGTTATCCTGAGAGCAATAAGAGTCAATTGTCCTCACCAATCCTCCCATGATCAATTTGTCTCCCTGGGCTGCTAGCAGCTCCTTATTGGATATTCTACTAGCTCCCTGAGAATTACTATTTTTTGATCTTTTTTCTATCTGGGTTATCCCCAAAGATGGCCTTTCCCTATTTTTCTTTGCTATCCCCATGTGAACATCTTAAAAAACTGTCTGCTCCTGGTTATGGACTACTAAGGCACCAGAACACACTGGTTGTGATACCTCAGAGGGATCAACTATCTGCTGAATGACAGGAGAAGATGAGATGGGGAGTTGCCCAAGGACAATAGAGGTTTCCTTGAAACCCTCCAAGCCCTCCATAGATTGATCCTCTTCATCAACCAATGACTTAAAAATCTCATACCTATTGGCAGGCCTGAGATGAGATTGCTCCTTTCCCTCCTTTTTCTTTGTGCGTCTTTTTCTTCGAGGCTGTTCAAAACCCTCTCTCGAAGCTTCTTGGCCCTGACTGGTGCTAATAGGATATTTATTGGGTGCAGCCTTATCCTCTTTAGGCAAGTTAGCCATTCCTGAGGAGGCCTCCATATTGGCATTCATA
Organism: Wollemia nobilis; assembly: GCA_028583015.1. Taxonomy (NCBI): domain Eukaryota; kingdom Viridiplantae; phylum Streptophyta; class Pinopsida; order Araucariales; family Araucariaceae; genus Wollemia; species Wollemia nobilis. The sequence goes on from JAQPPZ010000521.1 coordinate 20,423,221, forward strand.
TTAAGAGGACAAAAACGGGCCAAATGTCCATGCTTATGGCAAACCCTACATCTAAAGGGTAGGGCCTCATAGTCCAACTGTTGAATCCAGGAAAGACCTACCAGTTCAATTTCCAACTCTGTCGGCAAAGGCTGGCTCAGATTCATCTCCACACATATGCGAGCATACACTGCCATGCTCCCTTCAATAGTGTCTCTGGCAACACCTAGATGTCTACCAATCGAATTGCCAATCATTGCTAGTACTTGCTCACCCCAAAATTCCATTGGAAGAGCATATAATCAAATCCACACTGGGACAGTAATAGGTTCAACACGAGGATCGAATCCTACCCTCCAAGGTTGAAAAAATGGCCCTATCAGGCCATGGTTTTTCTTCTCCAACTCAAAAGCCTTATTTCTATCGGCCAGAGCCGAGAAGCTGACAATAAAATAACCATTACTAATAAACCACAATGAAAACTCACCATGGGGCTCCCACTTCTGGCGGATCCAAGAATGTAGAAAGCTCAGGGAATGGCGAATACCCTTGAACTTGCATATTAAATCATGTCTAGCTCTATAGAGGACAGACTCCTCAACCATGTTGGGATCACTGACAATTTTTGGCCAAGAGTCGGCCTACGGTAAACAACCATTCACACGTCGTGCTGAAGACCTATTCCCAGCAGTCGTGAAGAGATTTTTATAAACCATCTTTTGGGCTTCGACATTCTTCAGAGGAGAATCTTCTTTAAAAAAATCAACATAAGAGCTAGTACTTCCTAGAAAATGAGCTGGAGGAGTCCCCATTGGACCCTCCTGGGGCACCGTTCGAACCTTCAGAACCACCGTACCCCAAAGACACCTCTGCAAGCCAGCAGAAGCTAGAGATTTTTCAAAAATCTAGAAACCCTAGTTCAGATTCAAAAATCGCAAAAGATTAAAATAAAACCACATTAAAGGTGCCACATTTACATTACACTTTTAGTTAATTGATGACTTTTAAATTATATTATTTACTTTAACAATTCATAATAAAAAAATTGTCTTATTAAAAGTATAACATGTAAATTACTTTGACATTTGATTGACGGGGTGACCTCTCAGACGCAGCAGGAAATGCAGAACAATTAAAAAATAAACAAGAAATGCAGCGATAAATAATAATTTATTAATTTGCACCCATGCCAACATTACATACAATTTCAAATATAATTATATATACGTAGAAGGGAGAAAATAGGGGATAGGAAGGTGCGGAGGGATAAGGAGGTTGGAGGGATAATGGGAAATAAGAAATAACAGAGGGATAAGGAGGGAATATAGGAGGAGAAATAGGAAAGAATTTAGGAGGGTAGTTAGGAAAATTAAAACAAAATTGCTGACAAAAATTTGTCGACAAACTTGAAGACATTTCACACTTAGGGCTAGAAAAGTGTTTTTTTTTTTAAGCCACTTAAGGTGAAACCCTCTTCACACTTGCAACATTCTCCCCCTTAAATTTGAGAGGACTAACTACACAGTCTCTCAGCTTTACAAATTGAGCTTTAGTCATTGCCTTGGTGAAGATGTCAGCGACATTTTCCAAAGTGTGACAGTATTGAAGCTCAACAATTTCATGTTCCACCATATCTCTGATGAAGTGATACTTCATATCAAAATGCTTCATTCTGCTATGGTGGACAGGATTATATGCCAACTGAATGGCACTAATGTTGTCGCAGTAGATTCTGGTCGAACCACTTTGCTATTCTCCAATCTCTTCTAGTACTTTCCTTAGCCACAAGGCTTGAGTACTTGCATAAGTAACCGCTATATACTCAGCTTCTGTTGAAGATAGCGCTACTAATGTCTGCTTTTTGGAACTCCAAGTTATTAGTCCTGATCCAAGACTAAAACAATTTCTTGATGTTGACTTCCTGTCATCAATATTGCTACCCCAATCACTATCACCGAAGCCTACAAGCTTGATAGTGTTACATTTATGGTACTAGATTCCAAAATCCAATGTACCCTTCACATATCTCAAAATTCTTTTTGCTGCCTACAAATGCAGCTCAGATGGGTTAGACATAAATCTAGAAACAAGAGATACAGCATACTGAATATCTAGTTTGGTGTTGGCGAGAAACATCAAACTCCCAACCATGCTTCTGAAAGTGGTCACGTCAACTTTTGGTGCTCCATCATCTTTGCTTAATTGGATCCCATGTCCAATTGGAGTTGCAACTGGTTTGCAATGCTCCATAGCAAACTTCTTGATCATGTCCTGAGCATACTTATGTTGACAAATGAAGATCCCTATATCTGACTGATGAACCTCCATTCCAAGGTAATAGTGCATTAAACCAAGATCCTTCATCTCAAATTGCGTCATCATGGAGTGTTTGAACTCCATATTCATTTTTTCATTACTACCCATAAAAATGAGATCATCCACATACAAACAAACTATGAGGATGTCTTTACCTTGCTTGAGGTAGTAGAGTGTGGGTTCATTTTTGCTCTTGGTGAACCCATAATCTTTGAAGTACCCATCAATGCGTGAGTACCAAGCTCTTGGTGCCTGTTTAAGACCATAGAGTGCCTTCTTCAATCTGTAAACAAGGTGTTCCTTACCTTGCACTTCAAATCCTTGTGGTTGCTCAACGTACACTTCTGTCAAGTAACCATTGAGAAATGCACTCTTGACATCCATGTGTTGGACTTTCCATCCTTTGTGTGCTACTAAGGCAAGAACTGTTCTGATAGTCTCCTGTCTGGCTACAGGAGCAAAATTTTCTTCATAATCTATTCCATATTTCTGAGTAAAACCCTTTTCCACTAATCTTGCCTTATGCTTCTCAATGCTTCCATCAGCATTAAACTTGGTCTTGAAGATCCATTTACAGCCAACACATTTCTTTCCTTTCGAAAGCTTCACGAGCTCCCAAGTGTCGTTGTTTTTTATAGAGGTTATCTCCTCTTTCATGGCATCTTGCCAAATCTTCTGAGTACATGCCTTCTCATAACTAGAAGGTTCAAGCTATGCACTAGTTAACAAAGCATAGTTAACTTGATCTCCCCTAGGTTCCTGCTGGGATTCATCATCACCATACAAGTGCATGCTTTCTAATCTGTGTAAAACATATTCCATTTCACTAGCTTGACTCCTAGTGTATATTCTTGAAAAAAATTTATCCAACATCTGAGATGATGGATGATACTGTAAAGTTCTCTTACCTTTGGATGGAACATCAATGTCCATTGGTGAGGAACTTACTAATCGCTATGGAGAAGGACTTGGTGAAGAAGTTGAATCAGAAGATGGACTTGGAGGATGTGTGGGAGGAGACTACTTTCCTTTATGTGGGAGCTGTGGTTGCACCTGCTGAGCAACTACATCAGTGGCTTCAACATCACTGAATATTTGGGGCTTACCCCACTCTCCCCCTTCATCAAAAATCACATCCCTTGAAATCACTATCTTTTGAGTCGTAGGATTGTAGAGTCTATAACCCTTTGTGTTTTCACAATATCCTACAAAAATGCATGCCTGACTCTTTGGATCCAGCCTTCTTCTCGAGCTCATCAGGAATGTGAGCATATGCCAATGAACCAAATACTCTGAAATACTTCACATTTGGTTTCTTACCATACCAGGCTTGGTAAGGTGTCTTTCCTTTCAAACTGGAAGTAGGACTTCTGTTCAATATGTGAACACTAGTCCTTGTTGCATCTCCCCAATATGAATTACTCAAATGCTTTGTCTGAAGCATTGATCTTACCATCTCCATAATGGTGCGATTCTTTCTTTCTGCTACACCATTTTGTTGTGGAGTGTAGGCAGTTGTGAACTACCTCTTGATGCCATGATGTTTACAAAAATTCAAAAACTGATTAGAGGAGTATTCTCCTCCTCTATCTGATCTAAGACATTTTATTGAATACCCACTCTCACTTTCAAATTTTGCTTTAAAATCAACAAAGCATGCAAATGCTTCATCCTTATGCTTCAAAAAATATATCCAACACATTCTTGTGCAATCATCAATGAAAAGTAGGAAGTAAGAGTGGTTACCTAGACTCTTGGTCTGCATCGGACCACAGATGTCTGAATGCACTAATTGGAGGGGATAGCTGGCCCTCCATGCTTGTCCATGAGGAAATTTCGATCTGGCATGCTTGCCCAAGGCACACCCTTCATAGGCTTCCTTACTATATTGAATTTTGGGAAGTCCAGTCACCATTGCTTGTGAAGTTAGCATTTTCAAACTTGCTGAATTCAAATGACCATATCTCAAGTGCCATAGGACACTTGGATTGGTAATTGCAACATTTGCTAACTTATTTCCTCCTGGCTGGCCAAACTTCAAAGGGAATAATCTATTCTTTGACATTGGCACTTGTGTAATGATTCTATTACTATTGTTCTTGTCAAAAATGGTGCATTTACCCTCATCAAAAATCAACTTATAATTCTTTTCAAGCATTTGACCAACACTTAAAATATTGTGTTGAAGATGAGGTGTGTAATAGATATCACTTACTTGCTTGATGCCTTCTTTCGTTGGAACCTCCATGGCTCCAATGCCTTCAACTGCCAATGACTTGTCATCTCCCAATCGGATGCTGGATTTGTATGAGGAGTCTAAAGTAGCAAAGAGTTCTTCTTTGCCACTCATGTGATTTGAACACCCAGTGTCCAAAATCCATGTATCATTCATATTTTTCTCTATCTGGCCATAAGAAAGAAAGAGATTTGTGGACTCTTCCTCTTCTCCAAAATTTCCAAACTGACTACTCTGGTTGCTGCTGCTTCCTTGTGAAGTCTTTGACCAACAATCTCGAGCATAATGGCTAGGTTTGCCACAATTGTAGCAAACTTGTTTTGATTTATCTCCTCCTTTTCCTTTTCCAGATTGTTTCCCTCTATTTTGCTGTTGTCCTCCTCTATTCTAATTTCCACCTCTGTTGGATGATCCTCCTCTGTTAAGAGTTCCTCCTCTTTGATTATTCCTGCCTCTGCCTCTTTGTTGTCCTCTGCCACGGCCTCTACCTCTTCCTTCATGTGTGGCAAAAGCTTTATCATCTCCTCCATAACTGGTGGTAGGAGTTTCCTGTAACCTCTCTTCATGTGAGAGAAGTGAACCAGTTAGTGCATCAAAATACAATGAGGTTAAGTCTTTGGATTCTTCAATAATTATTGCAACAAAATTCCATTTAGGAAGAAGTGTTCTCAACACTTTCTTCACCATAACCTCTGGCTTAATATCTTCCCCTAGTGTGACCATTTTATCAACTACGACTTTCACTCGCATGCAGTAATCTCCCACTTTCATTTTCTTGCATCCTGAGATTTTCAAAATCTCGTTTTAATGTTTGCAATTTTACCTGTTTTACTTGGTCACTACCTTTATAGCTTTCTTTTAGGGCATTCCAGGCATCTTGTGCAATTACATAAGAGGCAACTCTAGGGAAGATACTTTTATCTAGGGCAGCATGTATGTGATAAAGGGCAAAAGCATTGTTCTTCCGTGCTTCTTTTCTAGCCTTTTTATCAACATTAGAGAAAGCTGCCCATTCACAGCAGTTGGTTCAGTATAGCCCTCTTCGACTACATCCCATAAACCTTTTCCTATCAAAAGGGTTTTCATTTTAATAGACCAATATTCATAGTCTCCTCCATTGAACTCAGGAATCGGAAGACTAGTATTGGATGCCATTGCAGAATAAAAACAAACTTTATTTGAAGAAAACAAGTACTATAAAGCAGTACAAAGAGATTAATGATTCAAATCAAATCTCACCTTTTTAGTACATTCAGGTTCTGCTTCGGAACTGCTGCTGATGACAATAACCTCAGGTTCTTTAGGATCCACTTCCTCTAGATCTTCTTCTTCTTCTTCAGCTTCTTCTTCTTCTGCTGCTTCTTATTTGTCTTCTTCTTCATCTTCTTCTTCTGCTGCTGCTTCTGGTTCAGGAGAGTGTGGTGAATAGCTCTCACTTGATTCTGCTACCTGTACACCAGGTGTATAACTGGCACTTGCTTGGTCCTTTGGTACACCTTCCACAGTCTCGGACTCTTCAATTCTTTGTTCAAAAAATTTGTCTTTTGAATCTTCCTTGTACCCTGAATCCGGCTTCCTTAGATGATCAATCACCTGATTTTCCAGCTAACAAAACACTGTATGCAGACTAGTTCATCGAACCCTTTCATCAAAGGATTCCGGTGTCTCTTGTCTCAAAATCGAAAGAAGTGCATTATAACACCCCCCAAACCGGATCATCACGGGCACATTATTTCTCCTTTTCAAATACTCATTAAACAGGTTTTTTTTTTTTTAAATTTATAAAGTCTTTTAAAAAAAATTTAATAAATTTTTATATTTTTTAAATTACCTTTTAAATTAATTATTAAAAAGATAATATTAAAAAATATAATTTAAAATTATTAAATAATTTAAAAAAAAACTTTATAAAATTAAAATCTTTTTTTTTTTTTAACTTTTACCTTTATTTATGCACGCGGGCGATTCGACCCCGCGACCTCCCCACTAGCGACGGGCAAGCTTTGCCGCTACGCCAAGCGGCTTGGCTGAAACAACAAGGGATTTCCTCCCTTTTATCTTCGGCGGGCTGCAAAATTTCAAAAAAAATAAAAAAGTTTCGTTATGGCTACCGGCGGGGTTTGACCCCAGGACCTCCTCTGCGTGCGCGGATCACATTGTCCATTGCGCCACACGCCCGAAAGGAATGCAAAGGGGAGGGGGTTAGATTTAAAAAAGACAACGACGGCGGTTTTTTTTTTTTAAATATATTATCCCACATGCAGTGGGAGTCGACCGCCCGAGGGTTTATCAACCTGAAGACGCTGAAGGTAAATCGACTGCCTTCGGGCAGTCAAATGCCGCAATTTTGTCGAAACCGTAGCCAACCACAAACTGCCATGTCAGCTACACATCGACCAATGCAAATCCGCCACTTGTCGCCACGTGGCACATTTTTTGAATCCGTGCAGAGCCGAGCCTGCTGTCTGCTGCCACGTGTCGCATCGGGATTTGTGTCGAGCCTGTGCACGATCTACCTTGGGATCCGTGCCCGATCCGTCTCGAGATCTGTGCCCGAGTCTGCTCGCGATCCGCCTCGGGATCCGAGCCCTACGGTGACCTGCCTCAAGATGCGTGCGGCCTCACCTCGGGAACCGTGCCCGCTCTGATACCAGTGATTGACGGGGTGACCTCTCAAACGCAGCAGGAAATGCAGAACAATTAAAAAATAAACAAGAAATGCAGCGATAAATAATAATTTATTAATTTGCACCCATGCCAACATTACATACAATTTCAAATATAATTATATATACGTAGAAGGGAGAAAATAGGGGATAGGAAGGTGCGGAGGGATAAGGAGGTTGGAGGAATAAGGGGAAAGAAGAAATAAAGGAGGGATAAGGAGGGAATATAGGAGGAGAAATAGAAAAGAATTTAGGAGGGGAGTTAGGAAAATTAAAACAAAATTGCCGACAGAAGAAATAACGGAGGGATAAGGAGGGAATATAGGAGGAGAAATAGGAAAGAATTTAGGAGGGGAGTTAGGAAAATTAAAACAAAATTGCCCACAAAAATTTGCCGACAAACCTGAAGACATTTCACACTTAGGGCTAGAAAAGTGTTTTTTTTTTTTTAAGCCACTTAAGGTGAAACCCTCTTCACACTTGCAACAACATTGTGACGAGAATATATGTAATATTTATTTGATAATATTTTTAAAATAATATTGTAGTATACATATAACTATGATATATATTTAGTGGATTATATTGAACTCAATTATAATATTATTAAAGTAACATAAAAGATTTAAAACCATTTTTTTAAGGAAATTTGAAGAGACAATCTTAATAAAATTTTATGATATTTTTATATTTGATCATATCAGATTGAAACTTTTTTATGCATATTATATAATAAAAGTTTAACAATTATGCATGTATAATTTAACAAAATTCAAACATGGGGTCTACTTGAAAATATATCGGATGAAGCTAATAATACCATTTGATAAACTATGATACTTTTTAAAATTAATTATACAAGATTGATTGAAAGAGTTTTCTATATTTTATATCATCACCATCACATAGTTTAATTAATTTTGTTTAAACTTTTTATCAATTCCACCTCATTATCAATTCTACCTCATTGTTGTTTAACCCAGTGTGATATGCACCACCAGTCACTCAAGATTGATACTTGATGTCATCAGGCTTGGGCGCACTCAGTAGATTAACAGCTCGCACACACTCAGCAGATTTCTATAAACTACTATTCAGGTAGATTACTATCTCTACTTCCTTTAAGAAGAGGCATGCACCAAGGTTGAATCTAAGTCTCTTCGCCAGAATTTAATATTAATAGGGCGGAATTTGGGTTTTGATTCACCCACGGATGGTCTGCAAACAAACCAAGTAATTAAAAGTTATATGTAAGCACTAAGATTTATGGTATTCAACCCATAAACTAAACTGGAATTACATTATACTTAACACTTTTTTGGCGGTTAATCTCTCGTTGGAATTTCTGTTGAGCATTCGAGATATAAGGTCCTTAGCAGCCTCTGAAACGTCATGGGTAAATAGAAGGTCGTTGTACAAAATATTAGCCTTAATCGTGTGAGAGTCAATGTGGTTGTAATCGTCCCCACCGAAAGGATAATAACCGCAGAGCAATTTGAAGAGGAGGACTCCCGCTGCCCATATGTCCACGCCTTCCCCGTATTCTTGCCTTCTCACTATCTCTGGAGCCATGTACACAAGAGTCCCCGTTCCGTCGTCCTTCAATACTTCACCTGCTCCATATCACATCCACAAGACCATTAATTTGTTTTTTTACTTTGCTTAGTTTAGTGCTTCATAATCTCTATTAAATACATAGATTAGGAAGTACTTTACCTTTGTGGAAAACCTTAGAACTACCAAAGTCCCCCAACTTGACAACAGGAGTTGGTGCAAGCGAAGATAATAAAACGTTGTTCAATTTAACATCGCCGTGTATTATGCCTTTCCTGTGGCAGCTCCGGATGCCTTTCGTCACTTGTTTAAAAATGCATGCAGCTTGGACTTCGTCTTTTACATTTGCTTTGCTTTTTCTTTTGCATTTGGAATAGCACCAAAGTTACTTTCTACCAAATACCAGAGATCACCTTCCTCACAATACTCCATGACCAAGTGATAACTGTTGGGATCTTCGTAAGCGGCTTTCAGCTTCACAATTCCGCGCTCCATTCTCAGGCGATGCATTATTTGCACTTCGCTTAGGAAAATTGTATCTGCATCCTTACAATCTTTGCTGAAAGATTTGCAACAGAAGACGGGATTTCCTTGAGATCTGCGGTAGCATTTTCTGACTTTGTGATAAAGCGAGATAGAAATGAGACGATCGAGAATGTAATCGTCTTCTACGGATCCCCGAATGACATGGCCATCATCATTTGGAATAAAACAGTTGAAGACGGTATTCCAAAAAGTGTTGGCTAGTTTTGTTAGTTTTGTCAAGTTGTGAGCTGCTGCCACAAATATGGTGGAGGATGTGGAGCTGTCCAATAAAGGGTTACCAAGCTCTTCCTTTAAAGACGTATAACTTTCCCTTTCCCTTGATTGGACACACATTTCTTTAACGAGCTCGCTGCTACATTCCATCACAACAAACTATCACACCTATTCTTGAACGATAATCTAAGTTTATGTTTCTTGATTATGCGAGAATGTGAACAATGAAAGTTTTAATAATTAGTCCAAGTTTCAAGTAAGCCGAATTTTCTTTTTCATAAATAATACAAGTTTTAGTAAGACGAAATTTATTTCTTTTCTATTTGCTACAAGTCGGCATGCACTTTTACTACCGTTTTGCCTTATTCAGACAGGAATATTAAAGAACAAAAATAAAGAAGGATATAATACTTAATAGGAATTTAATAATGATATAATACCAAACATTTCTCTTAAATGATGATACCAATTAAACTAATTAAATTTTTTTAGGATTCAAGTACCTTAATATATCCTATTTCTCTGAAATTAGGATATAATAATATAACTACTTGATTATCCTTATATCTATTTGAACTATTATTGAATTTGTTTTATTATATCTTGATTAATTTGAGGTTAGGATATCTAGTTTTATTCTTTGACATTGCTTGCTATATAGTCAAGATTGATTTTTTTCTTATGGATAGGTTTTAGGTGATCCAAGTATTTTTAGTACTTCCATTTTTTAATAAATCTTTTTCCATTTGGTGTTCTTGTCAATGTTAAGATTATATTTTATCAAATTTATCATTAATAGATAAAGGCATTGAACCATCTCTCTCATTTTATTGATACTTATATCTAAATCAAGGAAAAGAAAATTTATCTTCAATTTATTCTTGATTAAAGGTTTTTCCCTCCTATAAATGTGATATACCATTGAAGGACAGCATTCCTCAAGTTGTATTCTATTTCTTAGATTATGGCATCTTTGTCAATGATGCCTCTCCACTTCCAAATATTTTCTCATATAGATATATGTTCTTTAGAATATTTTTTTCCTTCCTAAGTATGGGAAATTTATTTAGTTCTACTTCGGATACTCCTCCTAGTACCACCATAGGTTTCTAGAATCTTAATATTACTTTTGATGTCTTTTCCTATGGCACCTTAGTTTTGTTTTGTTGCTAAATATGTTATCTCAACATCTGGTGTCTTTCTTTACCTCTTTTTAATTTGATATAGAAAGTTTTACCCTAAATAACCCTTTTAACTATACAACCACCATTTTGTTGTATAATTTTTCACTCAATACTTTGTCTCAAATAACTATCTTGGATAGTGGATTAAAATATACTTTGACTATTGGTATATATGGGATTAAACTTTATTTTGTTCATGTATGACATTATTATTGGATTAATTGAGTGGTTGTCATTTTATTGGTTATATTATCCCTATTTTCATCAAGATCATATTCATATCACCTTCAATTATCCTTCCTTTTTTTCAAGTTGTGTCTTAAGAGACTTCAATTAGAAATCATCTTTGACTTCCTCATATTTAGTAACTTCCTCAAGTCCATAGACCCCACCTAGTTGGTAATAGTCTTCTTAGACCCATTGATAGGCAGAACTACCATATCTCCTATGTTAGTCTCTATAGATATCTCCCTTTAGTACCTCCTTTATTGTTGGTTTTTAACCAGATTCAATCACATGTCCCAATATCCAAGATCTTGAGTAGTCTCAAATATTAGAGCAATTAATATAAATGGTCAATATCAATGAACATAATATTCATGAAATAAAAATAATAATATGAAATAAATAGACAATATAATTCATGAAATAACATGAAAAAAATTTGCAATAATATTACTCGAATTATATTCAAGCTCAACATACAAACTTCACTAGTTTCTTGGATACATTTCATGGAGCTTTACTTCCATAATATAACCTTACAAAGGTAAATATTGGACTCTTTGACTATTTCTCTACTCACATATCCAAGAGATGCAACCTTTCCTATTCTACACATAATACAAGCCTCTCATACCTCTTGGATTCACATCTTGACAATTTTATACACGACTCTTGACTCTCTATTTACTTGCATGCTTTATTATATAAAACTTGTGCACTTTCTCACTACACACTTGTGCACATTATTACGTGATGCTTGTGCATATTCTACACATAGAATCATACATAAGGGGAAATATAAATCACACATTTAAACCATTAACTCACACCCTATTCTAATATTTACATATTTACAATTGTATCATATTACTTTGCTGGTTCTAAATGTAGGAACAAAACATTGACCCACTTTAGTGGGCAATCTTTCCTAAGACCTCTAGGGGGACCCCTTAGACTTTTCTAGGGCAAGGACAAGGCTTTCCCCCATCTTTTTTACCCATTTTCCCTCTTTATGCGAAATCACATCTGATCCTTAACGGGGCACGACTTTGCATTGTGATATCGCGATCATCCCGGATGGGGTGTGATTTTACCTTTTTAGGGCTTCATGTATTAAAACCTTTATTTTTGGGGGTTGGTGTGTTCTACATTGTCCCTCCCTATTTTTCCCACTCTTTCCACATTAAAATTTGCTATATAATGAGGGTTTGATTTCACTTTTCACACACAAGTTAACACACGCTCACATAATTGACACTTAATGATTTTATGCTTGCATTTGATTTCTTTCAAAGTGTTTTACTTGGTCTACATCCTTCTTCTTCTTCTCTCACAAGAAACTTTGAAGTTTAAATTTTTATTTTTTGCTGCATTGAATTTTTTGTTGTTCGCTCTTGATAGATTGTTGTTGGATCCTTAAGAAGAGATTAACCATTTGGGAGATCCCAAACCCTTATGTTTTGCTTCTGCACTCTTTTCCAAGTGAATTCGCTCTTTTGCATGCACATTTAGATTTTTTGAATGACATAATTGATATTATACATTTATATTTTATTTTTTGCATAGTTTATGCAAAATAATGCCTAGTTTTCTATGGGGTACGACTTCACTTGGTGTTATTGTGGTCATCCATTACAGGGTACAATTTTACTAGAGGCTAAACTAGGGTTAATTTTATGTCCCTATTTTCTCCATTGCATTCTAAACTACATCTAGAGCATAGTAGCATATTATGTTCTATGATTTCTATATTTTGTTTTGTTGTATTACTTTAATGTTTTTTTTTCTCTAAAAGTCTTATCAAAGGTCATCTAAAAGGAGCTAGGGGGCTTTACTGCTACATCTGCAAGCACTATTGTATAGTGGCCTAAGAAGGCTCCCTAACGCTAATCCCATTTTCAAGTGTTTGTTGAGTTATCTTGCAAGAACATGTATTATTGATAGCATTGGACAAAGGATAAAAGTTCACCAAATAAGCTAAGTGTTATTATTAGTTTCTAGGTTGTTTATTGTATGCTTTATATTTCTGTTGTAAACCCTAGATTTTATTTTGTAGATTTATATTTAATTTTTTTTTAGGCATTTGAAGGATAAACAACATATAGTATGCATTTAAATTTAATTATATTTATGCATCTCTTCTTGAGTCATTGCTTAAAATATTATTTTCTTAGAACACTAGGTTAGAAAAGCATTCAAAGAAAGAATCATTCTAGGGTTAGCTCTTGTATTCCTGCATTTTTGTATTTTTGCATTGTCCTTAATATTTAATAGCATAGATATAGAAAGGTCAAATTTAGGTGTTTGTCTTGAATTTAATACATCAAATATTTCTAAAAATCCTATGAACTTGGAGTGAGTCCTTAAAGCCATTCCTAGTGAACCCTTACCCCCTTTAGCATCGAGTGTAGATAACAACATAGCCCCCATGGTTCACCCCAAAAGGCTTTCTACCTTTACGGATCCAACCTTTTTTGGGAATTGTATGCAATGGGATGATTTTCCCTCTCTACACTAAGTTCTACCGATACTACTTGATTATCCTCGAATGGTGCCTTCCTATTCTTCTAGGTCTTATAGGTCTTATATCTATTTGACTTGTTGTTGGGTTTGTTATATTATATATTGAATAATATTAGAGGTTAGGATATATAGTTTTATTCTTTGGAATTTCTTGCTATATAGTCAAGATTTATTATTTCTTATAGATAGGTCTTAGGTGACCCTATTTTAGTACTTTTATTTTTTATAAACCTTTATTTATTTGGTGTTCGTGTTAATGTTAAGACTATATTTTATCAAATTTATCGTTAATTGATAAAGCATTGAACCATCTCTCTTATTTTATTGACACTTATGTGTAAATAAGGAATGATAATTCTATCTTTAATTTATTCTTGATTAAGGGTTTTCCTAATGCAGGATTCTATATTCTAGAGGGCATAACTTTTGATCCAACAATTGGATTGGCTTGAAATTTTACGGGGAGTTGAATAAAGAGGTGGATATACCATGACCAGACAACATTAGTTGTTTAGATGATTTTCAAGTTTTTATCGAGTCCTAATTCCTTCATCTAGTGCCTCAAAAATGGGATTTAGTATTTTTTTGAAAATCTAGAAGAAAACATATTTGGAATAACTTCTTATTTAGGCATGGATAGCTATTGATATTTTCTAAGAGTATTAATATAGATGATACAATATCAATTTAGGGGACTATCTAGGCTTTTGTTGGTGATTTAGTTTTTGGCATTAAATATAATTTCCCAATAATATATATATATATATATATATATATATATATATATATATATATATATATATATATATATATATATATTATTTCTTATCTTTAGGGTTTTGTTTTAGAGGTTTTTTTAGAATATATATTGCCTTGGTATCGTATTGTAAAAGGGGTGAAATCTAGTAATGAGAAAATAAAGTATTTATCAGTTTATTTCCATTTATTATAGTTTTTATGTGATTGGAGGTTCTTGTTCTTATATCTTCCAACTGGATTTCCACCATTTGGTATCAGAGCAAGTTAGATCTTATTGGGGAAGATAATGTAATATTGTTTATTATAGTTATTCTGCTATTCTTATTTTTCTATTTTGAATAACATAGATGAGATTAGCATGAGAAGCGAAAGAGGAGGTTATGTCTAGCTCAATAGGAATGTGTAGGAGCTATAGGTACAAGTATCTCAATTGACTAGAATGATGACCCATGTGAAGGAAAGACATCCCATAGAATATGTAAATCTAAATTTTGATAATGAGATTGTGGAAGGAGACAACAAGACAAAGACTCATGTCGAGGAAGAACCAGTGGGGAATCCAAAGTTTGAGGATAGGATAATTAGGGCCTTGGAAGGAAATAAATATGGTATCAAGATCGATATCCTTGAGTATGTAGGAGGGTTAAAAAAAGAGGAGTTGATATATTGGTTGAATAACATGGAGCAGTTATTTGAATGGAAAAGCCTTTTAGAGGAAAAAAAAGTGAATTTTACATGTAAAAAGTTGAAAGGGTGTGCATTGATTTGGTGGGATCATATATAGAAGGAGAGGCAAATAAAAGGAAAGTAAGAGATTAGGGTCTGGTGTAAAATGGAAAAAAAAATGAAGGAGAAATTTTTACCCAAAGATTATGGTTAAATAGTATTTTGTAGACTTTAGAACCTCAGATAAAAGGATCAAAGAATCGAGGACTATACCCATGAATTCTATAAGTTATCAATTTGGGTGGGTCTTGAAGAATTATAAGAACAAAATTTTGAAAGGTATGTGAATGGATTAAGTTATGCTATACAAGATAAATTGAGTATGCTTCAAACCCATAGTGTAGAGGATGTATATAAGTTAGCATAAAAAGTAGAAGAGAAATATAAGATGAGTAATTTTAGAAAAGGGGTGAATAAATGACTATTTTCACCTTCTATCAGAGGGTATCCCTCAAAGGGAGAATCTTCCAATACAAAGAAACAAGAAGAGTCTGGGTAAGGTCAAGATATCCATCAGAGAGGTGGAGGATCTTAGAGAGGAAGATGCTATAGTAGAGGAAAAAAATTGGATGGACTACAAAGGTAATATACCTGTTACATATGTAATAAGGAAGGGCATAAATATTTTGAGTATTTGCACTATACTACACAAGAAAGAAGGTAGGGAGAACAAACTAAAGTTAATCTAGTTGAGGTATAAGAGCAAATTGAGATAGAATTTATTGCAGACATGGGGGAAAATCTCATGATAAAGAGGATGATGATTATTCTAAGGAAGAAGAAATCACGAGATAATGATGGTGGTGATTCCTGGCTATGTATGAATATCTTTAAAACTAGGTGCACATCTGGAGGAAAGGTGTGTAAGATGATTATTGATAGTGGTAATTGTGAAAATATGGTTTCAAATGAAATGGTTGAGAAACTTAACTTGAAGTGTGAGAAGAACTCGTATCCCTACCACATATTCTATTTCAATAAAGGGAATGAGGTAACTATAGATAAGAGGTGTATGGTTAAGTTTTCAATTAGTAATATCTACAAGGATGGAGTGTGGTGTGATGTAATTACAATGGATGCATACCACTTATTATTGGGGAGGCCTTGATAATATGATAGGAAGGCTACCCATGATGGGGGAAGGAATACTTACACATTCTATAAGGATGAAGTAAAGGTTGTCTTACTACCACATAAGGAAGAAGGGTAAAGTGAGAGCCTATTGATGACTAAGGAATTTATCATAGGGATGAAATAATTTAGGGTTTTTTATGTGTTGACAATAAAGAAGGTGGATACTAAGGATGTCGCTATACCACCTATAGCAAAAAAATTTTTGGGAGAGTATGCATATGTCATACCAAAGGAGTTACCAGTTTTATTACCTCAAAAATGGATATATAGCATCATATTGATCTAATTCCAAGATCGGTTCTTTTGAATCAGGTAGCCTATAGGATGAGTCCCATGCAGACTAAGGAGTTGAATAGACAAGTGATAGAATTGATAAAGAAATTATTTTTTAAAGAAAGTATGAGTCCATATGCAACTCTTGCACTGTTGATACCAAATAAAGATGATACATGGTGTATGTGTGTGGATAGTAGGGCAAAAAATAAATTTACAATCAAGTATCACTAGTTTCAAGACTAGATGATATGATAGATGTGCTAGCCAAAGCATGATGCTTTAGCAAAATTGACGTATGTAGTGGATACTATCATATTCGAATCCAAGAAGGAAACGAATAGAAGATTGCTTTCAAGACAAAATATGGGCTGTAAGAATGGATGGTGGTGTCATTCAAATTATCCAATGCATCCAGTATGTTTATGATGATTATGAATAGAGTATTATGGGAATATATTGGTAAGTTTATAGTTGTGTATTTTTATAACATTATGATATTTAGTAGGAATTAATAATACTTGTTGCATTTGAAATTAGTGTTAGAGTTGTTAAGGAAGGATAAGTTGTATGTCAATATAAAGAAGTGTAGATTCCTTCAGAAGAGTCTAGTGTTCTTGGGATTTGTAATCTCATAGGATGGAGTGAGG
Organism: Wollemia nobilis; assembly: GCA_028583015.1. NCBI lineage: Eukaryota > Viridiplantae > Streptophyta > Pinopsida > Araucariales > Araucariaceae > Wollemia > Wollemia nobilis. The sequence continues at coordinate 20,440,205 of JAQPPZ010000521.1, forward strand.
ATGGATAAAGAGAAGGTGAAGGTAATTTTGGAATGGCCCATTCCAAGGAATGTGACAAAGGTGAGGAGTTTCCATGGCTTGGCAACTTTCTATAGGAATTTCATTAGGAATTTTAGTAGTATTGTTGCACCTATAACATAGTGTACGAAGGGAAGATAATTTGTATGGAAAAATCCAACAACAAAGAGTTTTGAATTATCGAAGAATAAGATGAAAAAAATTTCTAGAATTCGAGTATATCGTATGGAGATTCGATGCCCAGCCTCATACTAGACATATAATTTTAACGTTGTATATATTCTAGGGTTGAATAAATTCACCATAAATGGTTTTTGTATTATTGGACAGTTAGATATGAAGAGAGTGTGCAGTATTCCCATGTTTTATAGAAATTTAGGTATACTTAGTAGGGTTGTTGGGATAGACAAATAAATGAATAGACGTGCATGAGGTGATTGTATGCCAGTAGAGTTCTCTAAGCTCTTCTAGATGTTTAGTGTGGGTGGGTTGGAGATTAGTAGGTAGCATCTCGTGTCAATGGATTTCTACTATACTAAAATATTTTACAAAATAAATATATATTTTGCTTTAGTTAAATTTTGGTGGGATATGAGAGTTATTTTTTCAATGAATAATTTAGAATAAAGATAAAAAAATACAACAGGTTGTTATTATTTTGTTTTATCTTATTTTGAGTAAGTAGTGGTTTGAATCTAGGTTTTTTCCAAAGAAAATATGGATTCTTACCACTGTGATGTCCTTGTGGACAAAATTCTTACCACTGTGAACTCTTAGTGGTTTGAATCTAGGTTTATTCAAAGAAAATATTGATTCTTACCACTTCCATGTCCCTATGGACATGACTCTTACCACTACGATGTCCTTGTAAAAATATCCATAAACATTATATCTCAACAACCAAATTCTCTAACAAAATCCTAAACCAAAACCCAAATATTGCCACCTCAAACCCAAATTTGATCCAAAACTTTAAAATTAATGAAGTACCTTAATATATTTGATTTCTTTAAAATTATATGTTTATTCTACTCTAAATCCTACATCATGGCTTCTAGATGTTAATGTTTATTAGTCTAAATCTATTACTTCACTAGTTTGAAGTTCTATTGACACTACTTGGTTATACTTGAATGATGCCTTCCTATTCTTCTAGGTCTTATATCTGTTTGACCTATTATTGGGTTTGTTTTATTATATCTTGATTAATCTTGGAGGTTAGGATATCTATTTTTGTTCTTTGGTATTGCTTGCTATATAGTCAATATTATTTCTTATGGATAGGTCTTAGGTGACCCAAGCATTTGTAGTACTCCCATATTTTTATAAACCTTTCTTCATTTGGTGCTCTAGTTGCCAATGTTAAGACTATTTTCATAGACATATTTTAAGTTCCTAGTCTAAAAGCCCTATCCTCCTTTTCATTTGGTCCAATAAGAACCTTCCTTAAGTGATTAGAAGTTTAGTTTGGATTAGAACCCACCTTGACCATCAGTGGCTCCTTTGTCCTCATGTATTCCTTTAATATTGGATAATCCATATAGTTTTGGATATTGATCTGTATAAAATTTGCACTTAATCCTTATATATCTTCTATGAAAATTCTACATAGTGATGGTTAGGTACTTCAGAATACCAACATCTATATCTAATATTTTTATGCCATAGTCATACCCCCTTTGTATACCACACTATCACCAAATCACTTATGTCCATCTTCCTTCCCCTCTACCATGACCACTTTCTCAATTGACCTAGTATTCTAGCACTACCTTGATAATGGTGGTGATGGCTTGGGAATGCATCACAATAACCTTTGATATCATGGTCTAGTAAGCTACCACTACCATCTATTAATATGTGATAGGTGCTATCACTAGTGGTTAGGGTTAGGTGATTGGCTCCACTTAATTATAAATAGTGATGCTTGGTGTTTAGTAATATACAAAATATGTGTGGGTATTACATTAGTCATTTGATACATTTGTAATTACACTTGATTTCATTGATAAACATGATTTATTAGAACCACTAACTAGGCCAATCATTAGGAGTTATTTATTGGCATATTGTCTTGACTCTGCTAGTAGTTCTTACAAAAATCACCTATTTCTTCAAACCTAATCCTCTAGTTCCTCCAAAGTACCTTTATCTACCCATTGTCTATATGATATAACTTCCACACATAGTATAACATACGATGTTCCTCTGGTGTTCATCAAGGTTTACAAATCATAGTGAGAATAGATAGGATAAGTATCATTTATTAGATCTATAAACATTATAGGTTACAAGGACATTCTAGTGTAGGATGCATAGTTTAACACCTAAAATACCAATCTTCCTCTAAAATTCATGACTTGATCTAGGTGCTATAAATTATTGATCCAACTTATATACTCTCTCCACTATTAACCTTTAATGAATATAACTGAGATTGCAAATGCAATATAGTGGATTTTTTCTTCAAATATATCACATAATTTTTTCCAAGCAACTTTAGAAGTATTTGCATCACTTATATATGGTTAGATTTCATCAATCATACCAAATGTAATTAACATAAGGGATTTTGCATCCTATTCATCTAAATTAATTGATTCTTTCAATTTATCAAATCTCCTTTTTAGATTAGAATTCCTTTTAACTCCCAAGGTACATAATTTTTCTCTTTTCAATTTTTCAAAAATAAAAATTTTAAAATCAATATGAACTTTCAAATTATCCTTATCACTCCAATTAATTAAAATATCTTTTTCAAAAAACAACAAGCAATAACTTTATAAAACCTTATTACTCCCCTTATTAAAAATTCAATGCAATTTTAACTTGACTTAAGCGCACATGCAAATTAGAAAATTTTCAAACCATACTTTATGAAAATGCAATACCTTATTCACCAGATGTCATCAGATGCATCAAGTTAATTTTGGTTTACCAAGGTGCTCACAAATTATAATCATCCAATTGTCTTCCTTAAACCATGTTCTCTACTGTATTTGCATGAATCTTTTGGCAATTCACCTCCTTCAAAGATGTTACAAAGGTATCGAGTGGTAAGGTCTCACAAATACTTACATAATGATATGGTGCAAAGGGTGCTCTTAGGCTTTGTAATGTTGCTCAATATTTTATGATGCTCAATGTTTTTAGCAGTTAATATTCTAGACTGAGAATGGAAATATAAGCTATTTATTCTATGCAATGGCGCTCAGGTGGGTAAGTGATGACTTCTCTATTGTCACTATATCAACAATGAAATAATTTCTCTTTCTTTGGATTTCTCCTCTATATTTGCTCTCTTTTTTTATGCAACTTTCCTTTTATATTTTCAAAAATAAAACTCAAGATGCTACAATGGCTCTCTTCTTTATATACTTGCCTTCTTTGTTAAATATCTCTTAACTTGGGCAACTCTACACAGCTTCCTGCTTGTGCTGGTTATTACTCAAATTGGAAAGCTCTACACAACTCCCTGCTTATGTTGGTTATTCCTCAACTTGGAAAACACTCAATGGCTCCCTTTTTTTTACTTCTATTTGATATCTCTTATTTGAGCAACTTCAATGGATCCCACTCTATTTTATATTTCACGAAGAGTTCTACTCATAATAGTATGAGCTTGCTTTACAAGCTTCCTTTCCTTTAGTTTTAAAGTATTTCTCCAATATGTTTATGCTCAAACCTTATCTTTCTTATGTTTTGCCTACATGCACTTTTACTATCGTTCCATTTTATGTTGTTTTCCCTTATTCTAATGAAATCCACAAGAAAAAGTGAATTTGAGAAAAAATATTAAAGAAAAAAAATAAAGAAGTATATAATAATTAATAAGAATTTTAGATAGGAATTAATAGGAATTTAATAATCTACTATTTAATTACATTTTAATAGTTATAAGCTATAAAAGAAAGGATATGATACCAAACAATTCTCTTAAACGATGATCTTAAATAAATTAAACTAATTGAATTTTTCTAGAATTCAAGTACCTTAATATATTCGATTTCTCTTAAATTATTTGTTTCTTCTACTCTAAATCTTAAATCATGGCTTCTATATGTTAATTTCTATTAGCCTAAATCTATTACTTCGTTAGTTCTAAGTTCTACTAGCACTACTTGATTATCCTTGGATGGTGCCTTCCTATTCTTCTAGGTCTTATAGGAATATTAAAGAACAAAAATTAAAATATATATATAATAACTAATAGGAAATTAATAATTTATTATTTGGGTAAGTTATAGAAATAAATAAGGATATAATACCAAAAAATTCTCTTTAAACGATGATTTTAAACAAATTAAACTAATTTAACTTTTCTAGAATTTCAGTACCTTAGTATATCTGATTTCCCTAAAATTATTCGTTTCTTCTACTCTAAATACTACATCATGGTTTCTATATGTTAATGTATCTTAGTCTAAATTTATTACTTTGTTGGTTCTAAGTTCTACCAGCACTACTTGATTATCCTCCAATGGTGCCTTCCTATTCTTCTAGGTATTATATATATTTGACCTATTGTTGGATTCGTTTTATTATATCTTGATTAATTTTGGGGTTAGGATATCTAGATTTATTCTTTAACATTCCTTGCTATATAGTCAATATTGATTGATTCTTATGGATAGGTATTAGGTGACCCTAGAATTATTATTACTCCCATATTTTTTATAAATATTTCATGCTCTTGCCAATGTTAAGACTATTTACTTAGATATTTTTTTGGTTTCCAATCTTAAAGCCCTATCCTCCTTTTCAGTTTGGCCAAAAAGAACCTTCTTAAGTGATTAGAATTTTAGTCTATATTAGCACCCACCTTGATCATCAATGGCTCATTTGTCCTCATGTATTTCATTAATCTTGGGCAGTCCATATGGTTGTGGATATTGATATGTATAAAACTTTCACTTAATCCTTATATATCTTCTATGAAAAATCTACATAGTAATGGTTAGGTGCTTCACAATGCCAACATCTAGGCCTAATTTTTTTTATGCTATAGTCATACCCCCTTTGAATCCTCCACTACTATCAAATCACCTATGTCCCTCTTCCTTCCCCTCTACCATGACCACCTTCTCCAATGGCCTAGTATTCTAGCACTACCTTGATGAAGGTGGTGAGGGCTTGGCAATGCATCACAATAACCATTGATTGGTAATAAAACATTGTTCAATTTAACATCATTGTGTATTATGCCTTTCTTGTGGCATCTCTGTATGCCTTTCATCACTTGTTTAAAAATGCATGTACCTTGGACTTCGTCTTTTACATTTGCTTTTGCATTTGGATTTTCTATAGCACCAAAGTTTCTTTCTACCAAATACCAGAGATCACCTTCCTCACAATACTCCATGACCAAGTAAAAAAATATTGAGATATTCATAAGTGGCTTTGAGCTTCACAATTACGTGCTCCTTCCTCAAGCGATGCATTATTTGCACTTCACTTAGGAAAATTGTATCTGCATCCTTACAATATTTGTTGAAAGATTTGCAACAAAATATGGGATTTACTTGAGATCTGTGATAGCATTTTTTCACTTTGTGATAAGGCGAGTTATATATCATATGATCGATAATGTAATCGTCTTCTAAAAATCCCTGAATGACATGACCATGAGCTTGGTCGCCATCATCATTTGAAATAAAATAGTTGAAGATAGTATTTCAAAATATGTTAGCTAGTTTTGCTAGTTTTGTCAAGTTGTGAGCTTTTGCCACAAATATGGTGGAGGAGGTGGAGCTTTCCAATAAAGGTTTACCAAGCTCTTCCTTTAAATATGTATAACTTTCCCTGGATTCGAAACACATTTATTTAATGAGCTCCCTGCTACATTCCATCACAAGAAACTATCACGCCTATCCTTTAAAGATAATCTAAGTATAGGTTTCGATCACAAACAAGATTGATTATGCGAGAATATGAACAATGAAAGTTTTAATAATTAGTCCAAGTTTCAATAATCTGAATTTCCTTTTCATAAATAATACAAGTTTCAGTAAGCCAAAATTTACTTCTTTTTATTTGCTACAAGTTGGCATGCATTATAACTATTGTTTTGCCTTATTATCATGAAATCCACAAACAAAAGTGAATTTCAAACACTAATATTAAAGAACAAAAATAAATAAGGATATTGTAATTAATAGGAATTTAATAATTCACTATTTTCTTACATTTTTATAGCTATAAGCTATAGAAATAAACAAGGATATAATACCAAACAATTCTCTTAAACGATGATCTTTAATCAATTAAATTAATTGAATTTTTCTAGAATTCGAGTACCTTAATATATTCCATTTATTTGAAATTAGGATATAATGATATCACTACTTGAGTATCCTTATATTTATATGACCTATTATTGGGTTTGTTTTATTTTATCTTGATTAATTTTGGGGGTTAGGATATCTAGATTTATTCCTTGACATTGCCCGTTAAATAGTCAAGATTGATTGTTTCTTATGGATAGGTCTTAGGAGACCCTAGAATTATTAGTACTCCCATATTTTTTATAAATATTTCATTCTCTTACCAATGTTAAGACTATTTTATTAGATATATTTTTAGTTTTCAATCTTAAAGCCCTGTCCTCTTTTTCAATTGAGCCAATAAGAACCTTCTTAGGTGATTAGAATTTTAGTTTAGATTCATACCCACCATGATCATAGTGGTTCCTTTGTCCTCATGTATTTCATTAATATTGGGAAGTCCATATAGTTGTGGATATTGATCTGTATAAAAGTTGCACTTAATCCTTATATATCTTCTTTGAAAATCTACATAGTAATGGTTAGGTGCTTCATAATTCCAACATCTAGATCTAATATTTTTGATGTTATAGTCATACGCCCTTTTAATCCTCCACTACTATAAAATCACCTATGTCCCTCTTCCTTCCCCTCTACCATGACCACCTTCTCCAATGGCCTAGTATTATAGCACTACCTTGACGATGGTGGTAAGGGCTTGGTAATGTGTCACAATAACCATTGATATCATGGTCTGGTAAGCTACCACTAACATCTATTAATATGTGATTGGTGCTATCACTAGTGGTTGGGCATAGGTGATTGGTTCCACTTAATTATAAGCAATGATGTTTGGTGTATAGTAATATACAAAAATCGAGTGGGTATTACGTTAGTAATTTGATATGTTTGTAATACCATTTGATTTGATCGATAAACATGATTTATTAGAACCACTAACTAGGCATATCATTAGGATATATTTATTGGTGCATTGTCTTGAGTCCTTGACTTTGCTAGTAGTTGTTATAAAAACCTCCTATTTCTTCAAAAATCATCCTCTAGTTCCTCCAAAACACATTTATATTTAGACCCATTTTCTATATGATTTAACTTCCACACATATTATAACATATAATTTTCCTTCCATGTTCATCAAGGTTCACAAACCATAGCGATAATAGATGGGATAAGTGTCCTTCCTTAGATCTATAAAGACCATAGGTTACAAGGACATTCTAGTGTAGGTTGCAAAGTTTAAAACCTAAAATACCAATCTTCCTCTAACATTCATGACTTGATCTAGGTGTTATCTATTAATGATACAACTTTAATTCTTTAATTTGTTTAATCAAATTTTCCAAGTTTTCAATCTAGGATGCATCAAGTTGGTTCCAACTTTATGATTCTAATAATATCATAATTTCCATGGCTTTTAGATTTGTGTCAAATATTTTCATCTATCTCTTTTCATAAGGATACTTTCAAATAAAAAAAAAATGTTTAATCTATTTCTCTATTAATGGTTTGCATGGTATTGAATATTTTATCAAATTTGTCAATAATTGATAAAGGTATTGATTCATCGTGCTCATTTTATTGATACTTATGTCTAAATCAAGGAAAGAAAATTTCATCTTTAATTTATTCTTGATTAAGGGTTATCTCCTCCTATAAATGTGATATACCATTTAAGGACATCATTCCTCAAGTTGTATGATATTTCTTAGATTATGGCATCTTTTTCAATGATGCCTCTCCACTCCCAAATATTGTATCATATAGATAGATGCTCTTTAGAATATTTTTATCCTTCCTAAGTATGAGAAATTTTTTTAGTTCTACTTGGGATACTCCTCTTAGTACCACCAAAGGTTTCTAGAATCCTAAGATTAATTTTGATGTCTTTTCCTATGGTACCTTAGTTTTGTTTTGTTGGTAATTATGTTATCTCAACATCTAGTGCCTTTACCTCTTTCTAATTTGATATAAAAAAATTTACCCTAAATAACTCTTTTAACTATACAACCATTATTTTTTTGTATAAATTTTCAATCAATACTTTGTCCTAAATAACTATCTTGGATAGTGGATTAAAATAAAATTTGACTATTGATATATATGGTATTAAACTTTCTTTTGTTCATATATGACATTATTATTAAATTATTTGAGTGGTTGTCATTTTATTTGTTATATTATCCATATTTTCATCAAGATCAATTTCATATCACCTTCAATTATCCTCTATTTTTTTCAAGTTGTGTCTTAAGAGACTTCAATTAGGGATCATCTTTGACTTCCTCATCTTTAGTAACTTCCTCAAGTCCATGGACCCCACCTAGTTGGTACTAGTCCTCTTAGGCCCATTGAGAGGTAGAACTACCATATCTCCTATGTTGGTCTCAATAGATCCCTTAGGTAGCTCCTTTATTATTAGTTAATCACATATCCTTATATCTAGGATCTTGAGTTCTCTGAAATATTCAAGCAATTAATATAAATGGCCAATATCAATGAATATAACTTTCATAAAATAACAACAATAATATGAAATAAATGGATAATATCATTCATGAAATAACATGGAAAAAAATTGCAATAATATTGCTCAAATTATATACAAGCGCAATATACAAACTTCACTGGTTTATTTGATACATATGGAGCTTTGTTTCCATAATATAACATTACAAAGGTGAATCTTGGACACTTTGACTATTGCTCTACTCACATATCTAGGGATCATCTTTGACTTCCTCATCTTTAGTAACTTCCTCAAGTCCATAGACCCCACCTAGTTGGAAATAGTCTTCTTAGACCCATTGAGAGGTAAAACTAGTATATCTCCTATGTTGGTCTCTATAGATATCTCCCTTAGGTACCTTATTTATTGTTGGATTTTTAACTAGATTCAATCACATGTCCCAATATCTAGGATCTTGAGTAGTCTCAAATATTAGAGCAATTAATATAAATGGCCAATATAAATTAACATAACATTCATAAAATAAAAACAATAATATGAAATAAATGGACAATATAATTCATGAAATAACATGAAAAAAACTTCCAAGAATATTGCTCAAATTATATACAATCTCAATATGCAAAATTTACTAATTTCTTTGATACATTTCATGGAGCTTTGTTTCCATAATATAACCTTAGAAAGGTGAATCTTGGACTCTTTTACTATTGCTCTAATCTCATATCCAAGAGATGCAACCTTTCCTATTCCACACATAATACAACCCTCTCATGACTCTTGGCTTCACATATTCACAACTCTATACATGACTCTTGACTTTATATTTACTTGCACACTTTACTATATGACACCTATACACTTTCTCACTATACACACTTGCACACATTATTACATGATGCTTGTGTACATGCTACACATAGATACATACATAAGGGAAAATATAAATACTTACATAATGATATGGTGCTTAGGGTGCTCATAAAATTTGTAATGTCACTAAATATTTTATGGTACTCAATTTTTGTTAGCACTTAATCTTCCAAACAAAGAAACTATCACAAATATTCTTTAACGATAATCAAAGTTTTAAGTTTTGGTCAGAAACAATATTGATTATGCGAGAATATGAACAATGAATATTTTAATAACTAATCCAAGTTTCAAGTTTTAGTAAGCTGAATTTCCTTTTAATTTGTTGTGGTAAATAATACAAGTTTTAGTAAGCCAAAATTTATTTCTTTGTAATTGCTACAAGTCGAAATACACTTTTACTACCGTTACATTTTATGTTCTTTTATCTTATTCTCATGAAATCCACAAACAAAAGCAAATTTTAGACAGGAATTTTAAAGAACAAAAATAAATAAGGATATAATAATTAATAGGAATCAATAGAAATTTAATAATCTACTATTTGGTTATTAAATATTTTAGTATTCAATCTCTAATTATTGCTTTTGTTCTTTTGCTTGACTTTAGTGTTGCTCGATATTTTGGTGTTGATCTATTGACTTGTTTCCTATAGTATTCATTAGACTTTCTTTGTGACCATAAAAATATTTTAACATATCCATGATTCTATTTCAATCTAATTTTTTTATCCATCCATAGTGAACCTCAATTTTTTTTCATAATGTATTTAGTTTGGTCTTCTCACAAATTCATCAACTCATATATGTTCTTAATTTTATCTTGGACTTTTCATCTATTTTTATAGTCCTATCTATTGTTTTTTGTTACTTGAAACATCAATGTCTTTAGCAAGTTTTGAAAGATATCCCATTTTATCCTTTTCATAATGATCTTGATTTTGATCCTCAACTATAATACTTGTTGTAAGGGCTCTAATTTCATTTCCTTTTGTATCTTCTATCTCTTGAATTTATTGAACTAAATTACCCTTTTGAATTTCTTCTCTTGATTGTGACTATTGTGGTTTCCCATATTGATACTGATATTGAGGCTGAGGTTGATATTACCTTGGTTGAACATTTTGAAATGGTCTATTCATTTGATTTCTTTGATTGTAACTATTTGGATATTATCATTTCATTTTATGTTGTTTTGCCTTATTCTCATGAAATCCACAAGCAAAAGTGAATTTCATACAAGAATATTAAAGAAAAAAAAACCCTCGACATAGCTTCTATTGGGCATAAATTATATATTATTGAGGTAAAAACATATTACAACAAATACACTTCACATGTTTTGTACAGATTTATTGTACAAAAAATCTAAATAACAAATAACAACAAAGTGGAATTTAATAATTTACATTATAGTTACATTTCAATAGCTATAATCTATGGAACTAAATAAGGATATAATACCAAATAATTCTCTTAAACAATAATTTTAAATAAATTAAACTTTTCTAGAATTCGAGTATCTTAATATATCCGATTTTTTTCTAAAATTATCTATTTATTCTACTCTAAATCCTACAGCATGGCTTCTAGATTTTAATTTCTATTAGTCTAAATATATTACTTAACTAATTCTAAGTTCTATCGGTACTACTTGATTATCCTCAAATGGTGCCTTCCTATTCTTCTAGGTCTTATACTAGGTCCTATATCTATTTGACCTATTGTTGGGTTTGTTTTATTATATCTTTATTAACCTTGGGGGTTAGGATATCTATTTTTATTCTTTGGTATTGCTTGCTATATAGTCAAGATTTTTTCTTATGGATAGGTCTTAGGTGACCCTAATATTATTAGTACTCCCATATTTTTATAAATATTTTTTAAATTGGTGCTCTTGACAATGTTAATACTATTTCCTTAGATATATTTTAGAAATTTCATTTGGATTAGCACCCACCTTGATCATATGTGGATCCTTTGTCCTCTTGTATTCCATTAATATTGGGTAATCTATATAGTTATGGATATTTATCTATATAAAATTTGCACTTCATTCCTATATATCTTCGATGAAAAATCTACATAGTGATGGTTAGGTGCTTCACAATTCCAACATCTAGGCCTAACCTTTTTTATGCCATAATCATACCCCTTTGAATCCTCCATTACCACCAAATAACATGTGTCCCTCTTCCTTCCCCTCTTCCATGACCACCTTCTCCATTGCCCTAGTATTCTAGCACTACCTTGATGATGGTGGCGAGGGCTTGGTTTTGTGTCATAATAACCATTGATATCATGGTCTAGTAAGCTACCACTACCATATATTAATTTGTGATTTGTGCTATAACTAGTGGTAAGGGGTAGGTGATTGGATCCAGTTAATTATAAGCAGTGATGCTTGGGGGTATAGTAGTATACAAAAATTTAGTGGGTATTACATTAGTAATTTGATATATTTGTAATACCACTTGATTTCATCGATAAACATTATTGATTAGAACCACTAACTAGGTCTATCATTAGGAGCTATTTATTGGCATATTGTCTTGACTCTACCAGTAATTGTTACAAAAACCTCCTATTTCTTCAAACCTCATCCTCTAGTTCCTCCAAAGCACCTTTATCTTTATACATATGGTCTATATGATATAACTTCCACAAATTTTATAACATACGATGTTCCTTCCATTTTCATCAAGTTTCACAAATCATAGTGAGAATAGGTGAGATAAGTATCCTTCCTTAGATCCATAAACACTATAAGTTACAAGGACATTCAAGTGTAGGATATAGAGTTTAACACATTAAATACCAATTTTCCTCTAACATTTATGACTTGGTCTAGGTGCTACTATTATTCATCCAACTTTAATTCTTTAATTTGTTTAATCAAATTTTCCAATTTTTCAATCTTGGATGCATCAAATTGGTGCCAACTTTATGATTCTAATAATATCATAGTTTCCATGGCCTTTAGATTTGTGTCAAAGATTTTTTATCTATCTCTCTTTTCTTAAGGATACTTTTAAAAAAGGTCTATTTTTTTCTTTATTAAGGGTTTTCACCTCCTATAAATGTGATATACCATTGAAGGACACCATTCCTCAAGTTGTATGCTATTTCTTAGATTATGGTGTCTTGGTCAATGATGCCTCTCCACTCCCAATATTATCTCATATATATATATATGATCTTTAGAATATTTTTGTCCTTCCTAAGTATGAGAAATTTGTTTAGTTATTCTTGGGATACTCCTAGTACCACCATAGGTTTCTAGAATCCTAACATTACTTTTAATGTTTTTTCCTATGGCACCTTAGTTTTGTTTTGTTTCTAAATGTGTTATCTCAACATCTGGTATCTCCCTTGACCTCTTTCTAATTTGATATAATTTTTTTACCTTAAATAAAATATTTTAACTATACAACCACCATTTTTTTGTATAAAGTTTCACTCAATACTTTGTCCCAAATAACTATCTTGGATAGTGGATTAAAATATACTTTGACTATTGATATATATGGGATTAAAATTTTATTTGTTCATGTATGACATTATTATTGGTTTCATTGAGTGGTTTTCATTTTATTGGTTATGTTATCCCTATTTTCATCAATATCAAGTTCATATCACCTTCAATTATCCTCTCTTTTTTCCAAGTTGTGTCTTAAGACACTTAAAATAGGGATCATCTTTGACTTCCTCACATTTAGAACTTCCTCAATTTCATAGATCCCACCTAGTTGGTAATAGTCTTCTGATATCCATTGAGAGGTAGAACTAGCATATCTCCTATGTTTATCTCTATAGATCCCTTAGGTACCTCCTTTATTGTTGGCTTTTTAGCTAGATTCAATCACATGTACCTATATCCAGGATCTTGAGTAGTCTCAAATGTTAGATAAATTAATATAAATGGACAATATAAATGAAGATAAAATGCATGAAATAACAACAATAATATGAAATAAATGAACAATATCATTCATGAAATAACATGAAAAACCTTGCAAGAATATTGCTCAAATTATATACAATCTCAATATACAAACTTCACTGGTTTCTTTGATACATTTCATGGAGCTTTGTTTCCATAATATAACCCTAGATAGGTGAATCTTAGAATATTTGACTATTGCTCTTCTCACATATCCAAGAGATGCAATATTTCCTATTTCATGCATAAGAAAAGCCTCTCATGTGTCTTAGCTTCACATTTTGGCAATTCTATACATGACTCTTGACTCTCTATTTACTTGCACACTTTACTATATGACACTTTTGCACTCTCACTATACACACTTGTACACATTATTATATGATGCTTGTGCATATTATGCACATTGATACATACATAAGGGGAAATATATATCACACACCTAAACTATTAACCCAAACCCTATTCTAATATTTTCATATTTACAATTGTTTCATAAGATACCATGGGGGTACATTAGCATGTACCAAATAACGTAATATTATTCAATACCCCCTTAATACAATATTTTTTTATTGAAGATTTTAGTATTCAATATCTAATTCTTGCTTTTGTTCTTTTGCTCTGACTCTAGCATTGCTCAAGATTTTGGTACTGATTTGCTAACTTGTTTCCTACAGTATTCATTAGACTTTCTTTGTGATCATAAAAACATTTTAACATATCCACGATTCTATTTGAATATAATTTTTTTATCCATCCATACTGAACCTCAATTTTCTTTTCATAATGTATTTAGTTTGGTCTTATCATAAAGTCATCAACTCAAAGATGTTCTTAATTTTTTTTGGACTTTTCATCTATTTTTATAGTCCTATCTAGTATTTTTATTTTTTTACTTAAAACATCAATACCTTTAGCAAGTTTTGAAAGATCTCCCATTTTATGTTTTTCATAATTATCTTGATTTTTATCCTCAGCTATAATCCTTGTTGTAAGGGCTCTAATTTTATTTTCTTTTGTAGTTTCTTCTATCTCTTGAATTTATTGAACTAAATTATCCTTTTGAATTTCTTCTCTTGATTGTAAATATTTTGGTTTCCCATATTGATATTGAGGTTGAGGCTGATATTACCTTAGCTGAACATTTTGAAATGGTCTATTCATTTGATTTCTTTGATTGTAACTATTTGGATATTACCATTCCATTTTATGTTGTTTTGCCTTATTCTCATGAAATCCACAAGCAAAAGCAAATTTCAGATAGGAATATTAAAGAACAAAAATAAACCCCTTGCCACTGGGCATAAATTATATATTATTGAGGTAAAAATAGATTACAATAAATACACTTCATATGTTTTGTACATTTTATTGTAAAACAAATATAAATAACAACTAAGTGGAATTTAATAATTTAATATTTATTTACATTTCAATAGCTATAAGCTATAGAACTAAATAAGGATATAATACCAAACAATTATTTTAAAAGGTGGTCTTAAATAAATTAAACTTTTTTAGAATTTGAGTATCTTCATATATCTGATTTTTTTGAAATTATCTATTTCTTCTACTTTAAATCCTACATCATGGCTTCTAGATATTAATATCTATTATTCTAAATCTATTACTTCACTAATTCTAAGTTCTACTGGTACTACTTGATTATCCTCAAATGATACCTTCCTATTCTTCTAGGTCTTATACTAGGTCCTATATCGATTTGACCTGTTGTTGGGTTTGTTTTATTATATCTTGGTTAACCTTTGGGGTTAGGATATCTAGTTTTGTTCTTTGGAATTGCTCGCTATATATTCAATATTGTTTCTTATGAATAGGTCTTAGGTGACCCTAGCATTATTAGTACTCTCATATTTTTTTAAACAATTTTTAGTTTTATGCTCTTGACAATTTTAAGACTATTTCCTTAGATATATTTTAGAAATTTAGTTTGTATTAACACCCACCTTGACCATCAGTGGCTCTTTTATCCTCCTGTATTCCATTAATCTTGGGAAATCATATAGTTGTAGATATTGATCTATATAAAGTTGCACTTAATCCTTATATATCTTCGATGAAAAATCTACATAGTGATGGTTAGGTGCTTCACAATACCAACATCTAGGCCTAAAATTTTTGATGTCATAGGCATACCCCCTTTGAATCCTCCATTACCAAAAAATCACCTATGTCCCTCTTCCTTCCCCTCTACCATGACCACCTTCTCCATTGGCCTAGTATTCTAGTATTACCTTGATGATGGTGGTGAGGGCTTGGGAATGTGTCATAATAACCATTGATATCATGGTCTAGTAAGCTACCACTACCGTATATTAATTTGTGATTGGTGCTATCACTAGTGGTTAGGGGTAGGATAAGTAGTGATGCTTGGTGGTATAGTAGTATACAAAAATTGAGTGGGTATTACATTATCAATTTGATATATTTGTAATGCCACTTCATTTTATCGATAAACATGATTGATTAGAACCACTAACTAGGCCTATCATTAGGAGTTATTTATTGGCATATTGTCTTAACTCGACTAGCACTTGTTACAAAACCTCCTATTTCTTCAAACCTCATCCTCTAGTTCCTCCAAGTACCTTTATCTTTATGCACATTGTCTATATGATATAACTTCCAAAAATATTATAACATACGATCTTCCTTCCATGTTCATGAAGGTTCACAAATCATAGTGAGAGTTGATGAGATAAGTATACTTCGTTAGATCTATAAAAACTATAGGTTACAAGGACCTTCTAGTGTAGGGTTTATATTTTAACACATAAAATACCAATTTTCCTCTAAAATTCATGACTTGATCTAGGTGTTATCTATTATTGATCCAAATTTAATTATTTGATTTGTTTAATCAAATTTTCCAAGTTTTTAATCTAGGATGCATCAAATTGATGTCAACTTTATGATTCTAATAATATCATAGTTTCCATAGCCTTTAGATTTGTTTCAAATATTTTTCATCTATCTCTTTTCTTGAGGATACTTTCAAAAAATATTTAATTTATTCTTGATTAAGGGTTTTGCCCTACTTACCATTGAAGGACATTATTCCTCAAGTTGTATGATATTTCTTATATTATGGCATCTTGGTCAATGATGCCTCTCCACTCCTAATATTATCTCATATAGACAGATGCTCTTTACAATATTTTTGTCCTTCCTAAGCATGGAAAATTTGTTTAGTTCTTCTTAGGATACTCCTCCTAGTACCACCATAGGTTTCTAGAATTCTGAAATTACTTTTGATACCTTTTCCTATGGCACCTTAGTTTTGTTTTGTTGCTAAATATGTTATCTCAACATCTAGTGTCTCCCTTTATATCTTTATAATTTGATATATTTTTTTTACCTTAAATAACTTTTTTAACTATGCAACCACCATTTTGTTGTATAAAGTTTCACTCAATACTTTTTCCCAAATAACTATCTTGGATAGTGGATTAAAATATACTTTGACTATTGATATATATGGGATTGATTTTTTTTTATGTATGACATTATTATTGGATTCATTGATTGGTTGATATTTTATTGGTTATATTATCCCTATTTTCATCAAGATCAAGTTCATATCACCTTCAATGTCCTCTTTTTTTCAAGTTGTATCTTAAGAGACTTCAAATAGGGATCATCTTTGACTTCCTCATCTTTAGTAAGTTCCTCAAGTCCATAGACCCCACCTAGTTGGCAATAGTCTTCTTATATCCATTGAGAGATAGAACTAGAATATCTCCTATGTTTATCTCTGTAGATCCCTTAGGTACCTCCTTTAGTGTTGGTATTTTAGCTAGATTTAATCACATATCCCTATATACAGGATCTTTAGTAGTTTCAAATATTAGATAAATTAATGTAAATGGACAATATCAATGAAGATAAAATGCATTAAATAACAACAATAATATGAAATAAATGAACAATATCATTCATGAAATAACATGAAAAAAACTTGCAAGAATATTGCTCAAATTATATACAAGCTCAATATACAAACTTCATTGGTTTCTTTGATACATTTCATGGAGCTTTGTTTCCATAATATAATATTAGAAAGGTGAATCTTGGACTCTTTGACTATTTTTCTTCTCACATATCTAAGATATGAAATCTTTTCTATTTCACACCTAAGAGAAACCTCTCATGCATCTTAGCTTCACACTTTGACAATTCTATACTTGCGTCTTGACTCTCTATTTACTTGCACACTTTACTATATGACACTTGTGCACTCTCTCTATACACACTTGCACACATTATTACATGATGCTTGTGCATATTCTACACATAGACACATACATAAGGGGAAATAAAAATCACACACCTAAACTATTAACTCAAACCCTATTATAATATTTACATATTTATAATTGTAACATAAGATAACATGGGGGTACATTAGCATGTACCAAATAATGTAATATTATCCAACACCCCCATTATTACAATATTTGGTTATTGAATATTTTAGTATTCAATATCTAATTCTTGATTTTGTTCTTTTGCTCTAACTTGAGCATTGCTCAAGATTTTGATGTTAATATGCTAACTTGTTTCCTATAGTATTCATTAGAATTTATTTTTGACCTTTAAAACAATTTTAACATATCCATGATTGTATTAAAATAAAACTTTTTTATCCATCCATAGTTAACCTCAATTTTATTTTCATAATGTATTTAATTTTATCTTCTCATAAAATCTACAACTCAGAGATGTTCCTACTTTTATCTTGGATATTTCATTTGTTTTTATAATCCTATCTGATAATGAATTTTGAGTCTCCTTTTCAAATTCATTAATGGTTGGATCAAATGAAGATATGACATTATATGGAGGACCAGTTTGTGTTAACTTTCTACAACCAGGATGGTGCCTACACCTAGATCTACACTTAGAAGGGTTCTTACACTAAGAAGTGGTAGATACACTCAAAAGGACACCTATACTCATAAGCGGTACCTACACTCAGAAGTGATGCCTACACCTAGAGCTAAAATTAGAAGAGTGCTTACGCTTAGAAGGGCACCTACACTTAGAAGTGGTGCTTAAACTCATAAGGGCACCTATATTTACAAGGATGCTTACACCCAGAGCAATTTATACACCCACATCTACACTCAAAAGGGTGCCTACATTGAGACTGCCTACACCTAGAGCTACACTCAAAATAGTTTCTACACCTAGACATACACTCAGAGTAGTGCCTACACCCAGGTGAGCACAAGGAAACTAATGCCTACTTCCAAGTTTTTGATGGCAAAGATTATTTTTAAAAATATCACGACTTTTATTTATAAATTGTTTAAATCTCCTCCTTTTGTGAGTTGTCTAGATTTTGGTAAATATTGAAAGTAGGTGAGAAATTATGTATATTTTGGTAAATCTAGAAGGTTGGCAAGGAAAATATTTGGTAGGTCCAAAAATTTGGTGGGAAAAATATGTAAATTCTTACGGTAATAATTAATCTATATGGAAAATAGAAGACCTAGGAAGCATACCTAGGGGCTAGTGTCAGGGTAGAGGGCTCTTGCAGCATGGTAGTATCAATGGGTTGGTGGTTGCAAAATGTCTTGATGTTAGATTTGTAATGATAAACCATAGGTTGGATACACATTGGTAGTTCAGATATTTTAAGATTTCTAACATCAAAGAAAGAGTATTGGTCAGTTTGCATGGGTGGGTGGTCAAGTACTACTAGAGCCTATAAGTAGTTGTAAATGTGGTCATCTTCCATTTTGAATTTGAATTGTAAGTTGTGTAGGCTATTTTATATATAATAGTGTTGCATGCACCTTGTAATATGTTTTTGATTCACCACCATATTTTGTTAGCCTTTGTAACACCACAAAATTAATACAAATACTTTCAACTATATTTTATGTATCTTTACTTGAGGTTGAATTGCATGTGGTCTTGGCCCTTGGTTCACTTTACCTTCTTGTATTTTTTTTAGGATCTATTAAATGTTTTATGTGTGTTGCATTGTGTCTCCATGAAATTAATACAAAGACTATTTCGACTGTATTCTATGTATTTTTAGTTTGGTGGAATTTCATGTGGTATTAGCCCTTGGTTCACACCAACCTTACCTCTTGCAATTGTTTCATGATATATCTTATGTTTTGTATGTGTTGCATTGTGTCTTACAAGTTTTAGGTGGATCAATCAACCATTTTTTCTTGGTGCAATCACCTCATTTTACTTTTATCTTCCTTATTTATTTTGTTGTTTTTGTTTTGCTTCTTTCATTTTCCCTTTATATATTTTTGAGAGTCAGATCTCTCTGGAGGTCTTTTCCTCTGAGGAAATCTCATATGAGAGGATAATTCCCATTTTGATGCTATATATGGGTGCAAGTGTGAGCATAAATTTTTAGTTGTTAATAGTTTTGACACACCCGGTGGGATAAATATGAAGTTTTACTATCAAATATTTGCATAGATCTAGTTTATATTTTAAATCAGTCAAGATTTGGTATTTTTTACTGTTATTTACTTGCTGAAGCATTTTTTAAATCACAAAATCATTCTATTGAAATATTAATCAAAATCCACCTTATTTTTTTTATTTTAGTATTTTTATCTTTTGGAAGGTCTTTATTGCCACATGTTTGAGTTTCATGGGTACATAACAATTCTATTGGTTATAAGGACCAAATACTTGATTGCATACTCATTTTATGACGGGTTTGTCTACAAGAAGCATGCATGTTTTATTTTATTTTGTTTTTTGTTGGTTGTTTTTTGCAGTTCTTGTTCTATTATAGAGGTTATTTCTAGTAGTTCTATCTTACGAAGCAAGTGTGAAATTCTATTATTTTTGAAAAATTGAATATGATCAATGACTTTGTGCCCAATGGATGCTAAGACTACCTGGTCTTCTAGGTTCTCTTCACATTGTAGGCATGTGTCCCCTAAGAAGTGCTAAACTGTTAATGAAATTGAGCCCCCTCAAATTATTAACGGTTGCACAATTCAATATTTGGTGGTATGTGGTGGACTAATTTATGGTAAATTTGTGCACCCAAGACAATGCCTACACTCATAAAGGTTCCTACATCTAGAGTGGCACCTACACCTAGAGCTACACTAAGAAGGATGCCTACACCCAAAGTGCCTACACCTAGAGCTACACGTAAAATAATACCTACACCTAGGAGGTGCTTACCCCTAGAGCTACACCTAGATTGGTGCCTACACCTAGACCTACACTCAGAGCAACACCTACACTTAGAGCAAAACCTACACTCATAGAAACACCTACACCCAACAACATCTACACCTAGGCGAACACATAATATTGGTACCTACTTCCAATTTTTCAATTACAAAGACTATTTTTAAAAATATTATATAACTTTTGTTAAAAATGTTTAAATCTCCTCCTTTTGTGAGTTGTCCAAATTTTGGAAATTTTGGAAAGTAGGTGAAAATTATGTAAATTCTGGCATATTGGGAAGGTTGGCAGGGAAAATATCTTGCAGATCTAGAAATTTGGTGGGGGGAAATATGGAAAGTCTTATGATAATATTTAATTTGTGTAGAAAATAGAAGACCTGGGAAGCATGCATAAGGGCTAATATTAGGGCAGAGGGCTCTGGTAGCATGGCAATGTTAGTGGGTTAGTGGTTTCCAAATGTCTCAATGGGAGCTTTGTAATGAAAAACAGAGCTTGGCTACACACTGGGAGTTCAAAGATTTTAATATTGTTGGCATCGAGGAAAGAGTGTTGGTCATTTTACATGGGTGGGTGGTCAAGTACTAATAGAGCCTACAAGTAGTTGTAAATGTGGTCATCTACCATTTTGAATTTTAATTATAAGATATATAGGCTATTGTGTATATAATAGTGTTACATACACCTTGTAATGTGTTGTTGATTCACCACCATATTTTGTTGGTCTTTGTTACACCATCGAATTAATACAAATATTGTTTCAACCCTTGATTCACCTTACCTTACCCCTTGATTCTATGGTAATATTCTAAAGATACTAAATATTCTATGTATCTTTAGTTGAGGTTGAATTGCATGTGGTATTAACCCTTGATTCACCTTACCTTACCCCTTACAGGTTTTTTAGGATCTATTTTATATTTTGTGTGTGTTGCATTGTGTCTCCATGGAATTAATACATGTATTATTTCAATTGTATTTTGTGTATCTTTAGTTTGATGGAATTTCATGTGGTATTGGCCATTGCTTCACACCAACCTTACCTCTTATAGTTGTTTCACGATCTATATTATATTTTGTATGTGTTGCATTGTGTCTTACAATTTTTAGGTGGATGAATCAACCATTTTATCTTGACGTTATCACCTCATTTTTCATTTTTATTTCTTGTTTGTGTTGTTTTTTTTTCCTTCTTCCCTTTTCCCTTTGCAATTTTTGAGAGCTAGCTCTCTCTGGAGGTATTTTCCTCTTAGGCAGTCCCACATGAGAGGAAAATTCCCATGTTGATGCTATATATGGGTGCAAGTGTGAGCATACATTTTTTATGCATCAACACTATCTACTACTTTAATTTTGTTACTTGAAACATCAATGCCATTAGGGAGTTTTGAAAGAACTTTCATTTTATCCTTTTCATAATTATCTTGATTTTGATCTTCATATGTAATCCTTTTTACAAGGGATCTAATTTCATTTTCTTTTGTAGCTTCTTCTATATGTTGAATTTCTTGAACTAAATTACCCTTTTGATTTTCTTCTCTTGATTGTAACTATTGTGGTTTTCCATATTGATATTGATGCTAAGACTTATATTTCCTTGGCTGAATATTTTGGGAAGGTCTATTCATTTGATTTCTTTGATTCAATAAAATTATATCTATAAAATGTTGAAGAATAACCATTTTTCCTACATGTGTGACAACATCTTTGTTTCTATCTAGGCTGAGACTATGATAATGTGGCAATGTTACTTGGTATATTTTCCATAGATATCAAAGCATAATTATTAATTTTATCTTTGACTAGATTATCCACCTCATATTCTTAAAGAATATTAGCCAAGTCATCAAAGTTTGTTTTCTTATTTAGTGCTTGAAGTGAAGTAACTAAATGTTTGTAATTTTTTGGAATTCTCTTAATGTAATTTGGACAAGAAACTTGTCTTCTATTTTTTCTCCCAAATTCAATAACTTAGATTTTAAATTAGATACTCTTCAAACAAAGAGTCCTATACTCTCTCCACTATTAACCTTTAATGAATATAAATGATATTACAAATGCAATATAGTGGCTTTGTTCTTCAAATATATCACATAAAATTTTCCAATCAACTTTATAAGTCTTTGCATCACTTATATGTGGTTGGATTTCATCAATCATCCCAAACGTAATGAAAAAATAGATTTTGCATCATCTTCTTCCAAAGTAATTGATTTTTTCAAATTTTTAAATTTCCTTTTTTGAGTAGAATTCCTTTTAACTCCCTAGGTAAATAATTTTTCTCTTTTTAATTTTTCCAAAATAAAAATTTTGAAATCAATATCATCTTTCAAAATATCCTTATCACTCCAATTAATTAAAAAATTATTTTCAAAAAACAACAAGCAATAACTTTATAAAAACCTTATTAATACCATTATTAAAAAATTCAATGCAATTTGAACTTGAATCAAGTGCACACTGAAATTAGAAAATTTTCAAACCATACCTTATGAAAATGCAATGCCTTATTCACTAGATGTCATCAGATGCATTAGGTTGATTCTAGTTTTCCAAGGTGCTCACAAATTATAGTCATCCAACTGTCTCCCTTAAATCGTGTTCTTTGCTAACTTTTCATGAATCATTTGGTATTTCACCTCTTTCAAATATGTTACAAAGGTATCATGTGCTAAGGTCTCACAGATGCTTATAGAATGATATGGTGCTTAGGATTATCTTAGCCATTGTGATGTTTCTCAATATTTTATGGTGCTTAATATTTTTCAGTACTTAATCTTCCAGACTAAAAAAGGAATTCTATGCTACTTCCTCTATACAATGATATTTAGGTGATCACGTGATGACTTCTTTGTTGTCACTCTATAAAAAATGAAATAATATATCTTTCTTTAGATGTATCCCCCATTTTTTCTCTCCTTTTTTAGAAAAAATTTATTTTATATTTTCCATAGGTAAACTCAGGATGCTATAATTATTCTCTTCTTTGTATCCTCTTCTATGTTGAATATCTCTCAACTTGAGTAGCTCTACAAAACTCCATACTTATGTTGGTTATTCCTCAACTTTGGAAGCTCTACACAACTCTTTGCTTATGCTGGTTATTCCTCAACTTAGGCAAATCTTAGTGGTTCCCTTATTTTTGCTTCTACTTGCCATATCCTATTTTGGAAACTTCAATGGATCCCACTCTATTTTTTCTTTCACAAAGAGTGTTGCTCATAATAGCATGAGCTTGATTTGCAACCTTCCTTTTATTTAGTCTTAAAGGATTTCTCCAATATGTCTATGCTAAAACTTTATATTTCTTATGTTCTACCTTCAATAACTAGTTTCAATCAATCAATCCATGCTCTCTTGGTAGGCATAATATTTTATGTCTACACAAATTCAATAATCACAAAATATCAGGGTATTCAATGACCCAAAGTCTATCTTGACCTACATTTTCTTGACATGGATATTTCTCCAAATATTTCTTTTCAAATTCACACTAAAATTCATTTTTATGCTAGCTCTTAACCTACAACTTATCTTTCTTTGAAAAATATTCATACCATTAAACTACTTGACATAGCTTTAAAATCTATCTCTCCAAATTCTTCAAACATTCACATGATAATTTATTTTGATGCTAGCAATAGATACCTACTACTCAAGGTAGCTCTAATATGAGTCTACATAATGTAACTCTAATACCATTGTTGGCTTTTCAGCTAGATTCAATCACAAGTCCTTATATCTAGGATCTTGATTAGTCTCAAATATTAGAAGATTTAATATAAATGACCAATACCAATGAACATAAAATTCATGAAATAACAACAATAATATGAAATAGATGGCCAATATCATTCATGAAATAACATGAAAAAAAACTTAAAATAATATTGCTCAAATTATTTATAAGCTCAATATACAAACTTCATGAAAATCTAGTGTAGGAGGAATTGGTAGACTCTCAGATGGTTTCCTCATTTTTACTTTTTCTTAGAATTTGGGTATTCTATCCAATAACCTTGCTGAGGGGTATGGTATCCTTAGAGGCCTTCAAGAGTCTACTAAGATGGGATGGGAAAAGGTTCTAGTTGATTCTGACTCTAAACTCATGATTAATCTTATGAAGACTCCTTCTAAGAATCATAAGGTTGAATGGAGAATAAAAATAATTATTGAGAAGATTCAGTTAATCCATATGGGATTTTTGAAGGTTGACTACAATCATGTGGTCAGATATCAGAACAAGTGAGATGATTCTTTAGCTAATTGGGCTTTGGAAAAAGGTGATCTTACTTACTACGGCCACCCTCCTAGATGGTAGGCTTCATAAATAAGGGAAGTTCTTATTTCTATCATTTCTTTGGATGGCTCCAGTTCTAAAGGTACGTAGTTTCTTCTTGATTTTTTTTGCTTCTCTTTAGTTTGGTCAGGGTATTTTAGTTCCCTAGCTCAGACTAATATTTCTTTTATTTTCTTTTTTGATTATTGCCTTAATAGTATTTTGGTCTAGAAAGGTCATTATTGTGTTCTATTTTTTTCTTTTCTATTTATGTGTGTGCTTTTCCTTGTGTTGTTTTATTTTTGTGTTTTTTGTTGTTTTTTGTTGTTCTTGTGTTTTTTGTTGTTGTTCTTGTGTTTTTGATGTTCTTGTGCTTGTGTTTCTGTATGTTTGTGTTAATTGGTGTTATTTTATTTTGGTGTGTGAGTGTTTTCTATGTTTTTTTTTCTTTGTTGTCTTTGTTGGTTGTTTTTTTTTTTTTTTTTTTTAAGGTTTTGGTTTTTTTTGTTTTTCATGTTTTTGTTGGTTGTGTCTTTGTAGTGTTCTGTTGTTTTTTGTTATGTTTGTGTTTTGTTATGTTGTTCTTGTGTTTTTTTGTGGTTCGTGTTGTGTTTTTTTTATCTTATTGTGTGTGTGTTTGGTTGTGTTTTATGTTTTTGATACACTCAAGGAGCATATTTTTCTATTTTTTTATTTTTTAATATTTTTGTTTGTTTGTGTTTGTGTGTTCTTATTTTTTGTTGTTTCAGGTTTACTCCTTGAGTATATCAAAGTTGGTCGACCATGTGTGAGCCCTGGGTGATTTTGGCAAAAGAGATACCCCTTCCTCCTTGGATCTTACCCAAAAGTGGCATCCCTTCTGGGATGTTTTCCATAAAAAATATATATATATACAAACTTCACTAGTTTCTTCGATACATTTCATGGAAATTTATCTCCATAATATAACCTTATAAAGTTGAATATTGGACTCTTTGAATATTTATCTCCTCACATATCGAGGAGATACAACCTTTCTTGTTCCATACATAAGATAAGCCTCTCATACCTCTTGGCTTCACATTTTGACACTTGTATACATGATTCTTGACTCTCTATTCACTTGCACACTTTACTCTCTAACACTTACACACTCCTACTTGCACAATTTTTGCTCATACTTACACACTTCTAATTACACACTTTACTATATGACACTTGTGCACTTACACACATGCACACATTATTACATGATAATTGTGCATATTCTACACATAGACACATACATAAGGGGAAATATAAATCACATACCTAAAATATTGACTCAAACCCTATTCTAACATTTATATATTTGCTATTGTATTGTAAGGTACCGTGGGGGTATATTAGAATATACTAAATAATGTAATACTCTCCAACATTTATGTCTTTAATGTGCTAAGGTTAGGATTCACCTAGGCCTTATTTAGATTTTTGTTTACCTCTTCTATTGTAAATTCTCATTCTTCGTTTACCTTGTTTCATTTATCTAATCACACTATCCTAATAGACTCATTTTTAGATTTTCCATACTTAATATTTTATTTAGATGATATGTATTTCTATTATATTATTATATATCTGCACACCAATATGGAAGACTATTTATATGCTATTCCATCAATGTATCCCTTGGAAGAACCAATATGGGAAACATCCCTTTGAGATGGGTTGATCTATCTTAAACCTTATCACATAAGAAAAATATTTAAAAAGAGCATCCACATACATATATATACAAATACCAATTTATAATATATTATATTACTAGAATTATCCTATCAAATCTTTATTGTGAGGCTTATAGCATTATATTTACAAAAATTTAAGTTTTCACATCCCAAATGTATTTTCTAAAATCATAGTATGTAATTCACTTCAAATCAAAATGGGATGGTTAAGCATAAAATAAATCCATCATGAAAACTATTTGGCAAATAATTTATGCCAAATAAGTGGATCTTTGGCTAGAGTGACAATTGGTACACATCAATACCAATGTTGCAAAGAAATTGAAGACTTCACTCATCTATGAAGACTCTAATGAGTCCAATATTTCTAAGAAAAAACTAAAAAATTCAAGCACATTTTCTTCCTTGCATAAGAATCAAGACGAACCTAATGCAACACCAAAATTCCATTGTGATCCTATAAAAGATCTAGTAAAATCCATTAATATATCTGTAAAGTAGATTACCTATTTTGTGAATGAGTTGTCTTGGAGACTGAAAAAAAAAACCCAAATACTCTAGAGAATGATCTTATTATTTCTTATGATTCTTTGCAATAAGATTTGGATTTGGGATATTTGTGTTGATCTCTATACTTGAGTTTTGGATCTCTATGTTCCTCTATGGAGGCTTGGCTAGGTTTGGTTTTTTAGGAAATGTCTTTTTTTTTATGTTTTGAGTTGGTTGTCTTCCTATGTTGTAGTTGGGACCCTTTGGTAATTTTTTTGGGAAATCCTTTCAAAATCCCTCTTTTTTCCATCTAATAAAAAATAAAGTGATAATTCATTATGCAATTTACATCATTAACATGAATCCCACTTGTTTTGTTAACGAAATGACTCTTTTTTTTAGGCTTACAAAGGAGAAACATTTTTAAAGCATTTTCCACTATTTAGATTTATGTATTGGGGTCATATTTTCATCAAGTTGTAAAAAAAGCTTCAAATTATGAGTCATATATTTTCATCAAGTTTTAAAAAAAGCTTCAAATTATGAGTCATATACATACTTTATTAGGTATGACATTTAATGAACAACTTATCATTTTTTATCCAAATACGCATGAGTTAATTATTAGAAGAAACGTCTAGTTGTATGAGTATTCTCCCATCGCACCTTTAAGATTACACCATACTCTTCTTGAGGATACATCCTCCTCTAATATTATTCCTATTGATTTTTACCCCTATCCTAGTCCTATTACTACCAACTCAATTATATTTTCTAGTTATTTAGGCTCTTCATATGATGCTCTTAGGACTTCTTCTTCTAGATCTTTTGCAAATAGCATTTCTTATTCTAATAGAAGTAATTCTATGGTGGATATATCCTTATAGTTTAATAATGTGTAGGTCCCCCTATCCATTTATTAGATTTTTGTGATGACTTCCTTTCAATTGAGTAGCTTATACCTTCTACAAATTGTGTTATACACAAGTGGACTAAGAGAACATTATAGGATGTCAAACCTCTTCATTTATAGGAGTGCCATAGAAAGCTTATCACCTCATACCTTTCTTGGAAAGGTGGATGTTAAAGGAGATTAACCAATTATAAGTAGGATCGGGGATTTTTTTAATGCAATAACATACAATGATAGATAAATTGTACTAATCAAAATAGATACATCTATACAAAGAAGATGATGATTTTAGTAATGGTTTACCAACCACCTTTACATGAATACACACACACACACACATATATGTATGTATGTATATTGAGTATGCTCCTACAATATGATGTAATATTTATAACATCCTTTTTTATTACATCATATTCTAAATAGGGGTAGAAACATGCATAACTAGACAAGAACAAACATAATAATTCAAACATTTTCAACCACTCAATAAACTATAACACACTTATTGTTCATCAAAGTACATAAAGATCTTAGAATAGGATACACTAGTATTTTTTCTGAGGAAAAGAGGTTGGAATTAAAATCCCCATCTGAAATCCAAGCAAGGTCAAGGAAAGCATTTCTATTTTTGCTTAACTCCTTCCATAGTCTTCATCTTCCCACAACTGAATTTGGAGCATACACATTGGTTAAAACCTAAGATATTTTAGAAACTCCACAATAAAAAATCTTGTTAATGAACCTATTAAAAGAAGAGAGCCAATTTTTAATTATCCCAAAGACATATTAAGACCCTAGAAGCTCCTGAAGCATGACTTGTATAATAATATACATCCTTCCATATGATATTATTAACCTTTTCAAAATTGTTCTCCTTAATTTTAGTTTCTTGAATAAAAATATGATGTTTTAGATCTTTTCTAATAGAAGCAACCAACCATTGCTTCGAAGGGGCATTCAAAAACCTTATGTTCTAAGATAATATTTTAATTTACAAGACTTGGTGGGGTGCTTCTTTCCCCATCCCATAAAAAATATAATTTGGGTTTCATTAGCTATATCTTTTAAGGTCTCCCTTATCCTTGAGTCTTGGTTTGAAGGTCGCTCCTACTTAGAGTCAGCTCCCACATCCATTACCCTTTTTGTGCTACTCCTCATGATGTGATTAGGGTTAGGTTTTAAAACTTTTCCATTAGGTGGTGAATCTGTAGTGCTTGCCTATTTTGTAGGTTGGCTTTGAATGGAAGAAATAACATAAGCTAATGTTAAGTTGGCTTTTAAAAATTTCCCATTAAGAGGTAAATATAAAGCATTGTCCTATTTTTTATCAACATTTGAATGGAAGAAATAACAAAATTTGAGGTTGGGATTGCTTTTAAAAATTTCCCATTAAGAGGTAAATTTGAAGCACTATCCTATTTTTCCAATGACCTTTGAATGGAAGAAATAACAAATTCTGAGGCTAGGCTAGTTTTTAAACCTTTCCCATTAAGAAGTAAATCTAAAGCACTATCCTATTTTATCGGTAACCTTTATGTATTTATTATTATCTAATAAATACTATATTACTTTTCAAATACAAATAAATAAGTACATGTAGATTTATGTCCTAATTTGTTGCTTTTAAATGTAAAAACAATACTAACAAATACCTTTAACAAAGGTGTCATTTTTACATTGCACTTACCATTAAATTTTTACTTCTAGTAAGGAATTTCAAAAATGAATTCCTACCCTATTAGACTTTCTTCATATGAATCCTTTAGTTTTTGATTTTCTCCTAATATTTTTAACAAAAAGAAGTGGCACTCACTCATAATATTTTTAATCAAGATAATTAGGTTTGTGCATCTTATAGGCTAGGTGCATGAACTCGTACTCGCACCCATCCCTATGTGGGGGTATGGGGTTGGGTGTGGCTATGCCAAAACCTAGCTGAACACTATGCGTGAACCCATACCTACACCCACCCTCGATGCATGGGTGCAGGGTTGAGTGTGGTTGGGCCGAATCCTAGCCAAAACTTATTTGATAGGGTTTGGCCTATGATAGGGTTCAATCGACCACCTAGCCAAAAAAAAAAAAAATACCTATTTAATGATTTTTTAATTTAGGTGGGCCCCAACCGCACCCAACCCTTGTTTAAAAATGCATGCGGATTGGACTTCGTATTTTATATTTGCTTTTGTTTTTGCTTTTTCATTTGGAATAGCACCAAAATTTTTTTCTGCCAAATACTATAGATCACCTTCCTCACAATGCTCCATGACCAAGTGAAAATAGTTGGGATATTTGTAAGTGGCTTTGAGCTTCACAATTATACTCTCCTTTCTCAGGCGATGCATTATTTGCACTTCACTTAGGAAAATTATATCTGCATCCTTACAATATTTGTTGAAATATTTGCAACATAAGACATGATTTCCTTAAGATATGTGATAGCATTTTCTCACTTTGTGATAAGGCGAGTTATAAATGAGATGATCTAGAATGTAATCATCTTATATGGATCCCTGAATGACATGGCCATGATCTTGGTCACCATCATCATTTGGAATAAAATAGTTGAATATGGTATTCCAAAATGTGTTGGCTAGTTTTGTTAGTTTTGTCAAGTTGTGAGTTGTTGCCACAAATATGGTGGAGGACGTGGAGTTGTCCAATAAATGGTTACCAAGCTCTTCCTTTAAAGAGGTATAAATTTCCTTGGATATGACACACATTTCTTTAACGACCTCCTTGCTACATTCCATCACAATAAACTATCTCACCTATTCTTTTCTTTAACGATAATCTATGTGTAAGTTTCGGTCATAAACAAGATTGATTATACGATAATATGAACAATAAAAGTTATAATAATTAGTCCAAGTTTTAGTAAACTGCATTTCCTTTTCATAAATAATACAAGTTTCAATAAGCCAAATTTTATTTCTTTTTAATTGCTACAAGTTGGCATGCAATTTTACTACCATTTTGCCTTATTCTCATGAGATCCACAAGCAAAAGTGAATTTCAGATAGGAATTTTAAAGAACAAAAATAAGAAAGGATATAATAATTAATAGGAATTTAATCATTTACTATTTTCTTACATTTTAATAGCTATAAGCTATAGAAATAAACAAGATATAATACCAAACAATTCTCTTAAACGATGATCTTTAACCAATTAAACTAATTAATTTTTTTCTAAAATTCGAGTACCTTAATATATCTAATTTCTATGAAATTAGGATATAAGGATATAACTATATAAGGATATAACTACTTGATTATCCTTATATCTATTTGACCTATTGTTGGTTTTGTTTTCTTATATCTTGATTAATCTGGGGTTAGGATATTTAGTTTTATTCTTTGAAATTGCTTTCTATATAGTTCTTATGGATAGGTCTTAGGTAACCCTGACATATTTTTATAAACCTTTCTTCATTTGGTTCTTTTACCAATTTTAAGACTATTTTCTTAGACATATTTTTAGTTTCCAATCTAAAATCCCTATCCTCATTTTTTTAGGTCAATAAGAACCTTAAATTTAGTTTGGATTAGCATCCACCTTGAACATCAGTGGCTCATTTATCCTCATGTATTTCATTAATATTGGGCTATCCATATAGTTGTGGATAATGATTTGTATAAAAGTTACACTTAATGCTGAAACCGCACAAAAGGGAAAGGAAAATTAGATTTTCCTTCCTCTGTAGGAATCACCAATTCCATCAATGATGGCTTTGCATCCAATGATATATTCTTGAAATCACTAAGATACTTCAACACATTGTAGTTGTTGTATAAATTAGGAACATAACTACATAACTGAACACTAGTCATATGAAGTTGTTTCTTTGGAGCGACATCTTCTTTTGGAGATTCCCTTCTTGGGCTATGGGAGCACCTTGCGTTAGTCGGGGAAAATGTACTAGAGGACTGGTTGGTTGGGTAGACTATGAAGCAACCTCTATTGCATCCCTTGGGGTATGAATCTATTGAGACTGAGGAGCCTCATTATTGGCAGTTTCAACTAGGGGATCAACTTTTTCCTTTTCATACCCTTTTCTACTAGTTGTGAGATATATTCCTACTTGGAATGTGTACCTTTATAAGTAGTAAAATGTGGATTTTTATTTCCTCCCACAGTCATCCAACCATCCTCCTGAGGTTGAGGAGTGGATGCACTCAATGTGGTGGATCTTTGTTTATCCCTATTATGTGGCATCAAGGTACAATCTTTGATATTATGTGATGAGGACTAGCAACAAAATTATGTGTTGGGACAATTAATATAGAGGACCCACTATGAAAGCACAGTGTCACAAACTTGTATGTCAATGAACTCCTTGAGATCTTGAGAAATATCAATCTTGATGCAAACACATTTTTAAGGGTATCCATGGAAAAATTTGTTCACCTCCACCAAAATGACATGCCCTAAAGGGGTTGCTATGTGATTGAGAAAGGACCACAAAGGTAGAGAGAGTCCTAGAATTCCACCCACATAGGGACTTTCATAGATTTTTCCTAAGAATTATAAAAATCACGGGTCTAAGGAGAAAAAACAAGTAGAGAACTTCTCATGTACTAGGGGCCATGTTCATAAATCACCTTAACATGGGTTGTTTTCACAAAGTAAAAAAAAAAACCCTTTGTAAGGTTTTGAACCATCATTAGCTTGACTCCATGAGGATTCCAAGTTGCATTAACCCAAGCCCTAAGGGAAGACTCATTAGGGATGTGGCCAATGAAATACCCGACAAGGGTGAGTGATTCTAAATTGTGACATGCAAAATCAACTTCAAGCAATGGAATAATTACATCAATAGAACGAGGGTTACCTTGTGGACCATTCTCAGCACAAACCTGCACAATTGGTTGAGAGGAGCCATTATTGCATGCATTCCCTTCTGCAGTATCAATGCTATGCATTGGTCCACTAGGGTTGAGGATCATAATGAAACTCAAAACCCTAGTCAAATCTCCATCACTTGTCATAGTTTTTTGTTACATTTAATAGCTATAAGATATAGAAATAAACAAGAATATAATACCAAATAATTATTTTAAACTAATTGAAATTTTCTAGAATTCTAGTACCTTAATATATTTGATTTCTCTAAAATTTTCTATTTCTTCTACTCTAATCCTACATCATGGCTTCTAGGTGTTAATTTCTATTAGTCTAAATTTATTACTTAGTTGGTCCTAAGTTCTACTGGCACTACTTGATTATACTTATATCTATTTGACCTATTGTTGGGTTTATTTTATTATATCTTGATTAATCTTGGGGGTTAGGATATCTAGTTTTATTCTTTGATATTGCTTACTATTAGTCAAGATTTATTGTTTCTTATGGATAGGTTTTAGGTGACATTGGAATTATTAGTACTTCCATATTTTTATAAACCTTTCTTCATTTGGTGCTTTTGCTAATGTTAGGACTATTTTCTTAGACATATTTTTAGTTTTCAATCTAAAAGCCCTATCCTCATTTTCATTTGGGCCAATAAGAACCTTATTTAAGTGATTAGAAATTTAGTTTAGATTAGAACCCACCTTGAACATCGGTGTCTCCTTTGTCCTCATGTATTTCATTAACCTTGGGCAGTCCATATAGTTTTGGATATTGATCTTTATAAAAGTTGCACTTAATCCTTATATATCTTCTATGAAAAATCTACATAGCAATGGTTAGGTGCTTCACAATGCCAACATCTAGACCTAGTATTTTTGATGTTATAATCATACCCCTTTAAATACTCCACTACTATCAAATCACCTATGTCCCTCTTCCTTCCCATATACCATGACCACCTTCTCCAATGGCCTAGTATTCTATCACTACCTTGATGATGGTGGTGAGGGCTTGGGAATGCATCACAATAACCATTGATAACATGGTCTGGTAGGCTACCACTACCATCTATTAATATATGATTGGTGCTATCACTAGTGGTTGGGTGTAGGTGATTGGTTCCACTTATTTATTAAGAAATGATGTTTGGTGTATAGTAGTATACAAAAATAGAGTGGGTATTACATTAGTAATTTGATATGTTTGTAATACCACTTGATTTCATTGATAAACATGATTGATTAGAACCACTAACTAGGCCTATCATTAGGAGTTATTTATTGGTATATTGTCTTGACTTTGCTGGTAGTTATTACAAAAAACTCCTATTTCTTCAAACCTCGTCCTCTAGTTCCTCCAAAGTACCTTTATCTTTATACCTATTGTCTATATGATATAACTTCCACACATATTATAACATACAATATTCCTTCCATGTTCATCAAGGTTAACAAACCATAGTGAGAATAGATGGGATAAGTATCCTTCCTTAGATCTATAAACACTATAGGTTACAAGGACATTCTAGTGTAGGATGCAAAGTCTAACACCTAAAATACCAATCTTCCTCTAGCATTCATGACTTTATCTAGGTGCTATCTATTATTGATCCAACTTTAATTCTTTAATTTTTTTAATAAAATCTTCCAAGTTTTCAGTCTAAGATGCATCAAATTGGTGTCAACTTTATGATTCTAATAATATCATCCCTATATTTGTATCAAATATTTTTTGTCTATCTATTTTCATAAGGATACTTTTAAATAAAAATAAAATGTTTAATGTATTTCTCTATTAATGGTTTGCATGGTATTGAATATTTTATCAAATTTATCATTAATTGATAAAGGCATTGATTTATTGACACATATCTAAATCAAAGAAAGAAAATTTCATCTTTAATGTATTCTTGATTAATGGTTTTCTCCTCCTATAGATGTGATATACCATCGAAGGACATCATTCCTCAAGTTGTATGCTATTTCTTAGATTA
Source organism: Wollemia nobilis (assembly GCA_028583015.1). Taxonomy (NCBI): domain Eukaryota; kingdom Viridiplantae; phylum Streptophyta; class Pinopsida; order Araucariales; family Araucariaceae; genus Wollemia; species Wollemia nobilis. The sequence goes on from JAQPPZ010000521.1 coordinate 20,475,238, forward strand.
TGGCATCTTTGTCAATGATGCCTCTCCACTCCCAAATATTGTATCATATAGATAGATGCTCTTTAGAATATTTTTATCCTTCCTAAGTATGAAAAAAAAATTTAGTTCTACTTGGGATCTTCCTATGGCACCTTAGTTTTGTTTTATTTCTAAATATGGTATCTCAACATCTAGTGTCTCTCTTTACCTCTTTCTAATTTGATATAAAAAATACCCTAAATGACTCTTTTAACTATACAACCACCATTTTGTTTTATAAATTTTCACTCAATACTTTGTCCCAAATAACTATATTGGATAGTGGATTAAAATAAAATTTGATTATTGATATGTATGGGATTAAACTTTATTTTGTTCATTTATGACATTATCAATTGGATTCATTGAGTGGTTGTCATTTTATTGGTTATATTATCCCTATTTTCATCAATATCAAGTTCATATCACCTTCAATTATCCTGCATTTTTTCCAAGTTCTCTTAAGATACTTCAATTAGGGATCATCTTTGACTTCCTCATATTTAGTAACTTCCTCAAGTCCATGGACCCCACCTAGTTGCTACTAGTCTTCTTAGATCCATTGATAGGTAGAACTACCATATATCTTATGTTGATCTCTATATATCTCTTAGGTACCTCCTTTATTGTTGGTTTTTTAAACCAAATTCAATCACTTGTCCCTAAATCCAGGATCTTGAGTTATCTCATATATTCGAGCAATTGGCCAATATAAATGAATATAACATTCATAAAATAATGAAAATTATACAGGTTGAAAAACACTTTTTGCAGGTTCTTCGAAAATCGCTGCCGGGCGCTTTGGCGGGAATTCCTCTGCACTGTCGACGGTCGTGGCTCCAGGGTTTTAGTTCGGAAACCTCCTTCAGCGTGTGTGGGGTCTGTTGTAGGCCTCTGGACAAGGATCTTTCGGTTTCCTGGGAGGGCCCAATGGGGTCTCTTCCTGGTTCTCGCGAAGGAAAAAATACCTCTTATGCGGAGATTCTTCGAGAGACTCCTGCGTCTTCCTCTGGTTGAAGCTCAACGTAGTGCCTCCCATCTACTAGCCAAGAATGCGGGCAAGGGCTCTCCTGGGCACAGAATAAATGGTTGTCTCCCGCAATCTACAGTAAGACCAAAAATTGTCATCGAACCAGAGCTGGTTGAAGACACGATAAACTACCGGACCACGCATGATCTGATTTGCAAGTTCATGGGCATTCGACCCACCCTGCACTTTTTGCATTCCTGGGTGAGACAAAACTGGGAGCCAATCGGTGAGTACTCCTTATGGCCCATTAGCAATGGGTATTTCATTATTAGTTTTTCTTCCCTAATGGATAGAAACAGAGCATTTGAATCAGAGAAGAGGAGCCATGGCCCGGCAGGGTTATTTGTCCAGCCATGGAGAGCGGGTTTTGATCCTCGCATTGAACCCACGGCTGTCCCGGTTTGGATCCGGCTGTACGCGCTCCCGATGGAGTTTTGGGGTGAGCGGATTCTTGAATTGATAGGCAACTCTCTAGGTAGATTTTTGGGAGTTTCTAAGGATACCATTGAAGGAAATACTGTCGTTTATGCAAGAATTTGTGTAGAATTGGATATTAGTCAATCGCTACCAGCTGAGATGGAATTGGAGCTAGCAGGACATTCTTGGGTACAACAGATAGACTATGAAGCCCTACCTTTCCATTGTAGAGTCTGCCATTTGCATGGCCATTTGGCAAGGTTTTGTCCAAATATCTTGAGCTCCAATGTGGATGCTACACAGGGAATGTCAAATCGCTCCCGAGGAGGTAAGTCCACTTCGGCCAAGGAACCATCTGTCATTCCCACTGGGTCTGAGGGCCAGAATGATGGCTTTGAATAGCAGAAGAGGAGAAGAAACAAAAAGAGAAATGGTAAGGAGCAAGCTCTCCCCAAGCCAACAAATCGGTATGAAATCTTCAAATCTCTTGTGGATCAAGAAGACCAACCTATGGATGGAGCAGATGGGATCCTTGAGGACAATATTATCCCAACTCATGCTCCTCCTTCCTCAACCCCTGTCCTTGAACAGGCTTTTGATTCCTCTGAGTCTTTGCACCATGAAAACCTTGGGACCCTGGTTATCCACGCCCCAGCCCAGCCCGTTATCAAAGATGTTTCTATGGGAATTGCAGAAAAGCTCAGAGAAAGACCAGCTCTTGGAATTTCACAAGTGGAGAAGAGATCGAAAAATAGTAATTCCCAAGGGGTGGGCAGGAAATCCAATAAGGATCTAATCGCAGTGCAAGGGGATAAGCTAATCAATGGAGGACTGGCAAGAACAATTGATTCGTATTGCTCCCAAGGTTTCCAATGATTGTACAATCTTGGAATGTGAGGGGTTTAAACAGTAGAACCCATCAATCTGCTGTTCAAAGACTTTTAGAAAGAAGTAAAACAGACTTCCTGCTCATTCGAGAAACAAAAATGTCATTAGACCTCATGAGTAAAGCTGTTGGCCGAATGCGGAGGGGTGTCGGCCATATGGCGATGGTTGCTCTTGGTGCCTCGGGAGGGATTGCTACTCTTTGGAATCCTTTGGCATGGATAGCGAGTAGATCATATAGCTCTGGAGAGGGGTCCTAACATCTCTTTTCAAGAATATAGTTATAGCTGAACAAGTCTTAATTACAAATTTTTATGGGGTATGAGAATACCGAAGGTCGGCGGTCTCAATGGAAAGTCTGTTCAAAACATGAGGTCCTCCCGGGAAGATCTTGATTGGATTTTAGTCTGGGGATTTCAATGCTAAATTATCCGCTAGAGATCGGGGAAGGTGGCATCCCTGTTCCGGATACGGGGGATAGAGTCATTTATTGCCCACGTCCAGGCCTTTAACCTTGTTGACATCAAAGGTCCTGGTACAAACTTTACATGGACTAATAAGAGAAGAGAGCCATACAATAGGAGGGTTAAGCTTGACAGGTTTTTGGTCTCGGAGGAAGCTTATGTTAGATGGAATATCAAATTCCAGATCTTGGAGGGCCCAGTTTCTGATCACTCTCCCATTTCTTCGGAGGGAGGGACCATGTCAGGAAAGTATTACAAACCTTTTAAATTTGAAAATTTTTGGTTGCAAAAAGAGGACCTACGAAGGAAAATTCCACAGTGGTGGAAATAAGGCCGTCCCCCTTTTGGAACAGCTATGTTCAAAATTCACAAACAGCTTCTCTATGTTAAGAGTAAACTGAAACAGTGGAAGCAAACTAACAAATCTGATTTCCAGTTCCAACGGGCCCCCTTGCTGGATAGATGGAATGAGGTGCAAAAACAATTCAGAGAAGGAATTATTTCTGAGCATCTTAAATTTTAGGATGACGCCTTACGCAAAGCAGTTGAGGACATTGATAATCAAGAAGAGATCTCATTGGAGACAGAGAGCCAGAAATACTTGGCTATTAGAAGGAGACAGAAATACTAAATTTTTTCATCGTTCTGCCTGTGCTAGAAGGCAATTGAATAACATGGAGCTCCTCCAAGATGAGTTTGGAAATTCCTTTGACACTCTTCCTGACATGCACTCCATTTCTATGGAGTACTTCTCAAACCTCTTAAAGGAAAGTCTGCAGCATGATTTGGAAGCACAAAATGAAGTCATTGACGAAATTCCCTCTATTATTTCTCATGAAGAGAATCAGTCCCTTCTTAAGCCCATAGATCGTGATGAACTCAAGAAGGTAGTCTTTGGGATGTGCACAGGAAAGTCGCTCTGCCGGACGGTTTCCCTATTGAGTTCTTTCAGGCCTTCTGGGACATCCTGGAGGAGGACGTGTTGGTTGTCATTGAGGAATCCCGAATTAACAAAAGAATGCTCAAGGCTCTAAATCATACCTTTATCTCTTTAATTCCGAAAGGAGAGGGGGGGCTCTCATTTCTGATTTCAGACCTATTGCTCTATGTAATGTGATCTATAAAATTATTTCTAAACTTATGGCTGAAAGACTAAAACCCCTCCTTCATAAGTTAATTTCCCCTGAGCAAGGGGGTTTTGTTGAAGGAAGACAGATCTTGGATGGAGTGATCTTGGCTCAGGAGGCTATCCATTCTATGCATAATTCAGGTAACAAAGGAATGTTCATCAAATTGGATATGTCTAAGGCTTATGACAGAGTAGAGTGGGGATTCTTGGTCAAGATGTTGGCAGCATTTGGTTTTTCTCAGGACTGGATTTCCTGGGTCATGAGCTGTATCTCTACGCCTTCATACTCTGTTTTAATTAAGGGGCTTCCCTCGCCACCTTTTGGAGCCTCTCGGGGTCTCCGTCAAGGAGATCCCTGCTCTCCTTATCTCTTTCTCATCTTGGTTGAAGGTCTTGGCAGACTCTTCCTGAGAAGAAGACGTCAAGGACAGATTACAAGAATTAAAATTGGAGCCGAAGTTTTGACTCATTTACAGTTTGTGGATGATACGGGCTTGGTGGGAGTTGCCAGTCTTAGAGAAGCAAGAGGAATCAAAGATACTCTTAACGTCTACCTTCGGGCTTCTAATCAAGCCATCAATGATTTAAAATCAAAAGTGGTCTTCTTCAACCTTGATCAAAGGTCGCAAGAGAGAGTTATGGAGATTCTGGGCTTCACTCGGACCTCCCTTCCTATTGTTTATTTGGGGGTTCCCCTGCACTTTAAAAAACTGACAGCTAATTTCTGGAAGGACCTGCTTGATGGCATCAAAGAGAGAATGAATCATTGGTCCCATAGATGGTTAAGCTATGGGGGCCGATTAACTTTTTGAAGTCTGTTATTCAGGCTATGCCTATTTACAAATTTTCAATTCTGCCGCCCTCCCTCAATCTGGAAAGAGTTGGACAAAGCGGCTAGAAGTTTTCTTTGGGAAGGTGCCAATGGAGAGAGGAAATGGGCCTTGGTTGGTTGGGATAAGGTCACCCAGCCCAAGGAAAAAGGTGGGCTGGGCTTGAGAAGCTCCAAGTTTAACAATCGGGCCCTCTGGTGAAATTGTCATTGGAGGTGGATTTCTCAGCCTTCGTCTCTCTGCAGCAGAATCCTTTCTAGTAAATACTTGGGTACTGTTCCTCCCAATGACTTGGGCCGCTATCCTCTGGAAGGTAATGGTTCTCTTGTGTGGCAGGCGCTCAAGCTTGATTCTTGCATTATCAAAGATCAATTGTTCTGGAAAGTTGGGAGAGGGGAGAAGGTCCGGTTCTGGACTGACTCTTGGGATCAGCATCCTCCTATTCTTGCAGTGTTTCCCGATCTGCTTCCGCTAAAAATAGCTCTTGAAGACAAAGGTTGGATTCATATTCAGTCCTACTTTACTACCAGCCTTCTGGGGGAATACAAGGTTAAAAAATTTAAGCGGCTGGGTGAATGGCCTATTCCAATCCCCCCGGAGCAGGCCCCAACTTTGGAAAAACTTTTGGCTGAAAGGTTTCTATCTGGGAGTGATGAGGAGGATGAGCTTGCTTGGGGCTTTGGGAACCTTGGGGTTTATTCTGTGAAGGAGGGCTATGCTTCGATCCTACCTGAGCCCCCCCCACACTCTTTTCCTGTTCATGAATGGAGGAAGATTTGGCATCCCAAGAGCTGGCCGAAAGTGAACTTCTTTGCTTGGCAACTGATGCATAATGGTATTTTGACCTTTGAAAACCTTAGAATTAGAGGCATCATTGGTCCTTCCCAGTGCGTCTTATGTTACAGGAATGAGGAAACTATGAACCATCTTCTGTTTGATTGCTCTTTCACACAAGCGATTTGGCAACGTTGGTTCTCCCACTTTAAACTTCAGGTGCTTGGAGATCTGTCCCGGACCAATTTATGGGAAAGTCTGGAAGAGAGGTAGATTTATTTCTAAAGCTCTTCGTATCGTGGTCGGGAGATCGGTTTCCTCTTTATTTGGTGGCAGGTTTGGTTGGAAAGAAATGCTCGTATTTTTCGTGAAACCTTCTCTTCGGTGGAGGGGATTTGGCGGATCATTTGGAGCAAAGTTGTGGAAACCGTTGCTATCTATCTCTGAGAAGGAAAACCAGCCTGCTTCTAGGTCTTTGAGTGGGAGAGGTGCTGATCTGGAGAGACAGGTAAGAAGTGGTTGGAAACCTCCCCCAGAAGGCTGGGTCAAAATCAATACTGATGGAGCTGCTAAAGGTAATCCGGGCAATGCTGGCAGTGGTGTTATTTGCCGTGATCATGCTGGGACTGTGCTATATTGGGAATTGCAAGGTCTGGGATATGCCACTAACAATGAAGTTGAGGCCTTTGCTATTAAATCTGCTTCCATCTGGGCCGTCAAGCATGGCCATAGAAAGATAATCATTGAGTCTGATTCTCAAATCTTGGTTGGTGCTCTTGATTGCATGCGGAACTTTGCCTTAAAAGCTTGGAGGCTCCAGATTTTGGTTGCCCAAATTTTAGAGCTTTGGAAAGAAATTGAGGATGTGATTCCTATTTATGCTAGTAGATCTCTTAATAAAGCGGCCGATTTCCTTGCTAAGTTGGGTGCTGAGAGAGAGGTTGGGATTCATCTGCATAGCAATTTGCCTGTGGAGAATGTCGAGATCAGACAAGGCCTTGATCAATTCCTGAAATAATGTGCAAAAGTTTTTTTGCTAAGGGTCCTTTCTGTCGCGATTTCGTGACATGTTGCCCTGTCACGGCTGTTGGTTGGCTTCTGTCGCGATATCGCGACAGGTTGAGTCTTTGTAGTCTCCGGCTGGTTTCTATCGCGATTTCACGACATGTCGCGTTATCGCGGGTCGCGATTCCGCGACATGTTGCGCTTTCGCGACATGTCACGTTATCGCGGGTCACGATTCCGCGACATGTTGCGCTATCGCGACATGTCGCGTTATCGCGTGATGCGATCCCGCGTCTTGTTGCGATGTCACGACATGTCGTGATATCGCGTCATGTCGCGTTTTTGCGCCTCGCGATTCCTCGACATGTTGCGATATCGCGACAGGTCCTGCCTTCCTGGCGTCTGGGTGGTTAACTGTCGCGATTTCGTGACCTGTTGTGATGATGCTTCTTTGTGCTGGTTTTTGTCGCGATTTCACGACAGGTTGTGCCCTCCTGGTCTCTGGCGTTTTTCTTGCGCGATTTCGCGGCATGTTTGGCTCCTTTGCGACTGGGTGGTTTTCGTCGTGATTTCGCGACCTTGTTGAGGCTTGTTAGTTACTTTCATTTTCTGTCGCGATGTCGCGACGCTTTCTGCGGGTGGCTGTCGGGGGCCTTTCCTGTCGCGATTTCGTGACATGTCGCGATTTCACGACATGTCGCGTTTTCGCGCCTGTTGGTGCCTTCGTGGCCGTGTTGGGTTTTCCTGTAGCGATTTCGCGACATGTCGCGGTTTCGCGACCTGTTGCTGTTTCGTGCCTTCCGTTCTCTGTGCCTTGCGGTTCTTTGCCTTGCCTTGGTGCGCCTTCCCTGTTGTTCTGCTTGTGGCTCTGGCTCGGGATGTGTTCTCTCCCGCTTGTATCTGGTTCTTGTTTTAATACAAGTTTTTCATTTTTTCAAAAAAAAAAAAACATTCATAAAATAAAAATAATAATATGAAATAAATGGATAATATCATTCATGAAATAACATGGAAAAAACTTCCAAGAATATTATTCAAATTATATACAAGTTCAATATACAAACTTCACTAGTTTCTTTGATACATATGGAGCTTTGTTTCCATAATATAACATTAGAAAGGTGAATCTTGGACTCTTTGACTATTGCTCTACTCACATATCTAGGAGATGTAACCTTTCCTATTTCAAACATAAGACAAGCCTCTCATGCCTCTTGGATTCACATCTTGACAATTCTATACATGAATTTGGACTCTCTATTTACTTGCACACTTTATTAAATGACATTTGTGCATATTCTCACTATACACACTTGCATACATTATTACATGATGTTTGTGCACATTCTACACAGATACATACATAAGAGGAAATATAAATCACACATGTAAACTATTAACTCAACCCCTATTCTAATATTTACATATTTACGATTGTATCATAAGATACCATGGGGGTAAATTAGCATGTACCAAATAATGTAATATTATCCAACACCCCCTTATTACATTACTTGGTTGTTGAATACATCAATATTTAATATCTAATTCTTTATTTTATTATTTTTCTCTGACTCTAGTATTTCTCGAGATTCTGGTGCTGATATATTGATATGTTTTCTACAGTATTCATTAGACTTTCATTGTGATCATAAAAGAATTTTAACATATCAATGAATTTATTTGAATATAATTTTTTTATCCATACATAGTGAACATCAATTTTCTTTTCATAATTTATTTAGTTTGGTCTTCTCACAAAGTGTACAACTCAAAGATGTTCTTAATTTTATCTTGGACTTTTCATCTATTTTTATAGTCCTATCTATTATTTTTATTTTGTTACTTGAAACATAAATGTCATTAGGAATTTTTGAAGAAATTTCATTTTATCCTTTTCATAATTATCTTGATTTTTATCTTCAGCTGTAATCCTTGTTGTAAGGGCTCTAATTTCATTTTCTTTTGCAACTTCTATCTCTTGAATTTCTTGAACTAAATACCCCTTTTGAATTTCTTCTCTTGATTGTAACTATTGTGGTTTTCTATATTGATACTGAGGATGAGGCTAATATTACCTTGGTTGAACATTTTGAAATGGTCTATTCATTTGATTTCTTTGATTTAAAAAATTATACTATAATAACCCAAGCCTTTTGGCTCACTTGGTTGTCCTAAAGATAATACATGCAACTAACAAATAATTTTTTTAATGTTTTCTAAGAAGACTCGAAAGTTAATTTTCTATGTTGTTAGATTGTTTTTACATGCTTACATGGTTTGAATCATCCAATGATATTTTAAATGTTAATTGACTGCTTAGCATAAGCATAATTAACCATATTTGGGTCTAATACTATTGTAGATAGACACCCAAGTGGATGAGATTGATCATATCCCATAGAGTAGCCCTTTAGTGGAATCAGTTAGTCTCATTTATTGTCCACATATACTAGAATGAGGACTAAACCATGGCTAGGGTTATCCTCTAGGGCCCATAACACCTAGAGAGTGATGCCTTAATTCCCTACCTCAACATATTGAATCCTCGATAAACTAGTTGACCTTTTCTTAAACAATATGGAATAGGTTAGTGTATTTATGCTTCCATGACTAACTATTGAGTCCCTTAAACTGAATACAATTAGCGCCATATCAATACCCTGACCTTGGAATTCTTCTTCCAATCCCAGGATAACTCACAAAATTTTATCCCATACCAAACTCTGTGGCTAATCTAGCTAAGTATTTTGAGTATGGTTTTTATCACAGTGCTCTTAGAGTTCAGCCTGGAAAAGGTGTCCCATACCACCTTTTTGTCTTGATCGACCAAGTCTCTTTTGACCAATTTTGTCAATCATTCACAGACTCGAAACTTGTTGTGTGCATACCCACACCTCAACATTTTCTCATGACCATAGGTTAAGGTTTTAGAACCTAATTTTTCTAAGGTTTTCCTTGATTTAAATCCAACAACCATCTCTTATTAAAATAAGCATACAATAAGCAAATATCTCAAGGGCATGTTGTATAAGAAATACTATCTCATTGTAAAATGATAGGTTGTCTAAGACCTATTACATTATCGCTAGGGGTTAAAAAATTCTTAAAAAAATAATTGTTTTTCCAAATTTCTCATTGATTCGACTTTCAAAAATATGCATGGATAATGAAAATATTTACAAGTTTCCCATACAAAAAAAAAAATTAGTTTGATTTTTAACTCTAGTAAACAACCATTATAATGACAACAAAACATTCGCCATACATTGGTTGTATTAATATTTTACAACAACATAAACTAAGTTTATGTAGATAAAAATAATTTCTCTTTAATAGGGATTAATATTTAATTCTTAATATTATCCCTATTCACATGGATCACATTGTACAAAATTTAATTCTCACACAAATTGGGTGCATTAAATGTTGCTTTTGTAAAGGTAGACATACGTATAAAAATATTTTTGGTGTGAATGCAAAACTCAATTTTCATCATGCAATTCTTGTGCTTGCTCTCAAGTGTTCATTCTATATCAATGGTATCAAAGTCAAGCATTGGATAGGTGAGTATCCTCTTCCTCTAGGTCAGTCTGGTTCAAAATAGGAAAGATAAAACCACCAACGGGTCTTGGCATTGGGTGAACACTATTTCTTTTTTCGTAGACATCTTCGAGCACTTTTGTTCATGAAAAATCTCACCTATGGTCCCTCTAACTTCAACCCTCATCTATTTAAGTCCATATGACTCTGACCTTCAGCTCATGACCATCATTCACAATATCAACCATTTCGCTTGCCAACTCCATCGTAAAACTTCAACTAATCCATGCAGAAATGACTGCACTTCAACAATTCCATACAATAATGGCTATGAATTTTCAAAAGTTTACAGCTAAAATTCTCACTGTTGTTACCAAAGAACCTACTATTGGTGATCTCATTCCTATCAAATATCTCATTGAAAAATATTAGGATTTTGCACCTGATACAAACATTGCAGGATTTATAGCCACACTGGTATTCGAACCAGGGTCTCATGGTGATCTATCCAACGTCTTTCCATTAGACGATGTGGATTATGTTGCTCTTGATGTGGATCTGAGCTTAGTTGAAGCCCCTCATGTAGATCTGGCTCCTCCAAACGCTATAGATCCAAGCTCCCCATAAGTTGTTTCTATCGCTATCATTGTACTTACATCTCATTATTGTCCATATTTATCGATCATGGTCTTCATCGATCTATCACTTTTTGGTGCCACCTCCATGTTTTCTAGCCTTGATCTACTTGCCAACCCACTTACAACCAGTTTTTACGATAATTTTTTGATGTCGTATCCACATAACCATGATGTCGGTGATTCACCATTTTACGACAATGATCTCCTATTTTTAGGTGTAGCTCCAAAGTGTCTCTATGGTCTTTCTGCATTTTATTGCTCATTCAAGCCCAATCCATTTTTTTTTGGTATTGATCTACCATATTTTATTGATGACATCTCTTTTTAGTCTAAAGTAACTTCTCAGTTCTCTGCTGCATTTATTTTGTTTCTGTGCATATTTTTCCTCTTGGTTGTAATCTTCTATTTGGCATAACCGATCACATTTTTGATAGGTTTGCTTTGTTTCTAGGCAACGAGCTACAAGAAGATTTTCTGCCAGCTTCCACCTCAAAACCATGGCGATGACCATTTGATCCCGGTGGGTGTTGCACATACTTCTGGACACATTTCCATAAATTAAATTAAATTAAATTTTTAATTTAATTTAATTTTTCTATCATTAAACTGCATTCATTAATGCATTTATTAAATTAAATTAATTTTTTAATTTAATTTAATTTTTCCATCATTAAACTGCATTCATTAATGCATTTATTAAATTAAATTAAATTTTTATTTAATTTAATTTAATCAATAACCACCATAACTGTCATTTAATGCGCATCAAAACCAAAATTTTCTTCCCTTTGGAATGCATTGGAGTCCAATGCTTCTATGGTGGGGAGGAATGATAGGGATTAATATTTAATTCTTAATATTATCCCTATTCACACGGATCACATTGTACAACATTTAATGCTCACATGGATTGGGTGCATTAAATGCTACTTTTGTAAAGGTAGACATGCCTATAAAAATATTTTTGGTATGAATGCAAAACTCATTTTTCATCGTGCAATTCTTGTGCTTGCTCTGAGTGTTCATTCCATGTCATTGGTCCTCCAAAGAATTTTCCAGCATTAATTTATGTTTGCCTTTGCTAAAATAATATCCTATTATAAAATGTAGCGACTCCTTTAAAGTTCGAGCGAAAGTCAATATTACGGAATTTTACTAATTTAGTCATAGGTTTTACCTAGCTCTACCATAAGCATGCTTTGTCGTTTCAAAATATTAGGAGTCTTACATATATTATAGAAAACTCAAGACTTAAACATAATTATAATTTTGATTTATCCATGACCCTCTCGAGTTTAAGCAGGTTGATTTATTCAATGTCTTATTCAAGAATTCCAAATTCACAGTACATCAAATAGAATATGAAACCAAAAACCATTGTCATTAAATATGGAAATAAATTTTTAGTACACTTATATTACAATTGCTACATTCGTCTTCATTAAGGTCACGAGATCACTTCCTAGAACATTTTATTCCACTAAAATAAAGCATCAATACATGGGGTTTCACCCTTTCTTTAGAAATAAGGTTTCCTGCTTTCTCCCTCTATGAGATTGTACTACCACCCAAACCAATACAACCGAATAATTTTCTCATTTGTTGCTTTATTTTCTATTTTGTAAAACTTCAACAATGGTAAAAACATCTCTCACCCAGTGCGTTCTTGAAACTAATCTTCTCAAGCTCGCCCAACACAACACCAATAATTTCCACCCAAACCAATAACATTGTCTCCCTCTATGAGATTGTACTACCACCCAAACCAATACAACCGAATCCTTTTCTCGTTTGTTGCTTTATTTTCTATTTTGTAAAACTTCAACAATGGTAAAAACATCTCTCACTCGGTGCGTTCTTGAAACTAATCTTCTCAAGCTCGCCCAACACAACACCAATAATTTCCAAGGAGGCTGCAGTTCATATAGAGGAAACTTGGGTGATGCCAAGGAACATACACAACTCTCTAATCATGAATATGCAATATTCTACCATGCACACAAGCAACTATACTAGAAACCATAGTTGAGAAAATTAGAATCGGTTAGTAAATCGGCTGGTTTAAAAAAAGACAGAATCGAAATAAAAAAAAAATCGAAAAAAATGTAATTTTCATTGAAAAAAAGCTTTTTCATGCATATCAGAATTTTTTGCAGATTTTCTCAACTATGCTAGAAACATTTTAGAAAATTCACCAACCTCCTTTCGCAAGATTTCCCAAGAATTTTAAAAACATGTTTCCATAAATAAACCTACGTATCTCATCAAGAGGTGTTTTCTATTTTCAAAGGAATATAAGTCTAAAGTTTACTTCTTTAATTTTGCTTTAGAAGGAATATCGCACATACACTGCACCCATCCCAACATTTCTACTAAACACAAACATGTTGTTGTACAACAACGTAGTAGTTATTTCTTGTTTGAATACAAAAAAACACATAGAAATACATTGATTTACGATAATACTATATTATCTACATTTTTCAACCAGCATAACAAAAAATCAAAACTTTACCAGTACTACATGCTTCCTTTAATATGAATAAATTCATCTACATGGCGGAATCATTTCAACACTTCCATTGCTTTCATTTACCTTCTATCCTTCACATTAACATAGCAATGTAGACACAGTGAAGAGTTTTTCCAATATGGTAACGGTTTACTAACAATTTCTTAGCTTTCAAATACCATCTCTTATTATAGCCATACAACAATAACACACAACAAATATAAAAGTTCATTCAATTATGATTTAAACATGAAGAACGTGTTCGATGCCAAAGAAGTTATAGACCTATTTCTCTCGCTTTTCCAATCAAACTATTCACTAAACTTTTAGTCTTTCTCTACCTATTCTTCTCCTCTGTCCTCCCTCCATGCGATTGTTTTTTCTTTTTTCCTTTTCTTCAAAAAACCTTACCTTCCTCTTTTGTTTTTCGTTCCTCAAAATGATATGTGAGATTAACGTGAGTTGTTTTGCTCTTCCTCTATTCACAATGCCATGTTGTTGAGCTTCCTTCATTTTTCTTTGTGCGCACTCCAAGTTATATTGATACATTCATCATTTTACGATGCTACTTTAACTATATTCAAATATAAGAAATGTGTTCACAACTTGGAGGTTTTAATAACACATAGTTCTACCACCCTTTAATTATTTCTTTAATATTCAAGGTAGAGCTATTTTCATAATAGTGTAAACTACTTTACACGTAAATTAAGTAAATCAAAATTAATAATATTATAGCCATTATCCTATTTTCAAAATAAAACAACAATAGCATTTGCATAGGCTTCCTTACATGGCAATCTAACACCATATTAAATTCACATATAAAACAAAAGATCATTTTTAAATAATAACCTCACACATGATTTAACAAGCAACCACACACACATATTTTTTTTTAAACTAGTGGCTCCCATCATCATCACCACCTAAAGCAACATTCCTCATTCCTTGCCAAACAATAAATACTCGAATCAATTTAACCCAAGTAGAGATGCAATATGTGATGCACCTATATGATATGCAAGTGTGAGTTACCATGTGCTCATGAGCCAAATCATCACTGCCCTATCTTACCTTTTCCCCTGACTAGATCTCTTTCATTGTCATCATCCAACTGTCTTGCACTCACAAAAGTTGTTAACAGTACCATGGTTCATAGGAAAAAGGTAAGTGTATACATATTTTACTATCTTTCATAAATTGTGCAAGGAGGATTATTACATCCTCCCCCACTAGGGATAAACACAGTCCCTATGTTTCTAACCATTTTAAGCCAAAATTACTTTGCATATTTTTAATTCAAACAAATTAATTACTTACATCAAGTTCTAGATTGGTAAACAAAGAAATTTTCCACATCATTGGCACATAATATCATTACAGATTACATCACAATACAACCAATTTATCAAATATCAATATATGTTCCAAAACATATCACTTTGTAATGCCACACACTTGTAACTAATCTACTCATTAAAATGGCAACCACACTTTACTCTACTTAGTATCCAGTTCCATTTGTATTTTATATATACAAATATTTCAAAATTATTTAAAATTTTATGATAAAGTCTATTTCTACTCAAACATATAAGGAAACTACCACCGCATTTCAGCCACGTCTTCCCATGTAGAATTTTGGTCTGATTAGAGGTCCCATTGGACTTGATATTGCTTGATGCTCCATTTTCTTAGATTCTTGATTCGAAAACCAAGAAAATGAATAGGTCACACCTCAATCCTTAATGGATTGATCCTCTGCAAGTTGGAAACATCCAATACATGAGTAGGATCATAAATATATTTTCTAAAGAGGAACACATAAAAGACATTATGGATTTTGAATAAGCTTGGTGGTAGAGCTAATTTGTATGTTACATGTCTTATATTTGAAATAATCTCAAATGAACCCACATATCTAGAGTCAATATTAGAGGATTTTAAAAAACTATTTGTTGGTTTCAACCTTAATAATACTCTATCTCTGACAGAATATTCCCTCGATGTCCTTTTGAGATCCATGTAGCTCTTTTGGAAATTCATGACCTCTTTCAAATTCTGTTGAATCCTCTTTAATTGCTCTTCCATTTCATTTATCATTTCATGTTCAATAACTATCTGATATTATAGATTATCCCAAGTTAAGGGAACTCTGCAATTTTACCCATAAATAGCTTCAAAAGGTGCTATACCTAGTGATGCATGGTAACTATTGTTATATGCAAATTATACTAGGTACAAGTAGTCTTCCCATTTTTTTATGCTATTCCATGCAATACATTATCAATATATTCTCAAGAACTTGATTCACCCTCTCAATCTGACCATTTATCTCAGGGTGATACCCAGTACTAATATTTAGTTTTGTTCCTAATACTTGATGCAATTCTTGTCAAAATTCAAAAGTAAAACAAGAGTCTCTATCATAGATTAGAACTTTTGGGAACCCGTGTAGCCTCACCACTTCCCTGGTAAATTTTCTTGCTACCATGGACACATCATAATGCACATTACCTGGTATAAAATGTGTGACTTTGGTTAGTTTATCCACAATCACTAAAATAGCATCATGCCTGAATCTTGTTTTAGGTAGTTCTATGATAAAGTCCATTGATACCACTTGCCACTTTTGCACAAGTATATATAATTTTCCAGTTGGATGCAGATGTTCCGCCTTCACTTTTTGGCACTCCAAATATTTGGCCACATAATTGATGATATATTTTTTCATACCTGACTAGAAATAAGCTTTCTTCAAATTCTCGTACATTTTTGCCCCTCCTAGGTGCATAGAATAGGGAGTATTGTGAGTTTATTTAAGAATTGTTTTACTTAATCTCGCTAAATTAGGTACTACCAACCTATTATTGAATACTAGCAGATCATTTTTGAATATATATTTTGCATCCTTGTTTAATTTCTCTCCAATATATCTGATGCAATATTGGAAAAATTCATCTTTCCCTTGCCACTCTTCTATTTGATCCAAAATATCATATTGGAATTTTTTCATAGCGGTAATATGCCCTCTTCTACTTAAGGCATCGATGACCTTATTCTCTTTATTCTTAATCAAATCAACACCAAAGTCATACTCCGTAAGAAACTCTATCTAGAATCATTTTTTGGCATTTAAAAGAGGTTGGGTGAATATATACTCTAGACTGTGATGATCTACCTTTAATTCAAATGGTTTTCCTAGCAAATAATGTCACCAAAATTTCAAAGCGTGTACTACTGCTGCCAAATCTATATCATGAGTTGCATAATTGACTTAAATTTTCTTGGGGTCTACTGCAATTTCTTCTACAAAAACAATATGTCCTAGATACTACACATGTGAAGTATAAAACTAACACTTGGTAAATTTTCTATATAATTGATTCTTTCTAAGAATTACAAGCACTATTCACATATGTAGATCATTCTCTTCCTTGATTTTAGATTAAATCAAAATATCATCCAAAAATACAAGTACAAACTTATCCAATTGTTCTCTAAAGACATTGTTCATGAGGTTCATGAATGCAACTAGGGCATTGGTTAGCTCAAAAGGTAATACAGTAAATTCAAAATGTTCATACCTTGTTCTAAAAGTTGTTTTAAAAGTATTGTCCTTCTCAATCCTTAACTAATGATATCTAGATCTCAAATCTATCTTATAAAGGATAGTTGCTCCTTTCAATTTATCAAATAAATCATCAATCCTTGGTAATGAATACATGTTCTTGATATTAACCTTGTTCAAAATTTGATAATCTATGCACATCCTTAAGGTATCATTTTTCTTTTTAACAAACAAAATAGGACCTCCCTAGGGCGACACACTAGGTCTGGTTAATCCTTTTTCAAGCAAATCCTGAAGTTAGGTTTTGAGCTCCTGCAACTCTATGGGTGTCATTCTATAATGTGACCTTACAATTTGTGTTTCCCCCAGTAATAACTCAATTGAGAAGTCAAATTCCCTTTGGGGAGGTAACCCTGGAAGATCCTTAGTAAAAATATCTTTGAATGCACCCAACACCAGGTATTGCTGGAAAAGGTCATATTCCTTTTTAAATGCTTCTAACCTATTCATATTAACTATGAATATCATTCTCTTCTTTCTAATAACCTTTTTTATTTGCATTGCAATCAATAGATGTGGCTTAACTTCTCTTTACCCACAACTAGTTCTAATCCTTTGACTATATTCATCCAAAAATTTCATCGATCTCTCCTCAAAGTTTAAAAGAGTCTTATGCACTTTTAACCAATCAACTCCTATAATAATTTCAAATGTATTCAAAGGTGCCACATACAAATGCTATTTGATCTTTCCTTGAGGTAAGGATAAATGGGAATCAAAGAGATATTGATTAAAACTATGGGTTTACCCTGATCCATACTCTACCTTCCAATATTTGGCCAAGAATCCCTTACTAATCTATATGAGATAAAATTATCTATTGACCCACTATCAACTAAAATTTACACATTTTATCCCCCATGAGTGTGGTCTACAGGCAAGGATACCACTTGAATTATTGATGATGTGACCCGGGTTCAATCCCCATGGTGTATGTGTATAAGAAGTATTACTCAAAAACAAATTGCACATTTCTATCAAAAATTTTACCATGCAATAAGAAAGGAGTAATCTGACCATTGATTTTAGAACTACCTGTGCCCACATAGATCCTATGGCTAGCCTCTTCTGGGGTTTTTTGTGGTAGGTTAGCTCTGTGAGGATAGTTTTTAGCATAATGATCCCCTTTGCACACCCAACATATACCTGGTAGAGCTCTATTACCTCTATTATTGCTTTCATTTCTTTTCATAGATGGATTTTCTCTATCCCTTCCTTGACTTGTTGGATTTTGATCCTACTTCTTGGAAAAAAACTAACATCCTTCTTGAATTTACCATCTTGGTAATTGAATCTATTTTTGCCCCCTTGCTTGTTTTGATCTCCTCTGGATTTATTATTATGTTCCTTATCCCATTTTATAAAACCTAATTTTTAGGCTTCTTAAGTTCATAATTTTCCTTTTTAGATAACTTTTGGTAGTTAAAATATGTCTTTCTCATTTCTTTATTAGCTTCCTCTTTTCTTTCTAGATCAAAAT
The DNA here is from genome assembly GCA_028583015.1 of Wollemia nobilis. NCBI lineage: Eukaryota > Viridiplantae > Streptophyta > Pinopsida > Araucariales > Araucariaceae > Wollemia > Wollemia nobilis. The sequence continues at coordinate 20,493,597 of JAQPPZ010000521.1, forward strand.
AATTTGGCAAATTAATAGGATTATGCATGTTTACCACCATCATGATCCTAGGATGCAATCCTAGAATAAATTTTTGTGTTTTCATTTCTTTGTTCCTCTCATATTGGGATGCATATTTTAGTAGTTGAATAAACTTCTGGTGGTATTCATGCACCATCATGCTTTCCTATCTCAAATTTGAGAAATCCCCAAATTTCTCTACGTAATATTACTTTTCACGAATATATCCCTGAATTCCTTGACAAACTCTTCCCATTTGAGGTTAGCATCTTCTACTCTATGCCCTTTCTTATACGACTTCCACCAGTACAGGGCTATATTTTTCAGGTTCATTACTACCAAAGTAGTCTTGGATTTAGATAATATGACTACTAGAGAAAAGTAAGACTCTAGTTCACTCAACCAATTTTCTGTTGATTCGCCATTGCCCTTACCATAAAACTTAGTTATTACTACCTTTATCAGATTTTGGTCTAACTCCTTACTCACCCTTAACCTTCTAGCACTAGATCTCTTTGGTTCCCTTGATTCTTCCATTGACCTTTCCAATCCATTTCATCATCCATTAGTAAAGTCTTCTATGATCCATTGTTTTTGGACAATAAATTCTTGTTGTTGGGCCATGTGAGTTTTATGTTGAGCCATATATTCCCTTTGGTAATCCATATGTGTTTGCAATAACTACACCACTTTAGTGAGGTTTCCTACCTCCACACTGGTCTCACTCTTATTGTGGGAAACCTCACTAACCCTTCTTTCATGCTAAGGTTCTTTTTGCCTTAGATTTATTTGTGGTCTCCTTACAAGTATTTCGATGTCTTTCTCCTCCTTGACTCCCATAATATTTCTCTAGGACCCACCTTGCAATAATCATGCAATTTAACTTGTAGGTGAAATAGGTAGTGCATTAGCTTAATTTAACTAATCTATATCACACTCAGAATCTACAAACTAGAATCTCTTTGGCTCTAATACCATATGTAACAACCCAAGCCTATTGACTCACTTGGTTGTCTTAAAGATAATACATGCAACTAACAAATATTTTTTTCTAAATTTTTCTAAACAAACCCGAAAAACCTATAGGTGAAAGAGGTAGTGCATAAACTTAATTTAACCAATATATATCACACTCAAAATCTACCACCTAGAATATATTTTGCTCTAATACCATATGTAACAACCCAAGCCTATTGACTCACTTGGTTGTCCTAAAGATAATACATGCAACTAACAAATAATTTTTTTAAAGTTTTCTAAGTAGACCCAAAAGTTAAATTTTCTATGTTTTTAGATTTTTTTACATTCTCACATGGTTTGAATCATCCAATGACATTTTAAATGTTCATTGACTACTTATCACAAGCATAATTAACCACATTTGGGTCTAAGACTACTACAAACAACCACCCAAGTGGACGAGATCGACCATATCCCGTAGAGTAGCCCTTTAGTGGAATTAGTTAGTCTCATTTATAATCCACATATATTGGTATGAGGACTGAACCATGAGTAGGGTTATCCTCTAAGGTCCATAACACCTATAGGGGTATGCCTTAATTCCTTACCTCAACATATTGAACCCTCGACAAACTAGTTGACCTATTATTAAATAATATGGAAGAGGTTAGTGTGTTTATGCTTCCATGACTAACTATTGAGTCCCTTAACCTGAATATAGTTAGCACCATGTCAATACCCTCACCTTGGACTTCTTCTTCCAATTCCAAGATAACTCACAAAAGTTTATCCCATACCAAACTTTGTGGCTAATCCAGCTAAGTATTTTGAGTATGGTTTTTATCACAGTGCTATTCAAGTTCATCCTAGAAAAGGTGTCCCATACCACCTATTTATCTTGACTGGACAAGTCTCCTTCAACCAATTCCATTAGTCATTCGCAGATTCAAAAATAATTGTGTGCATACCTGTACCTCAACATTTTCTCATGACCATAGGTTAAGGTTTTAGAACCTAAGTTTTCTAAGGTTTTCCTTGAGTTAAATCCAGCAACCATATCTTATTAAAATAAGCATACAATAAGCAAATCTCTCAAGGGCATGTCGTATAAGAAATACTATCTCATTTTAAAATTATAGGTTGTCTAAGACTTATAAAATTATCATTAGGGGTTAAAACATTATGAAAAGAATATTTGTTTACCCAAATTTCCCATTGGTTTGACTTTCAAAAAATGCATAAATAAAAAGAATATTTACAAGTTTTCCATACTAAAATGAATTTTTTCATTTTGCTTTTTAACTCGACCAAACAACCACTATAATGACAACAAGACATTCATCATACATCGGTTGTATTAAAGTTTAACAACAACATTAACTAAGTTTATGTAGATCAAAATAGATTCTCTTGGTCCTCCCAAGAATTTTCTAGCATTAATCTATGTTTGCCTTTGCTAAAAGAATATCCTATTACAAAATGTAGCAACTCCTTTAAAGTTTGAGCGAAAGTCAATATTGCAAGATTTTATTAATTTAGTCATAGGTTTTCACCTGGCTCTGCCATAAGCATGCTTCATCGTTTCAAAATATTAGGAGTCTTACATATATTTACATAAAACTCAAGACTTAAACATAATTATACTTTTAATTTATCCATGACCCTCTCGAGTTTAAGCAGGTTGATTTATTCAATGTCTTATTCAGGAATTCCAAATTCACAGTACATCAAATAGAATACAAAACCAAAAACCATTATCATTAAATATAGAAATAAATTTTTAGTACACTTATATTACAATTTATACATCCGACTTCATTAAGGTCATGATATCGCTTCCCATAACATATTATTACACTAAAAGAAAGCATCAATACATGGGGCTTCACCCTTTCTTTAGAAACAAGGTTTCATGCTTTCACTGTTTAATGATCAAACTATTTTATTCACCCTAAGGTTTAGCTTACCCAATAACACTGTCTCCCTCTATGAAACTGTACTACCACCCAAACCAAGACAATTGATTCCTTTTCTCATTTGTTGCTTTATTTTATGGTTTTTAAAACTTTAGCAGTGGTAAAAACATTTCTCGCTCAAAACGTTCTTGAAACTAATCTTCTCAAGCTTGCCCAACGTAGCACCAATGGTTTTCAAGGAGGTAGCAGCTCACACATAGGAAACTTGAGTGATACCAGGGATCATATATGACTTTCTAATCATGAATATGTAATATTCTACCATGCACATAAGCAACTGTACTAAAAACCTTTTAGAAAATTCACCAACATCCTTTCTCGAGATTTCCCAAGAATTTTAAAAATAAGTTTCCACAAATAAACCTATGTATCTCATCAAGAGATGCTTTCTATTTTCAAAGGAATATAAATCTAAGTTTACTTCTTTAATTTTTCTTTAGAAGGAATACCTCACATACACTGCACCCATCCCAACATTTCCACTAAACACAAACATACTACCACACAAAAATATAGCAGTTATTTCTTTTTTGCATACAAATCAACACATAGCAATACATTGATTCATGATAATACAATGTTATCTACATTTTCCAACCAACATAAAAAAACAACAAAACTTTACCAGCACTACATGCTTCCTTTAATATGAATTAATTCATCTGCATGATAGAATCATTTCAACACTTCCATTGCTTTCATTTACCTTCTATCATTCACATTAACATAGCAATGTAGACACAATGAAGAGTTTTTTCAATATGGTAAGGGTTTACTAACAATTTCTTAGCTTTCAATTACCATATCTTATTATATCCATATAACAATAACACACAACAAAGACAGAAGTTCATTCAATTCTGATTTAAACATGAAGAATGTGTTCAATGCCAAAGAAGTTATAGATCTATTTTTCTCACTTTTCTAATCGAACTATTCGCCAAAATTTTAGTCTTTCTCTACTTTTTCTTCTCCTCTATCCTCCCTCTGTACGATCATTTTTTTCTTCAAAAAAATATTACCTTCCTATTTTGTTTTTTCGTTCCTCAAAACGATATGGGAAATTAACGTGAGTTGTTTTTCTCTTCCTCTATGCCATCACGCAACTATCCTGCACTCACAGAAGCTGTCAGCAATACCATGGTTCATAGGAAAAATGTAAGTGTATACATATTTTACTATCTTTCATAAATCGTGCAAGGAGGGTCGTTACATATACCTATAAAATTTTGTAGAATAGCCATTTTTCCTACATATGTGATAATACCTTTGTTTTTATCTACGCTAAGACTATGATGATGTGGCAATGTTACTTGGTATATTTTCCTTAGACATCAAAGAAATATTTTTTATTTCATGTTTGACTAAAGTATCCACCTCACATTCTTAAAGAATATTAACCTAGTCATCAAAGGGTGTTTCTTATTTAGCGCTTGAAGTGAAGTGACTAAATGTTTGTATTTTTTTTGAATGATCTAAATGTAACTTGGACAAGAAAATTTTCTTCTATTTTTTCTTCCAAACTCAATAAATTATATTTTAAATTAGCTATTCTTCGAAGAAAGAGTTATATACTCTCAACTATTAACCTTTAATGAATATAACTGATATTGCAAATGCAATATAGTGGCTTTGGTCTTCAAATATATCACATAACTTTTCCCAAGCATAACTTTTCCCAAGCAACTTTAGAAGCCTTTGCATCATTATATATTGTTGGATTTCATCAATCATTCCAAATGTAATTAACATAAGGGCTTTTACATCATCTTCTTCCAAATTAATTGATTCTTTAAATTTTTCATATTACCTTTTTGGAGTAGAATTCCTTTAACTCCCTAGGTAAATAATTTTTCTCTTTTTAATTTTTCAAAAATCATATTTTTTAAATCAATAACTTTCAAATTATCCTTATCACTCTAATTAATTAAAAATTATTTTTCAAAAATCAAAAATCAATAACTTTATAAAACCTTATTACTCCCATTATTAAAAAAAATCAATGAAATTTGAACTTGACTTAAATGCACACCCAAATTAGAAAATTTTCAAACCATACCTTATGAAAATGCAATGCCTTATTCACTGGATATCGTCAGATGCATGAGGTTGATTCTAGTTTTCTAGGGTGCTCATGAATTAAAGTCATTTGTCTTTCTTAAACCGTGTTCTCTACTAACATCACCTAAATATTTTGGCATTTCACCTACTTCAAAGATGTTAGAAAGGTATCAGGTGTTAAGGTATCATAGATGCTTACATAATTATATGGTGCTTAGGGTGCTTTTAGGCTTTGTAATGTCTCTCATTGTTTTATGATTCTCAATATTTTTTGGCACTTAATCTTCTAGACTGAGAAATAAACTCTAAGCTAATTCTTCTATGCAATGAAACTCAAGTTATGACTTCTCTATTGTCACTCTATCAAAAATAAAATAATATCTCTTTCTTTGGATATCTTCTATATATTTTTTTCATTTTTTAAGAAAATTTCCTTTTATCTTTCCAATAGGAAAACTCAAGAAGCTACAATGGCTCTCTTATTTGTATCCTCACCTTCTGTGTTGAATATCTCTCAACTCGGGTAGATCTGCACAACTCCCTGCTTATGCTAGTTATTCCTCAACTTGGATAGCTCTACACAACTCCCTCCTTATACCGATTATTCCTCAACTTGGGAAACTCTCAGTGTCTCTCTTCTTTTTGCTTCAACTTGACATTCCTTATTTGGTCAACTTCAATGGATCCCAGTCTATCTTATATTTTATGAGAAATATGTTCATAACAGTATGAGATTTCTTTGTAATCTTCCTTTCCTTTAGTCTTAAAGGATCTCTCCAATATGTCTATGCTCAAATTTATATTTTTTATGTTTTATCTCCAATAACCAGTGCAAATCAATCAACCAGGGTAATCAATGACCCAAAATCTATCTTGGTCTATATTTTCTTCATATGTCTCTTTCTCCAAATATATCTTTTCAAATTTACACCAGAATTCTTATTAGATGCTAGCTCTTAACCTACAACTTATTTTTCTATATTCTTTGAAAAATATTCACACCAAAATCAAGACTGGTTCTAGTTTTAGATACTACTTGATGTAGCTCTAACACATATCTCTCTAAATTCTTCAAATATTTAAACCATAATTTTTTTTTGATGCTAGCAATATATACCTACTACTCAAGGTAGCTCTAATAGAGTCTACATAATGTAAATCTAATATCATTGTTGGATTTTTAGCTAAATTCAATCACAAGTCCCTATATCTAGGATCTTGAGTAGTCTCAAATAAGAGAGCAATTAATATAAATGGTCAATATCAGTTAACATAACATTCATGAAATAACAACAATAATATGCAATAGATAACCAATAGTATTCATGAAATAACATGAAGAAAAACTTATAATAATGTTGCTCAAATTGTTCATAAGCTCAACATACAAACTTCAGTAGTTTCTACGATACATTTCATGGACCTTTGTCTTCATAATATAACCTTAGAAAGGTGACTCTTTGAATATTTATCTCCTCACATATCCAAAAGATACAACATTTATTATTCCACATATAATACAAGCCTCTCGTGTCTCTTGGCTTCACATTTTGACACTTGTATACATGACTCTTGACTCTCTCTTTACTTGCAAAATTTACTCTATGACACTTGCACACTCCTACTTGCACACTTTACTATATGAAACTTGTGCACATCGTCATTCTACACACATGCACACATTATTAGATGACACTTGTGCATATTCTAAATGTAGACAGATACATAAGGGGAAATATAAATCACATGCCTAAACTATTGACTCAAACCCTATTCTAATATTTATATATTTACAATTGTACCATAAGGTACCATGGGGGTATATTTTTTCAATGATTTTACATGTGTTTTTAGGAGGGGACATGATCCCCTCATACTGAGTGGGGTTTGAACCTTGGAAATCTCAAAGAGAAGCCAAAGCCCTTACCACTACAGTAAGCTTGTAGTTATACCATGGGGGTATATTAGCATGTACCAAATAATGTAATATTTCTCCAACATTTATGGCCTTAATGTTCTAAGGTTAGGATTCCCCTAGGTCTTCTTTAGATTTTTGTTTGCCATTTCCATTTTAAATTCTCATTCTTCCCTCACCTTGTTTCATTTATCTAATCACACTATCCTAATAGAATTATTTTTATATTTTCCATACTTAATATTTTATTTAGGTGATATGTATTTATGTTATTTTCTTATATAGATCTTCCCACCAATATGGAAGAATATTTCTATGATAATCCACAAATGTATCCCATGGAAGAACCAATATGGGAAACATCACTTTGGTATGGTTTGATCTATCTTAAACCTTATCATAATAGAAAAATATTTAAAAAAAGTATCCACATACATATATGTACCATTACCAATTCCCAATATATTATATTACTAGAAGTGTCCTACTAGATCTACATTGTGAGGCTTATAGCCTTATATATATAAGTTTAAAGATGTTTTTACATCCCATTGTATTTTCTAAAAGCATAGTATGTAATTCACTTCAAATAAAAATGGGATGGTTAAGCATAAAAATAAATCCATCATGAAAATTGTTTGACAAATGCTTTATACTAGATAAGTGGATCTTTGGCTATGGTAAGTGACAATTTGTGCACATCAATACCAAACTTTCAAAGAAATTAAAGACTTCCCTCAACTCTAAAGACTCAAATGAATATTATGAGTCCCCTATTTCTAATAAAAATCTAAAAAAGTTGGGCACCCTGTCTTCCTTGTGTAAGACTTGAGGAGAACCTATTGCCACACCAAACTTCTATTATGATCCTGTGAAATAGCCAGTAAGATCCATTAAGAGATCTATAAAGTAGACTGCCTATTTTGTAAATGAGTATTTTTTGAGACTAAAACAAAACCCAAACACTCTGGAGATAGATCTTATCATTTTTTATGATTCTTTGTAAGATTAGACTTTGGATTTGGGATATATGTGTCGATATCTCTACTTGGGTTTTGGATCTCTCTGTTCCTCCTCTATGGAGGTCTAGTTAGGTTTGTTTTTTTTGTAAATGTCTTCTTTCTAATGTTTTGAGTTGATTTTATTACTTTGTTATAGTTGGGACCCTTTTGTAAAAGGTTTAGAAAATCCTTTCAAAATTCCTCTTTTTTCCATCTAATAAAAAAAGTGAAAATTCATTATGTAATTTACATCATTAACATGAATCCCACTTGTGTTGTCAACGGAATGACTTTGGTTTTTGGGCTCACAAAGAAAAAATATTTTTAAAGCATTTTTTAAGTTTTAGATTTATGTATTGGGTAGAATAACCATTTTTATATAAAAGTTTGTAAAATAACCATTTTTCCTACATATATGATAATACCTTCGTTTTTATCTAGGATGAGACTATGATGATATGGTAATGTTACTTCGTATATTTTTCTTAGATATCAAAGCATTATTTGTCATTGCATATTTGACTAAATTATCCACCTCACATTCTTAAGGAATATAAACCAAATCATCAAGGTTGTTTTCTTATTTAGCACTTGAAGTGAAGTGACTAAATATTTATAATTTTTTGGAATGCTCGTAATGTAGCTTATACAAGAAAATTTTCTTCTATTTTTTCTCCCAAATTTAGTAAATTAGATTTTAAATTAGCTATTCTTAAAAGAAATAGTTATATACTCTCTTCACTATTAACATTTAATGAATATAATTGAGATTGCAAATGCCATAGAGTGGCTTTGTTCTTCAAATATATAACATCACTTTTCCCAAGAAAATTTAGAAGTCTTTGCATAATTTATATGGTTGGAATTCATCAATCATCCCAAATGTAATTAACATAAGGGATTTTACATCTTTAAAATTAATTGATTGTTTCAAATTTTCAAATTTCCTTTTTGGAGTAGAATTCCTTTTAAATCCCTAGGTAAATAATTTTTCTCGTTTCAAATTTTCAAAAATTAAAACTTTGAAATCAATATCAACTTTCAAATTATCCTTATCACTCCAATTAATTAAAATTTATTTTTCAAAAATCAACAGCCAATAACTTTATAAAACCTTACTACTCCACTTATTAAAAAATTCAATGAAATTTGAACTTGATATAAATGCACACCCAAATTAGAAAATTTTCAAACCATACCTTATGAAAATGTAATACCTTATTCACAATATGTCATCAGATGCATCAGGTTGATTCTAGTTTTCCAGGGTGCTCATGAATTACAATCATCCAACTATCTTCCTTAAACCATGTTCTCTACTAACTTCACATGAAGCTTTTGGAATTTCACCTCCTTCAAATATGTAATAAAGGTATTAGGTGATAAGGTCTCACAAATTCTTACATAATCATATGGCGTTTAGGGTGCTTTTAGGCTTTGTAATATCACTCAATATTTATGGTGCTCAACCTTTTTTAGCACTTAATATTCAACACTAAGAAAGGAACTCTAAGCTACTTCTTCTATGCAATGGAACTCAGGTTATGACTTCTCTATTGTCACTCTATCAACAATAAAATAATATCTCTTTCTTTGGATGTCTCCTCTATATTTGCTCTCTTTTTTAAGAAACTTTCCTTTTATTTTTTCAATATGAAAACTCAATAAGCTACAATGGCTCTCTTATTTATATCCTCATCTTCTGTGTTGAATATCTCTCAACTTGAGTAGCTTTGCACAACTCCCTTCTTATGTTGATTTTTACTTAACTTGGGAAGCTATACACAAATACCTGCTTATGTTGGTTATTCCTCAACTTGGAAAACTCTCAGTGGCTCCCTTATTTTTGCTTCAACTTGACATCTCTTATTTGGGAAACTTCAATGGATCCCACTCTATTTTATATTTCATGAAGAGTTATGCTTATAACAATATGAGTTTGCTTTGCAATATTCCTTTCCTTTAGTATTAAAGGATCTCTCCAATATGTCTATGCTCAAAAATTATATTTCTTATGTTCTACATCCAATAAATAGTGAAAATTAATCAGCCCATGCTCTCTTGGTAGGCACAATAGTTTTTGTCTACACAACTTCGATCTTCACAAAATATCAGGGTAATCAATGACCCAAAATCTATCTTGGCCTATGTTTTCTTCATATGGCTCTTTCTCCAAATATTTATTTTCAAATTTAAACCAAAATTCTTCTTTGATGCTAGCTCTTAACCTACAACTTATCTTTCTACATTATTTTAAAATTTTCACACCAAAATCAATTCTAGTTCTACCTTTAGATACTATTTGATGTAGCTCTAAAACTTCTCTCTCCAAATTCTTCAAATATTCAATCTTGAGTAGTCTTTAAAATATTAGAGCAATTAATATAAATGGTCAATATCAATAAACATAACATTCATGAAATAACAACAATGATATGCAATAGATGACCAATAGAATTCATAAAATAACATGAAAAAAACTTATAATAATGTTACTAAAATTATTTATAAGCTCAACATACAAACTTCACTAGTTTTTACGATACATTTCATGGAACTTTTTCTTCATAATATAACCTTATAAAGGTGACTGTTTGACTCTTTTAGAATTTATCTCCTCACATATCCAAGAGATACATCCTTTATTATTCCACATATAAGGCAAGCCTATTGTACCTCTTGGCTTCACATTTTGACACTTGTATACATGACTCTTGACTCTCTATTTACTTAAACACCCCTACTTGCACACTTTACTATATGACACTTGTAAAATTTGTCACTCTACACACATGCACACATTGTTACATGATACTTGTGCACATTTTGTATATAGACACATACATAAGGGAAAATATAAATTAAATGCCTAAACTATTGACTCAAACCCTATTCTAATATTTATATATTTACAATTCTACCATAAGGTACCATGGGGGCATATTAGCATGTACAAAATAATATAATATTCTCCAAAATTTATGGCCTTAATGTACTAAAGTTAGGATTTCCCTAGGTCTTATTTGGATATTTGTTTGCCTCTTCCATTTTAAATTTTCATTCTTCCCTCACCTTGTTTCATTTATCTAATCACACTATCCTAATAGACTTATATTTAGATTTTCCATACTTAATATTTTATTTAAGTTATATGTATTTCTTGTATTTTATTATATAGATCTTACCACCAATATGGAAGAATATTTCTATGCTAATCCATCAATGTATTCTTTGGAAGAACGAATATGGGAAACATCCCTTTGATATGGGTTGATCTATCTTAAACCTTATCATATAAGAAAAAAATAAAAAAAGAGTATCCACATACATATATGTACCAATACCAATTTCCAATATATTAGATTACTATAAGTGTCCTACTAGATCTACATTATGAGAATTATAGCCTTGTCTATACAAGTTTAAATATGTTGTCACATCCTATTGTATTTTATGAAAGCATAATATGTAATTCACTTCAAATCAAAATGGGATGGTTAAGCATAAAATAAATCCATCATGAAAATTGTTTGACAAATGCTTTATGCTAGATAAGTGGATATTTGGCTATGGTAAGTGATAATTGGTGCACATCAATACCAAATATGCAAAGAAATTGAAGACTTACCTCAGCTCTAAAGACTCAAATAACTCTTATGAGCCCCATGTTTCTAAGAAAAATCTAAAAAATTTGGGCACCCTATCTTCCTTGTTTAAGACTTAGGAAGAACCTATTGCAACACCAAACTTCTATTATGATCCTGTGAAAGAGCTAGTAAGATACATTAAGATATCTATAAATTAGACTGCCTATTTTGTGAATGAGTATTCTTGGAGACTAAAACAAAACCCAAACACTTTAGATATAGATCTTATAATTTTTCATGATTCTTTGCAATATTAGGCTTTGTATTTAGGATATATGTTTCAATGATAGGGATTCATAAACATAGAAGAAAATACTATGCATATGAATCTCAAGCTCCCTACTTTTTCACATTCTCATCCTTACTCCCTTGAATGGAAGGGTATTGAGACCTCTTCCCAGATTACACACACACGTACTCTTGCATATGCATTTGGTCTAAAGTTTAGAGATAAGGTCACTTGTGATGTGACCCCAATGGATTTTTGTGGTCTTTTGCTTGGTAAACCCTATCAATATGATAGACATGCTACATATGATGCTTATAAAAATACATACACATTGCAGCAAGATAATAAAAACTACCTCATTCAATCAATTCAAGAAACTACCTAGCACTCCAATAATCTATTGCTAAGTTGTAGATAAGCATGCAAAGTAGCCAATAAAGCATAGGCACTTGCTCTCATTTTCATTTGTCCACATCATAAGCAATTTTTAGAACAAGATTCTAAATCCAATAGACTAAAAGCAATTGATAACATATTGCACAAATATTAAAGTGTTTTTCAAGAGCCCACTTACTTGCCTCCATAAAGGGCCATTAACCACATAATTGATATAATTCCAGCTACACCTATTCCTAATTCTCCCATGTACAAGAACTCACTTTTGCAATATGATGAAATAAATAAGCAAATTCAAGACCTGCTAGATAAAGATTTCATCAAACCTAAAATTTTTCCTTGTGCCTCTCCTATTCTTCTTATTCTCAAAAAGGATGGCACTTGGCATCTTTGCACTGATTTCTAGGCACTTAATAAAATTACAATAAAAAATAGATATCCACTCCCTCGTATTGATGATCTCTTAGACCAACTTTAGGGAGCTAATTTTTTCACTAAGATTGATCTCAAAAGTGGATATCATCAAGTCTGCATCCAAGATGAAGATACATGGAAGACAACTTTCAAAAAAAAGATGGATCTTTTTGAATGGCTTGTTATGCCCTTTGGCCTCACCAATGCTTCTGCTACCTTCATGAGGCTAATGAATGAAGTTTTCAGAGACTGTTTGGATAGATATGTAATTATCTATCTTGATGATATTATCATATTTTCTCCTACATTGGAGGTCCATTTACAGCACCTGGATCATGTTCTTTCTATTCTTCAACAACATCAATTGTATGCTAATTTTAAGTGTTATTTTGGGTAAACTTCTATTTTCTACCTTGACTTTATCATTAATGAGTAAGGTATTCAGGTGGATCCTATCAAAGTCAAAATCTTCCTTAATTGGCCCACTCCCACCACTCCCACTGAGTTATGGATTTTCCTTGGTCTAGCCAACTTCTACCATAAGTTTATTCCAGTCTATTCCACCATTACTACTCCTTTACATATTTGACTAAGGTAAAATCTATTTTTCATTGGACTCCTATACATTACCATGCATTTTCCACCTTGAAATATAAGATTTTTTCTACTTCTATTCTAGTTATTCCTGATCTTAGAAAACCTTTTGATATTGAAATTGGTGCTTCTTAATTTACCCTTGGTGATGTTCTCAAACAAAATGGTCATCATGTTGCTTATCATTCAGAGTCCTTTTCCATTGCCAAGCAAAATTATTCCACATATGACAAAGAGCTTTATACCTTAGTACAAGCTATTAAATATTGGCATCACCACCTCTTAGGTAAAGAAAACATTGTTCATACAGATCATTTGCCTTTGTAGTTTCTCCAATATCATAATAAAATCCAAGAAGCTTACCACATGAAATGGGATTCTTACCTTCAAAAATTCCACCTTGTCATAAAATACAAAAATGGTAGTAAAAATTTTGTGGTTGATTTCCTAAGTTGTCCTCATTCCTCTCATGCTTTGACTGTTGTTACTACCTCACACTTGGGATTTCAGTCTTGGCCTTTTTTGTATCCTCATGACCATGACTTTGCCAAAGTTTTTTAATATTTACATCCTTCCTCTTAAAACTTAGCCCATTTTCAATATTATCATCTTAAGGAAGGTTTTCTTTACTACTTGAACAAACTTTGTGTACCCTGTGAGTCTCAGTAATCCCTTATTACAGAGGCACATTATACCCTTTATGGTGGACACTTTGGTAAACATAAAACTCTTCATCACTTGCAGAGATTCTTCTACTAACCCCACATGTAGCATGATGTTTTGAGGTATATGCGGTAGTGTGTCGCTTGTTGCAGATCCAAGCCAGCTAATAGAAAGCTAGACCTTATCATGCCTTTGCTTATTGCATATCGTCTATGGAAAAGTATTTCAATGGATCCATTTTGTGGTTTTCCTATGATAGTCTATCAACATGACTGTGTTTTTATCGTAGTTGACCATTTTAGTAAAATGGCTAAGTTCATCCCTTGTATAAAAACCAGTTTCACTACCAACTTAGCCCAACTCTTCTTTGATACGATATGGCATTCCTTTGGTCTACCCACTAGTATTGTCTCTAACCATAATTCTCGCTTTGTTGGTCAATTCTAATGTTCCTTGTGGAAACTTTTAGGGGTGTATCTTAACTTTTCCACTACTTTTAATCCTTAATATGATGGTCAAACTAAAATAGTCAACCGTACTCTTATCCAGAGTCTTTGTATTTTTCACCAATCATATCCATCCAAATGGGACTTAAGGCTTACCCATATTGAGCATGCATATAATCAGGTTGTCCATTCCTCTACAGGTCATTCACCCTTCAAAGTGTATCTATATTTTCAGCCTTTAGCACCTTATGAGTTACCATTATCACTTCCATATCCTATCACAGTCCACATGCACAAATAACAAGATAAAGCCCAATCCTTTATTCATCATCTATAGTAGCTCCAGTCTAATGTTGTTTAGATTTTTAAGAAAACTTAGTAACAGCAGAAGCACGCTATGGGTAAAATTCATGTTCCTCATCATTTGCAGGTTGGAGACAGATTTATGTTGCACTTTGATCACCGTAGGTTCGAGGTGAAGGTACATAGCTAGATCAAACCTCATAACTTTGGTCCATACACTATTGTGTAGCAGGTGTCAGAGAATTCTTTCCACCTTGATCTTCTAGCACACTTGGGCATCCATGATATCATCAATGTTGGCTTACTTAGACCATACGATGAGTCTACATTGGAGATAGCACCTGTCATTAGTCATCCTATCGATATTGTTTCTAATTTTTAGCTTCCATTAGAGGATGATCATCTCTTCAACACCAAGACCCACCACACCCTCTAGGGTTATTCCACTTCCTACCTTATTGTCATACAAGGTCAACTTCTATATCAGGCTTGACGAATTCCTCACAACCAGATGGTTCAAGATTTTCCTTCCCTTTTGCATGCATTGGAGTCCAATGCTCCTATGGTGGGGAGGAATGATAGGGATTCATATGCATAGTATTTGTTTCTATATTTATTTGTCAGCGGATATTATGTAATTTTTTTATTTTTCAGTAGATATTATGTAATTTATTTCTAAATCAATATTCTAGATAAGGTTATGATAGCTAATGATCTTATCTGCAACTATATTGTATTTGGCTATTAATAGCCCATTTTGAAAATGCATTTGACAATTTGAAATTATCTAATATTTTGATTTTTTGTCTGCTTTACATTGTGCATCCTTATCAGTCGATCTCTCTACTTGGGTTTTGGATTTCTCTGTTCCTCCTTTGTGGAGATCTGGTTGGGTTTGTTTTTTTGGTAAATATATTCTTTCTAATATTTCAAGTTGGTTTTCTTGCTCTCTTGTAGTTGGGACACTTTTGTAAAAGGTTTGGAAAATCCTTTCAAAAATCCCTCTTTTTTCCATCTAATAAAAAAAAGTGACAATTCATAATGCAATTTACATTATTAACATGAATCCTACTTGTGTTGTCAATGGAATGACTTTGTTTTTTAGGATTACAAAGGAGAAATATTTTTAAAGCATTTTTTAGTGTTTAGATTTATGTATTAGGGTTATATTTTCATCAAGTTGTAAAAAAAACTTCAAATTATAATTCATATATATACTTGATTAGGTATGGAATTTAATCAAAAACTTATCAATTTTTTTATCCTAATACTCATGAGTTAATTATTAGAAGATACGTCTAGTTGTATGAGTATTCTCCCACATATTTAAGATTACACCATACTCTTCTTGAGGACACCTCCTCCTCTAAGCTTATTTCTATTGAATTTGACCCCTATCCTAATTCTATTACCACCTCCTCAATTACATATTCTAGTTATGTAGGCTCTTCATATGATGCTCTTAGGACTTCTTTTTTTAGATCTTATGCAAACAATATTTCTTATTCTAATAGAAGTGATTCTATGGTGGATATATCCTTAGATTTTAATGACGTGTAGGTCCCCCTATCCATTTAATATATTTTTGTGATGACTTCCTTTCTATTGAGTAGCTTATACCTTCTACAAATTGCCTCATGCCCAAGTGGGCTAAGAGAATATTATAGGATGTCAAACCTATTCATTTATAGGAGTGTCATAACAAGCTTATCATGTCATAACTTTATTGGAAAAGTGGATGTTAAAGGAGATCTAACCAATTATAAGTAGGATCATGGATTTTTTAATTCAATAACATACAATGATAGATAGATTGTATTAATCAAAATAGATACATTTATACAAAGAAGATGGTGGTTGGTTTGGTAATGATTTATCAACCACCTTTACATGGATACACACATATATATGTATGCATGTATATTGAGTATACTCCCACAATATGATGTAATATTATAGCATTATTTCTTATTACATCATATTCTAAATAGGGGCAGAAACATGAATAACTAAAGAAGAATAAACCTAATAATTCAAATATTTTTAACCACTCAATAAACTATGACACAAATGTTGTTCATCAAAGTACATAAATATCTTAGAATAGGATGCATAATAGTTATTTTTTCTGAGGGAAATATGGGAGAATTAAAATCCGCATATAACATCCAATAAACGTCAAAGAAAGCATTTTTATTTATTCTCAACTCCTCGCATAGTCTTCCTCTTCCCACAATTGAATTTGGAGCATACTCATTGGTTAAAACCCAGGATATTTTAGAAAAATTTATAGTAAAAAAACTTGTTAATGAACCTATCAGAAGAAGAAATCACTATACCTTCAATTTTTGAATTATTCCAAAGATACATTAAGCCCATAGAAGCTCCCGAAACATGTCTTGTAGAATAACAAACCTCCTTCCATATGATATTCTTAGTCTTTTTAAAATTGTTCTCCTTAATTTTAGTTTCTTGAATCAAAAACATATGAGGTTTCAAATATTTCCTAATAGAAGCAATAAATTATTGCTTAGAAGTGACATTCAAACCCCTTATATTCTAAGATAATATTTTAATTTATGAGACTTGGTGGGGTGCTTCTTTCCCCTCCCATATAAAATGTCATTTGGGTTTCCTTAGCTACATATTTTAGGGTCTCCCTTAGCCTTGAGTCTTGGTTTGAAGGTTACCCCTACTTAGAGTCAGCTCCCACATCCATTGTCCCTTTTTTGCTACTCCTCATGATGCATTTAGGGTTAGATTTTAAAACTTTTTAATTAGGTGGTGCATCTATAGAACTTGTTTATTTTGCCAACTAGATTTGACTGGAAGAAATAACATAAGCTAATGTGGATGGATTTTAAACCTTTCCCATTAATAAGTAAATATAAATCACTATCCTATTTTTTTAGCAATTTTTGAATGGAATAAATAACAAAATATGAGGATAGGTTGGCTTTTAAACCTTTCCTATTAAGAGGTAAATATGAAGCACTATCCTATTTTTTCAATAACCTTTAAATGGAATAAATAACATATTATGAGGCTCAGATGGATTTTAAACCTTTCCCATCAAGAGGTAAATCTAAAGCACTATTTTTTTGTCAATGATATTTATGTCTTTCTTTTTATTTAATAAAATATTAGATATTACTTGTCAAATAAAAATAAATAAATACATGTACACTCTTGTACTAGGTTTTTGCTTTTAAATGTAAAAAAATACTAAAAAATACCTTTAACAAATGTGTCATTTTTACATTACACTTCTGGTAAGGACTTTCAAAAATGATTTTCCTACCCTATTAGAATTTCTTTGTATGAATCCTTTAGTTTCTCCCAATATTTTGAACAAGAAGTGGCACTCACTCCTTTCGAAACTTTACTTCTTACTTCATTCTATATGCTTCTTGTTCCTCTACTTGCTTACACTCATAATATATTTAAGCAAGATAATCAGGTTTGTACACCTGACAGACTAGATTTGTGAATTTGTAACTGCAACCACCCTAAGTGTGTGGGTGTGGGTTCAGGTGTGGTTGGGTTAAACCCTAGATGAATCTTGCATGATAATATTTATATTGGGATGAACCCTATAAAATAGGGTTTAGCCTGGACCATGAGGTTTGACCGACCACATCTAGCTAAAAAAATTAAAAAACATTTCTTTTAATTTTTTATTTTTTAAATTTAAGTGGGTCCCAACTGCACCTAATCCGTATGGGATAAAAAAAATTAACTTTTTTTTTAATGGATTAATAGATAAAAACAAAGTCGTCACATGTTGAGTGGATATGCCTAGCCCCATCTCCCATTGACCTAACAACAAAAAAATTTGTGGGTTGAGGTTGCAAGTGATCAGTTTATGATTCTCCTTCAAACTTGGAGTTGTCCTTACCTATGGCTTCATCAACTTGCTTTGATGATAAAAATTAGAGTTCCCTATGAATTTCTATTGCCCATCGCCTATGATACCACACTTCACAATATTTTAACTTTAGCACTAACATAGCCCCTCCAAAATAAAAATGTGTTGTATTTCGAGATTGGCAGAACTACGATTAAAAGCAACAGATCACTCTATTTTCTTTTTTAATGTTTTGTCAAAACAATTGAATCTTGGTATTAACCAAGGGATAGTGATATTTAAGAGCATACCAACTGCAAGTGTTTTAGGTCCCATCAAAGGTGATATCACTAAAAGATTTTTCTCAAAGTAAGTCTAAATCCCTAATGAGAGAAGGCAAATATCACAAGCACAATCCTTAGATCCTTCATCTCCATGATCGCCTGAATCCATAATAATCCCCATATAACGTTCAAAGGGACATGATGATTATCGAGTTCAAAGTCCAAGAGTGAGTGTGAATGTATATCAACTATCGACTACCAAGTCTGAGTAGAAAAGAAAGTAAAATAAAGGGAATGCAAATTCAAGTGATTTTTGTATTCACATGGTAGTTGTCTAGAAGGAGAACCACTGCCAAGGATTGACTACCAAGTATCCAATGCCCACCACTTAGCTACTTGAGGATCGACTGCCAAGTGACTAATGCCCACCACTTAGATAATCGTTGATTATACAAGAAGTGAAAGTGGACTCCTCTCTACCTCTTTGTTCTCCACTTGGCATGCTCCTAATCTTGTCCATGGTCCCAACATTTTTAAATTTAAAGTTTTTAAAATTTTATAATAACTTTAAATTTATTATAAAATTAAAATTTATATATTATTATAAAGTTTAAGTTTTAATAAGTTCAAAGTTTTTACATTTCATACAGATTAAACTTTAACTTTGTAGACATCAAAATCAAGTATATTAAATGTAATTAATTAATCACAAATAATTAGTATATTTAATTTTTATTAGTATTAAATTAATATTTACTTTCCTAAGTATTAATTAATTTATTTATTTTTTATTAAATAATTGATTAATTACTACCTAAGGTACACAACCATTCACCCCTCCATCCCCCATGGCCACATCATCCCCAATTCACTCTAGTTCCACCTCTCATCTCCCATTCGAGTCACGTGCAAGAAAGAATCACCATTTTCTCATAATTGAACTTTAGTAACTCACAATAACACCTTCATCCACACATGGGATATTGCAATTTGACATTCAATTCAACAGGGTCACTTAATTCAATATACACAATATGCACACTTAGTTCAACATGATCATTTAACTCAATATGCACATATAATTCATCATGCACACCCAGTTTAATGTGCACACATATCTGGTGATAATCACAAGGTGAGCTTATCTTCCTTTTGCAAACATGCATCTTCGATGATAAAATAAATACAAAATAAATACTTCCAATTAAACCACTTAACTAGCTGAGTCACTCCCCTATCCATTCCTCCTAGGAATTCTATAAATACACCCTCTTTGACTTCATTACGATGAGGATAGAACATGTAAATGCATGCTGACAAAACTTTGAGCTGACTTCAGAGGTAGCATAATGCATCACCATGACAACAATAGTCATGAAGATAAGATTTATAATGAATTTTCTTTCTTTATATGCACTTTCACTCATTTACTACATACTTCCTCCAATTTATTTGTTTAAATTTGGGTCTCACTTTAGGAGGCCTGACATATAATATTGATATATTTGTAATTTATTTGTGTCTAGGTACATTGGTTCAGATCTAGTGGATCTAGACATTGATACAAATCCACTTGATCCATCAAATATGGATGCAGATCCATCAGATACAAGTGACACCTAATGCAGATTTAATACATTTAGTGGATCTAACACAAATCCAAATCCACAACCAATAGATCCAGATCCAATGCAGTGGTGATCACAAAAAACTTATCCACTAATGTTGTAGCGGAGGAAGATAGTTGCATCATTTTTCACTTGCAAAAGGGAATCAATCCCTCGATTATTGTACAACCCTATAAGGGTTTTATATTGTAACCAAAAATAAAAACAAAGAGCATAAAATCTATATTTCCTTTTTGTTTTAATCATATTTGTAATGGTGTGTTTTTTTCTTGTCTATAATATGGTGATCATGGTGGGACATTTTCCTTAATTTTTTTTTACGCAATAGCTTAGGTTATTTGTTATTTTTATGCTTAGTATAGAATTTTTTGTTGTATTCTAATTTTTTTTTACTTTTCTAATATTTTTGGTTTTATATAGGTTTTAGTTATTGCACATAGGTCAAACCGTCTGATCCAAGATGTCTTCAACTCATAACCATTCAATCCAGGATGACCTTAGAGTAGAAATCATATAATCTAGGATAGTCATAGAGCAAGGTCACCAACTGCTGAGTATCAAAAATGCTCATTTTTTGTATATTTTTATGGGATAATTGTGCAGCATTATTATATTATAAATGTATTTTTTATTAAATTATTGTATGCACTTAATATAAAATGATGTACTATGCTTAATAGGTGTCTTTTATTATTTTTTTGCACCTTTTAGTCAAGGTCCCACATAGACGTGGTATTGGAACACATGTAATGTGCTTAAGGAATGATTTAAAGCTTGATAGAGACAACAATGTTATAAAATATCTAAATTCACTAAGGCATCTATCTTACAATGATAGGAAGGCACCTTAATTCTAGCAATAGGAAGGTGCCTAACTTCCAGTGATAGGAAGGTGCCTAACTTTCAATGACAAAGTGAGTGCCTATCCTCTAGCTACTGAAAAAGAAATAACTTGCAGTGAATAAAAAAGGGCTATATGCAGTGCCTTTATATTGGTGATAGGTCATAAAGGTTCTTGTATTCCAGTAGGTCAAACAACTCTTATATCACATTGAATGTTTGAATTGAATATTATGCATAAATTTAGAAAAATTATGTTGTAAAACATAGGGTGCACTATAGTTATCTCAAAATGATTAATTTTAGCATGGTCAATATTTTATTAGATGTTGCATGTGTGAGATCCAATTCACTACGGGATTGATTTTGTTCTGCGTGTGCTTTAACGCCGCCTTGGGTAGGGGTAAGGCTTTTTTTAATGGCGGCCGCTCATACGGCCCCCTCAATTGATACTGCAGTGGATGGAGCACAAGATGGCACTAGGCACTAGGGAAACATCCTCGGAAGCTTGTTCTGCAGAATTTTCATGAGGTAATACATTTGTTCCCACTGTGGTCATTCCTATTCAAGAATTTCATTCTGCATGCCAATGGTTTGAGTCGCATACTTTAGTGGGCTATTTTTTGGGTCGTATCCCGAATGACACACTTCTACGTACCTGGGTTAATCAAATCTGGAGCCCTTATGGAGTTAAGGTCGACAATGTCCAAAATTTGACTAAGGGGTATTTTCTCTTTCATTTTGTGGATCCTGCTCATGTACAGAAGGTGCTCAATAAAGGTCCCTGGACTGTTCGAAATTCGTTGCTTATTCTGCAACCATATTCCAGGGATTTCCAAGTTGGCAAGGTTGCTACCCTTGAGGTTCCTGTGTGGGTGGAATTCCCTGGTCTTCCAATTCCTGTCTGGAACTTCTTGCCTTCCTTAGTTGCTCCATTGGGTCATTTTGTTTGTTTTGAACCTGTTCATTTTTTCTCTGCTCGCCCCACTCGTCGTGTGTGTGTCAAGATTGATCTGACTAAAGACTTGCATGATTACATTGATATTAAAATTGGTGATTCCATTCTGCATCAGAGGGTTCAATATATTAATCTCCCCGATACTTGTTATCGTTGCCAATCTAAGGGCCACAAAATTAAGGATTGCCCTCTCATGATGGGTAAGTTTAATCAAGTTCCTGTCTCTTTTGCAAATCCTCCTCCTGTTCAAGCATCTGGTGCTACTGGAGAAACCTCTCAAGCGGATTGGCAAGTGGTTACTCGTCGGCATAGTAAACAACATCCATCAGTTCCTCCCAGTTCTTCTCAGCCTCCTTCGAATTCTACTGTTCCCCTGCTCCCTACTCCATCTGTTCTTCCTTCATAGCCCCCCATTTCTCCTCCTCCTTCAATTCCTCCAATTTCTAATTCCTCTCCCTCTCTAGTTCTTCCCCATGGTAATTCTCTTCGATCTGGATCTTCTTTTGCCTCAGTTGTTGCAGACAATTCTATCCCTACTACAGTTAATGGATCCTCTTCTTCTCCTGAAGAGTTTGTTTTCTCTATTTTCCAACAACCTATTGCAGAAGATCGACAGGTTTACAAGGCTCGTCGCTCTCGCAGTCCACTGAGAGTTGCGCGTAACAGAAATTCTGATAATATGCATCCACTTGAAGAAGGGAATTTTGGCAAGAATTCTTTTGGGGCCCTAGATGCTTTGGAAGACTCAGAGGATGTTTTGGAGGCAGCCCACCCTAACCAATCCTCATGATTTTCTTCTCCTGGAATGTTAGGGGTTTGACGGACCCAACCCAAAAATATACGGTCCGTAGCGAGTTAGCCAATGCTGCTCGTTTGTTTGGTGCTCTAGATTTTGTCTGTTTGCAAGAAATTAAGATTGCTGGATTTCTTCTGCAGTGTACATGTAGCTTTTTGTGGCCCCATGGGCAGTTTTTTGCTACTCATCATTCCCCTGGAAAAGGAGGAGCTGTCACTTTCATTGCATCTAAGTGGCAGTCTAATATTGTGACTTGGGGTGTTGATCCTTCACATCAAGCAGTATGGGTTTTGTTTGAGTTCAACGGTAAACCTTTTGGAATTATTAATATTTATGCTTCCAATGATGCTCCACTTCGATGTGCTTTATGGCGATGGTTAGCTTTTTCCATGCCTGCTGCCACATGGATTCTTTGCGGTGACTTTAATATGGTTGAGAAAGCTTCTGACCATTTCAATCACGTGCCAATGAGATGGTGTCTTTGGTGAGCGTGAAGCCTTTTACTTTATGAAGAATAAATTGGCCCTTCATGACCCCAATATTTGTTTTTCTCCTACTGATTTCTTAACAGCTCAGTGGTTTACTTGGTCTAATTTCCAGGCTGGGGAATCTCGTGTTCTAAGACGTCTTGATAGAGCTATGATTTTTGAGAGTTCCTCTTTTCATATGGCTCGCCTATCCCCTTCTTTACCTACTGTTTCTGTTATTCCTGATACTTCACTTTCTGATCATTCCCCCATTCTGTTTTCTGTTGAGTCTCATTCTCAATCTTCTAGCCAATTTCAATCCCAGTTCTATTTTAATACTTCTTTTCTTCAAAGTGCAGTAATGAAAGCCCATATTTGTAGAATCTGGAATCTTATCCCCAGGCCTTCAGGTTCTTCTGGTTGGATCGAGTGGTGGAATGATGCCATCAAACGAACAACTTTTCTTCTGAGAACTCTGGGAGTTGAAGTTGCAAGAAGAAGAAAAAAATCAAATATGGTTTTGAAATCTGAGCTTGCCAAAGTCTCTGTCAGATTGGAGTCTGACCCTTTTAATTCAGATCTTCAAGCCTTTGCAGCTTCTATCCGACACGAGATGAGAAAAGCTGAGATTTATGAAGCTAAAGGTGCTCAGTTGAGAGCTCGCCTTCATTGGCTTAAAGTGGGTGATCGAGTGTCTAAAGAATTTTTTTAAAGACTACGCCCTCCTCCAAATATTACTCAGTTTCAAGCTTTACAAGTGGATGGTGTCAGACTTACTTCATTGCAAGAGATTTCTACGACTTTTGTCCGACATTATCAACATGTTTTTGCTTCACAACCTTTAAATCCTGCAAGACAACAGGCTCTTGATGAATGTTGTGTTGCCATCCCTTCTAGGCTCACTCCAACTCAAAGGGATGTTTGTGATGCTCCTCTCACTTTGGAGGATCTTAAATCTGCTCTTTCTCATATGGCCAATGATAAAGCACCTGGTCTTGATGGTTTTCCCTATGAGTTTTATAAGGAGTTTTGGGACATGCTTGGGTCAGATTTACTCAATGTGTATAAGGAAGCAATATCTACTGGCTCTCTGGGGTCACTTATCAACAAAGGTAATGTTAAATTCATCCCTAAAGAAGGTGATCCAAAGATTATCACTAATTGGCGGCCCATTACACTTTTGAATGTTAGCTATAAAATTATTGCCAAAGCTCTTGCTTTGAAACTCCGACCCTTGCTTCCTCTTATTATTAGACCAGAGCAAACGAGATTTGTACAGAGCGGGTATATTTTAGATAACGTTATTGTTGTGCGGGAAGGTATGGAATGGGCTAATGCTTCTTCTCAGGATGTCCTTTTTATTAAGATTGACTTTGAAAAAGCATATGACAGAATTGAATGGTATTTCATCTTAGCTATGCTTAAGGCTTTAGGTTTTGGAGATAATTTTATTCATTCAGTTCAAATGTTGTTTCAAGATGCTTATGTTGTTCTTACTCTTAATAAAGCTCAATCTGAAAGTATTCCTTTAGCTCGATCAGTAAGACAAGGATGCCCTTTAGCACCTTCTCTATTCATTTTGGCAGCTGAGGCTTTTGGTTATCTGCTAGCACATAGAGCATCTCAAGGGCTTATTAAAGGGATCTCCCTGCCTCACTCTTCTCAGCAGTTGCTTAATGGTCATTTTGCTGATGACTCTTTTTTGACTTTATCAGAAGATGAGATTTATGTTTCTCATGCTTTAGCTTGCCTTGAGCTTTTCTGTTTAGCTTCAGGATCTAATGTTCAATGGAGAAAAACATCTTGTTTCAGACAATCTTTGAAACCTCTTCCTCCCTGGTTATCTGATAAACAATGGAAGTGGATACAACCGGGTGAGATGTTTAAATTTTTGGGCATTCCATTTGCATTTCAGGGATCTCCTGCTCAACTTTGGGGATATGTAGTGCAAAAGGTAGAGAAAAAGATAGCTTATTGGACTTCTAAAAAGTTGTCTCTTGCAGGTAAATTCCAAATTTGCTCTAAAGTTTTAGCTTCTACACATGTTTATTATTCTTCTTGTTGGGTTCCTTCCAAGAATTGTTACAAGAAACTTGAAAAGCTTCTTCGGGATTTTTTATGGTCTAATGTTGTTGGTAAAAGAGGATTTCACGGAGTTGCTTGGGATATTTGTTGTCTTCCTAAGCACTCGGGTGGTATGGGTTTGTTTGATTGTCAAAAGCAAGGTTTTGCTTTATGTGCCAAATGGATAACTCGTTCTTTGCAAGGAGATGAGGCTTGGAAAATTTTACTTAGAAATTGTATTTCTTACGGGCTTCCCTTGGGCGAGAAAAGTTTGGAAAGGCCTCAATCTTCATACGCTTATTACGCCTTTGTCCTGTCAAGATTTCAGGGTCCTTCGTGGCTAAAAGCATTTGGAAAGCATGGGAAGCTCTCAAGCCTTGGTTATCCTGGAAGGGCTTTGGCGGGAAAGTTGGCCCTTCTATCTCCTTTATGAATGTATGGTGGTCTCAGGCTATTTCTTATGAAGGTTTGCCACTAGCACAAGTTCAATGGGTTAGAGCCCAACGCTTTTATAAAAAAGGAATTGCATTACTTTCTGATTTTGTTTCCTTTCATACTAAGACTTGGATCCCTTGGGAAGATTTTAAACACTATTATGGTTTGAAACAAGATGATAAATCCACTTATGAAGCTGTTATTGATCACACTCCCTTTTGCGTATGGTCCAAGTTGTCTAGACATTTTCAAAAGCCATGGTGGTGTGACTGGGAATGGCCTAAACATGTTTCATTGCTTAAGTATTCTGCCCGTTTGGGTTATTCTTGGCTTTCCCCTGTAGTTCCTATGGCAGCCATGCTCAATGGAAGATGGAATTTAAATTCTTCTCAGTCTGATTGGAAATCTCGGTTTCATACTGTATGGGCTAAATATATTGAACCAAAGCAGTACTCTTTTGCGTGGAGTGTGCTTTTTCAAGGTTTGCCTATTGGTCGAGTGCTCGAAATACTTGGGAGTTGATGATGTCTCTTGTAAGTTACGTGGTCGGGAGGAAAACTATGTTCATTTATTATGGGAATGTTCTCGGGCTAGACAGGCTTGGTCTTGGATTCTTTCATTTTTTAGACCTTTTATTGCTTGGTTCATGCTCCTGGAGGCATATCTTATTGGGAGACCCTCTTCAGTTCTCCACAAATATTTCAGTGGTTTGGCATATATTCAGAATTGCTATTCTCTTCCACATATGGAAAACCCGCAACAAAGTTATTTTTTCCCAACAAGAATCCTCTTTGTATTTTTCATTGTCTGATAAATATGAGGTTTTCTATGATTGCTGGTTGCAGATTTTTGCCCAAATTAAGAAAGTCAACATGGAGTTTCAGTACCTTCGGCAACTTATGAACCATTGGCAGAACGCCCCGGGATCATGGATCTGCAACTCCTCATCACTGGTCTCAGTTCTTTCTACATGATTGCTGCTCTTATGTTTTCTGATAGTTGATTCCTGCTATTATGTACAGAGATATGTTAGGTGATATGTTTGTTGCAGTTAGTGTGACTTTTCTTCCTAATTGTAATAGTTTCTCTTGGTTGATTGGGGTGTGTTAATCCCACCCACACTATTTTGTATGATTAAGCTTTATTAATACAATTTTGGCTTTTTCATTCAAAAAAATTATGCACACACCCACCATAGTGAATCATATCAATGCGATTAATTTTAGCACAGTCTAAATTTATAACAGGGGATAACTGCATTATGTATAAAATGTAGGCTACCCCTAAAGCAAACAATCTTGAACCTAAACAATAATATGTATTGCATTATTTTAATAAAAGTCTCAAGTGTTTTGTTACTTATGTATTTGAAAGAGTGACCATGTGAATTAGTTGGGCGGATGTCTGTGGAAGCCTAGGCCCACTCCAAGTAGTATTCCTCCCATGTTTTTGTTTTCATTATTTATTTTTTTTATTTATTGTTCTTTTATTTCTGCAAGTGTGTTTTCTTGCTTTATTTATTTATGCACAATTTGTTTATTTCCTTCAATTTCTTGCTTTATTAAATTCTGCAAGAGTGTTTAATTTCTTACAATTTCCTTTCAACTATGTGATTACTATTTTATAGATTTTCTTTCAATCATATGTTTAATAATTTAAATTACTTTTCTTATAGTTTCCATTAGTGTTTATTTTTATACACTTAAAATTTGCTCGTTTGGATGAACTTAACTACATGAAAAACACACCCCCACCAAATAAAAGTGACACATAGGACTCATATTCTAGTTTATTATAGGCATATATTTTACATAGGTACTTAGCAAGTTTACAAACTCTGAAATTGATAAAATTAAGTGGAAGCAAAATTAATTGTTCTTATAAACATATTTTTTGCTCATCATTTTGGTACCATTTTTGGGGAGTGTCAATTGTGGTATTCTAAATCTATAAGTTAGTCAAGCCTAAAACTTATAGTTCATATTAGCTTACCCATAGATTCTCTACCTGATATTGTATGATATTGGATGGACACTTTGTTAGAAAAGAAATCACTCCAAAAATAACTAAACCACATTCTAAAATACCTTATGAATAATATGAAATACTTTTCAAATTTGCACCATCATCTTCACCTGAAACACCTTGGCATATTAATCCAATATTTAGATAAACTGATCCAAGGTGGAAATCATTAGGGAAAGAGAAAATATATGAAGATTTATTGAACACCCAACTATGGAAAGAAGTGGAAGAGGGAACTATTTCAAATTTAGATTTAGGAATATTATTAGAAGACAAGTGAAATGAGTGTAACACTTTGTTAGAAGCTTTGAAAGTAGCTAGTGTAGAACCTACATTATTTGAAAATATGGTTGAGGTGGAAGAGGCTTCAACCAGTTTTGACTTTCCAATTGAAGAATCCATAGGATAAACTAATATGAAACACATATATCCTGCTCCTCTTCCTACTTTTAGGGGACTACCAATTGAGGACCATGATCTATTACTTTTCAAATTTGATATCCTTTGTAGATCAATGGACTAAAATTGGATGCCCAAAAGCTAAAATTATTTTCCTCTACACTAGATGATTCAACACTATGCTAGTTTATCAGTTTGGGGAACAAACACATTACTACCTAGAAGGATATGAAAAAAATATTCCTAGAATAATA
Organism: Wollemia nobilis; assembly: GCA_028583015.1. Lineage (NCBI taxonomy): Eukaryota > Viridiplantae > Streptophyta > Pinopsida > Araucariales > Araucariaceae > Wollemia > Wollemia nobilis. The sequence continues at coordinate 20,522,199 of JAQPPZ010000521.1, forward strand.
CCAAGACTTTGGTAGGGTGCAATATGCAAGGGAAGAAGTATTAGATATGTCCTAAAGATAGGAAGAGTCATTGTAATATTATTGGGATAGATTTAACTTCAATATTCAAAGATCATCCCACACAAAACTAGGTAAGAAATTCTTAAGAAGCATATTCTTAAGGAGGCCCAAAAATGAATCCTTAGAATATTTAAATTTATTATTGGAAGGAGGTATTTACCAACATCAAATACCAGATATTTGACACTTATGTCAAGATTATTCAAGAAGAAAAGGTAAACCCACCAACCGAGTCACAAAAACCACAACCTTTGTATCTAATGCAGAAATAGGAAATATGATGGAGGACATGAAGAGTGAGATATTATCATATCTCACACTCCAATTAGATACACCCATGCTTCAAAAAAAGAAGCAGGAAAATAAGAAGCATTGACCTTCTTTTGTCTGAGATGTAGAATAAAATATTTTAAGAATGAGTGTTCAAAAAATAAAGTAATAGTGTATACCATTTGTCAACAGGATCATAAAATGAGGTTGTACCCAAAAATAGCAAACATAAAAGAAGAACCTAAAGTAGAAGAAATGTATTTTATGGGTAACAAGAGAAATTGGTAATAGTTTCCTATAGGAAATAGTATGCCAGGAGGAGGACCACCCTATGGGGGATCCAATTTTATGAACCAAGGGCAAACTCAACCATCCAATATGGGATGGTGGGGTAAAGCACCTTGGATGAATGCCATCCAAGTATTTACTCCTTACACCCCATATCCATGGATTCCATACCATCAACTTGGACCACAATGGTGGAATTACAATGCATGGACTTCACCTCCACAAACCACAACTCAAGCCCCACTACAACCTACTTTACCATCACCTCCTACTTGTAGGCCAAATCATCTACCTGCATAATCAACTCCAAATTCAAACAACAAGATAAATCAACCCACCTATCAAGTAGACATAGAGATGTTCTCTATGTATCATGTTAGAGTATATTGCAACCCTATACAACTTAGATCAGGTAGGAAATTAGGAGTAAATCCAAATCCTCCTATAGTGGAGGAAGACGGTGTAGAATTAGAGGTTGAAGAACAAACACCTTTGGTAGAGGAGGTGGAATAAAATTAAACTACTAAAAATTATAAAAATGAAGGGGTTCCACCCTTCCTAAAGAGAGTACAAGAATCCAAAAATCCAATGTGGTTAGAATTTGACATTATAGAAGGCTTCAAAAACTTGATAGTCGTGATTTCCCTTTATCAGGCCATTAAAGATGTTTTAATCTACACGAAAGCCATTAGAGAGTTATGTCTCAAGAAGCTAGGAAGAAAACCATCAAAATCAGTTAATGTGGTCGGTCAGTTGGTTTATCTCATGTTAAAAAACACCTTCCATCCCAAGTACTTTGATCTAAGAAGCCTAGTGTTAATAGTTCAAATTGTAGGATTACAACTACCCAACACATTAGTACATCTAGGAGCTACTATAAATGTCATTCCATTAGAAACCATGAAAAAACTACAACTCACAAATATGATTTCAAAAAAAATAGTTCTCCAATTGGTTGATCGATCTACGAGGTAATACTAGATGTTATTATAACAGTAGATGCATGGGAGTATCCGATAGATTTTCTAGTTTTGTAATCTAGATCTAGATTAGGTGGTTATCCACTTATATTAGGATGACCTTGGTTGGCCACATTTGATGCTTATATAATTTGTAGGACAGGACAAATGATAATCTCAAATGGATAGAATATCAAAAACTTAATCATTTATCCACTTGCACAGTCCACTGATATGTTGGGGGAACTAAATTGTGAAGTCTTAAATATTTATGCCTTGCTAATTATTCAACCAATAATGGCCCTAGATGAGATAGAGGATGACACTGATGAAGACCAATTCATAACACATTTTCATGGATTTTTTAATGCAATAACATACAATATAGAAAAATAATATTAATCAAAATAGATACATCTATATAAAGAAGATGGTGGTTGGTGTCAGTAATGGTTTACCAACCACCTATACATGGATACACACACACACACACACACACACACACACACACCACATATATATATATATATATATATATATATATATATATATATATATATATATATATATATATATATATATATATATATATATATATATATATGTATGTATATTGAGTATACTCCTACAATATAATGTAATATTTATAGCATTCTTTACTATTATATAATATTCTAAATAGGGGAAAAAACATGAATAACTAGACAAGAACAAACTTAATAATTCAAATATTTTCAACCACTAAATAAACTATGACACATATGTTGCTCATCAAAGTACATAGAGATCTTAGGATAGGACACATAATAGTTATTTTTTTTTCTAATGTAAAGAGGGGGAATTAAAATCCCCATCCAGCATACAAGCAAGGTCAAAGAAAGCATTTTTATTTATGCTCAACTCCTCGCATAGTCTTTCTCTTCCCACAATTGAATTTGGAGCATACACATTGGTTAAAACCCAGGATATTTTAGAAAATTTATAGTTGAAAAACTTGTTAATGAACCTATCACAAGAAGAGAGCACTCTACCTTCAATTTTTGAATTATTCCAAAGACACATTAAGCCCCTAGAATCCCCTGAAGCATGGCTTGCAGAATAACAAACCTCCTTCCATATGATATTCTTAACCTTTTTAAAATTGTTCTCATTTTTTTTAGTTTCTTGAATAAAAAATATAAATTTTCAGATCTTTCCTAATAGAAGCAATCAATTGTTTCTTCGAAGTGGTATTCAAACCCCTTATGTTCTAAGATAATATTTTAATTTACAAGACTTTATGGGGTGCTTCTTTCCCCATCCCATATAAAATATCATTTGGGTTTCATTAGCTATGTCTTTTGGGATCTCCCTTAGCCTTGAGTCTTGGTTTGAAGGTTGCCCCTACTTAGAGTTAGCTCCCACATCCACTGTCCCTTTTTTTCTACTCCTCATAATGCATTTAGGGTTAGATTTTAAAACATTCCCATTAGGTGGTGAATCTATAACACTTGTTTATTTTTCCAATGGACATTGAATGGAAGAAATAACATAAGCTAATGTGGGATGGCTTTTAAATCTTTTCCATTAAGAGGTAAATCTGAACCACTATCCTATTTTTTGGTGGTATTTGAATGGAAGAAAGAACAAAATCTGAGGCTAGATTATCTTTAAAAACTTTCCTGTTAAGAGGTAAATCTGAAGCACTATGTTGTTTTGCTAGTAACCTTTGAATGGAAGAAATAACAGATTCTGATGCTAGAATGGCTTTTAAACCTTTCCCATTAAGAGGTAAATCTGAAGCACTATCTTGTTTTGTTGACAATATTTATGTCTTTCTTATTATTTTATAAAATACTAGATACTACTTGTCAAATATAAATAAATAAATACATGTACACTTATGTCCTAAGTTGTTGCTTTTAAATGTAAAAACAAATACTAACAAATACCTTTAACAAAGCTATCATTTTTACATTACACTTCTGGTTAAATTTTCACTTCTGGTAAGCACTTTAAAAAATGAATTTCCTACCCTATTAGACGTTCTTCATAAGAATCCTTTAGTTTTTGTGTTTCTCCCAATATTTTGAGCAAGAAGTGGCACTCACTCCTTCCTCCACTTTAATTCTTACTTCATCCTACTTGTTACTTCATCCTATATGCTTCTTGTTCCTCTCCTTGCTCAAAATCATAATATTTTTAGGTAAGATAATCAAGTTTGTGCACCTGACAAGCTAGGTTTGTGAACCCATAACTACAACCACCCTCAATGTGTGGGTGTGGGGTTGGGTGTGGTTGATTCAAAACCTATATGAACCCTGCTTGACAATATTTGTCTTGGGATGAACCCTATCAATTAGGGTTTAGCCTAGACCACAAGGTTTGATCGACCACACCTAGCCAAAAAAAACTTTTTAATTTTTATTTTTAAAATTTAGGTGGGTCCTAACCACATTTAATCCATACAGGCCAAAAAAAATTAAGTTTTTGTTTTTTAATGGGTTAATAGAGAAAAAAAAGGTCTCACATGTTGAGTGGAGATGCCTATCCCCATATCCCCTTAACCTAACAACAACTAAAATTGTGGGTTGAGGTTGTAGGTGATCAGTTTCTGCTTCTCCTTTGTACTTGGATTTGTCCTTAGTTATGCCTTCATCAACTTTCTTTTATGATAAAATTTAGAGTTCCCTCTGAAGGTCCATTGCCCATCGCCTAATGATCCCAAACTTCATAATATTTTAAATTTAGCACTAACATAGTCCCTCCAAAATAAAATATGTTGTATTTCTATATGGGAAGAACTGCAATTAAAAGCAATGGATAACTCTTTATTTTTTTTAATATTTTATCAAAACAATCGAATCTTGGTGTTAACCAAGGTATAGTGATACCGAAGAGCGTACCAACTACAATTTTTCTAGGTCCCATCAAAGGTGATATCATCAAAAGCATTTTTCCAAAGTAAGTCCAAATCCTTAATTAGAGAAGGTAATTTTCACAAGCACAATCCCTAGATCCTTCATCTCCATGATCGCCTGAATCCATACTAATCCCTATACAATGTTTAAAGGGACATGATGATTATCAGGTTCAAAGTCCAAGAGCAAGTCTGAGTAGAAAATAAAATAAAAGAAAGGGAATGCAAATTCAAGTGATTTTTGTATTCATATGGTAGTTTTATAGGAGGAGGACCACTACCAAGGATCGATTACCACGTACCTAGTGCCCACCACTTAGCTACTCGAGGACCAAATTCCAAGTGCCTAGTTCCCACCACTTAGCCAATCATTGATTATACAAGAAGTGGAAGTGGACTCCTTTCTACCTCTTTGTTCTCCACTTGGCATGCTCTAAATCTTGTCCATGGTCCCAACATTTTTAAATTTAAAGTTTTAATTTTTTTATAATAAGATTAAATTTATTATAAAATTTAAATTTATATATTATTATAAAGTTTAAAAATATTATATATTTTAATATTTATTTTAATAAGTTCAAAGTTTTTAAATTTCATACAGTTTAAACTTTAACTTTGTAGGCACCAAAATCAAGTATATTTTATGTAATTAATTAATCACAATTAATTAGTATATTTAGCTTTTATTAATACTAAATTAATATTCATTTACCTAAGTATTAATTAATTTATTTATTTATTAAATAATTGATTAATTATTATCTAAGGTACACAACCATTCACCTCTCCATCCCCCATGGCCACTTCATCCCTAGTTCACTCCAGTTCCACCTCCAATCTCCCATCCCAGTCATGCACAAGAAAGAATCATCCTTTTTCATAATTAAACTCCAATAACTTGTAGTTGCACCTTCATCCACACATGGGACATTGCAAATGCATACTCAGTTCAACAGGGTCACTTAACTCAAAATGCATAATATGCATACTCATTTAAATAGGATCACTTAACTCAATATGCACACCTAGTTTAATGTGCACACATATCTGGTGATAATCACAAGGTGAGCTTATCTTCATTTTGCAAACATGCATCTTCAATGATAAAATCAATACAAAAGAAAGACATTCAATTACACCAATTAACTGGCTGAGTCACTTCCCTATCCATTTTCCCTAGGAATTCTATAAATACACCCTCTTTGTCTTCATTACGATGAGAATATAACACATAAATGCATGTTGATGAAACTCTGAGCTGACTTCAAATGTAGCACAATGCATCACCATGACAACAATAGTCATGAAGGTAAGATTATTCATGAATTTGCTTTATTTATATGCACTTTCACTCATTTACTACATACTTACTTCAGTTTATTTGTTTAAATTTGGGTCTCACTTCAGGAGGCCCAACATATACCACTGATATGTTTGCAATTTTTTTGTGTAGGTACACAGGTTTGGAGCTAGTGGATCTAGATATTGATCCAAATCCACTTGATCCATCATATTTGGATGCAAATCCATCAGATCCAAGCAATCCCTGATGCAGACTTAATGCATTCAAAAGATCTAAAACAAATCCAAACCCACAACCAATAGATCAAGATCTAATGAAGTTGTGATCAAAAGAAACCCATCCACCAATGTTGTAGCAGATGAAGATAGTTGCATTATTTTTCGCTTGCAAAATGGAATCAATCCTTGATTATTGTACAGTCCTACAAGGGTTTTAAATTATAACCGAAAGGGAAAACAAATAGCATAAAATGTATATTTCCTTTTTGTTTTAATCATATTTGTAATGGTGTGTGTTTTTCTTGTCTATAATATGGTGATCATGGTGGGACCTTTCCCTTAATTTTTTTTTACACAATAGCTTAGGTTTTTGTTATTTTTATGCTTAGTATAGATTTTTTGCTGCATTCTAACTTTTTTTTACATTTCTAATATTTTTGGTTTTACACAGGTTTAAGTTATTTCACATAGGTCAAATTGTCTGATCCAATATGTCTTTAACTTGCAACTATCCTATCTAGGATGACCTTAGAGTAAAAATCACCTGACCTAGGATAGTCATAGAGCACAATCACCAACTGATGAGCATAAAAAATGTTCTTTTTTAATTTATTTTATGGTATAATTGTGCAACATTATTATATTAGAAAATATTTTTTGTGAAATTATTGTATGCATTTACTATAAAATGATGTATTATGCTAAATGGGTATTTTTAGTAGAAAATTTGTATAGATGCAGTACTTTAATATTTTTTGCACCTTTTAATCGAGGTCCCACATGGATGTGGTATTGGAACACATGTAATGTACTTAAAGGAAGGATGTGCAACTTGATAGATACAACGATGTTGGAAAACAACATCTAAATTTGCTAGGGAAGGCATATGACTTCTAGGGATAGGAAGGCACCTAAATTCCAAAAATAGGAAGGTGCCTAACTTTCGATGATAGAGTGAGCACCTATCCTCTAGCGACTAAAAAAGCAATAACTTTTAGTGAATAAAAAAGGCCTATATGTAGCATATTTATCCTAGCGATAGGTCAAAAAGGTGCTTGTATTCCAGCAACAGGTCGAACAACGCTTATATCTGGCAGAATAAAGTGCACATTGACTGTTTGACTTGAATATTGTGCATAAATTTAGAAAAATATTATTGTAAAACATGGGGTGCGCTATAGTTATCTTAAAATGATTAATTTTAGCATGGCCGATATTTTATTAGATATTTAATTAAATTATGCATGCACCCACTGTAGTGAATCGTATCAATGTTATTAATTTTAGCACAATCTAAATTTGTAATAGGGGATAGTCACATTCTATATAAAAATATGGACCACCCCTAAAGCGAACAATCTTGAATTTGAACAATAATTTGTGCTACATTATTTTAATAAAAGTCTCAAGTGTTTTTGTTATTTACATGTTCAGAAGAGTGACCATGTGAATTAGTTGCACGGATGTCTACAGGAGCGTAGACCCACTCCAAGCAGTATTCCTCCCCTATTTTTATTGTCATTATTTATGTTGTTTATTTTTTGTTCTTTTATTTCTACAAGTGTATTTTTCTACTTTATTTATTTCTACACAATTTGTTTATTTCCTGCAATTTATTGTTTTATTAAATTCTACAAGTGTTTAATTTTCTACAATTTCCTTTCAGCTATGTGATTACTTTTCTGTAGATTTCCTTTCAATCATGTGTTTGATAATTTAAATTACTTTTTTCATATTTTTCATTAGTGTTTATATTTTTGCACTTCAATTTTACTGGTTTGGATGAACTTTACTACACGAACAACACACCCCCACAAAACCAAAGTGACACATAGGACACATATATTTTGCATAGGTACTCAGTAAGTTTACGAACTCTCAGATTGATAAAATTAAAATGGAAGTAAAATTAACAGTTCTCATAAATATATTTTTTGCTCACCATTTTAGTGCCATTGTCAGGGAGTGCTAACTGTAGTATTAAAAATCTATAAGTTTGTCAAACTTAAAACTTACAATTCAAATTAGCTTACCTATAGATTCTCTACCAGATAGTGTATGAGTCCACCATGATTAAGAGGATTAAAAGGAAACTTTTTAGAAAATAAATCACTCTAGAAATTGTAGACACCAAAACAACACCAATCCGATTATGTGACTGCAAACACTGATCGCTTTGACAAACACAGCCCCCAGGGCAACCCTCAGAGGTCAAACAGTGGTCTTAACCACTTTCATAGAAATTTTGTAAGGTCAAGATGCAATTTGGTACATTTAGACACTTTGCTCAGTATTCGTCTCACCCAGGGATGAATACTAACTGGGATTCGTCTCACCCAGGGACGAATTATGAAATCGTCTCTAGTAGGGATGAATTCCAAGTTTAACGGGAAAAAAGAAGAATGGTGCCAAGTGGCAGCCAAAGACAGTCATTTGATGACTCCTGCCTCGCACACATGTGTGGGTGGGCAAATAGGCCATTAGAGGACTGTCACAAGGGCAGTTATGAAAGCCCAAGTCATGGAGGACTCTCCTCCCTCATGGGAAGACATAACTGCCACATGGCACCTATGACCAACACATGGCACTTATGCTTCCCTCTCAAAAGATACCCCATGGATCTATAAAAGGTAGGACTTTTCTCACCCAAACATAGACAGATTGGAGGCAATTTTAAGCAATGAAGTGTTGTCCGATTGAATACCCACTTGCATCCTTTTGATTCACCTTCTCACATCCACTAATCTCTTTTGCAAGAGAGGTTATTGGGTGGCTTTTGGAGGCGTGGATCCAACCCAAATCCAACATTTGACCACCTTACACCACCAATTTGCATACATCCCAATCCTAAGAGGTTTTGGGCCCATCCCTAGTGGATTGGCGTCGGAATCAAGTGCCAACGGTGGGAGGCCCACTTGGGCACCCCCGCACTTTCTAAGTTTTATTCTAAAGCATTCTAGATTATTTTTTCATGGCATCTTATGTTATTCTATCTGGTTAACTCATAGCTTCAATTTCATAACATTTTGATCAGATTTTATCATGCCTTTTGTCGCTTTGTTGTCCTACTAACTTGCAGGTGGCGATATCGAATTCCCGAGGATAGAGGCAAAATTGGGAGAATCCGACCATCTGGGTCATCCCAAAATGGCCCCAATTATATAACCCCCCTATTTTTAGGTGTTTTGAAGGTCTCAAGAGTTGACATTGGAGCGGTGTCAGTTCAGCTTTTCCAACACAGCAGAATTCGTCCCACCCAGGGACGAATTGCAGTCAGAATTCGTCCTGCCCAGGGACGAATGCTAGGTGAAGGTAGATTTGCTGACTGTCTCAGTGGCAATGGCCTTCTGGTAATATCTTCTATCTTCTGTCAGGTTTTCAGGCCATTTGGACTCACTTTACTCACTGTTTCAGACAAATGTTTGTATGCATCTTTTGGCAATTTTAGAGAACAAACACTTCTTATGTGCAGCAGGTGCTACTGACATCTTCGCTATTTCTTTGTTCACATGAGGAGCAGTAGAGGTCAAGGACTCATCAACATCAGTGGCGGCATTGTCTTGGCCCGCCCATCTCAAGTGTGGGCATGCGGAAAAAGGAACATTAAGTCTTGATTGTAATCAAATTCTTTTAACGCTCCTAGCCCCTGAAAAGGGAGGGGGCATCTTTGTAACAGAGATCAAGAGAGCTTAATAAAAAGGGCTGTGTTTTCTCCATTTGCTTGTATCTCATTTCAATGCATCTCTTTCATTTCATGCATTCTACATTTGTACGACTTAAGCGTATTTGATTTTGAATGCATCGCAATTAGTGTTTCCTTCGCTCGGAATCTCGTGCTTTCAGTGGCGATCACGGTGGGACCCTGTCCCCTATTTTTAAGATCATAGAAACTGATTAAATTTTTGTGTTTTGTGCTTGACGGTACATTTTTTTGTTGCAGACTGTTATTCGTCTCTGACTATGACGAATTCTTTACTGTAATTCGTCTGACCCTGAGACGAATTCAAATTCGTCTCTGGCAGGGACGAATTCTGTTCTGAAATTCATCTCACAGAGGGACGAATTCCTGCCTGTAGATTTTTAGAGCAAAATTTCAGAAGCAACTGGCCCAAGCAGAGAAGAGGTAGGGATTTTTTATAATCTCTGTTTCTGTTTCTATTTCTTTGATTGTTTTCATTTTATCCTGCATTGCTTAGGGAAAGTCATTTATGCTTGTTTCATTTTCGTTAAATAAAATGAATCCCACACACAACACATGGTAAATTAAACCAAGGAGCTAGTCGTAAGACCCCAGCCCTTGAGCAAGACCAACGGTGGGTTCATCACCACCTTGGCTTAGCTTTGCATCCATTTCTCGATTGTCACTGTTGTTAGGCGTAAATCCTGACGAAAGCTGACCGAGTGTTGCTGGGGTGATTCCCATGCGTGCGAGGATAATTCTTCTATGGTAGGTGCCATTAACAGGACAATCCCCCTTCCATACCACCTACGTACCACATACCTTTTGCTCTCACATACTTATAGTCTCCCTCTCGTAAGGGCGGGTATATAGAGAGGTTGGTATATCGGCCTGGTTGGGATATTGAAGGGGCGACCATTCTGGGAGTTATATGAGCCTTCATTATGCATTTAAACGTTCTTCAAAAACATGCAAAAATAAAACAAAAAATCAAAATGCACTAAACCATTTTAGGACACACCATTAATCCTTAAAAGAGATAATCACGGTTTGTGTATGTGTGTGTTCATTTCTGCTTAGTGTAGACAAAAAGAAAAATCATCATAAACGAGATAAAAATCTACTTAGATAGTAGAGAAGCACCGCAATGGTGTACACCCATAGCCAAGCCCAATCAAGGGCAAAAGCTCCGGAAGGTACACAAGAAGCAGGCGTAAGTCGCCTTCACTTCAGTCCTGAGGACTTGGTCATACCGCCTTATCGGTCCGGCCTACAAAATAATCCATGTCAGAATCCTCGGTGGGGTATGCCCATTCAAAACAGCCCCTTTCGGGAAGACGCTTTACATGTAGACCTTGATGTAAATAGAGAATCACCTTCTGAGGTTAGACATGAGTGGCCATAGCGTGATGAAGTGCTAGAGAGGCACACTATCCATTTGGAGGGACAACGTGGATATGGCGTCCCTTCTTTACCTCCCATCAGGACAGAAAGACAAAATCCAGAGCACAGGGCTCCTTACACAGGGCGAGCTAACTCTGCTCGCCCCTTCCAAACCCATGAAAGGGAGTACGAGGAAAGCCATCGCATTCCTCGAGGACAACAAACAGTGTGGGAACCTTGCATTTCTACACTTGCTAGGTATCATGATCATACATCGAGGCCAGAGCCTCGAGTAAATGTCGCCTACCTCGATAGAGGGAAGCGACCCATTGAAATTTTAGATCATCAAGATCGAGGCAAACACATAGGAGAAACATTCGAACCTCCTGAGCAAAATAGGGTAGACCAAATTGACCCAATAGTCGCCAAACATGCCACCCATCAAGCCCAAATCACGCGGTTTAAACAAATTCATCAGGAGATAGAGTATCGACACCGCTTGGATAGAGAGCGCATACAACGTGAATCGGATGAGTTACGCTATGAACTACCTGAGAGGGGGCCAACCCCTCTCACCCAAAGAGCCGAACAATATGAGAGGCATAATCCGTTGGTGCAGGACAGGTCTCCACGACCTCGTCAAGATTTGCCTCCGAGAGCTTATAGACCCGAGAGGGAAGCCACTCCCCGAAACAATGATGGGTACCTTCAGCAAGGACCCAATTAGGGTTATAGGTCTCGCCCAGAGACTCCTCAAGAATTTTATGAGGAGTATGAACTAGAAATAGAACATGCTAAAACTCTCCATCAAGGCAGGAGGGCTGCCATTCGGTTACCCCTCCATAGGCCTCCAGTCTCCCATAACTTACAACGGGAGCAAACAAGAGAGGAAGAAATAAAATCTTTCGATGCATACAAAGTGCTATTAGAGCGTTTAGAGTTTGTAGAGACAAAAGCTGCTGGGCATCAAAAACCCACATTACGTCAACTTCGCAGTCATCCGGTGCATCCCTTAGTGCCCACACCTCTTTACCCCGAACATTTCAAGTTGCCTCAATTGGCAGTATTTAAATGTGAAGAGGACGCACAAGAACATGTAACAATATTTCTAAGCCAATGCTTCGGCATCCAAGATAACGATGCATTGTTGCTTAGAACTTTCATAACCACATTCGCAGGCCCTGCCTCGAATTGGTTCACGCAATTACCAAAACACAGCATAAGCAACATAGATCAATTAGTAGATGTGTTTCTTAAACGCTTTGCCTTCAACACAAGGAAGAAGGCATCACTGAGTGATCTGGCTAGCCTCAGGCAATTTGAGGAAGAAACAATGGCAGCATACGGGAATCGATGGAGAGCTTTGCTTTCTAAGTTACCCTACCGTCTCCCTATGTCTGATCTCACACAGATGTTTGCAAAAAGTTGCTTGAAATCGATCTTTGGGCTATTGCAGCTACAGCAATACGCCAGGTTAGAAGAAGCTTTGGCGCAAGCCAGAGTTATAGAAGAGATCAAAATAGGCAAAGGTGCAATCGCCAAGCCTAAAAATAAAGAGTGGAATAAAACCACTAAAACCGGGACAACACAATCACAAGACGCTGCGGTTAACCAAGTTGCGATAAATGTTCCTGTGCCTGTGCAAGAAATGTAGCCCCAAAAGGCTAATTACCGAGCGAGTGCCTCCCGGTTATGAAAGAGATAATAGAAGACGGGGAGCGAGAATCAGCAGCGTCGCCCTAGGTGACAATTCACCCCTTACACGGAGTCCAGGGACTCCCTATTTGACCGCTTATCAACGGCAAATTTAGTCACTCTGCCAGAAATCCAAACTATAGACCCTAACGCTCCAAAGCCTAGGGGATACAGAGAGTAATTGTATTGTAGATTCCATAGGCGCAAAGGACACGACTTGAATGGATGCCAAAAATTCAAAGAATTAATCCAATATTTGATCGACAATAGAACATTGGCCGTGGACAACCCCATAGCACCAAATAATCAACAAATGGGGGTATTCAAGGACCCTTTACCTGCCCATGAAGCACAGGAAAAACCTCTCCAGATTAACGAGGTGCGATAGAATCTTCCCATGCAAGGATTTGTGGGAATGATTAGTATAGTGACAAGGAACAAAAAGTACCCAGCAGTTGCCCCCGAGGTAGCTATGAGGGAAGTTCCGACAACATCATAGCCTCAACAACGCCCAACGCAGTTGCCTCCGCCTAGACCCGAGGTCACGATACGGACCAAACTCACGCAAAGTTTGTGGACCACATCGGCTAGGCTGTCCATTTACGAGCTTATCCAACAGTTAGCACCTCATAGAGAAGCTCTTATGGAAATATTAAAAGCCATCGAATTACAGCCTCATGAAGCAAATTCTTTCAACAACTTCATGGGACATGTGAAACGATGTACGGAGCCGGTCATCACCTTCAGAGAAGACAAAGTCAAAACAATATCGAATGACATGGTAGATCCACCCCTGTATGTTATCGCGCGGGTCAACGGGATCCCGTACAAGAGAGTGTTGGTAGATACTGGCTCGTCCAGTAACATCATTACCACTACAGCCTTAAAACATTTGAAGCTGCCAGCCTCTCACATCACAGCCTCCACGTACACACTACGAGCTTTCAACGATGCAATATGCTCGACAGTCGACACAGTTGTTTTGCCTATCCAGGTAGGACAAAATACAATACCTACCTTATGCCATGTGTTGGAAGGCGAGATGGCTTATAATATACTGCTAGGGCGGCCTTGGATCAGGGACATGAAGTTTGTCCCTTCGATCGCCCACCAATGCTTAAAGTATGCTTTTGAAGGAGAAATACATGTAGTCCTAATGGACTTAGAGCCCTTCAATTATTGCAATGCGGTACAATTCATGCCTCAATCGACCCTCCCTTAAACGCATTTGGATTTCCAGTTAAATCCATCTAAAAAGAGTCCAATACCGCAGGCACCACTAGTGACCAAAACAACAAAATCCCAGCCAGGTGAGCCTTCATCATCTGCTCCTTCATCATCAAAGCCACCTATCATGGCCAAATAGAAGGACAAGGGAAAATAGATCATGGAAGAGGCTCAGCCCTTAGAAGAAGGGTTGCCCACAATTTCAACGATATCAACAGAAGAAACACCTCACACAGCAGAAGCGGAGACTCCTAAAATACCGAACATGGAATGGACTCAGGAAGGACTCCCATTTCCTCCCACCCAATCATCAACAATCACTATCAAAATGGCCAATACGGGCCTGGGGGAGTATTTAGTGAAAAATGTTGTGGCAACCCCTGCATTGGAGTCAGTACAAGACATGGGGAAACCTCGCCTTCCCATAGGGACAGTTGTTCCTCTAGGCTACCCACCAAACCAGACAAATTTTGTGTATGGGGGCCTTGATCATGGTCTTAAACCATGCAAACAAAAGGAAGCAGACGAAGAGCCTTTGGTTGAAAACATCAACTATCTGTCAAACCCAGACTTTGCCCTAAAATATCTCGACCAATGCAATTGGCATGGATACGGGCTAGGCAAATATGAGCAAGGGATGCGGGTCCTTTGCCAACCAAGATATCAGATGCCATATGATAAATCAGGAGTAGGGTTCAACCACCCCCTAACCTTAGACATCTTGGTCAAAAATATGCAAGGCCTAGAAATAGGCAACAAGGGGGGATTGGCACCGGATCTTTATGCCAACTCGAATACGAGAATATACATTGGGAGAATACCTCCCATGGTCAACAAACACCCTTGGCAACAGTAGTAATCCCTCTCCTTTGCTAGAGAGAGGTGAGAGTTCAGAGATTAATCCTCAAAGAGAACATCAACGGCTTCCAGACATCTTTTTGAAGCTATTCCCCTTAGAGGTTCCAGCTGAACCAACACAGTGTCAAGAGAATCAGGTCCCTCCACCAAGAATGGAACAACCACAATGGCACCAAATTAACTTGCTGGAACAAGGAGAGCCATCAATGTCGCAAGCAACAGTTGCTAAAGAGAATGAACATTTTTGGGTCTCCGAAAGTGATTCAGAAGATGAGACTGAGATGGACTATCTCAGACATGCGCGACGACATCACCACCCTTTAACTCATGAAGATCTAATGGGATAGATGGGCATACTACTAGGGCATGAATGGTGGGTAGACCCTGCAAGGTGGGACCAAGTATTGGATCCATGGCTCCAAATCCATGATGAGCACCATCCACCTCGAGATCCCATCATGACATCAGTACCAAGGGAAGACCCTGTCTTCCTATCAACACATAGGGCTGATCCGTTCATGCCCATCCCTACAGAACCAGATCCAGAGTATAGGGAGCATCTAGAAGAATCAAGTTATCACACCCGCGATAATGGAGACCAAATTCATTCCATCCACATGATCTCCATTGATTTGACCACACCCATCCGCAATCTGACCGATCCAACACGGTCATTGCATCTAGACATAGATGCCATCGACTGGGATCACATCAATTCACCTTTATCACCATTAGAGTACTGGCCTTTTAGTGAAATGCCTCATTTGACCCCAAGGACAACTCAAGATATTTTTCAAGCTGAAGAGGGACCCAAGGTTCCAAACATAGATTTAAACTCAGCCAATGATATCCATTTGATCCCGACTCCACATCAGTTGGAGGAAGGATCCCACATGTCAGTCGAGGAAATGATTGACGTAGACATCGGCTTAGACCCAATGAATCCACAGATTCTCAAGTTGGGGGTAAGTCTTTCCCCCGAAGAGCAAGCCGACTACATTGCCCTTCTCAAAGAGAAGAAGGAGGTTTTTGCATGGTCATACCGAGACATGTCGGGACTAGACCCGCAGCTAGTCACGCAAAATTTAACGCTTGATCCAACAATCAAGCTTGTAATGCAAAAACTACGTAAGATGCACCCAACAGTGGCTTTGATGGTCAAAGACGAATTGCAAAAGCTATTGGATGCACAGTTTGTCATCTGTGTGGATTATCCGCCATGGTTGTCCAACATGGTTCCCGTCAAGAAGCTCGACGGGAGGATTCGCATATGCACCAATTTTTGAGACCTAAACAAAGCAAGTCCTAAGGATGATTTCCCCTTGCCAAGCATCGACGTGCTAGTAGACGCTACAGCAGGTCACAAAATGCTCTCCCTAATGGATGGCTTCTCAGGATACAATCAAATTCGTATCAATCCTGAGGATCAACTTAAAACGGTGTTCACAACGCCTTGGGGGACATTTTGTTATAAGGTCATGCCTTTTGGCCTTAAAAATGCTGGCGCCACCTACCAATGTGCCATGACGTACATCTTCCACGATTACATGCACAAAACTTTGGAAGATTACATGGATTATTTGTTAGCCAAGTCTCTTTTGCGCTCGGATCATCTCGATGACTTAAGCAAGATTCTTGATCGCCTCATAGAGCATAAGGTCAGACTGAATCCCAAGAAGTGTGTATTCGGCGTCACATCTAGAAAACTCTTGGGTTTTATAGTCTCAAAACGAGGCATCGAAGTGGACCCAAACAAAGTCAAGGCAATCCTTGAAATGGCTCCCCCAACCACTATCAAGCATCTCAGAAGTCTGCAAGGAAAGGTCGCATCGATTAAATGCTTCATAATGCAATTATCTGACAAATATCGACCCATGAACAAATTATTGCACAAAGGGGTTGCATTTCACTGGGATGACGAGTGCCAGTCAGCCTTTAATGAAATCAAACAATACTTGGCTTCGTCGCCAGTATTGGCACCACCTAGACCAGGAGTGTCATTCTACTTATACATCTTAGCTACTGAGGTGGCACTGGGTGCCATGCTAGCCCAGAAGAATGAACTTCACAAAGAAAAGGCCACTTATTATCTTAGCCGCACCCTGGTCAGTTACAAACTTAACTATGCATACGTTGAGAAACTCTGCTTGGCAGTGGTGTTTGCTACCAAAAAGCTACGCCACTACATTTTGAGCAACACTACGTATGTTGTGTCTAAGGAGAATCCATTGCGATACATGATGAGTCGTACTTATCATAGTAGTCGCACGATGAAATGGATCATGTTGTTGATAGAATTTGACATAGAGTTTATTGGACAAAAATCTATCAAAGGACAAGTCATAGTCGATCAACTAGCAGAGGCTCCTCTTGAAGACGATCAGCCTCTGGTCATAGAACTACCCGATGATGGGGTCTTCCATGTCTTAAAATCGCCAGATTTTGATGAGCCTGAGTCACAAGCCGACATAACCCTATTTTTTGATGGTTCTAAATGTGAGCAAGGTGGTGGCACGAGAATTGTATTCTTCACATCGCAAGGTGCTCCAATGCCCCTGTCATTTAAATTAAACTTCCAGTGCACCAAAAATAATGTAGAATATGAAGCCTTGCTCCTAATTCTTCAGACAGCAATCACCATGAACATCAAATGACTAAACATCTTTGGTGATTCGTTGTTAATAGTCAATCAAGTCAAAGGGGTATATCAATGCAAATGCCTAGTTCTGAAGGCCTATAAAGCCCTTGTGGACAAATTCCTGGCAAAACTTGAGTGGTATGACTGATGAGTATCGTTTAATTCATCATTTGATCATTATTTATCAATTCGGGCAGGTGTCCTAAGGCTGTTTACGATAGTCAATTTAGGTAGGTGTAAGACACTCCATTCATAAAATGGCTTTATTGGTAGAACAGTTAGTGTTTTCTAGGGGTTCTTATATCACTCTAAACCCTATAACTTGAAAGGAAACTAAATTATGCTTGCTGAAATAAAACTGCAGAAATGAAATGACAGTGAAAGAAACCTATTTACTCTTGCTGAATCTGAAAATGCACTCAAAAACTGAAGCAAAATTGCTGAATTAAAAGTTGCTGAAATTAGAATTGCAAAAAATAAACTTAACTATATTGCAAAATAAAAGAACAGATCTAGAAATAAACTCAAAAATGAAAGTGTAACTACAAATTCTAAAACTGGAAATAAATTCAGCAAAATAAGAAAATGCAGAAAAATGACAGGTTTCCTGTTATTCTGCTGCAGACAGAATTGAACAAGAAAACCTGGTATAAACCTTCTTCTGCTCCTGGGAGTGGCCCTTGATCTTTGGTTCAGAAGAAGGTGAAGAAGTAGCTCTGGTGTTCTACTTAATCACTCCTTCAATCATAAAGTGAAATTGACAAAAAAACTGCACTTTTTATTGATTTAAAAACATGTAGGAAAATTCTGCATATTATTGCTATTGAAATCTGATTTCACAATATTCATAATTACACTAATTGCAATCCTAATTCTTCCTACATAGCTCAAATCATATGGGAGCTAGTTATTTATATTAAAAACAGCTAAATCAGATGTGGAATGATTCAAATTCAGGCATTTTAGGAATGCTGTTAAACCGCATTCCTAAAATGCAGAATATGGTTACATATGAAATCTATTCATTGCACACTTGTTGGAGGTCTTCTGCATTGAAAAAGATGCATAACAGATTTACATAGCTATCCTTATCATTCTCCTACAATTTGCTGTCTTTCCTGAGCTGTTCTGGTCAAAACTGTGCATTTCCAGTTATTCCGGAGCAGTCTTGTTATTTCGGAGCAGAATCCCTGTTTTTTCCAAAGCAGCGCCAGAATGACTGTTTTCAACATTGTTTTTGGTTCTTTTGCCGAGAATTGGGTGGACCAAACTTATAAGTCTTTCAATAACCTGGTCACACGCTTTCCTAAGTTGAATTTGACCAAATCCCAAGCCTTGCAAATCTGGCTGGAATTTGTCCAAGTCAAAATAGTCAAAAACAGTTTTGCACAGCTTGCAGTTTTGACCTATTTTTAGTGTTATTTTCTGCATTTGACAACTTCAGAGAGCATGATATGAATGATATATATTCCACACATGATTGCACTTAACACATTTCACAATAAATCATTATTTATCAACAAAACTTATGCAGAAAATACAGAAAATTAGTAAAAACATAATATTATGCTTCTAAACAGTCAAATATGTAAATAGTAGTAAATATTGCATTTCATTAGCAAAATTAACATTAAAACATATCAAAAAGGTCTACTAAGGATGTCAAAAATAATAAAAAATGAGGCAATATTTGGCCTCATCATCCCCCCCAACTTATTCTGATGCATGTCCTCATGCATTCTGTGAGGCTACAATAGAACAGAGATCCTTGTCCATAACTCTTTCTTGGTAGCTGAACTTTGGACCAGGAATCTTGTAAAACCCTCTGATTTCTTTTATCTGCTTGAGCCATGCCTGAAACTGATTTTTTGGCTGGGGGTCTTCATCAAAAAACCATGGAACATGGGTGATTACAATAGGCAATCTGTATCTTAATCCTATCCACTGATGTTGCAGCTGCTGAATAACTTGCATGATACCTTCAGCTCTTATTTTTGACCACTACAAGTTATTGGGTGAGATAGGTTCTTTCTTCTGCAAGGAAAGAGGTAACTCACCCCAACAATTTCTACAGGCTGCTAAGGCACTATTAAAATGCTGGTGAATAAAATTCTGAACATCAACTAAACATATCTGAAGATTTTTTTCATAAAGTTTTCTCATCTTTTCTTCTCTCATCATTGTGAAATGTTGATTGGCTGCACCCCTGTAATCACCATGCATTGGCCTCAGATACAGTGCTGCATTTGTCTCATTATCTTTAATCATCTGTTTCTGCTATTCCCAATATTCCTGATTTTGTATAGTGGACAAGAAAGCTCTTAACTGAATATCCCCTGTAAAAATGTGAGGTAGGAATGTGTCATCCTCAGGCATAAAGAAATTATGTAGGAATAACTCACACAGCAGATTTTTTTGTTCTGTTGAGTCATGCGAGTACGTATCCACAAATTCTTCAGGATTTTCCATTTTGTATGGCAAATTAGAGTGGATTCTCATAATTTGCCAATAGATAAATCTTTCCCTAAGGATTAAGGTGTAAAACCTTGCAGGTCTTCTGCATTGGACTAAACACTCTGCATTCTGACAGAGATCCTGCACTTGGTTTTTCAATTTGGTTATTTTTGCCTCTTTAGCCTCACATTTTTCCTCCAAAGGTTTCAAAGCTAAAACCTTTTCTTCCAACCTTTGGCATTTCATCATCCACTTTGATAAATCTGCATTATATTCTTCAAGTGGAACAATAAGGGGATTGCGAACAGGTTGCTGCATTTGAGGAACAATATGAACTTGTACTTCTTTATCAGTCATGTCAATCCTGACAGAATCTGTTTGTGTTTCCTTTTCTTCTATTTCTGCCATAGGTAATTCAGTTTGAATTCCCATGTCCTGTGTGACTATGAGAGGTTCATATAGTTCTATATATGTAGCAAGAATTGAGGAGATCAGAAGTTTTTCCTGTCCCTGTTCTCCTTCAATATCCATTATAGGTTCTTCCTTGATTGGTGATTTTACTGCCTGTGCAGCTGTTGCTAATTCCAACAAGATGTCAGCCATTTGAGTGTCATGTATACTTTCATCAGGTTGTGGCTCTAAAGATGCAATTTTTGCTTTTAAACCTGCCACTTCCTTTTGCAACATTGCAATCATTTGATATTTTTCTAAAATAGAAGCTTCACACTTCTCTATCCATCCAGCATGGTCATTGCATCTAGACATAGATGCCATCGATTGGGATCGCGTCAATTCACCTTTATCACCATCAGAGTACTGGCCTTTTAGTGAAATGCCTCATTTGACCCCAAGGACAACTCAAGATATTTTTCAAGATGAAGAGGGACCCAAGTTTCCAAACGTAGATTTAAACTCAGCCAATGATATCCATTTGATCCTGACTCCACATCAGTTGGAGGAAGGATCCTACATGTCAATCGAGGAAATGACTGACGTAGACATCGGCTTAGACCCAATGAATCCACATATTCTCAAGCTGGGGGTAATTCTTTCCCCCGAAGAGCAAACCGACTACATTGCCCTTCTCAAAGAGAAGAAGGAGGTTTTTGCATGGTCATACCGAGACATGTCGGGACTAGACCCGCAGCTAGTCACGCACAATTTAACGCTTGATCCAAAAATCAAGCTTGTAATGCAAAAACTACGTAAGATGCACCCAACAGTGGCCTTGATGGTCAAAGACGAATTGCAAAAGCTATTGGATGCACAGTTTGTCATCTGCATGGATTATCCGCCATGGTTGTCCAACATGGTTCCCGTCAAGAAGCCCGACGGGAGGATTCGCATATGCACCAATTTTTGAGACCTAAACAAAGCAAGTCCTAAGGATGATTTCCCCTTGCCAATCATCGACGTGCTAGTAGACGCTACAACAGGTCACGAAATGCTCTCCCTATTGGATGGCTTCTCAGGATATAATCAAATTCGTATCAATCCTGAGGATCAACTTAAAACAGCGTTCACAACGCCTTGGGGGACATTTTGTTATAAGGTCATGCCTTTTGGCCTTAAAAATGCTGGTGCCACCTACCAACGTGCCATGACGTACATCTTCCATGATTACATGCACAAAACTTTGGAAGATTACATGGATTATTTGTTAGCCAAGTCTCTTTTGCGCTCGGATCATCTCGATGACTTAAGCAAGATTCTCGATCGCCTCATAGAGCATAAGGTCAATCGAATCCCAAGAAGTGTGTATTCGGCGTCACATCTGGAAAACTCTTGGGTTTTATAGTCTCAAAATGAGGCATCGAAGTGGACCCAAACAAAGTCAAGGCAATCCTTGAAATGGCTCCCCCAACCACTATCAAGCAGCTCAGAAGTCTGCAAGGAAAGGTCGCATCGATTAAATGCTTCATAGCGCAATTATCTGACAAATTCCGACCCATGAACAAATTATTGCACAAAGGGGTTGCATTTCACTGGGATGACAAGTGCCAGTCAGCCTTTAACGAAATCAAACAATACTTGGCTTTGTCGCCAGTATTGGCACCACCTAGACCAGGAGTGTCATTCTACTTATACATCTTAGCTACTGAGGTGGCATCGGGTGCCATGCTAGCCCGAAGAATGAACTTCACAAAGAAAAGGCCACTTATTATCTTAGTCGCACCTCGGTCGGTTACAAACTTAACTATGCATACGTTGAGAAACTCTGCTTGGCAGTGGTGTTTGCTACCAAAAAGCTATGCCACTACATGTTGAGCAACACTACGTATGTTGTGTCTAAGGAGAATCCATTGCGATACATGATGAGTCATACTTATCATAGTAGTCGCATGATGAAATGGATCATGTTGTTGATAGAATTTGACATAGAGTTTATTGGACAAAAATCTATCAAAGGACAAGTCATAGCTGATCAACTAGCAGAGGCTCCTCTTGAAGACGATCAGCCTCTGGTCATAGAACTACCCGATGATGGGGTCTTCCATGTCTTAGAATCGCCAGATTTTGATGAGCCTGAGTCACAAGCCGACATAACCCTATTTTTTGATGGTTCTAAATGTGAGCAAGGTGGTGGCACGAGAATTGTATTCTTCACACCGCAAGGTGCTCCAATGCCCCTGTCATTTAAATTAAACTTGCAGTGCACCAAAAATAATGCAGAATATGAAGCCTTGCTCCTAATTCTTCAGACAGCAATCACCATGAACATCAAATGACTAAACATCTTTGGTGATTCGCTGTTAATAGTCAATCAAGTCAAAGGGGTATATCAATGCAAATGCCTAGTTCTGAAGGCCTATAAAGCCCTTGTGGACAAATTCCTAGAAAAACTTGAGTGGTATGACTGATGAGTATCGTTTAATTCATCATTTGATCATTATTTATCAATCCGAGCAGGTGTCCTAAGGCTGTTTACGATAGTCAATTCGAGCAGGTGTAAGACACTCCATTCAGAAAATGGCTTTATTGGTAGAACAGTTAGTGTTTGCTGGGGGTTCTTCTATCACTCTAAACCCTATAACTTGAAATGAAACTAAATTATGCTTGCTGAAATAAAATTGCAGAAATGAAATGACAGTGAAAGAAACCTATTTACTCTTGCTGAATCTGAAAATGCACTCAAAAACTGAAGCAAAATTACTGAAATGAAAGTTGCTGAAATTAGAATTGCAGAAAATAAACTTAACTATCTTGCAAAATAAAAGAACAGATCTAGAAATAAACTCAAAAATGAAAGTGTAACTACAAATTCTAAAACTGGAAATAAATTCAGCAAAATAAGAAAATGCGAGAAAATGACAGGTTTCCTCGTTATTCTGCTGCAGCATGAATTGAACAAGAAAACCTGGTATAAACCTTCTTCTGCTCCTGGGAGTGGCCCTTGATCCCTGGTTTAGAAGAAGGTGAAGAAGTAGCTCTGGTGTTCTACTTAATCACTCCTTCAATCATAAAGTGAAATTGACAAAAAAAACTGCACTTTTTATTGATTTAAAAACATGTAGGAAAATTCTGCATATTATTGCTAATGAAATCTGATTTCACAATATTCATAATTACACTAATTGCAATCCTAATTCTTCCTACATAGCTCAACTCATATGGGAGCTAGTTATTTATATTAAAAATAGCTAAATCAGATGTGGAATGATTCAAATTCAGGCATTTTAGGAATGCTGTTAAAACTGCATTCCTAAAATGCAGAATATGGTTACATATGAAATCTATTCATTGCACACTTGTTGGAGGTCTTCTGCATTGAAAAAGATGCATAACAGATTTACATAGCTATCCTTATCATTCTCCTGCAATTTGCTTTCTTTCCTGAGCTGTTCTGGTCAAAACTGTGCATTTCCGGTTATTCCGGAGCAGTCCTGTTATTCCGGAGCAGAATCCCTATTTTTTCCAGAGCAGCGCCAGAATGACTGTTTTCAACATTATTTTCGGTTCTTTTGTCGAGCATTGGGTGGACCAGACTTATAAGTCTTTCAATAACCTGGTCACACGCTTTCCTAAGTTGAATTTGACCAAATCCCAAGCCTTGCAAATCTGGCTAGAATTTGTCCAAGTCAAAACAGTCAAAAACAATTTTGCACAGCTTGTAGTTTTGACCTATTTTTAGTGCTATTTTCTGCATTTGAAAACTTCAGAGAGCATGATATGAATGATATATATTCCACACGTGATTGCACTTAACACATTTCACAATAAATCATTATTTATCAACAAAACTTATGCAGAAAATTAGTAAAAACATAATATTATGCTTCTAAACAGTCAAATATGTAAATAGTAGTAAATATTGCATTTCATCAGCAAAATTAACATTAAAACATATCAAAAAGGTCTACTAAGGATGTCAAAAATAATAAAAAATGAGGCAATATTTGGCCTCATCATCCCCCCCCAACTTATTCTGATGCATGTCCTCATGCATTCTGTGAGGCTACAATAGAACGAGAGATCCTTGTCCATAACTCTTTCTTGGTAGCTGAACTTTGGACCAGGAATCTTGTAAAACCCTCTCGATTTCTTTTATCTCGCTGAGCCATGCCCGAAACCGATTGTCCGGTCGGGGGTCTTCATCAAAAAACCATGGAACAGGGGGTGATTACAATAGGCATTCTGTATCTTAATCCTATCCACTGATGTTGCAGCTGCTGAATAACTTGCATGATACCTTCAGCTCTTCTTTTTGACCACTGCAAGTTATTGGGGGAGATAGGTTATTTCTTCTGTAATGAAAGAGGTAACTCACCCCAACGATTTCTACAGGCTGCTAAGGCACTATTAAAATGCTGGTGAATAAAATTTTGAACATCAACTAAACATCTCTGAAGATTTGTTTCATAAAGTTTTCTCACCTTTTCTTCTCTTATCATAGTGAAATGTTGATTGGCTGCACCCCCGTAATCACCATGCATTGGCCTCGAATATGGTCTTGCATTTGCCTCATTATCTTTAATCATCTGCTTCTGTTGTTCCCAATATTGCTGATTTTGTAGAGTGGACAGGAAAGCTCTTAACTGAATATCCCCTGTAAAAATGTGAGGTAGGAATGTGTCATCCTCAGGCATAAAGAAATTATGTAGGAATAACTCACACAGCAGATTTTTTTGTTCTGTTGGTGTCATGCGGTAGGTATCCACAAATTCTTCAGGATTTTCCATTTTGTATGGCAAATTAGAGTGGATTCTCATAATTTGCCAACGGATAAATCTTTCCCTAAGGATTAAGGTGTAAAACCTTGCAGGTCTTCTGCACTGGACTAAACACTCTGCATTCTGACAGAGATCCTGCACTTGGTTTTTCAATTTGGTTATTTTTGCCTCTTTAGCCTCACATTTTTCCTCCAAAGGTTTCAAAGCTAAAACCTTTTCTTCCAACCTTTGGCATTTCATCATCCACTTTGATAAATCTGCATTATATTCTTCAAGTGGAACCATAAGGGGATTGCGAACAGGCTGCTGCATTTGAGGAACAATATGAACCTGTACTTCTTTATCAGTCATGTCAATCCTGACAGAATCTGTTTGTGTTTCCTTTTCTTCTATTTCTGCCATAGGTAATTCAGTTTGAATTCCCATGTCCTGTGTGACTATGAGAGGTTCATATAGTTCTATATATGCAGCAGGAATTGAGGAGATCAGAATTTGTTCCTGTCCCTGTTCTCCTTCAATATCCATTATAGGTTCTTCCCTGATTGGTGATTCTACTGCCTGTGCAGCTGTTGCTAATTCCAACAAGATGTCAGCCATTTGAGTGTCATGTATACTTTCATCAGGTTGTGGCTCTAAAGATGCAATTTTTGCTTTTAAACCTGCCACTTCCTTTTGCAACATTGCAATCATTTGATCTTTTTCTGAAATAGAAGCTTCACACTTCTCTATCCATCCAGCACGGTCATTGCATCTAGACATAGATGCCATCGACTGGGATCGCGTCAATTCACATTTATCACCATCAGAGTACTGGCCTTTTAGTGAAATGCCTCATTTGACCCCAAGGACAACTCAAGATATTTTTCAAGCTGAAGAGGGACCCAAGGTGCCAAACGTAGATTTAAACTCAGCCAATGATATCCATTTGATCCCGACTCCACATCAGTTGGAGGAAGGATCCCACATGTCAGTCGAGGAAATGACTGACGTAGACATCGGCTTAGACCCAATGAATCCACATATTCTCAAGCTGGGGGTAAGTATTTCCCCCGAAGAGCAAACCGACTACATTGCCCTTCTCAAAGAGAAGAAGGAGGTTTTTGCATGGTCATACCGAGACATGTCGGGACTAGACCCGCAGCTAGTCACGCAGAATTTAATGCTTGATCCAACAATCAAGCTTGTAATTCAAAAACTACGTAAGATGCACCCAACAGTGGCCTTGATGGTCAAAGACTAATTGCAAAAGCTATTGGATGCATAGTTTGTCATCTGCGTGGATTATCCGCCATGGCTGTCCAACATGGTTCCCGTCAAGAAACCCGACGGGAGGATTCGCATATGCACCAATTTTTGAGACCTAAACAAAGCAAGTCCTAAGGATGATTTCCCCTTGCCAAGCATCGATGTGCTAGTAGACGCTACAGCAGGTCACGAAATGCTCTCCCTAATGGATGGCTTCTCAGGATACAATCAAATCCGTATCAATCCTGAGGATCAACTTAAAATGGCATTCACAACGCCTTAGGGGACATTTTGTTATAAGGTCATGCCTTTTGGCCTTAAAAATGTTGGCGCCACCTACCAACGTGCCATGACGTACATCTTCCATGATTACATGCACAAAACTTTGGAAGATTACATGGATTATTTGTTAGCCAAGTCTCTTTTGCGCTCGGATCATCTCGATGACTTAAGCAAGATTCTCGATCGCCTCATAGAGCATAAGGTCAGACTGAATCCCAAGAAGTGTGTTTTCGGCGTCACATCTAGAAAACTCTTGGGTTTTATAGTCTCAAAACGAGGCATCGAAGTGGACCCAAACAAAGTCAAGGCAATCCTTGAAATGGCTCCCCCAACCACTATCAAGCATCTCAGAAGTCTGCAAGGAAAGGTCGCATCGATTAAATGCTTCATAGCGTAATTATCTGACAAATGCCGACCCATGAACAAATTATTGCACAAAGGGGTTGCATTTCACTGGGATGACGAGTGTCAGTCAGCCTTTAACGAAATCAAACAATACTTGGCTTCGTCACCAGTATTGGCACCACCTAGACTAGGAGTGTCGTTCTACTTATACATCTTAGCTACTGAGGTGGCACTGGGTGCCATGCTAGCCCAGAAGAATGAACTTCATAAAGAAAAGGCCACTTATTATCTTAGTCGCACCCTGGTCAGTTACAAACTTAACTATGCATACGTTGAGAAACTCTGCTTGGTAGTGGTGTTTGCTACCAAAAATCTACGCCACTACATGTTGAGCAACACTACGTATGTTGTGTCTAAGGAGAAGCCATTGCGATACATGATGATTCGTACTTATCATAGTAGTCGCATGATTAAATGGATCATGTTGTTGATAGAATTTGACATAGAGTTTATTGGACAAAAATCTATCAAAGGACAAGTCATAGCCGATCAACTAGCAGAGGCTCCTCTTGAAGACGATCAGCCTCTGGTCATAGAACTACCCGATGATGGGGTCTTCCATGTCTTAGAATCGCCAGATTTTGATGAGCCTGAGTCACAAGCCGACATAACCCTATTTTTTGATGGTTCTAAATGTGAGCAAGGTGGTGGCACGAGAATTGTATTCTTCACACCGTAAGGTGCTCCAATGCACCTGTCATTTAAATTAAACTTGCAGTGCACCAAAAATAATGCAGAATATGAATCCTTGCTCCTAATTCTTCAGACAGCAATCACCATGAACATCAAATGACTAAACATCTTTGGTGATTCGTTGTTAATAGTCAATCAATTCAAAGGGGTATATCAATGCAAATGCCTAGTTCTAAAGGCCTATAAAGCCCTTGTGGACAAATTCCTGGAAAAACTTGAGTGGTATGACTGATGAGTATCGTTTAATTCATCATTTGATCATTATTTATCAATCCGAGCAGGTGTCCTAAGGCTGTTTACGATAGTCAATTCAGGCAGGTGTAAGACACTCCATTCAGAAAATGGCTTTATTGGTAGAATAGTTAGTGTTTGCTGGGGGTTCTTCTATCACTCTAAACCCTATAACTTGAAATGAAACTAAATTATGCTTGCTGAAATAAAACTGCAGAAATGAAATGACAGTGAAAGAAACCTATTTACTCTTGCTGAATCTGAAAATGCACTCAAAAACTGAAGCAAAATTGCTGAAATGAAAGTTGCTGAAATTAGAATTGCAGAAAATAAACTTAACTATCTTGCAAAATAAAAGAACAGATCTAGAAATAAACTCAAAAATGAAAGTGTAACTACAAATTCTAAAACTGGAAATAAATTCAGCAAAATAAGAAAATGCAAAAAAAATGACAGGTTTCCTGTTATTCTGCTGCAGACAAAATTGAACAAGAAAACCTGGTATAAACCTTCTTCTGCTCCTGGGAGTGGCCCTTGATCCCTGGTTCAGAAGAAGGTGAAGAAGTAGCTCTGGTGTTCTACTTAATCACTCCTTCAATCATAAAGTGAAATTGACAAAAAAACTGCACTTTTTATTGATTTAAAAACATGTAGGAAAATTCTGCATATTATTGCTACTGAAATCTGATTTCACAATATTCATAATTACACTAATTGCAATCCTAATTCTTCCTACATATCTCAACTCAGATGGGAGCTAGTTATTTATATTAAAAATAGCTAAATCAGATGTGGAATGATTCAAATTCAGGCATTTTAGGAATGCTGTTAAAACTGCATTCCTAAAATGCAGAATATGGTTACATATGAAATCTATTCATTGCACACTTGTTGGAGGTCTTCTGCATTGAAAAAGATGCATAACAGATTTACATAGCTATCCTTATCATTCTCCTACAATTTTCTGTCTTTCCTGAGTTGTTCTGGTCAAAACTGTGCATTTCCAGTTATTCCGGAGCAGTCCTGTTATTTCGGAGCAGAATCCCTGTTTTTTCCAAAGCAGCGCCAGAATGACTGTTTTCAACATTGTTTTTGGTTCTTTTGCCGAGAATTGGGTGGACCAGACTTATAAGTCTTTCAATAACCTGTTCACATGCTTTCCTAAGTTGAATTTGACCAAATCCCAAGCCTTGCAAATCTGGCTGGAATTTGTCCAAGTCAAAACAGTCAAAAATAGTTTTGCACAGCTTGCAATTTTGACCTATTTTTAGTGCTATTTTCTGCATTTGACAACTTCAGAGAGCATGATATGAATGATATATATTCCACACATGATTGCACTTAACACATTTCACAATAAATCATTATTTATCAACAAAACTTATGCAGAAAATTAGTAAAAACATAATATTATGCTTCTAAACAATCAAATATGTAAATAGTAGTAAATATTGCATTTCATCAGCAAAATTAACATTAAAACATATCAAAAAGGTCTACTAAGGATGTCAAAAATAATAAAAAATGAGGCAATATTTGGCCTCATCATCCCCCCCAACTTATTCTGATGCATGTCCTCATGCATTCTGTGAGGCTACAATAGAACAGAGATCCTTGTCCATAACTTTTTCTTGGTAGCTGAACTTTGGACCAAGAATCTTGTAAAACCCTCTGATTTCTTTTATCTGCTTGAGCCATGCCTGAAATTGATTGTCTGGCTGGGGGTCTTCATCAAAAAACCATGGAACAGGGGTGATTACAATAGGCAATCTGTATCTTAATCCTATCCACTGATGTTGCAACTGCTGAATAACTTGCATGATACCTTCAGCTCTTATTTTTGAGCACTGCAAGTTATGGGGGGAGATAGGTTCTTTCTTCTGCAAGGAAAGAGGTAACTCACCCCAACGATTTCTACAGGCTGCTAAGGCACTATTAAAATGCTGGTGAATAAAATTCTGAACATCAACTAAACATCTCTGAAGATTTGTTTCATAAAGTTTTCTCATATTTTCTTCTCTCATCATAGTGAAATGTTGATTGGCTGCACCCCTGTAATCACCATGCATTGGCCTCAGATACAGTGCTGCATTTGCCTCATTATCCTTAATCATCTGCTTCTGTTGTTCCCAATATTCCTGATTTTGTAGAGTGGACAGGAAAGCTCTTAACTGAATATCCCCTGTAAAAATGTGAGGTAGGAATGTGTCATCCTCAGGCATAAAGAAATTATGTAGGAATAACTCACACAGCAGATTTTTTTGTTCTGTTGGGCTGTGCAGGTAGGTATCCACAAATTCTTCAGGATTTTCCATTTTGTATGGCAAATTAGAGTGGATTCTCATAATTTGCCAACGGATAAATCTTTCCCTAAGGATTAAGGTGTAAAACCTTGCAGGTCTTCTACACTGGACTAAACACTCTGCATTCTGACAGAGATCCTGCACTTGGTTTTTCAATTTGGTTATTTCTGCCTCTTTAGCCTCACATTTTTCCTCCAAAGGTTTCAAAGCTAAAACCTTTTCTTCCAACCTTTGGCATTTCATCATCCACTTTGATAAATCTGCATTATATTCTTCAAGTGGAACCATAAGGGGATTGCGAACAAAGTTGTCGCATTTGAGGAACAATATGAACTCGTACTTCTTTATCGATCATGTCAATCTCGACGTAATCTGTTTGTGTTTCCTTTTCTTCTATTTCTCGCCATAGGTAATTCAAGTTTGAATTCCCATGTCTCGTGTGACTATGAGAGGTTCATATAGTTCTATATCTCAGAGTAGGAATTGAGGAGATCAGAAGTTGTTCCTGTCCTCGTTCTCCTTCAATATCCATTATAGGTTCTTCCTTGATTGGTGATTCTACTTGCTCGTGCATTGTTGCTAATTCCAACAAGATGTCAGCCATTTGAGTGTCATGTATACTTTCATCAGGTTGTGGCTCTAAAGATGCAATTTTTGCTTTTAAACCTGCCACTTCCTTTTGCAACATTGCAATCATTTGATCTTTTTCTAAAATAGAAGCTTCACACTTCTCTATCCATCCTGTTTGTGTTTTTACCACACTTCTTGCTGCCAATAGCTGTAGTTGGATATCTTCTTCTTCATCTGCTTCTTCTTCTATTTCTGATTTTTCTCCTGTCTCTGACTCTTCTTCTGCCTCTGCCTCTTCCTGAGAATCGGAATCTGAATAATCCACCAAGATCACTGCAGGGCTGGATTTAGGTTCTGTTGATTCTACAGGTTCTGGTGATTCTGCAGGTTCTGGTGATTCTGCAGGTTCTGGTGATTCTGGAGGTTCTGGCTCTGTTGCTACTGCCTCTTGACCTCCTTGGTAAAATGATGTTGTATCCTTTTGAATTCTTGCAGACCTTCGTAAGGTTTGAATAGGAGATTTTATTTTTCCTATTTTGGGCATTTTCTGAACAGCTTCTTCTGGTTCTGCATCATCAGAGCTATTGGACTGCAACACAGTTACGTCTGCTAAAAATGACACCTTTCTAAATTTTTTAGCAGAGTCTATTTTAGCATGCTTTTATCTTTGCCTTCTAGTTCTAGAAGAGGGAGGTCCCTGTGGAGAGGATGAACCTGCTTTTTGGATAGACTCTGTTTCAACCACTGGCTCAGACCTAGGGCTTTCAACTTGTTCTGCAGACTTAGGGCTTTCAACTTCTTCTGTTTCATCTGCAAATGCAAAGCTTCTAGTTTCGTCCCATGGAGCAAAGAATCTGTCAAAGCTCTGTAAATTACCCCTAAAGTGATGTTTACAAATTATTTTTATCAAACCATGATGCCTAGGGGTTCCTTTTCCTTCCTGATATTTCTTGGCCATAGTTTTTAAATCTTCATAAAAATACAGGGGAAAATTAACTTGGAATTCAGGGTTTGTGTGGCCATATCTCAAATAAATTAAAATTTTCATATGATGCCCTGATAAAACAAACAGACTCGACCTTCACAAGTGATAAATCTAATCATCCATTCAGCTACTTCATCCCAAGGAGATTCCGGACTTTCCCTTTTAACTCCTTTACAAACATTTTTGCTCATGACATATTCAATCGGTTTATCGTTTTCGCCCCTAAACTGGTTGGCCAATTCACTTAAGGTATTTCTAGCTATTTTCCCAAGATTAATTCCTTGCAAAGGAAATTCAGTAATTTGGCTCAAAATGTCTGGAGTTACCTGGATTGTCATGCCATTGATGTTGATTCTGTTGTTTCTGAAGGTTCGTGCAAATTCTGCAGCCAACCCTTCGGAGTTCCCATCAAATTTTTGCAGAAACGGCATCAAACCAGCATCGGTGAAAATCTGCAGCAGCGTAGAATTTTCTAGTATGAAACTGGCATTTTTTGGTTCGCTCCTGTTCTTCCTGCCACCCATTTTTCCTTGTTCTGTTCGCAACTATGTTTCGAAAGCGCTGGAATGACAGTCTTAGCATGCATGCACTGGAATGACAGTTCTATCGTACATGCATTGGAATAATAGTTCGTGCGTCGGAACAGAGCATGTAAAACCGACTTGTTGATTCATTATTTTTAAAACCGGTGGAATATGCTGACAACGCGGAAAAAATTAATGCCAATGCAGATTCACGATTACGGTTTGCTGAGTTGGCATCCATGAATTTGATGTGAATTTTTCAAGGCAAACAAAATCTGTTTTCGGTGTGCTTTGAGGCGTGTGCCATGATTACGCGTATCACGAAATTATGATATCTAAATATCATAAATTTCAAAAATAACGTGTTCCATAATCGTTTGCCACGTGTCCCTGCATGAATTTTTTAAGAAACGTCAACTTATTCCGATGCACTGCGCACATGTCGTTATTTTGTCGTTCGGAGCATATCTGTCAATTCTCATTCCGAAGCACAACTGTCATTACCCATTCCAGAGCACAACTATTACGGAGCTTTTGCTATTCCGAAGCAGTGGTTATTCGGAAGCAAAATTCATTCTGAAGCATATGTCATTCCGGAGCATATGTCATTCCCCCCTTTTCATTGACTAATTTAGACATCCCCAATTTATACCTTATGAATGCTTTGAATGCTAATCAAGTGAATCTATACACTATATACTTTAACTATTTACAATATTTAAAATGTAAAGAAACACATACCTGTCTTGACTACCTTTCTACATTTCATACAATTGATTAGCTTTGTCGTTTGTCTGTTGACAAGTGCAGTAATGTAATCCTGAAAAACACAAACAAAATGGGTGATGGCAATGACAACAATGGTGAATGACAATGGCGGAAAATGTATGGTGATGGAATGAATTGCGATGGAATGGATAGTGATGAAATGGATGGTGATGGAATGGGACTTAGTAAACATGCCAGATAACTGGTTTTCATGTAAACTAAATGTTTTTTTTTTTTTTGACAAAAACTATACTACTGCTGCTTTAGTGGAAGAAGGGAATTCTTCCATTAAATGCACATCCAAGTGCTCTATTTGTTTCAAAAATTCATTTTTAGTTAGTGGCTTATGGTAAATCCGGAGACGATGTCCATTAACCACTAACTTCCTTCGCGAATCATCAATTGGTGAGAGACGAACTGCTCCATTCGAGAAAACCTCTTCAATCTGGTATGGTCCAAGCCACCTTGTTTGCAACTTCCCAGGAAAATCTTCATAACGGGAGTCAAACAGTAATGCCCAATCCCCTTGCTGGAATTTTCGTTCTTGGATATGCTTATCATGCCAGATTTTGCGTTGTGCTTGAATCATATCGTTTTGATGCAAAGCGTCTCTTCGTATTTCATCCAATGCATTGAGTTGCAGGATCCGGTCCTTTTGTGCCTGTGACAAATCAATACCAACTTCCAAAGCAGTTCGAAGAGTTAGTAATTCAAATTCAATGGGCAAAAGGGGTTTTTTACCATAAACTAATTCAAAAGGGGTAAATCCCATAGTGGATTTCCAAGTAGTGTTATAAGCCCAAATTGCTTCAGGTAACCTTTCTACCCAATTCCTTCTATGAACTGCTACATTTTTGGTCAATATTTTCTCTAATTCCCTATTTGTCACTTCAACTTGACCATTGGCCTGTGGATGATAAGGAGAGGACTTCCGTGCTTGATTTCATATAATTTTACAAAGGCTTCAACAACCTTTGAAATAAACTGAGGTCCTTGATCAGAAGTAATAGATTGTGGGGCTCCAAATCGCAGAAAAATCTGTGAATACAGAAAATCAGCCACTTTGTCTTCTTGGGCATGCTTAAAGGCACGGGCTTCTGCCCATTTGGTTACATAATCAACACATCCTAGGATGTGCACATTCCCTTGGGAGGGTGGATCAATAGGTCCTACAAAATCTAACCCCCACCTCTCAAACGGTTCTACACCTAATTGAGGCTGTAAAGGCATTTCATTTTTGAAAGTAGGCTTACCCATTCTTTGACATGCATCACAATTTCTAATATACCTTTTTACATCTTTATGCAATGATGGCCAGTAGTAACCAGTACCCAAAATCTTTCGAATGGTATGTTTTACTGAATAATGCCCTCCTGAAGGTTCATCATGACAGGCTCTCAAAATGTCATATATCTCATCCTTACGAACACACCTGCGTAAAACATGATCAGGACTGCATTTAAACAATATTCCTTTTATCCATTCAAAAGAAGAGCTTTGCTTGATTAACTATTTTTTTTGTTTTGAGGTAAAATGAAGTGGAATCTTCCCTGTAGCTAAATAATTAGCTATATCCGCAAACCATGGAGTTTGAACAGAGACAGCAAACAATTTTTCATCAGGGAATGCGTCTTCAACTAGTTCTTCAGTTTCTGCATTTGGCAATCTTGACAAGAAATCTGCCACTACATTAGCCTTTCCTGGTCTATTTACTATAGTAATATCAAATTCCTGCAGTAAAATCAACCAGTGAATAATTCGTGCACTAACCAAAGGCTTATTCATCAAATATTTGATAGCAGCATGATCTGTATGGATGAATACAGGGTATCCTGTGATATAGTGTTGAAACTTGTTAATGGCATATACTATAGCTAAGAATTCCTTTTTAGTTGTAGTGTAATTATTTTCAGCTCCTGTCAAGTTTTTTCTAATATAATAAATGGCAAAGTGTTGTCCATTTTCAATCTGCCCTAGTGCGGCTCCAATAGCAGTATTGGAGGCATCAGCCTGAATATGAAAGGGCAGCCCCAAGTTAGGTCCTCTTAGTACTGGTGGATTGGTTAGCTTTTCTTTCAAAGCTTCAAAGGACTTGTGGCAATCATCAGACCATACAAATTCAGAATATTTCATTAATAATGCAAACATTGGATTAGCAATGGTACTAAAATCAGTAATGAATCTACGATAAAAGCCAATATGTCCTAAGAAACTACGGACATCAGTTTGAGATTTCGGAGGAGGAAGACTCTTGATGACCTCTACTTTCTTAGGATCAACCTTAATACCGTGAGCAGAGATATGATGTCCTAAAACAATTCCTTCCTCCATCATCAAGAAACATTTTTCAGGATTAAGAGATAAATGATATGCTTCACAGCATATTAGAACCTTTTCAAGTTGCTCTAATGTATACTCAAATGTGTCACCAAACACTATGAAATCATCCATGTAAATCTCTACACTCTCATTGGTTAAATCAGAAAAAATGGCCAAGACAGCTCATTGAAATGTTGCTGGTGCATTACATAATCCAAAGGGTAATACTCTATAAGCAAATGTCCCCCAAGGACATGTGAAAGTTGTTTTTTCCTGGTCTTCTGGTGCCACTTGGATCTGGTTATACCCACTAAAACCATCCAGAAAACAGAAATATTTCTTACCAGCAAGAGTGTCCAGCACTTGGTCTATAAAGGGTAATGGAAAGTGGTCCTTATGTGTGACTTTGTTTAATTCCCTATAATCCACACACACTCGCATCTTTCCATTCTTCTTAGGCACAATAACTAATGGAGAAACCCATTGACTGTCTGAAATTGGATAAATGAATCCTACTTCCAACAATTTTTCAATTTCTTCTTTAACAATGTCTTTTAAAGCAGGATTCGGACGTCTCGCGGTTGTCTAACTGGTTTGACATCCTCGGTGTATATCCTATGTGTGCATACATCAGGGTGGATTCCAACCATATCCGTATAATTCCAAGCAAAAGCTTGAACATGTTTCTGCAAAACAAGTAAATAGTTTGGCTTCTTGATCGTCAGTCAACCAACTGTTAACATTTACAGGTTTTCCTAGTTGAATTTCAATTTGCTTGACTCTGGGATAAACAGAGTTAACATGTTCATATTTGCTTATCAAAGCATTTAAAGGACAATGATGTGGTTGCAGATCATGAAATACTCTTGATTCTGAGTTAAATGCAATACCTGATGGAAGCATTGGTATAGGACAGGTGAAAGAAGTCAAAAGATGATGATGCCACCCATGTGGCAATGTAAAGGAACTTTCATGAAGTGGAATAGATGGTAAATGTTCAGCAACTTGTTCATCATCTTTCCATAATAGGCGATTGACCAGAACTTGGTCATCCCTGAGGCCTTCTTCATGCAATGTATTCACCAATATCTGTTTCATGTTCAAAAATTTCTCTTTGGTGAATTCAATTCTTCAATGTGTTCCTATACTACAATGGTGGCAAGGGTAACAAGAGGCTCCTGTTCTTCATTGGACTCAGGATACCATAACTGTCCAAAAAATTTATATGATGGTTTAGCAGGTGGATACAAAGAAATTTTCTTAAGATCTACTCCATTTGAAATAGTCATTTCTCTTGATCTACAGTCTATGAAAGTGGCTGCAGTAGCAAGCCAATGTCGTCCCAGGATGATAGGATAGCCATTAGCTGTACTCCTAGGTTGTAATACTAGGAAATCTACAGGGTATTCCCAAGAAGATACTTCAATGGGAACATCCTCCAAAAGTCCTTCTAGTTTGGCAACTGACCTATCTGCCATTTCTAAAACTATGGCTGTAGGACTCAAATCAGTGAGCTGCAATTTCTGCATAATATCTTTGGTCATGACATTAATTTCAGCTCCTAAATCAATAAGTACATTGGGAATTTGAACCAATCCTATAGTAATGGTGATTACTGGACTTCCTGGATCACCATATTTGGGAGGTACTAATTTCCCAGAGAGAAGATCAGCCAAATTTCCATCCACTTATACAGTTTGTGGAAAGGCTTTCTTCTTCTTGCCAGGTTTCCTTATGCATAAATCCTGAATGGTTTTCTTAATCAATGGTACATCCTTGATTGCCTGCAACAGAGGAAGTGAGATTGACATTTTCTTTAATTCCGTGATTAACTCTGATTCAGGGGTAGTGATGGGATGATCAAACCTTTCAGGAAATGGTAAATCTGATGTGACATGTTCAGATTTTCTTTGTAAGTTTTCTGCATTCCTTTGCTCTGATTGTATTTTTTTTTTACTTGAAATTTCTGGAATTTCTTCAATCGTAGGTGGAGCGAGGTCAGGTAAGACCTTCCCTAAGCGTAATTGGATGTTACCACAGTCAATTACATGAACTGCAGCAGTATCTTCAGACTCAGCCTCATAAACAGGGGTTGTTTGTCTGACATTATTGGGGTTAGTCACAGGCTGAGCTGGGAGTGGAGGTTGTCTTACTGGTTGTGCTTGTTGATGTTGTGTTCTTCCCTAAAAATTTGGATTAGGAGCTGGCAGCAAATTTTGAGTTTGCCCTGGATACCTTTGCTGTCCTTGATGGGACTGATATTGCTGGCCTTGATAAGGTTGATATTGTTGTGGTAGAAATGGCTGTCCTTGATATTGCTTTCCCCATATTTGTCCTTGTTGTGTCCATTGTGGAGGCATGGTATGCCAAGGTGGGTTCATCCATCCAGATTGTGACCAATCTGGAGGAGATGTCCAAGGTTGGTTCCAAGGTTGTGCGAAGCTTCCGCTCGTCCCCATGGCATATTCATATTCCAAGGAGATTGTCCCCAGCTTGGAAATCTAGGAGCATTGGGATATTGTGCATAACCACCACCGGGTCTTTGCCCAATAGCATTGAGTTCTTCTGCTTGGGTGCCCAAAATAGATTTTAGATGAGGCAACAAAAGGCATTTATCTCGTTGAATGTTCCTTGGAACAAATTCCACAAATAGAAGTTTTGTTTAGGGGGCAATCCCGCAAGGCATGCTTACTCCTACACCTTGGGCAATAAATTGCTAAAGGTGGTGTAGAATTATTTCTTGTGTTTTTCTCACCTAATGCAGTATTAAGTTGAACAAGGATATCAGTTTTTAAATTGGCCATTTCCTCCATCAACTATTTCATACCATTATTGCCAAAATTCTTTTTCTTTCTTTGTTGGTGAGTATGGGAATAATTTTTGCATAACTCCACAATCTCATCAAGGTCAAGTTGATCTATGTCTCCTTTTCCCATTAAATCTAACACTTCCCTAGATTCATCCTGTAATCCTCTTAAGAGAATAGGCTTTAAGAAATCAGGCTCTACAGCACCACACCTCTTTTGGAAAAAGGCAAAGCGACCAAGATAATCTTTTAAACTCTCATCCTCTTCTTGCTTGATTCTAAACAACTCATCTTTCCTGTTTCTTACTCTACAATAATCCTGATATTTATTTAAGAATGCAGTCTCCATCTCATCCCAGGTAGTAATTGAGTTAGGTTCAAGATTGCTCATGAACCATCGGAGAGCAACGTCCTTAAGTGTAGAAGGAAACAACTTCAATTTCTGATTATCATTTATGTAGTCATAAGTCTGACATAACACTTTGAATTCAAACAGAAATTGATCAGGATCTTCTGCAACAGTTTCCCTAAATATTGGCAATATAGATGGGGAGATTGTTTTCATGGGGGCATCTAGAAGTGGATCCAACCGAATAGGATATTCAAAAGTTTTAGGAGCATCATCAGGATCAATATATCCACCTCACGTCGTCGCTGCAGCCCATAGTTGTCTTCTTTCTAAAGGATGTCGGAAATAGTTTAGTCAGAGGGGAGTGTTTAGCAACTAGTGCTTCAAAAAGCTCCTTTTCTAATTTTTCCAACAATTCTTCTGATGAAGGTATGTCTGGATTTTCCTCAATGATGTAAAATGAAGGCAATTCTTCATCGAACCGAGTAGGTCTCTTTGGTGGCTCGGAGCCACTTCGGATAAACCTCCCTCTTTCGTCTCTCAGCCTATGCATTCATACACATTTACTAAACAAACTGTAGAATTTACAAGAACTATTTTCTCGTATCCAGCCTACGCTTCTTGACCTACTTAGATTTGACTAACAACACCATGATCCCCGGCAACGGTGCCAAAAATGATGAGTGTCGTTTAATTCATCATTTGATCATTATTTATCAATCCGGGCAGGTGTCCTAAGGCTGTTTACGATAGTCAATTCAAGCAGGTGTAAGACACTCCATTCAGAAAATGGCTTTATTGGTAGAACAGTTAGTGTTTGCTGGGGGTTCTTATATCACTCTAAACCCTATAACTTGAAAGGAAACTAAATTATGCTTGCTGAAATAAAACTGCAGAAATGAAATGACAGTGAAAGAAACCTATTTACTCTTGCTAAATCTGAAAATGCACTCAAAAACTGAAGCAAAATTGCTGAAATGAAAGTTGCTAAAATTAAAATTGCAGAAAATAAACTTAACTATCTTGCAAAATAAAAGAACAGATCTAGAAATAAACTCAGAAATGAAAGTGTAACTACAAATTCTAAAACTGGAAATAAATTCAGCAAAATAAGAAAATGCAGAAAAATGACAAGTTTCCTGTTATTCTCACTGTGCATGCAACTGAACAAGAAAACCTGGTATAAACCTTCTTCTGCTCCTGGGAGTGGCCCTTGCTCCCTGGTTCAGAAGAAGGTGAATAAGTAGCTCTGGTGTTCTACTTAATCACTCCTTCAATCATAAAGTGAAATTGACAAAAAAATTGCACTTTTTATTGATTTAAAAACATGCAGGAAAATTCTGCATATTATTGCTACTGAAATCTGATTTCACAATATTCATAATTACACTAATTGCAATCCTAATTCTTCCTACATAGCTCAACTCATATGGGAGCTAGTTATTTATATTAAAAACAGCTAAATTAGATGTGGAATGATTCAAATTCAGGCATTTTAGGAATGCTGTTAAAACTGCATTCCTAAAATGCAGAATATGGTTACATATGAAATCTATTCATTGCACACTTGCTGGAGGTCTTCTGCATTGAAAAAGATGCATAACAGATTTACATAGCTATCCTTATCATTCTCCTACAATTTTTTGTCTTTCCTGAGCTGTTCTGGTCAAAACTGTGCATTTCCGGTTATTCCGGAGCAGTCCTGTTATTTCGGAGCAGAATCCCTATTTTTTCCAGAGCAACGCCAGAATGACTGTTTTCAACATTGTTTTCGGTTCTTTGGTCGAGCATTGGGTGGACCAGACTTATAATTCTTTCAATAACCTGGTCACACGCTTTCCTAAGTTGAATTTGACCAAATCCCAAGCCTTGCAAATCTGGCTGGAATTTGTCCAAGTCAAAACAGTCAAAAATAGTTTTGCACAGCCTTGCAGTTTTGACCTATTTTTAGTGCTATTTTCTGCATTTGACAACTTCAGAGAGCATGATATGAATGATATATATTCCACACGTGATTGCACTTAACACATTTCACAATAAATCATTATTTATCAACAAAACTTATGCAGAAAATACAAAAAATTAGTAAAAACAGAATATTATGCTTCTAAACAGTCAAATATGTAAATAGTAGTAAATATTGCATTTCATCAGCAAAATTAACATTAAAACATATCAAAAAGGTCTACTAAGGATGTCAAAAATAATAAAAAATGAGGCAATATTTGGCCTCATCAATGACATCGAGGCACTCCCTCAATCATCGAATCATTTTGCGGACACAATGGCCTCCTTGGGGTCACTAATCCCGCAAGACCTTTTCGATGATATAACAACCATTCAAGTCAAAACCTTATCGCAACCCGTGATGGAGTGCGCAAGCTCAGACTTGACGCTAGGAATCCACATGATCCAGATTGAACCATCTTCGAATAAGTTCTTTCGAATCTGAGATTGTCTGAGACGTGCCAACTGGGGGTCCTTGTTTTCCCCCACTCCCACTAATAGCAACACAACGCTATTATTACAAGTTCTATCCCATTCAACATTTGTTAGGGAAGAACTTCAAAAGGGATTGGCTGTTCATACTGTCAAGGTTTCTGATCAACAAGACTGGTATTTACCCATTAGAGACTACCTCAAGTTAGGTAATCTTCCCTTTGGATTGACGCACACCGCAAAACGAACATTCAAGCAAAAAGCGGCTAAGTATGTCTTGATAGGAGACATTTTGTATCGTCGTAGCTATGACGGAATTCTTCTTCATTTTTTGGACCAGCAAGAGTCCACTTGGGCGATCTCCCAAGCGCACGATGGTACATGTGGTGGCCACTTTAGTGGTATGGCCATTGCAAAGCGCATTCTTCGCATGGGATATTATTGGCCATCTTTAGAGCGAGATTGTTGTGCATATGTCAATAAGTGCATGAAATGTCAACATCATGCCAATTTGATGCACGTACCTTCCCAGGCCTTGCAGGCAGTCCAGTCTGCTTGGCCATTTTCACAATGGGGCTTCGATCTAATTGGAAAGATCTCCCCTGCATCATCAGGCCGTCACACGTTTATCATAATGGCCACAGAGTATTTTACTAAATGGGTGGAAGCAATTCCGTTAACTTCTATGATAGGACCCCGCATTGTGGAGTTCATCTTGCATAACATCATATGTCATTTTGGTATTCCATCCAAAATAATCTCGGATAATGGGCCATCATTCAAGAACAAAGACGTGCGTGCTTTGACCACAAAGTACAAAATTCAGCACAACTTTTCAACACCCTATTATCCGCAAGCAAATGGGCAAGCAGAGGCATCAAACAAAATGCTAGTCACCATCCTTAAAAATATGGTCGTAGACAGTCATAAATATTGGCACATCCAAATCCCACTTGCCCTTTGGGCTTATTGCACTAGCATTCGAACGCCAACTGGGGCAACTCCATTTTCGCTGGTGTATGGCTCAGAGGCAGTAATGCCTCTTGAGTTGGAAATTCCTTCCTTGCGCATATCAATGCAGGAGTTCATCGATGATGACACTGCGTGGCAGGCCCGATTAGACCAACTTACGTTGCTTGACGAATGACGCGTTAATGCTCTCGAGCACTTACGTATCTACCAAGAGCGGCTTAAGAAAGCTTACAACATGAAAGTTCACCTAAGGGACTTTTGGGTTGGTGATTTGGTTTTGAAGGAAAACCAATAGAACTCTAATTTGCCGTCCCACCTAAGGGACAAGTTTGTGGCAAATTGGTTAGGTCCATATGTCATTGATAGCAAAATAGGACCCGAGACGTACCGGCTAGCTTCTCTTGACGGTATCAAGGAAACAGAACCATTGAATATCAGTCATTTGCGACCATTTTATGTATAAGAGAGCCATGTCCCAAAAATGCTCCAAGGATCCATAAAATCACTTGGTCAAAAACACAAAAGCTCCAAGGATTATCGCAATCACTTGGTCAAACCAAAAAAAAAAAGCTCCAAGGATTATCGCAATCACTTGGTCAAAACCCAAAAATCTCCAAGGATTATCGCAATCACTTGGTCAAAACCCAAAAAGCTCCAAGGATTATCGCAATCACTTGGTCAAACCAAAAAAAGCTCCAAGGATTATCGCAATCACTTGGTCAAAACCCAAAAAGCTCCAAGGATTATCGCAATCACTTGGTCAAAACCCAAAAAGCTCCAAGGATTATCGCAATCACTTGGTCAAACCAAAAAAGCTCCAAGGATTATCGCAATCACTTGGTCAAAACCCAAAAAGCTCCAAGGATTATCGCAATCACTTGGTCAAAAC
Source organism: Wollemia nobilis (assembly GCA_028583015.1). Classification (NCBI taxonomy): domain Eukaryota; kingdom Viridiplantae; phylum Streptophyta; class Pinopsida; order Araucariales; family Araucariaceae; genus Wollemia; species Wollemia nobilis. Next base: position 20,565,081 of record JAQPPZ010000521.1, read on the forward strand.
CCAAAAATCTCCAAGGATTATCGCAATCACTTGGTCAAATCAAAAATGCTCCAAGGATTATCGCAATCACTTGGTCACCCCAAAAATGCTCCAAGGATTATCGCAATCACTTGGTCACCCCAAAAGCTCCAAGGATTACCACAATCACTTGGTCAAAACATCAAAAGCTCCAAGGATTATCGCAATCACTTGGTCAACCCAAAAAGCTCCAAGGATTATCGCAATCACTTGGTCACCCCAAAAGCCCCAAGGATTATCGCAATCACTTGGTCACCAAAATGCTCCAAGGATGTCCACAATCACTTGGTCAAAAATCAAAAATAATCAAAAACAACAAAAATTTGCATCTCATTTCTAAGCATACTCAAACTCATCAATAGAGAGCTCTTCTCGTACCTCATATTCATATTCACAAAAATCAATACATCAAAAATACAAAAATATGTAGCTGCATTAAGCATTGCATCCGTACATTGCATATTTGTGGTCGTACAGGTCAAAGGCACCATAGGTTGTAATTGCTCTGCTAGTCCATCTTGTTCCACACTGTTCCATTTTACAAAAACAACGAAAACACCATGCATTGCTTTTTACCACACTAGAGTCAGTGGTCTTTTAATGTATTAAAAGTTTTCGTGATTCAGTCATCATTTTCCTCTTTAGCCATGTAATGTATCAAGTCAGACAGATTTTACGAAGGTAGAGTTAAACTTGAAATACACCTTGTTACGTAACATCCCAACACACATAAAAACACATAAAACAATTCCTAAGTTGTGTGAACGAAAGATGAAACCTACACAGTAATCCAGGTCACCAAAAGCGAAACGGTTATCTTGCTCATCCCCCTGTGCGAATGACCCCAAGAATGTTGAGAGTTGGCAAAAGGACAAGCATCCTCCCTACCCAATTCCTTAAGAATCCCTAGTTCTCAATAATGGCAAAACATCAAAAATTTGCAAAATGTCAAAAATCAAATATTTGACATCTTACAGTGCACAAATCAAAGGGCACAAACGATAGTGATTTTCATCACTCCATGTCCCCAATCCCTTGCTCAAAAGAAAACAAATCAAAATAAACAGTGATCTTATCACTACAAACGAGCAAGTATCCCAATACAATTGAAGAAAAGAAGGGAGTTGAACTTGAATCCCTGGAACTCTTAGCATTCTAAAAGGTCATAAGGCAAGCCTCAGTACCGATTTGGTTGATAGCCTATCGATAACTGGCGGTAAACCTCTCGCATGACGATATATCTGTCACATTAACTTGCATACAGATCAATGTTTGCATGTGGATGAGCTAGCTTACGGCATCCTGGATAACACCGCAGATTAATCTAACTGAATACAACAAAGGAGTTAGTGGAGCTAATTAGGTGATCCTCAGTACAGGTTCGGTTGAAAGCCCATCTGGCACTGGCGGTATCCTGATAAATACCACAATAATGAACTCAATTGCACACACAGGGATGTGAAATAGCTTGGTCAAAAACAAGTCTGATTAATACCTTGTTCAAAAGTCTTGTACGACAAAGTACAGTCGTCGCTAGTGAGTTAAAACCGTCTGAGTCTCAGAAAACCTTAGCTACATTTCTAAACCAACTGCGCTACCTCTCATTCTTACAATACCATCAAAAAATACACAAGAAAAGAAAAACCACAGTTACATATACAACGTCATGCATCATAACGATCGCAAAAAAAAAAAAAAAAAAAAAAAAAATAAATAAACAAAAATAAAAAGCATCCTAAAATAGTCTATGGTGCCATAGCCAAAAATCACAAATTCCATTCATCCATTTTGAATATCACATAAGAATCAAAAACATTTGCATTCATCATTTGCATAAGCATTCATCAAAATAAATAAACATGCATAGTCATTAGCCATCATGCATAAAGATCAAATCATCACATATGCGCAACCAAAACAAAACCGGTATATATATATATATCGTCAAAAAAAATGCCCGCAGGCTACAAAACTGGTCAAAAGACCCCGCAATCATATAACAAAACCCAACCTAAGGCGTCGACCACCATGATCACGCAGGATCGGTGCGATGGGAACTACCCCCCGTGGTATGGGTCCTATGGGACCCTGTAGGGCGGCTACTACTAGCCCCCGCATCACGCCTACTACCACCTCCCTCATCTAATCGCCTACGATGAGATGATGCTGACTGCTCAGTCGCACTATCCCTCATCCGACGTGAAGATCCACTACCCGAGGGCTCAGGTAGCCGCCCACCAAGGCGGATGACCTCCCTCTCCAAGTCTAGCCGATGCCGGAACCACTCTGCCTCCCGTCGATGATAGTACGATACTGCATCATCATGCTGTGCCAAAACCCTATCCCGCTCTGCTAGCTGGGCCCATAGGAGATCCCTCTCCCACAGCGCATCCCCCAGCTCCAGATCTCGCATCCGCAGCAGCTCTGTTAGTCGTGCATTTTCAGCACGTATCTTCGACTCCATCTCCTCTGTATCTGCCTGACGAACAGGACCCTCACGGAACTGCTACTGCTCCCACTGCTCCTCCACATCCTGCATGTCCGGCTGATCCGAAGCACCAAAATCAACATCCTCATTCCCCACATCCACCATGTCTGCATCATCCAACGGACCTCCCCAATCATCCCCTGCTGCCTCACCACCCTCCACTACCGCCTCTGCGCCTCCTAGTGGCCCCTCCCCTCTCCATCGTCGTAGCACCCACCACGAGTCATACTCAGTGGTAGTCCCGACGTCATCTACGTCCGGGACGTCAATCACCGCATCTGACTCCTCACCCAATGGCACGGTGACCGGTGGATCTAGAGCCCTCTCATCACCCCGATGTCGATAGACCACGGGCTCACCAGGAAACCCCTGGCGCACCCCAAACTGTCGTGTAACCCGGCTATATGAGAAAAACTCATGCTCGGTCCCATGTCACCCAATCAACCACCGCTCCCTACGTACCCGTCGGAGCCACTCTCCAGCCTCCGACCAGGCTGGACAGTCCCGATAAGGGCGCCAAACCACCTCCCCTGGAGTGAGCCGAGAGAAGGCATCAGTATAGTGCTCTACAGCACCTGCCCATCGTCGACTCTGCCCCTGCTCCGCAGACCGCCGCCACAAAACTGCATAGCCTATCTCCACATCATCCATCGCTGCCCGAGTCATCCATGGTAACCCGGTCGGCCTCTCAACTGCTATGTGCTACCAACCCCAGCACTGCAGCAGATAACTGCAGCTGACCCCCTTCCGCTGCCGACAGCGGACCCCATACAGCTCCCCGTAGAGCTGTGCCAACAATGTCTGTCCCCATCTCAAAATCAGTGGTGCCTCTATCGGGCACTCTACCAACTGCCACACCAAATCCAGCAGGTTCCACGGGAACCTCACGCTGGACGAATCAGGTAGAAGCATGTTAGAAATGAGGCCCATCAAGAATGCGTGCCTCACTCCTAACACCCCCCTCTCCTGCCACCAACCAACCAAAATCCCGCCAGCCTGGCAGTCCACCTCGGTTGTCTCCACTGGGTTCGTTACACCCGACCACCCCCCATGCCCAAAGCATCTCGTAAGTACAGCAGTCCGCTGATCGCACGACGATGTCCTAATGGGCAGTCCATCTATCGAAATCCGAAGCAACCGATAGACATCCTCCAAAGTCACAGTCATCTCCCCTGTCGGGAGATGGAACGTGTTGGTCCATGGATCCCAAAGTTTGATCAGGGCCGTCAGATAGGCCTGATCCGGGACCACAGGCTCCAGTCGAGACACCTGCTTGAGCCCAAGGGCATCAAGCCATTCCCAATCATCATCAGTCAGTGCACCCCGCGCCTCAGTAAAAGCAGCAGGTACACGATACCGGCTCCTAACCTGCAAAAGAAAACAATTCAACAAAAAAAATTAAAAATCATGGAAAAGAACTGTACAGCATAAAGAGCAAAAATTCAAATAAAAAAAAAAAAAAACAAATCTTCAGTTCCAAGGTTTCTAATCTTAACTGGTTAATTCAAAAACAACATAAAAAGAAAATTCAAAAACAAAAAAAAAAATACGTCTTAGGGTTTTACGTTCCGTTATCCTAGGGTTTAGTCGTAAGAAAAATTATTTACCTAGGTTTTACGTTACGTTTAATTGTACAATAAGTCTTAGTTGTCTTCAATCCAGTTTCAGGATTTAAGTTTTAAAACACATTTTGAAAAACAGCATCACAAAAACAATTAAATAAAACAAGTGCAAATTTAAACAAAAATAAACTCTAGGAGACACTTACAGGTTTCGCTTCGGCTCCGCCGCTCGAACTAGTTTGTGCACTCATGATGGCAAGGAAAATTTCAGCAGCGCTTCGCTTCACAGAATTACCTCCTCCTCCCAGAGCTCCAAAATCGCAAGAAAAAAATGACACAAATGAGCCCAAATTCAAGTTTTGGCCCTTAAATAGACCTCTGAGCTGGAATTCATCCTTGACTGGGACGAGCACTCTGGTTAGCGCTCGTCCCACCCAGGGACGAATTCTGCAGGTGGAATTCGTCCCACCCTGAGACGAATTCAGGCCAAAAATTCCAAAAACATCAAAAAAAGATAAAAAATGCACTAAAAACAAACAATAACTATGCCCGATAAGAGTGTTGTTGCACTTGACATCCCGGGCATACAAAATAGACGTTGGGGTCACAAAATTATCATTATCCTACTCCCTAAGAAGGCTACCATAGCCGGACCGCTCCACGGGAAGACGGATTTCCGACAATTTAACCCCCAAATGGTGTCACAAAAAACAACAAAAACAATAAAAAAAATGCAACACAAACAAATAGCAATAAGCATTGCCGGACACAAGTGCTCTTGCACTTAACCTCTGGGCAAAGAAATTAGATTTCGGGGTTCAAATTCTCACTCTCCTACTTCCCCAAGAAGGCTACCATAGCCGGACCGCTCCACGGGAAGATGGGTTTTCGATGATTTTACCCCATTACGGCATCACCAAAAGGGTTAACACCCACCAAAAATAGGTCCAAATGTTGGAAAAATTGCACATGCTAAACGGTAAACCCTCTAAAGGCCCCCTTGCACAAGTCATCTTGGGTCAAGCGACTCGTCGCTTTTCTCATGAAGGTCATTCCCTCATCGATTCGTCGCTTGAGGGGGTAGTCACACTTAGTCACCAATCAACAATCACACACCCAATTAAGGAAAACGACATGCATTCAAAGAATCATTGACAAAGACAATTACGCTCCTGCTTGGGGCAGTAAACAAGCAACAATCAAATCAATCAAACACTTGGCATTTCGTGAATCATGAACACAAGGTTCCCCTGAGGATAAAAGGTTGCGCCCTTTGCCTAATCATGACTGATCAATGTCCAAGCTCAAGTCACACCTCACCAAAACAGGTTAACACTTGAAATCAAACTCCTTAGCTCGTCAGAAGCAAGGATTCAAGAATGCATGCCCTTTCCATGCTTGGGGCATCAAAAGTTGGTTAGGTTACCAAGAAACCCTAATCATTAGTGCTTTGGTTATCTATTTTTGCTTGACGCTGTGCCATGCACAGCGCATCCCAAAAAGGGGCATCTGTAGACACCAAAACAGCACCAATCCGATTATGTGACTACAAACACTGATCGCTTTGACAAACATAGCCCCCAGGGCAACCCTCAGAGGTCAAACAGTGGTCCTAACCACTTTCATAGCAATTTTGTAAGGTCAAGAGGCAATTTGGTACATTTAGACACTTTGCTCAGTATTCGTCTCACCCAGGGACGAATACTAACTGGGATTCGTCTCACCCAGGGACGAATTCTGAAATCGTCTCTGGTAGGGACGAATTCCAAGTTTAACGGGCAAAAAGAAGAATGGCGCCAAGTGGCAGCCAAAGACAGTCAGTTGATGACTCCTGCCTCGCACGCGTGTGTGGGTGGGCAAATAGGTCGTTAGAGGACTGTCACAAGGGCAGTTATGAAAGCCCAAGTCATGGAGGACTCCCCTCCCTCATGGGAAGACATAACTGCCACATGGCACCTATGACCAACACATGGCACTTATGCTTCCCTCTCAAAAGAGACCCCATGGGTCTATAAAAGGTAGGACTTTTCTCACCCAAACATAGACAGATTGGAGGCGATTTTAAGCAATGAAGTGTTGTCCGATTGAATACCCACTTGCATCCTTTTGATTCACCTTCTCACATCCACTAATCTCTTTTGCAAGAGAGGTTATTGGGTGGCTTTTGGAGGCGTGGATCCAACCCAAATCCAACATTTGACCACCTTACACCACCAATTCGCAGACATCCCAATCCTAAGAGGTTTTGGGCCCATCCCTAGTGGATTGGCGTCGGAATCAAGTGCCAACGGTGGGAGGCCCACTTGGGCACCCCCGCACTTTCTAAGTTTTATTCTAAAGCATTCTAGATTATTTGTTCATGTTGCATCTTATGTTATTCTGTCTAGTTAACTCATAGCTTCAATTTCATAACATTTTGATCAGATTTTATCATGCCTTTTGTCGCTTTGTTGTCCTACTAACTTGCAGGTGGCGATATCGAATTCCCGAGGATAGAGGCCAAATTGGGAGAATCCGACCATCTGGGTCATCCCAAAATGGCCCCAATTACATAACCCCCCTATTTGCAGGTGTTTTGGAGGTCTCGGGAGTCGACATTGGAGCGGTGTCAGTTCGGCTTTTCCAACACAATAGAATTCGTCCCACCCAGGGACGAATTGCAGTCAGAATTCGTCCTGCCCAGGGATGAATTCCAGGTGAAGGCAGATTGGCCGACTGTCTCAGTGGCAATGGCCTTCTGGTAATATCTTCTGTCTTCTGTCAGGTTTTCAGGTCATTTGGACTCACTTTATTCACTGTTTCAGACAAATGTTTGTATGCATCTTTTGGCGATTTTAGAGAACAAACACTTCTTATGTGCAGCAGGTGCTACTGACATCTTCGTTGTTTCTTTGTTCGCAGGAGGAGCAGCAGAGGTCAAGGACTCATCAACATCAGCGATGGCATCGTCTTGGCCCGCCCATCTCAAGTGTGGGCACGCGAAAGAGGAACATTAAGTCTTGATTGTAATCAAATTCTTTTAACACTCCTAGCCCCTGAAAAGGGAGGAGGCATCTTTGTAACAGAGATCAAGAGAGCTTAATAAAAAGGGCTGTGTTTTCTCCATTTGCTTGTATCTCATTTCAATGCGTCTCTTTCATTTCATGCATTCTACATTTGTAGGACTTAAGCGTATTTGATTTTGAATGCATCGCAATTAGTGTTTCCTTTGCCCGAAATCTCGTGCTTTTAGAAATAATTAAACCACCTTCTAAAATACTTTATGAAGAATCTAAAACACTTTTCAAAGTTGCACCATCATATCTACCTGAAACACCTTGGCTTATTAATCCAATATTCGGACAAACTAATCCAAGGTGGAAATTATTAGGGAAATAGAAAACATCTGAAGAATTATTGAACACCCAACTATAGAAAGAAGTGGAAGAGGAAACTATTTCAAATTCTAATTTAGGAATATTATTTTAAGACAAGTGAAACAAGTGTAATGCTTTGTTATAAGCTTTGAAAGTAGCTAGTGTAGAGCCTACATTATTTGAAAATATGGCTATGGTGTAAGAGGCTTCAACCAATTTTGACTTTCCAATTTAAGAATTGAGAGGAGAAACCAAGATGATATACATATCTCCTGCTCCTTTTCCTATTTTTATGGGACTACCAACTGAGGACCCTAATATATTACTTTTCAAATTTGATGTACTTTGCAGATTAGTGAACTAAAAATTAGATGCCCAAAAACTAAAATTATTTTCCTCTATACTAGATGATTTAGCATTACGTTGGTTCATCAGTTTGGGAAAAAAACACATTGCTACCTAGGAGGATATGAAAAAATATTCCTATAATAATACCAATACTTTGGTAGGGTACGATATGTTAGGTAAGAAATCCTAGATATGTCCCAAAGAGAGGAAGAGTCATTGGAATATTATTGGGATAGATTTAACTTCAATCTTCAAAGATCATCCCATGCAAAACTAGGTGATAAATAATTAAGAAGCATATTCTTAAAGGGGCTCATAAATGAATCCTTAGAAGGTTTAAATTTATTATCAAGAGGAGATATTTACCAACACCAAATACCATATATTTGACAATTGTGTCAAAATTATTCAATAAGAAAAGGTAAACCCACCAACCAAGTCACAAAAACCACAACGTTTGTAACTAAGGCAAAAATAGGTAATATGTTGGAGGACTTGAAGAGTGAGATATTATCATCTCTTAGAAATTGAAGAAGCATTGACCTTATTTTACCCGAGATGTAGAAGAAAACATCGTAAGAATGAGTGTCCAAAAAATAAAGTAAGAGTGTGTACCATTTGTCAATATGATCATAAAATGGGGTTGTACCCATAAATATCAAACATAAAATAAGAACTTGAAGTAGCAAAAATGTATTTTATGGGTAACAGGAGAAACTGGAAATAGTTTCCTACAGGAAATAGTATGCCAGGAAGAGAAAAACCCTATGGGGGATCCAATTTCATGAACCAAGGTAAAACTCAACCACCCAATATGTTATGGTGGGGTGAAGCACCTTAGATGAATACCACCCAAGGATCTATTTCTTAAACTCTGTATCCATGGATGCCATATTGGAAACCTGGAGTACAATAGTGGAATTACAATGCATGGAATTCACCTCCACAAACAATAACTCAAGCCCCACTACAACCTAGTTTACCAACACCTCCTACCTGTAGGTCAAATTATCTACCTGCACAACCAACTCCAAATTTGAACAACAATACAAATCATCCCACCTATCAGGTAGACATAGAGATGTTTTCTATGTATCATATTAGAGTATATTGCATCCCTGTACAACTTATATCAAGTAGGAAATTAGGATTAGATTCAACTCCTCCTATAGTGGAGGAAGAGGATGTAGAATTAAAGGTAGAAGAACAACCACCTATGGTAGAGGAGGTGGAAGAAAATAAAATTGCTAAAAAACATAAAAATTAAAGGGTTCCACCCTTCCCAAAGAGACTACAAGAATACAAAAATCTAATGTAACTAGAATTTGATATTATGAAGGCTTAAAAAACTTAACAATCACAATTCTCCTTTATCATGCCATTAGAGATGTTCCAATCTACACGAAGGCCATTAGAGAGTTATGTATAAAGAAACTAGGAATAAAAAAATCAAAAGTAGTTAATGTGGTAGGTTAGTTGGTTGATCTTATGTTAGGCAACACCTACCATCCCGAGTACTATGATCCAATAAGCCTAGTGTTAACAGTTCAAATTGCATGCTTACAGTTACTCAACACATTAGTAGATCTAGGAGTTGCTATAAATAGCATGCCCTAAGAAACCATGTAAAAAATACAAATCACAAATATGAGGCCAACCAAAATAGTTCTTCAATTGGTTTATCGATATACAGTACTCCCAAAGGGTATACTAGAAGATATTATTGTAATAGTAGATGCATGGAAGTATCCGAAAGATTTTCTAGTTTTGCAATCTAGATCTATATTGGGTGGTTATCCACTTATATTAGGATGACCTTGACTAGTCACATATGATGCTTATATAAGTTGTAGGACAACACATATGACAATCTCAAATGGATAGAATATAAAAAATTTAATCATTTATCTACTTGCGCAATCCATTGATATGTTAGGAGAACTAAATTGTGAAGTCTTAAATATTGATGCCTTGCTAATGCTTCAACCAATAATAGCCCTAGATGAGATAGAGTATGACACCGATGAATATTAATTCATAACACACTTTTTCTAAGGAGATTCCTCACATCCTCCTCTAGAATCTCCACTTGTAGGCAGTAAGAAAAATCATGTCAAACAAATAGAGGTAGCACCTGACAAAGTGTTGAATATTGACAATGAGTTGTCAACTGTTGAAGAGGATAAATTAAAGGAAATACCAGTCAAGCATCAAAATGATTTTGCATTGGACTATAAAGATATGAGAGATATTACATCTGAATTGTGCATGCACAGAATCTATTTGGAAGATAACCTAATACTGATAGGACAACCTCAAAGGAGGATGAATCCAATAATAAGGGAAATAGTCAAAGCTGAATTACAAAATCTTTTGTCAACTAGATTTATTTATCCTATGTCATATATTCAATGGGTATCACCTTTAGTGGTGGTGCCCAAGAAAATTGGCAAGTAGTGAATTTTTGTTGATCACAAGATGTTAAATAAAGCCACTAGGAAAGACCATTTCCCCCTCCCATTTATTGACCAAGTTCTTGATACCTTGGTAGGATGAAAATGCTTTTTGCTCTTTTATGGTTTTAGTGGATATAATCAAATTCAAATAGGGTATGAAAATCATGATAAAACCACTTTTACTTGTCCATGGGGTACTTTTGCTTACCAAGTCTTACCATTTGGATTTTGTAATACACCTGCCACTTTTCAATGGGCGGTACTTAGTATATTTTTAGACATGGTTAGAGAGAATGTAGAAGTGTACATGGATTATTTTACCATTTATGGTGAAACATTTGAAGAAGTTACAACTAATCTAAAGAAAGTACTCTAGTGTTGTCTGGAAACAAACTTGTCCCTTAGTAACAAATTTTTTTTTATGATAATGCAAGAAGGGATAGTGTTCGGACATCACATCTTTGTAGAAGGTATTAAGATAAATAAATAGAAATTGAAGTAATTAAAAATCTACCTACTCCCCAAACTCAAAGAGATGTCCATAATTTTCTAGGCTCTACTTGATAATATAGGCAGTTTATCCAAGATTTTAGAAAAATTGCCAAACCTCTGCATACACTATTGACCAAAAATTTTGAGTTTATTTGTACCAGTGAGTGTGAGTAAGAATTTTAGATTTTAAAAGAAAAACTAACCACTAATTATATGCTAAGAGGTCCCAATTAGAACCTCCCCTTTCATATTTACACTGATGTATCCAATAATGCTATTGGGGCAGCACTAGGATAGATGGATGGAGATAAATTTTATGCCATCTATTATATAAGTAAACATCTAACAAGTTTTGAGTTCAACTATATTGTCACAAAGAAATAGTTCCTTGTAGTAGTTCATGCTATCAATAAATTTTGCCACTACATTACAGCTTATAAAATTTTTGTACATACAACCATTAAATATTTGATGAATAAACCTACAGTGAGTGGTAGAATTATCAAGTGGTTTTTACTTTTGTAGGAATTTGATGTAACGATTATTGAAAAACCTAGTAGGGATAATTTTTTTGTAGATTTTCTCTCTAGATTAATATCTCAGGACTACACTGCCACAGAAGACCAATTTTTGGATGAGCATCTCTTTGCTATTGATGAAAAAATTTCATGGTAGGTAGATATGGCTAATTACTTAGCCACCGATAAAAAATCTCCTGCACTCTCACTTCGAGAAGATCAAACTTTTATTGAGAAGAGTGCAACCTTCTCATGGATTGATGGATGCCTATTTAAAATTGGGCCTGATCAAATCATGCGTAGGTGTGTTGCAGAAAATAGCACAACAGAAATTCTAAAGGCTTGCCATGATGAACCATGCTGTGGGTATTTTTCAGGAAGGAGAACTACATTTAAATTCCTATAGGTTAGGTATTTTTGGCCTTATTTATTTAAATATGCAGCCAAACATTTTAACTAGTGTGATTAATATCAATGAATGGGTAGACCAAATCTTTGAGATAAGATGCCACTTCAACCCCATATGCATTTTGAACCATTTGATAAGTAGAGAATGGATTTTATTGGGCCAATCAATCTACATTCAGTTAAAAATAAGGTATATTTTAGTTTTGACTAACTATGTGACTAAATGGATTGAAGTGTAGTTACTGTAGGATGCAAAATAAAAAATTGTAGATAATTTCCTATGTGAATCAATATTCACCAGGTTTGGTGTTCCCAATGAAATTACCACTAACCAAGAGGTCCAATTTACCTTGAATATGATTCAAGAATTGATGAAGTAGTATTAAATCTAGTATAACAAAACTACCCCTTATCATCCACAAGCAAATATGCAAGTGGAGGTCACAAATTGGGAGTTAGAGAACATTCTCACCAAAATGATACAACACAGAAATGACTGGAAAACTCATCTATCAAAAGTAGTTTGGGCATATTGCACTACCTGTAAAACCACCATGGGATTTAGACCATTCCAATTGGTGTACAAAAAAATGTCTTGATGCCAATCAAGTTTGAAATTAAAACCCTACGGACTGTTGTAGAATTGAACCTAAATCTAGATGTTATGTAAAGAGAACATATTCACCAACTTAACCAGTTATATGAGTACCAACAATATGTGGTACAGTACATAAAAATCATGTAGAAATAGAGGGCCAGGTGGCATGACCACCACATAGGGCCAAAATAGTTTAAGGATGGATATTGGAGTATAAATGGAAGCTCATGCAAAGGTGGATGGGTCCGTATGAAGTGATTGAAATAATAAATAATGGTGCTATTTGCATCAAAACCATTTATGGAAATGACATCGTGTTGATATTTAATGGCCATCGCTTATGGCCATACTCCTTCAATCCGCACGATCGAATCAAAAATAGGCATAAGGAAGACCCCATACAATAAAATTAATTTTCTAGTAGTTAACGAATGCGTATGCATTCATAGAAAGAAAAAATATTCTATATTATTATTTTTAATTAGCATAGGTTTTTGTTTTGTTTTTATTTATGGTTTTACAGGATTATGTGCCCTGAATGCAATCTATAGGCATCTTGGGTAACCTAGGCTTATAAAGCACAGGCCATGATTCTTATTTTTATTTTTGCATATATTTTATGTGTTTATTTTTATAGGACACGTGGTCTTGAATGCATTATGTAGACAACTGAGTCAAACTAGGGCTATTAGGCGTAGGCCCTTGGTGCCCTATATTTTTTTTGCTTTCTAGGAGGATAAATGAATGAAGAATGTGCTAACATCCTACTATGAGTATGACACTTACATCTAGATGTATGTATATGTGTTTACTTCCTAACAGAAAGAAATACCTATATACAGGTCCAAGCAGTGGACGTTGACTTTGTCACTAAGGAGAATAACCTATATTCAAACCAAATAAAGACACCTATCTTTGAGTTAATATAGTGAACGTTAACTTCCCAATAGAGAGAAGGTACCTATATCCCAAACATAGCAAAGGTACCCATATACACAAAAAATTTAAGGTGCCTATATTCTACATAAGGTGCCTATCTCCCATATACAACATGTGCTTGTATTATTATTTAAAAAAAACAATACCTATTTTTCAAAAAATAAAAAAATCTCTTGCAAGTGTCAGAATAAAGACACCGATATTCCTCACAATAGACGGTGCCTATATCCCAAAATTCAAAATAAAGGTGTTTGCATTCACAATAATATACGATGCCTATATACACAAAGTAGATATGAGGTGCATGTCTTCCATACAAATAAAGGCACTTGTATTCCAACGCAACAATGACTCCTATCTTCAAAATCAAAGAAGTATTCGAAGCCATGATGGCACCAAAATCCCAAGTCATAGCCCAAGCCACAATGGACCAATCCAATAAAGTCCCACATCCATCCACAACACCTTTGACCCAATAGGAGTTTGTCTCCCAACTACCCCAAGGTAGCTTGTCCAGCTACACCCACCAGCTCATTCCCAACCCACTTGAGTTACATAACTCGGTTACCACATATCACCACATCTCCACCAACATTCTTGCATCTACTGGGTTGAGGACTCTTGTGTCCCCTATCAACCCTGCCATTGCCCTCATTGACATTAAAAATACATGAGCTCTTCATGGTCTATTTTTATTTCCAAATTCACCATGACCATCCTTACCACCATTGACCAGTCCACCCTACTTGGTATCCCCCATACCCCAAGAGTAGGTGTATGCTCACATAACCTATCTTGCCAATTCACATCCTAAGTATAGCATGCCTATCAAATTCTTCCCACTTGAGGGATCTAATCCCTAACCTAATGCAGATCATATGTTCAGATATGTGAATCCAAACCAATATTTTTAAGCCTATGTTAATGTGGCATCTCATGTTCCTACATCTACTTCACCCACTTCATCTCATTTGCTCCAACCACCACCACAGGGACAAAACCCTCCATCTTCCACATTTTCACAGGAGACCTTATTCACATAGTCCCCATCATGGGCAACCCTATAACCTATGATAAAAGTATTAATGCCTCTTCAACCACAAGATCCCTCCTCTAGCCACCACCAACCACCACCAAATCCACCTTAACCATATACTAGTTACCACCAAAATTTTGTAGCCTACATACAATAGTCCAATCTGCAATACCAGCAACCACCCCAATAATATCAACAACCACCTCCATTGGGCTTATAAAATAAATTTACTAGCCAAAATTAAGCTATGATTGAGTCCTCAACACACTCCAATTCTACAATAAATCTTAAATTGACTTACAAACATTGAGCTATAGTTGAGTCATCAAAAACCTCATCAACCTCCACCTCAACAACCTCAACAATTTCAACATCCACCTTAGTAACCCACAAATCATGCCACTCCACCTCTAGCACAACTTCAAAATTATCCGCAACTCGACAATTACACCAAGCATCCTGCTAGGACCCCTTGCAATTACACCCCACTTTTTGAACCTTATTCAATCATATTTTAAAAGCTCTATGAGGTGCAATCAATTATATTACTAGAAATGAAACTAGAGAACCCGAATAAGCATAAGCCTAGATCATATAAAGAAAATCACTATTGTGCCTACCATGGGCAAAAAGGTCATCACATTAATGACTACATTGCATTTACAAATTTAGTTCAAGATCTCATTTAGAGGGGAGCCATTACCATAGCTAGTCCTCTCACTCCACCCAATCAAAACATCAACATCTACCAGAAACCCTTGCCACAACATGAAGCATTGACTTCCATCACTCCTAATAAAATAAATTATTTAACATCAAACACAATGCACAGTGGGGATGCTTACGATATCACACCTTCCTCAACAGCCACATCATAAACATAAAATAATTTAGATATGTTCAAGGTATCATAACTTTCCCACAGTCACTAGTTACAAAATAGTTCGGAGATGCTCAAGGTATCCTACCTTCCCCATAGTCACCAAACACAAAATAATTTGAATATACTCAAGGTATCACACCTTCCCCATAAATTATATCAATCCAAAAGCAATTCAATTTGGGGATGCTCAAAGTATCACACCTTCCCCATAGTCAAAACAACAAAATACAAAAAAAAAATCAAAATCATTAAAAAAATCTAAAAATAGAATCTTCACAAAATCATCAAAATCCAAAAAAAATAAAAACAATCACAAAAATAAAAATTAATCACACACCATTTCAAAGTGTGTTGCATTCACAAACACATCTCAGTTTACATCATCACCAATAATACTTTGGTTATCATTCGATGCATGCTTTTATCCATTTTCTAGGATTGATTTTATCACATTCATCAATGACATATTCCTTATGGTATATGTTTTGCATTATCCCTCATTGTACACATTAATGCTACATCATTCACCCATAAAAACCCTATGATATTTTATCTTTTTCAAGTCTCTGGTTTAAAAAATATTTAGGTCCTTTTGGTCATTCAACCATACCTAGTGTCTCATTCAGCCTACATTGAATGTCATTAGTCCTTGAGTGCTACAGGTCTTCCTGGTGATCTCAAGTTTTCTCAAAGACCTTGCACATGTATCACACATTAAATAAAATTTTAGTGCCTAGGAAAGACAAAATTATGAGTTTCTATTGCCATAAAGTGAATGGTTTTCCCTGCTCATCCTATCATGCACATGGTCTAACCTTGAGGATTGGCAAAAGGACAAGCACAAAGTAAAATACAAAAATAAAATAAAAATAAAATCTTGAATCCCTAGAAATATCAAGTCCTTAGATCATGGTTTTAACCTCCATTGGGGATATAGACACCTAACTTGTAGTGGAGTACCTGCATGGCAACATGTTTTTCATATTAGTGACCTATTTTTTTATAGACCTATGAATAGTCACGGATGAGCTAGCTTATTGGCATAAGTCACAAATGATGAGTCCAACCTCACCCAAAATAAAAATGAACAATCACTACACACACATTGGTCTTTGAGCAACTTGAATAACCTAGTTGGTCTTAGTATCTTCAAGTGCCTATATTATCAATAGATGAGTTTGATTGATGTCACTAGGGTGTTTGAGCTTCCTGAAAGCACTTTTAGATTCTTTTTTACTTGGACAAGTAAAATAACAAGTCATGTCATCTTAGTATCCATAGTAACAAATTGCTTGTAAAATATTACAGTGCATCCTCTCACATCCATTCCCCATGTATGTCAATATAATTAGAATTATGCCCTTGATTAATTGATTAAATTCATGAATGATGTGTTTAAATATTTTTTGAATGACAATCAAATGCATATGCACACATATCTTATATTTATCATAATTCACTTAATTTTATCACTTCAATCAAGCACAACATAAAGTTGGGGTGGTCATGGTATCACACCTTCCTCACAAATCCAACATCAAGTAATCAATGCACAATGGGGGTGCTTAAGATATAACACCTTCCTCACCAATATAGCATCAAGCAATCAATGCATAGTGGGGGTGCTCAAGGTATCACACCTTTCCCACAAATACAACATCAAGCAACCAACCAACTTGGGGGTATTCAAGGTATCACACCTTCCCCATTAATTACATAAAATTAATCAAATCAATCAATCAATCAGACACAATTCAAAATTGGGGGTATTCAAGGTATCACACCTTCCTCATCCATTAGTCACATCAAGCAATCAAGAAACTTGAGAATATTTTAGGTATCACACCTTTCCCATCAATCAAACACAACAATTAATCAATAAAACAATATGGGGATGTTCAAGGTATCACACCTTCCACAAAAATCAATCAAATTAGATCAATTCAATCAACCAATCAATTACACAACCATCAACCAACTTAAATAAATCAAGGTATCACACCTTCCCTGTCAATCAATCAATCACACAACCATCAACTAACTCGGCGAAATCAAGGTATCGCACCTTCCCCATAAATTAATCAATCACACAACCATCCATCAACTTGGGGGACAATCAAGGTCTCACACATTCCCCATTAGTCACATCACATAATCAATGCAACTTGTGGATGTTTAAGGTATCGCACCTTCCCCACCAATCAAGCACAATGATCACTCAATAAAATAACAATCAACCAACTTGAGGGTGTTCAATATATCACACCTTATCCATAGGTCACAATCCAACCATAAACCCACTTGGAAGAAATCAAGGTCTCACACCTTCCCTTATTAGTCACATCATGCAATCAATGCAACTTAGGGATACACACGGTATCACACCTTCCCTGCAATAAATCAAATTAATTCAATCAAATCACATCAATCAATCCATAAACCAAGAAAATAATAAAACTTCGGGGTGCTCAAGGTATCACACCTTTCCCATCAGTCACATCAAGTCATCAACCAACTTGGATATGTTCAAGGTATCACACCTTCCCCATCAATCATTCAAATAATAATTAACTAACTAGGGTGATCAAGGTATCGCACCTTCCCCATAATTCATATTCAATCATCAACATGGTTTTTTTAAGGTAATGCACATTTCTCATCGATCCAACAAAAGTCTCAATCAATCAATCAATCAAGCAAGAAAGAACTTTACCTTACCATCAAGACTTTGGTATGGTTTTATCAATCCTAACAAATAATCAATGCATACATCAATTGCTAGGTTCAAAATTTTACATCCTTTTGTTAAAGGTTGGACTCTTTACCTCACATTCACATCTCACAACACATAAATTTCTAGGTTCAAAAGGTTGTGTTCTTTTGTCAAAGGTTATGTCCTTTTCCTTGCATTCACACAAATTAATTTCCAAGTTTAAAAGGTTGTATCCTTTTATCAAATGTTGCATCCTTTGCCTCACATTTACATCTCACAACACATTAATTGCTAGGTTCAAATGGTTGCACCCTCTACCTTACCATATCAATACTCACATTCTAGTTCAAAAGGCTCCAAAGGCACCAAACCCTTTGGTTAAATTCCAATTTCAAATTCAAAACCTCCAAAGGCCTCAACTGTATCAAACGTCTTTGGTCACATTTCAATTCAAAAGCCACAAAGGCACTAAATACCTTTGGTCAACATTTTCAAATTTTAGCTTAAAGGATCCAAAGGCACTAAACCCTTTTCGTCAAATTTTATTTTATGCAATTCATTTGCTTTCTATATTAGCTTTACTTTAATGCAATTTTTTGCTTTCCTAGATTAACTTTTATTACTTTCTTAATGTAGGCTCTCGTGTGAACCTTGTACCCAATGATCTACTCTAGAAACCTAGTGATTGTAGAGACTGGTTACTAATACAATCCAATATTATGAGTTGATTACCATAAGGACACTCATTGAATATTAGGTCCCCTTTCATGCTTACCACCCTATTCCATTCAAGCAAAAGCAAAGTCCCCTTTTTATTGGAAAAAATCAAAGCTATAGATTAGACTTTCCTTGCATATTCATAGCTTAGATCAGATTAGAGCTCCATTCTGCTCAGGAAAAAGTAGAGCCATAGACTAGCATTTACTTTCCTATTCATAGCATAGATTTAATTTCATGTCCTTTCTTGATTTCATAAATTAAATTTACTTTCATGTCATTTATTGCTTTCATAGCTTAGAGTTACTTTCATGTTTGTAGCTTATATTTTCTTTCCTGTTCCTAGATTAGTTTTACTTTCATATCATTTTATCAGCCCCATAAAACACATTTACTAACCTTCTAAGTGAACCTATACTCTAGAAACCTGGCGGTTGTAGTGATAGGTTATCCATGTAATTGTTGGCAGTTTTGACATCATGCCACATTGAAATTTTGATAACATTTTATTGAATTATTTTGATTGTAAAAGTGGTAAATTTAGTAAATATAAGTTGCAGTGCATTCTATAATATGGTGCAATTATTTTTTGTTGTAGTAATCTACTTTTATTTTATATAAAGTCTTGTACTTCGAAATAATAAGTATTATGAGGTGTGGTTGTGAAATTTTGAAATTGCCCAAATACGTCTACAACAAACAGTTCTTAAAGACTATGAGTAGTAAAGAATAAGAAGAAAATAAAAAAATGTGGGAGCCTAATCACCAAGTAAAAAGAAGCACAATTGTGATTACCCCAAAAAACTGAGTGAAAAATCCATTCGCCCCACTTAGTGATGAATGTTTAAAAAATTATTGTCAAAGAGGGAAAAAATGCTAAGTTGGACAAAGGACTTTCATCCTAGGTGAGGGGTAAAAATCCTTTTCACCCCTCCTTGGGGTGAAAACACACTAAAATAAGGGTGTGTGATGGCCCAAAGTTATGACAATTAAAAGAAATACGTTCACCCCAAAGGTGGGGTGAAAGCATCGTTCACCCCACTTTGGGGTGAACATCATCAAAGATAAGTGTGTTGACTAATCAAATGGACTTTCACCTTAGGTGAGGGGTGAAAATCCCTTTCACCCATCCCTGGGGTGAAGGCTCAAAAATAGTGACCATGGGTAAACATCAATGAAAGGTAGGAAGGTGCCAGGATGATGTTGAAAATTCAACTCTTTGTTCGTCCCAAGAGAAAGGTGAACATACCTTTCGCCCTCCCTTGAGGCAAACACATATATAAAATATAAAGTGTGGACCCCACCTTAGAATGCATTAAGAAAAGTAAAAGTGGTAGCACTTTCACCCCAGGTGAGGGGTGAAAGTCCCATTCACCCCTCCCTAGGGTGAAGCTACAGGAAGATGACCCCACAAATGCATCAAATATTTTATTTTTTCTTCGAACGAATATTAAAAAAGTGGGCATTGAAAAGTCAAAACTACATTCACCCAAGGTGAAGGGCAACAGTGCCTTTAACCCATTTTGGGTGTGAACATATATCTTAAGAAGAAAGGACATATTATGTGAGGTGCTTTCACCCTAGGAGGAAAGGTAAGGCTATCAGTTACCTCTTTCAGAGGCGAGATGACACAAGGATGACTTGAAGCATCGAGCATAAAAATTAAGGGGTAATAAGTCATTTCTGCCTAGATTTTTCCCATTGTTGATTACTACTACAACGAAAATATGAATGCAATAAAAAGAGTTTTAAATCAAGTAAATTCTAGGGTTGTAAATTAAGCACAATAATGTAAGAATCACAAGAAGTGATCCAATGGTTGAATAAAGTATTTTTGCTTCTCTCTTAGGTGGAATTATGAGCAGTAGTAAAAGGTGCAATTTTGAGCTTCGGATCGGATGAAATTATGAATATCACCACTTTGAGGGCACCCTTTCCACCAAAAATCATGAATAGAGGGAAAATGATGGAGGTTAAAGGAAGCACTTTCGCTCATCACTCTATTGGGAGAGTTTGATTTTAAGCATCAACGAAGACTTTTCAAAGGTGCTCAAATCAGACAAATGATGAATATTTAATGATTGGGGTGAAAGGTGATTGAAATTATTGATTTCAAGCTAAAAGAGCCACAAAATTAAAATCATAGGGTAATTTTCATGATTTTTGAGATATTTTGAATAAGGGTGAATTTTCAAGGTGCAATGGATGTACCAAGTCATCAACCACCTTTGTAGTTTTTCGTGCATCGACGTTCGAATGTGCTAATTTCCTAGGGATTTCTCTTTAAAAACTAGATCATTGTATAAAAATGTAGATTTTAAATATTTCCAAGAATGAATTTCCTCACCAAGGTTCCTGATCTCTAAGCATTTGTTCTTCTGTGTATTAAATGAACAAAGGTGAAAACATCTATAAATACTAAGTATTTTGATATAAAAAAGAGGATGGACACTCTGTGAAAAAAATATTCAAGTTTTCAACGTAAATAAGAGTTTGAATTTAGATTTTGTAAGCAATATTTATGTGTGATTTCTTTCTGTTCAAGCATTTATATTTTATATTCATGTATGTTATCTACTACTAAGTTCAAATTCTGCATCCAGATTTTGGCATTGCAGGTGAAAGTGTGATTACTAAAATGTGATTCTAGAAGTTGACTCCAAGAAAATGAGTGAATTCTCTTGCCTCATTTCTATTCTATGCTGCTATGACACTTGGGTGGAATTCTTGCTGCTAAGTCTATCCCCAATCCTACATATTTATCCTATGGTTGTATTTTCCATTTTTTTTTGTTATTTCTAATTTATTTCCTACAAATCTAAACTTAAATAAGTATAGGATTAGTAAGGGATCCAGCCCTCTATGGATATTGGAATGGAGGACATTGTTTTCCTCTAGCCTTTCAATGTTGGCTATGTCTAGGGTGCACAAACGTATGCTTTTATTTTAGGTAGATATTTGACAAACATTTTTTGGCATGCCTGATGGAATATTCAAAAGTTCCACTTTCAACAGTATTAAGGTTTTATGTTCACCTTCGTGCTATACGATTAGAACATCTAGCGACTCAGCTATAGCCAGAAGCCTCTAAATGTGAAGCCAGCAAAATTTATACTTCATGATCACAAGATCGAAGGCCAAAGATCTTGAAAACCCAGTTGAGTTCTTTGAACTTGACACCCAAAAATTAGGATAACACCCTAGATTAATTACTCCACCACATACGATAGTTGTAATATATTCACAATTAGCCGATGTGCTTCATTTTTTCAAGTCCAGCAAGTATTGCTACTAGAATCCCTCCTCAACCTCACACACTAGTTCAAATGGCTCAGAATCCACCACCACAACAACCATAGCCACCAAGGTAGTTCACAGTATGGAATAGCTCAGGAGCTTTGAATTTACAAGCATAAAAACCAGTCCCTCAAGCAACATTAAAGGCTTTGCCTACCTACGATGGTACTAGTAAAACTATTTATGAGCATATCCAAGATATGGCCTCTTTGGAAACAATCCACTATATCGTAGACAAATATATTATGGTAATATTATTGGTGTTGTCACTTAGAGGGAAATTTTTGTATTGGTATCGATCCTTACCACCTGCTACTATTACTACATGGGACCAGTTGGCGGAATTGTTGATCAAGAACTTTCATGAGCAAGTTGGTCTTTTTTTCTTGATCGCCAATTCATGAATATCTAGAGACATTCGTAGGAGGAAATAGTGGACTTCAATATTAGATTTGCTCAAATTTAGAAGAAATTTCCTGATGGCCTTCGGCCCACGCATAAGAAAGTTGTGTTCTACTACCTTAGAGATTTTAACTTTGATATTGGTATGGTTTTCTGACAAGCTAATGTCAACACATTTCTAGATCTTTACACGTAGGTGCAGAAGGCCAAGGAAGATATGATTTCTATAAGTAAATTGCCTCTGAAGGTAACTATACCCATTCTTCCTGATCTTCCACAACATTTGATTCAAGTATATTTTCACAACTTATGCCTTCTATGTACCTGATTACCTCATGGAGATCGGTTCCACCTCAAATTGCTCTAGTATCAATTCCACAGCTTTTCGCTCCAAGTATTTCACAATGACCTGCACCAATTTTTCCATAGTTTCCAGCCTCAATTTTGTTCCCAACGTTACCAACATCACCTATTTTATTACAATTGCCTACTCCACCAATACCTCTACCTTTACCATCACCTCCTACACCCTTAAATCTTGATCCCTATATGAAATTATTACAATAAATGTAATCTATTAATTTGGTCATAAGAACAATGTCAAATGAAATAACAACTATTAAGAAAAAGTAAGCTAAAGCTAACTTTCGATCAAGAAGGTTTCAAACACCACTGATTACTAAAGAATAGCAAACTACTAGCAAGGATCCTAAAATAAATACAACTATGTTGGTAAATAATGAAGCTGGTACATCGAAGCGGGCATATTGGTGTTCCACCTATAATGATCCTCATGGAGAAGACACATGTATGGTTCATTTAAACTATGTACAGATGTTAGCATAAAGTTTTTTTAGTGGAAAAATTAATATGATAACAGAAGTTGATCATAACTTTATGATCCCATCCTTGGAACAAGTTTTAGTTCTTATGAGGACTGGGAAGAAGCTGGTAACTATTGATCCAACAAAAATGGATCCTTTGAAAGTTATTGATGAAAAAAAGGTACAACCACAAGTGAAAGCACCTGATGTAATAGCTAAACAACAAGATTCTATCTTGTTGAAGAATATATTGCCTAAACAAGCTCAAGAGAAGTTACAGATGAAGGCATCAACTTCACAGCACACAACCGCTCAAGTATAGACTGAAGCAAAAGAGCAAGCCAAAGAGTACCTCAATTACCCATAATTGACTAAGAGACAAATGGTGGAAGCCACTCAATAATACCAAAATAAATATTATTCGGCTAATGAATAAAATATCTCTGGGGCTTCTGATTATAATATTGTGGAAGAAATGAAGAATATCCTTGTAAAGGTGAGTTTATATGATGCGCTATAGTTACCTGGATAGGTTGCCCTATTGTAGGAATCTCTCAAGTCTACAAAATATCAAATGAAAATTCTTTTCCAAATAGTGTTAGCACAGACACTCCTGACTTATACCACTGGAAAGAACCAGCCACCTCAATTCTATTTGTCTCTCAGGATAGAAGGGTGGATCATGCAAAATTATATAATTGATTCTGGTGCTATGACTACTGTCATGCCAAAGGAAGTATGTGAAGTAATGGGAATGGAGTATACAAGGAGCAGTCCAAGCATCTTGTAGTAAAATGGAACCCCAATCAAAATAGTGGGTGTGATTAACGATATTCCTATCATTATGCACAACATACCGTAGATCACTGTAATCCAAGAAGTATGGTTAACTTGGAACCATACTTCAGCATGTATATTTTGATGGAATTCACAATGAAACTAGAAGTATATATTTCCTTGGATTATTCATATTTGGATATTCCTTTCAAGGGAAGAAGAATACAGATCTATAATAAAAATCCCTCCACTTTTCATATAGAAAGACTTGAAGAAGAAAAAAAACCCACTTGCGTAGTTAATATGATGACATAAGAAGTGTAAGAAGTGGACTTTATGGAGGGAGCCCTTGATGAGCTTTACCTAGAGTATGAGTTTCAACTGATGGATTTCAATGCTATGGTAGAAATCGATATCGATTGTTACACCATAATGAAACCTAAATATATTGAAGAAAAAGTTTATGATTCCCCTAAACCTATTTATGATCAGCTATGAAAGTTATATTACGATGGTGCAAGATTTAAAAAATGGTGCAGGAGTTGGAATTTTCCTTGTTTCTCCTATAGCGATATAGAAAA
This sequence comes from Wollemia nobilis, assembly GCA_028583015.1. Classification (NCBI taxonomy): domain Eukaryota; kingdom Viridiplantae; phylum Streptophyta; class Pinopsida; order Araucariales; family Araucariaceae; genus Wollemia; species Wollemia nobilis. Next base: position 20,589,494 of record JAQPPZ010000521.1, read on the forward strand.
CCTATTCATATAGGTTAACTTGGAGTTGCACGAATAATGCCACCAAATATGAAGCATTGTGCCTTGGTCTAAAGAAAGCTAAAAAGTTGGGAATAAAATAATTGTAAATCTTTGGAGATTTTGAGATCATTGTTAATCAGACTACAAATAAGTGTGTATCAAAGTAGCACTATTTAAAAGCTTACCGTAACAAGGTGTGGGACCTATTTGAGTCTTTCACAGCCTTGAATATTCATATGATTTCATGAAAGCAAAATAAACATGTAGATATCTTTGCATCCCTTGGTGCTAATTTCTCCCCATAGAGCAAGTGGTTAGGAGACCCAAGACTGTGAGGGTAATTTATAGACCTTCGGTCCTTGATAAAAACCTTTATTGGAAAGTGTTCGACAATGATGAGCAAATAGTTAATTTCTTGATCAAGGAAGCTACAAATACGGAAGATAGAATATTGGTTGAAGAAGAGACGGAAGGAATGATTCAATTGAAGAAAAACCACATTCCTAGGGGACTAATTTCACTTTAGATCCTATTTGATTAAAATTACAGGGTAGAGAAGTATAAAATTAAGGTGGATGCAAAGGAATACAAGGAAATGCGGTTGTATCCTAAAAATATTATCAAAGTCAAAATATATTGTATGATAGAAGAGCTTGAAGATATTAAAAATTTGTGTTATGAGTTCCCAGATATCATTGCTTGGAGCTACGATGATCTGAAATGATATGATAAGAATGTGATCTAACACACCATTGAATTGAAAGAAGAGGTAAAGCCTTTTTGGTATAAATAGCGACCTGTCAACCCAAAAATTGAAGTGCTTATGAAAGTAGAGCTGCTAAAAATATTGGAGGTAAAAATAATTTATCCTATCAAACACTCAACATGGGTAGCAAAATTGGTTCCAGTTTAGAAGAAAAATGGAGATATTCACTTGTGTGTGGACTTTCATAATTTGAATCAAGCATCCTTGAAAGATCACTATCCATTGCCACAGATTGAATAGATTTTGCACATAGTCACTAGAGCACATATATTTTCATTGCTTGATGGTTTTTTTGGCTATAACTAGATCGGGGTGAAAGACGAGGACCAACACAAAATGACATTTACTACAAAATAGGGAACTTTCACCTATCAAGAATGTCCTTTGGCATTTCCAATGCTGGTGCTACCTTTCAGAGAGCTATGGACATCACTTTCAGTGAGTTGTTCAATTGGATTATTGTAATTTACCTTGATGATATGATTGTTTTCTCACATCATAGGGAAGATCACATCTCTCATTTGAGGTAAGTATTTTAAAATTGTCGAGAATTTAGAATTTCCATTAACCCAAAGAAATCTATTTTCACTATAAAAGAAGTAAAATTTTTGGAACATGTGATTTCAAAAGAAGGACTAGCGATTGACCCTACGAGAGTTGAAGTGCTCTTGAAATTGCCACTTCTAGTTAACAAGAAATATATGCAGTCATTCTTTGGCCAGATCAACTTCATTCAAAAGTTCATTGATGATTTTGCTTAAGTCGTAAAACCAATGACCAAACTTTTAAATAAGAATATAGACTTCAAGTGGTCAAAAGTAAGAAAATAGGCATTTTGGGAAATCAAGGAGAGAATCACCCAAGCACCAGTATTGATTAATTAGGATTATTCAAAATATTGCATTCTATATGCATTAGGATAATAGGAGAGTTATGTGGTTGTACTCACTCAAAAGCAAGATGATGGGGATGAGAAACCAAATGCTTTTTTGAGTCAGGTCATTGCTCTATACCAGGAGAAATATAACTTCATTGAGAAGCAGGTATATGTAGTTATGAAATCCCTAGAAATATTTCAGCATTTTATTTCACAGAGTAATACAATCGTCTATGTTATCCATCCGTATGTCATAAATTTCATTATTCAAGGAGAAATGGGTGATAAAAGAGAAGGTGGGTGTCAAAAATATAGGAATGCAATATGGAGATTTAGCCTACTAATTTGGTTCATGGTTGGGCACTCTGCCAAGAGTTTGCAAAAACCACGGCTTCTGGATCACCATCCCTAGTACATGATGAGGTCATCAACGAGAGTAATCTTGCCAATTAGGTAACAAAAAATCAAGATTGGATAGAGGACCTTGTCAAATTATTCACATCTGATAAATATCCATCACACCTTGATGTCTCACAGTAGCAAATATTTAGACTACATGCACTCAGGTATATTTTTTTTTTGAGTTGGTTATTCCATAAAAACATAGACGGAGTACTCCTCAGACGTGTGAAAGAATATAAAAAACAAAAAATATTGGAGGAGTTCCACTCCGACTTATCTTGCAGGTATTATGTAGGAGGCCTATGGATTTGAAGATCATCCGAGTCAGGTATTTTTGGTCTACTCTTTTTGCAGATGCACACAAGGTGAACCAATGTTGCGATAACTATCAGCAGTATGTTGGCAGGAATAAGGAAGCATCTCTTCTTTGCACCCGATACAAGTAGAAGCATTGTTTCAATAGTGGAGCCTGAACTTCATTGAAGTTATTGATCCTCATTCCTCCATTGAGCATAAGTATATCTTGATAGCAAATAATTATTTTACCAGGTGGCCAGAGGCCATTTCGATCAAGAAGGTTGATTAGGCTACAATCATAGCCTTCCTTGAAGGGTTGATTACCTGTTTCGATGTACTAGATGCCATTGTAATAGATAACAAAACTCTATTTATTGGGGTAAATATCACCAAATTTGCATGCAGGTATAAGATTTATCTGAATACTTCTTCAAATTATTACCCACAAGGAAACGGTTTGGTTAAATCCACAAACAAAAATTTATTTCAAATATTGAAGAGGATGCTAGGAAACAATAAAAGAAGTTGGCACTTGTTGTTAAACCAGGCTTTATGGATAGACCATATATTAGTTAATAAGTCTATCAAAGCCTCTCCTTACTCTCTAGTGTATGTAAAAGAGGTAGTGTTACCCACTCACATCAACTAACTGTCGTCCAGATGTTGTAGTTGTTTAAAGATGAAGATGATGAGTTTGATACTATGAGTGCAAGGTTGGCTCAATTGCTGCATCTGGAAGAGGAGAGATAAAAGGTATATGCATATTTCATAGAACATGCAAATATTATGCAGAACTGGTTTGGCAAAAAGACAACAAAACACAAGTTTTAGGTGGGAGATCTGGTCCTGAAGTGGAATGAGAACAAAGCCAAGCCAAGGAAGCACCACAAGTTTGATGCAATCTAGGAAGGTTCGTTTCAATTTTTTGTAGTAAATTTTGTGAATGTGTATCATCTTCAAGATACATATGGTTGGGATCTATCTATTATATTTAACGATCTTCACCTGAAGGCCTATTTTCAATGATGTAATCAAGAGGTACAAGTGTGTAAATATGTACATATTTCATTTACAAGTATTTTATTACTTTATAAAATATATATATAAAGATAATGTGCGACAATGCCAAGCTAGAAGTACATTCACCCCCATATGAGGAGTGAAATTCATGTTCGCCCCTTATAAAGGCAAAAGCACATACATCTGAAGGTAGAATGTGAGCCCGCGTATGAATGAAGGATTATTTCAAAAGGGGGTGAGGTTCATGCGCTTCTCTCCGAAGTGAATATACATGTAAAATAAGAAACAAATATTATGAAAATTCCCAAGCTTGTGGTTGAAAATTCAAGATGATTTTAGACCCAAAAGAAAGGCAATAACCACTTTCGCCTCACATTTAGGTGAAAGCACTTAATTTTTTCGGCACAAGAACTCATGGTCAAAAAACAAATCATGGTCTCCTATGCAAATGCTCCATCAAGAAAGGTCAATGGTAGTTTCACCTCAAGTGAGGGGTGAAACCATAAACATGTTTTTAAATATGGTGCGCGCTTTGAAATTTTAGGCAACTATGTGAGAATATAAAGATTTTTTTAAAAGAAAAAAAGGAGAGGGGAAATTAAAATTGTTTTCACCCTATCTTCCTCCAAAAAGCAGATTCGCTCCTAAAATGTTTTGAAAGTGATTTCGGTGAGATTATTTATATTATTTTTTCAGAAAAATATAAGTTGTTAAAATTATAATTAAGTTAGCACTGAAAACAATTTAAATGAATTTTAAATTATAAAAAAAAAAGTGGAGGGGGAAAATAAAAGCAAGAGTTTTCATAACTCTATTATTAAAAGCTTTGGACAAAGAAAAAAGCAAAGATTAAAGTTTTTTAAATTTGATTTTCTTTTCTTAATATGGCATGAAAATAAAACAAAAAAGAGAAAATCAAAAGCTCTAGTTGAAAAAAAAAATCTTTAAAAGGTGATTTTCTAAATATACGGTGAAAAATAAAGGCAAAGAATTGTTTTAAAAGGATGAATTTTGCCATGAATTCAATCAAACCTATTCAAGATGTTATGGGAGTGAAAGAAGGATAGATCACGTGCACACTAGAGTGTTTTTTCTCCTTCACTGCTTTTTCGACCATGTGACAATTTTTTCTGGAGTGCCCTCTTAAATCAAATTTACCCCCGGCACGTGGTGAGTTTCGGAAGGTTTTCATGGAAGTTAAGATGTATTTTTGAAGCATTTAATTCAAAATGTGCACCCGAATTTACATTGGGAGGTGTTTTTGCATTCCCAAGGACCAAAATCTCACAACATCAAAAGCAAGGATGCTTATTGGTCTATAGGTGGAGGATTTATTTTTTAGAAGCATTTTTAGAAGCCAAGGCCCATTGTTCAAAGATATAACATGGCAAGAAGGGCATATTTTTCAAAAATTATTTTGTGGTGAATAACAGTTAATTACCGTTATAGCATTGGAAATAGTACTAGTACAGTGAAATGAGGTATGCGCCCTCCCGAATTTACCAATATGAACTGTTACATTTACTTCGATGGTTAAGAGCTCCATATATAAATAAAGCGTAGGTAAACTTGCTCAAATATTACAATTTAAATTTTCTATCGATGCATTTTTAAGCTTTTGGTTGCAAAATTTGAAGTGTCCTCAGATTTTCCAGAATTTACATAATGGGTAAGAAGATCAAAGAAGTGAAAGAGACCATAGATCCCAAATAGTCAAAAAAGAGGGTAGAAGGTGTAACAAAATTCAAAAAATCCCACAAAAATGAAAACATGGATTTGAACTATGTACATATGTTAGTAGAAAGTTTTGCTAGTGGACAAATCAATATGATAACATAAGTTGATCATAACTTTATGGTCCTATCCTTGGAACAAGTTTCAGTTCTTACGAGGGCTAGGAAGAAGCTGGTGACTATTGATCCAAAAAAAATGGAGCCTTTGAAATTTTTTGATGAAAAAAAGGTACAAAATGAAAAGGTATAGCCACAAGTGAAAGCACCTAGCACAATAGCTAAACAACAAGATTCTATCTTATTGAAGAATCTATTACCCAAATAAGCTCAAGAGAAGTTGTAGATGAAAGCGTCAACTTTGTAGCCTACATATGCTCAAGTACAGACTGAGGTAAAAGAGTAAGTCAAAGAGTGCCTCAAGTACCCATAATTTACTAAGCAACAAAGGGTGGAAGCCACTCAACAATACCAAAACAAATATGAGTCAGCTAGTGAAAAATATCTCTGCGGATTCTAATTATAACATTGTGGAAGAAATGAATAATATCTTTGCAAAGGTGAGTTTATATGATGTTCTACAGTTACCTGGATAGATTGACCTGTTGCAAGATTATCTTAAGTCTACAAAAGATCAAAATAAAATTCTTCCTCAAATAATGTTAACATAGACATTGTCAACTTCTACCACTGGAAAGAACCGGCCACCTCCGTTATATTTGTCTCTCAGGATGGAAGGGTGGATCGTGCATAATTGTATGATTTATTCTGGTGCTATGACTATTGTTATGCCAAATGCAATATGTGAAGTAATGGGAATGGAGTATACAAGGAGCAGTCTAGGTGTCTTGTAGTAAAATGGAACTCCAATAAAAATAGTGGGTGTAATTAAAGATATTATTATCATTTTGCACATCATACTGCAGATCACTATAATCTAGGAAGTAGTGATGATTAACTTGGAACCATACTTCAGTATGTATCTTTTGAGGGAATTCACATTGAAACTAGGAGGATATCTTTCCTTGGATTATTCATATTTGGATATTCCTTTTAAGGGAAGAAGAATATAGATCTATAATGAAAATCCCTCCACTTTTCATATAGAAAGACTTGAAGAAGAAGAAAAACCCACTAGCACAGTTAATATGATGATAGAAGAAGTACAAGAAGTGGACTTGATGGAGGGAGCTCTTGGTGAGATTTGCTTGGAGGATGAGTTTTTAGTGATGGATTTCAATGCTATGATAGAAACCGATATTGATTGTTACACCATAATGAAAACTAGACAGATTAAAAAAAAAAGTTTACGATTCCCCCAAACCTATTTTTTATTTGCTATGAAAGCTATATTACGACGATGTAAAATGTATAAATAGTTCAAGAGTTGTAATTATCCTTTTTTCTCCTATAGGGATATGGAAAACCTATTCATATAGGTTAACTTGGAGTTGCACAAATAATACCTCCAAATATGAAGCATTGTGCTTTGGTCTGAAGAAAGCTGAAAAGTTGGGAATAAAATAATTGTAAATCTTTGGAAATTTTTATCTCATTGTTAATCATACTATAAATAAGTGCATATCAAAGTAGAACTATTTGAAAGCTTACCATAACAAGGTGTGGGATCTATTTGAGTCTTTCACAACCTTGAATATTCATGCGATTTCACAAGAGCAAAAAAAACATGTTGATATCTTGGCATCCCTTGGTGCTAATTTCTCCCCCATAGAGCATGTGGTTAGGAGACCTAAGATTATGAGGGTAATTTATAGAACTTCGGTCCTTGATAAAATCCTTTATTGGTAATTTTTTGATAGTGATGAACAAATTATTAATTTCTTGATCAAGGAAGCTACAAATGCAAAAGATAGAATATTGGTCGAAGAAGAGATGGAAGGAATGATTCAATTGAAGAAAAACCACATTCCTAAGGGACTAATTTTTTGTAAGAGCTTTTTTGATTAAAATTATAGGGTAGAGAAGCATAAAATTAAGGTGGATGCGAAGGAATACCAAGAAATGCAGTTGGATTTTGAAAATATTATCAAAGTCGAAACATATTGTATGGTAAAAGAGCTTGAAGATATTGAAAATTTGTGTTATGAGTTCCTAGATACCATCGCTTGGATCTACCATGATCTAAAAGGATATTATAAGAATGTGATCCAACAAACCATTGAATCGCAAGAAGGGGTAAAGCCTTTTCGATAGAAATAGCAGCCTGTCAATCCAAAAATTGAAGTGCTTATGAAAGCAGAGTTGCTTAAAATGTTGGAGGTAAAAATAATTTATCCTATCAAACACTCAACATGGGTGGAAAAATTGGTTCCTGTTCGGAAGAAAAATGGAGACATTCACCTGTGTGTGGACTTTTAGAATTTGAACCAAGCGTTCTTGAAATATCACTATCTTTTGCCACATATTGAATAGATTTTGCACATAGTCGTTGGAGCACAAATATTTTCATTGCTTGACAATTTTTTTGGCTACAACCAAATCTGGGTGAAATACGAGGACCAGCACAAAATGATATTTACTACAAAATGGGGCACTTTCGCCTATTAGAGAATGTCGTTTATTGTTTCCAATGCTGGTGCTACCTTTTAGAGAGCTATGGACATCGCTTTCGGTGATTTGTTGAATTGGATTACTGTAATTTACCTTAACAACATGATTTTTTCTCACATCGCAGGGAAGAGCACATCTCTCATTTGAGGCAAGTAATCAAAAAGTGTCAAGAATTTGGAATTTCCATTAACCCAAAGAAATCTATTTTGTGATTTCACAAGGACTACTGATTGACCCTACGAGAGCTAAAGTGCTTTTGAAATTACCACTTCCAGTTAAAAAGAAAGATATGCAATAATTATTTTGCCAAATCAACTTCACTCAAAAGTTCATTACTGATTTCGCTCAAGTCGTAAAACCAATGACCAAACTTTTGAAGAAGAATGTAGACTTCAAGTTGTCAAAAGTAAGAAAACAGGTATTTTGGGAAATCAAGGAGAGAATCACCCAAGCACCAGTATTGATTAATTAGGATTATTCAAAATATTGCATTCTATATGTAGTAGGAGAATAGGAGAGTTATGATGTTGTACTCACTCAAAAGAAATATGATGGGGATGAGAAACCAATTACTTTTTTGAGTTAGGTCATTGCTCTACACCAGGAGAAATATAACTTCATCAAGAAGCAGGTATATGTAGTTATAAAATCCCTAAAAATGTTTCAGTATTTTATTTCACAGAGTAAGACAATCATCTATGTTATCCATCCAGATGTTAGAAATTTCATTATTCAAGGAGAAATGGGCGATAAAAAATAAGGTTGGGTGTCAAAAATATAGGAATACAATGTAGAGATTTGGCCTACTAAGTTGGTTTTTGGTTGGTCAAACTTCCAAGAGTTGGCTAAAAGTGTAGCTTCTGGATCACCACTCCTAGTACAATATGAGGTCATCGACGAGAGTAATATTTCCAATCAGGTAACAAAAAATTATGATTGGATAGAAGACCTTGTCAAATTATTCACATTCGGTAAATGTCCATCACACCTTGATGCCTCATAGTAGCAAACATTTAGACTACAGGAACTCAGGTATGTTTTGTTGTTGAGTGGGTTATTCCATAAAAACATAGACGAAGTACTCCTTAAACATTTGAAAGAATCTAAAAAACAAAAAATATTGGAGGAGTTCCACTCTGGCTTATCTAGTGGCCATTATGTAGGAAGGCCTATGGCTTTGAAGATCATCTGAGCCAAGTATTTTTGGCCTACTCTTTTCACATATGCACACAAGGTGAACCAATGTTGCGATAACTATCAATGGTATGTTGGCAAGAATAAGGAAGCATCTCTACTTTACACCTGACCCAAGTAGAAGCTATATTTGAGTAGTGGAGCCTGGACTTCATTGAAGTTATTGATCCTCATTCCTCCATCGAGCATAAGTATATATTGATAGCGATTGATTATTTTACCAGGTGGGTAGAGGCCATTCTGACCAAGAAGGCTTATCAATCTATAGTTATATCCTTCCTTGAAGGGTTTATTACTCGTTTCGATGTACTAGATGCTATTGTAAAAAATAATGAAACTCTATTTATTAGGGTAAGGATAACCGAATTTCCAATAAGCTATGATATCTATCTGAAGACTTCTTCCAATTATTACCTGCAAGAAAATAGTCTGGTCAAATCCACAAACAAAAATTTATTTCAAATATTGAAGAGGATGCTAGGAAAAAATAAAAGAAGATGGAACTTGTTACTAAACCAGGATTTATGGGTAGACCATATATTAGCTAAGAAATCTATCAAAACCTCTACTTACTCCCTAGTGTATGGAAAAGATGTAGTGTTACCCACTCACATCGAGCTACCTATCCTCCAGATGTTGTAGTTGTTCAAAGATGAAGATGATGAGTTTGATCCAATGAGTGTAAGGTTGGCTCAATTGTTGCATCTGGAAGAGGAGAGATAAAAGGCATATGCATATTTCATAGGAAATTCAAATATAATGCAGAAGTGGTTTGGCAAAAAGATAACAGAACACAATTTTTAGGTGGGAGATCTGGTCCTCAAGTGGAATGAGAACAAAGCCAAGCTAGGGAAGCACCACAAGTTCAATTTAATATAGGAAGGTATGTTTCAAGTTTTTGCAGTAAATTCAATGAATGTGTATCATCTTCAATATATGGATGGTTGGGGTCTATCAATTTCATTTAACGATATTTATGTGAAGACCTATTTTCAATCATGTAGTCAAGAGGTACAAGTGTGTAAATATGTACAAATTTCATTTACAAGTATTTTAATGCTTTATAATATATATATAAAGATAATATGCGACAGTGCCAAGCCAAAAGTACATCACCCTTAGATGAGGGTGAAATTCACGTTTGCCCCTTATCAAGGTGAAATCACATATATCCGAAGGTAGAATGTGAGCCCACATATGAATGAAGGATTATTTCAAAAGGGGGTGAGGTTCGTGTGCTTCTCTTTGAAGTGAATATACATGTAAAAGAAGAAGGAAATGTTATAAAAATGGCTAGGCTTGTGGTTGAAAAGTCAAGATGATTTTCACCCCAAAAGAAAGGTAAAAACCCCTTTCACCTCACATTCAGGTGAAAGCACTTAAGTTGAGGCACAAGCACTCATGGCCAAAAAACAAATCATGGTATCCTATGCAAATGCTCCATCAAGAAAGGTCAATGGTAGTTTCACCTCAAGTGAGCGGAAAAATATAAACAATATGTTTTGAAATATGGTGTGTGCTTTGAAACTTTAGGCAACTATGTGAGAAGATAAATATTTTTTTAAAATAAAAAAATGAGGGAAAAATAAAATTGTTTTCGCCCTATCTTCCTCCAGAAAGCAGATTCGCTCCTAAAATATTTTGAAAGCGATTTTGACGAGATTATTTAAATTTTTTTTTTTGATAGGTTATATTAAAAGTGGGTTTTTGTCAAGGATCCCAAAACCTGATTACAAAGGATCAGATTACAACATATTACATCAGATTAAAGAAAAAGGAATTCGTCCAAGGATGGACAAAAGGACATGCAAGGACAACCAAAAGGAACAAATTAAGGAACACACAAGAGGAACAGAAACAAGAAAATAAATACACCATCCTTATCGCCATAGGAAGGTGCATTCCTTTGTGCCATAGGAAGATGTATTCCATTGCACCAAAGGAAAAACGGGTAGGAAGGGAAATCCCGCCAGAAAACCAAATTTGAATCAAAAGGCGCCAAAAAATATTTTGAAGCAAACAAAGGGCGAGAGAAAGCGCCAAACCACCCCAACCACTAAAAATAATTTTGAAACTTTCCCATAGGCGGGAAAAGGAAACAAAGCTAGAATTTTAAAATTTGAAACAACCCAAGGGTGGGAAAACCATAAACCACCCTTGGGAAATAGGACCTGAGAAAAAACTACTTCCCATGTAGGGGAATACCAGAATGAATCTGAAAAACCACCCTGAACAAATGGGTGGAGCAGTGGAACAAAAAAATTGTGAATCCCACCAAAACAGGGACGGGAATCACACAGGGATGGTGCAAGATTATTAAAACTAGAAAAACCACTCCCTAAAAGCCTAAAAAATGAAGCAACATAAAGAGGAATTTTGTAGGCTATGAAATCCTTATGCAATGGAACAATAGCCTGAAGGATGGTGCATCAACAAATCAAGAACAAGAGGAACTTCCCAGGCTACGAAGTCCTCAAGTAGAAAAAATGAAGTCTTCAAGAAACAACAGCCCAATGTAGGAAACAACAGCAATGGAACAACACATCTGAAGTAAAAGGTGGGAAAGTGCCACAAGAATCCAAAAAGGAGTCATGAGGATGCACGGTTTAAGACATTAGATCCCAAAATGAAAGGAAGCAACCAGGCATCCCAGACAACCTTTAGCACCACAACTTCAAGGATGCAAAAAATAAAAACCTGCAATAATTCAGCAACAAGAAAAGTAGAGGCTAATCCCAGAAGCCATGAAAGGAACTAAAAACCTATAGGAACCAACACCATGAACCCAAAGAGTAGAGTCACAGTAGAAAGCACACAGTATCCTCCAAAACTAAAAGGATGTTGTGCAAAACTGTTCAAGAAGCCAAAATTCCTTAGACCCACCAGCAAACAGCTTCAAGGACACAAAATAGGAAGTCCTGAAAGGATTCAGCAATAAGAAGAATAGAGGCCCTACTGAAATCCCCGAAAGGAGCTAAAATCCTGTAAGAACCACCACTTCAAACCCAAAGAGCAAAGTCATAGTAGAAAGCACACGATCTCCTCCAAAACTAAAAGGATGTTGTGCAAAACTGCTCATGAAGCCAGAATTCCTCAGACCCAACAATCCACAACTAAAGATCCCCAAAGGACAATTGAGAGGAAGACTTCCAAAAACAACCTGAGAAAAAAGAAAAATTCAAGGAGAAACCCTAAAAGATCCAAAAAACCCAGGAAAAGTCCCAGGGAAAAACCTAAACCCAACCCATAACCCAAACACCGAAGGAAAAGGTAGGATAGTGGAGCAAAAGTGGAACAAAGGTTTTCCCACCATAGGGCAAGGAAAGGGGCAAAACAATGGAACAATGATCTCCCCCCCAAAGGAGATCGTCTACAACACCTTCCAGCCGAAGAGGATGGGAAAAGGAGGTGCTAGGGAAGCTGGGAAATGATCAGGAACCTGGGACAGGGCCGAGGAAGGGATGCAGGAAAGTGGAACAGGACTTCCAAAGGAAGTCTCCTGCAGAGCCCCTTGATATTTAAATTATTTCTGTAGCAAAATACAACTTTCAAAAAAATACAAGTTAAAATTATAATTAATTTAGCGTTGAAAATAATTTAAATGAATTTTAAATTATAAAATAAAAGTGGAGGGGAAAATAAAAACAAGAGTTTTCATAGCTCTATTATAAAAAGCTTTGGAAAAAGAAAAAAGTAAAGATTAAATTTTTTTAAATTTGATTTTATTTGCTTAATATGACATGAAAATAAAATAAAAAAGAGAAAATCAAAAGCTCTAGTTGAACAAAAATATTTAAAAGGTGCTTTTCTAAATATGGGGTGAAAAAGAAAGGCAAAGAATTGTTTTAAAAGGATGAATTTCACCATGAATTCAATCAAACAGATTGAAGACATTTTGGGAGTGAAAGAAGGATAGATTAAGTGCACACCAGAGCGCTTTTGCCCCTCCATTGCTTTTTCGAGCATGTGACGATTTTTTTTGGAGTGCCCTCTCAAAGAAATTTTACCCCTAGCATGTGGTGAGTTTTAGAAGGTGTTCATGGAAGTTAAGATGTATTTTTGGAGCATTTAATTCAAAATGTGCACCCAGATTTGCGTTGGGAGGTATTTTTGCATTCCCAAGGACCAAAATCTCACAACGTCAAAAGCAAGGATGCTTATTGGTCCGTAGGTGGCAGATTTATTTTTTAGAAGCAGTTTTAGCATTCAAGGCACATTGTTCAAAGATATAACATGGCAAGAAGGGTATATTTTCAAAAATTATTTTGTGGTGAATAATAGTTAATTACCGTTATAGTATTGGGAATAGTACCAGTACAGTGAAACAAGGTATGTGCCCTCCCAAATTTACCAAGATGAACTGTTACATTTACTTCGGTGGTTGAGATCTCCATCTATAAATAAAGAGTATGTAAACTTGCTCAAAGATTAAAATTTAAAATTTTCTACCTATGCATTTTTAAGCTTTTGGTTGCAGAATTTGAAGTGTCCTCATATTTGCTAGAATTTACATAATGGGTAAGAAAAGCAAAGAACTGAAAGAGACCATAGAGCCCAAACAGTAAAAAAAGAGGGTAGAAGGTGGGACAAAATCTAAAAAATCCCACAATCAGAAAGTTTTGCTAGCGGAAAAATCAATAGGATAACAGAAGTTGATCATAACTTTATGGTCCTATCCTTGGAACAAGTTTCAGTTCTTACGAGGGCTGGGAAGAAGCTGGTGACTATTGATCCAAAAAAAATGGAGCCTTTGAAAGTTCTTGATGAACAAAAGATACAAAATGAAAAGGTACAACCACAAGTGAAAGCACCTAGTGCAATAGCTAAACAACAAGATTCTATCTTGTCGAAGAATCTATTACCCAAATAAGCTCAAGAGAAGTTGCAGATGAAAGCATCAACTTTGTAGCCTACATATGCTCAAGTACATACTGAGGCAAAAGAGCAAGCCAAAGAGTGCCTCAAGTACCCATCATTGACTAAGCGACAAAGGGTGGAAGCCACTCAACAATACTGAAATAAATATGAGTCAACTAGTGAAAAAAGGTCTCTAGGGCTTTTGATTATAACATTGTGGAAGAAATGAAGAAGATCCTTGCAAAGGTGAGTTTATATGATGTGCTACAGTTACCTGGATAGGTTGACCTGTTGCAAGATTCTCTTAAGTTTGCAAAAGATCAAAATAAAATTCTTTTCCAAATAGTTTTAACACAAACACTGTCAGCTTCTACCACTGGAAAGAACCAACCACCTTTGTTCTATTTGTCTCTCAGGATGGAAGGGTGGATCGTTCATAATTGTATGATTGATTCTGGTGCTACAACTATTGTTATGCCAAAGGCAGTATGTGAAGTAATGGGAATGGAGCATACAAGAAGCAGTCCAGGAGTCTTGCAGTAAAATGGAACCCCAATCAAAATAGTGGGTGTGATTAAAGATATTCCTATCATTCTACACACCATACTACAAATCACTATAATCCAGGAAGTAGTGGTGATTAACTTGGAACCATACTTCAGCATGTATCTTTTGAGGGAATTCACATCAAAACTAGGAGGATATATTTCCTTAGATTATTCATATTTGAATATTCCTTTCAAGGGAAGAAGAATACAGATCTATAATGAAAATCCCTCCACTTTTCATATAGAAAGACTTGAAGAAGACTAAAAACCCATTGTCATCGTTAATATGATGATAGAAGAAGTGCAAGAAGTAGACTTGATGGACGAAGCCCTTGATGAGCTTTGCTTGGAGGATGAGTTTTCACTGATGTATTTCAATGCTATAATAGAAACTGATATCGATTGTTACACCATAATGAAACCTGAATAGATTGAAAAAAAAGTTTTTGATTCCCCTAAACCTATTTTTGATCAGCTATGAAAGTTATATTACAATGGTGCAAGATGTACAAATGGTGCAAAAGTTGGAATTGTCCTTGTTTATCCTACAGGGATACATAAAACCTATTCATATAGGTTAACTTGGAGTTGCACGAATAATACCACCAAATATGAAGCATTGTGCTTTGGTCTAAAGAAAGCTAAAAAGTTGGGAATAAAATAATTGTAAATCTTTGGAAATTTTTATCTCATTGTTAATCAGACTACAAATAAGTGCATATCAAAGTAGAACTATTTGAAAGATTACCATAACAAGGTGTGGGATCTATTTGAGTCTTTCACAACCTTGAATATTCATGCGATTTCACAAGAGCAAAACAAACATGTTGATATCTTGGCATCCCTTGGTGCTAATTTCTCCCCCATAGAGCAGGTGGTTAGGAGACCTAAGATTATGAGGGTAATTTATAGACCTTCGGTCCTTGATAAAATCCTTTATTGGTAATTTTTTGAGAGTGATGAGCAAATTATTAATTTCTTGATCAAGGAAACTGCAAATGCAAAAGATAGAATATTGGTCGAAGAAGAGATGGAAAGAATGATTCAATTGAAGAAAAACCACCTTCCTAGGGGACTAAGTTTGCTTAAGAGCTTGTTTGATTATAATGATAGGGTAGAGAATCATAAAATTAATATGGATGCGAAGGAGTACAAGGAAATGTAGTTGGATCCTGAAAATATTATCAAAGTCGAAACATATTGTACGGTAAAAGAGCTTGAAGATATTAAAAATCAGTGTTATGAGTTCTCAGATATCATCGCTTGGATCTACCATGATCTGAAAGGATATGATAAGAATGTGATCCAACACACCATTGAATTGCAGGAGGGGGTAAAACCTTTTTGACAGAAACAACAGCCTATCAACCCAAAAATTAAAGTGCTTATGAAAGCAGAGCTGCTTAAAATGTTGGAGGTAAAAATAATTTATCCTATCAAAAACTCAACATGGGTGGCAAATTTGGAAACCTGATCAAAAGAAAACTGGATGCATTCACCTGTGTGTAGACTTTTAGAATTTTAACCAAGCGTCCTTAAAAGATCACTATACATTGCCATAGATTGAACATATTTTGCACGTAGTCACTGGAGCACAGATATTTTCATTGCTTGATGGTTTTTTCGACTACAACCAGATCTGGGTGAAATACGAAGACCAGCACAAAATGATATCTACTACAAAATGGGGCACTTTTGCCTATTAGATAATGTCGTTTATTCTTTCCAATGCAGGTGCTACCTTTTAGAGAGCTATGGACATCGCTTTCGGTGAGTTTTTGAATTGAATTATTGTAATTTACCTTGATGATATGATTTTTTTCTCACATCATAGGGAAGAGCACATCTCCCATTTGAGGCAAGTAATCGAAAAGTATCGAGAATTTGGAATTTCCATTAACCCAAAGAAATCTATTTTCACTGTCAAAGAAGGAAAAATTTTGGGACATGTGATTTCACAAGAAGCACTAGCGATTGACCCTACGAGAGCTGAAGTGCTCTTGAAATTGCCACTACCAATTAAAAAGAAATATTTGCAATCATTATTTGGCCAGATCAACTTCATTCGAAAGTTCATTACTGATTTTTCTCAAGTCGTAAAACCAATGATTGAACTTTTGAAGAATAATATAGACTTCAAGTGGACAGAAGTAAGAAGACAGGCATTTTGGGAAATCAAGGAGAGAATCACCCAGTGCTAGTTTTTATTAATTCGAATTATTCAAAATATTGCATTCTATATGTAGTAGGAGAATAGGAGAGTTATGTTGTTGTACTCACACAAAAGCAAGATGATGGAGATGAGAAACCAATTACTTTTCTGAGTCAGGTCATTGCTCTACACCAGGAAATATATAACTTCATTGATAAGTAGTATATGCTATTATGAAATCTCTAAAAATATTTCTGCATTTTATTTCACATAGTAAGACAATCGTCTACGTTATCCATCCAAATGTCAAAAATTTCATTATTCAAGGAGAAATGGGCGATAAAATAGAAGGTTCGATGTCAAAAATCTAGGAATACAATGTGGAGATTTGACCTACTAAGTTGGTTCATGGTTGGGCACTCTGCCAAGAGTTGGCCAAAAGTGTAGCTTCTGGATCACCACCCCTAGTACAAGATGAGGTCATCAAAGAGAGTAATTTTGCCAATCAGGTAACAAAAAATTATGATTGGATAGAGGACCTTGTCAAATTATTCACATATGAGAAATATCCATCACACCTTGATGCCTCACAGTAGCAAAGATTCAGATTGCAGGCACTCAGGTATATTTTGTTGTCGAGTGGGTTATTCCATAAAAACATAGATAGAGTACTCCTTAAACTTGTGAAAGAATCTAAAAAACAAAAAAATCTTGGAGGAGTTCCACTCTGGCTTATCTGGCGACCATTATGTAGTAAGGCCTATATCTTTGAAGATCATCCGAGCCGGGTATTTTTGGCCTACTCTTTTCACAGAAGCACACAAGGTGAACCAATATTGCAATAACTATCAATGGTATGTTGGTAGGAATAAGGAAGCATCTCTGCTTTGCACCCAATCCAAGTAGAAGCCCTATTTTAGTAGTGGAGCCTGGACTTAATTGAAGTTATTGATCCTCATTCCTCCATCGAGCATAAGTATATCTTGACAGCAACTAATTATTTTACCAGGTGGGCAAAGGCCATTTCGACCAAGAAGGCTGATCAGGCTACAGTCATCTCCTTCATTTAAGGGTTGATTACCCGTTTGGACATACGAGATGTTGTTGTAACAAATAATGAAACTCTATTTATTGGGTTAAATATCACCGAATTTGCAAACAACTATAATATTTATCTAAAGACTTCTTCCAATTATTACCTGCAAGGAAACAGTCTAGTCAAATCCACAAACACAAATCTATTTCAAATCTTGAAGAGGATGCTAGGAAACAATAAAATAAGCTGGCACTTTTTGCTAAACCAGGATTTATGGATAGACCATATATCATCTAAGAAGTCTATCAAAGCCTCTCCTTACTCCCTAGTGTATGAAAGGAGGTAGTGTTACCCACACACATCGAGCTACCTATCCTCCATATGTTTTAGTTGTTCAAAGATGAAGATGATGAGTTTGATCCTATGAGTGCAAGGTTGGCTCAATTGTTGCATCTGGACGAGGAGAGATAAAAGGCATATGCATCTTTCATAGAACATATAAATATGATGTAGAAGTGGTTTGGAAAATAGACAATGAAACACAAGTTTTAGGTGGGATATTTGGTCCTCAAGTGGAACAAGAACAAATCCAAGCAAGGGAAGAACCACAAGTTCAATGTAATCTAGCAAGGTATGTTTTAAGTTTTTGTAGTAAATTTGGCAAATGCATATCATCTTCAATATATGGATGGTTGGGGTCTATCAATTTCATTTAACAATCTTCATTTGAAGACCTATTTTCAATTATGTAGTTGTAACCAAAGAACTAAACACAAAAATAAGATGAATGCAGACACAGAAGTAAATTGCAGAAATGCCCCTTTTGTATTGATTTTTTATACAGCTTTTACAAAGGGTTTTTGGATTGCCTCAAGTGTATTGGGAGCAATGTTTCATTCCCTCTATGAATTACAATGCTTTGATGGAGGAGGGGAGATATTCTGACTCTTCCACAGGATGTAGTGTTCTTCACTCTCTCATTGCAGCTTCAAGAGGTGAGTGGGATTTGGTATCCAGCAAGGGACCACTCCAGCTTCAGCAGCTTATCCAAAATACCTGTCACCTGCACACATGTAAAGCAACGAAGGGATCATTAGCATCTGTATACTTGAGCAATAAAATATGTACTAGACATAAAACCCTAAGCAGATAATTTGCATGAAACAAATAATAGCAGCAATAAACAGATAAAACCTCTCTAATTATTAAAGTCACTGATTGATCTCGGTTGTGCATACGAATTCGTGCTCGGGACTATGGAACCGCGAAAGCGCGGTTGTGGATTGGAAATTGTGGACCTACAGTTGTGAAAATATGGACCTACATTTTTTACTATGAAACCATGGGTGGGCGGTTCTGGCTGAAATGATAGGTTACCTCGAGATGCGTGCCAATGATCAGGATCGAGCTCACGCTCTCAATTTCTCATTGGGTCTAGATATATTTTGGTAGCTTATCAGTATGCAAATTCAGCTCCTTTTTTTTGTAGACTAATGATGCCTTTATAGGCTTCCTAGGGCTTTGGAGGGGAATGAGAGGTGGCAAGCCTGACATGCCAAGTGGTAAATCTGAACTGCCAGGTGGAAGGGGCAATTATAGTGAGTCATTCAGTGTGGCTCACTTAACTGGGGTGATGTGGCTTCAAGTGGAGTGGGATGTGGGATGTTATTTTATGTGAAGGTATAAGGAGACAACAATAAATGAGTTGTGGCATGGGTGTTGGGAATCTGTCTCATGTGCAAGGACAAGGGGGATAGGAGTGGGTAAGATGTGGCAAGGGTGTTGGATGAAGTTTCTAGGACACATGGCCAATGGGTAAATAGTGTATCCTAGGGTGATTTTCCTAATTAAATAAATTAGGAAAATAGGATGATGTGTAGGATTTTATATCCCTAAGTTTAGACTTAGGCATATAATTTTATTTATGCAGGATTTAATGGTGAGGTGGTGAGTGTGACTTAGAGGGTGTCATATTTTGGTGTCTACAGTTGCCTCTTTTTGTACTGCGTTGTGTACAACACAATGCGATGTAAAAACTAATGACATCTAGATTTATTGGATGAATGGACTCATTTCCTTTTGGTATGGCAGAATCAATATGCATATTTTTTTTTTTGTGTTTTACCCCCTCAATTGGTAAGTGGATGACTAGTGAATCCTAATAACCAATTGATGAAAAGGTCATGATTTTTATGTGTTTTTATGCAAATGACTGCCCTAAGCTTGTTGAATTTCCATTCAAAAGACCGTTTGATTTGATTGACATGCATGTTTGTGTTTTGACGGAACCAATCATCCTAGGTGTCTGTCTTAGTGACTGTTAGCAATTCCTTAATGCAGATTGATTGTATCATTACCGTGCTTTGTAACCTCACGGAGTGGGCGTCAATTTCGACCTTGGGTTGATTTGATTGAATTGTTTCTTGAGCCTGTTAGACTTTCATTTGCTTTTGTTGTTTCTATTTTTTTTTTGTAATCGCTGATTTGCGATTTTTAAGGCGGTAACTGCAGGCGCGCGTTTTTTACTGCCAAAAGCGGCTATATAAAGGTGTGATGTCGCTTTCAAGTCATTATGCCAGTTGTCATTTTGCTATTTGTTGGTGAGATGAGCGAGATGGAGCTTGGTGAGGGAAGTGGTGGTAGTGGCTCGGCTGGAGCGGAAGTCGGTGCCCGGTTTGCTGAGACAGGTGGACCCTCTTTTGATTGTTTTTGTTTGTTTGTTCTTTTTTCATTTTTGTTTTGATTTTGTTATTTGTTTTTGTTCGTTTGTTGAATTCGTTTTTATTACCAGTAGTAGGTAAAAAAAATTGTTTTGATTTTTATTATCAGTAGTAGGTAAAAAAAAATTGTTTTTGTTTTGATTAATTGTAGTAGGTAAAAAAAAAATTGTTTTTGATTTTTATTACCAGTAATAGGTAAAAAAAAAAATTGTTTTTGATTTTTATTACCAGCAATAGGTAAAAAAAATTTGTGTTTGATTTTTATTACCAGTAGTAGGTAAAAAAAAAATTATTTTAGATTTTTATTACCAGTAGTAGGTAAAAAAAAAAAAAAATGTTTTTGTTTTTTATTACCAGTAGTAGGTAAAAAAAAATTGTTTTTGATTTTTATTACCAATAGTAGGTAAAAAAAAAATTGTTTTTGATTTTTATTACCAGTAGAAGGTAAAAAAAAAAATTGTTGATTTTTATTACCAGTAGGAGGTAAAAAAAATTTATTTTTTATTTTTTTTACCAATAGTAGGTAAAAAGAAAATTGTTTTTGATTTTTATTACCAGTAGTAGGTAAAAAAAAAAAAATGTTGATTTTTATTACCAGTAGTAGGTAAAAAAAAATTGTTTTTGATTTTTATTACCAGTAGTAGGTAAAAAAAAAATTGTTTTTTATTTTTATTACCAGAAGTAGGTAAAAAAAATTGTTTTTGATTTTTATTACCAGTAGTAGGTAAAAAAAAATTGTTTTTGTTTTGTTTCTACTTATGTCTAGTTGTTTTTCTAATTCTTAATGTGTTTCTTTCAGGTTAAGCTTCTTGATGCTCGGCATAGGTGGTCGAGGACTATCCAAAAAGTGCAAAAGGCACTTTTCGATGACGACTAGACCTTGTTGCAAACCGTTGGTCTAGATGGTTGCGAGCGGTTAGGCACCGTCCGAGCTGATGAGGATCTTATTTTGGCACTTGTTGAGCGCTGGGAACCAGATAAAGGTACTTTTCAGCTCCCGACAAGAGAGCTGACCATCACCCTTGAGGACATCTACCATATTTTCCTTGTTCCTATCGAGGGCCTTGCTGTTCGGGTTGGCCTCGACAAGGAGGATTTGTTTCATGTGTTCGGTGAGATGTGGGACGTAGATTGCAGTAGGGGTGGTATTGCTTATTTGGGCCTATATACAGCCAGTATCTTGGGGATGCTTTCAATTTTTATGATGTATATACTGAGCAACATGTTGTTGCCTAATTCCATGGGATCAAGGATCCCGTGGAACCAAGTGCCTATTGTTCTCAATATCATAGCTAATCCTCGTCGGTTGACCTGGGCTCCCGCTCTTCTTTGCAAGGTTTACAGTGAGCTATGTGAGGTGAATATGCAAGGGTGTAAGGGTCTAGATTGTAGTTTGTTTCTCCATATTTGGTGTTGGGAGCATATTATCATTGGTCGACCTATTGGTTTGCCTTCTGGTGTGGATGCTACTTCTCCTCGTGCATATAGATGGGTATTCAGTGAGGAGGTTAGTCTATTAGCAGTGAAAGCTTCGAAGTACAGAGATATCTTGAGTTATCTGACTAGAGACTTGATGAGCTGGCATCCTTAGAGAGGTCTGGATTGGACGATGGATGCAGTAGAGGTTTGTTGTATCAGGTGAGGATGATGAGTTGTTGGAGCTCATCTTAGGGATATGGAGTTTATCTAGTTTTTTAGAGTGCTACATTAGTTTGGGCTGGTTCAAGATGTTCCTAATGCGCCTGTAACCTCTAGGCGGTGGGGTGACGAGTTAGGGCTACCTGTTGCTCCTAATTTTTTGTGATTTGATGATCCTTCTAACGACCCAGACTTGGAGGTTTTTGACTTGGATGATGCGGCTACCACTCCTGAGTATGACACCTAGTTTTTTGGCCAGCCAATCTAGACTTCGAGTGTTATTGTAGATGACGATGGTAGTGGTGATGACGTAGATGCTAGAGGTTAGGTTCCTTGGTCAACGAAGCACTAACGAGGTAGATCTTCAAGAGCTGACATGGATACCAATATTTCATAGCCTAAGGATGCTGGTGGCGATGGTGGTGATGGGGGTGTTGGTGATGAGGATGCTCCTCCTTGGTGGATAAATGAGGATTAGGATATGTTACAGGCTGAGCATGACAGCCTGGGTTTAGAGGTTACTCGTATGAAGGGCGAGTTGACATGGTACTAGGGCAAGGTGACTCACCTCTAGGGTGAGGTGGATAGGATGTGTGATGGGCCTAGAAGCGATGCTCTCGCTATAAAGGACTTGGATATTTCCAGGCTCGAAGGTGAGGTCACTCAGCTAGAGGGCGAGCTGACTCGGCTATAGGCAGGGTCCGATGGAGGTGACACTGTAGCTATTGTTTCTACTTTACGAGTAGATATTTCTCAGTGGGTTGCTCATGAGGATGTTGGCTTGAGAAGCATGCGCAAGCAGGTTGTTTATATAGAGATGTTGGAGAACATTTTGCACCAGCATAAGATTCCTTTGCCTGTTCCTCCTTCTTCATCAGCCACTACTGCTACGCGAGGGACTGATAGAAGTCATAGGAATCATCGTTCATCGAGTTCTCATGGTGCTTTTACAGTGTAGGGTCCTCAAAGAGATCCTGCTAGTACTAGCTAGCACAACTTGTCACTTCTCTTTTTGTATTTTGTTTTTATTTTTTTGCTATGAGCCTTAGTGCTTCGATGTATACAGCCTACGGGTATTTTTTACCTTTGGGACTTTCATATTTATACATATATATATACATGTCTTTGTATTTTGTTATTTCATGTGTTAATATTTATTTTGATGCTTTTTACATGTGTCTTGCCTGTGCTTATTTTCCAATGTTCATATTTTATATTTGTGCTATGATAAATGAATGTAATTAACCTATAATATGTAACTTATGTTTATTTTAATTTAACTATATGATGACATGCATAATGTTTTTGTAATCTTTTATAGCTCTGAGTAGTTGACCATTACTTGTTCATTTTTGCAATTGGGGTATCCAACTTGATGACTTTTCGTGTTTGGTGTATGGTGGGTGTATGTATGCGATATTGTAGAACATGTGATAATGACGTGATTTTTTGGTTAGTTTTTGATATGTAACATTGGAGGATTTTCAAAGACTCAAACAGTCTAATGATTTTAACCCTTTCACAATGTTGGTCTAACCTTCTTTAGGACCAAGGTGTGTGCAAGTGGAGTTCATTTTCTAAATCTTTGGTTTGGGAATGGCCCTAAGCAATCAAGAATCAGTGCATGTGTATGTGAAGTTCATTAACTCATGATGAGTAAAATTGGACGATACTTGTTTGGGTTTACCAATTACCTAGCTTGTCTGTATGTGCGGTCATAGGTCTTTTCTCTTTGGAGAAATACGTGTCGCCCTGCATGAGTTTACTCCACTTCCAATCAAGCGTCTATAGCTTTGGTGGAGGTTCGCTCCATAGTCTAATGATTCAATATTTGAGCTTTGAGGATGACTACATAACTTTATGAGGGGAATGTAGTACGATCCTTCTTGATTTTGTGATTTTTGGTGTGTGTATAGTATTTATCATGATAGAGTTTGGGGAATCGAATTCTCAACCGAAGTGTGATGAGAATGTGATCCTATCCTTACTGTCTACATTTTTAATTTAATTGTTTGGATTGTTGTGATGGTGGTGAAAACCACATTTTTGATTTGGACTATCTTGTATAATGGGACGAGTGGGGAATATTTCCTTTTTGCTTCAAGGTTGTACCCAAGTTGGCATTATCTTTTCTTACTCAAAATGTTTTTAAATTTGTAAAGTATATTTGGTTCTAGATTTCTTTGGAGTCAATCTACCATACTTAATACTTTCTTAATGTGTCATAAGTTCTTTGGTCCTAAAGAAAATTGGATATATTATGATTTTTTATTTTTCACTAGACATTTTTGAGTGACGGAAAATTTGATTTATGATATAGTAAAACATGGGTGAATATGAATTTTATTGACTTGCGAAGATTCTTAGTTGGGTATCCCCAATTCTTTGGAACTTGTTTTTACTTGGTCGTAACATCGCCACTATGAAATATCACTGAACATGAGATGGGATGGATGCAATTATGTGATTATTCTAATGTTGTTATATGCTTGTGATATGCCTATTTAATGCATAATTTTTTTTTTTTTTTTGTAATATGCAAATGCAACATTCTAAGTGCTAGTAATGACATTTCTATTTACAATGTAAAGGAATTCTGGAAATAAAAATTCTTTTATCTTTTTTATTTAGCCATATACATAAACATACATATATTGCAAGTCTTTCATGCATAAAGTACCTTTAGGTGCATTATTTTTAGTGGTTTTGGCTCCAATTCTCCTTCGAAGTTGGTGATTCTATATGTTCTTGGTCCCAATTTATGCTTTACAATGGACGGGCCTAACCAATTAGCCATAAATTTATCTCTCAAGTGTGGCAATCCATTCGTATTTTGTTGATTTTCTTTGAGCACTAGGTCCCCCACTTGAAATTCATGAGGATGGACTTTTGTGTTATAAGCACGTTTGACTCTGTCTTGATATACTCGTAAGTGATCTAAAGCATTGATATGTTTTTCATCAATAAGCGTCAATTTTTCAAGACATGCTTGTCTAGTTATTTCATTGTCCATGAATTCCTGTAATACGATTCGCAAGGAAGGTATATTGAGCTCTAAAGGTAATATGGCTTCAGCACCATAAACTAGTGAAAATGGTGTTTCTCACATTGGTGTTCTGATGCTTGTTCTATAAGCTCATAATGCCAAAGGAAGTTGAGTATGCCAATCTCGATGATTCTCTTTGACCATTTTCTTGAGAATGGATACCATTGTTTTGTTGGTTGCTTCAGCTTACCCATTTGCTTGTGGGTAATAAGGTGTGGAGAAACTATGTTGAATTTTGAATTTGTTGCACAATGCTCTAACATCGTTATTCTTAAATGACTTCCCATTATTAGAAATTATTTTTGAGGGTATTTCAAAATGATAGATAATATGCTGAAGTATAAACTCAGCTATTCGAGGTCCAGTCGTAGTGGTCAATGGAATTGCTTCCACCCATTTTGTGAAGTATTTTGTTGCAGTTATGATGAACTTATGTTTTCTTGATGAAGCAGGTGATATTTTACCAATCAAATCGAGACCCCATTGTGAAAAGGGCCAAATACTTTAAATGGGTTGTAATGCATGTGATGGTACATGAGTCAAATTTGCATGATATTGGCACTTTTGACACTTTTTGACATATTTGCAACAGTCATTTTCCATGGTCGGCCAATAGTATCCCATGTGTAGTATTCTCTTTGCAATGGCCATTCCACTGAAGTGGCCACCGCAAGTACCATCGTGGGTATCTATTATTGCTCGTTCTACTTCAATCAGATCTAAACATCGTAATAATATTCCATCATACCCACGTTTGTATAACACATCCCCCATTAGATTAAAACAAATTGCTTTTTGTTTGAATGTTCTTTTTGTAGTTCGTGTCATTTCTACTAGGAGTATTCCATACTTGAGAAATTCTCTTATCTCATCAAGGTAAGAATTGTAAGGTTCAACATGTACCAAACAAACATTCTTCTCACCTATAGTTTTTCCTTTTGAATTTATGATTTTGAAATTATTGTTATGATTAGTGGTTGTACTTATCCATGTTCATTCTTAGGGATGAGAGATCCTAAAGAAGCCATTGCATCCACAAATCTATTTGTCGATCGTGGTAAATTACTAATTTCATACCAATCAAATTTTTCTAGCAACCTTATTGCTACTTCAAGATATTTCTTTAATGCTGGTTCTTTACAATGGTACTCTCCTTTTACTTGGTATACAACTAGTTGAGAATCCCCAAAAATGCTTAGTCTTTTTATGCCCATTTCTATAGCTGATTGCAGACCTAATATTAAGGCTTCATACTCTGCATTATTATTGGTGCATGTGAAGTCGAGTTTGAATGATAAAGGAAATGGTATTCCTTCAGGTGTATAAAACATGACTCCTAAACCTTGCCCTTTTTCAAATTTAGACCCATCAAATAACATTGTCATGTCTGCTTCTTCCTCAGGAGAAACTGATTCCTATTTTTCTACGACAAAAAATACTGAATCATCTGGGAGCTCAATTATTAATGGTTTATCATTGTGAAGTGGAGCTTCAGCTAATTGATCAACTATCACCTGCCCTTTTATGGATTTTTTACTTACAAATTCGAGATCAAATTCGGTTAAAAGCATTATCCGTTTAGCAGTACGAGTGTTTTTGTATGTGCGAGTCATCATGTATCGCAGAGGATTTTCTCTAGCTATGACATAGGTAGTATTGCTTAGCATGTAATTTCTAAGTTTCTTAGTGGCGAAAACCACTACTAAGCATAACTTTTTGACATAAGCATATCTTGTTTCGTAACTTACCAGTGTTCGACTAATATAGTAAATTGCTTGCTCCTTATGTTTTTCATTATTTTGTGCAAGCATTGTACCTAGTGCAAAATCTGTTGCAGAAATGTATAGGTGAAAAGGGATTCCTGATCTAGGTGGTGTAAGAATTGGTGGTGATGCCAGATACTTCTTTATGTCATCAAATGCTTCTTGACATTCAGTTGTCCATGAAAATATCACTTCCTTTTGTAACATGTGGTTGAAAGGCCTGCATTTATCTGAGAGTTGTGTGATGAATCGTCATATAGATTGGATCTTTCCTTGTAAACTATGCAACTCTTTCAATGTTTTGGGAGGTGGCATTTCTAATATTGCTTTTAACTTACCTGGATCTAATTCAATGCCTCGCTTGGATACAATGAACCCCAGAAGTTTTCCTAATGTGACTCCGAATACATATTTCTTAGGATTTAGCCTTACTTTATGTTCTATTAGTCGATCAAATGCTTTTTCTAGTACATCGATGTGCTCAAGATGTGTCTTTGATTTAGCAATCAAATAATCTACGTAATCCTCGATGATCTTATGCATATAATCATGAAATATGTATGTCATGGCTAATTGATATGTTGCTCCTACATTCTTAAGTCCAAAAGGCATCACTCTATAATAGAATGTTCCCCAGGGTGTTGTAAATGTCATCTTGTGTTGGTCTTTGGGATTAATTCAGATTTTGTTGTATCCTAAGAAACCGTCCATTAAGGAAATCATTTCATGACCAATGTAGGAATATACTAGTTGATCTATATTAGGCAAAGGAAAATCATCTTTGGGACACACTTTGTTTAAGTCTCAAAAATCAGTGCATATGCGTATCCCTCTGTTCGGTTTGCGAACGGGCACCATATTTGAAATCCATTATGGGTAATCAATTGGTACTATGAAGTGCACATCCAACAACTTTTGCAGCTCTTCTTTCACAATTAATGCGACTGTTGGATGAACTTTCCTAAGATTTTGTTTGAAAGGCTTTGCATCATGTGCCAACATAAGGTTGTGGACTACCAGGTCTGGATATAAACCAAGCATGTCTTTGTACATGTGAACACTTCTTTCTTTTTCATTAGCATGTTTATTATGTGTTATTTTTCTTTTGTGGATAAATATTTAGCAATTTTGACAATTTGGGGATTGTCCACATCTTGACTAAGGTTCACATCTATAGATTATTCAATTAGCATATGAGAACCTTCTTCTAACTAATGTGGAGTTGGGATGAGATGGATATCATCCGCAACATTTTCAAATGTTTTCATGGTTTTCCCCTCTATCTCAGTTTGAAAAACTAAATTATTTGATGATTAAGGTTGTTGTCGAATATATGCATTTGAAGCACACAACAACTCTTCAGACAGGATAAACTCGATAGTGGATGGTGGGGATGAGATCCTATCCATGGCTATGATACTAGTGTTGATTTGGATCGGTTTTTTCTCATCATATGGATTGTGGAGTGGGGTGAGAAAATCAAAAAAAATCATTTTGACTTGATGTAAGTGAGGTGGTAGTGATTCAAGAATTGATGACTCATCTTCTCTAGGTTGCAACTGACATAATGTGTGTGATTGGCTGTATTGTATGTGATGCCAATGTGATGGAGGAGGTTCTGGTTCAGGATCCTCATGCTCTTTTTTTAGCTAAAAAAGAGTGTGGTCTATTGGAAATTTCTTTTGATACCAGTCATCTCTCTAAATAGAATCTGTGTATGGTACCTCCTCTTGAGGTTCTTCTTCTTCCTGATTTAGCCATTCAGGACATGCCTCTACTTGAAGCATTCTTCTAGCTTGCATTTCATGCATATGATTCATGAATATCATTTTAGTTTTATCCTCTTCATCATCGTCACTCATCCAAAACCCATTAGCATTTGTGTGAGGTCCCAATACCAGTGGCGTATTGTCTGTCCTAAGGTAGGTCATCTCTATGGGATCGTCTGGCTCTTGCTGTAAGGCTTGTTCTTGAGAGTAAAAAGTGTAGATTTGGTACCCACCATCTGATTTTTCATATTTATCATTAGGTTCATCTTCCTCATCACTCTTTTCTTCCTCTTCTTCACATTCTATGTCAAGTTCTTGGAAACCTTAATTAAGCGAAGAGCTTGTGATGGAAGGTTTATAGCCTAGACCGAAGTGGTTACTTGGCTCTCTATATTCTGGTTCAATAATGTTGTGAGGACCTTGTTCATGTCTTCCAAGTCCGTATCCTTGCCAATTAACCCTTCAAAAATATCTCACTAGGAAACTAGGGTTCGATAGATAATCAATGTTTTCATTAAACTCTTGTAAAGAGTTGTCGTTTTGAGGAGGTGGATCCGATGAAGAATCTACCCTTCCATATATGAAATTGATTGTATTTATTTGAGAACCCATTCTATATATATCACCTATAGCTAAATTTGGGTTGCGATGGTGACCGTAATCCCTGTCTAACTCAATGGGTGGTGTAATTGTGACACTTTCAATAATGTACTCACCAATGCCTAGATTGGCAAGATGTACTGCAACTCTAGATGGTTGAGAGACTAATGGATCGATGTATGAAGAGGGTTCTTGTACATTATCTTGTGGCTCCACTAGCAGTAGTGGATTATCTCTAAGAGGTGGCACTATTTGTGAGACTACGGGTTCTAATGATTGTGATGTAGTGATGTATGGTGTGGGTTGTGCTGTGAATGTGAATTATTATTGTGGATCTATAAGTTTACTAGATGGATTTGGTGATTGGTTAGCAGGATGGGTGTATGCGACTTGAAAATAAAATGCAATGTTTGAAGGGTGCATTGAGCTAACACTTTTGGATGCAAAATTTGGGTCAACTATAGGCAATTACTCTTGAATGGGTGCTTTTGAGGATGTGCTACTATATGGAATGGTCCTAATGGCTAGTGGTTGGATAGTTAGGTGCGTTGATGGAAGCAAGGGATCATATGGGTTTGAAATAAAGTTGCAGTATTTGAAAGGTTCTGTGTCAGCTGGTATGCAATGCACTTTGCCTTCATGTACATATTTTAGGCATTGATGCAATGTTGAAGGCACACACTTCATTTCCCTAATCCAAGGGCGTCCAAGAAGTATGTTGTATTGCATTTTTCCTTCCAAGATGTGGAAGAGAACATGTATTGTTTTCACCCCCACGGTGATGGGAAGAACAAAATTCCCCAAATTTGACCATAAAGCATCATTAAAAGCCCTAAGGGTGAATGTGGATGTTGTGATGTGAGATGATGGGATGTTGAGCTTCATCATTGCAGGTGTGGTGATGAGGTTGATTGAAGAACCAGTATCAATAAGCACTCTCTTGAATGGTTTCCTATCAATGTGAGATACTATGTGCGGTGGTGGATCAGGTGAATCTACTGAGATTTGTTTTTCCTCAAAGTCATAAAATACTATCGAGGGTTCCATACACTTTTACACACTCCCTAAAAAGGAATTGAATGCATTGGGGTCTTCAGATTGAACTTGGACAGACTTTAAAATTTCCATCAATTCTTCCCTATGAGGTGTTTATTGTTGTATTAGCTCATGTATTGACAATTTTTCTGAAGCCATTTTCAAACTTTGTGTTAACCGACTATTCAAAGTAACAACTAAGCGATTGTGGAAATACGGTGGTGGAATGCTTGGTCCAAGTTGTATAGGCACATTTATTGGTTGTGTTGCTAGAGTTTGTGTTGTGCGATTAGCTTACCTATGTCCATGGGTAACTATGCTAATAGCTCCTACAAAACCTTGTGGTAGTTGAGACACATAATTAACCTGGTTGGGAGGAACTATAGAAGTTTATGCTCCCGTTGGTTGTTGATTTGCCTCTCGATGTGGCAAAGGTGTCTGATACATGCCTAGGTTTTAATTTTTTTGGGCTAGTGTATTGTCAACTTTGATTGTACTCGCTTCCAATAAATCTTATGCAATTCCTTTAAATCCATGACAACCTTCGATATCATGTCCTCTTTGTCTATGATATATGCAAAAGAGGTGTTCTTTGTAACCTTTTGTTTTTGGTTTTTTAGGATCTTCAGGTTTCATTTTCGGCAATGTAAAAAAAATTTCTGCATACAACTTTTGAAACACTAATGAATATGGCTCTTGTACTGGTGTGTAATTTCTTTTTGGCTTAAAATGATGTTGTTTCCTTTCTGCAGGTTGTGTCTAATTTTGTGTCTGTTGTGGGGGTGGAACCACTTGATAATTTTATTGTTGTAGTTGTTGTTGTTGTTGTTGGATTTGTGTTTGGGCCGATTGATTTAACTATGGTTGGCCCAAAACTATCTGGTTAACCTGCGCGGTCTTATATTGATTATGGTTATTCCCATTTTGATTCTTATTGTGCCACTCTTTCTTCTTAGGCTTTATCTTTCCTTCTTGGATTTTTATTTATTCAATCAGTTTTTCTTAGGCGAGTGCATCATCGAATGTTCTATACTGCTATAGCTGTAGTAATGAAGAGATGGGTCTACCAAAACTCTTCATGAACATTCATATTATCTCTGGCATAGGGAGGGAAAATGGTAATTTGATCATGACTGATCTCCACCTATTGCCAAATTCATAGACTAATTCATCGTCATATTTTTTTAGATAAATCAAATCAGTCAATGTGGTTTGTTTTCTAACATTCAGGGCAAATCTTTCCAATAACTGGTCTGCTAGTTGTTCAAAGGTAAAAACACTTTGATGTGGTAGGTGGTTGTACCAGTCTTGTGCTTCTCCCCCTAGTTTCTGAGGAAATGTATGTAATAGTAATGCATCATTTCTTTTGATTCTGAAGCATGCATTCACAAATCTAGTTATATGCTCACAGGGTCCTCTTCCCCTTTAAATTCAATCTTCGGTACTTTAAAATCTTGTGGATATGGTGGCTCAGGTATCGAAGCATGAATAGTATGATTGAGTAGTTACCTCAAAGTTGGCTTTTGGTATTGTAAACCTGGGGTTTGCATGGCAAGACTATCAATCTGACTCTATAAAAATTGGTATCTAGGGTCATCCACAGGACTGAAACTTGAATGTACTTCATGTTGTTGGTAATGGGGTGGATTGTATGTAGGTTGTGGGTGATAAGACATGGGTGGCTGAAATATATTATGGTATGGATGTTAAGGGATGTCATGATATGGATGGGGTGATGGAGGTATGATGTTATGATGACATACTATGTTAGCATATGGGTGTGGCGGTTGATTATAAACCGCAGTGGTAGAAGGAGGGTGCATTACCCAAGACGGATCTTGGGTAAAGGCATTAGGTTTATGAGATGTACGTGGAAAATTTTGCTCAATCCCTCATAAATGTTGGTTGGGTTCAGGGTTCATGCTACGGTTAGCATTATCTAAAATCATTTACTATAGTTGTAAGAAATCATGTTGCATAGCAATTGCATTTGAAGTAGGAACCACTACATGTGATGTGGTAGATTGGGTTGGTTGTGGGACAACCATGGTAGTGGAAGTAGGTGGGAGGTAAGTAGCAAAAGGTATCACTACTAACTGTGGTATGGTATGAGATGTATGTCGTATGAGTGTGGCAGGACAAATGGATGTTGGGGCTTGCGAAACAATAGGAATTGTTTCATATAAGTGATTAGTGGAAATGGTTATTTGTTGAGGTAATGTGAGGGGTAATCGGTTGGTTGACGATGGTTGATTGGCTAATGCTATAGCAGCTAACTCAAAAAGAGGATTGGTGAAAATATGTTCTGATTGTTGTGGATAGGTGAATGTGGATTCTTTTTGTGATGAGGGTATGACACGGGATGGTATGGAGAGTGGTGGTAATGATGGGAATACCATTCCAATTGCATTCAAGTACATTCTAACAGTATCCAT
The DNA here is from genome assembly GCA_028583015.1 of Wollemia nobilis. Lineage (NCBI taxonomy): Eukaryota > Viridiplantae > Streptophyta > Pinopsida > Araucariales > Araucariaceae > Wollemia > Wollemia nobilis. The sequence continues at coordinate 20,621,950 of JAQPPZ010000521.1, forward strand.
GTCGAACATAGTGATATGACTATCTACCACTATAGGAGGTTCACTCCTAGGTGTCTTTGGTATGGCTATGTGAGCAGCCCTATGCATAATTTCTATGTCCATATTAGGGGCATTACTAGAAGGCCATACATTAAGAATTTGGGACATAGAAAGGGGTATGCCTACTTGTCCTACCACCGAAGTGAGAGGGATGTTTCCAGACTGAGAGGCCATGGGGGAAGACCACTAACTTTGGTTTGACACTAGTTTCTTAGCTTGACTATGAGTTACTACCATACGCTATTATGTGGTACAATTCCAAGTGTGACTATATATGTAAATAAAATGACAATATGATGCAATACAACACATAAAGCAAACAAACACACAAAGTTTTTGAAGCTAGATTTTTGTTTTATTTTTTTTTTAGAATTTTTTTGGAAAATGAAAAATATGTGTGCTCAATGTTTTGCCCTAAATTAATCTAGGATTTCACCTATATACTCGTAGCTCGACAACCTAGCTATGAACTCTAGGTCACTTAATCCCACCTATAATATCTGGTAATGATGCCCACACACGGCTAGGGAACACAGGTCCTACCAATTCCTCACCCAGTTCACCCGTAGTCTGTGATACACCTCTTCGAGGAGAAATGAGTGCTATAACCCACGGGCTATGATGAATCTTGGAATCAGCCTTGGCAAAGAATGGGGTATGATTTTGGTGGTTTGGTGATGAAATCCAAACCCGACGGTGATGAAATCCAGCTATTTTCCAATGTTTACGTGAGTGTGTGGTGGTTTGTTTAATTATGGTGTTATGCAATGATACCATGCAATTATGTTTCAATACCTAAATGTAGAAATAGAGAACAAAAAATGATAAACAGTAAATCAAGGGTAAAAGTGCCACCTTCGGGTCTAATTCCAATTGGCTTCTATTAGACAGGGCTAACCACGGGTGCGCGGTTAGTTCTGGTAAATCATGAATGCACGGTTTGCCAACCGTACGTCTGCATTTAGGATGTCCCAATCGTGGGTGCGCGAGTACTTTCTACTAACAAAAATAAATTTAGTCTTTTATAGAACTAAAATAAAACTTAACACCCAAGTTATGCTTAACCCGGTGGATGCAAAATGACCTGTTTCTTATTATGCAGATGCAGATTCTTTTTAATTTTTTTTTCTTATTATTTTAAAGTATGGATGCAATATTTAAATACTTTTTCCTATCCCTAAGACCTAAATGCACACAAAGGCATACAGGACTGAGACCCTTAATTTATTTAAATGCACCCTAAACTAGAACTAAAGAAAAAAAATTAAATAGAGAGCACAAGGTACAGACCTGTGTTCCTTTCGCTGCTCCTTCCAACTTTCAACCTGTAGCACCCTAAAATTGGCACAATTAAACCATCAGTAAAAAGTAGAAATTTGAATTTTAACCTCGAAACCGCCCATTAACCGCTTATCTCATTTTTTGCACCATTTTTAGAGGTTGTTGTGACCATTGGACGATATCGTCGTCGATCTGAAAATATCATCGTCGATATGACGATATCATCCCAAATCGGATGAATTTTTCTGGAACAAAACGTCTAGACGATTTCGTCCCAAAAACAAATTTTTGCAATTAGCTTATGTTCCAACGACCTCTCCAACTTGGGCAGAAGCGTGTCTGCATAGTTGGAGATTCCCACGTTGAGGATCTCCCATATTGGGATGATCCCCAACCTCCTAACCTCCCCCTAATCCTATATAAACTAGGATTTTTCTAGTTTATCCCCCTAACTCCCTCCTTGACTCCCTACCTGGCTGCCTGACTGATTATTTCCCTACAATTTTAGTTTTTGTTGTGATTTTCCATCATTTTCACTTGTGTTTTCAAGTTTTGTTGCAGGATTTCACTATGTTTCAGTCGGAGGTAGCTCGGATCGTCGCAAGTGATTCAACTACAATTCTAGACGATCCTGTCAAGATCGATGATGATCTTGTATGATTACAGATGATCTGGTCTGCAATTCATCTTGTGGGAAATCAGAGCCCTAAGTTTGCATTCTCTATCTCATTTTCCTTATTTATTGGTGCATTAGATTAATTTACTTATGTTTTGCATCTTGGAGTTCACCTCATTTAGTGTAATTGCATGATAAAATTCAAAATAAGTTTCCAAAACAATGCATCTCATTTAATTTGATATCTGGATTTATCATTCAAACATCTATACTCTTATTTCTATCATTTTGCATCATTCTTGCAATTGTATTTTTTATTTTTGGTGTCTGTTTTCTTGATTGTAGGTTTCTGACAAATTCGTCAGGTCGTTGACGATCTTGGATGATCTCGGATGATCTCCTATGATTTGGGATGATTCTGTACAATTACATATGATCCTATCATATCCGGGATGATCTGGACTCCTACAAGCTTCAGAATATTCATCAGACATCAAAAATTAGGTGTACTCTTCTCCATTTTATATATTCTCTATATTCAATCACATTAGGATTCATTTATGTCTTTTGTCTTCATATAAATCAGAATCTTCATATAGAATAGCTTAGCTTCATTTTGGTCGACCTAGGAATCTGAATGATTGAACATAAAACAAACAAATCAAACCCATTCTCAACCTAGGCATGGAAACTGCCACTCAAAGTTTCCTGGTGAACCCCACCATCCATCGAAAATTCACCTTTATACCCCTCCCCCGAGAGGCGCGACCTTCAAAGGGCCTCTCCGTCCGAGGTATTGTTCCATCCTTTTCTCACCCCCCTTTCGGGTATGAATCCTTTAGCCTGAAGGTAAGGGTGTGAAAATTTTGGGCGATACATTTTGGTGAACCCGACGTGAAACTAAAAACATGTTTTGAAAACAATCAAAAAAAAAAACACATTATTAATAACATCTAGAATCATTAGAAAACGGTTAAATTTGCATATCATACTTAGATGGTAGATTATAATAAAATATGAGCAGTCTCCATAAATGTTGAAAATCAATTAATGTCCATAGAGATTACTTCTGTGCTTAGAGTACCTCAAACATATAGAGCCCAACCTTTGTGGGATGAACTTGATAGGAGATTGGGTATTATTGAATCTAGATCTGCAGAACTTAGGCAAATTAAGAGGTTTGTCCTAGATAGAATCCTGGATCCTAATCAGGTGACTTTGTATCATGAACTTCAGAGAGCTTGCCATAGGTGGTTAGTCGATAAAAGAGCACTTGTGTCTTCTGAATTATACACCTTTGAGGAATACCTTGAGAACGTAGTTGTAGTACATAAATTTCTATCTCGTGTAGAGGATCAAGAAGTCATTCTTATGGATAGAAAGAGATGGAATAGAGTTCCTAGAGCTATGTTGTATCGAGAGTATTGCCATGAACTTTATTTTTACATGTCAGAGTCTGAAATAGATCATATTACCATAGCACACTTTGTCAAGTTCTTGAAAAACAACTTCCAATTTGAAAAGGAGCATTTCATGAATCCTGATGAACTTGACCCTATCAATAATATCCATAAACTATTCATAGAAAGCTAAGTGATTATTTCTACTATTGTTTCTTACAACTAGCATGTTGTTTGTTATTTTTATTCTCGCAAAATAATAATATAATAAAATCACAAAAAAAAAAAACAACAAAACATTTCCTTTAAAATATTATAGTAGGTATATAGTTAAAATATATACCTCTCAACCCTATCGCATATATATATATATATATATATATATATATATATATATATATATATATATATATATATAAGTATATATATTTGCTAAAACCTAAGTTTAGCACAATGCCTAGACTTAGGAATGGAAAACAAACGCAAGAAGATGAAGATTGGTTAGGAAGACCATTAACTAACCAAAATGTCCCTCCTGAGGACCAAGTTTAGGAAGAAGAAACCCTAGACCAACAAGAAGAAGAGCTTGTTGTAGGAAATGAACAAGAAGAAACTATTAGAGAGGAAGGATCCTCATCCCCTAAAATGTCTCCGGGAGGAGCTATCACTTTTGAGAACATGGAACAATTCTAGAAGTTCATTAACACTAATATTGGTGTTTTTAATAGAGCAGCCCATATGGACAAGGATCGAATTAGTGACACTCAAGCAACTATAGAAGAAGTATTTCAAACACACACTAATCCCTTGTCCTTTATTGAAAAAGAGAATGATCAAGTTGGACCATCCAATTTGGATATAGTAGCTGCAATCCAAAGCATGCAACAACAGTAGGTTACCCAACGATCTAAAGTACCTATTAACAAGCCTATAGTCATTCCCACACAAAAGAAACCATCATTTACTGCTCTATTTCACCAAGCTCTTGATCAACATACCTCAAATCAACAAAAATCCAAAACAAAACTGAACACCAATTACCAACAATCTAAGGTACAACATAATACTATTACAAATATCCTTCATAATACTCTTCCTACCAAAACTTTGCATAATAGCAATATAACATCTAATCCTTGTGTCACACCATCATACGCTCATAGATCCCATACCTATGTGCCACCGAACCAATATGGTAGACAAACTAGCAATCTAGAAGCTGTGGTGAAACAGTTAGTTTCTCATATGGACCAGATAGATCCCTATCGTCCCTCGTACAATTATCGAGAGATGTGTAGTCAGCCTTTAGATCCTATAGTCATAGTACAGCTGTATCCTAAACATTTTCCTATGCATGTTCTTCCCACATATAAAGGAACCGAATATCCCATAGAGCATCTTTGTATGTTTAGGATAGCATGTCATGATATATCACATGATGACTTGTTATTACTAAAAATTTTCCCAAAAATCTTGGGAGGAATGGCATTAGAGTGGTATTATCAATTACCCACTAATTCTTTGAGGAATTTTGAAGAAATTGTCGAGTCTTTTGTTCATCAATTTAGTGCCTACATCGAAAGAGATGTGACCATTAAATATTTGTATAACTTAAAATAGGGCAAAGAGGAATGCTTTGTTGATTTCCTAGCTAGGTGGAGATAGTTGATAGGAAAATTGCACTTTGTGTTACCTTATAGGGAGATGTTGGACATCTTTATTAATAATTTGCAAGAGCAACTATCTTACGAATTATCAACTGCTACCTTGACCACCTTCGATCAGGCTATATACTTAGCCCGAAGAGTGGAAGATGCTCTCATTAGGAGAGGCCAGATTAAAAATAGAGACAATGAGAAAACATCCAAAAATCAATATAATAATAAATAAGTTTTGGGTTATGGGTTCACCTATAGAAAAAATATTGCTAATGTTAATGCTGCGAAGGCAGTAGAGAAGTTTGTACTGAAACCTCCTGATAGACCTCCTCGAGAATTTACTAGGTTAAATCAACCTTTATCAACTATTCTACCACAATTATTAGAATGAGGTTTGATTCAATTACCAAATATTTAGGAACCTAATACAACTATACTCGAATACAAAGCAGATTTATACTGTGACTTCCATAGAGGACCTGGACACATTACCAACTCTTGTAAAATATTAAAACATAAAATACAAGACTTGATTGATAACAATGAGATGGAGGTGCAAGCCTTTCAACCTAAGCAAAATTCTCCTAATAATGTTCAAAATAACACCCCACAAAACTAGAATCAGAATGCCAATCAGTCATTGGACATATTTCAACATCCCTTACCAAAACATGGTAAGGAGGTGGCTAATCAAGTTGAACATCATAATGTCCCTCCTCCTGCCCGATATGTAGGAACTATTAGTGGGTATTTACCTGTTCATGATCTAGAAATATTTGACACAACTTTATCCGTGGTTACAACCAGGCCTCTATATAATATTCAGATACCTGATCTTAGTGATACAAAATATGAGACTGAGAGTGATATGGAAATCACATCAAATAAATCGAATATTTCTAAAGATGAATCAAATCCTATTCACCCTATCACAAGTTATATGGTTCCAGAAGAGCCATTTCCAAGAAGAGTCACTACTATACCATCGTCTCACCAATTACTTTCTAATGAGCTAGCTATAAATGCTAGAGAAAGACCCATTCATCATCCATAGAATAATATTGTGGGTACCATCGGAGCTGTTACTAGACAACAGGCTCAAAATTCTCAACAAGATCAAATTCAAAATGGTGGATCAGCTCCATTTGTTTTGAAGGTTCCTAATAAATGGAATCATTCACCTAATGTTCAACCTAAACCTCCTTATAATATTAATGAACAATTATCAAATATTACAGCTAGAATTTCTCTCTTGGACATTTTAAGATCTTCTCCTACACATAGAGATGAATTAATGCTCACATTAATTTAGATGATGGTACCACAAGACATTCAACCTGAAGCCATGGCCCATCCTATAATAACTTGTGAAGTTGATTGTATTGACTTTCGGGATAGAGACATACCGCAACATAGTTTACATAAAGATAACCCCTTGTATATTACTGCCTTAATTGGATATGTAGCAGTCAAACAAGTTTTGATTGATAATGGTTCATCTTTAAATATCTGCACTTTTGACTTCTACCAAAGATTTGGGTTTAGAAGTGATGAAATTAAAAGAACCGATATGATCATAAAATCTTTCAATGATGAAACAAAAGAAATGTGTGGAGTTATTACCATTCCATTGCAGGTTGGTCCAATAACCTTGGATACGACTTTGTTTATTGTACATTGCCCTGCATCGTACAATATACTCTTGGGTCATCCTTGGATAAACACGATGCGAGCTATTCCCTCAACTTTACATCAATGTGTTAAGTTCAAATTTAAGAATCAGTTGGTTACCATTCATGGTGATCCAAGACCCTTTGATATGTGTGCTTTGGCAAAACCTATTGGAGTTCAATTTTACCCCGTCTGTTGTCCACACATCCTAATTCTCATTATCCATCTAAACGTGTGAAACTCACACCCACAACATCATCTACTTCTTATCCATCAGTTGCACCTCCACATATAGCTCAACCATCTTCTGAACAAACCGCATTAGGACCTAAGAAAGATCCTAATCCCACAACCAATGTCTCTTGTTCTACTCCTATAACTTCCATACCTTTAATAGACCCATCTATCGACACCTCTACATCCTCTACATCCACAAAATTCATATTTTCCGCATCAAAAGATGTAGGGAATGTTCCTTCTACCTCTTATGCTCTTATTGACGAGCTCTTACCCGATCTATCTAAAATTCTTATATCATAAGAAATGAATGCTTCTATGCAATATTCCCTTATTTTAAATAATTTGCCACCATCTCCTCATACCTTGGGCCTCCCACAGCCTATGGGAAGTATTTACCAAGTTGGAAGTTGTGCCTTTATTTATAAGGGATATGACTGGGGTAGAATACCCAGAAACATTAGAACTCATTATGATGGATATGCTCAATGTTATTTTACTAATGAGTATATTAAAGCCAAACCTATAATGCTTAAATTGGGATATAAAGGGAAAGGTTTGGGACCTTTCCAGAATGGTATGAAAGAACCTTTTGAGGTAGAAGTGTGGCCCGTCCGATGTGGTGTGGGCCTATTTTATAGTAAGGGTCAGCCATTCCCATTTGAGGATGATGACCATCTTATATGTTACCAAGATTATTTAGATGAACGTGATGCTTTGCGTTTAATGAATAATACATTCACATGTAATATGCTATCTATAGCTTATCCTAAGATGATCATTGAATTCGACGATGAGTTGGAGGGAGATATCTTTCACGATGTCTTCGTTGAGGAATTATTACATAATGGATTTTATTTTGATGGCTCTATACCTAGTATAGCCCAGCTTGAGGCCATGACTCCTCAAGATGAATTATCCAAGCTAACCTTGGAAGAATTACAAGAATTAGACGTTTCACCCACCCCACCTAATTTTGAGAGAGATCTACACATGGAAGCAGAAAATGTCATTAAAATTAACATTGGAACCAACGATAACCCTCACATAATCAACATTGGATCATAATTGAGTCAAGAAAAATAGGATAAATACATTGCATTTCTTAAAGAATATAAAGATGTTTTTTCCTGGACATATGAAGATATGCCAGGTTTAGACCCTTCTGTAGTTATGCATCACCTAGTAGTGCATCCAAATGTTAAACCTGTTAAGCATAAGCTTAGAAAAATACATCCTAGAGTGGCCTTACTAGTCAAAGGGGAGTTAGAAAAACTCTTGAATGTTATTTTTATACAAGCCATTGATTATGTTGAATGGATCTCGAATGTAGTTCCAGTAACTAAGAAAGAAGCTACTAATATTAGGGTTTGTACAGACTTTAGAGATATTAATGTTGCATGCCCTAAATATAATTTTCTCCTTCCCAATATGGATCATATCATTGATTTTACTCTTTGGGAGTGGAATGATATCCTTAATGGATGGATTTTCTGGTTATAATCAGATCAGGATAGCTCCTAAAGATCAAGCTAAAACAGCCTTTATTACCCCTTGGGGGACTTTCTATTGGAAAGTGATGCCATTCGGTTTGAAGAATGCAGGTGCAACCTATCAACGAGCCATGACTTATATATTTCATGATATGATGCATGATATACTACATGATTATGTAGATGGCATTATAGCTCGTTCTATTGAAGAAGATGACTTGAGAAAAGTATTTGATCGGTTAAGGGAATATCTTATCCGATTGAACCCAACAAAATGTATATTCGAAGTTAAGTCAGGTAAATTATTGGGGGTTATAGTTTCTTTATGTGGCATCGAAATTGACCCTCTCAAGATTACGACTATCACTGATATGCCCGCACCTACAAATATATCTAAATTACGGAGTCTACAAGGTAAGCTTCAAGCTATCCGTCGCTTCATCGATAAGCTGGAGGATAAAACTGGACCCTTTCTTAAGCTTATTAAGAAGGATGTCTCTTTCCATTGGGACGACGAATGTAAGGAAGCATTTGAACTCCTCAAATAATATATTCTTAACCCACCTGTACTTTCACCACCTAAACCTGATCGCCCATTTATCTTGTATATTTTTGCTTCAGATTTTTCTTTAGGAGTATGCTAGCTCAACTTGATGATGAGAAAAGAGAGCGTGCTAATTATTACATTAGAAGAACATTAATTAGTTATGAAACCCGCTACACAGCATTAGAGAAGTTATGTCTAGTAGTCGTATTTTCTATATAGAAACTATGCCATTATATGCTCAGTTAGAAAACATACGTTATTGCTAAATTTGATCCCTTGTGGTATCTCATGAGTCGGCCTTATTTATCTGGTCGCACAACGAAGTGGGTTCTTGCTCTAAGTGAGTTTGAACTCACATTTATAGGATAGAATTCTGTTAAGGGTCAAATCATAGCAGATCAATTAGTTGTTGCACCCTTAGAGTCCATCCATCCCCTTGTCATTGAGTTTCCTGATGAGTGCCTTAACCTAGAGGCGGATCATTCAAATCAATGGTCCCTATACTTTGACAGAGCCCGATGCATGAGTGGGGTTGGTGCAGGTATTATTTTGATATCTCCACAGAAACATCTCATACCTCTATCCTTTAAATTAGCGTTTGCCTGTACTAATAACACTACTGAATATGAGGCTCTAATCCTTGGATTACAAGCTACCATGACACTGAAAATTAAAAATCTATTAGTTTTCGATGATTCTCAACTTGTTATAAATCAAATTAATGATGTTTATCAGACCAAAGATGATAAATTGCATCCATATAAAGCATATTTATTACAATTAATATCTTTATTTGATCAAGTTACCTTGGAAGCTATTCCTAGAACTAGCAATCATGCGGTTGATGCTATGGCCATAGCTGCATCTCTTTTACCCTTGGAGTTAGATGACAAATATGCTACCATCATTATTCGTTGACTCCAGGAACCCACTTCAACCAAATAATTCTTGGAACCTTTGGACATGTTTCTAATCAACAAAACTATTCTTGAACTTTGGTACACTGACATCCTCAATTTTCTTCAAAATGGGACCTTCCCTAAAGGTTTTAATAGAAACCAGCATTGGTTATTACGTAGATGAGCAAGTCGCTTCATAATAATTGACAATACGTTATATAGGAGATCTTTTGAAGGTATCCTATTAAGATATTTGAATCTAGAAGAGTATAGATCAGCTTTGAGTGAAGCCCACGATGGATCTTGTGGGAGACACTTTAGTGGTAGCGCCATTGCTAAGAAGCTCCTTAGGATAGGATATTTTTGGCCTACCATGGATAATGATGCACATGATTACGTGCGCCATTGCTACAAGTTCCAAAAACATGTTGACCTTGTCCATGCGCCTGCACAAGAACTGCAGGCTATTTCATATCCTTGGCCCTTTTCAAAATGGGGCTTAGACATCATCAAAAAAATCAATCCTGTGTCATTTGATGGACACAAATTCATCATAACCGCCACCGAGTATTTTACGAAGTGGTTTGAAGCTATGCCCTTAGCTTCTTGCACTGGAAAGCAAGTTTCCAAGTTTATTCTTAATAAAATTATTTATAGGTTTGGAATTCCTGCAAATCTCATTTCGGATAATGGAACTTGTTTCAAAAAAAAAGATGTAAAGAAACTATGTCAAAAATATAAAATTCAACATAGTTGGTCCACTCCTTATTATCCTCAGGGTAATGGCCAAGCAGAAGCATCTAATAAAACATTAATTAAAATCCTCAAGAGACTGGTCAATAAATTTTGTCGTGATTGGCACATTCAATTATATCCTGCTTTGTGGGATTATCGAACTAGCATTCGTACTCCCACGGGCACTTCACCTTTTGTTTTGGTTTATGGAGCTGAAGTTGTTTTTCCCTTTGAACTAGAAGTTCCTTCTTTGGCTCTGCTACTTCAAGATACTGAAGTAGGAGATGAATGTCGTGCTAGCATATTTAGTCAGATGGAACTCCCAGATGAGAAGTGCATTAATTCTTTGGATCATCTTCGTGCCTACCAGAACAAGCTCAAATGAGCATATCTCAAGAAAGTTTATAATTGATCCTTTGAGATCGACGACCTCATCTTAAAAGAAAATAAAAAAAATACTAATGCAACTAAAGACCTTAAAGGCAAATTCAAGCCTAACTGGCTTGGGCCATATATTATCACTGCTAAATTTGGATTGGGAGCATACAGATTAGCTACCTTAGATGGTAAAAATCTTAAAGAACCTATGAACATTATGCATCTTAAGCGCTATTATGCATAAATATGGTAATTTCGTCACTGTATATATTATACATATTTTCTCATATTCGTAATTCATATAAAAATTTCAAAAAACAATAATATTATGTATTTTCTCAATTCATAAATTAAAATCAAAATATAAAAAAATGAAAATCATCAAAATCCTCAAAAACATCTTCTATTTTGCACCTGTCAATTCTTGAAGTATTGCAGTTATATTTTTAGTTATTTTGGGTAAATTAGCATTTATCTGGAATCCCTCACTTTCACACTCACATGAATAAATATCTTGATCTTATTTGGTATGATTATTAATCTCTCTTATATCAAAGTCCACGGTTGAATTAAATAAAGTTTTGAGCATAGAGAACTGATCTTGTTATTTACTTGAACCAAGTACATCTTTTCACATTAAAATGATTTCATTGCAAATTCAAAACGATGCTACACAGTAGAAGTGGTCTCTTGAGTGAAAAGTTTCCCCTGCTATCCTATCATGCACATGGTCTAGAATCTTTGAGAATTGACAAAAGGACAAGCTCACCCCTGCCCGGAATAAAAATCCCTTGCTCTACAACCAATCCAAGCAAGTATCCCTAGTATAGGAAGAAAAAGAAAAAGAAAAAGAAAATCAAGAAAAATCATGATAAAAAGAGAAATTATTCATAAGCATTACTGCAGTATCATTTTGTACCATCTCAGCAATATTTCAGCATTATCTCAGTGTCAAGAAAAATACAAAATACAAAAAAAAAAAATAGAACAAGAAAAGAAAATAAAAAGCAAAAAGCAATAAATCCCCCCCCTTTGAAAGAAGGAAGTGTGAAGCTTGAATCCCTAGAATTCTCAATTATTCAAAAACTGTGAGGTAAACCCCATAACAGGTGATTTGTGCCCAACTTGCTTGACATTGGGTAACTCCTAGCGTGGTGATATGTTTGTCACATTAGTGACCTTATTTTGTACAGACCTATGTCCGCTTATGGATCAGCTAGCTCTTGATGACCCGACTTACATAGTAGTCTGGTATGGTTACATGCATATAAATCATGGTCAACAAACACTCATTTGGTTAATTCAAACTACTTGTTTCAAATTATCTTGCTCAAAATTGGTAAATGAACATTACAATTGCACACACATTTGTGTTTGAGATATTTTGTATCATTATGATAGATCAAGATCAGCAATGAACTCATGTATGCACACAAGGTTCCTTATAAATCTAAAAAAAAAATTTGAGATAATTTAAAATATTTATTCAAATCTTCTGAAATATTTTGACTTTCTTACCTGAGAATATCTGCTTAGCGTAAAATCAATTAAATACATTTTTTTTCAAAAATCCAAAATTTTCTTGCAAAACATGTTCAAAATCTAGCAAAAAAGTCACATTTATATTTTTTTGACTTTGACGATGGTATAGTTACTAAACCTAAATTGGAATTTTATGCCTAGTGCAAGTCCTCATTTTTATATTTTTTGTTTATCTCAAAATCAAAAATCAACTATGCAATAAAACTATTATATCAATTTCTTCTTTGGATTTCGCGATGATGGTATAAGTCTATACCTAAAATTCTATGCCTAGCGCAAACCATCATTCTAATTTTATTTCCCATTTATTTAATCCATAAAAGCATATGGCTTAAATCATTATGTTACACAATTGTGCTTTAAAAAAGAACGAAAACTTTCCTATTTCATTTCATTATGTCAAACATTCATTTTTTTGCGACGATGGTATAATTCCTAGGGAATTGTTCAAATTTCTATCATACTTAGGAATTTTATGCCTAGAAAAATCATATTTTTTTCATGCATAATATTTTCATGAAAATCTGAAAACAAATCATCACTATCATCATTTTTCATCACCACAACACAAAGTCTTAAGAAAGTCTCTTAAGCACCCTTTTACTTTTAGCAATATTTCTCTCATACTGGGATTAGCTTGATGACCTAGCGAGCGGCGACTCCATGAAATGGTCATGTAATAGTGACAATGTCCTTTGAAATTATTGTTAGAAGTCACTTTATTTTCATCAAAACACACCACAACAACCAGTTTGTTTACATTAGATTATTTCATTTAATTTTATAGCATGACATAAAATTATACTATTTTCAATGACATAATTACATGAATAGTCAATCATCAATTAAAATATTAAAGCATCATAAAACATATGCACAAGTCATATCACAAAAATAACATTATATATATATCAAGAAGTATATACATCATATCAAAACGGATTGCTATGCCATAATATATACCCTGGCATACTCTATCATCTCAAAAAAAGTCTATGTACATGTGCATCTAGTCTCGAGAAGACCTCGAGCTCTCAGCCTCATCTCCTCTCCCACCCTGAGGTGGAGGAGGTGGTCCCATCGAAGCCCGTCCTATGTTGTGGGTCCTCAATGTCGATCGTGATGATGTCCTCGATGACCCCATCCTGATCGGCTCCACAAATCCGATTGGCAACTGTATCCTCTGGCCCTTTAAAACCATCTAGTAGTACACTCCCTAATAGAACACGATATAAGAAACCGACCGTTCCAGATCCAGAATGCTCACCCCTCCGCTTCGAACCCTAAGCCATGTAGCCTCATCCTATAGATTTTGCACCTGGGCTCGTAGACGGGAATTCTTCGCCCAAAGAGCTACCATCTCGTTGCTCTTCCCCACCTCGACACCCTTGCCCCTATCAGGAAATGGTGGCCTATCCCTTTGCTAAGGAGGGAGTCTTTCTCTCCTCTCCTCCCTCCTCTCTGGCTGTTGTTGTCTCTTCAGAGCCTGTGGTACTCTTTGGCATCTCTCTTGAGGAGGTCATCGCTGATCCCTCCCTCTACGACCCCTCGCTACATTGATGGCAGCCTGGTGCCACCTCTCCATATGTTGCACTATAGCGTGCATTGGACCCTATGCCCTCATCATTCGAGCATGCATCGGACCCTATGGCAACCTGGCACCGCCTCTCCATCTGTCTGCTATCCTCGCTTCATCCCCATCCACTGGCTGAATGGGGGCATCATCAGCATCTTGACTCCAAAATAGCTACATTTTTGGAGCTCTGCTCGATGTGGTACTATCCCACATAGTTCGAGAGTACTCATAATCCCTAAGAGTAGGGATACCCTATTGTAGACCAAACTGTCTCAAAACTCAATCGTAGCGGTGGAGCTCTACCTCTCCCTGCTTTATCCTCAACCATATGACTCGCCTAATGCGAGCCAACTCTTGTCCATCCTCTACCCATCCTGGATGCTCTCTCCATGGTCTCCATGTGATCTGATCTAGGGTGAGGTCATCCAGCAACATTCAAGATGTCGACAGATCTATCCGCCACTGTGACCCTCTCTGGAGCCACCAGTAGAAAACCCGAGGTATCTCTTGGTAAACTCCTGTCAGTGGAAGCCCTATCGGCCTCTGCATTGCAATGTGCTCCCAACACTAAACCTATAGAAGCGATGTCAGCACCAGACATCGACCCCCCTTGTATACGATCCCGTAAAGGATCCTATACAAGTGGCACAGTACAAAGCTGCCCCAAGAAAACCTATATCTATGGTCTCTCATGTCACAGACCACATCTAAAAGTAGCCACGGTAATCTACATCTACTCTGGTGGCATAGAAGAAGGCCACCCACCACCCCTACCAAAACCTGGGTCAACCAAGATGCCCTAGGCATCCACCTCAATACCTCGATGTTCACTCCACCCTTCTCCAGGATGACGCTCGAGTTCTCGCACAATCTCATCATGGCGTGGCCCTGATTGGCCGAAGGGGTCATGAATCGACCGTGTATGGGTATCCTCAAGATCCTCCATACATACTCTAGAGTGGGAGTCATCTCCCCTATCGGTAGTCGGAAGCAGGACGACTCCGAATACCATCTCTCTGCTAGGGCTATCAGTAGCCCCATGTCTATAGGAATTTATGGCATCTTTGTCACATGCTGCAGTCCTACCTCTGCCAATCTATCTTGCTCATCCTGATCGAGCGCAGCCAAATCATATCTTAGACCTCCGTATTTCCACTCTCGACTCTTTAGCAATCCCCTCTACAAAATAAGCAATAAAGCAACAAAAATCATTAGTACATAATCATTAAAAATAAATAAAAATCAATTAAAATCAAAGTTGATATCACCCATTATTGGACAATATCATACCAAATTTAGATAAAATCATCCTTAATAGGACGAAATCGTCTTCGTTCTTCAATTTTGGGATCGCCCCTTATTGGACGGGATCGCCCCTTATTGGACGGGATCGCCCCTATTTCTCCGATTTCATCCCTAGACAAAATCAGCAATATAGAGACGATCTCGTCGCCGGCCTAAAAACGGCCGTGACACCCAAAAAAATTAAAATTCAAGTCAAAAATTAAGTAAATCAAGTCAAAACATAGTAAAACTAGGTTTAGATCCTTACCTGCAACCCGCGTCGGATCTCTGTCGATCTGTGTATCGTCTCCACCATTTTGCCTGCAGAGCTCTAAAACAGCGAAAGTGAACAGTAAAAATGAATTAGGGTTTTACCCTATTTTTCTTATTTTTATTCAAAACGAATTTTTTTTTTAATTTTTGCTTTTCCACGCTTTTACCTCAAACGTTCGATTTGGGTAAAAACTCGGAGGGGGCACCATAGAAAACAGTCGTACAATTCGACCTAGAATCGTCTAAAAAATAGAATAAATTTTTGCTTTCTTGTAAAGCGTGAAGAACTCGTCTTTAACGCATTTTTTTCATAAAATGCAATAAAAAGGAGGCAAAATGTAGCACCCTAAAATTGGTGCAGTTAAACCATAAGTAAAAATTAGAAATTTGAATTTTAACCCCAAAATCGCCTGTTAACCTCTTACCTCATTTTTTGTGCCATTTTTAGAGGTTGTTGTGACCGTTGGACAATATCGTTGTCGATTTGATGATATCGTCCCAAATCGAACGAATTCGTCTAGAACAGAACATCCAAATGATTTTTCCCTAAAACCAAATTTTTGCAATTAGCTTTTGTTCCAACGACCTCTCCAACTTGGGCAGAAGCGTGTCTATGCAGTTGGAGATTCCCACATTGAGGATCTCCTAGATTGGGATGATCCCCAACCTCCTAACCTCCCCCTAATCCTATATAAACTAGGATTTTTCTAGTTTATCCCCTTGACTCCCTACCTAGCTGCCTGAGTAATTATTTCCTTGCAATTTTAGTTTTTGATGTGATCTCCCATCATCCGCACTTGTGTTTTCAAGTTTTGTTGTAGGATTTCACTGTTTTTCAGTCGAAGGTAGCTCGGATCGTCATAGGCGATTCAACTACAATTCTAGACGATCTTGTCAAGATCGGCGATGATCTTGTACAATTACAGACTATCCGGTCTGCAATTCAGCTTGAGGGCAATCAGAGCCCTGAGTTTGCATTCTATATCTCATTTTCCTTATTTATTGGTGCATTAGATTAATTTACTTTTGTTTTGCATATTGGATTTCACCTCATTTAGCATAATTGCATGATAAAATTCAAAATAAGTTTCCAAAACAATGCATCTCATTTAATTTGATATCTGGATTTATCATTCAAACATCTATAATCTTATTTCTATCATTTTGCATCATTCTTGCAATTGTATTTTTTGTTTTTGGTGTCTGTTTTCTTGATTGTAGGTTTCTGACGAATTCGCCTGACGAATTAGTCAGGTCGTTGATGATCTTGGGTGATCTCAAATGACATCCTATGATTTGGGATGATTATGTACAATTACAAATGATCCTATCATATTCGGGATGATCTGGACTCCTACAAGCTTCAGAATCTTCATCAGACATCAGAAATCAGGTGTACTCTTCTCCATTTTATATATTCTTTGTATTTAATCACATTAGGATTCATTTATGTCTTTTGTCTTCATATAAATCAAAATCTTCATATAGAATAGCTTAGCTTCATTTTGGCCAACCTAGGAATCTGAATGATTGAACATAAAACGAACAAATCAAACTCATTCTCAACCTAAGCATGGAAATTGCCACTCAAAGTTTCCTGGTGAACCCCACCATCCGTCAAAAATTCACCTTTATACCTCTCCCTCGAGAGGTGCTACCTTCAAAGGGCCTCTCCATCTGAGGTATTATTCCATCCTTTTCTCACCCCCCTTTTGGGTATGGATCCTTTAGCCTAAAGGTAAGGGTGCAAAAATTTGGGCGATACACAACCACTGTTCTGTATTTTTGAAATAGCAATCACGTTTCTATGTTTTCTCTAACCAGGAACCGCATGTCTACATTTTCTCCAACTAGGAACCATGCGTCTACATTTTCTCAGACAAAAATTGTGTTTCCATAGTGAACAATTTGGGCGCAAGGTTTTCTGAATGTATCAATTCAAAATTGAATCTGTGCGCGACTCGAATTCTCAAAACCTATAGGTGCAGATAGAGATAAGTAAATTTAAAAATAAATGAGGAAAAAAAAAATGGAACCCTTGGGAGGTCCCACCGTGATCGCCATTCCTATAACTAAATAACTGAACACAAAAATAAGATGAATGCAGACACAGAAGTAAATTACAGAAATGCCCCTTTTGTATTTATTTTTTATACAACTTTTACAAAGGGTTTTTGAATTGCCCCAAGTGTATTGGGAGCAATGTTACAATGTTTCCTTCTCTCTCTAAAGTACAATGCTTTGATGGAGGAGGGGAGATATTTCAACTCTTCTATAGGATGTAGTCTTTCTTTGCTCTCTCGTCGTAGCTTCAAGGGGTGAGTGGGATTTGGTATCCACCAAGGGACCACTCCAGCTTCAAGAGCTTATCCAAAATACCTGTTACCAGCACACACGCAAACCAACGAAGGGATCAGTACCACCTATATATTTGAGCAATCAAATTCATACTAGACATAAAACCCTAAGCAGATAATTTGCATGAAACAAATAATAGCAACAATAAAAAAATAAAACCTCACTAATTATTAAAGTCACTGATTGATCTCGATCATGCATACGAATTCGTGCTCAGGACTGTAGAACCGTGGAAGTGCGGTTGTGGACTGGAAACAGCGGACCTGTAGTTGTGAAACCATGGACCTACATTTTCAACTGTGAAACTGCAGGCGGGCGGTTTCGACTGAAATGATAGGTTGTCTCGGGATGCGTGCCAATGATTAAGATCGAGCTTGCGCTCTCAATTTCTTGCCAGGTCTGGATATATTTTGGTATCCTATCGGTATACAAATTCAGCTCCCTTTGTTTTATGGACTAATGATGCTTTTATAGGCTTCCTAGGGCTTTGGAGGGGAATGAGAGATGGCAAGCCTGACATGCCAAGTGGTAAATCTAAACTGCCAAGTGGAAGGGGGAGTTATAGTGAGTCATTCAGTGTGGCTCACTTAACTAGGGTGATGTGGCTTCAAGTGGAGTGGGATGTGGGATGTTGTTTTATGTGAAGGGACAATGAGACAAAAACAAATGAGTTGTGGCATGGGTGTTGGGAATCTTTCTCATGTGTAAGTACAAGGTGGACAGGAGTGTGTAAGATGTGGTAGGGGTGTTGGGTGAAGTGTCTAGGACACATGTCCAATGGGTAAACAGGGTATCCTAGGGTGATTTTCCTATTTAAATAAATTAGGAAAATAGGATGATGTGTAGGATTTTATATCCCTAAGTTTAGACTTAGGCATATAATTTTATTTATGCAGGATTTGATGGTGAGGTGGTGAGTGTGACTTAAAGGGTGTCATATTTTGGTGTCTACAGTAGTCAAGAGGTACAAGTGTGTAAATATGTACAGATTTCATTTAAAATTATTTTCTTTATTTATAAAATATATATATATATAAATATAATGTGCAACAGTGCTAAGTCAAAAGTACATCACCCTTAGATGAGGGGTAAAATTCACGTTCGCCCCTTATCAAGATGAAAGCACATATGTTCGAAGGTAGAATGTGAGCCCACGTATGAATGAAGGATTATTTCAAAAGGGGGTGAGGTTTGTGCGCTTCTCTTTGAAGTGAATATAAATGTAAAAGAAGAAGGAAATGTTATAAAAATGCCTAGGCTTGTGGTTGAAAAGTCAAAATGTTTTTCGCCCCAAAAGAAAGGAAAAAACCCCTTTCACCTCATGTTTAGGCAAAAGCACTTAAGTTGAGGCACAAGCACTCATGGCCAAAACACAAATCATGGTCTCCTATGCAAACGCTCCATCAAGAAAGGTCAATGGTATTTTCGCCTCAAGTGAGGGGTGAAACTATAAACAATATGTTTTGAAATATGATGCGCACTTTGAAATTTTAGGCAACTATGTAAGAAGATAAAGATTTTTTTTTAAATATAAAAAAAATATGAGAGAGGGAAAAAGAAAATTGTTTTTGCCCTATCTTCCTCCAAAAATCAGATTCGCTCCTAAAATGTTTTGAAAGCAATTTCGATGAGATTATTTAAATTATTTTTTCAGCAAAGGACAAGTTAAAATTATAATTAAGTTAGCGCTGAAAATAATTTAAATGAATTTTAAATTATAAAAGAAAAGTGGAGGGGGAAAATAAAAGCAAGAGTTTTCATAGCTCTATTATTAAAAGCTTTGGAAAAAGAAAAAAACAAAGATTAAAGTTTTTAAATTTGATTTTATTTTCTTAATATGGCATGAAAATAAAACAAAAAAGAGAAAATCAAAAGCTCCGATTGAAAAAAAAAATCTTTAAAAGGTGCTTTTCTAAATATTGGGTGAAAAAGAAAGGCAAATAATTGTTTTAAAAGGATTAATTTCACCATGAATTCAATCAAATAGATTAAATATGTTTCAGGAGTGAAAGAAGAATAAATCAAGTGTGCACCAAAGTGCTTTTGCCCCTCCATTGCTATTTCAAGCATGTGATGATTTTTTCTGGAGTGACCTCTCAAAGGAATTTTACCCCTGGCACATGGTGAGTTTTATAAGGTGTTCATGGAAGTTAAGACGTATTTTTGGAGCATCTAATTCAAAATGTGTGCCCGAATTTGCATTGGGAGGCATTTTTGCATTCCCAAGGACCAAAATCTCACAACATCAAAAGCAAGGATGCTTATTGGTCCGTAGGTGATGGATTTATTTTTTAGAAGCAGTTTTAGCAGCCAAGGCACGTTGTTTGAAGATATAACACGATAAAAAGGGCATATTTTTCAAAAATGATTTTGTGGTGAATAATATTTAATTATCGTTAAAGCATCGATAATAGTTCTAGTAGAGTGAAACGAGGCATGCACCCTCCCGAATTTACCAAGATGAAGTGCTACATTTACTCTGGTGGTTGAGATTTTTATCTATAAATAGAGTGCAGGTAAACTTGCTCAAAGATTAAAATTTTAAATTTTCTACTGATGCATTTTCGAGCTTTTGGTTACAAAATTTGTAGAGTGTCCTTAGATTTTCTAGAATTTACATAATGGGTAAGAAAATCAAAGAAGTGAAAGAGACCACAGAGCCAAAATAGTCAAAAAAGAGCACAGAAGGTGGGACAAAATCCAAAAAATCCCACAAAAATAAAAACGTGGATTTGGACCCGCACTCTAACACCATGGCAGAGATCAAAGACTATTTAAATACCAATAAGGGTATGGTGAAGCTTTGATAAGATGTGGAATTCATATTTAACCAAGGATTGATGCCAGAGATCCCTCTAAATATGTCATTTTATGCATAGTTATTTTGGTATTTGAATAACACAAGCTTATACTAAGAGGGGGGTGAACAGTATAAGACCACTTTTTACTTTTCTTCTCAAATCAATATTATGCAGTGTATAGATAGCAGTATCAATAATAGTAATAAAAGCAATGCATAAAACACCATACACAATAGAGACACAGATTTTAACGTGGTTCACCCAGTGTGGGCTACCTCCACAAAGAAAATATTTCTTCTAAATATTTATCAAATAATCTCTTGGAAATATTTTCCAAATTACAATGTTTATGGACTTCTATCCAAAGGATATGTTGATCCCCTAATCTCAATTTCATGGATCTCTTCCACAAAAGAACTCTTTCCCCTTCTGCTCTGGCTAGTGATCTTCTAGAAGACTCTGTCTCTATGTTGCACTAACTAGTGGATCTCTTTCCACTTGAAGAATCCTCACTCAAATTTATCTTTAATTGTCCAGGTTGTTGGATCTCTATCCACTGATACTCTGTCCTCTATACTTTGTCACCTCCAAATATCTGTCTCAATACTGTACCAAACACATTTTAGTCAGTATAGCATAGTTTTTCTCAATCTCTTGTACTAAACATAGTGCAGTCAGTATAGTACAATTTTTCTCAATAGGTTCACACAGAACCTGCTCAAATCTACTCAACAGGTCCACATAGAACCTGCTCAAATCTTCTCAACAGGTCCACACAGAACCTGCTCAAATCTACTTAACATGTCCACACAGAACCTGCTCAAATCTGCTCAATAGATCCACATAAAACTTGCTCAAAACTACTCAACAAGTCCACACAGAACCTGTCCAAATATGCTCAATAAGTCCTCTCTAGGACTTGCTCAAATAAGCTCAATAAGTCCTCTCTAGGACTTGCTCAAATCATCTCAATAAGTCCTCTCTAGGACTTTCTCAAATCTGCATAGTAAGCTTTCACAAAAGCTTAACTCAAATCAGTCCACAAGCCTTCTCAAAGACTTGTCTCATATCACATAGAATCATAAAGAGAATTGTTAGAGACTCAATATTTTCTAAGCTCAATGTTCAATCAATATCTCAATTCAATCTTATAGAAGCATAAAGAGAATTGTTAGAGACTCAATATGTTCTATACTCAAATCCCAATCTCAAATCAAATCAATCTCATAGAAGCATAAAGAGAATTTTTAGAGACTCTATATGTTCTATACTCAAATCCCAATCTCAACTCAATAGAAGCATAAAGAGAAATGTTAGAGACTCAATATTTTCTATACTCAAATCCCAATCTCAACTCAATAGAAGCATAAAGAGAATTGTTAGAGACTCAATATGTTCTATTCTTAAATCTCAATCTCAACTCAAATCAGAATATGAAATAGTTTGTTTCTAGGAACTTGAACAACCACATGCATCCACTTGACTAGGCTTAAATCAACTAAACTCAACCAATCACCTCAAGGAACAATCCTTTCTCACAAACCCTAGTCCAAGCATGTATTTAACCAACTCAACATGTTTCCAACAATGCTCAATCACAAATATCACATAGCAATTATACTCATGTTCTTTTCTAACTCAAGTTCATTTCACAATCAATGGGCTTCAACAACAATGCTTCTAAAACAAGGTTTAATTACAACTCACAAACCAGAAAACCTTGAAGCATTAAACCAACAAATTTCAAAAATGGAAACCACAATCAATCCTTTTCTCTTCAAAGATATTTCATAAATCAACCACCATAAACAATCAATAGGAGAATGTGCCCATACCTTTTTGATGCCAAGGAGTTGTCCATAAAATATTCCACACTTAAACACAACTTTCCTTTCCAATCTCAATAAGGGTTAGTGGACTTCAAATAATCACAATATAAAGCATAACTCAATTTACACCCTTTTTACTCCAACTAAATAAACACATCCACCAAAGTCCCTTTTTAATACAAACCTTATCAAAATAACAATCAATAAGCCTTTCAAAAATACTTTAAAACAACTCCTTATTTCTCCTAAATTCAATTCTTAATAATAATCAAATAAATCATTAAACCCCTCAAGTTTTGCAATAATCAATACAGCCCAAATAACAAAGCTTAATTAAAACTTTAATTTCCACTAACCACCTTATAACTCCAACCTTAGGGCTAAATAAAATTAAATTAATGCAAAACGTAATTACCTCCTCAAGGGGATTTGAACCCCCAACTTGCACATGCCATGAGTGTCTTAGCCGTGGCTAAGATTCCAACCGAGCTAGTTGCTCATTGGAAATGGAAAGGCACAACATGCCTAATCCCCTTCTCCACCTTCCGCAAAATCAAAAGCGTTGAAGTGCCTTTCTCACTTCCAAAACACCGTCAAGGGGATTCGATCCTTGGCATTTTTCGTCTGTCCTATGCCTTAGCCAAAATTTATTGCTAGTGTGCCACATTGCACATGATATTTGTTTCTCTGAATGCTATCTGTCTTATTCATTGCTTCACTTCTCAAGAAATTTGCACGAGCTCATAAACTATTCGATAGCCAACTATTTAATTGCATAAGCAAGGATAGTATATTAATCAATTGAAGCCCCCTTTATATAGTCCTTTAACCATATCGAAGACGTCGACAGAAATACCTTTTTTATTTGCTTGATGACGTCGACGGGAAACTTGCACATTTAGTTTTAAATTTTGAATTCAAATTTTAAATAATTAAAATTTAAACCAAACATTAAAACTTAAATATATCCATCATCGGGGCACCCTTTTTGATGAAACGAAAGCCCAACTTGGGTTTTAAGAAAAACCCATATCAAATATGTTGTCCATGGTTTTAAATAAAACCTTTTATTTTCCTATCTTGGTTTTCACAAAAACCCTTCATATATCCTTTTGACATTAAATGATCTTTTGACATCAATGACAACATATTAGCTTAGGGACTCAAAATGTCCAACAGATATCTGTGTACGCCCGTACATCCTTTCTCAGAGTTGGTAAAATTAATTTCTAGATTTTAGAACCTAGCTACCAGGGTAGTTCGAAAAGTGAATGGGGAGGTGCTTTTCTCTATCTCTATCGATGAAGTGAGGGAAGTGTTTGCTTGTGGGTTAAAACCCCCCTTTGACTTGATTTTCAATAAGTTGCATATTAATGAGCAGGAATAGAGATATGTGTCAACAGTAACAATGTGCCAATTCATTGAGACACAATTGATTAAGGAGCCGCAGCTAGGGCATCTACCAAATCTACCAAAATTATTGTCTGAATTTAAAAGCCTAGATTTATTTTTTCTTGGATGGGTTGCTGCACTTTCGATGAATTCCATAGTTCACAAGTGGCAGGAAGTGCTGATGCAATGCATATCCTAGGTGGATTTTTATGCTTCAATAACCATGAGAAAGGGGAAAAAACTGATTTATTTCGCTTGGGCCAATTTCATATATTAGAAGATGCATATTCAGTTGGATAAATTGAATACCAAAGAGGTGACTTCATTCAAGCATAGCTCCTTCCTTTTCTGGTATTTCTTCTTTCATTTACATCAACATTTTTCATTTATTACAGTCAGAAAAGTTAATGAGAAGAATGAGCTTTTGCCAGTTTATATGTGGACTCCTGCTCTGTCAAGATGGGAGTCATTTTATAGTTTTAACCACTTATTTATGGGACCCATAATTGAGTTTATTTTCTGCAAGAGTGAAAGAGTATTGTGGGAAATGAAGAAGGTGGTTGTCACAATTGAGAAGGGTGACATATTTTTGCTAACTCAAGGCGTGGTTGTGAGAATTTATGGCTTCATGGGTAAGCCATTCCTGCTTCCATATTTCACCACCAAGAATGTTTTTTCCATGGAGGTGGTGCACCAGACGGATTATACCAATGATGTTTATGGATCATGGTATGGAAAAAGAACAACTTGCACAATGCCATTAAAATTTAACAATATAGAAGTGAACTAGGTCAGTCATAACCGATTACTCACAAAGGCACTTCAAGACCTGGGTTTGAAAGATTTACCACAACGATGGAGATATGATCCATTGGATAAATTTTTGGAAATAATTAAGGTAAAGCATTTTCATTGTTTCCCACGCCCAGATATTCAAGAAAAATGCAACAATTTTGATGGGTGTAATTTAGAGTGGCATATCGAAGCCATTATGTTGCTTTCACCATGGCACGACTTCTATGAGCAAGAGGACGATTATAATCCCACAGTGCACAGATATCATATTCCTCCACTAGGATTATTTAACCATATGAAAGAATAATTGCCTATGTGGTCTGAAGAGAAGATCATGAATTTGTGGATTATGCGGGTCCACAGGGAAAAAATCACATTGCCTTATGGGTTAAAGATGGACGAGGCATTTTCAGAGGCGTATGATGAATTTGTTAACATCTATCAACCTATTGCTTTCACCAAGATCGTGCCTCAAAATTTTCAAAATTCTAATAGTGAGGGAAGCATAGCTAAAGAAGAGCACCCAATAGTTGAGGAGGTGACACCTAAATAAGAAGAGAAAAAGTATGTGTTTCAATGAATATCCCAGTAGGTGAAGTGGAATATAGATGAGATGCTTCCTTTGGAGAAGCAAAATGTAAAAGAGACCTTTCCTTTCTTGAAGGCTACAAATAAGTTGAGGACTGGTGTTGTTTCCTCATCCACTACTACAGTTTTGTGGTTGCAGTTATAGTTGTTGTTGTTGTAGTGAATCCTCCTTCACCAACGTCATCTGCTCAGGTTGAAGTTACCCAATATTTTCCATTAATTCATGAGTAACTTTTGGATCAACAAGTTGAGATCATAAAATTGGAGGTAGAAGAAGAACATAAAAAAGAAGAACTTATTATGCAGTCACCTCCATCACTAGGTCACACATCACCTATGCTCGAAGGTATGTCTCCTCTTCTCTATTCTTCCACTCAGAAGCAAGTAGTGGCTGTCAGTTCATTTCCATCAATCCCTACTTCTTTCACCCCTCCATTTGGTACACCTATTTTTTTTTTATCTCTTCCTCCCATATGCAAGTTACTACTACTCCTCTTCCCCTCTCTTTGGCCTCCATTTCTTTTAGTTCATTTGCATCAAGTCTGAATCCATTTTTACATCCTTTGCCTTCCATTCCTACCACTATTTCCAATACAGCTATAAGTATGTAAGCTCTTCCATGAGTGAGTGTAACTGTAGCTAAACCTAGCTCTTCTATTCATTCTGTTGTTTCAGTCCCCCCTCTCATTTTTGTCTCCTCTTCTTCCTTTGAGCTAGATCGTGCACAAGTTCTAGTCCCTTTCACACCATTTTTGGAGATGCAAGTGCTACCCAAATTTGAGGTTATGCCCAAGCAACCTGATGTAGAAAATATTAATCATGCTCATCTCATTTCATCATAGTGGTTGAAGAGCTACAAGAGAAAAGAAGCACTTGCTCCAGCTAGACTACTCAAGAAAGTCACCTTTGACCTAGTTGCTATGGAGGCTCACACTACTAAGATAATTCCCCTGGTCCAAAATCCATGAGGAGAAATGATGTCAAGTGATTATGCTTATGATACCGTGATGGAGGACCTAACAAAAATTGATCCTACTAAAAAAATGGGGAATATCCAAGTTGATATGATCTTATTTTATTTGCATGACAAGTATTATAAGCAGAGATTTTATGACACCAAGACAAAAATTGCCAAACTTGAGGATGCTTTGGCAGTAATTAGAGCGTAATAGGAGAATATGGTAGTAGAGGTTGAGCAATGGTGTCAACAAGTAGAGGCTCATAAAAAGGCTAAATATGCAGTGGAGCAGCAAGCACAGACATTGAAGGTATAACTTGAGTCCATACAGAATCAACTAGCAGAGAAGACCACACAAGTTGCAGGCTTCTCTCAGAAAATAGTTAAGGAGGATCACCTTAGGTTAGCTCAAAGTTGTGATAAGTTCATGATAAGGGCAGTTCAAGTTCTATAGTATCTTTACGAGGCTTGAATAAAAATTCAATTGAGCCAGTAAGTGATAGATAGTTTTGAGGAGATGTTGGAGCCTCATCTCGAGATGGTTGTGAAAATTCAAGCCCTGGCTTAGTCGAATGTGCGCATTCACCCCATGAGCGAGATGGACCAAGCCTAGTCTACTACTAAGGTTACACTGCAAAGCTACTTCCAGAGGTTGAATCTGGTGAGAGAAGGTAGAAATATCCTCAATGCAATGGAATGGGAGCATACTCTTTTGATGATCCATTTTGATGCTCTCACTGATATAGTATTCCCAAGTTTTACCAGTGAATGGGGTGAGCCTCTGCCAAAGGAATAGTTGGAAGTGGCTTGGAAGAGTTTTATGGAAGATACATCAAAAATTGACACATGGGAGGAGCCTATCACAAAATAATAGGTGTTGTCACTTATGAAGAAGTTCACATGCATGGAGTTATCCTTGTTTGATTTGGCCCAATGATCTAAGCACCTTAGCCTGGAAGACATTGAGAATCTACGATATATTTATGAATAACTTAGTGTTTCTTGCTTGTTCACCACACATGCTTGGGCCAAGGTAGTTAAAGCCTATGAAATCACTTGCAAAACTTTGAAGGAGCAAGTGGAGCATACCAAAGTAGAGCAGGCAATAGCGGAGCAAGCAATAGCAGCATGGATAGCAGAAGGGTAAGAGGCAGCTAAGAAGGTAGCAATTGAACAGGCACAGAAAAAGATGTCCAAATTAAAAGTGTCAGCCAAGGTAGCTAGCAATAAGGACCACTTAAGATCCCAATGGATAAAGGCTTGGGATTTCTTGCATCCATGCAAGTTAAATACCCCATGAGCCACCAAAAATATTGGCAGTTTTGACATCATGCCACATTGAAATTTTGATAACATTTTGTTGAATGATTTTGATTGTAAAAGTAGCAAATACAGTAAATCTAAGTTGCAACACTTTCTATAATATGGTGCAGTTATTTTTTGTGTAGTTATCTTCTTTTATTTTACATAAATTCTTGTGCTTCGAAATAATGAGTATTATGAGGTGTGGTTGTGGAATTTTGAAGTCATCTGAAGACAACTGCTACAAACAGTGCTTAAATACTAAGAGTAGTAAAGAAAAAGAAGAAAACAAAAAAATGTGGGAGCCTAATCACCAAGTAAAAAGGAGCATGGTTGCGGCCACCCAAAAAAACTTAGCGAATAATTCATTCACCCCAATTAGGGGTGAATGTTTAAAAAATTGTTGTCGAAGAGGGAAAAAATGCTAAGTTGGACAAAGAACTTTCACCCCAGGTGAGGGGTGAAAATCCCTTTTGCCCTCCTTGGGGAGAAAACACACTAAAAGAAGGGTGTGTTATGGCCCAAAGTTATGACAGTTAAAATAAATGTGCCTGTCCCAAAGGTTGGACGAAAGCATTACTTGCCCCACTTTGGGACGAATGTCATCAAAGATAAGTGCTTTGACTAGTCAAATGGACTTTTGCATCAAGTGAGGGGTGAAACTCCCTTTCACCCCTCCCTAGGGAAAAGGCTCAAAAATAGTAAGCACGATCGAACATCAATGAAAGGTAGCAAGGCACCAGGATGATGTTGAAAAGTTGACTCTTTGTTCATCCCAAGAGAAGGGCGAGCATACCTTTCACCCTCCCTTCAGGTGAACGTATATATAAAATATAAAGTGTGTACCCCACCTCAGCATGCATTAAGAAAAGTAAAAGTGGTAGCGCTTTCGCCTTAGGTGAGGGATGAAAGTCCTATTCACCCCTCCCTGGGGTGAAGCTACAAGAAGATGGTCGCACAAATGCATCAAAGATTTTTTTTTCTTTGGGCAAATATTAAAAGAGTGGGCATTGAAAAGTCAAAACTACATTCACCCAAGGTGAAGGGCAACAGTGCCTTTCACCACTTTTGGGGGTGAATGTATATTTTAAGGAGAAAGGACATCTTATGTGGGGTGCTTTCACCCTAGGAGGAAAGATAAGGCTCTCAGTTGCCTCTCTTAGAGGAGATATGACACAAGGATGATTTGAAGCATCGAGCATAAAACTTAAGGGGTAATAAGTCATTTTTACCTAGATTTTTCCTACAGTTGATTATTGCTACAACGAAGACACAAATGCAAAAAAAAAAGTTTTAAATCAAGTAAAGTCTAGGGTTGTACATTAAGTGCAATAACATAAGAATCGCAAGAAGTGATCCAATGATTGAATAAAGTATTTTCGCTTCTCTCTTAGGCAAAATTATGAGCAGTAGTAAAAGGCACAATTTTGAGCTCCATATCAGATAAAATTATGAATATCATTGCTTTGAGGGCACCCTTTCCACCAAGGAGCACGAATAGAGGTAAAATTATGGAGGTTAAAGGAAGCACTTTCTCTCATCACTCTGTTGGGTGAGTTCTATTTTAAGCATCATCGAAGACTTTTCAAAGGCACTCAAATCAAACAAATGATGAATATTTAATGATTGGTGTAAAAGGTGATTGAAATGATTGATTTCAAGCTAAACGAGCTGCAATATTCAAATCATAGGGCAATTTTCATGATTTTTGATATATTCTGAACAAGGGTGAATTTCCAAGGCGTAATGGATGTACCAAATCATCGACCACCTTTGTAATTTTTCATGCACCGATGCTTGAATGTGCTGATTTCCTAGGGATTTCTTCTTAAAAACTGGATCGATGTCTAAAAAGGTGGATTTTCAAGATTTCCAAGAAGGAATTTCCTCACCAAGGTTCCTGATATATAAGCATTTTGTATTTTGTGTATTAAATTAATAGAGGCAAAAACCTCTATAAATACTAAGCATTTTGATGTAAAAAAAAGGATGGACACTCTGTAGAAAAATATTCAAGTTTTCAGCGTAAATAGAAGGAGTTTGGCTTCGAATTTTACAAGCAGTATTTATGTGTGATTTCTTTCTATTAAAGCATTTCTATTTTATATTCATATCTATTATCTGCTGCTAAGTTCAAATTATGCATCTAGATTTGGGTACTTCTGGTGAAAGTGTGAGTACTGGAATGCGATTCTAAAAGTTGTCTCCAATAAACTGTAAGTGAATTCTCTTGTATCCTTTCTATTATATTCTGCTATGACACTTGGGTGGAATTCTAGCTGCTAAGTCTATCCCCAATCCTACATCTTTGACCTATGGCTATATTTTCTATTTCTTTCTATTATTTCTAATTTATTTCCTGTAACTCTAAACTTAAACCAGTGTAATATCAGTAAGGGAGCTAGCCCTCTCTGGAGATTGGTATGGAGGACATTTCTTTCCTTCGGCCTTTCAATGTTGGTCATGTCTAGGGTGCACAAGTGTATGTTTGTATTTTAGGCAGATATTTGATCAACAGTAATCTAGTAGAATGAGTATATTACCATAAGGAAACTCATCACTACATTATTTCAAAGGCTACAAAGGTACCAAACCCCTTTGATCACATTCAAATTTTAGTTCAAAGGCTCTAAAGGCACCAAACCACTTTGGTCACATTCATATTTTAGTTTATAGGCTCCAAAGGCACCAAACCCCTTTGGTCATATTTAGATTTTAGTTTAAACGCTTCAAGGCACAAAACCCCTTTGGTCAAATTTCCTTCTAGGTTATTTACCAACTTTCATATATTAGAATTCCTTGCTTTCTCGACCTCGATCCTTGAATGAACCTCGTACCTAGTGATCTACTCTAGTCACCTAGCGGTTGCAATGACTAGTTATCCATGCAATCTGATAGAATGGGTAGATTACCATAAGGACACTTGTTTCAAACATAAAACAAAAATAAACACTCATGAGCAAACACACACACAAAAAAACATTTTCAACAACACAATCAAAAGCATGCATGCAACAACAAAAGCAACTATGAGCAATCAAGTACACAATTGGGTTCATATTAATCCAAAATAAAAATGCAAAAGGGTAACTTATGTTATTGATCGATCATGCACTTCATCCATCCTCCATCATACAAAAAAATAATTAAAAAATTAAAACCATCACTAGCCACACTTCGTCCATCCAATCCATGCCCAATCCCACTAAGGTCAATCACTTCATCATTGTCATCCATTCTATCCTCCATAAACTCACCACTTGAGGGGGTAGAAAATACCAACAAAATCACTCCAAACAAGTTCAATAATCAAACGGTTGGACTTGACATTTTTCCAAGAACCTTGTCCAATACTATCATTCACATAATATCATTTCAATTTTTTCATAGTGACTCCAGGTCACATTAGCATAGTTTCTAGCATACAGACTCTAGGTCTCAATAGTTTAGTTATTAGTTAGCATCTATATGCACTCATCAATTTATCAATGACAATATTCAAAGATATGTGTTCTCTTCATCACTAGGGCATCCTACATTACTCTTGATTTGGGGTAATCAAATTCTAACCCCTCAAGCACAAAAGTTGCATCCATCATTAATTCATCCATTAGCTACATGTGTCATATATTTTTGCACCGCATTGTGTTTTCACACAACATGATACAAAAAGGGTCATCTATAGATACCAAAATCAAGCATATTAAATGCTAATTAATTAATCATAATTAATTAGTATATTTAATATTAATTAAATTAATTACATTGAGAGGCATTCCTACAATGGCAGACGGGGGTGGGAGGCAAAGAGGTCATACATGTCATGCTGTAAACAATTTTTTTTTATTAAAAAAACCGACATTAACAAAAACATTTAAAATATTTAAACTAAAACAATCGACTAACCAACCGTTGCAAACATTTAAAATATTTAAACTAAAACAACCGACTAACCAACCATTGCAACTGTTTAATAAAATATTGTATAAATACATGAACATCCATTGCAATATACCAAAAACAATCCACAACCCAATTGATTTCGAACTACTTCTGTAAATTGTGAATAGCGAGAACTTCATTCGGGACTGCTTCTGTAAAGTTTTGAACAATGATATAGAGTTACATTCACCAGCGTTATTTATTTGGGTAGGTGCAAAGATGTAATCCTGCAGATGGTGCCAGGTAGCATAATTAAAAATTCTTGACATCATTGAAATTAAAAATGCACACAATCGATACTACAAACCTTTGATACTGCTCAAAACATTTTATACTAGAATTTACTTAGTATATTATATTATTATATATATAATAATACTATATTATTAATTTCTAGGATTTCATTGATTTATCGAAATATATATTATATATTATAGTATGATATATTATAGTATTATTATAATATTAATATTAGTATTATAAGTTGGACTATAGTATTATTAATATAAGATTAATATTATATACTAGCTTAGATATAAAGGATATATATCTAAAAATGTCGAGAGATATCAATCCCATAGGCGCATCAAGATTGATATCTCTCGGTGTTTTTAGATATATATCCTTTATATCTAAGCTAGTTAATATTCATTTGCCTAAGTATTAATTACTTATTTTATTTATTTATTAAATAATTAATTAATTACTACTTAAGGTACACAACCATTCACACCTCCATCCCCCATGGCCACATCATCCTTTGTTCACTCCAGTTCCACCTCTCATCCCCTATCTCGATCACATTCATGAAAGAATCACCATTTTTCCATAGTTGAACTCTAGTAACTCGTAGTTGCACCTTCATCCATACATGGGATATTTCTATGCACACTCAATTTAATAGGGTCACTTAACTCAATATGCACAACATACACACTCAGTTCAACATGATCACTTAACTCAATATGCACATCTAATTCATCATGCACATCCAGTTTAATGTGCACACATATATGGTGATAATCATGAGGTGAGCTTATCTTCTTTTTGCAAACATGCATCTTTAGTGATAAAATCAATGTAAAAATAAGACTTCCAGTTACACCACTTAACTGGTTGAATCATTTCCTTATCCATTCCCCTTGGAAATTCTATAAATACACCTCCTTTTTCTCTCATTACGATGAGGATGGAACACTTAAACGCACGTTGATGAAACTCTAAGCTGACTTTAGAGGTAGCGCAATGCATCACCACAATAACAATAGTCATGAAAAAGGTAATATCGTTCACAAATTCACTTTATTTATATACACTTTCACTCATTTATTGCATACTTTAGTTTATTTCTTTAAATCCGGGCCTCGCTTCGAGAGGCCCGACATATGCTATTGATACGTTTATAATTTGTTTGTGTGTAGGTACACAGGCTTAAAGCTAGAGGATCCAAACAGTGATTCAAATCCACCTGATCTATCATATTTGGATGCAGATCCACCAAATCCAAGTAACCCTTGATGCAGATTTAACGCATTCAATAGATCTAATATAGATCTAGACCCACAACCAACAGATCTAGATCCAATGAAGTTTCGGTCACAAGAAACTCGTCCATCAGTGTTGTAGTAGAAGACAATTGCACCATTTTTCACTTGTGAAATGGAATCGATCCCTCAATTATTGTACAACCTTGTGAGGATTTTATATTATAACCGAAAAGAAAAACAAAGAGCATAAAATCTATATTTCCTTTTTGTTTTAATTATATTTGCAATGGTGTCTTTTTCTTGAATACAAACTTGTTATAACTTTAAACTTGAACTTTATTATGATGTCACTTAAGTATAAACTTTAAATTTTTATATATTATAATAAAGTTTAAATTTATTATAAATTTAAAAAAAAAAACTTTAAACTTATTAAAATATATTTTAAATTTTAAATTTTAAACTTCATGAATGATGTTTATATATATATATATATAATAAAAATATATTAGCACCCACACTCGATGAACTCGAAACCCTATTTTTTTGCAGGCACCACAGCCGCACCCACGAACCGATAACCTTATTTTTAAGTAATTATAGCCTTTTTTAAAACATTATATACTTTTAACTTTTAATTTTTTAATTAAAATTATTATTATTTTTTGGTTACATAGGAGTGTTGGTTACAACCACTATTGTTAGTAACTGGCCAGCGCAGGGTTCAAACTACAGGAACTACTCCCAACAAACATATCCATCTCGTTAACGTTGACCCGACGTGGTATAGGGACCGTCGGTCATAATTAAAATTATTTTTATGTTAAATATATAATTAAACAATTATTTTACTAAAACAAAAATTTTAAAATATTATTTTTTCTATAATTTAGGTGGGCTCTAGCTGCACCCAACCCATACAGGTCAAAAAAATAAAAAATAAAAAATATATTTTTATTTAATGGGTTAATAGAGAAAAACAAGGTCATCACATGTTAAGTGAATATTTCTAGCCTCATCTCCCCTTGATCTAACAACACAAAAATTGTGGGCTAAGGTTGTAGGTGATTGATTTCTACTTCTCCTTCATACTTGAAGTTGTCCTCAGCTATGTCTTCATCAACTTGCTTTGACCATCAACTTGTTTTGACAATAAAAGTTAGAGTTCCCTCTGAAGGTCCATTACCCATTGCCCAATGATCTCACAATTAATTGTCTTTTAAATTTAGCACTAA
The DNA here is from genome assembly GCA_028583015.1 of Wollemia nobilis. NCBI lineage: Eukaryota > Viridiplantae > Streptophyta > Pinopsida > Araucariales > Araucariaceae > Wollemia > Wollemia nobilis. The sequence continues at coordinate 20,656,266 of JAQPPZ010000521.1, forward strand.
CACAACCCCTCCAAAATAAAATGTATTGTATTTCTAGACTTTTCGGTCCCATCAAAGGTGACATCATCATAAGCTTTTTCTCAAAGTAAGTCCAAATCCTTAATTAGAGAGGGTAAATCTCACTAGCCCAATCCCCAGATCCTTCATCTCTCTCCATAGTCACCTGAATCCATAATAATTCCCATACAACGTTCAAAGGGACATGATGATTATGGAGGTCAAAGTCCAAGAGCAAGTGTGAATGTGTACCAACTATCAACTATCAAATCTGAGTAGAAAAGAAATGTGGACTCAAGTGATTGTTGTATTTGCATGACTGGAAGGAGGTCCACCACCAAGGATCGGCTACCAAGTGCCCAATGCCCACCACTTAAATACTCGAGGGCCGACTACCAAGTGCCTAGTGCCCACCACTTAGCTACTCTAGGATCGACTACCAAGTGCTTAGTGCCCACCACTTAGCCACTCGTTGACTATGCAAGAAGCGAAAGTAGACTCCTCTCTTTCCCTCTGTTCTCCACTTGGCATGCTCCCACTCTTGTCCATGGTCCCAACATTTTTAAATTTTAAGTTTAAATTTTTTATAATAAGTTTAAATTTATATATTATTATAAAGTTTAAAGTTATTAACACCTAGGGTACAGCGCGGGCTTTGGCTCTTCTTCGGGAGGTCCAAGGTTCAAACCGCAACATGGATGAGTGTGTGAGGGGGTGGGTGTGTGGTGACTTTGTGTTAAATTCCCTATTGATAAGTATAGCTCTCAACTTTAGGAGGGATCATGGTTAGGAGGAGACTGCTCAACCATGTACGTCGATCATAGGGGGTTTCTCACAATAACCAAATAAAAAAAAAATTAAAATTATTAGATACTTTTAATATATATTTGAATAAGTTCAAAATTTTTAAATTTCATATAGTTTAAACTTTAACTTGTTATAACTTTAAACTTGAACTTTATTATGACATCACTTAAGTATAAAGTTTATATTTATATATATTATAATATATTTTAAATTTTAAACTTTAAACTTTATAAATGATGTCACTTTTTATTTGATAAATAAGATATAAATTCGTTTCCCATAAAAATATACATATATAAATATATATATTTTTAATTAAAAAATATTAACGTGTGCATCCAACGAACCTGTGTTTGCAGGCATCCACCCGCACCCGCACCCGCACCCACAAACCCACATCCATCAACTTGATAACCTTGTTTTTAAGTAGTTATAGTCTTTTTTTTAAACAATATATAGTTTTAACTTTTAAATCATTGTTTTAAGTAATTATAGTCTTTTGTAAATATTATATAGTTTTAATTTTTAAATATTTTTAAATTAAAATTATTTTTTATGTTAAATATATAACTAAACAGTTATTTTACTTTGATAAATATTTTAAATTATACATTTTATAATAATTATTGGATGAAGTATATAAAACAGTTATCAAGTGACATTATTTCAATTGGTTAGATTCCTCAACATTTAAGGAGGAGACCAAGGTTCAAATCTTGACGAGAAATACATGGATAATATCCAAGTTTTGTTGTAATACCACTATGTGGCGATGATCTAATATGGGTGGGCTCGTTTGAATCCCATATAATCAATTGAAAAAAGTATATAAAACAATTTAGATTTCAATCAAACTTATTAGATTTTAAGCTAGTTAAACACCCTTCACAACCAAAGAATCAGTATAAACTTATACTTTTTGCATTATTAAGGCAATTATATTTTTTGCATTATTAAAGCAATTCTTTTGTTGATTGATCCCTAAGGTAGTCTAGCAATAACATAGTTAATAATTTATTAATTAATTTTAAAATTTCTTTAACCTTAGGTTATTCCTAGGGTTTGACATACCATGAATTATTTAATTTTGTCATCCTAAGATTTTTAGAAGTATTAAGGTACTTTTATGTCTATATTTTAATCATATGATCACTCTTCCAATGACAACTTGAAATTTGATTGTTTTACATTTTTAGAATATCTAAATTTAGTCAATATTTACCACAAATGTTTCTCATATTGCCATTTTCAAGAAACTTAAAATTTTAAAGTCTTTTAAAAATTCATATTATTAATTAAAATAATAATTTTATTTTAATTATTATTAGTATGATTAAAATAAAATCATAGTTTTTCTAAAGTTGTGTATACCTTTTATTAGCAACCACTTCCATCAAAATAACAAAACATTACATTTTTTGTTAGATCAATTAAATTATATCTAATATTTTTTTCAAACATATTCTTCATTTACCTTTTTATCAAAAATATTTTTTATCTTCCTCAAAATTCTATGCTTTTACAAGAAACTCTAAATACCATTTCTAGTAAGATGTAAAATCTCCATTGTCTAGTAGTCATGTACTCATCATCTTGTCATAATTGTAAAAACATATTATATACAATGTTAATAAGCATTTGATGTGAAAGTACTTTATATTTATTATTAATTCCTAAACTTTTGAGGGTAAATATTTCTTTGGCACTTTCATATTTGTAGTTTCAAGATGATTTAGTTTTGAATATTGGTTTGTGTAGTGTTAATTATGTTATATTATGTTTTTCAACCCAGTTTTGTTGTCTGGGTTCTAGCTTTCCAGTGTTGAAGACTGTTTTGACCTTCTACATTATCTTGGTGTTATTTTCTCTTTGTTTTGTTTTTTTGGCCTACTTCTCTAGTTGTTTTATGTTGGGCCTTTGATTTCTCTTAGTTTTGTCATGCTCAATTAATACAACTTCTTTGTAAAAGGTTCAAGGCCCTTTCAAAACCTTATTTTTTCACTCTATCAAAAAAAGTACATGTAGATTCATGTCCTAAGTTGTTACTTTTAAATGTAAAAGCAATACTATCAAATGTCTTTAACAAAAGTGTCACTTTTACATTACACTTTTGTAATATCCCTCCAAGATCTAACTTCTTATATACCTAATTTATCCGCAAGGATGAGATACTGCTAATGTATCTGTGGATGCAGGGACAGGTACTATTATTGGTGGAAGCAATTTAAAGGATAGATGTCTTCTCCAATTGGCAAAAAGGGTTGACCGATGGAAGGTAAGTCAAGGGAAATGATGAGCGGTGGAGTATTCATCATTGATAGGGGCAAAGAACCCTACTGGAAATGCATCTGCCAGCGGTCCATATAGATGCATATCATGTAGTTGCATTAATAGGTATGCTTGTGTATGTTTTATTTTGGAATTTATGTTTAAAAAAAATGTAAATATATATATATATATTAAAAAATATAATAATAATATTTATAATAATAAATAAAGTAAATAATAAAAGTAATAATATAAAATATTAATAAATAATAAAAATATAAATAATAATAATAAAAATAAAATAAAAACCTTGTTACTTATTAAACAAGGCAATTTGAAATATCATGCATTAAAAATTATTATGGGAATTGGTTGTTGATCGTGGAAACAATGTGGATTCCACATGGTGAGCTTCAGGATGGAGGACTCGTAGACGATCAACAATTGTTAAGCATGAAAATAACATTTTTCTTCTAAAAATATGGAAGTGGGAAAAAATGGAGGGCATTATCTTCTTTGGTTGGAAAGGAACGAAAGAAAGGGAGAGGATTTCCTAAAATAAGAAAAGGGAACAAGCGCTCACCAGTAAGGTTGGATCTCTTTTAGCAATTTTATTTGACAAATTAAAGTCATGAAATATTAGTGAACTGATTGTTAAGTTGTTGGAAATTTCTTATATGTGGATGAAAAATTATTGAATGAAATGTGAACTGAAGGTGAACAAAAACTTGTTGGTGCATGTGATGTTTAATCTGAACTTAAGGATTGCATTCTGTGTTGGATGTGAGATGATTGTATGCATATAAAATATTAGTTGCATATCATTTTAGTCTGGCTACTCTAACCCTTGGAAAATAATGGCAAAGCATGGTATGAATCCTGGAGAATTCTTGAAGATGAAAGCCAATTTCTTTTCTTTGGAAATTTATATGAAAATCCACCTGCGCTCGGTTGCAAGATGCAACATTCAAATTGGAAGATGTGTTGTTGTTCAAACTTGAGACCCTTGTAACATATTTTAATGAAATTTTGAAACATGAGCCCAAAGGATATAGAGTACCCAGAACAAATACTAAATGTATTATGCCTATACATTGGAATATGGATACTCAAAAAGAATTACATGGTGTGATTTTAAGTTTATTTTTGGGTTATAAAAATTAATATGATGAATGCAATGTTGAATTATAATTGGTTATGTTATTTTTTTTTAAATATGGATCGACAAGGTTGCATGAAAGATTTTGTGTCATATCCGTGGATTATACTTTGGTTTTGATCTACGTTTTACCTATGAAAGATATATTGATTAGACGTATTGTTCATTCTGATATGCTTGAACTGTTGCATTAAGACCTCCAAGTCATTGTGTTAGTTTTCCAACCCAACTATATCTTTAATTTTGTCTGTATACGTAGCATGCAATTAATAAAACCGGCTAAGGGCTTACTTTCAAGAGACGTATTCCAGATTAGAGCACTCCAAATGAATTGGAGAATGCATAGTAGAGAAATTAAACTTTAGAACCTTGTTACCATATTTATATTTGAACTAGATGATAATTGTCTTCATAAACACCACTTTATTCACATTTTGATTAATGAACCTAAGTTTTGTTACCTTATGCTAAAATGCAATCAATTCATCAAGTCATATACTTCGAATTTACTTTTATTAACCACCGTCTGAACAAGTTCTCAATTGGAAAATTTTGTGTTAGGATAGTATCCAAATAGATAGTCATTTGGGTTAATAACTCTTTTCTTTTGTTAATTTTCTTTCAATCAAGTTACAACCAATACAATGATGTGATAGATTAGAATGTAAATTATCTGCGTGTGTTTGCATGGCAGTATGTTTTGCTTATAAAGGAGTTATGTAGTTGTATAATAAAATAGTTCTAGTTGTTTCCTTGGTGTTGAGGTTTACCATACGTGGGTTGATAGCATTGTATTTTCTATTTTAATTAATATGAAATGAGTCATAGGCACCTTAAAGCTTGTCTAGTCATCATATCTCAACTAAAGCATTATGTTAGTCTTATTTTGGATTTGGATTAAAGGAGTTTGCTTATGCAGCATCATGGATATAGTTGTAAATAATGTCATGTAATAATTAAGAATGAAGGAGATAAACACGAAAACCATAGAATGATCCCTTAAAACTCTGCAGGATACATTTTGAAATCAATTCAAAACGAAACCTAATTAAACTATTATAGTGATATCTTTAAGATTCTTTATTTTTGACTTTCCAAATATTATGACATTCTCATGACTTCTTTGATTTCCGTTCTTTCATAATGTTAAACCAAAAAATATTTATTTGAAATCTTAAATCCATATTTGATAATAAAATTTATAAATATTGTTCTAGTTTAAATAATTAATGAGGTTGGTATGTTTAAATAAATCCTCTTAAAGGTAATATGAAATATAAAATGTTTAAGTTTTGTTATTGAAATTTGATATAAGTTTTGATATTAAATAATTATTGGTGTAGCTTTGACATTAGTTATAGAGGTAAGAGTATTTGTTTATCCACTATTTTATACCCAAACTAGTGAAACTCATAACCTCTTAAACTATAAAAGTAATTATGTGACAAAAAAATATTTCAAGATTGTAGGAAGGACAATCTTGTTTTGCAACTCAAGATTGTGGGCAAGACAACCTTGTTTTCATCAATTTATGGTACTTGTAGGAGGACAAATACCATACTCAGTATTAATTGTATTTATGATGGGTAAGGTCAATACGGGAGGTAACGAGAGATGATATGGGTATCACTCCTAGGTTAAACCCTAATAGTATGGAGTGGTGAATCTTGTACTTGAATCGCTAAATGGTTACTATCAACATAATGGTATGGTAAATTATGTTGTAAAACAAGACAAGACACTGTGTAGTTACCAGGGTATTGGTAAACCCTAGATGAACTCCAAGGAAGATGGATATTCATCTAGATCGTGCATGCATATGCTACTTCTTACATGACCTAAAGCCATGATAATATATGGGGAAAATATGCGTCCAACCTCTAGGTGAAATAGGACCTAGAGGAGAAACCCCTACTTGAAACTTGAAATCTCGAGAATGAGAGTGAAGTTCACTTAAGGCAACAACAACGAGATTTTGCCAGTCTCGATCTCATGAGTTATTTCGACTACAGCGAAATGGGCACTCATGAAGAAGTTAACATGCCTTGTACTAATACAACTTTGATATTGAATGAAATTTTTCTGTGTTGAGGTTTTCATTATTGGACAACCAAGTAGGTAGGATTTGGGTTGTTACAACTTTTAGTTAATTTATGACTTTTAAATTATATTATTTTCTTTAACAGTATTATTGTTCATAATAAAAAATTATCTTACTAAAAGTATCACATGCATGGTAGATGTGTATAAGAAGTATTACTCAAAAAAAAATCACATTTAAGCTACTTTGGCATTGTGATGAGAATATATGTAGTATTTATTTGATAATATTTTTAAAACAATATTGTAGTATAAATATTGGATTATATTGAACTCAATTATAATATTAATAACTTTATTTGTTATAAAATAACTTAAAATATTTAAAACCACTTTTTAGAAAACTTGAAACGACAACCATCCTAATAAAATTTTATGATACTTTTATATCTCATTATATATAATATTGAAACAATTTTTATGTATATTATACCACCGCCGCATAGTAGTTGAATAAGAGTTTGACAATTATACATGTATAATTTAACAAAATTCAAAAATGGGCTTCTACTTAAAAATATATCCGATGAAGCTAATAATACCATTTGATAAAATATGATACTTTATAAAATTGATTACACAAGATTGAAAGAGTTTTCTATATATTATATCATCGCCATCACATAGTTTAATTAATTTTGTTTAAAATTTTTATCAATTCCACCTCATTGTGGTTTAACCTGGTGTGATATGCACCACCCATCACTCAAGATTGGTGCCATTTTCATTAGGCTTGTCGACACTCAACAGATTGATAACTAGCACGCACTCAACAGATTTAGGTAGACTACTACCTCTCTCATCATATTCAGGTAGACTACTACCTCTACCACCTTTATGAATAGGCATGCACCAAGATAAATCTCTTCTTGGTAAATTCCAAAATTTAATATTAATAGGACAAAGATTTGTGTTTTGATTCATCCACAGATGCTCTGCAAACAAAGTAATTAAACGTTATATGTAAGCACTAAGATTGAAGAACACAAGCTTATACTAAGAGAGGGGGTGAATAGTATAAGACCACTTTTTACTTTTCCTTCCCAATCAATATTATGTAATGTAAAGATAGCAATATCAACAACAATAATAAAATCAATGCACAAATCACCACACACAATAGAGACACCAATTTAACGTGGTTCACCCAATGTGGGCTACTCCATAGAGAAAATATTTCACTAAAATTTTATCAATCAATATCTTGGGAATCCTTTTCCTATTACAATGTTTATGGACCTCTGTCCAAAGGAGACACAAATCCCCTAATAAATTTCATGTATCTCTATCTATAGGAGAACTCTTTTCTCCTTAGCTATGACTGGTGATCTTCTAAAATAACTATTGTCCCCACTACTCTGGCTAATGGATATATATCCATTGAAGACACATATCTTCACTACCCTGGCTAATGGATCTTTATCCACTAGATATTGTCGTCCTATATACTCTGTCACCTTCAAGATCTATCTCAAATTTGCACTAAATAGAGTCCTTCGATCTAGCACAAATCTGCTCAATCTTTGTCTCTGGTCTGGCACAAACCTGTCCTCAAATATGCACCAAACTCTATCCTCGAATCTGTACTAAATACAGTCCTTCGGTCTAGCACAAATCTATCCTTAGTTTTTTACTAAACATAGTCCTTCGATCTAGCACAAATATATCCTCAATATATGTCCTCAATCCTTAACTCAAAGCTTGACTTCATCACAAATCAACTCTATTGGATTTGCCCCAAACCTTAACTCAAGGTTTGAACAAATCAATCAATCAACTCTGCTCTCAAGTCTTCTCAAAGACTTATCTCAAATATGCTTTGTAAGCTTCCACAAAAGCTCACACTAATCTGTCCATAAGTCCTCTCTAGAACTTGTCCAAATATACTCAACAAGTCCTCACTAGAACTTGTCCAACTCTGCTCTCAATATGTATTGTAATCTTCCATAAAAAGCTCACATAAATCTATCCACAAGTCCTCTCTATAACTTGTCCAAATATTCTCAACAAGTCCTCATTAGAACTTGTCCAATCTCATATAAATACAAGGAGAATTGTTAGAGACTCAAAATGTTTCACATCATCACAATGCTCAATCACTTTTACTCACTCTTTTAGAAACATATAGAGAATTTTTAGAGACTCAATATGCTTCACACTCACAAACTTTCAATAACTTTCGATATTTCTTTTATTACAGAAACATATAGAGAATTTTTAGAGACTCAATATGCTTCACATTCACCTACACTCAACCTCTCTCTCAAATCAATTCAGAATATAGAACAATTTGTTTCATAGAACTTGAGCTATCACTTCACACATGCACTTGACTAGGCTCAACCAACTCTACTCAATCAATCACTCAATGAAATAATCCTTACTCACAAATCCTAGTCCAAACATATGAACACTCACTCAAATGTTTCCAATAATGCTTATCAACCAATCTCACATAATAATGATACTCATGTTCTTTGCAAACCCTAGTTCAAGTTCATCACTCAACTTAATCACTTCAACAACAATGCTTATAAAACAAGATTTTATCAACAAATCTCAATTCCAAAAAACCTTGAAGCATTAATTAAAAACACACTCAACAATGCTTAACCAAACAATCCTTTTCACTCCAAATTTTCATTCACAACTTTCAAAAATCACTCACTAGGAAGAATATGCCCATACTTTTTGTTGGATGTAGAAGTGCCTTTAGAAAAACCTGTCTCAATCACAATTTCCTTCTTTCCAATTCCAATGGTTAGACACAACAATATCACTTCAACACTTTCTCAAAAATATTCCTTAGACACAAAATAATCACAACTCAATTTATGTCTTATTGCTTCCTTTTAAAAATAACACTCATCATACCATACATGAAAAATAATTTATTTGATACACCTTATAAACTCTAACTTAAAATAATATCCAACACTTCACAAACACCTTACAACTCTTTCCAACCATTAAAGCAAATGACATCAAAAAAATTAATTTACATAATCCTTATAACTCCCCATGCAACCTTATTAACCAAATCTAATGCAAAATTAATTTTTAATTTTTCAACAACCACTTTCAAAATTTTCGATGCCTCAATTCCAATGCTTACCTTGCTTTCCCAAAAAGGGATTTTTACGTGATTCGATCTGTCGTCTCCCTAAGGCCTAAGCCCCTTAGCGCTTGGAAGCCTACCGCGTTGGCTATAGTCCCCACATGAAGAAAAAAGCACTTCCTCCACCTTATGCCTCATGCACATTTTGACTTCTTCAAATTCCACTACTCTTTCCACTTCATTGTAGCACATGTTGCAAGCAATTCGCATTAATTTTCGAATGAAGGCATGGTAAGTTCTAAGGTGGATGGATCCCCCTTTCTATACACGATTTGATTTTTCTCCTACGTCGTCGCTTTTAGTAATTTGAATTAAAATTCGAATTATGATTTTAATAACCCACCTTTGGGTTAAAATATTAATATAAATTAACTTTATAATTAGTATTAAAACTAATTAATTAAATTACATAACTTAGGTTAAGTAAATTAAATTATAAATTAATTTATAATAAAAATTATATTAATTACTTTATAATTAATTTAAAACCTCCTTTTATAATATTATAATATTATTTACTTGGGCATCTTCTTTTACACTTTGGTCCACATCTGATCTCCTGAAACCGGGCTATCCTTTGCACATATTGGAGAACCTAAAACTGATGTTGCCCACTGAACTGCCACTGGTTGGTGATGAAAGCTTGACATCAATGACCACTCACGCTTGACATCAATGACAACTTATCTTCTCAAAATTTCCAACAAATATTTATGGTATTCAACCCATAAACTAAACTAGGATACATTACCAATTATATTATACTTACTTAACACTTGTTTGGTGGTTAATCTGTCATTGGAATTTATGTTGAGCATCCTAAGGTTCTTAGAAACCTTTGAAATGCCATGGGTAAATTGAAGGTCCTTGTACAAAATTTTATCCTTAATTGTGTGATTCAATGTGCTTGTAATCATCCCCATCGAAAGGATAATAACTGCAAAGCAAGTTAAAGAGTAGGACTCCCGCTGCCCATATGTCCATGCCTTCCCCGTATTCTTACCTTCTCACTATCTTTGAAGCCATGTACATAAGAGTCCTTGTTCCATCATCCTTGAATACTTCACCTGATCCATATCACATCGACAAGATCATTAATTTTTTTTATTACTTTCTTAGTTTAGTGTTTCATAATATCTATTAAATATATAGATTATGAAGCACTAGCTTCAAATTATATACAAGCTCAATATACAAACTTCACTGGTTTCTTTGATACATATGGAACTTTGTTTCCATAATATGACATTAGAAAGGTGAATCTTAGACTCTTTGACTATTGCTCTACTCACATATCTAGGAGATGTAACCTTTTCTATTTCAAACATAAGACAATACTCTCATGTCTCTTGGCTTCACATCTTAACAATTCTATACATGACTTTTGACTCTCTATTTACTTGCACACTTTATTATATGACACCCATGCACATTCTCACTATACACACTTGTATACAATATTACATGATGTTTGTGCACATTCTACACATAGACACATACATAAGGGGAAACATAAATCACACACGTAAACTATTAATTCAAACCCTATTCTAATATTTACAATTGTATCATAAGATACCATGGGGGTACATTAGCATGTAACAAATAATGTAATATTATCCAACACCCCCCTTATTTGGAGACTAAAACAAAACCCAAAGACTCTGGAGATAGATCTTATCATTTTTTATGATTCTTTACCAGATTAGGCTTTGGATTTGGGATATATGTGTTGATCTCTCTACCTAGATTTTGGATCTCTCTATTCCTCCTCTGTGGAGATATGGTTGGGTTTGTTTTTTTTGGTAAATTTTTTCTTTCTAATGTTTCGAGTTGGTTTTCTTGATTTGTTGTAGTTGGGACTCTTTTGTAAAAGGTTTGTAAAATATTTTCAAAATCCCTCTTTTTTCCATCTAATAAAAAAATTGACAATTCATTATGCAATTTACATCATTAACATGAATCCCACTTGTGTTTTCAATGGAATGACTTTGTTTCTTGGGCTTACAAAGAAGAAATATTTTTTAAGTATTTTTTAGTGTTTAGATTTATGTATTAGGGTTATATTTTCATCAAATTGTAAAACAAGCTTCAAATTATGAGTCATATATATATATATATATATATATATATATATATATATATATATACTTTATTGGGTATGACATTTAATCAAAACCTTGTCAAACTTTTGATCCCAATACTCATGAGTTAATTATTCGAAGAGACATCTAGTTGTATGAGTATTCTCCCACCACACCTTTAATAGTACACCATACTCTTCTTGAGGATACCTCCTCCTCTAAGCTTATTCCTATTGAATTTTATGTAACAACCCAGGTCTACTCACCTGGTTGTCAAAACATAAATTCAAATCTTCACTAAATACAAATATAAATATCACACATTTATGCAGATATACCCAACTTTATATTAGTACTTTGGCATAGAGGATCACACTTCAATATTATTTACCACTGTAGATGGTATCTTAAGTGCTCGGGACTAGCCAACTTCCCGTAATAGGTTACCATTTAAAATATCCTTACTCCTTACTCAAGTTTCCTTGATCTTGGCACAAGGTTGCCCTTCTAGGCTCCATAACACCTGGAAGGGTGGACACACTAATTTATCGACTCAAAGCATGGTGGACCTGGATTCACAATCCTATTTTTGTCCCTATTGGTCCACTGAACTAATAGTTCTTAAAAGTTCATGCTTTGGGTTAGTGTAACTATGCCATTTCCTGATCATTGACCTTCATCTAAGGTTTAATCAGGGTCTACAATCGCATGGCTTTCAGACCAGATGTCTCAGACCAAGCTCCAGTTGACGGTAATACTGCTTATACCATCTATCGTTGGACCTTCCAACTTCATGAACTAGCACCCTAGCCATGATTCTTGTTGGCAATTTTGTAACCATAGTAGGCTCATGAGCATCCTCATGTACTACTCGTGTGGTAACCTAGGCCAACATCCCATTTCATCATCCTTTACTCTCTATAGTGTAGAACCTTTGTCCCCTTTTTTTTGTTGGATAACGATTACTGCTGATTCACAATAGTCGCCACCGCAAACTATCGGAGTTGGGTGAGTGCTATATTTCTCGATAAGCACTATTACATCCTTCTCGATGTTCATTTTATGTTCCATAATCTACATCCTTCTTCGTGGTTTTTAAATTCAAGCTTTGTGTAAGCATAAGTTTTTGTAAGCATTATTCTCATTGGTTTCACAATTGTAATACAATGATTTATTAGCAGTTGTTTTATTGGAAACATTATGATTAAGTTCACCCTCCACATAAATATTAAAAACTTATATAGAATTTCTATCTCATAAAATTAAATAATTTCATACAAGAAAAACATAAATTATTTATTTACATTAAGGATATCACAAGTAAAGCTTCTATAACTACATTACTTGGATATCAATTGCAAATCTACTCTAAAAGAATAATATTTATTCACACTACTATTGTTGTATCTTTAACAATATTAAAATAATTTTATCATTAATTTCTATAGATCTACGTTTGACAAATATCGAAAACATAAAATAGCAAGAACTAATATCCAAAACATAACCTACCTAAGCTTTGGAGTAATATGATACAAAGATATGTGTAGACGTCTTCCCCTAATCATTTTTATGACCTGTTTATTATAGAATAATTTCCTAAAGACATTATGTCAAACACTAATCTTTATCCATTTAAAACATAGGTCCCATCATCAAATGTTCTAAAGGTTCGGTTACCAATGCTGGTAACGTTTTTCATTGTCAAATATGAGACTTTTATTTACTATGCCTATGTTTCTTATTATATCCAAGATAATTTGTTTTCTTTCCATGCTACCTAGCAATGACAGGTTAAACCATAAATGTGTCAAGAGGTTCTTTTATTCATAGCATTTAGTCCAGAGTTCCTAAGCATTGTAATAAAAGAAAATAAAAATTAAATATTCAGTAATGGAAACATGTATATGAACCTTTTAATTATTCCTAATTAAATACTGACAAGAGGACTTTGTTTTTTAAGGTTCACCCATGAAGAAGCATATTGAATGATTGACACATTCCCATCCAAAATATGTTTTCCTGCAGTTACGTTCTGCTGAAAAACCTATCAAATAATCTATATATACATTTTTAAAAACATAGCTTATACACTCTAATTTGTTCATTATGATAATAGGAGATAGTTTGCTGTCAGCAAAAGCTATTCAGAGTCGCGTAGATTACACATCACGTCAACATAAATGCTTACATGAAGTAAAATTTAATAGATAGGAACCTAATCTAGGCATCTATTAAATCCACAACCATTTTCAGTTAATGGTTCTTATTCCTAATCAAAAGAGAGCCCCTAATTTTCCTACAACAACCACAATGTTTATATAGTTGTTTTATAATATTCTACTAGATTTTTAATGACGAGAAACTTAAGCATTCCCTTACTGTATCAAGACTATACTATGTTTAAAATGAAAATGACTCATTAGTGAAACCAATATTATCATTTCTAATAAATTCAATCTTTCAACCCCAAACAAATCCTTTCAAACTTATATATTCAACATCTATTTATAAGAGGAGCAAGAATCAATCTTAAACGTTATATACCAACTCTTAACTCAGTTGATATTAAAGAAAAATATTTATTTTTCTACTTAAAGCCTCATTACTGGTGAGATGTGCTCTTGTATTATCTCAGTCTTCACAAATTAACATAATTAAATGTGCCACTATATATTAAAAATGATCAGCTTATTCTATCTAGATCAGACGCCTCACCATCATAGAACATCTCCACCCTTTCACAAAAGCTTTGAAAGAATAAGGTGCTCCCTTTTGACACACTCCAGGAACAAAAAATACAAAGGATGAAAGTTAATCTGACTACCCAAGCGGACCTCCATAGCATCAACAAGGCAGGAGACAGGGAAAGGATTGAGCAAATGGATCAACATGGCTCATGCTTTCTAATTGCAAATATCACACTCTTATGTATTCCTATATTCATAGTCAATGCTATTTTTTTTCCTTCAATCATTATCAACCACAAGTAGCCAATATTATCTATTGCTACAGGTAGACTGGTGTGAATATTATTATATTTTACATTTGCCAAACACTAATATTAAAAAAAACAATCACAATATCTTTAGCATTTATATAAATCTTAAGCATTTATAAAGAAACATTCCTCTCATAATAGTATACGATTATACAACAAAGCCATTCTTTTTAGATGGGCTAGACATCATAAAAACAATTTGAACAAGAAATCAACATAATTTCTAATTCTCTTATTTAAAATACAATGAGAACCTGTATGAAATTCCTTCAGCGGTTTGTCCACTTCCTCTTGTATGCTTGCATAAGGTAAACACCACGCAAAAGAATCTCCCAAATATGTCCCCAAAATGAAAAATTATTTCCTTTGAAAATATTTTGATCAAAATTATGTAAGCCACGTAGGGTTTTCTCTATGTAAAGGTGGTATCGTGGTGATAAATTTATCTTATTTTGTGTAAATATTTATAAAAGTAATTTTGTTTATCTTTTAATTTGGTAATTTCATTTTTTTTTTTTTTTTGGATTTATTATTATTGAATTGTTAAATGTTTATGATTATAAATTTTATTATTTACTATTATTTATTTATTATTGATATTATTTTATAATAAATTATACATGCTGACATTTATTTTAAAATAAAATTAATTTACAATCAAAATATTCTCCTAATATGCAAAAGTCATATCAAATGCATTTACCAAACAAATTTCAATCTCAGACAACATGTAATTTCAAACAGAATTATCCTATATGCTTTTTTATTTTGGTGGGATTCCATGTACCCACGAGCCATGGTGCATGAAGCACAACATCATATCCCACCTTACCTGATACTTCAACCACTTGTCTCCTCTAGGGGTGGGTAATCCTTTTGCCAAAAACCTACACCTGCATCACATAATTTTATCACAGCATCACATTCTTCCAATGAAAAGCTAGTCAATATGTGGGGATGTTACATTCTTCCTCACCAGAATTTAACATAGTCCCTAGTTAGAAAAAATAACATTGCAAAATTCCAAAATAAATAAACATATTTGCATAAGCAACAACCATGGATTACACAACATCTCAAAAGTTACATCCAAGATTACGATCACAATATATCAAAATATCAAACATACAAATATAATAATAGCAATATTCAAATTGTTTTTTTTGTTTATCAGTTTTCAAACAAGAAAGGGAATTGTATTTTCATCTCAACTACTTCTTCCTAGGTAGTATTTCTCTCTTATTAGTGATCCCACTAGACCCTACACTGATCACTAATTTTTTTCTCAATTGTTTGATCCTGTATTCTAGGATTTTGACTGGTTAAACCTCAATGAGTTACAGGTCTGATTTCTGTAGGTGTGAAACATCCAACACATAAGATGGATCAGTAACTTATTTGCATAGAAGAGACACATGGAAAATATTGTGGATCTTAGACAAGTTTAGTGGTAGGACAAGCTTGTAAGCAATAGGACTTATTTTGGCAATGATGTCAAATGGATCGACAAATCTAGGGCTTAGTTTGGTAAACTTAATGGATATTTTGGTCGGTTTGACTCTGAGGAAGACCTTATCGCCTATGGTAAACTCTTGAGGTGCTCATTTCAAGTCAGCATAACTCTTTTGATGATCTATGGCTTCATGAATTCGTTGGTGAATTTCTTTTATTTGGACCTCCATTTTCTTAATAGCATTAGGAGCAATCACTTCTTGATCATCCAGATTATCCCATGTTAATGGTTTCCTCCACCTACACCCATACAAGGCCTCAAATGGGGTCATGCCCAACATGGTATGATAGTTGTTGTTATACATAAATTCCACCAGGAAGAGATAATATTTCCACTTACTTTGGTGGTCCACGCAATACATGCGCAACATATCCTCTAGCACCTGATTGACCCTCTCGGTCTACCCATCCATATTAGGATGATAGGCTATGCTAATGTTTAGCTTTGTACCCCATGCTTGGTGAAAAGCTTGTCAAAATTTTAGAAGTGAATCTTAAATCTCTATCCAAGATAATTATTTCAGGGAAACCATGCATTCTCATGATTTCTCGTACAAAATTTTATGCTATTATAGATGCATCATCATGAACATTACCCAGTATAAAATGTGCCAGCTTAGTCAATTTATTCATAATTAGAAAAATTGCATCGCAGTCATCAGGTGGGGTTCAAAAGATGCTTGACTAGAATGAATATTGATTCATTTATTAGAGTCATCTATGAAATCCATTCACCTTTCTTCAAAATTCAATAAGGCTTTTCAGGATTTTAACCAATCTACCCCTACAACTATATCGAAAATATGTAATAAAGCCACATATAGGTTCCAGTTAATATTTCCCTAAGGTATATCTATTTGAGGATCAAATAAGTATTGATTGACCATATAGGTCTATCCTGAGCCATACTCGACTTGTCACCCTTTTTTCAAGATCCCAGGTTAATCGATGTCTTTCAAAATACTAGTTGAAATAAAACTATTAGTTGCACCACTATCTATCAAAATGTGAAAATCTATCTTGCCCAGTTTTCCTTTTATAAGAAATGGAGTAGCTTACCCTAAAATATTAGATTTACCTGTAGTAGCATAAATCTTGTGTGGGGCCTCTTTTGGGGAATTATTTGTGTTGGCTCTTTACAGGTATTTTTTGGCATAATGATCTAAGGCCCTGCATGCATAGCATGCATTTAATCTCGTATTATTCTATTTATCCCCTTCCTTTTTTTGGTTGTCATTTGTACTCCTGTCCTGGTTATTGTTCCTCTTTTCTTGGAAATTTCTCCATTTTTTCTGCCCCTATTTTCCTGATACTTTCTTTTATTTTTGTTATCACCTCTATATCGACCATCATCTCTAAACTTCTTATGCTAATATCTACCCTTGTCCTGCTTCGGGTATCTTATTTTCTTAGAATCCTCCTTTTCAATTTGTTGATAATAAGCCTTTGCATTTTTTTGGCTTACCTCCTCATAACGAGCAACATCATAAGCAACTATCAAATTTTTGGGTACCTTCCTTCCAACAGGTTGTCCATATTTGGGATGTAGCCCCATTACAAATTTTTGAGCTTTAAATTCTTCATGCTTATCATATTTTAGAGCATACTTCAATAGTTGAACAAATATCTAATAGTACTCAATTACAGTCATGTTGCCTTGGTGTAAGTTAGTGAATTTTCCATATTTATTAAAATAAAATTGAGGTGTAAGAAATTGATCCTTGAATTCCCTTTCAAACTCTTCCCATGGAATATCTGTAGCCTCTTTCTAGCTGACCTTCTTATAGGTGGTCCACCAATATCTAGTCGAAAATTCTAAGTGTGCCACCACCCAAGTTGTTTTAGATTTCAAACAAAGGGATTAGATTGAGAAATATCCTTTTGCTTCACTTAGTCAATTGATGACGGTATCACCATCTCCTCTACCATAAAATTTGGATATATCCAGTTTCTTAATTTCCAATTTTGCTCCAACTTTCCTTCTTTAGGAACCTTCTAGAAACTCACTCTTTTAGTTTCCTTTCCCTTAGCTAGAATCTTAATAACTTTTTGCTGGTGGGTAATTATTTCCTGCTACTGGGCCATCTGTGCCCTCTGCTGATCCATATGCTCAAACATATGAGACTTCTATATCTCCATCTAGTCATGTTGCTGATTCAGCTCCTCTTGCATTAACTAAATCATTCTTACCATATTTTTATCATTGTGTGTAGCTTTTACAACTACTGGCTCTTTTTATTTTCTGACAACACGTTGTGGCACATCGGTAGCTTGCACTCTTTCTGAATCTATCACGAGTCATCTTAATCCCTTCCTTAGAAATTCTATAATTTCCTCTTGCATATTAACATTGGTCCTTCTCAAGGTCCCCGCCATACCTGGCGACAAAAGAGTTATGTTAAAATAGCAACTCATGCTTTATAACCTAGGGTTTCACAACCTAGGCTCTGATACCAATTGTAATAACCCAAGTCTACTCACTTGGTTGTCAAAATATAAATTTAAAGCTTCGCTAAATACAAACATAAATGTCACACATTTACGTAGATATACCCAACTTTATATTAGTGCTTTGGCATAGAGGATCACACTTCAAGATTATTTACCACTGCAATAGGTTGCCATTTAGTACTTTAGATTATTTAAGTGCTTGAGACTGACCAAATTCCCGCAATAGTTTGCCATTTAAAATATCCTTACTCCTTACTCAAGTTTCCTTGATCTTGGCATGGGGTTGCCCTTCCAGGACCCATAACACCTTGAAGGGTGGATGCACTAATTCCTCGACTCAAAGCATGGTGGACTTGGATTCACAATCCTACTTTTGTCCCTATTGGTACACTAACCTGACAGTTCCTAAAATTTAATGCTTTGATCTAGCGTAACTATGTCAATGCCTGATCATTAATCTTTAGCTAATTTTTAATTAGGATCCGTCATCTCATGGATTTTGGACCATATGTCTTAGATAAATATCTAGTTTATGGTAATGCTACTCATACCATATACTACTCGACCTTCCAACTTCATGAACTAGCACCCTAGCCATGATTCTTGTTGGTGATTCTGCAACCGAAGTAGGCTCGTGAGCATCCTCATGTACTACTCATGTGGTAACCTAGGCCAACATCTCATTTTGTCATCCTTTACTCTCTATAGCATAGGATCTCTGTCCCTTTTGTTTTTGGAGAATGGTTACTATCGATTCACAATAGCTACCACCGTGAACTATCAGATTTGGGTGAGTGCTATCTTTCTTGATAAGCATTGTTACACCCTTCTCGGTGTTCATTTTATGTTCCAAAATCTACACCCTTATCGGTGGTTTTTAAATTTAAGCTTTGTGTAAGCATAAGTTTTTGTAAGCATTCTTCTCATTGGTTTCAAAATTGTAATGCAATGATTTATTAGCAATCGTTTTATTGGAAACATTATGATTAAGTTCACCCTCCACGTAAATCTTAAAAACTTATATAGAATTTCTATCTCATAAAATTAAATAATTTCCTATAAGAAAATCATAAATTCCTTATTTACATTAAGGATATCACAAGTAAAGCCTCTATAACTACATTACTTGGATATCAATTGCGAATCTAATCTAAAAGAAAAATATTTATTCACACTACTATTTTTGTATATTTAACAATAATAAAATAATTTTATCATTAATTTCTATAGATCTACATTTGATAAATATCGAAAACACAAAGTAGCAAGAACTAATATCTAAAACATAACCTACCTGATATTTGGAGTAATATGATGCAAAGATACGCGTAGATGTCTTCCCCTAATTATTTTTATCACCTGTTTATTATAGAATAATTTCCTAAAGACTTTATGTCAGACGCTAATATTTATCCATTTAAAAACATAGGTCCCATCATTAAATGTTCTAAAGGTTCAGTTACCAATGCTAGTAACATTTTTTATTATCAAATATGAGACTTTTATTTATTATGCCTATGTTTCTTCTTATATCCAAGATAATTTGTTTGCTTTCCATGCTACCTAGCAGTGACAGGTTAAACCATAAATGTATCAAAATGTTATTTTATTCATAGAATTTAGTCTAGAGTTCCTAAGCATCTTAATGAAATAAAATAAAAATAAAATATTCAGTAATGCAAACAACATGTATATGAACCTTTTAATTATTCCTAATTAACTATCAATAGGAGGACTTATTTTTTTTAAGGTTCTCCTGTGGAGAAGCATATTGAATGATTGACACATTCACATCCAAAATATGTTTTCCTACACTTACGTTCTACCTAAAAACCTATTAGAGAATATATATATACATTTTTTAAAATATAGCTCATACACTCTAACTTGTTCATTATGATAATAGGAGATAGTTTGATGTCATTGAAAGCTATTCAGATTCATGCCGATTACACGTCATGTCAACAGAAATGCTTACAGGAATTAAAATTTTATAGACAGGAACCTAAGATAGGCATATATTAAATTTGCCATCATTTTAAATTAATGGTTCTTATTCCTAATCAAAAGAGACCCCATAATTTTCCTACAACCACATTTTTTATATAGTTTTTTTATAATCTTCTACCGGATTGTTCATGATGAGAAATTTAAGTATTCCCTTACTATATCAAGACTATACTAATTTTAAAAGGAAAACGACTCATTAGTGAAACCAATATTATCATTGCTAATAAATTCAATCTTTCAAACCCAAAAAAATCCTATCAAACTTATATATTCAACATCTATTTATAATAGGAGCAAGAATCAATCTTAAATGTTATATACCAACTCTTAACTCAGTTGATATTAAAGAAAATATTCATTTTTCTACTTAAAGCCTCATTATTGGTGAGACGTGCTCTTCTATTATCTTGGTCATCACAACTCAACATAATTAAATGTGCCACTATATAGTAAATATGATCAACGTATTCTATCCGGCTCAGACGTCTCACCATCACAGAAAATCTCCACCCTTTCGTGGAAGCTTCGAAAGAATAATACGCTCCCTTTTGGCACACTCCAAGAACATAAAATACAAAGGATGAAAGTATTTTATTTATATTTATATATATATATATATATATATATATATATATATATATATATATATATTATTGTTTTATTATTATTATTATTATTTTTTTAATTTTGCTATATATATTAATATTTTATGTGATGTTTTTAAATTAATATTTGAAATTAATATAAACATAACAATTTCCTTTTAAAGAAAAGAGACCACATTAAAACAATTTTTACCTAGTAAAAGAAAATTATCCACATTTTTTACAATCAAACATATGCACAAAAATGTAGCAACAAGAAGAATGACCTATATGAAATATTTCAATGGGCTTCCATGTACCCACGAGCCAAGGTGCTTTTTAGAGCACAACATCATATCCCACCTTACCTGATGCTTTCAACCTCTATCTCCGCTAGGGGTGGGTGTTCTTCTCATCTAGCTCGCTTGCTACGAGGTGAAGACCTACTCCTGCACTCACAAATGACTTTAGCAGTATCACATTCTTCAAGAAAATTAAATAATTAATTATCCAAATAGTGGGGATGTTACATATTATGCCTAGCGCAAGTCCTCTATCTTTTTTTCATGCTCAATCATTCATACTATGTCTTCCTTTCCTTAAGTTTTAATAAAAATTAATCTTAATATCACACATTATTTATCACCAACTATATCACTTTCAATCAATAAATATCAAACTACTTTTGAATCATAACCCTTTGATGTTAGCATAACAACAAAATCTCACACAAGATCCACTTCATGACCAACACGAGGGGCAGCCTCCATTTATGGTCATATACAAGCACACATCCTTGAGGTCTATTGCTGATTGATCAAAATTGTAAGGGTATATTTCCCAACAAACTTTCTTTTACAAACAATTACATCACACTACATTACAAATATCAATTATGTCAAATCACACTTCACTCTCCTACAATGGTATCTTGATTAAGAATGATAAAAAGTACATTAAAAATCAAACTTTTTTTGGTAAGTAAAAAAATTATATTAAGCGGGTTTTGACTGGGTCCTGATCCCAAAAGTACAAAAAATCATTAAGATTTAGAAAATATCATGTCTAAAAAATCTCGTACAAGGGATAAGAGCTAGCTATGAATAAAAAATTCTTGCACAAGGTAATAGTCAAAGATCTGTAGAGAGGACCAGGCCCATGCAGGGGCAAGTAGTATAGTATTCTAGCTTCTGAAAAGATAATAAAAAGCTCGTGCAGAGGCAACCCAAGCTATCAATATGCAAAGACACCCACGTAGGGGTTGGCTAAGAACCAAAGCAAAAAAAACCATGACTGTTCAAAATCCCACACAGGGGAAATACTGCAATCCAGATCAAAACTAGTAAGAAAATAGAAAGTAAAAATGGACCAAGCAAAGAAACAATGAAGATAGGCTTCCAGGGTATCATCTTTAGTACGCAATTCTAGAGGAGCTACTTTAGAGCATTACCAATGCTATCCATGGCTGCAATTATACTTTTGAGGATGACCCTTGACAACTTGCTAGAAATAGTCAAATCTGGATCAGAATTCCCATTGTTCTCCTCAGAGATATGAATAGGGGAGTTCTGGCTGGTTTCTGCTTTGGATTTCTTGACACGGGAGGACCTCCTCACCTAGGTGGTGCTTTCTTCCACCTTAACCTTTCTCTCGTGGCCAAAATTTTACCCCCCCAAGAAGAGGGGAAATTTTTTTTTTGAGGGGGGGAGAAGAGGAAAAAAAAATTCTCTCTTTGGGAGGGGGGGGGTGGGGGGGGGGGGGGCCGCCAGAGAGGAGGGGGGGAAGAGGAAAGGGAAAGGGAGGGGGGGGGGGGGAAGAGGGGGGGGGGGGGGGGAGGGGAGGGGGGGGGAAAGAGAGGGGGGGGGGGGGGGGAAAAAAAAAAAAAAAGAAAATAAACCTTGGTGGATGGGGCCGAATGCTTCTTGTGGGCACTATGGATAGTCAATCTGATGGAGCGGTGGAGAAAGGCCAGAAAATTCATTAGCTTGAAACCCCGCAGGTGATTTACAAGGGCAAGGTGGAAGCTAAAAAGGGGTTTAGCTGGGTCATCGTAGGTGATATACTAAAGCAAGGGAACAATCATAGTTGGCCAAGGGGAAGGGAGGGACTCACGGTCGAGGGCTACACCAACCCACTTGAAATCCTGGTGATTCAGGAAGCCATCCAACTCTTGATCCCAACTATGCTTATCTCTACGAACAATGCATCCCATAGTCGGAAGGCCTGAAACCTCCGCAATCAGATCAATCATCACTTTGAAACGAACATTCCTCATAGTAACATGGCCATTCGACCAAGACTTGAAAAAATCAGTTGTAATGTCCTGTTTTGCTCCTTTAAATTTGGCCAAAAAGGGGTGAAGCCTTGCACTTTCAAGAAAGAGGTAGAGAGGGGGTCCAGATGAAGGCTGTCAAGTTCTAGAAGGGCCATGATAGTGGGAATCGAGCACCAAAGAGGACCTACGAGAAAATTAGGCTGAAAGTAGGGATATAATGATTGGTAAGTGTAGGTGGTGAAGGCAACCGTAAACCAGGGATAACTTAAATAGGCATAAAACAGAGAGGATCCCATGTCGAAAAGCCAGGAATTAATGTGGGCGTGATGAAGGCGTTGATGGCAAGGGGAATAGGGAGTGTTGGAATGCCTAGGGCTGATATCCACATGGGTTAAATGATGACCTTGACAATGCTCCATGTCAGAAAAACATGCGCATTCCAAGGGAGAGCAGCCTTGAAACAACAAATATTGGAAACAAGCAGATTTTCTTGAAAATAGCAGATGCTTGATCTTTGAGCCCAATATTCAGGCACGAGAATGAAAAGATACAGTGAGAGGGTGATCATGGGAAAATGAGAAGGCACATGAAATAGAGTATGGAGGTGAAAAGGGGGAGGAGGGGAATGGACATGATGGGTATTAGTGCAAATGAACCACTGATAGATGAATATGGTGGGCCCATCAAGGGTGAAGAAAAACTCATGCCAGGTATCGGGGAAAATGAGTTCAAGACACATCTACAGAACGATGATAATGGAAATCATGGAAACATGGAAGAAAGAACTAGAGACTCTTGGAGCCTTTCGGACAATCTGCTGATGCGGCATTGAGAACAATTTGAGGGGCATTGTGGTGCCAAATGGAGAGAGCGGATTGGGCTACTCCCAAATTTGCGAGGCAGTCAACAACCTTGTTGGCTTCACGATACACATGGTGAGCCACCACATTGTTTTGCTTACCAATTAGAATCTTGGCCTCCTATATGATTGAGTGAATGTTCCACGAAGGCTTCTTGTCACTGTTGATATACTTAATGATGTTGAGGGAATCACCCTCAATGTGTAAATTTATTTTTAAATCCCTGATGATGTGCAGACCTCTCCAGAGAGCCCAAGCTTCAGCTACATGATTTATTTGATGGTTGAGGTGCTCAGAGAAAGCTATTAAAATGTCTCCCTTGTGGTCCCTTACAACACCACCAGCTCCTACTAATCCAGGATTCCCTTTAGAAGCACCATAAAAATTCATCTTTAACCATCCCTCAGGGGGAGGCTTCCAACAAGCATTAATCCTTGGATGGGGAGGAATTGGGGCCATATTGGAGAGGATGGGAATATTCAAGGACTGGAGGAGCTCAATCTCAGTGCCATGGCTAGGGGATTTGAGATAGGGGAATATCTAGGAATTCTCTATAGCAAATGTAATAGCTTTGTTGGCTGTGGAAATGGGGTCATTTGAAGAGAGCAAGAAAATTCTGCTATTTCTTTCAAGCCAAACTTGCCAAATGAAATGATGCAGGCAAATTTTCCACAAAAAATAAAGCTTTGGATTGATGAAGGGATTAGGCCATTGGACAAAGAGGTCTAAGAGGGAATTAGGTTGAGCCCACTGAACATGAAAAGTAGACAAAAGGTGGCTCATTCCTTCTCTAGCATAGGCACAATCTATGAAAAGGTGATTAACAGATTCCTAGGCAAAAAGGCACATATGGCATCTATTAGGCATAGTCATACCTCTTTTCATCAAATTATCGGTGGTAAGGATCTTGTTTTGGATAGCAAGCCAAGAAAAGAACCCAATTTTAGGAATGAGATACTTGACCCAAACAAGGTTGAAAGGAATGGCAGAAACTTGAGGGTTGAGGAGGAGGAGATAAGCTGATTTAACAGAGAATTCCCCATTGTCATTTCCTTTCCAGACGGGATAATCAGGAGAAGCTACAGTTGGGATAATAATAGTATTGAGCATGCGAGATAAAGTAGTCCCTACCCTAGATATGTGGTTGCTTTCATTGGTAGTGGGAATGATTTTTCATCTATATTGATTTTCAAGAAAATTTGCCGCTTTGCTGCCAAACCTCCTATCCAAAATAGGTTTTAAGATGGAAACCTCTGGGACCTCAGAGAGAGGTCTATATTTTATCCACCTATCGATCCAAAAATTGATAGTAGTGCCAGTGCCCAGCTGCCAACGAGTACCTTTATTGATGAGGGATTTAGTCTGAATGATAGCCCACTAGAAAGCAAAACCATTAGTGGGAGTGTTATCATCCATGAAAGAGAGGTTTTGGAGATATTTCCTTTTAATTATGGAAACCCACTCAGAGTCAAAGTTGGTAAAGACCTTCCATGCCTGCTTGGCTAGGAGGGCAAGGTTCATGTTGAAGATCCTTCTGAGCCCTAAGCCTCCTTGGGATTTGGGGTAACAGACCTTATCCCAACCGATGAGATGGAACTTTTTCTTATCCTCTGAACCCGACCACAGAAAGTTCTTTTGAATTTGATCAATTTTTGCATACACAGAGGCCAGAGCTTTGAAACCGACATGAAATAAACTAGGATGCTCTGAATACAAGCCACGGTGAGAGTAGCTTTGGCTGCCTGGGAGAGGAGGGATCCTTTCCACCCTGCAAGTTTTTTGTTGATTCTTTCAATAACATTGTCCCACATAGACTCCTTGGGATTCTTGATGAACAGTGGAAGGCCCAGGTAAGGAGTAGGGAGATCAGCAATGCAGCATTGGAGGATGCAGGCGATTTTATGTTGTCTACTCACAGGAGTGTTGAGAAAGTAGCTTTTACTTTTCGTGTAATTGATTTTCTGCCCTATTGCTTGTTCATAGATATCAAGGATGGACTTGATGGTTTTAGCTTGCTGGATAGAAGCAAAGGTGGCAATGATAGTGTCATCTACAAACTATTGATGGGAAAGAGGAGGAGAGTTTGAAGTGGCTTTAATACCTGAAATAAGCCCTACTGCACAAGCAGATTTGAAAGCCCTGCCCAAGGATTCTGCAAGAATGATGAAGAGGAAGGGGGAGAGAGGGTCTCCTTGCCTGATGCCTCTGGAGCTGGGGAAGTAACCTGCTACTGATCCGTTAACCAACACTAAGAACCAAGGGGAAGATATGCAACCTTTAATGAGATCAACCCAGTCCTTGTGGAAACCAAACTTGAGAAGGACCTTTAGGAGAAATTCTTGGTTGACCCTATCAAAAGCTTTGTTCATATCCAACTTAAGGAAAAGGGCAGCCTTTTTGTTGCAAGAGACTGAGTGAAGGGTTTCATGCAGAGAAATGATGTTGTCTGTGATAGATCTGCCTTCCACTGAACTTCCTTGACAAGGGTCTATAATGTGGGGGAGGATTTTCTTGAGCCTCAGGGCTATGGCTTTGGTTAAAATCTTGTAAATGATATTGCAAAGGCTGATGGGTCTGAAGTCCATCATGGATTTACAGTTGGGACTTTTGGGGACTAGGGCAATGAAAGTTGAGTTGGTTCCTCTGGGGATGATCTTGGTTTGTTGTAGATCTTTAATAGCACTGCAGATATCCTTCTCTATAATATCCCAAAAAGTTTGAAAGAAATGGGGAGGGAACCCATCTGGACCTGGAGCCTTATCGGGATGCATGGAGAACAAGGCTTGCTTAATTTCATCTTGGCAAAGGGGTTGGATGAGAGAGGAATTCATTCCAGGAGTGACCAAAGGGGGAATTTTCGTAAGGAGAAGCTCTTGAGATTCACCATGCTCTGGGGAGGAGGTTCCCATCAAGTTGCTGAAGAAAGAAGAGGCTTCATCCCTGATTTTGAAAATGTCCCTAGAGGTAGTGCCATCAGCCAGTATAAGCTCCTTAATTTTGTTTGCACTCCTATTGCAAAGAGTGGAAGCATGGAAGAACTTTGTGTTAGCATCACCATATTTGAGCCAAAGGGCTTGGGACTTCTATCTCCAATAGATCTCTTCCCTGGAAAGAATGTTGTGGTACTCGGAGAGGAGTTGCCTTTCTTCTTCCCTGATTTGGGGAGTCAATTGGTTATTTTGGATCTGCTGATCAATAGTTTTGAGTCTGCTCAGAATCTGCTCTTTATTTTTGAAGATATTCCCAAAAATATATTTGTTCAATATTTTGAGGTTTTCTTTAATGAATTAGTTTTTGAGAAACTTAGGAAATGGCAGTTCTAGGGAAAGGTTGCTACCACCACTCAAAAATCCTGCTTCTCAAATTAGGGTGCTATATCCACATATTTTCAAATTTGAATGGAATTTTAAATGAGGGAGCCCTGTTAGCTTCAAAGAGAAGGGGGTAGTGGTCAGAGCCAATTCTTGGGAGAGAGATGAGAGAAGCATCCCCGAAGGTGGGAATAGCTTGTTGAGAGAGGAAGACTCTATCCAACTTTACTTGAATGTGTTTGGGACCCACTCTTCTGTTACTCCAAGTGAATTGACAACCCTTGATTTGAACATCCATTAGTTCATTCTCAGTTACAAAGTCATGAAACTCTTGAATG
The DNA here is from genome assembly GCA_028583015.1 of Wollemia nobilis. Taxonomy (NCBI): domain Eukaryota; kingdom Viridiplantae; phylum Streptophyta; class Pinopsida; order Araucariales; family Araucariaceae; genus Wollemia; species Wollemia nobilis. Next base: position 20,684,141 of record JAQPPZ010000521.1, read on the forward strand.
CTCCTGGAATGGATGGAACTGCCACCCCTCTTGTCAGAGGGAAAGAGGGGGGAATTAAAGTCACCTGCTAGAATCCAGGGATAGTTGGTGAAGGCGTATTTCATGTGGGAAAGGGACCTCCAGAGAGAGCTTCTCTCAAGAGGGTTATTTGGAGCATAAATGTTGGATAACACCCAAGTGAAATGCTTGTCTTTGCAAAAAAACACTAAATTCAGAGTTCTTTCAGAAGATGAAATGACCCATCCTTCAACTCTCTCAGAATCCCATAGACACAAAAGACCACCTGAAGAGCCTTGAGCAGGAGAAAAGGCCCAATGGCTGTTTTTCCACACAACGTTGACAACTCTGTTTATTTTGGATGCATCAATTTTTGTTTCCTGCATGATGAAAATAGTGGGTTTGTGATCTTTCCTTACAGTTCTTGCCAACCTCTGTTTAGCAGAACTGTTTAGACCTCTGACATTCCAAGAAAGAATCTTCATTTGGAAATTTTGGAGGATTTTTTGCTTCCCTTACTCTACTGCGGGGGAAGTTTAGGGTTTTTTGATTCATCCTTAGCCTGATTGAACAGGTCTAGGAACAAAGTTTTTTGCAATCCATTGGCAACTTGATCTTCAGTGTCTTTTTTCTTTTGCTCAGCTAAGGTCGGTCTTCCTCTTTTTTCTCACTCCCTGTATCAACAGGGGCTTTTTTATAGCTTCTTGTAATGATAGGACTATGATCCAATTTGTGGAAGGAGGGACTCACCACTTCTCATAGGGATTCAGAGACAGATTTGGTTGGGGAAAGGGGCCCTTCAGGGGGGGAAAGGAAGGACCAGACCTGGAAGGGGAATGAGGTGGAGGAGGGGGGAGAGGGGGAGGGGCAGATTCTGGAAAGAGAATGTCATCATGGGAGGAATTAGATAAGGGTCCAAACCGATTTGGAAAAGCGAACATGGAACATACCTTATCTGTGTCTGAAGATGGCTCCTGGATGGCAGGTTGCTTGCCTTTGTTTTCTTGCTTGTTGCCTAAGAGTGCTTTGAATCTTTCATTCTGGTTTCCGGCCTGGGTACCAGCCTTGCGTAAAAAAGGATGTCTGAAGTTGGTCACCTCCTTTTGGGGTTTGAGAGATGGACATTGGGATTTCAAATGCCCTTGGGACTGGCATTCTATGCAGAAATCTAGCTTGTTCTCATACTCTATTGCTTGACACCTTCGATAGGAGCCATAGATGAGATTGATGCGGGTTGGGAGCTGGGAATCCAAGTTGGTATTTACACAAATTCTAGCATGAGCCATGCGGGACCGAGCCTTTGTGGTAGGGTCAATGGCCACGAGATCTCCAATGTGCTTCGCAATCCCATGTAAAATGTCTTCATGACAGAAGTGAATGGGGAGATCTGGGAGACGAACCCAAATGGGGGTGAAGTTAATGTTTTGGGTTTCAGGGTTGAAATCTTCCCCCCATTTTCGAAGGAATAGACTTTTCTTACCATAAAACCAAGGCCCTCCCATGAGTATTCACGTAAAATCACTCTGGTTGCTCAGTCGGATCAGGAAAAAACCTCGGGGATAGGGCAATGAGCTCCATGCTCCCCATCATTCTCCATTTGGAAGCAGCCCATCTTCTCACGGACTCCATATCTGGTCTTCCACCTATAAACTTCCCGACAAGGGAAAAAGATTCTATAGAAAGATAATCCACCATGATAGATTTGGGGATGACCAGGTCTTCACTAGATGGAAGCAAAAGTGGATGGTTCCCAGAGGAGTTGGGAATATCTTTGACCTTTTCAACATAGCTTTGAGGTGAGGAAGCTTTATCTCTCAAACAAGATCTATTATTGGTTGGAGGATCGAGAAACCCTTCATTACTTTCCCACGATCGATCAATGGTTTGGCCCCAGTCTTTGCTAGGGTTAGGATCAGGACTCTTCAATCCATCTTTCTTGGTTACTTCATCCATGGGAGGAATATTGCCTTACTCCAATCCAAATCCATTTGTAGATGTTTGAAAACCACCCATTGTCGCCAAAGTTGTCTATGTCGCCATTGATAAAATTATTAAAAATCAAACATGACCATAAGAATTATTATGTAAAATCATAAAAAAAAATCAAAATATTTTGCATTTGCATAACACATAAAAAATAAAACAAAAAATAATCGTATGGTATTACTCTCAATAAAAAGTACATATGCAATTTTCATATATTTAGACCATTCAAAATATGCATCAAAATCAACATGCATTACCATTTTAGATCATTTACAACATATATAAAGAAGAAAAAACTTGTACAAACAAAGCAATTTACCATTTATCTAGATCCTCTCAGCTACTCCATCATTATCTCTTCTATAAATCATTTTAAATTTCATTAGGAATATGGTATTCCTTATGAAACTCAAGGGGGCATCCTGACTAGAAAAATCATTAAATCATTTTTCTAGTGGTAATTCCACATGAACCATTCATTCTAAACCATATACCCACTTTTTTGTCCACATCACCCATTGCAACCTTTGCTCAAGTGTCTACACCTTTCTTTGATCTATTTATTGCTCATAAATATGTCAAAGAGGGGGTAAAATGTAGACATGGAAAATTGACCCATTAAGATGAGTCATTTTTCTTAAAAATCCTTAGTTTTCCCTCTCAAAAAATTAGGGTTATCTTCAAGATTATGTTTTTCATATCAAATAATCATCATTATTCCAAAATATTATACATTTGGATAGTACTCGAAAATAGCTTTCCAATGGTATATTATATGTCCAATTATGACACCGTTTGACCCCTTAAAGTGCAAAATAACTATGTATAAGTCTAGCTATCACGAAATTCATGGGTAAATTGTGAATTCAACTTTATAAAATGTATCAACTCATCCAAGACCATTTCAATGGAATATATTTTTGCATTCTCATGGATTCATTGACCCTAATTTAGGCCAGGAATTCACTTAGATTGGTAATTTACTAATATAATAAACAAAACTCAAACGTCTTCCTAAATTAGGGTCTTTCTTGTTTTATTCCACAAGAATTATAAAATATGTTGGGCATTTCCCATAGAAATGGATTGGTGAATGAATAAGGGAAAGGAATCAATAAATTGGAAAATCAAGAGCAATGAAATTTTTAATTGAGAGGATCTAGTGGACCGATAATTTTGTTGCAGGTGAATATCCAAAACAAGCTTTTTCTCTTCTCTTTTTTGCAAGTTGAATGATTACAGCCAATTGAATAATACTTTCAAAACATTTATTTCATTGCTTGGAATCATAAAAAATTAAAACTAGTGATATCCTCACCATAAGAAATTATTTTTATAATTATCCTAGCAATCATCATTTCATTTCTTTTGCACTTGCATTTTATATTTAATTCATTTCCCTCTTAAAAATTTAATGCTATTTTGAGTACAATTATTCTTGAGTAAATCACCTTCATTTTTCTTAAATATTATACCATTGTATAGGGCTTGAAAATATTTTTTCAATGGTAATTGATTTGTCTCATTTTAATACCATTTGGGACTAAAAATAAAAATAAATATGCATAAAAATAAATATGGGGTAAAATATTTGATTTTAAATCAAGTATTCCTTTGTTTCATATCAAGCATGATATAGTTTAACCATTTTGTTTTATTTTTTTTTAATCAATCGTTGCATTGTTTGTTATTTGGATATATTTTTTATTTATTTATAATCATCATCCTTATCATCCTTTTACATGTGATTTATCAAAAAAAAGGAAATCAAAAAGGTATATTAACTTTGATGATTAGAGAAAATCCTAAGGCCATCTTTATGGAATCTTTGACCTCTAATTATTAGCATCAAGTGCTTTTCTGTTAAGTCACAGATTTACAGGTTCAAATCAGTGGGCTTGATAGATCAATCACAAATTCATTCAAAATCAACCATTCAAATCAGATAAGTTTGGTGTCTTATCTATTACATTTATTATTTTTATTTACAAAAGTTTTTTATCAATTTTATTTACAATATTGATTCAAATATACAAAGAAAATACCAAAAAAAAAGGATCCCAAATTGTATTTATTTTAGATCAATTGTCTATATGTGTGTTGCTTTCATGAAAATAATATTCCATATATATTAGGTTTAGATGCATTTTTCCTAAACCTTAGGTGTAAGCTAGACAAAAATAACTCATCAAAATTTCACATTACATAGCCATGGAAACCACCACAAAGTGTTTCCTAGTGAACCCCACCGCAATTCATTGATAACCACCAAAGAAAGTACAACACAAGTGCTTCTCGTCTGAGGTGTAGATCCCCTATTTTTCCATCCCCTTTCTAGGCATAGATCCATTAGCTTGAAGGAAAGGGATGAGAAAATATTGAGTCTACACCCAAAAATATGGGATGTCAGCCACTCCTGTCCACTTAAGTGTCATCTGCAGTGACATTGAACTCAAAATATGGTTATTGCCTTACAATACTAAAATATTATTAGGATGTTTTGTGAATCTTTCTTGTCATATATATATATCTTGGGTTGGTTTTTTGTGGGTTGTTATAGATAGGACCAAAATATTCTTTCATTTATGTATCATAAGATATAAATGTGTAACAAGGATATCTAAAATCCAAAAATAGGATGGAGAAGTAATAAGAGATGAAAATTAAATTAGATAAGGGGTGGTGGGCTTCTTTAGATTTTTGCTAACAAATAATAGAGAGGATTATCAAGAAACTATGGAGAAATTATTCAATGTATCCCAAGGATCCTATGTAGAGACATGAATGCATAATTTGTCAAAGAGGTGAGTGAGTAGGAGGTTAGAAAAGTGGTCTTCTCATTGGGAAAATATAAATATCTATGGCCTAATGGATTTCAAGTGAATTTATTCCAAGAATTTTATAATATAGTGAGTAAATATGTAGTAGTAGCAGTAAGAGATTCACACCATTAGGAATATTTTTTTTTTAAATACAATAATACTTTCCTAGTGATCATTCCAAAGAATATTGGTTTGAAGGGATTTCAAGACTTTAGGCTAATTAGTCTATGTAACACCATTTATAAGATAATATCAAAAGTGACTATGTTAATACTAAATTTTGTTCTCCTATAGATCATGATAAAGCAACAAAGGAGTTTTATGAAGGGTAGGAAAATTTTGGATGGAGTAATCACACTCCATGAGACCATACATTTAGTTAAAATTAGTAAAAAGGAGGGAATGCTGCTAAAGTTTAATGTGAACAAAGACTATGATTGGATCTCATAGCATTTCCTAGATATATTTCTAGAGAAGTTTGGATTCATCAGGTATTAGAGAAGGTGGGTGAATAGTTGCTATGTAATACCTAAAATCTTAGTTATAATAAATAATTATTTAGCTAGATTATTTAGAAGTAGCAAGAGCTTAAGGCAAGGGGACCCTTTATCCTCATATCTCTTCATAATAATGGAAAAAACATTGGTAAGGTGCATTATATTAGCAAAACAAGAAGGAGCATTAAGTGGGTTGAAACCATATATATCCATAGAAGGTATTACTCACCAACAATTTTTGGATGACATAATTTTGTTGGGGATACCATCTATAGTTGAGGCCAAGGAATTTAGGAGATACTAAATCTCTATAAAAAAGCATCCCAAAAAATGATAAATATGGACAAGAGTTATGTATTTTTTTATAAATACTATAGAGAATCGATAGAGAAGAATAGCAGTAGATCTTGGGTGTAGTGTTTCAACTCTCCCTTCTATTTATTTAGGAATGTCAATGTTCATAGGGGTATGCAAGGATCATATGTGGAATATGGTGATTTAAAGGGTCTAGATTAAATTATCTAGTTGGAAAGGAATTTTTTTGAGTCAAGAAGGTAAGTTGCAACTTCTTAAGAGTACTCTCCAATAAATTCGTGTAAATTTATTATCAGTGTTTAAGATACCACGTAAAGCAACTAATAAAGTAGAAAGTATTCATAGAAATTTTCTATGGTCAAGATTAGAGGATAAGGACAAAATTCCACTTGTAGCTTGAAAGAGAGTATGCAATGATAAATCAAGTGGAGGAATTGGGATCAAAAGAATAAGGGATATAAAAAAGGATTTGGAAGCAAAGGTAGGATGGAGGCTAGTGAAGGAGGATCATACCTTATGGAAATAATTCTAAGAGATAAATACCTTGATAACCAAGAGGATAGTAGATTTCTTACCACACTAGAGCCATGTCAAAAATCTTCATTATGGAACCATATAGTAAAGGGTAGAGAGATGTAATGGAAAGGCACCCAATGGAAGATAGAAAATGATAGGTCTATCAACTTCTAGGAATATTCATGGATAAAAAAGTACCCATTAATAAAGAATTAGAAGTTAGAAAGTATTAGAGTAGAGCTAGAAAAGAATTATAGGAATATGGTGAGAATGAGGAGAGTTAAGATAGAAGGAGATAAGAATTCATAATCATTATTAGGAAGAGATACAAAAGCTAACTACTAAACTAAGAGTATATTATGTAAGTTCCAATTTGGCCTAGGATACAATAGTATGGGGAGCTACTCAAGAAGGGTATTTCATTGTTAAATCAATCTATATCTTTTACTTATAGTTTCTAAGGGGATATTTCAATGGGATCGATTATGGGGAAAAATAGAAATTTTAAAGTTATTTTTTTTGTATGGCATTCCAAACAAGATTTAAAATTAGATAACCTACATAAGAGGGATTTTCAAAACCCTAATAGATGTTACCTTTGTGAAGATCATGAGAAATTGGTGAGACAAATATTACTAGAATGTAGTTACTCCCTCAACATATTGTATGATATAATAAAGAAGATAAAAGTGGCATGGGTGTTTCCTAATAACATGGTAGGATGGATAGAATAGTGGGAGAAACCATTTAAAATCCCTATACTAAATCAAATTTAGAATCTTGTCCCCTTTCATTATGCATGGAGATTTTGGTTGGAGATAAATGGAAGTATTTTTAATAGGAGAACGAGTATATAGCTAGGAATAGAGAACACATCATAGTTTTCATAGTGGAGAATGTTAAAGCATTAAAAATGTATGAGAGTCTAGATTCATTAGAGGAAGCTAAATATAGTGAACATTGGAACCTAAGTCCGATTGGGGTGAATGACAATCCCCAAGGAGGATTAAGGATCATGACCAAGTGGTAGCCACACCAAAAAAGGATGGCTAAAACTAAATTTTGACAGGGATTCTAAAGGTAATCCATAGAATGCTAGAGGAGGAGCACTGTTAATGGATATCCAAGGAATGGTGATAGAAGCAATGAGTGAGTACTTGGGAATTATGACTAGTCATTAGGATGAAGTTAGAGTAGTCTTGGTAGGAGCAAAGGTGGTAGTTTAGTTGGGGAATAAGAGATTAATAATTGAGAGACTTATTACATTTTTGTATTACCTCAATAAAAGGTTAGTGATAAGCTAGAGATTAGAATACATAGTAACATATACACTAAGATCCTTGAATTCATTGGAATAATGTTAGGTGGTACATGTGTACAAATAAGGAAATGGGGTGGCCAATTGGATATCTAATTTGGTAAATTTTAGAAAGAAAGATAAAATATGGACACCACCATATGGGATTCATCCAAATATACTCTAGTTAGTGGCAAAGGAGGGAGAAAGTTTAGAAAGTTAAGTCAATGGGTGAAAGTTCCAATTTTCAAAATGTGCATAGTAAATTATTTTTTGGAGTTTTTTGGAGTTGTATGATGAGGGGTAATTTTTTGGATATCTATGGGATTTGTCAACTTTTAGCTTTTAGAAGTTGATAAATATTCCAGGTTGGGTTTTTGAGGTTTTTGTTTGCTAAGGGTTCCATTTTTTGAATATCTATGGGTTTGTCTACTGAAGGCTCCATTTTCTAGATATTTATGGATTTGTCTATTGAGGGTTAATTTAGAGATATATGAATTTTTTTGCTAAGGGTTCCATATTCTAGAGATCTATAGACTTGTCTACTAAGGGTTCTAATTTCTAGAAATCTATACACCATATTATTAAGGGTTTCATTTTTTGAAGATATGTGGATTTGTGACTTTCTAGAAGTGTTGTGGATTTATGGACTTGTCTACTATGGGTTCTATTTTTTGAGGACTTTTTAAAGATATCAATGTAAAGAGACTAGTAATAAATGTAAATATATAAGTTTTGGAACAAGATAGTTTAATGTTTTGAATGTCTTGTAGCCTTCATAGACAAGGCCTTTTGGTTGGTAAGACTAGACAAACTAGTCTAAGATTGTAAAAGGGTTCAAGCCCTTTCAAAAACCTAGATTTTACCCTAATAAAAAAAACGTGTGCAATAAGGAATAAATCACACATGGTATTTGAAATAATGTTTATCATGGTTGATATCAAGGTAAACCTTCCAAACTCTATTGAGTTCATCTCAGACTTGGGTCCTTGGGTTCAATTTATTGAGTATGATAATAGGTTTGTGATTTGTAAGATATGCGACAAACATGGTCATGCTTTGAAGCATTATCTTTCTTAGCTCTCTAATACAAATGAAAAAGTAATGAGAAGGAAAAATAAATGGGTCTTGAAACACCCCTAAATAGAAAGTGATAAACAAATCTAGGAAGGAGAGATCCCAACTTCTACGTTGAGCTTGGGGGAGAATATTGTTCTCTCCTTAACTCCAGATGAAGGTGGTGAAGTAGGTAGTATCAAAGCAGTTCAGAAGTTAGATCCATTAGATACTCCTCATGAAGAAAGTATTAATATTGCAATTTTGGGGTTTGTGATCAAATCTAGCCTATCCTTAGCAAAAGTAATTCCAAAAGATCTTATTCTCCATAATTCCTTTAAATGTCTCAACAAGTAAGATTTTGTAGTTCAACAGTTGTGTCAAATAGACTTTGAACCAATGGTTACTTCTAAACCCATCATGTAAAAGGGGTCCCTTGGTCCTAAAACTAGAAGCTATAGGAAGAGACACATTGATGTAGGAATAGAGATAAAAGTGGGTAAACCTACTAATAAATCCCTAATAAAGAAAGAAGTTGAATTTGAGATCACTAATAGATCTCAGGATTTGTTAAAAGTGGAAAAGTGTAAATTGGTAGCAGACAAATAAAGCTAGATTCCTTCAAATAGTCTTTCCAATCCTTTGCTGGTAAAGAAACTTTGTCCCAAATCATATAAATGAAATTTATTTCTTGGAACATTAGAGGATTGAATGGATCCTCCAAATGATATATGATTTCTTCATTTAGGAAAGAGGCTACCCCATATACTATCTTCGTTTAGGAGTCTAAGATTGATGTCTATAAACTTGATGTTGTTAGGAATTATATTTGGAAGGATGTTGGGTTTGTTGCAAGTCCTACAAATGGCTCTTTTGTGGGGCTACTCTATTTTTAGGACTTGTCAAAAGTAGATGGCCATGTCATTTCTTCTTCTAACAAAGTCATCAATATTTTATTCTATTGTACAATTCTAATCATAATGGGTCATGTCCAATGTTTATACCCTAAACTATGGTCCCAATAGAAGTTCTTTTTAGAGTTCATTATTGGAAATGAGAGAAATTTTCAAGTAGAAAGTGTGGGTGTTAGATGGAGATTTTAAAACCCCTCTTTATCCCTCAAACAAGAAAAGTGGTAATTATTCTTGTTCCAAAAGTATGAAGTTTGAAAATTTTGTTATCCAATGTGAACTCATGGACTTGGTGTAACACACAGAAGTCACCATTTCAAAACAATGAAATATAGTTGAATGCTTTTTATTGATTTTAAAGGGGTTACAACATGAGCTTCTCTCAAGAAAGGTTTTCCTCTTTTCTCAATGTGAATGTGATGCATTCGCTGATGTCTTCTAGTGCTCTTAGTGTAGATGGGATTCTTGCATGTGAGCCATAACTTGGATGTTTGAATCCATCCTTTGTACCTATTTAGGCCTACAAAAAGGTGTTAGTGCATTTGGGAATTTTTCATTGATTATATCCCATGTTTATGAAGACAAATGATGCTAAAATGAAATTGAAGGATGATAAATATAGAAAGTAGAGTTGCAAGAACTATCAAGAAAGGATACTTACCTGATTTGTAGTTGTGGAGTTGTTTTAGACCAGGTTCGCATGGTAGTGCATGAACCTCTAGCTCAAGTTCACATGGTATTGCATGAACTAGACTTTTGTTGATTATTTCTATATATTTTTGTCAAAATGAGGTCTTGATATTGTTTCTTGATATATGATAAAGTTATGAAGAATAGTCTAGAGTGATTTCAACAAAGTTTTGGTAAGGAAACCAAAATACCAAGAGGAATTTTCATGGTGAAAATGGCCATCTATTTATAGATTTTGGCCAAGGCTATGGAGGTGAGGTATCCCTAATGAGGTGGCTTGTGGCACATGTGGCTAATTGTGTGAAGGAATTCCTCACACATGTGTGAGGATGAGATGGAGGATGAGTCATCTCTCCATATGTTTAGGAGAGATATTCAAAATATACCTTTTTGGTGAGTGTGTTCACACATGTGCGTGCACAAATATCCTTTTAGGATAAGGGTGCACACATGTGTGAGTCTTAATTAATTATGAACCCTAGCAAATTTAGCTCTAGGTTAGGTAGATGAGGTGGTAGGTTAGGGCTTAATTAGGGTTTGGGTGCTAATTAAATCTGATTACCCTTTATTAATGACAAAGTGCTTTCTAACCATGGTGAGGGTTGACCAGGTTTGAATGTTTGAAGATGGTCATATGGGGATAGTGATTACATGTAGGAAAGAGCTAAGATAGCCCAAAGGACTTAGAATGATGATTGATGAAATTGAGTGTGAATGGTATTTTTATGACAATTTATGCAATTTTCAAGGGTTTTACAAATTGATTGGCTGTAATGGTGTAGAAGGAGAAATGTGTGACTTTTTTGTGTCTACATTTACCTTTTTATACTATGTTGTGTAAAACATGATCTAGTACAAAAACTTGATGAGAAAGGAATGGTGAAGTGATGGGTGAGGACAAAGGATTTGTGAGTGGATGACTGTAGATGATTACAAGAGAGATGTATGGATAAAAAAGGTTATTCATGATTGAGTACAACACTTTGTAGCATGGTACTAGTTGCTTTTGAGGGAAAACTTAAGATTGCTTTGTTTTGTGATCAATGCGAGATGCTCCAATTGTAGATAGAACAAATGTCTCTTCAAATTTTTACTTTTGATTGATTGATGAGCGTGTGATGACATTTGTTAAACCATTAAAGCCACAAGGCAAGGGCATATTAGGTGTAGCATTCAAAAAGTGATCTTATGTTCACCACTCTGATGACTGGAGTCGAGAGATGTCCATAGGCACATAGCATTCATGGCTTAGCAAATGTTTGATTTGGATTAGATCTATGTTGAGATAATATTCAACAAAAAAATTCTTGAGTAGATGTAATACCCATTGATCGGATGTTTCATTGTTTGATCACATGCAAAGTAGATTTTTATTTGTTTATTTTATGAATACTCCCTCAAGCAATGAATCAATAATGGAGTAGATGAAAAGTGGAGGTGAATCTATTGAAAGAAGATGACGATAAAAAAAGGTATAAATATGAACACAATTATGGAAGCTAAAACAAATTTGGAAAAGTTAGAAAAAAAATGAGGATGATGTAGCAAAATAGTTGATTCACACATGTAATCATGAACACGTGTAGAAAAATAGTTTATTCACACGTACCTATACAAACTAGGTTTGTACGTGTGAACTAGGTTTGCATGTGTATGTGTGAACCTGTAAAATTGGTCGAATAAGAGTTGTTGTCGCACACATGATTCATTTACATTGTGTGAAGTGAGGAAGAGAGGAGTGAGATAGAAGTTGTGAAGTGGAGCACTACCAAAATTTTGAGTTGTAGATCAAGGATGGTGAGTGGATGAGCTAGCATGAGTGGTAGTGGCATTATACCAATGTTAAGTGCGCGAAAATCCAAGATTTTTTATTTTTTCAAAAAGTAGGAAAATGCATGTATGAGTGTGAATGTGTGTTTGCATGTACTATTTGATTGAAATGTATGTACAAAGTGTGAAAATGGTCAAATGGGTATCCAAATGTAGCATTTATTTTTTGTTTTTATTGTTGAATTGCAATGTTGACTTGTGTCTTATATTATGTGCTTATGAGGGTTCACTACTTGTTTGTGCATACGTGGTTTGTTGTTTTCTAAATTTTGAGAAAATTGCCACCATAAATGGGCATAATGGGTATTCAAAAATACCCTCCATTGAAGGTTTGCACAACTAATGCACAATTTTTTTTTTGTAATGAAGGATATGTGCATTTGGTGAATGTTTTCATGTAAAATTGATAATGAATTTATGTACATGTGAAACTGATGATGAGTTTGTTTGATGTGTGGGAATGAATGTAGGTGAGGAATATTGAACCATGTCATCACATGCATACTTGGAGGGGCACATTGGAGGAAGTGTGGATAATGGATGATGGGTAATGGATGGGTATAATGGGCTTTAAGGGCCTATAACATTTACATAGTGTGCACGCAAACAAAGCCTATATATCATCCCTATGTGAGAGATGGGATCTAGATAGGAACACATTCCATATCTCAATAGGAGAGATGATGATCATGTTGGAGGAAATATATCGTATTTATCATTTGTTGATAGAAGGCATCCCGATGAAAGTGACAACAAATAACACCCAAGAATATATATTGTAGCGAATATTTTATGCTAGGTAGGCTGAAGTACAATATGAGAAGGGGGTTGACTATGAGCAGTATTGGAAGGGCAAGATGTTGCCCAACTGATATTGCATAGTGATGATGATGATATATAGTTATGCTCTACCAAATAGGTCAAGGGTGAAATTCCCTTGGAATATGATGGGTGTTGTGTGATATGGTGTTGCATAGGCACCCACCTTGCTAGCATAGGTATACAGAGAGTTGTATAAGATTGTGAGCGTAGGGTGGTCTAGATTGAGCTTTAGCCTATTACTATAGGTGTGGGCATGGGAGTTGTAGATACCTAAAATACATCATGTCAAGGTGACTACTCATATGGGACATGCTAGAAGACCATATGAAAGATCTTGGACATATTCCAAGGTATAGAAGTGGTTCTAACCACTCATTTAGGCATTTTAGCCTAATCAGTGTTGGTCATGGTTGACACCCATGGTTAACAAATATGACCGCACCTCAGACCTATAGCTAGATTCAAAAATCAGTTAGACCTCAGTCGATCCAAAATCGGTTATAACGGCCAATTGGTTGCAGATCCGAGTAGTTGAAGGGCAGAAAGTTCTAGAAGTTTCCATTCAACTACCCCAATTCTCCCTTATTGATCTTGGCTTCTCCATGAAGCTAAGACATGGCCTCATCAAATGCTATAAAATCATCCTCTGAATTAGGGAAACATATAGATGAATCTCGAGTTAAAATGTAATGAAGCCCTGTTGAATTGCATACTCACTTGCATGCATTGAGAGGAACAATTTTGCTATCCAATTGGAGATCGAATGACATTTGGAACCATGGAGGCTATGGAGGGCTAGGAAGAATCAATAAAATCAATTGAGGTCATTCCATCACCAATTTGAGTAATTCAATCACAAAATCTATTAGAGGATATTGTGGCGACCTTTGATCATCAATTCATCAAGGGCAATTAAATATTTAAGACCAACATTTGAGGGCAAATTTATTTTCAGCTCAACCATGGTGATCAGCCATGGCTAATAATGCTAGCTACACCACAGACCTGCGGTCAAGTTTAAATCTCAGGTCTTGTTGGTTTTAGCAGCATTTTTCCCTTTTATTTTATTTATATTAGACACATTTAATCTAGGTTTTCTTTATTAGAGACTATTGTGTGGTAGAATCATAGTTTAAAGCTATCTTTCCTTGCATTTTGGAATTTATAACAATTAGGGCAATAGTTGCTACTTTTCATGTTTTCATGATTTCAATGGCTTAATTAGGATATTAGATGGATTGATATATGCTTCCTTTAAATTCTTGATGGTCAATTATCATGTTTAGAGTATATTTCTATGCTTTATGTACTTTCTTGATTTCAAGGTTTCATGACAATATTTTAAATTAATTCCTCTAAAAGCCTCATTAAGAGAGGCCTCCTTTGCTTCTAATTGGTTCTTTTTATTTCTTGAATGCAGGGTCAATAGGGTCTTGAAATTCAAAGTGACAAATACCTCTATTCATGGAGAATAAGGCTACATTTGCCTTAGAGCAGTTCGTGTCAACCTAGGAAGCTTGTGGATTACACCTACCCTTGCATGGGGATTGTTCTATGATTGTAATAATTGTATCACATTGGGTATCCCTAAGAGGGATGGATTTGTAATCGTATTTTTATTAAAACATAATAAAAAGAAGCTTTAATTTGTGGTTATTTGTAAATTTTTCTATCTTTCATGATTTATGTGATGTTCCAATTATTATTAGCTTAGGTGTATGCATCCTGGATTGCTATAGAAGGCGATCATGGTGGGATCCTAAAAATTTAATGATCACTGATGTATTTTCTTTATGTTTTTGTTACAGGTGCTAACCGCTATTAATAGCCATGGTTAAAAGTTATCTCCATGCCATAGATCCACGGGAAACAGTTGCAGCCATGCCTGACAGACACGATCAACAGAGAATAGAAAAAAGTAGACATCAAACACCATCATCAGACTTGGATCTGAGGTAGGGTCATTTTTTCCTCTTTGTATTTTTCTTTCTGTGTTTATACAAAAGCAAAATGTAATAGATGGATGTTAATTAGAAAACATAGCAAAAATTAAAATGGGAAAATCCTAGATGTTTTTTTAGTTTTCTACTAGTCGCTGCTAGGAATAGCAGATCTCTAATTGTAGTTCACCCTAGTCTCTAGTAGTCTAGGATATTTCTTCTTTATATTTTACATGTATGAGGCCCAAACAGTGGCCAATGTCTTCATAGATAGTTACATTCTCTGAAAAATCACTTAGCATAGTCATGCATTTTCTTAAAATCAAACATTCTTTTGAAAAGAATGTAGGAAAATCATTTGAATGCTATTTCATGCATTTTATTTTCATGCAAAGTAAAAGGAACTACACACACCATGACACATTGTAAATGCTAGTGAATCGAAAGTCACATCCAACCACTAGTAGGGTTCAACGACGGTGGTAGTGATTTCCATTCGTTGGCCCAACTCTCTCGATCCTTTTGTTACTATACCAATACCAGATCCAAGATGTTATCATAGCCCATGGAAAATTTACATGTATCTCTCTTAAAAAAGGTATATTATTGACTATAGGTGAACAAAGTGAGGACCGGGAGGACCTGTGCTCCCTGACCATGTATGGACTTCATTACCATATATTATAGGTGGGATTACATAGCTTTGAGTTAATTTCCAGGTTGTTGAGCTACGAGTATATAGGTGAAAACCATTGAGTATATCATCAACATATTGAAAACACGATGAGAGTTACTTTTTGATACAACAAATCTCAGAACACATCAAAATAGTTTAGGGCTCACAAACAAAAAAAATTAAAAGATATAATCATTATTATTTACTTTTTTACCTTAAAAATTACATACAAGATAATATAATATCATGGTGGTTATACATAGATGCCGATCCAGGAATAAACCCAAGATCGAGGTCGAAGATCCACCCAATCCATAGCAAGATGCGTAGAACCCTCAACCACATAATCCTCCTTAATATCATTCGGTGAGTATTATAGGGGATAATTCTACATGTAGATATCCTATTGAGAGTGTCCGATTAGAGGAGCCACTAGACATTCCACAAGACATATATTAGAGCATGGGGCTTCCTAGAATGGGGTCCCAAATATGGTAGCATTTACCATGATCACACTCCTCATGTATCCATGGGATCTACTGAAGATTTTGTCATAGAGGGATCCATATCCCTTTGACCTATGTATAGGGGATGCTTGAGGCCCCTACCATCTGATTATAGATGAGTTCAAGATCCACCCATTCAGGGGCAAGTAGATAGGACCACTTCTAAGTGTAGGGCCATGAAAACTCCCAATAGAAGTGAGCCTTGTAGGATCATCATAGACATATCTAAAGTGGGAGTAAATGGTATACCACCTAATGAGCCATGGTGTAGTAGATAGTTAGATGGTCTAGATAGAGTCTTAGGACAACTAGGTTATAAGCCTACTCCTGTACCTTATCATTCTACGAGTGTGCATAGCAATAGTACCATTAGGACCATTAGAGAACTTAGAGAGTGCTCCAAAAGTTCTCATGATATGCATGGCCTGGCATCCCATGTGGGCACAGAGTATAGGCAATAGCTAGATGTGAATGCTATCTTCACAGATAAGGACAAGAGCATAGCAAATCAGTCCATTGTAGGATACACCCACAAAGCCGCTTGAATAGAGTGTACACACCAGAGGCCTCATACGAATGATCACATAAATATATCTCATAAACTGGTGTTAGAGAAGAGATATCATATTCTCCAAGACCAATTGGAGGATGTTTGTGTAGAGTGGGAATGCATCAAAAATGAGAACACTCAGAGGTAGAGGTTCATAAGACAATGCTTATACAAACAATGCATGTATGAAAAATGCATCCTTGATCAGGAGTGTTTTGAGAGGGAGGACTAATTTCCCAGTGTTTGTTTACCTCCCTGCAGTGAGAACAGGGAGAGCATTGATAGACAAGCTGCTTCATAGCTTGATTTACACCATGAGTATATAGACACCCATGCTCATCGTATGACCCAACATAGAGATCGATGCCCTACGTCTAAACATCATGGGCATAAGTAGTATGAAGAAGAAGTGGGAGAGGAATTATATCAAGAATATCCCAAAATCTCCCAATTCAAAGTGGATGATGAGCCTAGTCCTCCACCTCGATCAAAGAGGAACATGCCTCCAAATGTGCCTCAAAGGTAATCCATATAAGAGGAGTTCTTGTCCTTGTAGGCCTATAAGGCCTTCGTAAAAAAGGTCATAGCTATCGAGAAGCAAGGAACGGCTTATCAAAAGCCTACCTTGAATAAGATTCATAACGAACCTTTATGCCCATCAGTGCCTATTCCAACCTATCCTGAGCATTTTGAGATGCCTATGCTAGAAAAGTTTAAAGGAGAGGAGGATGCTCATGAGAATGTCACGAGTTTTCTATACATGTGCTTTTAGATCAAAATCAATGATGCTTTGCTCTTACGGACCTTCATTACAACCCTCTCAGGCCCATCTTGGGAGTGGTTTAATCAAATCAAGATGCACAACATCATTATTTTTGAGAAATTGGTCAATGCATTTCTTGAATGCTTCTCCTTCGGCATCAATAAAAAGGTGAACCTATATGATCTGGCTGCTTTAATGCAACCTTATGATGAGCCAGTTATGTATTATGGGAAATGATGTAGAAAGATGATGGTAAAGCTACTGTTCTCCATCCCTACTTTTGAATTAACTTGAATATTTATGAAAAGTTTCACAAAGCACATTTTGTTATTATTACAGTTGTAGCAGTATCAAATATTTGAGGAGGCTTTGGTGCAAGCCAAAGTGATAGAGGATATCAATTTATAGGAGGGTAAATTGAAGCTTAGAAATAAGAAGAAATGGAACAAGAAGAGCACTAAGAAACAACAAGCTAAGCTAGATCACATTAATCATATGGTTCTAAACCTTCAAAAATGGGATAAGGGGTAGTAGCAATGAATTCATCAAGCCCAACCTCCTCTTGCATAATATGAGCAGTGTAACAACAATTATAAGGGTAATAATAAGGAACAGTGCCCACCTCGCTTGTTCACACATTTTTTCAGAATTGATGACTTCGATATTCCATCAACTGTGCAAGGCCACAGCCATACACTTACTGGAAATCAAATTATTGGACCCTAATTAGCCCAAGATAAAGGGTTATAAGGATGATCTGTACTGTATTTTCCATAGAGCAAAGGGACATGACATCGAAGTATGTTGGAGTTTCAAATATTTAGTACAAAACATGATTGAAAGAGGTGAGATAACTGTGGACAATCCTCATGCACCAGATAATCATAATATGGGTATTTAAAAAAATCCTCTACCTAACCATGAGGCACCAAGGAATAATGTTGGCCAAGTCAATCAAGTACGCATCAAACCACCAACCCACGGGTTTGTCGGAATGGTCAACACCATTACAAGACATGCAAGGTATGAAATACCAAATCAACCTCCAGCTCCTATTAGAGTCCAAGTTGTACCTTTTCCAAGGCCATACCAAAATTTTCCAGGCCCACCAACTAGATCGATGGTGAAAATCAAGAGTAGGTTAGTTCAAAATCTATAGAAAACCCCAACGAAGTTATCAATTTATGAGCTGATTCAGTTGTCTCCAAAGCATAGGGATATGCTTATGGATATTTTAAGGTCCATAGAAGTGTAATCCCAAGATCCTAAATCATTTACACACTTCATGAGACATGTGCAATAGTTTCAAGAACCGATCATACAATTTTATGATCATGAAATCAAGATGGTTTCCACTATCACAACTAACCCGCCGCTCCATATCATTGTGTGTATGAATCACATACATTTTATGTGAGTTTTGATTGATACCGAATCATCTATAAATATAATCATGACCAAGGCACTAACATACCCGAAGTTACCAAAGATGCATATCATACCTTTTGCATTCATGTTGAGAGCTTTTAATGACACATTATGCCCAACTATCACTACGATAGTCTTACCTATTCAGGTGGGACTGAAGACCATTCCTATGATGTGTCATGTTGATTGAATGTGTTATGTAGTACAATATACTTCTAGGGTAGCCTTGGATAATAGAAATACATTGTGCCCCTTCCATTATCCATCAATGTATTAAATATGTGCATGAGGGACAGGTTCACATGGTACCTTTAGGTGAAGAACCATTCAAATACATGAATCTAGCAGATCCTCAATGCACCTGGACATACAGCCAATGTTTTTGATCAAAGAGCCAGGAGATAAAATAAAATAAGTGTGCCAAACCTAAAACATCCTCATCTCAAATATCGGAGCACACAACAGCTG
Organism: Wollemia nobilis; assembly: GCA_028583015.1. NCBI lineage: Eukaryota > Viridiplantae > Streptophyta > Pinopsida > Araucariales > Araucariaceae > Wollemia > Wollemia nobilis. Next base: position 20,703,211 of record JAQPPZ010000521.1, read on the forward strand.
CTTCTACCAAACCATCTACATCCCTAATATATTGGGATAATAGAAATATAAAGGTAAAGGTGGGCAAAAAAGAGATAAAGCAAGCACCCAAACTAATTGTTTTTGAGTTTCCTACTCCCATGGAAGTATAGAATACTCAAGGAGAATTCGAAGAGGCACCTCATCCTGCTTCACCTACATCTTCAGTAGGGTCATCTATGTCGTAGGTGACCATTCATCTGGTTAATCTTGGATTAGGGGGCTATATTGTGTAGAATGTGAAATTTACATCGATCATCGAGACTACATAGGACATGGGTCGAACACAAGCCCATCGCCTTCCCATAGGGATGGTGGTACCTCTAGGGGTACCTCCTAACCAAACCAATTTCATCTATGGAGGGCTTGACTAGCTTGCATCTCGCACCCCCATGGATGATGATGATGATGAAACATTAATTGTGAATGTTAATTATCTCTCTAACCTAGAATATGCCTTATGATATTTTAAGCATTACCATTGGTATGATTACGGTCTCAGATTATTCGATCAGGGACATAGGAGGTCTTATGAACTGTAGTATTAGTTGCCTAGTTACAGGTTCAGTTTAGGATATTATATTGGAGGATAGGATGAAATCCTTGCGACATCTCTAGACCACTTGTACCTCAGTATAGGGGTGATGTCAACTTCAATCCTTGCCACCCCAATCCCTCCACCTTTCGAAGGGATAACCGATTAGTGTCTTACATCACTATAGAACCACCTAAGATATATCATGAAGACATCTTGGTGGATATCGGTCCAGAGCACATACCAAGAGACAACTTGGATGAATAAATCCATGAGGTAACCGATCACGCAGGCCTGCAAGTTCATATTGCTAGTATAGAGATAGATTTTGGGTCAGAATATCATTCTTACGAGGATAGAGCAGATTCCATTGTTGAGATAAGTGGACTGAGTTACATGTATGAGAGTGATTATGATGATAAGTCCTCAAGAAATGAGCAATCTGAGGACAATACTGAGATGGATTACTTGGGCCCTCTTAATTTATGTCATATGTTACCTTTGAAGATAGTCATCAAGGACGAGCAATCCTCCATGGACGATAGTAGTTATCAAGAGTGGGTTTTCATGGGGCTCCATATTCTTGATCTCCCAGTTCTAGTCGATAGTGGTGAAGGTTCCTATTATGATAGTGATAATGAAGATGAAATAGAGAGAGCCTATCTGGGGCCTCCCTACTTACGTCATCGTAATGCACCATACACTGAAGTGGATATGTACAGAGATATCAATCTCCATCCATGCCTCAGAGGAAGAGCTCCTAATTTATATAGGATTTATCATATGGTCTTCCCTGATACACTAACATTCATAGAGCTCCTTGAGCCTAACGATACTATTTTTGAGTCTACCCATAGACCAGATCCAGAGATCCCCATAACCTCAGAACCACATCTCGAGGATGGAAGTTACACAAATGTAGATTCACATGTACGTGTTCTTGGAGATATAATCCATTCCATCAATATCATATCCATTTATTTAACCACTCCACTTTGTAACCTAGTCAATCCATCCAAACCATTGTATCTTAATGTAGATGTTATTTATTGGGATCACACTGACTCACCACTAGAGCCTGAATATTTCTTCCATAATAAAGAAATGTTCTAAACTTTTCATTTTGCACTAGGTTGTGCACATGATGTTTATCATGCTGAGGATGCTTCCAATGTGGAACCCATAAACCCAGTAGATGACATCCACTTGATCCCTACACCTCACCAACTTGAGGAGGGATCCCACATGTTAGTAGAGGAAACCTTTGAAGTGGATATCATTAATGATCCCACAAATCCTAAGAAGGTTAATTTCAGAGAAACTCTCTCCTAATGAGTGTTCCAACCTCATCCCTCTACTAAAAAAGAGACATGATCTCTTTGCTTGGACTTATAAGGGCATGTTAGGTATAGATTTAAAATTGGTTACTCATAACCTTTTGCTAGATCTCTCAAAAAATCCAATCAAGTAGAAACTTAGGAATATGCATCCAATAGTAGCCTTAATGGTTAAATACAAATTGCATAAGCTGCTAGATGTAGAGTTTTTCATTTTCATCGACTATCTAAAATGGGTATCAAATATGGTGCGTGTAGAAAAACCTGATGGAAGGATCTGTATCTGTACAGATTTTAGAGACCTCAACAAGTAAACACCAAAGGATTCATTTCCATTATCGAACATATATGCTCTTGTAGATGCAACTACGGGTCATGATATTCTCTCCCTAATGGACTATTTTTTTGGTTACAACCAAATTTGAATTAAGCCCAAATACCAGCATAAGATCACATTCATAATGCCATGGGGGACATTTTTATATAAGGTTATGCTATTTGGCCTTAATAATGCTGGTGCTACATATCATCAGGCTATGACATATATCTTTTATTACTACATGCACAATATCTTAGAATATTACATCGATGACTTGTTGGCAAAGTCATTGCTACGTTGAGAGGATGCATAGGTCCCAAGGAAGGTCTTCGATAACCTAATAGAGCATAATGTTAGGTTGAATCCTAAGAAGTGTGTATTTGGTGTGACTTTAGGAAAACTCTTGGGATTCATCATTTCAAAATGAGGGATCAAAGTAGATCCAGCAAAGGTAAAGGCTATCTTATAAATGCATCCCCCCACGAATATCAAGGAATTGAGAATCCTTTAGGGAAAATTTGCATCCATAAAATGATTTATCACCCAATTATCGAATAAATATCAACTCATGAATCGACTACTACACAAGGGAGTCCCATTCAATTGGGATCAGTATTGTCAAGCAGACTTGTTGATATTAAGCACTACCTGGTGATGCCGCTAGTGCTAGCTCCACCAAGACCATATGAACCATTCTTGCTATTATTTATCGGCAACTGACTTTGCATTAGGGACCATGTTGACCCAAAATAATGTGTAGGAAAAAGAGCAAGCCATATATTACATTAGCTGAACCTTGGTGAGTTACACGCTAGGATATGCCTACGTGGAAAAGTTTTATTTAGCAATAGTGTTCGCTACAAATAAATTGTGGCATTACATATAAAAAAAAATCTTTGCAGTATATGATGAGCAATACGTATCATAATACATGTACTAGAAAGTGGATCATGCTATTGACATAATTTGATTTGGAATTCATTATCCAAAAGTCCATTAAGGGATAGGTCATAGCCGATCAATTGGTAGAGGCGCATCTAGAGAATAGTAGGCATCTCACCATAGAGCTACCTAATAATGCAGTTTTTGAATTATCATAAGCATTTGAACTCGACGAACCAGATAATAAAGCTGACATGACCTTGCTCTTCGATGGTTTACAGTGTGAGCAAAGGGGTGGTATAGGAATAGTGTTGTTCATGCCACAAGGTGCTCCCATGCCCTTGTTATTTAAGTTGGACTTTCCTTGCACTAACAATAATGCTAAATACGAAGCCCTAATCTTGGGCCTTCAAACAACTATCAGCATGAATATCAAAAAGTTAAATATCTTTAGTGATTTCCTTATCATTATCAACCAAGTGAAGGGACTTTTTCAATGTAGGTGTCCTATATTGAAGGCCTACAAATATCTTGTTGATACTTATCTAGCTCAATTGGAGTGGTATGACATCAAGGCAATCCCTTGTTCATAAAATATATTTATAGACACTATGGCATCTTTGGGATCCTTAATCCTTCAAAATCTATCTACCAATTTTACTACCATCCGCATTAAAACACTGTCACACTCTACAGTGTAGCATGAAGCTTTGGATAATAAAGAGTCAATCAACATGATTCATATAGAATCAAACCATGAGTGGTTCTATAGAGCTAGATAATTTCTCAAGAGAGTGCCCTAGGGGTCCTTAATCTGGTCATTGTTCATGTCATAAGGTGCTCCCATGCCCTTGTCATTTAAGTTGGAATTTATTTGCACTAACAATAATGTTGAATACGAAGCCCTAATCTTGGGCCTTCAAACAATTTTTTCCATGAAGATCATAAGGTTAAATATCTTTGGTTATTCCCTTATCATTATCAACCAAGTTAAAGGATTTTTTCAATGTAGGTGTCCTATATTGAAGGCCTACAAATATCTTGTTGATACTTATCTAGCTCAGTTGGAGTGGTATGACATCAAGGCAATCCCTTGTTCATCAAATATATTTATAGACACTATGGCATCTTTGGGATCCATAATCCCTCAGAATCTGTCTACCAATTTTACTACCATCCACGTTAAAACACTGTCACACTCTACAGTGTAGCACAAAGCTTTGGATAATAAAGAGTCAATCAACATGATTCATATAGAATCAAACCATGAGTGGTTTTATAGATCTAGAGACTTTCTCAAGAGAGTGCCCTAGGGGTCCTTAATCTAGTCATTGTTCATGTCATAAGGTGCTCCCATGCCCTTGTCATTTAAGTTGGAATTTCTTTGCACTAATAATAATGTTGAATACGAAGCCCTAATCTTGGGCCTTCAAACAATTTTTCCATGAAGATAATAAGGTTAAATATCTTTGGTTATTCCCTTATCATTATCAACCAATTTAAGGGACTTTTTCAATGTAGGTGTCCTGTCCTAAAGGCCTACAAAGATATTTTTGATACTTATATAGCTCAATTTGAGTGGTATGACATCGATGAAATCCCTCATTCATCATATATATTCACCTATGGCATATTTGGGATCCTTAATCCCTCATAATCCATCTACCAATTTTACTACAATCCACATTAAAACATTATCATACTCTGTAGTGCAACGTGAAGCTTTGGATAACAAAGAGTCAATCAACATGATTCATATAGAACCAAACCATGAGTGGTTCTATAGATCAAGAGACTTTATCAAGAGAGCACTCTAAGGGTCATTTATTATAGGATCATATCATTATGGATAATCCCACAAGATTTCCTTATAAGGTACATGAGTTTATGGATAATTTTGTACCATATGCCCTGAGATAGCACACTGATGTGGAGATGCAACTGTAATGAGGGCATGAGAGAGATGGTCTATTTTAGTGAGGGATGCTTTATGATCTAGTTCTTGAGCACATCAGGTGGAGACCCTAGAGGGGTGGGGTTGTATGGGATGAGGATGAGGAGCATTTGGATAAGATCCATCGATATAGATGGGTAGTGGGGCAGTATCAATGATAGGTGGAGCACTTCCCATTTAGTAAGGTGATACATTAATTTGGATTATGATAGGGGTAATCAGATCTGACTATTATGATACAAATGAGAGAGGAAGATCTGAGAGTATGACCTATAGTAACTCCTTTGGTTTTGTCTAGGGATATACATATGGTGATACCAAAAATATATGATGTGGACACGACTCCAGATTATGACATATGGTGGGTGATGTAGAGGTGACAGCTAGGAGTCAGGGTGGTAGATGGATGGGTGGATCCAGTGGAAGGATTACATGTAATTGATGTCTAGGCACTAAGAGGAGGGGTAGCTATAGGAGTCATATTGCCATGTGGGGGTAGGGTAGTAGGGCTTGATCCATATGTGGAGTTAGAGGAGGAGGTGTAGGAGCCTCTCCAATGAATGAGGTTACACCAAGATTATGTGGTAGGATATCCTAGAGATAGATCATCAAAGTGATAGGAGGGTGGCAGGGGCCAGCCACTAGATGAGGCTATGTTGATGGAGGAGGAGAAGAGAGGATTAATGCCATATTATATGGCCAAATATCCTAGAGCTACGTCCCCCAAACAATAGGAGGGTGATGAGGTCCAACCACTATATGGGGTGATACTAATGAAGGAATAGAGAGGAGGATCTATGCTAGAGGAGTGTATGATGATATATTTCTAGGATGTATTAGATGCACATGAGAAAGTGTTTTATTATGAGATATAGTGTGGGTGTTGGAGGGAAAGTTGATAGAGTGCAAGATAGAGTGGTTTGTTGACAGAGTGGAGTTGGTGGAAGAGAGGTGGAAGGTATAGGAGAGGTTAGTGGTAGCCATGAGAGAGGTAGGGTAGTTGGCAATAGAGAGAGATATAGCGAGTGGAGAGTATTATGAGTTGAGGACACAACTTGTAGTTGAGCAGACAAGTCACGCAAAGATTTTTGGTTAGCTTCAGTACCAAGTAGAGGTAGCTAGGAGAGAGGCAAGTCAGCTAGCCATGGAGAGGGATGTATTGAGTGGAAAGCATGATGAGGTAAGGACATAGCTTGTATTTCAGTAGGTGAGTTGTGCAAAGAGTGATGGATAGATATAGTGCTAATTATAGGAGACTATGTCTACAGAGAAGATAGTGATGATAAATATTGCAGTGTTATGTGAGAGTGTGTAGCGAGAACAAGAGGTATAGGGAGATGCAAGTGTAGTGTAAGTTATAGAGGTAGATATAGAACACCTACAAGAGGAGATAGATTGATGTCGATAGGTCTAGGATGAGGCATAAAGAGTGAGGATAGTATATGAGTAGTCCAAGGTCGAGATGACATGCTTACAAGCCGAGATAGATTATTTACAACAAGTAGATATATATTTATTTATGATGTATGGAGAGGAGGCATCGATAAGGGTACAGTGTGAGGCTTAGTTGATATTGTATGGCCATGGTATCCCAGAGTACATAGGGTCATGATCAATATTGATATCATGATATTATACACACTCATGGTAGAGTCAGTGAAGTGCCCCTTCTATGGTACTGGGAGGATAGTAGATGGTGGTACCAGTAGCCTCATAGGCAATGAGAGGTTCTCTAGAGTTGATTAGGGTAGCCGATGAGCGAAGAGTAGAGGTGATATCAATGGCACAAGAGGGGAGTGGGGAGACTCCCAATGGATAGCAAGGATGAGATGTCTCATTGGTGTTGTTGATGTAGGTGGTGGCTAGGTGGCCAACCATATATGTATGATATGTACACATGATTTTGTAGCCCGAGGGTATTGATGACATGATATATATATATATATATGATATATATGTATATATATATATATATATATATATTTTTTATTTGGGACCTCATATACATGTGTTATGATTTGTGTGGATGAATGAATAGCGTAGGATTATGTGTATGTATGATGTAAAATATGGTAGATGTAAGTGAATGTAATATGGGAGAATATGTAGGCATGTAGTAGTAGGTATGAATGCATATGAGAAATGATATCATTGTAGATTAAGAGTAATCAGAAATGATGCAATGTAGATGGATGAATTTGATCAGATGTAGAGTAGAGAATGCATGAGAATCAAATGAAATGACTAATATGCAGATGAAGTGCATAATATGGATGAAATGCATGTATGTGTATGATGAATCCATGGTCAAAGGAATGTACATGTGAGTGGATATCCTCAATGAAGGAGGCACTTGTATCGTTACAAAACTAGTTGAAATGTGATCCATTCCATTATCTCAAGGATGTAAGATGGCAAGGGAGCTTTATGTAGTAAATTTGACTATCATAGTTGTAGCAATCAAACCCCATGAAAAACTAAACAAGTTTCAACAAAAACTCATAACTATCCTGACTGAATGGAAGTCGATCATGGACCAGTGTGTGTGATGAGTGATGTTCATTTATCCATTTTGAAAAAAGGTTGGATGAACCCATTGTAAGTCTAGCCACATTTGCTAGCTCATATATACCACTTGTAAGGCTTACCCCACTACTAGGCAAGCTCTTGGAGCCTCTTACTAGCGATGGGAATGACCCCGTGATGTTATTTTGGATATAAGGACCTCCAAGATGTAAGCACGTGAAATGAAATCTAGAGGCTTTTCCTTTTCTTTTCTTCCCCTTAAAATTTGATTCTCTTTTTTTTGTGATGTTATTTTCTTTTATTTTTTTTTGCATGGGCATTACCTTTTGTTTTCTGCCCAATTTTGATGGTTGCTTGTGCTTGTCCCTTTGTTTATCCCTAGGTTTATGTTGATCATGCAAGTGATAGGATGAGTAGGAAATGAACAAGCTTTCACAAGGTGTTACCCTCCCTAACCCAAAATTTTCTTAAAATGTGATTTATGTGAGTGGTCCATGGAAAGAAATCAAACCAACCAAAGGAAGTTGTGAGAAGCATGAGAACTTGTCAACTAGAGGTGATGTTTGATTGGCTTAACTTGTGAATGGTCAAATCATGCAAAACTCCGTACAATCCAAAATCCTGAAAAGGGGAGTGGACATCAAAATGGTGATGCTAACAAGTGTGTGTTTTAATCCATCATGAATGCATTTCTACAATGAAAATGTACAAATATGGATGTGGATGCAATGGATATACACGTGGATATGCAATGGAGCATCACAAAATAAATTTGTATGTAGGAGAATATGAACAAGAGGAAAGGCATGAAACTAAAAGGGAATGAGGGTGAGAAATGTCATGAATGAGGTGAATATGCAAAAAGAAGGTGAAAGAAAAGGAAGAACACTATATGTAGTTTCCCTAGCATGGGGGGATGTGTGTGAGATGTAAAAGGTGAATGCAAAGAGAGAATGTGTATGATTCCTTATCGATATGAGCAATAGGTAAAAGAGGTGATGGATGAAAGCAAAAGTGTATGAGGTAGATTGGAAGGAATGAAAGAAATAGAGAAGAGGAGAGGAAGAAGAAAAGAAAGGAGAAGATAGGGAAATTTAGCACAGGTATGTAGCCACTCAAAGCGTGACCATACAATAGTGTGAAATAACAAGAAGAAGGGAAATGAAGAAGAAAATTTAGCAAAGTATAGTTTGACCCATAAAAGCAAATAACAGAGGAAACAAAGAGCCCAGCACCCAACAATGCAAAATAATAAGAAAGGAAATTTAGCAAAGGTATGTAGCCAATTGAAGCATGACCATACAATAGTGCAAAATAACAAGAAGAAAAATCTAGCAAAGATATATAGTCGCTCGAAGTATGACCATACAATAGTATAAAATAACAAGAATAAGAGAAATGAAGAAGGGAGGAAAGAAAGAAGATAGGGAACTAGACTAAGTATGTGGAGAGTGTCAATACACAGGACATGGATGACTAGGTGTAGTGGCAATGCGGCCAGTGTCCTAATAGGATGTGTGATTGTGTATTGGATGGAAGTGGTGGGGTGTGGAAGAAAATGATGCAAGTGATGGCATGGAGCGGGGCACTGGATGAGGTAATATGCCTTGATTTTTGGTGGGAGAGGTGACATGCTCAAAATATGATGGATCTTTCCCATCCACCATGTTGTGGATGAGGTGTTCAAAAATACAACAATTGTTGATGTCATACCCATGCTGACGATGGTATATACATAGAACTGATGTTCGTTGTATCCCTTTGGTTTTGGGTAATGTGGATCATTTGGTTTGACCTCAGGTAGAACTAGGAGTCTTGCATGAAGCAGTTGGTGAAAAGTGTGAGATAGAGGCTCTGAGAGGATAGGCATGGGGTAGATGTAAGGTGTGGGAGGTGATAATTGCATGAGAGGTGGGTTAGGTGGAAGTGGGTTGACTACCTACCTTGGTTTTGGTGAATTCTGCATGCAAGGATGAGGGACATGTATGGAAGGGGGTAATGGAGGATCAATCGTAATGGAATGATGAGTGGATGAATGACATCAATAATGACTTAAGTGTAACTCAAGGTTGTCAAGTTGGGTGAGAATGTGTTGGAGGTCAATGGGTGGAGGAGATGGTATCAAAGCAAGAGAGATTGAGAATCCATTGGGATGGGTAAAGTTAGATATGGGTGTAAATATAAATATGGAGAGGGTAAATGAGGTGAATATGGGTGATGGTTATGCAGTAATGGTGGGTACTAAAGGTATGTACCATGGAATGGGACTAAAGATATCATGAGGAGAGGTGGGGCTCATGATGGTTGTGGGGAGTAATGACACTTAGATGGGTATGTATGTGAAGGGGTGGTACAAGAAAGATATTGGTGAAGGTCCTAGTCATAGGGTGACATCCCATTGGCTAGTGGTAATAGTAGTACCAAGGAGTGGGAGAAACCAGGTGGTTTTTCCTTATTGGGATGAAAGGAGATAAAAGAAATATTTTTAGCCGAAGAAGCAGGTATGTATAGATCTCTCTCATCAACGAAGGTGGGATGAGATGAAGTTCTATTATCAGAGTAAGAGGAGGGGTAAGATCCACTCACATCTACAAAGGATAAAATGGTGGTATTAATATCATTAGAGTGAGGAGAGAGGTGATTTTTTTGTGGTCGAGATGATGAGGAAGGGTCTAAGGGTCATTGTCAGTGTGGAAAGAGAGATGAATTGCAAACATATACAAAGTTAGGTGGCTTTGCATGTCCTGGGGAGGTATTTGGTGAAGGAAGGAGCGTAGGGAAGTCCTGCATGACTAGGAGTATATAGACACAAGAATGGGTTGAAGGTATACCATGATGAAAATCTAACTTGATGTATGCTCTTGCAGAAGAGTCATGCATGTGTCTATGTCCCAAATGCAAAGGTGGTGTAACCAGTGATAATGAACCTACAACACAAAAGGCATAAACAACATCAAAACAAAGCAAAAAATAAAAATTTTCTGTTGTGTAACATAAAATGAAGAGTGTGTGTCTGGTGTAATATGCATAGTGAGTGCACTAGTGAGATGATATATACAACATAATTGTGATGGTATGTACAATGACTAGTGAATTATACCTAAAATAATTAGGCATTGAATGCACAGAGATGAATGATGTTGATGGGCTTAAGTTTTGCAAGACCTTCGAGATTGGCCAATCGATAGGCCCCAGAACCAAACTTGTGGGTGATGATGTAAGGACCTAGCTAGTTGGGCATGAATTTATCATGAATCTGGTAGAGTTGGCTAGTGATTTGTTAGTTCTCTTTAAGAACTAAGTCATTGATTTGGAATTTTCATTGATGTACCTTACTATTTTAGGCATTATGGAGAAGGTCTTGATAAATGTGAGTGTGTTCGATGGTATGAATACGATGTTCATCCAAGAGGGTCAATTGGTCAAATCTATCCTGATGATCAGTATCATCATCCATGAAATCTTACATGGATATGTAATGAAGGTATCTCAAGCTCTAGGGGTATAATGGCTTTAGTGCCATAAACCAGAGAGAATGGTGTTGCCCCAATCAAGGTGTGAATGCTCATTCGATAGGCCCATAGTGCTAATGGCATTTGATTATGCCAATTGTGATGAGACTCTACAATAGTTTTGTGAAGAATGGCACATATGGTTTTGTTGGTAGCTTTTGCTTGGCCATTACCTTATGGGTAGTATGGGGTAGAGAAACTATGTTGGATGTTGAATTTGGCATACAGTGCATGGATATCCTTATCTTAAAATGGTGTACCATTGTTAAAAATGATCTGAGAGGGAATTCCAAACTAGCATATGATGTGTTCAGTGATGAACGCATTGATTTTGGATCTTGTGGTTTGAACAAGTGGGATAACTTCAAACCACTTTGTGAAATATTCAGTAGTGGTAATGATGAACTTGTTGTTGTTGGATGAAGTAGGTGTAATTTATCTAATAAGATCCAAAATCCATTGTGAGAAGAGCCACATGGATTGGATAGGTTGTAATGATTATGAAGGTAAGTGTGTGAGATTGATATGTTGCTAACAATGAATACATCTTTCAACATGCTCACAATAATCACTCTCAATTTTGGGTCAATAATATCCCATGTGTAATATGTGTTTGGTAATGGCCATGCCCATATAGTGGCCATCGTAAGTTCCATCATGGACTTCTTGAACCACTCATTGAGCCTCATGTGGGTTGAGGCAACACAGAAGGATGCCATCATGGCTATATCTGTAGAGGATGTCCCCTAGTAGCATGTAGCAAATTACCCTTTGCTTAAATACCCAATGATGAGCATGTGGTAAATCACAAGGGAGAAAACCTAACTTGATGTAATCCTTAATTTGAGAGAACCAAGGATCATGTGGTTTGGTGTGGATGACATAGATGCCATCATCGTGGGAAGGGAGCGAGGGTGAAATGGTAAATTGAGATAAGGTATGAATGGACACATGCATTGTGTTAGAGAGTGGATTTTATAGTACAAGAGATCCTAGAGAAGCCATGGTGTTAGAAAAATAGTTGGAAGAATGTGGGGTGGCATCAATATCATACCACTCGAGTTGGTGAGTAGGTGCTGAGCAATTTTCTTATACTATTGAAGTATAGGGTATCGACATTACCATAGTTCCTTGACCTGATTAACAACAAGGAGAGAGTCACCAAATATTTGAGGATGTTTAATATGCATAGAAAGAGATTGCTTTAAGCCGAGAATGAGAGCTTCTTATTTGAAATTATTATTGGTGCAAGGAAAAGTTAATTTAAAATAAAAAGGAAGTGGTTCCCCATCACATGTGAAAACTATGATCCCAAAACCCCTAGCATGTATGAAATGAGATTTATCAAATAATAATGTCAGATCAGCTAGTATTTCTAGTTCCACATATTCTTTAGCTTCAATAATGTGAAAAAAAAATCATCAAGAAGTTGAATGATAAGTGATTTATCATTAGGTAACAGAGCCTTAGCAAGTTTTTTTTTTGGTAATTAATGTACATATTCATTACAATCGGGTTTTACAGGTTGACCCAAAACCTATTACAAAAATAGCACAACGCTGAAATAGGACATGATCTCAATAGGGACAGTCTATCCTTATCCCCCTACTGAGGTCACACAGCCAACAAAGAGCAACACCCTTATAAAATATTACACACACCTTAGAACACAGGCAGTCGACACTATCACCTCCTAACACTTTCTCTTTTCTTTTGGTCATGAAACTGTGACATGTCACGGTATCGCGACACTTTTCCTTCCTCCTCTTTCTTTTCTCTTTTGGTCGCGAAAAAGTGACATGTCGTGAAATCACGACACTTTTCCTTCCCACTCTTTCTCTTCTATTTTGGTCACGAAAATACGACATGTCGCGATATCGTGACACTTTTTCCCTCTTGCTTATTCTCTTCACTTTTGGTCGTGAAAACGACATGTTGCGATATCGCTACACCCTTTCTTTCATTCTGAACATGTCATGAAATCATGACACTTTTTCTTTCCTCCTCTTTCTCTTCTCTTTTGGTCGCGATAATGTGACATGTAGCGATATCGTGGCACTTATCCTTCTTGCCCCTTAATGGATTTTGGAGAGATGAATTTGAGGTCAAATTTGGTAAGGAGGATGATCCATTTTGTGGTACAAGAATTATGATAACTTTTGTTCATCATGTACCATAGGGGTTATAATGAGCAACCACAAAGGTTGTATGGTTAAGCATATAATGGTATAACTTTTATGTAGCAAATATGATATCTAGGCATATCTTTTCCATGTAAGCATACCATGTTTCATAACTAACCAAGGTGCGACTGATGCAGTACACATCTCGCTCTTGGTTGAGCACATTCTTCTAGACCAATAGTGTTCCTAGTGCAAAATTTATGGCAAAATGGTATAAGAAGAATGGCCATTGCTAACGTGGGGGAGATATAACTGATGGAGAATTGAGATAATATTTAATTGCATAAAAATATTATTGGCAATTAGAATCCCATTTGAAAGTGACCCCATTTTGCAAAAGGTGGTTAAATGACTTACATTTATCACACAATTGGACGATGAAGCAATGAATTACTTGGATTTTTCCTTGTAGGTTGTGTAGCTATTTGATATTTGTAGGAGGGAGTATATCAAGTATAGATTTTACTTTTTTGGGATCAACTTCAATGCCTCATTAAGAAATGATGAATCCCAATATATTACCTAAGGTAACACCAAAGACACATTTATTTGGGTTTAATCACGCATTATGTTCAAGGAGGTGATCAAGGATTTGACAGATATCTGTGAGATATTAGTAGTGTTTTTTGGATTTAGAAATGAGATCATCAACATAATATTCCATAGTATTATGCATATAGTCATGGAAAATGTATGTCATAGCATGTTGGTAGGTTGCCCCAATGCACTTAAGGCCAAAGGGTATGTGTTGGTCAAAATGACAACATGCAGGGAAATAAAGGTATTCTCCTCAAAATTTAGCTAAGGAGAATCATCATGATGGCACGACATTTTGGAGGGCCAGCGGTGAGCTAAGGAGAATCGTCATGATGGCACGACATTTTGGAGGGCCAACGATGAGCAAAGGAGAATCATCATGATGGCACGACATTTTGGAGGGCCAACGATGAGCTAAGAAGAATTATCATGATGGCACGACATTTTGGAGGGCCAAGGTGAGCAAAGAAGAATTATCATGATGGCATGACATTTTGGAGGGCCAGTGGAGCAAAGAAGAATTGTCATGATGGCATGACATTTTGGAGGGCCAATGGTGAGCAAAGAAGAATTGTCATGATGGCACGACATTTTGGAGGGCCAGTGGTGAGCAAAGAAGAATTATCATGATGGCACGACATTTTGGAGGGCCAACAGACCATGATTTCTAAAAGAAGATGGAGAAGATCTTTGTAATAGAAATATCTTAACTTATTTTAGTTAGGAGATTCATGATCTGAGAAATATCTCTGTAACAAGAAGATCATGACATCTAATCAATCTGTTACTAGGATAAGCCTATGGGCAATTTGTTGTAACAACTTTCAGTTTTTTATTTATGTAAAACTCTATATATAGGATGAGCGACCTAAACACTAGGTCGGCTCTTAGGTGTTTACAAGGCTATGTATTCAGACTTCTGAAAGATAAATAGAGATCATCTATCTTGGTTCTGGGCTCAATTGGTGTACAAGTATGTATACGTTTGTTTATTGCTAATTTAGTCTTTGTTGAACGTACCATGCATTAATTCTTAAAGCTGAATTTATGTGTTAAGCGTTCTATAAGATCTGCAATTTACTTCACATAGAAACTGCTATAGAAATATACGTTGAATGATCTTAGCTTTCCATGCATTGGTTATTATTATGTTTTTCTACAAAATCTTGAAGTAGTCCTATGTTGTTGCTTAATATGTACCTTATTATCTCCTAGCTTTGGCTATATTTCCCCCTTTTATGCATTCCCTTCTCTCCCCCATTTTTCCTATAAAAAACAAGGAACCAACCTTCTCTGGAGATTGAATCAGGCAAACTCTATTTTAGCCTGGTCTTTCAATGTTGATGAAGTCTTTGGTGCAAATTATTACCTAAGGTGGATTTCATTCCAACAGTTTTTGGCATGCCCGATGGGACCCAAATCCCACACATTATATACAGATCAAAGTCCCGATGAAGCCTTTGCCCTATCAATATTTTATTATCACCTGGCGACTCCGCACCAAAAGGAACCCTAAAAAAAAGTCCTTACCCAACTTCTGGTTATGAATCATCCTTATGATAACCAGATCTAAAGCAAAAAATTTAGAAGAACCCATAGAGTTCTTCGAGCTACATCTTGGTAGCCTCCGAGCTAACCCAGTTTTGGTTGCAAGAACATTTTCTATTCTCAATAGCAATCCAAGACAAGTGTACACTCCCTGTGCAACCTCCTTTAGCACTGCTGCTATCGAAACCTCAACTCTAGTTACCAATACAACTACAATGGCCAAAAATCTGCCAGATCTACCTTATCCTCTATGGAATCATACAGGCCCTTTAAATATTGTAGTTCAACATCCAATACCATCAATGGCTCTGAAAGCACTACCTCAGTATGATGGTACTGGGAAGACAACTTATGAACATTGCTTAGATGTGGCCGCATTGGCACCAATATATAACATCACAGAGGAAGACGTGATGATCAGGCTCCTGATTATTTCCCTCAAAGGAAAAATGCTCTACTGGTACAAAGCTCTTGACTACCAGGCTATATCTACCTGGGCCCAACTTGCTGGTAAACTAGTGGAAGAGTTTAATGAACATGCAGACCCCTTTTCATTGTTAAATCAGTTTAGTGTCATTCAAAGAAGCCCACAAGAGGAGATGGTGGATTTCAATATTAGGTTCGGTCGAACCTGGAAGAGAGTGCCCGATGGTCTGAGACCGGCCCTAGAGGGAGCCATATACTACTATCTAAGAGCTTTTAATTCAAAAATTAGTATGGCAATCAGACAATCCCGGGTGATGATGTTTCCTAAAATCTATCAAGAAGCACTGAAAGCAGAAAAGGATTTGATCACCATAGGAAGGTTCCCTTCAAAGATGATGCCTCCCATTTTCCCCAATTTACCTCAAATTTCAAATGTTGCTCTCCCAGTTCCCCTGGTTGTTGATATTCCCAAGTGGAATGGACAACTCAATATCCCACTTCTACCGATGCCACCCACTCTTCCAATGCTTCCTCCTATTCCTGCTAATTCCTCAATGGGAAATACGTCTACTCAAGATGCCCAACTGGCGATCTTGCAAGATCTGCAAGCCTCTTATAAGACTCTATCAAATAAATTTATCTCTATGGAGCGAAGAGAAGCAGAAAGAAACTCTCAACCAAGATGTTACCCACAAGTAACTAGAGATCAGGCATCTGCCAGTGCATAGAATTATGAAAAAACTAATACAGTCTACGCCAGTAAGGAAGGTGAACCTAGTAATGCCTCACCCGAATCATCCTACTGGTGTTCCACGTGTAATGATCCTCATGGGGAGACCGACTGCATGGTTCATCATCATCAGGTACAACAAATGGCTACCGAAAAAGCATAAAGATCCCTTAAAGGTCAAGTGAACATAATTCGAGAAGATGACCAGAATTTTTTGATTCCCTCCCTAGAACAAGTTTCTGTTCTGACAAGATCGGGAAAGAAACCTTTTCAGGTGGATCCTAAGGACCTTAATCCTTTAAAAGTACCTATGCCTACAAAGAGTCCTATTGAGAAAAGACCTCCACAAAATCCAGATCCAAAAGGAGCAAAAATTCAAAGAGAAATACCTCCAGCTAAAGAGATAGAAACTCAAGAATAGGCCAGAGAAAAGTTGAGGTATCCTTCACTGACTAAATGCTAGAGAGTTGATGCTACTCAGGGTTATAGAAATAGGTTTGATACAATAGTAAAATAAAAAAGCATAGATGCTCTTCCTTTTAATATCGTCGAAGAGATGAAAAAGACTCCTTCCAAGGCCACTATGTATGAAGCCCTACGGATTCCAGGGCAGATTGATCTTTTGCAAGAATCATTGAGGTCTATGAAAAATAAATATAAAGACCCAGTTAGATTGAGTTCTACCCAAGCAAGTCTTACTTCCACTTCAAGAAAAAATAGACCTCCCCCTTTTTATTTATCTCTCCAAATGGAAGGATGGGTAGTCCATAATTGTATGATCGATTCTGGAGCCACAACTACTATTATGCCCAAAGCAGTGTGCGATATAATGGGGATGGAATACACAAGGAGTGCTCTAGGGGTCTTACAATTGGATGGGACTCCTGTAAAAATGGTAGGCATGATAAAAGATATTCCTATAGTTTTGCACAGGCTTCCCCAACTCACAGTCATACAAGAAGTAGTAGTAGTGGATTTAGAGCCTTATTTTGGTATGTGCTTATCTAGAGAATTTACGGCCAAAATAGGAGGATATCTCTCTCTTGATTTCTCACACCTTGAGATTCCATTCAAAGGAAAAAGGGTAAAAATATTCAATGAAAAACCTTCCACCTTCCATGTCGAAAAACTTGGAGAAGAGGAGAAAACCTCTACTACTGTAAACATGATGACAGAGGAACTAACAGACTTGAGTCTGATGGATGAAGCCTTAAATGAGTTACAAGAAGAAGATCAATTTTCTCTTCTAGATTTCAATGCTATGATCGAGACAGATCTAGGGAGTTACACTATTCTAAAACCTGAAAAGAATAAATTTACCCCCCCACCAGTTGCGTCATCTACAAATCAGTTGTGGAAAATTTTCTTTGATGGCGCTAGATGCAAAAATGGAGCTGGAGCAGGTATTGTCCTCATTGCTCCAACTGGTGAAGAAAATATTTTCTCTTACAGGCTAACTTGGAGCTGCACCAATAATGCAGCAGAATATGAAGCACTCTGTTTGGGACTAAAGAAGGCAAAAAATATGGGTATTAAACAACTACAAATTTTTGGTGACTCTGAACTAATAGTAAATCAAGTGACAGAAAAATGCGTAAGCAAACAACATTATCTCAAGGCCTACAGAAATAAAGTCTGGGACCTGCTAGAATATTTTGAATCCCTGAACATGAAAGCAATCCCTAGGGAGAAAAATATGCATGCTGATTTGTTGGCTTCGGTAGGAGCAAACTTCTGCCCTATAAGCAACGTTATCCAGAAATAAAAAATAGTCAGACTGATATACAGACCTTCAGTACCTGATAGAGATACTTTCTAGCAGGTCTTTGAAAATGATCAACACATTATAGATTTTCTAGTTCATGAGATGAACTGCTCTAGCAATAGAGAAAGTGAAGACGAAGAGGAGGAAAATGTCATCCAGTTGAAAAATAATCACATCCCTAAGGGGCTAGTCACACTTGAGTCTCTTTTTGATAACAATGATAGGTCAACAGGTCATAAGATGAAAGTTGACAAGCATAGATATAAAGAGGCTAAAATATCACCTAAAAAGGCCATCAAAGTAGGGGTGAATACTACAGATAAAGAACTGAATGAAATTAGAGAATTATGTGAAGAATTTCTAGATACAATGGCCTGGACCTATGGAGATTTAAAAGTATACTCAAAGGAAACAATTCAACATACGATTGAACTCCAAGAAGGTGCTAAACCTTTTCATCAAAAGCAATGCCTAGTAAATCCAAAAATAGAAGCTTTGATGAAATAGGAGTTGCTAAAACTACTAGATGCTAAGATTGTATATCCAATTAAGCACTCGACATGGGTCGCTAATCTGGTTCCAGTAAGAAAGAAAAATGGAGATATCCGACTGTGTGTTGACTTCCGAAACCTAAACAAAGCTTCACTCAAAGATCATTATCCTCTCCCATAGATCGATCAGATTTTACACATTGTTGCAGGAGCTGAGAGGTTTTCTCTATTGGATGGTTTCTCTGGGTATAATCAGGTATGGGTAAAATATGAAGATCAATTCAAAACAATGTTCACTACCAAATGGGGAACATTTGCGTATCAAAGGATGCCTTTTGGGTTATCAAACGTTGGAGCAACTTTTCAAAGAGCCATGGATGTAGCTTTTGGAGAACTTGCAAATAAAATTATAGTGATATACCTGGATGATATGACTGTCTTTTCTCACAAAAAAGAAGATCACATAACTCACCTCAGGAAAGTGCTAGAAAAGTGTCGAGAGTTTGGGATATCCATAAATCCAAAGAAATCTATCTTTGTCGTAGAAGAAGGAATCTTACTTGGTCATGTAGTTTCAAAATATGGCCTAGCAATAGACCCCAACAGAGTGAAAGCCTTGCTGGAACTCTCCCTTCCACTAAACAAAAAGGGTTTGCAGTCATTTTTTGGTCAAATTAATTTTGTATGCAAATTCATAGCAGATTTTGCATAGATTGTTAAACCTATGACTGAATTGTTAAAAAAGGATGTCATTTTCAAATGGATGGATGCAAGAAAAGAAGCTTTCAAATAGATCAAGGAGAAAATAGCTCAAGCTCCAGTCTTGGTAAACCCAAACTACTCCAAATATTTTATCTTATATGCTATAGGCGAACAGGGAAGTTACGCTGCAGTACTTACCCAGAAGGGAGCTGACAATGAAGAAAGGCCTATCACTTTTCTAAGTCAAAACATGCAAGAGCATGAGGAAAAGTATAATTTTATTGAAAAATAGATTTACGCTATCATGAAGTCTCTAAAAAAGTTTAGGCACTTCTTATCACAAAGCAAAATCATAGTTTACACTATTCACCCTGATGTACGAAGTTTCATTACGCAGGGAGAGCTCGGTGATACAAGAGCAGGTTGGGTAACTAAAATACAAGAGTATGATATGGAAATACACCCGACCAAGCTAGTTAGAGGTAGAGCATTGTGCCAGGAGCTCACAAAACAAGCGGCAATAGACTATGTAGCTTGCCAGGCTCAAGAGGCAATACCAGAAGAAGATCAAGCTTCGGAACAACTTGACTAGGGAGATGAATTAATCAGGTATTTCTAGACTGGAATATGTCCAGCTAACTTGAATGCTTCCTAGAGAAGAAGGTACAAGATTCAAGCTCTAAAGTACACTTTATTACCTGAAGGGTTATACAAAAAAAACTTGGATGGAGTATTGCTTCGATGTGTGTCGAATGAACAGAAAGAAAGAATTTTAAAAGAGTTTCATGGAGGTCTATCAGGAGGACACTACTCCGGGAGAACTACCACACTAAAAATAATCATAACGGGGTGCTATTGGCCTACAATTTTTGTAGATGCTTTCAAAGTTATGAGAGACTATGAAGAATGTCAGAGATATGTAGGAAGGAACATAAATGCACCATTACCTCTAAAGAATATTCAGGTTGAAGAACCATTCCAGCAATGGGGGCTAGATTTCATAGGCATCATAGAACCAAATTCATCGGTAGGGCATAAATATATTCTCACAGCCACTGACTATTTCACGAAGTGGTCCGAAGCAATACCCACGAAAAAGAGTGACCAAGAAGTAGTGATTGAATTCGTAGAAAGTTTGATTACGAGGTTCGGCATTCCAGATGCCTTGGTCACAGATAATGGCCCACAATTTATAGGAGCCAAGGTAATTGAATTCACCAGTAAATATGGGATATATTTAAAAACATCGTCAAATTACTATCCTCAAGGTAATGGGTTAGCCGAATCCATGAACAAGAATCTGCTTAGGATTTTGAAAAGAACACTCAAGGAGAATAAAAGGAGTTGGCATACTCTGATAAACCAAGCACTTTGGGCTGATAGGATCACAATTAAAAAATCTATCAACACATCCCCTTATTCTCTAGTTTATGGAAAAGAAGTTATGCTCCCGATACACATAGAAATACCAGCTTTAAAGTTGTTAGATCTAACTGGTACAGAAGAAGCAGAACCGATGGAAAATAGGTTGATTCAGCTCTTACAATTGGAAGAAAAGAAGGAACAAGCCTATGATCACTATCAAAAACATGCAGTTGCAATGAAGGGGTGGTTCGACAAAAAGATGACCTTAAGAAACTTCAAGGTAGGAGATCTAGTCCTGAAGTGGAATACTAAGAGGTCGAAACCAGGAAATCATGACAAGTTCGATACCTTCTGGGATGGCCCTTTCAAAATTATTGAAGAGAAGCAACACAATTCCTTCCAGCTAAAATATGAACAGGACAAGATCCTACCCATTCCTGTTAATGGTTTTCACCTAAAGCTATTTTACAAGTAATGGGTTCCGATCTATCCTTGTATATATTTTATTATTTTTCGTATGTATACCCTTGTGAATATGTTACTTTTTGTGAGCTTTTATTTTGATAAAAATGTCATGATAGCATGACTTTTGGGCATTCATGGCCTTATTTCAGGGAAAATATCATGATAGCATGACTTTTGGGCATTCATGGCCTTCTTTCAAGGAAAATGTCATGATAGCATGACTTTTGGGCATTCATGGCCTTCTTTCAGGGAAAATGTCATGATAGCATGACTTTTGGGCATTCATGGCCTTCTTTCAAGGAAAATGTCATGATAGCACAACTTTTGGGCATTCATGACCTTCTTTTAGGAAAATGTCATGATAGCATGACTTTTGGGTTTTCTTTATGTAACATGTTCCAAAATTATCATGATGCCATGTCAGATCTGACTTTTTGTACAACAGAGAGCCACGTCAGGTCCGATTTTCTATACAGCTAAAAGCCATGTCAGAACAATGATAAAAGCACATGCCTCGAGAACCTAAAAGGCACCATTCTTAAAAAATGAAAATCATACCCAATGATCAAATCAAGAGATGACGTTGTCTTATTGGCTCGGTACCACGGTGGTGGTTTTTTATTGGTCTAGAATAAAAATGGCAACTCGAGGTAGTTGAGATATTTTAAAGCTGGCACACTAACTAAAGCTCCCACCTGTATTTAAAATCTATTTTGAAATACGTGCTGCCCATTGCATTTAATCCACGTCACCTGAGCATTTTAATTGCATATATTTTTGGCATAAACATACACAGTGGGTTATTTTGAAAGAATTGTTTCACATTCCCTCTTCTCATTTTCTGCATCTTGCTACCTGAGTTCTGAAGTCCTTCTTGAGAGTTCTGTATTTTTAGATGACGTCCCTACGGCAGTATCACAATGACCACCTCTGTAGCTTTGGGCTCCACATCCAGGTTTTCAAAGAAGAAGAGGAGTTCAAGTGTTAAGGTAGACAACTTTGTAGATCCTGATGCCCACATAGCAGACACGAGGCTGACATGGAGAAGCCCTAGATAAATTTGCAAAGACATAGCCACCAGATTGGCCATAGATAGTTCACCTTCAAATCCAAGTAACTTCCCTTACTATTCGATGCTTTACTGGTACGTATGCCCTCATGTTCACCCTTGTCCAGAGTTAATTAGGGCAATGGCCACAATGTATGATGCAAAGAATAAGAGTGTAAAAAATTATAAGGGAGAAACACTTTTTACGATTGATCCAGACACAATTAGAGTGGTCTTCGCCCTAGGATATAAGCCACTAGTTCCTCCTATCTTGTTTGATCCAGCCAATTCTATGAAATTTTATCTGAATACTCCAAACATTAGGGCTTTTCTCCAACAGAATCTTGAAGGCGAACTCCCCAAAGGTTCCATCCCCCAATATCCCATTCCTTTGTCCAAATTTAAAAGCAAAACACTTTTCTCCATGCTGGCCATGATAGCAGGGTTAGAAGATGATTCTCAGGTTCATGGATGGCAGGTTGCAGTGGCACAGTGTATTTCCATCTATAAATTTTATGATAAAACATGCATGGATCCAAACAAAGTACCTCTTTTCTTTGATTGGCCATATTTTTTAGCTCAACAGCTACACCTGGGACTCTCAAAATTACACACAGAAGCTCCAGATGTTTTTAGATATTCTTCTTATTTGGTTTGGCTTTTCTTTTTCTTTCAATCAAAGCATTTGAAATCAATACCTGTAACTCAGAAATATGCACAAGGATAGATTTTGTGTGTATGTGAATGGACTCCACTCCTCTTGAGCAAGAATTCATACTATCAGTTCAATAGAGATTTTTTGGGCCCTTCTCTACAAATCGTGCTAGGACACACAACAAGAATTCCTAAAACAGTGGAGGAAACCCTGAGGCGCTCTCAAGCGGAAGAAGGGGATTTTTTGTACTGACCCAGGGGGTAATCATAAGGCTCTACGACTTCACAGGGAAGCCCTTCCTATTGCCTTACTACGTCACCAACCGACTTTTCGCCTTGGAGTATGTAAGGCAACAAGAGTTTATAAATTACACATTTGGGACTGGCACCCAAAAAACTCACACCTACCTTATGCCCTTCCAGTTCGAAGGAGTTATCATCTCAAAGAAGGGAGATCATCAAAAAATTACTAAAGTACTAAGAAATATGAAGTTGGTGGAGCTCCCGCAAAGGTGGAAATATGATCCTGACGATGTATTCGCTAAAAGGCAGGCCGCTCTGAACAAGAGTCCTTTCTAGCAATTTCATGCCTCTGATAGAGTCATTGAACAAAATCGAAATAATAATGAAGGACAGCCCCTGGAATGGCATGTGGAGAAAATGTAGCCTCTAGCTCCATGGCATGATTTTTACGAACACTTGGTGGACTATGACCCAAAGACTCATCCGGCCCACAACATCCCCACCAAAATAGTCAATAACATGAAGAAGAGAGGAGATGACTGGGATGCACCCAAGATTGAGGCTTGGTGGTAGATGCGATGCCATCATAATACTTTCTCCAGGTATGGGCTCAAAATAGATAACAAATTTTGTACCAAATATGATGAGCACCATAAGAATTGGTCTGTGACACTGTTCAATGAGGTCCCTCTCGAAATAGGTGGTATTTCCCCAAGAGTGTCTGTTCCAGATGCTGATAAAGAAAAAGGAAAGGAGGTCATGGTTGAACAACTAGGGGAAAAAAGAAGAAGCATAGGGTGTACATTCCACGTTCAGGATCAGACATAGAGTCTGAAGATATGGCTCCACTTGAATGGAAGAAGCCGACACCAATGTGAAGAAAGAGAAAAGTTGAACAAGGAAAAGTTGAGAGCCAAAAAAAGAGGAAGATACAAGAATCCTCTTCTAAACAATCTGAAGGAGAGGATCAAGAGAAACCAGAAGATGTAGAGGTTTTGAAGGAAACTTTGAAGGCGTATCAAAAAGTACGCACAAAGGTGAAGAAGGATCTGAACATATGCAAGAAGGAGAAGTTCAGCAAGAAGAACAAGTCATCGAGGAGCGTTCAGAAGCGCAGGTGGAAGAGCAAGTGGCGAAAGAAGCAGAGGGGCCCCTCAGAAAGAATATTTAAATTAGGAGCAGACTCTCCCGCTAATGCTAGATAGCGAGACATTTCCTATTTACAACACTTAGCGGAGGTTTATTCAGAGGAATCACTAGAAAAGGAAGGCTCCAATCCACAAAAGGAGCAGGAAAAATCCCCAATTAATCTTGATACTCCCTCCTCTTCCCCTCATCCTCATACAGATTCTCCTTCTCGATCAAAAGACAAAGAGGTTTCAAAATCATCCTCCTCCCATAATTCTCTACAAAGTTCTCCTCCTAGTACCCCAATCGGATCTCCCTCTCAGCAGATAGGCCTGGAATCCACCCTATCACATACTCCCTTTTCCCTTTCCACAAATCTGTTGGGCCTTCAGTCTTTACAAAGCACTTCCTCTACAAACAAATCTACCATCACCAAGATTAAAAGGATAAGGAAAGCCACAATGAATGTTGTGACATGGCTAAAGTCATGGAATCCTCCAAGTGACACTGATATGGCCCAAGTGCGAGAAGGGGCAGTTTTAGATCCAATCAATATGCAGAGGTCTACTATGAGGATGACTCCTCTAGTACAAAATCTAGAGAAACAAATGACTCTGGATGATTATCAGACTGAAATAATCACTGAAGACATGACTCAGCTACCGATGAATGATGAGTGGAGTAAGGCTCAGACCCACATGGGTACGATCTATTTGAATGTGGAGCATTACAAAGAGAAGTTCCTCAGAACAGAGCAGGCTCGACAATGATTGGAAGAGGCCTTCAACCAACAAAAAATTACCGAGAAGGCTCTCAAGAATGATGTTAAAAATTGGGAGCAGAAGTTCAAAGAGGTTGCATCCTTCCAGGAGAAAGCAGCCAAGGCCGAGGAGCAGGTACAGGCATTGCAAAAATAGGTAGAAGACCTGAATCAATAGTTATTGATAGCTTCAGAAAAGGTTCAGGGCTTCTCTAAAGAAAAAGTGATTGCAGTACGAAGAGAAAAACTCGTAGTGGTTAGCAAAATAGTCCTTAAGGCTAGACCCACCCTGGCTTATCTCTCCAAAGTAAACAATATGATGAGCCAGGTAGAAAAGGAGTTTGAAGCTTCAATTAAGCTCCTGAGACCGAGGGTGTCTATGGCTAACAAGATCCAGGTCCTGGAAAATAGTATGCAAGCAATAGCTGGCTACAGAGCTCAGGATGAAAGTTGGTCTCAAGAAAAATTAGTCACCAGGAACTTTTTCAAGAGGCATAAGCTAGTGACAACAATGGTGAAGATATTATAGGAGTTGAGGGTGGAGGTGAAGTCTATCTCTAAACATACCAGTATGGTTGAGGGTTATGGTATGCCTAGTTTTTGGGATGCTCAGTCTAACCTCTTGACGGAAGAGCAAATAAAGACAACTTGGCTAAATTTTTACAATGATGTATCTAAAATTAATGGATGGGAAGAACCTGTGCAAGAGGACCATATTTTTGGTATGGCTCAAAATATAACTCAAATGAATTCTAGTCTTAATGAGCTCTATCTGAAGTCTAAAATTTTATCTTACGATAAGATAGAAGAACTGGAATATTTGTATGCTACTTTCAAAGAGAAAGTGGATACAGATGAAGAAACCTGGAAAAAGGCCTGTGCCGCCTATAATGAAGCCATTCAATCTAAGGAGAAACAAGCAAAGGCCAAGAAGGTCCCAACAAGTAGTACAACATCTTCGGGACAAGGGGAGACAAATTTTGAAGAGGAATCTCCAGAGGAATGATTATTCCTAAGTTTGATTCTTTGTTTTTTGATGACTCTTGGTATCATTCCCTTTATTTCCCTTCCCTTTCTTCTTTTATATTTTTATATTTCTTTTTTTGACTTCATTGCCCAATGGATAAAGGCTCTAAGTTCTAACATTTAGTTAACAGAATTACCCCAAGAGGCACCAAGAATGTTGGTCAAAATGACAACATGCAGGGAAATAAAGGTATTCTCCTCAAAATTTAGCTAAGGAGAATCATCGCGATGGCGCAACATTTTGGAGGGCCAGCAATGAGCTAAGGAGAATCGTCATGATGGCATGACATTTTGGAGGGCCAACGGTGAGCTAAGGAGAATCGTCATGATGGTGCAACATTTTGGAGGGCCAACGAGCTAAGAAGAATTCATGATGGCATGACATTTTGGAGGCAGAGACAGCAATGAGGGCAAAGAAGAATTATCATGATGGCACGACATTTTGGAGGGCCAATGGTGAGCAAAGAAGAATTATCATGATGGCACGACATTTTGGAGGGCCAGTGGTGAGCAAAGAAGAATCGTCATGATGGCACAACATTTTGGAGGGCCAGTGGTGAGCAAAGAAGAATTGTCATGATGGCACGACATTTTGGAGGGCCAACAGACCACGATTTCTAAAAGAAGATGGAGAAGATCTTTGTAACAAAAATATCTTAACTTCTTTTAGTTAGGAGATTCATGATCTGAGAAATATCTCTGTAACAAGAAGATCGTGACATCTAATCAATCTGTTACTAGGATAAGCCTGTGGGCAATTTGTTGTAACAACTTTCAGTTTTCTGTTTATGTAAAACTCTATATATAGGATGAGCGACCTAAACACTAGGTCGGCTCTTAGGTGTTTACAAGGCTATGTATTCAGACTTCTGAAAGATAAATAGAGATCATCTATCTTGGTTCTGGGCTCAATTGGTGTACAAGTATGTATACGTTTGTTTATTGCTAATTTAGTCTTTGTTGAATGTACCATGCATTAATTCTTAAAGCTGAATTTTTGTGTTAAGCATTCTATAAGATCTGCAATTTACTTCACATAGAAACTGCTATAGAAATATACGTTGAATGATCTTAGCTTTCCATGCGTTGGTTATTATTATGTTTTTTTGCAAAATCTTGAAGTAGTCCTATGTTGTTGCTTAATATGTACCTTATTATCTCCTAGCTTTGGCTATATTTCCCCCTTTTATGCATTCCCTTCTCTCCCCCCTTTTTCCTATAAAAAACAAGGAACCAACCTTCTCTGGAGATTGAATCAGGAAAAATCTATTTTAGCCTGGTCTTTCAATGTTGACGAAGTCTTTGGCGCAAATTATTACCTAAGGCGGATTTCGTTCCAATAGTATGATCTTATAATAAAAATTCCTCTAGGGGGTCATAAAGGAAGTCTTGTGCTGATCAGTAGGATTGATCCTTATTTGGTTGTAGCCATAAAATCCATCCATGAGAGATATCATTTCATGGTATGCTATATAAACAACCAACGTATTGATTTTTGGGAGTGGTAAATTGTCTTTGGGATAAGCTTTATTTAAATTCCAAAAATTAGTGCATATGTGAATATCTCTGGTGGGCTTTGGTATTGGGACCATGTTGAACACCCATTTTGGGTAATCGATTGGTTGTATGAATCCTACATCAAGAATATTTTGGAGTTTATTTTTAACCATTGATGTAATTATGGGATGCATGCATCACAATTTTTGTTTGATAGGCTTGGCACCATCATCAAGTGTGAGACTATGAATGACTAATGATGGGTTGAACTCGAGCATGTCCATGTAGGACCATGTAAAAACATTGATGTACTACTTAAGAAAGGATGTAAAAAGAGTGCGCTCCTCTAAGGAGAGGTTTGTGGAAATTTTTATGATGTGGGAGGTGGTGGGATCATCATCAATGTCAATATTAATTATGTCCTCTACAAGCATGTAGAATCCATATTGGATTTGAGTAAGAAATGGGATGAGATGGAGGTCATCAATAGCCTCAGGTAAGTCAAACTCATCATCTAAATAAACATTTGTAGGGTTAATCCAAGGGATGTGATGTGGAGTATAAGGTGAGGGATCATTTGCGGCATGTAACATGGGTGGTGATGGCAAGAAATATTGTAATAAGGGCATAGGTGATATGTGAGTAAAGTTGATAAAGTTTGGATTAGGTGCATCTACTTGATCCAAATGAGAGGTGTAGAGAAGTGGGGTGAATAAATCTATAGAAACCATATTAACGAAAGTGGGCAAGATTTTGTAAGATAGATATTACGAGTACAAAGACTTAGAAGAATGTGAGAGGTATGTTTGATTCAATGAAGGATGTAAAACCATGAGTGAAGAGTGGTATTGAGTCGTAGAATAGGGTATCTACTAGCAATTACGTAACGGTATGTATGAATGTATGGGTAATGGAGATGAAGGTATAATGGCATGATCTGAGTGAGGAGAGCTGAGGAAAAGAGCAACAAATATATCAACTAGATCATCAATGACATAAGAAAATGTGGTATCATAGAATAGGAATTCTTGGAATAATGTACATGGTATGTTGATGGTGGAATGGGGGGAAGGACATTCATTGAGAATATTAATTTCAAGCTTGTGGTATGTAGGAATTGCTAAAGGATGAAGACTAAGGTCTCAAAGTTCATCTTCTATTGAGTGAATGGTTGTAAGCTGATAATTCAAACCAGATTTGTCCCTAGGCAGTTGAATGTATGGGTTAATAGGAATCCATAATCCCTGTTCATAATGTCCTAATCCAAAACCATACCAATAAAAATTTCAAATATAGCGTAAAGCAAAGTTTGGATTGGACATGTTCTCTAAAGTGCCATGAAAGCTAGATTGTGGTGGTGTGGGTATAATCATTGGGATTGATAATTCAAGGCCCACATAAATGAAATTCATACAATTATCAGGCAGACCGAGGGGGATGACTATACCTATAATAAATACTAAAGCAAAAGGGCAACCAAAGTCACGGATATATTGGATTGTGGGAGGATGCACATGAACATCATGAATATTGTAATCGTCGGTACTTGATTTGGTCATGAAAATGGATACTTGTGATGAGGTATAAGGTGGTGAAGTAGGGGATGAGTTGGAATCAAAGGAAGAAGAAGAAATTTGGGAGTCGTGTATGGTGTCATGAGGAGATTGGAATATTTTGGCATTGATATGGGTAGCTCATTGGTCCCAATCATGGTATTCAATAGTAATAGAAGGAACAAGATGAGCAACATGTGGAAATTATGATGTGGGGAAAGTGGAAGTCATGTTGTGAGGTGAGGTGAAAGACCAAGGTTGAGGATGGAATGGGAGTGGGGGAGTGTGAGGAGTTGGAAGAATGGGAGGATCTATAGAGGAAGAGAGATGGGATGGAGCAAGAGGCCACAAAGGAGGGGAGAAATGTGTGAAATAAATAAGGGGATCCATAGAAGGGGATGAATGAGAAGGGGTAGGAGGCCATACAAATGATTAATAGAAAGGTATGGATGAAGTAGAAGAATTTATAGAAGTGGATGATGGTGTGTGGGAAGTGGATGCATATGTGCACATCACTTATGGGTGGTGCAAGGATGATGAATGTGGTGGGGTGGAAGTGGATGTCTCCTCTTGATGTTGTAAAGGAGTAGGAATGACTCGAGTAGAGAATGATGAAGGTTTTGGTGGAAGATCTATGATATTATAGAATTTGAATGGATCATCATCGATGAGAATGCAATGGACTAGTCCATTATGAATGTACTTGAGACAATGGTGTAAGGTAGATAGGACACATTGCATATCGTGGATCCATGGATGTACAAGTAAGATATTATATTGCATCTCACCTTTAATGATATGTAATAAGGTAGGCATGGTTTTTGCACCCACTTGTATGGGCACAATGGTGGAACCTACTATGGGATGCATAGAACCTTCAAATGCTTGAAGATCGATGGAAGGTGTAGCTAGATGAGTATATGGAATGTGAATATGATGAAGGGTAGTAGTAGAGATGATGTTGATAGAAGAACCAGTAGAAATAAGCACACGCTTGTAAGTGATGTCAATTCGAAGCAAATAAAAGTAAATTTTTTGTTTTTTTGTGTGTTTTGATGATAGTACCCACTCTAATAACAAATAATAGGAATGGGTGGATGCTAAAACAAATAGGTATGTCATAGCATAGAACCTTATACAACATCCAAAGGTGCACAGAATAGAACTATGTGTCCAATGGACGAATGACAACCTAAATGGAATAAGGTACAACAAAATGGTATCCAAAGGGGGGAGACTCAAAATGCTCTAATGAGTCAAAATCCTCTTATGAAAAGAGGTCACACTATCAATGTGTTTCTACTGGCCCAACTAGGTGGTTGCTTAACCCTCACATTTAAAGCATGTATAGTAATGATCAGATGTACCCAATAATTATTTAAAAATCCCTATGGTAAAGGGGCTTTCTAAAACTACCTACTTTGAAGGTCCCTTTTGATGATTAAATCTGGAAAACCAATCTCAAGAGTAGGGGATATTTTGGTAATGAAGTCAGGAAATCCACTTCAAGGGGGCTACTATGGTGACAACAGGAGGGCAAGCAGGTGGAAGGAGATGAATTCCAATGTCACCAGTATTGAGTGGGAATTGGGAATGAAGTCTAATCTTACCACTATGTATGAAACATGAGTGTGTGGTGGTGAGTTAACTATTGATGGTATGAAAGTAATTCTAGATAAATGCCTTTTCAAAACATGCCAAATCTTGATACCTTTTGAAATTGAAATAAATCCTAGAAGGTTTGAAATAAATCATGATTAGATTCTTAAGAAATAGATTTGAAATCTATCTAAGTGTTTCAGAAAGATATTTGAAATCTATCTAGGTGCTTCAGAAAGAGATTTGATATTTTATATAATGATTTCTGAAATAAATTTGAAACCTGATTTTGTGTTTGTGGAAAGAGATTTGAAACCTAATATAATTCTTTTTGAAAGAGATTTAAAATCTAAGGTAGTGCTCATGAAAAAAAAATGAAATTTAACCTAATGCTTTTGAAAAGATATTTGAAATCTAACCTAAGTTCTTGTGTAAAGGATATTGGAAATCTAATATAATGCTTTTGAAAGAGATTTAAAATCTAAGGTAGTGCTTGTGAAAAAAAAATTGAAACTTAACCTAATGCTTTTGAAAAGAGATTTGAAATCTAATTAAAGTGCTTTTTGAAAGATATTTGAAATATGAGGTAGTTCTTGTGAAAAGAAATTTGAAATTTAACCTAATGCTTTTGAAAAGAGATTTGAAATCTAGTCTAAGTGCTTTTGTAAAGGAGATTTGACTAATCTAATGCTTTTGAAAGAGATTTAAAATATGAGGTAGTGCTTGTGAAAATAAATTTGAAATTTAACCTAATGATTTTGAAAAGATATTTGAAATTGAATCTAAGTGCTTTTGTAAAGGATATTTGAAATCTAACCTAGTGCTTTTGAAAGAGATTTAAAATTTAATCTAATGCTTGCAAGATGAATAAGAAATGATAACATGCTTCAAAAAATAAATAAAAATAGTCATTCTGAGTAAAATACTTGATGTCGAGTATACTGGATAATCCTACTTGTGTCTGTGTCATAAAAATTTGCAATGTGGAGAGGTATGCAAAGCAGTGTGTGAACCTTGCTAATCTAGGAAGTTCACATGGTAAATTGTGAACCTTACTGTCTAGACTATTCTGAGGTGGGAAGAAAAAAAATGAATCTAATGTAGTCCTAAGAAAGTATCCTACACAGAAAGTGTGAAATAAGCACAAAAAATTTGTAATGTCCCATAGAACTATGGAATTAGTGGTGAAAATGAGTATATCACAAAAACAACAAAAACTCTGACGTACTAAAGCCAACAGAAAAATACAACGAATGATATCACCTTGAGGATGTTGTGGCTAAAGGATATGTGACAAAAAGTGTGAGGGATAACAAATCCCAATGGTAAAAATAGGCTCTAGGCCTTCCCGACTTACTTTCTAGGCAATGTTATGCAAAACAAATAGATATCTCACTGTAGGAACCTATTCTAAATTAGTTTTGTAAGGTTCATGTGGAAGTGTACAAACCTATTTGGAGGTTCTCATGGTAGTGTGTGAACTGGACGTAGAAAGCTACAACTTCGTAGTAGAAGATCTAAAGTGTGTCTCAGGGTTGTTATGAAATCCCCTCTAGATTTACAGTACATGCAACATAGAAAATTAGACCATAAAATGAATTATATAGCAATGGAGCTAATCTAAAAAAAATTGTGGGGGTCCCATGTAGCATGCTAGAATGTAACACATGGAATTCACCATTTCAAAACAATGAAATATAGTTGAATGTTTTAATTGATTTTAAAGGGGTTACAACATGAGCTTCTCTCAAGAAATATTTTTCTATTTTCTCAATGTGAATGTGATGCATTCACTGATGTCTTCCAGTGCCCTCAATGTAGATGGGATTCTTGCATGTGAGCCATTTCTTGGGTGCTTGAATATATTCTTTTTACCTATTTGGGCCTACAAAAAGGTGTTAGTACATTTGGAGACCTATCTTTGATCAGATCCCATGTTTATGAAGAAAAATAATGCTAAAATAATTTGAAATATGATAAAAATAGAAAGTAGAGTTGCAAGAACTATAAAGAAAGGATACTTACCTAATTTGTATCTTTGGAGTTGCTATAGACCAGGTTCACATGGTAGTGCATGAACCTCTAGCTCAAGTTCACATGGTATTGTGTGAACCAAACTATTATCAACTATTTCTATGGATTTCTATCATAATGAGGTCCTGGTACTACTGCTTGATATATGATAGGTGCAAAAATGACAGAGAATAGTCTAAAGTGATTTTAGTAGAGTTTTGATAAGGAAACCAATAGAGCAAGAGGAAATTTCATGGTGAATATGACCATCTATTTATAGAGTTTGGTTAAGTCTATGGGGGGTGAGGTGTCCCCTATGAGGTAGCTTGTTGCACATGTGGATACTCGTGTGAAGTAATCCCTCACACATATGTGAGGATGAGAAGGAGGATGATTCATCTCTCCATATGTTGAAGAACATAATCTTATACTGAGAAGGGGGGTGAACAATATAAGACCATTTTTTCCTTTTTCTTTCCAAATAAATATATGCAATGTATAGATAGCAATATCAACATAAGTAGTCAAAGCAATGCATAAAACACCATACACAATAGAGACACCATAATTTACATGGTTCACCCAATGTGGGCTACTCCACGGAGAAAATATTTCACTAAAATTTCCTCAATCAACTTCTTGATAATCCTTTCCCTAGTACAATGTTTATGGACTTCTGTCCAAAGGAGATACTAATCCCCTATATCAAGTTCATGGATATCTATCCATAGGAGAACTCTTTCTCCTCTTCTCTGGCTAGTGATCCTCTAGAAGATAGTTGCCTCCTCTACACTATCTTGTGGATATCTCTCCACTAAATACTCTTGTCCCCACTCAAAATACTTGTCCTCACTACCCTGGCTAATGGATTTCTATCCACTAGAGACTACTGTCCTCTCTGCTCTATCATCTCCAAATATTTGTCTCAATTTTGTACTAAACATAGTCCTTAGGTCTAGTACAATTCTACTCAATCTCTATCCTGGTCTAGTACAAACCTATCCTCAAATATGCACCAAAATCTACTCTCAAATCTGCACTAAACATAGTCCTTCAGTCTAGCACAAATTTTTCCTTGATATTTATCTTCAAGCCTTACCTCAAAGCTTGACTCACTCTACTAGATCTACCCAAAACCTTAACTAAATGATTGAACAAATCAATCAACTCTTCTCACAAGTCTTCTCAAAGACTTGTCTCAAATCTATCTTGTAATCTTCCACAAAAGCTCACACTAATCTGTCCACAAGTCCTCTCTAGAACTTGTTCAATCTGCTCAATAAGTCCTTACTAGAACTTATCCAAATCTTCTCTCAATCTGTATTGTAAGCTTCCATAAAAGCTCACACCAATCTATCCACAAGTCCTCTCTAGAAGACTTACCTCAAATATGCTCAACAAGTCCACACAAAACTTGTTCAAATATTCTCAATAAGTCCACACAAAACTTGTCTAAATCTGCTCAACAAGTCCACACAAAACTTGTCTAAATATACTTAATAAGTCCACACAGAACTTATCTAAATTTGCTCAACAAGTCCACACAGAACTTATCCAAATTTTCTCAACAATTCCACACAGAATTTGTTCAAATCTGCTCAAAAATTCCACATAGAACTTGTCCAAATTTTCTCAACAAGTCCACACAGAACTTGTCTAAATCTGCTCAACAAGTCCACACAGAACTTGTCTAAATCTGCTCAACAAGTCCACACAAAACTTGTTCAAATCTGCTCAACAAGTCCACACAAAACTTGTCTAAATCTGCTCAACAAGTCCACACATAACTTGTCTAAATCTGCTCAAGTCCACACAGAACTTGTCCAAATATCATAGAAACATAAAGATAATTTTTAGAGACTCAATATTCTCTATACTCATCATAATGCTCAATAAATTTCAATCACTCTCTTAGAAACATAAGGAGAATTGTTAGAGACTCAATATGCTTCAAATTCAACACATTGCTTAATCACTTTCTCAACTCAATTCAAAAATATAGAATGGTTTATTTTATGGAATTTGAACAATCACTTCACACATCCACTTAACTAGGCTCAACCAACTTTACTCAACCAATCACTCAATGAAACACTCATTTCTCAAAAACCCTAGTCCAAGCATGTAAACACCAACTCAAAATATTTCCAACAATGCTCAGTAATAAATATCACATAACAATGATACTCATGATCTTTTCAAACCCTAGTTCAAGTTCTTTGCTCAACAACTCACTTCAACAACAATGCTTATAGCAATGATACTCAATCCCTAGTTCAAGTTCTTCACACCATCAATAGCTTCAACAACAATGCTAATTAAACAATGTTTCAATAACAAATCTTTATTCCATAAAACCTTGAAGCATTAACTCAAACATACTTAATAAGGAAACCCTAATCAAGTCCTTTTCACTCCAAACTTATTTTTCATAAAACCAACCAATCAACTTAACTATGGAAGAATGTGCTCATACATTTTTCTTTATGATAAGGAATAGACCTCACAAATCTACCTCAACCATAAACACTTCTTTTCCAAACTCAAGAAGGTTAGAAGATAAAATATTATTCCAATATTTCCTTAAAAGTATTCCTTGGACCAAAATATAATCAATGCCTTATTTCTTGCTTTTTTCAATTACACTCAACAAATCATACATAACAGAATACTTGGAAATACCTTATCAACTCCAATATTAGAAGAGTGACCAACACCCTATTATATCAACCACTCTTAAAATGATATCCACCACCATAGGATATTAACCACTCTTAATAATATTCAACACTATAGAATATCAACCAACCATTTTTCACTCCACACAAAACCTTTGAGCAAACAATATCAAAATTTAATTTTGCCAAAACTTATAACTCCCTTGCAACCTTCGAATCAAATAATAAACATGCAAAATTAATTTTTAAATTGCCCAACTAAACTTCCAAAAAATTTGGAGATCAAATATTCTGCATACCTTGTACTCCCCACAAAAATGGGATTCAACGTGACTCGATATGTTGTCTCCTCTAGCTAAGCACTAGGTTCTTGGGCACTCACCGCATGGCCTATGAAGGCCCATGTGAAGGAAGGATAAATACCTTCCTCTTATGCCTTCAACACTCCTCTTCTCATGTGAAAATCGCATTTTCTCTCTCCCTTAGTCGCAGCGTTGATTACTATGCTAGCACGATCTTCTAAGGCATGGTGAATATTAATGAGGTGGGTGCTCCCCCTTATATACTTGATTTGACATTCCTCCTCACATCGGTGCTTTTCGAAATTGGATTTTTGAATTTCAAATATAAAACCCACTCTAGGGTTTTAACCTTAACTTAAATTAATTTATAATTAATAAATTAATTAATTAATAATTAATTTAAATAACTTTTCAAGTTAAGTAAATTAACTAATAAATTAATTTATAATTGACTTTAAGCTTCCTTAGTATAATAAAATTATTATACTTTATTTTCCAATGGTTTTTATGAAAAACCTTTTTATTTTCTCCTTCAATGGTTTTAATGGAAAACCTTTTATTTTCTCCTTCAATGGTTTTAATGGAAAACCTTTTATTTTGCTCCATCAGGGTTTTAATGAAAAACCTTTTTGGTCATTCTTCATAAGACATTATGAAACTCTTTTGGAACCAATCAATTGCATTCCTTTTGACATCAATGACAACTCAACTTTGCTTACAAACTTGCTCAAATTGCCAACAATCTTCCCCTTTGTCATTGGTGGCAACCACTCTTTAAACATGCCAATACTAAAACTTTTTTTGCTCCCCTTGACTAAAATATCTCCCCCTTACTCAAATCTCTCCCCCTTTGACATCAATTACAAAAGGTCACCCTTGGGGCTCAGGGCTAATAATGAGTCTCTTAGCTTAGCCCCTCCCCCACCTCCTCTTGAAGTGGTTAATTATGGGGTGGGAGTATTTTTACTCCCAAAAAGCACTGTTATTTACCTTTATCCTCTTTCCTTCTAATCTAAACCTTCTGATTCCTTTGATTGTTCCTTTCCATGTCCATGTTCCTATCCATGTCCACATTCTTGTTCATGTTCCTGTTCCTGTTCCCATTCTTGTTCATAGCCATATTCTTGTTCCTGTTCTTTTTATTATTTATACTTGATTATGGAATATCTGCTCTACACCACTTTATTGTGTGATCATCATTATTGTACTTATAACACTTAATGTTATTATTCCTTGGAGGTGCAAATATCTTAGGATTTCTCCTAGTGAAGCCATATCCTCTTTTGTCATGAACCCTGTAATTCATTGCCTTGTGACCAAACTGATTACATGAGTAGCAATACCCATGGAAAAGTTGTCTATTCCCATATTCATGCCTTCCTTGTGTCTTGCACTATGAAACCATGTACCCAAACCTGTGACATGAAAAGCATCTTCCATTGAAGCCTCCTTGTCTTGACCTCATTGGTATCCTAGTCTCTCTTGACCTATTCTAATTTTTGTTCCATCTGTATCTTCTTTGTGCATTGTTCCTATTTTTGTTGAAATTTCTATTGTCCAACTCATCCTAAGATGTCTCACTTTCATTTACACTATCTTCTTCTTCTGAAGTTTCTTCTTTTGAAGTTTCTTCATAACTTGAGGTTGACTTTTCTTCTTGTTTCTTTTGAACTTGTTCAAATCCAAGACCTATTTTGCTTGATGTAGGCTTTTGTATGTTGATGAACTTATCCAAGTTCTTTGAGATATTTTTGAACCCTTTTAGCTTGAATTTGAAGTCTTCTAAATATTTTCTAAGTAGTGCCACTTCTTGTGCTAACTTTTCACATTCTAAGGTCTTTTCTTCTAACTTATCCTTGAACATTTTTGCCTTAGCCTTTGATTTTTCTAAATCCTCTATAAGCAATCTTCTCTCTTCATCACATTCTTGAAACTAAATTTCAAGTTTAGAGTGATGTTTTCTTACCTTCTTTACCATGTCAAGGGCATAAATAAGTTCTCCCTTGATATCATATCAATTCTCTTCTAAATATTCCTCTATTTGCTTACCTTTGTCCACATCTTTATTTTCTATTGACTTGTCTTCTATAGGATCATTTACTCATTCTTCTAATGCCATTAGAATATTCTCTTTTGGTCCTTCAAGTGTATCTTCATATTAATCATCACTAAAACTATAATCATCCCTTGTAAAACTATCTTCAAGATGTCCAAAGTTACCATTGAAAATTACTGGAGTCCTTTTCTTAACTTGTTCTTTTTCTTTAATCATTAAAATAACTTCATCTCTATCATTATCTGAAAGACTAGCATCACTATAACTTGAGTACTTACTTGCCTTATCCGCATAGTAGCTCCTCTTTTTCCTTTGAAATAACTTCTTTCCTTTTCTACTTTGTCCATCCTTGCTTTTATCTTGGTGTATGTATCTTTTCGATTCCCTATTTTTGTGATCCTGTTTTTCTTCACCATTGTTATTCTTGGATTCTTGACAATCTGTTGAAAAATGTCCATACTTTCCACAATTGAAACATTTAACAAATTTTAGATCTCTAGATTTTCTATAGTCTTTATCTCTTCTATCATAATTAGCTTCTTCCTCACTGGATGACTCATTGCTTGATTCTTGCTTCTTACCCTTTGTCTTTTTTATTGCTTTGAATGCTTCTTCCTTCTAGAGAATAGGATCTTTTGTTCTTATCTCAAATGCTATGAGCATATGTCTTTATTTTTCATTTTTTTTCAATTATTTAATATAGGAAACGTTCAGTTTAATTACATTCCAAATTTTTTCATTATGATTACAATTTTTTACTTAAAAAGATAAAAAATTTAAAGTGTTGAACCAAAAATAATGGGAAATCATCAGGAATGAGTGAGCTGAGGTTTAGCGGGTGCGGCGAGAGTGAGGGTTTGAATTTTTTGGGCAAGAATATCAGCCAAGGTCATCCTGTAGACCAGGGAAATACAGGAAAAAAGGAGAAGATTTGGATCTAGGGGGGGAGATATGTGAAACTCTTCAGACTGAGGAATATGGCAGTCTAGTTCTACAACAAATTTTCTCCCCCCAATTTAGTCCTAAAAAAACTAGGAGCACTGTGAAGTCTCCTATAGATTTTGGCAGTGAAAAAAGAAGAGGAAGAATATCAAATGTTGAGCATCAAAAAATTTAAATTGATAATGACATTGCCAATGGAAAATAGAGAACCTTGTTTCAACAGGTTATTTTGGGTTCTGAAGACAACAAATTAGGAAAACCCCCTTAAGGGAGGGGGAGAGGAAGAAATCCCAAAAAATCTAAATGAAGTTCCTCTCATGGAATGTGAGAGGCCTCAATGGCTTGCCCAAACACAGGGAAGTCAGTGCAATAAGAAATCAAGTGAATCCAACTATTATCATGTTGCAAGAAACAAAAACTGATGAGATTCGATCAAAAAAAGTAGCAAAAAAAATCTAGAATCAAGGGAAGATAGTTTGCAAATCAGCCAGAGGAGTTTCTGGAGGCCTTATGAATTTTTGGGATCCCCAGATAGTATAAAGCACCATTATTCAAAAATATGATAGGGTTCTTAGTGTTTTATTTAAGGAAATAAACATCAACAAGTCGTGGATCCTTTCAAATATTTATAGCCTGACTTCAATTCAAGGGAGAGCTATACTATGGAAGTACTTAGGCAATCTGAGTGAAATATTCCATAATGTCCCCTAGATTCTGACTGGGGATTTTAACACTCCTCTTTACCCTTAAGACAAAATGGGTGGAAATGGACCACCTATCAGGAGCATGGATGAGTTCAATGACTTTGTGAACTCCAACATGTTGATGGATGTAAAACTTAGAGGAGCGAATTATACCTAGATAAATCGGTGGATAGGGTGTCATCTCATTCAATAAATGCTTGACAAGTTTTTCTATCAAAGGAGGCTACAACTCTTTTCGGTGATTCTACCCTATAAGCCCTCCCTAAAATTGCCTCTGATCATAATACCATTTTTTTGGAGATCCCTAACTCTCTGTCCTTCAAGAAACATTTCATATTTCAATCTATGTGGATCAAACATTCCAGTTTTAGAGATAACTTAATTCAGTGGTGGCAGCATCCTGTCAGGGATAGTGCAGTTTTTAAACTTGCTAGCAAATTAAAGTTTGTTAAGGAAAAGCTTCAAAATTGGAACAAAGAGGTCTTTGGTAACCTCTTTGAAAATAAAAAATAGGTTGTTGAAAGTTTGAAGATAATTTATCAGAGGATTCAACATGGTGATGCTAATGAAACTACTAGGCAGGAGGAACGGACAAAACTAGCAGAGTTTCATAACATTTTGGTCTATGAGGAAATCTATTGGAGGTAAAAATCAAGGGCTCTTTGGTTGAAATATGGAGATTCAAATTCCAAGTTTTTTCACATCACCATGCTTAGAAACAAAATCAATAACAAGATAAAAAATTTAAAAAAATTAGATGGTTCTATTACTCAGGACTTAACAGAAATAAAAAAGGAGGCAATAACTTATTTCAATTCTATCCTTGGTCAGGAATCGCAGTGCAATTAGGAGGCCAAAGATATTCTCTTGCAATACATTCCTAGCATAATAAATGAGGATATAAACCTTAAGCTTTTAGCTCCCTTTTTTGATGAGGAAATTAAGGAAGCCTTGTTTAGCATGGAGCCAGACAAAGCCCCGGGACCCGATGGCTTTCCCCCTCATTTCTATCAAGATTTTTGGGACATCATAAGTGAGGATGTAATTTCTACTATCATAGAATTCCAAGCAAGCAATCATATCCCAAAAGGTCTCAACTCTACTTTTATTTCTCTAATTCCTAAGAAGCAAACCCCTGAATCTATGGCTGACTTCAGGCCAATCAATCTGTGTAATATTTCTTACAAGATCCTAACTAAAGCCATTGCAAATAGAATGAGATATGTTATGCCCCGCATCATAGATCCATGCC
Source organism: Wollemia nobilis (assembly GCA_028583015.1). Lineage (NCBI taxonomy): Eukaryota > Viridiplantae > Streptophyta > Pinopsida > Araucariales > Araucariaceae > Wollemia > Wollemia nobilis. The sequence goes on from JAQPPZ010000521.1 coordinate 20,743,961, forward strand.
AGGGAAGATCTATCCAAAGCAAGTCAATATTGGATGGATTTATCACAGTTCATGAAGCTCTGCACTCTGCTCATAAGACTAATAGGTCTATTTTTGCCCTCAAGCTTGATATGAACAAAGCATTTGATAGGCTAAATTGGGACTTTCTGATTGCTATCCTCCTTAAGTTTGGTTTTCACCACAAATGGGTTAATTTTATCAAAGAATGCATTTCTAAAGCATGGTTCTCGATTTTGGTTAATGGAACAACTGTTGGTTACTTTCAAAGTCGTAGAGGAATTTGGTAGGGGGACCCTATCAGCCCCATGTTATTCATCATTGTGGCAGAAGCTTTAGGCATAACCATAAAAAATTCTTGCAGTTCAAGGCTAATATCAGGAATCAAGGCAACATCTCTCACTAGGGATATTTCTCACCAACAATTATTCGATGATACCATTCTATTGTCTAAGGCTTCGGTGGTTGAGGCCAAAAGAATTAAATTTATCCTACAACTCTATGAGGATGTTGTTGGTCAGAAAGTTAATTTCAGTAAAATAAAGTTATATTTCTTGAACACCCTCATTCAGAGGCAAGGAATGATTGTAGAAATTTTAGGGTGTGATATAGAAAACCTCCCCACTTTGTATCTTGGTCTCCCTCTTTTCATTGGTTCTTCAAGAGAGTCAATGTGGGACAGGGTTATTGAAAGAATTCAAAAAAAACTTTTTGGATGGAAAGGTCATCTTCTATATCAAGTAGGAAATTTGACCCTCACTAAGGCCTCTCTTTAGAGCATTCCAGTCTATTTCCTCTCCATTTTCAAAGCCCCTATGAAGGTTTTCCAAAAAATTGAGAAACTCCAAAAAGAATTTTTATGGACGGGATCAGAGGAGAAAAAAAGGATACACCTTGTAGGATGGACCAAAGTGTGCAGACCCAGGGAGGGCTTAGGTCTGAGGAGAATTTTTCATATGAGTTTATATTTACTATTTAATTAGGCATGGCACCTCATTTCTAGTGATTAAAATGAATGGACAGCTATCATCAAATGAAAGTATCTTCAAAATATGGAATTTCTAAGTGACTCAGTTCCAATCAGAGGTTCTAATTTTTGGAAAGCAATTCTCAATTGTAAGGAAATCATCAAAAAAGGTTTAAGATGGGTTTTAGGAAATGGTGAGAGGATAAATTGTTGGAATGATAGGTGGTCTAAGGATGAACCACTGATGTGTAATAACCCTCCCTATCTAGTTCTCTAGGGGTTTGCCAATTCTTAACCTTTTTCATGAATTTTTAATATACAAAATCACAAACATAGAGCAATCTAGAATTCTCGAAAATATTGCTTTATTCTTATATTAAAACTCAGGCACAAATTACAATGCAAATACCTCAAATGTTGATGAAACCCTAGCTGCTTTGTACTCTATAAATGATGATGAAGGCTCAGCCCTTCTGATGTGAATACTGTGTGGTGTCCCAGCTCCAAATATTCCCTATATAATCTCTGAATGACCTTGTGTGGTAACCCAACTTCAGAAGTCTTTAAAACTGAAGTCCAACTACAATCCCTGTGTGGAAATGCCTAGATTGACCTAAGGGTAATCTTGCAACCCCAAAGCCAATGTCCCTATAAGAGGTTGTCGTCTCTCACAAGCTCTAGAATCTCTGTAAATGGCTCTGCCAGAGTCCTCTAAAAAACTAGAGAAAAAAATAATAATATTCGCATATCTCCAAATGAACTCAAAACCTCCTTTTATCTCCTCCATAGGTCGACCTAGGGTTAGGTCACTTTTAGGGTGAGCAAATATAATTTTATCAATTTTTTTAATTCCACCTTATTTCTCCTTAATTTATTCACCCCCTTATGCCTAGGCTTAATGACTTTTTAAGTCATCACTTAAAATGGCCCCTTTTAAGTATAAAATGATTTTATAATAAAATTAAGTCATTGACTTTACAAAATTAATAATCACTTTATTAATTTTATCTTCGACCATTAAAATTTCCAACCTCTTACCTTTCGAATTAAAATTTGTGAATGGTTTTGGACACCCATTTCACTGAAGAATATCACTGTACTGTCTATTGTCCACCGAAACCCTAAAAACGGACATGGCTAAAAATAGTAACTCTGACCAAAAAAATCTCTGAATGAGCCCAACGACCATCAATCAATAGCTCTCTGGGTATTGACAAAGATTCTGATATCTCCAATGGCTCCCCTCCATCTGACTTAGCCTACGGGAGCTCATGTATAGGCTAATATGCTCTACACCTGACTGCGTAGAAAAGGGGAAATTACATAACGCAATATCCTAACTTAGCCTAAATCAGAGATATCACGGAAGAACTCATTGGCAAAAAATTATTTTATTATATGGTTGAGGACAGAGGTAGAATGAAGTGGAAACAAATAAGGATTTAGGGATTTCAAGCAGAATCAAATGATCTTTGTAACATTCTCGAGCAACAGTTTATCCCCATGAGACCCAAGGAAGATCAAGTGACATGGGCTCCTATGGAAAATGGGCAGTTCACTGTTAAATCAGCTTACAAGCTTCTGCTTGATGACGAGGATTTTGTCCTCCAAAAGGACTTAGTTTGGATAAAAAAATTAATTCCAAAAATTGCAATCTTTTCATTGTTGGTTATCCAAGGAAGAATTCTAGCCATTGATAATATGATGCGTAAAGGTATTTGTATCACTAATCGTTGTTATCTATGCAGGGCTAATTGGGAGACCATTTATCACATTTTCCTTGAGTGCCTTTTTTCCTTGATTGTCCTAAGTGGTGTTTTTTAGGCCTTCAATATTTCCTGGGTTAAACCAGCCACCGTACTTGATTTTTTCGTCCAGTGGCCTTGCCCCTTTTCAATCCAAATACTTAGATACATGTGGAAAATTTGTCTCAATCACTATATTTGGCATGTGTGGTTAGAAAGGAACCATAGAGTCTTTAATGAGTCTATCTATGATCATCAAACTATCATTGTCAAGATCCTATACTTTGCCAATGAGAATGTGAACCTTATCCCTTTTGATAGTTGTAAACCTCATCTATAGGAGATCATGATTGCTCAATATTTAAGCTTAACCTTGTTATATGAGTCTATGCCTAGGGTAGTCAACCCCAAAGCCAATATTAAGTGGTCCCCACCTCCTACGGGTTGGTTTAAGCTTAATTTTTATAGAGCAGCAAACGATAATCCTGGCAGAGCAGGCACTGGTGGCATTGTGCGAGATCATAATGAGAATATGATGCTTACGTTTTCTAAATATTTGGAAACAAGGACAAACAACAAAGTTAAAGCTAGAGCTATGTGGAGAGGCTTTCAAATGACTCAATACTTAGAAGGTAATTTGATCATAGAAGGAGACTCTATGCATGTTATAAATCTCATTAATAATTGGAAAACACCTCCTTGGAGGATTAAAACAATTTTTGAAGAGGCTATGATCCTTTTCCAGGGAATACAGGACATAAAAGCCCAACATGTCTTTCGGGAAGCTAACAAAGTTGTTGATAAGCTAGCCAATTTGGGTGTCGATGGTGATGGACTTTTCAAATGGGAACAAGATGCCCCGAGTAAAGTATAGGATCTTATTCAACAAGAATGCCAAGAATGATAGTCAAATTTACCAACAGATAAGGCACTATAAGTTTGAAGGCTATGAGTATTCCCATATCTTTTTTGAAATGGACTCACAATAAAAATTATCCGAGCTATTAGTCTTGGTGGATGCTACTTGGAAATACCACAAAGACTAATGGGGATAGTCACATGTTAGATAAAATGGCTCCTAGTCATCTTAGTAATTTGAGTTTAGTTGAAAATCACAGCGCAGGAAAGAAATGGTAATATAAGACTTCAAACCAGAGCCACGTGGACCACCAGATAGCCATCGCCATAAATCTAGCCAGTAGGTTCACTTCTCCAAGGTTGATTGGCCAAGACGGGATGTGGTCCCAAAGCATGTCATATACAGAAGAAAGCAATTACCAAAGAATTATTAAGAGTAACTGTCAATACAGAGCTTGTGGAAGTTTTTTCAGTACTTTGCTATGTGTGTCTGTAGCTTTTTGTTTCTCCACTGTTTCAAGGAAGGGATCTGTGTTTGTTTCTTTTTTTGTAATTATGATGCAGGTGTGTTTTCTCGGGGTATACCCAAAATGTTGTATGGGAAGTTTATTTTTGATAACAGGCTATGTGCCTTATCGGATGTAATGGATTTGGCGGCATGTAGATTTTACATATATAGGATCCTTAGTAAGGACATGTTCATCAACATCCCTAGGCTGATTTTTGTAAAAGTTTTTGGGTCAACCTGTAAAATTTGATATTAATGCTATAGTATCTTATCTACCAAAAACAAAAATGTTATGAGCATACCAAGCAACATATCTCCTGTCAAAGTATCACTATTGACGTTTCTATAGCAGAAACCTTTTCACTGAATATTTTTGGAAGAGTTCTTAATATTTTATCACAAACATTAGATTCATCAATCTTCATTCCAAGTCCTTTCATATCATTAAAAACCTCATCAATTCAAAGTATATAAGCACTAATGTTTTCTTCATTATTTATTCTTAATTCTTTAAATTGTCCTTTGAGATTTTGTATCTTTGCTTTCTTGACACCTTTATCTCCTTCATATATATTTTGCAGCTTATCCCACATTTCTTTTGTAGTTTGATAATGCATAACTTTCATAGACTCTATTCTATGAAAACCTCTCAAAAGTGCATTCATTGCTTTTGAATTGTAATGTTGTAGGAGCTTACCTTCCTTATCTATAGGAGGATTAATCAAGGGATCATATCCAAATTCAAATGCTTCCCAAATTTCATTGCCAAGTGCCATAAAGTAAATCTTCATCACCATACTCCAATATATATAGTCACTGCCATCAAATATTGGTACTAAATTATTTGAGAACACATCTCTAGAATCCATTGTGTTCTTGTCAACTTCTCCTTCAAGTTTTTAAACTCTTCTGAAGGAACCTTCTCTGATACCAATTGAAGAACACAAGCTTATACTGATAGGGGGGGTGAACAGTATAAGACCATTTTTTCCTTTTTCTTTACAAATCAATATATGCAATGTATAGATAGCAATATCAACATTAGTAATAAAAGAAATGCATAAAACACCACACACAATAGATACACCAAAATTTACATGATTCACCCAATGTGGGCACTCTACAGAGAGAATATTTCACTAAAATTTCCTCAATCAACTTCTTGGGAATCCTTTCCCTATTACAATATTTATGGACCTTTGTCCAAAGGAGATACTAATCCCCTATATCAAGTTTGTGGATCTCTATCCATAGGAGAACTCTTTCTCCTCTTCTTTGGTTGGTGATCCTCTAGAAGATAACTGCCTCCTTTGCATTGGCTTGTGGATATCTCTCCACTGAATACTCTTATCCCCACTCAAAATACTTGTCCTCACTACCCTGGCTAATGGATCTCTATCCACTAGAGACTATTGTCCTATATGCTCCATCACCTCTAAAGCTCTATCTCAAGTTTGTACTAAACACAGTCCTTCAATCTAGTACAACTCTACTCAATCTGTCTTTGGTATTGTACAAACATGTCCTCAAATATACACCAAAATTTGCTCTCAAATATGCACTAAAAATAGTCCTTTGGTCTAGCACAAATCTATCCTCTATCTCTATCTTCAAGCCTTACCTCAAAGCTTGACTCAACTCTGCTGGATCTGCCCCAAACCTTAACTCAAGGTTTGAACAAATCAATCAACTCTTCTCACAAGTCTTCTCAAATACTTGTATCAAATCTATCTTGTAATATTCTACAAAAGCTCACACTAATCTATCCACAAGTCCTCTCTAGAACTTGTTCGATCTAATCAATAAGTCCTTACTAGAAATTATCCAAATTTTCTCTCAATCTGTATTGTAAGCTTCCACAAAATCTCACACCAATATTTCCATAAGTCCTCTCTAGAAGACTTACCTCAAATCTGCTCAACAAGTCCACACAAAACTAGTTCAAATCTTCTCAAGTCCACACAGAACTTGTTTAAATCTGCTCAACAATTCCACACAAAACTTGTCTAAATCTGCTCAACAAGTCCACACATAACTTGTCTAAATCTGCTCAACAAGTCCACACAGAACTGATCCAAATCTGCTCAACAAGTCCACAGAGAACTTGTTCAAATCTACTCAACAAGTCCACACAGAACTTGTCCAAATCTTCTCAACAAGTCCACATAGAACTTGTCTAAATATGCTCAATAATTCCACATAGAACTTGTTCAAATATGCTCAACAAGTGCACATAGAACTTATCTAAATCTGCTCAACAAGTCCACACAAAACTTGTCTAAATCTACTCAAAAAGTCCATGCAAAACTTGTCCAAATATCATAGAAACATAAATATAATTGTTAGAGACTCAATATGCTCTATACTCATCACAATTCTCAATCACTTTCAATCACTCTCTTAGAAACATAAGGAGAATTGTTAGAGACTCAATATGCTTCAAATTCAACTCAATTCTCAATCACTTTCTCAACTCAATTTAGAAATATAGAATGGTTTGTTTTATGTAATTTGAATAATCACTTCACACATCCACTTAACTAGGCTCAACCAAATCTACTCAACCAATCACTCAATGAAACACTCCTTTCTCACAAACCCTAGTCCAAGCATGTAAAAACCAACTCAAAATATTCCCAACAATGCTCAGTAATAAATCTCACATAACAATGATACTCAAGATCTTTTCAAACCCTAGTTCAAGCTCTTTGATAAAAAACTCACTTCAACAACAATGCTTATAGCAATGATACTCAAACCCTAGTTCAAGTTCTTCACACCATCAATAGCGTCAACAACAATGCTAATCAAATAAGGTTTCAATAACAACTCTTTATTCCATAAAACCTTGAAGCATTAACTCAAACATACTTAATAAGGAAACCCTAATCAAGTCCTTTTCACTCCAAACTTATTTTTCAGAAAACCAACCAATCAACTTAACTATAGAAGAATGTTCTCATACGTTTTTCTTGATGATAAGGAATAGACCTCACAAATCTGCCTCAACCATAAACACTTCTTCTCCAAACTCAAGAAGGTTAGAAGACAAAATATTATTCCAATATTTCCTTAAAGATATTCCTTGGACCAAACTATAATCAATGCCTTATTTATTCATTTTTCAATTACACTCAACAAATAATACATGACAGAATACTTGGAAATACCTTATCAACTCCAATATTAGAATGGTGACCAACACCCTAATATATCAACCACTCTTAAAATAATATCCACCACCATAGGATATTAACCACTCTTAATAATATTCAACACTATAGAATATCAACCAAACACTTTTCACTCCACACAAAACCTTTGAGAAAACAATATTAAAATTTTAATCTTGCCAAAACTTATAACTCCCTTGCAACCTTAGAATAAAATAATAAACATGCAAAATTAATTATTAAATTGCCTAACTAAACTTCCAATAATTTTGGAGATCAAATATTCTGCATACCTTGTACTCCCCACAAAAATGGGATTCGACGTGACTCGATCCGTCGTCTCCTCTAGCCTAAGCACTAGGCGCTTGGGCACTCACCGTGTGGGCTACGAAGGCCCATGTGAAGGAAGGATAAGAACCTTCCTCTTATGCCTTCAACACTCCTCCTCTTCTCACATGAAAATCATGTTTTCTCTCTCCCTTGGTCACAACACTGATTACTATGCTCGCATGATCTTCTAAGGCATGGTGAATATTAATGAGGTGGGTGCTCCCCATTATATACTTGATTTGACATTCCTCCTCACGTTGACACTTTTCAAAATTAGATTTTTGAATTTTAAATCTGAAACCCACTCTAGGGTTTTAACCTTAACTTAAATTAATTAATAATTAATTTAAATAACTTTTCAAGTTAAGTAAATTAACTAATAAATTAATTTAAAATTAATTTATAATTGACTTTAAGCTTCCTTAGTATAATAAAATTATTATACTTTATTTTCCAATGGTTTTTATGAAAAACCTTTTATTTTCTCCTTCAATGGTTTTAATTGGAAACCTTTTATTTTCTCCTTCAATGGTTTTAATGGAAAACCTTTTATTTTGCTTTGTCAGGATTTTAATGAAAAACCTTTTTGGTCATGCTTCATAAGACATTATGAAACTCTTTTGGAACCAATCAATTGCATTCCTTTTGACATCAATGACAACTCAACTTTGCTTACAAATTTGATCAAATTGCCAACATATTTTTGGGAGATATATTTAAAATATCCCTTTTTGGTGAGTGTGTGCACATATGTGTGAGTACAAATATCCTTTTAGGATAAGGGTGCACACATGTGTGAGTCCTAGTTAATTATGAACCCTAGCTAGGTTAGCCCTAGGTTAGGTGGATGAGGTGGTAGGTTAGGGCTTAATTAGGGTTTGGGTGCTAATTAAACCTGATTAGCCTTTATTAATGACAAAGTGCTTTCTAACCATGGTGAGGGTTGACCAGGGTTGAATGTTTGAAGGTGGTTGCATGGGGACTGTGATTAAGTGTAGGAAAGGTCTGAGATAGCCCAAGGAACTTAGAATAATGAGTTATGAAATGGAGTGATGAATGGTATTTTTAAGTCAATTTATACAACTTTTGAGGGTTTTACAAATTGATTGGTCGTAATGGTGTAGAACGTGAAATGTGTAATATTTTGGTGTCTACACTTAGATTTGAAAGGCTCTAGATTTACTTGGAGTAACAGGTGTGTGGGTGATCAACTTATTCTTATCAGGCTAGACAATATGCTTGTTTCAAAATAAGGTTTGCCTTTCCTGGGAGATACATCTTTGGTCTTCCTTCCTAAAGTTGGATCAGACCATAATCCACTCTGGCTAGAATCTCCTTCAAAATTTAAGTTTTTTTCCAACTCATTTAGGTTTGAGGCCATGTGGTGTCATCACCCTAATTTGGAAGCAAAAGTTAAGGAATGGTGGTCAATTGAGGTGTCAGTTAAAGATATCTCAAAAGTATCCAATAATATTAAACTAATTAAAATCGTATTAAAAATTTGGAATAAGGAGATTTTGGGGCATATCTTCAAAAAGAAATAAAACCTCAAAGGTCAACTAAAAGACTTAGAATATAGAAGGAGAGGGACTCTCTATTGATACTAGGCAAAAGGAGAAGGAGAACATTGCTTAGGATGTTTTCCTCAGACTTGCGTCTATATTGCTTGTTGATTATAATCTCTAAAGTCATTTTTTCTACTACAACTATGGTTAATTTATTCTATTAATTTGGATTTTTAACTTAGAAAAAATTGGAATGCTTCATATTTGTATGTATGCTTATGGGAATTCTATTTTTGTTAGTTAAAGCATTGATCTTATTTTGTTAACTTGGATAATTAGTGCTCTTGATGTTTGGAATAATTCTTTAAGTATGCCATAGCTTTTGATGTTAAGGATTGTCAAGTCTTGAATGTTGTTAGTCCTAAGCCTTGTTGCCAGAAGTTAAGCTATGAGAAGATTCTTTATAGATTCTTAAGCTATTAGCTTCATCCTTCCATCATTAATCCATTCATTTCTTATCCTTCCATATCTATCCCTAAGATTTCATTACTTTTGAGCTAAAAAGAGAACATTTATTAAGTTGACAAAGGTTTACCAGCCTACTTTGGAGGTTGAATAAAAGCAATTTGATTCTTCCAATTTTTAGATTGAGCTATGTCTAGTGGGTGCTCACCTTCAAAATCCTTTTGATAATAGTCACATTTCAAGGTTCAACCTTGATGTCAAATCGGTACCCAACACTCCTCTCATAACTTTTGCTTAGGCTTTACTTCTAACCAATCAACTCATCTTCTTGGAAATATGCTCAATGTTTTCTAATAGGTTCTCTCAGGGACTTCTTTATTTATCTAAATGTACCAAAATTCATCTCAAAGCTTCAACTGGGTCTTCACATGCATATTCTCCTCATAGTCTTTGTATTTATTCGTGATTACTTTTTCTATGCTCCTTGAGGCTTCATATTTTTTCTTGAGTGCTTTGGCTCTCCTCCTTGATGTTTTGTCTCTGGCTCCTTAGCACTCCAATGTTCTTTGGTTTTCTTGATGCTTCATCTCTAGCTCCTTAGTTTTTCCTCTAACTATCCCTTCATTATGTTTTACTTGCTTTTTTGTATTCAATTGTAGATAATATATCTTTTCAACATGGACATTTTTTGGATTTTAAATTTATATTTGTTGTTTTTCTCTTGGTTTTTGGCTTGTATTCCTTATTAGCATGACTCAATTTGAAGGATGTCTTATCCCTCTCATGGGAGAATAAAAATAATGATAGCCTTACTCAATCGAGGTAATATCATGGAGGCTAACACCTTGATCATTGTAGGCATAATCCATTATATGGATTTCAAGATAGACCCAAACAAAAATATGGGAGAGATGTGTGAAGTATATAATAATTATCATCATAACATGAATGTTGCTTCATTAAACAACCAATTGCATGGAGAGACATGGATTTAAAAGCATCCTATATATGAAAAATAGGTCCATGGTATTTATGTAACTAAGAAAATCCTAAAATAAGATAATATTTAACTCCCAGATCAACAAAGGATAAATCGCATTTCTAAAATGTAATATGTTTGAGAAAAATAGATGAATCTTAATATGCAAGGGATTATTTTCCACATAAACATGAGGTAAAAGTTCTTGAATTTTTTTCCCAAAATATAAACAAGACAAAAGGTGATGAAGCATCTCAAATCCCAAGCAACAACCTGATTGCATTAGAAATCTAAGGTTCATGTTTAAATATTTTACCAATAAATAATATTCATGGTTACTCTATGGGAGAGGATATTGTTGATTCTTTTATGCAGAGCACTTAAAATATGAGTATAACTCTTATGAATTTATAAATATATGTGGAGGTTATTGAGAGTGCAATCTAATGAGATAAAAGAATTTTATTAATTTCCATAGACAACCAAATAAGGCCAATGGGACTCATGAAAAATATTTGTTACAATGCACTATAGTAACCACAAGATACACAAAAATAAGCTAATCTAGAGTAAAGAAACTAAGGTAAGCTATACTAAAATTTAATAATTATTATAGCACTAAATTACAACTTCAAATATTGGACCTAAAATGGTTAAAGCCAAACATGGCTAAAATTAATGATCAAGAGAAAGCCAACAATCAAGGTAAAAGAGATATTATCATATCCCACCTTTTCAGGACTCAATTATGAAATAGACTTTACATTGAATCATGTTTCAATACTTTGTGGTTATGCAATATTTATACTAATTTACCTTTGATAAATATGGTATTACTGATGTATCATCGATTCCCAGGACCAGGTACACTCATGGGTGGAAGAGTTAGATCGACTATCGATAATGAGGTACTTGAAAGGAAAAATGATGATTAAGATAGCTTAGGATAACATAAACAACTACCCTCATATAGGTATGCATTCTTACTTTTGGGGTGATCATCAACAATCCAACCATCCTTAGCTAGAAGCTAGTAACCTAGAAGTTACCATAAGACTTCAACTAGGATAGGCGATTGGATTTACGAGACACCCACCTTGTTTTATGCACTTGATTGCTCATATGTGTTGTGTAAATAGGTTTGGTAAATAATCCCTTTCAAAAAGGATTAATAGATATAGAGGTTCTATTAATCCTTTGCCCACTTAAATACCATACTAATGCTTAATATTAGTATAGGTATTTTATTGGAATTAATCAAATAGGAAAATGATTAATGGCTTTTATGGTTTGAATTAAATTGGATTCAATATTGTAAAAATTAATAATTTAAAAGTTTATATTTAATTCTCTTCTTTACCCTTTTTAGTATATAAAGTAGATAAAGAAATAATAGATTTATCTTTATAAAAAGAAATGAGTAACTTCATCTTTCATAAATTAGATAAAGAAAAAGAATAACTTATCTATTTCAAATTAGATAAAGAAAGGTATAACATTATCTTTTATAAATAAAACAATAAATGGTTTTTAGTGAGTAAGATATTTTAAAAAGGGAAGAACTATTTTAAATTTAAATATCTCTTTTTTGGCTGCCTTGGGTAAGCATGGTATTATGCTTGGTAGATAGCTTTTATGTCAAATTGAACTTTGGAGGATTTGGGTGTATGATTTTTCATGTTAAGAGTGTCAAGAAAAGGAAGAAGGAGGATTCTTCCTTTTTGGAGACTAAAATAATTGAAGCAAGGAAAAAGTGAGCTAACCATTGAAGGAGAATATCATTTACAAGGAGAATCAGGTTAGGAAATTTCTCTCATTTAGTTTTAATATATTTTTGCTTTACTTTTAAAATCCTTAGAAAGTGTCACAATGATTTCATGTCACAGTAATCGGTCCTAATGGCCTACATTTTCTAGCAAGGAAATATAGCTTTCCCTTCTATATCATTTTATTTTAAAAAATCTTATGATGGTCGACCTACATCCTTTTATTATTAGAGGCTTGTGTTTAACTATGGGGGTTTTTAATTTAAGCTATGCTTTCATAAACCTTTATAAATATTTTATTTATTTGACCTGCATCAATCATGGTCATTCTCTTTTTAAGTTTGATTCATGAGGTCATACACTATTTAATGGAGGTGTAGTTAAGTGGATTAACATCCTATTTGGTGTGTTTAATTCCTTCTATCCTATTTAGAAACCTATAACCAATCCCTCCTCTACTTTGTTCCTCATGTTGATGGGGGATGTTTAAAAATTTGAGTCATTCCTTATAAACACTTCCTAAGAACTCTACCATGAAGTACTAAGCTTCGAAGACTGAGTAGTTGTCTCTAAATCATTCAATATTGAAGTCAATGGTTGTTTTATTAAGATAAGTAGTATATACCAAGTGAAATCACCTCTGGTTGTGTTGGATGATGGTGCAAATAAATTTGCTTCCTCCTTTCCTTTTATTTCTAAATTTTAACCTTAGTTAATTATTTGATTTGCCACCAGGTGAAGCTCCACAAATGTGATGAATTTATGCTCAAAGAGATGTGATAGGGGGGAGGCTATTTTAGCCTTCCATAATATTTATCCCACATCAAGTATGTGGGGGTGTTCTTACACTTTTAAATTGGTGAACACCCCCTATGTCTTTCAACCATCACTCGGTGGTCTAGGGCACCATCGAGAGGGGCCACCTAAGCAACTGTTGTTTGGCATTGTCCTTTAGGGACACCTATCTGCATTGATTTTTGCTAAACCACAAACCTCCCCCTATATTCTATCATCATATTATTGGATATAATTGCCTTATCTTACCATCATAGCATCGGGTTTTTGGGGTATTAAAATATTTTGGCATGATTAATTTGTTTAATCCCACACATATTGTGTGAGGGCAGCTTAGTACCACAAAAGGAGCAAAGCTCCCCTATGATATCGACCACCAAGTGGTGGTCATTTCGGTCATCACTTAGCAGGGTCTGATGCACCAGTTGTTGGTGTGGCTAGATGACCTATCCATTGTTGTTTGAGCTAACCCATGTGTTGTTTGATCCTCTTGTGCTTGATTGTTAACCAGTTGAATTATGGTCAAAACTATGATACCTCCCTTTTTTAATAGAAGAATATTTAATTTATTTAATTTTTTTTTTTTGTATTTACATGGTGGAATCGGTAGCCACCACGAATCCGGGCAGGCTGTCCAGCTTTTATGGCCGCCATAGTATTCTGCATTGTCCACCCCGAAAGTCGCCACACAGATCTTCGTGTAGTCCGCCCCTATAACCACCATGCCACAATCATTTTAAACCTTTTACGCCATTGAAAGCACCAAGAAAGGGACAAGCGTTCAGTCCGACGAGGCTCGAGATTTGAACCTTGGACCTCCGCCCCCTTATGGGGTTTGGATGAACCAATTGGTCTACACCTCGGACCTCAATTTATTTAAATTAAGGAATGACTTTTAGTTTATTTGAATTAATAAAAAATAATAATGGTTTATTTAAATTGAAGGAAGGACATTCAATTCTTTTGTAATTAAAGAAAGTGATTTTGTATAAGTATTTAATTGTTTAAGAGTATGGACTCTTGAGTAATTAAAGAAAGTGGTTTTATATAGGTATTTAGTTTTTTTTTATTAGAGTAAAAATGGGATTTTGAAAGAAAGTGGTTTTATATAAGTATTTAATTTTTTAAGAGTATGGTCTCTTGAGTAATTAAAGAAAGTGGTTTTGTAAGAGTATTTAATTGTTTAAGAGTATGGGCTCTTGAGTAATTAAAAAAAGTAGTTTTCTATAAGCATTTAATTGTATAAGAGTATGGGCTCTTCTATAATTAATAAATAGTATGGGTATTTGATAAAATAAAAGGATGGGCCTTGAAATGATTTAAGGATGTTTGATTGAATTATTCTATGCATTGATAAATGAATAATGGTATCCATTTTTTAAGGATGAAATGATTCTCCTTCTAGGGTGAACTGGATAATAGATGGATTTCATCCTTGGATGATGAATACACCTTGGGTGATTAATGAAATTTGTATGCTAGTATGGAAAATGGGATCATTAGAGAAAATAATGGATATGGGAAATTATGGGGTTTCCTTTTTATTGTTTATTGAATGATTTATGCATAATTATTGTGTATATTGTATAGTTGCTATTTGATTTTCAATTTATAAATGCACATGCTCATAAGTCTATTATACAAATCATATTAGTTGCATCCTTCATAATATCTATGATTTGTCCTAATCCCTTATTACCATCAATTGAGTGATGAAGAAGCAAGAAGGACCAAAGAGGACACTGAATCTGATACTTTAACCTTTGACATATCATAGTAAGGAATTCTGTATGGAAACTTATTGAGTAATCTCCTAGTTGGATAGTGATGAAATGTTTTACTCTTTCAAGGTGTGGTGGTACCTTTACATCACTAGATTATAAATGTTTTAAATTATGAATAAGAAGATGTATCCTTTACTTGTTAGAACTAAAGGACTTATGAGGTAGTTGTTTCATGAACTATCATGTTTGGTTGATTCTTATATAGAAAACTACATCTTATTTATGTATCTTCCATTGATGTTATAGATGTTATTCAATGCTTAAGTTAAGAAGGTAGACTCATTGTATCCTTCTAAGGAATGAAGTATTTGAAGATGTTGATGGTGTAATGTAGTTAGATGATTTTTATTTTTATTTTTTTTAACATGGTGGAATCGGTAGCCACCATGAATTTGGGTAGGCTGTCCAGCTTTTATGGCCGCCACAGTATTTTGCATTGTTTCGCCCTAGAAGCCACCACACAGATCTTCATGCATTCTGCCCCTATAACCACCATGCCATAATAATTTTAAACCTTTTACGCCACTAAAAACACTAGGAAAGGGACAAGCGTTCAGTCCTACGAGGCCCGAGATTTGAACCTTGGACCTCCGCCTTATGGGGTTTGGATGAACCAATTAGTCTACACCTTAGATCGATGTAGTTAGATGATTAGAATTGATATCTAAATATAATTATGCTTGTGTTAGAAGTAGAAATAAGAATACCTAAGAGATTATGAGGTCCCTTAGGAAGAAACTATAATTAATTTTATTATTCAAGTAACCTTCTTAAAACTAAACTAGCTAGTTATGTGGAAACATTAATTAGATTAAGATAAATGAATTTGGTTATCACTAGGAGTGATGGATGGAATGAGTTAGCTCATTGCAGAGATGATACTGATATTTTATTTACATTACGCTTAGTGCACCTGAATAGATGGACTTGTGTATGGTGTAGTGATGGGCATACCCTTTAAACTAATAAAAAGGGATAAGTTAACTCATTTAGGAAATGAGACTTATAGCTTACTGTAATATGCTTAGTATTCCTACACAAATAAGCTTATGTATGGTGTAGATATGGGTATATCCTTGTATAGAATAAGGAAATGAGTTGACTCATTATGGATATGAGACAGACAATATAAATTATTATATTAATCTCTAGATGACTTCGTATAGTGACACATATTGGATGGGGGTATGTATAGCCCTATCAAGCATATGTTCAATAATAAATAAATAAATCCTTAGTTTGTTAGTTAGATTTATGGTTCATTGCATTTGGTATCAGAGATCTAGGTACAATGGACTAGAGGCTTCCATGGAATATGCTAAGAATTTAGGTATCTTTCTATTCATGCCCTTGTTTATTTTTTAAGCTAAAGCTAGGAAGACCTAGAATTTTCAATTGCTAAATTTCAAAAAGGTTGATCCTAGGAAGGGTAGCTTGTTTTATATAATGCCTTATGTATAGTAAGTGTGGCCATTAGTAATGGATTTAGATGGTAGTTTTTAAAGTAATACCCTACATTGAGTGAGGGTGGTCTTAATATAAAAACTTTGTTGTTAGATTTTACAGATGATGTATTTAGCTAGTAGTTAGTAGTATAGTTCAAGAAAGAAACTGTAACCTAATGTAGTATTCTTTCTTCTGTGTGACCAGGATAATACCACCAAATACAAGAAGAGGGAATTATATTCCATCAAATAGATAAACCCAGTAGGATGATATTGATAGAATATCTTGATATAAAGGTATGGATAATTCTAGCAGAGAGGTGGAAAACCTTACTATAGTAGTTACCTTGTTATAGGAACAAATGGAGTAGCAAATACAGTTGTTGAAGACCACAGTGAATGAATATTCATAGGCTAATAATTCAAATGTTAGGCAAGCTAGTGAACATACCACTAAGATCTATTAGAGATAAAATTGGCCAAATACATAAAGAATGTTCATACCTCCAAATTCAATGGAGAGGGATAAGGTGATGTAGTTGAAGCTTAGCTGAGGAAACTAGAATTCTACCTCACTATGAAGAACTACTCTAGGACTCGTATAGTTTTGGCAACACTACATCTACAAGGGTATGGATTGGAATGGTGGGAAATTTCCAAGAAGAGAAAATAATCGAAGTAGTTGATTTAAAGTGGGAGGATTTTGTTATAGTCTTCAAGAAAAGGTTCCTTAATTAACACTTCTATGGAGCAAAGTTTGAGGAATTTACCAACCTTTAGAAAGGGACCAAATCATTTGAGGTATACTATAAGAAATTTGTTAAGTTATTGAAATAAATACCTACTTATGATGAGAAGATGAAGATTCACAAATTTATCTTAGGAGTAGAACCTAAGATTAAGCATGAAGTAAATATGCACAAGCCAAAAATGTCATAGAAAGCTTATGACTTGGCTAAGAAAGCAAACTATCATATCCAGTTTAACTATGCAAATTTATCTAAGCAAGATTGATAATCACTCAGGAAAAGAAATAGTGTTGGTTTCATGAAGTGGGAAGGAGAACTTAACCAGAAGAGTTAAAGCTTCCTAAAACCCAAAAGGAGAAATGAGGGGAAGCAAAGAAATTTTAAGAATTTCCAAAGAAGAAACGACAACAGAAATAACAAACCTCAACCACAAAAGCAATCAATTTTGGTACTATAGACACAAAAATCTAGCCACTTGTCCTTCATCCATAGCTTCCCGCCACACATATCCATTATTTATATATTTATGTATATTTATTTAATATATATTTAAATAATAATATTTTATATATTATATTTATATATATTTAATAAATGTATATATATATATGAATTAATCCCAACCATTCATCATGTTTTAATCTTAGCCATCCATTTGCCTTAATCCATGCCACTTACCCCGCTTTAATATCCACCCTTCCTCATGTTCTAATCTTAGCCACACATTTCGTGTCATTGAAACCCTAACATGTCTAAGGGAAGATTATAAAGAGGAGTCATTTTGATGACTCAACCCCTAAGTGCTAAGTTTTTGAATTCCTTGAGTTCCTTGAGTGCCCAAGTTCCCTTAAGATATTTCTGGAGTTCAAACCCTAGCTCCATCACACCCATCCTCGCATCCCCTCATTTTCATTTTCATCCTTCAAATCCACTGCTACCCACATCTTGTGAACCAGATATGGTTTTAGAACTCTCTCCTCAACCATTGAACACCCTCTAGAGCTTCCCAAGAACCCATCAGATTCTATAGAGCACCTCTAGGTATTTTTGGTCAGCATCGAGCACCCACAAGCATTTCCCATTTAGATCTACAACCCTACAATCCTCGAGTGACCATTAGGGCATATGTGTAATCACTCCCTACATCAACGACGAAGACAAAAATAGTGTTATTCGATAAGGTAAAATCTCATTGTTCTTATTTCATATTCTCATATTTGTTTACAACTTTATTTTTGCAACTAGGGTTTAGTGATTTTATTTTCTAAGGGTCTCACACAATGGAGCCCTCATAGATATTACTAACTCTTATCATTATTTGTTGTGTGCAGGTCTAAGAATCACATTCATTGGTAGTTGTTGAAGCTCAAGTGACCCTACATAGGATACCAAAGCCCACTCACCACTATGTTGGAATCAAATCAAGCATGAAGACACCACCATTTATGTCTAACTAGGGTTTCGGAGAACCCTAGTGCTTTGTAACAATTGTATCAAAATAATAAGCATTGTAAACCCCCCATTTGGGGTAAATTGATTGTAATACATGAGATCCACTGGTAATAGTAAAAGAGTTCATTTCTTTGTGCAATCATTTGTGTTACTTGTCTTATTCATTTATTTCATATTTTATGTTTAGTGTTGCTTTATGTATTGTTCCAAATTTTTCGCACCCTTACCTTCAGGCTAAAGGATCCGTGCCCAAAAGGGGGATGGGAAAAGGATGGGACGGTACCTCGGACTGAGAGGCCCTTTGAAGGTCCCGCCTCTTGAGGGAGGGGTATTAAGGTGATTTTTTTACGGATGGTGGGGTTCACCAGGAAACGTTTAGTGGCAGTTTCCACGCCTAGGTTGGGAATGTGTTTAATGTGTTCAGTTTTATCTTTAAACATCCAAGTCCTAGGTTTGGCCATATGAATCTAAATGTTCTATTATGAAAATGCAAATTAAATAAATATAGAAAATAGATTTGGACAGAAAACAGAAAGAATACGCTAGATTAAAGAACCATACTTGATCCGGATGTCTGATGAAGGTTCTTATTTTTGAAGCAGTCCAGATCGTCTGGAATTTGACAGGATCATCTGAGATCTAACGAGATCGTCTGAGATCTGACGAATTCGTCAGACAAATTTGTCAGAGACCTGCAAACAGAGAGATAGATACAAAATACTAGAAATGCAACTATTCTAACAAAGAAAAATGGTGTAAAATGGCAACATAGATGCTAAGGTGATAATCACAAATAAAAATTTAAGTAGATTATGACATTCTAATGACAAATTATGACTTCATTGTACACTTAAGCTATATGGGTGAACTCCAAGATGCAGAAAAATAAGGAATAATAACAAATTTAACTAAATGTAGGATAAATCAAAAAACAAAGTGAGAAAACGTAAACCCTGGGCACTGATTTCCCCCAATGTTGAGTGCAGTCGAAATCGTCTCGGATTGGTACGAAATCGTCTCGAATTGAATAGGATCGTCTGTGACGATCTGAGCTTGCTCCGGCTGAAAAACAATGAAGTTCCTACAAACAAACTTGGAAAAATACAAATGCAAATGGTGGTTTAAGATAGTCTAATGCATGTAGAATTCATGTTACAGGGAATTTCAGCCAGGGGTAATGCCAAGAGGGGGTCCTAAGGTTAAATAGGCTTAGGAGGGAGGTTAGGAGGTTGGATATCATCCTAATTTGGAAGATATCCAATGGGGGAGGTCTCTAACGGTGCAGACACGCTTCTGCCTAGATTAGAGACGCCGTTGAAACAGAAGCTAACTATGCACAAATTAGTTTGGGACGAGATCATCTGGATGTTCTTCTCCAGAAGAAATCATTCGATCTGAGGCGATATCGTCTGATCGGCGACGATATCGTCAAATGGACAAAACAAACTCTAAAAATGGCATGAAAAATGAGGAAACGGGCAACAGGCGGTTTGGGAGCGGTTTTGGGGTTAAAATTTGAATTTGAATTATTACTAATGTAATTTTAATTATTTTCTAAGGTTTACTACGCCAATTTTAGGGTGCTACATTTTGCCCCCTCTTTAGTGAATTTTTTGAGGAAAATGCGTTAAATATGAGTTCTTCTCAATCTACGAGAAAGCAAAAATTTATTCCCATTTTTAGGCGATGATTCTTGGTCGAATCGTACGATAGCTTACTATGATGCCCCCTCCGTGTTTTTACCCAAATCGAACGTTTGAGGTAAAAACACGAAAAAGCCAAAATTAAATTTGTTGTGAATTGTTTCTGAATAAAATTAAGAAAAATAGGGAAAAAACCCTAATTCATTTTTATTGTTCATGTTTACTGTTCTCTAGAGCTCTGCAGACAAGATGGTCAAGACAGCGCACAGATCGACAAAGGTCCGGCGCGGGCTACGGGTAAGGGTCTAAACTTAGTTTAGAAGGCTTGAATTTTGAATTTCATGCTTTTTAGATTAAATTTTGATGATTTTTGAGCATTGCGGCCATTTTTGGGCCATCGACGTCATCGAGACGAAATCGTCTTGATTTTGTCAAAATCGTCTCGATATCGCCGATTTTGCAGGGGCGAAATCGACGAAATGGGGACAATTTCATCAAAAATGGGATGATTTCAGCTGGTAAAATCAGAGACGAATTTGCTCAAATTTGGGACGATATCGTCCAATAGTGGATGATATCATCATTTATGAAATTGAACTTTGTTTTACTTGTATTTTTAATCATTGTTTTATTAATGATTTTTATTGTTTTGTTGTTTATGTTGCAGAGAGGATTACTAAAGAGCAGAGAATGGAAATACGGTGGGTTGAGGGATGACTTGGCTGCTCTATCTCAGGCAGAGCGAGATCATCTGGCTCAGGTTGTCTTGCAGCATGTGGCAGAGATGCCACAGGTTTCTATAGATATGGGGCTATTGACAGTCCTAGCAGAGAGGTGGTATCCGGGTTCTTCCTATTTTCGGTTACCAATAGGGGAGATGACTCCCACATTGGAGGATGTATGGAGGATTTTGAGGATCCCCATACAAGGACGGCTAATCACTCCCACGGCCAATCAGGGCCACACGATGATGCGACTATGCGGAGATCCGAGCTTTGCCCTGGAGAAGGGCGGAGTGAACATCGAGTCTCTACGGTAGATGCCTGGGGCATCTAGGCTGACATAGGTTTTGGCTAGGGTTGTAGGTGGTCTGCTGCTATTCCATTAGAGTGGATGCAGAGTACCATGGCTACTAACAGATGTGGCATGTGACATGAGAGACCACGAATATAGGTTTGCTTGGGGGAGCTTTGTACTATGCCGATTGTATAGAATCTTGCATGGGGTCGTATACAAGGGCGACCAATGTCTGGTTATGACATCTCTATTGCAGGTTTGGTGCTGGAAGTACATCATGATGCGAAGGTCGATAGGGCTCCCACTGATAGGGATTGATGGGGAGAGGCCCCGAGCTTTCTACTGGTGGCTCCGAAGAGGGTCACAATGGCGGATAGATCTGCCAATGTCCCGAAGACTACTTGATGACCTTGTCTCCGACCAGATCACCTGGAGGCCTTGGAGAGATCATCCAAGGTGGGCCAAGGACGGACAGGAGCTAGCTCACATTAGGTGAACCTGTTGGCTAAGGATGGAGAGGGGAGAGGTGGAGCTCCATTGCTATGACCAAGTTTTGAGGCAGTTCGGTCTACAGCAGAGGATCCCATCTCTCAGAGACTACAATTTTTCTTAGACTGTCTGGGATAACACTACAATTAGCAGGGCTCCAGATATGTAGTGCTTCTGGGGTCCAAACATAGATGATGCCCCCATTCAGCTGATGGATGGGGGCAATGTTGGGGTAGCTAACGGCTATGATGCTTGGTACACAAGCATCCGCCCTCCTCGGATGACGACGGCTCAGGGTCCGATTCACACAGTTGTACGTCAGATGGGGAGGCGACGCCAGGAGGCCATTAAGGCGGCACAGGGTCATGGCAGGAGAGAGTAGAGGATACCACAGGCTCAGCAGATGCCGTGATAGCAGGATAGGAGGGATGAGAGACCCCCTTCTCCATGGAGAGAGAGACCACCATCGCTCGATAAGGGCAAGGGTGTGGACATAGGAGAGAGTAGTGGGATGGCTACTCTCTGGGTGAAGACTATCTGTCTCTAGGCAGAGGTGCAGACTCTATAGGATGAGGTTGCACGACATCGAGAGGAGGCCACACAGCTCAGAGATGAGGTAGCACGCCTCAAAAAACAAAGCAGAGGGGCGAGCACTCGGGATCTAGCATGGGCTATTGCCCAGGTCACATTCTATCAGACACTATACCACCATATGGTGCCAGAGGGGCAAAGGTTATCGTTGTCGGCCCATATTAGGGAGCCTGTTGGGATGAGGTCATCAAGGACATCATCACAATCAGAGTCCAAGACCCATAGCACCACACGAACTATGATGGGGCCACCTCATCCACCTCAGGGCGGGGAAGGAGATGAGGCTGAGAGCTTGAGGAGTTCTCGAGGCTAGCTGCTATAGATTGCACTGCACAGATTGATTATAGTGCTTATTATTATTTTTGATAGGGGATTGAGTATGCCTAGGTACAGATTGTGGCATACCAATCTAGTTTTGAGATGATGTACATAAACTATTAAAATATATATAGATGAGATATTTTTGATCATATGACTTGTCTTATGTATTTGTATGATGCTTTAATGTTTTGATTGATTGGTTCGATGATTCATGTAATTATGCCATTTGGAAATATGATGGTTTGAATTTCATGCTATTTTTAAAATTTAAATGAAATAATCTAATGTAAACAAGTTGGTTGTTTGTGATGTGATAATTTGATAAAAATAAAAGGGACTTCTAACAATAATTTCAAAGGACATTGTCGCTATTATAGACCATTTCATGGAGTCGTCGCTCACTCGGTCGTCAAGATAATCCTAGTATAGAAATATTGCTAAAAGTAAAAGAGTGCTTAAGAGACTGTCTTAAGACTTTGTTGTGATGATGCAAATGATGATGATGATGATGATTTGTTTTTTAGATTTCCATGAAAATATTATGCATGAAATATTTTAAAGATGATTTTTGCTAGGCATATATTCCTAAGTGTGATAAATTTTTTGGATAATTCCCTAGGAATTATACCATCATTGCAAAATTGAAGTTTTGACATAATGACATGAAATAGAATAGGTGTTTGTTTGTTTTAAAGCATAATTGTGTAACATAATGATTTAAGTCATATGTTTTTATGATAAATGGGGAATAAAATTGTTACAATGGTTTGTGCTAGGCATAGAATATTTAGTTATAGACTTATACCATCATCGCGAAATCCAAAGAAGAAAATAGATTGTTTTATTGCATGGTTGATTTTTTAATTTTTGAAATAGTCAAAAAATATAAAGATGAGGACTTGCACTAGGCATAAAATTCCAATTTTGGTTTTTGGAACTATACCATCATTGCGAAAGTCGATAATATATATAAATGTAACTTGATTGCATGTTTTGGAAAATTATTTTGATTTTTTTGAGAATGCATGTAGTTGTCTTTATACTAACAACTGTTCTTCAAAGAAGAAAATGAATTTATTCCAAACAATTTGAAAAAATATTTCAAAGTATCTTAAAGACAAAAGTTATATTTATAAGGAATCCCATGTGCGTATGTGAGTTCATTACCAATCTTGATTTATCATAATGATACACAAAATCTCTCAAATACAAATGTGTGTGCAATTGCATTGTTCATTTACCAAGTTTTGAGCAAGATAATTTGATACAAGTGATTTGAATGAACCAAATAAGTGTTCATTAATGCATATAACCATACCAGACTACTATGTAGGTTGGGTTATCAAGAGCTAGCTAATCCATAAGCAGACATAGGTCTGTACAAAAGAAGGTCGCTAATGTGATAGACATATCACCATGCTAGGAGTTACCCAAGGCCAAGCGGGTTGGGCACAAACCACCTGTTATGGGGCTTACCTCACAGTTTTCAAATAATTGAGAATTCCAGGGATTCAAGCTCATCAACCCTTATTTTCTTTTCAAGGGGTAGGGAAAGGGATTTTATTGCTTTTGCTTTTTCTTTTTTCTTTTTTCTTTTTCTTTGCTTTTGCTTTTTTTTTTTTTTTTGTATTTTTGTATTGTGACTTGATATTTGAGATAATGCTAAAATAACTTGATTCTTTTTCTCTTTTTCTTGAACTTTTATTTTCTTTCTATCCTAGGGATACTTTCTTATATTAGCTATAGAGCAAGGAATTTTTATTCCGAGTAGGGGTGAACTTGTCCTTTTGCCAATTCTCAAAGATTCTAGACCATGTGCATGATAGGATAGCAGGGGAAACTTTTCGCTCAAGAACCACTTCTACTATGTAACATAGCGTGGAAATTACAAATGTAATCATTTTATTGTGAAAATATATGCTTGGTTTAAGTAAATAACAAGATCAATTCTCTATGCTCAAACTTTATTTAATTGAATTTTGTGGACTTTGATATAAGAGAGATTAGTAATCATGCCAGATAAAATCAAGATATTTATTTTTTTTGTTTGTGATAGTGACGAATTCCAAATAAATGCTAATTTATCCAAAATAATTTGAAAATATAACGGCAATGCTTGAAGAATAAATATATACAACAAATATTTGTGAAGAGTTTGATAATTTTGACTCTCTCTTTCTTCTTTATTTTTTTTGGGTTTCAAAAGAGTCAATAATATTGTTGTTTTGACTTTTTATTTTTTTCATTTGTTTTTGTGTAAACAGTTTTATATATTTTTTTTAAATGAGACAACATGCAAAATATGTACAAATGATGAAATGACCAAATTTTATGCGTAGTATCGCTTAAGATGCATAATATTCATAGGTTCTTTTAAATCTTTACCATCTAAGGTAGCTAATTTGTATGCTCCTGATTCAAATTTAGCAGTAATAATATATGGTCCAAGCCAGTTGGGCTCAAATTTACCTTTAAGGTCTTTAGTTGCATTAGTATTTTTTTGATTTTTTTTAAAACAATGTCGCCGACCTCAAAGGATCGATGACGAACTTTCTTGGCATATGATCTTTTAAGCTTGTTTTGGTAAGCACGAAGATGCTCCAAAGCATTGATGCGCTTTTCATCTAGAAGTTCCAGCTGACTGAGTCTGCCAGCTCGATATTCATCTCCTACTTCGGTATCTTGAAGTAGTAGAGCCAAAGAAGGAACTTCTAATTCAAAATGAAAAATGGCTTCAGCGCCATAAACCAAGACAAAATGTGAAGTTCCAATGGGAGTTCGAACACTAGTTCGATAGGCCCACAAAGCTAGATATAATTGAATGTGCCAGTCACGACCAGTTTTATTGACCAATATTTTGAGAATTTTGATTAAGGTTTTGTTAGATGCTTATGCTTGACCATTACCCTGAGGATAATAGGGAGTGGACCAGCGATGTTGAATCTTATATTTTTGGCATAATTTTTTAACATCTTTATTTTTGAAACAAGTTCCATTGTCCGAGATGAGATTTGCAAGAATTTTGAACCTACAAATGATTTGATTAAAAATAAATTTAGAGACTTGAGTTCCAGTGCAGGAAGCTAAAGGCATAGCTTCAACCCACTTCGTGAAATACTCGGTGGCGGTTATGATGAATTTGTGTCCATCAGATGACACGGGATTAATTTTGCCAATAATGTCTAAGCCCCATTTTGAAAAGGGCCAAGGAGATGAAATAGCCTGCGGCTCTTGTGCAGGCGCATGGACAAGGTCAACATATTTCTGGCACTTGTCGCAATGGCGCACATAATCATGTGCATCATTTTCCATGGTAGTCCAAAAGTAGCCTATCCTAAGGAGCTTTTTAGCAATGACACTACCACTAAAGTGTCCTCCACAAGATCCATCGTGGGCTTCACTTAAAGCTGATTTGGATTCTTCTAGATTCAAACATCTCAATAGGATACCTTCAAAAGATCTCCTATATAAAGTATTGCCAATTATTACAAATCGACTTGCTCGTCGACGTAATAACCGACACTGGTTTCTATTAGAGTTGGCAGGGAAAGTCCCATTTTGAAGAAAATCAATTATATCCGTATACCAAGGTTTAGGAGTAGTTTCATTGATTAGAAACACATCCAAAGGTTCTAAACATGACTTATTTGAAGCGGGTTCCTGGAGTCGACGAATAATGATGGTGGCATATTCATCATCTAACTCCAAGGGCATAAGAGATACATCTGCGGCCATAGCATCAGCTGCACGATTGCTAGTTCACGGAATAGCTTCCAAAGTAACTTTATCAAACAAGGATAACAATTGCAAAACATATGCTTTATATGGGCACAATTTATCATCTCTGGTCTGATAAACTTCATTAATTTGGTTTATGACAAGCTGAGAATCACCAAAAACTAGCGAGATGTTTGATTTTTAATGCCAAGGCAGCTCGTAATCCAAGGATTAGAGCCTCATATTCGACAGTATTATTAGTGTAAGCAAATGTTAATTTAAAGGACAAAGGTATAAGATGTTTTTGCAGGGATATTAAAATAATACTTGCACCAGCCCCATTCATGCATCGGGCTCCATCAAAGTATAAGGACCATTGTTCAATATGGTCTGCCTCTAATTGAAGGCATTCATCAAGAAACTCAATGATGAGGGGATGGGTAGATTCTAAGGGTGCAGCAGATAATTGATCTGCTATGATTAATTGATCTGCTATTATTTTACCCTTAACAGACTTATGTCCTATGAACATGAGTTCAAACTCGCTTAGAGCAAGAACCCACTTTGCTGTGTGACCCGATAAATAAGGTCGACTCATGAGATACCTCAAGGGATCATATTTAGCAATGACATATGTTTTTTGACTGAGCATATAATGACATAATTTCTACGTAGAAAATACGACTGCTAGACATAATTTTTCTAATGCTGTATAACGGGTTTCATAACTAATGAGGGTTCATCTAATGTAATAATTAGCACGTTCTTTCTTCTCATCATCAAGATGAGCTAACATAGCTTCTAAAGCAAAATCTGAAGCTAAAATATACAAGATAAATGGGCGATTAGGTCTAGGTGGTGAAAGCACGGGTGGGTTAAGGAGGTATTGTTTGAGAATTTCAAAAGCTTCCTTACATTCATTGTCCCAGTTAAAAGTAACATCCTTCTTAAGGAGCTTAATAAAGGGAGTGGTTTTGTCCACCAGCTTATCGATGAAGTGACGAATGGTTTGAAGCTTACCTTGTAAACTTCGTAACTCTGATATATTGGTAGGTGCGGGCATATCAATGATAGCCGCAATTTTGAGAGAGTCAATTTTGATACCATGTAAAGAAACTAAAACCCCTAATAGCTTACCGGAATTAACTTCGAATATGCATTTGGCTGGATTTAATCGAATAAGGTATTCTCTTAACCGATTAAAAACTTTTCTCAAATCAGCTAAATGATCATCTTCTTTAATAGAGCGAGCTATAATATCATCTACATAATCATGTAGGATATCATGCATCATATCATGAAAGATATAAGTCATAGCTCGTTGATATGTTGCATCGGCATTCTTTAAACCAAATGGCATCACCTTCCATCAAAAGGTACCCCAAGGGGTGATAAAGGTTGTTTTAGCCTGATCTTCAAGAGCTATCCGGATCTGATTATAGCTAGTGAATTCGTCCATTAGGGACATCATTCCACTCTCGACAGTAAAGTCAATGATTTGATCCATGTTTGGAAGAGTAAAATCATATTTAGGGCATGCAGTGTTAATATCTCTAAATTCTATGCAAACCCTAACTTTGGTAGCTTCTTTCTTGGTGACTGGAACTACATTCGAGATCCATTCAGCATAATCAATAGCTTGTATGAAAATAACATTCAGGAGTTTTTCTAACTCCCCTTTGACTAACGAGGGCCACTTTGGGATGCATTTTTCTAAGTTTTTGTTTAATAGGTTTAGCATCCGGATGGACTACTAGATGATGCATGACTACGGAAGGGTCTAGACCTGGCATATCTTCATATGTCCAAGCGAAGACATCTTCATATTCTTTAAGGAATGCAATGTATTCATCTTGTTTTTCTTGACTTAATGCTTATCCAATATTGATTATGTGAGGAGTATCCTCAGTTCCAATGTTAACTTTAATGACATTTTCTACTTCCATGTGTAGATCTCTTTCAAAATTAGGTGGGGCGGGTGAAACGCCCAATTCTTGTAATTCTTTTAAGGTTAAGTTGGATAAGTTGTCTTGATGAGTGGTGGCCTCAAGTTGGGCTATAGTTGGTAGAGAACCATCAAAATAAAAACCATTGTGTAACAACTCTTCAATGGAGACATCATGGAAAATATCTCCTTCCAACTCCTCATCGTATTCAGCAATCAATTCAGGGTAATCTATGGATAGCATATTACATGTAAAGGGATTATTCTTTGAACACAAAGAATCTTGTTTATCTAGATAATCTTGATAACATATGAGTTGGTCATCATCTTCAAAAGGGAAGGGTTGACCCTTACTAGGAAATAGGCCCACACCACATCGGGCGGGCCATGGTTCTACCTCGATAGGTTCTTTCATGCCATTTTGGAAAGGTCCCAAGCCTTTCCCTTTATATCCCATTTTAAGCATTATGGGTTTAGCTTTAATATATTCATTAGTAAAATAACATCGTGCATATCCCTCATGATGAGTTTTGATATTTCGAGGTATTCTTCCCCAATCATATCCTTTATAAATAAAAGCACAACTCTCGACTTGGTAAGTACTTCCCATAGGTTGTGGGAGGCCCAAAGTATGAGGAGATGGCAGCAAATTATTTAAAATAATTGAATCTTGCATAAAAGCATTTGTTTTTTCTGATATTAAGACTGTGGATAAATCCGGTAAAAGTTCATCAGAAAGAGCATAATATGTAGAAGGATCATTCCCTATATCTTTAGATGTGGAATGTATGATAGATGTTGATAATGTGGAAGTGTCAATAAATGGGTCTATAGGTTTTGAAATTACAAGGATAGAACATGAAAGATTGGTTGTGGATTGAAGATATTTTTGAGGTTCTAGTGTGGTTTGTTTAGAAGATGGTTGAGTTAAATGTATAGGTGTAGTTGATGGAGTAGATGATGTTATGTGTGTGTTTTTCACACATTTAGATGAAAAATAAGAATTAGGATGTGTGGATGACAGAGCGGGGCAAAATTGCACTCCAACAAGGTTCTGCCAAAGCACACATATCAAAGGGTCTAGGGTCACCATGGATAGTGATCAACTGATTTTTAAATTCAAATTTAACACATTGGTGTAAAGTGGAGGGAACCGCTTGCATCGCATTGATCCAAGGGCAACCCAAAAGTATATTATATGATGCAGGGCAATGTACAATAAACACGGTTGTATCTATGGTTCTAGGACCAACTTGCAAGGGTATAGTAATGACTCCACACGTTTCTTGTGTCTCGTCATTGAAAGCTTTGATAATCATGTCAGTTTTCTTCATTTCATCACTTCTAAAGCCAAACCGTTGGTAGAAGTCAAAAGTGCAAATGTTTAGAGATGAACCATTATCAATCAGGACTCTTTTAATAGCTACATCTCCAATTAGAGCAGTAATATATAAGGGATTATCCTTATGTAAACTATGTTGTGGGATATCTTTATCCCGAAAGTTAATACAATCGACTTCTCGAATGATGATAGTATTGGACATGGCTTCAGGTTGAATATTTTGAGGTACCATCATTTGGCTTAATGTAAGCATTAACTCATCCCTATGGGTGGGAGAAGATCTTAACAAATCCAACAGGGAAATTCTGGCTGTAGTGTTGGATAATTGTTCATTAATATTGTAAGGAGGCTTAAGTTGAACATTAGACATATGATTCCCTTTATTGGGATTTTTCAAAATAAATGGAGTTGATCCATCATTCTGAGTTTGATCCTGTTGAGAGTTTTGAGCCTGTTGTCTGGTAACAACTCGGATGGTACCTACAATGTTATATTGAAGACGTTGAACTGGTCTTGGTTGAGCGTTTATGGCTTGTTCATTAGGAAGGAATTGATTAGAAGAGGGTCGAGTAGTAACTCTTCTAGTAAATGGTTCTTCTGGAACCATAGCATCTGTGATGAGTTGAATAGGATCTGATTCATTTTTAGAACTGTTCGATTGGTTTGAGGTGATGTCTACTTCACTTTCAGTATCCAATTCTACATCACTAGGATTGGGAGTTTGAAAATTATGTAGGGGCCTGGTCGTGACCAGGGATAAAGTTGTGTCAAATATTTGAGGATCCTAAACAGGTAATTGTCTGCTAATAGTCCCTACATATCGGGTAGGAGGGGGAACATTATGATGTTCGATTTGATTGGCCACTTCTTTACCATGGTTTGGTAAAGGATGTTGAAATATATCCAATGATTGATTAGCATTTTGATTTTGATTTTGGGGAATGGTCTTTTGAGCGTTATTAGGAGCATTTTGTTTAGGTTGGAAAGCTTGCACCTCCATTTCATTATTATCAATCAAGTCTTGTATTTTATGTTTCAATATTTTACAATATTTTGTAGCATGTCCAGGTCCTCTATGAAAGTCATAGTGTAGATCGACTCTGTATCCGGGTATAGTTGGATCAGGTTCCCGGATAGCTGGTAATTGAATCAAGCCTCGTGCTAATAATTGAGGTAGAATGGTTGATAAAGGTTGATTCAATCTAGTAAATTCTCAAGGAGGTTTATCAGGGGGTTTTAATAAAAAAAATTATGTTGTCTTCATTGTATTGATATTAGCAACGTTTCTACTATCAGTGACTCCGTCACCTACAACTTGTTTATTTTTGTACTGATTTCTAGATGTTTTCTCATCATCTTTCTTTTTGAGCTGACCTCTTCTAATGAGAGCATATTCTACCCTTCGAGCTAAGTCTATAGCTTGATCGAAGGTAGTTAAGGTGGCAGTTGATAACTCATAAGATATTTTTTCTTGTAAATTATTAATAAAAATGTCCAACATTTCCCTATAAGGTTGCACAAAGTGCAGTTTTCCTGTCAACTGCCTCCATCTATCTAAGAAATTAGCAAACATTCATATTTGTCTTGTTTTAAGTTGTACAAATCTTTAATGGTGACATGCCTCTTGATGTAGGCACTAAATTGATGGACAAAAGATTCAGCTGTTTCTTCAAAATTTCTCAAAAAATGAGTGGGCAATTGATAGTACCACTCTAATGCCATTCCTCCTAAGCTTTTCGGGAAAATTTTTAGTAATAGCAAGTCATCATGTGATATATCATGACATGCTATCCTAAACATGCGAAGATGCTCTATGGGATCTTTAGTTCCTTTATATATAGGCAGGACGGGCATGGGAAAGTGTTTAGGGTATGGTTGTGCTACAACTATGGGATCCAGAGGTTGACTACATATCTCTCAATAATTGTACGAGGGACGGTAGGGATCTATCTAGTCCATGCGCAAAGCTAACTATTTCACCATGGCTTCTAGATTACTGGTTTGCCCACCATATTGATTCGGTAGGGCATTAATATGGGATTTTTGAGCATATGATGGAGGGACATGGAGATTAGATGCTATATTGCTATTGTATAAATTGTTGGTAGGAAGGGTGTTATGAAGAAATTTTGAAGTTGTATTATGTTGTATGTCCGATTGTTGAAAATTGGTGTTTGGCTTCATTTTAGGTTTTTGTCTACTTGAAGCATATTGATCAATAGTTTGGCGAAGTAAAGTAGTGAAGGAAGTTTTATTTTGTGTGGGAATGATTTTAGGCTCAATAACAGGTTCCTTAGGGGGTTGGGTAACCTATTGTTTTGGCATGTTCTAAATCATAGTGACCACATATCTATTGGATGGTCCAGCTTTATCACTTTCTTGATCAACAAAGGACAAGGGATTAGTGTGTATGTTAAACATATCTTCCATAGCTGCTTGAGTGTCACTAATTTGTACTTTATCAATACGAACTGCCATATTAAGAGCACCAATGTTATTATTGAAAAATTTCCAAAAATGATCTAAGTTATCAAAAGCAATAGTTCCATCTGGAGCTATTCTAGGGGACGAGGATCCTTCCTCTTTAATATTGTCTTCTTGTTCATTGTATTCACCCAGGTCATCTTCTAGCTGTTCTAGAGTTTCTCCTTCCGGAATTGGATCCTCAGGAAGGACATTTGGGTTTGTAGTTTTGCCTCCCAACCAATCTTCTTCTTGTTCAGTTTGTTTACCATTTCTAAGTTTTGGCATTGTTCTTAAATTTAAGTTTCATAAAATATATATATACTTGTATATATATATATATGCAACAAGGTATATATTTTAATTATATACCTACTATAGTATTTAAAATAAAATGTTTTGGGTTTTTGTTATGTTTTCTATTTTTTTTGTTTTTGTAACAATATTATAAAGATAACAAACACAATAAATGCAAGAAATAATAATGAAAGCAATGATCTAGTTTTCTATAAATAATTTATAAATATCATTAATGGGCTCGAGTTCTTCAGGATTCATGAAGTGTTCTTCTTCAAATTGGAAATTTTCTTTCAAGAATTTAACAAAAAGTGCTATAGTGATATTATCTGTCTCAGACTCTGGTTGGTAGAAATAGATTTCGTGGCAATACTCTCGATATAACACAGCTCGAGGAACTCTCCTCCATCTTTCCCTATTCGTAATAATGACCTCTTGATCTTCTACACGACCTAGGAATTGGTGTATAACAGCTACGTTCTCAAGGTATTCCTCGAAGGTGAACAATTCTGAAGACACAAGAGCTCTCCTATAAGCTAACCACCTATGGCAGGCTCTTTGAAGTTCATGATAAAAAATGAGTTGATGAGGATCCAGGATCCTATCTAGGGCAAACCTCTTGATTTGTCTATGTTCGATTGATCTAGATGAAATGATAACTAGTCTCCTATTAAGTTCGTCCCACAAAGGCAGGACTCTGTATGTTTGAGATGTTCTAAACAAAGAATCAACCTCTATGGCTATTAATTGATTTGCAACATTTATAGTAACTGCTAGTCTTTTCTTAGGAGCTACCATCTAGACATGATATGCAACTTGGTAGTTTTCTAATGATTTGAAATGCATCTATGTTTTTGTTTTGTTTTTTTTTTTTTTTCAAAAGGTTTTAGTTTCACGTCGGGTTCACCAAAATGTATCGTTCCAAATTTTTCGCACCCTTCAGGCTAAAGGATCCATGCTCAGAAGGGGGATGGGAAAAGGATGGGATGGTACCTTAGACTGAGAGTCCCTTTGAAGGTCTCGCCTCTCGATAGATGGGTATTAAGGTGATTTTTCGACGGATGGTGGGGTTCACCAGGAAATGTTTAGTGGTAATTTCCATGCCTAGGTTGGGAATGTGTTTAATGTGTTCAGTTTTATCTTTAAACATCCAAGTCCTAGGTTTGGCCAGATGAATCTAAATGTTCTATTATGAAAATGCAAATTAAATAAATACAAAAAATATATTTGGATAGAAAACAGAAATAATACGCTAGATTAAAGAACCATACCTGATCCGGATGTCTGATGAAGGTTCTAATTTTTGAAGCAGTCCAGATCGTCTGGAATTTGACAGGATCATATAAGATCTGATGGGATCATCTAAGATCTGACGAATTCATCAGACGAATTTGTTAGAGACCTACAAACAGAGAGATAGATACAAAATACCAAAAATGCAACTATTCTAACAAAGAAAAATGGTGTAAAATGGCAACATAGATGCTAAGGTGATAATCACAAATAAAAATTTAAGTATATTATGACGTTCTAATGACAAATTATGACTTCATTGTACACTTAAGCTATATGGGTGAACTCCAAGATGCAGATCAATAAGGAATAATAACAAATTTAACTAAATGTAGGATAAATCAACAAACAAAGTGAGAAAATGCAAACCTTAGGCACTGATTGCCCCCAATGTTGACTGCAGTCAAAATCATCGCAGTCAAAATCATCTAGGATTGGTACAAAATCATCTCAAATTGAACAGGATCGTCGACGATGATCTGAGCTTGCTTTGGCTAAAAAAAAATTAAGTTCCTACAAAAAAACTTGGAAAAATACAAATGCAAATGGTGGTTTAAGATAGTCTAATGCATGTAGAATTCATGTTACAGGGAATTTCAGCCAGAAGGAATGCCAAGAGGGGGTCCTAAGGTTAAATAGGCTTAGGAGGGAGGTTAGGAAGTTGGATATCATCCTAATTTAGAAGATCTCCAATGGGGGAGGTCTCTAACGGTGCAGACATGCTTCTGCCCGGATTAGAGACGTCGTTGAAACAAAAGCTAACTATGCACAAATCAGTTTGGGACAAGATCGTCTGGACGTTCTTCTCCAAACAAAATCATCCGATCTGAGGTGATATCGTCTGATCGGCGATGATATCATCAAACGGACAAAACAAACTTTAAAAATGGCATGAAAAATGAGGAAATGGGCAGCAAGCGGTTTGGGAGCAGTTTTGGGGTTAAAATTTGAATTTGAATTATTACTAATGTAATTTTAATTATTTTCTAATGTTTACTGCACCAATTTAAGGGTGCTACACTTTATTTTTGTATTCACAGGTACCAATGGCTAAAATTTGGGAACAAAAACAAGGAGTACACCCAGGACCCAAGAGTGGGTGTTACAATTATGGATGTCCGTACTCTACTAACCATTGTCCACATCAACCAAGACTTAGTACATCCAATGCAAAAGGGAAATAACCTGCCCATATGATTTATGCTATGACTGAAAGACAAAAATTGGAAGGACAAGGCACTCCATTGCTCTTAAGGGGTAATATTTTTAACAAAGAAGTAAAGATTTTAATTGATAGTGGAGCTACATATAGCTTTATTTCTTCTAGTATAGTTAGGGATATGCTAGAGAGACCAAGATATTTGGCATAAGGGTGGAAGGTTGAGTATGGTTTTGGATAAACCTACTCAGTGGATCAATGTTTTCCTATGGCTAAAATTACCCTCACCAATGGTTCTATCATAGGATATCTTTACATAGTGCCACTACATGCCTTCGATATTATCTTAGGAATGGACTAGTTACAGGCTCATAAATCCATAATAAATTTCCAATATCGATGGAGAAAGTATTCAAAAAAGTACAAGGGAAGATTAAGGATCCATAGTGATAAAGGATCTTTCAAACCTTAGTTTTTATTCATAATACAACTAAAGAAGACCATCAGGAAAAGAGGGATGGTTTATATTGTGAAGCTCAATGAAGTCAGGGATGATCAAAAGGAAGAAGTGTTTCAGAAACATACAATCTTGCAAGAATTTAAAAATGTATTTCTTGAAGATATACCTAGACTTCCTCCTATGTGTGAGTTTTATTTTACTATCGAGCTAACACCAAGAGTATAACCTATCCACAAAGCTCCTTATAGGATGAATCCTATAGAGATGCAATAATTGAAGGTACAACTACAAGGGTTGTTAGAAAAGGGACTGATAAAGCCTAGTGTGTCACCATGGGGTGCATCGATGCTCTTCATTAAAAATAAATATGGTTCATTATGGTTATGTATTGACTATAGAATGCTCAACAAAGCAACCATCAAGAATAGGTATCATTTACCTATGATTGAAGACCCCACTAAAAAACATTTTGTTGTGGTTATTATGCTTTTCACTTGCCATGTACCATGATCTGGTGAACCAAAAATACTCCAGCACTAGTAGTATGCTCTTCACTTGTCGTGTAATACAATCTGGTGAATCAGAAACTAGCACATGTTTTTTTAATAGAGTACTACTATGCCATGTTTCCTTCTAAGCTAAGTTTTATACCCTCATATGGCACACATTACTCTTTCCCTCATTGATATTTCTAATTCTTTTGTTGATTCATCTCCTATAGTCCCTGATAGTCCCCCTTGTTCCCCTATTCGATTGTCCAAGAAACGTCAATGGCGAGAGGGCATGCAGCAATAGATTGCAGACTTGGGAGAGCAAATTTTTGACACAGATAAAATGATATAATTTCATAGGGTTTTGGAAGATACAAATATTTTCTTACAGCACAATCGACATCCTTCCTCATAATACATGAGGACCTTCATTGATGGAATTGGTGCAATGAATGATGTCCCACCTAGGCCAGAATATTTGAATAAAATAGTGGAAACAAAGTTTGATGAATACAAGTTGTTTTTTAAAAAAGTAGAAAAAGGCATATCTAGACTACTCAAGTATGAGGAGAACTTTGGGCAAGGGGTTGTTCCCCATATTCTATGAATTGACAAGCCAAAACTACATATACCATATGAAGATATAGACAAAAAATTTTGCAATTAAGCTGAACAACTCACAGAGAAATTTTGTCTGGAAATGGCAAAGTTATATGTTGGGAATTTTAAAAAATACACAAAAAAATTAAATTCCCAAGTGAATGATTTTATTCCCAATAACTTTTTTCCTGCCATTAGGTATTTTATTTCAAAATCAATCCACCAACACAAAAACATTTCTCAAGAGATTACCACTGGTTGGGAAGTACAGGTCAAATATTTGTTTAATGGCAAATTACAGACATGGACAGTGGACATGCAAATTCGTAATGAAGCTCAAGAAAGAGCTAAAGAAGCTCAAGATAATACAGCTAATGAAATGCCAGAAGTTATTATGAATGAATCTATCGAGAGTGTTGCAGACCTAGTAAAAAGGGATATTAAACAACACATGGATCGTCTTGAGATGCTCCTCTCAGATATATTCTCCCATGGTCAGAAAAATCATAGCCAAATAAGAGGATCCAAAAGAGGACATGTCCCACAATAACAACAACAACAACATAGGCCTCCACCACAAAAAAATCCACAACAAAGGGCTCAAAAAAGGCCTAGGCAACAACATAGAGACCAATCACAACAAATACAACAACATACACTAAATAATTTAAAATACAATGGCCCCTCTTCACAAATATGGAAGAGGGGGAAGATATTTCAAAACCACACTTCCTCTGCACCTTGGCAGTCATCTCAGGACAATGGAGGTTATTTCCAAAACCCTAGTTTCAAGAGGTAAAGATAGGGTTTTATCCGATTTGTGTAGCAACAGCAAGATCAGGGGTAATTTCGGTGTCAAAATGGCGTTAGAAATTGAAATTAACATCTTGGGCAGCTATTTTTAGCCCTCGGGACTATGGCCATCATATTTTTTATAGGAGTTATATTTGGGTAGTTGATGGCAAGATCACTAACCATGTCGTACATAATTTTTTTTCTCATATACTATCTAAGTATGAAATTGAAGCTCTCATATTGGGATTAAAATTTTTGCCTACCCCTCCCCCAATGTCTAAGGAATCCATTGTTAAGGAATTCTCTACTTTTTGTAGACGACTTAGACTTGAGTGGTTTTTTGGACCTAGAGGCGACCCCCAAAAACCTATCAAACCTATTGATCCCTTATGTGTTCCTAACCCAAGCTTCACTCATTTTGAACTTTATAGGCCTCTAGAAGATATCATTCAGTTGGGAGAGAACTATCTTAAAAATATGCTCAATGTTGTCAAACTTGTCCATCCTCGAGCTTTTTCCTCCCATATTTGGTCTACCATACACTCTCTTTCTAATGATAACTCTATCATCATTAGGCCTGCAGACAAAAACTTGGGTGTTTGTGTTTTATCTCATGATTGGTATGTCTTAGAAGGCCTTTCACAGCTCTCATACCAAAATGTTTATGCCTGTGTTTCTAATATCCCTTGGTCAGACATTTTTTTTCAACTTCAAAATTTGTTAAACATGGCCCTTCGAAAAAACATTGTCTCATATAACCATTGTAATTTCATGCTACAGGTCAAACCCTCTTCTGCTCATGTTTGTATTTTTTATTTTCTCCCTAAAATTCACAAGCCTCAACTCTCTGGGAGACCTATCTACTCTTACTGTGGTTTTATGTTGGAACCCGCTTCAAAATGGCTTCATCACCTCCTTCTGCCCATTCTTTTGCAACAAAAGAATTACTTATTTGATTCCATATCCTAAATTAAAAATTTATGCATTTATTCCTTTCCTCAAGATGTAATTTTATTTTCCTTTGATATTGAGAGCTTATGTCCTTGCATCCCAACTGCAGAAGGTCTGTTAGCACTTCAATATTTTTTGAAGGATAAATTTAATCTAGCTAAGACAAACTTCATCATTTGGCTTGCATAACTAGTGTTAACACAATACTACCTGGAATTCAAGGGAATAATTTATAGATAGATCAGAGGAACAACCATGGGGAGTAGCTTTTTAGTAGTTTATGCTTACCTATTTCTTTGCTATCTTGAGAAGCAAGTTTTTGTTAATGTTTCTATGGACAATATTTTGTTCTATAAAAGATACATTGATTATGCCATTGGTGTTTGGCATGGCTCAAGGGAAAAACTTGACAACTTCTTGGCCACTTATGGATATTTCTACCAGAGTATTCAAATATGAGCATCTATTTTAGATTTAGAAGTGACTTTGTTGGATAATATTTTTTTTAAAGGACCTGATTTTATTCATACAGAGATTTTGTGTACTAAGTTATTTCAGAAACCAATGAACGCCTATCAATACATTCCATATTCTTCTCATCATCCTATCCACCAGTAGAAGTCCTTCATTTTAAGTGAGCTCAACAGGTTCTTAGTCAGAGAAAGCTCAAGAGAGAGCTTTATTTATGTTAAAAACAAGTTTTTCAATAGACTTTGAGCTAGAGTGTATAAGATTAATTTTTTGCTTTCACTATTTGAAAAAGTTAAATTTTATGGAATACCCTCTCTCCTAGCTAGAGTTCTTGAAAGAGCTACATGCAGACAAGGCACCAAATTCAAACATGTTCCACTTATTTTGAAGTTAGACAATTGTGATTTTTCTAGGAGTTTGCACTTGGGCAAAAATATTATTTCTCCCATGTTCAAAAAGTGGAGTAAGGATAGGCAACTTAAACATATTGCACGAGCCATCATCTGTTGGAGGAATCACAAACCTCTCAGATCCTATCTTTGCAAGAATAAAATATTGTAAAGGGATTTTTTATCCATCTTGTTTATCACATTTTTTAATGCAACTTTGTAACAGAGTGGGTGTTTTTTTGGGGTTTGAGCCTGGGAATATTTAATATATATTTTTTACCGTTTGGTCTATAAACCTACGATTTGTATTTAATGTTTGGGAATAATTTTTTATCCCACAGGCATTATTTTTTGGATCCTCCCTAGAGTTAGGATTATAAAAATAGGATATTGTACCCCTCTAAGACTCACACTCCGCTGATGAGACCCAAAAGGTCGAAACGCATTCGGATTTTTTTAGTTGTATAATTCCTTTTTTCGGAATAAAAATTCTTTTTCATCATTTTTTTTCCTTACTAACTCATTATTTTTATCTTTCTCTAAAAACCCCACTAAAAAAAAAAAATTGTGGTTATTATGCTCTTCACTTGCTGCGTAACATGATCTGGTGAACCAGAAATACTCCAGCACTAGTATTATGCTCTTCACTTTTCGTGTAATACAATCTGGTGAATCAAAAACTAGCACATGTTTTTTTAATAGAGTACTGCTACGCCATGTTTCCTTCTAAGCTAGATATCATTTACCTAGGATGCCACAATATTTACAAAGATTGATTTAAGAATAGGGTATCATCAATTAAGGATACATGAGGAGGACACTCATAAGATGACATTCAAAACTAATACAAGCATTATAAATTTATAGTCTTTCCCTTTGGGTTGACTAATGCCCTAACTGCATCCATGAACTTAATTAACAGCATATTCAAAATATATATTTGAACCAATTCATTCTCATATTTTTAGATAATATTCTAATATATTCCTAGTATAGGAAAGAGCACGATAAACATCTTAGAAACATATTGTATTTACCAATAAAGAACCAAATCTTTGGGGATCTATCAAAAATTGATTTCTATATCTCTGAAGTACGATACTTGGGACATATTATATCTACCAAAGGAATTGTAGTGGATAAAAAAAAAATAAGGCCATTTTTTAATTGGTCACCACCAACCAATGTGTCTGAAGTGCAATGCTTCATGGGTATGATGGGCTATATAGATGATATGTGAAGGATTACTCCAAAATAGTCATTGCAATAACAAATATCCAAAATAAGGTGAAGGAATTTAAGTGGGCAACTAAGTGTGAAGTTGTTTTTACATTGATCAAGCAAAAACTCACCATGACAATGATACTAAAGATTCCAAATCCTAAGGAAAACTTCACAGTATACGTTGATGCATGACTAGAAGGATTAAGAGGAGTGCTTTTGCAAGATGAATCATTCATAGCATATGCATCAATGAAACTTAAGAAACATGAGATTAATTATACTACGCATGATCTAAAGTTGACAATAGTTGCGCATGCTCTTAAGATTTAGTGTCATTACTTGGTTGGAAGACCCTTTGAATTAAGGACTGATCATTAAATATTGAGGTACATATTTACTTAACCTATGCTCAATGAAAGGTATAGAACACTACACCAAAAAAGGTATTTAATGGTTGTTATTAACCATCCTTAAATATATTTAAGGGTGGTTTACAAAATAACATCTTTGAGGGTGTCATAAAAATACCATACTAAAATATGGTAGTTAAAAACCACCTCAAAAAACCATCATCTTAGGATCTAAGATGGTGGTTCTTAACCGTCATCCTAGGCTCTAATATGGTGGTTCTTAATCGTTGTCTTAGAACATTTGGCCGCCATCTTAGGGGTCTAAGATGCTTGCTTTTAGGTACCATATTAGGGATATAAGATGGTTGTTTTTAGGTGCCATATTAGGGATCTAAGATAGTGGTTTTTAGCCACCGTCGTAGGGGTCTAAGATGATGGTTTTTAACCACCATATTAGACCCCTAAGATGGTGGTTTTTTATCGTCATCCTAGACCTGAAGACGGTGGCCAAAAACCATTGTCTTAGACTACTAAGAAGGTAGCTAAAATTTGTTGTCTTAGATCCCTAAGATGGTGACCAAAATTTTAAAAGAATTAGAGTTTGCGAGACATTAGTGATTTAGTGAGTTATTAGTGAGTTATACATTAGATGATCCTTGGTCTGCCTCACCACTCCAATGTTAGTGTTTGTGCTCAAAAAATTTACAAATATTTGCTTTGATAACATTTTTAAGGGAACTAACTTAAAAAACAAAGCCAAAGTGTAGATTTTTTAGATACCTAAAACACATCATGTTTAGGAGACTACTCATATGGGCACCTTTGCAAAAAATATGAATGGGATTAGAGCTTTCCAATACCAAGCAGTGGTTTTAACCACTCATTTTAGGTAGTCTAGGCCTATCTAGCCTTAGCCACTGATAGCATCAGCGATTTAAGATCCTAGCCATTTATGATCACAACAACTAAGGATATCCTACCTGTATCCATGCTAAGGAAGAGTAGATAGCCCTATAAAAAACTTGGCCTTCTTGAACTGAGCAAAATTGGTTGTAACTACCCAAATTTCAATGGTTTTGGATTGGTTTTGGGCTGGGAAGCTTCTAGAGTTTTTTGCCCAACTACTCAGGCCAACTGATTCTTGATCTTAGCTTCCTTGATAAGCCAAGATTAGGATTTGGAGAAGTCTATTTATAGACCCTCCAAATAGGAATAGTGATCCTGAATTCATTGTAGTAAAGCTCTACCGATTTGAAGACTGACTTTACAACCCTTGAGGAGAAGTGAAGTACTATCAAATTGGAGAATGACACTTGTTGCTATGTCAATGGAGTTTCCAATAGCTTGAGGAGCAATATTACAATTCTCAACCAATAAACTACAAATATGAGATAATACGCCACCAATTCTATGTTTTGATACATAGGTGACCTTGTTAATACCAATTGAATGAAGGAATTTAGCATCCAAAGACCTAATTTCAAGAGCAGGATACTTTCCCCGTGGTCGCTATTGTCAACAATGGCTTGTAGGATTAGCTACTAGACTCAACAGTGGCTAGCAGACCCAACTGCTATAGCATCAATGGCTAGGTTTTGGCATGCAAAATCCTTTGAGTTAACCATAGATTTACCTTTCTTAGCATGCATTTAGCTTAACTTAGCATAGATTAATCACATTTCATGCATTTCCATGGTTTATTTGTAGTTTAATAGACATATTTGCTTACATTTGTGCACTTCATGCTTCCCCTCATAATGCTTTCATATATTAGGTCCGTTTATACTTAATTTGCAATATTACATGCATATTTAGGTTCTTTTATATGTTTCAAGCTTTTATTCATGCTTTATTGTCAATATTTCAAGAAATCTTGTGCATATTTATATATTTTCATGCATTCTTTACATATTTACTCTATTTCATACACTTTCTTGGAAATCAGCCTCATCATGAGAGGCTTCATGTGCTACTAATGTGCTTTGTTATTTCCTTACATGCAGATAACAAATCTCTCAAAGACAAATCATATTTCAAGACTCTTCCTCTTGATATTTTAGGAGACATCCTAGTAAGCCCTCAAGTAAATTGGTGTTAAAGTGAAGACCATTCAAGTGCATCTCTCCCCATTAAGGGGATTTAACTATTGTAATATTTGTATCAATTTGAGTTACTCCCTAAGAGAGAGATTGTAATAGAGCTTCATCATTTTTAATAAAAGATCACTTACTTTTCTTGAATATATTTTATTTGTGCAAATGATTACTTGATTTCCTTTTTTAAATTATTATATGCTTGCAGTAGTGTAAATGCATTGTTTTTACCTTTATACAAGTGGCGATCATGGCCAAACCAACACTATTTTTGTGCTTCTAACTTGTATTTTTATGTTTTTCCTATTGCAATCTTAGCCACTCTAAGCAATAGTGGCTAACAGTCCTAGTCATAGATGGTACTAGGGGCTAGTGTCCCAATCACTATGATCAACAACAACTAGTATAAAACATAGTTAAAAATAATTAGCGACTTGTTTCTCCATCAGATGAGGATTCCATGGTAAGTGGTCTTCTCTGTATTTTTTGTATTTTATTTGTATTTTTGTCTGTCTAAAGATAAATTGTAGTTTAATTAGAAAACATAGCAAAATTTTAAAGGTAAATTTATGAAAATTCCATGTTTGTTGCTAGTCACCTTTAGGAACAATGGCCTATGTTGTTAGCCACCCTAAAGAACAGTAGCTAGGTTTTTTGACTGCTACTCTATATAGCGATCGATTCTATTACCTATTATACATAGTAGCAGCCCTTGTATAGACTGTGTTTTAAGGTTTGCTTGTTTGGGGTCTGATAAAAGGCCAATATCATGTTAATTTTACATTAAGACATTCTAAATTTTAAAGAGCATTTAGTCTTGCATTTTTCTAAAAATGAAACACTATTTTCTAGGCATGTAGAGAAAAATCATGAATGCTTCTTGATGCATCTTTCCTTAATGCAAAATTAAAAGGAATACACACACACACACCACATTCTAAAGTAAACATCAGTGATGTTGGGCTTTCACATCCAACCCGTTGATCAAGACCAACAATGGAAGTTATTACCACTCGGTTGGCTTGTCTGACATTGTATCATCGGGACTCGTCCATGGCCAAGGTCAACCCAATAACTATCCTATCCATATAAAATCACATGTGCTCCTCTTTGAAGGATGTATAGTTGATTGTGGTATGCTAGATAAGGATTGGTAGTACCTATGCTACCTCATCAAGTATGGATTTCATCCCCATATTCTGGTGTGTGCAAGTATATAGGAGAAAACCTTTGAATAAATTGAGTATAACATAAAATTTTGAGAAATATGATAAGAGTTAGATTATACTATCAAAAAATCAAAATGCACTAAACAGTTTTAGGGATCACAAAGAAAATTTAAACAAGATAATCATTTTTGTCTACTTTTTGTATTTTTTTATTGT
The DNA here is from genome assembly GCA_028583015.1 of Wollemia nobilis. Lineage (NCBI taxonomy): Eukaryota > Viridiplantae > Streptophyta > Pinopsida > Araucariales > Araucariaceae > Wollemia > Wollemia nobilis. Next base: position 20,787,965 of record JAQPPZ010000521.1, read on the forward strand.
TTGTGTAATCAATATAAGATCCTTGATCTAGGACCAAACCCTAACTTTTTCAAAAAAAAAATTATTTTGCATCCAACAAATCAAAAATCGTGCAAATCGGAGCTATAACAAAAATGTTATGTTGGTTTTATGATTACTCTATTTTTGAGTGATTTTTAAGCCAAAAATAGGGAAAAACTGCACTAAAATAGTCATAAAAAGCCCTAGACAATCCCAAAAATCACCAAAATTGTTTTATTGTCTTAGTTAGCCCCTTGTGCACCCCTCATACCATTTTTTAGGCTTGGATCCACATTTTTCCAAAATTCCTCAAATTGGTCATTTTTCCATGATCCTCGGTTGGCCAAATATTCCAAAAATACAAATTTTGACCCAGAGATCACTATATGGAGTCCTAGACCATTGTGATCAGATAATTGTGCTAATTATTTTGGTATATAACACCCAATATATTTTTTGAAAATCAAAATTCACAAGGTTATGGTCAATACACACGGTCATCCTCAGTCCAAGACTGAGGTGGCACCCAATGCACTAGAGGGCCCAAATCGCCCTAGAGGCAACATGCTTGCCCCTAACATACCTAAATGAATTTTAGGTAGTCTTAGAGGAGACAACACCACTCGTGGTGGATATCACCAAGAAATCCCACCCTTGAGAACCAACACTAGATCTTCTCGTGATTCAAACGAGATTATTTCTAGGCCTACCTCATCTCATCACACTGGGAGGCCATATCAGTCCAAGGAGGGATGAGATAGAGGGGATGTGGCCATTCGCATGCCCATCGTAATACCAAATCCTTTTGAATAGATAGGGTGTCATTTATCCTACCATAGTATTGGCAAAAGAGGTACGCCTCTTGCCAAACCTTGGAAGACCCATCACCTTGACTTCTTAGATCAAGGTGCTGGAAGATCCCAACATGGGATATTTGAGCATGGAAGCATATATTGTGATCATACTCCTCATGGATCTAATGGATCCGTTGAAGAATAAATCATGGATGAAGGAACTGTAACCCAGTTGCATCCTATTCGTATCCATGATGAGTTTTCCATGAAAACACATGGCACTCCCACAACATCTTTACATGAGGATCATACCCCTAGGGAAGAGCTTAATGTCAATGCAATATCGACTCATTGAGAAAAGTGAGTTGCTAACCTAGTTGTGCAATTTGAGGTAAATAAAACCTCTCGCATAGAGTTACAAAGCCAAAGGTCTCATACAGTAAATCGATCAGATCAATCACATAGGTTAGATGTAATTCAAAAAGAACAAATGCTCCAAGATAAATTGTAGGATTTGCATATCGAGTGTGAGCACTTAGAAAACTTAGAATGAGAAAGCACAAAATAACAATGATTGCACTAACAACAATTATATGAAAACTACCTAGAATAGTAGCATCTCCTTGTTCTAAAGGAGCATGAAGAGTGATTAAACATATTGGCTTGATCATAATTACCTCCTCATAGTGAGTATGGGTAGCAGTGCAATGAGATATGTACTACATCACACCCTAAGCTACTTATCGGGCAAATAGACGATTATATTCACCATACTTCTCAACATGCTTCTCGACTGCATAAGCAATTAGTGCTAAACCATCCAGAGCATACTTAGTATGAAGAATCAGAATAGGATGACCAGGATTAGCAGTATCATGAACCATCCTCGATAGATGTGGCTGATAAATAAAATCAACCATCTCAAACTCAAAGGAACCTACCCCCGCTTGCACCCGAAGATCCCTTTAGGAGGAAAAGATCATCTCTTCTCAAGCCTACAAGGTGCTTACCAAGAGAGTCAAATCTCTCAAGAAAAAATATTTGGCTTGTCAAAATCCCACTCTAAGTAAGATCCATAATCAATCCTTGCATCCGTTAGTGCCAAGCCCTATTTATCCAAAACATTTTGAAATGCCTAGATTGTATAATTTCAACGATGATGAAGATGTTTAGGAACATGTAACCAGTTTCATGAATTCATGTTTTCGACTATAGAATAATGATGTCTTGCTATTAAGAATGTTTATAATTATCCTTTAAAGCATATCCCTAGAATGGTACAACCAATTAACAAGACATGTCATTTCAAACTTTGAACAACTGGTGAATACCTTTCTTGAACACTTCTCATTTGGCATCAAGAAGAAAACTAATTTGTCTAACTTGACCAATATAAGATAATATGATGACAAGTCATGGACTATGGGAATAGGTGGAGAAAATTAATGGTAAAATTACCATTCTCTATTCCCACTATTGAACTCACTTGAATATTTATGAAAGTGTTGTCCAGTTGAGGAGAGACTACGTACCCGATATTCACATACGTTGTTATTCACCACCATTTTGTGTACCTGACAAATTTGGTGACCCTTGAACATCAATTTGAAAAAATAACCTGGTGCTATAGCCCTTGGAGTGCAAGGAGAAAGGTTTATTTTATGTTCTTTGTCCTAGATAGTGTCCCATGGGCATAAGCTAGGGTTTGATATTAGTTTCCTTTGTGCTAGCATTATATTAGATAATTTCTTGTTACAGCAGTTGCTTTGAGCATAGATCTGATTTATTATATGCATGTACCTTATTGTTCTTTGAGACATTCCAACATCTTTTATTAGCTTTATTGCATTTAATCATAGTATGTTCATTTATCTTACTTATCAGGTTTGATACTAACAACCTCATTTGGGGAGGTAGCCCAAACTACTAAGTATACTTTGTTGTTTCCATATACATATATCTACAGGTTTATAGGACCATATCAAGACATCCAGAGCACAAGATCCCTCCAAGATGAGAGAAGGAGGAGGTATATGTGAGACCTCATACAAGTTCATGTGTAGTATTTGGAATCCTATGAAAGTGAACCACCCCTTTGTGAGGGGATCTATTCCATCGTTTGTGCCCCGCTTGTAACTGATTGTATCACAAATTGGGTATCCCTCAAATGGACGAATATGTAATCATGGATTGGAAATATCAATAAAAAGTATATTCATTTTTTTTTCTTATTTACATGTCATTTGCATGCTCATTCCTTTCAGTTTGATATAATAAACACATTGCAAGTTGGGTCAGTTGTGATGCATGCTTCCTAGGATTGCACATATGGTGATCATGATGGGATCCCCACCAGGTTTTGTTTTTCAATTAGTTTATTAACATTCATGGGTTTTTCTATGTGTAGGTTTTGCCGCTCTAGTTGATAGCAACCAACAGGTCTTGGCTGCTCTGGTTAACATCAACTAGCTGATCTTAGCTGCTCCTACAGTCAGTGGTTAGAATCAGCCACTCTAGTCGATAATTGCCAGAAACAAAGTGCAACAGATGTCATAATTTCCATCATCATAGTAGGATTTGAGGTTGGTTTCATCCTCTATTTTCTTTATGTTTTAGTCTACAACTTTTATTTCTAGAAACAAGTGAAATCATATTTTAATCAAGGAAATATAAATAAAAATGGGAAAATAGATTGCACTTGATATTTCCTAGGACTTTCTTTAGTTTCTCTAAGCACTACTAGGAATAGCGGGTCTCTTCTTGTAATGTATGCCCTAGTATCCAATGTGTTAGGCCTCTGTGTGTTAGTTTTCTTGCATGTGGCCCAACCAATGGCCCTTAATTCATGAAATAGAATGCATTCTTTGAAGATCATATAAGTGGAATACATGCATCTTTCTAAAATAAAATATCTTTTATCTTAGGCATATAGGAAATATCATGCTTGCTTGGTGATGCATTTTGCTTACATGTAAAGTTAAAAAGAATCCCACACACATCACATTTCATCTTTAACATCAGTGGCATTGGGCTCTCACATCCAACCCGTTGATCGAGACCAACAGTGGAGGTCATTACCACTTGTTTGGCTTGTGAGGAAGAGTATAATTGGGCCCTATTAGTGGCCAAGGCCAACCCAAGAACTGTCCTAATCGTACAAAAAAGCACACACTCCTCCTTGATGGGTGTATCACTGCACACGGGATGTTGGGTGAGGGTTGGTAGTACCTATGCTACCTCATCGAGTATAGATTTCATCATCATATTTGGATTATGTGAGCATATAGGTGAAAACCTTTAAACATATAAGTACACCATCCAACAAGAATGAAACATGATGAGAGTTAGCTTATTTATCCAATGAACCAAAACACACCAAACAATTTAGGGAACACATAAATCCTTAAAATAGATAAACACCTACTTGTTTTATTTATGTGCTTTTGAATCTACCTAAGAAGATAACTCATAAGTCACCATGGTGTACACATGAAGAAACCACCCTCGATCTAGAACCAAGGGGGAATCTAATGCTCCACACACTCACAGCCACATTAGTGTTGAGTTGCCCACCCATAGTGTCACTATATGAAGTTCAAAAATTCATAGGGGTGACAACTCAACCCTTGGGGATACTCCTTAATAAACCCCAGCAAGAGAACCACATCTTGGTTCCTCATCACATAGACATGAGGAGGCCTCATGGTATCTCTCATCACTTAGGCACATGGAGGCATCACGACCTCCTACATCATATAGGTATGAGGAGGCCTCCAGGACTTTCTCATCTCATAGGCAAGTGGAGGCATCATGATCTCCCTCTTTACACTAACATGTAGAGGTGTCACAACATCCCTCGTTGCATAGATATGCAAAGGCTTCAAGACCTCCATCATCATGTTGGCATGATGAGGCATCAAGGTCTTCATCATCACATAGGTATGCAGGGGTTTCAAGACCCCAAGTTTCACATGATACACATAGGATAGACCATCCCACTAAGGGGCAAGACCCTATGGATACGCCCAATCATAGACCCAATGCATCCTACAACCTCCCTAAAAATAGGAGGGTACCATTGGACTATAAGCTCATTGGTGCCAACGGGACTCTGTGGGATCGATCGTGGAGAACCTGACAACTTCATGAGCTAGATTGAGTTCCCTTGAGATTAGCTCCTAGAAATATTGATATTGAACATTATGATTTAGGAATTTTATGTAGCATAGCCACTAGACGTACCAATGAAATAGGGGAAGCCTCAAAGTAATCCCACAGCACATACACTACTTCATATCATGGTGGTACTCAATCCATAACACATTACACATAATAGGTTGCCCTAGTAGATAATGAAAAAATAATAGCAAGAGTCTCCTCGAGGGGCCTAAGCATTAGAACCCCTCATACAGAGTTAGAAAGGCATGAACCTTCAATAGCAAGTCGATCTAACATAATACATAGGTTAGAGGAAGCGCTGCGTATCGAGCATGAGCGTGGAGAAGATCTTGAGAAAGAAGATCGAAGGAAGAGGTGCTTGCACCTACAAGAACAATGCTCAAAATAGGAAATAGCTAAGCACAAGGATCTAGCAGAGAGGCTTGCTCAAACAGATGCACACATAGGTGGTGATAGATACCTACATGAGAGACATGTTTATTCTCAACAGGAGAGAAGTACTAGGTAAGGAAATTAACATGCTCACCATACTTCACAACATCAACAACACCTAGACCTCAAAAAAATACAATTAAATAAGGAAAAGATAGGATAGATGATCAGGAATAGACATATCTTGAACCTCCATCCATGGTTATAGGATATGAGTATAGATGTCCAAACCGGGCCAACACATTATTACCTCCCTTACCACCATGAGCAAACCTTTAGGAACATGATATTATTTCCTTGAAGGTATACCAAAAACTCATCAAGAGAGTCAAGTCTCTTGAGAAATAGGACATAGGTGGACAGAAGCCAATATTGAGCAAGATACACAACCAACCTTTGCGCCCCTTAGTATTGAGTCCTGCATATCCTAGGTACTTTGATATGCCTAGGATAGACAAGTTTAAGGGTGATGGAGATGCACAAGAATATGTGACCAACTTCATGAACATGTTCTTCCACCTTGATAAGAATGATACCTTGATGTTGAGGATATTCATCACGACATTCTTAGGTGTAGCAACTTAATGGTTCAACTAGTTTCCCAAGCATACATCACTAATTTTGAGTAACTGGGAAATGAGTTCCTTGAGCGTTTCTCCTTTGGTACCAAGAAGAAGGTGAACTTGTCTGATCTGGCCAACTTGAAATAGTATGATGATGAGCCAGTGATGGACTATGAGGATAGGTGGATAAAAATCATGGTAAAACTATAATTCTATGTCCCCATAGAGGAACTCATCTAGATGTTCACAAAGATTTGCGCAAACCATATCTCTCTGCTATTATAGCTACAGCAATATGAATAATTTGAAGAAGCCTTGGCTCAACCCAAGCTTATTGAATACATTAAGGTTTATGAGGGAGACCTTGAGCTTTGCAATAATAAAGAGTGGAGTAAGAATAATTAGAATAACAAATATAAGCAGAAGCAGGCCAAGCCTACTCAGTTTAATCAAGTTGTATTGGCCACATTGAAGGAGGGGAATGGACAACAATCCCAAAATTATCAGGCTCACCCCCCACCAGCCAACTATGATCCTAAGAACAACTAGGGCTAAAACAAAGAGTGTCGACCATCTCGTTATTTAACACATCTAAATGAAACAATGTAATCAGTATTTAATCAGTTAAATGAGGCACTGAGGATAAGGTTTCCTAACATCCAACTTCTTGACCCTAATCGTCCCAAGCCAAAGGGATATAGATAAGATCAACATTGCCCATATCATAGGATACTGGGGCATAATATCAAGAACTGCATCGGATTTAAGAATGTTGTGCAAAACATGATTGAAAAGGGAGAGCTAATAATTGACAACTAAATAGCTTTTGATAACAGAGATATGGGGATATTCAGAAACCCATTGCCTAATCATGAGGTCCCTAGAAATTAGGGCGACCAAGTCAACCAAGTCTGATTTGAGCCACCTATTTAGGGATGCATCAAAATGGTTGAGTTAGTTAATGTGGCAACCAAGAGTTGGAGATATTGGCAACCACAGCCTCCAGCAGATCCCATTAATATCCTAGTTGTACCTCAACAAAGACAAGTGTAGGAAAATCCTCCAAGTCCACCAAAAAGACATGTGGTAACTATTTGGAGTAGACTAGAAAAAAATCTACAAATGACTCTGGCCAAGTTTTCCATTCACAATATTATACAACAATCCCCTAGGAACAAGGAGACTCTAATGGATATTTTAATATCAATCAAGCTCTAGCCCCAAAATCCAAATGTGTTCACACATTTTGTGGGGCAAGTACAATAGTGTTAAGATCCCATGATTTATTTTTACAATCAAAAAATTAAGGTAGTCCCTACTGCCTCAGTATACCCGCCTTAACACATTATTGCATCAATCAATGGCATACCATTCAAGCAGATTCTAATCGATACAGGCTCATTGATCAACATCATCACTACCTGAAGATAAATTGTAGTTTAATTAGAAAACATAACAAAATTTTAAATGTAAATCTGTGAAAATGTTATTTTTGTTGCTAGCTACCTTTAGGAACAATAGCTTGTGCTGTTAGCAGCCCTAAATAATATAAGGTAGGTTTTTTGACTACTACTCTGTATAGCGGTCGATTCTATTGCATGTTATACATAGTAGCAGCCCTTATATAGACTATGTGTTAGTGTTTGCTTATTTGGGGTCTGATGAAAGGCCAATCTCATGTTAATTTTATATTAAGATATTCTGACTTTTAAAGAGCATTTAGTCTTGCATTTTTCTAAAAATGAAATGCTATTTTCTAGGCATGTAGATAAAAATCATAAATGCTTCTTGATGCATCTTTCTTTAATGCAAAATTAAAAGGAACACACACACCACATTCCAAAGCAAACATCAGTGATGTTGGGCTTTCACATCCAACCTGTTGATCAAGACAAATAGAGGAAGTTATTACCACTCAGTTGGCTTGTCTTACATTATATCATAAAGACTCATCCATGGCCAAGGTCAACCCAATAACTATCCTATCCATAAAAAATCACATGCACTCCTCTCTAGAGGGTGTAAAGCTAATTGTGGTATGCTAGGTAAGGGTTGGTAATACCTATGCTACCTCATCGAGTATGGATTTCATCCCCATATTTTGGTGTATGAAAGTATATAGGTGAAAACCTTTGAACAAATTGAGTATAACATCAACTTTTGAGAAACACGATAAGAGTTATATTATACTATCAACAAATCAAAATGCACTAAATAGTTTTAGGGATCACAAAAAAATTTAAATGAGATAATCATTTTTGTCTACTTTGTGTGTTTATTTATTGTTTGTGTAATCAATATAATATCCTTGATCTAGGACAAAACCCTAATTTTTTTCAAAAAAAAATTGATTTTACATCCAACAAATCAAAAATCATGCAAATCAGAGCTATAACGAAAAAGTTATGTTGGTTTTATGATTACTCTATTTTTGAGTGATTTTTAAGCCAAAAATAGGGAAAAGTTGCACTAAAACAGTCATAAAAATCCCTAGATAATCCCAAAAATTACCAAATTTGTTTTTTTGTCTTAGTTAGCCCCTTGTGCACCCCTCATAACATTTTTGACGCTTGGCTCCACATTTTTCTAAAATTCCTCAAATTGGTCATTTTTCCACAATCCTTGGTTGGCCAAATATTCCAAAAATACAAATTTCAACCTAGAGATCACCATTTGGAGTCCTATACCATTGTGATCATATCATCATGCTAATTATTTTGGTATATAACACCCAATATATTTTTTGAAAGTCAAAATTCACAAGGTTATGGTCAATACACAGGGTCATCCTCGATCCAAAACTGAGGTGGCACTCAATGCACTAGAGGTCCCAGATCACCCTAGAAGCAACACACTTGCCCCTAACATACCTAAATAAATTTTAGGTAGTCTTAGATGAGACAACACCACTCGTTGTGGATCTCACCAAAAAACCCCAACCTTGAGAACCAACACTAGATCTTCTCGTGATCTAAACGAGATTATTTCTAGGCCTAACTCATCTCATCACACTAAGAGGTCAGATCGGTCCAATGAGGGGTGATATAGAGGGGGTGTGACCATTCACATGCCCATTGTAATTCCAAATCCTTTCAAATAGATAGGGTGTCATTTGTCCTACTGTAGTATTGGCGAAAGAGGTACACCTCTTGTCAAACCTTGGAAGACCCATCACCTTAATTTCTTAGATCAAGGTGCTGGAAGATCCTAAAATGGGACATTTGAGCATGGAAGCATCTATCGTTATCATACTCCTCATGAATCTACTAGATCCATTGAAGAATAAATCATGGATGAAGGAATTTTAACCTAGTTGTATCCTATTTGTACCCACGATGAGTGTTCCAGGAAAACACATGGCACTCCCATAATATCTTTACATGAGGATCGTACCCTAAGGGAAGAGCTTAATGTCAATGCAATCTCGACTCATAAAGGAAAGTGAGTTGCTAACCTAGTTGTGCAATTTGAGGTAAATAAAACCCCTCGCACAAAGTTACAAAGCCAAAGGTCTCATATAGTAAATCGGTCAGATCGATCACATATATTAGATGTAATTCAGAAGGAACAAATGCTCCAAGATCAATTGAAGGATTTGCATATCGAGTGTGAGCACTTAAAAAACTTAGAATGAGAAAGCACAAACAACAGTGGTTGCACCAACAACAATTATATGAACACTACTTAGAAGAGTAGCATCTCCTTGTTCTAAAGGAGCACGAAGAGTGATCAAACATATTGGCTCAATCAAAATTACCTCCTTGTAATGATTATAGGTAGTAGCACAATGAGAGATGTACTACATCACACCCTAAGCTACTTACCAGGTGAGTAGATGATTATATTCACCATATTTCTCAACATGCTTCTCGACCACATAAGAGATTAGTGTCAAACCAGCCAAAGCATACTTAGTATGAAGAATCAACATAGGATGACCAGGATTAGCGATATCCTGAACCATCCTCAATAGATGTGGTTGATGAATATAATCAACCACCTCAAACTCAAAGGAACCTATCCCCGCTTGCACCCGAAGATCCCTTTAGGAGGAAAATATCATCTCTTCTCAAGCCTACAAGGTGCTTACCGAGAGATTAAAACATCTTAAGAAAAAATGTGGCTTTTCAAAATCCCACTTTAATTAAGATCCATAATCAACCCTTGCATCCGTCGGTGCCAAACCCTACTTATCCAAAACATTTTAAAATTCCTAGATTGGATAAGTTCAACGGTGATGAAGATGTACAGGAACACGTAACCAATTTCATGAATTCATATTTCCAACTGTAGAATAATGATGCCTTGCTATTAATAATGTTCATAATTATCCTTTCAAGCATAGCCATAGAATGGTACAACCAATTAACAAGGCATAGAATTTCTAACTTTGAACAGTTGATGAATGCCTTTTTTGAATGCTTCTCATTTGGCATCAAGAAGAAAACTAATTTGTCTAACTTGGTCAATCTAAGACAATATAATGACAAGAGATTCATGGACTATGGGAATAGGTGGAGAAAATTAATGGTAAAATTACCATTCTCTATTCCCACTATTGAACTCACCTGAATTTTTATGAAAATTTGTGCCAACCACATATCATTGTTGCTCCAGCTACAACAATATACAACATTTGAAGAGGCTTTAGTGCAAGCCAAGGTAATTGAAGATATCAAGTTACAAGAAGAAGACTTGAAGCTCCAAACCAAAAAAAAAATGGAACAACAAGAGCACACTACTTCAAGCACAGTAGGCCAAGCTTGCGCACATCAATCAGATCATGTTAAATGTTCCAAAAGTAGCACAGATCCAACAATCACAAAACTATCAGGCTCAACCTCCTCCTACACATTACAACCAACACAATAGGAATCAAGGTAAGGACAAACAAAAATATCCACCTCACAACTATACACCATTGTCTAAATATTTGGCATCAATTTTCAACCGCCTTTGTGAGGCCAAGGATTTAAACTTACCTAAGGTGCACACCCTAGATCCTAATCACCCCAAACCTAAGGGGTATAGGGAAGACTTATATTGCACCTATCATTGATAAAATGGCCATGATGTTCAAGATTGCATTGCATTAAAAAATGTGGTGTAGAATATGTTGGATAAGAACAAATTACAATTAGATAGCCCTTTAGCTATTGATAATCAAATCATCAACATATTCAAAAATCCTCTTCCCAATCATAGGTCCAACAATAATGAATTTGAGCACATCAATGAGGTGCACATATCCCTACTTTATGAGGATTTTATTGATATGATAAATACTATAGCATGAAGTACAAGATGCCTTGAGTAGCCCAACATATCAAAAAAGTCAACTAAAGCTGATAATCTATCATGGTCCATACCAATGATGAATTCAATTCACTTACAAAAGGACCTTGTGATTACCTTTCACAGACAAGAGATTAAGACAATCTCTAAGGATGAATCCAATCCTCTGCTACACATCATAGTGAGCATCAATCAAATTCTATATAAGAGAGTTTTTATTGACACCAGGTCATCTATCAACATCATCATGACTGCAAATTTGAAATATTTAAACTTTTTGGCCTCACAAATTAAGGACTTAACATTCACATTGAGATCCTTCAATGATGTCACCTCCCCAAAAATTGGTACAATAATCCTACCTATACAGGTTTGGATAAATATGATACCTACATTGTGCCATATCTTGGGGGTGAGAGGTAGTATAACATATTGCTACACAGACCATGGATGAGGGATATGGAATGTGTGCCTTCCATAGTGCACCAAAACCTAAAATTCATACACCAAGGACAAGTGTATGTGGTCCCCCATGATCCTAAGCCATTCAAATATTACAAGAAATTCGATGAGCCACAAGAAATTTTGGCAACATGTAAGCCTCAAAACATTCATTCGGATAAAATCATCAAACATTCAACTGAGGCTTGCATCAAGAAATTGCTATCTTATTCCATCACCAAAAATCATGGTATCATATTACCTAATGAGTATAATAAAACATCGATTAGCATGATTGATACAGAAGCACCTCGACTAGTTGATGATCTACCCACAACTGATCTGAAAGCCAAAGCAACTTATCATGAGTTTGTGGGAATATTCAACATTAAGTCAGAAGCCCAAGTGACTCTAAAGAAGATAAAACAATATATGATGCAATCAGATGTTGCTTCCACATCTAAGGTGCCACAACCTTTGAAATTAGTCATCCCTAACTCATTTCTCATGGTGCCTCCTCAATATCAAGAATGGGTGCCTCCCCCATATCAAACCAGGGGTATTCAGGATTGCACAGTTCAACAATACAAAGTAAAGTAGAAGTATGAACTAAGTAGCCAAGTAGAGCATTTGGATGCCACTATCAAAGTGGATCATCAAGAAGTATCCACATTGTCTCAAATAAGGGAAATTGGTGATTTGCATTTACCTAGTGGATATTTATAATCCACTCTTTCACCTCCTTTAGTTGATGATGAAATTTTGAGCCAATCGCTGGTAATACACCTAAGAGCCTTATAAGTCTTGAAGTGTATACAATATCGCTTAACTAATTTGGAGGTGCATATGGAGAAACAAAATGAGGCATTACAATTTATCATGATCTAGCTTGAGAGTCAAGAAATACAAAAGCCACCTGCAATTGAGGTCAAACCTCCTCCTATTCAATCATATAAAAAGCCTCAACATCAGTATAAACCAACTTGACCATCCCAAAAACCTAGTGTAGACACCTAAAACGCGTCATGTTTAGGAGACTACCCATATGGACACATTCGCAGACCATATGAATCCTCTTGGATCTCTCCAAGAGCAAGCAGTGGTCCTAACCACTCAAACAGGGCAGTTCTAGCCCATCCAGGCTTGGCCGCTCTCAAGCAGAGCGGCCACCACACCTGGCCGCTGAAGACTACAACGGCCACACCTAGCCACTGGACCTGATAGTGGCTAGCACCATGCATAGTCTAGCCATGAAAATGGGCCCAGATCACGTAGTCTGACTGCACCTTTGCATTGTTTATGGGTGGATTTTGGTGAGGAACTCCTGAGTTCCTCCTAACTACCCCTTCAATGCCAGTTTGTGATTGATGCTTCCCACCCGGGATGGCCAGTCGCATGAGATTTGGATTGAAGCTTCTCTAGGAAGCCAAGGTCTAGATCTGGAAGAGAGGGAAGTCTACATATGGACTCTCCCACAAAGAGCAAAGGATCCATAATTTTTAGAGTTTATGCAGTGAAGCCCTATCAGATTGGAGAGTGCATCTACGAGCCCTTGAGGAGCAACGAAGTGCTGTCCAGATTGAGGAGAGACTACGCACCCGATATTCACATCCATTATTATTCACTACCATTCCATGTACCTGACACATCTGATGACCCTTGAACATCAATTTGAGTAGAGAACCTAGTGCTACAGCCCTTGGAGTGCGAGGAGAAAGGTCTATTTCATGGCCGCTATCTTGGATAGTGGCCTGTAGGCACAACCTAGGGTTTGACATTAGTTTTCTTTGTGCTAGCATTAGATTAGATCATTTTCTATTTTAGTAGTTATTCCTAGCATAGATCTGATTTATTATATGCATTTACATTATTGTTCTTTAAGACATGCCAACATATTTCATTAGCTTTATTGCATTTAATCGTAGTATGTTCATTTATCTTGCTTATCAGGTTTGATACTAACAACCTCATCCGAGGAGGTAGCCCAGACTACTAAGCATGCTTTGTTGTTTCCATGTACATAGATCTACAGGTTTACAGGACCATATCAAGACATCCAGAGCACAAGATCCCTCCTAGATGAGAGAAGGAGAAGGAGGCATCTGTGAGCCCTCAGACAAGTTCATGTGTGGGATCGAGAAGCCTACGAAAGTGCACCACCCCTTTGCGAGGGGATTTATTCCACCATTTATTCCCCACTTGTAACTGATTGTATCACAAACTGGGTATCCCTCAGAGGGATGAATATGTAATCGTGGATTGGAAATATCAATAAAAAGTATATTTATTTATTTTTCTTATTTACGTGTCATTTGCATGCTCATTCCTTTCAATTTGATATAATAAATACATTGCAAGTCGGGTCGATTGTGGTGCACGCTCCCTAGGGTCGCATAGATGGTGATCATGATGGGACCCCCACCAAGTTTTGTTTTTTAGTTAATTTATTGACATTCATGAGTTTTTCTATGTGTAGGTTTGGTTGCTCTGGTCGATAGTGACCCATAGGTCTTGGCCGCTCTGGTCAATAACAACTAGCTGATCTTAGCCGCTCCTATAGTCAATGGCCAGAATCAGCCACTCTAGTCGATAGTGGCCAACAGCAAAGTGCAATAGAGATCAGAATTTCCATCATCAGAGTAGGATTTGAGGTTGGTTTCATCCTCTATTTTCTCTATGTTTCTATCTACAACTTTTTATTTCTAGAAATAACAAGCGAAATCATAGTTTAATTAGGGAAATATAAAGAAAAATGGGAAAAGAGATTGCACTTGATGTTTCCTAGGACTTTCTTTAGTTTCTCTAGGCGCTTCTAGGAACAATGGGCCTCTGCTTGTAAGGTCTGCCCTAGTCTCCAACATGCTAGGCTTCTGTGTGTTAGTTTGCTTGCATGTGGCCCAACTAGTGGCCCTTAATTCATAAAATAGAATGCATTCTTTGAAGATCATATAAGTTGAATACATGCATCTTTCTGAAATAAAACATCTTTTATCTTAGGCATATAGGAAATATCATGCTTGCTTGGTGATGCATTTTTCTTACATGCAAGGTTAAAAAGAACCCCACACACATCATGTTTCATCTTTAACATCAATGACGTTGGGCTCTCACATCCAACCCATTGATCGAGACCAACAGTGGAGGTCATTACCACTTGTTTGGCTCATGAGGAAGAGTATCATCGGGACCCATCCATGGCCAAGGCCAACCCAAGAACTATCCTAACCATGCAAAATAGCATGCACTCCTCCTTGAGGGGTGTATCACTATGCACGAGGTGCTGGGTGAGGGTTGGTAGTACCTATGCTACCTCGTCGAGTATGGATTTCATCACCATATTTAGCTTGTGTGAGTATATAGGTGAAAACCTTTAAACATATAAGTATACCATCCAACAAGAATGAAACATGATGAGAGTTAGCTTATATTTCCAATGAATCAAAACACACCAAATAGTTTAGGGAACACATAAATCCTTAAAAGAGATAAACATCTGCTTGTTTTGTTTGTGTGCTTTTGAATCTACCTAAGAAGATAACTCATAAGTCACCATGGTGTACACATGGAGCAACCACCCTCGGTCCAGCACCGAGGGGGAAGCTAATGCTCCACACACTCACAGCCACACTAGCATTGAGCCACCCACCCATAGTGTCACTAGATGAAGTTTGACAAGTCTTAGGGGTGACAACTCAACCCTTGGGGGGACTCCTCGAGAAACCCTAGCAAGAGAGCCACATCCTAGTTCCTCATCACATAGACATGAGGAGGCCTCATGGCCTCTCTCATCACTCAGGCACATGGAGGCATCATGACCTCCTTCATCACATAGGTACGAGGAGGCCTCAAGGCCTTCCTCATCGCATAGACAAGTGGAGGCATCATGACCTCCCTCTTTACACCGACATGTAGAGGCATCATGACCTCCCTCATCGCATAGACATGCAGAGGCTTCAAGGCCTCCATCATCATGCTGGCATGAGGAGGCATCAAGGCCTCCATCATCGCATAGGCATGCAGGGGTTGCAAGACCCCAAGTTTCACATGATACACATAGGATAGATCAGCCCACTAAGGGGCAAGACCCTAGGGCTATGCCTAGTCATAGACCCAAGACATCCTACAACCTCCCTACATATGGGAGGGTACCCTTGGACTATGAGCTCATTGGTGCCAATGGGACTCCATGGGATCAGCCATGGAGAACCCGACAACTTGATGAGCTGGATCGAGTTCCCTCAAGACCAGCTCCTAGAAGTATTGCTACAAAACATTCTACTTTAGGAAGTTCATATAGCATAGCCACTAGATGCACCAATGAACCAGGGGAAGCTTCAAAGTGACCCCACAACACATACACTACTTCAGATCATGGGGGTACTCAACCCATAACATAGTACACAGAATAGGTCACCCTAGTAGACAAGGGCAAACACATAGTAGGAGCCTCCTCAAGGGGCCTAAGCATTAGAACTCCTCACATAGAGTTAGAAAGGCATGAAACTTTAGTAGCAGGTCGATCTGACCAAATACATAGGTTAGAGGAAGTGTTGCACATCGAGCAAGAGCATGTAGAAGCTCTTGAGCAAGAAGAGTGAAGGAAGAGGTACCTGCACCTACAAGAACAATGCTCAAGAGAGGAAAGAGTTGAGCATGAGGAGCTAGCAGAGAGGCTTGCTCAAATAGATGCACACATAGGTGGTGAGAGATACCGACATGAGAGATGTGTCAATTCTTAGTAGGAGAGAAGCACTAGGTAAGGAAATAAATGTGCTCACCACACTTCACAACATCAACAACACCTGGACCTCGAACAAACATAATTCAATGAGGAAAGGGTAGGGATGGAAGACCAAGAATAGACATATCCTGAACCTCCATCCATGGTTATGGGAGATGAGTATAGATGCCCAAACTAGGCCAACATAGGGTTACCTCCCTTACCACCATGAGAAAACCTTCAGGAACATGAGATTATTTCCTCGAAGGTATACCAGACACTCATCGAGAGAGTCAAGTCTCTTGAGAAGTAGGACACGAGTGGATAGAAGCTGACATTGAGCAAGATACACAACCAACCTCTGTGCCCCTCAGTCTTGAGTCCTACATATCCTAGGCACTTTGAGATGCCTAGGCTAGATAAGTTTAAGGGTGAAGGAGATGCACAAGAACATATGACCAACTTCATGAACATGTGCTTCCACCTTGAGAAGAATGATGCCCTGATGTTGAGGACATTCATCATGATGTTCTCGGGTGCAGCAACTCAATGGTTCAACCAGTTGCCCAAGCATAGCATCACTAGTTTTGAGCAACTGGTGAATGTATTCCTTGAATGCTTCTCCTTTGGTGCCAAGAAGAAGGTGAACCTGTCTGATCTGGCCAACTTGAAATAGTATGATGATGAGCCAGTGATGGACTATGGGGATAGGTGGAGAAAAATCATGGCAAAACTATCATTCTCCATCCCCATAGAAGAGCTCATCCGAATGTTCACGAAGAGCTACGCAAAGCACATCTCTCTGCTATTGCAGCTACAGCAATATGAATCATTCAAAGAAGCCTTGGCTCAAGCCAAGCTTATTGAAGATATTAAGGTCGATGAGGGAGACCTCAAGCTTCACAACAAGAAAGAGTGGAGCAAGAACAATTAGAATAACAAGAATAAGCAAAAGTAGGCCAAGCCTACTCAGGTTAATCAGGTTGTATTGGCCACACCGAAGGAGGGGAATGGATAGCAACCCCAGAATTATCAAGCTCACCCCCATCGACCAACTATGATCCTAAGAACAACCAGGGCTAGAACAAAGAGCATCAACCACCTCATTATTTCATACCTCTAAATGAATCGATGTAGTCGATATTTAATCAGTTGAATGAGGCACAGAGGATAAGGTTTCTTGACATACAACTTCTTGACCCTAATCATCCCAAGCCAAAGGGATATAGGGAAGATCAACACTACCCATATCATAGGATACAAGGGCATGATATCAAGAACTACATTAGATTCAAGAATGTTGTACAAAACATGATTGAAAAGGGAGAGCTAAGAGTTGACAACCTGCTAGCTCTCGATAATAGAGATATGGGGATATTCAAGAACCCATTGCCCAATCATGAGGCCCCTAGAAATTAGGGCACCCAAGTCAACTAGGTCTGAGTCGAGCCACCTATTCAGGGATGCATCAAAATGGTTGAGTTAGTTAACGTGGCAACCAAGAGTTAGAGATATGGGCAACCACAGCCTCCAATGGCTCCCATTAATATCCTGGTTGCACCTCGATAGAGACAGGTGCAGGAAAATCCTCCAGGTCCACCAGCAAGACCTATGGTAACTATTCGGAGTAGACTAGAACAAAATCTACAAATGACTCCAGACCAAGTTGTCCATTTATGAGCTTATACAATAGTCCCCTAGGCACAGGGAGACTCTAATGGAGATTTTGAGATCAATCAAGCTCCAGCCCCAGAACCTAGATGCGTTCACACATTTTGTGGGGCAAGTACAATAGTGCCAAGAGCCCATGATTCATTTTTATGATCATAAAATTAAGGTAGTCCCTACTACCTCAGTAGACCCACCTTTGCACATTATTGCATCAATCAATGACATACCATTCAAGTGGGTTCTGATCGATACAGGCTCATCGATCAACATCATCACTACCAAGGCTATAGGGCACTTGAAGATCCCTAAGTCCAACATTATCTCGACTTCCTACACGCTCAAGGCTTTCAACGATGCATTGTGCTCCACCATGGGCACAATCATTTTACCTATAAAGGTAGGACATAAGACCATCCCCATGATGTGTCATGTGTTAGAAGGGGTGATGCAATATAACATCCTTCTAGGGCATCCCTAGATCAGGGACATGCAGTGCGTGCCCTCAATCCTGCACCAATGCATCAAGTATGTGCATGAGGGACAAGTTCATGTGGTTCCATCCGATGAAGAGTCATTCAAGTACATGCATCAAGTCGACTTGCCGAGGGACTTTGTCCTTCCATAAATGCACTTGTACATAAGGCCTTCATCCCCAACCACGCAACCAAGAAGCAAAAGCAAATTAGTGCGAGGTGACCCATCCACGTTGGCACCACCTCCTACATCCAAAGCTACTGGTACTTCTAAAAAGCCTTTGACATCTAAGGCAAAAGATAAACAGAAGCTGAAGGCACCCCTAGTGGAGGAAGGACCCAAGGAGCTTTCGACCATAGCAGCTATAGGAATCCCTACTCCCATGGAGGAGGAACATTCCCAAGAAATAGTCGAGGAGGTACCTCAACCTGCCTCACCTGCATCATCAACAACATCATCTACACCATAGGTGATAGTTCACCTAGCCAACACAGCACTAGGTGAATATCTTGTGCAGAACGTGACTTTCATACCAATCATTGAGTCTACACAAGACATGGGATGACCAAGAGTCCCAAATATTCTAGTAGGGATAGTGGTTCCCTTAGGGGTTCCACCCAACCAAACAAATTTCATATATGTTGGTCTAGATTACGCCCATACTACTCCTAATATAGAAAGGGATGAGGATGAGCCATTCACCATGAATGTTCATTACTTGTCAAATCTTGAGTTCGCTCTGAAGTACTTTGGATAGTGTCACTGGCAAGGCTATGGCCTAGGCCTATATGAGCAAGGGTATCGACTACCATTTCAGCCATAGTACCAATTACCTACTGATAGGTGCAATTTAGGCTATCAAATGTAGAGTCATGATGACTCTTTGGAAGTAGCCCTAGATAGGCTAAGCATTGGGTTCGGGGAGGACATCGATTGGAATCCCTATCAACCCCCTAGCAGAAACTACTTGGGTGATGGATGGGTGTCGATGGTCAATGTCGCACCACCTGACCAATATCACCTTGAATCCTCTCTTGAAGCACCCCCATCAAGAGCCATCCTATGGGAGGAAGAGCCAATGCATGGATATGAGTGAGAGGAGTATGACTATGTCCCAAGCGAGGATGAAGATGATGCTAACCTAGCCTATCATGGGCCTCGGTATGTGCAAAACCTTGCTTGGATAGGCCACACAGAGAGTGGGTACATCTCATATGAGAGTGAATACATCTCAGATGAGGGTGGATACATGTCAAATGAGAGTGGCTATGAGTCAGAAGACTCAATAGAGATGGCCTACATATGTCCTAGACATATGAGCCACATCCTAGGGCCAGAGATAAATGCTAATGGATTCTTCATAAGTGATGATGATTATGAAGATGAGACTAAAATGGCCTATCTTAGGCATCAGTAGGTAAGCCACCACCCCATCCTAGTGGCCAGAAAAAATCCAATGGTTTCTCTATAAGTGATGATGACTTTGAGAATGAAGCCGAGAGGGCTTACCTTGAGCTGCACTTCCAAAAAGTCAATCTACTTGTTGAAAGAGAAGTGTTACTTCACACCATAGATCATAACCTTCATTTCCTAGGAAGACCAGTAAACCTAGATGCCATCCATCACATGGTCAACCTAGATCCCCCAACATTTAGAGAGCAATTATTGCCTAATGATCCCATCATATCATCTATCCATAGACCGGATCTTGAGATCCCTATACCCCTAGAGCCTCATCATGAGCATAGAGGGCACACCTTTGATATAGAGCTTCACCCATATGGTCCTAGAGATTTCATTCCATCCATCAACATGATCTCCATTGATTTGACCACTCCACTCCATGACCCAGTAGATCCATCAAAACCATTGTGTCTTAATGTAGATGCTATTGATTGGGATCATGTTGATTCACCCCTAGAGCCTAAATATTTCTTCCCTAATGAAGAGATGCTACAACCATTTCATTTTGCATCAGGTTATGCACATGATGTCTATCATACTGGTCTTGACCCTGAGTCAGTGGGAACTATAAATCCAATAGATGACATCCATTTAATCCCCACTCCTCACCAGCTTGAGGAGGGGTCACATATGGCAATAGAGGAAACTTTTGAGGTGGACATCAGCAATGATCCTTCTCAACCAAAGAAAGTCAAGTTTGGAGAAAGCTTATCTCTAGAAGAATAGGCCATCATAATTCCTCTACTGAAAGAGAGACCAAATCTCTTTGCTTGGACCTACAAAGACATGTCAGGGCTGGATCCAAAATTGGTTGTCCACAACCTTTCGCTAGACCCCACGAAGAAATCGGTCAAGTAGAAGCTCAGAAATATGCATCCAACCATCACTTTGATGGTTAAAAATGAGTTGCAGAAACTATTGGATGTAGTCTTTATTGTTCCCATCGACTATCCAGAATGGGTATCAAACATGGTGCCCATAGGAAAACCTGATGGAAGAGTCTACATTTGCATGGATTTTAGGGATCTCAACAAGGCAACCCCAAAGGATTCATTCTCATTGCCCAACATAGATGCTCTTGTAGATGCAACTGTAGGTCATGAGATGCTCTCCCTAATGGATGGTTTTTTTAGTTACAATCAGATTCAGATTAAACCTGAAGACCAACATAAAACCATGTTCACCACTCCATGGGGGACATTCTATTACAAAGTGATGCCATTCGGCCTTAAAAATGTTGGTGCCACATATCAATAGGCTATGACATACATTTTTCATGACTACATGCACAAGATCTTGGAAGACTACATCGATGACTTGCTAGCCAAGTCATTGCTACGAGAAGAGCATGTTGAGACCCTCAGAAAGGTCTTCGATCACCTGATTGAGCACAATGTCAGGTTGAACCCCAAGAAATGCATCTTTGGCATAACTTTTGGAAAACTCTTGGGATTCATCATTTCTAAATGAGGCATCGAGGTAGACCCAACAAAGGTAAAGGCTATCCTAGAAATGGCCCCACCCATGAACATCAAAGAACTGAGAAGCTTATAGGGCAAAGTAGCATCCATAAAGTGGTTTATCATACAACTATCGGATAAATGTCGACCCATGAATCGACTGCTACACAAGGGGGTCCCATTCCAGTGGGATGAAGAATGTCAGCAAGCCTTTGCTAAAATCAAGGAGTACCTAGCAACACCACTAGTCCTAGCTCCACCAAGGCCAGACGTGCCATTCCTACTATACATATCCACTACCAATTTTTCTTTGGGCACCATGTTGGCTCAAAAGAATATGCAAGACAAAGAACAAGTGATATATTACATCAGCCACACTTTGGTGAGCTACGAGATAGGATATGCATACGTAGAAAAGTTATGCTTAGCGATGGTTTTTGCAACCAAGAAATTGTACCACTACATGTTGAGCCATACGACATATGTAATATCCAAGCAAAATCCTTTGTAGTATATGATGAGCAAGACATATCATAATACATGTACTACAAAGTGGATCATGCTATTGATAGAATTTGATTTAGAATTCATAAGCCAAAATTCCATCAAGGGACAAGTCATAGCTGATCAGCTAGTTGAGGTGCCTCTTCAGAATAGTAGGCCCCTCACCATAGAACTTCCTGATGATGTAGTCTTTGCACTATCAGAAGCACCCAAACCCGAAGAACCAAAAAATGAAGTGGACATGACTTTGTTCTTTGATGGTTCGAAGTGTGAGCAAGGAGGCGATGTAAGGATTGTATTTTTCATACCACAAGGTGCTCCAATGCCCTTGTCATTCAAGCTAGACTTCCCTTGCACTAATAACAACACCGAATACGAGGCCCTAATCTTGGGTCTCCAAACAACCATCACCATGAGAATCAAAAGGCTAAATATCTTTGGTGACTCCCTCCTCATAGTCAACCAAGTCAAGGGACTATTTCAATGCTAGGATCCAATCCTGAAAGCTTACAAGGAGCTTGTTGACACATATCTAGCCAAACTAGAGTGGTATGACATCGAGGCAATCCCTCATTCATCAAATAGATTCATAGACACCATGGCATCTCTGGGGTCCTTGATCCCTCAGAATCCATCTACTGATTTCACTACCATTCATGTCAAAATGCTCTCACACTCAATGATCCAATGTGAGGCTTTTGATAACAAAGAATCAATCAACATGATTCATATAGAGCCAGACCATGACTGGTTCTGTAAAGCCAAAGACTTCTTAAAGAAGGCACCTTGGGGGTCCTTGATCTCGCAAGGTCCTACGAAGAATGGTACCACTATTCACCACAAGGTTGTTTCTCAATATGCATTCATGCAAATCGAATTACAGGAGGAACAAGTCATCTTATCTATCGAGGTTGTAGCTTATCAGGATTGGCTATCCTAGTTACAAGACTTCCTTAGGCTTGGAATTGTCCCATAGGGACTATCGCATGCCGAAA
The DNA here is from genome assembly GCA_028583015.1 of Wollemia nobilis. NCBI lineage: Eukaryota > Viridiplantae > Streptophyta > Pinopsida > Araucariales > Araucariaceae > Wollemia > Wollemia nobilis. Next base: position 20,810,957 of record JAQPPZ010000521.1, read on the forward strand.
TATGAGCATTCAAGAAAAAAGTGATAAGATATGTCTTGCTAGGAGGCATATTGTATCATCGAAGCTATGATGGAATCCTCCTACATTGCTTAGAGCCCCAAGAATCAGCTTGGGTGATTTTGCAAGCTCACGATGGTACATGCGGTGGCCACTTTAGTGGCATGGCCATTGTCAAGTGCATCCTTTAAATGGGTTATTATTAGCCCACCATGGAGAAGGATTATTGCGAGTATATCAAGAAATGCATTAAATGCCAGTAGCATGCAAATCTGATGCACTTGCCATCTCAGGCCTTACAACCCATTCAGGTGGCTTGGCCATTTTCTCAATGGGGTTTCGATCTAATTGGAAATATTTCTCCCCCATATTTGGGCTGACACACGTTCATCTTAATGGCCATTGAGTACTTCACCAAATGGGTAGAAGTGGTCCCCTTAACCTTGACAATTGGTCCTCGGATTGTGGAGTTCATACTTCATAATATCATCTATCATTTTGGGGTACCCTTCAAGATAATCTCGGATAATGGTCCATCATTCAAAAATAAAAATGTGTGAGCTTTAATGACCAAATACAACATTCAACATAGTTTTGTGACACCATACTATCCACAGGCAAATGGGCAAGTAGAGGCCTCAAACAAGACAATAGTAGCCATCTTAAAGAAGATGGTGAAAGAAAATCATAAGGATTGGCATCTACAATTGCCCTTGGCATTATGGGCTTACAGGACTAGCGTACGGATGCCCACTAGGGCAACACCATTTTTGCTTGTATATGGCATTGAGGCCATTATGCCCTTAGAGTTGGAAATTTCAACATTGTGCATCACATTGAAAGAGTTCATCAATGATGACACTACACGACAAGCTCACCTGGATCAATTGACCCTTCTAGATGAACGTTGCATCAATGCTCTTGAGCATCTTCACATTTACCAAGATCATCTAACATGAGCTTATAACAATAAATTCCACCTGAGAGACTTTAAAGTTGGGGATCTTGTGCTTAAAGAAAACCAACAGAACTCAAATCTGCCACCGCATCTACAAGACAAATTTACAACCAATTGGATAGGTCCCTATATCATCTCTGAGAAGATTGGGCCTAGGGCATATCGCCTAACAATGCTAGAGGGTGTTGAGGAGCCAGAGCCTCTCAACATCATTCATTTAAAGGTGTTTCACACATAAATCAACAAAATATCAAAAACATTCAAATAAATTTCAAAAGTTTCAAAAACAATAGAAATCATAAAAATCCAAACAAATAAAAAAATATCAAAATAAAAAACAAAAATCTCCAAAGGCATCTTAAAGCCCTTTGGTCAAATCACAAAAAGCCCCAAAGGCACCTTAAGCCCTTTGGTCAAAAACAAAACATAAAAACACAAAAACAATTTAAAATCAAAAAGTTCAAAAAACATTCATAATAATCAAAAACTCAAAAACAATTGAAAGCATCAAAAATACAAAAACATTTGCATTCTGCATTTGCATTCACTTAAGTTGCATTGCATTAGGCATTTCCATCCATTGCATTTGCATTAGATACATCTGTGTTTGCAATATTACAAATGACACCACATTTGTACCTCAATCATGCATCTTCAAAATCCATCATCATCCATCACCCATGAGTGTAACTATGTTTTTCAACACAACCCCTCCTATTGCTATAAGGAATATACTAGGGTTTTTTGGTCACTCAACCATACCTAGTGGTTTTATCAAACTTTGTAGAAAGTCATCTTAGCTTCTAATAGGTGAGGTTTAGTTTTGATAGCACTTGGTATATTTCAAAATCCTATCACTAATAAAAACACTAAAATCCTAGTTGGAACAAGGGAAATATGAATGCTACGAAGTGGTATTAGGTATCCTAAGGTGAAAATTTTATCTTGCTCATCCCCCTATGTGACCGGTTTAAAAATGCTGAGAATTGGAAAAAGGACAAGTTCATCCCTACCCAAAGAAATCCCTTGCTTTAATCAAAACAAGCAAAAATCCTCAACAAAGAAAAATTCAAAAACAAAATAAATAGTGATTATCATCACTACATAAATCCCTTGCTCAAAAGAAAACAAAAATTCAAAATAAACAGTGGTTTTCATCACTAAGCATGAGCAAGTATCCCAAATAAATATGAAGAAAATAAGGGAGTATTGAACTTGAATCCTTAGAATTCTCAGCATGAATGAGCCTTACGCACGATGATATGTCTATCACATTAGCATATCGCTTTTGTACAGACCAATGTTTGCATGTGGAAGAGCTAGCTTTAGGTGTCCTATACCACCTAGTGGTCTAATCCAACTGAGTCCAACTTAGGATCAAGATAAACATTTGAGGATCCCCAATACAACAATGGGCTGAATGAATCCCACCTAGCATCAGGGTATGCTTATGTTCTATCTAATATATTCATTTGCACACATAGGGATAATGAATATCTAGGTCTTCATAACAAAAAATTTATCCTTCAAAAGCTCTGTATGATCAGTATACAACTTTTGATGAAGCAACTAGGGTATTTGAGTCTCATGGAAAACCTCAAAAATCACCTCATAGCAACAATTCATATCATAACTCGCATCATCAACTTTCTTTAGGAAGTTTTGTTCATTAAAGAGGCATCCATGAAATAGGATAGATACCGGATGAATGTCAACAATGATATTTAGATGACCACTGACTATTTTGTGCATATATTTTAATGTATATAAGCTAATCAAGAAAGTAAATACATATCACATCATCTCACCTCACATTTGGATGTTTAAATGAGTAATTCTTATTACAAGAGTTATTATTTATTCATGATTTTTATACATTCTATGGTGTCATCCATTAGATTGTCAAAACTCATATCACATCATACCATATGTTTTAAGTGATTAAAGCATAACAGGTTCATTTACATTAAATCATCATCATAATGCATCACACACATTTCATTTATCATATCATCACAACATAAGTTAGATACATACAAATGAATCAAAATATAAACATGTATTTAACATAAGCATTGCATCCATATATGCATCCATCATCATAATGCATCCACACATATAGACCACATCATCTAAACCACATACATAAGATCATAAAGTAAATCCATATACAAATACATCACATCATGTAGCATAAAATCATAAAAACATAATAATAAACATAAAAACATAATCATAAAAGATACACATAATGAGTCTCAAAATCTAGATATCATATAAATGTGTGTCAAATAAGTACATGTAGGTACAAAAATCGCCATAAGGCTACAATCATGTAGGTCTACTGACCTTACACTCAAAATAGTACAAGATGCCCAAAAATCCATAGTGCTCAAGAGTGGCCTGCACCACTAGCATCACCTCTGCCCTCACCGCCCCCTCTAGGAGGTGGCATAGAACTGGCACCCCCAGTCTGCTCTATCTGAGACCTGGTCCTATGGCTCGACCGAGCTGATGACTACCCTAAAGTACTCTAGTTGGTCCTCTATGACCCTCCTACCATAGGCCTCTCTAGTAAATGGCCTCCCGAAGCCTGACCTCATGCTCCAGTGCCAGGATATAGGATGCATCCAGGGTGCACTGCTCCAAGTCCTCTACTAAAATCCCATGCAAACATTAGATCTCTACACCTACATCTAAACCACCAGGTCCTTGAGGCACTACAATAGGTGGCACAACCTATCCCTGAGTAGCACCCCCATCGATAGTAAGCTGATCTATCCTATCCTATAATGTGGTCCACTCTACCTCGAGGTGCTGAACCTGAGCCCAAAACCCAACAATGGTGGCATCCCTCTGCTACACCTAAATCTGAGATATCTATAGCTCAACCTCAACCTAATGTAGCTGAGCCCAGAGAGGGGACTCCTACTCCTCAAGAGCTAACTCCTCCTCCTCCTCAGGGGCAACCTACTCCTCTACCACCTGCTCCTCTACTCCCTACTACCCTACCTACCCCCAATCATCTATCCGAGCCCACACTCGGTGCCCATCCAGATCCTTAACCTCTACCTCATCCAAATTCTACCCCAAGTGACCACCACCCTACCACAATTGTATACCCCACCAATGGGTATACACCTCTATAACTCCAACATCAACCACACTAGGATCAACTACAAGAGGGTCATCCTCCTCTAAAACTACTATAACTCAAGGTGGTGGAAGGTTCTTCTCTACAACAATATGATGGTATACAACTAGCTCGAGAGGGATATCCTACTAGATGTCAAACTATCTAAGCACCCTAGAATATATAAGAACTCTCTGATGTCATCCTTACAGTTGATAACCCATCGATCACATCGAGTCCAAGCTGTGAAGCTAGCTGGGTCCTCCCAAGTAGGGCACTCATGATAGGGCCTCTAGATGATGTTAGTAGCCTACAAACTAGTCAAGGAGGTCATGTAATGGGAAAGCTCCCCTACAAAAGGCTGACTCTTGTACTCCTCGAGCACTCTAGGCCACCTGGATCCATAGCACTAGGTATCATCATCTACAATAGTGATCTCCATAGGAAGTCCTATTGGGTGATCCACCATAATATGCTCCCATCCCTAGATCTAGAGGAGCAAGCTACAAGCAATGTTGGCCCATCCATGGCACTGAATATGGTATAACTCATCATAGCACTACACCAGTAGTGCGCTCCCCCAAGCATAGATGATAGGTACCTCACTATCAATCAAGTCTTATACCATCACCAAGAGGTTCCATGGGAACCTCACTCTAGAATAGTTAGGTATAAGGATGTTACAAATCACCATCAATAGGATAGCATGCCTCTAGGAGAAGACATCCTCCTAGTACCATCGAGTAACAGAAATCTTGCCAGAATGAGTATCTCGAAAGAATGTAGTAGTTATATGTCTCCGAAGACCCTAGCAAACACTACATCTCTAGCACCAGTGGGAGAAGAGACAATGGGCACTCCATCAAAAGGGATCTGAAAGATCCTGTAGATGTCCTCTAGAGTGATCGTCATCTCATCGGTAGGGAGATGGAAGGTATTAGTCCTGGAGTCCCATCTATGGGCCAGGGCAGTAAGGTAAGCCTGATCCGACATGATCATCGAAAGCCCAGTGACATACTAGAGCTCGTGAGCATCAAGCCACTCCTAGTCTATGTCATCTAAGAGGGGTAGAAGGTCCACAAGTAGCTTTGGGTCCCGAGCTCGAGCAGATAAAATCTAGAGAGTGCAAAATAAATCTAAATCAAATGCACTAACAAACTAATAAATGCATAAAACCTAAAAATGGTGCAAGATAATCTAAGATAAGCCTAAGGCATCAAGCAAAATAGCTAAATGCACCTAAGCATCCAAAAACATCAAATACTACACTTCAAAACTCCAAAAAAATCAATTAAATTGATCAAAATTCAAAAATTGAGTAATCAACCTAAGGCCACCTGGCCACTCCAGCCAGGAGTGGCCACAAGGTAAAGCTGAATAGCTATTTCCAACAGTCAAAAATTTAACCATTGGATTTCAAATAGCCGCAAGACACGCCCTAGCCAAGCTAGCCGCTCTAAGCGTAGCGACCAATGGGTGACATGCCAACGATGTTCCCCATGGCCAAAAATCCAAAAAAAAATTAAAAAATCTAAAACTAGCCAAGACCCATCCTAAACCTAAACCTAGACCTATCTACTAGTTTAGTTCATTGCCAATAGGTTTAATGAGGTTCATTTACCAAATTTCTTAATTAGGTTCATTTTACCAAATTAAAAAAGAGGGGTTAGGGTTTAGAAATACCCATGAAGCTCTAGCTCCATAGTAGTAGAAGCCTCCCCTACTCAACCATCATCTCCACTCAATAGCAAATATAATAGCACTCCATGTCACAATTACACAATCTCACCTCAGAGCTCCACAAGCACAAATTGATAGCTAGAAATAATGAGGTGAGAAACCCTAAATTTTAATTTATATTTTCCATTTTTGCCTCGACCACTACTGGCATCAGTGACCCACACTTTCTAGTCATTGGACCTGATAGCGACCAAGAAGCAACAATTGGGGGTCACTAGACCTGACAATGACTAGAAAATAAGGAGAAATTTTATCAATTTCTCACCACAGAGCACCTCAAAATGAGTCAATAAACACATTTGCAAATCCAAAGCAACCAAAATAAGCACAAATACCAAAAAAATTACATATATCAAAATCCAAAAACTTATCAAATAACAACAAAAATCTCAATTGAGCCTCGTATTCAGTTATTTTCTCTATACACTTGGCGATTGCAGTGACTAGCGCTCCATGCAATTTGACAAGATGAGAAAATTACCATAAGGCCACTTGGGGAAAAATAGTTAAGGTAGAATTGAGATGCTTCACTTCAAACCCGAAGAAGGCCATGATGGTCGGACCACCCCATGGGAGCGAGGATCCATCTCATTTCTCCTATAGAAAATAGTGATTCAACAAGCTAAAATAGAATTGCTATCACCTTGATTCCCTAAGAAGGCCATTGTGGTCGGACCGCCCCATGGGATAGAGATGTGCAATTACCAAAAAGGGTTGAAATCACACCTAAATGGGACCTACCCTATAACAACAAAGCAACCCTCTAAAGAGGTCCAAATCATTCATTTTGGTCAAGCGACTCATCGCTTTATTAATTGTCCTTTCCTCATCGACTCGTCGCTTGAGGGGGTAGTCAAAATTTTCAACTATCATAATCAAAGTCAACAAAATATCATCTCGATCATGTCAAGACTACGTTCATCTTATGAATCATTGCCAACAACTATCATAAGCTTACCCTTTGTTAGGGAAAAAAAGCAAATATGATAGTTAAGTTTGTAGCTCTCCTCCTTTCGGACCTATAGTAGTACTAAAGCTACTCGATCACCTGATGAGCAGTGCAAACTTCCACAAATTTAAGCCTTCCATTCTATTGGAAGCAATGATTCTAGGATGCATACCCTCCTGCATGACTGGGGCATCCAATGTTGATCAGATCAATGATCATCATCCAACCTACAATGTGACCCTAGGTGGTCTATTTTTTTGCTCCATGTTGTGTTTTCCCATAATGCATCCCAAAAAGGGGTATCTGTAGACACCTAAAACATGTCATATTTAGGAGACTACCCATATGGACACATTCATAGACCATATGAATCCTCTTGGATCTCTCCAAGAGCAAGAAGTGGTCCTAACCACTCAAATAGGGTAGTTCTAGCCCATCCAGGCTTGGCCACTCTCAAGCAGAGTGGCCACCACACCTTCCAAACAACATCGGCCACACCTAGCCACTGGACCTGACAATGGCTAGCACCATGCATAGTCTGGCCATGAAAATAGGCCCAGATCATGCAGTATGACTACACCTTTGCATTGTTTACGGCAAATTTTGGTGAGGAACTCCCTGAGTTCCTCCTAACTACCCCTTCAATGCCAGTTTGTGACTGATGCTTCCCACCCGGGATGGCCAGTCACATGAGATTTGGATTGAAGCTTCTCCAGGAAGCCAAGGTCCAGATCTGGAAGAGAGGGAAGTCTACATATGGACTCTCCCACAAAGAGCAAAAGATCCATGATTTTTAGAGTTTATGCAGCGAAGCCCTATCAGATTGGAGAGTGCATCTACGAGCCCTTGAGGAGCAATGAAGTGTTGTCCAGCTGAGGAGAGACTACGCACCCGATATTCACATCCATTATTATTCACCACCATTCCATGTACCTGACACATCCGATGACCCTTGAACATCAATTTGAGTAGAGAACCTGGTGCTACAGCCCTTGGAGTGCGAGGAGAAAGGTCTATTTCATGGCCGCTATCTTGGATAGTGGCCCATAGGCACAACCTAGGGTTTGACATTAGTTTTCTTTGTGCTAGCATTAGATTAGATCATTTTCTATTACAGTAGTTATTCCTAGCATAGATATGATTTATAGTATGCATTTACATTATTGTTCTTTAAGACATGCCAACATATTTCATTAGCTTTATTGCATTTAATCATAGTATGTTCATTTATCTTGCTTATCAGGTTTGATACTAACAACCTCATCCAGGGAGGCAGCCCGGACTACTAAGTGTGCTTTGTTGTTTCCATGTACGTAGATCTACAGGTTTATAGGACCATATCAAGACATCCGGAGCATGGGATCCCTCCTAGATGAGAGAAGGAGAAGGAGGCATCTGTGAGCCCTCAGACAAGTTCGTGTGTGGGATCGGGAAGCCTACGAAAGTGCACCACCCCTTTGCGAGGGGATTTATTCCACCATTTGTTCCCCACTTGTAACTGATTGTATCAAAAACTGGGTATCCCTCAGAGGGACGAATATGTAACCATGGATTGGAAATATCAATAAAAAGCATATTTATTTGTTTTTCTTATTTACGTGTCATTTGCATGCTCATTCCTTTCAATTTGATATAATAAATACATTGCAAGTCGGGTCGGTTGTGGTGCGCACTCCCCGGGGTCACACACCTAGCAAGTATCCCTTATTGCTCGAGCCTACGATATCAGTTTTCAATCAATTATGCATTGAAAATGCCATCATCTTACTTGAGATTTTCTAGTTAAATCCAAATCATCCAAAATCACAAGGATATGAGGAGGAGTTGCACTGTCTATATCATAGGTAAAATGGTCATGATATTCAATCATGTCAAGGTTTCAAATCCATAGTATACAACATGCTTGAAAAGAAGCAGCTTTGGGTTATCAACCAATAAATAATCTTAGTCAAAAATTTATCCCTTGCACCAAAAAAGCAAGAAGAGCCCCCTAAGCAAGTAACTAACATATCTAGGGCTCAACTAGTCATCAAACTAAGCTAAATTTTGCTACACGCTTAAAACACTAGCAGTATAGTTGGACTCCTTTAAAAAAAACCTATTTCTATCATTTTTTAAAAGCTACAAGAGGCGAAAGTCCTCACCTTACCTAAAATGCATCCTTTAGACCAAACAAAGGTAAACCTAAGGGCTATTGGGAGGACCATTACTGTCCCTATCATCGAAGAGAGGGCCATGGCATTTACAATTGTTAAGGATTTAATAATGTGGTTTAGGATCTCATAGATAGTGGAGCTTTTCCCATAGATGGTTTATCCATAGCACCCCAGCCCACCATAGTTCAGGACACTTCATCCCATGTACACCCCCTAGGTTAGTCACATCCTCATAGACCTAACAAGCAACCTCAATGATTAGTCACATTTGATATGACTACCATGACTTTATTTCAAAATTTGTATGAGGCAAATGTATTCGTATTACCAGAATTTAAACAAAGAAAACCTAAACATGGGTCCACTAATGAAAGCCTCTATTATATCTACCATCGTATACAAGGGTATGACATCTACAACTACAATTCATTCAATAAGGTGGTCCAAGAATTGCTAGAATTAAATGAGCTCCGCATGGATGGTTCACTCATTTTATCCCACCAAGACATGGGTACCCCATAGAGGTTTGTACCCCAATTTGGAGATTTGATTTTTGTCACTCTTCCTAAGCAAGCTAATTACATTGTAGTGGACAACATGCACACTGGGGACCTCAAGGTAACGTACCTTCCACATCAAGCTCAATGAGGCAAAGTAAGGATTCTAAAGGTATCACACCTTCCTCCCTTCCATTGAGTGGCACACACACTGGGGGTACCTAATATAGTGTGCTTTCCTCCTTTAAAAAATAAAATCCAAAAAAAATCATAAAATCATTAAAATTCAAAAACAATTGAAAAGTCAAAATCCAAAACAATTTAAAACATCAAAACACAAAAACATTTACATTTTGTATTGCATTTTCAGTTTACATATGCATTCATGTAATTGCATTGCATTAGGCATGTTCATCCATTGTATTTTCATTAGGATAGGTTGTGTTTACAATATTACAAATGACACCACGTCTGTATGCCAATCATGCATCCTTACATCATCATCATCTATCCCCCTTGTGAGTAATTATGTTTTTTAACACAACCCTTCCTATTTCTATAAGGAATATACTAGGATTTTTTTCGATCATTCATCCATACCTAGTGATCTTCTCATATTTGTATAAATCTATCTTCACTTTTGAAGATAAGGTCTAGTTTTGATAGTACCTTGCATATATCAAAATCCTATCATAATTTAAACATTAAAAATCCTAATTAGGACAAGGAAATATGAACACTACAAAGTGGTCTTGGTTACCTTAAGCGAAAGGTTTTTACTTTATCATCTTGTGATGTGCATGGTCTAGTATGTTGATCATTGGAAAAAGGACAAGCTCCCCCCTACCCAAATAAATCCCTTTCTTTCATACAAAATAAGCAAATTTTCAAATCAAAGCAAAATTAAAATCCCATGCTCAACAAAAATACAAAATAAACAGTGATTATCATCACTAAGCATGAGCAAGTATCCCAAAAAATGAAAATAAAAGGAGGTTAAGAGCTTGAATCCCTAGATTGATCAGTATTTTGAAGCCATTGAGTGATTCCCATTATAGTAATGGGCTGAATAAATCCTGCCTGGTAATGGGATAGTTCTAAGCAATTTACAAATAAGCTATCTTTAGGTGACCTGAATTACCTGGCAATTTAGTCTAACTGCATCTAAACTTAGGATCATGATGAACATTTGGTGATCATCATTGCAAAAATGGGTTGAATGAATCATGCTTGGTAATGATGTAGTCTTATGTCTCATCTAATATATTAATTTACACACACAAGGATAATGAATATTTGGGTCTTCATAACAAAAACTTTTATCTTTTAGGAGTCTTGTATAGTCATTATACAACTTTTTATTAATCAACTAGGGTGTTTGAGTCTCATGGAAAACCTCAAAAATCCTCTATAGCAACAAATCATCTCACCAATAACTCCCAATTTTTCTTATGAGGTTTTGTTTATTAAGAGGTATTCATGAAATAGGATAGATACCGGATGGATATTAGCAATAATATTTAGACGGCCACTGACTATTTTGTGCATATCTTTTAATTTACAAAATATTATAGAGAAAACACATACATCTCACATCATCTCATGTCATATACGGATGCCTAAATGACTAATTCTTATGATAAGAGTTACCATTTACATTCATGATTTTTATACATCCTGTGGTGTCATCCATTAGTTTGTAAAACACATATCATATTCATTCCTTATGTTTTAAGTGATTAAAGCATACGAGTTCATTTGCATTAGATCATTCTTATGTAATTAATGCATTTTATTACACATTATTTATCATATCATATCACATAGATTAAATTCATAAAATAATCAAAATAAATTAAAAATGTATTTAACAATAAGTATTGCATCCATATATGCATACATCATAGTGCATCTATACATCTAGATCACAACATCTACTCATACATCTATCATATAGTTAGTGCATGTCATCAGTACATCGTATCCATATAGCATAATCAAAACATAATATAGGCATTACATCCATAAATATATCAACAAATCGAACAGTAATAAATGCACACTGTTGCTCACCATAAGAAGCCTAAAAATGGATAATTAAGCATATTTGTCTATCCAGAATTCTCAAAAATTTCAAAAATAACAAAAAAAATCAAATAAATAAAAATTCAAATGTGCCTCGTATTTAGTTATTTACCCTGTACACTTTGGCATTTATAGCGACTTGCACTCCATGCAATCCAACAAGATGAGTATATTACCATAAGGTCGTTTGAACCAAATTATTCATCATCGAATCAAAATATTTGCACTTCAATTTTGAAGAAGGCCATAGAGACCGGACTGCTCCATGAGAATGAGGTATTTATTTCATTTCTACTATGAAGTTCATCAGATCATCAAACATAGTGATTTAGCACAAGCTTAATTAGAATTGATATCATCTTGATTCTCTAAGAAGATCATTGCGACTGGACTGCTCCACGAGATAGAGATGTACAATTACTATTAATGATTAAAATTATAGCTATAATAGGACCTGCCATACAACAACATGTAATCATCTTGAATTATTCAAATTATTCATCTTGTTCAAGTGAATCGTCACTTTCCTCACTTTTTCTTTCCTCATCGAATCGTCGCTTGAGGGGGTAGTCATGATAACAACATTCATAATCAAAATCAATAATTTAACACTTAATCATGTGAATCACGTTCATCTTATGAATCATTTCAAACAACTATCATAAGCTTCCCCATTTGTATGGGCAAAAATAAAATATGATGATGTTCGATATTTTGAGTCAAAGTTATCATTGATGTCAAGGAACGAAGTTGTCATTGATGTCAAGGAATAAGCTATAGTTGATGTCAAAAGGTCAAAAGGAATAATGTGAGAGGTTGATTGAAAATATGTCATAATATTATTTTTATATTATGTGAGGTAAAATAAAGGGTTTTTTTTTAAACCATGGTGGCAAGATAAAGGGTTTTTATTAAAACCATGGTGGCAAAATGATTTTTTATTAAATCATTATGAGCAACAAAAATTTTTATTTAACCCCCAAGGAGGCTTTAATTTTTATAAATCCAAAGGTTACAAAGTTAATTTATAAAATTTAAATTCTAAATAGAATTTAAATTATTTATAAATTAATTATGCATATTATAAAGGTGTCGATGTCCAAGTTTAATACACCACCAACGTGCAATATTTGGAAGGCAAAATGTATTTAAACCTTTGCCTAAGTTCAAAACCAAGTATTCAAATTCCCTCCGATTAATTCTGCATCTAAAATCGTGCTAATATTCATGGAGAAAGTGCCAAGGAGTAGCAAACAAAATGCTCGTGCATTTAGTGAGAAGGAAGCATATCGAACACACTACGTGGTAAGAGGAGAAGGGAGTCAAGGGCTCTAAAGAATTCAGTGAAATATTAAAGCAGATTCTGCACTTTTAGTGGGCACATGAGCACTTGGCTCACATGGCTAGCAAGCTACGACCAAGGCACTAGCAAGGGAGATAGTGCAAGATCGAATCCCATGAAATGCGAAGCGGGAGATATAAAAAGGTTTTTATATTTTTTATTTAATTTTAATTAAGTTGCTAAGGTTGTGGAGGGATAAGGGTTGTTAATAGAAATAAGAATTATTCTTTGCTTTGCTAAGGCTAGGGAGATATAAGGGGTAAATTGGTTATGATATTTACCTAAGTGGTAAATGGAGATTTACTAGGGTAATATTGTTTTTACCTTAGGAAATTAAAAATTGTTTTATTGTAATATTGAGAAGAGTAAGGTGTGTTTGGTCAATTATTATTGATGGATGATTTCTTTAAGATGGAGTAATAATGTGTATGTAAGTTTTGATATTTACAATGTATCTTTGAGAGAGTTTATTATCTTATAACTTCTTTGAGCTTGGAAAAAAAGTCTTTGTGATTGTGGTAGATTTTTGAGGTTCCTTCATCATCAAGAAAAAGGTATGGGCACATTCTTCCATAGTTGAGTTGATTGGTTGATTTTTTGGAAAACAAGTTTGGAGTGAAAAGGATTTAATTTGATTTCCTTATTGAGTATGTTGATTTAATGCTTCAAGGTTTTATGGAATAAAGAGTTGTTAAAATCTTGTTTGATAAGCATTGTTGTTGAAGCCATTGGTTGAGTGAAGAACTTGAACTAGGGTTTGAAAAGAACATGAGTATCATTGTTATGTGATATTGTTTTATAAGCATTGTTGTTGAAGCCATTGGTTGAGTGAAGAAATTGAACTAGGGTTTGAAAAGAACATGAGTATCATTGTTATGTGATATTATTTTATAAGAATTGTTGTTGAAGCCATTGGTTGAGTGAAGAAATTGAACTAGGTTTTGAAAAGAACATGAGTATCATTGTTATGTGAGATTGGTTTATAAGCATTGTTGGAAATATTTTGAGTGAAGGTTCATATGCTTGGACTAGGGTTTGTAAGCAAGGATTGTTTCATTGAGTGATTGGTTGAGTAGATTTGGTTGAGCCTAGTCAAGTGTATGTGTGAAGTGATTGTTCAAGTTCTATAAAATAAACTATTCTATATTATGAATTTATTTGAGGAATTCATTAAGCATTGAGGTGATTGTGAAACATATTGAGTCTTTAAAAATTCTCTGTATGTTTCTGAAAGAGTGATTGAAAGTGATTAAGCATTGAGGTGAATGTGAAGCATATTGAGTCTCTAACAATTCTCTATATGTTTCTAAAAGAGTGATTGAAACTAATTGAGCATTGTGATGAGTATAGAGCATATTGAGTCTCTAATAATTATCTTTATGTTTCTATGATATTGGACAAGTTCTAGTGTAGGCTTGTTGAGCAGATTTGAGGTAAGTCTTTGATAAGACTTGTGGATAGTTTTGGGTAATCTTTTATGGAAGCTTACAATACAGATTGAGAGTAGATTTATAAAATTTCTTGTGAGAACTTATTGCGTAGATTGGATAAGTTCTAGAGAATACTTGAGGATAGATTGGTGTGAGCTTTTGTGGAAGCTTACAAGGCATATTTGAGACAAGTCTTTAAGAAGACTTAAGAGCAGAGTTGATTGATTGATTTGTTCAAACCTTGAGTTAAGGTTTGGGGCAAAACCAGTAGAGTTGATTTAAGATTGAATAAAGCTTTGACTTAAGGCTTGAGGATGGAGATTGAGGATAGATTTGTGTTAGACCAAAGGACTGTGTTTATTACAGATTTGAGGATAGATTTTGGTGCAGATTTGAGGATAGGTTTATGCCAGACCAAAGATAAATACTGAGCATATTTGTGCTAGACCAAAGGACTATGTTTAGTACAAATTTGAGATAGATATTTGGAGGTGATAGAGTATAGAGGATGACAGTATCTAGTGGATAGATATCCAATAAGCCAGGGTAGTAAGGACAGGTATCTTCAATGGATAGAGATCCATTAGCTAGAGTAGTGGGGGTAACAATTCTTCTAGAATATCACCAGCCAAATCAAGAGGAGAAAGGAGTTCTCCTATGGATAGAGATACACAAACTTGATTAGGGTATTGGTGTCTCCTTTGGACAGAGGTTCATAAATATTGTAATAGGGAAAGATTCCCAAGAGATTGATTGAGAAAGTTTTTAGTAAAATATTTTCTCTATGGAGTAGCCCACATTGTATGAACCACATAAATTTGGTTTCTTTATTGTGTGTGGTGATTTTCTATTTATATTGCTATCTATACATTGCATAATATTGATTGGGAAAGAAAAGTAAAAAGTTATCTTATACTGTTCACCCCCATCTCAGTATAATCTTGTGTTCTTCAATTGGTATCAGAGCGGGTTTCTTTGGAAGAGTTTTATAGCTTGAAGGAAAAGCTAATAAGAACAAAATGGATTCTAAGAATGGATCATCAGATAATTCAGCACTAGTATTTGATGGAAATGACTACATATATTGGAGTATGAGAATAAAGATTTACCTGATGGTACTTGGAAATGAGATTTGAGAAGCAATTGAAAATGGATACATACCACTAGTTGATCCACCTATAGATAAGGAAGGTAAGCTTCTACAGTGTTACAATTCAAAAGTAATGAATGCAATTTTGAGAGGTTTGCATAGAACAGAGTCCATAAATTTTATGCATTGTCAAGATGCAAAAGGAATGTGGGATAAGTTGCAAAGTATATATGAAGGATATAAAGGTGTCAAGAAAGCAAAGACATGAAATCTCAAAGGACAATTTGAAGAATTAAGAATGAATGATGAGGAAAACATTAGTACTTATCTACTTCGATTCGATGAGGTTGTTAATACTATGCAAGGGCTTGGACTTAAGGTTGAATAATTAGATGTTTGTGATAAGGTCTTAAGATCTCTTCCAAAAATATTTAGTAAAAATATTTCTACTATAGAAGAATCAAAGGATGGTGATTCTTTAACAAGAGATATGTTGCTTGGTATTATTACAACTTTTGAGTTGAGAATAAAAAAACATAATCCTTAGAAGGAAGCAGCCTTCAAAGCAATCAAGAAGGCAAAGGGTAATAAGTCAAAATCAAGAAATGAGTCATCCAGTGATGAATAATATAATTATGGTAGAAGAAATAAGGATTCAAGAAGATCTAGAGATGCAAAATCTATTAAATTTTTCAATTGTGGAAAGTATGGTCATTATGAAACTGATTGTCAAGAAGCTAAGAATAACAATGATGAAGAAAAACTGGATCACAAAATTAGGAAATCAAAAAGATACAGGCATCAAAAGAAAATAAAGGATGGACAAAGCAGACAAGGAAAGAAGTTCTTCTAAAGGTAAAAGAGGAGCTACTATGTAGACAAGGCAAGTAAGTACTCAAGTGATAGTGATAATAGATTTTTAAATAATGATAAATATGAAGTCTTATTTATGATTGAATAAAAAGAAGTCAAGAAAAGGTCACCAATAATTCTCAAGTGTTTTAGATGTGGTAAATTTGGACATCTTGAATATAGTTTTACAAGAAATGGTTTCAATTTTAGTGATGATGAATATGAAGATACACTTGAAGGACCATAAGAGAATATTCTAATGGCTCTAGAGAAAGAAGAAAGTGATCCTATAGAAGACAAGTCAAAAGAAAATGAAGATGTGGACAAAGGTAAACAAATAGAGAAAGAATAAGATAAATAAGGATATAATCTCAAGGGAGAACTTATTTATGCTCTTGAAATAGTAAAGAAGGTAAGAAAGAAAAACTCTAAACTTGAGTTTCAGTTTCAAGAATGTGATGAAGAGAGAAAAATTCTTATAGAGGATCTCGACAAATCAAAGGCTAAGAAAAATAATTTCAAGTATAAATTAAAATCAAAGGTCTTAGAATGTGAAATGCTAGAACAAGAGGTAGCTTCATTAAATATGGAAGTCAAAAACTCCAAATTCAATCTTCAAGGGTTCAAAAATAGCTCAAAGAACTTAGATAAGTTCATCAAGATACAAAAGCCTACATCAAGCAAGATAGGTCTTGGATTTGAACAGAATAAAAAGAAATAAGAATAGAAGTCATCGTCAAGCTCTAAAGGAGAAGAAACTTCAAAAGAAGATAGTGTAAGAGAAAGTGATACATCTGAGGATGAGTTGGACAACAGAAAGTTCAACAAGGACAGGAACAATGCACAAAGGATAAATAGATGGAACAACAATTAGAATAGTTCAAGAGAGACTAAGAGACCAATGATGTCAAGACAAGGAAATTTTAATGAAAGATGTTTCTCGTGTCACAGGTTTGGGCATGTGGCTTCATAGTGCAGGACACATGAAAGACAAAAATATGGGAACATACAACTGATGAGTTCTACCCAAACTTATTCTAGAATAATTTAAAACAGAAATAATTAGCTCAGAAGAAAACAATAACTCATAATAAATCATGCACATAGAACACACAATATTTCCCATGGTTCACCCAATATGGGCTACTCTAGCAAACAAGAGCCACACCTCCTTTGATATTATTATTCACTCCTTACCCATAATGGGACATTACAATAAATATAAAGGAAACTCTTACAACCCTAAACCACAATATGGTATTAGAATACCATGGGCACAATACCATGGGCTAAAACCACCCATACCCACTAATCATGGGAATCCCACCAACACCTCTAAAAATAGCTCTGATAATATCTTCAGAAAAGGAAGAGCCCAAAAATTTTATCGTATAGTACTTCCTCTGCAAAGAATGAGACACATCCAACAACAACTTTTTCATGGGTATTGCTACTCATGTAATCATTTTGATCACAAGGTAATGAATTGCAGGGTTCATGATAGAAAAGGATATGGCTTCACTAGGAGAAATCCTAAGACATATGCACCTCCAAGGAATAATAACATTAAGTGTTGTAAGTGCAATTATGATGGACACACAGCAAAGTGGTGTAGAGCAGACATTCTAGAATCAAGTATGAACAGGAATAGGAACAGGAAAAGGAAAAGGGATATGGATATGAATAGGAACAAGAACAGGAACAAGGATATGAACATGAACAAGAACAATAATAGGAATAGGAAAAATAAAATAGACATGGACAAGAACATGGACATGGAAAGGAATAGTCAGAGGAATCAAAAGTATCAGATAAGAAGAAAATAGAATAAAGGTAAAGACCAGTGCTTTATGGGAGTAGAAATACTCCCACCATAGAATTAACCACCTCAAGAGGAGGTGGGAGAGGGTCTAAGCTAAGAGGATCATTATTAGCCCCAAGCCCCAAAGGTGACCCTTTGCCATTGATGTCAAAGGGGGAGATATTTGAGTAAGGGAGAGAGATTTGGTATTTGAGTAAAGAGGAGAGATTTGAAGAGAGTATTGAGCCAGGGGGAGCAATGTCCCAAGGGGAGCAGAACAAAGAAAAGGTTAAGTTTTTGGTAAAAATAATTTGGGTTGCCATCAATGACAAAGGGGGAGATTTTTGAATATTTTGAGTCAAAGTTGTCATTGATGTCAAGGAATGAAGTTATCATTGATGTCAAGGAATAAGCTACAGTTCATGTCAAAATGTCAAAAGGAATAACGTGAGAGGTTGATTGAAAATATTTTTATATTATTTAAGGAAAAAATAAAGGATTTTTGTTAAAACTATGGTGGCAAAATGATTTTTTATTAAATCATTATGAGCAACAAAAAGTTTTTATTTAACCCACAAGGAGGCTTTAATTTTTATAAAGCCAAAGGTTACAAAGTTAATTTATAAAATTTAAATTCTAAATAGAATTTAAATTATTTATAAATTAATTATACATATTATAAAGGCATCGACGTCCAAGTTTAATACACCACCGACGTGCAATATTTAGAAGGTAAAAGGTATTTAAATATTTGCCTAAGTTAAAAACCAAGTATTCAAACTCCCTCCGATTAATTCTTTGTTGAAAATCATGCTAAGATTCATGGAGAAAGTGCCAAGGAGTAGTGAACAAAAGGCTCATGCATTCAGTGAGAAGGGAGCGCATAGAACACGCTATGTGGCAAGAGGAGAAGGGAGCCAAGGGCTCTAAAGGATTCGATAAAATATTAAAGCACCTTCTACACTTTTAGTGGGCATATGAGCTCTTGGATCACATGGCTATCAAACCATGGCCAAGGCGCTAGCAAGGGAGAGAGTGCAAGATCAAATCCAGCAAAACACGCAGCTGGAGATATAAAAAGGTTTTTATATTTTTTATTTAATTTTTAATTAAGTTGCGAAGGTTGTGGAGAGATAAGGGTTGTAAATAGAAATAAAAATTATTCTTTGCTTTTCTAAGGCTAGGGAGAGATAAGGGGTAAATTGGTTATGATATTTACCTAAGTGGTAAATGAAGATTTTCTAGGGTAATATTGTTTTTACATTAGGGAATTAAAAATTGACTTATTGCAATATTGAGAACAGTAAGGTGTGTTTGATCAATTACTGTTGATGGATGATTTCTTTAAGATGGATTAATAAAGTGTATGTAAGTTTTGATATTTACAATGTATCTTTGAGAGAGTTTATCATCTTATAACTTCTTTGAGCTTGGTAAAGAAGTGTTTGTGATTGTGGTAGATTTTTGAGGTTCCTTCATCATCAAGAAAAAGGTTTGGGCACATTCTTCCATAGTTGATTTGATTGGTTGGTTTTTTGGAAAACAAGTTTGGAGTGAAAAGGATTTAATTTGATTTCCTTATTGAGTATATTGAGTTAATGCTTCAAGGTTTTCTGGAATAAAGAGTTGTTAAAACCTTGTTTGATAAGCATTGTTGTTGAAGCCATTGGTTGAGTGAATAACTTGAACTAGGGTTTGAAAAGAACATGAGTATCATTGCTATGTGAGATTGTTTTATAAGCATTTATGTTGAAGCCATTGGTTGAGTGAAGAACTTGAACTAGGGTTTGAAAAGAACATGAGTATCATTGTTATGTGAGATTATCTTATAAGCATTATTGTTGAAGCCATTGGTTGAGTGAAGAACTTGAATTAGGGTTTGAAAATAACATGATTATCATTATTATGTGATATTGGTTTATAAGCATTGTTGGAAACATTTTGAGTGAAGGTTCATATGCTTGGACTAGGGTTTGTAAGCAAGGATTGTTTCATTGAGTGATTGGTTGAGTAGAGTTGGTTGATCCTAGTCAAGTGGATGTGTAAAGTGATTGTTCAAGTTATATAAAACAAATTATTCTATATTCTGAATTGATTTGAGGAAATTATTGACCGTTGAGGTGATTGTGAAATATATTGAGTCTCTAACAATTCTTTGTATGTTTCTGAAAGAGTGATTGAAATTGATTAAGCATTGAGGTGAATGTGAAGCATATTGAGTCTCTAAAAATTCTCTGTATGTTTCTAAAAAAGTGATTGAAAGTAATTGAGCATTGTGATGAGTATAGATAATATTGAGTCTCTAACAATTCTCTTTATGTTTCTATGAGATTTGACAAGTTCTAGTGTGGAATTGTGAGCATATTTGAGGTAAGTCTTTGAGAAGACTTGTGGATAGTTTTGGGTAAGATTTTATGGAAGCTTACAATACATATTGAGAACTTATTGAGAATATTGGACAAGTTCTAGAGAGGACTTGAGGACAGATTGGTGTGATCTTTTGTGGAATATTACAAGGAAAATTTGAGACAAGTCTTTGAGAATACTTGAGAGTAGAGGTGATTTGTTAATTTTTTCAAACCTTGAGTTAAGGTTTGGGGCAGATCTAACAGAGTTGATTTGAGATTGAGTCAAGATTTGAGTTAAGGCTTGAGGATAGATTTGTGCTAGACCAAAGGACTGTATTTAGTATAGATTCAAGGATAGATTTTGGTGTAGATTTGAGGATAGGTTTATGCTAGACCAAAGACAGAGATTGAGCAATTTTGTGTTAGACCGAAGGACTGTGTTTAGTACAGATTTGAGATAAATCTTTGGAGGTGATAGAGTATAGACGATGACAGTATCTAGTGGATAGAGATCAATTAAGCCAAGGCAATGAGGACAGGTGTCTTCAGTGGATAGACATCCATTAGCCAGAGTAGTGGGGGCAACAGTTCTTCTAGAAGATCACCAACCAAAGAAAGAGAAGAAAGGAGTTCTCCTGTGGATAGAGATCCACTAACTTGATTAGGGGATTGGTATCTCCTTTGTATAGAGGTCCATAAACATTGTAATAGGGAAATGATTCCCAAGAGATTTATTGAGAAAGTTTTTAGTAAAATATTTTCTCCATGGAGTAGCCCACATTGGGTGAACCACGTAAATTTGGTGTCTCTATTGTGTGTGGTGATTTGCTATTGATATTGCTATCTATACATTGCATAATATTGATTGGGAAAGAAAAGTAAAAAGTGTTCTTATATTATTCACCCCCCTCTCATTATAAGCTTGTGTTCTTCAGATGAGATAAGACTTTGTCTCTTCGTCTATTGGTCCTACCCAATTATACCCGAAAGTGCCAAAGCACCAAATTTAAGCCTTCCATACCATTGGAAGCAATGATTTTGAGATTTATGCTTTTTCCATGATTGGGGCATCTAATGTTGACCATATCAATGTACACCAATCAACCTATAATATGATGTTAGGTTACTTATTTTTGCTCAGCATTGTGTTTTCCCATAAATCATCCCAAAAAGGGGTATCTCTAGATACCTAAAATACATCATGTTTAGAATGCAACTCATATGGGCACCTTTGCAGACCATATGAATGAGATTGGACCTTTTCGAGACCAAGCAGTTGTTTTAACCACTCATTTTAGGCAGTCTAGGCCTATCCAGCCTTAGTCGCTAACAACATCAATGGCTAAGATCCTAGCCACTGATGATTAGTGTGACTAAGGGTAGCCTTCCTCTATCCACGTTGAGCAAGAGCAACTAGCCCTATAATAAACTCAACCTTCTTGAGTTGAGAAAATTCAGTTGCAACTACCCAAATTGCAACAATTTTGGAGAGGTTTTGGGTTGGGAAGATTCCAAAGGTTTCCTCCCAACTGCTTAGGCTAACTGGTTCTTGATCTTGGTTTCCTTGAGAAGCCAAGATTAGGATTTGGGGAATTCTATTTATAGACCCCCCAAAGAGGTATAATGATCTTAAATTCATTGTAGCGAAGCTTTTCTAATTTGAATATTGAATTTTCAACCCTTGAGGAGTATGAAGTGCTATAAAATTAGAGAATGACACTTGTTGTTATGTCAATGGATTTTCCAATAGCTTTAGGAGTAAGATTGCAATTCTCAACCAATCAACCATGAATTTGAGGTAATACACCACTAATTTTATGTTCTAAGATACAAGCAACCTTGTGAACACCAATTGAACAGAGGAATTGAGCATCCACAGACCTGATTTCAAGAGTAAGATATTTTTCCCATGGCCGCTATTATTAATAGCGGCCCATAGGCTTAGCTGCTAGACTCAAAAGCGACTAGCAGAGCTAGCTGCTATGAGCATTAGCGACTAGGGTTTGGCATGCAAAATACTTCAAGTTAGCCATAGATTTACCTTTCTTAGCATGCATTTATCTTAACTTAGCATAGATTAATCACCATTCATGCATTCCCATGGTTTATTTGCAGTTTAATAGGCATCTTTGCTAACATTAGTGCACTTCATGCTTCCTCTTACAATGATTTCATATATTAGGTCCCTTTATGCTTAATTTGTAAGATTGCATGCATTTTAGGTTCTTTTATATATTTCAAGCTTTTCTTCATGCTTTATTGTTAATATTTTAGGTAATATTATGCATATTTATATACGTTCGTGCATTCTTTACATATTTTCTCTATTTCATACACTTTCTTGGAAATCAGCCTCATCATGAGAGGCTTCATGTGTTACTAATGTGTTTTGTTATTTCCTTACATGCAGATAACATATCTCTCAAATAAAAAGTATATTTCAAGACTCTTCCGCTTGACATTTGAGAAGGAGGCATCCTAGTAAGCCCTCAAGAAAATTGACGTTAAAGTGAATACCATTCAAGTGCATCTCTTCCCAATTAGGGGCTTCAACTATTGTAACATTTGTATCAATTTGATTTACTCCCTAAGAGAGAGAGATTGTAATCGAGCTTCATAATTTTTAATAAAAGATCACCCTATTTTCTTGAATATCCTTTATTTGTGCAAATGATTACTTGATTTCCTTTGTGAAATTGGTATATGCTTGCAGTAGTGTAGATGCATGGTTTTTACAATAGAAATTTTTTAATTAATATAATGTTACCTAATAGCGTGTGGAATTCATCATATTATTCACCCATGAGAAAATATTTATTCACATGCATTTGCATGCACACAACAAATAAGCAATGAGGAAATTCCAATGCAAGGACAAATGCAAAAAAAAGGGATCGAAAGATAGATTATGATTGTTGAATCCTTTCATGGGGGTTGCCTCCCTAATTCCAATCCTGTTATAGAAAACTTGAAAAGAAAACAAGAGAAGAATATAATTGATGTCTAGAACAAGATACCTGTTATCTATTTTTAGATATAAATAGATAGAAGTAAACTCTAATCCTAATTAGTTGAGCCACAACAAACAAGAACAACCCTAACTAACTATTGTGCACATCAAATTCTGGGCATGGCCTAAGGTGACCCATGATTAGGGGTAGAGTATATAAATAATGACCATGCTTCATAGACCAATTGTGCAACGGTATAGATGCATCCATATAGTTTTGTCAGTGTTGTAAAAAACATAAAAAAATTCTGATTATCATGTATATCATGATTTTTTTCCAGCCTTCCAATTTATTTTGGAGTTAGCAACTTTTTCAAAATAATGCCAACGCTTTCAAAAAAGAGAAGAAAATTATTATTTTTGCTGATTTTTCCCTGAATAATCACCAATCCATATTTTTCCCAGGCCTTAATGATAAAATTGCCAATCATGATTTTTTCAGCTTTGAACTTTATCTATGAAGAAAAGAAAACCTAAAAACATGATAATGTTTATGGTATGAAGTTATAAATCATATTATATTTGGAAGTACTAAATTGCATTGTGTGTAGGATGAAAGTACCAACAGGGATTATGAAGGATCTTCATGGTTAAAATCTGGTCATTAGGTGAATGACACTTCTATTCCAAGATTGTGCCTCCTTATGAATATGGATAATCATCTTTCTGGAATGTCCCCTTTTTGGTTTACAACATGATTTGGACACTGAACAACCACCCAAAAATGAATTGGTAAATTTTTGGGAATGAATGCACTGGAAATATGTATGGTAGATTTTAAAATATTTCAAATGACAATAATGCCAAAAGTACTTGTCTACATACATTGGTTATGAATGACTTTGATTCTTCTAATTCCTTTGATTTATTTTCAAAGAAATATGAGACCACTTCAGTTAACCAAGGAATGCACTTTTAGCCACAAACATGATATATACTTGTAGCATATATACATATTCATAAACACACATGGGCATTGACCCAAGAAATAATCATTCAATTGACATTGTTAGTCAAGAATATCAAAGCAAACTTCTCAATGAGAAAAAATAGCCACACAAAGAATTTGGCACTTAATTTAGCATTATTTTACCTAATCCACTATAGATATCGAGCAACAGAGAGTGCACCCATAGGTCAGTGTCAGTCTGTCAACTCCCAGCAGCAGAGTTCCCAATATAAAGTAGTTTGCAAGCAATGCAGGCCAAATATAAAAAATACAAAAAAGAATCAGGCCAAGTCCAGGTACAGATAATAACACAGGTCATTTGGTTAAGCAATAGGATCTTAAAGAAGTAGCCATATTATTTTTACCTCCCATATCAGGTCACTCACCCTCCAAATGCATGTATTTGTCAACTTTGAAGAGTCAATGCTTCCAAGTTACTCTTGATTACCCAAAAATAGTTGGCAGTTAATGCAGGAAAAAACCTCTATCAGTTGGCAAAGTTTCCAATGCAAGCAAAAGTAACTCAAGTGCACTTGAATAAGAGTGGATACTTGTCAAAATTAGATAGAGCAAAGTCTTTGAGTCTTTCAATCTACTTGTTGTTTGAGTTTGATACAGGAAATTGAACTTTGCTAGTGATTTGTAATCCTCATGGTTGGAGTTTGATATGCAGGCAACAAGCCTATGTTCCTCATATTTATCTTCTAATATGCGGCATCTATTGCAACTTCATGAAGAGGAAGATGATGCAACCAATGTTCTAGTAGTGCTCAGTGTTTGCCAATAGGAGCTCAGTGTATATGCATGGAGGACCTTCACCAATAGGAGCTCAGTGTTTTCCACTGAGCAACCCCCTGTGTGGTAGTAAAAATATGACAGCCATATTGTTTACAGAAGGATCATCAGAAATGTAAACTGGACCACTTCTATAGCTTCTTTTGTCGTGACAATACAAAATACATTGTCCAACTCTTACTAATTTGTAACCATACTGGCTAGCCCAAGTCTTGTAGAGGGGTTTGGTGCAATACACTAGTACTAGAAGTACAACCATGCCTTGGCACCAAACTCACCACAAGGATGTCAAATTAGGTAAACCTTTGTATATTCTTCAAACTATTGACTGCAACCATGCCTACTTGGTCATTATTCAAACTTCTAAAGTGGTATATCATAACTATCATTTTGATGGAAACCTTTTGATGAAACTAGTTTTCCTCCTCTGCATCACTAGCCCTCCAAATGAAATCAAAAGTTTTTTAATTTATTTTTTATTAACTAGTAGTTTTTCATATGTAATTTAGATTTTTCTTTTATCTTATGTGGAGTCACAATAATTAAGTTGTTTACTTACAATATTTTAAAAACTGATATAACATATTTGCAAATTAACATGATTGAATTAAGTTCAACATGCACCATACATGCCATAGCAGAATTGATTTGATATAGCAACCAAAAGTTACAGTTTTTCAACATGCACCATACATACCATACATGCCATAGCAGAATTGATTTGATACATGCCATGCACCATACATACATGCATGATTTGATATAGCAACCAAAAGTTACAAGTTTTCTACACAATATCTTCTAAGAATATCAAAAGTTACACATAATAATTTACCTCCTTTCAAGGAAATGACTGCTCACTCATTAGTAAGCATGTAAGCAATGCAATTCCCATTTTTTCATTAAATTTTGTTAGTATTTGTCATATTTTTATCTCTATCCAAGTTCTTTTGTTCTGATATTGGAATTTTAATGAACATACAAAATAGAAAACTGCTGAAATGACTGAGAAAAGAAAGAAGAAAATGACATAATATGTTTTGAAAGCTCAGATCTATAGTACAGTTATAGGTTCTATTTTCCAACTCAAATATGAAAGTGCTCCTAACTGTCAACTATCTAACCACCTAACTACTTGATGACTATTATACATTTTTTGTTACTCTCCCTTAATGATCAAACGGAGTACAACAAAATTTTATCCCCATATTTAATGGATTTGTCTGGTGCAAGAGACTTTGTGAGCACATCCACAATCTATTTTTGAGGGGTGCAATATTCCAAATTTTTAGCTCAACAATTTTTTTATCCACAAGATGTGAAACAAAATGAAATGTACTTCAATATATTTGGTGCAAGAATGGAAAATTGGATTCACGATCATCTTAATGGCACTTTATTATCAGAATAAAACACTATTGCGCTTGATTTATGTAACTATAGGTCAGCAAGTAACCTCATCAACCAGATTGCTTCACATGCTTCTGAAACAACAACCCCATTTTCTAATTCTATGGAGGAAAGAGCTACAAGATGCTATTTTTTAAAAAATTAATTGTGCTTGATTTATGTAACTATAGGTTAGCAAGTAACCTCATCAACCATATTGCTTCACATGCTTCTGAATCAGCAGCCCCATTTTCTAATTCTATGGAGGAAAGAGTCGCAAGATGCTATTTTTAAAATAAATTGTATGAGCTTAAACATGTTCCCCTCCTCTTTCGCCAGTTTTCGACTTTCTTGCGACTGCATCGAATCCGTCGTTCACTCACTGCGTCTTTGAGCTTTTTCGGGTAGAGCTCTTGTCGATAAACGAGTCAGTAGGTCCAATGCCGGAGATAGAGGAACGAAGTCGCCCAAATACAATAGAAACATAACGAGTATTAAGTTTGCATATGAACAGCAATTGATTACTACACTGAATTGCAAACCAGTGGAATCAAATTGATTTGAGACAACAAAATAAACAAATAACTGGCTAAGTGTAAGCCCTATTTCATATTCCTATGCAATTACATCAAGGACATGCATGGAAAATTTTAAAGCCAAATAAAATGTGTTGCATAAATCAAAAAAATCACAAAAACCTTCGGGTACCTTATATTCAATAAATCACTTTTGTCAAAACCACGGGAAATCAAGAAAATGCCAAAAATTGAGGAAAATAATGTTTTAAAAAGAAAAACAGGTTGAGGAGAATCTCAAGAGAATAGTAAACAAGGGGAAAATCTATTGTTATTTCCAAGACTATTAAATTTTATTTTCTAATTTTTAAGATTGTCAAATTTTCCCTACTAGTTGCCAATCCAATTTTCTCCAAGCCTTGCCAATTATGATTTTTTTCAACTCTATAAAAAATAGTTTACCATCTAAATTTTGATATTTCGAAGATCTTCAATAATCTACCTCTTCAATTGCCACAAACGAGGGATAAAAAAGCATTATTGAATTTCATGGGATAAAACTTCTCACACAGAAAAAGTAAAAAAGGAATTCCACTACCCGTATAGATGAACTCCTTGTTGAGTTACATGAAGCAAAAAAATTCACTGAGTGACCTAAGATCTGGGTATCACCAAATATGAATGAGATAATTATCTAATTCAATATAGCATTTTGAATTCATGAGGGGAATTATGAGTTTCAAGTAATGCCTTTTGGGCTAACAAATTCCTCTGGTACTTTCCAAGGTATGATTAATAGTGTCTTCAAGCCCTATATAAGAAAATTCATTTTGGTCCCTTTTTATGATACTCTCATTTATAGCAAGAGTATGGGGGAACATTTACATCACTTGGGAGTCTTGTTTTCTTTGTGAAAGTATGGAAGTGTGACTTTATGAAGAGTGAGGCGGTGCACTTGGGACACATCATAAGAAAGGATGGGGATACAGTTGACCAACCTAAAATTCAAGCCATATTGGCACACCCCAAAAAAATATTATACAATTGATAGGGTTTAATAAACTACAAATTTTAAGCTATAATATTACTATAGTGGTGAGGGATTCAATCTCTCTTTCAAATTTCCAAGATTCAAACCCCACTTAGTATGAGGGTATGAAGACCCCTTATAAAAGCTTGTGTAAACTCATTGAAAAAAATAAATTGCAACTTTTACCCAACAAAAAAAATGATTAAGGTTGATCCAGGCATGTGATCTTTTTGGGCATAGTTTTATGCCCATATTTGGCACACCCCAAAAAAATATTATACAATTGAGAGGGTTCAATAAACTGCAACTTTTACCCAACAAAAAAAAGTGATGAAGGTTAATCCAGGCATGTGACCTTGTTGGGCATAGCTTTATGCCCATCTTGTCATGGGCGTAACTTTGTGTTGGGGACTCTGTGTTGACCTGTTCAAAATGCATTGGAAAGCTTCAAGTAGAACAAGAAGTTTTCATAGGCAACCCTTTCACATACATGGTCACCAATAGTTTCCTAAAAGAGAAAAAAAATGAATGATAGGGAGACCATCAAACATGCAAAATAAAGTAGCTATTAAAAATAGTAATTTTCTATCAAATGGCATTAGCTTAACTAGTTATATTGCTCAACTTTGAGGGAGGAGACCCAAGTTTGAATCTTGCCAAGTGATAAATGCATAATTGCCAAGTTGTTGTAATACCACTATGTGGTCATGATGTAATACAAGTGGGGCTCATTTCAATTCCAAAAAACTAATTATAAAATAAATAGTATTTTTCCATTTTTAGATATTCATAACTAGAATACATCTCTAGCCATGTTGACACATCATTAGAGGACAAAACACAAAGGGACAACTCATATGTATAGAATTTTTATTTAATATACATTTTGTAACTCATGGAATGTGAACCACCATATTTCCATACAAGTAACCTTCTAAGTTATGGAAAGTGAACCACCACATTTCCATACGGATGACCTTCCATACTCATTATGGTGGATTTCCAACCCACCTAATATTGTATAAAAAAATAAGCACCCCTTGACTGTAAAAGGCTTAAGTAATGGATGTGATTTTATAGCTTAACATCACTTCTCAGATATTGCTTGCCTTGTTCTCTATTTTCTAAGTAATAAATTCATTTTGTTGTTTTCCTTATACCCTATTTTCTAAGCAATAAGACCGTTTTGTTATTTTTATTATATAATTTTATATTTTGATTTATTATACTCTGTTATTTTTTAATTGCATTGTTTCTTGACTTTTTGTAACTTTAAACTCTGAGTTTCAAATCAAAGGGGGTTGGAGACCTTACAACACCTCTACCTAACCTTACAAAGTAAAATAAAAAATTAGTTCAAATGGACCTAGGTAGATGAAACACCTTTTAACATATGAAGTAATGTCTTCTAGCCCTATACTACCATTTCATATATATCACATCCATTTATGGTAGATTCTAATGCATGGGGCATTGGCATAGAGGTTTTCTTCATACAAAAGGCAAAGTCAATTACCTTCAAATGTAGTAAGTTCAACAATGAAGAAAATTTGTTGTGCATTTATGACATAGAAATGTTGGCCCTAGTGCATGCTATACAAAAATTCAAGCAATATCTATTGAGGCAACACTTTATTATTCATTGACACATCAAAGTCTGATGTAATTTTGGTCCCAAAAAAATTAAGTGAGCTAGAAAAACAAATGGGTAAGAAAATTGCAAGAGTTTGACTTTGAAGAAAGGAATAAAATTTTTGGGTGCATATTCTATATCCAGATTACCTATGTTTAGTGCCATATCTATGGTTAAACCCAATAAGGACAATATATTTATTGAATATGTCAAAAATAAGAGGGCTATCACTATGCTACATGATCTAAAAATTTCCCAAGTAGACATCAGCAAGTATGATTTTTAATGTTACCTGAAGTTTTATGTTTTTTAATGTGACCTAAAGTTTTATAATAATTGCATAGATCTTATGCCCAATTCTAAATTTAAGAATAAGGTCTTAGAATCGAACACATAACTTTATATGCTACTGTTCATATTAGCTTCTATAAATTGTATTTTTCGTTTTTGGAAGGGGTTGAGAAATATTTGAAGAAATCTATATTTTCATGTGAAACTTGCCAAAGGAGTAAAATAGAAAATGTGAGCAGCCTTGGTCTATTGTAGCCTTTTCCCTTTCCCGATAAAATGGGAATCTGTAACCATCAAGAGGAAAGACTTCTAAATATGCAGTGGTAGAACAATTGACTAAGTAAGCTCAATTTATTCCTATGGAAGCCTGTGAAGTTGAATTGTATATCCATATATAGACCACATGTAGTTCAAAAGAACATTAGTATTCAAAATCTAGTCTTTATCAATAACTTTTGGAAGGAGTTATTAAGTTAAGAATATTTTAAATTTCACGACCATTACACATATCAAACCACCCCGTACTTCCCAAGTCCACCATGCATTATGTATCATGGAGTATTTCTTATCCATTCTCTAGCTTGCAAGAACTATGAAGTTTGATTAATATATCTATGGTTTTTCTTTCCCAAGAGTACTTTTCCCACATTTTCACTACTGTTATGTGTTTGTCTTTCCCAAAAAATTATATTTACATTTGCATTGAGCTTATTCTATGGGATATGCATAGTTCATGTGGTTCTCATGCTCAGAAACTAGTAAATCTGAGGTAGAAGTGGACATTAATTTTACACAATAGCATGCTAACCCATTATGGCATACTTTGTGCTTCATTAATATTTATCAAACTATTTATATTTATAGAATTTTCATACTTTGTTCTCATATTTAGAAGAGGTATTTTTTTTATCCGTAAGAAATAAAATTACTATTTGATAGGATCCCCAAAACCTTAATACATTGAAAATGGAACTGAATTGCATCGGGCTTATTAGTCGTTTTGACATAGTCTATTGCAATAATTATATATTTCAAAAAATAAAAAATACAAGACCATAAAAATAGGGGGGATAGTCCCACCCCTATGGTTGATCCCATCCCATAGGAGGATCCTATAGATTGGATTTATCCTTTAGTTATTGTCATAGGTGGTTCGAGTGTCCACTGTATTATTTAAGATAGTACTAAGCTGTGAGCAGGTAGCCTCCAAATCATTCACCACCTGTTGGATAATCGTCCACTAGTATTTGACTGCTTAAGCAACCGCAAAGAGGATGGTCGTAGAACTATTTAAATGGATGAGGATCACATAATAGAGGGTACTCTTATTGGATGAAACCATCACCAGTCCCTGAGGATTAATCCTATCAATATTCATGTTCGCATGCTCTGGATCTTTGTCAGGGAATGAATCATGGGTTTTGTGTAGTTCAATGGATTTAGTTGGGGAAACCAACTCTGCTTTGAGTTTCTTGAGCTGTGGAGAGGCTCTTGTGATGGGCAGACCCTAGTTTAAGATTTTAGAAGAAGATAATTTGACCTCTCTTTATTTGGGCTCATAACCCTTTGAGGCTTCAATTTTGACCATAGAAGCAATAGGGGTGTGAAAATCAGGGTTCGAGTCATCACTGGGAACCTCTTGAATATCATTTTTAGTACTAGAGCTACTAGTAGACTTGGCAAGGATTGGGTAAAGGGGAGGACGTGAAGTTGAGGGATCAATCTGCAGAGGGTCATAAGACTGGGTGCTAGGGAAAGCTGGTTGGGAGGGGCCAGGGGCATAGGGTCCCTAGGTGGAAGAGCCAAGGGGGAGTGGGAGCATGAGGGCAAGGGTTACAAGGGGTCGAGGGGCAAAGGGATAGCAACAATGAGGGAATTTCTACCAAATGCATCTAATGCATACTTGTAAATAATATAATGCAGGCCTTGGTGAATGGTATAGTGGGCTTTACCAGACTGGACATTAGAAACAGAGATCTTAATGGAATGGAATAAATAGTCAGGGATATTGATTTTGAAGTTGCCATGAAAGTGGTTGAGGAATGTAATATGAAAACTTCTGAGAGTGCAATCAATTTTATCTACTGTAAAAAATTGGAGAATCAGGATCATAACATGATCCCAAGGAGCAGATATTTTGGTTCACTCTACAACTCCATCAGTAGTAAGAATAGCCTTACATTTTTTAGGGAAAAACTCTAGTTTTGATAGGATCCCCAAAACCTTAATACATAAAAAATGGAACTGAATTACATCAAGCTTATTAGCCGTCTTGACATAGTCTGTTGCAATAATTACAGATTTCAAAAAATAAAAAATATAAGACCATAAAAATAAGGGGGATAGTCCCACCCCTACGGTTGATCCCATCCTGTGGGAGGACCCTGTAGATTGGGTTTATCCTTTAGTTATTGTCATGGGTGGTTTGAGTGTCCACTGTATTATTGAAGATAGTACTAAGCTATGAGCGGGTAGCCTCCAAATCATTCGTCACCTGTTGGATAATCGTCCAATAGAATTTGACTACTTAAGCAACCACAAAGAGGATGGTTGTAGAACTATTCAAATGGTTGATGATCATAGAATAGAGGGTACTCTTATCGGATGAAACCATCACCAATCCCTGAGGATTAATGCTATCAATATTCATGTTCGCCTGCTCTGGATATTTGTTATGGGATGAATCATGGATTTTGTGTAGTTCAATGGATTTAGCTAGAGAAACCAACTCTGCTTTGAGTTTCTTGAGTTGTGGAGAGGCTCTTGTGATGGGCAGGCCCTAGTTTAAGAGTTTAGAAGAAGATAATTTGATCGCTCTTTATTTGGGCTCATAACCTTTTGAGGCTTCAATTTTTACCATAGGAGTAATAGGGGTGTAAAAATCAGGGTCCGAGTCATCACGAGGAACCTCTTGAATATTATTTTTAGTACTAGAGCTACTAGCAGACTTGGCAAGGATTGGGTAAAGGGGGGACATGAATGTGAGGGATCAATCTGCAGAGGAACCTAAGACTGAGTGCTAGGGGAAGTTTTTTGGGAGGGGCCAGGAGCATAGGGTCCCTAGGTGGAAGGGCCAGGAGGGAGGGGGAGCATGAGGGCAAGGGTTACAAGGGGGTGAGGGGCGAAGGGATAGTAACGATGAGGGAATTTCTACCAAATGCATCTAATGCATACTTGTAAATAATATAATGCAGGCCTTAGTGAATGGTATAATGGGCTTTACCAAACTGGACATTAGAAACACATATCTTAATGGAATGGAACAAATAGTCAAGGATATTGATTTTGAAGTTGTCATGAAAGTTGTTGAGGAATGCAATATGAAAACTTTTGAGGGTGCAATCAATTTTATCTACTATAAAAATTTGAAAAATCAGGATCATAACATTATCCCAAAGAGTGGATAGTTTGGTTTGCTCCACACCTCCATCAGTAGTAAGAATAGCCTTATCTTTGTCAGGGAATAACTCTAGTTTTGACACCATGGAATACTTATCCCTTCGAACACTTTTCTCATACATTGGCAAACCTATCACATTAGCAATAAACTGCATGTTTATGGTGAACTCAAGGCCACACATAGTGACTTGTCCATCATTCTAGGTATTTAGAATGGCACGTGTGATATCATATTCATTACCAATAAACTTTTTGAGGAAAGGAATGCAGGATTGGAGGATATCCTCGACCACAGGATCGAGATGCAAAGTGGAAGGCTCAAGAATTATCATGGATGAATTGGATCTAGGGAGTAAAGCCTCAGAATGAACAGTATGCTAGTAGGACTCGACAAACTTGAAAATATTCAAACATCATATTAAAACAACAATTCGACCATCACACATACCAAGGAAATTGGGGCGGGAGGTGCATTGGGACAATGCATGGTGCGGATAGAGGTGTTTCATGAAATACAATTTTTTTAGCATCACCCCATAACCGCAAATGAAAAGAATAATTATGAGGCGTTGAGGATCACCAGCACAAGAAATAATCATAAAATGGGGATTGGGGACGTCCAAGAAAAATTTTCCATGACGATTTTTTAACACAAAAGAGGAATTTAATTTTTTTGCATAGGATTTATTTTAGTTTCCATAAGTGCAAAGTATAGATCATATCAAGATCAAAGCACGTTCTTCTAAGGTTATGGTTAGCTCACCAAATTTTTCTAATTGGGAAGTTTAGCAAGAGTAACCTGTTCAAGCTCTAAGAGGAGAAAGAGCAAGGTAGAATTTTTTTAGAAAAAGAACAACATCAATCCAAGGAGATTTCAAAATTATGTCAAGAAAATAAGGAGTTACAAAAGAAACTTTAGGATCAAGTAAGAATTACTGGCATTGGTGGTGATGCAGGTTGTTAATATACAAGAAAAATGAAAGATATAGTTGGGTAACCTTTCTTGTGATGTCATCACAAAACTAGAAGACAAATATCTAAAAGATATGAAACAAATTCAGGAGGATATTTCATCTATGTAGAGTTTTCTAGCTTAAATCTAATAAACATAGTAAGAAATTTATACCATGATAAGGCAAACCTTGATGTTTAGAAAAAAAATTGCCTCCTTTTATGTGCTTTTTCATGGCAATTATATCAAATTTTTTTGCTTTTCCATGATATCAAATTTTGAAAGAAATGTATTTGCAAGATCCAGAGTTTAGGGAGCAGGTTCAAATCTAGTGGAGTTCTTTAAATTGTATTTCTTCTCATGGCATGTTCTAAAGGTGTGTAAACTAAAGTAATTCAAATTTTATATCAACATATAGAATGAGGAGGATTTCAAAACAGTTGGAAAGAAGGTTTTAGATATTAAATTGGTTTCCTTGATAGATGTAGCATTCTGGCATGGCCAATTATTAAGGTAATTAACTAAGATTAATATCTTTAGAATAGATCCTTACAAGATTCATGCTAGGACAATTAAAAGTGTCACAAGGCTGTACAATCAGGTGCAACCAAGTGATGGTGTCCCAGTAAGTTACCACTAACTCTTATTATAATTTGTGATAACTTCCTCAAGCAAAGTAACAATGGGATGAATCTCCAAAGGAAGTTTGCTGACAACATGAACAGTGGTTTAAAAAAAATTGAACTCAAAATTTCCACATTTGAGCCCCCCAAACACAATGAAAAATTGTTCATACAAAGGAGTCCTATTTTAAGTATAAGTCAAAGAAATGAAATCCAAATTTCCCAATTCTTTCTTCAAATAAAAGAGGACCTAGAAGGAATATTTTATATACATTTTTTTATGCCAAAATATATCCATTTGACCCTTCAAAAGGGCAAAACATAATTTATTGTATAAACATGGTTTATTCATAGAAAACACAAATGAGCCAAAATTTCTACTGAAGGTTCTTGATACAATGGCCTACATGCTTACCAAAAATCAGCTGAAAATCACTCATCCAGGCTCCCAAAAGTCCCAAAAAATAGTCCATTCAATAAACCTTCAAAAAACATCATGAATCAAGAAACATATCATTTTGAACTCTAAAGCATCTCTACACATTTAATAAACATTGTTTGTTCCTATATTTGGAAGAGGATGGAATTAGATAAAACATACTTAGCCAAGACTTAACAAGGAAAAAGAGCAATGGCAAATAATTTCCACCAATAGGAGAGCAAAAAACCACTAAGAGGTACTAGGCCACATTGTAAAAAAACACATCATAGCTCTAGATTTGTAAAAATTATTACAATAAATTATTTTACCCCTATATACCTACATACCCTAAATTATCTTAATAAAATGTCAATAATGCAAAATTCACTTTACCCTAAATACCAAAAATACTGCAAAATACCTAACAAACCTCATCTCTTATAGTATTAAATTCTTCTTCATGCCTCGTTCTATGCCTTTGGCTTCTTCTTTGACCCTCATCTCTCACAATTTTATTCAATTAAGTGAAGAACCAAGGGTAAAGTAGCAGTGTCATATGATATTTCAGGGTAAACCCCAACCAATAGCATGAAAGTCTTTACATACCACTATTCTTCGAAAAATCTCATCCTCATCAGGTAAACTTGGACTGAAAAAATAAGGGTTCAGCTTTGTAATAATATCAAGAGAGAGCTGATGCCTAGAATAAAACCTCTTATTTGGTGGTTGCCAAGCTAAATCACCTTATCCAGATATTTGGTGGTTTTATCAAAATTCAACTATGGGGTCAACAAAATGCCACACCAAATTGAGTTTCAACCACAATATCATGGTTATTCCCCATCAATATCATGTTGGCTCATAGATAAGGGGTTCGACTAGCTATTTTTTAATGAGGCATGGAGGTGTCGCTTTCATCCCAACTTCCCCAAAAGTTTTGTAGGCCCGATTTTTCAGAGAATAATCCAGATTGAAGATAGCTCTACTCTAAAATTTGTTGTAACTTTTCAAAACAAAACAAAAGGATTCTATCTATTTCCATTCAGTGCAATCTAGTTTGGTATTTTAAAATGAGGCAGTGAATGGTTTTGTAAGGCACACCAAGGCATTTTAAAATAGAGAGTGTTTTATAGGCTATCAAATCATGAGTTTTTATAGGCTATCAACTCACGGGTTTTACCATCTCTAAGGAATAAAACAAGGTTTTTTGTTCAAGAGGGCCCTTTTAAACATGGGGGACGACCCTCTCTTTTTAATATTTTTAAAAATTTTTAATTATTTTAAGATGGTGGTTCATAACCATCATCTTTTATCTCTTTTAATTTTTTAAGATGGTGGTTTATAACCGTCGTCTTTTATTTCTTTTAATTTTTTTTAAGACGGTGGTTCATAATCGTGGTCTTTTATTTCTTTGTAAAATTTTATTTTTTTTAAGATGGTGATTTATAACCACCATCTTAGGGTAACCTAAGAAGGTGTTTATCTCTAAGAAGGTGGTTATAAACCACCCTCTTAGATCACCCTAATACGGTGGTTTATAATTGTTATCTTAGTCCTAATGGGGTGGTTACCCTAAGAGGGCGATTTAAAACTACCCTCTTAGGGTCTATTAGGGTGGTTTTTTACCACTGTAAAAAAACACCTTAATTTAGTTGTTGTTAAAGCCCTTTTTTGGTGTAGTGGAAGATAGATCAAGTTCTTAGCTGAATATAACTTTGATATTAAATATATCAAAGGAAAGGAGAATAAGGTGGTCGATGCCTTAAGTAGGAGTCATATAGCAACCTTAACCTGAAGCCATGTAGATTTATAAGACCAAGTTAGAAAAATACAATCTCAAGACAAGTATTGCAAAGAAATTTGGATTAAAATGGGAATAAATCTTGAAGAAAACTAGGATTTCAGAATAATATATGGTCTTTTATGCTTTAATGACAAGGTCATTATACCAAAAATGGGTGATTTAAGAAGATTGATCATGTAGAAGGAAGGTTCACAGATCCCCTTACTCTAATCATCCTAGAGGGAACAAGATGAGGGAAAATATGAAAAAGATATTTTGGGTAAGAATGAAGAAAGATATCATCAATTTCTATCATTCGATGCCTATATTACCAAAAGGTGAAGGTTGAATGTAGATGCCTTGTAGGGAAACTATACCCACATGATATACCTATGCAAAAGTGGTAGGTTATATCTATGGCTTTCATAGTAGGTTTACCCAAGACCAGGTATCAACATGATGTAATCCTTGTAGTAGTTGATATATTCACTAAGGTTACACATTTTATACTAGGAAACATCAAGGATGACATTCAGGTTGTGGTTGATAGATTTGCCAAAGAAATATTTAGGTTACAAGAATTTCCTAAAATGATCATTTCAGATAAGCATTCCAAATTTACTTTTAAATTTTGGAAGGCCCTACATTGTGTAGTGGGCACAAAACTAAATATGAGCTCAACATATCACCCTGATACCAATGGTCAAACTGAGAGGGTGAATCAAGTCCTAGAAGATATGCTTCGCATGTACTACATGGATCATAAGTCCCAATGGGAAGGCTATATACATCTTGTAGAGTTTACTTATAACAATAGACATCATTCTTCCTTGGGGATGGCCCCATTTTATATCTTGTATGGCCAGAGATATAGAACACCATTGTCTTGGGATAATTTAGAGGATCGAGTTGTGATCGAACCAAACATTATCAAGGAAATAGAAGTTCATCTTAAGATGATCAAGAAAAGGCTTAAGGAAGTTGTTGATCGTTATAAGAGCTATGTTGATCTAAAAATATCATCAAGGGAATACTCTATGGGAGAGAGTGTTTTTAACTGCTAGGCCAATGAAAAGTGCCATCAAATCTATAAAGTTAGATCCTTTATTTGTTGGACCCTTTGAGATCATTGAGAATATTAGCCCAGTTGCATATAGACTCACCTTGTCATCTAACCTATCAAATATCCATGACATCTTCCACATATCCTTTCTTAGGAGATACATTACTGATAATGATCATGTATAGGATATCTCTAAATTGCAGATGGAAAACCCTTAGGCAATTGCAGTGATATCGATGAAGATTCTAGAGTTTTATTCCAAATCAATAAGAAAACAGACTCTAGAAAATGTAAGGTTCAATGGGATCGATATTCTAAAAGAAGTTCCACTTGGTAGAAAGTGGGTGATATAAAAAGACATTTTTCATTTTTATTTGATAATATATTGTAATAATATTTTATGGTAGGAAACACACAAGACTGTGTTTAGTCCAAGGGGGTAGTATGTCATACCCCACCTTGGCAGGACTCAATTATGAAATAGACTTTATATTGAATCATGTTTCAATGCTTTGTGGTTATGCAATATTTATATTGATTTATCTTTGAGGAATATGGTATTGTTGATGTATCATCGATTTGCAAGCCTAGGTACACTCATGGGTGGAAGAGATATATCGACCACCAATACTGAGGTACTTGAAAGAGGAAATGATGATTAAGGTTGCTCATGGTAACATGAATGACTACCCTCATATAGGGATGCATTCTTGCTTTTAGGGTGATCGTCAATGATCCAACCATCCTTAGCTATAATCTGGTAACCTAGAAGTTACTGTAAGACTTCAGCTAGGATGGGTGATTGGATTTGCAATGAGTCACCCACCTTGTTTGATGCACTTGATTGCTCATATGTGTTGTTGCGTAAATGGATTTAGTAAAGAATCCTCTTCAAAACGGATTAATAGATATAGAGGTTCTACTAATCCTTTATCCACTTAAATACCATACTAATGCTCAATATTAGTATAGGTATTTTATTGGAATTAATCAAATAGGAAAATAATTAATGGCTTTTATGGTTTGAATTAAATTTGATTCAATATTGTAAAAATTAATGTTATAAAGATTATATTTAATTCTCTCCTTTAACTTTTTGATCATATAAATTAGATAAAGAAAGAATAGCTTTATATTTTATAAAAATAAATGAGTAGCTTCATATTTCATAAATTAGATAAAGAAAAAGAATAACGTATCTATTTCAAATCAGATAAAGAAAGGTATAGCCTTATCTTTTATAAATAAAAAATAAATAGTTTTAATTGAGTAAGATCTTTTGAAAAGGGAAGAACCAATTTAAATTTAAATATCTCCTTTTTGGTTGCCTTAGGTAAGCATGGTATTACTCTTGGTAGATAACTTTTATGTCAAAATAGACTTTGGGAGCTTTGGGTAGATGAGTTTTTCATGTTAAGAGGGTCGAGGAAAGGAAGAAGGAGGATTCTTCCTTTTATGAGACTAAAAGAAACAAAGCAAGAAAAAAGCAAGGAGCCAACCATTGAAGGGGAATTTATTTGCAAGGAGATTCAAGTTGGGAAATTTCTCTTGTCTAGTTTTAATATCTTTGTGTTATGCTTTTAAAATCCTAAGAAAGTGTCACAATGATTTCATATCGTAGTAATCAATCTTGATGGCCTGAAGTTTCTAGCAAGAAAATATAGTTTGCCCTCCTATATGGTTGTTTTATTTTTTAAAAATTTATGTTGGTTGGCCTGTGTCCTTTAATGATTAGAGGCATGTGTTTAATTGTGGTGGTTTTTAATTTAAGCTATGCTTTCAAAAACCTTTATAAAGACTTTGTTTATTCGACCTGCATTGGTCGTAGTCTTTCTCTTTTTAAGTTTGATTCATGAGATCGTACCTTGTTTAAGGAGATTAATATCCTATTTGGTGTGTTTAAATATTTATATCTCATTTAGAAACCTGGAAACAATCCCTCATTTGCTCTATTCCTCATGTTGGTAAGGGATGTTTAAATAAGTGATCCATTCCTTATAAACACTTCCTAATAATTCTGCCATAAAGGATTAAGCTTCAAATACCAAGTGGTTATGTAACCCATTCAATATTTGAAGCCAATGGTTGTGTCAAGATAACTAACCTTTACCAAGTAGAATCACCCTTGGTTGCATTTGGTGGTGGTGCAAATGACTTCATTGCCTCCTTTCCTTTTATTTCTAAAGTTAAACCTTAGTTAATTATTTGATTCGTCGTTCAACACCACTTTGCAATGTTGTAGCATGGTGAATCTCTTCTCAAAGAGATGCGACAAGGGGAAGGCCATTAAGGTTATCCCAAATATTTATCCCACATCAAATATGTGGTGGAATTATTACCCCTTTAAATAGGTGAACACCCCTAGGTCTTTTAACCATTGCTCAGTGGTCTAGGGTGTCATCGAGTGGGGACACCTATTTGCATTAATTTTAGCTAAAATATGAACCTATGCTTGTCTTCTACTGCCACATGGTTGGATGGGATTGCATTTTCTTACCATTAGAGCATTGGTTGATTTAGAGCATTAAAATTTTTTGGTATGATTAATTTGTTTAATCCCACATGGACCGTGTGAGGACGGCTTAGCACCACAAAAGGGGTAAAGCTCCCCTATGTTATCAACCACCAAGAAGTGGTCATGTCGGCCACAACTTGGTGGGGGCTAATGTGCTAGTGGTTAGCACGACTAGATGATTTGTTCATTTTTTGATATAACCCACATGTTGTTTGACCCACTTGTGCTTGATTGTTAACCAGTTGAATTGTGGTCATAACTATGAAATCTCTCTTTGTTAATAGAAGAATATTTATTTTATTTAAATTAAGGAATGACTTTTAGTTTATTTGAATTAAGAAGAAATGATAATGGTTTATTTAAATTTAAGAAAGGGCATTCAATTATTTTGTAATTAAAGAAAGTGGTTTTGTATAAGTATTTAATTGTTTAAGAGTATGGACTCTTGAGTAATTAAAGAAAGTGGTTTTGTATAAGTATTTAATCATTTAAGAGTATGGACTCTTGAGTAATTAAAGAAATGGTTTTTTATAAGTATTTAATTGTTTAAGAGTATGGCTCTTGAGTAATTAAAGAAAGTGGTTTTGTATAAGTATTTAATTGTTTAAGAGTATGGGTTCTTTAGTAATTAATAAATAGTATAGGTGTTTGATAAAACAAAAGGATGGGCCTTTGAATTATTTAAGGATGTTTTATTGAATTATTCTATGCATTGATAAATGAAGAATGGTATCCATTTTTAAAGGATGAAATGACTCTCCTTCTAGGGTGAAATGGATAATAGATGGTTTTCATCCTTTGATGATGAATACACCTTGGGTGATTAATGAAAGTAGTATGCTAGTATGGAAAAGGGGATTATTAGAGAAAATAATGGATATGGAAAATTATGGGGTTTCCTTATGATTATTGATTTAATTATTTATGCATAATTATTGTGTAGATTGAATAGTTACAATTTGATTTTCAATTTATAAATGCACATGTTCATAAGTCATTTAGCCAATGTATATTAGTTGCATGATTCATAATATCTATGGGTTGTCATGATCCCTTATTACCATCAACTGAGATGATGGGGAAGCAAGAAGGACCAAAGAGGACATTGGATCTGAGACTTTGACCTTTGACATGTCATAGTAAGGAATTTTGTATGGAAACTTATTGAGTAATATCCTAGTTGGACAG
This sequence comes from Wollemia nobilis, assembly GCA_028583015.1. Lineage (NCBI taxonomy): Eukaryota > Viridiplantae > Streptophyta > Pinopsida > Araucariales > Araucariaceae > Wollemia > Wollemia nobilis. The sequence continues at coordinate 20,852,891 of JAQPPZ010000521.1, forward strand.
TGATGAAATATTTTATTCTTTCAAGGTGTGGTGGTACCTTTACACCACTTGGATTGTAAATTATTTAAATTATGAATAATATGATGTATCCTTTACTTGTTAGAACTAAAAGGCTTATGATGTCATTGTTTCATGAACTATCATGTTTGGTTGGTGCTTAGATAGAAAACTACATCTTATTTATGTATCTTCCTTTGATGTTATAGATGTTATCCAATGCTTAAATTAATAAGGTAGACTCATTGTATCCTTCTACGGAAGGAAGGATTTTAAGATATTGATGGTTTAATGTAGTTAGATAATTAGAATTGATATCTAAATATAATTATGCTTATGTGTTAGAAGTAGAAAGAAGAAGACCTAAGGGATTATGGGGTCCCTTAGGAAGAAACTATAAGTAATTTTATTATTCAAGGAACCTTCTTAAAACTAAACTAGATAGTTGTGTGGAAACATAAATTAGATTAAGATTAAATATTTTGGTTATCACTAGGAGTGATGGATGGAATGAGTTAGCTCATCGCGTAGATGATATTGATAGCTTATTTGCATTATGCTTAGTGCACCTGCATAGATGGACTTATGTATGGTGTAATAATGGGTGTACTCTTTTAACTAATAAAAAGGGATAACTTAACTCATTTGAGGAATTATACTGATAGCTTACTATAATACACTTAGTATGCCTACACAAATAGACTTATGTATGGTGTAGGGATGGGTGTATCCTTGGATAGAATAAGAAAGAGAATAAGTTGACTCATCATAAATATGAGACAAACAACATAAAATATTATATTAAGCTTTAGACGGCTTCGTAGAATGACACATGTTGGATGGGGATATGTAGATCTCTATCAAGCATAGGTTCAGTAAAAAAATTCCTTAGTTTGTTAGATTTTTGGTTCGTTACAGATATAGAAAATATCTCTAGTATATCCAAATGCCAACACTCATCTATAGTGGGAGGTAAAATAGCAACACACTTTTCATTATCACCATCCTAAAAATGCCAACATAAGATGTAATGATACTCCCAAGAGAATGGCCAATACCAAGGGGGTCCAGTTTAATAGTCCTAGGACATAGATTTCTAACATCCATGGTTGAGAAATCAATAGAAAAATATAAAAAACTAGTATCTATGTATATCTACAACTCTTGGGCATGTGAGAAGTGGCTTAAACCTTACACATAAAAATTGTAGTTCCCTCCCACCACAGACAAAAAAAATAATAGAAACCCTAGTAGCCATTGTCATATGGAGAGAGGGGTACACAAATTTTTCATTAACATCTTAGAGAGTTATCTCTTTAGATGAATGCTTATTACTCTCAACAATAGAGGTATAGTTAAATAATGAGGTGATTAGTCAGCTTCCCAAAGATACAAATCCACACATCTCTAATCATGATAGCCAAAAAAATTGCAAGCAATCCATTTAAGTCTCTATATAAGTTGTAGTACCTCATTCGAATCTTGTAATAAATAGGATGCTTGAAGATAAAATATTTTTGAATCTCAACTTACAAAGAGAGTAAATAATACATAAATTATCCTCTCAAGGAATATAGTTTTCTATCTCCAATGGCAATTGGTATGAGTACATTTCAAGCTAACCAAAAAGAATCATGAGGTTGTCTTTCTAATATTTCTAGGTATAATCAATAGTAATAATGTCATTCTTAATTATCATAAAATGTTTATTATAGAAGGTCAACTTAGAACTACAATATTGAGATGGAATGATCCAAATAATTTGAATATATTATTGATAAAAAGCATCCCTAATTGCTTGATTAATTATGTTCTTATCAATAAGAATGTGAGGAGGAGCATTTACAGAGTATCTAAATGGAAGTAATTGGTTAAAATAACTTTTGAGTGACATCTTTGATGACAACCAAAGGTGATTGATGTAGTCTAGATGGAGGAGTCAATTGAACAACCACCTCCCCTAGCAACAAAGGATTTACAGTTCACTAGCACCCACAATGTAAGATTTAGTTTCATTTCAATTTGCACCTACTATATAGCTAGATGAAAATTGGCAAGACAACAATTCCCAAGATCATAACATAGGAATTGGAAAACTTGCAATACCCTAAGATGGCAATGTCAATTCCACTTGAATGACACTTCCACTTGTATGGCATAGTGCAACACTTGTACATCATAATGCAAATTCCACTTGTACGACATGGTGCAACTTCCCCTTGTATGGCATGGTGTAACTTCTACTTGTATGACATGGTACAACTTCTACTTGTACGACACAATGCAACTTCTACTTGTACAAAATGATGCAACTTCCACTTGTATAGTGTATGACACAATGCAACTTCCACTTGTATGACATGGTGTAACTTGAATGGTCAATTCTAACTTGGATGATAATTGGTTTGAATGGCAGTGTTTCCCCACTGAACAATGCTCCCAACCTTAACTCGAACAATGATTATTTCTTCACCTGAATGGTACTTTTAATTTTTATAGGAATGGTAATCACATGTTCCTCACTTGAAAAATCTCCTCCATGTTGGCTTCTTATCTTTATTTAATAACACTTCCACTTGCACGACAATGTTCATTTCCCTTTGAATGGTGTTTGATTTACACTTGAACAATTTTTGCTCAAGTAGCAACCACACTATCTCCTCTAGCAATCATGTAATCCTACACACACAATTATATTCCACAATATGTAAATTAAAACACAATGCATTCACCATTTTCTATCATGCAAAAAATAGAATAGAGTGGAATATGATTTTTGTATTATCTATATAAATAATTGGCTATAATTTGCAATATAATATTTTCATTCTTGGCACAATAATATTCAATACCCCATAGCCCCACAAGTACTCTATATCTTCCCTTATTTGTTGTTCCCTCTCGTTCCTTCTATTTTTGTTGATTTCACTTTCTCTTCCTCTATGTGCACCCTATGCCTCCTTCCTATTTCTCCTTTATATGCAAAATGTGACAATTACATATGATTGGCAGTTACCTTACCTATAACCATTTGAATGCTCTTACATCATACTCACCAAGTAAGAAAATATTTTATGAGCTCTATCTCATGAACATGAATTTCTCTTCCAAGCTATTGCCATTTTAGTGTGGCTTCACAAGGCCACCTTTTCTATTTTATCCTTGTTTTCTTTTGAGAGTAAAACCTCCTCTTATAGAATGCACTCAATATTTTTGTTTTTATCTCATTCCTTTAAATACATCCAAACACAACACAACCAACATGTATTTTGTTGGCTACTTACTCTTGGTGCCAACACCTTTTGTTGGAGTGATTATGTCCTCCACAACTCTCACAAGAATGTAGGTTTCAACAACCAGTTGCTATGTGTTCAAATCTTCAACATTGACTACAACAACCCATCCTATGAGCTTCATCCCCTTTACTGATTGCTTTTCTCATAAATTTGGTCTTATCACTTCCTACTTGACCTATATATCCAATGCCTACATTCTTTGGCCTTATATATGGCATTATGGTCATTTTCACACCTTGCCCATATCTTCCCAATCCTTTGTCAGTATATCTCATTCTTCTCATTAAATTAGAACCAATACCTTTGGTGTACCTTTCAAAGCACCCAATCTCTTCATCACCACTATGTTCTTCAACAATATGGCCTTCATCACTGACCTAATGAGGTTCATCTTCCTCTATTGTCTCTTTATCATTTATTTTCTCTCTCTTTCTATACAAAGTAGGAATCATTGCACTAACGTCTTCATCATCACTACTACTAGTGACCTAGACTAACTGCCTCATCCCCATGTTAGCTTTTGAAGCTATAAAATCAAAGGAAATATAACCACAAGTATATAAATAAGCATGCAATGTTATAACTATGATAATGGCTAACTAATATACATGAAAATATGATAAGAAACTTTTGAAAGTACTCAATAAATAGCTATTAATGAAAGCTCATGAAAATATACAATGTTATGCAATGGAGGTAACTACCTCTCCATTTTGCAAAAATTCTCTACATTGTAACTACTACTACTCTCATCTATGCACTCAAAAATCCTCTCTTTTCTATTCTATGAATACCTATTTATAATGAGACATGCCTCTTTACCTTCCACATTCCTATGACACCTCACTATTCTATTCTAAGGACTCATGTACATGTGGACTACATGCACATTTACATCATTGCACATTCTAACACTTGTGCATTTATTACATTGCTTTAATCAACTACTTAAATCCTAATAAACTCCTAATCTAAATATGTATCCATGATGGTACATTAGTAAGAACCAAATAATGTAATATATTCCAACACCCCCTATATTACATTATTTGGGTATTGAAGACTTTAGTCTTCAATATGGATCTTTGTCTTTGAGTATTCTTCATCTTGATCTGGTCCATTGTATTATCTTTAATTTACCTTGCATTGTATACCTCCTTGATCTGATTCCTCTTCTTCTTCTTTATCCTTATCTTTAGGTCCAGTTTCTACACTTTCATAAGTGGTTGTACTATCACCTGATTCCTGTAATAATATTTTACCTTTGCCTTTGTCCTTTTTATCATTTTCCAGGTTCTATATAGAAGCTTCTGAACAAACACTTAAGGCATCATGATAAGATTTTGTGTTAGTAGAACTTGAAGTATCAATACTACATGAGGATTGAAATATCTTCTCTAGGTATGATTCATCCATTTTTGTTTTCATTTTAAGTAATTCTATCAATCATTTTTGTTCTACACTCTCATCCTTGTAACATTTGAATGTAAGTAATGCCATATATAATATGCTACCAAAGTCTAAAGGAATTTGAATGTCACTCTTTCCATTATCAATTGCTTCAGTGAGTCGAGCATGTAGATAATATTCCATGGTTTCAAAGTTGTCTTTTAAAGCTTCACTATGAATCCTTTTTGAAGTAAGGTCTAAGTCTCCTTCAGAATTTATAAGTAAATTTTTTATTCTAGTTTTTATAACACTTGCTCTTTCCTTTCTAATAGTGTTGTTTATAACATTGTTCATTGTATTCTTTGAGGTAGACATCTTTCTTTCTCTTTTAGTTTGAGTAGACTATGTCACTTTTAGACCTTGTATCTCTTTATTTGAATTCTATATTGAATCAAATATTGTAGTGTATGATTATTCAATGGAATTCTAGTTCCTTTTTTGATATCCTTTGGAGTAGTCTACCTTATAACTCCCTAGTGAGATGATTAAATACTCTTTTTCAATTTGTAGAATCAATCTTGAAAAGACTTTTCCAATTTTCAAGTTTTGTAAAATATCCTTTTGACTTGCAAGTGATTGAGTGATCAATGAACTTGATAGTATGCTTAGCTTTCTAGATTTGAGTTGAATTCCTTTTGTCTCCCTAGTAATGTGATGACAAGTTTAATATAATGTTCAACTCTTTAAAACAATTGTTTTATCTCTCCTTGTAGAAAGCTTAATGATGCAATTAGATAGAAATTCTCAATATCTTCAAGATAGTTAAGTTGGATTCTCTATGTCTCTTCAACTTGAGTATGAGACTAATAAAATCAATCTTCCAACTTTTAAATAAATCTAGAGTTTGACTTCTACCTTTGTATAATGAAGTTTTTTTTATGATTTCAATTTGATGTAGGATTCCTTGTATCTCCCAAGTTAGAAATTTAGAAAGACTAAATATTTGTAAATTAATATTATGTCTCCTTGTTTATGGTTTGCAAATGTTTGAAGCAATAATAATAAATATTTTAATGCTTCTATTTTCTACTTCCTTCTCAAGGCAACCAATATGATTTCTAGGATTTTGTTTTACTCCTTATTACTCCTAATATTTAATATCCTAGAGTATACAACTTAGTTGATATCAACCTTAAAGTATATGCCTTAATTTCACCTTTGAACTTGCAATATATATATATGAGGATAATTCTTACCTTCCAAGTGCTTAATTCTAACTTGCAAACTGACTGTAATCAACTTGATTTCTTGCATCTTAATGGCGGTTGACTCCTTGTCAACTTTGAGGTGCTATGTAGACCTCTCACTCCTCTTCGTCACCGTATTGAGTACTCTTCTTCAACATAAATATACTTACCTATTTTCTTCTCTTCAACTAATGCGCTCATTGTGTTCTTACTCCTTGATCTCCACATCACCTTAAATTCTTACGTGTCACCTTAAATTCATGTCTCTTCTCCTTTAATATTGGCCTTTTTAAATGTGCTACATAAGCACTCCTTTTATGAGTGTCTCCTCTAGATTCTAACGTAGTGTAAGGTGGATAGTGCCAAGTGGCACTTGCATTTTCCAAATTCTTTGAAACAATTCGGTTACACCTTCTTTCAATGCCTATGCCATGTGGCGTAAAGAGTCTTAACCATTTTTTCAATGTCTCGATGATAAGTGTTGTAATCAATACTTCCTTGAGAGCATTATTCAAATGATGTTGTACGCTCAAGTAGTCTTCTTTTTTGTGTGCTTCAAGTTATCTTCAATAATATGGTAATTTCCCTTTTGCTTGCATGAAATACCTTCTTCCATGTGGTACGTATCCTTCACCAATGTGCCCTAACTTCCTTTAGGTTATTCAATGTATTAATCTAGATTGCTTAACACTCATTCACTGCACTTCTTGCTATACTTCCAATGCTTCTATGGGAGAGATATGATAGTTATTCTTCCAATGCTTCTATGGCAGAGGTATGATAGCTATTCTTCCAATGTTTCTATTGAGTGTCAATCAAGTCTATGCAGTGGCTTCAGGTAGTGAATAACCCATCCTTGAAACTAATTCGAACTTGTTAATCCTTGTTGTAGTTCAATGTATCTCCTTATCTTGATGATGCAAGATTTTTGAGTTTGCCTTACACCCTGTAATGACTTCCACATTGTATACCTGAGTCGAATGGAATCCTTGCTTTGGTGCAAGTCAATATAATCACGTGGGAAAAATAAAGGCTAGTCTAAGTGCGAACGATGCTACTTCCAACGTTGTTACGTGGGTAAAATAGGGATTGTATCCTATGATGCTTGCACAACTATAATGCTCTTGTTGATAGAGTTGCTTGGAGGTACACGTTGTTGTATTCTCCATGTGTTGCCTACACCAAAAGGCTTTCGACTATCAAAGGTACCTTGCTTTACCTTCACTAAAGGCTTCTAGATGTACCTTATCTTGCCTTCACCAAAGGCACCTAAATCCTGGATGTAATGCTTGACTTTTATAATAACCTTCTTCTCAATATTTTGACTATCTTGAGGTCTTCATTATTCTCCAAAATTTGACAACCTTCTTGCCAAATCCTTCTCTCTTGGGCTTGTTGTCGAATGGCAAAAATTATCCCAAGTTCTTTATCAAAAACTTCTCCTTGAGTTCTCAAATATTTTCCAATGGACTTATTCAAGTCTCCTTCAATGAGGCTCTCCAAGCCTTCTCCTTGAGACCTCTTCTCTAGGTTCTTCACTCTCGCAACTTCTTTGGTCTTTCCAATGAGAACTTTTCTTCAATCTTCTATTGTGGAAGTTTTACAATGATATCTTCTTGGATATCTTAAATCTGCTAAAATCTACAATAGGATTTTTTCTAGTCCTTCTCTATCCTCAATCTTCCAAATATGGAAGTTCTTCAATAGGACATCCTATGGGTCTCTTATTCAATGTGAAGTTTTCAATATTTAATGGAGATCTCCAATCTCCTATCTTCACTAGGACTCTTCTAGAGTTTCTTCTACCTTCAATGAGGTCTTCTTACTAGGACCTCCTCCTTGATTTACAATCTTTAAAGTGACTTCTTTGGCCTCTAGATATCTTCTCAATATCCAACTTGGAGTCTTCAATCTATAAATCTTGCAATGGGATATGTTTCTCAGGACTCCAAATATTTAATCTCTAACTTGTTGCTTCATGAATTGGATTGATTCGAAAGAATATATTCTTCCTAACTCTTGTATAAAGCTTCCTAAATTTCTTTGAATCTCCTTTTTCTGCAACAAAGTATTAAGAAATGACAATATAAATTTCTATAAATCTATAGAAAATAACCTTCACTATTTGATCTACTAATCTAGTGGATTCAATGTTGAGTTCTACTCTTCACAAGGTTTTCTACAACTCTGGAAAAACTCTAGCCAAATACAATTTTAAAAATTTTGAAAATGAGATTTGTAATCTCCTCTCAATCTCTCTTATGGCTTCTCTCTATTTCCTATTGATCTACCTAGTGCTTTGATACCACTGTTAACTTTTGAAGCTATAAACTTAAAGTAAATGCAACCACAAGTATGGAAATAAGCATGCAATGTTATGAGAAGTATTACTCCAAAAAAATAAAAAAATAAAAATAAAATAAACATGTATAAATATGATAATGGCTAACTAATATGCATGAAAATATGATAAGAAACTTCTGAAAGTACTCAATAAATAGCTATTAATGAAAGCTCACAAAAATATACAATGTTATGCAATGGAGGTAACTACCTCTCCATTTTGCAAAAATGCTCTACATTGTAACTACTACTACTCTCACCTATGCACTCCAAAATCCTCTATATTTTCTATTCTATGAAGGCCTATTTATTATGAAACATACCTCTTTACCTTCAATACTCCTATGACACCTCACTATTCTATTCTAAGGACTCATGTACATATGGACTACATGCACATTTACATCATTGCACATTCTAACACTTGTGCATTTATTACATTGCTTTATTTAACTAGTTAAATCCTAATAAACTCCTAATCTAAATATGTACCCATGATGGTGCATTAGTAAGAACCAAATAATGTAATATAATTCAACATCGTCATTTCTTCCTTCAACTTTGTCTCATGATCCTTCAAAAATTGTTTTTGTATACTCAAGTACACTATAGGACTATTGTCCATATTTTCTATTTTTTTCTTCAATGGACTTAATGTGTACCTTTTGCCATCTTTTTCAATAGTGTATTTGATGCAGGAGCATCCAGGGCAACACTGCAATCTTGCATCAACAAAAAACAAAAAAAAAAATGTTTAAGTGTTGAAAAGATGTCGCGATATCGCGACATAAAAGGTGTCGCGATATCGCGACACAAAACGAAGGAAGAAGTCAGCAGGAAAAGATGTCGCGATATCGCGACACAAAAACGGAGAAAGACGCTAGCAAGGAAACTGTCGCGATATCGCGACAGGTTTCATAGGAGATGTAAGGAAGGCAAAGATGTCGCAATTTCGTGACATGTCACGATTTTGCGACCCAAAAGAAGAGAAAGACAAAGATGTCACGATTTCAAAAAGAGCGTAGCGGAAGACAAAGATGTCACGATTTCGGAGACAAAAGAAAGAGCGTACGGAAGACAAAGATGTCACGATTTCGTGACCCGAAAGTAGAAAGAGCATACGGAAGACAAAGATGTCACGATTTTGTGACATGTCACGATTTCGTGACCCGAAAGCAGAAAGAGCGTACGGAGGACAAAGATGTCGCGATGTCGCGACATGTCATGATTTCGCGACCCAAAAGCAGGAAGATGGAGCGAAGTGGAACTGTCGTGATATCGCGACATGTCGTATTTTCGTGGCGCAAGGACAGAGAAGGGGCTAGAGATCGAAAGGTGTCGTGATATCGTGACCTGTCATATTTTCGTGCCCGAAGGGAAAGCCGAAGATGAAGAGTCGAAAAGGCAGACGTTTCGAATACCAGGACAACGAAGCGGCACGGGAAGACGAAACGAAAGGTTCTGGAAGAGGAAACGAAGGGCCACCAGCTGGAAATGAAGCGTCACCTGAGAACCTTTAAAAAGGAGAGCAGAGGCATGCACAGGGGCTGGAAAATTTTTGGAACGATAATATTTTTTTGTATTTCCAGATTTGAGAAATTCTGTAAAGGCGCAACTCTTCTACGACTTCTGTAATATTCTGCTGTGACTGTAATATTCTGTTGTAACAGTAATTCTCTGCTGCATTTGAATAAAATAAAACTATTTTTCTTCTCTGTAATTTTGGCTCTCTATCAAGTGGTATCAGAGCGGGAGTTCCTGAGTGTGTGAGCAGACCGCCGAAAGTGAGGCAGCTTGCACCAGGACAGGTGGAAGGATTCTGAGAAGAGAGAACGGGAGTGCCTGGGTAGTGTAAACAGAGCGTCGAACGTGAGGCAGTTTGCACCAGGACCAGTTGAGATTTGCGAGAGAGGTGAGCAGTATGCCTCCAAAAAGGAATCGTGGGCACGAGAGAAATGCGGCGTAGGATCAAGATTTCAGAGCATTACAGAGGCAAGTGCAAGCCCTGCAGGAAGAGTTGCGAAAAGGGGTCGAACCAAAGGGAGAAGATCAGAGTGACGATGAAGCCTGGGAAACTGAGGGTCCATCAGATGATGAAGAAGCATTGGATCCTTCTGAAGCTAGATTGTTGAAAGCTCTATCTCAGGCCGGGAAGAGACCGAAGTTTGATGTCTCTACATATTCTGGGAATCTCAACCCAGAAGAGTTGATTGACTGGATCAACGACATGGAGGAATACTTTGAGTATGAGGAGATTGCAGATCCTGATAGGATCAAATTTGCGAAAACAAAATTGAAAGGCCATGCTAGTTTATGGTGGAAAGGAGTACAACTCGAAAGAAATAAAAATGGAAAAGAAAAGATAGCCAGATGGGACCGGATGGTGGAGAAATTGAAGAGACAATTTATTCCCATAGATTACGAGTTGGATCTGCTGAGGAAGATGCAGAGCTTGAGACAGTCAGGTAAGTCTGTCCAAGAATATACAGAAGAGTTCTACAAGATCTCCATCAGAACTGGCCATTCGGGGGCTAATAAGGAGAAAGTAGCCCGATACATAAATGGATTGAGAATGAACATCCAGGAAGAACTCAGTCTGATCAGAATAACCACCATAGAAGATGCATATCAGTTGGCCTTGAAGGTCGAAGAGAAACTGAACCGAAGATTTGAAGGCAAACAGAGAGGAAGAGATCACGGTGGAAGAACCGATGGAGGAAATTATAGAGACCAGAAGAAGACTAGTGAAACAAGCAAACCCCAGGAACAGAAAAGGGAGAATACCTACCGCCCGCGTGATCAGAACAATGGCTACCAAAGAGGAAGAGGTAGACCAGGACGTGGGTATGGAAGAGGAGCATTCCGTGGAACCTGTTTCCAGTGTGGAGAAGAGGGACATCGGTCATACGAGTGTCCCCAACACCAAGATAGGACGGATAGGAGACCCGAGGGTCATGCCAGAGCTGCTGTGGCAGATGAAGGAGCTGAGTTAGAGCACTCTAAAGAAGTAGAAGGAGGAGAAGTGTTGATGATGAGAAGAGCACTGTTGAATGACGAAAAAGAACCAGAACAGAGGAAGAGCCTGTTTCGCACGAGGTGCAAATGTGCAGGGAAGGTCTGCAATGTTATCATTGATAATGGTAGCACAGACAACTTAGTTTCAGAAGAGATGGTTACTAAGTTGAAATTGGGAAAGAGGAAGCACCCGCATCCATATCGGATTGCGTGGTTGCAGAAAGACCACAGAGCACTTGTCAATGAACAGTGCTTGGTCAAATTTCACATTGGGAATTATCAAGATGAGGTCCTATGTGATGTTTTGTCGATGGATGCTTGCCATTTGTTGTTGGGAAGACCATGGCAATTTGACAGACGTGCAGTGCATGATGGGCATGCAAATACGTACTCTTTGACGAAGGATGGAGTACGTCACAAATTGAAGCCACTGAAAGAAGTGGATGAGAAAGTGTGCGATAGTGCCAGAATTTGCCCGGTGGATGGAAGACAGTTTTTGGATGGTCCGAAGAGGGATTCAATGTGTTATGCATTAATCCCTACTGTTAAGAAAGAACAGTACATAGATGTTCCAGCAGAGGCCGAACACCTGTTAGAAGAATTTCCAGACATCATATCAGATAATGTGCCTGAGGGTTTACCATCGATGAGGAAGATCAGTCACCATATTGATTTGGTACCTGGATCTAGTTTACCCAACAAGGCAGCCCACAGAATGACTCCTGTGGAAAGTGAGGAGCTGAGCAGGCAAGTCCATGAGTTGTTGAAAAAGGGACTGATTCGAGAAAGCTTGAGTCCATGTGCGGTACCCGCAGTACTAGCACCAAAGAAGGATGGGGAGTGGAGGATGTGTACAGACTCCCGAGCTATAAACAAGATCACCATAAAATACAGATTTCCATTACCAAGGATGGATGATATTATGGACTGTTTGAGTGGAGCCAAGTACTTCACCAAGATTGACCTGAAGAGTGGCTACCATCAGATTCGGATCAGGGAAGGAGATGAGTGGAAAACTGCTTTCAAAACCAGAGAAGGTTTGTATGAGTGGTTGGTCATGCCATTTGGGCTAACCAATGCACCAAGCACATTCATGCGGTTGATGAATGAAGTGTTGAAGGAGTTTTTAGGCAAGTTTGTTATTGTCTATTTGGATGACATTTTGATATTCAGCAGAACCCTGGAAGAGCACCTGATGCATATCAGGAGGGTTTTTGAGAAGCTGAGGGAAGAACAGTTGTTGATCAACTTGAAGAAGTGCAATTTTGTGAAGAAGGAGTTGGTATACCTGGGATTTGTCATCTCAGTTGAAGGTCTAAAAATGGACCCAGAAAAGGTGAGGGCTATCATTGAATGGCCTACTCCAAGAAGCACTTTTGAAGTGAGATCATTTCATGGTCTAGCCAGTTTTTACAGGAAATTCATCAAAAATTTCAGTAGTATATGTGCACCCCTTACCGAAACAATGAGAGGGGATAAGAAAGACTTTAAGTGGACCTTAGGAGCTGATAAGAGCTTTGACATGTTGAAGAAGAAGGTAATGGAGCAACCTATTTTAGCACTTCCAGATTTCAATAAGGTATTTCAGGTAGACTGTGATGCCAGTGGTAGTGCCATTGGAGCTGTGCTGAGTCAAGAAGGTAAGCCTGTTGCTTACTTCAGTGAGAAACTCAATGATGCCAGGAAAAAGTATTCAGTGTATGATCAAGAGTTCTACGCTATAGTTCAGGCCCTGAAGAAGTGGAGACATTATTTGTTGCCAAAAGAGTTTGTGCTATATACTGATCATCAGGCCTTACAGTATATAAATAGCCAGGGAAAACTGAACCAGAGGCACTTGAAGTGGGTTGAGTTTCTGCAGAGTTATTCCTTTGTGTTGAAGCACAGGAGTGGAAAGTCCAACAGAGTTGCAGATGCCTTGAGTAGAAGGCAGAGTTTGCTGACAGAAATGAAGGTGGAAGTGTTGGGATTTGATGAGTTGAAGGGTTTGTACCTTGAAGATCCCGATTTTGCAGAAGCCTGGAAGGCTTGCTTGGCACCAGTTACCTTGGACAGAACCAAGTGGTTGGATTTTCTGATCCAAGATGGAATGTTGTTCAGAGGAAACCAATTATGCATTCCAAGAAGTTCCATGAGGGAAAACCTAGTCAAAGAAAAACACAGTGGAGGATTGGTTGGGCACTTTGGTCGAGATAAGACCATTGCCCTTGTGAGCGAGAATTATTATTGGCCGCAACTGCAGCAAGATGTGCAAAAATTTGTGCAGAGTTGTAGAGTCTGTCAGATGGCGAAAGGTGTGAGACAGAACACCGGATTATATCAGCCGTTACCTGTACCAGAGAAACCATGGGAAGATGTCAGCATGGATTTCGTTCTTGGTCTACCAAGGACACAGAGGGGAAATGATTCCATATTTGTGGTAGTTGACAGGTTTTCAAAGATGGCACATTTTATCCCTTGTCAAAAAACTAATGATGCAGTTCATATTGCAGGTTTGTTTTTCAAAGAGGTGGTACGACTGCATGGTCTACCAAAGAGTATCATTTTCGATAGAGATACCAAGTTTGTTGGGTATTTCTGGAGAACCCTGTGGAAGAAACTAAAGACAGATTTGAAATTCAGTTCAGCATACCACCCACAGACAGATGGGCAAACAGAGGTGGTAAACAGAAGTTTGGGTAACCTATTGAGGTGCTTGATAGGAGATAAGCCCAAAGGATGGGATCTGATTTTGCCGTAGGCGGAGTTTGCATATAACAATTCTGTCAACAGGAGTACCAACAAATCTCCATTTCAGATAATATATGGAAGCAGTCCAAGAAATGTTTTGAGTTAAGGAAGCTGAATACAGGGGAAAAGTGCAGTGCCGAGGCTGAGGATTTTGCAGAGCATCTGAAGAACCTGCATGAAGAAGTGAAGAAGCATATTGCTAAAATGAATACGCAATATAAGACGAAAGCAGACCAGAAGTGGCGGTTTAAGGAATTCGAAGTGGGAGATGAAGTGATGGTCCATCTGAGAAAAGAAATATTTCCTGCTAAAACCTATAACAAACTAAAGATGAAGAAGTTTGGACCATGCAGAATCCTAGCAAAATGGGATTCAAGCAATGCGTATGAAGTAGAATTGCCAAGTGGGTTAAACATATCACCCGTGTTTAATATTTTAGATTTGGTGAAATACCATGAAGGGGATAGTAGTGAGACACCAAGTGCAGAGTTGTGGAGTATTCCAGCATCTACTCCAACCACAGATAAGATAGAGGAAATACTGGACACAAGAGAAGGCAAAAGTACCAGAAACAGACAGTATTTTGAATATTTGGTCAAGTGGAAGGGCAGACCGGCAGAAGATGCAACTTGGCTGACAAAAATGGAGGTGGATCGCTTGGGTCTTCCTCTAATAGTTCAGAAGTGAGGATCACTTCTCAAATCAACCCCGGGTGTCTGATGCAGGAGCATCCAGGGCAGCACTGCAATCTTGCATCAACAAAAAAAATGTTTAAGTGTTGAAAAGTGTCGCGATATCGCGACATAAAAAGTGTCGTGATATCGCGACACAAAAGAAGTCAGCAGGAAAAGATGTCGCGATATCACGACATATTTTTAACAAAGGATGTGGGCGAAAAAGATGTCGCGATATCGCGACATAAAAGGTGTCACGATATCACGACACAAAACGAAGGAAGAAGTCAGCAGGAAAAGATGTCGCGATATCACGACATAAAAGGTGTCGCGATATCGCGACACAAAAACGGAGAAAGACGCTAGCAGGGAAACTGTCGCGATATCGCGACAGGTTTCATAGGAGAGGCAAGGAAGGCAAAGATGTCGCGATTTCGTGACATGTCACGATTTCGTGACCCGAAAGCAGAAGAGCGTACGAAAGACAAAGATGTCGTGATTTCGTGACATGTCACGATTTCGTGACCCGAAAGCAGAAAGAGCGTACGGAAGACAAAGATGTCACGATTTCGTGACATGTCGTGATTTCGTGACCCGAAAGCAGAAAGAGCGTACGAAAGACAAAGATGTCACGATTTCGTGACCCAAAAGCAGAAAGAGCGTATGGAGGACAAAGATGTCACGACATGTCACGATTTCGCGACCCGAAAGCAGGAAGATGGAGCGAAGGAGCGAAACTGTCGCGATATCGCGACATGTCATATTTTCGTGGCGCAAGGACAGAGAAGGGGCCAGAGACCGAAAGGTGTCGCGATATCGTGACCTATCATATTTTTGTGCCCGAAGGGAAAGCCGAAGACGAAGAGTCGAAAAGGCAGACGTTTCGAATACCAGGACAACGAAGCGGCACGGGAAGACGAAACGAAAGGTTCTGGAAGAGGAAACGAAGGGCCACCAACTAGAAATGAAGCGTCACCTGAGAACCTTTAAAAAGGAGAATAGAGGCATGCACAGGGGCTAGAAAATTTTTGGAACGATAATATTTTTTTTGTATTTCCAGATTTGAGAAATTCTGTAAAGGCGCAACTCTTCTGCGACTTCTGTAATATTCTGCTTTGACTGTAATATTCTGTTGTAACAATAATTCTCTGCTGCATTTGAATAAAATAAAACTATTTTTCTTCTCTGTAATTTTGGCTCTCTATCGTATTTATTCACCCTACCATTATGCATTGTATTTTTTTCCATGCCCGCTAGTCTACTATACTTTCTTTCCACGCTTGCTAGTCTACTATGCTTAAGGACACTCATACGCTCTATATCCTTCCAAGCACCTATGATACTTGCCAATAAAACCACACCCTCTTCCTATACCAAATCCACCTTGTCCTTTTGACAATACACTCCTTTCTCAGGTACTTTGGTTGAAATCACTTTGAGAAGTACTTTCTTCTTGCATATGTTTCCCTTTACCATTATTTGATTATTATCTTCCTCTAAAGAATTGTCCTCTTCATCTAGAATTATTTTGTTGCTTATGGACCAACCTTTCTTCCTTGTTGAGTGCATATTGATACACTTCTTCAATTGTCCTAATTCAAAGCATACCAATTTCATCTTGTATGGACAACCTTATTCCATTTATGTATCTCGCAATTTCATACCAATTTTGATTTTAATTTGGCTATCCCAAGTTCATATTTTTTCCTTCACTTTTCATTATTTTTTATTTGGACATGATCCCACTAAATCAAAGCATGTCCTTTTGTCTCCTACATGCAAATTTGACCCATTACAAATCCTCCTTAGATTCATAGTAAAATAATCTTTTTATGTTTGTTAATCAATCAATTATTTTGGGTTTAAACTTCCATTATAACTAGGAGTATTCATTAATGGCTTACTTTCCATATTTGAGAATACCCAAATCAATTGTTGCTCTAGTTCTTCTCCTTTCTCTTCATATCTAGCTTCCACGTGATCAGTTTCTTCTTCATTATCACTAATCTTCTCAATATGAACCTCTCTCCTTTGAGCAGTCTCAATTGCATCTAACTAGGTACTGATTCCTCTCATTATTTTTGCTATATCTGTTAGTCAAAATCCTAGACCATGCACACTTCCTCTTCCTTGTTGTGCCATCTCTCCTTATACATAATTTGTAGAATTTTGAAATTAAACCAACTCTAATACCAAATGATGTATTCTAGATGAAGAGGATAAACTAAACAATGCACTAGACATGCACTAGACAGCTAGACGACAATTGGCAAGACAATAATTACCAAGAGGGTAACACAAGAATTGGTAAGATGACACTACCACAACATGAAAATACCCCAAGACAGCAATGGAAATTCCACTTTAATGACACTTCCACTTGTACGTAATTGTGCAACTCGAGTGGCCAATCCTAACTTGGACAACAATTGTTTTGGACGATAGTGTTTCCCCATTGAAAGGTGTTCCCAACCGTCACTTGAACGATAATTATTTTTTCACATAAATAGTTTTGTATTTGAATGATACTCTTAAATTTTATAGGAATGGTAATCACACATTCCTCACTTGAACGGTCTCCTTGGTTTCTTATCTTTACTAAAGAACACTTCCACCCACACAAAAATATCCATTTCCCTTTTAACAGTGTCTGACTTCCACTTGAACAACTTCTACTTTTTTTCTCTAGTAGTCCTATAATCTTGCACACAATTATATTCCACAACATGCAAATATAGAAACACAATGCATTCACCATTTGATATCATGTCGAAAATAGAAAAGAGTGGAATATGATTTTTGTAGTGCATTTATAAATCATTGGCTAAAATTTGTAGTGTAATGATTTCATTCCTGGTTCAATAGTCTTTAACATCCCATAGCCCCACACAAGTATTCTCTATATCTCCCCGTGTTTGTCATTCCCTCTCATCCCTTCTATTTTTTTTTTTTTTCCCTTTATCTTCCATTATGTGCACCTTGTTTCTCCTTCTCCTTCCTCCTTTATATGCAAAATATGATAGTTACATATGGTTGGAAACTACCCTACCTATAACCATTCAAATGCTCCTATATCATACTTATCAGGTAAGAGGAAATGTTTCATGAGCTCTAGCTGATGAACGTGAATTACTCTTCCAAGCTATTGCCATTTTAACTTGGCTTTCTTCACAAGGCTACATTTTCTATTTTATCCTTGATTTCTTTTGAGAGAAAAACCTCCTCTTATAGAATACACAACATTTTTTGTACTTTATCTCATTCTTTCATGTCCATCCAACCACAATCAGCATGTATTTTGTTGGTTACTTTCTCTTGGTTCCAACTCCTATCAAAGTGATTGTATCCTACACAACTCTCACAAGGATGTAGGTTCCAGCACCTAGTTGCTATATGTCCAAATTTTCCACATTGGTTGCAACAACCCATCCTAGGATATTCATCTCCTATATCGATTGCTCTTCTCATAAATTTGGTCTTATCACTTCCTGCTTGACCTATATATCCAAGGCCTGCACTCTTTGGCCTTATATCTAGAATTATGACCATTTCACACCTTATCCATATCTTCCTAATCCTTTCTCATTATAAACATGGAACCTACACCTTTGGTGTGCCTTTCAAAGAACTCAATCTCTTCATTCCCACTATGTTCAACAATATGGTCTTCATAACTAACGTAATTATGTTCATCTTCCTCTAATAACTCTTTATCATTTCTTTTCTCTTTCTCTTTCTCTACAAAAGTGAGAATTGTTGCACTATTGTCTTCATCGTCACTACTATTGTTGACTTGGACCAACTGCATCTTCTCCATGCTTATTCTCTTACTTGTTTCTACCTTTGCCTCTACTTGTTTTACATCGTCTCTCAACACTATCATTTCTCCTTTCAATTTTGTCTCATGACCCTTCAAATTTGTTTTTTCTATACTCAAGGATACTTTAGGATTTTTTTCCATATTTTCTGCTTTGTCCTTTGATGGACTTAATGTGTACCTTTTTCCATATTTTCAATAGTGTAGGTGTTCACCCTACCATCATGCATTGCCCTTCTATCAAACTGCCATGGTCTTCCCAATAAGACATGACAAGCATCCATAGGCATAACATCACATAGTATCTCATCTTTGTAAGAACCAATTTGGAAGTCTACCATACATTGTTCATTCACCAAAATTTGATGTCCCTTTTGTAACCATGAAATTTTATATGAATTTGGGTGTTCACTCCTCTTCAACCCAAGATTTTCTACCATATTTGTAGATAATAAATTGTTTGTGCTTTTGCTATCCACAATTACCTCACAATATTTACCTCCTAACTTACAAATGGTTCTAAACAAATTCCTTTCCATAATTGCATGCACCTCCTTTGCAAGTTTAACAATACCTTCTTCATCATAAGTGACTCTCTTTATTTTGGTTCCTCCATGTCCTTCGATGAAGCAATTATATCTTCATCCGCTTGTGCAAAATTAGTTATGGGTTTCCTTTCCACACATGCTAGTCTATTGTGCTTGAGGACACTCATATGCTTTATGTCCTTCCAAGCACCTATAACACTTACCAGTAAAACCATGTCCTCTTCCTCTATCAAATCCATATTTTCCTCTTGATGATTCATCCTTTTCTCAGGTACTTTGATTGAAATCACTTTGAGAAGTACTAACTTCTTCTTGAATAAGCTTCCCTCTACCACTATTTTATTATTATCTTCCTCTAGATAACTCTCCTCTTCCTCTAGAATTATTTTGTTGCTTATAGACCAACCTTTCTTTCATCTTGAGTACATATTGATATGCTTCTTTAATTGTCATGATTCAAAGCATACAAATTTCATCTTGTATGGACAACCTTGGTCCATTTATGCATCTCACAACTTTCTCTTCATAATATTCAATGTGACATGTCCTAATGGTCAATTTCTATAACTCTTATATATACTATTTTACTTCTAACTCCTTTTTCTTGAGGTTTTGGAGTCTCCTAAAAAATCCAATATGATAATCAACATGTAGAAATTTTGATTAAAATTTGCCTACAAACTTATCCCAATTTTGGATTTTATCCTTCCTTTTTTGTTGTCTTTCTATTTGGACATGATCCCACTAAATTGAAGCATATATTTTTAGTATCATACATGCAAATTTGACCAGTTTTAGATCCTCCATAGATTCATAGTCAAAGAATATCTCCATGTTTGTTATCTAATCAATCAACTCTTTTGGGTTTAAACTTCCATTAAAATTGGGAGTACTCATCTTTGACTTACTTCCCATAGTTGAGATTACCCAAATCAACCACTACTCCAACTCTTCTCCTTGCTCTTCATCTCGAGCTTCTGCATGACCAGTTTCCTCCTCTTCATTATCACTAATCTCCTCAAGATGAATTCCTCTCCTAGGAATTCTAAATCGCATCTAACATAGTGATTATTCTTCTCAACATTTTTGCCATATTTGTTGGTTGAGGTCCTAGACCATGAAATCTTCCTCTTGCTCATTGTGTCATCTCTTCTTAAACACAATTTGTACAATTTTAAAATTAAACCAACACTGATACCAAATGAGGCAGTCTATATGGAGGGGTTCAACTAAACAATAGCATCCCCTAGCAACAAATGATTCATGGTTTACTAACATCCACAATGTATGATTTAGTTTCATTTTGATTTTCACCCATTAGATGACTAGATGATAATTGGCAAGACAAAAATTTCCAATATGGTAACACAAGAATTGGCAAGATGGCACTACCACAAGATAACAAGGGTAATTCCACCTAAATGACACTTCCACTTGTACGGTATGGTGCAACACTTGTATGTCATGGTGCAACTCAAGTAGTCCATCTTGACTTGGACGATAATTGTTTTGAATGATAATGTTTCCCATTGAACGATGCTCCCAACCTTCACTTGAACAATGATTAGTTCTTCACCTAAATAATTTTGTATTTGAACAATGATCTTCATTTTATATGAATGGTAATCAGACATTCCTCACTTGAACAGTCTCTTTGGTTTCTTATCTTTACTGAATGATACTTCCATTCACACGATAACTTTCATTTCCCTTTGGACGGTGTCTGACTTCCACTTGAACAAATTCTACTTGGGTGGAAACCACACCCTATCTCCTCCAGTAATCCTATAATCTTATACAATTAAATTCCACAACATGCAAATCAATAAACATAATGCATTCATCGTTTGATATCATGCAAAAAATAGAATAAAGTGGAATATGATTTTTATATTGCATTTATAAATCATTGGTTACTATCTGCAATGTAATGATTTCATTATTGGTTCAATAGTCTTCAACACCCCATAGCCCCACACAGGTATTCTCTATATCTCCCCTCATTTATCGTTCCCTCTCTTCACTTCTATTTCTATCGATTTCTCTTTCTCTTCCTCTATGTGCATCCCATTTATCCTTCCTCTTCCTCTTTTATATGCAAAATGTGGTAGTTACATATAGTTGGTAGTTTTCCTGCCTATAAGCATTCAAATGCTCTCGCATCATACTTATTAGGTAAGAAGAATTTTTCATGAGCTCTAGCTCACAAACATCAATTACTCTTCCAAGCTATTACCATTTTAGCTTGGCTTTCTTCACAAGGCCACATTTTCTATTTTATCCTTGCTTTCTTTTGAGAGCAAAACCTCCTCTTATAGAATGCACTCAACATTTTTTGCACTTTGTCCCATTCCTTCACGTCCATCTAACCACAACCAACATGTATTTTATTGGTTACTTTATCTTGGTGTCAAAACCTTCTATTGGAGTGATTATGTCCTCCACAACTCTCATAATGATGTAGGTTCCAACACTTAGTTGTTATATGTCCAAATCTTCCACACTGACTGCAACAACCCATCCTAGGATCTTCATCCCCTGTATTGATTGCTCTTCTTGTAAATTTGGTCTTATCGCTTCCTGCTTGACTTGCACTCTTTGGACTTATATATGGCATTATGACCATTTTCACACCTTGCCCATATCTTCCTAATCCTTTGTTAATATAAACATGGAACCACACCTTTGGTGTGTCTTTCAAAGCACTCAATCTCATCCCCACTATGTTCTTCAACAATATGGATTTCATCACTCACCTAATGAGGTTCATCTTCCTCTAATATCCCTTTATATTTTTTTCTCTCTTTCTCTACAAAAGTGGGAATTGTTGCACTATTGTCTTCACCATCACTACTATTGTTTGACCTGGACCAGCTGCCTCTTCCCCATGCTTATTCTCTTACTCGTCTCTACCTTTGCCTCTACTTTTTTTACATATTCTCTCAACACTACCATTTCTCCCTTCAATTTTGTCTCATGATCCTTCAAAAATTATTTTTCTATATACTTTAGGACTGTTGTCCATATTTTCTCCTTTGTCCTTCAATGGACTTAATGTGTACCTTTTGCTATCTTTTTCAATAGTGTAGGTGTTCACCCTACTGTCATGCACTGCCTTTCTATCAAACTACCATGGTCTTCCCAATAAGACATGACAAGCATCCATAGGCATAACATCACATAGTATCTCATCTTTGTAAGAACCAATTTGAAAGTCTACCATACATTGTTCATTCACCAAAATTTGATGTCCCTTTTGCAACCATGAGACTTTATACAAATTTGGGTGTTCAATCCTCTTCAACCCAAGCTTTTCTACCATATTTTTAGATACTAAATTTTATGTGCTTCTGCTATCCATAATCACCTTACAACATTTACCTCCTAATTTACAAATGATTCTGAACAAACTCCTTTGCACAGGTTTGTGCACCTCCATTGTAGGTATTAACAATACCCTCTTCATCATAAGCGACTCTCCTTGTTTTGGTTACTCCATGTGCTTTAATGAAGTAATACTCTCTTCATCTTCTTGTGCAATTTGCTTACGGGCTTCCTTTCCACACCTGCTAGTCTATTGTGCTTGAGGACACTCATATCCACCTCGTCCTCTTGATGATTCATATTTTTCTTGAGTCCTTTGGTTGAATTTATTTTAAGAAGTACTAACATATTCTTGCATATGCTGCCCTCTATCACTATTTGATTATTCTCTTCCTTTGGAAAACCATTCCCTTCCTCTAGAATTATTGTGTTGCTTACAAACCAACCTTTCTTTCGCCTTGAGTGCATGTTGATACGCTTCTTCAACTATCGTAATTCAAAGCATACAAATTTCATTTGGTATGAACAACCTTAGCCTATTTAGGCATCTCTTAACTTTCTCCTCATCATATTCAATGTGACCTGCCTAATGGTCAATTTGTAAAACTCTTCTATATATTTGTTTATTCCCAACTCCTTTTGCCTAAGTTTTTGGAGTCTCCTAAACAATCTGATCTAATAATCGACATGTAGAAATTTTGATTATATTTTCGTTACAAACTTATCCCGATTTCATATTGTCCTTCCATTTTCATTGTCTTTCTATTTGGACATGATCCCACTAAATTGAAGCATGTCCTTTCAGTCTCATACATGAAAATTTGACTCATTTCAAATCCTCCATAGATTTCATAGTCAAAGAATCTCTCCATGTATCTTGTCTAATCAATCAACTCTTTGGGTTCAAACTTCTATTAAAAGTGGGATTATCCTTCTTTGGTTTACTTCCCATATTTGAGATTTCCCGAATCAACCATTGCTCCTACTCTTCATCTTGAGCTTTCGCATGACCAATTTGCTCCTCTTTATTATCACTTATCTCCTCAAGATGAATACCTCTCCTTTGGGTAGTCTCAATCACATCTAACCTAGAGGTGATTTCTCTCAGCATTTTTGTTATATTTGTTGGTTTGGGTCCTAGACCATGCGTTCTTCCTCATTGTGCCATCTCTACTTAAACCCAATTTGCTGACTTTTGAAATTAAATCAATTTTAATACCAATTGATGTAGTCTAGATGGAGGGGGTCAACTAAACAATAGCCTCCCCTAGCAACAAAGGATTCATGGTTCACTAACACCCACAATGTAAGATTTAGTTTCGTTCTGATTTGCATGCACTAAATGACTAGACAACAATTGGGCAAGATAGCAATTGCCAAGCTGGTAACACGGGAATTGGCAAGATGGTACTTCCACAACACAGCAATCAATATGGCAAGGGCAATTCTACTTGAACGACACTTCCACTTGTACGACATGGTGCAACACTTGTACATCATGGTATAACTTCTAGTTTTACAATGTACGACACAGTGCAATGCGAATGGCCAATCTTAACTTGGATGACAATTATTTTGAACGACAGTTTTTCCCCACTAAATGGTGCTCCCAACCTTCACTCAAACGATGTTTAGTTCTTCACCTAAACAGTTATGTATTTTAACAATACTCTTCATTTTTATAGGAACGATAATCACATGTTCCTCACTTGAACGATCTCCTACATGTCGACTTCTTATCTTTACTAAACGATACTTCCAATTGTATGACAATATTCATTTCCATTTGAACAATGCCTAACTTCCACTTAAATGGCTTCTGCTCGAGCGACAACCACACTCTATCTCCAAAATTCCTGTAATCCTTCACACAATTGTATTCCACAACATGCAAATCTAGAAACACAATGCATTCACCATTTGATATCATGTAGAAAATAGAATAGAGTGGAATATGATTTTTGTATTGCATTTATAAATCATTGGCTACAATCTATTGTGTAATATTTTCATTCCTGGTTCAACAATATTCAGCACCCCATAACCCCACACAAGTATTCTCTATATCTCTTGTTTTTCACTTTGTCTTTTCCCTTCTATTTTTATCGATTTCCCCTTCTCTTCCTCTATACACACCCTGTTTCTCCTTCCTCTTCCTCCTTTATATGCAAAATGCAACATTTACATACGATTGGTAACTACCTTGCCTATAACCATTCGGATGCTTTTGCATCAATGCTTCTAGAGTAAATATATTCTAAGAAGTAAAGTATCAAATATGGATCTCTCTCTCAACCTAAGTTGTAGTTACCCATGGATCTAAAGCAATGAAACTAAAAACTAATTCAAAATATGCTCTCAAAGCAAAGAGGATGAGCACTAAATTCAGCCTGAACAATACATTGTAGAATTGTTCTTTTATATTAGATATATTGTTGAAGCTAAATAGTTTAGAACCTCTTAATGTAAGTTCAATCAACATGCATTGGACTTGGGTCCCAAATCTTAGATCCATAAAGTAATATGGTTTGATAATGAAATCAAAGGGGGCACATATTTGTAGTCATGTCCTAGAAGTGTTGCTCAAGTATTACCATTGTAATATTGAAAGAGATGTGCATCCCTTCCAAAGCCACTACTATGAAATTGGTCAAAGATTTAGGAGCTGAAAACTAAAACCCCATGTATTTGTAAGCAATGGTGATCTCAGTTGACTCACCCTTATAGGATAACATAAACTTAGAAAGGCTACTTTTTTATGTGTTGAATATTATCATCTTAGTTTGTCTAAGGTTGGCTACCAACTATTTTAAGTCACATAAGAGAGGAATAGCATCTATCTTTGCAAGCCCTCAAGAGTATGAGCAATAAGGATTGTGTTATCTGCAAAAAGCAATATAACTATCAAGACATGATGAAAATGAAACTACAATCAACAATATGTTTTGATGAATAAATTTTCAAGCTCGCAAATATATATCCCAAAGTGAATAAGAAATAGGACAAAAGAGGACATCTTTGTTTGACTCTAGTGGTGCTCTAGACATCTTGTGAGAAACTAAAAGTTTTTTAAAACGACCAACTACTACCTCATATACTCTCTTGATAAAAGCAATTAAGATCCCTAAGATGTCAATATCATGTGGTCTCTAAAAAAAAAGATGCTTGGGAATAGTTCCAAATACCTCTCTAGGTCCACAAAACAACATAATGCTTTGGAAAATTGACAAGCCTCCTCAATAATAGCCCTGAGAGTGAAAACATGATCAATATAATAACAATCATTTCTAAAACCAACTTGCCTTTTTGCTTTAATTTTACCCTAATCTAACATTTTCTATGAGTCATATTTAAAACTATGGCATAAAGCTTATAAAATGCATGCCCAATTGTGATAGATATGTTGATATTCGAATATGAATAGTCCCCTTATTTAAGGGTCAAAACGATGATATGTTGTGACCAAGAGTAAGGGAAGTGGGGACAAACCACATGACAGAATAATCCTATAATGGGCTTGTCAATAACTTCAACACTATATTTCAAGAACTCAACCTGAAATCCCTCAATATTTACAGCCTTTTGAGTGCACAATTTATATATAATTCTTTTGATCTCCCCTGAAGAGAAAAGGTGACATCAGGTAGAGGGGAAGAGCTATGAATGGTGAGTTTCCAAAGATATCATTTAAAAAAATAGAATGGGAAACCAAGATTGGATATTTCCATACTTCGTGGGAGGGGGGGATTCCAAAGAAGAATAATGTGCCAAAAGGCTTTTGGAGAGTGATGAAAAGTATCAAAAATCTCACATGCATAACAAGAAGAAATTCTCATTTCTTATGTCAAATGATGCATATATATTCCTTTTGAGCAAAAGATATAGTTTTAGGCTCATTTTTAAGAGCTTCTTATGTCAAATGATCCATTTATATTCCTTTTGAGTGGAAAATATAGTTTTAGGCTCATGGATAAGAGCAAAATGGAGCTCTCAATGTATGGACTTACATTTCTAATCATAGCAATGATTCATGGGTGAAGTACCAATGTGACGAACAAGATTTATATGAGGAAAAGTATGGAGAAACAAGTCAAGGGTTGCATACTATAACAGGCAAGACAAAATCAAGGAGAGATAAGCAATATAATCACCAAAAAAACAAGGATCAACTGTTGAGAAATGTAACTCGGACAGGAACTTCTTGCACAAGCTTTAGTATGAACGTGCTAGAAGTGGTTCAAGATATTTCTAGTTCTATTTTGAAATTCACTTAAGTGATTTTATATTTTTAAGTGATTCTATTTTGTAATTCACTTAAGTGATTTTCTATTTTTAAGTGATTCTATTTTGTAATTCACTTAAGTGATTCTATTTTGAAATTCACTTAAATGATTTTCTATTTTTTACCTTACATCTCAAGATGAGATGAGATTTAAACTTAGGGTTAGAGAGATTAGAGTTACCTTTTTTAAGGATAAAAGGAGAAGTTCAATAGTGTTTTACATACAGAAAGAAGAGAAGGAGAACAGATTGTTGAAAGAAAACTGCAAGTTGAGGAGAAGAACAGTGAAATTGCTGGCCAAAAAGGCAGCAAAAGAGCAAGTTGTCTTATTGTAGCTGTAGCTTCCTTTGTTTGTAATATTTCAGGTTCAAAAATATATTTAACTTTCATTGTTCACTGCTATTTATTTTTCCAGCTATTTGTGTGACTATTGCATGTTTGAATAATTTTTTTTCAGATCTGATTTATTTATAATAACATAGGACAACAGTTATCTAGAATTAGGAAAATTTATATGGTATCAGAGTTAGGTTCTGTGATTGAGATCCTCAAGGGTTTCATATTTTTTCATGAACAACTACGCTTATTTGCAGGACAATTTCTTTTTAGTCATTCATATCAGATCTAAAAGTTTGTGCAGTAGGTCTCAGAGATGGCAGCAACTAGCCTCAGATTTGAGGATAGATTGGAAGGTATCTCCAGAAAATCAGGGTAATGTTCCTATTGAAAGAGAATGATCTCTGGGATATTTTCAAGGATGATGTGACTCTGCCTACAAATCCGCAGCAATTGGCAGTTCACAAAAAGAAGGAAGTGAAGGCCAAGTGTATGATCTTGGATGTAGTGAAGGATCACCTGATTCCTCACATATCCGAAAAGACTAAGGTAATGGAGATGTTTGATGCCCTGGTTAGCCTCTACCAGAGTAAAAACATAAACGGGAAGATGATATTGCGGAACAAACTCAGATCTATGGAGATGACCAGATCTGACACCGTTACCGCCATTACGATGAAGATCACGTAGATTCATGATCAACTGGTAGTAGTTGGGGAGAAGGTTGAAGACACAAAGTTGGTGAACGTGGCACTTGAAGAACACAAGCTTATACTAAGATGGGGGGTGAACAATATAAGATAAAACTTTTCTCTTTTCTTTCCAAAGCAATAACCTCAAATAATATCAATGCAATAATGAAACAATGCACAAATCACCATACACATAAGAGACAAATATTTTACGTGGAAACACCCTCTCGGGAGAAAACCACGACAAAATATTGCTTATATTTTTCTTCAATAAATTTCATGGGACCAACCCACAGGAGACACCAATTTCCTATACAAGTTTGTGGACACCAATCCACAAGAGACACCAATCCCCTTGCTTAGGTTCGTGGACACCAATCCAAAGGAGACACCAATCCCCTTGCTCAGGTTCGTGGACACCAATCCACAGGAGACACCAATCCCCTTGCTCAGGTTCATGGACACCAATCCACATGAGACATCAATCCCCTTGCTCAGGTTCATGGACACCAATCCACAGGAGACACCAATCACCTTGCTCAGGTTTGTGGACACAAATCCCCTTGTTTAAGTTTGTGGACACCAATCCATAGGAGACACCAATTCCCTTGCTCAGGTTCGTGGACACCAATCCACAGGAGACACCAATCCCCTTTTGCTCACAAATTTGGTCTAAAACTCTGCTTAGGTCTATCCTCAAATCTTGATCACAAACACTACTCAAATCTTTTCCAAAATATTCTCACAAACACTGCTCAAATCTACTCCAAAACCTGCTCACAAATACTGCTCAAATCTGCTCCAAAACTTGATCAATAATGGCATCAAGTTCTTCACCTTTTCTTGAGTTTGCTTTCTTCAACTAAAAGCAATTCAAATATATTCTACCAAGAATTCTTTTAACTTCATGAACATATAGAGGATGATATGCACTTGTGTAGAAAGCTTCAAATGGCCAATATGTTCTTCACATTCATTTAGTCTATTGCTTCCACATATCTCACATTTATTACATTTTAAAGGTAGCTCAAGTCTAGCATTAGATAACTTGTGTGTTGAATTGGAGATGCTAATACCTTGCTTTTCTTCCACTATCATGTGCACCTTTTCTTTTTCTTGAAATGGTTGAATTGTCCTTCCTTGTTAATTGAATGCTTGGATGAATATGTGACCTCAATCCTCTTACTCTATTCTTTGAAGTCTTGACTTGTTTCAAATCTGTGCCCTCCAAATCTGCCTCAATAATGATGATCTTATTTTTGCATGTGCTTTCCAAATCTGCCTTGACAAAATCATTTTCCTTTTGTATATGCCTTCCAAATCTGCCTTAATAATAATGATTTTTTTTTAAATAAATAAAACTTTATAACAACATGACTCCTTATATCTCCCTTTTTAAAACTTACAAAATAAAACATTATAATAACAACATGACTCCTTATATCTCCCTTTTATAACTTGCAAAATAAAACTTTATAAACAACAAACTGACTCCTTATATCTCCTTTTAATAACTTGCAAAATAAAACTTTATAATAACAACATGACACCTTATATCTCCCTTTTATCAAATTTAATTAAAAAATTTACCCTTACCTTGCATAGCAAAACTTAGCAAGCAACGGATGAGATTCGACCTTCTAACCTCTAGTAGCGTAGCAGTGCCCTAACGCGGGCTTGTGATCGACTAGGCTAACCCAACGGATGAAACCAAAAGGGCACAATAGAATACTTAACTCCTTCGATGCGCTATCTCAAACAGCAAACGCTTCAGCAAATCAAGTGCCAAGGATATTCGACCCACGAACCTTCTACACAGCAGCGCCCTAACACGGGCTAGACAACCGATTGGGCTACCCCAACGGATGAAACCAAAGGGGCACAATAAAATACTTAATTCCTTC
Organism: Wollemia nobilis; assembly: GCA_028583015.1. Taxonomy (NCBI): domain Eukaryota; kingdom Viridiplantae; phylum Streptophyta; class Pinopsida; order Araucariales; family Araucariaceae; genus Wollemia; species Wollemia nobilis. The sequence continues at coordinate 20,882,485 of JAQPPZ010000521.1, forward strand.
GTTGCGCTATCTCGAACACCAAATGCTTTAGCAAAATAGGCGTCGAGGAGATTCAACCCTCGAACCTTCTGCATCGCAGTGCCCTAACACGGGTTAGACAATCGACTGGGCTACCCCAGCGGATGAAACCAAAGGGGCACAATAAAACACTTAACTCTTGCTTTGGATCGTTGCTATGCCTCCAAATTGCGCTCGTCTCCTCCCTTGTCTTCTACTCATTGCTAGCTCCCCTCTCTTGTCTTCTACTTGTTGCTTGCACTCCTCACGAAGGATATTCGATTTTCTTACTCCTTTACAAAATGAATTATTGCCTCATATTAATATGCTTTTCCTTTGTCTTTCACGCCCAAGGAGGTCGACCCATCATTTAAACATTTGAATTTTAATTTCACTTTTGTATGATGCACTCAAGGAGGTCAGCCCATGCATATTTAATTTTTGAATTTCAAACTCACTTCAAGTCAGCCCATTCTTTTTGCCTTTATATTATTAAATTAAATATATGATTTAAATATTATAATATTTGAATATCTATTTAAATATTTTGATTTAAATATAAACCTTCCACTTCAATATCTAAATATTTCATTTAAATATTAAATCACCCTAGAAGATATCTATCTTGACATCAATGACAACTCATATGATTAAATCACCCTTGAAGATATTTGCCTTGACATCAATGACAACTCAATAATTCTAACAAGACTCAAAGGTTTTTTAGCTTCATAGGAACCATTTGTCAAAGGCATCTATGCTCGTGAGCACCTTCCCACCTTTGAAAAACTATGGGATGATTTCATCCAGGAGGAGACTCGGATGGATTCAAAGGCCAGCAAGAAAGGTGGTGACGATAACCTAGCTCTCTTTGGGCAAACCAAGAAGGGCAAAGGTAAAGGACCCAACAAGGATAAGGTAAAGAGTGAAGAGTCAACCTCACATTCAAGGAGGAAGGACTTGAGCAAGATCAAGTGCTTCATTTGTCATAGGCACAACCATTATGCATCACAATATCCAGACAAGAAGGGCAAAGGGAAGCAGAAGCAAACGCAGGTAGCAGCCTCTACAGAAACTCGGATGAGTGAGTTTGCTACCAAATTCAAGAAGGATTTCCCGTTGGTCTCTTGCGTTTCTACCAACATGGTTCCAAGAGATGCTTGGTATGTGGATAGTGGGGCATCTCGGCACGACAGCCGGACAATGATTTACTAGTCTACAAGAGCAGGACTCAAGGGTTCAAATTGAGCTTGGTGATGATGCCAAGTATCCAGATGAAGGAATTGGTACCATTCTTTTTCAACTCCAGTCAAGGAACTCTTTAGACTTTGATGATGTTTTGTTTGTTCCAAGTCTCAAGAAGAACTTGCTTTCAGTTTCGGTTATGGAGGCATTCACTGGTGTGAAACCAAAGGTGAGTCATTTTCGCATCTTTGGATGTCCAGTTTATATCCATTTTCCAGTAGAGAAGAGGACCAAGTTGGAGCCCTCGAGTAGGAAGGGTTTATTTGTAGGTTACAATAAGACTTCAAAATCTTACAAGGATTATATTCCAAAGAAGAGGAAGATAGTAGTGAGCAGGGATGTAAAGTTTGAGGAGGATCCTGCATCCAAGAAGTCCCATAAGCCTATTCCAATGATAGAGAATGAGGAGCAGGAAGCTCCGAAGGTTGAGCCAGGGTCACCAAAGACACCATCGGTTTCCTGTTCAGGACAGCAACCTTCAGGTGAGGAGGTGGAGACATTAGCCCCTTCCAGTTCTATCAGGAGACCTCGATGGCTTACACAGACATTGAGGGATGCTTATGAGTATGTTGAGGCTCCTAGCAACATGATTAGGGAGAGCAGGCCCTCCAAGGAAGTTTTCAAGCTAAATGGCATTGATGAGTAACATCATAAATTCAGAGCCTTCCAATTTTTAGGAGGCAACAGACCAGCAAGTTTGGCAGGATGCCATGGTGGAGTACACCTCCATCATGAAGAAAGATGTTTGGGACATAGTGCCAAGATCGAGGGGGAAGTCAGTTGTGAGTTCCAGGTGGCTCTACGAAATTAAGCATGTTGCAGATTACAGCATCGAGAAGTTCAAGGCAAGGTTTGTGGCGAGAGGGTTCTCCCAAAAAGAGGGAGTGAACTATAAGGAGACTTGCTCCAATCGCCAGATGCACTTCCATTAGAGTAGTTATGTGAAGACAACTTTCCTTAATGGGATTCATCAAATGGATGTGAAGACAATTTTCCTTAATGGGATCATTGAGGAAGAAGTGTACATAGAGCAGCCTCAGCGCTTTGAGGTAAATGAGGAGTCTCATGTTTGTAGGCTGAAAAAGCCTTATATGGACTCAAACAGGCACCGAGAGCATAGTATTCCAGGATAGATGGATACTTGTAGAGTGTGGTCTTCGCCAAAAGTGATGCAGATCCTAATCTATATTACATATTTGTTGGGACTGATCTACTCATTTTGGTGCTATATGTAGATGACTTGTTTCTTACAAGTGCAGAGAAGCTCATTGCAAGGTGCAAAGCAGATATGGCAACTAAATTTGAGATGAAGGATATTGGCATGATGCATTACTTCTTGGGTTTGGAGGTTTGGCAGAGACCAAGGGAGATATTCCTTGGGGAGGGTAAGTATGCAATTGAGATCCTAAAGAGGTTTCGGATGGAGGACTACAAACCTATGCCCACACCCATGATCACTAATCTGAAGAAGGTGACAGCTTCAGATTCAGAATTAGTGGACCCTACATTGTATAGGCAACTGATAAGATCCTTGATGTATTTGGTCAACACTCAACCAGATATATGTTTTGCAATGAACACCTTAAGTCAGTTCATGGTGGAGACAAGGCAAAAGCATTGGGTAGCAGCAAAACATGTGCTCAGATACTCAAGGGGCATGATGGAGTATGGTCTAAGATATCTTAGAGTTGGTGAAGTGAGGTTGCAGGGGTATACAGACTCAGATTGGGCAAGCAATGTAGCAGACAGGAAGAGCACCTCAAAGGTGTTGCTTTAGCTTGGGATCAAGCATGATATCCTGGTTCAACATGAAGCAGACTTATGTGGCACTTAGCTCAATAGAGGCCGAATACATGGCAACCAGTATTGCTAGTTGTGAGGTCATATGGCTTCGCAAGTTGCTTATAGTATTGATTGATTAGGAGTTGGATCCCACGGTGATATACTGTGATAATCAGAGTTGTATCAAACTCTCTGAGAATCTAGTATTTCATGACAAGTCCAAACACATAGACATCAAATATCACTTCATACGAGACAGGATTCAGAAGGGAGTCGTAAAGCTCCAGTATATTCCCACAGATCAGCAGGTAGCTGATATTCTAACCAAAGCTCTCAATGAAAGGGAAGTTTGAAGCATTCAAAGACAAACTTGGATTGGTGCAGAATTCCTTCCTCACTAAGAGGAGTGTTGAGAAATGTAGCTCGGATAGGAACTTCTTGCACATGCTTCAGTATGAATGTGCTAGAAGTGGTTCGAGAAAAATCTAATTCTATTTTGAAATTCACTTAAGTGATTTTCTATTTATAAGTTCACTTAAGTGAATTCTATTTTGTAATTCACTTAAGTGATTCTATTTTGAAATTCACTTAAGTGATTTCCTATTTTTAACCTTACATCTCAAGATGAGATGAGATCATATCTAATCTTAAGGTTAGAGAGATTAGGCTTATACATTTTTCAAGGATAAAAGAAGAAGGTCAAGAGTGTTTTACATACAAAAAGAAGAGAAGAAGAACATATTGCTGAAGGAAAACTGCAAGCTTAGGAGAACAGTGAAATTGCTAGCCCAAAAGGCAGCAAAAGAGCAAAGTGTCCTGTTGTAGCTGTAGCCTCCTTTATTTGTAATATTTCAGGTTCAGAAATATATTTAACTTCTGTTGTTCATTGTTGTTTATTTTTCCAGCCATCTGTGTGACTGTTGCATGTTTGAATAAATTCTTTTCAGATCTGATTTATTTAAAATAACATAGGACAACAGTTATCTAGGGTTAGGAAAATTTACATCAACATGAATCATAGAATGGGTGGTAGGACTGGGCAATGGAGGACAAAATGGAGGGGTAAATGAGGAAGAATTCAAGGAGAAAATCAACATTACATGATCAGACAAGGGAAGCTTGAATAGAAACTTTACATCAACATGACTCATAGAATAGGTGGTAGGACTGGGCAATGGAGGACAAAATGGAGGGGTAAATGAGGAAGAATTCAAGGAGAAAATCAACATTACATGATCAGACAAGGGAATCTTGAATAGAAACTTGAAAGCTGTGAATATCAAAAAGCAAGGTCCTGTTGGTGATAACATAGTCAACCCACACTTGCACCTCCCCAACACATGAAGTTGAGTTAGGAAAATATGAAAACCCAATGACAACCAAGAGACCATGTAATTTGCACAGGTGAATCAAGTGTTTTCTACAGGTAGTAACAGGATACTTCTCATCTTTAGAGGTTCTATTGAATCCTTAAATCAGAATTTAAGGCCAGACTCACCCACTTCCGTTCTCCCTAGGTTCGCATAAGCTTTTGATTGACAACACTCATTGTCTATCAGTAGATATTCTAACTTTGTCCTCTAGTATTACAATGGTGAACAACTCGATAAGTCAAGACACATGAGACCTTATACAAAAGATGGGAAACAGCAACAATAATGTATGACAAACAGGCATTAATGCCATAATGTTTGCATAGGATTCACTTTTACCGTGAAGGGAATTCTTGGTGCATTATCTACAAAATCAGTAAAATTCAAAATAGCTTGGTACAAAAGAGGCCAGGCCAGAATCATCAAGTACAAGGATTTCTACATCCAGATAGCAATGTGAAGAATGGATCGAATGATAATGGCTAATGATATATATTGCTGACTTCACACTACTATCTCCAAATTTGTTATGAAGGATGGCCAATGTTTTAGTGCCTAGTTTAGCTGTAGTCAATAAGTACACTTTGCTTTTTGGGTTAATAGTTCACAACTTGGACACAAAACCAAAAGATTGGGATTTAAACTCCACTTTCCTCGTCTCTTGGATATGTAAGTTTCCTGGTTTGGAAGAAATAAAACGGTTTAAAATTCATAGACCAAACAGAGGGCAATCACTTACTTTTAACAACGTAAAAGTAACGCTTTAGTTTAACATATATAAATACTAGAAGTATAAATACTTTGAACAGATTTTAGTTTCCTTAAAAATAAGGAACTTAAGAATGAAATTAAAACAATATCCATGTCTATATAACAAAGACTAACAAACCACCATTTCTAAAGCCATCAAACAGCCTGCAATATTTTCATCATTTTAAACTTTAAATTACAAAATATATAACTTACATAACATGTGTAATTTAATGGTGAATTGGATACCAAATTTTTAATCAATAAAACCACTTTGCTGAAATTTACACTAGTAAGAATCATCTGCCAATAACCACAATTCCTGTCTTTTGCAGGTGTGAAGACACACTCTTGCATGGCTTATGCTTGCTCTAAGAAATAAATATGTTCTGCTGCCAACAGACCTTCAAATAAGATCCTACCAGTACATACAGTTTAAACAAGCCCCTCATCCACATGTTACTGATTATTCCACTCATCCTCGTTCATATATTGTGATGTGAATTGTCTTGTTCAATTTGAAGAGCTAGCAATTGAAGAATAAGCATATGTATATAGCCTATAAGAAGGGGGGGAAATTATCATCTGAGGGCAGTTTGATGATAAAAGCTGGCAGCTGAAAAGAAATGCATTAGAACCGAAAAAGGAAAAGGAAAATCCCTAATGACAGTTAACTGCATGAAGAAACTCAACTATATCCAGTACAAAGGACTGCAAGATTGTTTTAATCAGTACGCTGCTCTAAACAATTAGGAGAATTACAAATGATTATAGACAATTTTATCTCCAATGAAAGGATACATACATGCTTTGAAATATTTATTCGCATATAACTCAAAATGTTTGACACATGGATGTCTGATGTACCTAAATGGTACTCTGGCTTTGTAGCATCAACTTTTTTTTGAGGAATTGTTTATGTAGAAGGCCCCTATGCTGCAAAGCTTCATCGGTTTGGGCAGACAACATTTTGCATTAAGGTTCATTAGGACAAAAATGTAGATGGTGCTTTGCCTGCAAGAATACAGTGATGTCACAAATTGATAGAGATTATAAATAAATTACAACTTGCTAGATAACACAGTATGTTAACCATCTTTCAACAATGGAATATAGAACAACCTAATTTTCAAATTGATTGTTCTCGAAATACAGTCAAAATTGACATTAAGCTTCACTTTTTGAGAAAAAGTTCATAATATTATGGATTTTTGAAGTGCACCTCTCAAAACAACTTTGCTCATATCAATGACTATTCAGAATCCCTCCTTTGCTATGAAGAGCAACATTAATAAAAATCATTAAAGAAAAGCCACTATTGCAGTATATATTTTATATGAGTGATTTCATACCAGTGAAATAACCCTTAAAATCTGTTTTTATACTTTAACAATTTAGTTGCTCTCCATGTCTGAGCCTGATTTGTCTGAATCCGAATCTTCAGGTTCGTCAGGGTTGTCAGATGACCTTTAATAACATCAACCATGTAAGAAGTATTGTAATGATTATGCGTAAATCAAATTTCAACTTCATACTAGTGTCCACGCTATTTTTCTGCTAAAGTAATTTAAAATTATATAAAGCAAGTGAAGTGTGCTGCCAATTATTTTGAACTACATTGTCCGCAACAGGCCCAAATTTGACTACAGTAACACCATCAGATAGATAGACTATGCTCCTTTTAGAATGATAAATATTTCCTTAAAAGAGGTACTTTATTTCATTAGATGACTAAAGGAGATGTTAAAATGTTGCCTTACCTGGTAGGACTGTCTGGAGAAAATGATGGAGAAATTGGACCATATGGTGAATCACTTGGACTGTAATCTCCTCCTGCCACAGGACCGTAGCTTGAAACATCTTTCAGAGTGTAGCTGGGAGAAGTTGGGCTATATGGTGGAGAAGAAGGGCTGTATCTGGCAGATGCAGGGCTAAAGCTAGGAGAAGTTGGGCTATATGGGGTACATATTGGGGATGCTGCACTAGTGCCTGAACCCAAGGGACTGTACACAGGAGATGACGAGGGGCTATAGAGAGAAGATGAAGGGCTGTATGCAGGACTTGAGGGGTTGTACCGAGGAGAAGTGGGGCTGTATGCAGGACTTGAGGGGCTGTAAGAAGGAGATGTGGGGCTGTATGCAGGACTTGAGGGGCTGTAAGAAGGAGATGTGGGGCTGTAAGAAGGAGATGTGGGGCTGTATGCAGTACTTGAGGGGTTGTACTGAGGAGACGTTGGGCTGTAAGAAGGAGACGTGGGGCTGTAAGAAGGAGACGTGGGGCTGTATGCAGTACTTGAGGGGTTGTACTGAGGAGACGTTGGGCTGTAAGAAGGAGACGTGGGGCTGTAAGAAGGAGATAGGGGGTTGTAGGCCGGAGAAGTGGGGCTGTAAGTAGGAGATACAGCGTCATATGCAGGAGTTGTGGGGCTGTAGGACGGAGAGAGGGGACTATAGCTTGGTGATACTGGTGAATATGATGGAGAACTAGGGCTATATGCAGGAGAGGACGGACTGTAGGTAGGAGAGGAGGGACTGTAGGTGAGAGAGGATGGACTATTGAGAGGTGAGAAAGAATCATAATTTGGTGAATATGGACTCTGGTTAGGAGAATATGATGGGGAGGCGGCATCCATGTTCCCAATAAAAGGAGAAAACAGTGCGTCTGTAGTAGGTGAATCCCAACGATTTGGGGACATAAGATTTTGATAAGGTGAAGCCACAGGTGAGTTGTAAACTGAACCTAAATAATCATCTTCTTTTGTGTGTAAGGATGGTGGTGGTAGTTCAACAGCATCTTGCAGCATGCTTTTATTCAAAAGCAAGGAAAAACTACCTGTACCAATAGGAGCCAGTTGACCCAGCATGATATTCTCTGTGACACCCCTAAGCGAATCATTTTCAGCATAACCAGCAGCATCCAAAAGAATATCTACAGTCTCCTCAAATGAACATCTCATCAGTGGCCCTGTTTCATTGCGATTAATACCATGGCGTGTGATGGCCATCAGATGACCCCGATATGTCATTGTATCACATAGAATTGCTAGATGCCTGTAATTCACATATGACCCATCAAAAGATATAACAGCACGCAGTTCATCCAAGAGAGCTTTCCTCGCGGCCTCAATTCCCAGCACCTCAAGAACTTCAACCATTTGATTACTTAATGTCCTCGTATCATCCACATTTTCATGGATCATAACTGCCAACAGATTGACACCTTCTGTGTCTAAAGCCCATTCTTCCTCTGGCACGAATCCTTTGATTTCATCAAAATTGCTACTTTTATGAGACTTAATGTAAACTTTATTGATATCTGGAATTCCACTCAGAGCCACATTGTTAAGTATTTCAGTTTCAATACTCTTCAGGAAGTAGTCATCTTCTTCCTTTTTACCTTCTGGTAGAAGATTAGAATTACCTTCATTCACAATATATAACCGGAGAACCCTATTAGGATTATTCTCATCAGATATGATGCATTTCATATCATCGCCAAATTCATTCTCAATCACTTCTTTGACATTTTCCATAGTTACATTTTTGTCACACATCAAATCTGTGCCAAATTGTAGACGCAGCACCCATGGAGAAAAATCTGCGGAAAGCGATTCATTAACAAAATGAAGGGCCATCCACTCAGCATCCTCCTCTACAAGAGTGTTTGCTGGATCGGGATCATACCAAATTTCAGCTGCCTCTGTTACACTATGCATTGTTGTGTACTCCAAAGAATTCCTGACAGTTTTTGCTTTGTCCTTGTCCTTGTTAAACTCAGAGTTTAGAAACACAGAGAGAGATGGTGTTTTTATGTTTTTTGCCACATTGATAATTTCTTTTAACCTGGGAACACCAAGAGTGACATTCTTGGCACTAACACCAGCAAAGTGGAAAGTATTCAATGTCATCTGGGTGGCGGGTTCACCAATAGACTGAGCTGCAACACACCCAATCATCTCGCCTGGTGCCACCAATGACTGAAGGAAACGACATTCAATCTCTCCTAACACCCACTCAAATGCGTCCCTTGTAAGATGGTACTCCTGTAGAACACGTTTGCTAGCTAGCGTACTCCGAAGAAGAATACTGAAAAAAAGTGTGGCATTCTTCTGGGCCTCAATGCTTAACCGGTCATTGCCGGGAACAACTACAAGTTTTTCCTGAAGCCGATCCAGCGCTTGCACAATCTCCAATGGATGCATGTCGGATGCTTTCCTGGGATCGACTTTGAACAACTTTTGTGCATTCCAGATAATCCTCTTCAGATTCACAGGTAACGGATATGTGTTCTCGCCAGTGGGAGCAATCTCTGTGGCTAGCATTCGTCTATCTAACACAAGCTTCTCCACTTCTGCACGCAGTGCAGCTCTACAGTCTGGAATCGTTTGCAATTCTTCTACATGCTCTGGTAACAAGTAACTAGGATTCCAGTTCTCCTGGTCAACCTCATACCCATACACACTTTCAAACTTTTTCTTCCCCCCACTAAGAAAATCAAGCTTCTGTGATTCAATCCAAACCGCATCCAGACCATCTTCACCATAAAGAAATTGAATGACATCGCCAAGAGAATTCCTAACAGTGCCATCATATTTAACCATGATATCCTCCATAGCCTTGACGAGGCGCCTCTGAATGTAGCCTGTCTCTGCAGTTTTCACGGCAGTATCAATCAAACCTTCCCGGCCTCCCATCGCATGGAAAAAGAATTCTGGTGGAGTCAGACCACGCAGATAAGAGTTTTCCACAAAGCCACGACTTTCAGGATTGTTATCATCCTTTGTAAAATGGGGAAGAGTTCGACCGTTGAATCCAAAGGGAATTCGTTTTCCTTCCACATTTTGCTGTCCCACGCAGGCAGACATCTGTGATATGTTAATATGGCTTCCTTTTGATCCTGCAGTAACCATCGCCTTCAAATTATTACTCTCAGTTAAGCTTCTCTGAGCACATTTCCCTGCATCATCACGAGCCATGTTCAATACCTGCATACAGAGCATGATAAATAAATAAGTTATGGGGTTTGTGAAGGGGAGGCAAATAGTAATTAATGTAAATCCTAAAGCAAGGATGGAAGAATGAAGTACCTGATTCACTTTCTTCTCTAAAGTATCGATGACAGTTTGCCCAGGTTCAGCATCTAATCTGTTTTCCCGAGCACTAACAATAAGTTGTCTGACCTCCTCCTTTGCTTTATTTATAACTTGATTTATAGTTTCTATTGTTGCTGCATCGGCAATTGTGTCTCCTATACCCATAGTGAAACTGTGCTGTAGCAGCCAATAGTTAATCAGCCACTGTGTATGACCCAAAAACTTGCGAGCAGCATCTGGACCAACCTCTTCCCTGAGCATGAAGAAAGATTGGGTTACAACAAATGCATCATCTAAGATGACAGAATTCATCTTGGAATTGCCTTGTACTATAAAACTTATGGAATTCATACCAGGCATTTACAATGGCACAAGGCAAAAGCTGGGAAGGGAAGGCTGTAGCTTTTATAAGCTGATACCCAGATATGCATAAAAATAATATACAATTTTGGGTGGAACAATAAGAATGCGAAAATTTTGATAAAGCAAAAACTTCATGTCTCAAGAACTATGTTAGAAATCAACTTCTTAAGGTTCTCGTGTTAATGAATGGACTTGTTCTGAATTAAACATATGAACTCCATTCTTAGTTCTTGAACCTTATGGAAAGCTTGTATGCACATGACATAAGGATATTTTTTGGCATCTGAATTTTATCGGAGGAAAGAATGGGGTTGCTAAATCACCAAAAGAAGAAACAATCAACCCTGTTTTTGGTGTGTGAAATATGTTATGGGATGGCCCATCTCTCTATGCACCTTCTATAAGTAGAACACCTTAGCTAATGACAAAAATTAATGAAACGCTGTAACCTTGAAAGGCTTGGTACTGCCTACACAGAATCCCAGAATTATCGAGCACATACACACTCACATGCATGCACATCGACATCCATCTGTATCCAAATCTATGTTTGTCAAAATATAAATCATAAAATTGAAGTGTAGTTTAGCACCTCCAACACAGATATCATTCCACCAAAATTCTCTGATGCCAATTACAGCTGTGTTCACATAATACAAACTACAAAGCTAAGAGGAACTTTCCTTAAACTATGTAAGATGATATAATGTTGTGATGGACAAGGAATAGATATAAATACTAACACTATAAAATGTGGTGCAAGTTATGTTGAAATCAAGCAGATGGTCTACGTATGATAATGAAGCAAAGTGTAATATCCTTGATGAGAACCAGTTAGGAAGCCTAAACCAGGTGTATGCTCAAATAACAATGTTGGCCTTTTGCATAGAGAGCAGTAACAGTACCTGGATGTAAATAGGGCTTGTCATATATGGACTGACCCAATCATTTCAGAGTAATTAGATATGGTTTTCAAACAATTAAACAAATTACTAGAACCAATATGCAGAACAAACTAAACCTTGTGTCTGAATGCCCTACAAATGTAATCAACCATTAGAAATGGAATGCATGCATGTCCAAGAATTTATGAGCATTTGTTACACACCTATGTAACAACCCAAATTCCCAACACACTTAAAAGGCAAACATGAAATGATACCAGATCACATGAATAAGGCTTCCAGAAGAAGCTCCCAATGTTTTCTTGCAAAGGGTGCCTGAAAGAACCTCTCCTTTCTCAATCCGTACACATGTATCCCCTGGTGTAAGAAATCCTGTTTCATCATCTGGATGCCATGAAGAGTATCTTATAAGATTAATCTGTTTTGGAATGATCAGATTGAACACTTGCTTGCCAGTCCAAAGTGGCTTTGGCTTTAGAATTGTTGGAGAAGGTACTTTTCCATCAAAATCCTCCCACCACAATAAAACATTCATAAAAACATCCTGTCAAATTAACACCAAAAAATATACACGTTCAGGTTTCCTTCCATTGAATTACCAAACACAACATTTCAGCAGGAAAACACAACCCTTTGCCTACACACCTTCTCTATAAATGTGTCCCTTTTTGTTATCTTTCGGCAGCCCAATAGTGTGTCTTGGACAATGCCCATAACGGGCCTATTGGACTGGGGAGAAACAACACACTTTGGTACCAACATTAGTTCTATGACTTCTGCTCTTGATTCATAGGACTGTGGTACATGCATGTTCATCTCATCTCCATCAAAATCAGCATTGTAAGGTGATGTCACAGACAAGTTCAATCGAAATGTTGAGTATGGCATGACTTTTATCCTGTGCCCCATGATAGACATCTTATGGAGGCTAGGCTGCCGATTAAAAAGAACATAGTCTCCATCAATCAAATTTCTCTCCACCTATGACAAATTTATTCCAATGATCACAATACTGAAGAGTATGAAAGATAAATTAATATATAGATAAACAGATATTTATTATCCCAGCTGATGTCTACCTTATAACCATATTCTAAATGTTGATCAAAAGTTTTTCTTGCAAACATAAGTTCAGTTCTCCTTCCATCATCTCTGATGATGCATTTAGCACCCACTCTACCAGGAGGAGGATTACCGCCAGTATCGACATACTCAGTTAGTCTGCTTGATCCAGTCAAAATTGAGTTAGCAAGAAAAAAAAAATTGTTCAGCAATAAGAAGTAAAAAAAAAAATAATATACTACAGTTACTCACCTGTCTATGTTATATGGAGTCACAACTTCAGGAAATGTCATGTTCTGTGCAATAGACCAAGGCACTCCTAGTTCATCAATGTTGAGATTTGGATCAGCAGTAATGACTGTACGTGCAGAAAAGTCTACACGTTTACCCATTAAATTCCCTCTGACGCGACCCTCCTTGGCCTTCAGTCTACTAGATATGGCCTTCATTGGCCGGCCAGATTTTTGATTATTCTGATGGTCATGAACATAACACAAGCTCAGATTATTAAATGCACCACCTATGAAATACATCCCATCCACTCCCATAGCCTAAATTTACTAATATAATAATTTATAACCTCGGGAATAATTTTTTATAATTTTTGACATAGTCCATGATTCATCATTAAAGAAAAATGAAACATTTTTCTTTATTATGAAGAGTGGAGGATCTCACTCAGAATGTCAGACATAAATGTGCAGAAAAATCTCAAAGCATTAACATAACATCAAGACTATAGTCAAGGTACTACTTACGCTTGGCAGACCAGGTAGTTCATTGTTAAAATAGGTAGCAACATTCCACTGCAATACTTTAGTTAATTCTATGAGAACATGAGGTGCAACTCCAGCTTTTTCCTTACTCTTCAAGTTATCACTGGCTCGGATAATTGCAGAAAGCATATACGTGAGATCATCCTGCAAAATATTTGTAAAACAACTATAATAAAACTTCTGGATCTTCTAAGACATGCTTCACAAAACAAAGTTCCAAGGCTTGTCATTGAACACAAAACAACAAGCATTCAAGACATTATAATTTGAAACAAAGGACTCAAACCCTCATTGGTTGGTGCATATGAATTGTCAACAATGAGCTTCCTGTCTCAGCAAACTCATGAGGATAATGGCAAAACATATGGAGGATTACCTCACTCCTTGATGTAGGGTCTGGCTTGATAGAAGGCCTGACTGGAGGAGGAGGAACTGGAAGAACTTGCAGAATCATCCAATCCGGGCGAGCATACTTGGGATTGAACCCCAACATTTGACACTGCTCATCAGTTATTCCTTTCAAAATGCTCAAAACCTTTGCAGGGACAAGATATACTGGCTTTTAGATAGCAACTTGATAACAATTAAATGTAGAATAAAAACGCCAGACCAATATTTGCAGAACGTAAAAGAGGACATACCCTTTCTGCACTCAATTCTTGCTTCTTTTCAGAAAGATTTGCCTGAGCTTCATCATCTGCTTTCTTGGGAAGCTTATAATGAATCATTACTTTCAGGCCATCAACAGTGTAAGTTGGTACATAAGAACCGCAACCTCCATGACCTTTTGTTACTTCCTTGTCTTTGTCTTCACTTTGATCTGCATCAATCACATCTCCACCCTCGCATCGTTTCTTTTTACCACAAACATCCAACATCTTTTTGAGCCTGTTTTTTCCATTCTTGACTTTCAAAGCTTGTGCAAATTGGGGGTTTCCCTGCTGGAAAAGAGAGAAATATGTTTTTGAAAAACGCACTTCTTTATGGTTATGATTTGCAGTAATTTAGTTAATCCCTTCTACAAAGGTGATGGCAGTTCCAAGCAGCACAAGTTTCTTGAAAATTTCTATAAACATCCTGCAAGTAATGAGAGTCATGAATTTTAAGGGGTTCTGGATATATGGTTTTATGGAAAAAGTTTATGTGCCTTATATCAAATACAGAACTGTCTATTATGTTATCGGTAATTTGGCATGTCTATGGTGCCCATCTTGGACATATTTTATCAGCTTTTGGAAGTCCCAGAAGCACAACAGGTAATTTTGGCAAGTTTTTGTTCTGGTGGCATTAATACCAACATCGTTACTATGGTAATCTAAAAATGTGGGAGGGCATGGGCTTAAATATGTGGTCTATGAGGACAAATTACCATGTAGTTTCTTAGAAATTTTTATATAATGCTTTCTAATTAGTAATTTGGGAAAGAAAAATGGCATAGGTTATTTGTTTCAGGTGTAGGCCCACCAGCAATAATGGCAAGACACCAGAACCAAAATGACAGTTATTTCATATGTTACAATTTGAAAAATATTTCCTCAAAAATATAACCTGAGACGGCAATTCATATAGCTTCTCCTTTACATTCAGCCAAAAACAACAAAAATACACAGTAAACAACACAAGAGCTGCATTTATTTCACACATTATCAATTGAAAACACTTTCATTAAAGCCATAAGCTATAACAACTGAGGGTTTCCCTGTTAGAAAAGAGAGAAAACACTTTCATTAAAGCCATAAGCTATAACAACTGAGGGTTTCCCTGTTAGAAAAGAGAGAAATGTTTTTGAAAAAGACACTTCTTTATGGTTACGATTGAAGTAATTTAGTTAATCCCTTCTACAAAGGTGATGGCAGTTCCAAGCAGCACAAGTTTTTTAAGAATTTCTATGAACATCCCGCAAGTCAGTGACAGTCGTGAATTTTGAGGGTTTCTGGATATATGGTTTAATGGAAAAAGTTTTTGTGCCTAATATCAATTATAGAACTAGGTCTGAGGTGTAGACCAATTGGTTCATCCAAACCCCATAAGGGGGCGGAGGTCCAAGGTTCAAATCTCGGGCCTCGCCGGACTGAACGCTTGTCTCTTTCCTGGTGCTTTCAGCGGCGTAAAAGGTTTAAATGATTGTGGCATGGTGGTTATAGGGGCGGACTGCGCGAAGATCTGTGTGGCGGCTTCCGGGGCGGACAGCGCAGAATACTGTGGCGGCTATAAAAAGCTGGACAGCCTGCCCGGATTCGTGGCGGCTACCGATTCCACCATGTAAATTCAAAAAAAAAAAATATCAATTATAGAACTGTCTATTATGTTATCGGTAGTTTGGTAAGTCTGTGGAGGCCCATCTTGGGAATCCCAGAAGCAAAACAGGTAATTTTAGCAAGTTTTTGTTCTGATGGCATTAATACCAACAATAGTTACTATGATAATCTAAAAATGTGGGAGGGCATGGGTTTCAAAATGTGGGTTATGAGGACAAATTACCATGTAGTTTCTTTGAAATTTTAATATAATGCTTTCTAATTAGTAATTTGGGAAACAAAAATGATAGAGGTTATTTGTTTCAGGTCTAGTCCCACCAGCATAAATAATGGCACCAGAACCAAAATGACAATTGGTTTAATGGAAAAAGTTTTTGTGCCTAATATCAATTATAGAACTAGGTCCGAGGTGTAGACCAATTGGTTCATCCAAACCCCATAAGGGGGCGGAGGTCCAAGGTTCAAATCTCGGGCCTCGCCGGACTGAACGCTTGTCCCTTTCCTGGTGCTTTCAGCGGCGTAAAAGGTTTAAAATGATTGTGGCATGGTGGTTATAGGGGTGGACTGCACGAAGATCTGTGTGGCGGCTTCTGGGGCGGACTGCGCAGAATACTGTGGCGGCCATAAAAAGCTGGACAGCCTGCCCGGATTCGTGGCGGCTACAGATTCCACCATGTAAATTCAAAAAAAAAAATATATCAATTATAGAACTGTCTATTATGTTATCGGTAGTTTGGTAAGTCTGTGGAGGCCCATCTTGGGAATCCCAGAAGCAAAACAGGTAATTTTGGCAAGTTTTTGTTCTGATGGCATTAATACCAACAATAGTTACTATGATAATCTAAAAATGTGGGAGGGCATGGGCTTCAAAATGTGGGTTATGAGGACAAATTACCATGTAGTTTCTTTGAAATTTTAATATAATGCTTTCTAATTAGTAATTTGGGAAACAAAAATGATAAGAGGTTATTTGTTTCAGGTCTAGTCCCACCAGCATAAATAATGGCACCAGAACCAAAATGACAATTATTTCATATGTTAACATTTGAAAAATATTCAATAGCTGCAAGCTTACTGTAGTGGTAAGGGCTTTAGCCTCTCTTTGAGAGGTTCAAGGTTCAAACCCCACTCAGTATGAGGGGACTGGGACCTCATAAAAAACTGTGTATACACGTTGAAAAAACTTATCAAATGGCAGTAGCTCAACCGGTTAGATTCCTCAATATTTAAAGAGGAGACCAAGGTTCAAATCTTGCCAAGCGATACATGGATAATACCCACGCTTTGTTGTACTACCACTATGTGGTGATGATGTAAATATGGGTGGGACCAGTTTCAATTCCATATAACCAATTGAAAAAAACATTTGAAAAATATTCCCTCAAAAATATAACCTGAGACAGCAACTGATATAGCTTTTCATTAACATTCAGCCAAAAACAACATTGGTCTGGCGTTTTTATTTCACACATTATTAATTGAAAACACTTTCATTAAAGCCATAAGCCATGACAACTGATATGCCATCTCAGCAACCTAGCATCCAAAGATTGCTGAACTGGTCTAAACTTGAATGCTGTTAAAAAGAGTCTAATAGATTGGAGTCTTGAGCCATACGGAAGAATTCCACTCTGTTGAGAGGATGTTCTCCCCCATTTTTGTTAATGTTGAAAAACTTATTCACAAATATTGAATAGAAAAACCATGAGGCTTGTTTTGATAGAATATCTTTGCAGCCAACCAAATAAGTAGTGGCTTGTTTACATCGTGGTATAAATCCAAACATGGAACAATACAACTCCATTACCACTTATATAAACAAAATACACAATGGGAATACTTGCAAATGCAAATAGCTATGCTGCACACACAGCATGTCTCCTTCATAACAACTATCTGCCAACAACAATAAGCACCCATTGCATCTCCCACATAGATGCATACTTATAGACATAACAGGATTGGTAGGCAGTTGGCAACTACCCAACTACCTCCAAACTACCCATTTACATAAAACATTAAAAATACCCCATTACATTACATTATTACAAACACTTTGCCACATGCACATTATTACAAACACTTTGCATACTCGCATTATTACAAACACTTTGTCACATACACACACAACACTACATGACAACTTATTACAAACACTTTGTGCACACACATTTGCACATATACATTTCTACGCTCAAACATGCATTCATGTAAACATTCCAATACGTCTGCTAACATCTATCCCCTCCGGGAGACTTGTTGGCATCCTCGTCAACACATGAACTGAACATTGGCGATAGAAGCACTGGACAATTTACTGGAATCTTTTGTCACGTTCCTTTTGTTCCATAGATCTTCTGCAATTGGCTTCACCCCAAATTGCTACCAACAAACTATTGTTCTTTGATTGCTCACTCCACTTCTTGCAATCAGCCGCATCACCAACATGGTGGGCAACGCCCATTGCCCCTGTGTTGGGGGTCAGGGAGCAACACTCAACCTACTCAAACCCTCATCTAAATTGAAGTTTTCTCCTCCTCTACATTTTGGTGGCCTTTAGTCGACCCACTCAAAAGACTTCTCCTCATCTCTGGACAACCCCTCCCTGTCTCCAAACGACCTCTTCTTGTCTTCAGGAAAAACCCTCTCTCTACCTCAAACGCCCTAACTTGGCCTCTAACAACCCACCTTCTGGTCTAGGTGATCTTATCTTGGCTTTTGGCAGCCTACTTCCTAAGCCAAACGACCTACCTCTTAGGCAAGAAAAGCCACTTCTAGCCTAGTCAACCTCCCTAGCCATCCTAATGGCCCATTTCCATGGCCAAATGGCCCGAGTAGAATATACGGGCCAGATGGCCTCCCCAAATAGTCGAGGAGAGGCCCAAATAGCCCTCCCCCTTTGGCCTGATGGCTCAAAGGTCGTCTGAGTGTCACTTGCCCCTTCTAGACAACTAGGGGGGTGGCCCAAATGACCCTCCCCCCTTGGGCAGGTTGTCATAGATGGCCTAGAAGGCTTAATGGCCTACCCAGATTGCCCAAGGAATTATTCATCTTTGACAAACGATGGTAGTCCTTGCCTATCCTAGTGCCTCCATCTAAACACTTGGTCAATTTAAGATATTTTTGACTTGTTCCTCCTCTCCATTGGCCTTGACTCGAACTAAGCATGATTGCCCTTATCCTCCATCATCTGGTTGTTCCCTGTACTACATGTACCTCTTCATCCTCAACTTCGTCAGAGATCCTCATGAGCCAATCTTCCACTTGTTCATGCCCTACATGTTGCACTATGTTCTCTGGTGATAGAATTCCACTATCTACCAACTTTTTTCCCTTACCTGGTGGCTCTATCCAGTTATCTGATGAATGGCTATCTGGCAAACGAGTTTCTACTTGGTCGTCTACAAACCCCCA
The DNA here is from genome assembly GCA_028583015.1 of Wollemia nobilis. NCBI lineage: Eukaryota > Viridiplantae > Streptophyta > Pinopsida > Araucariales > Araucariaceae > Wollemia > Wollemia nobilis. The sequence goes on from JAQPPZ010000521.1 coordinate 20,901,502, forward strand.
TATTGTAGTCCTTGGCACTCCATGATTGAAGTAGTTCTGTAACTACCTCCAATGGTTATCATAACTACCTCGAATGTTCACTCTTTGCCTTTTTTAACCCAAGCTAGAGCTTAGCATTACTCCAATCTTCTTCACTGTTCAAACTTGTCAACAATACACTGCTGCTCTCCATCATCAACCTGTGCACTTTACTATTTGGCAAGTGGTCGCCATGCAAAGGATTATGTGGCAGCTCTCTTCCTAGTGCATTGTTGTCATCATTGGCAGACTCAATAGGTACCTCATGCACATCCTTCCATCCAACTTTTGGAAAACCCTCGCTTGCCATGCTCGTCAAGTTGCTTGTCACGTTGGTTGTCACCAACTTGTTCACCACCAAGTTGGTCGTTGCCAAATTACTTGCTGCCAAGTTGGTCATCACCAATTTGTTCGTCACCAAGTTACTTGCGGCCAAGTTGGTCGTGGCCAAGTTGTTCATTGCCAAGTTGGTCATCATCAAGTTGTTCGTCACCACATTGCTTGTTGCCAAGTCGATCCTTGCCAAGTTGTTCGCTGCCAAGTCGGTCCTCACCAAGTTGTTCACAGCCAAGTTGGTCGTCACCAAGTTGTGTTACAAAATTTATTCACACATTAAAAATCAACCACAACGTACTAAAATATCATTTTATTCATCCACAATAATTCTATGCAATAACAATATCACACAATGAAACACAAATGGATAATACCCTTAAGGTAGGGAAACACCAATAACACTCCTTAAGGAATATCTCCACAAGATCTCCTAAGATGAGAGGCCACTCTATACGCAAAGACAATTACAAAGAATACTCGATATGAATGATGATTCTTACAATGACAATATCCCTTTTATATACCCAACATCTAATGCTAATTTTGGGAGGGTATAATCGTAACCCTAACCGACTTCTAAACCCTTATCCAACACACTATTGTACTATAATATTACATACAATCAACCTTGGATTATGTGTGGCCCATGCCAGCTATCCATAATACCCATATACAATATAATATCATATCTCCATATACTCATCCCTAGGTACCATAGCATTCCACCCCCCTACAACCGTCGTCCTCGAAACATGAGAAAAAACAAAATGATATGATCTTCTAAGCATTGTTGACATTTGGTACCACTCTTAATCATCCATACATCCAAGTGAAATCTCGATTGGTGGTGGTCTTCGATGATGCCAAACTATTGTTGAGCCATTTGATATCCATTATTTCTCCTTTTGGTGCTTGCCTTTGCTACTCCACTCTGATATCTAGAATGATTGTTCCTATTGTTCCATGTTGTTGTTGCACCACCCTGAAATCCAAAATTATATGCTTTTCTGCCATGAACTGCAATACTTGATGCCTTTCTCACTCAAGGTAGATCCATAATAATATCGATGTCCTATGCCATGCCTCCATGATTGTTGACACTCATGTTCTATATCCTTTAACTCTTTAACCTTTTGTTACTTTGTTTTAAACTTGTCCTCATGATCTTCTTGTTTGATTCCTTTGTTTGGTGCATCCTTATGATCTTCTAAAAGTGCATCCTTGGACTTTGATTTTGCCTGTAGTAGCTCGCTACTAGCATCATGCTTCAAACGGAGGTCCGTCACACAAGTTGAGGCAGAAGACAGAGCAAAGCAAAAATCAATGAGAATTGGCTTAGTGTTTGGAAGCGGAGGAGCCTCGCTCAAGAGAGCCCCACTTATAGCACCCCACTCAAGAGAGCCCCGCTCTAGAGAGCCTAGCTTGGGCGAGCCCCACTCATAGCATCTCGCTTAGAAAGAGCCCCGCTCAGAGCTCCTCGCTTAGAGAGAGCCCCGCTCAGAGAACCTCGCTTAGGGAGAGTCGTGCTCGGGAGAGCCACACTCATAGGGCCCCACTCGATGAGCCCTGCCTTGGAGAGCCCTGCTCAAAGAGGGCCCCACTCTGGAAAGACCTACTCACAACGTCCCACTCGAGAGAGCCCTGTTAGCTGGAGCACCTCGCTTGTCGAAGCACCACACTCTATGTCTATTTTTAGCAAAGGGATAAAGATGATGTGTCCCAACGTAATTATCACTAGGGTTCATTGTATATAGTCCATTTTGTGGTTGCACTTTTGATTATAAATAAGAGCTTAGTGCTCATTCTAAGGGTCTTTGGGCCTTTGATGCAATACCAAAGCTACAGTTTGGAGTAAGATTTTTATAAAATTCAAATTGCAAAATCAATAAAGAGTTGTGAATGGCATTCATGTTCAACTGTTTTTCTGACCTTTTGCCTTATGAATGTATGAAATCAGTGGCTCTACTCTCCTTTCCCCTATTAGTCCTTTTTTATTGTTGTTGCAGGCATTCAAAGATATTACATGTTGAAGTTATCCAGTTTCTACTGAAAACAACAACTGCACCATATCTAAATCTTGCTACAATTCAGCCATATTTTGCATTTCTCTCTCTCTTGCACCCTTGCTCCTCAAACAAAATAGCTTAGATTTGTTTTCTACATTTCTACATCAATTTGCTTATTCATTTTCTACGTGTTTTAGATTAGTTTCTTTCTTTATTTTCAGCTTAGATAGAAGGTAAAAAAGGAAACCGGCCTGAAATCCAGAGGTTGGGGAGAGTAGAAACCTCCCCATCCATTTGTTGAACGACCGTAATAGGTGCAAATCGCACCAGACAATTTCTATGTTCAATAATTTTGGCATGCCCGATGGGACACACAAGTGCAATCTCAGTGCAAAATTGATCTTACCCCACCCACACAATTTTGTAGATCTATGCAAGTATACTTCACATCCCTTCAAGTCTGCAAAAAGGGTTTTGTGTTACACTAGCACACACAAAACCCACAATTTTTTTTTGCATTGAAAATTTACAAGTTTGTTTTTAGTTCAGCTTTCATAATCTCATTTATAATTTTCATGCAAATGGCGACTCCGCTTGTATTGATCCAAAATCTTGCCTAACTTGCAATTTGGAAATCTTGCTTTTCAGAAAAGAACAAAAGCATTGACAAGCAAAGACAAGGAAGTAAATGAAAACAAGCCCGCTCGTTAGAGCACCTCGCTTCCAAAGCACCCCACTCGCTGGAGTGCCCTGCTCAAAAGCGCCATGCTTTAGTGTGCCCCGTTTCAATGTTCCTTGTTTTCCATTTGCTTCTCGCTTTGACCAATACACCTTGTTTTTCATTCTTGTTCTTCAGTGCGATTTTCGCATTTTCTCCCTTCCTTTTATTCATGTATACGAAAAATCCCTATGTCAAGCATGTCCTAGTTATCGAATCATCAAATCATTCAACAACCTACTTAGGCCCCTACAAGACCACCTTTATACCCAATGTCACATAAGCAAGAAAGTATGGCCAAACTGTACAATACAAGCAATTACCTCAATATACCCATTCATTCACCAACAAAACCTTGTGACATTCCCTCGGCAAGGATACAATACCCATACAACCCAAATGCCCACCCTACAATTCCAACACCTTTCCCCACAACAATTTCCCCAATCTTACATAACCCAAATGCCCACCCCCCCCCGCTAATCTTATACCGCACATGTATCTAACAATATGATGGCCATGATCATGGAAGTGTCTTCAATCTTCTGGATGGACACAAGATTTCTCTTTCATTACCATCATTGGAATTGTTGTGGGTTGCTCCATTTTCCATCTCCACTCCTTCATAATATTCATTAGGATTGTAACTTCCACACTTTGAAATAGTTCAACAACCACTGCTACCAATGCTCCTTCCTCCCTAATTATAGAATTCACATTACCACTTCCCAAGGATTTTGATAATGGAAACCAAATTCCCTTGTGGATCCAATTTAATCCTAAGAGTAATTATGTTTTTGTTGGCAATTACCTCCCAACTTGTGTCATGATTATCACTTGGTTCTATAGCTTTGTATTCATTTGTATCCATGGTCTCAAATGAGACGAGGTTGTCCACAAAACTAATTCCCGCTATTCACAAAGTCCTCTCCATTTCCCTGATCCCAATATGCCAAGCATGAGGGAAAGCTTCCAATAAATTGCCCTTTTGTGTTTGCTATAAGAAGTATATTCAACCTTCCCAACTTAACCATTTCCCCTACTTTCACCTTGCATTTGCAATAAATTGTAGTCATATCAAATATCTTCTTCAACTCTTGCCAAATTCTCGCAATGGAGATAAATTACTTTTCCAAGGTTGGCAAGCATATGGAACCCACCCATGCTTTCACTAAGAATTTCCATATAGCCATAGATTGACTAGTTAGAAGTTTGATGCCTCTCAATAACATGCTCCACCATTCAAATTTGTTAATGGTCATAGAAGGCCTTGGGATGTTTTGATACTCTTACGTGAAGGATTCATCAACGATGAACTCCTTATCATTATGTTTCTTGAATTTTTTGTCTTCCATTGCAAGGTAAACCCCTTTGTCCAGAATGCAATTGGCACTAAGTTAGTCTTTTGAACTCCTAAGATCGTGGCAACATAGTTGGGGCAGTGGACCCTTCCATCGATCGACTTGAACAAGGTTGAAGGGAACCAGCGCTAGTGTATGGGTTGGGGTCATTCTTCCTATACTAGGGTATGATAGATATTTCCATGTAAGCTTTTCACTGGGTTCCAACCCCCAAAGACCTAACTGTAGCTGGTTTGAATATTGGTAAGCCCCATAGCCTCTTACTTCAACAAGGAAAGTTCACTTTTTGGAGCTTGGTGGGGAATTTTTTTTTCTTTTGTTGGAGAAAAAGGGGTTGTACTCAGGTCCCCCACCCTTGACAAATCACAACTCTCTCCTTTAGAGCTTGAGAGTTTACAAACAGATTCAATTCTCATCTCAATTGAGTTGCTATAGCTAAATACCTACATCCTTTTTCATAAAACGTCTAAATTCTAGATTTTCATCTTTTGGATATTCTTCAGTTCTCTTTGTAAAGACAAATATTCAAAATTCAGCATCCTTCTTCTTGGCATTTTCTTGCAACAGCCTTCACAATACCAAAACTCCACCTCTACTGTCTACACGCTACATCTTAGTAGAGTAATATTTCCAAAACATCGTGTTATCATACTTTGCTTTACCAGCTCTCGATTGTTAGTTTCCTTCTTGATGCATAAGTGCAACCACAAGAACTATAATAAATAGTTTAGCAGTCTCAAAAAGTTAAAAGTTCATGTTTAAATCTTATCAAGAGATATATGCATAATAACTAAACTATGGGTCATTATATAATACAAGTGGAATTCATTTTAATCTCAAATAACCAATTAAAAAAAAATGACATTTTATCATTTTAATGAGTTATGAAATGAATCATTTATATTATAATGACATTTTAACAAATCATAATGGTATTATTTTAATAAATAGTTTAGCAATCTCAAAAAGTTGAAAGTTTCAATCCATACTCTATCCCATAATCCAACCAACAACCAACAACTCAAATAATCCATTCAGCCATGAAGTCCATCTAATATCATCTTTTTCTGCTCAACATACAAAACTTCTACTCGCTTCACGAAATCATAGTCCACCTTACCAAATTTGGACTGTTAGTTTCCTCCAATGCATTGAATTATAAATGGATCCCTTGAAACATTTTATAGTCCTGTAGAACATTCCTTTCAAATCTTTCTTGTCAACTTCAGCTGAACTTACTACTTCCTCTAATTATGGAAAAGAGAATTTAATTTCACAATCCTTTATTAAAACCCCTCTATTGGCTAGTCTATTTGCACATTTGTTCCCTTCCCTTAACGTATGTGTAAACCTAATTTCTTCAAACTTTGTAGCAAGGTCTTGTATTTCCACAATGATCTCTTGTATGTTCCATGGAGCCTTTGCTTTTCTCAAAATTGCATTTATTACTATTAGTGAATCACCTTCCATCCATACTCTATTCCATTTCATTTGTCTGCACTTATTTAATCCTTCCAAAGCCGTCCAAGCTTCAGCTTCATTTTTTGTCTTAAATCCACTACTAAAAGTGTAATGTGACAAGATCTCACACCTATTATTTCTAATTTTTCCTCCTCCTCCTGTTGGTCCTGGATTTCCTTTAGATGCTTCATCAAAATTCAATTTGACCAACTCTACTTCCGGTGGTTTCCACTTTATATTATTTGCCTTCCTTTTGTTTCTCTTGTACCCACCATCATAGTTCCAATTGATGACTTGACTCCATCTATCAAGGCTCTCTGCCTCAAGATTAGGGATTGGGTGAGTTTATAGGAGTGGTTTAGACTCCTCTATGGCTAAACAAATCTTCCTTTTCATTACCTCTAAACTGCTTTCATTTCCTTTAAATTATTCTCGTATTCCTTTCCATCCATACAATCCAAAGTATTGTATCTTTCGATGTATCCCAGATTGTCTGTAATGCCTCACTTTTAAAAGTGCTCTGCCATTGCTTTAACCAATCTTCAATTCTGCCATTAAAAATCCATTGCCATAGTTCCCAAACTATTGAGCACTGTCCCAAGAGATGGTCTATACACTCCTCTTCCTTTTTACATGGAACACATTGTGAGGGGCCATGAAAACCCCTTTTCATTAGGTTATCCTAGGATAAAATTTTCCTATGATCCATACAAATATTTTGACCTTTGGAATGCTAGGGCTATCCCAAATATCTCTCCATATTCCCACGATATTCCTATTTTGTTGGTGCTTTACATTATATCTGCTTCTTGCTATGTATTCTCCTGAGCTATTCAACTCCCAAATCAACTTATCCTTGGCTCCCCTTGAATAATCATTGTTGTTATCTTTCTGCTCAACTGCCTCCTAGCAATAATGTTCGGTATACTTGTAAAAAAATCTTCTTTCCATTTGTATCTTCCTTCCTAATCCTTGTACATAATGTTTGAAACCCTGTCACCATATTTGTCTTGAAGTAATCTTATCCATGGATTCAAAATTGGGAGTGGTCTTTTATCACACCAACTATCCATCCAAATAGAATTTTTTTCTCTAGTTCCCACCACCCATCTTAGACCTATAATCACAAGATCAATTGATTTTTTCAAACTGTTCCATAGTCCAAAACCATCTGGTAGTGAGAATGCTGTAAAGATTAACCTTGGGTCATTGGGATCAACATACTTAGAAGAACTCTTGCCCATTGTCTTTGACTCTCTTTGTACAATCTCCAAATTACTTTTCCACTTAGAGCTAAGTTTGCATCTATAAGAACTCTTAAACCGAGACCTCCCCTAGTTTTATCATCATACACCTTGCTCCATTTCACCAAAGGAAATTTCCTTTTATCATGTAATCCTGACCACAAAAATGATCGCATAATATAAATTAAACTTTTTTCTACCGATTTTGACATAATATACAAGGACATATAATATATTGGAATGGCCTATAAGACTGATTTAATTAGTTGCACTCTTCCTGCTAACGATAATCATCTACCTTTCCATGCCGGTAGTTTATTCTGAACTCTACTTATAACTAGATTCCATAATTCTATCCTCATTCTCCCCTCAAATAAGGGCATCCCTAGATATGTTGTTGGCAAATTTGTCTCCTCCATTTGAAGTAATATGCATAATCCTTGCTCTGATTCTAACTGGAATGTTTAAGAAGTAAAGTTTGGATTTTGTCCTATTAATTTTCTAACCTGACGCCCCTTTAAGGGAAGGAAACAAATGTGCACATAGGCTAGACAATAGAAGGGTTTTAATTGAGGGTCATGAAGTTAAATTCTCTTTTCCATGGTTAAAGGAAGTAGTAAGTTTAGCTGAAGCTGACAAGAAAATGTTGATTGCTTGAATCAAATAATGATTAAGATTTATTTTAATGTTTTCCATTGGTAATATTTGCTTTAGATTATGACATTAATGTGTTTTCATATAAATTATTTAATACAATTCTTGTGGTTGTACTTGTTGGTTACGAATTTGCCATGGGGAAAGGGTTTGGTTTATCTATGCGCCCTAGACCCGCCCAGCAGATTGAAAGGCCTAAAGGAAGGAATGCCTTATGTGCCAATCTCCAAAGAAGGCTGGCTGTTGGAAGTTAAAGTAAAAATTGGGTTTTTTACTTTACCTTTTACTTTTGACTTGACGACAGATAAAGGTGGACGGAAGGTTTCAAGTGGACGACACCGATATTTAAGTCATAGAGTTCAAATTTTATTTTCCTATTCCTCCCTATCTTTCCTCCTCCCTATTCTCTCTCCCTAATTTGTAGCATCTTTATTTTTAGCATTTCCTAATGCTATATAAGCTTGTAACTATTATATTTGATGTTAATAAAGCATGAGAATTTTCTAATTAACCTAAGACTATATTTGGTATCAGAGCGAGCGTGAAGGAGCCGAGCGGACAGGGTCGGGCACGATTTTCGAGGAGACAGATCTGACAGATCTGCTACCTCAATTTTTGAGGCTAAGGAGGGTTTGTTCGAAGCTCACAAAGCGGACCAGGAGAGGGCCCGTAGGCTCGAAACCCGAGGTGGACCAGGAGGGCCCGCAGGCTCGAAACTCGAGGGACCTGATAGGAGTAGACTACGAGGTGACACATGGTGGCTACTGAGTGGCTGACGTGGACAATAGGCATAGATCTGACTGACATGGACAACAGGCGTAGATCTGACTGACGTGGACAACAGGCGTAGATCTGACTGACATGGACTACGAGGCGACACGTGGCGGCTACAGAGTGGAGGATAGCGTGACAGATTGACTGGACGCAGAAGCTGAGGTGGCGGTTTGTGATTGACTGTGCATGGCAAAAGGGAGCGGCGTGATTGCCCGAAGGCAATCATTTTCAACTGTGTGCGTTAGAGCTTTAAAACACCCCTACAGGCGATTTTCGCATCGATGTGGGATAAATCATTATGTGTTTTTTGTTTTAAAAACTGACGTCGTGATCTGTTTAAGTGTTTAATGGTTCCTTTTGGTAGCGCGTCAGTGGGCGTAGCCCGAGTGGCGAAGGCGGTAGGTTTGAAGGCGTGAAGTCCCGGGTTCGAAATCCGCCAGGACAAAGATTAACAATTTTTTTTTGGTTGCTCGTCGTTGGCAGGGATATAAAGGCGCGGGGGCACATACTCAATTTCAAAGAGACACGGGGGCGCATTGGCGAAACCGTTTGGTGGCATGATACAGGTCGCAGGTTCGAGTTGACAAAAGTTTAAAAGTTTTTTCATTTTGATTAAATTTTTTAATTAAAACTTTGTTAAAGTTGTTTTTTAAATATTAATTTAATAAAATTAAAAATGCTTTATAGTTATTTTAAAAAAAAAGGTTTTTAGTTTAATAATTATAAGCATTTTATTTTTATTAAATACAAATATTTAACTACTTTATCAAGTTTAATTTTAATTTTTAAATTGTAAAGGCTCTAGAGGCTTGAAATTGTGAATTGTAAGAGTTTTTTAAATTTCACACTTTGAAAAGGTGAAATTTCAGAGATTTTAAGAGTTAAAATTGATTTCCTAAGAGGAAATATTGTGTAAAAAGCCTAAGAGGCTTAAAATTTCTTTGTAAAAGTCTAAAGGACTAGAAGACTTGAAATTTGTTGTAAAGGCACATTGAAAGGCACATAGATGATACGATCAAGTGGTTGTTATCATGCTCTTTGTGCACTTTTGGTGAGAGAAAACACCAAAATATTTGATGAAAAAGTAAGAACTCTTGGACTCCATACTGTGTTTAGTCAGCTACAAAACGCAGTAATAGCACACCAGCGACATCCAGACTCAGGGTACGAGGCAGACTTTGAGGATAACTCTTTCAGGAGTCAATTTGAGCAATCTGAATCCATAGCAGTTGCACCACAAGAATCTGAATATACTCATTATAGTATTTCAGTGGAAATTCTAGAACCAGAATCACCAGAAATAATATTGATCAGTGACGATGAAGAACAAGTAGCAGACAATTTCGTGAATCAAGAGATAGCAGCCCCACAGCAAGAGGAACAAGCAATCAATGAAAGAGTAAATCAAGTCAGATTTGACTTAAATTTGTAATCTCTTCTTTCTTCTTCTTTCTTCCTTCTTCCTTCTTTTGAAAAAGCAGAGTGCTTTATTGTAACCGAGAAATAAAGAGAGTGTTTTAGTTTATAGCAACTATGGCCTCACATAACAGTCTACCAATTCCAGAATTCAACGGATATGACTACGAGTATTGGTCTATCAAAATGAAGACCTTACTCATAGGGAAAGGTTTGTGGGACATAGTAGAAGAGGGTTACACCGAACCCACAGATTGGATAACATTAAGTGTTGCAGATAAGAAAACAAAGAAAGAAGCGCAAAAGAGCAACTCTTCTGCTCTTTCTCATCTCCAAGCAGCATTGGAGAAGAGTATATTCCCTAGAATAGTCACTTGTATAACTGCACAAGATGCGTGGAAAGCTTTGAAAGACGGATTCCAGGGAAGTGATCAAGTGAAGCAAGTGAGGCTTCAAACACTGAAACGAGATTTTGAAAATCTCAAAATGAAAGAAGACGAAAAAGTTGGTGACTACTGCGTCAGAGTGAAAGCGAGTAGTTGATAAAATGGTTACTCTTGGCGAAGAAATTAAGCCTGAAACAATTGTAAAGAAAGTGTTACGAACACTTCTTCAAATATGGAATCACATAGCCATAATCATAGAAGAGTCAAAAGATCTTTCCACTTTAACATTTGATGCATTAATTGGGTCGTTAATGTCTCATGAAGAGAGATTACAGGAATCTCCTTCAACCAGCTATGGAGGCGATGATAAAGCCTTCACATCCAATGAAAATACTGGAAGAGGACGTGGAAGAGGTCAAGGCAGAGGCCAGCGAAGAGGTAGAGGCAGAGGCAATCAGAACAGAGGAGGCAACTCCAACAGAGGAGGCAATCATAACAGAGGTGGAAACCAAAATCGAGGAGGAAATCCAGGACGAAGTGGAAATCAAGGACGAGGAAGTGACAAGTCCAAAATAGCTTGTTTTAACTGTGGCAAGCCAGGTCACTTTGCTCGCGACTGCTGGTCAAAATCTTCTCAAGGCAGCAGCAGTCAATATGGAAATTATGGAGAAGAAGATGATACCTCTAATATTTTTCTATCATATGGACAATCAGAACAGAATCTAAATGACACATGGATTCTGGATACTGGTTGCTCAAACCATATGAGTGGCAAAGAAAATCTATTTGCTACTCTAGATTCCACTTATAAATCCCAAATCAAGTTAGGGGATGATAAAGCTTTGCAAGTCGAAGGCATTGGAGCCATGGAGGTTCCAACAAAAGAAGGCCTAAAGAAAGTGAATGACATCTACTACACTCCAAAGCTCCAACACAATCTGCTAAGCATTGGGCAAATGATGGAGAATAATTACAAACTTGTTTTTGATGAAGGAAAATGTATCATTCTTGATAAAAACAATTGTAATCGTGTCATCACACAGGTCCCAATGACCAAGAATCGGTTATTCCCTCTCAAATTTGGTGAGCCAGGGGGAGCTCAACTTGCAAATGTAGCTATAGCAAATCCAAGTGTGCTTTGGCACTTGCGATATGGTCACCTTAATTTCGCTAGCTTGAAACTGCTAACTTCTCAAGCTATGGTGACAGGACTTCCCAAAATCAATGAACAAAAGGAATTCTATGAAGGATGTGCTTTGGGGAAGCACTCAAGGTCAAAGTTTCCAAAAGGACAAGCGTGGAGAGCCAGCTATCCACTTCAGTTAGTGCATTCAGACATCTGTGGTCCAATGCAGACAAAGAGTATCGAAAACAATTCCTATTTTCTCACTTTCATAGATGATTTCTCTAGAATGTGCTGGATTTATTTCTTGAAACATAAAGATGAAGCTTTTGATTGCTTCATAGATTTCAGAAACAATGTAGAGAAACAAAGTGAGTATTTTGTAAAATGTCTTAGGACAGATCGAGGAGGTGAGTACTCCTCAAAATAATTCTTGAAATATTGTAAAGCAAGTGGGATTAAAAGGCAATTCACCACTGCCTATACCCCACAACAAAATGGTGTGGCAGAGAGAAAGAACCGCACCATAGTTGATATGGCGAGAACGATGCTTCAGACTAAGCATCTAACTAATATGTACTGGGTTGATGTTGTAAGAACCAGTGTATACATTCTAAATAGAAGTCCAACTTCTAGTTTAGATGGCATCACTCCTTATGAGGGGTGGTATGGAAAGAAACCAAATGTAAAGCACTTCAAATTTTTTGGTTCTTTAGCATATGCGCACATTCCTGATGAGAAAAGGAAGAAGCTTGATCCCAAAAGTCAAGCTTGTATATTTGTAGGGTATTGTGAGTCTACAAAAGCATATAGACTCTACAATCCCAAGACTCATAAAATTGTACTTTCCAGGGATGTAATTTTTGATGAAGGGGAGAATGGGGTCATCAAAGAATTTTTGTTGATGATGAGTCTCAAGATGTAAATTCTTCACAGGTACAACAGGTGTCTCCCAAGAAAAGCAAAGGCACACCACCCCCTCCAAGCCCAAGCAGGAGTACTACATCAAGTACTTCAACCGCCACTCCAAGTCCTTCTCCACTAGAGATCAGTAAGTTCTTCACCGATGGACATTGACAGTGACTCTCCATCAAGAGGCAAAAGAACTTTACAACATCATCCATCCTTTCAAATGTTGGATCAAAATTTCTAGAAAAGATTCACTAGAAGCCAAGCTAGTGAAATGAATACAGTTTTGCAGCAACTTGAAAATTTGCAATTGTATGGGGATGATGACTCCCATGATCCTAAGGGAGATGTAGTCAATTATGCTTTATTGACTAGTGCACAGCTAGAACCAGCTAGCTATGAGAAGGCTTGTACTCAAAATGTATGGCAAGAAGCCATGAAAGAGGAAATAACCTCTATAAAAAATAATGATACATGGGAGCTAGTAAAGCTACCCAAAGGAAAAAAATGTGTTGGGTGTAAATGGGTCTACAAGACCAAATACAATGTTGATGGAAGCATTGAGAGGCACAAGGCGAGATTAGTAGCAAAAGGTTTTACTCAGAAATTTGGCATTGACTATGAGGAAACTTTTGCTCATGTTGCACGACAAGAGACAATCAGATCAGTTCTTTCCTTAGCTGCCCATAAAGGATGGAACATTCAACACATGGATGTGAAAAGTGCTTTTTTGAATGGATACTTGACTAGAGGAGGTTTATGTTCAACAACCTCAAGGCTTTCAAGAACAAGGAAAGGAGAACCTTGTTTACAAATTGAAAAAAGCACTTTATGGCCTCAAGCAAGCACCAAGAGCTTGGTACTCACGCATTGACGGCTATTTCAGCGAGTATGGATTCACTAGAAGCAAAAGTGAACCAACTCTGTACTACCTAAAGCATGGAGTAGACATTCTCATAGTTTGTTTGTATGTGGATGATCTAATATTTATGGGTAGTAACACTAAAATGAATATGGAGTTCAAAAACTCCATGATGAAACAGTTTGAGATGAAAGATCTCGGTTTAATGCAATACTTCCTAGGCATGGAAGTGCATCAATCAAATAAAGGGATCTTCATATGTCAACACAAGTATGCTCGAGACATGATCAAGAAATTTTCCATGGAGCAATGCAAGTCAGTTGCAACTCCAACTGGACATGGGATCCAATTGAGCAAGGACGACGGAGCACCAAAGGTTGACATGACCACTTACAGAAGCATGGTTGGGAGTCTGATGTTTCTCACCAACACAAGGCCTGATATTCAATATGTTGTTTCTCTAGTTTCAAGGTTTATGGCAAGTCCATCTGAGCTGCATCTACAAGCAACTAAAAGAATCTTAAGATATGTAAAAGGTACATTGGATTTTGGAATCCACTACCACAAATGTAATTCTGTGAAATTAGTTGGCTTCAGTGATAGTGATTGGGGCAGCAATATAGATGATAGGAAATCTACATCAGGGAACTGTTTTAGTCTAGGGTCAGGACTAATTACATGGAGTTCCAAGAAGCAAACTGTTGTAGCATTGTCATCTACTGAGGCTGAGTATATAGCCATCACACATGCTAGTACTCAAGCCCTATGGTTGAGAAAAATCCTTGAAGAGATTGGAGAAAGACAAAGTGGTCCAACTCGACTGTATTGTGATAACATGAGTGCCATTCAGTTGGCATACAATCCAATCCACCATAGCAGATCAAAGCATTTTGATATGAAGTATCACTTCATCCGAGACATGGTGGAACAACAGATCGTTGAGCTTGAACATTGCAACACTGTGAACAATATTGCAGACATCTTCACCAAAGGCATAGCTAAAGCTCAATATATAAAGCTGAGAGACTGTATAGTCAGACCTCTCAACTTTAAGGGGGAGAATGTTGGAAGTTAAAGTAAAAATTGGGTTTTTTACTTTACCTTTTACTTTTGACTTGACGGAAGATAAAGGTGGACGGCAGGTTTCAAGTGGACGACACCGATATTTAAGTCATAGAGTTCAAATTTTATTTTCCTATTCCTCCCTATCTTTCCTCCTCCCTATTCTCTCTCCCTAATTTGTAGCATCTTTATTTTTAGCATTTCCTAATGCTATATAAGCTTGTAACTATTATATTTGATGTTAATAAAGCATGAGAATTTTCTAATTAACCTAAGACTATACTGGCTCCTTTACTACACTATGCTAGGTTTTAGATCAAAGGACTGGAAAGGAATTGGGAAAGTGCTGAAAGAAATGCAAATAGCTGAAAGAAATGGAAATGTAGATAGTTCCAAGGGGAAGAACACGCAACACAATTACTAACTTCTACTTAAACCAGCAGCAATCAATATTATGAGTATAACAGAAACTAAAACTGAAATATTTCTTGATATGTATCCTTCAACAATTCCAGATTTTGTTCTTTATTCTTTATCACACACTTAATTCCAGATTGCAGAATTCACGGTATGCATATAAAAAAACAGAATTGACAGAAATAACAGAAGGCATCATACACAGAAAAGGAGTCCAGAATTAGAACCAGGAGTCTTAATATTGATGCAGAATCCAAGTACAGCAGCTTTCTAGCAAAATGTTCCCCCCCTGATTACATTACATTGAGTGGCTTTTATAGGGGAATTCAACCCCATAACCAATAATGCCAAAACCCTAAAACCGCTGGGGCAACTAAGATTTGACCCCTGTCAGATAATAGAGAATCCATGGGATTCGGCCCACTCGTGTTTACAGCGGCTCCTACCAGTCTTTGCAGCTCACTCGTGTTTACAGCGGCTCCGGACGGGCGTAGCAGTTGGGGCAGCATGTTTCATTAATACAGTTGGTGCAGCTTGCCTTCAGGAGTTTTTCCGGGACCTGACATGGTCGTCTTGATGGGATAGGCCAGAGATTTAAACTCGTGCGCCATGGATGCGCATTAAATGCCCCTCTACCTTCTTTCCCCGCTGGAGTGCTCCTTCGGTTGTTGCCTTAGCATTTAAAAATGCTTGCTGGAGTTTGCCCGAAATAGGGCCCGAGGTGAAGTGCTCTGTCATGTTGGCCGAGGTTCGCCTGAATGGGGTCCAAAACTGAGGTTCGCCAAGGCTGGGGGCCGAAGTTGGGAGGTTCACCGAAGTTGAGGGGAGTTGAGCTTCGGCTCGAATTTTTGCCTAAGTCCCAAAATGGGCTTTCTGGCTGCAGTTCGCCCTGAATAGGGCCCAAAGAGGAGCTTCGGTGAAGAAATGCCCCGAAATGGAGCCTTGCCATGCCAAGGAGCGAAGTTGAGCTTGCTTTTGCCTTAGCACCTTCTCGCCCGAAACGCGTCGTTGACGAAAGCTTCGCCGAAGACAGCCCCGAAGCTGGGTTTCGCTGGGATGTTGTGCGAGGATTAGCCTGTTCGCCTGAAAGTGCGCCCGAAACTGTAGTTCGCTTGAGTCTAGGGCGAAGTCGAGGTGCATCTTACCTTAGCTATTTTTAGGAGGTTGATCTCAATGCTGAAGTTCGCCTTCCCTGTCACCCGAAGCCCATCCTTATCCTACCTTAGCAACTTTTTTTCCTGTTTAACGTTGTATTTCGTTTTTTGGGAGCAGGCTAACCCTGAAGCCGAGGTTCACTCTCATTGAGCCCCGAAGTGCAGGCTCGCCAGGAGTCTGAGCGAAGTTGAGGCCTTCCATGCCTTAGAAATTTTTGGGCCTCCAAAGTGGTTTTTTTTTGTTTTGCTCGAGCTATCCTTCGCCCCAAAATTGGGCGGAACTGAGGATCGGCCTGCTTCTTGAGCGAAGCTGATCTTGGAGGGGAGAAAGAGAGGAGAGAAAGAATCTAAGCATGAAAACAGTGCAGCAGTTTTTCAAAATTTTACCCCTTAGACAAAATGTGGCAAAATTGACAACCAGTACTTAATCTTAGGAAACTAGCAATCCATCTTAGGAAACTAGCAATCCAAATTTGGTAAAGCAGACTATGATAGAACAAAGTTTTGGAAATTTTAATCTACTAAGATGCAATGCATAGATAGTAAAGGTGGAGTTTTGGTATTGTGAAGGCTGCTATAGGAAAATGTCAAGAAGTATGCTGAAGTTTGGAATATTTGTATTCACAGAGAAAATTGAAGAAGATCCAGGAAATGAAAAATCAAGAATTTAAACTTCTTATGAAAATGATGTAGATATCTAGCTATAGCAAATCAATTGAAATGAGAATTAAATTTGTTTGTAAACTCTCAAGCTCTAAAGGAGAGAGTTGTGATTTGTCAAGGGAGAGGGACTTGAGTGCAAACCCCTTGTTCTCCACCAAAAACAAATAAAAATACCTTTCTGCTCTGATGCTCTTTCATATTCCTTTAATACGTTATTCAAAGCTTTGGCCTCGTTTTTCCCTGCCCTCCCAAAAATGGTTGTATCATCTACAAGCTATTGAGTGGATGATGTTGTCGATGTTATTACTAGCCTTAAGTCCTCTTATTAGCCCATCTTTGTATGCCTTCTTCGGGTTCCTTCCCAATACCTTTGCCATAATAATGAATAAATATTGTGACAGATGATCTCCCTATCTAAGACCCCTCTTGGCTTTAAATGATTCTGTTACTAGCCAATTGACCAGCACTGAATACAATACTATAGAGACATAAGCTTTAACCCATCAAATCCAAACTTTTTTAATACTCCAAAAAAAAATCCCATTTAACCCTATCATAGGTTTTATTCATATCAAGTTTTATGATCATTGTGCTCTCTTTCCTAGAAGTTGTTGAATGCATTACTTCATGAGCTACTATGATCCCATCCAAAATCTATCTTACTTTCACAAATCCTCTTTGCCCTTCTGAAATAATTTTGTCTAATAGTGGTCTTAACTGATTTGCCATCACTTTGGAGATTATCTTATATGCCATATTACATAGGCTTATGGGCTTGAATGAATCAAACAATTATGCATCCTTTTTTTTTTGAATCAAGGTAAGATATGTTGCATTTATTTTATAAGGTATGTACTATTTTAACCTAGACTGTTCCACTACCACCAATAAAGAATCCTTCATTATTTCTCAATTATGTTGATAGAACATTGCAAAGAGCCCATTCGGACTTGGGGATTTATCCTTATCAAAAGAAAAAAGAGTTGAATGAAATTCTTCCAGAGTAATAGGCTCCATCAGTTTGCTATTGTCTTCATTTGTTATAACTGAAGGTACTTCTTGCAGTAGCTTATCATTAAGAACTTCAATCTCCTCCGATCCTAGAATATTATGGTAAAAAAGCCTTGCCTCCTTTCTGATTTCACTCTGGTCTTCAATCTCAATTTTAATCTCCAAAATTTCTCTTCCTTACTCAAAATATTATGATATTCACTAAGCAACTCCCTTTCCTCCAAGCTTGGATTATTGTGCTCATCTTTTTGGAATTTTAAAATTTTCTTTTTTAGTTCTTCTTTCTTCTCAAAAATGTTTCCATTCTTTTAACCTAGCTGTCATTTATTTAATTTGCTTTAAAGTGTACACAACCCGTCGTTTCTTGAATAATTCCATGTTTGCGCTATCATATCAACAAACTGAGGCTGGTCTTCCCACATTTGCTCATATTTAATATATGATATTGGCCAAAGATCTAAACTAATCCTTGTCAAGATATTAATTTTAACACAAGTCCCTTTATGTAGCCAATCATTTGAGAGTATGCATCTATCCAATTTTTCTACTATCAGGTTCTGGCCTATCTTGTTGTTGGTCCATATATAGCTATCCTCTTTAAACTCAACCTCCCATATATTAATGTTTTCAATGAAACCTACGAAATCTCTCATGCTTTGGGTTGTTTTTCTAGTTCCCCCAATTTTTTCATCCAGCTTGGTTATGGCATTAAAATCTCCTATGATCATGAATCAAGTTTCTTTGACTTTACTTCTCATATGGCTTCAATCCCACTCCATACTTCTAATCTGCCTGACTGAGTTGTAGGCCCATAGACATTGATAAGGATGAAACGAATATCTACAAAGTAGCATGTGACTAAAGAGGCTATCCAATGCTTAGTTTTATGAATGGGGTTCTAACTAGATTCCAACGAGTTAGAATTCCCCCTGCCACTCCTTTTGGATCCACAACATCTCATTCACATCTTGCCCATATTGTTGTCATAGTTTTGGAAACTTTTTGCTTTGTCATTTTAGTTTCTTGGATACAAAAAATATCAGGACAAAGGTCCCTGATACACCTCTACTTTGAGGGGGATTTAGCACCCCTTATATTCCATAAGATGGTAATCCTGTCTCATTAGGGGTTGTTGGTCCCTCCTGCAAATTACCAATATCATTTTGTTGTTTAATAAAGAGAAGTTCAACCAACTTATATTGTATTTCTTTCTCTATGGTTGCTCTTGCTTCCCTGGCTCCCGCTTGTTAATTTGAAGGTTTTCCTCTTTTTGCCTTGCTAGTATTGGGGGTAGGTCTTATGATTCTATTCCTCGATATTCTTTCACAACTTTCGTTTTCATTTAGATTTATCCTCTCCTGGCTCTACCAAGGAAGCTTTTGACTTATCTTGTTCATTTTCTGGTATTTCCTTGTTAATGGTAGAGGTATTAACATCTAACACTGCGTTTTCTCTACCACTTTCCTTCTCCTAAGTGGTGCATGGTACTTCAAGAGAGTCTTCAAAAACTAACAAGGTAGCAAGAAAGTTCATCCCTAAATCAGGTTCAAACTGAGTAAACAGCTCCTTGTTAATATTCCGATCTTTTTGTACCATGTCCTCTAAGCTCCAATCTGCTTTTTCTTCATAGGTTAACGCCTCAAAAGAATTGGTGTTTCTTCCAATTTCCTTGTGTCCTGATTATTTACTTTCATTTGTCTAGACCTATTTTTTGGAAGTTGAAAATCATCCTCATCCATATCCATTTGTCAGATGTTTCCACTAAACCCTTTTTAGGGCATGATCTCTCAATATGCCCCACCTCATGACATCTACATCTAAAAGATATATTTTCATAATCCATGGTTTGGGTCCACAACTTACCCCCATACTTAAGAATGATTGATTCTGGTAAAGATTTACTGATATCAATCATGACCAATACCCAAGCATAAGTAACCAAGACTCCATCTTTTGTAGTTTTTGAAATCTCAAGGAATTCTCCTAGAGTGTTGCCTATTACCTTGAAGGTATCCATTTCCCATAATTCAATGGACAACCCATACATCCTAACCCAAATTGGTACTAGGGATAGATTTACGTTTTCAAGTGCAAAGCCTTCATACTAGTGGGTAAGGAAGAGTCTTGCTCTTCCCATAAACCAAGGACTCTCTTTCAAGATTCTATCTCTTTCCTCCCTGGAACAGAAATGGCTAGGAAGAAACCTTTGGGAAGAAAGGATAGACTCACTCCTAGAGACTTCCATCTCCTATCAATCCATTTTCTCGGAGTCAAAACCCCTGGCCAAGACCCATTAAATTTACCAATGATTGTCTTATCTTTGAGCAACGAGGATTGCTACTCTATAAGGTCCTCCCTAACCTCTACTACTAGGGATGATTCTAAGGATTCAGCTATAAATCGGTCCATCGGAAGGACACTATAACTCCATAACCATTGAAATTTACCAGTATATCCTATAGCGGCTATATTATTTGAAAATAAACCTACAATAGTTTGCATGCAGAACTTCCAAGATAATGAAGGGATAAATGAAACTTAGCTAAAAAATTATATGCTCAGATAGAATGTCTTGCCTCATTGATGCCCTAGCCCTCCATTGCTCCTCCCATCATCCGAACCCTGACTGACAAATATCTGCAATTCGTTTTACCATGACTTAAATAATCGTCACTGCCCTTGTTCTAGATAGCTGACTTCACACTTCACAAGGTCGTCTCTCCCTCAATACTGCTTATATTTCTTCATATGACAACTCATTTTAAAGCTCTTCAAAGTTGCACAAATTGGTCCAAGAATCATCTAAATTGGACAACTCTTTGCAATGACATATATCTTGAAAGATGAGACATTTTTTTCTAGAAAAAAATTTCCTAACACTGCCCTTGTTCTAGATGGCTGTCTTCACATGGGCGTATCTCCCTCAATATTTCTTGGCTTCTTTCATTTGACCACTCGTTTCAAAGCTCTTCAAATTCCACACAAAAGGGCGCAAGAATCGTTTGAAACAGATAACTTTATGCAAAGATATGGCTCTAAAATATGAGACGTTTTTTTCTGAAAAAATTTGCCCTAACTGCACTCAACAATGCTTTGTGGGGAATTATGGATCTACAACAAGAATCAAATATATAACTTTCTCTATGCCGGTTTAAGGGACTAGCCATGCCAAACACAAGACATGTAGCGTGATTTATGAAGGGTCTTTCCTAAAACTCGATACTAGTTTCAAGAATATTAAAGAATTTTTTGTCTTGGTTTTTGGATGCCTTTCATGCATTATGCAAACATGCTAGCATGGTTATCGACTCCTCGCAACAGCCCACTCTACCACCCATAAAATAGTGATTATTAAATTCACAACCAAGTGTAACCTTGTTACATAAAATACCTAAAACTGCAAAATCATATTATCTCCCTTCAAAAATTAAGGGTTTCAAACAAAAAATGGGAAGAGATATCCATGGGTCCTTTACCACCTTATAAAAAGTTAACTAGCCAATTATTATATTAGTAATCCTCTAAAATTTTCTGCCTTGAATCAAAAATCAAATACATTGTTGGTTGATCAACAAATATGACGAAAAGAAGAAAAAAATTAAGGGTAAATATATTGAGAATGTTAATTAACCCCTTAGTATTCATAGGCCATAGGGATTGAATCCGACTACTAAGAATGTTTGGCTCACAAAGAGCCCACCACAGTTCAGTTCCCATAGATGTCATGACAATGTAAATTTTTATAATGCCATAATAATGTAATTTGTTGAAAGTTAAATAGTGTGTATATATAGTAATGTTTTGTTTTTGTAATGAAAATGGCCCCCGATAGAAGCCACACATAACTTATTAAAAAAAAAAAAGGCATTAATGGGTACCCATTTAAACTATTTAAAAAAATAGTGTACATATATATACACTATTTAGTATCTCTCCTTATTGGGAGTTATTCTCAAAACCTTGTTAATTAAAATATTCAACTAATATCAAATGGCATTAGCTCAACCAGTTATTCCTCAACTGGAGAACCAAGTTTGAATCTTGCCAAATGATACATGCAAAGTGCCAAACTACTGTAATACTACTATGTGGTTATGATGTAATACGGGTGGGGTTTGTTGTAATCCCATATAACCAATTAAAAATATATATTCAACTAACAAATTAGTTATAGATGCCCTTAGAACATATATTATAATCCAACCTCAATTGCAAAAAAACTTCACCAAATTATTAGCATAGTTGTTCATAAAATTAAAATACCATACACAACAACCTTAAAATTCAAAATCCTAATAAGTCCTTAAGGCCAACAAAGGACAATTACCTTTAGTTGTTTTATCTACATTATCATGCTAATAATTTTATTTTTTACAGTTGGACACACATAACGAAGTTCCTTATCCATTATGGTTTTAATTATATATCTCTATATTTAAAAAAATTTCAAAGTTAGTTAAATATTTTTAACCATAGAAAAAAGTTATTTTTCATATTGTCCAACCTTTTCAATTTGGAGTAATGCTTAAAGCTCATAGGCCAAAATCTATTAACAAAGGCAAAAATATGAGAAAAAACATTGGACTTATAAGCAAAGTCAATGTTACCAAGGCATTTTCCAATAGGTAAATATAATAATAATATTCAAAAGAATTGTTAAACGAAAATGAAACAAATTTCATGAGAAAGCACTTAAATAAAGGATTATAAATTTAGGGTACAGTGCCACTAGTAAACGAGGAATTAGATATTTTTCAGTTTTCTTAAATTTAAAATAAAATTACAAATAAAAGGTTGATAACTGGATCAAACCCAAATTAATTGACCTGACCAAAGAAATCCACAAAGAGATTAATTTTACTAAAATTATTATTTTTAAAATCGAACAACTTTAGAAATATGTTTTTAATCAAATGAAATCAGCTCAAATGGTTAAAAATGTGAATTAATTTTATTAAAATTATTGTTATAAAATCAAACAATTTTAAAAATATGTTTTTAATCAAATGACATAAGTTCAAATGGTTAAAAACGTAAATTTTCAAGATGAAAACTTGAGTACATATTTTATTGAACAAGATATATTATATAAGTATTAAATTGTATACCATATAAAATATATACATAATTGTCAAAAGTTTTATTGTAATATTCTTTTCAATGGAGCTTGGGGAAACAGTGACAGTGGTGAACATTTATGGCCTCTATAAATACAGGATGCAGTATTAGGATAAGCTTATGGATCAAAAGTTTTTAGAAGTTAATAATTTAATTTTAAGAGGTGATTTAAACTTAACTCTCTCGAGGAGTGAAGTGTGGGGTTTTGCTGCTAGAACTAATCCACTGGCTAATTACTTCATCCAAAAGTTTGAATCCAAGGGGCTGGTAGACTTGGTGCCTATAAAATCTATCCCAACTTGGAGAAACATGAGGACAAGAGTTGATAGAATTTCTAAGAGACTGGACAGATTCTTAGTAGTAGAGAGTTTGGTAAATGGCACTTACAAATTGTAGTCTTAGATTGTGTTAGGTACCAAGATAGGCATTTAATATTGAATAATTTAATATTGTATGAGCCATAAATTAATTATTGAGTAAGGAAGACCACATGTCAAAATAGAAATAGATATGTCATAGAATCAATGAATCATATTTGTAACCGTTGGGGGAATATTGTCATATGTAACCGCAAGGAATATTGTCATATCTAACCGCAAGGCATATTGTCATATTATTATGCACTTTGTAATTCATGGAAGGTGAACCTCCACATATGTGATCTTGTAACTCATGGAAGGTGAACCATCACACTCTTGTATAAAGAGAGATGTACCCCCATTGTGAAAGGTATCTATGATGTATTCTTGGAGAAGTCTTGGCTCGTGGAGCTAGAGATCTTGTGGAGTGGCTTCCTTCCAAAATGAGCATTGTATGGTGTTCCCCTACCTCAAGGGTATAATCAATCTCTATTTTATTGAGCAATTTATTGTGCAATTAATTTATTTTTGGATGCATGTTAAATATTTTGATATATTGTTGAAATATTTATGGAATGAGAAGAGAGGTTCACTACAGATTGAAGTCTTGGATTGAAGTTGGAGGTGGCTCTGATCACTCCCTTATCATGCTTCTTTTAACAAAAGAGGAGGAAAAGCCACATTGTCCTTTTAAATTTAATTCTGAGTGGCTAAAAGAGGATAACTTTGTAACTCTAGTCAAATCAAAATGGGTGAAGTTTGATTCTAGTCTAAGAGAATCTGCTAGTATACAATTTGCAACAAATTTAAAAAGGGTTAAGGCAACAGTGGCTCAGTGGGCCCATAAAAAAAAACTAATGGATGAGAAAAAACTGAGGGAGATTGAGGAGGAGCTTGCAGTGTTTCTAGCAGATGACTTTGAAAAAGAAATGGATGAGGAAATAAGGTTTAAGTATAAAAGTTTGGAACAAGAGAAGAGTAGATTGTTGGCAGAGAGAGAAGCACGATGGAGGCTCAAAAGTAGAGCACTATGGATTGCAAATGGGGATGAGAACACTAAATTTTTTCATAGCTTTGCAAACCACAGAAAACAACAAAATACAATTTGGGAGTTACAGGGACAAGATGGAAGTAAAGTCTCCTCCTTTAAAGGAATAGCAGACATGGGTGTAAGGCATTTTGGTCAACTGTACAAGGATCCTAGTCAAGTTAATATAGCTGAAATAGTTAAAATAGCTTCTCTCTTTCCCAGATTTATAGATGAGGAAGCCAATGATGAGTTGATTAAGGAAGTCTCAAAGGAGGAGCTCAAAGTTGTTTTAACCTCCTTCCAAAAAGATAAGAGTCCAAGACCTGATGGGTGGACTGTGGAATTCTTTCTTGGGCTCTATGATATTTTGGAGTCTGACCTACTCAAGGTTGTGGAGGAATCTAGGCTAAAAGGAAGGGTAAATGCAGTTTTCAACTCTACCTTCATTGCTCTTATTCCAAAAAAGGACAATCCTTCTTCCTTTGATGATTTCAGGCCCATTTCTTTGTGTAATTGTGTGTATAAAATCATAGCAAAAATAATTGCTTCAAGAATTAAAAGGTTCTTCTCTGCTTCTATATCTATTGAGCAATTTGGTTTCCTACATGGTAGACAAATTCATGAAGCAATTGGTGCTGCTCAGGAAAGTCTTCATACCATAAAATCAAAGAAACTACCAGCAATGGTGATGAAGTTGGATCTCTCCAAGGCTTTTGACAGAGTAAATTGGCTATATTTAAGAATGATACTTACTCATATTGGGTTCTGTGTGCAGATGGTGAATTGGATTATGGGATGTCTTTGTTCTGTTTCTTTTGCAGTTTTGGTTAATGGGTCAGCCTCTCAGTTCTTCAAAGCTTCTCGAGGTATTAGACAAGGTTACCCCTTGTCACCATTGTTATTTCTTTTGGTAGCTGAGGGATTAAGTAGGTGTATTATAGAAGCCAAGAGGGAAGGAGCAATAAAGGGAATTAAAATAGGTAGAACGGTGGAAGTCACCCATCTACTTTTTGTAGATGATGTTCTCCTTTTCACAGATGGAACAGTAAGAGCTGCAGAGAAGTTAAAATAGTCTTTAGATCTTTTTTGTCTAGCAACAGGTATGCAAATTAATGCACATAAGTCAAGCATTTCTTTTAACTGTGTGAATCAGAATCAAACCATAATAATAGGTCAGTTTTTCCCCTTTAACAGATTTGATCTTCAAGAGGGGTTTAAATATCTGGGGTTCTTTTTGAAACCCAATGACTACACTAAACAAGACTGGAATTGGTTGATAAAGAAGGTGGAAGGAAGAATTAATATTTGGTGCAACAAATGGCTCTCTTTGGGGGGAGATTGACTTTGGTCAAGTCTGTGTTGGAGGCAATACCAGTATATTGGCAATCTTTGGCTCATATACCAAAAGGAGTTTTGGAAAAAATTAGACAGTTAAGCTATAGATTCTTATGGACAGGGAAAAGGGAAAGGGAAGGTATTCCCTTGGTTAAATGGCAATCCTTAGCCAAGCCCAAGGAAAATGGAGGATGGGGACTTAAGAACATCTTCCTATTTAGCAAGGCTCTAGCAACAAAGTGTGTTTGGAAGATAATATCAAAGGAAGGCTTATGGAATAAGATTATACATGAAAAGTATTTAGAGCCACTCATAGTTGAGGAGTGGATAAGGGCCCCAATTAAGCAAACACGTAATGTTTCAATCTATTGGAAGGCAATGATTCAGGCCTTTTATATTGTTGGTGATTGGCTTGCTTGGAAAATAGGGGATGGTTCAAGGATAAGACTAGGATTAGACCCTTGGATTGGTTGTGGTGATATGCACAAACTACCAAATAATATAATTCAGACCCTAAGAGCACAAGGGATTGGAAATCTTGCCCAAGTAGCTAACCCAGAATCTTCTACAAACTGGAGTCAGGGATGGAAGGAAGCAACAATGTTAGGGCTTCAGGGCCAAGAGGCACACCAGTGGGAAGAATATGTGGGGAGACTTAAAGCTGGACATATCAAGTTGCGAGAGGAAACTGATCAATTGGTCTGGACAAAGAATGGAGCTACGGGGGAGTACACTCCAAAGTTGGGGTATAAGACTCTATTGGAAGATAGCAATGACAATCCAACATGGTGGTGGAAGACACTTTGGAAGCAGAAAGCCCCATTGAAGACAAGATTGTTCCTGTGGCTTGCCATGAAAAATAAGGTTCTAACATGGGAGGTTTTACAAAAGAAGAATTGGAATGGTCCAGGAAGGTGTCATTTATGTAAGTCAAACAATGAAACAATTGATCATTTACTGGTTGCTTGCTCCTTTACTAGACAAGTTTGGAGGGAGGTTATAGCACAGTTAAATCTTCCTATAGGATGGCAAGAAGATTCCTTAGGAGAGTGCTTAAAATCTTGGTTTGAAAATAGGTCTTACAAAGGTTTTATAGCTCTCCCATTGTTTGTGTCTTGGGGAGTATGGTTAACTAGGAATGCATTAATTTTTCAGGATCAAGAGAAGCCTACTTGGCAGGTCTCCTCCCAAATCATTGGAAGTTTCAAAAATTGTAAGGTTTCGGCAACAACAAAGGTAAACAGACAAATCATCCCTCCAAAGATTGATAAATCAGGGGCTTGGGGTTTTTTTGATGGGGCTAGACAGGGGATCCTTGGAGTTTGTGGAGCAGGAGGATTACTATATATTTCTGACTCTCATTATTTTAAATTCAAGGCTGGATTGGGAGAAGGTTCTAATAATTATGCTGAAATTATGGCCCTCAAATTGTTGGTTCAGTTGGCAGAATCAAAAGGAATACAAAAAATTCAAATTTACGGAGACTCACAGGTGGTAATAAACTGGATGCTTGGTGTTTTTAGGATGGAAAACATGATTCTACAACCCATCTTCTCTCAAATAAAAGAAGTTGTGGATCGAAGTGAAGCTTTTACTTTTTGGCATATTTATAGAGAACTAAATAGGGAAGCAGATGAACTCTCAAAGGAGGCACTTCAGATTGATCCAGGTATGTGCTTAGTACAAGAATTCAATGAGGGCAATGCACTGCAGCTGGTCCAAATCTCTATCTGGGGGGATTAATACACTCTAGTTAAAGCAAGCACAGATAAAGCAATTTTTTCAAAAAAACTCAAAAGTTAGTGATTTAAAGGATATTGTTTGATAAATTGGGAAGGTGCCTAAGGATAGAACTTAGCATGATAGAGATAGCTAGTTATGATGTATAAATGACCTGATTTTTAGGTCACTATTGAAATTTTGAAGAAATGCCAAAAAGGCATATGAAGAATGTAATTTCATATTTTCTTAATATAAAATTAAGACTTTTTTTTTCTGAGGATATGAGGAAAAATAAATATCACTATAAATAAATGTAATTCAGATGACATTTATTTCAATCTCATATACTTAATTAAAAATAATATTTTTATAATATTATTATTCTTTTTAAATTACTTAAAAAATTAATAATATAAATTTTTATAGAATAATTATAATTCTAAAATGACAAGGAAATGATTAATTCAACAAACAAATAACCCAAAAATTCACCATAAAATTGAATTTCTTCTATACCAATTATCAAGGCAGATGATAACATGATAGGTTTTTAATTCATTAAAAATCAAGAGATTAGATGATAGTTATAACCGATTAGGTGAAGATCTAAGAGTGTTTGTACAATGAAATCAGAAAAACCTAAGGGACAGATCACCCAAAATTTGAAAAGAAAAGACCTAGTGGCATATGAAAGGGAATAGTATAATACGTCTACTAACCTCATCGGCGAGAATACGAGAGCAAGTGATGCAGACGCATCGAAGGACGTTAAGCAGAGTCCTGAGAAATCCACCATGAAAAACGGACGCGGCAAGCTCAAAGTGTCCAAAGTGGCCGGGGCACTCCTTGTAATCACCCTTGCACGTCTCACAGTCCATTCCTTTCTCTGGCACGCCCAACCGCACATCGCTCAGCCCTCCCTCCACAGGCTTCTTTGTTGTCTTGTCAAAAGTCATCGTGTTCGTTATTTCTGCTGCTGACATTCGCCTCTGCAATCAAATCAATTCAATTCAATTCCACCTCGTTAAACACGACTTTAGCGAACGGCCAAATCCATCCACAACTTACAATTTCATCGGGGCTGAGTATGCCGAATTGTATGGACTTCACCCTCCGCGTTTCGGCGAGGGAGGGAGCGAAGCGCACGTCCATCGTGAAAACTTTTCACAGCCCTGCCTTTGCCTTAATGCTCTGCTACCTCTTACCTTGATGCCTTATTTCTTGTTTGCTTGTGGATGACAGAAGATTAGGAAAGTGAGTGCAGAGCCTTTTGGAAACTGGTTCCGACTGTCCTCTCAAGACAAGACCCAACTCCTCAATTTGAAAACGCAAAATCGCTTGTCGGATTTTAAGCAAACGTTGCAGCCTGGTCGAGGGTTCCAGCCATGAGGAGGATTTGTGCAAGTCCCTTGCTGGCGCTTCAACTTCCAGAATTTCAAAATTTCTACACGCCATTCAACCTTTTATTCTATTCTCTGTTCTCCTTGGTTGGCAACCGTCTGCGTGTTGAAAAAACTTATGTCCAGACCCAAGCCAGTAACTAACACAAACAACATTAATTTGGCTAGCGAACCAAAGCGTCCGCAGTGTGTATATATGTATCTAAAAGCAAAGTCCAGAGCTCATCCCTAAATATGATGAATTCTACGGTGACGTATTAGAAGTTAATATATTGTGAATTTTTATAGTAGCTTTTTATGTTTTTTTAATGTCGTGGTTTTCTTTCCATTTGTTTTGAGAATTTTAAGTGTTTATAATTTTTTTTATTTTCTGGTGATTTTTTTTTAATTTCATATAAATAACTGAAAAATGTATTTTATTTTTTTATTTATTTAGAATATTTTAATATTATTTATGTATATAAATTATTTACAAATGAAAAACATTATTACATATTTTTTTTTTTTTAAATACTTTTTATACACATCCGCAATATTACCACATAATTATCAGCTATCAACCTAGAACTGGGTGTTCTCTATAATGCTTGTTCTTTTCCGTTGAAATTTAAGTAATCATTTTATTTTATTTTTAAATCATATAAACTTTTATGTGTATTGGTTTTTATGTGGCTACTAGATTTGTTGAAATATTCTAATAATGCATCCAGAAATAAAAATGTTTCAATCTAATATAATCAATTTTAAAAATATATTTTATTTATTACTTCTAGATAAGAATCATTCTTAAATAACACTTTTTATCTTTAATTATTTTACAAAATCATTAAATTATTGGTCCACGGCACAATTTACTTCTTGTAATGCCTATTTTTTTGTATTATGTATTTATAATAATTTGATGGCAATGATTTTGTGGAACTATGTTAACCATGTGGAAAAACCAAAGTGTTCATATGTTTTATAGGTAAGAATATTATTTATAAAGTCTCTATAACTACTATCTTGTCATGTTAACTACTTGTAATCTAAAAACCAAGATGTGTTGTGAAATTTATCTTGCATTAAGAGTCAAGTCAAGGGTATATGTAAGTACAATATCATGGCAAGGAGATAATATTACTAAAATAATTATATTGATAATTAAGTGATCATTTAGGCGAGAAACAACATCAAAGAGGATCAATCCCATTGGAGGGTCTTTCAATAGTAAGGGTCATGACCAAGAATGGGGGTCATAGGTACTTTGGTACCAGATCCTCCAAAACAAGGAATCTCATACCTAGATAAGCTATGTGGAACCCTAGATAGCTTTAGCGACTGTCAAACACAGGCAAGGACAATCATAAACGCCATGGGGAAGTGACAAAAGGAGGATTCTCTACTTGGAAGGGTGAACGGATGTTTACCACAAGCAAAAGAAATACCAGTCTTGGAAATAGCAGAGGACTGGGTAGCCTAGGACATAGTTTATAAGATGAAACACAACCTAATAGGTAAATTCGTGGGTTTCAGACCATCCTTGCACTTCCTCCACATGTGGATAAGGAAACAATGGCATCTGGAAGGAGAATACGAGATTCTAACTCTCCCAAACGGGTATTTTTCTGTGGAGTTCACGTCAATGGCAGACCGACAAAAAGTATTTGAGGGAGGGTCGTATCATCACGGGCCAGCGAGACTATTCCTGCAACCATGCGGAATATGGGATTCACCCGACCCACCGGGGGGAACCACGAACGAACGACCAATATGGGTAAGATTATTTTCCCTTCCCCTTGAATTTTGGAAAGAGGAGGTACTCGAGGCAATAGGCAACTTACTAGGACATTATCAGGGTAGATCAAGAGAAACAATTTTAGGAGGATCGACAACTTTTGCTAGGATTTGTGTAGAAATGGACCTCAGTAAACCTCTTCCAATAGAGATAGACCTAAAAATAGGGGATTTTATTTGGTGCCAACAACTAGATTATGAGGTTGTTCCATTCAGATGTAGGGTGTGCCACGCTCATGGACATCTAGCTAGAATGTGCCCAACAGGTAAGGATCATCAACTAGAACAAGAGGGGATAAAAGCAAATATTAACATGGTGGGCCAATCTCTTCAATAGAAGGTAAATCAGAAGGTAAGGGAAGGCCCAATAGACTTTGAGGGCTTCCAACAAGTAATCAAAAGGTCAAACAGAAGAAATCAACAAAGTAATCAGAGACAAGGAGGAAAAGTGGGAAGAACAAACAACAAATATGAGATATTCAAACAACTTGGAAGCTTGGAAACAGAAGGGAATTTCAAATGGAAGGATTAGAGGAGGATATTCACTAGGTCACATCAAATAATCAGGAACAATACTCCAATGTAGCATCGAGGAACAAGCAAGGAGCAGAACCAGACACAACCTCTCTCATGGAAGAGGAGATTCAACCCATGAGGGAGACCACAAGAGGGGAAATGGAGTAGGGGATAGTCTTACCTCAGGAAATAGAGATGAAAGAAGGAAATAAGAACAAAGATGACCCTACTTTAGGGATTCATCAAATGGAGAAGAAACAAAAACCAAACCAATCAATAAGGAGGAAGTCAAACAAGGAAAATATGGAGGAACAAGGAAGAAATTTGAGCCAGAATGGAAAGGTAAAATCGATGGTTGATTTTTTCTCTCCCAATTCTCAATGATATTAATTACTTGGAATGTGAGGGGTTTAGGCAGCCACCCCAGACAAAAGGTAGTCAAAAATATTATCATGGATACGAGTCTAGATATAATATTGTTATAGGAAACCAAAATGCAAGGAGAAGACTTACAAAAAATAAATAGGAGGATATGGAAAAAAGGAGAGATCCTTACTCAATCGACATAAGGGAAATCAGGGGGATTGGCCACTATGTGGAATCACCAACTATTCCTAGTGATAGGGGCAGCCTCCATGAGAGGGGTGTTGATGGTTCAGTTACAAAATAAGGAAAATGGAAAAAATTGGACTATAGTTAATTTCTATGGAGCACAAACAATCAGATTATAGAGGGATCAATGGGTGGCCATCCAGACATTCAAAGACAACTACCCAAAGGACCAATGGATCATGGGGGGATATTTCAATGCAAATATTAGAATAGAGGAACAACAAGGAGGTAGAGCCATGTTGGAGGAAAAGGATAGGTTCTTCTCAGCAATAACATGTCAAATGAACCTAATAGATATCCCAATTATGGATAGCTCCATGACCTGGACAAACAAAAGAAAGGAAGGTGAGATAATCAAATCTTGCTTGGATCATTTCTTCATGGGGGAGGAATTATACTTGCATACCAAGCATCAAGGGAGGGTCATGGATAGGCTTTCTTCAGACCATTTTCTAGTAAGCCTTACCATAGAAGAAGATAATCATAAAGTCGTAGGAACTTTTAAATTTGAGCTATGGTGGCTAAAAGATGAGGAGTTGGAGGACCACTTAAAGGAATGGTGGGAAGTAGGGAAACCAAGATTTGGGACAACCCAATTCAAACTCCACAAACAACTAAAATATGTGAGGACCCAACTAAAGGGGTGGAGTAAACACAAGAAGGAACTCACTAGAATCCAAAAGAATGAAATCAAGGATCAGAAGGAGAAGATTGCTAGGGAGATAAGACAAGGAACTATTATGAAATATCTATTGCAACGTGAGGCAAAAATTCTTAGGAGAGAGGAAGCATTGGAGGAACAAGAAGAGATCTACTAGAGGTAAAGAGCCAGAGTTACATGGTTAAAGGAGGGGGATCAAAACACAACTTTCTTCCATAAGACAACAACAACTAGAAGATAACATAATAGAATTACAGGCCTTATAGATATGATGGGTTAGGTAAAAACCAATGGAAGTGAAATGAAAACTATAGCAAATTAGTACTTCCATACCCTATTCAGTAGCAATGAAAATTTGAATGCAACATGGTAGGAGAAGATACTAGAGGTAATTCCATAATCAGTCAAACCTGGACACAATAAATTATTAATGAAGGAAATTTCTTTGGAAGAAACATCATGGATCATACAAAAAATGCAAATAGGAAAGACCCTAGGACTAGATGGGTTCCCCATTGAATTTTATCAGAACTTCTAGGAAATTGTGGGCCAAGCAGTGGTGGAGGTATTGGAGGAAATCAGATAGAGTAAGCAAATGTTAAAAGCCTTGAATCATACTTTTATTACCTTAATTCCTAAGGGCCCACCTAGTGAGATAATTAGTAATTATAGGCCTATTTCACTATGTAATGTAGTATACAAGATATTAACAAAGCTTATGGTGGAGAGGTTAAAACCTTTTTTACCAAATCTGATTTCAAGTGAGCAAGGTGGTTTTATTGAAGGTAAACAAATTCTAGATGGAATAGTAGTGGCCCAAGAGGTGATACACATAATGTCCAAGTAGAAGGACCCAGGTATGTTCATTAAATTAGATCTTTCTAAAGCCTATGATAGAGTAGACTAGACCTTTATGCAAAGGATTTTAGAAAAAATAGGCTTTGGAGAGGGGTGGAGAGACTAGGTAAAAGCATGTACATAGACTACATCATTCTCAATTATGGTAAATGGTAGTCCCTCTCCCATGTTCATAGTAGGATGGGGGTTGAGGCAAGGGGACCCTCTTTCCCCTTACCTTTTTATCCTATATGCAGAGGGTCTAGGGAGACTACTAGAAAAAGGGAGACAAGAGGGGAGGTTGAGGGGTCTAAAAATAGGCTCTCAAATTGAGGTAAATCACCTCCAATTTATGGATGATACTGCTCTTATTAGTCAAGCCAATCTCCTAGTAGCAAGAAACATAAAAGAAGTTTTAGATGGGTATACTCAAGCTATTGGGAAAACTTTAAATGAAAAAAGTCTCAAATAGTCTTTTTCAATACAATGAAGAGGGTGAGAGATAAAATTATACAACTGTTGAACTTCATGGAAACTCCTTTACCCATAGAGTATCTAGGAGTACCTTTGTCTACAAAGAAAATAAAAAGCAAGGAGTGGAAAGTGTTGATTGATAGACTACAAGCTAAGTTGAGCAAATGGATGCACAAATGGCTAAGCTTGGGAGGAAGGCTTACAATGATTAAAGTTGTGCTACAAGCCCTTCTAGTTTATAAATTTTCCATACTTCAAGCTCCAAAGGGAATTCTAAAAGATATTGACAAACACACAAGAAAGTTTTTGTGGTCAGGCATAAGGGGAGAACAGAAATTAGCACTAGTTGGGTGGGAGAAGATATGCCAACCAAAAAAATAAGGAGGCTTGGGGATAAGATCAACATCCCAAAACAATAGGGCACTAGCAGGGAAGCTATACTAGAGATGGATTACAATTATTGGGGGCTTATGGAGTAGATTGCTACAAGCCAAATATCACCCAAGAGTGGTTGAGGAGAACATCCCAAGACTCAGAGTGGAAGGAGAGGGATCTACAATATGGAGAACAATGGAAGTGGACCAAGAGTTAATAATACCATACCTATATTGGTAGTTAGGGGATGGAAAGGATGCTCTCTTTTGGGAGGATTCATGGAATCAATCCCAACCAATTATTCAGACATTCCTAGAGATGGAGAGTTGGAAAGCAGAGCTCCAGGAGGTAGGGTGGTTGAAAGCCTCTCACTATATGAAATCATGGAATCAACATGTGCCAGACTTACTACAATGGAAACATCCCAAGGAATGGCCAGTGAGGGGGACAAAGGAACTAACCAAAAAACTATGGAGATATCTCCAAAGACACCCAATTCAGGATGGTTCCAAGAGGGATATACTTGGATGGGGAGGAAGCAAGTTGGGAATATATAAGGCAAAGGAGGGATACAAGGTAGCCTATGGATATGAGATTGCCCTAACACCACTTCCATGGACATTTGTGTGGCAAAAGGAAGGATGGCCAAAAATTAACATTTTCTCATGGCTGATTAACCATGGAAAGTGCTTGACATTTGATAATTTGAGAAAAAGAGGCTTCTACAGGCCTTCCAAATGTGTTCTATGTGGGAAGGCAGAGGAGACCTTGAATCACCTCTTTTTTGGGTGTTCTTTTGCCAGAGACATATGGATCAGTTGGTGGGGGTAGATGAGACAACGTTGGGAAATATTTGCGAGCCAGGAAAGCTTTTATGAGAAATGGAAACAATGCAATTTTAAGACTAAAACAATGAAAATGGCATGGAAGTTGGGACCTAGCTTCATATGGTGGTAGTTATGGCTAGAATGAAATGCACGCATATTTAGATCAGAGCACAGAACAAGGGAGCAAGTATGGGAGAGGATTATTAGTAAGGTAATGGAAACACTATCTATTAGATTACAGGAGGAAACAAACATAGAAATGGAGGAAGTGACTATCCTTAGGAGCTTTGGAATAACTATAAAAGAAAAACAACTAAGGGTTGGATGTGTAGGTGAGAATTCCCCAAGTGACACAGAGTGGAGACCACCTCCTAAAGAGTGGGTGAAGGCTAACACGGATGGGGCTTCTACTAAAAACCTTGGAAAAGCTGGTTTTGGCCTTATCATAAGGAATTGGAAAGGAGAATAGGTGTACTAGAGAGTAGAAGGTATGGGGGAGACAACAAATAATGAAGCAGAAGGACAGGTGATCCTATCGACGTCAATGATAGCTATGAATCTACACTTACATAGGCTATGGATAGAGATAGACTCTCAGGTATGGGCTGGAATCTTGGATCCGATAAGACCCTTCCAAGTGCTGGGAATTGGGGAGAGAAGGAAGGTGGAAGTAGTTCGAAATATTTGGAAGGTTTTTCAAGATGTCTTTATTACGCATATCAAGCGAGAGGGAAATAGGGTGGCAGATTATTTAGCAAAATGGGGAAAGGAGTTGGAGGAAGGGCAATACATGGACTCTCAGATGGAAAATCAGATAAGTTGGTGCCAAAAAATCCAAGGGATACGAGAGGTGGTATAGGTAGATAGCAGAATAGGTAGAGCAGATAGTGATTCTAATGAATCTATCGTAGTTAGGCCAGTGAGCAATGGCCCTGAAGGAAACAAATGATAAGTTATCCTAGTTTCGAGTTGGGTAAGCAAGTTTCTTGGCTTACTGCCATAGGCTCCTGTGTCTTCATCTTCAGGCCACTATTGCTCTACTGTATGACATTACTACCAGTAGACTCAAAGTGGCCAAGGTGGATGGCTTTCAAAAATAGAACACACACAACCATAGGCATTTTATTGAGTATGGCCAGATTAAGAGAAAATAAGCCTCCACCCCACAAAGCAATAGGTATGTCAGACATGATCAAGATGCCAAGAACGACTTCAAAATAGTATGAAGATAGATGGATGGTCTATGAAATTCAGATGAACGAAGGAAAATTGGAATTCAACTCAGGTGTTGTTGATGTGCATGGATAACTGCATAATGGTGGCCTCATGTGTTGTTTTCAATGAACCCACCTATATAATGTTTGCAGTGCTTCATGGGAAGTGTTTAAAAAAAGGAATCAAAATAAATCTCCCGGAACCCCCCAAAATTTTTAAAATTTTTTTTTAAAAAATCCCAAGGCAGGTTCGAAACCAATCAGGGCCCATACTAAGATAGGCATTGATGATGAGGATAGCACTTTCACCAGGTGTATGGGTAATTTTCGAGCCAGGAGGGATTGGAGGAGGCTCCTCTTTCTCCCTTGTTTCCTGTCTGGCTCATTTTACTTTGTAATACAACTTCTATTAATATAATTTATTTTTCAATCTTTCAAAAAAACTAAGTTATAATTTAATACTTTAGATTATTTAATCAAATGACATTAGCTCAACTAGTTAGATTCCTTAACATTCAAGGAGGACACCCAGGTTCAAATCTTGCCAGGTGATACATGGATAAATATTCAAGTTGTAATACCACTATGTGGTGATGATGTAATATGGGTGGGACTCGTTTCAATCTCATATTTAAAAAAAAACTTTAGATTATTTAATACATCTAAATGCTTATGGAAATCCCCATAGTCACTGATGTAGACACCAAAATCTAGCACCCTTTAGTTCACATTCACCACCTCACCATCAAATCCTGCATAATAAAGATATATGCCTAAGTTCTAACTTAGGGATATAAAATCCTGCACATCATTATATTTTCCTAATTTATTTAATTAGGAAAATCACCCTAGGATACCTTGTCCACCCATTGGACATGTGTCCTGGACACTTCATCCAACATCCATGCCACATCTTACCCACTCCTATCCCCTTTGTCCTTGCACATGAGACAGATTCCCAACACCCATGCCACAACTCCTTTGTTGTTGTCCCCTTGTCCCTTCACATAAAACAACATCCCACATCCCACTCCACTTGGAGCCACATCACCCCAGTTAAGTGAGCCACACTGAGTGACTCACTGTAACTGCCCCTTCCACCTGGCAGTCCAGGTTTGCCACTTGGCAAGTCAGGCTTGCCACCTCACATTCCCCTCCAAAGCCCCAGGAAGCCTATAAAGGCACCATCAATCCACCAAACAAAGGGAGCTGAATTTGCGTACCGACAGGCTACCGAAATACATCCAGACCCGACGAGAAACTGAGAGCGTGAGCTCGAATCCGATCATTGGCATGCATCCCGAGGTGACCTGTCATCTCAGCCGAAACCGCTCACCCATGGTTTTACAGTCAAAAATGTGCATCCACGGTTTCACAACCGTAGGTCCATGGTTTCCAACCCGCAACCACGTTCCCACGGTTCCACAGTCTCGAACAGGTTTTATCAACAGAGATCAGTAAATCATCAACTTGTTAGCAAGGCATTTTTAGTTAGTGTTTATGTGTTTCCTGCAAGCATTCCTTTCGAGGGTTTTTTATTTGCATTTTTTACAGTCATTCATACAGGTGCTATTAACCCTTGTTTGGTTTCCATGTGTGCAGGAGATAGGTATTTGAAGAGCTATTGAAGCTAGGAGTGGCCCCTACATTGGATACCAAAGCCCACTCACCCCTTGAAGCTGTAATAGAGGAACGAAGAACACCACATCCTGTAGAAGAGCCAGAATATTTCCTCTCTTCTATCAAAACATTGTATCTCCGAGAGAGAAGGAAGCATTGTAACTTTACCCCCAACACATTTGGGGCAAAATCCAAAATCATTGTAACCTTGTATCAAATCTAATACAAAAGGGATTATTTTTGGCAATTCTTATTTCTTTCTTGTATTCATTTTATTTTGTGTTCAGTTCTTTGGTTACAGAAATGGCGATCATGGTGGGACCCCCTAAAGGTCCTATTTTGTTTTGCCTTGCTGTCTAAATTTGTTTACTAATCTCTATCTGCACCTACAGGTTTTGGGAATTCAAAGCACGCATAGATTCGACCCAAAATCGATACATTCAAAAAATCTTGCGGTCGTATCATTTACTGTGGAAACACGAAAATGGTTTCTGTCTGAGAAAACGAGGCACGTAGTTCCTGATAGGAGAAAATGAGACACAGTTTTTTCAGAAAACAGAAGCACGGTTGCTGCATCAAAACGGGTCGACGGTTTACAATAGGAAGGAACACAAGTATGTACTTCGTGCTTCCTATCTAATTTTTGTCTTAGTTTTAGTTTAGATTGCATTTAACTAGATTAAGAGTCCTAGTCCTGTATGCCTTTGTGTGCACTTAGGTCTTAGAGGTAGAAGAAAGTACTTAAAAACTTTGCATTCATATAAAAAAAAATATCTGCATTTGCATAGTAGAAAATAGATCATCTTGCATTCACCTAGTTAGGAATAGCTCAGGTGTTTATTTTAGGTTTGGGTCTATAAGGTTATTCTATTTTTGTTGATAGAAAGGACCCATGCATCCATGGTTGGGATATCCCAAACGTAGATGCATGGTTGGCAAACCACGCACCCGCGGTTTACCAGAACTAACCGCACCACGGTTAGCCCTGTTAAATAGAAGCTGATTAAATTAGATCTAAAATTGGTATTTTTACCCCTGATCTACTATTTTTCATTCTCTATTTTCTATTTTCTGCATTTAGGCCATTGAAACAGAATTGCATAGTAATTTTGCATAACACCCTAGTTAAACAAAACCACCACACACTCACATAAACATTGGAAAATGGCTAGATTTCATCACCGTCGAGTTTGGATTTCATCACCGAACCACCAACATTATACCCTATTCTTAGCCAAGGCCGATTCCAAGATCCATCATAACCCATGGGTGATAGCACACATCTCTCTTCGGAGAGGTGTATCGCAGACTGCGGGTGAACTAGGTGAGGAATTGGTAGGACCTGTGCTCCCTGGCCATGTGTGGACTTCATTACCACATATTATAGGTGGGATTACATGACCTAGAGTTCATAGCCAGGTTGTTGAGCTACGAGTATACAGGTGAAATCCTAGATTCATTTAGGGCAAAACATTGAGCACACATCTTTTTCATTTTCCAAACAAATTTCAAATATATATATATAAAAATCTAGCATCAAAAATTTTGTGTTTATTTGCTTTGTGTGTTGTATTGCATTGTATTGTCACTTTACTTGCATAGATAGTCTCACTCCGCATTTTATCACATAGTAGCGTATGGTAGTGACTCGTAATCAAGCTAAGAAACTAGTGTCAAACCAAAGTCAGTGGTCTTCCCCTATGGCCTCTCAGTCTGGCAATGTCCCTCACACTTCGATGGTGGGACAAGTAGGTATGCCCCTTTCTATGTCCTAGAGTCTTGATGTAGGGCCTTCTAGTAATGCCCCCAACATGGACATAGACATTATGCATAGAGCTACTCACATAGCTATACCTGAGACACCTAGGAGTGAACCTCCTACAGTGGTAGACAATCAGGTCACCATGATAGATATGGACACCATTAGAATGTACTTGAATGCAGATGGAATGGTCTTCCCATCATTACCACCACTCTCCATCCCATCACGTGTCATACCCTCATCACAACAAGAATCCATATTCACCTATCCATAATAGTCAAAATAGATTTTCACCAATCCTCTCTTTGAGTTGGTTGTTGTAGCATTGGCCAATCAACCATTGTCATCCAACCAAATTCCCCCACATTACCACAACAAATGACCATTACTACTAATCCCTTGTATGAAACAATTCCTATTGTTTCGCAAGCCCCAATATCCATTCCTCCATCCACACTTGTAGGACATACATCTCATACCATTCCATAGTCAGTAGCGATACCCTTTGCTACTTACCCCCATCTACCTCCACTACCATGGTTGTTCCACAACCAATTCAGTCCACCACATCACAGGTAGCAGTCCCTACGTCAAATGCAATTGCTATGCAATAGAATTTCTTACAGTTGCAGCAAATGATTTTAGATAATGCTAACCGTAGCATGAACCCTGACCCTAACCAACATTTGCAAGGGATTGAGCAAAATCTTCCACCTACATCTCATCAACCTAATGCCTTTATCCAAGATCCATCTTGGGTAATGCATCCTCCCTCTACCACTGTGGTTCACAATCAACCACCACACCCATATGCTAATGCAGTAGGTCAACATAATATCATACCTCCATCACCCCATCCATATCATAACATCCCTCAACATCCATACCATAACACATTTCCACCACCCATGTCTTATCACCCCCAACCTACATACAATCCACCCCATTACCAACAGCATCAAGTACATTCGAGTGTCAGTCCTGTAGATGATCCTAGATACCAGTTTCTACAGAGTCAGATTGATAGTCTTGCCATGCAAACCCTAGGTTTGCAATACCAAAAGCCAACTTTAAGGCAACTACTCAATCACCCTATTCATGCTTCGATACCAGAGCCACCATATCCACATGATTTCCAAATACCGAAGCTTGAATTTAAAGGGGAAGAGGATCCCCGTGAGCACATAACAAGATTTGTGAATGCATGCTTCAGAATCAAAAGCAATGATGCATTGCTATTACATACATTTCCTCAAACATTAGGGGGAGAAGCCCAAGACTGGTACAACCACCTGCCACATCAAAGTATTTTTACCTTTGAACAACTAGCGGACCAGTTCCTGGAAAGATTCACCCTAAATGTTAGAAAACAAACAACATTGACTGATTTGATTTATCTAAAACAATATGACGATGAATCAGTCTATGACTTTGGCAATAGATGGAGATCAGTCATGATCAAGTTACCATTTTCACTCCCTATGCCAGAGATAATACGAATGTTCACGAAGAGCTTTGGTAGACCCATCTCTTCATTGCTACAACTACAACAGTATAGAACATTCGATGAGGCACTCGCCCAAGCAAAACTGATTGAAGAAATCAAAATTCAAGAAGGTGAGATTAAGCCTAAGAAGAAAGAGTGGCACAATAAGAATCAAAAGGGGAATAACCACGGTCAGTCCAAGACCACACAGGTTAATCAGATAGTTTTGAGCCAACCACAGTCAAATCAACCGGCTCAAACACAAATCCAACAACCCCAACAACAACAACAACCGCAACAATCAAATTATCAAGCGGTTCCACCCCCACAGTAGGCACAAAATTAGACACAACCTACGGAAAGGCAACAACATCATTTTAAGCCAAAAAGAAATTACACACCAGTACAAGAGCCATATTCATTAGTATTTCAGAAGTTGTATGCGGCAAAACTTTTTAATTTGCCGAAAATGAAACCTGATGATCCTAACAAACCAAAGACAAAAGGTTACAAAGAACACCTCTTTTGCATCTATCATAGACAAAGAGGACATGATATTGAAGGTTGTCATGGATTTAAAGGAATTGTGCAAGATTTATTGGAAGCGGGTACAATCAAAGTTGACAACCCACTAGCCCAAAATAACCAAAACCTAGGCATATATCTGACACCTTTGCCACATCGAGAGGTAAATCAACAACCGATGGGAGCATCAACTTCTACAGTTCCTCCCAATCAGGTTAATTATGTGTCTCAACTGCCACAAGGTTTTGTAGGGGCTATCAGTATAGTTACCCATGGACAAAGGTAAGCTAATCGCACAACTCAAGCTCCGACAACATCACCAACTAATGTGCCCATACAACTTGGATCGAGTGGGCCACCACCACCTTTCCACAACCACCCTGTTGTTACACTGAACAACCGGTTAACACAGAGTTTGAAGATGGCTTCAGAAAA
Organism: Wollemia nobilis; assembly: GCA_028583015.1. NCBI lineage: Eukaryota > Viridiplantae > Streptophyta > Pinopsida > Araucariales > Araucariaceae > Wollemia > Wollemia nobilis. Next base: position 20,943,161 of record JAQPPZ010000521.1, read on the forward strand.
ATTGTCAATTTATGAACTAATACAACAATCAACACCTCACAGGGAAGCATTGATGGAAATTTTAAAGTCTATTCAAGTACAATCAGAAGACCCCAATGCATTCAATTCCTTTGTGGGTAGTGTGCAAAAGTGCATGGAACCCTCGATAGTATTCTATGACTTCGAGGAAAAACAAATATCAATAGATTCACCTGATCCACCATTGCACATAGTAGCTCACATTGACAGGAAACCCTTCAAGAGAGTGCTTATTGATATCGGTTCTTCAGTCAACCTCATTACCACACCTGCCATGATGAAGCTCAATGTCCCATCATCTCACATCACAACATCCACATTCACTCTTAGGGCCTTTAATGATGCTTTATGCTCAACTGTAGGGAATGTTGTTCTTCCCGTCACCGTGGGGGTGAAAACAATACATGTTCTCTTTCACATCTTGGAAGGGGAAATGCAATATAACATACTTCTTGGATGCCCTTGGATTAGGGAAATGAAGTGTGTGCCTTCAACATTGCATCAATGCTTAAAATATGTGCATGAAGGCAAGGTACATTGCATACCAGCTGACACTGAACCTTTCAAATACTGCAACTTTATTTCAAATCCATATGAGCCATTGCTTCCATCAACACATCTAACCATCCAACCACTAGTCATTAGAACCATTCCATCCAACACCACATCATCAAAAGCACCCATTCCAGAAGAGTTGCCTATAGTTGACCCAACTTTTGCATCCAAAAGCGTTAGCTCAGTGCATCCTTCAAACACCGCATTTCATTTTCAAATTACACCCACCCATCCTGCTAATCAATTGCCAACTCCATCTAGTACACTTCCAGATTCAAAGCCACCATTCAAATTCAAAGCACAACCCACATCATCAACCACTACTTCACAGTCATTAGAACCCGTAGTCTCACAAATAGGGCCACCTATTAGAGATAATCCACCACCGCCAGCAGAGCCAAGAGCTAATGCTCAAGAACCCTCTTCATCCACCGAGCCATTAGCCACACAACCATCTAGAGTTGCAGTACATCTCGCCAATCCAAGTATTGGTGAGTACATTATTGAAAGTGTCACAGTTACACCACCTATTGAGTCAGTCAGAGATTACGGTCACCCTCGTGACCCACCTTTAGCTATTGGTGATATATATAGAATGGGTTCTCAAACAAATGCAATCAATTTCATATATGGAGGGATGGATTCTTCATCGGACCCACCTCCTCAAAATGACAACTCTTTACAAGAGTTTAATGAAAACATTGATTATCTATCGAACCCAAGTTTCCCAAGTGAGATATTTTCGAAGGGTTAGTTGGCAAGGATATGGACTTGGAAGACATGAACAAGGTCCTCACCACATTATTGAACCAGAATATAGAGAGCCAAGTGACCGCTCCGGTCTAGGCTATAAACCTTCCATCGCAAGCTCTTCGCTTAATCAAGCTTTCCAAGAACTTGACATAGAATGCGAACAAGAGGAGGAAAAGAGTGATGAGGAGGATGAACCTAATGATGAGGATGAACCTAATGATAAGGATGAACAAATAGAAAATAGATACCAAATCTACAATTTTTACCCTCGAGAGCAAGCCTTACAACGAGAAGCAGATTATGAAGATCCTACTGAGCTGGCATACCTTAGGCAAGACCTTGAGCCACTAATACTAGGACCTCATACAAATGCTAATGGCTTCTGGATGAGTGACAATGATGATGATGAAACTAAAATGATTTTCATCAACCATGCTCTTGAGATACAAGCCAGGAGAATGCTCCAAGCTGAAGCACATCCTGAATGGCTTAATCAAGAAGAAGAAGAGCCTCAAGAAGAGATAATATATGGAGAAACCATGCAGAGAGATAACTGGTATCAACAAGAAGTTTCCAATAGACCGCACACTTTTTGGCTAAACAAAGAGCGTGAGGGTCCTGAACCAGAACCTCCTCCATCACATTGGCAAAGCATGCAACACAACCAATCACACACATTAGGTCAGTTGCAACCTAGAGAATATGAGTCATCAATTCTTGAATCACAACCACCTCATTTCCATCAAGTCAACATGATTTCTGTTGATTTGCTCACCCCACTCCGCAATCCATATGATGAGACAAAACCGATCCATATCGACACCAGTCTCATAGCCATGGATAGGATTTCATCCCTGCCATCCACTGCTGAATTCATCCTATCCGAAGAGTTGTTGCGTGCTTCAAACGCTTATATTCCACAACAACCTTCATCATCAAACAATTCAGTTTTTCAAACTGAGATAGAGGGGGACACCCCAGACACATTTGAAAATGTGGCAGATGATATCCACCTCATCCCAACTCCACATCAGCTAGAGGAAGGTTCTCACATGCTAATAGAAGAGTCTATAGACGTGAACCTTAGTGAAGACGTGGATAATCCCCAGATTGTCAAAATAGCAAAAGAATTATCCATAGAAGAAAAAGAGTGCATCATAAACATGCTTATCAAAAAGAAGGAAGTGTTCGCATGGTCCTACAAAGACATGCCTGGCTTAGATCCGGACTTGGTAGTCCACAACCTTACGCTAGCACATGATGCCAAGCCGTTCAAGCAGAAGCTTAGGAAAGTCCATCCAACAGTCACATTAATTGTGAAAGAAGAGCTGCAAAAGTTATTGGATGTACACTTCATAGTACCAATCGATTATCCTGAATGGCTTTCAAACATGGTACCCATTCGTAAACCGAATGGGGGGATACGCGTATGCACTGATTTTTGAGATTTAAACAAAGCATGTCCCAAGGATGATTTTCCTTTGCCAAATATTGATCAATTAGTAGACTCATGTGCGGGTCATGAAATGCTTTCCTTAATGGATGGTTTCTTTGGATACAACCAAATTCGGATTAATCCCGAAGATCAACATAAAACAACATTTACAATGCCTTGGGGGACATTCTGCTACAGAGTGATGCCTTTTGGGTTAAAGAATGTAGGAGCTACATATCAGCGTGCCATGACGTACATATTTCATGATTATATGCATAAGATAATCGAAGATTATGTAGATGATCTTATTGCTAAATCAAAAATGCGTCTTGAACACATAGATGTGCTAGAAAAAGCATTTGATCGATTGATAGAACATAAGGTAAGGTTAAATCCTAAGAAGTGTGTATTTGGTGTCACATCAAGAAAACTTCTAGGATTCATTGTTTCCAAGCGAGGCATTGAAGTAGACCCAAGCAAGGTAAAAGCAATATTAGAAATGTCACCTCCCAAAAACTTGAAAGAGTTGCGAAGCTTGCAAGGAAAAGTTCAATCTATTCGATGATTCATCGTGCAACTCTCAGATAAATGCAGGCCTTTTAACCGCCTGTTACAAAAAGGAGTGATATTTTCTTGGACAACTGAATGTCAGGAGGCATTTGATGATATAAAGAAATATCTGGCCTCACCGCCAGTTCTTACGCCACCTAAAATAGGAGTCCCATTTCACCTATACATTTTTGCAACAGATTTTGCTTTAGGGACAATGCTTGCACAAAAGAATGAGAAAAATAAAGAGCAAGCAGTTTATTACATCAGTCGAACATTGGTAAGTTACGAAACAAGATATGCTTATGTCGAAAAGTTATGCTTAGCAGTGGTTTTCGCCACTAAGAAACTTAGACATTACATGCTAAGCAATACCACCTATGTTATAGCTAGAGAAAACCCTCTGCGATACATGATGACTCACACTTACAACAACACCCGCACTGCTAAATGGATAATGCTTTTAACAGAATTTGACCTCGAATTCACAAGTCAAAAATCCATAAAAGGGCAAGTGATAGCTGATCAATTAGTGGAAGCTCCACTACACAATGATAGACCATTAATAATTGAGCTTCCCGATGATTCAATATTTTCTATCATAGAACAAGAAGAAGTAGTTTCACCTGAGGATGAAGCAGATATGACAATGTTCTTTGATGGATCCAAGTGCAAAAAAGGGCAAGGTGCAGGAGTTGTGTTTTACACACCTGAGGGAATACCCATTCCTTTATCATTCAAACTCGACTTCACATGCACTAACAATAATGCAGAGTATGAAGCCTTAATACTAGGTCTTCAATCAACTATAGCAATGGGAATAAAAATATTAAGCATTTTTGGTGATTCTCAATTGGTTGTCTACCAAATAAAAGGAGAATACCAATGTAAAGAACCAATCTTAAAGAAATACCATGAAGTAGCAATACAGTTGCTAGGAAAATTTGACTGGTACGAAATTAGTAACTTGCCACGATCGACAAATAGATTTGTGGATGCAATGGCTTCCTTGGGATCTCTCATCCCTAAAAATGAACATGGAGAATTGCAATCGTTAATCATAACAATAGTGTCCAAACCATCAATTAAAAGAGCAGAATCTATAGGTGAGAAGAATGTTTGTTTGATACATGTTGAACCTTACAATTCTTACCTTGATGAGATAAAAGACTTTCTCAAGTCAGGCACACTACCAATAGAAATGACACGAACTGCAAAAAGAACATTCAAACAAAGAGCCATCCGTTTCACTTTACTTGGAGATGTGTTATATAAACGTAGTTATGATGGAATATTACTACGATGTTTAAATCCAATTGAAGCAGAAAGAGCAATATCAGAAGCCCACGATGGTACTTGTGGTGGTCACTTCAATGGAATGGCAATTGCAAAAAGAATATTGCGCATGGGATACTATTGGCCGACAATGGAGAATGACTATTGCAAATATGTCAAAAGATGCCAAAAGTGCCAACATCATGCAAACTTGACCCATGTGCCATCACAAAATTTGCAACCCATTCAAATTTTGTGGCCCTTTTCACAATGGGGCCTTGACTTGATCGGTAAAATAACACCTGCTTCATCAGGACAACATAAATTCATCATAACCGCTATAGAATACTTCACAAAATGGGTGGAAGCAATTCCAATGACAACTACGACTGGACCTCGAATAGCGGAGTTTATACTTCAGCATATTATCTATCATTTTGGAATACCCTCAAAAATAATTTTTGATAATGGAAAGTCATTTAAGAATAAGGATGTTAGAGCATTGTGCAACAAATTCAAAATTCTACATAGTTTCTCAACACCTTATTACCCACAAGCAAACGGGCAAGCTGAAGCAACCAACAAGATAGTCATATCTATTCTCAAGAAATTGGTAAAATATAATCATCGAGATTGGCATACTCACCTCCCTTTAGCACTATGGGCTTACAGAACAAGCATAAGAATGCCAATGGGAGCAACGCCATTTTCACTAGTTTATGGTGCAGAAGCGATATTACCATTAGAGCTCGAGATACCATCCTTGCGAATCGAGATACAAGAATTCATGGATGATGATACAACTAGACAAGCGCGTCTTGACCAATTGACAATTATTGATGAGAAACGTATCAATGCTCTAGAACATTTACGAGTATATCAAGATAGAGTCAAGCGCGCTTACAACACAAAAGTCCATCCTCACGAATTTCAAGTGGGGGACCTAGTGCTCAAAGAAAATCAACAAAATACCAATGCTTTACCGCACTTAAGGGATAAATTTGCAGCAAATTGGTTGGGCCCATATATAGTAAAGCAAAATTTGGGACAAGGAACGTACAGACTTTCCAATTTAGAAGGGAAATTGGAGCCAGAACCACTGAACATTATGCACCTAAAGGCATTTTATGCATAAAACGACTTGCAATATATGTATATATATGTACATGGCTAAAAAATAAATAAATAAACAAAAGATTTCATTTTACAATTTTGCATGCATTTCACATTGTAAATAGACATATTTTAAATTACATTTTTCATATGGCATTTGCATTTCAATTATATGTTCATACACAAAAAAAAAATATAGTTGCATCCATCCCATCCCTTGCTCAGTAATCTTTAATAGTGGTGATGATAAGACCAAGAAAACAAGTTCCAAGAGTTGGGGGTATTCAACTAAAGATTCTTTACAACTCACAAATCATACACATCATATATGATACATCATACAATTTGCAGTCACTCAAAAATGTCTAGTGAAAAACCAAACTTCATGAAGTGTCCAATTTTCTTTAGGACCAAAGCACTTTCACCACATTAAGAAAATCTTGAGTATGGTAGATTGACCCAAAAGGAACCAAATACACTTTTACAAATCTTAAAACATCTTGAATGATAGAAAGATAACGCCAATTTGGGTAAACCTCAAAGCAAAAAAGTAAAATTCTTCGCTTACCCTATCACGCAACATAGTCCAAAAACAAAAATAGTGGTTATCACCACTACCATAGTGAAACAACAAATATAAATAAATGTAGAGTAGTAAGGATAGGGTCACATTCTCATCATACTTCGGTTGAGAATCCGATTCCCCAAAACTCTATACAAAAATAATTAACAACACACACCACAGATCTCTAAAGCTGAAAAGATCGTACTATGTTCCCCTCAGAAAGTTATGTAGTCATCACAAAGGCTTAAAGATCAAATCATTGGACTATGGAGTGAGCCTCCACCGGGGCTATAGACGCTTGACTGGCAGTGGAGTAAACTCATGCGGGGCGACATGTCTCTCTCTCAAGGAAGAGACCTCTGAACGCACATACGGGTAAGCTAGCCAAAAGGGAAACCCAAAAAGGTACCATCCAAAATTACTCAAGATGGGGCAATAAACATCACAATCACATGCACTGGTTCTGGATTGCTTAGGGTCATCGACACGCAAGATTTAGTAAATGAACTTCACTTGCACACAATATGGTCCTAAAGAAAGTAAGATAACATCAAGAAAAATGGTTAACATTACTAGCTTCTTTGAGTATTTGAGAATACTTTTAGTTACATATCAAAAACCAAATCATAATCCATATCACCATCCACATACCATGTATACATACCACATACATCACCACAAAGAATAATCAAGTGGGATACCCCCAATTGCAAATATGAACGAGTAAAGGTCAAATACTCCGAGCTAAAAAATATTACACGAGCAACATGCATACCATCATTTAGTTACATGAATAAAAATCAAATGCATTTTACAAGTTCAGTTGCATTCATTATCATAGCAATAACATAGAAATATTAGATTGCATTATATAAACATTGCAAAGCATAAACAAGAAGAATACATATACAAATAACACATGTGAATACCGAAATAAATGCCATGTATATATATATATACGAAAGTCTACAAAGTACAAAATGCTCGAAGGTAGTATACATCGGAGCACTGAGGCTCATACTAAGATAAAATATACAAAAAACAAAAATAAGGCAATACAACAACTAGCTAGTGCCAGCAGGATCCCTCCGTGGACCCTACGCTGTAGAAGCCCCGTGAGAGCTAGAAGTACGATGAGTCCTATGACTCATCTCAGTCCCTCGGGTAGCAGTGGTAGCAGATGATGAAGGAGGAACAGGTAAAGGAATCTGATGCTCATGAAGAATGTTCTCCAACATCTCGATGTAGACAGCCTACTTACGTAAGCTCCTCAAATCAGCACCCTGGTGAGCGACCCTCTGAGAAATCTCTGCTCGTAGAGATGCAATAGTCGAAGTAGAATCATCACCTCTAGAACCTGACTGCAACCGAGAAAGCTCACCCTGTAAATGGGTAATCTCACCACCAAGTCTGGTGATCTCTGCATCCTTAGCAACAGAGCGCTGCTAGGTCCAACCCATAACCCATCCACCTCAGCCTGAAGATGAGTCACCTCACCCTGATACCATGCTAACTCGACCTTCACTCGACCCAACTCCAAATCTAGGCTATCTCGCTCAGCCTGGAGAATCCCCCACTCCTCCTCTGACCATCGAGGAGGTGCACCCTCATCATCATCGCCACCACCCTCCTCAAGCTAAACATCCATACCCATGTCAGCTCTCGAAGAGCTACCACGTCGATGCTTCATCGACCAAGGAACCCATCCACCCACATCTACATCATCACCACTCCCATCATCATCTACGATGACACTAGGAGTCCATAGAGGCTGACTCACAAACCATGCATCATACTCAGCAGTCATGCCAACATCATCCAAGTCAAGCACCTCCAAGTTAGAGTCATCAGTAGGATCATCGACTCACCAAAATTCAAGAGCAACAGGCAACCCCAACTCATCACCCCATCGCCTATACGTAACAGGTGCATCAAGAACATCCTGAACAAGCCCAAACTACCGTAGTACATGAGAGAACTAGATAAACTCCATATCCCTCAAATGGGCACCAACAACCCATCATCCCCGCCTAACGCGACGAAGCTCTACTGCATCCATCACCCAATCCAAACCCCTCCAAGGCCGCCAACACATCAAGTCCCTAGTCAAAGAACTCAAGATATCTCTGAACTCTGAAGCACTCACAATAGATCGACTGACCTCCTCACTGAGTAACCATCTGTATGCCTGGGGAGAAGTGGCATCCACGCCACAAGGTAAACCAACAGGGTGACCAATGATAATATGCTCCCAACACCAAATCTGGAGCAACAAACTGCAGCCCAAGCCCTTGCGCCCATGCCTCTTCACCTCATAGAGCTCACTGTAAACCTCGTAGAGAAGAGCGGGAGCCTAGGCTAACCGACGAGGATCAACTATCAAATCCAGAACAATAGGCACCTGGTTCCATGGGATCCTCGATCCCATGGAATTGGGCAACAACATGTTGCTCAATATGTACATCATAAAGATAGGTAATGCACCCAAGCTACCAGCTATAAAGAGATCCAAATATGCAATGTCACCCTACTGCAATCAATGTCCCACATCTCACCAAACAAAGGGAACATGGCCTCCTTCTTGTCGAGGCCAACTCGAACGGTAGGACCCTCGATAGGAACATGAAAGATACGATAGATATCCTCGAGAGTGATAGTCAGCTCCCTTATTGGGAGCTGAAATGTCCCCTATCTAGATCCCAACGCTCAACAAGTGCCGAAAGGAGATCCTCATCAGCTCGAACGATACCTAACCGCCCACAACCGTCTAAACCAATGGTCTAAAGTAGAGTCCAATCATCATCAGAAAGTGCTTTTCGCACTTTTCGAATGGTCCTCGACCACCTATGCCGAGCATCAAGAAGCTTAACTTGAAAAGAAAACATATAAAAAAAAAAATTAGCACAACATGCTAGAAATAAAACAAAAACTCTAACCTGAGTAATAAAAACAAAAAAAAAACATAGTAATAAAAAGCAAACAATAATAATTTACCACCCCCTTAATTATCAAACAAGCAAAACAAATGCAAAACAAAAAAATAAAGGCCAAATCGCCTAACCTCGCAAACCAACCACCAACTTCCGCTCCAAACGAGCCACCACCACCGCTCCTCTCGCCAACCTCCATCTCACTCATCACTTCAACCAATAAACCAATGACAACTGCGGAATGATTTTGAAAATGACACACCTATAAATAGCCCTTTAGCGCAAAAAACCGCTCCCGCTTTTCCGCATGGCGAAAACGCAAACCCGCATTTTAAAGCGCAAAACGCGAAAACGCGGTTTCATAAACGAAAACGCAAATCCGCATTTTTTGCCAACATAACCGCAAGTCAGTGGTTTCAAAAAAAATGCAATCCACCTAATCATCTGGAGTGAAACTCGTATCTAGTGGATTATCCTATACACCTTGCGGTTGCAGCGACTAGCAAACCATGCAATCCGGTTGGATGGGTAAATCACCATAAGGAAACTCATTCAGATATCACAACAAACAACAATGAATCAAGTCGGGTAGGTCCCTAAATCTATGAGCTTAAATGTGTTCTAAAATAGATTTGCCAAGGTAATCCTACAACACCTTCCGTTGGGTCAAAAGCGGAACAACAAACAACAATTTGGTAATAATCAAAAACCGCTTGAGCATCAAATCCTCGACGATTGGTTCCTTAAACCCATCATTTGGAAGGAATTGCTAAAGTCATAGTGGACGAAAACTCAAAGAGTGGTCAGATTTTTACCATGTATTCTACACATTAATGAAACCAAAAGCAAAATTGCAAGAACACAAATAATCCCAAGCTTGGGGCACCAAGAAATCAAGACAAAATTCATTAACAATATCAACATCATTCAATAAACAACCCAATTTCAACATCCGTATTTCGTCAATTGACTTATGGGTGTCAACCTTTACCCAATCGTCAATTGAGGGGGTAAGCAAACAAATCAAAAATTTTAAATTCATTCATTCTGTGTGTCAAAGAGAAATGAACCCATTCGTCCAATAAAGTTAGATGTCATTAGTTTTTGCACCGCATTGTGTTGTACACAACGCAGTACAAAAAGGGGCAACTGTAGACACCAAAATCTAGCACCCTTTAGTTCACATTCACCACCTCACCATCAAATCCTGCATAATAAAGATATATGCCTAAGTTCTAACTTAGGGATATAAAATCCTGCACATCATTATATTTTCCTAATTTATTTAATTAGGAAAATCACCCTAGGATACCTTGTCCACCCATTGGACATGTGTCCTGGACACTTCATCCAACATCCATGCCACATCTTACCCACTCCTGTCCCCTTTGTCCTTGCACATGAGACAGATTCCCAACACCCATGCCACAACTCCTTTGTTGTTGTCCCCTTGTCCCTTCACATAAAACAACATCCCACATCCCACTCCACTTGGAGCCACATCACCCTAGTTAAGTGAGCCACCACTGAGTGACTCACTGTAATCGCCCCTTCCACCTGGTAGTTCAGGTTTACCACTTGGCAAGTCGGGCTTGCCACCTCACATTCCCCTCCAAAGCCCTAGGAAGCCTATAAAGGCACCATCAATCCACCAAACAAAGGGAGCTGAATTTGCATACCGACAGTCGCCGAAATACATCCAGACCCGACGAGAAACTGAGAGCGCGAGCTCGAATCCGATCATTGGCACGTATCCCGAGGTGACCTGTCATCTCAACCGAAACCGCTCGCCCATGGTTTTACAGTCAAAAATGCGCATCCACGGTTTCACAACCGTAGGTCCGCGGTTTCCAACCCGCAACCGCGTTCCCGCGGTTCCACAGTCCCGAACAGGTTTTATCAACAGAGATCAGTAAATCATCAACTTGTTAGCAAGGCATTTTTAGTTAGTGTTTCTGTGTTTCCTGCAAGCATTCCTTTCGAGGGTTTTTTATTTGCATTCTTTACAGTCATTCATACAGGTGCTATTAACCCTTGTTTGGTTTCCATGTGTGTAGGAGATAGGTATTTGAAGAGCTATTGAAGCTAGGAGTGGCCCCTACATCGGATACCAAAGCCCACTCACCCCTTGAAGCTATAACAGAGGAACGAAGAACACCGCATCCTGTAGAAGAGCCAGAATATTTCCTCTCTTCTATCAAAACATTGTATCTCCGAGAGAGAAGGAAGCATTGTAACTTTACCCCCAACACATTTGGGGCAAAATCCAAAATCATTGTAACCTTGTATCAAATCTAATACAAAAGGGATTATTTTTGGCAATTCTTATTTCTTTCCTGTATTCATTTTATTTTGTGTTCAGTTCTTTGGTTACAATTGAAAACAAGCATCTTGAAATCATCACCTGAAAACAAGCATCTAAATGCTTATGGAAATCCCCATAGTCACTTTACTCACCCACTTCTACCTCAATGTAAAAAATAATTATTAGCCCTTTAATTCTACCTTGGTGACAAGAAATTAGACCTACACGAAGGTAAGGGATATCATTTTTACTCCTTAAATAGACATGTAGATAAGGGGTGGGTGGCATGCAAATTTTAAGAGAGACATGGGAGAAAATTGGGAGAAATAAGAGAGACAAACAACAAGGAGAAATGGAAAATACAAAGGTGGAAGAGTTCTCTTGGAAGGGAAAGGAAAACCTAAAATTGTAAGCTAAGGAAGGAGGTAGGCATTCCTGGACTAAATTAGACAAGCCCATAATAATAATCAATGCTATTAAAGTAGGAAGGAGGTACACATTCCTTGGAGTTTGACTTGGAGGCCCTTAAGAGTCCCTTGATTCTAGCCAAAGGAAGGATCAAGAATTTGGGTGGAGTGTCAGTTTCACCTAGAGGAATTAGAGGTGGGCATGCCAGACATTCCAAATGCCTATCTACAAAGTCTACCCAGGTTGAATCCTCTCTTATTACTATGGAGATGTCGAACCCCAAGGATCTGTCTCCTATAAAGAAAAAGGTAAATTTTTGATGGAGTCGATTGATGTTCATGAGGACTCTCCCATGCTAGATCCTGAGTCCTCCAATTTCATGTAATTCCTTAGTAAGTTGGGTGAGAAGCACCAAGCTTTGAAAGGTTCACTTCATGTGGCCATCTCATTTATCAAGGAAATATAAAGCATGACTCAAAATCAACACGGTGATATGAGAACCCCCATTAAGGAAGTAGGAAACCCTGGGAAGTCATCTTCCAAGCCATAGCTATTTTCTCTTCTTGGGTTTTTCTAGGTTCCTTCTATGTAGGATGGTGGTCCTGCTTTTGTTTCCTTGCAGGTTTTGATTCTCCGTTCGGTGGTGGTTTTGGGTGTTCAAATGGTTTTGTTTTGGTTGTTTGTTGTTCTAGTTGGGTCAAATCTTTGAGTTAGAGTATCTTGGGTTGTGCCTTGGGCTCTTCAAATTTCTCTTTGTAATAAGGCTTGGGGATCCTTTCAAAACCCCTTCTTTTATCTACTCAAAAACAAAGTTGGAATAATAATTTGCTCCTATATTGTATCCCTATGTTGGGTCATGTGGAATAAGTGTGTTAAAATCCCCACTATGGTGTGCCTATATTAGATTAGGTAGAATGTGTATGTCAATAGAAACTATCAATACATGCATGTGTGGGAAAGTTCCCTTTGTTCAAAAAATATGGAAGGCTAAAATATTTTATACATTAAAAATTGTAGAACACATGTATTTGAGTTTCAAACATGGGGTTAGGTTGAAGGGTAGCTTGGGGTTACTAGATATTTTTGGAGTATATTACATTATTTGGTATATGCTAATGTAACCCCATGGTACCTTCATGGTACATATTTTAAATATTAGATTATATTTGAGTCTTAGTTTAAAGTGTGAGTAATATTTTATGTAATGTTGTAATGTGTAGGAAATGCACAAGTGTTATGTAAGTGTGTATGTGCAGGAAATGCACAAGTGTCATGTGAGTGAGTGTGCAAGTGTAATGAGAGTCTATGTGCACAAGTGTCTTATATGTAAGAGTGCAAATATATAATATAAATATGTGCACAAGTGTCTTAGGTTAGAGTGTGCAAAGTGAAGATCAAGAGTCATGTCTATGTGTGCATACAATATAGAGTCGTGTTCATCAAGTATGCAAGTGTCATATAGAGAAGCCAAGAGTCATGAGACTTGGCATATGGAAAAGAATAGTCAAGTATCCAAAGAGTCATTCTACTATGGCTATATATTACTCCATAAAGGAAGATCAATGTATCCAATTATCCAAGTATCAAAGTATATGTGTGTCAAGTATTATATTTGTAAGATAAAGTGGAGTAATAAAGACTACATACATTTTGAGCAATTAATATTGTAAGTTGTGCTACATGCTTTGTACATGTATGATTGAGGCAATTTACATGCATATTGTTGTTTATTAGTGGATGCTATTTTATATATTAAAAACCTTGATATACATATTAGTTTGCTCATATTATTCTACTTACATCATACATATTAGTTTACTCATATTATTCTACTTACATCATTATCTTGATCTTATTGTATTGTGTCTATATTATATTTGATCCTATGGAATTTATCCTATGAGTTTTATGTTAGTATTAAGGTTTAAAAATGCCATCGGTGTTATCAAAGCTACTATAAGTAATTTCTTGCATATGTTGAATTTATTTAGATAAATACAAAAATCAATTTTGTCTAGTTTGATAAAATTGAATTAGTTTTTGTCTACTATAAAGGGAGTTAGACCTAGAATCTATTGTAAGGACACAATAAATTAAAAGGCTAGAGTTTTTCCACGATTGAAGAATAACTAGTGAAGACCAAGCTATAGAGTTTCCATGATTGAAGAATAATCGAAAAATACCAAGACTCAACTATAGAGTCTTTCCACGGTTGAAGAATAATCGGTGAAGACCAAGACTCAACTATAGAGTCTTTCCACAATTGAAGAATAACCAGTGAAGACCAAGACTCAACTATAGAGTCTTTCCACGATTGAAGTATATATAGTGAAGACAAGGACTCATCTATATTAAAAGACATATAAAATTTAATATTGTTGATCATTTCAGGGATAACCGACCCTTGATATCATATATAGAAATATTTTAGGGATAAATATTTCTCAACAATAATTTCTATCAACTTAGAAGGAAGTTACAAAATTTGGAACAATCAAGTCATCTTGATTATGATTGAGACATTAGAGAAATTCAACATTACCTTGGCATTAGAGGTTTGAGCTCTTAAGTGTGACCTAAGACATTTGCAACATATATTGATCATCATAAGTGTGAGAAGCTTCCTACAACAAATAGAGAAGAATTTTATCTTCTAAGTGCAAGAGAAAGTAGAAAAGGAGAAGGATATATCAAGGACTGATATATCTATCTTAAAGTAAGTTTTCATCAAGTAGAGATTAATTAAAGTTGTAAAATATTGAAGTTTTAGGTCATAAAGAAATTGACCTTGATATAGAGGATTCGGGTCTTGAAGACAGACCTTGACATAAGATATAGAAGATTTAGATCTTGAAGACATACCTTGACATAAGAGGAATTATTTTAGGTCTTGAAGATAGACCTTGACCTAGGTGTTGTAGGTGAGTTAGAGAGGAGAGGGCAATCCTCCAAGAGAGGTCCTAGGTTCGAACCTCCACCCTACCAAAAAGTTGAATTGGGCACCCAAAATCCAATTGATAATTTTGGTGTGGGCAGGATCGGGCGTGACTCTCGAGTGACTTTGATGGTGTAGAACCCCTTGGTCATGGTCTCTCAGGCCAAAGGGATTATTTCAGGTTTTGAAGAGAGACCTTGACATTGGCAATAAGAAGACAAATATAAAAGAGCAACAAGAAAGTAGATTTAGATAGACTCAAGTCATATTGACCTTGATGAAGATTCAAGATACATGAAGGCTTGATAGAGGTAACCATAGAAAGGACAAGATACAATGATCATTGAAGATACAATGGTTTCTTAGAAAGTAAATAAGTTCATCAAAGTGCAAGGAGAAATTGATTATTGAATAACATACCCAAGTTCTAAATAGTGCAAGCACAATACCATTCAACTCTTAAAGGAGCTTAATAGGTGTAGTAACAAATATGGAAAACATTATTTTAGATGCCAAAGGATAGAAAAGAAGAAAGAATTAGTCAAGCAGTAGAAGAAAAGATCAAACAAGTCATTCGAAAGAGTGACAATGGAGTAAAATGATAACAACAAGGCTATAACGGAGTAGAATGATGTTGGACTGGTAGAAAACAACTAGATGAAGAATCTAACGTCTAGCAACATAACAAAGTAGATCATTCTAATAGTGCAAACTTTGCGCATACGATATGATATGAACATAGGCACATCCTCATCATAATAGCAAAGTGATACGCATATATGAATTTAGCCACATCCTCATCTGAATAAGCAAGCTTTGGAGTGCAACATCGAGCCTTGGAATGCAGATCATCAATGACCTGTGAGAGAAGTTGAATCGTTGGAAGGTGAATGTGTAAGGAAGGAAGGTAAAACACTAAGTAAAGAGTTTCTAAAATTAAGCAAATTCAATCAATTACATCAAGTGATATATCTATGGATTAAGTCAGGTGCGCCAAGTAGAAATGCCTTAGGAGAAAGTTATTCAACGGAAGCAACACTCAAGCGATATGTCTATAAGGTAGCTAAAGTTGTTGGTGCAACATATGGGTGTTATAATATGAAATACCTCATTTCTCATGCAAACACACAAGTGAAAAAAGGTAATCCTCTCATGCAAGCTTGAAAGAAACATCAAGGCAAGTTAGAAAGTGCCAAACACATGCACAAAGCAAATGCAGTAGAAACATTCACATGCAATAGAGTTAAGGTTAGGTTTTTTAATTTATAAAGTTCATTTATATTTGACCAATAAGCTAAGTTAATTTGAATATTGGAGAGATAAGTGAAGATTATTAATTACTTTATATTATTGCTTATTTTGGAGAAATAAGTATATTTAAGATTTTGGAGTAATGAGGTTTATTTTTAGATATAGTTGTGAAATCATTTTTAGTTGAAGTTTCGTTGGAGTGATAAGGTGTTTAGTTTGAATATTTAAGTTTTTTTTTTTAATATTTTTAAGGTTTGGAGTGATAAGGTTTGTTTAGAGTAATTTAGTTTTTTGATAAATTAAAGTTATTTTTGGAGTTATAAGGTTTTTCGATTTGTTAGATAAATTTCTAAATTTGAAGTTAAATTAATTTAATTTTTATTAAAATAAAATATTATTGAATATTTGCTATTTTAGTTATTTGGGAGTTAAAAAGTATTCAACTTCTAACTTAGGAAAACAAAAGTATTCAAATTAATTTTCTTAGTTTCTACAATCTAGAGAGATATAAGGATTA
The DNA here is from genome assembly GCA_028583015.1 of Wollemia nobilis. NCBI lineage: Eukaryota > Viridiplantae > Streptophyta > Pinopsida > Araucariales > Araucariaceae > Wollemia > Wollemia nobilis. Next base: position 20,959,770 of record JAQPPZ010000521.1, read on the forward strand.
CTACTTCATAGAATTTAAGTTTAGAAACTCTGGAATTCTTGATACTTAGGAGTTATAAGGTTGCCAACTTCAAAAAATACAAAACAAGTGGATAAGTTATCAAGATAAACTTTTCAACGTAGAAGACATTATCAAGATATAAAACCATATTTATCAAAAGGAAAAGTTCAAGAACAAAATATGTTTAATGAACAACATTATATTCTTCAAAACTCTTGTCCATAATGCAAAATAGTCTCAAGTAAATCCAATCAAGTGATTCAAACAGAAAAATATCTTTGGTATATAGACTCAGGTGCTAGTCATCATATGATTGGTAATTTGCAATGGTTTGATTTTTTAGAAGTCAAAGATAATTTCTATTTGAAGATTGCTAATGATAAGAGGTACCTAGTTCATGGAAGTGATAGTGTAACACCTAGTGCACCATTTTCAAATTTTGTATTGAAATATGTTATGTATGTTCCAGGAATTTCAACCAATATCATTTTATTTACCAGATTGGTTGAAAGTGGAATATCAATTGATTTCAAATGTATAAATGAACACAATAAATGCATTATCAAAACATAAAATATAACAGAGGCTAATGATAAATTAAGAAAGGGATATATGCTTTAGATTCAATTGTTTTTTCTCAAGATCTTATCGTATTTCAACATAACATAATTGAATGTTCTGAAAGATAAAATACAAGAAATGGGATTCATGAACCTTTCTATCAACGTAAGCATTGGGTGAATCCAAAGTTCAAGATGATGAAACAAATCCAAAGAAAGTAGATCACATGCATTGGAAAGTCACTTGAATATTGAAGACCATGATTGAAGACTAAAGTCTTCAATAACCAAATAATGTAATATAGGGGGGTGTTGGAGTATATTACATTATTTGGTACATGCTAATGTACCCCCATGGTACCTTCATGGTACATCTTGTAAATATTATATTAGGGTTGAGTCTTAGTTTAGAGTGTGAGTAATATTTTATGTAATGTTATAATATGCAAGAAATGCACAAGTGTTATATAAGTGTGTATGTGCAAGAAATGCACAAGTGTCATGTGAGTGAGTGTGCAAGTGTAATGAGATTCTATGTGCATAAGTTTCTTATATGTAAGAGTGCAAATATGTAATGTAAATATGTGCATAAGTGTCTTAGGTTAGAGTGTACAAAGTGAAGGTCAAGAGTCATGTCTATATGTGCATACAATATAGATTCATGTGTTCATCAAGTATGCAAGTGTCATATAGAGAAGCCAAGAGTCATGAGACTTGGCATATGGAAAGGAATAGTCAAGTATCCAAAGAGTCATTCTACTATGGCTATATAGTACTCCATAGAGGAAGATCAATGTATCCAATTATCCAAGTATCAAAGTATTTGTGTGTCAAGTATCATATCTATAAGAGAAAGTGGAGTAATAAAGATTGCATACATTTTGAGCAATTAATATTGTAAGTTATGCTACATGCTTTGTACATGTATGATTCAAGCTATTTACGTTTATATTGTTATTTATTAGTTTTTATTTGACATATTATAAGCCTTGATATACATATTAGTTTGCTCATATTATTGTACTTACATCATTATCCTGATCTTATTGTATTGTGGCTATATTATATTTAATCCTACAGAATTTATCCGATGAGTTTAATGTTGGTATTAAGTCTTAAAAAGTCATCAGATATCAATATGGAATAAATTAATAGCTTATCCATGCCAAATGGTGTAGGAGAGGAGTGGGGGGAGACTCCTATAAGTCAATGTAAAGAAATTGTGACTTCTTTGAGATTGGATAAGGAGGAATTTATATCAAAGCGAGTTCTTTGAAGATGGATGAGATTGTTATATGTTTGTGTGGCCTAGAGGGAGACAGGGTGATAAAACCTTGCTTAAATTTTGGTCATACCAATATAGTTGTAGTAATTAGAGAAGTCATTCAACCATTCAACCATAAAATAAGAATGACCTTCTATGATAAAGCAAAAAGGGTTTGTGTTTTCTAGTGCATATAATATTATTAAAAGTTATAAGTCTATGTAATAATTAGTTTGTATTCATCTGATTGTAAGTCTTGTTTTATTAGGAATCATTTATTTTGTATATTCATGCTGGTAATTTGTATGATAGAGTTCTTTAGAAGCTTAGGTGATAAGCCAATTTTTTTATACAAATTTGAATTTGTTTTAGGAGTATAAAGAAAATAAATGAATGGTCATGTAGCTATCTTACACATTTTAATATAGTGATCATGAAAATATCATTTGATAATTTCCTTGAATGTATAAATATATTAGAAGTAAAAATGGTTTAATTGCATGTTGTAAATGAATAAAGGTAGAAATTACACTTGGCTCTAGAGTTTGGCTAGACCTGTGAATTACTCTTATGAGTTGGTGATAGTAATTTTATGCCTAAATGCTTGAAAAGATGAGAGTAGCCTAGATCAAATGGTAACCAAAAAGCATAATGTCATTTGTGTGTTCATGCTTTATAAATGAATTTGAGTCTATCCAATTTGAAAATTACCTCACTAGACCCAATTTATCTTCTTGAACTAGCCTTGAATACTTTTCTAATTTTGTTCATAGATAAAAAAAATATCTTGTAGAAGTCTTTACTTAGCCCTAGGTTTATCTATTGGAAAAAATACTAATTTTGCTTTAGTTCAAAGATACCCTTATCAAAGTGATAAGGATGATTTTATTTATGGTAGTTTTGGACCCCCTTGCTCCATCAAACTTCAAAGCATTATTTACATCGATGATGAATGTATAACAAATTGGCTAAAGTTCATTCTCAAGTTTAGAACTTGGGTATCATTCGAGAGAACTTGTCACTTAGGCCTTAAAATTTGGACTTCAATTTTGGTACTTTGACCTTCAATACTTTGATCTTCAAAATTTAGAGCATTGATGATGTTAGTAGTGAACATTGTCTACTCAACTAAAGTTCATACCCAAGTTCAAAACACGAGTATAGTATGAGCAAAATCATCACTTAGGCCTTTGAACTTTGAATTTCAACTTTTATCCATTGGTATTTGACACTTCAATATTTAAACTCCATATCATTAATGACACCAATGATGAGTGTTTATCTTCTCACCCAAGTTTAGTACTTTGATACCATCCAAATGAGCATGCCACTTACGTTTTTGAATGTAACACTTCCACTTTTATCTTTCAACCTTTGATGCTTTGGTTGTTAAAATTCAATTTTAGATGGTAATACAATAAATGCAAGGTTATCCCTATGTTGATTTGACCTAAATATTTACAACTATAAAATTTTAAAGTAAGTCATTTTAAAATTTGTTGTTTATGTACCCTTGGATAGATAAGTTTATGGGACTTATCCTATGATTACCTTAAGTAGTTTCACCTCACAAGTTTAAAATAAAAATTAGTGTTAGTGTATGAATGCTTTAATATATCCTTATTGATGGCTTATTAATTTTTATATATAAATAAGATATTAGGTTAAGCCTATAGGTGGAACTAGCCAAGTCAGTGTACAAGGATATTTCTCTTAGCGAGGTTTCAAAATTATAAACTTTTTGGATCCTAAATGATAGATATACAAAATTCTATCTTTTAACTTTGAATCTTTGAGTTTTTGAAACTTAAATTTTGTGTCTTTGGATTTAACCCTCAAATTTTGAGCCTTTGGAATTTGAGCCTTTGAATTTTGATCCTTCATATGCAAATCTTGGATATTTGATTTTTTGTCCTTCAAGTTTTTAGAAGTTTGGAATTTAGACCCATAATTATGTTTGAATACAACTTTACAATTATGTCGAGTATAGGTACACAACTTTAGAATTTGGGTAGCTTTTATGTCTGTTATATATCCACCCTTTAGCCTTACACTTGGATTTCAAAGTTGAAAGTAAACATTAGGAATATAGTTATTTTTAAATAGAGTTATCACCCAAAATTAAACCTAACAAGTTGTAAGTGGGGGATGAGAAACTAGTCCTTGCTTGTGGTCAACTTTGGTTGACTAAAAAAGGAATTTAGTTTAAAGGTCTAATGGTCAATGTACCTCCATATGATTTCTTCTTTAAGTTGAATAGGTCTTATTGAATGAACCTTTCCTTAAACAAGTTTGGATTTTTCCCAATGGGCCTAAACAAGATTGGCTCTAGACCTAGTCATCCATGATACCTAAGTTTTGGAATTGGATAGTGTATAAATGAACCTTCTCTCAAGCATGTTATCTTTGGATGACAAATCATGTTATATTTGGATGACCAAGCATGTTATATTTGTATTACTAAGTTATCTTTTTATGAGTTTATCTTTGCATACAAAGACTCTAATAGTATGGTTGCTTTGGTACCAAAGTGTGGAACATAAATAAAATCCAACTAAAGATTTTTATGTGCAAACATCATCCTTAAGAGAATAAAATTTAGCCATTGTAACCCTAAGATGAATGAGTTTTTTATTGGCAAGTTTGGCTTCATACAAACAAGCATTAGTTGTTAAGATGTTGTTAGTGCCCAATATTAAAACTTGGATAGAGATTGAATGAAGCTTTCTATAAGTGAATGTCAACCTTGTATAAATAAACTATAGCCTTAAGGAACATATGCCTCCTTTGATTAACCATTGTAGTTACCCAAGTTACAACAAGTTTGGTTCATTGAGAGTTAAGGTAAGTGTCATGGATTGAGAATTGTAGAAGACTACCATAGTTGTGGACTTGGTCCAAGTACTGAGAATTTGGAGCTTTAGATTGTTCCAAACCCAAAATTTTATTTTGACCATACTGTGATTGTAAATGTTCTCCTCCATACACAAAAATTATTAAATGTAAATAACACTTTTCTACCACACTTTGCACATGATATTGTTTAAATATACATCCTTGATGTTATAACCACTTGCAAATCTAGTTAAAATTTTAAACATGTTTATTTTAAATAAATTTTTATCCATGTTTTTTGTGCCCAAGAAGGGGTATTACATTTGGTATCAAAGTTTGGTTGTAAAACTCGAGCCTTAGGTTGAATATATTTACCTCATTTGAAGTTCTTAAATTATACTAATCTGATTATAGATGTTGCCCAAGAAGAGAGGATGGATAACTCCTTGTCATCGTGGTAAAACTAATGTTGGAAGGAGAAGAGAAAAAGGAAGAGTAAGATGAAGATGTCATATTAAAAACCTAGAGTATAGTCACTCTATGGAGAAGCAAAGAGAAACCATTATTGAGGACTCTAGAACAAATTATAATGAGGGAACTTCAAGAAATGAATGATTTGATTAAATGGAAGAAGTTCTAAAACCCATTCACAACATAAATATTATTATGATTAACTATTTTCTAGATAATCTAAATGTAGATAAATAACAACAAGAGGAGGAAATTAAAACTAAAAGGGATAGAATAAGAAACCCCGTCATCAACACAATCAAGAAGATGATCAAAGATATATTTTCAAAAGGTTAAAGAATGTAGAACCACCTAATTTCTCTTGGTTGGTTGATGGGAAACTAGGTAAGTATAGGTTTATTGAGATGCAATATTGCTTTAAGATGGATAATTACACCAACTAGGAGAAGGTTAAAATGGTCATTATTTAGTTAGAGGGATCCACAGCCACATGGTGTTATACTATGTAGTTAATAATGAGGTATGGAGACATTGATGTAATCTAGGAATAGTTTGAGATAAGATTTAGAAATAAGTACATATTATAGGTGTACATTCAGTGAAGGATCCAAGAATTCTATAAACCCGATAAGAAAATAATATGGTTATGGAATATGAGTAAAATTTTGTAGAACTCCTAAGATACCTTCAGTTGGAAATGAGGTTATGTAAGTAAATTTATTTTTTTTGGGGTTATGAGTGGCAATATCCTAAATTTTGAGGAGCAATCCTTTAACTTGGTTAGAGGAATATAAAAAAACCTTAGGTATGGAGGATGGACTTTATGGTGCATTATAAGGTCAAGATCAAAATCATTACCAAAGGACTAACAAGTTCCAGGGGTCTACATAAAATCCTCTTTACATTAGTTGTAATTTCCCTCAATGGTAGCAACAATAAGAAAAATATATGCCTCACCAATTCAATAGAGGTTAGGGAAGTTTAAGGAATAAAGACCTCTAGGGTAATCTAGAGGAGGGTTTTATTGGGAAGGTATACCATCAAGACCTCGTGTATTTTCTCAACAAACCCCTAATTTTGAGTTTATGATCCCATAATAGAAATAATTGAATCACTTATAATGCGTAGAGTCTAGGATCTCAAGGAGGATGTTATGTGTGCAAGTCCCTAATTTTATCAGAGATGTTCTTAAGATATATATAAAGTAGAAATAGAAATTAAAAGACAAAAGCAAATTGTTAAAATAAGGAGTAACACATCTGATCAACATTAGGTGTAAGTTACCCAGGTTTTGTAGGTGAGTTGGAGAGGATAAGGTAATCCTCCAAGGGAGGTCCTAGGTTCAAATATCCACCCTACCAAAAAGTTGAATTGGGTACCCAAAATCCAATTGATAATGTTGGTGCGGGCAGGGTTGGGCGTGACTCCTAGGTGACTTTGACGGTGTAGAACCCCCTGGTCATGATCTCTCAGACCAAGGTGACCCCACAAGGGGTTTTTTTCTTAAAAAAAACATTAGTTGTAAGCAGTTATGGAAAACTACCAAGTTGAGCATGGAACTACTATGTTTAAAACTTTAGATAACATTATGGATCGCCAAATATCTATTTTGATCAACCTTTGAGCTTCTACTTCCATTATTAACTCTACTATAGTAGTCAATCTTAGTTTGGTAGAGAAAGAGCTATGTGAGCCTTGACAAGTGGAGATAGCTTTAGGTACTTTCCAATCCATTAAGAGTGATGTAAATAAGTGTGAAGTTAGTTATGAAAATTGGATCATATGTTTATATTTGTTGGTGATACACTTGGGGTCATGTATTATCATTGACATGAATTAACTAAGTAGTCATCAAGAAAAAATTGACTATTACACTAAAAGCGTTAAATGTATCTATGATTTGGGAGAAAATTTATGGATCAAAAGAGTAGTATACCTTGTGTTATTAAGGATGATTTTAGTAATGCAACTCAAATAAAACTTTAGGAAGGGATACCGACTATTTTCTATAATGATTCAATATAATCAAAGTGAGAAGATAAAAATATCCATAGATTTCATCCTAGTACTCAAGGAATTTAGAGATGTTTTTCCTAAGGTGTTACCATATCAACCTCCTACAAAGGAGCTGTTGGAAATATGTTGAATATTTTCCATGTTATTTTGGTTGGGTTAACTATAAAAGATACTACACACTCTTTGTGTATCCTTGTTGGGGTTCCAGTCCAGGTCGAGCCCCAAGCAAGGGTTCGAGGGCGACAACCCCGAATGAAATTTTTAGGATTTCTTAAGCTATTTTTAGATCCATATGGGTTGTTTAGGTTAAATATTTAAACCCATGGTTTTTTGCCCATGGTATTGTAAAACTTGTTCTTGTATTGTTATTATTTAATTGCACTTGCATCAGGGTTTAAACAGAGATGAGAGATAAACATTATTATATTGGAGATAGTTAAGTTTATACAATAGAGATACTACTATGTTGGGTTTTTTCCTATAAGGGTTTTTCAAGTGAAATACTATGTTATATGTGTATCTGTTATCTTCTTCTTTTTTCCTTTGATTCTATATTTACTATTTTTAAAAATTTAGTTTATAGGGGCTTTTTGCTCTTCATTTGGTATCAGATCTAGGTTTATTAGATTTATTTAAGAAGTAAGGGTTTCAACCCTATGATAAATTAACTCTTAGGTGGGAGTCATATGCTAAAGAATCTAGGTGAAGGAAAATGATAAGAAGCACACGGGTAGAGATTGAAAAATTTAATGGATAGAATTTTGAGTTATGGAAACTCAAGATGGAGGATCTATTGGTTGATAGAGATCAATGGATTGCGATCTCAAGAATAAAACCAACATCAATGATAGATGAGGATTGGTTAAATATCAATAGGAAGGCAAGGAGTTCTATCAGATTGTGCTTATCTGATTTGGTATCATTGAATGTATCGACAAAGACCATGATAAAGTTATTATGGGATAAGTCGAGAACTTCGTATCAGATAAAGTTATTGGTAGATAAACTCTTTCTCTATAAGAAGTTGTATTCACTTCAAATGAATAATGATGACTTTGTGGCTGAACATCTAAATGCTTTTAACACTATAGTAAGTCAATTAAACTCTGTTGAAGTAAAAATGGATGAAGAGGAAAAGTATATTACTTTACTTTATTCATTACCTGATTTGTGGGATAACCTAGTTATGGCTATCACCAATACTACTATATTGGAAGTAAAGGATATAGTAGGAATATTGTTATTTAAGGAAATGAGATGAAAATATTTTGAGGATTATCATCAGAAGTATGTATTGGTTATGAGAGGTGGTTCTCAAGAAAGAAGTAAAAATAAATCAAGGGATAAATCTATTGCTCCAAAAAAGAGGAAATGCTAGAAGTGTGGTAATATTGGGCATTATAGAAGAGACTGCAAATCTAAAAAGTTGATAATAGTCATTAATTTGATGAAGGAAATTCTACAAAAATGAAGACCACAAATGAAGATTTGAAAGATTTATTATTAGTTGTAGTGTGCTCAAGTGAATGCCATGACTCATGGTTAATTGACTTAGGTGCTTCCCATATGACTCCTCATAGGGAGGGGTTTTGTGAATATGAAAAGATAAATGGAGGTGAAGTCTTTTTGGGAGATAATTAGACATATAAAATAACAGGTCAAGGAAGAGGTTAAAATATGAAAGGATTAAAACCCTTCTTGGTGTGTTGCATATTCAATATTTGGTAAAAAATCTGATATCCATGAGTAAGATTAATCACACAGGTGTGATTGTGGTATTCAATAAGGATAGCTGCAAGATGGTTCATGGAGTCTTGGTGTTGGCAAGGGGAGTTCATACAAGTTCTCTGTTCATACTTGAGGCTAGCATTGTAAGTATTGATTTCAAAAACTCTTCTGTTGTATAGGAGAATAATACAGTAGAAGCGACTTCGAGTATTCCTGTAGTGAAGACAATGTTATGACATCAACACATGGGGTATATTGGTGAGAAATACCTTCGAATATTAAAAATAAAAGGTATGGTTGAAGGAATTTCTAATTGCCCATTAAATTTTGATTTTTGTGAGCATCGTGTTTTTAGAAAGCAAATTTGAGTCAAGTTTTCTAGTAGTACTACAATATCTAAAGGAATTTTGCATCTAGTTCACAGTGATGTGTTTGGACCTGCAAAAGTACCATTGTTAGGTAAATCTATCTATTTTGTTACATTTATAGATGAATTTTCAAGAAAGACCTGGATATATTTTTTATAGAACAAATATGATATTTTCAATAAATTTAAAGAGTTTAAGGCTCTTGTAGAAAATCAAATAGAGAAAAAGATAAAGGTTTTGAGAAGTGATAATGGTGGTGAGTATTGCTCTAATTAATTTGAGTAGTTTTACAAATATTTTGGAATATAAAGGCAAAAAAAAAACTTCGTAGAATCCACAACATAATGGTGTTGTAGAACGAATGAATAGAACATTAATGGATAAGGCCAGAAGCATGCTAAGTGTTGTAGGGCTAGAAAGGAAATTCTAGACAAAAGTTGTGTTAACTGCTTGTTACCTCATCAATAGATCTCCTACCTCATCTTTGGTGGACAAGACTCCATAGGAAGTGTGGACTGGTAAGAAACCCTCTTTCAGTCATATAAGAGTTTTTGGTTGCAATGCTTATGTGTATTTTCCAAAAGATAAAAGGACTAAGCTAGACTATAAATATAAAAAATAAATATTTATTGGTTATAGTATTGGTGTTAAAGGATATAAGTTGTGGAACCTAGAAACATAAAAGATTGTTTATAGTTGTAATGTAATATTTAGAGAAACAAAAGGGGTTCTGAAACAAGAAATGCAACCAAGCAAAGAACTTGAAATAGTTCAAGTAAAATTGGAATAGGAGGAAGAACCTATGGTAGAACCTGGTGCTACAAAATAACTATAGAGAGAGCCTAAAGAGAACATTTTAGAGGAAGAAGGTGAGGAGGAATTTGAAGATGCAAAACCTAGAACTCCAAGTTTGAGGAGATTAGATCGAGTGAGAAGACTCCCAAAAAGGTATAGCCCTTCAAATATTTATTCTGCATTTAATATATTAGTTACTAATGAAGAATCTAATACTGTAAAGGAGATACTTCAGTCAAGTGAGAATAAGTCTTGGAAAAAGGCTATGGAGGAAGAAATGGAGTCCCTGGATAAAAATAAGACGTGGGACTTGGTGAAATTACCCCCTAGAAGAAAATCGATTGGTTGTAACTGGGTATTCAAGAAGTACAATGTAGAAGGAAAGTTGGAGAAGTACAAGGCTCGCCTGGTAGCAAAAGGATTTTATCAAGTTGGGAGAATTGACTTTGGTGAGATTTTTTCTCTTGTGGCTAAACTAACTTCAATTAGATTTCTCTTGACTATTTCTGTTGCTTTTGATCTTAAAATAGAATAGATGGATGTAAAGACAACATTTCTACATGGTGAATTTGATGAAGACATATATATATATCACAACCAGAATGCTTTAGGGTAAAAGGTAAGGAGGACTTGGTACGCAAGTTGAAAAAGTCTCTTTACGGCTTGAAGCAATCTCTAAGAATGTCAAACCAAAATTTTGATAGGTTTGTTTTGATACTTGGGCTTGGAAAAAGCAAAGCAGATCTGTGTATGTATTTTAAATAAGAAGATGAAAATTTTGTTATCATTGTTGTGTATGTGGATGACACACTATTAATTGGTAACAATAAGGAGATGATAAAGTTGTTAAAATCTTAGTTATCTTCTGAAATTGACATGAAGGATTTAGGTGCTACAAAATTTATTTTGGGTATGGAAATAATAAGGGATCGTGCAAATAGAAAGTTATGGTTAAATCAAAAGAAATATGCTTATTTGATATTACAAAGTTTTAGGATGCATAATTATAAATCGGTATGTACTCCATATCCTATTGGTCAAAAGTTATTTTTTTGAATAGTGTCCTAAAACAGATCAAGAAATTGAAGAAATGCATCATGTTCCTTATTCTAGTGTTGTTGATAGTTTAGTGTATGTAATGGTCTATAGTAGACTTGATATTACACATGTAGTGGGAGTAGTTAGAAAAAATATGTCCAATCTAGGAAAGGAACATTAGACTATTGTGAAGAGGATCTTTAGATACTTGCGTGGAACTTCAAACTATGCTATCTATTACCAAGGAAAATTTGGAGATAGTAATATTGTAAATATATAAGGTTTTGTAGATGCTAACTGACATGGAGATCTGGACAAGAGAAGATCCATGAGTTCTTATGAATTTAGATTATTTGGAGGGGCAATAAGTTGGATGAGTAAAAAGTAATTAGTGGTTGCTTTATCCATAATAGAGGTAGAGTACATTGCAACAACTTATGTCTATAAATAAGTAGTAACCTTACAGAGGTTGTGTTCAACATTTGGTCTTAAGCAAAATATTGTGAGAATTGATAGTGACAACCAGAGTGCAATATTTATGGCCAACAATCCCAATATTCATGATTGTTCAAAATATATTGATATCAAGCACCATTTTGTGAGAGATATGGTTGAAGGGAACTAGGTGATGCTGGAGAAAGTTGATATAGAGAATAATGTTGTTGATTTATTAACAAAGGCTATACCTACTCAAAATATTTCTTGGTGTAGAAGATCTATGGGCATGGTTGCCCTTGACAGTTGAAAATGATAATTTTTGGTCCCTATAGAAAGTATTCAACAAGTGGGAGAATGTTGCAAATACGTTGAATATTTTCCATGTTATCCTAGCGAGGTTAACTCTAAAAGGTACTGGACACTCTTCATGTATCCTCATAAGGGTTCTGGGTTGGGTCAGGCCTTGAGAAAGGGTTCGAGGGTGACAACCCCCGCTAAATTTTTTAGGGTTTCTTAAGTTATTTTTAGACCCATATGGGTTGTTTAGGGTTAACTATTTTAACCTATGGTTTTTTATCCATGGTATTGTAAAATTTGTTCTTTTTCTATTGTTATTTAATTACACTTGTATCAGGGTTTGAAGAGATATGAGAGATTAACATTATTGTATTGGAGATGGTCAAGTTTATACAATAAGGATATATTATTGTGTTAGTTTTTCCTGTAAGGGTTTCCCAGGTGACATACTATGTTATGTGTGTATTTGTTATATTTTTCTTCTTGTTTCTTTTGATTATGTATTTACTATATTTCTAGATTTAGTTTATTAGGGCCTTTTGCTCTTCAGGAGCTAGATTTATCAATAGATATTGTGCCTAGAACCAAAACAATATCCAAGACATCTTACAAGATGATAATTATAGACTAATTGAATTAAAAATACAAATTCAAAAATGGTTAGATAAGGGGTTGATTCACCTTTACGTATCACAATTGGGGTGCCTCTAACTTTCATTAAGAAGAAATATGAGTCAATGATGATTCATATTACTTATAGGTAGTTGCATAAATTCACCATTAAGAATAGGTACCACTTGCCCTGCATCAGAGTTATATTTTATCAAATGTAAGGAATGATGATCATTTCAAAGATTGATCTAAGATCAGGGTATTACCAACTGCACAACAAGGAGGCTAATATCCATAATACAACATTAAAAAATAAGTATGGGCACTATGAGTTCATAATTATCCCTTTTGGTACTAACACATCAATTGTATTTATGAGTTTGATGAACAAAGTGTTTAGCAAGTGATAATTTATTATTGTTTTCTCGATTATACATTGATTTTATTTTATTTAAGAATAAATAGGAACATAAAGAGCATTCGAGATTAGCTCTATAATACCTTAGTGAACAAAAGTTATATGTAAATTTTATAAAATGATCCTTTAAAAAATAAATACAATATTTGGAACACATTATGTTGAGAGAAGGAATATCAATTGATCTCTTGAATATTGAGATCATTCTAGATTAGCCAACCCCTACCAATGTTTTTATTTCTAAAGTTAGAAGTTTTATGGGATTGACAATATATTATTAAAAATTATTTAGTACTTTTCTAGAATAGCTAATTCCATCACATATATAAAGTAAAAGGAGAAGAATTTGATTAGACAGGGAAGTGTAAGGAAATATTTAAAAGTTGAAATAATTTTTACTAGTGCACATATTTTAGATGTACTATCTCCTAACAAATATCTTATAATGTGCACTGATTCTTTCAAAGAACGAATAAGGGGCATCTTGGTTCAAAATGGAAATGCAATTGTATATAAATGATGAAAATTCAAGGATGAAGTAAAATATCTTACACATGACCTTGATATAGATAAAATTGCCCATGCTTTAAAAGTGTGGAGGCATTATTTTTTTGGGAAAAGATTCAAACTAAAGTTGTATCACCAAAGTTTAAGGTATATTTTCACACAACCAAATATAAATGCATGATAACATATATGGATGCAATTCTTATGTAAATATAATTTTAACATCTCCTATATCAAGGGCAAGGAGAATAAGGTCATAGATGTCTTGAGCAGGAGGAGACATGTATGTGTGTCAATGGCAATAATTCTAAGACCTTAAAAATAAACTTAATCATAATATTATAAGAGAACCATAGTACAATGAAGTTAGAGGCACAAACCTTTCTGGAAATCTAAGAAAGGAGAATTATACAAGACATTTCTTTGATGATGATGGGACACTTATATCTCAAGGGCCTTTAAATGTACCATAAAAAAGCAAGATGAGAACTCTAATTTTAAATGAAGCACATAGGTATTGTATGTTGCCCATCCAAGAATGAAAAATATTTATGCTGATATGAGAGAATCATTCTTCTAGTCATGGATGAAAAGAGATCAAGCAGATTTTATGATAATATGCTTAAAATATTGGTAGATAAAGGTAGAATGCCAACATATTATAAGCTTATGATATCCACATAAACTATAAGAATGGAAATTGGATGAGGTTTCCATGGATTTTATTAAATGATTGTCAGTAACTTAGTAGAAGCATGACTCTATTTTTGTGGTTATAAACAAGTTGAGTATGATTACCCATTTTTTGCCAACAAGAAACATATTTGAAGCTAAGGATGTAGATTAACTTTATGTTAAAGAAAGCCTTAGAATTTATGGAGTACCCAAAAATATTAAATCAAACCAAAATTCCTTCTTCACTTCACGCTTTTAGAAATCATTCCAAAATATACTAGGTATTCAATTGTACTTTAATACAACATATCATCCTAATTTAGATGGGTAGATAGAAAGACAATCATATGTTGTGGATGCATGCAATGGACTATGATAACTAGTGGGAGAAGCATTGGTTTAATTTTCTTACAACAATAACTATTATAGTTTTGTTGGAATGCTATCAATTGAAGCATTATATGGAAGACCTTTACAAACACCTATAACTTAGGATTAACTTGAGAATAAGGGTATCATTAAGTCAAAACTATTGTAATATAGGGAGAATCAGATGACCTTAATCGAGCAAAAAATTAAACAAGCCCTAGATAGAAAAAAATATCTTTATTAGAGTTTGATAAAGTGTTTATTAGTGATTGAAGAGGAGTTTTCAAGTGGGTGAGAAGATCTTTATCAAAGTTTGACCTCACAAACAAAATGGAAAAAAATTATGCCCATTTCATGGGTCCTTTCAAAATTATGGATAGAATACGATTAGTAGTTTATTGCCTTGCTCTGTTGCCTAGTTTGTCTTGCATACATAATATATTTCATGTGTCTAACTCAAAAATATATGCCTAATTCCTCATGTGTGCTTGATTAAACTCAATTGTAGGTGGAAGAGGATGAAGACCTCAACATTATCGACATAATAACTAAAAACACTAGGAATATAAATGTAGGTCAAGTTTTAGTCTAACAACATATATATAGTAAAAATTTAGCCACATGAGAAGACTTTCATGAATTGATACAAATTTAACCCCAACTATTTAGCTAACTTCCACTAGAAATTTTTTATGATGGAAGGGGGGTGTAATGCTAGCCTTTTTGACCCCTTAAAAAACTTAAAGTTATAGATGACTATTAGCATAATATAGACAATAGTGAAGTGTATTATAGGTCATAAAATGATGAATGAGACACAAAATTTAACCCTATGTATTTTTTTTTTGGTAAGTAGATTAATTTATATACAAAATGAGTTTTTTAAGAGGATCCCAAAACCTTATAACATGAGAGGTCGTAGCCTTTACCATTAGAAGGATCCCCTTGGGCTAATACATTAGGTACCATATGAAAACTTTCCAAAAAAACTCCATAGTGATGCCCATGAGGGCTACATCAAACCCTCCCAACGGGGGTCAAAAAAATTGAAAAAACATAAAAAAATACATAAGCATCCATTATATAGATCGCTGCCACCATACGACAAAAAGGATCACGTCCCAAGAACCTCCCTTACACGTCTGGATCCTCCTGATCCTCTTGGGCCTCATGCCCCTTAAAGAGCTTGAGGATCCTCACCATTGCATTGGTAGAGGAGTCATGTCTAACACAAACTGGGGGGATAACCCCTCTGCCTCACTCTCAGTGTCGAAGTTGATTTGCTGTGGTGGAGTCCCTTTCTCCTTCTTCACCTTCTTAAGCCGTAGAGACGATCGAGATGGGGTCGGGGCGTCACTCTGCCCTCTCTTGGCTGGCTTGCTTCAGGAAAATCTTTGGAGGGATGCAAGATTAGCCACCTCAGGGGGGCTGCTTTAGACAGGACTAGAAGTCCCATCCTCTTGCTACCCAGGGCTTGGGTAGCGATAGGATGGACCGCCTAGGGTAGAGGACGATTTGTAGTGACATGGCAAAAGATGATGCTCATTAACCCCTGGTGGATGGGAGGGTATGTCGACTTCTTGCTCTTTTTGATAGTGAGGCCAAGGGAGTAGACAAGATAGTCAAGAATACAGACCTGCTTGGCATCCCTCAAATGGTTCACAAAACTAATGTGGAAACTATGAAGAGGCTTGTCGAGATCATTGCAAGTAACATACTGTAGGATAGGGATGATGGCAAGGTTCCAAGGTTCAGGGAGGGCATAGCGAAGGAGGGCCGACTTATCCCACCCAAGGTTTCATCCTTTGTCTAGGAATTACTCCAATTCCTATTCCTAATTGTGACGATCACGTCGAATGTTATGACCTACCACCGGCAACCCAGTGACCTCACTCAGAAACTCAATGGAGATTTTAAAATTTAGCCCCCTCACCACAACCTCGCCCCGGTTCCAGGAGTCCACAAAAGTGTAGGTGATATCGTCTTCAGGCCCTTGGAATTTATGGAGGAAAGGGAGCATACCCTTGGCCTTCATAAACATCATGGCTTCATCACACAGGGAAAGCTCAGTCGACTCGACGTAAGGAGAAGCCATGGATTCAAGAAAACACATGCCAGGAGCTAGGACAGGGAAGCCAAACGACTCTGCACCACACTCCAGGGGACACCTTACACCAAAAAAGACAAGGCTCACCCAAAACACCACTAAATTAAGTAGATTTTATTTGGATATGAGACTCACATGCATGCAGGGATGACCATCGTTACCAAAGATAGCGTTAGATCCAGGGTGGTGGCAAGGACTAATGATAAGGTGGACACGTAATCTCCAAAGGTGCCACACATTGCCAGAGGTAGTGGTGCCTTTGGCAGTTGTGTTTAGATAGGTGGGCCAGAGTGTCCTCTCAAGGTGGCCCGGGATAGGGCCAATGGTGATCTTCACTTGGGCACGTCGGACCTATCCAAATCTCTGTAGGGGAGATGAAAAAGCACCCACCTATCTTCAAACTCTACCAAGCATGAGGGACAGGATCGAGGATCTGCTAGACCACCTTTCGAGGGTATTTGGAAAAGGATCGTTCTCATTATGCTTGCCACGAACCATCATGACAGAAGTGCCAATTGGACCTGGTGGCATAGGTGTCGTGGCTCTCCCCAAACCCGTCCACCTAGGCTCGGTCCTTTCATCACGCTTATGTGGAGACATTAATAATGTCCTGGATGGCGATCTTCTCAATGTCTGCTGGGAAAAACTGACGCCATACCACAAGACATGTGGACTTTAAACCTTTTTTTGCTAAGTGGTCAACTAGACCATTGCCCTACCTGTAGATATGATTGATCTGGACCTGGTTCCTATAAAGTAGGTTGCTCCTGGCCTCAATGATGATATTGTAAACCTTCCATGTCGGATCCTTGGAAGTCGTCATGTAGTTGATGATGTTCAAAGAGTCCCCTTCAACAACCAAGGGGCGGGGATCCTCCATCATGAGCTCGAGTCCTCTCAGCAGTCCTCTAGCCTCTACGACATGATTGGTTTGACGCCCTAAGTTTTCATAGAAACCCATAACAAGATTTCCATTGTGATCTCGAACTGACCCCCCCGCAGTGGCTGCCCATGGGTTGCCACGAGACGCCCCATTAAAATTTAGCTTCAACCACCCGTGAGGAGGACTGACCCACCCGACGTTCTTCCTGGAGACCCACAGATCCTCCTGCTCCTTACTCTCCCTGGATAACTTCAAAGATTTGAACAATCCTTCTTCGAACACATATTTGGGCCAAGGGCTGGGGATAAGCTTGGCATTCTCAATGGCAAAGGCGATGGCCCTATGAGCGACTAAGGGAGGATCCCTGGGGGGTGACCTAAGACCCGACCATTGCCTTCCAACCATACCTGCCACAGAAAGTTGTGGAAGCAAGAATTCCACAGGAAATGGAGCTTAGGTTTTTTAAAAGGATTGATCCATTGGAAGAAAGCCTCCTTGATGGTCTTAGGGGAGACCCATTGGATCTGGAAGGTGGAGAGGATGGCTCCAAGGACCAAACCAGTGTAGCTGTAGTACAAGAAGAGATGGTCAGAGGACTCACAGGCAGACTCGCACAAGTAGCATCTATTGGCCAAAGAAAACCCTCTCTTATGAAGATTGTCAATAGTGAGGGCTTTGTTCTAAAAAGCAATCCAAGAAAAGAAATTTACCTTTGGGATCAATCCTTTCCTCCAAACCACGTTTTAAGGAAAGTTTGAATTTAGCCCTTTGCACTGAAAACCATAGGCAATTTTGATAGAGAAGCCCTCGTCATCGGTCCCCCTCCAAATCAATATGTCCGATCCTCTGCTAGTGGGGATGATGATGTCCTTGAGGATGGAGGATAGGAAGTCGACCTCCGTCTCTAGCCCTTCTGCATTGATGAATTTCCACTACAGGAAGCCATTTCTCCATTCAATGAAATCGGCCACCTTCTGCCCAACATTGTTATCCATGAAAATTTTAAGTTTAACCATCCCGATATGTTCTGATAGAGGATCCTCTAGGGCCCACATGTCCTTCCAAAAGTCTATACTTTGACCATCCCCAAGGATCCACCTGATGTCATTTTGGATCAACTGTATGGATTGGCCAATGGATTTCCAAAAAGTCGACCCCCCAATGGGAATTCCACGCTCAAGAAGGGGAGTGTTGTTGAGGTATTTCCTCCTAACAATCCTAACCCATTCAATCGGTTCTTCGACTAGGATCCTCCAAGTGTGTTTGGCAATGAGCGCTAGGTTCATCATGGCCATTCTTCTAAGCCCTAATCCACCTTGCTTTTTGCTTCTGCACACTTTATCCCAAGCTACCAGAGGAATCCTGGACTTATTTTAATTGCCTAACCAAAGGAAATTTTGTTGAGCCTGCTTGATCTTGAGAAGAACTGAGGCAAGCAATATAAAAATAGACATGAAGAAGGTCAGGATCACTTGGAGGCATGCCATGGTAAGGGTTTCCTTGGCAGCTTGGGATAGGAGCTTGCCTTTCCATGATGCCAACTTTTTGTGGATCCTCTCAATCACCATATTCCACATCCCTTCCTTTGCACGCCCATAGAAAAGAGGGAGGCCAAGATAGGTGGTGGGAAGGTAGTCAATAGAGCAACCCAGGATCCTTGCAATCTGAACTTGACGCCTAGTCGGGGTGTTGATGAAAAAGATCTTGCTTTTGATGTAATTTACTTTTTGGTCGACAACCTTCTCATAGAGTCCAAGGATTCGTTTGATAGATTTAGCTTGAGCTACTGACACGATGGTGGACAAAAGCGTGTCATCCACAAACTGCTGATGGGTGATCGCATCAATATCTGAGGCAGGGAGGATACCTGTCACCTTCTTTTGACGTTGGCCATCCTTGAGAGCTCTTCCCAATGCTTCTACAAGGATAATGAAAAGGATGGGGGACAGAGGATCCCCTTGGTGTAAACCTCTTGAGCTTTGAAAGAACCCGATGGGAGATCCATTGACTAGGATAAAGAACCAAGGAGAGGAAATGCAGCCCTGGATGAGATCAACCCACAGGGGGTGGAAGTCAAACTTGAGAAGGATCTTCTGGAGGAAACACCTGTCAACCCTATCAAAGTCTTTGTTCATATCCATCTTAAGAAACATGGCAGCCTTCTTAGACATTAAGATCGAATGCAGGGTTTCATGGATTGAGATGACCCTATCCAGGATGCTCCTTCCTTTTACCGAGCTACTTTGGGATTGATCAATGATGAGGGGAAGTATGGCCTTCAACCTATTGACCATAACCTTGGTCAAAACTTTGTAGATGACATTGCATAGGCTGATGGGCCTCTAATCAGAGATGGATTTACAAGTAGATACTTTCGGGATGAGGGCCAAGAAAGTGGAATTGAAACTGCGAGGGACGACTTTGGTTTCCTGAATTTCTCTAATAGCCTTACATACATCATTCCCCACCACATCCCACATAGTTTGGAAGAACCTTGGAGAGAAACCATCCGGTCTAGGGGCTTTATCGGGTTGCATTGAAAACAAGGCCTCTTTAACTTCATCACGGGTGAAGGGATCCACCAGTCTAGAGTTCCAATCCTGAGGAACGATGCAGGGGATATTAGCAAGAAGAGTATCCTGAGCTTGATTGTCACCCTCCGAGGCACTTCCCAAGAGGTTCTAGAAGAAAGACACTGCTTCGGTCCTGATCTCCACAATGTTAGTGGAAGATGATCCGTTGCTGCACACGATCTCCCTAATCTTGTTGGATGCTCTATGTCGCATGGTGGAGGCATGAAAGAACCTTGTATTGGCATCACCTTCCTTGACCCATAGGTCTCTTGAATTCTACCTCCAGAAGGTTTCCTCTCTAGCCATGATATTATGGAATTCTGCTAGGAGGTTCCTTTACTCCTCTCTAGTGGGGCTGTTGTGATCCCCTGCTTCGATTCTCCTTTCTATCTCCTGAAGTTTCTCAGTAATAGCTTTATTATTGGCAAAAAGGTTGCCAAAGACCTCCCTATTCCAGATTTTTAGGTTTTCTTTGACCATATTTAGCTTCTGAGCCAACCGAGAAGTGGCAGACCCTATAACATTTTGATGCCACCAAGAGGACACTTGATTTTTGAAATCCTTGTGTTGGGTCCACATGGCTTCGAAACGAAAAGGAGTTTTGAATGAGGGAGGCCTACCAGATTCAAGGAGGATGGGATTGTGGTCTGATCCGATACGAGGTAAGGCCAATAGAGTGGCATCACCAAACCATGGGATAACTTCTTGAGAAATTAGGAACCTGTCCAACTTCACCTGGATGAGTCCACTATCAATCCTCCTGTTGCTCCAAGTAAAAGAGGATCCTTTGAGCTGAACATCCATGAGCTCATTGGTATTTACAAACCCTCTAAAATCCTCCATGCTTCTGTTGTAAGAGTCGTTGCCTCCTCTATTTTTAGATGGATGTAAAGGACTATTGAAGTCCCTTGCTAAGATCCAAGGAAAAGTGTTAAAGTTGGTCCTCATTTGAGTTATTGTTTCCCACATTGCAACCCACTCAATGGGTGAGTTTAGGGCATAAATATTTGATAGAATCCAAGACTGCTTACTGGTCTTAGA
This sequence comes from Wollemia nobilis, assembly GCA_028583015.1. Taxonomy (NCBI): domain Eukaryota; kingdom Viridiplantae; phylum Streptophyta; class Pinopsida; order Araucariales; family Araucariaceae; genus Wollemia; species Wollemia nobilis. The sequence goes on from JAQPPZ010000521.1 coordinate 20,980,765, forward strand.
ATGAAAAAAAATGTTTAGGATCCTATTCGAGGATGACAAAAGCCTTTCTTCGACCAGGGTAGGGTCCCAAAGACACATAAGCCCCCCCGACGTGCCTTGAGCAGGACTAATAAGGCAATATCCATTGGCCCAAATGGCCTTGGCAGCCTTTCGAGAATAGAATTTGTCGATTTTGGTTTCTTGCATAATGAATATGGAAGGATTGATCCTTTTCCTTAGGTCAGCCACCAACCTCTGCTTGGTTGCCTCATTTAGGCCCCTCATGTTCCATGAGAGGACCTTCATCTCAAGGGTTTAGGGTTTTTCCTGCCTCCCTTCACCAACTGGAAGGGGGGTTTGGTTCCTTGCTTGTTGTTGTTAGACTCGTCAGAGAAAAGTGTTGACTGGGTCCCATTTGCGATATCCTCCATTGTTTCCTTGTTTCTTTTCTCATTGTCAGAGGGTCTCCCTCTTTTCCTTTCACTGCCATAGTCTATTGCCTATTTCCTACTCCTGGTGTTCTTGGAGTTGATCCTTCTCGAGAGAGATGGGCCTTATTTTTTAGATGAAGGAGAAGGGGGTGCCTCTCCCCTATTCGAGCAATTTGGGGATTTTCTATTGCTCACCAGGTACTCATCCATATAAGAATTTGGAAAAACAATTTCGGGAGGGGGTTGTACCTGGGCCGCTGGATCCTCTATGTTAGGACTGGTGAGAACCAGATATTTTGGGAGTGCCTCCTGCTCCTTTTGGCCTGGCATGGATCCTTCTCCTTGCTCACTGGTTTGCTTACCTTGTTCTACAGTGGCACTCTGGCTAGCCTCCTGAGGTGCTCGATGATCAGGATTACACAAGATGTGTTTTGGGCCTAACGACGGTTCCTTTTTGAGAGGGGGGATACCCTGGTTCCTCTGCATGCCCTTGGTTGGACCTGCCACCTTTTGGTTCTGGGTCCTCAACCCAGGGCACTGATTCGGTAGATGACCTTGGTGCAGTAGTGAGTACAAAAGGCATGCTTGTTTTCATACTCGATGGGTTACCTCCTGACCATATGGGATCCTCTGTACAAATTGATGGAGGGTAGCTCTGTTTCTAAGTTAGCGGAGACACATAAGCGAGCATGGACCATCCTGGATCGGACTTTGGTGGAAGGATCGATGGGAATGAGCTCACTTGTGGAGTGGGCTATCCCTCAAATGACATCCTCATGCCAGAACTAGAAAGGGAGGTTTGGCAACCGAACCCACAGAGGAGCTATGTTTATGTTTTGAGTTTCAGGGTTAAAATCATCCCTCCACTTTCAGAGAAAGAGGCTCCTACATCTAAGGAACCATGGTCCCCAACTAAGATGTTGCAGCAGTCCTCCTGAGTATTGAGTCTGATGGTGAAGAAACCTTGAGAGAGAGCAACGATTTCCATGTTTCCATTGGTTTTCCACTTGGAAAATGCCCATTTTTGGATGGTCTCCATGTCTGGTCTTCCTCCTACAAACTTGCCAATTAGAGTGAAACGCTCAAGCTCCATGTAGCTATCCATTAGGTCTTCAGGGATTACCAGGTTTGTTCCACAAGGAAGCAGTTCTTGGGAGGGTTGCTTTGTTGAGGATCCTGGCCTCAGGACCTGAGCATAGGACCATTTTTGGTTTAGGTTTAGCCCACCCTTTTGTCCCTCCTTGTCAGGAGGATCTTTTCCATACCTGTTCGACCCATCCACCTGGGTCCCTGATGCATCAGCCACTACCTCGTCAACCGTACCATGATTGGTCCCTCTTGGACTCTCCCCTGATCGTCTTGCCTCCTTTCTGCCATATCCTCCCGGTCGCTCTCCATCCACCGCTCGATCGGTACCTTTCCTGCTCTCCATCCAATCTCCCCTATGACAAAGGATTTGAAAAATCAGACCTCCCCTAGTTTTGTCATCACACTACTTCATGACTTGAATACTTTTCATAGTAAACTTTTGATATCATTCATAACCCTATGTATTTGACTTGCATGGAATGATATAAATTTAACCCCACCTATTTGACCAACTTCTACTAGGAATTTTTTATAAGGGGAGGGGGATGTAATGCTAGCATTTTGACCTCTTAAAAACTTAAAGTTATAGATTACTATTAGCATAATATAGACAATAGTGAAGTGTACTATGGGTCATAAAATGATGAACAAAACACAAAATGGTAATGTGATGTACCATACCTTATAATATTATACTAGATTAAATGTGATGTTTCATTATTATTTATTTATTTATTTATTTTTAATAAGCTATGTGTGGCTTCTATTGGGGGCCACTCCCATCACAAAAAAAAAAAATTACATTGCTCTCATTACATTTCTAACAAGTTAGTTAAAGCATATCAACTTTGCCTTTCTATCAAATATATTCTTCATTTGCTTTTCTATCAAAGATATTCTCCATGTTCCTCAAACTACTAACTGCTAAGTTTCCATAATAAACTTATTTTATATTATTGGATTTTAAGCCTTACTACCATAAAATATCACAGGTCCCAATATAAAGAAGCCACAATAATAAAGGTCTAAATATTAATAATAAAGAGTAGAATAATATATGATCAATCTAATATGTATATCAAGGCTAATATAATAATGAAAATAACATTCACTTATATAATCAAATATGAATGTAAATGGCCTAAATCATTCATAAACTATGCATGAAGAAAACTTTGTTTGTGGAATATGAGAACAAACCAGTGTTGTGCCAACTTTGTGGCAAATTCGGGCATGCCTCAAATCAATGTCTTGACCAGTGTGAACCTACAACCTCAAAAGCAAAAGGAAAAAGAAAAATGTGGGTTTAAAAATAGTCCAAAATAGATAAAGAAAGTTCTATCATCGATAAAGATATCGACATCCCAAGCTCTGGAAAATCTTCCCCTCTTACGGTCCCATCCGCTCAGGAGGTCCTAGCGTCATTGAAATAAGGGAAGAAACTTCCTCTTCCTTCTTTGTGTTGTGGCTACTCCACAACTATCCCCAAGGCTTTGGGACCCACCTTTATTAATTGTGTTTGTGGGATTTATCGTTACCTTTGAGTGATTGTTTTGATTATTCCCTTTAAGTTTCCCGTAGAGTGTTTGAGGGTCTGCTTTCTTTCTAGGTTATAGTTTTGATTAGGTTTATATTCTGGTTTTAATTTTATGTTTGAGTTTTGTTAAAATAAACTTTTGAATTTTATTAATTTAAATTCAAATATTTAAATTAATTAAATGAAGTGTAAATGAATAAAAAAGTTATATATAATAAAAAATAATAATAATAAAGAAACAAAAAAATATTAATAATAAGTAATAATAATAGAAGGTAATTAGTTTTACTTTCATATTGAATGATGATAATAATTCATAGATATAAATATATAGTTTCAAAAGAGTGGTGTATTTGGGTATTGAAGTTGTTAATTTTAAAATGTTTAAAAGCGTGGGTGCAAGTCAATATTTTAATGGTTTCAAAAGGGTACAATGTTATATTAAAAATTGTTGAGGTTCGATTTTAAAATGAACCCATTTCAAATATGTAACAATGTTGTTTTCATTATCATATACGTAGACAAGTGATGAGTCAGCAAAGACGAAGGTCAACATGGACCAATTGTTAGGCGAACGTGCCATGTCGACTAGATGTTAACATGGGCAACGATGAACACTCGAATAGTCAAATGAATGATGGAATAAACGAATGGGAGAACCTAGATTTGGATGTGTCTACATGGACCCACGATGGATGATGTGGACTGTGAAACATATTGATAAATCGAGCATATTTATCTACCTGATGACTAGTTACAAATGAATCCTGACGGTGACTGGGATGGACAACGTATTCCATTTTCGTTAGAGGAATAAAAAATAGTGTCGCTACGCTGTTGCTGTTTCATGATTGTAAAATTTAGACGTGTGAAGTTACTCTCTATGACATCGTCTCGACCTTACATGAACCTTCAAACCAGGTAAAAGGTGCCCACTTGGCACAATTTTCAAAAGCTACGTAGAACCTCCAAGGACTACGTGGACTTACCAAGAGACGATCGATAATGACTTGGACTCAAAGAATACAAATATTTATATGGATCTAAATAGGCTAATGCATGACCAAGCGAGACATAGAGATATTAACAATGTTTATGATAGTTGAAGCATCTTGATGGTAACATTGGAGAAGAATGAACCTGAGCGTTGTTTAAAGGGGATGAGATGGCAGTGAGGAGATGGTATAACTCGCATCATGATTGAAGTGATAATGCAGGTGATATCGTGAAGCGGATAGGATTATGTGGTGAGTCTCATGGGCAGATCCGATCGGGGCTATACAATTTTTTGAACGAGTATGTGATGAGAATTCAGATTTATTAGTGTGTAACAGAGATGGTTTACGACGACGATAGCGTGTGAGGTTATCTTCGATGAGGATTTTGGTGAAGATAAAGTTTCTATGTTTAGAGAATGAATCTACACCCCAGACTATGACGTAGAGCATGTAGGTGAAGCCACTGCTTTGCAGAGGCAATTTCATCTGTTGCAGAGTGCGTTCATGGAAGACATCAAAGCGTAGTTGGGTGAACCGGTGGATAACATCCACACTATCAGAGGAAACTCTTAATGGATGAAGTCATGGTAAATGGAATGCTGTGGATATTTGAAATATTTGACAAGAAAATGCCTTCATAATAGCGAGCATGATAGAGACATCGTCTATTGCTTCTACCAAGGCAGTGATGCAGTAATTTGATTGACGAGGGTCTGGTAGTTTAAAAACATGAATATGGTATTCGACACAGAGGAGAAAGCTGAGACGTGGGTATAGAATCGTGTAGGATGAGGCCATAGTATATGAAGTTAAATATAGAGATGTTAATGGTAATTTTGCAATTTTTCCTTCCATTCTACTAGACTATAATATTACCATATGATGCCAATGGTTGAAGTTGTATTTTACATTTTAGTGGGCTTATTAAAAATCTATTGTATATCAATATATTGAAGTTTCTGCAGGTTTTAATGCATGTCTTTTTTGGTTAACCTGCTTATTATTTTTAATATATTGTATTTTCCCTAGGAGATCGCACCTCATTAAAGGTTGGATTGCATGAATGCGGGTCACTTTAATGGTGGTTTTTTGTGCAGGATACTAACATTGCAGGGTCTATGGTGATTTCGAGTTGCAGTATTTTAGTTTATTTTAGTTTTATTTTTTTCTAACCCTATCTTTTCATTTTTTTTAATGTTTTCAAAATAAAATATAAAAATATAAAAAACATAAAATTCCAAAAACAGAGGCATAAATTTAAAGAATAAGCTCTAAAGTTTCATTTAGAGCAGTTACGATTTTGTTTTGATGCAAGGGTAAAATTCTAAAATTATTCAAAGTTTGCAGTTTTAAGAGGAATTTTGCAATTTCCAGTCTTACAGGTTTTCACATTTCGAAATGAGATTTGGATTTCAAGATTTACGTTTTATTTTCAAGCAATAAGTTATTTCTCCTTTATGAAAACCTCAATTTCATTAAAGGGAAATGATTCATAAGGCGTTTTTAAAAGACTATTTTATTCAATATAATAAATTAGTTTCCCTTCATGAAAATATCAATTTCATAAAAAGGGGGTAATTTATTTGGCATTTCATAGGCCATTACATTAAAAGCAATAAATTGACTTCTCTTCATGAAAATCACAATTTCACCGAAGAGGGGTAATTTATAGGGCATTTCAAGCAATCAATTAATTCTCTTTATGGAAATCATTTTCATTAAAGATGGTTATTTATAATGCAAATAAAAGGCTATTATAGCAACATAAGAGGAATCCCTTCATCATTTTCAGGTTCACATTTTAGAGGTAGATCTTTATCTTTCATTTCATGCTTAAAGCAAGGCCTAATAAAGGATAAAAATGGTTTAAAATTGCTTAACAAAGAAAGATAAAAATCTATTTAAAACATTTCAAGATAAAAGGAATTTCACTTCTACATCATGGTCATATGAGGGCCAATCACATTTATTTTCCTTTTTTCAGTTTCATGAACAATAATAGCATAGCATAATAAAGTAACACCAACACATGCCCCTTGTTAACAGTTATTTTGTAGAGCACTAAGGTATTCCAGGCACTTTTGATACATTAAGTAAAAGTAACCTTGGGGAAATGTTTTTTTCTTTGTAAGAGAGGGTTTTCTTATCAAAATCCTAACTACGAGTGTGGTTTTGCAATAGGGAAAATTACCACTCAACACTTTGCTTGCTAAAAATGGCCCAATGGAAGAGTTTGAGAATGGCAAGAAGAGGTTTGAGCAGAAGCTTTTCCAAGAGGATTTCTCAAGGACCCCAGACCCGAAAGCCAATTTCCATCTAGACCCTTCGATAAATGAGGTAAGTCCAAAAGACCTAATCCTCTTCAATTCCTTTGAAGGCCTTGATTTGGGGGAAGCAGTGGTCCAAAAAATTTTACAATAAAAAACCAAGAAGTCTACTCGCTCTAAACCTGTGATGGAACAAGGCTCTCCTAGTTCTAAAACTAGAAGTCACCGTAAGGGCCACATTGATGTGGGAATAGAGAAAAAAAGTGGGTAAACCCATGAACAAAACTCTAAGAAAGAAGGAAGCTAAATTCATGATTGCAAACAAATATTAGGTCCTTTTGAAGGTGTAAAATAGTAGAGAAGTATGTGGCAAACAACTGAAACTAGAAGCCTTCAATCACTCTTCCTAACCAGTGGTGGGTAAAAAAAACCCAGTCCCAAAATCCGCAAATGAAATTCCTATCTTGGAATATTAGAGGATTAAATAGATCCTCCAAAATATGTTTAATTTCCACCTTTAGGGAATATGCTTCTTTGGATGTTATTTTTGTTCAGAAATCAAAAATTGAGGTCAATAATATTGAAGTTGTTATTAATTCTATATGGAAGCATGTTGGTTTTGTTGTCAACCCTGCTAATGGCTCTTTTAGGGGGTTGTTTTGCTTTTGATACCTATCAAAGGTGGATGGGTAAATTATTTCCTCTTCGATTGTGAAAGGTGAGCACTTTGATAAAACAGTAAATTTGCATTAACAATAATCATAAGGTTACAAAGTTTAAATAAACGTTAAAGTAACCATTTGAGAGAAAAGGGGGGAAAGGAGAAATTAGGGGAGAAGAAAATAAACTCAAATTCTCTTGCCGCCCAAATGCTGTCGTCCAACTGCCGTCCAGGTAAGGTAAAAGGTAAGTTATCTTTACCCAAGGTAAAATCAAATTTTTAACCTTTTTACTAATGGTAATTTTCCAACATTCTCCCCCTTAAAGTTGAGAGGACTGACTATATAGTCTCTCAGCTTTATAAATTGAGCTTTAGCCATGCCTTTGGTGAAGATATCTGCTAGATTATCCAAAGTGCTACAGTATTCAAGCTCAACTGTCTACTGTTCCACCATATCTCTTATGAAGTGATACTTCATATCAAAATGTTTTGACCTTTTGTGGTGGATCGGATTATATGCCAACTGTATGGCACTGATATTATCACAATTCAGTTTGGTTGGACCAATTTGTTTTTCGCCAATCTCTTCAAGGATTTTCCTCAACCAGAGGATTTGAGTACTAGCATGAGTAATGGCTATATACTCAGCTTCTGTAGATGATAATGCTACAACAGATTGCTTCTTGGAACTCCAAGTTATTAGTCCTGAACCTAGACTAAAACAGTTCCCTGATGTAGATTTTCTGTCATCTATATTATTGCCCCAATCGTTGTCACTATAACCAATTAACTTCACAGAGTTAGACTTGTGGTAATGGATTCCAAAATCCAATGTACCTTTTACATATCGTAAAATTCGTTTGGTTGCTTGAAGATGCAGCTCGGATGGGCATGCCATAAACCGTGATACAAGAGAAACAACATACTGTATATCTGGCCTAGTGTTGGTGAGAAACATTAAACTCCCAACCATGCTTCTGAAATTGGTCAAGTCAACTTTTGGTGCTCCATCTTCTTTGCTTAGCTGGATTCCATGTCCGGTTGGTGTTGCAGCTGATTTGCACTGTTGCATAGCAAATTTCTTGATCATGTCATGAGCATATTTCTGTTGACATATGAAGATCCCATTCTTTGATTGATGTACTTCCATTCCTAGGAAGTATCTCATTAATCCGAGATCCTTCATCTCAAATTGATTCATCATGGAGTTTTTGAACTCCATATTCATTTTATTATTACTACCCATGAATATTAGATCATCCACATATAAACAAACTATGAGGATATCTACTCCATTCTTCAGGTAGTATAGTGTTGGTTCACTCTTGCTTTTTGTGAAACCATATTTGCTGAAATAGCCATCAATTCGTGAGTACCACGCTCGTGGTGCTTGCTTGAGGCCATAAAGTGCTTTTTTCAATTTATAAACAAGGTTCTCTTTTCCTGGTTCTTGGAAACCTTGAGGTTGTTGAACATACACCTCTTCTTTCAGGTATCCATTTAAAAATGCACTTTTCACATCCATGTGTTGAATGTTCCATCCTTTATGGGCTGCCAAGGAAAGAACAGATTCCGATTGTTTCTTGTCGAGCAAGTGGAGCAAAGGTTTCCTCATAATCTATTCCATATTTCTGAGTAAAACCTTTAGCTACTAATCTTGCCTTGTGCCTTTCAATGCTTCCATCAGCATTGAATTTGGTCTTATAGACCCATTTACATCCAACACATTTTTTTCCCTTGGGAAGCTTCACAAGCTCCCAAGTATCATTCTTTTTAATTGAGGATATTTCCTCTTCCATGGCATCTTGCCATATACTTTCAATGCATGCTTTTTCATAGCTAGATGGTTCTAGCTGTGCAGCAGCCAACAAAGCATAATTGACTACATCACCCCTTGGTTCATGAGACTCATCATCTCCCGACATTTGAAGATTTTCAAGTCTTGACAAAATGTCGTCCATATCACTAGCTTGACTCCTAGTGTATCTTTGTTGGAAATTCCTATCCAACATTTGAGAAGATGGATGACTCTGTAGTATGCGCTTTCCTTTATTTGTCTCTTTCCTTTGAGAAACTGGATCTATATCCATCGGACTTGGAGCGCTTACAGATCTATGAAATCATTTTGGAGAATTTGGGGGTGCCAACAAAGAAGTCCCTCTTGGACTTGGTGTACCACTTGATGTACTTGATGAAGATTCCTGATGTGGAATTTGTGGAGGAGGACTTTTTCCACTGCTTTTCTTGGGTTGTACAAATGTGGGAGGTACTAATGTGGAACTGTCCGAATTAGAGTCAAAATCAACAAATTTTTTATGACCCCATTCTCCCCCTTCATCAAAAATTACATCCCTGGAGATAATGATTTTATGTGTCTTGGGATTGTACAATCTATACCCTTTGGTTGAATCACAATACCCTACAAAAACACATGCTTGACTCTTTGGATCAAGCTTCTTTCTCTTCTCCTCAGGAATGTGTGCATAAGCTAAAGAACCAAATACTCTGAAATGTTTGACATTTGGTTTCTTACCGTACCATCCTTCATAAGGAGTGATACCATCTAAACTAGAAGTCGGACTTCTATTTAGAATATATGCACTTGTTCTCACTGCATCTGCCCAATAGCTGTATGTGAGATGCTTTGTCTGAAGCATTGTTCGTGCCATTTCAACAAGGGTGCGGTTCTTTCTCTCGGCCACACCGTTCTGCTGTGGGGTATAGGCAATGGTGAACTGCCTTTTTATCCCATTTTGCTTACAATAATGTAAAAATTCATTTGAGGAGTACTCTCCTCCTTTATCAATGCGAAGACATTTGACATAGTAGTCACTTTGCTTTTCTACATTATTTTTGAAGTCTATGAAGCAATCAAATGCTTCATCTTTGTGTTTCAGAAAATAGAGCCAACACATTCTAGAATAATCATCTATGAATGTTAGAAAATAAGAATTGTTTCCAAGGCTTTTTGTTTGCATTGGACCACAGATGTCCGAATGTACTAGTTGAAGAGGATAGCTTGCTCTCCACGCTCGGCCTCTTGGAAACTTTGTTCTGGAGTGCTTTCCCAAAGCACATGCTTCGCATACCTTCTTATGTTCTGGAATTTTTGGTAGTCCTGTCACCATAGCTTGTGATGTTAACATTTTCAAGCTAGCGGAATTGAGGTGACCATATCTCAAGTGCCACAATTCACTTGGATTTGTAATAGCAATGTTTGCAAGTTGAGCTCCCCCTGGCTCACCAAATTTTAGAGGGAATAACCTATTCTTTGTCATAGGTACTTCTGTGATGACTCGGTTACAATTGTTTTTATCAAAGATTGTACATTTTCTTTCATCAAAAACTAATTTGTAATGCTTCTCCATCATTTGGCCAACACTCAACAAATTGTGTTGTAGTTGTGGAGTATAGTATATGTCATTCACATTTTTAAGGCCTTCTTTTGTTGGAACTTCCATAGCTCCTATGCCTTCAACTTGCAAAGATTTATTATCCCCTAACTTAACATGGGATTTGTAATTTGAATCTAATGTAGCAAAGAGATTTTCTTTGCCACTCATGTGGTTGGAGCAACCAGTATCTAAAATCCATGTATCATTAAGATTTTGATCTGGCTGTCCATAAGAGAGAAAAAGGTTTGGTGGACCTTCTTCTTCTCCGTAGAATGAGCCATATTGACTGCTTTGATCTTTTGAAGTCTTTGACCAGCAGTCACGAGCGAAGTGGCCTTGTTTCCCACAATTGAAACAAGTTGTTTTAGTCTTGTTACTTCCTCGTCCTTGATTTCCATGGCCCGCATTGCCGCTTTGGTTCTGATTGGCTCCTCTGTTTTGATTTCCACCTCTGTTTTGATTTCCTCCTCTGTAGGAGTTGCTTTGGCCTTTGCCTCTTTGTTGTTGTCCTCTGCCTCGGCCTCTTCCTTGTCCTCGTCTTGCAGTTTCATTTGAAGTGAAGGCTTTGTCATCACCTCCATAGCTTGTTGAAGGTGCTCCTTGAAGTCTCTCTTCATGTGATGTTAATGATCCAATCAAACTATCAAATGTAAGAGTAGAAAGGTCTTTGGATTCTTCAATTATGATGGCAATGTGATTCCACTTAGGAAGAAGTGTTCTCAACACTTTCTTCACAATTGTTTCATTTTTTGTGTCTTCACCTAAAGTTTGCATCATATCAACTACCGCTTTGACTCGAACACGGTAGTCTCCGACTCTTTCATTTTCCTTCATTCCGAGATTTTCAAAATCTCTTTTTAAGGTCTCGAAGCCTGACTTGCTTTACTTTATCACTTCCTTGGAATCCTTCTTTCAAGGCATTCCATGCATCTCTAGCAGTTAAGTAAGATGCAATTCTAGGAAAGATACTTGGATCTAATGCTGATTGAAGATGGTATAAGGCAAAAGAATTATTTTTCTGTGCATCTTTGAAGATCTTCTTATCATTTGCACTTAAAGTAGTCCAATCTGTTGGAGCAGTGTAACCGTCTTCAATAATATCCCATAGTCCTTTTTCGATGAGTAATGTCCTCATTTTGATGGACCAGTACTCATAATTATCCCCACTGAATTCGGGAATTGGTAGATTATTATGTGATCCCATTATTATCTACTAAAACAAGAAACCTCTCTTTTATAGTCTTATTGCAAAAAAGACTTTACAAACTATCAAGCCTTGCTTGATTTACAATCATAAACAACTCATTCTTGTTGTTCAACAATTACAAAATTGTCAGCGACTTGTTCATCATCGTCACTGATCAATATTATTTCAGGAGGAGTTTGTAGGATTTCAACTGAATTACTATAATGAGAATATTCAGATCCTTGTGAAGCAATTGCCACTGTGTCGGATTGTTCAAATCTGCTGCCAAAGGAGTTATCTTCTGAATCTGCTTCGTATCCTAGATCAGGATTTCTCTGGTGTGCAATAACCGCGTTTTGCAACTGTGAAAAAACTGTATTAATTCCTAGTGTTTTCACGTGCCTATCAAAGTTTTCAGCGTTTGTTCTCAGTAACAACTTGCAGAGGGCTTGATAACATCCTTCCGATCTTATCATTTAAGAAAATTTCCCAGAAATTTTCTTTTACAAAGATTTCCTCTTAGGAAATTTAAAAAAATTTTCAAAGTTTTTTTTTTTTAAACTTTACAACTATTTCCTCTTAGGAAATGTCTATTATCAACTTTAAATGATAAATAAAACTTTGAATTTTTTTTTTTTAAATTGTACAGTTATTTCCTCTCAGGAAATTACAATAAAAAAAAAAAAATTTAAAATTTCCTTATAGTTTTTCTGAATTTTTTTTTTAAAAACTATTGACCCCGTCGAGGATCGATCGTGCGACCTCGCGGGCGTCAAGGCAAAGGGTAGCCGCTGTGCTACCGGGCAGATCCGGGAGCTAAAGCGAGCTCCCTGCCCTTGTTGCTATCGCTAGATCACGCGAAGCAAAAAAATGACCCCGTCGAGGTTCGATCGTTCGACCTCGCGGGAGTCAAGGCAAAGGGTAGCCGCTGTGCTACCGGGCAGATCCGGGAGCTAAGCGGGCTCCCTGCCTTATAGCTTTCGCGTCGAGCGCGAAGCTATTATTGGCTTCGCGCTTCGGCGCGAAGCTTTGTCTTTTTTCTGGGACTTTAGTCCCACATCGCCACTGCGGCGATGTTTTAGCTCTTTAAAAAGAGCGAAGCACACTTAGTGCTTTGATTGCCTGCGGGCAGTCTCTGACAGTGTAGACCACCTTTTGCCTCGGGCCGTGCATGGGTCGCCACGTCAACGAGCCTCGGGCCACGTGCAGGTCGCACCATGCCACATCACCATGCCACGTCAATGAGCCTCGGGATGCGTGCAGGTCGCCACGCCATGTCAACGAACCTCGGGCTGCGTGCAGGTCACCATGCCACGTCAACGAGCCTCTCCAGTGCCTCGAGAATCACGTCGATCTGCTCCTATGGGCCGCCTCGTCCAGCTCCACCAGCGCCTCGAGAATCATGCCGATCTGCTCCTGCGGGCCGCCTCGGGATCCGTGTCGCCTCGGCTCCTACGGGCTGCCTCGGGATCCGTGCCGCCGCCTCGAACTACGGGCCCCACCGCCTCGGGATTCGGGCCGGTCTCGGCTCTCGGCTCTGATACCAAATGTGAAAGGTGAGCACTTTGATAAAACAGTAAATTTGCATTAACAATAATCATAAGGTTACAAAGTTTAAATAAACGTTAAAGTAACCATTTGAGAGAAAAGGGGGGAAAGGAGAAATTAGGGGAGAAGAAAATAAACTCAAATTCTCTTGCCGCCCAAATGCTGCCGTCCAACTGCCGTCCAGGTAAGGTAAAAGGTAAGTTACCTTTACCCAAGGTAAAATCAAATTTTTAACCTTTTTACTAATGGTAATTTTCCAACACAGACAAAGTCATTAATAACTTGTTTTTTTGTAAATCCTCTAATCGTATATGAGTCATGTTAAATATTTGTGCTCCAAATTCATGCCCTTGTATAAGATATTTTTGGTCCTCACTACTCTATATGAGGGAAATTTTCAAGGAGAAAGCTTAGGTATTAACCAAATATTGTAACTCCCCTTTGTACCCTTCAGACAAAAAATATGGTAACTATCCTTGTGAGCTTATGGACCTAGATTTGAAAGGTTCTAGGTTGAGTTGGAGCAATAGACGTTCAGGGGATTAGCTTATTCTTATCAGATTGGATAGAGTATTCATATCCAAGCAAAATATCCCTATTTTTGGTGATGATTCTTTAAGTTCCTTGCCTAAAGTGGGATTGGACCACAATCTGCTTTGCCTTGAAACTCCCCAACAATAAAAATTCTTTCCTATATCATTTTGGTTTGAGGCTATGTGGTGTTCTCATTTTGAGTTGGAAGTTAATATGTAGGAATGGTGGTTAGAGTTATTTTTTCAAGTAGGGATGACTAAAATTGATAACAAAATTAATTGGTTAAAGGCAGGTTGAAGCTTTAGAATAAAGATGTCTTTGGTGATGTTCTTAAAAAGAAAGATGCTCTTAAAATTCAACTAAAAGACCTAGAATTTGAAGTGGAATTTGAAGGTCTCTCAACCGTATTTAGGTGTAGGGATAGGATTTTAATGGTAGAATTACACAATACTATAACTAGGGAGGAAATGTTGTGGAAGTAGAAATCCAAGGCCCTTTGGCTAAAAGAAGGCAATAGAAATACTAAGAATTTTCACACGTCAATGTTGAGGCATAGGAGCTCCAACTGAATTCATGAAATTATTAGAGAGGATGGCTCCATAATAGAGGATATTCATGATATTATATTCGAGGCAATCTCATTTTTTGGTACCTTATTAGGCTCAAGAGATTGCAGGAATAAGGAGGCTTAAAATTTTATTCTAAAAGCTATTCCCATGTTGGTCTTGAGAGAGATGACTTTGAGCCTTGAATATCCCTTTTAGGACAAAGAGATCAAATCTACTACCTTTGAAATGGGAGCTTTAAAAGTGCCCAACCCAGATGGATTTCCCCCCTTATTTTTTCAAAAAATTTGGCACATAGTGGGGAATGAGGTCTATGAGGCGGTCAGAGCTATCCAAAATTCCAACTTGATTCCTTATGGGGTGAACTCCATATTCCTTGTGTTGGTACCCAAATCTGTAAAGACCAACAAATTCAATGAGTTTCGGCTGATTAGCCTGTGCAGAACTATTTATAAGATTCTATCTAAAATGTTGGCCAACAGGTTGAAAATTCTTATGCCCCTTTTGATTGATAAAGCCCAAAGTGGATTTGTGGAAAGAAGAAAATTTTTGGATGGTGTTATTGTGGTCCATGAAATTCTTCATTTGGTCCAAAAATTGGTAGAGTTGGTCTCTTCCTCAAGGTAGATATGAAAAAAGCATATGATAGAGTGCCCTAGGATTTTTTGATTGAAGTCTTGGTTAAATTTAGATTTAGCCAAAACTGGATCAAGTTGATTAGGGCATGTTTTTCCTCTACAAAGTTTTCGGTATTAGTGAATGGGTCTCCAAATACTTATTTCCAAAGCCTTATAGGTCTTCATCAAGGAGACCCATTATCGCCTTATTTTTTCATCCTAATGGTTGAAGTCCTAGATAGGTATATTCTAATAGAATCTATTGTTGAAGATCTTAAACCTGCTCTCTCTATCAATCCCATCTCTCACCACTAGTTTATTGAAAACAAGTTTCTTTCCTTCTTAGCTTCTATGGTGCAGGCTAAAGCGATGAAGAAAATTCTAATCTCTTTTGAGAAAGTGGTTGGTCAGAAGATTAATTATCTTAAAAGTGTGATGTATTTGTTAAATACTCCACAAACTAGGTAGAGGAAGATTACCAAAATTCTTGGTTGTGGTATAGCAAAATTTCCTATTTATTGGAAGAATACAGGAAATTTTTTGGGACCTAGTGGTGGAGAGTCTATAGAGGAGTCTAACAATCTGGAAATGGGATTTGTTAAGTCAAGCAGAAAAAATTCTCATGGTCAAAATTGTTCTCCAAAGTATTCCCATTTATTTTATGTCCATATTCAAACTCCCAGTAAAAGTTTTATCCAAATTGAAGCGAATTCAGAAGGTCTTTCTTTGGGTTGGGTCTCAGGATCATAGGAAATTTCATCTTGTTTCTTGGAACCAAGTTTGTGCTAGAAATTCTAGGGGAGGTCTAGGTCTCTAAAATATTTGGCTGATGAATGAAGCACTGGTTATGAAATAGGGCTAGAAAATCCTAAAAAAAGAGGAGATAGAGTGGACCAAAATTATTATCACCAAATACATGAATAAGTCTAACAGCTTGCTGGGTGACCCGCTCCCCATGGAAGGTTCTATTTTCTAGTAGAATGTGTGTAAGACCAGAGTAGATTTAGCTAAAGGATCTCAATGGAACATGGGAAATGGGAGCTCCATAGACTTTTGGAAAGATACTTGGCTTCTTTATTTCTCCTACCACAAGATCCAAACATAGCACTGGCTGAACCTCTTACTAGGAGACTTGGATTGTCTAAGGTGGTAGATTTCATTACTCTTATTGAGGGTGAGTGTGGAAGTCGATGTCTGCCACCAACTGTAGTAGAGGAGAAGATCTAGCTTGGAGTTCTATTTCTAATTTGCTTAAACTTTAGGTTTTAAATATGCATGAGTTAAAGGATACTTTAATTTGGAAATGATAGAGCGACGATTCCTTTTCGATCAAATCAGTGTATATCCTCCTTAATTCTAATTCTTCCTTTGGACCTCTCCTTACAAAGTCTAGTTTACACATCTAACTCAGAAAGTTAATATCTTTTACTGGATGGCCATTCAGAATAAATGTCTCTCTTTAGAGAATCTTTGCAAGAGGGGGATGATCTTCCCCAATAGATGTTACCTATGTGAATCCATAGAGGAAATGTGTTTGCACCTATTCTTCCAATGCTCTTTCTCTACCTTTGTGTTGGATCATATTATCTACTTCTTGGGGACCCATTGTGTCTATCCGATTTCACTTTTGGACTTTTGTTTATAATGGTCACCTCTGTTTAAATTCTTATGTCTTGTTTGGTTCTAGAATTTCTTGCTTCCCCATATATTTTGGGGTATTTAATGGTAAAGAAATAAGAGAGCATTTAAAAATTCTAAAAGAATTTTGGTCTCAGTCAGATTGAAGGTTATCAAGGGCATGGTGGAAAAAGTATCTACTTATCTACCGGATATGGAGGGCGATGTGTTTGAGGAAGCAAAGTTGGAGCACAAATCCACACTTGAAGAACAGGCCACAAGAGCCTTGATATAGAAAGGCCATAGAAGCCTTGTAGAAGAAGCCACATAAGTCTTATACTAAAAAGGCCATAGAAGCCTTGATACTAAAAAAGGCCACAGGAGCCTTGGTATTGAAAAAGGCCATAAAAGCCTTAACATCAAAATAGGCCACAGAAGCCTTGATCCTGAAGAAGAATTCAAGAAGAATATCTGATTTAGAAGCAGATTAAATATTTCAGTACTAATATTCTTGTTGTAGGAATAGAAGATTCAGTGAGTTGGGAGACTTCCTACAAGAAAGTTAGGAAGAGCATCTTCTTCAGAATCAGCTTAATCCTGAAGCAAAAGAGAAGAGATCAGGAGAATATCTCATTGAAGAACTTCTAGTCTTGGAAGAAGAAGAAGGACTAGGAGAGTCTTGCTCAAATCCAGAAGCAGAATTGTAGAAGATCCAAGAGAAGATCTCACCACCAACACTTCCAGAAGTAGAAGGTTGAAGAAAAGGTCTAAGGAAAGACCATAAGAAGCTTGCCAGATCAAAGACCTTGAGAAGGTCTCATCGAGCATCCAGGAAAGGCTAGGAGAGCCTTGCTGAAGATCAAGAGAGTTCTTTGAGAACTCATTGGAGAAATCCACTATCCAGGTGAAGTCCCTGATAGTGAAGGACTTGGGACAATTGTCGCCATCCGACAACAAGCCCAAGAGGAGAATTTGGCAAGGAGTGCCAAATATGAGGAAGAAGTTTTGGTAAGGAGTGCCAAACCCTAGAAGAAGATCCTGCTTGAAGTCAAAACTTGGCAAGAGGACTTGAAGATAGAAGAAGCTCACCAAATCTTGGATATTTGAAGATTACCTCTCACAGCAAGAAGGCACCACCCTAGAGACATAGACTTCTCCAAATCTACAACAGAAGGAGGAGAACACAAGAGGAGAACAAGCCACCAAATCCTAGGCTCATAAAAGAAAGTTTGAGACCATCATTTGGTGAAGAAGGAGTTATGAATGATATCCTACCAGAAGTAGCAACTTGGTGTTCCTAGACACCAAGGCCTACATCCTCTACAAAGGTGGGAGAAGAGCTACAGAAAAAGGTATGCAACTTATGGTGCAAAAAGATTCATTAAACTGAACTATTTATTGATTTATTAGAGCACCTGAATTTGGATTAAAGTTGCAAAAAGGAAATCAGATTTTCAGTCTTCTAAAGTGCAAAGGAAAAACAAATTCTTTTTAAGGATTCAATTACACATTTATTAGGAGTTGATTAGATTCCAAATTAATTTCTATCAACTGCCTATTATCTATTATTGAAAAAGAAGACTAAGTCCTACAACATTGATTGTAGTGAAATTGTAGAATAACTCCTAAAGATTCATTTTAGGTTATTCTTGATTAGTTGCAGTAGATTATTAAGTGCATTTCTTTGAGAGTTGATTGGAGTGATAAGGTGTAATATTAGTGCATTAAAAATTTTGTACTATTATACTACTCTCAAAAAGAAAATTAGTTTTGTGTTTCCTGAAAGGCACAAAATCTGATTTGTATCAAGTGTCTAAAGACACTATTGAAGCACAAAAATCTGCAACTTGATGTGGCCAATAGAAGCCACCAATAAGGGTTAGAATCCTCCAGATTTGGAGAAGAACATAACTAACCAAAAATAGAGATAGAAGCTTATGAAAGTGAGAAGCATTACAAGTGAATGCAAAAAGAAAAGAATGCAGAAAATTTGCATCAATTAAAAGAACTTCTATCTACTATTATTGAAACTTGGACTTGCTATCAAAAGTTTCCAAGTAAAAAGGGGAAGGTGTGTCTATTGTCAAAGACAACCTCAAACCCTTATATTGCAAGAAATATACCATAAAACTAGAATCTAAAAATCTAGAAATAGAGTGCAAAAGAAGGTTTATTAAAAGCCTTATTATGAAATATAATACATCATCTTGCACTCCTCTAATCTTTTTTTTGATAGCATAGGTGCAGATTTGAAAGTGCCATATTAGGGCACGTTTTCCAACAGGGAAAAGAACAGCCATTAAAGGTTGGACGTCAACACTCCTCCTCCCAAGCTAGAAGGAGCCATTCGAGAGCTCATCCTTGGATGTACGCACCTGTAGAAGCAAAGCTCATTTTAGATCATCCATGAGCCACAATTACGTAGTCAAGCGAGTGCATATCAATCTCAAAAAGATGTCAAATTAGCAACAACAAAATCAATGTGTTTGGAGGCATAAAAGAAAGGAAGAAAGGTGTTACATTCATGGCCTCAATATTGGAGAAGACCACTCACCAAAGGAAGCATCGAACTACCATCCAAGCTCCGTAGCGCATCGCCCATTCACCTATGGAAAATATAGTTTGCTTGCTGCCCAAGAAACATTGGAAAACAAAAGGAGATATGGAGTTATAATCTCCATCCTTGAGGGCATTACAAGAAAGCTTGCTTGCTACCCAAGCAATGTTAGAAAGATATAATGTTATGGAGTTATAATATCCATCTTCGAAGGCGTTACAAGAAGGGTCTCCATGCAGAAATGACACTTGGCATTTTAGTCATCATTCCTCTCAACGTTCTAGAGGCTTCTACGAAGGAGTTACAAGCAAATATGTGCCACTTGGTTACCTTTATCAGCTTCACACAAGGGCCTATACATTTTCAAGAAGCGTTGGTGAATGATTCTGGAGTGTTACATAAAGAAGGAAGTGCTCACTCATAATGGACGTGACACTTGTCACAATGCCTATGATCCATCTTGCTTAAAAGGCATCTTCTAGTCCAAGACCAACATGCAAGAGTGAAGCACAATCAAGACGTTCGAAGGACGAATGTAGCACAATCAAGGGCATGAGAGAAGAAGCAAAAACATTCTGTAGCATGGAAGACAAAGGAGAAGGAGCATTAAAGGCTCCCCATTATCGGAAGGTCAACATTTTAGTGCCTACGTACAACATTCACGTCGAATCTCCATTAATTTGAGTGCTCAAGGTACACTTAAGACACTGTTATATTCAGCCATGGAAAGCATCGAACATCAAGGAGATATTACATATAAGGTAAGGTCTAAATCCCATTATTCATTGCTTTCATAAGTTGGAGTTATAAGGATTATAAACTAAGGTTGAAACTTAGGGTTTTGAAAGCTTAAGGGGTGACTTATCTTATTATTTTAATATTTGCAATCCTACTTAGGAGGAATAAGGAATTTAACTTGGATTAAACTATATTGCAAATATTATTATCATTTCTCTAAATTTCCAAACCTTGGGAGTCATAAGGGTTACTCCATCAAATTTATTTTATTTGGAAATTAGAAATAATCCAAGGGATATAAAAGAGGTTATTAAGGGATTTTATTAAGGTTGGATAAATTTATTTTTTACTTGTCTCAAATCTCTAAAAAGGGGACAAAATAATTCCAACATCAAAACCTCTTCAAACTGAAATAGTGCTTAGTTCAATTAGGAGTGATAAGGCGTTAAAAGTTGATTTTTGATTCTTGCAAAACTTGTACAAAATCAACCAAATTTGAACTATATTTCAAAACGCACTATATTCTTCTTAAGAGTTATTCTTTCTCAACTCTTCAAATTCAACCTTTCCAATGGGTAAAGGAATGTCATACAATGGTTGCAAAACTTGCTCTGACAAGAACCAACTCACAAAGCATAATCACAGGTGGTTTATTGACTTAGGAGCTAGTCATCATATGATAGGAAATATACAATGGTTTGACTATCTTGAAATTACCAAAGGTTATAGATTAAGAATTGCAGACAACCAAACATATCTTATTCATGGATATAGATGTGTATCTCCCAACAAATATTTTCCAAATCTTCTACTACAAAAAGTGTTGTATGTTCCTGGTTTAACTTTCAATCTCATCTCAGTGAGCAAGCTAGTAGAAAACAACTACATGATTAATTTTGGATATATGAATGGGGTCAATACATGTCTCATTATGAATCAATATGGAATAAAAGCAACAAGGTCAATCCATGAAAATACTTATATCCTAGACTCAATGGAAATACCACAAGATATTGTGATGTTACAAAATGCTTCTAACTCATTTTATGAAGAGCAAGTTGAAGAAAATGAAGAACCAATACATCAAAAAGGTAAGTATAGAAGGATAAAAAATATGAGAGGACAATTGCATCATGCCCTACTTATTCATCAACAATCAAAATCAAATGAAGATACTTGCAAGGAGGACTTCAAAGGTGGTTGGATAGAATATGAATATGAAAATGTCAAAGATTATCCAATGAGAATAGAAGGCCTAGTTGCATCCTACTCTGCATCATATGAAGACACAAATTACCTGCTGAACCTGAATACAAAGAATGTAGAAGAAGAAGACGATGAAGACCAAGCAGAAGAAGATGAAGAGAATCCATATTGAAGACTAAAGCCTTCAATACCCAAATAATGTAATATAGGGGGTGTTGGAAATAATGTCTATTCCATAATTTGGGTTATGTAAATGTATCCTCCAAGATACATACCTAGATTACTTCTTGTGCAAGTTATCTAGTGACTTCATGCATTGTAATAAATGGACAAGTGTCCATGTGCAAGTTGTACATGTGCAAGGTGTCCTATGCATAACTAGTTAGAGTGTTGGGCAAGCATCCTATTTTACATATATAAGGATGGCCTCTTAGATAGATAGATAGGATAGTTGGGAGACATTGTTAGATAGCGTAGGTTAGTGGATTGTGTTCCACACCATTTACTGGTGATGGATATGATGTAGATCTATAGCTTTATTAATGGAGTGCTCACTTCCTCCATAGCTACATTGTAATCTTTTATATCTTTTATATTTCAGCATACTTCAGTCATCTAGCAGATTTACTTTATTGCATCTTATTCTGCATCTTGTGATTGTTATCTCTCATGGCTCATTCATCAAAAGCTAACAGTTGAAGAGAAAGAAGAAAATTTATGAGCAACATTTAAAAGGGTAGAAAGACTAAAAAATTTCAGCATTTTGTTATAACCATTTGGCATAGAAGTTGATTTTTGGTAGCAAGTAAAGTGCAAGTAAAGTTACAAATTTGAAGGTATAGAATAGCAACTTCGAGCAGCAAGAAAGGAGAGGAGACACACTATAAAATACAACCAAAGAGTTTTGAAATTAGGTTCTTAAAAGAGTATTTTAGTTTGATGAAAAGTGGATTTAATTTAAGTTTATTTGGCACCATATATTAGAGAGTTCAAATCAAGAAAAATAAGAACTCTAAGTTTATTATCTCCCAGTTAAAGGAGTTTAAGAATCTTGCAAATTAGTGTGTTGAAATAGCATTAAGGAGTTAGTTCATTTTTAAGTTTAAAATCAACAAAATAATATTTATATGTTATATTAAAGAAGTAAATATTACTCCAAATCAGAAATAACAAGCTAAGAAGCTACAAATGTATTAAGGAGCACTCAAAATATTGTGCTCAATATATGGTTCTGAAAGGAAGAAAAGTAAGTCCTTGAAGGCACAAGAGCATCCTCAAAACCTATAAAATTTTATAGAAATAAGTTAGGAAAGTGAATAAAGGAAAGAGAGTATAAGCATTTTGGAAAATAGCAAGAGATTCATCCATCCAAGCCGAGTTGTGGAGAATACAAACCACACTAGAGCTAAGGTAGAATCTGCTAAAAAGAGAAAATAAAAGTAGAAGCCAAAGGAGCCACCATACGAAGGAGGAAGGAAGAACCACCGAAGTGCAACATATTATTGTATCTCAAGGAAGAGCCACCAACATACAACGAGGAACCACCAAAGTGTCACTACAAGTGAACATTTGGAGAGTGTAGAGGCTCAAGTGTCATTCTAAGGGCACAAATGACCATTTGCATTCACTTTGTTAAAGAGTCATTCTCAAGGAGTAAAATAAATAGACATAACCGTGAAACACAAGAGCAAGCAACAAATTTTTTTGGAAATTATTTGTCTAAGGTTTGACTTGTTTGAAAAGCCTTGGAAGAAGTGCCATATTTGAAACATTTGCAAGAAGTTATTTTAGTAAAAGAGAATCTTGTATATAACATCCAGGAGGAAGAAGTGCCATTTAGAAGCAAGTGAAGAGATTGAATGCCACATGTCCTCGTTGAAGGAGGAGCACCAACCATCATATGAGCAAGGTGAAACATCTTCTTACATGCATTAAATGCATGGAATAATACTAAACTTAGCACATCTAAAAAGCGATAAAGTTTTTTGAATGAGCACTACATCAAGTGAGGCTTTCAAGAAGGAACAAATATTGAGGAGGAGGTCAACCGTCATTGACCATGATTTGCACACACCTATTGCAGAGGTAAAAGTTAATTTAATTGAATTTTTAACTTTTGCCTATGTTAGGAGCTATAAGGAGAAATAGAATTATTTTTCTAAGGTTGTTAAGAATATAATCTAATTAATTATAGCTTAATTTACTTGCATGAAGAGATAAGGTTTAAAAGTGAAATTAGAAACCTTAGAAACCAAATTTATTATTTTTGGAAAGATTTGAGAAGCCCTAAAGTTATTTTGAAAATTTTGGGAATTATTTTTCAAGTTTTGGAAAGTTTTGAAATTGAATTATAAAGTTTTGTAAAGCATTTTTTATATTTGCAAATATTTTGAAATTTGGAGAGATAAGGATTCTTACATCAAATTAGGGTTACAAAATTTGTAAATATACTTTACAAAAACTCTAAGTTTCTAATTTAGGAGCCATAAGGACTTCAACATCAAATTAGGATTTTGAAATTTAGAATTTATTCATTTGAAATTAGGGAGATAAAAGGTTGTCAACATAAATTTTGAAAATTAAAAAAATCCTTAGTCTATCATTCAAAACTAAGGAGAAATAAAGAGTAGATAATTTGAAAATTAAAATTTGATCAAATTATTGTTTGATAAATTAAACCAGGGAGATACAAGGTATTCTACAAAACATAGGAATTGAAGTTTTTATCAAAACTAATATTTGATCATATATACAGGACTTAGGAGAAATAAGGTATACAACATATAGGTTTTGAAGATTGAGAAAGTTTATTTAACCTTTAACTCAACTAGGGAGACATAAGGTAGTCAACTTCAAAGGTTTAGAGAATTAAAGGATATATTATTCAAAGCTAAAGGAATTATGGACTATTGGTACAAAAATTTAGGAGCAAGTAAACATATGACTGGAAATAAACAATGGTTTGATTTTCTATGAAGAAAAAATGAGAAACCAATTACTATAGCATATAGTAATATTTTTGACCACCACGCGGTGGTCGCAGATGACGTGTCAGTTATTAGCATGTGCTCCTAGTCAAAAATATTAACCAGTTGTTGGCACCTATATTTGGAAGCCAGCACCAAACATTTCTAAATTTGTCAAAAAATTAAACAAAAATATTTGGATGAACATGGTCCTCATTGCCAAGCAGGCCTGGAGACTCACCATCAATGAAAGAGTCACTTGGATTGATATCATTAAAGCTAAGTACCTCCATCAGTTGTCCTTTCTTGGAGAGCACAACCTCCCTATCGGATCCCATTTCGGAATGGTGTAATCAAAACAAGGAAAATCATCATGGAAGGCTTAAGGTGGTGTCTAGGAACTGGAACGACCATCCATTTCTGGGATGACCCATGGATCAGTGATAAACCTCTCAGCCAAGATCCTCATCTTGCGGTGCTCAAGGCGACTCACCGAAGCCACCTTTGGAGATAAGGTGTGTCACTTCATTAACCAAGGTCCTACAAGACCTGAATGGAAACACTTGGCTCTTAACAGGCCCAGGCATATCACTGAGGCTCTCAGGCGGTTACAAAAATTGTTGAGGACTTACATCATCTCGAGCTCACACAAAGATGATTCCATGGTCTAGAACCTTGAAGAATCTAGAAATTTCACTGTCAAATTAGCCTACTATAGTCAAGAAACTCCCACAGATGGTTGGGACTTATCAAATCAAGTCTGGGTCCCCAAGATCATTCCCAAGGTCAAATTATTTTGCTGGTTGGCCATCCAAAATAGAATCCTCACCATTGACAATTTGATAATCAGAGGGTTACTCATTCCCAATTGGTGTATCTTGTGCAAAAACGCCTGTGAGTCTACTTCACATGTTTTTTTGGAATGTCCCTTTTCTCTTGCAGTTCTCAACCAGGTCCTTAACACCTTTGACATCTCCACAGTCCTCCCACATTCCATTCCCCTCCTTATTAAGCAATGGCCTCGACCTTTCAAGAGCAACCAACTAAAATTCATGTGGCAAGCTTGCCTCCACCTTTACCTGTGGCAGATATGGCTTGAGAGAAATGCCAAAATTTTCAAAAATCAAGCCACTGATAAGAAGATTATCATTGTCAAAATCATGACCCTTGTTGCGGAGAATGCCTCTCTTGTTTCATCTCCAAAACCCCCCCTCCTGGCTTAGAATCGGACCTAACCAAAATTTTCAATCTGTCTAACATCTCTGTCATGCCCCGTATTTTTGTTTACAGGTCTGTCATCAAGTGGGTCTTACCACCTACTGGGTGGCACAAGCTCAATTTCGATGGTGCGGCTAAAGAGAACCCAAGACCAGATGGCGGAGGGGGAATTCTCAAAAACCACATAGGAGAAATAATTTTGGCCTTTGCCCAGAACCTGGGAATTCAATCCAACAATATGGCAGAGGCGTGGGCCCTGTTCCAAAGTTTGATCCTCATGGAAGGGTTTACCATCAATAAACTTATCATCGAAGGAGACTCGTTGCATTGTATCAACTAGCTCAATGGTATCGCTAAGCCTCCTTGGGCCCTTGCTTCGATTTTCCAAGAATGCAAGGCCCTAATTGGCAACTACCCAGAATTAGCCATTAAGCATCAATATCGGGAAGGAAACAAAGCTGCAAACTAGCTTGCTAACAAGGGAGTCGATGAATATGACATTCAAGTGTGGAGAGACTCCTTCCCCATTGGCCTAAGGAACGATCCTACAAGTTTCAATGTTTGCACAATGTGAGATGTTGCCAGGGGATTGGTTTGGTATCTTTGTTGAAACTTGTCATGATATCGCGACACCTTTTCCTTCTCCTTCGACAGCGTAAATGCAACATGTCGCGATATCGCGACACTTTTCACCTCTGGTCGTGAAACTGCAACATGTCATGATATCGCGATAGTTCTTTCTCCTTTGGGCGTGACGTTGCAACTTGTCGCGATATCGCGACACTTTTTCTCCTTTGGTCATGACGTTACATCATGTCGCGATATCGTGACACTTTTTCTCTTTCGGCCATGATGATGCAACTTGTCGCGATATCATGACACTTTTTCTCTTTGGCCACGATAATGCAACATGTCACGATATCACGACACTTTTTCTCTTTGGCCGCGATAATGCAACATGTCATGATATCGCGACACTTTTTCCTCATTTAGCCGCGGCAATGCAACTTGTCACAATATTGCGACAATTTTTCTCTTTTGATCGTGATGATGCAACTTGTCGCGATATCGTGACACTTTTTCTCTTTCGGTTGTGATGATGCAACTTGTCGTGATATCGCGACACTTTTTCTCTTTGGCCACGATAATGCAACATGTCGCGATATCGTGACACTTTTTCTCTTTGGCCGCGATAATGCAACATGTCGCGATATCACGACACTTTTTCTCTTTGGCCGCGATAATGCAACATGTCGCGATATCGCGACACTTTTTCTCTTTGGCCGCGATAATGCAACATGTCGCGATATCGCGACACTTTTTCTCTTTGGCCGCGATAATGCAACATGTCACGATATCGCGACACTTTTTCCTCATTTGGCCGCGGCAATGCAACTTGTCGCGATATCGTGACACTTTTTCTCCTTTGGCCACGTCGTTGCAACATGTCACGATATCGCGACATCTTTTCTCTTTGGCCGCGATGTTGCAACGCGATATCGCGACACTTTTCTCTCTGGCTACGATGCTGCATCATGTCGCGATATCGCGACACCTTTTCCTTCTTTGGCCGTGACAATGCAACATGTCGTGATATCGCAACATTTTTTTTCCCTTTGCCGAGACGATGCAACTTGTCACGATTTCACAACACTTTTTCTCCTCTGGCCACGATGCTATAACATGTCGCGATATCATGACACTTTTTTTCCTCTGGCCGCGATGACGCAACATGTCACGATATCGCGACACTTTTTCTCTTGGGCCACGATGATGCAACATGTCACGATATCGCGACACCTTTTCCTTCTTTGGCCGCGGTCACGGCATTTTTTATCCCTTTGCCGAGACGATGGATCACGTCGTGATATCGTGACATTTTTTCTCCTTAGGCCGCGATGATACAACATGTCACGATATCGCGACACTCTTTCTCTTCTGGCCGCGACATTGCAACATGTCACGATATCGCGACACCTTTCCTCCTTTGGCCGCAAAAATACATCATGTCGCGATATCGCGACACCTTTTCTCTTATAGCCACGATGGTGCAGCATGTCGCGATATCGTGACACTTTTTCTCCTGTGGCCGCGACAATGCAACATGTCGTGATATCGTGACATATTTTCTTCTTTGGCCTCGACGATACAACTTGTCGCGATATCGTGACACCTTTCCTCCTCTGGCCGTGACGACGCAACTTGTCGCGATATCGCGACACTTCTTCTATTCTAGCAACGACGTTGCAACATGTCATGATTTCACGACACTTTCTCTCCTTCGACCGTGATGCTGCATCTTGTCGCGATATCGTGACATATTTTCCTCCCTTGGCCGTGATAGCGCAACATGTCGCGATGTCGCGACACCTTTTCCTCCTTGCTTGCGACACCTTTCTTCTTGTGGTGTTTGGCTTTTTCTTTGATCTTTAGCTCTTGGGCCTCTTCAGGGACCTTTCAGCACCCTTTCAACCAATCAAAAAAATATATATTTTTGAAGTAGAAGGGATAGAAAATGTTCTAGTCAATCTAATAATTAGAAAAGGAATAATTAACAATGTGTTATATGTTCCTGGATTGACTATCAATATTCTTTCAGTTTCTCAAATTATGGATCAAAATATGATAGTAGAATTCAAAGTTATCAATGAAAAGAAACAATGTCATATTATCAAACAAGAAAAAGAAAAATGGATCAATTGTGATCCAAATTTATCTATCATGTTCATGCATCAGAATTCAAAGAAGCCCAAGTAGTTTGTAAATCAAATAATGAAGAATCAAAGAATGGAGGTGATGAAGCAAAAGTTTCTATATAGAAAAAGAAAGGATAATATGATTCTAAGAACAAAGGAAAAAGAAAAATTCTTATACAAGAATTTGATGACTATGAAAGAGTTCAAGAAACTTGTAATCTTGAAGCCACAAATATTGAAATATACTAACCATTCATTTGATCAAGTATACATAAAGGTAGCAGATTGGAGAAAGCAAGAGAAGACAACACAAGCTCCAAAATCACGATGAAGACCATATTGAAGACTAAAGTCTTCAATAACCAAATAATGTAATATTGGGGATATTGGAGAATATTACATTATATCATACATGATAATGTACAACCATGGGTACATAATTAAATTAGGTTATGTGTCTTATGTTAATATTTGAGTATTTACTTTATGCAATGTAATAAATGCACAAGTATTATTAAAGTGTGCATTATATTCAATAATGTAAATGTGCACATTAGTCCATGTGTACATGTGTCCATAGATTAGAAAAAGATAGTGAAGAGTCATAATACAAGTGTACATCAAATAGGGCTTCATATGTGTGCAAAACAGATCCAAGAGTCACTAGGAATAGAAGAGTCATATCCATCCAAGAGTCATTGTAGAAGGCTATATATACATGCTATAGCCTTGAGTTATGTAACACAATGTAGAGTAAGAGTGTGTGAAAGTATGATGTACTTGAGATATTTATTCTATATCAAATTACTATTTTCGTGAGCATTTGTTAATGGTAATTTTATGATTTGTTGCAGAAGTTATTTTTGAGCTTTATATGTTTAGAATATTGTCATTATATTATATTTGAAATAGTATATTTGTTTTAGATTTTGAGGTTATTTTGCTTTAAGTATTTAGCATCAAAAGCTAATAGGTTTACGAGGAATAGTAATTCTTCTCTCTTTACTCTTCCAAAAAATATATCTATTCACAATCTGTTGATTCTTAACATAGAAGAAAAAATAGTAAGAAGTTATTTATTTTTATTTTAAACTCATGATTTTTCACCTAGGATTAGAGAAAAAACTAAGGAATGGTGGAATTATGAATTTGTTGGAACATGTGAGTTCAAAATGGCAGAACATTTGAGAAATGTTAAAAAATAATATTAAAAAAAAGGAACAAGAATATTTTTGGTAATATTTTGCAGCAAAAGGAATCTTTGGTTAAGAATTTACATGTTATTGAAGAGCAAATTCAATCTCAAGAAATTTAAGAAGATATAGCCAGACAAGAAAAATCTTTACTTAGTGAATTTCATTCAATTTTGGCTAAGAAACCCTTTGGAGGCAAAAATCTAGAGCCTTGTGGTTGAAAGAAGGTGACAAAAACTCTAAGTTTTTTATTTATCTACCTTAAGACATAGAAATACCAACAAAATTAGAGACTTTATTAAAAGTGATAGTAGTATAGTAAATGAAGAAGAAATTAAAGATGCAATAGTGAGTTTCTTTAAAGAATTATTTTCAAATAACAATGATATAGAAGAAGAGGCGGTAAATTACATGCCAAGTAACATCCCAAACTTGGTATCATATGAGATGAATAAAGCTCTAGTGAAATCCTTCTCAGAGGATGAAGTCAAAGAGGTTATTTTCAATATGTAAAAAGATAAAGCTCAAGGTTTGAATGGTTTTCTAGCTAATTTATTTCGGTCTTTTTGGCACTTATTTCATGGTGATATAGTGGCGGTATTTAGATAATTTCAAGTTGTTAATAGCCTTTTAAGATATTGGAATTCCATATTTTTTGTTCTCATTCCAAAAAATAAAGGTGTAAAGTATTTTAAATACTTTTGATTGATTAGTCTATACAATTCTATTTATAAAATTTTAACTAAACTTATATTAAAAAAATATTTCTAGAATTATTTCCAATCGAAAAGGGAGATTTGTGTAGGGTACCTGGATTCTAGATGGTGTTATCTCAATCCATAAATCTATCCACTCAATTGAAAAAGTGGTTCCACAGGTATGATTCTCAAGCTAGATATGAATAAGACCTATGATAGAGTTACATGGTATTTTTTGGATAAATTTTTAGAAATATATAGTTTCCACTTTTAATAGAGATATTGGATCCAATTACATATTTCTTCTCCTATGTTCTCTATTATTATTAATGGCTTACTTGTAGTTTTTTCCAAGTGAAAGAGGGATAAGACAAGGGGACCATATATCCCTTATCTATTTATTCTTATGGTAGAAGCACTAGGAAGAGCATTAAATACAACAAAAATGTAGCAATCATCAAAGGTGTTAAACCAACCTTGACATTAGATCTTATTACTCATCAACAATTTTTTGATGACACTGTCATAGTGGATCAAGTTTTGATCAAGGAAACAAAAGAGATTAAGAATATATTGGATTCTTATGAGAAGGCTTCAAACCAAAAAATAAATTATACAAAGAGCATAATATTTTATATCAATACTCCAGTTGAAATGTAGTAAAAAAATTCAAAGATTTTTAGTTGTAGCATTGATAATTTCCTAGCCACCTATCTTGGTATGCCACTATTTAAAGGTAGGATGAAAGAGGATTTGTAGAATCTAATCCTAGACAAATTTCAAAAGAAACTAGCAGGGTGGAAAGGAGTTCTGTTGATCCAAACACATAAGTTTTAGCTCATTAAATCTACTTTACAAAGTTTGTTGATCTTTTTTTTTATCTATTTTCAAAATCCTTGCTAAAGTTACCGAAATAATATAATATATTCAATAAAAATTTCTATGGAAAGGAGTAGAAGAGAAACATAGAATAATCTTAGTTTCTTGGGATAAAGTTTGTACTTCCAAGAAAGAGGGAGGATTGAGGTTAAGAAAGATAAATAATCTTAATAGAGCTCTTTTAAGTAAAGTGGAATGGAGGCTAATTCAAGATAATGATTCTCTTTGTGAAAAATTATTAAGTTTAAATACTTAATAATTTGTTTATAAGATGTGAAAATACCCCAACAAACTTTGCCTTTTGGAATAAATTAATTAAAATCAGGACTATGTTATGGAAGGGCCTTAGATGGAGAGTGGAAAATGGAGATCAAATTGAGTTTTGGGAAGATACTTGGTTAGTGGACAAACCTCTTATATCCTTTGATATCTTGGTTGTCATTAGAGACCCCTTGGTATGGTTGCATGGAAGAAAAACTGAGGACTACATTGAGATAGATAACAACTTTAAGAGATGGAAAATTCTTTCTTTACAATCAAAGGAGAAGATAACTCAGCAAGCTATGATGAAACTCAATAGTCTATTACAACCTTATCATTTAATTCAATCCTTACACCATGATGTCTTCATTTGGCCTTATAAATTTTGTGGATTTTCCTCAGTTAAATCAAGATATGAATATTTATTGTCTCTTGGTATGAATTTTCTAGACTCTAGAATTTGGTTAAAGCATTTGACTCCTAAAATCTTATTTTTCTCTTGGCTAGTTTTTTAGAGCAAGATTATAACTATTGATAATTTGAGTATAAAAGGTTTCTATTTGCCATATATGTGTGTGTTATGTAAGTCCAATGAAGAATAAATTGATCACATCTTTGTGCACTACCATTTTTCTTCTAAATTTTTATAGTTATTGTTAAGGATTTTATATCTATGTTGAGTTATTCTAGATAGGTTTGTTGAGCTCTTTGAACAATGGAATTCTCCATTTCTTAGTAGCAGGTTGACAATTTTATGAAATATATTGTTACCTCATTTTATTTAGGATATTTGGTTTGGGAAAAATAATAGAATCTTTAAGGAAATCTTCAGGAAGAAGATGGTCGTTTTTCACAGAATAAAATCAACTGTTAAAGATAACTTTTCCATTATAGAAGATCTTTAAGTTTGGGAGAACATTTAGGATGCTAGGATAACCTCTTTGTAGGATCTTACACCTCTTCATAATCAAGAAATAGATCAAAAAATTATTGCTAGAAAAAGTACCTTCTGGTGTTCCCCTAGATTTGATTTGTTTAAACTTAAGTTTGATGGTGCCACAAAAGGTAAATCAAGCATGGTAGGAAGTGGAATTATAAGGGACCACTTGGGATAGGTTGTTGTTGCCTACACAAAAAATGATGGGATCAAGACTAAACACTTTGCAGAAACCAAAGCTTTGTATACATGCAACAAATTAATTAAATAATTGAATAGTAAGAAAATCATTGTTGAATGTGATTATATGAACATTCTAAACTACCTATAGAATAGGAATGTAGCTAGGTGGAACATCAAGAAAATTATTGAGGATGCTAAGATTGGTCTAAATTCTCTTGAGGGAGTGGAAATTAATCATATTTATAGGGAAGACAATGGGATAGTCGACTGGTTAGCAAATAAGGGAGTTGAGACTCCTCATTTGATTATTTAGAGGAAATATTTTCTTGATTCCTTGAACTCTATTATTAATAAGGAGAAATATCATGTTGTTGATAATTGTGAAAAGAGTAATGAATAGTAAAACTAGTCCCATCAAGAATATATTAGATTTCATAATGGTTTCACAGTTATTAACCAGTTGATATTCGACCTTTGTTGTTATAGGTTTCCTTTTTGCCAGTTTTTTTAGTTTTGGGAGAGATTTAATGTGTTTAACAAGCTTATAAAGATCCTTTGTTTCATTTAGAGGCATATGATTTTCTAGGTGTCAATGGAGATTCATATCCATTGTTGTGGATGGAGGATCTCTAGCAAAGTTTGGAATGTGAAAGCTATTCATTTTTCAATTATGTAATTGTTCAGTTATCTATATGTCCTTGTGTCTAGTCGTGTTTTTGTCCAATTCATACCAAAGAGGTAGTCTATGAAGAAAAAATAGTTAATTGAGGGCGATCAGTCCATTGAGAAGTAGGGGAAAGCCAAGGTGGAAATAATTGTTCTACATAGGGAAAATTTTTAGATGTCAGAGGATGTGACGAGTGCTAAGAAAACAGAGGAATCAACTAAATTTAGCTCCATTTCAAAATAGCAAGAGATTGAAATTGAGATAAATCATCTAGAGAGAACTTATATAATATTGTGAACAATATGAAAGATTGTTTGGATTTTCTCTACTAAGATTATGATGATGCAGATGAGTTGTTGTGGCCTAGATGAACTAGGAGGAGGGCTAAATATTTTAGCCCTATTTTGGGTGCTTTTTGCTTTGAGTCCATTGTAGATGCTTTTATATAGTTTTATTTCCTAGGTCATTAATTGAAGTAGTATAAGAAGAGTTAAATGAAGCAATGTTATAGTATCTAGGTGCAACATTTTTGTTGTTTTTGTTTTGGTTATCTCATGATGTTGTTACATGTTCATCTTTGTCCAGGAGACTCTGATTGTAAAAAAGGGTTTGGGCCCTTTAGAAAACTCCTTTTCATTCCTTAACAAAAAAACTCAAGTGCTTGAAAATATAAACTCTAGACTTAAGACTTAGAGTTAAGTGGTATATATAATTATAATCATGATGTAATCCTATTATGTGAAAGTAGAATTGATTTAAATCTCATATAATCAATTAAAATATTTAAATCTATTAAATAGTGTAAAGTTATAAAACTAAAAAATATATATTTATAATAAAGATAAAATAGCACCAGAAATGGAGAACAAACCAAATGGGGACAAAAAAATAGTTTGTCAACCCGATGGTTAGGTAGGAACTGAAGCCCAAGAGCAGAACCAAAAACAAGAAATCCAAGATTAGGAAGATAAGGTTAATTGTATAGAAAAGCCTAAGAAGATATCAATTCAGGAGAAAGTTAGCGCAAGACAAAATTGGCAAATGGAAGGCACCCCTTTCCAGGGTCCAAATTGATCAAAACAAGGTATGAACACATTGTTTGACTCTGAAGAGATGGTCCCTTGTTCTTTTGATGTTCTTCATATTTCCCCGACAAAGTCTCTGGTTAAACCTTTGGGTAACAAAAAAGAGGAAATCCCTTCTATGAATCCCACTAGAAACTCAAGAAGAACAAATGTAGGAAGTGAGACCAGAGTAGGAAGACCTAAATCAACTAAAGTCAGAAGTAGAGAAATTGCTAAGGATATAGCAAATGGAACACAAAGCATTTTAGATCTGAGTGGAGGAAAACCCTCCACCCAGGGTAAGAAATGAAGATCATATCTTGGAATGTAAGGGGTATGAATGCCCCTTCCAAACAACGGGTAATTAAAAATCTTAGGAAGGATAATTACCTAGACATTCTTCTTCTACAAGAGACTAAGATTGACAGCAAGAATATTTTAGCAGTTAAGAATAATATCTGGAAAAAGGTAAACTATGTAGCTAGAGCAATGAATGGAGCCTTAGGAGGCCTCTGGATTTTATGGAACCCAGATTCGATTGATGGGAGTTGTATTTAGAATTCTGAAAGGCATATATCAATTGTTTTCTTCTCTAAATTATCAAACTTCAGTTGGGTTTTAACTAATGTTTATGCTCCTAATTCTCTCATAGGTAGGAGAGCTCTGTGGGAAGAGTTAAAAGATATTAGGTAGAATACTAGTGATCTCCCATGGGTGTTGGCAGGGGATTTTAACACTGCCCTCTCCCCAAGTGATAAAAAGGGGAAAATCAAGATTTTAATGATAGTATGGAAGAATTTGGCAATTTCATTGGCCATTGTGGTCTCATGGATATGGAATTAAGAGGGACTAAATACACTTGGTCTAATAGAAGGATGGGGGACAACCTGATTCAGATTAGATTGGATAGAGTTTTGGTGTCTCATGACTAGTTTACGAGGAATAGTAATTCTTCTCTCTACTCTTCCAAAAATTGGATTTGATCACAATCCATTGATTCTTAACATAGAAGAAAGAAAAAAATGGTAAGAAGTCCTTTCTATTTTGAACTCATGTGGCTTTTTCACCTAGGATTAGAGGAAAAAATTAAGGAATGGTGGAATTGTGAAGTTGTTGGAACATGTATGTTCAAAGTGGTAAAAAATTTGAGAAATGTTAAAAATAATATTAAAAAATGGAACAAGAATATTTTTGGTAATATTTTGTAGCAAAAGGAGTCTTTGGTTAAGAATTTATAGGTTATTGAAGAGCAAATTCAATCTCAAGGAATGTCAGAAGATATAGCCAGACAAGAAAAATATTTACTTAGTGAATTTCATTCAATTATGGCTAAGGAGGAAACCTTTTGGAGGTAAAAATCCAAAGCCTTGTGGTTGAAAGAAGGTGATAGAAACTCTTTTTTTATTTATCTACCTTAAGACATAGAAGCACCAATAGAATCAGAGATATTATTAAAAATGATGGAAGTAGTATAATAAATGAAGAAGAAATTAAAGATGCAATAATGAGTTTCTTTAAAGAATTATTTTCAAATAACAATGATATAGAAGAAGAGGTAGTAAATTACATGCTAAGTAACATCCCAAACTTGGTATCAGATGAGATGAATGAAGCTCTAGTGAAACCCTTCTTAGAGGATGAAGTCAAAGAGGTTGTTTTCAATATGCAAAAAGATAAGGCCCTAGGTCTGGATGGTTTCCTAGTTGGTTTCTTCTAGTATTTTTGGCACATAGTTCATGGTGACATTGTGGCAATAGTTAGAGAATTTCAAGTTGCTAATAGCCTTTTAAGAGATTGGAATTCCACCTTTTTGGTTCTCATTCCAAAAAAGCAAGGTGCAAAGGATTTTAAAGACTTTTGGTCGATTAGTCTATGCAATACTATTTATAAAATTTTAACTAAACTTTTGGCCAATAGACTAAAAATAATTCTTCCTAGAATTATTTCCAATCAACAAGGGGGCTTTGTGTAGGGTAGACAGATTCTAGATGGCATTATCTCAATCCATGAATCTATCCACTCAATTGAAAAAAGTGGTTTCATAGGGATGATTCTCAAGCTAGATATGAATAAGGCCTATGATAGAGTTTCATGGTCTTTTCTAGATAGAGTTTTAGAAAAAATTGGTTTCCACCTTCAATGGAGATCTTGGATCCAATTATGTATTTCTTCTCCTATGTTTTCTATTATTATTAATGGCTTACCTACAAGTTTTTTCCAAGTGAAAGAGGGATAAGACAAGGGGACCCCATATCCCCTTATCTATTTATTCTTATGGCAGAAGCACTAGGAAGAGCATTAAATGCAACAAAAAATACAACAATCATCAAAGGTGTTAAACTGACCTCAATAGTAGATGTTATTACTCATCAATAATTTGTTGATGACATTATCATAGTGGGTCAAGCTTCGATCAAGGAAGCAAAAGAGATTAAGAATATCTTGGAATCTTATGAGAAGGCTTCAAACCAAAAAATAAATTATACAAAGAGCAGAATTTTTTATATCAATACTCCAGTTGAAAGGCAACAAAAAATTTCAAGGATTTTTAGTTGTAGCATTGATAACTTTCCAACCACCTATCTTGGTATGCCACTCTTTAAAGGCAATATGAAAGAGGATTTATGGAATCTAATCCTAGATAGATTTCAAAAGAAACTAGCAAGGTGGAAAGGAGTTCTATTGAGCCAAGCAAGTAAGCTTCAACTAGTTAAATCTACTTTACAAAGTTTGTCGATCTATTTTTTTATCTATTTTCAAAATCCTTACTAAAGTTGTAGAAAGAATAGAACATATTCAACGCATATTTCTATGGATAAGAGTAGAAGAGAAATAGAGAATACCCTTAGTTTCCTAGGATAAAGTTTATACTTCCAAGAAAGAGGGAGGTTTGGGGTTAAGAAAGATGAAGAATCTTAATAGAGCTCTTTTAAGTAAAGTGGGATGGAGGCTAATTCAAGACAATGATTCTCTTTGGGAAAAAAATATTAAGGCTAAATACTTGGACTATAATAATTTATTTGTGAGATGTGAAAATCCCCCAACAGGCTATACCTTTTGGAATAGCATAATCAAAATCAAGCCTATGTTATGGAAGGGCCTTAGATGGAGAGTGGGAAATGGAGATCAAATTGAGTTTTGGGAAGATACTTGGTTAGTGGACAAACCTCTCATCTCCTTTGATGACTTGGTTGTCATTAGAGAACCCTTGGTAAGGTTGTATGGAAGAAAAGTTAAGGACTACATTGAGATGGATAACAACTTCAAGAGATGGAAAATTATTTCTTTACAATCAAATGAGCAGATAACTCAACAAGCTATGATGAAACTCAATAGTCTATTACAACTTTATCATTTAAGTCAATCCTTCCACCATGATGTCCTCATTTGGGCTTTTAACTCTTCTAGAATTTACTTGGTTAAATCAGGATATGAAAGTTTATCTTCTCCTTCTGGTATGGATTTTCTAGCCTCTAGAATTTGGTTGAAGCATTTGACTCCTAAAATCTCCTTTTTCTCTTGGTTAGTTGTGTAGAACAAGATTCTAACTATTGATAATTTGAGAAAAAGAGGTTTCCATTTCCCAAATATGTGTGTGTTATGTAAGTCCAATGAAGAATCAGTGGATCACATCTTTGTGCATTATCCTTTTTCTTCTAAAGTTTTCTAGTTGTTGTTAAGGACTTTATCTTTATGTTGGGTTAGTCTAGATAGTTTTGTTGAGCTCTTTGAACAATGGCATTCCCCCTTTCTTAGTAGTAGGTTGATAATTTTATGGAAGATGTTATTACCTCATTTCATTTGGGGTATTTGGTTTGAGAGAAATAATAGAATCTTTAAGGAAGTTTTTAAGAATGAGATGGTTACTTTCCATAGAATAAAATTAGTTGTTAAAGATAACTTTTCCATTGTAGAAGATCTTGAAGGTTGGGAGAATGTTTAGGAGGCTAGGATAGCCTCTTTGTGGGATCTTACACCTCTTCATAATCAAGAAATAGATCCAAAAATTATTGCTAGAAAAAATACCTTTTGGTGTTCCCCTAGATTTGGTTGGCTTAAACTTAATTTTGATGGTGCCACAAAAGGCAACCTAGGTAGGGTAAGAGGAGGTGGAATTATAAGGGACCACTTGGGATAGGTTGTTGTTGCCTATGTGGAACCTTATGGGATCTAGACTAACCACTTTGTAGAAACCAAAGCTTTGTATACAGGCATCAAATTAATTAAAGAATTGAATATTAAGAAAATCATTGTTGAGGGTGATTCTATGAACATTCTAAACTACCTATAGAATAGGAATGCAACTAGTTGGAACATCAGGGAAATCATTGAGGATGCTAAGATTAGTCTATCCTCTCTTGAGGGAGTGGAAATTAATCATATTTATAGGGAAGGCAATGGGACAGTGGTTAGAAAATAAGGGAGTTGAGAGTCCTCATCTAATTGTCTGGAGGGAAGATCTTCCTAATTCCTTGAACTCTATTATTAATAAGGAGAAATATCATGTTGTTGATAATTGTGAAAAGAGTAATGAATAGTAAAACTAATCATGGGAAGAATAGTATTAGATCCCAAAATGGTTTCATAGTTATTAACTAGTCGATGTCCGACCTTTGCTGTTATAAGTTTTCTTTTTGTTGGTTTTTGTAGTTTTGGGAGAGAGTTAGCATGTTTAATGAGCTTCTCGAGATCCTTTGTTTCATCTGGAGGTTTATGGTTTTCTAGGTGTTGATGGAGATTCAGATCCGTTGTTGTGGATGGAGGATCTCTAGCAAAGATTGGAATGTGAAAGTTGTCCATTTTTTTAGTTATGTAGTTGTTCAGTTGTCTATATGTCCTTGTGTCTAGCCGTGTTTTTGTCCAATTCATACCAAAGAGGTAATCTATGAAGAAAAAATAGTCAATTGAGGGTGATCAATCCATTGAGAAGTAGGGGAAAGCCGAGGTGGAAATGACTATTCTACATAAGGAAAATTTTTAGATGTTAGAGGATGTGAAGAGTGTTGAGCCAACAGAGGAATCAACTAACTTTAGCTCCATTTCAAAGTTGCAAGAAATTGAAATTGAGATTAATCATCTAGAGAGGACTTGAATAATATTGTGGACAATATGAAAGATCATTTGGATGTTCTCTAATATTGGGATGTTACAGATGCGTTGCTTTGGCCTAGATGAACAAGGGGGAGGGCTAAATCTTCTAGCCCTATTTTGGGTGCTTTATGTTCTAAGTCCATTGTAGATGCTTTTATATAGATTTTTTGTCTAGGTCATTAATTGAAGTAGTATAAGTAGAGTTAAATGAAGCAATGCTATAATTTCTAGATGCAATATTTTGGTTATTTTTTGTTTTGTTTATCTCATGATGCAATTACATGTTCATCTTTATCAAAAAAAAACTTATAAAAAAATTAAAACCTTTTAAAAAACCTTCTTTCTATCTCAAATTAAAAGAAAACATTTCCTTATGATGAAATTAAAGGTTCAAAACCCTCTTATCTTTAAAAAAAAAAATATCCTTATGGTTTCACGTCCCAATGGATGCTTAGCATCTAATAATAATATATTTAATATCCTACTCATATGGAGAGGAAATAGCAAATAAATTGTAATGTTTCAGTTATATTAATTTAACGTTAATCTGTGAGCAAAATTGGTAATATTGCTTTTATAAATCTTATTGGATAAAATAAATAAATTTTAAGTTTTTGGTAAAGCCAAGTTAATAAGATCTCGTTTGTATCAACCTATCCTCTTTTAAGTGCGGTTTACATGGCCTATCCTCTTCTAAATGCAGTGTCATTTACATGACCTATCTCCTTCTTGATTTGAATCTTGCATTTCCCAACAAAATCTTAACTACTATACCACTTTTATTTTGTACCTACAAAATAAGATGACAGGATTGAACCTTCCTATGAACTTGATTTTGCATGTACAACTTAACTTTCCATTAATTTTTTAAATGACCTTCATATTTAACAATAGGATAGTATAGTGTAATGATAGAACTTTGATCTTTAAAAAAATGTAAATATGTCACCATATAACAAAAATTTTATTAAAAAAAGAAAGTAAATGAACCACAAACAGGTGATTAGAAACAAGAAAGGAGGATATAAAAATATCTACAAAATATCTGCCTTCTAAGAGAATAACATCATTGTGTTCCGCATAGCTTGTGGACCACACGATATGTGGGGAGGTAATGCATCTTCACATCAGATCTCACATCCCATCCCACACCACAGATGTAGCTAGGGGTTAAGGTCAACCACAAGTTCAAACTCTGGGAAAGTGGAAGATGTGGAATTGGAACATAGGTTCCCCTTGAGCCTTATCTATATACATACAGATTGATTGATTCATTGTTGTGTGGAAAAAATTCCAAAGCTGCTCAACAGGATTGTCCAAGGTTAGAGTTCAGGTAATGGAGCTATAAATACTGGAACGAACATTTCAAGGAGGAGGCTTGCTTTGCTTTTATCAGTGCCACCGCTGGTAAGTCGAAGCAAATGGCTTTTAGGTGTTGTGTATTGAGTACTAGTAGAGCCGCTGCTCTTCTTTATAGTCCACAGAAACCTGATGTATTCTCTTCAGATAGACCCCAAGTTCACCATGAAAACACCTTAATGCATAAAAGGGGGAATCTGAGGTCCTTTACAAGGTCATTCTGTGTCACTAATTTGAAAACACACAAGGCCAGGAAAACCCAGTTTGTCTTCTGCAGGGCTGGTTTAAGCAGCACCAAACGCACAGGAAAGGAGAAAGTCATAAATGATGAAAAGGTGCAGCAAGTCCATACGGTTGAGGAATTTGATGAAGCCCTTAGGCTTGCAAAGAACAGGCTTGTAGTGGTGGAATATGCTGCAAGCCACAGCTACCACAGCAAAAAGATATACCCATTCATGGTAGACCTGAGCAGGACTTGTCCAGATGTGAAGTTCATACTTGTGATGGGAGATGAGTCTGAGCAGACCAAGGAGCTGTGTACCAGAGAAAACATCTCATCTGTTCCACATTTTAGCTTTTACAAGGGCATGGAAAAAATACATGAAGAGGAAGGCATTGGTCCAGACCAGTTGGAGGGTGATGTTCTTTATTATGGTGATACTGGTGCTCCTATTCATCAACTCCATAGCAGGCAGGATGTTGAAGCATTGATTCAAAAACATGTGGAGGACCGCAAATTGATTGTTTTGGATGTTGGCCTCAAGCACTGTGGCCCTTGTGTTAAGGTCTATCCCACTGTGGTTAAGCTTGCGAAGAAGATGACTGATACTACTGTATTTGCCAGGATGAATGGAGATGAGAATGAGGACTGCATGGAGTTCCTTAGAAGTATGGATGTTATAGAAGTGCCCACTTTCCTTTTTATCAAAGATGGGAACATCTGTGGAAGGTATGTTGGCTCTGGTAAAGGTGAACTTATTGGAGAAATTCTGAGATACCAAGGAGTCAGAGTTACATATTGATTCTTTCTTTCACTAAATAACTGTATACATGTTTTCTTCACCTCCATAAGAAGTAAGGTTGCCTAAGAATTTTAATTAGAAAGTGAAATACAAGATCATTCCCTTTGTGTATAAAAACCCTTGGATACATTGGGATATGAAATCAAATGTCATACTGTCTGTTTTTAATTAATTAATCAATTTCTTTCTTTCTCCCTGTTTCTAATGTGCAATGCTGTACAAGACATTCAGTGTAGAAATTCAACCTGGATTCTTATTTTCCCAGAGTAATATATTAAATATAATTGTTTAGTCATATTCAAATAATATCCACATTGAGCTGTTGGATTAAGTGACATAAAATAAAAGGTTCGGATGTGGAATTTTCTTCTGGGTATGTAGTGAGATTATTAAGACAAATCCGTAAACCAGAATATGGAGAATGCCCCATAATATTCCACTGTTGTAGTGCCTTTTTCTTTTTCTGGAATGGATGATTTTATTTCAGCAGATTTTTTTTTCTTTTACAATAGTTAATTCCAGAGTCAGGCATTCTAACAATAATGTCCGGTGAACTAACAACCAAACATATTTTGTTCATTGCTGAGAGGATGCTTGCAACTTCTTCAGTGAACATGTGTCATGAGTGCCCAAGTCTTTAGTCCTAACATTAATACCCGAAAAATTAGTCTATGACACGAAGGGGTTTCGCAGGTTAGATATGCAGGCCATGCTTCATCAGTCAATTCAAAAATTAAGAGGACAGGGAGGCGTCTATCTGGGGCTTTGAACTTTGGCTATTTTTATGTTTCAATTGAACTGAATTCTTAAAATATGTTTTTCTTATCCAATTAAAATGGATGGTGTGCAGGGTAGGTGCAGTCCAAAAGATGATTAAAATAAATATAAATACAAGAGAGTTTTCAAAACATGAACTAAATTCAATTATATCTTGTATTGAATAATTCTGTGAACTAGGAGATTTGAGTCCTCGATAGGTGATTGGACTAACAACATATGTCAAATTTATTTTGAAAAAAAAGAAGAAGCTTGACTTTAACATTATGGCTAAAATAAGCATACATTAGGGTGAGAATTACTAAACTAGACGACGTTATTTAACCTATCGTTAATATATATTTTTAATATTTTTTAATTGGTTATATGGGATTGAAAATGATTTTATAAGATTGAAATTGAATTTATTTATATTACATTATGATCATAATGGTATTATAACAGTGTAATGATTTTAATATGGTTAAGTTGGTTATCTTTATTATTATTAGCTTGGATCTTATGACAAGGTAGTCAATCTTAAGAAGTAAGGGTTATTGTTGATTTAGTCTATAAATAAGAAGAGTTGTATTGTACTATGAATCACCTTTTATATTTGAATCTTAGTTGCCTTTGTTGCACATACGAGACTTCATCCTCTCCACGTGGTTATGAAACTTTTTCTTCTCGTGGATGCTTACTTTTGCGCATTATTGAATTGGTACTGGTCTTACTGTACTTTTAGAAGTTGTTTTCATTACAAGTAGTATCAAAGCATCAATCTTTGCTCTCTATAGCGATGCAAAAGAGTGACGGAAGGGCGTGCAAACCATTCTAGAACCTTTGACAATGAGTTCTGCTTCTTGTCAAGTGAAATTTTTGTCAAAATTTTTTAATCCAACCTTTCGATGTATTTTTCTTTCGTAATATTGTGAGTTAGTTATTTCTTTTTTTTCAAACCCTACTTATAAAAAAGTATTGAGTGTACTAGGACCCTTGTGGAAGACCCATCTCATTGCGATCGTTTCTTCAAGCTAGTCAAAATAAGGGATATCTCCAATAACATCTTTTTGGAAATTGGGTTGTTGGGACCCTAGTGGGAGACCCATCTCATTGTGATTGTTTCCTCAAGTCAATCAAAGTAAGGGGTGCATCCTGCAACCCTTTTTTAAAAGTGCTCCAATGTATTCTTTTGGGTTTTGCATTTGTTTCTAATGTATCAATGAACCTTTGACTTCTACTAGTTGGTTGTGAATCAACAATTTTTTGTAGTGTATCAGTCATTTAGAGGATGTGTGCATAAGCAAAAAGAGACGTCAACCTAGAAATATCGTTAAACATCACAATATCCCACAAAAAATCATTAGCTTTGACTAGCATGTCCTTTCTTTTTAAAATACCATGGATTTGCCTCCTCTCAACACCCCTCCAGCTACTCCTCCAATTGGTAATGCTCTTACTAGTATAATTGATTCTAATATGCGATCCTATCTTGAGTAGCAAGAAAAACTGGTTAACTTCATTGCTTGGCAAATATGC
The DNA here is from genome assembly GCA_028583015.1 of Wollemia nobilis. Lineage (NCBI taxonomy): Eukaryota > Viridiplantae > Streptophyta > Pinopsida > Araucariales > Araucariaceae > Wollemia > Wollemia nobilis. Next base: position 21,024,220 of record JAQPPZ010000521.1, read on the forward strand.
ATGTATTGCTTGACAAAATTCAAACCATCATCTCCTCCTTGAAAGTTGAGGAATATAACCAATTGAACTAATACCATTTGATAAATCCCCAATGCCCCTTCCCCCATATTATATTCTATTTACAATGGATTATTGCATAGATTTTAGGTTTAAACTGATGTGGGCATCACTTTCTACCTAGGCATTATTCTTATAATCCTAGGTTAGTTTGTTATTCAGTTAATAATCTTATTTGTCGGCAAGATATTGTTTGTTGATTGCCGACAAATAAGATTATTAACTAAATAACAAAATAACCTAGGATTATAAGAATAATGCCTAGGTAGAAAGTGATGCCCACATCACTTAAAAATTTCAAATTGGATAAATAACTATCTCCTCATCCTCTTTACGGATGAGGAAATTAAAGAGGTGGTCTTATCCATGAAGGTAGACAAATCTCCTAGTCCAGATGGGTTTTTGACGCTCTTCTATCACAAGTTTTAGCACATCATTGGCAATGAGGTCACCTTGGTAGTTAAGGAGTTTCAAACCTCTAAAAGGATCTCTTATGATGTGAATTGTACGTTCTTAGCCCTCATCCTTCCAAATCGGTTGAAGATGACTCTCCCTTTTGTCATTGACAAACACTAAAGGGGTTTTTTTCAGGGACGACATATTCGTGATGGGATCATTTGATCAATGAGATCCTGCACTCTATCTCTAAATAAAAAAGGAAGGTATGTTTTTTAAATCAGAAATGAATAAAGTGTATGGTAGAGTTTCTTGGGATTTCCTGATCAAAGTGGTCCAACATTTTGGTTTTCATGAGGATTGGATCTCTATGATGAAAAATTGCATCTCCATAGTGATGATCTCCACCTTAGTTAATGGGTCTGTAGTGGGTTATTTTTCTAGCAAGATGGGGTTGAGACAAGGGCACCCCCTATCCCCTTATCTATTTATAATTCTAGCTGAAGCTATGGGCAAAGCCTTCATAGTAGCCACAGATAGAGGAGACATAAAAGGTATCATACCAACTTCCACTTTGGAATTGGTCTCTTTTCAACAGTTTGTGGATGATACTCTAATATCGACAAGATCATCTCTTCCACAAGCAAGATATATTAAGACGATTTTACATTTCTATGAGCTTGCAGCAGGTCAAAAGGTAAATTTTAATAAAAGCAAGATTTTTTTTCCTGAATACCTCCAAAGCTCTCCAACTATAGATAGCAAGAATGTTCAATCGTGGCATAGGTGATTTTCCAACAACCTATCTAAGGATGCCTTTATTTTGTGGGAGAATGAAAGAAGCCTTATAGGATCCAAACATTGAACATGTTACAAAGAAACTATCTTCCTGGAAAGGCTCTCTTCTTAGGCAGGAAAGGCCCATCTTGTGAAATCTTGCCTTCAAAGCATACCTATTTACTTCATATCAAATTTTAAAGTGCCAATATCGGTTTACAAAAATATTGAACAAATTCAAAGGAATTTTCTGTGGTCTGGGGTTGAGAAAAAGAAGAGGATATATTTACTTGCTTGGAACAAAGTCTGTACCTCTAAACAATCTAGGGGATTGGTACTGAAAACTCTTCCCAAAATGAACAAATATCTAATGGGAAAGTTGAGTTGGAAGTTGGCGAAGGAAGAAGACACTCCCTGGGTCAAAACTATAAAAGCTAAGTATTTACGTGATTCCTCCTTCCTGGAAAACCTCAACCCCCTTAAGGGGTCTAGTTTCTAGAATAGCCTTCACAGGTAAGACCTTTGGTCTAGCAGGGTTGTAGATGGTAGATTGGATATGGTGCTAACATGAGATTTTGGTAGGACACTTGGCTCTTTAACTCTCCCCTTTGTGAGATCCCAAGGTTTGTAAACTTAAGAACAATCCTGACTCCTATTTATGGACTGTTGGTTCAGGATTATATGGTGGAAGAAAATGGCATCAAGAGGTGGAAGTAGCTTTATGCTGAGAACATCAATGAGGACTTGCATCCACACTTGGAAAGTCTTAATAGATGTCTTAATTCCTACATCCTCAATCATTGGTGATCGAATGATATATTTATTTGGATGAAAATGAAGAGTGGAGATTATTTTGTGAAGACTGGTTATAACTTGGATGAAGGTGTAGGGGTAGTGTGGCCCCATGTAAAGGTCTGGGACAAAGATCTCATCCCTAAGATTACTGTTAAAGAGGAGGAAAGCATTGATCATCTACTTCTTAAGTGCTCTTTTTCCAAAAACTTGGTTGATCAGCTTTGTATTGAATTCTTAGTTTAGTGGGTTTTTCCTAGAACTATCCTAGACTTGAACTTGCAATGGGAGTCTCCTTTTAAAGGTAAAATAATCAGGATTATTTGGCTTCTAAGCCTTCCACATATCTAGTGGAGAGTTTGGAATGAAAGAAACCATAGAATCTTTGAGGACTTGAAGATGGACTGGGAAATGGTTTGGAATCGAGCAAGAAGTCTCCTAATGGAGAATTTTAACACTATTCGCTTTAAGGAGGGATGTGAATAAGAGCAGGAAAGGTGGATATTGGAATGTTGGGGAATCAAAGAGAAATTACCAATGCCTTGAGTTCATCCTAGAAATCATGCAAAGTGGATACCACCACCGGTTGGATGGTTGAAATTAAATTTTTATGGGGCATCAAAAGGTAATCCTAGGATGGCAGGAGCTAGAGGGGTGATCTGAAATCATCTAGGTAAGGTAATAAAAGCCTTTGTTGAACCACTAGATAAAAATTCAAGTCATTTTGCTAAAGCAAGAGTAGCTTATGTAGGAATTTATTTGGCTATCAATTGCAATCTAGGTATGCTCATAGTTGAAGGAGTCTCACAAAATATTGTGACCATCTTAAAGGGAGGACAACCAACCACCTCGACTATTGACTTAATTATGGTGGAAGCTCGAACGCTTTTGGATAGACTCGAGAATGTGTTTATTAATCATATTTATAGAGAAGCCAACAAGGTAGCAAATGGTCTTTCTAATGAAGGAGTTATGGTAGATGCTAGAAAGGAATGGGGGGATGATATCCCAGTGCACATAAATAATTTAGTTGACAATGATAATGCCACATGAATTGACAATGGGGATTAGTGGGAAGGGGCTGCTAGGAAAGCATAGAGTATATGATATTTAGATATGTATGGTGTGTGTTGGTTTTCTAGTTTTGGATTTGGGTAGTGAAGTGTGCTTGTTGTTACACGATTGGTATAGGCTTTATGCTAGTAGGAAATATTTCTTGGTGAAATGGACAGTGATTGGCCATATCTGTTGATGTAAAAGGTTAGCATTCCTTTAAAAAATGCACTTTTCCAACTTAATATATATATATATATAATTACAGAGATGCTAGATCAAAAGAGGCTTGAATTCCATTAACAAAATAACTCAAGGTTTGAGTCCAGATACATAGAAGAAAAGTGAAAGGAAATACACACAAGGCCATATATTAGGCATGAGTAGGAAATTTCCAATGCCTTACAATGAATATGAAACCACTATTTATAAGCAAAACAAACTAGGGTTTCTTACCTTAAAAAAATTATACAAGTTATCCAAAATTTTCCCTTCTAGATCGAGCAAGGAATGGTCTACATTCAATGTTGGTAGGCTTGAGGTCTCTAGATCTAAAGTCATTAATGTTGAAGGGTTTGGGACCTCTAGATATGGATCCTTCACTACTATTATCAACTAATATTACTAGAAATTCCTCCAAAACTGAGTGTGGTGTCCATTTGAAATCAATGTCACTAGACTCAAGATCTCTAGAACTAGAGCTTCAACTATTACTGCTTATAAGATTCCAATTGCTCTCCCTAGAATGTTATGCCTAAGTGGTATAGGTAGGTGGACTTGGGGTTTTCTAAAACTACTATATTTATGAAGTTTATTATGTTCCCTACGAGATCATGCATAGATGTTACTTGTAATAATGATACTTGTTATTGAGGCTCCTTGTTGTGGAAGGCAATATGTTGGTGATAAGATTCAAGAGAATGTCATCACTTTCTTTCAACGTTGCTACCTATCAGATCAATTTTTTTTTTCCTTTGATAAGATGGTTGGTGGAGCTTCTCTCAATCTTCTTATTGTTTATGCATTTTTCCTTGGCTATATTTCATCTAGATTAGACTATTTGCATGAATATTTTATGCTTCATCACTTGAATAGTTATTTTCTCATGAGTTGCTAGATCATTGTTGGTTATATCTCTAACTATTAGTGTCTTCTTTATGAGAAGTAGGAGATCATGTGGTAGCCACAGGGATAATCACTATGACCTCAATCAAATGTGAAAGAATTTATCTATAGTTATTTACTTTATTGAGATTCATCTAATTATAGGGTTGCTTTCCACTTCTCTCAAGAGTCCTTTAATATGGCATGGATTGTCGATTGTTGATATTGAAAAATACATGAAAATTTACAATATAAATGTTTCAACCTTTTCTTCAAAACCTTATAGACCACTAGATTTACCACCTATCTGGAGCCTAATTTTGACACACTAGCAAGGTAAAAGATACCAAAACTAGTCCCAAATCTCACAAAACTTCAATCTGACAAAATCCATATTTTTGAAATCAAATTTAACCTTTACCAAATTCACCACCCTAACCAAATTTACCAATGGCGAATTTGGAAAGATGAGTGGAAAATTTGGCAAAACTACAAAATTAGGTTCTAAACAGTCAAAATCAACTCTTACCAAATTTACCATTCCTTACCAAATTTGTCGATGGTGAATTTGGTAAGCCTAGTGGTGAATTTGACAAACATCCAAATTTGAAAATTTGAAAAGTTAAACTTACCTTTTGACCAAATTCGCCACTCGGGTCACCAAATTCGCTAATGGCAAATTTGGCTATACAACTCAGAATATTTTGGCACGAACCAGGAGCACGTGGATTACATCCCTCTATCTTATACCCTGATCTCACATGCCCCAACAACACACCAGATTCACAAATTTTAATTTGATCTTATCCAATTTTCCCCCCAATTCTCCTCCCAAATCCTATTTAAGTAGCCCCTTGGGTAGGCATTTTGCACAAATTTTTCAAGTAGCTATACTCTGCCAAGATTTCTAGCATTCTCCTCCTAGCTCTCCTTCTCTAGAATTCTTCATCTCTAAGCATTTCTCAAGTATTTGAGGTATTTACAAGCATTTTGGAAGCAATCCAAGCAAGGCAAGGAGGACTTTGGGGCAAGGAGGTCATCTTGGAGGCAAGGAAGATAGCTCTCCTAACATATTTCTTCTCTCATTTTAGCTTTGATTCATTTTGAATTGTCTTCTAGGTTTTAGCCTTGCTAACTTGAATTTCCTTTTGAATTTTCTATGTTTTATACCTCTAGTTACTTCTTTGTAGGATTCTAATCTCTATTTGCAGCCACCTAACACTGTGTTTGCAACATTTTCTTTAAGCATATCACCTCCATTTAGGCTCTAACATTATTTTTTTAGGTCTTAGAGGAGTTCTCTAACTTGCTAGCTTCATATTGCTTACTAATCTCTCTATTTTGTAGGGTGATTACATGCATTTCCTTCATAAGCATTAGAGTACTTGCTATTTTATTATTGCATTTGAATACTTGTTGTTCTCTTTCATTTATAGTCTCATTTACTTTTATTATAAGCATTCTAACTTCTCTTTTTTATATCCATGCTCATGCATTTTCCATTTATCAAACATTTGATATTTTTTATCAATCTCTTTTAAGCATATTAGATTTCATTTTGCTAGTTTGTTAGGCATTCAAGCATCCTTTCCACTTCCAGCTATCATAGTGGAGGATACAAGGTTTTCACTACCTTGTTGTCCCACTAACAATCCCCTTTCAATCCCCATTTGCAAGCATTTATCTCCCTTTGCCCTTGAAGACTGCATTTATTCATTTTCTTAGCATATTTACATTTGTTTACCTTTGCTCTTGCAAATCTTGTGGGAATTAGGATATAGTTAACTTTCTTTACTATATTCCTAATCTATCCACATTCTTAGATCTCCGTTTCACATTCCTTGGTTGTTCAAAATAGCCATTGAAGCAATATCCCCTATCCCTTCATCAAAGCATTCATTTAGATAATAAATTGGTAGATATTTTGTAGCATTCTTTGTCTTTTTTGCACTTGAAATGGTAGCAAAGAATATTAGGATCATTACCCTACAATTTCTTCCTAAAACCCTATCAAAATCAACCCAAAATAGCTCTTAAAACCTTCAAAATTCTGTGTTCAAACCAAATTCACCACCCTACACAGTTAGTGGTGAATTTGGCTTCCAAAGATACACAGAACCAAATTCACTATCAACCAGATTTACCAATGGCGAATTTGACAAAAAGACAAAAATCCACTCCAAGAAGCAAGCATACTCATTTTTTTTATAAATAGGGGGTTTGATCAACTAATAAGATAGAAATTCATCTTTCCCAACACTCAAATAGACCTCCCAAAGTAGAAAATCTATTTTTTTGGTCTTTTTACGCGGATAGCAAAATTGCCAGTCTCTAGTGGTAAATTTGGTAGTAGTGGTGAATTTGGCAAAATGGGTCCAAAAGAGGTGATTCTACCACTAGGTATTTCCCTAGGATATGTACATTTATTTCTCTATGTTTTTGCTTATGTATTCTGTTGTTTGCACCTACAATTCACATTTCTTTTGGGGAATTAAGGAATCTTAAGTAGAAATCCAAATTGCTTTATAAAATGCTTTAATTGCTTTACAAAATATATCTAAATCAGTCAATCAAGGAATATTAGACTAAATCTTAGTTTATTATCCATCTTCAAGTGCATAGGAAAATAAATCAAATATCATTTAGTTTCAATTAGGCTAACTTGTCTTCTTGCATCTCCTCTTGTTTTACCTTGAAATACTAAAATCTCCTTAGTTAAATCATACAATTTTGAAAAGCATATAGGATAGCTCTTGTATTCTTGCATTTGCATGATAAAATACTTATTATTGCATTTAGATGATCATTGAATTTGAGGTCTTAAATAATTGTTAAGGATTAAAAAAAGAGTTGAGATAGATAGTGATCCAAAAACCTTAGGTGTTTTGTTTGAATAAACCCATAAAAACCAATCAAACAAGCATAGCATCAACTTCCACAAGGCGTGAGAAAAAGCATTGAGTAAGAGTCTAGTTATGTTAAGAATATTCATATTCTCAGGGTCTCCTTTGGAAAGAGACCCTCAAGTGGGGAAGCAAATATTCCAACGAATCTCCCCCATGCACACTTGACATTAAATTAGACTTTAAAGAGGAAAACAAATCATTTCCCCATCTACATATTTGATGAACCTAACGTGAACACTCATTTTTCCTTAACAAATATAAAAAATTGTTATACCGAAACAAGATCATCTAATTTGTTTTCTTAGCTTACATCACATTAAATCAAGATAAAAAGAACATAACCAATTGTTAATCCTACTAGGGCAAGGATAACAACCCCTTGAGTAAACCAAAGTACGAACCTTAGGGGAGAAATCTTCTTTGGCTAGTATATCATGGTGGATTAATTGGAGCCACAAAGAGGACTATTTTTCAAGGTGACATAAGGATTTCAAACATCTTCTCTTCTTTGCTATAAGTATTGTGGAAATAAACCCTTAATAAATTTGAGAAAGAGGTCTCGAAAGAGGTTTCAAAAGAGGTTTCAAAAGAAATGAAATAAGTGATGCAAGAAATGGCCGATGGAAGAATATATCACGACCCCAACCTACTTTTGCTACTTAATATTGCCTACCTACGTCAAATCACATCAGTGAGGGTATATAAAATTCAGTTCCAGGATATCACCAATCGCATCACAGGGTTGGACGAATCAGTCCTCATCAGTGAGTTCATCAATGGATTGAAAGAAGAAATTAGAGTGAAGATCATGATGTACACTCCTCGCACCCTACAAGAAGCCATTGGATTAGCCTTGTTAGTCGATGATACATTCAATGTTCAACGTCAACATGGGGAGCAACCTATTGATAAATCGACATTCACGTACATTATTCCAAAACACAAACCCTTGCCAGTTAAGTACCTTAGCCTACAAGAAATGGAGGAGCGACGAGCGAACGACCTCTGCTATACTTGTGATGAGCAATTTGGGCCCCTTCATTGTTGTGCTACACAAACATTGTATTTATTGAATATAGTTGATCCATGTCACTCCATAGAGGAAGAAGGTGAGGAAGATGTGCACGACATGACCAAAGCACCTGATCATAACAATGAAATAAATGAGATCGATGTGCAAGAAGTGCTCGATGCACCATGAAAATATGAGGTAGACATCCATGCAGTAAACAATGAAGGCAAGACATACACTCTCAAAGAACTACACACAAGTTCATCGCCAATAGTGAGTTCTCATCGTATAGGCAACTTGATTCAGAGAGGAGGCAAAAGAGTGAGTGCACCTTTATTTTCCCTTCATTCTACATAGGAAGAATCGGCTAGAGCGGAAGCCTACCGTGATCACAGTTCTCCTAAGGAAGATTCTACTATTCTTTCTAGCAACCCCCCACTAATGCTTCGACCTTCAATATATCCTTGCCTTCGAAAAAGTGACATTAAAATAGTACAAGAACTTGCACAAATTCAAGTGGGAAAACAAGCAACGAAGCTCCTTACTTTGAGCTTTGAGGACAAAGCTCTTTTTAAGGAAGGTGGCATGTTAGGATTCTACTCCTAACCACCATACTAATCACATTATTAGTTAATTATTTAATCACTCTCTCTTTCACAAAGGTTGTGACCTTTGATCACACCTTCACACTTGTAGAAATAGGCATTTCATTTGGTATAGTTGAGGCATCGAAGAATATAATTATTAATTAATTGTTGGGTTCCCTATACAATACAACAACGATTCCTTAATAAAAGCGATTCCTTTTTATTATTCTAGCATTATAATCAATATTTCTCTATTGGGTTCACTACGGTCTCCTTTGGAAAGAGACCCTCAAGTGGGGAAGCAAATATTCCAACGAATCCCCCCCATGCACACTTGAAATTAAATTAGACTTTAAAGAGAAAAACAAATCATTTCCCCATCTACATATTTGATGAACCTAACGTGAACACTCATTTTTCCTTAACAAAGATAAAATTTTTTTATACCGAAACAAGATCATCTAATTTTTTTTCTTAGCTTACATCACATTAAATCAAGATAAAAAGAACATAACCAATTGTTAATCCTACTGGGGCAAGGATAACAACCCCTTGAGTAAATCGAAGTACAAACCTTAGGGGAGAAATCTTCTTTGGCTAGTATATCATGGTGGATTAATTGGAGCCACAAAGAGGACTATTTTTCAAGGTGACATAAGGATTTCAAAGATCTTCTCTTCTTTGCTATAAGTATTGTGGAAACAAACCCTTAATAAATTAACCTCCTTTAGAACCAAGATCTCAAACCATGTCTCAACATCTTTATAACACCTGAAACAAGGGTATACCTTCTTCATACTATGAGGGATCTTCCCATGAACATACTGAACAAGAAGTAAACCCTTGGTCACAACAAGCAACTAGGGAATAAGAACAAATTGTTGAACAAATTTATTTTTAAACTATAGATCATGTCAAAGAATACATCAAAAGGAATAAAAATATATTTTTAGATGTTCTTAGAGATGAACTTAGAGAACAAGTGGAAAAATAATCATTTACAATGCATGATAATACTAAATATTCTAATGATCAATCAACCATTTATCAAATCGACAAAACTCAAAGCAACTTAGCAAGTCTCAATGTGGCTATAGCGCAACCTATCTATCATACCTCAAGGTGATGTATTTATGAATGACTAATGGATGCTTAGTTTAAATGCTTGAATGATTATTGCATTAGTTATAATGATCTATCTTGAAGAATATGGTACTGCTAATGTGTGTCAATGTGTAGCACCAGGTACATCCATGGGTGGAAGAGGTAGAATCAACCACCAAGGATGAGGTACTTGAAAAGGAAAGTGATGATTTATATGACTCAAGGTAACATGGATGACTACCCTCATATAGGTATGCATAATTGCTTTAGGAGTAATTATCAACAAGTCGGCCACCTAGAACTAAAGTTGGTAGCCTAGTAGCTATCGTAAATTCTTTGGCTGAGATAGGTGATTGGGTTGATGGTAAAGCTCCCACCTTGTTTGATGCACTTGATTGTTTGTTGTGTGTAAAAATGTTTGGTTAAGGAACTCTATCGAAAAAAGGATTAATGGATATAGAGGGTCCATTATCCCAAATCTGTTTGAATATACCATACTAATGATTGATATTAGTATGGGTATATAATTTAAAAATAATAAATGAATTTTATTATTAAGTTAAATGAAATATAATTTTATCTAAATAATTATGAGTTTTATTTTTAAATTAATTGAAATATACTTTGTTTGAAAATAAATGAGATTTATTTAAACAAATAAAATATAATATTCTAAATAATAGATGAGAATTTTTAAGATAATTATATTTAAAAATACTTTATTTGAATAAATAGGCAAGGTTTATTTAAAAATTAGAATTTATATTAAATAAATGAGACTATTTATAAAGAAAGAATTTTATTTATATATATATTAAAATAATAATTGGGTATTATTTTAGAAATTATATATATAATAAAAATGAGTTTCTTTTTATTAGTACATATTAAATAAGTCATAAAGTGCTTGTGTAAAAAAAAAAGAGAGTGCTTTTAAATAATGGATGCACGTTTTTGAAAGTTACATTCATGCTCTCTCCTTTATATAATGGAAGAAGGGTTCCTTAAAAAAAAAATGAAATAAAGGGCATGAGGCCTTTTAAAATTATAAGAAATGAAACCACATTATAAACTTCTAGATGATACCCCTGCCTCCTTGGGTCTTACCCAAAAGTGGCATCCCTTCTGGGGTGTTTTCCACAAAAAAAAAGAAAAGCTTCTAGATGAAGCATAAGCGATGACGGTGATTTAAAAAAATGTTTAAAAAAACAAATATCTCCCTTGCTATCTACGAAGGATAATGAAGACTTCAAGGTGACAAATAACATTGATGAGGAGGAGGACTTTCGCAGTTGGGTAGATGGATTCACCCATGTTAAGAAGATCGAATTGCATGAAAGAGGGGGGCTAGAAAAAGGAGAAAGAATAGAGTTTTGGCTAGCGAAGGAGGGAGAAACTGGAGAGGAGACCAGAAGGATTTAGGAGAAGAAATATTGGAGGCTACTTGGAGGAAGAAGCAATCTATATCAGGTTGGAAATTCATAGTTTAGTTTTAATATTTTAGTAAATGATTGTGCTTTGTTTAAATCATAAAACCTTTTGGGGTCTATGTTCCTTTGTTAGATCAAGGTCAGTGATTGTATTAGATGTTCTGTGATGGATGTAATTCTCTAATTGTGCCTTTACTCTAGCTAGCATTGTTCGGTTTAGAGTACCTATTGTTATTTTTGGGATGTCTATTAAATTGACTTGACATCTATGAGGGGTTATCTCGGTTTATATCACTCTCATGGCATAAATATTGATTTACGTTTGTAGTTCACTTTATCATTTTAGCATTCTATAATTACCCTTTTTCCTTGGTACCTTAGTGATGCATAAGTATAAGTCTATCCATAATGTAATCAATTGTCATTTTGTGTTGGAATTGCATCCTCAATCCTGTTAAGATGTCAATTCCTTTTGACATTGAAGACCTGTGACCAATAATGACCTTCTCTTATTTGCTTCCCTTGACGTGTTTAGTTGGTTTTATAGTACCTTGGAGGGTTTTTTGAGGGTCTAAGACATATTTTATTTTCTCCCCCTAAGAGATCGAGGTGTTGGATCATACTCGACATCACTCAGGAAAGAGGTCTTGTGAAGCCCTTCCAAGCATTATCCCACATGGGGTATGCTCGGGCTCGAGCTGTGCTTTTTGGGAGTAAACCTCCAATAAGCACTCGACCATTAGGTGGTGGTCGTATATCAAGCCACTTGATGGTCGAGCCAGTGCCATTTGTTGGTATGCTTACCTCAGCCTTCAAATTGTTGATCTGACGCCCATTGTTTTGATTATGCCATGTGTTGGTTGGCTAGGGTGCGACTATTAGTTTCATTTTCGATGACTAGGGTGCGACTATTAGTTTCATTTTCGATTGAGACCCTCCTTTTGTTAAATGAAAATAACTTTTTTTTTTTTTAAAAGCGAAAAACCCCTTGCGGGGCCGCCTTGGTCTGAGATACCACGAACAGGGGGTTCTATACCGTCAAAGTCACCCGGGAGTCGCACCCGACCCCTGCTCGCACCAACATAATCAATTTGGATTTTGGGTACCCAATTCAACTTTTTGGTAGGGTGGAGATTCGAACCCGAGACCTCCCTTGGAGGATTGCCCTCTCATCTCCAACTCACCCACAACACCTGGGTAAATAAAAATAACTTTGATAGTAGCATTCGAGTGGATAAATAATATTTGTTTATGTGAATTTAAAATATTAAATATTGGAGTGATTAAATTATCATGTTTACTTTTAAATGAAAAGAAATATAGGTTGTTTAGTTATATTCGAATGATTTTATGTATAAAAAGAGAATATAGACTCTAGTATAGATTATGAAATAATTGTGATCTATATGAATCTATGATAGATTAAACAAAATAGATAATGTTTAAATGAAGTAATTATGATCTAAAGAAAGATGTTTAATTAAATAAAATTTGTATATGAAAGAAGTTTAATACTTTTTGGAAATGAACTTATAAGAAGGGAGTTTTATATTCTTGTCTATAGATAAATGAATTGTACTTAAAATGAAGATTTGCATTATTATTTTCCATGGAAGAGGAAATAATTTAATGAATAATAGAATAGGTTGATTAAAGGAAGTAAGAGAGTTTTATGTTTCTTAATTATTTAATGGTGAATTGTTTATGGTTTTTAGTAGATTAAGTATCTAATCGATTAAGGTTTATGGGGCCTTAATTAGTTAGAGAAATGGGTAATTTAAGTACTTAATTAGTTAAGGTTTATGGGGCCTTGATTAATTAAAGAAATAAATAAGTTTAATCAAATATAAGGGAGTTTAATCATGAACCTTGATTGATTAAGGATGTTATGATAAAATGAAAGATGACCCTCCTAGATGTTGAATGAATGATTTATAAAGATGTATTTGGTGATTGTATAGTTGCAATTTGGCATTTTAGATGCACTAGATTAAATGATCATCTAGTAGATGCATGATTCATAGTTTCATGAGTTGTCCTGATTGCTTACTATCATCAATTAAGCGATGGATAAGGTAAAATACTAGGAGAGCATTAGGATTCAAGACAAATACTTACTTATATAATGAATGAAATATTTTCCAGAGTAACCTTTGTATAGATAAGTATGAAATATTCTATTGTTAAAGGCATGGAATTTTTTTATCATGCTCAAACTATCTAATGATTTATGGGAAAATAAAAATGTATCTCCTAATTATAATTTATGATGCATAATTATGTTAGTATTTTATTTTATGCATGATCTAGTTAGATTTATCTCCTTCAATTATCTCTTTTATATTCCTCTTGTAATTTGTTTCATGCTTGATTTAAATGGATAGACTTAGTGTTTATTCTCCTATGATAATTTTAATGTGCTTAGAGTAGTTAAGTAAATTCTTTAAGAATGCTAATGTGTTAAATAGTGTACAAGAACCTAAGGTATTATGGGGTCCCTTAAGACCAAGAATGGGTGAACTTAGTTTGAGAGACCAAAGTGATTAAGACTTATACCAACTAGTAGTGGTGAATGAATTAAACCATCTATGAAAGGATTGGATTACCCCATCACAAAGATGAGATGAGTAGCCTATTTGTAGTACGCATTGTATACCCATATAAATAGAATTGTGTAGGGTATAAAAATGAGAATATCCTTCGATGTATTGAAGGATATATGCTAACCCTAACACCTTATCGCAATACGCATAACATACTTGTGTAGATTGAATTGCATATGGTATGGAGATGGGTGTATCCTAATAAGATGCTAGATAGAAGATTGGTGACGAGAATATTGATAAAAAAATTGAACTTAGGGTTAACTTAGATATTTTGTAGTTGACCGTATTGATTGAGATAAGGATATCTATCTCTTGGTATGTGCCAATTTTTAGTAAGGTTTGTGTTTGTTTAAAAAAATTAGCAACCCCTTAGTTAGATTTTGGGTTGTTACACTACCGATTCTACAACACCTCCAAGCACATATATGGATATGCACACCATGGAAAACCCATTTTCAACACCTCCTAATGATACAATCAATACTACAAATCCTTTTCTCACTCAAAACATGAGACTTAGACAAGTTCCTCCCACCATAATGTCAAATCAAAACACTTAAACTCTCTTGAATGTACCTTTAATGTCACAAAACTTCACTCAACTACTTATGCAACCATTAATAGCATTGCCTACACCACCAAACCATCCATCAAATAATTTTCAAGATATCAACACTAAGATTTTGGACTTAGAAAAGAGGGATTCCAAGTTCGAATAACTTGAGCATCAAATTGCCTCTCTTCAAGGAACATATAAGTTAAAATAATATTTTGAAGAGTTCTACAATGAGTTGTTAGATCCAAAAATCCTTAATCATCCATTTCCAAAGAACTTTGAAACTCCCAAATTTTAAATGTACAATGGAAATCAAGACCCTATTAACCATCTAAGGCTATTTCAAATATCTTGCAATGACATTAATCATGATGAAAAAAATTCTCCTTAGGTTATTACCTAAAAGTATTAGTGGTTTAGCCTTAGAATGGTATTTTCAAATACCTCATCATTCCATCAAGAAATTCAAGGAACTTATGAAATCCTTTGTTAAACCATTTTCAATCTACATTGAAGATAAGGTTACCATAGATGACATTTATCAACTTAAACAATCTAAGACTGAGAAAATATTAGATTTCTTAGTCAAATGGAGATGTTTAGTAAGAATAATCCAATACATTCCTCCTAAATAAATCTTGCACATCTTCATACAAAACCTTCATGAACAACTATTATATTCCTTGGAAATGATAAACCTAACCTCCTTTGAAGAAATCATCGATATGGCTAAGAGAGTAGAAGTCATCCTCATAAGATGAGGGCAACTCAAATATAACAATAAAGAAGATGAAAAATCCCCTAGTAAGGGGTAATACAAAAATAAACATTTTGTAGGAGATGGTGTAACTGACTCTCATAAAAACAACATAAACACCATTCAGAATGTTCCTAAAAAGTTAGTCGTCCAAAGATAGGAGAAGCCCCAAAGAGAATACACAAATATCAGACAAAGTCAAATATCTATGCTGAAAATGCTCCTTGATTCTAAGTTGGTGGAAATTCTGCCCATAAAGCTTGGGATCTGTCCAAAGGAATGCCTATTTGGTATAAACAAGACAAATATTATGATTTTCATCAAACAGTGGAACACACTACCAACAAATTTAGAACTTTAAAAAACATTATCCAAGACCTCATTGATGAAGGAAAAAAATGTTTAATAAATTAGAAAATACCAACAAAGACATGGGGATATTTCAATATCCCTTGCCAGCATGTGATCAAAAATCAGCCAACTTCATAGGCACTATACATTTATTGATATCTTCCTACGTTGTGACTAGGCAACAATCAATGAACCAATATTTGGATCAACCTCCATTGGTTATCCCAAGAAAAAATATCAACATTCCTAATAAGTTAGATTTGGTGCTCACGCCTTCTCAAAACACCTTGCATACTTTTGATCTTTGTCAATAATTGGAGGAGGTTCTTGCAAAGATATCCCTTTTAGAATTGCTAAAACATCCCCTTATCATAGGGAAATATTGTTGAAACTTCTAAGTGAGCAATAAGTCCCTCAAGACATATCTCAAAATGATATCGCTAACATGGTTGGACTAGCTAGGGTTAACAATGCTATCTTAGCATTTCATGAGGCAGATACCCCTCTTGAAACCATTTAAAGAGATTATCCTCTTTACAACATAACTCAAGTAGGTGATAAATATATCAAGAGAGTCCTAGTAGAGAACATATCAACCTTAAATGTATGCAACATCAAATTATTACAAAATTTTGACATAACCAAAAATGATTTACAAAAATATAACCTCATCATGAGAGCCTTCAATAATGAAGAACGATAAGTAATAGGTACTATTACTTTACCTATCAAAGTGGGGCCTCGTGTCTTAAATACCCTCTTTTATGTCATATCATGTGATGTAACATATAACATGCTCCTTGGAAGACCTTGGATACATGCTATGAAGGTTGTACCTTCTACCTTACATCAATGTCTCAATATCAAGGAAGGATTATCCACGCTCTTGGATATCCATAACATTTTTCCTTGTGCAACTCTATCGATCTACAAGATATTAACCTCGACCCTTCTATACAATGAGCAATATCAAGTGATAAACCAAAAGTAGACAAAGGAAATAAAATATTAGAGGAACCCCTTATAAATGTAGGGGATACTCCCCAATCATCCTCTTCTAATGACCAAGTCAATATAATTTATAAAATACCAAATCCCTTCATAAAACTAGTAAGCATGTTCATATCTCCTCGTGATATAGGTATGCCTAGTAGAAAAGGACTCAAAATCCAAATAGGATCTTGCACCTTCATTCATGGAGGAACTACTATTAATAAAAATATTTAAGGATGTAACTTTACACCAAGCGAATGAACATACACTACATGCTACATATCACCCTCATTATCTATAGCTAAACAAATGCTCTCCGACATGGGTTTCAAGGAAAGGGCATAGGTCATTATGAGTAGGGTATCAAAGAACCCCTAGAAGTCAAACCTTGGCTAGCATGATGTAGGATTGGATTCATCCCTAGAAAAATGAGCCTTCTCCTCTATCAAAAGAAGACAAGAAAGATAAATTTCCTAATTCATTACATGGCTCTCAATGGGGTGATGAGGATGAAGAAGAATTTTTTTGCTCCTTAACCAAAAACCTCACAAAACCATAAAATTTGGTAGCATCAACATGCTAGAATTAGTTCATCCAAAATAGATATCAATTGAAGAAAATATTGAAGATTCTTTGGATAATTATCCTATAGAAGAATCTCTTAAATAGATCTTCAACTTAAACTCAACCCAACTTTCAAGGTTGGAACAAACATCTATGGATCCATAAGAACTTGAAGAGTTAGGGATAATAGATGCTCCTCTCCATTTTGAATATGAATCACAAGCCTTAATTGAAGAAATTATAGATGTCAACATTGGAAAGGATCAAGATCGTCACCTTATCAAGCTTGGAAAATTCCTAACTCGAGAAGAGCAGATAGAGTACACAAACATGCTGAAGGAATTCTCTGACATATTCACTTGGGGATACGATGACATGCTAGGAATTGACCCTTCACTGGTAGTCCACCATATGGTAGTGCGCCATGATGCCAAACTTGTGAAACAAAAATTAAGAAAAATACATCCAAGAGTCACTCTTTTGGTAAAATATGAACTACAAAAATTACTAGATGTTGGCTTCATAAAAGCCATAGATTATTTGTATTGGATATCTAACATTGTTCCTATCACCAAGAAGGAAGGATCCATCTGAATTTACATAGACTTTAGGGATATAAACAATGCTTGTCCAAAATATGATTTTCTTTTGCCAAACATAGACATGATAGTGGACTTCATTGCAGGATCTGAGATGCTATATTTAATAAATGGATTCTCGAGCTATAATCAAGTTAAGATAGCGCTAGAAGATCAATTGAAAATAAATTTCACTACCCCTTGGAGAAAATTATGCTACCAAGTCATGCCATTTGGCCTTAAAAATACATATTTTATGACCATATGCATAAAATAGTAGAAGATTATGCAGAAGACATCTTAGATAGATCTTGGAAAAGACGAAACCATACTCTAGATCTTAGATGCATTCTTGAAAGATTATGAGATTACAAAGTCATGTTAAAGCCTCAAAAGTGTATCTTTGGGGTGACATCAAGAATTTTTTTGGGATTCATTGTATCCCATAATGGGATTGAAGTTGATCCCTCCAAAATAACAATAATAACAGACATGCCACCACCTAAAAAATTAAATGAATTAAGAAGTTTGCAAGGCAAGCTACAATCTATTTTTAGATTCATATCACAACTTGTAGATAAGTGTCAACCTTTTTCCAAGTTGTTGAAGAAGGTGATAAAATTTGAATGGGATGAAGGATGTCAAAAGTCCTTCAAAGATCTAAAAAATTACCTCTTAACACCACCTGTCTTGGTGTCACCAAACCTAAACAAAAAATTATTGCTATATATAGCAGCCATTGAGCATGCTTTTAGAGCTTTATTAGCCCAATACAATGAACATCATTTTAGAAAGAGCAATCTACTATATCAGTATAACTTTGGTGAATTATGAAACTCGCTACACATTGTTAGAGAAGATTTGCTTAGTAGTTGTCTTCTCATCTCTCAAACTAAGATACTACATGCTTAGTCAAAAGACCTATGTATTAGCAAGGGTAGACCCACTGCACTACCTTATTTAAAAATCTTACCTATCTAGTAGGACTACAAAATAGGTCATAGCCCTTAGTGAATTCGACATAGAGTTTGTAAATAAAAAATTACTAAAGGGAAAAGTTATAGTTGATCAACTTGTTGCATCCCCTTTAGAGTCAAAACATTTCATAAGCATGTCCTTCCTAGATGAAACAATCTTCTCAATAGAAGCCCAAGAAATTGAAACTTGGATCTTATACTTTGATTGAACTAGATGTGCCAAAGACGCAGGGGCAAAAAACTATCCTAGTCACCCCACAACATCTCATTCCATTATTTTTTAAGCTTCCTCTCACATGTACAAACAATACAGTAGAATACAAAGCACTCATCCTAGGTCTTAGGGCCACGACAAAGCAAAATATCAAGAACATAATAGTATACGGTGATTCAAAACTAGTAATCAACCAAGTGAATGATACTTATCAAACCAAATATGAGAAATTAAAACCATACAAAGATATTGTAGACATGTTGAAAACCCAATTTAACCAAATCACCATAGAAGCCATACTGTGATCTAGTAATCATCATGTTGATGTCATGGCTACAACTGCATCTCTCATACCCTTATATTTCAAAGATGAAGAATCTTCTATTATCATAATATCAATTAACAAATATTCTACCATCGAATCATGTCTACAACCTCTCAACATATGCACTATCAAAGCATCTACACCACAAGAACTATGGTATCAAGACATATTTAAATTATTCAAAGAGGGAGCATTCCCCAAAGTATTTAACTATCAAAAGTGAAGATAATTTAGGCTAAAATATTGCAAATATGTCATAATTAGAGATATCTTATATCGATGCTCCTTTGAAGGCATACTCCTCATATGCATAAATACAAATGAAGCCCAAAATATCATAAAATAATCACATGATGGATCATGTAGTGGACATTTAAATGAACTAGTAAGAGCTAAGAAACTTTGTAGGATGGGCTATTATTGGCCCTCCATGGAAAAGGATTCTCACAACTATATTAAGAGATGTGATAAGTGTCAATGACACGATAACCTTGTTCATGCCCCTTCTCAATAATTACAACCAATCACATCTCCTTGGACTTTCTCCTATTGAGGATTGGATATCATAGGTAATATCAACCCCCAATCATCATATGGACATAAGTTCATTATCACCACTACAAAATATTTCATTGTTGGGTCGAGGCAATACCCCTATCCACCGCAATAGGGATTCAAGTATCAAAATTCATTCTAAATGAACCTATTAACTAATATGGTATACCTTCTACCTTAAAAAATAATAGTGGCACCCCTTTTAAAGATAAGAAAGTCACCATAATATGCACCAAATATAAAATTCAACAAAAATTGTCTACACCATATTACCCACAAGGAAATGAACAAGTTGAATCCTCCAACAAAACGTTAATCAAAATCCTCAAGAATATAGTAAACAAAAATGACCAATATTGGAATTTACAACTCTATACAGCCCTATGGACATACTACACAAGTGTTTGTACTCCCATGGGGGCAATGCCATATGCCTTAGTTTATGATATTGAAGCAGTTTTTCCTTTCAAACTCGAGATACCCTCTCTAAGAGTCTTGTTACAAGACTCTTTAGTAGTAGATGAATATCACCTAAATTTCTTATAACAACTAGAACTCTTAGAAGAAAAATATATTAATGCTCTAGAACATCTTAGAACATACCATAACAGGCTTCGATGGGATTATCATAAGAAAGTACATCCAAGATCATTCAAAATTGGGGACCTAGTTCTCAAAGAAAACCAAAAAAACACTAACGCTAACATTGACATAAAAGGAAATTTTGAACCTAATTGGTTAGGAAATTTCATCATCATAGCCAAATTTGGATCCTAAGCTTACCACCTAGCCACATTGGATGGCCAAGAACATAAGGGACCAATCAACATCTTAAATACTAAACGATACGATGCAATAAACATCAAGTCGTTTGCTTGTTCATATGATTGAATGCATGATAAACATAATCGTATAATCATACACACTATACCCCTTGTATGATTGTCTATTTTGCTTGTGTATACACAAAAATATGACCCACTTAATGGTTCAAATCTTCCTTAGATCCCTAGCTAGCCACCCAAATTTTCTCAGTGTAAATTTTGGGTCTTTTTGTCTTTTCCCCTTGCTTTTTTTCCCTAGATTTACCAAATTTGTGCTTGATCCATACTAGGCATAAATTTGGCTTTCCAAATTCATGCCTTGTATGGAAGGGGTGCAAATTTATTTTTTTAAAGGTTTTTCTCACTTAAACCCCTCACCGCATCAACCCATTAGGTTGGCCTTACCCAAAGTAAAATTTCATTTTCCTACATATTTTTCCCTCAAAATTTCTTATAAATAAGGGTTTGGATTCCTTCTTTCTCCTAATATAAGTTGACAACAAGATTTATTGGTAATTTCTCATTTGCTCATGCTTTCAAGTGTATTTCTGCTACAAGTTGTTGTTTTTGTTGTTTTAGTGTTTGGAGATTGTTGCCTTTAGGGATTGAGTGAAGAAGTCTTGATCATTAGATAGATCAATTATTTTGGAGTGCTTCTTCCACCTCTTCATTGCTTCTTGCTTGCTCCATCAACTCACCAGGTCTTATATTTGTTTTAGCGCATTTAGAATTTTATTTTTTGCTTTTTGCACTATGTTTTTCATTGTTTTAAGCCCAAAAAATGGCATCTGTACCAAATTCGCACCCTGCCCATACAAGGTGTAAATTTGGTCAACAAATTTATGCCTCCTAGTTACAGGGCATGAATATGGTAAAATTAGGGTTTTGGGGGTAATATTTACACTTTGAAACCCTAATTTGCATCCCATATTGAAGCTTTCTATTGTGTCCATCTTAGTTGTATTTCATACTATTGTTGTATATTTGTTTTACTATGTTTGTGCATGTTCCAAAGATCAAAGATTTATTTGCTTTCAAATGGTTAGCTAAAAGGACTAAGGGGGCTTGACTGTTGTACCTCCAAGCTTGTCTATATAGTGACCTAAGGAGGCCCCTAAATACTGATCAAAATTTTTAGGGTTTTGTGAAGCTATTGGATATTTTGGGTGAAATACAAATCTCGTATCAACTATAAAATAAGATAAGTGCCCTAATAGATCTTTAGGTTGTTTATTTTTTGGTTTCTACCCACTTTTGTAGAAAACCTAGATCCTAAGAAAAGTATAGATATTTGATTAAGTTTCATAGGCATTTGAATTAATAATAGCATACAATGTGCATCTAGGATTTTGCTTGTGAATATTCTTAGACCCTTACTCAAAAGGTTTCATTTTGCAACCTAGGGTTAGATATCATTGAATCAAAGAATAATTATAGGCTTAGCTCTTGTATTCTTGCATCTTGTATCTTGCATTGTTCTTTCATTTTCATAGCTTAGTATAGAAAGGCCAAACATAGGTGTATGCTTAATTGAACATATCCAAACACATTATACCCTAGACTTGGAGTGAGTCCTTAAACCATTCCTAGTGAACCCTTCCCCATTTAAAATGAGTGCAGAGTTATAACAGCCACTGCGATCACCTCAAGGCTTCCCTATGTATCCAACCTTGAGAATCATACGCTGGTGCACAGTTCCCCCCCTCTACATATTTGATGAATCTGATGTGAAAGACACGTATTAGTGACCAAGATAGGAAACCTCTTCCTTTTGCTTTTCTTTTGAAATTTTTTACAAGACCACTAATTTTTCTTGTTTTTATTATAAAATATTTTTAAAACATCTTAAAAGTCTTGATTGTTTTTGTTGGTCTAGTTTTATTCATTTCTACTCTATCCCCTTTTATCCCTCCTAATGGCTCCCAACCTTAGGAGTGGGCAAAGGATTTTATATTTTTATGATATTTTCCAAGAAGATGATCAAATTAATAGAGAAAATCATAATATTGAAGTAGAAGACAAAAATGAAGATATTTTGAATAGCCTTGATCCTATTAGGGGATCCAATGAGAACCTTACATTTAAATATTTTGAACATATGTGGAGCTTTTACAAGCATCATAAGGATACCTTGGATATAGCTATAGAAGAGGAAGCCCAACTTGAGGATGTTAGAACATCTCATCATCAAACCATTTATCCTTGATATGTTCATGATAACTCCTTGAGTGAATATTTGAATCTTGGCAATCTTGTTCATCAACCAACTTATGCCACTACTGTGACCAACAACATTGGAGGGAATCCACAAGTCCCTCCAACTAGTAGTGTCATTCAAAATTGTTTTCAATTCCTCAATCTACTAATCTCAATAATTTTGCTTCCCTTCCACCAATTATCAGTTATCCTCTCCAACAAGATACCACACATCACAACAATATCAATATCTCCAACATAGGCCAAGTACCCGTTCAAAAACCTACCTATCCGTTGGGGAATATAGGGGCATTGCACAAAAATGATCTAGAGGTACAAAATTTAACTAATATGGTATACCAACTAGTTTCAAAAGTGGAAATGATATAGCCCTATAGTTTGACCTACAACTATAAAGAAATGTGCAATCAACCTCTAAACCCTATTGTTGCTACTAGATCTTATCCCAATAATTTTCCATGCTGGTTCTACCTATATAAAAGGGAATAGAAAATCCAATTGAGCATCTAAGAAGCTTCAGAATAGCTTGACATGATATCATAAATGATGATATATTTCTATTAAAGATGTTTCCTAAGAGTCTTGATAACAGAGCGTTATAATGGTATTATTAGTTACCTAGCCATTCTTTGAGAAATTTTGAAGAGATAGCTAAATTATTTGTTCAAAAATTTGATACCTATGTTGAGAAGAATGTAACCATGAGAGATTTCTATAATATCAAGATTATTGGAAATTTTTCATAATTCTTGTCTAGTTGGACACTTGAGATATACTCTACCTCCTTGAGACATGCTTGAAATATTTATTGGAAATTTGCAAGAACTATTTTATGCATTAGAAACTACCACTATCACATATTTTGATCAAGCAATTGAGTTAGCAAGGGAAGTGGAACAATATCTTATTATAAGAGAACAACTTAAAGTGAAAGAAAATAAATCCTATAAGAATCAACATAAGAATAAGCATGTGGTAGGAGATGGTGTAACAAATAGTAGGCATGTTAATAGTATTGTTAACAACCTACAAAAGATGATACTTCAGAAACTACAAAGGAATTTCACAAGGCTTAACATGCCCATGGAAGTGGTTTTAAAGTAGCTTTTGGAAGCTAATATGATTGATTTACCTTCCATTAGGTAACTTGACACTACACCCAGGTGTTGTAGGTGAGTTGGAGAGGAGAGGGCAATCCTCCAAGGGAGGTCCCAGGTTCAAATCTCCACCCTACCAAAAAGTTGAATTGGGTATCTGAAATCCAATTGATAATGTTGGTGTGGGCAGGGTCGGGTGCGACTCCCGGGTGACTTTGACGGTGTAGAACCCCCTGTTTGTGGTCTCTCAGACCAAGGTGGCCCTGCAAGGGGGTTTTCGCTTTAAAAAAAAAAAAAAGGTAACTTGACACTACAAAAAATTGGTATAAGGTTGGTCAACATTGTGCCTATCATTAGGTAGAAGGACACTAGACAAATTCTTGTAAGAATTTTAAACATGTGGTGTAGGATCTAATTGATGTAGAACATCTTGTTATAGAAGATTCATGCCCAAAAAATCAATCTCCTACTTAGCAAGGACCTATGACTAATAAAGATAATAGATAAAAGGTAGCTAATCAAGTATATTATAATAAATTACCCCCTCCCTATGGTAATATGATTGGTATGATAGCAACTACTTTAGAGTAATAGGTGCAGAATTGAAAAATCTAGCAGTATCCATAGAAAATAAGTTCTTCAGCAAAAGTATCTCTCTTAGAACTTTTGCAAGCTTCTCCTACTTATGGGGAAGCCTTGTTAAATTTTATAAGAAAATAATCAGCCTCTACAAATATTTACCCTAGTGTATGACCAATGTTGTAAGCTCTCTTGGGAAACATCATATCACATTCTTGGATGATGATATGTCTTCCTTATACCTATGTAGGGATTCTTCTCTCTACATTATTGCATTTATTTGGAAAACCTTTATCAAGAGGGTTTTGATTGATAATGGTTCTTCCCTTAATTTATACACATCGATTTCTCCAAAAGTTTGGATTAATAGAGGAAGATTTAACTAAATATGATCACATCATTAAAAATTTCAACAATGAGTCCTAAGAAGATTGTGGCATTATTTCCCTTCCACTTAAGGTTGGACCCAAGATTTTAGATACATTTTTCTATGTGATGTCTTACCCTACATCTTTTAATATTCTTCTCGAACATCCTGAGATTCATGCGATGAATGCTATCCCTTCTAATTTTCATT
Source organism: Wollemia nobilis (assembly GCA_028583015.1). Classification (NCBI taxonomy): domain Eukaryota; kingdom Viridiplantae; phylum Streptophyta; class Pinopsida; order Araucariales; family Araucariaceae; genus Wollemia; species Wollemia nobilis. The sequence goes on from JAQPPZ010000521.1 coordinate 21,049,208, forward strand.
AATGTTTGAAATTAAAATTTAAAAACCAATATATCAGCATTTTGGGAAATCCTCATCCATTTGAATATTGCTCACCAAAAGAACAAGCTCAATTTAATTTATCATATTCCTCATCTCATATAACTAAGCAATGCAAAAATCTAAACATGAGAGGAATCAATAACCAATATCTCATCACAGTATCATGACAATTCTTTTTCTTAGGAGCCTCTTCTATATGAATCTCATTAAGGTTTGGAGTGGAGTGTTAAGGATGAGGAGCCACCCTCTCCCTCTCTATTGGTCACAACCCTAGAGAAGTATGTCAAAGATAAGGATATTTATTAGAACGGTAACTACTTTGATGGGTCTATCCTTTGCATAGTGCGGGTTGAGTCTTCTAGTTCTCAAGAGGACTTTAGTTATGTCTCTCGAGGACCGTGGGAAACTAGGAGTGATTCCTACCTTACCTCATTTTGAGGATGAGTCATCCATTCTCATTGAGGAGACCATAGATATGAACATAGGTTTTGAGGAAGCCCCTAGAATCCTTAAGTTAGATAAAGCCTTGTCCATGGATGAGTAGGAGCAGTTGATCAATTATTAAGATAATTTCATGACAAATTTTCTTGGTCATATGCCGACATGCCAGGGCTTGATCCTTCCTTTGTTATGCATCATTTGGTAGTTCACCCTAATGCCAAGCTTGTTAATCAAAAACTTAGGAAGATGTATTTTAAGATCACCCTTTTAGTTAAGGAGGAGATCTAAGAACTCCTTGATGTTGGTTTTATAAAAGCTATCGAATATTCTGATTGGATCTCCAATATCGTCCCTATGGCTAAAAAGGAAGGAATAATTAGAATATGTACTGAATTTAGGGATATTAACTTAGAATGTCCCAAGGATGATTTTACCTTGCCCAACATATATCAGATCATAGATTTCATTGCCAAATATGGAATTCTTTTGCTCATGGATGGTTTCTCAAGATACAATCAGATTATGATTGCACCTAAAGATTAGGCCAAGACAAAATTCATCACTCCATGGGGTACCTTATATTGGAAAGTTATACCTTTTGTATTGAAAAACATAGGTTCCACCTATCAGTGGGCCATGACTTATATTTTCCATGATATGATGCATGATATTCTCCAAGATTATGTGGATGATCTCTTAGGTCAATCCATACAATAAAAGAATCATGTCCATGATTAAAGGTAGATTTTTGAAAGGCTTTGGTATTTTAGGGTTTGCCTTAAGCCCACCAAGTGTGTGTTTGGAGTCACATCTGGCAAGTTTTTAGGCTTTGTTATCTCTAGGTGAGGTATTAAAGTGGACCCTGCTAAGATAGTGACTATCACTGATATACCTCCTCTTCGTACCCTAACCAAACTACGTAGCCCACAAGGTAATATTTAGGCTATTCATCAGTTCATTGCCTAGTTAGTCGATAAGTGTCAACCCTTTCTTAAGATTCTTAATAAAGATATGGTCTTCTAGTGGGATTTCGAGTATCAAAAGTATTTTGATGACCTCAAGTAGTATCTCACTTCCCCACCTATTTTAGTTCCTCCTGTGCCTGGGAAGCATTTGATGCTTTACATAGCAACCACAACTCATGGTTTGGTAGCCATGCTAACCCAACATGATAATCAAAATAAAGAGCAACCTATCTACTATATCAACATAAATTTGGTTAGCTGTGAAACTAGGCACACTCCCTTAGAAAGTATTTTCCTTGCTATAGTGTTTGCTTCACATAAGCTAAGATACTACATGCTTAGCCATAAGATATTGGTGGTTGCAAAGTTTGACCCTTTACACTATTTGATTTCTAAGCCCCACCTTTTAGGTTGAGTTGTTAAGTGGGTGTTGATACTTAATGAGTTTGAAATAATCTTCATAAGTCAAAAGGATATCAAGGATTAGGTAACCATTTATAAATTAGCCTTTGCTCCCCTAGAAGTTATCCATCATTTAGTTTTTGAGTTTCTCGATGAGTGCTTCAACATTGAAGTTGAAGAGCCAGAATCTTGGAATTTGTTTTTTGATGGACCCCAGTACATGAAGGGTATTGGTGCTAGAGTCATTCTAGTTACCCCATAAAAATAGCTCATTCTATTGTACTTCAAGCTTCATTTATGTTGCATGAATAATACTACAGAATATGAAGCTTTGATCCTTGGCCTTAGAGAAACCTTAGCTTTGCAGGTTAGAGTTCTTTCAATTTTTGGTGACTCTCAAATTATGGCCAATCAGATTAACAATGTTTATCAGACTCAAGATGATAAAGTATAACCTTGCAAGGATATTATCACCAAGTTTTTCTTGTTTTATCGAGTAACCATAGAGTCTATACCTAGATCCTCAAACTACCATGCATATGCTATGGTCGCTACTACATCCTTGTTTCCTTTGGAGTTGGGATATGATCAAGCATTGATTATCATTAGACAACTCTGAGAGCTTGCATTACTTGGTTATTGTCTTGTTTCATTAGATGTTTTGACCATCGAAGATGCACCATCCGAGCTATGGTATATCGACATATTTAATTTTCTTAAGGACGGATCAATACTTGATGGTTTAGACCATAATAAGCGTAAAATATTGTATAAAAGAGTGTGTTGATTTGTTATAATTGGTAATACTTTGTATTAAAATTATTTTAAAGATATCCTCATATGATTCCTTAACTCCTATGAATCCCAACTTATTCTTAGTGAAGCTCATGAAGGATAATGTGGAGGCCATTTTAGTGGTAATGCTATTGCCAAGAAGCTCCTACAGATGGGGTACTATTGGCCTTCCATGGAGAAATATGCATGTGATCATGTTTGATGTTGTGAAAAGTATCAGAATCACAACCTTATCCATCCTCCTTCTCAACACTTTCAGGTTATTTCTTCCCCTTGGTCATTCTCCATGTGGGGATTGGACATTATAGGGAATATTAACCTAGTTTTATTTTATGGTCACAAGTTTATCATAATAGCAACAAAATACTTAACTAAATAGGTTGAAGCCATACCCTTGGCTATGGTGATTGGAAATCAGGTTTTTAAGTTCATATCCAACCAACTTCTTTGTAGGTTTAGGATTCCTTAGATGATTGTTTCTAACAATGCCACCCTTTCAAGAACAAGAATGTTCATAAAATTTGTGCTAAGTATAAGATTCAACATAGGTGGTCAACTTTGTACTACCCTCAAGGTAATGGAAAATTTGAAGCATCCAATAAGTCTTTGATCAAGATCTTAAAAATTTTGATTTGTAAGATCAATCGTGATTGGCATACCCAACTTTATCCTACTTTGTGGGTCTATCATACTAGTGTGTGTACTCCCATAGGTGCCTCACCATATGTCTTGGTATATGGGTCTGAGGTAATGTTTCCCTTTTAGCTTGAGGTTCCTTCATTGTGCATCTTGTTGCAAGATGCTTTGACTGACGATTAGTATCACTATGATTATTTGCACCAATTGGAGATACTGGATGAAAAGTGCATTCATGTCTTAGAGCATTTACAAGCTTATCAAGAGAGGCTCAAGTGATATTGCTCTAAGAATTTTTGCAATCATTCTTTTGAGATTGGGTATCTTGTCCTCAAGGAGAACCAAAAGAACACTAATGCTCGTTCCAATCTATGAGGTAATTTTCAGCCCAATTGGTTAGGGCTCTTTGTCATAATGGCTAATTTTGGCTTAGGAGATTATTGTTTAGCTTCTTTAGATGGTGAAGAGATTAAAGAACCAATGAACATAATGCATATCAAAATATATTATGCATAATTCATAATTTGCATTGAATTTTACATTTAGCATTAATCATATTACATTAATCTTTGCTTGCTCATACTGCATGGTTGCTTGTCATATTTTGCATGATTGCCTAAAATTCTATTTCATTTGCATGTCTACTTGTCATAATTGCATTGTTTCTTGACCATATAGATTTTTGGGGATTTCACAATGATGGCAAGTGATGATACCTAGTTAGGTCATAACTCACATGCATTACACTCTCACTAGGGATCTGATGCCTAGCAAAGCCCAAACCTAGGGCCCATGCATTTTTATCCCTTCTCTTCTTTTATTCCTCCACTCTTTTCTTCTTGTATTTCTTGAATTTAAAAATTTTTACGACCATCATTTCTCTCCAAAGCCAAGAAATATAATCCTCTTTGGTATATCCTTGTCCTTGCATATTTCTTCTTCTTAGTTTTCTTTGTTAAAGTAGGGATATATGTTATTCTCTCTCTTCTTTTTTTTACACTTCTCTCTTCTTGAATTTTCAATGGTTAAGTGGTCCTAGTGGGATAGGATAAATACTGCATGTATGTCATTTATGGTATTCATACGACCACTAAATACCTTACACACACTACTTAATCATTCAAACTTTAAAATGGGGGCACACACACATGATATCTTTATGCTTTTGTGTGCTCTTCTTCTCATTTATATTTATCTCTTTTCTCTTATGTGCGCTCTTATTATCGATTAGATTTATCTTTGCTCGAGCAATGGACAACTTTGGAACATGATTTGTTCACTTTTCATTCTTCTTCCTCTCTTTTATTTTGGCACATGCACACACTCACACTGTGTTATACTTAGATCATTCGGTCCATTCACATTTTGCACACATCACACCCCTATTGAGTAGTACTTGCTAAATTATTTACTACATACACAACACACCCCACATGGGATAACTTCATATCCACATGTGAGGGGTAACCTCCATATTAGCAATTTGCGAGCATACATCCTAACGAGTATCTCTTGACCATCTATCCATCTTAGGGAGCATTACACCCATAGTGGGTCATGCTCCACATTTGTCCATCTATCCAGCTGAGCGAGCACTACACCCATAACCGTTTTACTCCATTTTGACCATTTTTTGTTAGCATAACACCCTAGATCCAAGGTTTTTTATCATTCTTCTCTTGCTTTCTATTTCTTTGACCTCTTTTTGGAGCTTTGTGTCTTTTTCTTATTTTTCTTATTCATCTCATTCTTCTCTCATTTTTACCTCTTCTTTTTGTTCTCTTATTCTTTCATTCATGTATTTCATTTTCGATAGCTTGTGTTCCATGCATTAGTTAGAATAATTTTATGCCCAGTTACAACTGTTATGCTTCTTTGTCTACTTGCTCTATTTTATTTTGTTCCTATGTTTTTATTTTTTTTTCTTTACCTCTTTTGAGTTTCTTAAGGAATTTTCCATTCCTTCTAAAACTTGAGGGGGCATCCCCTAGACTCAAAGGTATTAGTGGAAGTAACACTTTGCTTTGCATGTAAAATTGTGATGTCTAAATAACACCATTTTTTGCACCGTCCATTTACCCAAACTTGGAAATCCATTTTTTATGTTTGTCACCTTCACCCATAGGAGTATACATATTTCTTTGATGCATTTACTTGGCCATAATTGCATCAAAAAATGGGTAAAATATAGCCACGGAAATTTGACCCACCAAATGGTTCAAATATTCCTTAGATCCCTAACTAGCCACCCAAATTTGCTAAGTGCAAATTCTGGGTCTTTTTGCCTTTTACCCTTGCCTTTTTTTCCTAGCTTTACCAAATTTGTGTTCGATCCATACTGGACATTAATTTTTCTTGCTAGATTTGTGCCCTATACGGAGGGGGCACAAATTTAGCTTTTTAAGGGGTTTTCTCACTTAAACCCCTCACCCCATTGGCACATTTTGAGGTTGGACTTGCCCAAAATGAAATTTCACTTTCCCACCCATTTTGCCCTCCAAATATCTTATAAATAAGGGTTTGGATTCCTTATTTCTCCTAAGACAATTTGAAAACAAGATTTATTGGTAATCACTCATTTTCTCATTCTTTCAAGTGGATTTCTACTGTAAGATGCTATTTTGGTTGTTTTAGTGCTTGGTGATTGTTGGCCTTGGGGATTGAGTGAAGAAGTCTTCATGATTGGATAGATAAACTACTTTTTTTTAAGAGAAAAACACCTTGCGGGGCCGACTTGGTCTGAGAGACCATGAACAGGGGGTTCTACACCGTCAAAGTCACCCGAGGGTCGCCCTGACCCTGCCCACACCAACATTATCAATTGGATTTTGGATAGCTAATTCAGATTTTTGGTAGGGTGGAGATTTGAACCTGGGACCTCCTTTGGAGAATTGCCCTCTCCTCTCCAACTCACCTACAACACCTGGGTGATAGATAAAATATTTTGGAGTGCTTATTCCACATCTTAATTGATTCTTGCTTGCTCCATCAACTCATTAGATCTTGTATTTATTTTTAGCACATTTAGAATTTTTTTCTACTTTTTGCACCATATTTTCGCTATTTCAAGCCTTTAAAAGGACATTTGTACCAGATTTCCATCCTACCCATATAGAGCACACATTATATCAACCAAATTCATACCTCCTAGTTACATGGTGTGAATTTGGTAAAATTAGGATTTATGGGGTAAGATTTGCACTTTGAAACCCTAATTTGCATCCTATTTCAAAGCTTTCTATTGTGTTCATCTTAGTTGCATTTCATACTACTATTGTATATCTATTTTACTATGTTTGTGCATGTTACAAAGGTCACATATTTATTTTCTTTCAAATGGTTAGCTAAAAGGACCAAGGGGACTTGACAGTTGCACCTCCAAGGTCAACTATATAGTGGCCTAAGTAGGTCCCCAAACGTTGATCAAATTTTCTAAAGTTTTGTGAAGCTATTTTGTAGAATTGAAGTTATTGTATATTTTGAATAAAAAAAAATCTTGGATCAACCACCAGATAAGATAAGCTCCCTAATAGATCTTTAGGTTGTTTTTTGTTTGCTTTCTGCCCATTTTTATGAAAAACCTAGATCCTAAGCAAAGTATAGATATTTGATTAAGTTTCATAGAAATTTGAATAAATAATAGCATATAGTGTGATTATAAGATTTTGTTTGTGTATTATCTTGGACCCTTGCTCAAAAGCTCAAAAGGTTTAATTTTGTAACCCATGGTTAGATATCATTGAATCAAAAAATTATTCTAGGCTTAGCTCTTGTATTCTTTCATCTTGTATCTTGCATTGTTCTTTCATTTTTATAGCTTAGTATAGAAAGGCCAAATATAGGTGTATGCTTAATTGAACATATCCAAACACATTCTACCTCAAACTTAGAGTGAGTCTTTAAACCATTCCTGGTGAACCCTTCCCCCATTTACATCGAGTGTAGAGTTATAATGGCCATTACAGTCACCTCAAGGCTCCCCTACAAATCCAGCCTTGAGAATCGTATGCCAATGCATGGTTTTACTCCTCTACAACTTGATCATACCATAGAGTTAGGAGGGTTTACTATGATGCAAAAGCTAAATCTTATTATAAATATATCTGCATTGCATCCACCTAGGCTAAACATATGTTGAGTAAATTCTCTCAGCCCAAAAATCTTGTCTACCAAATCTTCTTCTACATACCACTTTGCTACTATCATAATTCTTCTCTTCTTCCAATCTTGGGTTAAGTGATGTATGATGTGATCATCCATGACCCTAATGACCCAATATTTCCCTTTTTTCTATCCCAACCTTAGGACACCTAACAATAAACAATATTCAACTACATTTACTCTTCTACATTCTTCTCTCTCATCCATCATACTTCTTCCCTCTCCTCAAAATGAATAATACATGATTGTTTACAATTCGAATAACCCACTTTCATTTGTTTCATACATAGTCACATCACCAATGTCAATATTATTTCACAAAAATAGCATCAAAAATATATATCTACAATATCCTTCAATGAAAGAGCCTCTTTTTTATCAACACTCACGATTATCTAATAGATTCCTCAAGGACACCTTTGCCTATCCTATAACACATCAATGACCTTGCAAGTACTTTTGTAAGAATGATGTATTGCATAGAAAATTTTTAAAGAGTATTTTATCAAATAAGTCATAACATCTACTCATAACACTCTTCAAATGCAACTCGTTCAACATGCCATCCAGGGATGAGAAATCGCATTCAACCAATATCTCATGAATTCATAATCATTTGTGAAGTTCACTAGTTACTAGTTGAATGGGGTTTTCTTCCCTGATTGGTCTGTCATATGAGTTCACAAAAATCATACCTAATACAAAAAATCATCATTAGCTTACTAATTCGGTAAGTTGCACAGGCTGAGAAGCCCTTAATCATCCATTATCCTATGGATTAACAGTTACTTATCAAATTTATATGGGAATAGATGATTAATGGTAGTTTTTCCCATTCGATGTATCATTTTAGTATGCAATCCAACATAAATAAAATATTCATGCATTGTATTGACAATAGATAATGAGAATCATAACATTACATTGATCCAATATCTTACAAATATTTTGCAAGTACTTACAAATATCATCAGGTTATGGATCAATGGTGTTGTAGCACTCCTCTTGATTTATTGTATCAACATGCTATCACATTTTCATAAATCTCATTGCTTACCTTCGATAGACCTTGCGGTACCAAAAGACCCTATTGATTCAATATCTTGTATATCTACAAGGATATATAAATCTTACTAGGCACTGGATCAAGATTATCCTCATAGCTACCTAGTTTATTTCATTGGCATTCTATCAAACAAGAATCAAGATATCTGATGAAATATTGTTCAAATGGATCTATCAGACTATGAAGCTCCATGGATCTAATGCCATATGAGCCTACAATTATTTTTAAGCTTCACCAAACACTGGATTGATGTTGCCTTCGTAGCTGCTTGATCTTACTTAACAATAGGACATCCACAAATCATGACCCTTTCATCAGCTATTTTCCTAATAAGTCATTGGATCAACAAGATTTTATTTCCAATTGGTAAATTATACAAATATGCAATAAATATTTAATCTCAAAAGAATCACTTATTAAAATGGCTATATATTCTCTATATATTTGTACAAAATGTCAATCAATAGATAGAGAACTTCCTCCATCTTGACATGTGACAACAAGCTATCATTTCTTCAAAAATATAATAAAATAAAAACATCTAGGCTGACTAATGGACCCTTCGAGAACATTAGGATTTGGTAATCAACACTTCACATATCCATAATAATTTGTGACTACATCAAGTAGTTTATTATTATATCCCCATGCTTCCTAATGGTTTATAATCTAGCACAGATGTTATCTACTTCTCATACAACAAGATCCTTCAGACTAAAGGTCATGCTATCACATGGACCTCCTAGAAAAGGATATTTTTTTTCCCATGTTCTACACATATACAATTTTTTGTACACATGTTCGGCAAGGGATAAGAGCTTCTCCTTTCCTCATATCATCCATATGAAGTGTTACCCTCAATTTAAAATATTAATTATTGAATATTTCAATGCATAAAAAATGGAAGTGAGTATTAAGTCCAATTACTCACGTACATGTAAATATTTTCATATGCACTAGGTAAAAAACTTATATACTCTTGTTACCCTCTCTCATGTGTTAAGAAAATTAACAAATGGAAAATAATTATCTTTATCAAAGCATTTTGCTTCAAATAGTGAAGGCAAAAGAGTGACCAAAATTCATCCTACAAGCCTTTTTTGCAAACATTATATCATCCTCTCAAAAGCACTTCAAAGTTACATTACCTATCTATTTCAAAAACACTATCAACAACATCAAAGCATTACATGACATTACAAAATATTTTGCAATCATAAAAAACACTACATTACAAATTATTACAATCATCATCTCAAAAACCTTGCAAAAGCCTTTGCAAGTATTACATGACATTGCAAAATATTTTGTAATCATCATAAAAAATCACAAAATATTTTGTAAAACATTTACAAAAGCATTACATTTCCTTGCAAAAGTTTTCAAGCATCAAATCATATCATATACTTTCAAAAGGTTTTGCAAGTAACAATATTATCTATGCAGTCAAGTGTTATCAGAGATACCACTTGAACATTGATAAGAATCAAAATAATCTTATCTACGCAATCAAGTGTTATCAAAGATACCACTTGAACATTGATAAGAAGCAAAACAATCTTATCTACGTAGTCAAGTGTTATCAAAGATACCACTTGAACATTGATAAGAATCAAAACAATCTTATCCATGTAGTCAAGTGTTATTGGAGATACCACTTGAACATTGATAAGAAGCAAAACAATCTTATCTACACAATCAAGTGTTATTAGATATACCACTTGAACATTGATAAGAATCAAAATAATTTTATCTACACAGTCACGTGTTATCATATATAACACTTGAACATTGATAAGAATCAAAATAATCTTATCTATGTAGTCAGGTTTTATTAGAGATACCACTTGAATATTGATAAGAATCAAAACAATCTTATATATGCAATCAAGTGTTATTGAAGATACCAATTGAACATTGATAAGAAGAAAAACAATCTTATCTATGCAGTCAAGTGTTATCATAAATAACACTTGAACATTGATATGAATCAAAACAATATTATCTATGTAGGCAAGTGTTATCAAAGATACCACTTGAATATTGATAAGAATCAAAAAAATCTTATCTACGCAGTCAAGTGTTATCAAAGATACCACTTGAACATTGATAGGAAGCAAAATAATCCTATCTACGCAATCAAGTGCTATCAGAGATACCACTTAAACATTAATAAGAAATAAACACTTCATCTATGTATTTAAGTGCCTACTCCTTCGTCAAGGGTATCACTTAAACATTGATGAAGAACAAGTACCTCATCTACGTAGTTAAGTTCTTGTAGAGAATAACACTTAAACACTAATAAGAAAAAAAACAAATATATATTATAGGTACTTCATCTACACAATTAAGTGCTTGTAGAGAACAACACTTAAACACTAATGAGAAGAAAAAAAAATACATATATCATGTACATATTATAGGTAACTCATCTATGCAGTTAAGTGCTTGTAGAGAACAACACTTAAACATTGATGAGAAGAAAATAAATACATATATCATGTACATATTATAGGTACCTCATCTACGTAGTTAAGTGCTTGTAGAGAAAAATACTTAAACAATTATCTAGAAGTACCTCAAATTGTTGGCTCATTTAAGGTTAAGTTCTTGTAGAGAACAACACTTAAATAGTCTCATTGCTTACAACCCTCATCTAGACCATCTCATATGTAACCCTAGTCACCTCCTCCATGTGTATAGTCTTAGAATCTACCAGTTATCTCCTCATATCCTCTACATTATGATTAAGATCCCCTAACTCTACCACAAAATCCTCATTTGTGGTCTTTCTAGGACCTACCTCACCTAAAAAATTTGGCCCTACTCCACCAAAACTCGACCCTGCTCCACCAAATAAGGCACCTAAAAGTATAATCATGGTCAATGGAGGTACATCCAAGGGAGTATTGGATGATCCTCCAACTACCCATCTAGCTACCAATCTCTCTCATCTCTCTCTCTAAGTGATGTCTGACCCTATCAAGGCATTGGCTACATTCTAAAATGCCTATCTTTTGTCTCTCATGATGAATTTACTATCAACCGACAAGGTCTGAATCTCCCATACCAATCCATGTATTCCATCATCACCTCTACATCATATATCATAGGGGTAAACACCATAATATAATTTACATCCACCTCTATAAAAGTATAAGGATCCACAATATCCCACCATGTATTACAATGAACTAATTGTATCCACACCTTGTCTATGGCTAGTATTTCCTACACCTCCCTATGTTGATGCAATACATAGTCATACCAGTACAACTCGTAGACCCAACTTCCATCATCCAACCATCATACCCACATCACCCTAGCTAACTCCTTGTGGTCATTGGACCATACATACCTCTTTCTCCACGATTGCCAAATGATGTGCACTGCCCTTAAATCATCGATCAAGCATCATGATTGATCCAGAGAGCAAAGGAAATGATGGATGCACTTAACCCATCAGTTAACAACTAGTCTCTTAGGATCACCATCCCTCATCCATGATGGGTTGGTAGATCGCTATATTCTCCTATGCCCAAACCTAGAGCAAAGTATAATAAATCAAAATTTTGCTCTACCTGTATACCACTCTATATAAGGTGTGGTATAACTTCACCAAGATAACAAGAGCCCATACATAAATGATCAACTCATAGCTTAGCCCAAAAATTATCTCTCCCTATACCCATGGTACAAAACTCCTGCTAGCATGGCCCATCATCAATATTGACACAATAGATGATAGTAATGTAGTCAATCGCTCAATAAGATCTCCCATGTAGGCATTATTGATCCTCAACCCTGAATCCATCTCTATAAAGTCATCATCCTTTGAGAAGGCCAACTTCCCAACCTCCACATCTATCCCTAAATTAATGGGTACACCTCGAACAGGTACTCTAAGGATATATTACACATTCTCTAATATCATTGTCATCTCCCCATCGATAATCTAAAAGTATTAGATGATGAGTACCATCTCTTTGCAAGATCTATCAATAAAGGGTGGTCAAACTCTAGCTTGGGCATATACATCACATAGTATAGCCCAATCATAGTCACTACCCTTACATCCTCCATCCTTTTCTTGCTCGCTAGTATTCTCTCTAAGCACTTCATGTGGTGCTCCCAACTCACCAAAATATTCATCACCTATAAAAACCACATCCAAAACTTAGTTAGAAAGCCTCAAAATCAAAATTTTGGTCAAAACCAAATTCACTACTGGAACCAAATTTTCCAGTGCCAAATTCACCACTGACACCAATGCCAAATTTGCTACTGGTGCCAAATTTGATACTAGCAACAGTGCCAAATTCACCACTCCAACCAAATTTGTAATAAATGTAGAAAAATATAGAAAAAGTGGTTCAAAATACAAAATTTTGAGCTGGGACTAGGGCATACCTATCAATATTGATATGATATATACACCATACCTCGTACAACATCTGCACGGTGCACTCATATCTAGTTATTCACCATCTCATCAAATGATTATTTATCTCTCCAACTTTCTAAAAAAAGTAAGGTGCAAATGAAATTGTTTGTACCTCCCTTCCCCCCTTTTATCCTATCCACCTATCATAGCCCTTTTTACCCAAACATCCCGTTTTCGATGAATACACCCCAAAAATACCATTGGGTGTATTAGACTCAAGAAAGAAACCATACCATGGGCAAATAAAATCACACATGGGGTAAAATATTTTTCTCTAGATATCAAGGCATGCAAATTGAGGTATATATACAATAATGATGCAAAAAAACCAAAACAAATGCAATTAAAATCATTTCTTCAAATCAACAAAACAATACTACGATAATACACAATAGTGTCAAAATTGAGTATCAACTACTTAACTTTTAATGTAATCTCACAGACATTATGTCAAACTGGAGTAAAATGTAGACACCCAATTTTGACACACTTATAAGGCAAAAGACACCAAAACTGGTCCCAAATCTCACAAAATTTAAATCTGACAAAAACCCATCATTTTGGCATCAAATTTGACCTTTAAAAAATTTTCCACCCTGACCAAATTTACGAGTGGTAAATTTGGCAAGATGAGTAGCGAATTTGGCAACACTACAAAATTGGGTTCTAAACAGTCAAAATCAACTCTTACCAAATTTGCTACTCCTTACCAAATTTGCTAGTGGCAAATTTGGCAAGCCTAGTTTGGAAAACATCCAAATTTAAAAATTTGAAAAGTCAGACTTACCTTTAATTTTCTAGTGGCAAATTTGGTCAACAAAGATGAATTTGGCTAAATAGCTCAAAATATTTTGGCATGAACCAGGAGCATGCAGATTACACCCCTCTATCATCTATCCTAATCTCACATGCCCCAACAACACACCAGATTCACATATTTCAATTTGATCTTATCCAATTTTCCTCCCAATTCTCCTTCCAAATCCTGTTTAAGCAGCCCTTTGGGTAGGCATTGGGCATGAATTTTTGAAGTATCTATACTCTGCTAATATTTCTAACATTCTCCTCCTAGCTCTCCTTCTCTAGCATTCTTCATATCCAAGCATTTAAGGTATTTACAAGCATTTTGGAAGCAAGCCAAGTAAGGCAAGGAGGACTTTAGGGCAAGAAGGTCATCTTGGAGGCAAGCAATATAGCTCTCCCAACATATTTCTTCTATCCTTTTAGCTTTGCTTTATTTTTTATTTTTTCCTCTAGGTTGTAGCTTTGCTAACTTGAATTTCCTTTTGTATTTTCTATGTTTTATGCCTCTAATTCCTTATTTGCAGGGTTCTAGTCTCTATTTGCAACCATCTAACACTGTGTTTCTAGCCTTTTCTTCAAGCATATGACCTCTATTTAGTCTCTAACATCATTTTTATACGTCTTAGAGGAGTTCTCTTACTTTCTAGCTTTGAATTGCTTACTAATCTCTCTATCTTGTAGGGTGATTACATGTATTTCTTTCATAAGCATTAGAATACTTGTTATTTTCTTATTGCATTTGAATAATTATTGTTCTCTTTCATTTACAACCTCATTTAATTTTATTATAAGAATTCTAACTTCTCTTTTTTATATCCATGCTCATGCATTTTCTATTTATCAAACATATAATATTGTTTATCAATATCTTTTAAGCATATTAGATTTCATTTTTCTAGTTTGTTAAGCATTCAAGCATCCTTTCCACTTACAACTATCATAGTGGAGGATACAAGGTTTTCAGTACCTTGTTGTCCCACTAATAGTCCCCTTTCAATCCCCATTTGCAAGTATTTATCTCCCTTTGGCCTTGAAGACTACATTTTTTCATTTTCTTAGTATATTTACATGTGTTTACCTTTGCTCTTGTAAATATTATGGAAATTGGGATATAGTTAAATTTCTTTACTATATTCCTAATCTATCCACATTCTCAGATATTTGTTTCACATTCCTTAGCTATTAAAAATAGCCATCAAAGCATTCATTTAGAACATAAATTAGTAGATATTTTCTAGCATTCTCTATCTCTTTTACACTTCGAATAGTAGCAAACATTATTAGGATCATTCTTGTACAATTTCAGCTCAAAATCCTATCAAAATTCACCCAAAAAAACTCTTGAAACCTTCAAAATCTTATGTTCAGACCAAGTTCACCACCTTGCACAGTCAGTGGTGAATTTTGCTTCCAAAAACACATAGAACCAAATTTACCACAAACCAAATTCATCAATGGTGAATTTGGTAAAAGCCCAATGGTGAATTTGGTAAAAAGCCAAAAATCTACTCTAGGAGGCAAGCATACTCAAAATTTTCATAAATAAGGGGTATGATTAGCTAATAAGATAGAAATTCATCTTTCCCAGCACTCAGACAAATCTCTCAAAGCATAAAATCTATTTTTTGTCTTTTTGTGCAGATACCAAAATTGCCAGTCACCAGTGGAGAATTTGGTAGTTTTAATGGAGAATTTGGCAAAAGGGCTCCAAAAGAGGTGATTCTACCACTAGGTATTTTCTTAAGATTTGTACCTTCATTTCTATATGTTTTTTGCTTTTGTATTCTATTGTTTACACCTGCAAATCACATTTATTTTGGGGAATTAAGGAATCTTAAGTAGACATCCAAATTGCTTTATAAAATGCTTTAATTGCTTTAAAAAATACATCTAAATCAATTAATCAAGGAACCTTAGACTAAATATTAGTTTATTCTCCATATTCAAGTGCATAGGCAAAGAAATCAAAAGTCATTTATTTGCATTTAGGCTAATTTGTCTTCTTGCATCTCCTCTTGTTTTACCTTGAAATACCAAAATCTCCATATTTAACTCATACAAATTTGAAAAGCTTATAGGATAGCTCTTGTATTCTTGCATTTGTGTATTAAAAGACTTAGCATTGCATTTATATGATCATTGAATTTTAGATCTTAAATAATTGTTAAGGCTCCAAAAAAGAGTTGAGATAGATAGTGATCCAAAAACCTTAGGTTTTTTCTTTGATAAACCCATAAAACACCAATCAAACAAGCATAAAATCAACTTCTACAAGGCGTGAGAAAAAGCATTGAGTAGGAGTCTAGTTGAGTTGAGAATATTCATATTCTTGAGGTCTCCTTTCGAAAGAGACCCTCAAGTGGGGAAGCAGAGATTATATCAAATCTCTCCCGTGCACACTTGACATTAAATTAGAATTTAAAGAGGAAAATAAACCATTTTTCCCATCTACACTATCCTAGATTGACAGTGGGTCTTCTTTGAATGTGATTTTTGAACTTGCATCCTTATGGATTATCAATGTGTCTACCATGTGTCTTTGGTATCAAGAAATACTATGGGTTTCTCCTTATAGTTTTATCACTTGGTTTTTAAAATGGCATGATCCATTGATCATCAAGAGTATATGGTTCATGAAACTTCATGATCTAAATGTCTTAGTATCTTCCTCAAATATCTGTAGACTATTGGATATTTTTTTAACATCAATGACAAATATTCTTTGGATGCTAGTCATGATGGGACAACTACTTAACTTTTTGTGGGTCACCAATGCATCTACCACGTATCTTATACTTTAACCAATGACAATTTTCTTCTCTAATAACTTCTTCTATAACTTTTTGAAATTTTGTGGGTCATTGAATGAGGAATCAATGACTCATGGGGATTTGAAATTTTTTTTTGACTACTTTGTTTGGAAAATAGTTTCTATTGTTAATAAAAAAATGATGGCCCATGTTGCTTTGTTGGTTTTATTTAGAAATATCCTAAAGAATAAATGCCCACTATAGATCTATTAAATTAATGGATCGTATATCTTTGATAACTCTTTATGCCTTCAAATTTTCAAATTAAGACCTACTACTAATCAATGAGATTGGATAGCTTATTTGATATTAGAACTTTATTGAAGCTTTCTTTGTAGAACTAGCACCCATAATTGATCTAGAAATCAACAATGCACATCATTTTGTTACCTTTGTAAATTACTTTTTTTGAAAAATTAGCACTTGTCGTAGATCTAGAAAATTTATGGTGTATATACCTTTGGGAGTTTTATGGTCTTTGAATTCTCAAATAAAAGCATAACGCTTTGTCAATAAGATTGGATGGCTTGTGTAACATCAAAATTTTTACCAAAGCCTTTATCTATAAAATTAGCATCCATCATAGATCTAGAAGATTGATGGTGCACTTTTCTCCCATATTTTATTGCTAATTTACCTCCTGTTAAGGCTGACAAGCAAAATTAGCCAAGGCAAAACTCCTTTCTAGTGTAGTGAATTTTCACTATAGTTATGGTGACTCAAAGGGGATCTTCTTCTTGCTAAAGATAAAGAATCTAGAAAATTATCTCCTTATCCAGAGGGTATGGAGTTAATAAAATATAATTAATTATAGAAAATATAAAATAATAGGAGATATGAAGAAAGAATGTTGGGCTACTGGAAGAACAATTTTTTTTTAGCCTTTAATCTCTTTTTGCTCATCATCAAATGGTAGCTCTATTTTCTAGCACTAGTGGTAGCATCTTCAAAGTTCTAATTTATCATCATAGGAGAAGTTTGTTTACTCTATTTGTGACCTCTTTAATCCACTCCTTTAGCTATACCAGGGGTTTGATAACCTATGCTACATCATATGGAGTGGGAGAACCTATCCATTTATCAACATTTTGTTGTAATTTATTTTGCTTTTTTAGAATTTGCCTATACTCTTGCTCTGAAAGGAAATTATTATCATAGTTTCAAGGAGAGGGTAGTCCCTTTTGAATTAAATTTTTAATGGGACCCTATTTGCAATTTTACATTTTGCCACATTGGGAATTTTGTTGGAATATTTTGATACAATATTTTGATTATGGCGGAATTATTTCGAAGATAATTTCATATGTTCCAAATTTCTTTACATGTGTGTTGTATTTATTTTTGCATTGATTCGGGTTTGCCCCACTATGAATACATTGAAAATGAAGACATCTGTGAACTTGTGAAAAACATAAAACAAAATTATGAAAGGCCTGGTTAGAAACTTGAAGGGCTTGAAAATGTATTTATATTCGCCCCAAAGGTGGGGTGAACACCTCAATCACCCTATGGAAGGGCGATTTTTTTTTTAAAAGGAGTGCAAAAAACTTCAAGGATCAAGCAAAGATATAAGCGTTCATGTTCGCCACTATTTTCGAGTGAACGTGTTGTTTGCCCATTCCATGGGTGAACATGCCCCATACCAAAGTGCGATCATGATCGCTCGAAATGAGCTACAATTTGTGTTCAACCCAAAGGTGGGGCGAACATCCCGTTCAACCCTCCCATGGGCGAATGTACCTTGGGAACACCTTATAATCACGTTTGCCCCAAAGGTGGGGCGAACGTCCCATTTGCCCCTCCCATGGGCGAACAAATCATGAGAGTAAAAAAATGTCATGTTCACCTTGGTTGAGAGGTGAACACATTTTAAAAGAAAGGCTTGTGCACACACAAAGGAAAAATCAGGCGAGGTAGTTTTACTTGAGGCAAACACAATTCTTGGGTGAAAAAAAAGAGTTATGGTCAAAGTTTCAAGGGTGCCAGATTTGTGAGCATTGAATAATGGTGGTATTAAGTAACTCGTATCGTGAATCCTGAGCATAGAAGAAGCTGAATGAGAAGAACAAAATAATCTTCATGATTTCCAAAGTGTAAGGATGTTTTCGAGGCATTTAATATTTTCCAAATTATCTGTGCATCAACATCCAAGTTGTTGCTTTCTTGGAAATTATTCCCTGAAATATGGATCACTGTTTCTAAAAAGAAGATTTTGGATGATTCCAAGGAGGGAGTTTCTCATTCTTGTTTTTGATCTAGGATCATTTTGTTCTCTTGTGCATTTAATGAAAGAGGTGAAAACCTCTATAAATACTAATAAAATTTCTATTGTAAAGGGAGGTTAGACACTTTTCGAGAATACTTCCCAAGTTCTTTGCATTAATACAAGGCATCAGGATTCTGAATTTGCAAGTGATCTTGTGTGTAATTTCTTTCTATACCAAGGCACTTCTATTTTACATTTGTCTTTCTTGTTTGCTGTTAGATTTAAATTCTGCATTTGGATTTAAATATTTCTAGTAAGGGAGTGAATGCTGGAGTGTTATTTTGGAGGATGTTACTGCAAGTTTGGAAGTAAATTTTGCTATTTTTTCCTCTGTTAAATGCTATTTCATGCTTTGGTGATTTTCCTGCTGTTAGTCTACCCCAAATCCTACACTTTGGCTTGTGGCCATATTTCTCATTTCTTTCAGCATCTTTCCAATTGCTTTCCTGCATCCCTAGTCTTCTACTAGTGTAGGATTTAGTTCGGGAACCAGTCCTCTCTGGATATTGGCACGAGGAACATTTCGTTTCTTTGACCTTTCAATTTTGGGCGTATCTAGGGCACACAAACATAGTGTCTGTTGATTAGGCATATATTTGACCAACAGACCCTTTAGGTTTGAAACTATGATAAGTGAATCACAAGCCCTTGGTGGATCCATTAGATCCAAAATCTCCATGGGTGCTTTTCTCACCTCAAGATCCTAGGCAGTAGTTATTTATCATGTACAAAGGAGGTTCACTAGGATTATTTTTAAGTAACTACTCAAAATCCTATTAATTTATCATGTATTTTCACAAACACCTAAGTTTACTATCTCTAGAAATAATTAATGCTAATTATATAAAATACCTAAGGTAAAATACATAAGATAAAATATGCAACATACAAGAGCTATCCTATTTTATTCTTTTTGAATGAATGCTATTCCTAAGTTTATGAGAAACTAAACCTTTTCCTTTAAGAAAAGGGTTCAAGAGAATGCACATACAAATTAACCTAGATGTAAATCTACATGAAATTTATCTTTTTGCCTAAGTTAAAAAAGGAGATAAATAAATTGATGGATTTTTAAGCCTTAACACTACAAAAAAATATCACAGGTTATATCTCACAATAATGAATATAAAATAGTTATAATATAATAAGTTCAATATAATGATGAGTAGAATACTATGAGAAAATTAATATGTATATCAAGGTTTATAATAAATCAAATAACATTCAATAATATACTAAAATATGAATGTAAATAGCTTGAATCATACATGTACTATGCATGTAGAACAACTTACAATATTAATTGCTCAAAATATATACAAGATTTATTCTTTCTCTTACAATTGTATATGATAATAATGATCTTGATGCTTGTGATACTTGTTTATGGAGCATTATATCCATAATATAGCCATAATGATATGAATCTTCAAGTACTAGACTATTGCTCTCCATATACCAAGTCTCATGAATATTGGCTTATCTACTTGTGTAACAACCCTCCTTGGTACGTCTTATTCTTGACAATGAACTATGTATTGAAATATGAATATCTAATGCATAGTATTATTTTATGGCAATAAGAATGAGTAGTTGTACTTTATGATTTAATTCTATTCTTGGAATATGTTATTGATGATGTATCTATAGTTGTAGGACTAAGTACTCTCATCGATGGATTAATATGGAATAACCACCTGAGATGAGAGAAATTTTGGGAAATGATGGTGATGACTTGATTCATCGATAGCTCTAAGGTAAATATTACCTTCATGTAGATGCATTGCATTTGTGCTTGTTGATAAATACAATGTTGGACCGATAGCTTGCTTTGGTGAAGGAGTCATATTTAGTATGATAGGGATAATGTTCTAGTTATCTTAAAAAGAAACCACTTGCTTAAATATAAAACAACATTGTATAATATTTCAAATCCTTGTTTTGCTTGTATGGAAAATTGTGGATTGGGTAGTTAGCCCAATGAAAGTATTAATAGGGATAATACCATTAATACTTAAATATTAATACCAATGTTAATAATTCATATTGACATTTGGTATTAAGAAGTGAATAATTGATCCTTTCTCTATGTTGGAAGAAAAGGTATCTTGGTATTACTTTTTAAATTGAATTATTAACTGATTTTTTTATAACCATAATCAATGAGAAAGGAGTATAATAACAATAATAGAATTCCTAAGGTTGGAATTATAATTGGAAGATTAAAACCTTGCCTTAAATGCATGATCGATAATACTTAACTTGGCCTCAACATGTCTGAGTAGTGCCATCGAATGCTACCTATTGGAGCTAGAGCACGTTGGCAAGTATGGCCAGTGAATCCAATAAGGGAGGAAAATGGACTCCCATCTATTATAGGGATTCGTAGGTTTATTTGATAAGTTGGGATGGGCTATTTTGGGGGTTGCTAGCAAGAGAAGGAAAAGAAGAGAGTTTTGGAAGTAAGATCGATGTTAGTGGTTGCGTGATAAGAGGTACTCTCTGGTTATGTCATAGTTTTATGCTTATTTTCTACCTTATGTATTCCTTAATGTTTTATCATGGATGTTCACTTCCTTGCCTACTTGTTTGGATGGTATTTTGACATCCTTGTTGTTAGCTTGGTGGATCAATATATATATATTCCTTTTATTCACTATGTAGGTAGTTTTCATTGGCTAGTATATCACATGTAGGCTAGGTTTGGAACCCCTATACCCTATAGGCAAGTCGTTGGTAGTAGGCTTACCCTAGTTGATGTCCTCCTTTGGGAACCTAGTTATCGAGTTAGGTTCAATGTTAGGTGGGCATTGGATAATTTTTGGGTCGTGTTCCTTCCCTTATCCTTGGATGGGCATAGATGTCTACATTGTATCATGATAACAAGTTTGTGTTGGTAGATGTTTTTCAAGAAAGTCTTGCATCCTAGAAATTATTTTTGCTTGGTCCTTGTAGCAATCAATCTCCTTTATGTTTTAACCCATGTTGGAATGAGGTCGGCTTCCAAAAATATATTTTATCTCCCTATGTTGCATGGTGTGTTTGGTAATTTACTTGCAACTTGCTTTGCTTTAGTAGATATAGTTAGTAGACATTAGTGGAGTCGATCTATACCTATACCCAATGTTGCTTGCTAGGCATGAGGATGGTTTTGGTTACTATGTGATTTATTGGTTTCATAGCAGAGAGGAGTACTAGGTTAAGGAAACCATGATTAATGTAACTTTAATAGTTGATATAGTATATTGATCTTTGGATTAAATCATTATTATGTTAGAATAATGATTAATGTAAATTAATAGTTGATATAGTATATTGATCTTTGGATTAAATCATTATTATGTTAGAATAATGATTAATGTAAATAATAGTTGATATAGAATATTGATCATTGGAAAAAATTAGTATTAAATAAGAATAATGATTAATGTAAATTAATAGTTGATATAGTATATTGATCTTTTGATTAAATCATTATTATGTTAGAATAATGGTTACAATAAATTAATAGATGTTATGGTATAATGATATTTTGGAAAAATCATTATTATGTTAGGATTGTGATTATCTAATAGATGTTATAGCATAATATTATTTTGGTAGGCATTTGTTAGAGATGTGGGTTAATGGAAATTAAAGATGTATTCTTCTTTTGGAAATCATTATTGTTCTAGGATAATGATGATATAGTGGTCTCCTAAGACTTGTGTAGGTAAAGGGGTCATTATAGAGAGAAGTATGGGATTCTCTCCTTGATATTTTCAGTGTATGTTTGTAGCATGTTTAATTTTTGGGATTTGGAAAAATTATAGTGGTCTCCTAAGACTTGAGTAGGTAAATGGGCCACTATAGAGAGAAGTATGGTATTCTCTTCTTTTTGCTTGTTTGAAATGATTGAATGCATAGTTTCTTTCATCATACCTAGAGCATGTTAATCTACATTGCATAAAAATAATTGTCTTAATCCTTAAATGTTCCTCAAGTTTATTGGAGAACTTTGTAATGAATATTATCATGGAAGGAAGATGGTGTACAAAGAACTTAGGTAGAATGACCTTGATGTATCTTATTTTTAAAAGTTGTTATGTAAATGATAAATTGCTTTGTGTACTTAGATAACTTTCCAAGTGACTTTTCTCTAAAAGAGAAAAACACATGGTTGTTTTTGTAAGATAGAGAAATATTGATCGATTAAAGCTTAAGAAAGAAATGATTTGGATTGTGATATTTGTCTTGTAAAATATTCCCTTTTGGAAAAGAATAAATATCATCTTGTGATTTATTTAATGATGGAAATGTTTATGTAATCATTAGCATTGCAAATAATCAATTTTATTTCTAGAGGAATGCTTATTTTACATAGCTTTACTTTAGCACTTTGATCAATTTAACTATGGTGGTAAAATTGTTGAGATGCTTTTAGTGGTAGCACTATGTTGAAACTCATGCTAAATTTGAGATGTAATGTTTCAATTAAGATTCAATATTGTGCTATAGTTTAGGCATGTTGTTTCAATTGAAGCATTTATATTTAGAGAGTTGTTTTATATTGCTTTAATATTATATTAGGTTAGGAAAGAGTTATTGGGATGGATTAGAACTTCTTTTAGGACCTGAGTCAAGAAGAATAGCCCAAATATTGTGAGGAGTTGTGTTTATGAAATAACCAATAATATGTGAGTCATAGAAGGAGTTGCAAGAATGCAATGACTAGGAACTCATAAAATCTAGGAGTTGAATTGATGCAATAGCCAGATTCTTGTGAATTGATACACCTTGAATATTGAGGATTGGGTATTTCATAACTAGGAATTTTTTAGGATCATTCACAACATAGTAGTGGTGGTCCCTTGAATATTTAGGTTCAGGTTATCATGTTCATTTCCATATGAATGGTAATGATCTTAGTTGGCCCACATAGGTGTGGTAAATAAGAACCAAGGATTTATGCTTAATTAACCTAGCTAGATGAAATTAGGAGAAGGTTAGGGAATAGGTGTTCTCCTTTAAGTGTTATGGGCCTTAAAGAATAATCCCTAAATTTTGGTTATATTATCGTATGTCAATTAGGGTATAGGAAATGTGAGGGGACCACTTTCACATCCTTCTAAATGATGAGGTTTAGTAAGGTGAACCCCAAAAAATATGGGATGTTGACCACTCTTGTCCATTGAGTGTCATTTGTAGAAACATTGGAATAAAATGTGATGAAGCCTTGAGAATGCTAAAAATATATATGGGAATTCTTTGTGAACCTTGAAAAAAATGTATCTCTCTCTTAGGTTGAGTTTGTGGGTTGTTACAACTTGCCACTTGCATACTTGATGAACACTTGAATCTATAACATATGCACACCTATACATGACTCTTACATTTCTACTTGCACTCTCTAATCTAAGACAATTGTTCACATATTTACATTACATATTTACACTCTTACATAAAATACACTTGTGCACATAGACTCAACTTACACTTTCACTCTAAATCACATGACACGTGTGCATTTTCTACATATTACAAATTTACATGACACTTGTGTATTTCCTGCACATTCACACTTACATAAAATGGGAAATATAACTCACACTCTAAACTATGAATAAATCCTAATATATTATTTACAAATGTACCATGAAGGTACCATGGGGTACATTAGCATGTGCTAAATAATGTAATATACTCCAACACCCTCCTAAATTACATTATTTGGTTATTGAAGACTTTAGTCTTCAATCATGGTCTTCATATTTGTCTTCAATATTCAAGTGACCTTGCAATGTATATGATCTCCTACTTGAGATCCATCAGGTTCATCTTCTTGCTTGAATTTTACTTTGAGTTCATATTCAATTCTTTTGGATTTTATATCTTCAATATTACAAACTTCTTGAATTTTTTCATTGTCATCAAATTCATGTATGAGAATCTTACCTTTTTCCTGATACTTTGAATCATTTGAATCTTTCTTTTCCAGTATAATAACTTCTGAACATTCACTTGGAGCATCATAATAAATTACTAAATTATATGAACTTGGAATATCAATACTACATGAAGAATGAAATATCATTTCTAGAAATGATTCATCAATTTTCACTTTTTTCTTAAAAGTTTCAATCAACTCTTTTTGTTTCAAATTTTCATCTTTATGAAGCTTAAGTGAAAGCAATGCCATATACATTATGCTACCTATATCTAGAGGTATCATAATATTATCCTTTCCATCATCAATTGCTTCAATAAGTCCTGAATGTAAATAGTATTCAAATGTTTCAAAACTTTCATCCATGGCTTCTCTATAGATGAATTGTGATACTATATCTATCTTTCCTTCATATTTTTCAATCAAATTCTTAATTCCAATATTTATCACCTCTAATATTTCTTTTCTAATTATGGACTCCATATTCTCAAAATTTGCAACTTTGACTCCTTTGAAGTAGACAACCTTATAACTCCTAGGTTTAAATAATTCAAATTCTCTAATTTAATTCCTATGGAATAGTAAACCTTATGTCTCCCTAGTTTAGAAATATTATGAAATAATATGAAATTTACAAATTTATATGTTTCTAACCTTTGATGTAGAAAACATTTTAACTCCAAAATTAAATTTGCAAAATTTCCTAATTTTAAATTTCAATTTTTTTCTTTTCTCAAAAAAACTTCAAACTTTACAAAAATTTAATCTTCTAAAAAACTCAAAGAACCTTTATTTAAAAAACAAACTACTTAAATTCCTTATCACTCCAAACTTAAAAGATCTTCTAATTCCTTTAATAATTCAAATAATAAAAAAATTTAACTAAGAAACCAAAAAATAAATTTATAACTCCTTAAATATTATAAACTATTAACCTTATGCCTCATTCAATAGCTTAAATAAAATATTTAGCATTACAACTTTAGAATACCTTCTAATAATGTGCAAGCTTCGATTTGATCACAATTTTGTATTTCTTTCATACTCCAGTCTCTTCACTTGTTGTTAGGTGACTTAGGGTTCTATTCATTCTACTTTGAAGACTGCTTTGAAACCACTTTGAAGATGTTGCACTAATTAGAATCTACCAGACGTTATGGTGCATGCATTATGTTACAATCTACACATTTCATCTATCACTTGGATGTTTCATTAGATGTTGGATACGTTTTATCTATTACTTGGACATTTCATCTATCATTTCATCAGGCACTCATAAGGATTTATTCATTTTTCCTTAGCATTCCATTAGGTAGATGGATTTCAACTCACTTTGAATTCTTCAATACGCACCACTGTCTTCTCGAAAACACTATATCTTCCAATGAATATCTCTAGAAAATATTTGAATGTGATGTTCACTTAAATCCTTCTAGCTACATGTGTATCCTTCATTGCTAGTTGGTTTGGCCTCCCTGCAATGTTGATGCTCTAGTGAAGTGTTGGACTGCATCCTGTATTGCTCCAATGCTACATTCTATGTTGTTATTGATAGTGCCAAATCTTAGATAATATTACTCTAGAACTTGAAAGCTTTATATCACTCTCTTTCTTTGCTTCCTTTGATTTTGCTTTTAACTCTGCTACTAATGTTTCTTTTGTTGTAACTTCTCAATTTCAAGTGATATACTTCTTCAGCTACCTTACTATCTTGGTCATGTGATTAGCATAACCAAATTTCTCCTTTGTAGCTCAAGTAACTGAATAATTGTGCTCTTTCTACATAGATCTTTTTGTAGACTTTATTTTATTTTTTTATGGCCTTTTCCTTTAATATACCCATATTGATAAACTTTCTGCTACTCTACAATATTATAGTATAGATCCTTTCTTTACCTTCTTGAATTCTTGAGTCAAATATTCTGGTGAACTCTTTATGTTGTTATAAGGCTTCTTTATCTATTATCTATATGGACCTCTATCTCTTCTCTATACGGGCCTCTTGATCTTTTTCTATAAGGGCCTCTTTCTCTTCTTTGTAATGGCCTCTTATATTTTTATTATATGGGACTCTTTCTCTATATTGGTTTGTAGCTCTTAATAATTGTATATTTTAGTCTAATGCTTGAAGCTATATAAATTAAGCTAGGTGCTTGTTTATATTTCTTCAATATTGATACATCAATGATTGATATATATATCTTCTTTATTTTTTATAAAATCCTATATTTTCTTAGGAAGCTCTATATGCTTCTTAATTCACTGCTATTTTTCTTCTTTCTTTTGTACTGCTTTCTTCTTCTGCTATCTTTCTTCTTCCTTATTTATTGCTGTATTTATTTTACTATATTTCTTATTTCTTCTATACTACTTTCTTTCTTCTACTATATTTGTTCTTCCTTCAATTCTCTACTCTTAGAAGTTGAAACTCTTCTCTATATTTTGTAGGAAGCTTCTCACACTTATGTAGCTTAATATTTATTACAACTATTTTCTAAAATCAATAATGTCTTAGGTCGCACCTAAGAACTCAATATGATTCTCCTCCTTAGAGAATCCAATATATTATCAAGGTGACTTTGAATGTCCCTGAATATTCAACTTTCTTCGAAGTTGGTAATATTCAATGTCAAGGGATATCATTGTTCCTGAATATTCAACTTTCTATGTCAAGGGATATCTTTGTCCCTGAATCTCAAATTTCCAATGTCAAGGAATATTTATGTCCCTAAATCTCAAATATCCAATGTCAAGGTTTGATTATAGCCCAAAAAATATATCTAAGTCATAGTATTCATTGGTTATTCTTCAACCATGGAAAAACTCTAGACTTTCTACTCAATATGACCTTTAAAAATGGAGTCTAAGTCTCATTGCCTTCAAATTGGATATACTCAATAAATTTTATCAAAGTGGATAAAATCAATTTATAAGAGTGTCTAAAATGATCTCTATCAATTCGGACAGAGTTCTATGGTAGTTCTGGTGCCACTGATGTCTTTTTAATCCTTAATACTACCATAAAATATCATAGGTTATATCTTACAAGAATGAATATAAAATAGCCATAATATAATTAGTTGAGATAATTATATGAGTAGAATACTATAAGCAAATTAATATGTATATCAAGGCCTATAATAAATCACATAGCATTCAATAATATACTAAATTAAGAATGTAAATAGCCTGAATAATATATGTACTATACATGTAGACAAACTTACAATATTAATTGCTCAAAATGTATACAATCTTTATTACTCATATTTTTATTACAATTGTATATGATAATAATGATCTTGATGCTTGTGATACTTGTTTATGGAGCATTATCTCCATAATATAGCCATAGTGATATGACTCTTCAAGTTGACTATTGCTCTCCATATACCAAGTCTTATGACTTTTGGCTTATCCACTTGCATATCTATACATAACACTTACACTTCTAATTGCACTCTCTAATATAATACACTTATGCACATGTTTACATTACATATTTATAATCTTACATATAAGACACTTGTGCACATAGACTCAACTTACACTTGCACTCTAACTCGAATGATACTTGTGTATTTCTTGCACATTACAAATTTACATGACACTTGTGCATTTCTTGCACATTCAAAGGGGAAATATAACTCACACTCTAAACTATGAATCAAACCTAATCTATTATTTAAAAATGTACCATGAAGGTACCATGGGGGTACATTAGCATGTACCAAATAATGTAATATAAGATAAGGTACCAAAGAGCTAAGGGTTATTTGATTCTTATTTATTTTGTATGCTTAAATTATAAGATAAGGACTAAGCCTAGTTCATTTACCCTCATTTTATTTTTAGGTGAGGTCTACAAAAAATAGAGAGTTTTAAAACAATAGATAATCCATTAAAATGAAGATAAAACCTTAAACTATAAAGAAGCTTGACTAAATGGGTGTTTGAGACAAAATCATGCCCTGTCTATCTAAACCATAATATGCAATATTATGCCTCTTAGAGAGAATCCATGATACCATAAACATGCAAGAATATATAATAAAAAGTTGGAAAATATTGTGTTAGGTCTTGGGACTTGCTACAGTAGAGGAAGCAAAGAGCTCCCTTGGTTAGAATCAGGTCCCAAGGTTTCCTTTAAAAGAACAAAGTTGCGTAAGTGTAAAATGACCAATTTGTAGGATAGAATTGTGCTAGTGAATTAAGAGGTATGATTTATAATAGAAAATAGAGAAAGGTGGAAGAATTATGGTCTCAATCTAGTAAGAGAAACTATTATAAAATGAAATTATGCCTTGCCAAGACAAGTCATGATCCTGGTTGTAGATTGTTTGTGATGACCTGGATGGTGATAGAAGGATATAAAGAGGTGGTTTTGGCATAAATATATGGTTTTACACATACAAGGGGGGTTATAGAGATAGTAGAATAGAAAATTCCTTAACTGGATATTACAGATGAAATTGTGCCTTCTAATTAAGAGGTACAATTTTGAAATAAGGGATCAAAAGGGGAGATTTTTGGGTAGAAAGCTAAGATTTAATTCAATAGGAGGTCTCAATGTGTCACATCCCACCTCGTCTAGAATCTTGTGCTTGAAAAAAATGAGGGGGAAACTAATGCTTATTTTTGTGAATTCTTAAAAAGCATTGGAAATTTTTAGAGTTTTGGGAAATGTGGAAATTTTGAAAAATGCACCCTAAAGGAAAAAATATATTAAAAAAAGGGTATCACTTATGAATTAAATTATTAGCATGTGTTGTATATTAATGTGAGCTAAATTATAAGGAATGAAAATTGTTGACTCTAAGTACCATGGGAAAGGAGTTTGACACTAGAATGATTTTAAAAATTATAACCTAGTCACCTTCTTGGGTCTTCAAAGGCACTATTACTTCACTTTATATGCATCATCACCTTCCTATGTCTTCAAAGGTACTATTACTTCACTTTATATGCATCATAACCTTCTTGGGTCTTCTAAGATACTATTACTCCACCCTATGTGCATCATCACCTTCTTGGATCTGTACCTCCAAATGACCCTCTAGCAAGTCATTATCTAGTTTGTCCTTCACCATTTGAAAAGGCACCCCCAAAATATTATAAAAAGCCATAATTTGATTTTAAGGATGGAGGAGGCATGAGGAAGCAATCTATGATCGAGAAGAGGTTGAGAAACATATTACAAAAATCCAGGCTGGGAAGCTTTCTACTGTACTTTGTATTGTGTGCATTAACTTTTATTCAGTTTATTATAAAGTAGCCCCTCTGGTTTATTTGACATGAATATGTGATTCATGGTATGATTATATTTTTAATTAAAGCATTTGCTTTGTTGGTTTAATGTAATGGTATTATTCACACAAATGAATCACTGACATATCAAGACCACCATTGTCTCTGAGAGATACAGGTGGGTATGCCTTCCAAATGTGAGAATGATTTATATAAGATTTTTGCCATATTAGACTTTGGTCATACATAGGAATTCTTGTAATCCTTCCAAATCATTTATGCACTCCCTGATAAACACCGTTATGATATTGGTTTAATCGAAATCGGATTGTCATAATTGACTGACCTCTCATTCGCTAGTGATTGAGTTCAACCTATGAGTTTTCTCACTTAGGAACTTGAATCTTTAGATTGAGACCATTTGTACATGTAGGAATATTTCCAAAAATCTGAGAAATGAGTGTATGGTAGAATGATTACCACATATTCGAAACACTGTAGCCCTCTTCAACATGGTATGCACAGATGTTCTACCAATTATAAATCCAACCAATACCTTCCGGTTGCATCAAACCTATTAAGGGAAAATATTCTAGATAGTGTTTCAATAGCTTGGAAAGCCTTTCAAAAAAAATAATAACCACTATATACCATAAGATCGCACAATAGAAACAAGTAGTGCGTGCTAGGTAAAAACACAGTCAAGATTTTATGGGGACTATCAAGCTTAAGTCCCACATGGGACTTGTTTGATTCCTAAAGTTGCTTATTTAGAGCAAGGTTCCACAGTGATTGACTACCTTGTGTTATTTAAGGGTTTCTCTGCATGGTGGATGTTCTTGCTAATTGGAGGTATTCACTTTAAGATCTAACCTATCATTTTGGTTGTGATTCAACATGTGGCACACTATTTGGTTGACTCACCTTATGGTTTACCATGCTAGGTTGGTTTTTCGGTTGAGTGCATAGTCTCTATCCAATTAGTTAAAAATACTTTTTGAGATAACGTAAGAATAGTCCCACATACATCCTACGGAGGTATGTGGAGGTTTTATAAGAAATAAACCTCAATTTAGTTATTGACCATGGTTGGTTGGTCAAGGCTAGCTCACGCTAACTGCCTAGCCACATAGACTAGGCACTAGCGGTTGGTTAGTTAGCCCATGCGAACCTAGGGTTAGGAGTTAGGTTAAGTTTGAAGGTCTGACATAAGTTGTTGATCGCATTAGGACTAATGAAACATATTTTTTGTAAGAATTCACTTTAAACTTGATTAAACCTTCACTGTAGATATGGAAGATAAATCAAGCCATGTACAAAATATTCCTTTTATCAAACTGGTGCAAAAGTAAGGAACCCTCTTTGGTTAAACTCGTATTGAACTATTGTAGAAGATTGTTAAACAAAATTTGGGGCAATTTTTGTGAAAACTACAAGAAAACTTGAGGAGGAATTATTGGCTTATAATGTAAGAAAAAATTTGGTACAAATCCTATTTGGGTACTGTATAAAAATTTAGGGTAATATTGTGGTAAATTCTTGTCTATATGGAGAAAAATTTGGGAAATGATTTGTAATAATCTTGAAACACTATAAAAAACTATAGTTTAATATTGATGAAATATTAGTTAACAAATATATTTATAATTTTGTGAATCTATAGTGTGTTTCCTGAGACAAATTTGAGGCTAAGTTTGTAAATATATAGTGTAATCTTATTGGTTGATTACGAGACAAGTTATAGATGAACTTGAGTAATCTTATCGATAGATTTAAAGATAGTTTGTAGCTAGATTTGTGAAACTATAGTACGATCTTGTTGATAGATCAAGAGATAAATTGGTAGCTAAATTTGTGGAAAACTCTACACTACAAGATAAATTAGTAGATAAATTTATGAAATAACTATAGTGAGACCGTGATGGTAGATTATGAATTTTTTTTTGAATATGATCTAGTGATAGATTATGAAATAAACTTATGGAATGATTTGTGAATCTATAGTTGAATCCATTTGTTTAAATGCTATTTCTAGGTGAAAAAATATGAGTTACTTGTGAAAGTATTATCTATTTTATGCATGAAAATATTCCATTCATGAATGAATTTATGGAATTCTCTTTTGAAATGATTAACAATAATTGAATGTAATAATATTTGTTTCAAAGGTATATCTTTGTGGAAAAATGATATGGTATGAAAATGTGAATTTCATTCTTAGGAAAGTATGGAATTTCCTTCCTTTGAATTTTGGGAATGCTTTAGACAATCAAATTATGAGGAATGTATTGTTTAGTTGCATTCAACTGGAAATTATTACATTCTATTGCTTGCCTATAATGCATCATCATATACATGTAATGGGTTGTCCTGATCCCAAAATACCTACGATTTAGTACCTGGTGGCTCGAGTGGAGTCGAGTGAATATTGGTCCTATTCGGCTTCCATTTTATGTGTATAAATGTTGTAACAAGGTCTCTTTAATGTAAGGCCTCCCTTATTGTAAAACTATATCTATTAATAATGACTTATAAATTGATACAAGGAATTGTATCACTCTTTAAAAGGATATGTAAACAATGTAAATAACCCTGGATAAAAGAGAAAGGTTAAATCATGCATCACACTTGATATGGAATTATAGTGATTAAACATAAGAATTATCATGAAGAAGAATTTTATTGTTATCTCATATTGTGGAGATTAAAGTTAAGTAAAACAAGTAAGGCATAATGGTAGACATTAAAAAGTCTATGAAGGTTTGTGTGATAACCCCCTTACCTACCCATTGTTGATATAGGGATAGTTAAGCATTGGAATAATTGGTGTTTTATCCTTAGGGAAGAACAAGTTAAATATACAAGGCATACACCAAATTTACAGGTTGAAAGAGACCTAAAATAAGGCTAGCTTAATGTTGATTTAAGCTAGGAGGGAAAATATGTTCCTATTTTAGATAGGGGAATTCCCAATTGTGAGGTAAAGAAACTTACTTGCAGGACACTATAGGGGTTGGCCACTCCTATCCACAGGATAGACATTGACCATGCTGATTCCTATGAAGTGCAGCCTTGGACTTACTTGGAAACTCATCTATAAGAGAACCACATAAAGATTCTTATTATTCACTTATTGATCAAGGACTTAGATAAGAATATTAAAAAAAATCTCTCTAAGATTGGTTGGTTTTGGTAGGAATGTTATAGTTGGTATCATTGCCTAGGTTGGATTGGGCACAAGGCTTTCATAAAAAGAATACTAGAACTCTGAACTAATACATGTTTGGTAAAGGAAGAGAAATTGCTTGGAGATTACCAATGGGTAAGTCTCTTCTCCCATACTTGAACCATTGGTGAATCAAATTGGAAGAGTTAAGTGAACCCTCCATGATAGTGGATCTTAAGCAGTGTACCTAAGACTCTTTTGAGAATCATACTTGACATTCTTAGCTCCAAGCTAAGCCTCTTCCTTACTCAGGCATTATATTGCCAATTAACAAGAGTTAATATATATATATATATATATATATGAGTAGACCCTAAAAAATGTAGTAGAAAGGATATTCCAATAGGGTCTTCCTATTAGAAGAAAAATATTAAAATATTTTTCTTTTATTTTTATTTATGTTACAACGTGGCTTTTTGGCCAGATATGGAAGTTGTATGAAACTTAGCTAGGATATGCTGAAACATGTCCCACCAATAGTAGAAAAATGAACCTTTACCATAGTTGAAACACCATTACTCGACCCCAAAATGGTAGTCAACTATAATAACGTGTTGCATTCTATTTATACATTGAGAAATATTTTAACAAGATGCATGTGGTATTAAAAATTTGCAATAGAAAAGGTACCTATGTAACGATAAGTAATTTTGATATGCGCATGTATGGTAAAACTTACTACTAGCAAGATTGTGAACTGATACAATTTTTATAACAAGAAACATGCCACCTAAGTTGAGAAGTAGAAGGCAGAGGGTTTCTCAAAAGGAGAAACCAGTTAGCATAGACAATGTTGAAGACATACCCATCAATGAATCTCACAAACAATAAATTGGAGGTTTACTTCTCCATGAGAAACTACTCTCCAAAAATAAAAACAGACTAGACCATAGGAATTCTAATGGAAATAAGTCTGGAATGGTGGGATACCTTTTTTAAGGAGCAAAAAGTTAAAGTTATTCACTTCAAATGGGAGGATTTTGTAAAAGCCTTCAACAAAATATTCCTCACTGAACAATTTTATATGAAAAAATTTATGAATTCGTCCAACTCCAACAAGGGACCCAATCCATAGAGGGGTACTATAGGAAATTTGTAAGGTTGATCAAATATGTTCCAATATATGAAAAGGATGATAAGTTAAAAGTACATAATTTCCTCTCAAGAATTGAGTATCAAATAAAAACTTCATTAAATATGCACAAACCTAGTGATATAGAGATGGCTTACGATCTGGCATGCCAGGCAGAGTACAATATGAACCTAAATAGGAAGTTTACAATCTCCTCAAATTAGTCAAGGAAGGAACATGATCACTAACCAAAGAGGAAGTGGGAACCTAAAAAAAATTAGAAGGGTAGTGAAAATTCCAAATTTGCAAAGAGGAAAAAAGGG
Organism: Wollemia nobilis; assembly: GCA_028583015.1. NCBI lineage: Eukaryota > Viridiplantae > Streptophyta > Pinopsida > Araucariales > Araucariaceae > Wollemia > Wollemia nobilis. Next base: position 21,083,816 of record JAQPPZ010000521.1, read on the forward strand.
AAATCATGAAATTTAAAGAAAAGGTTCTAGAAAAAGAATAAAAACAACAACAATGTTGAAATACCTCAACCTATAAAATAGGTAGAACCACCTCCTAGAAATGAGAGGGATAAGCAATTCAAGGAATAGATCATAATACTAATATTGGATGCTATGATTGTGGGGGTTCGCATTATGCAAGGAATTATCCCCATCATGCAAAATCTGGCAAGAAGGCAAATGACAAAAACCACAAAATCTATGCAGCCACTGAGAATAAAAACTTGGAAGGACAAGCAACTCCCTTACTCATAAATGGTAAAATATTTGGTAGAAATATTAAAATTTTGATAGATAGTGGGGCTACTGATAGTTTTATTTCTAGTAGCATAATCAGGGACATGCCAGAGAGACCCTAGATCTTTGGCATAAGGGTGGAAAGTGGAGTATGGGTCAAGATAGACCTACTCCATGGATCAATGTTTCTCCACAGCTAAAATTACCCTATCCACTTTTTCTATCACATGGCACCTATATGTAGCACCGCTACATACCTTTGGCATCATCTTAGGCATGAACTGGTTAAAGGCTCACAAAGCTTTGATAAAATTCCAAGATCAATGGATTGAGTTTACTAATGAAGAGGAGAAAAGAGTAAATATGGATAGTGAGAAAGGATATTTTGAGTCAGTAATATTGTCAACAATGCAATTAAAGAAATCTGTTAGGAAAGGATGAATGGTCTATGTGGTTAAACTCAAAGAAGTAGAGGATGATAATAAGGAAGAAGTGTTTAAGAAATTTCCAATTATGTAAGAATATAGGGAAGTATTTACTTTCAAACTTATTGAAATACCTCCTAAACATGAGTTTGATTTCACCATTGATCTATTACCAGGCACAAAACCTATTCATAGATCTTCTTACAGGATGAACCCTATTGAGATTTAATAATTGAATATGCAACTCCAAGAGTTGCTTGATAAAGGGTTAATTAAACCAAGTGTATCTCCATGGGGTGCGTTGGTACTATTTGTAAATAAGGGTGGTTCACTAAGGCTATGTATACACTATAGAATGTTAAACAAAGCTACTATAAAAAATAGGCGTCCTTTGCCAAGGATATAAGGCCTATTTGATCAAATTAAAGAGGCAACCATTTTTCCAAGATTGATATGAAATTAGGGTATCATAAATTGAGGATCCAGGATGAGGATACTCAAAAAACTAATTTCAATACTAGGTATGGATACTATGAATTCAATGTCCTACCATTTGAGCTGACCAATGCACCAATTGCTTTCATGAATCTAATGAATAGTGTGTTTAAAAATCAACTAGACCGGTTTGTCTTGGTATTCCTAGATGATATTCTAATTTACTCCCATAGTAAATAAGAGCATGATAGACATCTAAAAATTATGCTAGAGATATTGATAAGGAATCAACTCTACGAAAATGTATCTAAATGTGATTTTTATGTTCTGCAGGTACACTATTTGGGACATATAATTTTTGCAAATGGAATTGCGATAGATATCCAGAAAATTGAGGCCATTTTTAATTGGCCACCTCCTACTAATATGACTAAAGTGCAAAGCTTCATGGGATTGGTAGGATATTATAAAATATTTATGAAGGACTATTCTAAGATAGCTTCTCCAATAACAAAGATTCAAATAAAAGGAAAGGAGTTCAATAGATAGATAAATGTGAAGCCACCTTTCAATTGCTTAAACAAAAGCTCACTTCTGCTCCAATACAAAAAATCCTAGATCCACAAGGAAATTTTTTAGTATGCACAGATGCTTCCTTGGAAGGATTGGGAGGAGTGTTATCCAAAGATAAAGCAGTAGTAGCATATGAATCAAGAAAGCTCAGGAAATATGAGACTAACTATGCTACACATGACCTAGAACAAGTTGCACTTGTACATGCCTTAAAAATTTGATGACACTACCTTGCGGGTAGACCATTTGAGTTGAGAACTGACCACAAAAGTTTAAAATGCATTTTTACTCAACCATTGCTTAACACAATATAGAGAATATGGATTGAGAACCTGGTTGAATATGACTTAGGTATTGGGTATATCAAATGGAAGGGGAACAAAGATGTTGATGCTTTAAGTAGGAGAAGGCTTGCACTGAATCGAAGTCATGTAGATCTCATGGATCAAGTTAATAAAGCCCAATATTAGAATCAGCTTTGTAATGAAATCCAAGCTAATATGATGCATGATCCTAGAATATATAAGGATTATAGTCTCAAATATGGATTTTTTTATTTTAAGGATTGGGTAGTCAATCCTCGAAATTGGTAATTTAAGAAGGTTGATCATGAGGGAAGCTCATAGATCCCCATATTCTGCTCATCCTGGAGGGGCCAAGATGAGAGAAAGCATGAAGAAGACTTTCTATTGTCCTGGTATCAAGAAGTATACCACTAACATTTTTGCTCGATGTCTAGAATTCTAGAAGGTGAAGGTGAAACATAAACATCCAACAGTATAATTTTATCGACATGATGTGCCCATGCAAAAGTGGAAGGTAATATCAATAAATTTCATAGTTGGATTACCTAATACTAGGTGCCAACATGATGCAATACTTGTTGTGGTCAAAAAACTAACCAAAGTGGCACATTTCATATGAGGAAACACCAAAGATGATGCAGTAGTAATATACAATAGATTCACCAAATAAATCTTTAGGTTACATGGGTTTCCTAAAGTAATCATTTCTAACCAATATTCTAGGTTCACCTCTGAATTTTGGGAAGTTCTCCATCGTGCAATTGGCACCACTTTGAATATTAGTTCTATTTATCACCCTAATATAGATGGATACACAAAAAGAGTCAATCAAGTCCTAGAAGACATGCTACACATGTTTTCATGGATTAGAAGTATCAATGGGAAGACTTCTTGCTTATGTATAATTTTCCTATAATAACAGATACCATGCTTCATTAAATATGGCTCCTTTTGAGGCTTTGTATAGCCAAAAATGCAAAACACCATTATCATGGGATAAACTAGAGGATCGGGTCACCATTGGACTAGATAAACTCAAAGAAATGGAGGAACAGTTGAAGGTAATCCAACAAATACTTAAAGAAGCTTCAGATTGCCAAAAAAGTTATGATAATATGAAGATAACTCCTCGATAATTATTTGTAGGATATAAGGTGTTCTTGAGATTAAAGCCTATGAAAAGTGCTATCAATTCGATTAAACTAGATCATAGATATGTTGGACCATTTACCATTTTAGAAAATATTACCCATATTGCCTACAGACTTGACTTACCACATAATTTGGAAAATATCCATGATTATTTCCATGTGTCCTTGCTTAGGAAGTATATTGATTAAATCATTTTTTGGATGTCCCAAAGTTGCAGATGGTGGACCCAACTTACATTGAGGTAAATTCGGTAAAGATCCTTGAATTTCGCTCCAAGAGGATGAGGAAGTGAAACATAGAACAATGCAAGGTCTAGTGGGACCTATATTCAAAAAGAAATACCACCTGGGAAAGGGTGGAGGACATAAGGAATCATTTTCCTTACTTATTTGAAAATAATATGTAATATTATTTCAGTTAGATGCATTGATAGAAACTCTAATACTTTATAGAGGTACTTATGCATTGATATATATTGTAGACCTTTATGATGATAGGTATACATTGATTTATAACTTGATGCTTTATGTTAAAATTTATGCTTGTTTTTATGTTTTGACTCCATAATGAAAAGCACTTATAGATGGATGATTCAATACTAGTTCATGCAGTATAGATTAATTATTTCTTGAAGAATATGGTACTGCTAATATTTTTTTGCACCATAGGTCCAGTAATTATCATGGGTGGAAAAATTTACTCTTCTCATGGGAATAAGGAGTCGCTTGACCCCCAGGAATGGGATATTGATAAAGGGAAATGATGATGGAGATAACTCATGGGTAATATGGATTATTACCCGCATGTAGGTGCATTATATGCTCATGTTTAAACCATTGGATAATGATGTTTGAGACTAGTCTCCTGGATTGGACGGTGATAGTGAGTCTATCTTAAAAAGGCCATCCACAAGATAAAACAATGGTGGAAAACATTGAGGTTGCATGGATGCCTGTGAGTGCAAATTGGTAAAAGCATTATGGTTATTTGTTTCCTTTGCTATGTTTTTGAAATCCATTAATATTTTATGATTGCTAACTATGGTAACACAAGGGACCGTGTTTAGTCTAAGGGGAGTAGTATGTCATATCCCACCTTAATAGAACCCTTGTGCTTGACCAAAAAAAGAGGAGAAACTATTGTGAAGTCTTAAAAAGCATTGGAAATTTTTAGATTTTTAGGAAATATGGCAATTTTGAAAAATACACCCTAGAGGGAAAAATATATTAAAAAATGGGATCACTTATGAATTAAATTATTAGCATGTTTTGCATATTAATGTGAGCTAAATTTTAAGGAAGGAAAATTGTTGACTCTAAGTACCATGAGAAAGGAATTTGACATTAGAATGAATTTAAAAATTATAATCTAGTCACCTTATTGGGTCTTCAAAGGCACTATTACTTCACTTTATATGCATCATCACCTTATTGGGTCTTCAAAGGCACTATTACTTCACTTTATATGCATCATCACCTTCTTGGGTTTTCTAAGGCACTATTATTCCACCTTTTATGCATCATCACCTTCTTGGGTCTATACCTCCAAATGACCCCTCCAAAAAGTCATTACCTAGCTTACCCTTCACCATTTGAAAAGGCACCTCCAAATTTTTTTGATAGGTAAAATTTCATTAAAAGTGGGTTTTGAAAGGACCCCAAAACCTTTTTACAATAGGTCAACAGACCAAACAAAAGGCCAAAGGATAGGCCAAAGGGAAAACACATTAAAAATCCTGCCCAAAGCAAGAATAATAAAAAATCTCACCCAAGTGGGAAATTTAAACCAAAATTTTTTAAAAATCCCACTGAAAGTAGGAAATTTAAAAATCCCACCCAAAGCAAGAAATTTGAAAAATCTCACCTAGGCAAGAAAAATACAATTTGAAAATCTTGCCCAAGGGGAAAACCTGAAACCAGAATCCCACCAAGGAGAAACCGGAAGATAAAACTACCAAGAAATAAAATCCACCCTGGGACAAACACGAGGACACAAGAAAACTAGAATCCCACCCAAAAAAACTAGAAACCATTGTAGGAGAGCGAGAACAGTTAAAAACTGAAGAAAGAAGCCAGGATCCTGTCAGGGATAGCCTAAGAAGGTAGTTCAAGAAACAGAATCCTGCATAGAGCCTGAAAAATGGATTAGCAAATTTGAGGATCTCCACAGGCCGTGATATCCCCTTGCATATGAGGTTGAACTACAAGAATTCCAAAAGAAACTAGCAGATGCAATAGAAACAAAACTGCAAGCCACAGGAAGAGGGTCGAGAAGGTCCCAAGGAACCCGATCTGAAGGAGCCACAAGGTTATCAAGTTGCAGGCAATAAGTACAGGTCCTAATACAAGATAAAAAGATGCAATATATGACCCAAGAAACCTCTAACTCTACCAATGAATGGATTCAAGGAACCAAATTAGGAAAATCAATGGGATCCCAACAACAAGAAAAGCACAAGACCCCACCCAAGGCTGTTAAAGATACACTGAGAAACCACCAAGTAGAGCAAATCCAAGAAGCTTAGAGAGAATATTCACTAAAAATAAAGCACGTGGTCCCTCCCAAACTAGAATATTGCATCGAAAAACCTCTCAAGAAGCACAATTATGAAGTCAAGCCCCTATCCCAAAGCCACAACATACCACCATCGAAGAAACACTAGAATCTAACACCAAGTAGAAAACCTAGGATAAACCTGAGAGTGAAAGGGAAAAAGGATCCTAGAATCTGAATAGGAAACCCAAGGGAGGTCCTAGGGACATCCTAGGATAGGGGCACAGGTAGAAAATCCTCAAACAGGCTGGGAAAGGGAAAAACAAGTGGATAAGGGACATCCCACCCCAAGGAGATTATCTGCAACTCCTAAAATATTATAAAAAGCCACCATTTGATATTGAGGAGGGAAGAGGCATGAGGAAGCAATCTAGGATTGAGAAGAGGTTGAGAAACATCTTACAAAATTCTAGGTTGAGAAGCTTTCTACTGTACATTGTATTGTGTACATTAACTTTAAATTCAGTTTATTATAAAGTAGCCCCCTTGGTTGTTTGACATGAATATGTGATTCATGGTATGATTATGTTTTTAATTAAAGCATTTGCTTTGTTAGTTTAATAGAATGGTATTATTTGTGTGAATGAATCCCTGATGTATTGATACCACCATTGTCTCTGAAAGATACAGGTGGGTATGCTTTCCAGATGTGAGAATTATTTATATAAGATTCTTGCCATATTAGACTTTGGTCATGCATAGGAATTCTTGTAATCCTTCCAAATTGTTTATGCATTCCATGATCAACACAATTATGATATTGGCTTGACCAAAATTGTATTATCATAATTGACTAACCTCTCATTCGATAGTGATTGAGTTCACCCTATGAGTGTTCTCACTTAGGAACTTGAAGCTTTAGATTGAGACCATCTATATACGTAGGACTATTTCCAAAAATCCTAGAAATGAGTGTATAGTAGAATGATTACCACATATTCCAAATGTTGTAGCCCTCTTCAACATGGTATGTGCAGGCATTCTACCAATTCTAAATATAAACAATACCTTATAGTTGCACCGAACCTGTTAAGGGAAAATATTTTAGATAGTGTTTATTATCTTGGAAAGTCATTCTAAAATATTCATAACCACTATATCCCATAAGATCACATGATCAAAATGAGCAGCGTGTGTTGGATAAAAACATAATCACAAGATTTTGTGGGGACTATCGAGCTTAAGTACCACATGGGACTTGTTTGATCCCTACAGTTGTTTATCTGGAGAAAGTCTCCCACAATGATTGACTACCTTGTGTTAGTTAAGGGTCGCTCCATGTGGTGGAGAGTCATGCCAGTTGTAGGTATTCACTTTAAGATCTAACTCATCATTTTGGTTGTGATTCACCATGTGGCACACTATTTGGTTGACTCGCCTTATGGTTTACTGTGCTAGGTTGGTTTTCTAGTTGAGTGCATAATTTCTATATAATTAGTTAAAAATCCTTTTTGAGATAACACAAGAATAGTCCCAAATACATCCTACGGAGGTATGTGGAGGTTTTATAAGAAATAAACCTCAGTTTAGTTATTGACCATGGTTGGTTGGTCGAGGATATCACGCTAACCACCTAGCCATGGAGACTAAGCACTAGCAGTCGGTTAGTTAGTCCATGCAAACCTAGGGTTAGTAGTTAGGTTAAATTTAAAGGTCTGATGCAGGTTGTTGATAACGTTAGGACTAATGAAATATTTTTTTTGTAAATATTCACTTTAAACTTGATTAATCGTTTGATGTAGATATGGAAGATAAATCAAGCCATGTATGAAATATTCCTTTTTTTAAACTAGTACAAGAGTAAGGAACCATATTTGGTTAAAATAGTATTGAACTATTGTAGAAGATTGTTAAAAACATTTTAGGGCTATTTTTGGGAAAACTACAAGAAACATTGAGGAAGAGTTATTGGATTATAATATAAGACAAAAATTGATACAAATCCTATTTAAGTATTGTATAAAAATTTGGGACAATATTGTGGTAAATTCTTGTCTAAAAATGTGGAGACAAATTTGGGAAATGATTTGTAATAATTTTGAAACTAGGGTTATGCACAGTGGCGAATATTCACAAATTGGGAAAATATTAGGATTTCTAAAGTTGGAAATTGATGAATATGAGGACCCTCAATGTCGGCCCATTCACCTAAATTTTTTGAGACAAATTTGTTCTTAGGATCAATTTGCCACAATATATATACAAACATAGGTATATTTGTACTTGTTGGAAATCTCTTTTTGAGCTTGATATAATGGTGGTATTTTATGAATTTATAAGGTGATTTAATAGGTCAAAATTTACCCAAAATATGACCTTATTTTTTAGTGCTTCAAATTATCCAAATTTTGGTGTGAATATTATTGATTTGATTTTCTTAGGATTCACCTTGATTTCGATTAGGATTCACCTTTTTTTACAAGTACATTTCGAGTCCAACACCTTATGCATAACCCTGCTTGAAACGCTTTATCAAAAAATATAGTTTAATATTGATTGAAGATTAGTTAATAAATTTATTGCTAATTTTATAAATCTATAGTGTGTTTCCTAAGACAAATTTGAGGCTAAGTTTATAAATCTATAGTGTAATCTTGTTGGTTGATTACGAGACAAGTTATAGTTGAACTTGAGCAATCTTGTTGATAGATTTCAAGATAGTTTGTAGCTATATTTGTGAAACTATGGTATGTTCTTGTTGATAGATCAAGAGATAAATTGGTAGCTATATTTATGGAAAAATATAGACTACAAGACAAATTAGTAGATTTATTTGTGAAAGAACTATAGTGAGACCGTGATGGTAGATTATGAAACAAATATAGAATATGATCTAGTAATAGATTATGAAACAAACTTATGGAATGATTTTTGAATCTACATTTGAATCCATTTGTTTAAATGCTATTTCTAGGTGAAAAATATGAGTTACTTGTAAAAGTATTATCTATTTTATGCATGAAAATATTCCATTCATGAATGAATCTATGGAATTCTCTTTGAAAATTATTAACAATAATTGAATGAGGGTTTGTATGATAATTCCCTTACCTACCCATTGTTGATATGGGGAAAGTTAAGCATTTCAATGATTGGTTTTCTGTCCTTAGGGAAGAACAAGTTAAATCTTCAAGGCATACACCAAATGTACGGGTTAAAAGAGACCTAACATAAAGCTAGCTTAATGTTGAATTAAGCTAGTAGGGAAAAAGGCGTTCCTATTTTAGATAGGAGAATTCTCAATTGCAAGGTAAAGAAACTTACCTGTAGGTCATTATAGGGGTTGGCCACTCCTATCCACATGATAGACATTGACCATGTTGATTCCTGTAAAGTGCAGCCTTGGACTTACTTGGAAACTCATCTATAAGAGAACAACATAGAGATTCTTCTTATTCACTTATTGATCAATGACTTAGATAAGAATATTAAAAAATTCTCTCTAAGATTGGTTGGTTTTGGTAGGAATGTTACACAATGAGACCTCAAGAATTGGGAATGAGGGGGTTTTTAAAGGTAGGAGTTATAGACCATGTGTCTTTTCCCCCAAGCCTTCTGAAGTTAAATTATGCCTTCCTAGTTTAGGCCATGATGTTGATTGTATTATGTTGTTTCTAAGGGATTGGGTTCAAGATGATGCTCCTAATAAATTCAAATGATGGTCATAGGATAAAAATGGTTGAGAAGAAGGTAAGATGCCAACTATTGGTAAAGAAACATGGGTATTGCCCCTAACTCCCACTAGTCACAAAATTGTGCCTTAAGATTTTAGGTTGTGATTTTGACTCTATGGACTTGGCCAAGGCAAGCTTGGACCAAAAAGGGGTATCCTAGAATACTAAGTTGGGGTATGGGTAGTGTTGAAGCTAAAACTATAGCTACATAAGACTTAGGAGTGAAGTCAAAGATAAAATCATGCAATGATAAAATAAAATAAAGGGTTAGTATCAAAATAGATCAATAACTAGCAAAAAAGAAGATCAAAGAGGGTAAGATAATAGCCAAGAAGAAGATTTATCTCTTAGATTTCCAAGAAGATCCTTCCAATATATTTTCAAGTAGAACACCAAGCAAATATTCGAGTCACAAAAATGCAAGAGTTTCACTACTTGAAAAATTCTTGTTGAGAATGAGGGTCCAAGGCCCAAATTTATAGAAATTTTGGGCTTGGAAGGAAGAGTAGAAACATTAATGGTAAGGAGAAAGAAGTCGTTGAATTTAAAATCCATTAAATACAAGGAAGGTCACCTAGGTATTTGAATATAGGTGTGGGAATCGTCAAGGTATGGAACCGTAAATGGCTCAAATTTTTGAGGATAGCGGATCCAAGATTTGAAGTCCTTAGCCTAGAAAAATAAAATTATGGGGTGTCTTTGGACACTACAATTTCATAGATGTGACCATTAGGGATAAATTTAGGTAAATACAAATGGAAATTTCAAGAATGAGAGAGAATAGATCTAAAAAAATATCATGGGGTGCCTATGATTTTGTTGCAAGGTGAAAACCTTAGAAACTAAGGGTTGAATGAATCAAATTTTGTACTTAGAAATATTTAATGGGTCACTTAGGCATCTAGGGAAAATTGACTCATTTGGAAAAGTCAACTTTGGGTGTCTACATTTACCCTCTTGTTGATGTATTTATGGTGTAAAAAATATGTCAAAGATAGTTGTAGATACCCTCTGGCTCAAAGAAAATGGATTCTAAAGAGGTAGAAGGTTTAGGAGAATGGACAATGCAAAAATGGTGTAATTTTGAGCACTTTGAATATTTTGCATGCTTTAGGAGGAATTGATTACATCAATTCCCTAAGGCCAAGATACCCCCTCAAGTTTTAGAGGGAAAATGTGAAGTCTCAAAGAAACTTGAAATGAGAAGAAAAACAAATAGAAAGGAGCAAAAGGAATTAAATGAATGGTAAGAGAAAAAGGGAGGGTTAGAAAGTTAGTAGGGGTAAAATAGTTTTGTTTTTACCTTGCACAAGAGAAGAAAACATATCTCTTGAGATACAATGGTGCTTCTTGTCCATCATGTAGTGATTGCAAGATGTAAGGTTAGAGTAATGGGTGTGAGACCTTAGGCATGTATTGAACCCAAATGGGAGGCTAGGGTATGAACTAGATTAGGGTAGAAAAGTAAAATTTTAATATTTTTTTCTTGGTTTTCATGAGGAAGGGGGCATAGGTAGTGGTGTGATATCGTGGGGTACCTTTGAAGAACACAAGCTTATACTGAGAGGGGGGTGAATAGTACAAGACCACTTTTTACTTTTCTTTTCAATTCAATATTATGCAGTGTATAGATAGCAGTATAAATAGCAATGATCAAAGCAATGCACAAAACACCATCCACAAAAGTGACACAATAATTTACGTGGTTCACCCAATGCGGGCTACTCCACGGAGAAAATATTTTGCTAAAAATTTCTCAATAAATATCTTGGGAATCCTTCCCAATTACAATGTTTATGGAACTCTGTCCAAAGGAGATACTGATCCCCTAAATATCAAGTTCGTGGATCTCTTCCATAGGAGAACTCTTTCCCCTTCTACTCTGGCTAGTGATCTTCTAGAAGACTCTGTCTCTCTGCTGCATTGACTGGTGGGTCTCTCTCCACTTGAAGACTCCTCACTTAGATATATCTTCAATTGTCCTGGCTGCTGGATCTCTATCCAATGAGACTCTATCCTCTGTACTTTGTCACCTCCAAAACTCTATCAATAGGTTCACTCATAACATCCTAAAATCTTCTCAATAGGCTCACTCAGAACCTGCTCAAATTTTCTCAATAGGCTCACTCAAAACCTGCTCAAATATACTCAATAGGCTCACTCAGAACCTACTCAAATTTTCTTAATAGGCTCACTCAGAACCTACTCAAGTCTGCTCAATAGGCTCACTCAGAACCTGCTCAAATCTGCTTAATAGTCTCACTCAGAACCTACTCAAATCTGCTCAATAGGCTCACTCAGAACCTGCTCAAAAATCTCACACAAAATTTGTCCCAATATGCTCAATAAGTCCTCTCTAGGACTTGCTCAAATATACATATAAAGCTTTCACAAAAGCTTACACAAAAATAGTCCACAAGCTTTCTCAAAGACATACCTCAAATCAGCTCATCAAAATCTCAAATCAATCTCATAGAAGCATAAAAAGAATTGTTAGAGACTCAATATGTTCTATACTCAAATCCCAATCTCAATTCAGAGTAATATCAACCCAGCTCAATATTATAGAAGAAAAAATAGAATAGTTAGAGACTCAATATGTTCTATACTCAAATCCCAATCTCAAATCAAAGCAATCTCAACTCAACTCAATCTTAACTCAATCTCATAGAAACATAAAGAGAATTGTTAGAGACTCAATATGTTCTATTCTCAAGGCTCAATCTCAACTCAATCAGAATATAGAATAGTTTGTTTTATGGAACTTGGACAACCACTCCACACATTCACTTGACTAGGCTCATATAATTCTACTCAACCAATCACCACCGGGAACAACTCTTTCTCACAAACCCTAGTCCAAGCATGAATCAATCAACTCAAAATGTTTCCAATAATACTCAACAACAAATCTTTTTCATTTTCTTTTCCAACTCAAGTTCAAGTTCTCTTCATCACCCATTGGCTTCAACAACAATGCTAATAAGATAAGGTTTTAATCACAACTCTCAATTCAGAAAACCTTGAAGCATAAACTCAAAGTACTTCACTCAACCAATGGTCTAAACAACAATGCTTATCAAATAAGGTTTAATCACAACTCACAATCCAGAAAACCTTGAAGCATTAACTCAACCACTATCGAAAAAGAAACCACAATCAATCCTTTTTACTCCAATGATATTTCAAAAATCAACCACCCAAATAAAATCAACAGAGAGTATTACTCATACCTTTTTTATGCCTTATGAGTTGTCAACTAAATCTGTCACACTCAACACACTTTCTTTTTCAAATATTAATAAATGTTAGAGTAATAACACAACAATAATATCCAAACAACACCTTATTACTCCTACTTTATTTTAACATCCACCAAAGTTCTTTTTTAAAACAAAACCCTTACTCAAAATAACTTTCACTAAAAATAACTTTATCAAAAACCCTTATTACTCCTAACAATTTCAAAAATCACAATTAAAAATAATTCACAACTCAAATAGCCACCATGACCTTAATATCTAAGGTTACTCAACAAATCAATTAATGAAGCACCTTTACCCCTTATCACTCTACCTTAGGCAATCTAAACAAAAGATTAATAAAAACCTTAATACCTTCCTTGAGGGGAATAGAACCCTCGTCTTGCCCCAACGTGAATGCCCTAGCCGCGGCCAAGCTACCGCACGAGTTGTGGGATCGTTGGTGAAAATTAAGTGCCACCCACTTCTTATCCTTCACCCTCTTTCGCCAAGCGAAAAGTATGCGCCTTGGGCACCTCAACAGAACAAAGCCAAAAATGATGCTTGCAGGAATTGAACGCACAACCTCCTTGTCACCAACACCTTTGCACAATCCAAGCTGCCACTAGGCCACGCTGCCCAATGCATTTTGGGAAGTGGTCACTATCTCCCTTTACAGTTCGCTACGTCACTTAAATGAAAAACACGAGCTCTTTTTATTCGCAAATACCAAGCACAAATATCAACGATCAAGGACGAATGAATTAAAAAATTCAATGGCATATTTATATGCCTTCCCTTTGCTTTGGAAATGTCGATATTTTTGAAACTTCCTTCATGACGTCGGCGGATAAAATTTAAATTTAAATTTTAAATAAATTAAACTTTAAACTAAATCTTTAAAATTAAATATCTCCATCACCGGGGCACATTTTTCGATGAAACGAAAAAACCAAATTGGGTTTTAATAAAAGCCCATTTCAAATTTGCCATCCATGGTTTTAAATAAAACATTTAAAATTAAATTTCTACATCACCGGGGCACCTTTTTCTATGAAATGAAAAGCCAAATTGGGTTTTAAGAAAAACCCATTTCAAATCTACCATCCATGGTTTTGAATAAAAACCTTTTGCAAAGCTTCCCTTGAAGCTCATTTTGGAACCAAATTCCATGCATCCCTTCTTGAAACTTTAATAAAAAACCTTTGCTTCTCATGAAGCTCTTTGTGAAACACAAACATAGTGCTTACTTACATAGATCCTTTTGACATCAATGACAACTCTTAGCTTAGGGACTCAAAATGTCCAAAAACCTCATGATATCATTGCACCCATTCTAGTGTGGAATCATGGGTGGTTAAGGAAGGGTACAATTCCATGATATTATGCCTATCTAAGATAGAGTACAATATCATACAAAGGGTAAGAAAAGGAAATAGAGAGAGAGAGAGTTTAAGGGAAGCAAAGAAAAATGATGGGAAAGGGAAGTGAAGAAAATAAAATATTGAGGTAAGAGAAAAAATGTGATTTGATTAGGTTAAGGGGTATGAAAAACTATTTGATTGATATGTAGAAAAAGGTAACATGATTAATATTTAAATGAATAGAATTATGATGAATGATTAACTGATTTATGATTATGATTTTATGATGTGAATTATGATGATGAAGTAATGATAAAATTGGTTTGTATTATTATATCTATATTTCATAGAGCCATGAGAGTAATGATATCAAACACTAGATATATTAATGGGATGTCTTATAGTAGTGGAAAAGGGAGTGTTGTAAATAATTGGTCTAATACACCTTGCATAAATGCCTAGGATTGAGTGTGATTGAGCCATGCTGACCATATTGATAGAGAGATGGTATCCTAAGTCCTTGACCTTTAGGTTACCAATGGAGATATGAGTGTCACACTTAAGGGTGTGTGGTAGATTTTTAGGATGCCAATTCAAGGTAGGCTAGTGTATATGACATGAAGCTAGAGAGAGATAATTGAGAGACTAATGAAGAACCCTAATAATGAGATGATCAGTTGGGGATTCCATGTTGATGAGATGTTATATTGAAATAGAGTAGATGATATTACATTCTTAATAAGTATATAGGTGGTAAGTTTTGGGAAAAAACATTGTTTAGTTTTCTACGTTCAGATTCATTTCCTCATTTAATTTGTCAACTTGGGGTAGCTCGTAAACTTGTGAGCAACCTTGCAAAATATATGCTTGTAATTTCTTCCAATCAGATGAGTCCCTCAAATTTATGGTTTGGGGGGTGTTGGTGTTTCATTGGAGTTCTAATTTAGTTTCCAAACCACTAATCTATCCTACATTATCAAAGACATGACTAAATTATATTCAAAAACTGAAATTGCACATTTGCTAGAAATTATAGCAAAATAGGGGAAATAACAAAAATTAAAATTAAGCTATAGGAAATAAAATAGAATTGAAAAATATAGAAAATAGGAAAAATGTAAGGGAAGAACACTGTTGAGAGTGGGCCCATGCTTCCAGTAGGTTTTGCCCGCATTAAATCATTCACTAGATGCAAGTTGATTTAATCAAAAATGACTCAAAAATATTTTATTGAAATTGTAGGAGGATAGGTACAGGAAAAATTTGGGATCATGTTTTCAGGGGTGGCCTACATATTTATAAGATATGTGGCCATCCCTATTAAATATTGGAAATAAATCAAAATTTTGATTCTATTTTACAATAGTATGCATGAATAAAGAGAATCGAGTAAAATATCAAGCTCTTTAGACTATTTCAGCGTATTCTATTTTATCAAAATATGTCTGATATTTTCTTTACTTGATTTACATAGATTTTTTACATAACAACTAAAAAATAGATAGTTGATCATATTTGACATTGTCCCTGGTCCGCTTCCGCTACTAAGAATCCATCCACATACATCGCTGAAATTGCCATTCTATTTTTTCGATAACAAGAGTTATGTCATAATTATGTATCAATGGGAATCATGCACCTTATCTATAGAAGTTGGGAAGTAGGTGCCAAAATGGGAGTCAGGCACCTAATGGGAATCAGGTTCCCGATAGTCAAGCACCAAATGGGAATCGAGTGCCCATCAGTCAAGCACCAAATGGGAATTTTACGCTTTAAAGGGAATTGGGCACTTGACTTAGCGCTTCACATCGGTGTACTACAAATATTTTGCCTTTAATTTTGCCATCATGAAATTGAAAGTGCCAGGTTCGAGTGGGACCTCGATGTAAACATGCTAACACACAATAAATTCTATGAAATCTACACAAAAATACACTTAAAAATAAATATTAAATATCATGAAAAATAAATTGTTAAACATATATAAAATTCTCATAAAACAAAAATATCTATAGAAATAAGTGCCACAGTTCACAGGGAAATTAGTACAAAAATGAGCATATACAGAGCTCATCATTCCCCCATGCTTAAGGGTTGCCATGTCCTTGTGCCACTTTATACTTGTAATTACCAGTTTCATTCACAACCTTCTAGTAAGCCCTGACTATTTCTTTCCTCTTCTTTGTAGTGGCCTTAGCTTTTTTCTTATCTTTGGGCTTTCACCCTTTTAGTGCTTTGGGAGTGGCTGCTTCTTACGTTCCTACTATTTCTAGATTCTTGCTATATCGAACTGGCTGACTTGGACCTACTTCTTTACCTGGTTGTTCCCTTGTCCAGGCTACCTTTCCTTTCTCAATTTTCAAGTAGTAACCAATAAAAATGGGGGCATCCTTCTAGAATGTGGGCTCAACCATCTTCCAGTATTTATGGTGAAGGGGTAAACATTCTCCCACTGGTACTATAGATTCATCACCAAATGGGATGTTGGACTTCTCAGCAACCTTGGTTGTGGGCAGATTGGCCCCCATTGGGTCGAGTTTAGCATTATCCTTAGACTCTATTTCTTCCATCGAAGGGGTTTTGCTACTTGCTGCTTGATCTGTAGGTGGTAAAAGACCTAAAAATCCCATATTCATGAAATACTACTTCATTTTAGAAGGATATTTACCATCAGATCCATACAGGCCCTAGAACTAATGAGGTTGAGCAAATGGAATTTTCTTGGCCTTCTCTTTGGCTTATTTTTTATATTCCTTGAGTGCCTTATTATAAGCCATTTTCCAATTCTTTTTTTCTACTCTAATATATTATTTAAGATTTTCAAATTTCTCTCTTTGTATAGCAAAAAATTTCTTTGATGCCTCACATTCCTCATCAGAATTCATTTCAAGTTCCTATAAATATGTTTTCTTGATCTATTTCTACGTTGTTTCTGAGGCTCCCTCACAGAATTTCTCTTTGGTCTCAGCTTTTTGGACTATATTTTAGGGTATGCTTGTGTTGTTGTTGCTTCCTATTTTTCAGAAGATATAGGTTGTTGAGTCTCCTCTACCTATCCTGAAGGTATGGGCTTAGGTGACTTCTCAATTTCTTTTTGTGCAGCAGATTGTTGCTCTGCTAGAATTACCTTTTCCTCCTGAGGTTGTTCAACCCCTACATCCGCTTGAGAATGTTTTGGCTCAACCCCTGTATCCTGGTTAGGTTTTTGATCTACCAAATGGGTAGACTCTGGAGGCTTTTCAGCCTCCAAATTCCTTCTTCACCCTCATATGAAACATGAGGCTCTTCAACCTCCACTTCATCCTTCTTTTCATCTTATTTTTTTGCAATTTTTTTTGAATTATGAGGTTCTTCAACCTCAACTTCATCTTCTTGAGTTACCTATTCTACAGAGTGATATGATGAACATGGTTGCTCCACTTCCATTGCAACATCCATCCCTTGCTCATTTTCTATGTGAGAGTGTAGGGAAGCACTTCCAATTATAACTGTGGGGCACCTTTTTTGAGATTGAGGGCTCTCCTATTTAGACAATTTTTTAGTAAAAGATACATAGTGGTATCCTACCTCAGCTCTTGGCTAGTATTTCTGGAATCTGATCTCCAAGCACCAAATAATTCCACCTTCTCTTAAAAATTTGTAGAGGTACTGGGCACATCCATTGCCTAATCGGTATGAACCCCTGCATCTACTTTAGCCAACTGCTCGACTTCCACTGGCTTGCCCTACAACTGTAATTCTCCTATTCACCCTTGCAACTACCGAATCATTTGATACAATTCATGCATTTTTAGTGTAGCTACTTTCCTTGACTCTTGAAATAGAGTATGTTCTTCCTTAAATTTGGCCTCCCAAGTGGAAGCCTATTCTTTCAATAATTGTAGCTGTTGCTGCAAATCCTCCGTCTAGTCCTCCTGTTGTAAATCTTTTGTTTGCACCTCCTATTGAGGAGTATGCCCCCTAGAAATATCTTATAAAATATGGGCTAAATACTCTTCCTTGTTCAACTCTTCAATGTTCTCCTCATCATCAGATGAGCTGAGAACTACCTTGGACATATTTGTCCACTTATTCCTGGTTTGGGTCAAAATTGGCATAAAAAGAGGATTTGCTAGACTAGGCCCAACCTCATCGTCAAATTGAGGACTAGTAGGAGACAAATCCTATCTTACTTCCTCATAAAATTGGGAAAAAATAGGGGACGAGGCTTGTCTTGCTTCTTGTGTATTTTCCTCAGGTGGCGGTGTAGGCACTGCCTCTGCTTGCTCTATCACTTTATCAGTCGATTTATCAGTCTATATAGGTTCTCCCATTTATTTCTCTACCTCAGGGTCTACATTATTCCCTTCAACTCCCTCATCCATGGTATTTTTATGTGACTCGACATATCGCACCAAGGCTAAAATTAGGCCATGGTGAGCCAAGGCAGATGTTGTGCCTACATGGTACCATTTGGCCTCATACTTTAGGGTGCATGTAAGGTAATGGGGGACATTGATCTTATCCCCATGCATTATATGGTTTAGAAACAAAAAATGATTCGAATTTAGCTTGGAGTACCTACCAGAATAGGTGAAGAACTGTATGATCTACTTGAAGACTGGTTGCCAAAAATCAGGGATGTATTTCTTCAACAAACCTCCACATGTCAGGTGCTCTGTCAAACTTTCAAAGAATCTCTGTGCATAGAGATCTGAGTTATCTTCTTTATATGTGCGTTCCCCTATTAGGGGAAGACCCATCACCGTGGCAATATATTATTTGCTAACTAGAATATCCAATACCTGCTTATGAACAACCCCATCCCTCATGGATGCTGCAAAATCATTAGCTACCACTACATATTGGCCCTAGTTGACCAATCGATAGTACTCTATCCAACCTGCAACATCAAATTGTATTTGGATATCCGTAGAAATATCTGAGCAGTCGGTAGGTTCACTTTTATTTAAATCATGGTTCTTAGACTTCTCCACATAGCTCTAAGCAAAAATTTCCCCCTAGGTCAAGATTCACTCTGTAATTGTTTCACACTTTGGTTCTTCTGGGTTATGACACTCTGTAATTTCCCTCCTTACATGGTAATTGTTTGGTAAGTAGTTTCTAAAACCGGTTGCTTCCTTGGACGTAGGTGGAGGATTTGTAGTAATTAGCTACCATAATCAAAATTAATTATGCTTATCCATGTAAAATTTCCTTAGAACATGTGT
The DNA here is from genome assembly GCA_028583015.1 of Wollemia nobilis. Taxonomy (NCBI): domain Eukaryota; kingdom Viridiplantae; phylum Streptophyta; class Pinopsida; order Araucariales; family Araucariaceae; genus Wollemia; species Wollemia nobilis. The sequence continues at coordinate 21,103,025 of JAQPPZ010000521.1, forward strand.
CGGATCTTGCGTAGGTGATAACCATAAGCATTTTACCAATCAGAGCTATGACACGTGGAAAAGTGCCAAGTGGAACAATATGGGTGGCTAGGACTACAATGGGGGTTGTGTTGACACTTTTTCATAGACACACATGCGTATGAAAATAATATATACATAAAATAAAAAATTTAAACATCTACCTAAATTTTTTTTTGTGTGTACCATGCACAGATATCCATGGTGCATTGTTATTGGTTGGTAGATGATGACTAGGCAAACCACAATAAAAAATGATGGTCATATTTCCCATGCGGTGAATTTTCCTCTATGTGACTGGTTCTTGATAACTACAATATGATACATTTGAGACATCCTACAAGGTTTCAAAACAAAGGTTAGAAAAAACATATCTTCATGGGATGACAAACATCCCCTCCTCAAAAGTTGTTTGTTGACAACTTTTCTCTTTGGTATGTGCACAATCTCTTTAATGGATAAAATTAAAATAATTTCATCCATGACAGATTTGACTTTGTGCGTGAGTGGAGTGCTGATGTGGCTCGAGCCACTTCCCAATGCTGAAGTTTATTTTTACGAGGCACAAACACCCATGAAAATAGAAAGTAGGCACCTTTTTCTATGTGGAAATCAAGTGCCTTCTTTCGAATCAAGGTACGTAGGTGCCTAGAAAATAGAAAGCAGGCACCTTAGCAATCGAGCACCATGCTTAACATGGAAAGTAGGCACCTTTTGCTAGAAATTGGATATCATACTTAAAGAAAACTTTATACAAAACTCAAACTTTATATACAACCTTTTTTTTATGATATGTTCAGGATATTAGGTGTTGCTTTCCCGAAAAGTGGAAGTCGGGTGCCATCTCCTTGAAAAATAGGAATTAGGCATCGGTCTACCAGAAAAAGGGATACAAGCACCATCTCCTTGACATACTGGGAGTCACGTGCCTTGTACCATACAAATGGGAATCGGGTACCGCCTTCTCGAAATATAGGAATCAGGTGCCTTCTTTCATAAAATGGGAATCGAGTGCCATTTTCTCTAAAAATCGAGAATCAGGTGCCTTTCTCATCAAAAAATGGAAAGCAGGCACTCCTCCTTTATTTCAACATCTACTTGATATGCCCACTTATGTACGCTTAAGGTTGATCAGGCCTTTAGCACTCTAGTTGAAGAACAGGGACAAAATCAGTATGCGCTACCTGAACCAATAGTTGAGTATTTTATTGTCAATAAAGACCAATCCAAACACTCTTGTATAGATTTAGGTATAGTATCCCCCTTTCTAAGTGGGGATAAACTACTCCTACTACAAATAATTCTTCTAGAAAGCTAGGAAGGTGCAAGTTCATGGATCCTATGCTTGTTAGGCCTAGGTTTCCCAGGTTGCCTAACAACTACACTCAGGGCATCATTCTTGCAAAACAAAAATACAACTAAAAAAAGAATAATTTAAAAGAATAATTGTTTTTGGGACCATGTGGACAATGTCCACATATTACTGACTCAATTTGAAATTAGAATCAACTAGGGTCTCCCCCATGCCTAATCTAGACTTCATCATGTATGTTTTAGACACATGATATGGATGCAAGCGATGACCATTGACTATTAATGTAATGTTGCTGTCATCAATTATTTTGATCCTAACAACTCCATTGTTGATGACTTCAATCACTTCATATGGCCCCATCCAACATTGCATGAGCTTACCTTTCCTTTCTTGGAATTGGGAGTCATATAGTAATACCCATTCTCCCACTTTGAGTTGCTTTGGCCTGGTGTGGCGGTCATGCCACTTGGCTCTTTGTTTTTGGATGACCTCTATTCTTTGTAGAGCATCAAGGTGGTATTCATCCATCTAGTTAAGCTGTTGAATCCATTCCTTCTGTGCATCATCCAGGTTTATATTCAACTCTACTATAGTTCTAAGTGTTTTAACTTCAAACTCTATAGGCATCATAACATTCTTCCCATATACTAGCTGGAATGGTGTGAAACCAGTAGTAGTCTTCCAGGTGGTCCTGTAGGCCCACACTACTTCTGGTAATCTAGTGGTCCAGTCCTTCCTATGTTGTTGTACTATATTTGTTAGGATATTCTCCAACTCTCTGTTGGTTACCTCAACTTACCCATTTGCCTGTGGGTGGTAGGGAGTGGTTTTGTTATGCCTAATTTTATATTGTTGCATGAGTTCCTGAATCATATTTGAAGTAAATTGAGGTCCTTGATCAGTTGTGATCTCCCTTGGAACCCCAAACCTTGTGAAAATAGATGAATACAAGAAGTCTGCTATAGTCTTCTCTTTTGAATCACGCAAAGCCTGCACTTCAACCCACTTGGTCACATAGTCAGTACAAACTAAGATATACCTCTTACCTATTGACTATGGATTAATGGGTCCTACGAAGTCCATCCCCCATTTATCAAATGGCTCTATGTGAATATGTGGTTGGAGTGGCATTTCATCTCTAAGAGTAGGTCTGCCCATCCTCTGACATTGATCACACTAGCTCACATGCTTGGCTACATCTTTGAATAGTGTAGGCCAGTAATAACCAACCTACAACACTTTGTATGTAATCCTTTTTCTTACAAAATGGCCACCACAAGGTTCATCATGGCAAGCCTTCAATATTTCTATTATCTCATTCTCAACAACACACCTTCTCATGATATGATCAGACCCTATTTTAAACAAGCACCCATCAATCCATGAGAAGTCTTCACTTTTCTCAATTAAAGTTTATTTTTCATGTGGTGAAAGTGCAGGGGATACTTTACCAATGGCTAAATAATTAGCCATATCTGCATACCATGGTATCTATTCATTTAGAGCAAACAAATGCTCATCTAGAAATTTATCATCTATAGTTGCATGATCTAGAGGTGTCAACCTGGACAAGAAATCAGCTACCACATTATCTTTACCTGGCTTGTCTACTATTGTCACATCAAACTCCTATAGAAGCAACAACCATCTAATAATTCTACCACTAATCCTAGGTTTGTTTGTCAAGTATCTGATAGTTGAGTGATCAGTATGTACAAAAACCTGATATCCTATGATATAATGACAAAATTTGTTAAGAGCATGTATAACTACAAGAAATTCCTTTTTTGTGATAGTATAATTGAATTCAACACTTGTGAGGTGTTTACTAACATAATAGATGGCATAGAAATCATCATCATCCTTTTGTCCCAACATTGACCCTATTGCATTGTTAGATGCATCAACATATATGTGAAAAGGTATGGTCTAATTTGGACCTCTCAGTATTGGAGCAATAATTAATTTTTTCCTTTAAGGTGTTAAATGCTTGTTCATGTTCCTCTGTCCAGACAAACTCTATGTCCTTTGATAACAATGTGCTCAGGGGTTTAGCAATTTTGCTAAAGTCTGCTATAAACCTCCTATAGTAACCAACTGATCCCAGGAAACTATGAATATCCTTTTATGTTTTGGGAGTAGGTAGGTTTTGGATAACTTCTATCTTCTTCCTATCTACTTTGATCCCATCTGTAGAAATATGATGTCCTAAAACTATCCCTTCCTGCATTAGCATATAACATTTCTCATTGCTTAGGGACATGTTAGTTTCCTCACACCTCTTAAGTGTTTTCTCCAAATTTTTTGTGGTTGTTTCAAAAGTTTCACCATATATAGTGAAATCATCCATGTATACCTCCACAGTTTCTCCAATCATGTCAGAGAAGATGCTCAAAACTACCCTCTAAAATGTGGTAGGTGCATTGCACAAACCAAAAGGTAAAACTCGATAAGAAAAAGTCCCCAAGGGCAAGTAAATGTGGTCTTGTATTGATCTTCTTCCCCTATTTGAATCTGATTATATCCACTGAACCCATCCAGGAAAGAAAAATACTTCTTACTTGATAAGGTGTCAAGGACCTGATCTATGAAGGGTAAGGGAAAGTGGTATTTCTTAGTTGCTTTGTTCAACAACCTATAATCCACACAAATTCACCACTTGCCATTTTTCTTGGGTACCACCACCAAAGGTGATACCCATTCACTATCTAAAATGGGGTAGATGAACCCAACTATGAGGAGTTTTTGAAGTTCAGCTTTGACAATTTCCTTCATTGCTAGATTCATTCTTCTCTATGGTTGTCTTACTGGTTTAACCTGGTCTTCTAGATATATCCTATGAGTACATGTTTTAGGAGCTATTCCTCTCATGTCCGAATACTCCCAAGAAAAGGCATCTTGATGTTTTACCAATGTTTCTTTTAGTTTGATTTGTTGTTCAACTATCAACTTGTCATCTATGTTCAACACTCTACTAGGTGTAACCTCTATTTGTTGAATATGGTGGTCTTTTCCTCCCACTAATGGCAACTCATGAGGAGGACAGGAGGGTTCTCCTTGGAAAAAGTGTGATATCACCCTATCCTCATCACTCTCATCCTCCAACTCATCAAGTGTCATGACAGATTGGATCATTGATAGACCACCAATGTTCTGATTTTCATTTTCAGGTTCTCCTAACAATTCTGCAGATTGTGCAGGTGGATGGATGATCAATTTTTTTATGTTCTAACCATAAAAAATGGTCATTTGGCCATCTCTATAACTTATGTAAGCATCATCTATTTCTAGCCAAGGTCTACCTAAGATTAATGGATATCCACCCAACCCATACTTGGATTGTAACACTAAGAAATCTATTGGATACTCCCATGCATCCACTATAATAGTGATATCCTCTAGCATTCCCTCTAGGAGCACTATAGACCTGTCTGCCAACTACAAAATAGTCTTGGTTGGCTTTAGGTTAGATAGTTTAAGATTTGACATGGTTTCTTCGGGTATGACATTAATGGCAGCCCCCAAATCTACTAATGTATTGGGTAAAACACAACCCTCTATTTGTACAATTAGGACAGGGCTTCCTGGATCTGAGTATTTTTGGCTATAGGTGTTCCCTAACATAAGATCAGCTAACTGACCCACCAAACTGATTGACTTTGTAGGTTTTCTTCCTGGTTTCTTTAGGCACAATTCTCTTATGGCCTTGCCATAGATAGGAATATCTTTGATGGCCTAAAATAGAGGGATTGTGACTATCAAGTTCTTTAGACTAGAGAGAATATCAAATTTTGATTGTACTAGATTTTTGGGTTCCTACAACCTTTGTGGAAAATATGGAACCTCTTATTTGTTATTTATAGGTGTTGATTCTTCTTCTACTTCTACTATAAGAGGTGATTCTCTATTTTCCTAATTCTATATTTTCCTCCTCTTCTACCAAAGGAGTGACTTCTACACCTACTTGTTTCCCTAACCTTAATTGTATTGGACTACAATCTACTTTAATATTGTACATGGGGTACATATCATTCTCCATTTGATAAGTTGGCTGTTGTTTGTTATTTGTATTGGCTATAGGCTATGTTGGTAGTTGAGCAGGCCTAAAAGTAGGAGGAGCTGGTAGGGTTGGCTGTAGTGGAACTAGAGCAACCTGCTATAGGTTTTGATTCCAAGCATTCTGGTTCCTCCACTACTACCCAGGTTGTTGGTATTGCATCCATGGATAGGGGTTGTAAGGATTTTCTCCTTGGGGATACTGATTCCAAGGTTGTTATCCCCACCAGCCCATGTTGGGTGGTTGAGCTTGACCTTGGTTCTAAAAATTGCTGCCCCCATAAGATGGCATTCCTGTTGGCATGTTGTTTCCCATAGGAGATTGCTACTAGTTTCTCCTATTACCCATAAAGTATGCCTCTGCTACCTCAGGTTCCTCTCTAGATTTTGATAACTATGGACACAACTTTATTTTGTGATCCTTTGAACATACAAAACACACTCAAACTTTGTTTTTAGGACATTCATTTCTAGGGTGTTTTTCCCTGCATTTAGGACAAAAGTAGGCCAATGCTACCTCATTTTCTTACTTATTTTTCTAAAGCATAAGGGTGTCCATTTGAAGATCCAAATATGATAACATCTCGCTCTTGAGGTCTTCAAGCATATTGTCTATTTCTATTTTAGTGATAGTGGCTGATTGTTTGATATTTCTAGGGGTCAACTTACCTTTCCTTCTTGAAAAGTTTTGACACAAACATTGAATATCATCCATATGATGTTGATAAATATCCCCTCAAAAATCATGTTTAAGGCTTCCAGAGATTCATTTGTAAGTCCCTTTAAGAAAATACTTCTTAAGGACCTATCTCCTAGTTTTGAATGGGGTGATATTTGCAAATTAAAGTTGAACCTATCCCAATATTCCTCCATAGATTCTCCTTCCTTTTGTGTCATGTCTAGGACTTCTTCCCTTGCATCACGTGCTCTACCAAAATCTTGGTACTGATCTAGGAAAATTTTCTTCAATTCTTCCTAGGTAGTTATCCGTTTATCCCCCAAACTGATGAACCAACGTAAAGCTAAATCATCAAGAGTGGAAGGGAACAATTTTAGTTTTTGGGCATCAACCGTATAATCCACTGATCTACATAGGACATCAAATTTAAACAAAAATAGATCTGGATCTTCTGTTGGTAGTCCTCTAAATATTGGAAGGTGGGTAGGGGAGATATGTTTCATCTTGTGGTCTCCTCCTACCTCTCCTATGGGAAAATTAAAACTAGTGGATGCTTCCTCTACATCAACCATCTTGTCTGTGAATAGGGTATCTACACCAACTACGTTCAAAGTAGATTTCAAGGCTTCTAGTTTATTTCTCTTATCCTATAGAAGGATTACTAAATTTGTGTTTGATATAGTTCCTTCTCTAACTACTTTCCAACATTGAAATTTCAATAAGTCTTCCTCAAACTGAACTCTACTTATCTCAGATCCTTCTCTAATATTTTGTTGATTTGTTTCAGAAGGATCCTATGCAAATATTGGATGTTCAAGCCAATGCACAGGTGGAGATTGTGGAGAAGAGATTTTAGTCTCAGGATCAGGTACAACTGAAGTAGAAGACTTTTGAAAAACATCTTTGTTTTTAACAAAATGATCATCCGATCCTCTATTCTTAGGCGGACTCATACAAAGCTAAAATGGAGGTTATGTAGGTAGCAACCTAAACTACTACTAACATGCTTCCTCTCAAACAAGAAATTACAATAGGCTACTCCCCGAGAACAGTGCCAAAATATTGGGCAAAAAAATTGGTTAGTTTTCTACATTCAGATTCATTGCCTCATTTAATTTGTCAACCCGGGGTAGCTTGTAAACTTGTGAGCAACCTTGCAAAATATATGCTTGTAATTTCTTCCAATCAGATGAGTCCCTTAGATTTATGGTTTGGGGGGTGTTGGTGTTTTGTTGGAGTTTTGATTTAGTTTTCAAACCACTAATCTATCCTACATTATCAAAGACATGACTAAATTATATTCAGAAACTGAAACTACACATTTGCTAGAAATTACAACAAAATAAGGGAAATAACAAAAATTAAAATTAAGCTACAAGAAATAAAATAGAATTAAAAAAGATAAAAAATAGAGAAAAGGTAAGGGAAGAACACTTTTGAGAGTGGGCCCATGCTTCCAGCAAGTTTTACCTGCATTAAATGATTCACCAGATGCAAGTTGATTTAATCAGAAATGACTCAGAAATATTTTATTGAAATTGTAGTAGGATAGGTATAGGAAAAGTGTGGGAACACATTTTTAGGGGTGGCCTGCATATTTATAACATATGCATCCATCCCTGTTACATATTGGAAAAAAATCAAATGTTTGATTCTATTTTACAACAGTATGCATGAATAAAGGGAATCGAGTAAAATATCACGCTCTTTAAACTATTTCAACATATTTTGTTTTATCATAATACATCTGATATTTTGTTTACTCAATTTACATAGATTTTTTTACATAACAGCTGAAAAATAGATAGTTGATCATCTTTGAAATTGTCCTTGGTCTGCTTTCACTGCTAAGAATTTATCTGCATCCATCATTAAAATCACCATTCTATTTTACCGATAACAAGAGTCATGTCATAATTCTACGTCAATGGGAATTAGGCGTCTTATATGTAGAAGTCGGGAAGCAGGCACCAAAATGGGAGTCAGGAACCTAACAAGAATCAGGCACTCGATAGTCAAGCACCAAATGGAAATCAAGTGCCCGTTAGTCAAGCGCCAAATGGGAATTGGGTGCTTCAAAGGGAATCGAGCACCTGACTTAGCACTTCACACCAGTGTACTGCAAACATTTTACCTTTACTTTTGCCATCATGAAATTGAAAGTGCCAGGTCCAAGTGGGACCTCGATGTAAACATGCTAACACACAACAAATTCTATGAAATCTACACAAAAATACACTTAGAAACAAATATTAAATATCATGCAAAATAAATTGTTAAACATATATAAAATTCTCATAAAACATACATATCTATAGAAATAAGTATCGTAGTTCATAGGGAAAGTAGTACAAAAAATGAGAATATACAGAGCTCATCAGCAAGACTGATAATATGCCACACTAGGAGGTGGTTACTACCATGGACACATAAGAGAGTGGTCATAGACATGCAAGATAATTAGGTCTAATTTGCATGGGGACGAGTTATTCTCACATGCTTGTATCAAACCTTACTCAAGGTCATTTACAAGGGGAGCCATGTATTTGTGTGCTTCACATTATTGTAGGTATGGTGTTGGGAGCACATAGTAGTGATTTGACCATGGGGATTACCAGGTGGTTTGTAGGATAGAGAGCGACTAGTAGCTTATCAATGGGCACATCATTTTGAGTGAGGTCAGAGTTTTTTGTGGATCCCTAGAATTGGCATTATGACAACCCTCCTTGATAGAATTCTTTATGGAAAATGAACTATGTATTGATGTGAATGTTTAATGGCATAGTTTTCTTTATGATGTCTATATGATGGAATGATTACATTATTTTAAGCATGGAATATGGTATTATTGATATATTTATGGGTGCAGGATCAAGTACTCTCTCTGGTGGGAACTATGGGTAAACCACCTAAAATAAGATATAATATGGGAAATAATGATGATGACTTGCTCATCGATAACTCAAGGAAACAAGGAAAGCTACCCTTCATGTAGATGCATTGCATTTTGCTTATTTTTATGTTCACACCATTGGAACAGGAAGTTTCTTGTGCAATGTTTCTCCTTATTAGGTTGATGATAGCACTAGACTATCTTAAACGAGACCAGATAAAACAATGGTGTGAAATAATGTTTGCAGGAGCATATGTTGGTTTTTGGTGTGCAAGTTTTATTTTTATTTTTATTATTTTTTAAGCGAAAAACCCCTAAAATAAGATATAATATGGGAAATAATGATGATGACTTGCTCATCGATAACTCAAGGAAACAAGGAAAGCTACCCTTCATGTAGATGCATTGCATTTTGCTTATTTTTATGTTCACACCATTGGAACAGGAAGTTTCTTGTGCAATGTTTCTCCTTATTAGGTTGATGATAGCACTAGACTATCTTAAACGAGACCAGATAAAACAATGGTGTGAAATAATGTTTGCAGGAGCATATGTTGGTTTTTGGTGTGCAAGTTTTATTTTTATTTTTATTATTTTTTAAGCGAAAAACCCCTTGCGAGGCCGCCTTGGTATAAGAGACCACGAACAGGGGGTTCTACACCATCAAAGTCACCCGGGGGTCGCACCCGACCCTACCTGCACCAACATTATCAATTGGATTTTGGATACCCAATTCAGCGTTTTGGTAGGGTGGAGATTCGAACCTGGGACCTCCCTTGGAGGATTGCCCTCTCCTCTCCAACTCACCTACAACACCTGGGTGTGTGCAAGTTTTATTAAGTATTATTTTGGTAACACTAATACTTTAGAATCATTAGTTACTAATATTATTGCTTCTAATTTATTAAGCTAACTAAATATTGGTTTTAATACTTTAGAAACATTAGTTAGCTAGGTGGAAATTATAATTTGGAAATAAAAATCAATTAAGACCATAGTAGAACTTAATTTAATAAAATATTGGTTAAATATTAGGATTGATTAATTCATTATTGCTATTAATGATTGGAATAAGAATAAATTAGCTTAAATGAAATCCCTCTCCTTTTCCATGCATAGGTGGCACTTTATTTATCAAGAGATGGTAATAGAGGGTAACACTTCTTCAAAAATAAGCGTTACCATCGCCATGCAAAAGAGCACCCAATCCTTTCTGTTTAAGAAGGTGGTTCTGGGAGGGCTTTTGTTGGTGTTGGAAATTTGAGGTAATTTGAGGCATTTTATGTTGTCATTGATGTCACATGGATCATTGATGTCACATGGATCACATTTGGTTTTGGTGGCCAAAATATTTCATAAATAAGCATTTATGATATTTTGGAAAGCATGGCTATTTACAAGGTTTTTATGAAAACCAAGGCAGGCAAAATAAAAGGTTTTATTTAAAACCATGGTGGGCTTATGTGGAAAGGGCTTTTCTTAAAAGCCAAGGTGGAATTTTGTTTCATCGAAAAAGGACCTCCGGTGATGAAGATATTAAAGTTTAAAGTTTAAGTTTAAATTAATGGAGGGCCGACCTATGTGCAATTAATGGAGGTTGGCATATATATATATATATATATGTAAAGGTTTCAATTTATTTTGGAAAGGGGGCATATTATATATCGTCGAAAAGCTTATTTCGAGGGCTATTTGACTAACTTATTTAGAAGGAGAAATAAGGTGTGTGTAAAGAGATATTTCTGATTTTGCAAAGGGGTTCCAAAAGTGAAGTTTGCCTTGTTCTTTTTCAAGAGGATTAATTCTTTCATGAGGTGACAAGGTATGCAATATTGTGATTTATTTTATTTTATGGTATAAGTGGTTTTGGGAGTGAAAAGGTTATGCAATGTTTTGATTTATTTTATTTTATGGTACAAGTGGTTTTAGGAGAGATAAGGAAGTTGTGCAATTAAAGGCCTTGGTGATGATTATTGAAAAGTGGAGTAATGTTGATTATTTTGTGATCTACTAACCCTTGTGAAGATTGGCAAAAGAATTTTGTGATTGTGGCAGATTTACAAAGAGGTTTTTTCATCTTCATAAAAGGTATGGGCACATTCTCCTATTGATTGTTTATGGTGGTTGATTTCTGAAATATCATTGGAGGGAAAAGGATTGTTTGTGGTTTCCTTTTCGAAAGTGGTTGGTTGAATGCTTCAAGGTTTTCTGAATTGAGAGTTGTGTCTAAACCTTGTTTTATAAGCATAGTTGTTGAAGCCCATTGGTTGTGAAAGAACTTGAGTTAGAAAAGAACATGAGTATCATTGTTATGTGAGATTTGTGGTTGAGCATTGTTGGAAACATTTGAGTTGGTTGATACATACTTGGACTAGGGTTGTGTGAGAAAGAGTTGTCCCTTGTGATGATTGGTTGAGTTGAGTTGATTGAGCCTAGTCAAGTGATGTGTGAAGTGATTGTTCAAGTTCTATGAAATAAACTATTCCATCATTCTATGTTGAGTTGAGATTAAGGTTAGAACATATTGAGTCTCTAACAATTCTCTTTATGGTTCTATAAGACTTGAATTGAGTTGAGGTTGATTTGAGTTGAGAGTGATATTAGAACATATTGAGTCTCTAACAATTATCTTTATGCTTCTATGAGTTGATTTGAGTTGAGTTGAGATTGATTTGGGTTGAGAGTGAGTTTAGAACATATTGAGTCTCTAACAATTCTCTTTATGCTTCTATGAGTTGAGTTGAGATTGATTTGGGTTGAGAGTGAGATTAGAACATATTGAGTCTCTAACAATTCTCTTTATGCTTCTATGAAGTTAATTTGAGTTGAGATTGCCATTCATTGTTGAGTTCATTTTGAGTACTACTTGAGCATGATTGATTGAGCCTTTGAGAAGGCCTTTGGGACAGATTTGAGGATAGTGTTGGGACAGATTTGAGGATAGTGTTTGGACAAGTTCTTAGTGAGCTTGTTAGAGCATATTTGGGCAAGTTCTTGGTGAGCTTGCTAGAGCATATTTGGGCAAGTTCTTGGTGAGCTTGCTAGAGCAGATTTGGGCAAGTTCTTGGTGAGCTTGCTAGAGCAGATTTGGCAAGTTCTTGGTGAGCTTGCTAATTGACAAGTTTTGTGTGAGCCTATTGAGCAGGTTCTTAGTGAGCCTATTGATAGAGCTTTGGAGGTGATAGAGTACAGAGGATAGAGTCTCAGTGGATAGAGATCCAATAGCCAACATAGTTGAAGATAGATCTGAGTGAGGAGTCTTCAAGTGGAGAGAGGTCCACCAATTAGTGCAGCAGAGAGACAGAGTCTTCTAGAAGATCACATAGCCAGAGCAGAAGGGGAAAGAGTTCTCCTATGGAAGAGATCCATGAACTTGAGATTAGGGGATCAACATCTCCTTTGGATAGAGATCCATAAACATTGTAATTGGGAGTGATTCCCAAAGAGATTGATTGAGAAAGTTTTAGTAAAATATTTTCTCCATGGAGTAGCCCACATTGGGTGAACCACGTAAATTATGGTGTCTCTATTGTGTATGGTTTTTATGCATTGCTTTGATTACTCTATTGATACTACTATCTTTACACAACATAATATTGAATTGGAAGAAAAAGTAAAAAGTGGTCTTATACTGTTCACCCCCCTCTCAGTATAAGCTTGTGTTCTTCAATTGGTATTAGAGTGGGTTCCTTCGAAAAGGCTAACAACTTGAGGGCAGATTCTACAAAGAACACAGATGGCTTCACAGAAAGGATTATCTTCAAATAAGGCTCCATTGTTTGATGGTAACAATTATGCTTTCTAGAGCATGAGAATGAAGAACTACTTGATATCACAAGGATATGAGGTATGGCAGATGGTTGAAAAAGAGTATAAGGTTGAAGGTGATCCCGAGGAAGATAAGACTACCAGGAAATTGGTTGAGATCAATGCAAGAGCAATGAATTGTATTTTGAGTGGGCTACGTGAGATAGATTTTGCAAAGGTCATGGTATGTACTTCAGCTAATGAGATGTGGACCAAGTTGAGGAATACTTATGAAGGAGATTCCAAGGTAAAGTTGGCAAAACTACAAACTCATAGAAAAATATTTGAGGAATTGAAAATGGAAGATTCTGAAGATATTGCAAAGTTCTTACTTCGAGTTGATGAGATTACTAACACTATGAGAGGCCTAGGTTTTGAGATGAAAGAATCAGAAGTTACTCAAAAGGTTTTGAGATCACTTCCCATGAAATATGATGCAAAGGTTTCAACAATAGAAGAAACAATGGATATCAACAAGTTAACAATGGAAGAATTGCAAGGTACTCTCACAACTTATGAGATGAGGGTAAGTAAGCATCAAGCTCCAATAAAAGAGATTGCATTCAAGGCTTCAAAAAAAGAGAAAGGGAAAGTTTTAGAAATAGATAGAGTTTTAGAAAATGATGAGGAAGCTAACTTCATCAAAAGGAATAAGGACTCAAGGAATTTCAGAGATATAAGGAAAGTCAGGTGCTACAAGTGTGGTGATCTTGGTCACTATGCATACAAGTGTCCACATGAAGAAATCAGTGATGATGAAAAATAGGGTCACAGAAGAAAAGAAGATGGAAAGCATAAGCATGACAAAGATGACAGATTCAAGCAAAACAGGTATGAGAAGAAGAAAATTTTTCGTAAGGCAAAGAAATCTTACTACATTGTAGAAGCAAGTGATAGCTCAGATCATAGTGATAGAGACAATTCAGATGATGAAAAGGAAGAGCATTTATTCCTAGGAATAGAAGGTGAAAGAGAACAATGTTTTGTGTGTGGTCAAAGAGATCACAGATCAGGATATTGCAATGGTTTCAGTGATAGTGAAGATGAGATGACACATCAAGGAAACAGGCATGGTCAAAGAAATCTTGAGAGTTTGTTTGCTATAGAATATTATAATGATCTTAGTGATAGTGAAGATGAAGAAGGGTTTTTCTATGGAATAAGAGAAGTAGAAGAAGAACATTCACTCCAAACAGAAGAAGTTAAACAAGAGGATAATGTCTCAGTTGATCTAAAGGAAGACTTCAATGTTATCCATGAGCAACTACAAGAGGTTAAGGAGAATCTAAAAGAATTGAGATGTTCCCTACATGAGAAGTTTGATCCATCACATGACTCAAAAGGTCAAGATATTTGTACTAAGAAGGAAACATGTATTTCAGAGGCTATAGAGATGGATGCCAAGTTGCTACTTGACACAAATGAAGAGAAAGAAGAGGAAGATTCCAAAGCACCAAAGGTCCCATATTTCAGGTTTGGGGAATCACACTCAAAAGGAAAGGAAGTTCTAAAATATGAAAGCAAGGAAGCACCTAAGATTTGTGAGGAAAGTTCCAAAGTTCCTATGGCTCCAAATATTCAGTTTGGTTCTTGTTTTGAGATAGGTGAATCAAGTTCAAAAGGAAAATAAATTCTTGAAGAGAAAGGCAAGGAAGAAACTAAGGAAGAGGTTTTAGATGCTACAAAGAAGGTTCAAGAATGTAATGCACAAGTTGAAGATGATCATAAGGATAATGGTCAAGAAAGGATCCATGGATCAAAGAAGTTTGATTTTGCTAGAAGAAACTTCAAAGGAAGAAGGTATGATTTTTAGGGACATTGCTTCTCATGTAACAGGATTGGTCATAAAGCTTTTCAGTGCAAAGGAAATGAGCAACATGGTTTTGGTTTTAGAGCTACACAATTCAGAAGTCATGGTCATAATGGTCATGAAAATAGAGCTTCACAATACAGGGTTCAAGGAAAGGAATGGATATGGAAATTACTTCAAGAAAGAATTCAGGACATGGGCACCATCCAAAGGCTACAATATCAAGTGTTTTAATTGCAATAACTTTGGGCATATTGCAAGATGGTGTAGGACTCAATTCCAAATAGGTTCAAGGCAAGAAGGTCAAACAGGTTCAAGACAAGAAGATCAAGTAATTCATCAAGAGAAGGATATCAGAAAAACATGGAAGGAAGTTGATAGAGGAAAGAATCAATGTAATATGGGAGTAAAGGTACTCCCACCCCAAAATTAATCACCTCAAGAGAGAAGGGGGTGAGGGGGCTAAGCTTAAGAGTCATATATTTTAGCCCCATAGGTGTCCCTTTTGCCATTGATGTCAAAGGGGGAGAGATTTGAGTAAGGGGAGAGATTTGAGTAAGGAGAGAGCATTGAGTTAGGGGGAGCAGCCTCCAAAGAGAGTATTGAGTTAGGGGGAGCAGCCTCCATAGAGAGTATTGAGTCAAGGGGAGCAACTTTGATTCTCAGAGATGGTTTTTGCAGTGATTGTGGTGTTTGCATTAGAGGTGTTGCCATCAATGACAAAGGGGGATATTGTTGGAAATTTGAGTTAATTTGAGGTATTTTATGTTGTCATTGATGTCACATGGATCACATTTGGTTTTGGTGGCAAAAATATTTCATAAATAAGCATTTATGATATTTTGGAAAGCATGGCTATTTACAGGGTTTTTATGAAAACCAAGGCAAGCAAAATAAAAGGTTTTATTTAAAACCATGGTGGGCTTATGTGGAAAGGGATTTTCTTAAAATCCAAGGTGGAATTTTGTTTCATCGAAAAAGGACCTCCGGTGATGAAGATATTAAAGTTTAAAGTTTAAGTTTAAATTAATGGAGGGCCGACCTATGTGCAATTAATGGAGGTTGGCATATATATATATATAAAAATATATATATATGTAAAGGTTTCAATTTATTTTGGAAATGGGGCATATTATATATCATCGAAAAGCTTATTTCGAGGGCTATTTGACTAACTTATTTAGAAGGAGAAATAAGGTGTGTGTAAAGAGATATTTATGATTTTGCAAAGGGGTTCCAAAAGTGAAGTTTGCCTTGTTCTTTTTCAAGAGGATTAATTCTTTCATGAGGTGACAAGGTATGCAATATTGTGATTTATTTTATTTTATGGTATAAGTGGTTTTGGGAGTGAAAAGGTTATGCAATGTTTTGATTTATTTTATTTTATGGTACAAGTGGTTTTAGGAGAGATAAGGAAGTTGTGCAATTAAAGGCCTTGGTGATGATTATTGAAAAGTGGAGTAATGTTGATTATTTTGTGATCTACTAACCCTTGTGAAGATTGGCAAAAGAATTTTGTGATTGTGGCAGATTTACAAAGAGGTTTTTTCATCTTCATAAAAGGTATGGGCACATTCTCCTATTGATTGTTTATGGTGGTTGATTTCTGAAATATCATTGGAGGGAAAAGGATTGTTTGTGGTTTCCTTTTCGAAAGTGGTTGGTTGAATGCTTCAAGGTTTTCTGAATTGAGAGTTGTGTCTAAACCTTGTTTGATAAGCATAGTTGTTGAAGCCCATTGGTTGTGAAAGAACTTGAGTTAGAAAAGAACATGAGTATCATTGTTATGTGAGATTTGTGGTTGAGCATTGTTGGAAACATTTGAGTTGGTTGATACATACTTGGACTAGGGTTGTGTGAGAAAGAGTTGTCCCTTGTGATGATTGGTTGAGTTGAGTTGATTGAGCCTAGTCAAGTGATGTGTGAAGTGATTGTTCAAGTTCTATGAAATAAACTATTCCATCATTCTATGTTGAGTTGAGATTAAGGTTAGAACATATTGAGTCTCTAACAATTCTCTTTATGGTTCTATAAGACTTGAATTGAGTTGAGGTTGATTTGAGTTGAGAGTGAGATTAGAACATATTGAGTCTCTAACAATTCTCTTTATGCTTCTATGAGTTGATTTGAGATTGATTTGGGTTGAGAGTGATGTTTAGAACATATTGAGTCTCTAACAATTCTCTTTATGCTTCTATGAGTTGAGTTGAGATTGATTTGGGTTGAGAGTGAGATTAGAACATATTGAGTCTCTAACAATTCTCTTTATGCTTCTATGAAGTTAATTTGAGTTGAGATTGCCATTCATTGTTGAGTTCATTTTGAGTACTACTTGAGCATGATTGATTGAGCCTTTGAGAAGGCCTTTGGGACAGATTTGAGGATAGTGTTGGGACAAATTTGAGGATAATTTTGGACAAGTTCTTAGTGAGCTTGTTAGAGCAGATTTGGGCAAGTTCTTGGTGAGCTTGCTAGAGCAGATTTGGGCAAGTTCTTGGTGAGCTTGCTAGAGCAAATTTGGGCAAGTTCTTGGTGAGCTTGCTAGCACATATTTGACAAGTTCTATGTGAGCTTGTTAAGCAGGTTCTATGTGAGCCTATTGAGCAGGTTCTTAGTGAGCCTATTGATAGAGCTTTGGAGGTGACAGAGTATAGAGGATAGAGTCTCAATGGATAGAGATCCAATAGCCAGCATAATTGAAGATAGATCTGAGTGAGGAGTCTTCAAGTGGAGAGAGGTCCACTAGTTAGTGCAGCAGAGAGACAGAGTCTTCTAGAAGATCACATAGCCAGAGCAGAAGGGGAAAGAGTTCTCCTATGGAAGAGATCCATGAACTTGAGATTAGGGGATCAACATCTCCTTTGGATAGAGATCCATAAACATTGTAATTGGGAGTGATTCCCAAAGAGATTGATTGAGAAAGTTTTAGTAAAATATTTTCTCCGTGGAGTAGCCCACATTGGGTGAACCACGTAAATTGTGGTGTCTCTATTGTGTATGGTTTATGTGCATTGCTTTGATTACTACTATTGATACTACTATATTTACACAACATAATATTGAATTGGAAGAAAAAGTAAAAAGTGGTCTTATACTGTTCACCCCCTCTCAGTATAAGCTTGTGTTCTTCAATTGGTATCAGAGCGGGTTCCTTCGAAAAGGCTAACAACTTGAGGGCAGATTCTACAAAGAACACAGATGGCTTCATAGAAAGGATTATCTTCAAATAAGGCTCCATTGTTTGATGGTAACAATTATGCTTTCTAGAGCATGAGAATGAAGAACTACTTGATATCACAAGGATATGAGGTATGGCAGATGGTTGAAAAAGAGTATAAGGTTGAAGGTGATCCCGAGGAAGATAAGACTACCAAGAAATTGGTTGAGATCAATGCAAGAGCAATGAATTGTATTTTGAGTGGGCTACGTGAGATAGATTTTGCAAAGGTCATGGTATGTACTTCAGCTAATGAGATGTGGACCAAGTTGAGGAATACTTATGAAGGAGATTCCAAGGTAAAGTTGGCAAAACTACAAACTCATAGAAAAATATTTGAGGAATTGAAAATGGAAGATTCTGAAGATATTGCAAAGTTCTTACTTCGAGTTGATGAGATTACTAACACTATGAGAGGCCTAGGTTTTGAGATGAAAGAATCAGAAGTTACTCAAAAGGTTTTGAGATCACTTCCCATGAAATATGATGCAAAGGTTTCAGCAATAGAAGAAACAATGGATATCAACAAGTTAACAATGGAAGAATTGCAAGGTACTCTCACAGCTTATGAGATGAGGGTAAGTAAGCATCAAGCTCCAATAAAAGAGATTGCATTCAAGGCTTCAGAAAAAGAGAAAGGGAAAGTTTCAGAAATAGATAGAGTTTTAGAAAATGATGAGGAAGCTAACTTCATCAAAAGGAATAAGGACTCAAGGAATTTTAGAGATATAAGGAAAGTCAGGTGCTACAAGTGTGGTGATCTTGGTCACTATGCATACAAGTGTCCACATGAAGAAATCAGTGATGATGAAAAATAGGGTCACAGAAGAAAAGAAGATGGAAAGCATAAGCATGACAAAGATGACAGATTCAAGCAAAATAGGTATGAGAAGAAGAAATTTTTCGTAAGGCAAAGAAATCTTACTACATTGTAGAAGCAAGTGATAGCTCAGATCATAGTGATAGAGACAATTCAGATGATGAAAAGGAAGAGCATTTATTCCTAGGAATAGAAGGTGAAAGAGAACAATGTTTTGTGTGTGGTCAAAGAGATCACAGATCAGGATATTGCAATGGTTTCAATGATAGTGAAGATGAGATGACACATCAAGGAAACAGGCATGGTCAAAGAAATCTTGAGAGTTTATTTGCTATAGAAGATTATAATGATCTTAGTGACAGTGAAGATGAAGGGTTTTTCTATGGAATAAGAGAAGTAGAAGAAGAACATTCACTCCAAAAAAGAAGTTAAACAAGAGGATAATGTATCAGTTGATCTAAAGGAAGACTTCAATGTTATCCATGAGCAACTACAAGAGGTTAAGGAGAATCTAAAAGAATTGAGATGTTCCCTACATGAGAAGTTTGATCCATCACATGACTCAAAAGGTCAAGATATTTGTACTAAGAAGGAAACATGTATTTTCGAGGCTATAGAGATGGATGCCAAGTTGCTACTTGACACAAATGAAGAGAAAGAAGAGGAAGATTCCAAAGCACCAAAGGTCCCATATTTCAGGTTTGGGGAATCACACTCAAAAGGAAAGGAAGTTCTAAAATATGAAAGCAAGGAAGCACCTAAGATTTGTGAGGAAAGTTCCAAAGTTCCTATGGCTCCAAATATTCAGTTTGGTTCTTGTTTTGAGATAGGTGAATCAAGTTCAAAAGGAAAAGAAATTCTTGAAGAGAAAGGAAAGGAAGAGGTTTTAGATGCTACAAAGAAGGTTCAAGAATGCAATGCACAAGTTGAAGATGATCATAAGGATAATGGTCAAGAAAGGGTCCATGGATCAAAGAAGTTTGATTTTGCTAGAAGAAACTTCAAAGGAAGAAGGTATGATTTTCAGGGACATTGCTTCTCATGTAACAGGATTGGTCATAAAGATTTTCAGTGCAAAGGAAATGAGCAACATGGTTTTGGTTTTAGAGCTACACAATTAGAAGTCATGGTTATAATGGTCATGAAAACAGAGCTTCACAATACAGGGTTCAGGAAAGGAATGGATATGGAAATTACTTCAAGAAAGAATTCAGGACATGGGCACCATCCAAAGGCTACAATATCAAGTGTTTTAATTGCAATAACTTTGGGCATATTGCAAGATGGTGTAGGACTCAATTCCAAATAGGTTCAAGGCAAGAAGGTCAAAAAGGTTCAAGACAAGAAGATCAAGTAATTCATCAAGAGAAGGATATCAGAAAAACATGGAAGGAAGTTGATAGAGGAAAGAATCAATGTAATATGGGAGTAAAGGTACTCCCACCCCAAAATTAATCACCTCAAGAGAGAAGGGGGTGAGGGGGCTAAGCTTAAGAGTCATATCTTTTAGCCCCATAGGTGTCCCTTTTGCCATTGATGTCAAAGGGGGAGAGATTTGAGTAAGGGGAGAGCATTGAGTTAGGGGGAGAGCATTGAGTTAGGGGGAGCAGCCTCCAAAGAGAGTATTGAGTAAGGGGAGCAGCCTCCATAGAGAGTATTGAGTTAGGGGAGCAACTTTGATTCTCAGAGATGGTTTTTGTAGTGATTGTGGTGTTTGCATTAGAGGTGTTGCCATCAATGACAAAGGGGGAGATTGTTGGAAATTTGAGTTAATTTGAGGTATTTTATGTTTTCATTGATGTCACATGGATCACATTTGGTTTTGGTGGCCAAAATATTTCATAAATAAGCATTTATGATATTTTGGAAAGCATGGATATATACAAGGTTTTTATGAAAACCAAGGCAGGCAAAATAAAAGGTTTTATTTAAAACCATGGTGGGCTTATGTGGAAAGGGCTTTTCTTAAAAGCCAAGGTGGAATTTTGTTTCATCGAAAAAGGACCTCCGGTGATGAAGATATTAAAGTTTAAAGTTTAAGTTTAAATTAATGGAGGGCCGACCTATGTGCAATTAATGGAGGTTGGCATATATATTTTATATATATATATATGTAAAGGTTTCAATTTATTTCGGAAAGGGGGCATATTATATATCGTCGAAAAGCTTATTTCGAGGGCTATTTGACTAACTTATTTAGAAGGAGAAATAAGGTGTGTGTAAAGAGATATTTCTGATTTTGCAAAGGGGTTCCAAAAGTGAAGTTTGCCTTGTTCTTTTTCAAGAGGATTAATTCTTTCATGAGGTGACAAGGTATGCAATATTGTGATTTATTTTATTTTATGGTATAAGTGGTTTTGGGAGTGAAAAGGTTATGCAATGTTTTGATTTATTTTATTTTATGGTACAAGTGGTTTTAGGAGAGATAAGGAAGTTGTGCAATTAAAGGCCTTGGTGATGATTATTGAAAAGTGGAGTAATGTTGATTATTTTGTGATCTACTAACCCTTGTGAAGATTGGCAAAAGAATTTTGTGATTGTGGCAGATTTACAAAGAGGTTTTTTCATCTTCATAAAAGGTATGGGCACATTCTCCTATTGATTATTTATGGTGGTTGATTTCTGAAATATCATTGGAGGGAAAAGGATTGTTTGTGGTTTCCTTTTCGAAAGTGGTTGGTTGAATGCTTCAAGGTTTTCTGAATTGAGAGTTGTGTCTAAACCTTGTTTTATAAGCATAGTTGTTGAAGCCCATTGGTTGTGAAAGAACTTGAGTTAGAAAAGAACATGAGTATCATTGTTATGTGAGATTTGTGGTTGAGCATTGTTGGAAACATTTGAGTTGGTTGATACATACTTGGACTAGGGTTGTGTGAGAAAGAGTTGTCCCTTGTGATGATTGGTTGAGTTGAGTTGATTGAGCCTAGTCAAGTGATGTGTGAAGTGATTGTTCAAGTTCTATGAAACAAACTATTCCATCATTCTATGTTGAGTTGAGATTAAGGTTAGAACATATTGAGTCTCTAACAATTCTCTTTATGGTTCTATAAGACTTGAATTGAGTTGAGGTTGATTTGAGTTGAGAGTGAGATTAGAACATATTGAGTCTCTAACAATTCTCTTTATGCTTCTATGAGTTGATTTGAGTTGAGTTGAGATTGATTTGAGTTGAGAGTGAGTTTAGAACATATTGAGTCTCTAACAATTCTCTTTATGCTTCTATGAGTTGAGTTGAGATTGATTTGGGTTGAGAGTGAGATTAGAACATATTGAGTCTCTAACAATTCTCTTTATGCTTCTATGAAGTTAATTTGAGTTGAGATTGCCATTCATTGTTGAGTTCATTTTGAGTACTACTTGAGCATGATTGATTGAGCCTTTGAGAAGGCCTTTGGGACAGATTTGAGGACAGTGTTGGGACAGATTTGAGGACAATTTTGGACAAGTTCTTAAGATTGTTGAGCAGATTTGGGCAAGTTCTTGGTGAGCTTGCTAGAGAAATTTGGGCAAGTACTAGAGAGCTGAGAAAATTTGGGCAAGTTCTTGGTGAGCTTGCTAGAGCATATTTGGGCAAGTTCTTGGTGAGCTTGCTAGCATATATTTGACAAGTTCTGTGTGAGCTTGTTAAGCAGGTTTTGTGTGAGCCTATTGAGCAGGTTCTTAGTGAGCCTATTGATAGAGCTTTGGAGGTGACAGAGTACAGAGGATAGAGTCTCAGTGGATAGAGATCCAATAGCCAACATAGTTGAAGACAGATCTGAGTGAGGAGTCTTCAAGTGGAGAGAGGTCCACCGATTAGTGCAATAGAGAGACAGAGTCTTCTAGAAGATCACATAGCCAGAGCAGAAGGGGAAAGAGTTCTCCTGTGGAAGAGATCCATGAACTTGAGATTAGGGGATCAACATCTCCTTTGGATAGAGATCCATAAACATTGTAATTGGGAGTGATTCCCAAAGAGATTGATTGAGAAAGTTTTAGTAAAATATTTTCTCCGTGGAGTAGCCCACATTGGGTGAACCACGTAAATTGTGGTGTCTCTATTGTGTATGGTTTTTGTGCATTGCTTTGATTACTGCTATTGATATTGCTATCTTTACACAACATAATATTGAATTGGAAGAAAAAGTAAAAAGTGGTCTTATACTGTTCACCCCCCCTCTCAATATAAGCTTGTGTTCTTCAGCTTGGTTGATTTTGGCTAGAAGGGGAGGTAGCAAGATTGGAAAGGAGTAGCACATCAATGGGACATTGTTCGAGCCTTATTTTTAGGTAGTCTCCAAATCTTTTATTTTTGGAGTAATTCAATTGGTGCATTGTTTGTTTGACCTATTGTTACTCAATAATTTAGCCTCACTTTGGTTTGGTTGTTCTTAAACCATCTTGTTTTCATAGTCTCTTCTCTTTGGTATTAGTTCCTTTGCTTTGTTGAAATGCTCATCTTTATGGCATTATTTCTTTAGCTAGAATTTTCCTTACTTAGGCCTGAGTATGTTGAGACTTGCTTAAGTCTTCCATTACCTTCTTTCTTCTTGGGAAGTGTACAGCTAGTGCATTGCTCTATTTTCTTGTGATATAATTCTTTGTTTACTTGTGAGATTGTTTCCTTTTTTCCTATGTGATCATTTCCTACTTGCTTGTGAAAGTGGTCCTTGTTTGGCTTTATGAGTTTATCCCTGGCTAGTGCCTCGAGAGACATCCCTACAGTCACCATTAAGGTACGTACCTAGTTGTTCCTTCAACAACATAGGTAGATTATTATGCATGGTTTATCATGGCTCTCTTAGACTAAGGGTAGGTCCTTTATCTTGAAATCAAATTTATGTTTTATTTTGAGTTGCATGCATGTATGGTCTTTTTGTAAGAGAGCTTGATTTTTGTGTTATATCCTAAGGTTTGTGAGACTTTTAATAAAGTGCTTTGATAGTATTTGATTAATAAAGTGCTTTGATAGTATTTTATTAATAAAGTGCTTTGATAGTATTTGATTAATAAAGTACTTTGATAGTATTTTGTTCAATAAAGTACTTTGATGGTATTTTTATTAATAAAGTGCTTTGATATTATCTTGTTAATAAAGTATTTGGATAATATTTTATTTAATTATCTTAATAATATCTTGTGTTAAAAGGTACTTTAATAATATCTTGCTTTAGTATAGCTTTTTAAGAATTAGTGTCTTGAGCTATTTGATTTGAGAAATGAACCTTAAGAGTAATTTATTAGTTGTTATTCTTAATGTATTTGATGAGTGGTTACTTTTGGGTTTTGAAAGAGAAACCATTATAATGATTCCTAAGATCTAGGTGGATTAAGGGATCATTATAAAGATAAGTATGGGATTCTCTTTTATAATATGATTTATTGTATGTTGGTTTTGAAAGAGAAACTATTATAATGATTCCTGAGACTTTTGTAGGTTAAGGGATCATTATAAAGAGAAGTATGGGATTATTTTTTATATATGGTATATTGTATGTTGGTTTTGAAAGAGAAACTATTATAATGATTCTTGAGACTTTTGTAGGTTAAGGGATCATTATAAAGAGAATTATGGGATTCTCTTTTATATATGGTATTCTATATGTTGGTTTTGAAAGAGAAGCCATTATAATGATTCTTGAGACTTGTGTGAGTTAAAGGATAATTATAAAGAGAAGTATGGGATTCTATTCATGTTTTATTGTTCTTATTATGTTTTATGCATGGTTTTTTGCATAGTAGAAAAGGCATGATTAAATTTGCATTACATTTAAAGTTGTGATCCCTAAGTATCTTCTATAAGTCATGGGTGGAGTCCCTATTAAGAGGATATTGCAGATCTTTAGAAGGCTTGGAGATCCTTGGGAAATGGCTTCATAAGCTCTAGAAATGTTTAGCTATTGAAAATAATCAAAGGCTATGTAAAGGAATGCTTTGTTCAAAAAGTTTTGTAAACTTGATTATTGTACAAATTAAAATATGTTGTTTTAATGATGTTATGGGTTTTGTACTTTAAGGTGTGTTTAGAAATATTTGTCATGGATAGATAGTAATGATTAATTTCAATTGCTATAATGCATTGTTATGATAATTGGATCTCTTGTGTTAAAGGATGTATGTTAGAAAAAAGGATCCTTGAAGTTTTATGATAAGCATTTGTATTATGTGCAATTTGGCTTTGTTTCAAGATGAATCTTTATTATCAATTGTAGCATGTTGGATTATAAAGTTGCTTTCATATTATGTAATATGTAATGATTTATTTTAGAATTATGTTTCAATGCAAGTTTTGTTACCTTGGAAATGGGTGTATATAAATATGCTTGTAAATCAAAACATAGTAAATCCCAATCCTGGGAGGAGTTGCATGGATGCAATAACTAGGTAAATATGAGTATTATAAGGAGTTGCAAGGATGCAATAACTAAGAACTCATAAAATTAGGAGTCATGTGAATACAATAGCTAGGTATATTGTGAATATTTGCACCTTGACTAAGTAGGATAGGGTGTATCCCACCTAGAATTTTGTGGAACCAATCACAAGTTAGTATGGTGATCCCTTGAATGTGCAGGACTAGGTGATCATGTTAGTTTATAATGAAGTGGTAACGACCTTATTTATCCCATGGAGGTGTGATAGCTAAGAATTAAGGCTCTGTAATTTATTAACCTACCTAGATGGAATTAGAGTCTGGTTAGGGAAAAAGCATTCCCCTTTAAGTGTTATGGACCTTAAAGGATAATCCCTACATCATGGTCACTTGGCCCTATGCCATTGAGGGTATGGGAAAGGTGAGGGGACCACTTTTGGTGTCCTTAAATATGTAGGTTTAGTAAGGTGAACCCAAAAAAAATATAGGATTTGACCACTCCTATCCACTGAGTGTCATCTGCAGTGACTAGAAACTCAAATATGTTGAACACTTGAATGTTGAGATATATAAAAAGAAAAATATTCTCCTTGCAAACCTTTGCTTGTAATAATTCTTTTCAAAAAAAATATGTTGGTAGATTTGGGTTGTTATAGGCATAATGAATGGTGGATGAGGTACAACCTTAGAATATCATATGGAGGCCATGATACCAACACCCAAAATAGGATTAGGATGGAGTGGAGCTAGATTTAATCTAATAGAGTCAATGGTTGATCACTAACTAAGATGAGTGATATTTGTATATATTTTATAGAGTGTAGAGGTAGTTTAGTTTTGTGTAATAGTAGCTAGAGGTAAGAGAATATTGGTACTAATGGATGGCCATGGTTGGGACTAGAGTGGATGGATGACCTAATACCACTAGATTCGTAGAGGAGAATAGGGGTGAACCATAATTTATTGAGCCTAGGGTAGATGATGTCAAGTGGATTTAGGGTACTAGCATTGGTACCATGAAATACTTCCAACATAGATTTTTCCAACAATACCTATCCAACACTAGCAAGTCATGAGCACAGATATGCAAAGGTTCTACAAATAGGCATATTACTACACCAATAAGAGGAGTAGAGAGTTAGGATAGCCAATATAGGGTGGGATTTCAAGTGATAGTCTCACCAAGTAGAGATGAGGATACAAATTTTGTCCCCATGGAGATAGATCTAGGGCTTAATGAGATGAAGAGGAAGACTAATAAAGTAGAGGAGAGGGATACCCTATAGGTTAAGGTGGTGAGCTTATAATATTAGCTAGATATAATAATCATCAAGAGGGATCGTATCCAAGAAGATCTAGTTTACAAGATAATTGAGCTAAGAGAATAATTGATCAAACAATAATTGAGCAAGACTAGCTTGTGATCAATTGGGATGTAGCCCAAATAGAGTTAGAGCGATTATGAGGATATATGGCCAAAATTGACCATAAGAGGCACTAGGATAGGATAGAGGGAATAAAATTAGGGATAGGTAGGTTGTATGATTAGGCCATTATGATCCTATGAGAGGAGATGGTGAGGGCATGATAGGAGGTACAATAAATAGGAGAGAAAGTGATCCATTATCATATTTTATACCATTAGACTATGCTATAGGGATAGAGAAATCCATCACCACCTTCCTATCACTCATAGAGTAGTACCTACATGAGGATACAAACAAGGATAATCTCACAATCTATGGATATACGACAACCATGACCACCTCCAATGGGAGTATGTAACGACCCTAAAAACAACAAACAAGAAAACACATAGAAAGAAAAAGAATTTTTATTTTTTGGAATAAGGAGAGGTATTCATAAATGCCTAACCATCCTTATATTAAATTAATGTTTAAAAAATACTTGAAGTTTATAAATAACTATAACTCATAATATTTCCCTCATGCAAGTCCATTCTATGTAGGCATATTTCATGTTATGCACATAACTCTATCAATATCGTCAATCCTTGATGATCTAGACTTATCACCTTTGATCATTAGAAGGTGTACATGCATATCCATACTCTATGCAAGCCATTATGCATGGGTATGTTTCGTGTACTGCAAGTTAAACTATCAATCTCATCTTTTGACAAGCTATCTTAAATCGGGTACAATATTCCATAAACCTAGTTACCATTATTCCTAAGGGGGTCTCAAGCCCTTAGGTTATCCTTTAAGTTCACCCTAGAAATTTCCACTAAATTCTATAAAATATTATTCAAGCATAAAAATACAAGATAGATCTAGTTACTAAATCTAACAACATATAACTCATCAAACAAGCAAGAGATAACTAGATATATAGAGCAATATTTAAAGGATAGACTTGAACTAGAAATAATTTAGATACATTCATAGCAAATCCAATAGAATATAAAGGTGCTTCTACCACATTAATAATTTATTACATAAGCATGTATGGTAAAACCTTCATACCCTTAAATAATAGATTACATCAATTTCATTAGGGAAATCTCCCCATAAATCTAGTCTATTTGTGCATAAGTAAACAAGATGTAAGTAGAGAGCAAACTGATGCATTGGTCCATCTATAACTTTGGTCCTCCCACTCTTCCATCGATCATTTGAGGATAGTATGGGATAAGGGCACTCATAGATCAGGAAAGGCATGCCTCTAAATGCATTTACTCATTTCATTTCCAAATTGCAACTATACAATCAATCAAGTAATCTAACCATCTATTGCATAGTTGATATCATAGAAACTACTTTTTTTATTTCCCCTCTCATCATCCTATGAGAGTCTTTCAACAATGCATCTAGATCATAGACTTTACTTGAAATAAATTACTCAACCCTTACTCAATAATTAAAGTCTCATACCCTTAATTTCCAAACAATATAGGTTCATATTTATTTGTAGAATCAAAGACTACTACTTTAATCTATAAATAAACCCTTTATTTCATTTCATAAATTAAAGACCTATACCTTTAATTTACAAAACAACCCAATTTCATATTTATTTATTAATTTAAAGTCAACTACTTCAATTCATAAATAAAGCTTTTCTTTCATTTCATAAATTAAAGACCCATACCTTTAATTTACAAAACAACCCAATTTCATATTTATTTATTAATTTAAAGTCAACTACTTCAATTCATAAATAAACCCTTTCTTTTTATTTCATAAAGACCCATACCTTTAATCTACAATACAAATTACTTACATATTTAATGAATCAAAGTCACCTAATTTAATCCATAAATAAATCATTTCTTCCTTATTAACTAAAGCACACAACTCTAATTAACAAGCTATTATAATATCTACCTTTCGTTAATTTAAAGCACACAACTTTAATTAACAAAACTTATTATAATCTTTACCTTTAGTTAATTTAAAGCACACAACTTTAATTAACAAAACTTATTATAAAATATTAAAAACCACGAGTCTCTTAACTAAAGATAACTCTTTACCCTAAATTAAAAAGGGTTTCCCTTTACTGAATTCTAAAGTTGAGGGACCTACTACAAAGACAAGGTGGACATCCTAGAGGTTGAATGACTCACCACCCCCACCCAAGATTCAATACCTGGTAGCTCCAAAGAAAGCTAAACAACCAGTGGTTGGTCAATGGGAGAGAGAGAGTGTGATATCACCCTGTGCCTTCATTCTCACAACACCAATGGATGACTTACCAATAGTGATTCCATCATGGCTAGATTAATCCACAATTATCTAATAGGTTTTAGCAACAACCTTAGGGTTATGGAAAAAGGGTTCTATAGTGAACACACATCCCAATGTACATGAGGTGACACAATGAAAACCTACCAATAGGAAGAGGAAAACTAAAGATGTTCAGGCATTCGCTAGCACATGATATCCCAAGATATAACAGGGTGGAGGTAACTACCATCCAAGAGATGTGATATCTCATAAATAATCCAACTTCCCATCCATACCAGTGAACACCAATAGGGTTTTTTGTTTACACAGTAAAGCATTCTTGGCTAAGCACCCAAAACTTAACCCAGTACTGTAGCAAAACCACCCTGGTGAGGTAACAATGGCTAAACAATCAAAGTCTAACATGGTGACAATACCATAATTTCTTGGACAGACTCAACTATCAACTAGATGTGCATAATATCCATAGACTTTGCTATGGCATTAATGTAATCACCCGATGAATCCAAAAGCAAAGAGAGTTTATAGACAAAGGAACTAGGGGTAGCAGCGTTCTAAGCAAAGTAAAAAAGGAGTTATAGTAACACAGTGAAACCAACCTGCTATCCTTTGCAATGGTATTCATTTTACTCATGAAGTTGTCCTTCATTAATGCTTCCTTCCTTTCACGTAGCTAGTTTGCTCTTCTTTTTCCTCTTAAAAAAATGGTGATTCCTTACTGCTATGTTTCTCCAGGTTTATATCTTTCTCCTTCATTGCCTAGTTCCATGAGTCTTCTTTCCTATGACTCCCTTCTTCAACCACCACCATAACTACCATTACTCCCCCTCCACATCCATTAGGTTGGAGGGGAGATACCCCCAACCCATATTTTCCAAGATATCACCATAATGGAGCCATCTCCTCACAATGGTTGAAAGCTTCATTTGATGAGCCCGATCGGATCCTGAAGGGTGGTTCCATTATCTATTTTTTAACCAAAAGTAGTTTGCCATTTTATTAAATGAATTCTTCATTATCATTAAGACAATAAAATATTTTCTATAAGTTTAATGAATTTCATTTATCATTCCAAATAGAATAGCTATTTGCTTATAATGGAGATTCTTTTATCACTTAATATGAAACAACTATTTAAATGAAATTCCTCTATTATAAAGCAATCTCTTTATCATTTTAAAATATATCAACTATTTATTTAAAATAAAATCTCTTTATCATTCTAAAATAAATCAACCTATTTATTTAAAATGAAATCTCTTTATCATTCTAAAATAAATCAACTATTTATTTAAAATGAAATATCTTTATCATTCTAAAATAAATCAACTATTTATTTAAAATGAAATCTCTTTATCATTCTAAAATAAAACATTTATGAATTTTAAATGAAACCTACTATCATTTAAAATAAAGCATTTACTTAATCTATTTTTTTGAGCAACACAAGGAGTTATGAAGACAACCAATCCATCCATACTTCCCAAATAATTGAGGCAAATAGTGTTGAAGTAAAAGAAAATCAAGCATGTGCAATAGAAAAAGAGGGGAATATTTCCATTAACCTAATCATCTATCTCAGCCTCTAAAATTTATGATAGCTACTAGGCTATCAATATGGGGCTCAAGGTGGATAGCTATTGACGATTATACCTAATCAAATGCATACCTATATGAAGGTATGCATTAATGTTACCTTTGAGTTGCCTTATCATCACTTCCCCAACCTCAAGTACCCTCGCCTTTGGTGGATGACTCAACTTCTTCCACCTATGAGCATACTTGATCCTACACATTGCCAATTTGTTAGTAGTATCATTCTCTTCAATATAAACTAGCATTGCATAGCTTCTTAATTTCACAAAACCAAGTATTAAAGCACCATCAAATTAATACATTATTTTCCATGTCACAACGTCCATCAGGGAGGGTCATGACAGAGGAGTGGGCAAGTCAACCTCATAGGCGTAAAGTGAGGATGATAGGTCAATTTTAAATTATAGCACACTTCCTAGGGTAGGGAGAGAGATGATGGCTAAGTATACCAATTTTAGATTATGGCACACCAGCTCATCAGATCTTATGTACACATTATTATGATATTAATGATAGAGATTTTGTTGGTTATTTTTATGATGGAAGAAATTGTATTGTAATTTTTTTACTATGGTTGATTTATGATATTGGGAGGTAATGAAGAGTAAGGAGATATGAAGAGAAATATATTGGAGAAAAATGCAAATTGGTCAAAAGAGATGCAAATCAGCCTAAAGGGATAAGAAGAGTTGCATAGTTGGTGTGACCAAGATCAGCATAGGTTGCATGGGACCAATGTGACCAAAACCAATGTAGACTTATGCAAAGGTGCCTAAGGATGATGACCAAAAGCATGATCAAGGAGAAATATAATAAAGAATTATATCTAGTAGGATGGAATCCTCATCCAAATTAGTCCAAAATATGAATTAATGCATAGTAAACTAGGAATGAAGAATTCCAATCTTGCATGATGTGGTGCTTAAGCAATGCAAAAAAAAGTGAGAAGATGAGAATTATGGTCTAATATGACCTAATAAAGTAGTATAAAATTATATACATTGGTTGATAAGTCCTATATAGTTGTATAGCATAGTATCTATGTGCAATGGTGCATGGCCAATTAAGGCTTGAGATGGTTAGTGGCCAATGAAGACATATATGAGCAATGAATGATTGAGGTATAAATGAGCAAATATGAGCAATGACCAGTTAAGATATATATGATAATATATGTATACAATATAGTAACTATGTACAATGGTCCATAATGAATGTCTAAGATGGTCAGTGGCTAGTGAAGGTCTATATGAGCAACAAAAAATTAAGGTCTTATAAAAAAAAAAGAGAAATGACCAATTAAGGTCTATATGAGCATATATGTATACAATATGGTAACCATGTACAATGGTCCATGGCCAATGAAGGTCTAATATGGTCAGTGGCCAATGAAGGCCTATATGAGCAACGACTAGTTAAATTATAAATCAATAAAAATAAGCAATGACTAGTTAAGGTCTAAATGAGCATATATGTATACAATATAGTAACTATATACAATGGTTTGTGGTTAGTGAAGGCCTAATATGGTTAATAACCAGTGAAGGTATACATGAGTAGTGACCAATTAATATCCTATAGAAAAAATGAGCAATGACTAGTTAAGGTATATATGAGCATATATGTATACAATATAGTAACTATGTACAATGGTCCATGGTCAGTGAAGCCCTATATGAGTAGTGACTATTCAAGGTTTAAATGAGAAAATATGAACAACAACCAGTTAAGGTATATATGAGTGTATATGTATACAATATAGTAACTATGTACAATGGTCCATGGCTAGTGAAGGCCTAATATGATCAACGATTAGTGAAGACCTATATGAGTAGTGACCAATTAAGGTCTTATAGAACAAAATGAGCAACAACTAGTTAAGGTCTATATAAAAAATGATCAATGACCAATTAAGGTCTTTGTGAGCATATATGTATATAATATAGTAACTATGTATAGTGGTTCATGGTCAGTGAAAGCCTAAGATGGTCAATGGATAGTGAAGGCTTATATGAGCAGTGACCGATTAATATCTTATAGAACATGTGCTACATATAGAATATTTAAAAATATTATATACAATAAGCAATGAAGTATGATCAACGATTGAGCGAGGATGGGAAAATATTCAAAAATATATATATTATGAAGAAAAATACAAGTAGAGATGCATGAGAAAAGAGAGAGAAGATAGAATCCAACCTATTCATAAGAGGTTATGTGAGAAGGGAGAGTGATATTATACACTAAATGAATCCGAGCAATTGGAATTCATCAATTACACTAGATATATATGTGTGGAGACACAAATCAATAATGGTACATGACAAGTTCCAACCTACTAGAATGCATAGAAGAAATATTGATATACCTCCAAGATATGCAGATTGAGGAGGCTATGCTAAAAAACCTATAAAAGAAGGCATGCCAAATACTTGGTATTCCCAACCCATATACCTTAGAGTCATAGGAAGCACCAAGGGTGATGATAAGAGGAGATTATGGAAAAAATAATGTTGAGGGATGAAGCACTAAGTATGCGAGATCAACAACCTTGGGGTATAACAAGCATAGCATAGTATGTATATTAAGGTCTAAATCTATAGATCACACACAACTTAGTTTTTATGGTCAATAGAATAAATTCATTGTGATAATGCAAAAGAGAAAATAAAATATGCTAGTAGGATATCTAGTAGCCTAGCATTAAGAAAAAATATACTAATGCCAAGAAATAAGCATATCCTAGCCTCATTCTCTTTTGGATCAAGAATAGGAGAAGGATGGAAAGTAGAAGCTTTCCAATGAACATCTTAATAGCTAAATATACTCACAAAATAACCATTGGCCTATCAAACACCAAAAATGGTGTTTGTTAGATATCTAGCTTGTCTTGCATTCATCCCTCGATAATCAAACAATTAACAAGGATTCAAGAAAGAGAAGAACATGAGAAGAGGAATCAATATATTATCCATTCATGTTATCTTAGTGTGCCTTGTTTTATTGATCAATATAGCATGTAAAGTTATCAATCAATAAAATATCAAAAATTATTATAGTTATCAAGGATAATCAATAGGTTAGTGGAAGAAGTAAAAGGTGAGCGAATGTATATCCCTTAATGCAATGAAGGAAAATACAAAAAACTTGTGCAGTTAAGGGATATACATGAGAAGAAAATAGAAGTGATCAAAGAGAATAAAAGGTGGATAGATGATCAAAAATTGTACCAATGGCTGATATGGAGGAAATAGAGGAAATAAAAAGAACATTGAATAATATAATAATTAAGATGGATATACCCAATCCAATGGATAGATGATTGAGCAGTACACGGATTTAATGATACACAAGTTGGTTTCTATCCCTAAGTCAAGTGTTGAACTTTATATCCCTACACTTTCAAGGGCCTATGAATAGGTGGGATAAAATAAATGTAAGCATGATGAATTTAAGGATAGGGGAGAAAAAAGGAAAGTTTTGTTAAAACTTGCAATATTGAATTCATGCTAGAAGATAAGGGAAGGAAAGAAGAAGGATGCATGGTAAGGAGTGATGACCTATAAAATAGAGTGATGTATTTTAGTTCATCATCTAAATACCAACACAAACATGATGAGTTAGATATATGTAGGAAACAAGACAATGGACCACGATCCACCACTTGATATGGTGGTCAATCAAGATAAAAGAGGAAAAAAAAAGAGTGGTAAAAAAATAAAGAAATAAAGGAGATTCTCAATCATCTCGCAAACAACTAGGAGAGGTGTCCTATTACATACAAAGGTAATAATAGGTTAAAATGCACCCATGCTCATCGACGGATGAAATAGGATCTCTCCCTTGATTGATTAGGAGTTGTCAAGAAGCAATAGTTGAAGGGGAGAAAATAAAGGTTTGGTGTATATCCCTTGACTTGATAAGATAAAAATTTATAAATTTACAAGGTCAAGGAATGTTGGGACTGAAACTTATGGGGTTATTTTATTGATACAAATGAGTTACATATATAGGCAAAAGGCTTATATGATAAACTAACAAGTGTCAAAATAGAGGCATAGATTCTAACATTCCCCCTTAAAGTGCACTATCCTAACTAAAGAAGAAACAAAACAAGTCAACATTAGGTAACATTTCCCCTTAATGTTGACTTCTCTAAAAGCAACCTATCATCCTCTCTTATTGCTGATTTGTTCTAGGCTCGTGCTCCTTGCACCTGGCTCTCCAACTGTGAATAATGCTAGATTCACTGTGTATACATCTTGGTCTGTTGCCTCAGGATCAACCACTTCCACGGGTCTGTTGCCACTGGGTCAGCCGTCTAAGTGCCTCGGGGTCATCATGGGTGCCTCAGGGTCAGCCACTTCTGGGTTTTTTGCCTTTACAGGTCATCCTCAGAGGATGTTGCCTCACGTAGGTCACTGACTAGATTCACCATAAATATCTAATCCCTCCTTATGGTGAACTCAATCTAGAAGGTGTCGATCTCTGCCAAAAATGCACCTTATTACAAAGGAAAAACGAGCCATATAAGAGTGTCGGTATCTGTCGAAAATGCACTCAATACAATAAAATGATCCAGAGATCCAAATATGAAGGAAAAGAAGAAAGAAGAAAATAAGAGAATCTTTTGAAGTGTCTTCGTCTGTAGTCTTCAGAAGTAGATCCAAAAAAAACCTCGGATAGAGTCTAGGGTGTCTATGTTTGTAGTCCCTAGAATAAGTGTCCTTATTGTAGTCACCTCATCTTATCAGAATGCATGGGTAACCAGCCGCTGCATCCGCCAAGTAGAAAGAGGCGAATACTAGGTACTAGGTTCACTTACAAGTACCTTGGGAGTGTCGGGTACAACCGAAAGTGCACTCTAAAGTAGAAAAACTTTGATGCTAAAAAACTCAATTGAAACAACCTCAAAATTACAATATGACACCACCATTGTGTCTGTCGCAGAAAAACATTTTCAAAGACTATAAATACCCTTATACTTGTATGTGAATGGGGCCTTCAACATGTGGAAAAAAAACAATATCATGCCTCTCTAGGAAGCAAAAATAAACCTCAGGAATAAAAAAATTCTCGGCATCGCACTCTGGCGGCATAAAAAAATAGTCTCTGTTTCCCTCATAGGGGAATTACATGGGCCATCAATCCTTTCACTTCCTCTTCCTATGTGGAAAAAATAGGCCAATTAAGTTTAGCCACTTTCACTATGTTTTAAAATATTTCCCTCCAAGCAAAATTACAATGGCCATGTGGCCCTCCACTCTCCATGTTTGTCTTACCCTTCCCACCATGTGCGTGGGACATAAATGCATGGCCCCCCCTCCCATTGTTTCATTAAAAATGAATACAATAATGTTTTTAAAGGCTATTCAAGCCTTCCCTCTCCTCGTGTGGGAGAAACACATTTAAAATGCAATAGTGGAGGGCAAAGTGTTGGCCATTAACATGTAAAGACAAAATACTTGCGGCCAATAAAGAAATAAAATCCATGTGGGGTCCACCTGTAGTGGGGTCGTTTGCAATGTGGTGGCACAGGGAGGGGTCACAAAAGCAAAATGCAGACTGCGACTCCGGTTGACATCCAGTGATCATGGTGTATTAGGTGCAAAAAATTAGTGCTCAGTCTCCACCCCTTCCACTGGCGCACCACAGATCATAAACTCCAATTTTTTTTTTAAGTAGTAGCTCCTCCATGCAAAAAACTCAACGAACACCCAATCATTTTTTTGTCGTTGAATTCGAGATGCTTTTGAACTTTGAGTTCCGAGAGAACGATCCCAGAACTTTTGTCTTGCTACTGATACCACATTTGCAAGCATGGATCGCTGTCAAAATTCACCCGCAACATCACAATGGCACCCCAGAATCCTACTGTGATTTCTTAGGAGTTCAATGGTGTGAGGCAAACAATCAGTATGTCACTGTATGAAAGTCCTCCCACTGCACCAACGATAGAGCTCTAACCCATGTTAACTCTGGCATCCCATCCTCCGGAGACTAAGAAAATAGCACATGCAAAATTACTGTGCTTGATGGACACCATTGATGGTGAATCCTCTGCCTTGAGGGCCTACTGGAATGTGTGCATGCAAATACTATTGGCATTCTTCCCGTTGAGCTCCACTGACTCCTTAATGTCTGCCTCCATTACCACCTCGACGAATGATGACACCACCACCGTTGCGTCCTCCATATCCCGCCTCCTGCCATAGATGAACATCTTTAGGCCTCACCGTTGGAACTTTGACAGCTTCAGGTCTGTCGAAACCGAATTGCATCCTGCATCTGAGGGAGATCCCGTACCGGGCGTCTGCATATCTCCAATGTCTGCTAGTAAAGGGTGTGTAGTTTTCATACTACGAAAATCAAACACGTGGAGAGAATAATATAGTCAATGGTACCCCTGATATTGTTGTTGGATTAGACTATGGACAGAAGCACACAATAAACGCTCCTCCAATGCATTTTATTGCATCCATCCCGTGACACACGCAGGTGAGGCAAATTTTTCTCGCAATGACGAAATAGAGTGAAGCATCAGATTGCCGATGAATTCAAAGCATTTGCAAAAAACTGTATGACCACTCTTCTTTGGTGTGTGCAACCTCTTATGTTTCTCCGGATGTCGCATCAAAACATAAATCATATGATGGATGGGTGATATCAGTGATTGCAAATATTGTTTCTTTGGCTAAACAATGAAAAAATGTGGCCCCTTCAATGCCAAATTCCTTCTACAGACAGGAAATCTTCAACAATAATTAGGATCATGTGCAGGTGCAAGTTAGCAAATCGTCTCCATTAATTTTTGAATCTGATGATTTCCTGTCATAATTTAAAGGCTTAAGATAAAGCCAACAACTTACATGCATCTTTGATGATGATCGAGAAATCATCCCATAACAACCTATCAGAATGCCCGATCCGAATGCACACTAGTCCTCCTGTAATGGGTAGATATGTGTGAATTGTCTCCACGCTTCTGCTGCACCCCCGTGCTGACGTCGTCCATGTTTCACAGTCTGGCGAGAACAAGCTGGTCCTGACAGGTGACTAGTAAATTAAAATTAAAATCTAGCTCAATGCACTCTGCCTCCACAAGGTGTTCGACTGCTCCAAACTGAACACCCACTGTCAGTCACCTCCAAGTGGCATCTGGAAACAACTACATGGGAAAATTGAAACTCTTGGATCTGCTGGAACCTTAGCTTGGCTTGCTCCGTCGAGGAAGGGAACTTAGACCATTTGTCAAGATGGCATTTTATTGCCAGTTTTCATAAAGAACACCGTACGAATCCATCTCCGTATGCCCTCCAAGCTTTCGCTACGTAAATCTTTGAAATCTTTGAGATCTAAAAAAAACATTCGAAGCCTGACTAATATTCACCAATCACGTACAACAGCAGCATTCCAAGACTCGAAGCTCATCAAAACAAGACTTAAAGTTCATCAAATAGCCACGCAAATCTGCAAAGGATTGAACAGCAGTTCGTAGAAAATATGGATGTGGCTGTGCAGACAGAAGACAACATTACTCCTCGCTGCTGAAACTCTGAAGCAGCAGCAAAGATATCAAAGTTTCCATCAGGTGATGTATTTTTTGCTCTGCAACTACCATAGCAGCAAACGTTGATGGAAAACAGAAAGCTGGATATACACTACAGTGAGCAGATCTGAAGGAGGTGTATTGCAACTACACAAAAAAAAATTCAAAATATAGCGAATACAACAAAATCGGGGGATGAGATCAGCAAATCCATTTCACAATATAGACATTTTTATTTGGGTCTTCACTACCAAACTGGTGTGGGCAGAATGGGTCATGGTTGCCTACAAACTCATAGAGACTTCGGCAACACTCATAGCAAATGAAGGCAGTAGTCCACCTATACTTCCCCAATAACTTTGTCTTAAAAAAAAATTAGCACCCATTAATCTTCCAACTTCTGGTTTTTGATCCATCCAAGGATGGAGAGCATACTCCCTAGTTTTCAAAAAAATGGAGGAGCTAAAAAATGAGGGGAGGAGGGAGGATTTCCATGAGGGAAATCCCCCCTCAAGGGTTTTCACAGGGCAGGGAAAGCCTGCTCTGATACCAAATGTTGGGACTGAAACTTATGGGATTATTTTATTGATACAAATGAGTTACATATATAGGCAGAAGGCCTATATGATAAACTGACAAGTGTCAAAACAGAGGCATAGTGCACTTTAATTCTAACAAGGAATATATGAGTGATAAATTTGGATGTTGTTATTGATTGAAGAATGTAGTGATCTATTTGGTGTCATCATCCCAGGATAAATGTAAATGCAATTAATTACATACATATAAGGCAAAAAATTATTAGTTGTGATCCACCACTCGATGTAGCAAGCCATCAACAAGAGGGATTAAAATGTAGTCAAGTGATGATAAGAAAGAGGAATTATTTGAATTATGTATAGGTTTGGCTATTCATTGGATGCACACCCAAGGGCCAAATGCCAAGGGGAGATGGTGGATCCACTAGCCACTGAAATTCTGGTATTATATAGATGAATGTCCTAACCAAGATCATCATTTGACATCATCATAAAATCTATGAATCCCGGTATAGGTGGGTGTCTATGAAAATGTCCTAACTATAGGTCCTATTAAGGGGATAGAAATAAGATGGTGCTCCATATCTCATGGCACCATAGAAATACAAGATAAAACAATCTTTCTGATAATTGTGTTGGTGATAGTCAAAGTGATTTAGGATAAAGAGAGAGAGAGAGAGAGAGAGAGAGAGAGAGAGAGAGATATTTCATATCATATTTTAATGAAGCGAAGAGGTGAAAGCTACCATGAATATAGGGTTGCAAGTCTATGGTCATAAAAAAACTTAGAGGTGAAGGATATCTATGAATATTTAAAGGTGCAAATGTGCATGAAAATATGGTATGACCTACCCTTTCAATATGCTTTTTATGATCATGGTGATAAAATCTTAAAATAAAGTAAGAAAGGATAAGGGAATAAAATAAAGATACATAAAAGAGAAAAATGTGTCAGTTGACAAATGGGAGCAAACATGCTTATGTAAAACAATAAAATAAATTAGTCCTACTAGCATAAAATTACCCATATATGTATGCAAATGGGGTAATCATAGCATCTTGATGGGTAACAAAAAAAGTAAGCCAATATCCTAAGGGTGGGGACCCACTAAGTGTTAGTGATCTAGTGCAAGTGCAATACATATGAGCTAACCTGACTAGTTTCCATAATTTCCTCAATGTGAAGTCCCCTAAATTATATATGAGCAAGCAAGTTATGCATATATGGAAATCAAATGACATAAGATATATTGAGTAGAGATAAAATTTCATGACAAGAAAATATGAAAAGAAAATATGTCAAGCAATCCATGCCATGAATTTCAAATAGTCATGCATATATGATAGACAAACATGCAAGATGATCAAATATTAGATTCAATTTGGCATAAAGGATCTTTGAGAATCTGGTAGAAGAAGCAAATGGATTAAGACAAGATTAATAAGAACTGGTTCTTTGGATATTGTGGAGACTTGAAGAATTAATTAAGACATTAAAAAGGTGATGGTATTATAACTGGTGATTGTTTGTTAAATATCATATCATCAAGACCTTAGTACCTTCTCCAAATTCTAAAATATCAAGAGAAGACCATTATGCAAGTAAGAAATCACACAATTATACATAATATCTTTTGAGGTGCATAATATTCATGAGTTATTTAATATCTTTCCCACTTAAGGTGGAAATACAATAGGCTTTAGAGCCAAACTTAGCCATCATGATAAAGGGACATAATCAATTAGGCTCAAACTTACCTTTCAAATTGGTTTGAGCATTAGTGTTTTTTTAATTTTCTTTCAAGACTAGGTCTTTGAATTCAAAAGAATGACCATGTACCTTTTTAGTGTAGGAATGCCTAATCTTATTTTGATAGGCTCAAATATGCTCTAGGGAATTAATGCACTTTTCATAAAGCAACTCTAATTGAGTTAAATGAGCTATGCAATATTTGTTGCCAACTAAAGTGTCTCACAACAAGATACTCAAAGAGGGAATTTTAATTTTGAAAGAGAAGACAACTTTGTTCCCATATACTAATACATACAAGGTTGTCCTTGTTGGCATACTTACACTTGTACAATAAGCCCATAAAGTGGGCTAAATATAAAGGCAAAAATCATGGCCAAT
This sequence comes from Wollemia nobilis, assembly GCA_028583015.1. Classification (NCBI taxonomy): domain Eukaryota; kingdom Viridiplantae; phylum Streptophyta; class Pinopsida; order Araucariales; family Araucariaceae; genus Wollemia; species Wollemia nobilis. The sequence continues at coordinate 21,143,520 of JAQPPZ010000521.1, forward strand.
CTTATTGACCAGCTTCTTAAGGATTCTAAATAATGTTTCATTAGATGCTTCTATTTTGGCCATTTCCTTGAAAATAATGAGTAGACCATTTATGTTGAATTTTATATTTAGCATAAAATTTACTAACATATTTATTCTTAAAAAAAATTTCATTATTAGATATAGTATATGGGATCTCATATTTTTTTTGGTCGGTTAAATATATGAGATATATATTAAAAGGGGTTTTGACAGGAACCCAAAACCTGATTACAAAAGAAAAATTCCAATCCACATAGAGTCCAACCAAACCCAATGAGAAATTACAAAGCCAAAACGTGAGGCGAGCCTTAATAATCCATTGAAAAGCCAACCAAAGCCAAAAAAAACTATTATAATCAAAATTGAGGTGAACCCCATGTTTAACGAAACTAAAAGCAACACCAACCAGAGCTGAGAACAGAAAACAACATAACAGAGATCCACAACCAAAACATAAATTGAACTACAACAAAAAAATTAAGGACCAGTAACATGGGAGGCATTTTGAATGATGCTGACTTGCTCCACGCCAGGAGGGAGAGGCACTAAAACAAAAAGAGCTCTATATTTTTTAATAATAGGAAGAAGGAATTGAAGCAAGTCAGGATTCCATGTCATCAACTTGCTTAAGGACGTGGCATAATTTGCAATGGCATCAACAACTCTATTATTTTCATAGAATGTATGTTGGAAAATAATGTCTTGGAATTGGTTTCGCAAGATTTTAGCTTCATAAATATTAACAAAGGATTTGGTTAAGAATAAACTTGGAAACTTGAGCTCTAGTGATTGTGGATAGCAACATGGATTCTACCCACTTATTGAAAAATTTTATGGTTATAATGATGAATTTTGACCATAAAAATATATAATCTTCCCAATGATGTCAATATCCCATATGGGTAAGGTCTAAGGGGAATAAATGCCTTAGTGATTTTGTGAGTGTGCATGAATAATATTATCATGACATTGATACTTATCACAATTTCGAACATAGTCACATGCATCCTTTTTCATGGAAGGCCAAAAATACCCCATTTGGAGGATCTTCTTAGAAATAGTATTGCCACTAAAATTACCACCACATGAATCTTAATGAGCTTCTTGAAGGCCTAACTTGGATTTGTCAAGATCTAGGCATCATAAAATAATGCCACCGAAATATCGAAAGTATAGGATATCACCAATGATTATAAATATATAAGCTCTTTTACAAAGTAAATTTTTTTTCTTATAATCTAATCCTTTAGGTTATGCCATATTTTAATAATACAATTATGTCTTTATATCAAGTCTTGGATGAAATAGAAGAAGCTTTTATGGCAAACATATCTAAAGGAAACTGAATAGAGCTATATTATGTGGGTTCTTGAAGTTGGTGAATTCTAATGGTAGCATGATCATCCTCTAATTCTAAAGGGATAAGGGATGTAGTTGAGGATATAGCACCCACATGGTGATTGGAATATTAAGGGATGGATTCAATGGTTACCTTATCAAAGGCTAACATAAGCTTTGCAATAATGTCTTTATAAGGTTTTAACTTTTCATATTTGATATGATATACGCCATTAACTTGGTTAACCAAAAGTTGAGAATTTTCAAAGACAAAGAGGTTATTTAATTTCAAGGCTATGGTAGCACAGATTCCCAAGATGGGGGCTTTGTATTTTTTGGTGTTGTTAGTATAAAAAATACAACTTAAAAGAAAGAGGAATCAATTGTATTTGAGGGGCAACTAGAATGATTATGGTCCCTATGCCCTTCAAGAAACAAGCACCTTCAAAGTATAGGTTCTAGGAATATTGAAATTTTTTTAATAGCATATGGAATTTCAATCACTAAGGTATGAGTTGACTCTAAATGTGCTACGACTAATTGATCATTAATCACCTAACCCTTAATGGCTTTCTAACTAATAAAAGTTAAATAAAACTCACTAAAGGCAATGACCCATTTGGTAGTCCACCCTGAAAGATGAGGTTGGACATTAAATATAAAAGGGGGTCAACCTTCACAATAATAAAGGTTTTATGGCTAAGCATATAATTTTGTAATTTTTAATATGGGAACGCTACTGTGAGATAAAGGTTTTTAAAGGAGTGTAATGGGTTTCATAGCTAATAAGGGTCTTACTAATATAGTAAATTGCTCTTTCATTATTTTTATAACCATCTTGGGCTAACATAGATCCTAAGGATTAAGTTTTAGTAGTGACATAGATATGATGGCTTTTAATCCAAATTATCTTTAGGTCCCAATATTCTAGATCTAGAGTAGACTCAAAAATAAGAGCAATCAATATATAAGATGGCCAACATAATTAATTATAATATTCATAAAAATGAAAAATATAAATGGCTAAAATCATTCATGAAATAACATGAAGAATACTTACAATATACTTTCTCAAAATATACATACAAGCTTCAATACTCATGCTCAACTGTTTCATACATTTTCCAAATATATTTCATGGAGATTTATCTTCATTATATAACCTTAGAAAGGTGACCCTTCAATACTTGACTATTGCACTCCTCACATATTCGAGAGTTGGAACCTTTCCTATTCTTTATAAAAGACAAGCCTCAGATGTCCTTTGGTTTATCATCTTGCCACATGTATACATGAATCTTTTTTTTTTTAAGCGAAAAACCCCTTACGGAGCCACCTTGGTCTGAGAGACCATGAACAAGGGGTTCTACACCATCAAAGTCACCCGAGGGTCGCACCCGACCCTGCCCGCACCAACATTATCAATTGGATTTTAGATACCCAATTCAGCTTTTTGGTAGGGTGGAGATTTGAACCTGGGACCTCCCTTGGAGGATTGCCCTCTCCTCTCCAACTCACCTACAACACCTGGGTGTATACATGACTCTTGAATCTCTATTTACTTGCACAGTTAACTCTATGACACTTACACATTTCTACATGCACACGTAATACATGATACTTGTGCACCTTCTCACATTAATTAATTACATGACACTTGTGCACTTTTTCACTTTACATAATTGCAAACTTAATTACATGACACTTGTGCATATCCTACACATAAACACTTACATAAAGGGGAAATATAAATCACACTCCTAAACTATAGACTCAAACCTTAATCTAATATTTGTATCATAGGTACCATGGGGAACATTAGCATGTACCAAATAATTTATATTCTCCAACAAGATCAATAAAGGTTTGGTTGGTTTAGGTGCTATGAGGATAGGAGGGGATATGAGATATTTCTTTAGATCTTAAAAAGCTTTTTAACACTCATCATACCACCTACATTCTACAGTATTAAGAAGGAGCTTAAATAAGGGTTGACATTTATAGGCTAATTGAGATAATAAATGCTTAATGGCTTGAAGCTTTCCTTGTAGGCTATGCAATTCAATCAAACTATATGGAGGCATATTTGTAATGGTCAATATCTTGGATAGATTGACTTTAATGTCTGCTATATTTTTAGCTAGATTAATCATAAGTCTCAATATTTAAATAAAAATATTATTAATAGAAAATACATATGAAGGCTCAATCATATCATAATATAAATGTAAATGAATATAACATTCGTGAAATATAATAATATCAATCAAAAATATACCCACAATATTAGGTCCGAGGTGTAGACCAATTGGTTCATCCAAACCCCATAAGGGGGTGGAGGTCCAAGGTTCAAATCTCGGGCCTTGTCGGACTGAACACTTGTCTCTTTCCTGGTGCTTTCAGCGGCATAAAAGGTTTAAAATTATTGTGGCATGGTAGTTATAGGGGCGGATTGCACGAAGATCTGTGTGGTGGCTTTCAGGGCGGACATCGCAAAATACTATGGTGGCCATAAAAGCCGGACAGCCTGCCCGGATTCGTGGCCGCTACCAATTCCACCATGTTAATATATATATATATATATATATATATATATATATTCCCACAATATTATTTATGAATCAAATATACAAGAGCTTTATTATCTAAATCAATGCTTGATACATTTCTTTATACAATACATGGAGCTTTATCTCCATAATATAACCATAGAATGTGACTCTTAAATACTTAAATATTTCTCTCCTAATATATTTGGGAGAAGCATCCTTTCATATTCCACACATAAGACACACCTCTCATGTCTCTTGACTTCACATCTTACCACATACATGTGACTTTTCACTAACCTATATGACACATTGTACACATTTTCACACTCTCTCACTCTAAACACTTGCAAATACATGATACTTGTACTCATCCTACACATAGACACATACTTTAGGGAAAATATAAATAACACACCCTAATATAATATTTACATATGTACAAAGGTACAATAGGGGTACATTAGCATGTACCAAATAATGTAATACTCCAACAATGCCTCTTCTACACACAATGAAACATAATATTTTACCATATGTGACTCCAAAGATACACTTAGAGGGCTTACAAAAAACCTTGTATTCTCTTAATCATTCAAATATACACCTTATATCTTGTGCATAATTTTTATAATTAATGGAGCAACCAAGGAGGTTGTCCACATAGTCTTCCATAATATCATGCATTAAGTCATGAAATATATATTTCATAGCCCTTTGATAGGTGGAACCTACGTTATTTAAACCAAAAGGTATGAATTGATAGAAAAAGGTGCCCCAAGGGGTAATGAAAGTGGTTTTAGCTTGGTCTTCAAGAACAATTTTGATTTTATTAGATCCTAAAAATCCATCCATCAGGGATATCATTCCACATCTAGTAGTGAAATATACAATCATGTCAATATTATGTAAAGTAAAATCATTTTTAGGACATGCCTCGTTAATAGCTCAAAATTTAGTACATATTCTAACCATGCCTTCTTTCTTAGAAATAGGCACGATGTTGGAAATCCAATGAGAATAGTTGATAGCTTTAATGAAGTTGACATCAAGAAGTTTTTGGATTTCTTCTTTAACTAACAAGAAAATTTTAGGGTGCATTTTTCTAAATTTTTGTTTAACAAGTTTGGAATTTGGGAAAACCACCAAATGATACATAACTAGGGAGGGATCTAGCCCGATCATATTAGCATATGAGCAGGCAAATATATATTGAAATTTATTTAATAAATTAGTTAATTGTTCTTGCTTTGTTGTAGTGAGAGCTTGTCGTAATTTAAAAATTTTAGGATTATCTAAGGTTCCAATGTTTATATCTATGGTTTCTTCAATAAGAATATGTGATTCATATTCATATTGAGGAGCGAGTAGAACCCATAAATGTTCTAGATATTCTGAATTAAGAGAGATTTGATCATCTTATTTAATTTTAATAGATTCAATATGTGTTATACAAGGGACAAAATAATAAAATAATTCATTAATTTGAAGGATATCTTCATGAGGCATATCTCAAAAAATATCTACCTCAACATATTCACCTTGGGTCACAATTAATTTAGGATGAACTATTGTGATTAAATTGATGTCACAAAATATTGTTACATATGGAAAAGCGGGTTCTTCATCTTGATCACTTCTAATGGTTCTTTAATTCCTTGTCCTTGGGAGCCCAGGAATTTTCCTTGATATCCCATATTAGTGATAATTTGTTTAGGTAGAGGATAATATTTAGATTAATAATATGTAGAAAATTGTTTTTCAATGGGACATGTATTACTACCACTATTCTTTTCTTCATAGGAAGTTCTCATGTAAGTAAATGTGCACATACTGATATGTATTGCTTCACATTTTTATGAGGTAATCCTAGACTTCTAGGTGAAGGTAGTAGCATAGAAAGATATATAAAATATTTTTGATTAATTGTATTAGTTTGAGTAACTATATTTGAGGGATTACTTAATTGATATTTATCATTAATAGTTAGATTTTTAAGTTGTTTTGTTACTTGTGAAGAAAAAATGATGAAGTGGAAGAAGAAGAAAATCCATTTAAAGATGTAGATAGACAAAAATCTATTTTGGTTTGGTTGGCCTCAACCATAGTACTATATCAAAAAGTTTTAGGATCACCAAGAACCTAAATTATCTGGTTTTGATATTCATATTTAAGACATTGGTAAAAAAATCTAAGGGGTGGCCTTCATGGCATGAATCTAAGGGTGTCTAAGAAGAATATTATAAGAAGTTTGACTAGGGATCACATAGAAAAGAGTATTAAGAATTATTGACCCAAATTTTAGAGGTAAGGTTATATACCCACAAGATTCTTGGGATCCATTATTAAATGATCTTGTGATTATATTAGATTTTTCAAGATCTTATCCCATACCAAATTATTGGATGAATTGAAGGCTACAAAAATTTAAGGCAGATCCATTATCTACCAAAATTGTTTTGATAAATTTATCCCCTATGTAGCCTATAATGTAAAGAGGATATTATTCTTGCATGGTTGGAAGAGGGAGATCATCTTCATAAAAGGTTATAGTAGCATGATTTACTCCAAGAGATCCAACAACATTAGCAAGATTATTTGGTGGAAGATCTTGGGGTACTATTTGTTCACTTAATAATTTAATTAAAGTTTCTCTATGAATAGAAGTTTGAAGAAGTTCTAGAAGAGATATTTTAGCTAGAGTATTAGCAAGTTATTGTTTAATATCAAAAGATATTTTAAATTGAAGTTTACAAAACAAAGGTGGTTTATCATAATTAGAAAACTTTTTATTTTAAAGAATTAAATATGGTTGAGAAAATTGATTTGAATATGGGCTATTCTAAGGTTGCAGTTGTTGGTATGATTGAGATTAATATTATTGTTGTTGTCATTGTTATTGTCTAGTAGTGATAGATATCATTCCAATCATATTATGATATGGAGGTCGAAATTCATGATATGAAACTTGATTAGTTGTTTATTGACCGTGATTAGATAGAAGATTTTGAAATATCCCCATGTCTTGATTAGTGGAAGCAACTCATTCAGATCACCCAAAATAAGATGATCTTCATCCAATAAATCTTAGACAACATGTTTGAGTCTTTTACATTGATTTGTAGTATGTCATTCCACTCGATGATAATCACAATGTTGATTTGCATTACACCAATAAGCAGTGGTTTTAAGTTATCTAATTTTTGGAAGGTAAATCATTTTGGCTTCTAAAATTTGCTTAAGAATCAAATATAAAGGTTGATTAAGCTTAGTGAAATTTCTTTCAGGTTTTTGAGGTTTATTAATCACAAATTTTTGTAGAATACTTGTGTTAACATTATTATTTTGGCTATTAGCAGTGACACCATCACCTACAAAATATTTTTTTTATATTGAGATTTAGAGGGGTTTTCTTCTTCTTTCTTAATTTTTAGTTGTTCAATTTTTATAAGATAGCTTTCAACATGTCTTTCTAAATCAAGTGCTTGTTAATAAGTTGTAATGGTTTTGGAATCCAAGTCATATGATATTTGATCTTGAAAGTTGCTAATAAAAATATCCAACATATCTTTAGGAGGTGGTGTGTAATGTAACTTACCCATAAATCCTCTCCTTTTGGCCAAGAAATCCATGAAATTTTAATCCTTGGCTTGTTTAATTTGATACAAATCTTGGAGGTCAAATATTTTCTCTACATAAGCAGCAAAATGTTGGACAAACATCTCATCTAATTCTTTAAAAATTCTAAGAGAATGGCGGCGTATTTAATAATACCATTCTAATGCTACACCTCCAAGATTTTTGGGAATTTTTTTAATATTATAATATCATCATAAGCAATGTCATGACAAACGGTTTGAAATACTTCTATATGCTCAATTGGGTATTTTGTACCCTTATACGTTGGAAGTTGAGGTGTTGGAAAAATCTTAAGGTTTTGGAAAATTCTTAGGGTATGGTCGACATGTTACCATAGGATACAAATATTGGTTGCACATTTATTTATATGAGCAAGTGAAATTAGGTGCTTTATTAGTGTCAATTCATTGAGCAAGTTTTTTTACTAATGTTATCAGGTTTTGAATCTCGAGATTTGAATTACAAGGGTTGCAAAACCAAAGGTTTAGTTGTAGGTACATTTGCTCCAAAATTATTAGGGGTTGATTATATGTATTAGAAATGGGATTTTGAAATGGAATTTTATTCATATTTGAAGTGTTCATATTATTATGAGGAGAATAATATGTATTAGTTTGTTGAGGAATTGAAGTATTGTTTATAGAAGGTGTCATACAAGAGAAGTTATTAACATTAGGAAAAAGATAAATGAAATTATTAATATTATGAGGGATAAAAGAAAATATATTTTTAATGCTAGAAGGTATAGAAGCATTATTTGTTGGTGGAGATTGAGAGAAATCTCCTATATTTGTTGTTTTAGTTGTAGCATTAATATAATTAGGATTTGAAGTGTTAGAAGAAAATGGATTTACACTTGGGTTTATAGGAGGTTTATTAAATAGAGGATTATTATTTGATCTATGAAGAGACATGGAACTAGAATTTTAGAATTTTTTGAAGGTCCTCATTCAAAATGAATTTATTTTTCTAATATTTTTGTCATAGAATGTTTATTTTGTCTTAGAAAATTTATAATATGATTAAAATAGTCAAAGGTAAGTTGACTATAGGACCCTTCTATCGGATTAAGGGATTATGTGTTTTAAGGATCATCATCATCTTCAATATTTGGATTTTCTCTATCAATTTGTTTATTGTCATCCCATACAAGAGGCTTATTTGGATCTATGATTCTTTTTCACTATGAAGGTGAGGGGCCATGGTTTAAAGGAGTATGAAATTAATTAATCAATTAAATCTTGATTAAAGAAAGGTAGAAAAGCTATAAATATATATTTCAACTAGATAATATACCTTAGAAGGATCTCCTGATATACCTAAACTTGTCTGATAGACTTGCCCTTCTAGTATACCCATTGATGTTAGAAGTGACTTGGTTCCCTCAATATGTATGGTCATACATGAGAGAAAACCTTGAGGTAATAGACTATGAATGTTATAAGGATGAATCACACCTAGATGCATGAATCAATATTGATATACCATGACAACTTGAGGAGAAAATTATTGAATATTGATTAATGATCTAATCTATACAAACAAAATTAAGTGGTTTTTCATAAGTTTATATAGTTTTTTATCTTTTAGTTATGTGAATATTTTTGAAATTAGAATTTGTGTTTTATGTCAGATTCACCAAAATGTGAGAAGTGACCCATGAGCCCCCGATTGATCCACTAGGGCCAAAATCCTTGTGGGTGTATTTCAGACCTTGGATGTCGAGTCTTTCTCATGTGCAAAGGGGATTCACCATGAGTATTTTTAAATAACTACTCCAAATACTATTATTTCAGTGTCTATTTTCACAAACACCTAAGTTTAATGTCTATGGAAATAATTAATGCTAACTATACAAAATACCTAAGGTAAAATACATAAGACAAAATGTGCAACATACAAGAGTTATCCTAAATTATTCTTCTTTGAATGAATGTTATTCCTAAGTTTATGAGAAAGTAAACATTTTCATTTAAGGAAAGGTTTCAAGAGAATGAACATACAAATTAACCTAGATGTAAATATATATGCAAGTTACAATTTTTCCTAAGTTAATAGAGGAGATCAAGAAATTAAAATAACTAGAGCTAAGGGTTCTTTGATCCTTATTTGTTTTGTGTGCTTAAATTAGAAGATAAGAACTAAGCCTAATTTTCTTTATATTTGTTTTCTTTTTAGGTGAGGTTTACAAAAAATAAAGTTGTAAAATAGCAGACAATCCTTTAAAATGAAGATAACAATTAAAACCATAAAGAAGCTTAAATAAACCAGTTTATAAGATGAAATCATGCCCTGTCTAATTGAACCATTATCTACAATATTGTGTATCTCAAAGAGAAACCATGACATCATAAACCTATAATAATAGACAATAAAAACTTGGAAAATATTATGTTAGGTCTTGAGACCTACTAGAGCGGAGGAGACAAAGAGCTCCCTTGGTCAGAATTAGGCCCCAATATCTCCTTTAAAATACCAAAGTTACATAAGTGTAAAATAATCAATTTGTAGGATGGAATCATGCTAAGTAGTAAAGAGGAACAATTTAGACTAGATAATAGAGAAAAGTATAAGGATTATGTCATGGGCTAGTAAGAGAAACTAATACTAAACAAAAATGGCTTGCCAAGACAAGCCATGATCCTAAATGTAAATGGATTGTGATGACTTGGTTGGTGGTATAAGGATGTAGAGAGGTGGTGTTGGAATTAATATGCAATTTTACATAGCCAAGGGGGTTTTATGAATAGTAGAAAAACAAATTCCTTAAGTAGGTATTACAGATAAAATTGCATCCTCTAATTGGGAGGCACGATTTTATAATAGGGGATGAAAAGGAAAGGTTTTTAGGTAGAAAGCTAACATTTAAGTTGATAGTAGGTATCAAGGAGGAGACCTCAAGAATTATGGAAGAGGGGGTTGCTAAAGTTAGGAGTTATAGGTCATGCATATTTTGCCCCCAAGACTTTTGAGTTTAAAATTGTGCCTTCCAACTTTAGGCCATTATATTGATTGTATGATGTTGTTTATAAGGGTTAGGGATCAAGACAATGCTCATGATAAAATAAAATTAGGATCATATAATTAAAAGGGTCAATAATAAGATAATACACCATATATTGGTAAATAAACATGTATCTATCTCCCAACTCCCACTAGACACAAAATCATACCTTAATATTATAGGCCATAATTTTGACTCTATGGACCTAGTCATGGTAGGCTTGGGCCAAAAAAGGTTACCCTAGAATACTAAGTTAGGGAAATGGTCATGTTGAAGCTAAAACTACAGCTGCACAACACTTAGGAGTGAAATCAAAAATAAAATCATGCAATGATAAAAGAAAATAAAGGGTTAGTACCAAAATAGATCAACAACTAGCAAAAAGAAGGATAAAGGAGGATAAGACAACAAGCAAGAAGAGAATATTTCTATACTAGATAGCTAATACTAATCTCCCAATGGCTTCCCAAATATAGCTCCAAGAAAATATTTGAGTCACAAAAATTCTATAGTTTCACTATTTAAAAAATGTTTGTTGATAATGAGGGGTTGTATGGGAAGTTTCTTTTTGATAACAGGCTATGTGCCTTACCGGATGTAATGGCTTTGGTGGCATGTAGATTTTACATATATAGGATCCTTAGTAAGGATATGTTCATCAACAACCCTGGGCTGATTTTTGTAAAAGATTTTGGGTCAACCTGTAAAACTCGGTATTAATGCTATAGTATCTTATCTACCAAAAAAAAAAGGCTTGAATTTAAAGAAAATTTGGCTTGGAAGGAAGAGTAGAATTAATTACAAGGAGGGGGAGGTGGTTGAATTTTAAATCCATAAAAGCCAAGGAAGGTTACTGAGGGATTAAATTTTAGGAATGGGCATCCTCAAAGGATGGTGTCATAAATGACCTAAAATAATAAGGAGGATAGCGAATCCAATATTTGGAGTCTCTAGACTAGAAAAAAAATATTGGGCGTCTCTACACACTACAATTTAATAGATGTGACCATTAGGGGTCACTTTGGGTAGGGATAGATGGATCTTCAAAAATGAGTGAGAATGGCTCCAAAACAAGATCACGAGGTGTCTCAAATACCCTTAGTTTTGTTGCAAGGTGAAAACCTTAGAAAATAAGGGTTGAATGGATCAAAAATTGTATTTAGTAATATTTACTTGATCACTTAAGCATCTAGGGAAAATTGAATCATATGGATGGTTCAATTTTGGGTGTCTACATCAACTATAATGGTTAAAATATTTATCTAGGATTTGTATTTTTGTATAGCCTATTCTTTGTTAAGCATGTCAAGTACTTTCTACATCATCACTTATCTATATTAAATTTTTGTAGGTATCAACTTCTAATCAAGTGAGGTCGCTAACTTTGCTTTGTATGCCCTTGTGGTCAAAATTTGCTCCACTTATTTTCTCATCTAAGTGCATTGTGTGTTGGCTACATTAATGAACTTGAGCACCTAGGACAATAATAATATTTCCTTGGTTATGTAGTCCCAGTATACTTTGCAAACATCTTTTAATAGCTCTACAACCATGGTTGCTACTTAGCCCTACATTATTTATTTTCTCTTCTTCAATATTCTTTTTAAAAATGGATCTTTCCTTGTTTATTTGGGCCTCCTAGGTAGTGATTTGGTCAATGAGGCTTTGAAATTTGATCCTTTTTTGCATCTAGGAGAGTAGCTAGTGGTTGTAAATTCAATTGACTTTTGAGATGGTCTACATAATATTGAAGTGATTTGGCTTCCAACTAGAAGTTCTTGAGGATAATTTTTTTATTTTTGAGATTTTTCTCCCTCTTTGTCAATTTCCTCTCAAGTGATATGTAGGCATGGGTCATGAATTTTCCAGCCTACTCCATGAATTCTACCTTGTCCTTGGCCTAGACATATCTAAGGCTAAATACTATTGTTGATGCCTGGTAGTCTTGATCTTGAAATAGTCATGGTTAGTTTGAAAAAATACAATGTATTTTTCTAAGGATCATAATGACTCTTCATCCTCTTCATTTTGGGTTACTTAGATCTTTTGGCCTACTTTTTATAAGTATACTACAATGTTTGATTTTGAATCTATTGGAATCGTTGTAATACCTTGGGAGGAGGAGTTACCTATAATCTCATTGATTGCTTGTTAAAAAATTACAAGCAATGGTTTAAAGAATGGGATGGGTAGGGAGGATGGAATAGTGGATAGAAGCAAAAATTTTCCTTTTAGAAATATGGGTCGAGTAACAACAATTGGGGTGGTAAGACTAGAGGAAATGGATGTGATGATGGTAGGGGTTATGAATGGGGGTTTCACATGAATGGAGGTGATTTCCAAAATAATTGGACTAGTGGCTAATGTGGTTGTGATACTAGGAGAAGGAATGGAGGCCAATGGGACTAAAAGAATTGAAGAAATTGGACATATTTTCCTCATGTTTTCTTTCATGGTCACTAATTCAAAGACTCCCTCCATGAAAAAGGACAACACCTAAAAGAAAACTAGGAAAGGTCAGAAGGATTGAAAAAAGTCAAACAAGCTTCAAGATCGTATGGATGGAACTTGGGACACAATGCTCACCCTAAAATCCAAGCACAAAAGTCTCAAGGATGTATTTGAGCAAAAATCCCTTAAGTTCTCAACTAGCAGCATAGGCAAAGTCACATGGCTCTCATTTTTGTCATCATATATACCCAATTTTGTGCACCTCTACCCAAAACTAGTGCTAGAAGTGGTGAATTACTACAATCCTCAAACTAGAGTATTCCAAGATGCAATAGGCCAAGTACTTTTCTATATTATGCTTAAATATCTTATCAATGCATTTGCCTTAGGACTTAGTTTAGGATGTATTTCTTGCATTTCTTCATAAACCATCCTAATCAAAATATAGAACATATATGGTATTTTTTGGTAAACATGAGGCTTTTGACTCATAACAGATATGGTATGTTCCTCATGATTGTCATCCTTCTATGTTATGATGGTATAAAAACTATCTTTAGACCCATAGACATATAGAATGAAATATTATTTGTAGTTTGGTTTGGGCAATATGGGAGCTTTTGTTATTGCTTGCTTGATTTTCTCAAAATACCCTCTTCTTTCTAGGGTCCATATAAATACTGTATCCTTTTTTAGAAGCTCAATCATAGGTTTGGCAGTTTGAGCAAAATCAAAAAATAAACTTTTAAACAAATTTGATTTACCCGAATGAGGACTATAGAGCCTTTTTGTTGAGTGAAGGTAATAGTGCTAAGATAGATTTGTTCCAATCTAGATAAATAGTTAATCCTTGCTTTGATACAACATATCCTAGCAATTTTCCATTTTGCATAGAAAACATTGATTTTTGGGGGTTAAGTCAAATTTTAAATTCTTAGTATTTAAAAAAAATAGCCTAAGGTGATCTAAATATTTTTGCTTTTTGTGCAAGAAGACTAGCATATCATCAAGGTAGACCAAGATCACTTTATTCACCAATTCACTAAAGTCAAGGTCCATAACCCTCTAAAATATCATTTTGGCATTAGATAGACCAAAAGGTATTCTTTTATATGCAAAAGAACCAAATTTGGTGGTGAATGTTGTATTGTATTGATCTTCATATCTCACCCAAATTTGATTATAATTGGAAAAACCATCAAGCAAAGAAATGTTTTCAACTCCAAGAATTGTTTGTAGGATTTGGTTGATTTGGGGTAGAGGATAATGATATTTCAAAGATGCTTTGTTCAAATTTTGGAAATCTAAAGAGGCATAAATTTTTGTTCTTCTTTCTTACTAGGACTAGGTTTTCCACCCATGTAGAATGCTTTATTAGATAGATAATATTGGCATTGAGTAATTTCAAGAGCTCCTGCTTTATCAATGTCTTAATCTTTGGGATTTTTCTGCTTGAATGGCTTGATATTAGGTAGTAATTTTATAATATGTTGAATGGCATATTGGTTTTAAACCTTGAGATTGTCATAGCTCCATGCTATTATATCTTCATATTATTTGCACAGTGATAGTATACTCTAACCTTTAAATTATTTTTAGGCTCAACCTAAACTTCCTTGAATCCTTTTTCATCTATTTTTATTTTTTGGCTATTTGATCAGTCGTTGTTATAAAACAGGCTTTCTAGGGTAATCAGTCTTTTAGGAATATGATTTTTTAAAGCTAAAATACCTTTGCATGATCAATATGATGCAGTATTTCCTCTGGTTGTGTTGCAAAAATAGCTTATTTAGTTAATAAATCAACAATTTATTGATCACTCTCAAAACTTGCCAAAATATTTCTTTATCCAAGATGGATGGTCTGAATATCATTTTGACTACATTTGATTTTTTACAATATTCAAAAGTTAAATTAAAATTTACCCCCTATGAGGCAAATCCATTAGCAATTGCATTATGACTTCTAGGTATTGCTTTTATGTGCAACGCCTCAAGTCTTTCCATTCGGTATCATACCCCATTCCTATAGATCTTCAAGTAGCAAATTTTATTGTTGCATTTTTCTATTACTTGGTTGACCACTAGATCTAAGTCAATGAATATTGACAAAAATTTTAATTTCCATCTCTTCTACTTTTATTAGGCCAATAAATAGAGTGTATTTAGTTGTATTGTTAGTATAGCTCCATGTCATTCTATATGAGAACTTTTTCATCTCCTTATAAGGGAAAATCAACACCACTATATCTTCAAATCCATTTTGGCATCTAGCTTCATCAAAATAGAGCTTCCAAATTTTTGTTTTTCAAAGTTCTTGATTTGACAAGGTTGGAAGTTTTTGTCCTTATGGTTTTATTATGTAGTAAGTGTCTTATCTTGTTTTAATTTTAGCATTAAAATATCTAAAGGAGAACTTATCCTCTATTTGTAGCTCTTTTGTGATTGTCTCAAAGAATTCTATATAATAATTTATCAAGTTGACAAAGTCCTTAATTATTTCAATGTGATAGGTAGTTGGATTCTCCACATTAATTTCCACCTTCTTAACTTTTTGAGGGATCACCATATGTGAATAGTCCAAGGGCAGGTAGCCACCCAACTTGATTATAAACACCCTTGAAAGGCAGAGACCAAAATATGGTTCAATATCAACTATAACCACTTCTTTTATGATTGTCACCTCCTATACTTTGTGTAACACCATTGGTATATGTTTTATCACCCCAAAACTTTTGACCAGGGTGTCATCTAACTACAAGACTCTGGGACTTGATAATGTGTATTCTATTCCCATTGTTTCACATACTACCTTTGGCATGATAGTAGTTTTTGTTATGGAGCCCACCATACAATTATGCCTAAACCATCCTTCTATACAAAGATATATATAGAAGGTAGGTGGCCTATTTTTTCCCATTCTAGGAATAGGTTAATTCTGAGCTAAGTTAATATCCAAGCATGATACATGTTTGAAATGAATAGTTTTTAAGGAAGCTATAAGAAGGTCAATTTGTCTAGGAATCAGTAAGGAATCATACATGCTTTCTTTTGAAGGGGTTTCTTAAATTTTTCAATAATATTGAATCTTGATGCTTTTGGATGATTCTTCTATTTTTTCAAGCTCATCAAATCTTTTTTGATAGTCTTGATTTGCTTTAAGTATTTGTCATTTTGTCATAGAGGGATATTAGAGCTTATTTTGGGCTTATTCTTTGGGATATTCTTGAGTATCCTTTGCTTCCTTTGTGTACTTTGACCTTGGTTGATCTTTTTTTTATTCCAACTAAGTTTATTCTTTCTCTATCTCTTTCTATGGTTGAGTCAATATCTTGAAAGGATCTAATTTCTAAGGATCCACCTATAAAGGCTTCTTACCAAAACTAGTCAAAATCAATATACATTCATCTTCTAAGGGATCTTGTGTGAGCATAATTTGGTCTAGATCCTACAACGTGTTTATCTGACCCTTCTATGATTTTCCATCCTTATCTATAGTTGCTAATTGAGCTTGATGTTGATAAATTATGCATATATTTTCATTATATAGGTCATTGCAAGCCAAGCACCAATAGATTTCTTTTTATGTAGAAGTATATTGTCCTTCCTCTTGATTATTGTATATAGCATTGGATTTTAAAATGGTATTGCTTATAGAATCCCCTTGATATTTTGTGACATAATGGAATATCCTTTGTCTCCATTTCTTGTTCTCCAATCAATCTTTGCTACAATGCCATATTCCAGTCATTTAGCCTTAAGTATCCTAAGTTAATTCAAACACATTGATAAAAATGGTTAAAAATTATGGGAAGAAATACTTCTAAGGAAATAAAAGAAGGTAATACCAAGAGTAATGAGCACGATGGACCCAATTGTGAATAAGGAAAAAAGGGCAATATTTATTCCAAATGTAAACAAGCCTAAGTCTTAAATGATACTAGTATACTATGACATGGTGTTGTAGGAAGTAGACATTGTCAGGGTCCTTCTAGAAGATACTTTTCATAGTGCTCAAACTCAAGTTAGCATGATGTATCTCCAAGGGTCTAGGTTAAGAGTAAAATATGACAAGATGAAGGAGAAATTAAATCACCTATAGAAAACACTATAAGAGGAACAAAATGAGAAATCCTTGTAGTCTAAGGTAAAGCAATTATGGTGAGGCCTCATGGTAGCTCCAAATATAGAGTAGTTAAAGCAAAGAGATGAAAATATTTATTCTTTAGAGGAGAAAATTGAGAATCTATAGTTAGAACTATATTAAGAGAAGTAGAAAGTACAAGCTCCATGCTTCTCCTAAGAATCATTAATAGATCTTAAAAATAAGAGTTAGAATGAAATCCTTCAAAAGTCCTTAGAAGCATACCCAATCATGGACTATTTTATTTTTAGAAATTCATGAAAGCTACACATGTGAGTCTCACATAAGATCAATCTAAGATAGATGATAAAATAGAGTAGGAAAAATCCATTACCAAACTAGACTATAATGGAGCAATGTACATGGCCCAAGAGCTAATAGAAAGAAATAAATTGCTACAATAGGGATGGAATATGATTGGTGAACTAAGAAGAAAAGCATAAAATATGATACCTCTAGAAAAAAAAATTAGAGTTCTTGGATTTCTAGGTTTTGGGGATGAACAAGATTAGTTTCATATCATTGAGAAGCTCTAGGCTTATATTGAGCTAATTTCTAGTAATGAAAAGAGTTTTATTAATGGTTGAAATCCATTAGAGAAGCTCACGTTTTTTATATTTTTAAATAGGCTATCCATGATACAGGAAAAACTCCAACATTTAGCTAGGAGGCATAAAGACCCTTCATATAATAAGGTCTATCAATTGAAAGTGATTAATTCTAAGGTTAAAACAATTAGATATCCAACTTTGGAGGTCTAGAAGATAGTTTGACAAGTATTTTAGGTGATAGAGAGTGCCTTGGATGACCAAGGGAATAATAGGGATGAACAAGGAGAAGAATTAGAAGAGACAAGACAAAAATAAGAGGGTGATATAGTTGGGACCTCATAGGTTGAAGCTTGATAGAAAATAGATGACACACAAGCACAAAAAAGGACATACAAAGTCTGCATCATGACACCTCAGTATCTTTATGATGAAAGAAAACAAGAGATTTTTTATTGAAAGAGACCCTATTGGTATAAGGCTATTGACTATAAAAAATAAAAGCATTTGAGCAAAACAATCACACAAGGTAAAATTTTTGGAAAAGTGTGTCAACTTAGAAAAGGATACCCACAACTATTGTAAATTCTAGCTAGCAAATCATCAATAGAATCTATAGAAGAATATGTGAACCTAAGACAAAGTAAACAAGTATTTTGGATTGAATGTTTTGTTAAACTGTGAAGCATCCATGCATATTATAGGACTAGGATGTTGTGTAGTTGTCTACAATTTTAAAGAAGAGTACCTGTGCAATTTTGCTAAGAAGACAACAATAAAAAATGAAGGGTCCTAATTTTTGGGTGTATCTCTTAGCTATGGTATATCATGCTCAAAAGGAAGCTAGATTTGATGAAGGTACCACCAGTTAAGTATCTCTATTCTCTACCCTTTCCTTTCCTCTTCTCATTTATGCTTTCTCTTTTATCCTTTTCTTCCCATTTCCCTAAAATCCTCTTCTCCATGTTAATATTCCCACTATTTTCATACTTCATAAAATCATCACCTTCTCCAACCATGATAATTTCCACCTTCTATCATACTTCTTCCATAATGGCTTCTTGTAATCTTCCACCTCTTCTAGTAATTTCCCCCCCATATTTTATAGAAATTCATATATTTTATAGACAAGTGTGATGTGGATTACTCGGGGTCATCTTCCAACACATGCATCAAAGCCTCTATTATAGCTATAGAATCCATACCAAACCCCAAAATTTCACCTCCTTCACATCGTTATGTTTCCTTCCTCATTTCCCAGTATATCCTTTAGTTCTACTACCTTCTAAAAGGTTAACTTCATGCCCAATAGATAAGTTTATCTAGGTTTACTGTTTCTACAAGAAAAAATACATGGGATGTACCAATAATGTGGGTCAATATGATTATCCACATTCACAAGTCCTTGCAAGTCATACTGGACTATGATTTTGTTGAAATTTTTCTAATGCAAGAGCCTAGAAGCATGGTTGGAAGTGTCACTTTTGTATAAGTAGGCTACTGGATATCCAAATGAATTAGTCCACGTCCAAAATTTAAAGTGGCCAAGTCTTTTTTGAATGGTTGTGATCAAAGAAGAAGCATAAAGACAAATGCACCTGGTTGGGTTGGAAAAATGACTAAGTCCAGAAAAGGATCTGATAATACTAAAGCTCAAAATCAAGCAATCTTGTATATTTCAAGCACTGACATCCCCTAAACCTTTAAAAAAGACTAGAAATATTGAAAGGTAGAACCATGTGATCCTAGGATTTCCAAGTGATGACATCATCAAAATGTTTCAAAAGCCCAGGCCAAGGAAAAATATGAAGTTGGGATTCTCAAGCTCCTATGTTAGAATAAGTTCACAAAATTCTAGGAACATGTCAGTCTAGAATATGAAGAAATACCCCAAGAAACATGGTCTGGGAAGACTTGAGCCCAATATTTCTAAGCAATGACATTAGCCAAACTCTAAAAATATTGGCTTCACTTTTGAAACCCTTGTAATATCTGAAAGAGCTTGGTAATGCTTCAACACCACAGTAACAAGTGGAGATCTCCCAGAAATGTCCCTTTCATCAAGATCATATGTATCCAAATTTGTAACCACTCAGTCACTGCTTAACCACTCAAAGAAAAATTGTTAAGATAAAAGTGACATCTCTAATAGACTATTGTAGTAGCTAGAAATGGTTGCAAAAAATGACAACAAAGGATCTATGGACCTACTAAGGACATGTGAATGAAAAGACTAAATAAGAGATCCATAATATCCATATCAGCTAGGATTATGCATAGGGGGTCGGACCCAAAATGTACTTGTAAAAAATTGGTGAATCTATTTTGAAACTGTGGTGAATCCTAGCCAACCTCATGTCCGAGGAAATGGTGAATTACCTTAGTTTTTGGAAAAAAATTGTGAATTTTATAGTTTTGGCCAAATCGGGTGGAAAATGAGATTCGGTCATGAGCCAATGTAAAAAATGGTTTGATCTCAAACCAGGTGTAGAAAATGGTTTGGTCTCAAAACATGGTATTGGTTGTGGAGCTTGATTCTCTCTCTAATTTGGAGGTCTTATTTTCAGCCACACTTGGACCCACTCCATGAAGGGGGGTGTAGGGGGGGCAACACCCCCCTACTACATTTCTATGGGGGTCTAGGGGGATGGTGACATAGCCAAAAATAGATGCATTTTTTCCTTTGTAAAATAGG
This sequence comes from Wollemia nobilis, assembly GCA_028583015.1. Taxonomy (NCBI): domain Eukaryota; kingdom Viridiplantae; phylum Streptophyta; class Pinopsida; order Araucariales; family Araucariaceae; genus Wollemia; species Wollemia nobilis. The sequence continues at coordinate 21,163,908 of JAQPPZ010000521.1, forward strand.
ATCTGGTAGTTCGTTCGGATGCAAAACAAGGTCCAAATATTAGCCTAGTGCAAAACAGGGTCTAGCCTAGTGCAAAATAGGGTTTGGATATTGGATTGTGTAGAATAGGGTCTGTACTGGTGCAAAATAGGGTCTAAAAATTGGCCTGGTGTAGAATAGGGTCCTAAAATTGACCTAGTGCATAACATGGTCCATTCTATTGCAAAACAGGGTCCATATATCGTCTTGGTACAGAACAAGATCTGGACTAGTGCAAAAAAAGATTTGGATATCGACTTGGTGCAGAACAGGGTATAACTTGGTGTAAAATAGGGTTCAAATATCATCTTGGTGTAGAACATGATATTGGCCTGGTGCAAAATAGGGTCTGAATATCGACCTGGTACAAAATAGGGTCTGACCTGGCATAAAATAGGGTCTGACCTGGCGTAAAATAGGGTCTAGATATCGACCTAGTGTAAAACAATGTTTGAAAATTGACCTGGTGTAGAATAGGGTCCGATAGTCCATTTGGATGCAAATCAGGGTCCAGATATCGACCTAGTACAGAACAGGTCCAATAGTCCATCTAAAATCATAATAGGGTTCAAATATCATCCTGGTCCTAAACAGGGTCTGACCTGGTGCATAACATGATTTGATCTATCATAAAAATGGGTCCAATCTAGTATAGAAAAAAAAATTGATCTTTTCTGGTGCTAAACAAGATCCAGTCTAGTGTAGAATAGGGTTTGATCTTGTCTAGTGCTAAACATGATCTGATCTAGTACATAAATGAGTCCGATCTGGTACAAAAATAGGTCCAGTCTGGTGCAAAATTAGGTCGGGATATCCATCTAGTGTAGAACAAGGTCTGGAAATGAAAAAGTATCGTTCAGGTGTTAATTATATATAGTGGTATACTTAGCGAATTGGGCAGGATAATTTAAATATTTTAAAAATTTATGGTGGAAAGGGTCCTCTATTTAGGCAGGATTGTTGGCGAATTTTTTAAAAAAACTATAATACTATTATCAACGCATGACGAATCGACACCTTTTTTTTTTTTAATTTTGGACAAAAGGGCCAACATCCGGGTCCCCAAAATAGTAAATTTTAATTTTCAAAATGCAAATATTAGCCCAATTGGTGAATATTCACCGTTGTTCATAACCCTGATATCAGCACAATAAAATCTAAGCAATTAAGTTGCATTTATTTATATAGAGAAAGAAAATGACATACACGCCCCATGAACATGTTGGCCAAGTTATCCCTAATAGACCTATAAGAAATTGCATTGTAATGATTGGGATACAATATTTATTGTAAAATTATAAATAGATTGATTCACCTTAGAATGAGGGTCATATTTTTAGCATTTTCCTATTGTATATTGTATACTTTTCTCTACAAGAAATTGAAGAATAAAATTGTTTGACCTCCATTGGAAATAACACTCCAAGTTTTTATATGAATGTGAATTGTGTACCCTAATACATTTTTATTTAATGACTTATAAATAATGAATTTTGTTAAGCAAATTTTGCTATAATTGGATTGCTATTGGATTACCTTTTATGATTTTTCTTAAATGTTAATGATGCATAGTCTGCGCTTAAATAATTTTGTAATGTAATACTTAATGGTTGGTCTGTTAGACTTTTTTTTAGCTTGATTGTGTAGTATATTTCATTATTTTTATATATTCCATCCATATTTTAGCAACCTTCTAAACCCTTTTACTCCCTCTCTAACCCTTGCATTTTTATCTTTAGTCTTGAACCTATTTTCTTTATTTCTTTAGCATTTAAAGGAATTGGCCTTCTTCGAAGGTTGAACTTAAAAGAAATTATAGTAATCCAATATTAGTGTATTCTAGGGTACATTTCCCATATTAGGCAAATTGACATCCAATATTTTTTTGCATGACTGATGAGACACAAATCTCACCTACCTAATTATAAGTTAGATCTATATTTTTATTGAGTAGAGCCTTGATGAAACTTTGATCTTTGAGATCATATAATATCATCACCTAGTGACTCCATTGAAAATAAATTATTAATAAATACTCAATTTTGATTCAATTCAAAGGCTTATGATCACAAGATCAAAAACTAAAAATATTGAAAAACTATTACAATTTCTTGAGCTACCAGCCTCCTTCCCCTATCTTGTATTCCTTTGTAAAATGCATTGATTCTTTGTAGACATATTTTCAAGATTTTTCTAATAACCATAGCTTAGGAATCATGGATAGATAAAACTTCCCCAAATTGAATAATATCACTCCACTCCAATAAGAAAATCTTAATGAAATCCCCCAAGCAGCTCTCAAAGTTCTACCAACCTATAATGGTATCAAAAAAATAGCCTATGAACATTGTTAAGATATGGGTGCTTTAGCCACTGATCATAACATTCATGATGAGACACCTTGCACTAATATTCAAGGGTAAAATATTGCACTCATATAATACTCTTGAAGATAGAAGCATCCACTCATGGTCTCAACTTGATGAGCCATTCATTTTAGAATTTAATGAACTGGCATACCCTTTTTATGTTTACTTAGTTTACTACTATATAGAGGTATCCTCAAGAAGCTATTATAGACTTCAATATCAAGTTTATCATAACTTGGAGAAGAATTCCCCAAGAATATTAGGCCATAAGGTCCTCAAGAATACATTTATTACCTCTATGTATTTACTCCCGACTTACATCTACAAATTTGGCAAACAAATGTAATGAAATTTCTATGAATTTATCCAGCTACAATAGTTGTATATAATGACTTAACATCTATAAAAAAAACTTACTGCTAGGGTTATGATGCCATATTTCCCATAAATTATCCAACTTTTACAACAAAAAGAGCTTCCAACTACATCCACACCTCCATTGGCACCAATACATTCATTGAAGGCTCTGCCTCTTCCTTTAGTACCATCCCTACCTACATTACCTGCTCTTAAACCTCAAAAATCTCAAAAAAATCTAGAGATAATGAAAATATCCATGAGTGTGATCTACCGGAAAGGATGCCACTTGCATTATCGGTGATGTGACCCGGGTTCAATCCCCATGGTGGATGTATATAAGAAATATTACTCAAAAAATAATAATTTTTAATAATCTAAATAATGATGTAACCACCATAAAAAGGTGAGATGTAGAGAGAAGATTTTATGGTTACTATCCCAAGAGATTCCTCTATGTTGTAATATATCATGGGGCCTCTAAAAGCAATGCTGCTAAAAAATCCAATAATGTATATAGTAATCAGGAATAAGTGCCATGTACTTCATTAGAAGAAAGCTATTGGTGCTTCGCCTGCAATGACCTATATAATGAATATACATGCATGGTCTATTAACATCAAGCTCGATTAGTAGTTGTAGATAAGTCTAAGAAAGCATAGAAGGGTCTGATAAATATGTTGTAGGATCCAAACCAAATTATACTAACACGAGATCCCTTAGAAGATGAATCTATATTATTTTTTATAAGGTTTGGTAAGAATCCTTGGTAGGTGGATCCTCAAAAATTGAAGCTTTTCAAGGTACCAGCGCAACCACAAATGAAGCTAGAGAAAGAGTAGACTTAGTCAAAATGGAAGAAAGAATAACCAGGGTTGGAGCAAGAAAAGTAAGCAAAGGATACTCAACAAGATTCTAAAGAATAATCTTGGAATAAGCTTCGGTACCCTTCTATGACCAAATGACAAAGACTAGAAGCAACTCAAGACTACAAAAAAATATTTATGAGGATGACAAAAAGGTAGAAAAAACATCTAAAAACATTAGGATTTAATATTTTTTAATATTTAAAGAAAACCCCTTCAAAGGAAGCATGTATGATGCCTTGTTGACTCCTAGACAAATTGACCTTCTTATAGCTTCCTTGAAAATTGTTCATTCTGAAGGTGTATCAATATCAATTAGCAGCTATAGAGAAGGCTAAGAAAGCATAGAAGAGTTAGATAAACATGTTGTGGGATCCAAACAAAATTATGCTAACACAATATCCCTTAGAAGATGAATCCATATCCGTTTTGACAAGGTCTGATTAGAATCCTTGGTAGGTGGATCCTCAAAAATTAGAGCTTTTCAAGGTGCCAGCTCAACATTTTCAAGGTACATGCTCAACCACAAACGAATCCATAGAAAGAGTAGACTCATTTAGAATAGAATAAAAAATAACCAAGGTTGGAGTAAGTAAACGAACCAAATAAGACTCAACAAGATTCCAAAGAACAAGCTTGGAATAAGCTTCGATACCCTTCCATGACCAAATGACAAAGACTATAAGTAACCAAATACTACCAATAAATGTTTGATGAGCTTGGAAAAAAGGAAAAAGAAGCATATAAAAGCATTAGTATGTAATATTGTTGAATAATTAAAGAAGACCCTTTCAAAAGCAAGCATGTATCATGCCTTGTTGATTCTTGGACAAATTGACATTCTCAAGCTTCCTTGAAAATTGTTCATTTTGAAGGTGTATCAAGCTCAACTAGAAACTTAGCTCAAATTCAACTTATTTCCAAAATGGATAAAAACAAGCCACCTCCCTTCTATATGTCTCTCCATATGGAAGGATAAATTGTGCATTGTTATTGGTGGAATCTGGATTAACTACTACTATCATGCCAAAGCTAGTATGTGAAGCAATGGTAATGGAGAACACCTTATCAAGTCATGGAGTCTTATAGTTAGATTCCATTCTGATCAAAACAGTTAGGGTGATAAAATATATACTAATGGTGTTACACAAAGTATCAAAGGTGACATTCATACAAGTAGTGGTAGTTGATCTTGAACCATATTTTGGTCTCCACCTTTCAAAGGAGTTTACATCCACGTTGGGTGGTTATCTATCCTTAGAATATTCACATATAGTCATCCCTCACAAATGTAAGAAATTTAAAATTTATGTAGAGAAGCCAACTACCCATGATATTAAAATAATTGAGGAAGAATCTATCAACTTGATAAATGATGAGCTAGACTTTCTAGAGATAATCATAGAAGAACTACAGATAGAGGATGAATTCTCCCTCAAATATTTTAATGCTATGATTAAAACCAAGCTTATCACTTATAGCATCACAAAGCCAAAAGGACAAAAAATTGTCCTTGACAAATAAAAAACTTTGAAAAACAAAAATTTGGAAGCTCTACTTTGATGGAGCTAAAAGCCAAAATGGATCTAGAACCAGAGTGATGTTAATTTTCTCTTTTGAGAGGATAAAAATTTATCATATAGATTGACATGAAGTTGCACTAACAATGTAGCTAAATACGAAGCTCTATGTCTTGGCCTAACGAAAGTAGAAGATATGGGAATTAAACTACTATCAATATTTGGTGACTCATAGCTAATAGTCAACTTGGTAATAAAAAAATGCAATAGTAAACATCACTACTTGAAGGCCTGCCATAATAGTGTATGGGACCTAATAAAAGCTTTAATACATTAAATATAAAAGCAACACCCAAAATTTAGATTGCAACTATCGAAGCATTGGCCTCATAGGGGGCAATTTTTGATCTAGCTTTTGACTATACTAAAATATCAAATCTAATCAAAATGGTCTTCAAACCATCCATCCCAAACAGAAATATTTTTTTAGGTATTTGAGAGTGATCAACATATTTTTGGTTTCTTAAGTAAATTTTTATGTGTACCACATCCAAAGAAAATGTTGCATCATAATGATCAATAATAGATCAATTAGCTCTAAAACTACCATATTCCTTAAGGACTAGTTACCCTAGAAAGTTTATTTGATAATAGTGACCAGTTAATGGATCAAAAAATAAAAATAGATGAACAAGCATGAAAGAATATGAAGGTTTGAGTATGTTGCTTTAAGAAGGAGATAGATGAGCTCATGTCATTGTGCAAAGAATATCAAGATATAATAGCATGGAGCTATGGTGATCTCAAAGTTTATATCAAGGATATAATTTAACATACAATGGAATTACTGCCGAATGTTAAGCCATTCAGGTAAAATTAGAGTTTGTAAATCCAAAGATCGATACCTTGATAAAGTAAGAGATATTGAATCTATTCAATGACAAGATTATCTATACCATCAAACACTCTACATGGGTGGAAAATATAGCCTCGATAATAAAGAATAATGGAGATATATACCTCTATGTATATTTTTGGAATTTGAACAAGGCATCTTTGAAAAATCACTATCCTCTACCCCAAATTGATCAAATCCTACAAACAATGGCCGAAGTTGAATTTTTTTTCTACTTGATGGTTTTTCTAGTTATAATCAAATCTAGGTGAGAGATGAAGATCAGTACAAAATAGCATTCGCCACCAAATGGGATACTTTTGCACATCAAAGGATGCCCTTAGGTCTATCCAATGTAAGATCAATGTTTCAAAGAGATATGGACCTTGCCTTTGGTGAATTGGTAAATAAAGTAATATTGGTTTACCTCAATGATATGATAGTCTTCTCGCACAACAAGAAAAAGCATTTAGATCACATCAAGATGATTTTTCAAAAATACCAAGAATTCAAAGTTTCACTTAATCCCCAAAAAATAGTGTTTCTTGTGCATGAGGGCAAACTGCTAGGACATGTTGTATCAAAATAAGGATTAATTATTGATATAAATTGACTCAAATCTATCCTAGCACTTCCACTTCCCCTCAACAAAAAGGCTCCACAATTTTTCTTTGGGAAAGTCAATTTGTTTGAAAATTCATTTCTAATTTTGTTCAAATAGCAAAATCTATGACTAAGCTTCTAAATAAGGATGCAACATTTATGTGGACCCCAAAAAGCAAATCAAGCAAGCAATAATACAAGCTCCCATCTTGGTCAACCCAAACTATAAAAAATATTTCATTCTATACATCTACGGGTCTAAATATAGATTTTTTGTCCTAAAACAGAAGGATGACAATCAAGAGGAGCATCCCATATCCTTTATGAATTAAACACTTCATGTTTACTAGAAGAATTATGATTTCATATAGAGACAATTGTTCGCTCTTATAAAATCACTTAAGAATCTTAGACACTATATGTCTCATAGTAGAATGTTGGTTTATGTAGTGTACATGGATGTTATAAAGTTCATCCTTTAAGGGAATTTAGGAGAAAAAAATCGAGTGGATTACAAAGATTCAATAATATGATATTGAAATCTAGACATCTAAGTTGGTAATAGGAAGATATTTATGTGAACAATTGGCTTATATAGATCATCCTGAACATAACTTGCACATAGAAGATTACCCCAAAACTGATCTTAATGAGGATAAGTAGAGAGAAAAGGAATATTGGGTGACATAATTGACTGTATATTTTTAGTCAAGATGGTTTTTAAAATATTTGAATGCCTTTCAAAGGTGGAGATAAAAACTATAAGCTTTCAACTATGTTTGGTTGTTGGAAGGATTATTTAGAAAAAATATTGATGGCGTCCTCTGATGCATCTAACCATAATAGGTGAATAATATATTGAATGAGTTTCACTTTGCATTATTTGGAGGCTATTATTCAGTACAAATCACTATAGCTAAAATCATTTGGGATGGGTATTACTAGCCCACAATATTTGTAGATGCCTTCAAAGTGGCCAAATCTTGTGAAAAGTGCTAAAGATTTATTGGCAAAATAAAATGCATTATTAACCTTGCAATCAATCATAGCAGATGATCCCTTTCATCAATGGGGGCTTGATTTGATTGGCGACATTAATACCAACTCCTCTATTGGTCTTAATTTTATCTTGAATGCAACATATAATTTTACCAAGTGGTTTGAGGCAATAGCAACCAAAAAGGCTAATCAAAACACTATGATTGAATTCTTATAAAAGTTAATAATGATATTTAACATATTGACAACCATAGTGATATATAATGGCCATGCCTTCATAGGTATTAAAATCATAGAATTTGTAATAAAATATGGAATCTACCTAAAGGTATACTCCAATTATTATCCACAAGGAAATGAATTAGCAGAGTTTACAAATAAGAACTTTCTAAGAATCATTAAAAGGATTGTTGAAGATAACTAAAGAACTTGGTATGTAATGCTAGATCAGGCCTTATGGTTGTTGGATTTTTAGCTAGATTAATATGAGATTAGTATTTGAGCATTCAATATATATGGAAAATATTAAATAACATAACATTCATATAAAATAACAATAATATGAATTAAAATGGCCAATGTCATTCATGAAAATACCATGAATAAAACTTACAATAGAATTGCTCAAACTGTATACAAGCTTCAATATTATAGATGCTTGAATTAATTCTATGATTTTACAACATGGATATTTTTCTCCATAATATAACCTTAGATAGGTGACTCTTTGACTCTTTTTTTACTAATATCCTTGCATATTCAGGAGATGCATAATTTTCTATTCCACACATAATACAAGCCTTCTCATCTTACCACTTGTATACTTGACTCTTGAATGTGTATTTACTCTTCCACACTTCTACATCTACATAATTTCACACATCAATACATGACACTAGTGCATATTCTCACTCCTCACACTTGCACACATATTTACATGACACTTGTGCATATCCTACACATAGACACACACATAAGGGGAAATATAAATCACACTCCTAAACTATAGACTCACACCCTAATCTATTACATATTTACAATTGTACCATTAAGGTACCATAGGGGTACATTAGCATATTGAAACTAATTTAATATTCTCCAACACCCCCTATATTATATTATTTGGTTATTAAATACTTTAGTCTTCAATCTCTAATTCTTGTATTTGTTCTTCGTCTCTTTGTGTTCATCCACTATATTTGTTTGTTGTCCCTACTAGACAACATTGGACTATGTCTTATCCATTTTCTTGTTTATTTTCTATCAGAGAGATCAAACAATTCATCATCAATATCTTCTTGAGGTAAAATATGTTTTAATATTTTTTCTAGAAAACCCATTGTATCTAGAGCAAATATTCCATCCTTGATGGAACCTGTAGCCTTTGTTTTGTTTTGATTTTTGATGATACATTTTGTTTCCATCTATGTACCTAAATTCCACTATCCTTCCTCTTTCAACTAATTGAGCAATTGAAATCAGATTGATTGATAAACCTGAAACATATAAAACATCATCTAGCACAAAATCTAAAAATGTCATGCTAGGTATCACCTTTCTAGCTCCTTGAACATAATTGTAGACACCAAATCCCAGCCATTAATCCTTCCTACCACCCACTTGTCCACCATCCACATTTCCCACCATCCATTTAACCTTTTCATACCTTGACCTCCTTCAAAAGGCCCACTTTAGCCCTTTCTCACCACTTTTTGACCCCTTTGAACGTAATTTATATGTATTTTATATTATTTATATTTAATATTATATTTTATTATTATATTTTAATATATTTATTATAAAATATATATATTTAAACCCAATTAACCTCAACCATTAGATTTAATCTAATCTTATTCGTCCATCTTCATCAATCCATACCACATTTAAAGTATAATCTCAACCTTAGGATTTGATTTAATCTTAGCCACACGATCAAAATTGTTAAGATAAAACCCTAAGAAAACCCTAGGTTGGATTATAAATAAGGGAATTTGCAAATTCTCAAGCCCTGGAATGTTCTTGCCCTGGGAGAGATTATTGAATAAGTTTGTGTGAAGCAGAAGGTTGTAGAGCCATTGAAGATCCAAACCGTAGCTTGTTGTAGGACTTCCATCATTCCAACCATTCCATATTTGTCCTCCATTACCGTCATAATCCTCCATCCATCTTCCATCACCATCGTCATACCCTATCTGTCACTTTCCTCGCATTCCCATGATTTGTTGTTGCATATCCAACCCTAACCCATAGGCTCACTACAGAACCTACCATTTCATAGGTGCCCTCTAGAGCTTACCAAGCTCGCTATAGAGCCTGCCAGGCACTTGCCAGAGCCTATCATATCGCAAGCTCGCTCTAGAGCGTACCAAAGCTCGCACCAAATCCTACCAAGTGCTCACCAGAGCCTACCGTAATCATCAAACACGAACTAGAGCCTGTTGCATAAATCCATCAGGTGTTGTTGGAGCATCCTGCCACCAAATCTACAACAAATCAACAAAGCATCAAGTCCAACAAGGTAAATCAACATTGATTATTATTTTATTGCATAATTTGTAGGTTTTTGTATGTTGTTTCATTCAATAACAACTAGGGTTTTATTAATAACTAAGGGTCTCACTCTATGGAGCCCTCACAGGTATTACTAACTCCTTATTTTATTTATGTGTGCAGATCTACAGGTTTCATTCATTATTGGATAGTTGTTGAAGCTAGAGTGGCTCAAAATCGGATACCAAATCCCACTCAATTTGTTGGAAGCAGAACACACTGAAGACACTCAAATATGTGTAGCTAGGGTTTTGGAGAACCTTGGCATTTATTTGTAATATCTATATCAAAAATAATTCTATTGGACAGAATAGTTGTAACACGGAGTCTCTCATCTTCCCCCTTTTATTATTGAATAAAATAATATATTGTGCAATTATTGTCTATCTTGAGTTATTTACTTTTATATCTACATAGTGTCGTGTTTTTAGCTCTACAATAATAAACCTTATCATTTGTTATTTTTAGTGAAATATTTGGCCTAACTTCAATTGAGTCAAACCAATACAAATTTCTAGTCATATGATGATTGGCACTTGAACCTATATACCATTTTTGTTTTTCTTTTTGCATATTTTGATGAGATTCAAGTGGTCTAGTCTCATAGTCTTGATAGAAAATTTATTTTAAAATATTATCATGAAATTTGAATTTTGAAATGTATTTACATGTCTTCTATGATTTTTCCCTTTTAATTGTCTTGATGAATTCATCCTTCTATGCCAATAATTTACTTTTCATATAATTAAATTTTTTAATTTATTTGAAGTAGAAGACCTTGTTTTAAACAAATAATTTTGCAAATCAACTTTTTCAAATTTTATTTTTGGAGTAGAATTCATTATCTCTCCAAACTCTAATCAAATATCAAAAACAAATTTTTAAATCATAGAAAACTAGTTCCAATTTCAAATCTAAGAATCACCTTATTAATCCTAAATTTTGTTGTATCAAATTGCTTCTTTATAATGTACAAATATCATGTACTAATGTATCATGTGTGCCTAAATTTAATTATGCCTAAGATATTATTCATCCAATGTATAATGTTTGCACTAAGTATTAATCAAAGTATTATCATTGATTATACTAATTCTAACTTGATGATACCAGTGAAGACTCCATGTTGTCCATGTTGTTGTGGTTTCCTACTCAATATTCCATGCAGTACATTATCGAAAGTGATGTTTCAACTTCCAATAAATTTTACTGCTCACTATCCTCCTTTCTGCTTCACGAAAACATTACAAGGAATAATATTCACTTCTTTGGTGCAATCAAAAAAATTATTTTCAGCTTTCATAGGCTATTAAAGTTGCTTGGACTTTATGGGTGATAGAAGGCTTCAAAAAAATCTTACTCAATGGATACTTTTAGGAGCTTAAACTAATCCAACAAAAAAAAATTGAAGCCTTTGTATCTATGTCTAAGTTTTATATTCAACCTGGGCATATATCTTCTTTTCTTTTTTCTTTTTCTTTTTTTATATACTCAAGTTTCACCCTGAGATCAATAGTGTTGGTTGTGATAATTTTTTATGATAGCAATATTCCTCAACATTGACTTCAATGCTTTCTTCATTGACTGCAATCATTTCTTTGATTGCAATACAATTATTCTTAGGTCTTTTCCTCAAAATATTAAATAGAGCTTATATTTTTATTTCTTGGTTGTTTTAACCACTCCTCTTTTTTTAGAGAATCCACCTTGATCATGGTGACTTTGAATGTTCCCTCGCATCCAAATTCTTCTATTGGACTCTATACAAAGTTACTTGTATTAACATCCTCTTGGATATTGTATGCTAGGCCATTATTGAATTTAATGTCTTAAAAGCATTTAAGGCACTCCCTTTCTTTTTCACTTCTTCTTAGGCCTGAACATCTCTCTAAACATTACTCCTAAGGTACTTCTAAGATCCTTTTTTAAATTCAATCATCCTTGCAAAAATTTGTGGTGTTTCTCCCATATTTTGTCAAGCCCTCATCTCACATGACTCTAACCATTGTAGATCTGAAAGTGTATTTTTCTTCAAACAAACATTCACAACAAGGTCAAGCCTGATGCTAATATAAAAAAACTTCTAAAAATTGAATTAAGTATGGTGCTAGCTCTCATACCACTGTTGTATTTTTAGCCAAATTATCATAGGTCCCAATGCTCAGGATCAAATGGGAGATTAATATTTGTGCATTCAATATATATGACAAATATTTAAAAATATAACATTCATAAAAAATAATAATAATATGAAGTAAAATGGTAAATTTCATTCATGAAAATACCATGAAGAAAAACTACAATAGACTTTCTCAAATTATATATAAGCTTCAATATTATAGATGCTTGAATAAATTATGTGATTGTACAACATGGAGCTTTATCTCCATAATATAACCTTAGAAATGTGACTCTTGAACTCTTTATCTATTTCTCTCCTCACATATCCAAGAGATGCATATTTTCCTATTCCACACATAAGACAAGTCTCTCATGTCTTTTGGCTTCTCATCTTGCCACTTGTATACTTGACTCTTGAATCTCTATTTACTCTTGCACACTTCTACATCTACACACTTGCACACATTAATACATGACACTTGTGCACATTCTCACTCCTCACACTTGCACACATATTTACATGACACTTGTGCATATCCTACACATAGACACATACATAAGATAAAATACAAATCACACTCCTAAACTATAGACTCACACCCACATATTTATAATTGTACCATTAAGGCACCATGGGGGTACATTAGCATGTACCAAAAAATATAATATTCTCCAATAGTGGGGAGATTGTATCAAGGTCAAGAAAGCATTAAAGACTTCATATTCTTTGGTTTGTGGCAAGGAAGTTGTCTTTCTTCTACATCTAGAATTATTGGCAATGAAGCTAATAGATACAGGGGAATTCCCAAATGTAGAACCAGTAGAAGCTAGAATGGAAGAATTGTTGTTCTTCAAAGAATAGAGAGAAAACACCAACAACTTCCAAGAACACTAAACCATGGTAAAGTGATGGTTTGATAGAAAAACTTCTCCCTAGTATTTTCAAATTAGTGATTTAATGTTGAAGTGGTTTTAAGATACAACAAATCTATAAAACACTAAATGTTTAATTCATTTTGGTCTGGCCCCTATCGAGTTACTACAAAATGCAACTCTAATGTATTCAATATGGCAAACACTAATGGTTGAATTTTGCTAATTTTGATAAATGACCACCATTTAAAGCACTTTATGTGAAAGAAAGTGCCTCCGAAATTATATTATATGTACATAGATATGTGAAATGTAATAAGCCATGATAATTTTGGATTGAAAAAATCCAATTGGCCAAAGCAAAAGCTGGAAGGTGGTAAATTTTAAAATAAAGCATGCTTATTGGCCAAAAAACATACCCACATTAATTCTAGTAAGCATACCCAATGCACTTGCACATTTCAATGCATTGTAAAGGTAAATTCAAGCAAAAATAGCACATACACATCCAATCATATTTTTTGTACTAACAATCAGTCTTGCATTATTTTTCACAATAAATTATTAAGTGATCAAGTATTTTATTTGAGCTAAATAATTTTGAGGGTAACCAAGGTTTTCTAAGATAGAAGTGTAGATAGTCCATGCATAAGCATCAAATCTTACATTCAATAATCTGAATTATAGAAGTTGATATAAGAAAAACTTAACAATCATGGCCAATGATTCTAAGACTCCCTCTATTAATAAGGAGAGCATCCAAAAGAAAATTAGAAAAGGCAAGAAGGTTCAAAAAGATATAAAATAGATTCAATACCATATGGGTGGAACTTGGGACACAACGCTCACTCTAAAATCCAAGCACAAAAGTCTTAGGGATGTAGTCAAGCAAAATTCACTTAAGTTCTCAACTAACAACATAGGTGTTGTTGTATAGCTCTTATTTTTGTCATTGTATAAACCCAAGTTTGTGCACCCCTACCTAGAATAGATACTAGTAGTGGTGAATTACTACAATCCTCAAACCAAGGTGGTCCAAGATGCAGTAGGCTAGGTACTTTTCTCTTACACCTAAAGCTCTTACTAATGCATTTGGCATAGGTGCCTACCTTGAGGTAACCCCTAAGTACTTTGGCTCTCAAAACTAAAGTAGATATTATGATGGAAAAATCTCAATGATTGTGGTAAGAATCTAAAAAATTAGATTTATCAACAATTGTACCATCCCCCACCTAACCAGAACCTTCCCCAGTTCCCACTCCTACTTAGTGAATTTAATTACCAAAAAAAATTCTCCATGTTGGTCATAAATTTTGGATTAGAAACTGATAAACATATCCATGATTACTAGATGTCCATGGCTTGTACCATAACCAATACCCATAATTATGATATGATAGACCCTAACCTCATTGAAAACCCTATTTTATTTTATTGGGCTAAATTTCTATGTACAAGAATGCATGAACAACTAGTGGAGCTACAAAGTATGGAGTATTTAGATACCCGTTATATTTAGCTTGGATATGCTTATACTATATAGTAGATGGGATTTCATGGATAGTAATCAAAGAAGAGCTAGCAAGGAAACTACCTATTGGTAGTAGATTAGACGCACATAATTTAAGCATCCAAGTCCTGTTATGATTTTAACAGGCAATTCTTAGGTCTAGTATTGAAACCCATGTATGGATAAATGCCCAAGCTATCTCAAGAGGCATTAGAATGGATCTACATCCCTCAATAGGAGTTTGGATACTAGTACTTTTTTAAATAGGACACTATAATAAGAGTATATGGTTCAAGGGATACCCCTTTTTGCTTCCCCAATATGTTACAGACTAGATTTTTTTCATGGAATTATGCTGA
Organism: Wollemia nobilis; assembly: GCA_028583015.1. Taxonomy (NCBI): domain Eukaryota; kingdom Viridiplantae; phylum Streptophyta; class Pinopsida; order Araucariales; family Araucariaceae; genus Wollemia; species Wollemia nobilis. The sequence continues at coordinate 21,178,951 of JAQPPZ010000521.1, forward strand.
TAGGTAGATGGGACAAATATAGATTTTTGAATGGGCATAAATAAGGTTGGTACATATGATATCCCATTCAATTTTGAACATATTACACAAACTAAATGAGGACAAGGTGAAATTCTAGAAGCTAGGCTCAAACATTTTAGACTATGATTGATGCCACATAAATGGAAAAATGACCTAAAAGGTAATTTCAGGGCTAAGGTAATTGCATTAAATAGGTCTAAACATTTGGTATTCAACCACATATTGCAACTTAAAATTGAATTTTTTTTGAATAATCTAGAGGAGCAAGAAGTAGATTTGGATATAAGCAACTTATAAATAAGGCCCCCTTAGAGAGATCATTATGATATTATGGAGTATTTTAAACCAAAAAAATTGCATCAAAAACTAATAAATACAATAGAGGAAAATACATGTTGGTCAACAACAAAAATATTAGAATTGTAAATGTTCAAATGTGAATGTGGCATTCAAAATTCAAAGTATTTACCCACTATGGATAAGGAATTTTCAAATAGATATGATAAATATCAATCATTCTAATATTATAAGCAAACTGAACAAGCAAATTCCAAAGAGGAACTTGCTAAAGAAAATTAGTTGCTCATTGGATCAAAATAGACTGAAGGCCCAAAAGCAATAAGTTTAGGATAATAGTGGCCTCTAGAAATAATCTCAACCTAGCATCAAGAAAATCCTCCATTTACACTAGATGAATTTTAGCAAGAGACATGCAGAATAGGAGTTAAAATGATTAAGAAGATAGGCTATACTATGGGAGGCCTAGGAAATACATCATCAAGGATGCTAGAGACCTCACAAGTAGAGAAAAGACCATGCAAACTAGCCCTCATATCTAGTGCTACTAAACCCAAGAAGAAGGATCCTCCCTAGTTTGTATATCGTCCAAATCCTTAGTTCAACCAGAACATTTAGTAGAGTCTAGAACCATGCAAAGAGGGATCCAGGTTGTAGAAAGTAGTATTTAAGTAGATATGAGCTTAAGCAAATATTTGCAACAAAAACAAGGGCAACACCAAGTGGTAGTTGAATCTGATACTAGCCATACGAATAAAGGAGAAGCTCCCTACCTTGAGTCTAAACCTTTTGATCCCTCAACATAATCAAAATTAAAATATCTAGCTAAAAGGAAAGGCTCCTCTTTAGACCAACAAGATAAGGGAGCAAAAATAGGTAGGATCTAGAGTACCATTCTAGCAACTTAGCACATAGCCATGTCAACTTAAAATCAATCTCAAGTGCAAGGAATAGGTATGTCATCTCAAAATATTGCTACTATTCCCTCTACTCCATCTCCATCACATCATTCCTCTCCAAAATATTATGTCCAAGAAGAAGTATCACCAAATCCATCTCTTGCCACATACATCTCACAATTGTAGAATCCCACAAGTGTTGCTTCATTAATTCAAAAATCTCCTTTGTATTTGTTTCTCATTATCTAAATCAATCTTCACTACAACACCATATTCTAGTCATCTAGCCTTAGGTTTCCTAAATCAATTCCAAAAAGTTGATCAAAATGCTTAGAAATGATGGGAAGAAAGTTTTCCAAGGAAATAAAATAAGGTACCACCAAGAGAGATGAGCATGATGGACTCAATTGCAAAGAAGTAAATAAGAGAAACATGTATTCCAAATGTAACCAAGCCCAAGTCTCTGATGACACTAGCAGACTATGACATGGTGTTGCAAGAAGTAGACATTATCAGGCTTTGGCTAGAAGACACTTTCCACAGTTCTCAAACTCAAGTTAGCATGATGTATCCTCAAGGGATAAAGTTAGGAGGGAAATAAGACAAGTTGAAGGAGAAAGTAAACCACCTAGACAAAACACTACAAGAGGAACAAAATAAAAAGTTCTTGTAGTTAAATGTCAAGCAATTGCAATGAGGCCTAATAAAAGCTCCAACTCTAGAGTAGTTGTAGCAAAGAGATGAAGATATTTGGGCTCTAGAGGGGAAAATAAAAAAATTTCAACTAGAAATATATCAAGAGAAGTAGAAAGCACAAGCTCCCCACTTCTCTTAGGAATCATTAATATAGCTTAAAAAGGAGAATTAGAATAAAATCCTTCAAAATTTCTTAGAAGTATACACAGTCATGGACTATTTGATTTTTAGCATACAAGTCATGAAAGTTGCACATGCAAATCTCATAGAATATCAAGCTAAGATAGCTAACAATATAGAGCAGGTGGAATCCATTGCTAAACTTGCAAAAAAAATCCCAATCCACAACTAGTAGTTGTTACAAACAAATACTAGAATGGGGTAACATACATGGACCAAGAGCTAATAGAAGGTAACAAGTTATTGCAATAGGTATGGGAGATGATTGGTGAGCCGAGAATAAAAACAAAAAAAAATATAGCTCCATAAAATAAAATTGGAGGTCTTGGATTTCCAAGTTTTTAGGATGACCAAGATTAGTTTTGTACCATTGAAAAACTCTAAGCTCAAATTGATCTAATTGCCAGTAATAAAAAATAATTTGATCAACATTTGGAACGTATTGGAGAATCTCAAGTTTTTTAATTTTTGAACATGCTAGCCATAATATAGGAAAACCTCTAAGAGCTATCTAGGAGGTATAATTACCCTTCATGTAATAAGGTCTATCAATTTAAATATATTAATTCTAGGTTAAAACAATTATATATCCAACTATGGAAGCCTAGAAGATAGCCTGCCAAGTATTACAGGTGATAGAGAGTGCCTTGGTTGACCAAGAAGAATAAAATGAGACAATACAAGAAGAATAAGGTGAAGCTACTAGGACCTTGAGAGTTGAAAATTGTTAGAAAATAGATGACACACAAGCATAGGAAAAGGAATTGCAAATTCTATAGCATGACACCTCAGTAACTTGATGATGAAAGCAATAATGAGGTTTTCAAGTGGAAGAGACCCTGTTGGAAAAATTTTATTAATTGTAAAAAAGGAAAGCATGTGAGCAAACTAGTTGCACAAAGTATTTTTTTGGGAAAGTGTGTTAGCTCAAAAAAGGACACTTGCAACTATTATAAATCCTAGATAGTAAATAATCAATAGAAGCCATAAAAGGATATGTGGGTTTAAGAAAATGTAAAGAAATATTTTAGATTGAATAATTTGTTAAATATTTAAGAAGTCATGCATATCGTAAAAGGATCAGGATGTTGTGTAGTTGTCTATAAATTTGAACAAGAGTACATGTACAAATTTTTCTAAGAAGACATTTGGAAACAATGAAGGGACCCTATTTTTTAGTTTTTGGAATATTTACCTAAGGTAGCTAGCCTCACTCTAAAGTGGCTCTTGGCTATGGTGGATCATGCTCAAAAGGAACTCAATTTTGATAGAGATACCATTAGTCGGGTATCTCTATTCTCTTTCTTTTACCTTCTTCACCTTATATATTCCTCCTCTTTTTCTTTTCTTATCATTTCCTTACACTCCTCTTCACCTTGTTCATATTCCCATTATTCATACTTCAAAAAATTACCATGTTCTCCACCCATTATAATTTCCACTTTCTATCATACTTCTTCCATAATGGCTTCTTATTATCTTTGGTCTCTTCTATTACTTTTCCTCCTCCATATTTTGTAGATAAAAGGGATGTGTCTTACTTGGGGCTATGTTCCAATGTATACATCAAATCCTCTATTACATTTATAGAACCCATACCCATCCAAGCCCCAAAACTTCACCTCCTTCACATATCTATGTTTCCTTTCTCCTTTCTTTGTATGTCCTTTAGTTTTGCTACCTTCTAAAAGGTCAAATACATGACCAATAGATAATTTTGTTTAGGTTCGCTATTTCTACAAGAAAAAATCCCTAGGAGGCACTAATAACATGGGTCAATATGATTGTCCATATTTACAAGTCTTTTCAAGTCGGACCAGACAGTGATTTTATTGAAATTTTGTGAAAACAAAAGCCCAAAAGCATGACTAGGAGCATCACTTAGTATAAGTAAGCTACTATATATTCCAGTTAGCCTAGGCCTAAAATTCAAAGTGGCCAAGCCTTTTTGAAATGGTTGATATTGTAGAATAAGCATAAGATGAATGCACTAGCTAGATTGGAAAAATGACCAAATCCAGAAAAGCTTCGATAATGCTAAAGTCCATAATTAAGCAATCCTAGACTTTTCAAACACTAACATCACCCAAACCTTCAAAAAATCCAATAATTCTGAAATTTGAAACCACATGATCCCAAAATTCCCAAGTGATGATGTCCTTGAAAGGTTTCAAAAGTCTAGGCCTAGAAAATATGAACCCAGGATTTTTAAGCACTTATGTTAGCATAAGTTTTTAAAAGGTATGGGAACATATAAGTCTAAAATTCAAATATATACCCCAAGAAGCATGGTCTAATACTAATTGAGCCCAGGATTTCTAAGCAATGACATTAGCCAAACTCTCTAAAAATACCAGGTTTGCTTCTGAATTCCTTGTCATAGTTTAAAGAGTCTGGTAATGTTGCAACACCCCAACAATGAGTGGAGAGATCCTAGACACGTCCCTTTCACCAAGATCATGTGTATCATATTGCAAGTATTGGATCACTTCTCAACCACTCAATTCAAAAATATTAAGTTAAAAGTGACATCTCTAATAAACCATTGTAGTGGCTAGGAATAGTTATAGAAAATAATAACCAAGGATCCATGGACCTGCTGAGGACACATGAATGTAAAGACTAAATAAAAGATCTAGATTGTCCACAACAACACAACATAATTTGAGCAATTGAGCTATGTGAATTGATATAGAGCAATAAAATGATATTCATACCCCATGATCATGTTGATCAGGCTATCACTAATAGACCTATAAAAATTACATTGTAATGATTGGGCCACAAGATTTATTGTAAACTTATAAATAGCCCAATTCACCTCAAAATGAGGGTCGACTCTTTAGCATTTTTCTATTTTATAATTTATACTTTCCTCTAAATCAACTAAATTAAAAAGTTGTTTAACCTCCATTTGAGATAGCATTCCAAATTTTTATATGAATGTGAATTATGTACCCTAATACATTTCTATTTAATGTATTATGAATGGTGAATTTTGTTAAGAAAATTATATTGTAACAAGATTGTTATTTGGATTACCTTTTATGAAGTTCTTGGAATTTTAAGTATGCATAGTCTAAGCTTAATAAATTATGTAATGCTATACTTAATGGTTGGTCTATTCGGATTTGTTTTAGCTTGATTGTAATGGTATTTGTGTAGTATATTTCATTGTTGTTATGCTTTATTCCATCCATATTTTAATCATCTTATGAACCCTTTTACTCCCTCTCTAAACCTCACATTTTTATATTTAGTCTTGAACCTCCTTTATTTACTTATTTATTATTTTAAGGAATTGGAATTCTCTAGAGGTTGAGCTTAAAAGAAATTATAATCATCTAATCTTGGCACATTTTCCACATTAATCAGATTGACATCCAAGAACTGCAATGTTTGATTTTGAATCTATCAAAATTATTGCAATACATTGGGTGAAGGAGCAGGTGCTTGTGAGCTCATCAGTTACCCCTTTGTTGGAAAAATTTTGAGTAGCAATTTAAACAATGGGATGGGTGGGGAGGATGGAGTAGTGGATAGAAGGAAAAAATGCTTTTCTAGTAAAGTGGGTCAAGGACCAAAAATTGGGGTGTAGGAGGAAAGGAAATGGGTATGATGATGGTAGGTGTTATGAATGGGGGTATTACCTGAATGGAGGTGGCTACCAAAAAAATTGTAGGAGTAGCGACCAATGTGGTTGTGATACTAGGAGAAGGAATGGAGTCCAATGGGACCAAAGAATTGAAGAAATTTAAGGCCCTTAGCTAGTTGCTAAAATAAATGTTGAAAAAATGTAGGAAAACTTAATGGGGAATAAGGGGTAAGTGGCTTGAGTTTATGTCCTTAGGGTATCCTCATTTTCTTCTTTTTTTGTGAAGGGATTTTCCTAGGGACTAATTTTTTCTTCTCATTTTATGTTGTTGCTTTTGGAGGTGTTTGTGGTGGTGATGCAACTGAGGCAGGAGGTGCATAGGGAGAGGTGGAAATTGGGGCTTCTTTCAATCTCAATGAGGATTCTTCTACATATAGAATTTATTCTATTGTCACCTCCACCCTTCTACCATTTGGCCCAATCCAATACCTATATCCTCCTCACTATCTTCAACTATAGGGGTGCTTTTGGGGTCAAAGTGCTCTTTATTACACAACCCACTAAATTTTTATCTCTTGTCATAAATTCCACCATGCATAGATTTTTATCTCTCTCTAGTATTCTTCCCTCAAAATTTATTTATTTTTGGTGCTAATGTAAGATCGAGAGTTTAACTAATATCTCTTCTAATAAAATATCGCATAAGACCTTGGCTTATATGTCTATCATAATTATATTGATTTATTGCATGTCTACCTCCTCCATTAGATTATTTTAGGATTTAATGTTCAATTTGATCTCATGTACAAATTGTATTGAGCTCTTGATGCTTGTTAACCAAACAACAAACTCGCCTTTTGGCCTATAGTTCCATTCATCTAGCATTATATTTAGCCCCAAATCCTTCATTTTGTTCCAAATATAAGGGTAACATTTCTCTTCACCAATGTCACTTATCAAGGCTAATGAAAGGCTTATAAAAGCCTATATTTCCCTTCCCACTCTTGTAGGCCACATTAATTGTATCCATCTATCTAGATAGCTCTAAAGAAAAACCTTTTATGATACATAATTGGGTGGCTAATAGATGGACTTATTAAACCCATATAGCCTAAAAATGGTTGAATCCTCTAAGAAATACCAATCTCCTCCATGTCTCCCTTAGAAAATCTAGATGTTGGCCACCAAAATATACTTTGGTTTGAATCCATTTAGAGCCACCAAGGTTAGGGCCAAAAAATATTATTCAAAATTATAGTAGGAAGAGGCCTTGCTCAAGACTTATATCTAAAAATATATGGGTTGCTCGTGGCTTGAATTATCTACTTGCTTCAAATTCAACCTTGGGTGTAGTCTAGCATTTTTATGTAAACTTAAATGGACAATGAATGAAAAAAATTGAAAACCCTTCATGAATTTTTTCAGCTATGAAATTCCTGAAGTCGAAAATCATCCTCTCACATTTGGGTGTGAATATTCATCTTGTAAATGATATTTATTTGGGCCTATACCATGATATTATCATATTCTAAGCCAAAAATGAATGCCATCATGCTCAAATAATTAATGGCACTATCGCTAAAAGATATATCGCTTAGAGGGAACTTTGGCAATGTGTTGTACTTAATGTCACATTTGCTAAATAGGAACTCTATATTATCCTAGATAGCATCATAGTATCTATTTGTATTCTCCAGATGTATGTTATGTCTACCTAAATCTACTAGTAATATATTTTAGATGATATGTGGGCTAACAATGACTTTGAAATTTCCATCACACAATCGAACCTCTTGGGCCCAAGTGTCATAGAATACTATGCATGTAGCTACTAGCTCATAATAGTTGTATACCTTTAACACCATATATTGTGCCAATAAGCTACTCTATATCCTTACCCCAAAGGTCTTAGTATCCCTAGCATTTAACCTTTGTAACACCCCTTTCCTTAGGTTCTTAGTCCTTTTGGACAATTTAGGGTCCACAACCCTCTTAGTGGGGTCTTTCACCAACTTGGGAGCCATGGCTTAGACAACTTGGTCTGGTGTTTCTTGACCTAAGGTGGAAAGAGAGGCTACAACTACTCTTGCAAGGAAACTGGTGGAAGGTCCTGCTCTGATTTCTAATGGGTGAGTGGTGGTCTTATTTTTCTCCATGTATGTTGGTGTCTAGTTTAAACACGTGTGTATCTGCAAATTTATTTCTCATGGATTAACTCTACAATAATTCTCTTTCATGCTAAAATGTATCTTATTTTATCGAATGTTTAAAAATCAAATGAGGAAAAAATAGAGGCAAGACGCTCTTTTATGAATTACCTTTCTCAAATATCAAGCACCTACATGTATTGAACTCATGTTACATGAATTCATTCTCTCACTCTATAAAGTTGGAAGGAATTTTCCACCACCTTTACCAAAATTAAATTTGTTGCATTCAAACTTATTCTATTTTTCTATAGAACCAACATGAAGATATTATCACTTTTTTCAAAAATCAAGTTTTCATTTTTGAGATCCATCGCTATCTTTTTAGCAATGAATTTGCATTGCATGTATTTAGTTCTCTTTACTACAAGGACGAAGGGAAGAGATTATCACTTTTTCTAAGGCATTAAATTCATGCCATGCAAAAATATTTTTTCCATGAAAGGTTGGAAAAAATATGGTGTCTCCTTTTAACATTGAATTCAGGTTATGCGAATTTATTTTTCTTTTCATGAAAGGTTAGTGAAAAGTATCTCCATCCTTTTCACTGATTGAAAGGTTTATGGGCCTTTCATATTGGGTAATCATACAATTGGAACTTTCTTGAGGAACTACTTTCTAATAAAAACTATCCATCAATGATCTAATCAAACAACTCATACTATTTTGGCCTTGAGCTTTCCTTTTAATCTCCTGATCAAGCACATGCTTGCCATGCATCCTTATCAATGGTATGATATAATGGTCCAAAAAGCACTTTGCAAGGTAGGGGAAATTTTTGACAAGTGTGAGTTGCACATGGCTCATGGACCTTTTAAAAATCTTATGGTTATCATTACTCGAGAAGCTCCTCATGTTTAGAGGTACTACTCGTTAATGGTTTGATCAAATGCCTTGCACTATTTTGGCTTTGTGATATTTCAATGACCTTATATTGAGTGCAAGCCTATAATTTGACCTCCTTTCCTTGATTATTGTATGATTGTCCTTTCTCTATATGAGAAGTCTTCACTTAGGAATCCTTGAAGTGGCTCAGACCATTGATAATGATCAACTTATGCCTTTTCAATGGTTTCAATTACCTTTGTGATTTCACATCTCTACAACTCCCATAAATTTGTAACCTTGTGCACCAAGGTATGCTCTTAATGAATGCTATGAATCCATTTTCCTAGAATGAAACTTGCTACAAAATAACTAAAAAATAATGCTAGATTTTTTTCGTGATACTCTAAAAAGGATGCTACTACCTTTTTGACTAATCATATGATATGCGGTCCTCCTTTATGGCATAATAACATGGTTGGTGTTATTCTGAGGAGTTTCTTTATTTTATATCTTGGAAAATAGTGCTACCCATTTATTTTATTTGATTATACAACTTGCATTATTTTGACCTCATTTTATTTTATGACTTATTTAGCATAATCCAACCATGTGTTCTTGATGATGTGATTGGGTGATCTACACTAATATGACCTTGGAATTTTCTTTGATAATCCTTGATTTAGCATGCTCCTACCACATATCATCATCAACAATGAGATATAACACCCTAGAAATCTCTTCATAAAATTTTGGATGTGTGCTTAAGAGGGAACGTCATGGATTATACATCTCACAAATAATTTATCTTTGATAATTTGATGATTGTCAAAACATCAAAGGTTTATTTGCATTTATTAATTGAATGAGTAGTATCATCTATTGATGGTTTAATTATATGGCTTGCAATAATTTATTATTTAAAGACTTGATTAAGTGTAGATCCACCATATGCCCTTATCAACTTGATTCAATGACTCTTGCTACTTGAGATAATAAACCTCTCCTTAACATCCTCAAAGGCATGTAGCCCATTGATTTTTATTAGCTTATTTTTTCAATGGTATTGATTACCTCCATGACTTCAAGTCTTCATCATTCCTAAAGCTTCCACAATATCATGAAGCAAAGGGTGCTTCTAGTAAATGGTGCAACTCGAACACCTAAATATGAAACCTACTTGTTGGTCAAATATCTGCCTAATCAACAAACACTACGTTTGTGCACCCTAGATACGACCAACATTGAAAGGCCGGAGGAAATAAATGTCCCCTGTGCCAATCTCCAGAGAGGGCTGGTTCCCAAACTAAATCCTACACTGGTAGAAGACTAGGGATGCAGGAAAGGAATTGGAAAAATGCGAAAAGAAATGGGAAATATGGCCACAGGCCGAAGTGCAGGATTTGGGGCAGACTAACAGCAGGAAATTCACCAAAGCATGAAATAGCATTTAACAAGGGAAAAAGTAGCAAAATTTACTTATAAACTTGCAGTAACAACCTTCAGAATAACACTCCAGCATTCACTCCCTCACTAGCAATATTTAAATCCAAATGCAGAATTTAAATCTAACAACAAACAAGAAACATGAATGTAAAATAGAAGTGCATAGTACAGAAGGAAATTGCACACAAGATCACTTGCAAATTCAGAAGCCTGATGCCTTGTATTAATGCAGAGAACTTGGAGAGTATTCTCGCAAAGTGTCTAACCTCCTTTTACAATAGAAATTCCATTAGTATTTATAGAGGTTTTCGCCTCTTTCATTTAATGCACAAGGGAGAAAAATGATCTCGGATCAGGAACAAAAATGAGAAAATTCCTCCTCAAAATCATTGAAAATCCCTTCTTTAGAGACAACGATCCATCTTTCAGGGAATAATTCCCAGAAAACCAGCAACTCGGGCATCGGTGCATAGATAATTTGGAAAACATTGAATGCTTTGGAAACATCTTTACACCTTGGAAATCATGAAAATTCTCCTGCTCCTCTCGCACAACTTCTTTTCTACTCAGGATCCATGATTCGAGTTACTCATTTCCACCATTATTTAATGTGTATAAATATGGTGCCCTTGGAGGCCTTGACCGTGATCCATTTCACCCAAAAATTACCTTCACCTTTTGACAAAATCCGCTTTGCCTCATCCTCCTTCAAGCGCTCATGATCCTTTCTTTAAAACGTGTTCGCCCATAGGAGGGGCGAACAGGATGTTCACCCCTCAACTAGGGCGAATGCAAATGTGTTCTCTTTGCAGGGTACATTCGCCCAAAGGAGGGGCAAACAGGATGTTCACCCCTCAACTGGGGTGAACGCAATGTCACTTTGCTTTCGGGCGAACGCTATTGCATTCGGATGTTGAAGCGCATTCGCCCAAAGGAGGGGCGAGGTCCCCCTTTGTTTCATTCGCCCGAAACTAGGGCGAATGGGGCGTTTGCCCCTTGTCTAGGGTGAACGCATTGATACTTCCAAAATAATGAACTTCTTAAGATTCTTCATCAAATCGTTCATTGTTTGTTTTTATTTACATAGGCCCAAAGATGCTTTCATTTTTAATATACTCATTCCAAAGTGAAATTTTACAAAACACTTATAGCACCAATACAAAAAAGTACATAAGGAATAGATGAAATTATTTTGAAATAAAAGCTGCCATAGACAAACAAAATTGTATCATCATAATGCATCAAAATTCATCAAAATACTCCAAAAAATCTCCAATGTGGCAAAGTGCAAAATTGCCAATATTTTTGGTGACTCATGGGGTATCCAGCTCACATGGATGCAAGCGACCCCAGGCCTTTATTCATTGGGCAACGGAGTCTTTGGCTGGCACCTTTGTCGATGCTATAGACGTATTTCGATGAGCCTCTTCTTCTGCGCGCTCCTCTTCCGATTTGGCCGCTACCCTTAACACTTCGGCTCGCTCCGCTTCCTCTGCTTCCTTCTCTACTGCTATGTGCTTTGCTTCTACCTGCTCCTCCTGCTCTTTGATGGTTTTAGTAATGACCTCATAGGCGGTGAACTGCTTCCTCCCAAGCATGAGTAGAGAATAGGCAAGGGACACTGAGGGATTCATAAACGAAATGCAGATTCTAAACATCCATCAAACTGAGGTGCTTTGCTCGTTGGGCCAACTCGTATAAGGATAGTTCTAAGCACGTATACTTCTGCATCAAGGGCAACACCTGTGCTTCTATGAGAGGCTCTTCCCAGGCATCAATCTCAGAGGTATCCTCAATGAACTTCTTCTAGAGCTCTTCCAACTGTTCCATGGGAAGAGGTTCTCCCCAATTATCCACAAAGGTCGGGAATCCCAACTCATCAATGGTCTCAAAATGAGACATGGAAATAATGTGTTCATGTTCAATAGTGTTGAGGATAGCCCATCCTTCCCGTACTAGGTCCATGCGTTGGAAGTAACTACACGTAGTGTAATTTTCACCTTAGACCAGGCGTAATCCATCTCGTTGAGGGGGCGAATGTGCAAATTGGTATTAATCAAAGCATGTATCTTTACGACCATCTCCATATAGGGTGACAACATCTCCTCAATGGTATCAATTAGTTGTTGCCCTAACTGTATATGTATCTATGCCTCCCATAAATATTGTAGCACCTTAATAGCTTGTGTGGCCAACTTTTCACAATTTTGTGCAGAGCGAAGGCGGGTTCCCTTGACGTTATCACATGAAAATCCTGTGGCCTGTGCCACTTTCTCAGCTAACTGCTTCTTCATATCTTCTAGCTGCTATTGAAGCTTGTGCATTTCAATCTTGGTGGTATCGTACTCCTTCAAGTGAACTTTGACCTGCTGGTGCAAATAGTCATTCTTAGTAGTCGTCTTCTCCTCTTGGGCTCTGCTTTTTGCTAGGGCATTTTTGAGCTCAATTACTTTGTTCTGATTTTCAAAATATTTCTCCTTAAAATGCTCACCATGCAGGTACACTGAGCTCATATCTACTTGAATGTTGCCCATATTTTCCATAGGATCTATCCACGTAAGGTCTTCTATTATAGTCTCGAAAATGAGATCACCCAACAACAACTCTCCTTGGGGCTTCTGAACCAATGACGTAATTGTAGTAATATGAGCCTCCTTCGCGATGGGATCAAAAGTAACTTTTTTAATCGGTCGAGCTGGAGCCAAGGCCTCTTTGCACCGCATACTCTTCAACCACTATGAAGAGCTCAGGTGTGCCCGGTTGATCTTCTCTACGTCGGGTTGCTTACAGGCCACCTGTACATCAGGAACTATCTACAGCTCCAAAAATGGGGTGAAAGGAACCAAAATATCTGAGTGACTGGGCCCAACAGAAGTGGATGACATGACTAAAAGAGGTGGAATAGAAATGGCGGTCTTGGTGGAGGAAGCGGGTTCGGTTGCAGTTACGCTTACTCTAGGAGGAGCTTGCGTACTTACAACCTCAATGGTGGAGGCGGGGATGGAAAGAGATGGGTACAAAAAGGGATTCAGCCCTGACGCATATGAACTGAAAGAAATGGAAGACGAAGGAATGGGAATAGAGGAGAGAGCAATAGTGACTTCGAGGGAAGGAGAAGATGGAAATGAAATGGATGTGGAGGGCATACCGAAGGGCGGAGAAACAGAGACCGAGGATGATGAAAGTGGAACAGATGGAAGTGAGATAAAAATCACTGCTTGCTCCATAGAAGAAGAAGGGGAAAGAAAATATGTACCTTCGGGTGCAAGCACCATGTGTTGCGGTGATGGAGGCGGCTGCAAAACTGCTTCTTCTTCTTGCACTTTTGCCCTTTCTCCAATGTCCAAAATCTCTCCTTCATTCATTACTTTGACATGAGAGCTTTCGGACTACTGATCTTCCTCTAACACTTGAGCCATTGAGAACACATCTACAACTTTGGTCAAGAGCTCCTCCATGGGTGCAGGTTTTACAACAGTTGTTGATACATTAGTAACCGTGGGAACAGTTACAACTGGAACTATAGAAACTGCAACAACTAAAACTATAGGGGCCTCAATGGTAGAAGTCATAACTGCACTAGACCTTGGCCTTTTTGTCACCTTTGGAAATGGTGGCGCCTTTGGTAAATTTTGCTTTTCGGGTATGGGCATCTCCTCTACTTGTCGCTTTGTTCGTTGAGACCTCCTTTTGAAAACATATTGTTGCTCTTCTTCCTTCGGGGTCTCATCTTCAATTATCGGGTGCTCTTGCTCAGTTTCGCCTTCACCACTATCAGAATGTTGAAAGCTTTGCGGCAAGATATTGGTGAAGGTGACGGGTTGATATGAGTCTACAAATTCATCGTAAATATCTAAAAATTGCTCATCTAATTTCAACCCGTAAGTAGTGGTCGGCTTCCCACGGTGAATCCGCATAATCCACCAATTCATTATCTTTTCTTTAGTCCAGTCGGGTTCAACTTCCTTAACATAACTGAATAAGCCTGGTGGAGGAATTTGAGTCTTATTTTTGGCCGGATTATATTCTGCCTCCTGCTCGTAATAATCATGCCATGGCGGGAGGGTCGTCATTTTTTCAATATGCCAGTTCATGTCCGACCCATCAAAATTATTTCTCCTCTTCTGAATATCCGACCGAGGACAACAATGAAATGACTTAGCCTTCACAATAGCTAAGAATTTTCCCAGAGGATCATATCGCCAGCATTGTGGCAATTCAATCAAACCCAAATCCTGGAGTGCCACCGTCAAGAGCCTATTCTGCCCAACTTGGCTCACTTCTATGTTGCCAAATTTGAATGGCATGTTGCATGTGGTCTTATTTCCATGCCCAACTCCATATATATCATTCACATGATCATTCTGGCGCACAACCTCCATGGTAAAAAAATGCTCCATGGTAAAATATAGTAACAAAAATGGCTTATCTATAAAACCAAAAATTTGTATGACTACGCCTTGGATAAGCAGGAAAATGTCACCCTTCTCTTGTGTGATGACTGCGTCCCTCAAATTTTGTGGTACTCTTTCATAGGTACCATAGAGAAACTCTATCGTTGGCCCCAAAAACCAACTATTAAAGTTGTACACCGACTCCCTCCTTGTCAAAATGGGAGTCCACATATAAACCGGCAAGGGCTCATTCTTTTCGCCCAACTACGTTACTGCAATGAAGGAAAAGCGCTACTACAATTGGAAAAAGAAAAACCATACTAAAAATGATGTATGCAAAAATGACTTGGACTCTCTAGTTTGCATTTTTTCCAACTGAAAGTTTATCCTTCGGGAAATGAAGTCAGCCCAATCAAAGAAAATGGGATTGTCGCCTTACCTCATGGCAGAGGGAGAATAAAACTCTACTTTACAAATACACTGTGAAACAGTTGCCTACCACTTATGCATAGTTTCATCCGAAGGTAATCCAGTGACCCAAGGCAACATGGAGTATATATCTTGACTCTTGAATTCTGAGAGTGGCTTCGGCAGATTAGGAAGCTGCCCCATCTATGGCTCTTTAACAAGTTGCGTCTCCATAAATTGGTGCATTGTCACTGTGGAGACGTACCTGTCCTCTTGCTCGTCAATATGTAGCTTTTTATGCACTGCATAAGAGGGGGGCTTCAACCCACAAGCGAAGGCCTCCCGAATTTCATCCGGAGTGATGGTGAACAGAATCTCCCTCCTGGCATTTCTGACAGCCCTAGTGAATGGGTCATAGAACTGGGTGATGAGCTGCACCAGCTCAGGGTATGGATGAACGGGTGAACACAAATACCAGGACAACTATGAATGATATGGCACTGTTAGCCAGCTATTTGATGACACTCCTTGACTCACAACAACTTCTACCTCTTGCCTTAACCTTTTGATTCCTTTGTGTGTGATAAGGCAATCTCCAATTTCTGCCATGGTATCCTCGTATGGGTCTAAGTCCACATAATCATTTTTTCGAGCCCTTTTAGCTCTAGAGCCGCCCTCCTTTTTCTTCGATTTCTTAGGCTCTGTAGCCTCTACGACGTCCTTAGGCTCCTTGCTATGTTTTCCCATTTTCCTTCTCTCTGACAAATTCTCTGAGGAAACTCTGAAATATTCTGTAGCTACAATCGTGAATGACAGTAAACAATTTTTACAAACCAAATATAAACTATGCCTTTTACCTCATGGTTTTTATAGAGCCCTTTGACATCTACCATAGTAAATGCAAAATTAATTGCAAGCACTTTTGGGAGAGAAAAGGTATCGAACTGCTAGCCTGACACCATTCCCAACATCTCAACGACTTCTCCTTTGATTCACTATTGGATCCTCCTCGAAAAATGTGCCCTGCTCACCATGCAATTTTATTGGAAATTGTGCCCTAGCACCTCAAGCTTGCTGGGAAAGCTAAATTGGTCGCTTAACAACCAATCATTTAATATTTGTTGCTTCTTGGAAAATAAAAATTGGGCACAATGCACGTTTTAATTTAATGCTCTTCTATCAGTGCTCTCACCCTTCGATAGCTGACACGTACCCAAGGGCACTTTTCATTACACAACGTGCTTTCAAAATCGCTGCAATCATTTCCTCCTTTCGGTAAAATCACTTCGGGCGCAAAGCAATTTCATCCTTCCCTGGTGACTTTAAAATTGAGGTCAAAACATCATGCTTTACTTAATTTGGGTGTCTTATATCTTCTTGAAAACTCATGGCAAATGGTCCTTTTTAAAGAAAAATTCGTCTACTTTCGCTTTTTCACATGTACCCAGAAAATCATATTTTCTTCTAAAAATAACTTAAGGTTGTTTTATTTTTTTTTCTTTCTTTTCTTCCTCTCTTTTTTTTCTTTAAAAGTGCTTTATAGAAAACAAGCTTCGAAAAGCACACGCTTTTAATTTTAAACTTATGCAAAAAACTAACTTTTGTCACCCCTTTTGATGTGTTCACCCATAACAAGGGCGAATGGGCCGTTCGCCCCTCTCTTAGGGCGAACGCGATGTTAATCCAATGCTCACTATCGTCGAACCTATCATCCGATTAAGTTCGCCCCTCCGAAAATGAACGACCAAGTTTCAATTTACCTGGGGCGAGCGTGTTTTGCACATAATACATTGTTTATTTTTATGAAGGTGTCTTCTTGGGCGAAGGGAAAGATTTTGCTTTTCTGTCATTTTCTCTTTTGCTAGCACACCTAACCTCCATATATAACAAAGTCACCTCATCCTTAGGGCGAGAAGCCCTTTCGCCTATTCTTGGGGTGAATGCACTTCGTACCTTTTTTTTTTTTTTTTTTTTTTTTTATATAAAAAAAAAAAAAAAAAAAAAAAAAAAAAAAAAAAAAAAAAAAACCCTCACCGAAATATCATCATGAAATATAGGCCTTCAAATGAAGGCCATTCACAGGGATGGGGAGATCATAACCCTCCATATCACGAAGATGATAAGCATTTGTTGAATTCACCATGGAAATATGAAAAGGGCCCTCCCAGATAGCATCGAACTTATGGTGATTCCCTAGCTTAGCCTTCTTTTCATTCCATTTTAAAACTAAATCTCCCACCTGAAAACTATGGTCGATCATTTTCTTTCCAAACCACTTCCTCATCTCTCTTGTATGCTCAAAAAATACCTGATAAGCTTGTTCTCTATTCTCTTCTAACTGCAACAACTGTGCCAACCTTGCACTCATAGGGTCATATTCTTCATCCTCATCCTGGAACAACTACAATGTTTGGAGTACTGGCAGCTCAATATGTGTAGGGAGAACAACTTCTTTCCCATAAACCAAGGCATACGGGGAAGTCTTGATAGATTTCTTTACTGAGATACGATCTGCCCAAAGAGCTTGATTCAACAACAAATTCTAGCTCCTCTTGTTATTGCCCATCATCCTTTTTAAAATTCGTAGCAAGTTCTTGTTGGTGGATTCGGCCAACCCATTCCCTTGTGGATAATAGTTGGATGACGTCTTCAAATAAATATCATATTTGCTAGCAAACTCTGTAATTTTGGCCCCAATGAATGGAGTGCCATTATCGGTCACAATAGAATCTGGTATGCCAAAATGAGTAATGAGCCCCTCTAGAAAGGAGATGACAGTAGCTTGATCGACCTTCTTAGTGGGAATAGCCTTCGCCCATCTGGTGAAATAATCAGTCACCATCAGGATATACTTGTGTTCCATAGAAGAATGTGGATCAATGATGCCAATGAAATCAAGACCCCACTGCTGGAAAGGTGCTTCCACTTGAATTGGACGTAGAGGTAAAGCTCCTTTCCTAGTTCTGCCAACATATCTTTGACAACTATCACACTACTGGCTTATTTTATGAGCATCGATGAACAAAGTGGGCCAATATTAACACGCTCAAATAATTTTTAAAGCCATGGGCCTGCCTGCATAATGCCCTCCAGATAGCCCAGAGTGAAATTCCTCCAATATCTTCTCCTTTTTGGATGCTTTTACACACCTGAGAAGAACTCCGTCAATGTTCTTATGATATAACCCATTAGGCAATAATACATACTTGAGCGCTTGCAGCCTGAACCTCCGACATTATGAAGCATCGAGGTGAGTTGGACATCTCCCAGAAGTAAAATAATCAACCAACTCTTCTGTCCAATCATGATCACTCATAGTATGATTTGCACAAATTGCTTCACCTATGTCCTCCTTGTGAATCGCATCCAACGTCTCAGCGACAACACTCTTAGCTAACTCCTGGCATAAAGCGCATCCATGAACTAGCTTTGTCGATCGGATCTCCACATCATATTCTTGAATTTTAGAGACCCATCCTGCTCTCTTATCACCTAGTTCTCCTTGTAGTATAAAGTTTCGGACATCAGGATGAATAACATAAACAACAGTCTTGCTCTGAGAAATGAAGTGTCAAAACTTTTTCAATGATTTCATCATGACATAAACCTGCTTCTCAATGAAGTTGTACTTCTCCTGATGTGGTGCAATAACTTGGCTCAAGAAAGTGATTGGATTTTCTTCTCCATCTTCTTGTTTCTGAGTCAACACTGCAACATAGCTTTCATGCTCACCTACTGCATAAAGAATGAAGTCCTTCGAATAGTCAGGATTAATTAAAACTGGAGCTTGGGTGATTCTTTCTTTGATTTCTAAAAAGCTCGTCTCCTGACTTCTGTCCACTTAAACTCAACATTTTTTCAACAACTCAGTCATGGGATTCACAACCTGGGTGAAATTAACAATAATTTTACCTTCATGAGTGCTTCAATCTTAGGATTGATAGGACACTATTTTTTTTGAAAGGGTTTTACCCCCTCCTGCAGTTCTATGGTATGCTGGATCACATTCTTATCATAACCCTTTAAATCCTGGTAACTCCACGCCACAATGTTGGGGTACTCATAGCACAGGTTTTTAATACCTTCAAGTTCATTCGACACACAATCAATCCCAATCTTGATAACCTTTTTAGGTTCCAACTGCAATTCCTTGTACTCCTTGGCATCCACTTTAATCTTGTGCTTATCAGCTCTATCATTTTGATCAAACAGACTTTCCAATGAGATTAATCCTCTGGGAATGTGGTTATTCTTTAATTGAATCATCTCTTCTTTCTCTTCCTCGACAAGTACTTTGTCATCCACGCTAGTAGCTTCTCTGAGCAGGAAATTGACTATTTGTTCATCATTGTTGAATACTTGCCAATAGAGATTCTTGTCTGGAACTGAGGGTCTATAGATCACCCTAATAGTCTTGGGCTTTTGGACTACTTGCTCCATGGGGGAATAATTTGCACCAAGGGAAGCTAAAATATCAGCATGTCTGTTCTGCTCTTGAGGAATCGCCTGAATGTTCAAAGTTGTGAAAGCTTCAAACAAATCCCAGACCCTATTGCGATAAGCTTTCAGGTAATGTTGCTTTGATACACACTTATTAGTGGTCTGATTAACAATAAGCTCAGAGTCATCAAAAATTTGTAGTTGCTTAATGCCCAACTTTTTAGCCTTTTTCAATCCAAGGCACAATGCTTCATATTCAGCTGCGTTGTTTGTACAACTCCAAGTCAACCTATAAGAATAATTATTTTGTATACCTTCGGGAGATATCAATACGACACTATCTCCTATGCCATTATTATATCTGGTATCATCAAAATACAGTTTCCATAACTGATTTGTGTCAAAACTCTGTGAATCGAGAACTTGCTTTTCAGCTTGCTCTAGTTTAGTTATTGTGTAACAACCAATGTCCGTTCCGATCATTGCATTAAAATCTATGAGCAAAAACTCATCCTCCAAGTGAAGCTCACCCAATGCTTCTCCTACCAAATCAACTTCTTCTAGTTCTTCAGTCATCATGTTCACTGTGCCTGGAGATTGTTCTTCCTCTTCTAACCTTTCAA
Organism: Wollemia nobilis; assembly: GCA_028583015.1. Lineage (NCBI taxonomy): Eukaryota > Viridiplantae > Streptophyta > Pinopsida > Araucariales > Araucariaceae > Wollemia > Wollemia nobilis. The sequence continues at coordinate 21,198,982 of JAQPPZ010000521.1, forward strand.
TGTGAAAAGGTGAAGGTTTTTCATTATGGATACAAATCCATTTTCCCTTGAATGGTATCTCCAAATGTGAATAGTCCAAGGAAAGGTATCCTCCCAACTTAGTTGTGAACTCCCTTGAGAGGCACATGCTAAAGTATGGCTCTAGGTCAACTACTACCACTTCTTGGATGACTATGATCTGTGGCATAGTGTGGAGGACAATAGGGATGTCTTTGATAACCCCCACTATTTTGACCAGAGTCCCATCCAATTGCAACACTCCTGGGCTGCTTCTCATATATTCCATCCCCATCACTTCACATACTGCCTTTGGCATGACAATAGTTGCAGCTCTAGAGTCGATCATACAGTTGTGTACAATCCACCCTTCCATTCTTAAAGATAAATAAAATGGGGGAGGTCTATTTTTTCCTATCGTAGAAGTGGGTAGCGCTTGCGCTAGGACCATTTGAGAAGAATTTTTTTTTGATCTTTAGCAATCTTCAAGGATTCTTGCAACAAATCAATTTGTCCTAGCAACTACAGCGCATCATACAAGCTAACTTTAGCTGGAATCCACTTCATTTCCTCTATGATGCTATAACTTGAGACAGCTGAAACCTTCTCTTCTAGAGCTCATTCATATTTGTCTCGGTACTATTGAGTAGCCTCTACTCTTTGTATTTTTATCAAGGATGGGTACTTAAGTCACTCCCTGGCCTGCTCTTTTGTTTCGTATTGTGTTTGAGCAGCCGCTATAGGTTACAAAATTGATGCCTTATTTTGTACTTTCTCTTGAGCCTGCTTAGGCAATAAGTCTCTCAACTTGATAGACTCTTGCTCCTTAGTTCTCACACCAGGAACTTTCACTGGAGGTGGTCACTTTTCATCTTGTACCTTTGGTTCTGCTAGAACCTTCAAAGGTTCGAGCTCGACCGGATCTATAGTTACTAGCTTCTTTCCAGACCTCATAAGGATCAAAACTTGCTCCAAGGATGGCATCATGAAATTGTGTTTGGCTTCTCTAATCATATTAACTTTTCCACCAGCAAAAATTTCTACTAGCGTTTGCACATAATTCATATGCACCATGCAGGTTTCTTCTCCATGAGGATCATTACATGTCGAACACCAATATGCCTTTTCTATTGCACTAGTCTCCTCATTCGCCATCACTGCTTGGCTCTTCTCAGGGCCTCTACTTGTAGAAGCTTGTTCTCTTGTAATAGGTGGGGTCTAAAATCTCCTAGACCAGAACTTGACCTTCGCTTGCTTCTTCCTTACCATGGTAAGCTCATTAGATATTGTCCTTAAGGCTACATTATTGGACTTTACTTCCTGCAACAACATTGTGAGGGGGTCAAAATTAGATGGTGGAGTGGGCGTTGGTAAATGTAAGGGTGCTTGTGGCGCAGGTAAAGGCAAGGGAGTCGAGGGTGCTGGAAATATGGAAAAGGGACAAGCACTGGAAATTGGGGAACTAATTGAGTCGACAACTGAGAAAATCTTGAGGCTAGACTTTGTGGGATAGGGATCGGAGCAACATGAGGTGGGCTAGAACTCCATGAGGGAACCGGGTACATGGAAGGCATGGGTTATGAAAATGCGCTTGAATACAGATACTGTGGAAGGTCGGGTACAATGGGTATAGTCATCTTCGGGGGAAGCCTACCTATAACAATCAAATCAGATTTGGCCTTTTGAGCTTGCATATACAAGTCTGGAAATGTAGTCACATTGGCCTACGTACAACCATACCAATTTCAGTGCTAAAAACCCTAAGATAGTAGAATGCAGCTTGCTCATGTGTGGGACATAATCCATCAAGGACTCTTTGCTAGCTTGCACGTGAACTTGACATTGAAGTCAACTATCTCTTCTTGTGTATGTCTTTGAATCATCATAAACTGGTGCAACAGGGAGTATGTATCAACTTGTTCATGAAAATTTTTAATCAGCAACTCAGCAAGCTGATCCCATGATGTAATAGTACCAGGTTGCAGTGATCGGTACCAATAAAGAAATTTCCCTCTCAATGACAATACCAATAATTTTATCATTACATATTCATCTATTATGTCATGGATGGTCACCAAAGAAGCCACATCTTGAATATGTTCATATGCAGTTTTATCGATACCATCATAGGTCGGTAAATATTTCAAAGCAACTTGTGAGACCGGATTTTGTGCTTGCATATTCAAAGCTCCTGAGCTATTCCATGTTGGGAACTACCTTGGCAGAGGATTTTGAGCCATATGGACTAGTATATGGGGTGTAGGCTGAGGAACACTAGTGGTTGTATGGGGTGGAGGTTGTGGGAAACTTGTGGCAGTACTTACTGGGCTTACAGGAGCGGAACATACACCTACTAACCGTGAGGATGTAACAGATGGTATGTGGGATATATGGGGTAATGAGGATGTACATCGAAAAGTAGCTAATTGAGGATACGGGGGAAAAAAAAATGGCTAATTGAGGATGTTCCCCCAACCTTTGAATATCAAGTTCATAGAACTCGATTTGATGATCTAGATTTTTGGCCTTCGATCTTGTATTCATGAGACACAACTTTTGCTACTCTCACATTCAGATATTTTTGAGTATAGTCGAGTCACCAGATGTTCTAATGTTATAGCATGAAGGTAAACATCAAACCTTCATACTATTGGAAGTGGAAACTTTGAGGTCCCACCGAGCGTGCCAAAAATTATTGGTCAAATATCTGCCTAATCAACAAACATTGCGTTTGTGCGCCCTAGATACGACCAACATTGAAAGGCCGAAGGAAAGAAATGTCCCCCGTGCCAATCTCCAGAGAGGGTTGGTTCCCGAACTAAATCCTACACTGGTAGAAGACTAGGGATGTAGGAAAGGAATTGGAAAAATGCAAAAAAAATGGGAAATATGGCCACAGGCCAAAGTGCAAGATTCGGGGCAGACTAACAACAAGAAAATTCACCAAAGTATGAAATAGCATTTAACAGAGGAAAAAGTAGTAGAATTTACTTATAAACTTGCAGTAACAACCTTCAAAATAACACTCCAGCATTCACTCCCTCACTAGCAATATTTAAATCCAAATGCAGAATTTAAATCTAACAACAAACAAGAAACATGAATGTAAAATAGAAGTGCACAGTATAGAAGGAAGTTGCACACAAGATCACTTACAAATTTAGAAGTTTGATGCCTTGTATTAATGCAGAGAATTTGGAGAGTATTCTCGCAAAGTTTCTAACCTCTTTTACAATAGAAATTCCATTAGTATTTATAGAGGTTTTCACCTCTTTCATTTAATGCACAAGGGAGCAAAATGATCTCGGATCAGAAACAAAAATGAGAAAATTCCTCCTCGAAATCATTGAAAATCCCTTCTTTAGAGACAACGATCCATCTTTTAGGGAATAATTCTCAAGAAACCAGCAACTCGGGCGTCGGTGCACAGATAATTTGGAAAACATTGAATGCTTTGGAAACGTCTTTACACCTTGGAAATCATGAAAATTCTCCTGCTCCTCTCGCACAGCTTCTTTTCTACTCGGGATCCATGATTCGAGTTACTCATTTCCACCATTATTTAATGTGTATAAATATGGCGCCTTTGGAGGCCTTGACCGTGATCCTATTTCACCCAAAAATTACCTTCACCTTTTGACAAAATCCACTTTGCCTCACCCTCCTTCAAGCGCTCATGATCCTTTCTTTAAAACACGTTCGCCCATAGGAGGGGCGAACAGGATGTTCACCCCTCAACTGGGGTGAACGTGAATGTTCTCTTTGCAGGGTACATTCACCCAAAGGAGGGGTGAATGGGATGTTCACCCCTCAACTGGGGTGAACGCAATGTCACTTTGCTTTCGGGTGAACGCTATTGCATTCGGATGTTGAAGCGCATTCACCCAAAGGAGGGGCAATGCGAATGTGTTCTACCGCCCTTCCTTTTCCTTCTCCTTGAGTTTTTTGGATATTTTGTTGTTTCATTCGCCCAAACTTGGGGTGAATGGGGCGTTCACCCCTTGTCTGGGGTGAACGCGTTGATACTTCCAAAATAATGAACTTCTTAATATTCTTCATCAAATCGTTCGTTGTTTGTTTTTATTTACACAGGCCCAAAGATGCTTTCATTTTTAATATACTCATTCTAAAGAGATTTACAAAACACTTATAGCACCAATACAAAAAAGTACATAAGGCATAGATGAAATTATTTTGAAATAAAAGCCGCCATAGACAAACAAAATTGTATCATCATAATGCATCAAAATTCATCAAAATACTCTAGCAAAATCTTCAATGTGGCAAAGTGCAAAATTGCCAACAATACTACAATAATAAACTAAAAGATAATGGTTAAGCAAAATGCATATATACAATGTTTTATTTTTTACATCAAAGCTTAAGGGTAGCTTTTCAAGTAGATCCCATTAACTGGGATGAGTAATTCATAACCATCAAGTGTGGCCAATTCAAATGAATTCTCCTTCTTAGCCACTCCAAAGTGAATCAAATTTGATGTGGTGCCTTGGCTTACTTCTATATGCATCCCATTTGAGCACTTAGTCATCAAGCTTGATATTTTTAGGAGTTTTTTTTTTGTCAAGCCATCTCTTAGCCACACCTTGGTACTTCAGTAGTTGTTCTATGGTTGCTTCTCTTTTATCTTTGAGCTTGAATAGCTCACCCATTATTATAGTCATGGCATTATTCTCCTGAAGTTTTAGCTAATGAAGTAATTGGAGTGTTGGCAACTCTATAGAGATATGTAATCTTACCTCTTTTCCATAGACCAAGTAAGTCAATCACTATATAGCATGCTTTGGAATAATTCTATCTACCTATAAGGTTCTTATAAGGTAGAGGTTGTTGAAAGTATTACATTATTTGGTAACTTGCAAGAATATTGCAAGTACCATGTAAATAGTTTAGTTTAGAATGTGATTAACAGTTGAGTATATAGTAGGTGTTATGTAAGTATGGAGTTATATAAGTGATGTTTAAAATATGTTGAATATTTTCCATGTTATTCTAGCGGGGTTAACTCTAAAAGGTATTGGACACTCTCCATGTATCCTCATCGAGGTTCGGGGTCGGGTTGGGCCCCGAGCAGGGATTCGAGGGTGGCAGCCCTCAACAAAAATTTTAAGATTTCTTAAGTTATTTTTAGACCCCATATGGTATATTTAGGGTTAAATATTTGAACCCATGTTTCTTCGCCCATGGAATTGTAAAATTCATTCTTGTGATGTTATTTAATTGCACTTGCATCATGGTTTGAAGAGAGATGAGAGATGAACATTATCATATTGGAGACAATTAACTATACAATAAGAAGGTATTATTGTGCTATGTTTTTTCATGTAAGGGTTTCCCAAGTGAAATATTGTATTATGTATGGATGTGTTATCTTCTTATTTTTTCTTTTGATTATGTATCTACTATTTTTCTATATTTAGCTTATCGAGGCCTTTTGCTCTTCATTTGGTATTAGAGCTAGGTTTTTTATCTTTGTTCAAGGAGTAAGCGTTTCAACCCTATGATAAACTAATTCTTGAGGTCATACGCAAAATAATATGGACAAAGGAAAATGATGGGAAGCACACGAGTAGAGATTGAAAATTTAATGGATAGAATTTTGAGTTATATAAAATCAAGATGAAGGATATGTTGGTTGATAGAGATCAATGGATTGCAATCTCAAGAATAAAACCAACATCAATGATAGATGAATATTGGTTGGAGATCAATAGGAAGGCAAGGAGTTCTATCAGATTGTGTTTATCTAATTTGGTATTGTTAAATTTATCGATAGAGACCACACCAAAGATGTTATGGGATAAGTTGGAAACTTTGTATCAAAAAAAGATGCTCGTAAATAAACTCTTTCTCATAAATAAGTTGTATTTATTTTAGATGAATGATGGTGATTCTATGGATGAACATATAAATGCTTTTAACACTATGGTAAATCAATTAAACTATGTTGAAGTAAAAATAAATGAAGAGGATAAGTGTATTACTTTACTTTGTTCATTACCTTATTCATGGGATAACCTAGTTATGGCTATCATCAATACTACTTCTACATTGAAAGCATAGAATATAGTAGGAACATTGTTATATAACGATTATCATTAGAAGGATGCATTGGTTGTGAGAGGTCATTCTCAAGAAAGAAGTAAAAAAAATAGGAGAAAGGAAATCAAGATCTAGGGGTAAATTTGTTGCTCCAAAAACTAGAAAATTTTGGAAGTGTGGTAAAATAGGGTATTATAAAAGAGAATGCAGATCTAAAAAGACTGATAATATTTGATCATCTAATGAAAGAACTTCTATAGAAATGAAGACCACAAATGAATATTCAAGGGACTTTTATAGTGTGCTCATGTGAATGCCATGACTCATGGCTAATTGACTCAAGTGTTTCATTTCTTATGAATCCTCATAGGGAGGGGTTCTATGAATGTAAAAAGATAAATGGAGGTGAAGCCTTCTTGGGAGATAATTTGACATATAAAATAATATGTCAAGGAAGAGTCAAGTTGAGGTTAAAAGATGAAAGAATTGTAATCCCTCCTGGTGTGTTGCATATTTTAGGTTTGGCAAGAAATCTGATATTCGTGAGTAAGATAAATGATGTGGGTGTGACTGTGGTATTCAATAAGGATAGCTACAAGATGGTTTGTGGAGTCTTGGTGTTAACAAGGGGAGTTCATACAGGAAATTTGTTCAAACTTGAGGTTAGCACTATAAGTACTAATTGTAATAACTCTTCAGTTGTATATGAGAATAATATGGTAGAAGTGGCTTTGAATATTCTTGTAGTGAAGACAATGGTGTGGCATCAATGCATGGATTATATTGGTGAGAAAGGCCTTTGAACTTTAAAAATGAAAGATATTGCCCATTAAATTTTGATTTTTATGAGCATTGTATTTTTGGAAAGCAAACGTGAGTCAAGTTCCTAGTAGTGCTACAATATTTAAAGGAAATTTGCATCTAGTTCACAGTGATGTGTTTAAACCTGAAAAATTACCATCGTTGGGTAAATCTATCTATTTTTTTACACTTATAGATAACTTTTCAAGAAAGACTTAGATATATTTTTTAAGGAACAAATCTAAGTGTTTTCAATAAAATTAAAGAGTTTAAGGCTCTTGTAGAAAATTGGATAGAGAAAAATATAAAGGTTTTGAGAAGTGACAATGGTGGTGAATAATGAATTTGAGAATTTTTGTGGAATAGAAAGGCAAAAAATAACTCCGTATACTCCACAACAGAATGGAGTTGTAGAATGGATGAATAGAACATTTATGGATAAGGCTAGAAGCATGCTAAGTGGTGCAGGGTTATAAATTTTGGACATAAGTCATGTTAACTTCTTGTTACCTCATCAATAGATCTCCTACCTCAACTCTGGTGGATAAGACTCCACAAGAAGTATGAACTGGTAAGAAACCCTCTCTCGATCATATAAGGGTTTTTGGTTGTGATGCTTATATGTATGTCCCAAAAAAGAAAAATACTAAGCTATACTATAAATATAAAAAATCCAATTTTATGGGTTATAGTATTGGTGTTAAAGGATATAATTTATGGAACCCAAAAACACAAAAGAGTATTTAGAATTGTAATGTGATCTTTAAAGAAACAAAAAAGGTTTCAAAATAGGAAATGCTACCAAGAAAAGAACTTGAAATAGTTCAAGTAAAATTGAAATACGAGGAAGAACCTGTGGTAGAACTCGGTACTATAGAAGAATATGAACTACACAGAGAGTCTGAAGAGGAAAATTTAAAGGAATAAGGTGAGGATGAAGTTAAAGATACAGAACTTAGAACTCCAAGTTTGAGGAGATCAGACTGAGTGAGAAGACTTCCAAAAATGTATAGCCCTTCAAATATTTGTTTTACATTTAATATATCAGTTACTAATGAAGAACCCAAGACTGTAAAGAAGGCACTTCAGTCAATTGAGAATAAGTCTTGCAAAAGGGCTATTAAGGAAGAAATGGAGTCCTTGGATAAAAATAAGATGTGGAACTTGGTGAAATTACCCCCTGGAAGAAAATTGGTTGGTTGTAAGTGGGTATTCAAGAAGTATAATGTAGAAGGAAAGTTGGAGAAGTATAAGGCTCGCCTGGTAGCAAAAGGATTTTTTCATGTTGATGGAATTGACTTTGGTGATATTTTTTCTCCTATGTCTAAATTAAATTCAAATAGATTTGTTTTGGCTATTTTTGTTGCTTTGGATCTTGAAATAGAATAGTTGGATGTAAAGAGAACATTTATACATGGTGAATTTTATGAAGACATATATGTCACAACCATAATGCTTTAGGGTAAAAGGTAAGGAGGACTTGGTATGCAAGTTGAAAAAGTCTCTTTATAGCTTGAAGCAATCTCCAAGAATGTTATTTTTTTTTTTTTTTAATTTACATGGTGGAATCGGTAGCCGCCACGAATTCGGGCAGGCTGTCCAGCTTTTATGGCTGCCACAGTATTCTGCGTTGTCCGCCCCAGAAGCCGCCACACAGATCTTCGCGTAGTCCGCACCTATAACCACCATGCCACAATCATTTTAAACCTTTTACGCCGTTGAAAGCACCAGGAAAGGGACAAGCATTCAGTCCGACGAGGCCCGAGATTTGAACCTTGGACCTTCGCCCCCTTATGGGGTTTGGATGAACCAATTGGTCTACACCTCGGACCTTAATCTCCAAGAATGTAAAAATAAAAATTTGATAGGTTTGTTTTGACACTTGGGCTTGGAAAAAGCAAAGCAAATCTGTGTGTATTTTAAACAAGGCAAAAATTTTGTTATCATTGTTTTATGTGTATGACATGTTAATTGACAACAATAATCAGATGATAAAGTTACTAAAATCTTAGTTATATTCTGAATTTGACATGAAGGATTTGGGTGCTGTAAAATTTATTTTGGGTATGGAAATAATAAGGGATCGTGCAAATATAAAGTTATGGTTAAATAAAATAAAATAAAATATGTTGATTTAATGCTACATATTTTTAGGATGCATGATTGTAAACCAGTATGTACTCCATATCTTGTTGGTCAAAAGTTATCTGTTGAACAATGTCATAAAATAAATGAGAACATTAAAAAATACATCATGTTCCTTATGCTAGCGTTGTTGGTAGTCTGATGTATGCAATGGTCTGTACTAGACCTAATATTGCACATGTAGTGGAAGTAGTTAGTAGATATATATCCAATCCAGGAAAGGAACATTGGATTTATGTGAAGAGGATCTTCAGATACTTGCATGGAACTTCAAACTATGTTATTTGTTACCAAGAAAAATTTGTAGATACTAATATTGTAAATCTACAAGGTTTTGTAGATGCTAACTAGGCTAGATATCTAGACAAGAGAAGATCCATGAATGCTTATGTGTTTAGACTATTTTGAGGGGCAATAAGTTGGATGAGTAAAAATCAATCAGTGCTTGCTTTGTCCATAACGAAGGTAGAGTACATTACATCAACTCATGCCTGTAGAGGAGCAGTGTGGCTACAAAGGTTGTGTTCAACATTTGGTCTTAAGTAGAAGGTTGTGAGAATTGACAGTGATAGTCAAAGTGCAATATTTTTGGTCAACAATCCTAGTTTTCATGATCAAACAAAATATATTGATATCAAGTACCATTTTGTAAGAGAGATGGTTGAAGGGAATTGGGTGATGTTGGAGAAATTTGATAAAGAGAATAATGTTATTGATTCATTAACAAAGGTTGTACCTACTCAAAAATTTCTTGGTGTAGAAGACCTATGGGCATGGTTGCCCTTGATAATTGACAATGGAAGTTTTCAGCCCCTATGGAAAGTATTCAACAAGTGGGAGAATGTTGGAAATATGTTGAATATTTTCCATGTTATTCTGGTAGGGTTAACTCTAAAAGATATTGGACACTCTCCATGTATCCTTGCCATGGTTCGGGTTCAGGTCGAGCCCTAAGTAGGGGTTCGAGGGTGGCAGTCCCCAGAAAGCAGGGGTTCAAGGGCGATAGCTCCTAATGAAATTTTTAGGGTTTCTTAAGTTATTTTTAGATCCATATGGGTTGTTTACGGTTAAATATTTGAACCCATGGTTTTTCGCCCATGGTATTATAAAATTTGTTCTTATGCTATTGTTATTTAATTACACTTGCATTAGAGTTTGAAGAGAGATGACAGATGAACATTATTGTATTGGAGATAGTTAACTTTATACAATAAGGAGATAATATTGTGTTGGATTTTCTCGTAAGGGTTTTCCAGGTGGAATACTATGTTATGTGTGGATATTTTATCCTTTTTTTTTGTATTTACTATTTTTCTAGATTTAGTTTATCGGGCCCTTTTGCTCTTCAAGTGACGTGTCATGTAAGTATGGAGTTATGTAAGAGTTTATCATTTAGTATGTGCAATTATTAGAGTCTTTGTCCTTATGTGGATATGTAGAGTCAATAATAGATTTATTATTATGTGGTATTTCTTCCATGAGAAATATGAAGTGTTAGATCTCTCGTGTGTGTAAGGAGATGAAAAGCTTGTGTAAGACAAAATGTCAAGGGTTATGAATGTGAAGAGTCTCATATACATGTGTGTATATATTGAAGATAAAGTATTGTAATAAGTGATCGAAGAAGTTTTGCAATACAGTGCATTTGCATTGCTTAAATAGATATATATTCATCAATATAATTTTTTTTGAGTTTGTTATTATTATGGATTTAATATATGTAATTGTATGAATATATATTCTCGATATATTATGATATCCTATGAGGAAAGTATTGAGTTGCTAACAATGGTATCAGATCCACATTTGGAGTGCTTGGAAGAAATACAAAGATTGTGAGAGGAGCAAGGTTGTGAGGAGAAATGTTTATAAATAAATCAAAATTATCCACGTGAAGAATGTCATGTGAGGAGAGAATCCAAAAAAATGAGTAATTCAAAAGAAGCCACATTGAAAGGAGTCAAAGCTAAGAGAAGCCAACAAATATAAGTTGCAGGTTCAGACGTCGCCAAAGCTTTTTTAGATAAAATTGAGTGTAGAGATAGAGAAAGCAAAATATTGGAGGAGGCAACACATTACAGACCGAGATAGAGGGAGTAGGAAGTTGGAGAAATGTATAACACTTGAGGATAACCATTGTAGAATGCTTGAGGAGAACCATATTATAATGCTTAAGGAAAACTAGAGTGAATAATAGACGTTGAAGAGGACAAGACGTTGAGTTGAAGATATCCAAACATAGAGGAATCTAAGAAGTGTGTAGAAGAAAAAGAGAGATCAAGCATAGTCAAACGCTAGAAAGAGGTAGCTAGAATGCAAGATGGTGATTACAGAGACTAAATGTGCAAGAGATGCAAAAGGTGGGTGTTAAAGGAGCATTGTAACACTAGTAACATATGCAGAGTGCAAATATCAGAAGGACATGAACGTCAAAGGAAGAACATTGAAATATAGAGAATTAGTTGCATGCAAAGGTATTTAATAATAATATTTGGTTTATTTAGTGAAAGGATAACCTAAATAAAGAATTAAATAAAGGAGAAGAGATTAATTTTAAGAAAGGAAAGTTGGAGGAAATTATTTTAAGGAATGCATAATTAAAGGTAAAAGATTACCTTGGAAGAATTTATTTTATTTATTTGAAAGGAAGTAAATTACTGTGAGCAATATTATTAAAGTGAATAAGAAGAATAATTGGAGGAAGTTATAAGGAGATAATTAATTAAATATTGAAATTATTAAAGTGAAATATTATTTATTGAAGAAAAAATTATTAATATATTTGAAGGGAAAATATAGTATTGGAATTTGAAATATTATTGAAGAAAGAATGAGAAAGTTGAATTAATTGAAAGTATAGTATTGAAGAAAATAATTATTTATCAAGTGGCATTTGCTCAACCGGTTAGATTTCTCAATATTTGTAGAGGAGACCAAGGTTCAAATCTTGCCAAGCAATACATGGATAATATCCAAGCTTTGTTGTAATACCACAATATGGTGATGACGTAATACGGGTGGGGCCCGTTTCAATCCCATATAACCAATTAAAAAAATTATTATTATTATTTGAAGGAAAATTATATTGAAGAAGAAAATAAGAATAATTGTTTGAAGTTTTTAATATTAAAATTTAGGAGTAATAAGGATTTCAACAACAAAGGAAATTATTAAAAGGAAGATTTTATTAAAGTGAGCAAAAGAATTGTAGAATTGTTCAAAGACTTATCAAGGCAAAGGACCTTCATACCAAATAATGTAATAGAGGGAGGTGTTGGAAGTATTATATTATTTGGTAACTTGGAAGAATATTGCAAATACCATGTAAATAGTTTAGTTTAGAGTGTGATTAATATTTGAGTATATAGTAGGTGTCATGTAAGTGTGGAGTTATGTAAGTGAGGTGTTATGTAAGAGTTTGTCATTTAGTATGTGCAATCATTAGAGTCTTTGTCCTTATGTGGATATGTAGAGTCAATAATAGATTTATTATTATGTGGTATTTCTCCCATGAGAAATATGAAGTGTTAGATCTCTCGTGTGTGAGGAGATGAAAAGTTTGTGTAAGTAGAAATGTCAAGGGTTGTGAATGTGAAGAGTCTCATATCCATGTGTGTATATATTGAAGACAAATAATTGTAATAAGTGATTGAAGAAGCTTTGCAATATAGTGTATTTGCATTGCTTAAGTAGATATATATTCATCAATAATATTTTTTGTGAGTTTGTTATTATCATGGATTGAATATATGTAATTGTATGAATATTTATTCTTGATATATTATGAGATCTTGTGAGGAAAGTATTGAGTTTCTAATAAAGATGCCATTGTCTCTGATTATATGAACCAATCCTTTTTAGAATCCTAATCAAGTTCTTAGTGGTGGACTATACTAAACTATTCCCTTGAGGATAATAGTTTGAGGAAGCCTCCAGAGATATGCTATATTTGAGGGCGAACTCATTAATTTTAGCCCAAATATGTGCTTTTGTATTATCTATGATGATTTTGTTCAAGATACCAAACTTGGTTATGATTTCTTCCAAGAAATCTATGATTACCCTCTCAATGCCTTCCTTTAGTGGGATTGGCTTCATCTACCTAGTGAAATAATTTGTGGTAGTAAGAATCTTTTTGTGTCCTTCACTTGATGGTGGATTTATCATGCCAATGAAATACAATCACTAATTGGAAAATGGCTCATCTGTTATTATGGGTTTCAAAGTCATGGGTGCATTCTTCTTCCTTCTAATGAAAAATTTGCACCTATTGCATCTTCTCACCCATTGGTTAGCATCTAAAAATATTGTGGGTCAATAATATCCAATTCATTATTTTTGTAACAATGGTTCGAGCTAAAAAATGGATCCTTGAGAATCCTTGATGGAGCACCTCAAGAGGACACCATCAAAGTTTCTTTAGAATAGAACATCTTCAATTAGAACATAATGGGTATTCTAAAATCTAAATGTCCTCCTTTGAGCCCTATTTAGGTCAGATGGGTACTGATAAACTTGCATGTATCTAATCCTCTCATCAACCCAGTCCATCACCTCTCCATCCAAATTGACTAAGCACAAGTCGTTGTCAGCTTCCTCTTTAGCAATGTCTTCAACCAATCTTTGGCACAAGGCTCTTCTCCTAATCAATTTTATAGAATTGATTTCTATATCATACACCAAGGTCTTGGTGATCCACCCTACTCTTTTATCACGAATTTATCAACCCATTTTGTATTCTTTTATGTTGGAGTGGATAACATAAGCAATGATTTTATTGTTAGGGACCAAGTGTTTGAATTTTTCAAGCTTTTGATTAGGACATACACTTGTTTTTCAATAAATTTGTCTCTCCTCGTAGCCCTTCAAAGTCTAATTGGATAAGGTGATCAAGTGCTCTTGTTGATCATCATCCTTTTGGGTAGGCAAGGTTGCAATGCTAAACTCACCCCATATGCATAGAGGATGAAATCCTTATGAAAGCCTAGGTTTGCTAGCATTAGAGCTTTTACTATGAAAGTCTAAGTTTTCTAGCATTAGATGCATAAAGGATGAAATCCTTATGAAAGTCTAGGTTTGCTAACATTAGAGCTTTTACTATATATCCTTTTTTATTTCTTAAAAATCCCCCTTTCCTTCCTTAGTCCACTTGAATGGTTGATCCTTTAGCATGAGGGTCATAGATCTAACAATGATTGTAAAGTTTGATAAAAAAAACCTCTTGACAAAGTTTATTTACCCAAAGAAAGAATGGAAAGCTTTCTTATGTTAGGGTAGTGAGAGGTTAGTGATGACCTCGATTCTATTAGGGTCAAAGGCAACACCTTCTTTAGTCACAATATGGCCTAATAGTTTACCTTGAGAGACATAGAAGATGCACTTTTTGGGATTATAGCAAACTCCAAACTCTTGGAAGCACTTGAAAACTTTCTCCAAGTGTATAAAATGGTCTTCCTTTTGCTTGGAGAAGACAGACAAGTCATCTAAATAGACCAAGATTATTTCATTGATTAGGTCCTTGAAGGTGATGTCCATGGACCTCTAAAACTTTGAACCAGCATTTGACAAACAAAAAGGCATCCATTAATATGTAAAGGTATCCCATTTGGGGTTGTGAAGGTTATCTTGTCTTGATCTTCGCCTTCACCCATACTTGCTTGTAGCCAAAGAATCCATCCAATAGAGAGAATCTTTCAAAACCAACAATGGTCTAGAGGATTTGTTCCATTCATGGAAAAAGGTAATAATATTTTAGTAAAGCCTTGTTTAGGTCTCTAAAATCAACGTAAAGCCTAATTTCTTCATTCTTCTTCCTTATAGGTACTAAATTGGAGACCCGGGTAGTATGTTTGTGGAAAATATATGATCCCTAACTCAATTAATTTAGATAGCTTCCTCTTCATAAGAGGCTCAATCTTTGGGTTGATAGGCCTCAACTTTTGCCTCACGGGTTTAGTCCGAGAGCTAGCTCTATTATATGCTAGATGATATCTTTATTGTACCCTCTCAATTCTTCATATTTCGACGATAACCATGCATGAGGTATTACAAAATATTTGGGACCAACTTAACAAATATAAACCTCAAAAAGATAAACCTACATTAAAACTTATTTTAGATCAATAAGCCTAAAAAGAGGTTATATATACATTTCAAATATCCAAAATTTTCAAGATAAAATGACCAAAGAAAGATCCAAAAAGTTGAAGAATTATTTATTTGTATAGTGATGGAAGACTTTTAATATTGTCACTTCCCTTTGAAAGAATAAGAGAATAGATTTCCTAATAAAAATTGTGTTACATATGAAGCCTTTGCAACAAATTCAAATAAGGTGTATCATAAAGCTAGAGGGAAATATAAATCAAAGAGAGCATGGCAAAGATTAAGTGATGACGTAGTGCATAGAAGTGAGGACAAAGAAGGAAAAACTTTCCATGAAGTCATAGTAATTCCTAAGGTCAACAAGGTCATATTAATCAAGGAAAAAACACTATGACCTATTATAGCTATGTCAAAATTGGCCACTATGCTTCTAACTATAGAACCTCCCATAAAAGTTGCCAAAGCATTCAACACACTACAGATAATATTGAAGATCCAAAATTTGTTAATACTTGTATGATTCATGTAGTAAAAAGGATTTATACAATGTTGGATTATGATTGCTCTTTTCATGACTTTTCAAAAAGACTTCTTTTGGATTTACTTAGATATAGAATAAGACTCCGTTTGGTTGATGATAATCCACATACAATTGAAGGCATAGATATTGTCAAATTCAAGTTTGTATATAATTTTATTAAGTTCATTATAAACGTTTTGTATGTTTCAAAATTGAAGAAAAAATTACACTCCATGATCACTTTAAAAAAATAGAGGCATTTGATTACTACCCTTGATCACTTTAAAAAAAATAGAGGCGTTTGATTATCCTAAATATACCACTTTATAAAATTCAGAAACATTTTCTTTTAAATTCACTTAGATATAGAATGAGACTCCACTTGGATGGTTGATGGCAATCCACGTGTAATCAAAGGCATAGAATTGTCAAATTCAAGTTTGCATATGGTTTTGTTAAGTTTATTGACAAAAAATTACCCTTTATGATCACTATAAAAAATAGAGGCATCTAATTATCCTAAAATATGTTAGTTTATAAAATCAAAGTGGCAATTAAATTAAAAATATTGCTACTAGTTATAAGGAAGTAAATTTACTTAGAATATACAGTCAATTAATACATTATCACCTTTATCACCTTGATCAAGCCAATATGGTTGAAGACTTTTCTAATAAATAATTGTGGCCAGAAAGAAAGATGATTGTGAATTATCATAGCTATTGATTTTATATGTAATTAATTCATATATATATAGATATATATATAGTCCCATGGGAACTCTATACATTGCAAATGCAAAGTATGTCATTTTATTCACTATTGATTTCACAAGAATGATTTAGTTTTGGTTTCTTGAATTCAAATCTCAAACATTTAAAAATATTTATTACAAGTCAATCGATTGTATAAAATGAGCCTTGAGACAGATTCTTCTCATTATTAACAAGGGCAATAAATTCAAATGAAATGAACTCAATGTTTTTTGTAAAGCTAATAAAATTCATAAAGAATTTTCAAGTTCTTAGTATCACCATGGAAACGAAGTGTTGGACTGAACTAGAGAATACCAAATATGTAAATGTTATGATCCAATGGCAAACAAGTTATGGGCAAACACGCTATATATCGTGATATGGTTCCGCAACATGTCATTTTCAAAGGCACTTGATGGTTGTATGCCATATAAAGCATGGCTTGTATATAAGACTAGGTTATGCCACTTTGAATGTTTGGCAGCATATGCTAGACAAAACAAAGGTGGATGCTCATTATTATTATTAGTTCAGACACTACTTGTTCAGAAAAGGTAATACTCTGGAATTCATAGTTGATCCGCAATTGCAAATTAAAGATTAGGAAAGTAAAATTATGTGCACCAAATAGGAAAACAAAAGCAAGTATCTAAGAATAATTAAATAATCCATTTTTTTTTAAGTTTTAATTTCTTACAATTAATAATAATAAGGATTCACAAGAACTGATTTAAAATATGGGTCCAATTCAACAACCAATTTAAGATAATTTTTCATGAGAGCTAGTAAGTCAACAAGCTGATAAAAAATTGCCATAATCTATTCAAAATACAAATTAGTAGATTGTTCTTGTTTAACTCTCCCCTACCATATCAATATATTCCATTATGGTTATATTTTGCAAGAAGGTTAGTCTCGATGAATTTGTAGAAGAGAAAAAATCTTCAGAAGAGACCATCAAGTATATCATGCACTCTTGAGTGCAGTTTTGAATTCCATTGACTCGTTACAGAAGTAGCATGTCAAGAGAAATTTCAAGGCAATGAATACTAAGTACAAGACGTCGATGAAAAATGAAACATAGGAACATATAAACTCATAGATTATATATCTAATATCAAAGCAATTGGATGTAAATGGATTTATAGAACAATATACAAAGTTTAATGGTTCAATTGACAAACATAAAGCTCGACTAGTACCAAAAAGCTATGTACAACAAGAGGCAATTGATATAAAGCATCATTCACCCCTAGTAAAATGAAACAAAACCAAAAGTTTATAGCATTGGCAACACAGTATGGATGGAAAATATAGGGTAAAGGATAAGTATTTTAATGTCCGCGAGGCCATAGGCCATATGAGACGGATATTGTTTACCAAATATATGGTTATCCCCAACCATGCTCTGGTTACCAAAGCATAGTGTACAACCCTACCCATAAAATTCGAACCTTAGACCTCTATTCAGAGTTTCAAAGTCTCCACCATTAAGCTACATAAGCTGCACATATGCTTAAAGAGGACTGCATGTCACATCCAAACGGTTTTGAAGAAAAAGGTTCAGAAAACAAGGTTTGTAAATTTTAACAAAGCCTTACATGGACTAAAAACAAACATATAAAAAAAAAATCAATTACTATTTGATGAAAATTAAATTCCAACATAAAAACTCTGATGAACACTTTGTCTAAATTCAAAAAAATCAGTCCATGCTCACAGTAATAATGATTTAATCAACAATACAGAAGGCTTTAACATGACAAATCTGTGGCTTCTTTTTACTACATGGTATTTGGAGAAATACAATCAATAATAGAGTTCTCATCAAACTAGCCAAACATGCTACATAACTCCTAAAGAAACTACAAATCTGTGGCTTCTTTTTACTACATGGTATTTGGAGAAATACAATCAATAATAAAGTTCTCATCAAACTAGCCAAACATGCTACATAACTCCTAAAGAAACTAAGGATAGAAGTCTAATGCCTGACTCCTAAGGATAGAAGTCTAATGCCTGACTCGCACCAAAGATTAGAACATAAAATTATCTCGATATAAATGTCATTCCTTTGTCGATGCCACTAAGTATAGACAGTTTGATCAATACCCTTAATTTATTTGACCTCCATCAATCAAATATTGTCTTTCTAGTATATGTTTACCTAGTTTTTGTATAATAAACAGGTCACTAAAATGCAGCTAACCATATTTTGACAAATATCACAGGCACTATGGATTTTGGATTTGACTATAACAATGGAAAACTGGTTTCAAATGATCGGATAGAAAATCCACTTCAGGCTATGAAATATAGCTTAGAAAGTAGTAACAATTTCTTTCACAAAAAAAAAATATTGCAGCTTTTCACATAAGCAGACAATAGCGTTGTTGAGACAAGTGATTATGCATCTTGGTTTTCCTTAAAAAGAGAAAAAATTAACTTTTTTAATAGCTAACCAATGGTCACGACGTTGATGATAGAAAATTCACTTCAGGCCATGCAATACACCTTAGTAACAACTAATAACAGTTTCTTCCCAAAAGAATAATATATTGCAGCTTTTCATGCAAGCAAATAGTGTGGTTAAGATGAGTGCTTACAGATTATGGTTTTTTAGGGTCAAAATTTTGACTACTTCACCAACAGATAACCAATGTGCCATGGAAGTTGTGAAAAATCCAGTGTTTTGCTCCAAAACAAAGTATATTGACGCTAAGTATCACTATGTTTAACAACTATCGCACACAACATTGTGGAATTACAACATTGTCCTTCAACCTCCAAAATTTATTCGGAGTACCATAATCCATTTATGATTGAGAGGGTATATTGGTAATCATAAGCAATGGATAAATCATATTGATGGTCAAGCTAACTAATGCATAAAAAACACAAACGTTTGTATTTGTCCTTATTTCCTAAAAAAACATCAACCAGGTTTTTAAATTTCACACGCATAAATCATTTGACTACGCCCTTGATGTGGGCACAACTCAAAAGTTGAAAATGGGACCCATTGATTACACATTACTAGCTTGACTGAAGCATTAGATTTGAGACACTAGAAGGCTCCAACCAATGTTCAACCCTAGTCTAGAACACAAAATTAAGAGAACCTGGAAGAGGCCATATTATGCAATTAGCTAAAAATTTCAACCCAGATTTGTCCACTCCACCTTGGAATCACCATTTTGTATTGAACAGAAGAACAAGAGTGATACAGCACTGTCAACGTATATGGAGCTGTTTTGCCAAAGAACTAGCAAACATAAGGAAATTCCAAAAGTCCAGGACAAACATACCCACGAAAATTACAAGTTAATTGATCTTTCCCATTTCAATAAAATTACAAATCAAATACAAAAAATTCATTTTCTGGAGGACACTCATAATTTTACAAACAAAACTAGTACACCTGACATTTCCATGTCAATGCAAACGTTACACTTCCTTTTGTACAGGAGGCACAGAAAGACTCAAAAGTTGGCTCACATCTGGACTGCATTCCTGAGAATAATTACGGTATACTCGTCTCTCTGCCATTGTCAACACATTTTGTGAATCCTTTCTTCCAAGACCCAAGTCTAGATCAACATCCCAATCATTCACGACAATTTTTGCCATCCCAAGATTCTCTTCCTCAAGTGGAAAAAGCTCAAGGCATGCCATAGGTTCAAGAACAGCTTGCCCTGAACTAGAACCATCATACCAGTTGCCATTGTTGACCAAGGAATGCTGATCTAATTCAGATTCTGAAGTATGATCAGGCCTTGAATTTGCTGCAACTGACAAATCAACCTCCATATATTCTCGTGGAACATTCTCCCCAGAATACTGCCCCTCTGGAGATTGTAGAGCACTTGCAGCATTTGAAACCTCGGAAACATTGTTGTTCTCTGCAGTTTCATCAGTTGATTTGTGGAAGGGCGTAAATGACCATTGATCTTTGCTCAGTTGGTGCTGACCTTCTAAGGCTTCTGATCTAATAATGCTACTAGCCTCCTTGACATCTAGAAGAACCATTTCAGCTTCTGCTCTTTTTTCAAAAGACCTTTCATGTTTTCCAGGCCTAAAATTATCATCCATGTCAACTTTGTTCTTGTCCACATATTTTCTGCTGTGGATTTGACCATCACTTGAAGGTGGTCTGTGTATCAACAGTTCTGCATTCATGTGTCTTTCATGTGAATAGGAATCGGAAGAATTAACTGTATCACAAGAACAGCGATGTAAGCACGAGCAAGAATGTGAACATGAACGTGAATAAAAACAGGAATGAGAACCACCTCGATTGTTTATAACATGATTTTTTGTATGCCTCTCCATTTGTATGGATCTTGTTTTATTCTTTTTATGCCAATGGTTGTGGTTATTATCATTATGCCTTTCCATTCGCAGTTTGGCAGCTTCTTCTCTTTCGTCTCTCTCTTCCTTCTCTCTTCTAATTCTTGTATCAACATGGTTTTCCTTTAAACTTTGAATCCTACTTATTTTGATTGCATTCCCAGACCTATGCACTTGCCTCTGATGAGGTGGTCCTGAGACCAAGCACTGTTTGTCTTCATAACAATTGTCACTTTCCCCTGAGGAGAGAGATGATTGATAAGAAATATGGTATCCATCAGCATCATTTTGGTAGATGCCATTTATCCTTGACGGAAAAGCAAGGTGCTCGTCTCTTGAATCCATTTGTTTTCTAGCTTCAACTTTTGAGGAAGGTTCTGCCTGTATCACAGAATTCACCCATTTATATCACAGGAATGCCTATTTAAATAAAAAATAAGTTCTGAAAGCTACTGCTACTGCTAGTCCCTATTACAAAAATATTTAAACCTTGAAAAATGAATCATAATAACCTGAAACTGCTTGCATCCTTGCTTTTCAAGTAGACAAGGTGAAGATGGATGAGGATTACCATCAGTTGTGTATAAAAGAGAGACAAAACCAGGTGTTCTGTTCAGAGATTTTGTCCCTGATTCAAGTACTTTATCCTTTTCCTCCAGAACATGGATGCTGTTTGAAGCCCTAGACCCTGGTGGTAATTCTCCTTTATGCATACTTTCATGGGTTCGATGCACATTACTTCTTCCAGACATAGCCTCAAGAGACTTCAGAGAATGATTCCTATGTAAAGCATGAGAAGTAGACAAATTGCAATCAGAATGATCATCTACCTCCTCCCTGTTGCCACTTCGATGGTCCTGTTCATGAAACTGAATTATTGGTTTCACAAAAGTTCTTCTGGTCACCTCTTCATTAACATCTTCACAAATCATTTTGGACCTGATCATGTGTGCAACCGTTGAGGATGGATCTTGTTTAGATAATACACATCTACCGGTGTCAGCATCATCTTGTTGAATCTGTGAAGGTTGAATGAGATTAACCCCTGAATCTATTGTTACAGACAGATGAGAAATATGTCTAGTGGGCAGTCCTGCCGGCTGAGAATTTGACTCTTTTAATGGCCTTCCAAATAAACCAACATCCTTTTCACCTTCCATGTCAACATCCATGTCTTCTTTCCCATCGCCATTTTTATGCATGGGAATCGTTACCACCCTAGTAACTGAATCTTTAGCATTGCCTGTACAAGGAACATTTGGATTGGACGAAAGAATACTAGCCCCAACATGCTTATGTGATGCAGATGCCGCCTGCACTTTATGATCACTTACCCTACGGAATACTCCCCACAGATAAAATTTGCCCTGAATTCCTAGTCACAAACAACAATTCAGTGATTTATAAGATCATAGCAAATTTATTCAATATGAGACATCTCTTTTCTTTCTTCCTCGTGATGCCAATATGTTTTCTTGACACAGAAATATTATCACCTAAGACTCAGCAAGAGCGTGATATATGGGAACTGTGTAATCATGACTGAGGCCTTAAACAACAGCATTTTGTGCTTCCTAATTGTAAAATAAGAACCAAGTAAACAAATTTGTTGGTAAATTCAGAATCCAATAGATTGGTTTTGTTTTTTATCATTAACAAAATTTAATCTCAGACGTTTAAAACAAACAGCTTTCTATGCATGCAATCCAAAATAACTTTTCCAATCCACGAGTCCCTTCAATTCTCGAGAGAATAATTTTCTAAGTTGTGAACCAACCTAAGATATTCTCACTAGACCAGATGTCTAACACTCAATTAAGGGTTTTGTGATGAGAATATAGGTGAATTATGTCAAGGTTGCTTTTAAACATTGTAAATAATACTCAAAGATAACAGTCTGAAAGTAACAATTTCAGATTCCAAAAAAAACATGATCAGGTTGAACTTGTAACCAGTCTTTTTCTCAAATCAAACATGATCAGGTTGAACTTGTAACCAGTCTTTTTCTCAAATCAAACATGATCAGGTACTTCATATAGTTTCATAACATCAAGACATCATAGACAAGCATTTCCATTAGACAGGTCATAGATGGATCAATATGAAACAACAAAGAATGGAATAACATTTCAATTCACTTATAGGTCGTTTTATTTGATGGGGCTTGATAAAATACTCCAAAAAAAAAACATTTCATTCCAAAAGACATTCAGAAGTAATTCAATAAAGTCAATGAACAACTTGCAATGATTGGCAAAACAAACTTTTTACTTTCCATTTTGTAATTATTAGAGTTATTTCAAAAGTAAAAAAATTTTGTCCAACGGGCTGCAAAATATAGTAAGCTATCGCCAAAACATTTTGTCATTGCACCCTACTTTGCTCCTCAAGATAATGAACGAAGAAAATTGGATTTGGTGGGCCCTCAAAAACCACTTATCCCAAATTAAATATATCTTTATATTATGGTGAATCTAACTACCTCAAAAGGGTAAATAATTTCTTGAAATTTGAGAAGGGGAATAACGGTATTCTTCTATGAATGCGTAGTTTAATTGTCTTCCGTCCCTTTCAATTGAAGATTGAGAAAAGTAAACATCTTGTGAATCATATTATTGTAGATACAAAGAACCCCTAACAATTAAGTTAGTGTCCTTTGTCCATTTACCCTCAAACCAAAGGATAATTAAAACCTTCAAATACAATTTTGGCAGCCAAACTCCATAGAATTTGTAGATCTAGTCAGTACTGCACACAAGGTACAACCACCTTTTGAGCATTCCATGCATAACCCATAGTGATTATTGATGTCCAATGGCTTGACTATGTTTCTTTTCCATGCTCTTATCTGTAATTTTGAATTTTCTTAGGGTGAAGACTAAATGCCTTAAAAATGAGAAAAAAGGGGTGAAAATTTAAATGCCCAGAAATGTGTGCGATGCGACAACCCCACTATGCACTTTTTTAAATCCCTCAAGAAAAAAAAAAACATTAAAGCAATTTTCCACCTTAGATCATAAGAAAAGCTGTTAAGGTTTTCACTGAACACTCTACCTAGGACCTCCAATCCAAAAAAGGCCCCACAATTGCTTTCTTGACATTACCTGGCAGGCCAAAAATATCAAGCTTGTCTAGAAGGGGATCTAATGTTCTCCTACACTGTTAAAGAATGCAGGGCGCCATGCTTGAACAGATTAAAAAGAAACATGCAGTTCAAAGTCTGGAGAAACATGCATATTTACATTATATGTTTGGTAATAAATATTTGAAAACAACATCAAGTTTATTCATGAAGCAAGAGATGCCAAACTTGTTAAAACTGTTAAAATAGCTCTATACCCATGTTCATTGAGCTAAACCCGTACCACAATTCTTTGTTAAATTATTAAACAAGGCAATGTCATGCTGATTACCAAAGACAAATCCAAACTTTGTCACCAATCATAATCACATATCAAGTCCAAAAGGTTTTGGGTTAAATAACTATTCTAAGTTGTAACCATATCTAGCAATGCAACCTGTGCTGGATCTCTCAATACATTCAAGACAGCATCTGGGGTATTCCCAAAGCAAGAGATCCAAGCTTATCACCAATCCAAATAACATCTACATGCAAAATATTGAACATTACATATTGGTTAACCAAGGAGTCACCAAACCAATTTCAAAGCAAAGGATCCATGGATTAGTGGCAAGGAAACCTTTGAGGAATGAAATCCTTTGTTGTATGTAGTATGCAATTGAAAACAAGACACATGCATGCCATACACATGTTCCAGACAGGAGATATTTTACCATTAATCATTGTGAACTTTGTTGAACATATTCAACTCTATTATATGTAAAAAATTGCCAGAATCTTAGGAAAGGTTTTCATCTGCAAATTTAGTTTTCGAGAAAATAAAAAGGAATTGCCATTGCCAAAATATAGCTGTCATCTCTCCAGCATGGACCCTATTTCCAATGAATAACCAAAGTAGTTTCTATTTAAGCCATTGATTGCAAAATTATCAACCACTGCTTGCATCATTATCAAGAAAATTAAGTCAACCAAATTGGATCTCTTTCTAGTCCATACAAGCTTAGCTATTAAACCAAACATTCAATGCTATTTTGATGAATTTGTTGTTGAAATGTGTAATCTTTTACTTATTGGCCATGGCCAACATTATATAATATAATATATTGTCTATGCCTACAGGCCCATTTGACACCTTGTCAGGTGATCCAAGTGATATTATTTAAACCAATAATACATATGTTAAACATTTATTTGGATATGTGTCAATGTATCAAAAGGAGTGTTTATACTCCATCCCTGAACCATCCATTGTATCAGTTGGAAATTAATTCATTATCAGTGAAGAAGATTATTGGTTTCTAAGGACACCATCCCATCCTTTCATGTCTTTCCTTTCTTTTTTGTGTTCCTAATATATCTTTATGAGGTTATTTGGGCAACATGCTTATTCCAGTTGTTCCTCTTAAAGTATTCTGAATTTCTACATGGTATCGGACTAGGTGAATCACTATTATTCAATCCTAAAGTTTGGTTGCTGATATCTTGCAGGAATGACTCCAAAAGACTTCTGTTTTCTAAAAGGAGCAGTTGTGGAAAAAGGGGTTTTTTTGGACGTATTATTTTTGAGGGATTTTGTTATGATCCTGGTGTATTCGGATTTCACTTCCACCTCGAGGTTTTGGTGTAACGGTTCATTACATTTGGTATCAGAGCAACCACCCAGGTTCAAGTCGCGGAGCGGGCGGGAAGTCGGGTTTGTCGTGCCAGAGTCCCCACGTGGGAGCGGACGGAGAGTCAGGCCCGCTGTCCAAAGTCCAGTCTCGAAGTGGGTGGGAATGTTATGATCTTGGTGTATTCGGATTTCACTTTTGCCTCAAGGTTTTGGTGTAACGGTTTGTTACAGATTTCTAAAGATCCCACAGGCATTTTTTCTAGGGTTTTCTAAAAACCCTAGTTTTCCTTTCAGAAATTTGACCAACCTGTGTTGCTGTTTCAGAGGATTGTTCTCAGGGGAGTTGCTGCAAACAGACAATGTGTTTCTTAGGGCTTTTAAAAACCCTAGGTAATTTAGGGTTTTCTAAAATACCCCAGTTCTCTTCATCTAGGGGCTCCATAAATTGCTTCATATTGGATCCATGTTCTAGAAAAAACAACAGCAAATCAAGTTTATTCTTTTACAGATTGTTCTTTTTTACAAAAACAGCTTCTAGACCTTCTTTCTCATATGTCATAATGGATACTATGTCTCACATAAAATCACCTAGTAAGCTGAAATTTCATGGACAGCCTCAATGCATATATAGATCTTTGGGCAGGATATTCAGCGCTACAGATGATAAAACTCAAAATTAGGCTAGGAGGAAAGGATTTTTTTGCAGATTTCTACCTCTGATGGCATCAGTGGAAGGACTACCATGATTTGGGAATCTAATAAATGGTCACAGGAGAGAAACTGTCAGGATTTTTTGAGAAAAGAGCACATTTGCAGAATTTGTGGGGGTTAAGATCCGCAATTTCTTCTGTTCTCCAGCAGTAGGCTCTGCTTTCTTGGTCAAAGATGAATCCACCAATGTGGCACCCAACAAAGAAATTAAATTTTCTCTATATGAAATGAAATGAAATGAAAGATTTTAATTACGTCCGTGAGACCCAAATATGGTCTATGGGACCTCAAATATGGAAGTACAATTACTCAAATCATATCATATGATCTTTAATATCTTTGAGAAGGTTGTTCCTTCTCCTGTTGATTTGTGTTAGCAATTCCCCAACTTTTTTATTTTACTGTCTTCAAATAAATCTGCCATAAACTCGTTCCCAAGTTTTTCTTTGTATTTGTCACGGATATCTGAAAAACTCGGGCATTTATAGATGAAGTGTTCCTCTGTCTCTACTGCCCCTGTGCCGCATAGAGTACATATCCTTTCTTCCCATTGTTCTTTGGGCATTGTCCATCTCCCTGTTTCACATCTAAGCCTATGAGAGCTAGTCCTTATTTGAGCAATGAATATTTTTTCCTTCCACTTGATTTCAGCGCCTACATACACTTTTTCCCTGTGGTCATACGTTGGGTTAAAATTTGCAATATAATATTGTCTTTTCCTGCTTGCATTTTTCCACATTCCACTTCTGAACTTTTCATTCACATAATTTTTTATGTCTTTGTTGACATTTGGGCATTCATTTATGTTGATTTCCCAACGTTTCATCCATTTCTGATTTTGTTTCATCCATGTATTCTTTCGCCTATGCAACTCTTCGTCCCTAGCTGCCCTAGGCCATCTATCATCTGTCATGTTTTCTGTTTTTTTCAAGTAACATAACAGCTTGGTCATGGCAATTGCTTCTAAAGGGAACATTCCAGTTTCAGCTAGAATAATTTCATAAGGAGTTGTGGCCTTAATTTTGAGAAAGTTTGTGATTAGATATTTTTGAATCCTTTCTATTTGCCTCCATTTTGCATTTTTTGTGCCACTAGCCCACACCTCACAACCATACAACAGAACCGGTGTAACAAGTAGGCCAAATAAGACCTTGGTGGTCTTCCAGTCCCACAACTCGACATTCCTACACTTTTTTTGAAGTGCATATAGTGCTCTCCAACCACTGTGAGTTCTTTTCATCCTACATGTATTCCAATTAAGTTTGTCATGAAAGTCTATGCCCAGGTATTTGTATACTACTACTATATCAAGCGGTTCTCCTGCAAACTGAAATTTGATTTGTTGCTTCTTCTTTTTTTGCTGAAAAAATCATAATTTTTGTTTTGCTCGTGTTCACCTGCGTCCCAACTTCTTTACAAAAGAGTTCTTGAGCTTGAAGGTGATCTTCTAGATCTTTGGCTGTTTTGGCCACAAGAATTACATCATCTGCATACATGAGGAGTTTTACCACATATTTGGCTAAATGCACACCCTCTCCCCCAAATTTGTTTATCCATTCTTCTAAATTGTCAATGTACAGCCCAAATAAGGTCGGAGATAGAGGGCAACTTTGTTTGACACCTATGTCACTACCAAAACATTCAGATAACCCTTCCTGTGTTCTGATTCTAGCCTTTACATGCTCATATAGTCTGTGAACTGCTGCCCTAAACAATTCACCCAAAGAATTCAAATCAAATCTTCTTTCTATTGGTTCAAAGCAATTTATCGCAGAGCACAATTGGTGATGGGTTACCATTTCCATGGTTAGTTGTAATATGCTACGTTGGAGTCAATTTTAAAAAACAGAAGGAAGATATACTCTATTTCAAAAATGTCACTCAAGGTTCGTTTTTAGAGATTTCCTCCAGAGGACCACATCTTTGCCATCCAGAAGCATTTTGAGCCCTTTTTCAGATCACACAAATTCTTGTTGGAGTACTTATTTTTCCATTTGTGCTTTAGGTCACATGTAATTTGTGAAATGGTTGGTAGAAAGGGGTATAAATACCCAAATTACATGTGACCTTAGGTCAAGGTTAAAGAACTGATCTTAAGGTTTATTATTAAAATATTACAATAAACCCACCTACACATAGGACTATCAACAAATATAACACAACAGTCAGCCACGGCCTCAATTGAAGCTTAACACCACATATATCAACACTATTCCAACATCCTACGGATGCCTAGACATCCTCAATAGGGACATCTCTATTCAAAGGACGCCTAAGTGTCCTGAGTATACTGTCCCAACCAGTCCCCATTTCAAAGTTGCTGCCCAAAGAGACGAGACATCCCAATGACATCTAACTTACCTGTTATAAAATGAACGATAACAGGAGGTCATCTTGTCCCTATCTTGGAGTCCATGAAACGATAGGGGTAGTGATACAGGGCACTTGCAAGGCAGAACACATCCTGCAGAACACAGACTAAAAGGAATTAAACATATTGATCATGATGGTTATTACATACTACACCCACCATGCTACTACCACACAATGCATATGGTGTCAGTAATATATGTAACATGGCACCAACTACTACCAGTACATTGGGCGATAGAAATATAACACTATCATGGTGTAGTCTAAAATGTTACTTCATGCTACTACCAGTGTCAGTAATATATAACATGGCACCAACTACTACCAGTACATTGGGCGATAAAAATATAACACTATCATGGTGTAGTCTAAAATGTTACAAGTATGAAATCAAGGTATTAATTAGCATGGGTATGTCTGCCAAGTGGAAGAACATGACACGAAATAGGGGAATCCACTACCACCCAAAGAAACTTAGTTCCCACAACTTTAACTAACAACGATCTGAACTTTATCAATTGCCTCACCGTCGAGGCAACTCACACTATCTAGTGACCCATTTCCACATCTCTCCTCATATCAGCTATTTCATCAAAACTTGCCTCATCCTACAAACAATTCAAAAAAGGCAAAACCTTGAATGACTACACCGGGGTCCTTACAATACTATAACGGATCCAATATCCTTGTTAGACTGGAAGGATAACAAATTCCCCCAACTACCAAGATCTTTTACCAGATCAAGCATTAGTTACAATTGTCACCCACCTCCTATCTCTACTTGCCAAAAAATAAACTCTATGATTTAATAGATTCTAAAGAGGATCTACATCACCTAAAGGCCAACAGCATGCAGTCAAGGAGGAAGGAACAAGTCCAATAAAAAATAACTCCTTCACTACACTCAATTTACTTAGTTACATGCATAAATACATCTAATGGCAAATGCAACTTCAATCAGTTCTCAACTAACCACAAGCTAAGAGTACTTACACATAATGACCATGGCCCTTAAGACATTCACACGATGGTGCTAACACTCGGAATATGGAAACAACATGGCACCAAGTCCTATAGTACATAGGGACATGAAAATATAACACCACCATGGTATAGCATTAAAAGCTACCAATATGAAAGCATAACACCAATCAAGGGCAAATTTCTGCCCACGAAAGGATTGTGGCCCTAAACAAGGAAATATGGCACCACCCCAAGAAACTTGGTCTTTTGCAAACACCAATAAAATTACTAGTGTCTGTTGGTCACGGATCTGCCACAGGAAAGGATTTGGTCTATCCACGCCCCCTAGACCCACCCAACAGATTGAAAGATCGGAAGGAAGGGATGCCTTCCGTGCCAATCTCCAAAGAAGGCTGGATCCTTTACTACACTACGCTGGATTTTTGATTAGGGAACAGGAAAGAGATTGGAAAGTGCTGAAAGAAATGCAAATGACTGAAAGAAACTGAAATGTAGAAAGTTCTCAAGGGAAGAACAAGCAGCACAATTACTAACTTCTACTTAAACCAGCAGCAATCAATACCAAGAAAATAACAGAAACTAACACTGAACTATTCTCTGATACGTATCCTTCAACAATTCCAAATTTCGTTCTTAATCACACACTTAAATCCAGATTGCAGAATTTACGGTATGCAAATAAAGAAACAGAATTAACAGAAATCACAATAGAAGGCATCATACACAGAAAAGAGTCCAGAATTAGAACCAGGAGTCTTAATATTGATGCAGAATCCAAGTACAGCAGCTTTCTAGCAAGATGTTCCCCCCGATTACATTACAATGAGTTGGCTTTTATAGAGGGATTTACCCCCGTAATCATTAATGTCAAAACCCTAAAAGTCGTTGGGGCAGCTGAGATTTGACCCCTGTCAGATGGCAGAGCCTCCCTGGAATGCGGCTCACTCGTGTTTGCAGCGGCTTCGGACAGTCTTTGCAGCTGGGGGAGCATGTCTCATTACTGCAGTAGGTGGAGCCTGCCCTAGGGGGCCTTCTCGGACCTGACGACGTCGTCTTGATGGGATGGGCAGGAGACCCAGATTCGTGTGCCATGAAGGCGCCTTAAATTCCCACCTAACTTCTCTTTCTCGGGATGCGCGCCCTTCGGAGTGCCCCTTCAGTTGCTGCCTCAGCGTTTAAAAACGCTTTTGCTGGAGTTCGCCGAAAATCAGGGCTGAGGTTCGCTTGATTTGAGCCCGAAGCTCAGCTTCGCTGGGAATGGAGCCCGAAGATGGGAGATCTGCCGAAGCTGGGGGGAGCAGGGTTCTGGCCGAAGTTGGGCATTCTGGCCGACACAGAGCATTTTGGCCGACATAGAGCATTTTGGCCGACGCTGGGCTTCGAGGGCGAAGTTGAGCACTCTGAGTTTCGGGAGCGAACTTGAGCATTCTAGCCGACATAGAGCATTTTGGCCGACACTGGGCTTCGGGGGCGAACTTGAGCACTCTGAGTTTCGGGAGCGAACTTGAGCATTCTGGCCGACACAGAGCATTTTGGCCGACATAGAGCATTTTGGCCAACGCTGGGCTTCGGGGGCGAACTTGAGCACTCTGAGTTTCGAGAGCGAACTTGAGCATTCTGGCCGACACAGAGCATTTTGGCCGACATAGAGCATTTTGGTCGACGCTCGGCTTCGGGGGCAAACTTGAGCACTCTGAGTTTCGGGAGCGAACTTGAGCATTCTGGCCGACATAGAGCATTTTGGACAACGTTGGGCTTTGGGGGCGAACTTGAGCACTCTGAGTTTTGGGAGCAAACTTGAGCATTCTGGCCGACATAGAGCATTTTGGCCGACATAGAGCATTTTGGCCGACGCTGGGCTTCGGGGGCAAACTTGAGCACTCTGAGTTTCGAGAGCAAACTTGAGCATTCTGACCGACCTAGAGCATTTTGGCCGACATAGAGCATTTCGACGGACGTTGGGCTTCGAGGGCGAACTTGAGCACTCTAAGTTTCAAGAGTGAACTTGAGCATTTTGGCCGACATAGAGCATTTTGGCCGACGCTGGGCTTCGGGGGCGAACTTGAGCACTCTGAGTTTCGGGAGCGAACTTGAGCATTTTGGCCAACATAGAGCATTTTGGCCGATGCTGGGCTTCGGGGGCGAACTTGAGCACTCTAAGTTTCGGGAGCGAACTTGAGCATTTTGAGCGAACTTGAGCATTTTGGCCGTGCCTTAGCCAATTTTTCAAGCCCGAAATGGGCTTTCGCTGGCTCTGCCTCCCGGGGTCATAACTTTTGATCCACTACCCCGATCGCCTATTATAATATATCGCCGGAAAGCTTGCGAAAAGATCTGCAATGACGAAATATCCAAAGATCATTTCATTCACTTTATCATCCTCTTTTAGGGCCTGCGAAAATGCCAGCACTTCTGCATGCTCTTTGCCACTTAAAGCTTCATACTTAGGCAAAATTTTGTCAAAAAATTTAAAGTGGCAAAAATGCCAACAGTGTCAAGTTTAAGGATCACCATAGAGAAAAGATGGGGTGATCATGAGAACATAAAGGAATGATTTTTGCTTCTAAGCAAATTGGACAAATGCAAAGTAACCACCAAGTGGATTATGGAGGTAGAACAGAGCAAGTTTAAGTGCAAGAATGATAAGCATCTATGCATGATTCAAGCCCAAGGATGTGGCTTCAAAATATAATGTGAAAAGAGAGATAACACTTGCCAAGTTCAAGACCCTTTGGCTTGATCCTCTCTAAGTCCACAAGTTGTGCGAGAACAGCTATATAAGACTAGAGCAGATCAAGGGAATGTCATGCCCAAAAGACAAACATCTCCAAGTTAAGACCCTACTCCAGTTAAACTTACTGAGTTCATGGAATGTTCACAAGAAGAAGGAGAATGTGGTAATGCATGCCAAACAAAAGAAATAAATGATAAAATAAAAAATAATAAAAGAGATAAAAATAGAACAAAAGATTATGACAAGAAATCAAAAGAAACCTAAGTGAATGGAGAGTAAGGAAGAAGCAGTTCAAGTACAGGTTGTGGAATGCTATAAAGTTGAGCAAGCCAAACCCAATAAACCAGACATTGGATGCATGTCTGATTCCTCGATCAAGGTCCTAGTTCATGTTGAAGGAATACTATAAAAGTTAAGGAAAACCCAATCAAACCAGACTTTTCATTCATGTCTGATTCCCTGATCGAGGTTCCAGATAATATTGAAGGAATGCAATAAGACATCCAAAAAGAGACCAAAAGTTTGCAAAGGAAAAGAAAAAGAAAAAGAAAATGCAATGCATAAGTGAGGATCTTCCATATCACCGCCAAAGTGAGGAAGGACAAATAATGGGTCACCCATATGGTTGTCTAGAGGAAAAGAATTGTAAGCATGACTATCCACATTGAATAAGACATCCAAAGCAAGTTGATTGGTGTTCATATGGCCATGATGAGAGTTGTGGACTTCTGAGGTCAAGTTTCAGCTATCCATACAACCAACAACATATAGGGGGGCATCAATTTCGAGAGTCTAGGCATTTGTACCACCAATGGCAAGGGAGGAAAGGACGTCCTAGTGAGGAGAAGAGTCCAAAAGGTCATCCATTGGAGATTGAACACAAGTTGGTAGCATTGGTTTGCCCCCTTGTCATGGTGGGGTGCCCCTTATCGCAAAGTCATCCTTCTATGGCTGCTAGACTTGTTATAGAGAGTTCAAATTTCATTTTAATCTATCGACAGATTTTGCAATCATTGCAATTTTTGAACTTGTCATTCTCCTCGACGAAATTGCAGCTATGGTTAGGATCATAGTTGAGAAAATTGGAATCGGCAAAGAATCAGCATTTTCAAGAATCGGCAAAAATCAAGAATCGGAAAAAAACCGAGGAAAGAATCGGCAAAAAAAAAAATGAAGAAAACGAAATTTTCATTGGAAAAAAGTTTTTTTCATGCATATTATAATGAATTAAGATTATGCAAATCAAATATTGCAATGAAAGCAATAATTCATGTCAACACAAAACAGCAATAATTCGTGTCAAGACAAAACACATGAAGGTGACAAAACACGTCTCGTATTGTTTATAATATGAAAAGGTACAAAGTTACAAGTAACAACAAGGAAAAAAAGGTTTATTTTTTATATGCCAGCACATGGAAACAAGTAACAACAAAGTTACAATCACTTGAAAAATAGGAAAAAAATTAAAAACCTAAACCTTAAACCAAAAGGTTAGGGTTTAGGGTTTAAAATTGAAACATTGACAGCTGAAAAATGGGCTTGCATACATAGTTATCAGGCAGCAATATTTACTTAAAAAGAGGAAAAAAAAAACCCTAAAACCCCTAGGGCCTAGACTAGGGTTTAGGGTTTAAACTTCAAGTTCAAAGTTCAAAGTTTCAAATTCAAACATTAACAACCGAAAAATGGGCTTGCATACATAGTTTTTTTTAATTGGTTATATGGGATTGCAACGGCCCCACCCGTATTACATCATCACCACATAGTGGTAGTAAAACAATGCTTGGATATTATCCATTTATCCCTGGCAAGATTTGAACCCTGGTCTCCTCCTTAAGTGTTGAGGAATCTAACCAGTTGAGATAATGCCACTTGATGGCTTGCATACATAGTTACCAGGCACCAATATTTGCTTAAACAGAGGAAAAAAAAAAACAAAACCATAAACCCAAAACCCTAGGGCCTAGCCTAAGGTTTAGGGTTTAAACTTCAAATTTCAAAGTTTCAAACATTAACAGCTGAAAAATGGGCTTACATTAGCAATATTTACTTTAAAAGAGGGTTTCGGGTTTAGGGTTTAAACTTTAAACTTCGAAGTTCAAACATTAACAGCTGAAAAATGGGCTTGCATAAAAAAACCCTAAATCGGCCGCAGCCTAAAAAAAAAAAATTGCAGATTTTTTGAAAAAATCGGCAAAAAATCGACAAAAAAATATTCAAAAAATATTTGCATTGCCTAGAGTTTGCCGATTGCATCGGCATTTTAAAAAATGGGCAAAAAATCGGGATTCTGCATATTTTTGCAGATTTTCTCAACTATGGTTAGGATGATTGGATCTAGGTGACCGAAGGAATGAAGCTAAGGGATGTTCAAACCACTAGGACACCTAGCTTAGCCACCACACAAAGTAGTAACTAGTCAAGTGCCACTGACAGCAAGAACATCAATGCTAGAGTCCACATGAATGTCAATAAGCAAGATGATTACCCAAAGGCAATTGTATCTTAGTTGTTGCCCAAATTTGTTCATTGTTCATCTTAATGTCGAAATTACCAAAGTCTTAGACAACTTGGGATTTGCAAAGGCAAGAAGAATGCTAAGGAAAATGTGGTAGTGTCTGACAGATATTACATCAAAATTACCAAAGTCTTAAACAACTTGGGATTTGCAAAGGCAATGAAGAAGGCTAAGGCAAATGTGGTAATAAATGACAAATACAAGGACAAGCGAATACAAAGAGTTCCTCCAAAAATCACAATCAAGACCTACATGAGGAAAAGGGATCAACAAAATTATAAAGAAACACATGACATCCAAACAAAAGCATTCAATAATCTCAGTCCCAAACAAAATTCCTAGGCTTGCTTCCAAGGGGAAGAAGCCAATGGAGAAAGAGAGTCCCATCGAAGGAGCTATAGTGATATATGTCATCAAGGAACAGATATAGAGCATGGCAAGTAAGTCATCCTAAACAGGCTTTTGTACATCACATGATACTCATGCTCATATTTGAGAGCAAACACTTTCAAATTTATGTAAATACGACCCTCAACCCAAGAGGTCTAAGTTTATTGTAGGTGCTCAACATTGGTGATGGCATTCACCCCCTTGATATTGTCGAAGCTTTTGGCATTCCAAAGTTGAGACATGGCCAACAAGTCAAGATGGACATCTCACTTGAAAAGGATAAGATGTACCTCCAACAACAGTGTGACTTGACAAATTTCACAAAGGTAGAGGACAAATGCTTTAGCCTCCCATGGCAACAAAACCATGAAAATGCACTTAATGCAGAATGAGGATTGTAAGTATCAATTTGGTGACTTCTAGATTGGCTAAGATTTGCATTCAAGATGGCTGGTGCAACACATGCAAGGTACCATGGATGCAACCAAGTATGACTCGACATTCTCATTAAGTACATCCATTTCTTCTTGTCAAGATAAAGGGATTACACATGGCCCTTCATGTAATCATGCTTATGTTGGATGCAAAAAATAAACAAAAGGTTAATTCATTGGAGTGAAGGCATCCAATAACACCAAAGGTATGGATAGCCAGCTATATTTTGTTAGGAGTATGTAGTTCCTACTTCGTACTACCACCTCCCAAAAAGCACAAACATGGGCAATGTAAAATCAACAGATCAGAGTTGCAAGCTAGATCTAGGCATCAATCAAAGAGAAAATCTTCTTCTCAAGGAAAATTCCCTTCTCACGTTGCTTTGTTAGATGATAATGTTATTATGATCCATTAGCATTCCTCGAAGTGGGCCTTAGTTGGGGTACTAGAACTCCACCTACTCCCACCTATCTTGTATCCATTGCCATTAAGAGTAATAGACCAAGTAGTGGGGAAAACCACCTCACAATTTATCATTATCAAGGGCTGTTGAGACTTGTGCCTGATTAGAGTTGCTAAGACGAGGAGGAAAGTGTCCCATGATCCATGATTTGGAGATGAAGAGGATTTGGACCCATATATAGACTCGCATTCTTGGAAGAAGCAAATAAGAACACCAAAGCTGCCCAGGATGGAGGGTGGAGTCAAGGGTGCAAAGTGCCAAGATCTGGGCACACTAAGCAATTAATTGACACTATACAACCAGAGGAAGGATTTGAAACTTACAATCAAAGAAAATAGTTGGCTAGGAGGAGGATAAGGATTTTAAGTAGAGATCAAAGTACACCCCTTTGAATGAGAAGCAAAATCAAAAACACTGAGAGGAGGATAAGCCAAAAAACAAAGCAAAATATTTGATTTCACTCCCCAGGCTAAGCAATGTAGAGGCATTTTGCAATGTGGAATGTTTGCATATGCAGACATTCTTCAACTAAGTAGTCAAGATGTTTGGCAAAGTTAGGGACAATGTCAATGATAGCCAAGTCATCCAATGATGATTAAGGGCAAGAAGCCTACTCACAAAGAGGGAGATCCTTCTCCAATGGGTGTGTAGCAGCAAATTATCGAACATGACAGATTGAAAGAAATAAAGGATGCCCTTGACTGCTTGAACAATATCAAGGGCACATCACAAAGGGAAGCCTTCTAAAGGATCATGCAACCCTAAATATGCGACACCCATTTTCCCTTCAAAGTTGACATAGTATATTCACCAACTCAACATTTTAGCTTATGCAAGCAAGTTATATTTCATTCATTCTCTAATCGTGGGACAAATTGATCTCCATCACAAGGCCTAAGATAGTGGCATAGAGGACAACTCCCCAAACCAGCTTGTGGCATCAAGTTATGATTAACAGTGGCAGTGTCGAACAGGGCACCAAATGCATGACTACTCTACATGAGAAGGATGTCAATACTCTGTGAGCAAGGACTTGACTATGTTACAGAGATAATGATGCCAGGAAATTGTTGAACAAGCATTAAGATGGTAGCGCAAAACAAAGATGCACATGGCTCAAAACCCACGGCACTAACACAAGAGGTATAAAGCTTGGCATTAACAGAACTACAAATAAAGTGCCATGACAAAATACACTGACCACAACACAATCATTAATTTCAATTGGTAGAGGTTGAGTGAGTGACTACCCAAAGTAGAGATCAAAACAAAGATGCACACAACGAAAACCTGTGGCACTAACACGCAAAGTACAAAGCTTAGCACAAATAGAACTGCAAATAAAGTGCTACAACAAAATACATTAAGCACACCACACGCATGACTTCAATGCATATAAACATAATAGAACACAAGCATATCCCCATGAAAGACAAATCTTGTATTACAAGAGATTATTACAATGAATATCCAAGGAAAATGGAGAGCTACTGAGGCATAGGCCAAATCCCTGAGCAAGGGTGCAAGGTGACGCAAACTATATCTCTGTGGAGAGATGTGGTGATGCTACCTGTATTGCCGAGGAAATATATAATGGCACAGGTCAGATCCCTATGGAGAGATGTGTCGGCAAAGCTAATGTCTTTGGCATACGAAAGCACCTATTGATTTTGCTACAGAGCAGTGAATTGAGGTTGAATGGTTGATTTCTGTTTCTCTCGTTTTTGCCTTCTTTTGTCTTTTTCTCATGTGTTTGGAATGTTTCTTATGCATGCAGACATGATAGAAGAGGAAGAGAGTGTTGGAAAGTGAAACGGCTCATCTTCCAACGGTAGCTGATGGTTACAAGATGCTAGTATTTATCAACTTCTCAGGCTGAGGTAGCAATATCAAGACAGTTACAAAATGTTTGGCATCATTTCTACAACCATTGAAAGTTGGTGGCTTGGCACCAAAATCAGGTTAGAAACTTAAACTGCAATTTTGAAAGTTCTCAAACTGTATTTGTTTCGAAAAAAACTAGACATCCCAAAGTTGATTAGAGCATATTCTGTCATTTCCAAAAAATACTTACATGTGCAAATCAGGTTACCAGTTACAAAGTTATGACCATAGATGGAAAATGCTAAAGAAGGGCGCTGACATTGACAGCTAGTGTTGGTGCCATAGTGTTGAGACTCAAAACTCTTCTCAAACCGGGCAAGTCTTTTTTTGACACTAATTTAAGCATGACTAAAATATGGGAGGAAAGTTGGCAAGACTCAACAAATAAGAACATACACTACATTTTATAGAAAGAGACTCATCCAAGGTCAAAATGACTTTCCCAAGATCACTTGACTTGCAAACTCACGAGTTTTCATAGACTTGAAGAGAGTCTGAACAGTATGGCTGAGGCCAACGTTGAAGGATGGTGCTTACATAGGTGTTTGGACCAATACCAGAAAATGGTGCTGATGCTGGAAGTTGGTGTTGGCCATAATGTTGAAGGCTAGCGATGATGCAGGTGTTGGTGCCAATGTTGGTTGATGGTACTAACATTGGTAGCTGGTGTTGGTGCCAACGTTGAATGATGGTGTTGACACAGAGGTTGGCGCCAACGTTGAACGATGGCATTGACATTGGGTAGCTAGTGCTCACACCAACGATGAATGAAGGTGGTAGACACTGCCTGAAATGTACGAAAGTGGCTACCAAGGGATTGAAAGTTGATGTGGTGAGGAGTCTTCTAGATGAGAAATTGACCTATGTAAACGTCAAGTCACAAAATAGACCAAACAACTTTGAGATTTGTTCTTTCGAGTTATGCAAGATGAACGTTTGAATGTTTGGGATAATGTAGGTCAAGATCAAATCTAGATGAACATTAGATCACAATTCTGACTCAACAAAGTGGTGCTTTGTTCTTCTATCATGTCCCTGATGACCTTTGAGAAATCTCAGGTAGATAGGCGATAGCTGAAGGAAGGCGCAATGCACTATTAATGTCAATGGTCAATGCTTGCACATCAATAGTAGCAAATGTAGAAACATGAGCATTCCATAAATAACTGGTGCTTTAGCACTTGCACTCCAATGGTAATTGGGCCTAATGTTGAGGTTGATGCCAAGACATTGGTGCCAAGAGGTGTTGATGCCAAGATTTGCACCAAGGATGTTGATGCTCTATTGATATCAATGGTCATTGCTTGCGCATCAATAGCAGCAAATGTCAAAACCAAGCATTCCATCAATAATTGGTGCTTTAACGCTTGTGGTCCAATGGTAATCAAGGGATGTTGATGCCAAGGTTGGCATCAAGGATGTTGACACCAAGGGTGTTGATGTCAATGGTGCTCCAACAATGTTGGTGCCAATGATGATGTAAGCACCATTAGCATTGGCACCAAGGAAGGTCACTAACCCAAGCATGGGTGCCAAGTCTTGGCCTACCTAGGTGATCAACAATGTAAAACAACAAATGGCTCTGCTAAGGCTGAATTTCACACAACTTGGATAGGGCACATAGTGGCACCCTATTTGTGCCTAAACAATCATCCCTCCTAAGGAAGCAATGGTCCCCATCGCTCCACAATTCAACCAAAAAAAACATCACACAACAAGTGCAGGTGAGACATGAATGGTTCGTACTCAAACATAGGTAGCAATAAGAACGGAGATTGGCATCTATAAAGGTAGTCTCCCATAGAAAACAAAGCATCTATATATAGACAAAGCAAAAGTGCCCTAGGGACGCGAAGAGGACCCCAAAGTTTGGATGTAAGACCTATATGCTCTCAAGGGATGTGAAGATGATCCTTGTGGAGGAGAGAGAGAGACAACTGCAAAGTTGGACTCCAACAAATAAACTTCATCCAACTAAGAGAAGGATCCCATCAAAAACGCATTTGTTCCAAATTAGTTGACTTTTAAACAGGGGCACTAACAAACCAACAACTTGAGCATTTGCAATTGTGCTTGCCACAAATCTTGCAAGGTTGAAGATCGAAGCACACAATTGATTCATACCCTCATCTTCCACAATGATGCATACGTATTTGATACCATTGTTCGAGGGTCGTTGCTCAACATCTATGAGATGTTTGATGCTTTGGCCATGATTCCCCATCCCTTGGCTAATAAAGCGCATTTTCTTCAAGAGCTTTGAACCAATGCCCTAGGTGTGTATCTAAAGACAACCAAATGAATCCGAATAATAAGTTGATTGTTAAGAAGGGAAAAAATCACCAAACTACATTTGTTTGTGCATGAGATTCTTGAAGACATGGTTTGCTCTATATGCATGTTGTTGAGCTCAACTTAAAGTGACAACATATCCTATTGGATTTTGCCACAAAAGGTTTCTTTTTCCTTTATTTTTTGTTGAAGCTTTTCCATGGCTTGGTTACATCTTTGCTCTACTTGTTGTATGCCTTCAATAACAGGGTCTCCAATACGAGGGAATTTTGTTTGCAACTCAAACATTTTGGAGATGGAAAAGGAAAGGGTCACATCATTAACTTGTACTTCATTTTGCAGCTTCAAATTTTGGTCCTTCAATAGCTCAAGCTCCTTTTGCAATTGTTAGTTCTCTAGTTCCAACTTTTGATTCCTTCACATGTCGAATGCTAATGCAAAGATTGGAGCACAAACTGGCTCTAATACCAATTGATCCGCACCATGAGACCCAAGATGGTGCGAAGGACAACTCCCTAAGCCCGTTGGTCATGTCAAGTGAGTTATTATTAAGAGTGACGCTACTAAACATGAAAAGGATGCTCATACTCTATAAGCAAGGCCTTGATTATGTTGTAGAGATGACCATGCCAAGAAATAGTTGACTAAGCACTCACACATTAGCGCAAAGGCCAACTTGTGGGGGTTGGGTGAGTGACTACCAAACTAGATACCAAGACAAATATCTACACGATTGAAACTCGCGGCGCTAATATGCAATGTATCGAGCTTAGTACTAACAAAACTACAAAAAAGGCGCTACATCAAAATAAATTAAGCACAACACAATCATGGCCAAATGTATACATGCAAAATAGAACACAAGAATTTCCATGATCCTATATTACAAGAGAATATTACAATTAATCTCTATTGTAGAGAGATGTATAAGTCGGACCAAATTCCTGAGTAGAGGAGTGAGATGATTCAAGTCGCATCTCCATGGAGATATGTGGTGACACAAGTCGTATTTTTGAGGAATGTAATGATGCAAATCAGATCCCTATGAAGAGATATGTTGATGCGGGTTATGTCTCTGGCATATGATATAGTTGTTAATCCAACTGTTGATATGTGAAGCGATGTTGACTGCTCAATCTCTACTTCTCCCGTTCTTGCCTTCTTTTGTCCCATTCTCGTGTATGGAACAACATTTCTTACGCATGAAAGTGCAATGAAATGGGAAAAGACGACGTTGGAAGATAAAATGGTTTGTCTTCCACTAGCAATTGACGATTATTACAAGACTAGTATTTATCAACCTCTCATGTCTAGGTTGCAACAACGTGACAATAATAGAATGTTTGTCCCCATCTCTTCAAATGTTAACAATTGGTGGTTTGGCATCAAAATCAGACCAGAAACTTGAACTGGAATTTTGAAGGTTCTATGAGCATCTTTTGTCCCAAAAACAATTAGACACCCTAGAGCTAGTTAGTGCAAATCCTACAATTTCCGAAAAAGTACTTGTATATGTGAATCGGGTCATCGGTGGCGAAGTTATGGCCTCTAAAAGTGGACCAACTGAAAACAATGATGGATGGCATTGACATTGACAGCTAGTGTTGGCACCAACGTTGAAGAATGGAGCTAACATAGGTGTTGGCACCAATACAAGATGATGGTGTTAAAGGTCGTAAATGGTGTTGGCACCAACACTTGATGCATGTATTTGCATCAATGTTGGACGATGGTGTTATTGTCAGCAGCCAGTGCTTGTACCAACACTAAATGATAGCACTGATACGTAGATGTTGATGCTCACATTGGCAGTTGGTGTGGGTGCAAACGTTAAAAGATCATGTCAAGTGCCTTCCATGATGCTAGCCCCCATACTCATATCATGGGTTCATGGGGATAATAGATTGGAGGAGCTCAGAGCCAAAGTTCATGCAAAAAGAGGAGCAACAAAGGACAAGATTAACAAGGGAAGCAAAGTTGGCCTCATGATGTTCAGCAGGTAGACCAAAAGTGGAACAAAGATAGAGTTACAATGATAAGTGGATGAGGAGAGATGGAGGGCAATAGAGTCACTACTCCATCTATCGGGCCCTCATATGCCCCCTGAACCAGCTCTATTGTCCTCTATAGGACAAAGAGTTGACACATGAAGGCCATGCCTACATGAGTGCACAAATATAGGACTGCATGCACCACATCTATGATGCATTAACACTGTGTATACAGAATGTGTTGTAAAGTTTGTCATATGTGTGTCTTGCCGCATGTGTGCATGTAGCCACATAAGATATCCATATTTACGCCATCTACCTTGATAGAGGAAACAAAATGTTGGTCAAGGTAGGTTCATCATCTATGTTTAGGCTGTGCAGAGTCTTTGTGGTTCAACAGGACCATGATGTGTTGCAATTGATTTTAATATGAAGGATACACGTGCAAAACTTATTTATACGTATGATCAAATGGTAGTAGATCAACCAATTAGATTCCTTAACTTTCAACAAGAAGACCTAGGTTCAAATATTGCCAAGTGATACATGCATGATAGCCAAGTTGTTGTAATACCACTATGTGGTTGTGATGTAATACAGGTGGAATCTATTTCAATCCCATATAACCGATTAAAAAGAAAAACCATATTTATATTCATCTGTGAGTACTTTCCATTGTGCATCTTTATTTATTTATAATGGAATTAAATTTTTGTGTTTTGCAATTTATCTCTTTGTGCATGAGTTCTACATATTGGCATTGTCACCTATAAAAAGTTGGGTCAACATTGTTGCAATTTATCTCTTTGTGCATGAGTTCTACATATTGGCATTGTCGCCTATAACAAGTTGGGTCAACATTGTTGCAATTTATCTCGTTGTGCATGAGTTCTACACTCCGGCGTAGTTGTCTCTACAAAGTTAGATCAAAGTTGATGACATGGAGTTGCAACATAGATCTTAATGTTAGGAAATGAAGTCACTATACAGTTTTAGCCAGTAGAGACTGCTGCTAGACGTCTAGGCTGCACCGCCAGACGTCTGGGCAGCAGTACTAGACGTCTGGACAGCAGACGTCTAGGCTGCTAAACATCTAGGCAGCACTGCCAGACGTCTAGGCAGCATATGTCTAAATGCGGAAGACGAACAGGTTCAGGTGCCTTCCTTGGGAGTGGAAACGAACAGTTTTTGGAGGCTTCCTTTGGGAGAGGAAACGAACAGTTTGGAGTCTTCCTTCTGCTCTATAAAAGGGACTTGATCCCTTGCATATCAAAACAATGTTGAAACTGTTGGAAATGTCAATGTAAACTTTCGCTGAAAATAATAAAAGGAGAAGTTGTCATTGCCCCGTGGTTTTCCTGCACATTGCAGTTTTCCACGTAAATCACTGTGTTACTTGTGTTACTGTTTTTTGTTTTCTGTTATTGTGTTTCTACTTGCAGGTATAAAATCTGAAGTTTTTCCTAACACTTAATTCCAATGATAAGCAACAACAACAATGGGAAGTTCAAAGCATAATCAATGAGCATTAATGTCCAACCATATATTTACCCCCTTGATAGAAGAGAATATGGGAGCATGACATGATAATTGTTGCAGATTTCTTCGCTCACATCAACAAAGCACCAACAGACAATGAGTCAAACAACAGAGAAAACTTGTTTCCGCAATAAAGGCTGAGAACGGTTAAACTTGTGCATCGAACAATGCACGTGATGGAAGTCCAAAACTAGAGCAATTGTAGTGTGGCATGTTAAATGGTCCCCAATACAAAAGTCCAACATAATCGTGTAGGAAGGCAAATTGACATGTCTGCATAATCAATGAATAAGTGCATTGGAAGTCACGTACGCATACACATTTAAAGTTTTGATAGAATTGATGTTATATAGTTGTGATGTAATATTGTATGTGACAATGTGTAATGTTAAGTGAAGTATTAGTTATAAGTTATTAGTCATAAAGTGAGTCATGAAATGAAATGTAAATGTAAGTCAAATGCATGTCAAATGTAATTTAAGAAAATGATGAGGTGTCGTGTGGCTAGTAAGTTGGAAGATGCAACTACCTCCTTAGTTGTATAAATAAAACCCCTTCCTCATTCATTCATGTGGTTGGCATGAAAGGAGAGGTTGGTATGATACATGGGTATCAAAGGTTGGCATGGTGTTGAGGGTTGGTATCGAGGTTGCTTGGCATTGCACGTGAAGTTGGCTACAACTAAGCATGTAATTGAGTGTTGTGTCGGGTCGTCTGAGTGTTGTGTCAGGTT
This sequence comes from Wollemia nobilis, assembly GCA_028583015.1. Classification (NCBI taxonomy): domain Eukaryota; kingdom Viridiplantae; phylum Streptophyta; class Pinopsida; order Araucariales; family Araucariaceae; genus Wollemia; species Wollemia nobilis. The sequence goes on from JAQPPZ010000521.1 coordinate 21,243,459, forward strand.
GTCTAAATGTCATGTTGGGCAGTTTAAGATGTTGTGCCAAGCAGTCTGAGATGCCATGTTGGACCGTCTAAACTGTTGTGTCGAGTAGTCTAAACTGTTGTGTCAAGCAGCCTGATATATGTTGTATGCGCAGTGTATGCATTGTAATTGTAAGTTATTCACTTCGTATATTTTGTTCATTTAAGTGGCAATGCAGTATATTGTATTCCATTTGTCCTTTTGGCATTGTTGCCTGTACGAAGTTGGGTTATCCATTTCTACATTTTGGCATCGTTGCCTATTCAAAGTTGTGTCATCCGTTTCTACAAATTGTAGATTGACGCATCTAAATAGTGAGCGGGATGCAAATTTGACAACAAAGCAGCTAAAACTTGACATGTCCAATGAGGCCCATGACAAAATTCAAACTCTAATTTTGCATGTATGATGGTGAGCAGGATTAGAATCTAACAACATAGCAAATACAAGTCCGTGTGTTTTACGATGGTTGTCCAACAATCAAGCACCTACAAGTTGGCATGGTGGATGGTGAGTAGGATAGGAGTCTAACATTGAAGCAATTGCAAATTCGCACGGTTGACGATGCATGGGATGAGAGTTTAATGCAAGAGCAATCATAGTATGATGAGTTTGACAAATCATGCAATAAGAATCCAGCAAGGGAACAACCCTTGCTATGTTGAATCAATTAGTTACGACCATGACCAATACTAGTGAGACACGTAAGTGTTTCACGTTTCATGGTTATGAATTAGAGGACCCAACCAAACATTAGCAAATTCGTAATACAATTTTGAAGGCCAATGGGCAAAGGAATGAAGCTTATTGGAGGAGGTTATTCATTGCAACACAATGTGGAAACCCAATAGATTTGTATATGGAATAGCTAAAGTGCAAGTACCAGACCTAGGAGATATATAATGGCTTTTCTGAATGAGTTCAAGTTGTTCTACAATGAAGATAAAGTCATTCCAGAAAGTTATAGAATGCAACAAAGTGACACTAAGTCTGTTAGTTCCTCCAAACATTGAACGAGTTGGTCAACCAACTGGAGACAAAGCCATCAGACATATTGAAGAAAAGATGGTTTGTGGAGGGACTTCTTCTTATGTATTGGAAGAAAATTATGATGGTTCCTCCGACGCCATACCAAGAATATTTTGAACAAGCCATAAACTTAGAAAGTGCTATGAAGATATCATCTCAATATCAAATTGGGAAGTCAACGTGGGCGTGGTGAATCTGCCTCTCAAAAGAAGAAAAAGTAAATCTTTGTACAGATTGCAATTTTGACAAGTTTTGTATGGTTTTGAAGTTTTGTAAAGTGCAAAATGAAATTCACGTTAAATTAAACAGAATTAGCATGAAATGTAAATTGAAATACAAATGAAATTCACGTTAAATTAAACAAAATTAGCATGAAATGTAAATTGAAATACAAATGAAATTAGAATGGAATTAGGGAAATACAAATCAAATTCGGTTTAATAAAAATTAAAATTTAACTTTAAAACATAAGGTTGATTCATGCAACGAACGACAATTTCAAGAGGCAGTTGTAAATAGTGTGTTGTCTCAGGAACCACTTGGAACAGCCTGGGACAGGCATTATAAGGCCCCCATTCATTTTTGAACGGGTCTTTCGTGGGTATGGAAGGGTGTGCATAAAGTAATGTTGTTGAATGTACATAGTTGCAGAGGAGAACAGGTTTATATGACTGCCAATATCATGGACCTAGTGTGTTGTGTAATGCATGTTAGTGCTGCAAGTAGCAGCCACCATTAATACAAGTACAGCTTTTGAGTATCATTGTCTGCGCATGTGCTAGTGAATAGACTATTCCATGTTTATGATGTTATTATGCATGATTGATAGTCTACAGGAATAAATTGGCAATTGCAGGATCAGGAAGCTTAGACACAGCAGGAGTTGTAAGGTAGAATTGAATAAAATGTAATTGTAATTGACGTGTTTTATAATTTTCAGTAGCATTTTACAAAAACCATGCAATGGCAAATAGGATGAAGATATAATAATTGCATGTTGCAATCAAACGTAATTAATTGTAAACTGAACAATTTGGCTATAATACGGGTGTTGGTTGATAACCGTACGATGGTGATTAAACAATGGGATTGATAACCATGCAATATCAAAGCATCGTGAAGACATGGTCTCCGACTGTAAGCCATTGTACAAAATTGAAGGAATTTTACAAGTGTTGGCATGAACTGTTAATTTGGCAAATCATACGTTTTGACAAACTGTAAGATCTAGTGGATTGTACGATTGTGATGAACTATGCACTTGGCAGATTGAATGCTTTGGCAACTGTATGATTTAATAAATCATACAATTGGTAGACTGAACGATTTTGAATTGAATAGTACATTCGAAGAACCTGTACGCTTGTTTGATTGTACGTTTGAACTAAAATATACGATTAGTCAAGTGTGCAATCGTACATCGTATGATTGGTTCCATTGTACATTTTGGTTGTGTTGTACGACTTGGGATCCGTACAAGAACTGTACAATTGAGCTCATGAATCATTTGATGCTTCTTTCCAAACTTTGTCACCACCTCCCCTACTGGGAATACCGTCACTCGTGCTACATTTGGCGTCGTTGTCGTTGTTGGAACGAGGAGGGTCTGATACAATAAGATAGTAGCGTGAAGGAGATAGGGGTGGATGACAAATACAAGTTTGTGAAGGCGTAGGAGAAGAGATCACATAGAGGATCAGGTGCTAGTAAGAAGAAGCACAAGGATCTCTCAAAGAGGGAATGTGAACAATACAAAAGTTCCATTCCAAGAGACGAATGAACCAATATTGGAACAAGTGTGGATTTCAAAAGAAGTAGACACTGAAAGGTAGGAAACACTATTGTTAAGTACGGAAGACAAGGTGCAAGGTGAACAACAAATAGTCGAAGAAGACGTTCACGTAAAGGAAGATGCCAACGTAGGAAGTGTGCGAGGAAACAAAGATTGGATGGTGACACCTGACTAGCCGGCAAGAAGTTTGCCAAGGGGTGTAAAGGACGGGAGTCAGACACCAAAACAATCACGTGCAAATACTTGAAGAGATAGACCAAAACCACAGTTTGTTTATCAGCGGAGAAGGTCGCATAGTGAGGACGCACAAGAAGTGGAAAGAAGACTAATTGGAGAAAATAAAGTACCAAGGGTAGAAGCGTCAAAATAAGGACAGCAAGATGAACCACCAATGATCGGAAGGATAAAAATCCCAAGGGAGCTATCATCAAGCGATGAAGGAGGAAGTCCAACAATGGCTAATGTTGCCACTAGAGCGGGCAAACAAAAATGCCCACCCTTCACGAGAGAAGAGAAAGAGGACCCAATAAGACACATTGGCACATGTACCACCATTTGGAAAGCAAATGGGGTAAGGCAACCTGATGAATGGTTGCAATTATTTCCTACCACATTACGAGGACTCGCAATAGACTAGTATTTGAAAAGAGAAAACACACCAACTTTTCGGTTATGGAATACTATGATAGAAGAATTCATCAATGAATTCCGACCCTTGAGGGATGATACAGAAATCATTACTGAGATATATGCTACAAAGAAAGGGAAAGATGAAGATGTTAAAGCATATAATCGAAGATTGAAGCAATTGACTGACAAAATGCAAATGCCACCAGTTGATGGTTTGATTAGGAGATGGTTCATTGATGGACTATTACCTAAGTATAGAAAGAAGATGAAGGTAGTTCCATCTTCAACATATGTGAAAGCCTTAGAAAAAGCAAAGAATTTTGAGAGTGAGGCGAAGCAGACAGCAGCCGGAATTGTAGGTCATTCTAAGAATGAAGATTCGGATAGTGATACAGAAGACAAAGTTCATCACGCTATCCAATCCTTCAGAAAAGAATTTGATAAAATGATGAAGTTAAGGGTGAAGCCAAGAAAGATCGAAAAGACATATGGTGTACAGACTGCAAGTCCGAGGGACACACCAATGTTAATTGTCCTAGGAATGCATATTGTAATATATGCGATGTGTTGGGACATGAAATTGTGGATTGTCCATTTAATCTGAAAGGGGCAAGGCACCAAACTCTAACGATGCAGGAGGAAGAAGAAAAATCAAATGCCCAAAGGAATGGACAAGGTGCAACTAGCGGTGGTTATAGGAATAACTGTCGAGGAGGCAAGCCATACCAAGGCAATCGACAAGGAGGTCAAAGTTGGTTGCAGTATGATTCGGAGGGTAGACCAGTCATACAATGTCGCAATTGCCAAGAGTGGGGGCATTTTGCAAAGAATTGCCCTGCCCCTCAAACAAATGAGACAACAGGAAATAATGTAATGCACATGTGCCAATGGTGCGGTCCAGGCAACCACAAGGAGGTTAACTACCCAAAGAGGGCGAGTACAAGTAACTCGCAGAATGTCGACTTCCCTAACATTGATGTGCCTCCAACAAGAAATGAAGAAAAGGAGAAGGATGTATTGGTCGTGACAAGGAGTCAAGCCAAGAAAGACAATTACCCTAAACCTGCCAAAGAGAAGGAAAGATGGCAGGCAGCCCAAAAGGTGATTGGAGAAGAAGTGGAGAAGGCCAAACAAGAAATATTAGCGGAGCAAAAAAAGTTGAAGAAGCCAATGGGCTTAGAAGAGAAAAGTGTCAACTCAAGAGCTAGCAACACAAGTCTTGAACACAACGGTGGAGGTTAAGGTGGTAGGTTTGTTGGGAGCCATACCAGCATTACATGCAGATACGGGAAAGGAGTTGCAGCCTCAAAAGGTGATGGAAATACGAAGCCAACCAATAAAGGAAGTCCAGAAGAAGGATCACTTCATTGACCCAACAATGTTGATGATTGATGTGGGGAAAAAGCCAACATTAGTTCACATGGAAATACTAGAACATAAATTGACACAAGTAATTGTAGATGGTGGGTCAAGTGTTAATGTACTGCCAGAGAAGACATGGAAAGAAATTGGGGCTCCATTTCTATGGGCACCTAGTTTTAAATTATATGGCACCGACCAATATGGAATAGAAACAAAAGGAGTTTTGACAGCTCAAAAAGTAAGAATTGTTGACCAAGAATTTATCTTGGATTTCGTTGTGATTACAATGAAGAAGCCAACATATGATGCATTGTTGGGACGAGGGTGGCTAAGGTTAGCCAAAGTAAATCACAATTGGGAAAAGGATCGATTAACATTTAAAAGGGGACAGCATAAATATATGATCAATCTGAGAAATCAAACAATTAGTGAAGATTTGGCTACGACCGATGAATCAAGAAGTTCTTCAAAAGAGGAAGAGCAATATGAGCCAAATGAGGAAGGGATGTTGTACTTAAAAGAATGTAGTGAAGATGAGAATCAATCTGATAGTGGACTTCTCCATTGGCAAATGGAGGAGTACCAAATGTTTCAGCCCACCTATCTCTATATCCAAATAAAAGAGACTTCAAAAAACCAAGATGGAAAAAAGCAAGTCAGCAAGATGGTAGAGGAAGAAGAGGAGAAATGGACCTTCCCTATGAGCTTTGCAGAATATAAAGTTGGCAATGTTGAGATAGATGCAAACCCAGCACAGCCTGCAAATGTGGCAAAAGCAAAGGTGGAACCAAAAAGTATAAAATATGAAGGACCAAAGATGGTGGAAGTGAATTTAGGAACGGATAACGAGCCGAGGATAATCCATTGCAAAGACGACTAATATCCTGTATTGAAAGCAACAGCTTTCAAAATATTCCTACAATACAAGGAGGTTTTCGCTTAAACATACAAGGACTTGAAAGGGATACCCCCAGAACTATGTGTTCGCAAGATTTTGTTAGTTCTAGGAGTCCAACCAGTAAGAACAAGGCCCTATAGGATGAATCCAAAGTATACGGATTTGGTAAATACGGAAGTAGAAAAGATGTTGGATGTCGACATCATCTTCAAAGTCACAAGCAGCGATAGGGTATCACCAATCATGATTACTTTGAAGAAAGAAGTGGATAAAATCTGCATATGCGTAGACTTTCGAAGTCTAAATGCAATAACAATCAAGGATCCCTTTCCTATTCCGATTCCATTCTGGAAGAAGTAGCTAGACATGAGATCTACTCATTTTTGGATGGGTTCTCCGGCTACAATCAAATTAGCATTGAAAAGGAAGATAAATTGAAGACCACATTTGTGGTAGAGAATGGCATTTTCCTGGATTCAGAGCTATCCAAGCATTTTTGCATAATCTCATACACTCATCTCATGCTGGCAAGTGCTCGAGTACTTTACCATATATCAACCAGTCGTCCAAGAAGCTCTGAACTTCCCTGTTGCCATTTGGTCAAATATGTATAAAATATTCCTATGGAATGTGGCTAGGGCATTGCATAACCCGAATGACATCCTATTAAGAGTTGAAGACAGATCCTGATAAAATTCGCATCATTTTGAATATGGAGGAACTACATGACGTGAATTCATTAGACCTTCATGGGACCCACTAGGTACTATCAAAGGTTCATCTCCAACTTCGCCCATGTGTCCTACCCATTGGACTCTTTAACGAAGAAGAATGTTCCTTTTTGTTGGATGGAGAAGCATCAAAGAGCCTTCAAGGAGTTAACGCTTGTGTAGCCCTATTCTGGTGTTTCCAAATTGGGACAAAGTTTCATGTCCATATAGAGGTGTCCAATTTTGCAATTGGATGTGCATTGGCCCAGGAAGGACAATTCCAGTTGGATCAGCCTATTTCTTTTGCAAGTTGTTTAATGTCAAGGGCAGAAAGAAATTATAGTGCAACAAAGCGTGAGGCCTTGGGGATGGTATATGCAGTACAGAAATTTAGGTATTATTTGTTGGCCAATCCATTTGCCTTTTATGTTGATCACCAGGCTTTGTTGTACTTGATCAATAAACCAATCATACAAGGACAAGTTAGTACGTGGCTCGTCACACTGCAGGAATTCATGTTTCGAGTAGTGGTCAAACCCGGTAAGAAACACATGATAGTGGATCAATTGTCAAGGATTCGCTCGGGAGAACCTGTAGGAGCAAGAGTGTCAAACCCTGATGCTCAGTTATTTGCAACCAATGTTGTACCATCATGGTGTAAATAAATTGGAGAATACTTATCAACAAGAGAGCTGCCCCTGGAAATGACGGCAACAAAGAAGAAAAAGGTGATAATGAAGTCGGCACCTTTTCAATTAATAGTAGGATTATTATATAAAATGGGCTCGGATGGAATTTTAAGGACGTGTAATGGAAGAGGAGGTAAAGATAGCACTGAATAAAGCTCATGAGGGACTGGTCAAAGGGCATGTGGGGCCAGATGCCACGGCAAGGAAAGTGTTCCTGGCAGGGCTATGGTGGCCTACCCTCTAACATGATGCAAAGAAGTATGTACAGGCATGTGATACATGCCAATGAGCATGAAAACCATTACACCAAGATTTTATGCCACTAGACCCCTCTCAACCTCATGAATTATTTGAGACAAGGTGACTTGGTCTTGAAGTATAATGGCAAATGGGAAATTAAGCCAGGGAAATTGAAAACCTTATGGATTGGTCCTTTCAAAGTTGTAGAAATGATGGAAAATGGTGCAATACGTATGTATAAATTGGACGGGACAGTAGTTCCCAGAAAAATGGGTCTAAATTAAAGCCATTTAAGGTACAATGTTTTTTTATTGTCGTGGAAGAGATAGAACGAAGGAGGCAAGAAGAAGAATCCCGCACACAAGTAGAAGGAGCCTAGAACAATCAGTCTCCTTAACAAGATGAGGATGATATCAAGATAAGGCAAAAGGGGAGGAGGCACAGCCAATCATAGAACAACAAGAATTGGAATCTCAAAATGGGGAAAGAAGAAGAATGAGGACACATGTACGATTCGTGGATGGAACAGCAGAATATGAAGAGGAACAAGAATTCGTTCCTCCAAATGAAGAAAGAAACCTGACAAAGGAACCAACAACGGTAAACCTGGAGGTACAAGAAGAAACTCCATAACAAGCAACAGAAGAAGTATACTATCAATTAGAACAAACAGGAGTTGCCTTGACACATTGATGGACGACGGAGGTTGAGGTTAAATGTACGGTATCTAGACCAAGTAGACATATACGATCTAGAGATACCAACCCTTGAAGATGGAGGAATTATGAATGAGGAGTTGGCAGGACACACTCCGTTAGCTCAAATTGGAAAGATACATCAAAGGATGTGAGAACAAACACAACAATTACAAGAAGAATATGAGACCTTGCAAGCACATAATGCAAAGACTACAAGAGGAAATCATCCAAAAATTAGATGATACAATGCAAAGAATTGATGAGCGATAGGCTGCAAGGCAACAGGAGCTTGAGCAATAGGAAGAAGAAGAATGGTGTGTACAACGAGAACAAGAGAGTACAGAAATGATAGGAAGAATCAGGAGTGTGTACCAACCAGGAAGAAAGGTCACAAGTGGAACCAACAGGCCCGGCACAAGATCCACCATAAAGAAGAAATTGGTAAACAAATTCAAGTGATGATGGGGTTCCTTTAGTGGTCAAAAATAGCAATATCTCAAGCAATAGTGCAGATTTCTTGCGAAGGTACCAAGAACAAAAAGTTCATCCTGAGGTGGAAGATTATGTAGCAACATGTCAATAACTAAGAAGGCAGCGAAGGGAGGTGAGAAGACTCCAAAAGATCATGAAGACATTGCTTGGATGGACTATGCAACGAGAAGATAGTTGCAACGATTCAAGCACTGATTCTGATTTTTCATAACAGTATAGCAAATCTTAGCATGTGAACCACAAAGGCATTTTGAGGAAAGATGGTGGATATGGTGATTGCGACGAGTAGATCACAAAATAAGGTCCTTAAGGCAATTGTCACCAGAAATTCAAAATCGCGAAGGGCGTTTCGCCAATATAGAATTTGTTGAAATAACTCCAAGTACTTGGGAAAGAGGGGAATCAAGTAGACAACGAGAGCAACAACAAGGTGACCCTAGCACCTCGGGGAAGCCTAAGACAACCTGACCAAGGAAGAAGCCAGGTTGACCCCCTTTCTAATGGTTTGGGAGGAAGAAATCAACCCCACCCGTAGATGGCCTATTCGGCACAATGAATTGCAACAATCATCTGCTGACTTAGTAAGGAATGAACACATGGGACGTATCCCTCAAGGTGGACCTTTTCAACCCCCTCGATGATCATGCTCCACCCGAGGAAGTTCGTTGCAACCACCTATGCATCAAACAGGTTTGGGGCTAGTAAGAGTTGGAAGAGGGCTACCCCAAATTGATGAGACTTGTCCAAAAATTCGACACTGAGCAACAGCATGAATGCGAGGCCACGGGAAAAATACTACAAGAAGAAGAGAACAAATCAGTGCAAGACGAGCACGAATGCAACAAGTTGGTGAGGGAGTCAAGAGAAGGACTCGTTCACCAAGTTCAGAGGCAGACTTAGTCTGAGGGGATAGAAACAGGAGTCACCCAAACAAAGTCCTTATGATGGGACAAGTTCAAGTCAAGATCCACAAAGCAATCAAACTACGAGAGCTAGAAAGTCCAGAATAAGGCAACCGTACATCCTGCCAACGTCCAAATCAAGAGGAGGAAAGGAATCATACAGTTGGGGATCATATACTTACCAACCGTACAACTACAAACCGTACAAGAACAAGGTAACCATACAACCCAGGAGGAAGAAGGAAACCCGTATATCAAAAAACCATACGACCGCACGACAATGGAAACCGTACGACATGTCAAACTAAGGAAAATTGTATGGCCTTTGTTGTCAAGGAACCTCCGGAACAGTTAGCTAACAAGTCAACAGGTGAAATCGTATAGGTGCAAGTCAATGTCGTTGTACGATTTATACGATCATACGTTTAAAAAAAAAGGACAAAAATGTTGTAGAAATGAAATTTAACATGCTTACACACAATTCCATTTCTACTTAAATAATTCTACAAATCTGCAGTCATTAGCAATAATAATACACAAAACAATGCACAAAACCAGCAACAGCAGCAGCAATAGAAGATGACAAATAAATATGCAGATTTATATTAACAATGGCATATACAGTTTCAGCATTACAGTCTGCAACCCTTCTACAGAATCGTCTTCATGACTGCATACAAGATCTAACTGCATCATGCCCTACGCACATATGCACCAACATTCTTTCCTTACGTACCTATGTCTATCCAACAATGCCTTTTTAATGAATGAGGGAAGGGCTTATTTATACACCCAAAAATTAGTTACACCCTCCAACTACCTAACACCTCATCATTTCCCTAAATTACATTTCATTTGCATTTACATGACATTTCCCACTACGAGACAAACTCACTTATGACTTTAACGACATTCATGACTTAAAATTACATTATTACATACAATATTAAATTGTCACTTTATAACATTATTAAATATATCTACCAACATTTCGTCAAACACTTTACGTACAATTACAAAATAACACGGTATACCAAAACTTATTCATCAAATGCAAACATATCAATTTACATGTCTACAAGCGCATGCAAACGCTGAGGTGGCCAGTCATCATGCAAGGAGCGGTTATATCTAAAAAGAAGTTATAAAAAGTGCAAAAGGAAAAAAGTAAGAACATTAACTCACGCAAGGATGAAGAGTGGGACGCATGAGGCAATGGAGGAGGTGGAGAGCACTAAGAAGAACCAGACGAAGAACGCCAGTGGATGTATATGAGTTAATCTGCAGCACAAGAAGCTAGGGTTCGAAAAATACCCTAGCGGCCATTAAAAATTCGACAAGAGTGCAAGAATTACCAAAAAGAAAAAAAAGCAAAGGGGTTTGAGAAAGAGGGCCTATGCAGCACAAGAAAAACTTGCAAAACATAGACAGAGGAAATAGGTAAACGCTAGGCAGAATAGGCTTAGTCTTTTTCATGAACCCCTGTAAGAAAATTGCACAAGAAAGGTACCTACTAACCAGGAACCTCTCAGGACTTTTGCAAAACACAAAAGAAGCTAGGGTACAGACAAAGTATACGAGTGAGGCAGGTTAGTTAGCTGGAGAAGTGTCGTACGAAGGAGTAAAGAGCAAGGGAAATTAAAAAACGGTTGAACAACTGTATGGTTGAGCAAGAAGGAAATATTCCGATTAGGCGGAACCATACGATTGCAGCACAATTACAATCGTACGACTACCCGGAGAAACCGTACAAATGAAGCACTGAGAAATAGTATGATTGTAGAGAGGAACATATGATTACAAGGAGGAATCGTACGACTGCAAGGAGGAATCGTACGACTGCAACATGAACCATACGATTATACCAGACAGAGAAGTGTACCATTGCAAAATATTGAACGGTTGTGTTAGGAGAGAAAATCGTACAATCCAAAGTAAAGGAAATCGTATGATGGTATGATCAATTGTATGAAAAATGGGCAAGATGAATGCCACTTAAGTATGAGTGAAAAATGGGCAAGATGAATGCCACTTAAGTATGAGTGAAAAATGGGCAAGATGAATGCCACTGAAGTATGAGTGAGGGAAGGGATTTCCGTGATCTCATACAAAATATCATCAGACAAAAAATTGCACGCTCACCGGGCTCATTGCACCAGAGGGAATATTGGCCAAGACAAGAAGACCCAAGATTTACAAGGCGACCTAAACCAATCTATCACCCACAAAGACGAGGACATGGTTATCAGCCTTGATATGTAAGGGGTTATCGACCATGGCGAGGTCATGGTGATAGGTTGGAAGCATAGAATCATCCCTCTAGAGAGCAACAGATCGAAACCCCTAGGGCATGGCAGAGACAACTTCGGAGTGAAGTTCACAAAGAAAAGACGTCAAAAGAAAATAGTGATCAACAAAGTGAAGGGGAAAATAAATAGGTAGCATTAAAGCATATCACTTTCACTCAACCTACAAGAGATTTTGCCGAAAAATGGTGGAACGAGACCCCAAAAAATTATAAATTAAAAGCGATGTCAAAGAAGGCAGGACTTAGTGTTATGGCACAAGTACGTCCTTTTGATAGGAATTTCTTCAATGAGTATATTTTTGTAGATAGTTCAGTCATATGATGCAAAGAATAATTGTACTTTTGTCTACCTCGGAAATCGGCATCTCAAGGTGGAATTCTCCACAGAAAATTTCTGACAGACATTCGGATTGCCACAAGGAGGAAGAATAGTAAAGAAAGGACATGTGGATCAAATTGAGTGGCATAGGTTGATTAATGATTTGACTATAATTAGACTTGAGGATGCCACCAAGTCTTTCAATCTAGGAGGACAGGGAATTAAGCAAAGCCAATTGAAGACTAAGGAACTCCAATGTGTCATGAACATTGTGATGGCACAACTATGCACGATCATCGAAAATGCCCGTACGGTTGGCACAATATGTAGAGGGCATAATGAAAGGTGTGCAATATGATAGGGGAACGTACTTATCACACAGAATTCAGAGATTATTGCAACGGACAACGAAGAACTTCTCCATGACATTGCATGCAATTGGAGTCATGTTAGATGTAGTTTCTCAATCTGGCATGCCATTTTACGGATTGATGACTCCAAGGGATTTGCCAAAGGACCAACCTTCAATTTTAGGATGAGAAAAAACAGTACCAATAAAGAAGCCTACTCCAGAAAAGCCAAAGACCAAGAAAAATAAAATGAAACCAAAAGCAGTTATAATTGAAGAAAGTAATGTGCCTGAGGTAGTACACCATAGGCGTAAAAGAAGAGGGAAGCTAAATCTGGCTCAAGAACATAATGAAGCAGTTCCTAAGAAATTGTTGCAAGAGCAGTCAATGCATCAAAGAAGGGCAGAAAAAGGACCATCAGTAAATCCTGTTAAAACAAGGAGACAACAAGAGAATGAAAAAATGATGCTACAAGAATTGCAGCTTCCAATACCTATCGAGCAACAACAAATATTGCCTACACAGCCAATTGAGGAGGTTGGAATAAATTTGGAGAAAACAGACATAATGGAAATAGATCTGCCAAAACAAATGGTGGAACCTCAACCAAAGAAAACTTGTGGGTCACCTACTCTAGTAGATGTAAATGAATTTGAATTGTTGGAAGAAGCAAAACAATGGTTGAAGGAGGTAGGAACACCACCAAGAGCCAGGGTGGAAATTCCAGAAAAAAGTAAGGCTGTAGTGGCTGCTCCACGCAAAGAGAAACAACAACCACAAATCATAATTGTAATGAGAGGCAGCAATAGCTGGAAATCTATTAGTGAGGGGAATGTGGAAGGTGGACATAAGGATGAACAACATGATCCAATGGCAGGGTCACAAGAACAGAATATAGAGCAATGTGATCCATCGGACGGGTCATAAGCGCAAAGTGGTGAGCAGCATAAACAGCCAGGGAATGAACAGGCAAATGTTGCAGAACAAACAGTTCAGTCGGAGATTACTACAGAACAGCAGGAAAGGACTGCAAAACAAATTAACCAACAGATAGGAATTAAAGATATGCAGCTGGATGACAACAGAGATACACCTCCCGACCAAGAGGAAGTAGAGGAGGAGGGACAACCAGATGGGACCAGTCAGGGGCTGCAGACACATTTCATGATTAAAATACCCACTTTTTGGCTATCTGGAAGAAGGAGAAGAAACTGATGATCAGGTAGACAAGTTCCTTGGGAGAATAATGGATATGTTCTATCATACGGAAATGCAGTTTCGATTAGGCTGCGTCAAACAGTTAACACAATGGATAGAGTGGCTTACTATAGGATTGAGTAAGCATTTATGTTTCGAAGTATAATTATTTTACACATTGGATAGAGTGGCTTACCATAGGATTGGAGCAGATCCATCAAGCCAAGGAAGCACAAAAAGGAGAAACAGAAGCAGCAAGAAGAGAAATGGCTGCTATGGAGGAAGAAATTGAAAGAATTAAGAAAGAGACTAAAGCAAGGCAGAAAGAAACAAAAATTGAAATGAATGGCATGAAACAGGATTTTGAACACCAATTGAAGATCCAAGAAGAACAATGGAAAATCACAAAGGACCAAGTAGAAGAACAAGGCAAACAGTTGAAGGAGAAAGAAGAGTTGCTGAAAAAATATGCAGAACAATTGAAACAAGAGGAGCAACTGAAAACTAAGGATGAGCAACTAAAGAACCAAGAGGAGCAATTGAAAATGAAGGATGGACAGTTACAGCTCAAAGATCAGAAGATGGCTGAAATGAAGAAGGATGCAGATAGATACAATAAAATGATTATGGAACATAAGGCCATGTTTCAGATTAGAGAAGAGCAACAACAAGCTCACCAAACAGAACTAGAACAGCGGGATCAGCTGATTGCTGAAAAGAGTGAAGAACTGGCCATTACACTAATAACCGAGGCTGAGTTAAAAGAAAAATTTCGGAAAGGAACTTCAGAATGGGAGAAGCAGTTGTTACAGGCCTTAGCCACAGCAGAGGAGAAAGCAAACAAGTACAGCTTAAAATCTGTGGAACCCAGTCAGTATGCATCTAGACTGAGGGATGAATGAGAAATCCTCCAAGTTCAACTAGCTGACTATCAGGCAGAGCAGCAACAGCAATCCACCACAAAGAAACAGCAAGTGTCAGCGAGGACGTTGACTGCCTTAACGGGGAGGGCAGATGTAGGTAGTAAATTTGCCTCTCAAAAGAAGAAAAAGTAACTCATTGTACAGATCGCAATTTTGATAAGTTTTGTATGGTTTTGAAGTTTTGTCAAGCAAAATGTGAAATGAAATTCACATTAAATTAAAGGTAATTAGCATGAAATGTAAATTGAAGTACAAATGAAATTAGACAAAATTAGGGAAATGCAAATGAAATTCGGTTTAATAAAAATTAAAATTAGACTTCAGAACATAAGGTTTATTCATGCAATGAACGACAGTTTCGAGAGGCAGTTGTAAATAGTGCGCTGTCCCAAGAACAACTTGGAACAGCCTGGGACAAGCATTATAAGGCCCCCATTCATTTTTTAACAGGTCGTTTGTGGGTATGGAAGGGTGTGCATAGAGTAATGTTGCTGCATGTATGTAGTTGCAGAGGAGAATAGGTTTATATAACTGCCAAGGTCATGGACCTAGTGTATTGTGTAATGCATGTTAGTGCTGCAAGTAGCAGCCACCATTAATACAAGTACAGCTTTTGAGTATCATTGTCTGCGCATGTGCTAGTGAATAGACTATTCCATGTTTATGATGTTGTATGTGTTATTGTAAATTATGCATGCTTGGTAGTCTATAGGAATAAATTGGCAATTGCAGGATCAAGGAGCATAGACACAGCAGGTGTTGTATGGAAGAATAGAATAAAATGTAATTGTGATTGACGTGTTTAGTACAATGTTCAGTAGCATTCTACAGAAACCGTGCAATGGCGAATAGGATGAAGATATAATAATTGCATGTTGCAATCCGACGATTGTAAACTGAACGATTTGGCTATAATATTGATGTTGGTTGATAACCGTACGATGGTGATTAAACAATGAGATTGATAACTGTGCAATATCAAAAGCACCGTGAAGACATGGTCTCCGACTGTAAGCCATTATACAAAGTTGACGGAATTGTACAAGTGTTGGCATGAACTGTTACTTTGGTAAATTATATGTTTTGACAAATTGTAAGGTCTACTGAATTGTACAATTGTGGTGAACTATGCACTTGGCAGATTGAACGCTTTAACAACTGTACGATTTGGTAAATCGTACGATTGGTAGACTGAACAATTCTGGACTGAATAGTATGTTCAAAGAAAGCGTACGCTTGTTTGATTGTACATTTGAACTAAATTGTACGATTAGTCAAGTGTGCAATCGTGCATCATACGACGGGTTCCATTGTACGTTTTGGTTGTGTTGTACGACTTGGGATCCGTACAAGAACTGTACAATTGAGCTAATGAATCATTTAATGCTTCTTTCCTGAGTCTGTCGCCACCTCAACTACTAGTGATACCGCCACTCGTGCTACAATCAATGATGATAGCAACTTCAAATATAAGTGATGGCTCCAAGAACAAGAGCAATTCAAAGGATCAATCAAGCATCGTGAAGACATGGTCTCCGACTGTAAGCCATTATACAAAGTTGATGGAATTGTACGAGTGTTGGCATGAACTGTTACTTTGGCAAATTATATGTTTTGACAAATTGTAATATCTAGTGGATTGTACAATTGTGGTGAACTATGCACTTGGCAGATTGAACGCTTTAGCAACTGTACGATTTAATAAATCGTACGATTGGTAGACTGAACAATTCTGGACAGAATAGTATGTTCAAAGAAAGCATATGCTTGTTTGATTGTACATTTGAACTAAATTGTAAGATTAGTCAAGTGTGCAATCGTGCATCATACGATTGGTTCCATTGTACGTTTTGGTTGTGTTGTACGACTTGGGATCCATACAAGAACTGTACAATTGAGCTCATGAATCATTTAATGCCTTCTTTCCTGAGTCTGTCGCCACCTCAACTACTAGGGATACCGCCACTCGTGCTACAGTCAATGATGATAGCAACTTCAAAGATAAGTGATGGCTCCAAGAACAAGAGCAATTCAAAGGATCAATCAAGGATGTCATCAAGTTGTTGTGGTCAAGCAATCAATGACGAGAGCGACTCCAAAGAAGAGAACGATGGAAGTGATGACTCCAACAACGAGTGTAATATGAAAAATGAATACAGCAAAGCATGAACGTTGCTAAGTGCTCTTTGTAAGGTGATGATGTGCCTATATGTCGAATTCAAAAATGAACTACAATATAATGCAACGAGTCCAATGGAGAAAAGTTGATGTTCTATCCTAATTGTGAGGTGGAAGAACAATTGATGAAGGAATGCCCCTTTAATTTAAAGAAAACTCAACTAGTGTAAACAATAGAATATTTTTCAAACGAAAGGCGCCAACGTGTAAAGATCAAGGGATTAATTAGTCCAATTAGGAGCATTCAACAAGTCTTATAAATCTTATCTAAATCCTTTAATGGCTGATCTTAGTGTGTAAAGAAAACTGAAATAGAGAAATAGAACAGCAACAATAAAAAAAGCAAAAGAAAATGAGACAGCATATATCCTGGAAAAACCCAACACGGAAAAAGAAGCAGCATTTGCATTAATTTTTCAATAAACTCCAAATACAATCATTCACCCCAATATCATCCGTAGCAATAGTCTCCTTCCTCTCAATTTGCCAAGTGAATGTTGGTTGAATGCTCCTCCAAAGCTTGTGTTTATACAACCACTAGCCCAAGCCTTTAATAGAGTTTTGCTAACATGAAACCATTTGTGGTCTCATCAAAACCATGGGTCGTAGTCAAACATGGGCATCCCAATTAGAATGTAACTCCAAAAAATAATTGCCCAAACAAAAACCAATTGTGTTTTTTTCTTTTCCCCCTTTTTTTTTAATGTTCTTACAACCTTTGCCAAGTGTCCGGGGAATCTTTCCAAGGGTCCATAAGGGGATCATGGACCCATACGACATTACATTATTTAATATTTTCCTAGGAAATTACATATTACAATAATGTCCAAACGTTGTACCTAGGACTTGCAAGTGTACAACACACTTAGTCCTAACATTCTCCCACTTGTATACATTGCAAGGGCATAGAGAGAGGAAGGAAAAAAAGATTAAGTGTTAAGGGGAGACATCTCCATAGCTTACTACACCAAAGGAACTTATCAGTTCTCACCGGCTTCATGAGAGAATCTGTTGTGTTCACCAAAATGTTAACTTTCTGTATGATGACCTTCTTGTTTTCCACCATTTCCCATATGAAGTGATATTGAAAATCAATATGTTTCGTTCGTATGGGAATGTTGCTATACCAACTATTGACAACCCCTTTATTGTCGGCCAAGTTGTTACATACTTGCAACTCTTAGCCAACAAAGGTACCAACTAGGCATTAACCAACACAAGGGCCAACAAATAATTGGCCGTTAAGGGAGTTGACAGGCACCATACCACCAACCCACCAACAAGGAGACTAGCCATCAACTATGCTATATTCTCTTTTGAATGTTTTTATCTACATAGGGAAGTAAAACAATGGGAATGTTGCTATACCAACTATCGACAACCCCTTTGTCGTCGGCTAGGTTTTTACAAGCTTGCAACTCTTAGCCAACAAAGGTACCAACTAGGCATTAACCGACACAAGGGCCAACAAAGCATTGGCTATTAAGAGAGTTGACAGGTACCATACCACCAAGCAACCAATGAGGAGACTAGCCATCAGCTATGCTAATAGAGCTCCAACTGATGGTGCCCCAATCGATGACTTGTTTTTCATCAAGTGTCATCAAGGCCCCATCTAACAATCCTCCTACCTTTAGGAGTGTTGTCTAGGCCACAACCAACAAACACTCCAATCAATGGCCCTTTACTTATCAATAGTGTGAACCAAACTAACCAAGCCAACAAGGCTGACTAGGACAACAAGGTTGAGGTCGAACAAGTTGAGCAAAGATGAAGGGGTCAACTAAATCATCTAGGTCAATTTAGTTGTCTAAACCAACTAAGCCATCTAGGTTGATCGAGCCATCCTGGACATCCAAGTCATTCATAAAGTTGTCAAAGAAAGGGTGTTGTGAAAGTAATTGTCATCAGGGTGATTGTCGTTATGGATGTGTCATCTACCAAGAGATTGATTGAAAGAGGTTATTAGACCTAGTTGTTTTAAACCAGGCCAACCAAGAGTAGGTCCTCCATGACTTGGCCATCACAACATATCATGTAGTGTATCGTCTACAACTATGTCATCCAAGAGGTTTCCATTCAAATCATCAAAATGTTGATGATGGGTAAAATTCGGACCAACCAATACACATTTCAACAATTGGGTCATCTCGTGTTTTCCCTTGACCCCCAACAAATGTGGCAACTAGCACTGCCCCATTAGCTTTGCAATGCAACCAGTTGCATGAAACATAGCAAGCAATTAGAGAATAAGGTTGCACTAGTAGGGAATTGCATGTTGGCATTATGTTGTTTCAAGTATATGACAAGTTCAATGGTAGTTGGGCAATTACAAACTACATACCAATTCTCATGATACACCTATGCATACACCCTCTACCCTACTAGGCGAAAGAGGTGTTTGTTGAGGTATGTTCATCATCTATGTCCGTCATGCATGTAGTTTATGTGTTTATGTGTTTATATGTATCGGTGACAATGAACGTGCATCTTTATTTATATATAATGGAATTATGTTGCAGTGAGTTGTAGTTTACCTCTTTGTGCATGAGTTCTACAACCTCCCACCACCTCTATTTCAGCAACACATGCATCAACTCCTCCCCCGCCAAGCAGTTTTGATTAGTCCATCAGTTAGAGCATTGAAGACTGTAGAATAGGGGCAGATGTAGTAGATAGAATGTGCTTTTGAACAATATTGCAATTCTGCAATATGATAACATATGGATGAGCAAGATTTGGAGCAAAGCAAAAATAATCATTTAGATGTAAAGAAATGCCTTGGTGACCTCCCCATCACATGAAAAATTCTTTTGGTTGGATAGTGATTAAGTGAAATGGTAATTTGAGAGAAATTCAAGATGAATTTCTAGTACAAATTCGAACTACAAAGAACAATATTTATATCTATAGTGTTGGCTGGATTAGGTCAATCCTCGAGGGCTTTCACGTTTACAAAATTTACATGTTCACTATTTTGATCATAACAAAACCTAAATAGTTATGTCCATAAGAACTTCATTTTGGCCTGCAATCTATGGTCTTGAAAATTCCAAGAGTAATTTGAACAAGGTTAAGATAGTCTTCCCAACTGCAACTATGGACTAATATGTCATCCAACCATAAATAAAACTTTTTTGATCTATAGTTTTGGTTGTAGGAGGACAATCCTTGAGGGCTTTGACCTTTTTTAGATCTAACTGTAAACCATTTTGGTCAAGAGCCAAACCTAAATAGCGAAAAGAACTTACTTTGTTAAACTAAGTTCACCTTGTCCTTCAATATATGGTGCTACAAAAGATCGAGGGATTCGAACATGTTAAAGATGGTCTATACTACAAAAAAGTCCAATGATAAGTGTTTGTCCGTTCTCCTAAAATCTTCTAATGTTCTCTTGATTAAGACCTTCAGAAGAGGCAGTGGAGGCCTTCAGGTGAGAATTTGTGTCATTCCTATGTGCAGCAGCAATTGCAACAGGATAATGCAAGAAATTTCCACAACTCTAGTTTCGAGAATCCGAGAAAGGGTTTTGCCCCATTTGTTCAGAAGCAACAAGGGCAGGGATTCTTCCATCGCCAAAATGGCGGCGGAAACCAAAAATAACCCCTTGGTCCGCAATTTTCAGCCCACAGGATTTTGGTCATCGGTATTTTTATAGGAGTCCTGTTTGGGCTATGGATGGCAAAATCACAAATCTTGTTGTCCATAATTTTTCCTCTAGAAAACTTACCCAGAATGAAATTGAGGCCCTCAACCTGGGTTTAAAGTTCCTCCCTGTTCCTCCTCCCATGGCCAAAGAGGTTCTAAAACAAGAGTTTTCAGCTTTTTGTAGACATCTTCGTCTTGAATGGTTCTTTGGACCGAGAGGTGGCCCTCCAAAACCGCTTAAGCCCATTGATCCTTTCCGTGTTTCCAACCCAAGTTTTAATCCCTCACAGTTTTACAAGCCTTTGGAAGAAATTATTGGCATGGGTGAAAGATTCCTCAATAACAAATTATTTGTTGCCAATCCCACCCACCAACGTGCCTTTCCACCCCATATTTGGTCTGCCATTTGTTCCCTTGCCAATGACAAATCCATTGTCATTAGGCCCGCAGATAAAAACTTGGGTGTTTGTGTTTTGTCCATGGACTGGTACATTTCAGAAGGCTTTTCCCAACTTTCAGATCAAAATGTTTACTCTGAAGTGAACAGAGTCCCCTGGCAAGATATTTTTTATCAGCTCCAAGACTTGCTTGACTGGGCTTTTAGGAGGAATCTGCTTTCAGAAAACCACAGGAAATTTATGCTCCAGGTAACACCATCCTCTGCCAGAGTGTGTGTCTTTTACCTACTCCCCAAAATCCACAAGCCCAGGCTTTCCGGTCGACCCATCTGTTCCTACTGTGGTTTCATGCTCGAACCTGCCTCCAAATGGCTTCATCATCTGCTCTTGCCAATTTTGTTGAAGCAAAAAAATCATCTCTTGGATTCCATATCTCTAATTAAAGATCTGCATGGCCGTACTTTTCCTCAGGACATCATTCTTTTCTCTTTTGATGTTGAGAGCCTCTATCCCAGCATCCCCACCTCTCAAGGATTGGCAACCCTTCGTCATTTTTTGAGGAACGAATTTGATCCGACCAAGACAAACTTTGTGGTAAGGCTTGCAGAGATAGTGTTAACACAACACTACTTGGAATTCAAAGGGAAAACATACAGGCAGATAAGAGGAACAGCCATGGGAAGTAATTTTGCTGTGGTTTATGCTTGTTTATTTCTCTGTCATCTAGAGGAACAGGTATTTAATAATGTTGTTGTGGAAAATATTTTATTTTATAAAAGATACATTGATGATGCCATTGGAGTTTGGCATGGCCCTAAGGAGGATCTTAATGGTTTTCTTGCTGCCTACGGTTCCTTCTATGACAGTATTAAAATTACTTCCTTTGTTTCTGATTCTGAAGTAACACTTCTGGATACTGTGTTTTTTAAGGGGCCTGATTTTGCTCAGACTGGAATTCTTTGCACCAAATTATTTCAGAAGCCGATGAATGCCTATCAATACATCCCTGCTTCCTCCCATCATCCAGTTCATCAAAAAAAGGCCTTTATCATGAGTGAACTCAACAGATTTTTGGTTAGAGAAAGCTCCAGGGATGGATTTATTTCTGTTAAAAATAAATTTTTTAACAGACTCAGAGCTAGGGGATATCAAATTAATTTTCTCTTGCCTTTGTTTGAGAAAGTTAAATTTGATGGTAGGCCTTCACTTTTGGCCAGAGTTTTGGAGCGAGCAGCACGCAGACATGGAACCAAAATAAAAACAATTCCTCTTATTTTGAAGCTGGACAACTGCAATTTTGTCAGAGATCTTCGAATCGGCACAAATATTATTTCTCCAATGTTTGAAAAATGGAGAAAAGATAGAGAGCTCAAGCACATTGCTCGAGGCATCATTTGTTGGAGGAACCAAAAACCTCTTCGATCTTATCTTTGTAAAAATAAAATTGTTTGAGGGACTCTTTCCCACCTTGTATTTTCGCATTTTTTAATGTGTTTCTTCTCTTTTCTGGGTGGGTGTTTTTTTGGGGGGTTGAGCTTGGGACTTCTCTTCTTTTCACCGTCTTGGTCTATAAACCTGCGGTTTGTATTAATGCTTGGGTGTTTTTATCCCACATGCATTACTCTTTAGCTCCCCCCTAGAGTTAGGTCTTTATAAAGAGAGGTTGTACCTCTTTGAAGCTCACTCCGCTGATGAGACCTGTAGGTCGAAACGCATTCGGAGTTTTGTAGATGTATCACTTCTTTTTGATGGAATAAAAATTCAATCAAATGTTTTTTGTTCCTTTCCTAACTCGTCTCTTTCTTTAAGTTTATAATCCCTCATTTTTTTCCTTCTGTTTTCTAATACGTTTTTGCTGCCGGTATTATGCTCTTCACTTGCACGTAATGTGATCTGGTGAATCAGAAAGCTTGCAGCACTAGGAGTATGCTCTTCACTTGCACATCTGTGATCTGGTGAATCAGAAACTAGTTTACGTTTTTAGAGTACTGCTTCGCCATGTTTCTTTTTTCATTAATAGGCTAGAATCCCCTTAGGTCCTTAGTATCAGCCTTGGAATATAAGAGTTCCAATGAAATAGCTTAGACCATAAATTTATATCAGATATATATGTCCTAGAATAGTACTCTCAAAAGGAACTAACTCTGGAATCTTGAAATCATAAAATTTACCTAACTGCTTGTTCATTGTAATTTCTATGAATCTAAAACCATGCTTAAAAGATCCTTAAACTAAAAATTTGTCATAAAAATTTTATTAATTGTGCAGATGTCCAAGAATATATGATAAATGTACTACCAATATGACCCACATAAACCCATATATTGATAGTTTTGACGGACCATTTTGGCTGACCTATACTCACCAAAACTTGACATCTTAATTCATATATCTATCTTCCTATTCTTCCATAATTTTTGTAGAATTCATTAACATTTGAAAATCACATGCAACTCAATGAAGGCATCCACATTTTAAGACTGCCCTTCTTTCCCTATTCTACGCTCCAATTCCCATGCTAAACCCCAATCAAACATCATCAAAGCAAACCTTACTACCGATAAAACTAAGAGAACGATAGGCTACATAGCAGTACTCTTTCTTGGAGAAAAATGGTTGTTGCAAGGTTAGCTTTTGGTGGACAACCTAATCCTCGATTGTCATGCCTTGGCTCTCTTTTGCCCCTAATAGTATTCCCCACAATTCCCATCGCTACCCCATGATCATTGGTGGAGGTCATTGGAAAGAAATATGTCTTTAATATGATCTAGCGCTTGGGAAACGAATCAACATTGCAGATCAACATCAAGTCTCTCATTTAACCGAAAAGGTACACTCTCTATTTACCTTTTGCTTCTATCTTAATGCATCTTATTTTAGTTGTTTTATTATAGTATTTTTAGCATTTTACTTTTACTCGTATTGTCATTTGTCTATTTGCTTGAACTTTCTATCCTTTACCTATAACTTAGATCATACCCTTTGAGATTCAGACCTAACAGTCCCCTTGTTTATCTATTTTAGGATGTATTTACTTGGTTTAGCTTGTCCTAGTGGAGCTTTCAATCACGGGTGTCTCATCTTCCTATGCTTATCCAAATCTTGTTATACAAATAGTCTTCCCCTCTGCTACTATACCATGTTCACCAATTTTTGTCAATAACAAAACCTAAATAGAGATATCCAAAGGACTTCCTTTTGGCCTACAATTTATGGTCTTGCAAAAAACCAGAAGCAATTTGAACATGTTTGACGGTCTTCCCACCTACTAGTATGGA
Source organism: Wollemia nobilis (assembly GCA_028583015.1). Lineage (NCBI taxonomy): Eukaryota > Viridiplantae > Streptophyta > Pinopsida > Araucariales > Araucariaceae > Wollemia > Wollemia nobilis. Next base: position 21,267,518 of record JAQPPZ010000521.1, read on the forward strand.
CCAACATGTCATCCAACTACCAAGAAAAATTTCCAGATCTGTAGTACTGCTTGGACTAGGCCTATCCTTAAGGGCTTTGGCTTTTTTAAGATCTGAATGTAAACCATTTTGGTCAATGACCAAACCTAAATAGTGAATAGAACATTGTCAAAAGGAGAAGTTCAATTTGTCCTTCAATTTATAGTGCCAGAAACGATCAAGAGCGATGTGAAGATTTTAGAGATGGTCTTCCTATCTGCTACAATAGACCAATGTGTTCCCAAATGTTGGAAACATATATCACTAATTAGCCCCTAAAATGTTGTTGGAGCAATAGCAACCAGAATGCATGATCATCCACTCATCAAGACCATATTTAGTTTCGAAATTTGTTCTCGACTCTCAAAATGTTTGAATGCTCAAGAAGAATGCTCGAATCTAAGTTCTTTGAATCTGAATCAGTTTGAATTTCAAATGTGAATCTAAATACTTGACTCTGAATCTTGGACAAATAAAAAAAATCTATCCCCTCTTTCAAATGAGCCCAGGCTGAAGGATGCATAGAAGAACGATATTATACGGAAGGAATAACAGACTAATCAATATGGATGGAAGCTTTATTCAAGTGAGGATCTTAATACAAGTATCAGAACTTGAACCATCATCTTGCTTAGAGAAATTATAAAAAAACATCAATTTAAGAAGCAAAATCTACATGAATGAAAGAATGTTGGGGATCTTGAGTAGCAACACAATTTGTCACATAGAAGAGTAAGTTCAGAAAAAATGAAAACCCGTCAAATAGATCCAAATGTGTGCAACATTGAAAATAGGTGTCGCTTTCATTAAAATTAGCAAAAGCTGACTCAAGCATAATTAGGCTGGAAGAAAAAATGCTGGAAATACAATGGATTCAGATAAATCGTCTGCCTAAAATCATGATCTTCATTGTCAACTACCAGTCATTCCAAGATCCCTTTTACAAATTTGTATACAATTATACTGTGGAGTCAAGTCAGGAGAACTAACATGGGCAAGAACTGTCTGTGTATCAATTTTAGAGTTCTGAGCAGGCATGTGTCTTTCATTTCAATATGTTCCATCATATTGCCCAATCAATATCCTGTCCAAGTATCCACTATAAACAAACTGTCTGAGTTTAGAACAATAGAACAGCAAATGGACTCATCTCTCCAACATATCCAAGCCCAACTCAACAGCAATTATAAGTTCCTCTCAAGGCTGCCTACATTTTAACACTCTTCAAAATAATGTCATTTGCTGCAACAGTTTTGTAGCCAGTCCAGACAATTTGGTTATTTGTAAAAGGCTTTGTGTTAGATTGTGCGGGCGATTAAGTCTGAGTACTTATATTTTCAAGGTTATGTTCTGAGAACTTTACTTTTGGGTACATGAATTATATTTTAATCATTCATGTTTTCCATTTGTCAATCAAAAATTGTTTTCTCCAGTAACTGAATTTGCAAATTAATGGCTACTAAGGCAAGATGCTTGACATTTGTTCTTTAATTCAAAAATAGCTAATGATCAAGCCCCTAATGCCCTACAGGAACTCTTATGGTTTGCCAATATACAATCCCCGCAAGGACAATTGGAATAAGACACAATGTCTTTAGTTTGGTCCCAACAATTGCACCGTGTACACAACAGTAGAATTTGCATTGAATCTCTTTGGCAATGTCCATCTAACAAAGCATTCTACAACCAGATCAAAATATTTAGCCAACCCATGTTTCCTTGGAAAATTCAATGTATAGCTTTTTGGTGAATACACTGTGTAGTAACGAACTAAATATCAATCAAGCTTAAGAATTGTGCAATGCAAATTTAAAGTTCAAACAAAAATACCAAGGATAGCTCACTCATTTAAATGAGTTGAAACATTGGGAAGCAAAAGCTTGCCTTATTAGCAAGATTACTGGATAGACTTGTGAATACAGAAATTAAAGTATAGCAAAAGCAGGATTGAAAGTATAAGAGGGTAAAATAGACAACTTTGAAACAAATTCCTCCAATCAAACCTTTAATAATTAGGAAAATCTTCAACTCTAGAGCCATTAACCTCCCCAAAAAGAGCAAGGCTTATAATGCTACAACGATACTACTGGACCTTGGCAAAATATTTCAGTTGCTGTCCTACCATATATACTGTGCTAGTGGTTTTACTATAAAGCTTTCAAATGAAGGAAAGAAAATATAATATTTTCCAAAACTGATAAAATAGGACACGAACACACAGCAAACATCGATCGATGGATATGGAGTGCCTAAAGCATCTCTCATCAAAAGTAACAAAGAGGGTGTTTTTTAACAAAAATAAAGATACTGCGCTAGTGCCGAAAGAAACCATTGATAAAATGTGCTTTTAAATTAGAAAAATAAAGAAGAAAAGACAAAGAATTTGCATTTCTTGGGTTCAATGGTAAGTCACCTCTTAAATTTACTATATTTGGGCCAAAGTTTTGTACTAAAGTATGCAACGTGCCACTCACATTAAATAACTAAAACTAATTTACGGACAACAAAAACAATAACCACAAATCCCTGCCAAGTGTTTAGATGCTTTGTCCATTCAAAATTCCCAGTTTCATAGAGCACGTGGTTCTAGACACACGGTTTATTTAAAATAATGTCACAGTCAACAAGGATTCAACAAATTAAAAAAATCACCAACAACCAAGAGAGTTATAGAAACTCACTCTGAACATATTTTGGCAACTTGTTGGATGAATAGATAAGCAATTCAGCACCCTTCAAAGGCATCCTCATGGCTAGACCGTAGCTGCTTGTTTCCTCCACAAGCTTTGAATATGACTCTTCACTGCAGGCAAAATTGCCACAGAACAGATTGATGACACATCTAGAGCATTCATGCAAAGTGAAAGATTTGATGATGATATGTCAGAGAGTTAACCCTACACCATAGAATCCTTCGATATAGACATACCTTTTTACAGATGCTGGAAAGAAATAGAGACCTATGTTATCATCTGTGGGTGGAGATTCCTCAAAACGTTTTGGCCATGCATCAGCACAACGAACTTGCTCCAGGTGCAACTCTGAACCGAATGTTTTTGTCACTTCATAAACCTTTGGAGATGCAGTAATGGATGGATATGCATGTATTCCATCATAAGTGCAGTGTCCACAGGAAGCACCAACAACTTTGAAAGTACCCCTTCAAAATCAATGACAACCTTATTAGAAATTCTATTCCCAGTCACAATCAACTTAGAATCAACTACACGTGAATTATTTCTCGATCAAAAGATAAAAGTAGAAAGGAGAATAGAGCAGGACATCCACACATCGTGTATTCTAACAAATAAACTGCAATTTTGCCAAAAGATCCATTCAAGTAAAGCTAGCAAGACTGTAAATATTAGCCTCACCATAAGTGAAAAATTGAGAGCAACATTTTAAGTGGATACATACTTCCATACTATCTGGACCTGCGGTAGTCTTATCTGATTCTGAGATGGACGGGGAGTTCCACTGGAGTTGTTCACATCAGACAATAAGCTCCCCCCCATACCACCACCTTCACAGGTATTGAAGGGTCGATTCTCCATTGCTGATGAAGCCTGTATATTTATTTCATAAGTCTTCATCATGGGTTGACCTATATCTGCTTTAGTTTGCTCATTTGAAGATCTTTGAGCACAAGTGTTCCAAGAACCTGCATTTGTATCTAGCTTTGTTTCGTCCATATCTTGGGATGTAGAATTCTGTTCACTGCTTTTTTTATTAATCTCCAGGTCTCTTTCATTTATATTATTTAGATTTGCCCGCAAAGAAGTCCCAGAGGAAGATGATAAAACTTTACCCCCATAGATCTTATCAGAATTTACTACATCTTCAGTAGCTGAATTGCCAACTAATCTTTGATCTATTTCTTCACTATTATTTATTGCTCCAGCAGAAAACACATTAAAACCTGCAAGACAACATAAATTGGCTTTTCCATCACAGTAGCTTCATTTTTTAAGCAAAGCAATACTATCAATGATTCTGAATATTCCTATTACAGTCCAACTTAAAAACGCATTTTGTACAAAAAAAAGGATAAAAATGATTTAGAATTAAGATACCTTCAGTTCCAATTGACGCTATCCTATTATTCTGTCTTGACCTGTTTTCATTGAAAGAATGAACAACAGTATCAGGAAGACACCTAGCAATTGGCCGATTACTCTCACAAAGCGAGGTTTTTGTTGTAGCTTTCTCAAGATTATCCATATTACTTTTCCCTGCAATTTTAGGAGACAAAATCCCATTATTTAATGCCACTGCTAGGGACTTGTTACAAAATGACTTTGACTTCTCCTTATCATCATTTGCTGCCATGTGTTGTTTGTACTCATTTTTATCCAACTTTAACAAATTCTTACTTGATGGACCTGAAGAAATTGCCTTTGGTGTTAATCCTCTGCAATCTTCCTTATCCACTTCCAACAAAGATAATGCTTCTGGACCTATTAACATGTCATGCCTCTGTGCCTCTGTCTTTATCAATTCTGGCCTCTCTTTAGTTGAATCCATGCCTTTCATGCTACAAGCTGATATTAATTCATTAGGTTCTATCATTTTTAATTCAGAAGACTTCCTGTGTAATAATGACTTCCCACTTTCACTGCCAATTCCTTTGCTGCCTTTCAAAGCTCTTTTTTCTACCTCAGAAGAATTTGGCTGGGAAGAAAGCTGAAAGGAGGGTGAAGCATCCTGTGATTTACCTAAAAAAGTAATCTTTGATCCAGGTGACAAAGGAACTGGAGCCATCTGTGCCACTGAGGAAGGTGATTGTCTACCAGCTGATCTATTCAAAGAGTTCTCTTTAGATGAATGTTGAAAGGAATTCCTCGAAACTGGCAAGGATGCTGTGTTCTGACACTCCAACTTTCCTGTTTCAGGAATACTTGATGGACCATCTGACTGCAAAGAGGTAAACATTTCTTGTGATTTTCCATAACCTTCAGCCTTGGCTGGCTCTACTGCCACTGCAGAGCAAGTAGATTGCGGTAGAGACTTGTAATTAGAATTCCTACGTGCTTGCTTCTTGCTAAATGAAATAGACTCGGTACCATAAGAACTCTTGGGCACTTGCTTCTTGTTAACTGGGAGAGAATCAGGTTCCACCTTTTGTTGCTTCCCAAATCTTGCAAGTGGCTGCTTATCTTCAGAATGCAATGATGGGACAGCCACCTTTTCTGTGATGGTTTTCTGCTTTGCCTTACATTCCTCACAAGACCAAAAAGCCTCCTCATCAGATTCAGGCTGCTTAAGCATGCAATATCTGGAAAAAAGAGACATGTAAAAATATAGAAAAGGAGTATCCAAAATTGACTAATATCGAGTCACAGAAACAAGTAGATAGGACTAAAAACAGAAGGTACGCTCTACAAAATTATCAGTTAGAACAAAAGAAAAACCTCTAACATAATCTAAACAATCAGAAATCATTGCCATAATAATAAAAACATGAAGGGATGTTCAGAAAAAATTTCTTGACATTTGGCAGTGGAAGAATTAGATGAATGTCTTAATTGAAATATAGTTTCCCTCAAGGTGGTATGTCAAACTAAATAGCAGTAGTAACCTCAATAGTAACTGTAAGCAAGGGGAATGCGGAAGCTCGGGGAAATACATCAGCATCCTGAACTGAATATTTGCACATACTTTACATAAAATCTGGTAAAAGGACAAACCACTCCAAGGAGAGTGAAGTGCTTTTGAAGGGAGTCGGAAGATCCTTGAGATACTCCGTCTTAGATTTAACAGCACCTGCAGATTCAGTTCTAATCACTTTTTTTCTAAATATATTAATCCCCTCTATGTCTTTGAACCTTCTGACAACAATGATGAAAATTCAGAATTAAAAGGGGGAACCATCACATCAAGTTTATCCGTGACAAAAAACATTGGCCAGTAACGTGGCCAAATGCTAAAGTTGCTCTAGAGCTGCCATGGAGATCTGTAAATGGGCAATATTGCAACATTGTGCTGCACATCAACATCAGTCAACAAAACCTACACCTTGGGGAGAGTCAGCCAGTCCCATGATCAGATTTCAACATTTTATTTTATGAATTGTTCAGCAAAGATTTGAAATGACCAACTCATTAGGATAATAATGAACGCTGATGCATTGAGCAGTGGTTTTCTATTCTAACCATATCTCGGTGCAAGCATCATATACTTGGAATTTTCCAAGTAGAAATGGAGGAAAATTTCCAATTCTATCTAAAGCATCATGGTCTGTCATGTTACCTAAGCAATATTAGCTATTCAAAATAATAATATTAACAATTATTATTATTATTATTATTATTATTAGAATTTTCCTTTTGCATGATTAAAAGGAAGAGAACATACACATGCTCAGCAACCTCATTGCACTGATAGCAAATGAAAAGACAATCAGCAAAACCTGGATCACCACAAATCTTACAAACCTGAGCCTGCACATATACAAATTTACTGTTTGTGAGACATTGCCAGACAATAAGCACAATCATGTAAATTTAGGAGATAAATATGGCCTTAAAAATAGAGATATTCAGATAACCAAACATACACCATATTCCACAAGAATGTGCCAAATTGATTTCTCTATCTCACAACCAATCTGCTAATAATGTCCAAGCCCTCAAAGTTTGCATACAATGTGGCAACAATGAAAATGTGCATGTTCCATGCAGCTAGGTTACTTATAATGTATATGGGGTGCCTTTATGGAGTCCCTACAAATTATCAAGAGTAAATATGTCTAAATAGAATTTTCACTCCTCATCCTTTTAAAATGAGATTTTTTTTTTTAAAAGAATAATACAATGCAACCCATATGTTCAGAACCTTCAAATTTCTCGCTAAACAATGTAGGTAAAAGAATATGCCAGAACACAAATTACTTCTGAGAAGAGGTTGATATGGAGGAGTTTTAGAACCACGTATTAATGCAAACTAGGTTACCAACAGATAAAAACTTTTAAGCTGGGGGGTAACAACATCACTACCTTAGAGAAAGAAAATGCTAACACCTCAACCAGAGGACTTCAAACAGACTGCTTCAAGATTGAAAAGCTTTTGGTACATGTAATATCTTATTATTACCCATCAAAGATAACCCACTATTATAATTTTTATGTTCGTGCTTTTTCATTTTAAGACCATGTCTCACAAATATGAGACCAACTTGCCATAATATCAGAAGAATATTGTTTCTTTCTTATATTTGATCAGCAGCATTGAAAACAAGCATCGCGTTATTTTTCAAATCATGTGCAGCTTTAGGAGATAACATCCCATTATAGATGGCAACATTGGCGAAATAGACCAGCCCACCAACTTAAAATGATGCGGGAGCATCGAAGCATGAAAACAGTTATGGGCAAGGTAACCATCCACCGTTTGTAACTACAAACCTTGTGTATAAAAAGGGATGAGAATAGGAAGAGGAAGACAGACGGCGTGCAAAATGAGATCAAAAGAAAGGGCAGCTTGTAGAGACAAGCGTAAGAGTCCAAGACGGATGCAAGATAATGAATGTACAACCATTTGGCAAATTAGCAATACCATTACTATTCACCTCAAATTTCTTCTGTGTATGCATTTGAATGATAACTGCATTGTGCTATTTGCATTGTATGTCGTAGATTGCATGGACTAGTGTGTGTACAATTGAGGGTGAGGACAAGATATTACAGCAATCCAAGTAAAGACACCCTTCGAGTGGAAGCAACAAGAAAGTTGTTCCAGAGGAAGGGAAATTGTTGTCTATGTCTTGTCGTTACATGACTCAGCTAGTGTCGTCAAGCTGAGAGCCGTCTAAACGGAACTGTCAAGCAACGTACCTGCTAGTGCGTGTTGTCTTGGGAGCATCATCGTGTCAAGTGTTGTCTTGGGAGCATCATCGTGGCAAGTGTTGTCTTGGGAGTATCATCATGGCAAGTGTCGTCGAGGCAAGTACCGTCTTAGAAGTGTCATGCAGAACGTCGTCACGCAAGAAGTCATCTTAGTGCCATCACATTGGGAGCCATCTAGCAAGGTACCAACAAGTGGGTGTTTGTGAAGTTCCGCCATGTGGAATTGATGCTAAGGGAGGTTATTCAATTAATTCCCTCTGCCTAGACTACATCATTTGGTACCAAAGCTGGTTTTAACAGGTCTACGACATATATTGGCAAAGATATGGCACAACGAGGTAGAGGGAGACCATGTGGTTTTGTGCCCCAACCAGTGAAAATGGCTAAAACGTTGAGAGGAATCACAACAAGGTTAGATGCAATTGAGACTGTGTTCATCTTGAGGAGATTAATGATAGTGAAGAGGAGGAGACTAGTCATCCAAAAGCTCGAGATGAGGAGCAAGAAGAAGAACTGAAGCAGTGGTTGCTTCGGGCAATCTCTAGCATGGGGCATAAGCCGAAGATGGATACTCCCAATTTTAATGGAAGTTTGAAACCGAAAGAATTGATAGATTGGATAACCAACATGGAGAGATTCTTTGACTATGAATCTATGGTGGACCCAAAGCAAGTCAAATTTGCCTGCACACGACTAAAGGGACATACATCGATTTGTTGGGATCATGTTCAAACAGAGAGACATCGAAAAGGCAAGGAGAAAAGTCAAACTTGGGATAGGTTTGTTTCCAAATTAAAATCTAGATTTTTGCCTGCAAATTATCAAATTGGGTTGTTTAGAAGACTGCAAAACCTCAAGCAAAAGGAGTTGGGAGTCAAAGTGTATACGAAAGAATTCTATAAATTGACCATAAGAGCAAGTCATACTGAAGATGATGATGGGAAATTGGCGAGATATATAAATGTACTATGGTCATCCATACAAGATGAAATTGGTATGATTTGAGTAAGAACGGTTGAAGAGGCATATCAATGTGCACTCAAAGAGAAAGAGATGTTGGCCCGCAAGCAATAAAATAACTCCAAAGGGGGAAAATGAAATGAAATGAAATATTATTAATATCCACGGTGGGCCAAAAAAGACCCAAGGACTGTAAGAAGTACAATATTGACTCCCAGCTAGCAATATGATCTTTAAGAGGAAGAGGACGGTTTAATGGAGGAAGAGGGCAACAAGCTCGGGATGGACAATGTTAGGTGAACTTTAGATTTTACACCTGCAAGTGGAAACACAATAACAGAAAAACAAAAACAGCAACACAAGTAACACAGAGATTTACGTGGAAACCTACAATGTGCAGGAAAACCACGGGGCAATGGCAACTTCTCTTTTATTATTTTCAGCAAAACTTTACATTCACGTTACATTCATATCATAGATATGCAAGGGATCAAGTCCCTTTTATAGAGCATGAAGGGAAGACCCTGAACCATTCATTTCCTCTCCCAAAGGAAGCCTCCACAAAATTGTTCGTTTCCATGCGGAACTGAAGCAATTCGTCTTCCATGTCCTGACGTCTATCTTAGACGTCTAATTGCCTAGACGTCTAGCAGCCCAAACGTCTGGTTTGCTGCCTAGACGTCTAGCAGTCCAAACGTCTGGTTTGCTGCCTAGACGTCTAGCAGCCCATACGTCTGGTCTACTGCCTAGACATCTAGCAACCCAGACATCCAGTCTGTTGTCTAGACATCTGGCCTAGACGTCTAGCAACCCAAACGTCTAGTTTGCTGCCTACGCGTCTGACCTAGACGTCTAGTTTGCTTCTGCTGACTATGCACCTGTATAGTGACTTCACTTTCTAACATTCTCCCACTTGAACTCAATATTCAAGAATTCTACCAAAGTTTTTCAATTGGCACAATGCTGCCCTTGTTACTTTTTCAGCGAGCCCAGAGAAGTTCTACACCACTCAAACTTCTCTACCTTGACCGACTTTGTAAGCAGGTCTGCAGGATTCACTTTAGTGTCGATTTTCTGCAACAGGATCCTACCTTCTTCCACCACATTTCTTATAAAGTGGTACTTGACATCAATGTGTTTCATGCGATCATGGAATGTTGGATTCTTCACTAGCTGAATAGCACTTTGACTACTACAATGCAGCGTAATTTTCTCCTGCATTACCTTGAAGTCACCCAACAATCGCTCTAGCCAAATTGCCTCTTTGCTGGCATGAGTTGCTGCAATGTATTCTGCTTCAGTGGTTGATAAAGCCACAACAAATTGCAACTTAGAAGCTCAACTCACCGCTCCTCGAGCAAGAGTGAAGGTATATCCTATAGCGGATTTTCTCCCATCTCTATCTCCACCATAATCAAAATCCACAAAACCTTTAACTTACAAATCTGTCAATCCAAAGTAAATGGCAACATCTGAAGTAGCTCTTAAATATCTAAATATCCACTTCACCGCATTCCAATGCTCCTTACCAGGATTTGCCATGTACCGGTTGACTACTCCCACTGCTTGGGCAATATCCGGTCTGGTGCTCACCATGGCATACATGAGGCTTCCTATTGTTGATGAATATGGTACACGAGACATGCTTGTCTTCTCTGATTTTGTTCTAGGACACTGGTTGGAAGACAACTTTAAGTGTGGAAGAAGTGGGGTACTAATTGGTTTTGCATTCTGCATATTGAAGCGCTGCAGAATCTTCTTTATATATGACTTTTGACTTAACCAAATCTTTCTTCCTTTTCTGTCCCTATGTATCTTCATCCTTAAAATTTGGTTTGTTGCTCCTAAATCTTTCATTTCAAATGTCCTAGCCAACTGAGCCTTAAGTTCAATGATTTTCTTCATGTTGAGGCCTGCAACCAGCATATCATCAACATACAACAGCAAAATAATAAAATTGCCATCATCAAACCTCTTATAGTATCCACAATGGTCAGCTTCACTCCTGCTGAAACCTTGGCTCTTCATGAAGGTGTCAAATTTCCTGTACCACATCCTTGGCGCCTGTTTCAACCCGTACAGTGATTTCTTCAGTCTGCAAACCAAATGTTCTTTGCCTCTTTCTTCATAGCCCTCAGGCTGATCCATATAAATCTCCTCCTCGAGATCACCATGCAAGAAAGCAATCTTTACATCAAGCTGCTACAGTTCTAAATCTTGTGCAACTACAAGTGCAAGTAAAACTCTAATAGTAGTCATCTTCACAACTGGAGAGAAATTTTCATTAAAGTCAATACCTAACTTCTGCACATAGCCTTTTGCCACCAAGCGAGCTTGATAGCGTTCCTTCTTCACTTTGTACACTCACTTGTTTCCAACAGTCTTTCTTCCAGGTGGGATATCCACAAGTTCCCACGTTTTATTCTTGCAAAGTGCCTCGATATCCTCCTCCATGGATTTCCTCCACTTTTCTGCATTCTCAGACTCTCTAGCTTCCCGAAATGAACTAGGTTCACCATCATCGGTTAACAAAGCAAAAGAGGACTAATAAACATGAGAATACCTTTTCGGACACTTTTGTGGACGTGTAGATCTTCTAACCCAATGATCTGTTGATTGTGGCTCTTGGTCTTGTGACCGTTGTGGCTGCTCTACTTGTTGTTCTACTTGTTGTTCTGCATGTTGATCAAAAACTTCAGCATGCTCATTTTCATAATCATCTTCACTAATTTTACCGGTACAACATTAAGAGTTTGTTGTACCTCCTTCCTTTGCATGGATTTTTCATCAACAATTACATCCCAGCTAATAATTACCTTGTGGGCAATAGGATCCCACGGTCTATACCCCTTCACTATATCTCCATAGCCGAGAAAAACACATTTGCTTCCCTTTGGGTCAAGATTGGACATTTTTTCTTTGGGTACATGGGCAAACGCGTCACAGCCAAAGGTACGCAAATGAGAGTAATCAACTAGTTTACAACACCAAACCTCCTCCGGAATTTGTCCATCCAACGCAGCTGTAGGTGGCCTATTAATAAGATAAATATATGTATTAACAGCCTCTGCCCAGAACTTTTTCTCCAACATGGCTGCGCTAAGCATGCTTCTTGCACGTTCCATGATTGTGCAATTCATCCGCTCAGCCACACCATTTTGTTGTGGAGTATATGGTACAGTCTTCTAGTTCTTAATACCTTCATGCATAAAAAATTTATCAAATTCCGTGGAGCAATATTCACCCCCATTATCTGACCTAAGACATAAAATCGACTTGCCCAAACTCTTCTCTACCCATGCTTTGAACTCTTTAAATTTCTGCAAAGCTTCCGACTTCTTCTTCAGATTATAAACCCACACTCTCCTAGAATAATCATCTATAAAAGTCAGAAAATAGATGGCGTCATTTAAGGACTAAGTGGGGACAGGTCCAAATATATCCGAATGTATAAGTTGCAGAAAATCAAAACTCTTACCAGGACTTGCAGTAAACCGAACCCTCTTTTGTTTACCAAAAATATAGTGCTCACACAAGTCTAAATTGCAAAACTTAATTCCAAAAAGCATACCTCTGTCATGCACAACTTTCAGACCTTTTTCACTCATATGGCCTAGGCGTTGATGCCATAGCATTATTGCATCGTGAACAAAAGTTAATGCTGATGCATGGTTTGTCACCGTATCACGGCATAAACGATATAGGGTCCCATAAGATTCAGTTTATGACCAGGCGTTTTATGCTATTGTGCAAGCCAGTAGGAAATATTCGGTTTATGACCAAGCGTTTTATGCTATTGTGCAAGCACTCAAGAAGTGGAGGCATTACCTGTTACCAAAATAACTTGTGTTGTTTATAAATCATCATGCTTTGCAATTCATTAACAGCTAGGGAAAATTGAACCAAAGACATATGAAATGGGTGGAGTATCTTCAAAGTTACTCATTTGTTTTGAAGCATAGAAGTGCTAGTTCAACTAAGGTAGCCAATGCCTTGAGCATAGTTGAGAAAATCGGAATTGGCAAAGAATTGGCAATTTTAAAAATCGGGAATCGACAAAAAATCAGGGAAAGGATCGGCAAAAAATCAAGGAAAGAAAACAAAATTTTTCATTGAAATTTTTTTTTCTCATGCATATTACAATGAATTAAGATAATGCAAATCAAATATTCAAATAAAAGCAATAATTCATGTCAAGACATCATACAAGGCTCAAGCTTTAAGTACACATTAAAGTGACAAAACACGTCTTGTATTGCTTATAATATGAAAGCGTACAAAGTTACAAGTAACAACAAGGAAAAAAAGGTTTCATTTTTTATATGTCTGCACATGGAAACAAGTAACAACAAACTTACAATCACTTGAAAAAAAAATGGAAAAAAAACTTAAACCTTAAATCAAAAGGCTAGGGTTTAGTGTTTAAAATTGAAACATTGACAGCTGAAAAATGGGCTTTGCATACATAGTTATCCGGCAGCAATATTTACTTAAAAATAAGAGGGAAAAAATCCCTAAAACCATAACCCTAGGGCCTAGACTAGGGTTTAGGGTTAATATTTCAAGTTCAAAGTTCAAAGTTTCAAATTCAAAGATTAACAGCTGAAAAATGGGCTTGCATTCATAGTTACCAAGCAACAATATTTATTTAAGAGGAGGAAAACAAAACAAAGCCCTATTTAGGGTTTAAACTTCAAAGCTCAAAGTTTCAAACATTAACAGCTGAAAAAAGGGCTTACATACATAGTTATCTGGTAGCAATATTTACTTTAAAAGATGGTTTCGGGTTTAGGGTTTAAACTTTAAACTTGGAAGTTCAAACATTAACAGCTGAAAATGGGCTTGCATTAAAAAACCCTAAATCGGCTGCAGTCTAAAAAAAAATTGCATATTTTTGGAAAAAATCGACGATGCTGATTGTTTTAAAAAATCAGCAAAAAAGATCCTGGCCGAGGACTTCAACAGCCCCCTGTTCCTCTCTGATAAAAGCGGGGGCTCAGCGGTTCAGGGCAAGAGCATGGAGGACTTTGGAGCCTTTACTGCCCTCAACGAGCTCATGGACGTCAGCCTGAAAGGAGCCAGGTTCACTTGGACCAACAAAAGAGCGGGAGCAAATCATATCCAAGTTAGACTAGATAGAGTTTTCTTGTCCAAGGAAGCCCTGCCTATGTTTGTTGACGCCACCCTGCTGGCCCTCCCCAAAATCGGGTCTGATCACAGCCCCCTCCTCCTTGAAACCGACCACAGGCCCTCCCCCAAGAGGCCTTTCCGGTTCGAGTCCATGTGGCTGCATCACCCTGACTTCCGGGCCCAGGTTGGGCGCTGGTGGGCTCCCCCAGTCCCTGGACGCCCCGCTGAACAAATCTTCCATAAGCTGAGACGCCTTAAGGACCAACTCAAGGTATGGAACAAGGAGGTGTTCGGCAATATCTTCGAAAACAAAGCAATTCTCAAAGAAAAACTCGAAGCCCTCGAGTCCAGATTTCAAGCTGGCTCCCAAGACCCGGGACTCAGGGATGAGGAACGCCTTGCTCTCAGCGAGTATCATAACATCCTGGCCCGGGAGGAAATCTTTTGGAGACAGAAGTCGAGAGCCCTATGGCTCCAAGATGGCGATGCAAACACTAAGTTCTTCCACGCGTCGACTCTTAGGAACAAGGGCTCCAACATAATTGTTGAGTTGGTGGGCAGCGATGGCAGAATCATCAAGGAAGAAGAGGACATACGGGCTGAAACCACTCGCTTCTTCCAGGAGCTCCTGGGTGACAGCCCCCCATGTCCCCAGATGCGGCTGATTCCCTTCTGGAGCATATCCCGTCTTTTGTCTCGGCCATGGCAAATCAGATGCTATTGCAGCCTCTGTCTGACTCCGAAATTCATGTTGCCACCTTTTCCATGAAGGCTGAGGCAGCCCCGGGCCCGGACGGATTCCCCCCCCGATTCTTCCAATCATTCTGGGACATCGTCAGGCCGAAAGTGTGTGCTGCCACCCGGGACCTGCAGACTGCCCGATCCATCCCCAAAAGTATCAACTCCACCTTCATAGCTCTGATCCCCAAGACCCAGGCAGCCCGATCCCTCTCGGATTTCTGCCCCATTAGCTTGTGCAACGTCCTGTACAAAATCTTGACTAAATCCATGGCTTCCCATCTCAAGGATATCCTCCCCCTGATTATTGCCCTCTGTCAAGGCAGTTCGGTCAAAGGCAGATTGATCACCGATGGGGTCATTATCATGCATGAGGCCATTCACTCGGCTGTCCTATCCAAAAAGGCCTCCTTTCTGCTCAAGCTGGATATGAACAAGGCCTTTGACAGAGTTAACTGGGATTTCCTGTCCAAGGTTCTCAAGTTCGGGTTCCACCCTTCCTGGGTCAGGCTCATTAGCAACTGCATGTCCTCCCCGTGGTTCTCTATCCTCGTCAACGGGTCCCCTGCCGGATTCTTCCCCAGCTCCAGAGGCCTCCGCCAAGGTGACCCCCCGCCCCCGATCCTCTTCATCATCCCGGGCCGAGGCCCCGGGGCGTACCATCTCGGGCGCCGTGACCCGCGGTCTCATTTCGAGCATCGAGCCTGCGCCGGGCCTACCCCCCGTGTCCCACCAGCAGTTCATGGATGATACCATCCTTGCCACCTCTGCCTCAATTCCCCAAGCCAAAACTCTCAAGCATATTTTGACCCTGTACGAGGAGGCGACCGACCAGAAAATCAACCTCCAGAAAAGCACGATTTTCTTCATCCATACCCCCTTGGCTAGACAAATCAGAATCGGGCGGATTTTGGGCTGCACCCCTGGTTCCCTCCCCTCCTCGTATCTCGGGCTTCCCCTGTTCACAGGTGCGTCCTCCAGGGCCCTGTGGGGCGGGGTGATTGAGCGGATTCAGAGAAAGCTAGCCCCCTGGAAAGGTCACCTCCTTTCGCAAGCTGGCAGAGCCACCCTCTTGGCGGCGGTCTTGCAAAGCATCCCGATATATTTCATGTCGGTCTTCAGAATCCCGGCCTCCATTGCAGCGCACATCGAACAAATTCTGAAACGCTTTCTCTGGTCGGGAAGTGAAGACAAGAAGAGGATTCCCCTAGTCTCCTGGCCCCTGGTCCGCCGCCTCAAAGCTGAGGGAGGGATCGAGCTCAGGCGGGTGGTCCCCATGAACAAGGCTCTCTTGGCCAAGCATGCCTGGAAGGTGCACACCAACACCCCTGATGAGTGGGTCAGCATTGTGCGCAGAAAATACTGCCATAGCCACCCCTTCCTTAGCGATTCTCAGCCCTGAGATGGATCAGCCTTTTGGAAGTCCCTGATTTCCACCAAAGACATAATCCGGAAAGGGAGCAGATGGATCCTCGGGGACGGAGCCAAGATCGACTTCTAAGACGATAGATGGATTCATGATGAGGCCCTGTCTACTGACAGAGAGCTCCTCGTTCTCAAACCAGGACTGGCGGACAGAGGTCCCAGGGTAGCGGCCTATCTCTCTCAGAACCGGGGCGTGCTACCTAGAAACCCATCCTGGACCCCAGGCACCCGCTTCAAGCTGCCAGACTCCAGTGCCTCCTCAATGTGACTGTCATCCCGTCCTCCGAAGGAAACGACAGATGCGTTTGGCATGGTACTCCCAGTGGAGTCTTTTCTATCAAATCTGCCTACAATTTTCAAAGAGTCCCCGACGAGGCTCCCTTCCCAACCCGGCAGGTGTGGGCCAAGAAGCTGATCCCCAAAATCAGCCACTTCGTTTGGGCGGTCGTCCAAAATAAGATTCTGACGATCGAGAATCTGATCAAGAGGGGCTTCCAGATCCCGAATAGATGCTACCTTTGCTGTGATGCCTGGGAATCCACCAATCACCTCTTTATCAACTGTCCCTTTTCGTCTGAAGTCTTGGGCCTCATCCTCTCCCAATTCTCTATCCAATGGGCGGCCCCCAAATCCATATCTGACCTCCTGTTGCAGTGGCCCAACCCCTTTGCCCATCCCTTCACCCGCTTCCTTTGGATTTCTTGCCTTCCCCATATGCTTTGGCAACTCTGGCTGGAGCACAACAGCAGTGCCTTTTCCTCCCCGGCCCATTCCCCCCAGTGGGTTGCGACCAAGGCAGTGACCTTTGCCCTTGAGAATTCCCGATCCATCCTCTTGACCGAGGCGCCCCGGCGGCTGGGCAAAGCCACTCTCCTATCCTCTCTCGGAATTCAGCTCCTCCCCCCCGATTCCCCCCCCCCCGCCCCCTCCTGTCGATCTTTCATGGCAAACCAAGCCATCTCTGCTGACGCCTTCACTACCTGGACCACGAACTTTCCCGAAGCTCTGGTCCACATTACCACACAAGATCAGCCCAAAAAGGGGGGCCCCGGGGTCCAACCCCCCCCGGCGCGGGCCCCCCATTCCACCGGCGCGGTTTCCAAAGGACAAAGGACTTCCTCCCCTGTGGCGCCACATCGCCTGTTCCAGGCCCATATCCTGCCCGTCAATTGGTCTCCCAGATCCCCCTCGCAGTGGTAGGTGTGCTCGGCCACGCCAGAAGTTCAGCTGTTCCCGACGTGAACCTGCATTGCTCCGTTGGCGCCTCTGGCAGTTCCAAGACTGTCTCCACGTTGGCCCTCCCCGATTTTTTCGCCTCGATCGCTTCGCTGACGAATCCCCATGTCGCGTCAGTCCGCCCGCGGCATTATCCCGTGTTGTACCCTCAAGACGCTCCCCCGTTCAGGTTGCGCCCCCTGGCACACTGGCAGTGGCCCCTTCCCCTTGCCCCGCGTGGCAACCTGCAGTCGCGCCCCCTCAGCCCCTCCCCCTCGTGTCGCACCTAGCCCCGAGCGCTCATTCCCGACGCCGGTGGCTCCCCCCTTCTTCGGCCCCCTGCCTGGTTTTAAATCCGCCGCGCGCTGAGTCTTCCCGCTGTGTCTGTTTCCCCCGTTCCTTGCCCCCGCGTTTCTGGTCAGATATCCCCTGCCTCCCATGCCCCATGGCTGCCAAAAATGTTTTCATCGAGCCTTCCACACTCACTCTGAGCGAGTCGGCCAAGCTGTTTGCCAACACCAAACATTTCACTCCTTTCTTCAGTAAATTCGTAGGAGCTGATGACGAGATCACCCAATGCTTCCTGGACTCGTGGAACGACGTCGAGGTTACGATCAAGGGGCTTTATTTCAAAGTTAACAAAGAATTTTTAACAGAGGTTACAGGCATCCACCACAAGGAAAAGGGGCGAGTAGTCAAGCGGGACAAGCATAATTGGGAGGAGTTGTCCCGCTTCCCGAAGCAGCAATGGGACAAGGCCAACCTGTTCCGCTCCAACCTCCCGGCCCCCTTCGATGAGGCCATCGTCCCGGTGATGCAGTACATTACCTGCGACGACCCGGACCAGAGGCTTTTCAGCTTCCACCTGAGCTACTTCAACCACCTCCGGGGGGCCACGGTGGTCAGCTCTCCCCGTTTTCTGCTGTATTCCCTGGGTCTATCCATTGACCATGCCCGCAAAAGCCATTCCCGGCCCTCCCACCAAGGCCTCATGGCCGTGCTGTACAGGCACGCCCTGGCCAACCAGCCGCAGCTCCATCGCATTCCTCCCCTGTCTGCTGTCCCCCCCCGATACGGCTAATTCCCCAGCTGCCTCCCCTGCTGCTTCCATTTCTAAGGAGTCCCCCTCGCCCGAAGGCTCCCCTGCCCGGAAGCGTCGCAGACCCACTCGGAAGTGCAGGACTCCGGCCCAGGGCCCAGGTGGGGCCCCGACTCCTGGGGGCGCTTGCAAAGGCCCCTTCCCTGGCAGCAACAGGGCTGCTGGCAGTGCCAAGAGGACCAAACAGGAAGCCCCGGAGCCCGTCGATGTTAGTTCCGAGACCGGCAGCAGAATGCAAAATCTGGCTATCAGAGCCCTCCTTGACACGGCTATTGGCTCTCTGAATGCGGCTGCCCAAGCAGCCTCCTCCGCTGCCAATGCCCTGGCTGAGCTCCGGCGCAGGCTGGGAGATGGCCCCGATAGGGAGTAGTGTTGGCCGGCGTGGGTCCCCGTCCTGGCCAGGACCGGCCACTGGGCCCACCGGTTCACTGGCGTCCAGCTTCTGCGCGTTTGGCGATGGCGTTTTCTGGTTTTTGGTGGCTTCTAGCCAAGGTTTTGATGCTGATTGTCCTAGTTGTTTTTGTAGGCACCAGGGCCCCGGGCCCCGGATCACTGCCTTTGGGCGCAGCCCCGATTTTTTCTCGTTTTTCAGCCTAGGCTTATGATGTAACTAAGGTTTTGGGATCCTGTTCTAAAAAACCCACTGTAAATATACTGTTACTTACCAAAAAAAAAAATCAGCAAAAAAAAATTTGCATCGCCGAGAGTTTACCGATTGCATCGGCATTTTAAAAAATCGGGATTCTGCAAATATTTTGCAGATTTTCTCAACCATGGCCTTGAGTAGAAGGTTTGTGGATGAATGCAATGAGTATTGAAGTTGTAAGTTTTGATGCCATGAAAGAGCTTTAAGTTGATCATTTGGATTTCAAAGAAGCTTAGATAGCGTGCAATAAGGTGATAGAACACCATGGCTGGATTATTTTATCCAAGAGGGATTATTATTCAATGGGCAATGATTATGCATATCGCGGAGCTCAATGAGAGAGAACTTGATAAGAGAGAAACATTGTGGACTTGCTGGACATTTTGGAGTAGATAAAACCATGGGACAGATTTCTTAAAGTAATTATTGACCAAGAATGAGTGCAGATGTAAGAAGAATTGTGTAGGGTTGTCAAGTTTGTAAACATGCAAAGGGGAGATGCCAAAACACTGGGTTGTATCAGCCATAACCAATAGTGGAAAGGCCATGGGAAGATATAAGTATGGACTTTGTTCTTGGATTACCTCGAACACAAAGAGATAATGATTCCATTTTTATTGTTCTTGATATATTTTCAAAGATGGCAAATTTCATACCTTGTATGATGCTACTCATATTGATGATTTGTTCTTGATTTATGTAAATTTTCCTAACCCTAGATAACTGCTGTCCTATGTTATTTTAAAATAAATCAGATCTGAAAATAATTTATTCAAACATGCAACAGTCACACAGATGGCTGGAAAAATAAACAGCGTGAACAGCGGAAGTCAAATATATTTCTGAACCTGAAATATTACAAATAAAGGAGGCTACAGCTACAACAGGACACCCTGCTCTCTTGCTGCCTTTTTGGCCAGCAATTTCACTGTTCTTCTCCTCCTAAGCTTGCAGTTTTCCTTCAGCAATCTGTTCTCCTTCTCTTCTTTCTCTGTGTATAAAACACTCTTGACCTTCTCCTTTTATCCTTGAAAAAGGTAACCCTAATCTCTCTAACCCTAAGATTAGATCTCATCTCATCTTGAGATGTATGGTTAAAAATAGAAAATCACTTAAGTGAATTTCAAAATAGAATCACTTAAGTGAATTACAAAATAGAATCACTTAAGTGAACTTAAAAATAGAAAATCACTTAAGTGAATTTCAAAATAGAATTAGAAATGTCTCGAACCACTTCTAGCACGTTCATACTGAAGCCTGTGCAAGAAGTTCCTGTCCGAGCTACATTTCTCAACACTCCCTCTTAGCGAGGAAGGAATTCTGCACCAATCCAAGTTTGTCTCTGAATGCTTCAAACTTCCCTTTCACTAAGGGCTTGGTCAGAATATCAGCTACCTGTTGATCTGTGGGAATATACTGGAGCTTTACGGCTCCCTTCTGAATCTTGTCTCGTATGAAGTGATATTTGATGTCTATGTGTTTGGACTTGTCATGAAATACTGGATTCTCAGAGAGTTTGATACAACTCTGATTATCACAATATATCACCGTGGGATCCAACTCCTGATCAATCAATATTGTAAGCAACTTGCGAAGCCAGATGGCCTCACAACTAGCAATATTGGCTGCCATGTATTCGGCCTCTGTTGAGCTAAGTGCCACAAAAGTCTGCTTCCTGCTGAACCAAGATATCATGCTTGATCCCAAGCTAAAGCAACACCCTGAGGTGCTCTTCCTGTCTGCTACATTGCCTGCCCAATCTGAGTCTGTATACCCCTGCAACCTCACTTCACCATCTCCAAGATATCTCAGACCATACTCCACCGTGCCCCTCAAGTATTTGAGCACATGTTTTGTTGCTACCCAATGCTCTTGCCTTGGCTCCACCATGAACTGACTCAAGGTGTTCACTGCAAAACATATATCTGGTCGAGTGTTGACCAAATACATCAAGGATCCTATCAGCTGCCTGTACAACGTAGGGTCCACCAATTCTGAATCTGAAGTTGTCACCTTCTTCAGATTAGTGATCATGGGTGTGGCCATAGGTTTGCAGTCCTCCATCCGAAACCTCTTCAGGATCTCAATTGCATACTTACCCTGCCCAAGGAATATCTCCCTGGTCTCTGCCAAACCTCCAAACCCAAGAAGTAATGCATCATGCCAATGTCCTTCATCTCAAACTCAGCTGCCATATCTGCTTTGCACCCCGCAATGAGCTTCTCTGCACCTGTAAGAAACAAGTCATCTACATATAGCACCAAAATGAGTAGATCAGTCCCAACAAATATGTAATATAGATTAGGATCTGCATCACTTTTGGCGAAGCCCACACTCGGCAAGTATCCATCTATCCTGGAATACCATGCTCTCGATGCCTGTTTGAGTCCATATAAGGCTTTCTTCAGCCTACAAACATGGGACTCCTTCCCATTTACCTCAAAGCCCTGAGGCTGCTCTATGTACACTTCTTCCTCAATGATCCCATTAAGGAAAGTTGTCTTCACATCCATTTGATGAATCCGCCATCCCATAGATGAAGCTAAAGACATAACTGCTCTAATGGAAGTGTATCTAGCGACTGGAGCAAAAGTCTCCTCATAGTCCACTCCCTCTTTCTGGGAGAACCCTCTCGCCACAAACCTTGCCTTGAACTTCTCGATGCTGCCATCTGCAACATGCTTAATTTTGTAGAGCCACCTGGAACTCACAACTGACTTCCCCTCCGGTCTTGGCACTATGTCCCAAACATCATTCTTCATGATGGAGGTGTACTCCACCATGGCATCCCGCCAAACCTGCTGGTCTGTTGCCTCCTGAAAACTGGAAGGCTCTGAATTTATGATGTTACTCATCAATGCCATGTAGTTTGAAAACTTCCTTGGAGGTCTGCTCTCCCTAATCATGCTGCTAGGAGCCTCAACATACTCCTGAGCATCCCTCAATGTCTGTGTAAGCCATCGAGGTCTCCTGATAGAACTGGAAGGGGCTAATGTCTCCACCTCCTCACCTAAAGGTTGTTGTCCTGAACTGGAAACCACTGGTGTCTTTGGTGACCCTGGCTCAACCTTCGGAGCTTCCTGCTCCTCATTCTCTATCACTGGAATAGGCTCATGGGACTTCCTGGATGCAACGTCCTCCTCAAACTTTACATCCCTGCTCACTACTGTCTTCCTCTTCTCTGGAATATAAACCCTGTAAGCTTTTGAAGTCTCACTGTATCCTACAAATAAACCCTTCCTACTGGAGGGCTCCAACTTGGTCCTCTTCTCTACCGGAACATGGATATAAACTGGACATCCAAAGATGCGGAAATGACTCACCTCCGGTTTCACACCAGTGAATGCCTCCTCTGGTGTCTTGTCCTCCAAGATCCTGTGAGGACACCTGTTCTGGATGTAGACTGTTGTGTTGCATGCTTCTGCCCAAAGAAACATCGGCAAGCCCCGGTCATGAATCATGGCCCTAGCAGCCCCTATGATGGATCGATTCTTTCGCTCCGCAACCCCATTCTGTTGTGGGTTGTATGGAACAGTCAACTCCCTCTTGATTCCTGCTTGCTTGAAGAAACCATCGAACTCCTTGGAGGTATATTCACCCCCATTGTCTGATCTCAAGACCTTGATCTTCTTCTCTGTCTGGTTCTCAACTAGAGCTTTGAACTCTGAAACTTGCTAAAGACTTCATCCTTGGTCTTTAAGAAGTAGATCCATGTCTTGCGAGAGAAATCATCAATAAAGGAAACATAGTACATGCTACCTGAAATTGATGCTACTGACATCGGTCCACAAACATCCGAATGTACTAGATCTAGTATCTCCTTAGACCTATGCTCGTTGTTTGGGAAAACAACCTTGGCATGCTTGCCAAGCGTGCACCCTCTGCATACTCCCTGTTGCTCAATGCTGAACTCTGGAAGACCTATCACTATCTCCCTCAGAATAGGCAACGCTCTATGATGCAGGTGCCCCATCCTCTTGTGCCACAACTCACACAAGTTGTTACTGCTATGAACTAGGGCTCGAACAAGTTCACCCTGCAACCTGTATAGATTGCCTTCTCTAACCCCTATCACTTGTGTTGTTTCCGGCTAGATTCTTTTGGTCTAATAAGGACATGTTGGTTCTTGAACTCCACCGCATAACCCTTATCCTCCATAACCGAAACTGAAAGCAAGTTCTTCCTGAGACCTGGAACAAACAAAACATCATCAAAGTCTAAAGAGTTCCCTGACTGGAGTCGAAAAGGAATGGTACCAATTCCTTCAACTGGATATTTGGTATCATCACCAAGCTCAACCTGAACCCCTGAGTCCTGCTCTTGTAGACTGGTAAAACACTGTCGGGCTGATGTCATGTGCCGAGATGCCCCACTATCCACATACCAAGCATCTCTTGGAACCGTGTTGGTAGAAAGGCAAGAGACCAACGAGAAATCCTTCTCAAATTTGGTAGCAAACTCGCTCATCTGAGTTTCTAGAGGTCGCTACCGCTCCGTCGTTGCTTCCCTTTGCCCTTCTTGTCCGGACACCGTGATGCATAATGGTCGTGCTTATGACAAATGAAGCACTTGATCTTGCTCAAGTCCTTCTTCCCTGACTGTGAGGTTGACTCCTCACTCTTTACCTTACCCTTGTTGGGTCCTTTACCTTTGCCCTTCTTGGTTTGCCCAAAGAGAGCTAGGTTATCGTCACCACCTTTCTTGTTGGCCTTTGACTCCATCCGAGTCTCCTCCTGGATGAAATCATCCCACAGTTTCTCAAAGGTGGGAAGGTGCTCACGAGCACAGATGCCTTTGACAAATGGTTCCCATGAAGCTGAGAAACCATTAAGTGCCACGTTCACCAACTCTGTGTCTTCAACCTTCTCCCCAACTGCTGCCAGTTGATCACGAATCTGCGTGATCTTCATCAAGTAACTGGTAACGGTGTCAGATCTGGTCATCTCCATAGATCTGAGTTTGTTCCGCAATATCATCTTCCGGTTTATGTTCTCGCTCTGGTAGAGGCTAACCAGGGCATCGAACATCTCCTTTGCCTTAGTCTTCTCGGATATGTGAGGAATCAGGTGATCCTTCACTGCATCCAAGATCATCCGCTTGGCCTTCACTTCCTTCTTTCTGTGAGCTGCCAATTGTTGCGGATCTGTAGGCAGAGTCACAACATCCTTGACAATATCCCAGAGATCATTCTCTTCCAATAAGAACATTACCCTAACTTTCCAGGGCAAGAAATTGGAGGCACCTTCCAATCTATCCTCAAATCTGAGGCTAGTTGCTGCCATCTCTGAGATCTGTTGTACAAACTTTCAGATCTGATATGAATGACTCAAAAAACTGTCCTGCAAATAAGCTTAGTCCTTCAAGCAAAAAATATGAAACCCTCTAACTGCTGTTTTTTTTTAATATCCAGCAGTGATCTACTGCTGTAAACCCTTGAGGATCTCAATCACAGAACCTAGCTCTGATACCATGTAAATTTTCCTAACCCTAGATAACTGCTGTCCTATGTTATTTTAAAATAAATCAGATCTGAAAATAATTTATTCAAACATGCAACAGTCACACAGATGGCTGGAAAAATAAACAGCGTGAACAGCGGAAATTAAATATATTTTTGAACCTGAAATATTACAAAATAAAGGAGGCTACAGCTACAGCAGGACACCCTGCTCTCTTGCTGCCTTTCTGGCCAGCAATTTCACTGTTCTTCTCCTCCTAAGCTTGCAGTTTTCCTTCAGCAATCTGTTCTCCTTCTCTTCTTTCTGTGTATAAAACACTCTTGACCTTCTCCTTTTATCCTTGAAAAAGGTAACCCTAATCTCTCTAACCCTAAGATTAGATCTCATCTCATCTTGAGATGTATGGTTAAAAATAGAAAATCACTTAAGTGAATTTCAAAATAGAATCACTTAAGTGAATTACAAAATAGAATCACTTAAGTGAACTTAAAAATAGAAAATCACTTAAGTGAATTTCAAAATAGAATCACTTAAGTGAATTACAAAATAGAATCACTTAAGTGAACTTAAAAATAGAAAATCACTTAAGTGAATTTCAAAATAGAATTAGAAATGTCTCGAACCACTTCTAGCACGTTCATACTGAAGCCTGTGCAAGAAGTTCCTGTCCGAGCTACATTTCTCAACACTTTGTTCTTGGATTACCTCAAACACAAAGAGATAATGATTCTATTTTTATTGTTCTTGATATATTTTCAAAGATGGCAAATTTCATATCTTGCAAGATAACTACTCATATTGATGATTTAATCTTTAGAGAAGTTGTAAGACTACATGGTTTGCCTAAAAGCACTGTGTCAGATAGAGATACTAAGTTTGTAGTCACTTTTAGCACACCTAAAAGCATTGTGTCAGATAGAGATACTAAGTTTGTAGGTCACTTTTAGCACACTTTGTGGAAGAAGTTGGACACACATTTGAGTTTTAGTTCAGCTTATCATTCACAAACGGATGGACAAACCGAAGTCGTGAACAATAGCCTTGGGAATTTGTTGCGGTGTTTAGTTGGCAAGAAGCCAAAATTAAGGGAAACCATACTGGCACAAGCAGAATTTGCATATAACAACTCAGTCAATAGAAGTACAACCAAAAACCCATTCCAAATTGTGTACGGAATCCGTCCAAGAGGAGTGTATGAGTTGCAAAGTACAGCTGATTTGCGAAGACCAAGTGCAGTAGTAGAGGACTTTGATAATTACATGCATAATTTACATCAGGGGTGCAAAATGATTTGCAAAAGAGTGCCAAGAAATACAAGCAATATACCGATCTCAATCATAGGACAAGAATTTCAGGTTGGCAACTTGGTTTTAGCACATTTGCAAAAGGAAAGACTCCTGAAAGGCATTTACAACAAACTAGATTGGAAAAATATTGGACCTTGTGAAGTCTTAAAGTAGTTTGCAGCTAATGCCTACGAAGTTGAACTTCCCGAAGGAGTAGGTATATCCCCAATCTTTAATGTGGCCGATTTGTACCCATATTATGACAAACCAATGGATAGTAATGAAGAAATCACTTATGATTTTCTAACGAAGAATGGATACAACAAATTCCAGAGAAGGAATGGGATGAAATTGAGGCAATAGTAGACTCTAGAGTAGCCAAAAGGACAAGAGGCAAAGAATATTATGAGTATTTGGTCAAGTGGAAACATCAGACAACTGAAGAAGCAACATGGATGAATGCTTTCGAAACTGCTAAGTATAGAGCTTCAATTACAAATTTCCAAAAATATTCATGAGTTTTCACTCATGAATCATGTCCTCTTACCCGACATGTATGATGCAGGAGCATCCAAGAATGAAAGCAGTTATGGGCAAGGTAACCGTCCACCGTTTGTAACTGCCAACCTTGCGTAAAAAAGGGGACGAGAATAGGAAGTGAAAACGTGTGCATGGAAAGATCAGAAAAGCAAAAGACGGAACGGTGTGGAAAGTGAGATCAAAAGAGGAGGCGGCATGTAGAGACGAGTGTAAGAGTCCAGGACAAACGCAAGATATTGAATATACAACCATTTGCAAATTGGCAATACCATTACTATTCACCTCGAATTTCTTTTGTGTATCCGTTTGAATGATAAATGCATTGTGTTATTTGAATTGTATGTCATAGATCAATTGCAGGTGAGGACAAGATATTGCAGCAATCCAGGTGAAGACACCATTCGAGTAGAAGAAGTCAGAGAGTTGTTCTAGAGGAAGGGTAATAGTCGCCTACGTCTTGCCATCACATGACTCAGCCGGTGCCATCAAACTAAGAGCCATATGAAGGGAATTGTCGAGCAACATACCGACTAGTGTGTGTTGTCTCTAAAGCGTCATCGTGGCACGTATCGTCGTGGCAAGTACCGTCTTGGGAGTGTCGTCGTGGCAAGTACCGTCTTGGGAGTGTCGTCGTGGCAAGTACCGTCTTGGGAGTGTCGTCGTGGCAAGTACCGTCTTGGGAGTGTCGTCGTGGCAAGTACCGTCTCGGGAGTGCCTTATTGGAAGTGTCGTCAAGGCAAGGGTAGTCATGCAAAACGCATGCACCTAGGAAGCCGTCTCAATGGCGTCACGCGAGGAGCCGTCTAGCAAAGTACCAACAAGTAGGTGGTCATGCAGTACCGCCATGTGGAATTCTTGTTGTTCAATCGATTCCCTCCACCTAGATTGCATCATAAAAGTAGAAAAGTATTTCTTAGATTTATATGAGGATGGTCTTTCCCATGAAAACAGCCCATGGCATATCCATATGCACAAGCCAGGAATGTTATCAAAGAGATTGAACTATTCGAGCCAATTCAATTAAGCATATAATACCCAAACAATGTAAAACATTCTCTCTCAATACAGTTTTGTTTTTCCATCTTGCAAAGGAGAGGAAAATGAGGGCAGCTAAACATATAACCATTAATAAAATTTTGCTGGCAAATTTTCTTGGGACTTTGTGGAAGAGAATTTACAGAAATACCAAGAGTATTTGAAAATTCCTAGGATAATCCAAGGACATGCCGGTTCAACCATTCTCATCATAATTACAGAGGAAAATCCATTCTAAATAGGCCTCAAACCCCAATTAAACCACACTTAACATATTATTTGTAACGTAAACTAATTCCAACCAAAATTCTGACACAACATATATCTCTAGTCCAAATTAAATAAAATTAACAGCCAAAAAAAATATAGCTAAGCCTAAAAATGTAGCATGCACTATAAAATCCATTTCATACTACCTCGTAATGATTACTGCAGTAGAATGAAACGGCATGTTGGTTCCACCTTTCTCATCCTAATTACAGAGTAAACTCTATTCTAAATAGACCTCAAACTAGAAGAGAAAATGAACTAGAAGAGAAGAAAGTTGATTAAGAATAAGAGTCTCTTGAGATTCTAAGAACATAGAAATGATATGATCCATGAGGTTCAACATTTAGAAGGAGAAAGAGAGATTAGCAAGGAGAATTTTTACACATTTTGCACCATCTTTCTTTTTGCCTCCAGAAGATGCAATATCTGCCCTAAAAGCCTTGAATCTCACAATATAGTCCTCAATATTATAAAACTCAACTAATTTAAGAGAGGAAATCTCCAATTCCAAGCAACTTACTTCAGTAGTATTAACTTTCCCAAAATGTTCATGCAATTTTGACCATACCATGATAAAGTCACTCTCCTCTTTGATGTGGAGTAATTCTGGTTCAATCAGCAAGGAAAACAGTCCAAGAGCCTCTTCTTCTCTTTGATGGCAAGTTTCATCATCAAGAACAATTGTTTTATCCTCTTGAAAGATGCACCATAGGTTCTTAATGCATAAGAGGCCAATCATTTGGGTTGACCAGATACTGTAATTTTGCCCATTAAGGCAAGTAACTAGGGCTTTGTGATCCATCTTACACAATCCAACCCCCAACACCGCCACAGGTCCGTGAACTGATGTTTAGTGTGTAGAGCTCAAAAAATCATGCAATTTGTTAAAAAAAAATAGGCTCAAAACGCTTCCATATGCAAAAGTTATCGCCTCTAAAAGTTTTGCCCTAATGGACCCAAAAAAATTAAAAATTAAATTACCAAACCTTAGTGTCGAAGCATCCAATTGTTCGCTGCCATTTGGCATAGAATGATTTGCCAATGTTCTCCACTCATCCTCTACCACGTCAGCGCCCTTATTCTAGTGATACTGCAACAAATGGTGCATATGGATTGGCGCAGGGGATGTATTTATACAAAAAAATGTTCATACGTGGAATGCAAGGGTGCCACATCAGCATCAAAATTCGTCCATGCAACTTTCTTCCAAAAATCAGCTTGCGAAGATTGAACCTTCGTTGCTTGCCTGTTAAGACCGTTGCTCTAACCAACGCTCCTCCGTTGCACTTGTGGGAGGAAAAACACTAACAGGAATAACAAACCATCCATGCCTTGAGAGAAGCAAAGACAGGAGTATGCCTTGCCCAGACCATTGACAGCATAATTGAGAAAATATGCAAAAAATCCCGATGCAAAAATATGCCTTGCCCATTTTTTCCAAAAAAAAATTGTGATATGCATGAAAAAAGCTTTTTTCAATGAAAAATTGCAGATTTTTTTGCTAATTTTTCCCCTCTTTTGTCGATTCCCAACTTTTCCGATTGCTTTTCCTATTGATTCCGATTTTCTCAACTATGATTGCCAAGGCACACTTGCCAATAGGACAAGGCCTCCAAGCTAGCAAAAAAAATCCTCACGGCTTCGTGAAGTCTTGTCAACGCATCACCCAACCTGAGTGTTTCGTCCCCCATGCACAAACCATCCTCCTAGACCTTGTTTTCGTTCGCAAAAAGGCAGCATGAAGGACTCAAACTCGCAACCCCCCTTTCGTAAACCTTATCTCAATGTCAGATAGTCATCACAGCAATGCCACAAGTGCTACATTTTCTCTAAGCGTTGTCATGTTGAGGACGACGTGCAATGTTGTTTCTTAAGGCACATGACAGGAGCGCATGTGAAGACAAGTGCACCCACGCCGATGCACAATTCAAATTTAAAAAATTTGGCACCAAAAACAAAGGCAGCCAAATTTTGTAAGAAAAGAATTGGAATTGCAAGCAGATACTAGGGATTACCTCGAAACCATCACAGTAAACAGATTTTCTTTGAAAAATGACCAATATGCTGTGGAGTAGCGTTTCCTCTTGGCTTCTTATGCGAAAAGTGTTTATGAATATTTGAGGAATAATTCGTCTCGGAACTTGGAAGAAAATTGAAGGCACCAAGCTAGCTTTTCACATGACCAGGTGAGGTTGCTCCATACCCGCTCTGATACCATGTTGGAATTCACAATATTTTTTAGAAACGATCAAACGTAGACCATCCACTCAAATCTTATAAAAGCGAAAAGGATGACAAAAAAGAGAGAGATATGGTGGGCACCCGTAGGCACCATAACTAATCAATATATCCGTAGATAATATTACACAACACTCTAATACAATGGATGGAGTGGTGGTGGGTATTTATACCAATACCAAATCCCTAATTACACAAAAGAGTTTAACCTAAGCCACCATAACAAGAGGGCTTTAAGGGTAATTACAAATTATAAGATGGGTTTAATCATACCAAGTTTAACCACAACCCATAGGGCTTACATAATAAAATATTACAATAAATTAAATATAATTGCAAAGTGATAGGCCTTAGGGCTATACAAGATTAGATCTTACAATGTCAGGCTTGGCCATAAGTCAGATCACAATCAATAACAAACCCAACATATAGCTAAAAATTCAGACCCAAGACCATGGTGGTATTTTAGCTAGTGGTAACAAATGAAACCTGGTTCACACTTATCACTTTAATTGGACCATTCCTAAAACTTGCTCTCTCTTTAAGCAACAAAACTAAAACTAAACACCTTGAGCCTATTATCCACTAATGTGAGAGGGTCCCCACTATATACAAAGTAGAGCACCATAAATTTAATACACTGTTACAGAATATGACCGTAGAAAAAATAGCATGTTGCAAAAGTTAAGCATATATCAAAATAGCTCATTACATAATAATGTTCTATAAATGTACATAACATTACAATTATAATTGTTTTCAAGGCCCCAACCAACCAACAATTAATCAATGATACAATCCTCCTTAGGGAGGCCTGAATTAGAGAACAAAGGAATTCAAAGCCATCCTAAAGTGCTATGATGAATCTTCAGGCCAACAAATGAGAAATATCAGTTCAAAATGTTTCTTAATCAATGTTGACCAATGCAGATAAAATAGGATTGTCGATAATGCGCACTCTGATATAGGCAAACATCCCATCAAATACCTTCGGTCTCCCTCTTTTTATCAAGATGCATTGCCTTGTTGTGGTTCGTTCTAGTAGTAGACCATTTCAAATAAACGTTTGCCACATTAAAAGATCATATGATTACTAGTCTTTCAAGCAATCCTATTTACTTGTTCTCAATTAAGAAAATTTTCAAAAGAAATGCTAAAGAGGATCAAAGCATGCACACATACACATGGCAAGGGGTCTCAAAAAGATTGCTATGATGCAAAGGAGGGATGTGCAACCATATGAATTGAGGGAATTCATATTGGATAAGATAATTTTATTAATGCCCATGGATGACCAAAGTAGGCTAACAGGACTCGTCGGAAATAAATTATAGCAAAGCACTATAGTAATCAAGAAAGTACTAAGAAGATGAACTAAACTAGTGTAAGCTACACTAATGTCAAACTATACAACATCATATAACAACCTCAAGTTGTTGACTCAAACGGGGTAAACCCTGTACATCTTGTAAGTAGTGATGAAGCAAAGAGGGATCCACCAATCAAGGGAAAAAAAAAAAAGAGAAATAGAGTTCAATTGGATCCGAGTGCCAACTCTAATTAGCAGTGGAATGCAAAGTAGAAACAAAGTTGTCATCATTACTGTCCATCCTAAAAGAGCCAACACAAGATGGAAAGGTTATCCCAAGAGAATGGCCACGGCCAAGGGCCCCTCATTGGATAATTTTAGAGAGGGCATAAAGTCCAACCCCTCAAAATTATCCTAGCATAGATGACCGAGGAACCAACAAAATATGAGGAACTAATAAGTTCTCTGTGTCTACACCTCTTGGGCAAGTGAGAGGTAGCCAATAGTCCTGTCTTGTTGCATGCAAGAAGAAGGCAGCATCGAACCCTTGGTAGCTGCTCTCATATACCAGACAAAGACCCATAGATCTGAAATTAGAAACAAGTCCCTTGAAGTTAAAGTAACCTAGAGGCTGTTCAAGGAAGCACACAACCACAGAGCCAAATTGTTTGGCACAAATAGCTATATAGTCAAGAACCTATCCAAATTAATAGTCCTTGCTTTGGCTCATAAGATGGTCACAGATATGGAACTGCATTGTGTATTGCAAAGGGATCATTAACAAGCACCTAAGCTAGGATGTAAGGGATGAAGCCAAAGCTAGGTTTTAGAAGGATGGCTAGACTATTGCCCAATATCCAAAACTGCATCCCTTGTCCCTTTAAAAGAAATACTATCCAAAGAAAGGAGCATGAGGTTTAAAGATTATTGGGTTGAAACTAGAAAAGTCTAGTTTCTTCAAATAACTGAGTACCAAGTATTAGAGAGATATGTGCTTTATCGACTGCATGATTAAAAATCACTTGGAAACTTTGAATTAACATTTTTGCCAAAATTCAAATGCCAAAGTTGCACAGCCCTAATACTTTATCAAGCAAGGCGGGAAGACTCTGTCCAATTTAGGCAACACTGTTGCTTGCCCAAGTGCAAGCATTGGAATAAGGAGACTTACCAAAATCCAATGATTGTCTTTGGTTTAAGGCTAATGATAAAGTTCTTAGACATTAGAGGTTTCAAGGGATAGCCTTTACTGGAACCTCAATATGTGTCATCTATAGCAGACAAGAAAAAATAGTTTAGTTACCTGTTCCTTCATTGTAACTTTTGCCCATAAAGTTTGGATGTGTTTCTTGCAAAGAATGAACCTCTCTTGGGTGTAGCTAAAGAATTTTCTCTACCTTCTGCACTCATGCTAGGCAGATCTGAAGCAATTAGTGTTTTCTAGCTTACAAGCCTTACCATGATGATTTAATCAGTATGGCAAGCAACATTACATTAGGGAAATGTCAATAGATTTTGATCGCTTAAGAAGTCAACTCTAAGAAGATACTCTATGCAAGTCAAGATGGAAGTCACCTAACACTGAGAATATTAAATTGAATTTCAATGGTACATCTACAAGAAACCCAGGTAGATTTTGATCGCTTAAGAAGTCAACTCTAAGAAGATACTCTATGCAAGTCAAGATGGAAGTCACCTAACACTGAGATTATTAAATTGAATTTCAGTGGTACATCTACAGGAAACCCAGTTAGATTTTGATTGCTTATGAAGTCAACTCTAAGAAGATACTCTATGCATGTAATGTCCCCTTCTTAGTCAGCTAGTCAGTGCGGAGAGGGCTTGCCTACTCACGGGTTCCTGTAGGCAGTGTCAGTTGGTTGGGGACCCACAGTGGAGGTTGTTTTGTTGTCTGTTCGTGCAGAGCTCTCCATTGCCTGTTCTTCAGGGCATTTCAAACACTTGAGCAGGGACTTACTATTTTTAGTAAGTCAGTCGGATTAGGGTTGGTTGGAAATGGATGGTACGACTGGATTCTTTGGCGAAATGGGTGTCCGTTTCTATATTTTGTTTGGTGATTGGATATTGGGAGGCCAGAGATTTTAATGTGCAAAGTTAATTATATTAAATTAAATATTTAATATAGTTTAACTTTAATATTTTAATATTTTGAAGATATAAGGTTATTTTTTGGAAGTCACTTATTATAATGTTTTTTTAACATAAAGTGACTTAATACCATGTCCAAGGGGGACGCCACTTTAAGTGGCTATGGTAATTAAATAAAATCAAATCAAATTCATTGGAAATGAGGAAATGGCCGACCCAACTTGAGGAAAGGATAAAAAGGGTTGGAGACTTCATTTGGCATCGTCTTTTGGCTATTTTTTCATATGAAGTTTCTTGGAGAGCAGCTTGCAGAGATTTTTGCAGGGTTGTATTGCTTGTTCGGAGACGAAAACCTCCAACAGGATCATCACTTTCGGGATTGCAAGACATCCTCAGAGTGATTTCGGACATCTTCATCACAGGAGGTGCATTTGTGCTTACAAACTACAGATTTTCAGCGAGTATTGAGTGAGGGTTTGTAGATAGATTGATGAATATTTTATTCTACTAATCTAGCCAGCATTGTATGCATTTTGGGGCAATTTCTAAAGCAAGGGTTTCGAAGTTATTGGCATCACTTATTAAATCCACACCCATCGACCAGATTGAAGGAGTTTTTGGAGCAGAACATAGGCAAACAACATTTATTCTAGCAGGTCGTACATGTACCAGCTGGCCGTACATCACAGGGAGAGTGTTGGAATTGGAGTTTCCATTTCTATTCATTTTTGGCAATTCCATCACTTGGAATAGAGGCGTCCAACTTAGGAATGCAATTTGGAGACATTGTTTGTACGAAGAATTCATCCATTTGATGCTTGTAATTAAAACTCCAAGTTCTGTACCGATTGTCAAAAAGGCACAGTCAGCAATATTCGGCACTTCATATCTTCCGGGTATTTTGTTGTTTGTTAAAAAGATTCAATGGGTTGTTAGATGTATATAACTAGTACATACGTTTCAAATTTCAAGTGGTTTGGATTATTAGTTTGTGAGTTACAAATTTCTGAAGTTAGTTGTTTAGTCTTTTTTCTGCATTTTACATTTATCTGTAAAAAAACACCAAAATAAAAAATCAGAATATTGACAAAACCTTCAAAAGAATCAAATATTACAAAACCACAAAAACAAAAACCAGGGTGGGACATTACAGTGGTATCAGAGCACAGCATCTTCCTGCCATCCTGAGGGTTTGAATGCAGCCATGTAGTTATCAGTATTATTTAAGGAGAAACAGGTCTAATCTCAATAAAGAGGAAAAAACATTTGATACAAAACCCATTTGACACATTTCCGAAAACAGGGAGAGGAAGAAATCATGGGAGATAGAGACAGGGATAGAGAGAACAGAGGACCTACAGATAGAGAGATCATAACAGAATTACAGAGGGGGCAGTGTGACCTTCAGAAGAGTATGGCTCAATTAGTTGCACTAGTGACCCAACAAATGGTTTGTAACAATGCAAACAACAACCAGAACAATCAAAACAATAATGGGCAGCGAGGAGGTGAGGCTGGAAACAACAAAAATAATGGAAACGGAGAGGGTTCAGTGAACCAAGGGGGTGTGGATCAGAATTACAGAGCTAGGGCAACGAGCACTAGACCTTTGATTCCCACCTGTCCACCTAGAGTTGAGGTGCAGCCTAAAGAGAAGCCTACTCAAAATGACTTCCAAGAGCAGATTCTACGGGATTGGGAAAATTCCAGTTCTAAATTTAGAGCAGAGTTGTCCTTCCGAGAGTATGCAAATTGGAGAGCTAGGAATAGGCCACAGAGGGGAAGGCATCATAATCATGAGCTTCAAAAGAGGGTTAGCAAACTCTCTATACCGTACTTTGATGGATCCGGGAAGAGTACTGCTAAAGCATGGGTCCAAATGTTGGACACATACTTTCAGTTGAACCAGATGCCTGAGATAGAAGCAATCAAATATTCAGTGTTACATCTAGATGGTCTAGCACATGAGTGGTGGCATCATGGGATGTTCACCCTTGGACATGGTCAGATTACCTCCTATACAGACTTCACAGAGAGATTGATTGAGAGGTTTGACAGGAAGGATCCAGAGCTCCATTTTAAGGAGTTGGTGCAACTCAAGCAGTGGGGTTCAGTAGAGAGCTATGTTGCTGATTTTCAGAGGCTCTCAGTCTTGGTTACAGATATTTCCGAGAGGAGGCTCATAGTGTTGTTCATTGATGGCTTGTCTGATCCATTGAAGGGCTGGATCAAAGCCCTTAATCCTCCCAGCTTGCAGGAAGCCATTCGCAAGGCTAGGGATATGGAGTCATCCACTTCCAGGAGTAAATTTCAGTCTAAGGGTTTCGGGCATAAGAAGGATAAGAGACAATTTCAGAAGAATTCAAACTCACCTAAAGATTCTCCTAGCAAAGTGGACAGCGAGAGTTGGAATGAGCTAAGGAAGAAGAAATTATGTTTTCAGTGCAGGGAGCCATGGAATCCATCTCACAAGTGTGCAGTGAAAGCTAAAGCTAAACAGATTGAGTATTTTTCAGCTACAGATTCAGATACAGAGAAATCAGACCAGCAGGATGATTTTGATAGCAGTGGCTCAGATAGTGATGGAGATGTTGAGGCTACACATGAAAAAGAGGGAGTTGTGGCACAACTTTGTAGTTTCCAGAAGGCTGGTTCATTTAAGGTGCGAGGAGTGTTAAGTGGACAGCGGATTACTACACTCATTGATACAGGTGCTACACACAATTTTATAGATGAGGGGCTTGTAGCCAAGCGGGGCTTGCAGACGGAACCTTTCGATGGTTTCAAGGTGATGATGGCAGATGGATTCACTCTTACTTGTACATGGAAGATTCCCAATCTTCGCATTCGGATGGGTGAATATGACCTCCAGGATGATTTTTATGTTGTAGGGATTGGAGACACAGACGTGGTCCTTGGTATGCATTGGATGCGTACCCTTGGCGAGTTCACTATGAACTTGCATAGTATGGAGATGAAGTTTGAATCAGGAGGGAAGAAGATAGTCCTTCGAGGCATTTCAGTTGTGCATAAGAAGAAATACAAAACAGCAGCTTTGAGTACATGTTCTGTTTTTTCCAGTGATGTTTTTGAGATTACTGGATTCCTTGTTGATTTTAGTGGAGTGGATATAAGTGATGATAGAGTTGAGTTCACTAATGTTTTTTCAGATGAAGAGCATATTGGTGGTGGGAACATTGTAGTTTCCAAACCTACTTACAGTGACAATCTCTTTTTACACTCCAGTGATGATAGTTCAAGTGGGTTTGGGTTTGACTTCCAAACCAAACCTATGGAGAGGAGTGTTCATGATGACTTCAGTATTGGTGATTTGGAGAGTGATTTATTCAGAGAGACAACCACTCATGAGGAATATGTTTTTGGGTTGAGCAAATTATTTTTCCTGTTGCCCAGGATCGTGTCAGACAGAGGGATTACAGATGTGGACCTCACTGAGGTGCTTTGGCAGGAGATCTTTCATGATATAGTTTTCAGCCCTCACAGGTATTTTAGTTTGAATTTTGATGATGGTTTCATTATTGGGTTACAG
The DNA here is from genome assembly GCA_028583015.1 of Wollemia nobilis. Taxonomy (NCBI): domain Eukaryota; kingdom Viridiplantae; phylum Streptophyta; class Pinopsida; order Araucariales; family Araucariaceae; genus Wollemia; species Wollemia nobilis. The sequence goes on from JAQPPZ010000521.1 coordinate 21,304,389, forward strand.
GAGAGGAGAGTACAGCTTTGGCATGATGGATTCTCAGTTATAATCAGAGTGGCGCAGTGTCAACATGATGAGTTTTTCTGAGATTGATTTGGGACCCTGGGATCACAGTTGGTTTCAGTTTGGCTCAGTCAGATGATGTTGGGGTTGTACTGGCATTGCTTGAGGACAAGCAATCTTGGGGAGGGAGGACTGTAATGTCCCCTTCTTAGTCAGCTAGTCAGTGCGGAGAGGGCTTGCCTACTCACGGGTTCCCGTAGGCAGTGTCAGTTGGTTGGGGACCCACAGTGGAGGTTGTTTTGTTGTCTGTTCGTGCAGAGCTCTCCATTGCCTGTTCTTCAGGGCATTTCAGACACTTGAGCAGGGACTTACTATTTTTAGTAAGTCAATCGGATTAGGGTTGGTTGGAAATGGATGGTACGACTGGATTCTTTGGCGAAATGGGTGTTCGTTTCTATATTTTGTTTGGTGATTGGATATTGGGAGGCCAGAGATTTTAATGTGCAAAGTTAATTATATTAAATTAAATATTTAATATAGTTTAACTTTAATATTTTAATATTTTGGAGATATAAGGTTATTTTTTGGAAGTCACTTATTATAATGTTTTTTTAACATAAAGTGACTTAATACCATGTCCAAGGGGGACGCCACTTTAAGTGGCTATGGTAATTAAATAAAATAAAATCAAATTCATTGGAAATGAGGAAATGGCCGACCCAACTTGAGGAAAGGATAAAAAGGGTTGGAGACTTCATTTGGCATCATCTTTGGCTATCTTTCATATGAAGTTTCTTGGAGAGCAGCTTGCAGAGATTTTTGCAGGGTTGTATTGCTTGTTCGGAGACGAAAACCTCCAGCAGGATCATCACTTTCGGGATTGCAAGACATCCTCAGAGTGATTTCGGGCATCTTCATCACAGGAGGTGCATTTGTGCTTACAAACTACAGATTTTCAGTGAGTATTGAGTGAGGGTTTGCAGATATATTGATGAATATTTTATTCTACTCACTCCCAGCAGTGGCCGTACAAATCTAGCCAGCATTGTATGCATTTTGGGGCGATTTCTAAGGCAAGGGTTTCGAAGTTATTGGCATCACTTATTAAATCTACACCCATCGACCAGATTGAGGGAGTTTTTGGAGCAGAACATAGGCAAACAACATTTATTCTAGCAGGTCGTACATGTACCAGCTGGCCGTACATCACAGGGAGAGCGTTGGAATTGGTGTTTCCATTTCTCTTCATTTTTGGCAATTCCATCACTTGGAATAGAGGCGTCCAACTTAGGAATGCAATTTGGAGACATTGTTTGTACGGAGAATTCATCCATTTGATGCTTGTAATTAAAACTCCAAGTTCTGTACCTACTGTCAAAAAAGCACAGTCAGCAATATTCGGCACTTCATATCTTCCGGATACTTTGTTGTTTGTTAAAAAGCTTCAATGGGTTGTTAGATGTATATATCTAGTACTTGCGTTTCAAATTTCAAGTGGTTTGGATTATTAGTTTGTGAGTTACAGATTTCTGAAGTTAGCAGTTTAGTCTTTTTTCTGCATTTTACATTTATATGCAAAAACACCAAAAAAATCAGAATATTGTCAAAACCTTCAAAAAATCAAATATCACAAAACCACAAAAACAAAAACCAGGGTGGGACATTACAATGCAAGTCAAGGTGGAAGTCACCTAGCACTGAGATTATTAAATTGAATTTCAATGGTACATCTACAGGAAACCCAGGTAGATTTTGATCGCTTATGAAGTCAACTCTAAGAAGATACTCTATGCAAGTCAAGATGGAAGTCAACTAACACTGAGACTATTAAATTGAATTTCAATGGTACATCGCATCACACAAGTTGATGGTTTCTTGATAGATCATAAAGGGGCCTTACACTATGGCCACAAAGAATCCTCCTTTTTGGCTTATATAATAAAGTACAAGTCATTAGAGGCCTCAAGATCCTAATTGAATCTTTGATCAAAAGAGTCGACTCAAATGTACACGAAAAATTCGAAACGTATAAAACCGCAAGTTCATGAAGAAAATCCCTAAGGGTCAAAAAGCTAAAGAACTCAAGTGAAAGGATTGATGTGATGGACTATTTGAATAATAAATTTGATATATTAATGTCCAATCAGGCCAAGATGCAAAACAAGTTCTTAATGGAGGTTTGTGCAATCACTATACTCCAAAGATAAGTGTTAATGATGCTCCTCAAAAAGGCACATTTCTAATGAAGAAAATCCCAATGCATATCTCCAATCCAAGCAATATTAAAACAAATCTAGCCAAAGGCACAAGTTACCTTCTTCATAAACACAACCCTTTTCCCTGACACACAGATTCAAAGAGACATTTGCCAATGGCAGGAGGAAAGGGTACTGTTGCAAAAACCACAAATCAACAAAAGGGATATAGTGAGGCCAGCCAAATCCCTATCTTGAAAATATGCAATCACAACAAAAGCATGTTAGTGATGAGACCAGTGCATATGAAAAGGGTGGCCTTCGAGCACAACTTTTAATGAGCAAGGCATTCATTTTGATATGAGTAATCTCAGTAAAAACTGATCCACGATTCCTTATATATCCACAATATTCTGGACATGATATATTATGTTATAGGTTATATATTGTTTGTGATAAGTAACGTCAATATTCCATACTTGTCTATAGTATTAATGTAGTTGCCATTTTGGTATTGTTCATCTATAGCTGACAAAAGTAATGTCTATATTCCATACTTGTTTATAGTAATTATGTAGTTGCCATTTTGGTAATGTTCATCTATAGCCGACATGAAAGGTCATGAACTCGTTAGTCAGTTTCACATCAATTGCATTGCAAATATATATATATATATATATTATTGAAATTTTCTTCTCAATTTTAAATAAATAAAATATATAATTAGAACAAAGGGTATGTTAATAATAATAAATAAAAAACAAACGAAAATCCCTTCTAAAATACTAGTGCAAACCATGATTTTATATGGTTGTCCTATTTGGGGCCTTGACCTATCAAAAATATCATGGACAGTGGTTTTAGATGGTTGTCCGGTTTGGGGTCTTGGCCTATAGAAACCATTTTGGAAAAGAATTGAGACAGTCCATAAACATTTTCTTGTTAGAAGAACTAGGGGTAAAGTTACAACTTCCTTGAGTGCAAGGAAGGAGTGAGTGTGAGTGGGAAGCGAACCTCATATTTTCTTGTTCCAGATCTTTAAAAAAATTCAAATATTAAAGAATTCTTATGAGGAAAAACTAGGTAGTTGTTAGAGAATGTCATCTAGACTATAGAAATAGCCATATTAATAAAGTCACTTGTTAACCTAGTCTAATTCATGCTTTAGTGTTATATTAATGACTTGTATATTTAAGTCGTTTTAGGGTTTATGTCATTCCTTTACTATTAAAGGACATGTAATCTTTTCATTTTATCATCCAATAAGTATTTTCTGTCTTTCAAGTCCTTTTAAGTTCTTGATTTCTTTGTGTGTTCGGTTTTTTTTTTAGAAATATGGTATCAAAGCCACGAGGGGAAATCGAAGCAGGTGAAGGCCTATGGACTGCATAGATCAGTGATAGAGGAGGTACTACTTTCCGACACACATCGAGAAACTGAAAGGGCTATCGGGCAAAGAAAGCTTAGTATAACTTGTTTTTGGGTTTTTTAAGCCATGTTTTTTTTAAAGGGAGAAATGCTAAGTTCATATTTTTGGTTATAAAATGTGGGTGAAGCAAAGTGAAAACAATGGAGAAAGAGATGGAAAATGTGGCTCATGAGACAAACTCCAAGCTGAAGCAAGGAGATCATATTGTAGTTAAAGTTGGATTAGATCAAGAGACTAGGCACATGGCAAGAGATTGCAGAGTGAAAACAACGAAGAAAGAGATGGCAATTTTTTGTCGTATCGCATTTACGAGCACTTTTATATTATACTGCAGGCGTAGCATTCGGGTGGTCAACCCATGCCATACCTTTAATATAGGTTGAGGCCCCTCCAGAATGGAATTTTTCTTTACAGCAATGAAACATCATGAGAGAAGCATCCCCTCCAGTAGGAGTACTTGATTAGGCATGGTTGTAATAAACCAATCCAACATAAACATGATTACTACTTAAGGGCCCCCTCCTCTCTATTTTAAAATGGGGCTTTTAAAAAGGGGTTGGGGGGAAGGGGGGCAAGGGACTTTGCCTTTAAAATAGAGAGGAGGGGAAAGCCTACCTATATTTTATTAGAGTCCTACATGATAACAAGTGAAATAGCAAGTTGCAAGCTTATTGTAGTGGTACGGGCTTTGGCCTCTGTTTGAGAGGTCCAAGGTTCAAACCCCACTCAATATGAAGGGACTGAGACCCCTCATAAAAACCTGTGTAAACTCGTTGAAAAAAAAAAAAAGTGAAACAACCACCCCGTTTAAAAAAGAGAGCCCCCATTTAAAATAGAGAGCATGAGGGTGTCTCCCTCTCCCCCGACAACGACACAAGGCTCAGCTTCATGAGAGGAATGACCTTTGCTTTTTTAGGGAGGAACCTTTTGGGTATGATGACAAGATGCATCCATTACATGATAACAAAGCTACTAGAGCTGATCACCGGGAAGAGCTACTCAAGCTGATGAGCCTCTTACTCTTTAGGTCGGGCTTGTACTCCTCCCCGAAGCTGTTTCCTAAAGCTGATCACCGGGAAGAGCTACTCAAGCTGATGAGCCTCTTACTCTTTAGGTCGGGCTTGTACTCCTCCCCGAAGCTGTTTCCTAAAGCTGATCACCGGGAAGAGCTACTCAAGCTGATGAGCCTCTTAAAAAAAATACTCCATCATGCTCTCATGAGCTACCCCTACCTACTCCTATGAGCTACTAAAAGGAAGAGCTACTAAAGCTGGTGAGCGGGACTCCATCATGCTCTTATGAGCTACCCCTACCTACTCCTATGAGCTACTAAAGCTGATGAGCCTTCGAGTCGTATTCCGCTAGCCACCTGACCTTAAGTATTCCCGGAAGCGCCATTAAAATAGAGAGCTGGTATTCCTTTTCGAAAGAGGAGAAAGCGTTCGAGAAGGAAAAGGAAGCGGCGCCAACTCAAGCTAGTATTCCTTGTCGAGGTATTCCGGGAAGCGCCACCTGTGAAACCACCTGAGAGAAGGAAGCTTTTAAAAGCGCCCCCCGTTTACTTTTAAAACAGAGAGGGGAGAGGGGATCAGAATTCAAAGCTTAAGAGCTTTCAATTAATAATTCCAGCTCTTAAGGTTTCTGGCATACGGTCTCTGGGCCATCAGCACCCTTCTTTCTCTCCTGCAGTCTCTGGGCCATCAGCAAGAAATCCTAATCCCCCTGGTCATGGAGAATAGGTTGATCATGAATAACCCTTTTAATCCCAAGGTCATGAATCCTTGTCATGATCCCTTTATGCATGATGGGGGAATACATGGGTGCGGATGCATCTATTACGGAATAACATAGTTCATCCTTGCCCACGGAATAACATAGTAAATCCTTGGCCTGGTGGAAGAAATCCATCCTTGATCATGCCATCCCTGATCATGAATATCATTTCCTAAATCCTTGGCCAGGTGGAAGAAATCCATCCTTGATCATGAATATCATTTCCTGAATCCTTGGCCTAGCCCCCTCTTAAAATAGAGAGCATGCTCCAATCCAAAAAAGGTCATGACCTTATACAAGAGAGGCATGGATATGGGTACGGAATGAATATTCCAACAGCATCAGCATGTCTATTCTCCAACGTCTATTGGATACAGAATGTCAACTCCTTAAAAGACAAAGGCATCAGCTTTTATTATTCCCCATTCCATTCTCCATCCGGGCGCCACCTGACTTCAATAAGTATTCCTGCCTTCATTAGTAGGACCTGAAAGAGGTGTACCAATGAAAGCTTTCGGAGATGCGTATCAGTGCTTCAGTACCTTAACGGGTGTACCCACTCCTCATTTATGTTGTTCCCCATTCACACCGATGTATTTTAAAGCGTTCACGGGTCCGTGTTCACTAGTCAATATGGGTGGTCCGGAAAAAAGCGCCTCAAAGATCTCTGAGATTGACCAGCTGCCCTATCCATTCATCTCTATTGAAGAGGTTAGCCCTTAGCTTCTCCCAGGCTCCAAGTAACCCTCCTCTAGGCCCCGCTGGATAGTCGTCTATGTTCCCCCCTCTGCCAGTCCTTGTGATGGTTCCTTGACGATGTAAGGTAGTGTCGGGGCAGCGGATTTCCCTTTCTAACGCATATTCCGTCGTACAGGCAGCTGCATCGAACATGCAGATGAGAGTCCCGCCCTACCGTATGGCTAATAAGTGAGAGAGATACGATGCGTCAAGCAAGCAGCGCGACCCGGTTCTACGTCCGAAGTGCTTGTCCGAGGAGGAAGCCCATCCCACCAACTCGAATCACCTTTGTCATAGTATACCAAAAAAGCTTTTGAACAAGGACGCGAAGCTCGAACCCAGCCCTCTTTTGAAGAGTGGGGAGGGGGCTGAACAAACGCGCTAAAAAAGCTCCTCTATTTTCGCCTCTCTATTTTCAAAAAGTTGTTGCCCAGATTCCACGCTACCTTTAATTTAATTTAATTTAATTTAATTTAATTTAATTTAATTTAATTTAATTTAAATTAATTTAATTTAAAAGGGCTTTTTTAAAACAGAGGGGAGCCTCTCTATTTTAAAAGGGGTAGGGGAAAGCGTTTCTTTCTTCTCTCTCAAAACCTCTCTATTTCCAAAAAAAGGGAGAGGAGAAAAGGCCTTTGCCGTTTTAAGGAGAAATTTTAAAGCTCCCCTACCCATATAAAGGTTCGAATGAATTGAATAATGAATAGTGCCGGGTATCCCCATTATAGCTGGGATTTCGGGGGGTCACCCTCCCTTTCCTCCACCAATCGATTTTAAGGTTGGCCTTGTTTCAGTCCGAATTAGTCCCCGCCCGGGACATTGGCTTCCGCCAACAGTGAACTCCTAGGGATCGCATCCCGCGCATATTCTACATTATAGCCCGCAACTGATTCAGCTTCCGCTTCTGGGAGATCAAGAGGAGCTCGATTAGTTTCCGCTGGACGAGGAATGAAAAACATAACCAATACGGGGAACAAGGGAATACCAAACCATATCTGCCTTTGCGCCATGACAATCTCACTCGAATTACGAGGACCTACACGTATTAGTACAGTAATGATAATCGGACCAATAGAGACTTCGTAAGGGACCATTTGAGCTGCAGATCGTAATGCTCCTGGAAAAGCATATTTCGAATATGGGGGAGTTCCAGTTTCCAATAATCAACGAGACCCTCTATGGACCATACGAGCACGTCCTCCGTCACCCCCACCGCGCTTACGGCTCTCTACCCCAACCATGGCCGCCCCTCCTCATTCTCTATCATGGGCTCTCTACCCTCTTTTTAAAAATAAAACCAAGCCTCCTTTTACAATATAAGGCCCCTTTAAAGATAGAGAGATGTTTTTCGTTCTTCTATCTTAAGAATGAGAGGAAGTAATAAATATTGCTCTATTTCTAAAAGGGAGCCGAAGATAACTATTTTAAAAGAGCACTCAACCCTTATCTTTAGAAGAGCTACGAGCTGGACCTTTATCTTTTTTTACCCCAACCATGGCCACCCCTCCTCGTTCTTTGTCACGGGCTCTCTCCCCTCTCTTTTTAAAAACAAAAACAAGCCTCCTTTTACAATATAGGGCCCCTTAAAAAATAGAGAGATGTTTTCAGTTCTTCTATCTTACGAATAAGAGGAAGTAATAAATATTGCTCTATTTGTGAAAGGAGAGCCGAAGATAACTATTTTAAAAGAGCACTCAACCCTTATCTTTAGAAGAGCTAAGAGCTCGACCTTTATCTTTTTTTTCTAGTATCTTAAGTTATTACCTTTTAAAAGGCTCTTAATAAGAATCAATAGCTTGTATAAGGGGAATCATTTAACCGAGATTTCACCCACCAAAAACCCGCCCTTTCTATCTCAAGGAGAGGGCCCATCTATTTAAAAGAAACTCTAACGTTGAGTCTGTCATTTTATATAAGCAACTTAAAGAGATCACCAAATACATTAAACAGAGCCCCGTTATATTAGAGCACTCTCTCTTAAAGCCTCCTCTTTTTAAAGCATCCGCTTTCATATGTAATTACGCTTTAATAAGGTGACATCATTTCTCATATATATCGACCCTCTATTTCTCAAAAAAAAGGGGATTCCAGTTTTATCTTAAGAGGCCTCTCTATTTTAAATTTTAAAAGCTCTATACAATCAGATCTTTAGAGTGCTTTAAAATCTTAAGCTAATGTGTCATTAAGGTAAGTGAGCCCCCTCCCTAATAAAGCTACGAAATCTATGAAGATTATAGAATAAGAAAAGGTAGAATGGGAGAAATCCTCTCTCTATTTTCAAGGGGGATACATTCGAACAATTTTTAAATTAAAAGGTCGTACTCTTAAAAGCAATCAAGTCCCTTCCCCTCTAATTTAAGGTAAGGCAAAGACGTGTTATTATAAAAGGGGAGGATTGTCAACTTATGTTTGACAAGAACTGTCGCTACAAGTTATCAAAATCCCCTCTCTATTTTAATAGGTTAGTTTATGATCCCTTCATTCATGCAAAATGATAGAGATTGAGGAGGCTTGAAATAAAAAGGATTGAACCTAAAAAAAGTTGAATCTTGCTCACCTCACCTCAGCTCACCTCAGGGGTGGGGAGGGGTCAGTTGTTAATACGTATACAATAGTCCTTAAAAAAAGTGAGATCTCCCTCTCTCTTCAAAAACTGAAATAGAACTCTTAAAATTATTGGAGTTTTGTTTTAATTATGAGATGGTGAGAAAGCTCTTAAAAGAGGTTTTGAAAAGAAGGCTTTTGAAAGGAAGGAATAGCTCACCTCACCCACTTGAGATACCCTTTATTTAAAATAGTGCAAACTGCTCTTAAAAGAGGTTTTGAAAAGAGAGCTTTTTAAAAGGAACTCTCTATTTTAAAATGCTCACCTCACCCCACTAAAAAGGAGAGAAAAGAAGGGAAGAAAACTAACCCTCCTAACTAAGATTGGTCCGCCTTAGCCTTAAAATAGATAGGACAGCTACCTACCTTAGAGAATAGAGCACCTCCATGACTTTTAAAATCTCCCCAAAGCCTCTCTTTTAAAAGTTGCAGTCTCTCACAGGAAACCACCCAGAAACCATTTGTTGTTGTTAATACGTATATAAGGGAGAAGGCTCAAGAGCTAGGAGGAGAACCACTTTTAAAATTGCTCCTATTTCAAGCTCTTAAGAGATCTCTGGAATTAAATCCTTTTTTAAACAACACAACAAAGCGTAGAGAGGAGAAAATAGAGGGCTCTTCACGTTTTTAAACAGAGAGGAAAGGAACTAAATAACGGTGGGAAGTAGAATCTGTATACTCCCCTTTGGAGTCAATTTTCTTATATACATATTAACAACCAACTTTAAGAAGGGGAAGGAGTCCGAGTTTATTAAAGAGGGAATCCCGAGGGGCTTTGCCCTCTATTTCAAAGCCCCTAAGGGCCGAAAAGAAAAAGAGAGGAGGAGAAGGGTTTTAGAATTAAAGACTTAAAGAAAGGCCCTCCCTCTCTTCCAAAAGGTTGAGTGAAAGCTCCCTCCCTCTTTTAACCTTCCCTTTTGCATGGCCTTCAACAAAAAAACGTTACATTGAGACTCCATCCTATGACCTCAAGGACCCGAGTGTGCTACAAAGGTCTACCTTGCCAGCAAGCCACAAGCATATGCTACGACAGAACCACCAATGAAGTTGTAGCAGTCATCAACTGGATCTTCGTCCTAAGGAAAAATGGTTACGCCAGGGGCTTGAACCCAGGGCCTCCGCCACCAAATCCTACTGTGCCACATTGTCAGCTAGTAGACAAAAGCCCCATGAAGCCACTACCTAAATCAGTTACAGATATTGATTCATTCGCGGCTTCAGAGTCATCAGGTGCTTTTAAAGAGCTGACTATTATTTATTGTGCAAATGCCTCTCTATTTCAAGGGGAATTTGTTCCTCTCTTTTAAACAAAGCAGCTCTCGAGTGGCTCACCTCACCTCCCCTCGAAACGAGAGAATGTGGGATAATGGGCTAACCAAAACCGAAATCCGACCACCTTTCTTTCATTCGCATGGTCCCAAAAAAAGGATTTGAACCTTACTCCATTTTATGAGAGAGGGTCCTCTCCCTCTTCTATTTTAAGGGAGGGTTCTATTGTTATTCTTTAGAGAGTACGGCTATGACAAGTTGGAGATAGAATGGTCCCGCCCTAACTAACAAAACCTACCTACTCATGGGGAGGAGGAAAGAAGAAGCACCTTTTAAATAGCTATCCCCGTATCACCGGCCCGGCTATAATAGTCGTCTATCAAAGAAAGGGGGCTCGCCGACTCTAAGGCTCTTCAAGGCTTTAAAACTTTAAGCTAAGCGATTCTGTTTTGCCATGGATCGGGGGGGTAAAACTTCACCCCTTTTAAAATAGAGAGAGGTCCTTTTCATTCAGTGGTTAGTTAGTGGTTAGGGCATCGCCTGGAGCATCCGGAACGGGAACTATCATTCGGCAACCCCTGGTCCGTCTACTCCAATTCCTATTCCTTCGGGCGCCATATTCCTATTTATTCGGCCAGAACGACAAAAGCTATTCCCATCCCACCCTGCGAAGTGAGGGAAAGGGAGCCTGGAAAAGATGCGGAGAGGGCTTCGGGATCGAAGTCTAGTTAGCCAGCAACTTATGTACTGGAGGCCGACATCCATCCATCAATCTTCCCCCCGGGCATTTTATTGAAATTGCTAGAAAAGATTGCGAGCTCTCTATTTTAAAAGGGTGAGGTTGTTGCTCTCTATTTCACAGGTGTCATTTTGATCGTTCTGAGCATCCAAGAACAGGGATTTCTTAGACTCAAAATCGATTTATAAGGAGATCTTGATGTGATATTCTCTATTCCCATAGGTTGTTTTCAAACAGTCACCGGACAATCAACGCCCTTTAAAGTAAAGCTTTCCCGGTGCTTTTAAGAGGAGGGAGAAAGAACCAGGTGGACGGCGGAGGTTTTCTCTATCATGAAGAAGCGGGAACCTCGCTTCAGTCCCATTTCCCCAGCTCATTTCGTACTACCTATGCTCTCTGGAGGAACTCCTCTATTTTTAGAGCCGGTCCGGGACGGGTGATTGGGAGGAACAGATAGTCTGTCGCTTTCAACCTTAAAATAGAGAGGGGGCCCGGCCCCTCCGTTTTAAAAGGAAGAACCACTTCACTCACTCCAAGCGGCGGAATGAAGTCCAACTCTCGACCCCCCGGAATGAAAACCAAAGAACTATGAAACCCTTGAGATAGGGAGAGCCATACCGGTTCACTCACTCCCAGATCGACCCATTCTACTAACAGAAAAGGGATCCACTCCAATCTCCCCTATCTCACTCAAGTGTCCTCTCTATTTTAAAAGGGCGTCCTTGTTAAAAAAGCATACCAAGAAAAGGAGTGCCTTTTATATTAAAGGGCCTCTCTCCTCTATCTCATTTTGAGAGGTTCCGAACACATTATTTTTTTAACCCCGCTGTCTTCAAAGGTTCGATGCCCCGCTTGTATACACAGCGACAGCACCTTTTAAATAGTGAGGACGCGTTCATTCCCATCTCTTCAAACACCTCTTCTTTTTCCTCTTCTTTTTCGGGAACCTCTCTATTTTAAGCATGGCGAACCTTAATGTTAATAGATCCGTTCGTCCAGTCCTTTAAGCTTTTGAAAAGTGAAGTCAGTCATCTGACGTATCTAATCTCGTCCGCTTAGATCAAGAATGCAGATAGGAGATCCGTACGGATCGGGCATTCATTTGGTGAAACGATGCATGTCAAACCTTAAAGTGATCGGGTCTGGGATCTTATATAAGAGAGGTCGATTCGGCAGGTTTTACGTATCTAATCTCTGTGAATGAAGGCGGATCAAAGCTGACTGACTAAAGAGAAGGTAAAAAGAAGGGCCTTTTAATTTAATTTAAAGGGCATCAAGACTATGAAAAAGAAGAATCTTCACATTTTTCAATATAGATAATCGATAAGCAGGCACAAGAACTGTCAATCATCCCCTTTCCCTTTTAAACGGTGGGGAAAGTGTTTCTTTCGGCTGCAAATATAGTGAGATAAGCTCTTCCCGATCACTGCCAAGATGCCCACTTCTTGAGGAAGTCCCTATCTTTCAAATGGGGCCAGTGAAATTTATCTTAAGAGGTCGCCTCCTTACCTTACCTTAAAATAGAGAGTAAAGGAGGGACCTTCAAAAAGATCACTCTTTCGCCCTTTCCTCTAAAAATAGTGGGGGTGGGGGTCGAGAGGAGAGATCAAAAGATCGATATTTGTTACAAAGAAGGAATGAAGGTCGAAACCCCTTGAGGTCAATATGAGCTAAAAAAACCTTTAAAGCTCACGTATCCAGATCATAAACCTTAAGGGCTCCTCGCCATATATGGGGGGGGAAGCCCAACTAGATGATTATAGTAAGCCCAATATCTACATCCATCCCTTTCCGATTTTCTAATATTTAAAGAGGCAACCTCTCTTAAATACCTTTAAAATGGAGGGGGCAGCTCTCTATTTATCCACTTGTAAATGATCGGTGTAATAATTTATTTCCCCAGGAACCAATGCAATTTCATGTTAATGCGATTGATCTCCGTCTATTGTAAATGATTGGTGTAATAACTGGTCATTCCCTTCCCAACTCGTCCCAGAACGGGGGTTATGGCAAAGAACGAGAAGAAAGCTACTGAGGGAATTTGTCCAATAGTCACATATGGTGCCTCCACGGGTTCACATCCGATCCGACCTAATAATAAGCGATCCGCCAGGAACAACCAAAAGAGTTTCTGGTAAATCGGGCGAAAACTTGAGCTACGAACATACGAACTTTTCATGAAAGGTAGAGCCAACAGAGATAGGAAAACGAGTGCTATTGCGGCGACACCTCCTAATTTGTCAGGTATACTGCGAAGAATCGCATGGATTGGTGGGAAATACCATTCTGGCACAATATGAGGCGGGGTGGCCATCGGATTAGCGGGTATATAATTTTTGGGATGCACTATAAAGGTCCACGTCGGCCAAGGGTCCAGGCTTGCCTTGAATAGTCCAAAACTTGCCTCCACAGGGTTCAAACTCGAGTCCTCTCAGCACTAAGCACCTCGGCATAACCAAGGTGGCTAGCTTTCCATTGAGGAGGGAAAGCGAAGGCCCATATTTTAACCTTCCCTTTCACATGACCTTCAACAAAAAAATGTTGTGTTGATACTCAACCCTACGACCTCAAGGACCCAAGTGTGCTAGAGAGGGCCACCTTGCCAGTAAGCCACAAGCATATGCTATGATAGGACCAACAATGAAGTCGTAGCAATCATCAACAGGATCTTCGTCCTAAGGAAAAATGGCTACGCCAAGGGCTCGAACCTGGGGCCTCCACCACCAAATCCTCTTGCAAACGCTCGACTGGTTGTTATGCCATGCTATCAGCTAGTAGACAAAAGCCCAATGAAGCCACTTGCTCCCAGCATCCGCCATGAACACGAAAAGCAAGGTCACATGGGGAATCGACCCCCCGATCGTCCAAAGCCAAGATCGTACTTTGTCGCAAAGCCATTGCGCCTCACCATCGAAGCTAGAAAAACCAGCATGATCCTCCATGATGAACCTGTTAGACGTGCCAAAGGTAGAAGGCGTTTGCTACAAGGCACACAAGCATGAATGCACGCATGAAATGCAGTTGGTGCCCATTTGAAATTCAGTTTCGAAGACATTTTTTCCCTCCATTTTGTATTAAGAAGACAAAAGGCCAAAGCTTGGAATCTAGTTAAGAAAATTGGATGGAGAGACATTATAACTCCGATTATAATGGAGTAAAAGCAAGATCTAGAAGACTTTCAAAATTATCAAAAAAAGTAAAGAATATATTCGTCCTGTAGATCGGAAGAATGACCGGAGGTTTCAAATATACTTCCTGTGTGACCAAGCAATATCACTCCACAACTGCTCTGATACCATGATGGAATTCACAATACTTTCCAGAAACAAACAGAAGGAAAACATTTACTCAAATCTTATACAAAAAGGAAAAAGGGAAAAAGCAAATTTTGGATGCCCATAGGCACCATAAATAATCACGATTTGTAGATTATATTGCACAACACTTCGATGAGAAATAAGGAGTGTGAGGGGGGTATTTATAGCAATACCATTACATCATAGAGTTTAACCTAAGCGGGCATAACAAGTGGGCTTTAGGTTAATTACAAATATTCAATAAGGTTTAGCTATAACAAGGTTAACCATGGCCCATTGGGCTTACATAATAAAATATTATAGAATTTTACATACATTGCACAATGATGTGCCTTTACGAATCAGATTACAAATTCAACCTATTAGGGGTATGAATAAGACCCCTAAAAAAGAGTTTCAAAGAATCAATAGGTTGTTATGGTCCCAAGTTTATTTCAATATAAGAAACAAAAATAGATAGTGAGTAATGTGAGGATGGATTCAAAAAGATTTGGAAGATGGGGGATCGACTAGTAGTTTATGCTATTGGAGTCTAAGGAGGTATTGCAACAAAATAGGACAAAGGCAAACGGCATGGACAATTGCTAAAAGTGAAGATTAATTGGGTGGTTGGCCTTTTCTACAAGAAAGAGAAAAATAGGAGTTATAAATGTATACACTCCAACTATGGTTACGTTTCATGATAGATATTGAAAGAACCTTAGTTTATTTATCAAATTCAATGATGATTCAAAATTATAATATATGGTTTCTCGAGGGAACTTCATCATAATTATATCTCCTTCGTAAGATAAGGGTGATAATCGTAGATGGTCTAAATCAACACTGATGTCTCTATATATAGGGTAGCTCCATCAACATTGAAAGGGTTGATGAAATGTTGGATAAATTATTTCAAAGCTATAGCATTATGCATTCTAGGGAGTATTGGTCCTATCATTATTTGTTAGAATTTACGGCTTGAAAGGAATAATAAAAAATTTTAAAACAAATTTCAAAATCATATCCAAGTTTGGAATCATATTCTTGTTTCTCTTACAAAATGTTTACAAGCATGATGCTCATCATGGGAAGTCTCACTTGTGGAAGAAGAGGTGCTAGCCTCTCAAATACAAGATTTGAATATAGATGCAAAAGTAATTTGTGACGATGGAATTAAGAGAAAGGATCTACATTGATCAATGCTAAAAAGAAAATGTCTAGAAGTTGGGTTCATCACAATTAATTTTGATAATGCTTCCAAAGGACATTATGGAAAAGTTGGTGGAGGCGGTGTTTCTCGAAATAATGAAGGCAAAATTCTTATCACTTACTCAAAATCATAAATTAATTCAACCAACAACTATGCAAAGGCTATGTCATTGAAAAAGGATGGAAATACATGTCAGTTGAGGGGGATTCACAAATTATTATTAAGGCTATCAAGAAAAATGGATGTGGGGATTGTTTCAAACATAGCAAATCTCAGATACCTATCAACTATTGTTGGAGGTGAAATCTTGAAATTGTCACCATATGTATAGAGAAACAAGTAACAGATAATTTAACCAATCACGGTGTTGACATTCATCCTCATGAAGTTTGAAAATCTTAAAAGGCAACCGGCCAAGTGAGATTTTATCTCTTTAAGGAAGTAATATCAAAGAGTTGATTGCACAAGCACAAGCATAGAAGTTCAAGGAAGTTGAAGAATATCTTTGATGGAAAGGAAGATAAAGAATATCTTCGAAGGCATGCTGATATGGTTTAATTGACCTGAAAAAAAATGTAATGTTTTATTGTTCTGATGAGAGCAGCCCCAGTAGAAACCACAAAACAAAGTTTAAATAAACAAAAAAAAAAAGGAAAAAATCATTATTTATATACATAGAGCAATTAAAGAACTGAAGAAAAAAAAATTTAAAAGATAAAAAAACCATAGTGCAATTAAAGAATTGAAGAAAAAAATATTTAAACGGATAAAATTAAATAGGATTCTAAGCTTACCATGGCTGCCTTGATGGAGATAATTAGTTAGCAGAACTATGGGTTTTCTATCCACTGTCTTCTAGTGGGTCTAACAAGAAGTACAACTTGTTGGTTGCTTGAATCACTAGCAAAGAGCCTGTCAACAAAAAGAAAAAAAGAACCACAATTTATTTAAAAAATGAAATAAAAAAATTTCACTGGTGATATCAGACTAAAGCACCTCAAGACAATCAAGCAGCATCTAACACAAACTCAGAACACTGAACTTGGGCATAAAGAGCAATTAACTGACACCAACAATCGTATTCTTGGTATAACAAGTTCACAAAGTATAAACCTCGAAGAGTAAAGAATGTATAGGTTCACATATTCCTAAGTCCTATAATCAAATGCAGTAATAACTCTGGAAATATTTCATCCCATAAACAAGAAAAGTTTCTCATAGTACTTGGGTACCATAGTGGGGGGCGAACACATACGCATATTGCTTGTCTACAAGGATCCACCTTCTGCCTTTAAATAGAAACATATGGTGGGCAAAAATGGCCTATTCTTGTTGTCAAATAGAAATGCATAGACATTTTATGTTACCATGGACCATTCACGCCCATGAGCAAGGGATCATCCTGATAAGGCAAGAATTGCATGTAGGGCGTTACAGGATCTGAAAACGATGAGCAGGCAGTCCATAGAAAGAAAAATCATGTTACTTTTCTAAAATGCAGAGTAGTACGAAAACAAGCTGGAAAAGTTTAATTAAAGGGGTTGAAGGTTTAAAGTACCTGCGGAACCATTTTAGGGCCACGTTGTATTTATGGTTGGGATTTTATGTCCCTCTTCCGTGCACCTCGTTATCAAGGGGTAAAATCTTAAAGCACCAGACTTTTGCTAAAAGCCTCCTTAAATCTCTCTGCAGGTACCTGCTGAAATATGTAGCCTTTCTTGTGGCACGAGAGCCCGCCCTAAGCCTAGCCAGAAACATCATTTGTTGCACAAAATAATGTTCACCCTTTATTATGAAACTTATTTTCATTAACAGAAATCATTCCGCAATATGCAGAAATACCACATTATTCACAAATAATTATCTACAATAACAATCCATACAGACAGATATAGATAATACCCACAATGAAATAGAGATGATACTCTTTGGTTGGGACAACACCAACAATACTGCTTAAGGAGATCTCTCAGGATGAGCGCACCACTTAGAAAGGGCAAAGTCTCATGGGCCCGCAAAGTAACATGTAAATAATCTCCATAAAGATTACAATATCCCTTCTTTATATACTCAATATGATGTCGTCTCCTCTGCTTATTCCTAGTACCATAGCACCCTTCCGCCTCAGGAGAGTATGGTGCTTATTCCTACGTACCATAGCACCCTTCGCCTCAGGGGAGTATGGGGACTGGGCCAAATTATTTTCCGTACTAAACAACAATGTAGGCTAGCAATGAGGGGCTCATTTGACCAAACCCTAGTATTAACCAGCAGAAAAGGCTGTTCCATGTCTTGTTGCTCGGGCTGTGGTCTAGCTGTATTGAGAGCATCTTCATGACAAAAACGTTTCTACCCTTGAGTTAGCGTTAATGTTGGAATGTCTGCTCCCAAGAACCACCGGGAAAAAAACACATTTTTAGAAAATGTTGACTCCAACCTAACCAGGCGGGGTTGGAAAAGCTAACATGTAGGAAAATGAAATACCCAGCCTGTAAATCCGCTTCTAACATGGAATTTGTCTCACCCTCCGACTTGTTATCCCCATCTAAGTGGATTAGAAAGGAATATTTTCAAACTAGAGAGTCAAAAACTGTAACTACAATGACATTTCATCACTTATACAGCACAACATATAATATAGAACAATGTAAATTACTTACTAGAACAGAAAGTAGGCTTGCTCTTGTGAATTTGAGGGAGACACTGATTCTTCGAAAACACTGTTTTCGAGGATTTCGTGGAGCTATTTTCCAAGATTTTGTGCGATGGCTCCGTTTCTCTCGTTACCTCCTTTTGTTATTATTATTATATTATGTTGTATCTACAGCTTCAAGTGAAAAAAGCGGGACAACTGTTCTCCTCCTCTTCCCCCAACCTATCATTGTACACTGACTGATTTGCAATATTTTTTATTGGCACGACAAGTATACTCAAAATGATTAAATCAAATAGTATTAGGCTATGTTAATAAGAATATAGTTTTTAATGGAAATGATTAAATCAAATAGTATTAGGCTATGTTAATAAGAATATAGTTTTTAATGGATTTGAAGTTGGTTTAGAAAATACTTTGTTATTTTAATGTTATTCTTTAAGAAAATATCATCTTATCAAATTTTATATATAATTGGTGGTAAATCATGTATTATAAAGATAGAGATACTCTAATTTTATATAACTAAATTTAAAAAAATTATGTTTTATTTATTAATATAAAATGTTTGTAAATGTTTTCATAATTTTTTTTTTTCTAAATTATTTGTTAATCCTATTCTTTTGATTTATATTTTTTTTATGAACACATCTACCTTTTTACACACTCACTTATGTTACGGTTTGAACCTTGGACCTTCCGAAGAAGATCCAAAGCCCAAACCATTGCACTATCCCCCATGGGACTGATTTATATTCTTTTTGATACATAGAAGAACCAATAACTACCTTTTTTTTTTTAACAACTGGACACAGGGTTAAGTTGCATTGCTTTCGATCATAGCGTCAAATCATGGTGCTACCATAATAACCCTTATCTCGCCTCAAATAAACATGACCCAAAGTGAGGGAGACCCCCGGTGGCTCAGGGTTGGTATCGTGGTCATCAATCTGGTGCACACTCAGCGAACTCAGGTTAGACTACTGTTAGGGTATCTAGGAATAGATATTTGGGGATATATTATTATATTGTATAAAGGTTAGCATGGGGCACACATAACCCAAGGTTGATTGTATTTTTTTTTTGGATTACATAGGAGAGTTGGTAACAACCACTATTTTTAGTAACTGGCCAGTGCAGGGTTCAAACCACAGGACTGCAACCACCAAACCTATCTATCTCGTTAAGGTTAACCGGCGTGATATGGGGACCACCGTTGCTTCGAGATTTGTATCGTCATTATCAGTCTGACGCGCACTCAGAGGATTCAAAATAGACTACTACCTTTAGCACAAAGTGGGCATGCTCGCGAGTTTTGAACCTAGGTCTCCTCCTGGTAAGTGCCCAAAGTCTTACCAATCTACCTAGCCCTCGCGAACAACCCAAGGTTGATTGTATTATAATATTATATTAAATTATATTATATTATAATATTGTATTAGTAGTTGGTTTCTAAAGTAGAATAGAAGATGGGTATATAAAGAAGAGATATTTGTCATTGTAATCATCATGGAGATCAATCATATGTAATTGTCTTTACCCATGAAGTGGCTTATGGGACTTTACCCTCTTTAAGTGGCACTCTCATCTTGGGAGATCTTGTGGAGTTATTCCTTCCTTAAGAATTAATCTTGTAGAGTTATTCCTTCCTTAAGGATTATTATTGATGTTTCTCTACCTTAAAGATATTATCTATCTCTCTTTCATTTGTGGATAGTTATTTGTGGATGAATGATTTTATATTTTTGCATATTGGTGAATGATTTCTGATAATAAAGTTTCGTAACAAGTGGTATCAGAGCAACGATTTTGGTAAAGTGAGGATTGTTTTTTTGGATTACAGAATTAAGGTAAAAAAAATAAAAATAAAAATATCTCATCTTTTTGGAGTCATATCTCTACAAAGGTTTATTTGATTCAGACTATATTTGGATCATTTTGTGCGAAATTTGAATATCTTTAAAATGAGTGGTAATATGAAGTAATATGAGCAGTATTGAGGGAGATACGACCTTTTGAAGTCAACCATCTAGAACAAGGGCAATGACGAATTTTGCAAATTTTTTTAGAAAAACATCTCATATTTCAAGATTCATATCTCTACGAAAGTTTATTCAATTTAGATGATTCTTGGATCAGTTTGTGCAAAATTTGAAGAGCTTTAAAATGAGTGGCCATATGAAGGAATCCGAGCAGTATTGAGGGAGATACAACCTTTTGAAGTCAACCATATGGAACAAGGGCAGTGACGAATTTTCAATTCACACTTTTTTCGAAAGACAAAATTTGTTAGTTTGGGTAAGCAAATTAGTTGCAATTTATTTTGTTTGGAAGAAAAATTGCAGATATAGTTGTTTATGTGGAATTTTAGCTTCAATTCAGTGGGGAGATATATATTTATAAAACCCTAGTTTGCATTAGGGCATGATATTTATTTTCATGAAACCCTAGATTTGCATTATCTTGAGGTGTGAACTTATGGAGCTACAAATTCTTTTTGGAGAAGATATTGATCTTAGAGAATGGTGGAAACTATTTGGATCCTTTTGTTATAATAATTCTCTTACTTGGAGCCTCACGCTTCCTCGCTATCTTAGAGGAGCAACTCTCTCTTGGTATAATAGTTCTAATAAATCTAACTTCACTTGGGAAGAAATGGAGCATGCATTCTGGAGTAAATGGGACCCATATAAAAAGATAGCTAGTTTGAAGGTCACCATCAAGGGATATGAAGAAGAAATAAACATGCTTCAAAAAGAACAAAAGGAAGTAAAAAGTGAGCTAGCAAAATTCAAAGAAGGGGTAGAAGATAAAAAAAGATGTCAGTATGCAGACAGAGGAAACCATACCTTTGGTAGAAGATAAATTAAAATGTGGACAAAGGGATTTGTTTGAATCTAAAAAATCTATTTTGCAGGTTCATGAAAGCATTCAAAAGGAATAGGTTATTATTTCCATTGACCCTAGTAGCAAATTTAATTTTATTAATATTGCTTTGGCTAAGAGGTTGGAGGTTCAAGCAACAAAAATTAAGGACATACAGTTGGAGGGTGAGAATGTTCATATTTTTTAAGATTTGAAGATCACCATGGATAAATATGTTTTACATTCAGATTTTCATGCTATTGAGATGGATGAGGATATTGTTCTTGGTTATCCTTGGTTAGATTCTTTGGGTACTGTGAACATTAATGTGTAAAAGAAGTTTATGAAGTTATGGTACAAGAAAAAGAAGATAGCATTGCAGGATATTTCTCAACTTAAGGAGCAAGGATCCAAGGAAAAACAAGAAGTGGTTGCAGAGAAACAAATTGAAGAACAAATAGAAGAACCTGAAACAAAATCCAAGAAGGTAGTAGTAGCAACAAATTCCATGGAAGAAGCAACAACAATTGAGTCCATGGAAATAACAGTAGCAAAGTCCAAGGAAGCTTTGTTAGAAGAGCACAAGGACACACCAAACAAAGGGAACATGAAAGAACAATGTGTAGAAGAATTTAAAACAATGGAGCCAAATGTTGAGGATTCAAATAAGGTAGAACATAAAGTTAATGTTGAACCATATCACCATCCACACCACCATGAGCGACAATAATCTTGGAGGTATGGCTCAAGGTAGCAATATTATGGTTCTACATGGAATCAAAAGGGTACCAAGTATGGCAGTGTTTGGCAGAGAAAGTTTAGTGATCCTAGTTTTCAGAGTGGTTCATCAACATCAAAAAATAAGTGGACCCATTATTCAAGTTATCAAAATACAGTAGGAGAAGCGTGGAGCCAACGAAGCAAATTTGGATACTTAAGTGGCAAAACGACATACCACCAACAAAGATGACCACCACCAATTAATGTTTTACTAGGATGAAAGGATGATCAAGATTGGTACCAATTGCTAATATTGCTCAGCAAATCATATTATCTTGTTTCTTTATATGTTTCGAGGATAAAACATTTGTAAGAAGGGTGCATGTTAGGGTACCTAGGAATAGATATTTGGGGATATATTTTTATGTTGTATAATGGTTGGCATGGGCCACACATAACTTAAGGTTGATTATATTATAATATTATATTATATTATAATATAATATTATATTAGTAGTTGGTTTCCCAAAGTAGAATTAGAAGATGGGTATATAAAGAAGAGATATTTGTCATTGTAATCATCATGGATATCAATTATATGTAATCGTCTTTGCCCACGAAGTGGCTTATGGGACTTTGCCCTCCTTAAGTGGCACTCTCATCTTAGAAGATTTTGTGGAGTTATTCCTTCCTTAAGGATTATTATTGGTGTTTCCCTACCTTAAGGGTATTATTTATCTATATCTTATTTGTGGATTGTTATTGTGGATAATTATTTGTAGATGAATGATAAAATATTTTTGCAAATTGGTGAATGATTTTTGATAATGATAATAAACTACTACCTTTGCCCAAATTGGGCATACCCTCGAGGTTTGAACCTAAGTCTCCTCTTGGTAAGTGTCAAATGTCTTACCAATCCACCTAGTCCTCAAAGACTCTTGATTTATATTTAATATTAATGGATTGTGACAAATATTTTGAAATATTCATAACAATACATATTCATCATGTATAAATAACAAGCTTTCACTTCTTAGTAGTCGGTCTCTCCTGATGAATTCTCTTGAGGTATTTTCAATGTTCTTCAAGACATTCTTATTGATAAGTTGATATGGCAGTCCAAAAAGCTTAACCTACACAAGTATTTTAATAGTTAGTCTTGACAAAAAATAAAGGGCATCTCTCCCATAAACCATGGGCCACCACCCATTATTCTATCATTTGTTTCCAAACTAAAAAATATTATGAGGAAAAAAAATTTAAGAAGAAAAATCATGGAGTATTTTGAATTCAATCTCCACTTTTACTTGATCCAATTTTGAATCTTTGACAACCTTGGCCAATATCTAGGAACCTGCATATTAACCCTTTATTTTTAAAACTATTGTATCGGGTTCATAAATCTTATCCTTGATAATCACTTTCGGTGTAACATATATTCACTAGATCAAAATTACTATATATTTGTTCTTTCTTTTATCTTTAACTTGGGCATCCATACTTCCAACTAGAGCATCCTAACTTTCAATCAGGGGCTTCAAGTATGGATTTATTTTCATGCTACATAACAAGGCTTGTCCTTTTCCTTTCATTCTAGCTAGCCCTCATGGTTCACACTAAGTTATTTAAAAATTAATATTGCAAGCCATACAAAATATAAAATATTACGGTTTACCTATGAGATTGGAAACTTGGTTGATGGCATAAAATTTCCACTCCTTAATAATTACTTTAAATATTTTAGGTATTACTTATTAAAGTAAACAAATGCATTTGTATTATTCACCATATTATTAAGTTATGTTTTTTTAAGCAAGGAACCTCTATAAACCCTAACCTGGTGGGTAAATATAAAGTCAACAAGATCTCAACCGTGTTTGAGGAATCGAATTGAAGCATCCCATTGCACTTGATCGTTGCTAACCAACTTATCCCTTTCCAGTAAGTTATTTTAGTTCTAATTAAATATTAAATTGAAGTGGACAAGTTCAAACAATTGCATGTAATATTATTATTTGTTAATCATTAAAATTTTAAGAAATTTATACATTTGTATTACTAAACAACACCTTATCAATTAATTATTATGTATGTATTGCTTGACAAGATTTGAATCTTGTATTTAATTATTGAGTTAATGCCATTTGATAAGTTTTTTTAATGTAACAGATGATGATATCGTAGACTCATAATTTTGTCATATTATTAAATATATTATGAACTTATGCTAATTTTAATTAAATATTAAATTATGGAGTATCGTGGTTGTAAGTTTTTGGGTTTTCATCTAGGAAACCCAAGTTCAAACCCTGGTACAAGGAGATTGGGACCCTTCATACTTGTGTAAACTCAAATTTTATTCCAATAAGGACAACACAATGGTTAGGGCTTTGGCCTCTCTTTGGGGAGGTCCAAGGTTCAAACTTCGACGTACCCTAATGGGGATAGGCTGAATGGTAGCATATGAGTGTTTTCCAATTAACTGCTCCAATTTGATGCCATTAAGGGTCAAGGGTCTCATTGACTTCGTCTAACCCAGTGAGCTAAGGTTTATGAAACTGGAATGTTCCCTTTAGAAGCAATTGCTATGACCAAGCTTTTATGTTACTTGAAAAAAATAAAAAACATGACACATGATAGATGGCCTAGGGCAGCTAGGGACGAAGAGTTGCATAGGCAAAAGAATACATGGATGAAACAAAATCAGAAATGGATGAAACGTTGGGAAATCAACATAAATGAATGCCCAAATGTCAACAAAGACAAAAAATTATGTGAATGAAAAGTTCAGAAGTGGAATGTGGAAAAATGCAAGCAGGAAAAGACAATATTATATTGCAAATTTTAACCCAACGTATGACCACAAGGAAAAAGCGTATATAGGCGCTGAAATCAAGTGGAAGGAAAAATACTCATTGCTCAAATAAGGACTAGCTCTCATAGGCTTATATGTGAAACAAGGAGATGGACAACACCCAAAGAACAATGGGAAGAAAGGATATGTACTCTATGCAACACGAGGGCGATGAGACAGAGGAACACTTCATCTATAAATGCCCGAGTTTTTCAAATATCCGTGACAAATACAAAGAAACACTTGGGAACGAGTTTATGGCAGATTTATTTGAAGACAGTAAAATAAAAAAAGTTGGGGAATTGCTAACACAAATCAGGGAGAAGGAACAACCTTCTCAAAGATATTAAAGATCATATGATATGATTTGAGTAATTGTACTTCCATATTTGAGGTCCCATAGACCATATTTGGGTCTCGTGGACGTAATTAAAATATTTCATTTCATTTCATTTCATAGTGGCAACACCCAATGGTGTTACCGATTTCCCTGTATTTTATATATATATATATATATATATAATGAAGTTATGTTAAATTTTATTTATTTATTTTTTTGCTGGATAATAAGGGGTTGTACTCCAGTCCCCCACTCTTGACAAATTACAACTTTCTTCTTTAAAGCTTGAGAGTTTACAAATAGAAACACTTCTCATCTCAATTGATATGTTGTAGCTAAAAGCCTACATTTTACATAAAATGGTTGAATTCTTGATTTTCATTTTTTTGATCTTTTCAAAAAAATTGTATGAATACAAATATTCCATAATTTATTATTCTTCTTGATAATTTTCTATAGCAACCTTCACAATAACAAAAATTCACCTCTACTATCTATGCATTGCATCTTAGTAGTGTAATATTTCCAAAACATCACACTATCATAATTTGTTTTACCAAATTTGGATTGTTAGTTTCCTTCCCAAAACACTAGTGTAACCACAAAAATTCTAATAAATAGTTTATATGAAAACACATTATTGTTATAAAATAAGGGAAATATTACCAATGGGATGAAGAACACAAGCTTATACTGAGAGGGGGGGTGAACAGTATAAGACCTCTTTTTACTTCAAAACAGTAAAGCAATATACCCAAAGCAATATCAAAACAATGCACAATATCATCCACAAAGTGACCAATTTTAACGTGGTTCACCTAGAATGCCTGGGCTACGTCCACAAAACTTTTCTCTAAAAGTTATCTCAAAGTTCTTTGGGAAACCTTCCCAATTACAATGTTTATGAGCCTCGGCCCAAAGGAGATACCTTCCCCCAATCTGAATTTATGAGCCTCTGCTCAAAGGAGATACCTTCCCCCAATATGAATTTATGAGCCTCTCGCCCAAAGGAGAAACCTTCCCCCAATCTGAATTTATGAGCCTCTGCTCAAAGGAGATACCTTCCCTTCTGCTCTGGAAATGATCCCTCTGAAGATCAACTGTCTCTACCTCTTGCCAGCATGTGGAACTCCTTTCCACCGAAGACCTCCTATCCTCAATGCTTAGCCTAAGAGACCTCTCGCCTTCTATGATCACGTCCACAACGGCTTAGCAACCTGTACCAAACACGGTCGGTCGGTCTAGTACAAGTCTTCCTCTCGTCCGTCGGATCTGTCCAACTCTTGAACAAATCAATCCTCTCGTCCACAAGCCTTCTCAAAGACTTGCCAAATCCGTCCTCGGGTTCTCTCGATAGAACCAATGTACCTTTGTCCTCAAGTTCTCTCGATAAAACTATCAATCTCGGATTACAAGTCCTCTGCTAGGACCTGTCCAAATCTGCTCACAAGTCCCCACCAGAACCTGTCCAAAACCTGCTCACAAGTCCCCAACGAAACCTGTCCAAAACAGCTCACAAGTTCACCAAGAAAAACTTGCTTAGCATGAACCCACAAAGAGAATTGTTAGAGACCCAATGTGATTCATCAACCTCATAGAAGCATAAAGAGAATTGTTAGAGACTCAATATGTTCTATACTTAACTCCCAATCTCAATCTCAAATCTCATAGAAACATAAAGAGAATTGTTAGAGACTCAATATGTTCTATATTTAACTCTCAATATCAATCTTCAACTCAATCTCAAATCTCATAGAAACATAAAGAGAATTTTTAGAGACTCAATATGATCTATACTTGACTCCCAATATCAATCTCAACTCAATCTCAATCTCAAAAGAATAAGATAGATGTAGTATGCTTTTCTGAAGAACATGAAACACAACCCAACAATTGCCAAACATGCAATATCTCATATAACAATGGTACTCATGTTCTTTCCACAACCAATATCTTTTCTCAACCAATTAGGGCTTTAACAACAATGCTTATAGACAAGGTTTAACCAACATCATTCAACTCAACATTAACCTTGAAGCATTCAACCAATCATCATAAGAAAAGGAAACAAGTAGAAATCCTTTTCCCTCCAAAGATATTTGAACAAAACAACCACCAACACAATATCACCAAATGCAAAGAATAACTTGCTCAAATCAACTCAATGGAGTAAGCCCAATATCATGAATCAAGTAAAGCAATAACTTGATCAAACAACCTCTATGGAAGCAACTCAATCATCAAACTCAAAACAACCAACCAAGGGTTCCACCAACTCAATGCAAGTAGCTTGACTCACAAATACAAGCCCTAGTGCACAAAGCTTCCACTATCTCAAACCAGAAATTATGCATTCATCAAAAAACTCTCCTTAAGGATAACAATGCATAAGTAGTCTTCAATAAACCAGAAAATAGGATTTACACCCAATCAAAGAAAACCTAGTTGAAAACCTTTTCACTCCAACCTTATTTCAGAAAACATACACCAATCATACTCATAAGAAGAATGTGCCCATACCTTATTGGAGTAGAAGAAACTTGACCCTTAAAGTTGTCACCACACACAACCCTCAAACTTCCAACCAAGTTAGGGTTAGAACCAAGATAAATGAGCATATAAAAACTTTCCTTAGTACACCTTTTAGCTTCTCTTCTTTTGAAAACAACCACCAAAGAAGTCAAAAACACAACAACCAAAACTTACACCTTATATCTCCATTTTAAACTTTAGCATAGCAAAAGACTAATCTCAAAAATACAACCAAAGAAATATCCCCTTATTTCTCCTATGTCTTTTAAACAATGCTAAACAATGCCAAAAATTATATCAAGAAATTAATCACACCTTAGAATGGTTGTCCTTGAAGAATCCGAAAATCACGGAATGGCTGCCCTTGACAAATCCGAAAATCGCAGAATGGCTGCCTTTGACGAATCCGAAAAATGCGGCACAAAATACGTTTTTAACAAAAACGTGACTTAATCCATGCACAGCTCCCTTCGTGGGAATCGAAACGCAGACCTCCGCCTACGCAAAGCCCAAACGTAGCCTATGCTGCCACTAGCCCACAAGGGGCTAACGAAGTCTAAGACAGACTTCCTACCACTTCAACGAACAAGCACTTCATAAGTTTTTCAAACGCGAGCTCTCTTCTTCAACGACGTCAACAGAGCATCGATCGCAGCCAAAAATTAATGCATTCGAAATTCTCAAGAGGAGTTAAACCTTAGGATCCTTCCCATCTTTATAGTCCAATCGTGGACTTTAGAACACGTCGGCGACAGAGAAACGTAATTTCGAATTTAATCGAAATTGCTTTCTAAAGGGTTTAAAAACCCTTAATTAATTTTAATAAATTAAGAATAAAAAAGGTTTAAAAACCTTTAAATATTTTTAATAAATTAAAAATAATTTCTCCCTTAATTAATTAAATAATTAATTAATTAAAACCTTGAAGGGTTTTAAATAATAATTAAATAATAAAGAGAACCTCCATTGGTTTTAATAAAAACCATTTAACTTGGTTTTAATAAAAACCCTATCCAAAAACCTTATCCAATGGAATCTCTCCGGATTCTCTTAAAAAGATTCTCTTGGAATCTTTCACCTTTGAAGCCAACACATCCTCTTAACATTAATGTCATTTCCTTTTGACATCAATGACAACTCATAGACAAGGAGCTAGGATCTCAAACCCAAAATTGCCAACATGGGAAACATTAAAGTAAATCTTAATCATTTTTTAATTCAGGTAGTCAACATTTTATTGTTAGCTTCAGCTAAACTTACTACTGCCTCTAACCATGAAATGAAGAATTTGACTTCACGATCCTCAATCAAAACCTCTCTATTGCCTAGCATATATGCACATTTGTTTCCTTTTCTTAATGTATGTGTAAACCTGATTTTTTCAAACTCTTTAGCAAGATCTTGGGTTTCCACAATTATCTCTTGTATGTTCCATGGACCCTTTGTTTTCCTTAATTTTGTTGGCTTCTTACTTACACTTACTCCCTTGAAAAATATATTCCATATACTTACTCTTACTTTTATCCCTAACTAAGGCATCCTTACTTCTATCTAGGGTTGTCATAAGTAACTTTGTTTCCTTTCTACCTATCTTTTTCTCATCAAAATTGTTCATTATTTAAAATTTTCCAAAGATTTGGAACAAACACTCTAAGACAAGTTTGGCTTCTTACTTACACTTACTCCCTTGACAAATATATATAAATTTAAATTTAAATTTAAATATATATATATATATATATATATATATATATAATGAGGGGGTCCCGATCCCTTACCACTGCAACTTAAAAAAAAAAAAAATTGTTTTTTTAAGATAAGGTTTTGAAAGGGTTACCCTTTCACTTTTACATCGACTTTGCCATCAAGAAATGAACCTTGGTGTGAGCTACATCAACTATTTGTCCAAACCGTTGAACCAAGAACGCATGGATTGACAAATATAATATTTGTTAATAATAGAATATTTAATTATCCCATAAAAAATTATTACAGGCTAAAAAACATGTAATTTGGATACCCTTGCCTCCTTGGGTCTTACCCGAAAGTGGCATCCCTTTTGGGATGTTTTCCACAAATAAAAAAAGAAAAGAAAAAAAAAGCATGTAATTTAATTGACTCACTTTAAAATTAACTATTTAAAAAAAATCAATTAAAATCTTTTATTTTTTAATTTTAACTTAATTAATTCACTTTGGAATTTTAAAATTGGTTAATGAAAATAATATGATGTAATAAAAATAATCAAATGGCATTAGTTCAACGATTATATTCTTTTTTTTTTTTGATAAGTAACTAGAATTTTATATATAAATTGGGTTTTTTAAGAGGATCCCAAAACCTTATAACAAAAAGGGTCGTAGCATCGATATTTAAAGAAATTCTTTAGTACATGAAAATACACAAAAACTGAAAGGGAAAGGGCCAAAAACAACCCTTGATCCAACAGAAAGACCAGATTCTAGTACCAACTAGTGAGGCCCACTTCGCGAAAATATCATCCTCCCATTGCTAGTAGTTTGGGATCCTCCCAGGGGTGGATACAACAGTCTGGGATCCACCCGAGGGTGGATACAACAGTCTGGGATCCTCCCGAGGGTGGATACAATGCACCTGCCCAGACCTACGTAGGGAGAGCGGGAAGGCCAAGAATAACCTGCAACCAAAAATCTTGCCCGAAAACCAAAAGCAGAGAATTTTTAGAAAACTGGAGAGGATCCTCACCTAAGGATGGCTCGGGATGCAACCTAGGTGTAGCGGAGCAACAAGCAGTCGCGCAAGCAAAGCAGCAAGTAGCACCAGGATACAGGTCAGGGATCAGCAATGAGATAGCCTGGGAAATGGCATAAGGGTTCTCAAAGAAAAAAACGAGAAGCCTCCGCATGAGCTTGAAAAGTGGAACAACACTACTAGGGATATCTATAGGCCAAGATATCCCTGTGCACAACAAGGAGAAAAATAAGGAAGCCGAAAGGATCCAGGGAAACAAAAACAAGCACAAAGACAAGATCCCGAAAGCCAAAACTGAAGGAGGAAGGAGGGACCACAACTGCAAACACACTAATCTCCCCCTAAACCAGAGAATACAAAAGGAAACCCCCACCACTCCAGTAGAAAGGCCCAGGAACCACCATCCTTGCTCACGAACAGATCTAGGGAACTGGGACCAGAAGCCCCTGAACAGGAATTGAAACAAACAACCTGAGAATCCCCGACGGGTAGCAACAACAGGCACAAATATGGGATCCTTGGAAGCCTAACCTAGGGGAACCAGGGTCTGCATGCACTGATCATGGGTCCCCCCCAAGATCCAGACATGCAACAAAAACCCTAGGAACCCTAGAATAAGGGACCAAGATCCCCCCATCCTTGCTCATGGATAGCTTCAAGGAACTGGGACTGGGACTGGGAACAACCCAGGCAGAGGAAGAGGCCCACCTCGAAGGCCAACCAATGCCCTAGGTGTCCACCAAATCGAATCCTCCAAACAGGAAATAAAAAAGGGCCCTACCCAACGGGACGAGACCAGGAGCAACCACAGGCATCCTAGAGAGGAGTCATTGGCAGAAGAGGAAATTGGCTCCCCCAGACCAATACCGAAGCAGAGAGGACCTCACAAAATGCACCAGGAAGTAGTTGAAATCCCAACCTGCCATCACCGCCGATCGAGGAAGCCCTAAGAATCGGATCCATGCAAAAAACCTACAAAATACCCCAGGGGAAAGCCTAAGGGAGATCGAGGAAGGGATCCCGAAAACATGCAAGAAACCCTAGGAGACCCCTGGGATGCACCAAACCACGGGCTCAGGCAGGGAAACCCTAAAACTGCTGGGAAAGGAGCAGAAAGTGGAGAAGGATCTCCCCCAAGGAGATCATCTGCTACAAAGCATTCCTAGAGCGGGATGACCCGAGATGAGCCAGGGACTGGGCAAGAACCAAGGGAGGGGGAGCAGGGAGAGGGATCAGGACCCTCCCTCTCCCCCCATCCTCAATTTATAAAATAATATTGAATAGTATGAAATAAACAAATTCAACAATTATATTCTTCAATTAAGGAGGAAACCTAAGTTTAAACCTTACCCAAATTACCCTGATTATATTCTTCAATTAAAGAGATACATATATAATTGCTAGGCTATTGTGATTATTATGTAATAGATATGGGAACATTTTAATTCCATATTACCCATTCAAAAAATAAATAAAAATAATATAATCTCTTGTGATTCTTAAATCGATAAGAAAGAAAATATTTTTTTATCATCCAATAGATCATATGGTACCATATGAGATAATACCTTAATTGTAAATCATAAAAATGATGTTTTTTTCATACAAACCATAAGCCATATAAAAGCATGCCTTTTGATAAGGATACATAACAACTAATATGACAAGGATACATAACAACTAATCCAAAGCCAACAGGCCTTTGGTTTAATGATTTTGAACAAATAATAATGTAACCACACCAAAATTCAAAATTTAATCCATGATCCCAAATAACTCAATATAACTAAATTGAATAACCCTTTCAAAACCTTAAAAAAAGCTTTTATAATTGAAAATCGTTAACTTATATTAATAATGACCAGAGTTTACAAAGACAAGCCCGAGGGCGAGATACAAACACAACTACAAAAGACTAAAAGATACAACTGCCACTAAGGACAAAACGTGGCCATAAGACAACAACAAATATAGAATACAAAATATTACAACCTTTTTCTACATGATATGTGATAACATCTGATAAAGAAGACTGTGCCATGATAAAAAGATCCCCAGAATCTGCAACATCTATCGTCAATAGAGAGAAGCATCTGCAAAACATAGTATTAGGCATGTGATATAATCATATTATACATGTATATAAACCGATTTAAATAGTATTGGAGCATAAGCACCTGCTGGTAACCATCCATATTGTGGTGACATTCTTGCAGCCGAGGAAAGAAGACATCGTCCTTGGCTCTGAATTTGGATTTGAAACCAATAAGCACACGAGCCACCTGAAGCAACACCTTAAATTTTGTGAGTCTCCTCAGAGACTCAGTAAGGACCCTCTGAACCTTCTGAAATAATTCCTCATTTCTAGCTAACCATATAAACCATAAAATCTCCGTAGAAATGAGCAGCCAAAACATGTTATAACAGTGATGCATTTGAGGAATAAAACCAGAAATAATAAGTTGTTTAAAGCATGCATTTTTATCATTCCACCCATGCATATCAGATAAGAAAAGACCCCATATTTCCTTAGCATATAAGCAGTCAAAAAAGACATGATCAAAGGTGTCAGGAACTCGACATAGAGAGCAAGTAATAAATGTTTTAGGATCCTTGTTAAGAGATAATTTCTGCAACAAAAACAACCAGCGAAAACAGGCCTTCTTAGGCTCTAAAGGGCTGGACCAAATGTGCTGAAAGATAATCTGCCCCTGTTTATCAGAAAGATCCAACTGCCAACAACCATTAACATGTTTTACTATATCAGAAGTATCACAAAGAAGATTATATAAGATTTTGGGTTTAATGTCTCTAAAATTAGAACCATCTGTCCATTTGCATGAATCATAAAACTGATTATCATCATCAATAAGAATATGATTCTGAAATGCCATGAACGAATCTCTCAATAAGGAATACGTCCGCCAGTGTGACTGAGGAAGATCGTATTTCATACGGAGAAACTCCCATGACACCAAAGAATCATTATCCACAATCTGTTCAAAAGTATTTATGCCTTTAGAAGCCCACTTTTTAGCAGAACAACCTTGAATAAGAGCCAAAGGCTTCCCATTATGCATAAGGTTCCACCAAACAGAACCTTTAAGAGAAAGTAAATTAGTAACATTACCAACAACTTTACCAATTATTACTTTACCTCTAACCAATTCCCAGGCTTTCCATATACTACGGAAAACTGTTGAACCAACAGGTATAACAGGAAAATTGCCAAAAAGAATGTCTGTAATATGAAACCTCTTCCAAAATTTTACCTTTTTCGGAACAACATTAGAAATATTATGCCGAACAAGAACCTTCCATGGTTCATCACCTTCAAGATAGTTAATAATCCATTTTATTGACAAAGCAATGCCTTGTATTTTAAGATTTTTGAGACCCAACCCACCTTTCTTTTTATTCACAGTACACCATGCCCAATTCACTGCATGTCTCTTTTTAACCCCCTGACCATCAGACCAAAGAAATTGACGAATATACCTTTGAACAATATCAACTTGATAGGCAAAAAAAAACCAAGCAGAAGCAAAGTAAATTGTGTAAGCAGACATAATTTTTTGACAAATCTGTATACGCCCAGCCATATTCAGATGGAATTTGCTCCATTTGCTAAGCTTTCCAATGATCTTATTCTTAACCCAATTCCACATATCAGGAAGACAAGGATCCACAACAAAAGGTATACCAAGATAACACACTTGTTTAGTAGGACCACCCCATTGGATATTAAATTTATTAAGCCAAGATGGAGACTCAAAATTCCAGCTGAGCAGAATAGACTTTGGTAGGGAAATTTTGGCACCAGAAGCACTGCCAAAGATATCAAGTATATGAAACAAATTGGCTATATTCTCTTCTTCAAGATTAACAAGGATATTAGTATCATCCGCAAATTGCACATTTAAAAGCTCATCACCATTAGGGAGGATGACACCATTCACCTTAGGATAATAAACAAAATGCCTTAACATATAATATAAAGCATCGCTAGCAATGACAAAAAGAGTAGGGGCCAAAGGGCAACCTTGCCGAATAGATCTCTGCAAATATATAGGTTCAGATAAAGAACCATTAACATCTATATATGTCACTGCATCAGTCAATAAAACCCGATCATTTTACAAAAATAAGGAGGAAAGCCAAACGCTTCAAGGACCATAAAGAGATAGCCCCACTCAATTTTGTCATAAGCTTTTTCAAAATCTAATAGCAATATGCCAACATTTTGACCAAACCTCTTAGCCCAGCTCATGGCTTCCCAACATGTTAATAAATTTTCCAAAATATATCTTCCTTTAATAAAACCCATTTGGGTAGGGCTGATAAATCTCTGAAGAACCTTAGTAAGACGCAAGGCCAAAGCTTTAGCAAGTATTTTATAAGAAACATTCAATAGAGTTATGGGTCACCAATTTTTAATCAAAGACTTATCACCACCTTTAGGCAGCAATCTAACAATACCCGTATTAATTGACTGTCCCAAAGATCCCTTTTGGATAGCTTCATAATAAACCTCCAAGAGGTCATCACATATCCAATCTATATTTTTTTTATAGAATTCTATCGGGATACCATCCTGCCCAGGCACTTTGTCATTATTAATCGCAAGAATAGCTTTAGATATTTCCTCTTTAGTAAGAGGCAGATCTAAAATATCAGCCTCCTGAACAATAATCTTCTTAGGGAGAATTTGTCGATAAAATTCTCTATCAATCTGCCTCTGAGGGTTGTCTTCTGAAGAGAAAAGTTCCTTATAGTACTGAAACATCATATTTTTAATAAGATCAGGATCACTAATCAGATTATCCCCATGCCAAAGACTACCAATATTTTCCAATAGACCTTTTTCTTTGATGTATTTAAAGAAAAATTTGGAACCTCTATCACCAGTCTGAAGCCAATTTAACCTGGCTTGAGCCCTCTGCCCTAGCAGACTTTTAGTTTGGATTCTTTTAATATCATTTTTTAGAGTAACAACATATTCCTGCCATTCAACACTACTAGGATATAACTGTAATTGGCTTTCAACACTAACAAGTTTATATTGTAATTCTTTTTCCAACCTCCTGGAGTCTAAAGCGTATTTTTTTCCAATGATTTGGAAAATACTTCTCCAACTTTGAATATTCCTGTTCCATTTGGAAATAGCACTGTCATGCTTGAAAGTCCATTTATTAATCTCACAGAGAGTAAAAATGGCATCACAACAGTCACTATTATTCAATAATGAAGTATTAAGGACAAATCTTCTATTTTGATGGAAAATATTCCTTAATTCATCAAAAAGAAGCAGCATAACACAAATAGGATAATGATCAGAAATAGTAGTAGGAGTAACCAAAACCCGGGAGGCTGGAACAACATTGTCAAAAGTGAAGAAAGACTTACTAGCATAGAATCTATCGAGACGAGAATAGATTCTATAATTTCCTTGTTGAAGATTGCTCCATGTAAACCAAATATTAGATAACTGATTCCGAGAACCAACAATAGGATCAAAGAGATCAAATTTTAACTTAAATCTGAACCAAAACTCATCCTCATTACCTTTCCAGGTAACAGGTAAGCCACCAAATTTATCATCTTGAGATTCGACCATATTGAAATCACCACCAAAGATCCAAGGAATATCCTAGAGGTGGATTAACCATTGCCAAAGAATGCATCGGTCTTTATAGTCATTGGGGGCATAAATGGAACATATACCAAACTTCATACTACTTGACTGGAGGATAACCCAAACAGTTGTGTTGCATGGAGAACAACCATATTCAACCACTTTATTAGCCCATAATGGTGATAACATAATAACAGTGCCACCCCTACCAGGGGTATGATTAGTGCTGAAACAAACATCTTTCCAAATAACTCTCATGGCAGTTTGTAGAACAAAACCATATGCTTTAATTTCTTGTAACATTATACAATCAACATGTCTAAAAGACCGAATATAATGTCTGATAGCATACTTCCTTTTAGGGGATTCAAGCCCCCTGACATTCCAACTTAAACATTTAAGAGGTATTATTAAAAGTAGATTGATTAGACTCATTAGAATTCCTATTTCTAGCTGCCACCTTAGTGGCCCTCATGGATTTTTCACCAGAATAGGAGTCTTTAGATCTCCTTCTTTTATTGGACTCAACCTTAGTCCATTCATTACCAGAAATAAGATTTTCATATTTAGAAACATATTCAGAAACAAAATTATCCTTTACAGTCGTAGAAAGAGCCATCAGATTAGAGACATTCTCAGTGGCAGGGTCTCCTGCTATATCTACTGGTTCAGGAATATCCCTATGCTCGGCCATTTTAAGATCAATAGCCCTCTGATTAATGCTTACTAAGGCAAGCTCCTGAGCATTAGGTCTTTTACCCCTGCTCTTAGACAATGAATTCACAGTAGTAGATACTTCAGTATGAGGTACAACATTTTTACCAGCATCATTATTCATATTTTATTTCCTTAAATTTGAACTGCCTTTAATTTAGGAATTGACCATCCTTCATCTTCTAGATTTGCATTAGCAGAATTAGCAACAGGATTAGGGATAGGGGAATTGTCAACAACACCTAAGTTATCAGGTGCTGCAACAAATTCCATATCACTTTCAGAACTGAAATTATTAGCAACCGAATAAACAGGGTCCATATTATCTTTCAGAACATTGGGTTCAGACCCCTTAATGTTTTCCACCGTTTTATTCAAAGCACCCAATTTAACAGAGTCTCCTACCACCAACTCAAGATTATTAATAGATTTATCATTCTTTTCAGCCAACACCATATTCACCTCATTACTAGCAGTTCTAGGGTTAGACCCAAGATGTTCAAGGTCAGAAAGTATGCCAGGACCTCGTGAGGCAGAAAATTTCTTTGTCATACCAGTAGATCCCACATTTGGATTACGAACAGTGCCTTTATTTTTGGCAGACAAAATTGGATAGTTTCGCCTTATGTGACCTTCCTTTTTACAAATATGACATGCATTAAGCCCTCCTAACATTTCAATTTTGCAGGTAACATTACAATTATCCAGTTCCACCTCAATTTCCTTCGGTAAATCAACCCCAGGAAGCAATGAAACCAGAATCCTAGCATCCAGGTGGGGTAAAACAGATTTAGTATCTTCTATCTTAAGCGCTTTGCCAAATGGAGCAACCAACTATGGTAAAAAGGACCAGAGAAATGGCGGAACATTCCTCACAATCACCCAACGTGGGTAAGAAATTGCAAAAATTTCTTCACATAAAACCTCCGGAGACCAAGCAACCGCTCGGAAGACCGATTTACCCACATTCCAGAATTGTTTATCTAGGACTTTATTTTGCATCTCACTGGTTTTGAAAAAAATAACAAAAAGACCTTTTTGAATCATCCGACAGAAGGACACAAAAACACCCAAATGTTTTCCCCATGTGTTGTTAATCCAATCATCAAAAAATCTTCTGGATGGAAGAATATTCACATCAAGAGCAACAAAGAAAACAACCAAACTTTTTAACCGCATTTGCTCTTCCTTTATAGCCAGATTCATATCATTGCTAGCAATGAGGGTTATTCTAGAAGAATCGATCATGGGGTCCTTACCTTTCTGCACAAAGACTGTCGTATTTGATAAAGTCTAGCGCCCACCATTCATTACAACATCACAAAATGATTTTCGTTGCTCCAAACTCCCACCTTGGTCTATCGTTGTCCCACCAGATGGCTCCATGATGGAAGCCGTTGACCTCAATCGCCTTCAAAATCACAAGAACCTACTCGTGAACCACGTGAATCAATGGCGGAACCCTAAAAATCCAGAGACTTCTCCTATATTACTTACTACATAAAATATCTCTACTTGAGATTCTACGAGTTTAATATATACACAAGAATATAAACAAATAAGAAAATGAAATATCTTAATAAGTTGGAAATCAATTTAAAATTTGAAGGTTATTATCCCAGGGGACAACACAATGATGCGGGTTTTGGTTCTTTGGATGTCGGTTTTGGTTCATCGGATGTCCAAGGTTCAAACTGTAGCGTGGTCGAGTGTGTGAGGGGGTTGGGTGTGTGGTGGTTGTGTGTTAAATTCCTTATTGATAAGCATAGCTCTCGACTTTGGTGAGGGGGTTGGGTGTGTGGTCGTTGTGTTATAAATTCCTTATTGATAAGCATAGTTCTCGGCTTTATAAGGGACCATGGTTGAAAATAAACTATTCAACCTTTACGTTGATCGTAGGGGATTTCTCCTAACAAAAAAAAAAAATAAGGTTAGTTTATTCTTGATGGGGATTTCTCCAAACCAAATAAAAAAAAAACGAAGGTTATTTTATTCTTGATATTCGTCATATCAGAAGCAAGTAAGGAAACCATATAAAATAGCATTAAAGACAATAAATGAGTGGCTAGCCGAATGAGCCTAACCCAACTTACATATTAAAAGCGGAAACAAAAACAACATGAACAAGTTTGACACGTAATCATGTTTTTGTGTAAAAGAAGGCGATGATTTAGATTGTTTTTACAATAATATAGGTGTAAGACACCAAACTTTAGCAGATGGATAATCCAACATGAAAAAAGTACGATTATAAATATATATTATATAATTCTTATTTTATAATATAAAAAACAATTGTAAAGGCCCAGTGCGAAAGCAATTATAAATATATTTAATTTAATTATTATTTTATAATTTAAAAAACAATTGTGAAGGCACAGTGTGAAATGCACATCTTTGCCGCAAACTGAGTAGACTTATATACTATAAAAATTTAATCCCTGTTCTTGCGTGTAAGTTCAAACTCTCGTGCGGTTTTTCATGTTTTTAACTCAACAAACTCTTGAAGGTATAGTCTGCGAGAACATTCGGAGGCAAAATTTTTGGGAGAACGTCTAAATATTTGTTAAGATAAAAAGATGTTACAGATTCTCTTACAGATTCCCTTGATAGAGAAAGAGAAAGAAAAGAAAGCCGCCAGAACATTCCAGCGAATCAGCCAACAGACGACCTTAAAAAACGGAGAAAAAAAAAAACATCCAAGCGTGCATGCCATTGTCTACTTAAACGGGGCGCGGTGGTGGTTCAGAAGCACAGGGAGGAAGCAATGGCGTCCACGGAGGCTACGCTGGTGGACGAGTGCAGAGGGGTGCTCAAGGTATACAGCGACGGAAGCATATGGCGCTCCGACCAGCCCAGCTTTCCCCATCCCTATGAGGACGACGGCCGCGTGCTCTGGAAAGACGTCATGTTCGATCCTGTCCTAGGTCTGGAACTCCGTCTCTACATCCCCGCCGCCGCCGAGGCAGGATCGAGCCTTCTGCCTATTTTCGTCTACTTTCACGGCGGGGGTTACAGCATCGGATCTCGAACATGGGGTAACTTCCACAACTACTGCCTGCGCCTGGCGCTGGCCCTAAATGCCGTGGTGGTGGCGCCAGACTACCGCGTGGGGCCGGAGAACCGGCTACCGGCGTCGCTGGACGACGGCTTCAACGCGATCCGCTGGATTCGAGCGCAGGCGGAGTCGCCCACGGAGCCCTGGCTCGCCCATCACTCCGACTTCGGCAGGGTCTACGTGTCCAGCGACAACGCCGACGGCGGCATCGCCTACCATGTGTCGATGCGCGCACCGTCCGAGAGCTGGGGTCGCATGAAGATCAAGGGCTACGTGCTGCTAATGCCCTTCTTCGGGGGCGATAAGCATAAGCCCTCGGAGGCCACGTGTCCCCCGGATGCGTTTCTGAATCTGGAGCTTAACGACAAGTATTGGAAGCTGTCGTTACCCGTGGGGGCTAACCGCGACCATCCTTTTTCCAACCCGTTCGGCCCTGGTGCGCCGTCTCTCGCCGATGTGGAGCTTCCGCCGGTGCTTGTCGTTGGCGGCGGATGTGATCTTCTCCGCGACAGGGGCATCGAATACGCAGAGAAGCTGAAGGAGTACGGCAAGGAAGTTTACTTGGCTATGTATGAGGGCCAACAACATGGTTTTTTCACCTTGACTCCCCATTCCGAGGCCTCCCGTGGTCTCATGGACCGTATCCTTACCTTCATCCAATCTCCCCCATAAACGAAACGACTGGTGCTTCAAAGGGTACTCCATTGTGTTTGTTTTTGTGTTACATTTTGGTCTCATGTTTTCCTATGGCATCTCCAAGATTGTAAATTGGTGGACCAAGACGGTAAGGAACGGGTGTTCCTTTTTTAGGCGAAATTTGGTATTGGATAATGCCGCAAGGAAAGCTGAGAGGAGCTATAAGTTTCTTTCTATGGTTCCTTAAGAACATATTTATCTCTTGATTTGATATAATTGATTAGTTATTTCATGTTGTAAAATGAAATGATTTTATTTAACAATATCAACACAATGTTTGGTAAAAAAAAATTATAAGACAAACAACTTTAATATAAAATAAGGTATAGTGTACCTTTTTAGAATTTATTTAGGTATAGAATTTATTTAAATTTTTTGATATTTTATTGTGAGTTTTAAGTTTAATAATAATAATATATTTTTTTACATAGTAGAATTGTTCAATTTTTTTTCCCTTATAGAATTGACAACAATCTTAGTATGTTTTTTTACATCAATCACTTTTTTTCAGCCTAGAATGTTGGGAGTAATCCAATTGTTTTTCTTATTTATTTTCTTTGGGGCTGGATTAGGCACTCCAGTTGCTTTGTATATGTCCTACTTTACAATCCTATTGACCTCTTTTGATCACCGATGGACAGTAATACAAATTCAAAATTCAAATAATTTTGATGAGATTTTTTAAGTATTATTAGAAAGATTATTTTAATTGATGTTCACAAGCTTCACATTCTAAAATAAAATTGTTTTGTTTTTTTTTCTTGGCTATTTTTTTTTTGTGTAAACAAGATTCATTCTAACCATGTCTTTTGAGTTAAGTATTTTTCTTTCCATTTGATCTTTGTAAATGATATTCCTTTCAACCATGTCTCTTGAGCAAAGTATTTTTCCTTTCATTTGATCTTTGTATTTATTTTTCTTGAATTTTATAGAAAGATATTTAGCTCCCAAAACAAATTTATAACAATAAAAAGAATTATTAATTTTAATTTTAAATTTTATTTTTAAAATTAAAAGGCTTTATTAAGTTATTAATATTATTTTCTTTTTAAGTTTAAAGTTTTTTTTTTTTTTACAATAAAGGATGAATTTTTTCCCAACTAATTAAAATTTAGATAAATATTTTTATAATTTAATATGATATTATGAAGAAAATTAAAAGTATATAATTGGATGGTAGAATTTAATAATAAAATGAATTGTTATAATTAGATCTCTTGATTAATAATTCATTTAATAATAGTATCTAATTTATAATATTACGATTTAGATTGTGAGACGTTTTATAAAATACTTACTTTTTTTTTACCTTTTTTTGATACATACAGGAATCGGCAACTATCGTCCCTTTTTGAACAACTGGTCACATGGTCAAGTCACATTGCCTCCGATCGTAGCATCAAATCATGGTGTTACCACTATAATCCATGCCTCACCTTGGTAAACACAACACAGAGTAAGGGAGATCCTCGGTGGCTCAAGGTTCGTACCGCCGTCATCAAGCTGGCGCACACTCAACGGACTCTGGTCAGACTACTACCTTTGCCCTAGATTGGACATGCCCGTGAGGTTTGAACCTAGGTCTCCTCTTGGTAAGTGCCCAACTTCTTACCAATCCACCTAGCCCTCACGGACCCAAATGCTTAGCTAATTTTCATGGGTGAAATCAAAAGATATGATTTTACCATTATTTCTCTAATCCAAGCTCTCTCTTGAACTATTTATCTATGCCCAATGAAATAAGTAACATATATAATAAGCATTACTACTAAAAACACTTCTCTCTTGATCTTACACCCAATAAAATAAGAAATATATAATCTCCTAATCCACACATAATATTATTATTTTTGCTTGATAGGAGAGTTGGTTACAACCACACTATTTTTAGTAGTTGACAAGCGCAAGGTTCAAACCAAGGGGTTGCATCCACCAAACCTATTTCACCTCGTTGTTTTATAGTTCAGTGTGAAATGGACCATTGGATGCTCGGGATTCATACTGTCATCGTCAGTCTGGTACACACTCAAAGGATTTTGATCAAACTACTACTTTGCAACAGGCTTCCCTCAAGGTTTGAACCTGGGCCTCTTCTTGGTAAGTGATCAACCAGACTAGCACTTACCAATCCACCTAGCCCTTGGGGATTAATGCACACATAACATTAATTACATAAAAAAACGTGACACCATTGTGGTACTTATGATGTATAGCACTCATGTAGTATTAAAAAGCTGGTCATTCACTCTAAGAATTGTCAACTTAAAAAAAAAATGAAATTTTTTTCTATACCTTTGTTTTTGAAATAATCTCTTAGTTGGAGCAATTTTAGATACCCTCCTATTGGTGGCATGCCATTGATTGCATTTGTCCATGTTTGTTTTTATGAGCTATGAACAACCTTTTCTAAAAAGGATGGTATTGCACACAAATTCGACCATGAGCCACAAACAACCTTTTCTAAAAAGGATAGTGTTGCACACAATTTTTTTTTTTTTTTGGTATAAGGTAGAGGTGGTTATAAGGTCCACAAACCTTTTACAAAGTCAAAATGGGTTGGTTCTAGCATCAAGCCTGTATAATCAAAATACAAAATGGATCTTTCTAAGACTCACATTAAGCCATACTTAGAGTCCACAGTCCTATACTTGTCGCTTGACTATTCGGGATAAAACAAAAACCAAACAACACCTAGCACTTACTAACACTAGGTTCTTTGTCTTGTACACTTGTCACCTCCCGGGCCCCGACAAATGGGATGCCTTTTTCGCCTAATTCCATCCGTCGGATTACTCATCATCGACCCCTCCGATCTCCTCGATGCTTTAATAGATTTGAT
This sequence comes from Wollemia nobilis, assembly GCA_028583015.1. Taxonomy (NCBI): domain Eukaryota; kingdom Viridiplantae; phylum Streptophyta; class Pinopsida; order Araucariales; family Araucariaceae; genus Wollemia; species Wollemia nobilis. Next base: position 21,347,281 of record JAQPPZ010000521.1, read on the forward strand.
CTTAGCTCTTCTCTAGCGACCAACACCAATAGTTCTTGAGGGAAGTTATCCTTCCAAATTTGCATCTCCCCAACGAAAACTGCAATATTTGCCATTAGATCCGCCGCACTGGTTCCCTTCTCCGAAGGTGTGTTGGATTCGGGCATTAACCAAATGAGATTTATGAATCTTTGCTTCTAGGATAAGCTCCAATATGGTCCAAGTTGGGGTCTTTATCCTCCTTAATTGCCTTGATTATATTAAGCGAATCCCCTTCAAAGATAACTTCCTTATAACCCTCAAGTCCGGCAATTCTCATTGCTCGCATGCGAGCTCGGGCTTCGCAAAATGATTTGTTTGAGTTCCCAAAGGCTCTGCAAAGGCAAGGACCACTTTTCCTTCCTCATTTCTCAAAACTCCTCCCGCTCCTGCGGCCCCGGATTTCCTTTAGCTGCCCAGTCAAAATTAAACTTAACCCACTTTTGAGTGGGGGTATCCACTTGACACCATCCCGTGGGTTGGTTGTAATGTCTAGATCTGGAAGTTCCTCTCCCAGTTCTGCAAAATCCTCCTTTCCCTTAGAGACATGGTCTCATTTTTGAAGAAGAAAGTTTTCCAGTTTTCTTTCAAAGCTCTGATTATTTTATTACCACATAACTTGGGATCTTTCTTACGTCCTTTAAATACTCTCTTATTTCTCTCATTCCATATCCCCCGTAAAAAATGGGGTAAGCTGAGCTTCCAGAGCCAAGTCAAAAGCTTTTCCCGGAAGGGGGAAGCCCACTGTATGCAGAAGTCAGACATGATATTTGGACAGACCCAATCTATATGAAATTTGGACAGGATCATTTGGAAGACTGTACAAGAAAAATCACAAGTTAGAAATATATGACTTACCGATTCTATTGCTTTCTCACACAAGATACATCGATTGATGAATTGGAAACCTCTCCTTTGCAGATTATCTGTTGTCGGGATCTTATTTTGAATCGCCAACCAAAAGAAGAAAGCTATTTTTGGGGTTAAATTATTTAACCAAATAACGAGATTCGGAGTCCAACCATTGAATCCTGAGTGGATTAACTTATAGGCGGTTTTTACTGAATAGATCCCACTTGTAGTTTTGCCCCAAATCGCCTTGTCTCTTCCTCCCCCGGGAATGATCGGGAACACCCTTAAAGCATCATTGAGTTTGGTTAGGGCCACCTTCTCTTGCTCGACGGATTATGAACCGTGATTTTCTTCCAAGAAGAAGTTTCCTGTGCTACAACAATAAAATCTCCTACTTTTCCTCCCATTTCCTTCGAAAGTTTATGTTGGAGGACCTGAAGGTCTACGTTATCTTTCAGAGGGGCCTCTTCCAACCACGGGTCTTTCCAAAAGTCCACTTGTCTTCCATTACCAATTCTCCATTTGATGCCTTTCCTGACTACCTTCCGACATTCGAGCAAACAATTCCAAAAATAGGATCCTCTAGGAAGATTATCAGCTTTCAGGAAGTCCTAATTATTTCTGATATATTTTGCCATAAGAAGTTTTACCCATCCCAATTGATCATTATTGATAAATCTCCATACCTGTTTGCCAATCAGAGCTTGATTCATTTCTTTCATTCTCTTTAACCCCATGCCCCCCTGATCCTTGCTTGCACACACCTGATTCCATGCTACCAACGAAATTCTCTTTCTCTCCTTTGAACCTGACCACAAGAAGTTGCGTTGAATTAGCTCCAATGTAGCTCGGACCTTTGCAGGCATTCTAAATAGAGACATGCGATGAATTGGAATGCTCAGTAAAGTAGTTTGAACTAATAAGGCTTTTCTGCGGAGCTGAGGAAGGCTGCCCTTCCACCCTGCTAACTTTTTGGAGATCCTGTCAATGATCGAGTTCCACAAAGTAGCCTTCATTCTTCCTTCGAACATAGGCATGCCTAGATAAGTTCTTTGGTAGAAGCTCCTTTCCACAACCGAAGAGGTTAGCTATTCTTTCCTCCCTCCCACCAGGCGTGTTAAAGAAATAGATGCTACTCTTCTTATAGTTTATGTACTTGTCTCGCTTCTGTCTCATACTTGGTTAGAATTCTCTTCAACTTCCTAGCTTGAGGCACCGAGGCTTTGGACACAATGATTGTATCATCCACAAACTGTTGGTGAGACACTGCGCTCTGCTGATGAGGTCTGGTTTAAAACCTTCCAATTGACCATCTGCCACCGCTGCTGAAATGTTCCTACCCAATGCTTCCGCTAAAATAATAAACAAGTATGGAGACAAAGGATCTCCTTGTCGCAACCCCCTTTCACTCTTAAAGTAACTGGAGGGTGACCCATTCACCATGACAAAAAATCTTGTAGTAGAGATACAACTAAAAATCAACTTAATCCACTTGGGACAGAAACCAAACTTACCCAAAATCTTGGTGAGGAACCGCCATGAGACCCGGTCGTAGGCTTTATTCATATCAAGCTTTAGTAACATACTTGCTTCCTTACTAGTCACCATTGAATGAATAACCTCATGAATTGTGATGATACCATCCAATATTTGTCGCCCTTTCACAAAGCCACCTTGGTTCATATCAATGATGAAAGGAAGGATAACCTTCAGCCTATTGGCGATTGTTTTTGTGAGAATATTCATCAAAGTGTTACATAAACTGATAGGGCGAAAACTGGAAAATTCCATTGCTCCCACTAGTTTAGGGATGAGGAATAAAAAAGTAGCATTAACTCCTTCTGGGATTTCCATGTTCTTTTGAGCCTCAATTATAGCTTCCACTACATCATTGCCTAGGATATCCCAAAACTTCTGGAAGAAAGTCAGGGGAAGCCATCCGGTCCTGGGGAGTTGTTACCATCCATGTCAAAAATGACCTTCTTGATTTCCTCCTTTGTGAAAGGACTAAGTAAGAATCCATTAAGATTATCAGTTACGAGGGGTGGAATGGCTGCCAACAAAGAGTCCTCTTCTTCAATAGTCGGATTTACATCTTCTAGCAACGATTTAAAGTACTCAACCGCTTCCCTCCTTATGTCTTCCATATCTTTGGTGTTAGACCCATCGGCCATCTTGATCTCCTTAATTTTGTTAGTACTCCTGTGGCGAAGAGTAGAGACATGAAAGAACTTTGTATTTCTGTCACCCTCCTTTAACCAACGCGATCTGGATTTCTACCTCCAAAAGGTTTCTTCAAATCCTAGCATCGTGTGGTATTCGGCTATCGACTCCCTCTCCCGGTTTCTCGGATCCTCTCGTAAGGCTGCTCCGACTTCGACTTCTCTTGTAGTTCACCGATATTGTCTTTTAGTTCCGCCTTTTTAACAAAAATATTGCCAAAGGAAGTTTTGTTCCACTCTCTAATGTTAGCCTTCACATTCCTTAGTTTACATGCCACTTGGGCCAGTTTCAAACCATTATACTTTTTGTCCCACCATTGGGCAACCAGATCCTTGAGATCCTGATGTTGGAACCACATAAGTTCGAATCGAAAGGGTCTGATGTATCTTTTCTTAGAGTCCTCCCCTGTTTCCCACATAATTGGGTTGTGATCAGACCCGATTCTTGGGAGTGTCGTTAATGAAGAGTCCCCAAACCTCTCCAGGCATTCTTGAGAAAGAAGAAACCTATCTAATCTTATATGAATTTGGTTTTCCTTCAATCTTTTGTTAGACCATGTATAGGAGAATCTACGCAGGTCCACATCCATCAACTCATGTTGATCAACAAAATCTCTAAACTCGTAGATATCAGCAGTTATTCTTTGAGAGCCCCCCAATTTATCTACAGGATTAAGGTAGCAATTGAAATCCCCGCCACAATCCAAGGGTAGTTGGGGACCGTCTCCCTCAATTCAGCTAGCTGACTCCAAAGAACCCTTCTCAGTCCCTGTCTAACTGGAGCATATACATTCGTTAAGATCCACTCTTCCTGCATGGTTTTATCCACACATAAGAGACAAATAAACCAACTAGACATCGGAATCACTCTACTATCAATCACATTTTTGTTCCACATAACCAGGTAACCCTCCTCGCTGTTCTAGTGGCCTCTTGGCCTACTACTTGACTTCTCGCCAAGTCCTATTCTTAAAAGGAATAACTCTACTCTCCTCCATTTTAGTTTCTTGCAGTAAAATCATATTCGGTTTGTGTTCTTGTCTAAGAGAATACAAAGCTCTTATTTTTGCAGGATTACTCCCACGAATATTCCATGCAAGAATCTTCATTTATGGGCTTTGGATCCTCGAGCCTTCGCCCCAAAGAGCAATACTGCTTGAGTGCCATCGACCACTCCTCGCTCCGCTTCTTTCTCGCCTTAAGGCGGCATTGCTAGGTTTCCCTCTTCCTACCGAACCATATCCCCATACATCCGCTCTAGGTTGAAGTTCCTTGGGATTCACTTGGCTTCTAGTAACCATCTTGGGTCGATCAGTCTTGGTCTTTGGGGTAACAATCGGCTTTTCAGAGTTAAGCTGGTCTTTTTGACAGGTGGAGATGATTCCGTGCTCTTAGCTTCTTGATTAGTAGATTCTTTTTTCCCTCGCTTTGGGGTTACACCGATCTTGGTGGTTCACCTCTTCCTCCCGAGTATCCTTGCTCGTATTATTAGTTTCCTGCTCCTTCCTCTGATTTTCTCCTCTAAATCCTTCTCTTGAGTCTCCTCTACCTCAGATTCCACTTCTTGGTTGTCCATCTGATCTCCCTTCAAATGATTTAATGCATCAAAATTGTTCTCCACTGGGATGTTGATCTCCTTGGAATTTCTTCCCATAAATTCCTCTGCAAGTACATGGGACCACTTCCACCGAGCCTCCATAGGCCTCCCGTATCACCCAATCAAACTTACTTGCCCCAGGCATTGATCTATGGGGTTCTTTCCTTTGTGATTTGGCTCCGAGGCTTGTCGTATCATCTTAGGAGCAAAGTTGAGCTTGAGGGTTCCCATCAAAGGGACCGACTCCCCTGTGAGAGGGTTTCGGGGCATAGGAATTTTTGGGAGGAGGGTTAAAACGTTGCCTCTTGCTTACAATAGGGCGAACAGGGTCTCTGATATTCGGATTTCGAGCTCCACGTCCTTGAGGCCCAGGTTGGGTAGGAATGGAGATCTCTGGGGGAGGGATATTATTCTGGGTTTGAGGATCAGTATTTTGGAGTGGGGGCTGGTTCTTGGAAATGCAGTGGATACCCTAGTGCCCTACCTTCCCACAAACACTACACTTGAAAGACATATTTTCATATTCAAAGACCTGAGTATGAAGGCCAAACATAGACGGCAAAATAATGGATTTAGGGAGCTCTTTACTCAGGTTCGCCAACACACACATGCGAGCAGACAGGAGTCCTGTTTTGCTCAAGGTTGCGGGATCAATAGCTATTAGTTCTCCAATCTCTATAGCTATCCCAGCCAAGATTTGTTCGTTCTAGAAAAGCAGAGGTAATCCTGGCATCTTAACCCAAATAGGAGCCAAATCCAAGACTCGAGTCCGGGGGTTGAAATCGGGGGACCAACGCTTCAGATACAAGCCCCTTTTCCCAAAAAACCAAGGACCTCCTTGGAGAGTCCTTTCCATGTCCTGTTCACATTGAAATGTCACCAAAAGAAAACTCTTGGGTAAAGCCTTAATCATCATACCGGCCCTTGGTCGTAATTTTTGGATGGCCCATCTCCTTATGACTTCCAAGTCCGGCCTCACCCCCATAAATTTAGCCACCAGAGATGTTCTGCCCTCCATAGCCACATGCTGAGCTAAGGAATCCGGGACGTGCAACCTACCATTGACAAATTTTAGATTAAAATAAGAGTCGGATAATTTTTGCTTACCGCGAAGAGCATTAAGATATGAAGGTCTCCAGTTGCCAGGTTTCTCTTTGTCTCCTTCTTGGGTCTTCCTTTGATCCTGACGCATAGAGTCCTGGTCCCCCTTAGAGAAATCTTCAACCGCATCCGCCCAATGCCCTTGGACCGGTTCCAATAGAACTTCCTTGTCCACATCCTCCGCCTGGGGCCTGCTATCTCGCCAGAGCCCCCACCTTCCGCGTCTGCTGATCTGCCCTCTGAAGTCCCACACCTAGGGTTTGATGCCCCTAGACCTCTCGCTCCTCCTCCTTGTTGCTCCATCCGTCACAACTTGTTGCCTCCAAAACCTGCCATTTTTTTTTTAGGGCCAAAATTTTTGTGATCGCTACCGTGCACGGACTGCTAAAGTGGCGGCTGCTACAGTATGCGGGCTTCTACAGTGTCGGCTGCTACAGTGGCGAATTTGATGAGAGACTGCTGCTCCCCTCTCCGACTGATGGCGGCTGCTGCTTCTGCTCGCTCCGTGTTGCACACAAATTTGACCATGTAGTAGATCCCTAATTTGAAGTTACATTCATTGTTAGTATATGTTCCGATGGGTTGCCTCCAAGATACTTGTTCACCATGATCTTGCTCCATAGTGAGTTGTTTTCCTTGATTAATCTCCATATTAGTTTAGCTCCATACACCTTTGGCAACAAGGATAAATGCTTTATTTCTAATCCACCCCATTTTTGGGGTAAGCATACAATATCCCACTTAAGCAAATGGAACTTCTTTCTTATTCTCTCACATCTTTTCACATTCATGTCTTTATTATCTTCTCTAAGTTCTTAATTACATCAGGATGGTAGAAAATTTTGATTTTATTATAATCACTTTTCTAGCTAGATTCAACCATCTATGGGACCACATATTTCCTAACTAGAGTCAACCATCTATAGGACCACATATTCAATCTATATATTACTTTATTGAGGACATTCTCCCATTGATTTTTGGCATGTTTGCATGGGAAATTTGGCACCCCTAGATACACAAATAATTCTTTAGATTCACCTAGTATGAAGCCAAAAGTTTTGGCAAGTTTTCCCCCAAAAACTATTGAGCAATTAAGTGCATAAAGGATAGACTTGCCATAATTATTAGCAACTCTTATTGCTATACCGAATTTGTCTAGTATTTTTTTCATGTTCTTGGATTCTATTGAGCATGCGAATGACAAGTTGTCAAGGGCAAACCAACATACTTGGAATAATATATGCTCCCTATTGAAAGGGAAATATTTTTCCCCCAAGGTTTTGGTATGCCAAATATTGGCCAATGTGGATAAACCCAAAGGTCGTTGATAGTTGTTCCTTTAAGGGGCCTTTACTAGTATGAATCTAAAAGATAGATTTCTTAGGTACGATATTTAATGCCAAACACTTAACTGCCTAAAAATAATTTCACTACATTGATATTTAAACATGCTTGAGCTGAGTAGAATTAAAACTAGGCAACAAAAAGATAAATTTTAAGCTTTGTAAATTGTGATTGCCCAATCAATATCGTTCATTGCATTTAATATTATTATCACATATATAACAACAATGACTATTTTGAAGTTGTATGAAATTTTAAAATGCACTACAAAAAACCAACTTCAATGCTTTAAACAAAAATTAATATATTCCCAATCTAAACAAGAGCCAAAAAAAGTCAAAGCTTTAAGGGTAAGAAAAGAAAGAAAAATAAACAAGCTAATAATGCCCTAAAATTCCTTTTTGATCCAATAGAGCAGCATTTATGAGTTAAACCAATCTCAAACTGACCAGTATATAGCAATTCTAATTTAAACGAAATCTCAGATTACAACTCATCTTTCTAATAGTAGAAAGATTGTATTTTCTAGTTATTTCTTTTATGGGAGCTTAAGTATGTATTGCAACAATTTGGGACAATTGTTAGAAGTAATAAGTAATTGTGTTGTTCATATTTTTTGAAGGAAAAAATAAAATATTAAAATTGGATTCATACTAATTTATATGCTCTAATTATAATTATTATTGACCACGAAACCATCTGGTTAGATTCATGCACAATCTCATCTCAACAATTGGAAGGAGAGAAATTGTATTCTTTTCATCCTCCAGATTTAGGCAGACTTTCCATTAACTATGCTAACCTAAAATAATCTAAGTTCATAAAAGTAAATATAAAATAAAATGGATGCAATAAATGTAAAGTAGATGCAATATTAGTGTGTGATCAATTAGCGCTTCTTGAGGAAATCAAATAACATCAGCATGCTCTAATTACTTGGATAATATGTAATAATAAAAGAAGAACTAACAAAAAACAAAAGGGCATTGTCATAATCACTATGCATCGACAAATCAATAAGTAAATGTCCTACACAATATTTCTATTATTAGCAAGATGAGTTGTAATAGTCTAGGGTCATAAAAATTGCAAGATGAGTTATAATGTCCTGATAATGATCACGATCACACTTACCTCTTCACAAGGTACCATCCCTAATAAGAAGTTGTACTTTCTAGGATTTTACTCCCTGGTATGATTGATCAAGATGATGTGCAATACCTACTTTGTCCCAAATCAACTTAAGGTCTCTAGAAGAGTAAGCCTACCAAAGTAGCACATCAAGTCCAGGTTCAACCTAGGTTCTCTCCATGGAAGCTTTGTGTCCTATGACCTAGGCTATAATACCAACTGTAATAGCCCACCAACTCGACCCAAGGGAGAGAGACATTTTTTTCACAAGGATTAACTCATAAATAAAACCTAATATTTTCATCAATATTAAGGCATAACCACATTTTGAGTTCATTATCGTTGTAGATGACACTCAAGTGGACAAGAGTGGACAATTTTTGGTACTTCTAGGGTTCACTTTTCTAACCCTCACCATTTAAAAAAGATGCTATCAGTGGTTCCCCTACTTTTCCTATATCCTCATCGATATAGGATAACTTGACCATGGCATATGGATTGTCCTTTAAAGCCCATAACACTTAAAGGGGGATGCCTATTCCCTAACCCTACATAAGTTTATCTATGTAGGATTAATATGGCTTGATTCCTTAGTGATTAGTTACCTTCAACTCCATGGGTTAACTAAGGTCATTACCACTCATATAGTAATGATCATGGTCACTCTTGCCTCACTGCAAGGTGCCACCAATATATTATCTTATGGATGATCTAGTGGATTATCCCATACCAATCCACCATTAAGCTTTCTAAGCCTCACCACTTAGGACTCATCCAAGTCTCACCGCTAGGACTATCCAAAAGTCTCATTGCTTTGGACCACCCAAGCCTCATCGTTCATGGTGTATCATTCACAAATACCTCGTTGTTGCCTCACCACAACTCAACTAGGATTGGGTACATCTTGACTTGAGGGTTTACTAATATGGCTCTAGAATCATACCCACAATAACCCCCTTCCAAACCCAAGAGTCTTATCATTGAAAGAAATAAAAGGAAATAAAGTGCTATATTAAATTATAATTAAATTCAACATAACACATTGCTAAATACTAGGAATTTAAATACTTTTCAAATCATAATACTAGCATTTAGCATTTCCTTTATTTACAATGAAAAGAATAAAACAACATCTAAAATAATTATAACCATTTGGGATCTTTATGAACTTGTTTCACTATTTTATTAGATTACTCTCCTTATTTACAAATTATGAGATACAAGTTAATATGTATTAAAATTTGTATAATTTTTTTTATTAGAACTGTAAAAATTTATAAGCATTAAGGTTTCTATTTAATATTTGTTTAGTCTTATCTAGTTTATAAACCTCTCTCTATAGTTTCAATTGAAATATCAAGGAAATTTATATTTTCAAACTTATTGTTTAAGTTCATAAAGAAAGATGAATCCTTAAATCTTATAGATGTCTCATCAAGTCGGATGAAAATCTACCCAACACCAATAATTGCAAGTAGATAATTTCTATGAATCGATAACAGTTGCTTTCTAGCAAACTTACCCGAGGCAAGTGGTCATTTTACCAAGAACATGTAACGAGGGACGAGATAAGGTGAAACCTCTAGGCTATTATGTGAGTAGTACGGTGAGGGGTCTCATGCTCATCGTTCGATTAGGAAATTGCTAGCAGAATATTGGTACTAGAAGTTGCTAGATATCGATGCTAGAAGGTTCAACGACGAGTTGGAATGGGATAACCCGTCATTGATCGTAACATAACTTGAGATACTTGGTCCTAAGCTAGTGTATTGGTGGGCCCTAATTGACTCCATAAGATGTTGGACTCTCAATTAGGCACTAGACATATTTACGCTATACCCTAACATGTCTTAAAAGAATAATAATACTAAACTAAGGATAGAATTTAGGCCAAAGGAACCTAAGTCCTCCATGCTATGGGGTAGGGAATTATGCGTCCACCCTTCTAGGTGATATGGGCCCTAGAAGGATAACCCTAGTCGTGAACTTAGACCTCTAGTAAAGGAGAAGAATGTGTTCACAAGACGTTACCTTTTGCAGGATCTAGCCAATATCGACCACTCAAGAGACCAACTGCAATGGTCAATATTTTTCAAAGCAAGTAACTCAATTCCTATGTACTAATTAAATTTTGGGTGCACAATAGACTTTCTACGGTATAAACCTTGTGTTTGATCAAAATTTTCTCTTTATGATTCTAATAAGTTTGATTGGATTGGACAACTATGTGTGTTAGATCTGGGTTGTTACATAACCAAAAGGATATAACTGAGAATAGAAATAAAGAGATAACAATGTGAATGATGGAGGAAAGTAACAAGGAGTAAATTGTATTTATTTAGAAATGAGATTATAAAAAAGGTTTAAGTTTTAGACACTATAGATGAATTTGTCACCATAAACTATTATAGCTGGAAAACATACTCTTAATGACAAAGAAAGACAATAGTGAACCTAATACAGGTAGAGCAATGTTGTACAATGATGCAAAAGACCTCAAGGAGAGTTAGGTAGACAAAAATTTATAGTTGGACTAGATATTTAACACATAAGGGCACAACTAACAAATATGCCTCCTAAAATACATATGGGCAGTGGATTCACTCTTATTGGTGTTAAAGATAGAAGTAGTTGGGCGAATATCTGAGGGATTAAGGAGTTGGATGATAAAGCAAAATGTGCAAACAAGGGTTCTTATGTTGAGAAGAAGTGGTCATATCCTAAAGATCCATTATCGAGGCTTCCATGGATGAATACATCGCCTATGGATATTTTGGATGGAGAAATCATTTTTCTAAGATCAAAAGAAGAGAGGTGATCTAAAAATTATGTGATAGCTTAAGATGACAAAAATCAAGACATTATAGTGAATATCTAGGATGAAAAGAAGTGGTCCAAGTTTAAGATCTGGAGGCCAAATGAGACTGAAAAAACTGTTGCCTAAAGAGATCCCAGGTGATGAATTCATCCTAGGTAAATGAAGTAGAAGAGGCGAGGTTAAAATTAGGTGTAGGCCTACTATGGGAGATACTAGGAGGTACTTCTACCTTCTTGTCACCTTGCATAAGCCCTTAAACAACCTACAAAATAGAGTTACATGCAACAATACTATAAGCACTTATCAATATTTGAATATGGATAAAGATGATAATGTAGTAATAGAAAGTAACTTTGATTCTAATGCAAACAGTGAAAAAATATAAAAGAACAATATAATCAAGCTTGCCATGCCACTTGAAGATAAAGGATCATTGATAGCTTTCTATGGCCAAAAATCAAATGCTTGAAAGAAGATCTCCTAATATTTTGATAGCACTATGTTACTCCAAGAAGTCATTACCCAAATGATATCCCAAGAAGTCCTTATATAGGCGAAGGTGACCACCTAGGGGCGATGAGGTATCAAGTTCAAGTAAGTTGGAGGGTGTCGATTGCTAATGTACTACATTGATTGACAATCAAGAAGGTGGTTAAAATTTCATTTCCAGTTAGAAGATGTTGGTTAAGAGTTTGATAGTTGAATTAAATAGGCTTGATTGGCAGATATCTAGGCTAACTAGGAGTAGTGCAAGGGCTAACTACCTTTTATGATTAGTTGTAGGTAAACTAAAAATTTGGCTACATACATGATGTAAATTTACCATCTACAAATACACTATTGATGAATTCAAACATTTGATTGTTAGGGGTCAAATTCTACAAGGAATACCAAATTTAGGTGGGAAAAAAAAATTATGCAAATTCGTTATTTGAGATGGTGAATTCATTGCTAGAAAATTCACCTCTAAGGTGGCAAATTCATTTGTTGCAAACTTAGTTACAAAAATTGGGTTTGGATATGTGGGAGATTTTTAACTTAGTTGTTCTATGGATTTACTATGAGATCGATTTAGTTAGATGATTAAATTTTAGGTATCTACACCTCTTACACTTCTTCTCTTCTCTCTCCTCAAATCCCCTTTTTGTTATGTCTACATCACCATACCTAAGTGTAGTCTTTGAATCACCTAGGGTTTTGTCCCCACTTTTGAGGGTCAACAATAGACATATTCACCATCTCCATCTCCATCTCATGTGTCACCTCCACCATAACACATTTTATTACCTTCATGCATGCCTATCATCCAAACGATGATGACTCGTCATTTAATTATGTATTCCATGAATCCTACCTCATCCCCTCTTATATCACCACTATTAGCTATATTAACACAATTCATCACCCACATGTTTGGTAACTACACCTCCACCTTTATCATTGCTTATCACCACTTAGTTCATGCCTCCCACCATGTTATTATGTTCCACTTCTACTCCTAGAATCTTAGTCTAATAATTCCTCATAATAGTAATGATATCATCTCTACAAACATCATTACAAACGACTAAATCTATTAAAACCACGTAAGAGAAACAACCTGCTATAGGGATAAACCAAGTGTTCATTTGGAAATAAATAAAGAACCCTAAGAATAAAGTTATCAATGAGATCACAAGTTTGATAAAAGAGATCAAGAAGAAAATAAGACAAGATATCATCAATCTCAAGGCCTTAGACCCTAAAGCACCCATGGTCCTATGGTCATAACTATCAAAGAGATGAAAGAAACTAATGCCATTAAAAGCATACCCTATAGAATTGAGTAGACCCATAAATGTATCAAAAGGTTACACTACCAAGCTATCCACCCTAGATCTATCAAAGGTTCATCCATTTCAAGTGGCATAACTAACAAGAAAAATATTAGTGGTTGCTATTAGATATACACAAGTAGTTGTTGATATCAAAGTATATAAGAAAAAATCCTTAGATAGTGCATAAAAAATAGCATAATTAGTAACAAACAAACATATACAAGTGGCTCAACTTTAGTAGGAGATTGAAGCATTGAAAAGGAAAGCAATAGGAAAGGATGGGTTGAAGAAACAACTAGAGGATCTAAAATGACAAAGAACAAAGCAAGAGGAGATGAAAAGCAATTGAAGTGACTAAAAGAGAAATTGACACAAGGGTAGGCTTAGCTAAAACAACAATTCAAGAAGGAAAGGCATATCTAAAGCTTTAGCTAGATTGGCTATAAGTAACTGTTTAATATAAAGATAAAGAAATTGTTGAATTGATGAAAGCCAACAAAGAACTAGGAAAGAAGGCAAAAATAATAGAACTATAGAATTTAGTTATGAAGCAATTAAAGTCTTTTTGGGACAAAATATATGTTGAAATCACATATATTGGGGCCTACTTTGACTTCATTGGATAATCAAAATCCATCTTGAATCAAAGTGACACCCTGATTTAGTAAATGGATAAGAAGCTAGATACAAGATCAAGGCACATTAAAGTGTTGCAAAAACTATCTAAAATATCCATGAAACATGTAAAGTAGCTTGGAGTATCCAAGAGAAATATTGTAGTCAAGCAACTAAAGAGTATACCTAATATACAGTGAAGACTACAAGAGTGCAAGGCCACCCATGATGCCTAAAAATACCCATGCTAGAAATAAAGAAGTATAATAAATGATAAGTGTTGGATTGCCTAATATCTTATCTCGTCAAGGGAGAATCCTTGCATTTGAGCAAATAAGTAATATCTTGAATTAGGTGAAGGAGAAAGTAGAGGAGAGTGTTACATCAAACAAGGTCATTGAATTGGAATCCTTACTAAGTAAGCTAAAAAAATTCAAAATATCAATATGAGGACCTTGTGTTAGATGCAAATATGTTGAGTGACCTGGAGCTATAAGCAGTGTAGATACCCCTAAGTTAGGTGCTTTCATGTTTATTTTTCCACAAATGAACTAAGGTGACCCACCAATTTTATAATTTTATTAAGGGTTGATCCTAATTTTGAAGACTCTCTACCCAAGGATAGAGGCAAGACTTGAGATATCCCACCGATTAAGCTTGGTGTCCCAAGAAGTTGCCATTACTGTAGTAACTTGTCTACTACCTTCAAATTTCTAGAAGTAATTGGACATGAAGAGCAAGGAAACCAAAATTTGTAGCCCTCGGAGAAACTTTGCAAATTAGCAAAAATTTGCAAAATTGATAGGAAAATAACCAAGCTTGGAAAGAGTGATTGGTCAAAATATGTGGTCACTCCTAGAGGGTGAATTGTAATTTATCTTAATTTATGAAACATTACTTTTGGATTGATGAATTACAATTTTTAGCTAAAGTAGAATAAGGATAACACATAATTCTAGGAAACCATCTAGAAAGTGATATTTTATCTTTACATGACACCAAATTGAAGTTAGAAGGCTACTAGACATATTTAGAAGTAGTAGAGAGGCTTGTAAAATTTAGAGGTGCATCATTTTGCTAAAGATGCTCCTAAATTACAAATTTTACTCGGAGTAGAAAGTATTTACCTTAGGTAACTCTTAGGTTAATATTTTGCTATATATAGGAGCTATGGGATCCATTGTGTTATCTTTTGGCCATTTGAGAAAGTCAAATCTACACTCTAGATTCCATATTGTACTCTCAAACTCATCTTGCTAATAATAGAAATATTGTGTAGGACATCTACTTATTGATTTGTCGATGCATAGTGATTATGACACTACCCTTTTGCTTTTTGTTAGTCCTTTCTTTTAATACTGCATCATATTCTTCAAGTAATTAGAGCATGCTTATGTTATTTGATTTCCTCAAGAAGCTCTAATTGATCACACACTAATATTGCATCTAATTTACATTTATTGCATCCCTTTTCTTTTATATTTACGCTTATGAACTTAGATTATTTTAGGTTAGCATAGTTAATGGAGAGCCTACCTAAATCTTGAGGATGAAAATAATACAATTTATCTCCTTCCAATTGTTGAGATGAGATTGTGCATGAATGTAACCAGATGGTTTTGTGTTCAACAACAATTATAATTAGAGCATATAAACTAGTATGAATCCAATTTTAATATTCTATTTTTTCCTTCAAAAAATATGAACAACCCAGTTACTTATTACTTCTAGCAATTTTATCAAATTGTTGCAATACATACTTAAGCTCCCGTAAAAGAAATAACTAGATATTCTCACATATTCTAAATATTTTTTAACATGTCCTTTCGTTCCTCACTTTATAATTTTATTTCTTAGATTAAAATAAATCTAGTATTATAAAAACCTATCGATTCCTTTATAACTCTTTTGTTAAGGGTCTTATTCATACCATGAATATGCAAAGATGTCATATTTATCATCACTTTTTGTTGTTATTTGTGGTATTAGCTCCACTTACTTTATTTTCTTAATCAATTATATGGTATTGAAATGGGTCCCACTTGTATTATATTTTGATCACATAGTGGTATTTCAACAACTTGATAAGAAATCATGTATCACTTGGCTAGATTCAAACTTAGGTCTCCTCCTTGAATGTTGAGGAATATAACCAATTGAGTTAATACCATTTGATGTATATTTTATTTATTTTTAAGTAGGGTTTTGAAAGGGTTTTCCTTTACCTTTTACATCAACTTAGTTACATTGAGCTATTTGGTACCGTCGATATTTGAATCTTGGTGTGGGCTACATCAATTAGTTATCCCAACCGTTGAACTAAAGACTCGTTGGCACCATTTGATGTATTAGCTCCACTTATTGTTAACAATTATGATATTTATTTTTAGTTTCCCAAATCAATATCCCTTTGAGTTCATTTTTCTCTTTATGCTTGCTTTGAGGGTCTTCCTCTCCTTTTTTAAATTCTAAATAGTTCTTTCATCCTCCTCAATTGCTTCCATTTTTTTAGACTGTTCATAATGTGACTTATCATCTATAGATTTATATTGCCCTAAAGAACTTGAAGTGCAAGGACAACCTCAAAAATAATTTATTCTTTATGATTCCTTTGAAACCCTAAAATCCAAGTGTCATTGTCCATAATATTTTCCTTCTTATGCCACTATTAGTAATGGATATCCTTCAAACTAATTTTATTACAATTCCCTTGAAACATTTAAACTTTATAGTACTTTCTTTTTTAATTTAAGGAGATGGTTTTTCTATTACTCGAGGAAAATGGAGATGATTTATCTAGATTACATTTGACCTCTTCCACCTTCTTCTTGTTAAAATTTACCTCAATATTTTCCTTTGTTTCTTTAATTCCTTCTAAATATGAACTTGTACAATACCTCATCCTTGTATTATCTTTTCTAATGTTAGCAAATGAATTGTGAAGGCCTTCACCATTTGTCAAGGGAAAGGGGTTTTCTTTACCATAGTTTTGTTAGGTTGTGGAGTCTGATTTCGGTTAAATATCGATAAAACAATTCTTTGTTCCCTAACGGGATTGTAGATGACCAGTCCCAAACCAGAGGCGAAAAAAAGGAAAAAGAAAAGTTAATTTTAGGATTGGCTAAAATTAAGCTTTTTCTAATTGTAAAAGGAAAAAGAAAAGTTAATTTTAGGATTGGCTAAAATTAAGCTTTTTCTAATTGTAAAAGGAAAAAGGAAAAGTTAATTTTAGGATTGGCTAAAATTAAGCTTTTTCTAATTGTAAACTTTCTAAGTTTGAATTAGGCCTTAAGTGGGGATTGGGTTAATTATAGGATGCTTGTTTTAGCATGTGTGGTTGGGGCTTTTTCTTATAAATATGTAATCTCTCCATTAGTGAGGATAGATTGGTAGAATTGGAGAATTCTCATTGATTGGTGGCTCTTAACTAGCATCAAGTCATAGGAGATTCTTGGAGGTGAGAGTTCTTGGTCTGTGAAAGGAGAAAGAAGGAAGAGAAGTTGTGTGAGAATACTTGTGTATTCAGAGAGGAGGTTGCAACTGTTGTGTTGCAGGATTGTTCTCTTTGGGTGGTTTGTATTGGTTTAATACAAGGATCATATATCTTGGTGGATGTAGCCCACATCGGGTGAACCACGTTACATCTTGTGTTCCTCTTGTCTTTCAAGGTTTCTTTTATTGTTTTAATAAGTTTTTATTTTTATTATTATAAGGATTTGCTTTCAAATTTTATTTTATATAGTAGATCCTAACAACTGGTATCAGAGCCAATTTTTTTGTTGGGTACTCGACAGAAGGGTTTCTAGATCGAGTGGGAGCAATGGTGAAAGATTTGAAGTTTAGGGTGGAAAATTTTAATGGCCAAAATTTTCAACTCTAGAAAATGCAGATAGAAGATTCTCTCTATCAGAAGGACCTTTATCTACCTCTAGAAGGTAAGACAAAAAAAACCAACTACAATGTCTTATGATGAGTGGGATCTCTTAGATAGGAAGGAATTGGGTACTATCCGGTTATGCCTTGCAGCTTCGATGACATTCAATATTTCAGAGGAGAAGACTACGAAGGATTTTATGGGCACATTGAAAATGTTGTATGAAAATCCTTCAGCCTCAAATACTTTTTTTAAATAAACATCTTTATAATTTGTGAATGTCAGAAGGTGGATCTATTGCAAGTCACTTGAATGATTTCAATATGGTTGTAAGTCATATATCCTCGGTTAAAATTAAAATAGAGGAAGAGATGAGAGCCATTCTATTCTTGTGCTCATTGCCAGAAAGCTAGGAGAGCTTGGTTATGGCAATTAGCAATTATGTTTCTAGTACTCTTGCTTTTGATGATGTGGTTGGTGCAGTCCTTAGTGATGAGATGCAATGGAAGAGCACGGGTGAATCATTATCTGGTGTGGCTTTGACTATCAAGGGAAAATAGAGGACGAGAGGAATGAGTTTGGGGAACCATGAAGAGCAAAGTGGATCCAAGTCCAAGGGAAATATGAAGTGCTGACATTGCGGCAAGAAGGGGCATCTGAAGAAAGATTGTTGGTCTCGAAATGGAGATGGAGGAGGAGGTCAAGAAGCAAACGTAGTAGGTGAAGTGTTACAAGAGGCCTTGATACTCTCTTATGATGAAAAATATTGTATTGATCTTGACTGCAAAAGACTAAAGACTGGCCAAGCAGTTGGAGCAATGAGAAACAAGCATGCCTAGGGGGATAGACATGGCACTGATCTTAATGCATAATTTCGATATGGATCACATGATGCGGTTGTGGCAAGTTGCATTGTGTGTGAGCATGCTATGGGGGCAGAGATGGTATGTGGATCTTGTCACGATGGTTGATGAGGCCCAAAAATGCCTCATTATTGCACAATGTTTAACTACCATATGATAAGTTAATTGCCAAATAGTTGACTAAAATATACTATTTGTTAAGTGTTTACATGATTTTATGTTAGGAATACTATGTCTCTGTTTTTGACTATTTTCAGCATTTTGTGACTGATTTTGCTTGATTAAGTAACAAGTAAGAACATGCATTTCAATTAACCAAATGTGGTATGTTGATATCCATTAACTTCTTAATGGTTTTTGAATGTTTTCCTGCCCTTCAATTTGTTTCAAATCCACATTGAAGCCAAAAGTTTAGGACTATCATAAATCTGAAAATCTAAAAAAATAGCCATATAAAAATCAACAAGCTGTTACTTTATAGGGACACCTTGAAGTTGTCAAGCAAAGCATGAGGATATGGATAGAATGATTTCAGAAGGACTACAAAAAACATCTGACTTATTTAGAAGCATTCCCACATGGTCTAAATAGGCAACAACAGGGTATAACAAAGCAGGGGCAATTGTGCAAGATCTGTTGCACTATTTCAAAGATAGTTACTTGGTGAATGAAGTGTCTAAATTCAGTAGCAACTTGATGTACTCCTTCATGTTGATATTTAAATAATTTTTCCATGTTCTAATTTGTTTGAATTTGTAAGAAATGCCAATATTTTACAACCGTGCAATGTAACCGAAAAATGTAGTAATTTACCATGTAAATTCCAAAGAAGCTACCAATGAATGGCAAGGCATGGAATTCACACATGGAGAGGAATGAAAGCTATTGCAATTTGATCCTGAGGGCTAATCCACTTGAGAAATGCAGCTAAAATCATTTTAAGAGCACACAATTGTTCATTATGAAGATCTTCGAAATGAACAAGACATCTTCGGAATGAGAAATACAGTCTCTTCGGAATGAGCCACTTATCTTCGAAATGAGAACAGAAAAGTGCTTTTTGACTTTTTGACTATTTTTGACGGTGGAAAAAGGGAAAGAAGGTTGAAAATATTAAAGAAAAATATCTCCCATATGACTTTGTCGTCCTTGTCGTCCAAAGCCACCATTCATGGAAAAGATCAATTTTGATTCTCTTCTAGGATAAACCCAGAAAAACTGCAGCATAATAGAAAGTTGTTTGCAAGATAGAAATGGCATATTCTGAAGTGGAGAAAGATGTGTGAGATATTTCTAGACTTCTCTCACGTACTCCCACCACTCGAAGATGCTTTCTAAGGGCCAATGACTACTACCGCAACACAAACCGTCCGGATTTGCATTTATTTCAGATCCAAAATTATTGGAAAATCATTGTAAAGCAGCACATAGGCTGATTTGAGAATGGGATATGTTGTAAATATTTATATAAATAACATAGCTCCCTCCTTGGTTGAGCCAGTTAGGAATTAGAATAGAGGAGAGTTTTCAATAGTAGCAATTAGGACTATACAACAATTTTCTGTAACAGTTTTCAGTATGTTCTGTCATCAATAAAAGTGCAGCTATTTTATCATTTTCTATTATGAGTGTTAACTAGTTAAGGAGTGCTTTTCACCTCCTTCTAGATCAGGATGTATGGGCCCAATTTCAGATCTAGAAGGAGGGATTTTATGGCAGGTTTTAATCAGTAATTTTGCTCGCATGTAATTAATAGATTGCTTGCCAGATTTCATTTTCTTGTTTTTATTCTGTATTATGTGATATATGTTTTTTATTATGTTTGTGTACAACATTTGTGTGTATGTCAGCTGACAAATTATATTACGTATTTTTCCTTTGCTTTCCATGTTTTCCCTGCTTTCTATTTTAGCAACTTTCCATTTTCAGCATATTTCATTTTGTTGTCAATTCCTGTAGTAGAAGCTTGACGACCTTTTGTGGCAGGGCATTGACAGGTGTTTTTAGAATAAGTTTCATTTACAAGCATCACTTCCATTCTACAAGAGTAAAATAGATTTCAATTTTGCAAGTGTAATTTAGAATTTCATTTCAGCAACATTTCAATTTAGCAATTTCAATTCTGTCATTTCAATTCTGCAAAAGTAGATTAGATTTCAATTTAGCAATTTCAATTCATGTAATTGTAGTTAATTGTTAAATTTTGCAATTTAGATTTAGTTTTCAATTCCTGTAATTTATTTCAATTTCCATTCTTCAGACTAGGTTTAGTGTAACACCAAAAGGCTAAACCAAAATTTGCTTCATCAATAAATGCTTCAAATATGAATGCCTAAATTGTACTCTGCCCTAGCCTTCTATCGTAGACAGCCTTGGACACCACCCTAGATTGATAAATCATTGAGATTAAATGATGAGACTCAACGACACTCATCAATGGTGATGGTTGAATCATCATGATGCATGGGCGATCGTGGAGATGTTGAAGTATCACAGATTTGTGATAGGTAGATTGTGTGTTGCTTGTTGATCACAGGAAAAGTGTGTGGATGACACAAGTGATGGTTCAAAGCATGGTTACAACAATATGGAGGAGTTGACATTCCTTGTTTGGCTTGAAGATGTTCTTTGGTGGATGCAACACCGATAGAGTTGTTGTGGATTAGTCTCCAAGTGGGATATTATTAGGTTGTGGAGTCTGATTTTGGCTAAATATTGATAAATCAATTCTTTGTTCCCTAACCAGATTGTAGATGACCAATATTGAACCAGAGGCAGAAAAATGAAAAATGAAAAGTTAATTTTAGGATTGGCTAAAATTAAGCTTTTTCTAATTGTAAAAAGAAAAAGAAAAGTTAATTTTAGGATTGGCTAAAATTAAGCTTTTTCTAATTGTAAAAGGAAAAAGGAAAAGTTAATTTTAGGATTGGCTAAAATTAATATTTTTCTAATTGTAAACTTTCTAAGTTTGAATTAGGCCTTAAGTGGGGATTGGGTTAATTATAGGATGTTTGTTTTAGCATGTGTGGTTGGGGCTTTTTCTTATAAATATGTAATCTTTCCATTAGTGAGGATAGATTCGTATAATTGGAGAATTCTCATTTATTGGTGGCTCTTAAATATCATCAAGTCATAGGAGATTCTTGGAGGTGAGTCTTCTTAGTCCGTGAAATGAGAAAGAAGGAAGAGAAGTTGTGTGAGAATACTTGTGTATTCGAAGAGGAGGTTGCAACTGTTGTGTTGCAGGATTGTTCCCTTTGGGTGGTTTGTATTGGTTTAATACAAGGATCAGATATCTTGGTGGATGTAGCCCACATCGGGTGAACCACGTTACATCTTGTGTTCCTCTTGTCTTGCATGGTTTCTTTTGTTGTTCTAATAAGTTTTCATTTTTATTATTAGAAGGGTTTGCTCTCAAGTTTTATTTTATATAGTAGATCCTAACAATTTTTTGGAGTGAAAAATTCTTGATCTAAGCGAGGTTCAACACCAATATAACTTCATTGGTTCATCTTGAAGTTTATCTCAAGAACAAAACTTTGCATTTCATTTTGGATCATTTTTATTTTGCAATTTTTTGTTGTGTTTAGTCTCATAACATTTGTGGCATTGAAATGCAGTTCTTTCATAATCCACTTGTTGATCTTGTTCTCTTGATTCAAATTTAAAATTAATGGATTTTAACAAAGGTATGAAATATCCATGGCAATGCACATTCAAGTATATACAACATGCTTTTGCTCCTAAGTAGTAAGCCCCTCTTGGATGACCTACCTTATAGTATTATCAATATTCTTCAAGACCTCTTTATTGATAAGTTGGTATAGAAGTCCTTAAATGCAAGATATCTCTCCCCCAAAACCGTGTGCTACTATACATTATTTTATCCTCGATTTTGAGAAAAAAAACTTTTAAAAAAATCAAGGAATAAATTGAACTCAAACTCAACTTTCATTTAATCCATTTTTGAATCTCTAAACAAATAGTATCCATTGTCCTTAATATTATCCCTCTATTTTCATGATCCATTATATAATATTCTTTATTATCTCATGTTTGATGATCACTTTAATTTTCATTTTTGGTGGAACATTTGCTACACTTACTTTTGTCCCTAACTAAGGCATCCTTACTTCTATCTAAGGTTGTCATAAGTAAAGTAACTTTGTTTCCTTTCTAACTAGCATTTTCTCGACAAAATTGTTCATTCTTTAAATTTTTCCAAAGATTTGGAACAAACACTCTAAGACATGTTTGACTTCTTACTTACACTTACTCCCTTGACACACACACACATATATATATATATTTCAATGAGGGGTCCCGATCTCCTCATACTGAGTGGCGTTTGATCCTTTAACCTCTCAAAGAGAGGCCAAATCTCTTACCACTGCAGTAAGCTTGCAACTTAAAATAAATATTCATTTTATTTGATTGGATTTTAAGACATTTAAAGTTGTGTCGATAACCTTGTCAATATTAAAAGGGGATGACCCTAGACTATTACAACACCATGATTTTTTTTGTTTTTTTAAATAGGATTTTGAAAGAGTTAACATTTTCCTTTTACATCGATATTAAGCTATTTGGTGCCATCGAGATTTGAATCTTGGTGTGAGCTACATCAAGTATTTGTCCAAATCGTTGAACCAAAAACCCATTGGTTTGACAAATATATTATTTGTTAATTATAGAATATTTAATTATCCCATTAAAAATTATTATATACTAAAAATCATGTAATTTAATTGACTAACTAAAAAATTTAAAATTAACTATTTAAGCAAAATCAATTAAAATATTTTATTATTTAATTTTACCTTAATTAATTCACTTTGGAATTTTTAAATTGGTTAATTGAAAGAATAAGATGTAATAAAAATAATCAAAATTATATTTTTCAATTAAGAAGGAGACCTAAGTTTAAACCTATATAATTGCTAATCTATTGTGATTATTATTATCATTATTATTCATTTGATTTTACGTGGTGGAATCCATAGCTGCCACAATGCTCGAGCATGCTATCTGTCTTTTATGACGGCATCGAAAACCGTCACACAGCGCAATCCGTCCCTATAACCACCATGCCACAATCATTTTAAATTTTTTAAGCCACACCTATTGTAATTATTATATAACCACCATGCCACAATCATTTTAAATCTTTTAAGCCACATCTATTGTAATTATTATGTAAAAGGGATGGGAACACTTTAATTCCATATTACCTATTAAAAAAATAATAATAATAGAATCTCTTGTTATTTTTAAATTCATAAGAAAGAGAATTATTGCTTAAAAAAAAAAGTTTGTTATCAAATCAATAAGAAAGAAAATGTTTATTTATGGTCCAACATACCATAAACCATATGAGATAATATCTTATTTGCAAATCATAAATCATGTAATAAATCAGATGATGTTTTTTCATACAAACCATAAGCCATATAAAATCATCCAAGGATATATTATAACAACTAGTTCAAAGCCAACAGATCTTTGATTTAATGATGAAACAAATAGTTGTTATAACCCAAACCAAAATTCAAGATTTAATCCTTAACACCAAATAATTTAATACAACTAAATTAAATAATCCTTTTAAAACCTTACCAATAAAAATACAAACTGACTTAACTGACATTTGCACTGCTATAGTTGCACGCTCTGATCCAACAGATCTCTACCTAGATTCTACGAAGTTTATATACACACGGAACTATAAACAAATAAGAAAATGAAATATCAATCAATTCAAAACTTCCTCATATTAGAAGCAGGTAAAGACTGTAAAATAGTATTAAGGACAATAAATGAGTGGCTAGCCGAATGAGCCGAAGCCAACATACGCATTAAAGGCGGAAACAAAAACAACACGAACAAGTTTGACACGTAATAATCTTTTTTGTGTAAAAGGAGGCGATGATTTAGATTGCTTTTCCAATAATTTTGAGTTGCAAGACACCAAACTTTAGGAGATGCATAATCCAACAGGAAAAAAGTACGTAAGCAATTATATATATATTTAATTTAATTATTTTATAATTTAAAAAACAATCGTAGAGGCACACAACATCTTTGCCACCATCCTCCAATAAAAATTTACGTTTAAATTCAAACTATTGTGCGATTTTTCATGTTCAAACGACCCTAAGAAACGGAGAAGAAAAAAAAAAAAAAAAAAAGTCCAAGCGTGCATGCCACTGTCTACTTAAAAGGGGCGCGGTGGTTCAAAAGCACTGTGAGGAAGCAATGGCGTCCACGTCGGTCACGGTGGTTCAAAAGCACTGTGAGGAAGCAATGGCGTCCACGGAGGTCACGGTGGTGGAGGAGTGCAGAGAGGCGCTCAAGGTATACAGCGACGGAAGCATATGGCGCTCCGACCAGCCCAGCTTTCCCCATCCCTATGAGGACGACGGCCGCGTGCTCTGGAAAGACGTCATATTCGATCCTGTCCTAGGTCTGGAACTCCGTCTCTACATCCCCGCCGCCGCCGCCGAGGCAGAATCGAGCCTTCTGCCTATTTTCGTCTACTTTCACGGCGGGGGTTACTGCATCGGGTCTCGAACATGGGGTAACTTCCACAACTGCTGCCTGCGCCTGGCGCTGGCCCTGAACGCCGTCGTGGTGGCGCCAGATTACCGCTTGGCACCGGAGAACCGGTTACCGGCGTCGCTGGACGACGGCTTCAACGCGATCCGCTGGATTCGAGCGCAGGCGGAGTCGCCCACAGAGCCCTGGCTTGCACATCGCGCCGACTTCGGCAGAATCTACGTGTCCGGCGAGAGCGCCGGCGGCGGCATCGCCTACCACGTGTCGATGCGCGCACCGTCCGAGAGCTGGGGTCGCATGAAGATCAAGGGCTACGTGCTGCTAATGCCCTTCTTCTGGGGAGAGCAGCACAAGCCTTCAGAGGCCACGTGTCCCCCGGATGTGTTTCTGAACCTGGAGCTTAACAACACTGAAGCAGAGCACTGAAGATACTGAAGCAGGACTGAAGCAGAGCCGATAGAACGAAGAATATTTGAACTGTACACTCCAGACAAGAAATATCAGCACAAAAAAAAATTAAAGGGTTTGCGGCAAAGGGTTTTTGCGAGCAAGGAGGGTTTGCGGTGGAGTATTGTATTAAACATCTATTTCATCGGGTAAGCATATTTTTTTGTCCTCTTTCGATTTATAAAACAATTTAAGTAGGTAGGAGAAATACATTCGTTATAGGGGTTTGCGGCGACAAGGTTTTATTATCAGCAAGGGTTTGCGACGAGAGGGTTTGCGAGCAAGAGGGTTTTATTACACATTTATTTCAACGGATCAATAGTACGAGAGGGTTCGGCTATAAAGGGTTTGAAAATGGAAGAAGGGAAGCAACAATTGCAAGAACCAATATATGTCAATGAGAAACAGTATTGGAGGATATTAAGGCGTCGACAAGCTCGAGCAAGGGCAACAACAATGAAAAGGGCATATCAAAAAATAAAAATAAAAAATATTCTACCACATAAACAGGTGGAGAATAAGGAACAATCAAAGGCAAATCACCAAAATGAGTTTTCGAGATGAGGAAGAAACTTACAGTCACACAACTACACCACTCATGTGGGCACCAAGACTTTGTGTGCAAGAGCTAATGAAGATGAAAGAGAAACTTGAAAGCATGGAAAGGAGGGAGAAATTAAGAGAAACTAAATCAGATGAGGTTATAAACACCATTCGAAGGCTGGAAAAAGAAAACAGCCAACTCAAGGAGCAAGTGTCAAAGCTACAAAACCTTGCAAACATGGGTCAACGTGAATGGCATGTCCTCAAACAAGCCATCCATCCCCCAATCAATGATGCAATAGAGGTGGAAAAAACAAATGCAAATCAAATAAAAGAGGTAAAGAAAACACTCCAAAACATTGAAACAAGAGAAAATGAGCTACGAAATGAATTAGCAAAGACAAAGACATGGTCTCAAGTAGTAAAAGAACCAGTCAATCAACAAAAAGAGTTGATAGAGAAGCAAGTAAAAATTCAAATAACGGAAGAGAAAGAAAGACATGAGAAGTTAACAAATATAATCATCAAAGGGTTGAAAGATTATGGGGACGGGGAAGACACAAATCGTTTAACCGGGAACTTCTTGTCGGATCGATTACAATGGAAGGGTCGGATAAAAAAAGTAAGCGGAATTGGCGAGTGAGAGAAGGAGGCGAGAGATAGACATATTCGGGTCACATTGATGAGCTACGAGGATAAAATAAGGTTACTTAGAAACGGAGGCATCTTTGAGAGGGTCACAATTTTATTTAGATGATGACCTAACATTTTTACGAGCGAGGAAGAAAGAAATAAGGAATGGGAAAAGGTGAGGGCGACAAGGAATGAAGGGAAACGAGGCATATTTAAGAAATGGAAAGGCATACATCACATCTAAACAAATCCAAAATAAATAAGGAGTATGGCCCGCTGGGAACATCTTACAATGGTAAGTTGGAGCTGTAGAGGTTTCCCTTGGAGAAGAGGACCCGGGTTAGGGCCCATTGCTAGAGACAAAGATATAATCATATTGACGAAAACACATGAACACGATGGATGTAGGACTCCAGAATTTGTGGGATACAAAAAAATAGCGAGTATGGAATAAAGCGGCGAGAAAATGGCAAAGGGCATGGGGGTATTATGGTTTTAATAAAAGAGGAATGGGATAGGGTCATTAAAATTGAAAAACAAGATGAAAACAAACGAGTACATTTGGATAAAGATCCTAGAAAATAAGTCAGTTATTAGTATAGCGACATGTTATTTTGCTCCCAAGAATTATAAATTCTATAAGAAACATGACCTTAACGGAGAAGACCCATACTCCTCCCTAAAAAGAGACATTTCAATATACAGTAAGTTGGGGGATATTATATTAATTGGAGATTTCAATGCAAGGACAACAAATAAGCAAGCTAACATTCTAGAAGGTAACGAATATATTGAGATTAATCCTCTTTGGATGCCAGAAGAGGAAAATCAACAGTGGACCAGGACTTCAGAAGATGAGCATGGGGCTATCACGCAATATGGAGAAGAGTTGTTAGGTCTTTGCGACATATACAATTTGATTATTTGCAATGGGATGAACAAATGGAAAAATTCGGGAAAGTATACATGCAAAACATATAAGGGACAAAGTGTAATAGACTATGTAATATGCTCACAGAATTACATACCAAAAATAGAGGAGCTAGAAGTGGAAGATTCTCCGAGTGGAACTTAAGTCGAGATCACAACCCAATTGTTATGAAACTTCGAATGCATGGAGACAAACCAAGGGAAAAACACTTGCAAGGCAATCAAAATAAATATCCTCACAAGGGAAACATTCTCTTAACGAGATGAAAATCGGCAAAATTTTAGAAGCGGTATTAAATAATAAGTTACGGGAAAGGGAAGAACTACATCACAGTAGTAGAGATTACAGTAAGAGTGAATGGTTAATGCAAGTTATTCAAGAAGCTCTAAACAAATGCAAGAGAGCTAAACCTAAAAAGAAAGAAAGGAATAGCTTCCCAACCAACCCATGGTTCGATGAAGATTGCAAAAAAATGCGAAGATTACTAAAGGAACCAACGGGTAAAACAAGAGCAAACAAAAAAGCATATGAGAAAGCTGGTAAGGGCAAAAAAAGAAGAATACACTAAAACAAGGAGGGAAGAATTGATTTATTTAGGGAAGCATGAACCAAAGAAATTTTGGAAGGAACTAAGCGTGAAAAGGATGCAAGCTGAAAATAACATAACGAGTTAATCGAGTGGTTGGAGTATTCAAAACAAGCTGTATCGAGCGTAGTAACCAGCGGGAGACACCACCTACTATCATTGTCAAGAAAGAACTTTTCACAATTGAAGACATTATTCAAGGGATAAAAAAGTTAGCAAGCTGGAAAAGCCCGTGACATAGACAATCTTCAAGCAGAGCATATAAAATGGGGGGTAGATATCTTGGCACCGCAAATCAAAGAAATTTTCAATGAGGTCATACAAAATGGCTTCCCTACTGAGTGGACAACTAGCTTGACCATTCCTTTGTTTAAAAGTGGAGATGTAAATAATCCCTCAAACTATCGAACTATCATGATCAACCCTCTCTTTGCAAAGTTGTTTGGGAGTATGATAGAGCGTAGGATCGACATATGGGCGAGAAGAAAAGGGAAAGAGAACAAAGGGGCAAGCGGGTTTTAGGCCCAAACACTCAACTATTGATCATCTGTATCACGCTCGGACACATAGTGGAAAAAATATGGGACAAAAAAGAGGAGGCTTTTTGTTGTTTTGTAGACTTCAAAAAGGCATTTGACACGGTGCCTAGGAAAAAATTATGGAGCGAGAATGGAAGAGCTAGAGGTTCCAATTCACTACGAGGCAGCGAGTTCACGAGACTATATGAGCATGTAAAAGCTAGAATCGGAACACGGGAAGGGTTATCCGAATGTTTTGGTAGTGACATAGGTGTCAAACAAGGTTGCCCTCTATCTCCAGCCTTATTTGGGTTGTACATTGACAAGTTAGAAGAATGGATAAACAAATTTGGGGGAGAGGGTGTGCATTTAGCCAAATATGTGGTAAAACTCCTCATGTATGCAAGATGATGTAATTCTTGTGGCCAAAACAGCCAAAGATCTAGAAGATCACCTTCAAGCTCTAGAACTCTTTTGTAAAGAAGTTGGGATGCGAGGTGAACACGAGCAAAACAAAAATTATGATTTTTTCAGCAAAAAGAAGAAGCAACAACTCAAATTTCGGTTTGCGGGAGAACCGCTTGATGTAGTAGTAGAATACAAATACACAGGCATAGACTTTCATGACAAACTTAATTGGAATACATGTAGGATGAAAAGAACTCAAAGTGGGTGGAGAGCACTATATGCACTTCAAAACGGGTGTAGGAATGCCGAGTTGTGGGATTGGAAGACCACCAAGGTCTTATTTGGCCTACTTGTTACACGGTTACGTTGTATGGTTGCGAGGTGTGGGCTAGTGGCACAACAAATGCAAAATGGAGGCAAATAGAAAGGATTCAAAAATATCTAATCACAAACTTTCTCAAAATTAAGGCCACAACCCCTTATGAAATTATTCTAGTTGAAACTGGAATGTTCCCTTTAGAAGCAATTGCTATGACCAAGTTGTTATGTTACTTGAAAAAAACAGAAAACATGACAAATGATAGATGGCCTAGAGCGATTAGGGACGAAGAGTTACATAGGCGAAAGAATACGTGGATGAAACAAAATCGAAAATGGATGAAACGTTGGGAAATCAACATAAATGAATGCCCAAATGTCAACAAAGACATTAAAAATTATGTGAATGAAAAGTTCGGAAGTGGAATGTGGAAAAATGCAAGCGAGGAAAAGACAATATTATATTGCAAATTTTAACCCAACGTATGACCACAAGGAAAAAAGCGTATATAGGCGCTGAAATCAAGTGGAAGGAAAAAATACTCATTGCTCGAGATAAGGACTAGCTCTCATAGGCTTAGATGTGAAACGGGGAGATGGACAACGCCCAAAGAACAATGGGAAGAAAGGATATGTACTCTATGCGGCACGGGGGCAGTAGAGACAGGAGGAACACTTCATCTATAAATGCCCGAGTTTTTCGGATATCCGTGACAAATACAAAGAAACACTTGGGAACGAGTTTATTACAGATTTATTTGAAGACAGAAAAATAAAAAAAGTTGGAGAATTGCTAACACAAATTGGCAGAAGGAACAACCTTCTCAAAGATATTAAAGATCATATGATATGATTTGAGTAATTGTACTTCCATATTTGAGGTCCCATAGACCATATTTGGGTCTCGCGGACGTAATTAAAATCTTTCATTCATTCAACAGGTATTGGAAGCTGTCGTTACCCATGGGGGCTAACCGCGACCATCCTTTTTCCAACCCGTTCGGCCCTGGTGCGCCGTCTCTCGCCGATGTGAAGCTTCCGCCGGTGCTTGTCGTTGCCGGCGGAAGCGATATCCTCCGCGACAGGGATATCGAGTACGCAGAGAAGCTTAAGGAGTACGGCAAGGAAGTTTACTTGGCTATGTACGAGGGCCAAGAGCATGGATTCTTCGCCTTCAATCCCCATTCCGAGGCCTCCCGTGGTCTCATGGACCGTATCCTTACCTTCATCCAATCTCCCCCATAAACGAACGACTGGTGCTTCAAAACGGCACGCCAGTGGTTTCATGTTAGCTTTTGGTCTCATGTTTTCCTATGCCATAAACGTATGGCTTATATGCAGGTCCGCAAGGTTGTAAATTGGTGGACCAAGACGGCAAGTTGTTCAATTTTAAGCGTAATTTGATAATGTAGAATACTGCAAAAATTGGCAAGTCAAGAGCTAAAGTTATTTTTTTCAATGACTTTATTTTTATGAATAGAAGAACTTGTACAAAAGACACCAAGAATATTTTTAAAAAGTTATGTTTTATGTTAAATTTTTATATTCTAAATGAATGAAAGAAAGAAAGATTTTAATTACGCCCACGAGACCCAAATATGGTCTATGGGACCTCAAATATGGAAGTACAATTACTCAAATCATATCATATGATCTTTATTATTTTTGAGAAGGTTGTTCCTTCTCCTGCTGATTTGTGTTAGCAATTCTTCAACTTTTTTTATTTTACTATCTTCAAATAAATCTGTAATAAACTCGTTCCCAAGTGTTTCTTTGTATTTCCCAAGCAAAAAGCCTCCTCTTTTTTGTCCCATATTTTTTCCACTGTGTCTGAGCGTGATACAGTGATCAATAGTTGAGTGCTTGGGCCTAAAACCTGCTTGCCCCTTTGCTCTCTTTCCCTTTTCTTCTGCCCATATGCTGATCCACGCTCTATAATACTCCCAAACAACTTTGCAAAGAGAGGGTTGATCATGATAGTTCGATAATTTGAGGGATTATTTACATCTCCACTTTTAAACAAAGGAATGGTCAAGCTAGTTGTCCATTCAGTAGGGAAGCCATTTTGTATGACCTCATTGAAAATTTCTTTGATTTGCGGTGCCAAGATATCTACCCCCCATTTTATATGCTCTCCTTGAAGATTTTCTATGTCACGGGCTTTTCCAGTTGCTAACTTTTTTATCCCTTGAATAATGTCTTCAATTGTGAAAAGTTATTTCTTGACAATGATAGTAGGGGGTGTCTCCTGCTGGTTACTACACTGATACAATTATTTTGAATACTCAAACCACTGATTAACTGTTATGTTATTTTCAGTTTGCATCCTTTTCACGCTTAGTTCCTTCCAAAATTTCTTTGGTTCATGCTTCCCTAAATAAATCAATTCTTCCCTCCTTGTTTTAGTGTATTCTTCTTTTTTTGCCCTTACCAGTTTCTCATATGCTTTTTTGTTTGCTCTTGTTTTACCCGTTGGTTCATTTAGTAATCTTCGCATTTTTTTGCAATCTTCATCGAACCATGGGTTGGTTGGGAAGCTATTCCTTTCTTTCTTTTGAGGTTTAGCTCTTTTGCATTTGTTTAGAACTTCTTGAATAACTTGCATTAACCATTCACTCTTACTGTAATCTCTACTACTGTGATGTAGTTCTTCCCTTTCCTGTAACTTATTATTTAATACTGCTCTAAAATTTTTCCGATTTTCATATGTTAAGAGAATGTTTCCCTTGTGAGGATATTTATTTTGATTGCCTTGCAAGTGTTTTTCCTTTGGTTTGTCTCCATGCATTCGAAGTTTCATAACAATTGGGTTGTGATCTGACTTAAGTTCCACCTGGAGAATCTTCCACTTCTAGCTCCTCTATTTTTGGTATGTAATTATGTGAGCATATTACATAGTCTATTACACTTTGTCCCTTATATGTTTTGCATGTATACTTTCCTGAATTTTTCCATTTGTTCATCTCATTGCAAATAATCAAATTGTATATGTTGCAAAGACCTAACAACTCTTCTCCATATTGCGTGATAGCCCCATGCTCATCTTCTGAAGTCCTGGTCCATCGTTGATTTTCCTCTTATGGCATCCAAAGAGGATTAATCTCAATATATTCGTTACCTTCTAGAATGTTAGCTTGCTTATTTGCTGTCCTTGCATTGAAATCTCCAATTAATATAATATCCCCCAACTTACTGTATATTGAAATGTCTCTTTTTAGGGAGGAGTATGGGTCTTTCTCGTTAAGGTCATGTTTCTTATAGAATTTAGAATTCTTGGGAGCAAAATAACATGCTGCTATGCTAATAACTTACTTATTTTCTAGGATCTTTATCCAAGTGTACTGTTTGTTTTCATCTTGTTTTTCAATTTTAATGACCCTATCCCATTCCTCTTTTATTAAAACCATAATACCCCCATGCCCTTTGCCATTTTCTCGTTGCTTTATTCCATATTGCTATTTTTTTGTATCCCACAAATTTTGGAGTCCTACATCCATCGTGTTCATGTGTTTGTCAATATGATTATATCTTTGTCTCTAGCAATGGGCCCTAACCCGGGTCCTCTTCTCCAAGGGAAACCTCTACAGTTCCAACTTACCATTGTAAGATGTTCCGCGTGGGCCATACTCCCTATTTATTTTGGATTTGTTTAGATGTGATGTATGCCTTTCCATTTCTTAAATATGCTTGTTTCCCTTCATTCCTTGCTGGCCTCACCTTTTCCCATTCCTTATTTCTTTCTTCCTGCTGTAAAAATGTTAGGTCATCATCTAAATAAAATTGTGACCCTTTCAGCATGCCTCTATTTTTAAGTAACCTTATTTTATCCTCGTAGCTCATCAATGTGAACCGAATATGTCTATATCTACCTCCTTCTCTCAGCCTGCCAATTCTGCTTACTTTTTTTATCCGACCCTTCCATTGTAATCGATCCGACAAGAAGTTCCCGGTTAAACGATTTGTGTCTTCCCCGTCCCCATAATCTTTCAACCCTTTGATGATTATATTTGTTAACTTCTCATGTCTTTCTTTCTCTTCTGTTATTTGAATTTTTACTTGCTTCTCTATCAACTCTTTTTGTTGATTGACTGGTTCTTTTACTACTTGAGACCATGTCTTTGTCTTTTCTAAATCATTTCGTAGCTCATTTTCTCTTGTTTCAATGTTTTGGAGTGTTTTCTGTACCTCTTTTATTTGATTTGCATTTGTTTTTTCCACCTATATTGCATCATTGATTGGGGGATGGATGGCTTGTTTGAGGACATGCCATTCACGTTGACCCATGTTTGCAAGGTTTTGTAGCTTTGACACTTGCTCCTTGAGTTGGTTGTTTTCTTTTTCCAACCTCTCCGAATGGTGTTTATAACCTCATCTGATTTAGTTTCTCTTAATTTCTCCCTCCTTTCCATGCTTTCAAGTTTCTCTTTCATATTCATTAGCTCTTGCACATAAAGTCTTGGTGCCCACATGAGTGGTGTAGTTGTGGGACTGTAAGTTTCTTTCTCATCTGAAAACTCATTTTGGTGATTTGCCTTTGATTGTTCCTTATTCTCCACCTGTTTATGTGGTAGAATATTTTTTATTTTTATTTTTATTTTTTGATATGCCCTTTTCATTGTTGTTGCCCTTGCTCGAGCTTGTCGACGCCTTAATATCCTCCAATACTGTTTCTCATTGACATATATTGGTTCTTGCAATTGTTGCTTCCCTTCTTCCATTTTCAGACCCTTTATAGCCGAACCCTCTATACTATTGATCCGTTGAAATAAATGTGTAATAAAACCCTTTTGCTCTGCAAACCCTCTGCTGCAAACCCTTGCTGATAATAAAACCTTCTACCGCAAACCCCTATAACGAATGCACTTCTCCCACCTACTTAAATTGTTTTATAAATCGAAAGAGGACAAAAAAATAT
This sequence comes from Wollemia nobilis, assembly GCA_028583015.1. NCBI lineage: Eukaryota > Viridiplantae > Streptophyta > Pinopsida > Araucariales > Araucariaceae > Wollemia > Wollemia nobilis. The sequence continues at coordinate 21,381,390 of JAQPPZ010000521.1, forward strand.
GCTTACCCGATGAAATAGATGTTTAATACAATACTCCGTCGTAAACCCTCCTTGCTCTACAAAAACCCTTTGCCGCAAACCCTTTAATTTTTGTTGTGCTGATATTTCTTTTCTGGAGTGTACAGTTCAAATATTCTTCGTTCTATCGGCTCTGCTTCGCATATCCCCGTGCTCTGCTTCAGTTCTGCTTCAGTATCTTGCCGTAAACCCGATGAAATAGATGTTTAATACAATACTCCGCCGCAAACCCTCTTTGCTCTGCAAAAACCCTTTGCCGCAAACCCTTTAATTTTTTGTGTTGATATTTCTTGTCTGGTTCAGTGTACAGTTCGAATCTTCTCCGTTCTATCGGCTCTGCTTCAATATCCCCGTGCTCTGCTTCTCCGATGAAATAGAAGGTGCGATTGATGAGCTAAGCTGAAGCTTTAGAAGGTGCGATTTAAAATTTTATCAATTGATTTGATATCAAACTTATTGATTTGATATATAATTAATTAGTTATGTTGAGTGGTGGAATGAAATGATTTTAAACAATTCTATTTTTTTTTATTCAAATCTTGAACTTTTTATTCTGATTTTTAAAGTTTAGTTTAATACAGTTAAAAAGCTCAAGATCCTTTTGTTATCTTTTTGAGTGTGTTTCTTCCTTGTCAATTTTAATGAGAAGTTTAATTCTTTTCAATAGGTTGAAAAGTTGGTGACATATTGAAAATCTTTTTGTTATCTCTTTTTAAGTGTGTTTCTTCTTTTTGAATGTGTTTCTTTCTTATCAATTTTGATGAGTAGTTTAATTTTTTTAAAAATAGATTGAAAAGTTAAAAGCATAAATTAAATTGAACTTGAGTCCCAATACTTTTACTTTTTCCTATGCCTATACAATATAATATCATATTAAAACAATATATTTGTTGCTTAGCCCCTTAAAGTAAGAGTAAAATTGAAACAACATTTTAAATAGTGGAATTTAAACAATATATTTGTTGCGTAGGCCGTTTGAAGTAAGGGTAAATTTGAAACAACATTTTTTTTGAATGAAGAAGCAATATATTAAATATAGTGTCTAATCATACAAAAATGGGTGGACTGCCACGTCACACCCCTTGCACTATCCAAACCGGCTGAGAAAAAACATCCAGGAAACAAAAAACCATCAGGTACAACAAACCCCAAGTAAACCTCATACTGGATTTAAAAATAGCCAGGGCCGCGTTCAAAACAACAATCAAAACATCAACAACAGAATACTAGAAACATGGAAGATTAAGTTCAAGGACACCAACCAGTAACTATTCTAGCCCGACCTAAGATGATTGTCAGACTTATCAGTTGCAGGCTAAGCAGGAGCCTCAAAAGGAGTATTCCATCCATCAACATCACCAGCAGTGCCCCAGATGCAACCAGTATTAGCATCACCATCACTTCCCCTCTGAGAACCAACCTGACCAGAAGAATCTAGGGGAGTTCCCTAGCCTTGCGGAGCTCTCGAACTAGCCATACCCCGTAACTGGTCAGGCTGAGGATGAGCATCCCAAGCAGAAACCTGCTGAGCAGGGTGGGAACACAGCAGACCCTGCATTTTATCTCCAAAATGCTGGGAGCGAGCCCTAGAAGGAGGTCGGTCCCTACGCTGTCTGGATTTGGAACGGGTGCGCTGCTCATGCTCCGGGGAGACTCTACTCACAGCACATGGGGCATTACCCCTGTAGGTGATTAAGCTCCATTGCAACTTTATTAACTTGCACCTGAATCTGTAACCAGACATCATGAAACACCATAAGCTTATCTGAGAGAAAAAATAATAGAGGGGGTTTATCTGCAAAAACTATCTCATTCCGTGACTTCCATGTATGAAATAATATGCTAATTCTTAAAATGTTCCAGAATTCTAGCAAAGGTTGAGAAAACTGCAGAGGATCTCCCAATAGATTATGCAGCCAGGTGAAAGGATTAAGAAAAAAAGGCTGAAAGAAGGACTCCATCCACTTCCAGGCCATTTGAACTCTATGACAATTCCATAAAAGATGCAAAGTGGCCTCTGCTTCCTCATAGAAAGAGCAAGTGGGAGAAGCAATGCCCAAATGCCTAAGCCTTGAGCCAAGCGACAACCCTGATACAACAGACTCCAGACAAAAGAGGCCTGCTTAGGTTCAATATAGGGTGCCCAAGTGAGCCAAAAGCGAGCTCTCCATCTATATTTGGAAGATAACAAATCACATCGCACATTAAGCTTGGGCACCATGGGCAAATTGGGCGAAAGCCACCTGTATCCCTGCTTAGTACTGTAGTTAAAAAGAGGGACATGCTTATACCATTCCCACTCTTTCCACAAGGGTTGCTCAGCAACCTGACCAAGCTTAGGCCACAAGAAGAAAGGTGTACTGTTAATAACCATCTCGTAAGTAGCTTTGTCACTAAACTGTAACCTATATTGCTGTTGAAACTGCGCCCAAGGGATCCAATCACTAGATTGTCTGCAATAAAAATTTGAAAGGGACACAACACCCTTTTTAAAAAATTTCTTAGCATGGATCCACTGAACTTGAGCAAGTGGTTGTCCCTGATACTAAACCACAGGGGACCACCAAACATTCAAATCTGCAATAGTTGCCCCCTTGTGATGATTGATTCCTTTCCAAGAGAGCTTGATTGACTCCCAAACTCTCTAAAAACTGAGTCACAAAGTAGCCAGTAATTTGAAACAACGTTTTAAATAGTGGAATCGAAACAAAAACTTTGTATAGGAGTCCAGATTGAAATAATATTTTTAAGCAGTTATTTCTTCGAAAGTATTAAAAACTACTGGAATGAACTGAGAGCATCTTCTTATTTAACGTGTATATTTTATTTTTTAAAATTCTAAATCTATTTAAGGTAGTTATTAAGAAGTTTATGTTTTCTAGGATTATGGTTAGAAATAAACATTGTCAATAGTCTGGTGGGTGTTGGTTATATTAGTTCTGAGGTGAATGTTTACGGATGTTCCCCTTATAAATAAAATCGAGGCCTCTCCCGAATCAAAACATGGCTCTCTTTTTCTTTTCAATCTCTCAAATTTTAAAAGCTCTTTTCCAACTTCCAAGATCTCCTACGAAAAGCAGTTGGAGCGTTCTTCCCCTTTCGACCATTGTTGACTTTGTGGTGGATGCTAGCTACTAGTATATGGAAATCATGCTTTAAATGAACATTGTTGATATTCTGGTGGGTTTGATAGTAATTGGAAATTTGTTAGAAATATTTGGAATAAGTTAGAAACACTTCGTATGCTTTTCTCTCTAAAATGAATTAAGTAATTTTTTTCCAAGAAAAAGTAACTTTATTTTAAAGAAAAAACATTTTTATTGCAAAGAACTAGATAGGTTGTAGTAATTATTATTGTATTTAAAGCATTGCATTAATGTTAATAGTCATATACTTATATATCTTATTAATATATTTGTTTTTATTAAATTCGTAAGCATGCAAGCTATAACAATAACCATGTTGTATTAATATCTTTTAGTTAATCCATGATTGGAATTTTATTCCACTTTAATATCTATTTGTTTGTCTGTGTCTACATTATAAGTTTTATACACAAGAACTCAATATATAACATAAATAAGACTAGCTAAATGACATTGATAGGATCTCTTATTATACATAAGAAATGAATAAATAACAAATAAATTTAGCTAAGGGTCATTGATAGCCATATATGTGATTAATACATTTATTCCTTAGTACCTTAGAATTTTGTATGTATATAGTCCATATTAGTGCACCATGTCATGAAGCACCTCATAATCTTATCTTTATTATAAGCTTAATTGGTCATCTATAAAAAAAAATTATTTTAAAGTTTTTTTATTATTTATTATTAGCGCACCATGTTTTTTTTTTTTTTTTTTTTTTTATAATTATGGTAAATAAAGGGGTTTTGAAAGGGCCCCAAACCTTTTACATTTGCAGAGGAGAAAAATCATTTCCAGCACCTACATATTACAAAATTTGGACTAAAAAGGAGCATACTGTATACTTAGATAAAACAATTTTGATTTAACTCTATCCCATGGGGATTCAATATTTCTTAAATTCAATCCATCTGGTTTCTTTAGAATCTTCAAGAGCTTTAATCAATTCTCTATTGGCTTCAGATCAGATCTCCAATTCTACCCTGCTTCAATTCCACTTTCCTAAGATCTTCGAAAGCATCTGCCTAGTCTTCATTCAAACTACAACCTTCTTTATTTAGCTCTTGAATCTCAGTTTAGTTTCCTTGAAAACTGGCCCCATGCTAATAGATATTTTATAGTGATCAATTCCCCTAAGGCTTTGAAACTTCTAACTCAGCAACATCAAAAGTGTTATCCTCTTTTAGAGTTATAATCATCAAAGCCTCTAGGAAAACATCATTCCATACCTTGGATCCATCCATTTGAACTCCCATGTTTGCCATAACATCAACCACAACATTACCTTCCTTGTAGATGTGTTGGACCACAAATGACTCCATGCTTGATAGTATATTCACTGCATCCTGAATAATACTTTCAATACTCCAGCTAGCGGTTTGCTTGGCATTCAAACTGTTAATGATATTCATAGAATCCCCTTCCATTATAAGCTTCTTAACATTCATATTTTTTGCAAGCCTTAATCTTGTAATCATGGCTCTCGCCTCTACTACATGGTTTGATGCTTGGCCAAAGTTCACCGCATAACAAGAGATCACTACCCCTAAGCTAGATCTCAAAACCCCTCCCCCTCTAGCCTTCCCTGGATTGCCTTTAGAGGCTCCATAAAAATTTAGTTTTACCCACTCTAGGGGGAGGAGTCCATCTCACATTTCTCCTTGGCCAACTAATATGATTCCCTGTAGCTCTTAGCAGTCCCTAGTCTATTGCTATTTCTTCCTCCAACTCATTTTCATAGATTTGGTTGTCCATATTAATAGCCACATTTTCAGCAATGGCAACTTTGATACTCTTGATAATGACCTCTACACTATTAGCCTTGTTCTGGAACACTCGTTTATTCCTCTCCCTCCATATCTACCAAATGAAGTGGGGTAAAATAAAGATCCAAATTTTCTTCAATCAAGGGCTATGATAAGGGTTAACCCAACTTTCCCATAAGGCCTCCAAAGACTTTGCTATCACCCATTGAGTTTTAAGCGACTGAAGAAGTGCATACCAAACCTCCAAAGAAAGGGGGCAATGGACAAAAAGATGATCAACTGTCTCCTCATCCCCACAACATAAATAACACCTATTAGAAATGATCATTCCTCTTATTCTAAGATTATCCACCATCAATATCCGATTTTATAATACCAACCAAATAAAGAAAGACACCTTTGGTAGGAGATCTTTAATCCAAACTCTATGTGAGGGAAAATTTTGATTCTCCTTATCCATTTTAAAGGCAAAAGTTGAGTTAATAGTAAATATTCCTTTAGGATTAGGACCCCAAAAGAACCTATCCTCTCCTATATTGAGTTGCAGATAGTAATGTTGTAAGTAGAGATTGAGAGAGTTAAGCCTACTTTGCATAATTGCATCAACTCCTTCCAACTGCAGCATGTGCCACACTCTGCAATTATCTTCCTCCTTGATGTACTCCTGAACCATGTTTCCATATTTTTGCTTTAAAGGCCAAATGATGCACTTCCAATAATAATTAAAAATTAAAGGCCTCTCCATGACCCATGCATCCTCCCAAAAGTGTATCTTATCACCTCTTCCCACCTGCCATCTTAAACCTTTCCATAAGAGATTTCTTGTTTTGATCAACTCATTCCACAAAGATGATTCTAAAGGTGGATTTAAGCTATAAGCAAAGGGGATTCTTCTCTCAAGATATTTTGTAGAGAGGATTTGAGCCTAACATTGATCATGTTCAATCATTTACTGCCATCCCATTTTGGACATTAAAGCCCTATTCATTTGCTTCACTTTTTTGATGCTTCAAACACCTTCACGCTTAGGCCTACAAAATTCTTCCCATGTAACCAAAATAACCATCTATTTTTATTTTACACCAATCCAAAGAAAGTTCCTCTGTATTCACTCTAATTTCTTAGCCATCAATGCTAGGATTTTAAATTAAGACATCATAAAAATGGGTAGGTTTTGGAGGGTTGCCCTCAATAGCGTAATTTCCTTGCTTGAGTAAGGGAAGAGCCTTTCCATCCTGCAAGCTTTCTATTGAATCTCTCAAGCACTAAATTCAAGTATTCTCCTTTCATTCTACCTATAAAAAGAGGCATTCCCAAAATATACAATGGGAAACTTGTCCACTCTATAACAAAAAATTCTTACAATTTTATTCTGTCTAAGTTGGGGAGTGTTAACAAAGAACAACCTACTTTTCAAGAAATTAATTTTCTGACCTGAAGCTGTTTCATAGGTTTTGAGAATATGCATGATATTCTCAGCTTAATTGATATATGCATGATAATCTTATCGTTGTTATAAGCATAATTGGTCATTTACAAAAAGTTTTTATTATAAAGTTCTTTGACTATTTTTTCAATGAGTTTACACGAGTTTTTACGAGGGGTCCTATTCCCCTCATAGAGGGTGGGATGTGAACCTTGGTTTCTTTGACTACTTAATATCTATTTGAAATGTAAAAAAGACATCAACTAAAAACAAATTTTGCTTATAGTATAACCTCAAAAGGTGTATATACATAAGAACCTTCTAAATAAAATGCTCAACTTAGCTTGAGTATAGGATGAATTTTATACTAAATTCATGTTATTTGCAATGTCTTTCAAGTGGAAAGTAAATGTATTTCTAGTTGGCTTAAGCTGCTTGTCCAAAATAAAAGTCTACACTTTATGGTTTTTGGTATAAATTCCATTCACCATCCCCTTCCCATAACATGAATTTTACCTTTCTTAATGGTAAGTATTGTCTAAAAAAGTTCATTGGAATGGTCTATGATTAAACTACAGAACATTTGTGGTTGTAAAAAACATAAAAATCTTTTAAAAGTGTTAAAATAGGCTTAAAAATTGAACAAAAATAATAGCAATATTGTAATGATTTATAAGCCAAAATAATTTGGTAATTGCGCAATTTGTAGCACCATTGAATATCATGGTTCATCTCTTTTGGATTTCTTGTCTAATTTAAAATTTTCTATAATCTTGAGAATATAAATTATGTGAGAATATTTTTAGAAAATATTAAACAAACCCTTTATGTAAAGTAGAAAAATGAATTGTTAGGAGATAAAACAAAAGTAACAAAATAAATTTTGTTAGGATTTATAAAGATGAAAAGAGGAAAAAAAACTTGTGCTACTAGTCGTTTATAGTTACCTTTATAAGCATCGCTTTGAAGAGAGGTCGGGTTAATGCAAACCTGTCAATGATACTAACGACTTAAATTTCATGAAATATAGCTCAAAACATAGGGTTCTTTCAAAATCACTTCTTTGTTGGTTGATAGCTTAAAAAAAATGTAAAACAAGGGCTTGATAAAATAAATCCGTAGAAAGGAATGAAAATAACAAAGATTGTAATTCCCCATAGACATGTTGGGGAGAATGAAGAAATGATATCTTACCTCTTTATAGAATGCCCCATCACTATTAAAATATTGAAATAGATGGCAACTCTGCTAGGAATCCATTGGTTTTGGGATATCATATATAGAACAACTTTGGAGGGAGTGGTCTAAAAAGAAGGAAATGGACCAACCCACTCGACAAATTTTTTGGATGGGGACGAATTTCATTATGTGGAATTTGTGGAAGGAGATAAATAATTGTATCTTCAACCAAGAGTACAAAGACAACCACTTTGTCTAGCAAAGGATCACAACCAATATGAGGGAGTCAATCCAATACCTATTAAAAGGGCCCTAAAATCCTAACTAGAAGTGGATTAAAAAATATCTAGATTACAAATGCCTCCAATGGTGGTCACATAAAAAAGAGTAACCCCGAATTGTGCACAAGTAATTTGAACTAGGAATTGGAAACCTCCTCTAGAAGGATTAGGTATGATTAATACAGATGGAGATTTAAGGGGAAATCTAGGAAGAATGAGTATGGGGGAATAAGTCACCTCTTGTATGGCATCCCTACTTTGTCTTCACAAAAAACCTAGGTATCTTATCCAATAACCTAACAGAGGGATATACTATCTTAAAGGGATTACAAGAGGATCTCAAGGCGGGATGGAGGAAAATTTAGGTAGAATCAGACTCCCAAATAATGATTGATCACTTAAAAGGACCAAGAAAGCAAAAAAACACATACTAGAGAATATAGAGAATAATTGAGCAAATATAGATGATCCAACAACGCTTTGAGACATTGGAGTTCATACACATATTTAGATATTAGAATAGGGTGGCAGATGTGATGGCTAATTAGGCTCTTGATTGAGGAGACCTCACTTGCTATGAATATCCTCCTAGATAGATTAGATGTGAGGGAGCATAGTCACACATCCTCTATAACAACTTGACTTAAATGCCTTCATATATTTGATAAATACCAAGCTAGATATTGTATTTGTTGTGAACTATCTTTTCAAAAACATGCAAGATCCTAAGGGAAGTCATTGGAAAGATATAAAAAGGATATTGCATTACATCCATGTAATAGTAGAATATGGTCTAAAATATAAGAAGAATGAGAATTTCTACTTAGAGGGTTACATAAATTCAAACTATGCAAGATCCATTAATGATAAGAAGTCAACATCAAGGTATGTATTTCATCTTGGGTTTGGACCTATCTTGTGGTATAGTAAAAAATAACATGTAGTGGAACTTTCATCCATAGATGTTGAATACTATGTTGCATGAGATGTTACATATGAGGCACTATGGTTACAATCCATCCTATCAAATATGGGTGTGTATGGAAGAAGACCAATAGTGCTAAATTGTGATAATCAAGATGTCTTAAAATTGATCAACCTCTGATGATTTTCCTGACAACTTGGAAAAATATAATTGTGTTTCCAGTCAAGTCTTATTTCATCGAGGACATTACCCAAATTAGTCATGAAATCCTAAATATCCTGATCATAATGCAGATGAATAATCATGGCTCTCACAAGATCACCCAATGTTCTAATTTCAAACTTTGGAGCAATACGTGTCCCAGGTATGGCAACATGAGTGTTTGACTTATTTTTTTCTTATGGAACACCCAAGTCCTTCTCGTCCCCAAGTTGTCCATCACCTACAATTTCCTCTCTTCCCTGTTAACCCCCAATTACCCCACTATTGAGATGGCCCTAGTTGAACCTGACACCCTGAACATGGATCTTGATGTGGAAGTGTGCTTCAAGAATCATGGCTTCATGGCCTTTCTAGGAAAATTTGGTGGTATTGATAATGAAATTACCCAATATTTCATCAACTCTTGGGATGACGGGCAGGTAGTTATTAAAGGCTTGAAATTTAAGGTGACTGCAATCTTACTTTTCAAGGTAATAGAGCTTCCTAACGATGGATTCAATATTTATTGGGACATCCACTCCATCCAGGAAGAGTTGAAGCACTTTACGGATAGAGGGAAGAAATTGGTGAGATACCAAAGGAGAGTTTTTAAAAAATAATTATTGGAGCCTTCGAATATTTGAAGAAGATGAGAAGACCCTATAGATAATTTGATGGCCAACCGCATTTCCAGCAACCGACATCACTCACCCAGATTCTTGTCTTCAAAAAGGAAGAGTTCAAGTAAAAATAAGGAACCACTTGAAAATTTATCAACCATGATTGAAAGCATAAAACCAAAAATAGATCAACCTCTGAAGGATGCTAAGGTCATGTCCAGGGCTAAGCATGATCCCTCAGAAATCATAACTGAAATTCTTGAAAATATATATTATGCCCACTACAAGACCAATACAAGACTCCAACATGTGATTCATGTGTCCAAGGCAATCACTGCCAACCACAATGAATCTTTCAAGGCTATCAATTCTAGAGAAGAAAACATGAAGAAAATGATGGAATAATCCTCTTGGATGTTGAGCTTAAATAGTTGTACTCCTTTGTTTCTCTTTGTTTTGTTTGGACATCTTGGTTAAGTTTCCTCATCCTTGTTGCTTTGTGTTGTTTCAAGTTTTGTTTTTTTCTGGTTTTGTGCTACACTTATTATTTGGTTCTTGTGGTAAAATTGGTTGTTTTTCACCTTTGGTCGTGCTGTAAAAGGTTCAGGGACACTTTCAAAACCCTTTCCACTAATAAAAAAAAATAAACTGATTAAGAATCCAATATTTCATGAGAAGTATTGAAGCACAATGCCATTTCATTTAGGAATATATTTAGCTCAAATACATTTCTATTGAAGATCAACATGTATATATTTTCACAAAGACACTCAGATGAATCAAGTTTGATTTTTTTTAAAATTCTCTTTGTACAAATAATGTAATAAGGGGGGATGTTGTTGGAGTATATTACATAATTTAGTACCTTACAAATACTTTATAAATATTTAGTGTCTAGGAGTCTTGTAAATATTTGGAATTTAGTAATCATTATATGTTTTTCATTATTAGAAGGCTAATAAAATATTTATCCTATGAGAAATATGAAGAGTCATATCTCCTGTGAGTTTGAGGAGATGAAGAGATAGTTGAAAATAAAATGTCAAGGGAATCTTTATAAAGACTATTAAATAAAGATCGCATGTAAGTTTGAATATAATGTGAACTTATAGTACTTTATATTGTACTATAAAGCATTGTAATCTTGTTATCTATGTTGAATACAGTGTGTTCATTTTATGAGTGAGTTGAATGTATGTGATGCATATTATATATTGTGAGAGTTATTTGAACTTTTTATTCATTATTGAGTATTGAATTAAACTTATTTGCTAATAGTGCTATCATAGATATGGTTAATGAATTTCCATGATTTATGAGTCTTATCCATAGGTTGTTAAAGAGTTGCCATTAATATTTTGTGTGTTGAGTGAATACATGTTGTTTAACTTGCATGAGTCTATAAGGAGTTTTGTCTATTATGAAGAGCACCCAAGTCAATAAAGCATCCAAGCCCAAGTCGATAGAGTGTCCATAACAAACAATATTTAGAGGAGGAAGTCATAGACGCTAAAATTATGTTGGAGTTTCATCAAAGAAGCCATAGAAATAAGTAATTCACTAGAGGAGATAAGTCCACGAGTTAAATCTCAAACCAAAGTAGAAGGAAGTGACCAATTGAAGCAAACAAAGTGATTAGAGGAAAGGAGGATATTATGAGCACATAGTATACATAAAAGTGAAAAATTGAGCATAGGAGAGAGATCAAACACTGAAAAAGGTAGTAGACGAATATGCTAGAAGGAATGCACAAAATTAGATGTTACTTTCAAATTTTGAACATAATATGATTACAAAAAGAGGTTAGAAATAGAAATTCAAAGATAACATCATAACACATAACTTGCAGGGAGGTTAGAGCTTGTAACATATAAATGTTGGCTACAAAATATTTAATAAGTGAGTGCATGAGAAATTGACATTGGAGGAAGGACTTTGTAGAATCACAATTTTGCAAAGAATTGAAACTAGAAGAAGGCGTATGAAGGTTTAAACCACAATTTGCAAAAGCATTTAATAATAACCTATGATTTATTTGGTGAAATTTTGTATATATATATATATATATATATATATATATATATATATAATAGTAAGCTATGTGTGGCTTCTATTGGAGGTCACTCCCATTACAAAAAAAAAATATTACATTGCTTTTATTACATTTCTAACAAGTTAATTAAAGCATACCCATATTTGCCTTTGTATCAAAGATATTCTTCATCTTCCTCAAACTACTAAGTTTCCATAATCAACTATTTTTTAATTTTGTAAAGAACTAACAACAAGAACAACCCTTACATGACATATAACTCCAACAAATAGAAGGAAAACAAACATAACAATCATCCATAAAAGAGAAAATCAATTTGATTATTTTTCTTCTATAGTAGAGGTTCTTCCTTCTTTAGAGTGGCAAGATTTGAGAATGCATTTTTGCACTTCAAGCTCATGAGGTAATATCTAGTTGTAACACATTTTGTAGGATCTTTATTTTTAGAAAATTGACTATCATCGATTGTTTCATAATTAGCTTCAAGAATACCATTTGAGGTGCTAATATTTTCCATGGAACCATCTAGATGATCTTTAGTAACCATTTGGCTTTTATCAACAATATGATTCAGATTCTCCTTTTGGGGTTGAGTCTTCTATTGCTCGCATAATTCTTGCTAGAAAATTGATGCATTTGGAGGATGATATTCTTTCTTTTGAACTAGGACATTTGAATGTTTTGAATCATTCACACATAGGCCTTCATATCCATAAAGGAGGAATCAAAGCATGATTGGATGATTGAGCATCTCTTCTTTAGGTGGCCATATTGTTGACAACCATAACATCTTAGGGAAAAGTTTTCATATTCAATATTTTGGATCCATTCCCATTTTCTTGAGGATATAGTAATGGATTAAGGTCCATGAACTGAAACATCCATCCAAATAACCAATCTTGCTTTACTCATATTAATTTTACTAGATAATTTTTTCTCTATTTGGACATCCATATACTAGAATGCACCAATGGCATTACCAATTTTGGTAAATATATTTTCTTCCCAAAACTCCACAAGGAGAGCATAAAGATTCACCTAGAATGGGAAGCCATTAACTTCTTATATAAAGGGGCTGAAACTAGAAGTCCAAGGTCTTATATAAACATCCATTTGTCCAAAAAATCAATTAAATCTATAATCCATTACCCTATCTCTATCCACTAAATTAGAAAAGGAAAAAAAATATTTTTTTGGGTAGGAGAGTTACTTGGAATTATGTATTGGTCCACCAATATTTAATGTATCCTTTGAGCTCCTCCAGGCTTGGTATTTTGCCTTGATATTGTAGATAATTGTTTGGGCTTCATGATCAATCAGATACAAACCAAATTCATCCTCTAAAATCTTGATAAATGGTAGAGGTTCATCCATTCGTGAACCCAAATATCCCTTAGAGATATTTCTTTTGATCAAAGAGGTTTTCTCACAGATTGAAGAGACAATATGAGAACAATCCTCTTTAATGCTTTATTGCACCTAGGGTTTGCATTCCTTTCGTGAATACTATAGCCAAACTTGTCACTTTGTTCCATCGCTTGACTGCACCTAGGGTTTACACCCCTTTTGCATTGAAAATATATAAATTAAAAAAAAACAAAATAAATAAATATATAATACATGAAAGTTTGATATATATATATATATATATATATATTTTTGTTGGATAATAAGTTGTACTTGGGTCCCCCACCCTTGACAAATAACATCTCTCTTCTTTAGAGTTTGAGAGTTTACAAATAGATACACTTCTCATCTCAATTGAGATTCTATAGCTAGAAACCTACATCATTTTCTATAAAATGTTTGAATTTTTTATTTTCATTTTCTGGATCTTTTCAAATTTTTGTATGAATACAATTACTCCAAAATTTAGCATCTTTCTTGATATTTTCCTATAGCAACCTTCACAATGCCAAAACTTCACCTCTACTATCTATGCCTTGCATCTTAATAGAGTAATATTTCCAAAACATCGCATTATCATAGTTGGCTTTACCAAATTTGAATTTCTAGTTTCCTTCCTCGTTGAGGTCATAGCCCTTCATTGCTCTTCCCATCATTCGAACCCTAGTTGGCAAATATTTGCAATTTTATTTTTTGTGACTTAAAAAATTGTCACTTCCCTTGTTTCAAATAGTTGACTTCACAGTGTTGTATCTCCCTTAGTATTACTTAGATTTTTGCATATGACCACTCATTTTAAAGCTATTCAAATTCTGTACAAGTTCATCCAAGAATCAACTGAATCAAATAACTCTTCACAAAAATATAGCTCCTAAAATATGAGATATTTTTTAGGAAAAAACCCTTATCCTTTGCACTTTGCAATTTCATTTTTTGTGATTTGAAAAATTGTCATTGCCCTTGTTTCGAATGGTTGAATTCACATGATCATATCTCCCTCAATATTTCTTTGATTTTTACATATGACCACTCATTTTAAAGCTATTCAAATTCTACACAAGTTGGTCTAAGAATCAAGTGAATCAGATAACTCTTCTCGAAGATATGGCTCCTAAAAGATGAGACATTTTTAAGGAAAAAAATCCTAATCCTTCGCACTTTGCAATTTTTTTTTCTCATTGTAAGCACTCTTCCATGCTCCTTCAACCTTCCCAACCTTCTGTTGCAGCTCCTTCAACCAACCCAGCCTTCCACACTCCTTCAGCCTTATCGACCTTCCACGTTCCTTCAACCATCCCAACCTTCCACCCAACATCCCAACCTTTCATTGTAGCTCCTTCAACCAACCCAACCTTCCATGCTCCTTCAACCAACCTAGTATTCCATGCTCCTTTAGCCTTGACACTCCAAATATCAACTCATTTTTAAAGCACCAAACCATTTTCCAGGCCCCTTAGGGGACAACCCCCTAAAAGTCTTCACTTGGTGAAAGTTTGATATTATTAAGGAAGAATTAAATATTTAAGGGGGAGCATATTCTTATGAAATTTAAAGGAGTTTATTGAAGGATTAATTAAAAAAAGCAAGATGAAGATAAATTATTGAGCATACTTTATAAGGTATAAAATATTTTTTTACCTCCAAAGTTCATTGAAATATTGAAAGGAAAATAATTGGGAGACAAAAAGGAATTCATTGGAAATATTTTTAAATGATAAAATCTTAAAAAGAATGCGAGGAAAAATATTTGAAGAATCAACTCAAGAAATTATTTAAAGCCATTCAAAAAGCTAGAAAGTTTTTATTTATTTATGAGAATTTAAAGGAAATTGGTGAAGGAAAATATCATTGGTCCATAAGGCATTTTATAATGGATAATTTTTGAAATTAAAAAGAGAAGACAAAAATTAGAAGAGTTGAAAAATACATTAGAGATTCTACATCCGTTTGAAATATTGAAAAAAACAATAGAAGGGATTTTTTAATACAAGGAAACTTTGAAAAAATTTTTGAAGAAAAGAAGTTCATAGAAGGAAAATATTGAATTAGAAAGTTAAAAGGATTTCTACTTGATAATTATTAGATTTTTTTCATACTTCCCCTGTCCAAGCAAATTGTAAAATACATTAGAAAATTGATCAAAGGATATTTTTGAAAATATTTTTTAAAAAGGCACCATGGAAAATACAAAAATATTTTCTCTTTGAATCTCAATTACTAAAGGGACCAAATTTAATTCCTTGAAAAAATAAGATGAAGTCAATACTTATCGTTGAAAAAGCAATGATAAGTATTTGGGATTTCAAAGCATGTCATAGGAAGATAAAATTATAAAGAAGAAGATGCAAAAGCAATGATGCTAAAGATATTTGGGATTTCAAAGGAAATACAAACACATAAAAGTAACCAAGACTTCACAAGAGGCTTGGGATAAACTATGCACCATATTGAGGGAAAGAATGAAGCCACTATTATGCACTTACAATCACAATTGTATTCACTAAAAGTTCAAGATGGTGAAAATATAGAACATTTTCTTAAAAGGATAGCAAATTTAAAACCAAAACCAAAAACCATGGAAAAGAAAGCAGAAGATAAGTTTCTTGTCCAAGTTATACTTAGAGCACTTCTAGAATAAATTAAAATACTGGGCACATCTCTCCAAGTATCAAATAGAAATGTCATTTGAAGAGTTAGTTAATATTCTTCAAGAATATGAAATAGAAAATCAAGTAAGAGATAAGCTATCAAACAATGCTTTCATTTTGGCAAAAATATCACCAAATAACATAGGAAATTCTTCTATCTCATCATCACAGAATCTACTAGAATAGAAAAGAAGATATTGTCATATATGTAACAAAGGACACATCACCACATAGGGGCAACAATAGAAAATGGTGAAAAGCACACATGGAAAGCAACAAATAACAATGCAATTTATGGTAAAGCTCATCATGTAGTAGAAAACTCGATGCCCACTTCAAACATTGACTTCATGATCTAAGAAAAATCAGTCTAGAAATCCCTATTTTGGATTCAAACTCAAGACATTGACCAATCAATATGGAGGAGGAGGAGGAGGTTCAAAAGGATTATGGGTGAAGCTAAACCCATGATGCATAACCTAGAGAGCCTGGTCATCTAAGGGAGGGCACGAGATGGCCTAAAAAGTAAACTATCACTCAGAGAGCAAAAAGTGAAGAAGAATTTATAAACAACAAATCCTAAGAGCTATAGAGTATGGTGGGAGGATTCTGCATTGCTTAGGATGGATAAGGATTCAATTGTTTTTAATAATATTGATATTTTTAGATATGGTGGAAGAGTGTCATGTTCATATGAAATGTATCAATACTTCAAACCCATACCATGAATACGATGAACTTTATTTCTAAAAAATTACCAAAGCAAAGGAATGTTAGGAGAAAGAAGATATAGGAGGGAGTGTGAGCTAGGAGGAAGTGTGAGCCAAGAGTGAGTACGAGACGAGAGGGTATGTAAGCTAGGAGAGAGTGCAAGCTAGGAGCCAACCCCACTATTTAGTATAGAAGAAAAGTCATATTTGAAATCCCTAATGGGAATTTTGGATGCCCAAGTTGAAGATAAGTTGAAGAACAAATATATGGTAAGTTCAATCCAAGTAGCATATGTTACATCAGAAATGACTATCAAGGATGAGATGATTGAGAATGATATAATGGTTCTGAAAAGGAAAGGATTAATTTGTAAGTTCCATAGATCTTGGCCAGGGTTTTTGAAGATTTAAGATTGGATCAAGTAGAAGTGGGGATTGAATTGAAATTACTCTGTGAGTTTTTTTCTAATTTTTTTTTCCTCATATTTTCTAATTCAAAAATTAGGGATAAAATATTGAGTGGTGGTCCATGGTTTAGAGGGATATGTACCCTTTATTTAAGACCATGGAATAATTTTTTTTGTTGAGATAGAAACTATTAAGAAGCTTCCAGTTTGGGTTAGCTTTTTGGACTTCCATATTAGCTTATCAATAAGGATGTTTTGAAGAATATTGGAAATACCCTAGGAGAATTCATCAAGGACTAACTATTAAGGAGTGAAAACATGCTATATATACTAGAATTTGTGTTGCTATGGATATTTTAAAACCCTTGTCACAATCCATTAATATTAAATTTGAATAAAGAGAATGGGATCAAGAAGTGGATTATGAAAATATCACATTTTCTTACTACAATTGTTTTGAGACTGACTACTTGGAAGAGTTTGCAAAGTGAAAACTATGAAGAAAGAGATAAAAATATTGGTCATGAGTTAAAATTCAAGGTGAAGCAAGGAAATTATACATTAATAGAAGGTAGATCATATCAAGGATATTCCACTCCTAAAGAAGGGGTAAAGAAATCCTATCTACAACATATCATGGTAAAGACCACCATAGCTCACTTGAATCAACCATTAGAAGAAACAAATAAGGATTCAAGGGATGGGAAAGTATAATATGTAAGTTCAAGTTTAAAAAGAATTAAAGGTGCATAGGAAGATGTGGAGGAAAATCCAAACACAAAATATGATGGAAAATATCAAGATATTTCTAGGTAAGTCATCTTCATTTTCCTCAAGTAGTATAGAATCCTCTTCTAGTAATAAAAGTGAAAGTGGAATACATGTTATCCCTTGCACTTTAGGGTTTCAAGAGTAGCATAATAAAGAAATTAGTATGGAGGAAGCCTATAAAAATTTAGTTTTTTTAGGGTAGAATAAGAAGGTAATTACTTTAGAAAAGCATCCTTGAATTTTAGGTTTCCAAGGCAATATAAAGAAGAATGTGCTTTTGAGGTTATATCTTTCTCTATAGATCCTTCTCAACAAGACAAACCTATAGATGAAAAGTCTTATTTTGAGTAGTGTGAGAAGCTTGAAGATATTTATGAAGATGAAATTATTTGTGGGAAAAAAAAATAGAGGAATACCCAAGAAGCAATAGAAGAGAAAAAAAAACTCAGAGGGATATTGATATGGGAAAACAAAAGCAAATATCATAGGTGTTAACAAGAAGTGGGGATAAACCCACAAATAAAGAACAAAAAATAACAATGAAAATAATATTTTAGAATATTAGGGGCATGAATAAGAACCCTAAAAAAGGTATTAAGAAACTCTAAGGTTGTTATAGATAATATATTTATATTTATAGATATGGAAACTGGGCAACAAATATTTAAGCCATTCATGGTGTTGAATTTTATCTTGACAAAATTTTAATTTTAAAAGGCTTCTATATGAAATGATATAAAGGATTTGATTGTGGAAACTTAGTATAGAGTAATATGACAAATCCTTTGATAAGATAGGAAGATGAAGAATACTTTTGGAAAGACATGATTATAGAATGTAATGAGAGCAATGTAATATTTTATTTTTGTAATAACCCATGAGGGCTACCATAGTGGTAAGTCCTTGTATTTCCATACATGAGATCCAAGTTCAAACCTTGGTATGAGGGGATTAGGTCCCCTCATAAAAATCCATGCAAACTTAAAAAGATCAAGTGGCATTAGCTCAACCGATTAAATTTCTCAACATTTCAAAGAGGAGACCTAGGTTCAAATCTTGCCAAATGATACATAGATAATATCCAAGATTTTTTGTAATATGACTATGTGGTGATGATGTAATATGGGTGGGGTCTGTTTCAATCCCATATAACCCATTAAAAAAAATTGTAATGGGAGTGGCTCCCAATAGAAGCCACACATCACCAGATTTTGTAGATATAATTGATTTAATCAATGGAATCAAATGCATAGACCTTTTCAAAGGTATCAATACAGACAATATCGATCAAATCAACAAAAATATACATGAACACAACAATAATATATAAAAAGAGAATATATAAAAGGACACATAGTTCAAGAGGTACAAGATCTAAAATCTAATTATGAGGAAAACTATGACTCAACTCACAAAGCACTTATGGAAAAATTTAAAACAAGTGTGACATCACAAACTTGTAAAGAATATTCTAAACAAGAACAAAATGAAGTGTTGAGTGATAATAAACTCAAAGTATATAATGAATTTCATGACACATGTGACCAACTTCAGAGTGACACTAGGGGCATTGCTCATAAGAATGAAAGTGGTTGTGAGTCAAAGACTTTTTATGCAGAAAATATTTGTGAGATAGTCAATACTTGTGATAGTCTTGATAAAGAAAATATTGATAAAATTAAATGGGCTTCTTTAGAGAATTATGCTTTGAGGTTTTCTAAGTTTAATAGTGATAGGTTCATATGTGTTAAAGCAAAGGGTGTTTATAAAAGTTTTTGGAAAATATGCCTAAAGATCTCATAGGTAAATATTTGCAGGATCTAACTCATACACATAAAATCACATTCAATAGTAACATCAATATTGCACAATAAAAAACTTCTCTATTACATTCATAAATTATATATTTCTTACGTTACATTGCATAGAGCCTTATCATCAATATATAACATTACTCTTGACTTTTGCTTTCCTCTAACTCACAATAGATACAACCTTTTGTATGCCTTACATTATGATAAAGTCTCTCATGATTACATAACCTCCTAATAATCTTGATACATATCACGTACGACTCTTCTCTTACACACTTGACACTTGCACACATAACTCTTCACTTTATTACTTGACACCTTTCACTTACAACTCACACTTGCATACATGACACATAAACACTCTTCACAACTTGACACCTACATAAATAATAAACACACTCCTAATCTAAATATTTACAATGATACTTCAAGGTACTTAAGTTACCAAATAATGTAATACCTCCAACACCCTACCCATATTACATTATTTGGTATGAAATTTTTTTACCTTCAATTTCCATCTTCTATTTTCAACCTATGTTCATCCTTTGTTGTTGGTACCAAAGCTACATTTGTTGTGATTTTGATTATTTTCATAGTATATTTTACAATGATTTTTTTGAGTAGTTTTTTTAGGGCCATCAACAATATGCCTTTTATACTGCTCCATTCATGAACATTGTTTCCTTTGTATCAACAACTTTTGTAGGAATGACTATGATTCCCACATTTTTTTTGGTAAGTTAATGATTTTGCATTAAAAAATGGGGCATTTGAAAGGCACCCCAACGCCTTGTACAATAGAGAAGCAAAAATATCTAAAACTTAGGAAAACACAGAAAGGACTAAAGAGGATGCAGGAAAGGAACAAAATGCATCCACGCAGGAACAACAGGGAAGGAAACCAGAAAACTGACCCACGGAAAGGGTCAAAACACAAAAGAAAACTAGAGTAGAGCTAGCTGAGAGACAAAACAAGCTAAAAATTTAGTTTGGTGCATCAGTCTGCATAGGAGAGGCAACCACGATCTCCAAATTAGCATCCTTGGCAACATCCTTGAGCACATCCTTAGGGACGTCCTTAGAGACTTCCTTTGCTATCTTGATGACATCATCATCCTTAACATTATCCTTGATATCAAAAATTCTAGTGGCAACAAAAAATGTAGGGCCCTCTTCGTAAGTGTCACAGAAAAAGAGCAGGCTGAGAGCATTACGCTATTCCTTGAGCTGAGCAATTCCTTTCCCAAGCGCAACATAGGCGGTTTCCAAATGGTCAATGGTGGTAGAGGTGGACTGGATAGCAAGCTTGTGAAGATACTTTTCCACCACATCAGGAGAATTAGAGTCAGATTTATGTTCTTTCTTGATATTTTCAGGGGTAGGAGTGTCCTTAAACTTGAGCCTCTGAGAGCACCGGATGAGCGTTTTATCAAGTTTGACCTGCTTCTTGACATTTGAAATAGGTTGGGGTTTCTTGGTTTTGCTTTTCCTTTTGGACCTGGTGGCTTTAGGGCTGGGAGTAGAAGAGGAATTCTCTTCTGAAGAGTCAGGGGAAGGAAGGTTTCCTTTAGGGAATTTCAGGAGTAAATAGCCATAGAGGATTTTGAAAAGCCCCTGATGGGAAGGCCAACCTTCCTCTTTCTTACCATGGGTAGAGGTGATGGCATAATCAATGGACCAGTACAGAGCAGCAGGGATATTTAACATCTTGGCATCTCTAAAATGATTAATGAAAGACAAATGGAAACTACATAATTGGGATTCAGGGTCATCAATTATAAGATATTGCATAATAGGCTTTAGGATTTCCTTCCAAGGAGAGGATAAATGGTGTCGATACAAACCTTTTTTGTGGAGCTTTCGCACCATGGATGAGTTGTCAAAATGGGATAGCTCGGCTTCCCAATTGTGCTTATTCCTTCTGACCACCCGACCATCGAGGGCCTACCCAGTTAGCTCAGCAAGAATCTCTAGTGTGATTTGAAACTCGACTCCATGAATGGTGATAACACCATTGTCCCACGTATTTACAAATACCATAGTAGCATCCCAGTTGGTACCAGTGAACATTTTGAAAAATGGAATGAGACCTCCCTTATCCTTCAAAATGGCTTTAGCAGTGGCCTCAATCTCAAAGACCTCAGGCTCAACATATTCAATTTTCCCCTCCTTCATGGTTGCAGGACAATAAAAAGCACAGAGGATGAAACAGGGTAGGGAAAGTGCAACCAGTAACAGGGATAGGAAATAAGGAAAACTCGTGAAGGGAGCATGCAAGAAGTGATATAAATGATGATTGGAAACACTACCCCTCAACCAGAAAATAAACCTCAAAAAGAAAAAAACCAAGATGGGAATCACAGATTGGATAGGACTATGATCGAGGAGGATTTCTAGCCAGTGAAGATTGCAGAAAGTGATTGGAAAGTGCACAGTGAGAGGATATCATTGACTTATTGGATCACTCAATAATCGAGACCAGATAAAGATGGAGCTGGCACTAGAACCAGGAAAATTTGAAAAACCCAACTGGACACACCTCGGAATGAAGCAGAAGGATATCCACCTTTGGAAACTTTTCGAAAGGGTAGACGAACAATTTTTGAGGTGCATGGGCTAGTAATAATTATAGGTAGTGTTTGAAAATGCATTGGAATTCCAAAACAAAGCGGTTAACAAAAAACCGATGGAGACAATTTGAAAAGGCGGTGGATCGTATGAGAACAAATAAAAAAAGGTGATAAAGGTGTGATTCGAGGTAAGACACAAATGTCGGGGTAACTTTGGGGAGGAAGACATAATAGCCAAGAGGACATAGTTGAAAACTTGATTATTGGGACTAGAATACACATGAAGCCTCACGTGAAGATGAGGGTGACGATTGAAAACACATGTGGAATATCTAAGCTTCTTCATGATGATGAGGATTTTGGTCCAACCTGGCAAGTGCAACAACTTCAGGAGGAAGAGAATCAGTCCACATCAGCATCCCACGGGTAGAAACCCCTATGTTTGCCAACTTGTCAGCCACTGAATTTGCTTCTCTAAAAGCATGTTGGACGATGACCTCATGTTGCTTGCTGAGGATCTGTTTGATTTCCTCAATTATGCTCCTTATCTTCCATCCTACAGGTTTGGAATTCTTTAGATAGTTGATGATGTTCAAAGAGTCACCTTCAACAATGATTTTTCCGAGAATTTGCTTTATGAATTGGAGACCTCTCCACAAAGCTTTAGCTTCAGTAGAATGATTAGATAGTTCTCCCAATGGTTCAACAAAGGCAAAAATAGGATTACCAAAATGATCTCTAAGGATGCCTCCTACACCATCCATGCCAGGGTTCCCTTTAGTAGCTCCATCAAAATTCAGTTTGACCCATCCAAGAGGAGGAGGGTGCCATTTGACATTAATTCTTGAGGATAAGGAACTAGCAGGTCGTGCATCCTCTAAGGAAATATGATAGGATTTGAGTAGGGCATTCTCAAAGGAAGAACATGGGAAAGGATCTAGGGGAGCTATCAAAATATTCTCTTTGGAAAATAGGATAATTTTATTAGAAATAAAATCCACATCATTGACCTTTTTGTCAAATATTCTTCTATTACGTTCAAGCCATATTTGCCATAAGAAATGTTGAAGATAAAACTTCCATAATCCTTTGAGAACAAGATTTTTAAATGGATTGGGCCACTGAAGGAAGAGATCAACAATAGATGGGGGATAAACCCAAGTCATATGGAATTTGAGGAACAACTTGTTAAGCACAACATTGGAAAAGGGATAAAAAAGGAAAAGGTGAGAGGTGGATTCCCAATCAGAGAGACACAAGTAGCATCTATTAGGGAGGGGAATACCATGCTTAATAAGATTTTCCATGGTAAGGATGCGATATTGAATACAAATCCAGGAAAAGGAAGCTACTTTGGGAGTTAGATATTTGGTCCAAACCAGCTTGAAAGGAAGGAAGGTGTCAGTTATATTAAGGGATAACAAGTAGGCTGATCTGATAGAGAATTCTCCCGAATCAGTAGGTTCCCAAATAGGAATATCAATAGAGTCCCTCGAGGGAATTTGAGCGGAAGATAACCGAGCTTCAAGGGATGAGATTTCAGCTCTTAGATCTGGAATGACAAGCCTTTTCCAAATTCTAGATCCATTTGAACCAGATATGAAATCAGCCACCAAGGGACCGAACATATTCTTGGTAATATCAATTAGCCTTCTAAGCTCAGGAAACTAAAGGAGAGGTCGGTCACCAAGCCACCTATCTTCCCAAAAGTGGATAGATTTGCCATTGCCAATTTGCCACCTTAGTCCTTTTTTGATGATTGATCTAGCCAAGCAAATTGATTTCCAAAAGGAAGAACCTGAGGAAGGAATATCACCAAAAAGGAACTCAAAAAATTGGAGATATTTTCTTCTGATAATTTTTACCCAATCAACATTGTCATTTGATATAAGACGCCAAGCCTGCTTAGCCAGAAGAGCTAAATTGAGAAGATGGATTCTTCTTAGCCCTAAACCTCCCTGCTCCTTGGGTTTGTAGACATTATCCCATGCAACTAAATGAAATCTATTTTTATTCTCAGATCCTGTCCAAAGAAAGTGCTTTTGAATCTATTCCATTCTTTGGTAGACTTTTACAGGAGCTTTGAACAGGGAGAGAAAGTAGACATGAATACTTTGGAGGTAAGCCATAGTGAGAGTAATTTTTCCAGCTTGAGAGAGAATATTTCCTCTCCATGTAGAAAGCTTTTTTTGGAGTCTTTCAATGATGTTGTCCCATAGATTTTCTTTAGCATTCCCCACAAAAAGAGGTAATCCTAAATAGGTTGAAGGCAAAGAAGAGATGGAACATCCAAGGATTTTAGCAATTAAAACTTGTCTTCTTAAAGGAGTATTGAGGAAATATATTTTACTCTTTTGAAAATTAATCCTTTGGCCAGCGACTTCTTCGTACAAAAGAAGAATGTGTTTAATAATTTTGGCTTCATTAACAGAAGCAAAAGTAGATAAAAGAGTATCATCAACAAATTATTGATGGGTGATAGGATTGCATTGAGAAGTGACATGTAATCTTGAGATTAGACCTGCTTGTCTTGCAGCTAAGATTGATCTGCCAAGAGCTTCAACCACAATGATGAAGAGAAGTGGGGATAAAGGATCACCTTGTGATAAGGCCTGGATAAGCCTCATTTATAACATGTTTTAAATAGTTAAAACTGCCTAAAACTCTTGTGAATTATCTTATATGCTAGTTAAGTTGATTTAATATGTTGTGTATTAACTGTTTACATGATTGAAGTGTTAAGGACATTATATTATGATTTTTAACAGTTCTTGTATAGTTTTATGTTATATTGTCATGCTTAGGTTGACAACAACACTTCACTAGTCTTATTTTGATGATCATTAAGCATTAGTTTCTCTAAATTCAGCAAATAGTACAAAGACTTATTATTGTGTAGCAGAAAACTGGTTTTTCCATATAAATTCTAGCCAGTTGCCAATGAATGGCAAGGCATGGAATTCACATCCAAGGAAGAATGAAGACTATTGCAATCTGATCCTAAGGTCTAATACACCTGAGAAATGCAGCCAAAACCATTTGGAGTCAACACAGTTGGTCATTCTAAAGATCTTCGGAATGAACACAATGTCTTCGGAATGAACACAGTGTCTTCGGAATGAACACAATGTCTTCGGAATGAACACAGTTTCTTTGGAATGAGAAAACACAGTGTCTTTGGAATGAGTGGATCTTCGGAATGAGAACTGCAGTATCTTCGGAATGAGCGGATCTTCGGAATGAGAATTACAGTATCTTCGGAATGAGCCACTTATCTTCGGAATGAAAACATAATGTACTTTTTGACTGACTTTTGGTGGTGGAAAAGGGGATAAGAAGGTTGATAAAGTTAAGGGAAAATATCTCCCATCTAACTTTGTCGTCCTTGCCGTCCAAAGCCACCATTTATGGAAAAGATCAAATTGATCCTCTTCTAGGATAAACCTAGGAAATTCTGCAGGATATCAGGAACAACATATTTTCTGTTTGTAATTAGATTTTAGGCATCTATAAAAGATAGATCCCGTCCAGGTTGAGATATTATTATTATTATATTAGATTAGATTAGATAGAGGAGATAGAAAATAAATAGGGAGATAATAGAATAGTGATTTCAGACCTGTAACATATTTCAACAGAATTGTAATTATGTTTATGAAGCAATAAAAGTGCAGTTTCATTCCATTTATTTTGTTATGTCTGAGTGCGAGTAAGACTTGAAGAAGAATTCAAACCTTATTTTGAGAAAAGAGGCTGGCCACTTCCGGACCTAGGAGGAGGATCGACGAGACAGGTTTTATTTTGATTTTGCTGCAGTAGAATAAGTTGTGAACTTGTCATTTTCATTCTTTTGCACAACTAACATTCCTAGTTGTTTAATTCTTGTTCATAATGTTTTTGTGATATGATTAGTGGTAGATCTGGTTATTCTTTTCATTCCCAACAACTTTCCAATTCATTGCAAATTTCCATTTCTAGCAATTTACAAGTTTTCTGTAATTTCCCTGCATTCTTGTTTTTGCTGTCAAAACCCTGCACAGAAGATTGACGACCTTCTGTTACAGAGCATTGACAGGATCTAGTTTTTATGCTTCATTTCAATTATTGCAAGATTAAATAGACTTTCAATTCTACAACTATAACTAGAGTTTCAATTCTACAATTTAATTAGATTTCATTCTTGCAACTGTAACTAGGGTTTCATTTATGTAATTAGCAATTAGTTTTCATTCTTGCAAATAGATTAAAGTTCAATTTATGCAATTTAGGGGTAGAAATGACACAAAACCCCCACACAATCAATTCCACCAATAAGACCTGCTACTTCCAAATGAACTGAACTACAACCCTGCTTGAAATTTCTCTCGTAAATAGCCTTGGACACCACCCTGGATTGACAAATTCATTGAGAATTAATGATGTGCTTAATGACAGCCCATCATTTTGGCATCGTTGCCGGGGAACACGGTGTTGTTAGAAGGTGAAAAGTAGTCCAATAATTATTAAATATGCTAAGTTGTGAATTTTAGAGTAAAATATGAATGTAATGATTGGTATAAGTAATTATTATTGGTAAATTGTATTTCAATCCATTTAGGAAATAAGCAAGAAACCACAAGAAGAAAAATTTCACAAGAGGTTGAAATTATGTCAAAAATGTCTAAAGTTTTTATTTCCAAAAATGTTGGAATTTTCAAAGAATCCCAATCATCCACTTCCAACACTGCAAGATCCTTTGAGAAATCATTACAAGGAGGAAAATTAAGTAGTTCAACACCATTTTCTCTTGACAAATCCATACAATCAGGAAAATTTGACAAGATTTATAATTGTTTTTGGGAACCTACAATGGAAGGCTCACAAGAGAATCAAGGTAGAGCCAACAATGTGCTCCACCCTAGTGCAACTAGTGCACCTACCAGAACTTTTCAAAATCCCATCCAACTAGATCTTAATCAAAATGCTCCCATGAAGGTCATTTCACCTGCAGTATTACCAACTTTCAAGGGAATTACATCCGAAGATCTTGATATGTTTTTGTTTGAGTTTAAAATTGTATGTCAAGCTCATGATTACACTAATGACAATCAAAAGCTCAAACTATTTCCTTCCACTCTTAAAGAGTTAGCTCTACGATGGTTTATCACCTTAGCACCTGACTCAATTAGAACTTGGGATGAGATGGAAAACATATTCTTGGAGAGATACCAAGAATATTGTCAAGTCAAGAATCAAAATGATGAAATTCTTACAATGAAACAAGAGGAAAATGAAATCTTAGAAGATTATATAGACAAATTTTCTTTTGTTCATAAGAGATGTGGAAGTGTTGAACCTAAAATTTGCAAAGTCATATTCTTAAGGGGACTACAAGATGAATCTAGGGATGCATTGGATATCTTGGGAAGAGGAGATACAAATGCACTTAAATTTCAGGAAATTATTAAACTCTGTAAAAATTACTCTCATTCAAGGCATAGAAAACACAGAATTGGTAATGAAAAACATGATTTGAAAGAATGCATGAAAGAGGCTGATATTTTAGTACATGATAGAACATTAGATGAAAAAAATGAATCTACTAAATCTTCAACCATCTATTGTTCAAAATGTAAAAAGCAACACTCTCTTCATGATTGTCCTTTGAACAAAATATTTATACCTGCTACATGTAGCATTTGTCAATTAGGACACCCCACAGATCAGTGTAGTTTATTTCCAGAACTTAAAAGTGTCTTTGAAAAAGCAGTCTCAACCTATGAAAAAAATCAATTTTGTAGGACAAGGACAAGGGAATAATTTTCATAAATTTCCATATCAGAATGCTTCTCAATTTCCTGCACATTGGGGAAATAATCCTTGGTATATGCCATGGTCTGCTTCAGGTCCACTTCAACAATGTTGGAGTCAACCACCATGGGCATACTCCCAAGCATGGTCTCAACATGGATGGATGCAACAACAATGGAATCAACAACATCCACCATGGTTGCAACCAAATTTATAGGGATATCAATGGGTACAACATCAAAATCTGTACAAATGGCAACAACATTGTCAAAAACAAAAATCAAATTTGTTGCCTAATTATATCCATAATTTCTATCGTGGACAACAACAACAAAAATTAAAACAACCTCTGTTTTCAACTCAACCTGTGGTTAGTCCAAATCATGTTAAACAGGTAACCCCTATCTTTGTGGTTGAATCAGAAAATACAGCCCTAATAAATGTTAGTGATTGTGTTAAAACTCAGTTGTGTTCAGGTGAACCACAACTTGAACCTATTCCACTTATCAGTGTAGAAAGTGAAGTTAAAAATAATGAACATGAAAACAAATCCACACTAAAACAACATCAAGAAGAACAAGATACCTCATCAAATAAAGTATCATATTTTGAACAGTTTGAGATATCAAAAATAACATCTTCACAATCAGATTTGATAAAGGAATTAGAACATTTAACTTTTACAATCCCTTTACCTCAAGTTGTACCAATCATTAATAGGATTGTTCAAGAAATGTGTTTTAGCAAACCAAGAAAAAAGAAGAAAGTATATCCTAAAACCATACAAAAAGGTGGAAAATTAGTTAACTTGCTTTCGGGTAAACTTATTACACCTAAGTATGATTGTACAGAAAGCCCACATTTTCTTAGAACACATAAGGAAAATGAAAAGAATGCTTTAGTTTTGGCCTCCATTGTTGTAAATAAAAATGTTTCTCCAAGAACCAATTCAAATCAGCCTGGTACAAAACAAACTGAAATACAACCAAAACAACCTTTGAACAACAATAGTTGGTTGACTAAAAACCAGGGAGCAAATTTGTTTGATATATTGGTGCAACATCCTAATGCTTTACTAACATTTTATGCATCTTTAACAGTTGGCATTGAGTTGTTGCAGGTACAAAAAAAACAAATTTTGCAGTTGAATGCATTTGATGAACTTTGGTTGGAAGCACTTCACCAAATAGAGTTCACTCAACAAAAATGGAAAATGTGGCATGATGATCACATTAAGAGTAGCAAGGATGAACTAGGGGAGTTTGAGAATGAAGTTGTTCAACTTTATTTAGTTGATGATGTAAGGAGGATATTAGTGGTGAATGGACATCTTTTATAGTTGTACCATAAACCACTAACAAAGGTGGAATTTTCTCGGTATTTCACACAGTTACATTTGACAGAAGAGGCTTCTTCTTCTGATGAAGATTCCAAATGATCATATCTTTGAATCTTAAAAAAAAAAAAAAAATCAGAAAAAGTAGAAAACAAAAAGATGAATAAATTCTGATTATGAATTCCTTCATGGGCATGATTTCAGGGAAATCATGAAATCCTTCATGGGCATGATTTCAGGGAAATCATGAAATCCTTCATGGGCATAATCAGAATCAAGAAAAAAAGAGATAAAAGGAGAGGAAAAAAAAAAGGAAACCAAGAAAAAAAAAAGAAAGAGAGAAAAATGAATAACTTAGCAGTGAAAACCTTTTCTAAGGCACTACTGGGTTGGTATGCATGAAAACTAGTTTTCTGGCATGCATAACCTTGAAAGTTCTGAGTCACCATTGTACAAATTCACCAACTGCACTTGTTTTTGAAGTGTTGCAGGAAGCCTCAACAGAATATCAACAGAAACAATCATCTTTCAAAACTTGCATTAACTTGTTTTAACCAGGTATATATGTTTCTTGCACTTTTCTCATTGTAAATATTTGATATATAGTATATGAAAATTAACAATTAGTATAAAAGTGTTCATAAGAGTTGGCATAAACAAAACATTCTTGGAGAAAGAGAAAAATGTTGGTTTCTGCTATGTCTTCAGAATGACTGTTGTATCTTCAATAACCGTGGTATCTTCGGAATGAAGCCTTTGTCTTCGGAATGAAGGTGTGTCTTTGGAATGAAGGTTTGTCTTCAGAATGAAGGTTTGTCTTCGGAATGAAGGTGTGTCTTTAGAATGAAGGTTTGTATTCGGAATGAAGGTGTGTCTTTGGAATGAAGGTGTGTCTTTGGAATGAAGGTGTGTCTTCAGAATGAAGGTTTGTCTTCAAAATGAAGGTGTCTTCGGAATGAAGGTGTGTCTTCGGAATGAAGGTTTTTCTTCGAAATGAAGGTTTATCTTCAGAATGAGGTTATCTTAGAATTAAATGCCCAGATTAGTCTTCGAAATGAAACATAATCTTCAAAATGAAGATTTGATAGTCTGTTTCCATGTGGCATCCAAGGAGGGAGAAAAAGACATAGTCAACAAATTTTTTTACTCCATGTGATCATTGACACATGTCAGCTGGCTTGCGAATGGACGAGCTAAAAATAGTAAAGAAAATTTGATGGCAAGGATGTCCAATGATTGATGGCCAGGTGTTCAGAGCACAGAATAAGGAAGTGTGCCATCTTTCCTTTCTAAAGACATATTTGCTAATGATTACAAGGAAAAGTAAAAAAAAAAAATTATTAAAAGTTCTTTCTGAAGAAGAACAAGAGCAAACCCTGTAATTTTGTACAAACCAGAAATTAGTGACCTAGCAGATGACTGTAGTAGCAAAAGAGAGCAGTATTCTCAGCATCAGAACATAGAAATGAAGTGAAAAATGAAAAAAAGGGCCAGCCTACAAGAACCCTGGAATAACGTAACCACATGGGTTACCAGATTTTTCAACCTGTGAAGGGTAGTATGTAATTTTGTCAGGGCATCATTTCAAAATTTTAAACCACCTCAGGCATGGTAGGCAACAACCTAAATTTAGAGTGAATTTTCTAGCATACCTGCATCGAGAACTACAGAGCATGGCAAAACATTATCAAGAGGAAAAAAAAGGGAGCCCTCATCATCATGGTCTTATTAACCTAGTGTGCCAACATCATTTTAGGGAAAACCCTAGAAGCTTTAATAGGTTTTATTCTACCCTGACTATTGTAGTTTTTGAAGAAGAAGATAAAGGAGAAGAGGATACAAATGTTGCTATAAAAAATATGCTACTGAGGAAGAAGAAAAGGCTAAAAAAAATGATATTGCAGAGAAGGAAACACACCAAGAAAAAGCAACAAAACATTTTTCTCTAGAACCATCAACCTCACAGACTAAGAAGAGAAGGGCTAAAGCGCGATGCAGAAAAATAAAATAGAAGAGGGTTCATTTTTCTAAAGATGTTATTTATCCGTCAGAATAAGAGAGTGAAGTTCCCAGTGAAGATCTTGAAGCTATCCCTACATCCCCTGTTACCACAAGAAAACAGGGCAAGAAGAGAAAATATACATTAAGGACTAGGAGGTTTGCAAGACTCCAAAAAAAAGAGATAAAAGAACAA
This sequence comes from Wollemia nobilis, assembly GCA_028583015.1. Classification (NCBI taxonomy): domain Eukaryota; kingdom Viridiplantae; phylum Streptophyta; class Pinopsida; order Araucariales; family Araucariaceae; genus Wollemia; species Wollemia nobilis. The sequence continues at coordinate 21,412,661 of JAQPPZ010000521.1, forward strand.
ATGATTGAAGAGAAGACCATACATGATAGCCCTGATGTCATAGAAGTGCAACAAGCCACTGAGAATTTGGATGTAATCAGAGATAATTTCATGGAACCTCCTGTACGGGAGTAGGGGTCTGAAGCAGAGGATGAGATCGTTGTTAAGCAACAAACTGCAGTTGATTTGTCAGTATCAGGTTCTAAGTCGAATGAAGAAGAGGAGGTGGACATCACAAAAAAAACTGAGAGTAGCCAAGAGTGTTATAAAAATACAAATGAGATGGATTGAGGAAAGAAAAGATGTTATTGAAAAACATGAAAAGAAAATTAGAGAATTATAGCAAAAAGTGGAGAAACTAAAAAGCAGGTTGTCACAAGTTGAAGAATAATCAACTACATCAGATAAAGAGGAGGATTTGGTTTAGTTACTGCTTGGATTATCTAGGGAATATGAAGACACAGGTGCTCATTCTAAAGTAGTGCCCCTCCACTTTGAAGCAATGCCCTTCCATTCTGAGGCATTGCCTTCTCAATCCAGAGAAATACCTTTATGCAACATTATTGGGTAGGTCTCAAGTTCAGGCCTCCAACCATCGTTACTCTGGTTCCCTCCTATTTTGAAGAGGATTCCCAACCAGATGATCAGTTTGAATAATGAATAAGAAATCTTCATGAGAAATTACACAAGCATTAAATTGTTCTATGAAACATGGAATATGAGTATGGACATTTGTGACTCCATAGCCCACTGCAATGCATGAGGGCATGCATTAATATAAGTTGGGGGGGGAATGATGAGGCCTGGATAAGCCTCATTTATAGCATGTTTTAAATAGTTAAAACTACCTAAAACTCTTGTGAATTATCTTATATGCTAGTTAAGTTGATTTAATATGCTTGTGTATTAGCTTGTTTGCATGATTGAAGTGTTAAGGACATTATATTATGATTTTTAACAGTTATTGTATAGTTTTATGTTATATTGTCATGCTTAGGTTGACAAAAGCACTTCACTAGTCTTATTTTGATGATCATTAAACATTAGTTTCTCTAAATTCAACAAATAGTACAAAGACTTATTACTGTGCAGCAAAAAACTGGTTTTTCCATATAAATTCCAGCCAGCTGCCAATGAATGGCAAGGCATGGAATTCACATCCAAGGAATAATGAAGACTATTGCAATATGATCATGAGGTCTAATACACCTGAGAAATGCAGCCAAAACCATTTGGACTCAACACAGTTGGTCATTCTAAAGATCTTCGGAATGAACACAATGTCTTCGGAATGAACACAGTGTCTTCGGAATGAACACAATGTCTTTAGAATGAACACAGTTTCTTCGGAATGAGAAAACACAGTGTCTTCAGAATGAACGGATATTCGAAATGAGAACTGTAGTATCTTTGGAATGAGCGGATCTTCGAAATGAGAATTGCAGTATCTTCGAAATGAGCCACTTATCTTCGGAATGAAAACATAATGTACTTTTTGACTGACTTTTGGCGGTGGAAAAGGGGATAAGAAGGTTGATAAAGTTAAAGGAAAATATATCCCATCTAACTTTACCGTCCTCGCTGTCCAAAGCCACAATTTATGGAAAAGATCAAATTGATCCTCTTCTAGGATAAACCCAAGAAATTTTGCAGGATATCATGAACATCATATTTTCTGTTTGTAATTAGATTTTAGGCATCTATAAAAGATAGCTCCCATCCAGGTTGAGCTATTATTATTATTATTATTATATTATATTAGATTAGATAGAGGATATAGAAAATAAATAGGGAGATAATAGAATAGTGATTTCAGACCTGTAACAAATTTTAGCAGAATTGTAATTATGTTTCTGAAGCAATAAAAGTGCAGTTTCATTCCATTTATTTTGTTATGTCCGAGTGTGAGTAAGACTTGAAGAAGAATTCAAACCTTCTTCTGAGAAAGGAGGTTTGCCACTTCCAGACCTAGGAGGAGGACTGACAGACAGGTTTTATTCTGATTTTGCTACAGTAGAATAAGTTGTGAACTTGTCATTTTCATTCTTTTGCACAGCTAACATTCCTAGTTGTTTAATTCTTGTTCATAATGTTTTTGTGATATGATTAGTGGTATATCTGGTTATTCTTTTCATTCCTAGCAACTTTCCAATTCACTGCAAATTTCCATTTCCAGCAATTTACAAGTTTTCTGTAATTTCCCTGCATTCTTGTTTTTGCTATCAAAACCCTGCACAAAAGATTGACGACCTTCTGTTACAGAGCATTGATAGGATCTAGTTTTTATGCTTCATTTCAATTATTGCAAGATTAAATAGACTTTCAATTATGCAACTATAACTAGAGTTTCAATTTTGCAATTTAATTAGATTTCATTCTTGCAACTGTAACTAGGGTTTCATTTATGTAATTAGCAATTAGTTTTCATTCTTGCAAATAGATTAAAGTTCAATTTATGCAATTTAGGGGTAGAAGTGACACAAAACCCCCACACAATCAATTCCACCAATAAGACCTGCTACTTCCAAATGAATTGAACTACAACCCTGCTTGAACTTTCTCTCGTAAATAGCCTTGGACACCACCCTGGATTGATAAATTCATTGAGAATTAATGATGTGCTTAACGACAACCCATCACCTTGCCTTAACCCTCTACTGCTTTGAAAGTAGCCTACGGGTGATCCATTGATTAGGATAGAAAACCAGGCAGAAGAAATGCACCCTTTAATTAAGGAAATCCAGTCAAGATGGAAACCGAACTTATTCAGGATCACAAGAAGGAAATCCCAATTAAGTCTATCATAGGCTTTGTTCATGTCAAGTTTGAGAAGAAAAGCAACTTTTTTGTTGTGTGAGATAGAGTGAATTGCTTCATGAACTGAGATGATTCCATCTAAGATGGATCTGCCTCTGACTAAACTTCCTTGACACTGATTTATAATGAGGGGCATGACATCTCTCAAAAGGGTGGCTATGGCTTTTGTTAAAATTTTGTAAATGATATTACAATGGCTCCCACAATTTTTACAATGAACAAGATACCAACAATATTAATTTTATATCCATATTTATTGCAATGTCTACACCTATGAGTGCAATTTGATTTTCCATACTTTGGATGAACTCTTATGGGTCTTGATTATTGAACTTTTACCAAATATTTTTTCTTGGTGTTTTTTCAATATTGTAAATTGATACATTGGAATATATAAAATAAACATTCATGCATTGTTCAAGTATCATAAGAACCATATTTTCTATTTATTTTTGAATGAACTATATATGCTCCATCAATTTTGTTGACTCATGTTCTCTTCCTTTTGAAACAATTTTTAAATGATTCTTGGAAGATTTTTCTTTTTATTCATATTGAATATTTATTTTTCCTTGTTTTATAGCCATGAAGTAACTCCTTTAAATCAAGTCTTCTTACCAACAATTATTCTTTTATTCAATAAATTTCAACTTCTCTTTTAGAATTCCAAACAATCAATCTCTAAGAAAATTCTTCTTCCTTCAATCAAACTTTTCAATTTTTCAATTTCGATTTTTCTTATGTCTCTCAAATTTTAATTACTAAATTTCAATCAATTATTTTTCATTCAATCAATTTTCTACTTATATCTCCCAATAACTAACTATATTTTGATTTAATCCAAAATAAATATCTAAATCAAATATATAATCCCTTATTTATCCAAACATTAATTCGTTCCTTATTATTATTTTTCTTTATATCTCCTTGAAATAGAAACTATATCAAGTTTACCCATAAATATATGCTTCAATTTAGAAATAATCATGCGACTAAGATTAAATGTATACCTTTGGTGCTCACCTTTAATTTTTTAGTGCACACATGTGGCAACTTCCTTCTACACATTAGGGCAATGTTTCACTCAACTCAAGTGTTACTTCTTCTGACATACCAAGTTGTCTTTCTTTGCAATCACTAATACAACTCGATTTTTTCTTCTCACCTCAAACACCTTCCTTTCCAGCTTGAATGCACTCAACATATGCTTTCTACCCTCTAAATCAGATAATTTTTACTCATATAATTTCTTCCTTCTAGCTTCGATGATTAAACATAGGCACTCTTCATTTTCTCGACACAAACAATCTTCTCTTTCTAGCTTATGAAATTAAATGCAATCACTCTTCTCTATTTGACTCAAGCACAAATAGTCTTCACTCTCCAACTTAGGTTTCTCATATTTTTTAGGTATACTTTCCTCACATAGTCCATATGTACTCATGCTCTCCTTTAATATTTAGGCAGTCTTCAGTCTACAACCACATGCACTCTTCAAATATCTCTTTTCTATAGATATTATAAAACCTCATTCACCAGGTCAAATGCAATTCTTTCTCTATGTAGTCAATCAACAATATTAAACAAGTTTGTCTAAAAACACATTCTCTGCATTCACAAACTTGTGTAGCAAACTCACGTTCCAATATTCTCCAATATTCATAATCTAATCTCTTCCACTAATCTCTCTCACGTTCAATATATTTTGAAATTATACTTCCAACAACTCTTTCTTTCTTCTCACTAATCTTCTTCTAATCTTCATAGTCTAATCTCTTCCACCAATCTCTCTCACATTCTATATCTTCTACAATTCTACTTCCAACAATTATCTTTCTTCTCATTAATCTTCTTCTTCTTCCTAATCTTCTCTTCCTCACCAATATTCTTCTTCTTCACAATCTTCTCTTCCTCACCAATATTCTTCTCATAATATATTCCTCACTCTTTCACTAGCGTAGCTCTAAATCAAGATGGATTCCACCAAGATATCTCTACTACCATTGTTGGAAATTATACCTAAATATCTCATAGGTAAATATTTCTAAGATCTAAATCATACACATAAAATCACATTCAATAGTAACACCAATATTGCACAATAAAAAACTTCTTTATTATAGTAATAAATCAGGTATTTCTCATGTTATATTACATAGAGCTTTGTCATTAATATATAGAATTACTCTTGAGGTTTTTCTCTCTTCTAACTCACAAGAGATAACCTTTCATATGCCTTATATTATGATAAAGTATCTCATGATTACATAACCTCCTACTTCTAATCTTAACACATCTCATATATGACTCTTCATTTAACTTGATAGTTGCACACATAACTCTTTACTTTCTCACTTGATATATTTCACTTACAAATGACACTTGCACACATAACTCTTCATTTTCTCACTTGATATATTTAACTTACAAGAAACACTTGCACACATGACACATAAACACTCCACAACTTGACACCTACATAAATAATAAACACACTCCTAATCTAAATTTTTACAATGTTATCTCAGGTACTCAAGGTACCACATAATGTCACACCTCCAACAAGAGTGCTTGTATAAAAAATTCTAGGTTTGTCTATGCAATGTGTGTTGGTCAAAATATAGATAAAATTGTTAAAGTTGATGGAAAATGTGTTGTTAAGGGTTTTAAGACTTCACATATGATAGGAATAATGATGGTATAAGTCATTTAGAATTATTTAGTAATGATATAAGTTGTGATAACTACTCTACTAATGACTACATTCAAATTAGGAAGTAATGATTTAAGTCATGATAACTATTCTAGTAATAACTTATTCTATTCAAATCAGGACAATAATAAACTTGAAAGGCATACAAAAACTATTGGTACTAAATAAGGATATAATGAAATAAGACAAGGAATGAAAGAACTTAGCTCAAGATACAAAGGCCTCATATTTACAAGATAAGCTAATGATAGTGATTTTGTGACACATAACGCTAATATTAGTTTTGTATTAGGGAATGTTGGTAGAAATTACATCGAATGTGTAATTGATAAAATAAAACAAAATTCATTAAAAATAAATTAAAAAAAGAGTAAGTCATAACAAAAATGTAAATAAACCAAAGAACCATTGGATCCTTCATTGTTGTAATATTTGTGGAGAAAAAAATCGGTCTTAAAAAATTTATCAAAAAAGGGAAAACAAAATAAATGTGCACTATGGATGGATAAACATGACAAAATGAAATAAAATTGTGGAAATGTTAGTGTTTCTACAAAAATAAAAAGAGATTTATAAGCATAGGTTCATCCATAAATGATGCTATAGTGATTGTGTGGGCAAAAGATATAACATTTAAACATGTAGGAAAGAAAGAGTATGATAGTTCTAAATTTGATCTAGGAATAAAGCTCAAGTTAGAACTAGAAAGAAATAATAAAATAGACAAGATCCAAAATCAATACTAAAATCAGTTCCAAAACTAAAGCTAGAAAGAAAGCAAGAGTCAAAGTCACTATCAAATTCAGAGCTAGAAAGTTAGAACATAAAAAAAATCAACACTATACCAAATAATGTAATATGAAGGGGTGTTGGAGTATATTACATTATTTGGTACCTTGCAAGTACTTTGTAAATATTTAGTGTCTAGGTGTCTTGTAAATATTTGGCATTTAATAATCAATATATGTTTATTATTATTATAAGGATGATAAAATATTTCTCCAATGAGAAATATGAAGAGTCGCATCTTCTATAAGCTTGAGGAGATGAAGAGATAGTTGAAGATGAAATGCCAAGGGACTTGTTGTAAGGGCTGTTTAAAAAGGATAACATGTAAGTTTAAATGTAACACAAATTTGTAGTACTTTATCTTGTATTGTAAAGAATTGTAGTCTTGTTATCCATGTTGAATATAGTGTGTATTTATCTTATAAGTCATGGGTTGAATATATGTGATGCATACTGGTATATTATGAGAGTTCTTTAAAATTTGTATTCATTATTGATTATTGAATGCCAAATATTATTATATTATTTGGTTAAATACTTAGAATACCAAGAGACATTCACTAATGGTCGTTGAAGTGCTTTCACATACTAGATTTCGAAGCACTACAAGACACATACCACCTGTATAAGTAAATGTATTATATTTGTGAGTTCTGTAATGAAGTATGAGGCTTATTTTTTCTCTCCATTTATGTTGTTACCAACACTCCATATAAGGGCGTGTTGAGAGATGAAAAGAAGTATAATTTTGAGGTATAAAAATGTAAAATATTTATTTTGTCTCAAGCCATGCACTCACTCCAAAGCCAAAACTAGTATAGCATTTGTTGCGACTTGAATTTTAATCAAACAAATTGCTAGATAGGATGAAGTACCATGATCCCTTGTTTCAATCATACATTTTGAAAAATCTTGTGCAATATTCATATTTTTTTCTTAGTATTTAGTTAAAGAGTCAAGTAAATTTTTTAAAGAGTTCAAGGTATTATGGCTAGTATTAGATTATTTTTTAAGGTCATTATTAAATATAAATAGTTAAGAAGTGTCAATGTATTTTCTTTATAGTCTTGTTTTATAGTCAAATCATTACATTAATGTCAAAATTGAGTTTAAGGTGCATTCTTGGTGGTACCCAAAACCTTTATAAATTAATTTTGATTAAGGGGGGATAATCCTATATTCTATCAATACTCATGGACAAGACAATGATGGTTAAGAAGTTCAAAGGATAATATTACCATACATGGAAAGTCAAGATTCAATTGCATATAACTAAAAAATATCTTCTAGATGTCATAAATGGAACTACACTAGAGTTACAAGCCTCGATAGAGGCAACCAAGTAAACTACAAAATATCAAAGAGCAATAGCTATGATTGGTCTTGGGATCTCAGATGCATACTTGCATCACATAGATCTCTCAAAGACTACAAAAAAAGTTTGGTATTATATCAATATATTATTTAGTTCACAAGAATCAAGTGCAAAGATGAAACTTAAGTAGATTATTTTTGGATCAAATATGATGTAAGGTGATGATATTGTACAATACATAAGTTTTACTGATCAACTAGATGGAACTAAATCTAAGGTAGAAAGTGATAATTCCAAAGCTATTTTGCTATTAGCATGCCTTCTAGTAAAAGGTGGGATCTCTAGATCCACCATTTTTTGTTGTTGGTGGTTAGTTTGATTCTCCCTAGGGGAGTTAGTTTCATTTTTGGTCTTCTTTCAAGCTCATTGTATATCCTATTAAAGGTTTAGGGACCCTCCAAAACCCATTGTAAAAATTTTTAGGGGTATTTTCAAAATCCCTTCATTCACCAAATAAAAAAAAATATTGTGTTCACATTGAACAAAATTAATCCTACTTTGAAGAGAAGGCAGATATCATTTTCTTCTAGCGGATCCGTAGCGTGCTAAGGAGGTGCCCCGGTGTGAGAGCAAGAGACCTCCCACTTTGGGTGGGAGGTCACCTCTTCATCTTCTTGCTCCTTTTTTGGCTCTTCCTAGGGTTCTCAAGTGGATCTCTTGCTTTGTTGAGGAATTCCAGGTAGATCTCCTAGTTTTTCTAGGTTTTCTGACTTTTCCTACCATTTCTTGGTGCTTGGAGGATCTCTAAGATATTTTTGCTTCCTCTTGAGGTATCCTAGGAAAGAGGAGGTAGACTTCCTTTTATTTTGACAGATTCATAGTATGCTAAGGAGGTGCCTTGATGCAAGAGCAAGAGAGCTCCCACTCTGGATGGGAGGTCACCTCTTCATCTTCTTGCTCCTTCTCTGGCTCTTCCTAGGGTTCTCAACTGGATATATTGCTTTGATAAGGAATTCTAGGTAGATCTCCTAGTTTTCCTAGGTTTTCTAGCCTTTCCTACCATTGCTTGGTGCCTAGAGGGTCTCCAAGACCTTTTCTACTTCTTCCTGAGGTATTCGAAGAAGTCTTGTTGGGTGTTGCTATGTGGTAAAAAAAAAATGAGTTTTTGGTAATGGTGTGGGGGTTTCCATCCTTGCTTAGTTTGGGGGGTCAGTAGAGCTCTTCCCTATAGTATTTTCTTTGGCCATGGGATGGGATAATGCACTTTAAAACCTATAGGGGGAACTCTTTGTTCATTTCACATTGTGTTGGAGTGGGATCCAATTATTTCATTTTGCTTATCGGGATGGTCATTCATTGGATTTTTCTAGGCTTGGGGGAGACCTTGATTGTTCTTAGTTGAGTGTTTCCCATGGTTTACAATTCGTGGTTTGTGGTTTAGGGTTTCTAGTGGCTTTGATTCGTTTTTTTTGCTTGTCAAGATGGTATTTATTTGGTTTATGTTGGATTGGGAGAGGCCTTGATTGTTCCCAGTTGAGATTTTCCCATTGTTTGTAGTTTGTGATTGGCATTTCAAGGTTTTAAATGGATGCATTTCTCTTGATTTGCTTGCCAGGATAGTCACTCACTACCTTTTCTAGGCTTGGGAGGGTCTCAAATTCATATTTGAGTGTTTCCTATGGTTGGTATTTTAGGGATCATATCCAAGGGTTTCTACTGGATTCCTTCTCATAGTGCTTCTTTGTATTGCAGAAGGATTTCATGGTTTCTCTGCTGGTGGTTGGGTTAGAGTTTCTTGTTGATTTGGGCACCCTCTTTCCAAGTTTCATCTTCGGTTGTGCTTCATCGTCTTCTCTAGGAGATTGCATGGAGGCTATTGTGGATGGTCCAGTGTTGGGTTGTGGATGGCCTTGGGCTAGTTTGCGAATGGCTCTATTTGGTTTTTGGGTGATCCATTTTCTATTGTGGTGGGTCATGATTCATTTGTGTTTGATCCTGTGTGGTTTTTGGATGGTCTTGATTCCTTTGTGGATGGTCCTAATTCGGTGTGATGGTCCTATTTTGTTTTGTGGATGGTATTATTTCATTTATGAATGGTCCTTATTCATATATGGATGGCATTATAAATCTAAGGTTTTTCTCCTATGTGGGAAAACCCTTTTCAAATTGGTGTGAGGTTTTCTCCTATACAAAAAAACCCTTTTCAATTTTGTGTTTACCTATGAGGTTTTCTTTGCTACCCCTACGAGGGATTCTCTTCTCAACTAGTGTGGCTTCCTCTCTTGCTCTTGCGTGGGCTTCTCTTTTTTTGTTTTAGCTATTTTTCTCCAATAGCCCACAGAGGGTCTATTTCTTCAACTAATTTTTGGTTGGGATATCTTCTCCCAACCTTCATATTTTTGTAAAAGGTTACGAGATCCTTTCAAAACCCCTTTTACCAATAAAAAAAATTAATCCTACTTTTTAAGATATAATTTTGTTTTTGATTGACAAAGCAAATTGAGTTAAGAAAATAACTCGATTAATGAAGACAAGGAATTGGTTATATATGAGAAGCCAAATAGTAAGGCTTATTCATCCAAGGACTGATTTGTGTGCTTCTACTACAAACAAAGGGGTCATACAATGATGAACTACATCCAATGAGCCAAGGACTTGATAGATGGAAATTTGAAAACAAATAAGGCAATGGTTGTGTAGACACCAAAACCTAGCCGCTTGTCACTTGTCATCTATGCATCCTCCAATCATAGCCATCCATTATATATATATATTTATGCATAAATATGAATATTTTATATTTATATTTAAATATATATGTAAATAAATCCCATCCGCCCATCTATTTTTAATCTCAACCATTCATTTCACATGATCTAGGTCACTTGTCCAATCTTAATTTAAACCCTTGATTATGTTTTAATATCGACTGCTTGTTGGTGTCATCGAAATCCTAACATGATCAAGGGAAAATTATGAAATATCATTCACTTTTGTGAATGAAAGGTTAGAAAACATGAGAGGTCAAAAAAATTAACATCCTGGTTGCTAACCCTAGCATCCAATTCATTTTCATCCCTCCTTTGCATTCTCGCAAGCCCTTGCTGCATTCACATCCACCATATCCGTCACTAAAGCCTCTACAAACCAGATATGGTTCTGCAAAACATTCTCCCACAACTCACAAACGCTCTAGGATGTTCCCCAAAAATTGTAGAGCATCCCTGGGATGCTGTAGGACATCCACAACCATTCCTAGATGCTCTAAAGTGTTTGTCTTTGATTGGTTTGTAGTCGAAAAACCCTCGAACGCTCACGGGCATTCGTGCATCATCAAATCAAGGAAGTAGAGACATAGATCGGATAAATTAGGTACATTCTGACAAGGTAATATGTATTATTGGTTTTTCAACTTACGTTTCTATTCCCGTATTACATTTTAGCATCACTGCACCTAGGGTTTTTAGATTTGTTATTGAAAGGGTCTCACATAGTGGATCTCTCGCATAAACTACTAATATTTTTGTGTTGTGATCTGTTTGCAGGTATAGGAAACATCTTCATTGATGGTTGTTGTAGCTCGAGTGGCCTCATAGGGATACACAAGCCCACTCACAAATTATTTGGAGTGAAGACAATCCAAAGACACCAACATTATTTTGAACGAGGGTTTCAAACCCTCTTATTGTAATAATTGTATCAAAGCAATACGTTGCATTGTAACCCTCGATTTGGGGAAAATTTATTGTATAAAATGGATATCTAGGATCCTTGAGTTCAATATAAATAAAGATATTTTAGTTTATGCATATTGTATCATTTGCTTTAATCTAGTGTTATCATATTGGTGTTGTTCATTTTAACTTTAAAAAATGACGATCGCTGTGGGAACCTTACAAGATTTCACATTTTAACTTATCTTGTCAATATTTTTGGTCTACGTTTTTTGTTTTTGTTGTAGGTTTTGAAAATCTGTTAGCATGAAAATCATGAGATCTAGGGCTAGGAAATTTATAAGCAACAAGATTTGATCCGTGGTCGTGCGGATGCCACACTACATTCGAGGGATGCTACACAACATCCACATGGACACTACATAGTATCCTTGGGATTCTAAAGAGCATCTACGAGTTTCGATAGAGAAAACTATGGGTTTCAACAGATAAAACTATGGGATTGTACACAGCATTTGTAGAGCTAGAGAAAAATATGTAGGACTTCTGGTAAGTCTTGTATAAAATCTGCTCATATTTTGCTTTTTAAAAAGAAAGAAAAGAAATATTCATTGTTCTATTTAGAAAGCAACATCTTGCATTGTTAAACATCTTAGGCATTCATAAGTATTTTTAAAATTATATAGAATTTCACATAGGGATAAATATGTATCTTTACATTCATTTTAGCTGCATTAGACATTCATTACACTAAATTCAAGTTTATGTTGTCTTTCATGGTATTTTTGCTTTTTGCTTGGTGTGCTGTGTGCAATAAAATCAAAAAGTATAGTAGTTGCACTTTAGGCTAAAGTTTCCCAATCCTCACTCTTCTAGACTGGATCAAAGTCACTTGTGCTCAAGCTTCCTCCCACTATTAGAAACACTCACTGATTCAGAGTGGAAGAGCTAGGCGAACCCTCCACTATTGGAAACACTTGTTGATTTAGAGTGGATATTAAGAGGTGTACCCTAGACTCTTTTGAGAGGCTTGGTATTAGTGTTCCTAGTCACCACCTTGGTTGGGTGAAAGAGGGTTTCTTTGCATTTTATATACACCATAGACAATAGATACTTAAAAATAATCCACACACTTTGCATGTTTCACTTTCAACATTCATGAGTTGGATTTCTGTAAGATGTGCAAAAGATCTAACACCTAAACATGTAATATGAAATCAAATTGATAATACAAATTATGTAACCATAAGGACAAAGAAATAGAGAAAATAATGTACCCTTCTCATTGATATTTGAAAGTATTCTTTACAAAGCGGTTACAACATATCCCTCTTAGGGATTACACCAAATTGATACAAATTACATCAAGGAACCAATGATAGGTGTCTTCACAAGATCTTTGTAATCTTCAAAACTGATTATGGAGGGTTTCTTAGCAACCTCCGCTTGATGATGCAAATATTGAGGAATATTTATGATGATTTTATCTTATGGAAACCTGGGATCTGCACACATAAGCATTTACATGAAATTAGTAGCAAATGTGGAACCTCTCAAGATGAGGTCCATTTTCCATGATAAGCCATTGAAAATAAAATGCTTAAAATAGTAAAGGAATGCATATAAAACTTGAAAAAACTATGTTAAGAAAAATAATAAACTACTGTTAATATACTGTATCTAATAAAACATGAAAGGATAGATTTATAGAGAGGCTATCATGGATTGGCTTGGATTGGCCTTCTAGCCATCATCGATTTTGAAAGCTTCACCTACACACCATCTTGGGGTGAGATGGCCAATGAAAATGAATTGATTCTTTGAATATGATGCATGGTGATGTCTGATTAATCTGTTAAATGTTTAGGGATCACTCGATTGATGCATGATTGAATTGCAAATAATTAGCTCTAAATATGGATGTTTGATGGTAAAAAAGGTTGAATTGGGTTTTTCAAACTCCAATGGACTCCATTGATGCAAATGAGCTTCATGACACTATTTGGACAACAATCCATCGCTTGTGAGAGAATGTTCTCTCTGTTAGGCAAATCGACAACACTTTGTTGCATTAGATTTTGATTTATTCTCTCTTTTCTCAAGTTTTGAGCACCTTTTATAGATTCTCTCAATTGGTATTCTTGGCTTGCAAGGGAAGCCAATATCAAGATTCAGTTAGGATCAAACATCCCAAGCATCACCTTTTAGAACCTTCTCATGCTTAATCTATTAATCTCAATTGCCCTATAACTTATTTGGCTCAGCTTGGGAAGCCCAAGTTTGTTACAGGCATGATCGTCATTGACTATGATGGCTAGGACTACGGGTCATTATTGGGTATGATGGCCATTGCAAGGTCATCATGGAGAACCATGACTACTAGGGAGCCATCAAAGGGAACCACAACTCAAGATGCAAAGGGTCGGATTGCCCTGTTTGAGTGGTTAGAACCATTGTTAGGTCTTAGGAAGGCCCAAGATGAGTCATATGATCTAAAAAGGTATCCATATGAGTAGCCTCCTCAACATGACATGTTTTAGGTGTCTGTAGATGCCCCTTTTTGAGATGCATTGTGTGAAAGCACAACACTGAGCAAAAATAGATAACCTAACGCTACATTGGAGGTTGATTTATGTTCATTGATCTGGTCAACTTTAGATACCCCAATCATAGAAAGAGCATGCATCTCTAAATAATTACCTCCAACAAATGGGTAGGCTTAATTTGAGTAAAACTTTAACAAATTTGAAGGCATTCGAGTAGCATTGTCAAGCTATATGGATTGTTAGTTTAGACTGACAAAGGTTTAGTTTAGTATTTTTGCTTTTTGTTAGCAAATAGGGAAGCTTATGATAGCTGTTAGTAATGATTCATAGATGAACACAATTTGAATGATTAAGTTTTTAATTATTAATTTTGATTATGAATTCTTTGATGATGACTACCCCTCAAGCGACGAGTCAATGAGGAAATGGCAAGTGATGTAAGCGATGAGTCACTTGATAAGGATGACTTACTTGAGCGGTGCAAAATAATAAAAAATGTAAAAGGGAAGGTCCTGTTATAGCTGTGATTTCAACTAGTATTAGTAATTGCACATCTCTATCCCATGAAGTAGTCCAACCACATGGATTTCTTAGGAAATCAAGATGATAGCAATTCAATTAAAGCTTAAGGTGAATCACTATGTTCGATGATTTGATGAAACTTCATGGAAGAATGAAATGGAAGCCTCGTTCCTGTGGAGTAGTCCGATCGCATGGCCTTCTTGGGGATTGAAGTGAGGACATTTTGATTTATAGATGAATGATTTGGTTCAAATGGCCTTATGGTAATTTACTCATCTTACTAGATTGCATGGATAGCAAGTCGCTGCAACCACCAAGTGTATAGGATAAATTACTAGGTACGAGGCACTTTTGAAATTTTGTTTATTTGATTTTTTTGTTAATTTTACAATTTTTTGATGAAAGTGGATCATTAGATACTCTTAGATGTCCAATTTGAGGCTCATAAAATGTATGCATTTATATCCAGTTGGAGGCCATCCTAGGGTATAGTTATGGCTCTTTGCAAAATTTGGGGCCATCATAAGGTATAATGGTCATGCTGAAATGTGACCGCTCTTCAAGAGAACAATTGCCAAATTAGGAAAAATATAAAAGCAATTTTACCAGTTTTAATGTCATTTTTACAACTAGCAGCGAGAGAAAAGTGAGTTATGAGGTGGAGGAGAGAGATTATGACCCATAACACTACTAAAATTTTAAATACATCACCATGGTAGATCATCCAGAGGCATCGATGTGCAGGACAGCCGAAGCTAGTAAGGTAGAACTCTCAATCTATCTATCAAGAATTTGGCAAATTAAAATGAATCTCACTATGTAATGAGATAAGAGAACCTCATTAAAATGTTCGAAAAGAACCTCATCCTAGCTTAGGAATGTAGATTAGGCTAGGTTAAGGGTAGGTTAGAATTTTATTTTGGTATTTTTAGGATGGGATCGTACCCCAATTAGGTGCCACTACGTGGCTGTCCTAGGAAGGGGCAGTTCCTCTTTGGTGAGAAGAAGGCCATCATGGGGCATGGTGGCCGTGTTTTAATTCCAATGATAAAAAATTAACCATTGGGAAGGCCATCATGGGGTGCAACGACTCGCTTGTCGACCATCTGGGATGATGGCCTTGAGATTCAACATTGAAGACACATTGTATTAGGCTACAACTTACTCTTTTAGATATGGGGATGAGAGCACATACGAGTGGATCAACCTGTAGGACTACTAGAAGCCTGAGAAAATCTAGGAGATGGGGATATTGGCTATGCATATCAATGGCTACGAGATGAGGAGACTGGATAAAGTTAGTTAGGGATATTAGCACACTACATCAAATCATTGGATAGATTACAATGAGAGCAAGTCATATGGAGACCCTACTTGGATTGATCTCACTAGATTGAGGTGATAAGGTACCTATCTAGAGTCAAATATGGTAGATGGATCATTGGGTGCCATGGCACTAAGAGAGAGTATTTCCATTACTCTCAGGTGAATCAATAGTTTGGAATATACCAAGATATGTTAGAGGAGCCAATCCTCTATCATCATCACGATGATGAGACACATCTATATATACCTCGAGTGGAGGTGTTTAATATGGAGGAGGAACCTATGGTGGCTAAGACTGGCTTTGAGGATATAGGGACCAATATAGAGTATGATATCTAGTGGGTTACCCAACTGTGGTAGGGAGGTGGTCCTATGAGCAGGCCTACAAAGGTGGTAGTATAGGAGGGTGGCAATGATGATAAGTGATGAGTGCATCATAAGATAGAAGGTAAGTGGGGATAAACTACAGAGAAGATAGAGTGGTCCGATGTTGAGGAGGAGGATGAGGATGTTGATCCTACTAATGAGATGGCTTAGCTATAGGTACAACTATAGGCTACATAGACATATCTACAAACTGCATAGGGGCAGTTTGTAGAGTACGATACATATCTTGGTATTGCTCAAAGTTAGTTGATTTCTAGACAACAACTATGGTAGGTGTATGCTGATGAGAGACCTCTTATTAAAGCCCAGGTGGTGATAGCTCAGACTAATATGGAAATGGCTATAGTGAAGAGGGACACTCTACGCACTTAGTTGAAAACCAAGGTAGTCGAGAGGGATGCTAGGATAGTAGAGTGGGACACTCTTTAGGTTTAGCTAGAAACCATGATTGTAGGTTAGGGTGCACCTTCTACTCCAGCCACACATGGACCAACAACATAAGGGGGGATGTAGAGATGAGAAGACTACAATACCTATTAGAGGAGGTTGCGGTTCCACATAGGTTTGATGTAGCCTACATAGTGGACCTAGAGATTTGGGTTAGGCTATGTGGAGGTAGTCTTCTAGAGAGATCTATAGTAGGGGGCTCCCAGTGGAGCAGGTGGAGTGAGTATGGGTAGTCATTAGTGTGGCCTAATCACAGGTCCTCAGCTTGATCATAGAGGTCAGCATCTAGTGGTTCTAGATAGCCTCATAGGGATACGATCGAGGTTGGAGGTGACTCTAGGGGTGCATGCCCAACTTGATATACCGTCATGTAATTATCATTTTGAGTGTAATATTTGAGGACCTACACAGTTGTAGCCTGCGGGTAATTTTATACCATGGTGTACCTTATTATTTTTACACACACACACATATATATTGATCTTATTTTATGTCTTATTATGCATCATGGTGTTGATTTATGTTCATGTTATGGATGCATTGATGGATATAATTCTTATATGATGATGTGATGTTCTATATATGTTATGTTCTAATGAAATGAAATAGTTAGATGATTGATGTATGATTATATTTTGTGATATAGATGTATGGATATACTACTGTGTATGCTTATATGGAATTTTAAATGTATGTTTTGATTTGTTTAATTGATTATGAATTTAATTTTTGTTATATGATATGGTGGATGTAATGCATAAATTTCATTCGAATGGTCTAATGCAACTGTACCTGTATGATCACTTAAAACATAATACATGAATCTAATATATGTTGAACAAACTAGTGGTAAACACCACAAAATGGATAAAAATCATGAATGAAAATGTTAATCCTTATCATAAGAATTAATCATGTATAAATTAATATGTGATATGAAATGATGTGAGATGTAGGGGCTTTCCCTATAATATTTTGTGAACTAAAATATATACACAAAATAGTTAGTGATCGTCTAAATATCATTGCTGATGTCCATCCGGTATCTATCCTATCTTATGAAGACCCCTTAATAAACAAAATTTCATAAGAAAAAGATTGTGATTGTTGATGAGAATATTTGTTGCTATGAGGGTATTTTTTTGGGTTTTCAATGAGACTCAAACACCCTAGTTGATTAATCAAAATTTGTGTAACAACTACACAAGAAACTTGAAAGATATAAGCCTGTTAAGTTGACCCAGATATTCACTATCCCTGTGCGTGCTAAGTGAATATATTAGATGAGGCATAAGACTACCTCATTTCTAGGTGGGTTTTATGCAACCCATTGTTGTAATGAGGATAACCCTATGGTCATCATGATCTTGAGTTTGAATGTAGTTTAGACTAGACTACTAGGCGATACAATCCACCAACATCTAGCTCATCTATAAGATGACATTGGTCTATAGGATAGAAGGTTGCTAATGTGATAGATATATCACCATGCATAAGGCTAGTCCATTGTCAGGTGGGTTTCATTCAATACATTATTGTAATGGAGATCACCCCATGACTTTCGAATACTAAAGATTCCAGTGATTCAAGCTTGTTACCCCTTATTTTATTTTAATTTTTTAGGATACTTGCTCATGCTTAGTGGTGAAAACCACTATTTATTTTGCATTTTTTTTTTAGCAACGGATTTGCTTAGTGATGAAAATCATTGTTTTTTTTCACATTATTTCGATAATTTGGCTTGTTTTGTGTGAGAGCAAGGGGATTTTTTGGGTAGGGGGAGCTTTTCCTTTTATCAATTCTCAGCATTCTAGACCATGCACATAATAATATGAGCAAAGAAAACCTTTTTCTTAAGGTGACAAGGACCACTTTGTAGTGTCATATTTCCTTGTTCAGAATCGAATTGTTAATGTGTAAAATTGTGTTGGAAATTTGACATATGCAAGGTACTATCAAAGCAAGACCTTACCTTCTAAAAGTTGAGATAGCTTTCTACAAAATTTGGAAAGATAACTAGGGATGGTTGAATGATTGGAAAACCCTACTATACACCCTATAGCAAATCATTAGTTGTATTGAAAAACATAGTTACTCATAAGAATGATAATGATCTGTGGATTCATTATTGACATACAAACATGGTATCATTCGTAATAATGTAAACACGACCTGTTCTAGTGTAAGTGCAATGAATGAATATGCTTATTTTTTTTGTGTTTTTTGATTTATTTGAAATTTAGTATTATAAGCTCATTTAAGATGATCTTGATAAACATGCAGATGCTCAAGAGCATTAACTCATCATTCATCAAGAAGGGTTAATTTATCGAGGTGATCTTGTTGCGATGTGTCATCATCAATAAACTCTTTCAATGAGACTCACAACAATAGAATTTCTAATTTTAATGGCATAATGGCCTCAGCTCCATATACTAGCAAAAATGGGGTTGCCCCTATGGGTGTCCAAATGCCAGTGTGATAAGCCCATAAATCTAGAGGTAATTGAAGGTGTCAATCCTTATGATTCTCCTTGACAATTTTCTTTAGTATGGCAACTAAACATTTTTAGAGGCCTCTGCTTGCCCATTTGCTTGTGGATAATATGGTGTTGTAAAGATATGTTGAATGTTATACTGGGACATTAGATTTCGTACATATTTATTCTTGAATGAAGTCCCATTATTCGATATGATTTTGGATGGAATACCAAAATGACATATAATATTATGGAGTATGAACTTCGTAATATGAGCTCCAGTCATAGTGGTCAAAGGGATTGCTTCCACCCATTTGGTAAAGTACTCAGTGGTTGTTATGATGAACGTGTGGCAGCCCGAAGGAGGAGATATCTTACCAATTATATTGAATCCCCATTGAGAAAAAGGCCAAGCTAATTGAATCAGTTGCAAGGCCTAAGATGGCAGGTATGATAGATTAGCATGATGCTAAAATTTTATGCACTTCCTGACATACGATCAATAATCCTTCTCCATCATGAGCCAATAATAGCCCATTCTAAGGATGCACTTAACGATAGTCATATCATTAAAATAGCCACCGTAGGTACTATCATGAGCTTGCAAGACTACCCAAGAAAATTCTTGGAGCTTAAGATAATGAAGGAGTCCATTGTAGCTTTTGTGATACAAAATATCTCCTAGCAAGACATACCTAGTCACTTTCTATTTAAATTCTTATTTTATGGTATGTGACAATCCCTGAGGGATACTACCAAGTTTCAAGTAATTTTTAATTGGATGAGCCAATCTTGATAAGCTTGAGTTTCAACTATCTAAACAACTTATTCTTGTTGTGATTCATTATGCACAAATGCAGATTGGGAAACAACCTTATGATGAGTGGTAGTACCATTCTCTAAAGGACCCTACGAGATCAAGGACCCCCAGGGTGCCTGTTTTAGAAAGTCTTGGGCTTTGTAGAACCACTCGTGATTTGGTTCTATTTGAATCATGTGGAATTAATATTTCTTGTGTGGAGCCTCACACAACATCACTGATTGTGAGAGTATTTTAACATGGATGGTTGTAAACTCGATAAAAGGATTCTAAGGTATTAAGGATCCCAAAGATGCCATTGTATTCGTAAAGTGATTAGACATACGAGGGACTGCCTCGATGTCATACCAATCTAGTTGGGCTAGTAATGTGTCCACAAGCTCTTTGTAAGCTTTCAAGATGGGACATCTACATTGATAAATTTATTTTACTTGGTTTACAATAAGTAAGGAATAACCAAAGATATTAAGCTTCTTAATATTCATGGTGATAGTTGTTTGGAGACCTAAGATTAGAGCCTCGTATTCAACATTATTTTTGGTGTAAGGGAAGTCGAGTTTAAAATACAAGGGCATAGGAGCTCCTTATGGTGTGAAAAAATACGATTCCTATGCCACACCCTTGCTCGCACTTGGAACCATCAAAGAACAAAGTCATGTCTGCTTTATTTTCTAGTTCTTTGGGTTTAGGTGATTCATATAGTGCCAACATTGCATCATTAGGTAGTTCTATCACAAGAGGCTTGTCATCCTGAAGAGGTAAATTTCCTAATTGATCAACTATGACTTGATATTTAATGCTTTTTTGACTAATGAATTCAATATCTAATTCTTTCAATAGCATGATCCACTTTGTGATTCATGTATTATGATACGTACAACTCATATGTACTATAAAGGGTTTTCTTTTGATATGACATATATGGTATGACTTAGCATGTAGTGGCACAAAGTTTTGGTAGCAAACACCACTACTAAATACAGCTTTTCAACATATGCATACTTTAGCTCATAGCTGACCAAGGTGTGACTAATGTAATAGATAGCCTGCTCTCTATTTTCTTTGTTCTTTTGGGCCAACATGGTTCCTAGAGCAAAGTATGTGGTTGAAATGTATAGCAAGAAAGGAACACCTAGTCGATGTGGAGCTAATACTGGTAGCATTTATAGGTATTATTTTATTTTATCAAAGGCCTTTTGACAATCTTCATCCCAATTGAATGGGACCCCTTGTGTATCAATAAATTTATGGGTCGATATTTATTCAACAACTGCACTATAAAGTACTTTATGGATGCTACTTTGCCTTGTAAGCTACAAAGCTTTTTGATGTTCATTGGGGGAAGCATTTCTAGAATCACTTTGACCTTTGTAGGATTGACTTTGATCCCTCTTTTGGAGACTATGAATCCTACGATTTTTCTTGATGTGATATAAAAAATACACTTCGTAGGATTTAGCCTGATATTATGCTCTATCAAGTGATCAAAGACTTTACACATAACTTCTGCATGCTCTTCATGCAATGATGATTTGGTGAGCAAATAATATATGTAATTCTCTAGTATATTATGCATGTAATCATGAAAAATATGCCATGGCTTGCTGGTAGGTGGCACCAGTATTTTTAAGGCTAAATAACGTAACTTATAACAGAATGTTCCCCATGGAGTTGTAAATATTGTCTTATGTTGATCTTCAAGTTTGACCCAAAATTAATTCTAGCTTGAAAATCCATCCAGAAGAGATAACATCTGATGACTTGCAGTTGCATCTATGAGAGTGTCTATATTTGGCAACGAGAACACATCCTTGGGTGTTGTCTTATTGAGGTATTTAAAAACCATGCAGATGTGAATTATTCCACCAGGTTTACTTACGGGTATCATGTTTTATACCCATTCAGGATGGTTAATGGGTTGAATAAATTCTACATACAATAATTTTTGTAATTTTTCCTTCACTATTAAGGTGGTGGTTGGATACATTTTTCTTATATTTTGCTTGACAAGTTTCATAGCAGGGTCTAAAGTAAGGTTATGTGTAATGAAATTTGGATCTAGACCCAACATGTCTTTGTACGACCAAGAAAAAATATCAAAATTCTCTATCAAAAGAGATATGAGGATAGCATACTCCTCAAGAGATAGACTTTCTTCAAATTTGAATTTCTTAGGATTGCTAGTATCATTACCAATATCCAATTCAAAATTCTCCTCAATTGACATATGGTATCCCTCCTCAAGCTGATAAAGTCTAGGGATCAGGTGGATGTTAGCCATTGGGTTTGGATGATCTATCATGTCAGATTTGAACTTAGCATTACAGACATCCTCAACATGGTCTGGAGAAAAATTAAAAGGTTGCAACATTTCTTCACATGGGAAGAACTCCTCAGGTGATGAGGGTAATGTAGCACGATCAAAGTCAATGACCTCAAGGTTGAGGTGCAATAAATTTGAGGGGTCACTTGGATTACAGAGAGGTGTGGCTAAATAAATGGAAATAATTTTGATGGATGGTTTGTGATCTCCATGACTATAGGGGTAGGACCTATTGATTGTTGGTTGCTCTAGATGTTCTAGTTGTGGACTAGGAGGAATTGAGATCTCTAGGTCTGCTCTAGGAGTATATAGGATAACTAGGACCTCAGGTGGGAGAAGCTACCTCAAATTAGGTAGATGAGGAAACACCCTATGATAAATATCATTTGTGTCTATAGGGAGATTAGCAGGCTCAATGTCTTCTATGTTATTATTGAGATGACAAAGGTGGGTAGGACCTAAGTATGCAATTTCTATTGCATCCTCATACTCATTGTCTACATTAACCCAATCATATTTAGGAATATCATTTGGGTTAGATTCTTCTTCTAGAATGGTCTCATGATATACTGCAAGAGATTCTATGGTAACCATTGTGATTGGGTGATGATCCCTCCATAAATAAGAAGGGTTGGGGTTAGCATATTCATTATCGTTAATGTTTATCCCAAATCCTAGGTTTAGGCACTCTAGGGAACTTAACAACTCATTTAACATACAGATGAAATATCCTAAACTAGACTTATTAGTAGACAGTTGGTAATCTGGTATATAGGGTGTTCAGATACCCTATTTGTAAAGACCTAAACCACTATTGTTCCAATGGCAGTGATAGAAGCATGTCAGAGAAAAGTTAGGGTTTGACATATAGTAGACATTACAAGCAAAAGATTCATTGTCTTTATGATTAACTGGAGATTGATTTGTGGCTGAGTCAAAACTCCCATATATGAAATTTGTTTGGTTGGGTGGCATTCCTAAGGGTACCACAATTCCATAAGAAAGGGAGAAGTATGAGGTCTCCCCATGTCTTGCATGGACTCAATAAATTGTGTAAAAGTTACATTTTGAACCAAGTATTTGATGAGCCCGAGGTTGACAAAATGGATAGTCACTTGAGGTGTGGATGATCCAGTCGATGAGGTGGAGGATGTAGGTTGAGGCACATCATTCATCATGTCATGTGATTTTTACTCATCCGTGAGAGTCAAAATATCTGTCATGGAGACATTGGGGATGGCTTCAGGATCATCTACCATGGGTGCTTTTAGCTTCTATTTTATATTAGGATCAAATGATGAAGGTTTATCAAAAATAGCTACTATTTTAGGTGAAGGCAGTGGTACTGAGGTGGATGGATCAACACGTGCTACTTTAGGTTTGCACTCTAGAAATTTAATGGGAGAACTAGACCTGATGTCTAGATGCATTGATGGTAATACGAACTCCCTCAGATTAGTAACTTGATTAACGCACTTAAAGGATTCATTATTTGACAAGATGACATGAACCTATCCTTCATGAATGTATTTAATACATTAATGTAAAATAGAAGGGATTAATTTCATGTCTCTAATCCAAGGATGACCGAGTAATATGTTATATTGCATCGCTCCTTCCAACACGTGGTATAAAATAGAAATGGTTTGTAGTCCCACCTGAATAGGTAGGACTATGGTGCCAACCGTTGAGCATAATGCATCATTGAATAATCACAATGTAAAAGTGGATGCCACTATGTGTGATATCGAAATATTGAGATTCTCTAAAGTAATCATCGTTATTATGTTGATCGATGAGCTTGTACCAATAGACACTCTCTTGTAAGATATCCAATTTATGCAAGCAATTATGTGCAAGGGAGGGTCCACTACATTGTCTAGAACTTGTTTAAATTCATGGTCATAGTAGGTGATAATAGGATATTTGCATTTTTGAATGTACCCCACAAATTTAGTGAATGCATTAGGATTCTAGGGCTAAAGATTAATATATTTGAGAATCTCCATGAGTGCTTCCCTATGTCTAGGGGATTACTGAATGAGCTCATAAATTGAAAGCTTGGCCGAGGTCATATGTATACTCTGAGTAAGCCCGTTTCTATTGGTAATCATCAGTTGTGATAGTGGATTTAGCAGCGGGTTTTGAACTGGCCCTTGCTGGGGGGTAGAAGGTATTCGAATGGGAGCCACAGGTGGCTCAGGTTGGTTGTACCTTCTATTAGGTATTACAATATTGATCATACCTAGAAAAACATGTGTGGGTAGATCCTATGTATCTCATTTGCTTGCTTGATTTGATTACCTTTGACCTCATGGGTAGGCAAGAGATCTTTGAAGATTCCCATCTATTGATTATTTGGAGTGAGAGGGTTATCAATTTGTAATTGATTCTTGTCAAGCATGTTCTATACTAGGTTTTTGAAACCATAACACGTTTATATATCATGTCCATTTTACCTATGATAAGAACAATATAAGTCCTCTCTATACCCTTTAGGCTTTGGGCAGGTCAGATCTAGCAAGAAGATTTTAGGTAATGTAATCGCCTTAACCTCATATGATCTATTGAAGAGATATACCAAAGACTCAGGTAGTGGTGTGTATGTGGAAGGAGGGCAACTTTGTTTATCCTACCCTTAATTTCATTGGTACTGATTGTTATACTATGTCGAAGGGGTTGAGCCTGATAATTTGGCTGTTGTTGTGTTTTTTTTTTTGCTTTAGAAACATTTAGAAAAATCTAATTCATACGCGATGGTTTTGCCTAATGAGGATTATTTTGGGTATTTTTGTTCCACTCTTTATTACAAAGCTTTATTTCACCCTCCTAGACCTGAATGTCCTTAATAAATTTGGCCTATGTAAAATCCTCTTCGAATGTTTGGTATTGCTACAATTATAATAGAAGCGATATGTGCTTGGAGTATCTCTTGGTAAACATTTAGGTTAATTCTAACATAGGCATGGTGAAAGGTAGTTTTGATATTATCTTATGCCACATATTCACATAATCTATAACTGGCTCATCATTTTATTATCATAAGTTCAACAAGTTAGTTAGGTTTACCTTCTTCTTGACTCCAAAGGAGAAGAATTCAAGGAAGGTGTTCATTAGTTTTTTGAAGCTAAAAATGCTATGTTGAGGTAGTTTGTTATACCACTCTAAGGCCACGCCAGAGAGTGTTATCATAAATGTTCATAACAACAAAGCATCATTGTATTGGAGCTTAAAACACAAGTTCATGAAACTTGGAACATGTTCTTGCACATCATCATCCCCTCTAAATTTGTCCAACTTAGGCATTTGGATTATTTGGGTAATCCAGAGAAATAACCGATGGATCAAGGGGTTGATTGTAAAATTTATGCAATGTGAATTTTTGATAACTCGCCCCCTACTTCTCAAGCGATTAGATACGCTCTATGAGAAATTTATATGCCTGAGATGAAATTATCTCATTCTCTCTAAGATATCTCCTGGAAGGAGGAGGTAGAAGGTTATTATTTTACCAAGATGGAAGATTGTAATAATATACCACATCCTCACACAATGACTAAGTATACGCGTGTTCTTGGTCATCTACTTCTCTCTTTGTAAGCCTCATACTCTGGTTGATTTAGCACTTAGCATTGTCTCTGTCAAGAATGATGAGTAGAGGCATGAAGAGGATGGTTGTTAGTAGGCCTAGAGGGCAACTCTTGGTGTTGTGCAGTGTGCCTTGTATTAAGTTATTACCGATAAGTACTAAGTGTGGGAATCTCATCATGCGCTACCTAACGTGATTGCTCTTCATACAATCTCTATTCTAATATTATTTCATCATGCAGTATATATTCATACAATCACTCGTAGTGTAACCTCTATTGTTTTACATGCTCGTGATCTAAACACTCTTTCTTATGATGTAAATAATCCAATTGGGATTGAATCAAATGATATCTTTGACTATTATTGGTCCTAGATAGCCAATCTATTTGATCTGTTGTATGTGACCTATGACTTCTCATCTCGATACGAGGGGATTTGGCTATTTTGGTTCCTATAGTGGGTATGACTACCCTCTTACCTTGATCAATCGAAGATACATTTACTCTATGCTCAACCCTAGGGGTGTTGTCCTCGTGTAAGGATGGTGCATGAGTATGTCGTGTTCATGTAGAACACTCTCCATGTGTATGAATAGGATGTGATACATCTTCATAATGCCCACCATCAGAATGAGAATGAGCAGAAGAAGGAGCTCTATGAGCTACATTAGAGCCATGCCTATCTAGGTTATTTAGCTTATGACTCAACCAAGGGTGATAAGGATGAGTATCTCCTCCATATCAAACAAGTAATGGCATGTATTTTGCTCCAAGTTTGAAGGTATTTGTGGATCAGTTGGGTACACAAATATGTGCGACCCCTACTCGGTTCCTAAATGGGTGGATCTTGTCTAAATGTAGTATGTGATGGATGAGGTCTAAAAATATCCTCTTCTTGGTCATGGGGATGCCCCATAGGAGTGCTCCTAATGGGGGTATCTCAATGATCAGATCCTCCATGTATGGAATTGTCTTTATGATGGTTGTTAGAACACTTTTCAGGTAAAAGTAAATCTACTGGATTGTATCAAAGGTCTTCTAGACCTTCTTGTGCATTATCGATAGCCTCAATATAGGACTGGGTATGGCTTTTTGTTGTGACCATTTTATCTTTATTAGGCATTTAGTAAAGAAATAGAAAAAATATACAAATGATTATCTCTTTTAAATATTGCTTTGTGTTTTCTAAAACTAGCTTATGTATTTTGTTTTGTTGTTTTATTACCTTTCTCTTTTTCAAGTTTTTGATATTGTTGATGTTATACTCAAGTTGAATGGGTTTCACCTGTATACTCTCACATACAAACCTGATGAATTCTAGGTCATGAAATACACTAATATTTGGTGACGAAGTCCAGATCCGATGAGGGAGCATTGGTCCTACCAATCCTCACCCAATACATTGTGGTTAACAATACACCTTCCAAAGAGGAATACATGCTATTTTCCATGGCTACGATGGTTCTTGGAGCTGGTCTTGGTTAAAATGGGGTGCAAAGAAACACAATGCAATCTAACAAGATGGTGATGAAGGCCACCATTGTTAGTCTTGATCAACGGTTGGATGTGACTTCCAACTCATTGATGTTTAATATAAAACATTATGTGTGTGTGGGTTCTTTTTATTTCATGTAAAAGAAAAATGCAACATAAAACAATCCATGATTTTTTACCACCAAATAAGGCAATGGTTGTGTAGACACCAAAACCTAGCCACTTGTCACTTCTCATATATGCATCCTTCAATAATAGCCATCCATTATTTATTTATATTTATGCATAAATATGAATATTATATATATATATATATATATATGTAAATAAATCCCATCCACCCATAACTTTTTAATCTCGACCATTCATTTCACATGATCTGTGTCATTTTTCCAATATAAATTTCAACCCTTCACTATGTTTTAATCTTGGTCACCTGTTGGTGTTGTCGAAATCCTAACATGATCAAGGGAAAATTATAAAAGATCATTCACTTTTGTGAATGAGAGGTTAGAAAACATGAGAGTTTGGAAAAATTAATATCCTGGTCATGAAACCTAGCATCCCATTCATTATCATCGCTCCTTTGCATTCTCACAAGACCTTGCCACCTTCGCATCTGCCAGATCCATCACTAAAGCCTCTACGAATTAAATATGGTTTTGCAGAACATTCTCCCATAATCCACATATCCTCCAGGGTGTTCCAAAAATGTTTTAGAGCATCCCTAGGATGTTGTAGGACATCTACAACCATTCTTGGATGATCCTAAGCATTTACATTTGATTGGTTTACAATCAACAAACCCTCAAACACTCACGTGCGTTCTTGCATCATCAAATCAAGGATGTAGAGTTATAGATAAAAAAAGTCAGGTACATTATGACAAGGTAACTGTATTATTGATTTTTCAATTTACATTATTTTTACTTGTCTTACATTTTAGCATCACTGCACCTAGGGTTTTGTAGATCTATTATTCAAAGGGTATCACATAGTAGAGCCCTCACATATACTACTAATATTTTTATGTTGTGATTTATTTGCAGGTGTAGGAGACAACTTCATTGATAGTTGTTGCAGCTCGAGTGGCCTCATAGAGATACACAAGCCCACTCACAAATTATTTGGAGTGAATATGACCCAAAGATACCAACATTATTTTGAACGAGCGTTTCAAACCTTCTCACTGTAATAATTGTATCAAAGTAATATGTTGCATTGTAACCCCCTGATTTGATGTAAATTTATTGTATAAAGTGGATGTCCAAGCTCCTTGAGTTCACTATAAATAAAGATCTTTTAGTTTGTGCATATTGTGTCATTTGCTTTGATCTAGTGCTATCATCTTGGTGTTGTTTATTTTTTCTTTACAAAATGATGATCGCGGTGGGACCCCTAAAGGGTTTCATATTTTAATTTATCTTGTCAATATTTTTGGTCTACTTTTTTTATTTTGTTGTAGGTTTCAAAAATATGTTAGCATGAAAATCATGAGATCTAGGGCTAGGAAATATGGAAGTAGTAAGTTTTGATCTATGGTCATGCAGATGCCACACTACATTTGAGGGATGCTACACAGTGTCCACTTGGACACTACATAGTATTCGTGGGATTCTACAGAGTATTTGCGAGTTTCAATAGAGAAAACTATGGGTTTCAACAGATAAAACTATGGGTTTCAACAGATAAAACTATGGGATTATACACCGCATTGCAGAGTTGGAGAAAAATATGTAGAACTTTTGGTAAGCCTTGTTTAAACTTTGGTCACATTTTTCACCTTTTAAAAAGAAAGAAAAGAAAATAAATAGTCATTGTTCTATTTGAAAAGCAACATATTGCATTTTTAAACATCTTAGATATTCATAAGCATTTTTAAAATCATATAGAATTGCACATAGGGATAAATATGCATCTTTGCATTCATTTTAGTTGCATTAGATATTCATTACACTAGATTCAAGTTTTTATTGTCTTTCATGGTGTTTTTTATTTTTGCTTGGTGTGTTGTGTGCAATAAAACTAAAAAGCATAGTAGTTGCACTTTAGACTGAAGTTTACCAATCCTCACTCTTCTAGACTAGATCAAAGTCACTTGTGCTCAAGATTCCCCCCACTATTGAAAACACTCATTGATTTAGAGTGGAAGAGCTATGCGAACCCTCCACTATTGGAAACACTTGCTGATTCAGAGTGGATATTAAGAGGTGTACCCTAGACTCTTTTGAGGGGCTTGGTATTAGTGTTCCTAGTCACCACATTGGTTGAGTGAAAGAGGATTTATTTACATTTTATGTACACCATAGACAATAGAGACTTAAAAAGAATCACACACTTTGCACATTTCAATTTCAACATCAGTGAGTTGGGTTTCTGTAATATGTATAAAATATCTAACACCTAAACATGTAATATGAAATCAAGTTGATAATGCAAATTATGTAACCATAATAACAAAGAAATAGAGAAATAAAGTACCCTTCTCTTTGATATTTGAAAGTATTATTTATAAAGCAATTACAACAAACCCCTCTTAGGGATTACACAAAATTGATACAAATTACATCAAGTAACCAATGATAGGTGTCTTCATAAGATCTATGTAATCTTCAAAAATGATTATGGAGGGTTTCTTAGTGACCTTCGCTTGATGATGCAAATATTGAGGAATATTTACGATGATTTTCTCCTATGGAAACATGAGATTTACACACATAAGCACTTACAAGAAATTAGTAGCAAATATGGAACCTCTCAAGATGAGGTCCATTTTCCATGATAAGCCATTGAAAAGAAAATGCTTAAAACAGTAAATAAATGCATATAAAACTTGAAAAAAACTATGTTAAGATAGAAAATAAACTATTGTTAATATAGTGTATCAAAGAAAATATGAAAGGATAGATTTATAGAGAGGCCATCATGGATCAGATTGGCTTGGCCTGCTAGCCATCATCAACTTTGATGGATTTGCCTGCGGGTCATCTCGGGATGAGATGACCATTGAACGGTGAATTGATTCTTTGAATCCGATGCATGGTGATGTTTGATTACTCTATAAAATTGATTATCAAGGATTGCTCGATCGATGCATGATTGAATTATGGAGAATTGGATCTAAATATGGATGTTTAATGGTAAAAATGGTTGAATTAGGATTTTCAAACTCCAATGAACTCTAGTGATGCAAATTCAAGATTCATGATATTATTTGGACAATACTCCATAACTTCTGAGAGAATGTTCTCTCTGTTAGGCAAACTGATAGCACTTCATTGCATTAGATTTTGATTTCTTCTCTCTTTTATCAAGTTTTTGGGAACATTTTATAGATTCTCAAAATTTGTATTCTTGGCTTGCAAGGGAAGCCAAGATCAAGATCTGGTTAGGATCAGGCATCCCAAGTGTCACCTTATAGAACCTTCTCGTACTCAATCCATTAAGTTCAACTTCCATATAACTAATTTGGTTTGGCTTAGGAAGCTCGAGTTTGTTATAGGTGTGACCATCATCAGCTATGAAGACTAGGACTATGGGTCGTTATTGGGTATGATGACTATTTCAAGGTCATAGTGGAGAACCACGACTGCTAGAGAGTCATCAAAGAGAACCATGACTCAAGCTACAAAGGACCAGATTGCTCTGTTTGAGTGGTTAGAACCACTGTTAGGCCTTGGAAAGGACCAAGATGAGTCATATGGCTTGAAAATGTGTCCATATGTGTAGCATCCTCAACATGACTTGTTTTAGGTGTCTATAATTTCATCACCAACCACTGATCAAGACCAAATATGGTGGGCTTCATCTCCATCCATTGGTTTACCCCATAGATACCTTAGCATCTCGTGAGTGATTTTTTTGGATTTCATCACCAAAAAATATTAACTTGACATCTACCTTAGGAAGCCACCCTGTATAGTTGTCTAGGCTTAGGATCATAAAATCAAACACACAAAAATAAGAAAAAGAAAAATCAAAATAGAAAACATTGTTGCAAGACATAGGATACAATTGTTTATTTGATTTTGTATGTTTTCATTTACCATCTCACATTCCACATACATCCCTCACACTCACTACACCTACTTGCTCATAGCTTATGATATTGACCATAATTAAGCTAGAGCCATGAATCAAGCATCAACATCATCCATGGAGTGATCCACTCCTTCCTCAGCCACTTTTATGGCTAACCCAACCAACATAACACAAACAAGCTATTTTGGTTTGTCTGCAGTACCTTATCACATAATATTCACTTCGAATGCGGATGTGATGCAAAGAACCATCCATAACTCCATCCCATATACCTACACCACTACCTATTCCAACCCACTCTATGGAGCACAAGTGAATGATGCTTCTCATATTCCATCCACCACTCCCCATTCAGTTGTGATTCCTTTCAAAAATTACCCTCCATTAACCTCCACCAACATTGCCAACACTCATACCTCATATACATCCACTTCTACCACAACTAAAAAATCTGCATTAGAAATTGTCATACAACAAGTATGGCGACACCTCAATAAATTGCTCATGGGATAGCAAAACAATATTATTTACCCTGAACAACAATCACAAGTGGTAGATTTTAAACTCCATTCCATTCCAACCAAAACCACTTTCTTCACCTCTGATCCATCCTAGGTATCACAATATTCTCATGTTGATATGCCCATACCTCCATTGATCCACATCAATACCACTTCAATAATTCAACACAATCATAGTCCACAAACCTCATCTCCACTCCATAAACAATAGTTATTCCATCATCAAGCCCAAAAACATACCCAACATCATTAAATACCTCTCAATCCATCAAACCATCAACATCACATTCCATATCAACAATTCACCACTCCACACACCCCACCTCCACACAATCATCAAACAATTTAGGACTTCTACACACACGTGGAAGACCCTAAAATCCATGCCATACAACAACAAATTGACAACTTGATTATGCATACTCCTAGTATGATGTACAAAAAATCCTACACTGAGACAATTGATCAATCAACCTATTCATATTTTGGTACCATCATCGCTTTATCTGATAGACTTTACAATACCGAAATTTGACAAATTGAGGACCCTAGAGATCACATCAATACAATCATTCACTCATGCTTCCAAATTCAACATCAAAATGCTTTGATGGTAATATATTTTTCTCAAAAATTGAGGGGATATGCTTTAGATTGGTATAATCATCCATAGAATTTACACATTTGAACAATTGGTGGATAAATTTTTGGAAAGGTTCTCCCTCAATGTTCATAAGAAAACCACATTGAATGACCTGTACAACCTTAAACAATTTTATGAAGAGTCGGTCTATAATTTTAGAAACTATTGAAGGGAAGTTATCACACAGTTTCCATTCTACCTACCAATGGAAGAATTGACCTGAATGTTGGCAAGGAGTTTCCTGAAACCCATATCCTTGTATGACAACTATAACAATATAGAACATTTGATGAAGCTCTAACCCAGGATCGTGTAATCAAAGAGATAAAAATCCAAGAGTGTGTGATCCAACCAAAGAAAAAGAATGGGACAATAAGGGCCAATCTAAAGAAAATCATTTTGGCCAATAAAAATCAAGATAAGTAAATCAAGTGGTTTTGAGTCAACCCCAAATGACTCAACAACCCCATAGTCAACACCAACAACATCAATCACCATAAAAACCACAAGTAAATTATAAAGTGGTTCCCCTACCACAACAACTTCATAACACAGTATAAACTATGGATAACTATCAATGTCGACAATATGTTCAACAAGACCACACCTAAACAAACTTACCTGAATCATACACCTCTCTCTTGTGTAGGTTGTATGACACTAATGCCATTTCCTTACTCAAAATTTAACCAGAAGATCAATTCAAACATGGTAAGAACTATAAGGAGCACTTGTTTTGTCCTTTCTATTGATAGAAGGGGCATGATATTAGTAATTTCTTTACATTTAGATATATGGTGCAAGACTTGATAGACCTAGGGGCCATTAAGCTGGATAACCCCTTAGCCCAAAAAAATCAAAATCTTGGTATCTACCAAACACCACTTCCTCATAATGAGGAAACACAATAGACAATAGGAGGATCAAACACCATGACTCCCCTTAACCACGTTAATCATGTGCAACAGTACAAAGGTTTTATGGGGGCTATCCATGTAGTCACCCGAGGTCAAAGAAGCACAATCGATAAAATGAACAATAACAGGTAATTCAACCTCCCATAGCATCGCAAGTAAATGTGTCTCCACAACCTACCAATTCATCATCAACTATCCATTTTTCTTCCAATTCATCCCATCCCATTCATATTCCAAGCTATCCATAAAGACCCATCATATCCCTGAGTAGTCGGCTAACAACTAGCCTTAAAATAGCTTTAGCCAAACTATCCATCTATGAGCTCATACAACAATCTCCCCCACACTGTGAGGCATTAATGGAAATTTAAAATTCCATTGAACTTCAATACCAAGACACTAATGTTTTTAAAAATTTCATGGAGAGTATTCAAACATGTATGGAGCTCTCTATCACATTCTATGATTTTGAAATCAAATTAATATCATCAGAATTGCCATATCCTCCATTACATATATTGGCTCAAGTTGATAGGAAGCCTTTCAAATGAGTGCTAAGTAATACCGGCTCATCCATCAACATCATCACCACCTCCACCTTTCAACATATTAATATTCCACCCTCACACATAACCAAATCCACATTCACTTTGAGAGCATTCAATGATGCTCTTTATTCTATAGTTAGTATTGTTGTCTTACTTATAGAAGTTGGGGTTAAGATGTTGCATGCCATATTCCATATCTTGGAGGGGTCCATGTCTTACAATGTACTCCTTGGGCACCCTAGAATAAGGGAAATGAAATGTGTCCCTTCAATACTATGTCAATACTTAAAATATGTACATGAGGGACATATTGATTGCATACCAACAAACATAAAACTGTTTAAGTACTGAAACTTCATTTCCAATCAATACAAATCCACACTTCCATCCAACCACCTATTTTTAACTCCATCAACCGCACCATATACTTCACATCACAACACTTCTTCATCAAAAGCTCATATTCTTAAGGATCTCCCCATCACTATCCCACATCAAGCTTCCACTTCCACACCCACACCTTCATCATAATCGATTACATGTACATGTGGTCAAACCCAATCCACACCATCCACATCATCAATATCAACATCACCCATTATCACCACTTATTCATCATAATTCATCCAACCTACTCCAAAAACACCTACTATCACTTCATCCACATCCACATCATTAGTTATCCATCAAACCCCTCAACCAAATACATATTCATCTCCATAAAATGATGTCTCATAAGTTGATTTGATAGATTGTGAGATGTTATTTAACCATTCATCCCCTCCCTCATTGGAGCCACAAGCCATCCATGAACCCCACATCTCCACATCCATTCCATCCACCTCATCACCCACACAAGTTGCAGTCCACCTCACTAATCCTAACATTGGCAAATATGTGGTCCAAGATATCACAGTTACACTGCTAAGCATCCAAACTGTTAAGGATTACGGTTGCCCATGCGACCCACCCTTATCCATAGGAGCAATGTACAATATGGGTTCAATACCTAACAAAATTAATTTTATATATGGGGGGATCGATTCATCGTTCGATCCACTTTTCCTAGCTGAACCTACATAACTAGTCCTTGCCAAGATAGAGCACATGATCAGTTTCCCATCACAATATTTTTCATAAAGTTAATTGGCAAGGCTATGGTTTAGGATGTCATGAATAGGGCATGCATGACATCATTGAAAATCCATATCAAGAAATGCATGACCATTTAGGTTGGGCTACAATTATCATTCTTCCACTTCCTCTTTTGAATAAGCTTTTTAAAACCTCCATTTAAATTTAGAAGAAGAAATCAATCACAACGATGACTTTGAGAGATTCAATGATGAATACAATATCATGTTGATAGATTCATATGAATTCGAAGAGGAATCGATCCCAATCACACCATTCATTAAATAGGATGAGTATTATCTCAAAATGTTTCCCATCCATCAACCCATCTTTCATTTGATCCTCCCAAAGGAGAAAACTGATCCAACTGGTGAACCACCACTGCCACATCATCCACTTCACTAGAACATCATGTAACATATGTACTTAAAAAACATCAAAAAAAATCTTCGCATTGCATTTGCATGGCCTTGTCATTTGTATTTACACATGTTTCTTGTTGCTATCTAGGTTCTCAAGGTTCCTTCATCGATTCTTGGAGATAATACCAACCCACCCTTCATAGTGGCATCCACCATTTCCCACTAAATCATCATGAATCTGGTTTACTTATTCACCCACTCTATAACCCATACGATTTGGAAAAATAGTTTGATATTGACATAAGCCTCATAAATTTGGAATGGATTTCATCACTACCATCCTTTTCTAGGTTTATCCTTTTTGAGGAATTGTTAAGGAATTTTTCCATTTACATTCCTCTGCAACCTTCACCTTCATCCGTAGCTTCAATTGTTTTCTAGGAAAAAATGGAAGAGATTGTGCCAGAAGAGTTTGATAGCATCATTGATGGAATTCATATGATTCCAATGCCCCATTAGCTTGAGTAAGGTTCACACATATCTATTTAAGATACTATAGATGTGAACCTTAGTAGATGTGGGAAATCCAAAAATCATTAAACTTGGAAAAGTTTACTGTTGATAAATAAGAGCAATTGATAGCTCTACTCAAGAATATGGGCATATTTGCATGGTCCTATAAAGAAATTCATGGTATTGACAAGAAAAACCCACCCTTCATAGTGGCATCCACCATTTTCCACTAAAGCATCATGAATCTGGTTGACTTATTCACCCCACTTTGTAACCCATATGATTTGGCAAAAACAATTCCCATTGACATAGGCCTCATCGATATGGAATGGATTTCATCACCACCATCCTTTTCTAAGTTCATCCTTTATGAGGAACTATTAAGGGCTTCTACCATCTACATTCATCTTCAACCTTCACCATAACCTTTGCCTTCACCCGTAGCTTCGATTATTTTCTAGGAAAAAATGGAAGAGATTGTGCCAGAAGAGTTTGATAGCATCATTGATGGCATTCATATGATTCCAATACCCCATTATCTTGATGAAGGTTCACACATATCTATTGAAGATACTATAGATGTGAACCTTAGTATAGATGTGGGTAATCCATAAATCATTAAACTTGGAAAAAGTTTATCCATTGATGAATAAGAGCAATTGATAGCTCTCCTCAAGAAGAAGGACATATTTGCATGGTCCTATAAAGACATACTTGGTCTTGATCCTAACTTGGTTGTCAATAAATTAACTTTGCATCCTAATGCTAAGCCGATCAAACAAAATTTTTGAAAGTTACATCCTACCATTGCCCTCATGGTCAAATAAGATCATCAAAAGCTATTAGATGTGAGTTTCATTCAACCCATTAACTATCCCGAGTGTCTTTCAAATATGGTGCCCGTTCGTAACCCTAATAGGACAGTATACATTTGAATTGACTTATGAGATCTTAACAAAGCATGTCCTAAGGATGACTTTCCTCTACCAAACATCGATACTCTTTTTGACACTTGTGCTAGCCATGAAATGCTATCTTTAATGGATGGTTTTTTAGGATACAACTAGATTTGAATCAATCCTGATGACCAACACAAAACAACATTCACATCACCTTGGGGGAATTTTTGTTACAAGGTAATGTCATTTGGCCTTAAAAATGTAGGTGCCACTTACAACCATGCCATGATATACATATTCCACAATTACATGCATACGGTCATTGAAGACTATGTGGACGATCTATTGGTAAAATTCAAAACCTAATAAGAACACATTGGTGTCTTAGAAAAAGTTTTTGATCAAATTCTAGAACATAAACCCTAAGAAGTGTGTCTTCAGTGTCACCTCAGGAAAACTACTAGGATTCATTATCTTCAAGTGAGGTATTGAAGTGGACCCAAATAAGGTCAAGGTCATCATGGAGTTACCTCCCCAAAAAAACTTTAAAAAGTTGGATAGTTTACAAGAAAAAATCCAATCGATCCATCATTTCATTGCACAAATCTCAAACAAAAATAGGCCATTCAATCACTTGCTACAAAAGAAGGTGACATATTCATGGATAGAAGAATGTCAAAAGATTTTGATGATATCAAGCAATACTTGGGTTCTCAGGGTTTCCCTTCCATATTTATGTTTCAACAATGGACTTTGCATTAGGGACAATGCTTGCATAGAAAAATGAAAACAACTGAGAGCAAGAAGTCTATTACATTAGTCAAACATTAGTAAGCTATGAAACCAAATACACTTATGTAAAAACACTATGCTTAGCAGTGGTTTTTTCCACTAAGAAACTCAAACATTACATGCTAAGCCATACTACCTATGTCATAGCTAAAGAAAATCTTCTGCATTACATGATG
This sequence comes from Wollemia nobilis, assembly GCA_028583015.1. NCBI lineage: Eukaryota > Viridiplantae > Streptophyta > Pinopsida > Araucariales > Araucariaceae > Wollemia > Wollemia nobilis. Next base: position 21,450,428 of record JAQPPZ010000521.1, read on the forward strand.
TATCGCACTTACAAAAACACCCACACTAAAAATCGGATAATACTTCTAACAAAATTTGATCTTGAGTTCATAAGTCAAAAATCCATTAAAGATCAGGTAATAGCTGATCAACTTGCATAAGCTCTACTTCCTAGTGATCAAACCTTGATTATTGAGCTCCCTGATGATTCAATATTTAATATCACTGAATAGGAGGAAGATGTTATTTTTGACAAGGATGTGGATATTACACTCTTCTTTGATGGTTATAAGTGAAAAAAAGGACAAGATGCAGGAATTGTATTTCATACACCACAAGAGATACCTATTCTTTTATCATTCAAACTCGAATTCCCATGCACAAACAATAATGTGGAATATGAATCCTTAATATTAGGACTTCAAGAAGTCATAGCTATGAGCATAAAGTGTATCAATATATTTTATAATTCCCAACTTGATTGTCAAGTAAACGAAGAATACCAATGCAAAGAACTAGTCTTATAACTTTATCATGAAGTAACAATAAAATTGCTTGCAAAATTTGATTGGTATGAGATTGATAGCTTGCCTAGATCAACTAATAGATTTGCAGATGTGATGGCCTCTCTAGGATCACTGATTCCAAAGAAATTTGAAGGATAGGTACAACCATTAATTGTCACAGCAATATCTAAATTTGCAATTTTCCCTACTAAATCTATATATGGGAAGGATGTTTGCTTTATCCACATAGAGTCATATGAGCCTTGGTCTAGTCAAGTAAAAGCATTTCTCAAGTTTGGAACACTCCCATTAGATATATCGCAAACTGCTAAACAAACTTTCAAACAAAAGGTAGCTTGATGCAGGGTAGTGATGGGGAGCTCCTCAAGAATTGAGGATCCTAGAGAGCACATTAGTACATTCATTCACTCATGATTTCAAATTCAAGATCAAGATGATTTGATGCTCAGAACCTTTCCTCAAAATTGAGGGGAGGTGCTTTAGATTGATATAATCATCCATAGCATTTACACATTTGAACAATTGGCAGCTAAATTTTTGGAAAGGTTCTCTTTCAATGTTTGCAAGAAAACCACATTGATCGACCTATACAAAAAATAATTTGATGAAGAGTCAGTTTATGATTTTGAAAACCATTAGAGGGAAGTTATCACTAAGTTTCCATTCTCCCTACCAATGGAAGAATTGACTTGAATTTTTACAAGGAGTTTCCTGAAACCCATCTCCTTGTTATTGCAACTACAACAATACAAAACATTTGATGAAGCTCTCGCCTAGGCTTGTGTAATCAAAGAGATAAAAATCCAAGAGGGCATGACCCAACAAAAGAAAAAAGAATAGCACAATAAGGGATAATATAAAGGAAATAATTCTGGCCAATCAAAATTTAAACAAGTAAATCAAGTGGTTTTGAGTCAACCCAAAATGACTCAACAACCCCACAGTCAACATCAACAACATTAATCACCATAACAACCACAAGTAAATTATCAAGCGGTACCCCCACCACAAAAAATTCATAACATAGTGTCAACTGTGGACAACCATAAATGTTGATAATCTATTTGACAAGACCGCATCTACACACCCTTGCTTGAATCATATGCCTCCCTCTTCCATAGGTTGTATGGCACTAATGTCATTACCTTACTCAAAATTAAACTAGGAGATCAAATCAAATATGGTAATAACTATAAGGAGCACTTGTTTTATCCTTTCTATCTATAAAAGGGGTATGATATAAATAATTGCTTTACATTCAAAGAAATGATGTAAGACTTGATAGACCTAGGGGCCATTAAGTTGGATAACCCCTTAGCCCAACAAAATTAAAATCTTGGTATCTACCAAACACCACTTCCTCATCATGATGAAATACAATAGACAATAGGGGGATTAAATACCATGACTCCCCCTAACCAAGTTAATCATGTGCAATAGTACCAAGGTTTTATGGGGGTTATCCATGTTGTCACCCAATGTCAAAGAAGCACAATCAATAAAATGAAAAATAGCAGGAAGTTCAAAATCCTATAGAATCTCAAGCAAATGTGTCTCCACAACCTACCAATTCATCATCACCTATCTATTTTTCCACCAATTCATCCCATACCATTCATATTACAAGCCATCCACAAAGACCCATCATCTTCTTGAGTAACCAACTAACAACTAGCCTTAAAATGGCTTCAGCCAAACTATCCATCTATGATATCATAGAACAATCTCCCCCACACCGTGAGGCATTAATGGAAATTTAAAATTCCATTGAACTTAAATCCCAAGACACTAATGCATTTAACAATTTTATGATTATTCAAACGTGTATGGAGCTCTCTATCACATTCTATAATTTTGAAATAAAATCAATTATCAGAATTTTCAGAATCTCCATTACATATCATGGCTCAAGTTTATAGAAAGCCTTTCAAACAAGTGCTAATTAATATTGGCTCATCCATTAATATCATCACCATGTCCACCCTTCAACATTTAAGTATTCCACCCTCACACAACCAAATATATATTCACCTTGAGAATATTCAATGATGCTCTTTGTTCTTTAGTTGGCATTGTTGTCTTACCTATAGAAGTGGGGGTTAAGATGTTGCATACCATGTTCCATATCCTAGAGGGATCCATGGTTTACAATGTACTCCTTGGGAACCCTTGGATAAGAGAAATGAAATGTGTCCCCTTCAATACTACATCAATGCTTAAAATATGTATGTGAGGGACATATTCATTGCATACTAATGAACATCAGACCATTTAAGTATTGCAACTTTATTTCCAATCCATACAAATTCACACTTCCATCCACCTATTAGAAATAGAGTCTATTCCATAATTTGTGTTATGTAAATGTATCTTCCAAGGTACATACTTAGGACATTAGATTAATTTAGGGGGAAGTTATCTAGTTACTTCATGCAATGTAATAAATGGAAAAGTGTCAATGTACAAGCTGTATATGTGCAAGTTGTCACTTACACAACTAGATAGAGTGTTGGCCAAGGAACTTGTGTTCCTATATAGGAAAGGTCTCATAGTCAGATAGATATGAGAAGGGGGACATAGATACATAGAGATAATTACAACATAGTAGTAGGTAGTAGTACAATGTTGTGTATCTCACCATATAATGGTGATTGGTACAATGTAGTTCAATTTCTTCATTAATGGAGTGTACATTTCCTCCATAACTACATTGTATTCATTTATGTTATTTCTATTCAAGCACACTTCAATCATATTGCACATTTGATTTCTTTTATATTATTTTGCATCTTGTGATTATTATCTCCCATTGCTCATTACATAAAAAGCTAAAAATGGTATCAGATCTATGATAGATCTAGTTTGTGTAGGTCAATAGGGAAACCACCATTATATTTGAGCCTAAGTTTTTTGTCAAAATGACACGCTGTTGGACCAACCACTGTCAAAAGTGCTCAGAAGAATCTAGGTAGTAGAATTAGGGAGATTCATGAGTGAGGACTAAAAGAAATATCAATGCTAGAAAATACTAAGATTGAAATTTACTAGAGTCTTTCCACAGAGTTGCAGGAAAAACTCATGAAGACCAAGACTCAACATCCAATCCATTGGATTGATAGATCATCTGGAATAGATCCAGGAAATCTAAATTTTTCTAACTATTTTCCAAAGTTTCTTTTGTTGTAGATAATTAATTCTCAGAGGATTGGTACTCCTCATACTATAGAAAGCTAGGAGACTCCAAATTCTTTACCCGAAGGTCGGTGTGCCCTCATAGTGCAAATATTAGTTCCTTGTGCAAGAGAAGAATACGGTAGAAGAAGAATTCTGGTGAAGAGGCATGGTGAAGATAGGAGATTGAAGATATCCATTGCTATATTGAAGAACTTCACACTTTAAGAACATGCCATAGAAGCCTTGATACAAAAAGGTCATAGTAGCCTTGAAGAAAAGGCCATAGAAGCCTTGATACAAAAATGTCGTAGTAGCCTTGAAGAAAAAGCCATAGAAGACTTGAAGCAAAAGCCACATAAGCCTTGATATTGAAATAGACCAGTGATATGGCTATTGAGGATGAGGTGATCAGGCAGGGTCTGGAAAGGTCCTTGAACAAATGATCAAAGAAAAAGCAAAGGGAGGGAAGTTGTCGCGATATCGTGATGTGTTGCGCCATCGCGATCGCTGGAGGAAAGTTGTCGCGATATCATGACATGTTGCTCCATCGCGATCGCTGGAGGAAAGTTGTCGCGATATCACGACATGTTGCACTGTAGCGGTCACTGGAGGGAAGTTGTTGCGATATCGCGACATGTCGCGATATCATGACTTATTGCACCGTCGTGGCTGTTGGAGGAAAGTTGTCGCGATATCGCGACTTGTTGCACCGTCGCGACTGCTGGAGGAAAGTTGTTGCGATATCGCGACGTGTTGTGCCGTCATGGTCGCTGGAGGAAATTTTTCATGATATCGTGACATGTTGCGCCGTCGTGGTCGCTGGTGGAAAGTTGTCACGATATCGTGACATGTTGCACTGTTGGAAAGTTGTCGCGATTTCGTGACATGTTGCACTGTCGCGGTCACTGGTGGAAAGTTGTCATGATTTCATGACATGTTGCGCCATCGCGGTTGCTGGAGGAAAGTTGTCACGATATCGCGACATGTTGCGCTATCACGATCGCTAGAGGAAAGTTGTCGTGATTTCGCAACATGTTGCGCCATCACGGTCGCTGGAGGAAAGTTGTCACAATATCGTGACATGTTGCGCCATCGCGGCCATTGGAGGAAAGTTGTCGTGATATCGCGACATGTTGCCTCGTCGTGGCCATTGGAGAAAAGTTGTCGTGATATCGCGACATGTTGCACCGTCGCAGTCGCTAGAGGAAAGTTGTCATGATTTTGCGACATGTTGCGCCGTCGCGGTCGTTGGTGGAAAGTTGTCATGATATCGCGACATGTTGCGCCGTCGCGGTCGCTAGAGGAAAGTTGTTGCGATTTTGCGACATGTTGCGCCGTCGTGGTCGTTGGTGGAAAGTTGTCATGATATCGCGACATGTTGTGCCATTGCGGTCGCTGGAGGAAAGTTGTTGCGATATCACGACATGTTGCTTTTTCACGGCCAAAGGAGAGAAGGTGTCGCGATATCGCGACATGTCGCGTTTTCGGGACCAGTTGCATCATCTGTCCATGCCGATCCCCTGCTAGCTAGTTATTGATTTAGGAGATTTGGCTCCATTGCAAGTCTTCTTCTTCTATTGTAAGTTTGTGTTCTCTTTGAATTCGGCTAGGAAGAGTCTCTTCCCATATTGTAATTGATCTTTGTTTTAATACAAGTTTTTTCAAATTAAAAAAAAAAAAAAAAAATAGACCAGAGATGAATTGATACTAAAATAGGCCACATAAGCCTTGATACTAAATTAGTCCATAGAAGCCTTGATCCTGAAGAAGAATTCAAAAGGAATATCTGATTCAAAAACAAATTAATATTTTAGTACTAATACTTTGTTGCAAGGAAAAAATATTCAGTGAGTTGGGAAACTTCCTACAAGAAAGTTAGGAAGGGTATCTTCTTCAGAATTAATGTATCAGCTAAAGCAAAATCAAAGAGATCAGGAGAAGATCTCTATGAAGAACTTCCAGACTTGGAAGAATAAGGACTAGGATATTCCTGCTCGAATATAGAAGCAATAAAATCAAAGATCCAAGAGCAGATCACACCGCAAACACTTCCATAAGTAGAAGGTTAAATAGGTCTCAAGGGAATACCATTAGAAGCTACAAGTTCAAAGACCTTGGGAAGGTCTCATAGAGCATCTAGAAAAAGGCTAGGAGAGCCTAACTGAAGAAATTCTCAAAGGAGAACTCACTAGAAAAAACCACTACTAAGGAGAAGCCCATGATAGTGAAGGACTTGGGATAATTTTTGCCATCTGATAACAAGCCCAAGAGAAGGAGAATTTGGGAAGGAGTGCCAAATATGAGAAGGAGAATTTGACAAGGAGTGCCAAATCCAAGAAGAAGAATTTGGCAAGGAGTACCAAATTTTAAAATAAGAATCCAATGAAAGATCTCAAGACATTCAAAATATTGAGAAGAAGATCCTGCTTGAAGTCAAAATTTGATAAGAATACTTGAAGATAGAAAAATCTCACCTCTCATAGTAAGAAGGCAATACTTCAGAGATAAATACTTATCCAAATCTACAACAAAAGGAGGAGAACAAAAGAGGATAATAAGCCACCAAATCCTAGGCTTGTGAAAGAAAGTTTGAGACAATAATTTGATGAAGAAGGAGCTATTCAAAATAGTCTATAAAGAGCTGCAAGATCCTACTCGAAGCAGCACCTTGGTGATCCTAGACACCAAGATCTACATCCTCTACAAAAGTGGTATAAGAGCTACATAGAATTTTAGAAAAAAGTTAAGCAACTTCTTGGTGCAAATAGATTCATTAATTGGATTACTTATCAAATTTGTTAAAGCACCTAAATTTGGATTAAAGTTGCAATTAGATTATAGTATTCAAAAGTGCAAAAAGAAAGATTCTTTTTAAGGTTCATTTTGCATTACTTCTATCAACTACCTATCATCTACTTTGGAAAAATAAAAGGAAGACTATGTCCTACAATTTTAATTGTAGTGAAATTACAGAATAACTCTTAAAAATTCTTTTTAGGTTATTCTTGATTAGTTGTAGTAAATTGTTAGTGCATTAACTTAAGAGTTTATTGAAGTAATAATGTGTAATATTAGTGCATTAAAAGTAAAAGACTTGCACTATTATACTACTCTAAAAAAGAAATTAGTTTTGTGTTTTTGAAGGGCACAAAATCTGATTTGTATCAAGTGTCTAAAGACACTATTAAAGCACAAAATATGTAGCATATTGGGGCCAAGAGAAGCCACCAAAAATAGGTTAGAATCCTCCAAAAAAATGGATAAGAATACAACTAACCAAAACAAAAATAGAAGGTTCATAGATTGAGACTTGGTGAGTCTCAAATCCAAAAGCATTATAGGGTTAATTTCTTGTTACAAAGGGAAGAAAATTATTGTCACAAAAAGCTTCTATATACTCCATTAAAGGCTTGGATTTATCATCAAAGTTTCCAAGAAAAAAGGGTAATGAGTCTAGCTAAAGAGACATCCTCAAAACCCTCATATCTGCATTCAAAAATCTGCTACAAAGGTAGAATTTCAGACCTGTAAAAGAGTGCAAGAAAAAGGTGCAATAAAGGAAGTTTTATATACATGTAAGGTTACATGGTATTGCACTTCTACAATATGTATTAAGAGAGCTGATTTAAAGGTGCCTCAAAAGGCACAACTTCTATAGGGTAAGCCTTCCAAGGAAGGATGTACTCCTTGTCCACAACAAAGGGAGCCACTCTGAGTGCTCACTCTTAGCATTTATCGAACGAATGAACTTGCAATATCAAAGCCCATTTAAGGGTATTATCAAGTTGTATTTATGTAGATAGAAAGGGATATCATCTACATAGGGAAGGCATCAATCTGCTTCTACCAACATGGGACAGACAGTATAAGCAAGAAAATTTCTACACTATAAAAAAGCATAGAAAAATAGTACATTGAAGGCATAGTAGTCAAGGATAAAAGGTGCTACATTCAGATCTCAAACTTGGTGAAGATCATACACCAAAGGTAGCACCAATATCACGTCCAAAATCACCATTCGAAGCTCCATAGTGCTTCATCAAATCACCTACAAAAGAGAAGGTTTCTTACTATCCAAGAAATGAAGCAAGCTAAAGAGAAGATATACAAAAGGAGTTATACTCTCCTTGGAAGTGTTATAGCACAGGTCTTCATGCAGAGTGTTTGAATGCCACTTGGCATAATCTCTCTATCTCTCAACACTCAAGAATCCTCATGCAAAAGTTAAAGGGAATATTTAGGAGGAAGGTGCCACTTTTTATCCTCCACAAGCCTCACACAAGCACCCACATGAGCAATCATCCATTACATAGTTCTAAATAAGCATTAGATAAGGAAGGTGGTGCATTACAAAGAATCAAGCGCTCATACCTAACAATTGTGACACTTGTCACAAAAACCAAGACTCATCTTCCATAAAAATAGAGGTCAAAGAGGTGAAAGGAAAATAAATGCAATACAACAATGATAGCAAGAAACTTGATAATATCTAGACCGTATCACGATAGTAGCTCAGTAGCTACATGACAACAGATCGACAGAAGCTTGGAGAACAATCCAAAGGAAATTATGAAACATATTAAGTTCTAGTTGAATTGCATTAAAGTGAGTGTTGAATCTAACAACAAGTGGAAGTTTTATTTCATTACTCATAGCACCCAAGGATAGTCTACCACTGGTTATATTAAAGGTATAATTTCCATTTAATTTGCTTTCCATATAAAGGGAGTTATAAGGTTATGTTATAAGGTTGAACTATTGGAAGGAATCAATCTTCATTTGAAAGCAAAACATAGGGAATTAAATATTAAAATTGACTAATATTTGCAAAGTATAACATAGGAGTAATAAGGAATGCTACTTGGAATTATTTCATTTAAAATTTGCAAATATTAATGTATTTCTAATTTTCCAAATTTGGGAGTCATAAGGGCTACAACTCCAAACTAGGTTATTGGAAATTAGAAATAAACCAAGGGATATAAAAAGGGGTTATTAAAGCTTTTGATTAAAGTTGGAATATTATTATATTCTTGTCTCAAAACTTCTTTTAGGGGACAAAATAAATCCAACATTAAAACCTCTTTAAATTTGAAAAGTGCTTAGTTCAATAGGAGTAATAAGGTGTTAAGAAGTTGATTTTTGATCTGTAAAAAATTTGTACAAAATCAACCAAATATTGAACTATATCTTTAAAAAAACACTATATAATATCTCTAGGGATTCATAAGACATACTAAAAAACTATGATATTAACAACCTTCAAAGATTATCAGGTTGGGAAGATATAAGTTATTTCATACTCTCAGAACATGGAGACATAAGAAAGTCTACAAACCTTAGGTTTTATCAAATAAAGCTTATATACTTCAATAAGGGATCATATATTCTAATATTGGGAGCCATAAGGCAGACTACTCTATCCTTAAGAATTTAGGTTATACAAATGACAATTAGCATTATGAAAAACTCTCTTATAAGTGGAATAAGAAAAATACCAATGTGGATTAAAAACCTGATGGATTACAATGATGAAAAGGGTAAAGAAAATGAAGAACCAATGCAATGCAAAATAAGTTCTAAAGTCAACAACTATGTGAAGGAAAATTCATCCAGTGAATCTAATGACCAAAAAAAGAAAATATTGATCAACAAGACCTTTTGCAAAAAGGAATAGCTTCAATTGTGCACATATGGTTTGAAGGCCTTATCAAAGAGATAGAAAAACATGATATTCCTAAGATAGATTTCAAGACTATTAGATCATCTCTATTGTGCATTCATTGCAACTAATATGGTCATGAAAAGACCAATTGTTGGAGTTTCCATCCATGCAAATATTGTGATGGAACAAATCACTCATCTTTCTCCTGTCACTTCAAACATAGGTACTATAAATACTATGAAAGAAGATTACTTCAAATATTAATATGTTATCTTCAAAAACTTGTTTTAGATGGATCTACTAACATTGAGCTCAAGGTTAATACTTATGAAGGACAAAGAAACAGGTCTAACATATGGACAAAAGAAGGAAGAAGAGCCTATTCAGATCCACTCATGACTTGCAATATCATGAGAGCAATGGTACACCAAAGACACCTGACATCAAGGAACAAAGAATGGAAAAGGATGAGAAGCCATGACATGAAGACTGAAGTAGCAACAAAAGAACCAGAACAAGAATACTCTAAACAAGCCAAAGATCAAGATGAAGAGGAAGATCCATATTGAAGACTAAAGTATTCAATACCCAAATAATGTAATACATGGGGATGATAGAGATAGAGTCTATTCCATCATTTGTGTTATGTAAATGTATCTTCTAAGGTACATACTTAGGACATTAGATTACTTTTGGGGGAAGTTATCTAGTTACTTCATGCAATGTAATAAATGGATAAGTATTAATGTGCAAGTTGTATATGTGCAAGTTATCCCTTGCACAACTAGGTAGAGTGTTGGCCAAGGAACCTGTGTTCCTATATAAGAAAGACCTCATGGTCAGATAGATATGAGAAGGGAGACATAGATATATAGAGCTGCTTATAACATAGTAGAAGGTAGTAGTGTAGTGTTGTGTATATCACCATATATTGGTGATGGATAAAATATAGTTCAGTAGCTTCATTAATGAAGTGTTCATTTCCTCCATAACTACGTTGTATTCATTTATGTTATTTATATTAAGCATACTTCAGTCATATTGTAGATTTGCTTTCTTTTATATTATTTTGAATCTTGTAATTGTTATCTCCCATTGCTCATTACATAAAAATATAACACCACCACCTATTTTTAACTCCATAAACCACACCATCCACTTCACATCACAACACCACTTCATAAAAATCTTCTATTATTGAGGAGCTCCCCATCACTACCCCACATCAAGATTCTACTTCCACACCCACACCTTCATCATAATCAGTTACATGTACATGTGGTCGAACCCAATCCATACTATCCACATCATCAACATCAACATCACACATTATCACCACTCATTCATCATTATCCATCCAAACCACCCCATAAACACCTACTATCACTTCATCCACATCAACATCATTAGTCATCCATCAAACCCCTCAACCAAATCCATATTCATCTCCACCAGATGATGTCTCCAAAGTTGATTTGATAGACTATGATATGCCATTTCACCATTCATCCCCTACCTCATTGGAGCCACTAGACACCCATGAACCTCACATATCCACATCCATTCCATCCACCTCATCACTCACACAAGTTGTAGTCCACCTCGCCAATTATAGCATTGGTGAATATGTGATCCAAGATGTCATAGTTACACTGCTAAGCATCCAATTATAAAGGATTACGATCACCCACGTGACCCACCCTTATCCATAGGAGTGGTGTATAATATGGGTTTAGAACCTAATAGAATTAATTTCATATATGGGGGGTCGATTAATCGTCTGGTCCACTTTCCCTAGTTGAACCTACATAGCTAGTCTTTGCTAATATAGAGCACATAATCAATTTACCATCATAATATTTTCATAAAGTTAATTGGAAAGGCTATGATTTAGGATGACATGAACAAGGTATGCATGAAATTATTGAAACTCCATATCAAGAAGCGCATAATCGTTCAGGTTTGGGCTACCATTTTCATTCTTCCACTTCCTCTTTTGAACAAGCTTTTCAAAACCTCCATTTAAATTCAGAAGAGGAAACCAATCACAACAATAACTTTGAGAAATTTTATGATGAATACAATATCATTTTGATAGCTTCAGATGAATCTGAAGAAGAATCGATCCCAATCACACCATTCACCAAACATGATGAGTATTATCTTAGAATGTTCCCCATACATCAACCTGTCTTCTTTTTGCTCCTTGTAAGGGAGCAAGCTGAGCCAATTGGTGAACCACCGTTCCACCTCATCCACTTCACTAGAACATCATGTAACATATGTACATAAAAAAACATAAAAAAATCTGTGCATTGCATTTGCATTGCCTTGTCTTTTGTGTCTACACACATTGCTTGTTGCTATCCAAGTTCTTAGGGTTTCTTCATTGATTCTAGGAGACAAGACCAACCTGCCCTTCATAGTGCCATCCACCATTTCCCACTAAGTTATCATGAATTTGGTTGAATTATTCACTCCACTCTATAAACCATATGATTTAAAAAAACCAATTCCCATTAACATAAGCCTCATCGATATGAAACATATTTCATCGCCACCATCCTTTTCTGAGTTCATCCTTTTTGAGGAATTGTTAAGGGCTTTTGCCATCTATGTTCCTCCATAGCCTTCACCTTCACCTATAGCTTAGACTATTTTCTAGGCAAAAATGGAAGAGACTGTGCCAGAAGAGTTTGATAGCATCATTAATGACATTCATCTGATCCCAATGCCCCATCAGCTTGAGGAAGGTTCACACATATCTATTGAATATACTATAGATGTGAACCTTAGTATATATGTGGACAATCCACAAATTATTAAACTTATAAAATGTTTATCTATTGATGAATAAGAGTGATTGATAGCTCTCCTCAAGAAGGAAATATTTGCATGGTCCTATAAAGATATGCCTGATATTGAACATAAATTGGTTGTTCGTAATTTAACCTTGCATCTTGATGCTAAGCCAGTCAAAAAAAACTTGAGAAATTTACATCCTACCATTACCATCAAGGTCAAAGAAGAGTTTCAAAACCTGTTAGATGTGGGTTTCATTCAACCTATTGACTATCTTGAGTGGATTTCAAATATGGTACCCATTCGCAAGCCTAACGAGGTGATATGCATTTGCATTGACTTTTGAGATCTTAACAACATGTGTCCTAAGGATGAATTTCCTCTACCAAAAATTGATACTTTTATAAACACTTATGATGGCCATGAAATGCTATCTTTAATGGATGGTTTTTCAGGATACAACTAGATTCAAATCAATCTTGATGACCAACACAAAACAACATTCACAACACCTTGGGGGACTTTTTGTTACAAGGTAATGTCATTTGGTCTTAAAAATGTAGGTTCCACTTATCAATGTGCCATGACATACATCTTCCATGATTACATGCATAAGATCATTGAAGACTATGTGGATGATCTATCCAAAACCTGAAAAGAACACATTGGTGTCTTGGAGAATTTTTTTGATCGACTTCTAGAACATAATGTAAGGTTGAATCCTAAGAAGTGTGTCTTCAGTTTCACCTCAAGAAAACTACTAGGATTCATTATCTCCAAGTGATGTATTGAAGTGGACCCAAAAAAGGTCAAGATCATCATGGAGTTGCCTCCCCCATAAAACTTGAAAGAAATACATAGTTTACAAGGAAATATCCAATTGATCCATTGTTTCATTGCACAACTCTTAGACAAATGCAGGCCATTCAATCACCTGCTATAAAAGGAGATGATATTTTCATGGATAAAAGAATGTCAATTTTTTTTGATGATATCAAGCAATACTTGGCTTCTCCACCAGTATTAGCTGCACCTCGCCTAAGGTTCCCCTTCCATATTTATGTTTTAGCAACGAAATTTGTATTAGGAACAATGCTTGCATAGAAAAATAAAAAAAATTGAGAGCAAGCAGTCTATTACAATAGTTGAACATTAGTAAGCTATGAAACTAGATATGCTTATGTAGAAAAACTATACTTAGCAGTGGTTTTTGCCACTAAGAAACTCAAACATTACATGCTAAGCCATACTACCTATGTCATAGCTAAAGAAAAATCTTCTACGTTACATGATGTCTCGCACTTACAACAACACCCACACCATAAAATGGATAATGCTTATAACAAAATTTTATCTTGAGTTCATTAGTCAAAAATTCATTAAATATCAGGTAATAGTTGATCAACTTGTGGAAGCTCCACTTCCTAGTGATCAACCCTTGATTATTGAGCTTCCATATGATTCAATATTTACCATAATTGAACAGGAGGAAGATGTCATTCCTAATGAGGACGTGGATATTACACTCTTATTTAATGGTTCTAAGTGCAACAAAAGACAAGGTGCAGGAGTCATATTTCATACACCACAAGGGATACCTATTCCTTTATCATTCAAACTCGATTTCCCATGCACAAACAATAATACGAAATATGAAGCCTTAATATTAGAACTTCAAGTAGCCATAGCTATGAGCATAAAGCGTATCCAGATATTTGGTGATTCCCAACTTGTTCATCAAGTAAATAGAGAATACCAATGCAAAGAACCAGTCTTAAAACTTTTTCATGAAGTAACAATAAAATTGCTTACAAAATCTGACTGGTATGATATTTTTGCTTGCCTAGATCAACTAATAAATTTATAGATATGATGGCCTCTCTAGGATCACTGATTCCAAAGAACTCTGAAGGAGAGGTACAACCATTAATTATCACAATAATCTCTAAATCTACAATTTTCCATGCTAAATCTAAATATGAGAAGGATGTTTTCTTTATCCACGTAGAGTCATATGAGCCTTGGTCTAGTCAAGTAAAAACCTTTCTCAGGTTTGGAACACTCCCATAAAACATGTCATGAACTGCCAAAAAAACTTTCAAAAAAAAGGTAGCTTGATGTGATGTAGTGATGGTGAGCTCCTCAAGAACTAAGGACCCTAGAGATCACATCAGTACATTCATTCACTAATGCTTTCAAATTCAAGATCAAGATTCTTTGATGCTCGAAAATATTTCTCAAATATTGAGAGAAGATGCTTTAGATTGTTATAATTATCCATAAAATTTACACATATTAAAAATTGGTGAATAAATTTTTGGAAAGGTTCTCCATCAATGTTCACAAGAAAACCACATTGACCAACCTGTACAACCTTAAACAATTTGATGAAGAGTCAGTCTATGATTTTTAAAACCATTGGAGGGAAGTTATCACTAAGTTTCCATTCTCCCTACCAATGGAAGAATTGCCCTGAATATTTGCAAGGAGTTGCCTGAAATCCATCTTGTTATTGCAACTATAATAATACAGAATATTTAATGAAGCTCTCGCTGAGGCTCATGTAATCAAAGAGATAAAAATCCAAGAGGGTGTGATCCAACCAAAGAAAAAGAATGGCATAATAAGATCTCATATAAAGGAAATCATTATGGCCAATAAAAATCAGGACAAGTAAATCAAGTGGTTTTGAGTCAACCCCAAATGACTCAACAATCCCACAGTCAACACCAATAACATCAATCACTGCAACAACCATAACAAGTAAATCTTCAAGCGCCGACCCCACCACAACAACTTCATAACATAATGCCAACTATGGAAAAACATCAACATTGATAATCTATTTGACAAGACCACACCTACACACCCTTTCTAGAATGATACACCTCCTTCTTTTGTAGGTTGTATGACACTATTGACATTTCCTTACTCAAAATTAAACCAAAAGATCAAATCAAACATGGCAAGAACTATAAGGAGCACTTGTTTTGTTGTTTCCATAAATAGAAGGGGTATGATATTAATAACTACTTTACATTCAGATATATGGTGCAAGACTTGATAGACCTAGGGACCATTAAGTTGGATAACCCCTCAGCCCAATAAAATCAAAATCTTGATATCTATCAAACACCACTTTCTCATCATGAGGAAATATAAAAAAAAAAATAGGGGGATCAAATACCATGACTCTCCCTGACCAAGTTAATAATGTGCAATAGTACCAAGGTTTTATGAGGGTTATCCATGTAGTCACCCAAGGTCAAAGAAGCACAATTGATAAAATGAACAATAGCAGGCAGTTCAACCTCCCATAGCATCTCAAGGAAATGTGTCTCCATAACCTACCAATTCATCATATCCTATCCATTTTTTTCAATTCATCCCATCCCATTCATCTTCCAAGCCATCCACAAATACCCATCATCTCCTTGAGTAGCGGGATAACAACTAGATTTAAAATAGCTTCAACCAAACTATCTATCTATGGGATCATATAACAATATCCTCCACACAATGAGGTATTAATGGAAATTTAAAAGTCCATTGAACTTCAATACCAAGATACAAATACCTTTAACAATTTCATGGAGAGTATTCAAACGTGTATGGAGCCCTCTATCATATTTTATGATTTTGAAATCAAATCAATATCATCAGAATTGCCACATCCTCCATTACATATCATGGATCAAGTTGATAGGAAGCCTTTCAAATGAGTGCTAATTGACACCGAATCATCCATCAACTTCATCACCACTTCCACCTTTCAACATCTCAATCTTCCACCCTCACACATAACAAAATATATATTCACCTTGAGAGCATTCAATGATGCTTTTTGTTCTATAGTTGGTATTGTTGTCTTACCTATAGAAGTGGGGGTTAAGATGTTGCATACCATGTTCCATATCCTGGAGGGATCCATGGCTTACAATGTACTCCTTGGGGACCCCTGGATAAGGGATATGAAATGTGTCCCTTCTATACTACATCAATGCTTAAAATATATACATGAGGGATATTTTCATTGCATACCAACAAACATCAAACTATTTAAGTATTACAACTTCATTTCTAATCCATACGAATCCACACTTCCATCCACCCACCTATTTTAACTCCATAAACCACACCATCTACTTAAAATCACAACACTTCTTCATCAAAACATCCTATTCTTGAGGATCTCCCCATCACTACCCCACATTAAGCTTCCACTTCCACACCCACACCTTCATCACAGTCGATTACATGTACATGTGGTTGAACGCAATCCACACTATCCACATCATCAACATCAACATCATCCATTATCACCACTAATTCATAATCATCAATCCAACCTACTCCAAAAACACCTACTATCACTTCATCCACATCAACATCATCAGTAATCCATCAAACCCCTCAACCAAATCCATATTAATCTCCACAAGCTGATGTATCACAAGTTGATTTGATAGACTATGAGATGCCATTTAAACATTCACCCCTCCCTCATTGGATCCACAAGCCAACCATGAACCCCACATATCCACATCCATTCCATCAGTATCATAACCCACACAAGTTGTAGTCTACCTTGCCAACCCTAGCAATGGCGGATATGTGGTCTAAGATGTCATAGTTACACCACTAAGCATAAAAAATTTTAAGGATTACGGTCACCCTTGCGATCCACCATTATCCATAGGAGTGGTATACAATATGGGTTCAAAACCTAACATAATTAATTTTATATATGAGGAGATCGATTCATCGTCTCCCTATCTAAACCTACACAACTAGTCCCTACTAATATAGAGCATATGATCAGTTTCCCATCACAATATTTTCATCAAGTTAATTGGTAAGGCTATGGTTTAGGATGACATGAATATGTCATGCATGACATCATTGAAACTCCATATCTAGAAGCGCATGACCATTCAGGTTTGGAATACCATTCTCATTCTTCCACTTCATATTTTGAACAAGCTTTTCAAAACCTCCGTTTAGAAGAGGAAACCAATCATAATGAAGACTTTGAGGAATTCAATGATGAATACGATGTCATGTTGATAACTTCAGATGAATCCAAAGAGGAATCGACCTCAATCACACCATTCATCAAATAAGATCAGTATTGTCTTAGAATATTCCCATCCATCATTCCATATTCCATTTGCTCCTCCCAAAGGAGTAAGCTGAGGCAATTGGTGAACCACCACTACCACCTCATCCACTTCACCAGAAAATCATGTAACATATGTACATAAAAAAAAAAAAAAAATCTTCGCATTGCATTTGCATGACCTTGTCATTTGTGTTTACACACATTTCTTGTTACTATCTAGGTTCTCAAGGTTCCTTCGTTAATTATAGGAGACAAGATCAACCCACCCTTCACAATGCCATCTATAATTTTCCACTAAGTCATCATGAATTTGGTTGACTTATTCACACCACTCTATAACCCATACGATTTGGTAAAACCAATTCCAATTAACATAAGCCTCATCGATATGGAATGGATTTCATCACCACCATCATTTTTTGAGTTCATCCTTTTCAAGAAATTGTTAAGGGATTATTCCATCTACATTCCTCCATAGCCTTCACCTTCACCTTGACCTTCACCCATAGCTTTGACTATTTTTTAGGCAAAAATGGAAGAGATTGTGCCAGAAGAGTTTGATAGTGTCATTGATGACATTCACTTGATCCCAATGCCCTATCAGCTTGAGGAAGTTTCACACATGTCTATTAAAGATACTATAGATGTGAACCTTAGGATAGATGTGGATAATCCATAAATTATTAAACTTGGAAAACGTTTATCCACTGATGAACGAGACCAATTGATAGCTCTCCTCAAGAAGAAGAAGGACATATTTGCATGGTCCCATAAAGACATGTCTGGTATTTACCCTAACTTAGTTGTCCGTAATTTAACCTTCCATCCTGATGCTAAGCTGGTCAAATAAAAATTGAGAAATTTACATGCTACCATTTCCCTCATGGTCAAAGAAGATCTTCAAAAGCTGTTATATGTGGATTTTATTCAACCCATTTACTATCTTGAGTGGCTTTCAAATATGGTGCCCATTCACAAGCCTAACAGAATGATATGCATTTGTATTGACTTTCAATATCTTAACAAAGTGTATCCTAAGGATGAATTTTCTCTACCAAACATTGATACTCTTGTAGATACTTGTGATGGTCATGAAATGCTATATTTAATGGATGGTTTTTCATGATACAACTAGAATTGAATCAATCTTGATGACCAACACAAAACAACATTCACAAAACATGGGGGACTTTTCGTTACAAGGAAATGTCATTTGGCCTTGAAAATATAGGTACAACTTATCAACGTGCCATGATATACATCTTTCATGATTACATGCATTGGATCATTGAAGACTATGTAGATGATCTATTGGCAAAATCCAAAACCTAACATGAGCACATTGGTGTCTTGAAGAAAGTTTTTGATCGACTTATAGAACATAATGAAAGGTTGAACCCTAAGAAGTGTGTCTTTAGTGTCATCTCAGGAAAACTACTAGGATTCATTATCTCCAAGTAAGGTATTGAAGTGGACCCAAACAAGATCAAGGCCATCATGGAGTTGCCTCCCCCAAAAAAATTGAAAGAGTTGAATAGTTTACAAGGAAAGATCCAATTGATCCGTCATTTCATTGCATAACTCTCAGACAAATGCAGGCCATTCAATCACCTGCTACAAAAGGAGGTGATATTTTCATGGATAGAATAATGTCAAATATATTTTGATGATATCAAGCAATACTTAGATTCCACACCAGTCTTAGTTCCACCTCACCCAAGGGTCCCCTTCCATATTTATGTTTCAGCAATGGAATTTGCATTAGAGACAATGATTGTATAGAAAAATAAAAACAATCGAGAGAAAGCAGTCTATTACATTAGTTGAACATTAGTAAGCTATGAAACCATATACAATTATGTAGAAAAATTGTGCTTAGTAGTGGTTTTTACCACTAAGAAACTCAAATATTACATGCTAAGCCATACTACCTATGTCGTAGCTAAAGAAAATATTTTGCGTTACATGATGTCTCACACTTACAACAACACCCACATCACAAAATGGATAAATGCTTCTAACAAAATTTGATCTTAAGTTCATAAGTTAAAAATCCATTAATGATCAGGTAATAGCTGATCAAATTGCAGAATCTCCACTTCCTAGTGATCAACCCTTGATTATTGATCTTCTAGATGATTAAATATCTACCATCACTAAACAGGAGGAAGATGTCATTCCTCTTGATATCGAGATCCCTTCACTACGTATTTCATTAGAGGAATTCATAGATGATGATACTGCTAGACAAAAACGTCTCGACTAACTCACGCTCCTTTATGGAAGGTGAATCAATGCCTTCGAGTATTTATAAGTATATCAGGATCATTTAAAGTGTTCTTATAACACCATCTACATGGATTCTAAGTAGAAGATCTTGTCTTTATAAAGAATCAGCAAAACACCAATGCATTATCACATCTTTGTGATAAATTCATGGCTAATTGGTTAAGTCCATACATTATCAAACAAAATATGGGTCAGGAAACTTATATGCTTGCTAGTATAGAGGGAATAGAAGAGTTTGAATGACTAAACATCATCCATTTGAGAGTGTTCTATGCTTAATGCATTTTATATATGTGTATATATACATTTCCAGTACACAAAAACATCTTTCATACACATTGCATTTTACACATTGCATTATACAATCACATTAATTATCACTCCTGCACATTCCATCCACCATTCTAATGATCATTTTTTAGTTTGAATAATTGTTAATCCAATAATTCTTGTTGCCTTAATTAGGGGTACCCTCGAATTAATATCCATCTCATTGCATCATTTTATAAGCCAAGTCATCATTTGACAAAAAAAGTTCCATTATCCCTTTGTGTTTTCGATCACTCAGCCACTCCTAGTATTTCAAGCTACCTGCAATACATGTCGAGTTTTCTCTAGGACCAAGGCACATTTTCACTAAGAAAATCTTGAGTTCTAGGAGTTGAATCTAACATTCTTGAACCAAACATATTTTACACATAAAAACATCTTGTGTCAAAGAGGGATAACACCATGATTGAGTTGAACCTTGAAGTGAAAAATTCATCTTTGCTTGTCCCATTATGCACATAGTACAAAATAAAAATAACAATCTTCACCACTAATAACACTTCCAAATAAAAGAATGAGTAGTAAGGATAGGGTAAAATTCTCATCACACTTCGGTTGAGAATATGATTCCCCAAAACTCTAATTATTTTACAAATCACACATCATAGATCCTCAAGTAATAAGGATAGAACTACATTTCCATCCAAATGGTTAGGTAGTTCAAATCCTCAAAGCTTAGAGATCAGATCATTGGACTATGGATATAATATCTATCGGGGCTATAAATGCTTGATCGACAGTGGAGTACGCTCATGTGCAGTGACACATCTCTCTTGAAAAGACCTATGACCGCACATAAGGACAAGCTAGCTTCCTGATCTCCTCCATGATAGGTTTCATCTCAATCTACTCAAGATGCATTAATGAATTCACTTACACACACATTGGTTTTGGATGACCTTGAGTTACTACCATGCTCATGATTGGTAAATGGACATTCATAGCACAACAAATTTTATCTTGGAGAAATTAGATAAAACTTAATGAGTTTGTTTATAATATCTAGGATGTTTGAGTCTGTAAAATAATTTCAAATCAGCCATCAATAAGCCAAAACAACATCCATGTCATTATCACATCATTACATAAGTCTTCCATTTCACATACCACCGTATTGGTACCCCTAATTAAGTGATAATGATAAATATGGTCAAGTAAAATTTAAACTTCAAATGATCATTAGTGTGTCAGTTCACTTGTTGGACATTTTGAGTAGATAAGTTGTCATTGATGTCAAGAGTGAGTGGTCATTGATGTCAAGCTTTTAGCACTAGTCAATGGCAGTTTCAGTGGGCAACATCAGTTTCAGGTTCTCTAGTTTTAGTTGATCAAGACCCGATTTTAAGAAGTTAGATGAGGTCTAAAGTGCAAAAAGCCCAAGTGAATAATATTATAATATTTTTTATAATATTATAAAGGGAAGTTTTAAATTAATTATAAATTAATTAATATAATTTTTATTATAAATTAATTTATAATTTAATTTACTTTACTTAAGTTATTTAAATTAATTATTAATTAATTTTGATATTAGTTATAAGATTAATTTATATTAATTTTTAACTAACCCTAAAGAGGGTTATTAAAATTAATTCAAAGTTCGAATTCAAATTTCTAGAACTTACGTGGGAAGAACATTTACCCACCTTACCAAAACCCCCCAATGCTTTCGGATAATATCATATGCTATGCAAATTTCATGCAAATCGTGTGTGCAACAAAGAGTTTTTAATTTTTAAAAAGTGCTAAGAGGAGGCAAGATCATATCATTCACCAAGGAGGGAGCCTTGGTCACCAACCACTAGTAGTGCAGTTGGAAACCACGGTAGTGGCAAGGTGTTAGGATAGCGACAGGCGTAGGTTCGAATCCCCACGGAAGATCATTTTGTTTTTGCTAGAAAACGCAATGGAGTAAGGTTGAAAGGGAAGGAAGGTTGACTTCCTTCACGTGGGCACCTCTAGCCCACGTAGTGGGCTCCAAAGTGCTAAGGCACTTGGCGCTTGGGGAGATGGCGGATCGAATCACGCTGAAACCCTTTTTGGGGAATAATAAGGTATGCATTAAATTTTGAGCGCTAGAATTTTCGAAGAAGGTTGTTGAGGTTTTGAAAATTAATTTTTGCATATTTTATTTGGTATATGAGGTTTTTGGGGAGTTATAAGGTTATTGCAAAGGTAAATTTTTGGTATTATTTGCTTTAGGGTGTGAAAAGGTAATAAAGGTGTTTTAGAAAGATTGGTTGTGGTTTTTATGGTGTTGGATATTATTTTAAGTTGGAGATTATAAGGTGTATCCAAGTAATTATTTATGTGCATGATTTGATGAATGTTAATTACAAGTAGGATCAATAAGGTGTATTTGAGCTTTGAGTATTTTTGTGTCTAAGGAATATTTTGAGAAATTTTTGGAGTGATATTTTGTCATCTAACCATTGAAATTGGAAAGAAGGAAATTGTGATTTAGACAGGTTTTCCAAGGGCACTTCTACATCAAACAAAAGGTATGGGCATATTCTTCCTATGAGTGATTGTTGAATGTTGTGAATGCTAAGTTGGATTGAAAAGGATTTGGTTAAGGTTTTACTTATTAAGTGTGTTGAATTAATGCTTCGAGGTAATATGTAATAAAGAGTTGTTGATAAAACCTTGTTGTATAAGCACTGTTGTTGAAGTGAATGGTTGAGTGAAGAACTTGAACTAGGGTTTGAAAAGAATGAGTATCATTGTTATGTGATATTGGTTGATAATCATTGTTGGAAATATTTGAGGAGTGTTCATATGCTTGGACTAGGGTTTGTGAACAAGGATTATTTCATTGAGTGATTGGTTGAGTAGAGTTGGTTGAGCCTAGTCAAGTGAATGTGTTAAAGTGATTGTTCAAGTTCTACGAAACAAATTCTTCTATTTTCTTAATTGAGTTGAGAAAGTGATTGAGATTTTGTGAATGTGAAGCATATTGAGTCTCTAATAATTATCTATATGTTTATAAAAGAGTAATTCAAAGTTATTGATCATTGTGATGAGTGTGAATCATATTGAGTCTCTAACAATTCTCTATATGTTTCTATGGTAAAAGGAGTGATTGAAAGTGATTGAGCATTGTGGTGAATGTGAAGCATATTGAGTCTCTAAAAATTCTCTATATGTTTCCAAAATATTGATTGAAAGTAATTGAGCATTGAAATAAGTGTGAAGCATATTGAGTCTCTAAAAATTCTCTTTATGTTTCTATGAGTTTGGATAAGTTCTAGTGAGGACTTGTTGAGAAGATTTGGACAAGTTCTAGTGAGGACTTGTTGAGCATATTTGAGACAAGTTCTAGAGAGGACTTGTGGATAGGTTAGTGTGAGATTTTGTGGAAGCTTACAAGGCAGATTTGAGGTAAGTATTTGAGAAGACTTGAGAGCAAAGTTGATTGATTGATTTGTTCAAACCTTGAGTTAAGGTTTGTGGTAGATCTAGCAGAGTTGATTTGAGATTGATTCAAGCTTTGTGTTAAGGCTTGAGGATAGAGATTGAGGAAAGATTTGTGCTAGACCAAAGGACTGTGTTTAGTATATATTTGAGGATAGAGTTTGGTGTAAATTTGAGGACAGGTTTGTGCCAGACCAAAGACAAAGATTGAGCAAATTTATGTTAGACCGAAGGACTATGTTTAGTGAAAATTTGAGATAGAGCTTTGAAGGTGATAGAGTATAGAGGACGATAGTCTCCAGTGTATAGAGATCCATTAGCCAGGGTAGTGAGGATAGGTGTCTTTAGTGGATAAAGATCCATTAGCTAGAGCAGTGGGGACAACAGTTCTTCTAGAATATCACTAGTCAAAGCTAAGGAGAAAGGAGTTATCCTATGGATAGAGATCCATGAAATTGATTAGGGGATTGGTATCTCCTTTGGATAGAGGTCCATAAATATTGTAATAGGGAAATGATTCCCAAGAGATTTATTAAGAAAATTTTAGTGAAAGATTTTCTCCATGGAGTAGCCCACATTGGGTGAACCACGTAAAATTGGTGTCTCTATTATGTATGGTGATTTGTGCATTGCTTTGATTATTGTTGTTGATATTGCTATCTATACATTGCATAATATTGATTGGAAAAGAAAAGTAAAAAGTGGTCTTATACTGTTCACCTCCCTCTTAGTATAAGCTCGTGTTCTTCATCACTTGCACTATTATCGCTATTCACATACATCATCATTACATTTTCATCCATAACTCACATACACATGCATTCACATAAACATTCACACAAAGTCATAACACAAAAGCCATATATATATAATCGCATGTACAACAAACGCTCGAAGGCTATATACAATGGAGCACCAAGGCTCATATACAAAAGTGCATCTAGGCACTAGCTAATACCCATAGGTAGATCCTTGAGATCCAAGAGCCCTAGACCTAGAGTCACTACACCTAGAGTCACTATGCCTAACAATACTTGATACATAGGAGGAAGGCTGCATTGGTAGTCCAATGCCATGTTGCATAAGGAGAACCTTGTTGGGCAAAACATTGGTTAGTTTTTCTATGATTCAATTAATTACCTCCATTTAATTGTCAACCCGGGGTAGCTCGTAGTCTTGTGAGCAGCCATGCAAAATATATGCTTGTAATTTCTCCTTCAGAGATGAGTCCCTTAGATTATGGTTTGGGGGTGTTTGGTGTTCATTGAAGTTTATGTTTAAACCAATAATCTCATGCTAAGTCTAAGAAACAGGACTGAAAACATTCAAAATCTAAATAACTATCTTGCTGAAAATTACAGAAAATAAGGAAAATAACTAGAAATAAATTAATCTATTAAAATAATTATAGAAAATAGGGGAAATAAGGAAGAACTCTGTTGTAAGTGGGCCCATACTTCCAGTAGGTTTTGCCCATGGTAGAATGATCACCGGATGCTTTAGAAGATGTTTTTACAAGAACAATGCAGAATTTTTATTAACAGTTTGCAGCAGAGAAATTTACATAGAAAGTCTGGGAGATCTTCTTCAAGGGTGGCCTGCATATTTATAAGATATGTGACCAATCCTGTTACAACTATTTTCTCAATTAAAGGAGTCGAGAAAAATATCATGATTTTTCAACGTATTTTGTTTCTAGAATACGTTGATATTTGATTTGCCCAACTTACAAAATTAATTCACGTTTCAGCTAAAAAATAGGTGATGAGTCACCTTTGACATTATCCCATGTTTGGTTGTGATACTAGAAATCCCTTTATGCTGGTTTCTGAGGTGTTCGCTCTGTTCTATCGACCACAGAGTCATGCTAAAGTTTGGCGTTAACGGGAATCAAGCACCACGGTTGAAGAAGTCGGGAAGTAGGTGCCTTCCATTACATAACGGAAAGCAGGTGCCTTATATCGTACAATGGGAAGTAGGCACCTTCCATTGCATAACGGGAAGCAGGAACCTTCCATCGTACAATGGGAAGCAGGTGCCTTCCACCGTTCAATGGGAAGTAGGCACTTAATGGAAATCAGGTGCCTAACAGTTAGGTGTTGAACGAAAGTCAGGCGCTTCAAAGGACTTGGGCGCCTGACTTTGTACCTCTTTACCGATATTCTGTAGATGTTTTTCCTTCATTAATTTGTAAGTGCCAGGTCCGAGTTGGACCTCGATGAAAACATGCCAAAATGCAACGATTTCCACTAAATCTACACACATTACACTTAAAGACAAATATTAGAGAACATGCAAAATAAACTGTCAATTATATATATAATTTCCATAAAACATTTATATCTACAAGAATATATGCCACACATTATGGGGAAAAGAGTACAAAAAATGAGCAATTTTATGGCTCATCATCCCCCCATGCTTAAGGGGTGGCACGTCCATGTGCCACTTTGAACTGGTAATTACCAGTTCTGTTCACCTCATCCCAATAGGCCCGGTTGGTCTGTGTCCTCTTTCTTTTAGCGGCCTTGGCTTTCTCTTTGTCCTGGGGCTTTTTCCCCTTTGATGTTGTGGGAGCTGATATCTCTTTTCCCTACTACTTTTGGCATTTGCTACACCAAAGTGGTTCACTAGGCCCTACCCTCTTCTTGGGTGGTTCTCTGGTCCAGGCCACCTTGCCCTTATCAACATTTAGATAAAAACCAGAGAAGCTGGTGGCATCCTTCTAGAATGCAGGCTCAGCCATTTTCTAGTACTCATGGTGAAGTGGCAACTTCTCACCCATAGGTACTGATTCCTTATCTCCAAATGGGATGCTAGATTCCTTAGCAACCCTGGCTGTGGGCAAATCTACCCCTATTGGGTCAAGCTCAAGTTTAGCTTTGACCTCTACTTTTGACACAGGGGGAGTTCTGCTGCTTGATGCCAGATCCTCCTTCTGCACAGGGCCTAAAAATCCCATCCACTTGAAATATGCCTACATTCTTGAAGGCTTTCCATCCTCTGACCCATACAAATACCAGAACTGCTCAGGTTGAGCAACTAGAATCTTCCTGCGAGGTCTTCCAGATTGTTTTCTGGCCTCTTTTTCTGCTTCCTTGAGGGCTTTCTTGGAGGTCTTCTTCTAGTTCTTCTTGTCTACCTTAATTTCCTCCTTGAGCTCCTCAAATTTCTATTTTTGGGTAGCAAATAGATTCTTTGTTGCCTCCCATTCCTCATCAAAATCCAGCTTTGATTCCTTGTCAGATTCAATGCCTAGGGCCTTCAACTCTGCAACTCTTGCTCTGGTCCTAGGTCATCATTGAGATGGCCTTATGGATTTTTATTTTGATCTCAGCTTGATACTTTGTACCCCAGGGTGTGTTGGTGCCACTGTTGTTTCCTGGTGTATAGGGGATGCAGGTTGTTGAGCCTCCTGGTCCTCTACAGCTACTTGTTGCACATCAGGGACTGCTTCTTTTTCCTCTACAGCTTCTTGTTGCACATCAGGGATTGCTGCTTCTTCTTGAGGCTGATCAGCCCTTGTATTAATTGGAGAGTGCTCTACCTCTCCCTCTCTACCTATAATTTGAGGCTCTTCGACCTCCATATCCTTTTCTCCATCTTCTCCCCCCTTTGTAGGCTGCTCTACATTTTGAGGTTCTTCAACTTCAACCTCATCCTCCTGAATTACCTGATCTGAAGAGGGGGGTGTAGAGCAGGGCTGCTCTACTTCCATTGCAGCAGTGTCTCCCTATTCTGTTTCCTTATCAGTAGGGGGCACTTCTATTGCCCCATCGATCTGTACTACTGCATCAACTCTGTCTGGCTGCTCGACTCCTCTTGGTCCGCCCTACAACTACAATTGTCTCTATAGTTGCCGAATTGTTTGATACAATTCATGCATTTTTAAGGTGGCCTCCTTTCTGGACTCTTCAAATAGAGCCCGTTCCTCTTTAAATTTTGCTTCCCAGGTGGAAGCCTGTTCTTTCAAAACCTACAGCTACTACTGTAGATCCTTCACCTGGTCTTCTAGTGGTACATCTACCATGGATGCCTCCTATTGAGGAGTTGGCCCATAGGAAATGTCCTATAAAATGTGGGCCAAATACTCCTCCTTGTTGAGCTCATCGATGGGTGTCTCCTCGTCAGATGAGCTTGAAACCACCCTCGATGCCCTCATTCTTCTGCTTCACATCCTAGTGGAGATAGGCATGGAATCCTGCGCTACCTCATCCTCAAATTAGGGTGCAGAAGGGGACGAAGCCTGCCCTGCTTCCTCCCCAAATTGGGGAAAATCAAGGAATGAGGGTTGTCCTGCTTCCCCTATATTTCCTGTAGGCTGGGATGCAGGCACCATCGTTTCTCATTCTATCACCTCCTGGGCTGACTGTTCATTTTGAATGGGCACCTCCTCCTCTGCTTGTGCCCCTACCACTGCACTAGTGCCCACAACTTCCTCAATTGTCACATTTCTATGTGACTCTGCATATCTCACCAAGGTAGAAATTAGGCCATGGTGAGCCAGGGTAGAGGTGGTTCCTGCTTGGTATCGCCTGGCCTCATCTTTCAAGGTGCATGCAAGGTAGTGGGGGATGTTGATTTTGTCCCCATGCAGAATATGATTGAGGAAATAGAAATGGTTGGCATTTAGGTGGGAGTACCTACCAGAGCATGTAAAGAAATGGGTGATCTATTCAAAAATGGCCCTCTAGAGCTTGGGAATGTGCCATTTTGGCAAGCCAGTGTGCATCAGGTACTCAATAAAAAATCTCTATGCATAAAGGGTAAGGTTATCCTCCTTGTACATGTGCTCCCTTGTAAGAGGGAGGCCCGTAACTCTGGCGATGTAGTCCTTAGTGACTGGGATCTCCATCCCCTGCATGTGCATGATCCCATCGCTCATCGATGTCACAAATTCATTTGCTACTACCACATCCTAGCCTTGACTGACCAGTCGATAGTAGTCCATCCATTCTATAGTGTCCAACTATGTTTGGACATCTGTAAAAATTCCTGAGCAATCGATCGGCTCACTCTTCTTGAGGTCATGATTTTTTGACTTTCCCCCATGCTTTACCTCTAGTTCACAATTCACTCAATAATATTACTATCTCCCCTATGAATTACCATTGTGCTTCACTGCTCTATGTTTTTCTTACTAAAGTTGGCTGCACAATAGCTGGTAAATAACATTTTAAAACAACTGCGTTCATGCATGCAGGTGGTTAATTACCATAATCAACAGTGATTATGGTTATCCATAATAAATTTCCTTCGAGCATGTGCTCGATTGTGTGGAGGTGATAACCATAAACTATCGACCAATCAGAGGCGTGCCATGCAACATCATGCCAAGTGGATTTTTTCAAGTGGTTAAGGTAATAATGGGGGGTTGTGTCGACACATTTCCATAGACACACATGTTCATGAAAACAATATAGACAAGAAACAAAAAATTTAAACATGCACCTAAATTTGTTTCGTGGGTGCATATGTACAGATGTTTGTGGTGCATCGCTATTGGCTGGCATTTGATGATGGAGCAAACTGCAATAGACAATGATGGCCATGGTTCCCATGCAATGAATTTCCTTTGACGTGATTGGTTCTTGGTAGCTGCACTATGGGTTATTCAAGAAAATCCTACAAAAATTAAAAACAAACATTAGAAAAACGTATCACCTTGGGATGACAAACGTCCCCTCCTTGAAAATTGGTTGATGTCAAATTTTAATTTTATCCATGGTGGAGTTGACTTTGCACGTGTATGGGGTGCTGACGTGGCTCGGGCCACATCCCAAGGCTGACATGTTATTCTGTCAAGGTAGAAAATGGCCGCAATAGATGGAAATTAGACACCTTTTTTATATGGAAATTAGGTACCTTCTTTTCAAATTATAGCATGCATAGGTGCCTTGTAAACTGGAAACAAGCACCATAGGAATCAGGTGCTTTACTTACATGGTAAGCATATGCCTTAGTAAGTCAGGCACTCTACTTAACATGGGAAGTAGGCACCTTAACAATCAGACGCTTATGTCTATCATGGGAAGTAGACACCTTTTTACTAACTATCAAGTATCGTACTTATAAAACAAACTTTATACAAACATATTTTTTTTACATATATGCTAAGAAGATTTGGTGTCAATTTCCCAAAAACTAGCAATCGATCATTCTCCTAAAAAATCAGGAGTCAGACGTTGAGCTACCAAAAATGGGATACAAGCACCATATTCATAACATACTGGGAGTCAGGTACCATGAAGCATACAATGGGAAGTAGGCACCTTCCACCATACAACAAGAAGCAGGCACTTTTTCTAATAATGGGAAGTAGGTGCCTCCCCATAAAATACAAAAACATGGTGCTTTTCTTTTATTCAATAGGTGCTGACGTGTCCTTGTATATGCGCTATCAGGTTGATCAAGCCTTTCAGTGCTTTTAATTGAAAAATAGGTACAGAATCAACATCTACCCTTAAACCAACAATTGAGTGTTTTATTATCCAAAAAGACCAATCCAAACACTCTTGTGCAAGTTCAGGTTTAGTATTCCCCTCTCTAAATGGGGACTAACTACTCCTAAGCAAATTCTCCTAAAAATCTTGGAAAGCGTAGGTTCATGGATCCTATGCTTGTTAGGCCTAGGTCTCCTAGGCTGCCTAACAATTGCACAAAGGGCATTGTACCTGCAAAACAAAAACACAACTAAAAAAAAGAAAATTTTAAAAGAATAATTATCTTTGGGACTATGTGGACTAGGTCCACATCTCATTGACTCAAGATAAAATCAAAATCAACTAGGGTCTCCCCCATGCCTAATCTAGACTCAATCATATATGCTTCAGACACATAGTATGGATGCAAGTGGTGGCCATTGAATGTTAATGTAATGTTATTGCCATCTATTGTTCTAACTCTTACAACCCCATTATTGATGATTTCAATTACTTCATATGGCCCCATCCAACATTGCATGAGCTTACCCTTTCTTTCCTAGAATCAGGAATCATAGAGTAATGCCCATTCTCCCACTTTAAGCTACTTTGGCCTGGTGTGGCGGTCATGCCACTTGGCCCTTTGTTTCTGAATGATCTCCATTTTCTGTAGAGCCTCAAGGTGGTATTCATCCAGTTGATTAAGCTACTGAATTCTATATTTTTGTGCATCATCCAGATTGATATTCAATTCTATAATAGTCCTAAGTGTTTTAACTTCAAACTCTATAGGCATCATGGTTGTTTTCCCATAGACTAACTGAAATGGTGTGAAACTAGTAGTAGTCTTCCAGGTGGTCCTGTAGGCCCACACTGCTTCTGGTAATCTAGTAGCCCAGTCCTTCCTATGTTGTTGCACTATCTTTGTCAGGATATTCTCCAATTCTCTATTAGTCACCTCAACTTGTCCATTTTCCTGTGGATGGTAGGGAGTGGTTTTGTTATGCCTAATTTTGTATTGTTGCATGAGTTCTTGGATCATCCTTGAAGTAAACTGAGGTCCTTGATCTATTGTGATCTCTCTTGGGACCCCAAATCTTGTAAAAATTGTTGAATACAAGAAATCTGCTATAGTTTTCTCCTTTGAATCATGCAAAGCCTGTACTTCAACCCACTTTGTCACATAGTCAGTACAAACTAGGATATACCTCTTACCTCTTGACTATGGATTAATAGGTCCTACGAAGTCCATCCCCCATTTATCAAATGGTTCAATGTGAACATGTGGTTGGAGTGGCATCTCATCTCTAAGAGTAGGTCTACCCATCCTCTGACATTGATCACACTGGCTCACATGCTTGGTTGCATCTTTGAATAGTGAAGGCCAATAATAACCAGCCTGCAACACTTTATATGCAGTCCTTTTTCCTGCAAAATGGCCACCACAAGGTTCATCATGGCAAGCCTTTAGTATCTCAATTATTTCTTCTCCAACAACACATCTTCTCATGATTTTATCAGGTCCTATTTTGAATAGGCACCCATCAATCCATGAGAAATCTGCACTTTTCTCAATTAAAGTCTATTTTTCATGAGGTAAAAGTGTAGGGGATACTCTACCAGTGGCTAAATAATTAGCCATATCTACATACCAAGGTATCTGATCATTTAGAGCAAACAAATGCTCATCTAGAAATTGGTCTTCTGTAGCTGCATAGTCTGGAGGTGTCAATCTGGATAGGAAATCAGCTACCACATTGTCCTTTCCTAGCTTGTCTACTATTGTCACATCAAATTCCTGCAAGAGCAATAACCATCTGATAATTCTACCACTAATCCTAGGTTTTTTTGTCAAGTATCTGATTGTTGAGTGGTCAGTGTGTACAAATACCTGATAACCTGTAATATAATGACAAAATTTGTTAAGAGCATGTATTACTGCAAGAAACTCTTTCTCTGTGATAGTATAATTTAGTTCAACACCTATAAGGTTTTTACTAACATAATAGATGGCATAAAAATCATCACCATATTTCTATCCCAGTACTGAGCCTATTGCATTGTTAGATGCATCAACATATATGTGAAAAGGTATGGTCCAATTTGGACCTCTCAAAGACTGGTGCAGTAATCAATTTTTCCTTCAAGGTGTTGAATGCTTGTTCACATTCTTTAGTCCAGACAAACTCTGCATCTTTTGTTAACAATGTGGTAAGAGGTTTAGCAGTTTTTCTAAAGTCTGATATAAACCTCCTATAATAACCGATTGATCCTAGGAAACTATGAATGTCCTTTTGTGTTTTGGGAGTAGGCAGAGTTTGGATGACTTCAATTTTCTTTCTATCTACTTTGATCCCTTATGCAGAAAGGTGATGTCCTAAAACTATCCCTTCCTGCATCAACATATAACATTTCTCATTGCTTAAGGACAAGTTAGTTTCCTCACAATGTTTAAGTGTCTTTTCTAGATTCTCTATGGTAGTTTCAAAAGTCTCACCATATACAGTGAAATCATCCATGTATACTTCCATAGTCTCTCCAATCATATCTAAAAAAATGCTAAGAACTACCCTTTGAAAGGTGGCAGGTGCATTGCATAGGCCAAATGGTAAGAATCTGTAAGAAAATGTCCCCCATGGACAAGTGAAGGTGGTTTTATCTTGATCTTCCTCCCCTATTTGGATCTGATTGTATCCACTGAACCCATCTAGGAAAGAAAAGTACTTCTTGCCTTGCTAGGGTGTCAAGGACCTGATCTATAAATGGTAAGGGGAAGTGGTCCTTTTTAGTTGCTTTATTCAACAACCTGTAATCAACACAAATTCTCCATTTTCCATTCTTCTTGGGCACCACCACTAATGGTGATACCCACTCACTATCTAAAATGGGGTAGATGAATCCAACTGTGAGGAGTTTTTGTAACTCTATTTTAACAATTTCTTTCATGGTTGGGTTCATTCTCCTCTATGGTTGTCTTACTGGTCTGACCTAGTCTTCCAAATATATTCTATGTGTACAGGTCTCAAGAGCTATTCCTCTCATGTCAGAATACTCCCAAGCAAAGGCATCTTGATATTTTTCCAATGTATGTTTCAGTTTGGTTTGTTGTTCAGTTGTCAACTTGTTATCCACATTCAACATTCTACCAGGTGCAACTTCTATTTGCTGAATATGATGGTCTATTCCCCCTACCAATGGCAACTCAGGAGGAGGACAAGAAGGTTCTCCCTAAAAAAGTGGGAGATCATCTTATCCTCATCACTTTCATCTTCCAACTCCTCAAGTGTTATCACAGGTTGGATCATTGATAGACCATCAACATTTTGATTTTCATCCTCAGATTCTCCCAACAAATCTGTAGACTATGCAGGTGGATGTATGATTAGTTTCTTTATATTCTGACCATCTAAAATGGTCATTTTCCCATCTCTACAGCTTATGTAGGCATCAACTATTGCCAGCCAAGGTCTACCTAAGATTAATGGGTATCCACCTAGTCCAGATTTAGATTGCAACACTAAAAAATCTGTTGGATACTCCCATGCATCTACTGTAATAGTGATATCTTCTAGTATTCCATCAAGAAGTACTATAGACCTATCCGCCAACTGCAACACAGTTTTAGTGGGCTTTAGGTTGGTCAATTTTAGTTTTTGCATGGTTTCCTAGGGCATGACATTGATGGCAGCCCCCAAATCTACTAGTGTGTTGGGTAAAATACAACCCTCTATTTTTACAGTCAACACAGGGCTTCCTGGATCTGAATACTTCTAGATGTAGGTATTCCCTAACATAAGGTCAGCTAACTGACCTACCAAACTGATTGATTTAGCTAGTTTCCTCCCTAGTTTCTTGAGGCACAACTCTCTTATGGCCTTCCCATAGATAGGTATGTCTCTAATGGCCTAGAAGAGAGGAATTGTGACTATTAAGTTCTTTAAACTGGAGAGGATATCAAACTCTATTTGTATTGGTTTCTTGGGTTCCTACAACCTTTGTGGAAAATGTGGAACCTCCTCTTTGTTATGTACAGGTGTTGATTCTTCTTCTATCTCTTCTATAAGGGGTGATTCCCCTTTCTCTATTTCTATTGGTTCCTCTTCTTCTACAAGAGGAGTGACTTCTACACCTACTTGCTTTCCTGACCTTAACTGGATAGGATCACAATCTACCTTAATATTATACATAGGGTACATCTCATTTTCCATCTGATAGGTTGGTTGCTTGTTGTTTGGGTTTGTTGTTGGTTGTGTTGGTAACTGAGGAGTCCTTGGAGTAGGTAAAGTTGGTAGACTTGGTTGTAGTGGAGTTGGAGTAGTATGTTATGGATACTGATTCCAAGCATTCTGATTTCTCCATTACTACCCAGGCTACTGATATTGGTTCCAAGGATAAGGGTTGTAAGGATTTACTCCTTGGGGAAATGGATTCCAAGGTTGTTGACCATACCAACCCATGTTGGGTGGCTGGTTTTGACCTTGATTCTAGTAATTGCTTCCCCCATAGGATGACATTCCTGATTGCATATTGTTACCCATAGGAGATTATTGCTAGTTCCTCCTATTACCCATGAAGTATACCTCGACTACTTCAGGTTCCTCTTTATATTTCATTAATTATGGACACAACTTCATTTTATGATCCTTCTTACAAACAACACATACACGAACTTTGTTTTTTGGGCACTCATTTCTGGGGTGTTTGCCTCTACATTTAGGATAGAAGTAGGCCAATGCTACCTCATTCTCCTGCTTCTTTCTCTGAAGCAGAAGAGTATCCATTTGAAGAGCCAGAGATGATAACATCTCACTCTTAAGGTCTTCTAACATGTTGCCTATTTCTATTTTAGTGATAGTGGTTGACTACTTAACATTTCTAGAGGTTAATTTACCCTTTCTTCTTGAGAAATTTTGACACAACTACCGAATATCATCCATTTGGTGTTGGTAAATGTCTCCCCTAGAGATCATGTTTAAAGCTTCCAAGGATTCATTTGTTAGTCCTTTCAAAAAAATGCTTCTTAGGGACCTATCTCCTAGTTTTGAATGGGGTGATCTTTGCAAATTGAAGTTGAACCTATCCCAGTATTCTTCCATGGATTCCCCTTCCTTTTGGGTCATATCTAGGACTTCCTCTCTTGCATCTCTTGCTCTACCAAAATCTTGATATTGATCCAGGAAAAGTTTCTTCAACTATTCCTAGGTAGTTATCCATTTATCCCCCAAGCTGATGAACCAACGCAAAGATGAATCATCAAGGGTGGAAGGGAATAATTTTAGTTTTTGAGGATCTATGGTGTAATCCACAGATCTACATAAAACATAAAATTTGAACAGAAATAGGTCTAGATCTTCTATTGGTAGTCCTCTAAAAGTTGGAAGGTGGGCAGGAGAGATGTGTTTCATCTTGTGATCTCCTCCTACCTCTTCTATTGGAAAATTAAAACTAGTGGATGTTTCCTCTGGATTTTCTGCCATCCTACCTACTACTGGTGTTTCTACCCCTACTTCATTCAAAGTAGCTATCAATGCTTCTACTTCATTTCTTTTATCCTTTAGAAGGATGGATAAGTCAATGTTTGAGATAGTTCCATCTAACACTGCTTGCCAACATTCAACATTCAGTAGATCCTCCTCAGATTGAACTCTACTTATCTCTGATCCTGCTCTGAGATTCTACTGGATTATTTTAGAGGGATCTTGTGCAAATAGTGGGTGTTGCCACCAATGCATAGGTGGAGATTGAGATGGTGAGAGTTCAGTCTCAGGTTGAGGTTCTACTGAAGTAGAAGGATTTTGAGAAACAACTTCTTTATTTTTGACAAAATGACCATCTGGTCCCCTGTTCTTAGGTGGACTCATACAAAGTTTTAGATGAAGGTTTCTGAAGAAAACACTCTAGACTACTGTAACTATGCTTTCTTCAGAACAAGAAATTACAATGGCTACTCCCCGAAAATGGCGCCAAAATATTGGGCAAAACATTGGTTAGTTTTTCTATGGTTCAATTAATTACCTCCATTTAATTGTCAACCTAGGGTAGCTCGTAGTCTTGTGAGCAACCATGCAAAATCTATGCTTGTAATTTCTCCTTCAGAGATGAGTCCCTTAGATTATGGTTTTGGGGGTGTTTGGTGTTCATTGAAGTTTATGTTTAAACCAATAATCTCATGCTAAGTCTAAGAAACAGGACTAAAAACATTCAAAATCTAAATAACTATCTTGCTGGAAATTACAGAAAAATAGGGAAAATAACTAGAAATAAATTAATCTATTAAAATAATTACAGAAAATAGGGGAAATAGGGAAGAACTCTATTGTAAGTGGGCCCACGCTTCCAACAGGTTCTTCCCATGGTAGAATGATCATCGGACGCTTTAGAAGATGTTTTTACAAGAACAATGCAGAATTTTTATTAACAGTTTGCAATAGAGAAATTTACATAAAAAATTCAGGAGGTCTTCTTCAGGGGTGGCCTGCATATTTATAAGATATGCGGCCAATCCTATTACAACCATTTTCTCAATTAAAGGATTCGGGAAAAATATCATGATATTTCAATGTATTCTATTTCTAGAATACGTTGATATTTGATTTGCCCGACTTACAAAATTAATTCATGTTTCAGCTAAAAAATAGGTGACGAGTCACCTTTGACATTATCCCATGTTCGGTTGTGATACTAGAAATCCCTTTACATTGGTTGTCGAAGTGTTCGCTCTGTTCTACCGACCATAGAGTCATGCTGAAGTTTGGCATTAATGGGAATCAGGCACCATGGTTGAAGAAGTTGGGAAGCAGGCACCTTTCATCGCATAATGGAAAGCAGGCACCTTCCATCGTACAATGGGAAGCAAGCACCTTCCATCGCATAATGGGAAGTAGGCGCCTTCCATCGTACAATGGGAAGCAGGCACCTTCCATCGTTCAATGGGAAGCAGGTGCCTAACGAAAATCAGGCGCCTAATAGTTAGGTGTCGAACGGAAGTCAAGCGCTTCAAAGGACTTGGGTGCCTAACTTCATACCTCTTTACCGATATTCTGTAGATGTTTTTCCTTCATTAATTTGTAAGTGCCAAGTCCGAGTTGGACCTCGATGAAAACATGCCAAAATGCAATGATTTCCACTAAATCTACACAAATTACACTTAAAGACAAATATTAGAGAACATGCAAAATAAACTGTCAATTATATATATAATTTCCATAAAACATTTATATCTACAAGAATATATGCCACACATTATGGGGAAAAGAGTACAAAAAATGAGCAATTCTGTGGCTCATCATCCCTCCCATGCTTAAGGGGTGGCACGTCCCTGTGCCACTTTGAATTGGTAATTACTAGTTCTGTTCACCTCATCCCAATAGGCCCGGTTGGTCTGTGTCCTCTTTCTTTTAGCGGCCTTGGATTTCTCTTTGTCCCAGGGCTTTCACCCCTTTGATGTTGTGGGAGCTGCTATCTCCTATCCCTACTACTTTTGGTGTTTGCTACGCCGAAGTGGTTCACTGGGCCCTACCCTCTTCTTGGGTGGTTCTCTGGTCTAGGCCACCTTGCCCTTATCAACATTCAGATAAAAACCAGAGAAGTTGGTGGCATCCTTCTGGAATGCAGGCTCAACTATTTTCTAGTACTCATGGTGAAGTGGCAACTTCTCACCCACATGCACTGATTCCTTATCTCCAAATGGGATGCTAGATTCCTTAGCAACCCTGGATGTGGGCAAATCTGCCCCTATTGGGTCAAGCTCAGGTTTAGCTTTGACCTCTATTTTTGACATAGGGGGAGTTCTATTGCTTGATGCAAGATCCTCCTTCTACACAGGGCCTAAAAATCCCATTCACTTAAAATATGCATGCATTCTTGAAGGCT
This sequence comes from Wollemia nobilis, assembly GCA_028583015.1. Classification (NCBI taxonomy): domain Eukaryota; kingdom Viridiplantae; phylum Streptophyta; class Pinopsida; order Araucariales; family Araucariaceae; genus Wollemia; species Wollemia nobilis. Next base: position 21,488,004 of record JAQPPZ010000521.1, read on the forward strand.
TTCCATCCTCTGACCCATACAAATACCAGAACTGCTCAGGTTGAGCAACTAGAATCTTCCTGCGAGGTCTGCTAGATTGTTTTTTGGCCTCTTTTTCTGCTTCCTTGAGGGCTTTCTTGGAGGTCTTCTTCTAGTTCTTCTTGTCTGCCTTAATTTCCTCCTTGAGCTCCTCAAATTTCTATTTTTGGGTAGCAAACAAATTCTTTTCTACCTCCCATTCCTCATCGAAATCCAACTCTGATTCCTTGTCAGATTCAATGCCCAGGGCCTTCAACTCTGCAACTCTTGATCTGGTCCTGGGTCATCACTGAGATGGCCTTATGGATTTTTGTTTTGATCTCAGCTTGATACTCTGTACCCTAGGTTGTGTTAGTACCACTGTTGTTTCTTGGTGTACAAGAGATGTAGGCTGTTGAGCCTCCTGGTCCTCTGCAGCTACTTGCTGTACATCAGGGATTCTTTTTCCTCTATAGCTTCTTGCTGCACATTAGGGACTACTACTTCTTCTTGAGGCTGATCGACCCCTATATTAATTGGAGAGTGCTCTGCCTCTCCCTCTCTACCTGTAATTTGAGGCTCTTCGGCCTCCATATCCTTTTCTCCATCTTCTCCCTCCTTTGTAGGTTGCTCTACATTTTGAGGTTCTTCAACTTCAACCTCATCCTCCTAAATTACCTGATCTAAATAGGGGGGTGTAGAGTAGGGTTGCTCTACTTCCATTATAACAGTATCTTCCTATTTTGTTTCCTTATTAGTAGGGGGCACTTTTGTTGCCCCATCGGTTTATACTACTGCATCAACTCTAGATCGGCTGCTCGACTCCTCTTGGTTCACCCTACAATTGTAATTGTCTCTGTAGTTTCTAAATTTTTTGATACAATTCATGCATTTTTAAGGTGGCCTCCTTTTTGAACTCTTCAAATAAGGCTAGTTCCTATTTAGATTTTACTTCCTAGGTGGAAGCTTGTTCTTTCAAAACCTACAACTACTACTGTAGATCCTCTGCCTAGACTTATGGTGGTACATCTACCATGGATACCTCCTATTGAGGAGTTGGCCCATAGGAAATATCCTGTAAAATGTGGGCCAAATACTCCTCCTTGTTGAGCTCATCAATGGGTGTCTCCTCGATGATCTTGAAACCACCCTCAATGCCCTCATTCTTCTGCTTTACATCCTGGTGGAGATAGGCATATAATCCTTTGCTACCTCATCCTCAAATTGGGGTGCAGAAGGGGACGAAGCCTACCCTGCTTCCTCCCCAAATTGGGGAAAATCAGGGAATGAGGTTTGTCTTGCTTCCCTTGTATTTCCTGTAGGTTGGGATGCAGGCGCTGTCATTTCTCATTCTATCACCTCTTGGGTCGACTGTTCATTTTAAATGGGCACCTCCTCCTCTGCTTGTGCCCCTACCACTGCACTAGTGCCCATAACTTCCTCAATTGTCATATTTCTATGTGACTCTACATATCTCACCAAGGTAGAAATCAGGCCATGGTGAGCTAGGGTAGAGGTGGTTCCTGCTTGGTATCACCTGACCTCATCTTTCAAGGTGCATGCAAGGTAGTGGGGGATGTTGATTTTTTTCCCATGCAAAATATGATTGAGGAAAAAGAAGTGGTTGGAATTCAGGTGGGAGTACCTACTAGAGCATGTGAAGAAATGGGTGATCTATTTAAAAATGACCCTCTAGAGCTCGGGAATGTGTCATTTTGGTAAGCTAGTGCACGTTAGGTACTCAGTTGGTGCTCCAAAAAATATCTATGCATAGAGGGTAAGGTTATCCTCCTTGTACGTGTGCTCCCCTGTAAGAGGGAGGCCCATAACTCTGGTGATGTAGTCCTTAGTGACTGGGATCTCTAGCCCCCGCATGCGCATGATCCCATCGCTCATTGATGTTGCAAATTCATTTGCTACTATCGCATCCTGGCCTTGACTGACCAGTCAACAATAGTCCATCCATTCTGTAATGTCCAACTATGTTTGGACATCTACAAAAATTCTCGAGCAATCGATCGGCTCACTCTTCTTAAGGTCATGATTTTTTGACTTTTCCCCCATGCTTTACCTCTAGTTCACAATTCACTCAACAATATTACTACCTCCCCTTCAAATTACCATTGTGCCTCACTGCTCTATGTTTTTCTTACTGAATTTGGCTACATAGTAGCTGGTAAATAGCTTTTTAAAACAACTGTGTTCATGCACACAGGTGGTTAATTACCATAATCAACAGTGATTATGGTTATCCACAGTAAATTTCCTTCGAGCATGTGCCCGATTGTGCGGAGGTGATAACCATAAACTGTCGACCAATCAAAGGTATGCCATGCAACATCATGCCAAGTGGATTTTTTCAAGTGGTTAAGGTAATAATGGGGGGTTGTACCGATACATTTCTATAGACACACATGTTCATGAAAAAAATATAGACAAGAAACAAAAAATTTAAACATGCACCTAAATTTGTTCTATGGGTGCATATGTGCAAATGTCCATGGTGCATCGCTATTGGTTGGTGTTTGATGATGGAGCAAACCACAATAGACAATGATGGCCATGGTTCCCATGCAATGAATTTCCTTTGACGTGATTGGTTCTTGGTAGCTACACTATGGGTTATTCAAGAAAATCTTGCAAAAATTAAAAACAAACATTAGAAAAACGTATCGCCTTGGGATGACAAACGTCCCCTCCTCGGAAATTGGTTGACGTCAACTTTTAATTTTATCCACGATGGAGTTGACTTTGCACGTGTATGGGGTGTTGACATGGCTCGGGCCACATCCCAAGGTTGACGTGTTATTCTGTCAAGGTAAAAAATGGCCACAATAGATGGAAATTAGGCACCTTTTTTGTATGGAAATCAGGCACCTTCTTTTTGAATTACGGTGCACAGGTGCCTTGTAAACTGGAAATAAGCACCGTAGGAATCAAGTGCTTTGCTTACATGGTAAGCAGGTGCCTTAGCAGTCAGGCGCTCTACTTAACATGGGAATCAGACGCCTTAACAATCAGGTGCTTATGTCTATCATGGGAAGTAGGCACCTTTTTGCTAACTATCGGGTGTCGTACTTATAAAAAAAACTTTATACAAACATCATTTTTTTATATATATGCTAAGAAGATTTGGTGTCAGTTTTCCAAAAACTGGCAGTTGACAGTTCTCCTGAAAAATTGGGAGTCAGATGTTGAGCTGTCGAAAAATGAAACATAAGCGCCATCTTTGTAACATACTGGGAATCAGGTGCCATGAAGCATACAATGGGAAGTAGGTACCTTCCATCATACAACATGAAGTAGGCACCTTCCACCGTACAACATGAAGCAAGTGCCTTTCGCTATACAATGGGAAGCAGGTGCCTTTCACCATACAACGGGAAGTATGTACCTTTTTCTAATAATGGGAAGCAGGTGCCTCCCCATCAAATACAAAAACATGGTGCTTTTATTTTATTCAACAGGTGTTGATTTGTCCTTGTATATGCGTTGTCAGGTTTATCAAGCCTTTCAATGCTTCTGATTGAAAAATAGGTATAGAATCAGCATCTACCCCTAAACCAGCAGTTGAGTGTTTTATTGTCCAAAAAGACCAATCCAAACACTCTTGTGCAGGTTCAGGTTTAGTATTCCCCTCTCTGAATGGGGACTAACTACTCCTAAGAAAATTCTCCTAGAAATATTGGAAAGCACAAGTTCATGGATCTTGTGCTTGTTAGGCCTAGGTCTCCCAGGCTGCCTAACAGTTGCACAAAGGGCATTGTACCTGCAAAACAAAAACACAACTAAAAAAAAGAAAATTTTAAAAGAATAATTGTCTTTGGGACTATGTGGACTAGGTCCACATCTCATTGACTCAAGATAAAATCAAAATCAACTAGGGTCTCCCCCATGCCTAATATAGACTCAATCATATATGCTTTAGACACATAGTATGGATGCAGGCAGTGGCCATTGATTGTTAATGTAATGTTGCTGCCATCTATTGTTCTAACTCTTACAACCCCATTATTGATGATTTCAATTACTTCATATGGCCCCATCCAATGTTGCATGAGCTTACCCTTTCTTTCCTGGAACCAGGAATCATAGAGTAATGCCCATTCTCCCACTTTAAGCTGCTTTGGCCTGGTGTGGCAGTCATGCCACTTGGCCCTTTGTTTTTGAATGATCTTTATTTTCTGTAGAGCCTCAAGGCGATATTCATTCCAACTTGATTAAGCTTCTAAATTCTATCTTTTTGTGCATCATCCAGATTGATATTCAATTCTACAGCAGTCCTAAGTGTTTTAACTTCAAACTCTATAGGCATCATGGCTATTTTCCCATAGACTAACTAAAATGGTGTGAAACCAATAGTAGTCTTCAAGGTGGTCCTATAGGCCCACACTACTTTTGGTAATCTAGTAGCTGAGTCCTTCCTATGTTGCTACTATCTTTGTCAGGATATTCTCCAATTCTCTATTAGTCACCTCAACTTGTCCATTTGCCTATGGATGGTAGGGAGTGGTTTTTTTATGCCTAATTTTGTATTGTTGCATGAGTTCTTGGATCATCCTTGAAGTAAACTAAGGTATTTGATCTCTTGTGATCTCTCTTGGGACCCCAAATCTTGTAAAAATTATTGAATACAAGAAATCTACTACAGTTTTCTCCTTTGAATCATGCAAAGCCTGTACTTCAACCCACTTTGTCACATAGTCAATACAAACTAGGGTATACCTCTTACCTCCTGACTGCGGATTAATAGGTCCTATGAAGTCCATCCCCCATTTATCAAATGGTTCAATGTGAACATGTGGTTGGAGTGGCATCTCATCTCTAAGAGTAGGTCTGCCCATCCTTTGACATTGATCACACTGGCTCACATGCTTGGCTACATCTTTGAATAGTGAAGGCCAGTAATAACCAGCCTGCAACACTTTATATGTAGTCATTTTTCCTACAAAATGGCCACCACAAGGTTCATCATGGCAAGCCTTTAGTATCTCAATTATTTCTTCTCCATCAACACATCTTCTCATGATTTTATCAGGTCCTATTTTGAACAAGCACCCATCAATCCATGAGAAATCTGCACTTTTCTCAATTAAAGTCCATTTTTCATGAGGTAAAAGTGTAGGGGATACTCTACTAGTGGCTAAATAATTAGCCATATCTGCATACCAAGGTATCTGATAATTTAGAGCAAACAAATGCTCATCTAGAAATTGGTCTTCTGTAGCTGCATAGTCTGGAGGTGTCAATCTGGATAGGAAATCAACTACCACATTGTCCTTTCCTGGCTTGTCTACTATTGTCACATCAAATTCCTACAAGAGCAACAACCATATGATAATTCTACCACTAATCCCAGGTTTTTTTGTCAAGTATTTGATTGCTAAGTGGTCAGTGTGTACAAATACCTGATAACCTGTAATATAATGATGAAATTTGTTAAGAGCATGTATTACTACAAGAAACTCTTTCTCTATGATAGTATAATTTAGTTTAGCACCTATAAGGTTTTTACTAACATAATAGATGGCATAAAAATCATCACCATATTTCTATCCCAGTACTGAGCCTATTGCATTGTTAGATGCATCAACATATATGTGAAAAGGTATGGTCCAATTTGGACCTCTCGTGGTCAGGCCTTCGATTATTTTAAAAAACAACAAAAAAAAAAACCTTACCACCACCATAACAAGTAGATTTTCCTTCAGGGTGTTGAATGCTTGTTCACATTCTTTAGTCTAGAAAAACTTTGCATATTTTGTTAACAATGTGGTAAGAGGTTTAGCAGTTTTGCTAAAGTCTGATATAAACCTCCTATAATAACTGGTTGATCCTAGGAAACTATGAATGTTCTTTTGTGTTTTGGGAGTAGGCAGATTTTGGATGAATTCAATTTTCTTTCTATCTACTTTGATCCCTTATGTAGAAAGGTGATGTCCTAAAACTATCCCTTCCTGCATCAACATATAGCATTTCTCATTTCTTAAGGACAGGTTAGTTTCCTCACAATGTTTAAGTGTCTTTTCCAGATTCTCTGTGGCAGTTTCAAAAGTCTCACCATATACAGTGAAATCATCCATGTATACTTCCACAGTCTCTCCAATCATATCTAAAAAAATGCTAAGAACTACCCTCTAAAAGGTGGCAGGTGCATTGCATAGGCCAAATGGTAAGACTCTGTAAGCAAATGTCCCCCATGGACAAGTGAAGGTGGTTTTTTCTTGATCTTCCTCCCCTATTTGGATATGATTGTATCCACTGAACCCATCCAGGAAAGAAAAGTACTTCTTTCCTGCTAGGGTGTCAAGGACCTGATCTATAAATGGTAAGGGGAAGTGGTCATTTTTGGTTGCTTTATTTAGCAACCTGTAATCAACACAAATTCTCCATTTTCCATTTTTCTTGGGCACCACCACCGATGGTGATACCCACTCACTATCTAAAATGGGGTAGATGAATCCAACTATGAGGAGTTTTTGTAACTCTATTTTAACAATTTATTTCATAGCTGGGTTCATTCTCCTTTGTGGTTGTCTTACTGGTATGATCTAGTCTTCCAGATATATTCTATGTGTACAGGTCTCAGGAGCTATTCCTCTCATGTCATAATACTCCCAAGCAAAGGCATATTGATGTTTTTCCAATGTATGTTTCAATTTGGTTTGTTGTTCAGTTGTCAACTTGTTATCTACATTCAACATTCTACCAGGTGCAACTTCTATTTTTTGAATATGATGGTCTATTCCTCCTACCAATGGCAACTCAAGAGGAGGACAAGAAGGTTCTCCCTAAAAAAAGTGGGAGATCATATTATCCTCATCACTTTCATCTTCCAACTCCTCAAGTGTTATCACAGGTTGGATCATTGATAGACCATCAACATTTTGATTTTCATCCTCAGATTCTCCCAACAAATCTGCAGACTGTGCAGGTGGATGTATGATTAGTTTCTTTATATTTTGACCATATGAAATGGTCATTTTCCCATCTCTACAACTTATGTAGGCATCAACTATTGCCAACCAAGGTCTACCTAAGATTAATGGGTATCCACCTAGTCCAGATTTAGATTGCAACACTAAAAAATATGTTGGATACTCCCATGCATCTACTGTAGCAATGATGTCTTCTAGTATTCCATCAGGAAGTACTATAGACCTATCCACCAACTTCAGCACATTTTTATTGGGCTTTAGGTTGGTAAATTTCAAATTTTGCATGGTTTCCTAGGGCATGACATTGATGGCAACCCCCAAATCTACTAGTGTTTTGGGTAAAATACAACTCTCTATTTTTATAGTCAGCATAGGGCTTCCTAGATCTGAATACTTATGGCTATAGGTATTTCCTAACATAAGGTCAGCTAACTGACCTACCAAATTGATTGATTTAGCTGGTTTCCTCCTTGGTTTCTTGAGGCACAACTCTCTTATGGCCTTCCCATAGATAGGTATGTCTCTAATGGTCTGGAAGAGAGGAATTGTGAGTATTAAGTTCTTTAAACTGGAGAGAATATCAAACTTTGTTTGTATTGTTTTCTTGGGTTCCTGCAACCTTTGTGGAAAAGGTGGAACCTCCTCTTTGTTATGTACAGGTGTTGATTCTTCTTCTATCTCTTCTATAAAGGGTGATTCCCATTTCTCTATTTCTATTGGTTCCTCTTCTTCTACAAGAGGAGTGACTTCTAAAGCTACTTAATTTCTTGATATTAACTGGGTAGGATCATAATCTACCTTAATATTATACATAATGTACATCTCATTTTCCATATGATAGGATGGCTGCTTGTTGTTTGGGTTTGTTGTTGGCTGTGTTGGTAACTGAGGAGTCCTTGGAGCAGGTAAAGTTGGCAGACTTGGTTGTAGTGGAGTTGGAGTAGTATGCTATGGATACTGATTTCAAGCATTTTGATTTCTCCACTGCTGCCCAGGCTATTGATATTGATTCCAATAATAAAGGTTGTAAGGATTTACTCCTTAGGGAAATGAATTCCAAGGTTTTTGACCATACCAACCCATGTTGGGTGGCTGGTTTTAACCTTGATTCTGGTAATTGCTGCCCCCATAGGATGACATTCTTGATTTCATATTGTTATCCATAGGATACTATTGCTAGTTCCTCCTATTACCCATGAAGTATTCCTCGGCTACTTCAGGTTCCTCTTTAGATTTCATTAGTTGTGGATACAACTTTGTTTTATGATCCTTATTACAAACAAAACATACACAAACTTTATTTTTTGGGCTTTCATTTTTGGGGTGTTTTCCTCTGCATTTAGGACAGAAGTAGGCCAATGCTGCCTCATTCTCCTGCTTATTTATTTTAAGCATATGAGTATCCATTTGAAGAGCTAGAGATGATAACATATCGCCCTTAAGGTCTTCTAACATGTTGCCTATTTCTATTTTAGTGACAGTGGCTGACTACTTAAAATTTCTAGAGGTTAATTTACCCTTTCTTCTTGAGAAATTTTGACACAATTGCTGAATATCATCCATTTGGTGTTGGTAAATATCTCCCCTAGAAATCATGTTTAAAGCTTCCAAGGATTCATTTGTTAGTCCTTTCAAAAAAATGCTTCTTAGGGACCTATATCCTAGTTTTAAATGGGGTGATATTTACAAATTGAAGATGAATCTATCCTATTATTCTTCCATAGATTCCCCTTTCTTCTGGGTCATATCTAGGACTTCATCTCTTGCATCTCTTACTCTACCAAAATCCTGATACTGATCCAGGAAAAGTTTCTTCAAGTGTTCCTAGGTATTTATCCATTTATCCCCCAAGATGATGAACTAGTGCAAAGCTGAATCATCAAGGGTGGAAGGGAATAATTTCAATTTTTGAGGATCTGTGGTGTAATCCACAAATCTACATAAAACATCAAATTTGAATAGAAACATATTTGGATATTCTGTTGGTAGTCCTCTAAAATTTGGAAGGTGGGTAGGAGATATGTGTTTCATCTTGTGATATCCTCCTACCTTTTCTATTGGAAATGGATATTTCCTTTGGATTTTGTTCCATCCTACCTACTACTGGTGTTTCTACCCTTACTTCGTTTAAAGTAGCTATCAATGCTTCTATTTTATTTCTTTTATCCTTCAAAAGAATGGATAAGTCAGCGTTTGAGATAGTTCCATCTAACACTACTTTCCAACGTTCAACATTCAGTAGATCCTCCTCAGATTAAAATCTACTTATCTCTTATCCTACTTTGGGATTCTACTAAATTGTTTTAGAGGGATCATGTGCAAATAGTGGGTGTTGCCGCCAATGCACAGGTGGAGATTGAGATGGTGAGAGTTTAGTCTTAGGTTGAGGTTCTACTAAAGTAGAAGGATTTTGAGAAACAACTTCTTTTTTTTTGATAAAACGATCGTATGGTCCCCTATTCTTAGGTGGACTCATACAAAGTTTTAGATGAAGGTTTCTGAAGAAAACAATCTAGGATACTGTAACTATGATTTCTTAAGAACAAGAAATTACAATGGCTACTCCTCAATAACAGTCCCAAAATGTTGGGCAAAATATTGGTTAGTTTTTCTATGATTCAATTAATTGCCTCCATTTAATTATCAACTTAGGGTAGCTTGTAGTCTTGTGAGCAGCCATGCAAAATCTATGCTTATAATCCCTCCTTCAGAGATGAGTCCCTTAGAATATGGTTTAGGGGGTGTTTGGTGTTCATTGAAGTTTATGTTCAAACCAATAATATCATGCTAAGTCTAAGAAACATGATTGAAAATATTCAAAATATAAATAACTATCTTGCTGGAAATTACATAAAATAGGGAAAATAACCAGAAATAAATTAATATATTAAAATAATTAATAGAAAATAAGGGAAAAAGGGAAGAACTCTATTGTAAGTGGGACCATGCTTATAGAAGGTTCTGCCCATGGTAGAATGATCACCAGATGCTTTAGAAGATGTTTTTATAGTAACAATGCAAAATTTTTATTAACAATTTGCAGTAGATAAATTTACATAGAAAGTTTAGGAGATCTTCAAGGGTGGCCTACATATTTATAAGATATACGACAAATCCTGTTACAACTGTTTTCTCAATTAAAGGATTCAGGAAAAATATCATGATTTTTTATAAGATATATGACCAATCCTCTTTATCGATATTTTGTAGATTTTTTTCCTTCATTAATTTGTAAGTACTAGGTCCGAGTTGGACCTCAAAGAAAATATGACAAAATGCAACAATTTCTACTAAATCTACACACATTATAATTAAAGACAAATATTAGAGAACATGCAAAATAAATTATCAATTATATATATAATTTCCATAAAACATTTATATCTACAAGAATATATGCTGCATATTATGGGGAAAATAATACAAAAAATGAGCAATTATGTGGCTCATCAATCCTCAAGATCATGAATATAGCCCTCCTGAGATTGAAGGTATAGCACATCCTACCTTTGACGAGCATACCTTTGTGCAAAATCTACCTGGAGCCTCACTACCACATCCTCACCTCCACCTACTGCCACACATACATACAACTCTACCTTTACCTGAGTAATGTCTACATCCCGCTCTACCACCATCCACTAGAGCTAGTATCACTCTGCCTGGAGCTCAACCCACTCCTCCTCACTCTAACCAAGAGGTCTCTCCAAAACCTCCTCCATACCACCACCACTATCACCATCACCCCTAATATTTTATAGATGCTCTACTAAAACCCTCGCATACCTTCCTCAATTTCTAGATCAATGATATCTCTTACATTGAGAAGTCTCCTCAGCCTCCACTATTGCCTCCCCATCATCCCCACTACCCTCCTTAACCACTTGACTTGGTATCCATGGTGGCTATGAATAAAACCATACGTTATAGTCTATGATAGTCTCGATATCATCCATATCTGATAGATCTATCTCCTCATCATCATCATACTCCACTCACCACTCCTCTACAGAAGGTAGGCTTGACTCATCATCTCAATGTCTATACAACACTGGAGCATCAGGTATGCCTTGCTATATACCAAACTATCACAATACCCATGAGAAGTGGATCAACTCCATCTCACTACCATTTCATACAAACATCCATATACCCTTTCAGATCCTCTGTAGCTTCTCCCCATCAATGGGCCATCTAGCATCCCATAATGGAATCTAGTACACTTGATCTATTGTCAACCTGACCCATAAATCTATACACTTCTAGCCACTATGACCAGGATGAATCCGATGTATCTCCTCAACCACCTACCATATCAATTCATAGGGTTGATCCCTATCCCACTCACATGGTAGGCCCATAGGATGCACCACACTAACATGCTCCCAACCCCAAATTTATAGTAGTACACTACAATCCAACCCCTTTCACCCTTGCCTCTTCACCTCATATAGCTCAAAGTAGGTCTATGCTAGTAGTGTAGGCACCCATGCATATACTCAAGGCTCATAAATCATATCGTACATAATTCCATGGGAGCCAATAGTCGGTGCTGTTAGACACCAATAAATTGGTCAGGAGAAGCATGACCAAAGTTGGCAGCACCTCCAAATGCTTCACCACATACATGTCCAAGTACCTAATCCCTCCAAATTGGATGTTCACATCCCTCCATTCATCCCCTAAAATCTACCTCATCTTATACTCCCTATTGTGCCCAACTTGGACTTGCAACCCCTCCACCAGTACTCAAAAGATGTGGTGGTACACATCCTCTAGTATCTCTATCATCTTCCCTATTGAGATATGTAAGGTCCCTCTATCTGGATCCCATATCTTTGCTAAGGTAGAGAGATACCCCTGGTCAAATCTCACCATATCAATGCAGGTACACTCTTCTAATCCCACCCACTTTAGCCAATCCCAGTTGGCCTTTTGTAGTGCCCTTATCACCCCTTGTATGATGGGTAAAAATCGATGCCGAGCCTTCAATACCCTCAACTGCAACACATCACAACAAAAAATGCACATTACCATCACATTCATTGCAAAAAAAATGCATAATCCAAACAAGAGAGCTAAGGGCACTTACCTCAGCCACATGTGCCTCAACTCCTATTCATGCATCCACTCCATCCATCGCCGTCACCACACTCTTTCACACTCCTTCACACTTCAAATACCGCTTCTTGAACTCTCAAACACAAGAATGAAGCAAATTTTACCTCTAAAACACTTTTATATCTTATTTTGGCATGCTTAAATACCCTAGAGCATTTTTCTTGGTGTTGTCCTACATCTACCATGTGGTAGACGCTCTCCCACATCTATGAAAGGTGTTGATGTTGGTCGGTGTTTAAACCTAGAATGCTGCAAAAAGACTCAAATGGACTCAAAACATAGTAGAATCACAAAATCCATCCATGCATGCATTTCATCATTCCATTAAATTTTGTGATAACACGGTTTGATTTGGATGCTTAATTTTTGATTGCGACCAAAAGTCATGCAAATATCTAAATTGCATCAAAACACCTCAAAACGGTCCAAAATTTCACAAAACTACCACATTCACTATTCCAATCATTCATCATATCATTTCATCACATTTTGTGATAATACATATTGATTTGGATGTTTAGTTATTGTTTTCGACTAAAAGTCACAAATTTTCCCTAAGTTGCTTCAAAAGATCCCAAAACAATTCCAAACTTCACAAAATCATCAGATTCACCCATCAATCATTGAATCATTCAAATTCATAATGCCATTAATATTCACATTCATTTACATCATTTATATCATCCACAATTTAATGCATTTCCACTCAATGTTGTCAAAGTCACGTTATCAAGCAAACCTTGTATCTAGTGGTTTACTCTATTCCCCTGGCAATTGTAGCGATTGGTTATCCATGCAATTCGATAGGATGGATAGATCACCATAAGGATGCTTGTTCATATCATCATCCAACATCCTCTTGTTTGATAACATCTTGTTGGCCCCTCATTTCTTGAGTGAGACTATGTTCAGACTAATTTGCTCAAAAGCTATCATTAATACCAATTTTCATGGGGACATAAACACGAATACCTTTTACTATATTCATTCATTTTCACATTCAAGAATTGTGAATAGTCACTAGGGATATCAAAATCCTAGGATGATTGGTTCCTATTGCATCTTCATCATTTTGAATTTCAATGACACCAAAAAGGCATAGTTTCTCCACAGCATAGAATCACCCCAAACTTGGGACAACCAAATTTGATTTTAATTTTCCACATTGGGATACATAATTCACATTCAATTACATCATCCAAATTTCATAAAAACCTTTTTTTTGTTGAGGCAAAAGTATAATTATTCATCACATTCATTTACATAATTCATATCATCCACATTTCACAAAACCCCTTTTCTATTGGGGCATAAGCATAATTATTCATTACATTATTTACATCATTCATATCATTCACATTTCATAAAAAACCCTTTTCTATTGGGGTAAAAGCAAAATCATTCATCACATTAATTTACATCATTCATATCATCCACATTTATAAAAACCCCTTCTTCTATTAGGGCAAAAATAGAATCACTCATTACACCATTCACAATTATTACATCATCCATAGTCATTTACATCATTCACATCACCCACAATTCTATCAATTGGCTTGTGAGATTCATGTTAGGCAAACGAACAAAGATCAAATTGATTCAATCAAATAAATAATACATAAAATTACTAGAATAGCCCGGAGGTTACAAAACCAACTAATGCGGAATTAGATATTGTTATAACAACATAACAATAACCTAAAAAATAATGAAATAATATAGCCACGCTAAAATCCCCCCTTATTACATTATTTGGGTAATAGGATAACTACTATATATACTAACATCCCCCCTGATTAAATCATTTAGCAATACAAAGAGAGCTGCGAAACAATTCAAATTTGACACGTGCAAGTGCCTTAGTGAAAATGTCTGGAACTTGAGCATCTATGAGAATGTACTGAAGCTGAATTCGGTTCTTTGGAACTTCGTCTTGATTGAAATGACATTGTGTGTCAATGTGCTTGGTTTTCTCATGATGTACTAGGTTCTTAACAAGGTTCAAAACACCATGGTTGTCGCAGAATAAGTGTATTGGAGATTTTTATGGAAGACCCATACTTGTTAGAATGCGACACAACCATATCACTTCACACACAGATTCATGTGCGACGTGATACTCTGCCTCTGTATATGAGATAGCAACCACCTGTTGCTTCTTGTTGTGCCAAGAGACATGACCAGATCCAAGATGAAATATATATCTTGAAGTTGACTTACGATCATCATATGACCCGACATAGTCAGAGTCCATGTATCCTTGCAAGAAGAATTTGTTATTCCTCTTGTATTCTAGGCCATATTCCATTGTGCCATAGACATAGTGAAGAACACATTTTGCTTCTTTCCAATGAGTAGTCTTAGGTTCCTGCATGAACCTCAAAAGATAGTTGACAACAAAGGCAATATCTGGCCTAGTGTTTGTTAGATATATGAGACTCCCAATCAGATGTCGATAGAGAGTACCATCTACCTGAGGTGAATCATCATATCGTGATAACTGAAGCCCGGATTCCATCGGTGTTGCCATTGGCTTGCAATCAGTCATGCAATATTTTTCTAACAGTGTCTTGGCATATTTTTCTAAGACACTTTGATGTAGTGCTCCTTCTAGTACACTTCCAGACCAAGACAATAATGGAGAAGTCCAAGACCTTTCATCTCAAAATATTTATACAAGTCTCTTTTGACAGTAGAGATCATAGTTTCTGAACTCCCTATAATGAGCAGATCATCAACGTAGAGTACAAGCAACACTATCTCAGAACCTTATTTATTGAAATAGAGGTTTGAATCTAACAGAAATCTCTTAAATCCATGTTGCAAGAGGTGATTATCCATTTTTATATACCAATCTTGAGAAGCTTGTTTTAAACCATATAAGGATTTGACCAACTTGCACACTTTCTGCTCTTGGCGTTCCACTTTAAATCTTTCAGGTTGAGTCATGTGGACTTCCTCTTGGATATCACCATTCATAAAATCACTCTTGACATCCATTTGATGAATTTTCCACCCATATTGTGCTGCCATAGCACAAAGGACTCGAATAGTGGTCATCCAAGCAATAGGTGCAAAAGTTTCCTCGTAGTCAATGCCTTCCTTTTGAGCATAACCCTTTGCAACAATATGGACCTTATGCTTATCAATTATTCCATCTGCCTTGTACTTGACTTTGTACACCCATTTGCAACCTATGGGCTTCTTTTCGTGTGGTAGATCGACAAGCTTCCAAGTTTTGTTTTTCATCAGAGACTTATACTCAGCATCCATAGTAGCCTTCCATTTTGGCTCACTAAGAGCATCTTGTACAGAAGAAGGTTCATGTTCATTCACTGAATACATAAACACCCTATCATCATCTATATACATATCCTCTATTTGTTTCTCTTGATCAACAGAAATTTCCTCAAAATATTGACAAAGATCATCAACCCCAGTAGTCTCTACTACTTCTCTTTGCTGTCAAGCCATGCTACGAGAACGAGGTCTATCCAAAGTCAAATATGGTGGAGTGGATAGTTTTGAGTCCCTAATTGTATTTGTATACCATTTTGGATTCTTCTTCTGTGGTGATAAAGAAGATGAAGAAGTCGAAGGACCTCCAATATTTGGTGACGAAGAGGACTTCTCAACTTTAGTTTCCACAAGATCTAGGTAGACATATGATGTGCTTTGTGATGTGAAAGGCTCATCAAAAGCAACATCTCTACTGACATGAATCTTCTTGGTCAAGGGATCTATCAAACGATAACACTTAGAGTGCTCATCATAGCCAAGAAGAATACACTTCAATGTATTCTCATCTAGCTTCTTCCTTTTATCTTTCGGCATGTGCATGAAAGCATTACACCCAAAAATGTGTAGATGATATATGGAGGGTTTTCGACCACTCCAAGATTCCTGTGGAGTCATTCCTTGTAGGACCTTTGTGGGTGCCCTATTCAACAGGTATACTATTGTGGTGATAGCTTCTACCCAATATTGTTGCTCAAGACTAGCTCCTATGAGCATGCAACAAACCATTTCCATGATGGAACGGTTCCTCATTTCAGCAACACCATTTTGCTGAGGAGTATAAGTAGTAGTTAACTGTCTCTTGATCCCATGTGTAGTCAAGAATGCTAAAAATTCTTTAGAGGTAAACTCCCCCCATCGATCTGAGTGGGGGGTCTTTATAGAAGTCCTTGACTCATTCTCAACAGATTTCTTGAATTACTGGAAGAAACCAAATGCTTCAGATTTTAGATGAAGAAAGATCACCCACATCTTACATGAGTAATCATCCACAAACAACTGAAAATACCTCTTCCACCCACTACTGATGGGTGTGAAAGGACCGCAAAGATCGATGTGAATCAACTCTAGAGGTTTCTTTACTCTTGTAGAAATTTTCTCAAAAGGTACTCTATGCTACTTTCCTGCCAAGAAGTTAGAGCACACTGGCAAGATGGAAGAAAGGGAAGGAAGACCCTTTACCATATCATAATTACTTAGCTCAAGCAAGTAGCTAGAACTAAGATGCCCATATCTCTTATGCCATTGAGATGTTGCCTCTTTTGTAGAGATTGTCATGGCTACTTGTGGAGAAAAGATAGCATCTAAGGCAAATAAGCCATGCTTATATGAAGCGGTTGCAAAGTTCTTACCCCTCATGGTAATAGAACAACACTTCTTGCCTCCCTCAACACTAAAGTTTACAACCATATCCTTGTCCAGAATTTGTGTGACTGACAACAAATTGTTTGCCAATCCTGGAACATAGAGAAATTTTTCAATTTGACACTAGCCATCAGGAAGAGTGACTAAAACTGTACCTTCTCCCTGAACCTTGTAGGTTTTATCATCGACAATAGTGATAGGTTTGCCCTCTTTGGCCTCAAAGGACTCAAACCATGATTTGTCACCAGTCATGTGCTTATTAGCACCAAAATAGACATACCATACATGATCTATTTTCTTAGAGGCTGTGGTAGTCATGAGCACCTTGTGTGCCCACTCATAATACAATTCAGATTCCTCAACAATAACATTCACCTTGGGTTGCTTGTTCTTGTTTTGTGGTTTGTTCTGGCCTTTTTGTTTTGGTTTCTTATTCTTATGCCAACATTTGTTTGTATCATGACCTTCATTGTCACAAATATTGTAATATATCTTAGTATGTTGAGTTTATTGAATTTGTTTCCCTTTTGAATCCTTTTGAGAACTCCCTCCCTTCTGAAAATTACTCTTCTTCTTGGGGCCCTTCCTATTGGTGTAGAGGGTGGTGTTAGAAGAATCATCTCGCTGAAGTTGGCGGGCCTCCTCTTGAAGCATATTGACCAACTCAAAAAAGGTAACTTTTCGTTGTGACACCTGAAGGGAAGTGATCAACACCCTATAAGAATCAGGTAAAGCTCTCAATACAATGGAGGTAAGAAGCTTGTCATCAACCGGTTCTCCCAAAGAATTCAACTTTGCTTTCAATTCAGACACTCTGCAAAGAAAGAGTTCAACTATCTCTCCCTATTTCATGCTTAGAATGTGTAATTGAGATTGAAGAAATAGAATGGTGGAATTATTCTTTCCTTCATATATAGTTTTAATGGCATTCCATGCCTCTTTACTATTTTGACAGTCAATAATATGGGGTTGAACATCATCAAAAACAATAAGCAAAATGAGCACTTTTGCCTTGCTGTCTATCTTGTCAAAGTCTTTCTGATCAGCAGATGGAGTTGTAGAACCTGAAGCAAATGAAGGTCTTGTTGTTGTACCAGATACAACATCCCATAAGCCATCCATTTCAAGGATTGCCTTCATCTTATTTTTCCATGGTGTATAGTTAGGACCTTTAAACAACTAATGAGAACCAGTCATTAATTTTGCAGACATTGTGAAGGTTCCTTATATCACCAAATGGTCCCCCTTTCTATATACCGTAATTCCAGGTCGTTATACCGTACAAAATACCCACCCTTACGTGAGGGAGACTATAGGTATTTTGAAAAATTAGAGAAATTACCCGCCCTTACGTGAGGGAGACTGTAAGTAATTTCAATGATTATACGATATGTGGTACTTAGGCGGTACTAAAAGGGAATCGTCTTGTTGATGACACCTACCATAGAAATTCGTCAATCCTCATGCGTGGGGCGTAACTTCCCCTAAACACTTCAGAAATTAGAACATTTGTCAGGCTTTAAGTCTAAACACAAGAACAATTGGGGTAGTGGATGGAGTAAAAAAAATAGCAAAATGGTAAACTTATATCTCCCCGACGATTAATAGAGAACAAGATTAGATGTTGTTGTGGCAGCTATATTAGGCAGTGGATACAGTAGCGTAATCATGACAACATTACCTGTAAGTGCTGGCCAAAAGTATTTCAAATACCGAATCTTTGCAGTGCAATAAATTGCACGGATGGGTTTTAATTATTCCGGGTACTTAGAGAGTGTATTTGATTTTAAATTTTAATGAAGTAGTGCAAAAAATGGAAAATGCAACATACAACATAAAAGTGCCCACAAAAATAAACCACTAGGTGTCTGGTGCTGCCGAAAATGCACCTTTACAATAATGCCCAAATTACCTTTATTCAAAAAATTACTCTCTTTCCCCCCTTGATTTTTGAAAAAAAATGCTCCCCCCTTAAAAAAATATCCTCTTTAAAGCATATTTTAAATTTTTTTATAACTAAAGTTAATAAAATAAATAAATTATCTTCTACAGAAAAAAAATATTAAAACAATAACCTTTTTAATCTATATAAGAAAAATAATTTATAATTTTAATTATTAACTTTAATAAAAAAAAATTAAAAAGAAATACTTAAGAAAATTTTTACTTTTGTTCGGGGGGGTTGACGGGTTTTGACCCTGCGACCTCAGGGCTCCCAGAGCCCTGCCGCTCGGCTCACTACCACGTGAGCCAGCGGGATGATTTGACAAAGGATCGGGGCGCTGTCCTCTAAATAGAGGAGCCACAAGCCCAAAGCTCGACTCGGCCGCTCCGCCACCTTGGCCGCAGCTCGGGTGGCGCTCAGGCAGTGATGCTCAGGCTGCGTCTGGGTGGTGCTCGGGTGGCAACGGGGTGGCAAACTACAAAGCACAATTTTTTTTTTGGTTTTTTTCAATCAAAAACTCTCGAAACTGCTCGCTTCAGGTGCTTAGTGCTTTCAGCTATCGATTTCGATCAACTCGGCATCCAAAAAAACTCAACAACTCATCAAAAAACACTGCCTCTCACAATGTGTTTGATGTCCTTTGAAACAAAAATGACTGTAGGATGAGATCTGATGATGAAAACAAAATTCCAATCCAGCAAATCTGCTCGGTTTTGCCTCCTCTATCCTAGAAAAATCTCAGAATCTAGATTCATTGATCCTAGAGATAAGGAAAAATAGGAGGGTGCTCTTTGTGTTGACATCATTGACGGGTTGTTCACAGACTACACAGGTGACAGAGTGTGCATTTGATGACCAATATCCCACATTGATGGGATTTTGGGGTGTTAGGGTGTTTATAACACCCGATACTCTTCCTTAGAAGCATCTCCTCTTGGGGAGATGTTCTCTCGAGAGGGCATGGCTCTCCTCCCACGCGGTGTTGGTCGCCTTGTTGGCTGCCATGCATTGTGCCTAGATTTTTTTGATCCCACCTTTGCTTTGCTTTGTCGTTCGATCCGATCTTCTACTTTCACCTTTCGACCTGTTGGTCAATTTCGATTCTACCCTTCGACCTGTTGGTCGATCCCAAAATTTTGGGATAATTCAAGCACAAATCCCAATGATAATTTGGAATAATTGCTTCACCCAAATCTTCACATTGCCCACTCGGGCACAGATCCCAATGATCCATTGAAAATTAAAAAAAAAATTCTCCAAAAAGCTTCTGTTGATGAAATGAAGAATTAAGAAAACAATTCTCCAAAGCTAAAGAAATATTTCAATAAATAAAAAAAATCTCCTCTCCTCCAAAGCTTCGATATCAAAGCTCCGCTACTACAAGATCATTCGAAAATGAGAGTGGCGGAGTTAAGCTCTGATACCATGTTAGGCAAACGAACAAAGATCAAATTGATTCAATCAAATAAATAATACATCAAATGACTAGAATAGCCCGGAGGTTACGAAACCAACCAAGGCGAAATTAGATATTGTTATAACAACATAACAATAACCTAAAAAATAATGAAATAATATAGCCACGCTAACAATTCATTCTTCACTCATTCACCAATTGAAGGGGTAAGCTACAACACCAATTTTTATCTTTAGGATATTCTTGCGCATTGAGGAAATAAGTTGCTTCACCAAACCAGGTGTCTCTTGTTTTTGCACCACATTGTGTTTCACGCAACACAATACAAAAAGGGGCATTTGTAGATACCAAAACCTAGGCACTTGTCACTTTTCATCTACGCATCCTCCAATAATAGCCATCCATTATTTATATATAGATATATATATATTTATGCATAAATATGAATATTATATATATATACATATATGTAAATCTCATCCGCCCATCACTTTTTAATATCAACCATTCATTTTACATGATTTGTGTCACTTGTCCAATCTCAAATTTAACCCTTCATTATGTTTTAATCTCGGTCGCTCGTTGGTGTCATAAAAACCCTATTATGATCAAGGGAAAATTATAAAATATCATTCACTTTTGTGAATGAGAGGTTAAAAAACATGAGAGGTCAGAAAAATTATCCCTTTCATTTTCATCCCTCTTTTGCATTCTTACAAGCCCTCACCACCTTTGCATCCACCATATACGCCACTGAAGCCTCTATGAACCAGATATAGTTTTGTAGAACATTATCCCACAACCCATAAATTCTCTAGGGCATTCCCCAAACACTACAGAGCAACCCTGAGATGTTGCAATGTGTCCACAACCATTCTCAAATGCTCCTAGGCATTTTCCTTTGATCAATTTGCAGTTGAAAAACTCTTGAACGCTTGTGGGTGTTCATGCATCATCAGATCAAGGAAGCAAAACATATATTGAACAAATCATGTACATTCTAACAAGGTAACATGTATTATTGGTTTTTCAAATTACATTTTTTATACTTGTATTACATTTTAGAATCATTGCACCTAGAGTTTGTAGATCTATTATTTAGAGGGTCTCACACAGTGAAGCCTTCACATATACTACTAATATTTTTGTGTTGTGATCTATTTGTAGGTACAGGAGACATCTTATTTGATGTTTATTATATCTCGAGTGGCCCCATAGGGATATGCAAGATCACTCACAATTTTTTTGGAGTGAAGATGACCCAGAGACACCAACATTCTTTTGAACAAGGGTTTCAAACACTCGCACTGTAATAATTGTATCAAAGCAATACGTTGCATTGTAACCCTTGATTTGGGGTAAATTTATTGTATAAAGTGGAGATCTAGGATCCTTGATTTCAATATAAATAAAGATATTTTATTTTATGCATATTGTGTCATTTGCTTTGATCTAGTGTTATCATCTTGGTGTTGTTCATTTTTGCTTTACAGGTTGCAAATGAATACAGTAATGAAGAATACAATCTTGTAGCATATTCTAAAAAACCTCTCCAAAATGATAATGAGGAGGAATATGTTTATTAAAATGATTCAAGATTGATCCTTGTGAATAGTTGTGTATTGCTATTCACAAGGGTATTTTTAGTGTGGCTATAATTCCCATTGAAATTGTGTTTGATGTATTAAGTGGAGGTCCATGCCACACTTATCTATGATTGGTTGTGTGTATCCCCTATAATATTTTTTTGATATAATAAGTGAAAGCCCATGTTGCACTCAAGGTGAATGGTTGAGTTTACCCCCGTTCACAAGATGATGTAGATCAATAAGGCCCAATCTAGTTGATTGTTTGTGATTGATTGTATGTTTTTTGAGTTATAATTATTTTGAATAATAGTGTGTTTTCTTGTTTACAAATTTGATGTTTGGATAGTGTGTGTGTCCTTATCCAATAGTGTTTTATGACCTTAAATAGTTGAATTTGTTCCTATCCTTGGTTAAGTGTCTGATGAGGCCATTTCCACTATTTCTTCTTGTTAATAGTTGAGTGTATCTCTATTCATACTCTAAGTGTACTTCATAAACTATTGAGTGTGTTCTAGTTCATCACATTTACTATTATTAGTATCCCTACCCATATTTAGATCATGATGTAATAAAAGGGAATATTAAAAATTATTATAGATGATCAAAATTAGTTTAGTGGTTAGAACCACTAATGTAGAAAAAGTTATTGGTTAGTGATTTCCACCATTAGAAAATTATATAGTTAGTAACATTGCTCTATATCGGGAAATAAAATCTATATTGAAGCTCTTTGATCAATGAAAAAGAAACACAACTTATTTCATCATCCATAACTCATATCTTATTAAGAATGGGTTACTTTTGGTCAACAATGGAAGTTGACACCAATAAGTATGTCAAATATTGTGACAAGTACCTATTCCACAAATAAATCCATGCATCTACCCAAGTTCTTAACCCAATTGAGCCTCATTAGAAATTTTACACTTAGGGTCTTGACCTTGTAGGATCTATTTCTCCTATGTTAATAGATGGACACAATTCTATAATCACATCCATAGAATATTTTATAAAATGGGTGGAAGCCATACCATTAAAAACCATACAACCTTCATTATTTCTAAATTTATATTTAATCATATTATGTGTCCATTTAGTATCATATCTACTCTTATTTAAGGTAATTGTATTGCTTTTAAGAACAAAGAAATGCAAGAGTTAACTTCTCAATTAGGGATTCAACACCAATTTTCTATGCCTTACTATCCACAAGGGAATGGTCAAGTTGAATCTAGCAATAAAATTTTGGTAAATATTTTGAAAAGATAGTTAAAGAATCAAAGAAAAATTAGCACTTAAATTTATATCTTGTGTTGTGGATGTATCACACAAGTATTCAAACATCCTAAGGGGCAACCCCATTTTCTTTGGTTTATGGTACTAAAGTTTTTTTCCCACTTGAAATTGAATTGTCTTCTTTACCTATTTCTTTGAAAAATTTATTGATTCATGATGAATACCATTAGGAGTATTACGAGGCTCGCCTTTCTAATATTACTCCTCTTTATGAGAGGCGTCTATGTGCTCTTGATCATAATAGAACCTATAAGAGTCATGTTTCCAAGAAATACGATAAAAAAATCTATCATTGTGATTTCATAGTGAGGGACATTATCCTCAAGATCAATAATATGCACAAGAAGCACAAGGTAAAGTTTATACAAAAATGGCATTGGTCATATATTACCAAATATTTATTTGAGTCCAGGGAAATTAAATTATAAATAATGGATGGAGTTGATTTGGATGAATCCACCAATTCCATGCATGTCAAACACATCTATGGCTAGTCCCCTTTAGACCCATTTGCATAGTATTTATGTTTTCTTGGTTTTCCTATTGACTTTTGTACTTTGTTTTTTTATTTGACTATTTAGGTTGATGAGTGTTAGTCTTGTACATTTTTTAGTTTGGCACATCTTCATGTGTTTTGTTGCATCTCTTCTTCTCGTGACCATGACCACCCCTTAACGTAGTGATCCTAATAATCTAGGTATTTTCCTACTTGTTCCTTATTTTTGTCTTGTTTTTAGTGAGTTTTTATCTCTCCTAACTATGACTACTCATTAATGTAGTGATCACAATTATTTTTATATTTGTTTTCTTTTGCTACTCATTTCCATGTTGCATGGTGTTTTTTGTCTATTTTTATTAGCATTTATTGTTGCTAATTTTGTTTGTTTTTAATTTGATTTTCTTTGTCATGGTGTCACTCTTGCTAGTAAGAGGTACCATAATATCTTCAAATTCTTCTTTCTATTAATATCCTACTTGAAGTTCCATATATTAAGCACCTTAGTTCTGATAGGACTGAAAAATAAGGCACACTTTATTTACGAGTTATCTTACAATATATAAGCATCAAGCTTAGGAGGGAGATATGACAAGTGTCATAAGCTCCACTCCAAGTGTCTTTCAGAATACACCACTCCAACTTAAATTTAAGACAGGGACAAGTGGCAGAAGATAAATGTCAACCTTCAATTATAGGCATAGTGCACATTATAACAATAATAATATTCTAACATTCCCCCTTAATGTGCACTATCCTAAAAAGATAAGTCAACATTAGATAACATTCCCCCTTAATGTTGAATTATTTTACATAGATATAGCAAATTGCTAAACTGAGAAAACTTGTCTTTCCCAAGTGACTTAGTGAAGATGTCTGCTACTTGATATTGAGTTGGTACATACTCCATGTGTATAATGTCTTCTTGGACCATTTCTCTAATGAAGTGATGATGGATCTCAATGTGCTTTGTTATAGCATGGAAAACTGGATTCTTGGTCATCTTGATGGTACTTTGATTGTCACAATATATATATGTTGGACCATGTATGAATAGCCCAATATCTTGAATTAATTGCCTCAACCATATTGCATCTTTAGTTGCCTCAACTGTTGCTCTATATTCTGCTTCTGCTGAAGATAGTGAAACCGTGTTATGCTTCTTTGTGCTCCATGAAATAGAGGCTTGGCCTAATTGAAAGCAATAACCTGATGTAGATATTCTAGTTTTAGGACAACTGGCCCAATTTGAATATGTGTATCCAATCAAAGAAAAATTATCACTTGATTTATACATAAGGCCATGATGAGGTGTGGCCTTTAGGAATATCACAATCCTCTTAGCTGCTATCCAATGACTCTTCTTAGGATCCTGCATGAATATGGAAATAATTCCAACTGAATGGCAAATATCTGGTCTAGTTGAAGTTAAGTAGATCAAACTTCCAACTAGTTGCTTGTAAAGTGTACCATCAACCCTTTCTTCTTCATCATTATTTACCGATTTCAATCTAGTTTCCATGGGAGTTAGAGAGGGCTTACACTCCTCCATGCGAAACCTCTCCAAAATAGACTTAATGTACTTAGCCTATGAGATAAAAATCTTACCAAGCTGTTGCCATACCTCTATTCCTAAGCAATAGTGGAGGAGGCCTAAATCTGTCATCTCAAAGTTCTTGCATAAGTCCTCCTTGAGCAACCTTATTCCTTCTATGTCATCACCTGTAATGAGAAGATCATCCACATACAATGTAACCAAAATGATGCGGTTCCTCCAATGTTTCACATAGAGAGTAGATTTTGCTACAGATCTAGTGAAATAAAGGTTGAGAAAATAGGAGTCAATCTTTGCATACCAAGCTCGGGGTGCTTGCTTCAACCCATATAGAGCTTTCTTTAATCCGAGGACTTTGTTGTTTTGGCCTTCAACTGTGTACCCCGGTGGTTGTTTCACATATACTTCCTCCTTCAAATGACCATTGAGAAATGTACTTTTGACATCCATTTGATATATTGGCCAATGTTTTTGAGCTGCCATAGCAATAACTGTCCTGATTGTAGTCATCTTAGCCACAGGAGAAAAGGTCTCCTCATAATCAATTCCCTCTTGTTTCTTATAGCCTTGAGCTACTATGCGAGCCTTGTAGTGATCTAGTGAGCCATCTACTTTATATTTTGCTGTGTATACCCATTTTGTGCCAATGGTATATTTTCCTTTGGGTAAATCAACTAACTCCCAAGTGTGATTTTTTTCAATGGAATCTAATTCTTGATCTATGGCATGAACCCATTTAGGATCACCAAGTGCTTCTTTGACATTAGAAGGTTCAGGTTGGCTAAGGACTTTGGCCATTAGGGCATAATTCACTTGGTGTCTTAGGGTTGAAGGCCTTTTACCTGTATAGGTGGGAAAATTATTTTGGGCTTCATCTATTGTGGCTTGAACCCACTTGGGTAAAGGATTGGATGATGTTACTTGATCATTAGGAGGAGGAGATGGAGGAGATGGATCATTTGTAGGAAGTTCTTCTTGTGGATGAATTTCTTGATTTATGAGTGAAGGAGAAGGAGTAGATGATATTGTATGCATGAATGGAGCAACTATTTCATTAGTTATTTCTAAAGTGGGGGCCTTAGGAGAATTAGATGGGGGATACTCATGAAAGGTAACATACCTAGATAATATAATTTTCTTGGAAATAGGTTCATATAATTTATATGCATTAGCACTATCACTATAGCCAACAAAGATGCATTTTTGGCCCTTATCATAAAAATTCATCCTTTTCTTATGAGGAATATGAGCATAGGCATCACATCCAAAGATTCTCAAATGGCCTACATAGGGCGTCCTTCCACTCCATGCTTCTTCAGGTGTTATTTCATGTAAGGCCTTTGTGTATGACCTATTAGTCAAGTATGCAGCAATAAGAACAACTTCTCCCCAAAATGAGTTAGGTAATATAGCAGCATGTAACATTGATTTTGCCTTATTTGTGATTTTTTGATTCATCCTCTCAGCAACTCCATTTTGTTGCAGGGTATAAGGGGTTGTGAATTGCCTCCTTATCCCATGATACTTACAAAAATTAAAGAATTCATTGGAGACATATTCTTCACCATTATCTGATCTTAAGGTGGAGATTTGATAGCCACTTTTTATTTCAACAAATGCGATGAATTATTTGAACTTATCAAGGGCTTGCCACTTATATTGAATTAGATAGATCCATACCTTTCTGCTGTAATCATCAATGAAAGTGATGTAGTATTTAGCACCAGTATAATATTGAACAGATATTGGCCCACAAATATCTGAATGAACCAATTGCAAAGGTCTATTGGCTTTCCATGCCTTTCCTGTTTCAAATGGTTGCCTATGGTGTTTGGGTATTACACATGGCTCACAAAAATATTTTGACTCCTTAAGATGTGGAAGTCCTTTAACTAATCCTTTTATAGCCATCATTTGAAGATTATTAAAATTTAAATGTCCCAATATTTCATGCCACATGTACTCCAAAGAGAAAGTTATTGTATGCAAAGATGTTTGTGTTACAGATTTTGTAAGGAGGCAGTAAACACCATCATTTTTCACTCCCATGGCCTTGACATTGCCATTGCGTTCCTTAATGTAGCATTTGTATTTTTCAAAATAGACATTATAGTCCTTATCTGTAAGCTGTCCAATAGAAAGAAGACTCCTTTTAAGACCAGGCACATACAAAAAAACTGTTGTAGGAACATTATTACCATCATGCAAAGTAAGTGGTGCCTTCCCAACACCTTCAATGGGTAGAGGACTTTCATAAACAAAAGTAATGAATTGATTTAATGTAGGCTGAAACTTGGTCAACCAATCTTGCCTTCCTGTCATGTGCTTTGCTGCTCCAGAATCAATATACCAACATTCTTTATCTTCAATATTAACTTGGTTGGTTGCATACAATGTGTTCAGATTATTATTTTGTGGTTCTCCCTGTTCTCTTTGCCTTTTATAGCAATTAGCAACATTATGATTCCATTTTCCATAATATTCACACCCTTGTTGATTGTTGTTTTGACATCCTTGAGGTCTTGTTTACCATCTTGGCTGCTGTTGGTACTGCTGCTGATGTGGCTGCTGATGGTACTGCTGATGGTACTGCTGATTTGGTTGTTGCTGGTATTGTTGCTGACGTGGTTGTTGCTGGTACTATGTGTATCTCTGATGTTGTCTAACCCTTTGATTCTGATTATGCTGATTTTGACCCTTGTTTTGTTTCATCCCATGCTTGTTTAGGTGTTTTTGCAGCCCTTACAGTTTCTCTGCATTGAATTCCTGTAGCTAGCTTGATTAGACTTAAAGCTATATTGGAATTCTTCTCAAATTGTGCTTTTTCTTTAGGGTCTATAGGTGCAGTGAGTGGGTCTTCATTATCCTGCCTATCTTTCACAAAGTCCCACATGTCATTCATCATTAATATTGATTCCATATCATACTTCCAATTTGTAAAAGTTTGTGCTCCTTTCAAGTTTCTTTGTAAGTCCACTTAATATATTTGTAGTAGCCATGATTTATAAAATGATCAAAAGAAAAAGGAGCTCAATAAAGGATGAAGTAAGAATGACAAATGCCAAATTAGAGCCCTCAAAAAAATCTAGGGTACACCGTTGAAGATCCAGAGGAGGGTTCGCCTTGAATCTTCAAGTGATTCCAACAGTGGGAGGGTTAAGTTGAACATAAGTGCCTTTTTCTATCCAAAGAGAGTAAGAATTAGAATTTTTCCAGACCTTTATACCAAACTTTTCAATATACTTGCCCTTACGTGAGGGAAACTATAAGCATTTGAGCAGTTGATATGTGGAACATAGGCGATTCTGAAAGGGAATAACCTGCCAGACCTTTATACCAAACTACTCAATATACCCACCATTATGTGAGGGAGACTATAAGTATTTGAGCAGTTGATACGTGGAACATAGGCGGTTATAAAAATGTGATGCTTGCTTTTTGTAGAATTGTTGCAATAGATATGCCAATGTATTATTGCTTTATAAGAATTTTTCTGTATGTGTTTGCTTGCTTGTATATGGCTTAGTGTCAAGTGTGTATGAAATGAAACTACACTTGATTACAATTATAAAACCCAAAGTCATGCAAGGGTAATATCAAGCATAAAATATAGACAAAGCCCAAATAGAAGATGTAAACAACAAACACCTAGTGGCCAAGAGAGTGCCACAAAAGGTCTTCACAAGCAAGAGGCAAGGGGCCCTAAATCACCTCTTGAGTTGATGATTGTATTAGGAAATATGGCTCAAGAATAGTCCCAAATATACCTTGAAGTGTGATACAATTTCAATGCCACCAATGATGATAATGCCTCCAATTTTGCCAAATATAATGAATAACTTGGATTAATGTCCCCCCAATGACTTAAAATTGAGATTCCAACAAGTTTACCAAATATTTTGTCAAGGAGTGTTGGATACTACCGAAAATGCACTCCAAATTACAATTTCAACTTCAAACTTCAACTTAGCATATTAAATGATTTCAAAACTGAAAATAAACTGCACCAATGGATTCCCCTCAAAAAATCCTTTCCAACGACTATATATATGGCTATAGTCGGTTACAATTTGACCCTTGATTTTAAGAAAATACAAGACTTCTTAGAGGCAAAAAACAGGACAAATTGCCCTCTTCAAATTTGAAATTTGAAATTTGAAATTTTGGCTTGAAACTATTTCAGCGGGAAAAATTTGAAATGACCGAGCGAGAAATTTTGGAGGAAATGACTGAAAATTTTGCAATCTAGCTTATTTTTACCTACTACAGCTGTAGATGTTTCTCAATCCAACAATTGGCAACTGATGTGCCTTAACAAAAAAAAAAACAATTTTTTCGTAGCCCCAAAACTGCTGCAAACACCCAACTTTGAGCAGTTGTAACTTGCTCAATACATTACCGAATTAAGCAAGTGAGTAATTGATGTTGTAGTACTTCTCATAATCTATATGATGGTGCAAAAACATTAGGAAAAAGACTGCTAAAAAAAATTAATAAAAAATTTTCTGTTTCAAAAAAAATTGCGCAGGAAAAAAACAGCTGCAATAGTCCATCTTCAAACAACCATATCTTGCTCATTTCTTGTTGAATTTTTGCATGCGAGTACTCTATTTTATAGTACTCCTCCTGATCTACGTGCTGGTGTACTTAGATTCAGAAGATGACTGCTCTAAAAATAATTCACCGCTGCAAAATGTGACGTTTTTTTTTTTTAAATGTGCCTTCACCCTGCAAAAAAAAACAGCCCCACATTGCCAGAATCGCCAAAACTCTTAAAAAATTATCTCTGTTTCTCATTCACACGATAAAATTAGCAAGTGAAGAGGATACTTCGGAGAAAAAATTCAATCCTAAAAAAACTCTCAAACCCTAAGGGTCCCCATAGGTGGATTTCACCGCTCTGATACCAGATGATAGGACTGAAAAATAAGACACACTTTATTTACAAGTTATCTTACAATATATAAGCATCAAGCTTAGGAGGGAGATATGACAAGTGTCATAAGCTCCACTCCAAGTGTCTTTCAGAAGACACCACTCCAACGTAAACTGAAGACAGGGACAAGTGGCAGAAGACAAATGTCAACCTGTCAATTATAGACATAGTGCACATTATAACAATAATAATATTCTAACAAGTTCAACCCATGCCATCATCTACATGGTATATGGTCAAAATTTCCATACATTAAAACATCATACAAACTTTCCAATCAATCAATCATTATGGTGTTCACTATGTTGGCAATCATACCTTGTTGAACAATGTGCTTGACCAGATACTATAGTGATAAACCTTGTTATAGTAGGGGCATGGTGACTTTCCCTACCATGGGATATCCCTCCCCTAAGATGAGCTATAACATATATATCCATATTTTATTGGCCTTATATTTCTTTTGATGCTATTCTTATGGGCATGCCTTGTCAAGAAATGCATCTATTATTAGTGGTAGGAGTGAGTTGGCTTTGGGAGCATATACTTGTATTTTGTTCTTGGCATAAGTTGACATCCCTTGGGCTACCTAACAATAGTGGATGGACATGATTTACTACTTTAGTGTCCATCTATGCCTTTCTTGTATAATCTATTAGGATTGTGGTTGTATACTTGCATTTGGACATGGCATAGATTGGCTTTGCTGTAAAAGAAGGAAATGAATGTAAATAAACATGGAGATGCTACAAAATAGTGTTAGAAATGCTAAATAGACAAGAGAAAGAAGATTAGTAATGCTAAATGACAAATCAAGTTAGTAAGGCTAAAATAAGGAAAATGCTAAAATGAAGATAAAAAGAATGGAGAAAGAGAAATGCTAAGAAGATATATAGTCCTAGCACATGCTCCTCATTCCAAGATGATCCTCTTGCTCTAATGCCCTCTTTTCCTTGCTTGACTTGATCCAAAGTGCTTGATGAAGATGCTCCAAATGAGAGAATGTGAGAATTCTAGTGATAGAGAGAATGTTGAAAATTTGGCATAATGTAAATAGCTCCAACTGCTTATGGAATGCTTGCGCCAAGGGCTACATTTATAGATTTTTTTAGGGATTAAGAGGGAAAATTGTGTGTGAGATGTTCTTAGGGTTTTTTAATTTTCAAGTTTGGTTCATTGTTGGGGT
This sequence comes from Wollemia nobilis, assembly GCA_028583015.1. Classification (NCBI taxonomy): domain Eukaryota; kingdom Viridiplantae; phylum Streptophyta; class Pinopsida; order Araucariales; family Araucariaceae; genus Wollemia; species Wollemia nobilis. Next base: position 21,519,145 of record JAQPPZ010000521.1, read on the forward strand.
ATGCAAGGTTAGAGTAGGTAGTAGAACAAGAGAATCTACATGCCTCTAGCTCATGCCAAAATATTTTGGCTATTTTAGAAAAATTACCACTATGTCAAAATCACCACTAGCATTTTTGACATGGATTGGTTTTGACCAACAGTCAATTTGACTAGTTGGGAGGCTCAAAATTAGCTTTTTACAAAAATACCATTGGGTTGCAAATTTACCACTAGCATTTTTTACAATGAGTGTCAAATTTGACAAGGGTTGAGGATGATGCCCAAATTATTGGGGTTGAGCTGATTGATTGTTTTTTGATGTTTGGTATGATGTTTGATATCTTTTGCTTTGATAGTGTGTCAAAATTGGGTGTCTATATTTTGCCCTAGTTTTGATGTGATTTCTATGAAATTGCTTCAAAATAAGTTGTAGGAATCCAATTTTGACACTATGATGCTTGCTAGTGTCTTGAAATACCATGTTGAAGAAATGATTGCGATTGTAATTATTTTTGTTTTAATGTTATTGTTCCATGTATACCTTGAATTTGATGATATATGCCTTGCGGGTATTTGAAAATTTGTTCTCCATATGCTTGTATGCCCCATGGGTGCTCCCTTAAGATTTTTTACCAAATTTTATTTGAAGAGAAGTTTTGATAGGATGGCAAGATTGGATAAATGGAGCAAAGTTTCTAGGAGGTTAAGCTAGGGTGGGTTAAAAGGGGAAAGGGAGAGAAAATGAGGGTCATTTTCACTTTGTATATTTAGAAAGTAGGAGAGCTTGTGTGAAGGAGGCTAGAGATAGATGTCAAATAACAGGAGACTCATGCATTGTGCTGACATGGTTTAAGGGATGATACCAAATTTGAAAAAGGTCTTATTGGTAAGATGGCAAACTAAGACCAAAATTTTACATTTAAGGTCATTTTTTTACATTTTTACAATAGTGGTGAATTTACCATTTGTGGCAAGTTTGCTAGTGGTATTTTTGTCACTTATGGAAAATTTGCCAATGTTATTTTTGTCACTTATGGTAAATTTTCCAATGGAATTTTTGTCACTTATGGAAAATTTTCCAATGGCGTTTTTGTCACTTGTGGAAAATTTTCTAGTGGTATTTTTGCCACTTGTGGAAATTTTTCTAAGTGATAAAAATGGATTAAGAATGATGCTAATGAGGTTTGGGTTTGTATTATGATAGAGGATGAAGGTGTTAGTGAGTTGAGAGTGATGATCAAAAGTGATGAATAATATTATGACTAGAGGTCTCAATGATCATGACTATGGAGTGTTGGTGGCTACTAGGTTGGACTATGTTGCATACATGCCCAAGTTGGAGTTTGATCATCCACTCTTGACAACATTGGCAAAGAGGTGACATCTGTCGACCAATCATTTCAAGTTACATACAAGGGAGATAATGATGATGCTTGAGGATGTTTGGTGCATCCTTTGGAATCCTATTCAAGGAGTCTCAATATGTCTTGGAAAGGATGATAATATTGGGAAGGATCTTTTGATGGGGTAAGAGAGTATTACAAAGATGGATAAAGGTATACTCATTAATGGTGCATATAAGGGAGGGCACATAGATCGATTTATGACATTGTTGTGTTCCATCACATCTAGAATTTTTATGGTGGATACCAGCAAGTAAACTATGCTTTGGGGATGGGGGTGATTATAGCTGGATTATAATATTGTAAGATTGTGCATGCATGGGGTTTGACTATTTTGGCTAGTCTATATTGAACATTATATTGAGTGGTATATCAAAGCAATAAGAGCCTGGTATGCTACTCTCTTATTTAGGTGTGGGCTTGGGAGCATATAGTGGTCACTTAAATCGTGATAGAGGGTAGGATATCTAGGGTAGACAAGCTCCTATTTTATCAATGGGAAAGCAATGTTATGCCCAACAAATGTACTCTAGCACAGGCTCAATTGGTTATTGATGACTTGAGGGCCACATAGATTACTTTGTGCTCGTGGAGGGGTCAATATAGGTGGGAAGATGATGGTGAGAATTTGGCTCAGGTGAGGAGGATTCAATGGTTAGATGACGAAGAACAAGCTTATGAGTTATACTGGTATAATCGAGTGTTGTGTTAGTATGGAGGAGTTTAGGGGATATCGGACCTAGGAGAGATGTGGGTGTAGTAGGTTACGCATGAGAGACGGTTTGAGTTTATAGATCTATATTATTTTATTAATGTGAATGTAGATGATTCTTAGATACCAAATTTTATTATGGATGATCCTAGAGTTATAGAGGGATACATGCAAAGGTATGGTAGATTTTGTCCAACTAAGTTGACATTAATAAAACCTTCAACGGAGCGACATGCAATGGTGGAGGGATGACTAAGATTCTTAGGGATATACAAAAATGATTGAGGAAGGAATGAAAGGACAATATGACTACGAGGTAGCCAACCAAGTGAGGAGGTCAAGGCAAGAGCAGGATCAAGGATACCCCATTGGATGTCCCTCCATTGGTTATGGTTTTTATAGTGATAGAGGTATTTAGTGGAGCTAGTACTAGTCAATCAGTTATAGAGGCTACTTAGGTAGAATTGGAGGCTTTGACTAGGAGATTCCATGAGGTCAACGAGTAGTTAGTAGTAGTGGAGGGTACATGGGAGGAGGAGGCAACTAGAGCTCAAGAGGAGGTAGCTCAATTGACATAGGAGCAGACAACTTCTAGCAAGTCCTTAGTTGAGATGTAGGTTGTTTTGGAGCACGTCACCCAAAATAGAGATGAGGCTCTCTCAAGGGTATATTGAGGGGTAGATACAAAAATTATGTGGTGGTTAGTATATTAGAGTAATTATTGGAGTGAATGGAGGGGATATGGATAGGGTGCAAGCTAATTTGTATAGGATAACCAGAGAGCTTTGACTATTTGAGGTAGAGGTAGGGAGGGGGAGGACTCAAGCTGTATAATATTACTAGCTTTATTTCGTTGTTGTTCCTCTAGAATATCAAAATCCATCACCATAATGGATATTATCAAAGACTCTATTTGTGAGTCACTTTTTGTATAGATTGGTTGGTTTTAGGAACCCACCTCCTCCATCAACACCTGGTGGTGGGGATATAGGATCTAGTTGTTAGGCTTTCGAGAGTGAGTGTACCAATTTTTATTATGTGGTACATCCTCTCTTTTGGCATAGGGGTTGAGTGTATCAATTTTTCATTGTGATACACTTGTATTATAGGCATGTATAATTTTAAGGTATTGTATACAGTTATGATATTATGCTATATGTTGATTTTTTATGATGATTGTCTTTTGATGATGTGATGTTGATTTGAAAGACAATATTTGATATGATAATTTTGATTACATAGTAGGTATTTAGAGGGTCATTTGTGTCACTTTAGCTATGGCCTAAGGGGTGAGATTATGGATAAATGTTCAAAAATAAGAATTTATTTGGTGAGTGGTGACCTAAGAGTCTAATAATAGATGAACACTCAGACATGTTTGTTTATATTAGCAGTGGTCTCTAGACCTAATAAAAGACAAGCACTCATTGTGATCCTATTTTAAGTGTTATCCTTTGAGCCTAGGGAACACTTGTGAGATTCCATTTTTGAATGATGGTCTAAAAGCCATGATAATGGACAAGCACAAGGGAAAATAGAATTAGAATTTGATCATACTTAAATGGTGGCCTAGGATATCATATAAAATACAAGCACTTAAGACATGATGAGGTACCTGTAATATGTACAAGATATATGTATTTTTGTTAGTAAAGTTAGTTGTTAGTGATAGTAATACACTCTTTGAGAGGTATACCCGAAGGATTTTATGCATGCTTTGAGAGGCATACCCAAAGGATTTTATGCATACTTTGAGAGGCATACCCAAAGGATTTTATACATGCTTTGATGAATGGGGGGGCAACGATGGATGTTTGTAACAAAAGGACAAAAATTTGTTCTAACGCCCCTTGTCCGTACCTGGCCAACGACACGGACGTTATGGTATCGGATCAACCGATATCATCCAAAATGGGAGAAATCATAACTCCCCTTGTTTTTTAGCCCAACCCCCTAACTCACCTTTGCCTATTTAATCCAGGCACTCTCCCTAGATTCCCCTGGATCCTTAAGCATTTCTTGCCCCTTGTTTCCCATTGCATTTTTGTTATCTTTGTATTTGTTGTAGGTTTGTAGGTCCGAAGTTATGCATCGATTGGTACGATACGATATCGAACATCCGATATTCCTCAACTGATATCATTTGATATCATCTAGCAGCTTGGGGTAATTTTTGATCATTGTTTGCATTTTCTCACCTTATATTTGTTTAATAGTATTTTATATCTGTTTATCATTTTATTCTAACTTAATTTCATTTATCATATCAGTGTTCACCATCATAGCATTTCATTTTATTATTTTACATTTATAGCATAGATTCACATTTTTCTTTCAAGTATTACAAATAATGAGTTTCATATAATCTAATTCATGCTTAATCAAATTCTATTATGCTACAAATCTATGTTTTTGGTATCAATATATGAAATTGTAGGTTTTTATACCTCACGATACCTAGATCCATCCGATATCCCCTACAATCTTCGATATCCCTCATCAAGCAAAAGACTTCAAATCAGCCATCCAAATTGAGTAAGATTTAAAATTTCTTTAATACTAAGCATTGCATCTATTTTATCTTCTATATTCTATTGTGTGTTGTATTCATTTAAATCAAAATTGCATATAGTATAGGTTTAGTTGCATTTGGCCAAACTAGGTGAATGTGAGTGAATTAAAATGAACTCATCAAACAACTCCCAACCTAGGCATGGAAACTACCATACAAATATTTCCTAGTGAACCCACCCAATTCATCGATAATCACTAAAGAAGGCATGACATCAAGTGCCTCTCCTTTGAGGTGTAGACCCATCATTTTCCCATTCCCCTTCGAGGCATGGATCCATTAGCCTGAAGGAAAGGAGTGCAAAAATTTTAGGACTACATTCTTTGGTGAACCCGACGTGAACTACATAAGCATCATTCTGATTTCAAAACATAAAACATAAAAAAAAAATCATCATTTAAACTTGCATATTTTAGATTCACCTCTTAAATGGTAGATACCAATATAGGAAAATCTGCAATTATAGACATTAGAACACTATTATCTACACAAGAAATATCTCTAGTAGTTGAACACTCTAGTATCCCATCTCAAGAATAGTGGGCTGAACTTTGGAAAAGACTTGACATCATTAAAGCCAACACACAAAGACTTAGTCAAATCAAGAGATTCAACATAGCTAGAATTTTGGGACCCGATAACTCTTCTCACTACTTTGATATCCAAAGATCATGTGAGAGGTGGTTAGCTGATAAGAGAGCAAGCATATCTTCATCTATCTACACTTTTGAAGATTATCTTGAAAATGCCATAACTGTACACCGATTTCTAGCACACATAGAAGATCAAGAGATAGTTTTGGAAAACAAGAGAAGATATCAAAGAACTCCTAGAGTAGTCCATTTTCATGAATATTATCATGAAATATATTTTTATTCTCAAGATTCTAAAATTGATAGCATTACTATAGCTCACTTTGTCAAATTCCTAAAAGCAAACTTTCAATTTGAAGAAGAGCACTATATGACTCCTGAAGAACTTGAACCTATCAATGACATTCATAAACTTTTTAGGAAGACTAAGCTTATTATCTAGAATATTATAATTCTTGTTTCTACTTTATTTTCAAAACAAAAACAAAAACAAATAAATATATATATATATACATATCTACAATATTTTATATAGGTATATATATAACATATATACCCAAAAATTCAATATATATATATATATATATACCACTAAAAAAAAAACACCCAAAGGCAAAATGCCTAGAATCCTAAGAAATGGTAAACAAATAGAATTTGGCTCAGTAGAAGAGCCAGATCAAGAAAATCTTGATGATAAGATACATATTGAAGATGATAAACTCACGAAACAAGATGAGGATGACAATAGAGAAGGGGAAGAAGAAGAAGAAGATCCTACCAAGCCTACAATAGACCCTCAAGGCAATGTTAGTTTCAAATCTATTCAACACTTTACTGAATTTCTAAAAAGTAATATAGATGATATCAATCAAGTGTTAAAGATAGAATATTTACTCCCAAAAGGAGATTATTCAATGGAGGTAGCTATAGAATCTGCTTTCCAAATGCATGCAAATCCATTGACATACATGAGTAGAATAGAGCAAGATAATGATCAAGATGTCAATCAAAACATAGCAACACAATCTACTACTGTACACACCAAACAAAAATAACTATTTTCTTCCCTTTTATCTCAAGCTCTTAATCAACAAGCATCCACATCACAAAAGGCTAAAAAATACAAAATCAATAAAAAATTCAGCAAAATGCAATTCCATATAAACTTCACAATACTCTTCCTACAAATACTCTACATAATAGTGTTTCTACTAGAAATCCTCATATAGCAACACAACCATATCATCAAATGCACAACAATATGATAACACAAAATCAATTTAGTGGGCAACCACAAGGACTTGAAGCTATAGTCAAACAATTAGCTTCACACTTAGATCAAATAGATCCTTATCATCCCACATATAGTTATAGGGAGATGTGTAGTCAACCATTGGATCCCATTGTTGTTGCCCAACCTTATCCTAAAAATTTCCCCATGCCAGTTCTTCCGATATATAAAGGGACCGAAGATCCTATTGAACATCTTCGTATGTTTAGGACAACTTGTCATGATATTTCATATGATGATTTGTTGTTACTAAAGATATTTCCTAAAAGCCTCGGAGGCATGGCTTTAGAATGGTATTATCAATTACCAACCAATTCCTTGAGAAATTTTGAAGAAACTACAGAAATGTTTGTTCATCAATTTGGTGCTTACATAGAAAGACATGTTACCATTAAAGACTTATATAATTTAAAACAAGGAAAAGATGAAAGTTTTACTGAATTCCTAGCTAAATGGAGACAACTTCTAGGGAAATTACACTTTGCTTTACCTCACAGAGAAATGTTAGAAATCTTCATCGATAACTTACAAGAGCAATTATCTTATGAACTTGCCACTGCTACAGTAACTTCTTTTGATCAAGATATAGACCTAGCAAGAAGGGTAGAAGAAGCCCTTATTAGAAGAGGATAATTCAAGAAGAAGGATGAAGATAAATCTTCCAAAAACCAATATAAGAACAAACAAGTGGTTGGTGATGGAGTTACTGATAGTAGAAACACTCCAAATATCAATACTATCAAAGCCATAAAGAAATTTGTATTAAAGGTTCCTGATAAACCTCCATGAGAATTCACAAGATTGAACCAACATTTAACCTTGATTCTACCCCAATTATTAGAAGAAGGTTTGATATGATTGCCAGAAATACGACAACCAGACACCACTTTACCTGGATATAGAGCTGATTTACATTGCAATTTTCATCGAGTGGATGGACATTCAACCAAATCTTGTAAAATATTAAAACATGTGATACAAGATCTAATTGATAAAGGAGCAATGGAAGTAGAAAAATTCCCTCCAAACAATAATCCTCCAAACAATGCTCAAAAGCAACAAACACAAAATGCTAATCAAACTTTAGACATCTTCCAACATCCTTTACCCAATCATGGTAAAGAAGTTGTGAATCAATTAGAACACCACAATGTCCCTCCCCCAACTCGATATGTGGGAACCATTAACAATTTCTTACCATATCAAAATCCACAAACTTCTTATGTGCCTACTCAATCTGCAATCACAATTAGGCCAATTCAATATTTTCAATTTTCATCTTCAGAAGATACAAGAAGTAACTCAAAAAGTGAAATAGATATTACTTCTAATAATTCAAATAGTTCTAAAAATGAGTCAGACCCAATCCTTCCTATCATAGACTTATTAGTTCCAGAAGAGCCATTTCCTAGAAGAATGACTACACACCCTTCATCTCAACAAATACTTCCAATTGAACAAGCGGTGAATGCTAGACCTCACTTTGGTCACTCACAAAACAACAACATTGTGGGTACTATTGGAGTCGTCACTAGGCAACAAGTTCAGAATCAAAATTCCCAATCACAAACTCAAACAACTGATAAAGAAAAACCTCCATTTGTGTTAAAAGCACCCATAAAAGAAAATAATTTATCAAAACCACAACAAAAACCTCCCTATGATATTAATGAACAATTGGCTAATACTACAGCTAGAATTTCTCTCCTAGATCTCTTAAGAACTTCATCTATACATAGAGAAGAATTAATGGGTACCTTAAGCAAAATTATGGTACCTCAAGACATAGAACCTACTATTGTGGTCAATGTTGTAGTTTCCCATGGTACAAATTATGTAGAGTTTCACGATAAAGACATTCCTCCTCAAAGCATGTATAGAGATAATCCTTTATATATTACAACCCTAATTGGGGATGTGGGTGTCAAAAGAGTCTTGATTGATAATGGTTCATCACTAAATATATGCACATATGATTTATTTCAAATATTTGGATTTAGAACTGAAGATTTAAGGAAAACTGAAATGATCATCAAAGCATTTAATGATGAAACCCAAGAAACTTGTGGAGTGTTGTCAATCCCATTGCAAGTTGGTCCAAGAATCTTAGACATGATCGTGTTTGTTGTATCTTGCCCTGCATCATATAACATTCTCCTAGGTCGACCTTGGATTAACGCAATGAGAGCAGTCCCTTCTACTTTACATCAATGTGTCAAATTTGAATTTAAAAATCAATTGGTCACTATCCATGGTGACCCTAGACCCTTTGATATGTGTGCAATGGTAGAACCAATCGGTGTCCCATTCTATCCTGCTTTATCTTCAACAAAGCCTACCCCTCCTAAAGATCCTCCCTCACAAACTAAACCCACATCACCTTGTACCACAACTAAAATAAATGATCCTTCTACTTCATATCCCCTTTTAGATGAAATTTTACCAGATTTATCTACAATATTAGCAACCACAGAGCATACTAATTTAGTTGTACAAGACTCCATCATCTTGTCCCAATTACCACCATCTCCTCGAACGATGGGCTTGCCATAGAGGCAAGGAAGCATCTATCATATAGGGAGTTGCACCTTTATCTCTGCAGGGTATGACCCTAGAAAAATTAATATCCAAATAAGCTTTACATTTGATCAAGATGGATTTGCTCGGTGCTATTTCTCTCATGGATATGTGAAGTCAAAATAGATAATGTGTAACATGGGTTACAAAGGTAAAGGTCTAGGTCCTCTTGAAAATGGCATATATGAACCTTTAGAAATAGAGGAATGGCCTACCCAATGTGGTATTGGCTATATCCCTACAAAAACTCAACCCTTCCCTTTTGATGATGATGACCATCTAGTGACATATCAAGAATACTTGGCACATCAAGAATATTTAAAAACAAATAAGAGAATACATTTTTGTAACATGCTGTCAATAGCATATCCTAAAATGATTGCTTCTCCAGATGAATGTTTAGAAGGAGATGTTTTTCACAATATTTCTCTTGAAGAAATTTTGAGGAATGGATTCTTCTTTGATGGGTCTATACCATGTATAGCCCACATTCAAACAACTACCCCACAAGATGAATTAGCTAAGTTAACTTTGGAGGAACTCCAAGAAATGGGTGTCTCACCCACTCCTCCTAATTTTGAAAGAGATTTGAATATTGTAATAGAAGATGTTCTACAAGTCAACATTGGGACCGAAACCAACCCTCGTTTAGTTAAAATTGGAGTTGAATTAAGTGAAGAAAGACAAAGTCAACATATTGCATTCCTCATAGAATATGTTGATGTCTTCGCTTGGACATATGTAGATATGCCCAACTTAGACTCTTCTGTAGTCATGCATCACTTAGTGGTGCACCCAGATGCAAAACCCGTAAAAAAAAACTTAGAAAAATGCATCCTAAAGTAGCATTGTTAGTTAAATATGAATTACAAAAACTTTTGGATGTTGACTTTATTCAGGCTATTGATTATGCTGACTGGATATCTAATGTCATTCCAGTAACCAAGAAAGAAGCTACTAAAATCAGAGTATGCACTGATTTTAGAGATATCAATGTTGCATGTCCTAAAGATGATTTTCCCCTTCCTAATATGGATCAAATTATTGATTTTACAGCTGGAAGTGGAATGTTATCCCTTATGGATGGATTTTTAGGATATAACCAAATTCGAATAGCTCCTGAAGACCAACCTAAAACTGCTTTCATTACACCCTAGGGAACTTTCTGTTGGAAAGTGATGCCCTTTGGTTTAAAGAACGCAGGTGCAACTTATCAATGAGCTATGACGTATATCTTTCATGACATGATGTACGACATTCTACATGACTATGTGGATGACATCATAGCTCGCTCAATTAAAGAAGAAGATCATATCACTAATCTAAGACGAGTATTTGATAGACTTAGAGAATATAAAATTTGACTAAATCCAAACAAATGTGTATTTGGAGTAAAATCTGGAAAATTATTAGGATTTATCATTTCTATGCATGGCATAGAGATAGATCCTATTAAAATTAAGGCTATCATTGATATGCCACCACCTAAAAATATATCAGAATTAAGGAGTTTACAAGGCAAACTTCAATCTATCCATCGCTTCATCGACAAATTGGCAGATAAAACTCAACCCTTTCTTAAGCTACTTAAGAAAAACATCCCATTCCAATGGGATAATGACTACCAAGAAGCATTTGAAGCTCTTAAGCAATATCTCCTTACCCCTTCGGTACTCGTTCCACCTAGACCAGAATGCCCTTTTATCTTATATATTTTTGCTTCTGAGCTTGCATTAGGAGCAATGTTGGCTCAACTTGATGATGATAAGAAAGAACGAGCCACTTATTACATAAGTAGAACATTAATAAGTTATGAAACTCGTTATACACCCATAGAGAAGCTTTGCTTGGTGGTTGTGTTTTCTACACAAAAGTTATGCCATTATATGCTTAGCCAAAAGACATTTGTTATTGCTAAATCTGATCCATTAAGATATCTGATGAGTAGACCTTACTTATCAGGATGCACAACTAAATGGGTTCTTGCTCTAAGTGAGTTTGAACTCACATTTATTGGTCAAAAATCTATCAAAGGCCAAGTCATAGCTGATCAACTTGTTGCTGCTCCTCTTGAGTCTACTCATCCTTTAACCATCGAATTTCCTGATGAATGTCTTAACTTAGAAGAAGATCATTCTGAGTCTTGGTCCTTATATTTTGATGGAGCTAGATGTATGAGTGGTGCAGGTGCAGGCATCATATTAATATCTCCACAAAAGCAACTTATTCCCTTATCATTCAAACTTCAATTTGCTTGCACAAATAACACTACAGAGTATGAAGCCCTAATCCTTGGGTTACGAGCAACTTTAGCTCTAAAAATCAAAATCTTATTAGTCTTTGGAGATTCCCAACTCGTGATAAATCAAATTAATAATGTATATCAAACACGAGATGAGAAACTTCATCCCTACAAGGATTATGTTTTAAAACTTATCTCTTTATTTGAGAAAGTAACCCTTGAGGCTATCCCTCGTACTAGCAACCATGTTGCAGATGCCATGGTAGCTGTCGCTTCTCTATTACCTTTAGAATTGGATGATGAATATGCTATGATCATCATTCACCAACTTCAAGATCCAGCCTCATATAAATCTTGTTTGGAACCTCTAGATGTGTTTTTAATCAATGAGATAACTCCAAAACCATGGTATACAGATATTTTTAACTTCCTTCAAAAGGGGACTTTCCTTGAAGGATTAGATAGAAACCAACGTAGGTTGTTACGTAAGTGAGTTGTTCACTTTGTGATTATTGGAAATACTTTATATAAAATATATTTTGAAGGTATTATTTTAAGATGTCTCAATTTAGATGAGTCTAAGAAGGCGCTAAGTGAAGTCCATGATGGATCTTGTGGAGGTCACTTTAGTGGAAGTGCTATTGCTAAAAAACTCTTACGAATGGGGTACTTTTGGCCTTCCATGGAAAAATATGCCAATGATTATGTGCGCCATTGTGACAAGTGTCAATGACATGCAGACCTTGTTCATGCTCCTGCTCAAGAACTTCAAGCCATATCCTCTCCTTGGCCCTTTTCCAAATGGGGCCTAGATATCATTGGCAAAGTCAATCCCATCTCTTCAGATGGCCACAAATTCATCATAATAACAATAAAATATTTTACAAAATGGGTAGAAGCTATGCCACTAGCTTCTTGCATAGGAGTCCAAGTATCTAAATTCATTTTTAATCAAATTATTTGTAGATTTGGGATTCCATCAACACTTATTTCTGATAATGGAACATGTTTCAAGAACAAAGACATTAAGAAACTTTGTCAAAAATATAAAATTCAACATCGATGGTCCACTCCATATTATCCACAAGGAAATGGTCAAGCTGAAGCATCCAATAAAACTTTGATCAAGATTTTAAAAATATTGGTTAATAAATCAGGTCGTGATTGGCATACTCAATTATATCCCACCTTGTGGGCTTATCGAACCAGCATTCGCACTCCTACAGGTGCTTCCCCTTTTGTCTTAGTTTATGGTGCTGAAGTTGTTTTCCCATTTGAGTTAGAAGTTCCTTCTTTAGCTCTTCTACTTCAAGATGTCGAAGTAGGAGATGAATATCATGCTGGTAGACTAAGTCAGTTGGAACTTCTAGATGAAAAGTGCATTCATGCTTTAGAACATCTTCATGCTTATCAAGATAAACTTAAAAGGTCATATTCAAAGAAAGTTCATCATCGATATTTTGAGATCGGAGATCTAGTTCTTAAAGAAAATCAGAAAAATACTAATGCTAGAAAAGACCTTAAAGGTAAATTTCAACCCAATTGGCTTGGACCATTCATCATCACTACAAAATTTGGATCTGGTGCATATCGCTTGGCTACTTTGGATGGAAAATATCTCAAAGAGCCAATGAACATCATGCATCTAAAGAGATATTATGCATAAAAGCAAAAGTTCCATCATTGTATATAATTGTAAATAGCTTCTTCATATATTTTATCGTTCAATTTGCAATTATCATATATTCATCAAATCACAAAACAAAAAAAAAAATATAAATTTTCAAAAATATGTCAAATTATGTTAAGTCATCATTCTGCATCATTGTTTGTTGTTTTCCAAAATTCAAGTTATATTTTATTTTCTTTTGGATAAACTCAAAAGTTATCTTGAACCATTCACCTAATTCACATTGTTAATAAATCTTGATTTTGTCATTTTGATTATAAATCTCTCTTGAACCAAAATCACTATTACTTCATTAAATAAAATTTTTGAGTTTTGGGAACTGGTCTTGCTACTTTTTGAACCAAGAACACATTTTCACATCTTAAAATGATTTTGCAAATTCAAAAAATGATACTACATAGTAGTCTTAGTTCCTTAAGCAAAAATTTCCTTGCTATACTATTATGCGCATGGTCTAGAATACTAAGAATTGGAAAAAGGACAAGCTCCCCCTACCCAAATAAAATCCCTTGCTCCTTGTCTAATCTGAGCAAGTATCCCCAAAAAAGAAAAGAAAAAGAAAAGAAAAAAAAAAGAAAAAAAGAAAAAAATAGTCTTACTACAAAAGCAATAAAATCCCCTTGTTCACAAATAAAAATGAACAAGAATCCCTACTCAAAATAAATCAAAATAAAAGAAGGGGGTAATGAGCTTGAATCCCTAGAATTCCTTAGTTATTCGAACACCATGGGGTGATCCTCATTACAGGTTAGGTGGCATCAAGTCGGCTTGGCAATGGTGGTATCCTTACGCGTGGTGACATGTCTATCATATTAGCGACCTTATTTTGTACAGACCAATGTCAGCTTATGGATTAGCTAGCTTTTGGTGACTTGACTTACATAGTAGTTTAGTACAATTGCATGCATAAAATCATGGTTAATGAATCTTTCACTTGCACACACATTGGTTCATAAAAGTTGGCTTGTATCATTACCTCACTCAAAATTGGTAAATCAACTTCACAAAGCACACACATTACCACCTCTATTGTTGCTGACTAGCAAGGCATCGTTGTTGAATAACCTGCTCAACTACCTGGTGAATCACACTCCTCAACCTGGTAATCCGTGCAAGATGAATGCTAGCATACCAATGCAGATATCTAGCAGTCACTCTAGCATCATCACCTTATACAGTGGCCACCAAATCGTCATCCGACTGAGGGTCCATAAACTGAGCCATGTCTGGAGCACCACTCATTATCATGGTGTCTCGTGTTACTATAAAAAATATGACATCCTGAGTCAGGGATGTCCTGATGCAACCCAAACTACCGTAAAACTCGATCTACATGGTGCAGCTCCACCTCACCTTGCTCCATCTGGAGCCAGATAACTCACCTCACACGAGCCAACTCAAAACCATCCTCTCTCCACCTTGGAAGCTCTCTCCAAGTCCTCCATTGGATGTCATCTGCAGTCAGCCCATCCACCAACCTCATAGCTGTGCCGAGGTTTATCCACCCCAGATGACCTCTACGCAAGTACCAATAGAATGCTCTAGGCCTCTTTACTGCAAATCCTGTCATCGGTATCCCTATAGGTCTTCGCACTGCTATGTAATCCCAACATCAAACCTGTAGGAAATAGGTAAGCACCAATGCTTTACCTCATCTATAGACAACCCTAAAGAGAATCCTATACAACTGACACAAAATGTACAGACCCCATGCAAACCATAGACCCTGATACCTCATATCTGCTATGACCTCTGCTAGAGTCTATGGTAGGTGGTGATCGCTAATATGGCAAATAATAGCCCTACCACCATACCACTAAGAACCACCGTCAGTCGAGAGACCCCAACTGTCTGACCAAATCTCAATGCTAACTTCGTCCTTCTTGAGCAAGAAGCTTGGATCTCTAGACAACCACTGCATAGCCTGGACCTTATTGCCAGACACAACTATAAACATACCTCTAATAGGTACCCTCAGTATCGTTCAAACATCCTCCAGTGTCGGGGCCATCTCCCCCATCAGTAGCCAAAAACATGAGGACCTCGGTTACCATCGCTCGACCAATACCGTCAACAACCACAAATCTGTCAGGATTTGTGGCATCTCTGCCACATGTCACAACCCTGTAGCCTCTAGAATACCTCTCTCTACATCTGTAAGGGCAGTCAAATATGTCTGAAGACCACCATATCTCCACTCTCTGTTCTTCAAAATTTATTTCTGCCAACAAACAAAGCAAAAATCAAAGTTAGCAATCGGGTAAGCTGTAATCGAACCTAAAATTACAAATATCAAACATAATTTCGCAATATCAGATGACTTTGTTCAATATCGACCCTATTTTGATGATATCGTATTCTCCGTTATCGCCAAAATTTGGTCGATATTAACAAAATCAGACCTATTTTGATGATATCAGAAAATCTGATATCATCAAAATCTAGCCGATATTGCTAAAACGGACCGATATTGCTAATGCGACTGTGCACCGGCAACCGTACCCTAAAAATCTAAAATTTACAAAAATTAAATGCTAAAACATAAAAATTTCTAAGCTAAAGAGGTTTACAATCCTTACCCGTATGCTCCCTATCCTCGTTCGCACCTCATCAGCTCGATGTGTGACCTCGGCCATTTTTCTCTCCAGAGCAAAGTTTCAGTAGCAATGAAAAGAAAATGAATTAGGTTTTACCCTAACTTTTTCTATTTTATTCATTTTTACCCTAAATTCAAAAATTTTGAGTTTTCCACCAAATATAGAATTTGGTGTAAAAACTCGAAGGGGGTATCACACCTACTGCAGTTTACAGTAAAACTTGAAACTTCAATAATTTTTGCAATACATTTTTGTTTTTTTATAAAGCGTCACCTTTAATGTAATAGGCTAAAATTGACCCATGTCAATTTACCCTAAGTTCAAAATATTAAAAAAATTAATTAAAACTGCTCTCTAACCCCCTACCTCGATTTTTGTGCCCATATCAAGTTAGTTTATAATATCCTAACGATATCGGTCTTCCGATACGATATTGGACATTATTGTATGAAATCAAATGTCCGATTTAGTCCAAAATAGAAAAATGCCCAAAACAATAAAAAGATAAATACAATTTCTAATGCCCCTTATCTGTATCTAGCCAACGATGTGGACATTACGATCCAGATCAGCCAATATAATCCAGAATGGGAGAAATTATAACTCCCCTTGTTTTTTAGCCCAACCCCCCTAACTCACCTTTGCCTATTTAATCCAGGCACTCTCCCTGGATCCCCTCAAGCATTTCTTGTCCCCCATTTCCCATTGTATTTTTGTTATTTTTGTATTTGTTGCAAGTTTGCAGGTCCGGAGCTACGCATCAACTGGTATGATACGATATCGGACATCCAATATCGCTCTGAAACATCTGATATTGCCCTGCAATGTTCGATATCGTCTGCAGAGCACTTGGGGGTAATTCCATATCACTGTTTGCAATTTTCTCACCTTATATTTGTTTAATAGTGTTTGTATGTTGTTTATCATTCCATATGAGCTTAGATTTCATTCATCATATCAAGTGTTCACCATCATAGCATTCCATTTTGTTATTTCGTATTTATAGCATAGATTCACATTGTTCTCATTCAAGTATTGCAAATAATGAGTTTTATATAGTCTAATCCATGCTTAATCAAATTCTTGTTATGTTGTACAATCGTGTTTCTGCATCAATTTGTGAAATTGTAGGTTTTCGACTGTATCGGGTCATCCGATATCATCCTGCAACGTACGATATCGCTTGCATCAAGCAAAAAGACTACAAATCAGTCATTCGGATTGAGTAAGCTTTTAAATTTTTTATCACTAAGAATTGCATCTATTTTATTTTTTGTATTCTACTGTGTGTTGTATTCATCCAAATAAAAATTGCATATAGTATAGGTTTAGTTGCATTTGGCCAAACTAGGTGAATGTGAGTGAATTAAAATGAATCCATCAAACAACTCCCAACCTAGGCGTGGAAACTGCCATACAAATGTTTCCTGGTGAACCCATCCAATTCATCGATAATCACTAAAGAAGGTACGACCTCAAGTGCCTCTCCTTTGAGGTGTAGACCCATTATTTTCCCATTCCCCTTCGAGGCGCGGATCCATTAGCCCGAAGGAAAGGAGTGCAAAAATTTTAGGACTACATTTCCATCATGAAAACACTTAGGAAATTTTAATATTACCTATCTCTAAGAAAGACTATAGTATCTATGGTACACCCAAAAATCTAATCCACTATGCTTCATGCTAAGTTAGGAAAAAATAGGGAAGGGTGGATTAACAAAATCCAGTAATTTGATATTGATTTCAAACCCACTAGGCTTATGCAGGATAGAGCTTTATGAAAGAATATAGCAATGTTAGTACCCAAAGATCATATTACCCTCATAGAGGAAATAGAAGTGGATGATAAAATAGATTGGATGAATGACATTTATATATATGTGTCATAACCCTACCTTGGCAAGACTTTTTGCATGTTAAACTATGTATTACTGAATGACTACTTGATGCCTAGTTTTAATGCATTTAGATGGTTATGCAATGTTTATATTGATTTATCTTGAGGAATATGGTATTGTTGATGTATTATCGATGTGTAGGACCAAGTGCATCTATGGGTGGAAGAGGTAGAATCAACCACCAAGAACAAAGTACTTGAAAAGGAAAATGATGAGTATGACAACTCAAGGTAACATGAATGACTACCCTCATATAGGCATGCAATTTTGCTTTGAGGTGATCATTGATAATCCGACCACCTAGAGTTAGAGTTGGTAACCTAAAAGTTACTGTAAGTCCTCGGCTAGGATAGGTGATTGGGCCTATGATAAATTACCCCTCTTATTTTTATGCACTTGATTGTTTGATTTTATTTACCTATGTGTTGTGTGTAAGAGGATTAGGTAAAGAGTTCACTTCCAAAAGGACTAACGGATATAGAGGTTCCATTAATCCTTAGTCTGCTTAATATCATACTAATGTTTAACATTAGTGTAGGTATTATATTTGAAGACAAAATGATTAATGATTTTATGGTTTGAATTAAATCAATTTCAATATTATAAATGGTAATGTTTCAAAGATTCTATTTAATTCTCTTTTTACCTTTTTTTTTATATGAAGAAATGAATGACTTTATCTTTATTAATTAGATAAGTAAAATGATTAGTTTCACCTTTTTATAAACTGAATAAAGAAATTTTATCTTTTTTAATTTAATATTTAAATGAAATAAAGAAACAAATGGATTTTCATTTAAGGTAAGATATTTGGAGAAAAGGGAAGAACCATTTTAAAATTTACACAAATCCTCTTTTAACTGTCGTAAGGATGACATTACTCTTGGTAGATAACATTAATGTCAAAACAAGACTTTAGGCCTTGGGTGGATGAAACTCCCATGTTATGAAGGCCATAAGTCATAGGAGAGGGTATTCTTTTGAGAGGAACACTACACATAAGGACTGAAAGAGGAGGTTAATAATGAAGAAGGAACCACCAAAAAGGTATCCCCTGAAGCATTCAATAAGGAGGCTTAAGAATTGAGGTTGGTCTCCTTCCTTGTTTGAAATTTGTTTAAACAAGTTCGGTTTATGCACTGAATTGATTTAAAAAAAAAAGATAAATCTTATGCTTGCTTAGTGCCAACTATTGGCGATATTCAATTGGTTCATGTTGATTTTCTATTGGAAATAGATTTATTATTTTATAGGATTTTAAAGTTTATCTTTAAAGTTATGTGCTTTATTTAGCCTTCATTATTGTGGTTACAAGATTTTTGTTATTTCCTTCAGTGGAATTTCACGTTGGGTTCTAAATGTTCAACCTGAGTGGCTATGTTGGAATGATGAACCTTTTAGCTTCCTGTATACGTCAGCCTATGGCATTCGTCCTGTGTTGACGGAATTATAAGATGGTAAAAACCTTGCTTCGACCAGTGTCAGTTGTGTTGTTGTCGGGCTCGCCTCTCGAAGCTGAGATTGTTACTCCTCTATTCGTTGAAGACGTTGCGAGGGTTAAAATCCTCCTTTGACTATGCACCTTACCCATATTGGTTGAGAGGTTCGACCAAGCTTCTCCTCCCCAAAATGAACCAAGTAAACCCTTTTTGAGTGCACTTTGATGGATGGGGTACTATGTTAGCACCTACTTTTTTTTACGGCTGCTTCAAGTAGAGACCCTGTGTGATCTTCAGTCACCTTATTCATGGCTTTGGGGATGACTTTATTCACATCTATGTCTAGTGCTTCTTAGAATACTAAGGGTTGGTTGGTATGTGCTCTTTGTTGACCCTATTCACTGGAGTTCCCTTTTGCATAGAGAGAAGCTTCTCAATAATCGACCTTATGTCGAATTCAAGGCCTCCAATAGGTTTTCCTAGTTTCCCTCCCCTTATTCATTGTTTGTGCATACATGTTGTTGCACTCATAGTTTTCAAACAAAGAGCTCCCTATTTTTTTTAAGCCTCCCAGGTGAAAAAGGATGAACCCTACATTTTCTTGTTGGTTGATATGATGGTACATAGCAAGGAACACATGGCTTTAGGAGTTGTTGCAGGTTTGGTTGCATGACATTTGTTCATTCTTTTAGTAAATTTTAGTCCCACATGGGATGCCATATGTGCTCGATCGGGTTCAAAGGGATTGAACCCCGTTAAATTAGTTGGCCATGCATATTTGGCATGGGGTTTGTTGTTATGTAAGCTACTTGTTGACCAAGGTTACCCCCGATAGTGGTTCACTGGACTTTGACAGAGTGATTTCTCCATAGTTTCCATAGTCGCCTCTTGTTGATCTGACTGACTACCTTTTTGGATGTATGGATGTCTTTAAATTCTAGTTGAATTTTGGATGTATGGATGTCTCTAAATTCTAGTTGAAGAATGAAGTTTAAATCTTATATATTTTGAATGAATGTCTTTAAATCTTATATATTTTGAATGAATGTATTTAAATTCTAATTGAAAGAATGAAGTTTAAACCATCTACATTTGAAAGAAAAAAATGGTAATTGATTACAATATTTAATTAATTAAGGGTAGGGGATCTTAGTTAATTAAAGAAATAATGATTGATTGAAGTATTTAATTAATTAGGAGTAGGAGCTCTGAATTAGTTAAAGAAAATGGTTTTTATATAAGTATCTAATGAATTAGGAGTATGGGCTATTAATTAGTTAGAATTGGTTTGATTTAAGTATTTAATTAATTAAGGTTATGGGGCCTTAATTAGTTAAATAAATGGTATGTTAAGTATTTAATTGATTAGGGGTATGAGACTTTAGTTGATTAAATAAAGTGGATGGATTAAGGGTTGGTTAAAGGTATGGAACCTTAATTGATCCAAAGAAATGGCTTTATATGTTAGAGCATGATCCTTTGATTGATAAAGAGGTGGTACAAAAAAATTATTCATGCTTGATAAATGACTTTCTTTTTTATGATTGAGGGAATGTATTATGAATAAAAGCATTGAATGTTTTGTGTAGTTGTAATTTGGTATCCAAATTATTAATGCACCTATTTCATAATTTATTTAGTAGATGCATTTATTTGCATGCTTCATAAATGAAATCTATGAGTTGTCCTGATCCCTTACCACCACCAATTAAGTGATGGACAAGCGAGAAGGACCAAGGAAGATACTTAAATCCAAGATATTTACCATTTGATGTATGTTGTAATGAAGACTTGTTATGGAATCATATTATGAAATTAACTCTAGTTAAGCAATCTCCTTTTGGGTGATGTAATACTTTATTCTTTTAAAGTATGGAAGTACTTCTACCATACTTGGGCTATGCAATGGTTTGATAAATGAATGAAATATGTATACTTACTTATTAATTACAAAGCATCTTGATGTTAAAGTTTCTTAAACCATTCTATTTGTTAAAAGCTTTAGCTAGATATTGATGTCTTATTAGGTACTTTATTTGTTGTTATCATAGATGATATCCAATACTTAAAATTGTAGATAGACTAGATTATATCCTTCTAGGAAAAGAAGGTTTTAAAGATCTTAAATGTTTTAAAGTTGTTAGATAATTAGAATAGATGATTAAATATGATTATGCTTATTTGTTAGAAGTAGAGAAAGTAACCTAAGGGATTATGAGATCCTTTGGGAATGAACTTTGGATGAACTATTTTCAAAGATATCTTCAAGAAACTAGACTAAGTAGACTTATACAACAACAAATAGATTTAAACGAACTTGGCTATCTATGGAAGGAATGAGTTAGCTCATCATAGAGATGAGACTCATAGCTTATTTGCAATACATGTAGTATACCTACACATATAGACTTGTGTATGGTATAGAGATGGAAAAATCCTTTAGCTGATAGAAGGAGATAAGTTAGCTCATCATGGAGATGAGATTGATAGCTTATTTGCAATATGTGTAGTATACCTACATAGACTGACTTGTATATGGTATAGAGATGGGCGTATCCTTTGATAGATTTAGGAAGGAAATGTCGACTCATTGTGGAGATGAGATAGATAACTTAAAAAACCTTAGGTTAGCTTAGACAACTTCATAGTAACGCATATGTTGGTTAGGAAATATGCATTTTTTTTTGGTAGGTAAAATTGCTTAAGTGTGGGGTTTAAATGGGCCCCAAACCCAAGTACATAAACTGGTAGCTAAAACAATAGCATAAGATGACACAGGCCTGCACATTGGCCAGCTGCAACCTGAACGAAAAGGACCAAACAATAGCAGAGAAGGCTGAGTGGATGCCTGACATCATAAACACAAAAATACAGCCCGAGCAATACCCACGCAGGGGTTGCTTAAGAGAAGTAACTACCTGTAAACCTTGTAAAGGAGCTATAACAAAAACCCACGTAGGGGATGCTCGCAAAAGATCAACAAAAACTATAATAGATACCTGAACAGGAAGAAACATAGTATTCAAAAAGGCCCACATAGGGGCAATAAAGAACTTAGAAATAGTAATGGGAAGCCCTGGAGCTCAGGTTCCCAGTTATGATGATCTCTTCGCACCACTCACCCTTTCATCGAAAGTTCTATCACCTCGACCATCAACTTAACAGTAACTCTAAAATGGAGGTTACGCACAACAACATAACCATTATTCCATGAATTGACAAAGGCTTCAGTGATATCTTGCTCAACCCCTTTGAACTTGTTGAGGAAAGGAATGAGACCATGAGCTTCCAGAAAGGTCTGAGATAGGGGATCAAGTTGAAGGCTAGATGGCTCAAGCAGGGCCATGTTGGTAAGACTGGGGAAAAAGGAAGACCACAAAAACCAGACACTACACTTCTTACTACCTAGGACACACAATAGTGGACAAAACCAGATGACAATGGATTGACATAGACCAGGGTTGTAAATATAGAAATTTTTGGCACAATAAATGACCTTTTCGAAAGCTGAGTTGGAGTGATTGGTGGACCACTTAGTAATTCTCCATAGGGAATAGACACTAGAAAATACAGACATGGCACAAGATAGACTATGCAAAGGATAGGACTGGGATAATATTGGGAGTGCCAATTGACTAAAAAAATGATTCTCAAAATTTGTAAGATGCAAAAAAGAGGATCTCAAGACTTGATGCATATTGACCTTGTTTGAAAACATCCAATTACACTACCTAGACCTACTAAGGGACTTGACATGCTTGGAGAAGACCACCATGAGACAAACCCACTGACAGGGCCTACCTTGGGACATAGCATACTTCACAAAAAGGAAACGGGAGAACCAACCACCAGTACTGATAGCAAGACTGAAAGTCACGCTAATCAAAAAACTTCTACCATAAGAATTGGAACCAAAGAAACAAATCATGCTGAAAAAGCTAGAGTCATCATTGGAGAAGTTGACCCGCCAAAACCTGTGACCACATATTTCAAACCAAATCATTATTAGTAGCATTTAAAACTTCTTGGGGAAAGATTTCTTTCCAAATGGATAGTGATTTATGGATAACTCCCCAATTGGCAAGAATATATGTAGGCCTGTTAGCTTTATGGTACACATGATTGATAGAGATATCATTGAAATTTTGGGACAACTTCTTAGCTTCTTGAACAATGGTTTTGACATTCCAAGAGGACACCCTATTGTTTTTTAGAGCATTTATAATATTCAAAGAATCTCCCTCAATAAAAAGGTTGCCTTTATAATACTTGAGAAGATCTAGCCCTCTCCACAGTGCATGACCTTCAGCAAAATGATTAGTTTGACACCCCAGATACTCAACATAAGCCATAATAACTTGACCATTGTGATCTCTGACAAGACCACCTACACCTGCATCCCCTGGATTTCCTTTGGAGGCACCATCAAAGTTAAGTTTCAGCCACTCACTTGGGGGAGGAATCCAATGGGCACCCACTCTAGGATGGGGGGCTGGAAAACTAGAACTGGAGTTGTAGGGAATTTTTAAGGAAGAGAATAGAATAGACTCCAATCTAGAATCAGGAGATTTGGGACAAGGGAAGAGCTGGGAATTTTCTACAACAAAGGCAATAGCTTTATTGGCAATAGATATGGGATCCTTAGAGGAGGAAGAAAAAACCCTATTGTTTCTTTCAAGCCACACTTGCCATAAGATATGATGAAGGGTCACTTTCCATAAAGAAGATAATCTGAGGTTTTTGAAAGGAGTTGGCCATTGGATGAAAAGGTGACTCAACGAATTAGGAGGAACCCATGAGATATGAAAAGTGGACATAAGGTGATCCAAAGCTATCTTGGAGAAAGAGCACTCCAGAAAGAGGTGATTGATAGATTCCTAGGCATTCATGCACAAATAGCATCTGTTAGGGACAATCATACCCCTTTTCATAAGATTATCAATCGTTAGAATCTTATTTTGGATGGCCAACCAGCTAAAATGAGCAACTTTTAGAATGAGATATTTAATCCACACTCGATCATAAGGTATTTGAACCACTTGATAATCAATAGTCAGACCATGAGCAGATTTAACCATGAACAACCCAGAATCAGTCTCTTTCCAAAAAGGGGAGTCAGGGGAATTACCAGTGGGGATGACTGTTGCATTTAGGATGGTTTTGAGAATAGTTGAAGCATCAAATATTTGGCCATTAGCATTTGGAATATGAAAATTTTTCCAACGCTTAGAATCAGATGAAACATCAATGAAATCTTCAACCTTGCTACCAATTAAAGTGTCCAAGAAAGGCTATAAAACAACAATTTCATTGTTCTCTAAAAGTGGTTGATTAGAGATCCACCTATCAATCCAAAAGTTAATTTTACTCCCTATGCCTAATTGCCACCTTATCCCCTTCTGAATTAGAGATCTGGTTTGGATAATTGATTTCTAGAAAGTGGAGCCCTCTCTAGGTATATCATCATCTATGAAACAATGATTTTGAAGATATTTTATATTTACAATTGAGACCCATTCAAGGTTGTTGTTGGTGAAAACCTTCCATGCTTGCTTGGCTAACAAGGTTGTGTTCATATTACAAACTCTTCAGAGCCCCAAGCCCCCCTAAATTTTGGGGGAGCACACCTTGTCCCAACTGACCAGATGAAATATTTTCCTATCCTCGACACCTACCCACAAAAATATTTTCTGAATTTGCTCAATTTTCATGTAGACAACAACAGGAACTTTGAATACGGACATGAAATAAATAGGAACACTTTGGAGACAAGCCATTGTCAGGGTGGCTTTGGCTGCTTGAGAGAGGAGGGTCCCTTTCCAACCTACAAGTTTTTTGTTAATCCTCTCAATAACATTACTCCACATGGATTCCTTTGGAGCACTGGTGAAAAGAGGGAGGCCCAAATATTGGGTAGGCAACTGAGATATAACACATTGAAATATGCATGCAATATTAGCTTGTCTCTCTTGGGGAGTGTTAATGAAGAATATTTTGCTTTTAATATAATTTATTTTCTACCCTACAACCTCCTCATAGGTATCAAGAATACTCTTAATGGCTTTTGCTTCCCACATAGAAGCATGAGTAGCAATGATGGTATCATCAACGAACTATTGGTGAGACAAGGCTCTTAAATTAGATGCAACCTTAATGCCTAAAATTATATCATTGGAGCAGGTATTTTTGAGTGCTCTACCCAAGGATTCAACAAGAATGATAAAAAGGATGGGGGATAGAGGATCTCCCTATCTAAGGCCCCTGTTACTAGGGAAAAACCCTATTGTAGATCCATTGACCAGGACTAAAAACTAGGGATTAGAGATGCAGTTATGAACAAGATCAACCCACTCCCTATGAAACCCAAATTTGAGAAGGACAACAATCAAAAAATATCTATTAACTCTATCAAAAGCCTTATTCATATCAATTTTGAAAAACATGGCAACTTTTTTGTTACGGCTAGCAGAATGAAGGGCTTCATGCAACGTGATAACACCATCAGTAATATTTCTTCCTTTGATAGAGCTACCTTGACAAGGGTCTATGATCTGAGGAAGGATCTCTTTGAGTCTTGTAGCCATGGCTTTAGTAAGAGTTTTGTATAGGATATTGCAAAGACTAATGGGTCTGAAATATGACATAGATTTACACACAGGCCCTTTGGGAACCAAGGCAATGAAGGTGGAGTTGATACTTTTGGGTATGGATTTAGTTTGCTGAAGTTCAATGATGGCATTGCAAATGTCAGGCCCAATGATGTCCCAAAAATTTTGATAGAACCGAGGGAAAACCCATCAGGGCCTAGGGATTTATCAGGGTGCATTGAGAAAATAACCTCTTTAATTTCATCAGGGGTGAGGGGTTTGATAAGAGCCAAATTCATATCTGAAGTGACCAGACTGGGTATATGATGGAGCAATTGTCTACCAGCCTAGGGAAGAATTTTGGGGTTGGCTCCCAAAAGGCCTTCAAAGAAAGATGAAGCTTCATTTTGAATCTCAAAAATATCCCTGATGATGGATCCATCACTTCTAGTTAATTCTTTAATTTTATTCAAACTTCGGTGCCTTAGGGTAGTGGCATGAAAGAATTTTGTGTTTGAGTCCCCCTCTTTGAGCCAAAGGGCCCTTGATTTTTGCCTCCAAAAAGTCTCCTCTTTAGCTAGCACATTGTGGTAGTCTGCAATAACCTGTCTCTCCTCATTTATGAGTTGTTCATTGAGCTACCCATTCTGAATTTGGAGTTCAATACTTTTTAGTTTTTGCAAAATATTTTCCTTATTTTTGAAGATGTTACCAAAAAATTCTCTGTTCTAGACTCGGATATTTTCTTTGACACACTTAAGTTTTTGGGAAACCCTAAAAATAAAGGACCCATGATAGTCAAATTACCACCAATCAACAATTTGCATCCGCAAATCTGGGTGTTGTGTCCACATAGCTTCAAATATAAATGGGATTTTGAAACAAGGGCCTTTCTCAACTTCAAACAATAAAGGGCAATGATCAGATCCAACTCTGGGAAGACAGATAAGAGTGCCATCACCCATCACCGGTATAGCTTCTTGAGACAAGAAAACCCTATCAAGTTTTACTTGAATGTGTTGATCCCCAATTCTCCTATTGCTCCAGGTGTATTTTACCCCTTTAGTCTGAACATCCATCAACTCACATTCAGTGACAAAGTTATGAAAATCCTCAATGCTCTTGGTGGGCATCAGGTTCCCTCCCTGCTTATCAGAAGGAAAAAGGGGAGAGTTGAAGTCTCCAACAATAATCCAT
The DNA here is from genome assembly GCA_028583015.1 of Wollemia nobilis. NCBI lineage: Eukaryota > Viridiplantae > Streptophyta > Pinopsida > Araucariales > Araucariaceae > Wollemia > Wollemia nobilis. The sequence goes on from JAQPPZ010000521.1 coordinate 21,545,923, forward strand.
GAAAGGTTTATGAAAGCACTTCTCATCTGACTCAAAGTATCCCATAGACCCCTACGGTTGAGAGGATCATTAGGGGCATAGACATTGGTCAGAACCCAAGAGAAATTACTACTTTTATAGAAAAACATCATATTGAGGACCCTGTCAGAAGAGGAAATGATTTTGCCTTCTAACTTGTTTGAGTCCCAAATACAGAGAAGACCCCCAGACATACCTTGAGTGGGGAAAAAAGCAAAATCACCATTTTTCCAAATAGAATTTGTGATTTTCTGGATTTTATTTTGATCAATATTCATTTCTTGCAGAACCATGATAGTGGGTCTGTGTTCTTTCCTCAGAGTGCAAACAAGCCTTTGCTTGACAACACTGTTGAGGCCTCTCACATTCCATGAGAGGATCCTCATTTAGAATTTTTGGAAAGTTTTTGGCCTCCCTTAGTTTGCTGCAAGGGAGGTTTGGGCCTTTTTGATTCATCCTTCTCCTGACCGAGAAGATCTTGGAATAAGGTTTTTTGGGTACCATTTGCAATATCATTTTCTATTTCCTTTTTCTTCTGATCATTGATAGAGGGTCTTCCTTTTTTCTTTTCACTACCAATATCAACAGAAGCTTTCTTGATACTTCTAGTGTTAATGGGGCTGAAATCATATTTGTCTTCTTTCTCCACTTTGAGATGGGACTACCAATTTTTGTATGCCCCTCGGGGGTGGGCGGTGGTTTTGAAAAAATATTGGATGGCCCAGATCTGGTCAAGGATTGGGGTTCCTCTTGATCAGAAACTAGGGTTTCAGTTGGATTTGGGGTAATGTCATCCTCACCAGGTTCAGACCCATGAATAAGAGTTCCTTTTAAAACATCAAAATGATTTTGGAAGGCAAAAATGGAACTCACCTTTGGATGATCATCCTCTGAATCTTGGATTTCAATCTGCTTTCCTTTGGTATCTTCTAGAATTTATCCCTTCTTTTGATAGTGGCTACTTTGTTGCTTGCCCTGCAGGGGTCTGCCTTGTTGTCACCTTGGTCTACAACCCACTTTGAGAGGTATTGGGGAGTTTCATCTCCTTTGAGTTTCTTAGCAATGGGCATTGGGTTTTGAGATGGCCTTGAGCCTTGCATTCAATGTAGAATGCAGGCTTGTTCTCATATTCTATGGCCTGGCATCTATGGTAGGAGTCGTAAACCAGATTTATCCGAGTGGGAAGCTAGGAATCCAGATTGGCATTGACACAAATTCTAGCATGAACCATGCGAGTGCATGCTCGGGTCACCGGGTCGATTGCAACCAACTCACCTATATATTTTCCAATGCCCTGTAAGATGTCTTCATGCCAAAATTGGGTGGGTAGATCTGGAAATCGAACCTAGATTGGTGCAAAATTTATGCTCTACATCTCAGGGTTGAAATATTCACCCCACTTCCATAGAAAGAGACTCTTTCGATCGAAGAACCAAGGACCCCTGGTAAGAATTCGAGAGGCATCTTCTTCATTATTGAGATGAATGAGGAAAAAACCCTTTGAAAGGGCAACCAACTCCATATTGCCTAGGGTTTTCCATTTGGTATAGGCCCACCACCGAATAGATTCCATATCCGACATAAATTTCCCCACCATATTATGGGATTCAATAGAAATGTAATCCGCCATTAGGTTTTCAAGGATTACCAGATCTTCACCCGTTGGGAGTAAGAGGGTTCCACTACCCGAGGGAGGTTTCATAGACCCTTTCAATTTCTTAGCATAAGATCATAAAGAGGACTCGATGTCTTGAGTGAGGGACCCATTAAGCATGTGTCCCTTATCGGGAGGATCCTTACCCCCAATGGTCTCCGCATTCTCGAAACCATCAGAATCTGACTCAACACCTTCAGTGTCGGTAGAAATCGTACCACCCTTGACCATTGTGGGAATTCCACCCTGATTCACCTTATTCGCTTTCCCGCCTCTAATCGTAGTTAGTCATAGTCGTAGATGCCATTTCTACCCTGATTCACTCTGGAGCTGCTTGCACTTAACCCAGATGAAACCCTCGCACAGTCGCTTGCCAAAAATCTTGTTCACACATAGGGATGCGCTAGGATATGTGTTGCTCCAAATGATCTAAAAATTGGTGGAGATATTCTAGGGTTTTTCAGGCATCTACCCTCAAAATTTTAGCTCAATCCGAGTCCGGATGAATGAAATATGGCCAAAACAAGTTCGGTAGTTTGGGCAGTCCTACGAAAAACGTCCCTCTAGGGGATATGTAATTCCCTCTCGAGTATATGTTTGTAATAAAAAATTACCTTATATTAGTTAGATTTTTAGGTCAATACAATATGGCCACTAGATAGGTCTCAAAAAGGTTGATGATAAAGGAAGAATCTGATTTAGAGAAAGGACAATGTAATATTACTGGCTTGGTGGTATCTTATTCAAAAAAGGGTATGATAGTGTCCTACTATGCTACATTGAAGGAAGTACGAAGGCACTCATGACAAATGAGGGTGTTATTTGACACCAACTATAGCCTATAAAATCCTAAGGGTTGGATATTATTATCTTGCCATTGTATCCATCTATCATTAATGGGTCACGAACTATAAATATTGTTGCATGTTTAGGATAAAATGAAGGAAAGCATCAATGCGCTTGAAGCCCATCATCATGATTAAATCATTTTAGTAATGAGACATAGATTTTATAGGTAAACCCAATCCATTGTCAAGTGTAGGGCATGGATGGATCCTCACTACCATATATAATTTCATGAAGTGGGTTATAGGTCCCAATTTTTTTTTGGAAGATATCTTAACCAAATTTGGAACCCCTACTACCATAGTCACTAACAATGCCACTTATTTGAATGGGGGAAAAGAGATAAAGTTTGCCTTGGAATACAAGTTTTTGCGTAAGACACCCTCCAATACTTCTATGGACCAATAACTCTTCTACCCTTAGGGCAACGTACTAGTTGAATCAACCAACAAGAATATCACAAGATTCTTGAAAAGGATGATTGCCAAATCATAGAGGGATTGGCACACAAGCTACTTAAAGCACTATAGATAGATAGAGTGACACCAAAAGCATCTACTGGTTCACCCTACAAGTTGGTCTATAGAAAAAAGGTCATGTTGTCGATCAATTCCAAACCTCCTTCCCTCCAAATGTTGCAACAATTAGAACTTGAAGACACTAGCATTGAGCTTATGCAAGCAATGTTGGATGCATTATTGGACCTAGAGGAGGAAAGAGAGAATGCATTAAAAATAATAGTGTAACATTAGGAGGCTATTAAGAGATGGCTTGATAAGCAAGGAATGAAGATGGATTACAAGGAAGAAGACCTTGTGTTCAAGCAAGATGAAAATCAAGTGAAACTAAGAGAACATCATAAATTCAATTCTTTTTGGAGTGGGTCCTGTTGGTCATCAAATCTGCCTAGGAAAGGGTTTTGGGTAAGTGTATGCGCCCTAGACCTGGACCAATGTTGAAAGGCCGAAGGGAAGAGATGCCCTCCGTGCCAATATCTGGAGAAAGGCCGGCTCCTATACTAATCTACTTGGGTGTTTGAAGATAAGAGTGCAGGAAAGAAACAAAAGGGGTTATAGGGAGAGAGATTAGTGATTTAAGATGGGGAAGAACAAGAAGCACGATCACTAACAGGTAACTCGAATGGAAGCAAAGAACACCAAGAACAAACGAAGAAAACGTAATATCAATCTTCCTATGTATCCTCCAAGCGAGTTTCAGGGTACAGTCCTCGATTGCACACTGGACGCAGGGTTCAGCTTTCTTAGTTTGCAAGCGAAGAGAGACAAAAGAATCAAGCACAAAAGGTGGCATACAAGAAAACCAGTACTAAGATTTTCCACTCCTATGTATCCTTCAGAATGAGTTTCAGGGTACAGTCCCCGATCGCACACCGGACGCAAGGTTCAGCTTTCTCAGTATGCGAACGAAGGCAGACAAAAGAATCAAGCAAAGAAGGCAGCATAAAAGAGAGAAATTGAGCCCAAATATCTTTAGTATTAATCGCAAGACATCAAGTTACAGTAGCTTTCTAGCAGATAGTTCCCCCCCTTTTTCCCTTACAATGCCTGGGTTTTTATAGAGGACCCGGGCCTTTGAATCATAATTACATAACAAAGAAGAGTACGCCCTCGAGCCCTGAGAATTCGGCTCCCCGAGGCTCTCGTGACCGAGCTTTCAAATCTATTACTAAAACTAGTCACTACAACTGGGTCAACCATGGAAAGGTGCATTGATGAGCCGTCTGGACGTCCTTGGTCTTCGGGTGCGGTGCTCGAGTGGCCGCCATGCTCGTCGGGCTCTCCATCATGGCTTGATACTTCGTTTCTGATTGCCAAAAATGAGAAGCGGGCTTGCTAGGCACGAAAAATTGCATTTATGAGGCACTTGATCGCCTCGGGAAAATACCCGGCTTGGAATGCGTGCCTGTGAAGCGCTTCGCTAAGTTTTTATTCACAACTTCGCTTTGCAATGGTTCTGGGCCGAAGCAAAAACTCCTCCTTGGTATGTACTTCGCAAAATTGCGCTTCGCAAAACCACTTCGGGGGTGAGGAGTTTTGAAGCATATTTGCTTCGCAAAAATGGGCCTCTTTGTCTTTGCCGCTTCGCTGACCAAATTACTTCGTTGATGCCTTCGGGAAATGCTTCACTGCGATCCTCTTTCTAAATTGTGGTTCGGGAAGATTTCGGCCGAAGCAATTGTCTTCAAAAGACATTGCATCCTTTCACTTCGGGCGGAAGTACTTCGCAAAAAATTAGCCGAAGCAGATGCTTCGCAATGAGCTTTTGGCGAAGTAAAAGTGGTTCGCTAATTGAGGGGCCCGAAGTGAGTACTTCGACAACTTTTTGGTGAAGTACTATTAATGCTCCTTGAGTTCCGCTTCGCAAAAAACCCTTCCCGAAGCAATGCTGGGAATGCTTCGGGTGCGAAGTAGTTTTCTTGCCTTTGCTTTCCGTTTTACTTCGGCACACCGCTTCGCATAAATCTTACTCGAAGTAGCTTTTGAAAATGTTTCGGGCCCGAAGTAGATTTCCTGCCTTGGCTTTTCGACAAAATTGTTCTTTTGGAAGCTACTTTTGTATTCTACTTCGGTGATACTATTTCGCAAAAAACTCCACCCAAAGCAGTGTTTAAAATGCTTCGGCTGCGAAGATCTCTTTTCTTCTGAACGCCGCTTCGCTCAGCTTTCCCCCGAAGTAGCTGCTGGAAACGCTTCGGGCGCGAAGTAGTTTCATTCTCTTTTCCTTGTATTTTTCTTCGACGCAAACTACTTCGCAAAAATTTTACCCAAAGTAGTGTTGTGAATGCTTCGGGTGCGAAGTTCTTTTCATTTTCCTATTTTATATACAAAGGGGTGGCATTGGAAGCTAAAATTGCTGCAACTGTTCAAAACAAAGCAAAATTTTACACAACACTATACAAAATTTGTTTTCTTTTCTACCCCTTGAGAAGTGTGACAAAATTGTCAACATTCGTGGTGGCTCGCGGGGCAACGAGCTTGTCTCGATGGGAGAACCCTTTAACTTTGATCCATTGGACCAGAGTATTTTCCCGATCCTTCTCCTCCTTCCTCTGGGATTGCTTCTGCAACTGGCTCTTGTTCTCCCTCTTCTTCTGCTTCTTCTTCCTCCTCTGCTCCTTCGTCTGTTAGCGTGGCCTCCTGCTGTGGTGAGGGGACAAGGTGGTCGCGGATTCTCTTCATAGTTCGACGAACATAAGCCCAAACCCCTTTCTGAAATGGTTCCTGGTCTTCGAGTGCCTTAACCAGAACATGGAACCGATCAATCTGCCCTATGTCGACGTGTTTGATTCTTGCACCTAGGTCATTCAAACAGGCTGCGATTTTGTAGTGTCTCAAGATGAAGTCAGTGACCTACCCTCCGTTACTGGCTCTTCCCACTCATCAATTTCGGAGACGTCTCTTTCGAAATGGAGCCATGCCGACTTAAGTTCTTCCTTGGTGAGAAGGTTCCCATCATCATCTGTGAAACTCGAGAAACCCAAAGAAGAAAGGTCTTCAAAGTAGCTCATTGATGTGCGCTGCTCCTGCTCAAATATATCAAGGAGGTCTTTTGCCTTTTGCGCTTTCTTCACCTTGGAGAAGAAAGCGCGAACAGTGGCTTGGGCAGTAGACCAATCCCTAGTCGTTCGACTCATAGCAGCGACTCGTAGGTCTTGATATATCATGCTTTGAACCTCAAAGGCAAGCTTGAGTCACCTCTTGATTTTCTGGATCACCTCGTCAACTATTGGTCCCTTTTTAGCAATGGCATGCTGAGCTTCGGTGACATAAATTAAAATTGACAGGGCACTGGAGGCCCAAGATCTGAAACCTTTGAGTAGGTGAGAGCGGATCTCCTTGATCCTACCTTTGTCGAACAGCTCTAGGTTTGCCTTTTCGTACAATTGCTGCTAGGACTGCAAGATCTTGCTCTCGAGCTCTTTGGCTTTTAGCTCATTTTCAGCCTGTTTTTGTGATTGTTGTTCGGCTGAAGTCTACAGTTGTAGAATTTGCTGTTTGAAGGCATGTGTTTCCTTTTTGAGCAATTTGCCCTGCTTCTGCGAATCCTCCAGCTTAGAGTGAATCCTAGCCAGCTCTTCCTCCAACTTGATGTTGGCATTTTCTCGCCTCAAACCTCGCGCTGATTAGCAATAATTGCATGTGCTCGAAAGGTTTCAACCCCGACATGCATGGATGTGGATTCGTCATCTACATTCAAATACTCCAGGTCCTTGGTTTTCTCCTGGTAGTCGTAGTCAGCTGGAGTCATTTCATCCAGAGGCTTTTGGACCTTCGTAACCTTATGCAGCTTTCTGCCCTTCAAGTCAAAAACTGCACATTTTTCAACTTGGGCTAGAGATTTCCATCTTTTCTTTCTTGCCTCCTTTAGCATCTTCTCTGTATTCTATCAAGCTAGGAGTATTTTTTCAGCCAGAGGGCGCTCCTTTATTGAAGATAAATCTGTTTCAGAGAAGGCCGAATCTCCAGCAAAAGGTGTGAACAAATATAAAGAGCCAACGGGAAAGGGTTCGCCTGACGACTCGGGGGCGGGTGTAGCAGGGGCTTTGGCGAGCGAGACTATACTTTGAGCTATGGGAGAATGGGTTACGGGGTCTGGTGTAGGCGAAGTGGTTTCAGTGGGTTTATCCTGGTCAAATGACTCGGGAGGAGTGGGGCTATGCAGGATTGAACTGGCGATGGGCAGTTTCTGAGTGGGGGATTGACTCTGTGGAGAATGGAGAAATTGATGAGGGCTTCCACTTGGGACTGTCGTGGATGTGTCAGAGACCGAAGCGAAGGGAAGAGAGTGCGTACCTACGTGCCCTCCTGGCAAAGTGGCTGTGGTAACTTCTTGTGTGGTCGGCTCTTGTTCCTCTTGGGCTTCATCACTCCCGACCTCCACAAATTTTGCTTCGGGGTCTTTCTCTTGTTGGAGGAGTTCCTCCACATCAATGATATCTATTTCGGGGACTGTCTCAGCACTTGGTGCCCCTGCATCTTCAATGTTTGCTTCAACCGGGCCTGATGCAGGGGATCCAGCAGAAGTACTTGTGGGTTTTGTGCGAGGGCGCTTCGGGTGGCTCGGAGGCACTTGAATTTGCTCCTGCCTTTTCCTTTTCTTTCTCTCCAACGGTTGCTCTGCCTCTTTGGCACTTGTATCATGAAATTTCGATGGCCCCTGTGGTAGTGCTGCAGGTGTAGCTTTGGTCCCTACTTCCTTTTCTTTATCCGAAGCATCTTTAGCACCTCCTGGGATTTCGCCTGACCCTGTGGTGGCCGGTGGAACAAAATCCGCAAAGGATATAGACTTCTAGGTTTCGACATTGGTGTCATAGAGAATCGCAAAGTCTTTATCCGAGGCTAAGAGTCCATAAGAATTCACTTTTTGATAGTGGACTCTCATTATCCACCATTCCCGAAGCTTTTCCTCGCTCCAGTATTTTACTTCCTCCTTTAAATCGTCCCTTGCTTTCTTCCAAAAGGTGGAGCCTGGATTCGGGAGGGGGTACTGATCAGGGTCGAATTCAACCTCCATAGGATAGAACTCATGCCATGGAGGCAATGTCCTCATTCTTTCTAAATGCCACTCTAGATATTTTCCATTGGGATTATTTCTTTGTTCCACAACTTCGGGGTGAGGGTAGATGTGGAAGTTCTTGAACTTTAAATGATCCCTCATCACGCCCAAAGGATCATAGAGCCATTGCTGAGGAATCTGGAGTAGGCCAAACTCGGCAAGCTTTTCCTCCAGGAAAACATTCTGTTTGAGGGCAAAGACTTCGATTACACCCATTCTGAAGGGGAAATCGCAGGTATGTGCCCACTTCCGACCGTGGTCGTATACTGCATTTGTAGAGTCACTCTGTCGAGCGACTTCCAATGTGAACTGATATTCTGAGGGGTAGACTGGCAACAAGAAGGGCTTCCCTATGAAGCCGAACAGGCAAATCACCAGTCCCTGTGTCAACTGGAAGACGTCCCCCTTTTTTCCCAGCACCACTCTATCTCTCAAACTGAGTGGTACCCGAGGACAAGAACCTTTTAACAGGTGCATGGCGGGTCCCAAAAATTGCTGATTAAAAGAATAATAGGACTCCTCTTTCAATAAGAGGGGAGTCCATTGATACACTGGCAGAGGATTTCCATCCATGCCGCTTGGAGAGATGGCGATGTGGGGAAACCGCTTATGAAGCTGGTAGAAGCACAACCATACAAGAAAAGAACAAGGTGCGAAGTACTGGCCTGCTACCGAATTCTTCATGCTAGTGAGCCTTGTATGCAGGGTTCGGGCCACCCATTCCGCCCAGTCAAAGAAAATTGGGTTGGTGTTCGGCCTTGAAGCATCAGGGGCATAGAATTCCCCTCTTGAAATACATTCAGCCAAGGACACCTACCAGGGTTGCATCGAAGCATCTGTTGACAATCTCGCCACCCATGCAATGATGGAAAAAATATCAGTGTTTTTGAAAGCCTTCAAGGGTAAGGGCATCTGGGGCAGCTTGTTTGAAGGCAACCCGCTCTTGAGATTCTCCCGTAGGAACTTCAATATGTAGCTGTTGGAAGTGAATCTCTCCATTTGTTCGTTTAGGAGGACATTTCGAATAGAATAGCCCTTGGGCGGGCCCTGCTGTGGTGCGAAGGCTGCTTGTACATCTTCCTTCAGGATGGAGAATAGTTTGTGTCCCAAAGCATCTAACACCTGCCTAGTCGTAGGTTGGTAATTTTGTGCAATGGCGTAGATTAGCTCAGGACAATGGTGAGCAGGTGGGGTTAAAAACCAGTAAATCTAGAAGTAGTATGTAGCAACTCTCTTATTTTCTGGTGTGAGTCTGCTCGTCATGAATTCTATGGTGCGTCAGAGATCGGATACACCCTTAGAGAGCTGTGTATCTCTGATCTTCTCCCACCCATCAATTGGTGGCTCCACAAGCTGTTCTTCTTCCGAGTCGTCTCCCTCTTCCATTGGCCGCTTTTCGGGTCGAAGGGGAAGATTTAACTTCTTCGGGGCCCTATTTTTTTCTTCCTTGCCCTTCTTTGTTTTTTTGGGGCCTGCAACTTCGGGCTCTTTTCTCTTTTCCTTAGAGTTCTTCTTTCCCATGTTGTTATGGACAGCAGCAGAGTTCTTGATACAGGGGGCTTTAATGTGAATGACCAGATGCAAAGGACGGGAGGGTTGCAGAGTATCTGAAGGCTCTCAGTCTAGTTCTAATTGATGGACAAATAACTTCCCTCTTGCCAAGAATTCGCTTTTATAACCAAAAAAGGCAACCACCTGAATTTATGACACCTACCAAAATTAAATTTGTACCTTGGACAGAAGGGATTGCCGTATTCTCAAATTGACTCTGCAGCGACGTGGTACACAAGGCTGCATGCTTTGATGATTACAATTTTGTACTGGAGGCGCAACCTATAGCACCCTAAAATTGGCGCTGTAAAACCTTAAATAATTACAATTACTCTAGTAAATATTCAAATTCAAATTTTAACCCCCAAAACTACTTCCAAACCACCGTTTAACCCGTTTCCTCCTTTCTCGTGCCATTTTTAGAATTTGTTTTGACCGTTTGACGATATCGTTGTCGATCAGACGATATCGCCTTAGATCGAACGATTTCGTCTGGACTAGGACGTCCAGACGATCTTGTCCCAAAACTAATTTTTCTCAATTAGCCTCTGTTCTAACGGCGTCTCTAATCCGGGCAGAAGCGTGTCTGCGTCGTTAGATACCCTCCCCGTTGGAGATCTCCCAAATTGGGATGATCTCCAACCTCCTAAACTCCCTCCTAAGCCTATTTAAACTTAGGCCCTCCCCTTAACCTACCCCAGGCTGATATTTCCGTAACTTGACTTTATACGCATTGAAACATCCCAAATTACTATCTGCACTAGTCCTATCCAAATTTTGTTGCGGGAACCTTAGTATTTTTTAGTCGGAGCAAGCTCAGTTCGTCGTGGACGATCCTGTTCAATTCGAGATGATTTCACACCGATTCAAGACAATCTCGACTGTAGTCTGCATTGGGGGCAATTAGTGCCCAGAGTTTGCATTTTTCTCCTTTCATCTCCTATTCTATTTTGCATCTAGTCAGTTTATTTATTATTTTCTACTATTCTGCATCTTGGAGTTCACCCATGTAGTTTAATTGCATAATGAAAACATGATTAACTATTAAAACATTGTAATTTGCTTGCATTCCTATTTAGGATTATCTGTTAACGTCTTTATTGTCATTTTACATCTTTATCCTCTATTAGCATTGCTGTATTTTTTGTATTTTGTGTCTATTTCTCTGTTTGCAGGTCTCTGACGAATTCGTCAGATCTCAGACGATCCTGTAGGTCGGAGACGATCCTGTCAAATTCCAGACGATCCTATCTGCTTCAAACATCAGAATCTCCATTAGACATCCGGATCAGGTATGGCTCTGTAATTTAGATTTTACTCTCTGTTTTCTGTTTAAAATTTGTTTTCTGTATTTCATTTAGCTTGTATTTTCATAATAGAACAATTTAGATTCATTTGGCCAAACCTAGGACTCGAATGTTTAAAGATAAAACTGAACACATTAAACACATTCCCAACCTAGGCGTGGAAACTACCATTCAAACGTTTCCTAGTGAACCCACCATCCGTCGAAAAATCACCATAATACACCTCCCCGAGAGGCGGGACCTTCGCAAGGCCTCTCAGTCCGAGGTACCGCGCCATCCTTTTCCCATCCTCCTTCCGGGCACGGATCCTATAGCCTGAAGGTAAGGGTGCGAAAAATTTGGAGCGATACATTTTGGTGAACCCAACGTGAATAACATAGGCATCTTTCTGATTCAAAACTATAAAAACACAAATATATATATATATATATATATATACAAAAAAAAAAGTAACAAAATCATTAGTTCAAGTTTGCATGTTTTAGATTCAATTCTAAATAGTAGATGCTAAATATTACTTTTAGAAGTACTAAAGAAACCATGAGTTTTTACTCAAATCAATATGAGCCCATCAGTAATGTTGGAAGAATTCAACTAAATACATTTGTTGATTATGACCAACCTCATCCCTATTCAACATCACCTCCATCACACTCTTCTCATTTTTCATCCTTAACCCAACATGACAATCCCTTTTCCAATCCTCTCCATAATGATATTATCTATTCTTCCATATATCCATATTATGTCTATCGATCCACATACAATCCTCCTCCACCATTTCAATATTCTTCTTTCAATACACCACATCCATTTCAACAAGAAAATACTTATTCTTCCAATTCTACCATGCACTCACCTCATACTTCGCAATCTTCCTGTCATCATTCTACCCATAATAAAGAAAGTAGAGGTGAGAAACCATTAGGTCCTTTTATGACAAAATTCCTAAGGCATTTATCAAAAACCTCTCAAAAACCTTCATCACGTAAATTTACTAAGCTCAATCAACCAATGGATATAATTCTCAAGCATTTACTTGATACAAATAGGATTGAACTCCCTTCCATAAGACAACTTGATACCATAGTAGATTGGTTTAAACCTGACCTACATTGTGAATATCATAGAGTAGATGGACATATGACACAAAATTGTAAAGATTTAAGATGTGCAATTCAAGATTTGATTGATGAGGGTCTTTTTAATATAAAAGAATTACAATCTACAACTGATTATAAATCTTCAGTAAACTATCAAACTCCTACACAAAAAATACCAATAATCAATCAAGACATGGAGATCTCCCAAGAACCCCTATTCAATTATCAACAACAAGAAACCAATCAAATATTGCATGTTAATGTGTCCCATCATGATGATATTATTAATATTGTAACAAAAACTACAAATGAGCAACCTCAAGTTCAATCAACTCAATTTGATATTCAAGATATGGATTCCTCATTTGACCAACCTTCAAAACTATCTTTGGCTCTAGAGAATGATACAAAATGGAATGTAAGCATAGAAAGCTCATATTTAGAATCAAAATTTCAATCTGAAATCCACTTTGATAGCCAACAACAAGTGATTAATCCTCAAGCAAAGATATCCCTTTTAGAAGTATTACAAAGTTATCACAAGGAAATTTTGTTCAAAATACCTAGCCAACAATTTGTTCCTCATCATATTTTCTCTAAGAACATAATTAATGGTATAAACCCTCTTGAGGTTAACCATATTTCATTCTATGATGAGGAGATTCCTTCCTCTACTCCACAAGAAGACTACTATCTTTACATTACAGGATCTAGTAAAGAAACACTGTTAAAACTATCATGGTAGATAATGGCTTCTCTCTTAATTTATGCACTTGTCAATTATTCCAAAAACTCAAATCAAAGGAAGAAGATCTTAATGAACCAAATGTTATTATAAAATCTTTTAACAATGAAATTCAAGAAGCTCAAGGTACTATAATTTTTCCCCTCAACATTGGACCCAATATTCTGGATACTTTGTTTTATGTAGCATATTGCCCTTCACCTTACAACCTACTTCTCAGAAGTCCTTGGATTCATACGATGAGGGTTGTCCCTTCCACTCTTCACCAATGTTTGAAGTTTGAACTTGCAAATAAAAGTGTTACCATACATGGTGACCCAACACCATTTGAAGAATATTTAACGGTTGAAACATCAAGTTCTATACATTCTCCATTGTCACAATTATTTTCTATCCATCACTTTTCTTCATCCATATATGATCATCCTTGTTTACCAAATAACATCCATAAATATCTTTCACATCTGCTCCCTCCATCTTATCAAGACTTGGAAGATAGTGATAAGAATGAAGAACCTTCTTATCCTTCTGACATTTTATTTTGTAACATGATTAATTTTCCACATATAAAAGTCAAATATTTTGCTACATTATTCTACATTATAACAAAGCTTTTGTTATCGCTACCTTTTATTCATCACCTTTTGTTCTTACCTTCACCTCAACCAAGTTATCCTTCAAAATCGCCTTTGATTTTGAAGTAACCTTAGACATCATATATTCAAATAACCTTGTATAGTGTATATAGATCATCTTGTATATACCACCAATTCCATCATCTAAAAATTCATATAAAAATAAAAACATTTCAAAAAACCACTATCTTGTATTTCTTTCAATTCATAAATTAAAATAAAAAAAAAAAAATCAAAATCATCAAAATCTTCAAAAATATTTGTTGTATTTATTTATGGCACTTGTTAATTCTTTCAAAAAAAAAAAAAAAATAAAAGAAAGAGAGAGTCAAAATTATCAATTTTTTTCAAAAATATTTGTTGTATATATTTATTCTTGAAGTATTGCAGTTATATTTTCAAATTATTTTGGATAAATTAGCATTTATTTGGAATCCCTCACTATCACAAACACACAAAAATAAATATCTTGATTTTTATCTGGCATGGTTACTAATCTCTCTTATATCAAAGTCCACAAAATTCAATTAAATAAAGTTTGAGCACAGAGAATTGATCTTGTTATTTACTTAAACCAAGCACATCCTTTCACAATAAAATGATTACATTTGTAATTTCCATGTTATGCTACATAGTAGAAGTGGTTTCTTGAGCAAAAAGTTTCCCCTGCTATCCTATCATGCACATGGTCTAGAATATTTGAGAATTGGCAAAAGGACAAGCTCACCCCTACCCAAAATAAAAATCCTTTGCTCTATAGCTAATCCGAGCAAGTATCCCTAGCATAGGAAGAAAAGCAAAGTTCAAGAAAAAGAGAAAAAGAAAAATGTTATTTTATATCATTACAACAATGTTTCAAGCATTATCTCAAAAATCAAGCAAAAATACAAAAAGAAAAGCAAAAGAAAGCAAAAAGCAAAAGCAATAAAATCCCTTTCCCTACCCTTTGAAAAGAAAAGAAGGGTTGATGAGCTTGAATCCCGGAATTCTCAATTATTCGAAAACGTGAGGTAAGCCCCATACAGGTGGTTTGTGCCCAACCCGCTGGCCTTGGGTAACTCCTAGCGTGGCGATATGTCTGTCACATTAGCGACCTTCTTTTGTACAGACCTATGTCTACTTATGGATTAGCTAGCTTTTGATAATCCGACTTACATAGTAGTCTGGTATGGTTATATGCATCTAAATCATGGTTAATGAACACTTATTTTGTCAAAATCAGGAACAGTATTGTATTGCATTGAATTTGATTAAATAATGAATTACACAGCCGGGAATAGCACCGGCGTAACTGAGCTTGTTACAGCAGTTGTAACCGAGCAACAACACATGGCTAAAGAAATAAATACAAAAAATAGTACGCTAACATCCCCCTTTATTACATTATTTGGGTAATGTAATAACTAATAGCTATACTAGACTACTAACATCCCCTTACATCATTTTGCAATACAAAGTGAGCTCTGATACCATGTAAGAATGCGAAACAATTCAAATTTGACACGTCCAAGTGCCTTAGTGAAAATGTCTCGCAACTTGAGCATCGGTGGGAATGTGCCGAAGCTGAATTCGGTGCTTTGGAACTTCATCTCGAATGAAATGACATTGTGTGTCAATGTGCTTTGTTCTTTCATGATGGACTCGGATTCTTGACGAGGTTCGTAACACCCCGATTGTCGCAAAACAAGTGTATTGGAGATTTTGATGGATGGCCCATACTTGTCGAATGCGACGTAACCATATCACTTCGCACACAGCATTCACGTGCAGGCGCGATATTCTCGCCCTCGTTGATGAAATAGCAACCACCGTTGCTTCTTGCCGTGCCAAGAGACAGGACCGGATCCCAGCATGAAAAATGTATCCGTAAGTTGACTTGCGATCATCAAATGATCCGGCATAGTCGGAGTCCGTGTATCCTTGCAAGAAGAATTTGTTGTTCCTCTTGTATTCTAGGCCATATTCCATAGTACCACGGACATAGTGAAGAACACGTTTTGTCGCTTTCCAATGAGTGGTCTTAGGCTCCCGCATGAACCTCGAAAGATAGTTGACAAAGAAATACGAGATCCGGCCTAGTATTGGTCGATATATGAGACTCCCAATCAACCGTCGATAGAGAGTACCATCTACCCGAGGTGAGTCATCATATCGCGATAACTCGAAGTCCATTCTCCATCGGAGTTGCCATTGGCTTGCAATCACCATGCGATATTTTTCCAAGAATGTCTTGGCATATTTTTTCCGAGACACTTTGATGGAGTGCTCCTTCCGGCTGAATTCCGACCAAGACAATAATGGAGAAGTCCGAGATCCGTCATCTCAAAAGATTTGCACAAGTTTCTTTTGACAAGAGAGATCATAGTTTCGAACTCCCCGTAATGAGCAGATCATCCACATAGAGTACAAGCAACACTATCTCGTAACCCTGTTTCTTGAAATAGAGGTTTGCATCTGACGGACATCTCTTAAATCCATGCTGCATAAGGTGATTGTCCATTTTTATATACCAAGCTCGAGGAGCTTGTTTCAGACCATACAAGGATTTGACCAATTTGCAAACTTTCTGCTCTTGGCCTTCCACTTCAAATCCTTCAGCCGAGTCATATAGACTTCTTCTTGGAGATCACCATTTAGAAAGGCACTTTTGACATCCATCCGGTGAACTTTCCACCCATATTGTGCCGCCATAGCACACATAACCCGAATTGTGGTCATCCGAGCAAGAGGTGCAAAAGTTTCCTCGTAGTCAATGCCTTCCTTTTGAGCATAGCCCTTTGCAACAAGACGGGCCTTATGCTTATCAATTGTTCCATCTCCCTTGTACTTGACTTTATATACCCATTTGCAGCCAATGGGTTTCTTTCCATGCGGCAGATCAACAAGCTTCCAAGTTTTATTCTTCATCAAAGACTCATACTCTGTATCCATAGCGGCCTTCCACTGAGGCTCACTGAGAGCATCTTGCACTGATGCAGGTTCAAGACCATCTATGGTAGACATGAATGCCCCGTCATCATCAATATCCATATCCTCTACTTCGTACTTGGAGTCACGAAAGTTCCTCAAAAGATTGACAAAGATCATCAACCTCACCAGCTTCTTTGGCTTCTCTTCTCCTTTTGAGCCATACCGCGTGTACGAGGTCTATCCAAATTCAAATTGGGAGGAGTGGATAAATTTGCATCTCTCGATTGTATTTGTACACCATTTAGGATTCTTCTTCGGTGGAGTTGAAGAAGATGTAGAAGGACCTCCCGTCTGTGTTGACGAAGGAATCTTCTCTTCCTTAGATTCCACAATATCTTGGTGTACTTTAGATGTGCTCGGTGATGTGAAAGCTTCATCAAAGACAACATCTCTCGCCGATATGAATTTTCTTGGTCAAAGGATCTATCAACCGATATCCTTTAGAGTGCTCGTAATAACCAAGAAAAATACATCTCATGTTTTCTCATCTAGCTTCTTCCTTTTCTCTTTCGGTATGTGCATGAAAGCGTGACATCCGAAAATACGTAGATGAGATATGGAGGGTTTTCGACCACTCCATGCTTCCTGTGGAGTCATTCCTTTTAGGGCCTTTGTGGGTGCCCTATTCAACAGATACACTGCAGTGGTGACAGCTTTTGCCCAATATTGTTGCCCAAGAGTAGCTCCCGTGAGCATACAACGAACCATTTCCATGATAGAACGGTTCCTTCTCTCAAAACTCCATTTTGCCGAGGAGTATAGGCAGCTGTTAACCGTCTCTTGATTCCATGCTTATCTAGGAATGCAAAAATTCATTAGAGGTAAACTCTCCCCTCGATCTCGAGCGGAGGGTTTTAATAGAAGCTCCCGACTCCTTCTCAACGGATTTCTTGAACTCGCCGGAAGAATGCGAAAGCTTCGGATTTCAGTTGGAGAAAGAAAACCCACATCTTTCGTGAGTAGTCATCTACGAATAATTGAAAGTACCTCTTCCCTCCACAACTGTTGGGTGTGAAAGGACCGCACAGATCGGTGTGAATTAACTCCAGAGGTTTTCGTGCTCTTGTAGAGCTCTTCTCAAATGGTACTCTATGCCGCTTTCCCGCTACGCACGAGCACACCGGCAATGTGGCGTAAAGGGAAGGAAGACCCTTTACCATCTCATACTTGCCGAGCTCAAGTAAGTAGCCGTAACTAAGATGCCCATATCTCTTGTGCCATAGGGAAGTTGCCTCCTTGGTAGAGACAACTATGGCAACATGTGGAGTAGAGATAGCATCTAGTGCAAATAAGCCGTGCTTATATGAAGTCGTTGCAACCGCTTACCCTTCCTGGTAATGGTACAACACTTCTTTCCATTCTCAACACGAAAGTTGACAACCATATTTCTATCCAGGATTTGTGTCACCGACAACAAATTGTTGGCCAATCCCGAACATAGAGGACTTTGTCAATCCGACACTTGCCATCGTGAAGAGTGACCGAAACCGTACCCTCTCCCCGAACCCCGTAGGTTTTATCATCGCAATGGTGACAGGTTTGCCCTCTTTGGCCACAAATGATTCAAACCACGATCCGTCGCCGCTCATATGTTTGCTAGCTCCTAATCGACATACCAAACAGGATCCCTCTCTGTGGAATCTGTGGTAGTCATGAGCACCTTGTGTGCCCATTCGTAATCCGAGTCGATTCTTCAACAACAACATTCACCTGGGGTTGCTTGTTTTTATTTTGTGGTTTGTTTTGGCCTTTCTCCTTGTTCTTATGCCAACACCCGTTGGTGTCATGGTTGTCTTTCTCACGGATCTTGCACCACCTCTTCTTCGTTGAGGTTGTTTGCCTTTTCCTTTCGTATCCTCTTGAGAATTTCCTCCTTTCTGAAAGTTGCCTCCTTTTTGCCCATTACCTTTCTTCCTAGAACCCCGCCTCGTTGGTGTATAGGGCCGTATTGGAAGAATCATCCTTGTGAAGTTGGCGTGCCTCCCGTTGTTGAAGCAGATTGACCAACTCGATGTAGGTAATTTGTCGTTGAGACACCCGGATGGAGGTGATCAACATATCAAATGAAGAAGGTAAAGCTCTCATCACAAGTGAAATGAGAAGCTTTTCGTCCACGGTATCTCCCAAAGAACTCAATTTCTCTTTCAACTCGTACACTCGCACGTAAAGAGTTCAACTGTTTCACCCCGTCTCAAACTCAAAGTTATGAAGTTGTTGTTGAAGATGAAGAATGGTGGAATCATTCTTTCCCTCATAGATGGTTCTAAGGGCATCCCATGCCTCTTTACCACTTGCTTTGTCACCTATATGAGGTTGCACTTCATCCGAAACAACAAACAAAATGAGCACCTTTGCTCGACCGTCTTTCTTGTCAAAAGCTATCTCGATCCGCTGAAGGACCCGTGGATCCCGCTCGTTGGTGAAGGCCTAGTTGCTACTCCAAAGAATAATATCCCACAAATCTTCCATTTGGAGAATTGCCTTCATCTTATGTTTCCATGGTGTATAATTTGGACCTTTCAATAACCGATGCGGATCACCATCAACTTTGCAACAACGGCCATAGTGAAGGTTCCTTATATCACCAATTGGTCCCCCTTTCGATATACCTTTTGCTAGGCCAATATACCGTACAAAATACCCGCCCTTACGTGAGGGAAACTATAGGTATTTAGAAAGATCAACAAAAATCACCCGCCCTTACGTGAGGGAGACTATAGGTGAGTTTTAGAGATCATACGATACGTGGAACATAAGCGGTACCGAAAGGGAATCGCCTTGTTGATGGCACCTACCATAGAAGATTCTTCTCATGCGTGGGGCGTAACTTCCCCTAAACACTATGAAGAATACTTCGTCAGATTTACGCCTAAACACAAGTGCGATAAAGGGTAGTGGATGGAGTAAAAAATGCAAAAATGGCGAACTTATTCCTCCCCGACGATTTATAGAGAACAAGCTCGTACGTCGTTGTAGCAGCTATATTAGGCGGCGGATACAAGAGCCAAATCACGACAGCTTTACCTGTAAGTGCTGGCCGTTCGGTATCACAAATACCGAACGTCGCACAGTGCAATAAATTGCACGGATGGGTTTTAATTATTCCTGGGACTTAGGGAGTGTTTTGATTTTAAGTTTTTAATGTTACAGTGCAAAAATGAAATATGCAACATACAACAAAAAAAATGCCCACAAGAATAACCCACAAGGTGTCGGTCACAAACGAAAATGCACCTTTTACAATTTGCCAAATTGCTATTTTTCAAAAAATTACTCACTATCCCCCTTTGATTTTTTGAAAAAATATCCCCCTTAAAAAATTTCTTTAACAAAGCATTTTAATAATTATTATATATTTAAAATTAAAATAAATAATTTTAATTTATATAGTTTTAAAACTTATAAAAAATAAATTAAAATTAAATTTTAATTTATAAAGTTTAAAAACTATATAAAAAAAATTAAAATTAAAAATTTTAATTAAAAAATAATAATTAAAAAAAACTTTGCAAAAAAAATTATACCTTTGGGGGGAGTCGACGGGATTTGAACCCCCGACCTGCAGGCTCCCTGAGCCTTACCGCACAGCTCACTGCCAAGTGAGCTAGCGGGCTGATCCGGAAGGATCAATGGACCTGCTCCTCTTTCAACCCCTCCTTCTGCCTCCTCCTCTGCAACGGCCTCCCGCAGCTACTTCCCGCCACTCACTGGCACTGCTCCCGGCGTTTTCGAAAAAAAAAAAATTCCGCCGCTGCGTTCTGTTTATTTATTTATTTTTCGAGAACAATCCGCCGGTTTCCGGGGGTGGTGTCCGTTCGATGGAGCGACGCGATAAGCGCCGCGTTCGCGTCCGGGGGGGGGTGGGGAGTGCGCGACGCGAACGTTCGCGCGAGGGGCCGCGGGGGGGGGTTTATACCCCCGTGGGAGCGGGAGCGGAAATTTAAATTTTTGCTTCCCGCGCTTGGGGGGAGGGGGGTACCTCGGGGAGCGCACGCGCAATGTGCGCGTCGCGCGGGGAGGGGAGGGGTGGGGGTCCCGGTTTGGGGAGGGGGCGGCGCACGCAGGGCTACGTCAGCCCTGCGTCGGACGCGTCGCACCTGCGTCCTGCGGGACGCGTCGCAGTGAGCGACGTCCCCTGCGACCTGCGTCCTCCAACGGGGACGCGTCGTAGTGCGCGACGTCCCGTCGCTCGCGCGCACGCACGGGGACTGCGTTGCGCGTGGGTGCCTGCGACGGACGTCCTCCAACAGGGGGGAGCGCGCTGCGTCCTCCCTCGGTCGCTTTTTTTTTTTCGCTCTCCCTCGGCTGCTTTCACGCGACGTCACGGAAAAAAAAATTAAAAACAATCCGCACGCACAGCAAAATTTTCCAGCATATACCGTCTTCCGCTTCCTCCCTCTACTCTGGCTCTGGTACCATGTCAAAATCAGGAACAGTATTGTATTGCATTGAATTTGATTAAATAATCAATTACACAGCCGGGAATAGCATCGGCGTAACTGAGCTTGTTAAGCAGTTGTAACCGAGCAACAACACTACGCTAAAGAAATCAAATACAGCCAAAGTAGTACGCTAACAATGCAATTGCACAATGCAAATCACTTGCATCAAATTATCTTGCTCAAAACTGGTAAATGAACAATGCAATTGCACACACATTTGTATTTGAGAGATTTTGTGTATCATTATGATAAATCAAGATTGGAAATAAACTCACATATGCACATGGGATTCCTTATAAATCTAACTTTTGTCTTTATGATACTTTGAAATATTTCTGCAAATTATTTGGAATAAATTCATTTTCTTCTTTAAAGTACAGTTGTTTAGTATAAAAACAACTACATGCATAATCAAAAATCAAAATTTCTTTCAAACCATACAATAAAAACATATATTTATATATTGTCGACTTTCGCGACGATGGTATAATTCCAGAACTTAAATAGGAGTCTTATGCCTAGCGCAAGTCCTCTTCATATTTCCTGTTTATTTTTCAAAAATTAAAAATCAACCATGCAATAAAACAATCTATTTTCTTCTTTGATTTTCGCGATGACGGTATAAGTCTATACCTACATATTCTATGCCTAGCGCAAACCATTGTATTAATTTTATTCCCCATTTATTTAAAATCATAAAAACCATATGACTTAAATCATTCTGTTATACAATTATGTTTTAAAAAAAAAAAGCATGCACATTATCACTATTTCATGTCATCATGTCAACCTTCAATTTTGCAATGATGGTATAATTCCTAGGGAATTATCCAAAAATTTTATCACACTTAGGAATTTATGCCTAGCAAAAATCATTTTAAAAATATTTCATGCATAATATTTTCATGAAAATCTGAAAAACAAATCATCATCATCATCATTTGCATCATCACACCAAAGTCTTAAGACAGTCTCTTAAGCACCCTTTTACTTTTAACAATATTTCTATATTGGGTTTAGCTTGACGACCGAGTGAGCGGCGACTCCATGAAATGATCTATAACAGCGACAATGTCCTTTGAAATTATTGTTAAAAGTCCCTTTTATTTTTTTATCAAATTATCATTACAACCAATTTGTTCACATCAGATCATTTCATTTAAATTTTAAAAAACATGATATTCAAACCATAATATTTCCAAACGACATAATTACATGAATCATCAAATCAATCACACTTCAAACATTAAAGCACCATAAAAACATATAAACAAGTCATATCATCATAAGACAAGTCATATGATCAAAAAATATCTTATCTATATATATATCAAATATATGTACATCATCTCAAAAATAGATTGGTATGCCACAATCTACATCTTGGCATACTCAATCCTCTCAATCATATATCCTCTGTGCAGTGTCTCGAGAACCCCTCGAGCTCTCAGCCTCATCTCCTCCCCTCCCCTGAGGTGGACGAGGTGGCCCCATCGCAGTATGTGTGGTACTACGAGTCCTAGTCGTCGATCGAGATGACGTCCTCGACGACCCAATCCTGATCGGGTCAGCAATGCCGACTGGCAACTGTACCCTCTGACCCTCTGGCACCATTTGGAAGTAGATACCCTGGTAAAACACGGTTTGAGCAATCGACCATGCTAGCTCCTGAGTGCTCGCTCCTCCGCTCCGTGCTCTGAGGCGTGCAACCTCATATTTGAGCTGTGTAGCCTCCGCTCGGTGTCGTGCAGCCTCCTCCTACAAAGTCTGCACCTGTGCCTGGAGACGGACAGTCTCCATCCGGAGAGTAGCCATCTCACTACTCTCTCCTATGTCCACACCCTTGCCCTTATCAAGCGATGGTGGTCTCTCTCTTTGCGGAGAAGGGGGTCTCTCCTCCCTCCTCTCCCGCTGTCGCGGCCTCTACTGAGCCTGTGGCCTCCTCTACTCTCTCCCACCATGACCCTGTGCTGCCTCAATGGCTGCCTGGCGCCGCATCCCCATCCGATGCACAACTGCATGAATCGGACCCTGAGCCCTCGTCATCCGAGGAGGGTGGATGCTCGTGTACCGTGCATCGTAGCCGTCGGCTACCCCGGCGTCGTCCCCATCCACTGGCTGAATGGGGGCATCATCTGCGTCCTGACTCTAGAAGCGTTGCATAGCTGGAGCCCCGCTAACTGTAGTGTTATCCCGGATGGTCCGAAAAAACTCATAGTCTCTCAAAGATGGGATCCCCTGCTGTAGATCGAACTGCCTCAAAACTCGGTCGTACCGATGGAGCTCCACCTCTCCCCTCTCCATCCTCAACCAGCGAGACTCGCCTGATGCGAGCCAGCTCCTGTCCGTCCTCGACCCACCCTGGATGATCTCTCTAAGGCCTCTAGGTGATCTGGTCGGAGATGAGGTCGTCAAGTAGTCTCCGGGACGCTGGCAGATCTATCCGCCGCTATGCCCCTCTCTAGAGCCACCAGTAGAAAACTCGAGGCCTCTCCCCGTCAATCCCTGTCAGTGGGAGCCCTACCGGCCTCCGCATCACAATGTGTTCCCAGCACCAAACCTGCAGTAGTGATGTCATAACCAGACATCGACCGCCCTTGTATACGACCCCATGAAGGATCCTATACAACCGACAGAGTATAAAGCTCCCCCAAGCAAACCTGTATCCGTGGTATCTCATGTCGCAGACCACATCTGTCAATACCCATGGTACCCTGCATCCGCTCTGGTGGCACAACAGAAGTCCACCTACCACCCTAGCCAAAACCAGTGTGAGTCTAGATGCCCCAGGCATCTGGCGCAACGACTCGATGTTTACTTTGCCCTTCTCCAGGGAAAAGCTCAGATCGCCACACAGTCGCATCATCGCGTGGCCCTGATTGGCCGCAGGAGTGATCAGTCGTCCTTGTATGGGGATCCTCAAAATCCTCCATATATCCTCCAGTGTGGGAGTCATCTCCCCTGTCGGTAACTGGAAACATGAAGAACCCGAATACCACCTCTCTGCTAGGGCTGTCAATAGCCCCATATCTGTAGAAACTTGTGGCATCTTTGCCACATGCTGCAAGCCGACCTGAGCCAACTGATCTCGCTTTGCCTGCGACAGGACGGCCAAATCATCCCTCAACCCGCCATATTTCCATTCTCTGCTCTTTAGTAATCCTCTCTGCAACATAAACAAAATCAACAATAAAAATCATTAATAAATCATTAATTAAAAATGCAAGTCAACATAAGTTCAATTTCATAAATGATGATATCGTCCACAATTGGACGATATCGTCCCCAATTTGAGCAAATTCGTCTCCAATTTCGCCAGCCGAAATCATCCCCTTTTTGACGAAATCGTCCCCATTTCGTCGATTTCGCCTCTGGACAAAATCGGCGATATCGAGACGATTTTGACGAAATTGAGACGATTTCGTCTCAATGACGTCGACGGCCCAAAAACGGCTGTGATGCTCAAAAATCAATCAAATTTAATCTACAAAGCATGAAATTCTAAATTAAAGCATTCTAAATTCAGTTTAGACCCTTACCCATAGCCCGCGCCGGACCTCTGTTGATCTGTGCGCTGTCTCAACCATCTTGTCTCCAGAGCTCTAAAAACTAGGAAAATGAACAGTAACAATGAATTAGGGTTTTACCCTATTTTCCTTAATTTTATTCAAAAACAATTAAAAACATTTTTAAAATTTTTGCTTTTTCACGTTTTTACCTCAAATGTTCGATTTGGGTAAAAACACGGAGGGGGCACCATAGTAAGCTGTCGCACGATTCGACCTAGAATCGTTGTCTAAAAATGGGAATAATTTTTGCTTTCTCGTAGATCGAGAATAACTCATCTTTAACGCATTTTCTTGGAAAAATTCGCTAAAGAGGGGGCAAAATGTAGCACCCTAAAATTGGCGCAGTAAAACCTTAAATAATTACAATTACTCTAGTAAATATTCAAATTCAAAATTTAACCCCCAAAATCGCTTCCAAACCGCCGTTTAACCCATTTCCTCCTTTCACGCGCCATTTTTAGAATTTGTTTTGATCGTTTGACGATATCGTCGCCGATCAGACGATATCGCCTCAGATCGGATGATTTCGTCTGGACTAGGACGTCCAGACGATCTTGTCCCAAAACTGATTTTTCTCAATTAGCCTCTGTTCCAACGACGTCTCTAATCCGAGCGAGAAGCGTGTTTGCGCCGTTAGAGACCCTCCCCGTTGGAGATCTCGCCAAATTGGGATGATCTCCAACCTCCTAACCTCCCTTCTAAGCCTATTTAAACTTAGGCCCTCCCCTTAACCTACCCCTGGCTGATATTTCCTGTAACTTGACTTTATACGCATTGAAACATCCCAAATTACTATCTGCATTAGTCCTATCCAAATTTTGTTGTACGAACCTTAGTATTTTTCAGCCAGAGCAAGCTCAGTTCGTCGTGGACGATCCTGTTCAATTAGAGACGATTTCGCACCGATTCAAGATGATCTCGACTGTAGTTTGTATTGGGGGCAATTAGTGCCCAGAGTTTGCATTTTTCTCCTTTCATCTCCTGTTCTATTTTACATCTAGTCAGTTTATTTATTATTTTCTGCTATTCTGCATCTTGAAGTTCACCCATGTAGTTTAATTGCATAATGAAAACATGATTAACTATTAAAACATTGTAATTTGCTTGCATTCCTATTTAGGATTATCTGTTAACGTCTTTATTGTCATTTTACATCTTTATCCTCTATTAGCATTGTCTGTATTTTTTGTATTTTGTGTCTATTTCTCTGTTTGCAGGTCTCTGACGAATTCGTCAGATCTCAGACGATCCTGCAGGTCAGAGACGATCCTGTCAAATTCCAAACGATCCTGTCTGCTTCAAACATCAGAATCTCCATCAGACATCCGGATTAGGTATGGCTCTGTAATTTAGATTTTCCTCTCTGTTTTTTGTTTAAAATTTGTTTTCTGTATTTCATTTAGCTTGTATTTTCATAATAAAACAACTTAGATTCATTTGGCCAAACCTAGGACTCAAATGTTTAAAGATAAAACTGAACACATTAAACACATTCCCAACCTAGGCGTGGAAACTGCCCTTCAAACGTTTCCTGGTGAACCCACCATCCGTTGAAAAATCACCATAATACACCTCCCCCGAGAGGCGGGACCTTCGCAAGGCCTCTCAGTCTAAGGTACCGCGCCATCCTTTTTCCATCCTCCTTCCGGGCACGGATCCTATAGCCTGAAGGTAAGGGTCTTTAATGTGAATCACCAGATGCAAAGGACATGAGGGTTGCAGAGTATCTGAAGGCTCTCAGTCTAGTTCTAACTGATGGACAAATAACTTCCCTCTTGCCAAGAATTCGCTTTTATAACCAAAAAAGGCAACCACCTGAATTTATGACACCTACCAAAATTAAATTTGTACCTTGGACGGAAGGGATTGCTGTATTCTCAAATTGACTCTGCAACGACGTGGTACACAGGGCTGCATGCTTTGATGATTACCCTTTTGTACTGGAGGCGCAACCCGTTGCCACCTCGTACCTTGGTGCGAGCTTTTCACTCCCTTTTTCTAACTTGATCATCCCGAGAAGTGCTCCACCACCCTTTTGCCTTAAATTCGTCTGCTTTGTACTCCTTTCAAGGCTGTTGTCGGCGCATTTTCTGAGGCACGTTTCGAATTCTCCACCTCGCGTGTGTTCGGATCGGCGAAGTTGGACTTTAATGTTGAAAAATGTTTCGCGACGAACCTTTGGTTCAGATTGTTTTTCGATGCTTCGGGCCTGAAGTATTTCTTCTTCACCGTATTGTCGTTCTGCCGAAGCTTTCCCTTTTGAGGACTGCTTCGCAGAATTTTTGCCCAAAGCAGCTACTGAAATACTTCGGGTGCGAAGCTCTTCTCATGCCTTTGTTCAAATTTTGGTTTAGCTTCCTTTCGAGTAACATGCTTCGGCCGACAATGCTTAAGGCAAAAACTAGCCGAAGTGAATGCTTCGCTATGGTTTCCACCGAAGTAGGAATGGTTCGGGTATGAGGAGGCCCGCAGTAGATGTTTCGACAACTTTTTGGCGAAGTAACCTTCAATGTTTCTTTGGATTCAGCTTCGCTGGTCAACTAGCCGAAGTGTTTACTGAAAATGCTTTGGGCCCGAAGTCCTTCCACCTTGGTCAAACTTGAATCATGGCCTAGACTTTTCTTCTTCGGTGAAGTTGCCGATTCGGATGATTTTCGCCCGAGGCAGGGATTTGAAATGTTTCGGGCCCGAAGCTCTTTTTATCGGCCCTCTGCATTCTTATTCGGCGAAATGTCTTCGCACAATTTTCACCCGAAGTAGTGTTGGAAGTGCTTCGGGTGCGAAGCTTCTTTTGTGCCTTTGGTTCGACCCTTTCGAGAGTAACCTACTTCGCAGCGAACCTCCTTGCACTTGCTATTTTGCATCAAAAGTCCCCGAAGAGGATTTGGATGTGGTACTTGGCTTCCGTGATCTTGGAAGAGGATGTATACACAAATACAAACTATATACAAAAGTATATATATACACTCATTTTTTTTTTTAAAGAGAAGAAATTGTGTTTTAGTGGTGGAAAGTCTTCAGATGAAGACCACTGACAGATATCGGCAGAACTTGACCATTTGCATCTTTGAGGATGAATGAATTGGCCGAGTTCACCTTCATAATTTCGAATGACCCATCCCAAAAGGCGTCCATCTTGTCGTGATTCCCAGGCTTGGCCTTCCAGGAGTCCCACTTCCATACCAAATCTCCCAATTTGAATGTGCGATCAGATGACTTCTTCTTGAACCATCCTTGGGTGATCTGAGTATGCTTAGCGAAGTTCTGGTAGGCTTTTTCGCGATCTTCCTCTAGTTGCAGCAGTCGAGCTAATCTGTTTCCCATTGGACTAACTCCATCTTCTGCTTCTAACAACTGTAATGCAGGGATTTCCACATGAATGGGTAAGATGGCCTCCTTGCCATTAACCAGGGCATAAGGTGAAGTCTTGATTGACTTCTTGACAGAAATTCGATCGGCCCACAAAGCCCGATCTAGAAGGAGATGCCAAGTCCTTTTGTTTGTTTCTATGAGCTTTCTTAACATCTTCAACAATCTTATTGGTGGATTCTGCCAAGCCATTGCCCTGTGGATAATAATTGGAGGATACTTTATGATATATCCCATATCTGTATAGGAATTCATTGATTTTAGCGCCTGTGAAGCCAGGGCCATTGTTTGTGATGATTGCTTCGGGGATGCCGAACCTGGTGATCAACCCTTCTAGGAAGGTGATTACAGTCTCTTGATCTGCGTGCTTTGTAGGAATTACTTCGGCCCACCTGGTGAAGTAATCTGTTGCAGTCAGGATGAACTTATGTCCCGCAGAGGAGTTCGGTGATACGGCCCCTATGAAATCTAGCCCCCATTGTTGAAAGGGTGTCTCTACTTGTATCGGACGAAGGGGCATTGCAGCATTTTTGTTTCGACCGGTGAACCTCTGACACTGCTCGCATTTACGGCAAACTGCGAAGGCATCGGCAAAGAGTGTGGGCCAATAATAACCCGCCCTAATGATTTTTAACGCCGTTGTTCTTCCTGCAAAGTGACCTCCCGATAGTCCTGAATGGAATTCTCCCAGGACTCTCCTTTTATCATCGTCTTTGATGCACTTAAGGACACCATCAATGTTTCAAAAAAATAGGCCTTCGGGGCATAGAGTGTATCGGGAGGACCGCATCCTGAAATGTCTTCGCTGTGATGCATTTAGATGCGAAGGACAACTGCCAGTGTTGAAATAGCAGATCATGTCACCGACCCAATCCTTCTCGTCTTCTTCGTGGTTAGCGAAGCATTCTTCGGCTGGTAAGTCATCCCTCCGAGCTTCTGTCACTTTGGCCGCCGCGCTCTTTGCCAATTCTTGACACAATGCACGACCGCGAACCAATTTTGTGGGCTTGATCTCAATGTCAAACTCCTGTATTTTGTTCACCCAACCGACTCTTTTACTTCCCAATTCTCCTTGGATAATGAAATTACGCACATCGGGGTGAATGACAAAAACTGTGACTTGGCTCTGAGAGATGAACTGCTTGAACTTCCTTAGTGATTTCATTACTGCATGCACCTGACGCTCTATGAAATTATATCTTTCTTCGTGGGGATTGATCACCTGACTCAGAAATGCGATGGGACACTCCTCGCCATCTTCTCCCTTTTGTGTCAGGAAAACAGCATAGCTTTCGGGCTCTCCTATAGCATACATGATAAAATCCCGACTATAATCAGGATTAATTAGGACCGGTGCCTGAGCGATTTGAGCCTTAATTTCTTTGAATGCTTCCTTTCTCTCTTCTATCCAGCTGAATTTGGCGCCCTTCTTCAGGAGTTGGGACATTGGCTTGATGACTTGGGCGAAGTCAGGAACAAACTTCCTCACAAAGTTAATCTGGCCGAAGAAGGATTGGAGTCCTTTCTTGTCTGCTGGGAGTGGGAGCTTCATTAGGGCCTCGGCTCTGTCAGGATCTACAGCGAGCCCATTTTCTGATATCGCATGTCCCAGCAGTTTTCCTTCGCTAACTGCGAATATAGACTTTTTTGGATTGATTGAGATGCCAAATTCTCGGCACTTTTCAAATATTTGTTGTAGATGTAGTGGATGATCCTCCCTTCTTCGGGAGAAAACGGTCATGTCATCCAGATAGATGATGATAACCTTATTTAGAAGCTCGCCAAAAGCAAGGTCCATCGCCCTCTGGAAAGTGGCACCAGCATTCAAAAGACCAAATGGCATTCGTTGGTAAGCAAATGTCCCCCATTTGGTGGTAAATGTCATCTTGTGCTAGTCTTCGTCCCTGACCCAGATCTGATTGTATCCAGAGAAACCATCGAACAGAGAGAAGCGTTGAGCTCCAGCCACCGAGTGCAAAATTTGATCGATTTGTGGGAGAGGATAATGGTCCTTGAGGGATGCCTGATTTAGATTGCGAAAGTCCACGCATAACCTGATATCTCTGTTCTTTTTTCTGAATGGGACCAGGTTCGCCACCCATGAAGAGTGCTTGATGGGATATATGATCTTTGCCTCAAGCATCTTCAAGAGTTTGGCCTTCATTAGGACCTCGATCTTGGGATTAACCGGTATTTGCTTTTGTCGGAAGGGTTTGACCCCTTCCTGCAATTCGATTGTGTGTTGAACTAGCTGCCGATTGTATCCCCGAAGATCTTGATAAGACCAAGCAATTATATCGAAAAACTTTTTGCATAGATTCTGTATCTGTTCTATCTCCTCCGAAGTGCAGTCGGTCGCAACATTTATTGCTTTTCCAAGTTCAAGCTCTAAATCCTGATACTGTTTTTCATTGACTTTGATCATGTGAGAAAGAGCTCGGTCATTCCGATCAAAGAGACTTTCAAGCGTGATTAGTCCCTTGGGAACATGGTTATTCTTCAATTGAATCAGCCCTTCATATTCTCCTTCATCAGAGCTTCGGTATTCAACTATGGCGGCTTCTTGGATCATGAAATTTATAATCTGCTCGTCGTTATCAAACACTTGCCAATGCAGATCTTTGTCTGGGATAGAGGGTCTATAGATCATCCTCACAGCTCTGGGCTTGTGCACCATGTCTTTTGTTGGAGAGTACTTGGCTGCAATGGATGCTAGGACATCGGCATGTCGGTTCTTTTCTCGTGGGATTGACTGCAGATTAAGAGACTCGAACTGGTCAAGCAGGTCCCATACCTTGTTGCGGTATGACTTTAGATAATGTTTCTTCGAGGTACACCTGTTTGTGACCTGGTTGCATACCAGTTCAGAATCTTCGAAGATTTGGAGGTGCTTTATGCCTAACTTGTCAGCTTTCTTAAGTCCTAGGCACAATGCTTCGTATTCCGCTGCATTGTTAGTGCAGCTCCATGTCAACCGACAGCAATACTCTTTTTGCTCTCCGGATGGTGAAACTAGAAGAATCCCTGCCCCAGCGCCGTTTTTACATCGGGCGTCGTCGAAGAACAAATTCCATAGTTCTTCCTGGGCACTTGTTCTATTCCCTGGTTGGGAGAGATTTTTAGGCTTGGCAATCGCATAACAGCCTATCTCGGTCTCCACCATGGCGTTGAAGTCTGCCAATGAGAACTCGTCTTCATAGCTTAATTGCGCAAGAGACTCCTCGATCGAGTCTATCTGCTCTATTTCCTCCACTAGTGCATTCACTGGTTCGCTACTTTCTTCTTCGGACATCTTTTGCACAAGAAAGGAAGAAGGATTTTCATTGTAAATCTTCACCTTCTTTCCTTTGAATGGAACCTCTAGGTGAGAGTAATCCATAGATAGATACCCACCCAGTTTAGCCGTGAATTCCCTTGACAAGAACATACTGAAATATGGCTCCAAGTCGACTACAACTACTTCTTGTATGACTGTAATCTGAGGCATCTTATGTAGCCGGATAGGAATGTCCTTGATCATCCCCACGGTCTTTACTAGAGTACCATCCAATTGGAGTACACCCTGGCTGCTTTGCGTATACTCCATTCCTATTTCTTCGTAGACCACCCTTGGCAAGACTGTTGTAGCGGCCCCAGAGTCGATCATGCAGTTATGTACAATATACCCTTCCATTTGTAGGGTTAGGTAGAACGGAGGTGGTACGTTCTTCCCCGTGATAGATGTGGATAGGGTCTACACAAGAGCAAGCGGTGCTGCCCTTTTTGCTTTAATTGTCTTCAATGATTCTTGCGACAAGTCCACTTGTCCGGGTAGTTGTAGTGCATCGCACAAGCTGATATTGGCTGGGATCTTCTTCAATTCCTCTACGATGTATGCCAGAGATTTGAGCACTTCGGGTTCCTTTATGGGTTTGTACCGGGTATGATATTGCTCTGTAGCTTCAACTCTTTGCCGCTTGGTGAGGGAAGGAAACTTGAGCTTTTCCTTAGCCTGCTCCTTAGTTTCTACCTGAGGCGGTTCGGCAGAGGCCTTTTGGGCCTTTTCTTTGATTAGTGCAGGCGGAGGAGCTTCGCTCGGGGCCGAAGTAGACGATTGTCCTTTCTCGGGTCGAGCCTGCTCTTTTGCAGGAGCCAGCTGAGTAGCATCTGTTTCTATCACCTTCCTTCCTCCTCGGATAAGTACTGCAACGGGCTCCTCCTCGCCAATTGCCAGGTTCTGACTCATCTGCCTAATGACGTTCACTTGACCGTTGTGACTACTGTTTGCCAGCGTTTGTACATAGTGTTAGTGCAGGGTGTAGGTATTCTCTTCATGCGGATCATTGCACATAGAGCACCAATATACATAATCGGAAGGGCTCGGAGCTTCATCAATTGCAACATTTCTCGCCGAAGCCTTCCCTTGTTGGACTGCTTGGTCTTTGGTAAGTGCAGGCGCAGGATAAGATCTTCTTGGTAGGAACTCCTGTTGCGCTTGCTTCTTCTTTACAGTGGTCATGTCATTTGACAACATTTGAACTATAGATTTCAAATACTGCATCTCCTACAAAATTTTAGTCTGTACATCATCGGCTTTCGAAACGAGCAACAATGAAGCCATCGTCGGTATTGGAGGAAGAGCGGGGTGTTGAGGTGGTGCTGGCAGCACAGGAAATGCCAAAGAGATAGTGGGCTATGTAGGGAAATGAATTTGTGGGGCGGATATTTGAGACACGACAGGATTCGAATTCCAAGATGAAATCGAGAGTGCAGGGGTTGTGGAGATTTGCGAAGCGGCTGCGCTTGCATATTGGAATTGTAAGAATTCGGGAAGTATGGGCGTCGACATCCTTTGAGGAAGCTTGCCCACAACTATCAAATCCATTTCTGCTCTTTTGGCTAACTCATACAACTCGGGAAAAGTATTAACGTTAGAATATCTTACCATGAGACTGATATCGGGATTGAAAGCCCGAAGGAAATAGAGTGTCTGCAGCTTCGTCAGTTGGCCGAAGTCCAACTGGCACTCTCTGCCAAGTTCGAGCGAACCTAACATTGAAATCTGCGATTTCTTCTTGTGGATGTCTCTTGATCGAAGTGAACTGATGTAGAAGGGAAGTAGGATCGGAAGACTCGTTAAAGTTTCCCATCATTTGCCCAGCTAACTGGTCCCATCCCGTAATACTACCAGGTGGTAGAGATCTGTACCAGTAGAGGAGTTTTTCTCTAAGGGAAAGAACCAGAAGCTTTACCATAATTTGTTCTTCCGTAATGTCATGGATCGCCGCCAAAGATATTATGTCCTCGGATATGCTCCGGAGCGGTTTTCCTAGTTCCATCGAACGTTGGGATCTTCTTTATGGCAGCGAGTGGCACTTGCCCTTGTCCTCGCTAGATTCAATGGTGACAAAGAATCCCATGCTTGGGCACAACCCGGGTGTGTGTGGTTGCTGCATTTGTTGCTGTTGTTGTTGCTGTGCCATACTTGCTCCTAGATTTTGAGAAATAGGAATTCCCGAAGCTCCCCCTTGACTGCTAATAGGACAACTAATAGGAATGGAGGGACTAAGACGCTTCAAAGAGTTGGGAGGATTGGGAGGAAAACTAGATGTTGTACTATCAGAAGTTGAGCCTTGTCTGCCAACAGAGGATGTTCCTTGTAACAGTGACTCGGGGGTGATCAACCTTGATTGTTCCTCGAAGGCATTAATATCTAGCTCAAAGAACTCGGTTTCCTCTCCTCTATTCTTAACTCTCCATCTCGTTTGCATGAAGGCACAAAATTTTGGTACTAGTCTTTACGACTTAAAGATTCTTGGGTAAATAGAGTCGCCAGATGCTAATAGTATTTTAGTAATGAGGGCATCGGTCCTCACTACCACTAATTAGGTGAGACTGACCGGGTCACACCGGAAACTAGTTTAAACTATTGGCCCCAGTGAAGACAAGTTTGAGATTTAAAATATGGGGCCTTGACTGGTTATGGATCTTACTGAGACATATACAGTCGGTCCCACCGGGCGTGCTAGAAACTGTTGGTCATCAAATCCGCCTAGGAAAGGGTTTTGGGTAAGTGTATGCACCCTAGACCTGGACCAACGTTGAAAGGCCGAAGGGAAGAGATGCCCTCCGTACCAATCTCCGGAGAAAGGCTGGATCCTATACTAATCTACTTGGGTGTTTGAAGATAAGAGTGCAGGAAAGAAACAAAAGGGGTTATAGGGAGAGAGATCAATGATTTAAGGTGGGGAAGAACAGGAAGCACGATCACTAACAGGTAACTCGAATGGAAGCAAAGAACACCAAGAATAAACGAAGGAAACGTAATATCAATCTTCCTATGTATCCTCCAGGCGAGTTTCAGGGTACAGTCCTCGATTGCACATTGGACGCCAGGGTTCAGCTTTCTCAGTTTGCAAGCGAAGAGAGACAAAATAATCAAGCATAGAAGGCGGCATACAAGAAAACCAGTACTAAGCTTTTCCACTCCTATGTATCCTTCAGAACGAGTTTCAGGGTATAGTCCCCGATCGCACATCGGACGCAAGGTTCAGCTTTCTTAGTATGCGAACGAAGGCAGACAAAAGAATCAAGCAAAGAAGGCAGCATAAAAGAGAGAAATTGAGCCCAAAGATCTTTAGTATTAATCGCAAGACATCAAGTTACAATAGCTTTCTAGCAGATAGTTCCCCCTTTTTTCCCTTACAATGCCTGGGTTTTTATAGAGGACCCGAGCCTCTGAATCATAATTACATAGCAAAGAAGAGTACACCCTCGAGCCCTGAGAATTCGGATCCTTGAGGCTCTCGTGACCGAGCTTTCAAATGCATTACTAAAGCTGGTCACTGCAACCGGGTCAACCATGGAAAGGTGCATTGATGAGTCGTCTGGACGTCCTTGGTCTCCGGGTGCGGTGCTCAAGTGGCCGCCATGCTTGTCGGGCTCTCCATCATGGCTTGATACTTCGTTTCTGATTGCCAAAAATGAGCAGCGGGTTTATTGGGCATGAAAAATTGCATTTATGAGGCACTTGATCGCCTCGGGAAAATACCCAGCTTGGAATGCGTGCCTATGAAGCGCTTTGCTAAGTTTTTATTCACAACTTCGCTTCGCAATGGTTCTGGGCCGAAGCAAAAACTCCTCCTTGGTATGTACTTTGCAAAATTGCGCTTCGCAAAACCACTTCGGGGGTGAGGAGTGCCGAAGCATATTTGCTTCGCAAAAATGGGCCTCTTCGTCTTTGTCGCTTCGCTGACCAAATTACTTCGCTGACGCCTTCGGGAAATGCTTCGCTGCGATCCTCTTTCTAAACTGTGGTTTGGGAGAATTTCGACCAAAGCAATTGTCTTCAAAAGACATTGCATCCTTTCACTTCGGGCGGAAGTACTTTGCAAAAAATTAGCCGAAGCAGATGCTTCGCAATGAGCTTTTGGCGAAGTAAAAGTGGTTCGCTGATGGAGGGGCCCGAAGTGAGTACTTCGGCAAATTTCTGGCGAAGTACTTTCAGTGCTCCTTGAGTTTCGCTTCGCAAAAAACCCTTCCCGAAGCAATGCTGGGAATGCTTCGGGTGCAAAGTAGTTTTCTTGCCTTTGCTTTCCGTTTTACTTCGGCACACCACTTCGCAGAAATCTTACCCGAAGTAGCTTTTGAAAATGTTTTGGGCCCGAAGTAGATTTCCTGCCTTGGATTTTCGACAAAATTGTTCTTTCAGAAGATGCTTTTGTATTCTACTTCGGTGATACTATTTCGCAAAAAACTCCACCCGAAGCAGTGTTGAAAATGCTTCGGGTGAGAAGCTCTCTTTTCTTCTGAACGCCGCTTCGCTCAACTTTCGCCCGAAGTAGCTGCTGGAAACGCTTCGGGCGCGAAGTAGTTTCATTCTCTTTTCCTTGTATTTTTCTTCGGCGCAAACTACTTCACAAAAATTTTACCCGAAGTAGTGCTGGGAACGCTTCAGGTGCGAAGTTATTTTCATTTTCCTATTTTATATACAAAGGGGTAGCATTGGAAGCTAAAATTGCTGCAATTGTTCCAAACAAAGCAAAATTTTACACAACACTATACAAAATTTGTTTTCTTTTCTACCCCTTGAGAAGTGTGACAAAATTGTCAACAGGTCCCATCAAATTCTAGAAATTATGGGCCCAAATGTCTATAAACTTGCCATAATTAATGGAAGGATATTGTTGATTGCTGTGAATGGGAAGCACCTATGTCCAATATAGCAACAAGGGTTTTGACCAAAAGAAAATGTTAATTATATTTTTTTTCTTGGCTAGTAGTTACTGATAAATACTTTCCTTTGTCTTCTAAATTCTCACTTCAATCAATCCCCTTTCTTCTAAAATCTATGTCATCTCATTGTCTTCTTTCCCTCTTACACAAAGTTTGTTCCTCTTACTAGACAAAGACTGTCTTTTTCTATTTTTTATGATATTTTTAAAAAATAGTAATAATTTTACAAAGTGGATCACAAGCGAGCAAGACCTTTGTTGGGGTTACTTGCCCGAGCCAACTAGATGGGCAGGCTAATTGGTCAATGTAGGTCATTTGTTGCACCCAAACAAGCCTATGTTGAGCGTGGGCACAAGCCCGCATTAACACAAGAGTTTATAAAGCCTCCCTTGCATAAAGCTCCCTATACTCTTATGCAAACATGGCACACCATCACACAAGGCTCCCTTGCATGTTACTTTGAACCCATTACCTGTACGACCACCATTGATTGCCTCATTGGTATATAGTCAACCTTCCCTTATGACGCTTCATCGTTCGGTTGGGTCCCCTAAAACTTGATCACCTTAAAACAAGATCACTCTACCAAACCATTTAAAGGGTGACATCCAACTTTAAAACTAAACGATCACTATCAAAGAGAAACCCCAACACAATACCAGTGGTTTGCTAAGCAATCCTAGCAAATTTCTTGGTGAAACATTAAAGCACCCAATCTAAGATTTAGAACTTCTAAATTCATGATGAGCTATAGAATGCTAGATATATCAAGTGAACTAATCCACTTGACCAATTAGTCACTTAGAAGCACAAACTTGTCTAGCTTCCCTTAATTAAGTGAACCGTTGGCCTAACAAGTGAATTGCTCACCTACACAAGCATATCACTTGTATTTTTAGGCTAATCACTCATGTGCCTCAAAGTGAGTGAATTATTCCATTTTGCAAGTATATTTCTCCTCCATGAATTGGCAATTTGTTACCCAAAATCTCAATTTCAAAACACATTCAGGACATCATGGATACATATTCTACCTTTGGTATCTCATCCATACCTGAAGCAAACCCACTATACCTCCTTCCACTATCATCGCTCCACCTATATCTAATCCACCTTAACTGATTATTGTCCTACTCAAGGAGGTAGGACTTTCGAAAGGAAAACAAAAGAAAAAATGACAAGAGAAAGAGACAAGGCTCTCCACCTACCAAAAGGCTTAAAGAACTTTTTGAAGACCCATATAGGATAATAGAGGAAGGTACACACAATTCATTGGGCACGTAAGGAGAGAAGCCTTAAGACATTTCAAATTGAGGTCCCAAACTGACTCGTGGAGCATCAGTCTAATTTGGATATCAAGGCTAGCCATGAATTTAGTGCCCTAGGTATGGGTTACCCTGAGCTAGTCAAAGCACATGTCAAAAGGTATGACCCTTTAGGAAGGAGTTTCAGATTCCCTTATGGAGTGAGGATTCCTTGTACATCAGGGAGGGGGCCATTAGGAAGATGTTGAAGGAAATGAGTGATCCCACCATGTGGATGTCTTGCAACCTAAAGACATAAAAAGATTTTACTACTAGTGCATAAGCACTTATTGGTGGGATTTTTTAGTCCAATACCTTAAGAAACTAAACATGTTAGCTGACATTAACATCCCATTGGAGTTGGAATTGTTCAAGGAGGACTGCAAATGGTGTTATCAAATATCACCATAGTGTTGAGGGAGAGAAATGACCTAAAAATATATGAGGAGCACATCGCCTTGCTCCATGTCATGTAGACCTACCCAAGGCACTCACAAATGACTGATTATGTCAAGTATATTATCAATGAAATGGATGACCAACTGAAGGCATTCAAGGAAGAAAT
Organism: Wollemia nobilis; assembly: GCA_028583015.1. NCBI lineage: Eukaryota > Viridiplantae > Streptophyta > Pinopsida > Araucariales > Araucariaceae > Wollemia > Wollemia nobilis. Next base: position 21,583,792 of record JAQPPZ010000521.1, read on the forward strand.
GAAGTTTACCTACACCTACTTAGTTTGGCTAATTATATATTAGAAGAAACATTGGTTCCTAACCTTTTAACTAGACCAAGTAGGAGCAGACAATGAACCCCTTTTAATGGTTGACTACACAAACATACCTTGCCAAGAAGTGGATAAGACCTCTTATTGCTTTTATGATGAGGTGTATGGGGTTGTCATGGAGAAATTTAGAGATCAAGTATCAGGGTTAGAAAATAAGGCATGACAATTGATCAAGTCACAGGAATGACCCAACAAAGACTTCCACATGGGGAGGACTTCATCCATCATTCGTCTCTATGGATTCTCGACCATGCCTTTTGATTTGCCTACATATGTTCCTAATTATATGTTCAACCTTCAATATGTGTGGTAACTTGACTATGTCGACCACTAGTATTTCAAGGGCCAAAATAAAACCACTTTCTACTCACTCACTCAACCAATAATGAAGATCACAACAAAGTTGTGAGTCTTCCACCAAGTTGTAGAGGCAAGGTTAAGGGACATGGGAGTAGAGAAACTGAGATATTGTTGGTCCTATGATGCAATTGAAGTTTTTAGGAAGACCTTAAGCATAAAGAAGCTAGACACATTTACACACAAAAAGAGGCATAACATATAGGAGGTGAACCCCAATGAAGAACTAGCCCTCATCACTCCAAGAACAGGATATTGATATGAAGATGAGATCTAGAGATGGTATGATAACCTAGTAGAGTGGCATAGATTTTATATCAAGAATTTTTTTTGATTTTGACCCTAATATAAAGATTAACCATAAAAATTAAGTGTCCTAAGGAAGTTGGGGTACAAAGGTAGGAAGATCCTAACATGGCAAAAGATGAGGTACAATATGGGCATGCTAATGAGACCTACCAAATATGGTCCATTCAATGACCAAATTTTAGCCATCTAGGACAAAAATACCCCAAGAGTGCTACAAGGTCCAAGACAATCAATGAAACAGTCACCGACACATCAAGCCTTTAGAGACCAAAGGGGAAGTTTGTGCCTAAAATCACCATCTCAATTGCACCAACAACACTAGTGGCCAGCTAAATAGTAAGAAAATTGACTATTAAAGGGCAAAGGGGCCTTGAGAGATACGAATCAATATTATGTAAAGTGAGGATAATGCAGGAGTAGGAACAACAAACAAACCAACTTAAGGGGAAAATCCCGTAAGGAGGCCTCCCTCCTAATTTGGGAACAACCGATGTTGTGGCCACTTCCACAACCATTTCCACTTCTCTTCCACCATCCACTTATCTTGTTTCTTTGTCCTTTATACATCCTTTCTTCTATTCTTGCTTCTTCTCTTAACACCCATTCATTTGCTACACTTCTCTCACCCTCCACTAGTACAATGCATGGTTCTCCTGGAGACCCTACCTCTAGCAGTATTTTTCACACCTAGACCACATCTATCACTTTATTCTCATCACCTTCCATCCAAGTATCAACCACACAACCCCTAGTACCATACACCACATCACCATCTTTAGCCATGCCTTCACCAACAATGTCACCACTAGCTGAGACGTTAATACAATTATCATTATGTCCCACTCCTATATTTGCTCATTCCCTCCTGTCACCATTTCCAAACACTTATCTTGTCCACCATCTCATGGGAGACAACCCCTCCTATATACAATGATGTTTACTTCCCTAGCTCAAGATATTGGGTCTATAGGAGCACACCCTAAAATCAACATAGTTGTAGGGCTAAGTTAGGCCTTTATGTAAAAGATTATAAGCAAACCAAAAGAGAGAGACATGAAGAAATGAAATAAAGAATACAAGGGGCTTAAGAACAAACCCCCAAGGCATCGATCCTCATGCAATTATAGTTGGCCAGAAAAGAATATAGGATTATATTGCGAAAATAATAGAATATGATCCCTCCAAGTGGCGATATATCCCATTAACTTGACTTTCAAAGTGTCCTAGTTAGACCCGAACCAAATGGTCCAACTTGTAAACCGACTCACACTTGGAATGACCACGAGTTTGGTCGATTGACAGTTGAGGATGAAGTGGTGTAGAAAAGGAATAAGGACTAGAAGCAAAGTTGATACAACTAAAGGCTCAAAGGGATCAACTCTAGCAAGAAAAAGAGGCTCTAAAGAAAGATGTCTTAGATAAGGATCAACTAAAGAAGTAGGCCAAGGACCTCAAGCCCTAACTTGTTGAAGCTAAAAAGAACACACAACAGTCAGAGGACCATTTAGAACAACTCATGCAAGGGAAAATCTAGATAGAAAACTTTAGGAAGTCTTACAAGCAAAGGACTAAAAACTTGCAAAGTTAATAACTTTAGGACAGACAAAGGTAACAATAGACCCTAAGAAGGCTTGCGACATGCAATGGGTCAAGTTCCTCTGGGATAAAATTAGAGTAGAAGTGGATAGTGCACAATAATACTTTTCGTTTGCAGCCTATGCAAAGCAAAGCTTCAAAAAAGCAAAGGAAACCATTGAACAAGTGTAAGAATAACTGTCTACTAGGAGTGAATACGAAGAGATTCAAAATTTCCATCTTCCAAGTTGGCATTACAAGCACAACTTGGGATGGATAGGAAGGAACTACTCAAGAAATTGAAGATCTTAGGTGCCCAAAGAGATCACCAAGCTTTAAACAACACTTCAATATCCCAAAAGACCCTAGTGGAGGAGATGACCAAAGGAATTCAAGGGCTAGTTGTTGTAGGAATGCCTGACATATTAGACCTACAAATGCAAATCTAGAATGACAACATTGTTAATGCCATGTTTGAAGAAGAAAAAATCAGGCCCACAAGGGGGAGGCAATTGAAATATATAAGAAGCTAAAGCTCATTTACGCCAAATGCAAGAGCTAACCAAAAAAGAGGATGAGTTATTAAATAACCCATTTGAAGACCTAATGGGAAAAGAAAAGGACCTCATCTTGATCCAACTACTAGGTGATCAAAAGTGAGAGAAATTGTTGGGATTTCTACCACAAAAGACTAGATGAGAACACAACATTGACAATTTTATTAGATGCCAATTTTGTAGACTTCGTGCCCAATGATGAAAGCAAGATCTAGGATCTCTTGCTAATCAAACTTGGCATCTAATGAAGTTGCTAGAAATGTAATGCCTTAGCACTACCTTAGAATTCATAATTTTGAAGGAGCACAAAACAATGAGATAAATCAATGGATGCCTTATAAAACCCTCCAAAACTTGTCTATGTCCAACATAGGTATCGATTGGCTTAGGATTGACCCGCTTCTAGGAACCAATTGGCTCAGATCTGATTTGCTTGTAGAACCCAATTGGATTGCAAGAGCAAAATGATAAGGGACAACTAGCGATTCGCTAATAAAAGCAAGTAAATCGGTCACTAACTAGAGCAAGTCACTTGCTAACTAGAGCGAATCACATGCTAAGTAGCAAATAAATAACAATAAAGGAACAAATCTCAAGAAGAATATTTTGAAGGCAATGTTTGGCATGTAGTGGTGCACTAATTCATTTTAGAAGCCTTTTGTGCCTACTAGAGGCATATTCGTAGGCATGTAATATTTGGTGGGACATCATTTTGCTAAAGATGTCCCAAATTTTTACATTTACTAAGAGTAATTGTTTCTCACCCTAGTTAACTCGAGGCTAAACTTCAAATATAAATAGAAGTCATGGGCTCCATTGTATTGATGTTTTGGCCATGAAAATTTAGAGCTACACTTTGTGAAACCCACATTTGCTTTGATCTCATGAGATTGTCAAGAAATTAACAAGTCATGCATTTCATCGGTGGTACCACTCTCTTGGTTTGCTAAGTGCGTTGTGATTGAGGCATTGCCCTTTTGTCTTTTCCTTTCATTCACTTAGCAATTTAATATTTAATAAATGGGAGAATATTCATGTTATTAGAGTTCTCATGTGTTGATTGATCATGCACACTTTCTCACTATAGTTTAAACCTGTATTAATTTGAATTCCCTACACCCTTAATCTTTTATGCATGTTTTATTCTTTGCACTTTACTTTTCATCCAATTAGTGTGGGTTAGTGTAGGAGTATTTCATGGGGAGAGTGGGGGAGACAACCTCAATCTAGAGCTTGGAAGGATCTATTAACACTTCCAATTTTTTTGAAGCTAGAATTGGGACACATTATTAATTTAAAAGTCAAGACAATTCCTCGGTTTAATAGGCACAATGCAAGGCTAGTGGAAAACGAGTGTGCACAATAAATTGCCATGGATTATGATGAAACATATGCATCTATTGCAAGGCAAGACACAATAAAATGATCTTAGCCTTGCTAGCACAAAAAATATGGATTATATATCAACTTGATGTAAAGAGTGCATTCTTGAATAACAAGCTTGAAGAAGAAGTGAATGTGGAGCAACCACAAGGATTTGAAGTGGAAAGTAAAGGACATGTCTACAAGTTAAAAGAAGCATTATGTTGACTAAAACAAGCACCAAGGGCATAGTATTCAAGAATTGATGCATACTTTAAATTATGGATATGTGGGAAGTATGAATGGGAACATTTTGTACCTCATAAGAGAAGGTGATGATATTTCGATTGTTTGCTTGTATGTTGATGATCTAATTTTCATAGAAAGTTCATCAAGAATTAAAATATTTCAAACAAGCCATGATGTAAGATTTTGAAATGAGCAATTTGGGTTTTGATGCATTATTTTCTTGGCATGGAGGTACATTAAGCACATGATGGGATCTTCATTTGCCAATATAAATATACACATGCTATGTTGAATAAGTTTAGCATAGAAAGTTGCAAAGATATTGCTACCCCACTTGCACAAGGTGAAAGAGTGTGTAAGGATGATGGAAGTGGAAGATTAGGTAAGATAAAGTATTGAAGTTTGATTGGCAGCCTTATGCACTTGACAACAAGAAGACCAAACATCACATATGCGATCTCTTTGGTTTCAAGATTCAACAGTGAACCATCAAAAGATCATATGAGAGCAACTAAGCTAATTTCGAGGTATCTAAAGGAACTTTAAATTATGGAATCCATTGTATTTCAACCAATAAGATTGATTTTGTTGGATACAATTATCCAAAAAAAGGAGGCCCAATTGATGATAGGTAATTTTCCTCAAGAAATTGTTTCTCAAAAATGGATTGTTAACTTGGAGTTCAAAGAAACAAGCAATGATTGCACTCTCAACAACAAAGGCAAAGTATATAACTACTACATAAAAAAGCATAAAAGTCATGTGGTTGAGACAGATCCTAGAAGGCCTTGGTGAAAAGCAAGAAATACCAAGTACCATTTTTATGACAACATGAGTGCAATTCAAACGACTAAAAATCTTATTTTTCATACAAAAACAAAGCACATTGATTTCAAGCATCATTATATTAGAGAGTCAGTTAAGAAAAAAGGAGTTGGATTTAAACATTACAATTCAAAGGATCAATATGCAAACATTTTTATAAAGAATAAGTTTATTTTACTTCAAGAGAATGAAAATTTCTCCATTTGGTCTCAAGGAGTAGAATGATGGATATTGTGATATCGAATGAGACATAAAACAAAATAGGACAAGATTAAGACAAAAAACAAATAGGACAAAGTTGGAATTGCAAATAAAAATTAAAATAAAAAGAAAGAAAAAGAAACTATATATTCTTAACCATGTTTGGAGAGAATGTAAAGCACCAAGAATCTCCGAGACATCCTATTGTTTGTATAAGTATAGGGCATTGTAATAAAGTAGTATGTACAAATTTCAAAATTGATGAATGCTTTTTTTTGGAGGTTTTTATGTACAATTTTGGTTTTTGTTCATTTTTTCTTTTTTTTTGGATTGTGTTAATCTTTGTTTTACAATACCATCACATCTCACAAAAACCAATAGAATGGATAGATATTTATGTACAAAAATAAAAATTACTTTCTAACTATCATAGTGTTCTAAAAAAGGAAGTCATATTGTGTTATGGTACCTAGGAATATGTATATGTAGATATGATATTATATTGTTTATGGGTATTATGTAAAGTTGACATGGACCACACATAGCCCAAGGTTGGTTATATTATTATAAGATAATATAGGTAATGATTGGGATGAAAGTTTATAAGATGGCTATATAAAGAAGGGATATTGTTATTGTAATTAGAGATCATCATTTATATGAAGTATTACTTGTAACTATTTTTTCCCACGAAGTGGCTTATGAGACCTCGCCCTCTCTAAGTGGCGCTCTCATCTTAGGAGATCTTGTGGAGTTCTCCTTCCTAAAGGAGTATTTTGGTGTTACCCTACCCTAAGGGTGTTATCTATCTTTGTCTCATTATATGAATTATCTTTGTGGAAATTATTTATGGATGAATGATTTCTGTTAACGAGAAAAAAGTTTCATAACATATTGGTCTTAAATCTAACGATAAATAGCTTTAGGGGAGAGAAATATCAAATTTTTCATGGTACAACCAAAACAAAGTTGTATTTTTGTTGAATAAAATATATTTCAACTCCAAATGGAAGAAGTATTCAGGAAGAATAAATATGAGAAAGAAAGTAATTAATTGTTTCAAACATATTATGTTACAAGATGGACAAGATAAGAAAGCTCAACATAGGCTTTTGCAAAATATTCCATCATCACACTATAAAATGAAAAGATACTCTTCTCATTCCAACCTAGCAAGGCAACTGGCCCAAATGGATTTCTTGGCATTTTCATTCAAAAAATCTAGGATTTGTTGAAGAGTAACATGTTGGTTGCAAATGGAGAGGTCAAGGAAAAGATGGCTTCAATAGGTGAGATCAATCCTAACTTTATTGTATTGGTTTCCAAGAAAGGAGAGAGAAAATATTTTGATAGTTTTTGTCCAATAAGCCTTTGTAGTATAAGATATTTTTAAAATAATGGCAAATAAAATGAAAAATAATCTAGATTGTGTTATCTCAAAGGAGCAAGGTGGCTTTGTTTGTGGAAAACAAATTCTTGATGACATAATCATTACTAGATGCCATGCATTCTCTTCATTCCATGAAAAATTTAGGTATGCTTATAAAATTAGATATGAACAAAGGATATGAGAGGGTTTGCTAGAGTTTCGTACATGCTATTACAAAAAAATGGTTTTGATTAAGGTTGGTGTGAAAGGATTAGATGTTATAACACTAAGAATATTCTATTTTGGACAATGGATCCCCTAATGGCCACTTTGAATCATCTTGTGAACTCCATTCTAGTGACCTAGTTCCTCCTTATCTATTCATTATTCTTGTGAATTACCTAGGGAGAGCTTTCTCAAAGGCAAAATTGAAAGTAATACTCAAAAGTATTCTAGTTGCAACAAATGGTCCCTTCAGATCTCTCCAATTTATTGATGTTACTTTTCTTTTGGGTCTTCCCTCAATCAGCTAGGCCATGGAGTTCAAATCAATTTTATCATGGTATGAGACACTGAACAATTGGTTAATACCGCAAAATACATTATCTTTTTTGTTATTACTACCCTAGTCTTACAATAGATTATTACAAATATTTTGGTATTTAAAGTAGGAAAAATGACCTCAACATCCGGGTCATCTTTTGTCTAATAAAGGAAAGAGGGAGCTTTGGGACTCAACTTTGGATAGAATGAAATCTTGTTTGGTAGGTTGGAAATATAAGTTCTTAACCATGGCTATAAAGACTACATTATAATCTATCCTTATATGTGATGTTACTTTCAAGATTGCTAGTAGGTATAGTATTCGAAATAAATTAAATTCAAAGAGATTTTCTTGGAAAGGATGTGAGAAAAATTTTAGATTCCCTTTTTGTAAGTGGGATACAATTTATAAAGGAAAGAATATTGGAGATGTAGCCTTAAGAAATTGCATACTCATGAGTTAGGCATTAAAGCAAATTTTGGCGAGAGATTATTCAAAGATTAAATAAAAATGTTGGCAAAAAATGTTACTTCAAATACATAGGTTATGTTAATGCAATAAATTGCTCAAGAAATGATTCGTATCTAGAGTTTCAACAACATGGAACTTGATATCATATAGTTTAAAATTGATCAAAAAACATATTAGATGGTCAATCAATGAGGGGAATTTTACAAATTTTTGGCTTGATGCTTGGTTGAAGCTTTGTCCTCTTATTTTCATCCAAGATGACAACTACTAGCTCCACCATATTTAGCTTGTAAAGGTTCAAAGATAAAATTATATCAATGCGAGCAGCAACTCTAGATCATGGATTTCTATTACAAACTTGGTTGAAGGAGATGACCACAAGCAAATAGTGGATGAGCTTCAACGGATGCTTCAAGAGTTTCATTTACCTATTTTTATGTGGAAGGATGAGCTGGTATGTAATTTATCAACAAATGGTAGATACGTGATCCAATAATTAGAATTTTCTATTCCTAGTGATTTCCATTGGAAGAATGTTTGGTCACTTGAAGGTCTCCCAACGGCCTTAACATTCCTTTAGTTAACAATCCAAAGCAAGATTCTTATTGGTGCAAGTCTACAAAGAAGAGAATATCATGGAGCTTTCAGGTATGCCTTATATAAGAAGGATCTAGAAACATCATATCATTTACTTCTTTAATGTCCCTTTGCCTACACCATTCAGTTTTTTTTTATGAAAATATTTTGGATCGTTCCATCAACCTTAAAGGACTTGATGAAATGTTGGATTAATTGTTTCAAAGCTAAAGCATTATGTATTCTATGGAGGATTGGTTATGGCATTATTTGTTGGTATCTATAGATTGGAAGGGATAACAAAAGTTTATACAAAAATCTCAAAATCATGGCCAAGTTTGGAATCGTAATATTGCCCATCTTGCATAACATTTATAGGCATAGTGCTCACCATGGAAGTCTCATGCAAAAAAAGAGGTGTTAAATTCTTGGTTGCAAAATTTAAACATACATGCAAAGGGTATATACAATAATGGAGTGAACACGAAGGATCTATGTAGACCCATGGTAAAATGGAAATGTCCAAAAATTGGATTCATCAAATAAATTTTGATGGTGTTTCCAAAAAAATTGCAAAATGTTGGCAAAGGTAGTGTTTTTCAAAATAATGAGGCCAAAATTCTCCACACTTGAAATCATAAGGAACTTCAACTAACAACTATGCAGTGGCTAGGCACTTCCCAGAGGGATCAAAATTACCATTGAAAAAGGATATAAATATAGCAATTGAGGGGGTTTCACAAATTATGCTATCAAGAAAAATGGATATGGGGACTGGATCAAACATAGCATTATTTTTTATGTCTATCAATTATTGTTGGAGATAGTATCTTGGAAATGTCAACATATTTATAGAAAAGGAAACCGAGCATTAGATAATTTAGCAAATCATAATATTGACCTTCATTTTGGCAAAATTCAAATCTTAGAAAGAAACTGCCTGAGTGAGATTTTATCTCTTTTAATAGCAAGGACTTGATTGTGGAAACATAGCAGTTCAAGGAAGATGAAAGCAAATGAAGAATAAAATGGTTAATTGGATATTGTTTAATTGACCTATTGTTTTGTTATTTTGATGGAAGTAAACCCCAAGTAGGATCCAAACATAGCTTATTAAAAAAAATAGCATAGTAAATTACTTTTAAGATTTGTTTTTCTAAGTCATAAATTAGGATTTTTTTCAACAACTTTGTAATTATGGGATGTCATCAATAGAAGCTTATGGAAGGCTACGAAAAAAATATTTTCTTTAAAATGAAATCGTTGTATCATTTTGAGATATTGCCACAAATGGCTTGGAAAAAGAAGGAAAAAAATAACACTAGAAAGCAACAAGATTAATGTTGCTCAAACAAGTTGTTTTTTTGGGTAGTTGCAGAGTTCTTTCCGCAAATGTTAGAATGTAACTAATAGTCTTTCTAGACATCATTGATCCATGATCACCAAATATATCTTAATGTTATGAATTACTATGAATACATATTGGAAGATAACATAAATACGTCTCTCATTTACAAACAAAGATGATGAGGCATAAGTGTCTCAAGGTTCATGATATTATTGGGACCCAATGGTTGTTTTAACCTTGTCACTTTTATTAATGCCTCAATGCTTAATTCCTCTTCATTTGAATGCTTTGAATTACACTAAACATGTATCACAAGACAAGATAAATACATCTCTTATTTAGAAACAAACATGAGGAGGTATGAGTTTGCCAGGGTTCATAATATTATTGGGATCCAATGCTTGTTTTAGCCTTGCCATTGTTTTCAATGTCTCGATGCCTAATTCCTTTTCAAGATACTGTCAAAGACACAATAATAAAAACATTAGAAAGCATACAATTTCGTTTAGAAATGAAATATCTCTAACTTTTAGAATTTGCATTTCAAATTAGATATCACTGATAAACTCTCCTCTTATTATGAAATCGTGTTTTAAAAGGGATCAAATGTTTTTCTAAAAGATTTTAACATACAAAAACTGTAAGTGCCCTTGATATTGTTGTGATGTCTTTTTATCTTTACTTGGAATGTTGATTTAATATTAAATAAATAAATAAAAGATAAATTGGGGTGGTCTACTCAAAGACATGGAACACGTTCATATCTTGCATTGTCAATAATTTTTTGATAATGATTATTTTCCCTTGAAACAAGTTACATCCATCCTCTTTGATTTCAAAAAGTCTGGGATTTAAATTGTATTCACTATATATCAAGTTGTGGTCAACTAATGAAGTTCATTTGATTGTTATGTCATTTACTAAGTCTCTGTTTGCATAGAATTTTAAACATTATCATATACCAAAGGAATAATGCCAGATCCAAGTCTAAAGAAGATGTTAGAATAGTTATTCCATGTTGTAGCCCTAAAAGACTTGTTTCTTAGCAATGTCTTGATGAGAAAACATAATTCATCCTATAACACTTATTGCTGTAGGGAAGCAGGTTGGGAAACACTTCTTCACAAACAGATGAGATTGGAAGAGATTCAAGTTAATGGTCTATGGGCAAGAAAAGATACCCCAGGTGGTAATCGAGCCATTTATATTGGAGTAGTGCATATACTACTTGGTGGATGTCGACTGTTGTTACATTCATGCTTGAAGTACTCAACACCTACATGCCTAACTGCTTCCCTATCAAGTAGACTACAAGACCATAGAATGGCTAGTGCATTTTGTAAAACCTAGAGGATTGTAGACACCAAGGAGAAAATCTGTGAAGTCATCAAAAGAAGCAGCCAGAGTGATGGCAGAAAGAGACAAAATTCTCCACAGTTGTGGCACAATCACAGGAACCAACAACAGCAAGGTTAGATATGCAGTCATAAGTTCAAATTGTACCACTCTCACTCAAGACAAAACAAAGTTGGAGGCAAAAAGGGACAAGCCTTAGCAGGCTTGGTGATCTAGTCAACACCAAAATAAGGATGATAATGATCCATAGACAAAATATGGCAATGGAGGCCAATTCTAGGTAAGAGCTGACACTCAACCCCTTACTACAGAGCAAATGATAAGTAGGACACTACAATACGAGGCGACTAGAGGTGGGACATAAGTAGGATCCAAAATGTGCTAGACTTGTCAGATAGGTCTTTCATCCTTCCACTCCCTCTGCATTCCCTTCTACTAGAGTAGGTACTCGGTCATTTCAATCAAGCTTCAATGCCTCTAAAGTGGTGGCACCAAAACTTTCCCCAATCCCATCCTCCTAAATGTTGATCCTAGTGGTCCTAACAAGTGCTTAAGCAATTCTCCCCCCAACGAGTCCCTCTCTAGTGCCATCTATGCAAGCATCCATTCCTTCTTCACCTCTTTCTACAGTATTGGCTGCTAAAATCACCATCCTTCTCTCCACCTTGACAGTTACTACTTCACCCATCTCTCCCATATCCATAGTTACTCCCCCTTTAGTTCTGCCCATAGTGTCAAGATTTGGACTCCTCTTGGACTCAGCACACCTGTATTTTTTTATCCTGGACTCGGGCTCAATGCGAAGTCGGGAGAAAACTCGGCAATGACTTGGCAGATAAGAAAAGATATAACTTATACTATATTTTATAGAAAGAGACTCACCCAAGGTCACTCGACTCTCAAGTTTTGGCAGACTTGGAGAGAGTTTGAACACTAAGGTTCCACCATTACCACTACAATTGCACTGCCTATACTCCTTACCATGATGCCACCAACTACAATAGTTTTCCCTAACTTCACTATCCTGTAGATCCCCATAATTGTAGGGTTGGCAAGTATAGTAGTAGCCATGTCGATTATTTAGAAATTTCCACCTTCACTAACAATGGCACTAGCAACCATAGATTCTTCAGAACCTACAGTGGGGATGCTCTACAACGAGTACAATTTTGATGCCAACTACAAGACTTCCCATCTATACAAAGGCATCCACAAACACTCCTCCAAACACAGGTCCCATGATGGTTGGGACCACAAAATAGCAAGCAATGTAGATGATACAGTTGCCATTCAGAAGAGGATATTGGGAAGAGAATTGTTTTAAATAGCTAAGGGACCAACAAGCTTAACTTTGCAAGAACGCTACAAGTAGAGTCAGTAGTAGGAAGCCAGTTCATAGTCAACTTAGGGCACCCCACGAAGAAGATGGTAGGAGTAGGAATACTGCAAAGGTGTGTTGCAACAAACATGTTATCAAGGCACAAAAAGGAGGTATGTGTTGAGGCCCTGATCTAGAAAGTTCAAGCAGATGTGACTTCTATCCAGACTAACATATCTACCAACCCCAAATAGCAACTAGAGGCTGTTGTAGAGGACCTGCCGAACTAATACTGGAAAGCTCAGACTTGTATGACCAAATATGATGGACACTAACTGCAGGTCTGACTGCCCAAACTGAGCCAATCACTCCAGTCTCCAAAATGTTTTTGGCCATCTGCATCGGTGCTACCAAGATGTGCAACTTCTCCTGCAAGTGACTTACAAAGTCCAGGACAATATGCTTCTAATAGATTGGTATATTGATGAAGATCAGGAGGCTGCACATACAGAGATTGCATGGCTGAATTTTTCAGATCCCAATTTTCAACAAATCAACCAAAACCCAATGGCTGATGTGGCAACTCCAACAAAAAGGCAACTAATAAGTCCATTTTGGTGCAAACTCTAGATAACACAAAGCAAGCAATCGCTACAGCCTTTTTAAGAGGAATTCAACAATAGACTAAAGAAGTATCAAGTGACAATGGACAATTTGTTGAAGCCAATGAAATATCTACCTACCACTGCCATTTTAGCCATCCAAAACTCGTTGAATATGCATGTAAGATTTCAAAATCAAGTTGTAGAAATTCAATTACACAACCTATTGACTACATTAAATCAATTTGTAGAAATTCAATTACACAACCTATTGACTACATTAAAAGCTTACATGTCAGCAGCCCATTTAGCCCCAATGCAAGGGATGCTGTTATGGTTGTTCTCAGGAAGAGACAAGAAGTTGAGTGGGGAAATATAAGCAGGGGATAAGATTTTCTAAAATATGTACATAGTCAGTAATTTGTGTTATGTGTGTGAGATCTTCATATTGGTTTAGTATACCATTTTGAACTTTAAACTTTTGTATATAGAGTGCTTTAAATTTGAATATTAGGCCCACGACTAACAGTATTGTTCCCTCTCCCAAAGAACTCTTGAAATTCCTACCATACAATGACAGGATCATAATTGACCATGGTGTGGGGAATCAGGTTGTGTTCAGTATGAAAAGTGACCAGCCCATGTGCTTCATCCTTCATCAGCCTTGTGTTTCCTTCTTTCTTTTCACTTTTGGCAGTCACTAGATCACTTACAAACATGGGCCTTTGATTTTAAGCAAGGTTTTCATTCTGTCTCTCCAAAGACCATAGGTTGACAGTTGGCCCATTCAGCTTTTGAATGTTGATATTGGATTCTTATAATTTCCTGCAAAAACCTAGGTTGGTGTCAACACAGGTTTGTAACAACTGCTTCAATGTGTTGAGCTTAAACAAATATGTGACTAAAAATAAGCCCCCAAAAAATGTGTGTAAAATTTTATCATGTTTCGCCCTATAGAGATGGGTTATGAACTTTGGAGTGTTGATTGTATCTCCTCTATGTAGGACTTTCACAAGTAATGCAAGGAAGTGGAGCAATATGGAAAAAAATTCCTTCAAAACATTTTGCCTGAATCTTCAAGCGAACTATGGTGTAAGAGATTCTACCCCAAAATCTTGCGATGCATTACAAGTCATCTAATGTTTACATTGCTTCCAAAGCCTTGGGTACTGAAATTTGAGCTGTTAGAAGGGCAAAGAAGGATTCCTCTCTGTTGCAGAGCCCAATATGGCTGAATGAGTATAAATTTTCATAACGATGCAAAATGCAGGCAATGTCAATCTGAATCTGAAAGTGCTTGAAAAGATGGAGTAAGTGCCAGTGAAAAGTGCTCTCCAGCATGACCTTGAATTCTAATTTGACCTCTAAGATGAAACCCATGCAGCCTTTAATGAGTTCAGGAGTAAACATAATCGAGCAAGGGAGGTTCACAAAGACTCTGATAGCATAAGAGTTTTACAAATATTCCATGAGAGAATAGAAGGAAACCAACTCCACACTCAGATTCATGAAATAAACAATACATAGCACAAGAAAACAATACACATACATGCAAAGGCGTTACAAGGCACCAATAATTGACAAAAGAATTGAAGACAGGAATAGTATATTAAATGATACAGGAGTGAAGGTATTTATACACTTCACAATACATAACATGAATCCCAAGAATCAACAAGCAGACAAGGATCAACAGCACTCATAAATGGCCTTGTGAGTATTACGGAAAATATAATAAAACATTACACATGTTAGTCCCATGGCCATAAGTCAAAATTACACATAATCTAATAATTATCTAGTTTACAAATAATTTTGGTTTAGCTGTGTTTCAACATTACTTCAATTGACTTTTCCTATAATGGAAAAATCAAGGGAACAACATATGGCCAAATTAATGATGACCAGAAATTCAGACAGAAATGAATATGACATGTTACATTCTGTTTAGCATGGAATGCAATACATGTATTACTATGTGTTAGGACATGTGCATGTTTAATAACTAGTTCTTATTTTTGTTAAAATGAAATAGTTATGTATAGATGCAAAACAATGCCCCCGGCACATGCAACATGTGCATGTTTAATAACTAGTTCTTATTTTTGTTAAAATGAAATAGTTATGTATAGATGCAAAACAATGCCCCCGGCACATGCAACATGTGCATGTTTAATAACTAGTTCTTATTTTTGTTAAAATGCAATAGTTATGTATAGATGCAAAACAATGCCCCCGGCACATGCAACATTCCCCAGCTACATGTCTCTATTTTCACATGCATTGGGAGAGTTCTCTCATATTCTGCCTAACTCGTACTGTCCATGTTGTTAGAGAATATGTATAAGAGTAGTAGTCCCTCTTTTAGCCATATTGAAATGATTTTTCACTAAAGATGTAGGCAGCAAAACTGATGTGGCACCAGCTCAAATGTCAACACATCGAGTTGTCCTTAAGCATTTGTTTTGTATATATTTGAAGTTTGTAGTTTTCTATACATGAAAAGGTTTTGTAGCATGTGTGCTCATCAATACCCCTTGAATTGTAATAATGTATATTGTATGGGGGTAACTTCAAGAATTTATGTATGTAATTACACAACAGGGTGCACGATGGCTAGGTGATTGCAGCGGCTCCCCCGTTACTCTCTTTTGTATATATTTACCCCGAGGCCAGTCTCGAGATATGCAAAGATGTATGGATATTCATATCCATGTAAGTTTGTGTTGTGTGTTATGCTGTTTAAAGTAAGTCTGTACACAAGTCATACGAGACAGGCTTGAGATGCCTTATTCTGAGAGATTAGTAAAAAATCCTCCTTGTTCTGATCTGTTGGATGTTGTACAATTATTTCACTGCACATTACTCTCTTGTTACTCTCTTCTCTTTTATTGGAATATAGGTTTCACTATAGTACTGTTGGTCACGAATCCGCCCTAGGAAAGGATTTGGTTTGCACACGCGCCCTAGACCCGGACCAACCTTGAAAGGCCGGAAGGAAGAGATGCCTTCCGTGCCAATCTCCGGAGAAGGCCCGCTCCTATACTACACTACTTGGGGTTTTAGATAAGGGAACTGGAAAGAGATTGGAAAATTACAGAAAGAAATGTAAAATGCATAGCAGTAACAGTGGGGAAGAACAAGCAGCACAATCACCCATCTATATTTAAACCAGCAGCTATCAACACGGAGAATGTAACAGAAACTAACACTGCATTTACTTCCCTATGTATCCTTCCTGAGAATTCCAGATCCACTTATCATCCAATGCTTAAATCCAGACAGCAGAATTACAACAATCAGAAAAATAAATGACATTAGCAGAAATAATCACAGAAGGCAGCATACAAAGAAGATACAGAGTCGGAGCCAAGGATTCTTAGTATTGATGCAAAAGTTTGAATACAGCAGCTCTCTAGCAATATGTTCCCCCCCTTTTTACATTACAATGAGCGGCTTTTATAGAGGAATTCAACCCCGTAATCATTAATGTCAAACCCTAAAAACTGTTGGGGCAGCTGAGATTTGACCCCTGTCAGATGACAGAGTATCCATGGAATGTGGCTCACCCATGTCAGCAGTTATGAGGTATGGCTTCGGATGGGCTTTACCATCGAGAATGCTCGTCTCATTAATGCAGTTGGTGAGGAGATTTCCTTGAGCCCAACATCAAAGTTTTGATGGGATGGGTGCCTTAAATTTATACCCACCTTCTCCTTCTATGGAAGCGTGCCCCTCGAAAATAACACCGGTGTCAGAAAAAGTTCCGGAGAAGCTTCGCTGAGAAATTGGCCCGAACTGGCAGTTCGCTGGATTTTTGGCCGACATGGAGCTTTGCTGGCCGACTTGAACTTTTTTTGCCGACATGGAGCTTCGCTGGCCGACGTTGAACTTTTTGGCCGACATGAAGCTTCGCTGGCCAACTTGAGCTTCGGGGCCGAAGTGGAGCTTTTTGGCCGAAGTGAAGCTTTCTGGGCCGTGCCTTAGCCAATTTTTCAAGCCCGAAGTGGGCTTTCGCTGGCTCTGCTTCCGGGGCCATAACTTTTGATCCGCTGACCCGATCGCCTATTATAATATATCGCCGGAAAGCTTGCGAAAAGATCTGCAATGACGAAATATCCAAAGATCATTTCATCCACTTTATCATCCCCGTTTAGGGCCTGCGAAAATGCCAACACCTCTGCATGTGCTTTGCCGATTTAAAGCTCCATACTTAGGCAAAATTTTGTCAAAAAATTTAATGTGGCAAAAATGCCAACATTCCTGGCGGCTCGCGGGGCATTTAGCTTGTCTGAATGCAGAGATCCCAGGCCTTTATCCATTGGGCAACAGAGTCATCCTCGCTGTCCTCTTCTGAGTGCTCACTGGTGGCGGTAAACTCCTCCTCCAACCTCTTTGGGGCCTTTTCTTTCTTATCAGCGCTCCTCTTGCCCATTCTGGCTGTACAATTGCCCAAGCGCTCGATCTGAAAATGACAGCGCCTTATATGGCACTGAACTGCTGTGCCAGGGGATGCTAAAAACGGTACCTGAAAACTGCTATCTCTTTTTTCCTTGGAGCGCTTAAAAAGAAACACACAGAAACTAAACTAAAAACAGGAAACTTTACTTAAGCTCCTAAGCACCACTTAGTGCCCTCGGCACTTTATTTACCAGTCGGGCTATTTACATTATTTACACAAAAGCTTGCGACATGATTGGCATGCCGCCACCACAAAATTAGCGTTGGATGCCTACCCAGTGAATCTGCAGTGTCCGGACCAGATTTGATTGTACTTCAGTTGATCTTTGAAGTCCGGTTGGCCTCCCAAAGTTTGCCAGGTTGCGAACAGGATGCAACGTGGCAGGCTATCATGGATACCAGTACTCATACAGTTAGTGAATAATGTGGCAAAGAGATTTGCCACATGGGAGCCTTCTTTGGGCACTGGTTGCAGTGATGGTTGGAGCCAATACCACCAGTCTTGAGAGTCTACTGGCTGCGGACACTCAAGTACGGGTTCCTCCAAATCCTTGATGCGACAACAAGACTTTTCCGACGATAGGCCTTCTGTCGGGGTCTCCTCAGGATCAACCTCCTATGAGGCATGCTTGTTGGGTCTCGGCCGAGTACTTGCGTGCTATGCTCAGGGATACAAAAAGGGTGCAAAATGGCGCCCTCTTCGCACTCAAAGCTTGCCGTTAGACCCTGCTCCCCTTCTTGGCCCATCTCCTGATGGAAACTGCAAGCAACCATATTATCCATTGTTGGGGCAGTGCTTGCATATTCCCATCGTTGGCCTTGGACGAGATCCACCTCTTGAGCTCCACACAACTGCATTCGAGGTCTCTGCACAGTATGAGGGATCTGCCATGGTGAATATTGCGCAGGATAGACAGGAGCAGGAGCAGCAACTATCGGAGAAAGTGATGGAGTTTCTCCCCACGGTATCTTTCCTGATAGGAGTAGAAGTCGCTCCGCTTGTACTGCTTCCTCAAAGATTTGAGGGAATCTCTGTTCCCCAGATTGCAGTAGGAGGAGGCTTATGTCCGGGTGGAAAGCCCGAACATAGAAGAGGTGGGCCTGGGCGGGTGTCGGCTGGATCTCCCCTGGATTTCTCTTCCAACTCCTGCAAAATCGGACATTGAATTCTGTGATGCTCTCCAGAGGTGCTCTCGTGATGGTGGAGAGGTGCATCAAGAGTTGGAAGGGATCCTGAGAGCCATCAAATGTGTTGACTAGTGCCCCTGCCAAGTCCTCCCATGAGCAGATGCTCTTACGCCCGAGCAGTTTGTACCACTGTAGCGCCCTTCCTTCCAAAGACAGGACCAGAAGTCTGATCACGACGTCTTCGTGGGCTATGCCATGGAGGTTCGCTAGAGCAGCAACATCTTCAAGGTGTTCTCGGGCCATTCCCTTAGTGCCATTGTATTTCGTTAGGGTTTTCAGGGCACTTTTGGGAATCTCATGCCAACTTTGGAGATTCAGAGGGCTAGGATCATCCCAGCTGGGATAGCATACCTTTGCCATTATAGCAGTGGTCTGCAGAAATCACGGTTCTCGCCACTAAGTCGGAGTCGCCAAGTGAACATTCTTTTCTCCGCTTGTGAGGTCAAGGCTGCTCACCAAACCTTGATTCCTTCGGGGTGTCTTCTTTCAGCTTAAAAGGCGCCTATGATCAAGAAATCTGGATCTTCAACTCAGTAGAGTCGCCAGGTGATTTTGCCAGATGAAGGCAAGCCAGAGATTCACCAAACTCGGGCTCCCTTAAAATATGGAGACTGTTCGTCCCACCGGGCGTGCCAGAAACTGTTGGTCACGAATCCGCCCTAGGAAAGGATTTGGTTTGCATACGCGCCCTAGACCCGGACCAACCTTGAAAGGCCGGAAGGAAGAGATGCCTTCCGTGCCAATCTCCGGAGAAGGCCGGCTCCTATACTACACTACTTGGGGTTTTAGATAAGGGAACTGGAAAGAAATTGGGAAATTACAGAAAGAAATGTAAAATGCATAGCAGTAACAGTGGGGAAGAACAAGCAGCACAATCACCCATCTATATTTTAACCAGCAACTATCAACACGGAGAATGTAACGAAAACTAACACTGCATTTACTTCCCTATGTATCCTTCGAGAAAATTCCAGGATTCACTTATCCTCAATGCTTAAATCCAGACAGCAGAATTATAGCAATCAGAATAATAAATGACGTTAGCAGAAATAATCACAGAAGGCAGCATACAAAGAAGATACAGAGTCAGAGCCAAGGATTCTTAGTATTGATGCAAAAGTTTGAATACAACTCTCTAGCAATATGTTCCCCCCCTTTTTTACATTACAATGAGCGGCTTTTATAGAGGGAATTACCCCCGTAATCATTAATGACAAACCCTAAAAATTGTTGGGGCAGCTGAGATTTGACACCTGTCAGGTAACAGAGTACCCATGGAATGTGGCTCACCCATGTCAGCAGTTATGAGGTATGGCTTCGGACGGGCTTTACCGCCGAGAATGCTCGTCTCATTAATGCGGTTGGTGAGGAGATTTCCTTGAGCCCAACATCATCGTTTTGATGGGATGGGTGCCTTAAATTTATACCCACCTTCTCCTTCTATGGAAGCGTGCCCCTCGAAAACAGCACCGGTGTCAAAAAAAGTTTCGGAGAAGCTTCGCTGAGAAATTGGCCCGAACTGGCAGTTCGCTGGATTTTTGGCCGAAGTGGAGCTTTTTGGCCGACTTGAACTTTTTGGCCGACATGAACCTTTTGGCCGACTTGGAGCTTCGCTGGCCGACTTGGACTTTGTTGGCCGACTTGAGCTTCAGGGCCGAAGCGGAGCATTTTGGCCGAAGTGAGCTTCGGGGCCGAAGTGGAGCTTTTTGGCCGAAGTGAGCACTTTGGCCGACGTTGAACTGTTTGGCCGACTTGAAATTTTTTGGCCGACATGGAGCTTTGCTGGCCTACTTGAGCTTCGGGGCCGAAGTGGAGCTTTTTGGCCGAAGTGAGCACTTTGGCCGATGTTGAACTTTTTGGCCGACATGAAGCTTCGCTAGCCGATTTGAACTTCGCCGGCCGACTTGAACTTCAGGGCCGAAGTGGAGCTTTTTGGCCAAAGTGAAGCTTTTTGGGCTGTGCCTTAGCCAATTTTTCAAGCCCGAAGTGGGCTTTCGCTGGCTCTGCTTCCCGGGGCCATAACTTTTGATCCGCTGACCCGATCGCCTATTATAATATATCGCCGAAAATCTTGCGAAAAGATCTGCAATGACGAAATATCCAAAGATCATTTCATCCACTTTATCATCCCCTTTTAGGGCCTGCGAAAATGCCAACACTTATGCATGTGCTTTGCCGATTTAAAGCTCCATACTTAGGCAAAATTTTGTCAAAAAATTTAATGTGGCAAAAATGACAAGTACATTTGACATCATTGTTGTAACAAGTCTAGATCAAAGGATCACAACGACAAAAAACAATGATGACAAGAGTGGATGACCGATGAACCACAATGTGCACATAGACATGGACATAGATAATGATAATAGCCAATAGAGCTAATGCTCAAGTTTGAGTAGATTGCAAAGCAAGCAACAAACAAACATATTGACAATGATGTGCGCACATACACAACGAAGTCTAATAGAGCCCCTTCTACATATGGAAGGAAATATAAGGCTGACCTTCTACAGAGCCCCCTCATGATGAGGGAAGATAGGGTGTGCAAACACCTTTGCCCATCTTTTGGAGACAAAGACACAGAAATCATGACAATGTCGTTTTGATTGTTTGGATGATAACAGAAAGTCTTGTCACTATAAACCCAATGGTGTGGGAGCCTCAAGAGAAGGGAAATCCTCAAAAGGAAGAAAATTTTTCCAACAATAAAATGAGCGTGATATGGAAAGACCAAGTTGGGTTGGAGACATTGTTGCAATAGGCAGAAGAACACAACATTGACTTGACTGACAAAAGAGATGAAGCTCTTTGTAACAAAAGGCGAGACAGAGTGTGAGGAAGGCATGTGCCAATGAAGATCAAGAGGTCAAGCCGACAGAGGTGTCATCAATGAAGAAAGGCATGACAAAGGTGTGCTTGTTGGCAAAGGTGGTTTCAACGGAGGTGTTGTTCGTAACAAAGGCTTGCATGTTGACAAAGATTGTGCCAATAGAGGTGCCTATGATAAAACAACAGGAGTTGAGGTTGTATGTGTCGAAGTCACAAGAGACAAAGGGTGGTTGGCAAGTGGCTGTGATAGAGATTCCAACACAAACACAAGTGCAAGAGTGTGCAATTGATGGTGCATGGGATGGGAGTTTGGCATAGGTGCAAACATAAAGGAGTGTGTCCAAAACTAACAACGATTTATTTGTGATGACATTCATGAATCTTGAGCATTAACATTGGAAGACGCCTCAACACAAAATTCAGACATGCAGTCGATGGAGGAGAGTCGTTAAAGATAGCAAAGGCAATATACATGGAGCAACTTGAGGATAGTACTCAAGCAGCTCAAAACCAAGCAAGAGTAAACGTAAGTCGAACATAACTCATATTGGCTACCATGGGAGGCAAGCAGAAATGCTCAATGTTCCTTAGAGAAAGAAAGGAGGACCCTATTTGTGACATTGGGACTTACATGATTAGTTCAAAAGAAAATAGTTTGAATGATGAGGCAAAGTGGATGCAACTATTTCCTACGACACTCAAAAGCATGGTGATGGACTAGAACTTATACTTAAATCCATTCACCACTTGGGACGATTTGAGGACAGCCTTTGAAAAGGAATTTCGTCTCCTACATGACAATATTAAGATCATTGCATAAGACCATAATACAAAAAAGAAAAAAGACAAGGATGCTATGCCGTACAACTATTGCTTGAAGGAGTTGATCGACAAAATGGAGATCCAGCTAACGGATGGACTGAATCAACAATGGTTTATGGATGGACTTCTTCAAAGGTTTCTAAATAAGATGAAGGTTGTACTGTCAACATAATGCCAGGAAGTTATCAATAGGGCACTTAGCCTCAAAAGTGAGATGAAGACAATGGATGGTGGAAGTTGAAGTTAGCCAAATAACAACTCCAACAATGACAATAATAGCTAGAGAGCACGAGCATCAATTGAGATGCTAAAAAACACATGATCCATATGATTCCTAATATAAGAGATGATAGAAAAGAAAAAGGTAGACATGATGTATGGCACAAAATGTTGAGTAGAGGAACACACCACACCAATTGCTAAAAGCAAAATTACTACAATAATTTATGAAGTGCATGACTATTCATTGTTGGAGTTCTTGTTCAACATCAAGAGCAAGAAGTACCAAATGTTGGAACTTCATAAAGAAGTTGATCCAAATCCTAGCACCTCTAAGGGTGGAGGTGGCACAAGTGGTGATTAGTAAGAAAATTGTCAAGCAAAGAACGACAACCAAATTGGTGCAAAGAATATGTAAATCACATTCAATATGATACAATCAAGAGGCCTATTGTACAATGTCACGAGTGTTAGGAGTATGGACGCTTTGCACGTAATTCAA
The DNA here is from genome assembly GCA_028583015.1 of Wollemia nobilis. Classification (NCBI taxonomy): domain Eukaryota; kingdom Viridiplantae; phylum Streptophyta; class Pinopsida; order Araucariales; family Araucariaceae; genus Wollemia; species Wollemia nobilis. The sequence continues at coordinate 21,606,904 of JAQPPZ010000521.1, forward strand.
CCTATGCCACAAGCCCAAGCATGCAAATGACATGCACATGGTGGGGACTAGGGACCCAACAACCAAGTAGAGAAGAATTTTCCCAAGAGGGAAGGGGGCGAACAGAATGCCAATCTAATTGAAATTGAGGAATCTAACTTGGGAACCAAACATCTTTTGGCAATCACTTGGGCATAAGCATGGAAGAAGACTGAATATCCTAAATTGTCCCTGGAGTGGAAGTGATGGCAAGAAGTCCAAGCAAATGTCGAGAAGGAAAAGACAAAAGAACGCGATGAACAAAGTGACCACAAAAAGGTAGCAACCACACCCACATTTGATGACATCATCACAACGTTTGGCAACTCAACTTTCCTAGTCAAGCATACAAGTCAACGTGGCAACCTTGTTGAAAGCAAAACCTGATCTACATGCCATTGTTGACGAAATGGTCCAAGGTTGAGAGGAAAGGAGAAGAATTGCATGACACCATTGCCAAAGATTGTGGTAAAGGATCGATTCATCAACCTGTCAATCTTGATGATTGATGTCGAGAAGTGGCCAACATTGGTGCATATTGATATACTAGAAAATCATTGACGTATATTATAGTGGATGAAGGCTCAAGTATAAATGCACTAACAAAAAAGCATGGTGAGAATTGGATGCACCAACTCTATGATCACAAAATTTCTAATTGTTGGGAGTAGACTAGTATGACATCAAGATGACAAGTATACCGACAAGACAAAAAGGATCACTATTGCCAAACAAACCTTCATCTTGAACCTCGTAGTAATGACCTTGCAAAAGGCATCCAACAATGCTTTGCTAGGTTGCAATTGGCTAAGAATGGCAAGGGTAGACAATAACTAGGAGAAAGACCACTTGATATTCAAGAAGGGACACCATAAACACATCATCAACCAAAGAAGTCAATCAGTAAGTGTAGATCTTGCATCCTCAAAAGAGTTGGACATCTCTATATTCGTTTAAAAGATGCAAGGAAAAGTTATCATGGAGCCAAACATTGATGGTGTCCTCAAACTTGAGTGCATGAAGGACGAGGAATACTTTCACAATGGTCTCCTCCATTAATAGATTGAGGACAACGAAGTTTTTCATCCAAGATACCTTTGGTTGGATGTTGAAGAGACAGATAATTCAAACGTGTCCTCATGCATCTAGACAGTCCATGGACTCCTTTGAAGGAGTCAATTTATGAGGTGGCTGAATATATCTGTACCAATGATGTAGAATCACCTAAAAATGACACCATAGGAAGCATAAAAGAATTTAAGGACTATATGTTGTGGTAGTTGGAGCAAGGAATGACAACTGGAGGTGCAAACCAGCCAATACTAGAGCAACAAATGGTGATCGAGCAAGAGGAGTTGATTCTCAATTACCTAATCCAATGAAAACAATCTACCCCTGTGCGGTTTCTTGAAGGAATGGATATTTGCCCTCTTTGGTGCATATGCTATGACTTGCTAGAACACACCACCAATACACCCGATACAAGAAGCAAAACAATACAATTTAGCACATGACTAGAAGTCCACATGATGCATCAAGAGATGGATGAATTGCAGGACAAGCGATAGAGTGATGTACAACAAGAATATGATGGATTTGGTGAGTTGGTCACATTTCCTAAAGAGAAAAGTCTCCAAAGCATGATGGATGGGTTGCAAGTAGGACACAAAGTTGAGGATACTAAGGGATCCAACAATAGTCCAGAACAACCAAGATATGCCACAAACCATAACAACATACCGATAGATGAAATAAGGTGGAAAATCATTAAAACAAAGATTCCCACACAAGTTCCAAGGACTCCATTGATAGAAATAGATGAAAAAAAAGGCACTAATTGATAAAGTACGACGTGTAATTTTTTATATATTTTAAAATCTATAGGTCCAACACGAGTTCTAGGGATTCCACCTTGCAATGTTGCAATTGAATACATAGATCCAAACAATTCTTGTGACACAAAACATAGGCAAGGTCAACCAACACCAAGGTGGGGTGACGAGACCCATAACATAAATAGATGTAATTGTTTTTATAATGGTTATAAGTTATAACAATCCGCCAACAAACATAAAAGAATTTAAAAGTTGGTAATGACTTTAGCCGTGGGATAAGATGAAGCAACCTAATCCATCACCTAAGTTGCAGCATGGAGTAAAGGAAAATTGAAATGTCGTACATGGAGAGTGAAGTAATAAAGGACGGAATTAAATTTCCAATATGTCAATGACATAAATTATGCCCAAATTTGACTAAGTGAGAGGAGATATCTATAAAATCCCCAACTTAAGTATTCACTTGTAGCAGTAGCAAAATCAAAACCTTTGCAATCATTCCACGTCATTCATTCATGGTCATTTGCATCATTTTGAATGATGAGGAGGAAGAGTAAACTATGAACAAAGGTTTGTAGACTAGTTCCTTGGGATAGAGAAGCACACCGATGAAGCAAAGAAACATGTCGATTGAGTGGAGAAGCACATAGTCCAAGCAAAGCAGCATACTATTTGAAAAGCAATGAATGTCAAACACATCGCTTGAGAAGAAATGGTTGCCATTGTCAACATTAGAGCAACTTGGCAACACGAAAAGGACGCCAACACAAAGAAAACAAGTGTGGCAAGCGTGTCCTTGCAAAGGAGTTGTATGTCCTATCACATTGTTATGAACCTCAATTCATATTAACAAAAATTATTCACCATTTATGCAGAAATATTAAAACATCCATCCATCCACCATTAATCATGCACAATAACAATCCACAAAAATAGACACAGATATAGAAATACCCTTGAGGTAGGGCAACACCAATAATATTCCTTAAGAAAATCACTCTAGATCCACTCCACGAGCCAAGATCGTTACAAAGAATACTTGATATCACTTGCTTCCTTACAAATGACAATATCCCTTCTTTATATACCCATCCTCCTAAACCCTTGTCCCACTCATTATTATAATAAAATATTATAGTATAATCAACTTTGGGTTATATATAATATTATATTCCCATATTCCTCTCCCTAGGTATCTTACACATAAGGAGTCGAACTGCAAGAGAAAACATTTAGGGTGCCATTTTGTTAGGATAAGTAATTTATTGCATTATTATTATTGCCACATCTCACGAGAGGTGAGTTGAGTTGTAAACAATTGGATAGATCTTTGATTGTTACGATCATTGATCGTAATGCCTATTGCATTTATTTAATAGGTAATGTGGAATCAACAAAGATATGCTAATTTCCTACAATGGTATTAGAGCACCTTGAATGTCGCATTTCAAAAGTGTTGGATGATTTTTTTGTAATCCCATATTGGATAGAATGTGACATAACTAAATTGCTTTGCACACAACTCCCCATGCAGTGCAATATTCTGCCTTTGTGGATGATAAGGCTACCGCCTATTGTTTCTTGTTGTGCCACAAGATAGGTCCAGATCTTAGATGAAACACATCCAAACATTGATTTTCTATCATCTAGAGATCCAACATAATCAAAGTCTGTGTATCCTTGTGAGAAGAATTTATCATTTTTCTTATATTCCAGGCCATATTTTGTTGTACCATAGACATAATGCAGTACCCTCTTTGTTGCTTTCCAATGACTTTAGGATCCTGCATGAATCTTGAAAGATAACTTATAACAAAACTGATGTCAGGCCTGGTGTTTGTCAGGTATATGAGACTCCCAATCAATTGAAAGGCCGAAGTGTGCTAGATACCTGAGGATACTTGTCATATCCGGACAGTTTTAACTTTGGCTCCATTGGTGTTGGCTTAGGCTTAGAGTCTATCATCCAATATTTTTCCAGTGGTGTCTTGGCATATTTTGTCTGTGAGATCACAATGTGATTCTTCCTCTACCAAACCTCCAAGCCAAGACAATACTGCAGAAGTCCCCGATCTATCATTTCAAAAGACTTTTTCAAGTCATTTTTTACAGCATCCACCAATTCATTTGTACCATAGTTACAAAAACCCCAATTTAATCCTAATCCGATCCGATTTTTTTCCAATTCAACAAGGTTGCCAATTCAAATCGCATCAAAATCTCGATTTTTCAAAAATAGGCAATTTTTGCTGGTTTTTGCCAAAAAATTATGATATGCATGAATAAAGTTTTTTTCAATGAAAATTTGCATTTTCTTCAAGGTTTTTTATTGCAGATTTTTTGCCAATTTTACTATATTTCTTTGCCACTTCCCGATTTTTCCCAATTCTTTTTCCATGACGATTCCAATCTGATTCCGATTTTTTCAACTATGATTTTAACTGCCTATAATGATCAAATCATCAACATATAACACAAGTATCACTATCTCAAATGCAAGATAGAGATTTGCATCTGAAGAACTTTTGATGAATCCATGTTGCAATAGGTGTTCATAAATTTTGATATACCAAGCTCTAGGAGCCTGCTTCAAACCATACAAGAACTTGATAAGCCTACACACCTTCCTTTACTTTTCCTTGAGTCTTTCGTTCTTGTGCACCCTATTGATCCTTTTGCTTCTGGGTTGGGTTGAACTTCACTTTTACCCTTGTTGGAGTAGCGTCTCCTTTTGCCCTTTTCAATGTACCACCTTTCTCTGTTCTAGGTGTACTCTTTGTTTCTCTTTCAAAGAAAATATCCCCTTTTGTCCCTTTCTCGTTGGGGTTACATTGGTCCCAAATTATAGAGAAAGTTTGATCTTGATGTTTATCTATAGGAGTATCGACGATATCAAGCTCGAAATACATAATTCTTTATGCGAGCATTTTCTCCCAACTCCATTTGCGTTTCTCTAGGACCTTAAAAAGCATGGAGTTGACTTTCACATCTAGGTCAAGACCAATTCTGACCCTCGTAAAGAAAGCATGCCATTTTGGGGGCACTTTATACATTTTTCTAGTTCATCCTTGCATGCCCTTTGAGTTTTGATTCTGGACCTCGTGAGTTCTTCGTCTAGGTTTCTCTCGGCCTCCAAGTCTTGCTTCCTTTTGTGAGTGTAGTTTTTGTTGACCTTACAACTTGCCAATTTCTGCCTGAAAACTGTATCTTGGTCATAAGTCCAGAAGTCAAACATTTGCTTCAATCCCAACTATGTTAGCCTTGTTTCCACTTGCAGATTACAATTTTTATGCTCTGCCTTGATTAATAGATACTTTCCTTGTACTTTGTACATAGTGGCTTTTACTTATTTTCTAAAAAGCTTCAAATCAACACAGTCAAGCTATCGAACCACCTCAAGGCTGCAGATATAATCAAATACATAGATTGGTAACTCAAACGGTTGTCCTAAGTATCCATATATCCAAACAAAAGAATTGTATCTCCCCAAGTAGAAATCGCCCAATGGTCTCTCCCCTTGGGGTCTAAGCAAAGCCCTAGCAAATCTTGATATCCTAGCACTACCCCTTCCCATTCCTGCACTATGGAGGTGTATATTTTGTTCTAAAAATTGTAGCAATCTAGATCTCCGCTCCTAGTAGGAACATTGGTCCAATCTTACACTATTTGTGGCCTACCTTCCTTGACAAACTAGTTTAGTTGAAGATCCTAGAACCATTCCCTTTTTTGGTGTATTTTGTAGACAGGCAAATTGATAAGTCCATATTGGCTGAACCAGTTTTGGTATTATGTGCTAATTTGTAAGTGTACGCAAAAGTGTTTGACGAAATGTGCGTGCAAATATTTAATAATGTTGTAAAGTGCAATTTAATATTGTACGTAATAATAAAGTCATGTAAGTCAATTATGTCGGCTAAATTAGAATTATAAGGTATTTTGTCCTATAGTGGAAATGACATGTAAATGCAAAGCAAATGCAAATGAAATGTAATTTGAGGGTAGTTACAAGGTAGTTGGAGGACATAACCACTTTGTGGGTGTATAAATAAGCCCCCCCTCATTCATTCAAGTTGTTCGTTCACCCATAGAAGATGTGCAGACAGTAAGGAGATAATGCAGGGTGATTGATGCAGCCATGGAGATTAATCAGCCTAGGGTTTGCAGGCTGTATTGTAATGCTGAAACTGTAATGTTGTATCATACATGCCATTGTTAATATAAAACTGCTGTATTTACTGTATCTACCATTGCTGCTGTATTTTTGTCATTGTTGTTGTTGTTATTGCTATTGCAGATTTCTGTGTATTATTATTGCTATACTACCATAACTGCAGACCTGTAAATTATTTAAGTGGAAATGGAATTGTTGTGAGCATGTGAAATTTCATTTCTACATATTTTACCAAAACAGGTGGGATAAGTATCCAAAGGTGAACAATTCATGGAAATTCTCCAACTGAGCTCTTAGTTGTTGTGCAATATTCTTCATGCAATCTATAGTATAAGGTCAAACAAAGTATTCTTGGACCATGCTAGGACAGCTACATGATCCTATCACGCCCTTCTGTCACCATATTGCCCCAGTAGCATAGCCATCCCAGACATGACCATTTTTGCGTTGATCTAAAACTAACCAATCCTTAATGGGAATTTGAAGTTTGTGGCCTATTCAGGTTTTTCCAGTTGTGTCTTCAAAAAATAACCCATCTTTCCCTTCCATAACTTTTGTAGAATACTGAATTTGATATGGTGTTGAAAGCCTTCCATTCTCCATCTCTGGCTTTGGCACACATCATCTCCCTGATGCTCTCTGTGGAAATATGAATTGGTGCCTCACACTTATCTCTTGGGATTCAAATCATCTTATTTTCACATACCTCTAGGCATAAAATTTTATAATCTCTACGCACTCCCACACTTGAGGCACTAGTAATTTTAGCAATCTAGAGGTCCACACTCTGCTAATAGCCAAGTAATTTGTTTACTAACCAAATTTATATCATCTGACAGCCTATTCCCTAACAACCCTAGGAGGAAACTGACACATTCACAGACACTGAAGTACACAACATGATACATGACCTTATGGAGTTTTCCTATCAGCTCTCTATTTTCGCCAAAATTCGTCTTTTTTTTTTGCTCTCCTGAGGATGACTTGCCTGCGGTGGCCTGTACTCTTCATCTCTGTCACCAATCTCTAATTATATTTTTTCCACCTCTGACATACTTTCTAGCGCCTTTTCAATATCTTCGACCAAGAAGTCATCACTTGTCATAGTGTCCATATGGCAACACAGGATTTTTTAACCAACGAGATATACTTCGACAGATCGAACAAGTTCACCAGTGAAGCAAGGTGCACAAATGCGAGAGGGAAGCTCGACAAGTAGGGTGCTCTGCGAACAAGGCACTTGCTCCGTTGTGCACCTTAGAGAATTTCTACCCCAAAGATGGTTGCTCTAAATGGCTGAAACCCTCATGCTGCTAAAACAAACTTCTAGAAGTCCTCTTCCAAAAATAAAATTATGGGTTGAGTTATTTTTGTGTGTACTCAAATGGGTCCCTCACGAAATCAAAATCCGTTGGGCAGATTGTTGGTGGCAGAAAGAACATCCCCAAACCCTCATGCTGCTAAAAACTGCACCATGAACGTTGTTCTTGAAATTTGAAGCCATGTGTCATATCTCTTCCCCTTGTGCTCAAATGGGTCTTTCACGGAATCTGAATCCATTAAGTGGATTGATGGCAACAAAATAACTTTGCAAAACCCTCAAGTTGTAGAAAATTGCAATATGGATGTTGTTTTCGAAATCTAAAACTGTCCATTGTATCCTTCTCCCTTGTGCTCAAATGTGTCTTTCACGGAATTTGAATCCGTTGAGCGGATTGATGGCAGCAAAAGAACTAAGCGAAAATGGCAGCCCTTGGAGGATGAAAGTAAAAGTGAAAGTGATTTCTGAAATTCATTTTACCCCCTTTATAGTTAGTGGCACTTTTGTTTTCTTTTTTTTTTCTTTTCCTTTCTTTTTCTTTTTTTTTTCTTTTTTTGAAGAAAGGAAAAAAACGGAGACTAGAAACGGATTTGATGGAGGGGACATCAAATGTCCCAATCTAGGATTTTCACTCAAATGAGATTTTTTTAGGGGGGAGGGGACCCCGAGCTCCGCAGTATGGGGCACTCAATAATTTTTTTTTGAATGAGGCCATGAATCACTTGTCTTAAATTTGGTGGTGGCTATTCTCGTCAAGCGGGTCGCTTCCATTGACCGACTCTGAAAGGTAGCTACCTTTCCTCTTGACACTAATGTTCCAACTCTGAATCTTCCAACACCTATGCAAACAATGTCAGATTAACTACATACTGCCAAGTAGTCTTCTCCAACTTGGAACTTCATAGATGCCATCTCATGAACAATATACCCCCCATCAAAGGAGTGTGCAAATCTGAAAACAAAAAACAAAGTCTTGGAAGCTAGGGCTGCATTTGCCCATTTGATCTCTCCTCGATCTGAAGCTTGATACCAGACGTCTAGAGAAGAATATTCCCTTTCAACCCCGAAGTGGTTGGCAGCAAGGGTGGATGCATGAACTCCTATGATCGTTTCCTTACTCCCTGTCTCATCCTATGGTGGGCTTTGGTATCCGAAGCTAGTCCAAACCTTTGTTCCCGTGTGATCAAATAACAGATTGTTATTCAGCAGTAGCAATCCCTCTTGATGTTCTTCAAAAAACCCGTTATTGTTCTCCATAGCGCCGAATTGTTGAAATGTGAGCCCTATCTCAATCTTACTCCCCAAAATCGTGGGAAACCATATCATTCTTAGAATCACGATTTCCCTACTGCTTAGCACAATTCCCTCACATTAACTCTCTTTGGCACCTCTTGGGACCTGCAGAAGTATCCATACCTATTGCTCAAACAATGTTTGTATCCAGGGTAGAACTGCATGTTTCATACTCTGGAGGAAAATTTGTTTCCATTTCTGCTACAGGCTCTTCCTCTTCTAATGAAAACACGCATGCCATGTACTCTGCTTCAACCTCTGAATCTCTAAATCTTCAGGTTCTCTCTCTAATTCACAAGATGTTTTGCTGATTTGGTAGCCTTCTTCTGGGATTTCTTCTTTGAGTAAGGGAAACACTTCCACCAATGGGGACTCGTCCGATGACTCTTCCAGTCTCTCTCGTTTTCCTTCCTTTTGTATCATTTCAATAGTGCCCAGTATATCAATCTCATGTTCTGGTTGTGGATTCGCCTCCATCACTTCTACAAATTCTCTTCTATCCAAGAGGACAAATACTTCACACTCCTCTATCAATTCTAATCCTTGTTCAGAATCTTCATTTACTATCTTAGGTTCTATCACTAGTGAAGGGGGGGCATGACTCTTGATGCTCGTGTGGGGAATCTCCAGTAGGAATTATCAACACATCACAGCGGATGGACAATTTCCACCCATTGAGAATGTTTTAGGTGTCATATGGACTTGTATTGTGTAGCCTTAGATACAAACACTTGATTCATCGCTGGTTGGTTCATCATGGGTTGACAAGTCATTGGTTGACTGAACATTGTGGGCTGATTCACCATATAGTTTTGTGCCTAATCAGTCATCTAAAAATTTTCCTGTTGTGGTACCGACCAGTTCCTTTGATCAACCATCTGAAAATCTCCCTGTTGAGGAATCAACATGTTCCCTTCATCGAGTTCATACTCCTATGTATAGAGTGACTAAAGAGCTGAAACCATATGCTTGAGTTCATTTAGCTATGTTTGCAATTCTTGTTGTTCTTGAGGGATTGGTTGACACTAGGGATTTTGAGGAAACAGTGGATATTGGGGCAACTGTTGTGGGGAAGGGTGTTGGATCTGTAGGGTGGGTGTTTGGGTTGTATGGGTAGGGTACCCTTGCTGAGTGAATGTTGCAAGGTTTTGTTGGTGAATGAATGGGTATGGTTGAGGTACCTGCCCATATTGTACAAGTTGGCCATACTATCCCTGTTCATGTGACACTTGGTATATAGGTGGTCCTATAGGGGCATAAGCAAGTTGTTGAAGGATTTGATGATTTGGTAACTAGGACATCCTTGACATTATTTGGGTGTTTTGATATTCATGAACAAAAGGGAAGAAACCTCTAAAATCACACCGATGAACAAGAATGAAAAGCAAGGCACACTATTCGAAGCGAGAAACATATGGGGTGCTGCTGAGCAGGGCTCTGTGGGAGCAAGGTCTCGTTCGTGCCCACTACTGCCTTTGCTTGTTGTCGCTTTCGTCCTTTCTAGAAAAAGCAAGATTCACAAATTGCAATTTAGCTATGATTCTAGATCAAAAATGGAGTCGCCATTTGCATGAAAAATTACAAAGCATGAAATCTGAAACAAAAAACAACTCATAAATTTTAATGCAAAAATATTTGTGGGTTTCGTGCGTGTTAGTGTAACACACAACCCTTTTCGCAGATCTGAAAGGATATGAAGTACACTTGTGTAGATCTACAAAATTGTGTGGGTGGGGTAAGATCAATTTCATGTTGAAATTATACTTGTGGGTCCCACCGGGCATGCCAGAACTATTGAACATGGAAATCGGCAAGTATGATTCATGCCCGTGATTGCAATTTAACAAATGGATGGGGAAGTTTCTACTATTATACCCAACCTTCGGATCTTAGGCCGACTCCATTTTACCTTCTATCTAATGCTGAAAATAAAGAAAGCAACTGATCTAAAACATTCAAAAAACAAACAATCAAACTAATCTAGAAAATGTAGAAAATAAACCTAATATACATTGTTCAAGGAGTAAGGGCGAGAGAAAGAAATTGCAAAATACAGCCAAAGAAGGGTGAGGTTTGGATCTCATGTAGTTAGCATTTTCAACAGAAACCAAATAACTTCATCACATAAGATCTTTGAATACCTGCAACAACAATCAAAGAGGACTAACAGGGGAAAGGAGGGTAGAGCCACTAATTTCACACATTCATCAAGCAAAAGGTCAAAGACACAATCAAATATAAATGCCATGCACAATTCTTTATTGATTTTGCAATATGAGTGTTTTTACAATCTTACTTTGAAGAGTAGCTCTAGTATTGCTTCAAAGGCCAAAAGACCCTTACAATGAGTGTTCGTCTCTTATTTATACTTAAACCCATTGCCATGAAATGGACTACATACAATATACCTCAATGATAATTACGAGATGATTACATCATCCTTACCCTATTGCTAAAAATAGAGATGAAGCGAGGTGCTTTTTTCCCAAAGCGCCCAATGTACATTGATGATAATTACGAGATGATTACAGCATCCTTACCCTATTGCTAAAAATAGAGACGAAGTGAGGTGCTCACTGGGAATAGAGCGCCTCGCTTCGTCTCTATTTTTAGAAACAGGGTAAGGATGATGTAATCACCTCAAATTATCGTTGGGGTACATTGTGTGTTGATTGTTGTTGTACGTATTCGAAGATCTTATGCGATAAAGTTATTTGGATTCTGCTGAAAATGCCAACTACACCCAATCCAAACCTCACTACGCCCTCAATTTTATTTTGCATTTTCTTTCTCTTTCACTCTTACTCCCTAAACAAAGTAGATTAGATTTGTTTCCTACAACTTCTAGACTAGTTTGTTTGTTCATGTTTTGCATGTTTTAGATCAGTTGCTTTCTTTATTTTCAGCATTAGATAGAAGGCAAAAGGGAACCAGACTGAGATTTAAAGGTTAGGGAGAGTAGAAATCTCCCCATCCATTTGAACTATGGTCATGAGCGCAAATCGCACTTGTCAATTTCCATGTTCAACAATACCTACAAGGGATTAGGGATGAGATAAAATATGATTAGGCCTTGCATTTGTCAAAATGGGTGCAAGTGTTTTTGTAGTGAAGCACAAAGAACTTCTCAATGTCCTTTTGCACCATTGCCTTAGTGTATTAGATGTGGCACAAAATTAAGTGCATGTAATAAAGTGGGGATGCTCTCTTGAGAACACTTCAGAGTCCAAGGACACCTAGGGTGTTCTATTAGGTGGTCACCGCATCCACTTTGCAACACTAGAAAACACACGTAGGAGGTGGTAGTAGCAATTTAGGAGAAGTAGGTAAATTGTGTCGAAAGGTGAAGAAGCCACAGAGAGAGTCATCTATGGAAGATCTTTCCTAGGACAAGGAGGAGAATGGGATGAACAATGATGATAACAATGTCGAGCCAAGCAGACCCTACAACAACCACATCGCTTAGGGACTATCATTCCCCATTCCTTTCCCCTGTAAGAAGTTGATAATCATCAACATAAAGAGATGGTCACAGACGCAACAATGCTAGATCAATAGAGTTGGATTAGGCCCAAACGATGGAAGTCAACACATTAGACGAATTGACATCCCCTTTGTAGTAGTCATAGAGGTATGTAGGGGTACCCAGTCCTTTTATGATGACTCTTGATGTTTAAGGAGCATATGCAGCATATAGAGTAGTCTGTACCAAACACACTATAAGGAGAACACGAGTTAGATTTATAGGCAAAACCAAAACCTAAGTCTCACCTGAAAGTCGATGATAAGTAACAACCTTTGAAAAAGCACACATGCAAAAGAAAGATCATTGCTACAATAGATGGTACATTCCTAGGAGACCAAACTCAGACCATAGACAAGGGCAAGACAAAGATAGCTTTGCCTTTGTACAAATGGATTGTGAACTTACTTGTGGCTAGTTAGGATGTGTCAAGAGGCACATAGGAAAGACAAATAGCTAGGTTCTTCACTCAACTTAGAGACTTTATTACCTACATGCAAATATTTTTGTGACATAGGAGCATCCAGGTTAAAAAAAAAAAAAAATTATTTCCAGCTGCCAAGAGAAGAGGAAGGGGCATGACTTTTAGCCTTCCATATCCCACCTTCATTCCCATTGTTGGAAAAACATAAATTGGATGTATGGCTGCATTTCCAGTTAACCTGGTAAAAGAAGCAATTTAATGAAATATTGAGTTTTGTAATTCGTTGTTCATTTTTTGGTTGTGTGAATTTGTTGTGAGACATTAAAGCTGCTAGAAGAGGCTATCTTTCATTAGACACCCTCATCTAGACTACATCAAATGGTATTAGAGCTATACTAGGCAATGGCGATTGACACTGGAACCACTAAAGACACAGAGCTACCAAAACCATAATTGAGTATCAAAGTGCTGCAACAACATAGAACATGAACACGATGGGGCGAATGCTCGAGCAAGGGCAGTTTGGGACATAGGAGATGACTGCATAGGATTGCTTGTAGAGACCATTACGAGGTTTTGTTTTTCTTATAGCTTACTGGATCATGGGTGCCACAAGGTCATCCACCAAAACTTTGTGCATTGATTTCTGCAAAACAAAAAAGGGTGCAAGCAGGAGCACCGACATATTTTGCGAGAATCCTAGTTTGGCGAAACAATGCAGTGTGACGCCAAATCCGGAGGTTATTAGAATGCTAGGCATTCTCTCAAAACAAAAGGAGGCAAGGGTTGGGGTGAAAATTTACTAGAGTGATCCGAGGGAGAAGACGACCTCAAAATTCCTGCGTGGAGGTTTGCTTTGCAGTGGATGTAAATTTTTCCAAGCTCGAATTGGCAAAATAACCCTCGCAAATTTCAAAATTTTCTAGCGAGACAAAGGGTTTGGTTTTGGAAATAGATATCTCTGAAGGCACTTGTAGTTTCTGGGGGTTCTGTAAGGAATATTTGCGAGGATCCTGAGATATTTTGGGTCGCCATTGTTTGCTAAAGCGGAGATTATGGTGTTGTTGCTTTGGCTTCTATTGAAGTGGCAAAGTGGTTGCCAACTTTTGGATGTGAAGTATGGAAGCTTTGTGAATTATCATAGTTATTTTAAATGTAGTTTTCTTTTGTGTTCAACACTTGGTTTGTGTCCTCCTGAAGAAGGGTTTAACAAATAAAAAGAGTGTTAAAAATAATAATAAATAAATGGGAAAGGTAAAGATGTAGAAGCCTTTGGCAAACCAGGGTTTCCTGATTGGATATGGGAAGAATGCTCTGGTGATGACTCGGGAGGAATTGGCGGCACGACTGAATGGAGAAGCCGCAAACAATGACAACATTGACAATGAGGATAAGATAACCAATTTGCAAAGGCTCAACCAGGTTTTGGTTAAAGAAATTAAGAGCCTAAGAGAAGAAAATGGTGCTCTTTTGAAGAAAGAAAAGGAGTTCCAAGATTATGAGACAAAGTTGAAGGATTATGAGACAAAGTTGAAGGAAGAGATGGCAATGTTGAGAGAAGTTGTAAAACAAGTAGAGGCAGAGGTGAAAACAAGCAAGAGAATGAGAATGGGGAAGAGGCGGTTGGCCCAGGTCACTAGCAATAGTGATGATGAAGACGACAGTGCGACGATTCCCACTTCCATTTCAAAATCACCCTCGAGTGGCACTACAGATAAAGAGAAAGAGAGAAAATGAAGGATAAAGAGACAGGATAGGAAGAGCCTGAAAATAATGAGTGAAATGTGCGAAGGAGGACCACTGTAACACCATTAAGTATACATGAAGATGAGCATCATGACATCATCGATTATTGTGATGGTTGTGACAAAGGCCATGTTGTTGAACATAGTGGTGATGATGAGATTGGTTGCTTTGAAAGGTGCGCTAAAGGTATTGGCTTAAAGTTAATGAAACAAATGGGATATAATGGCAAAGGATTGGGAAGGAATGGATAAGGCATAAGAAATCCCATAAAGCCAAACATAAGAAATCCCATAAGGCCTTGGTTATGTTGGTCAAACAGAAAGTGGCGACACCAAGTTTGTGAAAGGAGAAGCCTATGCAGAGGATGAAATATTTTGTTGTAGTCATTGTGGATGATTAGGACATGTGACAACTAAGTGTTGGGATTTGCATCCATGTGAGATTTGTGGTGGAAATAATCACCCTAAGAAATATTGTTGGCACAAAGATAAAATGGCCAACAAAATACATGTTGATTGTGGTTGGATGGATGTGATGGAATGGGACAAAGTGAAAGAAATATTGAGTGGATTCTACAAGAGAAGGTTTTGTTCTCAAAAGAAAGCAAGGATAAGATGGAAAAAGTGGCATTGTGAAGAGAGCAAGGCTAAAATGGTGATAACTTTGAAGAGCAATTCATGTTCAGGAGCAGGAGCTCATGAAGCATTTCTCTTATCCGGAGTATATGATGCAGGAGCATCTGGGTAAAAAATATTTTCTTTCTAGATGCCAAGAGATGAGGAAGGGGCATGAATTTTAGCCTTTCATATCCCACCTTTGTTCCCATTGTTAGAAAAGCTTAAATTGGATGTATGGCTGCATTTCCAGTTAACCCAAAAAAAGAAGCAATTTAATGAAATATTGAGTTTTGTAATTCATTGCTGTTCATTTTGTGGTTGTGTAAAGTTATTGTGAGGCATTCAGGCTGCTAGAAGAGGCTGTCTTTCATTAGACCCCCTCATCTAGACTGCACCATTTTGACAAGTCCCTATCACCGAGTGGGGCTTGCAGGCAATGAGACATGAGATTGGGAAGTCGTATAACTAGTACAGAGCAGATTGGAAGAAACAGAGAGGATTTCATAGATCTTTCATCTTTGTGCTAGGATCAAGAGACAAATATATTGTTGCACCTGCACGAGTTGCCACTACACACAGTGGTTCTTTACAGAAAGCTGCCTGTATTGTCGTTCAAATGCCACCTAAAATAATTAAATATGTAGCAATGGAGCAACTTGATGTGTCATTTTGGCAACCAAACTATTTCATGCATTTCTCCAGCTTTGCATGGCTAGCACTTGGATACAGAAAGAATTTTTCAAATTGGTGCATCAGCTAGCTCCCTAAGGGACAACATGCTTAGTGTCTCAAGGAGAATATGCTTCTTCCAAAAGATCAAGTCAAAACAGTGGCAACTCAACAAAGAGAAGAGCTAGATATTGTACATCACCAGCATGACGAACAGCTACAGGAGAGGGATCAATGGATTGCTGATCTAGAATCCAGGCTAAGCACGACTGAAGCACACTTGACTGCTACTTTTCAGCAACAAAAAGGGTTACAACAGCAATTTGACTAAGCTGGTAAGTAGTGGATCAAGCATAATGATTGTGGCAGGAGGGTGCCAAAACTGTATGAGGCCCTTGAACAATATTCACAGCTACCTGCTCTTGATTCACAAACTGCCCACACAGGAGTTCTAGTGACCTCTGTTACGAAAATCGGCAAAAAATAGCCGGAATCGCGAGTCATTTGCGAAACGAGTCACTCGGCAAACTATAGTGATGCAGGCCACTCATTCGCAATTTATTGCCGATTTTTTCAAAAAAACGGCCGTAGCCGCGTGCGTAGAGGTTGCAGTCGATAAATAGAAAAAAGCAATAGTGTTTTATAAAACACTCAGACAAAAAAACTCTCTCCTATTTTGCTACCAACTGGACCAACTATGCCAAGGCATCCTAGGAACGCGAGCGATTGCGGTGTGAAGGAATCCGTCAGCCAACAACATTTAGATAGAAGATTCATTCAAGGTTAGAATTATTTTTAAAAATCTTTTTTTTTTTTTTAAATTAGATTAGAGCTGTTCGAAATTAGGTTAGGGTTGTTCTCAAATTTAAAACCCAAAACCCTAGTCTAGGGTTTTGGGTTTAGGATTTTTTTTCCTCCTTTTAAATAGATACAAAATTGATATATGCAAGCCAAATTATTAGCTAGCTGCTATCCTATCAATATTTTTTAAACATTAGTGGGCTCCCTTCACTAGGACTTCCGTTCCGCCGCCGAATTACTCTGCTTCCCCTGCTCTAGCACCGCCCCGGTCCCACTGGGTACAGTTAGGATGGTACTTTACGTAAGCTATGTAATTGTCTTGACATTTGTACTTTACGTAAGCTATGTAATTGTCTTGACATTTGTACTTTACGTAAGCTATGTAAGTGCGCTCCTGCTGGCTTCTACTGACTGCAAATGCGGCTGCCTGCTTAACCAACAGTTCTTTTTGGTTCTTGAGTTGGTCTATCTCTTCTGCCGTTGCTTGCAATTTCAGATTCTTGTCTACCAACTCAGCTTGTAAACTTGCATTGACCTCCTTCATCCCTTCGTGAACTTTTTCCATGCGTTCCATGCCCTCAGCTAAGAGTTTATCCTTTTCCAACAGAGCTTGTGTAACTTCTTGCTCCATGATGTCCTTAGCTGTACTAATGTGTTTGATTCCCTCACCCAGCCACTGCAACAAGTGTGCGAGGAAATTCAACTGTGTATACATTGGCAATAGTTCTGGCACCACTTCCACTTGTGTGCCGTGCTCCGTAGCCCGTGGTGGATTCTTGCCTTGGCCGCAAACATAAATCTGTTCAGTCTCACAATAAAGACTTGGTGTTCTGTCTGGTAATTCGGCTATATCTTCCATTGTTTGCACTCGGCCTGTAGGTAGTGACCAGGGTTGCCTTGCATAAATTTTGGAAATATCTCTTCGCCAAGGTCCCCGAACTGCCCACTGAACCAATTGGTCAAGTTCTTCTTCCACCATGCCTTGCCATTTCTTCCATTGGCCCATACAGGTGCTACTGAACTATAAAATCAAACTCTGCATCACTTGTGCCAATTTCTCGAAACAACGTGCTGCGTTCTCATCCATTTCATCTAAGGGATCCATAAAATTCGGTAACTTAAGGAGAATCTCCTGGGACCAAGCATCGATCTGTTCAGTCTCTTGTGCCTTTGATTTACCTTTATCTTGCCGGCGAACATATGGGCTTCCCGTAGCCTCGTCCCACGGTTCCACTATCCTCTTCGTCCCGTTCTTCGTTTTTCTCTAGGTCTACCCATTCCGGTGACTCGTTCTTTTCCATCCTTAGTGCTACCTATACCCGGAATCTCTGTTGGTGTTTCCTTTGTGGGCTCTTTTGTTCCTTTCTCCCACTGTTCAGAATCGCTGGCTGAAGTTCCACTCCGTAACTACTACTTATTCCTGCAGCCTTTCCCGGTCGCTGCTATCTTTTCCGCTGTAGCGAACATCTCCTCAATGGAAAATGTGCTCAATGTATCTGCCAATGTTGTCGGTCTTGCCACCGGTTTCTCGATACATCAGTGAACCCATACGCACTATGTGCTCTTCTCGCAACAATCCTCTCCTCTCGTTCCTACCGGATTAGCCGAACTTGTTCCACTGCCGGATCCTCGCCTTGTAGCCGCCGTGGAAAACTCGGGTTCTTCTCGTTGGCTGCAGCTCCCGAGTACGAGCTACTTCCAGATTCTTTGCTATCTTCCGTAATGCTTCCTGCGAGAGATTCTGTGGAGGCACATCGAATCGCCCTTCTTCTTTTGTCCGGGTTCATCCGGAGATTGAGCCTCGTTTTTGTTTCTGTACCTCCGACTCCCGAGTCGGTGTGGCTCCCTTATCCTCCCCTTCTAACGTGGCCACCAGCCTTCTCCCCGACGCGGTTTGTGGGAAGTCCGCTTTACCCTTGCCTTCTTTGGTCGGCGTCTTCCTAGTCGGCGATTCTATCCACCTACGGATGGATGGTGCTCTTGGTGGCACGTCCCTGGAAGCCTTAAAGTCTGGGATAGAAATTTCTGCTCTTGCCGCCGCATCCGTAATCATCCAATTGCATGGAACGTCATCGAGAAATTCTTTGTTGTTCTTAGCAGAAATGTCTGTATCCGGTTGGACAGATATGTTGCCCAATCATACTGTTCTCCCCGTTCTACTCCTTGTAGATACGGAATCAGCCAAATTGGCAGATCTGAACTTCGCTGCTCTCCCGACAGCCTAGACATGATCACGTTCATTATCACTTCATATCCTTCATTCCGGAGTTGTGGCTGCTTGACTCCTCTTCCGCCGTGAACGCTGAGCATCTTCTCTACTTCTTCCTTTGTGAGATTTGTCACACTCATAATCAGCTCTGTCGTCTTCTTCGGATCCCTTTCGTTCAACACTGGTTGTCCTCTCAAAGGAAGCCCGAACGTTTGCTGGAAAGCTTCGGGAGTAAATTCAATTTCTAGTGCTGTACCCTCTATCTCCACCAGATTGTTGTGCCTTCTCTCATCATAGGTCTCCAAGATCTGCACTAGATACTCCTTAAAGATCTCCCGGTCAAAGTGAGGAGCCTGCAAAATAAAATGTACCCCCGCTTCCTTAATCTTGGATTTCACCGGATGATCCCCGGGTACATCCCGCCCACCACCGCCGGCAAAATTCTCCCGTCGGACGGACCCAGGTCATCCCCCTACTGGAATTGGTGCTTTTCCACTTGGGTGGATCTCCTTCCCTCGGCGGGTTGCCATTTCCGGTACTTCTCTTCTCCCCTCGACTGTCCAGCCTTCCGTATTTTTCAGCCGACTTCTCATTGCAACCTCTTGCCGGTGCCGTAACCGCTTGGCTACCACTGATTCCGGTTCAGGTTCACTCCGGCGGAAGTCTTTCCGCCTTTATGCTCTGATGTCCTCATATTCCCCTTGGATGGCCCTAGGCGTCAGGTATCCGAGCTGTTTGGTTCAGCAGCCGTCGAATGCTATGCCCGTCTCTTCCTTGCAGACGTCTGGCTCGGTAGCCGTCTCGCCTCGTCCAAGCCGTCAAGTCTAGCCGGACGTCCTGGTACAGCCGTCCAACATCCACCGTCAGATCGGCTAGACGTCCGACAATGCAGCCGTCCGTCCGCTAGACGTCCGGTGCAGCCTCCGGCTAGACGTCCGGTGTAGCCGTCGTAGTCTAGCCGGGCTAGACGTCTGGTGCAACCGTCTGCTCCTTTTCCTACTCCACTTGCCGTCAACCGTCAACTAGCCGCCGTCCGCTGCCCTAGCCGTTTGCAACACTGTCTGCAACACCTACTTCCCTTGTCGCGCACTCTGCTTCTTCTCGTCCACCTCCTTGCTACTTGAGAGCGATGTGAGAAGAATGAGGCTTCTCCTCCTTATATAGTTTTTCTCCCAACCGCTCCAACTACCCGGTTGCATGCATGCGCGACACGTCGGCCTTCCTAGACGTCTAGGTGTCCTTATTCCGTCTTCTTCCCTATTTCGTCTTTTTCTTGCTTTTTGACTTTTTATGTTGACTTTTGAATTTTTATAATTTTTATTTTATTTTTATTTTTATATTTTTTCAAAATTGTCTTCGACGTCTATAACTTAACGTCGACGGGTGAACCGCATGGTCAAGCCAATGCGCAGTTCCCATGCATCCGAGGTCGAATTCTGCCGATGACGGCTATTTCCTCCGAAATTACTAAAATCGTCATCACTATCATTGTTTATCTCTTCCGTCGCTCGTCGTCTTCGGCGATTGTTTCGTCTTGGGGGAGTTCCCGAGTGTGACTGTGGCTGTTGTCTTGTCCTTTCTCGCGGTATAATGCGCCCGCCTTGTTCTTCTCGTTTCTTCCGTCTCGTTGTCTTCTTGCCGGCTCTGGGGACCGATTCCTACTATCCCATCGTCTGGCATTATTATTGACTTGTTCATTTCTCGGGCTAATCTGTTCCCATCGTTCTTCGGCCATCTGATATTCTTCCCCATCTGGACTGATAATATTATCTCAGGGTTCTGCTACTTCCTCCTTGTGGCTGCTAGTCTGGTTTGGTCGTTCGGGATAATCAGGCACCAGTGGAATTTGTTCAGTCCTTCCATCATTATGTCGGAGTATTATACAGTCATCCAAATAAGTATATATTATTCTCCCATTTTCTTGCTGATCAATTTCCGCCTGTCGGGTCAGTTGCTGCCCTTGGTGTTCTCCATTCTCATGGGGTCGTCTAGATCTCCGACCTCGTCCTCGACCTCAATCATTACCTGCAACTGCCCGTGCTTGATTCCTTTGCTCTAGATTGGGATTACGGTCCCAATCTCTCCTTCCGCGGACCTGGTTACCGCGTCCTCGGCCTCTATCCGATCGAATCTCCCTAATGTTGGGCTGTCGTACTCCTAGCTGCCCGAGATTCGGTCGGTCCCTCAGTCGTTCCTGACGACGTCTCCGGTTCCTACGAGCTCGCTGAGATGGACCTCTCGGTCTATTCTCAGGAGCACGAAGTGATGGGTTGACTTGGACTAAGTTCTCGGATGGG
Organism: Wollemia nobilis; assembly: GCA_028583015.1. Taxonomy (NCBI): domain Eukaryota; kingdom Viridiplantae; phylum Streptophyta; class Pinopsida; order Araucariales; family Araucariaceae; genus Wollemia; species Wollemia nobilis. The sequence goes on from JAQPPZ010000521.1 coordinate 21,627,828, forward strand.
CCTCGCGGTCCAAACCAAGAACCAATCGACCTATTGGTAGCGAGAGGGGAATTTCTTCCTCTCAAGCTACCGGGACGGAGGTCAACCACGCTCCTCCCTTGGTCAGTACTCTCAGGGTTCCTTGCGGTCTCCCGAAGGTACCTAAATTATCTCTCGCTACGGGTCTCGTTTATAGGTTGTGATCCTGGCTCAGGTGTTAGTTGTTGCAAGATCCTCAGTCTCCTATCGGCTCTCATCAGTCTTCGTCTCCATATGCTTTGCTCAAATTGTCGTTGCATTGTACAATGAGCTAAATTCTCCCGATACTCTTCCGAAAAGTCCGAGTCGGTACTTGAGTCATTTCCATCTCCTACCGCATTGAGTGGCCGGACCGAAGTTTCTTGAACCCTCTCGCCGCAATCTCCGTACTTCTCTTCTATGCTGTCGCAAATCTAGTGCAGCCATCCGATACCTAGCTACCTCTTCCCGTTCAGCTTGGGCGTCTCATGGCTCCAACATAAGGTGTTCTCCATGCACGAGTCGGTGGTATTTCGGGTATGCCATCCCCATTCAATCCTCCATTGTATTCATCTTGTGAACTTAGTGAAGTATCGTCTTCAATTATCTGCGTAGTTTCTAGGAATCTGACACCCGCTTGCCGATTGCGATCTTCCTCCCTTTGCCTTCTATTGTCCGGGTTAGGGCTGGCAACCGGGATATCTCGGGTCCCGCGGTAGATTATCGTTGTTGCTGGAGTCTTCCAACCACCCTCCAGCTTCTTGCTTTTTCAGTGTACCGTTTCTATATCCTTCCATATTATTGCTGCCACTTCCCCCTACTTATGTGATATTTAGCAATCGAGCTTTGTCCTCGCTTCCCATCTCCCGGGTCTTTCTCGGAGAATCTCTTGTTTCCCGAAAGTTTGCTACTTCTCTACTTGAGGATTCTTCCTCGGATTTAATACAATTTTTAGTGAGGTGGAAGAAGAACTCCTAGAAAGTGCAGCAGTTACTTTTGCTTTTCCCCGTCTATGTTCCCTTGGACTTGTCACGACTTCCCTCGTTCTTCTTCCAAGGAGAATAAACTGCTTTCCGAAGGGTTCCCCGTTGCACTGTTTCTCGGTTCCCCTTGATTCAGCTCGCCCACTCGCTAGGCGAGCTTCATGCCTTTCATTTACCCCGTGCATGGTTGTGTCCAACTCCCGGATCACCTGTTCCCGTAGTTGATTGTTGTACTGTCTCAGAGTTTCATATTCCTCTTGCAGCCGATGTGTTTCCATTCTCATTCGCTGCATCAATCTAACTCGTCTTCTTCATCTTCTTCCGTAACCTCCTGTTGAGCGACCTCCGTCATGACTTGGAGTCGGTCCCCTTCGTTGTTACTTGAGAGTTCCATTGATTGCTCTTCCTCACTCCCAAACAACCAATCTAGGTTATGCGTTTCATCCCCTCGAACAACGCTACCCCGCTCGTTATTTCTGGAAGGTTGTGTGCCCGAATCTTCTTCTTCCGTTCCGGAAGTTCCCGTTTGTTCCAAGTTGATCATGTTGACTTCAGCACGTGGCTTATATACCTTCAACTTGGAACCATTGATTACCTCGGGGCATAATGTTCCATCCAATTTCCTTAGTCTAACCGCCCCGTTTTCTAGTATTTCATCCACCTGGAAGGGTCCAAGCCACAGGGTTTTTAATTTCCCTGGCTTGAGTTCTCTCTTACCGTTGTATTTGAGAACTAGTCCACCAACCTTCAAGTCCATCTTCCGAAGGTGTTTATCATGCCGTAACTTCCTTCTCTTCTGTGCTACCTCCGTTGCCCATTGAGCCATCACCCGTTTCTCATCTAATTGTACCAAGGTCGTCACGCTCCCGGACGCTTTCTTCTTCACTCAACCGGTTGTCGATTGCTACTCTCAAACTTGGTATAAGGAATTCAACCGGTACCACCGCTTCCCGCCCGTACATCGCTTGAAAAGGTGTGTTATTTGTGGTTGGCTTAAAAGTTGTTCTATATGCCCATAGAACTGCTGGTAGTCTTTCCTCCCAGCCGGCTCCCTCTACTCCACATGTCTTGTACATGATGGACACCAAGACCTTATTCGTCACCTCCGCCTGCCCGTTTGCTCTCGGTAGTACGGACTTGATAGTGAGTGGAAGATCCCGAACTCCTCCGTTAGATTCTTTATAATTGCATTCACAAAATGGCCGCCTCTGTCACTTGTCACCGTAGAGGTATCCCAAACCTTGTAATTACTTGTTCGTACAAAAAGCGAGCCGTGCTTCTTGCCGAGTTGTCTGGTAAAGCCCTTGCTTCGACCCATTTTGTGAGGTACTCCGTTGCAACTACGATGTATCGGCATCTCCTCCTTCGACTTGTCTTTAGAGGACCTACAAAGTCCAACCCCCATCTTTCGAACAGCTTCTTGAGGCCGCGACGGATGTAGTGGCATGAAGTCTCTTTTCAACGGTTTCCCTGTTCTTTGGCACGTATCACATGCTGTCACAAACCGTTTAGCATCGTGAAAGAGGGTGGGCCACCACAAACCTGCCAACAACACTTTCCTTGCTGTCGCATCTGGTCCCATGTGTCCTCCCCGCCATCCCTCGTGTGTCTCCCTCGTGGTCTCGTTGTACTTCATCTTCCATTATACATCGTCGAAGTATCCGATCCTCCCCCATCTTATATAGCAGTCCTGCAATCAAGGTGAAGGGTGCTGACTTTGTAATTACCTTCCGTTGTTCCGCTGTCGTCAACTCCTCTGGCAACTTCCCTGTCGACAGATATTCCCCGATATGCTTATACCACCTAGGTATAGCATTAATCATGAACAATTGTGCATCGGGAAATTCATCCGGTATTCCTCCCTCTGCAGGTTCGCCCGAGCGAATCCTTGACAACTGATCCGCTATTACGTGTTTCTTCCCCGGCCTTAATACCACTCTAAACACGAATTCCTGCAGAGTGACGAGCCATCGACTTACTCGTCCATAGATCGTTGGTTTATTGATCAAGTATAACAGAGCCTGGTGATCTACGTAGAAAGCAAAAGGGTTCGCCAATAAATAGTGTCCGAACTTCGTACCGAGTACACCATTCCCAATGCTTCTCGCTCCTTTGTACTATAATTCTTTTCGGCTCTTGACAATAGCCTACTTGCAAAGTATATGGGCTGATCCAATCCAAATTGGCCTTCCTGTGCTAATGCGCATCCAATCGCAAAGTTTGAGGCGTCCACATGGACATGGAATTCTCTCTCCCAGTTAGGGTAAACCAGGATAGGTGCTTTTACCAGGTGTTCCTTCAATCCTTCAAACGCCACCTGGTGTTCCTCTGTCCATCTGAATGGGGCATTCTTCCGTGTAAGTGCGTCTAGTGGGTGAGACGTCAATGCATAATTTCGGATAAACCTCCCGTAGTATCCGACGGTTCCCATAAAAGTTTTAACCGAGCTCACGTCATGTGGCTCCTCCATTAGTAACACTACCCGTATCTTGTCCGGGTCGGGTTTTAATCCTTCTTGCGTACTATGTGTCCTAACAGCCTTCCCGTATGGCACCAACAGAACACATTTATTTGGGTTAAGTGCGATTCGCGCCTTCCTGCATAAACCCATGCATTCTTCCGTAGCTTTTAGATGTTCCTGCGTCTTCCCATACAACGACCAATCATCTAAAAAAGCTTTAAAATTCCCTGTGGACATTTTATCAAAGATATATAAGATGATCCTTTGAAAAGTAGCGGGTGCATTGCATAGGCCAAATGGCATACGATTGTATGCATATATTCCATTCTCCACCACAAAAGTAGTCTTCAACTTGTCTTCTTCTCGCTATGCTGATCTGATTGTACCCCGAGAATCCATCCAAAAATGAATAGATCTCGTGGCCAGCTACTTCTTCGAGTATGGAGTCCGTGAATGGGATTGGGAAGGGATCTTTTATAGTTACGGCATTCAAACTTCTAAAATCCACACGGATTCGGATTTTATCTACTTCTCGTTTTAGAGTGATCACGATTGGTGAAACCCACTCGCTTGTCGTAACCTTGAATATAATGCCTCGCATCTAGCATCTTCTCGATTTCGGCATTCACCTTTGCCGCATATTTGGGATTCATCCCGTAAGGACGCCTTCCGACCGGTTGTGCGCCCTCTATCGTAGAAATCTTGTGTACGCAAAGCTCGGGTGGTACTCCCTTCAAGTCTCTATACGTCCAAGCAAAAACATCCTTGTAGTCCATAAAAATCTTAATTGCTGCAGCTTTGAGGACTGGATCCCAATCGTCTCCACATTTGATCATCTTCTCTTCACCTTCCTCTCCCAATTTTACCCGAATCATCTTCGGGCCTTCATATTTTATTGATTCAGGCTCATCTCGCCGCTTTTAGTGTCGCGATGGGGTGGGCTGGTTTCTCCTCGATGACTGCTTCCCCCATCGTGAATTCTCGCAAAATTCTTGGGAAATGTCCACTTCTCCCGGTCTTTGTCCTTATCCGCTTCGTCATTCTTTTGTTACTAATTTCTTTTCTAGGTTCTTGCGCCTCATCCCTTTTGGTCTCTATTTTTGCTTCTATGCACAGACATTGGGGAGGGAATACTTCGTAATCTTCCATCTCCCAGTGTAGTAGACCCTTGTCTTGGTCATAGTCGTCCTCCGTGCAGTTATCAAGTTCCAACACTCCTTCCTCGTCGGGTTCATATCCCGCCTCACCATCCGATGAAGAGGACCCCGAATCATCCGAGTTGCTATATCCTGACTCACCGTATGATTCTTCAGATTAATAATATACTTGTGTTGCCCTTGTTTGAAAGATAATCTTTCCTTCTCCCAATTATGGTTAACTTTGGCTGCTCTCAGCCATCCTCGTCCTAGAAGTGCATCGTATGCGGACTTCTCCATAGCAATAATGACAAAATCTACCACAAAGTCTTGATCTCGCTATGCGTATCTTCTCGGTTCATTAAAACGCCCAATGTCTCGATGCCATACCGATCAGCTCCATATAGCTTAAAGGTTGGAGATCATAAGGCGGGTTGCCCAATTATCCGCCAAGTCTTTTTCGGCATTACGTTCACACTCGATCCTCCGTCCACAATTACCTGAGTCGGCTTATAGTTCAAAACTTCTATTTGGACGATAACTGGCTTCTTCCCTGCTTCAATCATCAGGATTGTTGGATCGATGAACCGGTCATGCTTGATAGTTGCTACCTGCCGAGGTTCATCCTTCTTCTTGATGACTTCTCCGATTGTAGCATACAGCTCCGGTACGATGCTAAACAAGTTGGCGACTTTCATTTCCACCTTCGTGTTTAGTACCTCCGTTACCAAGCCTTCCATTGTTGCCTTCTGGCACGATCTCCGGTCGTTGCAACACTTTCTCCAGAATTAGTTGATCTCCTTTTTCCTTGGCTAATTCTGTATTTATCATCTCTTGGGCTTCCCGCCATCGTGCCTTCTCCTTGGCAGTGGTTCGGGTATTCCTCCCTCTTCCCGGCCTCGTGCCCTTGTTATAGCCAAGACTTCATTCTTTGGTTCCTCCACCTCTCCTATGCCAATCAGGTTTATATTCTCGTGTCCCACCGGTACCGGCCTTGTTCGGGCAATTGGCTTCCGCGTGGTTGCCCGGACCGCACCATTTGCACATCTCGCGTGGTATTATTTCCACGATTGTTGTTTCTCGTATTCCGCGTCTTGGGGCAATTTTTTGCGAAATGGCCCCATTCTTGACAGCTTTCGACATTGAATAACCGGTCGGCCCTCGGCGTCATATTGCAATCGGCTCGGCCTCCTTGTCTTCCTCCTCGCCGGTTATTCCCGTATCCTCCGCTTGTTGCAAGCTTGTCCATTCCTTCCCGGGTTTGGCTGTTCTTCTTGTTGAATGGCCAAAGTTTGATGTCGTTTGTTCTTAAGATTGAATGGACACTCGACCACCGGATGACCTGCAATTTCACATATGTTACAGTAAGCTTTCTTCGGACAATCAATATTGGAATGCCCTTCCTTCTTGCAATCCGAGCACCAAATTTCCTTCCGGTCTTTTCGATTTTCATTTTTGGCTTCTTTCAGTATCTTCTCCATTTCTTTCCGAAAGGTGTGGATCGTGCTCTCACCTTGTCTTCATCATCACTATCCGATTCTTCGGTATGTTTTAAGTGACCTCCAATTCCGGCGGTTGTCTCCGTTTCCCTTCACTTTCGAAGTTCTTCGCTTTCTCCAGTGCTTCTTCATATGTTGAGGATGGTACCGCCTTCATCTTCTTCCTCCATCTTGGAAGTAGTCCATCCGTAAACCACCGCTTAATCATACCGTCGAGAGTGTCATTTCCATTTTGTCCGTCGCTTGTTTCGGTCTTCTATTGAAGCTCTTAACATCTTCATCTCGTTCTCTCGCTTCGTGCAGCAAATTTCTCGTGATTATGTCGTTGTCATCCCGCATTGGTCGGAATTCTTCTATGAATGCGTTCTTCAGGTCTTCCCATTGTGCAAATGCTTGTCTACTCCGTCTTTTCAAGTACCAGTCTATCGCCATGCCTCGCAATGTTGCTGGAAACAATTGCAACCATTGTGTGTCTTGATTCACCCCATTTGCTCCCCAAATGGTAGTGCAAGTTCCCACATGTCGGGCTGGGTCTTCTTTCCCTTCACCTGAGAAAGGTGGGCATTTTTGCTGTATAGTTCTATTAGCCCGATTTCTTGCCATGGTATTCTGGTATACAGGTACTGTTGTGTGTTGAGTTCTTTGCAGTTGTCTGTCAACTGTTGGTGGTGCAAAATTTTCCCCAAATAGCCTTGTCTGTGTTCCCCTTCGTCTCTGCTTCGCGACCTTCTTCGCGAATATACCAAACGTGGTTCCGGTCTTCCTCCCCACGAACCTCCGCGGTGATGCCTTGATACCAGGTTCTCTCCTACAGTATCCTCTCGCCACTCCTCTCCCGTCGGTTGGGGTGTTACCGTCCAATCGTCAACTATGGGTGCTCTTTCTGCTATTTGTTCTTCCTCGTTTTCTGCAGTCACCAACAAGGTTTCTATGTGTGCATTTTCATCGTCTTCAGCGTTCCATACTTGTTCTATCTCTGGGGTGAGACACCTCCGGGGCCTCGTTTGCTCGTAGGTTCGCCAGTCGTGCGCTTCGTCTTACCCCTTTGCTTTGTTCCCTGAAATCAGTCATGCACCTAACTCCCTCAATCACTTTGCCTAGACTCTCCGGGTTTTTTGATTAGGCAACGACGCCAAATGTAGACAGGGGTGAGTACATTCCCGATACAGGTGATGACAGTTAATATCAAGGTGGGCAAGGTATAACTAAGTCCAAGTGATAGGCTAACTCCGGTCGACAAGGGTCCAGTCGGTGTAGGGGACAGTGCAGACGTCTAGACTCGAATCGACGTCGGTTAGGGCCGGACGTCGGGTGAGAGGGGCGACGGCCAGCCGTCCGGTGGTGACCAGACGTCCGGCTAGACGTCAGCCTCAAGGAACGCACAACCGCCATAACCGCTTCGCTCCAACACCTGTCCGCCAACGATTAACAACACACCCGCAATAACAATTTCACCATTCGGAAACCCGCAACATGAGCCATTAATGCTTCACACCCGCAACAAACTCCATTAATGGCAGCAATCCAGTAACTCAACTCAACACGCAATACATACGCAGAATGTGGATCAGAATAACATTTGGTATTATATTTGCAATCCGATTACAACATACAATAGAATCTCAGACAGAGTCTGTGCTCTCTCTCCTTTCTCTCTAATGCTATACAAATGTTTGAAAAGGGGGTATTTATAGGGCTGGAAGTTGGTTATCCCAACCAACTTCCCCCAACTTCCCCAACCACTTCTACAACCGAATCTGCTAACTAATTGCTAATTAGACGTCTAACTCGCTAACTAGCCGTCGAGGCCACTAGCCCAGCACGTCCGGCGATTAGACCGACGTCCGACGGCCATCCGGACGTCTGATCGCTAGCCCGTACGTCTGACAAAACTGGACGTCTGGTGACTGGCAACACTGGACGTCTGACTTACAGACTGGACGTCTGATGCCAACACTTAGACAAAATTGCTCAATTACATTCAAAATTGTTCGGTTACATTCAAAATTGTTGGAGGATGTGCCAGTCAGTCCTAGGGCTTAGAACTGCTGTCTACAATCCCAAGTGGTGATAGGAATTTGTGTATTTGGTTGCTCAATTTGCAGCACATGGCGGTTAGAATCTTATCTCAACCATGTAGCTCTTCAGGTTGTGAGCGCAATTGGAGTATGTATGAGCACATACACTCCAAGAAGTGCAACAGAATTACACAAGAAAGGTTAAATGATCTTGTGTTTGTGCACTACAACCTTCGTCTCCACCAAAAAACTTTTGAAAAAACAAATATTGAGCCCATTGACCTAAGTGACATTGATCCATCATCTGAATGGATCACAAATGCAGAAGTACAAGAGCAACAGGTACGGTAAGAGTCTCTATTCAGCATGGAAGAATTACAAACTATGAGACCCTAGCGGAGGAGATGTCAGCAAGGGACCAAGAAGAGGCCTTAGCACGAGAAGCGGCACAAGCATCTACAAGCACACATCAAGCAAGAGAGACTAGGGCTTATGTTAGGACAAGGGGCAAAGGTAGACAATAGATAGTAAACCTATTGAGGCATTTTGACACATTTTGTAATTTGTACCTTTTCATATTATAAGCATTACAGGATGTGTTTTGTCACTTTCATTTGTACTTAAAGCTTGAGCCTTGTATGATGTCTTGACTTGAATTGTTGCTTTTATTGCAATATTTGATTTGCATGGTGTTAATTCATTGTAATATGGATGAAAAAAAATATATATCGTTTTCTTCGGTTTTTTTTTGCAGATTCTTTCCCCGATTTTTTGCAGATTCTTTCCCCGATTTTTTGCCGATTTCGATTCTTTGTCGATTTTTAAACCAGCCAATTTACTACTCGATTCCGATTTTCTCAACTATGCTAGTGACACAGTCGACAAGGACAAGTGATTTAGAGGGGTGTCAAATGTAGATGGAAAAACTGATGTGGCACCAACTCAGGTGCCACCATATTCAGTTCTTCTTGAGCATTTGTTTTGTAGATTTGATGTTTGTCATGTTTTATACACAACATGGGGTTCTCACACGTGTGTGCATGACACCCCTTGCATTGTAATAATGTACATCATATAGGGGATAAATATAAAAATTTGTGTGTACTTATATGACAAGGTGGCAGGAGTTAAGTGGTTGCAACTGCTCCCCCATTACTCTATTGTATACATTCACTCCAAGGCCAGTCTTGAGATATGCGTAAACATGTAAATGTTCATGTTCATGTGTGTTCATGTTGTGTTATGCTGTCCAAAGAGAGATTGTACACAGTTGCTGTCATATGAGATTGGTTCAAGATGTATTATTCTAAGAAAGTAAAGAAAACATATTTGCTGTTCCGACCAGTAAATGTGACTATCACTTCCAACTCAGGTCTCTACCATGATAATATATATCAAATCCCACTTCGAACTCCACCAGAAAACTTTCTAAAAGACTGGAAGCTAGAATGAAATCATTCTTAATGAATCACATGGTTAACAGACATTCAACTTCTTTGTCAGATGTTTATGCCAGAGATAGAAAAATAGATTCATTTTAGAGCTATGGGGTTATTTCAACAGAAGAAATTGTAAACATTTCACAATATTGGCAGAAATGAAAAGGGAGCGGAGCTTAGTTTTCAAAAATTTGGAATGAATTATCAAAGAATAATTGGAATTTGGACACTTTTCTCATACAAATGGAATGATTCAGGCTGATGAATATGATGAGAGCAATGCCATATTTACATTGAGTGGTTCTATCCATATTTCTATTGGTACCCCAACCTTGGTTTCTATCCTGCTTATGTGGGTGCTTCTATTGTGCTTAGTTGCATTGTTTCTATTCCTTAGAAACTAGAATCATTTCTATTCAAATCTGCTTCACCAAAAAAATTGTTCCAACTATAATCAAAGACAGATTCCAATAATTTTCCTCTTTTTTCCTAGGTTTCATCATGTTTGGGTGGATTGGAATATGTTATTTGGAACCTATGTTCCACGACATTTTCAAGACAAGGATGGGAAGGGACAAGGGAACATGTCTCTTGTTCAACAATGGACCAAAGGCCTTTTTTTGTGGGATGACAGGGGTAGAGGTTGTGGTGTGTGGAGTGTGTGTATATACATACACTACAAAAAAGAAACAAATTACAAATTGAAATATATTGCAAAAATATAACATAGAATTAATACAAGACATTCCATGTGTAACAATCTAAAATCTAGTTTTATGTTTAACATTTAATTGCAAAGATCAGCTTCTCAGTGAGGATTTTGAGTTTTTCAGCTCACAAGAGTCACAGATTCATTTCCTTCAAACTTTTCATTGTCGGGAAATGAAATATTTTATTTTTCATGTTTTATCATAGAAATGAATAGGGTTAGCGTAAAAGGGACAGAGAAAACCTTCAAGGCCCCTTCATGTACTTTTTCTTTTATGGCCCATTCAGGATGTAAATGTCGAAGACACCCGTACCAATCCCCAAATGTCGTTGGTTGTCTCAAGGATATCTTGCCATTATTGAGACGTCTCAATGTCCACAAGAACATCTTGAGATGTCTTGAAATATTATGCCCAAAGAGAAGGGGATGGCCCATGATGTTTTCAAGTTGACCTGTTGTCCCTAGAATGTCTTTATGATAAGGACAGTTGAAAGAAGGCCCAAGAAACATTCCTTTGGAACACTAGTTGGCACATATTGCACTTATCTAAAATGCACTGTGTGCGATCTTATGTTATGTGGCAAAAAACATAATAATCCTAGCCTCAAGCAATTAGCACAAGGTCATATAACGTATAGTTATGAGACTCTTGTGAGTATTCACAAGTATGCAAGCTAAGTGACCTCTAGCAAGCCATTTCAACCCTAAGCAAGTCTCTATAAAGCCTAATATATTTTGTGTCTTTTTTCTTATTTGTCAAGCCATTAATAAGTTTTCCCACTAGTTTTTCCCTAATCCTGACTCCATGTCCAGGAAAAAAAAAGCCTTGCCAAGTTCAAGATGAGTTTCTCAGTAATAGGACATCAGGCATATGAGGTCCATAGCAACTAGATCCCTAGAACAATCACCTTGATCAAATACATCAATAGTTTTCATATAATTGAAACTATAAGATGCCCAAGAAGACAGCAAATGCTTGATTATTATTGCATTTCTAACTTAAAAAGCCACTTTTTGCTACTGTCTTGGCAATAGCCATAAATTTTTCCTCAGAAATTACATTGAGGGCGTTTAGGTTATAGAGTGAATTAAATTAGCTCAATGATAAGCATAAGGATTTGTCCATAAGACCTGAATAAGCTTGCAAACTTCTTTGGAGCCCATATAAGTGTGTCCTTAACAGGCATGAGACTCTTTCTATACATAAGGTTGGATATTTGTTGTGAATGAGTGACAAAACACTGATTCCCCAATTGAAAACATTGGGCAGCACTTTACACAACATTTTCCTGCTTTTTGAACAGAAATAAATAATACCTTATAGCACACCTCTAAATAAAACCAAGATCTTCAATCTTCGTATCATCCCTGTGAATTCATCTAATTCTACACGCTAAAGGTTGCATGTTTAAATCTTGATGCTACTAAGAGACAAAGCATATGATCTAAAGGGTTCATCACTTCATTGATATTGGGAAGCATTGTATTCAATCAATTCTAGACACTGAAGGTCACATGCTTAGATCTCGATGCTACTGAGAGACAAGGCATAAAATCTTAAGGGTACACCACTTCATTGATAATGCCATGAAAATGGCAATGAAAACCAATAAATCTTTTTGAATTAGAAGCTTTACATGTCCAATTAGGCATGCTATTAGTTGATCCTCATTTTCTAGGTTTGACAATTCTAGTTTGTTAAAGGTGTATTTGTAACTGTCACAACTATTCACAACAGGATCATAAAAGCTCTTATGGATAATTTTATTCTATTGCCTGCACCTACTAGCTTCTTACAAATTAAAAATTCATAGAATTTGCTAAACAAGTAAATATGGCTTTCATTTGAGGTGTTGACTCATTATAATTCATGTGAATCAATATGTGCTCGTAATTGTTGAAATTCTAAAGAGGAATAAATAGTAACATTGTAACACACCTTAATTTTCCCAGTTCCTACTCCATGTTCCCCTGTGCAAGTTCCTGCAAATTATGCAACTTGTTACATAGACTCATGACACAATCACCCATAATACCTAATATTTAGAAAGGTATGTGCACCTCATTTTTTTCCATTTAAGATCTGCATATCTGCAGCATTACATGATGTTTATATTTCATTTAATTGTTTGACATGTCTATATCATCAAGATAGCAATCATATAATATAAAGAATGGAAATATGCCTTTGTTGGAGGTATCATACAAGCATATTCTCGCTAATCATTTAGGCTTCAAAACGTTTACAATCTCTAAATAGTTTCTATCATGATTCAGCAAAACATCAGATACAACTCACATGGTTGAATCTCAAGGTAATAACTAATATCTCAAAAAAATTAATTACATTGCAAGGTTTTTATGGGATCTTCTCGATTAAGAATTCAGGTTTTGTATTCTTCTGAAATTTTTGGATCATGTCACTTCAAAAACCCAGTTGGGCTCTGCTGCTTGTCAATTTGATATCTATGTGGACCACGAATAGTCTTTCAATTACATTTCAGATTTTAAAGCATACTATTTCATTTGTTAAATAGTAAGAGTTCTAAAGAATCATTACTAGGAAAATTCCCTATTCTCTTTTGTATCATTATACATTTATATTGCCACATACTTGAACTTGTCAAATAAAAATTGCTATCAAAATAGGTGAAATCTTGATAGCTTACCAAGATCACTTGACATAGATTTTCTATTAGTTGAAAGGCAATTTGTACTGAATGGAGGTAATTAAAAGAACATGCCATAAGTCATTTTTTCATTTTTGCATCTTGCTATGTCTTCCCAGCTTGTCCTGGATGGAGATAATCAGGTTCCAAGCGGAGAGATCTAGAAAAACTACTTCGATCAGAAATTCATCTCATCCCCTAATTTTGACAATGCCTTCTTAAAGTTATCATTCAATTTTGGGAGGTTCTCAAACTTCTGTTTCCAATTTAGGTTATAAACATTGGCTTCATCAATCTGTGCATGTTCATCCTATATCTCATTCAATTGCTGCTTTTGGATACAATTTCCCCACTTTTTGTTCAGAACCTCAAAAAATCCTAAATATTATTGAGTTTCTGGTACCATGAACATAAAATAGGGTAGATTAGAATGCCCCTCCAAAGTGGCATTGGTCCCTGATTTCAACTGTATAATTTTTTGTACACCCTCTCTGTCCAAAGCCCTCAAGAAATGGGATAACAAACATTTGTGAGGTTATAACACTAATTGATGCAAACAATAAGCAGTGCATGTTTTGTTTCCCCATTCCATCTCCCATCTGGTCTATAATGTATTTTGAATTTCCCTCCACTTTCATCACTTTCTTTTCTACATTTCCTTGGTTACCTGAGATTGTTAGATGATGTTGGTTCCAGTACAAAAACATCCCTATATAGTTCTTGCTGAATTGGTGAATCAGTCTCCAATACATCCTGCATTTCTAGAATTGTTCATCCAAGAATTCTTTCAAAAATTGGTCAGCCAGATCTGTCCTCAAGGCTGCAGTGGGTTCAGTTCTTTTAGTGTGTGCTCTGAATATTGTGAAATAAATTGTGTCTGATGATGGTTTGGCTGTCCTTTGAGATGGGATGGATGAAGTTTCCTCCAATTTGACCACATAAGCAGAAGTTTGCTCACATAGAGTCTCCTGATTTGAAAGACGAGTTACTCAAAAGCCCTCTTTATTCTTTTAAGACTGCCCTCATTTCACCAGTCATTAAGCCCTAACTTTTCAGGGTTGTGAGTAGTATTCATATTTTATCTCCTTGTTTCCCTAGCCTGACATTGTTCTACCAAAGCCGCGGTCACCCAATGTTCCGCGCGGCTAGTATGAATACCGGTCGACCAAGGAAGACTCCACTATCCAAGTCGGCGGTGGTCGGTATAAAGCAGGTCGAGCAAATGAAATCGGCGGTGTATGATACAAGTCCTCCACGTCACCTTCAATTTCCACGGCGCCCAGAATATAGTTCGATGTAGGCTTAGGTTATATCTGATCGACCCTGCAGAAAACGCCCTCCAACAATGGTAGATTTTCCTGTGAATGCTCGCTGAGAAACCTGGGTGATTTCTCCAACTGACCAACTAGGGCAGAATCTTACACTGCCGAAACTGGTTCTCCCACGGGGTTTCGTCCGAGGGTTTGATTTTCGAAGAAGCTCTCCAAAAATTCCAATAAGAGAAAATAACATAAGCATAACCTCAAAATGAATTCCTTTTTTCCCTTATATCTCCTTTTTCCCGCTCTTTAATTTAATTTCACTTTATTAAAATATATCATTGAGCTCCACATTTAAATGAATTAAATAATATTTCCGTCAAAAGTAAAAAACGGAGAATATTAAAATAATTAATTTAAAAATAATTCCCTTTCACCCAAATTAGCTTACGGGAATTAAATAAGCTAACGGTTCCTGGTTACACATCGGAAGGGGACATGACAGTCCTCCCTTCCCAGAATTGCTTGCCCTCAAGCAATTGCAGGTTAGGATGCTGCAAAATCTGATCACCCTCCCAAGTGGCATCCTCGATCGGTAGATCTCTCCATCGAACAAGATACTCCTTGATGACTCTGTTCCTCAACTTTCTCTCTCTGACATCCAGTATCTCATGTGGCACTAAAACCAACCTGCCCTCCTCATCCAATGGTGGAAGCTCTGTAGAAGAAATAACCTGCTGCCCCAGTGCCTTTTTGAGGCACGAAACATGGAAAACATTATGTATCTTGCTACTATCCGGCAGCTCCAACTCATAGGCAACCTCTCCCACTCTCCGAACAATCCTGTAAGGGCCATAAAAACGGGGTTTCAGCTTCTCTGCTCCGCTCTTCTTCAATGAAGACTGTCTGTATGGTTGCAGCCGTAAGAAAACTAAGTCCCCAACCTCGAAACTCCGCTCAATCCTGTGCCTGTCAGCATAAATCTTCTGCTGGTTCTGTGCGCTCTGCAAATTCTCCTTAAGAGTCCTGAGAATATCCTGACTCTCCTGGATCCAATCCTTAGCTTTGGGGGCTCTACTATCGCCAAAAGCTAAGTCTAGAAATGTGGGAGCATCGTAACCATACAATGCCCTGAATGGTGTCATACCAATCGACATATGATAGGTGGTGTTGTAGCAGTGCTCACCCATATGCAACCACCTAATCCAAGCCTTCTGCTGCCCCGCCACATAGTTCCTCAGATATCCCTCAACCCATTTGTTGACAATCTCTGTCTGTCCATCCGTCTGAGGGTGGTAACTGGTGCTAGGAGTCAATTTTGTGCCAGCTAATCTGAAGAGCTCCTGCCAAAATGCACTGAGGAAACGACTATCTCTGTCACTGACGATAGTCTTAGGTAACCCATGGAGTCTAAACACCTCTCTGAAAAATAAATCTGCAACCTGAGGTGCCTTATACTCCGAGGAGATGGCGAAAAAGTGGGCAAACTTAGTCAATCGATCCACAACTACAAAAATGCAATCTCTACCCTGTACCTTGGGTAGACTGGTTATGAAATCCATAGATATACTCTCCCATTTCTGCTCCGGAATAGGCAACGGCTGAAGCAACCCAGCAGGGAAAGTATGCTCTGACTTGTTCTGCTGACAAGTCATGCACTCCCTCACATGCCGCAAGACATCATCCTTGAGGCCCTTCCAAGAGAACCTCTCCCTAACCTGTCTGTAAGTTTTGAAATAACCAGGATGTCCTGCAAGGGGTGTGTCATGGATAGCTCGTAAAATCTTCTCTTTGAGTTTTGACCCGGGAACCAAGAAGATTTTGTCCTTGTAGTAGATTATGTCATCTATCACCCTATACCTGTCATCCTGCACCTTACCATCCATTACCTTACTGGCAAAAGTGTTCTTGGAATACTCAACTAACAAGTGAGCCTTCCAATCCGCTGAAATTTCTGCCAAGGAAAGTGTTGCAGGTCTCCTGGATAAGGCATCGACAACAACGTTCTTCTTACCCTTAACATACTCAATGTCAAAATCGTAGGCCTGAATTTTGCTGACCCACTTTTGTTGCCGTTCATTCAAATCCTTCTGTTCCAGGAAGTACTTCAAACTGTTATGGTCCGTCCTGACCACAAATCTTCCACCTACCAAATACTGTCTAAACTTCGCCAACGCATGCATGATGGCGAGCATCTCCTTGTCGTAGATGGAATACAACCTCTCTGCATCCCTGAGCTTTCGGCTCTCATAGGCAATGGGGTGCCTATCCTGCATAATCACTGCTCCTATCCCCTCGCCTGAAGCATCACACTCCAACACAAATGGACGAGTGAAATCGGGAAGAGCCAATACTGGACAAGAGCTCATCACCTCCTTAAGCCTGTCAAATGCCCGCTGAGCCTCATCTGTCCATCTGAAAGCCCCTTTCTTTGTGAGATCTGTCAAGGGTGCACCTAACTTAGAAAAGCCCTTTACAAACCTCCTGTAATAGCTGCATAACCCAAAGAAACCTCGCAGCTCCGTAAGAGTCCTCGGAGGTGGCCAATCAAGTATTGCCTGTATCTTCTCCTGATGCACCTGCACACCCTTAGCACTGATGACGTGCCCCAAATAGAGGATCTCTGTCAACCCGAATTCGCATTTAGAAGCTTTTGCATACAAGGACTGTGCTTCCATAATGCCAAGAATCTCATCAATATGTTTCAGATGCTCCTCCCAAGTTCTGCTATAGATTAGTATATCATCAAAGAACACTAGCAAGAATTTCCTCAACTGCTTGTTGAATATGTGGTTCATGCATGATTGGAAGGTCGCGGGAGCATTGGTCAGCCCAAATGGCATAACCAGAAACTCATAGTGTCCATAGTGACACCTGAAAGTTGTCTTATGAATATCCTGTTCCCGCACTCTGATTTGATGATACCCAGATCGAAGATCAATCTTCGAGAAATAAACTGCACCGTGCAACTCATCTAACAGCTCATCGATCCTGGGGATTGGGTATCTGTTCTTAATTGTTTTCTTATTTAGTGCACGATAATCTATGCACATTCTCATTGTCCCGTCCTTCTTTACCAGCACAACAGAAGAAGCAAAGGGACTCGAGTTGGGTCTAATATGCCCCATGTCCAATAATTCCTTGATAGCCTTTTCTATCTCTTCCTTAAACTTCTTGGGGTGTCTGTATGGGGTCGTGATGACGGGCTTGGAGCCCTCCTCCAACTCAATAGTATGCTCAAAGCCTCTATCAGGTGGTCTCCCTGGCGGAATCTCACTGAAAACCTTACCGTGCTTATCCAACACAACCTGTATATCCACTGAATACTGCGTACTGCTGTCCACCTGTGCCTTAGAAGAAATTAGGCATTCGGCTGCCCAAGCAATATCACCATGACGGAAAATACTTTCCATCCTCTTCGCTGAAACGATCCTGGGAGCACCATTTGACATCCCCCTCAAAACTACCTTCTTCCCATCACTCCTGAACTTGAGTTCCATGGTCTGAAAGTTCTGAGAATACTTACCAAGGGAATGTAGCCACTGTATGCCAAGAATGGCATTAGTATCACCCAAATCCACAACATAGAAATCATCAGTGACAGTGTAATTACCTAAGGTAATATTAAGCTGCGGAATACGTTGGGTACAAGTCATATGAAACCCATCTGCCACCATAACATTAAAGCCCTCAAATGGCTCTGTCTGTAGACCCCTCTTAGCAACTAGTGTTGAGTCTATGAAATTGTGGGTTGCCCCACTATCAACTAACACAGTTACCCGCTGCCCCTGAAGGACTCCACGGACCCTGAATGAGTTAAATCTGGGTGTACCTGAAAGTGTAGCAATGGCACCACCCTTCACCTCCTTAGGTGCATGCTCCTCATCCCTGTCCTGCTCATCCTCGGAATCACTGTGTTCGCTGCCCTGTTTGTGCTCATACTGCTCCTCATCCTCACTATCAGATTGCACCTCAATGTAATGGACCTTACCTTTTCCCAAGCACCTGTGACCTGGTTCCCAAGGTTCCTTGCAGCTGAAACAGAGTTTCTTCCTGCGCAATTCATTCCGAACCTCATCATCCATCTTGTCCTTCTTAGGCCACTCTTTCTGGAAAGGTTTCTTATCTTTTTCTTTTTTAGATGGAAATCCCTTTGATTGAAATTTACTCTTAGGTGTAGAAGACTCCATATCTCTTGCCCTTTTAATAGCATCCTGTAGAGTAGGAGGATTGAATGCCTTAATCCAACCTCTCAAAGGGTCTGAAAGCCCATCTATGAACAATACAATCAACCTGTGCTCAGAGATGTCTGTCACTAACACTGATAGTCTCTGGAAATCAGCAATGTAAGTATCCACTGAACCCCACTGTTTTAGCTGTGCCAATTCTTTGAAGTGTAGTTCTGGATCCTTCTTGTCAAATCGGTCAATAAGCCTATTTGTAAATTCTGCATAAGAATCAATCTGGCTATGTCCAAGCGTAACCAAACCATGGTGCCACCACTCGTGAGCAATCCCATCAAGGTGTAAAGCGGCATACTTAATGGCCTCATCTTCCGGCATGGCATTCAGTTGAAAATATGTATCCATCTTCTGCACCCATGATCTAGCTGAAGTCTTGCCTGAACCGTCATAGTAAGGAATGGACAACTTCCCCACTCTCCTCTGCAACTCCTGATTATACTGTCTACCTCTCCTGTGTGGTTGTTGTCTCATCCTCATGTCCACATAATCTCGGAAGGACATTCCGGCTTGGAATTCCGCACTAGCATTGGTCCACTCCTGTAAAAACTGATCCTGCATCTCATTTACTGTAGGTTCCACTTCATCCTGCGGAGGGTTCCTAGGAGGAAAGTTAGGCATCAAGGGCCTAGTGCTTGCTGTCCTGTCATTCTGATTCCGGTTTACAGCCCTGTTATTCACTGAGGCTTCGCCATTTCCATTGTTTCTTTGATTCTCTTGTCGCCCATTATTGTTATTTTGGTTGTTCCCACCATTTGGCTGAGCGTTGTTATTATTATTTGCCATCATAACAGCCATCAACTGATTGAGGGTTTGCTGCAACTCTCGCTGTCCCCTAGCCAGATCATTAAACATTTCCCGGGTACTCGGTTCCTGTGGAACCCTGTCACCCATATTTACCTCTTCTTCTGAATCTGAGCTGAGAGCACCTCTTCCCCTTGGTCCTCTTCTCCTGTATGTGATATATTCCCTGTTCTCTGGATTCATTAATTATTTTGACTCATCCGGAAACCCAACAGGCTGGCAGGCTCGAAGCTCTGATACCACTGTAATAGCCTGGACAATTTATTAAGCAATTTTTTTTCTCAATTTTATGGATGGATTGTGTGCAGACCCAACATCAACAGTTCATTGTCTTGACACCCTTAATACTGCTATAGATATATTTCCCAGCTTTCACAATAACCAGAGTTGTGCTCAACCATATTCAAATATATTGATGATAGTTGCAAGTTTCACATACTTATAATGTACAGATAATTATGTGAAAAAGAACCGAATTCATTAATGCTAAATATTATATATATTTTTATCATTCATTCAATGCCAACAATAAACAATATTTCTGACCTGTTACATTCCAGATGTTGGACAGCTAGTACAAGGAGGCCGAGCATATAGAAAATGGCGGCGATATGGAAAGCCGCGGTCACCCAAGGTTCCGCGCGGCTAGTATGAATACCGGTCGACCAAGGAAGACTCCACTATCCAAGTCGGCGGTGGTCGGTATAAAGCAGGTCGAGCAAATGAAATCGGCGGTGTATGATACAAGTCCTCCACGTCACCTTCAATTTCCACGGCGCCCAGAATATAGTTCGATGTAGGCTTAGGTTATATCTGATCGACCCTGCAGAAAACGCCCTCCAACAATGGTAGATTTTCCTGTGAATGCTCGCTGAGAAACCTGGGTGATTTCTCCAACCGACCAACTAGGGCAGAATCTTACACTGCCGAAACTGGTTCTCCCACGGGGTTTCGTCCGAGGGTTTGATTTTCGAAGAAGCTCTCCAAAAATTCCAATAAGAGAAAATAACATAAGCATAACCTCAAAATGAATTCCTTTTTTCCCTTATATCTCCTTTTTCCCGCTCTTTAATTTAATTTCACTTTATTAAAATATATCATTGAGCTCCACATTTAAATGAATTAAATAATATTTCCGTCAAAAGTCAAAAACGGAGAATATTAAAATAATTAATTTAAAAATAATTCCCTTTCACCCAAATTAGCTTACGGGAATTAAATAAGCTAACGGTTCCTGGTTACACATCGGAAGGGGACATGACATCTCGACACTCCTATTTTGGAGATTTTATGGACAGCTGGGGAAAACTTGGAAAAAAAACGAAGAAAATATTTCAATTAAAAAAAATACATTCAAACAGCAATTGGAGTGCTAAAAAGCTGATTTTATATTAGATATTCTTAAAAGAGTACAATTATAGTTCTTGATAATGGAATCCAATCAAATACATCATACAAATTCAGATTTTCAAAATATAAAGCAGTTTTAAAAACGCTTATTGTTTTATCCTCCTCCCCCTCAAACTAGATAGTTGGACTTGGCTTTAGATAGGTGGTCGAATTGGAGGCTCCTCAAGTATGGGATCATCATGGTATATCTCCTCCAATCCTCTCAAATGTTCTACTTCCACCTCTAGTGCCTCAATGTCTTCTGCAATAAACATGGTATCTAGAGAACTTTCAGCAATCCAATCCGATAGTGGATCTAGCTCATCCAAGTCAAATCACCTTATAGGATTCACTCGCCTCCATTTGTTTAGTGTGGAGCCAAACATTGTAATGCACCAAGACAAGGTCATTGAGGTGCTCCTAGGTCAACCTATTGTGCTTCTTGTTGTTTACTCACCCCTGGAAGCGCTACAAGGCCGACTCAAGATGTAGATTGTCATCTGCTTAGATTGGGTGTTTTTGAACCATAATCCTCCCACCATAAATCTACAGAAAATATTTTTTTCAAATTAATAACTTACATTTGTAAATGTAAACTACAAGAAAAAATGTTTGAAAGTTTAAATGTTCTAGCTAGTCACAAGGTTTACCTTGATTCTTTATAGGAGGAGGATGAAAACAGACTTCCATGAGTGCTCTTATAGCTTTGCAACTCGGCAAGGATGAGACGATGTTTGGCGGGGTCATCTATCATCCTCTCAATGCAACAATAAAACCCTAGTGTAAAAGAATTTGGGGTTCATGAAGTGCCCCATTGCAAGAAAAGATCGATGGAGTTGCCTCATCCTTCTCTTATCAATGATATGCCAAATGGGTTCATATTTGTGTTGACTGCCACTGTAATAGTGTAGGATGGGCTCTTTTGCTCTATCTATCACCTCATTTAGATACCTCATTGCTAATTTTTCACCATATACAAGGTGAAGAACCCTTACCAAGGGTTTTATCACCTGCAATTGAATAATAAAAATTAATCATTGTAATTTACTAAATACATTTAATAAAAAATTACAAATCAGAATTTGTAATTTTTAGTTAAAATTTAACAAAAAATACTAAAAGAGGTGTAGACAACAGTTCCAAGCATAAATAAACCACTAAGCTGTCTGACAAAGAATGTCCTATGAAGATTCACAATTTTGACTATGTACAGCAATTTTGGTAATGTACGAATCATGAAAATGACAAGTTGCAATGTAAAATCAGCCAATCAAATGAATATGGCTTGATTAATAAGTATGCACAAAAGGACAAACGCAGCCGTCTTTGTGTTAAGACGTCTGGATTAGTTAGACGTCTGGATTAGACGTCCAACCTAACTAATCAGACGTCTGGCTGCTGTGTTAGACGTCTGAAACTGTCAGTTAGGCAGTAAACGCAATTGTTAAAGATAATAGGCGGTTTGGACGGTTGAGACGGGTTAGTTGCAGTAACTACCCGATCTTACCTATAAATACCCCCTATTTCATTTTGTAATCTATCCATACTTGTCTATAATGCAGAGATGTTGTGCAACAATTGTTAGTTTGGAATGTGTGTTGTACGAGATTGCATCTATGTTATAGTGTTGTGTTGCAGGTATTGATCATAGCTTGGTACGAGAGCATGTATTGTTGTATGTTGTTTTCCTGTTGCAGGGCATGCTAAGGAGCATCGAGGACTGGAGAATGAATGCATAGTTGGAGACGTCTAGACCTTGGAAGATTAACCCTTGCGTGTATCAGTCTAGCCATCTGGTCTCATCGACATAACTGCTCCAGACGTCTAGCCGATCGCCTAGCCCAGACGTCTAGTCGTCCAATCCGGACGTCTAGCCGTTAGTCCTAGACGTCTGCCTAGTCTAGCCATCCAGTCCAGACGTCTAGCCATCCATCCTAGATGTCTAGCCATCTAGTCCACGTCTCCCTAATCCTCGTCTGTCTCTCGACGTCCAACCCAGACATCTAGCCGTCCGTCTCAGACGTCTAGACTGTCTGCCTCAGACGTCTAGTGTTCAAAGCATCTGTAAAGACTTGTCTACTCATACTTGTAGAACATGATGACTGGTGTACCTTGGCTTATCACTCCCTCCTAGTTTATCGTCATTCCCTCATCTCGGGAAAGTACTTACCCTTGTCTACATTTGGTGTCGTTGCCTAAAAACAAACTTTGGGTCGAGAAGTATAGGTGATAAGACAAAGAGGTGAATGACACAAGGAAGAAGAGGAAGGAGTCCAAGACAACCAAGAAGAAGTGCACGACTAGCGAACCAAAGAACGCAGGACGAAGAAGAAGTTTCACAACCTGAAGTGGAAAGAGTGTGGGATCCAGTGGAAGACGAGAATCCAAGAGTAGAGACGTTGTTGGTGACAGCAGAAGATGAAGAGCAAATAGTAGAGGAAGTTCCTGGTATTGAGAATGAGGATTGGATGGTAACACCCAAACCAGCAGAGAGGAGTTGGTCGATGGATACAGAAGTAGGAGACTTTGTACCGCAGCAACCACGCATCGGTTCGTGGGGAGGAAGACCAGAACCACATCTCGTTTATTCGTGAAGGAGGTCGCGAAGTGGAAGTAGGAGGCTATTTGACCAAAATTTTGCACCATCAACAACAGAGAGAGAGCCAGACAGAATTCCACCACGCTCACCACCAAGACATTCGCCTAGTGGGACAATCACAATGGCGCAGACTACTACTCATGTAGAGAGACAGAAATGTCCACCTTTCCATGGGGAAGGAAAGGAAGATCCAACCCATCACGTGGGAACTTGTATCACCATTTGGGGAACACATGGGGTAACACAGGATACAGAGTGGTTGCGATTATTTCCAGCCACTTTGCGGGGAATGGCAATGGATTGGTATTTGAAACAGCAGCGTACCCAACCATTCACCCAATGGACCCCCTTGAAGGATGCATTCATTGAAGAATTTTGACCATTAAGAGATGACACAGAGATCATCACTGAAATCTTTGCTACGAAACAAAAATCAGATGAAGATATCAAGAGCTACGATAGGAGACTGAGACAGCTCACGGATAAAATGGAAATGCCACCAGCCGACGGAATGATAAAACGTTGGTTCTTGGATGGATTACTACATAAATATCGAAAGAAGATGAAAGCAGTACCATCCTCGACATATGCAGAAGCCCTCGAGAAAGCAAAGAACTTTGAAAGTGAGGCCAAGCAAACAGCTGCAGGAATCGGTGGACAACCAAAACGTGAAGAATCTGATAGTGATGAAGAAGATAAAGTGCAAAGTGCAATACACTCCTTTCGAAAAGAGTTTGATAAAATTATAAAAGAAGTCAAAGGAGAAGTAAGGAAAGATAGGAAGGATATTTGGTGTTTTGACTGTAAAACAGAGGGACATGCTAATACCAATTGTCCAAAGAAAGCGTATTGCAACATATGTGATATTGCAGGTCACCCAGTAGCAGATTGTCCATTCAATCTGAAGGGAGCAAGGCACCAGACATTAACAATCCAACAAGGAAGTCAACCTGATGCTCCAAGAAATGGACAAGGTGCAACAAGCGGTGGATACAGAAATAACCGTCGAGGAGGAAGACAAGGAGGACAGAGTCGACTGCAGTACGACTCTGAAGGGAGACCTGTAATTCAGTGTCGAAATTGTCAAGAATGGGGTCATTTTGCGAAGAATTGCCCCCAGCCTCAGAATACGAACACTACTGGTGGTAACAATGTTACTCAGATGTGTAGGTGGTGTGGTCCAGGGAACCACAAGGAGGCTAATTGCCCAAATAAGGCAAGTTCCAGTGGAACACAGAATGTCAATTTGATTGACATTGGTGAGATAAGTACAGTAATGGAAAGGGAAGATGAAGTCCTAGCCGTAACAAGGACACAAGCTAGGAAGTTAGAAGAATATCCAAATCCTGCCAAGGAGAAAGAGCGATGGCAGGAAGCTCAAGAATTGATAAAAACAGAACTAGACAAAGGAAAGCAGGACAGGCTAGTTCTGGAGAAAGCTCTAAAGAAGGTGGAGATCCCAAAGGATAAACAGGCATCAATAGAAGGCTTGGTGACACAGGTGCTGAATACGACAGTAGAAGTGAAGGTGGCTAGTCTATTCAACATAGTACCTGAGTTATACGCTACAGTGGGAGAAGTTGTAAAAACAAAGAAGAGAGAAACCCGACAGGTAGCACACATCAAGCAAGGACAGTTCATTGATCCAACGATACTGATGATTGAGGCAGGAAAGAAGCCAGCCTTGGTTCATATGGAGATATTGGACCATAAGTTGAATCAGGTGATCGTTGATGGAGGATCAAGCGTGAACGTAATGCCAGAAAGAACGTGGCGGAGTATTGGTCAACCCGCACTAAGATCTCCAAACTTCAAATTGTATGGAGCAGATCAATATGGCATCGAGACAATAGGCGTACTAATGAGCCAAAAAGTGTGCATAGCGGAACAGGATTTTATATTGGATTTCGTTATAATTGCCATGCAGAAACCAGCATATGATGCATTGCTAGGACGTGGGTGGTTACGAACGGCAAAAGTAAACCACAATTGGGAGAAAGAACATCTGACCTTCAAGAAAGGCCAGCATAGATATTTGATCAATCTAAAGAACCAGGCAGTAAGCCAAGAGATTGCAAGTTCTGATGACTCAGGAGTTTCTTCCTCGGACGAAGGGTCAGGATATGAACCAGATGAAGAGGGAGTACTACACCTGGAGGATTGCACGGAAGATGAGTATAACGAAGACAAAGGCTTACTCCACTGGCAGCAGGAAGACTATGAAGTTTTCTCTCCCCAATGTTTTTGCATTGATGCAGGAAATGAAATCCAAGAGGATGAGAAAAAGGAACCAGAAAAGGCAGAGAGCAGTAAGAAACAAACAACAACAGAGAAGGATAAGGAGAGAGAAAAATGGACATTCCCCAAGAATTTTGCAGAATATACGATGGGAGACGCAGTCATTGAAGACAAGCCTGCCCACCCCATCGAGGTTCTTAAAGCAGAAAATGAACCTGAGTCCATTAAATATGAAGGTCCGAGAATGATTCAGGTAAACTTGGGAGAAGATGGCAAGGAGAGGATGATTAAATGTGGAGATGATTGGGATCCAATACTGAAGGCAACAACTTTTAAAATCTTTATGGAGTATAAAGATGTCTTCGCTTGGACATACAAAGACCTGAAGGGAGTTCCACCAGAACTTTGCGTACACAAGATTCCCCTGATTGAAGGTGCACAACCAGTAAGAAGGCGACCATACAGGATGAATCCCAAATACGCAGCACTGGTGAATGCTGAAATTGATAAAATGTTGGATGCAGGCATTATTTTCAAAGTTACGACAAGTGAGTGGGTGTCACCGATCGTGATTACCTTGAAGAGGGAGGTTGACAAAATTCGAATTTGTGTAGATTTTCGAAGCCTCAATGTCGTAACCATCAAGGATCCCTTCCCGATCCCTTTCACAGATTCCATCCTGGAAGAAGTAGCAGGCCATGAGATCTATTCATTTTTGGATGGGTTCTCAGGGTATAACCAGATTAGCATTGCAGAAGAAGATAAGTTGAAGACAACTTTCGTGGTTGAAAATGGAATATATGCTTACAATCGCATGCCATTTGGGTTGTGCAATGCACCAGCTACTTTTCAAAGAATCATCCTATATATCTTTGATAAGATGTCCACAGGGAATTTTAAAGCCTTCCTCGATGATTGGTCATTATATGGGAAGACACAAGAACATTTGAAGTCACTAGAGGAATGCATGAGCTTGTGTAGGCGAGCTCGGATATCATTGAATCCAGGCAAATGTGTCTTGATGGTACCATACGGGAAGTTGCTAGGGCATATTGTATGCCAAGAGGGTCTCAAGCCCGACCCGAATAAGATTCGGGTAATACTGCTGATGGAGGAGCCATATGATGTAAGCTCGGTGAAAACCTTCTTGGGAACAGTGGGATACTACAGAAGGTTCATTCGCAACTATGCATTAACTTCTCATCCACTAGATGCTCTTACACGTAAGGGTATTCCTTTCCATTGGACAGAAGAGCACCAAGGAGCTTTTGAGAGCTTGAAAGCACATCTGCTGAAGGCACCTATCCTGGTTTACCCAGACTAGGAGAAGGAGTTCCATGTGCATGTTGATGCTTCAAATTATGCTATTGGTTGTGCATTGGCTCAAGAAGGTCAATTTGGGTTGGATCAGCCCATCTACTTTGCAAGTCGGTTGTTGTCTCGAGCCGAGAAGAACTATAGTACAACGGAGCGTGAAGCACTAGGGATGGTGTACGCAGTACAGAAGTACCGACACTATTTGTTGGCTAACCCTTTTGCTTTCTATGTGGATCATCAGGCGCTATTGTACTTGATCAACAAGCCAACAATCTATGGACGAGTGAGTCGATGGCTCGTCACTCTGCAGGAATTCGTGTTTCGAGTGGTAGTGAGACCAGGAAAGAAGCACGTAATTGCGGACCAACTATCAAGGATTCGCTCAAGAGAACCTGCAGGAGGAATACCAGATGAATTCCCCGACGCACAATTGTTCATGATAAGTGCGATACCCACATGGTATAAACATATTGGGGATTACCTATCGACAAGAGAGCTGCCAAAGGAGATGACGGTAGCTGAACAACGGAAGGTGATTACGAAGTCTGCACCCTTTACCTTGATTGCAGGATTGCTATACAAGATGGGGGAGGACCACATTCTAAGACGATGTGTGATGGAAGATGAAGTACAACAGACCCTGAAGGAGGCACATGAAGGATTGGTCGGAGGACATATGGGACCTGACGCAACAGCAAGGAAAGTGTTGTTGGCGGGCCTATGGTGGCCTACTCTATTTCACGATGCCAAGAACTTTGTTAAGGCATGTGATACGTGTCAAAGAACAGGGAAGCCATTGAAATGGGACTTCATGCCATTACATCCATCGCAACCTCAAGAACTTTTTGAAAGATGGGGGTTGGATTTTGTGGGCCCACTGAGAACAAGCCATAAGAGGAAGTGCAGATACATCGTAGTCGCAACTGAGTACTTAACGAAATGGGTCGAAGCAAGGGCATTACCTGATAATTCTGCAAGGAGCACGACTCGCTTTTTGTATGAACAAGTTATCACACGATTCGGCATACCTCTTCAACTGACAAGTGATAGAGGAGGTCATTTCATTAATGAAATTATTCAGAATTTGATGAAGGAATTCAGGATCTTTCATTCTTTGTCAAGTCCGTATTACCCCAGAGCAAATGGGCAAGCGGAGGCGACAAATAAGATCTTGGTTTCTGTCATGTACAAAACATGTGCAATTGAAGGCGCAGATTGGGAGGAGCGCTTATCAGCAGTTTTGTGGGCATACAGAACTACCTTCAAACCAACCACAAACCACACACCCTTCCAATTGATGTATGGACAGGAGGCGGTAGTACCAGTAGAATTCCTGGTACCAAGCTTGAGAGTAGCTGTTGATACCCGCCTAAATGATGAAGAAAGCATGGAGGAAAGACTCGCAACACTGGTACAACTAGGCGAGAAAAGGGTGTTGGCACAATGGGCAACGGAGATTGCTCAACAACGACGGAAATATTGGCATGATAAGCATCTTCAGAAAATGAACTTGAAGGCTGGTGATTTGGTTCTCAAATACAATGGCAAAAGAGAGATCAAGCCAGGAAAGTTGAAGACCCTATGGCTTGGACCCTTTCAGGTAGAAGAAGTATTGGATAATGGGGTTGTTCGACTGAAGAAGTTGGATGGAACAATTTGCCCCGAAGCAGTAAATGGCTCCAAGTTGAAAGTGTATAAAGCACAGGCACAGATCAATATGATCAACTTGGAAATTAAGGAGGACACCTCTGGTAACCCAAATGAAGAAGAACAACCAGGTATACGATCCTACGAACACGGTGGGCCAAGTAACACTGTTCGAGAGGATGAACCATCCAACCTGGAATGGTTGTTTGGAAGAGAAGAAGAACCTGTAACAAAACAAAGGGAGTCAGAACCTAATGTACGAGTTCTAGAAAGCGAAGTAGAAAATCGGCTTCAGAACATTGCGTACTTAGCTTCACAAGGGCAAATACCAGAAGTGGAGGATTATGAAGGACAAGGAGCTGAAATTCTGCAACGAATGGCTTTGGAAACGCAACGATTGCAAGAGGAGTATGAGACTCTTCGTCAGTATAATGCACAGTTGAGGGAACAAGTTATTCAGGAACTGGATGGAACTATGCAACAAATGCAGCAACGACAAGATGCACGTAGAGCAGAATGGGCTGAAAGAGATCAAGATGATTTCAGAGGGAGCCCGAATGGTAATTCACCAGAAAGTAGTGTATTCTCGATGGCTCTAGATCATTCAGCACCAAGACGCTCTCAAAGGCAAGAGAATCGAAGGCTGCAGGTAGGTGGATTGGAAATAAGAGAAAATACAGGGAACAATGCAGTTTCCTCAACAGATTCGAATAGTTCATCCACAACATTGAGAATCATCCTGAATACAGATGACTCCTCAAAAGCAACTTCACCATTAATTAGGCATCCTCGACGACATGGAAAATCACCAAAAAAGAGTAAAGCAAGGAAATCACAACAGAACTTGGCTTCTAGTAGTGCATATCAGATAAGTCGAGAAGAAGCAACCGAGATTCTATGGCGAGATGTCAGGGAAGTAACCGAACGACCAAAGTATGATGGATGGTCGGAAGACTCAAGTGAGGATGAGAATCAACCTCGAGACCCTGATATACCACACGCCAGTCCTAACCCAGACCGTCGGAGACAAAGAGATGAAATCCGCAGTCAGCGAGCAGGGGTTAGATTCCTTGAAACTGCACAAGTGATTGAAGATGATGAGTCTCTAAGTCCACAAGATGAGTACAATGGAGGAGTAAATGAAGATACGATACCCGAAATGCCGAAACCACGCAGATGGAGAACACCATATGCAGGAGCCATGAGACGCCCGACGGAACGCGAAGAAGTGGCTAGGTATCGTATGGCAGCTCTCGATTTATGACAACACCGAAGAGAAGTGAGAAGATTGCAACAACGAGTCCAAGAAACCTTGGAATGGCCAATGAACACTGCAGGAGAGGGAAATGACTCAAGTACGGATTCAGCTTTCTCAGACAAGTACCAAGAAGCCCTAACTCACTGTGCACCGCAACGACACTTTGAGGAAGCAAGATGGCGACGACGATTGATAAGGGCTGACAGGAGATTGAGAATCCTGCACCAACTGACACCTGTAAATCAGCAACACCCACCAGAAACACGCGCACAACTGATAAACCAGGCCCGAAATAGAGACAACTTGGGCAATCCCAGGAGTTCGTCAGGACTTCGTAACCCAAGCTTGCCTGACCAAGGGAGGAGCGTGGTTGACCTCCATCCCGGTAGCTCGAGAGGAAGAAATTCCCCTCCTGCTACCCATAGGTCGACTAGTCCACGGACTGGGCCGCAAGGACCATCTGAGGACATAGTCCAAGTCAACCCATCACTACGTGTTCCTGAGAATAGACCTTCGGGTCTGCCTCAGCGAGCTCGTAGGAACCGAAGACGTCGTCAAGAACGATCGAGGGACCGACCGAATCTCGGGCAGCTGGGAGTACGACAGCCCCACATTAGGGAGATTCGACCGACAAGAGGAAGAGGACGAGTCACACCAACTCGTGGAAGACAGGGACCCTGGAGTAGGAATCCCTATCAGGATCAGGTAGACCAAGGATGGGCATTCGTTCGTCGTCAGATCGATAGACTTCGAGGCCGAGGCCATGGAATGGGAAGACTCTATCATAACATTGGACAGAGGGAGAATCATCCTTCCAATGATCGGACGACCAACCATCAAGAGCAAGGGAGAACGATGGTCCACTATCTTGATGATTGTGTGATAATTCAGCAGGGTGACGGAAGAACGGAACGAGTCCATCTGGAAGAAGAATCAACCCATCTGGACCCTAGTAGCAGTCTGGATGATGCAACCACACGTCTGGATGGAGGAAGCCATGGCAAGAAAGCAGTCGTCTGGCAAATGAGGCAAGACAGGATGACGTCACAAGAAGCAGACGTCTAGAGAAACTAATCAGACGTCTAGGCAAGAATCACGTCATCAGCCGACGGAAGAGGAACAACCAGACTGGCAAGTTATTCCACGAAGAATGAGAAGACGCGACGAACAATCTCAGACGAAAACTCCTCGAAGCCAGAATAATCCTCAGTCATCAGCAGACGGAGGAACAGGAAAATGGTGATGGTTTCAACAGTTTCAAAACTAGTAGTCGTCATCAGGAAGATAGCACATCAGATACCTTTGAAGTACGCATCGACATTACCATGCGCTTCACCCGACGACGTTAAAATTGGAAGACGTTTTGAAAAATAATAAAAAAAAAAAAAAAAAAGACAAAAATAGCAAAAAGACGAAATAAGGTAAAAGACGCCAGACGTCTTGTCCATGCAAAATTGGCGACGTGGCAAGCATGCAGACGATTGGGAGTTAGGTGGCAGTTAAACAGGTAGTTACATGGGCGGCAAAATTCCTATAAATTGGAAGCGTTGGGCATTCTTTGTTCAATTGCTTTCAATTTATGCAGGAGACAAGAGCGCAGGAGAATTGGAGACGAAGCAGGGTTAATAAGCGCACCAAGACTTATGCAAGACGAAGCATAGACGTCATTTCAGCATTGGCAGTCACAAGCTTCGTGGAGGATTTTCTTTTTCAGTGCAAGTGCAGAAACCCTACCTTCACAAAGCATTCAGCTCTATCACCTCTAGGGCATCCATCCAGAAACCCATCACCAAGGAATCTTAGGAAGCCAACCGTCTAAACACGTCTCAGCCATCCAAAGGAGAAGCATCTCGACTGAGAGAAAGGAAAAGGCGAAGTTTTACCTTTAGCCAAGACACGTCTAGGAGGAGACGTCTACCCAGTCTCGACGTCTAGCCGTCCAGCCCACGACACTCCTCCTGACCACTCCTCACGTCCACTCACTCGATGTCCAGCCATCGACTCGACGTCTAGACTAGAAAATTTTGACGTCTAAGCAAGAGTGTTCACCTAAAGCCGAGACGTCTAGCAGGATTGAGTCGTCTGAAGTGCAAAAGATGTCTAGAAGTCGGGACAACCTCCAATCCAACCCGAAGTAGGACCCGAGTCAATTGTGGCTAAAAGACTCCATCATCACCAAGAAACGATGCGCGGACAAGTGCCAAGCCCAGACAAGGGGTAGACTCGAGGGAAACGAGAGGCAAGTGCAAGCAGAAGTCCAACTAAGCAACAAAGAACAGATTCCGATTGAGGAAATCACTTGGACTTGCCCTACGGGTGAGTTTTGCCGACAATGGTGGGCAGCGACACCAACAAATAGTCCGGTAAAGAAGAATATGCAAGCCGTCGGAGTAAATTTTATTCTGCAGATACCAAGTTTCGACAAAGAATTTTTCAAGAAGTATCTAGTGCAGATGTTGCAGACATATAACCCAACTCGGAATACCAGCATGGTACGGGTTGTTGATCGGACCTTGGAAGTGGACTTTTCTCCTGACGCATTTAGACGAACTTTTGGACTCCCCAGGAAGGGCAAACCTGTAATCAATGAACGGGGAGATCCCAAGAAAACTCGACAGTTGATATTGGGAGTTACTACCCTCACAGAGGAGGAAGTGGAGAAAATGTTAGCAACTCACGGTGGCAGGGGAGTAAAACAGTCCCAACTGAAGAATAATGAGTTGGAGTGCATTATGAATGTTCTAATGGCCAGACTGTCAGGTGAACAACGAAGTTCAGATCTTCCCATCTGGCTGATCCCATACTTGCTCGGGATAGAACAGGGAGTGCAATATGACTGGGCAACTCATTTGGCGATTCGTATTCAGAATTTTCTAATGCGAACAACGAAGAATTTTTCAATGGCATTTCACGCCATAGGGTTACTTTTGGACGCAGTTTCAAAGGCAATAGATTCCAGACTTTGATTTACCTCAATAGATTCCAGATTTGGCACCAACTATCTTGCAGTGGAAGAATGCCAAACCACAGGTAAAGAAGTCGACACCGGTGAAGAAGCAACGGGTGAAACAGATCTCCCACAAGCCATCACGTCAGGAGAAGATGATGACCGATTCAGAAGGGGAGGATACAACACCACCCTTGGCTGAGGTGAAAGAACCCGAAAAGCAAGTCTGCCATCACCAAAAGAACCCAAGCCAAAGAGGAAGAGAAGGCGATTTGAATCCCCACCCCCTTCATCTACTCCAGATTCGGTGCAAGGGATTGCCGCGGAGCAGATTGCTCGCAGTAAAGAGGTAGCTCGAAGACTAGTGCAACAGATGACAGTACCCTGGGAAAAGGTTAGCTTTGACATCCCTCGACCTTGCAGAATACGGCAGCTGGGACAAGTACTGCTGAATGGTAGGACCTAAGGACTATTTGATGGAAGCTCATGTTCGGGCTCAGAACAGTACCAGATCTGTCCGTTCCACCTGTAATTACAACAACTTCCTTTGCAGCTTCCCTGCGGGCTGTGTCCTTTGCGGATATTCTCGCAACGGAGGAGTGTAGAAGTTCGGAGTGTAGAAGAAGCTTTACCTTCTCCAAATGTGGAAAATCCAGCACCTGGGACAGAGCAACATCCCATCTCAGTAGATGAGGCAGTCTCGTTGGAACATGAGACTAATGTAGAAAAGGGAGAGCAACCACAGACAGACGTGTCTCAGCAAGTTGTTGGGACAGAAGGTGACAGCAGTCAGGCTGTAGTGACAGAAGGGAAGGCAACCAAAAAGACTATTGATCTCTCCGAGAAGGGGAAAGAGACATTGCAGGAAGAGGAACAGGAGGAGCAAACTAAGGATGCATGGTCTAAATGTTTTCTAGTACAACTACCCAATCTCATGGATCCTTCAGATAATATGGATCAGCGAGCGGTAGAATGTTTTTCAAAGTTAACAAAAATAATGGAAAATTTGCAGTTGCAATTTAACATAGCCTGTGTTGGTCAATGGAAGAAGTGGCAGTCTATGGTGGAAGAAGAATTGAACAGATTGGTAAAATGGGCCACACAAGGTCCTTGGCGAGCAGAGATTTCTAGCATCTATCAGAACCAGCCTTGGACAATGCCCATTGCACACTTGTCAACAATGGAGGGAGTGGAACAATTGGCTGAGAAAATGCCAACCCTCTACTTGGAATCAGGACAGGTGTACGTTTGTGGCCACAACACTGATCCTTCTTCTCAGCAATCCATAGAGCAAGGATCGCAGGTGAAGTTAGCACCTGAATTACTGCCTATGTATCGACAGTATAACTTCTTAGCCCACTTGTTATGTTGGCTAGCAGAAGGTATTAAGTACTTGCATTCAGCCAAGCAAATGGTAGATAGTGAATTGCAAGAGGCACAGGAAGATGTGCAACGCAAAGACCAACTACTCGAAGAAGGGAAGGCTCGTATGGAGGCCGTCATTCAGGAAATCCAGAAAATCACAAGAACTGGAGAGCCTTCATACCCAGTTAGGAGAAAAAGCACAAAAAATTACCACTCTGGAAAATGAGGTGTCACAGCAAAAACAGGCTAAAGAATTGTTGGTCAAGCAAACTGAAACATTAGCAGCTCAGAAAAATCAGAGTGAGCTAGCCTGGCAGCAGGAGATGAGACAGCGTGAAGAGACTTGGCAGAAACAGTTGGCAGCGGTACAGGAAGAATTGCTACAAGCACAACAGCGTGAGGCAGCTTTGAAACAAGAACTGACATCAAAGGCCTCATCTTCATCCACAATATCGGTCCCACGGATGAGAGAACTTTTCATACAGCGGGAGGCTGAACTATTGAATAGGCTTGAGGAAACAGAAAATCGTGCCAATGCCCTAGGAGTGGAATGGGGTAAATACTTCAATTATGCCAAGCAACTTAAGGCTGATAATGAGGCTCTACAGATGCAATTGGATGAAGCCTTACCGGCTACAACTCACAAAGATGCTGAGACTCCTCAGAGTGAGCGGAGAAAGTCGTTGAGGACATCGACTTCTTCGAAGGGGAGGATAGATGTAGACAGCAGTTCCAAGCATAAATAAATCACTGAGTTGTCTGACAAAGAATGTCCTATGAAGATTCACAATTTTGACTATGTACAGCAATTTTGGTAATGTACGAATCATGAAAATGACAAGTTGCAATGTAAAATCAGCCAATCAAATGAATATGGCTTGATTAATAAGTATGCACAAAAGGACAAACGCAGTCGTCTTTGTGTTAAGACGTCTGGATTAGACGTCCAACCTAACTAATCAGACGTCTGGCTGTTGTGTTAGACGTCTGAAACTGTCAGTTAGGCAGTAAACGCAATTGTTAAAGATAATAGGCGGTTTGGACGGTTGAGACGGGTTAGTTGCAGTAACTACCCGATCTTACCTATAAATACCCCCTATTTCATTTTGTAATCTATCCATACTTGTCTATAATGCAGAACTGTTGTGCAGCAATTGTTATTCTGGAATGTGTGTTGTACGAGATTGCATCTGTGTTATAGTGTTGTGTTGCAGGTATTGATCATAGCTTGGTACGAGAGCATGTATTGTTGTGTGTTGTTTTCCTGTTGCAGGGCATGCTAAGGAGCATCGAGGACTGGAGAATGAATGCATAGTTGGAGACGTCTAGACCCTGGCAGATTACCCCTTTGCGTGTATCAGTCTAGTCGTCTGGTCTCGTCGGTAGAACTGCTCCAGACGTCTAGCCCAAACGTCTAGCCGACCGTCAATCCCAGAAGTCTAGCCGACAATCCCAGACGTCAATCGTCCAGTCCAAATGTCTAGTCTAGATGTCCAACCGCCCAGTCTAGACGTCTAGTCCAGGCATCTAGCCGACCATACCAAACGTCTAGCCGACGAGTCCAGACGTCTGGACGTCTAGTCCAGACGTCTGGTCGTCACTCCCTCCTAGTTTATCGTCATTCCCTCATCTCGGGAAAGTACTTACCCTTGTCTACAAGAGGAACTCAAACAAATTGTTGATGAACTTCAAAAGATGCATCAAAAGTTTTATTTGTCGATTTCTATACAAAAGGATGAGTCTGTTTGGAATCTATTAAAAGATGGTAGATACTCGGTCAAGTTGGCATATAAGCATTTAGAGCAATCAAAATTTCCTACTCCCAAAGATTTTCCTTGGAAGATTTTTTGGTCACTAGAGGCTCTCCCTACGGTCTC
The DNA here is from genome assembly GCA_028583015.1 of Wollemia nobilis. Lineage (NCBI taxonomy): Eukaryota > Viridiplantae > Streptophyta > Pinopsida > Araucariales > Araucariaceae > Wollemia > Wollemia nobilis. The sequence continues at coordinate 21,663,680 of JAQPPZ010000521.1, forward strand.
AACATTTCTCTAAAAAGCAGTTCAAAGTAAGACTCTTATAGGAGAGAGCCTACAAAGAAGAGGATATCTTGGCCTTTTCAGATGTGCCTTGTGTGAGAAGGATGTAGAAACATCAGACCATTTACTTCTTAATTGTCCCTTTGCTCACACCATTTGGGGCTACTTTTTAAAAAATATGAAAATATATTGGGTAGCTCCATCAACATTGAAAGAGTTGCAAGCTTACTGCAGTGGTAAGGGCTTTAGCCTCTCTTTGGGAGGTCTAAGGTTCAAACCCCACTTAGTATGAGGGGACCGGGACCCCTCATAAAAACCTGTGTAAACTCATTGAAAAACATTAAAAGAGTTGATGATATGTTGGATTAATTATTTCAAAGATAAAGCATTATGTATTCTATGGAGGATTGGCCTTGCCATTATTTGTTGGGATTTATGGCTTCAAAGGAATAATAGAATTTTTAAAAATAAATCTCAAACTCATGCCCAAGTTTGGAACTATAATATTGCCTTTCTTGCATAATGTTTACAAATATGGTGCTCATCATGGGAAGTCACAAGTGCAGAAAAAGTGGTGGCAACAACTTGGTTACAAGATTTGAACATTCACGGAAGAGTCATTTACAATGATGGCATTAAAAAAAGGATCTACTTCGTTTTAGGGTAAAATGGAAATGTCCAAAAATTGGGTTCATCAAAATTAATTTTGATGCTACTTCTACAGGAAATCCAGGAAAAGTTGGTGGAGGTGGTGGTTTTTGAAATAATGAGGGCAAAATTCTCCTCACTTACTCAAAACCATATGGAACTTCAACTAACTATGCAGAGGCTAGGGCACTTCTTACAGGGATTAAAATTGCAATAGAAAAAGGATGGAAATATATTTCAATTGAGGGGGATTCAATAATTATCAATAGTGCTATCAGCATGGATGTGAGGATTGGATAAAAAATAATATTATTGTTGATGTTCATCATCTATTATTGAGGCAATCTCTTGGAAATGTGAGTATATTTATAGAGAAGGAAATTGGGTAGCAAATAATTTAGCCAATTGTAGTGTTGATCTTCATCCTAGTGAAATTCAAATTTTAGAAGGCAACTGGCCAAGTGAGATTTTATCTCTTAATCAAAATGATGTCAAGAAGCTGATTTGGAAACATGGCACTTCAAGGAAGTTGAAGAATATATTTGACAGAAAAAGAAATGAAAAATATTTGTGATAAAAAGGCATGTTGGATATGGTTTATTTGACCTAACAAAAAATGTAATATTTTGGTATTTTGATGGGAGTGGCCCCCCATAGAAGCCACATATAACCTATTAAAACATACTAATAATAAGATTTTAAACTTAAATAGCCAATTTATTTGAGAATTTCCTACACACTCACCCAAATTGAATAATTAAAAACATGCCTCTAGACTCGCTTCCCTTCCTCTTTTGAATGAAATGGTGAGGCATATCATTCCTTGCTCACAAACATCTACTCTAAAGCAAGCAATGCACTAGAAGGCTCTGCAAGGTGATGAAATTTGAGGGGAACTAGGTGATCCCTAGGCAAAGAATGTCCCTCCACTCATTATGCTCCCTCATCAAGTTGAGCACCCATGTGTGGTTGCATATAAACCAAGTTATGTTCTTCGCCTCTTCAACGACGGTCCTCACACATGTCAGTTTGCCAATGTCCTCAAGCATGACGTCAATGCAATGGGCTCTAGAAAATAGAGGGGTACTTCTCCAAAATCCTCATAATGAAACTTGATATTCTTTTCATCATAATGAAACTTGAGGCATTTTTGCATCCTCCTATTTTCATCATTGTTTTGACTAGTTTATTTGGCACTCAATTGATCAACTTTTACTTTGGTCTTGTTGTCAATTCTATGAGGCAAGCTCGATGTCTCTCAAAGTAAAACATATACAATTGTCACTCCCATGTCAAACTCCAATCTTGCACATTGTCGGGTGCACCCCATTGTGATTGCTCCCATGCCAAACTACAATCTTGTGCACTATCGAATGCACCTCCATGTTGTTGATCCTATGCCAAACTCTTGCCCTATGCACTGTTGATACTAAATGTGTCATTTGTGATGCCTTGAATATCTTGGCAACTCATTCTTGCAGTTCTATTTTAGCCTCATGATTTTGATCCTCACCCAAGAGTACCAATGTTTCAAGCCAAATCAGATTCTGCTCGTCTTCAAATTTGTCTTCAACTAACCATTGAAGTTTACAACACTTTCAATTTCTTGATCCCATATTTCCTCCCACTAAAGGGCATAGGCATGTCCACAACCTCTCTCTCCTCTAATAACTACCTTGGAGGAGGCAAAACATGACTTCCCTCATCCTAAGGGAACGTTGGAAGAGGATTTCCTTCTACACTAATTTCCAACAAGTAAAGCTCTTGGTATGCATGCACTCTTGTTGGCCCAATATTTATCTCCCCATTTTTGCCGTTTACCTTCCTAAGCAAGATATTGTGACTCTTGTACATCCATGTCATGAACTTTGAACCAATTTTGTACAGGCAGTGACACCAAAATGTGGCATTCCAAGGCATTTTGAAGAAATGGTAAATGAGAAGAAATCTGAAATCCTATGGGCATGGCCCCTGCTCACATCAAACATAATAGATGATACGACTGAATACAATTCATAAGGACACTCATGCTCATGAAGACCGACTTGTTTGCCTATAGTCAAGCATTAGTGTTCTAGATACAACTTCATGACATCCTCCCAATGTTTCAACAGTATATGGTGCAGTCCTACAATGCACGCATTCAGTAAAATGCGAAGATGTTAATCGCCAAAGATGGGCAGATTTGGCCCAACCAACTACTAGTTTTAAGAAACAGACACATGCAGAGCCTCAATCTGGCCAGAATCTTGTCCATGGAAGAAGTACCATTGCATGCTTATCACTCCTGGTATTGGGAAAGGTTGTGCCCAATGCCCCAAAGTATCTAGTCTTCTCAAAGCTACAAGAGCATGCTGTCCCCAAAGAAGGAACCACTATTAGCAATTGGGATCATACTGGACACTGACTGATAGCTGCTTTGCTGCCATACATGCCATTAAAAACTTTAAGTACAAGGTTTATGTTGGCCCCACTACTGTTGATGAACCATAAATTCCAACTGTATATATTAACTTTTCAGCATGATAACCAATGTGGAATTGTTGACGTAAGCCAAAGTTAAAACATTGTTTAAATGTTCGTTTAGCTTGAGATAGGACTTTAGAAGAATGAACAAGGTTTGCAACAACCAACATCCTCGTGCACCATGCAGAAAGAAAGGTAAATTTCTTCATCAAACCCCTATCCAAAGATAAACTTCAAGATTCAGAGATGCATTAAATATGAAATCAAATGACCACAAAATGAACATAAAGGGAGATATTTGAATCCAGGTAGTAATGTTCACAAATATAAAGACTGTTTGGAATGAGTACACATATTAGTTAGTAGTTATAGCTCATGAGTCATTTGTAATTAATAACTGGTTTACAACCAATGATTTATAAAAGCCTCAGATTTCATATCTAAATTATGGAGTTGATAAACGTGAATGATGACATATATTGTATTCTGTATGTCCAAATTTTCATTCCATTGTTCCAACTACTGAACGCTCTTACTTTGATTTTTGGTTTATAGTATGATTGATAAATGTTGTAATTCTCTACCTTTATAAAGCTATATGTTTTATATGGATAGGAAAAGTAAATGTCACTCCTACTCCTATCTGAAAAACCTAACTCCATTTAAATACAAAAGAAAATTTCTTACCTTCCATCGATATGGAAGCATGGACCATAAAATGATTTAGACGTTCTGCTTCTTGCCTCTGTTCTTCACTCTTAGGATCAAATAATATTACAGTATGGAAATTGCCATCACCAGCATGTGCTATAATTGGGCTGTATTGCACAAAAAAATGGCAATCTCAAATACAGAAGATAATCCATTTCTTTGGAGTGTTTAACCCTAAAGTCAAGTTGTAGTAACCTAATCTGCAAGTAACAATACTGAACAGTGTGGACTTTGACGACCATCTAAACAAGGTAAATTTAGAGAAAATATGGAATCCACAAATCTTAATGATGTTCTAGTTAAGTTATAAACTTTGAAATAGAAAATTATAAGTCTATAACAAATTCTGACAGTCAATCACATAAACATGAGTGTTGAAAATAAATCCAGAGAATCCTTAAAAGCTAGCATACCATGTCAGAGGTGAAGAGTCAATTTCAGCTTTAGATCTTGAAATAATTTCAGCAAGATGAGACAAAGGGACACAAACATCCTGTAAACAAAAAGAAAGAAAACTGATAAGTGGACACAAAATTTGTACTATTCCAGTGGTTTTCTATTTCAACAAAAGAAAGGAGAAAATCATAAATAGAGATAAACCAAAAGTACAGTTCCTGCATCTATATAACACAGAACTCTTGCTTCTCTGTTAAGAAAGCACAATGCCTGCAGAATTTGTCTTCTAAATAAGTCTACACCATTAGAAAATTTTATAAAGTATCACCATATTTCATCAAAGAAGCATAAGCAACACAAGTTACCAGTACAAATCAGTGAATGAGGAAGGAGACTGTACGGCAGGGCATCATACAAGTCAAGTACAGGAGGAAGACTGTACAGCAGGACACTGTACAAGTAAAGAAGGTACAACAGGGAATCGTACAACTGACCAATTTGACGTCAACCGTATAAACCATATGACAAAGGGAGCAACAAGACGGCAAGATGAAGAGCATAATGACACATCAGTAGAAGAAGTCGTACAAGTGCAACATGGCCATACGACTTGTATAATGACCTTAAGACATTGTCGAGAAAAAAGTAGTTAAATAAAAAAGGATAAACTTAAAAAGTAAAAAATAAAATGCATGCAAAAAGGCAACATGGCAACTCATAGGGCAGTTATAACCACTTCCGCCCAAACTTGAAATAATTAATAGGGGCAGGAGGGGGTTAACCGAAAAATAAAACAATGAAGGCGCATTTGAACGGAAGAGTGAGGGGAGACGCCGTCAAGGAGAAGACATCGCAAAAAGAAGTTGCAGCCAAAAGACTCGAGAAGGAAACACAATTTACCGAGTAGAAGGAATTGCAGTAGGGTATCAGAAAGTGCCCTAACTACTGAATAAGGAAGAATTTGCAACTATATGAACAATCATACAATGGTACGAAAACTAGAGCAAAGACAACAAGATGAAGCTAGGGAAGAGGAGCCTGTGCGAAGAAAGCAAAATTAAAGACCTAGACGAACAAAGGAAACACCATACAAAGCTTGGGAAAGACGGCCAAATTGTTTAAAAAAAAACCCGTATTGTGTTTGGCATAGAAGGGCAATTGTTGTTCAAGAAGCTTCGAGTAAAGTTGCAGTCTAGGGTTTTGAAGGTTTGTGCAAGGAAAGGGCAGAAGAAGGTTGTTGTACGAACGAGTGAGCCAAGGAGAAAGATGGCTTAATGAAGAAGTCGTCGTACAAGTGAGCCAAGAAGGAAGGACTATAAGGAAAATGCCTGCAATCAAAGGGAGAAAAGTGTCATGCAAATGCAAGAAGACTACTGTGGAAGTCATCGTACAAGCAAAGAAGGTTGTCGTACAAGCAAAGAAGGTTGTCATACAATCACAGGGAGTCGTCATACAAGTGCAAACAATTGGCCATACAGAAGACGACAGCCTGACTGAACAGTTATAGTCAATATACGATAGAGAGCAAAGACAACAAAGACAACAAGATGAAGCTAGGAAAGAGGAGCCTGTGCGAAGAAAGAGAAATTAAAGACCTAGACAAAAAAAGGAAACACCATACAAAGCTTGGGAAAGATGGCCAAATTGTTTAAAACAATCCCCGTATTGTGTTTGGCATAGAAGGGCAACTGCTATTCATGAAGCTTCGAGTAAAGTTGCAGTCTAGGGTTTTGTAGGTTTGCGCAAGGAAAGGGCAGAAGTAGGTTGTTGTACAGACAAGTAAGCCGACGAGAAAGACAACTCAATGAAGAAGTCGTCGTACAAGTGAGTCGAGAAAGGACTATAAGGAAGATGCCTGCAATAAAATGGAGAAAACTGTCGTGCAAACGCAAGAAGACTACTGTGGAAGTCGTCGTACAAGCAAAGAAGGTTGTCGTACAATCACAGGGAGTCATCATACAAATGCAAACAATTGGTCGTACAAAAGACGACAGTCTAACTGAACAATTATAGTCAATGTACAACAAAGAGCAAAGAGGAATGACAGACAAAGTTTGAGCAAAATAATTAGTTTCCGAGAAGAATAGGCAAAGAAGCAGAAAAGAACAGACGATCGCCCAGCCTGCTACATAGAAGAGCACACTGAGGGCGAGAAGAGGAGACTAGACTCGGTGAAATACAAGGACTAGCAGAATATACAAGAGGACAAACACACAACCCCAAAACAGAGGAAGACACTGAGTCTCGTAGATGGCATGGAGATTCACCTGAGAAAGTGAAGGAAAAGAGGATACCCCTCAATGAAATAATGTGGACTCTGCCAGCTAGGGAATTCTACCAAAAATGGTAGCAAGATAACCTACCAAATCATCGGTTAAAAGTTGCATTGAAAAAAGCAGGAATGAGTTGTATTGCACAAGTTCCAATGTTTGACAAGGATTTCTTCAAAGACTATTTGCTACAGATGCTCGATTCCTATGACTCATAACCATAGTGAAGAAAATCGGCATAATCCCGATTTTTGTCGATTTTTTAACATACCAATACAATCGGCAAACTATCGGCGATGCGCCGATTTTTTGCAAATTTTTAGAAAAAATTGTCAAAAATCTGCAATATTTTTTTTTACGCTGCAGCCAATTTAGGGGTTTTTTATGCAAGCCCATTTTTCAGCTGTTAATGTTTGAACTTCAAAGTTCAAAATTTAAACCCAAAACCCTAGTCTAGGGTTTTGGGTTTAGGGTTTTTATTCCTCTTTTTAAGTAAATATTGTTGCCTGATAACTATGTATGCAAGCTCATTTTTCAGTTGTTAATGTTTGAAACTTTGAAGTTTAAACCCTAAACCTTACATTAGCCCTAGGGTTTAAGGTTTTGTTTTTTTTTCCTCTTTTTTTTTAAGTAAATATTGCTGCTTGGTAACTATGTATGCAAGCCCATTTTTCAGTTGTTAATGTTTGAATTTGAAACTTTGAACTTGAAGTTTAAACCCTAAACCCTAGTCTAGGCCCTAGGGTTTTGGGTTTTTTTTTCCTCCTCTTTTTAAGTAAATATTGCTGCCTGATAACTATGTATGCAAGCCCATTTTTCAGCTGTCAATGTTTCAATTTTAAACCCTAAACCCTAGCCTTTTGGTTTAGGGTTTAGGTTTTTTTTTCCTTTTTTTCAAGTGATTGTAACTTTGTTGTTACTTGTTTCCATGTGCATGCATATAAAAAATGAAACCTTTTTTTCCTTCTTGTTACTTGTAACTTTGTACCTTTTCATATTATAAGCAATACAAGATGTGTTTTGTCACTTTCATGTGTACTTAAAGCTTGAGCCTTGTATGATGTCTTGATATGAATTATTGCTTTTATTGCAATATTTGATTTGCATAATGTTAATTCATTGTAATATGCATGAAAAAAAAAAAATCAATGAAAATTTTTGTTTTCTTTAGGTTTTTTTTTTTGCCGATTCTTTCTCCGATTTTTCGCCGATTCTTTCCTAGATTTTTGCCGATTTTTAAAAAAGTCAATTCTTTGCCGATTCCAATTTTCTCAACTATGTTCAAAACAGAATGTGAGCATAGTGAAGATTGGAAACGAGAAATTAGAGTTATGTTCTCAGCAAATAATTTTCGATGGACATTTGGATTGCCGAAACATGGAATACCAATGTAGAAGGAACATCCAAATGCAAAGGAGTGGAATAGGACAATCCACGAGGTCACAACTATTACTCCTACGGAAGTCAATAAGACTTTCAATCATGGAAGTCGTGGGATAAAGCAGAGCCAGTTAAAGAATGACGAACTGCGATGTGCCATGAACATCATGATGTCCAAGTTATCAGGAGAAACAAGGTCGTCTAAAATGCCTATATGGTTAGCTCAATACATACAAGGCATTATGAAAGGAGTACAATACAACTAGGCATCATATTTGTCATATCATATCAAGAATTTCTTGAGGCAACAGACTAAGAATTTTTCAATGGTATTCCACACCATTGGAATAATGTTGAATTCAGAATCTTTTGCCAAAATGAAATTTCCAGGATTGACTACTCCGGGAAAATTGTTAGAAGACGGACCTATGGTATTTAGATGGATGAATGCAGTACCCGTGATTAAGACTACTCTAGTCAAAGTAAGAACTAAAATAATGTCGCGAATATCAGATTTGATTGAAGAAGATGATAGTGAGGAGTCAGAGGAGCTAGCACCACGACGCAAGAAGAGGTAGAAAAGGATAGAGACCAAATTGCAGTAAGAAATTGAGGAAGTAACCCAGCAACAACAAATGGAGGAGTTGCCTCAAGCACAATAGGTGGAGGAGAGAAGAGAAGAGAGAAGAGAAGGGAGGAAGAAGGGCAGCAAAGCAGTCCTGTAAGGACAAGAAGGCAGAGAGCAGGAAAGAATTATATTGCAGGAACAACAGCCCTTAGTAGAGACTGTGCAATAGGAAGAAGAATTGGCACAGTCAGTACAAGAAACTGTGGTGGTTGAGGAAGAAGAAATGAATGTAACATGCAATGTGGAGGAAGAACTACCAGAACATGTTGAATGGGTGCAGCAAGTAGACCTTAGTGCATCGCCACCTATGCCAAATGTGAGGCAGTTCAAGCTTTCAATGGCAGCCCAAGGCTTGTTGGAGGATATAGAGGTGCCAGAAGAAACTGAAGATCCAGCAAGGGGCAAGGAGGTTGAGGTTGTACCTGAGAAAAAGAGAAAGGAGAAATATAAATTTGTTAGGAGAGGCAGTGGTAGCCAAAAGTCACCCAGTGTTGAAAATCAGCCAGAGCTGCAAGAACAAACTATAGTACAGCCTGTTCAGTTGGAAGAAAACAGGGAAGAGCTAAGCATGGAATAGGAAGAGGAGGAGACACTTCAAGTACCAGGCAAACATTTCATTATTGAAGTGCCTAGTTTTGGATTGTCTACTGAAGAAGGAGCTCAAACTAATGATCAAGTTGATGAATTTTTCGAGAAGATGATGCAGGTTTTTGTTTCTGCACGACTATAGTTTAGGATGGGCTGTGTAGGACAGTTAAGGCAATGGCAATCCATGGTTTATAATGAAATGGAGAAAGCAGTACAGTGGGCTCAAGTTGATGAGAAGATGAAGAAGCTCGCTAAAATTTATGAAAAGTAGCCATGGGAAATGCAAGTTGGGGGAGTGACAAGTATGATTGGAATAAAGGAGCTACCAGAGATGTTGATAATGAAGAAGGAGGCAGAAACGGAAGTTGCTGACCTTAGACAAAGCCTCAAAGAGCAAATGAAAGCCAAGGATGACAAACTTGCTGCGACGAAGAAGGATATGGAAAAGTGCAACGAGATCATTTTACACTCAAGAGAAAAGTTGGCAGTAAGGGCACAGGTGCACAAAGCTCAAGAAAAGGAGCTAGAACACAAAGACCAGCTCAATGCCAAAAGGGATGAGCAGTTGACTATTGTAGCCAGAATTGAGGCTGAGCTAAAACAAAAAATACAAAAAGGTGCTACTGAGTGAGAAAAGGATTTAGTGGCAAAGTTGGCGGACAGGAGAAGAAAGCCAACCGCTACAGGCTGGAATTTGTTCATTATAGTAATTATGCACTAAGACTGAAAGATGAACGAGCAGCCCTGTGACTCCAGATAACAGAGATGAGTGGAGCACCTATTGTCGGCTCTCAGCAAAAACAGCCCTACTCTCAAGACCAGCAACACATCGGCGAGGACATCGACTAGTTTAAAGGGGAGGATAGATGTAGGCAGCAAAACAACTTCCCAGAAAAAGAAAAAGTGAAAAATATGTCAAAATTTTGTATTAGACTTTTTGGTAATGAAATGTATATAAAATGCATATGAAATGTAAACAAATGTAAATGACAGGAAATGACATGAAATGTAAGTGAAATTAGAATGAAATGCAATTTGATAAATTGCAAAAAGGACTTTAGGAAATTAAAGTTAATAATTGCATGAGTCGAATACGTTTGATTCAGGGTGGCGATTATGGTGCGCTGTCCTGGGAACCGCTTGTAATGGCCAGTTCGGGCATTAAAAGGAACCCCCCTTTTTCATTTGTAGCATGTCATGGTTATGGTTATTGCTGCAATTACCAGGAGCATTGTATAGGATTGCCAACGAATGTGCAAGTGAGAGATATTGGTGAGGATGTTGTCATTGTTATTATGCAGACTGGTTATGCAACCCTGCATATTGTAATTGCAAGTATATTACTGTTGTTTACAGCAGCACTTTGAATACAAATCCTGCCATTTGCAGACTTATTGCAATTTGCTGTAATTGTTTATGCTGTGACTATTAATGGTATTGCATGTATTGTTTCCTTATAGTTGCAGACTGTAGGATGGCTGCCATAGTTGCAGGTTATGTTAGTATTTGTATTGCAGTCGTTGCTGTAGTATAATTGCAGGTTGCAGTGAGAGAGAAGACTGCCAAGGAATTTGCAGTTAAGCTGGTTGCAGAGGACGACAAACAGGCCATACGAGGGGTTGATCGTACGAAGATGAAAATACAAGTTGTGTTGCAGTCTTAAGGATTATTCTGTTATTTGGCAAGGACTGTGGCATTGTACATGTGATTACCATACAAGTCACTGTTGTACAGAAGGATTGAGTGTCAAGAGTTGCACAGTCATTTGCAAGTGACCGTCTTGTACTATCTCGGACAACAAGTGCGTCATACAAGATAGCATCGTACAGTGAGACTTTACTGTCTCAAGACTATGATGTCGTACAACCGTGATGACAGTCTTCTGACTGCAGTCCTGATTGGTTCCTAAATCTGTTATCCCACCATTCCATTGTTGGGAATCTCACCATTCATGCTACATCGTCCAGCTGCCAAACGAGAATATTGTTGTGCAAATGGATGTAATGGAATGGCAAATCGACTAAAAGATCGTCGCGAAAGGAAACAAATCTGACAGCAGAATGGGCAATTGAGGTGGCAATAGGAGTGACCGTATGAATTGTACAACACCATCATACCTGACGTTAGATGACATAAAAATCCTTGTAAATAATTAAATTTTAATATATATATATATATATATATATATATATATATATATATATATATATATGAAGACAGAAACAGGGAAGCACATGCAAAAAAAAGGCGAGGTGGCAAAGTAACGTTCACCTAGCAGTTAATGCATGCAGGTGCAACAGTTTTTCCTTGTGAATGTATTCTAAAAGGACATATTGGGCATAGTTTGGGTTCATTCCAGCACAAGATGGAGAGTGTGCCAATGCAAGCAGACGGAAAGGAGCCGACAGTAGTATGCAAGATTGAGGACAAAAGTGAGGGTGCAGCATAGAGAAGTGTGAGAATGCTGGAGAAAGACAACTGCATAACCCTGAGGGGGAGAAAGCACTTGCAAGAAGAAATTACAAAGGAGTTGCAGCTGTAATGAGCAGGACAGAAGAATATTCCAGTTGAAACACGAGGGTTACAAAATTACTGCAGAAAGGAGTAAAATTGTTGTAGAGGAGCCATGCAAATCCGAGGGTGGAGTCAAACAACAGGTTGACAAAGGAAAAGCGTAGAAGGCAAGTAAAGAGGATGCCATGTGAAGTCACGCCAATGGACTGTCATACAAGCAATAACCTTGTGCTGGCCGAAGCTGAGGATACCGCCATTCAAGTGCTATAGCGGACGGTGGTGTCATACAAGTGCAAGTGCTATAGCAGACGGTGGTGTCATACAAGTGCAAGTGCCATACAAACTGGGAGTTATACAACAGTGTCATACAGACAGGGAGTTAAACAACAGCATTGAACAAGCAGGCCATACAAGCAAGATTGTAGGCGGAGATTAAAGTTGTTGAAGATCAGAAGTATGCAGAAGAGACCAAGCATCGCAGATCGAGTTCACTGAGCGAAGCAGCATAAATGAGCTCCACCAGAACCAAGGTCCCAGTTATTACTTGTTCGTGCGGTGAAGAAGTTGAAGTCACTACAAGGCAAGGACTTGTAAAGTGAGTACATGCAAGAGAAGTGGAACGAGAGAGGCAATATGAGGATAGGCTGAAAACAAGTACTCCACAAGGACGAGAGACAAAAGTTGTACCTAAGGAGAAAGAAAACGCGAAAGAGAGGATATCAATATCTGTACAGGAGATGACGTGGAAGCAGCAAACAAGGAAATTTTTGCTGAAACCGGTGGAATGAGACGCATCATGAACACCCACTAAATACTGCATTCAAGAATGCAGAAGTACACATTTTACAAATCCCAAATTTTGAAAAAGAATTTTTCAAGGATCAGTTGCTATAGACAATAAGGACTTATGACGAGTAGCATCACGAGTCGAGTGGTGATTGGTGACCCCGAGGTGCACATAGTCTTTTCACCGGCTAACTTTTGAAAGACATTTGGCTTGCCAGCTTCAAGGATAATGATGACAAAGGACAATGGATTCGCACCAATGGCATGAAATCATGCATTGGATCACTAATATCGGCCCAAAAGAGGGGGCTAAGATTCTGAAACAAGAGAGCCGCACTTTGAAGAGCAGCCAATTGAAGAACTTGGAGCTACAATGTGAGATGAATGTGGTGATGTCAAAATTGTTAGGAGAGCAAAGGTCGTCAAAAATGCCTGTTTTGGCTTATCCCATACATGGAAGGGATAATGGATGGAGTGGCCTACGATTGGACATACTTAGCATATCGCATTTGAAATTTCTTAATGCGGTATCCTAAGAACTTCTCAATGGCTTTTCATGCCATTGCTCTAATGGTTTATTCAAACCTTTGCTCATGTGATTTGATCTAGGGAGTCTGGTAGATCATCAAAACAAGGAAAAAAGAGCATTATCCAAGCATAAATCACAACTGTACCAGTAAAACTGCCTTAGCAAAGCACGCTTTTGCCACCATGCACCACATTTGCATAGAGAATGCAAATATAATAGGCAAAGTAGACAATCACACTAAATATCGCTTGAGAAACCATAGAAATTGAGAAACATTAATGCAACCTCAATATGGATGATGGCTTAAAACTCAACCACGCATAGAGACCTTAATCTAAGACATCCTAAACATCCTAAATAAAGAAGGTAGTACTTCTCCCTCACTTGTAATAAATTGGTGTTGGAAGTTATATTTAATGAATTTGCTTGGACTCCTTCCTTATAAAGTGTTCTTTTTTGGGGGAATTAATGGTTGTTAACGAACTTCCTCTCTTTGAGTTTGAAATGGTGTCTCTTTTTTTTGTGTGAATTTAAACTTGTGCCTTCATCTTTTTTCTATAAATATGGTTTCCTTTTCTTTCTTTTTTTATACATAAGACCTAGTTGAATTAATCGTCCTTTTAAAAGAAAACAATATCTTAATATGCATGTATTTATGTATTTGTATTTTAATGAGCATTCAAACGCTTATTGAAAAACATAGATCAATTAATTTGATAATATCTCTAGAAGAATTGTCAAAACATCATAAATAAACAACAAACCACTTTTAGATTCAAAAATAGACAATCAATTTGTTTATCATCATGCAACAATTTAATTTTTTTTGCAAAGGCTTGCCTCAACTCCTTCCATATTTGTTACTTATCTTCTGATATTCCATGTACTAGTTTATTGCTATTCCTCGCAACGTTGCACAAAATGCCCTCATCCAATACACATTGTCAACTTGTCCGTTGATCTTATAGATTGTGATCCAAGTTTGACAATGTCTTAAAGTGTCTTCCTTTCCATTGCCATGAAATTTTAGGCACCTTTGCTTCTTCCCAAATTTGCCACTTTTGCAATTGGTTGATTTTGCATTACACTAGTTACTGTCTCTCCAAAATTCATCCATAGCACGAGACTTGTTTGAAGCCTATCAAGTATTTGGCATTCTTATATCTTGTCATGCCTTCTCACATGCTCTTCAATCTAAATGAATTTGACATTGACTAATGGTGGTACACTTGCAATCGCTTTTGTGTCAAGCTCCCATCCCATGCACCACTAGATGCATTATCCATTATATTACACTTTGTACCTTGAATGATCCTCTCTCCCTGCTTTTGCAACTCTTTTAGTCTCAATGTCCAAGTCTTCATTGGAAATTATCAACCTCTCTATCCAAATCAAATTGTGTCCATATGCACTCCTCTCCCCCTCAAACAAGAGATCTATGAACACGTTTGCACCATTTGCCTTGCCAGGCAAAAATTCTCGAAACTCGGTCTTTGGGAAATACTTCTCTCATCCTGAGGGGGTCGATCACTTTCCCATTAAATAGTTCCTAAACTTCAAACATTTGCTCAACTTTCACTTACTCACTCCTATATTACGTCCTATTGAGGAGGCAAAGGCAATTGCAAGTCCTCTCATATCCCTAGCCTACCTTGGTAGAGACGACGTCTTCCTTCATCTTGAGAGGGAACTATACAAGGTTCCCTTTTTGCACATACTACTAAGCAGCAGATAACTTCTACAAGGAATACTTATGATGTATTTTTTTCTTAGATTCCCTACATGCTCTCTTGTTGGCCATGCTTCGGCTGCATGCTTTCCTTCACTCAATATTTTTGGAACTTTATATGTGCTAATTTCCCCACTATCGTTATCGCTTTTCTATTGAATCAAGATGCTCGTCTTGGCTTCCACTCATCAAGATTACAAAAGTTCGACCCTAAATGCAAACATGGAATGGCACCTAAATGTCGTATGTGGAATAATCCAATCACGGAATACAATGCAACAAACATACTATACAATAAATTCTAATACAATACAAAACAATGGAAAATTGAGGACATGTATCCAATACTCAAGTACACAACTCGAAATAGATCAAGGCATGAGCCTCATTATACTTTCAATCAAATGCACAATACAACTTAAGGAGAATTTGCATGGCCTACAATGGAAATTCCATGTCAGCCAATTTACATATAGCCCTAAGATGAAAAGTGGCAAAGGCCAACCGTCGTGCTTGTCTAACCTCCCACACTAACAACTCTAAATGACTATATACATGTCATTTATTCACATACATCAAAACATAATCATATCAATGTTCAAGTTTCATGGCTCATAACTCGGGTCAAACTATTGACCTCCAAAATGTAAGTCAATGCCTTAACCAATTCATGTAAAGAAGTCTAAAAGCATTAAGAGGAAAGCTTGAAATTTTAAACAAAGTCATATGAATCCCACCACCTTCCCATGTGGCCACGAAATATTGCCTCAAAATATTCCTCTTTCAAAATCTCAAATTTCAAATTTTAGCACCAAGGACACTTAGTTTGACCAAACTTTGACTAATTTTTTTGAGGGGCTAAAAATTGAAGCAACGAAACTTAAAAGGTTAAAAATGATAACTCCCACCTACATTGGGCAAGGAATCTAAATCTCAAACAGATTTTGAAAAGTCTATCTAGAAAATGTTTTATGAAATTTCAAGAAAACGTTTTATCTCTACCAAAGGAGAGTGTTATACAATGGTACCTGAACCACAAGTTCCTTTAACCTCCTACCTCTAGGTGCAACAGATCTGTAAAAGACTGAGAATCTCCTCTTATTCTATCGTAATCATATCAATGTTTAAATATCAGGACTCATAACTTGGGTCAAACTGTTGACCTCCAAAATGTAAGTCAATGCCTTAACCAATTCAAGTAGTGTTACCGTTTTGGTCCTCCTAGACCCCCGGAAATGGATACGTTCTGTATCGTTCCGGAACCGGATTCGATTCGACTGTGGGTCCGTCCAGGGTTCCACCTGGGGGACCCGGATATGGCCGGGTCCGTCCAAGGACGGACCCACAAAGAACCTTAGAACCAGTTCCCTGTTGGACGGACCCGGCCGTATCCGGGTCCCCCAGGCAGAACCTCGGACGGACCCACAGAGAACCTTGGAACCGGTTCCCTGTGGGTCCATCCAGGGTTCCGCCCGGGAGACCCGGACACGGCCGGGTCCGTTGAACCTAGAACCGGTTCCACGTTGGACGGACCCGGCCGTATCCAGGTCCCCAGCGGAGACCTCGGACGGACCCACGAGAGAACCTTGGAACCGGTTCCCTGTGGGTCCATCCAGGGTTCCGCCCGGGAGACCCGGACACGGCCGGGTCCGTTGAACCTTAGAACCAGTTCCCTGTTGGACGGACCCGGCCGTATCCGGGTCCCCGAGGCAGAACCTCGGACGGACCCACAGAGAACCTTGGAACCGGTTCCCTGTGGGTCCATCCAGGGTTCCGCCCGGGAGACCCGGACACGGCCGGGTCCGTACCCACAGGGAACCGGAATAAAATAATATGATAAAAATTAAATTTTGTAAATATTACTAAATAAAATAATATTATAAAAAATTAAATACTGAATGCGAATATAAAAAATTAAAATGTAAAAATCTAAGACCCGTACTCCACCTACTTCCCTTTACTCCCGTTGCAAGTGGCATCGCGAAGTAAAAAACATGACCTTCTAAGCATTCGACCATTCGTGATGTTTGTGAAAGTGAATCGAAAGAACTCCTCCAAACCCTAGCTCGCGGGTCAAAATCGCAGAGAACTCCTCGCACTCCTCCATAGCTCGCGGTGTGCTTCGAATTGTAAAGAACTCCTCCAAATCCTAGCTTGTTGGTCAGGTATGTTAGCTCTTCCTCTACAATGTTTTAGATTAATATTAGAAAGTAAGATAAATTTTATAAAAATGTAGAAATTCAACATTAAACAAGTTCAAAAAAATTTAAGAACAGAATGAAATACGAGTTAAGGTGACCCTTCTCCTTTGTGAACGCCTTCGGCCCTTCTCCTTTGCGAACGCCTTCGGCCCTTCTCTTTGTGAAGGCCCTTATCCTCTGAATCTCTGATTTAAATCTTCGTATGTATATTTAGTAACCTTGTGACACTATTTTATAATCCACCATAGGAGATTCACCTGGTTTGGCCTTCGGCCCTTCTCCTCTCGAATCTCTGATTTAAAACTTAGTATGTATATTTAGTAACCTTGTGACACTATTTTATAATCCACCATGTAGGAGATTCACCTGGTTTGAAGACACGTAGCTTCTTTAATTTTTATTTTTATTTTGTCTGAGGTTTGAGTTCAAACAAATTTAAAATTATAAAAATTCAATAGAAAAATATATTATATATCGCAATCAGTCCTCGGTATTAAATCTTGTCTTCTAACGCCACATTTTGAATTTCATAGACTTTTATACTTGAAGGAAGAGGTTATAAATTTT
This sequence comes from Wollemia nobilis, assembly GCA_028583015.1. NCBI lineage: Eukaryota > Viridiplantae > Streptophyta > Pinopsida > Araucariales > Araucariaceae > Wollemia > Wollemia nobilis. The sequence goes on from JAQPPZ010000521.1 coordinate 21,681,090, forward strand.
AATCTACAAAGACTTAGGTATAATATAGATGGATAAATAACATTTTTATATAACTTATAATTAAATATTTAAAAATAATTTTTTAATATTTATAAACAATAACAATTTAAAAAATTAAGTTATATTAAATACATTTTATTTATAATAACCATATTTAATTAATTTTATATTTCATTAATTAAATTTAACATATTTATAAACCAAAAATATACATTTTATTTATAATAATCATATTTAATTAATTTTATATTTCATTAATTAATTTAACATATTTATAAACCAAAAATATAAACACTATACTCAAACTAAAGTAACCCTAAACGGCTAAACCAAATAAAAAATGACCTATAATACTACATTCACACTATACTATTATAATATCTATCTATATATAATTTCTGAAGCTATTAGAACAATAGGACAATGTTATAACTAACACTACATTGTGAAATCTTATAATAGATCCACTTGAATGACCTTCCGAATGGCCATTTTTTAAATTTAGTTGAAAAAGAATATATATAATTTTAATTTGCCTTCTTCGTAGTATAAATTTGAAAGGGAAACGAAATTTCAACGAAAACATTTCACATGTTTCAGCACGTCTTCCATATAGCTTGGCTCCAACCAAATCTCCTTTAATATCCGAGCGACTACCATTTAATGTATATTATATACGCATGCTGACAAGAAATCGCACCCTAGTAGGTTTGGTTCATCTTTGGTGGTTAGGTTTTCCGTTTTTCAATACAGTTTGCCATCCAACCCAAATCTCTTTTAATATCCCTCATTAACATATTTAATAATTTGTCCATTTTGAATTTGTCCTCGGTAATAAATTTATAATTTGAATTTAATATTTAATAATTTATATATATGGTTTATAAGAAGATAGATATATTAGTTATTACAAATTTTAAAACTTTATATAAATTAAAATAATTTAATTAACAATATTTTAAAAATAAATTTATAATTTAATCTAAATCATATTTAAATTTTTTATTTCTTATCTTAATTCTTTTTATGTTTTAATTTTGTTCTTGAACTAAAAGTCTAAATCACAAACCTAAACTTAAAAGTTAAACCTTATAACTTAGTCTCAATATTATATTTTAATTTTTATGGTACTTGTTAAATTTTAAATTTTAAATTTATAAATCATTTACCAAGTGAAAAAAAAAATATTTTTCCTCACAACTTGCTGTCATTTTAATTTTTTAGCTACCATTCCTTATTTCAGGTTCAAAGTTCATCAAGTAAAGGACAGATTTTTAGACATTTAGTTTTCACTTGCAGAGTATAAATTAGAATGGCAACAAGTGCAAGCTCAGTAGGCAAGTCCCGATTTAGAATTGATCCAAAAGCCCCACTATGGAAATATGTCACTATGTTAGAGCAAATTCCAGGGGGTGGGGGCTACATATGGGTTTGTAATACCTGCAATGTTCGGTATAGTAGCTCATACAGCCGAGTGAAAGCTCATTTGTGTGCTCTACCTGGCCAAGGCATCAGAGCTTGCCCAGGGTCAAAAGATGCACCAGTGCCAACATCTGTGATCATGCAATACATAAAAGAACAAGAAGACGCAGATGCTTTAGCTACTTTACAATCAGGTCATCCTTTGGCAAAGAAAGGATCTCGATCGAAGAAGCCACCTACTGCCCCACCTCATGCTGGCAGCCCATTTGTGGTTGCACCCCATCCATTTTCAGCCACACCTTCCACACATGAAGAGGATTCTTCTCTTTCACGGAAAAGAACAAAGGGACCATTGGAGAAGGCATTCCAAAACGAGTCTAGGGACATTGCAGATCAGATGATTGCACGTTGCGTGTATGCCAACGACTTGTCTTTCAATGTGGTTAGATCACCATATTGGCAAGATATGGTGAAAGCCATTAATGAGGCTCCAAAAGGGTACCAAGGCCCAGGGTATGAGAAGGTGCGCACCACTTTGTTGAAAAAAGAAAAAAAAATTGTAGAAGATTCATTGCAGCCCATCAGAGATTCATGGGTTGAAACAGGGTTGTCCATCGTTTCTGATGGATGGAAAGATGCACAAAATCGCCCTTTGATAAATGTCATTGCAATAAGTCCCAAGGGGGCAATGTTTTTGAAAGCAGTTGATTGTGAAGGGCAAGTGAAAGATGCCCAATTCATTGCTAATATTTTGATTGAAGCAATAGAATCGGTGGGCTCTCAAAACGTTGTCCAAGTCATAACGGACAATGCCAAAAACTGTAGAGCAGCGGGGATGTTGGTGGAGGCAAGGTACGAGCATATATTTTGGACACCTTGTGCTGCCCATTCACTCAACTTAATACTGCAAAAGTTGGGGAAACAAATTGAATGGATAAAAGAAATTTATGCCGAGGCCGAAGACATTCAAATGTTTGTGACAAACCATCACATGTCGCAAGCTATCTTCAAGCAATTCTCAAAATTGGAGGTGTTAAAGGTAAGAATTTTGTATAATGATTTTTAGTTTGTTTTAAATTTTGAAAACATTTTTGTTTTGTTGTCTAATTTTTTATTTTATTTTACTAGGTTACTGAGACTCGATTTGCCTCGCACACAATCGTCTTGAGGCGACTTGTGCAAGTGCGAGAGGCATTGCAAAGTATGGTTATTAGTAACCTTTGGAGTGTATGGCGGCAGTCAAGCACTGAGAGGGCACAAAAAATAAAGATGTTGATCCTTAATGATGATTGGTGGGGTCGTGTTGATTACTTGCTCAAAATAACTGAGCCTATCATAAGCATGATCCGATTTGTAGACATGGATCAGCCATGTTTAGGAGAGGTATATGATGGGATCGACTCAATGATTGAGAAGATCAAAGCCATCATCAATGCAAAAGAGCAAGATCCCCATGAGATATTTTTCAAACAAGTGCAGTCATTTGTAATTGAGCGGTGGAACAAAATGACGACTCCCTTGCATCTCCTTGCCTTCGCATTGAGTCCCAGATTTTATAGTAGTGAAATCCTTTCTTTGCCCGGTAGAGTTGCACCATATAGAGATATTGAAGTTAGTGAAGGGTACAAGGTAGCATTCAAAAGGCTATATCCCGATCCTGAGATTGAGGACATAGTTTCAGCTGAGTTTGCAGACTTCATTTCCTCTGTAGGACATAGCCTTAGCGCTTGCCGCGACAAATACAAAAAGGATGCTCATATGTGGTGGTATTTGCATGGGCAAACAACCCCAACCTTGCAACCTCTTGCAATCAAAATATTATCACAGGTTTATAAATTTTGAACTCTATTTTTATAGGTATAAATTTCAATTTTTTATTTTGCATTAGTTTTGAAAAAATTTCACTTGTGATTTTCTTAATAGGTTGCAAGTTCGTCTTCATCCGAGCGGAATTGGAGTACATACTCCTTTATCCACTCGCAGAAGCGCAACAAGCTGGCAACAAAGAAGGCTGAGGAGTTGGTCTATGTGCATTCCAACTTGCGCATTTTATCGCATATTCAATCAAACTATAGGGAAGGGCCAACAAAGCATTGGGATGTCAGGGCAGAAGATGTTGATTTAGATGCTTCCCACTCCCATGATTTATTACTTGACATAGAGGCTTTGGCTTCGCCAAGCCAATCGAGTGGTGCTGGTGCTAGTGCTAGTGCGAGTGGGAGTGGGAGTGCTAGTGCTAGTGTTACTGCTACTGCTTGTGGTTCTAATGAATCACATGTTGATGTTGATGCTTCTGATGAAGACATTGAAGATGAATATTAAAATATTTGATATTTCAATATGTGATAGTGTTGATGTGGTTCATTAAAAATGCAAGTAGCCCAATTGTGATAGTGTTTGTACAATGTGAAATGCTTAGCAAATGTTGATTTAGTAAATGAAAATGTTGATTTAGTAAATTAATATATGATGTTGATTTAGTAAATTAATATATGATTTTTATTAATTTTTGTACGGCCGAACCCAAAACGAACCCAAGACAAAAAAAAATTTGTCATACCGGCGAACCGGGTTCTTCGAACCCGAACCCGAACCCAAAACGAACCGGTAACATTGAATTCAAGTAAAGAGGTCTGCAAGAATTAAGAGGAAAGCTTAAATTTTTAAAACATAATCACATAAGTCCCACCACCTTCCTATGTGACCAAGGAATCCCTCAAAATATTTCTATTTAGAAATCTCAATTTTCAAATTTCAGCACCAAAAACACTTAGTTCGACTAAACTTTGACTAAATTTTTTCAGGGGCTAAACATTGAAACAATGAAATCTTAAAGGCCAAAAATGATGACTCCCACCTATTTTGGGTGTGGAACCTAAATCTTGAACAGATTTTGAAAATTCTACCTTGAAAATGTTTTATCTCTACCAAAAGAGAGAGTTATACATGGCATCCCACAAGCTCCTTTCACCTTCTACCTCTAGTTGCAACACATCCATAAAAACTGAGAATTTCCTCCTCTTATTCTATAGCATCCTGAAGCTCTCCTCCAAACTGAAAAAGAATCCGATCTTCAGATGACTTCTTCAAGAGGAAAAGTGCAAATCTCTGGTCTTTTCATATCATTGAAGACTCCCATAACTGCTTAGAATAGCAGAGAAACTCAGGTCCTAAGGCTTGTCACTTCAGGATCTAATTACCTTGTTGGAAAACAAATGTTTTTAAAAGAAAAGCATTTATGAAAATCGATGCAAAGGAACAAAACTAAGAACTTGCGAAAAAAAAGTATCTTGAGCTAGCTCGAAATGAAATGGAATTGCAGAAGATAAAATTCATTCAAAATTATTACAAATGTCTAAATAATGTGCCTTAAAATATACACAAGACAGCGAGAATTGCAAGCAATTTATTTCTCAATCATGATATAATAAAAATAAAATAATCCCAAAGGCACTAACAAATGAGAACTGTTGATCTGTTAATACAATACATGGATTGCACGAAGAAACCCAACAGAGCTGGGATTATACATTCTAACACTAGCAATAAGATATACTTAAGTATACCAATGTATTATATGCATGTCTAATTCAACATTTTATAAACAGTCTTTATAGTCTCATATTTGAAGCACTATATCACCTGTGCAGGATTGTTAAATGCAAATGTATTAAAATTCAGCTTATAATTCATAGAAATGAATTTGAAATGAACAACTATCAATATTGAAAACAGTCCTCTATTTGAAATATGTTAAACAACAAAAAAATGCCCACATAGATATTGTAATTATTCTTCAATAATAACCTAAAACCAAAATCTAAACTGAGGGGAAAGAAAAACTGAGAAGATACTTAGAAAATAGCTTACCGTCGTCATTGCTTCACACTCTGGTTCCATTGCCAAGTTTGCCCAAAGTGCTTCTTTCCTCATCTGACAATTTCAAGAGCAGATACAAGCCTTAAATAAGTGCATGACTATTTGTCATTGCATATTAACTTTTTGTGGTTTATAGAGATTAGCAATTTCATACAAAGTCCACTCTAATTCTTCAAATGTCAACATAAAGAATGCAAGGAAAACAAACAAATGTTTAAAAAAATCAAATCCTTAATCTACAAAAGAACTCCTAGACAGAAACTGGGCATAATTTTGTCATGTACGAGATAGGTCTCAGCATGGGGAATTTTTTTAAAGTTGAGTGTTCCTTTAAGAAAATGTGTGTGTGATTCAATGCCCACACACACACATTAAGAAAAATATGTTTTCACAAAATTATGGAAGAGCCTACACCTCTTCTCACATTTCCCATGTGGAGACTTTATTTCACATCTGTAACTATAAGACTTTCCTACTTAAATGATGATGTGTTGGTATGGAGATGCAGATGCTACTTCTGCTACATTTAAATGATGCATTTTGAGTTACTTCATGAAATGAAATTTAGTAACTTTGACTAGCCTTGATGATGCTCCCATATACGAGTTAACAGTCCATAAACTAATAATCATGCAATTGAATTTTTTAGGGCCAATTTAACTTACTATTTATGATTGATGCTAACTAAAATTTTGCAAATAATATAGATTAAAGATAGAGAAGAATATTACAAATTTACTAATTATAATTTGAACTTAAAAACTGATTAGAAATAAAAAATTATGAATGGCAATTTTTGTGAATGTTCAACTATTATGTCAGTTGTTAGAATTGTCATACCAAGATTTAAGATTGAAGTAAAAATAATAAGGTCCTGTTGGCCACGGATCTGCCCTAGGTAAGGATTTGGTTTGGATACGCGCCCTAGACCTGGACCAACCTTAAAAGGCCGGGAAGAAGAGATGCCTCCCGTGCCAATCTTCGGAGAAGGCCGGCTCCTATACTACACTACTTGGGGGGTTGAGATAAGAGAACTAGAAAGAGATTGAAAATATTACAAAAAGAAATGTAAAATGCATGGTTGTAACAGCGGGGAAGAACAAGCAACACAATCATTCATCTATATTTTAACCAGCAGCTATCAACACGAAGAATGAAACAGAAACTAACACTGTGTTTACTTCCCTATGTATCCTTCAGGGAAATTTCAGATTCACTTATCCTCTAACGCCTAAATCCAGATATCAGAATTACAGAAATAAGAAAAATAAATGACATAAGCAGAAATAATCACAGAAGGCAGCATAAAAAGAAGAGACAGAATTAGAGCCAAGGATTCTCAGTATTGATGCAAAGAGTTTGAATACAGCGGCTTCTTAGCAATATGTTCCCCCCTTTTTTCATTACAATGCATGGGTTTTACTTTTTATAGAGGACCCTCCCTCCGGGCCATTAATGAACTAGACGCACAAGGATGATAGAGCGGCTCAAAATTGGCGCTCGGCCGCTTTTTGCAACTGAAAACTCCCATCTCATTACCACAAATGGTTATGGGACTATTTTAGGCGGAAGATCTGCATTTATGCACCGCGAAAGTATCTTGGATTCATACCCCATCTACTTTTTCTCTGGAAGCGTGCTCCTCGTGAATATCACCGATGTCAAAAAGCACTTAGAGGATACTTTGCTGAAGTTTTGGTCTGAATCGCTCCTAGGATGGAAGTTCGCCATAAATGCACCCGAAGTGCAGCTTCGCTGGGAACCTAGGCCGAACTGGCAGTCTGAAGGGGAGGTTCGCAAAAGTTGTGGGCCGAAGTTGTGGTTCGGCAAGTTGAGGAGCGAAGAAGGTCAAAGCCTCTTGCCTTGATGGATGGTTGCTTCGCCAGAAATAGGCCCGAAGTGGAGGTTCGGCCATCTTGCCGCCCGAAGTGCCTGCTTCGCCCAACCCGAGGCTGAACTTGCAGTCTGAAAGGAATGGTTCGCTGAAAATATTGGCCGAAGTGTAACTTCGGCAACTTACTGGGCGAAGTGGGCCAACTGCCTTAGAATATTTTCAAGCCCAAAGTGGACTTTCTGCCTATTTTCTTCAGCGAAGCTGCCCATTAACCCTTCTTTGAGCGAAGCTATCCCTTTCTACCCTCTTCTATTGCTGTCTCAACGCCTAAAAATGCCTTTGCTGGAGTTCGCCCAATTCTGCTGGAGTTCGCCTGAACTGGGTCTGAGAATGAAGTTCGTTGAACAAATGGCCCAAAACTAGGGTTTGGCAGGAATGGAGGCCAACTTGGAGGTAAACCTGCTTTAGTGATTTTTGGGAGCATGCTAAAACTGGAGTTCGCTGCAGTCCGCCCCCGAAGTTGACGTTTGCAGGTGATTCGGGCCGATTTGAGCATTTCTGGCCGACAAAAAGGGTTTTGGCCGACGTTGGGATTCTGGCCGACGTTGGATTTGCGACCGACATGGAGCTTCGCTGGACGACATTGCGCTTCGGGGCCAAAATTGCACTTTCCGGGCTGAAGTGAACACTTCGACCGACGTTGAACCTTTTGGCCAACATGAACTTCGAGGCCGACATGGAGCTTCGCTGGCTGACATTGCGCTTCGGGGCCGAAGTTAACAATTTGGCCTACGTTCAACCTTTTGGCCGACATTGCGCTTCGAGGCCGAAGTTGCGCTTTCTGGGCCGAAGTGAACACTTTGGCCGACGTTGAACTTTTTGGCCGACATGAACTTCGGGGCCGAAGTTGCGCTTTCTGGGCCGAAGTGAACACTTTGGCCGACGTCAAACTTTTTTGCCGACAAGAACTTCGGGGCCGACATGAAGCTTCGGGACCGAAGTGGAGCTTTTTGGCCGAAGTGAAGCTTTCTGGGTCGTGCCTTAGCCAATTTTTCAGGAATAAAGTGGGCTTTTGTTGGCTCTGCTTCCGGGGGCCATAACTTTTGATCCGCTGACCCAATCGCCTATTATAATATATTGTCGGAAAGCTTGCGAAAAGATCTGCAATGTCGAAATATCCAAAGATCATTTCATCCACTTTATCATCCCCGTTTAGCGCCTGTGAAAATTCCAACACCTCTACATGTGCTTTGCCAATTTAAAGCTCCATACTTAGGCAAAATTTTGTCAACAAATTTAATGTGGCAAAAATGCCAACATTCCTGGCGGCTTGTGGGGCATTTAGCTCGTCTAAATGCAGAGATCCCAAGACTTTATCCATTGGGCAACAAATTCATCCTCGTTGTCCTCTTTTGAGTGCTCACTGGTGGCGGTAAACTCCTCCTCCAACTTCTTCGGGGCCTTTTTTTCCTTCTCAGCGTTCCTCTTGCCCATTCTAGCTGTAAAATTGCCCAAGCGTATGATCTGAAAATGACAGCGCCTTATATGGCACTGAACTACTGTGCCAGGTGATGCTAAAAACGGTACCTGAAAACTGCTATCTCTTTTTTCCTTGGAGTGCTTAAAAAGAAACACACAGAAACGAAACTAAAAACAAGAAACTTTACTTAAGCTCCTAAGCACCACTTAGTGCCCTTGGCACTTTATTTACCAGTCGAGCTATTTACATTATTTACACAAAAGCTTGCGACATGATTGGCTTTCCGCCACCACAAAATTGGCGTTGGACGCCTACCCAGTGAATCTGCAATGTCCGGACCAGATCTGATTGTACTTGAATTGATCTTTGAAGTCCGGCTGGCCCCTTCCCGAAGTTCTCCAGGTTGCGAACAGGGTGCAACGTGGCAGGTTATCATGCATGCCAGTACCCATACAGTTGATGAATAATGTGGCAAAGAGTTTTGCCACATGGGGGCCTTCTTCGAGTACCGGTTGCGGGATCTCGGATATGTGCTCCTCGAACTCCTTGATGAGGCAGCAGTATTTTCTCGGCGATAGGCCTTCTGTTGGGATATCCTCAGGATCAGCCTCCTGATGAGGCATGCTTGTTGGGTTTTGGCTAAGTACTTGCGTGCTATGCCCCGGGACACAAAAAGGGTGCAAAAATGTGCCCTCTTTGCTCTCAAAATCTGCCACTTGAGCCTGTTCCCCTTCTTGGCCCATTTCCTGATGGAAACTCCCAGCAACCATATTATCCATTGCTTGAACAATGCTTGCATATTCCCATCGTTGGCCTTGGACGAGATCCGCCTCTTGAGCTCCACACAGTTGCATTCCAGGCCTTTGCACGGTATGAGGGATCTGCCATTGTGAATGTTGTGTGGGATAGACAGGAGCAGCAACTATCGGAGAAAGTGATGGAGTTTCTCCCCACCGTATCTTTCCTGATAGGAGTAGAAGTCGCTCCGCTTGTACTATTTCCTCAAAGATTTGAGGGAATCTTTGTTCACCTGATTGCAATAAGAGGAGGCTTATATCCGGGTGGAAAGCCCGAACATAGAAGAGCTGGGCCTGGGCAGGTGTCAGCTGGATCTCCCCTGGGATTCTCTTCCAACTCTTGCAAAATCGGGCATTGAACTCTGTGATGCTTTCCAGAGGTTCTCTTGTGATGGTGGAGAGGTGCATCAAGAGTTGCAAGAGATCTCGAGAGCTGTCAAATGTGCTGATGAGTGCTCCCGCTAAGTCCGCCCATGAACAAATGCTCTTACGCCCGAGTATTTTGTACCACTGCAGCGCCCTTCCTTCCAGAGACAGGACCAGAAGTCTGATCACAATGTCTTCGTGGGCTATGCCATGGAGGTTCACTAGAGCAGAAACATATTCAAGGTGTTCTCGGGCCATTCCCTTAGTGCCATTGTATTTTATCAGGGTTTTCAGGGCACTTTTGGGAATCTCATGCCAACTTTTGAGATTCAGAGGGCCAGGATCATCCCAGCTAGGATAGCATACCTTTGCCATTATAGCAGTGGTCTGCAGAAATCACGGTTCTCGCCACTAAGTCGGAGTCGCCAAGTGAAAATTATTTTCTCCGCTTGTGAGATCAAGGCTGCTCACCAAACCTTGATTCCTCCGAGGTGTCTTCTTTCAGCTTAAAAGGCGCCTACGATCAAGAAATCTGGATCTTCAACTCAGTAAGAGTTGCTAGGTGATTTTCCCAGATAACAGCAAGCCAGAGATTCACCAAACTCGGGCTTCCTTAAAACATGGAGACTGTTCATCCCACTGGGCATGCCAGAAACTGTTGGCCACGGATCTGCCCTTAGGTAAGGATTTGGTTTGGATACGCGCCCTAGACCTGAACCAACCTTGAAATGCCGGGAAGAAGAGATGCCTCCCGTGCCAATCTTCGGAGAAGGCCGGCTCCTATACTACACTGCTTGGGGGGTTGAGATAAGAGAACTAGAAAGAGATTGAAAAAATTACAGAAAGAAATGTAAAATGCATGGTTGTAACAGTGGGGAAGAACAAGAAGCACAATCACTCATCTATATTTTAACCAGCAGCTATCAACACGAAGAATGAAACAGAAACTAACACTGTGTTTACTTCCCTATGTATTCTTCAGGAAAATTTCAGATTCACTTATCCTCTAACGCCTAAATCCAGATGTCAGAATTACAACAATCAGAAAAATAAATGACATAAGCAGAAATAATCACAGAAGGCAGCATAAAAAGAAGAGACAAAATTAGAGCCAAGGATTCTCAGTATTGATGCAAAGAGTTTGAATACAGCGGCTTCTTAGCAATATGTTCCCCCCTTTTTTCTTTACAATGCATGGGTTTTTATAGAGGACCCTCCCTCCGGGCCATTAATGAACTAGACGCACAAGGATGCTAGAGCGGCTCAAAATTGGCACTCGGCCGCTTTTTGCAACTGAAAACTCCCATCTCATTACCACAAATGGTTATGGGACTATTTTAGGTGGAAGATCTGCATTTATGCACCGCGAAAGTATCTTGGATTCATACCCCGTCTACTTTTTCTCTGGAAGCGTGCTCCTCGTGAATATCACCGGTGTCAAAAAGCACTTAGAGGATACTTCGCTGAAGTTTTGGTCTGAATCGCTCCTGGGATGGAAGTTCGCCAGAAATGCACCCGAAGTGCAGCTTCGCTGGGAACCTAGGCCGAACTGGCAGTCTAAAGGGGAGGTTCGCAAAAGTTGTGGGCCGAAGTTGTGGTTTTGCAAGTCGAGGAACAAAGAAGGTCAAAGCCTCTTGCCTTGATGGATGGTTGCTTCGCCAGAAATAGGCCCGAAGTGGAGGTTCGGCCATCTTGCCGCTCGAAGTGCCTGCTTCGCCCAGCCTGAGGCCGAACTGGCAGTCTGAAAGGGATGGTTCGCTGAAAATATTGGCCGAAGTGTAACTTCGGCAACTTCCTGGGCGAAGTGAGCCAACTGCCTTAGAATTTTTTCAAGCCCAAAGTGGACTTTCTACCTATTTTCTTCAGCGAAGCTGCCCATTAACCCTTCTTTGAGTGAAGCTGTCCCTTTCTGCCCTCTTCTGTTGCTGTCTCAACGTCTAAAAAATGCCTTTGTTGGAGTTCGCCCAATTCTGTTGGAGTTCGCCCGAACTGGGTCCGAGGATGAAGTTCGTTGAACAAATGGCCCGAAACTAGGGTTTGGCAGGAGTGGAGGCCGAACTTGGAGGTAAACCTGCTTTAGTGTTTTTTTGGGAGCATGCTAAAAACGGAGTTTGCTGTAGTCCGCCCCCGGAGCTGAGGTTCACAGGTGATTCGGGGGGATTTGAGCAATTCTGGCCAACATAAAGGGTTTTGGCCGACGTTGGGGTTCTGGCCGACGTTGAGATTCGCGGCCGACGTTGGGGTTCTGGCCGACGTTGGGATTTGCGGCCGACATTGGGATTCGCAGCTGACATTGAACTTCAAGGCCGACATGGAGCTTCACTGGCCGACATTGCGCTTCGGGGCCGAAGTTGCGCTTTCTGGGCCGAAGTGAACACTTTGGCCGATGTTGAACTTTTTTGGCCGACATGAACTTTGGGGCCGACATTGCGCTTCAGGACCGAAGTTAACACTTTTGCCGACGTTGAACCTTTTGGCTGACATGAAATTCAGGGCCGACATGGAGCTTCGCTGGCCAACATGGAGCTTCGGGGCCGAAGTTGCGCTTTCTGGGCCGAAGTGAACACTTTGGCCAACGTTGAACCTTTTGGCCGACATGAAATTCGAGGCCGACATGGAGCTTCGCTAGCCGACATTGCGCTTCAGGGCCGAAGTTGCGCTTTCTGGGCCGAAGTGAACACTTTGGCCGACATGAACTTAGGGGCCGACATGGAGCTTCACTGGCCAACATTGCGCTTCGGGGATGAAGAGGAGCTTTTTGGCCGAAGTGAAGCTTTCTGGGCCGTGCCTTAGCCAATTTTTCAGGCCTGAAGTGGGCTTTCGCTGACTCTGCTTTCAGGGGCCATAACTTTTGATCCGCTGACCTGATCGCCTATTATAATATATTGCCGAAAAGCTTGCGAAAATATCTGCAATGACAAAACATCCAAAGATCATTTCATCCACTTTATCATCCCCGTTTAAGGCCTGCAAAAATGCCAACAACTCTGCATGTGCTTTGCCGATTTAAAGCTCCATACTTAGGCAAAATTTTGTCAAAAAATTTAATGTGGCAAAAATGCCAACATTCCTGGCGGCTCGTGGGGCATTTAGCTCGTCTAAATGCAGAGATCCCAAGACTTTATCCATTGGGCAACAAAGTCATCCTCGTTGTCCTCTTTTGAGTGCTCACTGGTGGCGGTAAACTCCTCCTCCAACTTCTTCGGGGCCTTTTTTTTCTTCTCAGTGCTCCTCTTGCCCATTCTAGCTATACAATTGCCCAAGCGTTTGATCTGAAAATGACAGCGCCTTATATGGCACTGAACTGTTGTGCCAGGTGATGCTAAAAACGGTACCTGAAAACTGCTCTCTTTTTTCTTTGGAGTACTTAAAAAGAAACACATAGAAATGAAACTAAAAACAGGAAACTTTACTTAAGCTCCTAAGCACCACTTAGTGCCCTCGGTACTTTATTTACCGGTCGGGCTATTTACATTATTTACACAAAAGCTTGCGACGTGATTGGCTTTCCGCCACCACAAAATTGGCGTTGGACGCCTACCCAGTGAATCTGTAGTGTCCAGACCATATCTGATTGTACATGAGTTGATATTTGAAGTCCAGCTGGCCCCTTCCCGAAGTTCTCCAGCTTGCGAACAGGGTGCAACGTGGTAGGTTATCATGCATGCCAGTACCCATACAGTTGATGAATAATGTGGCAAAGAGGTTTGCCACATGGAGGCCTTCTTCGAGTACAGGTTGCGGGATCTCAGGTATGTGCTCCTCGAACTCCTTGATGAGGCAGCAGGATTTTCCCGACGATAGGCCTTCTGTTGAGATATCCTTAGGATCAGCCTCCTGATGAGGCATGCTTGTTGGGTTTTGGCTAAGCACTTGTGTGCTATGCCCCGGGACACAAAAAGGGTGCAAAAATGTGCCCTCTTTGCTCTCAAAATCTGCCACTTGAGCCTGTTCCCCTTCTTGGCCCATTTCCTGATGGAAACTACAAGCAACCATATTATCCATTGCTTGAGCAGTGCTTGCATATTCCCATTGTTGGCCTTGGACAAGATCCGCCTCTTGAGCTCCACACAGTTGCATTCCAGGCCTCTGCACAGTATGAGGGATCTGCCATTGTGAATGCTGCGTGGGATAGACAGGAGCAGCAACTACCGAAGAAAGTGATGGAGTTTCTCCCCACCGTATCTTTCCTGATAGGAGTAGAAGTCGCTCCGCTTGTACTGTTTCCTCAAAGATTTGAGGGAATCTTTGTTCACCTGATTGCAATAAGAGGAGGCTTATATCCGGGTGGAAAGCCCGAAAATAGAAGAGCTGGGCCTGGGCAGGTGTCGGCTGGATCTCCCTTGGGATTCTCTTCCAACTCCTGCAGAATCGGACATTGAACTCTGTGATGCTCTCCAGAGGTGCTCTTGTGATGGTGGAGAGGTGCATCAAGAGTTGAAAGAGATCCTGAGAGCTGTCAAATGTGTTGATGAGTGCTCCCACTAAGTCCGCCCATGAACAAATGCTCTTACGCCCGAGTATTTTGTACCACTGCAGCGTCCTTCCTTCCAGAGACAGGACCAGAAGTCTGATCACGACGTCTTCGTGGGCTATGCCATGGAGGTTCGCTAGAGCAAAAACATATTCAAGGTGTTCTCGGGCCATTCCCTTAGTGCCATTGTATTTTATTAGGGTTTTCAGGGCACTTTTGGGAATCTCATGCCAACTTTGGAGATTCAGAGGGCCAAGATCATCCCAGCTGGGATAGCATACCTTTGCCATTATAGCAGTGGTCTGCAGAAATCACGGTTCTCGCCAATAAGTCGGAGTCGCCAGGTGACCATTCTTTTCTCCGCTTGTGAGGTCAAGGCTTCTCACCAAACCTTGATTCCTCCGGGGTGTCTTCTTTCAGCTTAAAAGGCGCCTACGATCAAGAAATATGGATCTTCAGCTCAGTCAGAGTCGCCAGGTGATTTTGCCAGATAACGACAAGCCAGAGATTCACCAAACTCGGGCTTCCATAAAACATGGAGACTGTTCATCCCACCAGGCGTGCCAGAAACTGGTGGCCATGGATCTGCCCTTAGGTAAGGATTTGGTTTGGATACGCGCCCTAGACCTGGACCAACCTTGAAATGCCGGGAAGAAGAGATGCCTCCCGTGCCAATCTCTAGAGAAGGCCGGCTCCTATCCTACACTGCTTGGGGGGTTGAGATAAGAGAACTAGAAAGAGATTGAAAAAATTACAGAAAGAAATGTAAAATGCATGGTTGTAACAGTGGAGAAGAACAAGATACGGCGCGGGAAAAATTCTGAGCAGGCGAGAGGCGATGTTCTAGGGTTTCTGGAGCGAAGGAAAATCCAGGGCATCAGGTGGGTTGCCGTAGTGTTTTTCTGGTTACTGTGGATCTGTAGGCAAGTCTGCTGCCCCAGGAGGGTCCAATGGGGACTCCTCCGGATCCTCTCACCGGGAGAAAGAGCTCCTTCGCAGACTTGCTAAAAGAAAATTCTCCGTCTTCTAATGGCGAAGCTCAGAGAAATGCTCTTCATAAGCTCTTCAAGAACGCTGGAGAGAGATCAACAGGACAACGGGTCAATGGATGCCTTCCGCAGTCCGAATCAAGACCCAAGATTGTCATTGAGCCAAAGATGGTCGAAGACACAATCTTTTACAGAGCCAACCACGATCTGATCTGTAAATTCATGGGTATTCGCCCTACCCTAAATTTCTTGCATACCGGGTCGAGCAAAACTGGGAACCTCATGGTGAGTACTCCTTATGGTTTATTAGCAATGGGTATTTCATTGTTAGTTTTTCTTCTCTGGCCGATAGAAACAGGGCTTTTGAATCGGAAAAGAGGAACCACGGTCCGGCAGGGTTATTTGTTCAACCCTGGAGAGTGGGTTTCGATCCTCGTATTGAACCCACGGCTGTCCCGGTTTGGATCCGGTTGTATGCTCTTCCAATGGAGTTTTGGGGTGAGCAGGTTTTGGAAATGATCGGTAACTCCCTTGGTAGACATTTGGGCGTCTCCAAAGACACCATAGAAGGAAACACAACTGTTTTTGCAAGAATTTGTGTGGAAATGGATATTAGCCAGCCTCTACCGACAGAGGTGGAACTTGAACTGGCAGGACTATCTTGGATCCAACAGACTAGATTATGAGGCTCGCCCTTCAGATGCAGAGTTTGCCACAAACATGGGCATTTGGCCCGGTTTTGTCCAAATATTTTGAACACAAAAATGGAGGCCCCGCTTGGAATGCCAAATCGTCCCAGGGAGGGTAAGTCAACTCTTACCAAAGAACCAACCAATACTCCTCAGGGTAAAGATGTTCAGAAAGATGGCTTTGAACAGCCCAAAAGAAGGAGAAAGCAAAAGAAAAATGGTAAGGAGCAATCACAACTCAAGCCAGCCAATAGGTATGAAATTTTTAAGACACTAGTGGACCAAGAGGATCAAGTCATGGAAGGAGTGGATGGGAATATTGAAGACAATAACATTCACGCTCATGCTTCTCCTTCATCTCCCACCGTCATAGAACAGGTAATTGAGTACACTGAGTTACCGCAGTCAGAGAATGCAGGGGCATTGATAGTGCACTCCCAAGCGCAGCCAATAATCAAGGACGTCAGCATGGGAATAGCCGAAAAGAACAGAGAAAGGCCAGCCCTAGGGATAACTCAGGTGGAAAAGAGATCAAAAAATAGCAACTCTCAAGGAGTGGGTAGAAAATCAAATAAGGACCTGCTAGCAGTTCAAGGAGACAAACTGATCACTGGAGGATCGGTGAGGACAATTGATTCTTACTGCTCTCAAGGTTTTCAATGATTATACAATCATGGAATATTAGGGGTTTAAACAGTAGAACCCATCAATCTGCTGTTCAAAGACTCTTAGGAAAATGCAAAACAGATTTTTTGCTTCTCCAAGAGACCAAAATGTCGTTAGATCTTATGTGTAAAACAGTTAACAGAATTTGGAGGGGCGCTGGTCATATGGATGTGGCTGCCCAAGGTGCCTCAGGGGGGATTGTCACTCTTTGGAACTCTCTGGAATGGATTGCAATAGAACATATAGCCTGGAGGGGTGTTCTCACATCTCATTTTAGGAATAATGTCACAACTGAACATGTTTTAATCACAAATTTTTATGGGGCTCAAAACCTTGATGGCCAGAGGCTTCAATGGAAAGTTGTGCATAACATGAGGACCTCAAGGGAAGATTTAGACTGGATTATTGTTGGGGATTTTAATGCTAAATTATCTTCTAGAGATCAGGAAGGAGGAACCCCAATTTTGGACCCAGGGGTTCGACTTCGATTGCCCAAGTCCAGGCTTTTCACTTAGTGGATATTAAAGGCCCTGGAACCAACTTTACTTGGACTAACAAGAGGAGGGAGCCACATAGCAGGAAGGTAAAGCTAGACCATTTTCTGGTTTCAGAGGAGGCATTCGTAAAATGGAATACAAAATTCCAGATTTTGGAGGGCCCGGTTTCAGATCACTTTCCCATTTTGTTGGAGGGAGGGATTACGACAGGGCAGCATCACAAACCTTTTAAATTTGAAAATTTTTGGTTACAAAAAGAGGATCTTCGAAAGAAAATTCCACAGTGGTGGGAAGAAGGTCGTCTACCTTTTGGGACAGCAATGTTTAGATTCCACAAACAACTTCATTATGTCAAAGTTCAACTGAAACAATGGAGGCAAGCTAACAAGACAGACTTCCAGCTCCAAAGAGCTCCTTTGGTGGCCAGATGGGATGAGGTTCAAAAACACTTTAGGGAAGGAACAATTACAGAGCAGCTCAAAGCCGAGGATGATGCCTTGCGTAAAGCGGTTGAGGACATTGATAACCAAGAGGAGACCTACTGGAAACAGAGAGCAAGAACCACTTGGTTATTGGAAGGTGATAGAAATACCAAATTTTTCCATCGGTCAACCTGTGCTAGGAGACAGATGAATAACATGGAAGCTCTTCAAGATGAGAATGGACACTCCTTTGATACTCTTCCTGGTATGCATTCCCATTCAATGGATTATTTTTCTAAACTTTTTAAGGAAAGTATGGAGCAAGATGTAGAGGCTCAAAACGAAGTTATTGATGTCATACCCTCTGTTATCTCTGAAGAAGAAAATCAGACCCTTCTTAAACCCATCGATAGAGAAGAACTGAAGAACGTGGTCTTTGGAATGAGCACCGGCAAAACTCCAAGACCAGATGGCTTTCCAATTGAGTTTTTTCAGGCCTTTTGGGATACTTTGGATGAGGATGTTTTGGCTGTCATAGAGGAGTCCAGAGGTAATAAAAGAATGCTTAAGGCATTAAATCATACCTTCATCACTTTAATTCCAAAAGGGGAGGAGGGGGTTCATATTTCAGATTATAGACCTATTGCCTTATGCAATGTGATTTATAAAATAATCACAAAGGTAATGGCTGAACGGCTAAAACCTCTTTTACATAACATTATCTCCTCGGAGCAAGGGGGTTTTGTAGAGGGTAGGCAGATCTTGGATGGGGTGGTTCTTGCTCAGGAGGCAATCCATACAATGCAAAAATCTGGTAATAAAGGAATGTTCATTAAATTAGATATGTCAAAGGCTTATGATAGGGTGGAGTGGAGTTTCTTGTCAAAGATGATGGCAGCCTTTGGTTTTTCTCAAGACTGGATAGATTGGGTCATGAGCTGTGTATCTACGCCGTCTTATTCAGTGTTAATCAAGGGTCTTCCCTCGCAACCTTTTGGAGCCACTCGAGGTCTTCGTCAAGGGGATCCTTGCTCTCCCTATCTTTTCCTCATTTTGGCTGAAGGATTAGGTAGACTTTTCTTGAGGAGAAGACATCAAGGTTTGCTAACAGGTATCAAGGTGGGTGAGGAATTTTTGACTCACTTACGGTTTGTGGATGATACAGGATTGGTTGGAGTGGCCAGCTTCAGGGAAGCAAGAGTGATCGGAGATACTCTTAATGTCTACCTTAGGGCTTCAAACCAAGTCATCAATGATAAAAAATCCAAAGTGGTCTTTCTCAATCTTGATCAAAGGCTCCAGGACAGAGTTCTAGAGATCTTGGGATTCACTAGGACTTCTCTTCCAATGGTTTACTTGGGGGTTCCTTTGCATTTCAAAAAACTAAAAATAGATATCTGGAAGGATCTTTTGGATGGTATCAAAGATAGAATGAATCATTGGTCTCACAAATGGTTAAGCTATGGGGGTAGATTAACTTTTTTACGATCAGTCATTCAGGCCATGCCAATTTACAAATTCTCTATCCTGGCTGCCCCACATACTATATGGAAAGAGCTGGACAATATGGCTAGAAGATTTTTATGGGAAGGAGTAAAAGGAGAGAGGAAATGGGCCTTAGTTGGTTGGGATAAAGTAACCCAACCCAAGGTAAAAGGAGGGCTGGGACTGAGAAGATCCAAGTTCAATAATAAAGCTTTGGCTGGAAAGCTGTACTGGAGGTGGATTTCCCAACCAACCTCCTTATTCAGTAGAATCCTAACTAGTAAATATTTGGGTCATGTTAACCCCAATGAGGTGGGCCGTTTCCCTTTGGATGGCCCTGGATCCCTAGTGTGGCAGGCCCTCAAGATAGGATCTCAGGTAGTTAAAGATCGATTGTTTTGGAAAGTGGGGAGAGGGGAGAAGGCACGTTTCTGGACAGACTCATGGGATCAATACCCACCCATCATTGTTGAATTTCCTGAATTGCAACCAATAAAAACTGCCATAGAAACCAAGGGATGGGTCCACATTGACAGTTATTTCATCACTAGTCAGCTGGGGGAGTATAAGTTTAAGAAGTTTAAGAAGTTGGAGGAGTGGCCAATTTCAATCCCTCCGGAGTTGGCACCCATCATGACTAAAATCTTGTCAGAAAGATTTCTCACAGGTAGAGACGAGGAGGATGAATTAGCTTGGGGCTATGGGAGCCTTGGTGTCTATACAATGAAGGACGGATATGAGAAGATCCTCCCAGAGCCTCCCCCCCATTCATTCCCGGTTGAGGATTGGAGAAAGATTTGGCACTCCAAGGGCTGGCCGAAAGTAAACTTTTTTGCCTGGCAGTTTATGCACAACGGAATTCTCTCTTTTGACAATCTCAGATGTAGAGGAATCATCGGTCCATCTCAATGTGTTTTATGCTACAAGAACGAGGAAACAACTGATCACCTGATGTTTGAGTGCCCTTTCACGCGTCAGATTTGGAAGCGTTGGCTTTCTTGCTATAAAATTCAAGTTAATGGTGACTTGAATCGGACTAATATCTGGAAAACATGGAAGAGTGGTAGATTTAAATCTAAAGCTCTTCGAATTGGTTGGGAGCTTGGATTAAACTTCATTTGGTGGCAAGTGTGGTTGGAGAGAAATGCTAGAATTTTTAGAGAAATTTTTTCCTCGTTAGATGGAGTTTGGCAAATCATCTGGAGCAAAGTCACATAAACCGTAGTCTGTCTATGCTATAGAGGAAACTCAGAGTTGTTACTTGGGCCAATGGAAGAGGGAGTTGAAGAGCAAGAGGGACGAGACAGAGCTAGTTGGAAACCACCACCAGAAGGCTGGATTAAAATTAATACTGATGGAGCTGCAAAGGGCAATCCGGGTAGTGCCGGAATTGGAGTGGTTTGCCGGAATCATGATGGATCAGTGCTCTATTGGGAACTGCAAGGCTTGGGAAGAGCCACAAACAATGAAGCAGAAGCCATAGCTATCAAATCCGCTTCTATTTGGGCAGTGAAACAGGGCCACAGGAGGATCATTATTGAATCAGATTCTCAAATAATGGTTGGAGCTCTTGATTGCATGAGGAACTTTGCTTTGAAAGCATGGAGGTTGAGGATTCTTGTCACTCAAATTAAGGAATTATGGAAGGAATTAGATGATGTGATTCCAGCTTATGTGAGACGAGATTTAAACAACGCGGCCGACTTCCTGGCTAAGATGGGTGCTGAGAAGGAGGCAGGGGTTCAGCTTCACAGTGACATGGCTATTGAGGATGAGGTGATCAGGCAGGGTCTGGAAAGGTCCTTGAACAAATGATCAAAGAAAAAGCAAAGGGAGGGAAGTTGTCGCGATTTCGCGACTTGTTGCGCCGTCGCGGCCGCTGGAGGAAAGTTGTCGCGATATCGCGACATGTTGCGCCGTCGCGGCCGCTGGAGGAAAGTTGTCGCGATATCGCGACATGTTGCGCCGTCGCGGCCGCTGGAGGAAAGTTGTCGCGATATCGCGACATGTTGCGCCGTCGCGGCCGCTGGAGGAAAGTTGTCGCGATATCGCGACATGTTGCGCCGTCGCGATCGCTGGTGGAAAGTTGTCGCGATATCGCGACATGTTGCGCCGTCCTGGGGGAAAGTTGTCGCGATATCGCGACATGTTGCGTCGTTGGAAAGTTGTCACGATATCGCGACATGTTGCACCATCATGATTGGTGGAAAGTTGTCACGATATCGTGACATGTTGCGCCGTCGCGGCCTAGTGGAAAGTTGTCGCGATATCGCGACATGTTGCACCGTCGCGTTAGAGGAAAGTTGATCGCGACATGTTGCGCTGTCGCGGCCGCTGGAGGAAAGTTGTCGTGATATCGCGACATGTTGCGCCGTCGCGGTCGCTGGAGGAAAGTTGTCACGATTTCGTGACATGTTGCGCCGTCGCGGCCGCTGGAGGAAAGTTGTCGCGATATCGCGACATGTTGCGCCGTCGCGGTCGCTGGAGGAAAGTTGTCGCGATATCGCGACATGTTGCTTTTTCGCGGCCAACGGAGAAAAGGTGTCGCGATTTCGCGACATGTTGCTTTTTCGCGGCCAAGAGAGAAAAGGTGTCGCGATATCGCGACATGTTGCTTTTTCGTGGCCAAAGGAGAAAAGGTGTCGCGATATCGCGACATGTCGCGTTTTCGTGACAAGTTGCATCATCTGTCCATGCCGATCCCCTGCTAGCTAGTTATTGATTCAGGAGATTTGGCTCCATTGCAAATCTTCTTCTTCTGTTGTAAGCTTGTGTTCTCTATGAATTCGGCTGGGAAGAGTCTCTTCCCATATTGTAATTGATCTTTGTTTTAATACAAGTTTTTTCAAATTTTTCAAAAAAAACAGTGGGGAAGAACAAGCAGCACAATCACTCATCTATATTTTAACCAGCAGCTATCAACACGAAGAATGAAACAGAAACTAACACTGCGTTTACTTCCCTATGTATCCTTCAGGAAAATTTCAGATTCACTTATCCTCTAACACCTAAATCCAGATGTCAGAATTACAACAATTAGAAAAATAAATGACATAAGCAGAAATAATCACAGAAGGCAGCATAAAAAGAAGAGACAGAATTAGAGCCAAGGATTCTCAGTATTGATGCAAAGAGTTTGAATACAACGGTTTCTTAGCAATATGTTCCCCCCTTTTTTCATTACAATGCATGGGTTTTTATAGAGGACCCTCCCTCTGAGCCATTAATGAACTAGACGCACAAGGATGCTAGAGCGGCTCAAAATTGGCACTCGGCCGCTTTTTGCAACTGAAAACTCCCATCTCATTACCACAAATGGTTATGGGACTATTTTAGGTGGAAGATCTGCATTTATGCACCGCGAAAGTATCTTGGATTCATACCCCGTCTACTTTTTCTCTGGAAGCGTGCTCCTCATGAATATCACCGGTGTCAAAAAGCACTTAGAGGATACTTTGCTGAAGTTTTGGTCTGAATCGCTCCTGGGATGGAAGCTCGCCAGAAATGCACCCGAAGTGCAGCTTCGCTGGGAACCTAGGCCGAACTGGCAGTCTAAAGGGGAGGTTCGCAAAAGTTGTGGGCCGAAGTTGTGGTTCTGCAAGTCGAGGAGCAAAGAAGGTCAAAGCCTCTTGCCTTGATGGATGGTTGCTTCGGCAGAAATAGGCCTGAAGTGGAGGTTCGGCCATCTTGCCGCCCGAAGTGCCTGCTTCGACCAGCCTGAGGCCGAACTGGCAATCTGAAAGAAATGGTTCGCTGAAAATATTGGGCGAAGTGTAACTTCGGCAACTTCCTAGGCGAAGTGAGCCAACTGCCTTAGAATTTTTTCAAGCCCAAAGTGGACTTTCTGCCTATTTTCTTCAGCGAAGCTGCCCATTAACCCTTCTTTGAGTGAAGCTGTCCCTTTCTGCCCTCTTTTGTTGCTGTCTCAACGCCTAAAAAATGCCTTTGCTGGAGTTCGCCCAATTCTGCTGGAGTTCGCCCGAACTGGGTCCGAGGATGAAGTTCGTTGAACAAATGGCCCGAAACTAGGGTTTGGCAGGAGTGGAGGCCAAACTTGGAGGTAAACCTGCTTTAGTGTTTTTTGGGAGCATGCTAAAAACGGAGTTCGCTGCAGTCTGCCCCCGAAGCTGAGGTTCACAGGTGATTCGGGCGGATTTGAGCAATTTTGGCCGACATAAAGGGTTTTGGCCGACGTTGGGATTCTGGCTGACGTTGATATTCGCGGCCGACGTTGGGGTTCTGGCCGACATTGGGATTTGCGGCCGACATTGGGATTCGCAACTGGCATTGAACTTCAAGGCCGACATGGAGCTTCACTGGCCGACATGGAGCTTCGGGGCCAAAGTTGCGCTTTCTAGGCAGAAGTGAACACTTTGGCCGACGTTGAACTTTTTTGGCCGACATGAACTTCGGGGCCGACATGGAGCTTCGTTGGCTGACATTGCGCTTCGGGACCGAAGTTAACACTTTGGCTGACGTTGAACCTTTTGGCCGACATGAAATTCAGGGCCGACATGGAGCTTCGTTGGCCAACATGGAGCTTCGGAGCCGATGTTGCACTTTCTGGGCCGAAGTGAACACTTTGGCCAACATGAAATTCGGGGCCGACATGGAGCTTCGCTGGCCGACATTGCGCTTTAGGGCCGAAGTTGCGCTTTCTGGGCCGAAGTGAACACTTTGGTCGACGTTGAACTTTTTGGCCGACATGAACTTAGGGGCCGACATGGAGCTTCGCTGGCCGACATGGAGCTTCGGGGCCAAAGTGGAGCTTTTTGGCCGAAGTGAAGCTTCTGGGCCATGCCTTAGCCAATTTTTCAGGACTGAAGTGGGCTTTCGCTGGCTCTGCTTTCGAGGGCCATAACTTTTGATCCGCTGACCTGATCGCCTATTATAATATATTTCCGGAAAGCTTGCGAAAAGATCTGCAATGACAAAACATCCAAAGATCATTTCATCCACTTTATCATCCCGTTTAAGGCCCGCAAAAATGCCAACAACTCTGCATGTGCTTTGCCGATTTAAAGCTCCATACTTAGGCAAAATTTTGTCAAAAAATTTATTGTGGCAAAAATGCCAACAGGTCCAATATCACATTAGACGAATTAAAATAAATTGAAATGGTATGGTGAAATAACTAAGTTCAGTCACTACTTATCAAATGGATTTTGGAAAGGCATGAAGTATTAGTTATTTGTAAAATATTTGTACTCTTTTATTTATGGTGACTTTGACTTATTATCAATTATTTGTGATCAGGTTATATGGGACACTATAAAGCATAGGCTTGGAATAAACTTATGATTGTATGCTACAGTATTTAATTAGTCACTAGTCATATTTACGAATTAGTCCATGTCATCTAATTTCCTAAAGTGAAATAGGTTAACCATAGCATATATATGCTATTAAAAACCTCATAAAGACATTATAGAACTGAACAAATGCATAGCAAATGAAATCGAAATTAAAGATAAGTGAAATGACAGAAAAAGTGGAGAAAGTGGAAAAGAGATTCTCTTCCACCTATGGGAAATGAAACGCATTCCGTTTTATGTGGCACTTCTCATCAAATGAGAGAAGGGAACGAGGTGTGCATTGGACGCTTTTTAGTTTTTAGTTTTTGGTGTTTATGAAAGAAGTGACTGTTTTCTTTTGAAAGATGGGAAAACTTACATGTTTTGTTTGAGAAATGAACGAAGAGAGGTGAAATATTGTAAAGCTTGCTTTCGAGCCATTTGGAGATATACATCACTTGGAAACAAAGTTTTGCATGCTCGGAAATGTGGAGATAAAGCATTCAGTTTGTTTTGTGTACACATCTTCTTCCAGGTATGATTGCTGATGTTTAGAGCACGGGTTACTTGTACGGTTTGTTGTATTACATGGTTTTGATATTTACATGTCTATAATAATGCACTGCAACTTCTTTTAGGAAAGACCCTTAGTAATTGATTGTATGCTTCTCGAAAGTTCTTACTTGAAGCCTAGCATGAATGGAGTGGAAAAGAAGCAAGACGCTCACTAGCCACATCCTGAGCATGCATGTTTGTTCTATTTTCCTAAATTGAAATTTAAGCAATCCCTAAAGGGATTGATATACCTACTTTGGAGCTATTCACATCGGCCATTGACTGAGACAGCAAAAACTGGCTGCCTCAAAAGTAACTGAGAAGCTAAATATAATTTGTCTTATTACCTTTCTTTTGCTATGCAGAAATCTCTATGGCAATGATGTTTTGGATGATGCTAGCAAGCTTGACATGTATGCAGCAAGAACTGAGTAGTTTTGCACTCTCATATGTGATAGTCTAATTATAAACATGCCTGTGCGTATTTGGTATAGTTTCAAACTTGTAGACTGATCTTGTCTCTGCACTATGTGTAGTTTGATTTTACATATTCAAATTCCATCAGTGGAGTTTGATATTTTTGTAGATGGAAACAGGCAGTCTCTTATTAAAATTGGAATTTAACCATATTCACAACTCGTAAGTGTTATGCTGTGTAAACATGAGAAATTATTCTCATGTATTGTCATAAATCTTGCAGAAATTTATTTCTTGAACTTGGAACAGGACTAGTTATTTGAAGGAAGCCTTGAGGATAATTTGGAATGTTGATGAAACAAAATTCAGCCTGCATTATAAATTTGAAAAATGCTCCCATAATCAATAAGAAAGAAATACTTGAATCCAACTGAAATTTTAAAGATACATGCCGAATTTCATTTCACATAAATTTCTCTACTTTCCAATATAATGGGTTATGGTAACCTCTAATCAACTCTCTGGAATGAAAGGATTGATGAGATTTGAACTAGATGGTAAATAGTTTCTCTGTTACAAGAGAAAGTTGTATGTGAAAAAAATTCTGGCATACAACTCTTCCTTTGACAGTAGTTTACACAGAAAATTTATGGTGTGTTGAATCTATTTTTTTGCAGTCACCTTGTAGAAGAGAATTGTGATAGTAAATTTTAAACATTTTACTTGCTTGTTGAGCGTTGGAGTTATGCCATGTTCACTTTCTTGTTAAATGTTGAAGCTATGACTATTGGTTAAAATGGTGAAACTATAGTTTCTTCACTTGCTTGTTTAAGTGTTGGAGTCAAGCCATTTCACTTGCTTGCTATGAGGTTGAAGTAGGCACAAACATTGTTGATTGTTCTGTATACACGAGGAGATTAAATCATTAATTGACAGAGAAGAAAATCTGTGATCCTTAAGGATTTCTTTTCTCTCTCTCTCTCTCTCTTTTTAATTTCTTTTTTAGTGGGCAGTAGATTGACTTCTTGGGATGAGCATTGACTCTCATTTGAGCTTTGATTCATTATTTGTATTCTTTTTCCTGCCAAATCTGAAAAACTATTAATGTTGACAAGCCCCAGCATAGACTTCCATTTTTTATTCTTTATTTCTTCTGTCTAAAATGACAAAACACCAGGTCCGAGGTGTAGACCAATTGGTTCATCCAAACCCCATAAGGGGGCAGAGGTCCAAGGTTCAAATCTCGGGCCTCGCCGGACTGAACGCTTGTCCCTTTCCTGGTGCTTTCAGCGGCGTAAAAGGTTTAAAATGATTGTGGCATGGTGGTTATAGGGGCGGACTGCGCGAAGATCTGTGTGGCGGCTTCTGGGGCGGACAGCGCAGAATACTGTGGCGGCCATAAAAGCTGGACAGCCTGCCCGGATTCGTGGCGGCTACCAATTCCACCATGTAAATTCAAAAAAAAAAAAAAAATGACAAAACACCATGGCGAAGGAAAGGATTCCAATTGAAGCAAATGATGTGATGCCAAAGGAAAAGGGCATTCCTCTGATCTATGATCGCACTTGTGTCCATAATGAAAGCAACTTTTATGTGGAGACTCATGCTATGCATTTGTTTGAAATAGTTAGCAATAGCAGTTTAACATAGTAACTACCACATGCTATAAACTTGAAAAGGATAAGCATAAGTTTGTGAATTAAATGTTATTCTCCGTATGATTGAAAAACACATCTGAAGTAAATTTCTATTTTTAATGTTATTGCAAGGTAATCAAAACTTTGGTCAGATGGCATTGGCATGTCATTTCAAAAAATTATTTATTTCCCCCTTTATGTACAATAAGAAAACATGCAAACTAAGCCCTTTCTCAAATGACTCCTATCGCAATTTGACAATGACATGTGCAATTATGTTAATCAAATTCTATTTCCATTATGCTTTTGCAAGATAGCTGAAACTTAATTATGTGATGAAGGACAAGTCAATTATTTGAAAATGAGTCACTTAATTTCTTGGTATATGTATGCAATGGGAAAACATACAAATTCCTTTATCTTTTTCTATAATAGAATGTTATTTTGTGGCTAAGTGTTATTTAAAGATTCAATCACATGTTTAGTATTTTTCTAGACCTTCTAATCTATTATGTTTTTTGACTATCATTGTGACTATAAATTAACAATGGATGTTGTGATTAGTTAGGTGCCACTTGCTTCAAACACACGAGTATGGTTTCAACCACATACATGCAATTATCCATAAGCAGTAATAGTATACAATGAACAATCATCATGGAGTAATAGCCCTCTTCAAAACTGAACTAACATGAATAGTATTATAATCATCTTCCAACCACCTGCAGAAGCAGACCCAGATAGTCAATGCCCATCAATAAGGACATTCCTCATGTGCTTATGATTAGACCAATGTTCCTAACTTCTTCCAATTAATTATAATGCAAGGTTTATGTCATTCACTTCACAAATAGTTTCCAATGTATCAAGAATGGCACCCAGATGCTGGGGTCTGGTTATGATGTTTGCAGAAGTTCAGATGCACACAACATACACATTTGACCTACAACTAAGCCATACCAGTTCCCAAGTCCAAACCAATGGAATCAATAAAATAATCAATTTACATGAACTATTCTATAACTTCTAATTATCAAATACCAAATCTATAATGAATATGGAATCATTATATTGCCATATTAGCGTATTATTGGACCCAAATAACAGGAATGCCTTCTTCCTATAACTTCTAATTACCAAATCCAACAACTATAATGCAGAGAGACAGAACTGGAAATGTGAATATGAAACATTGGACCTAAATCACAGTAATGCCTTCGTCCAATTAAATAGGACAGTAAACAACTGTCAAAACATCAAAAAAAAAAAAGAGGAAATCTAAGAAAATTTATAATCAGTGAAGAAGGTAAAAGCAATTTTCTACTTGAAACAATAAGTGTGTTCAGAAAATATTAGAAACAGATAAGAAATTGGAAAAGCAGGCAAATGGGGATTTCTTCAAGTTTGCATGTTTTTCATACAACGCAAAATCTAGGAAAATTTGCTTGTTGGGGAACTTGTGGAAAATAAAGCATGCTTATATCTAAGCAACCAGTACCTATCTGATATCATTGACCATAGATGAAAAGATGAAACACTTGAAGAATAATATGCAGATAACATTAAGACTGGATGGTACAAGTATTTAAAAGGAAAGATGCATGCTGCTTACATGAAACAAAAAAGTTTATTGCAGACAGTAAATACTTTAAGTTCAACTAAAGATAGTCAAGCAAGCTTTGCTCAGAGAGACGTATGCATAAAAAAGATATCAATGCACAAACAATAATTGCTAGGAAATAGAATATTATTTCCAATAAGAAAAACACCATTTGGAGGAGAAAGAATATAAATTGCAAGACCATGCAAAACAACAAAAGTAGGAAATGCAACTCACTAAAGAACATAACTTGGTTACAGAATTCAGTTAAGCTTATTCATATGAAAAATGACAGTGCAATGACTACGGCATTCATATGGAAAACTCCAGTTGTAAACTGCAAGTTATATCAGCTGGCAAACTGCTGGTTCCGGTATGCAGAGTGACACAGAGAATATCAATTTAACGGTGTTATAGCTCTACCACAGAGAAGAGCAAGTTATGTGGAAAAGGAAATGGGTGATTGAATAGTTACAAAGCATTATACAGCTAGTCCTTGGGATTAACAATTAGTATTTTGATTTGTTATCACAATGAAAATATCATCTCAATCAACCAACAAAACTTTCACAATGGAAATACGCTCTAACATTGTAACAAAAGTCATACCTTCCATAATTTCTCTTTTTCCTCAGGACTTTCGACAAATATGAAGTCAGAACCATTATGTTCCATAGCAATTTTCTCTACACGGAGTGTTTGTTCACGAGCATAAGCTTCTGAGTGTGGCAAGTAAGATACACATTGTTATGTACAGCCAATGCAAAAATATTAATTAATCGGATAGAAAACCAAATAATCAAAAGATTCTGCAAAATTTAAGAAGTGAAAAATATGAAATCATATCAGGGTCAAATGACCAGAATGCAGTCAATAATACTCCTACAAACATCATCAATGCCAGCTCAAGGGATTGCCCATGGCATCTCCACAGTATCTAAAAGTGGCATAAACAAAGTATAACAGAAATTAATGTCAACGCAAGATGCAAGACCTCATTGAGTCATAGAGATATAAATAATGTTTTTCCCTTGACTATCAATTTGGAGCCCCTCAAAATGATTAAAAAAAGGAAAGACAAAAAAAGGCCACTTTTCACTAAGTAAATAAAAAATAGATCATGTCTCAATGCCAAGTATGTGTAAATGAAGTTATATAATTTGCACTGTAACAAGGAATTAAGTATATGACTTGTAATTATGAACAAGTGGTCGGCAGTTTCTCCGAAAGGTTGTGGATGCATGGGGACATTCAAAGACTACAAGTCTATAATTTGACTCCCTTTTCAAAATTAGGGTTATCATCATGGTATAGGAATGGGTGTTCTCAATGTGCTTCATGCATGGAATCAAGAATGCCGTAACATTTAGTCACATAATTTTCTGTTCACTATGCTTTTCTGCAGTTTCTGTGCTTAATTTTTATATATTTCCATTAAACTTGAAATTGGGGAAATTCCATCATGACATCTTACTGTCAGTTACGAGATCTATAGAAATTGGTAAAGATGAATAGGACAGGGGCTATACATTAATTTCAAGAACATGAAGGAGGGACAAGTTGCTAAGGGCTTCAAGGCTCCACGGGACTTTCTACAGAACATGGAAAAAAGAAATGAGCTCTGTGAAGAAACAACTTTCAAGCCAGAAAAAACTGTAATCACTGTTGAAGAGATTGTCAGGATGTCTCTGAGAGCCTCAGAGTGGCAAAGATTTGGCAAGCTCGGCATGTAACATCCCTACTGGATCTCTACCCATTACTTAAGCAGGAAGACGAGATGATGATCTTCAGAGGTTTATGTGCAGACTTGTAAGGCAAGAACAAGTTGGGATTATCAATCATCAACAGGAATTTTGTTTGTACACTCCTAAATGCATGTATGAGATTGAAAGTTGAACATTTATACATTTATGCAGCTTTTATTTTTTCTTTATGATGTTTTGCAATTAGACCTCATATTTCTGTACACATGCTTGCTAAAAGCTAATATCTGGAGTCAGAGCAATTATGAACCTTTGAGGCCATGGAGGTTAGTAAACATATTCAGCAGTATATGCAGCACAAGGAAGAAGAATTATGGGAGTGTAGATCAGTTTTCCCCATAAAAAATTGAAGCAGAGACATGCCATTGATATAGAAGGAGCAAAGCTGAGTTTCTTTACAAGCAGTATGAAGTAATGGTCTATGCCATATGGGACATACCAATTGTAGCCGGCATGGAAGTTGGGAAGAAAAACATTATAAAAGAACAGTATTTGTAGACAGAAACAAAAGAGGAATACTTGAGACCACAAAAGCAAAGACAAATGAATAGAATGGTAGAGTAGGACAATGCAACGACGAGAACAATCTAAGTACAAGGACAATCAATCTAGGCATGTGACCTTTTTGAGGCATGGCTTTATGCATGAAAATGCCCAAAACACTTCTTTTTTTTTTATCCTAACCACACTATCAAGGGCATAATTTTGTGCTCGGGACTCCATTTTGATCCATTGAAGAAGCATTGGAAAGATTAGAGGGAGAAACATCAATTTCAGCAAGCAACCCTATTGCAGACAGGGTTGTTAAAAACTGCATGGAAAAAACACCCCAAAGGCCCTCATAAATGCAAAACAAAATATTTATTGAAAATAATAAATTTCTATTTGTAGATTTTAGTAGCCAAAATGCGTCTCTAACCATGTTGTCACATCAATAGAAGACAAAACAGAAAAGGACAAGTCATATGTATGTAATTTTCATTTAATATGCACTTTGTAGCTCATGGAAGGTGAATCACCACATTTTCATATGAGTGACCGTAGTGCCTTGAAACTACCTTGGAATCTGCAATTTTAAACAAGTACAAAAAAGTGAGATCAAGCAACAAATGCCTTACAAAACCTTCCAAAATTTGTCTAAGTCCAACACAAGTACCAATTGGTTCAGCACCAATTCGCTTGCAGAAGGCTTTGATTGCCTCAAGACCAATTCGCTTGCAAAAGGACCCAATTGGCTTGCAAGAGCAATTGTTCAGGGTCAGCTAGCCGCTAACAAAAGTGAGTGATTTGCTTGCTAAGTAGAGCGAATCGCTCACCAAGCAGATGATGAGGGTCCTAAAGATGACCAAACCTCTAAAATTGATATGATAATCGGTGAAATCCAAGATGAAGAAGACACAAATGTTGAATATGAGGAGACTGCATTCAGGAATTATCTTATCCCAGAAGAACCATCTAATCTCCCAACTCTAACAAGCCTAGGCATTGATAAGACCTAAACGATGAATTTTAATGGTGCCAAAACCAAGAATTGGGCTGGTGTTGGCATCCAATTCATCGATCGGCAAGGTGCATAGACCCAATTTGCATGCAAATTATTGTTCAATTGTACCAACAATGTGGCCAAGTATGAAGCATATGTATTGGCTTGAGAAAAAACAAAAATATGGGGATTAAGAACCTGAGAACATATGGCGACTTTGAATTAATAGTGAACCAAGTTAATTCTCAATGCACCACCAAGAATAAGCACCTACAGCCATACAAGCATTGGGTCTAGGATTTGCTAGAGAGTTTTGACACATATGAGATCAAGGCAATTCCTAGAGAATTAAACACTAGGGCAGATGAATTGGCAGGTATAGCAGCTAGATTCAACCCTACTACTGATATGTGAGATAAACCAAAGGAAATAGAACGAGGGTTCAAACCAATCATCCCTGATAACTTTGATCACTAGCAGGTCTTCATCAATGATGAATAGATCATAGAATTCCTGATCAGAGAGGCCCAACATGCTAAAGAAAAGAATTAATATGGGAACGATATCAAAGATGGGGTCATACAATTGTAGACAAACCAACTGCCCAAGGGGTTAATTACTTTGAAAAGCTTGTTCAACCTGGACGATAGTACAAATCAAGCCTCAAAGTAAAGGCCTCATCCTACCATCGAGTCCAAGTTGCTGAAGGAAAGAACTTGTTGCCCGGTAAAGAGTGCACTCAAGAAGAGATCAACCTTTTCAGGCAACTCTATGGCAAGTACAAGGACATCATTGCATGGT
Organism: Wollemia nobilis; assembly: GCA_028583015.1. NCBI lineage: Eukaryota > Viridiplantae > Streptophyta > Pinopsida > Araucariales > Araucariaceae > Wollemia > Wollemia nobilis. The sequence goes on from JAQPPZ010000521.1 coordinate 21,713,640, forward strand.
CATATGAAGATCTTTGTAGGCAGCAAAGCAGCAACTTCCCAAAAGAAAAAAAAAGCAGAAAATGTATAGTTCTGTGTTAGACTTTTTGAAATATAAATGAAATGAATATGTAAATAGATGCATGTGAAATGCAAGTGAAATGAAAGGCATATGTAATGAAATGAAATGCAGATATAATGCAATTTAATGATAAATTGCAAATAGACTATAGGCATTAATGTTAAATCATGCGAGTATGTGAATATGTCCAAATGGGGTGGCGGTTGTGTTGTGATGTCTTGGAAACTATCTAATGTAACGGCCAAGACAGGTAATAAATAGAACCCCCCTTCCTTCATTTGTAACATTATTCCATGCCAATTGCTCTATGTTGTGCATATGCAAGTCTGTTGTGGGAGCATTGAGGAGAGAAACCCTGCCTATTGTAATTGCAGATATTGCAGTCTGCCATTGATGTGTACTGCAAACACCATTTGAATGCCAATACATTGATGCCATTTACAGTCTTATTGCATTCTATTTGTATTGTGTATGTTAGTGTGATTGCATATTGTGTTGTAGTAGATATTGTTCATAGTTGCAGATTGTAGGGAATAACTGCCATGGAAGAATACTTGTAAGTTGGTTTGATGCAGATTGTACGAGGGCTTGCCACACAACGCCTGTGTTGTAGTCTTGGGAGATTGTCGTCCTATTGCTTGGAGAATACTAGAGCATTGTACATGTGACTACCGTACAATTGTTGCAGTACTAAAGGGTTGATTGTCAATGTGTTGTAACGTCACATGTGGAAAACTGTCTTGTATTGTGTCGTACAAGACTGAACCGTACAAGTGAGACCGTACCATCGCATGATGTTGACATTTGTGATGAACGTCTTATGACTATTTTTCTGAGTGACTCATATGTTTGTCATTCCACTTACCCAGTATTAGGAATCTCCCCACTCGTGCTATTGTGCAGCAAGAAGGATTGACACAACCTACGCAAGAAACCACTGAGGTGGTTCAAGAAGAAGAGGAACCAATGGATGTAATGACAAGAAGCAATGTAGAAGAACTGCCAGGAATTGTTGAATGGATGCAGCAATTAGATCCTAGTGCATCACCACCTACACCAGATGTAAGGCAATTCAAATTTTCAATGACAGCTCAAGAACTGTTTGGAGATAAACAGGTGCTTGAAGTATTGGAAGAACCAGTAAAGGGCAAGGAAATTGAAATTGAAAACGAACCAGAGAAAAATAAGAAAGAAAAATATATGATATTCAAGAGAGGCAATGGTAGCCAAAGGTCAACTAGTGTTGAAAATCAGCTAGAGCCACAAGAAAAAGCAATGGAACAGCCTATCAACCTGAGGGAAGAAATAAGAAAAGAAGAAGTAAACATAGAACAAGAAGAAGGGGAGACATCCCCAGCATTAGGCAAACATTTCATTATTGAAGTGCCTAGTTTTGGGTTGTCTATAGCAGAGAGTGAGTATACAGATGATCAAGTTGATGAGTTCTTTGGAAAGATGACTCTGCGCAACTACAGTTTAGAATGGGTTGTGTGGGGCAGCTAAGACAATGGCGATCCATGGTCTATGAGGAGATGGAGAAGGTTGTACAGTGGGCTCAGGATGGTGAAAGGACAAAGAAGCTTTCTGAAATCTGCCAAAACAGCCATGGGAGATTACAGTTGGAGAAGTGTTAAAAATGACAGAGGTCAAAGAGATCCCAGACGGCACTCAAACTATTTAAAGATTGCCAAGGAGAGTGTATATAGATGTTGCAACATTGAATCCTTGTCCGAAAGACACAGCTGAAGTAGAATATAGGAAGATTCCACTAGAATTGGCACCGCTATATGTGAAGATCAACTTTTTGGCACACTAGATTGAATGGTTAACAATTGGGTTGGAAAAGACTTACCAATCCAAGGAGGAGCAGGTTAACCAATACCAAGAAGAGCTGCAAAAGATGAAAGGGGAAGCGATTGCTAGCCTAAGGCAAAGTTTTGAGGAACAAATGAAAGCAAAGGAGGACAAACTTGCTGCAACAAAAAGGGATATTGAGAAGTGGCGAGATTCTCGATACTAGGGACGTAGAAGGACAGACTTATGAGTCACTCAGGACTGCAGTCATAAGACGTTCATCACAGTCATACAATGTTAGCATCATGAGACGGTACGGTCTCACTTGTACAGTGTAGTCTTGTACGGCATAGTACAAGGCAGTCTTCCACATGTGACGTTACAACACTTTGGCAATCAACCCTTTTGTACGGCAGCAATTGTACAGTGGTCACATAGGACAGCAATATCCCAAGACTGCGACATAGGCGTCATACGACAAGCCCTTGTACAGTCTGCAGCAAACCAACTTACAAGTATTCTTCCATGGCAGTTATTCCCTGCAACCTGCAACTATGAACAATATCTACTGCAACACAATATGCAATCACAGCAACATACAAAATACAAATAGACTGCAATAAGACTGCAAATGGCATCAATGTATACTATTGGCATTCAAGTGGTGTTTGCAGTACACATCAATGGCAGACTGCAATATCTGCAATTACAATAGGGAGGGTTTGTCTCCTCAATGCTCCCACAACAGACTTGCATACGCACAACATAGAGCAATTGGCATGGATAATGTTACAAATGGAGGGGGGGTTCTATTTATTACTTGTCCTGGCGTTACATTAGACAGTTTGCAGGATAGCACAACACAACAGGCACCCCATTCAGACATATTTACATATTCGTATGCTTTGACCTTAATGCCTATAGTCTATTTGCAATTTATTGTTAAATTGCATTACATCTGCATTTTGTCTGCATTGCAATTCATTTACATTTCACATGCATCTATTTACATTTTCATTCCATTTGTATTTCAAAAAGTCTAACACAAAACTATACATTTTCTACTTCTTTTTCTTCTGGGAAGTTGCTGCTCTGCTCCCAACAATCTCAAGGTTTATGACTGAAAAATCATTGAACATACCATTGAATTGAAGCCTGGTGCTGGGCCTTTCAGACAAAAAGAGCAGCCAGTGAATCCCAAAATTGAGGCAGTGATGAAGAAGGAACTGTTGAAGCCCTTGCAGGCACATATAATATTTCCAATTAAACACTCCACTTGGGTCACCAATTTGGTTCCTATATGCAAGAAAAATGGTGATATAAGGTTGTATGTCGATTTTAGGAACCTAATTAGGGCCTCATTAAAAGATCAGTATCCTCTACCTGCAATAGATCAAATTTTGCAAAAAGTGGTAGGGTCTCAAATGTTGTCCCTTCTAGATGGAACAGTCATGAATGACAGAGTATGTTGACCAAACAATTCCTCAGCATGCAGTCTAGACAGCCTGCAACACAATATCTTAGATGACCCTGCACAACACAGCAGTCAGATGGCCTAGAACAACAGTTAGACGGCTTGCCCTTCAGGTCAAACAATTCAGGTTTTGCATGACACGGCCTAGATTCAAATCCAGACGGCCCTATATGGATTGAGTGAGGCAAAGAATAACTGAATGGAAACAGTTTGAAATATCTATCTACAGCAATGGCATTCAGATAGAACACATCCAATGAACATACACAATAGTAATGGTTGAATGATGTTATTTATGTTAACAAGAATACATCTATGTATTACACTTATGCCTATACAGATGCACTCTCCAGCATCTCCTTTGCATACAGCTCTACCTTGTGCATACAATGTACTCACTTTGTCATGTACAGATTCTAGAATTTATCCTTGATGTGCGTATGTGTACCTGCTCAAATGAATGAGGGGGTCTATTTAAACTTATGGGAAGGTAGTTATTCCCAACTACCAACCCAACACCTCACCTCTCACATTACATTTGTCATGCATTTACATTTCATTTCATCTCCAACTACAAGACAAACTGCATGACAACTAAACAACTAATGACTCATCCGTACATAACTAATACTTCACTCAACATTAAACGTTATGTTACATCACATCAGATATATCAAAAACTTTATCATGCATGTACTAGACTTCTAACACACTTATTCCTATTTCTAAACTTGAGGTGGTAAGAAAGAACTAGCGTCTACACACTGCAACAAAGTAGGTCACTTTGGGGTGGAAAAAACGTTGGCAATTCTTCCAAAGTACATCTATTTACCCAAAATGAGGAATGATGTCAAAAGATACTGTTGGTCACAAATCTGCCACAGGAAAGGATTTTGTATGTCTACGCGCCCTAGACCTGGACCAACCTTGAAAGGCCGGAGGGAAGAAATGCCCTCCGTGCCAATCTCCGGAGAAGGCCGGCTCCTATACTAAACTACTTGGGGTTTTAAGATAAGAGTGCAGGAAAGAGATTAAAAGAGTACAGAAAGAAATGTAAATAGCTTGATATTGCAGTGGGAAAGAACAAGCAGCACAATAACTAGTCCGTATCTAAACCAGCAGCAATCAATACAGAAAATGTAACAGAAACTGAAACTGCATACGCTTCTCTATGTATCCTCTAAAAGAATTCCAAACACACTTATCTTCTAATGCTAAAATCCAGATTTCAGAATTACAGCAATCAGAAAAATAAATGAAAAGCAGAAATACTTGCCAGAGGCAGCATACAAAGAAGACGCAGATTCAGAGCCAAAGATCCTCTATATTGATGCAAAACGTTTAGCTACAACAGCTCTTTAGCAATATGTTCCCCCCCCCTTTTTTCATTACAATGAATGGGTTTTTATAGAGGACCCTTCCCTCTGAGCCATTAATGAACCAGATCTACAAGGACGCTAGGGCGGCTCCGAAAATGATGCTCGCCTTACTTCTACAATTGAAACCTCCCATCCTATTACTACAATTAGTTGCAGGACCGCATTAGGCGGGGAAATTTGCATTTATGCGCCGCGGACGTGCCTTGGATTCATACCCCGTCTTTGAATGTGTGCCCCTCGGGAGTAGCACTGTTGTCAGAAGCGGCCCTGGGGGAGCTTCGCTGAATTTGCACCCGAAGCGCAGCTTCGCAATGCAATCGGGCCGAAGTGAAGGCCAGGAGGATGGACAAAATCTCCTAAGTCAAAATGGCCTCATGAGGGGGTGGTTCGCTGAAATCTGGCCATGGAAAAAGCTTCGCAAGAAGAACCAGCCGAAGCGGGCACTTAATCTGATTCTGGCCGAAGTAGCCAGCTTCGCTGTAGAAGACGGGGCAACTCAACTCCCTGCTTTGCCACTTGCTGAAATCGAATGCTTCGCTGAAGAAGGGGCCCGAAGTGTTACTTCGGCAAGGAGTTTGCCCGAAGTGGCTGGCTGTTGTTGGCGGGGTGCAACAAAATCTTCTTCCTCCCATACTTCGCCTTGGATGGGTACTTCGCAGCGATCGGGTCCCGAAGTGTTGGTTCGGGGAAGCCTTGGCCGAAGCTCCCCTCTGCCTTAGAAGTTTTTCCCACTTCCCAAGTAGAGCTTCGGCAATGGGGTGACCGAAGTGGGAGGTTCGCTGGTCAAGCATCCGAAGTAGATGCTTCGCTGAGCTAAGGCCCGAAGTAGCAGCTTCTAAGAGATGGTTCGCCGGGGAAGTGGGCCGAAGTGGCACTTCGGCATCGTTTCTAGCGAAGCGGCCCATCTGCCTTACATTTTGCGATCAAACCAAAACTGGAGCTTCGCAATTATATCGCCCGAAGTAGCAACTTCGACAGTCTTGTGGGCGAAGTGTCCCTCATGCCTTAGCCGGTTTTAAGTCCGAACTGGACTTGCACCTGTTTTTCTTTTGCGAAGCTGCCGATCCTTGTCTGTTTTCAGCGAAGCTGCTAGTTTCTATCTGTTTCCTGCTGGCGAAGCTACTTATGCATATGAAATGAATACAAGGGGGCCAAGGGGCGGATACTAGAGGCGCTGGGGCGCCATGAAAAAAAATAGAAAAAGCAAGGGAACAAATTCATGAAAAATAAGAAAACTTAACATAAAATTGAACAATACTTCAAAATCTTTACCCCTCAACAAAATGTGACAAAATTGTCAACATTCCTGGCGGCTCGCGGGGTATCGAGCTCGCCTCGATGCACGGACCCTTAGCCTTCATTCATTGGGCCCGGAGTCACCCCGGTCCCTGCTTCAGTCTGTCCACCCCCCTCTGGGGATTCTCCTGCTACTGTTTCCTCTTCCTCTCCCCTCTCCTCGTCAGGTACCTGTTCTTGCTCCTGCTCTGGCGGCTGGGGAAGACGATCGCGGATGCGTTCCATTGTCCGGCGGATGTGGGCCCAAGCCCCTTCTTGAAAGGGCTCGCGATCTTGGAGCGACTTGACCAGAACGCGGAATCGTTGAATCTGGTCTATATCGGCGTGTTTAGCTCGCTCGCTCAGATCAGTCAAATAGGCTTCGATCTGGCAGTACCTGAAGATGAAGTCTGTCACTTGTGCCTCCGTTATTGGGTCCACCCAACTATCTATCTCCGAGGTGTCACTTTCAAAAGCAAGCCACACTGGCTTGAGTTCCTCCTTTGATAAAAGGTTCCCATCATCATCTGTGAATCCGGGAAAGCCTAACCGCGAGAGATTTTGAAAATAGGCCAGGGAAGTGCGCTGCTCTTGCTCAAACGCGTCCATCAACCTCTTGGCCTTTTGAGCTTTTTTCAATTTCGAGAAAAAGGCACGGACGGTAGATTGGACAGTGGACCAGTCTCTCGCGGTCCGGCTCATGGCAGGGACTTGCAAATCTTGGTATTTAATGTTTTGCGCCTCAAAGGCTAGACTTAGCCGGCGCCGTATTTCTTTCATTATTTCATCAACAATTGGCCCCTCCTGTGAAGAGGCACGCTGGGCTTCGGTGATATACAAAAGAATAGACAGGGCGCTGGAGGCCCGAGACCTGAAGTTTCTTAGCAAATGGGCACGTATGCTCTTGATTTTGTCTCTGTTGAAGAGCTCCACACTTGTCTCCTTTTCATCCAACTGCTGCCGCATCTCACTGATTCGGGCTTCAAGCTTCTTCGCCCTTTCCTCTGCTTCTTGGTGTGCTTTTTGGTGATGCTCGGCGGCGTTTTGGAGCTCGGCTATCTGTTGTTTGAGGGTCGTCACCTCTTGCTTCATCTGCTCAGACTCCTTCTGAGCATCTTCTAGTTGGGCGTGAGCCCTCGCCAACTTTTCTTCCAGCTGCATGTTGGTGTTCTCTATTTCGTAGCGGCGCTCATTGAGATGCTTGGCGTGGAGGTACATTGAGTCAATTTTCACGTGCATGGACCCTGTCTCATGCCCTACATCCAACTTCTCCAGATCCTTCACGGTCTCATAATATGAGTAATCCGAAGGTGTCATCTCTTCTACAGGTTTTTGGACCTTCGGCACCTTCTTCACTTTGTGGAGTTTCATCCCCTGCCGGTCAAATACAGCGCATTTCTCAACTGTGGCTGGGGCTCGGGCCCTTCTCTTTCTGGCATCCTTGAGGTACTTGTCTGTGCTTCGCCGGGCCCGAAGCAAGCTCTCCGCCAGAGAGCGCTCTTCGATCATTGTCAACTCAGAATCCAAAGATGTTGGATCTCCAACCATGGGAGTGTACAGGTACAGAGCTTGATGGGGATAGTCCCCACTAGACGGATTGGTGACAGGGGTAGTGGGCACTTCTGCGGCTAAGTGCGAGGTGACGAGTTGCACTGTCACGACTGGGCTATTGGGGCCTAGGAGCAAGGAATCGCCCCCAGGTGGTTTGGAAACTGCGGGGTCGGGATGGACAGGTGGTGGTTCGCTGGTGGTGCCCCGACCAAGTAGTACAAAAGACGTGAAGGCATTGGGGGCAGCAGCGTAAGTGCCGAATGCGGCTTGCGTAAATTGGGAGGCAATGGAAAGTGAAACTTCTTCAACCAATGGTCGCGAAACATCAAGAGAACCGGTTGATTGGGGGTTGCTGCCAGGAGACAGGGTAGACATTGAAGGCCTATTGGTCAGGGCTACTATAGAAAGAATTTCAGAAGAGAGAGAAGGGGAGTGAGGGCGCGTACCTTTGTGCTCTTCAATGAGAGCGGTGGAGGCAAAGTCCTGCGTGTTTGGACCCTGATTGGTCTCTTCTTCTGGTTTTCCGCCATCTCCTACTCCTTGCTCATTGACGTCCCCCTCCTCCTAGGTGTCATCTTCCACGTTGACGATCTCGCTTTCAACATTGATAACCTCTTTCTCCTTCTGCGGCGGGGGCTCGAGTGCAGCATCGCCAGCGCCTGTATCAACGGGGACCTTCAGAGGGACGCTCGCTGGCAGAACCAGAAGATTTGGTTCGGGGCCGCTTCGGGTGTGGAGGAGGCATTTGTGTTTCGGCGGCCTTTTTTCTTTTCTTCTTTTTCTTCTCCAGTTGTTGCACATCCTTCTCAGCAGCTTGACTAGGTCCCGCCATTGGTTCAACCTGTTGTTCTTGCTGTGCTCCTACCTGTTCTTCTTCGTCTGAATGTTCAGGCGCTTCCTCGATCCTCCTTGGGCTCTCGCCAGAGCCTGGGGCACTAGGGGGCACAAAATCCGCGAAGGAGATGGGCTGCCAGGAATTATCGTTGGCGTCATATATTTCACAAAAATCCCCATCGATGAGGAGAAAGGTGTCTGATTTCTGCTTTCGGTGGTGAACCCTCATTATCCACCACTCCGTCAACTTCTCTTCGGGCCATCCTTTCAAATTCTTTTTCATTTTCTTCCAGAACGCCGAATCAGGGTCTGGGAATGGGTGTCGAGTTGGAACGTATTCCGCTTCAATTGGGTAAAAATCGTGCCACGGGGGCAGAGCCTGCATGCGCTCGATGTGCCACTCTAGATCCCTCCCCGTCGGATTGTTACGCTGTTCCACGATTTCGGGATGTGGGCAGTTATGAAAATTTTTAAATCTGAGAAAATCCCTTATCACTCCCAAAGGGTCGTACAACCACCGTTGGGGAATTTCCAGTAAGCTGAAGTCATTGAGCTTCAGTGCGAGGTAAACGTGTTGTTTGGTGGCGAAGACTTCGATGACACCCATTTTGAAAGGGAACTCGCATGTATGCCCCCATTTTCTACCGTGGCCATAAATCTGATCTGTATAGTCACTCTGGAGAGCGACTTCCAATGAAAACAAATATTCAGAAGTGTAATATGGAAGAAGAAAGGGTTTGCCTGTAAACCCAAATATGCGAACCACTAGCCCCTGAGTCAACTGGAAAACGTCGCCCAGCCTTTTGTGGATGACTGTGTCTCTGAGTAGTGCGGGCACCCGAGGGCAAGAGCCACACAAGAGCTCTAGGGCGCGTCCCAGAAATTGTTGATTGAAGACATAATAAGACTCGGTCTTTGCTAGAACCGAGGTCCATTGGTAGACCGGTAGCGGGGCTCCATTCTTGTCAACACAGTTGACAACAATATGGGGAAACTGATTGTGAGTATAATAAAAGAATAGCCAGACTAGAAAAGAGCATGGCCCGAAGTACTGTTCCGCTCCTGCATTCTTCAAATTCGCCAGCCTGGTATGCAGGGTTCGGGCTACCCATTCTGCCCAGTCAAAAAATACTGGGTTGGTGTTCGGCCTTGCTGGGTCTGGAGCATAGAATTCTCCACGAGAAACGCATTCGGCAAGGGAGACCTGCCAGGGGTATACTGCGGCGTCGGAAGATAGGCCCGCCACCCAAGCTAGAATGGAGAAGATGTCTGGGTACTTGAATTTCTCTAGGGGCAACGGCATCTTGGGCAGTTTGCCAGCTGGGAGCCCCTCTTTCAATTGTCCCTCCATGAACTGCGTCATATAAGGAGCGGGGACATACCTGCCCGTCTGCTCATTCATGTTAACATTCCTGATCGTGTATCCCTGGGGCGGCCCCTGCCGAGGAGCGAAGGCCTCCTGTATATCACCGCGATAAATTGAAAAGAGGTTATTCCCAGCAGCGTCGCGGACTTGCCTGGTCAGAGGCTGGTAGTTCTGGGCAATTGCATAGATTAGCTCAGGGCAATTGTGCACTGGGGTACATAAGTACCAGTACAATTGCGAGTAATAGGCGACGGTCCTCCTATGTTCCGTGGACACTCGGCCTAGCATGTCATCAATTGTTTGTCGGAGCTCAACAACGCCCTTGGAAAGTACAGTGTCCCTGATACCCTCCCACCTATCGATGGGCGGATCAACAGGCTCTTCTTCCTCTGAATCTTCCTCCATGATCTGTTTTTCTGCGAGGATGTCGAGTTCGGCTTTCTTGGGCCTGTGTTTTTTCTCCTCCTTAGACTTCTTCGTTTTCTCCACCCCCCCGTCTTTCGATGCCTTTTCCTTCTTCTCCGTAGTCTTCTTCCCCATCACAGCTTACGGGTAAGCACAGTGTTACGGCGAATAGAGCTCAACGGGTGGGCTGGCGGAATTACAACAGAGTCTTGGCAGGGTTTTGACAACTTCGTGAGCACTTCGCAAGCAAATATCCAGAGGGTAAATAATTCTCCGTGGGAGGTGCTTCGCTTTTATAAGCAGAAGCTGAAGTTGTCCTATTAATGGCGCCCACTAGAAATAAATGCCCAAATCGGGCTGGAGGGGATCGCATTGCCTTTTGATTGGTGGTTCGGCGCCGTCTACGAGGACCAAGGTACCTTTGGGATCGCACCCTGTCTCGAAACCTCAAATCCTCGTTGTCATTCCCCAAGGCACGAGTTTTTACCTTAACTAAATTCTCTTGGGACGTGTGCCGCCCCTTTTCATTAACTCCGCGTGCCTTGGAAATCTGAGCCGCCACCTTTGCACGCGCCCCGAGGCGCATTTTCAAACGTGTCTTTTGTTTTCTAACGGCTTGAATCGGGCGCTTCGGCCAAGATTTGAGCGAAGCTCTACTTCGGCCCCTAAGGTGCCCGAAGCGGGCCTTTATATGTTTCTCGGCGCTTCGCAAAAATTATGTTACTTCGCCAAGATTTGGAGCGAACCGGAGGTTCGGCTGGCCTTATGCCCGAAGCGGGCTTTAAACATAAAAAATAGCGAAGTGGGACTTCGCCGAACCTATCCTTTCGGACTCACTTTGCGTTTTTCCCTCGCGACTTTGCAAGGAAGATGCCGCTTCGCTGGATTTTGGAATGAACCGGAGGTTCGGCGTCCCCTTGGCCCGAAGTAGGCTTTCCAACATCGAGAATGAGCGAAGCGGGCATTTGTAGATTTTGTTCCTTAGGTATACTTCGCAAGAAAGATGCTCACACTTGCTGCTTCGCTGAGTAACTCGGCCGAAGTGCCACTTCGGCACGAAAATGGGCGAAGCTCCAATTTCCTTTGGTGACTTGGCGAAGCATCCTTCTGTTGTTTCTTCTAACTCTGGGTTGTGCGAACCTTCTTCCTGTGTTTGAAAATCGGCAAAGCGCTGCCTCCATGACGCGAAGCTCATCCTGACGCGATCCTTATGTGATTTTTTGGAGTTGGCCCGTTAAGAGGGACTTCTTGATTCCGGGCGCCTTTATACTTGACCTGCCTTGTCGGGCATTAAGGTATTTCGCAGCACACCTGCCGATAACGGTTGCTTCGCCCGAAAATTGCCGAAGCGCATTGTTGTGCTTAGGCATTGGGCGAAGCTCAACCTTTTTGACCAAAACCTAATTGCCTTGCAGCAAAAGTTGTGAACCTATCCTAATTCTGCTTCTGACTCTAAAAAGGACTTGAAATAAATATATACATGCGAGAATAACTGAAAACAGGAAACGACAATGTACAGGGGCGAAACCTTTCGGTATCTTTTTTAATGGTGAACGACCTTCAGGTGAAGGCCGTTGACCGGGATGGGCAGAATCTGGCCAGTCATATCTTGCAGGATGAAGGAGTTGGCCTGATTAACCCGGGAAATTTTGAATGGGCCTTCCCAGAAGGCGTCAAACTTATCGTGATTTCCCGGCTTGGCCTTCCATGCATCCCATTTCCACACCAGGTCTCCGACTCGGAAGGTGCGAGCAATAGCTTTCTTCTTAAACCAGTTCCGAGTCGTCTCAGAGTGTTTCATGAAAACCTCATAGGCCTTTTCTCTGTCTTCTTCAAGCTGTAGTAGTTGAGCTAATCTGGCCTCCATGGGATCTAATTCCCCTCTTTCGTCATCTAACATCCAAAGAGCAGGCATCTCCACATGAGTAGGCAAAACAACCTCCTTTCCATAGACCAGAGCATACGGCGAAGTTTTAATTGATTTTTTGACGGAGATCCGATCGGCCCATAGCGCTTGATCCAAGAGCAAGTGCCAGGTTCTTTTGTTCTTTTCCAGAAGCTTCTTCAGGATCTTCAACAGATTCTTGTTTGTTGATTCTGCTAACCCGTTGCCTTGCGGATAGTAGTTTGAAGTGGCCTTGAGATAGATTCCATACTTGCAGGCAAACTCGTTGATCCTGGCGCCTACGAACCCCGGGCCGTTATCTGTCACTATTGCTTCTGGAACCCCGAAGCGGGTTATCAAACCTTCCAAAAACGTGATGACTGTTTCCTGATCTGCATGTTTCGTGGGCACTGCTTCGGCCCACCTGGTAAAATAATCCGTCGCGGTCAAAATGAACTTGTGTCCCGCTGAGGAATTTGGCGATATTACCCCTACAAAATCCAACCCCCATTGCTGGAAGGGTGCTTCGACTTGTATCGGTTGGAGGGGCATCGGCGCATTTTTATTCCGGCCAGCGAACCTTTGACATTGTTCACATTTTCGGCAGACTGCAAAAGCATCGGCAAAGACAGTGGGCCAATAGTAGCCCGCCCTGATTACTTTTAAAGTCGTCGGCCTTCCTGCGAAGTGGCCTCCTGATATCCCAGAATGAAATTCATTGAGGATTTTCTCCTTTTCAGCTCCCTTGATGCATCTCAGAAGGACACCATCAATATTTTTAAAAAACAGCCCCTCGGGGCGCAGGACGTATCGACGAGATTGCATCCTGAATCTCCTTCGCTGTGAGGCGTTTAAATGCTCGGGACATCTCCCAGTGTTGAAGTATCTAATGATCTCATCAGTCCAGTCTTCCTTCGCCGTAGATTGATCGGCGAGGCTGTCTTCCTCTACTGGGTCGTCCCATTGGCACGCTGTCACTTCGGCAGCTATACTCTTTGCTAACTCCTGGCACAATGCACGGCCGCGAACCAGTTTGGTGGGCCGGACCTCAATATCGAATTCCTGTATTTTATTGACCCAGCCGGCCCTTTTACTGCCCATCTCTCCCTGGATGATGAAACTTCGCACGTCTGGGTGAATAACGTACACCGTGGTTCTGCTCTGGGAGACGAAGTGTCTGAACTTCCTCAGAGACCTCATCACCGCGTGCACTTGACGCTCTATAAAATTATATTTTTCTTCGTGAGGCTGGATCACCTGGCTCAAGAAGGCAATCGGGCGCTCTTCGCCATCATCTCCCTTTTGCGTTAGGACTGCTGCATAACTCTCAGGCTCCCCGACTGCATAAAGAATGAAATCTTTGGAATAGTCCGGGTTGACTAGCACGGGAGCCTGGGCGATTCGAGCTTTAATTTCTTCAAATGCCTCTTTTCTTTCCTCTGTCCAGACGAACTCAGCATTTTTCTTCAAGAGCTCGGCCATCGGCTTGATGACCTGGGCGAAGTCGGGGATAAATTTTCTGACGAAATTGATCTGGCCGAAGAACGATTGCAGCCCTTTCTTGTTCATTGGGAGCGGGAGCTTGAGGAGTGCCTCTGCTCTGTCAGGGTCAACAGCGAGTCCTCTTTCTGAGATGACATGGCCTAGCAGTTTCCCTTCTTTCACCGCGAAGACAGACTTCTTCGGGTTAATAGAGATGCCGAACTCCCGACATCTTTCAAATATCTGTTGTAAGTGCGAGGCATGATCTTCCCTCTTATGTGAAAATACGGTCATGTCATCTAAATAGATGACGATGATTTTATTTAACAGCTCGCTGAATGCTAAGTCCATGGCCCTTTGGAACGTGGCCCCTGCGTTTGACAGACCGAACGACATACGCTGATAGGCGAACGTCCCCCACTTGGTAGTGAACGTCGTCTTATGTTGGTCTTCGTCCCTGACCCAGATCTGATTATATCCTGAAAAGCCATCCAGCAGGGAAAAGCGTTGTGCTCCTGCCACCACATGGAGGATCTGGTCAATCTGCGGGAGCGGGTAGTGATCTTTCAAGGAGGCCTGATTCAGATTGCGGAAGTCGACGCACAGGCGAATGTCCCCGTTTTCTTTCTGACAGGGACCAGATTTGCGACCCAAGAAGAATGCTTTATCGGATAGATAATTTTGGCTTCAAGCATCTTCAAGAGTTCGGCCTTCATTAAGACTTCTATCTTCGGATTAACGGGCCTTTGTTTCTGTCTGCAGGGCCTGACCCCTTCCTGCAACTCAATTGTATGTTGGATGACATCCCAGTCATAACCCTTCAGGTCTTGGTAACACCATGCCACGATGTCTGGGTATTTTTTACATAAAGACCGAATCTGTTCGAGCTCTGTTGAGGTACAATCTGTCCCAACTTTTATCACCTTCCCGGGTTCGAGCTCAAGGTCTCTGTACTGTCCTGCATCCACCTTGATTCTGTGGGAGATCGCCCTGTCATTTTGATCAAACAGGCTTTCTAGGGTGATTAGCCCCTTTGGGACATGATTGTTTTTTAACTGTATTAGCCCTTCATACTCTTCATCCTCGGGGCTTCTTCCTTCAATGGTGGCTGCCTCTTGAACTAGAAAGTTGATAATCTGCTCATCGCTGTCAAAAACCTGCCAGTGAGTATCTTTATCGGGCACGGAAGGTCTGTAAACAGTCCTCACCGCCTTGGGCTTATGCACCATTTCATCAGCTGGAGAGAATCTGGCCCCAATAGAGGCTAGGATATCAGCATGCCTATTCTTCTCTCGCGGGATGGACTGGACGTTCAGCGATTCAAAATGCTCCAATAGGTCCCATACCCTGTTACGGTAGGCTTTCAGATAGTGCTTTTTGGAGATGCACTTATTAGTGATTTGCTTGCAGACCAGCTCCGAATCCCCAAAAATCTGTAGGTGCTTAATTCCCAATTTCTCAGCCTTCTTCAGTCCTAAGCATAAAGCTTCGTATTCGGCTGCATTGTTGGTACAGCTCCAGGTGAGCCTGTAACAATAGTCCTTTTGTTCGTCGGAAGGTGAAACCAGGAGCACTCCTGCCCCGACGCCATTTTTACATCGGGCGCCATCAAAAAACAGCTTCCATAACTCGTCTTGGGCAGGGTCTTCACTCCTTTGAACCAGCCCCGTTGTCCTTTCGGGCCTGGTGATGGAATAACATCCCATTTCTGTTTCAATCATAGCATTAAAATCGGTTAATGAGAATTCATCTTCCGTATACAGCTCCCCCAAGGACTCCTCAACTAGGTCCACCTGTTCTAACTCCTCGGTCATCAAGCGAACCGAATCATCGTGCTCCCCTTCCTCGGCCATCTTCTCCACGAGAAACGTAGAGGGCTTCTCGTTGTATATCTTGACTTTCCTTCCCTTGAATGGGACTTCTAGGTGCGAGTAATCCATAGAAAGATAACCGCCAAGCTTGGCTGTGAACTCCCTTGAGAGGCACATGCTAAAATATGGCTCCAGGTCAACAACTACCACTTCCTGTATCACTACAATTTGGGGTACCTTGTGCAGTCGGATGGGTATATCTTTAATCACGCCAACTGTCTTCACGGGAGTGTCGTCCAGCTGAAGAACGCCCTGGCTGCTTCGTGTATACTCCATGCCTATCTCCTCGCAAACGGCCTTCGGCATGACGGTGGTTGCTGCACCGGAATCAATCATGCAATTGTGAACAACGCATCCTTCCATTTGAAGAGATAGATAGAATGGGGGAGGTCTGTTTTTTCCAGTGATCGAAGTGGGCAAGGGCTGAGCTAGGACGGGCTGCGTTGATTTCCCTGCCTTCGCTGATTTTAATGATTCTTGTAGCAGGTCTACCTGCCCTGGAAGTTGCAGGGCATCATATAGGCTGATCTTGGCGGGAGTCTTTCTTAGCTCATCTACAATGTTATATGTTGCGGTAGTAGGCACCTCTGGCTCCTTCGCTGCCTCATACTTAGTGCGATATTGTTGTGTAGCTTCGACCCTTTGCCGTTTTGTTAATGACGGATACTTGAGCTTTTCCCTAGCCTGCTCCCTGGTCTCAACCGGTGGTGGAGTTGTGACAGCTTGTTGGGACTTTTCCTTCGCTGGTGGTGGCTGAGGGGCTTTATCAGGAGCTTTGACAGGGGGTTGCTCCTTTTCACGGCGAGTATACACCTTCAAGGGACCCATTTGAGCCGCGTCCACCTCAATCGGTTTTTTCCCACTCTTGGTGAGAACCGAAACTTGTTCCTCTTCTGAGATCGCGAGGTTATGATCTGCCTCCATAATTATGTTAACTTGACCGCCAGAGGTGCTGCCTGCCAGCGTTTGGACGTAGTGCTGATGTAACATACAAGTATCCTCTTCGTGTGGGTCATTACATGTGGAACACCAGTGCACATAATCTGAAGTGCTTGGCTCTTCGCTGATGGCAGCATTCCTTGCAGGGGGTCTGCCTGGCTGAGCTGCCTGGTCTTTTGTGAGCGTTGGAGGAGGATAGGGCCTTCTTGGCAGAAACTCTTGTTGTGCTTGTTTCTTCTTCATGACAACCATATCATTAGATAATGTTCGCACAGTGGAGTTCAGGGATTGTACTTCCTGCAAGAGCTTAACTTGCACATCTACGGCTGCGGGTGCCGATACTGCTGGAGGCGGTAATGGGGCCATTGTCGGGACTGGAGGTAAAGCGGGATATTGTGGCGGCGCAGGTAATGCCGGAAGTGATGGAGGGGCCGGAGGCTGTGATACTTGAGGCGTGGGGAAATGTATCTGTGGAGCAGAAAATTGAGACACAGTCGGGTTCGGATTCCAAGGCAGAATCGGGTAGGCGGAAGATGTTGAAGGCTGCGGGGCAGCAGCGCTGGGGTATTGCGACTGAGGGAAATCAGGGAATATTGGCGTCGGCATTCTTGGTGGTAGTTTACCGATGGCAATCAAATCTGTCTCCGCCTTTTGGGCCAACTCGTATAGCTCAGGGAAGGTATTGACATTGGAGAATCTGATCATCATGCTGATATCAGAATTGAAGGCCCTGAGGTAATAGTAGGTTGCTTGTTCCGCAGTCGGCCGCAGACCGACGGGTACCCTCTGCCAGGTTCGGGCGAACCTAACATTAAAATCAGCTATCTCCTCCTGTGGGTGCCTTTGGATAGATGTAAATTGGTGCAGTAGGGAGGAAGGGTCTGCCGACTCATTAAATCCCCTCATCAACTGTCCTGCTAACTGATCCCATCCAGTGATAGTGTCGGGTGGCAGGGATCTATACCAATAAAGAAGTTTTCCTCGGAGGGACAAAATCAACAGCCGGACCATAACCTCCTCATCCGTGATACTGTGAAGCGCAGCCAGAGAAGCGATGTCCTGGATGTGTTCATAGGTTGTCTTCCCCGTACCATCGAACGTGGGTATTGACTTCAGAGCAACAGGTGGGATTTGTGCCTGTCCCGCTAGATTTAACGGTCCTGCAGAATTCCAGGCTGGGAATAGCCTAGGCGGGGCTGCGGCAGCCACTGCTTGTTGTTGTTGTTGTTGTTGTTGTGCCATGTTTGCGTTCTGATTTGGCTGATTAGGGGTGAGCAACAACTGGTTCGGCTGAACCAAAGTTCCCGAAGTGCCTAACTGGTCACCAAGTAAAACTGTAGTGCCTTGGTGATCTGGAGAGTTCGGAGGGTTAGGAGGGATGCTAGTTGTTGTGCTGTCCGAAGTTGGACCTTGGTTGTCAACAACAGCCTCTTGTGATGACCCCTCGTTTAGGGAGATATTTGGTCTGACTAACCTAGGACGCTCCCCAAAGGCATCAATGTCAAGTTCATAGAACTCGGTTTCTTCCTCGACGTTCCTAACTCTCCATCTTGTACGCATGAAGGCACGAATATTTTAGAACCGGCCCCTAGACCCAAAAATTTTCGCGGGGAAAGCGGGCCCCGGGGTCGAGTCTTATAGTACTGAGACGAGCATCAGTTCTCAGTACCACTCACAAGGTGAGACTGATGTGTCCCACCGGGCGTGCCAGAAACTGTTGGTCACAAATCTGCCACAGGAAAGGATTTTGTATGTCTACGCGCCCTAGACCTGGACCAACCTTGAAAGGCCGGAGGGAAGGAATGCCCTCCGTGCCAATCTCCGGAGAAGGCCGACTCCTATACTAAACTACTTGGGGTTTTCAAGATAAGAGTGCAGGAAAGAGATAAAAAGTACAAAAAGAAATGTAAATAGCTTGATATTGCAGTGGGAAAGAACAAGCAACACAATAACTAGTCTATATCTAAACCAGCAGCAATCAATACAGAAAATGTAACAGAAACTGAAACTGCATATGCTTCTCTATGTATCCTCTAAAAGAATTCCAAACACACTTATCCTCTAATGCTAAAATCCAGATTTCAGAATTACAGCAATCAGAAATGTTGGCAATTTGAGTTATTTTATGTTGTCATTGATGTCACATGAATCATTGATGGCATATGGATCACTTTGAGTTTTGGTGGGCAAATGATATTTTGGAAAGCATGGATAAAATCAGGGTTTTTGTGAAAACCAAGGCAGGCAAAATAAAAGGTTTTATTTAAAACCATGGATGGCAGATTTGAAATGGGTTTTTCTTAAAACCTAGGTTGGCCTTTCGTTTCGTCGAAAAAGGTGCCCCGGTGATGGAGATATTTAATTTTAAATATTTAGTTTAAATTTTAATTATTTAAAATTTTAATTTTAATTTTAAAATTAAAATTAAAGTTAGCGCTGACGTCTAAAGAAAGAGGGAAAATCAATAATGCGCCGACGTCATCGAAAATGAGGAGAAGACTATATAAAGGGGGATCCTAAGGTTCATTTGAAATTAATCCTTGCTCGTGTTAATCGTTGGCTAGCATCCGAAGAGAGCTCGTGCAAAAATCGTTTTGAAAAGGGAGACAACGAATAAATCCAAGGTTGGTCGAAAGCCCAAGACATTGTGGGCAGAGTGGCGCATTGGCAATTGTTTTTTTGTTAAGGTGTGTGGCAGCGCTTTACGTCAAGGTTCGAATCTCCTTGACTGCATTCGAAGGCATTGGAAGGAAAGTGCTCGAAGCGCTTTTGGTTTGCGTGGAAGGGAGGAAGGACTTAAGGCACATCGTGTCTTTTCCTTTCGAACGAGCGGCTAGCTCGTGTGGCAACCTTAGCCGCGGCTAAGGCGCTCGCGGTGTGTGCAAGTTGGGGGTTCGAATCCCCTTGAGGAGGTAATTACGTTTTGCTCTAATTAATTTCGTTGATGCCCTAGGATAGGAGTTATAAGGTGGTTAAGGAATAATTAAAGTTTTTAATTAAACTTTATTTTTATAAGGGCTGTGATTATTATTTCAGAGGTGGATGAGTTGTTGATTTAATTTGATATTCATGAAATTGAAAAATTAAGATTTAGGAGAAATAAGGAGTTGTTATAAAATATTTTTGAGAGCCTTGTTGATTATTATTTTTGATAAGGGTTTTTATTAAAAAGGACTTTGGTGGATGTGTTTATTAAGTTGGAGTAAAAAGGTGTAAATTGAGTTATGCTTATCTTATGATTATTATTTGAAGTCCACTAACCCTTATTGAGATTGGAAAGGAAAGTTGTGTTTAGTGGCATCAAAAAGGTATGGGCACATTCTCCTATTGATTGTTTATGGTGGTTGATTTCTGAAATATCATTGGAGGGAAAAGGATTGATTGTGGTTTCCTTTTCGAAAGTGGTTGGTTGAATGCTTCAAGGTTTTCTAGTTGAGAGTTGTGTTTAAACCTTGTTTTATAAGCATAGTTGTTGAAGCCCATTGGTTGTGAAAGAACTTGAAAAGAACATAAGTATCATTGTTATGTGAGATTTGTGGTTGAGCATTGTTGGAAACATTTGAGTTGGTTGATACATGCTTGGACTAGGATTTTTGTGAGAAAGAATAGTCCCTTGTGGTGATTGGTTGAGTTGAGTTGATTGAGCCTAGTCAAGTGATTGTGTGAGGTGATTGGTCAAGTTCCATGAAACAAACTATTCCATAATTCTGATTTGAGTTGAGAGTGAGATTAGAACATATTGAGTCTCTAACAATTCTCTTTATGCTTCTATGAGTTGACTTGAGTTGAGTTGAGATTGATTTGAGTTGAGTTGAGTTGAGATTGATTTGAGTTGAGTTGAGTTGAAGATTGAGCTTAGAACATATTGAGTCTCTAACAATTCTCTTTATGCTTCTATGAGTTGATTTGAGTTGAGTTGAGTTGAGATCATTGTGGATCATTGTTGTCATCCATTGAAGAGTACATTACCATTCATTGTTGAGTTCATCTTTGAGCTTTGCCTTGATAGATTTGTGGATGAGATTTGAGTGTTATTTGAGCATGATTGATTGAGCCTTTGAGAAGGCTTTGGGACAGCTTTGTGGACAATTTTGGGACAGCTTTGTAGACAGTTTTGGACAGCTTTGTGGACAGATTTCAGCAAGTTCTTGGTGAGCTTGCTAGAGCAGATTTGGGCAAGTTCTTGGTGAGCTTGCTAGAGTAGATGTGGGCAAGTTCTTGGTGAGCTTGTTAGAGCAGATTTGGGCAAGTTCTTGGTGAGCTTGCTAGAGCAGTTTTGAACAAGTTCTGTGTGAGTTTGTTATTCAGATTTGGACAAGTTCTGTGTGATCTTGTTATTCAGATTTGGACAAGTTCTGTATGAACTTGTTATTGCCTAGCTTTGAGCAGATCAAAGAAATCATTGTATTGGATAAGGATCCTTATTTCTGTGTGAAATATTATAAGGAGATTATCTAATGGAGTACCCCACATTGGGGGAACCACGTTAAATCTTGTGTCTCAATTGTGTGTGGTGACTTGTGCTCTTGCTTACTACTGCTATCAGAGTTATTAATGCACACTGCTATATTTGGTTATTGCAATTAAGGACATTAATCGATATTGATTTGGAAATAAAGTAAAAAGTGGTCTTATGTTGTTCACCCCCCCTCTCAGTATAAGCTTGTGTTCTTCAAGAAAAATAAATGAAAAGCAGAAATACTTGCCAGAGGCAACATACAAAGAAGGCGCAGATTCAGAGCCAAAGATCCTCTATATTGATGCAAAACGTTTAGCTACAACAGTTCTTTAGCAAATGTTCCCCCCTTATTTCATTACAATGCATGGGTTTTTATAGAGGACCCTTCCCTCTGAGCCATTAATGAATCAGATCTACAAGGACGATAAGGCGGCTCCAAAAAAGACGCTCGCCACCTTCTATAATTGAAACCCCCCATTCCATTGCTACAATTAGATACAGAACCACTTTGGGCCAAGAAACTGCATTTATGCGCCGCGAAATTGCCTCGGGTTCATGCCCGGTCTTAGAATGCGTGCTCCTCGGGAGTAGCACCATTGTCAGAAGCGGCCCTTGGGGGAGCTTCGCTGAATTTGCACCCGAAGCGCGGCTTCGCAATGCAATCGGGCCGAAGTGAAGGCCAAGAGGGTGGGCAAAATCTCCTAAGTCAAAATAGCCTCAAGAGGGGTGGTTCACTGCAATCTGGCCCTGGAAACAGCTTCGCAAGAAAAACCGGTCGAAGTGAGCACTTAATCTAATTCTAGCCGAAGTAGCCAGCTTCGCCATAGAAGACGGGGCGACCCAACTCCCTGTTCTGCTGCTTCGCCGGAAAATAGGTGCTTCGCCAAAGAAGGGGGCCGAAGTGCTACTTCGGCAAGGAGTTTGCCCGAAGTGGTTGGCTACTGTTGGCGGGGTGCAACAAAATCTTCTTCCTTCGCCTTGGGTGGGTACTTCGCAACGACCGGGTCCTAAAGTAGCAATTCGGGGAAGCTTTGGCCGAAGCTCCCCCTCTGCCTTAGAAGTTTTTCCCACTTCCCAAGTAGAGCTTCGGCAATGGGATGACCAAAGTGGGAGGTTCGCTGGTCAGGCATCCGAAGTATATGCTTCGCTGAGCTAAGGCCCGAAGTAGTAGCTTCAAAGAGATCATTCGCTGGGGGAGTGGGCCGAAGTGGCACTTCGGCATCGTTTCTAGCAAAGCGGCCCGTCTGCCTTACAATTTGCGATCAAACCAAAACTGGAGCTTCGCAATCATATCGCCCGAAGTAGCAGCTTCGGAAGTCTTGTGGGCGAAGTGCCCCTCATGCCTTAGACGATTTCAAATCTGAACTGGATTTACATTTGTTTTCCTTTTGCGAAGCTGCCTACCCTTAACTGCTTTGAGCTAAGCTGCTGATTTCTATCTGTTTTTTGTTGGCGAAGCTATTTATGCATATGGAATGAATACAAGGGGGCCAAGAGGCGGATACTAGAGGTGCTGGGGCATCATGGAAAAACAGAAAAAGCAAGGGAACAAATTCATGCAAAATAAGAAAACTTAACATAAAATTGAACAAAACTTCAAAATCTTTACCCCTCAACAAAATGTGACAAAACTGTCAATAGATATTGTTGACAATTTCTGTTGACAATTTTGTCACATTGCTTGGAGGGGTGGCAAAATTCAAAATTCTGTGATAATTTCTTGGTTTGTTTTCTTTCTTTTGGTTGTAAACAACACTCTAGCAATTTTGGCTATCATTTTTTGCCCCTTTTGTAAATAAACTATATGTATAGAAGCTTCGCCCATAGCTTCGCCAAGAGAAAACAGGAAAATGAAATGCATGCCCAAAATTTTCTAAGGCATGAAAAGAGCTTCGCCAGCGAAGCTTCTAGGAGACTAGCTTCGGGCCCCGTTTTTGCGAAGCGGCAAAGCAGCGATAGAAAAAATTGCAAAGTATGAAAACTGCTTCGCCGAAATCTCAGCGAAGCACCCGCTTCGGCCCCTTTCCCTGGCGAACCGTTTTTCCAGTAAGATTTTGCTTCGCCCTGGAACGCTGCAAAGCACCCGCTTCGGCCAATTTTCGTGCGAAGCTCCCTCACTAGGAGCCTAGTTGCCTTGAAGAAGTCGGAGAAATATTCTAAGGCAAGATTCTACTTCGGCCAAAAGACCCCCGAACGGCCATTTTGAAAAAGCTTCGCAGCGAAGCACTCTTTCAGCCCATCAGCGAAGCATCCATTTGCGAAGCAACCTTCAACCCGTTTTCCCGGCAAAGCGATGAGAGATTGGGAACCATGTTTTGAAGAAGTAGATCTGCTTCGGCACTAAGTCTTTGCGAAGCTGTTTTTGAAGGTCCCTTCGCGCGAAGCACCCATGCAGAGAGGTCAGCCCCGCTTCGGCTCACATCCGTCGCGAAGTAGGTCCCCGAACTGGAATTTAGCGAAGCTCTCCAGGGCACACACACCAAGGCCGGGTATCTTTTCAAGGCAATCGAGTATTTCATAAATGCATTTTTACTTGCCCGAAAGACCCGGGACTCATTTTTGGCAATGGAAGAGGAAATATCAATCGCAGGAGGAGAACCCGACGGACCTAGCAGCCACTCGAGCACCGCACCCGGAGATTCAGGACGAGTCAGGCGGCCCATTAATGCAGATTTCCCCGGCTAATGCGGCCGTAACTGCTAAATATAGAAACAGATGTGAGAGCTCGGTCACGGGAGGAGCGAAGGCAGATTTCTCAAGTTTTCGAGGGCGTACTTTTGGATTTTGTGCATTGATGGCTCAGAGGGTCGGGTCCTCTATAAAAACCCATGAATTGTAATGGAAAAGGGGGGGAACTTTTGCTAGAAAATTGTTGTAACTTGATTTCTGCAATAGATATTAAAGACCTTGAGCTCCATTTCTCTCTTGTATGCTGCCTTCCGTGATTATTTCTGCTATTCTTGTCTTCATTTGTATACCGTAATTCTGAATCCTGAATTTAGGTGTGTAATTGGGGATAGAACCCTGGAATTCTCCTGAAGGATACATAGGGGAGAATATACTACGTTAAATTCTTTTTATGCTGCTTGTGGTTAGTGGTTTACGTTACGTTCACATATTTTCCTAATCGCTGTAATTCTGAAATCTGGATTTAGGCATAGGAGAATAGTTGAATTCGGAACTCTTCCAGAGGATACATAGGGAAGATAGCGTGGTGTTTATTTAAGTTTTATTCTTTATATTTATTGTTGCTGTTTCAAGTTATTAGTTGATAATCGTGCTGTTGGTTCTTTCCCACCAAATTGTTCACACTTCTTACCCTATCCCTTTTATTTCTTTCCTGCACTCTTGTCTTAAAACATCAAGTAGTTTAGTTCAGGAGCCGGCCTTTCTCCGGAGATTGGCACGGAGGGCATCTCTTCCCTTCGGCCTTTCAATGTTGGTCCAGGTCTAGGGCGCGTATCCTTCCCAAAATCCTTTCCTGTGGCAGATTTGTGACCAACAGTTTCTGGCACGCCCGGTGGGACCCGGTCAGTCTCACCTTGTGAGTGGTAGTGAGAGCAGATGCTCATCTCATTACCAAAAGGACTCTAGCATCTGGCGACTCTGTTCAACCTGGAAATCTCAAAGTCGTTAAGACCGATACTAAAAAATTTGTGCCTTCATGCAAACAAGATATAGAGTTAGGAATAGTGGGGAAGAAACTGAGTTTTTTGAACTTGATATTGACGCCTTCGGGGAACGCCCTAGGTTAGTAACACCCGAACTGCTGTTACGTGGAGCGTCTTCGCAAGAGGCTGCTTTTGACGAAGAAGGCCTAACTTCGGACAGCACAGCAGCTAGTCTTCCTCCCAATCCTCCTAACTCCCCTGATCATCCTAGTGTCTCCGTTTCGGTCAGCCATCAACAAGGAACTTCGGGAACTCCTGTTTTTCCGAACCCAGGCACCAGCATGGCACAACAACAGCAACAACAGCAGCTACCGCCACAGCAACAACCGCCCAGATTGTTCCCAGCATGGAACTCCTCCGGACCATTAAACTTAGCGGGACAAGGGCAGGTTCCGCCTGCTGCAATGAAGAAGATCCCTACCTTTGACGGCACGGGGAAGACAACTTTGGAACACATTCAAGATATAGTTTCTCTGGCAGCGATTCATGACATTACGGAAGAAAGAGTCATGGTGAAGCTCCTGGTTTTGTCTCTCCGAGGAAAACTCCTCTATTGGTATAGATCGCTACCGCCTGGCACTATAACGAGTTGGGACCAGTTAGCTGGACAACTGATGAGAGGTTTTAATGAGTCTGTCGATCCCTCCTCCCTCTTGCATCAGTTCACAACAATTCAGAGGCACCCACAGGAGGAGATTGCAGATTTCAATGTGAGGTTCGCTCGGACTTGGCAAAGAGTACCCGCTGGACTTCGGCCAACCAGCGAAGCTGCAACATACTACTACCTTAGGGCCTTTAATCCAGATATCAGTGTAATGGTAAGGTATTCGAATGTGAATACTTTTCCCGAACTATATGAGCTAGCCCAGAAAGCGGAAATGGATCTGATAGCCGTAGGGAAGCTTCCCCAAAGGATGTCGATGCCTATATTCCCGGAATTTCCGCAGACACAGTACCCGAGCGCAGCTACTTCGCAAACCTCCACAACCCCTGTATATCCCATCTCATCATGGAACCCCAACCCCGTTGTAACCCAGATCGTTACTCCACAAGTGCATTTCCCTGCATTTTCAGCACCACAGCCCTACTCCCTTCGGCATTTCCCACGTTACCGGCGCCACCTCAACACCCTGCCTTGCCTCCGATACCGACGATGGCTCCATTGCCACCGGCCCCCAAAGCTGAAGATATGCAAGCGAAAATACTGCAGGAAGTTCAATCTTTGAACTCCACGGTGCAGACTTTGTCCAATGATATGATTATCATGAAAAAGAAACAAGCGCATCAGGAATTCCTTCCAAGAAGGTCTTACCCCCCACCAGCGCTCACCAAAGATCAAGTGGTTCTACCAGGGAAGTCTTCGGCAAGGAATGTTGTGATCGACGAAGGAACAAGCACTTCTGACACTGTGTACTGGTGCTCCACATGCAACGACCCACATGAGGAGAATACCTGTATGCTGCATCAGCATTATGTGCAGACACTCGTCGGGGAGCAACCCTAGTGGACAAGTCAATATGATAAGGCAAGCGAGATCAGAACCTGGTGGTGGATGAAGAAGAACAAATTTCAGTTCTTACTAAGGAAGGAAAAAGGCCAATGGAGGTGGATGCAGCTCAAATGGCTCCCTTGAAGGTGTATACTCGCCGCCCAAAAGAGCAGCAACCTGTTAAGGCCCCAGACAAAGTTTCGCTTCCCACGCCAACAAAAGAAAAGAACCAACAAGCCTCCGCAGCCCCGCCTCAGGCCGAAACTAAAGAACAAGCAAGGGAAAAGCTTAAGTTCCCTTCGCTAACCAAGCGGCAAAGAGTCGAAGTCACGGAGCAATATCGCACAAAGTACGAAGCCAAAAGGGAGCCCGAAGCGCATGCCCTCATAGGGTATAACATCGTGGAT
This sequence comes from Wollemia nobilis, assembly GCA_028583015.1. Lineage (NCBI taxonomy): Eukaryota > Viridiplantae > Streptophyta > Pinopsida > Araucariales > Araucariaceae > Wollemia > Wollemia nobilis. The sequence goes on from JAQPPZ010000521.1 coordinate 21,739,981, forward strand.
GAATTAAAAAGGATCCCCGCCAAAATTAGCCTATATGACGCTTTGCAGCTGCCAGGACAAGTGGACCTGCTGCAGGAGTCCTTGAAGTCCGCAAAAGCTGCGAAGTCAGCGCCGCCCGCCATAGTGCAAACCCTGTCCACGTCCATAACGGGAAAGAACAGGCCTCCTCCATTCTACCTGTCCTTACAAATGGAAGGGCACATCGTCCACAATTGTATGATTGATTTAGGGCAGCAATGACAGTCATGCCTAAGGCGGTCTGTGAAGAAATAGGAATGGAGTACACGCGAAGTAGCCACGGGGTGCTCCAACTGGACGGTACTCCTGTGAAAACGGTCGGTGTAATCAAGGATATACCTATTCGGCTGCACAAGGTACCCCAAATTGTGGTAATACAGGAGGTGGTAGTCGTAGATCTGGAGCCCTATTTTAGCATGTGCCTTTCAAGGGAATTCACAGCAAAGCTGGGGGGATACCTATCCATGGACTATTCGCATTTAGAGATTCCGTTCAAGGGAAGGAAAGTCAAAATTTACAACGAGAAACCTTCTACGTTTCTCATACAGAAGATGACCGAAGAAGAATGCAATGATCCCGTCCATGCGATAGCAGGAGTAGAACAAGTGGACCTAGTAGAGGAATCCTTTGCACAGCTAAATTCTGAAGTTGAATTTTCATTGACAGATTTCAATGCCATGATAGAGACAGAAATAGGATGTTACACCATCACAGAGCCAGAGAAACACATAAAGCCAAAAGATAAGATACCTGCCCAAGAAGAATTATGGCAATTATTCTTTGACGGAGCCCGATGCAAAAACGGATCCGGGGCAGGGATACTTTTAGTATCACCGTCTGGAGAGCAGAAGGAATATTGCTACAGATTGGTTTGGAGCTGCACCAACAATGCAGCAGAGTATGAAGCTCTATGCCTAGGATTGAAGAAAGCAGGAAAGTTAGGCATAAAACATCTCAAGATTTTCGGAGATTCAGAATTGGTATGCAATCAGGTCACCAACAAGTGCATCTCCAAGAAGCACTATCTTAAAGCCTACCGCAACAGAGTATGGGACCTGCTTGAACAGTTCGAATCACTCAATCTGCAGTCCATCCCACGAGAGAAAAATAGGCACGCTGATGTCTTGGCCTCCATCGCGGCTAGATATTCTCCAGCCGACGACATGGTGCACAAGCCGAAGGCCGTAAGGATGATTTATAGGCCCTCTGTGCCGGATAAGGACATGCATTGGCAAGTTTTCGACAATGATGAACAGATCATCAATTTCCTGGTCCAAGAAGCAGCCACGGTCGAGGGAAGAAACCCGAAGGACGAGGAGTATGAAGGACTGGTCCAGTTAAAAAATAACCATGTTCCAAGGGGATTGATCACTCTGGAGAGCCTGTTCGATCAGAATGACAGAGCAGTCTCCCACAGAATCAAAGTTGATGCTAGGCAATATCAAGATCTAGAGCTTGAATTCGGGAAGGTGATAAAAGTTGGAATAGACTGTACTACAGCTGAGTTAGAACAAATCCGATCTCTGTGCAGGAGGTATCCAGATATAGTGGCATGGTCTTACCAAGACCTAAAGGGCTATGACCGAAGACTGGTTCAACATACAATCGAGCTGCAAGAAGGGGTCAAACCCTTCAGACAGAGGCAAAGGCCGGTCAACCCAAAGATTGAAACCCTGATGAAAGCCGAACTTCTGAAAATGCTTGAAGCCAAGATCATTTATCCCATAAAGCACTCTTCTTGGGTAGCGAACTTAGTTCCCGTCAGGGAAGAAAAATGGGGACATTCGGCTATGTGTAGACTTTCGCAATCTAAATCAGGCTTCGCTGAAAGACCACTACCCTCTCCCGCAGATTGATCAAATCTTGCACTCAATAGCTGGAGCCCAACGTTTCTCCCTACTTGATGGTTTTTCAGGATATAACCAGATTTGGGTTAGAAATGAAGACCAACACAAAACGGCATTTACTACTAAGTGGGGGACGTTCGCTTACCAGCGGATGCCATTCGGCCTTTCAAACGCAGGAGCTACTTTTCAGAGGGCTATGGACCTAGCATTTGGCGAATTGCTGAATAAGGTTATCGTCATCTATTTAGATGACATGACTGTCTTTTCCCGGAGAAGGGAGGATCATTCTTCGCACTTGCAGCAAATATTCGAAAAATGCCGAGAATTTGGCATTTCAATCAATCCGAAGAAGTCCATCTTTGCAGTAAATGAAGGGAAATTACTGGGACATCTTATATCAGAGAAAGGTCTCGCAATAGACCCCGACGAGTTGAGGCTCTCTTAAAACTCCCACTCCCGATGAATAAGAAAGGGCTGCAGTCCTTCTTCGGCCAAATAAACTTCGTGAGGAAGTTTGTCCCGGACTTCGCTCAAATCATCAAGCCGATGTCCGAACTTTTGAAAAAGGATGCTGAGTTCATCTGGAATGACAACAGAAGGACGGCATTTGAAGAAATCAAGGCCCGAATCGCTCAGGCACCCGTTTTGACTAATCCGGACTATAGTAAGGATTTCATCCTGTACGCTGTGGGGGAACTTGAGAGTTACGCCGCAGTCTTGACACAAAAGGGAGGAGACGGTGAAGAGCGCCCTATTGCGTTTTTAAGTCAAGTGATACATCCACACGAGGAGAAATACAACTTCATAGAACGACAAGTGCACGCCGTCATGAAGTCCCTAAGAAAATTCAAACATTTTGTCTCCCAAAGTCGGGTTACAGTGTTTGTTATCCACCCAGACGTACGGAACTTCATTATCCAAGGAGAGTTGGGCAGCAAAAGGGCTGGTTGGGTCAACAAAATACAGGAATTTGATATTGAAATCCGACCCACAAAGTTGGTTCGCGGTCGCGCGCTGTGCCAAGAGCTTGCGAAGAGTGTAGCGGCCGAAGTAACAGCCTGCCAGTGGGATGATTTGATAGCAGGAGAAAGCTTCGCAAACCGAGAGATGGATGAAAGAGACTGGGTCAGTGAAATAGTTGAATACTTCAACACTGGGAGGTGTCCTTCACATTTGAATGCTTCGCAGCGAAGACACTTCAGGCTGCGGACCCTTCGCTATGTTCTACGACCCGAAGGCCTGTTCTACCGAAATATTGATGGTATCCTTCTAAGATGTATAAGGGAGGACGATAAGAAAAGGGTCCTTGGTGAATTCCACTCAGGGTTATCAGGAGGCCACTTCGCAGGGAGGACAACTGCTTTAAAAATAATCAGGGCAGGCTACTACTGGCCCACACTCTTCGCCGATGCCTTTGCGGTTTGCCGAAAATGCGAACAATGTCAGAAGTTTGCCGGGCGAAGCAAAAATGCTCCCATGCCCCTCCAGCCGATACAAGTGGAAGCACCATTTCAACAGTGGGGATTGGACTTCATAGGGGTCATCTCTCCGAACTCTTCCGCAGGGCATAAATTCATCCTGACCGCAACTGATTACTTCACCAGATGGGCTGAAGCAGTGCCCACAAAGCACGCTGATCAGGAAACGGTGATTACTTTCCTTGAAAGCTTGATCACCCGGTTTGGCATCCCCGAAGCAATAGTCACGGATAACGGTCCCGGGTTCACAGGCGCTAAAATTAATGAGTTCACTTGCAAATATGGAATATACCGCAAGGTCACTTCCAACTACTATCCCCAGGGTAACGGATTAGCAGAATCAACAAATAAGACCCTGTTGAGGTTGTTGAGAAAGCTCATAGACAAGAACAAAAAGACTTGGCACCTTCTCTTAGACCAAGCCTTATGGGCTGATCGAATATCTATCAAGAAGTCGATCAAAACCTCACCGTATGCTTTGGTGTATGGTAAAGAGGCTGTCCTGCCAACCCATGTAGAAATTCCTGCGTTGAAGATGTTAAATGATGAAGAAGCAGAATCTGGTCCTATGGAAGTTAGGCTAGCCCAATTATTGCAATTAGAGGAAGAACGGGATAAGGCATATCAGAACTTCGCAAAGCATGCCCAGGTCACCCGAAACTGGTTCAAGAAGAAGTCATCCGTCCGGACATTTAAAGTGGGAGACTTGGTCTGGAAATGGAATTCATGGAAGGTTAAGCCAGGCAATCATGATAAACTAGACGCGTTTTGGGAAGGGCCGTTCGAGATTGCCAAAGTAAATTCAGCTAACTCCTTTATCCTCAAGGACGCGACTGGTCAGACTCTACCAATTCCCGTAAACGGTCTTCACTTGAAGACCTTCTATCATTAAAAGTTTTCTTGAAAATTTTCATCCTTGTATATACTGTTGTTTATACTTGTACAAACTTTGTTTTAAGAGTCTCTAGAATTAAACATGTAGCTAGATATAGATTGCATCCTCACGTCATTGTGAAAATGAAGTTTTACCTCGTGACTAAGGTTCAGCTCTGCCGAATCAAGAGTAAAATCTACTTCGGAATTCTTCTACGCGAAGTAGCCGGCGTAGGACGGTTCGCTGCGAAGCACTTTCAAATCAACAACAAGGAATGACTCATAGCGCCCAGATCCTAAAGGAGAAAGCAGATGCAACCTGCTCCGCTTGGCAGCAGGCTTCGCTGAAGAAGCAAAAGAAATACTTCTCTGGAGTATGAAGGCATGGAAAATGCTTCGCAAAAGGAAGCTGAGCGAAGCAACTTCAAAAGGAAAATGTTGCGAACCACTTCTTTGAGACAAAAGAACGCGCTTCGCTCCTAAGGTATCCTAAGCACCACTTCGGGGCTAATCTTGCGCGAAGCGCCCGGTAAGACAGCAATGTAGCCTAGATCCCGCGAAAAGGCAGCTTCGGGTCCGAAGCATAGAAGACCAAGGAAAGTTTGAGGTTCGCCGCGAAGCACTTTGCGCCAAAATCAGCTTCGCCAAGCCGTAGAGCGCAAAATGAGAAGCATTTAAAATGTGCCTTGAGGTGTGTGCCAACGACAATCTAGGAAAGTGCCCAGGACGTGCGGGTTTAATGCAAAGGTGGCGGGGCGCATCCCAAGAGAATGTCGTTATGATTAAAAGTTGTGCCCAGGTACGAGGTGGCAGGGGAGTTAGATTTTCGAAGCCGGGCCAGGTCATCGAAGTACACAGATCCGCGTGCAACCCCGCCGCAAAGCCAATGAAGAAGCGAAGCAATCCTTTCCGCCTGATTTTCGAATTTAATTTTGGTAGTTGCCATTAATGATGGTGGCTATAACCTTCGGCTATAAATCCCGAGCTTTACCAGTAAATAAGTTGTTTATCTGCTGTCAAGCAAGACTGTAAGAAACCTGGCCAGAGCTCTACGATATTCCCATTTTCTGCATTAAAATTCTCCTCCTTGAGAACGAAATGGGGAAGAAGAATTCTAAAGAAAAGAGGAAAGAGCCCGAGGTAGCGACTCCAGAAAAGGCAAAAAGGGGCAAGGAAGAAAAGAAGCATAGGCCCAAGAAGGTTGATTTAAACCTGCGCCCTGAGAAGCAGCCCATAGAAGAAGGGGAGGAATCAGAGGATGAGCAACTGCCAGAACCTCCCATTGACGGGTGGGAGAGGATAAGAGACACTGAACTTTCAAAAAGCATCGCAGAACTGCGATACACTATCGACTACATGAAGAGTCGATTATCTGCAGAAAATAAGAGGGCTGCCGCATACTACTCGCAGATATACTGGTATCTGACTCCACCAACCCACCACTGTCCTGAATTAATCTGTGCGATAGCCCAGAATTACCAGCCGTCCACCAGACAAGTTCTGGACGCTGCGGGTAATAAATTATTTTCGATTTTTAAGGAAGATGTACAAGTAGCTTTCGCTCCTTTGCAAGGGCCACCCAAGGGGTATTTGGTGCGCAATGTTCTGTTGAATGAACAAATGGACAGATTTAACGCCTCCAATGACATTGTGAAATTTTTGAAGGAGAGTCTTAAGGATGGGTTACCTTCAGGCAAGCTACCACAGATGCCTCGCCGTTCGCAAGGACTTCAAAAGCACAGATATCTTTTCCATTATTGCATGGGTCGCAGGTCTGTCTACAGACGCCGACGTTTATCCCTGGCAAGTGTCCCTGGCCGAATGCATTTCCCGAGGAGAGTTCTACGCACCAGACCCCTCAAGGCCAAACACGAACCCGGTTTTCTTTGACTGGGCAGAATGGGTAGCGCGGACCTTGCACACGCGGCTGGCGAGTTTGAAGAATGCCGGGACAGGCCAATATTTTGGGCCGTGCTCATTCCTAATCTGGCTCTTTTTCTATCACACCCACAGGCATTTTCCTCATATTGCCATTACTCAGAGTGGCAAAGACGGAGCCCCGCTGCCGGTGTACCAGTGGACCTCCCTCCTAGCCAGGACGGGGTCGTATTATGTGTTCAATCAACAATTTTTAGGACCGGCTCTTCAGTTATTGCAGGGTTCTTGCCCTCGAGTGCCCGTGGACCTGAGGGACAAAGTGGTCAACGAGCGGAAAGGGGACGTTTTTCAGCTGACCCAGGGCCTTGTCGTCCGTCTATTTGGATTCGCGGGGAAACCCTTCCTCTTGCCTGTGTATCCTTCTGAATACCAATTCGCTTTAGAGGTCGCTCGCCAGAGCGACGCGACAAATGTTATCTACGGCCATGGCCGAAAGTGGGCTCCGACTTGCGATTTCCCTTTCAAAATGGGAGTCGTAGAAGTCTTCGCCCTAAAACAACACGTATATTTGGAGAATAAACTTGCTGACTTCGGGTTGCTGCAGCTTCCGCAGCGGTGGTGCTATGACCCCTTGGGGGTAATGAGGGACCATCTGAGATTCAAAAATTTTCATGTTTGCCCTCGACCGGAGATTGTAGAACAGAGGAATAATCCCACTGGCAGAGATTTAGAGTGGCACGTAGAAAGGATGAAGACGTTGCCCCCGTGGCACGAATTTTACACTATGGAAGATGAGTATGATCCCATTAAGCACCCCTTCCCGAGCCCAGACTCTGCATTCTGGAGAAAAATGAAAGACGATTTGAAGGGAGAGATAAGGGATTGGCGCGAACCACAATTGAAGGAATGGTGGATTATGAGAGTTCATCGTCGGAAGCAGAAGTCATACGGACTCTTGGAGACAGATAAGGACTTCGCTATCTACTATGAAGCGTATGCCGAATCTTGGCAACCCCTCTCCTTTGGTGATTTCATCCCTCCTAGTCCCCCAGGCTCGGGCGATAGCCCCAGAAGAATTGCTAATGATTCTGAACAGGAAGATGAAGACGAAGTTGTAGTGACACATCAAGAGCCGCTTAAGGAGCCTGTTGAAGGTTCCGAAGTTGATGTCGGGAGGTCGTCGCAGCAGCAAGAAAAGGAGGATATGAGGAAAAGAAAAAGACCCGAACAGGTTCAATTGCCCCCTCCTCATCCGAAACGGCCTCGCACCAGACCCTCCGGTGCTTCCAATGAACAGTCTACAGCAGGCTCGGTGGAGATTGATGTTGAGAAAACAGTGCTTCAAAAGACGGGGAAAAGTGTTGAGGTAGACGTCGTTAATGTGGAGGAATTCCTCCAAGATGAAGAAAACGTTGGTGAAAAAGCTGAAAATGTTGAGGATGTAGAAGCTGGAAGTAGCGAACCGAACACGCAAGAATTTGCCGCTTCTGCTCTGCCAGTAGGGCACGCAGGTACGCATCCCTCTTTTTCTACTCTAGTTTCCCAAGTTGTGTCAACAGTGGTCCCGGCCGAAAGTCTCCTGGAGCCTTGTAAAAAATTTACTTGTCCAGTGGTACAGTCACCCCAGCGTGAAGTTTCTTTTGCTGTAGCAGATGTGTCTCGCGATTCCGCCAGTCCCATAGGTGTTTCCACCCCATTTGAGTCGTCAGGCCGGGACGTGTCCGCAGCCGCCACTTCACTCACCCATGCCACCATTCCGTTGGTACCTGGTCAGACCGAAGGTGATACTTCATCTCCAAACCCCAACTCCCACCCCACACCCACGCAAGCTATCGCTTCACTAGCCAAAACCCCTACCACGCCCGCCACCGAACCCACCGGCAACACGTCACCGATTCAGTCTTTGTACCTGCTTACCCCTTCGGCTGTCAACCCAGCCTTATTAGAAAATGAGTTAACCATGATCAAGGAGAGCCCTCTAGCGAAGAAGTTGATCCGAGCCCGCCAAAATACTGACAATATGCTCAAGGAGGCGAGGAGAAAGAGGGGGCGTTCATTGGCAAGACAAGAGAAGTGCGCGGTCATTGATTTGAAGAATGGGAAATTGCACAAGGTCAAGAAAATTCCCAAGGTTCAGAAACCCTTGGATGAAATGACCTCTGCAGATTATGAGTATCAGGAAAAGGTCAAGGACCTAGAACATATAGACATTGATAATGAATCAGAATCAATGCATGTGAGAATAGAGACCTTCCGCGCACATGCCCAAATCGCCAACCAGCGCCGCTGTGAGGCGGAAAATGCCAATGTCAAGCTGGAGGAGGATCTGGCTAGAGTCCGCTCTCAGTTGGAGGATGCTCTGAAGCAATGTGAGCAAATGAAGGAGGAGAGGGATGCCTTAAAACAGCAGATAGAACAACTGCAAAGTAAAGTAGGAGATCATAGCAAGACCCAGGCCGAGGCTGAATTGAAGGCCAAGGAGTTTGAGGACCGGATCTTGCAGATGCAACTATAGTTGTATGAAAAGGAGAGATTGGAACTATTCGACAGGAACAGAATTAAGGATATCCGCTCCCATTTGCTCAGGAATTTCAGATCTCGGGCCTCTAGTGCCCTCTCAATATTATCATATATTACAGAAGCCCAGAACGCTGCTTCTCAAAAGGGGCCAATAGTGGACGAAATCATCCAGGAGATTAGAAGCCGGCTCAGCTTAGCCTTTGAAGTGCAGAGCATAAAGTACCAAGACTTGCAAGTCGCAGCTATGAGTCGGATGGCCCGAGATTGGTCCACCGCCCAGGCCACAGTCCGCGCCTTCTTCTCCAAGGTGAGAAAGGCACGGAAGGCGAAGCAACATCATGGACATATTTGAACAGGAGCAGCGTACCTCTTTGGGATATTTTCAGAATCTTTCAGAATTGGGTTTCCTGAGTTTCACCGACGATGACGGGAACCTTTTGACAAAAGAAGAATTAAAACCAGCCTGGCTCAGCTTTGAGAGCGATGTCTCTGAGATTGATCGATGGAAAGAGCCAGTTACGGAAGGCCAGGTCACAAATTTTATTTTGAGATATTGTAGGATCGCGGCGTGCTTAAATGATTTAAGCACTAGGGCCAAATATGCTGACATTGGGCAGATTGACAGGTTCCATGTCCTGATTAAGGCATTGCAAGACCGAGAGCCTTTCCGAGAAGGAGCATGGGCCCATATTCGCCGAACAATGGAGAGGATCCGTGACCGCCTTCCACCGCCGCCATTGGAGCAGATACCTAGCGAAGGAGATGGGAAAAGATTAGAAGCAGTTGATGAGGTGCCCCCAGAATCAGAAAAACAAGGAGAAGGGTCTGGAGGTGACTCTGGCCCAATGGATGAAAGCTAAAGGGTCCTCACACCGAGGCGAGCTCGTTGCCCCGCGAGCCGCCAGGAATGTTGACAATTTTGTCACATTGCTTGGAGGGGTGGCAAAATTCAAAATTCTGTGATAATTTCTTGGTTTGTTTTCTTTCTTTTGGTTGTAAACAACACTCTAGCAATTTTGGCTATCATTTTTTGCCCCTTTTGTAAATAAACTATATGTATAGAAGCTTCGCCCATAGCTTCGCCAAGAGAAAACAGGAAAATGAAATGCATGCCCAAAATTTTCTAAGGCATGAAAAGAGCTTCGCCAGCGAAGCTTCTAGGAGACTAGCTTCGGGCCCCGTTTTTGCGAAGCGGCAAAGCAGCGATAGAAAAAATTGCAAAGTATGAAAACTGCTTCGCCGAAATCTCAGCGAAGCACCCGCTTCGGCCCCTTTCCCTGGCGAACCGTTTTTCCAGTAAGATTTTGCTTCGCCCTGGGACGCTGCGAAGCACCCGCTTCGGCCAATTTTCGTGCGAAGCTCCCTCACTAGGAGCCTAGTTGCCTTGAAGAAGTCGGAGAAATATTCTAAGGCAAGATTCTACTTTGGCCGAAAGACCCCCGAACGGCCATTTTGAAAAAGCTTCGCAACGAAGCACTCTTTCAGCCCATCAGCGAAGCATCCATTTGCGAAGCAACCTTCAACCCGTTTTCCCGGCAAAGCGATGAGAGATTGGGAACCATGTTTTGAAGAGGCAAATCTGCTTCGGCGCTAAGTCTTTGCGAAGCTGTTTTTGAAGGCCCCTTCGCGCGAAGCACCCATGCAGAGAGGTCAGCCCCGCTTCGGCTCACATCCGTCGCGAAGTAGGTCCCCGAACTGGAATTTAGCGAAGCTCTCCAGGGCACACACACCAAGGCCGGGTATCTTTTCAAGGCAATCGAGTATTTCATAAATGCATTTTTACTTGCCCGAAAGACCCGGGACTCATTTTTGGCAATGGAAGAGGAAATATCAGTCGCAGGGGGAGAACCCGACGGACCTAGCAGCCACTCGAGCACCGCACCCGGAGATTCAGGACGAGTCAGGCGGCTCATTAATGCAGATTTCCCCGGCTAATGCGGCCGTAACTGCCAAATATAGAAACAGATGTGAGAGCTCGGTCACGGGAGGAGCGAAGGTAGATTTCTCAGGTTTTCGAGGGCGTACTCTCAGATTTTGTGCATTGATGGTTCAGAGGGTCGGGTCCTCTATAAAAACCCATGAATTGTAATGGAAAAGGGGGGGAACTTTTGCTAGAAAATTGTTGTAACTTGATTCCTGCAATCGATATTAAAGACTTTGGGCTCCATTTCTCTCTTGGATGCTGCCTTCTGTGTTTATTTCTGTTATTCTTTTCTTCATTTGCATACCGTAGTTCTGCATTCTGGATTTAGGTGTGTAATTGGGGACAGAACCCTGGAATTTTCCTGAAGGATACATAGGGGAGATAATATTGCGTTAAACTCCTTTTATGCCGCCTGTGGTTAGTGGTTTCTGTTACGTTCACATATTTTCCTAGTCGCTGTAATTCTGAAATCTGGATTTAGGCGTGGGAGAATAGTTGAATTCTGGAACTCTTCCAGAGGATACATAGGGAACTTTGCGTGATGTTCATTTATGCATTATTCTTGGTATTTATTGTTGCTTTTCCAAGTTATTAGTTGATAATCGTGTTGTTGGTTCTTTCCCACCAAATTGTTCACACTTCTTACCCTATCCTTTTATTTCTTTCCTGCACTCTTATCTTAAAACATCAAGTAGTTTAGTTCAGGAGCCGGCCTTTCTCCGGAGATTGGCACGGGGGGCATCTCTTCCCCTCGGCCTTTCAATGTTGGTCCAGGTCTAGGGCGCGTATCCTTCCCAAAATCCTTTCCTGTGGCAGATTTGTGACCAACATATACATCAAGTCATATACCCCTTACGTTGTTGCCAAACCAACCAACAAGAAACAAGGACTATATACATGATTATCGATGCCATTCAAGCCTTGGGAATCTATCTCCATGGATTACCTCTCAGGTTTGCCCACATCTAAGCATGGCAATGATTGTGTTTTTGTAGCAGTTGACCATTTTTCAAAAATGGCTATCATGATTCCATGTAAAAAGTCCATTTCAGCTGAGGAGACTGCTAAGCTCTATTTTAGTAATGTGTGGCTTTACTTTGGCTTGCCAAAGTCCATGGTTTCTGATAGGGATAGCAGATTTTTGAGCATTTTCTAGTCCACCCTATGGAGCATGATGAACACCAAGTTGACCATGTCCACAGCCTTCCATTTGCAAACTATTGGTCATACGGAAGTTTGAATCATAGTTGAGAAAATTGGAATTGGCAAATGATTGAATCGGCAAAAATCAGGAATCGGCCAAAAATTGGGGAAAGAATCAACAAAAAAAAAACAAAGAAAACGAAATTTTTCATTGAAAAAAGTTTTTTTCATGCATATTACAATGAATTAACATTATGCAAATCAAATATTGCAATAAAAGCAATAATTCATCTCAAGACGTCATACAAGGCTCAAGCTTTAAGTACACATGAAAGTGACAAAACACATCTTGTATTGCTTATAATAGGAGAAGGTACAAATTACAAAAATGTGTCAAAATGCCTCAATAGGCCCACTATCTAATGTCTTCCAATTCCTATGCCCCTTGCCCTAGCATAACACCTAGTCTCTCCTTTTTGATGTGTGCTTGTAGTTGTCGACACCGCTTCTTGTGCTAATGCCTCTTGTTGGTCCCTAGGTGCCATATCCTCCGCTAGGTCTTCATAGTTTTGTAAATCTTCCATGGTGAATAGAGGCTCTTCCTGTTCCTGTTGCTTCTATGCTGCATTTGTGATCCATTCAGATGATGGATCAATGTCACTTAGGTCAATGGGCTCAGTATTTGTTTTTTCAAAAGTTCTTTGGTGGAGATGAAGGTTGTAATGCACAAACACAAGATAATTTAATTTTTCTAGTGCAAGTCTATTGCGCTTCTTGGAGTGTATGTGTTCAAACATACTCCAATTGCACTCACAACTGAAAAGCTACATGGTTGAGATAAGATTGGAAGTTCAATATCAAGTATAGTCAACCTGCCTTGTATGATCCTGTAGAGTTGATATTAAGTATAGTTAACATGGCTTGCATGATTCTGTAAAGTTAATATCAAGTATGGATAACCAGCCTTGCTTCTTACCATGAATGAAAGGACTCTAGGAATCATGAATACATGGCAGATTTACTCCCCTTTTCTAGAGGAATTTACTAATACCTAAACATATGGCAAGACACGGTAATGATTAATCATGCGTTCATTGAAAGATATGCTAAGCCCTATACAGACAATCCAATGACAGTGGTAAATGCTTCATACAAAATCCACCAGCTTCGTGTCCATGTGACCAACATCAACCACCACCACTAAGATTATGAGCCATACCCACAATAAGTCAACACATACCTTAGCACAGTTATATCTTGGATCATTATATGCAGACAAAAAGAAACAAACTCATCACATATTTGACAATGGATGCAGACACAAACCCACCTTTTCCAGCCACATCATAAAATTAGTTGCAACAGAATACAGGTAGCAGACAAGTTAAATGTATTCAGGCCATAGATCTAACAGTAATCCCAGTTCCAAAATCAAAAAGAAGAAAGAGGGTTAAAACTATGTTTGAACATTAAAGGAACATTCCAAGAATGATGCTCATATGGAAGCAGTCCATTTTCAACCATATGTTAAAGGAGATATGGGATCCTTTGACAACATTTGGTAAAAAGGTCAACATGAAGAGATGGTGTTGGTTACATCAAATAGCCCTCTGAACTAATTTAGAGAATTCAAGATGACAATAAGAAGAATAGCAAAGGTTTGAGGAGATGAACTTTGAAATTTTGATAGGAATTCACCAACAAGAACAGATAAATGGATGACTGATGGGTGAAAAGTAACAGCATCTGTGGATCAAACAATGTGATTTGGTGGCTTATTGGATCAATTACAGATCCTTGAAGGGAATGTGAAAAGCAGCAATTCTGGCAACAAGCAACAGCCCATTCTCTCTATTGCTAAATGATATTCTGGGTTGTCAATTAGCAAGTACACAACCTTTGATATTTGTATTGAAGGTCCTTTATATAAAAATCAAGTGGGAAATGTCAAGATTAAGTATGGTCACCCAACCTTACCTGATACTGTACAATCAATGAAATTATGTTATTGTGATATTCTATCATATCAAACACATCAAAGACAAAAAAACAAACAAACCAAAAAAAAAAAACAAGGTACTGCAGAAAACGAGGGTGAAATGACCCACATTTTTCAACATTTTGAATTATAACATAACTTTCCTTGGCTACTAGTTTACAGTATGGTTTATTATTTCGGCCTCAAGATAATTTGGATGCTCCACATGAAAAAGACCCCATGACCTTTCCCACAGTGCACACTAATGGACAGCATCAAAGAATAGATTGCATGAGTTCAGAGGCTTCTAAATCAATCAGAACAACATTAAGAGGCCTGCATTAAATCTATAAAATATATCTCCCATCAGTTGAAGATTTCATGCAAAGCATCGACCAATAACAAATTGCTATGTCCATTTATTTAGCCTTTTTATATAGCCAGCTTAGGAAATGTACATTATATATATAGGTGCCTTGGAAGAGAAGATATAGATCTTGCAAAAGATGTAGATAGATTTCAAACAAAATGCAGCTACAGACACAATGTTCTATCTTGATGCTTTGTTTGTATGCTTAACGAAGCATCCACTAGAGATAAAAGAATCTACTATTCCACACACCTATGCATATTAAATCCAGGACAACAAAGTCACTTGAAATTTCAAAGAAATGATAAAGAGTCTAAAGACTAATTGGGTTACCAGTTCCAATAAACTCGAACATTAACATGGGCACTTCAGGCAGGTTTTTCCCATTTGCTTCATTAATGGCATGGACCTGAACTTCATCCAGTAGCTCCACTCTTGACACCTTAAAAACAAAGTTTGGGTCAAGGTATTTACATCTCAGCAATCAACAGTTTTAAGCGCTAATTTCCACTCCTTGTAAGCAATCATCTTATTGACTTTCAGTTGTAGACTGCTCTCAAGAATGCTTTCCGAATGGGCATAGTAAACAAATAAAATAATTTCTACACTCAAAAAGACCTTTTGTTGTTTCTAAGCAACAAATAAAAGCATTGCAATCATTTTAGGTTCTGAAACCTCACATAAGCAGGATTGTGTAATTGCCTCTGCATATTAGCCGAAGAAGAAATGACACACAATTAGACCCACAAAAGTAATATATATCCACTAAAGCCCCAAAATTTCATTTACAAGAACACCATGTAAAATCGTTATGAATGTTATGTAGGGAGTTCACGAGACCCTGTTTGTTTCTCTCAAGAGTAACCCGCTATGAAGGTAAGCATTGGTTTCATATTTCTCTCAAGAGTAACCCGCTATGAAGGTAAGCATTGGTTTCATATTAATGATTTAACTTCCATTGGAAATGTCAATTATCATAACAATCCCAAAGTAGGCGGTCATGTTGACAGTAAGCCTCATGATCCACATCAATGACAAGTCATTGTCCATAATTTTGTCTTTGTATAGATGTTTATGTTATGTTTTGTGTAAACAAATAGCACATTATATGTTATGGGGTACTTCTATTGTTTTCATGTACACAATTAGTCATATGGTTGAGCTAGTATAGCAGTTGCCAGCCACCTTCTGTTTCGTGTGATACCTATGTATTATATCTACCATGGGCAACATGGGTTTGTTGTTAGTGTTGTTAGTTGTCAAATGTTGTAGATGTTATGTATACCCAGGTTGATTCCTGACATATATCATAGATTCCAAGATTAATGATACATGTCGTTGTTCTACTTATGATGGTTATAAGCGAATTCCATTGTTTTCTTCTATTTGCCTAGAGTGGATATTTTTTGCAGTTTACTTTTGTTCTACTTTACAGCATTGTTATGCATGATTGAAATACTCTGCAACACTACATTTTGGCATTGCTGCCAACATGAAGTTGGGTCGGTGACACAAGTGGATAAGAAAGAATCCATGCCTTGTTCAAATACGAAGACAACAACAACAATGAGGCAACCCTGGTTGTCGAATGGAATCAATTGCACAAAGAGCGACCAACATGACCAACAACATATATGGAATTGATGATAGATTCACATGGAGGAGCTAAGGTAAAATCAGAGTGCACCATGGGACCTGCCCCTTCATTAATAGGAAAGAAATGTAGGAAGGTGGAACTTCTATAGTGCCCCCTCATAACGAGGAAAGAGAGAGTGTGCAAACACTTCTACCCATCTAAAGCGAACAAAGACATGACAAAACAAGTGACAAAGTTGTCTAAAGTGTCGATCTGATAGAGTGAATCTCATTGCTCATAATTGAACATGCATTGCTCCCTTAAGACAAGGGAAGTCCTTACTATGAGGATCATATGTTCTCTCATGAGAAAATAAGTGCATAACATTTGAACCAAGTTTGACTGAAAATGATGTTGTTGATGGTGAAAGAGAAATACGAACAACAGCATCATGAACAGCTAGCACAAGAAGCCAGTACTATCAATGAAGTTGAAGCCATGAGAAACCAAAACGGTGAGCTAGAGACTGCATGGAGCAGTCCAACAAAAGAGCAAGGGAGGGTGCATCAGGTGATGCACATGGTCTAAGTATGAGTCGCCTCAATTCTCATCCACAATCGCACCAGGCTTCAACAAATGCTAATTCAATCCAAGGACCTTTGCATCATGGTACCACCATATGCCATAGCCTTCCAACAAGCAATGCTAGCTTCTATCTTTAGCATGCAACACTAGCCTCGAGTCTAGCATCAATGTTAATCATTGACGCCAACATCACCACTATGCTGACCAATGCTTTCGATGCCAACATCAGCATGTTGATTAGTACTACGCAACAACTCATAGTGCCAAATTCGAACGCAAAAATTTTATCAAAAGAATCTCCATGCTTCACGGTAGAAAACATGCACCAGCTATTAGATCATGTCATCAATCTAGTCTTCCACATGGCATTGCAAAAGGCATGCGAAAACCTATAGCGTGATTCATCACAACTAAGTTTTTCTAACTACTAAAAGCAGTGTTGCTTCCACTTGCATAGGGTTTGAATGACTTTATTGAACATATCTATCGATAGCATTGTCCTCAACATAGATGGCTCTTTCTTGGAATCATCCTAGTCCTCCTCTTCATTCAATTGAGGAGCAGCTTAAGTTCATGTTGTCAAGATTACGAAAGCTAAGTAGGATTCATTGCTTCAGTACTTTCAACATCATAGAATGCCCCATTGTAGCCTAATGCCCACAACCTATACCCTAAATCTGGTATTGTTGTCAATTCTACTGCACAAGTGCTTTGTATTCTTTTGTGCGTTTATATTTGCATTCTCTGTAAATAAAGCTCCTCATTTATTTTCATACTTCTTGGTTTTCCTGCACTTTTCCTAATTAACATCTCTCCCCATTACCATCTAATGCCTTGATGTTTGAGGGAATACTTGTGCCCTGTTCTGTTGCACAACTTTAAAGCATAACTCATCCAACCTCACTACTTGAGTAAGGGAGTCGTCCTTCGTGACCCTATCATGGGCCCCAATGGCAGTGATTCGCATTGAAAGCAAGCTTGTGCAAGAGTGAACACAACAGAGTGTATCTAGCAGTGGATGGAGTGGCAACAAACCAGATCCCACATTTCTTAACACCCAACAATGATCACAAGATCTTGGAAGACGAACAAAAGGAGGTACAAACAAATGTGAAAATGAGAGTTTGTTTGTAAGATCACCCTCTCAGCTTGGAAATTAGGTTTGCAAAGGCAACCCCATCAACTAATAACCCTGCAAATCAAAGCTAGACACCAGTGAACATGGTAAGGAACCAGACTAGTTCAAGTGTTGGTAGAGCACAAAGGACCATCGCTAAAATTGGAGGCAAGTAGAAGCGTTGTACATTCTACGACAATAGGAAGGAAGACCTAGTATACCATCATAGGACATGCATAACAATCTAGGATGTGAATGGTCATGATGATGAGGCGGATTGGCATGCAGGCGTTTCTTGTCATGCTAGTTGGTAAATTAATTTGCCAAATCTCTTCACCATCTAGGATGAGTCGAGGGATGCATTTTAGAAGTTCAGAATCCTTCTTGATGATAATAAGATTGTCACCAAGATCTACAACACCAAATAGGGGAAGACAGAGAACATACAACAATATAATTCTCACCTAAAGAAGCTACTAGTCCAAATGGAAAAGGAACCAACATACGGCTTGAAGAAGGAACGTATCATAGAAGGCTTTCTTCCTAAGTTTAGGAAGAATATTAAGATTGTACCACTCAAGTCCTACCAGGAAGCATTAGCTAGAGCCTTAACCTTGGGAATAAGCATGTCAAAACTGCCAAATTCTTCTCGATTTGTGAGATATTTGTCGTCAAAGTTTCAGATTTCCGAACTGTATAGGGGCTGAACACACAAAACTCCACTAACACAATACCTCAGTTCTGAATTCTCTGATTTTCTAAACCCTGATTTGCTGTACTAATATGCCCTTCTCTGCCTGTTTCTACCCCATTCTGTCCTGATCTGGTCTGATCTGTTCTGAATTATGCCGATCTGTTGATTTCTAAGTAAATATGCACAAATCTGTTCATGACTATGGTTTATGCAGGGAATTTTTAGATTGGGGTATGTCTGGTCAGTGGGCTCTCTGACTTACTTATCCCATTCATAAACAGTGAAGTAAACCCTATTTCAGAGCTATAACTATAGAGGGTTCCACCGTACAGCCACACTATTCCATCTCCAAGGTACGAAGAGAGTAACTTCCCAAGGCTAATTGTATTCCGGTGCACCACATGTTCACATGGTCAATGCCTTACTATGGCTAAGATTTTCCTAAACCTAAAGGGTCTTCAGATATACTCAAAGGTACATGGAAGTTCAAGTCCATATACAAATGTTGTCTGAGGCTTAGGTATTGGTAGGTCCAGTCCCACCTCACTTAACACATTGAAACATGCTTAGTCAAGAATGACAACTCTCTATCATAATTGAAAACCCCCGACACAATGTTTCTAATCTAGAGAACTACAATGGGGAAAAAAATTGCAGTCAAAAACTTTTGCCGCTATAGCAGAACGCCGCTTTGGAAAGAAAATTAATACCATTTGGTATAATCTTACCTGCAAAAGATTAATCAAACAGAAACTGCAATATGCAAAAGACAAAATGTTGAATTGAACACGAGAATTATTGCAAAATATATTTATATTTCATAAATCGGTTACAATGTATCGTGGGCCTCCCCGGGGGAGCAACCTCCTTAAGAGCACTGCTTTGATACAAAATAAAAGTCAAGATAATAACCCCTTCATTACAATTCCAATACATAAGCATTCAAAGCTAACCCTAATGCTCAAGGGTCATCCCTACATACAAAATAGGTGCCCAAGCTAAACAACTAAATTATTATAATTACAATGATCATAATGATAAAAGGGTTATGATGTGAGGGTCCTAACAGAATACAAGATGTTAGGCAAAAGACAAGGTCGATCAATGGACAACTCTAATGATACGACCATGGACAACTCCAATGATTAGAGTTTCTCTCTCTCTCTCTCTCTCTCTCTCTCTCTCTCTCTCTCTCTCTCTCATTAAATCGGTGCTTTTAAGAAGAATATGATGTATATGTTACGTGAACTCAACGAGCACACAAAGAATGAGAATAAGTACATCTACTGTATGAAGTGTAAAGTAGAGGGACGCAAAAGGGCAACATGGTCTAAGAAGGCTTACTGTAATATTTGTGAAATTAATAGACAATCCTTGAAGGAATGTATTTTCGTTATGAAGAATAAGCAAAAGCAAGTGCTACAATAGACAACACAAAGAAGGGTAGCAACAACTACCAAAGACAACTGTCGAGGGAACAAGAAGAACCAAAAACAAGGCATTGGAGGCAATGGTAGTAGTACCAAGGCTCCATATGACACCAACATCATATAGTGCTACAAGTGCCAACAATGGGGGCACTTTATTCGCAATTGTACCAGCGTTGCTGATCAAAATGGATAAATGATGTCCATGCAACCATAACAATGCAAGATGTCTCACGCCCATAGGAGGGAGCAAGCTTGTGCAATGTCAAATTGATAGAGATTGATGAAGAACGGATCGAGCATATATTGGCAGTAACAAGGGCACATGTAAAGACAAAGGCAAAGTACTTCGACCCGACATCAAGGATTGATGGAAGAAGTCTCAAGTGAATGTGAAATAGGCTATGACAAATTAAAGAGGATCCTAAGCAAGGGTGATGCATACAACAAATTGTGAAGCACCCCCTCGCAAACAGAGATCATCCGCTAATTGTAGCAGATGTTAGTGGCGATGAAGATGGCGACATTATTATAGATAGTCCCCAACCTACATATGTTTGTTGGAGAGATGGTATGACTAATGAGGTTTAAAGGTCATCATCCAAGGACCAAAAATCAATCATGAAAGGCATACAATGAGTAGTGAACTAGTACATGAACCTAGGTATAATGATGATTGGTGTCGGAAGCAAGCAATTTCGATACACATTGAGTTGTCTCAAATGCAAATAAATGTGATCATGAATAAAGGATCAAACGTAAGCGTGCCCTCAAGGACACATGGATCAAGCTAGGGTCCCCAACACTAAGACCACCCAACTCCAAGTTACTAGAAGCAAAGCGGTATGGCATTAAGGTCAAAGGAGTAATGGTAGCTCAAAAGGTAAGTGTCGTTAATCATACATTTGTCCTAGATATTTTAGTAGTCCTCTTGAATAAGGTGGCTTACAACACATTGTTTGGTCATGGATTGCTATGGCAATGGTGAATCACAATTAACATGAGAATCGCATAAATTTAACAAAATAAAACAATAAGCATACAATCAATCTAAAGACTGTAGGTGGCAAAACTGCTTCCCAAAAGAAGAAAAAATGAAAATTGTACAAAGTGTTGCTTAGAATTTTTGTAAAGTGAAAATGAAATGAAATGCACATGAAATTAATGTAAATGGAGTGAAATGAAATGTAAAGTGGAATTAAGTGAAATTAGAGAGAAATTATAATGTAATGCAATTTAATAAAGTGGCACTTAGAACTTTAGGAAAAGTTAATAATTTCAAGAGCATTTAGTTCGAGGTGGTGGTTGTAATTGGTGCGCTATTCTAGGAACCGCTTGGAACGGCCCAAGCAGGAAAGATTGCAGGGTGGTGGTTGTAATTAGTGCATATTTGTGTGGCAATAGCATTGTAGGGAAGATTGCACGAAAGTTACAGTTAGTTACATGTCGTACGCCAATTCAACCTATGACGGCTAGACCGTACAAGGAAAAACACATAGGAGTGTTTCCAATTTGGAATGTAATTGTTGCTTATACATGTGATACCGTACAAGTCGTTGCCATACAACAAACTAAGGATTTGCTAGTAAGACTCTCGTACTGTGTCATACGAGAGATTGTGTTGTACGACGATTGTGTCGTACAATAGATTGAATCGTGTTGTATGATAGACTAAGTCATACGAAGGATTAAACCGTACAAGGAATGTGTCATACAATTGATTATAATGCCGCATGACTGTGACAACAATCTTATGATTGCAGTCTTGATTGGTTCCTAAACCTATCATTCCACCATTCCATTGTTGGGAATCTCACCACTCATACTACAAAGACACACATAGCCAACAAAGGGATGGCACCCTAGAATGAGTCTGAGGATGGAGTCAATGGAAAGAATGACATGGAGTCGTGGAAGGATGGTGTCCTCCAACTAAAATTTTTTTCCAAGGAAAAACACAAGTCCAACAATAGTCCTCTCCATTTGCAAATGGAGGACACCAAAGTGTTACATTTGAGATTCCTTTGCTCAAACATTGAAGAAGATGATGACCGCAACTAGGACAAGGCGAAAGGTAAGGTGTTTGAAACATTCAAAGTTAGAGTACTGAGCAACTCTACAAGTGCAAAGAGTAAACCAAGTGAAACAATCACCCAAGCAGAGGATGACGAACAAACAAGTTTTCCCTAGAACTTTTCAACATATGCCATTGGTGATGCACAACCAGACCTAAGGTCAGCATGCAAGTACTTTAGAAACCTAAGACAATTCATGACGAAGGACCAAGGATGGCTAGGGTAAATCTCACATCCAAAAACAAGAAAAGGTTCATCAACGTCGAAGATGATTGTGATCCTGTGTTGAAGGTTGTTGCATTCAAGATATTTATGTAGTAAAACAAGTCTTTGTACAAACATACATCTTCACGTGGGCATATAAGGACCTAAAATTAATTGTAGCTAAGCTTTGTGTTCATTAATACCATAATTACAAAATTCAACAAGTTTTGAAAATCTTGTCAAGTCCATGCCCGAGTTGGCGCTCCTAGTTTCCTTTGACTAGGCTCGATGAGTTTTTCTTGATTCGCCGAGTTTTTTTTTCCTCACAAGTTTTTTTTTAACTCGTGAGTATGAGAAAAAAACTCAACTATGGCGGCAAAAATATAGAAAAATGACATCAACTTTTTCTCCTGAATTGGCCTCATTTTTTATGTTTCAACTTGTAGAGAGAACAGAGAGAAGGTGAAATCAGACCCAAAAAAACACTCATTTGTATACTAAACACAATATTTTCTTAGTTGTCAAGAATCTAACAGCCACCAACAGTTACATTTGAGGTAAAAAAACAAGAACCAAAATTAAGGCTACTTCCACAAGGCCCACTTGATTACAAAGGACCAAAGATGAAAGGAAAAGAAAAATTATTTAACAAAGGACAAGGATAAGATCAAAGAAGATCCACAATAGAAGTTGAGACCAAAAGGTAGAAAAAATTAAGAGGAATCTAAACCAATCTTGTATGGAGTTCCATGGCAATATGTCCCACCCCATGCAAAATGTAACAACTTCAATAATCAAGAGCAAAATTTCTTTGCACTTCCCTATAATATACATTCTCTAAAACATTCATCTAACCATTGGGCCTAGGAACAAATAAATGCTTCCGAAATCCTAACCAACATAGGAAACATTCACCATGTTTGAGGCAACTCAAAGGCGTCAAGAATTAGACACAAAATATTGTAACAGTACAATGCTTGGGCCCTCTCACAATCCCAATTAGATTTAAAAGACACACATAATAGCAAGAGGCCATTTGAAGAAGCACAAATGTCCTTGAGGTTTCTTTCTAAGGAAGACAAGTTGACTAATAATTGTCATATGTAGTTATACCCTTTGAGAGAGAATATAATATCCATACTCTACCAGAGAATAGCATCAACCATATTCAATGTTGGTTTGAGCATTGAACTTATGTATGGCCACAAAACCAGAATGGGAGATAACATGACTTGAAGGATTTTCTAACAGTAGCCACTAGCCCATATAACCATTCGTCTATGGGAGGCATCCCCTAGTACAGTCACAATCTGAGAAAAAGGATATGTAGCAGCCTTACGTACTCTCTCTGGACTCTGACTCAATATGAATTTTATTTTTAAGTAAAGTTTGTTTTTTATTAGGATAAAGAACAGGTTTTAAAAGGGTCCCGGTCCCTTGTACAACAAAGATACCTTCTATGTCTCGCAACCACAAACAGCTAAACGTTTGTCAAGATCACAAAAAGCTAAACCTTTGCCAGGATCACAAAAAGCCAAACCTTTCCCAAGATCACAAAAAGCCAAACCTTTGCCAAAATCACAGAAAGCCAACTTCTGCCAAGATCACAGAAAGCTGAACTTTTGCCAAGATCACAAAAAGCCGAACTTTTGCCAGTTCACAGAAAGCCAAATTTTTGCTAGGATCACAGAAAGCCAAACTTTTGTCAAGATCACAGAAAACAAAACCTTTGACAAGATCACAAAAAGCCAACCTTTTCCAAGATCACAGAATGCCAAACTTCTACCAAGATCACAGAAAGCCAGACTTTTGCCAAGATCACAAGAAGCCAAACTTTTGCCAAGATCACTCATCAAACCCTATACCACACTCAACAAACCTTGTATTTCGACAAAAAGCCAAACCAAAGTTCCAAGGTTGTCCAAAGACACCAAGGTCTTCAGAGGTGCCAGAATCTTCAAAGGCTCTTGAATCTCCATCTGCTTTGTTGCTTTCTCTTTCTCGTCTACCATCACATCTTTGCTTAACTCTTTTCCTTGTAATTCTCAAATTGGAATGCTCTCTTCTTATAGCACTTTTGGCAAGTGCATCTGTTGTCTTGTTAAATTCCTAACAAATGTGGGAATATTGCACATGTGAATTTTTTAATCAATTCTTTATGGAGCTGTATTGAACTGACCTTTTTCTCCTTGGAGAGAGCATTTATATTGAGGGCAGAATCCCCATATATGTGCAGATGTCTTATCCACTGTTCTATAGCCAACTTTAGTTCAATCTCGCATGCCAATGCTCCAAGACAACAAAAGGACTTGCAGATGCTCCAAGACTGAATCTAACAACCAACCAGCAGTTACATTGATGTGTATTTTGTCACTTTCATTTGCAGTTTAAGGTTGTATTGCTTACAGTATTAATTTTGGGTTTGTATATTGTTAATTAATTGTGATATGCATGAAAAAAAACATTTTTCCAATAAAAATTTGCATTTTCTTTGTTTTTGTTTTTTTGCCAAGTTTTTCCGAGTTCTTTTGCCAAGTCCGAGTCCAAGTCAAAATTTAGCCTTGCTGAGTCCACACTAAGTCCGAGTTTCTCTACAATGTTAAATACAATTGGGTTCAAGAGGCACAACCAATGAGGAGGTCATACTACATGAATCCAAAATACACAGAACTAGTGAACGTGAAGTTTGACAGGATGTGGAATGCATGTATCATCTTCAAGGTGATAGCGAGTGACTGGATCTCACCTATTTGAAAAGCCTGGAGGAAGATACCACTCATATTCATATCTGCATTGATTTTTGAAGTCTAAATGCAATGATGACAAAGGATCATTTTACCATTCACAGACTCCATCCTGGAGGACGTGGTAGGAAACAAGATCTATCCATTTCTACAAGTATTCTCTAGCTATAATCAGATAAACATAGCTAAAGAGCATAGGCTGGAGACTATATTTATTTTAGAGAACAAAATATTCGCATAAAATAAGATGTTCAGGTTCTGCAATGCACTGACTACATCCCAAAGGATCATTTTGTAAATCTTTAAACATATATCAATAGGTAATTGTAAAGCATTCCTTGATGATTGATCCTAATACCGGAAAAAGGAGGAGTATGTAAAGGCATTGGTGGAGTGCATGCAGTTGTGCATAGAAACTCACCTTTTGCTCATTCCAAAGAAGTGTCAGTTATTAGTCTTTTGTTTAAAACCACAAGAACGTGTATCTTGTCACACCCAGGCTAAAGACAGATCCTTACAAGAGGGGAGTGATGGTTTGGATAGAAGGAATATACACCGCCAAATCATTTGAGTCCTTTCTAGGATATGTGGGATATTGTAGGAAGTTCATCAAGAATGTCATCAAGTTATCTCACCCTTTAGATGTTTTGACCCATGAGGGTGTTTTACTCCAATAGACAAAAGAGCACCAGAAGGGCTTTAATAGGTTGAGGGTCAAATTGATAAGCACACTGATTTTGGCGTTTCTAGATTAAGAGAAAAAGTGCCACATCCATATTGATACTTCCAACTTTACAAATGGGTGTGGAGGGACTCAATAAGGGCACCAAAAGTTGGATCAACCCGTCCACTTTTCCAACCAATTGATCTCCTGAACAAAGAACTACAACACAACCAAGCAAACGGCTTTGGGAATGGTGAACACAATGTAGATATCCAGGTGAACACAATGTAGATATCCAAAAACTATCTAATCATGAACCTATTCATGTTTTAGGGGAATCAAAAGGAACATTTGTACTTGGTACTTACATCAATCATCGACAAGCTACCAAGCAGAAGACTGTGGCTTTGCAGGATTCCTTGTATTAGATAGTCTTATAACTAGGGACAGCCATGTAATCACCCACCAGCTATCCAGGATTCGCTTAGGTGAACCTACTCAAGGGTGATGTGCAAAAGATGCACACTTGTTTCACACTGTTGGGTGGTTGTCCTAGTATGAACATAATGGAACATAGAGTGTACGGGATTGCTACCAAGGGAGTTATCAATAGTTGAATGAAAGAGGATTGTGTTGAAGTTCAGGCCCTTGTAGCTCATTGAAGGAATGCTGTACCAAATAGATCCTAACCAGGTAATACAGAGATGCGTAGTTGAGGAAGAAGTAACAAGTGTTCTGAAGAAAGTGCACAAAAGGCTAGCAAACAAACATATAAGACCTGACATGAGTGCAAGGAGGGTAATGCTAACTAGTCTTTGGTGGCCAAATTTGTTCACGACGGCGTGTATAACTTCCCATGATAGGTGTTAAAGAACAAGGAAACTAGTCAAATTAACAAAATCAAAATTTGTTTTCATATTTCTAATCCTTGCAGCCTAGAGAGTTTTCCACCTATAGCAATTAGGGTTTCCAAGTTGTCTATAGCCAACTCTATACAAGGTTTTCATTCTAAGTATAGGTGGTGCCCTTGTCAAATTATGAACTAAAGAATAACAATGAACAGTGTTCAAAATTAGTCATTCAAGTCATTTGACCATTTGAGTCAAGTATCAGGATATTGTATTGCATAAACCACTACAAAGTGTTAAGCATTCATGAGTGTACCACCTTCCTATCCTTCAACTTGTCATCTCATTTTTCAGGCAAACAAGTACCCATCATCATTCTCATTGACCCACCCTACTCCAACGAGCATTTTGTGGTTGTGCAACCTAAGGTGGGCCAACCTTGGAATAGAATCTAAGCTTAGGTGGTACGAAACCTTTGGAAGTGGAGGGGAATAAACAGGTTCCACCAAAGATGAGAAGGCATTGTGACATCGCAGAGATCTCTCATTTAGTGAAAAAGTAAAGGGAAAAAATGATGAAATCAGAAATATTTCAAAATTAAAAGGAAATGAAAATAAATTCTTAGCAGTCACCAAAGTTGGAAACCATCCAAATGCCATAACAGATATATTGATTAGCATTTGAACATGGTCAAAGAAATGATGGGACTACAACAGAGATCTGGTCAGCTTGTACCCACATTTTCAGGCACTCCAATCATACTATACTATGGCAGACTGGATATCTTGTGGGGGCAAGACATATAAAACCAAGTGGGAAGTTGAAGAAAGCTAATGTGTTTCACCCAAAAGCAACGATCTCAAATATCAAGACAAGGATATGTCAGACTAGAGGAAAAAGCCTAAGGTCCAAACCTTAGGTAGTCTTGGGAGAGCTCCCTTGGATTAGTTGACCCCCAGGCAGTAAAGCCAAGTTAGTCACTTTTTTGGATGGCCTTGGCCTTAGGCTAGTCCAAGACTAAATGCCCTAGAGATCCTGAAAAAGGTGCCCTAAAATTGAATAAGCCCTGAAATGTTGATATCCTAAAATGTTACGAAGTGTTAAAATTGTCAAAAATGCCCAAATTCTAGAAAACCAATTAGATGGTACAGGAGGTCAAATACAGCTGCCAAACATCTTGGACTGCACCATCCCCTTTAATAACTTTCATATAAATTTTAGAGGAATGTTTTTCTTTATGAACTTCTTGAAGATACTTTAATATCGTGATAAATATTAAATAAACACCGGCGTATGGGACCAATTTTCAACTTACAACTTAAGGGCCCAAATTTTAGGTCAATTTCAATGGTATTATTCTGGGGTTTAATTCTAATGGAGCTCTTCCTTTAGACTCCCCCATGCTATTATAAGAGGAATTATTTTCAAGTCCCATTGACCTACTTTGACCACTTAAGGACATTAATATAATTCCTTTCTTCTCACTATTATAAAGTCATAACGTGTAATTTTGCTTCTTGTCATCAGATGGAATCGAAAACAAGAGCAAAATTGATTTGGAATGCTTTCTAGAGCATGCACATGGTCATTGCTCCAATAAGTGTCACTCCCAAGTGGGGATGCAAGGAAGCAAACAGTATAAAATAGTAAGCAATAATCCAGTTTATCAATATAAAAGGTAAAAACAGAGGATTAGTTTGTGTGTACGAGAAATTTACCACCCATGTATTCCACTAGGCATCGTAACTTTTTGTTTCTTTTTCCATGCTTTCTTCACAATGTGAAGTTTTGTACCCAATATATGTGCAACAACCTAATAGGATAATTACAATTATAATGTTTGACAAGTTTTATAAGTAACTGGTTTGGGTCCCTAGCAAACCTTCTAGGTTGAATGGCGCTCGTACCATAAAGGCCAAACAAAGGATTGCAACACTTTGTTGGTTGTAATGAATACATAGTAGGCAAGTTAGCAATCTGAAATGTCTCAAACATCTTCCTTTTAATTATGACATAACATAGCTGTCATTGTATGCAAGACAAGGCTAGCTGGCATTCTCCAAATCTCCAGCATCTCAAGTGTTTTCCTTTACATTCTGGTCTAACTGATTACCTTTTGTTATCTGTCCAGAATTAATAGAATTTTATGAGTTTACACAAGGAAAAGTAGATAATCATGATTCATTTCATGCAAATAAAGGACCATCTAGAAGTACAATACAAAAATAGAAACTCTATGAAGACATTTTTTTAAGATGCAGCGCGAAAGTATGATATGATACAAGTTAGAATAAGGATAATCCTGCCATGAAAACTATACTATCTAATCCATCAGGGATTACATGTAAAAGATATCTTTGATTAGCAAATTGTTCAATGCATATTACAGAATGGAGTGATTCTCTTGCTATGACAGGCAAATACCATGTATGGTATCCAATTACCTGAAAACCCGAATGCATTGTAGCAATGGCCACATCAGCTGCATCTTTTATGGTAGGAAAATTACACATTGCAACCTAAAAGAAACACATGACACTGTGTTAATAAAAATTCCCTGCAATCACATCATTAATCAAAACAGGGATTCAATGATAACACAAAAAAACTCAGCATGCTCCAGAAAAATATCCTTTCTCTCTAGCTAGACAAAAAAGCATCAGTTATTTTTATTTTAAAAGCATACATATCAAGGGATGGTTCAAACAAGGAAGCCTCACCTTTAGACTTATTGTTCCAAATCTTGCAAGAAATTCAAACAGTGAAGGATTCTAACACGGAAAAGCTAGGCAGCATGGAAGGAAAGTCATTTATGGAAACCCTAACAGGAAGTAAGGATGCTGTTGTTGGGAGACAAAAGGAAGAGTGAATCTATTGTAATCCCTATCCAAGCAACAGATGTTTCACCAGAAGAGATTAGAATGAGATGATTGAGCATGATATAATGGTTCATAACAGAGGATTAATATGTATGTTCAATAGTTACTGACCAACTCATTTGAAGGTTCAAAAGTGGATTAAAGGGAAGTGGGGATTGAGTTCACATTATTCCTTAACTTTCCTTCCAAAAGGATTTTTTTATCATCATCTTCTCCACTTCTGAATTCAGAGATAAATTAATGGATGGAAACCCATAATTTATTGGGAGATTGTAACATGCCAAAAATTAATTTATTTTTGAAATTACTAACTTTCAAATAAATTTATAGTAAATAGTGATTAATGATTTAAATGAATTTTTAATTATTATTTTGATGGCAAAATTGACTGCAAGTGTTGAGTGGCAGAAGAGGGAAGGTATCATCCAAGAGAGGATGACAGATCCAGAAGAAGCAGCCAGTAGAAAGAGGCTATCTACACACCATTTTTGCATATGCATTTAGAAATGATACTTTCCGTTGATTTGCGTTGCTGATTTAATATGCATTAAGTGCTGTTTGCGGAATAATGAAAAGCATAAATTTCAGTATTGTCAAAGAACTATGAATGATTTCAATTCAAATGCATAATGGTCATATAACCAAATGTCATCCGTACAAAAGAAAAAATTGCAATTTGCTTGATATTGTGCACATCGCTTGGGTGAATTGTTTGAATTTGAAATATGCTATGAACAAATGTTGTTTTTTTGTTGATTGTGGACAACCCTTCATAGTGTTTAAACCTGTTTAACTTTGCACTTACGGAAGGGGGCATCCCTCATACTTGCATTGCTACCTTGGGTGCCATTCTAAACCAAGTCAAAAAGGGGGTAAGTGGGGTAGTGGAAGCACTGCCATTCTTATTTTGTTTTCTATTCCACCATTTCGCCGTTAGGGCATGAGTCTTGCCTCGGGAAACCAACAACCAGAGTGGAGGAATTTCAAGAGTTTTGGGGAATGGAGAGGAAATGTCAGATTCTTGGCCTACTCTCCTTGTGCATGCTGAATCTTGTTTAAACTGCTCTTTTTTCAGGCATCCCTTCTTCTTGCGTAACTGTTTGGGGAGGGGATTTATTGGAATCTTCATTTTGGAATGAGGGACACACGGAGGAGTAAAGGAGAAAGGGGGAAATGCAGAGTTGAGGAACCAAGGGCAGGGGACACCAATAACAGGTCAAGTTACTGTACATGCATGGCTGAAATTTACATATTTTCTCGTTAACAAATTAAAATAAAGTAAGAGAAAGAAAAAAAATGTCTGGAACAATTTTCTTGTTTTGGAAAAACAAGTTATAAATGGAAATTGTTTTGGGTTTCATTACTGGTATATGAAGTATGTCCTTGGTGGTGTTTTGTTCTCCTTTCGATAGGATTTTTAAAAGCCAATTCCGGCCTGCCCAGAATGACAAAATTAGGACCTTTTGTCATTCCATTGTGATTACACTCTGAGACAATATGCTAAATGCCTATCCTGTTTTTCTTTGAAATCTAAATGGGGAAAATGGCCGTTATTCACCAAATTCGTGTTACAAACAACTCCTAATACGGAAACTCAAAGAAAATAAGGGGGTTGCAATTGAAACCTGGCATAATTAAAATTCTGTTCACAGCCAACATCATGTACGCAATGTTTAAATTTTTTGTTGTGATGGGTAACTGTTATTGGTGTTCTGATGTTTTTATATATTGCTCAAAATTTTGTTAAGAGTACTGACGGCTTGCATGAGTTTAATGAATCTGGTGTTGAGAAATGTAGCTCGGACAGGAACTTCTTGCACAGGCTTCAGTATGAACGTGCTAGAAGTGGTTCGAGACATTTCTAATTCTATTTTGAATTTCACTTAAGTGATTTTCTATTTTTAAGTTCACTTAAGTGATTCTATTTTGTAATTCACTTAAGTGATTCTATTTTGAAATTCACTTAAGTGATTTTCTATTTTTAAGTTCACTTAAGTGATTCTATTTTGTACTTCACTTAAGTGATTCTATTTTGATATTCACTTAAGTGATTTTCTATTTTTAACCTTACATCTCAAGATGAGATGAGATCTAATCTTAGGGTTAGAGAGATTAGGGTTACCTTTTTCAAGGATAAAAGGAGAAGATCAAGAGTGTTTTAGATACACAGACAAAGACACAGAAAAGAATGGGAGGAGAACAGATTGTTGAAGGAAAAATACAAGCTTAGGAGGAGAAGAACAGTGCTTGCTGGCTAGAAAAGCAGCAAGAGAGCAGAAGTGTTCTGCTGTAGCTGTAGCCTCTTTTATTTGTAATATTTCAGGTTCAGAAATATATTTAACTTCCGCTGTTCACGCTGTTTATTTTTTCCAGCCATCTGTGTGACTGTTGCATGTTTGAATAAATTATTCTCAGATCTGATTTATTTTAAAAGAACATAGGACAGCAGTTATCTAGGGTTTGGAAAATTTACATGGTATCAGAGCTAGGTTCTGTGATTGAGATCCTCAAGGGTTTACAGCAGTAGATCACTGCTGGATATTAAAAAAAAAAAACAGCAGTTAGGGTTTCAAGCGAAAAAAAAAACAGCAGTTAGGGTTTCATTTTTTTTTGGCTTGAAGGACTAAGCTTATTTGCAGGACTGTTTTTTTTGAGTCATTAATATTTCAGCAGTTAGGGTTTCAAGCAAATAAAAAAAAACAGTTAGGGTTTCAAGCAAATAATAAAAAAAAAGCAGTTAGGGTTTCATATTTTTTTTGGCTTGAAGGACTAAGCTTATTTGCAGGACTGTTTTTTTTTCAGTCATTAATATTTCAGCAGATCTCAGAAATGGCAGCAGCTAGCCTCAGATTTGAGGATAGATTGGAAGGTGCCTCCAATTTTTTGCCCTGGAAAGTTAGGGTAATGTTCTTATTGGAAGAGAATGATCTCTGGGATATTGTCAAGGCTGATGTGACTTTGCCTATAGATCCGCAGGAATTGGCAGCTCACAAAAAGAAGGAAGTGAAGGCCAAGCGGATGATCTTGGATGCAGTGAAGGATCACCTGATTCCTCACATATCCGAGAAGACTAAGGCAAAGGAGATGTTCGATGCCCTGGTTAGCCTCTACCAGAGCGAGAACATAAACAGGAAGATGATATTGCGGAACAAACTCAGATCTATGGAGATGACCAGATCTGACACCGTTACCAATTACCTAATGAAGATCACACAGATTCGTGATCAATTGGCAGCAGTAGGGGAGAAGGTTGAAGACACAGAGTTGGTGAACGTGGCACTTAATGGTTTCTCAGCTTCATGGGAACCATTTGTCAAAGGCATTTGTGCTCGTGAGAACCTTCCCAAATTTGAGAAACTGTGGGATGATTTCATCCAGGAGGAGACTCGGATGGAGTCAAAGGCCAACAAGAAAGGTGGTGACGATAACCTAGCTCTTTTTGGGCAAACCAAGAAGGGCAAAGGTAAAGGACCCAACAAGGGTGAGGTAAAGAATGAGGAGTCAACCTCACAGTCGGGGAAGAAGGACTTGAGCAAGATCAAGTGCTTCATTTGTCATAAGCACGGCCATTATGCATCACAGTGTCCAGACAAGAAGGGCAAAGGGAAGCAGCAGCAGATGCAGGTAGCAGCCTCTGCAGAAACTCAGATGAGTGAGTTTGCTGCCAAATTCGAGAAGGATTTCTCATTGGTCTCTTGCCTTTCTACCAGCACGGTTCCAAGGAATGCTTGGTATGTGGATAGTGGGGCATCTCGGCACATGACATCAGCCCGACAATGTTTTACCAGTCTACAAGAGCGGGACTCAGGGGTTCGAGGTTGAGCTTGGTGATGATACCAAATATCCAGTTGTAGGAATTGGTACCATTCCTTTTCGACTCCGATCGGGGAAATCTTTAGACTTTGATGATGTTTTGTTTGTTCCGAGTCTCGGGAAGAACTTGCTTTCAGTTTCGGTTATGGAGGATAAGGGTTATGCAGTGGAGTTCAAGAACCAACATGTCCTTATTAGACCAAAAGAATCTAGCCCGGAAACAACACAAGTAATAGGGGTTAGAGAAGGCAGTTTATACAGGTTGCAGGGTGAACCTGTTCGAGCCCTAGTTCATAGCAGTAACAACTTGTGTGATTTGTGGCACAAGAGGATGGGGCACCTGCATCATAGAGTGTTGCCTATTCTGAGGGAGATAGTCACAGGTCTTCCAGAGTTCAGCATTGAGCAACAGGGAGTATGCAGAGGGTGCACGCTTGGCAAGCACGCCAAGGCTGTTTTCCCAAACAGTGAGCATAGGTCTAAGAAGATACTAGATCTAGTACATTCGGATGTTTGTGGACCGATGTCAGTAGCATCAATTTCAGGTAGCATGTACTATGTTTCCTTTATTGATGATTTCTCTCGCAAGACATGGATCTATTTTTTAAAGACCAAGGATGAAGTCTTTAGCAAGTTTCAGGAGTTCAAAGCTCTAGTTGAGAACCAGACAGAGAAGAAGATCAAGGTCTTGAGATCAGACAATGGGGGTGAATATACCTCCAAGGAGTTCGATGGTTTCTGCAAGCAGGCAGGAATCAAGAGGGAGTTGATTGTTCCATACAACCCACAACAGAATGGGGTTGCAGAGCGAAAGAATCGATCCATCATAGGGGCTGCTAGGGCCATGATTCATGACCAGGGCTTGCCAATGTTTCTTTGGGCAGAAGCATGCAACACAACAGTCTACATCCAAAACAGGTGTCCTCACAGGATCTTGGAGGACAAGACACCAGAGGAGGCATTCACTGGTGTGAAACCAGAGGTGAGTCATTTCCGCATCTTTGGATGTCCAGTTTATATCCATGTTCCAGTAGAGAAGAGGACCAAGTTGGAGCCCTCCAGTAGGAAGGGTTTATTTGTAGGATACAGTGAGACTTCAAAAGCTTACGGAGGTTTATATTCCAGAGAAGAGGAAGACAGTAGTGAGCAGGGATGTAAATTTTGAGGAGGACGTTGCATCCAGGAAGTCCCATGAGCCTATTCCAGTGATAGAGAATGAGGAGCAAGAAGCTCCGAAGGTTGAGCCAGGGTCACCAAAGACACCAGTGGTTTCCAATTCAGAACAACAACCTTCAGGTGAGGAGGTGGAGACATTAGCCCCTTCCAGTTCTATCAGGAGACCTCAATGGCTTACACAGACATTGAGGGATGTTGAGGAGTATGTTGAGGCTCCTAGCAACATGATTAGGGAGAGCAGACCTCCAAGGAAGTTTTCAAGCTACATGGCATTGATGAGTAACATCATAAATTCAGAGCCTACCAAGTTTCAGGAGGCAACAGACCAACAGGTTTGGCGGGATGCCATGGTGGAGGAGTACACCTCCATCATGAAGAATGATGTTTGGGACATAGTGCCAAGACCGGAGGGGAAGTCAGTTGTGAGTTCCAAGTGGCTCTACAAAATTAAGCATGCTGCAGATGGCAGCATCGAGAAGTTCAAGGCAAGGTTTGTGGCGAGAGGGTTCTCCCAGAAAGAGGGAGTGGACTATGAGGAGACTTTTGCTCCAGTCGCCAGATACACTTCCATTAGAGCAGTTATGTCTTTAGCTTCATCTATGGGATGGCAGATTCAGAAGGGAGCCGTAAAGCTCCAGTATATTCCCACAGATCAGCAGGTAGCTGATATTCTGACCAAGCCCTTAGTGAAAGGGAAGTTTGAAGCATTCAGAGACAAACTTGGATTGGTGCAGAATTCCTTCCTCGCTAAGAGGGAGTGTTGAGAAATGTAGCTCGGACAGGAACTTCTTGCACAGGCTTCAGTATGAACGTGCTAGAAGTGGTTCGAGACATTTCTAATTCTATTTTGAATTTCACTTAAGTGATTTTCTATTTTTAAGTTCACTTAAGTGATTCTATTTTGTAATTCACTTAAGTGATTCTATTTTGTACTTCACTTAAGTGATTCTATTTTGATATTCACTTAAGTGATTTTCTATTTTTAACCTTACATCTCAAGATGAGATGAGATCTAATCTTAGGGTTAGAGAGATTAGGGTTACCTTTTTCAAGGATAAAAGGAGAAGATCAAGAGTGTTTTAGATACACAGACAAAGACACAGAAAAGAATGGGAGGAGAACAGATTGTTGAAGGAAAAATACAAGCTTAGGAGGAGAAGAACAGTGCTTGCTGGCTAGAAAAGCAGCAAGAGAGCAGAAGTGTTCTGCTGTAGCTGTAGCCTCTTTTATTTGTAATATTTCAGGTTCAGAAATATATTTAACTTCTGCTGTTCACGCTGTTTATGTTTTCCAGCCATCTGTGTGACTGTTGCATGTTTGAATAAATTATTCTCAGATCTGATTTATTTTAAAATAACATAGGACAGCAGTTATCTAGGGTCTGGAAAATTTACATCTGCTGTATAGAAGCTTGCTTTTGAATACAAATTGCTTGCATGTGGGAGCAATCAACCCTCTGAAACTTGTATTGGCTGTGGGAAAAATTTAAATGCCTTGTCTAGCTTCTCTGTCCAATGCTTATAAGCTGAACTGGAAATGCCTTCTTAAAAAGTCGAATTACTGTCCATTAGTATGCCCTGGCATAGCTGAGGCCTATGTGGGCCTGTGTGTTCATGTTTTCTAAGTTCATGAGTGACTGTAAAACTTTCACCTTCCTTAAATAATTAGGAAGAGAAAATAGTTTTGGGATGTGGGGTCTCCGAAGCCAGAACTGGGATTGTTAATGAAAGGCATTGTGAAATGAATTGACCGTGGTTGTGTTCTGCTATCAAAGTAGTTGACAGTAAAACAGACTTGGTTGGTGAAAGAAAATTTTAAGGTCATTCTTTTAAATGAAAGGCTGCTGTATTTTAGTTTCCTCTAAAAAAAACTTAGAATTGGTTTTCATAATAATATCATCAACCTTATTGAATTCCAATATGGATATGAGTACCCAGTTGGTATTTAAAAGGATGCTGTTTGAATTTTCTGCCTTAAGGGATGACTGCAATAATTGCTATACATTTAGTTTACTTTCCTTGCTACATGCAAGTAGCAGAGTCAGAAGATGTTAAATGACAGGTAATGCCATTAAGGCTGGATTAATCCTTGGTTATCCATTGGTTGGTCTTATGGACATTGAACTGTTTTTCATTAATGAATTAAACAGAACTGTGAATTTTCCAAAGACAATCTCTATGAATGCATGGGATGGTGCAGATGAAGCTGTTTTGCGTTGTTCTAAGCAAATCGTATTCCGTTTAGTGTTACTCACAGTCCTTATTGCAAAGAGCCATTCTAGAAAGCTACAGTAGTTGGTCCTTCTTACATTCCCCCAGGAGAGACAAAAATGAGGACCACATTGCTAGATAAGAGTTACTCCAAAGTGAACTTATTGATGGAGGAGTTGAGGAACACAGAGGCCACTCATTGGTGTACCATTGTCATGGATGAGTGGACTGATATTGTCCACAGGCCACTCATTAACATTATTATTACATGTAGAGCAGGCCCCTATTTTCTCAAAGTTGTTGATTGTTTTGGAAAACGAAAGGATGTAACTTTTTCAATAGCAAATTTGGAAGGAAGCTATAGAGGAGGTGGGGCCATTGAATGTGGTCCAAGTGGTCACAGATGCAGCCCATGTGTGCAGATCTACAGGGATGATGATTCAGAGCACCTATAGGCACATCTTTTGGATCCCATGTTGTGTTCATGCATTGAACAAGGCACTGAAATACATAGGGAAGATTGAATGGGTGAAGTAGGTGTTGTCTAGTGCTAGAGATATGCAAATGTTTATTTGCAATCATCATATCTCTTTAGCACTTTTCAGGATATTTTCGAGGAACGAATTCCTCAATCCTGTAGAGACTAGATATGCCAGCTACTTTATTTTGTTGGAGAGGAAGGCTGAGGTGGACAAGGCCCTACAATCTATGGTAGTGAGCAGAAAGTGGAATAGATGGGAATGGGCTAAAACAGAAGAGGGGAAGAAAGAGAAACAATTGATACTAGCTGATGATTGGTGGACTGATGTCAGGTACATAGTGTCCTTTGTGTCAACTGTTGTGGAGGTCATGAGATATGCAAACACAGACTCTCCTACTCTTTCTATGATAATTAATTCAGCGTATTGTTCAAAGCAGGTGGGATAGGATGCACACTCTATTGCACATGATAGCATATGCTATCAATCTCAAGTGGTATGCGTTGTGTCCCAGGAGAGTTGCTCCTATTGCAAACCGTGAGGTGAAAAAGGGCGTCTTTAAGGCAATTAGGAAGGTGTACTTAGGAAGGTCTACACTAGAGAGGAAACACAGATTATTCAGGAAGAGTGGATCAGTTTTGCAAATCTTTCAGGTGGCTTCAACACACGAGAGGCTAGAGGAGATAGACTCGCTCTTGCAAAAAAAAAAAAAAAATTGTATGGTGGGATTTATATGAGGATCATGATCCATTGCTAGGCAGGGTTATCAAGTGTCTCCTTTCACAGGTTCGCAGCTCCTTTTAAGGTGCAAAGAATTGATCAACCTATAGCTTCATCCACTCTATCAAGAAGAATAGGCTTACCTCTAGACGAGC
Organism: Wollemia nobilis; assembly: GCA_028583015.1. Taxonomy (NCBI): domain Eukaryota; kingdom Viridiplantae; phylum Streptophyta; class Pinopsida; order Araucariales; family Araucariaceae; genus Wollemia; species Wollemia nobilis. The sequence goes on from JAQPPZ010000521.1 coordinate 21,777,376, forward strand.
GATGAAGCTAGTTGTTGTGCATAGTGCCTTGGGTCTCCAAGACCGGAAGACACCTGAGTATCAAGAGAATCCTGCAGTATGATGGAATGTTGACCCTGAGAATGCAAGACAGATTGATGAGGGGGAGGAGGAAGGAGGATTGTGTGGGCTCCCCCTGTATGAGCCGCTTAATTCATATAGCAGTGATGATCAGGACGCCTATTCAAATATTATACATGATGCCACAAATGAGGACGTCGATGATTAGAGTCATTGACTCATTACACAATTAGTGTTTCACTTTCACTATTACTATTTTTTGGGCCTTGGCATTTTGTTTACGTAATTGGAACTTGAACTAATCAATGAATTTAGAATCCTCATTGCCTATGGTCTTCATTTTATTATTTAATGTATGCTTGATGTTCATTATGTTACATATCGATAAATTTTACTTAAGAAATCCAAGTTTAGGTTTAAACATAATATATGCTGTCCCAAACATCGCCATCCCAGATTTTGGGCAAAATCCCTGCTGTCTCGAAGACATGTCCCAATGTCCCGTCATCCCAGAGATGTTGTGGAACATAGATACAAACTCTTCAGACATTTTATTGCTAGTAGGATCAGATCACAAAACCATTGTCTTGAGATATGATCTACTCAATGATGGTCATCCAAAGCCATTCCATTGTCAATCTATGTGGCTCCATGACACTAAATTATTCCACATGGTTATTTTATGGTAGAATGAAGCAAGGTTTGAAGGATCATGTATGTACACTTCTATTCAAAAAATGAAATATCTAAAGTGCCAAATGAATATTTGGAATGTCAAATCTTTTAATGACATATTTAAAATACAAAAGGAAATTAAATCCAAGCTCAACAATTTACAAGAGATAATAGAAATCGACAGAATATACAAAGATGCTTATGTGCAAGAAAAACAATCACTTTCTAATTAACATAATATATTACAAAAGGAAGGGTCATACTGAGCCCAAAAATCTAAGGAAATGCCTTAAAAAAAGAAATAGGGTATACTAAATTTTTTCATGCTATTGCCAAAACAGATTTGTCTTTCATCAAATCAAAATATTTCAACTCCAGATGGAAGAAGTATTGAGGAAAAAGAAGTGACTAAGAAGGAAGAACACAATTTTTTTAGAGATATTTTATCATAAGTTGGGTAAAATAAAGAAGCTTTGGGTAGGCTTTTGCAAAATATTTCATCAATTATCAAATAAAGATAAAATAAAAGCTTAATAATGACAATCTCTAAGAGGCAGCTACAGGAGGCAGTTTTCTCTTTCAATCATGATATAGCCCCTGGCCTTGATCGATTTCTTGTAATTTTCTTTAAACAATTTTTGAGATTTGTTGAAGAGTAATATGTTGGCTGTAATTGAAGAGGCAAGGAAAAGAAGGCTAAAATAAATGAGATCAATACCATCTTTATTGCATTGGTTCCCAAAGAAAGGCGAAAAAAAATATTTTGATAATTTTTTCTCCATCAAACCTTTGTAACACGATTTATACGATAATTTCCAAAATTATAGCAAATAGATTGAAAAGCATTCTAGATTGTGTTACTTTGAAGGAACTACGTATACATTCTCTTGATTCCAAGAAAAAACTAGGTATGCTTGTAAGATTGGATATGAACAAATCATGTGATAGGGTTTGCTAAGGATTTTATATGATATTCTCAAAAACTTTGGTATTGATAAAGGTTGGTGTGAATGGATAAGATGTTATAGCACTCCAAAATATTATATTGTGATCAAATGGATCCCCCATTAGATACTTCGAATCATACTATGGACTTTGCCAAGGTACCCCACTATCTCCTTGTTTTATGACTATTCTTATCCACACATTAGGAAGAGCTGTCTCAAAGGCAAAAGTGGAAGGCAAAACAAAGATATTTGAGTTGCAACAAATGAGCCCTTCAAATCTCATCTTCAAGTTGTTGATGATACTTTTCCTTTGGGTCATCCCTCAATTAGTGAGAACATGGAATTTGAAACAATACTATCATTTTATGAGAAGGTTGTTGGACAGTTGGTTAATATGACAGAATCCAGGATCTTTTTCATTAACATTATCCTAGATTATAATGGATTACTATGGATATTTTGGGGTTAAATTTTGAGATTTCCATCAACATATTTGTAATGTCCCCATTTTTTGGCCCTCTTGCATTGTAGTTGGCACTGACCTTCTGGGTGTGTGTCAACCTTATCAGAGGGATGATTTGATGTTACCAGTGAGCTCAGATGGTCTAGAGGACCCAGATGACACTTTCCGAGGTTATTTCCGACTTTTGGTGTGTTCTCCAAGATTCTTGGAGAGAGCGTCTATTTATAGTAAGTCACCCAGTTGGGTCCGATTCTCTTTATTCATCATCGGTATCGCTCCAGTGCAGTCAGTTTACGATTCCGATGCTTTTCGACCGTTTCCGCAACTTGGGTGTTATATTGAGCTATATTTAATTATTTTGACTAAGGTTGCTATTTTAATTAAAATAATTTATTGGGCACCCTTGTATTATAGCTCGTTGGAAAGAGAACGAAAAGTTCTAAATGATGGGACGCGGATAAAGTGGGTTTTAATCCCGGAATAATTTAAATAATGGAATAAAGCACTTTTCGGGGACAAGGTTTATTTAATTAATAAAGTGATTTATTAATTGTGCTTTCTGGAAAGTTCGATGGAAAAAAGTATTAAAGGCACTTGAGGGAGCTCATTTGGGATATGCTTATTCTAATTTTTGGAGGTGGATTTGGAGAGCTTTTTCGAAAGCAAAACCCTCGGACGAAACCCCGTGGGCAACCAGGTTCGGTAGTGAAAGATTCTGCCCTAGTTGGTTTGTTGGAGAGATTGTTCGAATTTCTCACAGTGCGATTAACAGCAAGGATCTTCCCAAATTTGTGAAGTCTCATTTTGAAACAAATTTGCAGAATAACAGATATATCAGTCGTTTACCTCATCGACCGCGTGGAGAATATAAAATATTATAGCGGTCGCTTGGGTGTATAACACACCCGATATCGAGTCATTGTTGGGCGAGTAGCTGACTAAAGGTTGCACGATGCATATTTAGTGCCGCCGTAGCATATTCCGACTCATTTTCTATGTGTCGTGGACCTGAAAGGAGGTGACGTGGATTGCATGCTTGTCATAGCCACCACCGCACGTCCCCTCAATCGTTCTTCACCCCATTTGTATTTAAATCGACCTATCTGTTGGTCGGATCAGTGCATGGTGTATATCAGGTCAGAATTTATGTTGAATATGAATATGCTTATAACTCTGATGATTTAAATATTTAAATCTGGAATTTGCTCCTTTATTGCTTTTGGTCTATTCGTTTGCTTTTATCCATGTATGCAACTCGAAACCCTCAAACAAAAATTAAAACAAATCAAATTGCAAACACATCGCATTCCGGTAATTGGGAAAGAAAAATTTAAGTACTATACCTGCCAAGGATATTACAGTGGTATCAGAGCTTTCGAGCTTGCTCGCCTGTTGGGTTTCCGACTGAATACATTTGATTAATGAATCCGGAAGACGGGGAATACATTACTTACAGGCGCAGGAGACCGAGAGGTAGAGGTGTTTTGGATTCGGATTCAGAGGAAGGGGTAAATATGGATGATAGGGGACCACAGGAACCAAGTACCAATGAGATACTCAGTGATTTGGCTAGGGGACAGCGAGAGTTGCAGCAAACTCTCAATCAATTGATGGCTGTTATGTTGGCAAATAACAATAATAATGCCCAGCAAAATGGTGGTCAAGGTGGGAACAATCACAATAATAACCATAGGCCACATGAGAACCAAGGTAATAATGGTAATGGTGATGCTTTAGTGAACAACAGGGCTGTAAATCAGAATCATAGGGACAGGACAACGAGCACAAGACCTTTAATGCCTACTTTCCCTCCTAGGATCATTCCACAGGATGAGGTAGAACCTACAGTTAATGAGATGCAGGACCAGTTTTTACAGGAGTGGAAGAATGCTAGTGCGGGGTTCCGAGCAGGTCTGTCTTTTCGGGATTATGTGGACATGAGAATGAGGCAACAACCTTACTTGGCTAATGAAGAGCAGGTGGAAGAAGAGGAATTCAAATCAGAAATTGTTGATGAAGAAAATGCCTTGCTACATGAGGTATGTATGGCAGAGTCCCAAAATGTTTCCATTGAAGTGCATGCACCTACATATGTTGAGGATGTATTTAACGAAGATGGCAAAACAGCAGCCTTGAGTACAAATTCAGAGCTATCCAATGAAATTGATGACACTAGTAGAATGAATGCGAATGACAAAATTGTTGAAGAAGAGCATAATGAAGATGGGACAAGCTTTGAAGGAGAGGCACTTGAGACTTGGGGCAGCCATGGAGACACTGCTGAAAGGTATGGAATTAATTCTGATTTTGGTATGCATTATAACAGCAGTTCATTAACTGGGCATAGTCTTGACATTCATGAGGGCGGTTGGAAGAAACAATTGTTGGTAACTGCTGAAAATGAGGTGCAAACATTGTCTAAGTTGGATGATACCAAGAGATTTGTTGAAAATCTGATTCAAAAGACACCAAGAAATCAGTGTGAACAAATTGTTTCCCTTGCTGATTTGCAAAATATTAAGAGCACAATGGAGGAGTTGAAATCAGCATACTTGCACATGATCAGTGATAGGGATGTGGCTATCAAATTTACAGATGAGGTTTTCACTACATCCAAGCAAATGAGGGCAAAGGTTGAAGAGCTCACCTATGAGCTTGAAGCAACAAAAAACTCATTGGACAACACCCAAATGGCTCTTCAAGAAGCAGAAAATCAGCTTGCTTTGGTTGAACAGTTCAAGGAACAAGAGAATGAAGAAAGGGCCAAGAAGATTGGGCAAGTGATCGAAGAGCTTGATAGCATACAGAAGGATTTTGACCTAGCACATTGTCCCAAGAAATCTGAAAATGAAAGTTTGGATCAACAGGAGGATTGGTCGGAGCTAGAAGATGAAAATAACTTTCAGTTTGTTGATAACCCACTGTTTGAGATGGATGCTAAATTGTCTTTTGATAATCCACTCTTTGAGTTAGATGATGAGGTACCTCCTGATTTTGATAACACAAGTGAGATATGGGATCCAGGTGTGATGTGTAGTTATGAGGTGAAACCAGCTGAATGGCCTATTGGGCCACTTGATGTTTTTATTCCTACCGTGGACCTCGGTGGATTGGATTATCATGGGTTGACGGTTGACCTTGTTGGGTTACCACAAGGAAGAGAGTTCTATTACAGCCTACAGTTTGATGGAGTGGATACCATTGGTGTTGAATCTACTAGCACCATCAAATGCATTCTTAATGGGGGCCACATGAAAATCAAAGTAGCGCAGCATCAGCATGGTGAAGTTACTCTTTGGGATAGTATCTATGCACAAGATCTTTCTCATGGGGTCTTGGTGTTTAGTGATGATGGAAGAAGCATTCCATGGGATGTTGTGGACCTAAAAGGTGAAGATAATGCTGCTGTTACCTCTTTACTCAGTCACCATATCAGCCAGTTTGAGCTTCTGCAAGTGGAATGGAGAGAGATTAGGAGCATAACTTGGTGTTCTACCGAGTTGGTGACTTTTGGAGGGATATTTCTAGCCAAGGGAATGATCAGAAATTTCATTTTTGCCAAAGTTATTCAGTGTTGCAGCGATTGTTATTCTGTACAGGTGATGTATTCTGAAAAATCAGACTTGAACAGCTGTAGATTTGAGCAACTTCAGTCCAATCAGCTCATTGACAGGGTCAGTTTTTGGTCCCAGATGGAGAGAACGACCGGACTGGCTAACCAGTTTCGGTGTTGGTTGAGTTTTTGGGCTCCAGATAATTGTTATTGTTTATTTCCAGCCTATACTTATGTTTGGGACAGCAGATTAAATTTCAGTGACAGTTTTTATGTGGGAATGCAAGGTGTTGGAAATGAGAGAGCTAATGTTAACTTCCTTGAGTTTACTCCTATGGTGCCTCGGATTGGTTTTTTCGAAGAGCAATTCTCTGAGGAGTTGATGGAGCTTGTACAGTATTTGATTGCTCTTCTTACAGGTGGTTGTCAGGAGGTTACTTGTGCGGGTACCCAGCTGAAGCAATTGGACGTTCTAGCCCAACAAAGCAGTAATTGGTGGTTGGAGTTGGATGGTAGAGGGGATCCGGTCTTTGGAGATATTCTTCCAGCCACTCTCACGCTCATATTTCCTGAGTACACAGGAATATTTCATTTTGATAGCTGCTGCCCCTACATCACGGTGTTGAGTTTGGTAACTTCAGTTTATGAGCTGGTTGACCTTGAGCACTTGCAGGTTATTTGGCGGCAGGTTGTGGGAGGATTTTCAGAGCTGGTGCAGTTTATTCTAGTTTCCACCTTGGTGAGGGAGGATTACTGCAATCTTTTCATGACATTTACATATATCTCTTCTGAGGTGGCATTGATGATTGCAGTGGGTTGCATAAGTTGGTATGCTCGGAGTCATTTTTTTACACTTGGGGATTAAATGACGATGAGGTGTTTTCAGTTTGTGACAGCGAAAGCATACCCAGGATAGCTATTTACAGATTCAACACAACTCTCGTCTTCTGCATCAACCACTTGTCAGGGACTGATCTGCATTATTTTGGGGATTCCACGATGAGGTTTGATGAGGGCCATGTTCTCCTGTTGTACAAATTGTTTTTCCTGTTGTCCAGGATTGTGTCAAGCAGTGGAATCGCAGTTGTGGTTTTTTCTGAGATGCCTTGGCAGGAGACTTCTTCCAGTTTAGTTTCCAACCCTTACTGGCATTTCAGTTTGGGTTTTGAGGGGCACTACATTATGGGGTTACAGGAGAGGAGAATGCAGATCTGGCATGTCGGATTCTCAGTTGTAATCAGAGTGGCGCAACGTCAGCGTGGTGGGGGTTTCTTGAAATTGATATGGGACCCTGGGATCACACGTAGTTGTAGTCCGGATCAATATGGTGATTCTGATGTTGTGCAGGCATTGCTTGAGGACAAGCAATCTTTGGGAAGGGAGGACTGTAATGTCCCCATTTTTTGGCCCTCTTGCATTGTAGTTGGCACTGACCTTTTGGGTGCATGTCAACCTTATCAGAGGGATGATTTGATGTTACCAGTGAGCTCAGATGGTCTAGAGGACCCATATGACACTTTCCGAGGTTATTTTCGGCTTTTGGTGTGTTCTCCAATATTCTTGGAGAGAGCGTCTATTTATAGTAAGTCACCCGATCGGGTCCGATTCTCTTTATTCATCATCGGTATCGCTCCAGTGCAGTCAGTTTACGATTTCGATGCTTTTCGACCGTTTCCGCAACTTGGGTGTTATATTGAGCTATATTTAATTATTTTGACTAAGGTTGCTATTTTAATTAAAATAATTTATTGGGCACCCTTGTATTATAGCTCGTTGGAAAGAGAACGGAAAGTTCTAAATGATGGGATGCGGATAAAGTGGGTTTTAATGCCGGAATAATTTAAATAATGGAATAAAGCACTTTTCGGGGACAAGGTTTATTTAATTAATAAAGTGATTTATTAATTGTGCTTTCTGGAAAGTTCGATGGAAAAAAAGTATTAAAGGCACTTGAGGGAGCTCATTTGGGATATGCTTATTCTAATTTCTGGAGGTGGATTTGGAGAGCTTTTTCGAAAGCAAAACCCTCGGACGAAACCCCGTGGGCAACTAGGTTCAGCAGTGAAATATTCTGCCCTAGTTGGTTTGTTGGAGAGATTGTTCGAATTTCTCACAGTGCGATTAACAGCAGGGATCTTCCCAAATTTGTGAAGTCTCATTTTGAAACAAATTTGCAGAATAACAGATATATTAGTCGTTTACCTCATCTACCGCGTGGAGAATATAAAATATTATAGTGGTCGCTTGGGTGTATAACACACCCGATATCGAGTCATTGTTGGGCGAGTAGCTGACTAAAGGTTGCGCGATGCATATTTAGTGTCGTCGTAGCATATTCCGACTCATTTTCTGTGTGTCGTGGACCTGAAAGGAGGTGACGTGGATTGCAAGCTTGTCATAGCCACCACCGCACGTCCCCTCAATCGTTCTTCACCCCATTTGTATTTAAACCGACCTATCTGTTGGTCGGATTAGCGCATGGTGTATATCAGGTCAGAATTTATGTTTAATATGAATATGCTTGTAACTCTGATGAATTAAATATTTAAATCTGGAATATGTTCCTTTATTGCTGTTGGTCTATTCGTTTGCTTTTATCCATGTATGCAACTCGAAACCCTCAAACAAAAATTAAAACAAATCAAATTGCAAACACATCGCATTCCAGTAATTGGAAAAGAAGAATTTAAGTACTATACATGCCAAGGATATTACAGTGGTATCAGAGCTTTCGAGCTTGCCAGCCTGTTGGGTTTCCAACTAAATACATTTGATTAATGAATCCGGAAGACGGGGAATACATTACTTACAGGCGCAGGAGACCGAGAGGTATATGTGTTTTGGATTCGGATTCAGAGGAAGGGGTAAATATGGATGACAGGGGACCACAGGAACCAAGTACCAATGAGATACTCAGTGATTTCGCTAGGGGACAGCGAGAGTTGCAGCAAACTCTCAATCAATAGATGGCTCTTATGTTGGCAAATAACAATAATAATGCCCAGCCAAATGGTGGTAAAGGTGGGAACAATCACAATAATAACCATAGGCCACATGAGAACCAAGGTAATAATGGTAATGGTGATGCTTCAGTGAACAACAGGGCTGTAAATCAAAATCATAGGGACAGGACAGCGAGCACAAGACCCTTGATGCCTACTTTCCCTCCTAGGATCATTCCACAGGATGAGGTAGAACCTATAGTTAATGAAATGCAAGACCAGTTTTTACAGGAGTGGAAGAATGCTAGTGCGGGCTTCCGAGCAAGTCTGTCTTTTCGGGATTATGTGGACATGAGAATGAGGCAACAACCTTACTTGGCTAATGAAGTGGAGGTGGAAGAAGAGAAATTCAAATCAGAAATTGTTGATGAAGAAAATGCCTTGCTACATAAGGTATGTAAGGCAGAGTCCCAAAATGTTTCCATTGAAGTGCATGAACCTACATATGTTGAGGATGTATTTAACGAAGATGGCAAAACAGCAGCCTACAAATTCAGAGCTATCCAATGAAATTGATGACACTAGTAGAAAGAATGCAAATGACAAAATTGTTGAAGAAGAGCATAATGAAGATGGGACAAGCTTTGAAGGAGAGGCACTTGAGACTTGGAGCAACATGAAGACACTGCTGAAAGGTATGGAAGAAACAATTGTTGGTAACTGGTGAAAATGAGGTGCAAACATTGTCTAAGTTGGATGATACCAAAAGATTTGTTGAAAATCTGATTCAAAAGACACGAAGAAATCAGTGTGAACAAACTGTTTCCCTTTTTGATTTGCAAAATATTAAGAGCACAATGTTTTAGGAAATTCTAAAGATTTTCCACCTGCAAGATAAAACACAATAACAGAGAATAGAAAACAGCAACACAAGTGACACAGAGATTTACGTGGAAACCTGCAATGTGCAGGAAAAACCACGAGGCAATGGCAACTTCTCTTCTTTATTATTTTCAATAAACTTTACATTCACGTCTTTCAACGTTTTCTCCAACCTCACATATGCAAGGGATCACATCCCTTTTATAGAGTAGAAAGAAGACCAAAACTGTTTGTTTCCTCTCTCGAAGGGAGCCTCCAAAAAACTGTTCGTTTCCGCTCCCAAGGATGGCGCCTGAACCTGTTCGTCTTCCGCGTTAGACGTCTATCCGGACGTCTACTTGCTTAGACGTTTGACCAAGATGTCTGGCAGCCCAGACGTCTGGTTTGTTGCCTAGACGTCTAGCAGCCCATACGTCTGGCCTGCTGTCTAGACGTCTGGCCTAGACGTCTAGCAGGTCTGCTTCCTAGATGTCTGGCCTAGACGTCTAGCAGCCCTGCTGCCTAAACGTCTGGCCTAGACGTCTAGCAGGTCTACTGCCTAAACGTCTGACCTAGACGTCTAGCAGGTCAGACGTCTGGCCTGTTGCCTAGACGTTTGACCCAAACGTCTAGCAGGTCAGACGTCTAGCGGCCTGCTTCCTATATCTGCTGCTTGTATATTGTCTTCACACCTAACATTCTCCCACTTGAAGTCAATATTGAGGAAGTCTTCTACCAAATATTTTCAGCCAGTGCCAATTGCCCAATGTTTCCCTTGTTACATTTTCAGCAAGCCCAGAGAAGTTCTGCACCACTCAAACTTCTCTACCTTGACCGGCTTTGTAAGAATATCTGCAGGATTCACTTCAGTGTCGATTTTTTGCAACAAGATCCTACCTTCTTCCACCACATTTCTTATAAAGAGGTGCTTGACATCAATGTGTTTCGTGCAATCATCGAATGTTGGATTCTTCACTAGCTGAATAGCACTTTGGCTATCACAATGTGTTTCGTGCGATCGTGGAATGTTGGATCTTTCTTCCTTTTATGTCCCTGTGTATCTTCATCCCTAAAATTTGGTTTGTTGCTCCTAAATCCTTCATTTCAAATGTCCTAGCCAACTAAGCCTTAAGTTCAAATATTTTCTTCATGCTGGGGGCCTGCAACCAGCATATCATCAACATACAACTGCAAAATAATAAAACTGCCATCATCAAACCTCTTATAGTATGCACAATGGTAAGCTTCACTCCCTCATCGAAACCTTGGCTCTTCATGAAGGTGTCAAATTTCCTGTACCACATCCTTAGCACCTGTTTCAACCCGTACATTGATTTCTTCAGTCCGCAAAGCAAATGCTCTTTGCCTCTTTCTTCATAGCCCTCAAGCTGATCCATATAAATCTTCTCCTCGATATCACCATGCAGGAAAGCAATATTTACATCAAGCTGCTCCAGGTTCTAAATCCCGTGCAACTACAAGTGCAAGTAGAACTCGATAGTAGTCATCTTCACAACTCGAGAGAAAATTTCATTAAAGTCAACACCTGACTTCTGCACATAACCCTTTGCCACCAAGTGAGCTTTATAGCGTTGCAACAACCCATCGTTGTTCTTCTTCACTTTGTACACCCACTTGTTTCCAACAGTCTTTCTTCCAAGTGGGAGATCCACAAGTTCCCAAGTTTTATTCTTGCGAAGTGCCTCGATTTCCTCCTCCATGGATTTCCTCCACTTTTTTGCATTCTCAGATTCTCTAGCTTCCTGAAATGAACTAGGTTCACCATCATCAGTTAACAAAGCAAAAGAGGACTGATACACATGAGAATACCTTTTCGGACAATTTTGTGGACGTGTAGATCTTCTAACCCAATGATCTGTCGATTGTGGCTCTTGGTCTTGTGACCGTTGTGGCTGCTCTACTTGTTGTTCTACTTGTTCTGCATGCTGATCAAAAACTTCAGCATGTTCATCTTCACTCAATTCTACTTCAACAGGTACAACATTAGGATTTTGTTGTACCTCCTTCCTTTGCATGGATTTTTCATCAACAATTACATCCCGGCTAATAATTACCTTGTGGGCAGTAGGATCCCACAGTCTATACCCCTTCACTATATCTCCATAGACGAGAACAACACATTTGCTTGACTTCGGGTCAAGCTTGGACCTTTTTTCTTTGGGTACATAGGCAAACGCATCATAGCCAAAGGTACGCAAATGAGAGTAATCAACTGGCTTACACCACCAAACCTCCTCCAGAATCTGTCCATCCAACGAAGCTGTAGGTGACTTGTTAATAAGATAAACAGTTGTATTAACAGCCTCTGCCCAAAACTTTTTCTCCAACATGGTTGCACTAAGCATGCTTCTTGCACATTCCATGATTGTGCGATTCATCCGCTCAGGCACACCATTTTGTTGTGGAGTGTATGGTATAGTCTTCTGGTGCTTAATACCTTCCTGCATACAAAATTTATCAAATTCCTTGAAGCAATATTCACCCCCATTATCTGACCTAAGACATAAAATCAAGTTGCCCAAACTCTTTTCTACCTGAGATTTGAACTCTTTAAATTTCTGCAAAGCTTTTGACTTCTTCAGAAAATACACCCACACTCTCCTAGAATAATCATCTATAAAAGTCAGAAAATAGATGGCGTCATTCAAGGACTGAGTGGGGACATGTCCAAATATATCCGAATGTATAAGTTGCAGAAAATCAGAACTCTTTCCAGGACTTGCAGTAAACCGAACCCTCTTCTCTTTACCAAAAATACAGTGCTCACATAAGTCTAAATTACAAGACTTAATCCCAGAAAGCATACCTCTGTCATGCAGAATTTTCAGGCCTTTTTCACTCATATGGCCTAGGCATTGATGCCATAGCATTACTGCATCCTGAACAGAAGTTGTTGTTGCATGATTTGTCACTGTATCACAGCATAAACGGTATAAGGTCCCATAAGATTCTCCCTTTGCTACTACAAGAGCTCCTTTGGTAATCTTGCAGTAGTTGTTACTGAAAGTGACAAAATACCCTAGCTTATCCATCATTTTGATTGAGAACAAATTCTTCCTCAAATCGGGCACATGTCGCACATCACATAACATCCTTTCTCTACCATCGTCCGACTCGATCCTTATATCCCCTCTTCCCACAATTTCTAAAGGGTCATCACCCAAATAGACCTTTCCTCCATAGTATGGCTAATATTTGTCAAACCAGTCTCTGTGGGGAGACATGTGGAAAGATGCACTTGAGTCCAAAACCCAGGTATACTGTTACTGATACAGAAGGCTTCAGAAGTTGCCGTCTCTCCTGAATCTATTGCACTGGCCTCAGCTGATGGCTGATTTTGCTTTTCACCATTCTTTAATTGCCAACAGTCCTTCTTGGAGTGTCCTGGCTTCCCACAATGCTAGCACTTCCCTTTCTGCTTACGTCCTTTAGACTTAGATCTGGATTGTTTTCTACTTTGTTTACTCCCCTCAAAGGATCGACCTCGCGCAGATAGGGCTTCATTGGTCGAGGGTTCCAGAGACGTTTTTAGCCTCAACTCTTCTGCCAACAAAGCGGCTACCACATCATCAAATTTGAGAGTTCCTAATGATGAATTACTGATGGTCATCACCATATGATCCCAAGTGTCCAGGAGGGAACAAAGTAGGGTGATAGCTCTATCTTCATCCTCCATCTTCACATTGACTAAAACCAGTTTACTGATAAGAGAATTAAAATCATTCAAATGATCTACCACGGATGAAGTTTCCTTCATCCTCAAGCTATAAAGTTGCTTTTTCAGAAAAACCTTATTTGTTGCTGATTTTGTTTCATACAACTTTTCAAGCTTTTGCCAAAGGGCATCCGCGGTATTCTCTTTAGCTACATTGAACAAGACTGAGTCCACTAGGCAGAGACGGATTGTAGAAACTGCCTTCCTGTCAAGCGTTGCCCACTCCTCATCTTTCATGCTGCTCGGTTTACTCGCGACCCCTTTCAAGGCTTGAGCTTGGTCATTCGGAACCAGCAAATCCTCCACCTTCATCTTCCATAGAGCGAAGTTCCTGTCATCAAATTTCTCAATCTCGAACTTGGTTACACCTCTTGTCATTGTTGCAGCTCCCACCCGCACAAAACCTTAGCTCTGATACCAGATGTTAGGAAATTCTACAGATTTTCCACCTACAAGAGAAAACACAATAACAAAGAATAAAAAACAGCAACACAAGTGACACAGAGATTTACGTGGAAACATGCAATGTGCAAGAAAAACCACGGGGCAATGGCAACTTCTCTTCTTTATTATTTTCAACAAACTTTACATTCACGTCTTTCAACGTTTTCTCCAACCTCACATATGCAAGGGATCACATTCCTTTTATAGAGCAAAGGGAAGACCAGAACTGTTCGTTTCCTCTCCCGACAGAGGCCTCCAAAAAACTGTTCGTTTTCGCTCCCAAGGATGGCGCCTGAACCTGTTCGTCTTCCGCGTTAGACGTCTATTTGAACATCTACTTGCGTAGACGTCTGACCAAGACGTCTGGTCTGCTGCCTAGACGTCTGGCCAAGATGTCTAGACGTCTGGCCTGCTGCCTAGACGTCTGGCCCAGACGTCTAGCAGGTCAGACGTCTAGTTGCTTGCTTCCTATATCTGTTGCCTGTATACTATCTTCACACCTACCACAATGGAGGAGTTGAAATAAGCATACTTGCACATGATCAGTGATAAGGATGTGGCTATCAAATTTACAGATGAGGTTTTCACTACATCCAAGCAAATGAGGGCAAAGGTTGAAGAACCTACCTATGAGCTTGAAGCAACCAAAAACTCATTGGACAACACCCAAATGGATCTTCAAGAAGCAAAAAATCAGCTTGCTTTGGTTGAAAAGTTCAAGGAACAAGAGAATGAAGAAAGGGCCAAGAAGATTGGGCAAGTGATCAAAGAGCTTGATAGCATACAGAAGGATTTTGACCTAGCACATTGTCCCAAGAAATTTGAAATTGAAAGTTTGGATCAACAGGAGGATTGGTCGGAGCTAGAAGATGAAAATAACTTTCAGTTTGTTAATAACCCACTATTTGAGATGGATGCTAAATTGTCTTTTGATAATCCACTCGTTGAGTTAAATGATGAGGTACCTCCTGATTTTGATAACACAAGTGAGATATGGGATCCAGGTGTGATGTGTAGTTATGAGGTGAAACCGGCTCAATGGCCTATCGGACCACTTGATGTTTTTATTCCTACCGTGGACCTCGGTGGATTGGATTCTCATGGGTTGACGGTTGACCTTGTTGGGTTACCACAAGGAAGAAAGTTCTATTACAGCCTACAGTTTGATGGAGTGGATACTATTGGTGTTGAATATACTAGCACCATCAAACGCATTCTTAATGGGGGCCACATGAAAATCAAAGTAGCGCAGCTTCAGCATGGTGAAGTTACTCTTTGGGATAGTATCTATGCACAATATCTTTCTCATGGGGTCTTGGTGTTTAGTGATGATGGAAGAAGCATCCCATAGGATGTAGTGGACCTAAAAGGTGAAGATAATGCTGCTGTTACCTCTTTACTCAGTCACCATATCAGCCAGTTCGAGCTTCTGCAAGTGGAATGGAGAGAGATTAGGAACATAACTTGGTGTTCTACCGAGTTGGTGACTTTTGGAGGGATAATTCTAGCCAAGGAAATAATCAGAAATTTCATTTTTGCCAAAGTTATTTAGTGTTGCAGCGATTGTTATTCTGTACAGGTGATGTATGCTGAAAAATCATACTTCAACAGCTGTGGATTTGAGCAACTTCAGTCCAATCAGCTCATTGACAGGGTCAGTTTTTGGTCCCAGATGGAGAGAACGACTGGACTGGCTAACCAGTTTCGGTGTTGGTTGAATTTTTGGGCTCCAGATAATTGTTATTGTTTATTTCCAGCCTATACTTATGTTTGGGACAGAAGATTAAATTTCAGTGACAGTTTTTATGTGGGAATGCAAGGTGTTGGAAATGAGAGAGCTAATGTTAACTTCCTTGAGTTTACTCCTATGGTGCCTCAGATTGGTTTTTTCGAAGAGCAATTCTCTGAGGAGTTGATGGAGTTTGTACAGTATTTGATTGCTCTTCTTACAGGTGGTTGTCAAGAGGTTACTTGTGCGGGTACCCAGCTGAAGCAATTGGACGTTCTAGCCCAACAGAGCAGTAATTGGTGGTTGGAGTTGGATGGTAGAGGGGATCCAGTCTTTGAAGATATTCTTCCAGCCACTCTCACGCTCATATATCCTGAGTATACAGGAATATTTCATTTTGATAGCTGCTGCCCCTACATCATGGTGTTGAGTTTGGTAACCTCAGTTTATGAGCTGGTTGACCTTGAGCATTTGCAAGTTATTTGGCGGCAGGTAGTGGGAGGATTTTCAGAGCTGGTGCAGTTTATTCTAGTTTCCACCTTGGTGAAGGAGGATTACTGCAATCTTTTCATGACATTTACATATATCTCTCTGAGGTGGCATTGATGATTGTAGTGGGTTGCATAAGTTGGTATGCTCGGAGTCATTTTTTTTACACTTGGGGATTAAATGATGATGACGTGTTTTCAGTTTGTGACAACGAAAGCATACCTAGGATAGATATTTAAAGATTCAACACAGCTCTCGTCTTCTGCATCAGCCACTTGTCAGGGACTAATCTGCATTATTGTGGGGATTCCACGATGAGGTTTGATGAGGGCCATGTTCTCCTGTTGTACAGATTGTTTTTCCTGTTTTCCAGGATTGTGTCAAGCAATGGAATCGCGGTTGTGGTTTTTTCTAAGATGCCTTGGCAGGAGACTTCTTCCAGTTTAGTTTCCAACCCTTACTGGCATTTCAGTTTGGGTTTTGAGGGGCACTACATTATGGGGTTACAGGAGAGGAGAATGCAGATCTGGCATGTCGGATTCTCAGTTGTAATCAGAGTGGCGCAGCGTCAGCGTGGTGGGGGTTTCCTGAAATTGATATGGGACCCTAGGATCACATGTAGTTGTAGTCCGGACCAATATGGTGATTCTGATGTTGTGCAGGTATTGCTTGAGGACAAGCAATCTTTGAGAAGGGAGGACTGTAATGTCCCCATTTTTTGGCCCTCTTGCATTGTAGTTGGCACTAACCTTCTGGGTGTGTGTCAACCTTATCAAAGAGATGATTTCATGTTACCAGTGAGCTCAGATGGTCTAGAGGACCTAGATGACACTTTCCGAGGTTATTTCTAGCTTCTGGTGTGTTCTCCAAGATTCTTGCAGAGAGCGTCTATTTATAGTAAGTCACCCAATCGGGTCCGATTCTCTTTATTAATCATCGGTATCGCTCCAGTGCTGTCATTTTACGATTCCGATGTTTTTCGACCGTTTTCACAACTTGGGTGTTATATTGAGCTATATTTGACTAAGGTTGTTATTTTAATTAAAATAATTAATTGGGCACCCTTGTATTATAGCTCGTTGGAAAGAGAATGGAAAGTTCTAAATGATGGGACGCGGATAAAGTGGGTTAATGCCGGAATAATTTAAATAATGGAATAAAGCACTTTTCAGGGACAAGGTTTATTTAATTAATAAAGTGATTTATTAATTGGAGAGCTTTTTCGAAAGCAAAACCCTCGAACGAAACCCTATGGACAACCAAGTTTGGCAGTGAAAGATTCTGCCCTAGTTGGTTTGTTGGAGAGATTGTTCGAATTTCTCACAGTACGATTAATAGCAGGGATCTTCCCAAATTTGTGAAGTCTCATTTTGAAACAAATTTGCAGAATAATAGATATATCAGCCATTTACCTCATCGACCGCTTGGAGAATATAAGATATTATAGCGGTCGCTTGGGTGTATAGCACACCCGATATTGAGTCATTGTTGGGCGAGTAGTTGACTAAAGGTTGCGCGATGCATATTTAGTGCCGCCGTAGCATATTCCAACTCATTTTCTGTGTGTCGTGGACCTGAAAGGAGGTGACGTCGATTGCATGCTTGTCATAGCCGTCGTCGCGCGGCCCCTCCATCGTTCTTCACCCCATTTGTATTTAAATCGACCTATCTGTTGGTCGTATTAGCGCATGGTGTATACGACCTATCAGGTCAGAATTTATGTTGAATATAAATATGCTTATAACTCTGATGAATTAAATATTTAAATCTGGAATATGCTCTTTTATTGCTTTTGGTCTATTTGTTTGCTTTTATCCATGTATGCAACTCGAAACCCTCAAACAAAAATTAAAACAAATCAAATTGCCAACACATCGCATTCCGGTAATTGAGAAAGAAAAATTGAAGTACTATACCCACCAAGGATATTACAATATTTAGGTATTCCTTTGTTTGATAAAGGAAAGAATGTAAAATTTGTGGGGGCAGAGCCATTGTGCAATTTTGGCAATGCCATTTGTGGGGGAACTTCGTACGTGAATGTAAAATTATTGCATGTCAAGACAAACTAGTGATATGTACACGGCTCGAAGAGTTGGAGAAGAGTCACAACCCTAGCTAGGAAGCAAAGGAGGTGAACTTGATGAACTATTCCAATTGAGGAGGTAAACTTGATTAAAATCAAGGCAACGGAGATTGCGCAAATAGTTGAGGTTGCGCAACGAAGATTGGGATTGTGCATGTGGTTGAAACTACGCAACTGGGTGGAATTGCACAGATGGTTGAAACTACGCAACTAGGTGGTATTGTGAAAGCATTGGATGAAGAAACTATGGTGGACAATGAAGTGCAACTCAATTCAAACTAGGAAGAACGATGAAGTACTATGTGCAAACGACAAAGTGAGTGACACAAACAATGAAATGACTGATGCAAATACTAAAAAGGAAATCATTTGAGAGGGTCGTCTAGGAGGGTCCTTTGGCCCCCCTGGCCATTTGGGATAGTCATCAAGCCTCCCAAACCTTTTTGAAGAGTCGTTTGGTCCCCCAGGCCATCTGGGACAGCCATGCCAACTAGGAGGGTGGGCGTTTTGGACTCTCCTTGGCCTTCTGGCCCCCAAAAAGACCTTAGGCCGTTAGGCCATCAACAAGTTGTTTGATTTGGTGAAAAGAGTCTCTTGGGCCAGTCGTCTAGATCTGGTCAATGAGTCCATCTAATCCAATTGTCTCAAGTTGGCCAACGAGGTGTCACCAAAGGTAACCTGTTAGGGCTGATTGTTCAAAGTATGTCGTCTAAGGGAAGCGTATGATGAGTGTCATCGAGGTTGTTGGAGTAGTGAATAAATATAGAACATTAGGTCAAGAAAAGGCCACTAAAATGCAGACGAGGAGAAATTCCATTCAGACAATGAGGGTTTGAATGAGTACATGCAAAGGGTGTTGCCCCTCAACCTCGCAAGGGGCACTACCACTTGAAACCCCACACAGGTAGGACAAGCATTGCCCGTCATTTTGGTAATGCAACTGATTGCACGAAGTGGTGCAAGCAATCAGCAGGGGATGTTTCATTGGCAACAATTTAAAGTAAAACCAAGAGGAAAGATATATCAAACAGACGAAATAAAGAGCGTGACAAGAATTCTAGTTTAGTGTTCAATGCTTCTATGTCTAGTGTTTAGTTCATGTGTCGTCGAGGACAACGATAAGAAGACAAGATAGATGTAGGCAGATGAACTAACATGTCCGAATGGGTGCCATGAAAGACTATATAAGTAGATGTGCAAATGTGTGCACACAAAGTGTTTCTAATAAGATTTCATGTAGGGGTGTGTGCACGAGGCAAAGTGTTTGTAATAATCTAATGTAATGGGGTATGTTTAGTTTTTTATATAAACAAGTAGTTTGGAGGTAGTTGGGTAGTTGTCAACCACCTATTGGTTCCATTATATTTATAAGTACACATCTATGTGAGATGCGAGAGAGTATAGGAGGGGATAGATGTAGGCAAATGAATGGACACATCAATGTGGGTGCCATGCAAGAGCGTATGAGTAGATGCACAAATGTCTTTGCACCATTTCTTTGTAATAAGATGTCATGTAGTGTCGTGTTTATGTGGCAAAGTGTTTGTAATAATCTAATGTAATGGGTTATTTTTAATATTTTATGAAACAGGTAGTGTGGAGGTAGTTGGGTAGTTGCCAACCGCATACTGGTCCCATTATATCTATAAGTACACATCTATGAGAGAAATACAAGAGGGAGTGTGTTTGTTGTTGTCACACAAAGTGTATTGTTTGGCAAAGGGTTGCTTGTTGGTAGATTGTTCGTCAAAGTATGATGTATTGCAGATGGTGGTTGTGTAGGATACATGTGTGCACAGTGTCTCTGTAAGTTATTCCCATTGTGTATTTTGTTTATATAAGTGGTAATGGAATTTTATTCTAATGTGTTATATTCCATTTCTACATGTCCAAGTTTGAAATCGTATCATTGCCTCTTGCAGAATGTTTACAGGCATGGTGTTCATCACGGGAAGTCTCAAGTGGAGAAAAATAGGTGCTAGCCTCTTGATTATAGGATTTGAATAAACATACAACAGTCATATGTAACAATGGCATTAACGCAGGATCTCCATTGATCTAAGCTAAAATGGAAATGTCCAAAAGTTGGGTTCATCAAAATTAATTTTGGTGGTACTTCTAAAAGAAATCTAGGGAAAGCTAGCACAAATGGTGCTTTCTGGAACAATAAAGGCAAAATTCTCCTCACCTCCTCAGAATCTTATGGAAATCCAACAAAAAACAATTCAGAGGCTAGGGCACTTCTTATAGAGAACAAGATTACCATTAAAAATTTATTGAGATATATTTCAATCAAGAGGGATTCACCAATTATTATTAATGCTATCAAGAAAATTGGATGTGGAGATTGAAAACAATAGTATTATTTTTTATGTCCATCAATTATTAATGGAGGCATTATCTTGGAAACAGCATATCTATAGAGAAGGAAACAAGGTAGTAGATAATTTAGCCAATCGTGGCATTGATCTTCATCTTGGTAAAATACAAATATTAATTGGCTAAGGGAGATTTTCTCTCTTAATGAAAATGATATCAAGGAGTTGATAGAGCAAACATTTTAGTTAGAGGATTATGAAGAATTTCTTTGCTAAAAATACAACCTGGCTATGGTCTAACTGACCTAATTGCAAATGCAATGTTTTCATATTTGATGGGAGTGGCCCCCAATAGAAGCCACATGTAGCTTTTTTTTTTTTAAAGAAAAGAAACAAAAGAAAAGGATGGTTTATGTGCAAGGCTACTTCGCGAAGGATTAGGGCAGTTTGTTTTTTTTCTGAAAAAAAAGTCTCATCTTTGAGGAGCCATATCTTCATGAAGGGTTGTCTGATTCAGTTGATTCTTGGACCAATTTGTGCGGAAATTGAAGAGCTTTAAAATGAGTGGTCATATGAAGGAATCTGAGCAATATTGAGGAAGAAACGACCTTGTGAAGTTAGCCATCCGAAACAAGGGCAATGACGATTTTTCGAGTCACAAAACAAAATCGCAAATATTTGTCAGCCAGGGTTCGGATGGTGGGAGCAATGGAGGGCTAGGGCTTCAGTGAGTCAGGACATTATGTCTAGGCAAAGAATTTTTCAGCAAAGTTTCTTTTTCCCTTCTTTATCTTAGAAATTTTGCATGTAAATTATTATAAATTTTTATCAAATATTATATTTGCTATAGGATATTCTGGTAAATTTTGATAGATTTTGAGTTTTAGTTTCCTTCCTATGGACCAATTTATAGCTAAATCCTTAGAATCATCTTTAGTAGTAGAGGTTAGTGAGCACACCATAGAGGATCGATCCTTGTGCTCAAAGATAGGGCGGTTTTTGGTAAATCTAATGGGTATGGATTGATAGGAGTTGGAAGTCTCTATGAGTGATTCTATCCTTTCTTCCCAAAGGTTTCTTCCTAGCCATTTTCTGTTCTAGGGAAGAAAGAGATAGAATCCTAAAAGGGGGTCCTTGGTTTATGGGAAAAGCATGACTCTTCCTTACCCACTGGTATGAAGGCTTTTCACTTGAAAATGTAAATCTATCCCTAGTACCAGTTTGGGTTAGGATGTATGGGTTGCCCATTGAATTTTGGGATATGGATACCTTCAAGGCAATAGGAAACACTTTGGGAGAATTCATTGAGATTTCAAAAACTACAAAAGATGGAGTCTTGGCTATTTATGCTCGGATATTGGTCATGATTGATATAAGCAAAGCTTTACCAGAATCAATAATTCTTGAGTATGGGGATAAGATGTCGACCCAAACCATAGATTATGAAAACATATCTTTTAGATGTAGATGTCATGAGATGGGGCATATTGAGAGATCATGCCCTAAGAAGAGTCCAACAAAATCATATATAGAAACCACAAGAGAAACTTACAAATGGATATAGATGAGGATGGTTTTCAACTTCCAAAAAATAGATTTAGAAAAATGAAAGCAATTAAAAAATGGAGACCAGTAAGGAAAGATATTGGAAGAAATACCAACTTTTTTGAGGCTTTAGCATATGAAGAAAAAATAGATCAAAGCTTAGAGGACACAGTACAACAAGTTAGGTATATTAACAAGGAACCGTCTATTCAGT
Organism: Wollemia nobilis; assembly: GCA_028583015.1. Taxonomy (NCBI): domain Eukaryota; kingdom Viridiplantae; phylum Streptophyta; class Pinopsida; order Araucariales; family Araucariaceae; genus Wollemia; species Wollemia nobilis. Next base: position 21,799,417 of record JAQPPZ010000521.1, read on the forward strand.
ATGATCCTAATTTAGGGATAAACATTCTCAATGAACATAAGGAATGTGTCTCATCAGATTTTGAAGACTATCTTGAAGTACCATGAACCATTCAAGAGAAAAAAATGGGTAAAGAAAATGCAGTCTTGGATGTTAATACCTCTACCATTAATAAGGAAATACCAAAAAATGAGCAGGACAAGTTAAAAGCTTTTGTAGTCGAGCCAAGAGAAGATAAATTTGATCCAAGGAGGAATAGAATAATAAGACCTACTCCTAAGACAGGCAAGGTAAAAAGAGGAGAACCCTCAAATTATCAAGCGAGATCCAAGGAGCAAGAGCAAACATAGAGAAAGGAACACAAACTAAGTTGGTTGAACTTCTCTTTACCAAACAACAAAATGATATTGGTAATTCGCAGGCAAGGCCTATAGCCCCTAATGAGACATGATTATCATCTCATGGAATATAAGGGATGTTAATGCCCCCTCAAAGCAAAGGTATATAGCCCCTAATGAGACATGATTAACATCTCATGGAATACAAGGGATGTTAAGGGACTCCTATTTAAGCAATAGGCCTGATATTCTTTGTATCCAAGAAACTAAAATGACAAACGAAAAAGTTTCCAAAACTATGAAAGCAATATGGGCGAGATGTGGATGGGATGCTATGGATTCTGAAGGAGTGGTAGGGGGAATTCTAACTTGTTGGAATCCTATTAGAACCTCATGTGTAACCATTCATAAAACTAGGCATTGGATTGCCTCTTTAGTCACATGCTACTTTGCAGATATTCATTTCATCCTTATCAATGTCTATGGACCTACAACTCAATTAGACATATTAGAAGTTTGGAGTGGGATTGAAGCCTTTATGAGAAGTAAAGACCAAGAAACCCAATTCATGATTATAGGAGATTTTAATGCCATAACAAAGCTAGATGAAAAATTTGAAGGAATTAAGAAAATAACCCAAAGTATGAGAGATTTCTCAACTTTTATTCAAAACAATAATCTATGGGAGGTTGAGTTTGAAGAAGACAACTATACATGGACCAACAACAGGAGAGGCCAAAACCTAATAGCAGAAAAATTAGACAGATGCATACTCTCATATCATTGGCTAGATGAAGGGACTTGTGCTAAAATTAATACCTTGACAAAGATTGGTTCAGATCACTGGCCAATAAGAGTTAAAATGGTGGTAAGTGAATTCAAAAAAATATCATATTTTAAATATGAGCATATGTGGGAAGACCATCCTCAATTTTTTGATATGATAGCACAAACATGGAATTCTTCAAGAAAATGTGGGATGTATACACTTCCAAAACAAATTAAATCAATGACATCTAGATTAAAAGAATGGAACAAGAACACTTCTGGAAACATTTTTGAAAAGAAAGAAGAACTAAAAGATAAACTTTCAAAATTCCAAAAATGTGATCATAATAATCCAAGCTCGAAGGAAAGGGAATTGCTTAAATAAAGGGAAATTTTGGAGATTAAAATAAAGATAGACATGGTTAAAAGGAGATAAAAATACAAAGTTTTTTCATAATATGGCTATAGGACAAAGATCAGCTTCTAGAATTAGTAGAATTAAATCAATAGAAGGGGTTTGGATTGAAGACCAAAGTGAAATCAGAAAGGAGGCAAGGTCTTTTTATCATAATATTCTAGGATCGGAGGAGTTTGAAGTTCTTAATGATAAACTTCTTGAAGAGGTACCTTCAGTTATAACAGATGAAAACACTAGGAAACTGATGGAACCTATTACTTTAGAAGAAGTTCATTTAGATCTTTTCTCTTTTAATAAGGATAAATCCCCAGGTCCGGATGGGCTCTCTACAGCATTCTATCAACATAATTGGGAAATAGTGAAGGATTATTTATTGGTGGCAGTGGAACAATCTAGGGTAAAAAAATACATACCTTATAAAATAAATGCAACATATCTTACCCTAATTCCAAAAGAGAAGGATGCAGAATTATTTGATTCATTTAGACCCATAGGCCTATGTAATATAGCATATAAGAGTATCTCCAAAGTGATGGTGAATCGGTTAAGACCAATGTTAGACAAAATTATTTCAGAAGAGCAAGGAGGATTTGTGAAAGGGAGAAAGATTCTAGATGGGATCATAGTAGCTCATGAAGTTATGCATTCAACAACTTCAAGAAAAGAGAAAGCAATGATCTTAAAACTTGATATGAGTAAAGCCTATGATAGGGTTAAATGGGATTTTCTTTTTGCAGTATTAGAAAAGTTTGAATTTGGGAAGAAATGGGTTAGATGGATTAAAGCTTGTGTCTCTACAATTTTATATTCAGTGTTGGTCAATGGGTTAGTAACAGAATCATTTAAAGCCAAGAGAGGTCTTAGACAAGGAGATCCTCTATCACCATATTTGTTCATTATTATGGCAAATATTTTGGGTAGGAACTTGAAGAAAGCTAACAAAGATGGGCTTATAAGTGGACTTAAGGCTAGTAATAACATTGACAACATCATCCATCAACAGTTTGTAGATGATACAACCCTTTTGGGAGGGTAAGGATAATCGACGTCAGAGCTTTGAATAACTTATTAAAGGAATACGAAAGAGCTTCAGGGCAAAAAGTTAATAGGACAAAATCCAAAATTTACTTCCTAAACACCTCAGCTAAAATCAAAGCAGGGATATGCCCTTATTTGAGGGGAGAATGAGGATAGAATTATGGAATCCAGTTATAAGTAAAGTTCAGAATAAATTGTCGGTATAGAAAGGTAGATGGTTATCGTTAGCAGGAAGAGTGCAACTAATTAAATCAATCTTACAGGCCATTCCAACATATTATATGTCCTTGTATACTATGCCAAAATCGATAGAAAAAAATGTATATTATGCAGTCATATTTGCGGTCAATATTACATGATAAAAGGAAATTTCCTTTAGTGAAATGGAGCAAGGTGTGTGATGATAAATCTAGGGGGGGTCTCGGTTTAAGAGTTTCTATGGATGCAAACTTAGCTGTTAGGGGAAAAGTAATTGTACAAAGAGAGTCAAATACAATGGGCAAGAATTCTTCTAAGTAAGTATGTTGAGCCCAATGACCCAAGCTTAATATTTACTGCATTCTCTTTACCAAATGGTTCTGCACTATGGAACGGTTTAAAAAAATCAATTGATCTAGTGATTAAAATGTTAAGATGGGTGGTGGGAACTAGAGAAAATATGTTTATTTTGATGGATACTTGGTGTGATAAAAAACCACTCAATCTAGATCCAATTGTGAAACCATGGATGAGATTACTTCAAGAGAAATATGGTGAAAGGGTTTCAAACATTTTGTACAAAGATCAGGAAGGAAGATAAAAATAGAAAGAACATTTTTTTATAAATATACAAGACATTGATGCTAGGAGGCAATCGAGTAGAAAGATAACAACAATGATTATTCCAAGGGGAGCCAAGGATAAGTTAATTTGGGAGTTAAATAGCTTAAGAGAACACACAACGGGAAATGGATATAATGTAAAGCACCAACAAATAGGAATATCACAAGAATATGGAGAAATATTTGGGATAGCCCAAGCATTCCTAAAGTCAAAATGTTTGTTTGGCTAGTAGGTCATAGAAGAATTTTATCCTAGGATAACCTTATGAAAAGGGGTTTTCATGGCCCCTCACAATGTGTTGTTTGTAAAAAGGAGGAGAGTATAGACCATCTCTTGGGACACTGCTCAATAGTCTAGAAACTATGGCAATGGATTCTTAATATGTTTGGCAAATGCATGGTGATGAATGGCAGAATTGAAGAATGGTTAAAGCAATGGCAGAGCACTTTTAAAAGTGAGACTTTACAGACAATTTGGGATATGTCAAAAGATACAATACTTTAGACTGTATGGCTAGAAAGGAATAGAAGAATATTTAAAGGAAAGGAAAGCAATTTAGAGGTAATGAAAAGGAACATTTGTTTAGCCATAGAGGAGTCTAAACCAACCCTATCAACTCACCCAATCCCTAATTTGGAAGCAGAGAGCCTTGATAGATGGAGTCAAGTCATCAAATGGAATTGTGATGTTGGGTACAAAAGAAACAAAAAGAAGACAAATAATATAAAGTGGAAACCACGAGATATGGAGTTGGTCAAATTGAATTTCGATGGAGCCTCTAAAGGAAATCTAGGACCAGCAGGAGGAGGAGGAGGAATAATTAGAAATAATAGAGGAGAGATTTTGTCTCATTACGCTTTCAATAGTGGATTTAAGACAAATAATGAAGTTGAAGCTTGGGCGGCTTTGAAAGGGTTAAAAATTTGCAAACAAATGAAATGGAACAGAGTATAGATGGTAGGTGATTCACTCAGTAATAAATGCAATTTTGAGGAAAGCAAAGGCTCCATGGAACATACAAGAGATAATTGTGGAAATTCAAGACCTTGCTATAGAGTTTGAAGAAATCAGGTTTACACATACGTTAAGGGAAGGAAACAAATGTGCAGATAGGCTAGCCAATAGAGGGGTTTTAATTGAGGATTGTGAAGTTAAATTCTTTTCTCCATGGTTAGAGGAAGTAGTAAGTTTAGAGAAAGCTGACAAGAAAATGTTGACTGCCTGATTCAAATAATGATTAAGATTTACTTTAATATTTTCCATTGGTAATATTTGCTTTATTTTATAACATTAATGTGCTTTCATATAAACTATTTATTATAATTTTTGTGGTTGCACTTGTGCTTCAGGAAGGAAACTAGCAATCCAGATCTGGTAAAGCGGACTATGATAGTGCAATGTTTTGGAAATATTACTCTACTAAGATGCAATGCATAGATAGTAGAGGTGAAGTTTTGGTATTGTGAAGGCTGTTGTAGGAAAATATCAAGAAGGATGCTGAATTCTGGAATATTTGTATTCACACAGAAAATTGAAAAAGATCCAGAAAATGAAAATCAAGAATTCAAACATTTAATGTAAATTGATGTAGGTTTTTAGCTATAGCAACTCAATTGAGATGAGAATTGAATCTGTTTGTAAACTCTTAAGCTCTAAAGAAGAGAGTTGTGATTTGTCAAGGGCGGGGGATCGAGTACAACCCCTTGTTCTCTAGCATAAAAAAAAAAGGATGGTTTCAAATTTCAATAATGCATAATTCACCATGGGCATTCTCTGTCTAGCTTCTCCTGGATTTTGACAATGATAATTAGACTATACATTCCCTCCATTGACTGATCATTCATACATTTCCTTGATAACAAAACTCTCATAACAAGTCACAGCTATGACCCCATCCACAACATTGAAATACAACAGTGCTTTCTGGAAACTTGATCAATCATATATGTATATGATATACATAAGAAAGCTTTATGGTTATAGCTAGGCCTCCACACAGGGCACTTGACTTGTAGAAAAACTATTAACGTATCTTTCACCTGACAATGTTATTATAACATTTCTTATGCTGGGAGATAAATATAACTAAAAAATAAAAATGCAACCTAAAGCCTCGTTTGTTCTTTAACCAAAACCAAGAAAAGTAACATACCACAGATGATTCTGGAATCTTCTGCAGTCGGAGCGTAACTTCTGTTATTACACCTAGGGTCCCTTCACTTCCGATAATTAACCTTGTTAAATCATATCTGGAACAAACATATCAAAGGAATATCATATGTGAGAAAAGGAACGGATAGCAAGCACAACTAATAAAAGTATACTGTGGGATTGTTTTAACCATTCACTTCTGAGGCACGCTTGAATAAAATCTTGTGGAATAATAGGGTAAAATATGTTCTCTTAATTAAATAAATCTTATATACCTTTGCACACTCATAAGCCTTTGATACACAATCGTATTGTGTCTCTAATTTTAATAAACCACCCAAAGAAATCTAACATGTATCAAGGTACAGTAGAATCTCAAACGATGCATATGGTTTGTTGAAATACCATGGTAATGGGATCATGATGTAATACAAATGGGGCCTCTTTCAATCTCACATAACCAATTGAGGGGGAAAATAACAATTAAAAGGGAATCCAAGGTATTGTGGAGCATAACTAAATGGGATGCAATCATATGACCAGAGTTCAAGTTGCAACATTATAATGGATCCCCCCCCACTTCATTGATAAAGCGACCTGTGGTAGTAAGGGTTTTTATAATGCCATGAAATGTGATTCATTGGAATAAATGGTATCTTCCACAAAATTTAGGGGACAGGGATGGCGAGGGATGGCTGAACGCTTTTTCAGGATGGCAGGATGCATCTCCAAGGCGGCCCCCAAAGCTCGAGATACATGCCCATGAAACATAGAATAGATGTAAAGCAGCTGAGGCCTGTTTTAACCTCATATTAGCAATTGAAAAAAATTAAAATTAAAAGGCTTTGTATGAAGAAATCCCAATTAGAATCAAGAATTGTTGAAGACAAACTTCAACAAATGGGGCTTTAAACATTAAAAGCATCTTTATAATGTATTAATGTGTTATGCTATTGATAATAAATGGCACTTTATTATTTTAAGGATATTAAAATTCTTTCAAACACAAGGGTCTTTTATTATAAAGTAAAAAAAAAAAACAAAATTTGACACTACTGAAAGAAGCATGCTAGTGAAATTCCCCTTCACAAGTACACTTGGTAAAGCAGAGTCCCAGTCACTAGTTGCTTTGTATAAAGTTCACTTTTTGTAAACATAAAAAGTGGGGCATTTGTTTATGCTTTGTACCTGCCAACCTTAAATTTAAAACAGGATAGCTTAATAATTTCCTTGGTGAAATTGCAAACAAACGTGGTGACTGTTAGATGAATAAAATAACTTGAATCAAAAAACCAACAATATTCCAGCTACTCGACCTTTACATCAAAACAAACTCATTAAACCTCAAGATTGTTCGGCACAATCGAGATAAAGAAGTGATCAACCTCCACAAACTTCACTCCCAGAATGCAACCAATAATTGATCAAACCAATTTACTAGACAAAGATAACATGTCTGAAGTCCTCAATTCTCCAAAGTGCTCATAGTCTAGAACCACCAACATGTGATTTGATATTTTTTTGTTTTATACCAAAAATTTCCAACATACATACATAGTGTGAGTTCTTGGCTTTCCTGACTGGATTCTCTTGACTTACAAAAAATTTGGTCCTTGTACATTTTAAAATAAGGGGAAAAGATCAGTTCAAGTTCTTGGCTTTTCCAAATGCACAGCAACTCCTAAAAGCATAGTTTTCATATTCTTCTCAAAGCATGCAGATGTAGTATCCATATCTTTCTTGCCAATTAGCAATGAATCTATTGAAGCCTCATATGCCTGTCATGTGAGCATCCTCTTGGAACATGTTCATTATATTTCCTCGCTCCAAGCCTCAAGGGATGGAACTTCTTTTCTCAAACTTCCAAAAAGGTAAATTTCTCACATGTGAGATGTACTGCTGTACTACCAGATGAATCATTTCTTCATATATTTCATAACAGACATTGTTCTGTTGAATCTGCTTTAACAATGATTATTAGCACAACCTTTTGCTTATAACTTATCCATTAACAGTTTTCTTTAATAGCTCACCACTTGTCCAGATAGACTGTCCCAAATTACAAACCCGTACTGGAAGCATGACAAAGAGGTCTATTCTGTAAAAGCATTCATACTAGTAATTTGGTAATTTAAAGTTGTACATACCCAGCAGCACTTTTGCGTGCACGAGAAGCTGTCTTGACGACATCCCCATTTGCTAGAACCACCTGTCAATATTGCAGCAATTCTAAGCTATTACAAGTGGTTCTAAACAACAACTAGAAAGAAAAGCTTTAGGACTATAGAAAAACCAACCTCTAGATTAATGACATTGTCACGCATGGTCCCATATCTGCAATACAGGAGATATTTGAGATATGTTACCAAAACTGCAGCCATGACATAGTTTCACCCTTGCTATTGGCCTTGGAAATTCACTACTATATTACTATCAGGGCAAAGTTATCATTTCCAACAACATCAAAAGAATTCACTCACAAAGTTTGAAATATTATGTATTTATAATAACTGTAATGTCCCAAAAATAAATATTTTTTGTAAATGTCTCCTACACTTAATTATAAAAGTGAAAAAGGGGTTCATGTGACTAGGAGACATAACTTAAGTTGTGTTTATTTATGTTTTATGTTTTTATGTTGTAATAAGGCACTTTAAGTGATTTTAGGGTTGGGAGATGTCAACTCCAAATTAGAACCTCACCCTATATAAGGGAGTGAGACGTCCCATTTTGGGCATGTTATGTTGATATCAGAATTGAATATTGAAACCCTAGAGGTTCTATGAGTTGAGATTGCAGGTCTTGCTCATTCCCATAGTGCATTGGAGGTGCATGGTTGGGGTCTTGGCAATATCATTACAGGTGTTATTGCCCTAAAATATCAAAAATACAAAAAGAGGCATCTGTGAGGAGTTCGTGGCATTTTTGGGAGCATTTGTGTCATGTGTTTCAGATCTGTTGGCAGCCCCAAACCCTACGCTTGTATTTGGGGTCATTTTTTGAGGAGTTTTTGCATCTGTTCAGCCTTGGGGTTAGTTTGTCCCACTTGTGGGAGTTTGTATCTGCATTTTGAGTTCCTTGAGGATCCATTTGTCCATTCCAGCTGTTGTATTGGTTTGGCAATATTTAATATATGATACTGGCTGATTTCTCCTCATACTTGTGTTATTTTATGAGCAATTTCTGAGTTATTTCCTTGCTGTACTTAATTTCTGCATTTTCGTAGTAAGGGTTTGCTGTTTCTAAAAAAGGGACATTACAATAACAGTACACTGAGAAGATTGCCAGTTAGCAATATTGTATAAGAAAATACCTTACTGCAAGAGAGCCAGAGCAACGTGTTGCACACATTCCTCCAATTGTAGCTCCAGGTCCTGTTTGAAGCACAATAACATACGATTAATCTGGAAACCTTGATCCAAAATTCAGATGAAGCTACTTTAAGTTTTCACATGCAATGAAGACTGCGTGGCATAAAACATAGTAACAATAGGTTATAAAATAAAAATGGTAATTTCAAGAAGTTGCAAAGGCAGAGTTAAAAAGTTGAAAGCAGAAATTGCACATCTAAAACATTAGCAGTAAACCAAATATAAAATTAAACAATCACTCTGTAATGTTCTTGCTTAAGACTGCTTAGAAATATAAACATCTGATTAAGGTGTATTTTAAGCTGACCAGCCCTTGAGTCTAAAGGAACGTGTGAGTAGTGGAGGTGAATTTTAAGTCACTTTGATGAAGGTTCAGAATGTATTCAAGAGATCCTCAAAAGATTGTTGAATTGCAAACATATGATTATAAATTCACTGATATAAGGCTCTACGCAAGCAGATAGATTACCATAGAAATTAAGTCAGATTAAAAAAAAGGTGTTAGTATAACAAATTCTAATGCTTCATTTTCAACCAGCTAATATTACTTTGAGGATTAAGAATAAGTTATAATAAATCCCACTAAATCTCTGTGATGCCCTGTATCTAATCTTTTGTTTCTTTTTTTAACACTAGAATTATGCCAGAAAGAAAAGAACAATGTACCACACCATTGTGACTAACAAAATAAACCGTACAATAACCTCACTGTATTTTATTGATAATACCTGCTGGAGTACATTAATAGAGTAATAATAATATGGAACTAACTAGAAGTAAAGCACTTGGTAGAAGATCTTTTCCAAAATCAGAACTGATGCTGCTGTATAATGCTGCTACAGCTGCCCCTCAAATCAGTCTACCTGTAGAAAAGAGAATGTTTTCAGCTGAATGCAATCCCTAGATAAGATTACCCACAAGAAACCAGAAGGGTTCTATCCTTTGATCTCTGGATCCAAGGGTTTTCGTCCCTGAATCAATAGATGAGTGCTGCCTGGAGTAGCCACCATCTCTAGGTCTGCAAATTGTGATATAAGAACGAATCTCTAAAAGGTTGGGCTGCCTCTATTTATTCATTGACATGCTCCAAACCCTAGGCGCCTAGCTCAAGTGTCAATATAAATGAATAGAGATTAGTTTTACTTGATATGACACTAATATCACTTAGGAAATGTCAAATTTAATGTTAATAATCAATGCCACATAACATGGCGCTAGTGTAATAACATTAAATTGCCTAAGTAGCCAATAAACCCTGACCCCTCATCAGTAAATCAATCATAGCTACAGAACCACTCGCTCGAAAGACCTGAAATAAAGCATTATGAACAGCTGACTCACACGGAAATCCAACGACAGGCTGCATGACATGGTCCTATCCCTGGAAGCCCTCCAAAAGCCCCTACGAAAAAGGAACAAGTTTTCCCCAAGGCGCTTATAATGAACATGTACACTTAAGAGTCTCCAAGGGCATAAGCAATGTCAACAGTAGAAAGGTTCCCTTAGGGTAAATTCCCCATGAAGAAACTAATGGTGAGAGTCCCGCCTCTAACTGAATTCCTAAAATTTAGGAAATGCTCCTAAAATATAGGAAATGGTCCAAAACTCATAAAAATATCAGGGACAAATAAATGAAACCAATTCTCACCAATATATACTTCTCTAGCAATCTCCCCTCCACCACCGAGAAGTATAGAAATGGGCTTGTAGTCCGACACATGCTGACTCGGTGAAAAGGGGGCATTACAATCTCGATTTTGTTGCATAATAGCAAGTCTATTTACAAACTATTGTTGTGTGTGTGTGTGTGTGTGTGTGTGTGTGTGTGTGAGAGAGAGAGAGAGAGAGACAGAGGGTCATTGCCAAGGTCCCTAAATTGAGATTTGATTAATTACCCATCTCCAAAAGTGTAACGTTATCAGTTGTAACATTTTAAAACTCTTGTTACAAAAAATTGTCTTGTGTTATTATAATAAACAATATCAGCACAAAGTCCCAACATTTGGAGAGCATTGTTTTCCTTTCTTAACCAGGCCAAAAATGTCCCAACATCAGTAGATGCAAAACGTTATCTAGGACAATTGACCTTACCACAACCTGAGTTGCTAAGTGATCTCAGAAATTTCAAGGATCTCTCTTACAATTTACTTATTTTCAAATGTCTTGAAGGTATGGTTTACATGTTAACTTCCATGTAAAGGATAAACATCAGACTTCCTTTTCCCTGTAGATGGCATTTTGGTGGTTGATAGTGACAGCATTCTCAAGGCAAAGCCCTGTATCCGCAACCAAATGACAATCTTCCTTCTGTAGCCACCACCCTCCCTGCCAATTCTGGTTCACTCCAAAACATCTTCGAAAACTCGTGACAAGGCCACAAAAGCCCAAATCACCTTCTGCAAGCAATGGCCTAGACTACGTGGGACTACCATCACAGTCACTGGGGCAACCACAAGAGGAAAGAAAGTCACTTTGGCTGGTGTAATGACTTCTAGGACCCTTTAGACACTTCTGCTCCACTCATTCAAGTGTTCCCCATGTGTAATGTCATCCTTCAATGGTACAGGGACTATATAGATGTGAAAGGCAATAGCGCTGGTCATGTAAGTGGCATTCCAGAGGCAAGGAATGACGGCAAGTAGCAAAGGGGGAATGTCCCTGTCCACATGGATGGCCTAATTTTTCCTTCATCTCCTTGTTGCGAGTGTTTTCTACCATGGAACAACACCTTGACACTAGTTGACAGCCCCTTAATGGTGTGTGACGGCCTCTAATCAAGCTCAAATGCTGGCTCCCCCACTTTAAGGTGATGATGGCCTTCTCAAATAAGTCGACATCCTCTTGATATTTCCTTTCTCCTAGCTGCAAGGATTTGAGAGCTTAGACGACTCCCCATGTCAGGTGTTGACATGAATGAGAAGAGGGACCGCCTTCATACAATGAGGGATGGCCTTTTTAAAGTGAAGGATGACCTTCAAAAGGAATGTGATGGCATTGGCTCAATAAAATTTCACTTGCAAAAAGGATGGTTGTGTCTTAGGATTAATGTTTTCTCCACAAGTTGAAGACTCCTTCGGTGGCTTCTTCTTACATGTGCATTGCATAGACAGCCCTCATGATGATGACAATATTTCCAACAAAACGGATGGCCTTCACATTGTGGGTGATGGCATGCAAAGTAATAGGGACCATAGTTACGAAAATCGGCAAAAAATCGCAAAAAATCGCGAGTTAATCGCGAGTCATTCGCGAAACGAGTGACTCGGCAACTTATCGCGAGTCCGGCGATTTTTTTTTGAAAATATTTTTTTTTTTTTTTTTCAAGCTGTGGCCAGTTTAGGGTTTTCTATGCAAGCCCATTTTTCAGCTGTTAATGTTTGAACTTCGAAGTTTAAAGTTTAAACCCTAAATCTGAAACCCTAGTTTAGGGTTTTGGGTTTTTTTTCTTTTTCTTTTTTTAAGTAAATATTGCTGCCTGATAACTATGTATGCAAGCCCATTTTTCAACTGTTAATGTTTGAAACTTTGAAGTTTAAACCCTAAACCCTAGGCTAGGCCCTAGGGTTTTTTTTTTTCCTCCTCTTTTAAAGTAAATAAGTAAATATTGCTGCCTGGTAACTATGTATGCAAGCCCAATTTTCAGCTGTTAGTATTTGAATTTGAAACTTTAAACTTTGAACTTGAAGTTTAAACCTTTTGGGTTTAGGGTTTTTTTTCCTCCTCTTTTTAAGTAAATATTGCTGCCTGATAACTATGTATGCAGGCCCATTTTTCAGCTGTCAATGTTTCAATTTTAAACCCTAAACCCTAGCCTTTTGGTTTAGGGTTTAGGTTTTTTTTCCTTTTTTTCAAGTGATTGTAACTTTGTTGTTACTTGTTTCCATGTGCAGGCATATAAAAAATAAAACCTTTTTTTCCTTCTTGTTACTTGTAAATTTGTACCTTACATATTATAACCAATACAGGATGTGTTTTGTCACTTTCAAGTGTACTTAAAGCTTGAGCCTTGTATGATGTCTTGAGTCTCTTGACTTGAATTGTTGCTTTTATTGCAATATTTGATTTGCATAATGTTAATTCATTGTAATATGCATGAAAAATTTAAAAAAAAAATCGTTTTCTTCGGGTTTTTTTTCCCCGATTTTTTGCCGATCCCAATTTTTTGCCGATTTTTTCCCCAGCCGATTTACTACCCGATTCCGATTTTCTCTACTATGATAGGGACGGCCCTATTCAAATGGACAACCTAGAACTAGGGAGTCACAACCTTCACGTGTATTCACTTTCTTGGGAAAGGTGGCAGACATCACAGTTCCTTCATTGGCTTCCTGGGAGTGAGGTACCATGATCCCAGTGCTTTCAAATGTTTATGCCAATGGACATACACACAAAAATCAAATCCTTTACTTTTTACAAAGTGGTGTCACACACCTGCATGCAACAACCTACATAAATCATCTATCATACTATAGACTATATCCATCAAAATGCTCGTAAGTGTCATAGGCATATACTCTACGACTCACTAATGACGTGGCAATTGATGTGGCGCTACATCAGAACTACCACCTACAGATACTAGTATACTCTATGGGAAATAATTGCTTCAATACAAGTTGGCCCCTATGGATGATGGACTGACATGAATGGATTCACAATTCTCTTTTATACGTACACACAGATTCAAGTAGAATAGGATATAATCTGTGTCTTGTGCTTCCAAGGAAGTTCTAATTTCTTTTTTCTTTTGGTTGCAGTAGAGTGACACTAACATGTATATTCAGCTAAGATACTCTTTTGCTATGGATAAAACTTCAAGTTACCAATAGAATAGGCACGATTTGAATTCTGTAGAATAAACTTTGCACAAAACTTCAGGGAACAGGTATCCAAATGTTGTACAATCTTTAGACCAACCCTTCAAATGGGTTACTGTGCAAGTCGTATAAGACAATCTGTGCCAGAGGTATAGGCCAAATGTTTCAAGCACCAGGTTGTGGTACTAAACTTTTAGATTTGTTTAAGGATAAATACACTGATATAGATGTTGTGGACTTTGAAAACTCTAGGAGCAATGAAATCAGAGCAATCCTAGCAATCAAGGGTCTTCCAGAGGGAAAAAGAAAAGGAATCAAACTACAAGAATAAATTATTGAGTTTTTGAATAACATCTGTCTTCATATTAATTTATATTTTATAACCTTGTTAACATCTTCCAATTATTATTTTATGTAATACAGAACAGTTCATTGATAGAAGTTCAAAAATTTGGAGTTTTGATTTCCTTGAGAATTTAAATAAACCTTAAACATTACATTATGAAATTTCTTCTCCATGGAATTAAAAAAAATACAAAAGCACAATGATGGCTGACAATAGCTGCTTTTTTTGTGATACGTGGTTCAATTAGGGGCTACTTCTATCAAAATACCAAAACCTTACATTTGCTATTAGGTCAATTAAACCTTGTCCAAATTGCCATTTGAATTGACAAAGAAAGCAAAAATCTCCAATGATACGTACCATCCAAGAATACCACCCTTCTTTTCTAAAGGAGATAAAATTATTGTTGGTGTAAATCATCCTTGAATTTGACATATATAAACTGAGGTCCTTCCAACATCTATCACAGAGTAATTGTATTTGAAAAGTACATATTTATGACTCCAATTTTCATATTTACTTATAGTCTTCTTTCATGTATGAAATACCAACAATTCCTCTTCATGACCAAAGCTTTTCATTTCTTTCTTGATCGTTTTCCCTTTGCAATCTCTTGCCATGTGTCCAATCTCATAACATTTGCAGTCTCAAAATGCAAGGTTTTCATAATCCACTTGTTGATTGCATTGTCTCGATTCAAATTAAATCTTGGTAAATTTTGGCAAAGTTTTTCAAATATCTATTGCAACACATATCCAGGTATACATAGCATGTTCATTTCTCTATAGTTGGCCCCTGTTTCAAATATCTATTGCGACATATATCCAGGTATACATAGCATGTTCATTTCTCTATAGTTGGCCCCTCTCGAATAAACTCCCATAGGGTATCACCAATATTCTTCAAAACCTCCTTAATGATAAACTGATATGGAAATCCAAAAAGCCTGACCCACACTAGAAGCCTTTTAAAGGTTCTTGTCTACACATAAAAATTCTCACTCCATGTCTTTAAATGCAAGCCATCTCTCCCACTAATCCATGGACTGCCAACTATTATTTTTTTTCCTGACTTCTGAATTGGAGAAGATGATCAGAAAAATCCTTTCCAAACAGACGTCATGGAATATTGTGAAGTCAATCCCCATTTTCTTTTAATCCACTTTTTGAATCTCCTAATAAGTTGGCCAGCATCCATTAAATTTGCATATTAACCCTCTACATTTAAGAACCACTATATCATGCTCTATCATCTCATCCTTGATAATCACTTTTGGCGAAACATTTGTTCACTAGATTGGAATTAGCAAACATTCATTCTTCTTTTTTCCCTCAACTAGGGCATCCTTACTTCCAGCTAGGACATCTTTACTTCCAACTAGGTCATCCTTGCTTCCAACTAGGGCTTCCTTAAATGAATTTATACCTACGTTTCCCTTATGAGAATCCTTCATTTTAAATATCTCCAAAGATCTGGAGCAAGAACTCTCAAGGTGATGCTCAATCCTAGCTCATGCTCACTCCCTATTCCATGTTCAAACTTGCCTCGCACTTGTTCCTTGATCCTCTTTTGTTTCAAATATTAATAATAATAAGAAGAATCCATTATTCTATAAGACAGATAATTTCTATTGCTTGTCTATCACAATTTTGGAAAGTGAAATGCATATCTGATTAACAAATGAAACATGGATGAGCACCATGGACCATGTTATGCAAAGTGGATTGCAAACTAGACAAACAAACATCAGATTATAAAGTTTATCCAGTGCATGACAATAGTTTTTATTTTTTACCCACAAAAGAAAAATGAAAAAAAACTACTTGTTCAAGGCAGATAATTGATATTGCTTGTTTATCACAATTTTAGAATGTAAATGCACATCTATATAAAAAATGAAATGTTGATAAAGAAAAGCCGATATAATTATTTTAATAGGAGGAAGTGTGAGCCGGGAGCGAGTGCGAGCCAATCTTGAGATCTTCATATGGCGGAAGAGCAGTGGATTCATTCGGAGTGTATCAATGCTTCAAACCCTTACCATGAATGCGGCGAATATTGTTTCCAAAAAATTGTCGAAGCAAAGGAACACCGAGAGAAAGAAGAGACAAGAGCGAGTGTGAGCCAAGAGGGAGTGCGAGCTAGGAGGAAGTGCAAGTCGGGAGCAAATGCAAGCCGAAAGGGAGTGCGAGCCAATCTTGAGATCTTCAGATTATGGCAAAAGAGCAGTAAATTGGTTCGAAGTGTGTCAATGCTTCAAACCCTTACCAAGAATGCGACGAATATTGTTTCCAAAAAATTGTCGAAGCAAAGGAACGTCAGGAGAAAGAAGAGACAGGAGTGAGTGTGAACCAGAGGGAGTGCAAGCTGGGAGGGAGTGCGAGACAGGAGCGAGTGCAAGCCAAGAGGGAGTGTGAGCTAAGAGGGAGTGCGAGCCAGAAGCGATCCCCAACCCCACTAGTTAATTTGGAAGGAAAGTCATATTTGAAAGCCCTAATAGGAAGTAAGGATGCCCTAGCTGGAAGTATGGATGCCCAAGTTGAAGATAAGTGGAAGAGCAAATATATGGAAAGTTTGATCCAAGTAGCAGATGTTGCACCGAAAGTGACCATCAAGGATGAGATGATTGAGCATGATATAATGGTTTTGAAAAGCAGGGGGTTAATATGTAAGTTCCATAGGTCCTGGCCAGGGGTTTTGGAGATTCAAAATTGGATCAAGTGTAAGTGGGGGATTGAATTCAAATTATTTTGTGAGTTTTCTTCCTAAAGGTTTTTTCCTTGTCATCTTTTCTAATTCAAAAATCAAGGATAAAATATTGAGTGGTGGCCCATGGTTTAGAGGGAGACATACCCTTTATTTAAGACCATGGAATGAAAATTTTTCTATTGAGATAGAAATTATTAAGAAGATTCCAATTTGGATTAGGCTTTTTCGACTTCCATATCAGCTTATCAATAAAGATATTTTGAAAAATATTGGAAATACCCTAAGAGAATTCATCAAGGACTAACTATTAAGGAGTGGAAGCATGTGATATATACCAGAATATGTGTTGCTATGGATATTTCAAAACCTTTGCCACAATTCATTAAGATTAAATCTGAATCAAGAGAATGGGATCAACAAGTGGATTATGAAAACATCGCATTTCGTTGCCACAATTGTTATGAGACTGGCCACTTGGCAAGAGTTTGCAAAGTGAAAACTATGAAGAAAGAGACAAAAAAAATTGGTCATAAGAAAAACTTCAAGGCAAAGCAATGAAATCATACATTAATAAAAGGTAGATCAGATCAAGGATATTCCACTCCTAAATAAGGGGCAAAGAAAGCCTATTTACAACATCTTATGGAAAATGCCACCATAACTCACTTGGATCAACAATTAGAAGAAACAAAGAAGGATATAAGGAATGAGAAAGTACAATATGTAAGTTTAAGTTCAAGTTCAAAAAGAACTAAAGGTGCAAAGGTAAATGTGGAGGAAAATACAAACACAAAGATGACAGAAGAGGTCAAGATCTTTCCAGGTATATCATCTTCATTTTCCTCAAGTAGTATAGAATCCTCTCTTGGTAATAAAAGTGAAAGTGGTATAGAGGTTATCCCTTGCACTTTAGGGTTTCAAGAGCAGCATAATAAAGAAATGATGATGGAGGAAGTCTGTAACAATTTAGGGTTCTTAGGACAGAATAAGAAGGTAATTGCTTTGGAAAAGCATACTTGCACTTTAGGGTTTCTAGGGCAATATAAAGAAGAATGTGCTTTTTGTAAATTTTCCTAACCCTAGATAACTGTTGTCCTATGTTTCTAAATAAATCAGATCTGAAATTTATTTATTCTAAACATGCAACAATCACACAGATGGCTGGAAAATGAACAGCGGAAGCAAAATATATTACTGAACCTGTAAGTATTACAGAATAGAGGAGGCTACAGCTACAGCAGGACAGCTTGCTCTCTTGCTGCCTTTTTGGCCAACAATTTCACTGTTCTTCTCCTTCTAAGCTTGCAATTTTCCTTCAGCAATCTGTTCTTCTTTTTTCTTTCTTTTTGTTCTTTTGTTGTATAAAACACTCTTGCCCTTCTCCTTTTATGCTTGAAAAGGAAACCCTAATCTCTCTAACCCTAATCTCTTTCAATGTATGGTCAAGATTAGATCTCATCTCATCTTGAGATGTATGGTCAAGATTAAATCACTTAAGTGATGGTCAAGATTAAATCACTTAAGTGAATTACAAAATAGAATTATCACTTTACAAATAATGAGAGGAAATGGACTAATAGGAAATCTAAACCTAAGACACAACTCCAAGTGCCATGTAGATTCTCCCACTCTCCGTTGTGGGTCCCACTATGCCATATCATCCTCTGCATCATCCTCAAAATGTCTTGAACCACTTCTAGCACGTTCATATTGAATCCTGTGCAAGAAGTTCCTGTCCGAGCTACATTTCTTAACACTTTTGAGGTTATTCCTTGCACTACAAATCCTGCACAACAAGGCAAACCTATAGATGATAAGTCTTACTTTGAGCATTGTGAGAAGATTGAAGAGATGGATGAAGATGAAAATATTGGTGAAAATGAAAAAAAAAAAAAAAAAGGAGGAAGACCCAAGAAGCAAAAACAAGTGTTAACAAGAAGTGGGGCTACACCCACAAATAAAAAAAATATATAACAATGAAAATAATATCTTGGAATATTAGGGGCACGAATAATAACCCTAAAAAAAGGTATTAAGAAACTCTTAGATTGTTATAGACAATATATTTATATTTATAGATATGAAAAATGGGCAGCAAATATTTTGGCCATTTTCAAATTCAAAAGGCATCTGTATGAAATGAAAAAAAGGAGTTGATTGCCGAAACTTAGTAGTGAGGAAGAAGGTAAATCTCTCTGATAAGAAAGGCAGATGAAGAATATTTTTGATAGAAAGGCAGGTTGGATATGATTTAATTAATTTGATAGAAATGTAATGAGAGCAATGTAATGTTTTGTTTTGTAATGGGAGTGGCCCTCAATAGAAGCCACACAGCTTATTCAAAAAAAATGTTGATAAGCACTATGTTGTGCATAGTTGATTGCGAACCTGACCAATAAAGTACTGAAAACAGTTATATAAAAAGAAGTCAGACAATCAAACGTTTGGGCATTTGAGCATGTCTTTTTCAGTTCCAATATTTTTCCTTACTCCCAAATAATAAATGTACATGCTGAAGCCAAATTAAAATTTAATCAATGATTGTAGAAAGTGAACAAGTAACCAGAATACAAGTTCCATCCTTCTATCTGCACAATATTTTCTATTCCAAAACTAAAGAAATTCCACTGAATGTCCAATAGGAAATGTAGCATTATTTAAGAATAAAAGACTCACCAGGATCCAGAGGAAAGAATAAACCATATGGTTTTAGATACTCATTTAGCTCTATCCATCCAATGCCTGGCTCTACTACAACGTCCATGTCTTCAACATGCAATGCTTTGACATTCTGCATTACAAATCTCAAGATCAACACTGTGTTCTTACCACACTTGTAAATAAATATTATCTGAGCAAAGACCTGCAAACAGTTAGAAGGATCATAGAATACCACGTGATACATTATATCATTGTTGAAATATTATCACAGATTCATTAAAACCCTTAGAAAAATATTTATTCTCAGATATAGGATTCTTACTATATAAAACCAATATTTACAATGGTTGTACATTGATAAGAAAAGCAAATGGTTATGTTAATATCATTAACCGCATTGCTGCACCTCATTAATTTAAGGTTTGTATGGTAAACAATAAGGACAACCTATGCATGCAGAAGGAAATCTGTGGTTAGTCAAACCTTCTATCTAGACCTTCCAAGGCCACAACATCATCACTTCCTAATTCATAAAGGATTTGATAAAGACAAAAAAGAAAAGGGCAGGGGGGAAAGACATCTCCGTGGGATGAAGGGATCAGAGAAGAACCAAGTGGAAGTTCAATGGAGAAAGCCTCTCTAAAACGTGTCCATCTAAAAGCTAAACATCTTTGGTCAACGTTCAGGAAAACGATGAAGTATGCTTTGCTTTAAGTGGATACAATTCACGGGATATCAACTGAAAATGAAACAAAGGTTTCAAACCTCAATCCATCATCCAGGTTTGGCCAGATTGATGATTCCTTTTTATCCAGAAAAATCCCCAAATAACTGAAGGCACTAGTTGGGAAGCCTCAGCAGTACTAGGTCAGGAATAAGAAAAGATCTGTAACAAGCTGAAGTGATTTGCCTTCCATTATTGGACCAAGTACCTGAAAACAATACATATACATTCTCACCTTACAAGGTCATTTAAAAGGAGGGAAGTGGCCAGTCAAGAAACAGAGGAGTCCACTATAGAATTTCTGTAAGAGGGGTCTCACAATGTATTGCTCCAAAGTGAAATGTTTGCCTGGTATTCATGGTGTCTCTTCCTCTTCCTGTTCTATGCTTGGTTGTCTGTTTTCTAACAACTAAACAAGCTGTTCCACAGTCTCTTCTTGCGGCTCTGGCTGATTTTCAATGCTGCTTGACCTCTGGCTACCACCGCCTCTCTTAATTACTTTATAATTTTCTTTTTTCTTTTTCTCAGGCTCCTTTGTGATTTCAACCTCCTTGCCCCTCACAAGTTCTTCAGCTTCTTGACGCACCTCTATATCTCCCAACAGGTCTTGGGCTGCCATAGAAAATTCAAACTGCCTTACATCTGGTGTAGGTGGTGACACACTAGGATCTATTTGCTGCATCCAATCAGCAAATCCTGGCAGTTCTTCCTCCACAGTGCCTGTTATATTCATCTCTTCCTCCTCAACCACCTCAGTTGTTTCTTGCGTTGACTGTGCCAACCCTTCTTCTTGCTACACAGTTTTGACTACGGACTGTTTTTCCTACATCATTATCCTTTCCTGTTCTCTCTGCCTCCTCATCCTTATAGGAAAGCTTTGCTGTCCTTCTTCTTTCCTTGTTTCTTCTCTTCTCTCTTCCGCCTGTTGCTCCTGCAGAAATTCTTCAAATCGTTGCTGCAATTCAGACTCTAGCCCTCTATGCCTCTTCTTTCGTCGTTGTGCCAGCTCTTCCTCTGATTCCTCACTATCCTCTTCAACTAAGTCCGTCCTTCACAAGATTTTCTTAGTCCTTGTTCTGACTGGGGTGGACTTAGTTTTTGGTACTACAGATATCCATCTGAATACTGTGGGTTCTTCTTCTGGCAACTTTCTTGGAGCAGTCAGTCCAGGCATTTCCATCTTGGCGAACAATACTACATTCAACATTATTCCAATGGCGTGGAATGCCATTGAAAAATTCTTAGTCTGCCACCTCAAGAAATTCTTGATGCGATATGATAAATATGATGCCCAATCATACTGTACTCCTTTTACAATGCCCTGCACAACTGAGCTAGCCATGCAAGCATTTCCGATGATCTTGTCTCTCCTGAGCTTGAACATCACAATGTTCATAGCACATCGTAATTCTTCAACTGACTCTGCTTAATCCCACAACTTCTGTGACCAAAATTTTGTCTTACTTTTGCAGGAGTAAGAGTCGTGACTTCGTGGATTTTCCTATTCCACTCTTCTACATCTGGTGGGTCCTTCCTTACTGGTATTCCCTGTTTTGGCAACCCAAATGTTTTTTGGATGTTATTTTCTAAGAACATCACTCTCAATTCTCGATCACCAACCTTCACTATGCTCATATTTTGTTCTGAGTCATAGGAATCAAGAATTTGCAGCAAATAATCCTTGAAAAAGTCCTTATCGAACATTGGGACTTGTGCGATGCAGCTGACTCCTACTTTCTTTAATTCAGCTTTTGCCACCACTTTCTGCAAAATTCCCCCGCTGGTTAAACCCAAGTTATCTCACTAAGAGGTATCTTCTTTTCCCTTCCTCTCTCAAGTGAATCTTCTCTTCTTGGATTCTCTTGCCTTCTTTGAGACTAAGTCTCTTCCTCCATCTCAGGACTGTCTTCTTCCTCTTGTATCTCCTACCAAGTCTTGTCTCCTCTTCTCTCCCTCGATGTTCTCTTCTATGTAGCGGGCCAGAAGCATCTACTCCTCTTAACTTCGATCCTTGCTAGTCGTTCTCGAAATTTTATCCTCCCGCTCATGCTTCATCTGCCATGCTTCTTCGCCCTTTGTCATACAATGATTGTGACTGTACGATCACTTTGTCGTCTTTTGTAATGCCAACCTCTTCCACTTGTACAACGGCTCCCTGTGTTTGTACGGCAGCTTCCACAACAACCTTCTTTGTCTTTGAATGGCGATTTCCCTCACCAATTGCAAGCATTTCTCCCTTGAAATGTTTCCTTCTTGACACACTTGTACTACAACTTAATGAGTCGTCATCCTCCTTGGCTCCCTCATCAGTATAGTAGCTTCCTATGCCCTTCTTTGCGCAAACCCTAGACTATACTTTTGCTTAAAGCTCTCTCAACAACAGTTACCCTCTAATGCTTGACTCAATACGGGGGTTTGAAAAACTTTAGCCACCTTTTTCCTTAACTTTGTATGGCATTCCCTTTGTCCGTCTAGGTCATTAATTTTTCCATTCACCACATAGGCTCCTCTACCCTAGCTCCGTTTTTCAACTTACCTTACTATTTTCGTACGACTATATGGTTGTCCTACACCTGCAATTTCCTTATGAGCAGTTAGAGCACTTTCCTATACCCTCCTACAATTCCTCCTTTTTCCGGTATCTGTTGTGGTTTTACTTTCTCCTATATTCGGTTGCAATTTCACCTTCTTTGGTGTCTTCTCCTTTCTCCAAGGTCTTCTCGCTTGCCCTCCTACTTCAAAATGCTCTTTCCTTTTAATTTTTCATTATCCCCCTCCCACCCTTATTTATAATTTCGAGTTTGGGTGGGAACGGTTATAACTGCCCGATGACATGCCATGCCACCTCCTTGCATGCACCTTCGTTACTTTTTATTTCTGATTTTTAACTTTATCTCTTTTTTTGTTTCTTTATTTACATATTTACATTACTTTTTCCAGTCGACGTCTAAGGTCGTCATACAAGTCGTACGACCACACAAACTTGCACTTGTACGATGTCCTCTATTGACGTATCATTTTGTCCTTCATCCTATCGTCATATTATTTCCTCTATTTTACAGTATGTACGATCGACATCGGGTTGCTCACTTGTACGATCCCCTAACAAAGCTTCATCCTACAGTTGACTTGTATGGTGCCTTGCCATACAATCTTCTTCCTATGCCTGATTTGTACAATGCCTTGTCGTACAGTCTTCTTCTTGTGTCTGACTTGTACGGTGCTCTACCGTACAGTCCTCGTTTGCTTGACTTGACAACGCCCTGTTGTACAATCTTGATGAACTTGACTTGTACAACCGACCTTCGTACAACGGTCTACTATTCCTCCTTCATTTGTATAGTCCTCATTCGTACGGCCTATACTTGGGTTCCTTTGAGCTAAGCCCACTTCCAGACTTAGTGATCAAGTTCACCTTCTTACTCATCGAACTTGTTGTACTCTTTCTTGCCTTATGCAGATTTGTTCTTCCGTATTTCTTCTTTGATATCTTCTCCTTCCATGCAACAATGCCATGGCTCTTCCTCTCACCATCGGGCGAATCTCCATCTTGAGACTGCCTTCTCCCAACTCCTAGCTGTCCAAGATCCGTCTAGTTCCTCAGTCGTCCATGACGACTTCTTTGGCTGAAGCAACACTGCTTCCCAATAATAAATATACGACAATAATTAATAAGCACAACCACTTGGAGAGGGTAGATTTATTGCAATGTACGCAATAGGGAATTAAATGTTATTCGATGATGATGAATTGGATAAACTATTCTACCTATATATAGATGAAAGAATTAATGAATGGACACGACCAATCAATGAACCAACATCTACTTTGGGATCGTTACATGGCTCCCCTCCTCAGAAAGCTTTGTCCTCAAAGCTGGAAAGGACTAGAGAATACTCTCAGGTTCCCATGTAGCATCTTCTTCTGGAAGGTCCTACCACTTAATTAGGAACTCCTGAATTTGGCGTGAGCGAAGATGTCATACTCTGGATCGTAGTATTGCTTCTGGTTGGAGAGTTATATGACCTTCTTCATCAAGTAGTGGAAGCTCTGTCTGGGATTGCACCTTTTGGCCAATAACTTGTTTGAGGCATGACACATGGAAAATTGGATGGATGCGAGATGAAGGAGGAAGCTCCAATTGATATGCTACTTCACCAATGCGACGAACCACTTTGTAGGGTCCATAAAATCGAGGTGCCAATTTTTTATTAGACTTGATCTTCAAGGATAATTGTTTATAAGGTTGTAAGTGCAAAAAGACCATATCTCCAATTTTGAATTGTCGTTCTGAACGATGTAGATCATGTTGTTGCTTCATACGGTTTTGTGCCTGGGTCAAATTATCCTTAAGAAACTTTAGCATCATTTGATGTTGTTGTACAAATCATCTACCTGGGTTACCTTGGAAGTGCTTAGAACATAGTCTGAGATTTCTGGTAGTAGCTGACCATACAAGGCTTCAAATGGTGACATCTTAAGGGAAAAATGGTAAGTATTATACCACCATTCGTCTAAGGAAAGCCATTGGATCTAGTGATGTTGCTTGTCTTGAGCAAAACAACGAAGGTAAGTACCTAAACACTTGTTGACAATCTTTGTTTGACCGTCCGACTAGGGATGATATGCAGAAGATATATTCAACTTGGTACCACTAAGGCGAAATAGTTCCTTCCAAAAGTTGCTAGTAAATATAGGATCACGATCACTCACAATGGTTTTGGGCATGCCATGTAGTTTGAAAATGGAATCAAGAAATACCTTGGCCACCTTACTTGTCGAATAGGGATGTTGTAAGGCACAAAAATGAGCATATTTGGAAAGGCGATCTACTACCACCAAGATCATTGTTTTACCTTCAGATTTGGGTAGACCCTCAATGAAGTCCATGGAAATGTGCTCCCACTGGCGGTTAGGGATAGGTAAGGGTTGTAATAAACCAGGAGTTTTAACTATTTCCCCTTTGTTACGCTGACATACTTCACACTCAACCACAAATGTTTTGACATCTGATTTTAGGCCTTTCCAGGAGAATGATTGCTTCACCCGTTGGTATGTTTTTAGGAATCCGGAATGTCCTACAATAGGAGATGCATGCAATTCTTGGAGAATCATTGATTTAATAGTGGAAGATTGAGGAAGGTAAATACGATATTTCTTGCGAAGTACTCCATTAGAATAAGAGAAGTAAGAATGCAAGGATGATCCAGACTTTATATCTTGAATGACTTGAGCAATCTCTAAATCAGCCATCCATTCTTCTTGAAGTTGGGAAAGCCATTGGGGACAAGGACCCGAGATGGCATTGATGGTCACCTCATCTTTGTATTTGCGAGACAAGGCATCAGCTACTATATTTTCTTTACCTTTCTTGTATTCAATGACAAAATCATAACCCAAGAGCTTGGTCAGCCATTTATTTTGTTCAGGATATGAAAGACGTTGTTCTAAGAAATGCTTAAGGCTACTATGGTCAGTTTTAATGATGAAACGACTACTTAATAAATAATGTCTCCATTTCTCTATAGCATGTAGAATAGCTAGCATTTCTTTTTCATAAGTGGATCGGCCCAAATTCTTCCCTGAAAGTTGCTTACTCTCAAAAGCCAATGGATGTCCTTCTTGCATTAAAACCGCTCCAATACCTATGCCAGAAGCATCACACTCAATGATGAAGGGCTTGCTAAAATCGGGAGTGGCCAAGACTGGAGTGGAACACATAGCCTCTTTGAGGGTGTTGAAAGCCTGAGAAGCAACTTCATTCCAATGAAAAGCATCCTTTTTGGTAAGAGTTGTGAGTGGTGTCGCAATCTTACCATAGTTGCGGATAAATTTTTGATAATAGCCTGTGAGTCCTAAAAAACCACGAAGCTTTTTGAGTGATTTTGGTAAAGGCCAATCTTGAATAGCCTTGATTTTATTAGGATCTACTTTAACTCCTTCATGAGATACTATATGACCCAAATATTCCACCTCTTGGACTCCAAATGCACATTTGGATCGTTTAACAAATAGTTTCTCCTTTTGTAATAGATAAAGGACCTTGTCAACATGATCTAGGTGATCCTTCCAAGATTTGCTGTAAATTAAGATATCATCAAAGAAAACTAGGACAAACTTATGAAGATATGGCCTAAAGACATGGTTCATGAGGCTTTGAAAAGTTGATGGAGCATTAGTGAGACCGAAGGGCATGACTAGGAACTCATAATGACCTTCATGAGTATGAAAAGCTGTTTTAGGGATATCTTCTTCTCTAACCCTAATTTGGTGAAAGCCCGAGCGTAGGTCTAGCTTAGTGAAATAGCTCGCACCATGTAATTCATCTAACAAGTCATCGATAACTGGGATAGGAAACTTATCTTTGATGGTAATCTTGTTAAGAGGATGAAAATCAGGACACATGCACCAAGAGTTATCCTTACGGCATGCCATCACCACGGGGGATGAATAAGGATTGATGCTTGGATGAATGATTCCATGCTCTAACATTTCTTGGACCAATTTCTCAATTTTTTATTTTTGGGGTTGTGGATAGCGATAAGGACGCATGTTAGGAGGAAGACTACCAGGAATTAGATGAATGGCATGATCATGTGACCGTTTAGGAGGTAGACCCTTTGGTTCACTAAAGACTTCTTCATAATTATCCACAATATCTTGAAGATCCCTTGGAAGAGTTGTAGGAGAAGAATCCAAGGATTGAGCCTCAATGGAATTTATTTGGGCAAGAAAACCATAGCCACCTTTCTTCAATATCTTCTCCATGCTATGTGAACTCACTACCTAGGAAGGAGGAGGTTGAATCCCTTGAAGACAAATGACCCTTCCATTCTCTGACCACTTGATGTATAATTTTTGGAGATTAATAGTAACATCGCCAAGTTGAGATAACCATTGTGCTCCCAAAATGATGTCTGAGCTTCCTAGGTTCATAACAAAGAGAGTACATGTCCATGTATAATTTCCCATTTGGATTGTAATTTTAGATGTTCGACCCACACATTGAGCATTGCCTCCATTTGCAATAAGGACTTGAAATTTATCTTGATTAGAAGAATGGATATACAAGTTCAAGGATTTGGTTGTTTTATAATCGATGAAGTTATGTGTACTTCCAGAATCAATCAACACATTAACACGTTGGTGTTTAATGAATCCTTGTACCTTGATAGTGTGATGAGCTTGAATACCCATAAGTGCATGTACCGAGAGAGCCACTGTATCATCTTCTTGTGTGTCATCATTTGTTGGTTCTGTAGATGGCTCAGGTTGAGGTATATCTTCTTCCTCAGCCACTAAGGTATCTTCATATTCTAAGTGAAAGTTTTGACTTTGTACACAAGCTTGATCTCTTGGGTGATGTGAATGACATTTAGAGCAAAAGAATCCTGTGGATCGCTCAAAATTGCGATAAGGACAATGAGAGTTAAAATCACGTCTATAGGGAACACCAAAATCTTGGAGTTTTTGATCTGTTGCTTGAGCTATACGTTGTGCATCATCTAGGGTATAGGGATCATGCATGTCAACTTCCTTGTGAATCTTATCCTTAAGACCATATCGAAAAGCAGAAACCACCACTGTTGGACTTAATTCATGTGTATAGGTGAGTAGACTAGTAAATTCAGAGATATAGTCATCTATTGATCCTGTTTGCTTAATTTGCATAAGACAAACCACGTATGATGTGGAAGATCCTTTATCGTATCTTCTAAGAAATTTTTCCTTAAATTCAGGCCATAAAAGAGGACACTGATTTTCGTGAAGTTGCCATAACAACCATTGATATGCTTGTGTACCTAGTTTAGAAGCTGCAAAAGCAACACGACCTATTTTTAGAACATGGTGCAATCGGATAAGGCCTTCCATTTTTGCTAGCCATCCACGAGGGTCAGCCCCTTCAAATGTGGGCATGTCAATTCGAGGAACTTGAACATCATGAGGCCATTCCAAATATTTGGAAGCACCACCTACTTTTGGGTCTAAATCATTGGTGAAGCCTTGGTTAGAAGTAACCACTTGTCTTTGATGAGTATTTAAGGGTTCGAGATTGAGAGTATTTTGTGACCTGGGGGTATGAGGAGGTGTTGCAGAAGTTATATGGGCTTCAATGGTTCTCAGCGTAGTACGAATGTCCTTCAACATTGTTTCTTGTTGAGTAAGATATTGACGTAAGGGGGCATCCACATTGTTGGGAATTGGGATAGATTCCCTAGGAGGAGGGTTATTGAGAAAAGGATCGGTATGATCCAAAGAAGGAGAAGCCATGGAATTTAATGAAGAATAATGGCGTTGGTCGAAACTATTGATGTTGTTGGGAGTATTAGGATGCACACCTTGACTTCTTGGTGGTCGCCTTCTTGTCATAAACACATTAAACGGGCGTTCAATACGTCGTAATCTTCCGTTTGTTCCTTGAATCCAATCAGGAAGTTCGCTCATGAATTTGAGGAGTTGACGTAGTCAAAAATTTTGAATATAAAATATTCCAATTATAATTGAAATCTATGGTCCTTGGTATAAAAAAAAATTGTCGTCAAAATTTGTCGCAAATTGTCAAAAATATGGTGCTGGTTTATTGCAGAATTAAAAAAATTGTTGCCAAAAATGTTGGGTTAACGGTCCAAAAATGTTGAGTTAACGGTCAACTGGTAAGTTTTGAAATGCCACAACGGTCACGAGAATTCAAATCTATCACAACGTCACAACGGATGCAGGAATCTGGTGTAACAATGGTCACGAGAACTCAATTCTATCACAATGGTCACAATGGATGTGGGAATCTGGCGTAACAACGGTCACATCACAATGGATGCGGGAATCTAGCGTAACAACGGTCACGAGAACTCAATTCTATCACAACGGTCACAATGGATGCCGGAATCTGGCGTACCAACGGTTACGAGAATTCAATTCTATCACAACGGTCACAATGGAATCTTAGGGATGGTGGAACGACGACAACAAGTGGGAACGGAATCTTAAAGACCGTGAAACGATATCGGGACAACGAAGTGAGTCAATGAAACGAGGCACATACAGCGGGTCAGCAGGAGTGGGGATGTGGATGAATATGCAGAAGGAACAACGGCAGTCAGCAGGACAAGTGGCAAATACGCGGAAGGAACAACGACAGTCAGCAGGAGAAGTGGCAATAGCAAGGGTCACGGACGTGTGAGGAGAAGGTAGGCATGACCATCCAAGGTGGTCAATCCTTTATGTGGGCGGCGGAACTTTTATAATGCTCTTGGGTCGTCGCACAACCCGTGTGGGACTAAAAGTCCCTACAATTTCAAACAAACGCTAGGATTGGACCTGTCCAAACAAAGAAACTCACACGTGGAGAGTTATGCTTGGGCAATCTTAGGGTTGGATGTGATTGGCCCGTAAAAACCTTAGGATAGGATTTAAAACCTTATGCTTGGGCGAATAATATTTCCCCTGCGTTCATGCTGAAATTAACCTTTGCGGCGTTTGGAAATTTGTTTTTAATGGAAAAAAAATCCGCAAAGCGCGTGACGGTTGTTCTTATCGTAAACCCTAATAACGATGTTGTAAAGACACTTTGTCTGTCGCCTATGAGTACCTGAATCTGCAACTAATGAGATCTGTATACTGGCAATATCTTCTATTGTTGGCGATCAATCTGTTCACCTATTCTATTGCTTAAGAAGGATGTCTTTAGTGAGTGATCAATTGGCGATCAATTGACACCGTTCCATTTGCAATGACCAATCATTTTATTGTTGTTGTCACGATATCGTAGTGTTGCTGCCTGAAAATGTCAGATGCCTAGCAGACTATGGCGCTTGAAGGAAGAGTTTATAATAGGAAGAGTTTGCTAAAAAAAATAATTTGTGCTCCCAGATTCGACGGATCTGATACCACTTGAAGCAACACTGCTTCCCAATAATAAATATACGACAATAATTAATAAGCACGGCCACTTGGAGAGGGCAGATCTCTTGTGATGTACGCAATAGGGAATTAAATGTTATTCGATGTTGATGAATTGGATAAACTATTCTACCTATATATAGATGAAAGAATTAATGAATAGACACGACTAATCAATAAACTGACATCTACTTTGGGATCGTTACATTGGCTTTGACGTGGCCCTCAAGGTGGTCCTGACAGCCCAACCTGATGGTCAAGTACAAGTTGATTGTTTTGTGCCAAACCAACGAATGGTCCTTGCGGCCCACCACGTTGACCCTATGGCCTAAGGGTGTAGTAAGAGGGAAATTTCTTTCCCTCGAGCTACCGAGAGGAAGACCAACCAAACTCCTCCCTTGGCCAAGTAGCCTTAGACCACCAAGAAGACTTGATTGTCTCCCCAAGTTGCCCAAGTTACCTCTATTATGTTCTTGCAGTGCACTAGATTCTTCTTCTTCATGAATCCTTATAAATGCTTCCTCTAAGCGTGTCCTTTGTCGTCTGTCTTCATCCAATTTTCTGTCTTCCTCCAGATGCCTTTGTACATCGGGACGGATTGGAATTTCTCTATGTCACCTCAAGAGGTCAGATTCAGAACTTGAACTATCTGTTTCAATATTGATTGGATGAGGGCTCGTATCACTACTTGTATCCGTCACCCAATTCCTTCCTTCTTTCGAGGATGTCGATGCTTCCATCACATCTCTCCACAATATCTCAACAACTTCTTCCCTACTTAGTCGAAATTGCATAGGATTATTGGATTTCTCATCGCCTTTCCTCTTGGTTTTGCCTTGGTCTTTCTTCAGCTATCCTCTATTGTTCATTTTCTTGCTCCTGCCTTCTAACTTCTCTTTCATTCAGTCTTTGTGTTGTATCATCCAACTCTTGGATGATCTAAGCCCTCATTCTTGCATTATACATACACAAAGTTTCATATTCTTCGTGCAACCTTTGCGCTCCATTACGCATTCTCTATTGTAAGAACCCAATTTGAGCTAGCAAACTTAATTCTGCCAACTTCTCATTCTGAGTTCTATTTTTGGGAATCAGCACATACTACTCATATTCTTCAATTCTACTTGAGAATTATACATACACCCGTACTCTTCGTCATTCATTCAGGTGAGGTACTAATTTTTGTTGTTCTATTATTGGTTGCACTTCTCCTTCTACAAACAGCCTTTAAAGTCCCATATCATCTTCCACATCCTGACGTTCCTCATTAGTTCAACTTGACTCCACTTATATGGGACGTTCTTTGTTGTCTTGCTTGTCTCTTTGCCTCATCTATATGGACAAACAAACATTGTGCTTTCACTTTGTAAGGTTTCAATCTTGAACCATTCACTGTTTCGGGAATCACAATCATGTCCAATTTCTCGATTTAACCATGCCATTCTCCATCATTTCTATCACTTGGAAGGGTCCAGGCCATAGTGTCTTCAACTTCCTAGGCTTGATACCCCGTTTGCCATTATATCTCAACACGAAGTCACCTAGTTTCAATTCCATATTCCTCAAGTGCTTATCATGCCACAACTTTCTTCTTTGTTGGGCCACTTTTGTTTCCCACTACACCATAACCCACTTTTCTTCCAGTTGGATTAGTGTCACTAGCCTCTTCTCTAGGATTTCCTGATCTCCTAAACGGTTCTCTACCCCTACCCTCAAACGGGGTACCAAGAACTCTACCGGCACTACTGCCTCCTACCTATAAGTCAACTGGAATGACGTGTAATTTTTTTTTGGCTTAAAGTTTGTCCTATACGCCCACGGGACTGATGGCAACTTCTCCTCCCAATCTGCTTCTTCTATTCCAAATGTCTTGTACTTAATGGATACCAAGATTTTGTTCGTTGCTTTCGCTTGCCCATTTTTCCCTGGGGTAATACAGACTAGATAGTGAATGCAAAATCTTAAATTTCGTAGTCAGCTTTTTTATTACTTCATTCACAAAGTGACCTCCTTTGTCACTTGTCAATTGTAGAAGAATCCCAAATCTGGTTATCACTTGTTCATAAAGGAACCGGGTTGTATTCTTTGCCGAGTTGTTTGGTAGTGCCCTTGCCTCTACCCATTTTGTTAGATATTCAGTTGCCACTACTATATACTGACACTTCCTCCTTTGACTTGTCCTTAGAGGTCCTACAAAATCCAAGCCCCATATTTCAAATAATTCCTATAGTGGAGATGGATGTAATGGCATGAATTCCCTTTGTAACAACTTCCCATCTCTCTAGCATGTATCACATGCTTTCACAAAATCCTTCACATCGTGATAGAGGGTGAGCCACTATAGCCCTGCCAAAAGCACCTTCCTTGCAGTCACATATGGTCCCATGTGCCCTCTAGTCAGTCCTTTGTGGGCTTCCTTCAATGTTACCTTGACTTCTTCCTCCATTACACATCTCCTTAAGATTTCGTAAAGTCCCATCTTGTACAGCAATCACACTATCAGGTGGCTTTGTTGGTTGTTCTGTTCTAGGTGCTTCAGTCCTAGGCACCTCATCAACTCATGGTGTCTCCTGTTACTTTCAAATAGCCTCCTTCCACACTCTAGTGCACCTTCACTTCGCAACCTTCTTCATGAATACAAGAGCAATGGATCTGACCTACTTGCCCAAACACTCACATGTGGTTTCCCTAGTGCCTAACTCTCATCCTCTGCACTCCTTAGCAAACTCCTCCCCACTTGCTCAAGCGTCACCATCCACTCTTTGTCTCTCCGTGCACGCCACGTTGGCGTCCTCACTTACCTGAACGTTCCCTTCAGTTATTTGAATCAATTCTCCTTGCACCTTGTCCTCCGTTGTTAACAGCCACGTTTGTCATCTTTCATTATCTTCCTCCTAAGGACTCCAAACTCTTTCGAGTATTGGTTCTTCAGTTTCACGAAACCGAATCCCTTGATATCTTCTTTGAGAAATCGTAGTGCTCCTTCTTACTGGTACTTTACTTTCTCCATGACCTTGTCTCCCACGTCCTCGCAATATTGTATCTGTCATCCACTTCTTTCCTTTCACGCGCTACTCTTCCTCTAAGTTGATCCTCCTCGCTCCAACAATGGCAATGGCACCAAATGTAGCATGAGTGATGAGATTCCCAATACTAGGGAAGTAGAACGACAGATTTATGAGTCAATCAGGATTGCAATCATAAGACTTTCCTTGTAGTCCTATAGTGTCATTGTCCTGAAACGGTACAGTTTCACTTGTACGGTGCAGTTTCGTATGGCACAATACAAGACGATTTGTTTATGATGCTACAACACTTGAGCAACAATTGTACAATGTTCACACATGCAATGCTATAGTCCTTGCCAAACAATGCTTGGAGAATAGGACGATGAAATTCTCGAGACTACGACATGGCATCGTATGGTCTTAACCCTCGTACAGTTTGCAACGAACTTCCAGTCTTCCTTCTTTGGCAGTTTTACTCTGAAACTTGCAATTATGGACAACTACTACTACAACAAAATAACAAATGTAATCTACAACTACCACCTACAACTATGATCAGGAATCAATGCAATACAGAATGCAATCCCATCAACATACATAGCATAAACAGAATATGAATAGACTGCAATCACACTGCAAATAATCTGCAAGTAGCATAATTGTATTGGCATTCAAATTTCATCTGTTATAGGGTTTAATCCTCAATGCTTCCACAACCAGGCCTGCATACTCACGGCATAAACAATGAATAATCTCTCCTTAATGCTCTTACCAATGGCTATCTCATATCCACTGTTCAATGTTACAAATGAAAGAGGGGGGTTCTATTTAATGCATGTCCTTGGTTGTTGCCAACAACGGCTTCTCAAGACAGCATATCCAACCGCCACCCCGATTCGGACGTATATGACATATGCAAATATTAACCTTTATGCCTAAAGTCTAATTGCAATTTATTATTAAATTGCATTACATTTCATTTCGCCTACATTTCATGTGCCTTTCATTTTATTTACAGTTCACTTGCATTTCATATGCGTTTAAGTACAATGTCATTCCAAAAAGTCTAATACAAAAGCTATACACATTTCTAATTCTTTTTCTTCTGGGAAACTGGTACTTTGCTGCCTACATCAGTTACACACACGTCTTTGCAATGTTTGCTCGTGCGGCTTCATCTGTGTGAGCCGCATGCACGTCTACACAAAATCCTTCATCTATGTGCTCATCTCTGCCTAAGCGCTCATCTTAACTTGCGCAACTTCTTCATTTGCATGCATATCTTCACTGACGCAGACTTCTTCAGTTGTGCGCATGCTTGCACAAAGTTCTACATCTGCACACATCTTCACTTGTGTAGACTCATTCCTCTATGTGCATGGGCGTGCAAACTCATTCCTCTACACAGACTCGTTCCTCTACACACACGCCTTTGATTACACAAACTCATTCGTCTACGCACACATCTTTACTTGCACAAACTTTGTCGGTTGCACGCATATCTTCACGCATTGGCCCTTCATGAACATCAACAAACAAGTCTGCATCATCTTTTGTTGCAAACTCCAATTTTCCCTCCTCCTGAGGTAGACTACATCATTCATTGACTGCACTGTAATCATCCCATTGTTGCTGTTGCAAACCTTCTCAAGCAAAATGCTAGTCACAACTCCCTCTCACCAAACTTGACCCAATTCCACATAAGCAACGGCGCCACGATGTAGAAAGGGAATACAACACACTACAATAATTACAAATATATAACATAGGTAAACAATGGGAATATCTTACAGATATAAATAGATACATTGCATACATAACAATGGGAATATCTCACAGATATAAATACATTGCATACATAGCATGCATCCTACATAGCAACTATCTACAATATATGATGGTCTGAACACCTACCTCGACGAACAATACCAACAAGCATAACTCAGCCAATAACATCCTTCACCAAAGTATATGCATACATATAGGTACAACTGGAATAGTAGACGATTGGTTACTGCCTAAATAACACGGAGCTGCCTAAATAACACGGAGCTACCCATGTATATTTAAAAATTAAAATACCTCATTACATTACATATTTACAAACACATATTGCCATGTACACACACAACATTAAGTGACAACACTTACATATGACAACCCTTATTTACACGACACCAACATGTTAGACATGTATTTGTGCACACACGTTCATACGCTTGAACGTTCATACAAAAATGCACTCATGTAGACGTGATATTTATTCACGTGTGAACTCGTCTGCCTACATCTTTTAAGTATGGGCTAACTGTATAACATATCACAAAGATAAAATAAAAATTCTAATTACTTACATCATACTACAATCAATGGTGTTTTACTAAGTAGTACAACTAAAGACCAGTCTGTAATAAATATGTTAACAGATTAATGGTCAAATTTCTGGGTCATGATATCAAAGTCTTAACATGTACATTATAATATTGTATATTTGGCATAAGTTTGCCATATCCGTAATGGGTGTGCTCTTGACTTTTTTTTTTTTTTTTTTTTAAGTTATGACCCCCACAGCAAGGTAAGAAAAAGGTGAAACGTCCTGTATTCTCAAAGTGGAGACCGTAGCAAAATAAACTACAAATTTTAGAAAGCATCAGATTCAGCATACCTGCATCAATGTCATGTCAATGCATACTCCACCATGAGGAGTTAAAGTATGTCCTTCAATTGATGTAGCTCCACCATATGGTACAATAGGAACCTAATTTTACAAATAATCAAAAATTCAGTGTTTGCCATTATCATTATTGAGAAAAAATGTATAAAACTTGGCTTTTAACTGAGACTAAGTTGCAAATGAGAAACTTTCTAAAGCAAAAGATTGATGTGTTGCTTAAATGCAAAGATGGTACACACTTTATATAACTTCAACCAAACCTCTTGATTAACTATTAGTTCCCAAAGTTTGCCATATTTACACTAAAAGGTTGAAATTCAGTAAGATAAGTCAAAGTATTTAAATGACTGAAATACAAAAATACCCTAAGAATCATTAACTTGTGGCTATAACCAGGGATTTTTCCAGGTGATGTGGTAGTAAATTTTACCAAAAATAGAAACAGTAGCAAGTACTTTTGAGCTTTCGACCTCTTATAGGCTGTGTTAATAAAGACGAAAACATGATGATTTGTCTTTGTAGGTGATGCCAATATTCATCTCTGTTGTATACTTCTGCATATGATAATAAAGTGAACCCAAACCCTTGCATATGCAGAATTACATACTCTCTATTTCCCTACTACTGAGTTTTGTAAATTTAACTTCTTTACAAAATTGACTTTATGCACAACTCCAATATTCACGGGTGATGCATTATCTCATACAAAGCAATTTTGGAAATATATGAAACTAAATGACGCCATTCTAAAGAATCCACTTGTGCTGGTAAGATCTTGTCATAACACTCAAAAAATAACACCTATAAATGAACCAAGTTAACCCCATGCAAAAATGGTGAATACAAGTGATTGCAATCTTATAATTAAACAACGTCTCTATCTATCATGCAACATCCTTATTGATGCACATGAGCATAGAACATCAAATTGAAAAATACTTCAAACCTTGTACTTATCGCAAGCCTTAACAATTTGAGACACTTCTTTTGTGGATCTGCATATAAAAACAAACTTATAAAAGTTAATTTTCTTTAATAACACGCATACTTTATCACATAGATAAGAATGCAAAATTTCCCACGGATACAGATGTTTATGCACTTAATGATGTCTAACATACTCTACAATGTCCATCTATTCAATAATTGAAGAATGGGAAAAAAAAGGTAGAAAAGGAAGAAGAGCTTGTTGATTAAATAATTGCTATCAAGTAAGCACTGTATTAAAAGTTCAAATGTATTCACCAGATATACTGATTTACAATGGACAGCAGATAATGGACCTGCAAAGCAATTAATGATCTTGATTTTCTAATAGAGGAATATGAACCTCATAGATTCTGGCTTCATATTCACCAGTCAAACTCTCCCTAACTTTGACTTTTAAACTAACAATTTTAGAGGGAAGTTTATGCAAATTTTAGTTCATATTTATTGGCTACAAATATCTCTAAAAGGAGTATGTCAAATTCAAAGATAAAATCTTGAAATGTTTAAGAGGAGTTATAATTTCCATGGTTTGCCCAAACTGTCACTCCATCTCAGTACCACACATAACCTGGTATTTTGTGCCTAATTAAATTTTTTAATTTTGCTGCTTAACATGCTGCATTTCCTTTTTAAGGACAGTACGGCCAACAGGTACAGTATGAACAAAGACCTCAATGGCCCATAGTTCAACAACAAGTCCCACCAGCTCTCACTCAGTCAAGGACCTTGTCCAATAAATGGGATGAACTCATTTCAGCCTTTAATGAGTTATTTCATGCATGGAATATGTCTAAGCCACAAGATTTTGATTTCGAAGAGAACTGGCAGATTCCCTAGCAGAGAAATGTACAGGTAACTAATTAGGTGCAGAACAACATGGTGAATAAGCCCATTACAATCAATTACGTAATGGTTGATCCACCAACAATGGACCAACCAGTCGTAAGACAAGTGACTGTACCTCAAGTCAACGTAGCACAAGCCTATGCAATGCATGAAACACCTGACATGGACAGATCTTGTCTCCCTACCCAAAGTGTGATAGTGTATAAATCTCATTTTGGTAAATTAGCAATTCCTCTGGAGAATCCTCTACCTACTCACCAGGAATCATACTGCTCTCAACCAAAAAGAGAGAACCTAAGATGATAAGGTAAGATTCAAATGATGATGGATTAGCAATCCCTTTAGGAGAACCCAAACCCTCTCATCAAGGGCCATGTCTCCCATGGTCTGAGGAAAGACTTGAGATTGAAAGAAAAGGTTTTGAGGAAGATGAATCAAAGCTTGTAGAAGAAGATGAAATGTGTAGGTCTCTATCAGATGAAGAATTAGAGCTTATAGAAGAATGTGAGGTGTTTAAATTCCCCCTAGAGGGAGAAAATTCTATAATAAGTGCAATAAATTGAACCAGAATACAAGGAATTTGGTTTCCCCTCAGAGGAAGAAAAGCCTATGGAGGTTATTGAAGTAAGTTGCCAACAAGAATATGAGGCATTTGTACTTCTCTCAGATCATGATTCGGAGCCTATAGGAGCAATGAAAGGGGAAATTGAGCTAGAATATGAAGCATTCAGCTTTAACTTGGAAGAGGAAAAGTCTACAAGGTTTGAAGAGTCCACATGTCAGCTCCTTTTATGGAGAGATTTTAAATTTCAAAAGCAGACCCCGTTCAACAAATAGAAAAAGATTCACCTGCAACTCCTAAAAGTCGTCAGACAATTTCAGATGAGAAGATCAAATTGAGCAGAAAAGAGGCCACAGAAGGGAGATCATGATTCTGAAGATGATATGATTTCCTATAATTAAGGGAAGTGAGGACAGGGTAAAACTTGGTTTCAGACAGTTCAATGCTTTGGAGGATGATGGTGAGTTTGTCAGCGAACAACATGAACAACCGTTATTGCTAAGTAATGAACCATTGCTTAGTTGTGCAAAGACAGGGACCCAAATTCAATGGCAGGACCAGGATTCACCATGGAATGAGATAAGAAACTAGGAAACTATCAGAGTTGCAAGTCAGAGAAGACAAAGAAGATTGAAAGAAACAGCTTTGGAATAAGAAATAATTGTCTTGAAGGAGCAATCGGAAAGAGAGAAGAGCCAGATAAGGCAAGAGTATGAGAGTAGGGGCAAGAATTGCAAAGACAGATAGTCATAGAACAACTCAAAGCAAGCACACAGGAACTGGAACTCAAGAAGAATGAGGAGATCATTGTGCTTAAACAGGCATGGGTAGATATGAATAGAAGAGTAGAAGAGATGGAATCTCATACATCGGCCATAGATCAGGTGAAGTTACTTTGGGACCAGATATATGTTGAGGTAAAGCGCACCAAAGAATACTTAGCTTACCTCAAGGAATGCAAGGGGTTGATCAGTCAAACTACCTCTAGGATTGATCAAGGGGAAGGCATGTTGAAGTGCGACGTCAAGTACGTAAAATAACATGTGATCAACTAAAGCAACTTTGTCCAGCAAATAGAATGGCAACCACCACCCAGCTAAAGAACATTCCTGATAAACAAAGAAGGCTGGAGA
The DNA here is from genome assembly GCA_028583015.1 of Wollemia nobilis. NCBI lineage: Eukaryota > Viridiplantae > Streptophyta > Pinopsida > Araucariales > Araucariaceae > Wollemia > Wollemia nobilis. Next base: position 21,838,672 of record JAQPPZ010000521.1, read on the forward strand.
GTTAATGCTTACTACTCTGGAGGAGGTTGTGATAGAGATGCAAGAGGACGTACAACAGTTGGTGAATGACAGATTACCACATCCCTTTTTAGACCAGGAAGAAGTCCTTGTGCCAGATCAATTAGCTGAGGCAACTGAAAAAAGGAAGATAAGGGCCTCCCAGTCAAAAAAGCTACTTAATATCACCAGCAAGCTTGAAGCACTGCTAAACAGAATTAAACAGATTGCAGACAAAGCAGAAGATCTCCTCAGAGATCAATATGATGACTTGGTATATAACATCTCAATGTTGGTTAAGTTCCAGATTCCTTCAGATGCTGACTGGAAGACCCTGCTTGCCTTAGTAACACCAAATTGACACATAAGGAAGTAGGGTATAGTCTCACAATTTTGAGAAAAATCATCTTTTGACTAACCCCATTTTGCAGACTTTGTACCCAAAGAATAAAGCATGATTTGGGATCTTCCGTCAATTAGGATTGACATCCCCATGAGCTGCCAAAATTGCTGTAGTCTACTACTAGCATCGCGCTCTATTAGAAGGGGGTAAAAACAGATGTTGAAGAAACTCAGACCTGAATAGTGCCATGCTCTTCTGGGACAATGCCCTGTACCAAGTCTAAACGGTGCCCCACTCTTCTAGGACAATGCCTTGCTCTAAGGCATAACAATGACCCACTCTTCTGGACAGCACCCCGCTCTAAGGCGAATTGCTGAGGTGAACTTGAATAAATATTATTATGAAGTACTGTGGTGCAACTATTAACATCCCTGTGAACTTCATATTAATTGTAAATCCAGTATGGAGAGGAAGATTGATGAGGATATTATTGTAGCTTAGGCTTAATTATAAGCCTAAGTTATTATTATTAGATATTTCTTATTTCTTGCATTGTAATACGTGAGGCATAGTATGCCCACGTTGGATTGGATTTGATATTTGTTAGGATGCTTTACTTAGACTGTTAGAGATGTGTTTTGTCTTCTAGCAGTTAGTTGGTTGTTAGCATCCATGTTTGGCAGATTGTTATCTGTTAGTTACAAGTGGTTGGCCTTGCAGGGCAAATTGTTACAACCACTATAACCACATGATTCCTTTGTAAGCATTATATATTCTACTACCACTAATGAATAATCAAATTCACGTTGAGTATTTCCATATTAGTGGTAATCAGAGCCATAGGATAGTATAGGTGACTAGTATTGTTTTGCTAGTGCACCAGATCCTAGGGTAGTTGTTGCGAGGATTTGGTTTGGGCCAGCCCGTAGCATCAATTGTGAAGCTCCTGAGGTGGCAGAGGGTGGAAATTACCCCTGCACCGAATACCCCTGGTAGAGACCAGAGGGTAACAAGACTTGCCCTGAGGAAGGCAAGAAAATTTTTCCTGTTTGGAGATTAATGTCTGCTTTGAAGATCAAAGAAGAAGATCATAGAGGACATATTTGAGGATTGGTTGCAAATTGACACTCATTTACATCAAAATATTGGCCAAATTGAGGTCGAAAGGAGGCTTGCCGAAGGAGAACAAGATTAACAGAAGGGTGCACAAGTGAAAAGGGGTGTTCTAAATCTTGGAGGCACTGTGAGTGTTCTTGGAGGACCGACAGATCAAAAAGAAAACAGGATCAGCACTCTTTGCTGAAATTTTTTCGCCCGTGTCATTCCCCTTAACCGGCCGGCTTTCTTGCCGACCAGCCACTCCACCGACCGGCTTTCAGCCGATCGGCAAAGTGTCGGTTACCCCTGCCGACTCCCCGACCACCCTCACCCTTATTCCTCCTTCCCACTCCACCTTCCCCCCACCACTCTGTTTCTCCTGTCCCCTTTATACTTCCCGCCTCGCCCCCTTTACAAGCCACTAATCAACCTTTTTCTGGAAGACGTTCGTGGACGGCCGATGGCAAGCATAGTCGAGCCCCGACTGCCGCTACACGGGAGCGCGCCCTCCCTAGCATTGTAGCAGAGCTGCTACTCCAATGTCCACTCACAGCGCGTAGACAAAAGGAATCATGCGCGCAGACGGCGAAGAAGAACTACAGGAGACGAAATCGTAGGTAGAAGACGACGCTCAGACAAAAATTTTAATCAAAAATCTAAGGTTTGATTTCAACCAATCAATGCTCAAGAAACAAAACCCTAAAACTCTGCCCATTCAGCGTTTGCCACGTGGCACACAGAGGACTTGCCGTGAAGAATCTTTGCTGCCAATCACAAGCCACCACGGAACAGTTCGAAAACAGGACACAAACAGGAGTTCTCTGTCTTCCGGCTACATTATCGCATTTTCGACGATAAATTACGATTCCGGCGAGAAGTTTACAGCTTTCGACTTGAAATCTAACGTTCCAGCCGTTTTCCTTATCCTGGTGAATCTGCAACATTCCAGTGACTAGACACTGTTTCCCGGCAATATTTCCACGTTCCGATAGCCGCATGCTGTTTTTCGGCGAGGTTTTTCCCGACAACCGTGACGGTTTTCCGACGGACGTGGAAGAGTTTAAAGTTTTTTTTGTTTTTTCTACAGGGACATTGTCCCACATTGCCTGTGTTGCGGGCTTCAGGCGCCTTATAAGTGCCAATGCGCAGTAAGGTAAGTGACCACCTTACAATGGTCACCACTGCCTGTGCTCGCGCGCAGGCAGAGATCTTGTTAGTGCCACCCTTGAGGCAAGTTGGAGCCTCATCACACGCGCTTGCCGCGTGGCAGTTGAGTAGATTGGCACAGTTGACCGGCTAGTTGGAGCCTGGATTGACCGACGGGAATTGACACGTTAACCTTGCAATGCCATCGGACCGTTGACCCGCAGTTGACCGGCGGGATATTTACAGTTGAAAACCAAAAATTTTGCAACCAATTGCAATTTTTCCCGCCAATTTCAGCATTTAAATTCAAATTTTTGGCGCCAAAGGTATTTATTTCAAATTATTTTGCAATTTTCACCCAAATTCAAATTATTTTTGCCTCCAAAAGCTAATTTTTGCAATATAAGGGCTAATTTTCTCAATTTTAGTGCTATTTTTATTTCTACCCACTGCAAATTTGAAGGGTAATTTTTTGTAATTGCAAATTGATGTAATTTGTAAAAGCACTTGCATAGCCCTGTTTTGTATTTGGAAGGCAAATTGTGCTTTAGGAAACCTTGCAATTGTTCCTAAGAGCCTAGATAGTTCTTGCAACCATTAAAGAATCCTCCTAGTCTGGCATATACTTGTCAACAAATGGCTGCTGACCCCAAAACAAACATGGAAAATCTTACTGTTGCAGTAGATATTTTGGCATATAAAGTGAAAGATATTGTTGTCCAATTAACTCCTGGTGATGTCAAAATTTATCACAACAATGCCAACAAGGCAAAATGTGAGGTCAAATTGTATGACGGATCAAGAGATCCTGATGTCTTGTCTACTTGGATTTTAGATATGAAAACTTGGTTCACTTATGCTGAAATTCCTGAAGATGAACAAGTTGCTTTTGCCATAGTCAAACTCACAGGCTTAGCAAAAGTTTTTATTGTAGAAAGACAAAGCCAAAATGCTACCATGACTTGGAAAGAATGATCCAAATTCTGAAAAACACCTTTTTCCCACCAAACTATCAAAGTGACCTCACGACCAAGTGGTATAGGTTGAGGCAAGCCTATAGTATGCCGTTTGCAGACTACATTTTTCAGAAGATTCAGAAGAGGATTTAATTAACAAGTTCACTTGTGGATTGCAAGATCATATTTTTAGGGAAATCAAATTCAACGATTTCCTCACTTTGGATGTGGCATTCAAGCATGCCATTTTAGCAGAGGAGAAAGTTGGTGCCTCTTATAGATCTCAACAGGAAAGCAGTTCCAAAGGAGCGAATCAGCATCAACAAAAGGCGAAGAACACTTCTCATTCTTCTTCTCCTCCCATTTCTCCTAAAGCACATTCTTCTTCTTCTCACTCTAAAGATTCTTCTTCTTCAACATTGTATTGTGATTTTTGTAAAAAGCATGGTCATACAAAATCTAGATGCTTTACTTTTGAAAGAATGAAGAAGAAGAAGTCCCTAATTGTACAACCTACAAATGAGGAACCACAAGATGGTCCCATTATGACTATAGGGACAGAAGAAGAATATCCAACTTTCAAGGGTAAACTAAACAAAGTTACCCTCATGTCGAATGTTTTTGCTCAAGGGGGTCGTGACCATTTTTTTCACTCGAGCCCACCTTACGCATGATTTTTATGTGGATTGTATCATAGATAATGGCTCGCAAAAGAATCTCATTGCAAAGACCGTTGTCGAGAAGTTGAAGCTTCCCACAAAGCCACATACAACCCTATGCACTTGGGTGGAAGGATGTAGACTCTACATCCAACATCACACACACTTGCACCTTGTATTTTGCTTTTGGTGATAAGTTTGTGGATAAGGTACGGTGCGATGTCACTGAGATGGATTGTTGTGGACTATTGCTTGGTAAGCCCTATCAATTTGATAGGAATGCAGTGTATCATGCTAAAAAGAACACATACACCTTGGACTTGCATGATAAAACATATTTGATACAAAGCACTACACCCACATCAAATTTGATGCTAAGTTGTAGGCAATCTCGGAAGCCATTAAGTCAAGCACTTGTATTGGATCCTACTTGCATAAGTCCCACACAAGATAAAGAACAAGCACCACCAAAGACTCATGATAAAGAAGCTTCACTTCCAAAAATTGAACAATCACAAGAGCTCGTGGTTAAGGAAACCGTCACTCTCACTCATGAGAAAGATACCAACCATTCCATTGGCATCATTTCAGGTACACCTATGAACACAACCACTGGCTCCACAGAAGTTGCCTTTGGCTTTGCCCTCTTCCACCATTGCACATACGGAGGAGCAAGCTAAGGTCACTTCATTCAACACCAGCAAAGCCTTCAGGGCAAGATAACACAGGACTTGCAAGAGACTCAGCATGCGTAGCAAAGAGCGATGAGCAAGCATCGCAGTCCTCACTCATTTCAGGTTGGAGACAGAGTTTGGCTTCCTTTGGATAAGCAAAGCTTTCCAGAGACACCATATTAGGATCCTCCTTTGGTACCTGAACCTGTCATCAGCCCTACAGCAGCAGTGGCACCTGACCCTCAGGTTCCACTCATTACAGATAGAGTTTTCTACACGAAGACTCATCACACTCGACAGGGTTCTTCAACTTCTTACCTTGTCGCCTGCCGCAGTCACTTTCCACATATGGCTCGTTGGATTCCTTACCATCAGATGGCCCATGACTTTCCACATTTGTTGAGAGCATTGGGGTCCAATGCTTCTATGGTTGGGAGGAGTGTTGAGGATATTATTGTACCTTAGGCTTAATTATAAGCCTAAGTTATTATTATTAGATATTTCTTATTTCTTGCATTGTAATACGTGAGGCATAGTATGCCCACGTTGGATTGGATTTGTTATTTGTTAGGATGCTTAGTTAGACTGTTAGAGATGTGTTTTGTCTTCTAGCAGTAAGTTGGTTGTTAGCATCCATGTTTAGCAGATTGTTATCTGTTAGTTACAAGTGGTTGGCCTTGCAAGGCAAATTGTTACAACCACTGTAACCACGTGATTCCTTTGTAAGCATTATATATTCTATTACCACTAATGAATAATCAGCTTCACGTTGAGTATTTCCATATCAAAGATGGAGCAAAATCAGGGAAAATCCTGTATTCCAGCATAAGCATCCCTTTTTCGTCTGCATAGCTCATTTTCATTCACGAGCATAAGGAATATTGGTGCAGAAACTTGTAAGTGTATGCATCAGATCTAGACAGTCACCAAAGCAGCTGAAGTAGACTTTGTATATAGATTAAGTGCAAAATATGCACTAAGTTTTGTAATGAAATTGAAATATAAATGTAAATTCAAATGAGAGTCAAATGTTAGTGAAATGTAATGTAAATGCAAGTGAAATGTGAATGTAATGCAATTTTGTCATAAGATTGATAAATTGCAATATAATATAATGTGCAATGAGGGTGTCAAGTGTACGTCCAAAGGGGAAGATGGTTAAGTGGTGAGGTGTCTTGGAAGCCGTTGCTAGGAACAGCTAGGTCCAAATGATAAATAGGACACCACCCACCCCCCCCTCTTTCATTGTTAATTATGATCATCAGTATTGTATGTATGAGAGACACATAATGCAGGAGATAGTACAAGGGTTCCGTATTGTCCTGTGAGAGAAAACATTATGTAATCTGCAAGTGCAGTTATATGTGTATTGCCAGTGTCGTACAAGCAATGAGATAATGCAAATAACATTCCATTTCCATCTCTGTGTGTATGCTGTGTGATACATTGTTGCTGTAGGATTGTAGGTTGTGTATGCCAAGTTCTGTGTGTGTAAGTTGCAGGTTGTAGACAGGAGTTGCAGGTTGTAGACAATCTAGCGTAACTGTATGAGAGTCGTCATAAAAATAGTTACTGTTGGACTTGTCGTACAAAGGACATTGCCAGTGCAGTACGAGGGAGGTTATCATACAAGGAAAGGGATGTAGCTGTTCTCGTACGAGGATATTGCCAACTGGAGTGAGGCTGTAGGAGGATTGCCATCAGACAAGACTGCAACCGTGTCGTACAAGTGATTGTGCCATACAAGTCTGAAATATGTTTATAGTTGAACCAGCAATGATTGCAGTCTTACTTTGCTCCCAGGATTGCCCATTCCAATTGTTCCTCCAACCGTCAGAATACTCACCGTCGTGCTACAATAAGACTTATGACAGCTTAATCCAAAGCATTACAAAACAGTAGACATTTGCTATCCAAGCTAAAGCCAACTGGTCAAACTGCACAAGTTTTGAAATACACTGGTTATATTTGGATGCATGTCTGGAAGTAGTGTATGCACTATCCACAGCAAGAGGAAACAAGCTAATTTTAGGATTTCTAAACTGCATTAAACTTAATTCATTTCTAATTACATTTGAGTTCCACATTACAAGGGAACACTGCTAGTAAGGAGTGCGAAAGCATGATTGTTGTGCTGCCTTGTAATGGAAAACATATAATGGAGAAAACTCTCTAGGCAAAGCACCATTGAAACAAATTTTATAAGAAAAATCACCGAGCTGAAGTTTTTCATGAGCAGCCTTCCAAATCACAAGAAAATACCAATTTACAAGCCTCATTAAAGCATTAAAATGAAAGAACAGCAAGATGAATCTCCATCTATTTAAGAACATAAACATTAAAAACAAAATATAATGTATAGGTCAACACTGTACCTGGGGCAAACAACCACATCAGGAATATTAACAACCCCATGAAAGCTAAACTGGGGTTTTCCATGAAAGTATCTCTCATCATAATCCAATATGATTTTATCCTGCACAAACAAGAAGCAAAATGCAACCAAAGGTTAATATTAAATGGTCATGTCGAGTAGTAGCTGTAAGCTTACTGCAGTTAAGGGCTTTGGCTTCTGTTCGGGAGGTCCAAGGTTCAACCCCCACTTAGTATGAGGGGACCAGGACCCCTCATAAAAACCTGTGTAAACTCATTGAAAAAAATGGTCATGTCAAATAAAAATATAAACACGTTTATATCTCAAAAGAAGTTATCTTATTGAGCAAGTGCAAGCTGGAAGTGAGTACGAGCTAGGAATGAGCCCCAATAGGTAGCATGGAAGGAAACTCATATTTGAAAGCCCTAATGGGAAGTTAGGATGCCTTACCTAGAAGTATGGATGCCCAAGTTAGAGATAACAAGATGAACGAATATATGGCAAGTTCAATTCAGGGGAACAAATGTTACACCAGAAGTGATTTTTAAGGATGAGATGATCGAGCATGATATACTAGTTCTTAAAAGAAGAGGTTTAATATTAATTCCATGGATACTGGCCAAGGTTTTCGAAGATTCAACAATGGATCAAGTAGAAGTGGGGATTGAACTGAAATTACGCTATGACTTTTCTTCCTAAAGTTTTTTTCCCTCATCATATTTTCCAATCCAGAAATCAGAGATAAAATAATGGGTGGTGGACCATGGTTTAGGGGGAGAGATGCCCTTTATTTAAGACCATGAAGTGAAAAATATTCTGTCAAGACAGAATTTATTAAAAAAATTCCAATGTGGGTTAGGCTTTTTGGACTTCCATATAAGCTTATGAATAAGGATGTTTTGAAGAATATTGGAAAGACCATAGGGGAATTCATCAAGGAGGGACCAACCATTAAGGAGTGAAAGCATGCTATACAATACATACTCAGATACGTGTTGCTATGGATTTTTCAAATCCTTTGCCACAATCCATTAAAGATAAAATCTGAATCAAGAGAATGGGATAAACATGTGGATAATGAAAACATTGCAATCCCATGTTGCAATTGTTATGAGATTGGACAAAGGTCATGAGATTGCAAAGTGAAAACAATGAAGAAAATGATAGAGAATTTTGCTCATAAGACAAACTTCAAGATGAAACAAGAAAATCATACTATAATAGAATCTAGACTAGTTCAAGAAGATTCCACTCCAAACGAAGAGGCAAAGAAAGAAGAAATAAAGAAGGATACAAGGGATGAGAAAGTACAATGTGCAAGTTCAAATTCAGAAGGAATTAAAGGTGCAAAGGAAAATGTGGAGAAAAATTTTAAAGTAAAGACGACAGAAGAGGTCAAGTTTATTCTAGGTAAATTGTCTTCATTTTCGTCAAGTAGTATAGATACCTCTCCTGGCAATAGAAATGAAAGTAGCGTAGAGGTTATTCCTTGCACTTTAGAGTTTCAACAGCAGCATAATAAGGAAACAAGGATGGAGAAAATTCATAGCAATTTAGAGTTTTTAGGGCAGCATAAGAAGGTAATTGCTATGGAGGAACGTCCTTGCACTTTAGGGTTTTTAGGGCAATATAAAGAAGAAAGTGCTTTTGAGGTTATTCCTTGCACTTTGAATCCTTCAAAGCAAGACAAACCTATAGATAATAAGTCTCACTATAAGCAGTGTGAAAAATTGAAGAGATTGATGAAGATAAAAGTGTTGGTGGGAATAGCTACAAGCTTATTGTAGTGGTAAGGGCTTTGGCTTCTCTTTGAGAGGTCCAAGGTTCAAACCCCACTCAGTATGAGGGGACGAGGACCCCTCATAAAAACCTGTGTAAACTCATTGAAAAAAAAAATTGTTGGTGGGAACGAAAAATAGAGAGGAAGACCCAAGAGGCAAAAACAAACAGAAAAAGACGCTCAGAGGGATATTGATATGGGAAAACAAAAGCAAATATTTCAAGTATTAACAAGAAATGGGGCCAAAACCACAAATAAAAAATGATTTTAAAAGATGATATCTTGGAGTATTAGGGGCATGAATAAGACCCCTAAAAAAGGAGATATTATGGAATTGACAGGTTGTTATAGACAACATATTTATAGAAATGGAAACCAAGTTGCAAATATTTTAGCCATTTGCAATGTTGATTTTCATCTTGGCAAAATTCAAATTTTAGAAGGCAATTGGATGAGTGAAATTTTATCTCTTAATATCAAGGAGTTGATTGCAGAAACGTAACAGTTTGAGGAAGATGAGAAATATCTTTGATAGAAAGGTAAATGAAGAATATCTTTGATAAAATGTCAAGTTTGATATGGTTTATTTAACTTGATAGCAATGTAATGAGAATAATGTAATGTTTTGTTATTTTGATGGGAATGGCCCCCAATAGAAATCACACGTAGCTTATTTATTAAGAAAAAAAAAGAAGCTGTCTTATTATGGTTATGATAAATATATACGATCAGTTTGTAAACCTTCCCACTAGCATTTAGATGACCCTAGCAGGTAGGATTGGCACCATAAGAAGCACCATGCTTTCCCTGTAAATTGGCTCTCTCAGCTCTAGATAGAATGATTCAATGTCTACAACAAGTGAGACTGCTTCTTTGTTGTTTCATCCCTAACTTCATTTTTTACTTGATCCAGACTCACATGTACTAGAATTTGACGCTCTTGTGTTTGCCGCCTCAAATCTTGTTTTTTGTTTTCATGGTTTGTTTATCTGGTTTCATTTTTTTGTTTGATCCTAGGGTTCTGCTCCCTAGTACATTCTAATGTAGTTCATCGTTATTGAGTCCCATCAACCTACTTTGGTAATTCACAGATATTAGTATAAAGTATAAACATTTCATTTCTTGAAAACATCATCAGATTCATGTGCTTGGATAGGTAATCATTGCGATTTTCCCAAGTGTTTGTGAATGCTTCATATCTAACAATTTACTCATGAAATTAGGTGATCTTGAGAGGATACGCTTCATATACAACATGTTTATATAAGCCTTTTGTGAGCTGTTTTAAAGAATGAGAGATTAAAGACTCCAAAAACAGAGAGATTAGAGACTAGCAATTTCTGTAAGTGATTTTAAAAAGGCCTAAAGGTTGAGAAAGGCAGATAACTCAATGAGGGTGTATGTTCAGTAACAATGTTATCTGGCAGTCTAAATACTTAGTATCAATGTTATCTGTGAGAGCCTTGGTTTCAATCATTTGGCAAAACGGTATACCAAGTGTTCTGTATATCAAGATTTGCTGATTCAACCCCAGCAGTGCCTTTCAATGCCAGCAATTTTAGCTGTGAGACCACAACTCCAAAGATATGGTTTCAAAATAATTTGCTTCCTAAGCTCTTTAGATTACTGTAGCACAAAATGTAGCCTGTTAACATTCAATCAGAACCAACGGGGGGTCCGAATGCACACAGGATTGTAGTAAAATCCAGATTAAGTCCCATTCCGATCATTTTCCTCCATCATTTACTATTTACTAAGGATCCTCTAGGTTCACAATGGCAACAGTCATGCGAAGGATAGTCATATCTTTAAATTTGAATGTAGTTTCCAATCTGATGACAACTCTATGGATGTAAAAATAACCGCGATTAATAACAAAATCAAGAAAGTGATCAGGCAAAAGGTAATTTTTGAATGACTTTCTGATTTATACTCTAGCTTGAGAGCCATTGATAACGATTTTCCTCCAATGTTTATTATTTAGCACCCTCTAGCCTCATAATAATAACAGCATGCTAGTTATAGCATGCAACTTTAGAATCGAATGTAATTTCCAACGTAATGACGATGACATGGACGCAGACAGAAATTTGGCACATGATAGACATCTCTAGTGGCAATCAAATGATTTGTCACCTATTCGTCAAGAGATTTGTCACCTAATCGATATATTAAACAAAATAGTGATATTAATATTGCTAACCAAACTATTTTTTGCCAGAAATTAAAGCAACAACTCATTTTACTCAAACATTTTATTTATACTTTCCTGTCGATCCAGTTTCGCAACATTTCAGGCCATGAATAGTTCATAACTTAAGAACTGAAGATAATTTTCCAGCTGACAGCAATCCCATGGATGCACGCACATGATTACATTAAATAAAACCCTTAACAAGCATAAAGGATTGTATCGCTTCACTTACCATGTCCAAAGCAACATATTGCTATAAATACAAATGCAGCGCAGGTCTCTAGAAACAAAAGGGGAGAAAAAATCACAGATAATCTTTTCCTCTTACAATTTGTGATTACTAACTGAAAGTTAGATTAACTTCATACCTTGCATACAGCCTGTAATTCATGGAGAAAACCTTCTGGAAGCTCCTTGTGGGAATCTTTAACCACAAGATCAGTGCTGCCTTTGCCGCCAATTCTGTCGGGAGAAATTAATGATTGGAAATTTCAGTTAGCCATTCATTCAAACTTAAGCCACGCAAGTTGCTGTATCTAGAGAGCCAAAACGAATAGACGTGGAAATTACGTACCTAGGATTTACGCTAGCTTCACAAGCAGCAGTGTCAAGTTCAAGTCCCAGGGCAAAGGCTCCTGCGGAGAAGGCCAAGGCGACGGGTAATGCGTTTAGCCATCTCCCTCGCTTTGCTCGCATATAACCAATCAGTCTCCCTCCTCCTTGTGTTGGCTCTGTGAATGTTTCATTTGATGAATAAATACGAGCTTGCAGGCAATGGGAAGGAGAAGGCCGGATTCGAACACGCGACAAACGCCTCGACGATGATAAAAAGTGCCGTAGATGAGTGGAGAACGCCATTGAGATGCAAAGATGCTAACGAAGTTCGCCTCACTGGTTGTCTTGAATATATAATATCAATAGTATAAATGTTGAATGGACTCTCGTGAGGGAGACACTCAGTGACTTGGAATGGAGTTGGATAGGTTGGTAGGCATTCAAAGGAGTTATGTGAGGGAGACTATTTCTGACTCAGAATTGAATCAGCCCGTATTTAAAGAATCAGGACAGTTTACTACTTTTGTCTCAAGAAAGGCTTAACCAAAGTTTGAACCTGGTCTCTTTCTTGCCCAAGGTTGTCCTTTGCCTCAAGAAAGGCTTAACCAAAGTTTGAACCTGGTCTCTTTCTTGCGCAAGGTGTGAACCTAGTCTCCTCTTGGTAAGCGCCAGAACTTACCAGTCCACCCAGCCCTTGGGACTTTACCTTAATAAATTCGTAAATAATTTACGAATCCTTCTTGTCCTTGGACTTTAACTTATAAATTGCAAGAACGACGAGTGGTTCTAAACCTGTAAATATCCAGTTTCCCTAGTTTCCCTTATGACTGAGTTACCAATGAAATTATCCTATAGGTTCATTAAGCTGATAGAATATATTACATTATTATTTGATATATGAGAAGATGAAAAGTCTCAAGTTTCCAATGAAATTATCCTATAGGTTCATTAAGCTCATAGAATATATTACATTATTATTTGATATATGAGAAGATGAAGAGTCTCTTAGACAGGTGCTCAAAGGTCATTTTGTAAAGAAATATTATGGGCACAAAACTTCATAATTTTGTTGTACAAATTTTTTACATGATAGAATTTTACATATTGTGTAGGTTTCATTCTTATCGTTATCTTAATGTTTTGTGATTAATGAATTTATATTAATATTAAGGTTTCAAAAGCCGTCATAAGCTATATATTTTAAGGGTTAATTATGTATTTTCTTCTAACTAAGTCTTGTTTTATTTTATATATGAACTAAAAAAAAATTATGAATTAGGCTGTAAGCTTACTATAATGGTAAGGGCTTTGGCCTTTCTTTGAGAGGTCCAAGGTTTAAATGGGAACCTTTCTAAACTCATTGAAAAAATATTCTATAAATTCATTTAAAGCTCTCCATTTTAAGGGTTAGTTCCATTTCTTAGTGTAACTAAGTCTTATTCTATTTTGTAGGATCACATATAAAATTACTCTAACCCCCTATAAGACCTATCTTATTCATTTAAACCATTTTTTATTGGTGAAAGGAGCCAAAAACAATTGAGATAGAATGTACATACATTAAAAATTATAATAAATAATTAGGATAGAATATATATACATTAAAATAATAATAAATACAAAAATATTAAAGATTATGTATAATTATGAGATCAAGATTAGTTTATTAAGTTTGAAACAACGACAAGAGAAGAATTCCATACTCTAAGATAAAAATAGAATATGATCTTAAAATCCATGAAACTCAAATAGAAAGATTTTAATATCTATGAGGCCAAAAGCATATTATGGATTTTAATCTTCTGCTAATGATTTTGATGATGAATTTTCCTACTTATTTTGTTGTGTCCTCTTCAAACAATTTTAGCAATGATTCCACAACATAGTTAACTTGAATATCACTATATACCTTACATTCTAAATTAAATACTTCTCTATCTCAACTATTCCTAATGTACAAAAGGTAAATATTCTCTTTTTCATTCCTCTTTTGGTCTCTAACGATATTCTTATATTGTTCAAGCAAAATATTAAAGATAAGGGAATAGCAATATTTTCCCAAACATTCACAAAAAGAAATAGAATTAAGCTGTAAATCTTGTAAAGTATGGTAAAGAAAACAAATAAAAACATATCGTTAAACAAAAGATTTGATTTGAGAGAGTAACTTCCAAGTAAAAGAGTATAATAACAATTTGTTTTTCATTATCTTACAATTGAGATATACTCTATTTATGGCCAAAATTTGGTTAAAACCCAAATCCTTTTATTAGTTTTATTATTCATAAAGAGAAAAAAGTTATTTCTAGAATACTAACCTTACAATTGTAAAGCTATATATTATTGTTGATCCAAGAAATTATTTCATATGATGTATGCACCCATGAGTTAAGAAATTAATAAATAAATATGATCAAGTAAATCTTCAATCGCCAGGCTAAATGGTCAACTTCCAACTAAACTAATTAGTCTAAATTAATTTGAACAATTATGTAGGCAAATGAATGTGAGATAAGTAAAGTGAAGTGCAAAAAACAAATACGATCTCTCAATTATAGCAAATGTGAGTGTTGATCCAATTGAAATCTCTAGAAGTAACATAATAACTTGGGTGTAATCATATCCTTGAATAACCTACAATGACAAAGCGACAAGACCAACAAGAGATGGGAAGGCAAAGCCACATGCGTCGTACGTTCATAAACAAGATATCAAATGACACAATTGATTCACAAAAGCCATGCATAATTTCTTCATTAATTGTAGTTAAAAATCAACATTACAAATTCTAATCACAAGAAGTAACTATGGTATTCTTAAAATATTTAAAGAATCCTTACAAAGAAACTCTTAGTTCTTATTATAGCAAAAGTTTAATCTAATTTTTAATTGAGGTAAAATAATTCTACACCTAGTAAAATCTATTTTGGCAATATCTTTTAGCAAAATTGATCCTTAACCAACCCAATTGCCTCTAAACTTATTCTACATGGCTTGAATAGATTCAATTCCTGCATTGGCATCACTTTGAGATAAAAATATCATTTTCTAGGTCATTATCTCTAACATTATGCACCAAAAAACCCCTCTTTTAAGATCTTGCCTTGGGGAGCAATTTTCTCTTTGAAAGGACAACAATTTGCTCTCTAAAGATGACAATGATTTACTCTTTAGTTAATGAGGTGTTAGATAATTATTATATTATTTGCATAATATTTGAAGAGGCGGAATATAAAGAGACATATTGGTCTCTAAAGCACTAAGAGCCTCTTGAGAAACCAAGAGACATCTTATTGTATATATTTGTTTGTTGGATTGATTGAATGAAATAATTTCTTCTCATTGCTTGATCCAACATTAGGGTCAAAGTAGGATATGCAAGCAAATGTTAACGAGTTTCTAAGAAGTAAGAATGGTAAGGAGAATTTTGTGAAGACCAAAGCTAAAGAACAGAAGACAACTATTAATGTTAATGTTAGTGGCATTCAACCAGTTTCTATGAAGAGCAAGACTAAAGAACCAAAGACAGTGGTTAACATTAATGTTAGTGATGTTCAACTAGTGAATAAGTACCTAAAGAAGGCATTGTTGAGCATTAAATCCCCCTTGTGATCTCCCAATTTTAGTTCTTCCATCATTCATGGTTCACATCCATGCACTTTGTCACCTCCTTAGTGAAGGGATTCATTGGAGCAAGTGAAAAACTGAGGCGAGGGAGGTGGTGGCGAGCACATTGTGTGAAGTTCAAGGGTGGTAGCATCAAGTTTGTGCACCACCACACTTTTGTGTATGATCTTGTGGTTTTATCTAGAAATAAGAGGATGTGGAGAAGAAGTGGTTTAAGGCAAAGTGTTAGAAAGAGGAACACCAGACCATTGATAGGCCTTAATCAAAATTAAAAAAATAACAATAAATAAATAAAGTAGAAGAATAAAAACAATAGATGTAGATGCTAAAAATATCAAAATGTTTGTAGCCATGATATTGGTGGTTTTGTCATTGAAACAAAAAAGAAAGATGAAAGTTGTAAAAATTTTAGAGGTGGAAATAAAAAAGACCCACGAATAGGGCATCCATTGCCTAAAGTTGCCAAGCCCTATGATCCTACAATCCATGAAAAAAAATGCTTTGCTACATAGGATTCTACTTGCTCTACACCATCATGAATGGATTATCTGTTGTTGACTATAACGTCGTTGGAGTCATGGATGAGGCAATCCCTGAAATAGTGGCACCCTATGCAGTCATAAAGCATGAAATTGAATCCCAATACAGTGCAATTATAGAAGGTGCAATGATTATCAAAAACCAACAACATATTTTCTTGCTTTAGGTTGCTCGAGAATACAACCACTTTAATAGCATTAGGGTTAACCTTCCAAATTCAACTCCCCTTAACATCAGTCATGTACATGTTTGCTGGACATGGAGGGGACTAGTTGGAGTGATGTCAATGCAACTTTAAAAGGATTTAAAAGGATATTCAAGGTTCAATTCCCACTATTTTTATTTTAAAATACATATTCTATAAAGGGTTAAATGCAACATTTTCCCTTTTTGCATGCATATAACCTTGGGTAGGAGAGTTTGCACACATATAGCCTTAAGTAGGAGAGTTGGCACTTTCAAAGAAAGTACAAAATTTTATAGCAAAGGTCAAGGGTACAAAACCTACCAAGAACAAAGATATTTTTACTACCCTATAAATAATTTATTTTAATTTTATAAAAAAATCATAAAAGACTAGCAAATATTTTGCAAAATTAAAGGGGGTAGTAAAATGTTTTGTAAGAAAGAGGTGCATTTTCAATGGTGACTGACACATTCAAAAATTTTAAGCATTTTGCTTCAAAATTTGCATACTTTGTACATCAATTAAGCATGTGCTTAAGGACACTTATAGCATTTGGTATCAACGACACCTCTAGCTTGCATTTATAAGTAAACATGTCGCATTAAGTTATTGTGTCTATAGCCTAACAAAGCTATCATAACAATGTCCTAGCATCAACATTTTAATTTTTTTTGGATATATAAGGACATCATTTTTTTTATTCTTTCACTCCATCATTTCCTATCCTATTCACCACTATTGCTAGACATAAATCTTGAAATTGAGAAATTCCAAGTATATAGGGAAGTTATGCCCATGTACAAGGATTTCTCTTTAAGCAAGTTTTGTTGATAGTTGAATTCCTTTCTATACTACCTTGGTACCTCATATCATTCTCTTTCACGTACCTTAAGGTATCTATTACATATAGTCGCATATTTCAAGAGGATTGGCTTCTTCCATGTATTTGCAGGTATATAGGAAGGGCAAGTATATAGAAATGTTTGATATATTGGATGGGTGTATATTGAAAGGGGGACCATTTTGGAGTCATAAGGAACCCTCACTAGAGGAACATCAACATATTTTCTTACAAAATTATAGGCACTCAAAAGCCTAAACTTGGGACCATCGAAGACCATGATGAGGACCATCCTAGTGGTTAAGAAACTCTTGGACATTGTCATCGAAAATATATTCAGCTTGAAGAGGATGAAGAGGCTCAATAACAATTTTATGAAGCAGATGCCAAAGCACTAATGATTATCACCCTTGCCACTATAGATGTTGTTCAACAACACATTTGTGAAGCACAAACATCAAAGGATGCATGGGACACACTTTCTACCATCTTCGAAGGGAAGAATGAATCAACAATTCTTCACCTTTAGTCTCAACTCCACATACTGAGATTTTAAAATGAAGAAACCATTAAGGAATTTCTTTGCAAAGTTGCAAAATTGAAAGCAATATCGAATGCCATAGGATAAATAGTAGAAGATAGGTTCTTAGTACTCATCATACTTAAAGCCCTACCCGATTCTTTTCGAGTTGATTACTTTTTTACAAGTATCAAAGAGAAAGGTGTCCTTTTATGAGTTGGTGAATATGATTTAATAAGAAGCAACCAATCAGTTGAAGGATCAATTAACAAACCATGCACTCATTTTCACAAAGAAGTTATAGAAGGATCCCTCCTCTTCTTCATCTTTATCATAGAAACAACCTCAAATATAAAGGAGGCATTATCATCTCTATGAAAGAGAAGGACAAGATGCAAAGTATTGTCGTTATAACTCCATGAATCGAGAATGTCAAATATATAACCCTCCTAAGAAGAAAGACACAATTCAAGCCACATACAAAGCAACAACAAGGGCATTTTGCATATGAAGAACAAGAATATAATTTTAAACAGGACTTTGAATTTGCACACAAGGTACTGATGTCCAAGGTAATGACAAAACCAAAGGATAAAATTTGGTATATTGATTCAGGTGCTAGCAAGCACATGATTGGAGATAAAGTGTGGTTTGAATCCTTATAAGCTAAATATGGGAAATTAGTCACCATTGTTTATGATAAGACCTATCATGGTAAAGGACTAGAAAATATTCCTCTTAATTTAACTAATGATAAATGCATGATTAAAAAGGTATTGTGTGTATCAAGATTAGAAAACAACTTGCTATTTGTTTTATAAATTCTAGATCGATACATGGCAATCGCGTTTTGATTTGTTGATGGCAAAAAGAGGTGTTTCATCACAAAACATGGCAAGTTTGTAGCAATTGCTTCCTATAAGAATTGCTTGTTTGCCCTTGATTGGATATTATATCCTAATGTTGCATTGTTTGTAGCCATGATAGATGCTACCTCCCTTTGGCATAAGATATATAGACATATGAGTTTTGGATAATTTCTTCAACTGAGTAAGCATCGCATGGTAACAAGTCTACCCAACCTTCCACCCACATTGTCAATAGTTTAGCAAGAAAGTAACACCAAGTACCTTTTGAGCTCAATACTCAAGAGCTAAAGGATCATTGAATTTCATACACATCGACCTATGTTAACCCATACCATGTAGTTACTGTAGACACAAGTACTTGTAGTTATTTATAGATGATTACTCATGGAAGATGTGGGTATATTTCCTGCTACTCAAGTTAGACAACCTTAAGAATATCCAACGCTTCAAGGAGCTTGTTGAAAAAGAATCTGGGTATTCTATTCTAGTCCTCCACTCAAATCAAGGGGGGAAGATACATCTAACAATTTTTCAAGGTTTATCGCACAAAATAAGATAAATGTATAGCTTACTACTACTTATACTTCAAAATAGAATGGGGTTGCTAAGAGAATAAACTATTTTATCATAGAAATGGTTTGTTGCATGCTTACAAGAGTTGGTCTAGAGCAACATTAGTGGGTTGAATTTGTCTCCACTATGATGTATCTTTATAATAGAGCATCCACAAAGGCACTTAATGGGATTACACCTGAAGAAACCTGTTCTAAGAGAAATCCTTCAATTGTACATTTCATAGTCTTCATAAGTAAGGCATACATGCATGTGCCAAAGCAAAAGTGGACAAAGTTGGATGCAAAACCCCATCTTGCATATTTCTTAGCTATGATGAAGCATCAAAAGCTTATCGACTAATAGATCCAATCACCAAGAAAGTGCATATTAGTAGAGATGTGGTGTATAATGAAGAACTTGAAAATAAGACAAATGTTGAAGATTCTAAGAAGTTTGAAGATGCCACATCTCTAGTTGTAACGACCCTCCTTAGAAAGACTTATTCTTGATACTTGATTTATATATTGATGCATGGATATCAAATGCATAATCTCATTTTATATTGTCAAGATGTGTTGATAGTTACACTTTATGCATTGATTATACTACTTTGGAATATGGTACTACTATTGAAATTTGTGTTTGTAGGACTAGGTACTCTCACGGGTTGATTGGTATGGGACAATCACCAAAGTTGAGAGAAAATGGAAATGATGGATGACTTTATCATTGACAACTCAAGGGTAAAAATAAACCCTTCATGTAGGTGCATTGCATATGTATATGTTTGATTTAATGCACCATTGGGAAAGGAGGTTGTTATTTAAGCAAAAGAGCCATTCTTAGTAGGCGGGTGATAGCGTCTCAATTATCATAAAACCTCCTACTTAAGGAAAAAACTTTGTTGTGCATATGTTACTTGCACCTTAGTAGAGCAAGGATGGCTTAGCAAGAGTGTTTATGTTTTTGTATGTGATAATGTTTGATATCAATGCTAATGGTTAAAATTAGCATTTGATAGTAATTAAATTATTTATATGAGTAATTAATTTAATTAATGATGTTAGTGGTATTAGAAAAAATGGATAATGAAAGGAATAAATGTTTTAATTGTTAAGCTAGTAAGCACTTCTTGCATGATATATATACATATATATGTATTGTGTGTGTGTGTGTGTGTGTGTGTGTGTGTGTGTGTGTTGTTAATCCAAGGTGGAAATATGGAATGTTGGCATCGAAATATTTCCAATGTGAGCTTGGAACATTACCTTGTTTTGGGCATGAAGAAAGAAATGGTTACTTTGGGTAAGATGATATTCTTCTTTCCTTGGTTAATGTGAAAAGAGGGAGGAGAGGAGAGGAAGAAGGATGGATAGAAGGAGCTTAGAAGGAAAGCTTGAGGAGGAAGTGGATTTTGGTGATAGTTAGAGATAACTTCACCTTGTTCTTTCTTGGCTCTCACAAGAGTTCTTTCACTCTACCTTAGAATTAATATGTGATTTATATCTCTGTTTGAAATTGAAAAATCTGGAGAGTTTTCGTTTTTGGTAAAGAGTCAAGCTTGTGTTGCGTTAAGATTTTGTTTGATCTATTAATGAGAAGAGTTGTTCTTATTTGTTTGTTTTTCTTTGGCCATCGATTTTGAATCTAGAGGTGTGTTCTCTGTTAGAGGGTAATAGGCAATTACAAATAATTCTTTAATGTCGATAGCCCGTTTATCGATATTCGAAGAAAGAGTTTGAAAGAACTGAGATGTTCCTAAAATTTAGTAATCTAAGGTTGAGGCTTGGTATTACCCATGCTTCCTTGTGTGAGTTAGGTTGCAGGTAGCAACGTCGTCATATCTAGGAGGCATTGGTTTGTGCGTATAGTGGCCTGAATATTTGTGTTGTTTTATATATATTAATAGGTTAAGAAGGGGATTGAAAGGGCCTCATCCCTTTTACACACAAATTCTTACAAGTAAATCATAAAAGACAAAGAAAATTGGGTTCCAAGTCCATCTAAACTATTAACAATCATAAAGAACCAACTTGAAGCACTCGATAAAGAAACACACAAACTGCACTACCAATAACAAGAAAAAATAGATAATTGTTGACTTTACAAACATAACAGTCTACCACATATAGACCAGGTCACCCATAATAGTTTATCCCAAGAGTTGATCCCCAAGATTTAGCTTCATCCAACAAGAAAGTGAACATCATTGGTCCGCTTTGGCTTCTCCTTAGCAATAATTCAATAAGTTAAAGTTGGAAATTATCTTCCTATATAATAATATCTTGAGCCTCTACCCCCATGTTTACCAACAAAATTGTAGCTCCATTCCTCTCTCAATAAATATGCTTCAACTAAAGATTGTGACAAGACTACAAGATCTCTTTCACCCCCAAAACCATATTTGCAATGCTCCAACCATATTCTTGCCTTCCTTTCAAAATATTTATAAGGTTTATGGAGTCTCATTCCACAATAATATTTCTATAACACCCTTCTTTGATTAAATTATACCCTATAAAAAAGACCCAAGCGTCAACAAAATCATTGGATTGGATGGATAGAGGTTTAGCAAAGGCTTGCACAACCATCCCCCTAGAATCCCTAAAAACTCCACTTGCACCAACATGCCTTGGGTTCCCTTTCATAGCACCATCCACATTCAATTTGATCCACCCATCTGGAAGGGGTTCCCAATTAACTTTCAACCTTAAAGACCTCAATAGATTCACATAGATTAAAGGCTTCAAATTATAGCGAACAACAATGGCTTCCTCAAGTCTACTTTTAGTTACCTCAAGAAAGGATAAGGTTTGAGAGTTCTCCACAACAACATTGAGGATACAAAAAGCAACCACAAAAGCCTCTCTTTTCCTATTTTTAAAAGCCTTGTTATTTCACTCCTTCCAAATTCCCCATAGAAAATGGGGAAGACAAAATCTCTAAAGAGATTTCAATCTATCACTGTTTAAAGGAGGATCCCACTACACACATAAATCTCCTATAGTGGCTAGGAAGACCCAAGGAACATCAAAGGGTTTCAAAACCTTCTCTAAAATCTATCTAGCAAAGGAACATTCAAGAAAAATATGACAAATCGATTCCAAATCATGTTCACACAAATAACATCTATTTACAATAGGGATACCTCTTTTGTGTAAGTTATCAATTTTAATATTCTATTTTGAGCCACCCATAAGAAGAAAGTTATTTTAGAGATGAGCTCTTTAATCCAAATTTTTCTCACTAGAAGCTAGCTTCTACCTTTTGTCTCAAGCAAACGGTCTAAAGTATTTTTCATTATTTTCCTCCTTCCAAATGACTAAATCACTAAAACAGGAGGACAATAGAGGATACAAATGAAGCCATTTTTTCAAAATTTTAATATGGCCAGCCAAGTTTGGGTCTAAATCTGGAGCAAATAAATCTTTCCAGAGTTTTCACTATTTTTGGTTGTTATATAATCAACAACTTTGATACCAAAATACAGGGATAGAACAGGTTCCAAGGCACTTACTTCTGGGTCCTCCAACATGGGAATGTCCTTCAGACAACAATATTTCCAAAATTTCACCTGATTGCCATCTTCAATATATCAACGAAGCCCTTTACATAACAAATTTCTAATGTCCACAAGACTATTCCAAAAGGAAGATCCAACTAGCAAGTCATTGGAATATAATTTTTTCCATTTTTTAAATACTTGGCTTTAAGGATCTTAACCCACTTAAGTTGATCATTTATAAATAATTTCCATCCTATATTTCCCATAAAGGCTTCATTCATTTGTTTTACCCTTATAAAGCCCAGTCCTCCTACATCTTTAACAAAACATATTTGATCCTAGGCAACCAAGGCAAAGCACCTTCTATCTTCTGGTTTGGACTAGAGGAAGGATATTTGAATTTGCTCCATTTTAATACTTATTTTAGATGGAATATTGAAAAGGGATATACAATAAATTACAATACTCTATAAATAAGACTTCACAAGTTGAGCTTTACCTACTCGACTGAGAAGACTTCCTCTCCAACCTGTTAACTTTTTTGCTAGTCTATCTAGAACTGGATTCCAAAGATGTGACTCCATCCTACCTGTAAACATAGGCATACCCAAATACTTGGTTGTAAGTTCTCCACTATATCACCTGAAGATCATCATGGTATTTCTTTTCCTACTAGTCAAGGTGTTGATAAAATAAACTTTACTTTTTAAGAAATTCACTTTTTGACCAGCAACTTCTTCATAGGACACTAAAATGTTTTTTAACTCCTTAGCTTGAGGGATATCAAAAAAGTATCATCAACAAATTTTTTATGAGAAATAGGGTCTGATGTCGAGGCTGGTTTGAAACCATCTACTCATCCACTTAATGCAAAATTTGAAATAGATCTTCCCAGTGCCTCAACAAGAATAATAAAAATATATGGTGATAACGGATCCCCTTGGCAAAGACCACACCCACTTTTGAAGTATCCAACAAGGAAACCATTTACCAATACTGAAAACATAGTAGATGAAAAACACTTTTTAACCAATCCCGCCCATTTATCTTGAAAGTCAAATTTCAATAGGATTTTGGTTAAGAAGTCCTAAGAACCTCGATCATAAGCCTTGTTTATATCTAACTTTAGAAGCATACCAACCCTCTTACTATTTTGCATAGAATGAATAACCTCATGAATAGTAATTATGCTATCAAAAACTTGTTGATCTTTAACAAAACACCTTAATGATCTACCACAATAAAAGGTAGAACCCTCTTTAACCTATTAGTTGCTACATTCCAAACATAGCATGCGTCGGCTATGTTTTCCAAGTGTTATAATTTCAATATATAATTGATTTGAATTTGATTAATTAGAATCATCTTTTGCATTATTAATTCTATTCATCTGTGTTATCACACTTGGCCTTTAAGGCGAGGACGTGCCCTCCCTGAGTGGAAAAACATTTTCTATTATTCATTGTGATATTGTTTGATTCTTATATAATTATTTTTGCTGCATTATTTATTGGTTTTCTGTGAAGTGCATTGATAAATTGAAGGATTTGATTATTATTACTCTGATAGGATATGTTCCTCTCCAAGCGGTATCAGATACAAGTCTATCTTCCAAATTTCAAGCGCACTCCACCTTCAAAGCTACTATATTTCGGGTTCCAGGCAACCAGGCGGGTGGTTTTGAAGTTGTGTATAGGCGGAGCGAACAATCAAAACAATGCGTCCATAATAGTCTTCCAAACCCAAAAACGTGACGTCAAATCCAAGCGTATTCACTCCTAAACAAATAGCCATCCACAAGCATGAAGAAAATCGTCAAGAGCCAAGCCACCCAATGCAAATGTAGAACGACAGTCGCCAACCAATCACATCACGTTATTAACCACGATTTATCGATTAACCTAAGGTACCTTTATTTTTTTTTATCGCTGACGTCACTTATTCGTGCACAAATTTTTTGTTCTCTGCCTAATAGTCCCACACAATTTTTGGGGGGGCAAGTAGAAGGTTTATTAGTGGGAAGGCTTACCAAATCCAATGTGACTTCGGTCACATAGCCCTCCTAACCTCACACGTGTAAACCACCTACCTCGCTGTCCTGCTTATGTGTCATCCTTCTATCCCTATTCTTCTTGTCTACGTGTCATCCTTGCCATCTCGCATCTGCTTCGAGTTGGTTGTCCTTGATTGTCCATGTGTTGTGTCTTCAGTTCTCCTTGTTGTCTCATGTTTGCTTCAAGTCAGTTGTCCTCGGTTTTCTAGGTCCAAGTTGTCCTCATTTCCACCTACATCCCACGTGTCCTCTTATGTCGAGCTCCATGTCAGTTATTAGATCCTTCATAGTTAGAGTCATGGTTCTAGGTTAGTTCTCGTGTTAGTTAGCCTTTGTCCTATTGCATTGTCCTTCGTGACAATCATCTTCGGTCAGTTAGAGTCATCGTCTGGTCATGGTGTCAATCGAGTGGTTTATAAGCCTAGTCATTTCGTGGTCATGTTTGATTCAATTTTTGCGTGTCGCCTTGCATCTTGTGTCAAATCAAGTCTTATGTCAATCTTGGTGTTAAATCTAGTCTTGGTCTTGTTCGTATCAGGTGTCAATTGGTCTAAACAGTGCCTTGTATCAAATCAAGTCTTGGTATTGTTCGAATCGGGTGTCAATTGAGCAAAGCAACGTCAAAATAATAATAGCCAATAGGTGTCAAACTCACATTGGTGTCAAAATCAAAAGTCATAAGGAAGAAAGCCAAAATTCAAATTCGTTTCACAATTGGAGTGACAATTAGGTGGAATATAAACCAAATTTTTGGGCAATTTAACAAATTTTTGTAGAAAATTGAAGCTCAAAGGCTCCTAAGAAGGAGATTCTAAAAAGTGCATGAACAAAAGGTGGACCAAAGGATCCAATGGTAGACTATCAAGCTTGGAGACTCCCAACAAAGAGAATTCAGAATCACAAAGAAGACCTCGTCGAAGCCAAGGTACAAAAAATTATCCTTCTCCTTTAAGAATCGGTAGTTATAATCTGGGTCATCCATTGATCAACACAATGGCATCCAATACCTCTCCAAAATCCTCACAAGAGAACCTCACTCAAGTAGAAAATGGTCACCCCAAGGTCACTGATGAATTGTTAGTCCAATTAATAGAAAGCATTAAGCTTATGACTACTAGCTTCAACCAAGCATCCAACAAACAACCCCAACCAAATCCTCCTAGTCCCAACCACTGGAGTACTGACATTCACTATGATGACTATACACACCACAAAGGTCATAATAGTCACTCCCCAAATATCAATGGTCACAAAAATAATGAGGACAGGGGTAACGAAGAAGTTTTTGAGCAACAAAGGGGTTCTGATAGACCTTACCAAACTCACATCCAACAACAAAGGAATAATATGGAACAATATAGGAACACTGTTCACCACCAACCAAGAGGTCCTACTAGAGTCAATTATCTACGCATTGACATGCCCACATTTGAAGGTCATGATCCACGTGGGTGGATAGCCAAAATGGAAGGCATCTTAGAGTTCTACAAATTTAGGCATGAGGAAAAAGTCCCTTTTACAACAACCAAATTAGGCAATGAAGCTTATCAATGGTTTACATGGTACAAACGTGAGAACGACCATCGGGCTTTCTTTTGGGATAATTTCAAGGAAGCCTTTCTTCACAGATTCGACAAAGGTCCCATAGGTTCATACACAGTACGATTGTTATCACTTAAGCAGATAGGATCAGTGGGGGACTATATCTCAAAAATCACCAGTATACTTCACTATGCACAAGACCTACAACCAGATGTGGTGGTAGCGGCTTTTAGAAATGGATTGAAAGCAAATATTAAAGTCGAAGTGGACCTTAAAAAATCCATCCCGGTTAGATGAATGTATAAGGATTGCCAATTTGGCAGAGACGAAGGTGCAACTGGAAACATCCACACGATGTGATTCATATGGTCAACCTCAATATCACAACTCTTTTCACATAAATGATCAACCATCAAGATATTTTTGCTATAAATGTCGCACTCACCATCCAAAATATCAGGCATGTGTACCAAGATAGAACTTTCAAATTGAATATGCTGACAAGGAAGATGATGAAATAGAGGAGAACAACTCACCTGATGATGACCAAAGTGAACACAAGGTGGTTGTCGATGGAGAAGATACCATGACTATTTTAGTACATGCTCTTATGGGGTTATCCTCTCACCATACAATCAAGGTAGCAGGATTCATTCGACAAAGAAAGGTAACAATATTAATTGATTCAGGAAGTACTCACAACTTTATTGACGCAAAACTTGCCAGGACATTAAATTTGCCCATCTATTCTTCCAGTCAAGACAAATTTCAAGTTAGAACTGTAGGCAGGGAAACTTGTCAATGCCTAGGTAAGACATCTTCAATTTCATTACAAATGGGAAGTTATACCTGGCAGGGTCCTCTTTTTGTCATGGAATTAGGGAATTCATAAGTTATTTTGGGTGTTGCATGGATGGAACAAATGGAAACCACAATCCGTTTTAATTACAAACAACACTTTGTTGAATGGAAAGAAAATGGGAAGACCATTCGCCTCCAAGGAATGCCAACACCTCCATAAAAAATAGTAAGCTCACATAGCATGGAAAAGATGTCAAGAAAATGTGGCTACGGATTCATAGGCCAAATTAATTGCATGGAAAAAGTAGTACAAGAGGTGATAGAAATCCAAGAAAAATATCTACCAAACATTGTGGTAACAAATGAAGAGGTTTTTTACGAACCAAAAGGACTACCACCCAAAAAATCCCATGACCATGTCAGATAATGTCTCACGAAGATGATCGATTAGAAAGTGAAATCTCAGTCAGAATTACCAATACTAGATACAAAAGGGTGTATATATCTCTAGCCAGAAGTGATTTTACAAACCAGAGCACGCACACTGAGATCTCGTCACATCCAAGAATTTCTCATCAAATGGCAAGGCTTATCCAAAGAAGATGCTACATGGGAACCTGAAAGTATTTTCAGGACATTTCCAGCTTTGAGGAAAAATCTTTTCGAGGAGGGGAGTCATGCTACATTCCAAACATAGCATGTGTCGGCTATGTTTTGCAAGTGTTATAATTTCAATATATAATTGATTTGAATTTGATTAATTGGAATCATCTTTGCATTATTAATTCTATTCATCTGCGTTATCACACTTGGCCTTTAAGGCAGGGACATGCCCTCCCTGAGTGGCGAAATGTTTTCTATTATTCATTGCAATATTGTTTGATTCTTATATAATTATTTTTGCTATGTTATTTACTGGTTTTCTGTGAAGTGCATTAATACTTTGGAGGATTTGATTATTATTACTCTGAGAGGATTTGTTCCTCTCCATTAGCAATAGTATTGGACAACATTTTATAGATTGTGTTGCACAAATTGATAGGCCTAAAATTTTTAAGATGTCTTGCTCCCTGCACTTTTGGGATCAAAGCCAAAAAAGTGGAATTGACATCCTTAGGTAGGTATTGGGTTCTTTGGATCTCCTTGATAGCCTCAATAACATCTAATCCTACAATATTCCAGAAATTCTAAAATAAAGTAGTCGAGAAACCATCCGATCCCAAGGCCTTTTTCCTACCCAAACTAAACATGGCCATTTTGATTTCCTCGTCTATACAAAGGGCCATAAGAGAGGAATTCATCTGATTAGTCATCAATTTTGGAATATTAGGGAGGAGTTTGCTTTCAACTTCACCATTCACTATCACAAATTCTCCTAGGAGGTTTGAAAAATAATCGACAACTTCTGCCCTTACATCCTCTGGTTCCACTACCAATGAGCCATCATATCTAACCAACTCCTTTATCTTATTTCTGCCTCTATGTCTTATGGTAGACACATGAAAGAATCTTATATTTATATCATCTTCTTTAAGCCAAACCAGCCTTGATTTTTGTTTCCAAAACGCTTCCTCGCAATCCAAAAGATTATGATAATAAGCTAAGATATAGAGTTTAGACCTTCTTCTATGATCATCTAGACCAACTTGGTTCACTTCCTTTTCAATATTTTAAATCTTTAGCTTCATATCCTTCTTTTGGGTAAATAGATGCGCAAAGACTTTTCTATTCCATTCTTCAATACTAGCTTTAATTTACTTCAATTTACAAGCAATTTGAATTATTTTAGGGCCCTGAAATACGTTTTACCACCAATCTTCTATATTGGCTTTTAAATTTTCATGCTTCATCCACATCAACTCAAATCAAAAGGGGCTCTTATGTAGTTTTCTTCCACTCTCTATCTCCCAAAGAATAAGATTGTGGTCAAATCCAATCTTGGGGAGGGTTGTAAGAGTAGTGTCTCCAAAGACCATTAGACCTTCTTGAGAAACCAAAAATTGGTCTAGCCTTATCTAAATTAGTTGGTCACCCAATATTTGATTACTCTAGGTATACTTAAACCACCTAAGATCGATATCCATTAACTCATTATCACTCAAAAAATTCCTAAAATATTCCATTCCCTTTGATAGAATTGGAGAGCCTCCCTTCTTATAAAATGGGTAAAGCAACGTATTTAAGTCACCCACCAACATCCAAGGAATATATTTGAATATTTCCTTAAATAGCTCAAATATTTCTAGAAAGAACGTCTTCTGCTCATCGAGTTAGGGGCATGCACATTCTTTAAAATCTAATTCTAGTTATATTTTGGACTATGACAAAATATAGAGATGAAACTACTAATATTTACTATAAGTCAACCTTTAGTATTCTCCTTATTCCATAAACACATAAGCCCTCCAGAGGCTCCATTGGATGGGCTAATCAGGAAATCTGTTTCTCTCCATAAAAACTACTTTACACTTTGAGCCTTTTGTACATCCATTTTGGTTTCCTGAAGCATTACCATATCTAATTATTTTTCCTTCTTTAGCACAAAAATCTCCCGATGTTTAAAGGAGCATTCAAGCCCTTGATATTCTAGGAAAAAAATATTTTTTATTTTTTATCGGGGCTTTTCCCCCAAAAGTTGAAAACTCTTTGAGATCCATTTGCCACTTCCATGGTTATTTCCTTCTTTCACATTTTAGACTTCAATGGGTAGCCCCACATTAACCTTTTTTTTTACTTCTAGTGATTTGGTTAAGAGTATTGAGTCCCTCACTCTGAATTAAAGCAAGATCCACATATTTCCCAAGGTCATGATCAATAGGATTAGAGATTAATCCAAAAAAGACACTACAATAGATGGAACCATGTTTGCTAACTTGGAAGCTTTAAAATCCTCTATCGTAGATTTATCACAATCTAAAACTTGAAGACAATCAAAGGCATTCCTACATTCAATACCAACATAAATAGAGGCAATAGCTAGTGGAATATTGAGCTCTAAGCACTTTTCATCGATTTTATCTACATCAAGACCTTCAACTACACCAACATCCAACATATCTAGAGGATATTTACTAAACTCCATAGGAGCACCATGAGCACCTTTCCTATCCATCCCTGAATTATATACTAAAAAACATAGATTTAAGATCTGCTTCCTCTGCCATACCTTTTTTCCTTTATCATTTTCCTAAGACAGAGCACAAGTAAAGTTGGGATGACCAAACTTCTTACATACCGAGTATTTTCTAGCTATATTCTCATATTCCAAAGGTTGGGTCTAGATCCCAAACATAGACTCAATTTCAATTAACTTCGAGAGGTCCTTATCAATCATAGCATTGACACAAAATCTGGTGTACAAAATCCTAGATCTAGTAATGGTAATAGGATCTATCGCCACTAGATCTCCTATTTCACTTGTAATTATAGTTAGGATCTCCTCATGCCACATATATAAGGGAAGGCTAGGAAGGTGAACACACACTAGAACTTGATCAATGCATTGATAATTAGGGTTGAAATTGGGTGCCCACTTCCTTAGGAACAAAACTCTACACTAAAAGAACAATTGACCACCATGAAGAATCCTATCACGGTCCTCCAAACCATTGAGACTAACCAAGCAAAATCTCCTAGGCAATGCGACAATCTCCATAGAACCCTTAGGACACCATTTGAGTTGAGCCCACTTTCTAATAACATCCAGATATGGATGAACCCCAATGAAGCAAAATACCCATGGGAAGCAACCATATCTGCAAGAGGGTTTGAAACCACAGGTCTTATTGAACAAGAAAGGAGATTTAACCCTAGGCTCATTGCTTTTTTCTTCCACTTGAGTAGACTAACCTAGGATCAGGCCCCTAAGATAAAAGATTGATGAAATGGCACATGTTTAGGACCCTTTTTTTGATTGTCATCACTCATCATGGCCAGACCACCAATGCTTCCTATGTCATGACCAACATCACTCTTCACAACCTGACCACCTTTGCAAAATGAAGCCTTACCACCAGAATTCCTACTTCTTGACCGTCACTGCTCCTCACACCTTGACCGTCACAACTCTCCTCACCCTCCCTACCACCAAGCTCCCCACCTTGACCTCCATCACTCCCTACACCCTGACCTCTATTGCTTCCACCTTAACCACCATTCAAACCCTGCAAACTGCCTTTTCCTCCCTAAATTGAGTTCTCCATTTTTAAACATGTGTTTTAGTATCCTATAGGTTTTGATGTTTTTGTTGTTTATGCTAAGCATTTCGATTATTGTTTTTATTATGAGTTTTGAAATTGTTCTTAGAATTCATGGTATGCTTAGCGTGCATTTGAGTTGTGTTGTCTACAACAATGGTCTTAGGCAGCCATGAGTGGTCTTTATAATATTGATTTGTAAGTAGGACCTTTAGATTGTTGCTTAGCGTAAGCCTATAGCGTATATATTCTAAGACATCTACTTTTTAGATGCCTAGTAGTGGTTGTAGCAATGTTTGGTTGGATTTTTCTTGCTTTTGAAGTCTAAAAGAGGTTTCTTATTATGTTAACCTTATCTTTATGTTTTAAAGGTTCTTTTAGGATTTTGTGTTGGCTTTTTGAGTATTAATGCTTTCTAAAGGAATAATTTGAATATTTGATTCATGTGTTGGAGAGCTTTATTAAAGTGCTTAATATCAATGATTGTTAGCTTAATTTTCTTGGAATATATACTTTATGGATATTGCTAATGGTTACTAGGTTGTAATTTATAGTTTCTTAAGAAGAACTATAATTATTTTATAGATATTGATTTATTAAGAAGTTAATTAGCCAATGATATAAAATTATGCAATGGTGAATTAATGTTCAATGTTTGAATATGTGAAAATATGGATGAGGTTTGGTTAGCTAAGGAAAATTTAATTGAGAGAAGTATAGGATTCTCTCAATACGTTGTATGGAAATGTTTTGCATAAATGCATGTTTGCATGATTGCATGTTTTTATTGCTTAGTGCATGTTAGGCTTGCATCAGCAATTCATGAGTTGTCCTGGTCCCTAAAATTCTATTCAAGTTTAAGGGAAAGATCTATCAAAAGGAGGATCTTGAAAGTAAAGATTGAACTATGAACCATTGATATTGATTGTAATAGTTTTTTTGAAGCTTAGTATGAGGGGACCATGACCCCTCATAAAAACATGTGTAAACGCAATGAAAAAATAATGTTTTTGAAGAAGAGTTTATACTTGGAAAATATTTGTATTGAAATTTTGAGGAAAGAAAGGATGTTTTGTAATTACTCTTGTTACAATATTTCAAGACTTGTTCAAAGATGAAATATTATATGTTGTTACCCTTTTATGAAAGTTTTTGGAATATTGGTTATGTGCAAAAAAGAAATAATATGTTCAATGCATGGATTATGAATATAATGCCTTGATGATGTGTTATTTTTCATTATAAATAAGGAAATGCTAAATGCTAAATGCTAGTGTTATGATTCAAAAGTATTTAGTCTTCAACAAGTGTTATGATGCATTGGATTATGTTTAAATATAGTACTATATTTCCTTGAGAGATATATTCTTATTTAAATGTTTAGAATATTGTGTTTTTATGGAGGTTTTTGGGCATGAATCTAGAACCATAATAGAAAACCCTTGAGTCAAGATGTACCCAATCTTGGAAGAAGTTGCAATGAATAAATAACCAGGTATTAGTGAATCTGAGAGGAGTTGCGGTGATGCAATAACCAGATGATTGTGAATGATACACCTTGAACAGTAAGGCTTGGGTGTTTTCAAAGCAATGAATCTTTTGGGTAGTCCTAAGTGGTGAGGCTTGGACATATTCCTAGTAGTTAGGTCTAGGAATATAAACGATGGATTGTTTCATTGAATCATTCACAATATAATATAGTGGTGGCAACTTGAATGGTGAGGCTCGGGTGACCATGCTCATTATCGAGTGAGTGGTAATATCATTAACTAGCTTGTGCAGGTGTGGTAACTAAGAACTCAGGCATTATGCCAGAATATTCCTACATAGATAAAATTATGTAGGATCATGAAAAAGGCATCCCATTTTAAATGTTATGGGTCTTAAAGGATAATCTCTACACCATGGTCAAATTTTCCTATATTAGTGAGGGTATAGGAAAAATTACGGGACCATTGATGGTATTCTTTCTAAACAATGAGGTTTAGGAAGGTGAACCCTAGAAGTATGGGAAGTTGTCCACTCTTGTCCACTTAAGTGTCATTTATAACAATATTAAACTCAAAATGTGGTTATGCCTTGTAATGTTGGAAAATATTAGGACTTCTTTGTGAGTTTCCTTGTAAAAATGAAAAAATATCTCTCCCTTGGGTTGATTTGGTGGGTTGTTATAGTTGGTATCAAATCCTAGGTCATAGGGCTAAAAAAATCCATGGAAAGAACTTAGGTTGAGCCTTGAGACTTGATGTGCTACTTTGGAGATTGCACCTTATGATAAGGTAAGTGTGGCCATGATCATTATCAGGTGAATGATATTGATCTTACTAGTGATGGAATCTTACAGTGAGGCAAGTGTGACCATGATCATTATCAGATGAGTGATAATATTATTACCAGTGATGGCACCTTGTGATGAGGTGAGTGTGACCATGATCATTATCAAGTGAGTGATAATGATATTATCAGTGATGGAAACTTATGGTGAGGCAAGTGTGACCATGATCATTATTAGGTGAGTGATAATGATCTTATAAATTATGGAACCTTGTGGTGAGGCAAGTGTGATCATGATCATTATTAGGTGATTTATAATGGTCTAAGTTAGTTTATGAGAGATGAAATTAGCTAATCTTAAGTAAAATTGTGGAGAAATTGCAACTATTCCAAATCCTTTTTATGGATAGAAGATGACACCTATTTTGAGAGGAGGATCATCCAAGAAGGTAGGTCATATACATAGGAGGAAGTTTTAGCTCATCCCTAGAGGAAGTTTCAAAGAACAATGGACTCTAGCAAGAAAATTGGAAGAACAATGGACTCCAGTAAGAAGTCTGTAAGAACAATGGACTCCGATAAGAAATTTGGAAGAACAGTAGACTCTAGTAATAATTCTAGAATACTAATGGATTCCAACAAGAAAATTGAAAGAATAATGGACTCGAGTATGAGGGTGGAAAACCTTACTTCTATAGTTAAGTTGCTTCAAGAGCATATGGAGCAACAATGAAAAATATTGGAAACATTGGTTAATTGAGAAGCTAGTAACAGGGATTTAGAGGGTAGACCGAAAGATAATATTTCTAGAGGAATCCATGAGGGTAAAGCTCAGATTGAGGCTAAGCTTGCCAAGGACCTTAATAATGTTAAGGTATATAAATTTAATGGAAGAGAAGGTGGTGATGCAGTAGATTCTTGGCTAAATGAGTTGGAAAATTTCTTTTCCATGAATAATTACTCACTCAAAACCCAAACTATTTGGGCAACCCTTCATCTTCAAGATTCTAATCAATGGTGGAACACATTCGGGGGAGGTAAAGGAATCCAAGCAATGGACCTTAAATGGGATAATTTTGTAAGGATATTTAAGAAGATATTCCTATCGAATTTATTTTATGTAGAGAAGTTTAAGGAGTTATCTATGCTCCAATAGGGTACATCAAACATGGAGGTATACTTTATAAGATTCATTAAACTCTTGAAATATGTTCCAGAGTATGAGATCAATGAACAATTTAAGGTGCATAAGTTCATATTGAGGGTGGATCCTAATATTCAAACAATGATCAATTTTCTCAAGCCCAAAACCCTTCAAAAAGCACATGATTTGGCTCGACAAGAAGAGACCAATTAGCAAACCAACAAGACCTTTTTCAACTATGGAGGGTTGATAAAAGGAGAGGAACAAAAAATTAGGAAGAGGAAGAGTGTTGGGTTTATAAAATGGGATAAGAAGAAAATAAGAAAAGTAAAGGGAATCCAAAGTTTGGAAATAAGAACAATGGGAACCAAGGGAACTATAAGAATAATTTCTAGAAGAAGGATAATTCAAAACCCCAATATTAGAAGTAGAGTTATGCAAATCAAAAAGAGGATACAGGGGATAAAATATAGGAACGGTCTTAGGTACCCAAGATAGGTTGTTTCATTTGTGGGGGTCCTTATTATGCAAATAAGTATCCCTAATGGCCAGAGTCGAGTAACAAATCTAAGGAGCAACCTCACCAAATCTATGTAGCCATAGAAATCAAAAACTTGATGGACAAACAACTCCCATGTTGTTAAATGGTAAGTTGTTCAATAGGAATGTAAATATTTTAATTGATGGTGGAGCTACAAATGGTTTTATTTCCACTAGTATTGTTGAGGATATACCAAAAAAACTTGAATTTTTTGCACAAGGGTGGAAAGTTGAGTATGGGTCTGGATAAACATACTCAGTGGATCAATGCTAACCTACGGCTAAGATCACCTTACCCAATGGATCCACTATTTAGAACCTATATGTAGCACTGTTATATGCCTTTGATATTATCTTAGGGATGGATTGGTTAAAATATCATGGAGCCTTAATCAATTTCCAAGAAAGGTGGATGGAATTTACTAATAAGGATAAGAAAATATTAAGGGTTCAAAGTAGGCAAGGGTCTTTTCGACCATATTTTTTGTCAGCTATGCATCTTAAGAAGGCAATCAAGAGAGGTGGGATGTTGTCATTGAGATAAATGGCAAGAAGGATGATAATGGAGATGCTAAAATATTTAAGAAATATCCATTTTGCATGAATTTAAGGATGCATTTCTAGAAGATCTCCTAGGCCTTCCACCTTGACGTGAATTTGATTTCAC
The DNA here is from genome assembly GCA_028583015.1 of Wollemia nobilis. Taxonomy (NCBI): domain Eukaryota; kingdom Viridiplantae; phylum Streptophyta; class Pinopsida; order Araucariales; family Araucariaceae; genus Wollemia; species Wollemia nobilis. The sequence continues at coordinate 21,874,309 of JAQPPZ010000521.1, forward strand.
TATTTAATTAGAGCCTAGAGTTGAATCTATTGAAAGGACACCTTATATAATGCCTCCCATTGAGTTGCAAGAGTTGAAGGTGAAACTTCAAGATTTGTTAGAGAAAAAGTTTGATTAAACCTAGCGTGTCACCCTAGGGTGCTCCAATGTTGTTTGTGAAGGATTTTTACTTAAGGTTATGTATTGACTACATAATGCTGAATAAGGTAACCATCAAGAATAGGTATCCTTTGCCAAGGATTGATGATCTCTTTGATCAATTAAAGGATATCAACATTTTTTCAAATATTGAATTGAGATCAGGATATCATCAATTGAGAATTTGTGAGAATACTCACAAAAAAACCTTTAAGACTAGATATGGACACTATGAGTTCATAATATTGCCATTTGGACTGATAAATGCACCAATAAAATTTATGAATTTGATGAATAATGTGTTTAGGAAATATTTAGACTGGTTTGTTTTGATATTTCTAGATGATATCTTGATATATTTCCACACTAGAGAAGAAAATGACCAACATTTGAGGTTAGTGTTAGAGGTGTTGAGGAAGAACAAAATTTATGGAAAGTTGTTCTATGCCTCAAAAGTTCAATATTTGGGGTATATTATATTTGCAGAGGGGATTGTTGTTGATCCCATACAAATTGAAGCCATTTTGAGTTGGCCTACACCTACTAATGTGTTTGAAGTTAGAAGCTTCATGAGAATCACTAGTTATTATAGGTGTTTTGTGAAAGACTATTCAAAATTGTCTACTCTATTACCACCCTTCAAATAAAAGGGAAAAAGGTCAAATATATGGATAAGTGTGAGGTCACCTTTGAAACTCTGAAGATAAGTTGACTACAGTGCCAATTCTCAAGTTACCATATCCTTATGAAAATTTTATAGTATGTGTAGATACTTCCTTAGAAGGTTTGGGAGGGGTGTTATCCCATAATAAAGCTATAGTAGCATGAATATAAGAAACTCAGTAAGCATGAGTTGAACTATGTTACACATGACCTAGAGTTAGCAGTGGTTGTGCATGCTCTTAAGGTATGGAGGCACAATTTATTGGGAAAACCTTTCAAGCTAAGGACATCTCACCAAAGCCCAAGGTATATCTTTACCCATCCAATGTTGAATGCAAGACAAAGAAGGTGGATAGAGTTTCTAATCGAATATGACTTTGGTATAGATTATATCAAAGGAAAAGAAAACAAGGTTGTTGATGCCTTGAGTAGGAGAAGGTATATAACAACATTGACCCAGAGTCATGTAGATTTGATGGACAAAGTCAGGGAAATGCAAATATAGGATCAATATTGCATTGAAATTTAGGCAAAATTTGAGAAAAATATTAAGGAAAATAAGGCTTTTAAAATAAAATATGGATTTTTATGTTTCAAATATAGGGTTTTCATACCCAAAACTAGTGATTTAAGGATAATTATAATGCAATAGATGCATATTTCTCTATATTTTGCTCATCCAAGAGGTGCAAATGTGAGAGAAAACATGAAAAATGCCTTCTATTGGTCAAAAATAAAATAATATATTAATAGTTTTATTGCTTGATGTTTGGAATTCCATAAGGTAAAGGTAGAACACAACATCCAATAGGAAAATTGTACCCACATGATATACCTACTCAAAAGTGGCAGGTTATATCTATGGATTTTATTGTGGGTTTACCTAAGACAAGGTACCAACATGATGCAATACTTGTGGTAGTATACAAGTTGACTAAGGTTGCACATTTTATATTAGAAAACATCAAGGATGATGCACCAACTGTGGCAAATAGTTTTACCAATGAATATTCAGGTTACATTATTTTCCTGAGGTGATCATAGTTGACAAAGATTCTAGGTTTACATAGGAATTATATTAGGCTCTTCATCATGTAGTGGACACTAAATTGAATATCGGTTCAATTTATTATCTAGAAACAAATGGGAAAACAGAGAGGGTGAACCAAGTTCTAGAAGATATCCTTCACATGTACTACATGGATAAAAAATCTAAATGGGAAGACTATTTGCATCTGGTTGAATTTGCATATATTAATGTATACCATGCATCCTTAAGAATGACTCTATTTGAGGCCTTGTATGGTAGAATATGCAAAACACCTCTATCATGGGATAATTCAAAAGATTGGGTGGTGATAAGACCAGACACTATTAAAGAGATAGAGGAATAGCTCATAATAATCTAGCAAAAGCTTAATGAAGCAACCAATCGACGAAAGAGCTATGTTGATCTTAAAAAATCACCAAGAGAATTCTCTTTATGAGATAGAGTCTTTTGAGAGTAAGACCTATGAAAATTTCCATCAAGTCAACTAAGTTGGTTCCTAATTTTGTTGGGCCTTTTGAGATCATTGATAAGATTAGTCCAGTAGCATATAGGCTCACTTTGCCACCCAACTTGTTAAATATCCATGATACTTTCCACATATCCTTGCTTAGGAAGTATGTTGTTGATCCTTATCATGTTTGAAATGTTTCAAAATTATATATGGTATATCCCTCAACCATTGAGGTATGAGCGATAAGGATTATAGGGTTTTGTTCTAAGATCTTGAGAAAATGAACCCTAGATCAATATAAGGTCCAATGGGACCATTATTCTTAAAAATATGCAAATTGGAAAGGTGTTGAGAAAATGAGAAAACAATCCCCATTTTTGTTTGAATAAAAAATATAATTTATTTTCAAGAAATACAAGAGATTGTGTTTAGTCTAAGGGGAAGTATGTAACAACCCTATTTAGTAGTACTTATTCTCTATACTTTATTTATGTATTGATGCATGGATATTAAATGCACATTCTCATTTTATGTTATCATGATGTGTTGATAGTTGCAATCTATACTTTGATTATACTATTTTTAGAATATGGTATTGCTGATGAAATTTGTGGTTGTAGGACCAAGTACTCTTATGGGTGGATTGCTATGGGACAACCACCAGAGTTGAGAGAAAAAGGGAAATGATGGATGAATTTTATCATCAACATCTCAAGGGTAAAAATAAACCCTTCATGTAGGTGCATTGCATATGTGTATGTTTGATTGAATGCACCATTGGACAAGGAGGTTGCTATTTAAGCAAAAGAGCCATTCTTAGTAGGCGGGTGATAGCATCTTAGTTATCATAAAATATCCTACTTAACAAAAAAATATCCTGCATATTGTTAATTGCATATTAGTGGAGTAAGGATAGCTTAGCAAGAGCCTCTGTGTTGTTGTATATGATATTGTTTGATATCGATGCTAATGGTTAATATTTGCATTCAATTGTAATTAAATTTAATTATGTGAGTAATTAATTTAATTAATGATGTTAGTGGCATTAGAAAGAAATGGATAATGAAAGGAATAGATGTTTTAATTGTTAAGCTAGTAAGTACTTATTGTATTAGATATATATATGTTGTTAGGCCATATTCCATGGAGGGTGGATATATGGAATGTTGGCATCGAAATATTTCCAACATGAGCTTGGAGCATTACTTTGTTTGGGGAATGAAGAAAGAAGTGGTTACTTTGTTTGGTGTATGAAGAAAGAAGCGGTTACTTTGTGTAAGATTATATTCTTATTTCCTTGGTTAATGCATAAAGAGGGAGGAAAGGAGAGGAAGAAGGTTGGCTAGAAGGAGCGTAAAAGTTAAGCTTGAGGAGGAAGTGGATTTGGACGATAGTCATATTATAGAATATTACATTATTTGGTACATGCTTATGTAGCACCTTGGTACAATATTATATTAGGTGTGTGTCTTAGATTAGAGTGTGAGTTTATATTTCATGTAATGTAATAATGTGCAGGAAATGCACAAGTGTCATGTAATTGAGTGTGCAAGTGTTGTGAGTGTGGATGTGCACAAGTGTCCATTATGTAAGAGTGCACATGTGTCCTTAGAATAGGAAAGTGAAGAGTTTCAAAGAAGAGTGAAGGTCAAGAGTACTTCATATGAAGAGTCACATACTATTATATATTTGTGACAAAGCATTGTAATTGTTATTAAAAATGCATTGCACATAGCATGCATTAGTAGACCTTTATTCTATAACATTTTTAGTATTTTTGTGAGCATTTCCAAGTGATTATTTTGTGAGTATTTTTGAGTTCATATTATTTTTTGAGTTATTTTTATTAAGTCCATTTTACTGCAACTTTATTATATACAATTTTGTGGTTATTTACATTGAGTATTGAGATACAAAAGCTATTAGTGGTATAAGAGCCACAAGTTTTCTTGCACAGGTTTTAAAAGTTGCAAATAGTCTAATGACATTTCCACTGGCCAAGGAGATACCAATGAAGTTGAGGATATTACCACTGGATAAGAAAAACCCGTGAAGACAAGTATTTCCACTGGTTAAGGAAAAACCAATAAAGTTAAGAAAATTACCACTGTGTTAAAGAAAACCAATGAAGATAAGTATTTCCACTGGCTAAGAGAAAGACTAGTGAAGGCAAGAATTAATATCACTAGGTTGAAGGACAACTGGTGAAGATTAAAGATTCAATATTAAAAAGTTTCAAATAGACTAAGTTTACCTATTCCAAGAACAAATTCAAAATAGAAGGCAATCTACAACATAGTTTCAGGTCTTGAAGATAGACCTTGAGATTGACAAGAGAAAGGAGACCCAAGAGAAAAGAGGTCTCATAGAAGCAAACAAATGAGACTTGAGAAAAGTCCCATTGAAGGTAAATTAAGAGACCCAAGAAAGAGGTCCTATTGAAAAGTTTGATAGAGAAAGCAAACTTGAAGGTAGAAAAAGACTTCAAGAGAATTCAAGACAATAAAAAATCTTGAAGATAGTCCTAGCTAAAGGACAACACATAGCACATCAAAGGAAGCATTCTGGTAGTCCACATTGGACAACAAAGTCAGAAGATTTAGAATAGCAAAAGAGGAAGGTGGTATTTGGAGTGAATGCCACAAGGGCAATATTAAAAGTATTTGGATGTCACAAGGACAACATTGAAGATAAAGGTAGCATTTGAAGGCCACAAGGGCAATATTGAAAGCAAGTGAAGCAGTACAATAGCATCAAAGACAAAATAATTGAAGCTAGAGAAGGCAACATATTCAGTCAAGAAAAAGACTAAAATCTTCAAGAACAACATTGAATATAGAGAAAGAGATAGAAAATAGTTCCAAGAGAAAGAAAGGAGTTTCAAAAAATATCTCATTGGATTTGGGACAATCATCGTCATTTGACGACAAGCCCATAGATAATAGAGAAGTAATGCTCATAATTAAATTGAGCATAGGGGGAATAATCAAGGCTCAAAGGAACTATAAGAAATAAAGAAGTATGGAATCATATACAAGGTAGAGAAAGTTGCATATTAAAGGTGATTAAGTGCATTTTTAAGAAGTTAAATTATTAATGGTTGCAGGTATTCAAGAGGACAACATAGTGTGAGTTTAATCTTGGAGAGCACCTTGCACCAGTGATCCAATGCTTGAGTTTCTTGCACCTATATTTGTAAGAGGATAACAAAGTGAAACAACAAAGGAAGAAAGCATTAGCAAAGTAAACAATAAGGAGAAGAACATAATATCCATTAGCACTACAAAGCATCTAAGAATGCTAAAGTAGAATAACAAGCAACGTCAAGCAAGGTAGAGTTTAAGGAAAGCTAGGTAAAACTAAAAGTGCTAGCAAGTTGAAGGCTCAAGAACCAGAGAAGAAGATTGTAGGCTCCAAAGGAAAGAAAAGGCCTCCATAAAGAAGTTAGAAGAAAATATAGACAAGTACAACATAAGGAAGAGAAAGAGATTCAACCATTTACAGTGAAAGCAAGGTTTCAGCCAAGGGTAAATTTATATGGTCAAGAACAAATAGCAGAGGTCAAGTTATCAAAGTTAAAGTTTATAAAGGAAGTATTACTTCCTAGCTGCATTCGAAAGTCAAATAGAGGCACCTACAAAATTAGAAAGATGCATGATTAAGAAGCAAATATGCACTAGACTAAGGTTATTCAAGAAGCATCTAGTGCAGTCTACAAGGAGCACCATAGTAGCACCAAAATTAAAGGAATGCCATAGAAGTTCCATTCGTAAGAGCTCGCTATGTGCACCTGCAAATAAGAAATCATTGTAGGCAAGGAAAGGTTTGTAAGAACATTCTATGTTAGGGTTGTAAAGCGAAAACAAACAACACCGATAAAAGCACTAGATCAAAGCAAATGATGCAATATGCATAAAATGAAATATCTTTATTTATATTGAACTCAAGGAGCCTAGATCTCCACTTTATACAATAAATTTACCCTAAATCATGGGTTACAATGCAACGTATTGCTTTGATACAATTATTACAATAAGAGGGTTTGAAACCCTTGTTCAAAAGAATGTTGGTGTATTCGAGTCATCTTCAATACAAACAATTTGTTAGTGGGATTGTGTATACCTATGGGGTCTCTCAAGCTATAGTAGCCATTAATGAAGATGTCTCTTGTACCTACAAACAGATCACAACACAAAAATATTAGTAGTAAATGCAAGGGCTCCACTGTGTAAGACCCTTTGAATAACATATCTACAAACCCTAGGTGCAATGATGCTAAAATGTAAGACAAGTACAAAAAATGTATGTTGAAAATCAATAATAATTGTTACCTTGTCAGAATGTACCTAATTTATCTGATCTATCTTTGCTTCCTCAATCTGATGATGCATGAACTCCCATGAGCGTTCAAGGGTTTGTCAAATGCAAATCGATCAAAGGTAAACATCCAGGAGTATCTGGGAATGGCTGTGGATGCCCTGCAACATCCCGAGGATTCTCTGTAGCATTTTAGGAATGCCCTAGAGTGTTTGTGGGTTTTGGGAGAATATTCTATAGAACCAGATCTAGTTCGCAGAGGCTTTGATGATGGATATGGTAGATGCGAATGCAGCGAGGGCTTGCGAGAATGCGAAGGAGGGATGAAAATGAATGGGATGCTAGGGTTCATGACTAGGATATTAAATTTTCTGATCTCTAATGTTTTCTAACCTCTCATTCACAAAAATGAATGATATTTTATAATTTGCCCTTGATCATGTTAGGGTTTCGATGACACCAATGGACGACCAAGATTAAAACATAATGAAGGGTTGAGATTGATATTGGACAAGTGACATGGATCATGTGAAATGAATGGTTGAGATTAAAACATGATGGGCAGCTAGGATTTATTTACATATCTATATATATATATTTAAATAAATAAATATATATATATATATATATATATATAAATATAAATATAAAATATTCATATTTATGCATAAATATAAATAAATAAATAAAATATATATATATATATATATATATATATATATATATATATATATATATATATATATAATTAAATAATGGATGGCTATGATTGGAGTATGTGCATATGACAAGTGACTATATTTTGGTGTTTACAAATATCCCTTTTTGTATCGCGTTGTGTGAAACATAATGTGATGCAAAAACAAGAAACACCTGGTTTCGTGAAGCAAATTCTTTTTCTTTGGTGCGCAAGAAGATCCTGAAGACAAAAATTGTTGTTGTAGCTTACCCCCTCAATTGGAAAATGAGTGAAGAATGAATCTCACAAGCCAATTGATAGAATTATGGGTGATGTGAATGATGTAAATGACTATGGATGATGTAATGATTGTGAATGGTGTAATGAGTGATTTTGTTTTTGCCCTAACAAAAGAAGATATTTTTGGAAATGTGAATGATATGAATGATGTAAATGAATGTGATGAATGATTATACTTTTGCCTCAAAAGAAAAGGGGTTTTTTTGAAATGTGGATGATGTAATTGAATGTGAATGATGTATCTTGATGTGGGAAATCAAAATCAAATTTGGTTACCCCAAGTTTGGGGTGATTCTGTGTTGTGGAGAAATATACCTTTTTGGCATCATTGAAATGCAAAATGATGAAGATGCAGCAAGAACCAATAATCCTAGGATTCTGATATCCCTAGTGATCGTTCACAATTTCTAAATATGAAAATGAATGATATAGTAAAATGTATCCATGTTTGTGATCCCATGAAAAAGGCATCAATGACATATTTTGAGCAAATTAGTCTAAACATAGTCTCACTAAAAAAATGAGGGACCAACAAGATGTTGTTTTCAAACAAGAGGATGTTGGATGATGATATGAACAAGCATCCTTATGGTGATCTATCCATCCTACCGAATTGTATGGATAACCAATCGTTGCAATCGCTAGGGGAATAGAGTAAACCACTAGATACAAGGTTCACTTGGATGATATGAATGATGTAAAGGATTGTGAATGATGTAGTGCATGGGAATGGTTTACTCATTGATTTATAATTTTGACCCAATAGAAAAAGAATATTTTTATTTGATGATATGAATGATGTAAATGAATGTGGATGAACAAGCGCCCTTATGGTGATCTACCCATCCTATCGAATTGCATGGATAACCAATTGTTGCAATTGTCGGGGTAATAGGGTAAACCACTAGATACGAGGTTCACTTGATAATGTGAGTGAAATTGATAGTGTTGGTTGAAAATAAATTGATGATTATGTGGAATTTAGAATTTGATTTGAGAAATTTTGAAGCAAGTTGGGGCAATTTCACGAATTTTAGTCACAAACAATAATTGAATGCCCAAATCAATCCATGTTATCAAAAAAATATGATGAAATGATGTGATGGATATTTAGAATAGTTATTGTGAAATTTTGAGCCGTTTTGAGGCATTTCTACGCAATTTAGGCATTTTGGTGACTTTTGGTTGCAATAAAAAATTAAGCACCCAAATCAATTTGTGTTATCACAAAACATAATGGAATGATGAAATGCATGCATGGATGGATTTTGTGATGATTATGTGGGGTTCTTCTACGTTTTGAGGCCCTTTGAGTCTTTTGCAGTATTATGGAGCCAAACGTCAGCCATCGTCCACACCATGCATAGACGCAGGAGAGCATCTACCACATGGTAGACGTAGGGTAACATTTGAGTGTGCCAAGAAGATGCCCTAAGGAATTTGAGCGCACCAAAATTAGCTATAAAAGTGTTGTAGAGGTAAAATTTGATTCATTCTTGCATTCGAGAGTTCAAGAAACGATGTCTGAAGAGGAGTGAGTGATTGAGTGAAGGAGTGTGGTGATGGTAATGGAGGGCATGGGTGCGGTAACGATAGTGGTGTAGGTGGCTGAGGTAAGTGCTCGTAGCTATTTTGTTTGGATTTTGTAATTTTTTTGTAATGAATGTGATGGTAATGTGCATTTGCATTTATGCTTATGCTGTAGTTAAGGATCTTAGAGGCTCAACATCGATTCTTGCCCATCATAATAGGAGTGGGAAAGGTACTACAAAAGGATGATTGGGAGTGGCTGGAGTGGGTGGGATTGGTGGGGTGCACCTGGATTGAGGTGGTGAGGGTTGATGAAGGGTACCTATCTACCTTGGTAGAGATATGAGATATGGATAGAGGGACCTTCCAGCACCCAATAGGGGAGATTATGGTGACACTAGAGGATGTGTATCACATATTTTGAGTATCAATGGAGGGATTGCATGTCCAAGTTGGGCATGATAGGGAGTATGAGATGAGGCAAATATTTGGTGACATATGGAGTGATGTGAACATCCAAGATAGAGGGATCAGGTACTTGGACATGTATGTGGTGAAGCAGTTGGAGGCACTACCAACCTTGGTCATGTTCTTGTTGGTCAATGGATTGGTACCTACCAACACTGAATGTTGATTCCCATATAACATGATTCAGTTGGTGTATGATATGATTGATGAGCCTCAGGTATATGCATGGGTTCCTTGATTTGGGTTGTAGTGTATTACTACAGATTTGGGGCTCGGAGCATGTTACTGTAGTGCATCCTACGATCCTATCATGTGAGTGGGATAAGGATAAATCCTATGCTCTAAGATGAGCGAATGAGGAGATATAACCAAGTTATATTGGTCATAGTGACCAAGAGTGCAAAGATATATGTGTCGGGTTGACAGTAGACCAGGTGTACTGGAGGCCATGGTGGAATGCTAGGTGGTCCAGTGATGGAGGGCAGCTATAGAGGATCCAATAGGCTAGATGGGTGGTTGGGTGGCATGGGAGTGAGATGGAGCTGATCCAGTTCTCATAGGTGTTGTGATCATTTGGGATACAACAAGGCATACTTGATACTCCAGTGTTGTATAGGCATCAAGTTGATGAGTCAAGCCTACCTTGTGTGGAGAAGTGAAGAGTGGAGTATGAGGATGATGGGAGATAGATCTCCCAGATGTGAATGATGTTAGGAACACCACTAACTATGATGTATGGTTTGGTTCACAACCACCATGGATATCGAGTCAAGTAGTTGAGAAGGGGAGTGGGTATGATGGGGACACAACGATGGAGGTCAAGGAGACTTCCTAATGTCAAAGATATTGTTAGTCCAATAGTCAAGGGAAGCATGCAAGGGTTGCAATAGAGTAGCCTCCAGAGGTTGGGGGTGATGATGATAGCAGGGATGACATGGAGGAGATTCCAAAGAGACCTCCTGGTTGAAGTGAGGAGGAGTGGGCTAGGCTTGAGGTTGAGCGAGACCAACTTTGATATATTGTGGCAGAGCAAGATGTAGAGATTGCTTGATTACAGGTAGAGCTGGATGCACAAGTGGTAGTAGGTGGAGGTAAGGATGCGGTAGTGATGCTCCAGGAAGAGCTGGCATAGAGGGATGCTCATAAAAAGAAGGATGTTCTATGGCTTTGATATTGGGAGGGCTATATTCATGATCTTGAGGATCTCCTTATGCGACATGGTATTGGACTGCCAGTGCAGCCTTTCTCCTCTGTATTGGAGACTATTAGGTGTAGTGAATCTATATCTAGGGCTTCATTGGGATCTCAAGGGTTTGCCTATGGGTGTTAGCTAGTGCCTATATGCACTTTTTGTATATGAGCCTTAGTGCTCCATTATATATAGGCTTCGGGCGTTCTTTGTATATGCGATTTATATATATATACATGGATTTTGTGTTATGAATTTATATGAATGTATGTGTATGTGATGTGATGAATGACAATATAATGATAATGCATGTGAATAGCGATAACAGTGCAAGTGAACTGACACACTAATGATCATTTGTAGTTTATATTTTACTTGACCATATTTATCATTATCACTTAATCGGGGGGTACCAAAATGGTGATACATGGAATGGAAGACTCATGTATGTGATAATGACATGGGTGTTGTTTTGGCTTAAGGATGGCTGATTTGGAATTGTTTTGTAGAGACTCAAACATCCTAGTCATGTCGAATAAACTCACTTAGTTCTATCTAATTTCTTTGAGATCAAATGTGTGTGTAGTGAAATATTTGTTTACCAATCATGAGCATGGTAATGACTCATGGTAATCAAGAACCAATGTGTGTGCCAATGAGTTCATTGACCCATATTGAATAAATTGAGATGAAACCTTTCATGGAGGATATCGAGAAGCTAGATTGTCCTTATGTGCGGTCAGAGATCTCTTCAAGAGAGACATGTTTCTATGCATGAGTGTACTCCACTATCGGTCAAGCATCTATAGTCCTCATGGATATTAGCTCCATAGTCCAATGATATGATCTCTAATATTTGAGGATTCAAACTACATAACCATATGGATGAAAACATAGTGCTATCCTTATTATTTGAGGATTTGTGGTGTGTGATTTGTAAAAGAATTAGAGTTTTGGGAATCAGGTTCTCAACCTAAGTGTGATGAGAATTTTACCCTATCCTTACTACTCATTATTTTATTTGGAAGTGTTGATAGTGGTGAAGACCACTATTTTGATTTTGGACTATGTGCATAATGGGATAAGCAAAGATGATTTTTTTGCTTTGATATTCAAACCAATCATGGTGTTTCCCCTATTTGACACAAGATATTTTTAATGTGTGTGAGATGTGTTTGGATCAAGAATGTTAGAGTCAACTCCAAGAACTAAAAATGTGCCTTGGTCCTAGAGAAAACTTGACATATATTGGAGGTTGCTTGAAACACTAGGACTGGTTAAGTGATCGAAAACACCTAGGGATGATGGAAATGTGGTTTGCAAATTATGACTTGGCTTATAAAATGGTACAATGAGATGGATGTGAATTTGAGGGGGCCCCTAATTAAGGTGACAAGAATTATTATATCAATTATTGTCTAAACTTAACAAATGACCCCTAATATGATGGATGGAATGTGCGAGGATGATAATGAATGTGATTGTGTAATGCAATGTGTGAAATGCAATGTGTATGAATGATGTTTTGGTGTATTATCCATGTATATATATACATATATAAAATGCATTATGCATAGAATGCTCTCAAGTGGGTGATTTTTAGTGGTCCAGGCTCTTCTACTCCCTATATACTAGCAAACCTATAAGTTCCTTGACCCACCTTTTGTTTGACAATGTATGGACCAAACCAATTAGCCACGAATTTATCATGAAGATATGACAATGCATTGGTATTTTGCTGATTCTCTTTAAGGACAAGATATCCTAATTGGAATTCACATAGATGGAATTTGGTGTTGTAAGCATTCTTTAAATGATCTTGATATACTTGTAAATGCTCTAAGTCATTGATTCACCTTTCATAAAGGAGTGTGATTTGATCAAGACATGCTTGTATAGAAGTATCATAATCTATGAATTTTTGCAATGAAATACGTAATGAGGGGATCTCAAGCTCAAGAGGCATGATTACTTCAGCACCATAGACTAGTGAGAATGGTGTTGCCCTAATAGGGGTGCAGATGCTTGTTTGATAAGACTATAATACCAAGGGGATCTGAGTGTGCCAATCTCGATGATTTTCTTTGATTAATTTATTGAGAATAGTGATCAAGGTCTTATTGGTTGCCTTAGATTGTCCATTTGTCTATGGGTAGTAAGGAGTCAAGAAACTGTGTTGGATAGATATTATATTTCTCACAAAGTGCTCAAACATACATGTTTTTGAAAGACTTACCATTGTCAGAGATTATTTTCGAGGGGATACCAAAATGATAGATGATGTGTTGAAGTATAAACTCCACAATTTGAGGTCCTGTTGTATTGGTTAGAGGAATTACCTTGACCCACTTTATGAAGTATTCTATGGAAATGATGATGAATGTATGTTATGCCGAGGAAGGAGGAAATATTTTACCAATGAGGTCCAAACCCCATTGTGAAAAGAGCCAAAGACTCTAAATAGCTGCAAGGCTTGTGATGGTACATGAGTTAAGTTAGCATATTACTAACATTGTTGACATTTCTTAACATAAGTGCAACATTCGCATTCCATGATGGGCCAATAATAACCCATGCATAAAAATGGACTTTACGATGGCCATTCCACTAAAGTGACCACCACAAGTACCATCACAAGCTTCAGATATTGCTCTTTGGGCCTCTGTGACAATGGAGGAGGACTCCATCATAACCATGTCTATACAACATGTCCCCCAAGAGAGTGAAACTGTAGACACCAAAATTCAGCACCCACAAAACCACATCTGCCATCCCACCTCAAAATCTAGCATAATAAATTATATACCTAAGTTCCAACTTAGGGATATAAAACCCTGCACATTATCCTATTTTCCAGATTTATTAAATCTGGAAAATTACCCTAGGATACCCTACCTACCCACTGGACATGTGTCTTAGACACTTCACCCAACACCCATGCCACATCTCATCCACCCTTGTCCCCCTTGTCCCTTCACATGGGGTAGGATCCCACATACCACTCCACTTGTAGCCACATCACCCCAGTTAAGTGAGGCACACTGAGTGACTCACTATAACTGTCCCTCCATTTGGTAGCCTAGGCTTACCACCTTCCATTTCCCTCCAAAACCCTAAGGGGCCTATAAAGGCACCCTTACCCCACCAAACAAAGGAGCTAAAGTCATACACCACCAGGCTACTAAAATTCATCGAGACTTTTGAGAGATCATGAGTGACACCCCTTTACAGATCTCGAAGGCCCATTTCTCAAGGTAACCTATGTTTCAGCCCAAACTACTAGTCCATGGTTCCATAGTCAGAATCGCACATCCACGGTATCACATATGCTTATCCGTAGTTTCCAGTCTGCCACCACACGTCCATGATTTCATAGGCCTAAGAATACGATAGACAATGATCAGTAAGTTTGTTTTAGCAAGGTTCATATTGTTATTTGCTGTTGTAATTTGCATTATGAGATTACTAGCTTAGGGTTTATGCATAACATTGATTTTTAATTCCTTATTTGTAGGTGCTACTGACTCCTTTGTTGGTTTGAATGTGTGCAGGTGATAGGTACTTTGGAGAAGCTACTGAAGCTAGAGTGGCCCCTTATTGGATACCAAAGCCCACTCACCTTTGAAGTTATAACGAAATATTGAAAGAACACTATACATTGTTGAAGACTTGGAAGACCTTACCTAGAAGAATATTGTACCATACGAAGACATATATATTGTAACATTACTCCCAAGATACTTGGGGTAATTCAAAGATTGTAAATTTGTATCAAAATCAATATAAAAAAGATTTTTGGCAATATCTCTATCTCTATGTGTTTTCTATTTTTAAGTGTTCAATTATTTGGTTACAGAAATGGTGATCATGATGGGACCCCCAAGGGTTCCATTTTGTTTTCCTTACTTTTTATCTAATTTATTGATCTCTATTTTTTATATCTACAAGTTTCAGGAGCTTGAAGCATGCACATATTCGATCTTGGGTCAACAGATCTAGGAGTTACCATGCTCGACCCTATCACAGTGAAACCATGCATCCATGATTTCTTTTTTGAGGAAACACGCATCCATGATCGAGGAGCAATAGAACCGTGCATCCATGATTGGAGATATGGAGAAATGCACGCACATGATTGCTACACTATGGAAACATGAACTGACGATTGAGAGCTGGAGGGAGCAGCAAAAGGAACATAGGTCTGTACCCTTATGCCATATTTTTCTTTTTCTCTATTTCTAGTTTTAGCATGCATTTAGGTAGATTAAAGGTCTTAGTCCTATGTGTCATTGTCTGCATTTATGTCGTAGGATAGAAAATCTACTTAGATTCTGCTTTCATCCACACAATAACAAGAAATCTAAGAGGATATGCATTCTGCATATAGGGAAAATCATATTGCATTGCCCAAATTAGCAATAATTTGGGATATCATTTTAGGGATTAGGTCAATATTTGACTAATTCTATTGTACATTCAGACCCATGGACCCACGGTTGGGATCTCCCAAATGTGGACCTACGGTTGGCAAACCGCACATCCATGGTTTACCAGAACCAACCGCGCACCCATGGTTGGCCTTTGACAATAGAATCTACCAAATTCTTGCTTGAAATCAACTATTAGCCCTTGATATATTTTGTCTACCATTCTCTATTTCCTACATTTCTACATTTAGGCATAAAAATAGAATTGCATGTTAATTTTGCATCTCACAATAAATTAAACAAACCTCACACACTCACTTAAACATTGGAAAATGATTGGATTTCATCACCATCGAACCACCAACATATTACCCCATTTTTGGCCAAGGTCGGCTCCAACAACCATCCGTAGCTTGGAAAAT
Source organism: Wollemia nobilis (assembly GCA_028583015.1). Lineage (NCBI taxonomy): Eukaryota > Viridiplantae > Streptophyta > Pinopsida > Araucariales > Araucariaceae > Wollemia > Wollemia nobilis. The sequence continues at coordinate 21,889,944 of JAQPPZ010000521.1, forward strand.
TTGCATGTATTTCTCTTCGGAGGGTATAACGCTGACCAAGTGAGATTGGGTGAGGACTGGTAGGACCTGTGCTCCCTGACTGGGTATGGGCTTCATCTCCATACTTTGGTGGGAAAACATGACCTGGACTTCATCACCAGGCATGGGTTGTGAGCATACAAGTGAAATCCTAGATTCATTTTAGGGCGAAACATTTTGCACACGTATTTTTTTTTTTCAAAAACTCAAAAAACTCAAAAAAAATCAAAAACTTTCAAAACTCAAAAAAAATAAAAAAAAAAAATCAAATCAAAACTGGTGCAAACTTAGGATCAAAAACCTTGCATGTTTATTTGCTTTGTGTGTTGTATTGCATTGTACTTTCATTTCACTTACATAGACTTGCATTTACATTTCACACATCATTGCATATTAGCGTATGGTAACGACCCGTAGTCAGGCCAAGAAGTTAGCATTAATCTAGAGTCAGTTGTCTTCCCCCATGGCATCTCAGTCTAGTGAGGTCCCTAACACTTCGATGGTAGGGCAAGTCAGTATACCCCCTCCTATGTCCCAGAGCCTAAATGTAGGGCCCTCTAGTAGTGCCCCCATTTTAGACATAGATATTATGCATAGGGCTACACATACCGCTATTCTTGAGACTCCTAGGAGTGAGCCACCTACCCCAATAGATGGTCGTGTCACACTTGTAGACATGGACACCATTAGGATGTATCTGAATGCTGTTGGAATGGTTTTTCCATCATTACCATCGCTTACCATCCCATCCCATGTCATACCATCATTGCATCAAGAGTCCACATTCACACACCCACAACAATCTAGACAAGTCTTTACAAATCCACTCTTTGAGTTGACTATTGTAGCCCTAGCTGGCCAACCATCATCTTCTAGCCAACCACCCCTCACATTGCCTCAACAAACCATCACTTGCACTAATCCCCTATATGAAGCAACAACTCAAGTTGCTTCATAGATCCCCACATCCATTCCATCTACCACCCCCATAGGTTCCATGCATCATACCATCCCACATTCGATAGCAATACCTTTTGCTACCTACCCTCCACTCACATCCACTACCATGGTTGTCACACAACCAACTCAGCCTACCACCTCCTATGTAGTTGTGCCCACATCAAATGCAATTGCTATGCAATAGGCTTTCTTGCAGCTACAACAAATGATTTTGGATAATGCTAATCATAGCGTTAACCCTGACCCTAATCAACATTTGTAGAGGATTGAGCATAACCTACCACCTACCTCTCACCAAACCCATACCTTTATCCAAGATCCATCTTGGGTACTGCATCCCCCATCCACTACCATAGCAACTAATCCACCACATCACATGTATGCTAACTCATCGGGTCAGCATACCATCATCCCCTCATAACCTCATCCATATCAAAACTTTCATCAACCCTCATATCATCACACATTTCAGCCCAACATTCCTCATCATCCACATTCCACATACAATGCACCCCATTACCAGCAACATCAGGTAAACCAAGGTTTTAACCCTATGGATGATCCTAAGTACTAGTTCCTACAGAGTCAGATTGATAGTCTTGCCATGCAGACCCTAGGTTTGCAATATCAGAAGCCAACATTAAGGTAACTACTCAATCACCCAATCCATGCTTCGATGCCTGCACCACCATATCCAATAGATTTCTAGATGTTGAAGCTTGAGTTTAAGGGGGAAGAGGACCCCCGAGAGCATGTAACAAGGTTTGTAAATGCGTGCTTTAGGATTAGTAGTAATGATGCACTCATGCTACACACATTTCCTCAAACACTTGGGGGAGAAGCCCAAGATTGGTACAACCACTTACCGCATCAGAGTGTTTTCACTTTTGAGCAGCTTGTGGACCAATTCTTGGAGCAATTCACCCTAAATATCAGAAAGAAGACCACATTGACCGATCTGATTTATCTAAAGCAATATGATGATGAATCGGTCCATGATTTTGGTAACCATTGGAGGGCGGTTATGATTAAGTTGCCATTCTCCCTTCCCATGTCAGAAATAACATGAATATTCACAAAGAGTTGTGCCAAGCCCATCTCTTTGTTACTACAATTACAATAGTATAGAACATTCGATGAGGCACTCACCCAAGCCAAAGTGATAGAAGAGATAAAAATCCAAGAGGGTGAGATTAAGCCTAAGAAAAAGGAGTGGTAGAATAAGAACCAAAAGGGGAATAACCATGGCCAGTCCAAGGCCACTCAGGTTAACCAGATAGTCTTGGGCCAACCATAGTCAAATCAACAAGCCCAAGTATAGATCCAACAACCCCAACAACAACAACAACCACAACAATCAAATTATCAAGTGGTTCCACCCCCACAGTAGGTGCAAAATCAAATGCAACCTGTAGAGAGGTAGCAATGTCACTTTAGGCCTAGGTGCAACTACACACCATTACAAGAGCCCTATTCATATGTGTTTCAGAAGTTGTATGTGGCACAACTCTTTACATTGCCAGAGATTAAACCCGAGGACCCTAGCAAGCCAAAGACAAAAGGCTATAGAGAGCACCTATTTTACATCTATCATAGGCAAAGAGGACATGACATCGAAGCTTGCCATGGGTTTAAGGGTATTGTGCAAGACTTATTGGAAGTGAGAAAGATCAAAGTTGACAATCCACTAGCCCAATCCAATCAGAACCTTGGTATATATCAGACACCTTTGCCCCACCATGAGGCAAATCAACAAGCGATGGGAGCATCAACTTCTACAGTTCCTCCCAACCAAGTCAATTACATGTCTCAACTACACCAAGGTTTTGTAGGGGCTATTAGTGTGGTCACCCATGGGCAGAGACAAGCAAATCGCACAACACAAGCTTCGACGACACAACCAAGTGTCCCCATACAACTAGGGCCATCAATTCCACCTCCACCATTTCATAATCCAAGCAATCCATCTCGCCCCATTGTCACCCTAGGCAGTCGATTGACCCAAAGTTTGAAAATGGCATCGACAAAACTATCAATCTATGAGCTAATACAACAATCACCCCCACATAGAGAAGCATTGATGGAAATCCTAAAATCCATCCAAGTACAATCAGAAGATCCCAATGCTTTCAACTCCTTTGTGGGGAGTGTACAAAAGTGCATGGAACCCTCGATAGCATTTTATGATTTCGAGGAGAAGAAAGTTTCATCAGATTTACCGGATCCTCCATTGCACATAGTAGCTCATATTGATAGGAAGCCATTCAAGAGAGTCCTTATTGATACCGGCTCCTCCATCAACCTCATTACCACACCCACCATCAAACATCTCAACATACCATCATCACACATCACAACATCCACCTTCACCCTAAGAGCCTTTAATGATACCTTATGCTCAACTATGGGAAACATTGTTCTTCCCATCACCATGGGGGTGAAAACTATACATGTCCTCTTCCACATCTTGGAGGGGTGATGCAGTACAACATACTTCTTGGATGCCCTTGGATTAGGGAAATGAAGTGTGTGCCTTCAACATTGCATCAATGCCTAAAGTATGTACATGAGGGCAAAGTACATTGCATCCCAGTAGACACAGAGCCTTTTAAGTACTACAACTTGATCTCAAATCCTTATGAGCCTCTACTTCCATCAACCCACCTATCCATCCAACCACTCATCATCCGAACCACTCCCACTAATGACACCTCATCAAAAGCCCCCATCCTAGAGGAGTTGCCGATAGTTGACCCTACTTTTGCATCTAAAAGCATCAACTCTAGTCAACCCTCAAACACCACATTCCATTTCCCCATCACACCTGATCATCCAGCTAACCAATCATCAACTCCATCAACCACACCATTCAATTCACAAACACCATTCATATTCATAACACAACCCACTCCATCAACTAACAAACCCATCCAATCTCATACATCTCAAACTTCACAACCCATAGTCTCACAGATAGGGTCACCTATCCGAGAGGATCCACCACCTCCACTTGAGCCACAAGCCACCCCAGAAGCACCCTCTTCATCCACTAAGCCATCATCATCCCAACCTTCCCAAGTTGTAGTACATCTTGCTAATCCAAGCATTGGTGAGTACATCATTGAGAGTGTCATAGTCACACCACCTATTGAGTCAGTTAGAGACTATGGTCACCCATGCGACCCACCTTTAGCCATAGGTGAAGTGTACAGAATGGGTTCCCAATAAAATAAGATTAATTTCATATATGGGGGAGTGGATTCTTCATCCGATCCACCTCCTCCTAATGAGGAACCCTTGCAAGAATTTGATGGAAATTTAGATTATCTATCCAACCCAGATTTCCCTTTGTGATATTTTTGTAGGGTCAAATGGTAGGGATATGGACTTGGATGACATGAGCAGGGTCCACGTTACATTATTGAGCCTGAGTATAGAGAATCACATGATCACTCTAGTCTAGGGTATAGACCTTCCACCTCAGACTCTTCCTTCAACCAAACCTTCCAATGACTCACTATTGAGTATGAAGAAGAGGAAGAGGAGAGTGAAGAATGTGATGATTCTGATGATATTGATGATGAGTACCTGGATCCTGACTTTGCTCCTCATTTACATGAGGCTTTTTTAGAGATTGTATTGCATACATTCATGATTGATCACATGCCAGATGATTACATCTCCGATGAGGATTTTGGATATTATATCTTCGATGAAGACTTTGGGGAATTCTGACAAATGGAAGCAAATCTAGACTGGATCATTCAAATATTTGATGGTCCCCAAGATGATGTGGTTCCTGCTGAACCCATCCAGAAATATGAGTGGTATACAAAGATGTTTCCCATAGATCACACCACCTTTCGAGTCAACAAAGAGCGTGAGCACCCTGAGCTAGATCCTCCACCACCACCTTGGCCGCTCCCGCAGCATTACCATTCACCCACACTAGGTCAGTTGCAACCTAGAGAGATTGAGTCATCACCTCTTGAATCACAACCACCTCATTTCCACCAAGTCAATATGATTTCTGTTGACTTGTTCACCCCACTCCATAACCCCTATGATTTGGCAAAGCCGATTCATGTCGACGCTAGCCTTATCACCATGGATAGGATTTCATCCCCACCATCCATCATCGAGTTCATCCTATTCAAAGAGTTACTTGTATGCTTCAAACGCTTACATTCCACAACAACCTTCACCCTCCTCTACCTCAATTTTTCAAACCAAAGTAGAGGGGGAGACCCATGAGACATTTGAGAATGTGGAGGATGATATCCATCTCATCCCGACTCCACATCAATTAGAGGAAGGTTCTCACATGTTGATCGAAGAATCTATAGATGTGAACCTTAGCCTAGATGTGGACAATCCTCAAATTATCAAAATTGCTAAATATTTATCCATAGAAGAGAAAGAGTGTATGATCGATGTCTTGAAAAGAAAGAAAGAAATTTTTGCATGGTCATACAAAGACATGCCTGGCCTTGACCCCGACTTGGTGGTCCATAACCTTACTTTGGCACCAGATGCTAAACCTTTCAAGAAAAATCTTAGGAAACTTCATCCAATAGTTGCATTAATTGTAAAAGAAGAGCTACAAAAACTACTGGATGTGCATTTCATAGTCCCAATTGATTACCCAGAGTGGCTCTCCAATATGGTACCCATTCGTAAGTCGAATGGGGGGTACATGTATGCACTAATTTTTGAGATCTAAATAAAGCATACCCCAAGGATGATTTTCCTCTACCTAACATCGATCAATTAGTAGACTCCTACATAGGCCATGAAATGCTTTCACTAATGGATGGTTTCTCGAGATACAATCAAATTCAAATTAATCTCGAGGACCAACACAAGACAACATTTACAATACCTTGGGGCACATTTTGTTATAGAGTGATGCCTTTTGGCCTCAAAAATGTGGGAGCTACATATCAACATGCCATGACGTACATATTCCATGATTACATGCATAAGATCATTGAGGATTATGTAGATGATCTGATTGCCAAATCAAAGATACATCTTGAGCACATTGAAGTCCTAGAGAAAGTGTTTGATCGATTGCTTGAACACAAGGTAAGGTTAAATCCTAAGAAGTGTGTATTTGGTGTCACATCCAGAAAACTTCTAGGATTCATTATCTCCAAGCGAGGCATTGAAGTGGACCCCGATAAGGTCAAGGCCATTATAGAGATGCCACCTCCAACAAACTTGAGAGAGTTGCATAGTTTACAAGGAAAGATTCAATCTATCCGATGATTCATTGCACAACTCTTAGATAAATGTAGGCCTTTCAATCACTTGCTATAGAAGGGGGTGACATTCTCTTGGACAACTGAATGTCAAGAGGTATTTGATGATATAAAGAAGTATCTGGCTTCACCACCAGTTCTTACACCACCTCGTTCAGGAGTCCCTTTTCACCTCTACATCTCTGCAACAGATTTTGCACTAGGGACAATGCTTGCTCAGAAAAATGAGTATCATAAGGAGCAAGCCATTTACTATATCAGTCGAACATTGGTAAGTTATGAGACAAGATATGCTTATGTCAAAAAGTTGTGCTTAGCAGTGGTTTTCACCACTAAGAAACTCAGACATTACATGCTAAGTAACACTACCTATGTCATAGCTAGAGAGAATCCTCTATGATACATGATGACTCGCACATACAACAACACCCGTACCACAAAATGGATAATGCTTTTAACAGAATTTGATCTCGAATTCATCAGTCAAAAATCCATCAAAGGTCAGGTGATAGCCGATCAACTTGTCGAAGCTCCATTACCAAATGACAAACCACTTATCATTGAGCTTCCAGATGATTTGGTATTTTTCATCAATGAACAAGAAGAGTTAGTCCCTCCCGAGGATGAAGCTGACATGACAATGTTCTTTGATGGATCAAAGTGTAAAAAAGGACAAGGTGTTGGAGTCATGTTTTACACACCAGAAGGAATCCCAATTCCTTTATCATTCAAACTCGACTTCACATGCACAAACAATAATGTAGAGTACGAAGCCCTAATCTTGGGGCTTCAATCAGCTATAGCTATGGGCATCAAATGACTAAGCATATTTGGTGATTCTCAACTCATTGTTTACCAAGTAAAAGGAGAATACCAATGCAAGGAACCAGTCTTGAAACAATATCACGAAGTAGCAATGAAGTTGCTAGAGAAATTTGACTGGTATGAAATTAGTAACTTGCCTCATTCGACAAATAGATTTGTGGATGCAATGGCCTCTTTGGGATCCTTGATCCCTAAGAATGAACATGGAGAAGTCCAACCGCTAATCATAACAACTATGTCCAAGCCAGCAATCAAACGAGCAGAGTCTAAAGGTGAGAAGAGTGTCTATTTGGTCCACGCTGAACCATACAATTCTTACCTTGATGAGATCAGAGACTTTCTCAAGTCTAGGACCCTCCCAATAGAAATGATATGGACTACAAAAAGAACATTCAAACAAAAAGTAGCTCATTTTACTCTCTTGGGGGACGTGTTGTATAGACGTGGCTATGATGGAATTCTACTATGATGTCTAGATCCCGTTGAGGCACAATGAGCTATTATGGAAGCCCATGATGGTACTTGTGGTGGTCACTTTAGTGGAATGGCCATTGCAAAGCGCATTTTATGCATGGGTTATTATTGGCCCACCATGGAAAGTGATTGTTGTCAATATGTCAAGAAATATCAAAAATACCAACATCACACCAATTTAACTCATGTACCATCACAAGATTTACAACCCATTCAAAGCCTTTGGCCCTTTTCACAATGGGGCCTTGATTTGATTGGAAAAATTTCACCTGCCTCATCAGGACAACATAAATTCATCATAACTACCATGGAATACTTCACCAAATGGGTCGAAGCAATTCCAATGACCACTACGACTGGACCTCGAATAGCGGAGTTTATACTTCAGCATATTATCTATCATTTTGGGATACCTTCCAAGATCATATATGATAATGGTAAGTCATTTAAGAACAAGGATGTTCGAGCCTTATGCAACAAGTACAATATTCAACATAGTTTCTTGACACCCTATTACCCACAGGCAAATGGATAAGCCAAAGCGACTAACAAGACAGTGATAGCCATTCTCAAGAAACTCATCAAAGAAAATCATAGAGATTGGCACACTCAACTCCCCTTGGCACTATGGGCTTATCGAACAAGCATCAGAATGCCAATGGGAGCAACACCTTTTTCACTAGTCTATGGTGCTGAAGCAATAATACCTCTTGAGCTAGAGATTCCTTCCTTGTGAATCGCATTACAAGAATTCATGGATGATGACATAGCTAGACAAGCACATCTTGACCAATTAACACTCATTGATGAAAGGCGCATCAATGCCTTGGAACATCTACGAGTATACCAAGACCGAATCAAACATGCTTACAATGCAAAAGTCCATCCTCATGAATTTCAAGTAGGGGATCTCATGCTTAAAGAGAACCAACAAAATACCAATGCATTGCCACACTTGAGAGATAAATTTATGGCTAATTGGTTAGGTCCATACATTGTCAAACAGAAGTTGGGTCCAGGAACGTATAGACTTGCCAACTTGGAAGGAGAATTGGAACCAGAGCCATTGAACATAATACATCTAAAGGTATTTTATACATAATGTGACTTATAAATATGTATATATATACATGGCTAAAAAAAATAATTGAAAACATCAAAAATATTTCATTTCATGCATCCCATATAGGCATTTTTTTCATACCATTCATTTACATTAGATCATGTGGTAAAATTTGACAATGGCTAGTCCATCAAGTTTTCTTGCCTTAATCAGGGGCACCTCACATCAAACATTACCATAAGCATCTATCATAATAATACATTGCTTCCTAAGCAAAGTCCTAATATTTTCAATCACTCAGCCACATCTAGTGTCTCAAGCAACCTCCAATAAAAATCGAAAAATCTTTAGATGCAACAAGGTCATTACTGGTCAATCAAATTTCCTCTTGGATCATGCACATCAACACATTTAAAACATTGTGAACCTTGGGAATAACGAAGTCAAAAGTTGTTATTACCATAAGTGAAAGGTTTCCCCTACTCATCCAATTATGCGCATGGTCTAGAGTACTATAGAGTTGGCAAAAGGACAAGCTCCTCCTTCACCCCAAAAAAAAAACATCCCTTGCTCTTCATCAAATCGAGCAAGTATCCCAAAAAAATCCCTTGCTCCTCCACAAAATGAGCAAGTACCCCGAAAAGCATCTCAAAGCAATAAGTTTCCCCAATTGCCCTTCCCAAAATGGTAAAATTCAAAGAAAAATCCCCTTTGCTCTTCCTCAAAATGAGCAAAATAAAGCAATAAAATCAATTGCTCTTCATCAAAATGAGCAATCCCCCAAAAATCCAAAGCAATAAAGAAGGAAAGGAGCTTGAATCCCTGGAACTCTTAGTGTCTCAAAAACCATGGGGTGATCCTCATTACAGGTTAGGTGGCATCAAGTCGGCTTGGCAATGAGGTATCCTTACGCGTGGCATCAAATCTGTCACATTAGCGACCTTATTTTGTACAGATCTATGGTCGCTCTTGGATGAGCTAGCTTATTGGTATAAGTTACAATTGATTAGTTTGACCTAGCTCATGATGAGAAATGAACTTCATTGCACACATAGTTGGTCCTTGAAGAGATTTGAAAACACTAGGACAACCTTAGCATCATGGAGATCTACGAGATTATAAAAAGAGTTTGTTTGACTCACTAAATTGGTTGAGTCTTTGCAAAATCATCCTACATAATACATTCAAATATAATATCCATCGCATTATTACACATCATAATATCCATACAATACCATCTATCTATGCCCCTGATTAAGGAAAGGAAATAATGATGATCAAGCTAAGTCTAACATTACCAAGCACAAATAAAGCATAAAGTAATTTACATCATTCCATCATGCATCCATCAATAAACAAAGACACATAACACAAAATATAATAAAAGCCATGTATATATATATATATATATGTGAGTCGCATAGTACAAAATGCTCGTAGGCTGTATACATCAGAGCACTGAGGCTCATAAGCAAAAATACAAAAATACAAAAAGAGATAATAAGGCGCTACTAGCTAGCGCCACCATGACCCCTATGAGGTCCCTATGCTGATGAAGCACCATGAGAGCTAGATGGCCTCTGAGTCCTCGTGCTCACCTCGATCCATCGACTAGCACCAAAAATAGATGAAGAAGGAGGAATAGGGAGAGGGATCTCACGCTCATGCAAAGCGCTCTCCAGCATAGCAATGTACTCACCCTACCTATGAATAGTCCTCAAGTCCACACCCTAGTGAGCCACTCACTGAGAGATCTATGCCCTAAGAGAGGCAATAGTGGTAGTGACATCATCCCCAATAGGTGCATGCTACACCCTATCCAACTCGCCCTACAAGTGAGTCACCTCACCACGTAGCCTCATGATATCTACATCTTGAGTCATAATATCATCCACACTCGGTCTACCATGAAGACCGTCCACCTTACTCTACAACCAAGCCACCTCACCCTGATACCAAGCCAACTCACCCTTCACTCGACTCACCTCCAAATCTAGACTATCTCGCTCAACCTAGAGAATACCCCACTCCTCCTCCATATGATGAGGAGGAACATCCTACTCTCCCTCACCATCACCACCATCTCCTTACCTCCATCATCCTCCCTAGCCTCCATCATCACCCTGGCCTCCATCATCCCCCTCCTCACTATCCTCATGCTCAACATCCACCTCAAGCTACTACAACTCTATGTAGATTACCTCCTACCACCACTCCCCTAATGGTACTTAGCCCACCTAAGAGCCTGATCCCTAGTATCTAGCTCATCCCCACTAACTACATCATCCACAACCTAGCTTGGTCTCCAAGGAGTTTGCACCACAAACCAAGCATCAAACTCTATAGTAGTACCCACATCATCCAACTATCAGCTTGGATCATTGGATGCATCATCCATAGTCCAAAATTTGAGAGTCAAAGGTAGGCCTAGCTCATCACCCCACCACCTATAAATCACTAGTGCATCAGGAATACCCTACACCAACCCAAACTATCTCTACACTCAAGAGAACTAGATGTACTCCATATCTCGAGTGTGGCTACCCATCACCCATCTCCCTCATTAAACTCGATGAAGCTCTACAACATCACTATCCCAAGCCAAGCCCCTCCATGGGTGCCAACACATCCAATCCCTAGTCAACTCACTCAAGCTATCCCTATAGGTAGCAACCTCAACTGAAGGGCATGTGGGAGAAGACTCCTCACTAAGTAGCCATCGATATGCATGAGGAGCAAGAGGATCACAAGCACAAGGAAGTCCCATAGGGTGACCCACAATAATATGCTCCCATGACCAAATCTGAAGCAACAAACTATAGCTAAGGCCCTTCCATCCCTACCTCTTCACCTCATACAACTCATTATAAACCTGGAAAGAAGAGTGGGCACCCATGCCAACCTCTATGGATCTAACATCAACTGAAGAACAATAGACACCTGGTTCCATGGGATCCTTGATCCCATGCTATTAGGCAACACAATGTTGCTCAATATATACATAAGAAAAGTAGGAACTACACCTAACCTCTCAGCCTTGAACAAGTCAAGGTAAGCAATACCACCCTTGCTACAATCTACATCCCAAAGCTCACCAAAGATAGGTCTGAGTACCTCCTACTTGTCATGACCCACCCTCACTGGTGGACCCTCGACAGGCACTCAAAAATATGATAAATATCCTCCAAAGTCACAGTGAGCTCCCCTATAGGAATCTAAAATGAACCCCTATCTAGGTCCCATATCTCAACTAGAATAGAGAGGAGTGCCTCATCTGCTCTAACCATAGCCAACCGCCCACAACCATCTAAGCCCACTACCTCCAAGAACCCCCAATCATCAATTGTGAGAGCCTTGCACACTTTCGAGATAGTGTGAGGCCATCTATGTCTAGCATCAAGAAGCTTCACCTATAGCCAAAGAAAAAACAACATCAATATAAAAAAAAAAAAAAAAAAAAAAATTTCAACCTACCCTAACATCGGTAGTAAAAAAAAAAAACAAACAAAAAAACTTTCAACCTACCCTAACATGGTAGTAAATAACAAACAACAAAAAAAAAACATAATTCATCTTAAACAAAACAAATAAAACATTCAAACATTCCAAAAAACAAAAAAAAATTTACCATCCCCACTTAATGATTTAAAAAAAAACAAAAAAAAACAAAACAAAACAAACAAGCAAACAAAAATAAAACTACACTAAGGGCATCAACAACCTACCTAGGCATAGCGCACACCGACTTCCGCTCCAACCAAGCCTCCACCTCCAACACCACCCACACCCACATCAACTCCACCGCCACTCCCCTCACCAATCTCCATCTCACTCATAGATCAGAGCAAATCACCAATTCCAGCTGGCAGAAGAAATGAATGAATGAAAATGACAACACAACCTATTTATAGCCAATTTTTATGATGAAAATCGTTGCATCCATGATTTACGATAAAAATCATGCATCCACATTTTATGAAGCATGTAAAACCATAAACCCATGGTTAGCATAAAACATGAACACACGGTTCAGACAAAGCAAAACCATGCACCCACGATTTAAAAGAAAAAACAACATACAAACGTCAATCACCAATAAATTCATCATCATCAATCACATCATCTAGTGAACCTTGTATCTAGTGAATTACCCTATACACCTAGCGGTTGCAACGACTAGAAATCCATGCAATCCGATCGGATGGGTAGCTCACCATAAGGAAAATCACATTATACCAACTAGGTCCCTCAATCATTGAGCTTGGTTATGTTCAAAACAAATTTGCACAAGGTTATCCTTCAACCCCTTTCGTTGGGTCAAAAGTGAAAAACAATCAAATCAATTTTGGTATAATCAAAAATCACTCAAGTATCGAGGTCTAAGTGCATTGGCTCCGATGCATAGGAGTGACTAACAGTAGCAGGACTCATGAGCTCACAAACGTGGTTAATGATTTCACCACAACACTTTGCTCATCAACGAACCAAAAGCAAATTTGCAAAAACACAAACAATCCCAAAACTTGGGGCATCAAGTTGATCATCACATCCAAATCATTCAATCAACCACATCATTTCATCATCTACATTTGGTCAATTGGCTTATGGGTTTCATTCTTTACCCATTCACCAATTGAGGGGGTAAGCCAAAATCAAAATTTTCAAGTCATTCATTCTTTGTATCGAGAAGGTTTGAGTCCATTTCTCCATCCAAATAAAATCAGGTGTCATTGGTTTTTACACTACATCATGTTGCACACAATGTAGTACAAAAAGGGGTAACTATAGACACCAAAATTCAGCACCCACAAAACCACATTTGCCATCCCACCACAAAATTTTGCATAATAAAATTATATACCTAAGTTCCAACTTAGGGATATAAAACCTTGCACATTATCCTATTTTCCAGATTTATTAAATCTAGAAAATCACCCTAGGATACCCTACCTACCCACTAGACATGTGTCCTAGACACTTCACCCAACACCCATGCCACATCTCATCCATCCTTGTCTCCCTGTCCCTTCACATGGGGTAGGATCCCACATACCACTCCACTTGCAGCCACATCACCCTAGTTAAGTGAGGCACACTGAGTGACTCACTATAACTGTCCCTCCATTTGGCAGCCCAAAATTACCACTTGGCAATCCAGGCTTACCACCTTCCATTTCCCTCCAAAACCCTAAGGGGCCTATAAAGGCACCCTTACCCCACCAAACAAAGGGAGCTGAAGTCATACACTACCAAGCTACTAAAATTCATCGAGACCTCTGAGAGATCATGAGTGACATCCCTTTCCAGATCCTAGAGGCCCATTTCTTGAGGTAACCTATGTTTCAACCCAAATCACTCATCCATGGTTCCACAGTCAGAACCGTACATCCATGGTTTCACAACCGCATGTCCATAGTTTCTAGTCCACCATCATGCATCCATGGTTTCATAGACTCGAGAATACGATAGAAAATGATCAGTAAGTTTGTTTTAGCAAGGTTCATGTTGTTATATACTGTTGTGATTTGCATTACAAGATTACTAGCTTAGGGTTTATATGTAGCATTGATTTTTACATCCTTATATGCAGGTGCTACTGATCCCTTTTTCTGGTTTGAATGTGTGCAGGTGACAGGTACTTTGGAGAAGCTGCTGAAGCTGGAGTGGCCCCTTGTTGGATACCAAAGCCCACTCACCTTTTGAAGCTGTAGCGGAAGATCGGAAGAACACCGTACCCTGTTGAAGACTTGGAAGACCCCTTCCAGAAGAAGATTGTACCATACGAAGACATACATATTGTAACATTGCTCCCAAGATACTTGGGGTAATTCAAAGATTGTAAATTTGTATCAAAATCAATATAAAAAGGATTTTTTGCAATATCTTTGTCTCTGTGTGTTTTTCTATTTTTAAGTGTTCAATTCTTTGGTTACAGAAACAAGATGCCTTTTGTTTGAAAGTTCGTTTGACAGTTCGTGACATATCTAATGGGAGTTTTTGATATTTGAGAAAGACTTTTACTTGGCTAGACCAAGGCTCATATGATTATGTGTGGATAAAGCAAATACACTTCTCATATTTAGATTCAACATGGAAAATTATAGATTTAGAGATTGTTGTGACAATTAATGGTTGTACCTCTCCTTTGAAGTTCTTTGGAATCAATAGTCCTAGAGAGGTCATCATATTTGTAAATCTATTAGTCAATCTAGGAAAGCTATCAATCTCATACCAGTCAAATTTTACAAGTAATTTCATTGCTACTTCATGATAAAGTTTTAAGACTGGTTCTTTGCATTGGTATTATTCGTTTACTTAACAAATGACAAGTTGGGAATCACCAAATATCTTGATATATTTTATGCTTATAGCTATGGCTGCTTGAAGTCCTACGATTAAGGCTTTTTAGTCTACATTATTTTATGTGCATGGGAAATCAAGTTTGAATAATAAAAAAATAGGTATCCCTTGTGGTGTATGAAATACAACTCCTACACCTTGTCCTTTTTTGCACTTAGAACCATCAAATAAGAGTGTGATATTGACATCTTCCTCAGGAATGACATCTTCCTCTTGTTTAGTGATGATAAATACCAAATTATCTGGGAGCTCAATAACAAGGGTTGATCACTAGGAAGTGGAGCTTCTATAAGTTGATTGGCTATTACCTAACCTTCAATGGATTTTTGACTGATGAACTCAAGATCAAATTTTGTTAGAAGAATTTTCAATTTTGCAGTGTGGATGTTGTTGTAAGTACCAGACATCATGTAACGCAGAGGATTTTCTTTAGCTATGACATAAGTAGTGTGACTTAGCATGTAATGTTTGAGTTTCTTAGTAGCAAAAACCATTGCTAGACATAATTTTTTCTTATAAGTGTATCTAGTTTCATAGCTTACCAATGTTTGACTAATGTAATAGATTGCTTGCTCTTGGTTGTTTTCATTTTTTTGTGTAAGCATTGTCCCTAATGCAAAGTCCGTTGCTAAAACATAAATATGAAAAGGGACCCCTGAGTGAGGTGGAGTTAAGACTGGTGGAGAAGCCAAGTATTGCTTGATATCATCAAAGCTTTTTGATATTCCTCTATCCATGAAAATATCACTCCCTTTTGTAGCAGGTGATTGAATGGCCTACATTTATCTGAGATTTGTGCAATGAAACAATGGATCGATTGGATATTTCCTTGTAAACTATGAAACTCCCTTAGAACCTAGATAGTAGCAATAAACACATGTAAACACAAATTACAAGGCCATGCAAATGCAACGCAAAGACTGATTTTTGATGTTTTTGTGTTTTTTATTTTTTTGATGTTTTTGTATTTTTTTTATGTACATATGTTATATGATGTTTTGGTGAAGTGAATGAGGTGGCTGTGGTGGTTCACTAGTTGTCTCAACTTGTCCCCTTGGGAGGAGCAAATGGAATATGGGTTGATGGATGGGGAATATTATGAGATAATTCTCATATTATTTGGCAAATTATGTGATTGGGATCAATTCCTCTTTGGATTTATTTATCGACATGACATCGTATTCTTCATATAAATCCTCAAAGTCATCATTGTGATTGGTTTCCTCTTCTGAATCTAAATGGATGCTTTCAAAATCTTGTTCAAAAGAAGAAATGGAAGGATGTGAATGGTATCCCAAACCTTAACAGTCACGCACCTCTTGATATGGAGTTTCAATGATGTCATGCATGCCCTGTTCATGTCATGCTAAACCATAGCCTTACCAATTAACCTGATGAAAGTATCATGATGGAAAACCGATCATGTGCTCTATATTGGTAAGGATTGGCTGCATAGGTTCAGTTGGGGAAAGTGGATCAAATGATGAATCAATCCCCCCATATATGAAATTAATTATGTTAGGTGCTAAATACATATTATACATCACTCCTATGGGTCGCATGGGTGACCGTAATTCCTAACAGTTTGGATGCTTAGCGGTGTAACTGTGACATCTTGGCCAGTGTATTCACTAATGCTATGATTGGTGAGGTGGACTACAACTTGTGTGGGTGATGATGTGGATGGAGTGGATATGGAGATGTGGGACTTATGGGTGGCTTGTGGCTCTAATGAGAGAGGGGATGAATGGTGAAATGGATTCTCACAATCTGTCAAATAAACTTATAAAATATCAATTGGTGGAGACGAAGATAGATTTGGTTGAGGGATTTGATGGATGACTGATGATCTTGATGTGGATGGAATGATAATGGATGTTTGTGAAGTTGGTTGGATGGACGATGATGAATGAGTGGTGATAATGGGTGATGTTGATGATGTGGATGACATTGATTGGGATCGACAACATGTACATGTAACCGACTGTGATGAAGGTATGGGTATGGAAGTGGAAGCTTGATGTGGGGCAGTGATGGGGAGATCCTTGAGAATAGGAGTTTTTGATGAGAAAGTGGTGTGATGTGAGGTGGATGGTGTGGTTGATGAAGTTAAAAATAGGTGGATGGATAGAAGTGTGTATTTGTATGGACTAAAAATGAAGTTATAGTACTTAAACGGTTTTATCTACGGTGGTATACAATGAATCTATCCCTCATATACATATTTTAAGTATTGATGTAGTATTGAAGGGACACATTTCATTTTCCTTATCCAAAGGTACCCAAGGAGTATATTGTAAGCCATGAACCCCTCCAATATATGGAACATGGTATGTAATGTCTTAACCCCCACTTCTATAGGTAAGACAACAGTGCCAAATGTAGAACAAAGAGCATCATTGAATGCTCTCAAGGTAAATGTGGATTTGATTATGTGTGAGGGTGGAAGAATGAGATGTTGAAGAGCAAATGCGGTGATGATGTTGATGGATGAGCTGGTGTTGATCATAACTCATTTGAAAGGCTTTCTATCAACTTGAGCCATAATGTGTAATGGAGGGTCCAATGATTCTGATGAGATTGATTTAATTTTAAAATTATAGAATGTGATAGAAGGTTCCATACTCGTTTGAATACTCCCCATAAAATTGTTAAAGACATTAGTGTCTTGGGATTGAAGTTCAATGGAATTTAAAATTTCTATTAATGCCTCACGGTGTGGGGGAGATTGTTGTATGATATCATAGAAGGATAGTTTAACTGAAGCTATTTTAAGGCTAGTTGTTAGCCAGCTACTCAAGGAGATGATGGGTATTTGTGGATGGCTTGGAATATGAATGGGATGGGATAAATTGGTGGAAGAATGGATGGATGCTGATGAATTGGCAGGTTGTGGAGACACACTTGCTTGTGGTGCCATACAAGGTTGAACTGCCTACTGTTGTTCATTTTTTTGATTGGTGCTTCTTTGACCTCGGGTGACTGTTGACACTTTTTGTCACATTATACAAGGGGTAGAAGAATGGTAGAATTTTGTGTAATATTTCCTTGTTGAAAGTTTTCTTTTTAAGTTACAACAATTTTGACTCTCCCTATCGCCCATTTTACAAAATGAAGAAGAACAGAAAAGGAGGAGAATGTGAAAAGAGCTTTGGGCCCGAAGCACTTCAAAACACCACTTCGGGCGAAAACATTGCGAAGTAATATCGCCAAAGGAAATACAAGGATAATGCTTCGCACCCGAAGCATTTTCAGCAGTCGCTTCGGGCGAAAGTCTTGCGAAGCAGCATCCAAACGACTTTGCCAAAGGAGGAGAGCATAATCCAAAATTAGCTAAGGTAAGGAAACTACTTTGGGCCCGAAGTATTTCTGACACCTACTTCGGCCAGTTTTCACCCGAAGCAGTGGTGCCCAAAGCAAAATAACAATGTATCAAAAATAGAGATGTGCTTCGGGAGGATATTCCCCAAACCGTAGTTTTGAGAAAGAATCGAGCTGAAACATTTTCCAATGGAAGCAGTTTCGCCAGCAAAGGACAAAGAACCCCATTTCAAAGATGGAGCCCGCTTGGCACTCGACATCCCCGAAGTAGTTTTTGCGAAGCATTATTTTACGAAGAACAAATCAAGGAGAATCTACTTCGACCCAAGGCTTCGACAAGGCAGAGATGTGGCGAAGCACTTTTTGGGCCCACATTCCAAGGCGGGTAGCTTCCCAAGGCGATCAAAAGCCCCTTATAAATACCCCTTTCTTGCCCGATAAGTTCGTTGACCAATTTTGGCAAATGAAAGGGACGTAACAGTCCTCAAAGTAAAACCCGAAGGGCATAACGATCACTCAAGCACATCATCCAAAAGCTAGGGACACTTGGGCGGTGCATTAAATGAATATTTCCATGGTTGACCCAGTCACAGTTGCCAGTTTCGACATCTGATTTGAAAACTCAGCCGCAATAGCTGCGAGGAGCCAATTTCTCAGAGCCCGAGGGTGTACTCCGCCGTTTTTGTAATAATGACTCAGAGGGTCAGGTCCTCTATAAAAACCCAGGCATGTAATGTAAAATGGGGGGGAACTTTCTGCTAGAAAGTTGCTGTAACTTGATGTCCTACGTTTAATACTAAAGACTTTTGTGCTCTATTTCTCTCTTTTATGTTGCCTTCTGTGCTTAATTCTTTTGTCTTTTCTCGTTCGCGTACTGAGACTCTGAATCTTGAATTCGGTGCGCGATCGGGGATCGAACCCTTGAAATTCACCCTGAAGGATACATAGGAGAGGAAAAATGCCTTGTCGCTTTCTTTTATGCTACCTGGTGGATTGAGGTTTCTGTTATTCCCTTATCTCAATCGCTGTTACTCTGAATCCTGAATTCCAACGAGAGAGAAAGGAGAACCCTGCGAACCCGTCCAGAGGATACATAGGAAGTTCAACATTTTGTTTCCTTCGTGCTATTCTTGGTATTTCCTGCTGCTATTCGAGTTGTTAGCGAGTAATCATGCTTCCTATTCTCTCCCACCTTAAATCATCATCTTCTAACCCTTACTCTTTTTATTTCTTTCTCTAACCCTTACCCTTTTTTATTTCTTTTCCTAACTCTTACTCTGTTTATTTCTTTCTGCACTCTTGTCTCAAACCCCAAAAGTAGATTAGTATAGGAGCTGGCATTTCTCTGGATATTGGCATGAGGGACATCTCTTCCCATCAGCCTTTCAATGTTGGTCGCAGGTCCAGGGCGCGCAAACCCACCGAAAGTCCTTTCCTATGCGAATTTGATGACCAACAGTTTCTAGCACGCCCGATGGGACACAAGGTCCCATATTTGAGAAAATTTCTAGCTCATCTTCATCGAAGCCAGTAGTTCTAACAAGTTCTCGATGAGATTTGGTCAATCTCATCCTCTGAGTAGTAGTGAGAATCGATGCCCTCATTACTAAAAGACTCTTAGCATCTGGCGACTTTGTTTTAACTGAGAATCTCTGAAGTTGTGGAGACCAGTACCTAAACCTGGTTTTCGTAACTAAGAGCCCCCAGGTTTTGAGAAGGTCTGAGTTCGATGAATCTCTGGCCTGTCTTCATCTGATAAAATCACCTGGCGACTCGATTGAGCTGAATACCCAGATTTCTTGATCGTAGGTGCCTCTCAAATCTAAAAGAAGATATCTCGAAGGAATCAAGGTTCGGTGAGCAGCCTTGACCTCACAAGTGAAGAAAGAATGTTCATCTGGTGACTCCAACTTAGCGGTGATAACCGTGATCTCTGCAGACCGTTGCTATAATGGCAGGGGTAGTTTTCCCAGCTGGGATGACCGAGGCCCCTTGAATCTTCAAAGCTACCACAAGATTCCCGAGATCACCTTGAAGGCATTAACAATATATGATGGCACCACGGGAATGGCCCAAGAGCACCTTGAAGCTATTGCTACTTTAGCGTTCCTCTACGACATAATCCACGAAGATGTCATGGTCCGACTTCTGGTTGCGTCCCTAGAAGGGAGGGCGCTACGGTGGTATAGACTGCTCGGGTCTAAAAGTGTCTGTTCATGGGATGACTTGGTGGGAGCACTATTCAAAACATTTGATGGCTCTTAGGATCCCTTCCAACTTTTGACGTACTTCTCCACCATCAAGAAAACACCCTTGGAGAGCGTCACGGACTTCAATGTTCGATTTTGCAAAACTTGGAAGAAAGTTCTAGGGGAGATTCAACCAACGCCCGCCCAAGCCCACCTCTACTATGTTCAAGCTTTTCACCCGAACATAGGCCTCTTCTTGCTATGATCAGGCGAACAAAGATTCCCTCCGATTTTTGAGGAAGCAATACGAGCAGAGCAGTTTTTATCGAGAAAGTGGTAGTGGGGAGAAGCCCCATCACTTTCTCTGATAATCGCTTCTCCTGTCTGCCCAATGCAGTATTCTTCATGGCAGACTCCTCATCTTGAGCGAAGCTCGAGATGCAGTCGTGTGGAGCTCAAGAGGCAGATCCCATCCAAGTCCACCCATGGCAATTTGTGAGCTTTGCCTCGACGATGAACAATATGGGTGCTTGCAATCTCCATCAGAGGACAGGACAAGAAGAGAAACAAGCTAAAGTGGTAGCACCTGAGAACGAAGAGGGGACATTTTTGCACCCTTTTTGTATCCCAGAGCATGGCACGCAGGTGTTCAGCCAGAATCCATCAGGCTTACCTTAAGAGGCTGAACCTGAGGAGATCATAAAAGTTTGCTCTTTGTCGGAAGAGCCCTATTACAACATCAAGGAGATGGAAGAGCTTGTACCCAGTCCACAATTACTGAACTCTTCGATATTCTGGTTCTAGCCATCACTACAACCATTACCCCAAGAAGGTCCTCACGTGGTGAATTGCTTCGCTACATCCTGCATCAGCAGCGCGGGTACTGGCAGAAGCGATGAACTATTGTATTGCTTTCTGTTTGTAGCATGGAGAACTTCGGGGAGGAGCCATCCGAACTTCAAGAATCAACTGAAGTTCAATCTGATCTGGTCCGGGAATTGCAGATTCACCGGATAAATATTCGAAGCTGAGTTTGTGGTGGCAGCATGCCTATTATGTTGCAAGCCTGTGTGAATATTGTAAAAAGTTCCGCTATTAAATAAAGTGCTGCTCAGAAACTCAGGTTGAGTTTTACCTCAGCAGCTATATACAACAAAAAAATAAATAAAATAAAAAAATAACTCCTTTGGGAACTTGGCTTGCGAAGTAGTGGATGCGAAGCGGTTCACAGCGAAGTACGATTGGCCGAGCAAGGTTTCGACTAAGGTATTAAAGATGTTAGCCTAAGAAGAGTCTGAGCGAGCTGATTTTAAAAGGGGGAAACAATCTTCGCAAGCAGCCTCGCATGGGAGAAATCACTTCAGGCCCAAAGCATAAAAGATTAACTGGAGCAAAAGGTTCACCTCGAAGTATGTCAGCTTTGATTTTGGCTTCGCTGACCCAAAGATGCACAAGGCAAAAGCATTTATTGCTCACCTAGAAGAGCGTGTCGACAATCGCCTTCAAAAGCGTCTGAAACAGGTGAATTAAATGAAAAGGCATCGGGTACATCCTCAGGGGACTTGGCTGAGAGGAAATTCTGCCCACAGGTACCAGGTGGCAGACGACTGCGTTCCCTAAGCAGCCACAATCATCACACCGCATGGCCCTGCGTACTATGCCATCGTATGGCCAATTTGATGAATCGATGATCTCTTAGGTGAGAAGTGCAGGATTAATTATGGCACATGCCATAAATGTGGGTAGTTGTCTTTGGTGGTTATATAACGTAGACTCCAAGTAGCCAAAGGATTACTCGCACAACGACTCATACAGACCCTACTGCGAACCTTCAAACTTTTCCACTTCGCACTCTAAAGCTTCGATGCCAATTTTATCCATATTGCAAATTTCGTAGCCCTAAGCATCAATGATGGAAAGTTCCAAGGAGAAGGAAAAAGGGCTAGAAGTAGTAGCCCCCAAGAAACCAAAGGTAAAAGGCCATGGAAAAAGGCCAAAGCCAAGGCCCATTGATTCGGGCCTCTGCCTAGATAAGCATGTCATGGAAGAAAAGGGGGATTCCAAGGACGAGCAGCCCCTAGAACCACCAGTCGACAGGTGGGAAAGAATCAAGGATACATAGTTGTCGAAGAGCGTAGCTGAGCTCAGAAGCACCGTTGAGCTCATGATGAGTAGGCTCCTGATAGAGAGCATGTGAGCTGCAACTTACTACTCCTAGATATACTGGTATTTGACGCCCCCTACTCACCATTGCCCTAAGCTGATCAATGCCATCGTGTAGAATTACCAGCCCGCCACGAGAAAGGTGTTAGACACATCTGGACAGAAGCTATTTTCAATTTTGAAAGAAGATGTACAGGTAGCTTTTGCGCCATAGCAGGGTCCACCCGAGGGATGTATGGTTCACAACATTGTTTTGAGCGAACAAACAGAGAGGTTCAGGTCTGCTGGCTACATGATCAAATTTTTGCAGCAAAGCCTCAAAAGCGGGCTCCCTTCGGGCAAATTGCCCCAAATGCCCCTTCCCTTGGAGGCCTTTAAAAATGTTGACCTCTTTTCCATCATTGCATGGGTGGCAGGCCTATCTACCGATGCTTCGGTATATCCATGGCAGGTGTCCCTGGCTGAGTGCATTTCTAGAGGGGAGTTCAATGCCCCCAATACTTTGAAGCCTAGCACCGACCCAGTCTTTGTCGACTGGGCAGAATGGGTGGCCAGGGGCTTACATGCGCAACTCACCAGCATGAAGAATGCTGGGACCGGCCATCACTTTGGGCCCTGCTCCTTTCTTGTTTGGCTATTTTTCTTTCATGTTCATAATAATTTTCCTCATATTGCCATTACGGCAAGCGGCGAGGATGGAAGTCCTTTGCCAGTATATTAGTGGACTCCCCTACTATTGACATCGGAGTCCTACTATCACTTTAATCAGCAATTCTTGGGATCCGCCATGCATATGTTAATAGGGTCCTCCCCGAGAGTTCCCCTTGGCTTGAGAAGCAAAGTGGTCCAAGAGAAGAAGGGAGACATTTTTTGACTAACGTAGGGGCTGGTGATTCGCATCTTCGACTTCATAGGGAAGCCCTTCTTACTGCCAGTCTACCCCTCCAAGTATCAATTCATGATGGAAGTCGCGAGGTAGAGTGATGCAACTAATGCCATCTATGGCAAGGGTCAAAAATGGGCCCACACTTGTGACTTCCCTCTCAGGATAGGAGTTATCAAAGTGTTCACCCTAAATCAGAACATCTTCTTAGAAGAAAAGCTTGCCAAGTTTGGCCTACTCCAAATTCCCTAGCAATGGCTGTATGATCCTTTGGGAGTGATGAGGGACCACATACAGGTCAAGAGCTTCCACGTTTGCCCCTATCCAGAAATTGTGAAACAAAGAAATAATCCTCGGGGAAAGGATCTGGAGTGGCATCTAGAGAGGATGGAATCCTTACCTCCTTGGCACGAATTCTACCCAATGGAGGTCGCATATGACCTAGATCAACATTCACTCCCGAGCCCCAACTCCACCTTCTGGAAGAAAGCAAAAGATGACTTGAAGGAGGGAGTAAAGAATTGGGACACGACTCAGTTGAGGGAGTGGTGGATAATGAGGGTCCACCGACAGAAAACGAACTCTTATGGGTTCTTGGCAACGAACAAAGACTTCGTCGAAATTTATGAAGCCAAAGCTGGAAAGTGGAAGCCTTTGTCCTTTGCCGCCCTCATCCCTCCAGCTACCCTAGGTTCAGGCGAAAGCCCAAAAAGAGATGATACTACTTCGAGGAGGGGAAGAGAGGAAAAGGCCCAAGCTACACATCAAAGATCGCCTCAGGTACCTGTAGGAGGCCACGACTCAAGCTCGGAAGAGTCGGAACAACCACTGGTGAGGACCAAAAGAAAAAGGCTAGAACAAAGCCCACTGCCCCCGAACTATCCAAAGCAACCACGCACAGGATTTGCAAGCCCCTCCATTGGGTGACTGATATCAGGCCCATCCGAGGCAAGTGCCGAGGTCACAGCACTTTCGAGTGTCGAAACCACCCCGGGTGTCAATGTCACCAATGTGGGGAGCATTCCCCAGATAGAAGGGGCCCTCAGGGTAGAAGTCGTGGGAGTTGGGGTTGCCCAGGCTGAGGAAGAGCAAGATGCGGCTACACCAGAAGTCACCACTGCCATAATGCCAGGAGGGCACGCAGGTACGCATTCTCCACCCCTTGCCCTAGTCTCACACATTTTTGCCACAACCCCAGCTGAGGGTCCTTACTAGTCTCCCCCACATAGCCCATCACCCCCTCACACGTCACCTATTGCTGGTCCGACCTCATCCCACGATTATGACGGGGGTAAGACCATTGACCCTACTTCGACCTTCCACACTACCATCCCCATGGTCATTAGCAGAGGCAGGGGCCACACTTCAATGATGAGTCCCACCCTCCAACCCCCTGTGTCATGTGAGGTAGCCCAGGTTACCAAAATTCCCACCACACCTATCGTCGAGCCTTCTGGTGAGGCATCCCCTGCGCATTCTTTATATTTTTTTACTCTCTTGGCTAGAGATATAGCCTTGTCCAAAATAGAGATGTCCTTAATTAAGGACCGCCCCCTTGCCGAGAAGCTGTTACAAGCATGGCAAAACACTGAACAAATACTAAGGGAGGCAAGGAATCTCTAGGATATGTTTGATAATGAGCAGCGTGCATCAATGTGCCACTTTTAGGACCTTTCTTCCTTGGGTTTCCCAAGCTTCATAGATGATGATGGGAACCTTCTAAGCAAGGACGACCTCAAACCAGTCTGGCTGCAGTTCGAGAATGATGTCTCAGAGATCGATGGCTGGGAAGAACCAACCACAGAAGGGCAAGTGATAGATTTCATCTTGAAATACTATAAGATCGCGGCTTGCCTCGATGACCTGTTCACCAAGGCCAAGAACGCTGACATCGGGCAAATCAATCAATTTTGCGCCTTGGTCAAAGCGCTGCAAGATCAAGAGCCATTCCAAAAGGGTGCCTGGGCTCATGTCTGAAGAACGATGAAGCGCTTCCGTGATCACCTCGAGCCATCGCCTCAGCCAGAAGCCACGCATGAAGAAGGAGAAGAAGAAGGAGAAGAGAAATAAGAAGAGGGACAGACCGTAGAAGTAGGGTCTGGGGAAAATTAGTGACTCAGCAACCCAATGGATCAGGGCTAAAGGGTTCTTTTGCCAAGACGAGCTTGTCACCCCGTGAGCCGCCAAGAATGTTGACACTTTTTGTCACATTATACAAGGGGTAGAAGAATAGTAGAATTTTGTGTAATATTTCCTTGTTGAAAGTTTTTCTTTTATTTAAGTTACAACAATTTTGACTCTCCCTATCGCCCCTTTTACAAAATGAAGAAGAAGAGAAAAGAAGGAGAATGTGGAAAGAGCTTCGGGCCTGAAGCACTTCAAATCACCACTTCGGGTGAAAACCTTGCGAAATAATATCTCCAAAGGAAATACAAGGATAACGCTTCACACCCGAAGCATTTTCAGCAGCTGCTTCGGGCGAAAGTCTTGCGAAGCAGCATCCAAACGACTTCGTCGAAGGAGGAGAGCATAATCCAAAATTAGCTAAGGTAAGGAAACTACTTCGGGCTTGAAGTATTTATGACACCTACTTCAGCCAGTTTTCACCCGAAGCAGTGGTGCCCGAAGCAAAATAACGATGTGTCAAAAATAGAGAAGTGCTTCGGGAGGATATTCCCCGAACCGCAATTTTGAGAAAGAATCGGGCCGAAACATTTTCCAACCGAAGCAGTTTCGCAAGCAAAGGACAAAGAACCCCATTTCAAAGATGGAGCCCGCTTGGCACTCGACATCCCCGAAGTAGTTTCTGCGAAGCATTATTTTGTGAAGAACAAATCAAGGAGAATCTACTTCGGCCCAAGGCTTCGACAAGGCGGAGATGTAGTGAAGCACTTTTTGGGCCCACATTCCAAGCCGGGTAGCTTCCCAAGGCAATCAAAAGCCCCTTATAAATACCCCTTTATTGCCCGATAAGTTCACTGACCAATTTTGGCAAATGAAAGGGACGTAACAGTCCTCGAAGTAAAACTCGACGGGCGTAACGATCACTCAAGCACAGCATCCAAAAGCCAAGGACACTCGGGCGGTGCATTAAATGAATATTTCCATGGTTGACCCAGTCACAGTTGCCAGTTTCGGCAACCGATTTGAAAACTTAGCCGTAGCAGCCATGAGGAGCCGATTTCTTAGAGCCCGAGGGTGTACTCCACCGTTTTTGTAATAATGACTCAGAGGGTCGGGTCCTCTATAAAAACCCAGACATGTAATGTAAAAAGGGGGGGAACTTTATGCTAGAAAGCTGCTGTAACTTGATGTCTTGCGTTTAATACTAAAGACTTTTGTGCTCTATTTCTCTCTTTTATGCTGCCTTCTGTGCTTAATTCTTTTGTCTTTTCTCATTCGCGTACTGAGACTCTAAATCCTTAATTCGGTGCGCGATCAAGGACCTAACCCCTGAAATTCACCCTGAAGGATACATAGGAGAGGAAAAATGCCTTGTCGCTTTCTTTTATGCTGCCTGGTGGATTGAGGTTTCTGTTATTCCCTTATCTCAATAGCTGTTACTCTGAATCCTGAATTCCAGTGAGAGAGAAAGGAGAACCCTGCGAACCCGTCTAGAGGATACATAGGAAGTTCGACATTTTGTTTCCTTCGTGCTATTCTTGATATTTCCTACTGCTATTCGAGTCATTAGCGAGTAATCGTGCTTCCTGTTCTCTCCCACCTTAAATCATCATCTTATAACCCTTACTCTTTTTATTTCTTTCTCTAACCCCTACCCCTTTTTATTTCTTTTCCTAACTCTTACTCTGTTTATTTATTTCCTGCACTCTTGTCTCAAACCCCAAAAGTAGATTAGTATAGGAGCCGACCTTTCTCCGGAGATCGGCACGAGAGGCATCTCTTCCCCTCGGCCTTTCAATGTTGGTTGCAGGTCTAGGGCATGCAAACCCACCGAAAGTCCTTTCCTGTGCTGATTTGATGACCAATAGTGACTACATGGATAGCCCCCACAAAACCTTGATATTATTGTACATGATTAAATTGGTTAGGAGGAGTCATTGTATTTTATCCCCTTGTCATTTTTTATTGTTCCTCATTATGAGTAAGTGGTGTTTGGTATATACCAAGGTTTTGGTTTTGTTGTGCCAGGGGACTATCAAACTTAGTGGCCTCGAGATCTATTAAGTCTTGCACCATGTTTTTAAACCTAAAGCAATTATTAATATCATACCCTTTCTATTAATGGAAAAGATAAAACAAAAGCTCCTTATAGTTCTTGCCACATTTGATTTGATATTTTGGTTTAATTTTGGGTAAGGCAATGGCATTAGTGTCATACAACCTATGGAAGAGGGAGGTGTATGATTTAGGCAAGGGTGTGTAGGTGTAGTCTTGTCAAATGGATTGTCAAGGTTGGTGGTTGTCCATAGTTGGCACTATGTTATGAAGTTGTTGTGGTGGGGGCATTGCTTGATAAGATACTTGTTGCGGTTGTTATGATAATTGATGTTGTTGATGTTGACTATGGGGTTGTTGAGTAATTTGGGGTTGAATCAAAACCGATTGATTTACTTGTCTTGATTTTTATTGGCCAAAATAATTTCCTTTAGATTGGCCCTTATTGTGCCATTCTTTTTTCTTTGGTTGGATCATGCCCTATTGGATTTTTCTCTTTGATTATACGAGTCTGGGCAAGAGCTTCCTCAAATGTTTTGTATTGCTATAGTTGCAATAACAAGGATATGGGTTTCAAAAAACTCCTTACAAAAATTTGGGTCAATTATTCCATTGGTAGGGAGAATGATAACTTAGTGATAATTGCCCTCCAACAATTTTTAAAATCATAGACCAACTCTTCGTCGAATTGTTTAAGGCTGTATAGGTCGATCAATGTGGTTTTCTTATAGACATTGAAGGAGAACCTTTCCAAAACTTTATCTGCCAATTGGTGAAATGTGTAAATGCTATGAATGTGGCAGATGATTATACCAGTCTAACGTGTCTTCCCCCAATGTTTGAGGAAAAGTTATGAGCATCAAAGCATCTTGATATTGAATTTGAAAGCATGAGTGAATGAATGTGTTGATGTGCTCTCTAGGGTCCTTAGTCCCTTTGAATTTGTTAAATTTTGATATTGTAAAGTCTACTAGATAAGGTAGTGATGGTACCAAAAAATGAATAGGTTGATTGATTAGCTATCTCAATGTAGGATTCGGGTACATCATACCAGGAGTATGCATAATTAAGCTATCAATATGTTGTTGCATAGCTTAGATTTTAG
Source organism: Wollemia nobilis (assembly GCA_028583015.1). Classification (NCBI taxonomy): domain Eukaryota; kingdom Viridiplantae; phylum Streptophyta; class Pinopsida; order Araucariales; family Araucariaceae; genus Wollemia; species Wollemia nobilis. Next base: position 21,918,748 of record JAQPPZ010000521.1, read on the forward strand.
GGTCTTCCACATGTGTGTAGAAGCCTTGAATTATTTGATGATTGTGTGGAGGTTGGGTGTGTGGAGTGGTGAATTATTGAGATGGAATGTGATGTTGATGGCTTGATGGGTTGAAGGGTATTTGATGATGTTGGGTATGTTATTGGTCTTGGTGATGGAGTAACTGCTATTGATGAAGTGGATATGAGGTTTGTGGAATGTGAATGTGCTAAGTTGTGGAAGTGGGGTTGATGTGGGTGAATGGAGGTGTGGGTATAGCAACCTAAGAATATTGTGATATCCATAATGGATCAAGGGTGAAGAAAGTGTGTTGGGTGGGAATGTAATGGGGTTTAAAATCTACTACTTGTGATTCCTATTGAGGGTAAGAACGAGCGTCTTACTGGCTCTTGAGTAATTGATTGAGGTGTTGCCATGCTTGTTGTATGGCAATTTTTGATGCAAATTGTGTAGTTGTGGTGGAAGTGGATGTAGGTGAGGTGTGAGTGTTAGCAATGTTGGTGGAGGTTAATGAAGTGTAAGTTGTGAAAGGAATCACAATTGAATGGGGAGTGATGGATGGAATGGTGGATGGAATCTACAAAGAAACATTAACTTGTGCTTCATAGAGTGGGTTGGAATAGGTAGTGGTGTAGGTATATGGGATGGAGGTGCTTTGGCTACATTGTGGTGGAGGAATTTGGTGTGAGGGTGTAGATGTTACCTCAAAAAGAGGGTTGGTGTAAGCTTGGTTAAAGTTGTGGGGATGTGAGTGAGCCAGTTCCTATTGAGAAGAAGAAACATGTTTGGGTGGAATGTGAAGAGGTTATAGAACTAGATTAGTTGGTATTAAATAAGCTTCAACATTATCCATTTCTATGTAGGTGATGCTGGTATCAGTGGGTGTTGATGGTTCAATTTTTGAAATGGAAGTGTGGATGGCTCTTTGTATCACTTCAGTATTTGAAGTGAATGTTGTGTGAGAAGGTGCTGTAGATAAACTAAAATAACTTGTCTATGTTATGCTGGCTGGGTTAGCCACAAAAGTGGCTAAGGAAGGAGTGGAGTACTCCATGGATGAGGTTGATGCTTGATTCATGGCTCTGGCTTGATTTCTGGTCAATACCATAAGCTATGAGCAAGTAGGGGTAGCGAGTGTGAGGGATGTGTGTGGAACATGAGATGGTAAATGAAAAACACACAAAATAAAACAAACAATTGTATCCTATATCTTGCAACAATGTTTTTTATTTTGATTTTTTTTTTGTGTGTTTGATTTTATGACCCTAAGCCTAGACAACTATGCAAGGTGGCTTCCTAAGGTGGATGTCAAGTGAAGATTTTTTTGGTGATGAAATCCAAAAAAATCACTCATAGGCTACTAAGGTATTCAAGGGATGAGCCAATGAATGGAGATAAAGCCCACTGTAACTGGTCTCAATTAGTGGTTGGTGATGAAATCCAAATCTCTGATGTTAAAAGTGAAACGTGCAAACTGTGTGGATTATTTTTAAGTCTTCGTTGTTTATGGTGTACATAAAATGCAAAGAAACCCTCTTTCACTCAACCAAGTTGGTGACTAGGAACACTAATACCAAGCCTCTCAAAATATTCTAGAGTACACCTCTTAAGATCCACTCTGAATCAACAAGTGTTTCCAATAATGGAGGGTTCACCTAGCTCTTCTACTCTAAATCAGTAAATGTTTCCAATACTGGGAGGAAGCTTGAGCACAAGTGATTTTGTTCCAATCTAGAAGAGTGAATATTGGGAAACTTTAGCCTAAAGTGCAACTACTATGCTTTTCAATTTTATTGCACACAAAACATAATGTAAAAAGCAAAAACACCATGAAAAACAACCAAAAATTTGAATCTAGTGTAATGAATTTCTAATGTAGCTAAGATGAATGCACAAATGCAAATTTATCCCTATGTGCAATTCTATATGATTTTGAAAATGCTTATGAATGCCTAAGATGTTTAACAATGCAAGATGTTGCTTTTTAAATAGAACAATGAATATTTCTTTTCTTTTATTTCTTTTTTAAAAAGTGAAAAATGTGAGTATAATTTAAAAAGGACGTACTAGAAGTCCTACGTATTTTTCTCCAACTCTGAAAATGCGGCGTAGAATCCCATAATTTTCTATATCAAAACCCATATTTTTCTCTATCAAAACTTGTAGATACTCTACAGAATCCCATGGATGCTCTATAGTGTCCATGTGGATGCTGTATGGCATCTCTAGAATGTTGTGCGACATCCAAACGATCACAAATAAAATCTTACTGCTTCCAAAAACCCTAGCTCTAGATCTCATGATTTTTGTGCTAATGGATTTTTAAAACTTACAACAAAAACAAAAAACATAGATAAAAAATATTGACAAGGTAAGTCAAAATGTGAAACCCTTTGGAGGTCCCACCGTGGTCACCATTTTGTAAAGCAAAAATTAAAAACATCAATACAAGCACTAGATCAAATCAAATGATACAATATGTATAAAATGAAATATCTTTATTTATATTGAACTCAAGGAGTATAGATCTCCACTTTATACAATAAATTTACCCCAAATCAGGGGTTACAATGCAATGTATTGCTTTGATATAATTATTACAATAAGAGGGTTTGAAAACCTTGTTCAAAAGAATGCTAGTGTCTTCGAGTCATCTTCACTCCAAAAAAATTATGAGTGGGCTTGCATATCCCTACAAGGCCACTCGAGCTACAAACCATCAATGAATATGTCTCTTGTACCTGCAAACAAATCACAACACAATATTAGTACCATATGCGAGGGCTCCACTATGTAAGACCCTATGAATAATAGATCTACAAACCCTAGGTGCAGTGGTGCTAAATTGTAAGATAAGTACATAAAATATAGAATGAAAATTAATAATACTTGTTACCTTGTTAAAATATACCTAATTTTTCTGATCTATGTCTCTAATTCCTCGATCTAATGATACACGAATACCTGCGAGTGTTTGAGGGTTTATTGCTTGCAAACCAATCAAAGACAAACATCCAAGAGCATCCAGGAATGGCTGTGGATGCCCTGCAACATCCCGGGGATGCTCTACAACATTTGAGGAACATCCTAGAGTGTCTATGGATTGTGGGAGAATATTTTGCAAAACTAGATCTGGTTCATATAGGCTTCGACATTGGATATGGCAGATGCGAAGGTAGAAAGGGCTTGCGAGAATGTGAAGGAATGAATGGGATGCTAGGGTTCATGACCAAAATATTAAATTTTCTAACCTCTAATATTTTTTAACCTCTCATTCACAAAAATGAATGATCTTTTATAATTTGCCCTTGATCATGTTAGGGTTTTGATGACACCAATGGGCGGCCGAGATTAAAACATAATGAAGGGTTGAGATTGAGATTGGAAAAGTGACACGGATCATGTGAAATGAATGGTTGAGATTAAAACGTGATGGGCAGCTAGGATTTATTTACACATATATATTTAAATAAATATATAAATATAAATATAAAATATTCATATTTATGCATAAATATAAATAAATAAATAAATAAATAAATATATATATATATATATATATATATATATATATATATATATATATATATATATATATATATATATATATATATATATAAATAAAAAATGGATGGCTATGATTTGAGGATGTGTAGATGACAAGTGGCTAGATTTTGGTGTCTACGAGATATCCTTTTTATATCGTGTTGTGTGAAACACAATGCAGTGCAAAAACAAGAGACACCTGGTTTGGTGAATCAACTTCTTTTCCTTGGTGTGCAAGAATATCCTAAAGAAAAAAATTATTGTTGTAGCTTACCCCCTCAAAAAAACATAGATCATAAATATTGACAAGGTAAGTTAAAATGTGAAACCCTTTGGGGGTCCCATCGTGATCACCATTTTGTAAAGCAAAAATGAACAACACCAATAAAAGCACTAGATCAAAGCAAATGACACAATATGCATAAAATGAAATATCTTTATTTATATTGAACTCAAGGAGCCTGGATATCCACTTTATACAATAAATTTACCCCAAATTAGGGGTTACAATGCAACGTATTACTTTGATACAATTATTATAGTAAGAGGGTTTGAAACCCTTGTTCAAAAGAATGTTGGTGTCTTCAAGTCGTCTTCACTCCAAATAATTTGTGAGTGGGCTTGTGTATCCTTATGAGGCCACTCAAGCTGTAACAGTCATTAATGAAGATTTCTCCTAAGCCTGCAAACATATCACAATACAAAAATATTATTTGTATATGCAAGGGCTCCACTCAGTGAGATCCTTTGAATAAAAGATCTACAATCCCTAAGTGCAATGATGCTAAAATGTAAGAAAAGTACAAAAAACATAAGTTGAAAATAAATAATACTCGTTACATTTTTAGAATGTACCTGATTTATTTGATCTATGTCTCTACTTCCTCGATTTGATGATGCATGAATGCTCGCAAACGCTCGAGGGTTTCTCGATTGCAAATCGATCAAAGGCAAACACCTAGGAGCATCCAAGAATGGTTGTGGATTCCTTGTAGCATCATTGGGATGCTCTAAAACATTCAAGGAATGCCTTAGAGCATTTGTGGGTTGTGGGAGAATATGAGGCTAAACCAGATCTGGTCTGCAGAGGTTTCGACAACGGATATGGAAGATGCGAAGGTTTTGAGGGCTTGCAAGAATGCAAAGGTGGGATGAAAATGAATGGGATGCTAGGGTTCATGACCAAGATATTAAAATTTTCAACCTTTAATATTTTCTAACCTCTCATTCATAAAAATGAATGATCTTTTATAATTTGCCCTTGATCATGTTAGGGTTTTGACGACATCAACGGACGATCGAGATTAAAACATGAAGGGTTGATATTGATATTGGACAAGTGACACGGATCATGTCAAATGAATGGTTGGGATTAAAACATGATGGGTGATTGAGATTTATTTACATTATATATATATATATATATATATATATATATATATATTTAAATAAATAAATAAATATAAATATAAAATATTCATATTTATGCATAAATATAAATAAATAAATAAATTAAAAAAAAAAAAAAATATATATATATATATATATATATATATATATATATATATGGATGGCTATGATTGGAGGATGCATAGATGACAAGTGGCTAGGTTTTGGTGTCTACAAGGGCCAATGTATTCAAATCTACATCCACATAGAGAGCAAGAACATCAGCAATAGACAATAATATTAAAAGTGATCAAGGTAGTAGTGAAGGGTGAAGAGTTCACCATATAAAGTTGAGCAACCAAAGAGCACCAAGTATGAGTTTGACTTCACCCTAAGAAGGCAAAAAATTTCCAAAAGAAGTGTAACAAAACTTAGCCCAAAGAATATAGCAAATGTTAAGTGCAGTGCCATCAAGGCAACCAATATTATCAAAGAGCATAAGTAGCTAAATAAAGAAAGGTTTACCTCAGGTATTAGCTCCATTGAGTAGAAAAAAATTGAGGAAGATTCTAAGGACCAACAACGTTAAGTAGATGACATCTAAGATATAGAGAAAGCTCCATAGATTAGTCAACCCTTCTCATTTAGCATCTACCACACCCGACTAAAAGTGAATTCTAGAACTAATAAATGAAATGCATGAAATCCAGATTGCAGAATTAAAGCAACTTCACTCAACTAGTTTTAGCAAAAATAAAATTTCAACCTTCACACATTTATGAGACAATTGGAGGCCAAATAGTAATATACTTGCATTTCTTCAATAGCAATTTTTTTTACATGAGTTGTAATGGCTAAAGATCTGATGTCCAAAATGACTTGCATTCTGGTATATATAGCCTTTACAATAAATTTTGCTACTAACTTTCATGATGGTAGGTGAGTGAACATGGTTACACCAAAAAGAGTGGCCATGTTGTAAATATTTTTTGATCCTCTGTAAAATGCAACTGAAGGTGGTTGTCAGGGGAAGGTGGGTTGTACTATGTGAATCTGAACCCTTGATTAGTTCGACTTACCTAATAACTATGATAGATCATGTATTTAATCCACCTACTTCTAAAGAAAATTGACTATTAATTGCATGATTGGACCTCTTGAAGTTGACCGCTTTCGTGGACTTGAGGTTCAACCTATTACCCAATGGATAGCCGCTGGGTCTCTTGCCAATCATTCACGTGCATCCTCATAAATGAGGATGCTACTTTTTTCTTTTTAGGACTCTATGATGTCTAAAGGATTCCCTCATTGGTAGACTTTTGGGATTAGCTACTATCTTCTAAAGACCTAGAATTCCACCTAACATATTTCTCCATTAGGGTAGGCTTTTGGGCTTTGAATAGTCTTCTAGCCTTGGTGAGACTTTGGGACCCTTTAAAGTTATGGTGGATACCCATTTTATGCCCGGTCCTATACTTAGATAATATTTATTCCACCTATACGACGGGGCTTTGGGGTCTAGCCAAGGTCTGTTTATGTCCCACTTCTTCGCCCATCACTTTTACAATGGGTTTTTGGGATACCATTCTTCCACCCGCTATAATTGTGGTGAGATTTTAGGACTTGCATGGACTCCATGAGTACCTGTATTTTTGCTAGAGGTTATAATTAGCCAATTTCTATATGTTCAACTAGTGGGGTTTTAGGAATCATTGCTAGATCAGTACTATCCCTCCATTTCATCACTCATCAGTGGTAGACTTTTGGTATTTGTTGGATGTTCCATAATGACCCATTTTTTACCACACCTTTCACTTAGTCATTTTGCTATAGTGCCAAATTTTTATTTTTGCTTTTACTGCCATACATTTGTTGCCTACACATTCTCCAAAAAGCTTCACCACGGATCTTCCAGATATTGAAGGCTCATTCTCAATGTCCACCACCTGATGCTCATAGACCTAGCTAAAAAACTTTATTTTCTTAATATCAATCATCTTGTCTATCAAAAAGGGATGCATGGGTGAATACATCAAAAATTTCACCCACACTCTTGGTGTCTCACAAGGAATTTTCTCTTTAAGGAAATTGGAATCCAAATAACCCTCCTTTACAAAAAGCACTTTCTAATGGGAGAAGAAGGGGGGAGGGACAAAAATAAAAAAATGGAAAGAAAACAACTAGGGAAGGCTTCAAGACAAAGGAGGGTGGCTGATGATGGGTTGGAAACTATACACATGATAAGACATGACAAAATGGAAAAATAAGGAAATAGGAACACAAGGGTAGAAAAAGGACAAAAGGGAAGGTAAGGGAGGGAAAAAAGAATAAGAATACATAGAAGGAAATGAAAGAGAAGAGGAGGCAGCAGTAGGAATACTATAAGTATCACTAATCGAAGGAATTAGTGACAACAAGCACAAGGGGAAGATAGAAGGATACGAAAGACAAAATAAAACAAAGAAACGAAAGGGAAGGCCATCTTGAGGCTATTCCATCGTAATGTTAGAATTGATTACCTGATCCATGAGACACCCCCACAGACTACACTCTTGTAAACATACTCAGTTGTAGACTGAAGCTACTTCAAGAATAGAAATAATGCTACAAATATTTTTCCATCTTGTCATAGCATTTATTATTTATGCAGCCCAATAAGAAATCACTCTGAGCATAATAATTCCTCATGAAAACAATCAACTATGCTCTCAGATCCATCTCACCACTACTGCATATGCAGGTATCATATATATAACAATTCTCCCAGCTGGTTAGGTACCACTCTTGAAAGATTTGATTTATCACGGATCATTCAACACTCTATATAGCAAGTGAGTTTGGATCCCTCCCTTTGGAAACTTTTTGATCTTATAATTTGATGTCCACATTAGAATATATTTTTGTCCTACTTAAATGGGTCTTGACAGTCCTACTTCACATGATCACAAATTTTCAAGGGCATCACTAAAAGCTTTAGTACTTGCATTGCTTCTATCCATTGGGGTAGGAGTCACAATGATAAAACAAATACAACAAGAAAGCAAGGAAATGAGAAGAAAGTACTAGAAATCAAAGATGCTACCTGGAAATACTCTTGCACTTCTTTTTATGAAAATATTGGTGCTTCAGCCAGCTAGCAATAACTCACTGAAATTAATCTTCCTACAACCTTTGTATAAGATGATTCCAGCTTACATGTAACCATGTGCTTACCACACTTTTTTATTTAATTGTTGACTATTACACAAAATTACAGCATGCTTGACATGCCTAAGCCGAGTATTTTTCTATAGATCATTATGTGAAATTGCAGTGTTCGAATCATATAACACCAAACCTGAATTATTTTTCATATCCAACTTGGTACTATTCATAGACATTATAAATTGCAATGGAGCTCCAATAAGGTCTCACGTTGTGCCTCAAAGTCCTCATACTTTGACCACAAGTGATCAGTACAAAAACCACTCCTATTATGTGAACCTAACATTTTATCATTGTTAAAATTAGGAATAAACACCATCATCACTGCCTCCTGGAGCTTGATTGCTTTGTGACCCATACTTCATTTTATTTTACTGCAATTATGCTCTAAGTGATATTTCATTCATTGTGATCACAACCCCTCAGGTCCCATTAGACTTAAAAAATGATGATTGGATAGATATAGAGTACTAGGGTGAAGGGTGAATGATTAAATCTAGACTAGGATGGTGATACCATTGGTATATCCTTTGAGTTTCCTCTTAGCCCATACGTGACCTCTTGGGTATGGCTTTTATCTAGCTCATCATACGACTTAATGAAAAAAGGGTGCAATCCTTGATGTGGTACCAGGATGATTCTCCCTACCAAAGGAATCAACATCTAGCCATACTTTTGATTTAGACATCCCCCCATTTTCTCAAGAAAGTGCAAGGATAGACACATTCCAAATAGAGGAGGAACCTCTACTACCTCTACATCTTGGATGGTAGCCAAATTTGGATGCCCACATATCAGCATAAGGATCTGGTCTAATCTTCCTTTTCTTTTAAGCTTCTATCCCTTGTACTGTAGCACATCTAGGATGACTCCTAGGCTTCTGCAAATGTATACTAGTATTATGGAGACCTAGAATTTTGAGTCCACTACATAATTGTGCAAGATATGCTTTTCCAAAGCTAGGAATAGATAGAAAGAAGGCACTTAGTAATTTGAAGATCTGGGGAGGGAGGTCTTTGTACAAACCTTGCTGGTCGTTGATGTATATTTCATGGAAAGATCAATCAAATTGACATTTTCAAATACCAATAGATCTTCTTTCAATCCCACTGGCATTTGAGTTGAGCTTTTGAATAAATCATGAAATTTCTCTACCATTTAAGTTATTTGGCATTGATTGCTAGGAACAATAGCTTCCTATATGTCCTCAACCTTTGTTGATTGAGATATGGGCCTTGTGGTAGGGCAAGCTAAGACGACATTTACCCTTATGCTCCCATGCTCTACATTGTTTGAAGTAGGGTACTACCATCCACACTTTATTCCCAATCAATGACCTTTCGATCTACATATTTTCACTCTTTATACCCCTGTAGTGAGCTACATGCAATGATGTTACTCATTGCAGGAAGAGTGTTGGAATTATGTTGAATATTTTCCATGTTATTCAGGAGGGGTTAAATTTGAAAGGACTTTACACTCTATAAAAATTTCCTTGCTAGGGGTTGGGGGGTTAATCTATTTTTTAGACCCATATGGGTGTTTTTGGGTTAATGTAATGTCAATCCATGGTATTGTAAAACCCTTTCTTGTGTTGTTGGTATATAAAGCAGCACTTGCATGAGGGTTTAGTAATGAATTTGTAAGAAATGTAATCACAATGAAAAGTTGAGTGAAAGGATATGTTGAGTGGTATTTTCACCCAATTGTGAAAGTACACTCTCCCTTAGGATTTGGGGTTCCAAATCCCCTCTTGCAAAGAAGTTAAACAAACAACTTCTCCAAGGTCTCCGCTATATTAGCATTTGCATATATGTATTAGTAATCTCAAATAAAGATATTCAATTTAAATGCTTGGAACACCTTAGTGATTGCAAGTAACTGTAAACAAGGGGCAATGTTGGTTTATTTTACCATGAAACTTTAGTGATTGTTCATTGAACCAAAATAAAGCAAATGTGAGTTGGCCCTCATATGACCACGATGTAGTGCCTTAATTCATTTTATCTTGAGAGTTTTAAGGTAGATTTTATCTTCTTTATTAAGTCCAAATATGGCTTCTTATCATGAAGATGAAGATAGCTTTCAATGTGATCGATAAACCATCCCTCTTTGGTGAAATAGATCTTCACAAAGAGGCAATAATTTATGGCCTTGAATAAAGGGCTTTAAATGTCACTTTAACTTATCCCTCTTAAATGAAATCAAATTTTCATCAAGATGAACAATTAAGTGCTTTGAAGAAAAGACCTTCAATGTAATACTCAAATTACCCCTCTTTCATAAAATTAGAATTTTTATGAAGAGGGGCAATTTTAGGCTCCAAAAATGGAAATTTGTAAAATGCCATAAAACATAAAACCTTCAATGAAATTGGAATTTTCATGAAGGGAATGTCATCATAGGCTCATGAGTGCAAAACAAAACTGAAAAAATGAAATTTGACCTTAAAATGAAAATTTTCTATTTTCGGATTTTTTAAAATCTGCAGTAAAACAGCAACTTCGATGAATTTTTAAAAATACTAAACAACTCCGAAAATGAAATTTCAAAGTGCGTATTGGAAGTCTGAAGTATAACCTACGCAATGGTGAAATTATTTTTGGATTTTGAAAATTTTTTAATGTTTATTTTAATGCCTAAAAATTTAAAAAAAGTTAAAATTTCTGGAAAAATAAAATGCAGAAAAATGAAAATGAAATGCAGAAAACTGAAAATAAAATGCATTCAGTATGATGCTATCCTATTTCAACAAAACCGAAGATGTGAGGTTTCCATGCATGCAACCTAACCTATTGGACTTGCAAAACAAGCACAATCCCCATAGACTAAGTGTTGGTTCCTAGGGTTTAAAATAAATTTCAGGTTCAAGCATTCACATGAAGCAACCAAGCAAACTTGCATTAACTCCATCTACAAACTCGAAATCTGAAAAAGAGAAAAGAAATAGACATTAAATCCATAGCATGCAAAGAGAATCTCCTTCTTTCTTGCCCACAAGATGCAAATTTTTGAAAACTCCTGCATTAAAAATGTGTCATTTTACAATAGCAGAATTTTTGGTTTTCCCAAACCAGTCCATTGTGGAAGGAAAATATCCAGAAAAACCCAGTGCCAAGGCCTTGCCTTCATTCCTGCAATCTTCTCTGAAAAGTTTCCAACCCCCTGTGGCCTATTTTTCTGGATATTTAACATTATATGTGCCTCTTCGTTTCATTTCATTTCTCCCATTTTTATTGTTTCGTCTTCACCTTCCTTGTTTTGCTTTTCATTTCATGTTATTTGGCTTTGAAATGCCTTCATTCCCTGCGTGCAATGGATAATGCCTCTACATGTGCATATTTTTCCCTTTTAAACTTTAGCATCCTTTTAAAGTTACTACCCACGAACGACTCTCTTTTGCTTGGCTTAGTAACAGTCATGAGCATTATGACCACACTGTGCATTCGTAACATTTACGTTTTCATTTTATTTTCATATAAAAGACAACAAATTAGTCGTATATGCCTTTGAGGAACAAAACAAAACCTTCTTTTGTCTTATTTGTCATCATAATACCCCTCATGTGCTGTTAGATGAATTTTTTCGATGTCCATGTGAAAATAGTTTCACTCTTCATGATGCGAAAGACCTTCGAGAATCTATCTTTAACAATGCAATAGGCATTATGGATTGGAAAGATCAGTGGAGGGCCCCCATCGGTGGTTACTCCTCGACCTGCTCATCAATGATATGCTGCCATTATTTTGGTTTATACCTCCTACTCACGGCCCATCTAAAATCGCTTTGTCACGTCGTTCGCATCCACCAAAACTGGATAGCACTGTCCTCTTCATCTTCAAGAAACCCCTCCCCATGTGTAGGGTCTCTGATAACTAACCTCCATGTTGACAGGTCCACGTCAGTGTATGCTCATCGATCTTTCCTTCTTTGGCTTGACCGACGAGCCACGCCTCACACCTGATAGAGTCGTGCACTCTTTGTATCGCATTCTCTGACATGGATGCCATAAAATTGTGCCCACACCTATCATGGGGGAACGTCTGCACCCATCAACATCCACATCATGACACTCTGCTCATTGTTGCATGTGTCTTTGTTCTCTGCGATAGCCCACATATCATCCTCTCTTTGACGTCATGTTCTTATGTTCTCGTGTGTCATCGATATCTCTTTGCTACGCTAGCCTCCTCGTACATTGCCCTTGAGGTAATATGAAAATAACCTCCCCATATGGGCCCATGTTTCCAATCGCTTTGGATCTTCCTAATCATTCCCATCGGGTATCCAACATGTCAGTATTCAGATCGCTTGTCTAAAATCCCACCAAATTGTGATAGGTGTCCCACATGACTTTCTCGATAAGTTTTTGTTTGAGCATGCGGTCCTCGCTATGTTTTGGTCTCTGCTAGTGTGTCCATACTGCTCATGGAGGTCCCTGTTATCCTCGTTACCACGGTCTCACCATGATGACGAATTCTTCCACGTTGTCTCCTCGCGAGGTCTACCCGTCAAACTGCTGCGTCTCGTGTGCTCGACTCCGGCCACTGTCGCTCTGCTGTGTCAGCACCACGTTTGCTTATCATGCGTTCAATTTCTTGACACAACATCCACTTTCATTCAACATCGATTCACGTAGCCCATTCGAGCTCAACACCCATGCTCGCCTGCGTCTACGTCGGTATCCTGCCAAGGTAATGCAGAAACAACATAAGCATGTCATTATAAAGCTTTTAAACAATTGATTTAGATGAAAATAACATGAGTGGAAAGGAAATACATTTATTAATTCCTCTCATGCCTTATATATATATATATATATATATATATATATATATATATATATATCATTTTATTTTATTTATTTATTGGAACCAACAATTATATTCAATAAAAATAAAAGAGTTCCTTTTATTTATATATATTCATCATATATATATATAAATACATATATACCTTGTTTTTTATTTTTTTATTATATATATATTATTATTTTATATTGGGTAAATACTTCTTATACACATCCACCATGGAGATTGAACCGGGTCACATTACCGATATGTTTTGTTTTACTTTGTATAGATGTATATTAAAGAGGTATTAAGGTGGAATGAAGCTTTAACATAAAACCTGCTTTATATATAGCACACAAGCTCATTATACATGAATGAAAAAAACAAGAAATTTAACCATCACAATGTTAACAACAAAATATTAGCAATAACATTGCTAACACAACATTGACGATAAAAATCGTCGACAACAAAATGACATTAAAAATCGTCAACAACAATTTGACGATAAAAAATCGTCGACAAGAAATTGACAACAATTACAAAAAAATCATCGACAAGAATTTGACGATAAAAAATCATCGACAAGAAAAAGTCATCGACAATAAAATATCGTCGACAAGAAAAAGTCATCGACAATAAAATATCATCGACAAGAAAATATTATTGACAAAAACTAATGATAAATGCAAATTCAAAACAAACCGAGCATTAGACACTCGAAACCAACATGCAAACACCCAAATACCAAAAAAAAAAGGTGGGTCCCCAATTTTGGGGTACGTTGTGGAGCAGCCACAACAAATGGTGACTCTATTGGAAATGCTCCTGAGCATTTCGGTGAGAACCCAACCTAAAAACCTTCACAAACTCAAACACAAGCGTCAACAAATATCCAAAGAATGAAACTAGATGAGAAATACATGAAGCATTAGAATTATTAAGCGTCGACTCAATGTGTGCGGTGTGATTCATTCCTTATCATTTGAAACTTGATCAACATTCCATCATCAGTTTCACTTATGATTCATGCATATGAGAAGTTATGGATGATTCCTGTAGGATTTAATGTATGGTGAAGATGCTAGAGATATAACAACCTGCTTTGCAAAGGCTCAAACTTTCTAGTACCATGAACAAACATATTAAAACTGTCAAACCCTCTTAGGACCAAATATGTGTATACTTGAATTAATTTACTAGATCCCAAAGTTGGTTATGTGTCACTACCATCTTGAACCCATGTGCAAGTGTAAGTGAAATCAGAGCTTTGGGGAATAGGATTCCCAACCTAAGCGAGATGGGAATTTAACCCTATCCTTACTACTCGGATCTGGAGTTCATTACCTCATCTTGAACAAAATGATTTAACCTGTTATGGATGAAACTGTCAGGCTAGCCTATCCATTTGAGCGATCAATGGTCTTGCTTTTAGACAAGACATGTTGCCACACATGAGCATACTCCACTGCCAATCAGGCGTCTATAGCCCCGATGGAGATTAACCCCATAATCCAGGATTTGGCTTTACTTTTGATTTCTTGAACCTTGGGGATGACTACCCATCCTTGCAAGGGACATGTAGTACGATCCTTCCAATCCAATATTAATGATGAAATGAAAGTAGAATGAAAAATATTTGCTTTGGAATTTCAAGTTCTTGAGTGGGCAAAATAGAAGCTTTGGGGAATCGGATTCTCAACCTAAGCGAGATGAGAATTAGACCCTATCCTTACTACTCCATGAAGGTCAAATCAGAGCTTTGGGGAGTTGGATCCTCAACCTAAGTTCGATGGGGATTTAACCCTATCCTTACTACTCCGATTTTAGGCTTTAAGCACTATGGGAGTGGTAAAAACCACTATTTTAAGGATTATGTTGCATGATAGGACAGACACGAAATACTCCTTTCGCCTCACCTTTTCTTCCAAGTATGGTTTTGACCATTTTGCTCAAGATCCTCTTTAATATGTGTAGAACGTGCTTGGTTCAAGATAGTTCGGGCATCAGTTCCCAACCTTAGGATCCTTTTAATATATGTTATGTAATAACCCTAAGAGGATTCGACACCTTTTCAATGATTGTATTTGAAATGTAGATGCAATTGAGATGAAATGTATATGCAATGTGGAATGTAACATGAGATATGGATGAATGCATTGCTCTTTTTGAAATGCGGATGGAGTATACCACCTACTTTGCCATAATTTGTAAAACTGACAACTTCATGCATCACAAGTTCCAAACGATATTCTTTAATGTGTTTGCGATACTCGTGGAGCTTTCTGCAATACAATTCCGATGTTTCATATTCTCTTAGTCTTAGTCAACATTCATAAGGACATAAGTTGACATCTCGCTTTTTTTTTTTTCAAGACAAACCAAAAGTGTCCAAAGGACCAACACACAAAACTTAAAACCAAAATGAGATCCAACCCAAAACCAAAACACGAAAACCAAAAGTATATACAAATGTACAATATAATACAAGATGGTGCAAAGTTTGGATTATCATTTTCCCGGATCCCAAACCTGATTTGAGCATTCCAAAAGACATATAATGTGATACACATGCCAAATGTGGAAGGAATCAAACAAAAACAAGACTAGACCAAACAATGCAACCAACTTCAACTTTCCTCTCTCACCCCACCAATTAGATTTAGTTCCATTAGTATTCTCATAGGTGAGATTCAAATTACCAAATTGATTAGACAATGGTTGATTTTCAATTCTTTCTTGTCTATTCTTTAAGGTGTAAATTTCATAATTCCATTCATGATTTAGAACTAGGCTTTCTTTATCCAAAATGAAATTTTGTAAGCAAGAGCCTATTTCTAAAAATTTCAAAGCTAATTCATTTTCCATGTTCTTAGGCCAATCAAAATTGTGCAACAATTTACAAGCATCTAGGATATTTACTAAATGGGGATCATTAGGAGTTTTTATCCTAGGTTCAAGAATTAATTGTTGATGAATTTGATTTAGCAATTTAAGTGCATCAAGCTCCTTTTCATTCATTAAAGTAATGTTATCAAAGGTGTGGTTAGAAATTAATTCTTGTTCTTCATTCACCTTCAATGGCATTTCATCATAAATATCATTTGAATTATACAAATCTTCACCTAAATCTTGGATGTTTGGACACAAAGGTTTAGATTTTACCTTTTTCACATTTTCATTTACCAAAACTTGGTGAGGATTTGCAATTCCCTCTTTTACCTCATGGTCTTCATATTCTTCATTGATTACTTGTTCATCAAACATACCAAAATTGGGCACCCAATTGAAAACATGCCCATCCTTTTCAACCCTCAAATATTTTTGGTCAAAGTGTATGTCAAGTAACTCATCTTCATGATCAATCACTTGCGTTGCTTCTAATAGATCAACCACTTTGTCATTTAATTCCAACTCTTTGTTCACTATCCATGGTATCTCTTCATTTGAATCCTCAAAATAATCATGCAAACTTGTATCCGAATCTTCAATGAATTTATATTCAACATGATCGAATTTTGTAACCTTCTCAAATCTTGTGAATGTGAGATCTTCGTATGAAGTAGAAGTTTCAACATCCTGCATATAAATTGGAATAGAGGCTTCATCAATAGGGGTGTGAGGAAATAACACATCTTCATATCTTCCCCAACCATTGTAAAAATTATCTTCCAAATTTGTGGGATGAAACTCCATGGTATTTGTGACATGATCTTTTGATTCATTCATCAATTCACTTTCTTCTTTGTCCTTGGTAATAGGATCATTATAATCTTCCAAAATTTGATGAGATTTGAAACCCTCTTCCAAAACATCCTCAAATTGTACAGGAGTTGTAATATCTTCCTTTGAGTAGGCGATTATGTTGTCCTGTATATCAATTGGCACACAAGTTTCATTAGCAGTTTTGGAGTGAGTGTAGTCTTCCCACTTCTTCCAAGCATCATAATAATCATCTTCCAAAGTCAAGTGGTGACGTTCAACTACTTCTTCAACATCTTCCAATTCATCAATGTGTTTCTCATCAAATTCACCTTCACCTTCCTTAGATGGTTCAATTATTTCCAAAAGTGGGTCATTTCTTGAATTCAAATTTGTAAGGCTATCATAGTCCAACTTAGTAACCCATGATTCGATTTCATCACAATTTGGAGGGTGAAGAATTTCTTGATCATTAATTCCAAGCTTCTCATCGAGAGTGTCTTCCAAGAACAAGTGGTGAAATTCTATCATATCTTCAAATTCATTTATTGGTTTTCTTCCAATTTCACTTTCAACCACTTCATCCAATTCTATGGTAGGTTTCTTCCTATCACATATTTCAAACATTGTTGAATTTAGAACCCCTTCATCTAAATAATCATGTATCTCTATGAATGAGATCATCTCTGCATAATCCTCACTGGTGGATGTTGACTTAGCAATTTGCACCTCCTCTTGGACTACATCTAAGGTGGTTGTAACATTTGGACCTTCAAATTCATCCCCTTGATCATTTACCTTAGGTATCATTGGAGTGGAGGGTGCTATATTTGATGGTTGGTGTAGGTTGGCATCACTAACTCCAAAAGAACAATCTCTCATGTGAACATGTTGTGCCTTTTCTTCTTCCAAAACTTGTTGTTCTACCTTTTCCAAGATCTCATAGATTGTCTCTAGAGACAGGTCATCCAAGTTTTTCTTTAAAGATGTAGCAAGTTTGGGGTGTATGGCTCCCATGTATACTTGAATAGCTTCCTCTTCTGATGTGTTAAAATTTTCCCACATTTGGGAGTGCAACTCACGAAATCTTCCATTGAATTGACTCAAGGATTCATTAGGCTCATTACGTATGGAGGTAAACTGATTTTTCAACATCTCTAAGTCAACCTGATTACCAAAATGATAAAGATAGGTTGCTTCTAGTTGTATCCAAGAAGTCCTAACCTCCATGGGTAGTTGGCCATACCAAAAGAATGGTCTATCATCCAAAATGTATGCAAATAACTTACAAGCCACCTCCTCATAGAAAATTTGGAATTGACATAATGTATTCTTGTAGACATACAATTTTTGCAAGTATCCTAGTGGCACCTCTTGATTAAAATGTCGTAGAAACTCCAATAACATTTTAGGAATTTGATAGGGTATCCCATGTATAGACAAACCCTTATAATGATCCTCCATCGTAGATACCATTCTTTCTCTTAGAGATGCTACTTCAGCTCTTATATCGTATGTCGTCATTAGTAAAACTCAAAATATAACTTCAAAACCAATTTGTTAGTCATGAATAAAAGAAGGAACCATGACAAAGCAATATTCTAAAAATGTAAATTAGTTTCTGATTCACCAGATCGCATATGCGCAAGTGAAGAGCATACTCCTAGTGTTGTAGGCTTTCTGATTCACAAGATCGCATTACACGCAAGTGAAGAGCATAATACCGACAACAAATACATTTTAGACAAAATAATTCCTTACAAATAAGCATGAAATGACTAGCAAATATCAAACATGTAACGTATGAATAATCATGTTAGCATCAACCAAGAGATGTATCCATTAAAATCAAATGAAAGTAATTGCATGGAGACAACCTCGTTAGTCAAGACCAAAATTTTTCAAAATCAAATCAAAACACATTATTCCTGTATGAACAATCAAAAGCGTTAGAACAATGCATAGCAATTCATGTCCTCCTTTTAACACTACAAGGTTGTATTGTTAAAAGAGGGCTAAAGATAATAATCAATAGGGCATGAAATATTCAAAATTTAAATCCCTATAGCATTTAAATCACACTGAAATAAACCAATTCAGGCCCTCCTTCTAGCGCCAATCTGTTGAGTGGTATTTTCACCCAATTGTGAAAGTACACTCTCCCTTAGGATTTGGGTTCCAAATCCCCTCTTGCAAAGAAGTTAAACAAACAACTTCTCCAAGGTCTCCGCTATATTAGCATTTGCATATGTGTATTAGTAATCTCAAATAAAGATATTCAATTTAAATGCTTGGAACACCTTAGTGATTGCAAGTAACTGTAAACAAGGGGCAATGTTGGTTTATTTTACCATGAAACTTTAGTGATTGTTCATTGAACCAAAATAAAGCAAATGTGAGTTGGCCCTCATATGACCACGATGTAGTGCCTTAATTCATTTTATCTTGAGAGTTTTAAGGTAGATTTTATCTTCTTTATTAAGTCCAAATATGGCTTCTTATCATGAAGATGAAGATAGCTTTCAATGTGATCGATAAACTATCCCTCTTTGGTGAAATAGGTTTTCACAAAGAGGCAATAATTTATGGCCTTAAATAAAGGGCTTTAAATGTCACTTTAACTTATCCCTCTTAAATGAAATCAAATTTTCATCAAGATGAACAATTAAGTGCTTTGAAGAAAAGACCTTCAATGTAATACTCAAATTACCCCTCTTTCGTAAAATTAGAATTTTTATGAAGAGAGGGCAATTTTAGGCTCCAAAAATGGAAATTTGTGAAAATGCCATAAAACATAACTCCTTCAATGAAATTGGAATTTTCATGAAGGGAATGTCATCATAGGCTCATGAGTGCAAAACAAAACTGAAAAAATGAAATTTGACCTTAAAATGGAAATTTTCTATTTTCGGATTTTTAAAATCTGTAATAAAACAACAACTTCGATGAATTTTTAAAAATACTAAACAACTCCGAAAATGAAATTTCAAAGTGCGTATTGGAAGTCTGAAGTATAACCTACGCAATGGTGAAATTATTTTTGGATTTTGAAATTTTTTAAATGTTTATTTTAATGCCTGAAAATTTAAAAAAAGTTAAAATTTCTGGAAAAATAAAATGCAGAAAAATGAAAATGAAAATGCAGAAAACTGAAACATAAAATGCATTCAGTATGATGCTATCCTATTTCGACAAAACCGAAGATGTGAGGTTTCCATGCATGCAACCTAACCTATTGGACTTGCAAAACAAGCACAATCCGGATAAGCTAAGTGTTGGCTCCTAGGGTTTAAAATAAATTTCAGGTTCAAGCATTCACATGAAGCAACCAAGCAAACTTGCATTAACTCCATATACAAACTCAAAATCTGAAAAAGGGAAAAGAAATAGACATTAAATCCATAGCATGCAAAGAGAATCTCCTCCTTTCTTGCCCACAAGATGCAAATTTCTGAAAACTCCTGCATTAAAAATGTGTCATTTTACAATAGCAAAATTTCTGGTTTTCCCAAACCAGTCCATTGTGGAAGGAAAATATCCAGAAAACCCAGTGCCAAGGCCTTGCCTTCATTCCTGCAATCTTCTCTGAAAAGTTTCCAACCCCATGTGGCCTATTTTTCTGGATATTTAACATTATATGTGCCTCTTCGTTTCATTTCATTTCTCCCGTTTTTATTGTTTCATCTTCACCTTCCTTGTTTTGCTTTTTGTTTCATGTTATTTGGCTTTGAAACACATTCATTCCCTGCGTGCAATGGATAACGCCTCTACATGTGCATATTTTTCCCTTTTAAACTTTAGCATCCTTTTAAAGTTACTACCCGCGAACGACTCTCTTTTGCTTGGCTTAGTAATAGCCATGAGCATTATGACCACACTGTGCATTCGTAAAATTTACGTTTTCATTTTATTTTCATATAAAAGACAACAAATTAGTCGTATATGCCTTTGAGGAACAAAACAAAACCTTCTTTTGTCTTATTTGTCATCATAATACCCCTCATGTGCTGTTAGATGAATTTTTTCGATGTCCATGTGAAAACAGTTTCACTCTTCATGATGCGAAAGACCTTCGAGAATCTATCTTTAACAATGCAATAGGCATTATGGATTGGACATATCAGTGGAGGGCCCCCATCGGTGGTTACTCCTCGACCTGCTCATCAATGATATGCTACCATTATTTTGGTTTATACCTCCTACTCACGGCCCATCTAAAATAGCTCTGTCGCATCGTTCGCATCCACCAAAACCGGATAGCACTGTCCTCTTCATCTTCAGGAAACCCCTCCCCATGTGCAGGGTATCTGATAACCAACCTCCACGTTGATAGGTCCATGTCAGCGTATGCTCATCGATCCTTCCTTTGGCTTGACCGACGAGCCACGCCTCACACCTGACAGAGTCGTGCACTCTTTGTACCGCATTCTCTGACGTGGATGCCATAAAATCGTGCCCACACCTATCATGGGGGAACGTCTGCACCCATCAACATCCACATCATGACACTCTGCTCGTTGTTGCATGTGTCTTTGTTCTCTGCGATAGCCCACATATCATCCTCTCTTCGACGTCGTGTTCTTATGTTCCCGTGTGTCGTCGATATCTCTTTGCTACGCTAGCCTCCTCGTACATTGCCCTTGAGGTAATCTAAAAATAGCCTCCCCATATGGGCCCATGTTTCCAATCACTTTGGATCTTCCTAATCATTCCCATCGGGTATCCAGCACGTCAGTGTTCAGATCGCTTGTCTAAAATCCCACCAAATTGTGATAGGTGTCCCACATGACTTTCTCGGTAAGTTTTTGTTCGAGCATGCGGTCCTCGCTATGTTTTGGTCTCTGCCAGTGTGTCCATACTGCTCATGGAGGTCCCTGTTATCCTTGTTACCACGGTCTCACCATGATGACAAATTCTTCCACGTTGTCTCCTCGCGAGGTGTACCTATCAAACTACTGTCTCGTGTGCTCGACTCTGGCCACTATCGCTCTGCCGTGTCAGCACCACGTTTGCTTATCATGCATTCAATTTCTTGACACAGCATCCACTTTCATTCAGCATCGATTCACGTAGCCCATTCGAGCTCAACACCCATGCTCGCCTACGTCTACGTCGGTATCCTGCCAAGGTAACGCAGAAACAACATAAGCATGTCATTATAAAGCTTTTAAACAATTGATTTAGATGAAAATAACATGAGTGGAAAGGAAATACATTTATTAATTCCTCTCATGCCTTATATATATATATAATAAAATATATATATATATCATTTTATTTTATTTATTTATTGGGACCAACAATTATATTCAATAAAAATAAAAGAGTTCCTTTTATTTATATATATTCATCATATATATATATATAAATACATATATACCTTGTTTTTTCTTTTTTTTTTTATATATATATATATATTTTATATTGGGTAAATACTTCTTATACACATCCACCATGGAGATTGAACCCGGGTCACATTACCGATGTGTTTGTTTTACTTTGTGTAGATGTATATTAAAGAGGTATTAAGGTGGAATGAAGCTTTAACATAAAACCTGCTTTATATATAGCACACAAGCTCACTATACATGAATGACAAAAACAAGAAATTTAACCATCACAATGTTAACAACAAAATATTAGCAATAACATTGCTAACACAACACTGACGATAAAAATCGTCGACAACAAAATGACATTAAAAAACATCAACAACAATTTGACGATAAAAAATCATCGACAAGAAATTGACAACAATTTGATGATAAAAAAAATCGTCGACAAGAATTTGACGATAAAAAAGTCATCGACAAGAAAAAGTCATCGACAAGAAAAAGTCGTCGACAATAAAATATCATCGACAAGAAAAAGTTATTGACAAAAACTAATGATAAACGCAAATTCAAAACAAGCCGAGCATTAGACACTCGAAACCAACATGCAAACACCCAAATACCAAAAACAAAAAGGTGGGTCCCCAATTTTGGGGTACGTTGTGGAGCAGCCACAACAAATGGCGACTCTGCTGGGAAATGCTCCTGAGCATTTCGGTGAGAACCCAACCTAAAAACCTTCAAAACTCAAACACAAGCGTCAACAAATATCCAAAGAATGAAACTAGACGAGAAATACATGAAGCATTAGAATTATTCAGCATCGACTCAATGTGTGCGATGTGATTCATTCCTTATCGTTTGAAATTGATCAACATTCCATCATCTATTTCACTTATGATTCATGAATATGAGAAGTTATGTATGATTCCTATAGTATTTAATGTATGGTAAATATGCTAGAGATATAACAACCTGCTTTGCAAAAGCTCAAACTTTCTAGTGCCATGAACAAACATATTAAAACTGTCAAACCCTCTTAGGACCAAATATGTGTATACTAAATTAATTTCCTAGATTCCAAAGTTGGTTATGTGTCACTACCATCTTGAACCCATGTGCAAGTGGAAGTGAAATCAGATCTTTGGGGAATAGGATTCCCAACCTAAGCGAGATGGGAATTTAACCCTATCCTTACTACTCTGATCTAGAGTTCATTACCTCATCTTGAACAAAATGATTTAACCTGTTATGGATGAAACTATCAGGCTAGCCTGTCCATTTGAGCAATCAATGGTCTTGCTTTTAGACAAGACATGTTGCCACACATGAGCATACTCCACTGGCCGATCAAGGCGTCTATAGCCCCGGTGGAGATTAACCCCATAATCCAGGATTTGGCTTTACTTTTGATTTCTTGAACCTTGAGGATGACTACCCATCCTTACAAGGGACATGTAGTATGATCCTTCCAATCCAATATCAATGATGAAATGAAAGTAGAATGAAAAATATTTGCTTTGGAATTTCAAGCTCTTGAGAGGGCAAAATAGAAGCTTTGGGGAATCGGATTCTCAACCTAAGCGAGATGAGAATTAGACCCTATCCTTACTACTCCATGAAGGTCAAATCAGAGCTTTAGGGAGTTGGATCCTCAACCTAAGTTCGATGGGGATTTAACCCTATCCTTACTACTATGATTTTAGACTTTAAACACTATGGGAGTGGTAAAAACCACTATTTTAAGGATTATGTTGCATGATAGGACAAACACAAATACTCCTTTCGCCTCACCTTTTATTCTAAGTATGGTTTTGACTATTTTGCTCAAGATCCTCTTTAATATGTGTAGAACGTGTTTGGTTCAAGATAATTCGGGCATCAGTTCCTAAACTTAGGATCCTTTTAATATATGTTATGTAATAACCCTAAGAGGATTCAACACCTTTTCAATGATTGCATTTGAAATGAAGATGCAACTGAGATGAAATGTATATGCAATGTGGAATGTAACATGAGATATGGATGAATGCATTGCTCTTTTTGAAATGCGGATGGAGTATACCACCTACTTTGCCATAATTTGTGAAACTGACAACTTCATGCATCACAAGTTCCAAACGATATTCTTTAATGTGTTTGCGATACTCGTGGAGCTTTCTGCAATACAATTCCGATGTTTTATATTCTCTTAGTCTTAGTCAACATTCATAAAAAACATAAGCTGACATCTCGCTTTTTTTTTTTTTTTTTCAAGACAAACCAAAAGTGTCCAAAGGACTTTTTCTTGTCGACGATTTTTTTTATCGTCAAATTCTTGTCGACGATTTTTTTTATCGTCAAATTGTTGTCAATTTCTTGTCGATGATTTTTATCGTCAAATTGTTGTTGACGATTTTTAATGTCATTTTGTTGTCGATGATTTTTATCGTCAGTGTTGTGTTAGCAATGTTATTGCTAATATTTTGTTGTTAACATTGTGATGGTTAAATTTCTTGTTTTTGTCATTCATGTATAGTGAGCTTGTGTGCTATATATAAAGCAGGTTTTATGTTAAAGCTTCATTCCACCTTAATACCTCTTTAATATACATCTACACAAAGTAAAACAAACACATCGGTAATGTGACCCGGGTTCAATCTCCATGGTGGATGTGTATAAGAAGTATTTACCCAATATAAAAAAAAAAAAAAATAATAAAAAAAGAAAAAAAAAGGTATATATGTATTTATATATATATGATGAATATATATAAATAAAAGGAACTCTTTTATTTTTATTGAATATAATTGTTGGTCCCAATAAATAAGTAAAATAAAATGATATATATATATATATAAAAGGCATGAGAGGAATTAATAAATGTATTTCCTTTCCACTCATGTTATTTTCATCTACATCAATTGTTTAAAAGCTTTATAATGACATGCTTATGTTGTTTCTGCGTTACCTTGGAACGATACCGACGTAGACGCAGGAAAGCATGGGTGTTGAGATCGAATGGGCTACTTGAATCAATGCTGAACGAAAGTGGATGCTGTGTTAAGAAATTGAACGCATGATAAGCAAACGTGGTGCTGACATGACAGAGCGACAGTGGCCGAAGTCGAGCACACGAGACACAGCAGTTTGACGAGTAGACCTCGCGAGGAGACAACGAGGAAGAATTTGTCATCATGGTGAGACCGTGGTAACAAGGATAACAGGGACCTCCATGAGCAGTATGGACACACTGGCATAGACCAAAACATAGCGAGGACCACATGCTCGAACAAAAACTTATCGAGAAAGTCATGTGGGACACCTATCACAATTTGGTGGGATTTTAGACAAGCGATCTGAACATTGACATGTTGGATACCCGATGGGAATGATTAGGAAGATCCAAAGCGATTGGAAACATGGGCCCGTATGGGGAGGCTATTTTTAGATTACCTCAAAGGCAATGTACGAGGAGGCTAGTGTAGCAAAGAGATATCGACGACACACGGGAACATAAGAACACGATGTCGAAGAGAGGATGATATGTGGGCTATCGCAGAGAACAAAGACACATGCAACAACGAGTAGAGTTTCGTGATGTGGATGTTGATGGGTGCAAACGTTCCATCATGACAGGTGTAGGCACAATTTTATGGCATCCATGTCAGAGAATGCGCTACAAAGAATGCACGACTCTGTTAGGTGTGAGGCGTGGCTCGTTGGTCAAGCCAAAGAAGGAAAGATCGATGAGCATACGCTGACGTGGACTTGTCAACGTGGAGGTTAGTTATCGGAGACCCTGCACACGAGGAGGGGTTTCCTGAAGATGAAGAGGATAGTGCTATATGGTTTTGGTGGATGCGAACGACACGACAGAGCTATTTTAGATGGGCCGTGAGTAGGAGGTATAAACCAAAATAATGGCAGCATATCATTGATGAGCAGGTCAAGGAGTAACCATCGATGGGGGCCCTCCACTGATCTGTCCAATCCATAATGCCTATTACATTGTTAAAGATAGATTCTCGAAGGTCTTTCGCATCATGAAGAGTGAAACTGTTTTCACATGGACATTGAAAAAATTCATCTAACAACACATGAGGGGTATTATGATGACAAATAAGACAAAAGAAGGTTTTGTTTTGTTCCTCAAAGGCATATACGACTAATTTGTTGTCTTTTATATGAAAATAAAATGAAAACGTAAATGTCACGAATGCACAGTGTGGTCATAATGCTCATGGCTGTTACTAAGCCAAGCAGAAGAGAGTCGTTCGCGGGTAGTAACTTTAAAAGGATGCTAAAGTTTAAAAGGGAAAAATATGCACATGTAGAGGCGTTATCCATTACACACAGGGAATGAAGACGTTTCAAAGCCAAATAACATGAAACGAAAAGCAAAACAAGGAAGGTGAAGACAAAACAATAAAAACGGGAGAAATGAAATGAAACAAAGGGGCACATATAATGTTAAATATCCAAAAAAATAGGCCACAGGGGGTTGGAAAATTTTCAGAGAAGATTGCAGGAATGAAGGCAAGGCCTTGGCACTGGGTTTTTTTGGATATTTTCCTTCCACAATGGACTGGTTTGGGAAAACCAAAAATTCTGCTATTGTAAAATGACACATTTTTAATGCAGGAGTTTTCAGAAATTTGCATCTTGTGGGCAAGAAAGAAGGAGATTCTCTTTGCATGCTATGGATTTAATGTCTTTCTTTTCTCTTTTTTAGATTTCAAGTTTGTAGATGGAGTTAATGCAAGTTTGCTTGGTTGCTTCATGTGAATGCTTGAACCTGAAATTTATTTTAAATCCTAGGAACCAACACTTAGCCTATGGGGATTGTGCTTGTTTTGCAAGTCCAATAGGTTAGGTTGCATGCATGGAAACCTCACATCTTCGGTTTTGTCGAAATAGGATAGCATCATACTGAATGCATTTTATTTTTAGTTTTCTACATTTCATTTTCATTTTTCTGCATTTTATTTTTCCATAAATTTTAACTTTTTTTTAAATTTTTAGGCATTAAAATAAACATTAAAAAAATTTCAAAATCCAAAAATAATTTCACCATTGCGTAGGTTATACTTCAGACTTCCAATACGCACTTTGAAATTTCATTTTCGGAGTTTTTTAGTATTTTTAAAAATTCATCGACGTTGCTGTTTTACTGTAGATTTTAAAAATCTGAAAATAGAAAATTTCTATTTTAAGGTCAAATTTCATTTTTTCAGTTTTGTTTTGCACTCATGAGCCTATGATGACATTCTCTTCATGAAAATTCCAATTTCATTGAAGGTTTTATGTTTTATGGCATTTTACAAATTTCCATTTTTGGAGCCTAAAATTGCCCTCTCTTCATAAAAATTCTAATTTTATGAAAGAGGGGTAATTTGAGTATTACATTGAAGGTCTTTTCTTCAAAGCACTTAATTGTTCATCTTGATGAAAATTTGATTTCATTTAAGAGGGATAATTTTAAAGTGCCATTTAAAGCCCTTTATTCAAGGCCATAAATTATTGCCTCTTAGTGAAGATCTATTTCACCAAAGAGGGATGGTTTATCGATCACATTGAAAGCTATCTTCATATTCATGATAAGAAGCCATATTTGGACTTAATAAAGAAGATAAAATCTACTTTAAAACTCTCAAGATAAAATGAATTAAGACACTACATCGTGGTCATATGAGGGCCAACTCACATTTGCTTTATTTTGGTTCAATGAACAATCACTAAAGTTTCATGGTAAAATAAACCAACATTGCCCCTTGTTTACAGTTATTTGCAATCACTAAGGTGTTCCAAGCATTTAAATTGAATATCTTTATTTGAGATTACTAATACACATGCAAATGCTAATATAACGGAGACCTTGGAGAAGTTTTTTGTTTGACTTCTTTGCAAGAGGGGATTTGGAACCCCAAATCCTAAGGGAGAGTGTACTTTCACAATTGGGTGAAAATACCACTCAACAGGATATTATTGTATTGGAGACGATCAAGTTTATACAATAAGGAAATTTTCTTGCTGGGGATTTTTTTGAAAGGGTTTCTTAGGATAAATTCTTGTGTAATGTGTTCTTCTCTATTTTTCCTTTGATTCTGCAATTACTATTTTTCTAGAATTTGTTAAGCGGGGTATTATTTCTCTTTAGAGAGTGCTAACTTGATCAGAGTGATTGCCATTCCTCTTAACTTGAAGCTCATTACAATACAATAGAATGTTTGAAATCTGGCTACATTTCCATTCTTTGTTCGTATATTGTTGTGCGTCTCCTTCTAGAATGACTTCAAAATTTCTTTCCAGCTACAGTTGGGGGATGCATGGGAAACCCCAATTACTACTTTCTTGGTTTTTGAATATTAAAAGCTCTTTCTCCATACTCTTAATCTACTTTGATAACCTCTAAAATTTCCCTTCAATTCATGCTCTACTTGGTGTATGTTTATAAAAGGATGAGTAGAGAAGTCATTCTCCATTGTGTGATATGGTTCTGGCATGGTATTTACAAGGAATGGAACAAGGTATGCAGTAGTTTTAGGTTGAAGATGGTGAATTGCCTCCCTAAGAGAGTTTTGTCCTGCTTGGATTAGAATATTTTTAGCATGCAAGGCCTCTTTAAAAATTTGAGGAAACCTCTTTTCTTTGGACTGTTGGATATGGATGCTGATATCAGAGTGGAAAGCCTGGATGTAGTATAGGTATGCTTGGGTAGGTGATGGTTGATATTAAGGGAAAATCCTCCTCCAAGTCCTTATAAACTAGACATTGAAGTTTAGGATACTTTCATGAGGTGATCACTTGATAAATGATAACTGCATTAGCAATGAGAAGGGATCTTTGGAGACATCAAACGTGTCAAAAAGAACTTTTACTAAATCTTCCCATGTGCATATGCTCATATTTTCAAGAGACCTATACCACAATAATACCTTCTCTTTTAGTGAAAGAGATAATAGTTTAAGCATGAAATACTTAGTTGTGATTTTGTGAATGGTAGCCAAGGAGGTTATGTCTTGATAGTGCTCATATGCAATTTGTTTTGTACCATCATAACTTGGTTGGATCTTCAAATATACCTTGGGAATGTAATATTGGTTTGGGATGTTCAGAGGGCCTGTATCATTCCATCAAGGATAATCTTGATGAGCCATAAGTGATACAAGTCCATAACTTTTGGGTTCTTCCTTTGGAGTGTAGTCATCAGATGAGTATAACTTCTCCACTAATGAGGTCAGGACTACTCATCAAACCTTGAGTCCTTTTAGAAAAAATATTTTTAGAACAATATAAAAGGGCAATCAATCATGTCCTTTGATTTATCCCTAGTAGAGTCATCAGGTGAAGAAAACATAGATATTACAAAATAGAGTATCACCAGACTCTGTTTAACAAGGATAGTGTGACCTTTGGGTCCCATTGAGCATACCAAAAACTATTGATCAGAAGTTAGTCTAATGGAAAGGCTTATGTGCCCACAAAACTTGACCAACATTGAATGACCATACAACCAAAGGGTTATGCAGGTCAATATCTAGAGAAGGCTAGCTCCTCGTAAATCCTAGCTAACTATGATTAAGGAAAAGGGGTTCTGAAAGAAAATAAATAGGGCTAAAGCCAAAAATTATAGGGGTATACATTCAATTGCATCAAAACATATGCACACCAAACTTAAAACACTATAAGAAACACAAATGAATCACCTAACAGACTAGCCAACACTTCTCATTTAGCATTTACCACACCCAATTGAAATTTAATTCCAAAACTACTAAATGAAATGCATAAAATCATTACAGAATTAAATCAACTTCACTTAACTAGTTTTAGCAAAAATAAAATTTCAACCTTCACTCATTTATGAGATAATTGGAGGTCAAATAGTAAATACTTGTATTTCTTCAATAGTAAAAAGTTTTACATATGAGTTGTAATGGCTAAAGAGCCGATGCTCAGAATGACCTGCATTCTAGTATATATAACCTTTACAATAAATTTGGCTACTAACATTCATGACGGTAGGTGAGCGAACACGGTTACACTAGAAGAGTGGCCATGTTGTAAATATTTTTTGATCCTCTATAAAATATGGTTGAAGGTCAGGGGAAGGTGGGTTGTACTACATGAATCTGAACCCTTGATCAGTTCAACTTGTCTAAAAAATCTGATATATCATAAATTTAATCCACCTAATCCTAAAGGAAATTGAATATTAATTGCATGATTGGACCTCTTGAAGTTGACTACTTTCATGGACTTGGGGTTCAACCTATTACCCATTGGATAGGTGCTGGGTCTCTTTCTTGTCAATCATTCACCGTGCATTCTTATAAATGAGGATGCTACTTTTTTCTTTTGGGGACTCTCTGACATCTCAAGGATTTTCTCATTGGTAGACTTTTGGGATCAGCTGCTATCTGCTAAAGCCCTAAAATTTTACCCGACACATTTTTCCATCAGGGCAGGCTTTCGAGCTTCACATTAGTCTTCTGGCCTTGGTAGGACTTCAGGACCCTTTAAAGGTATGGTGGATGCCTATTTTTTTGGTCGGTCCTACACTTAGATAATATCTACTTCACCTATGTGATGGGGCTTTGGGGTCTAGTCGAGGCCTGTCTGTGTTCCACTTCTTCACCCATCACTTTTACAATGGGTTTTTAGAATCCCATTCTTCCACCCATTATAATTATGCCAAGATTTTAGGACCTTCCTGGACTCCATGAGTGCTTGCTTTTTTGCCAGTGGTGATACTTAGTCAAATTTTGTATGTTCAGCTAGTGGGGCTTTGGGAATTATTGCTAGGTCAATGCTACCCCTCCGTTCCATCACTCATCAATGGTAGCCTTTTGGAATCTACCTGATGTCCCAGTGACCTATTTTTCTGCCACGCCTGGCACTTAGTCATTTTTTCTTTAGTGCCATATTTTCATTTTCCATTTTACTACCATACATTCACCACCTACACATCCTATAGAAAACTTCACCATGGTTGTACCATATACAAGAGGCTCATTCTCAGCATCCACCACCTGATGCTCATAGACTTGACTCAAAAAAAATATTTTCTTAATATCAATCATCTTGTCTATCAAAAAGGGATGTGTGGGTGAATACATAATATATTTCACCCAAGTGGTTGTAGAAATGTTTAGTTGGCTTTTGCTTGCTTTTGAAGTCTTAAAGAAATATATTATTATGTTAACCTTCTATTTATGTTTTAAAGGTTATTTTAGGGTTTTGTGTTGGCTTTTTGAGGATTAATGTTTTCTAAAGGAATAATTTGAATATTTGATTTATCATGTGTTGGAGAGCTTTATTGAAGTGCTTAATATCAATGATTGTTGGTTTAATTATTTTGGAATACATTCTTTATGGATATTGCTAATGGTTACTAGGTTGTAATTTATAGTTTCTTAGGAAGAACTATAATTATTAAAGGCTTTGATTTTATAGATATTGATTAATTAAGAAGAATTTAATTAGCCAATGTTATGAAATTATGCAATGGTGAATCAATGTTCAATGTTTGAATGTGTGAAAATATGGATGAGGTTTGGTTAGCTAAGGAAAATTTAATTGGGAGAAGTATGGGATTCTCTTAATATGTTGTATGGAAATGTTTTGCATAAATGCATGTTTGCATGATTGCATATTTTATTGCTTATTGCATGTTAGGCTTGCATAAGCAATTCATGAGTTGTCCTGATCCCTAAAAATTTTATTTGAGTTCAACGAAAATATCTATTAAAAGGAGGACCTTGAAAGTAAATATGGAACTATGAACCATTGATATTGATTGTAATAATATTTTTGAAGAAGAGTTTATACTTGGAAAATATTTGTATTGAAATTTTGAGGAAAGAAAGGATGTTTTGTAATTACTCTTGTTACAATATTTCAAGACTTGTTCAAATATGAAAGATTATATGTTGTTACCCTTTTATAAAGTTCTTGGAATATTGGTTATGTGTAAAAAAAGAAAGAATATGTTCAATGCATGGATTATGATTATAATGCCTTGATGATGTGTTATTTTTCATTGTAAATAAGGAAATGCTAAATGCTAGTATTGTGATTCAAAAGTATTTAGTCTTTAACAAGTGTTATGATGCATTGGATTATGTTTAAATATAACACTTTATTTCCTTGAGAGAGATGTTCTTATTTAAATGTTTAGACTCTTGGATTTTTATGGGGGTTTTTGGTCATGAATCTAGAGCCATATTAGAAAACCCTTGAGTCAAGATGTACCCAATCCTAGGAGGAGTTGTAGTGATGCAATAACCAGGTATTAGTGAATCTAGGAGGAGTTGCAATGATGCAATAACCAGATAA
The DNA here is from genome assembly GCA_028583015.1 of Wollemia nobilis. Lineage (NCBI taxonomy): Eukaryota > Viridiplantae > Streptophyta > Pinopsida > Araucariales > Araucariaceae > Wollemia > Wollemia nobilis. Next base: position 21,951,035 of record JAQPPZ010000521.1, read on the forward strand.
TTATGAATGATACACCTTAAATGGTGAGTCTTGAGTGTTTCCAAAGTAGTGAGGCTTTTAGGTAGTCCCAAGTGACGAGTCTTGGACATATTCTTAGTGGTGAGGTCCAGGAATATGTTAGAAATAGATTATATTACATCATTTGCATTATGTAAATGTACCATTCTTGGTACATAATTAGGATATTAGGTTACTTTAGGGGGAAGTTATCTAGTTACTTCATGCAATGTAATAAATGCACAAGAATCAATGTGCAAGATGTATATGTGCAAGTTGTCCCTTGCACAGCTAGGTAGAGTGTTGGCTAAAGAACCTATTTTCCTATATAAAGGACCATAGACATAGAGATCATATAGCAGTACAAAAAAATGTAGAATAGTGTGGTGTGATGTAGCAGAGTGTGATGTAATGTGATTGAGTGTGATATTATCAAAGCACATTCTTGAGTAGTAGATTTATTCATGGAGTGTTCATTTAATCCATAGCTACTTTGTGAACATTTCTATAATTTCCATTTATAGTATATTTTCAGTCATCTGGCAAATTTACTTTATTTCATTTTATTCTTCATCTTGTGATTGCTATCTCTCATTACATGCTACATCAAAATCCAACAATGGTATCAGAGCTATGGTAGATCGATAGAAAGACCACCATTATCACTGACCTTGAGTTTTTGTCAACCTAACACACCATTGGACCAGTCACTATCAAAAATTCTCAAAAGAGTCTAGGTGGTAGAATTAGGGAGAGTCACAAGTAAGGACTAAAATAAATCTTAGTTTATAAAATACTGAGATTGCATATGGCTAGAGTCTTTCCATAGAGTTACAAGGGAAAACTCGTGAATACTAGGACTCAATATTTGATCCACTAGTTTGATGAATCAACTAGTGAAGCTCATCTAAGAGATCTGGATAAATTTACCTAAATTTTCTTTTGTTGTAGGGAATTAATTCTCAAATGATTGGGACACCCCCTAAAATATAAATCTAGGATATTTCAACTTCATTACCCAAAGGTCAGAGTGCCTTCATAGTGTACATATTAGTTATTGTAAGAGAAGAATACTACAAAAGAGACTTCTGGAGAATAATTATGGTGAAGTTGGGAGACAAGAGATATACATTGCTATATTGGGAACTTCACAAAGAAACATACCACTAAATATTTGATCCAAAATAAAAGGCCATAAAAGCCTTGATCCAGAAGAAAAGACCATAGTAGCCTTGATCCAGAAGAAAAGGCCATAGTAGCATTGACGAAAAGGCCACAATAGCCTTGATACAAAAAAGGCCATAAAAATATTGATCCTAAAGAAAATTCTAGAAGAGAGTATCTAACTCAAAAGAAGATTTTAGTACTAATATTTTATTGCAAGAACAAGGAGATTCAGTGAGTTTGTAAAGCTTCCTACAAGTGAGTTAGGAAGAGTATATTCTTTAGAGTCAATCCAACACCTGAAGCAAAATAGATCAAGAGAAGATCTCAATGAATAACTTCTAGAATTGGAAGAATAAGGACTAGGAGAGCCCTACTCGAATTTAGAAGTAGTGAAATTAGAGATCCAGGACAAGATCTCGCCACCAACACTTCCAAAAGCATAAGATTTTATATAAAATACCAACATGGATTGCAAACCTGATGGATTACAATGATGAAAAGGGCAAAGACAAGGAAGAATCAACACAATATGAAATAAGTTCTTAAATTAAAATCCATATAAAGGGAGATTCATCCAATGAATCTAACATCAAAGGAGACTCAAGACAGGAAAAAATTGATCAACAAGATTTTATACAAAAAGGAAAATATGGAATAGCTTCAATTGTGCATATATGGTTAGAAGATATTATTAAGGAGATAGACAACTTGATGTTCCTAAAATAACTTCAAAGCTATCAGATCATATCTATTATGCACCTATTAAAATCAATATGGTCATGAAAAGACAAATTATTGGAGTTTCCATCCTTGCAAATATTGTGATGGGATAAATCACTCATATTTTTCTTGTCATTTCAAATACCGATACTATAAGGGATATGAAAGAATATTACTACAAAGAATAAATTGTTATCTTCAAGAACTTATTTCATATGGATCTACTAACATTGATCTCAAGGTTGATACTTATGAAGAGTAGAGAAACAAGTCTTACATAGGTACAAAATAAAGGAGAAGAACCTATTCAAATCCACTCATGACATGCAAAATCATGAGAACAATTGTTCACCAAAAATGCTTGACATCAAGGGATACCAAACTAAAAAAGGACAGAGGCAATAACATAAATATTGAAGCAGTAGAAGATGATGCATCCAAAGAAGGAGGAATTCAGTGCAAAGTCAATTGAAAGAAGAACCTACAACTTCAGCCTATTTTTGCATCATTTGGAGATTGAAGTGACTACAAAAGAATCAAAGCTATCATGCGAAAGAAGATTCACATTGAAGACTAAAGTATTCAATATACAAATAATGTAATATAGGGGGTGTTAGAAATAGATTATATTACATTATTTGGATAATGTAAATGTACCTTTATTGGTACATACTTATGACATTAGGTTACTTTAGGGAGAAGTTATCTATTTACTTCATGCAATGTAATAAATACACAAGTGTCAATGTGTAAGCCGTATATGTGCAAATTGTCCCTTGCATAGCTAGATAGAGTGTTGGTCAAGGAACCTATTTTCCTATATAAAGGGCCATAGACGTAGAGCATCATATAGTAGTAGGAAGTAGTGTAGAATAGTATGGTGTGATGTAGCAAAGTGTGATATGATCAAATCTCATTCTTGAGTAGTATCTTTAATCATGGAGTGCTCATTTACTCTAGAGCTACTTTGTAAATATTTCCATCATTTATATTTATAGTATATTTTTAGTTATATTGCAGATTTACTTTATTTCATTTTATTCTGCATCTTGTGATTGCTATCTCTCATTACCTACTATATCAAAATCTAACAATCTAATTGATGGAATATTTCATTGAATCATTCATAATACAATATAGTGCTGGCAGCTTGAACGGTGAGGCTCAGATGACCATACTCATTACCAAGTGAGTGGTAATAGCCTTAGTTAGCTTGTGGAGGTGTGGTAACTAAGCACTAAGACATTACACTAGAATAATTCTATGTAGATCGACTTACATAGGATTAGGGAAAAGTCATCTCCCTTTAAGTTTTATGGGCCTTAAAGATAATACCTATGTCATGGTCAAGTTGTCCTATATCGATGAGGGTATAGAAAAAGTGGGGATACAATTGATGACATCCTTTCTAGACAATGAGATTTAGGAAGGTGAACCCCAGAAGTATAGGAAGTTGGCCACTCCTGTCCACTTGAGTGCCATCTGTAGCAAAATTAAACTCAAAATGTGGTTATGCCTTACAATTCTAGAAAATATTAGGATATTGTTGGCATTTTTGCCACATTATGTTGATTATTGATTATTCATCCATAAGATGTTGAAGTTCTCACTCCTTTACAGGTTTTGATGCAAAAAAGGCTAAGTCCGAAGACTGTCGTGAAATCGCGACAAAAAATAGCATGGAGAGCCAAAGTTGAAAACCGTCACGATATCGCGACATGTCGCGTTATCACGGGTCTGTTGAGGAGAGAGAAATCAAACGCAAAGTTGTCGCGATTTCGCGACGTGTTCCAAAATCGTGGTCAACGCAGTCAACGACAGCGGGGGGTAAAGACGTAGCAATATCGTGACGTGTTGGATTTTTGCGGTCAAAGTGGTCAACGAGGGCAGCGTAGCAAAATTGTCACAAAATCGCGACATGTCGCGTTTTTGCGACATGCGATGATCAGGGAGCATAACGTTAGAAACTGTCACGAAATCGCGACATAACCATGCAAAGGGTGATGACAATCAAATTCGTCATGATTTCACGATAGAATAGTAAGCAAGGCACAGAAGGCGAAAGACGTCGCGAAATCGCGACGTGTTGCGTGGTCGCGGTTAAGGTGGAAAGAAAAGCTTAAGGCACGAAAGGCGTCGTGATTTTGTGACACTTTTGAAAATGAGACCAAGCACGAAGCAGACATTGTGAAATCACGACAGAGAGTGATAACAGTAGAGAACATAGAGAAACGTCGTGATTTCGTGACACATTGGGCAAGAAAGACTAAGTGCAGGGAATTGTCGTGATTTCGCGACATGACGATTTTCGTGGTCGAAGAGCATCAAAGTCCAAGGAGGCAGAACTTGTCACGATTTCGTGACGTGCTGAAGATGAAAGAACTACATGAGGAAGAATGTCACATTTTTGCGGGTTAGAAGCTAGACCGTACAGAATAGATAAAAATTGTAGCGAAATAGCAACATGTCGGATTTTTGCGACTAAGAAGATAAGATTGAGTAGCGAGTAGATAACGTAGCGAAATTGCGCAGTGTCATGTTTTCACGGTTAGAAGCAGCTAAAGAACAACATGGATGAAGAACGTCGTGAAATCGCGCATTGTCACATTTTCACGAAAACAAAGCGGAGAAAGAGTATAATGGTACGAAACGTCGTGATTTTGCGACGCGTCGCATTTTCACGGTTCAAGGTAGCGAAGGAGCCAAAGGAGCTGAATATGTTGCATTTTCACGACATGCTTGATTTTTGCGGTTCCAAAGGAGACAAAGTGTACGAAGCAGAGATACGTCGCAATTTCGTGACCTGTCACGTTTTCGCGACCTGTTACAGTTTCGCGCGTAAAGCAGTTCAAACAACCCGATGAAGTTTTGCGATTTCCAACGATTAAAAGCACTCCATAATTAAATGTTTTGTTGCTTTTCGATGCGAGCAAGGTGGAAGAACGTGTCCAAGTCACCAGAATTAAATATTTCCATTATCCAAAGCTGTTGTTCATGATTTTTCTAACGGTTCAAGCATGTTTCAAGAATGACCATTAAATGAAGACGATCGACTCCTTGTTCCATTGAATTTTTGATTTCTCCGAGGCTGGTTTAAGGGGATCATTTCCTTGTTTTCGTTGCACATGTTGTAGATCTCGAGGAAATTCGTTGCAAGTTTTAAATGTTGTAAAGAAGCAAGGCTTCTATATAAACCAATGTAGATCTCAGAAAAAGGGATCGGGAGTTTGGGAGACAGGTTGCATGAAAGCTTTCAAGTTCTTTGCATGAATGAAAGAGACTTGGCCTTTAATTTTGCAAACATCTTTCTGTGTGATGATTTCCTTCTATTTCATGTATTTCTCAGTTAAGCTTGTCTTTCTAATCTGTTGTTAGATTTCAATTCTACATCTGAATTTGAATATCGCAAATGAAAAAGTGAGTTCTAGAATGCAATCCTGAAGGTTGTCTGCGCAAGGTCGTAAGTGAATTATGTTGTGTTCTATTATTATATGTTGTTTATGCGCTTGAAGTTAGATTCTTGTCGAGTTTATTTCCTTGATCATATAAGTTCGACCTGTGGCCATATTTCCCGTCTCTTTCGTGTATTTCCTGTTTCTTTCTACACATTTATAATTCCTTTCCAGTAAATTAGTCTTAATTGAGCTTAGAAATAGTAAGGGAACCAGCCCTCTCTGGAGATTGGTCTGGGAGACATTTCTTTCTCCCAGCATTTCAATGTTGGCTGGGTCTAGGGTGCATAGTTTTTAGAAAATCCTTTCCTATGGCAGATTCGTGACCAACTATTTTTGGCATGCCGTGGGACAGACTATTTCTATCCCAAAGATCCATAATCGGTGAGATTGTATGTTTTATTGTTTAAACACCCAGAGGTATCAAGATTTTGATGAGTTATCTTGACCTCGTAGCGAAGATTTGTAAGTTCATCTAGCGACTCTACTGAGTTGAAGATCCAAATTTATTGATCGTGGACACCTACCTTTTAAAGCTAAAAAAAGGATAATGGCAAGGGTATGCTGACCTAGATGGGATGATCCTGGCCCTCTGAATCTCCAAATTTGACACGAGATTCCTAAAAGTGCTCTGAAAGTCCTAACAAAATACAATGGCACCTAAGGAATGGCCCAAGAGCATGTTGAAGATATTGTCGCTTTGTCAACCCTCCATGATATAGTTCATGAAGATGTTATGATCAGAATTTTGGTTCTGTCTTTGCAAGGAAGGGCGTTACAGTGGTACAGATTGCTTAGGCGTCAAAGTATCAGCTCATGGGATGACTTAGCAGGAGCGCTAATCAGAAGATTCGATGAGGATCTCTCTTATAGCTCTCAGGATCCCTTTTAATTTTTCATGTACGTCATGAGAGCACCTTTGGAGAGCATCACGGACTTCAATGTCTGATTTAGCAGAAGTTGGAAAAGAATTCCAGAGATGATCCGACCAACACCCGCCCAAGCCCACTTCTTCTATGTTCAAGCTTTCCATTCGGACATAAGCCTCCTCTTGCTGCAATCAGGTGAACGTAGATTCCCTCAAATATTTGAGGAAGCATTACAAGTGGAGCAGCTTTTGCTCCTATCAAGAAAATTACCATGGGGAGAAGCTCCACTACCTTATCTGATAGTCACCACTCCTGTCTACCCTATACAATATTCATCATGGCAGATCCCACATACTGTGCAGAGGCCTGAAATGCAGTTGTGTGGAACTCAAGGGGCAGATTTTGTCCAAAGCCAATGATGGGAATATGCAAGTACTTTCCCAGAAATGAACAATATGGTTGCTTGCAATGTCTATCAGGATATGGGCCAAGGAGAGAAACAGATTCAAGTTCCAGAACCTAAGGTGGGCATAACCATGCATAACATGCAAGTATTTAGCCAGAACCTGTTGAGTATGCCTCATCAAGAGGAAGAGCCTGAAGAGATCCTAAAAGCAGATTTATCATCAGAAAGGTTTTGTGATCGCATCCAGGAGTTGGAGGAACCCGTTCTCAGTCCACAACCAGGGAACCCTTCAAGATGGTGGTATTGGCTTCAGTTGTTACTACATCTGGTACTTACAGGAGCCCTCCATGTGGCAAATTTCTTTGCTACATTATTTGTCAATTGTGTGGGTACTGGCATGTAGGATAACTTGCCCATGTCTGCAACATGGAGAATTTTAAGAAGAGGTCATCCCAATTTCAAGGACCGACTCAAGTATGATCAGATCTGGTCGGGACATTGTAGATTTATCGGATAACCCCCTGAGACTGGGTTTCTGGTGGCGACATGCCAATCATGTCATAAACTATTGTACATAGCAACCAAAAAAGAAAGAAAGAAAGAAAAAAACAAAAAAAGAAAAAAAAATATTGTTTTCCTCTGTCAACTTCGGCTCTTTTTGCATGCGAGCCCGCAGGTACGCATTTCTTTATTTTTTATTCTTCCTTCCCAGCAGTTAGTGGCTTCCTCTTTTCCCTTCCCCTCTCTATTCCCTTCTTCTCCTACTCCTTTTTCCTCTACAAGTAATCAAGCCACTGCTGTTGTTTCTTTTTACCTTCCTACTATTCCCGGTTCTTCTTTTTCTTTTCTTCTAATTTCATTGTTGTTTTAGCATTTATCGGTTCCATTCCACCACTTCACTCCTTTCACTTCCATTCCATTATTCCATTCACTTCCATTTCCCTTTCATAGCAGCTGGTAGCATAGAAGCACTCTGTTACTGTATCTACCGCATCACTCCCTCCATTCCATTATTCCATCATTTATCATTTATCATTCCATGGTCAGCTAAGCCAAATATAGATTTACTTGGAGTTACAGTAATTCAGCAAGAGTTGTTGCAGCAGTCCACCGAGATGTACCCCATCAACCAGCTTTCTGTTCTCAGTTTTTCTTGACTCTATTGCCCAATGGATCCAGGCCTGGGATTCGTGCATACAGCAGAACTGTATACCTCGCGAGCCACCAAGAATGTTGGCATTTTTTCCATATTATGTTGATTATTGATTATTCATGCATAAGATGTTGAAGTTCTCACTCCTTTACAAGTTTTGATGCAAAAAAGGCTAAGTCCAAAGACCGTCGCAAAATCATGACAAAAAATAGCATGGAGAGCCAAAGTTGAAAACCGTCGTGATATCACGACATGTCACGTTATCGCGGGTCTGTTGAGGAGAGAGAAATCAAACGCAAAGTTGTCACGATTTCATGACGTGTTCCAAAATCATGGTCAACGCAGTCAACGAAAGCAGGGGGTAAAGATGTAGCGATATCGTGACATGTTGGATTTTCGTAATCAAAGTGGTCAATGAGGGCAGCAAAGCAAAATTGTCGCAAAATCGTGACATGTCACGTTTTCGCGACATGCAATGATCCGGGAGCATAACGTTAGAAACTGTCATGAAATCGCGACATAACCACGCAAAGGGTGATGACAATCAAATTCATCGTAATTTTGCGACATAATAGTAAGCAAGGCATAGAAGGTGAAAGACGTCGTGAAATCGCGACGTGTTGCATGGTCGCGGTTAAGGTGGAAAGAAAAGCTTAAGGCACAAAAGGCATCGCGATTTCGCGACACTTTTGAAAATGAGACCAAGCATGAAGCAAACGTCACGAAATCATGACAGAGAGTGGTAACAGTAGAGAACGCAGAGAAACGTCACGATTTCACGACACATTGGGCAAGAAAGACCAAGTGCAGGGAATTGTCATGATTTTGCGACATGACGATTTTCACGGTCGAAGAGCATCAAAGTCCAAGGAGACAGAACTTGTCGTGATTTCGCGACGTGCTGAAGATGAAAGAACTACATGAGGAAGAATGTCATGTTTTCACGGGTTAGAAGCTGGACCGTACAGAATAGATAAAAATTGTAGCAAAATAGTGACATGTCAGATTTTCGCGACTAAGAAGAGAAGATTGAGCAGCGAGTAGATAACGTAGCGAAATTGCACAGTGTCATGTTTTTGCGGTTTGAAGCAGCTAAAGAAAAACATGGATGAAGAACGTCGTGAAATCGTGCATTGTCACATTTTCGTGAAAACAGAGCGAAGAAAGAGAATAATGGTACAAAACGTCACGATTTTGCGACGCATCGCGTTTTCACGGTTCAAGGTAGCGAAGGAGCCAAAGGAGCTGAATATGTCATGTTTTCGTGACATGCTTGATTTTTGCGATTCCAAAGGAGACAAAGTGTACGGAGCAGAGATACGTCGCAATTTTGTGACCTATCACATTTTCGCGACCTGTTACAGTTTCGCGCCAGAAAGCAGTTCAAACGGCCCGATGAAGTTTTGCGATTTCCAATGATTAAAAGCACTCCAGAATTAAATTTTTTGCTGCTTCTCGATGCGAGCAAGGTGGAAGAACGTGTCCAAGTCACCAAAATTTAAGATTTCCATTATCCAAAGCTGTTGTTCATGATTTTTCTAACGGTTCAAGCATGTTTCAAGAACGACCATTAGATGAAGACGACCGATTCCTCGTTCCATTGAATTTTTGGTTTCTCCGAGGCTGGTTTAAGGGGATCATTTCCTTGTTTTCGTTGCACATGTTGTAGATCTCGAGGAAGTTCGTTGCAAGTTTTAAATGTTTTAAAGAAGCAAGGCTTCTATATAAACCAATGTAGATCTTAGAAAAAGGGATCGAGAGTTTGGGAGACAGGTTGCATGAAAGCTTTCAAGTTCTTTGCATGAATGAAAGAGATTTGGCCTCTGATTTTGCAAACATATTTTTGTGTGATGATTTCCTTCTATTTCATGTATTTCTCAGTTATGCTCGTCTTTCTAATCTGCTGTTAGATTTCAATTCTGCATCTGAATTTGAATATCACAAATGAGAAAGTGAGTTCTGGAATGCAATCCTGAAGGTTGTCTGCGCAAGGTCGTAAGTGAATTATGTTGTGTTCTATTATTATATGCTATTTATGCACTTGAAGTTAGATTCTTGCTGAGTTTCTTTCCCTGATCATATAAGTTCGGCCTGTGGCCATATTTCCCGTCTCTTTCATGTATTTCCTGTTTCTTTCTGCACATTTATAATTCCTTTCCAATAAATTTAGTCTTAATCGAGCTTAGAAATAGTAAGGGAACCAGCCCTCTCTAGATATTGATCTGGGAGACATTTCTTTCTCCCAGCATTTCAATGTTGGCCGGGTCTAGGGTGCATAGTTTTTAGAAAATCCTTTCCTGTGGTAGATTCGTGACCAACCAGATATATTTATGAGTTTCCTTATGAAAATGAAAAAAAATCTCTCCATTGGGTTAAGTTGGTGGTTTTTTACACTATTTGTGAGCATTGAGTTAAATAAATAAGTTTTAGGAGTTGACTCAGATGAGAAAGATCATAAAGAAGTTTTAAAAGTTGTTTAACTACTAGTAGTTTATTTGTCACAACAAATAAATACTCCAAAATGAGTCACTAATATCATCAAAGATGCCAAAATTGATGCACTACCTAACCTCACATCTACACAACCACGTACTTCTAGTAGTACATTACAAGAAGTAAATATTGGCTTGAGGAATTCATTAATAGAAGGTTCAAAATCAACATCAATGATCGATGGTAGGCACACTAAGTGCAATCTCACGTTGTTGGGGTCCACCCACATTGATCTTATAATCACTTTGTTGGTTCTAAATATGGATTACCTACTTATAATGGTGATTTGGCATTTCCACAATCTAGTCCTTAACCATATTAGCAGGGCTATCCCTATCCTCCATTCGGGTGTGTCTTAAGGTATCCAACATATTTGCTCGACATTAATTTTATCTAGGTATTTTATAATCCATATGCAACACCTCAAATTTTATAAATATATGCTAAAATTGCAACAATAATGTATCCTCATACACAAGTAACACAAAGTGCAGGTGGCTACCCTACTTCATCGAGATATACTATGTAGACACCACACAATTTTTAGTATAGTAATCTTAGATTGACCATAGTATGCAGATGGAGCATCAATCCTAAATGTTTCTCAAACTTTGGAAGTAGCACCCAAGAGCCAGATCCATAGCCAATCTAGCTAACACATGGCTGCTAGACATTCCTAAAAAACCAAACAATGTAATAAGGGGGATGTTGGATAATTATTATATTGTTTATGTAATATTTGAAGATGTAAAATACAAAGGGACATATTGGTTTCCAAATCACCAAGAGTCTCTTAATAAACCAAGAGATATCTTATTGTTTATATTTGTACAACTAGATTGATTGAATAAAACAATTTATTCTCATTACTCTATCCATCATGAGTGAATTGATCCCTTCTAGACTTAGCCAATTTTATGCTCAAGAATGGATCACACTTTTAGGCATAAATATTATCTATCATGCCTTAGTCAAATTTGAAGTTGTGCTTTGCTCACCGTTTAGCTGATACTATCTTTTTTATTTTATTTTTATTGAAATCACTTTAGTTTCTTTCCCTACCTTTTTCTACATGGTTATTCTTACTTTTGGAATGAAATGGTAGTAGTTGGACTACTACACTTTGTATGAATTACAAGGACATCAAGCTTGATTGCTGAGAGATCCTAGATGGTGCCTTTGTTCTTTAGCAATAGAGTCTTTAAAATTAGAATTATTTTAAATCAAAATTATAAAATTATAGGATTATTCTTCAAGCAGGGAAAGCATAATTAGTTAAATCTACTCTTAAGAGTGTCCCTATATATCTTTTCAAGATTTTGGATAAGGTTACCTAGAAGATTAAGCATCATTAAAAATCCTTTTTATGGTCTAGCTCTAAAGAGAGGAAGAGATTCCATCTTGTTTTGTGGGAGTAGGTGTGTTTTGGGAAATATTATAGAGGCCTTGGTCTCAAAAGGATTAAACCCATGAACAAATCCCTCATATCTAAGTAGGCCTAGAAGCTGTTTAAACAAGAAAATATTGGTTGGGTGCATATTATCTTTGCCAAACATCTTCTACAAAATAGAAATTTCTTGAAAGACCAGCTTCCCTCGGTTGGGTTGGCCTTTTGCCTTAGTATTAATAAACTAAATCTATTATTAGGGATTATCACATATGGGATTTGGAGAATGGAAATAACATTGAATTCTATGAGGACCTTTGGGTTTAGGAATCTCCTCTTTCTCATCTCCCAAAGCTTACCATTGCAAAAGTTAAAATGCAGACCTCATTTGGGGTAAAAGTAGTTGATTTTATTTAGATAGATCAAGGGAGGAAAATATGGAAGTAGTTCAATTACCCTTCATTAAACTTCCAAGAAAGGACTTTAAAAATATTAGAGGATATGTTGAGGTTGCAAGTCATCAAAAACTTGAAGGAAGAAGATTTGGTCTTTTGGAAAGGTGAGAACGATGGATCCTTCTCAGTTAAATCCTCTTATAATGTCTCAGTTGTGGAACCAATAGGAGATTTTCCATGTAAGAAGATATGGTTAAAGTCTCTAACCCTAAAAGTGAACTTCTTCCTCTGGATATTTATCCAAGACAAGATTCTAACAGTTGAAAATCTATAATAAATTGGAATGATTTTTCCAAACGGATGCTACCTTTGTGGGAGTGATGCGAAAACCTCTTTGTACCTATTTTTTCAATGCTCCTTATCCTTACATATACTTTATTTCCTTTTGAATCTCCTTGGGTCTGCTGGGTCTTTCCTTGTTGCCTCTCTAATACCTTTAGTAAATGGTCCTTCCTATTGTTTAATCCTATCTTGCATTCCTTCTAGGATTTCAGTATCCCCCATGTACTCTAGGGAATCTAGAAGGAAAAGGAATATTAGGGCTTTCAAAAATTTAAAAAATAATCCCCGCTACAATCGGGCAACACACTACGACTATGCAAATGAATAAGATGATAAATATGATTGATGATGAATTGTAAATCAAACTACCTCTACTTATATGAATAAAATCAATGAATTAGTGAAATACTAATATAGCCGACTAGCTATATTAGTATTGTAACATGACTCCCTCCCTTAAAAGCTTTGTCCTCAAAGCTAGGAAGGACTGGAAAATATTATCTATTTGCCTTGTAGCATCATCTTCTGGAAGGCCCTGCCACTGAATTAGAAACTCTTGAATGCGGCATGGTCGATGATGGTGTACTCTGGATTGTAGCATTGTTGGAGGTATTTATCAAATTCTCTCAACTTCAATAGTCAAAATATTTCAATTCACAACGGTATTTTGAGTAGAAACAACCAAAAGGTGTCATCCAAATTGCTAAAAAATTTGCTAAAAAAATCGTCAAAAAATTGATGCAGAATTTGTCACAATAAGTTGTCACCAAATTGTTGAAAAAATCGTCCTAAAAAAAACTACTTGAGAAATTGTCGTAAAAAAATTGCTGAAAATTTATCGTCAAAAGTTGCTTCAAAAAAATTGTTGCTGCCAATTTAATTTCCCAATGGCTATTTTGCTTGGTTTTAATTGACGCTCCTTTTCACTTTTCAATAACCGATTGCTTTTACCCTTCTTACTCTTCAATATTAATTGATGGTAAAGCTAGTTTGACTGGCGGTAAGCTTTACAACTTTTAAATGACCCACGAAGATATGATGATGCCCCAACAACGGTAGTTTACTTTGGTACCAATGGCTAAATATTGGGTGGTGGTGACACAAAATATGACAACGATAAAGCCCAGCGAGCGGATGATTGATTTCTTATAACATGAAGATGTCACTTAATAAGTAACCTTGTTAATTTCTTCAATAGCTTATTGCTTCTGTTATACAAAATATGGTGCTCACTTGAGTTTCCTTCTTCGTACTGGATGCTTGATAATGTCTTTTATTCACACCCAAAATGATTGGAGGATGCGCTTGTAGAAAATTTTATTTTAATTGGCTACCTTTTATCACGGTTTGTTTCCCGTAACGAATCTCCAACAAGGATTAGAATACCATATAATGTTTTGCCCAGTTGAAACCTCTTTCCACATACAAAATGCTACGTACGATAGCAATATTAACTGCTACTTTATATCACTGATGGTTTCAGGAATGAATCCCTATCTAAGATGATTGAGCGAATCGCTATATGAGATGGTTGAGCGAATCACCTTGACCATCGTCACGCCTTATTTCTCTTAAAAACCACTGTATGAAAACCACGATAACCTCTTGCTATCTTAAAATAAGCAGTTTCTTCTTACGAACGTAGATTTAGGGTAAATGTTTTCCACGAGAGTGAAAAATTAAAATATTAATTCGCTGAATGGCTTTGCTTCATTAAGGAACAGAGAGGCCGCTAAACCAGCATCCACTGGCTTCGCAGGTGTTGAAATCTAAATGCAAATCTTCTAATCACGGTTTATAATTTTAATGGCTTAAAATTATTGGATGTAAATGATATGAAGATGTAAGGGTTTGCTTGGATACGTGGATATCGAACAGAGGATCAACGATAGAGTACGCAGATTGGAAACATTTATAAATATGAATGGCGTAGTGGATTGGTGAATGACGTTGTGACCGAATGATCGCAGGAACGTTTGAACAGATGACGTATATATGGAACACAATGAAAAAAATATACAAGGAATTGTGGATGGTAAATTGAAGACGTGGGGGAAAGCTGGAAAATATTTTAGCGAAAGAAATTGGACAAACTTATATTTACGAGAAAAATTTTAGGGATGTCAGCGAATTATTTTGTTATACATGAATTTATGGACCGACTTTTGTTTGGTGAGGATATAAAAGACACTGCGGTTTACCTGAATGGCTTAGGGAATTGTGAACGCTCTATGATTATAGGCACTTATTAAACCAAAAAAAAAAAATAGAACTATGCATACTTGGAATTTATTCTTTGACACCGATTATCTTTGTAGCAATGTGCGCTTATTCTGGATTTTCGTACTTGATTAAAAAATTCTTCCAAACTGTTCCAAAATAAACTGGGAGAGCCGAGTTGTTCTTTGAACGTACGTTCCTTTACACATCAATTTTATTCTTCGTATTTAACCTAACTGTCAACATGCTTATATGTGTGAGGATCTTTACACAGAATAATAAAATTGTGTATTGTATTTCTACCTCCTTGGTTATGACTCTTCTCAACAGCACCAACCGACGTTAATCAGCCTAGCGAACAGAGTGGCACGTATTTTCTTCAGCGAAAGGAGCACAAAGAAGCACCTGGTAACGTCGAACTTATTTTCTATGACTGCATTAATCTATTTCCACAACAGGTCTTCCTCGCCTACATCTTAGTGTTGTAATTTTGAAAATTATGCGTTTTTGATAAGGAATTTTAGCGCATCAACCAGATTTCATACATCGACACATATTATTTCTACTATTTTTTTCTCCTGTTTTCTGCAACTTAACACTATTTTTGCTGCGCCTGATTGGCTGTAATCTTTACCGACTGGGTGAAGCGTTTGTTCACTGTTTTAATCGATTTTTCTTCAGCTTCTCTACAACGTTCGTCCAAATTATATTTTGTGTTAACTTTCCATGAAGCGCATAGAAATCACTAATAGCGAAACTTTTGTGAAGTGCACAGAAAGTGCAACATTCGAAAAAATCAAATCTACAAGGTCACTAATGACGAAACCTCCTACCGCAACTTGCTTTCCCACTTTGCCCAGAAGGTGGCTCTGATACCACATGCAAGGCGCCTCCTTGCCTCTCTCTGAAGTACAATTAATTATCAACAATTAAACCATAGATTTCACAAATTAAATCTCATACACTGTAGCAGAATAATGAATGACTAAATCAAATAATAATGCGGTGCCTCTTAAGGAGGGCAGATCCCCGCCACAATCGGGCAACACAATAATATGATGAATATGATTGATGATGAATTGTAAATCAAACTACCTCTACTTATATGAATAAAATCAATGAATTAGTGAAATACTAATATAGCCGACTAGCTATATTAGTATTGTAACAGTTTGATCCCCATTTCTAACAAAGGTAACTTGGCTGAGACCAACGGGATACAAGGAGTAGTGCTCCTAATTCTTTAGGGAATCTAAGAGCCTTAGCTAGATTGATACCCCTGCTAAACTGGATAAAAAATAAACTTTTATGGAGTATAAAACAAAAACTCTGGAAAAGCGGGGGCTAGAGGGTTGTTCAAAAATCATAGAGGGGAGATCATGATCACCTTTGTAGAAAAATATAGGCACTTAGACCTATAATTTTATTGAAGCTAGATCTCTCTTCCAAGGAATAGATCTAGTGTGTACTTTGGATTATAAAAAAATTATTGTTGAAGGAGACTCGCTAAATGTCATCAAGGTCTCAAAACCCTAGCTGATTGAAGAAATCAAATGGATGTTGCAAGCCCTAGAAGAATTTTAGTTAGTCCACACTTATAGAGAAAGTAGTAAAACATCAATTTTATGATGAATTTGGGTTTAAAATAGTTAGATATATCCATTTGGCATGAAAAATTTCCCCATGGAATTGAAAAATTTGTATAAGCGAGTGTGGTTTATTTTTTGTTTTGGAGACTTAGCCTTTGGCTTATTATGATGATCAATTTGGGCATGGAAGTGAATTTTCTGGTAGAGTGGATTAGTATCTCTAGTGATGCTCGGATTCTTGGGAAGGAGTCCCCTTTGTATTTTGATAAATGTAATTTGAAATTCAAATATTATGTTAGGGACAAGGGCACCTTTTTACCAAATGCAGGAAATACTTTATGTAATGGATAACTCAATATTTTCTAAGGTGTGTAGAGGTGGCCCTCAACTAATTTTGGATACCCTAGATGACATGAAAAGGGGTAATATGACAAACTTTGATGAGGCTAAAATTGACGTGGCCTCAGGGTTCTCTTTGGTCTCGGGTGGTGTACTCGAGTAACTTTGGAACCAACAGTTGCCTAGGGGTGATGCCTACCTATCAAGTTCATGAGATGACTTCCAAATGGATGATCGACATATTTTTGGATAAATTTTTAGTTGGCACTTCTAAGGATTCTCCTTTCTATTCTTATAACCGATATACTAATTATGAAGAGCTTGAGTTGATTAGTAGGATTGACATTCTTTTATTCCCTTGGGTGGCTCGTGTGCAGTTTTTTGATCCATCCAGTTTGTTAGCTAGGTGGTGCTTCCTTGGTTATTAAAGTCATATTTTAAAGATCAATGACCCTAAAGTTCTCATGATTACCACTATCGTGTGAATTAGTAGGCATGATAATCCTCGATATGACTTGGCTTGGGCATGACTCCTTTTTTGAGGTGTCCCTCTTGAGTCCATAATTGGCATGGATTGAGAGGTGTAAGAATTGATTCATGCCTATTTAAGCTTTAAAGTATGACAGAAGGACAAATAAAGGTATGAATAGTGTATTTTCCTTTGTCTTCCAAGGGTACCTATTTCCTGTCTTGCCCTTGGTACCACTACTAGTTGCAAGTGTGTTTTTTTATGGATGATAATGAACTTCAATGTGGAACCCATAGTATTAAGTATAGATGATGAGGTTCTGACCATTATTAAAAATGGTGGACTATTGGAATGCCTCAAAAAATTCAATGGCTATGACAGAAAGTTGGCCTGACAGCTTACATATTCCTATAAAAGGGGTATGGTGAAGGTGGGGAAGATTGAGTTTGAAATATCCATCCCTCTCATTGAGGAAGTCATGGGGCTACCAAATGATGGTGTTTGAATGAATAGGGAGAAACATTCCCTAGCTAAAGATATGAGGAATTTTATGGGCAAGGACAAGGTAGTGAAATATTTCAAAAATCCCTTAAGGCACCATGGAACAGGGTGGTCCTCTTTGTCATGGACTACTTTACATTGGATAGTAACAGGGATATAATTTGAAGCTTCCACTTCACATTCCTAAACTAGCTTCATCATGGGAGATTGTTAAACATTCTAGCTTTTCTTTATAAATCTTTGGAGAAATCGATGCAGAGTGTCAAAAATGAAGATTCTTTAGATCCTCTATACCAAGGGCTAATTAATATGATGGTTGACCATGTAACAAAAAATGTGGTAGTTTAGGAACTCTAAAAGTGCCTTTGATGAATTATCTAAATGATTCCTAGTCTGATGAGGGCTTCTTACATCATGAAAACTCTACTAATTCATAAGCTCACACTAATCCAGAGGTCACCTTGGGTGATAGAATGTGAAAAAAATTAAGATAAAAGGTAGCATCCCCGTAAGTGGTTCTGACAGGATAGATGGTAAAACCATGTGCTCTAAATTCTTTCATCCAAAGTGGCTAAAGGGGAGAAGATCCCTTTGTTTGTTCAATATTGATTTGGTTGACTCTGGTAATGAGAAAAAGAAGTTGGAATTCCAAAGTAGGACATCGTCAAAGAAAAAACCCAAATATTAGGAGACTCCAAGCTCTCCCAAGGTTGGTAAGGACATGAAAAAGATATATTGAGAACCCAGATCAACACCCTTAAAATGACCATTTCATGCATGGAAGAGCTGCAAACTATGATGGGCTGACCTTCAAGTTGTTGGTAGGGGAGTGTGGCATCATTTGTCCTCACTGTATGGCATTGGCCTTGGTGACACTTGGTTTCTGTTTGTTGTAGTTGATTTTCTAGCATTGGAGTTGTCATTCCAGGTTCTCTTTTTGTTGTCCTTGTTCTAGTAGTGGGGTCTCCAGGTTATTAGGACCTTTTTGAGCTATCATCTTTCCTCTTGCCTTGTAACTAGATGGTTGATGATGGCCTACCCTATTGGGTGTCATATTCCCTTTCTCGCTTTGTTTGCTCTTGAGAATCAATGTTGTCCTTTTAAAAAGGTTTGGGGACCCTTTCAAAACCCCTTGTTGTATCTATTAAATAAAAATTTTAGTGACACCAATATTAATAGTGCTTGCAAATCAATAAATATGGGAATATTTGTCGCATCTAATATTTTGACATCAAACACTAGGTCTTCATATTGGTATCTCATAAGGTCTTATCTCTAATTTATATATACTTATTAATGTGATTCTTCCAACTTAGAGATCCTATAAAAAATAATTTACTCAACATGCTTGGGTGAATTTTTGAACTTAGCCTTTTGTTCCTCAATTGTACTGGCTAATTGCTTAGCTATGAGTAACTTTCCTTTTCCTACAAAGGGATTGGGTAACCCAATGTCCAACAATTTTTTCATATCCTTTTTTATTTCACTTATGAACATCCTTAGTGCATCGTACATATATTTTTACCCTTCTAGTTTCTTTTAGTTATTTGACATATTTTCCAATTAGACTATCATTGCCCTCTTGTCTATACCTAGTTGCTTCATTTGATCATTATATAATCATTGTAGAACTTCAACATGCTTTGCTTTAGCCTCTAACTCAGCTTCCACTTGCTTTATTGTAAATGAATTCTAACCAACTAATGTTTCACATTCTTTGAGGTATACAATGTATGCCCTAACTCACATCACCTTTACATATATTTGACCCCATAGAGGTTTAATTTGTTCTACTATATAAACATATTTATGAACATATGATTCATTTTATTTTCCTATTAATATTTTTATTTGAGGGTAGTTATTACATAATCTATATGACATTCCTTATCCTGTATACTTGCCTTATGTTGATCTATTTGGAGCTAGAGGTTTTATTTTCCCTTATCGAGTTGTTGCTATAATTGTTTTTTATCTTGTGCAAACTATTCTTTGAGATTATCTAATTTTAGTTTCATTCATTTTTTTAGCTTTTTTTTTTTAACTAATTTTTTAAGTCAACATTCTCTTTATTTACTTCCTTCAAATATGGTTGCAACTAGGAGATTTGGCTCTTTTTGTCTTCAACATAGGCATGCATCTACTTTACTATTAAGAAATTATTTTGGTCCTCTTATTTATACTTCTTTGCTTCTTTAGTTGCTTACATACACATGATTTCCATAACTTGTTGCAAATGTTATATCTTTTGCATAATTTGGAGTGAAGCATCTCTATTGAGATCCAAAGTATATACCATGGTCATGTTATTAGAAGATGTAATAGCTAGTCTACTTAGATCTAGTTGTAGCACCTCAACCATTAACAATTTACTTCCGTTTTTAGACAATTTAAGTTGGAGGAATGCAAGAGTGATAGACAAGGAAGATTACATGTTGGTGATGCCTTAGCTAATTTTTTTCTTAGCCCCTTGTAATATTTTATCACTTTATGTTTCTTTCTCTAGGATATTTTGTGACTTGCCAAGGGGATACATCGAGTTAAAAATGGTCATTGACTATCTCTATGAATAGCCCTTATCATTGTTAATTTTTGTTGTAGCTTTGATCTATTATTGGTAAGTTATCAATATCCCTCACAATAGTTGGTATCCAAGTTGTATATTTTGACTTTGTTGAGTAATTATATTGGATGACCTTATTTGTTTGAGTTAATTGTGTAAGTTGTATGGCAATTTTGTATGATAGTGTGATTTTTTCTAATTTGCCCTATGGAGGAATAGTTGAAATTTTTTTATATGACATAGGATACCCTATAGAAAGTATGATTTATCTTATCATGATGATATTTGAGTGATCTAACTAGACTGTATATGTTACATTGCCAAGATGTAAAAGATAACCCTATAGGGACATGGTGGAAAACAAAAGATAAAACCTTGTGAGAAAGGAAGGGATGAGACATATAAAGGTAAGATAAGGAAGGGAAGGGTATGCTTTCTATTAGGGTATTATTTCTATTAGTAATAAGGAAGGGAAGGATCAATTATCTCAGGAAAGGAATAGAACCAAGAGGGAATTCTATACAAGAATTATTTGTTGGGCAATAAATAAATCCTATGATAATCCCTCTTCTTAACATAAGAGGTGATGATAATTGATCAAACATGGGATTTTAATCTGTTGATAATCAATATTAATTGAATCCATTGATGAGTGGTCAAATCATAGTTAATTGCTAATAGTTATAAACTCAACAAAGTTAAAAATTTGGATATGTCTCCACCAATTTATAGATAAAGCTCATCTTAATGGTACTCCACTATTGGGTCTATTTTCAGTAATATGGAAGATAATGTGACTAAAGGATAAAAATCATAGTAGTTTTACTTACACTTTGTAAAACCATCTATCATATTTGTAATGTTGTTGAAAAATAAGATATCTCTTATTATTTAAGGGAATTAATTTATATATTAAGAATTGTGTTTGTGTTTGCTAAACAAAATATTGTACTTTTATGTAATAATTTTTCTTGAAATTGTTTTGGGTGTTCATGCAAGAGGGATTTAGATACAATAAGACACACTCATAAGGACTAGAAATAATTCAATGATGAATATAAATTAATGAGTAGAATAATTATTGATTTTCCTGTAACTAGTTTGGAAGATTTTATTTTGGACAATTGGTTTAGTTAGGATAGTGGTACTTATCTTCATTATTTGTATTGAATGTGGATCAAATTGCTTATTTTATCAAATCCACCATATATTATGTTTTCCCATGGATAAGGTATTGGGAAATTTACAACAATACAAGAGAATTAGTTAGCGCTTGAGGTTCTTGCTTGTACTATTTTATTTTAAAGGATGTTGTACTTACTTATGATAGTAATAATCCATAATATATTTTTTCAATGAGTAAGTTTTTATAAGGGGTCTCGGTTCTCTCATACTGAGTTGGGTTTGAACATTGGACCTCTCAAAGAGAGGCCAAACCCCCTACCATTGTAGTAATCTTGCTTCTATTATAATCCATGTTATACTGAATTGACATAGTTTGAATTTTAAAAGAGTTGTGTCTGATTCTATAGGAATTTGAAATTTTTCTCATATCTGTATAGGCATTATGAGGAATAAGATATGATACTCAATTTTAGGAGCTCTTATTTCATACATATTAGTATATATAATTGAATATTTGTTTCCTTTTATGTTGTAAACATGCTATCAAATATACTAAATTTTAAATAGAAATAAAATACATTGAATGCATGGAATTATACTATATGATAAGTTGTAGACATGAAAAATTGACCCATTTTCCTAAGTTTTCCTCCTAGAAAACTAAGGTCATATTCAAGAGAATTTTTACCCTATCAAATAATCTCAATTATTCTCAAATTTTATATCATTATATAGGTCTTGAAAATATCTTTCCAACGGTATATTATATGTCCAATTTTAACACCATTTGACCCCTCAAACTGCAAAAAAACTATGTACATGTCTAACCTCCTAGCGAGATCGTACGATACGATCTCTAATCGTACGATACGATCTCTAATCGTATTATATGATCTATGATCGTATGATACGATCATAGATCGTATGATATGATCCATGATTGTACGCTATGATCCCTGATCGTACGCTATGATCCCTGATCATACGTACGATCCTTGAACGTACGTATGATCTTGACCAAAAAAAGAAACTGCTCAACTTAGCAAAGCAACAAAATTAGCTATAATGTTTTTTGTCTCTATCTATGCAACTGTATGATAGTTACAAGATCAAATTCACCCGATAATTCTTAGCTTGGAAGGAGTTGCAACTAAGTGGGTTTTTAGCCTATTTTGGTTGATTTGCCCAACTTATTTAATCAGACACCCTTCCTATTAGATCTCTCCTGGCGCTACTAGCATATTGACTTAGTTTTTGCATTCAAATTACTGTGATTTCTACATTCAAAACACTATGATTTTTGCATTCAAATCATTGTAATTTCTATATTAGACCTAGGCATTTATCTTTTCTATGTAGGATTAAAGGATATTATCAATGATCGGATGGTATGATCTTGCATCAGAGGCATACGATATTGCATTAGAGGCGTACGATCTTGCTTAGACTATACGATCTTGCTCTGAGATCACTTGGGGGTAACTCTGAGTGCTGGTTTGCATGTTTTAGCTTTGCTTCTTTCTAGATATATCATTTCACTTATCATTTACATCATATAGAATATAGAATTCAATCATTTGCATTCTTGGAGTTCACCAATTTACATATAATTGCATATTACATGTAGTTTAAAGCACTTATCTATTGTTTTATTTTAATTACAACATTCAATAGCTGATATTAAGTCTCATTTTGCTTAAAAGGAAACATTAGAATTATTTATTTTCTATTTTTTGCACTTTATCAATGAAACTGCAATTTTTGTCAAGATCGGATCTACTAATATCTGATCGGTAGGTATGATATCTAATCGTATTCATACGATATTGATCTATTCATATGATCTTGCCTTGTTGTCTATGATCTAGACTATAATAAAAAAATAGAATCTTATTTAGACTTTTGGATATAGGTAAGAGTTCTAAATTACTTTTTAAGCACTACATTGTCCATCTAGACATTGTTTTTTGTTGTTTGCTATCTACATGTAAATAAAAATTGCATATAGGTTAGCATAGTTGCATATTGGCCAAACTAGGTGTATGTGAGATTTGATAAAAGGAACACATCAAAACAAACTCCAAAAACTAGGCATGGAAACTGCCATAAAATGTTTCCTGGTGAACCCTAAACCAATTCATAAAAAAATCACCATAAGAAGGCATGATCAAGTGTCTCTCTCTGAGGTGTAGACCTACTATTCTCCCATTCCCCTTCAAGGCATGAATCCATTAGCTTGAAGGAAAGGAGTGCGAGAATTTTAGAGCTACATTATTTGGTGAACCCGACGTGAAAAACATAGGCATCTTTTTGATTTATAAAACACAAAAAAGCATAAAAATTACAAAACATAAAAAAAAAACAAAAATAAAAAAACAAACAAAACCATTAATTTAAATTTGCACATTTTCATTCCATAGATATAAAATTTCAAAATAGAAAGAGCTATAAGCATAGATGTTAAAATAAAATGCCTAGAATTTTGAGAAGTGGTAAGCAATTAGAATTTGATTACATGGAGGAAAAAGATCAAGAAAACTTTGATTATAGAGTTCAAATAGAAGATGATATAATTTCAGAACAAAGTGAAGAGAATAATAGAGAGGATGAAATGGAATATCTTGATAAACCTACATTAGATGGAAAAGAAATCTTACATTTGAGTCTCTTAGTAAATTTACCCAATATATAAAAACCACATAGAAGAGTTTATAAAGTAGTACAAATTGATAATTCAGGAGAAGGTGATATGGAATCAGCCTTAGCATTTGCATTTTAGATACATACAAATACATTATCATACATGAATTGACAGACCAAGATAATGATCAAGCAGGACCATCTACTCAAAACATGATACCTTTGAACAAAAATGTTCAAAAACCAATGGCACAAACATCCAAGATTGCTGCTAGCAACCCTAAAAATCCTAAAAAAAAAAAACAACCATCCACAACCATTTTATCTCAAGCTCTTAATCAAAAAATGACAAACCAACAAAAGGCTAAACAAGTGCAAAATACCAATCATCAACAAAAAATTCAATAGAACACAATTCCACAATAGCTTCACAATAATCCTCCTACCAACACTTTACACAATAGTATTTTAGTTGGAAATACTTATACAACATCAACTTATCAAAGACACAACAACATAGTGCAACATAATCAATTTGATGGATAACCATAGGGTCTAGAAGACATGATTAAATAGTTAGCTTCACATCTAGATCAAATAGATCCCTACCGTCCCTCATATAGTTATAGATAGGTGTGTAGCCAACCTTTATATCCTATTGTGGTTGCCCAACCATATCCAAAATATTTCCCTATGCCTGTCCTCCCGATATATAAAGGAACCGAAGATCCTATTGAGCATCTTCACATATTTAGGACATCATGTCATGATATTTCTCATGATGAATTGTTGTTAAAAATATTTCCTAAAAGTCTTGGAGGCATAGCTCTAGAATGGTACTATCAACTGCCTACAAAATCTTTAAGGAACTTTGAAGAAGCAGTAGATATGTTTGTCTATCAATTTAGTGCCTATATAGAGAGGCATGTAACCATTAAGGATTTATACAATCTGAAACAAGGTAAAGATGAGAGTTTTGCCAAATTTTTGACTAAGTAGAGACAACTCTTAGGAAAACTATATTTTGCATTACCACATTGTGAAATGTTGGATATATTTATTGGTAATTTGCAAGAACAACTATATTATGAGCTTTCTATTGCCATAGTAACCTCCTTTGATCAAGCCATTGATCTAGCTAGGAAGGTAGAAGATGCTCTCATTAGGAGAGAACAATTTAAGAAGAAAGATGAAAATAAGACTCCTAAAAATTAATATAAGAATAAGAAAGTAGTGGATGATGGGGTCACTGATAGCAGAAACAAATCAAATGTTAATCTTGTTGAAATCGTAAAGAAATTTGTATTAAAAATCCCTAATAAGCCACCAATAGAATTCACAAGATTAAATCAATCCTTAACTATGATTTTACCTCAATTATTTGAACAAGCCTTGATACGGTTACCTGAGGTAAGACAACCAGATACCGCTACAGCTGGATATAGGGCTAATTTACATTATAATTTTTATCAAGTAGATGAACATTCTACCAATTCTTGTAAAAGGTTAAAGCATGTGATACAAGACTTTATTGATAAAGGTAAAATGGAAGTACAACAATTTCCTGCAAACAATAATACCCAAAAACAACCAACCCAAAATGCTAATCAAAACTTAGATATTTTT
The DNA here is from genome assembly GCA_028583015.1 of Wollemia nobilis. Taxonomy (NCBI): domain Eukaryota; kingdom Viridiplantae; phylum Streptophyta; class Pinopsida; order Araucariales; family Araucariaceae; genus Wollemia; species Wollemia nobilis. Next base: position 21,976,488 of record JAQPPZ010000521.1, read on the forward strand.
CAACATCCTTTACCCAACCATGGTAAAGAAACTGTGAATCAATTAGAACATCATAATGTCCCTCATCCAACTAGATATGTGGGAACCATTAGTAGTCTCTTGCCATATCAAAATATTCAAACCCCTTATGTGCCTACTTTATCCACAATTACAACTAGGCCAATCATATATACAAAAAGTGACACAGAAAATGAAACAAAAAGTGAAATAGAAAGTGAAATGGATATCTCATCAAATAACTCAAATAGTTCTAAATATGAGTCAAATCAAATTCTTCCCATCACAAATTTATTAGTTCCATAAGAACCATTCCATAGAAGAATAATCACTCGACCTTCATCTCAAAAAAATACTTTCAAATGAACAAGAAGTAAATGATAGACCCCACTGTGGTCACTTACAAAATAATAATATTGTGGGTACTATTGGAGCCATCACCAAGCAACAAGATTGAAATCAAAATTCTCAATCACAAACTCAAAAAAATGATCAACACATAGGGATCTTACAAAATCCCTCACCCAATCATCAACAACAAAAAAATAATCAATTGTCATATCATAATGTGCCTCATCACAATGATATTATTAGTTTAGTAGTAGAGACTACAACAAAGCAAGTTATTGCCCAACTAAATTATCTTGACAAGCAGGAGACAAATTCTTCATCCAACCAACCTTCAAGACCTCTCTTGGTTTTGAAGAATAATAAAAAAGAAGATACAAGCATAGAAAACCCATCTTTAGCATTGATATCTCAACTAAAGTCTCCTTCAATATTCAACCACAATAAGAAAATATTCCAACTAAGATATCCTTTTTGAAACTTTTTTAAATCTCTCACATTCATAGGGAATTTGTATTATCTATTCTCTCTTTCTTTATCGTCATTACAACAAGTTCTCTATTATTTTTCTCTTTATCTTCATTGCCACCTTTTGTCCGTCACCTTTTATCTTTCATTCTCTCTCTCATTATTGTTATCACATCAAGTTCTCTATTATTTTCCTCTTTATTATCATCGATGTCTTCTGTCCATCACTTTTCTTCATGTACATCTACTTATCATTATTCATCACAATAATCTCAACTATTAACTAATCAAATTCAATCACCTACACCACAACCAAATTGTTCTTCAAAACATAATTTTTTTTGGTAGATAAGATACTATAGCATTAATACCGGGTTTTACAGGTTGACCCAAAACGTTTTACAAAAATCAGCCCAGGGCTGTTGATGAACATGTCCTTACTAAGGATCATATATATGTAAAATCTACATGCCACCAAAGCCATTACATCCGGTAAGGCACATAGTCTGTTATCAAAAAGAAAATTCCCATACAAAATTTTGGGTATACCCTAAGAAAACACACCTGCATCATAATTATAAAAAAGGAAACAGACATAGATCTCTTCCTTGAAACAATGGAGAAACAAAAAGCTGCAGACACACATAGCAGAGTACTGAAAAAAACTCCCATAAGCTCTATATTGACAATTAATCTTAATAATTCTTTGGTAATTGCTTTCTTCCGTATATGACATGCTTTGGGACCACATCCCGTATTGGCCAATCAGCCTTAGAGAAGTGAACCTGCTGGCTAGATTTATGGCGGTGGCTATCTGGTGGTCCACGTGGCTCTAGTTTGAAGTCTTATATTGCCATTTATTTCCTACCCTGTGATTATAAACCAACCTCAAATTACTAATATGACTAGGAGCCATGTTATTTGACATGTGATTGTCCCCATTAGTCTTTGTGGTATTTCCAAGCAGCATCCACCAAGACTGACAACTCGGATAATTTTTATTGTGAGTTCATTGCAAAAAAGATACGAGAATACTCATAGCCTTTGAACTTATAGTGCCTTCACTATTGGTAAATTCGATATCATTCTTGGCATTCTTGTTGAATAAGCTCCTCTACTTCACTCGGGACACCGTGTTCCCATTTTAAAAATCCATCACCATCGACACCCAAATTGGCCAGCTTATCAACAACTTTGTTAGCTTCTCGAAAGACATGTTGGGATTTTCTGTCCTATCTTCCCTAGAAAAGGATCCTAGCCTCTTCAACAATTGTTTTAATACTCCAAGGAGGTTTTTTCCAATTATTGAGGAGATTTATAGCATGCATAGTCTCCTTCTATGATCAAATTGCCTTCTAAGTCTTGAGTCATTTGAAGGCCTCTCCACATAGCTCTAGCTCCAGCTTCATTGTTCGACCTTGTTCCCAAATATTTAGAAAATGCAAGCATCATATTCCCATTATGATCTTGCAAAATTCTGCCAGTGCCTGCTCTACCAAGATTGTCCTTAGCCGCTCCATCAAAATTAAGCTTAAACCAACCCGTAGGAGGTGGGGACCACTTAACATTGGCTCTAGAGTTGACTACCCTAGGCACAGACTCATCTAACAAGGTTAAGCTTAAATATTGAGCAATCGTGGTCTCCTGTAGATGAGGTTTACAACTATAAAAAGGGATAAGGTTCACATTCTTGTTGGAAAAGGATAGGATCCTGGCAATGATAGTTTGATGATCATGGATAGACTCATTAAAGACTCTATGGTTCCTTTCTAACCACACCTACCAAAGATAGTGACTGTTCAAAAAAAATTTACTGGATGGAAAGGTCATCTTCTATCTCAAGCAGGAAAGCTAACCCTCACTAAGGCCTCTCTTCAAAGCATTCCAGTCTATTTCCTCTCCATTTTCAAAGCCCCTACGAAGGTTTTCCAAAAAATTGAGAAACTTCAAAAAGAATTTTTATGGACTGTATCAGAGGAGAAAAAAAGATACACCTTGTAGGATGGACCAAAGTGTGCAGATCCAGGGAAAATGGGGGCTTAGGTCTGAGGAGAATTACTCACATGAATTTAGCTTTACTAGCTGAGCAGGCATGGTGCCTCATTTCTGGTGAAGAAAATGAATGGACAACTATCATCAAACAAAAGTATCTTCAAAATATGGAATTTCTAAGTGACTCAGTTCCAATCAGAGGTTCTACTTTTTGGAAAGCAATTCTCAATTGTAAGGAAATCATCAAAAAAGGTTTAATATGGGTTTTAGGCAATGGTGAGAGGATAAATTACTGGAATGACAGGTGGGCTAAGGATGAACCATTGACGCAATATCCTAACTTAGCCCGAATCAAAGATATCACAAAAGAACTCATTGGTAGAAAAGTCTCTAATTATATGGTTGAGGACAGAGGCAGAATGAAGTGGAAATAGATAAGGATTCAGGGATTTCAAGTGGAATCAAATGATCTTTGTAATATTCTTGGGAAAAATTTTATCCCCATGAGACCCAAGGAAGATCAAGTGACCTAGGATCCTACATAAAATGGGCAGTTCAATGTTAAATCAGCTTACAAGCTTTTGCTTGATGACGAGGATTTTGTCCTCCAAAAGGACTTAGTTTGGATAAAAAATTTAATTCCAAAAATTGTAGTCTTTTCATGGCTGATTATCCAAGGAAGAATTCTAACCATTGATAATATGATGCATAAAGGTATTTGTATCACTAATCGTTGTTATCTATGCAAGGCTAATTGGGAGACCATTTATCACATTTTCCTTGAGTGCCTTTTTTCCTTGATTGTCCTAAGTGGGGTTTTTAAAACCTTCAATATTTCCTGGGTTAAACCAGCCACCGTACTTGATTTTTTCGTCCAGTGGCCTTTCCTCTTTTCAATCCAAAGACTACGATACATGTGGAAAACTTCAAAACCTCCTTTGATTTTTAAGCCACCTTAGCAATATTATGCACAAATCACTTTATACAGTGTATATATAGCATTTTTTTGTATATATTATCAGTTTTATCAAATCACAAAACAAACTAAAACAACCAAAAAATTAAAAAACATGAAAAAAATTTCCAATTTTTTTTTCAAATTATTGCATTAGTATGTGATGTTTTCCAAGATTGCAAGTTATATTTTACTTTATTTCAGATAAATTCAAAAGTTATCTTGAACCATGCACTTAATTCAATTTTTTTATAAATTTGATTATAAATCTCTCTTGTATTGAAAAACACTATTACATCATTAAATAAATTTTGAGTTTTGGAAAATGATCTTGCTACTTCTTGAATAAAGAACACATTTTCACATTATAAATACGATTTGTTGCAAAATTCAAAAAATGATACTACATAGTAGTCTTAGTTGCTTAAGCAAAAAGTTTCCCTTGCTATCCTATCATGTGCATGGTCTAGAATACTGAGAATTGGCAAAAGGAAAAGTTCCCCCCTACCTGAATAAAATCCCTTGCCCTACTTCTAATCTGGGCAAGTATCCCAAAAAATAAAAAGAGAAAGAAAAACAAAAAGCAAAGCAAAGAAAAAGTAGTTCCACTACAAAAGCAATAAAATCCCCTTGTTCAAAAATGGACAAGAAATCCCTACTCCAAAAATTTGAATAAAAGAAGGGGGTAGTGAGCTTGAATCCCTAGAATTCCTTAGTTATTTGAAAACCATGAGGTAAGCCCCATAACAGGTGGTTTATGTCCAACCTGCTTGACCTTGGGTAATATATTTCGCGTGGTGACATGTCTGTCACATTAGCAACCTTATTTTGTACAAACCAATGTTCACTTGTGGATTAGCTAGCTTTTTGTAACTTGACTTACATAGTAGTTTGGTACAATGGCAAGCACAAAATCATGGTTAATGAACATTTCACTTGCACACACATTGGTTCATAAAAGTTTGCTTGTATCACTACCTTACTTAAAATCGGTAAATCAATTTCACAAGCACACACATTTTATCCTTGAGAGATTTTGTATCATTGTGTCAAATCAATATGGATAATGAACTCACTTATCACACACTAGTTCTTGATAAATTTGATTTTGTCTTAGAAATAAGTTAAAATATTCCTTTGATTTTTTCTAGAAAACATTAGTTTATAATCATTTACATTAAATACCTATTACTTCATTTTAGCACCTACAATTTATATATTATCCTCAAAATTTTCCAACATGTGACACAATGAATTATTTTCAAAATGCAACTTGTATTTTCAAAATCATATATAATCATGCATTGCATTTTGACTTTGCAATGATGGTATAATTCCTAGTAACAATTTTTCTCAAATTTCACACTAGGAATTCTATGCCCAACACAAGTCATCCTTCCTAATTTTTCATGCTTAAATCACTCACAAATCCAATTTGTATCAACCTATTTTTCTCAAAATCAACTTCTTTTAAAAAATAATCATATCCTTTCATCATAATAAGCCTCAAGGTCACTCTTGAGCCCAAAATATTTTGGTATTAGCAATACAAAACTTCCTCACAACAAGATTTGCTTCATGACCTAGCGAGCATTGATCTCCAACAATGGTCATATAATAGCACAACATCTTTCTAGGTTCATTTCAAATCCCTAAAATCTATCATCACACAAAAACATAATTTTCAAAACACACTTTACAAAATCATTTTCCTTTTATTTTAAGCATGATTAAAAATCTAAAGCAATGATAATTTGAAATTCAAACAAAAATAAATGCAATAAATCAACCAATAAATCACACAAAGTCACATAAAATAAAGAATATAAATATATATATTTCAAAAAATTTAAGTTTTCCACCAAACACAAAATTTGGTGTAAAAACTCGAGGGGGCATCCTAGTCAGTAAATTAGTAATTATTTTTCTAAAACATCAATTTTCCATGAACTATTCATTCTAAACCATCTACTCCTTTTTTTCCCATGTCAATCATAATAATTTCTACTGAAGTGTCTACACTTTTATTTGATGTATTTATTATTCATAAATATGCCAAAGAGGGGGCAACAAGTAGACATGAAAAATTGACCCATTTTCCTTAGTTTTCCTCTTAGAAAACTAAGGTCATATTCAAGAGAATTTTTACCCTATCAAATCATCTCAATTCTTCTCAAATTTTATACCATTGGATAGGGCTCAAAAAGAGCTTTCCAATAGTCTATTATATGTCCAATTTTGACACCATTTGACCTCTCAAAATACCCAAAAACTATGTACATGTCTAACCTCCTGGAGAGATTGTACGATACGATCTCTGATCCCCGATCATATGATACGATCCCCAATCGTACGATACGATACCTGATCATACAATATAATCTCCGATCATACATATGATCTTGACTAAAAATAGAAACTACGATAACTGTAATGTTTTTCATCTCTATCTGTGCAACTGTGTGACACTTACGGGATCAAAGTCACCCGATAAGTCCTAGCTTGGAAGGAGTTGAAACTAAGTGGGTTTCAACCTATTTTGGTTTATTTTCCTAGCCTATTTAATCATATACCCTTCCCCTCAGATCTATCCTAGTGCTACTAGCATATCGACTTAGTTTCTGCATTCAAATCACTATGATTTTTGCATTATACCTAGGCATTTATCTTTTCTATGCAGGATCAGAGGATACGATCGGTGATCGGATGGTACGATCTTGCATCGAAGGTGTACGATATTTATCAGAGATCACTTGGGGGTAACTTCAAGTGCTTGTTTGCTTGTTTTAGCTCTGCTTCTTTCTAGATATATCATTTCACTTATCATTTACATCATATAGAATAATGAATTCAATCATTTGCATTCTTGAAGTTCACTAATTTGCATATAATCACATATTGTATGTAGTTTAAATAACTTATCTATTGTTTTATTTTAATTACAACATTCAATAGCCGATATTAAGTCTCATTTTGCTTAAAAAGAAACATTAGAATTATTTGTTTTCTATTTTCTGCACTTTATCCATGAAACTACAATTTTTTGTCAAGATCGGATCTGCCGATATCTGATCGTATTCGTACGATCTTGCTCTATTCGTACAATCTTGCCCTACTACGTATGATATAGACTACAATAAAAAATAAAAATCTTCTTCAGACTTTCGGATACAGGTAAGAGTTCTAAATTACTTTTTAAGCACTGCATTGTCCATCTAGACATTGTTTTTTTTTGTTTGCTATCTACATGTAAATAAAAATTGCATATAGGTTGGCGTAGTTGCATATTGGTCAAACTAGGTGTATGTGATATTTGATAAAAGGAACACATCAAAACAAACTCCAAAACCTAGGCGTGGAAATTACCATAAAATATTTCTTGGTGAACCCTAAATCAATTCATCGAAAAATCACCATAAGAAGGCACGATCAAATGTCTCTCTTTGAGCTATAGACCTACTATTATCCCATTTTACTTCAAGGTATGTATCCATTAGCCTTAAGGAAAGGAGTGCAAGAATTTTAGAGCTACATAAGTAATCAAGGAATGGAATTCTAGGAATTTATTTTACTATGTGTACATCTACATGACCACTATGATTATTAGATGTTAGCAAATATTATGTCATATCTAATTTTTCCATTCCTTTACAAAAGTTATGATTGTTATTTAATTTGGTTGTATAAATTTACATCCTAATTCAAGGTTAGGCCAACAAGACAACTTAAATTATTGAGAGGATACTTGTATGCTTCTACACTTATTCTTGCATTACAATATGGTTGTCTAAATGCTTGCTTGAGATTGTATGCTTCATGGGTGGCTGAAAATTTATTTTGAACGGTTTTTAACAACTCTTGATGTCTTAATCCATTTTATCATGAGATTGAGTAATTTCCACCTTAATAGTAGGATACTTATATAGTGACTAGTGCATGCCACTTTGACCTAGTAGGGTTACTTTATCATTTGGGTGAACTTAGATAGATGTGATAAAAGGGATGTTTGTATCAATAAGTCACCTCAGTTAGTCCAATAAGAAACTTAACGAAGTTAAGTGATCAAGAGTCATTTGGAAGTCCACTCACTTATGCACTAGATAATTTTACCTATACCAAAATGGACAATGTATGATATACCTTATAGAGGTATTTATATGAGTGGGTTGTTAAAAGTATATAAGAACATTTGCCTCCAAATGGAATGAGCCTTTGAGAGATGCAATAAAGGTATTCTCTCATGAATTATCAATTCAATTTGAAAGGAAGTTCAAATCCACGTTGAACAAAAGTTTAATTACTAGTTCTAATGGGATCTACATTGACGCGTCTTTAATTTGACATGAATGGATTTTTTAAGGTTTTAAATTTAGAGACTTAAATATTAGCATGATATGCTAGCTCAATGGACTATATCCAAGTCAATAAAGATAGATAATGGCTAGTCAATGTTACTAAACAACTTCAAAAATTATAACAATAGCAGTAACAATCCAATAATGCATAAATAAAATTACCCTAATGATAATAATAATTTATATCCAATTGCCAAAAAATAAAATATGAAATAATCAAATTTTAGATTCAAATAAATGCAAATCCTTAGCCACTTAGATAGGGCAAAGTTGTATAACCACTTGGAGAGAATAAAGTCTCATATGCATTGTAGACGTGACTAAGATTCGAATATGAAATATGATCTTAGCTACCACCTAATTATTTCTATTTATAGGTTAAACCAATCATTAACCCTAACCCTAATACTCAACAACTAACTATCTAAACCCAGGGTCCAAGAAAATACAAATAAAGATATATGGTGTGGCTATATTAGAGATATTACATGGCTCCTCTATCAAAAGCTTTATCCTCAAAGATGAAAAAGGTTAAAAAATACTCTCAAGATTGCATGTAGCATCTTCTTTTAGAAGGTCTTTCCACTTGATGAGAAAATATTGAATTTATTGAGACTAGACATAACGAACTCTAGACCACAATACTACTTCTAGATAAAGAGAAAATTGACCTTCTTCATCAAGTACTGGAAGCTTTGTTAAGGACTGCACCTTTTGGCCAATAACCTATTTGAGATAAGATACATAAAAGACATGATGGATGTGGTAATATGGTGGAAGATTCAACTAATATACCACTTCACCAATGTGATGAACCACCACGGGGCCCATAAAATTGAGGAGCCAACTTTAGACTAAAATTTATCTTCAAGGACCATTCCTTATAGGGTTGTAGGTGCAAAAAAACCATATCTCCTATGGTGAATTTTCATTCAAAATAGTGTGAATACTATTGTTGCTTCATGTGGTTCTAGGCTTGTGTCAAATTATCTTTAAGAAGTTGATGTATAAGTCATTGTTGCTATAACAAATCATCTACCTGGACAACCTTGGAGGATCCTTGAACATAGTGTGCCACTAATGGAGTTTTTTGACTATACAATACTTCAAATGGAGACATCATGAGGGATGAATGGTAAGAATAATTATATCACCATTCAACTAATGAGAGTCAATTAACCTAGTGATATTGCTTATCTTGCGTAAAACAATAGAGGTAGTGCCCAAACATTTATTAACAATATTTGTCTAACTATTTGACTAATGATGATAAGAAGAGAAATTAATCAAATTATAATGGTTTTGGGAATACCATGTAATGTAAAAACATAATAAAGAAATACCTTGGTCACCTTGTTGAATAGGTATGATATAATGTACATAGATGAGTGTACTTGGAAAGGCGATCTACTACCACAAAGATCATTGTTTTTCCCTAAAAATTGGGAAGGACCTAAATAAAATTCATGGATATGTGCTTCCATAGGCAATTAGGAATAGGTAAGGATTGCAAAAATATAGGAGATTTAACTATTTTCCCTTTGTTATGCTAACCAACCTCACACCCAGGCACAAATGTCTTGACACATGATTTTAATACTTTCCAAAAAAAGATTGCTTCACCCATTGTTATATTTTCAAGAATCCTAAATGTTTTTTTTTTTTTAAAGTAAAAAACCCCTTGCGAGGCCGCCTTGGTCTAAGAGACCACGAACAGGGGGTTCTACACCGTCAAAGTCACCCGGGGGTCGCACCTAGCCCTGCCCACACCAACATTATCAATTGGATTTTGGGTACCCAATTCAGCTTTTTGGTAGGGTGGAGATTTGAACCTAGGACCTCCCTTGGAGGATTGCCCTCTCCTATCCAACTCACCTACAACACCTGGGTAAAAATCCTAAATGTTTAGCCAAAAGAGATGCATGCATTTTTTTGAGAATATTTCACTTAATAACCAAATAATAAGGAAGATAAAAGTTATTATTTTTGCAAAGCACTCCATTAATATATGAGAAACAAAAATGCATTGATGAACCTACCTTCTTTTCTTGAATGATAGTGTAGTATCTAGACTAGAAAGCCAATATTCTCAAATTTAAAAAAGACATTGTGGATGAGGACGAGAGATGACATTAACAACAACAACATCCTCATATTTGTAAGACAAGGTCACCATCATATTCTCCTTTTCTTTCTTGTATTCAATGAGAAAATCATAACCCAAGAGCTTGTTCATCCATTTATTCAGTTCAAGGCATGAGAGATGTTGCTATAACAAATTCTTAAGGCTATTATCATCTATATTTATGAAGTAATAACACCCCAACAAATAAGGCCTTCATTTATTTATGGAATGCAGAACAACTAACATTTCCTTCTCATAAATGGACCATCCTAGATTCTTTCCTGAAAGTTGCTTACTTTCAAAGGCTAATGGATGTCCATATTATATTAATTCAACTCTAATACCTATGATAGAAGCATCACACTCAATGAAAAAAGGTTTGCTAAAGTTAAGAGTGGCCAAAATAGGAGTTGTACACATAAATTCTTTAAGGGCTTGGAAGGCTTGGGAAGTGGCTTCAAACTAGACAAAGGTATCTTTTTTAGTGAAAGTAGTAAGAGAAGCGATAATATTGCCATTGTTGTAGAAATTTTTTTTGTAGTAGCATATGAATCCTAAAAATCCATGGAGTTGTTTAAAGGATTTGGAAAAGGGACAATACTACATAGCTTTTATATTGTTATAATCTAGCTTGTCTCCTTTCTGAGTTACTATATATCCCAAGTATTCTACCTCCTCAACCCCAAAGGAATATTTTGACCTTTTGAAAAAAGTTTTTCCCTTTGTAATAGGTGAAGAAATTTATCAATATGAACTAGATGATCCTCCTAAGACTTTCTATAAATTAAAATATGATAATAAAAAACTACGACAAAAAAGGAACTCATAATGACCCTCAAGTGTCTGAAAAAAAGTCTTAGGGATATCCTATTTTGATGAAACCAAAAATGCAATTTTAGTTTTATAATTTATCTAGCACCATGAAATTCATCCAATAAATCATCTATAATAGGGAAAGGAAATTTATCTTTGATAGTGATATTGTTGAGAGAATGAATATCATGAAACATATGCCATGAATTATACTTGCATCATACCATCAAAACTAGAGAGAAGTATGGTCTGATGCTTAGATGGATGATTCCTTGCTCCAACATTTACTAAACCAATTTATGAACTTTTGAATTTTGGGGCTAGTGATAGTGGTAAGGATGCACATTAGGATGTTGAAGTCCTAGAACAAGGTGGATGACATGATCATGTGTGCACTTAGGAGGAAGATATGTGGACTCACTAAAGACCTTATCATAGTGATCCATAATGTTTTGTAAATTTGAAGGAAGAGTTAGAAGAAATGGCTCCAAAGACTAAATATCCATGCAATTAACTTGGCAAAGAATCCAAAACCACCTTTTTTCAATATATTTTCCATGCTTTGTGAACTAAAAAAATTGGAGGGAGTGGGTTGGATTTCTTGGAGACAAATGAATATTACCTTATTTATCCATTTGAGACATAATTTTATAGATTAATAGTAACATCACCAAACTAATATAGACACTGTGCTCCCAAGATAATATCTAAAATACCTAGGTTTATGGAAAAGAGATTGCTTGACCAAGTATAATCCTCCATTTGGATGTTAACTTTAGTTGCTCAACCCACACACTGAGCAATACCCCCATTTGTAATTTACACTTGAAATTTGTTCTAATTTGAAATATTGATATACAAGGCCAAGGAATTCACTGTCTTACTATATACAAAGTTATGTGTGTTTCATGATTCAATCAATACATTCACTATTGTTCAATCAATTCAATCCCTATAAGAGCATGTGTAGAGAGAGTTATGGTATCATCTCATGTTCTACCTTATCTAATTTTGTTTATTATTTTTGCTAAATTAAATCTTCATATTCATATATTGTTGTTGTTGTCATCTCTAATTATCCTAATCAAAATCATTCCTTACAAGTGACACAACAGGGCCATAATTGAGAGAGTAGGGTTTGGCTCAATTGAGGGTCTTTGAGAGATTTTTACAAGGTTGGATACTTGTTATGATTTGATATTTGTGGCACACTTGGACTCAAAAGGGAAAAGGGATTCAAGAAAGAAAAATAATTCAACAAAAGGAAAAATATGTTGATGCGTTAAAATATTTGCTAAGATTCGTCTGCACAATAGGCTTGAATGCTATGTGTTGATAGTGAACTCTTCCACTCCCCAACATAATTAAGAACATATGGAATTTTTCCAATATAGGCATGCATAAAGAAGGTGAGTTTGTAGGAAGTCACATATTATTGAACCAAAAATTAATGTAGGCCCCTCACACATACATACATCAACAATGCCCAATGCAGGTAAAGACTACAAGTGCACATATACATATAGAAATTGGTCCACAAGAAGTCACAAATGACTGATCCAAAATTTGACATATACCTCAATATATATTCAAATGGTGAAATTACAAAATATTGTGTTGAGAGTGGGGGTTCAATTTTCCCACGAGTCGCTTAGGATCTGATTACTATACAAAAGAAAATGAAGGGAGAGCCTACAAGAGATTACAATTGCAAACTTGCTAATCCTTCTTATGGTCTATGCTATTACTATTTATAGATTACAATAAGGAAGATTTCCCTCCAAATTTATCTATAGGTGAATTTGACAACTCCAAATACCTCTTATAGGGATCCTAAATATTAAATGAGGTACCCTGGAGTCAAAATGGATGTCAGATCGAGGACTACTGGCACCATGCTTCTCTTGAATTGAATATTTGAGTCATTTATTTCAAATGTCATTTGGTAGGTGGTCTTCATCCTTCTAGGCAGTAATACATTAACTTAGTGTGCCTAATTTTGCCATAGTTCTTCATGCTTGACTTGACTAAGACATTATTGGTAGCTCTAGATTTTATCATGCTCCTTGGTCCTTTCAAAATCTAGCCCACCCATAGGCTAATCAAGACTTTTGTTGTTGGCACTTAATTGAACATCATAAAAATTCTAATTTAGGAGTTACCTTTGTCAGGAAAGACTCACTTTTTCACCTCATTGTCATATCTGTAGGGAATTTTATTTTCTTTACTTAATGGGGTTTGCATAACCTTCAATTTTCAAAATTTATCCTGGCATGTTTTAGTGAAGGCTATCTCCTTGGTTGATAGTTTTAAAACGTTTCAAATGCCTATGGTTGGTAATTTGACTTAAATGCAAGTAAGGAGTACAAAGAAACTATAGTTTTGGTGGCTCATAGGGGCCTTCTAGCTTGCTTGAAGGAGAACTCAAAATTACCTTTATCCTTGGGCTTAAAGTGAAAAATTTGAAATCCCTACAAAATAAAACACAAAAACTAAAAAAAAATAGCAAAATGAGATTACAAGATGACAAGCCTCTCCAATTTGCTTGATATTTGCCCATTCTTCATCTGATGGGCATTGGGTTTGTTGTAATTCACCATATAGTGCAAGCACTTCATGTTTATCATCCCAAGAAAAATATTTTTTTTGGTCCATTACTTCATGTACTTGCACCTTGAGCTCTGCTACTAGCCCAATGATCTGGGCTATATTTTTTGAGTCAAAGTGGGGTCATCTACTCTTTAGGATCAATATTTGATTCAACCAATTTTAGATATTCTTCTTTTGAATAGAGTTGGCTAGATTGAATCCAAAGTTAAGGGAGTCCTACTTTCATCAGAGAGTCCACTTCCATTTTAAGATTCGCAAAAATATTGTGCAAGTCATTGACCCACTCAATACATTATTTTGATACTTGCTCTTGTATGAAAATTCTGATTACCTTTTGTGCCATGACCTACTTATTTTATATCATGACAACAATAATACTAGAATAATATGCTTTGGCCAACTACGTATGGTAGGTTATAGCTTCCCCTAGTTTTGCATTTTTTGCCTCTTCATCTATCCAAATCCCTAGTAGTGTTGCTAAATCTATGAACTCAAAAATTTAGAATAGAGTCAATGTCATATTACCAACACTATCCCGATAAGCATCTCAGGTTTTTTAAATGAGGTTTTTTATTTTGAGTCATTGCCTCTCTTCACTTCCTTGTTTGAAATCCTATAACTCCTTCAACAAGGTATTCCTTTCCTAATCAAAATTAGCTTGTTGATTGGCAAGTTGATTGAAGAGTTATTTTTATTGTCATTCCTTTTCCCTTAGGATGGTTTTAAGTTCTTTCTATTTTAGTTGCTTAGTCAACAAACTTATTTGATTTCTTAAGGCTTTAGCTACATCCTATGAGTCCCTCAAAACTTTTTTGGTTTGCTACAACTATTTTTATTTTCTTTCTAGATTTCGATTAGTTAACTCATAGTCATATTCAACCATCTTTCTAGACTCTCTAGCAAGTTTTAATATATATTAAGGCTGAGCATCCTTCAAGACTATTCATACTGTCAATATTTTCCAATCTTGCTCAGTCATTTCTTTCAAGGATTTTTCTACTAATGGACTTCTATTTGATAATAATAATGTTCTCTACTGGGGAATAAAGTGGAAATCCAAATGGAAAATAGCTATTTGTTCTATCTATTAGGCCTATTTTTCTTGATTATACCTTGTTGTCTGCTATAGATTTTTTTAAACTTTTACTAGGGAATGAGAGTTCTCATACTTTTTGAAGTCCCTTGCCATTGTTATGAAAATGAGATAAATGCTTTTAATGTTTAATTAGTGGAGTGGTTGTAGCATGAGATATGGGAGTAGTTGGGATCAAGGCTAAAGGATAAATTATGAGGGAAGGTAGAACTTATCTTTCCTCATGATCTAGGTAGGTTAAATAATGAGCTAAAGATAATGTAGTCTATGTAGTAAGGGATTGATGGGCCTTTTTTGATAGTGTTAGTTCTCTTGATTTTTGGGCCCTTTCCTTATATAGATGAGAGAAGGGTGGAATTGATACTGAGATCATGCTATTGCTTAGTTTTTCTGCAATTGTATTATTTTTACTTTTCTTCTCTTTATTGGCACTATCTACACATTTTTATTTTTATTTTATTTTTTTTGGAATACTTCATCTAGGCAAAATGGATGGGGGATATTGTTGAACCAGAGGGGGAGATGTCCCAATCCTTTGAGGAGTGGGAGAGATCACATTTCTTTCCAAAAGGGTCGAGAATGACTCTTGTATTTCTTCTTGCTCTGTCCTTGTCACCTCCTTCCCTTGGAGTGCTTCACCAACAAATCCTCATTGGTTGGCATAGATTCTAATATTTTGACATCTAAATGTTCTTCATTGCACATTTTGTTGAATATTGTATCCTCCTATATTGAACCATAATTTATTTTCTTGTTTCTACTCAACTATCTCATCTTCCACCATGCCTCTATTTTTGCATTCTCTAGTGCATTTTCCTTAGTTCTTCCATATCGACCTGATTCACTTTGTTCCATGGGCTAAAGCTACCCTTTATTTCATAAAAAAATTCATATGGTTTAAGAGTGGGCGGTGGCCTGGTGAGCTCATCCAAGGAGAGTGCTAGTGTTTTATCCTTGGGACTTCTATTTTTTTTATCTCAATCTTGTGCTGATGAGAAAAATTTGGTCCCTTTATGCTCCTCAAATATGCAGTAAATTTATTGTCAAGGTTTTACTCCCATATGTCTTTAACTTGCTCAAGGCCTAGACTTTTCATTTATTATTTCATAAGGGAGGATCCCATTTTATATAAAGGGTTATCCCTCCTAGACTAAGCACTTGTAGATAATATGATGCTTTCACCTTGCCATTACCATATTTAAAGTAAAGGGTGTTAATTTACCCAAATACTTCTAAAGCAGATATTCGGTTAGGAACATGCCTAGAAATGAGGTAAATAGGAAAATTGAAACCATGCATTTTGATAATAGTCCCTTCTTTGGCAAGGAACCAATCCCCCATAATTGTACCCTCTATTTTTTTTTTATAATATTATGAAATATGTTTGATTTGGGATTATTTTATTGAAGTAATTATTAGGGTGGAGAAACAATCAATGAATAAATAATAAGAAGAACCCTTAAAAAAATATCTTTCCCAAGTATAGATTGGTGCAAAATTCTCTTTCAAATCCTTTTATCTTATTTTTAGCTCAGGGAACATACCAAGGTTTTGGAAAAAAATTAGGTATGTTAGAAAAGAACAATACCTAAATATTTTGATTAATGGAAAATGCCTTAGGCCTTCTTTGATCCATTTTGCTATCAACTCAACAAAATTCAAGCTTTGTGGCATCTATTTCATTCTGTACAATATGTCAAATTGAGCCATACTAACAATTTTATCATGATTCATCCCTAGGAGGAAAGCCATCATGCTTTGGGAATCTCTCAAGCTTTATTCAAACAAGTTGAGGGAAATAAAACCCTATAGAACTAGGTCATTTTGACTAGTGCTTGTATATTTTGACCTTAAAAGGGTCATCTTATCTACTTGTGAAAGCTTATAAGAAATTTATATTTATGCTACTTTATGAACATACACCTCACCTTCTGGTAATAGCAACATATTTCTAACTATAGAAGCATCAATTTTTACCATGATCTCTCCATCCTAGGAACTTATTTCTTGGGCAGCTGGCTCATAGAATTATGCACACATGTTCACTAGCTCATAACAAAAAAGTACATTAGACATCACGCATTTTTGTAGGAAACTAGTCCATAAATTTGCTCCAAAAATTGTAGGCTTAATATTTCTAAAGCATTCAAAGGCATCCATCCTTAATTTCTTGGTTGCCTTACAAACTTCTAGATATGAGCAATTTTCATCTACGTCACTTCAAATTTTAATGTTAGATAAGTATGTGGATACTAGTACTTTTAGAATTTCTTTAGCATAATAATATTTAGCTTTGATATTTTGATCCTCGAGCATGAATTTCCTTTCTAATGAGTGCCAATTGTAGAGTATCTACTAAGGTTTTTATAGTGGAAAAGGATAACCCTTGTTCTTCAACAACCATGCTCATTAGGTTTCAAACGGTTATAATATTCCTTTTTTTAATTTTATTTGAATGCAATGTATTTATTTCCTTCTACCTACCTATTCCTTGAATAATACCCATACCTTTTGGGTCATGTCTTTGTATGCTATTCAATGTTAATTTATTCGCACAATCTTCCTTATTAGCTTTTGTTTGTGGATAGAGTAACTTTGGATTGAACATGGCATTTAATGCAAACTCTTTCATGTGGACACTAAACCTTTCATTATTGAGGATTCCTCTAGTGGGAGAGCCTCATCATCCCCTTTTATAGCCATCTAGCAATTTGAATTGTGACCATTAATTTCCATGATTGATCTACCTTGATTCGTGTGTTGCCCCTCCAAGTCCTTTTGTTTTTGTGACATGGATTTTGAATAACCTGTATCTCTAACCTTGTTTGGGTCCAAGGTCCCAAATTATTATTTACCACTAACACTTATGCCTGTTAAAATTATGAGGATATTTTATTTGATTCCTCATTTTGGCTTTCCTATTGTTAGTATGGGTGTGGAAGAAATTTTTTCCAACCTTCATTTGTGTGATGTGCAAAATTCAATGCATTTCCCCTAAGGGTTTTCTCTCCTCCAATAGTATAATTTATTTTATTAATAATAGTAGTGAGGATAGGGTTGACATTCTCAATTTAGTTTTTCTAGTTTCCATTTTCCTATTTTCCTCCACCTATTGAGGTTGAATTATAATTTCTTCCTTAGATAATTTTACTAGTGAGTCTTCCTCATATGTGATATATTGGTTATTATTAGTTTGAAGAGGGGTAGATTAAATGTTGGTCTAATAATATTATTATGTACAAGAGGTAGGAAGAATTTCTTTCTCCCAGGTTGGTTTGATTTCCTTTTTTTTTAACTTCTATTATAAAATCATCCAAGATCCAAGAAGCCAATTGATCCCATTCTATGATTGAGTAAGGAGGCAGAGATTCATAATATTAAAGTGATTTCCCCCTAAATGACACTATTAATAGTCTTAGATCCATATCTTTCTCTATAATGTAGTGTGTCTGGTATATAAACACCAACTCCTTTAAGTGCTCTAGCAGAGTGATTTGACCTTTGTAGGTATATTTTGACAATATGACGAGGAATGAATCTAGGAGTTTTCTCCATACAACAGGTGGCCTTGGGGGTATAACAAGCTTAGACTATCCCATTTTGGGGGTATGTTGATAGAGGAAATGACCATATCTATAGGTTTGGTACAATAGAGATATTAACAAAAAGTTTCAATGATGGGTTAGATCACATACCTCTAGGTTTCTTTGATTGATGTGAAGTTTCCATGTGAATAAGTCTTGTGCTATAAAAGCAGATAGATCAGACCTTCACCATATCCTCAATCAAGTATCTTCCAATAGCAACTTTTTCTAGTGTTCATTCTGAAGTGAAGTTGCCAGGTAAGTGAGAGGTACTTCATAAACTAAGGGTAGGCTCAAACCCTCATCATGTCCAACCTAACTTGTTGTTGTGATTATGAGACCAATGATGTGTCATTGGGGTCCCATAAAGCATGTTGTTTAATGTTATTGTATTTTATTATCTTGGTCAAAACATTCATGCCTTGCAAGGAGTAATACAATAGGGCCACAACCGAGAGCATAGGATTTGACTCAATCGAGGGCCTTCAAGAGTTTTTTACAAGGCTAGCTTCTTATTAATATGTGATCTTTGTGGTGCACTTGGAATCCAAAGGGAAAAGGGATGCAATAAAGGAAAAATAAACTCAACAAAAGGAAAAATATAAATGCACCAAAAAAATATGTAAATATCCCTTTGCAAACAGGCCTGAACATTATGTGCTAGTGGTGAACTCTTCCACTCTCCAACACAGTTAAGCACAAATGAGATTTTGTCAATGCAAGCATGCATTAAGATGAAGGATCTGCAAAAAGCCATATATGGATGATCCAAAAATTAATGTAGGTCCCTTACACACACACACACACACACACACACACACATATATATATATATATATAACACAATGCAAGTATATACTACAAGCACACACATATAGAAATAGGTCCGTATAAAGTCACAAATGATTGATCCAAAAAGTGATCCAGGATTCCATATATATATGCAAATAGTACAATTACAAAATATTATGTCGAGAGTGAGGGTTCAATTTGCCTAGAAGCTACTCAAGATCCAATTGCTATACAAAAGGAAATGAAGGTAGAACCTACAAGATATTACAATTGCAAACTCACCAATCCTTCTTACAATTTATGACATTACTATTTATAGCTTACAACAAGAAAGGTTTCCCTCCAAAATTATTTACAAGTGGATCTGATAACTCCAAATACCTCTTTTAAGGATCCTAAATATTAAATGGGGTACCTATAAGTCAAAATGGATATCAAATTTGGGACTATTGACACCATGTTTGAGTCATTTGGTAGGTGATCCTTATCCTTCTAGGTGAAAATATATTAACTCAATATACCTACTTTTTCCACAGTTCTTTGTGCTTGACTTGATTGAGACATTAGTTGTATCTCTATCTTTTTGCATGCTCCTTGGTCATTTCAAAATATAGCCTACCCATAGGCTGATCGTGACTTTTATTGTTGGTGCTTGATTGGATATCATAAAAAATGTAATATCGAAGTTGCATTTGTGAGGAAAGACTCATTTTTCTACCTCATTATCATATCTATTAGGACATTTCTTTCCTTCACTTAATGGGTTTTGCATAACCTCTAACCATTGAAACTTATCTTGTTGCATTTTGAGAAAGACTATCTCCTTGGCTGATAGTTTTATAAAGTTTCAATTGCCTGTGGTCGGGAATTTGCCTTAAGTGTAAGAAAGTATTGCAAAGCCACTATAGTTGTATCTTCATCTTCCACTTGAATATTAAAATGTTATTCATAGGAATAATTTTGAGTATGGTGAGAACAATATTTGAAATAAAAAATCCCTACGAGCACTCATTATTATGGTAAGGATGAAGAGAGTTGAAGTCACATCTATGTTGGGGACTAGAATATTGGAGCTTCTATTCTATCACCAAGGCTATACATTAAGAACTTTTGAGAGTATAGGGATTGAGCGTGTCAAATTTCCATAAAATTTTATCCTCAATACCATGGTGAAATATTGAGACTACCACTACTGGACTCAATTTGGTGGGTGTAGGTGTGGACTGGTGAACTCAGGGTAATACTCGTACTATTCTTGTTTATTTTATTTACATAAGTTGAACCACATATTATGTGGAAGATCCTTTTTGAAATATTTAGAGAAACCATTTTTTGAAGTTAGACCATAAAATAAAACCCCCATATCTAAAAATATTCCACAACAACCTTTGATGAGCTTGAGTTTCCAACTTAGAAATTTCTAATGCAACACAACCTAATTTAGTAACATTATGCAAAGTAGATAAGGATATCCATCTTGGAGAACCACCCTTGTGAAGCAACACCTTCAAACATGTGCATGTTGATGCATGGAACAAGAATTTCATAAGCCTAGTTAAGGAAATTATAATCACCTCCTATCATGGAATCTAGATCATAAGTAATCCAAGGTCGTAAGCATCCTTAACTAGAGGAGAACCTTGGGTGGTATGAGTTTAGTGGTTTCCATAGGAATTTAGAGGACTATGACTAGATGGTAGTTGTGGAAGAACACTAGTATTTGATGCCTTAAGAATTATTAGAGGTTGTTGCCTCATGATTTGTTGCAACCCTTAGACAAGAGGTATGGTAGTGAATATCTGTAAGACTCTTTGGATGCTATCTAAGGATTTTCTAATGGAAGTAATTGTCTAGTCTTGATTATCTAAGGAATTGACAATGAAAGTAATTATTTGTTCTTCATCAAAAATATATGGATGTGGATTAGGGTCAATAGTACTAAGAAGAGGATTACCAATTAGAAATGTAGAGAGAGAAGTGACCAAGGGAGGGTTATTAATAGGAGGAAAGGAAGAAACCAAGGTGTTGGGAGGAGGCAAATCCATGGTGTTTAAGGAAGAAAGATGGTCAAAACTATTTAAATTGGGGAAAGTGTTGTGATGCTCACTATGATTTTAGAATTGGTCCTTATTTATGCTCATATACACTTCCTTTGAATGAATATTATGCTCCACTAAACCATTGAATTTTGACCAATAAATAGTGGTAGTAGATTCATTCATACACTAAGGAGAATAAAAAATCCATTTTTTGGAATGCTATTGAAAGAAGTGTTGTGAAAAATACCTCTTAATTTGATCATCTTAAAGAGATGACCACTAAGAGATAGGTCTTCTACAAGTATCTAGAGACACTCATATTTTTAAAAAATATCATTGAAGATACCCCTTGTCTTGACCATATCGAAGAGAATATTGTAATGGTATAGGTTTCTCACAAGGATTCAATACTTGATACTTCTTATTTTCTTCAAGTTTGGGAAAAGGAAGTGATAATAATGAATTGACAATATTCTAGAAGATAACTACACTAAAATATGGAGTGAAAATAAATTTACAAAAAATACCAAGAAACAAGCAACATTAATTTTTGATAGAGGTTTTGAAATGGTTTACATATCCTTCTACTACAAATTTACACCCTACAAGGAGTCGATATTGAATCTCTAATACCACTTGTTATGAAATAACTTCAAGAATTAAAGAAATAGCAGTAACAATCCAATAATGCACAAAAAAATTACCCAAATCATAATAATAATTCAAATCCAATTGCCAAGAAAACAAATATGCAATAATTAAATTTTATATTTAAATCAAAGTAAATCCTTAGCCACTTGGAGAGGGTAAAGTCCTTAGCAATATCTCATAACCACTTGGAGAGGGAAAAGTCTCATATGCATAGAAAACGTGACTAAGATTCAAATATGAAATATGATATTAAGTACTACCTAACTCTTCTTATTTATATATTAAATCGATTATTAAACCTAACCCTAATGTTCAAGGGTTGACTATCTAAACCTAGGGCCCAAGAAAATCAAAATAAAGATAGCTAATGTATCTATATTGGAGCCATTACAGTCAAGGTTGGTGTTGATTAATATCTATATTTATTTAAGGATTAAATCCTTGATATTGATATCAAATGACATTAGTTAAACTAGTTATATTTCTTAACTATCAGGAGGATTCCCAAGTTTGAACCTTGCCAAGTGATACATGCATAATTTCCAAGTTGTTATATTATCACTATGTGATTATGATGTAATATGGGTGGGATCCATTTCAACCCCATATAATAAATTAAAAATATCCTTGATATTGATGTCTAGAATTGTCTAGGTGGAAAGACATTTATGAGCTAAGATGCTAGGCAATTATATTTAGAAAACAACTGTTGCTATTTATGACCAACCTGAGTAGGGGGTTGTGACATGGAATTGGAGCCAAGTTCAAATACTAGGGACTAGTGGGCTTATCAATTAGCCTATGCATATTTGTGTTTTAATTATGAAAATGGTTCACTCGAAAGATGTGGTATACTCTAGTGGTAGAGACCCTAATGAAGGGATGACGAATAAGTTGAACCAAATTTTGGTCCTTTTAGGTGAAACAAGGGACAAAGTGACCACTCTTGAGGAAAAAGGTTATGAATGCACAAATGGACAAGAAGAGAATGACTAAGATACAATTCATTATTATGATATTTTAGGCAATAAGTTTCATCATTCTAACTTAAGAATGACCATATTTTATGTACTACATGGAAGAAAGTTTCAAACACATTTCAATTAGGACATGATTGAGGATCAAGTGGTCATAGGTCCAAACATGCTGAAGGAGATGGAGGAGCAAGTGAAACTAAGGCAATGGCTTAAGGAAGATATGGATAGGCAAAATAGTTATGTTAACTAGATTATAGTTGCAAGATGAACTTTAATGGATGAAATATTTCTTAGGATGAAACCTTAGAAGAGCTTTATACAATTTGTCAAGTTAGCCAGATTAACCCTCATATATGTAGGGACCTTTAAAGTTGTGGAAGTAGTCAACCCAATTACCTATAAAATTGATCTACCCCCAAATCTCTCATGAATAAGTGATGTGTTCCATATATCTTTGTTGAAGTTGTATCATGTTGGTGCATCTCACATCCTTGATTGGTAATCATTTCAAGAGTAAGACCCATGAATGGTTTAAGTTGAGCCACGTAATCTAATTCATGGCTAATAGCCTACGTTATGTGATTTATTGGTTAGATCTAATGGTATTTTATTGTACAATGTCTTGATATATTTATAATATTTTATTATGTAATCCCTATGGGTCATGATTAAACTTATTATGGTTAAACCCTATTTATGACTTGTAATTAATGTAAAGCCCTATTGTTATGTCAACTTAGGTTAAACTTTATGATGTAATTGGTGTTTTTGTATTGTTATAAATACCCCTCACACTCTCCAATTTATCATCATAGTGTTGTGTAATATTATCTATGAATATATTAATTATTAATGGTGCTATGGATGCCCCCAAATCTCTTTCATCCTTCTTTTGCTTTCTATATAAGATTTGAGTAAATGTTTTACTTCCATCCATTTTTTAAAATATTGTGCATTCCAACATGGTATCAAAGTGGGTGTGGAGTTACATTTCTTGGTCACACATAAATATGGTTCTATGCCTTCTATTTTTCTTTTGAGCTTGAGGGCAAAGTTTCTTCCATTGCCTCATAAGGTGTTTTTCCAAAAGAAGCAAGGAGATAATTCCATATTTTTTAAAAATCTATATTGTTAATTTTATTGGATATTTTTAACCTATTATAGTTCCTTCCTTGTTATTATCTAAAATCTCTTGATGTTTCTAGTCTTTTTGCATTTATAATAAATATAGCCCTCAGTGGAGTAGCTATGACATTTAGAGCATATGAGGATATTGGTGCCAAATTTTGAATTTAAAATAAACCTTATGTGCACCCTTTCTTTGAAAATCTTAGCACCCTATATATAGGGCTACACTATCATGCTCTATAAAGGTGATGCATTCAAGTCCCTACATTGGTCGATAGTCAAATTGGATGGAGGGTTACCATTTTCCATTAAGATAACTATTAATCATGGGTTTGAGACACCACTGACTAGCTCTATAGCAACATCATATTTAATAGTATCATGCTTTGATTTTTGTGAATGGAAAACATGGTTCAATGGTCAAAGGAGTTGTCACTTGGATGATCATGAAAGGAGGTCTCACATTTGAGATGAATGAAGTCCTTTTACCGATAAAAGTTTTACAAGACATTACCTATAAGATTTTGTTCATAGTAACTTCATGACTTGAAGATTCTATTCATAGTAACTTCACGATGGCCGTGATAGAGGAATATGTTGTGAAAGAACCTAGTCATGATATCATGGCTCTCCTACTACTTGGGAGTCTTACCTCTTATGGTCAAAAAAATGAGGTATGTCGTAATATCACCACACCACTTCATATTCCTCCTTTTAGAATCTTTGCAACAACAAAACTAGAACAAGTCATGATTTCATGATGTATCTTTGCTTTTAGATATTTTAGGTCTTAGAGACCATAAAATGCTGATAGGTCATGACATCGCATCAATATTTTACCTTAGGTCCTTCTGATCCTTCATGGCCGCGATAGAGGGACAAGTCACAATTTCATGATATCTTGCTACTCTTAAACTTTTGGCACCTTAGCAGCCACGATATCAATGCAAGTCACGATTTTACCATACTTTTAGAACATGAAGCCTTTCGATCTATTTTTACCATGATATCAAGATGGATCACGAGTTCACGCCTATATTCTCTACAAAATTTTTAGAGGTTCAAATCCTTATTTCTTCGAATGTAATCATTTTGACCGATATTATTTGTCAAAAATTGTTGGTCCAAAATCTGCCTATGGTTAATTATTGCACCCAAGACATGGCCAACATTGAAATATTGGGCAAGCTGCAGAGCTTCACCGGTTCAATCTCTAGAGAAGGTTGGTTCCTATGAGGTTCTAACTTGCTAAAACTAATATGGGGGGAGTAAAGAGTGCTGAAAGAGATGTAAATATAGCTAATGCTAGAACTTGATGTGGTACAAATTAGACAACAACAAGAAGATGAACAAATAGTATGAATAGAACAACCTTCAAAACCTCCTAACAGACCAACCAGTTTTTCCACATGCAAACTAATCTTAAATCAATAACCAGATCCATAGATTACTAACTCCAGAACTATTGAATAAACATATGCAAGAATCCATAAAACAGAATTAATTCCATGCATCTTCAAATAGCTAAATAGAAGAATTCATCCATTCATACATACATTTGACTACAAAATGTTGAACCAAAGGCCAAACAGAGATTTCTTATTGTATTGCTCCTTCAAAAGTCTTTATACATTCAACTTGTAAATGCCTAAGAGCTGACCCTTTCACAAGAGTTTGCTGCTCTTATTTATAATACCTCTATGGTTCAAAAATACAAAATATAAAAATAGTTACATTCAAAAACTGTTACAACAACATGCTAGATGGCCAATCTAGTAAAACATCGTGCAGTGTCACTATTGGCCCAAAATGGAACAAAATGTTCAATTTCCAACTGCAAGCTAATGCTCCATGCATACGAATAGGTAGTGGAGGTAAACTCAGAATCTGGTCCATCCTTCATTCTTCAAGATTGCTTGCCATCATTGATTTTGTAACAACTACATTAGACTAGAACCACTCGTAGAAGATTCTGTTCGTAGTAACTTTATGGTGGCCACGATAGTGGAACATGTATCAAAATCGTGTCACTCTCCTACCTCTAGGCTCTTCTTGCTCATGTGATAGTGAAAAAGAAACTGGTCACGATATCATGACTCTCCTACTACTTGGGATTCTTACCTCTTATGGTCCTGATGCTGGGGCATGTGACAATATTGTTGCATCACTTCATATTCCTCCTTTTAGAACCTTTGTGACAATAAAAAGAACAAGTCACGATTTTGTGATGTCTCTTTACTTTTAGACCTTTTTAGGTCATAGAGACCACAAAATATTGACAAGTCATGACATTGTACCAATATTTTTCCTTAGGTTCTTTTGACCCTTTGTGGTCGCAACAGAGGGACAAGTCATGATTTCACAAAGTCTTACTATTCTTAACCTTCTAGCACCTTAGCAACCATGATATCAATGCAAGTCATAATTTCATGATACTTTTAGAACATGAAGCCTTTCGGTCTATTTTGGTTGCAATATCAAGATGGGTCATGAGTTTATACCTATCTTCTATACTTCAAAATTTTTAGAGGTTCATCATCTTATTTCTCCTGATATAGTCATTTTGACCTACATTATTGGTACCTCCTCAGGGTATTTTTCTCGCAAAATTTGTAGAACTTAGAGCCTTATTCATTGGGTAATAGAGTCTAAAAAAAGAATGATAAATTTGGGAGGATGGATGAATGAAAATTTGGAAAAAATGGTAGGAAGTGAAAGTAAAATGAATGGAATAACAAAACAAAAATTGAGGGGGGTTTTTGAGAATGAAAAAGGCTCTCTTATTCACCCCTCTAATTCTCGAGGGCTTCTTCTCCTTTGTTTCCTCCTTTAGCCTCTTCATATTCTTCTTCTTCTTTCTCTATGTCACCTCCTACTTCTTCCTCTATTTCTTTATTTTTCCCTTCTCCTCCATTATTCCCTTTTTCTCTCCTTTTCCAAAGCTTCTTCTCTATGCTCCTCTCTTGTTTAGGCTCTATTATTGGAATTCAAGTCCTATATCTTCCTCATAATATTATTGTAGGCTTGGCAATCCTGATCTCAAGTTTCATCATCAAGGTCTGAAGACTCTATGAACTATCGATGAATGAATTCTAACTCAGAGGATTTATCATAGGAGAAAGTCTTAGATCTCAAAATCAGTTCATGTAGGCATGACTTGATCTAAGTAAGGTTTTGCACTAGTGTGAATATGAGCTCCTATTGCATAGGTTCTAGCCACTCATTTATCTCAGATTCATCCTCCATGGCTACTTTTAGGGTAGCCTTGAGCTCTTCTTCTCCTAAGATGCTAGAATCTTCACTCCAAAATCTTGGGAACCCACATTTCTCAGCTAGACTTAGATGTTTTAGTATACCTTTGGATTTAGCTTTGAGCTCATGAATGAGCTACCAACCATGAGTCATAAGCTTATGCCTTTTGAGGAAACATCGAGCAACTATCTTGGCATCAGACCATCTTCTATTAGGGGTTCTATTTGCTACCCTTTCAAATCTACTCCCAATTAAAGCTTGGATGTTTATTGCTACAATCAATATTGACTGCATGAAGCCTTCAACCTCCTTGAATTCATCTTCCTAAGATCTGTAGCACTTCTCTTACTTCTCCTAGGTATAACAACACTAGTTGTACCTTAAGGCTCATTTCCAAGATATCTCCAGATATCTCCTTCTTCACCTATTTGACCTTTTCCTTTGAGAAGCCTATGGCCTTGGTCTTCTCTTCTTGGAGCTACTACTAAAGACCTTTGACTTGTTCAATCAGAATTTAATTTTGCTTAGTGGCATCCTCAACTTCCCCTTTGTACTTAGCCATCTCCTAAAATCTATCTTACCACTTCTTGGCCTCATTCTTCAAGGCCTTCTCAATAGTCTTCTGCTCACTCAATGTTGCTTCAAGCTCTTTGATGGTCTCTTCAGCCCTTGAGAACTTCTCCTTAAAGTATTCTCCATGCAGGTAAATAGTTCCCAGATGAGCCTGGGCCATTCCCCACTCATCCTGCATTGGAAGTTGAGTAATATCTTTAGTTATTACCTCAATCTGGTAATCTTCTATGGTCATCTCTCCCTCAAGCTTGTTGACCAATGATGTGATTTTCATCTTAATCCTCTGCATGGTGGTTGGATCTAGTGCAACCATTTCTTGGGAATGGGTAAACCTTTTGGAGGCTTGGGAACACTAGGTATTCCACTAGTCATAGGTATTCTTGTTGGCCTTCTTGATTTTCTTGAGCTTGGAAACAGTGGGATGAGTCTCGATAGAGGAAGTCGGAAGTGACTGCAATAGTGGGAAATGAATAGTGGGGGAGAATGGGATTGTCACAAGGGTAGAATCCACACTTGTGGGAGCTATGACAGATATTTCTAGAGAGACAATAGAGGAAATAGGGTGTGATGGGATGTTAACTATTTTGATTAGGGTGGATGAAATGGGTGGTGGAGAAGGTGGAGGTTACTAAGTTGGAGATGGTGGTGGTGAAGGCTACTGAGTTGGAGATGGTGGAACATCTTTTGAAACAGAAAAGGAGGGAGACTTTTTTAGGGAAAGAGGAGGAAGAGAAGATGGAGGAAGAGAATTCATACCTAGCAGCTATTGGCTATGGTTGGGTTTATTCATTTGTACCTCCTATGGGAAATGGTTGCTCTACTACTTCTTCATACCTAGAGGTAGCCACATCTTATTGTTGAAGTAGTTGCTATGTATTTTTGACCTGCTTCAAGGATAATTTCCTTTTTTGTAACCTCTCCCTATTTGTTCCTCTTTTGCATGCTTTCTCCTTTAGATGTACTTCTTGTTTTCCTTTTGTGCAAAATGAGAGGGGCATCATCAGAGTCTATCTTTGAGTCCTACTGCTGAGGTTGTGCTACCTCAACTAGGGAAGGAGTTGCACCACTAGGTGGTACGAAATTTAGAGTGGTTGATCTAGGGCCTTTGTCTTTGGACCCCTTTGCCCCTAGAGCTAATCATCTTGTCCTTATCTACACCTAGATTGGCTCAGTCATTCCTTGACCATGTTTTCCAAGACCTTCTCCAGTGTAACCCATGTTTTGCATTATCAGGGGCACTTTTGCATACCTTTCCAATTGCTCTTGTGTAGGGGTGTACACAATGGCTTTTCCTTTTGACAAAATGGGGGATGTAATCCCAACACTTTTTTCTTGGCCTGAGTGATTACTTTCCCCTTACCTTTGCTTGCTTCCTTATGTATGCTGGTTTATGTATATCCTTCTCTCTAGGTGCTATGAAAGCTTAAAGTAATCTTATTTCCAATGGTCTCTACCTAGGTTTTATGGTATGCATCATACTTAGCAAAAAATTCATCATCATTCTTGAGACCATACCTTGAAGGGATTGAATTAATCTGGACCCTCATGACCCACCATGCATGAATCTTAGCTTCAATCCATTCAAGGCCCCTCTTTTGCATTCTCTGAATGGTTTTCTCATCCAGAACATGCTTCTCATTATTTTTGGGGTCATAATCCACCAGTTGTTCATAGAAATCATGCCATGGAGGCAATGACTGCATCTCTTCTATGTGCCACTCGAGCTCTTCATCTTCATCATTGTTTCTTTGTTGCTCTATCTATTCCCTAGCTATTTTTTGGAAATATTTTAGTAGGAAATTATTGAGGATGGAGAGTCTTTCTACAAATTTACCATCTAGGTCATACCTCCATTGTTATGGTAATTCTACCAAACCTAGGTTTCTTAGGGCCTGAGCAACCTATTCATGGTGTCCTTTCTTAGATACAACTATACCTTCAAACTGAAAGGGTAGAATGCAAGTCCCTTTCTTTCCTATCCCTGTACCATATTTAAAATTGATGTATTCGATCTATCTGCAATACTCCATCATAAACAACCAATCAATAACATAATGAGGAAGTAGAAAGGGTTTCCCAATGAACCCATATAATCTGATGACTACCCCCTGAGTCAAAATAAACCAGTCTCCTTCCTCTGCATGTGGGTTCTACAAAACACTCTTAGCTTTTGGGGACAACCTACTCATTTCTCCATACATGATTTTTAGGGTAGGCCCCAAAAATTCCCTATTGAAGTTGTAATAGGTCTCGAAGGTAGAGAGCATAGTGGTCCATGAATACACTGGTAGTCTTCTTCCCTTATCATCTTTATCCACTATAGGTATGAAAGAAATATCTCATACCATAAAATAGAAGACCTAGGCCAGGTGAGAACAATATCTGAAAGAGACTGGGACACCCTTCTTCATCTTGGACAACTACTCATGAATTTTCTTATGGAGGAAGGTTGGCCAATCAAAGAAAAGGGGCCTGGTGCTTTGGTCCATAACAATAGTATCATAGAATTTAGGGTTAGAAATGCATTGGGCTATGATAATTTTCCATCCATGGACCTATTCATCTGAAGGCAACCCAACTATTACTACCAACATAGAGAAAAGCTTTGGGTTCTTGAATTCAGAAAGGGGGATGGGAGTTGTTGGTAAATTTCTCCCTTGTAGGTGGCTTTTTCAATTGCAACTCTAGGAAATTTTTTATTTCGCTAGTTGGGGTATAGTACCTAGCTTGGTCACTAGGGTCAAATATTTTTGGCTTTAGAGCAGGGGCTAGGCCCATGACAAAGGCAACTATGTAAACTTCTGGACTAAGAGTAAAGAGGACTCTTCCTTGCACATTTTGGATAATCCTATGCTTAGGGTCATAAAACTTGGCTATGGCACGGATGAGCTTAGGGTAAGGATGGACGAGAGTGCAGATATACCAAGAAAGCATTGAATGGAAAGGGAAAGTAATGGGACATGATGGGGAAATACCTATAGAAACCCTCTCTTCGATGTCCTTTCTGAGATTTTTGGCACCCTTCCATGTGACCATTGTGTCTACAATTCTCGCATCCTTGTCCTGAAACTTTACATTTTTCTCATATTCCATCTACATTACTACTTCAATGGTTGAGGATGAAGCTACCATTATGGTGCTTCTATTTCCTTTGATACTGGTGTATTAAAAAGTTTTTTTATGAAATGGAGAGTGGCTAGGGTTTTCTTCACCATATATAGAGCTCACATTGGAATTAGGGAAACATGCAATAACTATAGTGGGTGGTCACTTGCTCAATGAATTACTAGAGATATCATTTCTAATTCCATTCGTGCACCATATTTTTTGAATGATATCATACTTCCTGAACCTTTTTTGAAATTAAAAAAATGTTTTCCCTCTCCTGGAGTGATTGGGATCTTGAATATTTTACCATGAAATTCTAACTTATCATGAAATCGCATCACTTTTGATATTTCAGAAGCCTACCTTCAATGTTGTTATGATACTAGAACATGTCGTGAAATCGTGATGTTTTCACAAAAATATGTAAAAGTACATATGATACATAAAAATACAAGGGGTGGTAATTATCAGTGAAAGTAGAGTTTCAAATGGAAACCATTGATAGGGATAGGTTGGATTCTTCCTTACTCATTATCAACAATTATCTTGAATGGGCCTTCCCAAAATACATCAAACTTTTGATGGTTTCCTAGCTTTACCTTGTTTTCATTCCACCTTAGGACAAGATCTCCAACCTTGAATTTTCTAAAAGTAGTCTTCTTGTTGAACCACCCTTTGGTTTCACTTAGATGTTTTTTGGCACTAATCATATGCTTGTTTATTTTTTTCTTCTATATGCATAAGTAGCATCAACCTATCTTCTATCGTATCTCCTTTTGTAGTCTCAATTTGATTGAGTAATTTTAGAGTAGGTATCTCCATATGAATGGGGAGGACAACTTCTTTACCATACACCAAAGCATAGGGGGATGTGTTTATAGACTTCTTAATGGTGATTCTATCCACCCATAGTGCTTGATTTATTAATGAATGCCAACTCCTCTTGTTGTCTTTCAGAGTTCTCTTCAAAATTCTAAGCAAATTCTTGTTTGTGGATTCTACTAGGCCATTACCCTATGGATAGTAATTGGAAGAAGTTTTTAGATAGATCCCATATCTACTAGTAAAATCAATCATTTTTTCTCCAATGAAGGATGGGCCATTATCACTGACCAATGCATCAGGTATACCAAACCTGGTGATCAAACTTTCAACAAACTCCATCACTACTTCTTGATCAACTTTCTTAGTGGGTATAGCTTCAACCCATTTGGTGAAATAATATATAGTAGTTAAGATGTACTTGTGACCTATTGATGAGTTGGGTTCTATCACCCCTATGAAGTCCAAACCCCATTGTTGGAAAGGTTCTTCCACTTGAATGGATTTGAGAGGTAAGGAAGCATTTTTGTTTCTTCCTACATATCTTTGACATTCTTCACATGTTCTGGTTACTTTGAAAGCATCAGAGAAGATAGTTGGCCAATAACAACCTATCCTTAGTATCTTTAGAGTTGTGGTTCTACCTAAATAGTGTCCTCCTGATAAGCCTCCATGGAACTCCTCCAAGATTTTCTATTTTTCATCATCTTTGATACATTTCAACAGAACACCATCCAATTTTTTTATAGACCTTTTGGTAATAGAGTATATTTTAAGACCTACAATCTATACCTTCTTCTTTGTGAGGCATTCAGACCACTTGGGCATGTTCCTATCTAAAAATAGTTTGTAAGTTCATCAACCCAATCTAAAGTTTCTAAAAATTATTCATCTTCCTGGATGGATTTTGGGACTTGACATGCTACATATTCTATCATAACTTATTTTGCCAGCTCCTGGCATAGAGTTCTACCTCTTACCAACTTGGTTGGGTGAATCTCTACATCATACTCTTGGATTTTTGATACCCAACCAACCCTTTTCTCACCAAGTTCTCCCTGTATTATAAAGTTCCTGACATCAGGGTGTATCACATATACTAGGATCTTGCTCTAGGATAGGAAGTGTCTAAATTTCTTTAGGGACTTCATGACTGCATATACCTATTTCTCAATGAAGTTATACCTTTCCTCATGATCTTGCATAGTCTAACTTAGGAAGGCAATGGGTCTCTCCTCATTATCTTCCCCTTTCTGAGTAAGAACTGTAACATAACTCTCTTGCTCACCAATGGCATATAGGATGAAACCCCTTGAATAATCTAGATTGATAAGCACTGGTGCTTGCACAATTGCTTCCTTAATTTTCTTGAATGCTTCTTTTTGTAGGTCTATCCACCTAAAGTCTACATTCTTCTTCAACAATTTGGTCATAGGTTTTACAATTTGTGCAAAGTCTACAATGAACTTGCGCACAAAGTTGATTTATCCAAAGAAGGACTATAGCCCTTTCTTGTTTAATGGCAAAGGAAGGTCCAACAAGGCTTTTACCCTATCTGGGTCAATGGCTAGTCCAACTTCAAAAATGACATGACCTAGGAGTGTTCCCTCTTCAATAAAAATATGGACTTCTTTGGATTGAGGGAGATACCAAACTCCCTACACTTTTTGAAAACCATTCTTAGATGTTCAACATGCTTTTCTTTCTTGTGAGAGAATATTGTCATATCATCCAGATAGATGACTATTACTTTATTCACAAGCTCTCCAAAAGCTAGATCCATTGCTCTTTGAAAATTTTCTCCTACATTAGACAACCCAAAAGGCATACGCTGGTATGCAAAAGTCCCCCATTTGGTAGTAAATGCAGTCTTGTGTTGATCTTCATCCTTGACCCATACCTGATTATAATCGAAGAATCCATCCAACAAAGAGAATCTCTTTGCTCCTACTACAGAGTGCAATATTTGATCTATTTGAGGCAAAGGATAGTGGTCTTTTAAGGAAGCTTTGTTCAAATTTTTGAAGTCTACACATAATCTGATATCTCCATTATTTTTTCTGATTGGCACCAGATTTGCAACCCATGTGGAGTGCTTGATAGGGTAGATTATTTTAGCATTGAGTAACTTCAACAACTCCTACTTCATCAAGACCTCTATCTTTGGATTCACTAGCCTTTGCTTCTACCTGAAAGGCTTTGATCCTAGCTCAAGCTCGATGGTGTGTTGTATAGTCTCTTTGTTGTACACTTTAAGGTCATCATACATCTAGGCTATGATATCAAGGAAATATTTGCATAATTCTTGAACTTGGCTAGCCTCCTCTTCTAAGCATTGAACCCCAACCTTGATCATCTTCCCAGGATCCACTTGCATTTCTTTATACTTCTATTTATCAACTTTCATCTTATGGCCTAGTGGATGATCACTATTGTCAAAAAGACTCTCAAGAGTTATTAGACCTTTTGGTATGTGATTATTTTTGAGTTGAATCAACCCTTCATCTTCTTCATCTTCCAAAGCTCGGTCACTTGAACAATTCATCTCATGTATCAAGAAATCTAACACATATTCATCACTTTCAAATACCTGCCAGAAGGTGTCTTTGTCTGGGACTGAAGGTCTATATATCAACCTTACTATTTTTGACTTTTGTATGACATTAGCTATTGGACAAAAATTGGCTCCCACTGATGCTAGTAAGTCAACATGAGTATTTTGCTCTCTAGGAATGGATTTAATATTTAGAGCTTCAAAAGCTTCAAATAGATCCCATACCTTGTTCTTGTAGGCTTTAAGAATGTTGCTTGATAACACACTTTTTTGTGACCTGATTTACTATCAATTCTGAGTCTCCATATATCTGTAGTTGTTTAACCCCTAGCTTCTCAACCTTTCTTAGGCCTAAATAAAGTGCTTCATATTCTACTGCATTATTTGTGCAACTCCATGTCAGTCTATAGGAGAAAAATTTCTCATCTCCAGTTGGTGAAATCAACACTATACCTGCTCCAACTCCATTTTTACATCTGGCACCATCAAAGAAGAGCTTCCAGATTTGATTTGTGGGGGAAACTTGCTTTGGTAGTTTAGAGGGCTCAACATTTTGAGATTTTGTGATTGAATAGGTTCCAATCCCTATTTCAATCATAGCATTAAAATATTTTAAAGAGAATTGATCTTCAGTTTGGAGCTCTTCTAGAACTTCTTCCATCAGATCTAATCCCTCTATTTCTTCAATAATCATACTTACACTATTGGTTTGTTTGCCATCTTCTTCAATTTTCTCAATGTGAAAGGAAGAAGGTTTCTCATTGAAGATATTAATCCTTCTACCTTTGAATGGGATCTCCATGTGTGAGTAATCAAGGGATAGATACCCTCCTATCTTAGCTATGAATTCTCTTGATAGGCACATTTCGAAGTAGGGTTCTAAGTCCACCACAACCACCTCTTGTATAACTATAATATGGGGTATTTTGTTCAATACTATTGGAATATCCTTAATCACTCCCACAATCTTGACTGGGGTGCCATCCAACTATAGAACTCCTAGGCTACTTTTAGTATATTCCATTCCCATGATGTCACACACAGCCTTAGGCATTACAATGGTTGTTGCTCCTGAATCTATCATACAATTATGTACTACCCATCCTTCCATTTGAAGAGATTTCTTACCTGGTGGATGTTATGATTCAACTAAGGATGGGGCTTACTTTTATTTTTGATTGATTTCAAAGATTCTTGTAGTAAGTCAATCTACCTTGGAAGCAACAATGCATCATACATACTAGCCTTGGAAGGTGTCTTTCTTAATTCCTCCACTATGTTATAAATAGGTGCATCAGGTTACCTCTCCTTTTCTTTTGTAGGTGAGTCATATCTATTTCTATACCCTTGAGTTGCTTCTATCCTTTGATGCTTGGTTAAGGAAGGGTATCTCAGTTTATCCCTTGCTTGATCCTGAGTCTCAATTTCTTTCTATGCAACCTCATTCCTAATTTCTGCTTCCTACCTCTGAACTGACTTTGGGAGTGTAGTATCTAAGGAGCTACCCTTTTTAGCTTGGGTCTTTGCTCTAGAAGGTACTTTCAGAGGGTTAAGTTCATTGGGATCAACTTGGAGAGGTTTCTTCCCTGACCTAGTCAGAACTACAACCTGCTCCACTGATGGCATCATGAAGTTATGGTTTATTTCCCTTATCATATTAACCTATCCCTTCATAGTTCTTTTTACTTTCTCGATAGCCACCTTCTGCACATGATGTTGGTGAATCATGCATGAAATTTCTCCATGTGGATCATTACATGTGGAACACCAATAATCAGCTTCAGTCAAGGATGTAGATGGTTCATCCTCTTGATTTGCATATATTGTACCTGACCTCTCTGGGTACTTGCTGGTTGAAGCAGATTGGTCTTTTGAGACTTGTGGAAACCTCCTTGGTTGAAAAGTCCTCTCAACTTCCTACCTCTTCATTGAGGTGATTTCATTTGTTAAATTCTTCATGGTTGTCTGTATTTCTAGGAGGACTGCAAGTTGAGGATCAGGGGTAGGTAAAGTAGGCAATGTAGGTATTGGAGGTAGAGCTGGAAGTACAAGAGGGGCCTGTATCTTCTAGGACAATTTGGAAGATTCCACCATGGGAACAATAGTAGGATAAGTTATTCCTGTACTGGGGACTTGAGGAAAATCTGGAAATATAGGCATTATCATTTTAGGTGGTAACCTCCCAATAGCTATAAGGTCCTTTTCTACCTTGAGGGCTTCTTGAAAGATCTCTAGGAAGGTGAACACCTGAGACTACCTTATTGCCATGCCTAAGTCTGAGTTGAAGGCTCTTAGATAGTAATACATTGCTTGCTCATTTGTAGGCCTGAGGCCATCAGGAACCCTCTTCCAGGTGTGACTGAACCTGATATTGAAATCAACTATTTCTTCCTAAGGATGCTTTTGGATAATAATAAATTATGTAAGCAGGGAGAAAGGGTCTTCTTGCTCGTTGAATGCTTCTATGAGTTTACCAGCAAGGCCTACCCATGTGGTTATGGTTTGATCAGGGATAGTTCTGTACCAGTATTGCATTTTCCCTCTCAATGATATAACCAATAACCTAATCATTACATTTTCTTTTGTTATATTATGTATAGCTGCTAGTGATGCCACATCCTGGCAATGTTCATAAGCAGTCTTGCCTGTACCATCATAAGTGGGTAGTGCCTTCAATGCTTGTTGGAGGAATAGGATTTTGAATGGCTAGATTCAAAGGACCTACATGATTCCATGTTGGGTAGGGTTGGATATTCTGATTAGTGGCCATTATTGCTACTATGCTAACCAAAGTTATAGGAGTAGGATTGGCTATGCTAGAAGATCCACTGGTAGTTGTGCTAGGAGGAATTGTAGGGGTAGGATTTGTAGTATTGATTGATCCTATGGTGATGGTAGAGGAAGACACTGGTCTAGAGGTTAGAACAGGGTTTGTCCTAAGACTACCAAGATGCAGTTCCAAGAACTCAATAGGCTCTTCTAATTTTTTTGCTTTTGATCTAGTTTTCATATATTTTGATATTCAACCAATAAATGGATAAAAATATTTTTCTGGATTTGGTCTTTTGAACGGAGTCGCTAGGTGATTTAGATTTAAATAAAGCAAAGATAAACACCAAATCTCTACAATGTGTGGGTAGTGGGATTTGGTCCCATCGGGCGTGCCAAAAACTATTGGTCCAAAATCTACCTATGGTTAATTATTGCACCCAAGACATGGCCAACATTGAAATACTAGACAAGTTGCAGAGCTTCGCTGGTTCAATCTCCAGAGAAGGCTGGTTCCTATGAGGTTCTAACTTGCTAAAACTAATATGGGGGGAGTAAAGAGTGCTAAAAGAGATGTAAATATAGCTAATGCTAGAACTTGATGTGGTACAGATTAGACAACAACAAGAAGATGAACAAAGAGCATGAATAGAACAACCTTCAAAACCTCCTAACAGACCAACCAATTTTACCATATGCAGACTAATCTTAAATCAATAACTAGATCCACAAATTACTAACTCCAGAACTATTGAATAAACATATGCAAGAATCCAAAAAATAGAATTAATGCCATGCATCTTCAAATAGCTAAATAGAAGAATTCATCCATTCATACATACATTTGACTACAAAATGTTGAACCAGAGGCCAAAAAGATATTTCTTATTGTATTTCTCCTTCAAAAGTCTTTATACATTCAACTTGTAAATGCCTAAGAGCTGACCCTTTCACAAGAGTCTGCTACTCTTATTTATAATACCTCTATGGTTCAAAAATACAAAATATAAAAATAGTTATATTCAAAAACTATTACAACAGCATGCTAGATGGCCAGTCTAGTAAAACATCATGCAACACCGTTGGCCCAAAATGGAATAGAATGTTTGATTTCCAACTGCAAGCTAACACTCCATGCATGTGAATAGGTAGTGGAGGTGAACTCAGAATCTGGTCCATCCTTCATTCTTCAGGATCGCTTGCCATCATTGATTTTATAACAACATCAGACTGGAACCACTCATAGAAATTATGTTCATAGTAACTTCATGGCAGTCGCGATAGAGGAACATGTCGTGAAATCGCATCACTTTCCTATCTTTGGGCTCTTCTTGCTCATGTGATAGTGAAAAATAAACTGGTCATGATATCATGACTCTCCTACTACTTGGGAGTCTTTCTACCTCCTATAGTCGCGACACTAGGGGTATGTCGCAATATCACCGCGTCACTTCATATTTCTCCATTTAGAACCTTTGTGATGGTGAAACTAGAACAAGTCATGATTTTGCGATGTCTCTTTACTTTTGGACCTTTTTGGGCCTTAGAGACCATGAAACATTGATGAGTCATGACATCGCGCCAATTTTTTGCCTTAGGTACTTTCAACTCTTCGTGGTCATGATAGAGGGACAAGTCATGATTTTGTGATGTCTTGTTGCTCTTAACCTTCTAGCACCTTAGCAACCGTGATATCAATGCAAGTCATGATTTCATAATACTTTTAGAACATGAGGTCTTTCGAGCTGTTTTGGTCATGATATCAAGATGGGTCATGAGTTTGTGCCTATCTTCTCTACTTCAAAATTTTTAGAGGTTCATCGCCTTATTTCTCCCGAATGTAGTCATTTTGAACAAGAGGCCAATGTGGGGCTTTCATGCACCATGAAAAATAAATTTTTACATATTTATATCCTCTCAACTAGTAAAGTGGATGCAAGTGGTATCAATCAAGCAAATAAGATAAGCTAAAGTGGTAAACCAAGATTAGATCATAGTAGTAAATCAGATTTCTCCAAGTGGAAGGTCAGGATTGGCACTTAAAACCCTAATGTTTGAGCATATAATTTTTATTTTATTTTTTGGGGTTCATTAGGGCAAACCTTATGGAGGCTATAACTTTTGCATATGGAAGAATTTTGAGCCCTTTAAAGTTTTTGAGTTTTATGCATTGATGGCATTAGTTCATGGACTTGCTATAGTGTTAGGGGTCAAATTGTGTAAGATAGGACACAAAGCCCTAGTTACTCATCTTAATGGGTCAAAATACAATGTTTGGTGAACTTAGATTATTGACCTGCTACAAAGTAAGAACATATGGTGCATATTTCAAGAGGAAAAACAACTATTATTGAAGATGAAACTCACCATAAAAAAGTAGAAGGGGCTCTAGCTCTATTTTTCTTGCTCTTAAACTAGAGTTGCTTTTTATCATCAAAGAGGAGAGTGACCCTATCAAGGTATGGTCAAAACTACATGAAATTTTTGGAAAGGTTAATACTATTGAAATAAGTCACTTAGAATTTAAGATTTCTTCTTTTAAATTGGTTGAGTTTGATAACATTGAGGACTATATTACAAGATTCCATGCTTTGAGAGAAAATATTGCATCTTTTATAGGAAAAAATAAAGATGATATAAAATGCATAAATAATATCCTTGCTAATATCTCCCCCTCATTTTATATGTTGAACCTGAAGTTTCATATGATTCCTATATTCTTAGAATCCTAGAAGACTCTTACTCTTGATCAACTTTTTTCTCTCCTAGTTCACTTTTAGGTGGAAATGTAAAATTATGGTGGGACTCCACAAATATAGGCTCATGAAAAGGAATTCAAATATAAGGAGGTTAAGACCTCAGGGCTCAAGGTCTAGGATAAGTATTCAAATAATTCAAAGACCACTTTGTGGATATTGTAAGAGGGAGGGACATCTAATGAATAATTGCTTACTAAATCTATAAAGGATTAAAGTTGAGTTCTTGAAGTTATTGATAAGGGATATTCAGAAGGATCTAACTCAACTACAAAGACCTACTAGAGCATCCATTATGGGAGGTAAAGATATAAGTATCACTAATGTCTTCTATCCTTGGTCCATCAGTCTAGATTATGGGGGTGTTGAAATTTTAATATGATTCATGGACAAGAGTCGATATTATGGGATGTATTGGTGAGGCCTAAGAGGATTTCATTGTACAATGTATTAATTATGTAAGACCTATAGATCATGGTTAACCCTGCTATGGTTAAACCCCATTTATGACTTGTAATAAACCTAAATACCTTTTTTATATCAACTTAGATTAAACTTTATGATGTAATTGGGGTTTTGGTATTGCTATAAATACTCTCACACTCCTCATTTTATCATCAGAGTTTTGTATAGTATTTTTTTTAGTTGAATAACAAGGGATTGTACTCAGGTTCCCACCCTTGAAAAATTACAACTCTCTTCTTTAGAGTTTAAGAGTTTACAATTAGATACACTTCTCATCTCTATTGAGATGCTATAGCTAGAAACCTACATAATTTTACATACAATTTTTGAATTCTTGATTTTTATTTTCTAGACATTATCAATTTTATGTATGAATATACATATTCTAGAATTAAAAATCCTTCTTGAAATTTTCTATAGCAACCTTCACAATACCAAAACTTCACCTCTACTATTTATGCATTGCATCTTAGTAGAGTAATATTTTCAAAATATTGCACTATCATAGTCCGCTTTACCAAATATGGATTGCTAGTTTCCTTTCTGAAACACAAGTGCAACCACAAAAATTATAATAAATAGTTTATATAAAAATACATTAATATTATAAAATAAAGCAGATATTACCAATGGAAAATATTAAATTAATTTTGAATCATTATTTGATTTAGGTAATCAACATTTTCTTATCAGCTTCAGCTAAACTTACTACTTTCTTTAATGATGGAAACGAAAATTTAATTTCATGATCCTCAATAAAAAACCCTCTATTGGCTAGCCTATTTGGACATTTGTTACCTTCCATTAAAGTATTTGTAAACCTGCTTTCTTCAAACTCTTTAGCAAGATCTTGAATTTCCATAATTATCTCTTGTATGTTCCATGGAGCCTTTGCTTTCTTCAAAATTGCATTTATTACTATGAAAGAAATACCTTCCATCCATACTATGTTCCATTTTATTTGTTTACATATTTTTAACCCTTCTAAAGCCACCCAAGCTTCAACTTCATTATTTGTCTTAAATCCACTATTGAAAGTGTAATGAGATAAAATCTCTCTTCTATTATTTCTAATTATTCCTCCTCCTCCTATTGATCCTAGATTTACTTTAGATGCTAGAGTGTTGTATAATATTATCTATGGAAATAGTGATTATTTACGATGCTTACGAGTGCCCCCAAATCTCTTTAGTCCTTATTTTGCTTCTATTTATTTCTAGAAAATATTGTGAATTTTAACATAAGGGTCTTAGAGATGCATAAATGACATTTTTTTAATAGAGAGATAACTCAATACAAGGTCCAATGGGACCAATGCATTGAGGACAATACCACATGGGAGGATGACAAATAATTTCAAAGAAATTTTTCTCGTTTATTTGCATAGACGTGTCTTCTTTTTCTTCTAAAACATTAATGATAGTATATGAAACTAAATTTTTGTTTGACAACCATTACTTGGATTGAAATTGGATTTCTTTTTTACTCCTATCTATTAGATTATAATATTATCATTTGACATATATGTATTAGATTGAGATATTATTATTAACAATATATGAAACTGAATTTCTATTTGCCAATAATATGTGTTTGATTTTGATAGTTTATGATTTTACAAGTTGTATAGTAATTGTATCATGTTTTGATATATATTGAAATATCATAAAGACAACATTTTAGAGGGGAAGGATGTCACAACATAGCATTTTAAAAATATTTTATGATAATTTAAATTTATCATAAAATTATGTCTTAAAATTAATGACATGGAATTTTATGTCAATTAATTATGAATGTTGATGTTGAGTTAGTAAATTATCTTTTTAATACATATGCGATTTTATTTAACTACAACCATGAATCAATTCTAACTACAAATTTAGTTGGAGTGTTTGGCAAGGGCTACCCTCAATTGAAATAGAAGGAAGGACATCATCAAGAAGAGATCTTTAGATGTCAATCAATAACATGATAAAAAATGGAACTCGTACACACGCTACTATTAAATTATATTTTTTATAATTTGTTATATGGGATTGAAATGTTCCCCTCTCCTATTATATCATAACCACATAATAGTTTTTTAATAACTTAGCTAATAATCATGTATTGCTTGGCAAGATTTAAATTTAAGTTGCCTCCTACCTAGGTGTTTTAGGTGAGTTGGGGAGGAGAGGGCAATCCTCCAAGGGAGGTCCCAGGTTCAAATCTCCACCCTACCAAAAAGCTGAATTGTGTATCCAAAATCCAATTGATAATGTTAGTGCGGACAGGGTCGGGTGTGACCCCTGGGTGACTTTGACGGTGTAGAACCCCCTGTTCGTGGTCTCTCAGACAAAGGCATCTTCGAAAGGGGTTTTTCGCTTAAAAAAAAAAAAAAAATTAAGTTGCCTCCTTAAAATTTGAGGAATTTAACTAGTTGAGCTAGTGCCATTTGATACTATTATATTGTATTTTGCATATTAGGTATTTCTATTTAGAATTAAATGGAATATGTTGCACTAAATGATTGCCTAAAATTAATCCTCATAGAGTCATGAAAGATAAATGCTATGTTGTATAAAATAGTGTTTGGTTTTCAAAATTTTAAGAGAATTATTCCTTTGGGTAGATGTAACACCCCTCCTTGGAAGGACTTATTTTGGGACAATGAATTATGTATGGTGTATGGAAATTTAATGCATAGCCTCATTTTATTATGTCAGTAATAATGATGGTACTTTATGGTTTATTTCAATTCTTGGAATCTGGTACTGCTGATGCATTTGTGATTGTAGGATCAGGTACTCTCATCGATGGATTGAACAGGTATAACCATCGAGTTGAGAGAAAATTTGGGGATATGATGGTTGATGACTTGTTCATCGACAACTTCAAGGTAAAGTATACCCTTCATGTAGTCTCATTGCATTTTACTTACTTTTTGAATATACCGTTGGGCCATGAGCTTGCTTGGCAAAGGAGTCATTCTTAGTAGGTAGGGGATAACATATGGTTATCTTAAAAATCCACCTACTCAAGAATAAAACAATGAGGTGTATTATGGTCTTGGTTAGAGCTTTGCATTGTTTGAAGCATGAGATCAATTAATGAGTATTATTGTGAATAGTTTTATTTACATTTAAAGAAAAATATTAATTACTAAGGTTAATAATTGATATTAACCCTTAGTATTAACTAATTAAGCCAGTGATGTAATTAGTGCATAAACCAACAATAATAATCTTGATATATATCTAAGGATAGTAAAAACTCTTTTTATCAATGAAAATGCCATAAGTAGTGGCACTTTTAATGAAGAATGGTGGCAATATTTCCAATGTTCTTGTAAATGCTCCTACATTACTTTTGCCTTCCGAGAAGCTGCACCCTAGCCTATTTGAAAAGGGGGGTGATGAGCTTCTGAAAGAAGGTTGGAGAAAAGTAAAAATTGGTTGGGGAAGGAGGGATAATTGCAGTACATACAAGAGCAAGAGGACATTGATTAGCTTGAAATTCAAGTAGATTTGTTGCTTTGTATGTTTTATTGCTTACTATATTTGGTGGCATCTTAGTTTATATGTTTTTGCTATACATCTTGCTTGTGGGTGAATATTCTTTTGAAATC
This sequence comes from Wollemia nobilis, assembly GCA_028583015.1. Taxonomy (NCBI): domain Eukaryota; kingdom Viridiplantae; phylum Streptophyta; class Pinopsida; order Araucariales; family Araucariaceae; genus Wollemia; species Wollemia nobilis. The sequence continues at coordinate 22,020,324 of JAQPPZ010000521.1, forward strand.
TGTTTAATGGTTCTGTAGGCCTATGCATCACTTGGTTTCTGTAGTGCCAATCATGTTCTAATTTATCCTTGTGCATGCTTAGATTTGTTAGACTCTTTTTTCTTTAGTCTGCATTTTGCCTTACCTTTTGTGTTGGAGTTGGCTAGGTGTTCTAAAGGAAAACTGTAGAAAGTGTAGGCTTAGTGCCTTTCTAGCTCTCTAAAGTTTGTTAGGGGCCTTGGTTGCTTTAGGACTTGTTGTACTATGTAGAACATCTCTCCTATTCGAGTAGTCTAAGATTTTTTACCTCAAAATGTATTTTAGTCATCCCCAACTGTGTGCTAGAGTAATGCTTTCTTGGTGCTTGAATGGGTTTTATTTGAGCACTTGTACCTAGAATTCTTTGGCTATATTCATGTTGATTGGTGTTCTATTTGTGTTTCATCTTTGCTTAGATATTGGGTGGGCTTGTTTGGGTTAGCTTCATAATCAAGATGTAGGTTGTTAGACGTAGCTAATCATAGATTTATGAATATACCATTTAGTGGGAAGTAGAAGTATGATCCTTCCTTAATGGTAAAAATAATATTAATGAATGCATTAGTAAAAGAGCATTATGTGTTCAATTTTTCTTTAATTAGATGCATTAGTAAAAGAGCATTATGTGTTCAATTTTGCTTTAATGAATGCATTAGTAAAAGAGCATTATGTGTTCAATTTTGCTTTAATTAGATGCATTAGTAAAAGAGCAATAGGTGTTCAATTCTCTTTTTATGAATGTATTAGAAAATACATTATGTGTTTGATTCTTCTTTTTAAAGGAATGCATTTGTGAAAGAGTCTTATTATGTTTCTATTCTTTCTTCTAAGAGTGCATTAATGAAAGAATACTAAAATATTTCTATTTTTCTCTTTAAGAGAATGCATTAGTGAAATGATAGGATTATGTTATCTATCTTCTCTAAAAGATAAATATGAATACCCTTTAGTCTTATTTAATGTTGGAAAGAATATGATTATAGAGAGGTTTAATCACTTTCTATCTTGTTGAATGCAATAGTAGTTAAAGCTTGTGCTAGTAATCTTATGCTAAGATGGTATTCTTGCTTTCATAAGAATTTAGATTATGGATGAATATTTTGGGATGAATATTTGCTAAAAGGTGGGAATGATTATAATGGTTTCTTGAGACTTGAGTAGTTAAGGGAACCATTATTGAGAGAAGTATGGGATTCTCTCCTAGAGTGTTGAATGAAATTTTTGTATATCTTTATCTTAAAGTAAATAATGGTTTCCTAAGACTTGAGTAGGTAGGGGACCATTATTGAGAGAAGTATGGGATTCTCTCCTTGTTGTGTGGTTATCAATGTTTTTATGCATGGTGGCTTGCATCATTTAGAAGCATGATTGAATGCATTGCATATGGAGCTATCCTGATCCCTAAGTAAATCTCAAGCTCATGAGTAACCCCTTTCTTGAAGAAGACCATGGTAGAAGGTGGCATAGAGATCCCTTAGTTGGATGGCTTTAGTTTGGATTTGTTTATGCATTGTTTAGATGAAGCTTGTAAATTTAGTCGAGTGTGTAATGATATGTAAGACAATAAGAGCTTGAATGTTGTACAAATATATGGATTGGTTTATTTATCTTTTATCTTATATTTGAAAAGATAAATATTATCTTCTTTGATGTGATGTTATGACAATATTTAGATCTTGTGATGGATAGCAATGTAATGATATGTTTGCAATATATATATCTTGTGATGTATAACAATGTAATTATGTGATGTTATTGCAATCTTTAGATCTTGTAGTGGATGACATTGTAATTATTCACACTTATAGAATATTATATTTCTTTTTACATTGCTTTATGATAGCTTGGATCAATAAATCATGGCTTTGATTGGATTAAATGCTATATTTAACTTATGTTATTGCAAGTTATGTTGTATCATCCTTTTATTTTCTATGCTCCATGATATGTTATAAATAATGCATGTGATAAATTCAGTTAATGCTTTGATTCTAGAGAGAATGGTTTATCTTGGGTTGGATTTAGAATCACTTGTAGGACCCAAGTCAAAAATCCTAATCTTGGAAGAATTTACGATGATGCAATAAGTACGTAAAGGTGAGTCCTAGAAGGAGTTGCAAGAATGCAATAGTTAAGAACTTGTGAAATATAGGAGTTGTGTCAATGCAATAACCATATCCTTATGAGTCAAAGTACTTTTGATCATAAAGGATCATGTGTTCTACAATCAAGAAGTCATAAGAGTCATTCATAAGACAACAGTAGTGGTTCCTTGAACATGGAGGATTGGGAATCATGTTTGTTACTAGTTGAGGGGTAATGACCTTAGTTAGCCCATGAAGGTGAGGTAACTAAGAACCAAGGCTTACACTTGATTAACCACCCTAGATGGACTTAGGATAAGGTTAGGGAATGTGCATACCCCTTTAAGTGTATGGGTCTTAAAGGATAATCCCAACACTATGGTCACATTATCCTATACTAAGAGAGTATAGGAAATGTGGGAGGACCACTTTTGGAATCCTTCTAAATAATGAGGTTTAGAAAGGTGAACCCCATAAACTACGGAAAATTGTCCACTTTTGTCCACTGAGTGTCATCTACAGTAACATTGAACTCAAATGTGGTAAAGCCTTGAGTATGCTAAAAATAAAATATATTAGGATCTCCTTGTGAACCTTATTTAATTTTTTTATCTCTCTAATGGGTTGGTATTTTTGGATTGTTACAATAGAGCATCCATGAAATTAATGAGGTTTTTAATAATTCAAATGTGTTACTTCTCAGATAACTAATATATTCTAATGTCCAAGTGCCATGAACCACCATGATAGATTTTCAAATTGATAATGAGGGGTCATTTTATTTTTTAGCACTTAAGCCGCCTTGTGGATTTTATTGTAAGAGGGAAAGGAGAGAAAACATTGGAGGACCCCCTCATGGAAATAAAACTTGATTACTATGCTTTTCATATAGATTGATAGGAAATTGATATTCTGAGCATGTAAAACCTTTTCTCCCTAATATAAAACTCAATCATTTTTTGAAATGAGTAAATTCTCCATGCAACTTGTAATTGATAGGGAGGAATGGCAGTAGGGCAATGAGCTAGTGTGGTGTGAAGCAAAAAATAGTTATATACAATTGATGCAAACTCTAATTTTGGTTGTTATGAAACTTTCCTATTTTGAGATGGTTTACTAATTGGAAAAATCACCATTTTTGGAATTGGAAGAGTTTGAAAAACCTTGTCCTAGTCATGAGAAAGGACATTAGGCATGTGTGCCCTTGTCTTGGAGGAGTCTAGTTGCAAAACCATAAAAAAAGAGATACAAGGATCTAAAAGGGGGTATTTTTAGAGGGTTTTATGTTATAAATTATGTATACTCAATATTTGTATGATAAATTCATGTCAAGTACTATTAGAATTTATTTCTTGTTTGACCTTATATATGTATATGTGTGTGTAATATTTCTCTCTAGTAATTTGTGTTTTGTTTCAAAGGTATTTCAAATGTGTTAAAAAATTATAATAGGGAGAGAATTTTGGTATTTCAAGTTATGAGTCTTCAAATTTGAAAATAGGAAATCAATGATGCTTGATTTGTGAATCTAGAGGTTGGAATTTTATTTGACATTTTAGCTAGATTGTGTGGGCCAAAATCGGCCACATCTCTACTTATGACTAAGTATGAAGAAGAAATGCAAAAGTGCTAGAAATTTACCAAAATATAGAAGTGCTATATTCAGCTAAAAAATAAGAAGTTGAGTGAACCATGAATCTTTACCACCTTTGTATTCATCATGCAAGTCTGAAAGGTGTTTAAAACAGAAAAAGCATTGCAAAAAAGTAAGAACAAAGAAGCACTGGAAAGGGGTCAAATTGAAGGAGTGCAATCCACGCTTTCTTGACTATTTGTATTTGCACCATAAATATGAATAGTTGAAATAGAAAAGCACTAGAAATAGGTCAAAAGTAAGAAGTCGAGTGAGTCACAATCGAGTGAGTCACAATTTTTAGCCGCCTTTGTATTAAGTGAGCAAACGAGAAAGTGCTAAAAGATGCCTGAAAGAGAGAAGCACTAGAAAAAAAGTAAATCAAATATAGAATAATTGTGCTTTATTTTTTATTTGTAAACCACTGTGTAAAACCGAAAAGTGCCAAAAGTTGGTCAAAACAGAGTAGCACTAAAAAGCATCCAGAATAGAGAAGCTCTAAAAATTGCCCAAATTAGAGAAAGTTTGGTGAGCAGAATTTTTTTGTCTACTTTGTATTCAACACATAAATCTAAAAAGTGTGAGAGAATACGAACCTAAGATACTCAAAAGGGGCACAAAGATGCATTTCTTATACCCCTTTGTTAATAGCACGTAAAACATAAAAGCGTTGGAGAATAGTAAATTGCTAGAAGAGGGAGAAATAAAGAACTGACTAAAGGGTGAAGAACCTTCATCTTCACTATTACTACGTAAATATGAAATGGTGCTACATGTGGTCAACCAAAGTCATCCTATTATCAAATATACAGTGGATATTAAGCCCGTGTCTTCCATGCAGATTTTTAACAAATTTTTGCATGCATAATTCAGAGAATAGGGGAAGTTAAAATTCGACATCATAGAGGCCAAATAAAGTGATTATAGTCTAGAACCTCCCATAACCTCCATATGAACTATATTCAGTTGTAGATCAGTGGATGAGAATGGATTACAAGAACCACTGGTGGTGATGATTATCTTGACCCAAATATGGTTGTAATAGATCAAGAAGACGTAGTTGGAGAGCACCATGAATGACAAAGTGGTCAAGAAGATCAAGAAAATCAAAATCCCTGTAATTCTTGAAAAAGAATATTCATTGTAAAATCTATAAATAAATGCAGTGACCTCCTTTCAAAAGGTTAACTTTGAAGTGTTTACTTGCACTGTTGTGTATATTCTCTATAAAATTGATGAATGAAGCATTCATTACAAAGGATTTTTACCTTGAACTTGCACCTGTGTTGAATGGTTGATATAATTATTTGAAATTATCTCTCCCTTTACTGCTATGGTTAGTCTATTCTATTAAATTGAATAACTAACTTAGAGTAAATTGAGATAATTGGTTCTGTATAGAGAATTCTATTTTTTTTAGTCAAGGCATTGATCTTATTCTGTTAATTTGGATAATTAATGCTTTGAATGTTTGGAATAATTCTGTGAGTGTGCAAAAGACCATTGATACTGTAACTATAGAGTTTTGAATGTTGTTAGTCCTAAATGTTGCTTTTGAAATCTAATTTGTCAGGAATGCTTTGTGGATGTCTATGTTGTTAGATTCATCCGTCCATTATTTTTTCATACATTTCTAAACCTACCATTTCTATCCCTAAAATATTACTATTTGATCTAAATAGAGTCAACATCTATTAAGTTGACAAGGTATACCAACCTTTTTTGGAGGTTGAATCAAAGAAATTTTATTCTTCCAATGTTTATTCTGGGCTATGATTAGTGGGTGCTCACCTTTAAATTATTCAAGATGATGATCATAGTTCTAGTGTTGTCTAGATGACAAACTGGACTACAACAATTTTTGGTATGCCCAATGGGATAGACTCCACTATATATATCTTTTATATTTTACCCTGAGGAATCAAGAGAATTGTTTTGACCTCATGTACAAAGAGAGTAAATTCACTTGCTTACCTTAGTCCTAACCCTTATAATTTCATGCTTACTAGAAGTACATCTAAGAAATATGATCAACCTACCAATTTCTATGAACTATCCTTTAAATATAGGTATCTGAGATATCCTTCTTCTAAAACTTCTACTAAAGAATCTCAAACATCATCCTCTACTTCATATTATTCTGGTACCAAAGCCAACATGGTCAAAGAACGAGATGAAGTCCAATATAATGATCCTAATTGTTATGCTCCAACTCCACTATCTTTTCAAGCTTCACATGATATTACTCAAGCCACTATCAAAGCCATACCTACCTATGATGGTACATGGAGAAAGGTGTATGAAAATTGCGAAGATGTGGTCTCAATGTTAGCCATTCATAACATCAAGTATGAAGATGTCATTGTAAAGTTGTTAGTTCTTTCCTTCAAGGGTAAAATCTTACATTGATTCATATGCGTAGAAAATGGTTCCATCAAAAGTTGGGCTGACTTAGCAGGTCCTTTTGTAGAAGAGTTTAATGAGTCTACAGATCTATTCTTACTCTTAACTCAATTTACAGTCATCCAAAGACATCCTCAAGAATCAATTTTTGATTTCAATCTCAGGTTTAGTAGAACTTGGAAAAGTATCCCTAATGAATTTAGACCAACTTATCCCCTAGCTTACAAATATTATATCATAGCTTTAGGATAAAATATTGGCTTACAAACCTAACAATATGGAATCACCACATTCCCCAATGTTTATCAAATAGTGGTTCATGCTAAATATATCTTGATTTAAGTGGGAAAAATACTTTCCAAACATGTTACTCCATACACTCCCAAAATTACACAACAACATTTAGCCTCATCCTTTCCTACCATGAATCCTGCTCCACTTGCAACTCATCTTCCTATAATAAATCCACCCCCTAAATTACCCATTGTTGTACCTTTACCTCCTCTTCTATCTCAACCATATTAGGAGTCTTTAATTCTTATTGATATTTATAAATCTTTTTCTGGATCCTTGAAGCTCTTCGCTGGTAGGGTTGGAGGCTGTATTTGGGTTTTGATTGCATTTTTTTGGTTTGGGCAGGAATTTTTTCTTAATTCCTGCAGTTCAGTGCCTCGAGGATAATTTTTTTGGGGTTCCCTAAAACCCTCTCATCTCTCCCATGGTTAGGGTTCTACATCTATTGCTTCCTCTATTTCCTTTGGTTATTAAGTAGTTTTCCTCATTGCAAGGGGATTTCATGGCCTACGAAGATCCTTAGTTTGCTGTTCCACTTTCTAGGCCTATGTGGGATGTGGTTCGGTTTCAATTATATTGTTTCTTTTGGTATACATGATGGTTTACTATCCTCCCTTGGGTGGAATCATCCTTTTTTGGTAGATTCTTTGCTCCATCCTATCATTAAGGGTGGTTTTTTGGTGTTTCCTTATTGATTTCTAGTTTTTCTCTTGCATGGGATTGTATGTTCTTGTTATTCCTCTTCTTTGGAAGGGTCTCTTTTTTATCACTTTTGGGATTGTTTCATTTTTTGTGGTTTGGCAGGAGCACCATGTCTTTAATTTTTTTGCTTTTTGGTTCTGCACCTAGGCAGGAGTTTTTTCATTTTGCTTGTAAGGGCAGGAGTTTCAAAACTCAAATTTTTTGCCTTCTCCTTTTCTTGCTTGGTGGGATTTTAATGTGTATAGTTGGATGTAACTTTTATGCTTTCCCACTTTGGGCATCCTGTCTTGCATCCTGTATCTTATTTTCTGTCCTAAATCCTGATTCTGGTCCTGGATCCTGTCCTTAGGTCCATCCTTGGGTATTTCTTGTTGGTTATCTTGTGGCCTTGCTTGAAGTCTTATGAATTATTGTAATCAGGTTTTGGGTCTTTTGATAAAAATCCACTTTAATTTAAACTACCAAAAAAAAAAATATTCAAAACTCTTTAAAAACTATTAGCAACAAGGTCAATGCTATAGAAAAGAGAGAGATTGAAAGATCTCAACAAAGGAGATTTCCCTACATCAATAAAGATCAAAAGCCTAGTTCAAGCAACAATGTAGGACCAAGGGTCAACACTAATCAAGAAGAATATGATTCAAGTCCTGAAATAGCTCTAGTTAATATTTGGTGCTTGGTCTGCAATGATCCACATGATCCTGATTCTTGTTACATGTATCAACATCATATCCAACAAGCTATGGAGAAAGGTAGAAAGGAATTAGAAAGGAAGAGTTAATATGTTATGGTAGTGTGAGCAAGAAGTGGATGAGCCTAGCTCCTCTAAACCAGAACCTATCATAGTATTGACTAGATCTGGAAAGAAACCAATACAAGTTGATCCATAAAAATTGGGATCATTTTAGATCCCTTATCAAAATAAGAAGGATCACCCTTTGCCAAACAAGGATAGATTCCCTATTCCTCAGGCTACCACAAAAATAGAGTTGGTACCTCAGGGGTAAGAGAAAAGTAAAAATGCACCAAAGCAAAGCTACAAGGATAAAGAACAATTAGGTTCTAAAGAGGAAGTGAGAGAGAAGTTGTAGTTCCCTTCTATTACTAAAAGATAGAGAATCAAAGTTACACAATAGTATAGGAGGATATTTGGAGAAATGGACAAAAAGGAAGAGAGAAATCCTTTAGAGAAGCCCGAATTTAATATTGTAGAGGAGCTTAAAAGGATTCCATCTAGAGCAAGTCTCTATGATACTCTTTTCCTCCCTAGTCAGATTGATTTATTAAAAGCATCTCTTAACAAGAAATCCCAAGGGAAAGAGATGGCCACTATTCTTAACCAACCTCAAGATCAAGAAAAAATATCTCCTGCTACTCTAAAAAATAAACCTCCCCCATTCTATATTTCTTTAAGGATGGAGGGATGGATAGTCCATAATTGTATGATTGACTCTAGAGCATCTACTACTGTTATGCCTAAAGTTGTTTGTGATGAAATGGGGATGGAATATACCCACTCTTGTCAAGGAGTCTTGCAGCTAGATGGTACCCTAGTGAAGACTGTGGGAGTAGTGAAAGATGTGCTAATAAAATTGCATAGAGCTCCTGAGGTCACTATTGTGCAAGAAATCATAGTAGTAGATCTTGAGCCCTACTTTGGCCTATGTCTTTCTAGAGAATTCACTACCAAGTTGGGAGGATACATGTATTTGGACTACTATGGTATGATGATACCTTATAAAGGAAGGAGGATAAGACTGATTCCTAAAAATCCAATCACTTACCATATTGAGAAAATAGAAGAAGAGATGTACAATCACTCAGTTATGGAAGAGCCAGAACTAGTGGAACTCTTGGAGGATTTGGAAGTTGATGATCAACTACCTTTCCAAAATGCTCAAGATCTACTAGAAATAAGATTAGGGACATACAATATAACATCTGAAGTAGAGAAGAAAACTCTTGCAATTTCCAACCAATCATTGAGAGAGTCCAAAATTTGGATAATGTATTTTGATGGAGCAAGATGCAAAAATGGAGCTAGAGTAGGTGTAGTTTTGAAATCTCCATCCGAAGGAGTGAAAATTTTTTCTTTTAGACTTGCTTGGTCTTGCACAAATAATACCATAGAGTATGAAGCTCTCTACCTAGGATTAATGCAAGTAGAATAGATGGGCATCAAAATGTTAGACATTTATGGTGACTCAGAACTGATTGTCAATCAAGTCATAGAAAAGTATAGTAGTAAGCATCATTATCTGAAGGCTTACAGAAATAGAGTATGGGACCTGATGGAATCCTTTGATGCTTTAAATTTACATGTCATCCCTAGACAACAAAATTCTTTGGCAGATGCATTGGCTATTAAAGGAGCTAATTTCTCTCTTTCTATAGATTATGGATCTCCTAAAAATAGGAGAGTTAAACTAGTTTTTAGACCATCAGTGCCTGACAAGCAGATATACTGGTAGGTCTTTGAAAGTGATGAGCAGATTGTTGATTTTTTGATTAAGGAAGCAGATTGCACTTTTTCTCAGAGTGAGCTTGCTCAAGAAATTGATCAAAGGGAGATTATTCAGCTAAAAAAAACCACATACCCAAAGGTCTGATTACTCTAGAAAGCTTGTTGGATAATGAGGATGGAAAGAGATTAAAACAAATGAAATTCGATGATAAAATTTATAGAGAAATTGAAGTACAGAATGGAGGAAAGCTGAAGTTTAGCATTCAATGCACTATAGAAGAAGTTGAAAATTTTAAAACTTTCTGTCATAAGTATCGAGACATAATAGCTTGGAATTACGATGACTTGAAGGTATATGATAAAAATATAATTCAACATACTATTGAGTTAGTACCAGATGCTAAGCCATTCAGATAGAAATAGAGACCAGTGAATCCCAAGATTGAAGTGATCATGAGACAAGAATTGCTTAAGCTATTAAGAGCTAAGATAATTTACCCAATCAAACACTCAACTTGGGTGGCCAATCTAGTCCTAGTAAGAAAGAAGAATGGAGATATTCATCTCTGTGTAGACTTCAGGAATCTGAACCAAGCTTCTCTGAAATATCACTACCCCTTACCACAGATAGATCAGATTTTACAGATGGTAGTAGGGGTAGAGAGGTTCTCTTTACTAGATGGTTTCTCTGGGTACAACCAAATTTGGGTCAAAGATGAAGATCAACATAAGACCACATTTACAACAAAGTGGGGCACCTTTGCCTATCAAAGAATGCCATTTGGTCTATCAAATGTTGGTGCCACTTTTTAGAGGGCAATGGATTATGCTTTTGGTAAGCTTATCAATAAAATAATTTTGATATATTTAGATGATATGACTATATTTTCACATGAGAAACAAGATCATCTTTATCATTTAGAACAAGTTTTCTAGAAATGTAGAGAATTTGGCATATCACTAAATCCTAAGAAATCCATCTTTGTAGTCCATGAGGGAAAGTTGTTGGGACATGTAGTATCAAAATAGGGAATGTCCATTGACCCTGATAGGATAAAAGTAATATTGGCACTACCCCTTCCAATGAACAAAAAAGCTCTACAATCCTTCTTTGGGAAGATTAATTTTGTAAGGAAATTTATTTCATATTTTTCTCAGATTATCAAACCAATCTCAGAGTTACTAAAAAAGGATGTAGATTATAAGTGGACTGACAAAAGGAAGTAAGCATTTGAAATGATCAAATAGGCCATTGCCACAACTCCAGTCCTAGTCAACCCAAACTTTGATAGAGACTTCATTCTTTATGCCTATGGTGTTGAAGAGAGTTATGTTATTGTATTAACTCAAAAGGATGATCAGAACAATGAACACCCTATTTTATTTTGGAGTCAAACATTACATGAGTATCAAGTAAAATATAACTTCATAGAAAGATAAGTGTTTGTAGTCATGAAGTCCTTAAAGAAGTTTAGGCAATATCTAGCTCAGAGCAAAACACTGGTGTATGTAGTCCATCCTGATGTAAGAACATTCATCTTACAAGGAGAACTTGGTGAAAAGAGAGCAGGTTGGATTACAAAAATTCAAGAGTTTGACATTGAGATTCATCCCACCAAATTGGTAAGAGGGAGAGCGCTCTATCAAGAACTAGTAGCTAAAGCTAATCCAAAAGAAGAAGTAGTATGCCAAATCAAAGAGCTAGATCAAGAGAGTAACATTCTCCTAGAAGAAGCAGATTGGATAGATCAACTCACAAGTTACTTCCAGACTAGGATCTATCCCCAAAATCTTAATGCTTCACAAAGGAGAAGATATAGGCTTCAAGCCTTACATTATACAATGCTATCTAGAGAACTTTACAAAAAAACCTTGATGGTGTCCTCTTAAGATGCATAAGAGAAGATCAAAAGCACAAGATCTTGAAAGAATTCCATGATGGACTATCTAGAGGCCATTATTCAAGAAGATCTACCACACTTAAGATCATAAGAGTAAGGTATTTTTGGCCTACTATTTTTATTGATGCTTTTAAAATTGCTAGATCCTATGATAAATGCCAGAGATACACAGGTAAAAATAGAAACACTGCAATGCCTCTACAACCAATACAAGTTGAGCAACCATTTCAGCAGTGGGGCCTAGACTTTATGGGGGAAATCAATCCCAATTCTTTAGTAGGTCACAGATATATTTTGACCACCACAAATTATTTTACTAGATGGGTTGAGGCAATCCCTACCAAGAAATGTGATCAAGATGTAGTGCTTGAATTTCTTGAAACTCTGATCACCAGGTTTGGTATTCCTGAAGCTCTAGTAAGTGATAATGGTCCAACTTTTATAGGGGCCAAGTATATATATTTTGCTAGAAGATATGGCATTTACTTGAAGAATTCTTCCAATTACTACCCATAAGGAAATGGCTTAGCAGAATCAAGCAACAAAAATCTTCTCAGAATGCTTAAAAGATCTTTAGAAGACAATAAAAAATCTTGGCATTTATTGATAAACCAGGTACTATGGGTAGATTGAATCACCATGAAGAAATCTATAGGCACATCTCCTTACACTCTTGTATATGGAAAAGAAGTTGTGCTACCAATCCACCTAGAGTTGCCAGCTTTAAAGTACATCAATGATAATGATTCTGATAAAGGAGATCCTATAAATGAAAGACTACTTCAACTATTACATTTGGAAGAATAGAGAGATGAATCTTATAAGAAGTTCCAAAAGCACTTGTCACAGACAAAAGGTTGGTTTGACAAGAAGACCACATTCAAAAGGTTTAAAGTTGGTGACTTAGTTTTAAAATGGAATGTAGACAAGGCCAAGCCAGGTAAGCATGAGAAGTTTGACTCATTCTAGGAGGGTCCTTTCCAAATAGAATTAGTCAAACAAAAAAATGCTTTCCAACTCAAAGACCAAGAGGGAGAGGTGCTACCCATCTCGATGAATGGATATCATCTCAAGTTGTATATCAAGTAGCAAGCTACTTTCCATGTACTATATGTATCATATCATATAGATATTTTCATTTTTACACTTTATATTAGTAACAAGAGAGAAAAGATAAAATATGCTCCATAGTGGTAAGTATTATCATGAGCCACAATCTCCAAACCTACTCATAAATAAATTATGCTACATGGCTCATAGTAGTACCACCTCATTTCAAGACAAGAAAGGAAGTTTAGCTGCACAAATAGGAAAAGAGATACCCGAGGAAGATTGCACTCAATATATAAAAAATTAAAATAAACATGAGGTACTCCATTCAAAGTAGAGCTAGCACATTATTTTTTAAAGCCAAGCAAAAAGGTGCACACGTGTCAAATTGATGTCATCAACCTCAAAGATAATCCAATCATGAGAAATAAATGGTATCGACGTAGTTTTACATGTAGATGAACGTTGCAACCACCTCATTTAAATCACATGCTCTAAGGAGACTATATGTTCGATGCTACAAAGTAGAATTCACCCTTACTACGTAATTTGAATTTTAAGAGTTGTGCAAAAAAATAGAGAGTAATTTTCTACAGAATGACCAAGAGCACAAATTTTTCTCCTTAAGAAAGAATAATCCACTTCTGTTCTAGCAATGGCTTCATCATCTACTACTACGAAGAAAGCTACTACTGAGGAAATCCAAACGAATAGCCACTTCCAAGATAATGCAAGTAAAATTATTGATACTACCACCACCTACAAGGAGAAGTCCCAGATGAGGATAGAAGTAGAGCAAAGAGTTGCTAAGGGTATATCAACTTCAAGTCAAAGGGCAATAGTGGTAAGTTCATTACTATCCTTTTATATGTGTGATTCTATACACCCATACCCTAAGCTCATTCAAGAAATCACAAAGAATTATAATCCTGAGCATAAGATGTTATAGAGCATCAAAGGTAAAACCCTAATGCATATTAAGAGTGAATCTTTCAATAATGCTTTCACCCTAGGAGTAAAACTAGGCTCAAAATCCAAACCATTTTCCACAAGGTCTCAAGCGCAATATTATGTACTAAGCAAGCATGCTGAGGGGGGAGAAATTTCCTAAATTGGGTAGTAGGCCAGATAGATAGAAAATTGAGTGGTAGTACCCTACCATCAACCCCAATTAAGATAAATGAGTTTAAAGATGTAGAGATTTACTCTATGTTGGTCGTAATAGTTGGGTTACCCTATGATAGGCATGTATACAATTGGAAAATCACCATGACTCACTGCATTTCCAACCCCAAGAATTATGAATCCATTGGGATGAGCAATCACCCAATATTATTTAATTGGCCACAATACTTAGCATGCATGTCCCAAGAGCTCTTAATCAGAAAAAGAAAACAAGGAAGGAGCATATTTCAGGTACTATTCCCATTTAGCCTAGCTCTTCCTCTACTTCAATCATAGAGAATTACCATTTATCCTAATAAAAACAACAAGTCCTAATGGAACTGCTCTCACCATCTATTCATGGATGAATGCATTGAGCAAAATAGAATCTTATTACAATTTCAACAGAGAATTCCTAGGGCCTAGCTCTTAAGCTGATTTATGGGAAAATTCCTAGAATACCCCAATTGGTGGTTGATATTTTGAGAAAGAAAGGTGAAGAAGAAGGTGACTGGTACATTTTGACTAAAGGGATAATTATTCATGTATATGGTTTTACTAAGAAACCATTTGTCTTGCCTCACTATGTCATTGAGCGAATGTTCGCTTTAGAATACTATCATCAAAAATATTACATAAATCTCATATTTGGAATGGGCAAAGGTAGGAAGGGCACCTACACCTATCCCCTTAAGGTGAGTGATATCTCTGTTAGCAAAGGATAACATAAGAGCATCACCAAGTACATGCAAGAATTGGGGTTGGTAGAACTTCCCCACAGATGGAGATATGACCCAAAAAATAAATTTTCAGAGAAAATAAATGATCCAAAAGCTAAGACTCAAAGATTCAAAAGAACTCTTTGACCCCACATCAAGAAGTTTAGAAACAATAATGAAAAGTCAAAATTAGAGTGGGATGTCCAACATATGGAGGCATTGCCTCCTTGGAGAGATTTCTATGACCATGTCATGGATTATGATCCAAAAAGTGATCCGATGCATGTTTACATAGAGGATGATGTTAAAGATTTGATAAAGATAGAAGCTTGGAATCCTGCAAAAATATTTGAATTCTAGAGAATGCGAGTAGATTCAAATACAATAAAATCTAGATTCCCCACTAAGAATGATAGAACATTTGAAGAGTATTATGATTTGCATGTTGATACTTGGCAAGGCACCGAAAAATTTTTAGCATTAAGCTTCAAGAGGCCTACAGGCCAGGGAGGGGTGATAAATGACAACCAAGCTAGCAAGCCAAAGTTGAAACCAGTCACCATTCGAACACCTCCATCCTCCCTCCATGAACAAAAAGCTCTACTAAAAATGTCCCTACCAAAAAGGGCAAACAAGTCACTTTCCAATCCCCAATAGGGGAATTACAAACATATGGGCTAGGTGCCCACCTAATGCAGAGATAGGGTTACCAAGGAGGAGGTTTGGGCCCTAATGAGTTGGGTAGTGTAGGACCTATCTTAATGGCACAAAGACCAAAAAGATTAGCCCTAGGGGCATCCACTGAAGGATATGTAGAGCCGAGACACAAAAAGGACCAAGATCAAGTTATGTCTAGGACTTATGTAGTAAGGTTCACATGTCCTACTTCCTCTCAATAGCAATATCAACTCGAGACTTCACAAACTAAGCACCAAGAACCAATTCAAGAGGAAAAATCAATAGTTGATTCCTCTATGTCATAGTCTATAGCAGCTACCTTTGGAATGGCTCAGGTGATAGATGAAGAGGAGCAAGAAAAAGAAGAGATAAAACAAGTTTCTCAAGAATTAGAACAGACTCAGGCTCCATTAATAGAGCAATCAAGTCTAAACCAAGTTACGCATCAGTCCCCACCAAGGGACTCAAGTACATTTTCTATCCCTTCTTTTAATCTTCCACCTCTAAGTTCCTAAGAGACACTCCCCTCCCATTCTGAAAGGCAAGTTCAATCAGTAGAAGTTCCCCCTCCTATTACATCTCAAGTTTTTACATCCATTCCACTTTCATCCACTCAACCTCCATCAATTTCCATTGAGGTTCCACTTCCACCTTCCCCACCATAAAACCCTCCTACATCTTCAACTACAGTATTAGTAGGACCACAAATTACAACACCACTTCCTCCCCCATCATCAACCAAAGCTATAATATCTACCTCTTCACATCAAGGTCCCACCATTTTAGCTTCTCCACTTACCCCTATCCATTTGGTGTCATCTTTGGTCACCACATCTACTCAGGCCACTAACCCTATCACAACTCAACACCAAAGGATAGAGGAAATTTCCTTCAATGTAGTAGCCTAGTGGAATGAACAGTTAGTGAAACCCTCAGAAGATACAACACGAAAGAGGAAGACTATAGTTATTGATCCAATATCCAAAAAGAGGACAAAATTATTGCTACTCCAAAGGTGAATAAACCAAGAAAGGAGATGGCCATGGAAGACTATGAGATAGTTGAAAAAATAGAAGACATCATGCAATTACCAGCTATTGATGAATTAGTAATGGCTAAGGCCCACATGGACACAATATTCTTGCAAGGAGATGTGAGAAGAGAGGAAAACCAAGAGCTAAAGCAAAGAATACAGTAGTTGGAAGCTTCTCTCAGAGAACATGAAGGCTTGGCCAACACACTCAGAGATGAGGTAAAGGAGTGGTAAGACAAATATCAAGAAATGGCTAATTTTAAGGAGCAAGCAAAAAGCGTTCAAGCTCAGGTAGCAACTCTTATGGATCAGAATAATCAATTGCACCAATAGTTATTATCAGAAAAAGCTAAACCTACTGGATTCTCAAAGGATACTATAAAACAAACTAGAAGAGAAATATGGTCAAAAATCAAGACAAAAAGCTCAGAGGCTAGACCAATTTTTATCTTCCTAGATGAAGCAACAAATGAATTAGTAAGTGCAAGAAATACCCTTCAAAAGGTGAAGGAGGAGCTTCAACATAAGGTAGCCCCAGCAGAGAAAATTTGTAGGCTAGCAAAAACTAGGTCTAGAGTCATGGCTAGACTCATTTCAAATAAGTAGTGGTGTACAATCGAAAGCATAGCCAAAGATATCCTAGCCAAGAACAAGTTATTATTGAGGGGTCTACAATTGCTAGATAGACTAGAAGATAAAACAAGAAAAATGATGAACAAACTCTCTCACATTAGGTTGCTTAATTTCCCTGATTACTTTGGGGAGGATCATCAATTCATTGGAGAAATAATGCTGGTAGATTGTTTAGACTCCATCATAGAGGATAACTCTAAAATAGAGAAATAGCTCGAACCAATCCAACAAGAGCAAGTGATTCAAATGATTAAGAGCCTAATGGAGATAAAATATGTTATATCTGAGCTTGGTAATGGTGGTTCTGAGCCATCTCACAAGAGGTTGGCTAGCTTGCAAAGGATCCATCAAAACATCTTATCAGTACCAAGAATTCTAGAGAAGACCTGGGAACAAGCTTCGAGTGCACTAAGTAATGTAACTCAATTGCTTAGTGAAGAAGATAATGATGAAGTAGATATTAGTGTGGAAGAAAGTGAGGAAGATGGATCTGATGAAGGTAGGTCTGATGAAGAAGATCAAGAGGAAGAGGAAGAGTAGATTGAGGAAGAGGTGAAAGAGGAGGAGGAAGAGGATGAAGTTCAAGAAATTGTTCCTGAAAAGCCTGACATTGAGATAGTTCATATTGAAGAAGAAGAAGAAGATGAAGGGTAGGGTGAGTAACAGGTCCAATGAAAAGGACCCATTAGAAACATAATTTTGATGAAGTTTTTACAGTCTAATAGAGGTTAGAGAAATGAATAAAATATGAACCTACAAAGGGCCTCATGCATATGGCATTGTAGGAAAGTGAGAGCCATCTATAAGAGAAGTCCTCATTGATGCAGGGTAATCATACTTTTGTTTCACAAATAGTTTCTTCATGACCATCAACTTCTGGATATTTTATCTTTAATCAAGAAGTTGGTAGTCATGAAGGAGCAATTTTTGAGCCATAATACTGCAAGCGCAATATTTGGAGTCAAAAGGTTTAGAAAAAGAAAAAAACCAAAGTCTAGTTCACCATTCATTTCCTTTCATATCATTTCATCATTCCCTATCCACTCCATTTTCCATGCATTCCTACCATACTTCCTCACCATTTCCAAAATCATTATTTCCATCTCATTCCCCTTTTTATTTTCCCTCATTCCATAATCCTTCATCCCCCTAGACTCCATAAACCCAATGAATAAGGCTCTGAGTTCTAAAATATTATGAGCAAGATTCCCTAGGAGGTACCAATAATGTAGGTCAAAATTGGCTACATCTCTACTTAGCCAAAATTTTACAAAATTTGACTAAGTATGGAGAAGAAATGCAAAAGTGCTAAAAATTGGCCAAAATAGAGAAGCATTGTATTCAACTTAAAAATAAGAAGTTGGGTGAACAATGATTCTCTGCCTGTCGCACAAGTTTGAAAGGTGTCTAAAATAGAAAAGCACCAAAAAGAGTAAGAACAAAGAAGCACTAAAAAGGGGCCAAATTGGAAGGAAGTGAACCGCTTTCTCACTCATTTGTATTCATGCGCACAAACGAGAAAGCGTTGAAATTAGCCAAAAAGAGAAGCACTAGAAAGAGAGCAAAATGAAGAAGTCGGATGAGCCATGATTTTTAGCTGCCTTTGTATTAAGTGCGCAAATGAGAAAGCGCTAAAAGATGCCCAAAAGAGAGAAGCGCTAGAAAAAGAGTAAATCAAAGAAGATGGAAGAATCACGCTTTCTTATTTCTTTGTAACCACTATGCAAAACTAAAAGTGCCAAAAGTTGGTTGAAACAGAGAAGCGCTAAAAAGCATCCAAAATAGAGAAGCTCTAAAAATGGCCCAAATTAGAGAAAGTTTGGTGAGCAATGCTTTCTTGTCCACTTTGTATTCAACGTGTAAATTTGAAAAGCGCGAGAAAATGCAGAAAGATGAGAAACTCAAAAGGGGTACAAAGCTATGTTTCTCAGACCCCTTTGTTGAGAGCACATAAAATATAAAAGCACTAAATAATAGATCACTAGAAAAGGAAAAATAGAGAAGAAGTGACCAAAGGGTGAAGAGCCATGATTCTTTATCCTCTTCACTATCATCATGCAAATGTGAAACAACGCTACACATGGTCAACCACAACCATCTGATTATTAGATCTATGATAGATATTAAGCCCTTATCTTCCATGCAAATTTTTGGTAAATTTTTGCACACGTAATTCAGAGAATAGAGGAAAGTTAAAATTTGACACCATAGAAGCTGAATCAAGTGGTTATAGTCCAGAACCTTCCAGAACCTCCTGATGAACCAAATTTAGTTGCAGATCAGTGGATAAGGATGGATTGCAAGAACCACTGATGGTGATGATGAGCTCGACCCAAAGATGGTTGCAATAGATCAAGAAGATGTAGTTGGCAGGCACCATGAACGACAAAGTGGCCAAGAAGATCAAGAAAATCAAAATCCTTGTAATGCTTAGAAAGGAATATTATTGTAAAATCTATAAATAAAGGCAACGACCTCCTTTCAAAAGGTTGGCTCTGAAGTGTTTGCTTGCACTACTATGTATATTCTCTACAAAATTGATGAATGAAGCATTACAAGGGATGTTTACCTCGAACTTGCACCTGTGTTGAATGGTTGATATAATTCTTTGAAATTATCTCTTCCTTTGCTGCTATGGTTAGTCTATTCTATTAATTTGAAAAGCTGACTTAGAGTAGATTGAGATAATTGGTTCTGCATACATGCTTTTTGAGAATTCTATTTTTGTTAGTCAAGGCATTGATCTTATTCTATTAATTTGGATAATTAATGCTTTAGATGTTTGGAATAATTTTGTGAGCATGCAAAAGGCCATTAATACTGTAACTATAGAGTTTTGAATGTTGTTAGTCCCGAATGTTGCTTCTGAAATCTAATTTGTCAGGGATACTATGTGGATGTCTATGTTGTTAGCTTCACCCATCCATTCTTTATTCATACATTTCTAACCCTACCATTTCTATCCCTAAAATTTTACTATTTGAGCTAAATAGAGTCAACATTCATTAAGTTGACAAGGTATACCAACCTTCTCTGGAGGTTGAATCAAAGCAATTTGATTCTTCCAATGTTTAGTCTAGGTTGTGATTAGCGGGTGCTCACCTTTAAATTCTTCAAGATGATGATCACAGTTCTAGCATTGGCTAGATGACAAACTAGACTACAACAGATTGGTGTCTACATCTCATGGCATCATTGTATATTTTATTGATAGCAATTTTGGGTACTTATTTTGGAAAATAAAAACCTAGGTAGAACTAACCACTTGCTAAAATGATAGATAAATGACAAGACTTTTCCTTGGAGGATATTTTTTGGATGAACCCCTAAACTTAAAACCTTATTGTGTTGAAGGATGACATTTTTTATCAATAGTGAGTTAAAACTTGACTATATTCCTTATGTGATTATAATATTTTTGGAAAATGAAATAACCCTAAAAATAAGTGAAATAAATAATCCCCTATAAGTTGAATAGGGTATGACCATAATCTTTTTGTGAAACAAAATTAAATCTATCATAAATGAAAAATCCTCAAATTCTTATCATGTTATTTAAAATTTAACTTCTAAAATAAAGGAACTAATATTGAACTTGAGTATTGCCTACTACATCTTTAAAGTATCATTTTCAAGTCTAAGGAAAACCATCTAACTATGCAATTTACACCTAATTCAAATAGAAAGTGAACAAATAGCTGAAGCCTCATCCACACTTTGTATAGTATAACATTATCCAATTCATCTAAAGGGGCCTTTGATTTGAATGACTTATAGAATATTTATTGTGGATTTGGAAGAATGAATGTGTTAGTTTAGCATATGCAATGGCCATAACCTACTTGTGATCACTTGGAATGGATGTCATATATCGTATTGTCCTTATAATTTTTGGACCTATATGAAGTAGGGAATTGTACTATTTCTTAAATTTGTAGTTGATCATTTCAACTATTATTAATCAATGTAGAGAGATGGGATTCTACCTTTTTGTTTTAATTCACTTTACATGAGTGATAGGATTACATAATAACCATCAATTGTGTAGGACTAGAATTTGATTCCACTAACTAGCATAATACAAAAAGTATTTCTTTCAACACAAGGTATAAACCTAGCTAGACCTGATATCTATTATAGTAGCATTTTGACTAGAAGAATTTGTGATCATTATACATTATTAATTTGGGATATACAAACTGTAGTGAATTCTCACTACACTTCGAGGGAGTAACGTCTTGGCCAATTTTGAAAGAGGTGGCTCTAGTGAAAAGGAAGCTATCCAAAATATGGATGAAGGTCAAGGAAAGACAATATAAAAAGGAGCATGGATCAAAATCCCAAGCACCAAAGGAAAGCCATAGATGATAAAGATGAAAACAAAGAAAATTGGATTCCTAAAGAAGAGTTTAGGCAAAGACAAGTGCAAAAGTTTGGTCATCAGATCCTCAAGGTCAAAGCTAATGGAAAAAGCCCAAGGTAATTTTGTGCACAAAATAGTCAAAATTAGATAGAAGAATGACTTAGGCAATACCACCATATTAAAATATTTGGTAATCATAGAATGGTGGTGTTGATTGGATATTTTGTCCAATTACAAAATCCCCATCATAGTCAAAATTTTGATTAGAAAACCCTCTCTTGCAAAGAAATTAAAATTTCTCCAAGGTTTCTTTTAATTAATGTGTGCTTGTGAAGATATATCAAATAAGTGCTAGGAATACCTTAATGATTTGCAAGTAACTGTTAACAAGGGGCCTGTGTTGGTTTATTTTATTATGCTATGCTAGTGATTGTTCATGAAACTTAAAAGAAAAG
Organism: Wollemia nobilis; assembly: GCA_028583015.1. Classification (NCBI taxonomy): domain Eukaryota; kingdom Viridiplantae; phylum Streptophyta; class Pinopsida; order Araucariales; family Araucariaceae; genus Wollemia; species Wollemia nobilis. The sequence goes on from JAQPPZ010000521.1 coordinate 22,041,918, forward strand.
GAAAATGTGATTGGCCCTCATATGACCACGATGTAAAGCCTTAATTCATTTTATCTTGGAGTATTTTAGGTAGACTTTATCTTCCTTTGATTAAGCAACTTTTAAACAAGTTTTATCTTGCAAACAAGTTTTATATTGCATAGTTAAACCCTACTTTGAGCGTGAAACAAAGATTAAAATTTATCTCTAAATGTGAATCTTAAATGATGATTAGATTCATTTTATGTTTTGAATATGAAAGTAAAAATAGCCTTTAATATAATAAATAAATTAACCCTCTTTAATAAATTAATTTTCATAAAGAGACGTCAATTTATTGTTCTAAAAACAATGGCCTTTGAAATACCATATAAACCACTTCCCTTTAATGAAATTGTGATTTTCATAAAGGAAAGTTAATTAATTGCTTGCAAAACAAACATGCAAAGCCTCTGATTTACCTTTAAAATGCAAAATTATGTAAAATCTGAAATTATAAAATGCCTGTAAAAACAACAAATTTGAATAATTTTTATAATTTCAAAATGGCTTTAGAATGGGATCGAATTGCTTTAAATGAAATATTAAATCTCATTCTTCACATATGTGCATTTATTTTTTGGATTTTATTTTAATTGCCAAATTAAAAAAAAAGCATGCAAAAAGAAGGGTTAGAAAAATAAAAATGAAATAAAAAGTAAAATGAATTGTTGCAACCTAGAAGTTTCCCATAGACCTTGCAAGCATTAGTATTCTGCACAAAACCAGCATTAGTGTGACCCGAATTCACACAATCAAATATCTAATGCGGTGCAAGCTTCTAAGGAAATGGTGCAATATATCAAAAATGACACACAACTAAACCATTAACATGCATAAACTTGATGTATATCCAATATATTGCAGAAAAAGATCTCATATTTTATTTATCTCCATGACTACATGTATATTTGTATGAGTACATCATTTACCAATCAATGACCACCCGAGTGAGAAATACATCATCCTATGTTGTCTGTATTTGATGCTGTCTTGGAACTATCTTCATTAGAAAGTCCAGGTCAACATTGGATCTAAGTGTATAGTTATCCCAGTTGCCTACACCGCTGCATCCTTGGTCCTTGTCAACGTAGTCCATGTTTTCATGGTTTGAATGGAGTAATCCTCAGAGAACTCAAATCACAATCGACCCTAAATTGAATGGTTTCATAACATCAAATTCAAAAACCACCCAACACGCAATTGACCAACTCGTAGTGGCATTTGCAACAACAACAAGGTGTACCCCCTATTTCAACATAGGTAAAATAAGCGAATAGGTTGAAGAATAGTCAAAGATGATAGAAGTTTTATCCTTCATCGTGCAATCAACCTGTTTCATTGGATGAAGTGTTGTGGTAGTAGATATCCTCACAATGTTTGTAAGGGGCCTTTGGTCATCTCTCCAACTATGGTATTCACCCCTCTCGATGCTATTCAATACCAAACCAATTACAACTATGTGCACTTTTTTTTGTTGGATTACTGTAAGGAACCTACTATTGAAATAAATCTCACACACACAATACTAAAAGATAACTGAAATACATGCAATAACATAATAACACTATGCAGAAAGTAATTATATAATTGAAACAATCTCACAAATAACTCAAAATCATAGGCCTCTTTGAGGGGGAGACTCCTTCAATATTTCATTAGCTTGTAAAAAGATACATTCGTATATGGCTTCATGCCTTTTAAAGAGAAAGCTACATGCAATCCTACCTAAAGGCTCAAGAGTTGGCTTACATGCAAAATGCCACTTGGCTTACATGTGAAATGCCACTCGAGCTAGAATATTCTACCAAACATCGGTTACAATATTGATAACGGTTATATGCAATGGCACCATCAATTACAATATTGATAATGGTTACATATGATGGCACCACTTGGCTAGGTGCCTTATTTACCACATACATTACGAGGAATTACAAAATAACATTATAATAGAATCCCCCCACATTGGAAGTGGATTATTACATAATAATGAGAATTACAAAGTAACATTAGGATGGGATCCTAACATGTCCTTCCCCTTTAAAAAGCTTTATCCTCAAAGCTGAAGGTGAGGAAACTAGTTTTGGAGTTGATGGAGAGACTCCCATGTAGCATCTTCTGGTTGGAGTCCATGCCACTAAACAAGGACTTCAATAATGGTACGGTTGTAGAGAGTGAGAGTCTGATTATCTAATAACTATTCAGGTTCAAGAAAGATAGAACCTTCTTCATCTAACTCTGGAGGTGTATATTGAACCTGTACCTGATTGCCCATCACCTTTTTAAGAGAGTAAGAATGAAAAATAGAATGGAGCTTGGATGTAGATGGAAGGACTAACTTATAGGCTATGGAAACAATCTGTTGTAATACCTGGTAGGGCCCATAGTATTTCACAATAAGTTTCTAGTATCTATGAAGCTGGAGGGACAACTATTTGTATGAATGCAAGCGAAGGAAAACCATATCACCCATATCAAAACTATGCTCAGAATGGTGTTGGTCAACTTGATGGCACATCCAATTTTGGGCCGCATCCAAATTCATCTTCAGTTGATAGAGGACATTAGCATGCTGACTGAGAGTAGTGTCGACTGCATGGACTTTGGAGATACCTGGAATGTAGGAGGAAGGCATGGGTGGAGGGTACCCATAAACTACCTCAAAAGGAGTAACCTTTGTTGTGGTGTGATAGGAAGTGTTGTACCACCACTCGACCAAGGGAAACCATTTCACCTAGTGCATAGGATAATCTGAGGTAAAGCAATGAAGGTAGGTTTCCAAACATTTTTTGACAACCTCCGTTTGGCCATCCATTTACAGATGATAAGATAAAATCATTTTGAGATGAGTTCCTTGCAACTTAAACAATTCTTTCCATAAGTGACTTGTAAAGGTTGGGTCACGATCAGACACAAAGGAGGAGGGTATACCATGAAGGCAAAAGATAGAATTAAGGAAAATTTGGGTAATGGTGGATGCTATGTAAGGATGGGATAGAGAACAAAAGTGAGCATATTTCAAAAGATGATCCATTACCATGAAGATAATAGATTTACCTCCATAATTAGGTAATTCTTCAATAAAATCCATAGAAATATTCATTCAAACCTAGTCAGGAATGGGAAAGGGTTGAAGAGTGCCTGGAGAATGCACCATTTCACCTTTCATCCTTTGAAAAGTATCACAAGCTACCATAAAATCTTGAATGTCCTTTTTCATACCCTTACAAAAAATGTGTGCTTAAGCCATTCATATGTTTTGAGAAATCCTGAATGGCCAACAGATGGGGTAGCATGCAGTTCTTTCATGAGAAGTTCTCATAGTGGGGACTTGTGGGGAACAACAAGGTATTGGTGGTAACACAAATTCTATCCATCCCATGTGTAGCCTGGACATGAAGTAGGATCAGTGTGTAGGGAAGAAACCAAAGTCTGTAATTCAAAATCCTGAAGTACCTCCTGGTGTAAGGAATTGATCCATTGAGGAACCGACAATGAAATGACACAATATATTGAGAGCCTCAAATTGATGAGAGAGAGCATCAACCACAATATTCACCTTGACCTTCTTATAGGTGATATCATAATCATAGCCCATGATTTTAGAGACCCATTTATGTTCTTCAGGGGTGGCAACCCATTGCTCCAAAATGTATTTGAGACTCTGATGGTCTGTTTTAATGGAGAATTGATGCCTGATGAGATATGATCACCAATGGGTTACTACATGCAAAATTGACATCATCTCCTTGGCATAAGTGGATTGTCCCAAATTATAATTGGAGAGAGCTTTACTAGTGAAGGCCAAGGGTCTCCCTTCTTTCATCAACACTACACAAATACCACGACTTGAAGCATCACTTTCAATGACAATCAGTTTGGAGAAATATGGCATGGCCAAAATAGGCATAGTGGTTATAGGATGTTTCAATTCTAGGAAAGCCTGTTCAACGAGTCCTATATAAGAAAAAGAGCCCTTCAACATGAAAGTGAAAGGAGCTACAATTTTACCATAGTTACAAATAAATTTATGATAATAACCTGTAAGCCCTAAAAATACCCTAAGACCTTTTAGAGTGTGAGGTTTTGACCATTCTTGAATTGCTTCAATATTCTTAGGGTCAACGTTGATGCCCTTATTAGTGATAATGTGTCCCAAATATTCCACTTCTATCAACCCAAAATAACATTTGGAATGCTTAGAATAGAGTTGATGTTGTACCATCAACTAGAGAGTCTGATTCACATGAATAAGATGCTCTTCCCATGAGTGACTATACACTAGAATATCATCAAAGAAGACTAGGATGAAATTTTGAAGGAATGGAAAAAAAATGTTGATCAGGAGGCTTTGGAAAGTGGAAGGGGTATTAGTCAAGCTGAATGGCATTACCAAAAAATCATAGTGACCTTCATGAGTATGAAAAGCAGTCTTGGGAATATCCTCATCCTTAAGTCGGATTTAATGGTACCCCGAGTGAAGGTCAAGTTTGGAAAAATACATAGTCCAATGAAGTTCATCCAGTAATTCATCCACCATAAGAATAGGAAACTTATCCTTGATGGTGAATTTGTTGAGCTCTCAATAATCTATACACAACTGCAAGAACTCGTCTTTCATGCGCACTAGTGAAACTAGAGAAGAGTAAGGACTGTTGCTTGGTTGTATGACATTGGCTTGTAATAATTCCTGTACTAAATTTTCAATTTATAATTTAAGGGCATGAGGGTATTGGTATGGTCAAATTTTGGGTGGTGCATTGCTAGGTAACAAAGGAATAACATGGTCATGAGAGTGTTGAGGTGGTAAAGTTCTTTGGTTCAATGAAAATAGAGTTGTGCTTGGTCAAAATGAGTTGCAAATATTTAGGAATAACATCCTCCTCTGAAGGATGAGGTTGGATCACAAAAATATGAGCTATGACACCTCGAGATGATTTTTTAAAAAAATTCTTCATCTAACTGGAGTTGATAATTTGTGAAGGCCCTACTTTTAAGCCATGGAGAGTGTAGGACTATCCATTCTGTGAAAATTGGATTCAAAGTTTAGAAAAGTTCCATGAGATGACTCCCAATGTGCCAAACCATTATGCTCCCAAAATGATATCACATCCCCCTAGTTGAAGTGCAAACACATCCTATTTGAGCTCATAGTCCCAAATATTGACCTTAATATTATGATATTTACCTTTGCAAGGTAAGGTACCACCATTTGCTACCATCACCTCAAAGGAATTACATGAATGTACGTAACAATTTTCCTACTGGGCAATATGAGGATCAATAAAATAATGTCTACTACTAGAATTAATCAAGATGGTAAGACACATACCCTTGAAATACCCCACAAATTTCATGGTTTAGGGAGTAGTAATACAAGCAGGAGCATGAACAAAAAACTTAGCCCGTGGTTCATCTTGGTTGTCTATCACTATAATGGATGGTTACTCAACTAATTTTTTGTCATCATCACTATGGTTACTGGTGTCAGGATCATTAGCATCTATGAGGAGCAACTTATTTTGGGTGCACCTATTCCCATGAGAAAACTTTCATCACAATTGTAACACAACCCTTGGTTGTGTTGCACATCCATTTCAGTGGTTAGATTTTTGGGTGTAGCAGTGGTTGCAACAAGTTTTTGTTCATTTTAATTTTGGAATCTATGAGTAAAAGAGGTTTTAGCCTGTGGAAACTTAGATATCCACATTTGAGCTAAAAATTTGGATTTGGCCAAATGAGCCAACTTGATAGCCCCCATCATGGATTGTGGTTTGAACATAGTGAAAGCTTGGAGGTCCTCCCTCAAACCACCAACAAAAAAAATCATAAATAACACTTCATTCATTCCCGTGGTTTTGTTGGCCAATTTCTCAAATTGTATTTGATAATCTCTAATTGTCAAAGTTTGTTTCAACTTTGTCAACTATCCTGTAAAATCATCATACTCACTAGGGCCAAAGTGAGTGAGTAATTGAGACTCAAATTCTTTCCATGAAGGATTAGGGTGATTTTTTCACAACCATTGGTACCACTACAAAGATTTATATTCCAATTTGAAAGAAGCCATTTGAACTTGGTGCCATATGGATACATCATGAAGGCTAAAGTATTGAGCAACACGACATAACCACCTATCCACATCCTTTCCATTGAAATTAGAAAAGTCTAATTTGGGCATCTTACAGGTAGAATCATGATCATAAGGAAAATGAGAGTCATATGGTATCCTTCCTTTACCTCTATTATAATACGAGTGTTCAGTATGGTGCTTTGTCTTACTGGGACCATCAACCAATTTGGACTCAACTTTTGAAAGTTTTTCTTCTAGGCGATCTCTGGAGTTAGCATGATCATTTCTAAGATTTTGAAGCTTTGTCATCATATCTTGACTTGATTGTTTCATGTCAGCAAGGGTGCTTTCGAAGTTTGTAATCATTGAGGTGATCGAATATACCTCTTTCTATTGTCCTTGAGTGCCACTAGCCAGTTGGATAGTCTTGAACCTCTGTAACTGAATTAGTAAAAATAGAAGTGTGGGTTTCAAGGGTTACTATTTTTAGTAAGGAGGCCAAAAAAGTGCTTGGGTGTGATATATCAAAATGATCAGTGTGACGAGCTGAACACAATTGGATAGGACTCAAAAAATTTGTTTTTGGGATCAAATTTTGTATTTGTGGAATATTTGGCCAAAGAGGAGTCATGGAAAATGACAAATTTGAGGAATTTTGAGAAAAAAAAGGGAGCTAAGACTCGAAAATTTTGTGAGAGGTGCAGGAGGGGCTAACTAAGATAAAAAAATAAATTTGAGGATTTTTGGGGGTGTCTAGGGCTTTTTATGACTATTTTAGGGCTATTTTCCCCATTTTTGGTTTTAAAAATACTCAAAATAGAGTAAAGATAAAACCACTTATAGCTCTAATTTGCACGATTTTTTATTTTTTGAGTGCAGAATCAAAAAGTAGTAAAATACTTTTTTATTTTTTAATTGGGAATACAATTCAAAGTTGGAAACTGAATCAATTATCTCTGATCTATGCTTTCGATCAACTGACCCCCTTATCATTGTCCTGTCACCTATACTATAGTTATTGACATTGATGGTTCTATTTTTGACCCTAACCACCTATATTTTTTTTATTGTTACAATTGACTGTTACAATTACTATTGCTAACTTGGATGCTACTGTCACTGGCCTGATTGGTATTGGAATATTTCAAACACTTGCAGACTCGGTCCTCACTGTTGGTGCATGAAAAGTGCGTTCTTCTATGATAGGGAAGTCTTTCTCTGTATGCTCACTTTTGGGGATCGTGAAAGTAGGTTCAACAGAATAGGGATGAGTATTTTTAAGTTGATTTTTTTAATAGAATAAGGGTATACTAGGTAGAGGAGTATGTAACACCCATAGGCTCTCTATTATACCATAGTGATGAACAATAATGCTCAGACCAATATTTCAGGCCAATACTCAAGGAGTATTCCACACATACCCTTGACCCTACTATCTGCCTCTTTGACAGTATGAGAGGATAATCATTCGAGATGCTGTGTCCCATGGACTATGGATGATACAAGGCTGAAAAGCTTCCTACTGGATAAAATTTTGTTCACCCTAGAATGGTCTCCTAATACACCCGAAGATGTGTGGGAGCTCAATTCTATGCACAAGTGTTATTTGAGGCCTGGGTATTGGAGCCTGATCACCCCTTATTTCACTAGATGGTTTATGGACTACCTAGCTTAGCCAATAATGATAGCTCCTTTGTGATATTTTAAAACCCTCGATATAGGGTTTCTATCCTACTCCACTACAAAAATTACTTGATACCTTGCAAATCCTTATAAACAAGTTGTGTCTAGACAGAGCCCTACTTTTGGTCAGACATCTATAGCCTCTATAGAGTTTATATAGACTTTGTGACTAATTTTTAGCATGTTTACCTTTGCTTCATTGCTTTTTTTTTTTTTTAGCTTTGCAACAATTTATGTATCACGAGGGTTAGGAAGCAAAGAAATGGAGCATGTTGAATTTTTGCCTAAATTTGTAAATCAAGATGACTTCATATCTCAGGACTTCCAGAAATACCCTTTAGTTATGTGAGTTACATGTGGAGCTCTAGTGAAATGCTTCATTGTTCCACTCTCCACCATTTTAGTCCCAAAATCTAAGCATGATCACAAAATAACTCATCCCCCTTTTCTCAGGTTCACTTGCTTTTAGATTAGGTATTCCAACCTACTTAACAAAGGAACACAAAAAATAGACAAGAGGCCATAAATTAGCGATCACAAAATATCACCTCAAAACAAGGGAACAACCCAAAATACAAAACTAAAAACACAAACCAAAACCTAACCTAATGCAAACTAACAAGAAAGCAAAACAAAATAAAAAATTAAGGACAAAGCACAAAAACATCAAAGCTAAACAAAAACATGAAAACCAAAACTATATACAAAAATATACAATAATGTACAAGAGGATGCAAAATTTGAGCTATCATTTCCCTGGATCCCAAACACAATTAGCACACTTTAAAAGATATATCATAATATGCATGCCAAAATTTATAGGAATCCAACAACAATAATATTAGGCCAAACAATGCAATAATTTTTATATTACCTCTCTCACCCCACCAATTTGATTTAGTTCCATTAAAAATATCATGGGTGAGCTTCAAATCTCTAAATTGATTAGAAAATATCTGATTTTCAATTCTTTCTTGTCTATTCCTTAAGATGTCAATTTCACAATTCGATTCATGATTTAAAATTAGGTCTTCCTTTTCAAATATGAGATCTTGCAAACAAGAGCCTATTTCTAAAAATTTCAAAGCCAATTTATTTTCCACATATTTAGGCCAATCATGCTTATGTAACAATTTGCAAGCATCTAGGATATCTACTAAATGAGGATCATTATAAGTTTTTATCCTAGATTCAATTATCAATTTTTGATGAATTTGATTCAATATTTCAAGCACATTAACTTCTATTTATTTACCAAAGCAATATTATTAGAGGTGTGAGTAGAAATCAATTCTAGCTCTTTATTAAACTCCAATGGCATTTCATCATTGATTGAATCCAACAACCCATTAGGTAAACCTTCACCTAGATTTCGAATGGTGGAACCCAAAAGGTGAGATTTTACCTTTGATGCACTTTCATTTACCAATACTTGATGAGTCATCATGATTTCTTTCTTTTCTTCATGGTCTTCATCATCATCATCATGTAGCACTTATTCTTCATCCATGACCTATTTATCAAAGATTACCAAAATTAGGCACTCAATTAAAAATATATTCATTCTTTTCAAACCATAGGTCTTGTTTATCTAGGGATGTTTCAAATGGAACATCTCCTTGATCAACCATTTGAGTTGTTTCATATAAAATAACATTTTCAATTGGATCATCAGTGATATCAAACCTAAACCATTCAAGTTCTGGAATGGTATCTGTATTAGGAATCATAGACCTTATAGGATCCTTAGGTGAAACAATGCTTTCCATTTCTTGCATCTAAAATGGGAACAAAGTGAGTGAGTCTCTTTATTTTTATAGAATAGTAGAATCATTATCATCCTTTTATATTTTAGCAATATGTTCAATAAAATCATCTTTAAAATGATTGGATCTTGAAACCTTCTCTATTTTTGCAAATGACTTGTCATCTTTCGATTGTACAAGAATTGCTAAATCTTCATGTGAGATAGAGTTTTCAACATCTTGCATATCAAGTGAAATAGAAATTTCATCAGTAGGAGCATGAGAAGACAATGATTCCTCATACATTTTCCTACAATTATAATAATGGTTGTCTAAATCCATGGGATGAAACTCTATTGCATCCTCCTTGTAAATTTCAAGCTCTTCAAGAAATTCTTCTTCAAATTCTTCCTGGTCATTATCTCAAGGATGTTGAAGGATTTGATCATCAATTTTAACCATCTCATCCAACTTTATGGAAGGTCTTGATTTATCATGTGTTTCAAAATTAGTCCACTCTAGGACCCCTCCACTATCTAAAAGAGTATCACTTTTAGTATCTTTGACCTTTGTCTCATGAGGATGATTTGGAGCATCATCAAGATACACATCTTGAGGCATTTATTCCTGTAATTGAGTGGTGTTTCCTTTAACCTATATTACTAGCCTTTTCAACTTGTCCTACATATAAAGTGAAGAGAGTACCTCATTAGAAAAAGTCATAAAGTCCTCCCATTTACTCCACCAACAATAATCATCTTCTAAAATTGGAGTGTGATGTTCAACCTCTTCTTCACATTCTTTAAATTCAACCATAGGTTGCTTTTCAAACTCACCTTCATCCACCTTTGAGGGCTCAATTGTTTCTAAAAGTGGATCAATCTATTTTCTATAATTATCCCACTCATAACTTGTAAATAGGGACTATAAGCCTTCTAGCTTGTCACAACTTGACTCATGTTGGATTTCTTGATCATCATAACAATTTTCCTCTAAAAATAAATGATGAGATTGTATCCTACCTTCTAGCCAATCTTCAGATTCATCTCCCGACTCCTCAAATTCACTTATAACCACCTTTGGTGAGTCAAGGGTTTCTTTAATAATATCAACTCTTGTATTTTACTTCCAATGATTGTCCCAATCTTCCTTTGTGAATAAAAATTAAACAACCTCCATATCTTGATGGGTTTGTTCAATCCAATACTCATTAATGGAAATTGGATTTGAGATTTGCATATCATCTTGGATGAAATCTAAGGTGGTTGTAGTATTTTAACATTCAACTTTGTCCCATTGATTTCTCACATTATACATCATTTGATTTAGGGGTGCTATATTGGATGGTTGGTGTTGGTTGGAATACATAGCCCCTGAAAAATAGTTCATCATGGGGGAAGGTTGTATCTCACCCTGAATCATGGGTGGTATTTGATTTTGAGCCTTAGGATTAAGTAATGGTAATCTACCCATATCAATATTTCTCAAATCCCACCATCGTTCTACTATAATTTCCTCCTTATAGGCCTTAGGCAAGGATGAATCTTCAAGAAGCTTCCTTAGAAATTTGGATATTGAGGGGTCTAAGGCTCCCATGTAAATTTGAAAGGCTCTCTCTTATGAAATGATGAAATGGAGTGCCACTTTGGTATACAACTTATGGAACCTATCATTGAACTGACTCATGGATTCATTAGGTTCCTTACATATAGAGACAAATTGATTTAGCATCATAATTGGGTCAACTAGTTTTCCAAAATGGCTAATAAATGTTGCTTCTAGTTGAGCCCAAGAAGTGATGGAAATTACAGGTAGATATAGGTACCACTCAAATGCAACCTCATCCAATGTATATGAAAATAATCTACAAGGAATATCTCCATGCCATATTTACAAATGAGTTAAAATGTCCTTGTATCTCTGAATATGTTTCTCAACCGAAACCACATCAGGCTTAAACATGGGTAAACAATTTTCTACACCTTCAAGAATTTGATGAGTAGGCATGTTTAACTGGCTATAATAGTCACCTATCCAAGATGCAATTCTTGCCCTGGTTGGAATAACCAATGCCATTAGTGAGTCTTAAAGAACACAACTTTAATACCAATTTCATTAGTGAAATAAATATATCTTGCAAAGAAGCATGAAATGAATAACAAATTCCAAATGAATAAATCATCACACTCATCAATTACAATGCATGAATTAAAAAATAACAATAAAGAATATTCTTCAATTTGCAAAAAAGGTTAGCTTTAGTACATCATCAATTACATAATTTTGGGATCAATTAAAGTGATCAATAGGTAACAAAACTTCTTTAGTCAAGTGCCAATGTCTTCTAATAAACCTTCAAGTAAAGATGAACAATATAACATCTAAATAGCAATAAAGTAAACCAATTTAGGTCCTCATTCTAGTGCCAATTTTTTTGAGTGCTAAAGTAGTCTAAAGACAATGGTCAATAGGACATGAAACATTTAGCAACTCATAGCTCTCAAGGCTACACACAATCACATTATTCACTACATGAACAATTCAAAAGGATTAAATCAATAAATACCAATTCATGCCCTCCTTCTAGTGCCAATTATGTTGAGTGGATATTTTGTCCAATTACAAAATCCCCATCACATTCAGGATTTTGATTAGAAAACCCTCTCTTGCAAAGAAATTGAAATTTCTCCAAGGTTCCTTTTACTTAATGTGTGCTTGTGATATTGTGAAGATATATCAAATAAGTGTTAGGAATACCTTAGTGATTTGCAAGTAATTGTTAACAAGGGGCTTGTGTTGGTTTATTTTATTATGCTATGCTAATGATTTTTCATGAAACTTAAAAGAAAAGAAAAATATGATTGGTCCTCATATGACCATAATGTAAAGCCTTAATTCATTTTATCTTGGAGTATTTTAGGTAGACTTTATCTTTCTTTGATTAAGCAGATTTTAAACAAGTTTTATCTTGCATAGTTAAACCCTGCTTTGAGCACAAAACAAAGATTAAAATCTATCTCTTAATGTGAATCTTAAATTATGATTGTATTCCTTTTATGTTTTGAATATGAAAGTAAAAATAGCCTTTGATATAATAAATAAATTACCCCTCTTTGATGAAATTAATTTTCATAAAGAGATGTTAATTTATTGTTCTAAAAAAATGACCTTTGAAATACCATATAAACCACTTCCCTTTAATGAAATTGTGATTTTCATAAAGGAAGGTTAATTTATTGCTTACAAAACAGACATGCAAAGCTTGAAATCTGATTTACCTTCAAAATACAAAATTATGTAAAATCCAAAATTATAAAATACCTGTAAAAATAACAACTTTGAATAATTTTTATAATTTCAAAATGGCTTCAGAATGGGATCAAAATTACTTTAAATGAAATATTAAAGCTCATTCTTCACATACATGCATTTATTTTTGGGATTTTTAATTTTAATTTTAATTGCCAAAGTTTAAAAAAAATGCAAAAGGAAGGGTTATAAAAATAAAAATAAAATAAAAGAAGTAAAATGAATTGCTGCAACCCAAAAGTTTCCCACAAACCCTACAAGCATTAGTATTCTACATAAAACTAGCATTAGTGTGACTTGAATTCATGCAATCAAAAATCTAATGCGGTGTGAGCTTGTAAGGAAATTGTGCAATATTTCAAAAATAACACACAAGTAAGCCATTAAAATGCATAAAATTTATGTATCTCCAATATATTACAGAAAATCATACCCTAAATTGGCATCATGTGGTGAACTCCAGTCCAGTAGTATGGCTTTTCTCGCAACAGATCCAACCTTGGTCTCCAAAAAGGTCCAACTTTGGCCTGCAAAAAAAATCTAACTTGTTTCCTTTCAATGGTGTATTTAAAATTGTAGAAAAATTTTCATCTACGTCTTCCTTCTTCATTTGGAATTTTTTATTTTGGTATTTTTATTCCAATGAAACGCCTTCAACCACATGTTCTGGCCATATTTCATTTTATAACGTTTCTTTTCAATGAGACAATCACTCACATGATGGAAATGAACCGTTCACTCATATAACAACACATCTTATTAGGAGGCCTTGTTCGGTTGGTAATCTATGCATTTTTTTTTTAATCTTTATTCATCACTTGGCATGTGATGTTTTGGTAGCATATTGAAGACGTGATGAGGAACAACCACTTGGCTTTAATCACTATATTTAAACTACATTTTTTCTTACTAATGTTCCTCCAATGAACCAATTTCAAAACATCTTTAGCCTTCTCATATCGTTCATTACTCTGAGAAGTCTCTATGACATTACTTTAGTCCTTATGAAATCCACCAACGTGTCTATTTTCAAACTGCGTTGGCCTTATATCCTTGAACCTGACCAAGATGCCATTGATTTTGATATATCTCCATGACTACATGTATCTTGGTGTAAGTACATCATTTACCAATCAATGACCACTCGAGTGAGAAATATGTCACCCCACATTATTCGTCTTTGATGCTTTTTTAGAACTATCTTTATTAGAAAGTCTAGGCCAATACCGGGTCTAAGTGTACAGTGATCTGAGTTGTTTATGTTGCTACATCCTTGTTACTTGTTAATGTAGTCCATGCTTGCATGGTTTGAATGGAAAATTATTCAGAGAACTTGAATCACAATCCACCCTAACTTGAATGGTCCCATATAATCAAATTCAAACATCACCTGACATGCAATTGATCAAATCGTAGTGGTATTTGCAACAATAGCAAGGTGTACCCCCTATTTCAATGTAGGAAAAACAAGCGAATATGTTGAAGAATGGTCAAAGCTGAAAAAATTTATATCCTTCACTATGCAGTTAGCCTATTTTATTGGATGAGATTTTATGGCCGTAAATGTCCTCACGATGTCCATAAGGGGCCTTTGGTCATCTCTCCAACTGTGGTATTCACCCCGTCGATGCTATTCACTACCACACCAATTACAACCATGTGCAATTTTTTCCACCGAATTGTTGATCCCCATTGACTGTGCTTTCACGTCTCCACTGTGGATCCAATGGTGTTCATTTCAAGTCCATACATGGTGTATCTATTGGCCACTACTTTGTCAACTACCCACATGAATTCTGTTTGAGTCACGACATCTAATGCATGAATCGACATGGATGTCTATTCACTATGTGAAATTCTTATTGCTTTGGCCATTCACTTTCATGTCCAACTAGACAATATATTCGTTCATTTAAAATCAGCCCTTAGAAGCTACCCATAAAAATTACTACGTGGTGACCCCGTGATCGTCACTCATCGCCAGTCCAAACTTGAAATTCATCCTCCAAGCTATTCGTAGGGTTCACCATCGTATGTCGGGTCAAAATTGTGCTTCAATGTCAAATTGATTGTGTCTAAGTCTATCCTACATGGTCCCATCATTGATTTCCTCGTTGATATTAATAGCCCTCTGTAATACCAATGACCATGGGACTCCTTATGCCAATTGTATCATCATTACTGTTTATGCACAAACAGAACTTGACTATCCACATCAACACCAAAGCTATCTAATATAGTTTTCGCTCTCGATAACATGGTTTAGGATTACCTATTATTGTGCCATAAATACCATCTACCTAATCCCCTCGTCATCATCAGCATTACTAGGTGGGTTCAAAAACATCACCGTACTGGAAGTCTAAGTCCATGTCCATGTGTCCCCCATTGACCTTGAAATGCACCAAATATTACATATAGCGATCCGGGTCATTTGCATTCACTATCTCATCGATATTAAAGATAGACATTTTTTACCCAAGGTTTCATCCATAACATCATCACTTCATTTGCACATGCCATGGTCTATGTATAACCCATATGCTTCGTCAACAAATAAATTTTGTCAATTCTATATATGACATCCTAGATGGTGATCTCGACGAATAAATTCAAGGCTATCCATAGATAAAACATCATGTTCGCATTCCGATCTAATATTTCCATCATATGCTTCTGAATATTGCTGTGGACTCTACGTATAACATGTTATGTCTATCGGGATTAAGGTCAATCTCTGTCATGCCATCTGGGTACTCACATATAATCTCCTTTTGCCACATCATAATCTTATTGTGCTCAAATAGTGCTTAGCTGTCTGGATCTAGTATCGAGGTTGCCCTTATGCTCCACATCTACGATCCATGTTTTTTTGCCTATAACTCTCGAGCATACATCACCCCTGCACACATTAAGGTTACTTATATTAGACCTTATGAATATACAACCAAATGTACAAGCATTAAGGTAAGAACATAAAGACTATAATGGTGCTTTATTTTTTTTATTAAATTATCAATCTCAATTTTATTTTATTTATTATTATTTTTTATTTATAATTAATATATATATATATATATATATATTATTTTATTTTATATATATTTATCTTAAATTTATATAATATATATGTGTAAACTTATTTTTTATTTCAGTTTCAATTTATATATATATATATATATATATATATATATATATATATATTTTTTTTTTCAAAATTTTGATAGATTTAGCTTTAAAACATCAAAAATAACCATTAAAAATACAAAATTAACCAAACCACCTTTAAAGAGACTAAGAAAAAAATACTAACTCACACAAGCCTATCAAACTTCCAAAAGAAGACAAAATACACAATACAACAAGGAACCTTCGAAACCAAATTGCAAATATCAAGGATGTGAAGAACACACGCTTATACTGAGAGGGGGGTGAACTATATAAGACCACTTTTTACTTTTATTTCCCAAGCAATATTATGTAATATATCAATGGTAATATCAACAACAATAATCAAAGCAATGCATAAATCACCACACACAATAGAGACACCAATTTAACGTGGTTCACCCAATGTGGACTACTCCACGGAGAAAATATTTCACTAAAATTTTCTCAATAAATCTCTTGGGAATCCTTCCCTATTACAATGTTTATGGACCTTTTTCCAAAGGAGACACCAATACCCTAATCAAGTTCATGGATATCTATCCATAGGAGAACTCCTCATTTGCTTTGGCTGGTGATCCTCTAGAAGACTACTGCCTCCACTACACTGGCTTGTGGATCTCTCTCCACTGAAGAAATATATCCTCACTTAGAAGACCTGTCCTCAATGCCCTAGCTAATGGAATTCTATCTACTAGAGATTACTGTCCTCTACTCTATCACCTCCAAAGCTTACTCTTACCTCTATCTCAAATTTACACTAAACACAGTATTTCGATCTAGCACAAATCTTCTCAATCTCTATCTCAAATATGTACTAAACACTATCCTTTGGTCTAGCACAAATGTGATCAATATCTATCTTAAATATGAACTAAACATTGTCCTTCGATCTAACACAAATCTTCTCAATCTCTGTCTCAAATATGCACTAAACACTATCCTTTAGTCTAGCACAAATCTACTTAATATCTATCTCAAATCTGCACTAAACATTGTCCTTTGATCTAGCACAAATATACTCAATCTCTCCCTCAAATCTGCACTAAACACTATCCTTCGATATAGCACAAATTTGCTCAATATTTGTCTCAAATCTGCACTAAAAATTGTCCTTCGATCTAACACAAATCTGCTCAATCTCTATCTCTGGTCTGGCACAAATCTGTCCTCAAATTTGCACCAAAATCTATCCTTAAATATTTCCTCAAGCTTTTAAAAAAATCTTGATACAATCACAAATCAAATCTGCTAGATCTGTCCCAAGCCTTAACTCAGAGCTTGAACAAATCAATTAATCAACTCTGCTCACAATTATTCTCAAATATTTACCTCAAATTTACTAAATAAGTCCTCCCTAGAAATTTTACAATCTACTCAACATGTCTTCATCAAGACTTACCTCAAATATTCTCAACAAGTCCTCTCTAGAACTTGTCCAAACTTCTCAACAAGTCTTCACTAAGACTTATTCTAAATCTGCATTGTAAGCTTCCACAAAAGCTCACACTAATATGTCCACAAGTCTTCACCAAGACTTACCTCAAACCTGCTTGTAAGCTTCCACAAAATCTCACACAAATATATCCTTAAGCTCTCACAAAAGCTTACTCAACTCTATCCTTAAGTCCCTTCTAGGACTTACTCAAATCTATCCACTAGCTTCCACAAAAGATTATTCAAATCAATTGCAAAACTTGCATACAAAACTCATCTTAATCTCTTTTAGAAAACCTCTTCAATATCATAAAAAAGTTTCACTCAGAATCTTGTTTAACCCATAGAAACATATAGAGAATGGTTAGAGACTCAATATGTTTCACACTCATAAAACACTCAATCACTTTCAAACTTTCCTTCAAATCAATTTAGAAATAAAGAAAATTTTGTTTCATAGAACTTGAACTATCACTCCAATACATTGAATCAATAATGCTCATCCAACTTCGCTCAACCATTCACCCAATAAAACACACCTTGTTTACAAATACCAACCAAGTGTTTCACTTTACTTCCAATAACTCACACTATGAATATCAACCCTTGACTCAAGATGATTTTAAAATTTACATAACAATGATACTCATGATATTTTCACAAACCCTAATTATGCACATGAAATATTACTTAAATATTTCCAAAAATGCTTATCAAACAATCTCACATAAATATTATACTCATGATATTTCACAAACCCTAGTTCAAGATTGTTCTTAATTTCACATTCAATTGTTCTCACAAACATGCACCAATCATGTATCTAAAAACTCACTCAACAATCCTTATCAAACAAACCTTTTCACTCCAAATTTACATTTCACAACATCCAACCCAACAATATTTCACTCACAAGGAAGATGTGCCCATACCTTTTGTTTTGATGAAGATTTAACCTCAAAATATGTCTCAATCACAATCAACCTCTTTGATAATCTCAATGATTAGATTTCAAAATTCTTCACTCAATTATTTCCATCAAAATTATTTCACCATACAAAAATAAGCAAGACTCAAGTACACCTTATTATCTCCAAACTTTATCAAAAACATTTCTCAACACATAGAAATCAAAATTTCTTTATCAACTCCAAATTACTCAATTTATAGAAGAGCAAGTTCTTTCACAAGCACTTTATAAACTTCCGATAATTTTCAACCTATAAGAATTAATCCCTTGATTAACCCTTATTACTCCAACCTCTATTTAATTTTCAAATCACAAAATAATATAACATATCAAATACCCTTATGGCTCCAACCCTTATTTAATTTTTCAAAGCACAAAATAATGTAAACTATCAAATACCTTATGACTCCCTACTTTCCAAGGTGCTACCTAAACTCACGTGGCCTTAAAGTGCTCCACAACCTTGGTGCTATTAAAAATTAAACAAAAATTTTAATGCATACCTTGTACCTTGGCCCACGTGCAAAATGGATAGTGCATGCCTTGGCTACGCTTTGAACCTACAACCTCATTGTCACCGTTGCACTCTAGTAGAAGCTAGGCAGCCATTGGGCCACACACCCACACAAGTCTAAACACTCGAGCACCTCTCCTTGTTATCTCCGTAATTTTTGGTGATAAAAAATAAAATAGTTCTACCCTTCCAAAAATGACTACATGGGGATTTGAAACCCCAACCTCTGCCTTGCAAATGCCTTAAGTTTGCCTTGGTCACCAACTGTGCTAACTAGCGCTATAGGTATGCACTAAACATGCCACATGCATTTAAATATTTTCCTGCCCTCCAAAGATTTTAATCACATGAAATCCTTTCTTCCTTACCACAAACATCACACAATTTTATTTGGCTTTGGGTTATCGAATTATGCATATATGACTTAATTAAAATATTAAGTCCCCCTTTATATACACTTTGGATTATGCGCTTCGACATCGTCCTTTTAATTAAAATTTTGAATTAATAAATTACTTTATAATATTTAACTTTGGTGCCCAAATTTATTTTAAATTTAAATTTTAACCTTTAGGTTAAAATATTTAAATTTAAATAAATTAAATTAAATATTTTGCAACTTGCTCAAAGGGTCTTTGGAGGAATAAATTATTTTTAATTACTCCTTGGACTTGTTCTCTTCATATCAACCTGTAACCTGGAATATTATAATATTAAAACATCGTCCTTTTAATTAAAAATTTGAATTAATAAATTACTTTATAATCTTTAACTTTGGTGCCCAAATTTATTTTAAATTTAAATTTTAACCTTTAGGTTAAAATATTTAAATTTAAATAAATTAAATTAAATATTTTGCAACTTGCTCAAAGGGTCTTTCGAGGAATAAATTATTTTTAATTACTCCTTGGACCTGTTCTCTTCATCTCAACCTGTAACCTGGAATATTATAATATTAAATATTATAATATTATTATTGCTTTTTAAACCTGCTTCTCCTTCCTCGGGTCTTCAATATTTTAGGCCTCCTTAGACATATAATATTAAAGATAAATATTATAACCTATTCCTTTAAACCTCTCTCTTGCCTTTTGGAAAAACAACCTGGTGACATTAATGATGACGAAACTTAACCAACAAACTCTTGACAACTCTTGACATCAATGACAATAAATCTTGCTCATATTTCCAACAGGATGAGACCTGTCAAAATTATCGCTCCAAGGATACCAAAATTCTCAAAAACACAAATAAAAAGGTGGATCCCCAATTTTGGGGTAAGTTGTGGAATGGCCACAATAAATGGTGGCTTTGTTGGAAAATGCTCTTGAGCATTTCAGGTGAAGAACCCAATATGAAATGAGAACATAAAAGATCAGTGAAATAATAATTATTTAGTGATGTACCGAGAAGATGGGGGTAGACAGCTTCTAATAAACAACTAATCCATCTACATTTTCTCAGTGTGTGAGAAGTGATTCATTTATGCACCTTTGAAAATATTTCGAATTCCCTCATCTAGTTTAAATTTAGGCCATGAAGTACAACTCATAATTTTTTTTTACAGATAGAGCCCCACTGCTAGTCAACCGTCTATAGCCCCGATAGAGTTTATCAAAATCACCCTTGTGTTTACTTGATACCTTGCAAATCCTTATAAACAAGTTGTGTCTAGACAAAGCCCCACTACCTATCAGGCGTCTATAGCCCCGATAGAGTTTATCTAGACTTTGTGACTAATTTTAGCATGTTTACCTTTGCTTGCTTCTCTTTTTTTTAGCTTTGCAATAATTTATGTATCACGAGGGTTAGGAAGCATAGAGATGGAGCATGTTAAATTTTTGCCTTAATTTGCAAACCAAGATGAATTTATCACTTAGAACTTCCAGAAATACCCTTTAGTTATGTGAGTTGCATGTGTAACTCTAGCGAAATGATTCATTTTTCTACTCTCCACAATTTTAGTCCCAAAATCTGAGCATGAGCACAAAATAACTCATCCCCCTTTTCTCAAGTTCACCTGCTTTCAGATTAGGTATTCCAACCTACTTAACAAAGGAACATA
Source organism: Wollemia nobilis (assembly GCA_028583015.1). NCBI lineage: Eukaryota > Viridiplantae > Streptophyta > Pinopsida > Araucariales > Araucariaceae > Wollemia > Wollemia nobilis. The sequence continues at coordinate 22,062,903 of JAQPPZ010000521.1, forward strand.
AAAAATAGACAAGATGTCATAAATTAGCGATCATGAAACATCATCTCAACACAAGGGAATAACCCAAAACACAAAACAAAAAACACAAACCAAAACCTAACCTAATGTAAACTAACAAGAAAGCAAAACAAAATAAAAAATTAAGGACAAAGCACAAAAACATCAAAGCTAAACAAAAACATGAACACCAAAACTATATACAAAAATGTACAATAATGTACAAGAGGAAACAAAATTTGAGCTATTATTTCTCTGGATCCCAAACACAATTACCACGCTTTAAAAGATAAATATCATAATATGCATGCCAAAATTTATAGGAATCTAATGACAATAATATTAGGCCACACAATGCAACAATTTTCATCTTACCTCTCTCACCCCATCAATTTGATTTTGTTCCATTAACAATGCCATAGGTGAGCTTTAAATCATTAAATTGATTAGACAATAACTAATTTTGAATTCTTTCTTGTCTGTTCCTTAAGATGTCAATTTCACAACTCGATTCACGATTTAGAATTAGGCCTTCCTTTTCAAATATGATATCTTACAAAAAAAAGCCTATTTCTAAAAATTTTAAAGCCAATTTATTTTCCACATATTTAGGTCAATCATGCTTAACATGCATAAACTTGATGTATCTCCAATATATTGCAAAAAAATATCTTCAACATAAAACACATGTGCAAAAAATCATGTCCCAAATTGGCATCATGTGGTGAACTCTAGTCCAACAGTATGGATTTTCTCCCAACAGATCAAGCCTTGGCCTCCAAAAAGGTCCAACCTTTGGTTTGCAAAATAATCCAGCCGATTTTCTGCCTTTCGATGGTGTATTTAAAATTGTAGAATTTTTTTCATTTACGTCTTCCTTCTTCATTTGGTCTTCTTTCTTTTACTCTTTTTGTTCCAATGAAATGCCTTCAACTGCCTGTTTTGGCCATATTTTATTTTGTAACATTTCTATTCAATGAGATGTTCACTCACATGATGGTAATGAAACATTCACTCATATAATGACACATCTTATTACAAGGCCTTTTTCGTTTGAAAATCTATACATTTATTTTTTTGTCTTTATTCATCACTTGGCATGTGATATTTTGGTAGCATATCGAAGGCGTGATGAGCAACAACCACTTGGATTTAATCACTATACTCAAAAAATATATTTTTTTACTAATGTTCCTCCAATGAACCAATTTCAAAACATCTTTAGCCTTCTCATTTTTTTCATTGCTTCGAGCAGTCTCTATGACATTATTTTAGTCCTTATGAAATCCACCGTGTCCCTTTTTAAACTAAGTTGGCCTTATATTCGTGAACTTGACCAAGATACCGTTGCCTTCAATTTCTCTCTATGATAACATATATCTTGGTGCGAGTACATCATTACCAATCAATGACCACCCAAGTGAGAAACACATCACCCTACACTATCCATATTTGATGATGTCTCGAAACTATATTCATAAAAAATTCTAGTTCAACATCGGGTCTAAGTGTATACTGATCTGAGTTGCCTGCATCATTGCATCCTTGGTTCCCATCAACGTAGTCCATGTCTACATAGTTTGAATGGAGAAATATTTAGAGAACTCAAATCAAAATCCACCCTAACTAGAATGATCCTATAACATCGAATTCAAATGTCGATCGACACACAATTGACCAACTTGTAGAGGCATTTGCACAGTAAGGTGTACCCCCTATTTCAACGTAGGTAAAAAAAGTGAATATGTTGAAGAATGGTCAAATATGATAGAAAATTTATCCATTGCCATGCAGTTGGCCTATTTCATTGAATGATATGTTGTAGCCATAGATGTCATTATAATTTCTGTAAGGGGCCTCTAGTCATCTCTCCAACTATGGTATTCACCCCCGACATCGTTCACTACCACACCAATTACAACCATGTGCAATTTTTTCTACCAGATTATTGATCCTCATTGACTATGCTTTCACATATCTATCGTGGGTCCAATGGTGTTTGTTTCTAGTTCATCCATGGTGTCTCCATTGGCTACTGCTTCTTCAACTGCCCACTTGAAGTCTATTTGAGTCACATCATCTGCTGCATGAATCGATATGGACATCTATTTATGGTGTGAAATTATTATTGCTTCGACTGTCCACTTTCACGTCCAACTAGACAACATATGTGTTAATCCAAAATGGGCCCTCAGAATCTACCCATCAAAACTACTGTGTGGTGACCATACGACCGTTACTTGTTGCCAGTCCAAGATTGAAATTCATCCTCCAAGCTATCCGTAGGGTTCACCATCGTATGTCGGGTCAATGCTATGATTCGATGTCAAGGCGATTGTGTCTAAGTCTAACCTACATGGTCCCATAATTGATTTCCCAATTGATATTAATAACACTTTGTACTACCAATGACCACATGACTCCTTGTGCCAGACGTATCATCATTACTATCCTACGCAAACATAACCTGACTATCGACGTCGGTACCAAAGCTATCTAATGTAGTTTCTACTCTCAAAAATGTGGTTTGGGATGACCTACTATCACACCCTCAATATCATCTATAAAATTACCTTGTCATTGTCAGCATTTCCAGGTGAATCCAAAATCATCACCATAGTGGATTTCTAGGTCCATGCCCATGTGGCCTCCGTCAACCTTGAAATGCACCAGATATTACATGTTGTGGTTTGGATTATCTACATTCACTATCTCACCCACATTAAATATCTATATTTTTTCCCAAGGTTTCATCCATAACATCGTCACTTCATTCATACACGTCACATTCCATGTATACCCCATATGAGTCATAAACAAATATAATTTCGTCAATTCTATAGATGACCCTCCTAGATGGTGATCTTGATGAATAGATTTGACATTACCCATAGATAAAATATCATGTCCGCATTCAAATATGGAATTTTTATCATATGCTTCTAAAGATTCTCATGGGCTCTACGTACAACATGTTATATGTCCATCAGGATTGAGGTCAATCACTGCCACATCATTCAGGTACTCACATATAATCTCCTTCCATCGCATCATCGTCTTATTGTGCTCAAATAGTGCATATTTGTCTAGCTCTAGTCTTAAGGTTGCCCTGTTATGCTTCACATCTTCGGTCCATGCTCATCCACCTATAGCTCTCGAGCATACGTCACCCCTGCACACAATAAGGCTACTTATATTAGACCTTATAAATATACAACCAAATGTACAAGCATTAAGGTAAGAACATAAAGAAAATAATGGTGCTTTATTTTTGTTATTAAATTATCAATATCAATTTTATTTTATTTTTTATTAATATATATATATATATATATATTATCTTAAATTTATATTATATATATATATATATATATATATATATATATATATATATATATATATATAAACTTATTTTTTATTCTAGTTTCAGTTTATATATATGTATATATATAAATTTATTTTTTTCAAAAGTTTGACAGATATAACTTTAAAACATCAAAACTACCCATTGAAACTACAAAATTAACCAAACCACCTTTAAAGAGACTAAAAAAGAAACACTAACACACATAAGCCTATCAACCCTCCAAAAGAAGATAAAAAACACAATACAACAAGAAACCTTGGAAACTAAATTGCAAATATCAAGGATGGGACCTGTCAAAATTATCGCTCCAAGGATACAAAAATTCTCAAAAACACACAAAGATGTGTCCCCAATTTTGGGGTAAGTTGTAGAATTCCCAAAAAAATGGTGACTCTGCTGGGAAATGCTCTTGAGCATTTCGTGTGAATAACCCAATCTGAAATGAGAACATAAAAGATCAACGAAATAATAATTATTTAGTGATTTCTTGAGAAGGTGGGGGTAGATAGCTTCGAATAAACAACTAATCCATTTGCCTTTGCTCAGTGCATGAGAAGTGATTCTTTTTTGCACTTCTAAAAACATTTCGAATTCCCTCATCTGGTTTGCATTTAGGCTATGAAGCACATATCATAATTTTTTTTTTACAGATAGAGTCCCACTACCAGTCAGGCGTATATAACCTCAGTAGAGTTTATCTAACTCCCCCTTGTGTTTACTTGATACCTTGCAAATTCTTATAAACAAGATGTGTCTAGATAGAGCCCTACTTTCGGTCAGGCTTCTATAGCCACGATAGAGTTTATCTATACTTTATGACTAATTTTTAGCTTGTTTACCTTTACTTGCTTTTTTTTAGATTTGCAACAATTTATGTATCACAAGGTTTAGGAAGAAAAGAAATGAAGCGTGTTGAATTTTTACCTTAATTTGCAAACCAAGATGACTTCATCCCTTAGGAATTCTAGAAATACCCTTTAATTATGTGAGTTACATGTGGAGCTTTGGCGAAATGCTTCATTGTTCCACTCTCCACCATTTTAGTCCCAAAATTTGAGCATGATCACAAAATAACTCATCCCCCCTTTCTCATGTTCACCTGATTTCTGAATAGGTATTCCAATATACTTAAGAAATGAACAAAAAAAATAGACAAGAGGCCATAAATTAGCGATCACCAAACATCATCTCTCACAAGGGAATAACCCAAAACACAAAACAAAAAACACAAACCAAAACTTAACCTAATGCAAACTAACAAGAAAGCAAAACAACATCAAAAATTAAGGACAAAGCACAAAAACATCAAAGCTAAACAAAAACATGAAAACCAAAACTATATACAAAAATGTACAATAATGTACAAGAGGATGTAAAATTTGAGCTATCATTTCCCTGGATCCCAAACATGATTAGCACACTCTATATATATATATATATCATAATATGCATGCCAAAATTACAGGAATCCAATGACAATAAGATTAGGCCACACAATGCAATAATTTTCATCTTACCTCTCTCACCCACCAATTTTATTTAGTTCCATTAACAATCCCATAGGTGAGCTTCAAATCATTAAATTGATTATACAATAACTGATTTTCAATTATTTCTTGTTTATTCCTTAAGATGTCAATTTCACAATTCGATTCATGATTTAGAATTAGGCCTTCCTTTTCAAATATGAGATCTTGCAAACAAGAGCCTATTTATAAAATTTTTAAAGCTAATTCATTTTCCACATATTTAAGCCAATCATGCTTATGTAACGATTTACAAGCATCTAGGATATCTACTAAATGAGGATCATTATAAGTTTTTATCCTAGATTTAATTATCAATTGTTGATGAATTTGATTCAACATTTTAAGCACATTAACTTCAGTTTCATTTACAAAATCAATATAATTAGAGGTGTGAGTAGAAATCAATTCTAGCTCTTTATTAACCTCCAATGGAAATTCATCATTGATTGAATCCAACAACCCATTAGGCAAACCTTCACTTGGTGTTCGAATGATGGAACACAAAAGGTGAGATTTTACCTTTGATGCACTTTCATTTACAAATACTTGGTGAGTCATCATGATTCTTTTTTTTTCTTCATGGTATACATCATCATCATCATGTAGCACTTCTTCATCCATGACCTGTTTATCAAAAATACCAAAATTAGGCACCCAATTAAAAATATGTTCATTCTTTTCAAACCACATGTCTTGTTTATATAGGAATGTGTCAAATTGAACATCTCCTCGATCAACTATTTGATTTATTTCAAATAAAGTAATATTTTTAATTGGATCATTAGTGATATCAAACCCAAACCATTCAGGTTCTGGAATATTCTCTGTCTTAGGAAGAATAGACCTTATAGGATCCTTAGGTGAAACAATACCTTTCATTTCTTGCATATCAAATGGGAACAAAGTAAGTGAATCTCTTTCTTTGCATAGAATAGTAGAATCATTATCATCCTTTGCTCTTTTAGCAAGATGTTAAATAAACTCATCTTCAAAATGATTGGATCTTAGAACCTTCTCTACTTTTGTAAATGACTTGTCATCTTCTGGTTGCACAAGAATCACCAAATCTTCATGCGAGATAGAGTTTTCAACATCCTGCATGTCAAGTGAAATAGAAATTTCATTATTAGGAGCATGAGAAGATGATGATTCCTCATACCTTTTCCTACAATTATAATAATGGTCATTTAAACCCATGGGATGAAACTCTATTGCATCCTCCTTGTAACTTTCAATATCTTCAAGAAATTCTTCTTGCTCATTATCTTGAGGATGTTGAAGGCTTTGATCATCAATTTAAATCATATCATCCAAGTTTATGGAAGGTCCTAATTTGTCATGCATTTCAAAATTAGTCCACTCTTGGACCCCTCCACTATCTAAAACAGTATCACTTTTAGTATCTTTGACCTTTGTCTCATGAGGATGATTTGGAGCATCATCAAGATATACATCTTGAGGCATTTGTTCTTGTAATTGAGTGATGTTTCCTTTAAGCTATAGAACTAGCCTTTGTAACTTGTCCTGCATATAAGGTGAAGTGAGTGTCTCATTATAAATAGTGGTACAATCCTCCTATTTACTCCCCCAATAATAATCATCTTCTAAAATTGGAGTGTGATCAACCACTTCTTCACATTATTTAAATTCAACCATAGGTTGCTTTTCAAACTCACATTCATCCACCTTTGAGAGCTCAATTGTTTCTAAAAGCAAATCAATCCATTTTATATGGTTGTCCCACTCCTCACTTGTAAAAGGGGACTCTAAGCCTTCTAGCTTTTCACAACTTGACTCATGTTGGATTTATTGATCATCATAATAATTGTCCTCTGAAAACAAATGATGAGATTCTATCCTACCTTCTAGCCAATATTCAGATTCATCTCTTGACTCCTCAAATTCACTTTCAACCACATTTGGTGAATCAAGGGTTTCTTCAATAAGATCAACTCTTGTATTTTGCTTCCAATGATTGTCCCAATATTCCTTTATTAATAAACATGAAACAACCTCCATATCTTGATGGGTTTGTTCACCCTAATTCTCAATAATGGAAATTGGATTTGAGACTTGCACCTCCTCTTGGATGAAATATAAGGTAGTTGTAATATTTGAACATTCAACTTTGTCCCATTTATTTCTTACATTAGACATCATTTGATTCAGGGGTGCTATATTGGATGGTTGGTGTTGGTTGGAATCCATAGCTCTTGAAAAATAGTTCATCATGGGAGAAGGTTGCATCTCACCCTGACTCATGGGTGGTATCTAATTTTGGGCCTTAGGATTAAGTAATGATAATCTACCCATATCAAAATTTCTCAAAGCCCACCATTTTTCTACCATAATTACCTCATTGTAGGCCTTAGGCAAAGATGAATCTTCAAGAATATTCCTTAGAAATTTGGATATTGAGGGGTCTAAGGCTCCCATGTAAATTTGAAAGGCTCTCTCTTTTGAAATGATGAAATGGGATGCCACTTCAGTATACAACTTATGGAACCTATCATTTAACTGACTCATGGATTCATTAGGTTACTTACAAATAGAGTTAAATTGATTTAGCATCAAAACTGGGTCAACTAGTTTTCTAAAATGGCTAATAAATGTTGCTTCTATTTGAGCCCAAGAAGTGATGGAACTTACAGGTAGGTATAGGTACCACTCAAATGCAACCTCATACAATGTATATGAAAACAATCTATAAGGAAAATGTCCATGCCATATTTACAAATGAATTAAAATATCCTTGTATCTCTAAAAATATTCCTCAGTCGAGGCCACATCAGGCTTAAACATGGGTATACAATTTTCTACACCTTAAGAAATTTGATGAATAGGTATATTTAACTGGCTATAAAAGTCACCTATCCAAGATGCAGTTCTTGCCCTGGTTGGAATAATCAATGCCATTAGTGAGTCTTAAAGAACACGACCTTAATACCAATTTTATTAGTCAAATAAATATATCTTGCAAAGAAGCATGGAATGACTAACAAATTTCAAATGAATACATTTTCACATTCATCAATTACAATGCATGAATTAAACAATAGAAATAAAGAACATTCTCCAATTTGTAAAAAGGTTAGCCTTAATACATCATCAATTAGAGAACGTTAGGATCAATGAAAGTGATCAATATGTAAAAAAACATCATTAATCAAGTACCAATACTCCTAATAAACCTTCAAGTAAATATGAACAATATAGCATCTAAATAGCAATAATGTAAACCAATTCAAGTATTCATTCTAGCACTAATTCTGTTGAGTTCTAAAGGAGGCCAAATATAGTGGTCAATAGGACATGAAACATTTAGCAATTCATAGCTCTCAACGCTACACACAATCACATTATTCACTACATGAACAATTCAAAAGCATTAAATAAATAAATACCAATTCATGAGCTCCTTCTAGCGCTAATTTTGTTGAGTGGATATTTTTTCCAATTAAAAAATCCCTATCATAGTCAGGATTTTGATTAGAAAACCCTTTCTTGCAAATAAATTGAAATTTCTCCAAGATTCCTTTTACTTAATGTGTGTTTGTGATTTTGTGAAGATATATCAAATAAGTGCTAGGAATACCTTAGTGATTTACAATTAATCATTAACAAAGGACCTGTGTTGGTTTATTTTATTATGCTATGCTAGTGATTGTTAATGAAACTTAAAAGAAAAGGAAAATATGATTGGCCCTCATATGACCACGATGTAAAGCCTTAATTCATTTTATCTTGGAGTATTTTAGGTAGACTTTATCTTCCTTTGATTAAGCAAATTTTAAATAAATTTTATCTTGCATAGTTAAACCCTGCTTTGAGCACGAAACAAAGATTAAAATCTATCTCTAAATGTGAATCTTAAATGATGATTGGATTCCTTTTATGTTTTGAATATGAAAGTAAAAATAGCCTTTGATATAATAAATAAATTACCCTCTTTGATGAAATTAATTTTCATAAATAGATGCCAATTTATTGTTCTAAAAATAATGGCCTTTGAAATGCCATATAAATCACTTCCCTTTAATGAAATTATGATTTTCATAAAGGAAAGTTAATTTATTGCTTGCAAAACAAACATGCAAAGCTTGAAATCTGATTTACCTTCAAAATGCGAAATTATGTAAAATTCAAAATTATAAAATGCATGTAAAAACAACTTTGAATAATTTTTATAATTTCGAAATGGCTTGAGAATGGGATTGAAATTGCTTTAAATGAAATATTAAAGCTCATTATTCACATACATGCATTTATTTTTTGGATTTTAATTATTTTTATTTTTATTTTAATTTCCAAAGTTAAAAAAAACATGCAAAAGGAAGGGTTAGAAAAATAAAAATAAAATAAAAGAAGTAAACTGATTTGATTCAACCCAAATTTTTCCCACAAACCCTGCAAGCATTAGTATTCTACACAAAACCAACATTAGTGTGACCCGAATTCACATAATCAAACATCTAATGTGGTGCAAGCTTCTAAGGAAATGGTGTAATATATCAAAAATGACACACAAGTAAACCATTAACATGCATAAACTTGATGTATCTCCAATATATTGCAGAAAAAGATCTTCAAAATCAAACATAAGTGCAGAAAATCATACCCCAAATTGGCATCATGTGGTGAACTCCAGTCCAGCAATATGGCTTTACTTCCAACGGATCTAGCCTTAGCCTCCAAAAAGATCTAGCCTTTTGACCTACAAAAAAATCCAGCTTGTTTTCTGCCTTTCGATGGTGTCTTTAAAATTGCAAAAAAATTTCATTTATGTCTTCATTTTTCATTTGGTCTTATTTATTTTGGTCTTCTTGTTCCAATGAAATGCCTTCAACTGCCTGTTCTTGCGATATTTCATTTTTTAACATTTCTATTTAATGAGACGTTCACTCACATGATGATAATGAAACATTCACTCATAATGACATAGCTTATTACAAGGCTTTGTTCAGTTGGTAATCTATGCATTTCTTTTTTTTGTCTTTATTCATCACTTGGAATGTGATGTTTTTGTAGCATATTGAAGGCATGATGAGCAATAGCCACTTGGCTTTAATCACTATATTCAAACAACATTTTTCCTTACTAATGTTCCTCCAATGAACCAATTTCAAAACATATTTAGCCTTCACATTTCGTTCGTTGCTTCGAGTAGTCTCTATGACATTATTTTAGTCCTTATGAAATCCACCAATGTATCCCTTTTCAAAATGTGTCGGTCTTATATCCACAAACTCGATCGAGATGATGCTGCCTTTGATTTATCTCCATGACTACATGTATCTTGGCACGAGTACATAATTTACCAATCAATTACCACCCGAGTGAGAAATACGTTGCCCTACACTATCCATATTTGATGTTATCTCAGAACTATCTTCATCAGAAAGTTTAGGCCAACATTGGGTCTAAGTGTACAGTGATCCGAGTTACCTACATCACTGTATTATTGGTCCCCATCAATGTAGTCCATGTCTGCATGGTTTGAATGGAGCAATCTACAGACAAATTAAATTACAATCTGCCCTAACTTGAATGGTCCCATAACATCGAATCCAAACATTTCTTGACATGTAATTGACCAACTCCCAATGGCATTTTTAGCAACAACAAGATGTACCCCCTATTTTGACATAGGTAAAATAAGCGAATATGTTGAAGAATGGTCAAAACTGATAGAAGTTCTATCCTTCACCATGTAGTTGGCCTGTTTCATTATATGAGGTGTTTTGGTTGTAGATATCCTCACAATGTGCATAAGGGGCCTTTGGTCATATCTCCAACATCTGGTATTCACCCTCCAATGTTGTTCACTACCACATCAATTACAACTATGTGCACTTTTTTTTCCAGATTGATGATCCTCGTTGACTGTGCTTTCACATATCCATCATGGGTCCAATGGTGTTCATTTTAGGTCCATCCATGGTATCTCCAATGGCTATTGCTTCTTCAACTTCTCATACAAAGTCTATTTGAGTCACATCATCTACTAAATGAATTTACATGGACGTATGTTCACTGTGTGAAATTGTTATTGCTTCGGCAATCCACTTTCACGTCCAACTAGACAACATACATGTTTGTCTGAAATGGGCCCTCAGAAGCTACCCATCAAAAATTTTGTGTGGTGATATCGTGACCATCACTCGTTGCTAGTCCAAGCTTGAAATTCATCCTCCAAGTTGTCTATATAGTTTGTCATTGTATATTAGGTGAATGTTATGATTTGGTGTTAAGTCGATTGTATCTAAGTCTATCCTACGTGGTCGCATCACTAATTTTTCCATTGATATTAATAGTATTATGTACTTCCAATGACCATATGAATCCTTGTGCTAGTCATATCATCACTACTATCCTATGCAAATAGAACCCGACTATCCACGTCGACACCAAATATGTCTAATATAGTTTTTGCTCTTGATAATGTGGTTTGGGATGACCTACTATCGTTCCCTCAATGTCATATACCAAATCACCTCATCATCGTTGGCATTGCCAAGTGGGTCTAAAATCACCATCGTAGTGGAAGTCTAATTCCATTCCCATGTGGACCCTATCGACCTCAAAATACATCGAATATTACATGCTGTGGTCCAGGTCATCTGCATTCACTATCTCATTGATATTAAATATCCACATTTTTTGCCCAAGGTTTTTCCATAACATCGTCACTTCATTCACACGTGCCACAGTCTGTGCATACCCCATATGCATCGTAAATGAATATAATTTCATCAATTTTGTAAACAACCCTACTAGATGGAAATCTCGACGAATAGCTTCAAGGCTTCCCGTAGATAAAACATCATGTCTACATTTAGATCTGGCCTTTCCATCATATGCTTTCAAATATTCTCGTGGGCTCTATGTATAGCATGTTATATGTCCATCGATATTGATGTCAATCGTTGCCACATCGTTCGGGTTATCACATATAATATCCTTCCATAATGTCATCATCTTATTATACTCGAACAGTGGCTAGTTGTCTGCTCTAGTCTCTATGTTGCCCTATTATGCTCCACATATTTGATCCATGCTTGTCTGCCTATAGCTCTTGAGCATACGTCACCCCTACACACAATAAGACTACTTATATTAGACGTTATAAATATACAACCAAATGTACAAGCATTAAGGTAAGAACATAAAGACTATAATGGTGCTTTATTTTTGTTATTAAATTATCAATCTTAATTTTATTTTATTTTTTATTTATATTTATTATTATTTTTTATTAATATATATATATATATTATTTTTTATACATTTTTTATCTTAAATTTATATATATAATATATATAAACTTATTTTTTTTATTTCAGTTTCTATATATATATATATATTTTTTCAAAAGTTTGACGGATTTAACTTTAAAACATCAAAACTACCCATTGAAACTACAAAATTAACCAAACCACCTTTAAAGAGACTAAGAAAGAAACACTAACACACACAAGTCTATCAACACTCCAAAAGAAGACAAAAGACATAATACAACAAGGAACCTTGGAAACTAAATTGCAAATATCAAGGATGGGACCTATCAAAATTATCGCTCCAAGGATACCAAAATTCTCAAAAACACAAATAAAAAGGTGGATCCTCAATTTTGGGGCAAGTTGTGGAATGGCAACAACAAATGACGACTCTATTGGAAAATGTTCCTAAGAATTTTGGGTGAAGAACCCAATATAAAACGAGAACATAAAATATCAACAAAATAATAATTATTTAGTGATGTCCCAAGAAGATGGGGGTAGACAAATTCAAATAAACAGCTAATCCATTTGCCTTTGCTCAGTGTGTGAGAAGTGATTTGTTTTTGTACCTTTGAAAACCTTCTAAATTCCCTCATCTAGTTTACATTTAGGCTATGAGGCACAAATCATAATTATTTTTTTTACAGATAGAACCCCACTTCTAGTCAAGCATCTATAGCCCCGGTAGAGTTTATATAACTCAACCTTGTGTTTACTTGATACCTTGCAAATCCTTATAAAAATGTTGTGTCTAGACAGATACTTACTGCCAATCAGGCATCTATAGCCCCGATAGAGTTTATCTAGACTTTGTGATTGATTTTTAGCGTGTTTACCTTTGGTTGCTTCTCTTTTTTTTTAAGCTTTGCAACAATTTATGCATCATGAGGGTTAGGAAGCAAAGAGATGGAGCATGTTGAATTTTTGCCTTAATTTGTAAACCAAGATGACTTCATCCCTCAGGACTTCCAGAAATACCCTTTAGTTATGTGAGTTACATGTGGAGATCTAGAGAATTGCTTCATTGTTCCACTTTCCACAGTCAGGATTTTGATTACAAAATCTCTCTTGCAAAGAAATTGAAATTTCTCCAAGGTTCCTTTTATTTAATGTGTTCTTGTGATCTTGTGAAGATATATTTAATAAGTGCTAGGATTACCTTAGTGATTTGCAAGTAACTGTTAACAAGGGACTTGTGTTGGTTTAATTTATTATTCTATGTTAGTGATTGTTAATGAAACTTAAAAGAAAAGGAAAATGTGATTGGCCATCATATGACAATGATGTAAAGACTTTATTCATTTTATCTTGGAGTATTTTAGGTAGACTTTATCTTCCTTTGATTAAGCAGATTTTAAATAAGTTTGATCTTGCATAGTTAAACCCTGCTTTGAGCGTGAAACAAAGATTAAAATCTATCTCTAAATGTGAATCTTAAATGATGATTGGATTCCTTTTATTTTTTGAATATGAAAGTAAAAATAGCCTTTGATATTATTAATAAATTACCCCTCTTTGATGAAATTAATTTTCATAAAGAGACGACAATTTATTGTTCTAAAAACAATGGCCTTTGAAATGCCATATAAACCACTTCCCTTTAATGAAATTATGATTTTAATAAAGGAAAGTTAATTTATTGCTTGCAAAACAAACAAGCAAAGCTTAAAATCTAATTTACCTTTGAAATGCAAAATTATGTAAAATCCAAAATTATAAAATACCTATAAAAACAACAATTTTGAATTTTTTTTATAATTTCAAAATGGCTTCAAAATGGGATCAAAATTGCTTTAAATGAAATATTAAAGCTCATTATTCACATACCTGCATTTATTTTTGGAATTTTAATTTTAATTTTAATTTTTATTTAAATTACCGAAGTTAAAAAAAACATGCAAAAGGAAGGGTTAGAAAAATAAAATAAAATAAAAGAAGTAAAAGGAAATGCTGCAATCTAGAAGTTTCTCATAGACCCTGCAAGCATTAGTATTCTACAGAAAACCATTATTAGTGTGACCTGAATACATGTAATCAAACATCTAATGTGGTGCGAGATTTTAAGGAAATGGTGCAATATATCAAAAATGACACACAAGTAAACCATTAACATGCATAAACTTGATGTATCTCCAATATATTGCAGAAAAATATCTTCAACATCAAACATAAGTGTAGAAAATCATACCCCAAATTGGCATCATGTGGTGAACTCCAGTCCAACAGTATGGCTTTTCTCCCAATAGATCCAGCCTTGGCCTCCAAAAAGGTCCAGCCTTTGGCCTACAAAAAAATTCAGCCTATTTTTTGCATTTTGATGGTGTATTTAAACTTGTAGAAAAATTTTCGTTTAGGTCTTCCCTATTCATTAGGTCTTCTTTCTTTTGGCATTTTTGTTCCAATGAAACTCTACTTCAACCGCCTGTTCTGGCCATATTTCGTTTTGTAATGTTTCTATTCAATAAGACATTCATTGACATAACGACAATGAAACACTCACTCATATAATGACACAAATTATTACAAGGCCTTGTTCGATTGGTAATATATGCATTTTTTTTGTCTTTATTCATCACTTGGCATGTGATATTTTGGTAGCATATTGAAGGCGTGATGAGCAACAACCACTTGGATTTAATCACTATATTCAAACAACATTTTTCCTTACTAATGTTACTCTAATAAATCAATTTCAAATCATCTTTAGCCTTCTTATTTTGTTCATTTCTTTGAGAAATCTCTATGAAATTATTTTAGTCCTTATGAAATCCACCAACGTGTTCCTTTTCAAACTGTATCTGCCTTATATCCGTGAACCCGACGGAGATACTACCACCTTAGATTTCTCTCTATGACTACATGTATCTTCATGCAAGTACATCATTTACCAATCAATGACCACCTGAGTGAGAAATACGTCACCCTATGTTGTTCATATTTGATGTTGTCTCAAAACTATCTTCATTAGAAAGTCTAGTTTAGCACCAGGTCTAAGTGTACAATTATTCGAGTTGTCTGCATCGCTACATCCTTGGTCCTTGTCAACATAGTCCATGTCTACATGGTTTGAATGGAGCAATATTCAAAGAAATTGAATCACAATCTACCCTAACTTGAATGGTCCCATAAAATCAAATTCAAACATCGCTCGACACACAATTGACCAACTCTCAATGACATTTGCAGCAATAGCAAGGTGTACCCTCTATTTTGATGTAGATAAAACAAGTGAATATATTGAAGAATGGTCAAAGTCGACAAAAGTTCTATCCTTCATCGTGTAGTTGTCCTGTTTCATTGGATGAAGTGTTGTGGTCGTAGATGTCCTCATGATGTCTGTAAGGGGTCTTTGGTCATCTCTCCAACTATGGTATTCACCCTCCCGACGCCATTCACTACCACACTAATTACAACCATGTGCACTTTTTTCTATCGAATTGCTTATCCTTGTCGACTGTGCTTTTACATATCTACTGTGGGTTAAATGGTGTTTGTTTTGGGTCCATCCATGGTGTCTCCATTGGTTGCTGCTTCTTCAAATTCACACACAAAGTCTATCTAAGTCACATCATCTACTGCACAAATTGGTATGGACGTTTGTTCGTTGTGTAAAATTGTTATTGCTTCGATTGTCCAATTTCACATCCAACTATGCAACATACATGTTTCTCTAAAATAGGCCCTAAGAAGCTACCCATAAAAAATACTACATGGCAACCCCATGATCATCACTCATCGCTAGTCCAAATTTGAAATTCATCCTCCAAGTTATCCATAGGGTTCACCTTCGTATGCCAGGTCAACGTTGTGCTTTGGTTTCAAGTCAATTGTGTCTAAGTCTATCCTACATGATCCCATCACTATTTTACCCATCAATATTAATAATACTCTGTACTGCTAATGACCATAGGACTCCTTGTGCCAGTTGTATCGTCATTACTGTCCAGCGTAAATAGAACTTGACTATCCACATAGAAACCAAAGCTATCTAAAGTAGTTTTCACTCTTGATAACGTGGTTCGATATGACATGCTATCATGCCCTCAGTGCTATCTACTAAACCACCTCATCATCGTCAGCATTTCCAGATGGATCCAAAATAATCATCGTAATGGAAGTCTAAGTCCATGCCCATGTGGCCCTCGTCGACCTTGAAATGCATTGGATACTACATGTTGTTGTCCGGATCATCTGTATTCACTGTCTCATTGATATTAAAGATCCATATTTTCACCCAAGGTTTCATCCATAACATCATCACTTCATTTGCACATGCCATAGTCTGTGTATATCCCATATGCATCGTAAATGAATATAATTTTGTTAATTTTATAGATGATCCTCCTAGATGGCGATCTCAATGAATAGCTTCAAGGCTACCCGTAGACAAAATATCATGTCCGTATTTAGATATGGCCTTTTCATCATATGATTTCAAAGATTCCCATGGGCTCTATGTATAACATGTTATATGTCCATTGATATTGAGGTCAATCACTGCCATGTCATCTGAGTGCTCACATATAATCTCTTTCCATCGCGTCATTGTCTTATTGTGCTTGAAAAGTGCCTAGCTATCCAGCTCTAGTATAGAGGTTGCCCTGTTATGCTTCACATATTTGGTCCATGCTCTTCTACCTATAGCTCTCAAGCATGTCACCCTTGCACACAATAAGGCTACTTATATAAGACCTTATAAATATACAACCAAATGTACAAGCATTAAGGTAACATAAAGACTATAATGGTGCTTTCTTTTTGTTATTAAATTATCAATTTCAATTTTATTTTATTATATATATATATATTTCATCTTAAATTTATATATATAATATATATAAATTTATTTTTTATTTTAATTTCAATATATATATATATATATATATATATATATATATATATATATATTTCAAAATTATGATTGATTTAACTTTAAAACATCAAAACTACCCATTGAAACTACAAACTTAATCAAACCACCTTTAAAGAGACTAATAAAGAAACACTAACACACACAAGCCTATCAACCCTACAAAAGAAGATAAAAGATACAATACAACAAGGAACCTTGGGAACCGAATTGCAAATATCAAGGATGGGACTTATCAAAATTATCACTTCAAGGATGCCAAAATTCTCAAAAACACAAATAAAAAGGTGGGTCCCCATTTTGAGGCAAGTTGTGGAATGGCCACAACAATTGATGACCATGCTAGGAAATGCTCCTAAGCATTTTGGGTGAAGAACCCAATCTAAAACAAGAACATGAAATATTAGTGAAATAATAATTATTTAGCGATGTCCCAAGAATGTGGGGTTAGATAGCTTTTAATAAACAAAAAATAATCCATCTGCTTTTGCTCAGTGTGTGAGAAGTGATTCATTTTTGCACCTCTGAAAACCTTTCGAATTCCCTCATCTGGTTTGCATTTAAGCTATGAAGCACAACCCATAAAAAAACTTTTACAGATAGAGCCCCACTGCATGTCATGCATCTATAGCCCCGGTAGAGTTTATCTAACTCACCCTTGTGTTTACTTGATACCTTAAAAATCCTTATAAACAAGATATGTCTAGACAAAGCCCTACTACCGAGCAGGCGTCTATAGCCTTGGTAGAGTTTATCTAGACTTTGTGACTAGTTTTTAGCATGTTTACCTTTGCTTGCTTCTCTTTTTTTTTTTAGCTTTGAAACAACTTATGTATCATGATGGTTAGGAAGCAAAGAAATGGAGTGTGTTTAATTTTTACCTTAATTTGCAAATCAAGATGACTTCATCTCTTAGGACTTCCAGATATACCCTTTAGTTAAGTGAGTTACATGTGGAGCTCTGGAAAAATACTTAATTGTTCCACTCTCCACCAATTTAGTCCCAAAATTTGAGCACTATCACAAAATAACTCATCCCCCTTTTCTCAAGTTCACTTACTTTCATATTAGGTATTCCAACCTACTTAACAAAGGAAGAAAAAAAATAGACAAGAGGCCATAAATTAGCGACCACAAAACATCACCTCAACACAAGGAAACAACCAAAAATAGAAAACAAAAAATATAAACCAAAATCTAACCTAATTCAAACTAACAAGAAAGCAAAACAACATAAAAAATTAAGGACAAAGCACAAAATATCAAAGCTAAACAAAAATATGAACACCAAAACTAAATACCAAAATGTACAAGAGGATGCAAAATTTGAGCTATCATTTTCCTAGATCCCAAACATGATTAGCACACTTTAAAATATATATATCATAATATGCATGCCAAAATTTGTAGGAATCCAACGACAATAATATTAGGCCACACAATGCAATAATTTTCATCTTGCCTCTCTCACCCTACCAATTTGATTTAGTTCCATTAAAAATCCCATAGGTGAGCTTCAAATCATTAAATTGATTAGAAAATAACTGATTTTCAATTCTTTCTTGTCTGTTCCTCAAGATGTCAATTTCACAGTTTGATTCATGATTTAAAATTAGGCCTTCCTTTTTAAATATGAGATATTTCAAACAAGAGCCTATTTCTAAAAATTTCAAAGCCAATTCATTTTGCACATCCTTAGGCCAATCATGCTTATGCAACAATTTGAAAGCATCTAGGATATCTACTAAATGAGGATCATTATAAGTTTTATCCTAGATTCAACTATCAATTGTTGATGAATTTTATTCAACATTTCAAGCACATTAACTTTTGTTTCATTTACCAAAGAAATCTTATTAGAGGTGTGAGTAGAAATCAATTCTAGCTCTTTATTAACCTCCAATGACATTTCATCATTTATTGAATCCAACAACACATTAGGTAAACCTTCACCTAGAGTTCAAATTATAGAACACAAAAGGTGATATTTTACCTTTGATTCACTTTCATTTACCAATACTTGGTGAGTCATCATGATTTATTCCTTTTCTTCATGGTCTTCATCATCATCATCATGTAGCACTTCTTCTTCATCCATGACCTATTTATCAAAAATAACAAAATTAGGCACCCTATTAAAAATATGTTCATTCTTTTAAAACCGTAGGTCTTGTTTATCTAGGGATGTGTCAAATGGAACATCTCCCTGATCAACCGTTTGAGTTTTTTTAGATAAAGTAACATTCTCAATTGGATCATTAGTGATATCAAACCCAAACCATTCAGGTTCTGGAATGTTCTTTGTCTTAGGAAGCATAGACCTTATAGGATCCTTAGGTGAAACAATGCTTTCTATTTCTTACATCTCAAATGGGAAAAAAGTGAGTGAGTCTCTTTCTTTGTCTAGAATAGTAGAATTATTATCATCCTTTGCTATTTTAGCAAGATGTTCAATAAAATCATCTTCAAAATGATTGGATCTTGGAACCTTCTCTATTTTTACAAATGACTTATCATCTTCTGGTTGTACAAGAATTGCCAATTCTTCATGCAAGATAGAGTTTTCAACATCCTACGTGTCAAGTGAAATAGAAATGTCATTAGTAGGAGTGTGAGAAGATGATGATTCCTCATACATTTTTCTAAAATTATAATAATGGCCATCTAAACCCATGTGATGAAACTCTATTGCATCCTCCTCATAAATTTCAAGCTCTTCAAAAAATTCTTCTTCAAATTCTTCCTGGTCATTATCTCAAGGATGTTGAAGGCTTTGATCATCAATTTTAATCATTTCATCCAAGTTTATGGAAGGTATTAATTTATCATGTATTTCAAAATTAGTCCACTCTAGGACCCCTCCACTATCTAAAAGAGTATCACTTTTAATATCTTTGATATTTTCTCATGAGGATGATTTGGAGCATCATCAAGATACACATATTGTGGCATTTGTTCCTGTAATTGAGCGATGTTTCTATTAAGCTATAGAACTAGCCTTTGCAACTTGTACTGCATATAAGGTGAAGTGAGTGCCTCATTAGAAATAGTGGTAAAGTCCTCCCATTTACTCCACCAATAATAATCATATACTAAAATTAGAGTGTGATGTTCAACCACTTCTTCACATTCTTTAAATTCAACCATAGGTTGCTTTTCAAAATCACCTTCATCCACCTTTGAGAGCTCAATTATTTCTAAAAGTGGATCAATCTATTTTCTATAGTTGTCCCACTCCTCACTTGTAAATAGGGACTCCAAGCCTTCTAGCTTCTCACAATTTGACTCATATTGGATTTCTTGATTATCATAATAATTATCCTCTAAAAACAAATGATGAAATTCTATCCTACCTTCTGGTCAATCTTCAAATTCATCTCTTGAATCCTCAAATTCACTTTTAACTACCTTTGGTGAGTCAAGGGTTTCTTAAATAATAACAACTCTTGTATTTTACTTCTAATCATTTTCCTAATCTTCCTTTGTGAATAAACATGAAACAACCTCCATATATTGATGGGTTTGTTCACCCCAATCCTCATTAATGGACATTGGATTTAAGACTTGCACATCCTCTTGGATAAAATATAAGGTGGTTGTAATATTTGGACATTCAACTTTATACCATTGATTGCTCATATTAGACCTTATTTTATTCAGGGGTGCTATATTGGATGGTTGGTGTTGGTTGGAATCCATAGCTCCTAAAAAATAGTTCATCATGGGAGAAGGTTGCGTATCACACTGAATCATGGGTGGTATCTAATTTTTGGCCTTAGGATTAAGTAATGGTAATCTATCTGTATCAACATTTCTCAAAGCCCATAATCATTCTACCATAATTGCCTCCTTGTAGGCCTTAGGCAAGGATGAATCTTCAAGAAGCTTTCTTAGAAATTTGGATATTGAGGGGTCTAAAGCTCCTATGTAAATTTGAAAGGCTCTCTCTTATGAAATGATAAAATAGGGCACCACTTCAATATACAAATTATGGAACCTATCATTGAAATGACTCATGGATTCATTAGGTTCCTTATAGATAGAGATAAATTTATTTAGCATCATAAATGGTTCAACTAGTTTTCCAAAATGGCTAAAAAATGTTGCTTCTAGTTGAGCCCAAGAAGTTATGGAAATTATAGGTAGGTATAGGTACCACTAAAATGCAACCTCATCCAATGTATATGAAAATGATCTACAAGGAACATCTCCATGCCATATTTGCAAATGAATTAAAATATCCTTATATCTCTGAATATGTTCTTCAATCGAGGCCACATCAAGATTAAACATGGGTAAATAATTTTCTACACCTTTAGGAATTTAATGAGTAGGCATGTTTAACTGGATATAATAGTCACCTATCCAAGATGAAATTCTTACCCTGCTTGGAATAACCAATACCATTAGTGAGTATTAAAGAATACAACTTTAATACCAATTTTTTTAGTCAAATAAATATATCTTGCAAAGAAGCATGAAATGACTAACAAATTTCAAATGAATAAATCATTACATTCATCAATTATAATGCATGAATTAAACCATAGCAATAAATAACATTCTCCAATTTGCAAAAAATGTTAGCCTTAATACATCATCAATTAAAGAATTTTAGGATCAATGAAAGTGATCAATATGTAAACAAAACTTTGTTAGTCAAGACCAATGTCTTTGAATAAACCTTCAAGTAAACATGAACAATATAACATCTAAATAGCAATAAAGTAAACCAATTTAGACCCTCCTTCTAGCACAAATTTTGTTGAGTTCTAAAGGAGGCCAAAGATAATGGTAAATAGAAAACGAAACATTTAGCAATTCATAGCTCTGAAGGCTACACACAATCATATTATTCACTGCATGAATAATTCAAAAGTATTAAATCAATAAATACCAATTCATGCCTTTCTTCTAGCACCAATTCTATTGAGTGGATATTTTATCGAATTACAAAATCTCCATCACAGTCAAGATTTTGACTAGAATACCCTCTCTTGCAAAGAAATTGAAAATTTTCCAAGGTTCCTTTTACTTAATGTGTTCTTGTGATCTTGTGAAGATATATCAAATAAGTGCTAGTAATACCTTAGTAATTTGCAAGTAACTGTTAACAAGCGGTCTACGTTGGTTTATTTTATTATGTTATGCTAGTGATTGTTCATGAAACTTAAAAGAAAAGGAAAATGTGATTGGTACTCATATGATCATGATGTAAAGCCTTAATTCATTTTATCTTGGAGTATTTTAGGTAGACTTTATCTTCCTTTGATTAAGCATGTTTTAAACAAATTTTATCTTGCATAGTTAAACCCTGCTTTGAGCACGCAACATAGATAAAAATCTATCTCTAAATGTGAATCTTAAATAATTATTGGATTCTTTTTATATTTTGAATATGAAAGTAAAAATAGCCTTTGATATAATTAATAAATTACCCATATTTGATGATTTTTTTTTATTGATTGATAAAAAGGGTTTTTAAATTTCCTGATACCTTTTACATAAATGTAACAAAGACATCTAGCCATAAGTGAAATAACTGAACTAAAAACAAATTACCCTAGAGTGGAATGAAACAACCAAATTTAAACTAGAAAGAAGGCATAAACAAAAACAAAAAGGAATAAGGGTCCAAACTCTAGCAATGGTACCCAAAAGGAAACAAAAAACAACTATCAAAAGCCCAACCAAGATTACAATATTTGGCTCGATGAGGTTCAATATGTGAGCTTATTGGAGCAACCACTTCCGCTATGCAGAAAATTAGTAATTTTATTTGCCATTCATTACCACCTGGGTTCATGGGTGATATTTGCCTTGTGAAATTTCCACATTACTTTCCACTTGGATTCATGGATGATAGTTGCCTTGTGAATTCTCCACATCTCTTCAAAATTATCCCAAGACAGATTGCACATAGTGCTTAAGAGAAAAGAGGATATTTGTTGTCATCCATGTCAGAAAAACCATGTCCAGCCACTAGTCCCCAAACAACCACATCAGCACCATAAACCAGTTAAAGATTATTATTTTCATTAGCATCAGTGTGGGCCATAATACATTGAGGGAAATTGTCATACTAGACTTGGATGTTGTCCTGTTCAACTCCTTGATTGGCAAGGAGGCCAACAACTTTGTTTCCTTCATAGTAAACATACTGAATTGTAACATGTCTGATACCTTCGTTTATCTTCAAGTTTTCTTGGACAACATTGAACATACTTCAGGTAGGAAGCTAACATTTTTGGATGCATCGAATGATATTCATAGAATCACTCTCTATGATAAGTATTTCAAACCAAAGTCGCTTGCAAATGAGGAGGCTAAGGTATAACACACAAGCTTTAGCAAAATTATTAGTTTGACTATCCATGGAATCAACAAATGCACACAAGACTTTACCTTGACTATTTCTAAAAATACCACCTCCAACCCTACCAGGGTTTCCCTTTAAGGCTACGTCAACGTTGATCTTGATCCATACACAAGGCAAGGGAATCCATTTCATCATTGACTTGTCAACTTTTGGAGGACCCCGAGGGGAGCTGTCAATCTAAAATTTGAGAGTATTGAAAATAGATAATTACCATTGGTTCTTGGGATTTTCAGCTTGGATGAGATTACCATTCTCAATGGCAAATGATAGAGCTCAAGAAAACACTGATTTGGCATCTTTTGTAGCAACGTAAAAAATTATGTTGTTCCTCTCCAACCATACCTACCACAAAAAATTAGGAAAAAAATACAACCAAAAAACATGGATTTTTGGATTCAAAAATGGATTTTTCCACTAATGGCAGGCATCAACAAGAGTTTTTGGGTGTACCCAGGATATGTTGGCCAACTTGAGAAAGGAAGACAACACTTCATTAGAGAATGAGCACTCAAGAAAGATATGAATCACATATTCTCAACTATTTTTATAGAGGACACAATTATTATGGAGTATTAGACCTCTATGGATTAGATTATCAATGGTCAAGATTTTTTTAAAAGAAGTAAGCCAAAAAAATGGGTAACTTTAGGGATTAGACTTTTCAACCAAGCAATCTTAAATTTAGGTCAGGAGTTGACTTATCTAGTTTGGGCATAGTAGGTAGACTTAACTGTATAAATCCCATCCTCACAAATGTGCTAGAATGAAGTTTCTAAAGCATCTGGGTTACTAGGAATGATAGTGGTGCGTAGCAGACCAGTAATAATGGAAAAAGTAGAGGACTATGTAATGTTGATGTGGACAGAGGAAAAGGGCTTCCATTTGGCTTTCTATAAAATAAATTACATACCTTAGAACGAAATAGGTGATCAATGATTGGCTTGATGTAGGAGATACTAGCATCATTGATGATATGGTAATTGCTAAGCCATTTATCCTCCAAAAAGTCAATAAATGTTCCATTTCCCAACTGCCACTTGAGTCCAAATTTTAGGATGGGTCTCGTATTAATCACAGAGTTCCAAAAATGTGATCCAATCGAAAGTGGTTCATCACTTAGAAAGGCTCACTCCTGTAGGTATTTATCCTTTATGATATTGATCCAGTGGCTTGTTCATTTCGGATAATTCTCCAACCTTGATTACCAATGAGAGAAGAATTCATCTTACTAGCTTTTTTGAAATCCAACCCTCCCTGATTCTTCTTCAAGTAGATCTTATCCCAAGCAACCAGGGGAATTTTATTGATATTTTCGCTTCCTGACCAGAGAAATATCATTTGTATCTATTCAATATTCTTACAAATAGAAGTTGGAACTTTAAAGACGGATAAGAAATACATCGGCATGCCTTGAAAACAAGCTTGGACAAGAGTCACTTTCACTGCCTAGTTGAGGACATAGCCTTTCCACCCGGCCAATTTTTTTTGAATTTTATCCAAGATGTTGTTCCATACATTTACAGGAGGTTTACCATGGAAAAGGGGTGTACCTATATAGGTGGAAGGAAGGCTTGATATGCTGCAGACCAGGATTCTAGAAATTATTTACTGTCTGTCAATGGGAGTATTTAGGAAATATAGTTTACTTTTTTGAAAATTAACCTTTTGTCCAGTAGCAAGCTCACAGGAGACTAGGATATTCTTGATTACACTTGATTTAAGAACTAAATCTTTGGTTACCAGTAACGTATCATCAATAAATTGTTGATACATGATCGATTGGGAGATGGAGGAGGCCTTTATCCCAGAGATAGTACCATTAGAGTAGGTAGAATTGAGTGCCCTCCCAAGGGATTCTGCAAGAATGATGAGTAAATAAGGGGAAAGAGGATCCACCTGCCTGATTCCTTAGTTGCTCTTAAAATACTTAGCAGTAGCACCATTTACAATGACATAAAATCAGGAAAACAAAATATATTTTTGAATTAGGGCAATCCACTATGGATGAAAGCTAAATTTTACTGGCAAAGCACATAAAAAACTCCAAGAGACCCTGTCAAACGCCTTGGTGATATCTAAATTGAGAAAAATGCTTGGATTTTGTTTTTTGAGACAAAGTGGAGTAGTTCATGAACAATTATTATACCATCAGTTATAAGCCTTCCCTTGACCGAGCTACCTTGACATAAATCATAATACCAGGGATTAGTTTCTTCATTCTGTTGGCAATGGTCTTGGTAAAAATTTTGTAGACGACATTGCACAAGCTAATTGACCTATAATAAAAAATTGTTCTGCATTGCTAAGTCTTTGGGAGAAGGGTGATAAAGGTGGAGTTGAAGTCTCTCAGGATGCGCTTGGTCGCTTAAGCAAATTGAATGGCTTTGGTTACATCAGTGCTAACAATATCCTAGAAATGTTGAAAGAAGTGGGGAGAGAAATTGTCATGCCTAGGTGCTTTATCAATAGACATGAAAAACACATCATCTTTAATTATGTATGCAAAAAATTTGATCAGCAGTCTATCATTATTTTCATTAGAGACTAAATAGGGAATATTTTAGAGAAGGGAATCAATAGCTTGAGGGTTACTCGATTGACCCGCTCTAAGAATGTTTTGGAAATGTGCTATGGCTTCACATCTCACGTCCTATTTATTTTACGTGTTGGTGCCATATGACCTGATCAAATTTTTGATTTTGTTGATGCTTCTGTGTGAGAGGATGAGAGCATGGAAATACTTCGTATTGGAATCGCCTTGTTTGATCCAGAGAGCTCTCGAATTTTGTTGCCAAAAGGTTTCCTCCATGGAAAAAATATTGTGATATTTAGCCGTTAGCTCTCTTTCTTGTTCCTTGAGCTGCACATCATGTTCCTTGTATTGGATATGATTTTCAATGGCCCGGATCTTATCACCAATGATTCTTTTTGCCTCAATTTTTTATAAAGAGATGTCAATTTATTGTTCTAAAAACAATAGCCTTTGAAATGCCATATAAACCACTTCCCTTTAATGAAATTATGATTTTAATAAAGGAAAGTTAATTTATTACTTGCAAAACAAACATGCAAAGCTTAAAATCTGATTTACCTTCAAAATGCAAAATTATGTAAAATTCGAAATTATAAAATGCCTGTAAAAACAACTTTGAATATTTTTTTATAGTTTCAAAATGGCTTTAGAATGAGATAAAAATTACTTTCAATGAAATATTAAAGTTCATTCTTCACATACATGCATTTATTTTTGAAATTTTAATTTTAATTATTTTAATTTTAATTTTTATTTTAATTGTCGAATTTTTTTTATTTTAGGTAAAATTTATCTTCCTTTGATTAAGTAGATTTTAAACGAGTTTTATCTTGCATAGTTAAACCCTGATTTGAGTGTGAAATAAAAATTAAAATCTATCTCTAAATGTGAATCTTAAATGATGATTGTATTCCTTTTATTTTTTGAATATGAAAGTAAAAATAGCCTTTGATATAATAAATAAATTACCCCTCTTTGATGAAATTAATTTTCATAAAGAGACGTCAATTTATTGCTCTAAAAACAATGGCCTTTGAAATGCCATATAAATCACTTCCCTTTAATGAAATTGTGTTTTTTTTATAAAGGAAAGTTAATTTATTGCGTGCAAAACAAACATGCAAAGCTTGATTTACCTTCGAAATGTGAAATTATGTAAAATTCGAAATTATAAAATGCTTATAAAAACAACAAATTTGAATAATTTTTATAATTTCAAAATGGCTTTAGAATGAGATCGAAATTGCTTTAAATGAAATATTAAAGCCATTCTTCACATATGTGCATTTATTTTTGGGATTTTAATTGTTTTCGATTTTTATTTTAATTTCTAAATTTTTAAAAAAATATTCAAAAGGAAGGGTTAGAAAAATAAAAATGAAATATGTTTAGGAACTAGAGAGGGCCCATAAGGGTATCCTCTGTGAGGGCTTCCTCCAGCTTGAGCCTCATCGTGGTAGAGAGGGCTTGAGAGGACCTAAGCCTCACCATGGCAGAGAGGGCCTGAGCCTCACTATGACAGAGAGGGCCTATGAGGGTTTCCTCCATGAGGGCTTCCTTCGTGAGGGTTTCACTCCTATTCTAGCTTTGAAACTCTGAAACTCTTTGAGGAAGAGGTCTTCTTTCTCCCATTTTGGATTTGGCTACTAGTCATGTTGAGTTTCTCTACTGTGGTTCATGACTAGGGTATTTTTCTTACTGGGGTCTTGCTGGTAT
The DNA here is from genome assembly GCA_028583015.1 of Wollemia nobilis. NCBI lineage: Eukaryota > Viridiplantae > Streptophyta > Pinopsida > Araucariales > Araucariaceae > Wollemia > Wollemia nobilis. The sequence goes on from JAQPPZ010000521.1 coordinate 22,090,574, forward strand.
GTTCTGCTCTTTTATGGGTTTGGTATTATCACTCTTATCTAGGGCAAAGGGTTGAATGTTGACCCAAAACTATAGGGGTGATCTTGGGCCATTATAATGTAGTGGAAAATTCTAGCTATTGACCCCTTGGTTGGCTCTCACTTTGGTTGGTGGGTGTGTTGGGTGGCTACGTTTCTTGGGTTGTTTGCTAGTTTCAGGGACTTGGTTGGATTGTGCAACATTTCTTCTAGGTTTCATAGTTTCATGTTTTTTATAGCTTTCTAGGGAGAGAAAAGGGCCATATACTGACCCAAATACATTGGGGTGATATTGGTATGGTGTTTGGTTGCAAAAATATGATGGTGTTCCCTTGGATGACTTCAACTATAATGGCTTGGCTACTCTGGTTGGATGGTGCTTGGATGACTCTGTTGCTAGGGTTCTCTACCAGTAGTGGGTTCATGGCTGGTTTGTGCTACTTTCTTCTGGGTTCAGTAATTTCTTATTGTATCTAGATGTTTCAAGGAGATAGGGCCAAATATTGACCCAAACTAGTTGGGGTGAAAGTGGGTTGTTATGCTGCGATGGTTTTTGACTTTTGACCCCATGTCTCTGGTGGGTTTCCTAGCTTCGATGGTCTATAGAGATCTCTTTCTCCAATTCTAGTAGTGGTGGTGTGTTTGATCCTAGGGTTCTAAGGCTTATTTTTTTGGTATCTTATCCTTATCGCTCTCAATTACGATGCATAATGTTGCTATCTCCTTTTTATTGTACCTAAGAGCAGTTGTTATTGAAATATTTTTGGTTGGCTCCAACGAGATTTGTGGGTTTCATGGAATTTCTTGTTTAGATCTCTTGGATGGTTTTTATGCTATGGATTTTGTTGGCTAGTATTTCTAGTGTTATTTTCTTAAACCAACTATTCTCATGAGGGGTTCTTCTATTATGTGCTTTGTTGGATAGATTTGTTGATTGTGATGATAGGATTCCTCTGTTCTCCTTTCATGTTAGGCAAAAAATGCTTTGATTTGGGCAATTTTTATTTGTAAATTTATTTTTAACCAGTAGAATTTTTATTATTCTACTATTTTTCTCCATTGCTTTAGATTCATAGCACACGGTGGTTTGACCATGGGACAATCTCTTGTATTTGCTTGATAAAAATCTGCAAATTATTTTCTAGGAGGTTGTTTCATTGGATTTTTGAGTTTGATTCATGGAATCCAACTCAGTATTTCTTGATGTCTTATTGCTAGATCTAAGGTTTGGGTGTGCCTTTCAAAACCCTACTTGTAATAGGTTTGGGGACCCTTTTAAAACCCTTTCTACTAGTCAATAAAATAAAATAAAAGAAGTAAAATGAATTGCTGCAACCCAAAAGTTTCCAACAGACCCTGCAAGTATTAGTATTCTACACAAAACTAGAATTAGTGTGATCCAAATTTATGCAATTAAACATCTAATGTAGTGCAAGCTTCTAAGGAAATGGTGTAATATATCAAAAATGACACACAAGTAAACCATTAACATGCATAAAATTGATGTATCTCCAATATATTGCAGAAAAATATCTTCAAAATCAAACATAAGTGCAAAAATCATGCCCCAAATTAGCATCATTGGTGAACTCTAGTACAACAATATGGTTTTTCTCCCAACAGATCCAACCTTGACCTCCAAAAAGGTCCAGCCTTTGGCCTGCAAAAAAATCTAGCCTATTTTCTGCCTTTCGATGGTGTATTTAAATTTGCCAAAAACTTTTCATTTATGTCTTCATTCTTCATTTGGTATTTGTGTTCCAATTAAATGCCTTCAATCGCATGTTCTAGCCATATTTCATTTTGTAACATTTCTATTCAATGAGACGTTCACTCATATGACAACAATAAACTGTTCACTCATATAACGACACAACTTATTACAAGGCCTTATTTGGTTGGTAATCTATGTGTTTCTTTTTTTTTTTGTCTTTATTCATCACTTGGCATGTGATTTTTTGATAGCATATTGAAGGTGTGATGAGCAAAAACCACTTGGATTTAATAACTATATTCAAACAACATTTTTTCTTACTAATGTTCCTCTAATGAACCAATATCAAAACATATTTAGCCTTCTCATTTCGTTTGTTGCTTTGAGCAGTCTCTATGATATTATTTTAGTCCTTGTAAAATTCACCAACGTGTCCCTTTTCAAACTACATTGGCCTTATATCCACGAACCTGACCAAGATGCCACTGCCTTCAATTTCTTTCCATGACTACATGTATCTTAGTGCGAGTACATCATTTACCAATCAATGACCATCCGAGTGAGAAATACATCACCCTATGCTGTCCATATTTTATGTTTGTCTCAAAACTGTCTTCATAAAAAAGTCTAGGTCAACATCGGGTCTAAGTGTATAGTGATCCGAGTTGCCTACATCATTGCATCCTTGGTCCCCATCAACATATTCCATGTCTATATGGATTGAATGGAGCAATATTTAGAGAACTCAAATCATAATCTACCCTAACTTGAATGGTCCCATAACATCAAATTCAAATGCTACCCGATACACAATTGACCAACTCACAGTGGCATTTGTAGCAACAACAAGGTGTACCCCCTATTTCAACATAGGTAAAACAAGCAAATATGTTGAAGAATGGTCAAAGTCGACAAAATTTCTATCCTTCATCATGAAATCGACTTATTTTATTGTATGAGGTGTTGTTACCATAGATTTCCTCATGATGTCCGTAAGGGGCCTTTAGTCATCTCTCCAACTATGGTATTCATCCCCCGATGTTGTTCACTACCATGCAAATTACAGCCATGTTCACATTTTTCTACCAGTTTGTCAATCCTGATTGACTGTGCTTTCACGTATCCACCATGGGTCCAATGGTGTTCATTTTGCATCCATCCATGGTGTCTCCATTGGCCATTGCATCTTCAACTACCCACACAAAGTCTATTTGAGTCACATTATCTGTTGCATGAATTGGCATGGGCATCTATTCACTATGTGAAATTGTTATTGCTCTAACCATACACTTTCACGTCCAACTAGACAACATATATGTTCATATAAAATGGGCCCTCAGAAGCTACCCATCAAAATTGCTGCATGGCAACCCCACGATGGTCACTCATTACCAGTCCAAGCTTGAAATTCATCCTCTAAGTTGTCTGTAGGGTTTGCCATCGTATGTTGGGTAAATGTTGTGCTTCGATGTCAAGTCAGTTGTATTTAAGTCTATCATAAATGGTCCCATAATTGATTTTCCCATTGATATAAATAGCACTTTGTACTACCAATGACCATGGGACTCCTTGTGCCAGACGTATCATCATTACTATCCTGTGTAAATAGAATCCGACTGCCCACATTGGCATCAAAGCTGTCTAATGTAATTTTTTCTCTTAATAATGTGGTTCAAGATGACCTGCTATCACACCCTCAATTCCATCTACCAAATTACCTCGTCATCATCAGTATTGCCAAGTGTGTCCAAAATCATCACCATAGTGGAAGTATAAGTCCATGCCCATGTGGCCCCCGTCGACCTCAAAATACACTGAATATTACATGTGGTCCGGATTATCTACATTCACTGTCTTGCTAACATTAAAGATCCACATTTTTCATTCAAGGTTTTATCCATAAGATCGTCACTTGATTCGCACATGCCATGGTTCGTGTATACCCCATATGCATACATAAAAGAATATAATTTCATCAATTCTATAGATGACCCTCCTAGATGGTGACCTCGACGAATAGCTCCAAGGCTACCCATAGACAAAACATTATGTCCACATTTAGATATGGTCTTTCCATGATATGTTTTCGAAGATTCCTATGGGCTCTACGTATAAAATGTTATATGTTCGTAGGGATTGAGATCAATCATTGCCATGTTGTCTGGGTACTCACATATAATATCCTTCCACTACATCGTCATCTTATTGTGCTCGAACAATACCTAACTATCTGAATCTAGTCTCGAGGTTGCCCTGTTATGCTCCACATCTTTGGTTCATGCTTGTCTGCCTATAGCTCTAGAGCATACGTCACCCCTGCATACAATACAAATACTTATATTAGACCTTATAAATATACAACCAAATGTACAAGCATTAAGGTAAGAACATAAAGATTATAATGTTGCTTTAATTTTGTTATTAAATTATCAATCTCAATTTTATTTTATTTTTTATTTTTATTTTATTTATTATTGTATTTTATTAATATATATACATATATATTATTTTATTTTCTATATATTTTTTATCTTAAATATATATATATATATATTATTTCAATTTCAATTTATATATGTATATATATATATTTTTATTTTTATTTTTTTCAAAAGTTTGACGGATTTAACTTTAAAACATCAAAACTACCCATTGAAACTACAAACTTAACCAAACGACCTTTAAAGAGACTAAGAAAGAAAAATTAACACACACAAGCCTATCAACCCTCCAAAAGAAAATAAAAGACACAATACAACAAGGAACCTTGGAAACTGAATTGCAAATATCATGGGACCTATCAAAATTATCGCTCCAAGGATACCAAAATTCTCAAAAACATAAACAAAAAGGTGGGTTCCCAATTCTGGGGCAAGTTGTGGAATGGCCACAAGAGGTGGTAATAACCAAAATGTTAGATAAGATCAAGGATAAAGTTAGGAATGAGGGACAATAATCAAATTGGAAAATTTCCAAAAGGTAAAAACCATAATTGTGGTTAAATCTTGAGTAAATGCCACTCACAAAAGGGCGATCACTAAAACCTAGACAGGTACCTACACCACCTAGGCTTTGATATTTTAGGGGGCCAAACATTATGTTGAGGAGTTTAGTATTCTTTGTGTACGATTCTCTTCCTACAAAGAAGTATGACATTAAATGCATCAACCTAGAGATTTCCAAGGAGTGACCATGAACTTGACAACATTAATTATAGATCTCTACATCTAATCACTATAGATTTCTAGTACAGGCAAAAAGGACTCACCTCCAAAAGAACCAGGTCCCTGCAACATTAAAAACCCTAAATCTAGGGACCTCATGATCACACACAATCAATGTAGAAGCATCCAAGCAATATTTTTGAAATGGGGATTTTGAATTTTAGGGGGGGAAATTTTCCCAATTTTATATATAAATATTTATCTTTTCTACATTGTAAAGGGAGAGAATTATAGTTCCTTGTGCCTATATCTAATCCAATTAGAGTTATTTTATCATTTCTCTTATGTATTTATTTGGACTTGAGCCCTAAGTCATTCTATGTATAGACCCCTTCAAGACTTTTCATTGAGGTATATGTATTGTACTAGTTTTAACATATATATAAGAGATATGGCTATTTGCTTCTTACCTTGTTCTTTGTGTGTATATAAATTTGTTTGGGAACCTCATGACTAGTATCTATCCCTTGTGCAAATTTTATAATAAGAAATTCATATGTTGTAATGAGACCATGTTCACTTTCCTAACATGGGTGACTCATGTGTTCATCAATCCCATCAATGCATAGATAACACTTGTATTTCTTGGCACATTTCCACCCTTAGTTTAGGTTAGATAGATTTCTTGCTTTCTTTTTTTGATTTTATTCTAACCCTTTTCCTAGGTAAGACTCGATAGAATAGGCTAGAATAGGAAGAAGTGTGCCAAGAAGACACCCATACAAGGATTTGGCCTTGGTAATAACCCCTAGAGGTTTTCTTCAAAGTTGCATCCCATGCTCCTCAAACTTCCCATACTATATGTTCCATACAAGGTGTTGGTGTCAAACACACTTGACAGCTATAATGGGTGGTTACTATGCCAGAGCATGAACTAAAGTAGATTCAATTTCCAATAGTTAAATTAGTATGCCTAATGGAACCGATCACATCAAAGGGATATTAATCCAATATTCTAGTGAAGATCTCAGTTTGTTGCTTATTGAATCATTGTGAATATTCACTTGGTGATTCTACTCTAGATGAATATCTAGAAGAATCCAATTTAAAGGACATCAAATTGGGATTCTAGTGAAGATCTCAATCTATTAGCTTGAAGAGCAATGTAGTATTCACTTGGTGACTCCACTCAAGGCAAAGGACTTGAAATTTATGAATAAAATATCTATCAACAAATCCTTTTTTGCTACCAATCCTACATTCATTAGAACATGGCTACTCCAACACCCAAAGGACTTCCAATATGGAACAAAAGAACCCCTTGATCCCTTTGATAGCACTAGATATTTAGGATGACATTCCAATATCAACACTCATTACCATATTACACTATAGAGGATCTGACAACCCCACTATAGTATTTGCAAGATATGGTCTACTTGAATCAATTGCACATCATAGGGTAGAATGTGGTGCTGATATTGTTGGTAGAAACATTTAGAGGTAAATATCTTGAGAGGTATTATTCTCTTTCTCTACACTTAATTGTTTAATAGGACCAACTTGCTACCCTATTCACAGATGGATTTAAATAAAAAGAGTGGACAATCCCAACCAAACAACCTATGACTCCCCGAATTCCTACTATACAACATCTGGTTGATCATTATGAGTGCTTAGACATAAGATAAATCCCCTAATTTTCAATCCAAAAATACTCTTCTAGGGAAAATTTCCATGAATTCCATTCAAATTATGACAATATAGGATGAATAAGAGGTTAATGTAGGGGTAAAGAAAGCAAATACTTTAACACTTGACTAGTCACGATTGGAGCCTAATGATTAGATGGGCTAATGGGTGACTAAAATAAGGTATTTATAGTCCTTTGGGGTGCTCAATAAATCAAGTGTAGGCACACCTCAAACCCAAAGAGAGATCCCCTACACCTCTAGGAATAAAAAAGAGACAAAGAATCAAATATGGAAGTGGAAGATGCACTTAAAGGAGGCTAACAACAAAGAAGGAATCAAAATTAGTGTCAGCCTACATATGCCAAGAAAGTTGCTCATCCTTTATACCAATCTACATGTAGCAAAATGGTTTCTCAAGAGTCCTAGTTCTTCAAGGGTAGAGGTATTTTACCCAAAGAAATAGAAAAGGAGAAAAAAAAGATAAATGACTCTAGCAATGGTGGAGGTCTCTTTTGACTCCATACCCAATGAATAAGGACACCCATGTGATCCTTGTATATATGTATTATATTTAGTATAGGTTTTTATTTTTTGTAGGTAAGTACTAATAATTAGGAGTAATCCTGATTTTATGAAGTGATAGAGATGAGAAGATTGCTCAAGTCCCCTCCCTATTTTTTCCCCCAATCTTGACTTTGTTCCCAATGAATAAGGTGATTATTTAATTTGACAAGGATAGCACAATATTTAGATATTTAGCCTCTCTTTGGGAAGGTCTAAGGTTCAAACCATGACATATACAAAAAAGGATTATATGGATGGTAGCGATCAAGTATTTACTGGTTAGCTATATTTGTTCAATGCCCTGGAGAGTTAGGGGTCTTGTTCAGTTGGTCTAACCCACTGGGCTAGGTTTTATAGTGGTATCACCCAATGGTGTTGCCAATTTCCCTATGTATTAAAAAATAAGAAAAGGTGGTAAATTTTTTGGGTTCCTTATCTTCATCAAGCTAAATATTTCCTGTGATTCACCAAAACTGTAGTGAATTCCCACTACACTTTGGGGGAGTAATACCTTGGTATTTAGGGGATTAATACCTTGGAAAATTTTGAAAGAGGTGGATTTTATGGGAAGTAAGATATATAAAATTTGGATGAAGGCTAAGGCAATACTGGAAAAAAAGGAGCATGGACTAGAATATCAAGTGTCAAAGAAAATCTAGAGATGATAAAGATGCAAACAAAGAAAACTAAATTATAGAGGAAGAGTTTGGGAAAAGAAAAGTGTAAAAGTTTGGTCACTAGACCCTCAAGGTTAAAGCTAAAAACAAGGTGGAAAAATCAAAGTTTTGGTAAAATCCCAAGGGAATGTTGTGCACAAAATAGTTAGAACCAGATAGAAGAATGACTTTGGCATACCCACCAAATTAAAACATTTGGTAATCATAGACTGGTGGTAATAACTAGAAAATTGGACAAGAGCAAGGATATAGTCAGCTGTGAGGGATACTTGTTAGATTTAAGTCAAATTAATTCATAGAAAGCTTTATCCAAGATCAAGAAATAATAAACATACCATTAATAAAAAATAACAATGAATCTCAATATTGGAATAACATCAATATCTCACAAATATAACTCAAATACACAATATTCAAAGATCACAATAATGATTTTGTTTGATTTCATTAAATGGAGCTTTGTCTCCAATATATATTTTTACACGACATTTTAGTACATTAACTATTACTCTCCTCAAACATGTAAGAGATGCAACCTTTCATATTCCTCTCATAAAGACAAAAATCTCATCTTACCACATATCATGTGACTCTTCATTCTCTATCTTGACACTTTACACTTTATCTCATATTGATACATACATTATATAAAATATAAATAATCTATCAAACTAATATTACAAAGGGGTCAAATAATGTAATATCTCCAACACCCCCTTGTATTACATTATTTTGTAGGAAGGATTTTTGCCTTCATTCTTTAATTTTTCATTTTCATTCTTTAGCTTTGACTCTGTCATGGTTGGATATATACAACCTTCATTAGGTCTTCCTTTATAAATTATCTATGTCTACCTTTGGATCAATGTATCTAAGTCACCTCTAGTCTCTGTCACTAGGTCACTACCTTTGGGTCACTATCTCTGGGTCACTACCACTGGGTCACTCCCACTGGATCACTACCTCTGGGTTATTGCCTCTGGAAATCTACCTTTGAGTCACCTATATATTATCATTGTCTCTGGGTCATCCACTAGAACATTTATAAGATCATCATATCTATAGGATCATCACTACAAATGCTTTCACTATAGGCTATCTTCCAAGCTATGCTTGGGTCATAATACTCTTAGCAAAATTTGATCATACTTGGTTTCCTTCTGTAGAAACCATACAACATTCCTTTTATCTTATCCCATTCATTCATACTTATCCATCCATAATCCATTTCCAATCTATAATATTTCTTTTATTTTTGTAGATAAAATATTTGTGAATGATTATGTCCACAAATTTTACAACTATGGATATTCCAACATCTCTCTATATTATTTCCATATCTACCACAATGATTACATCTATTCTCTATTACATAATTCCTTTATCTATTTGGGTCCTTCATTATATTTGTCATAGATTTGATATTTTAGTTCTTGATTCCTTGTTGCTCATCTATCATGTATATCCAAGACCTTCATATTTTGGTCTTATTATTGGTACAATTGGTTCTTTCATTACTTTTCCATGTTTTCCCAAACCTATGTCTTTATATCCCATTTTATTTAACAATTTTGAACCAATTCCTTTAGTATACCTTTCAAAATAACCAAAAAGATCATCAAACTAATATTTATCAATATCAACACAACTATGAGCATCACTATCTCTATCACAATTTGAATCTATGTCATCATCAATTTTTATAGAATAAGATTTTTGTAAATAATCACAAACTATATTTAAATCCTTTATATCACATGTAGCATTTATTTTTGTAACAGGCTCTTCTATCTTTGTTATGAATTCTAAGTCACAAGTATCATTACTTGCATCACAATTTTTTTCACTTCGATAAGGATCACAATACACATATTTTTCCTTTTTATGAAGATCACTAGTATCACAACATGTATCTACCATCATGGGCCTTAAATCATTTGTATCACAACAAACATATTTCATCATTGGTTTGTTATCTAATTCTTCAACCTTTCCTTGCTTTCTTATCTTAGAAACATTTAGAGTAATTATTCCCTTGTAGATTGTTCTCCATAGACTAATAAGAACAATAACAAAATTTTCATAATAATCATTAGCATTATTAAGTATACTTTGCATGTATTGTTGAAGCATTAGAAATTTTTCCTGTTCTGCTTCATTAGTAATATCAACAAGCTTATTTTCCAAATTTGTAGTCATTTCCTCTTGCTTTCTATTCTTACATTTTAGAACTTCATTAGAAAGTAATTCCATATACATTATGTTTCCTATATCATTAGATAGTTTGAATACATATTTAGAGTCTTTAACTACTTCATCAAGTTTTGAACTTAGATAATCTCCAAGTATTAAAAAACTTTCATCTTTGGCTTCTCTCATGATTGATTGCAAAACTCTCTTTTCCTTCATTGATGTATCCTTTTGTTCTTCAATTTTTTCTATCATATTTTGAGTACAATATTTTAAATTTTGCAATATTTTCTTAGTCAGTTCTAGTGAGTCATCTTGAATGTATATTTTTTCATATTGAAAACATAAGTTCTCTATTTCAATTGATTTTGACAAGCCATATTTTTATATTTCTATTTGTTGATCATAATTTTATTTTAACTTGCTTCTTCTTTGCCATGTTCCTTTGAAATTGAAAATCATATGTCTCCCTAATTTTAAATAAATCAAAGTTTCTAAAATTTTCAAAAACCTATGAAGTTGAATTCCTTATCTCCCTAATTTTTTAGAAACTAGAAAATAAGAATTGCAAATTTAAATTTCCTAAATTTGATGTTGAAATTCCTTCTCTCTCCAAAGTTAAATAATTTGAAAATATTATGTGATCTTTAAATTTCAAAGAATAATAAAATTCTTTCACAAGTAAAAACTTTAAACAACTTTATAACTATTAATTCCTATCACTACTTATCACTCCAAAATATTTAAACACAATTAAAAGATCAACTATACAATTAATAAAATTATCCCTCCATATAAAGCTTATAAACCTTATAAAAATAAAAAATTAACCAAATATAAACCTTTTATCTCCAAATTAACTTTAGAAAAAATTTAAATTTATGCAAACCCTAAATTACCTTGCATAGATTTTGGTGAATGATTATGTTTTTTACTTAACTGTTTCAACTTTCCAACTTCATGGAAAACATCTTGATAATCCTTTGAGCATTTTAATTCAGCCTATCTAAAATATTTTAGCTCCTCAAGTTACACTTGAAACTCTTCCCAATTCAGTCATTACATCCAACATTCCCTAGCAAGGTGTTTGTTTGTTTGACATTCATACTACATGCACCTAACACATTTTTGGCATTTCATTTACTTTTATATGTGTTGAGTGGTAATTTTTTCCAAGTGCAAAACCACACTCATAGTTAGGATTTATTAGCAAACCCTCTCTTGCAAAGAAATAAAGTTTCTCCAAGGTTCCTTTTATTCTAATGTGTGCATGTATGCTTGTCAAAATGATTGCATGGAATACCTTAGTATAGAATGCTATTATTGTTCATGAACTTAAAAGTACATTTTCCTCTTTCTTTGTTAAGCCAGTTTAAACCACTTTTATCATTTATTAGACCTTGCTTTAGGCATGAAATACAGATTAAAATCTACCTCTGAAAGGTGAAACTAAAAATGATGAAATGATTCCTTTCATATTGCTTCAACCATATAAGTATAATGATTTTGGATGATTATATTTGTAGCTCTAATGGCCTTCAATATACCTTACAACCGACTATATTTAATGAAATAAAGAGAGTTGATATAGGGCTTGAACTGTCTTGTAAATTACCCCTTTTTTCATGAAATTGTATTTTTCATGAAGGGAGTCAATTTATGTTTTTTTTTAATACGAGGGCCTTTGAAATACCCAATAATTGATCTCCTATTAATGAAATCGTAATTTTCATATATATAAGTTAGTATAATACCTGAAAGGAAAATAGAACCCAAAACGTGAAACTGTGCCCAAAATGGAGACCCTGCAATTCCTTTTAAATTGCACACTTTAAATAATTTTAGGATCTCAAAAATGTTGAAGAACAAAAACTGAAACTGCTCCAAATGAGATTTCAGAGCTTATTCTAAATCTATTTTTGTATTTTTATGTTTTATATATTTATTTTATTTTATTTTATTTTGAAACATTGAAAAACTGAAAAAGACAAGTTAGGAAGAATAAAAATAAAATACATAATAGAAAAAAACAAGTTCTGCAACTGAAAAATTTCCATAGACCATATAATTTCAATATCCTGCACCCAAAACCAACATTAAGATGATCCATTTTCATGCAATCAAAAGTTAATGAGGTGCAATATCCTATGGGACAAGCAATATATTTAAAAAATAAGCATATTAACCACAAAATTATGCATTAAAACCTACAACAACTTCAATATATTGGTAAAACAAAAAATATTTTCAATTAATCTCAAAATGTAGAACATAACTTCTCTTAGGCATCAGAGGTGAGATCACAATCCAGCAAAATTATGGAAGGAAAACAAACATTCAGAAAGAAAACTCAGTGCCAAGGCTCTCTACCTTCATCTCTACAGTTTCCTTATCAAGGTTTCCAACCCCTATCCTCTCTTTCACTATTGCATTTAACCTCTTCCAAAAAATCTTACCTTTTGGTTTCTTCTTTTCATTTCTCTCCCTCAGCATGTGATCTTGAGTAATGTCTTATTCCTCTCCTTCATGCTTTTGTTCAGTTGGCCTCTTTCCAATAATGCGTGTGAATTTGGGTAATGTCTCTTCTTACTTGAGCTGCATAATGTTTCTTTTTCAAGTTTAGCCTTGTATTTACTTTCTTGTAATAAATCATCGCATCTAGCTTAATAACATCCCTAATGCCCCTAAAATGATGTCATATTGTCAAGCATATATCCTATTAATGTGCACAATCCTTTATTACAACAAATTTAATCCACATGGCTTCTATATCGTAAGGTACTGCTTTGTCTTCACACTATCCAGTGCTTACTATTTTATCCACATGTCAGATGCCTTAAGTAACGCTCCCTTCACTACCATGCAAACCTATTGTGAAACCTCTGATGAATACTCAGGTGAATATGTTGTTGTCTGTGTCATTCACTCATCCACATGGCCGCTTCGAATCTACCATTGATCCTACTGCATGTTCGTCTAGCTGCTCCTTGACCACATTATGAGAAGGTGTATGCATCACACTCCAGATCTACGTGGTCTAAAATTTGGTGTGTGAGCCACCCATTGTAGCACCATTCTACTCCATCATATTCCTTGCATTCCTATAGATATTCAACCTCCATGTTGACCTGGACATTCTTATTGTAAAGCAAAGCCTGTATGATAACACTATACGTGAACACCATGTCCCCTTCGGTACTCCACAACATATGATGTTAATATATATGATGTTATATCCATTTTCCAATAGAATACAATATGTCTACCATTATTAGATACACGTTGCACTTCTCATTGTCATCATCGAATAGTTTATCGGGTCTCTCCATGCAAATATTCTAGATGCAACACCTCCATAGAATTTCCATTGTCACCTAGTGATATGTATTTTTGAGAGCTACAGTCTGCCATAATGCTTCACGTATGCCATCCATACAATTGCCTCTATCTAGCTATCTTACCAAATTTCCTTCGGTGCCACAATCAAATCCTGCCTCACCTATGTTGTAGCTTCTATCGTATAGAAAAAACAACACACCCGTTGTTGTGATTGTCTACACAAGCTGGTCTAAGTTTAATGTAAGATGAATTTGCCATTGCATATTCATCCTTCAGAGTGTATTTATCATCATATGTCCACATCCAACCTGGGTATTCATTTCACCTTCGAATCTTCATCAACTATCATGAATGTACAATGAGGCGCTTCACTGTAAACCCTTGATATTTGCTAGAGGTATCAACTATCAATGCACTATTTGCACATCCTCCCATGTCCTTGCCTTGGTGATATAAAGCATCCATGAATCCATGCGTATTGCACATTAACGTAGTCCGTCTACCCCCATGATAGAGCCAAATCATGTCCACAATTGTACTACATGAGGTCATATAAACGACAAATGTCTCCCAAAAACTTTCTATTCCTCAAAATTGTGTGTGCCTATTGCTCAGTGTTTTTAGATGCTAACTATGAGGATGACTTGTATCTATTACTGTGTCAAATCATGTCGAGGTCCTTGCTATTATTTAGTCATATTGGAGTAGAGTTTGCTGTTAAATCTTGTTCTTCACCATTTGTTCTCTTTTGATATATCTATCACCAACGGTATTAGCTCGAATACCATATGATTTGTTATCCATCAATATCATAGTTTCATAAATCCCCACTATCGATTGTCCAATATGTTGTTATATTCTATGTGCCAACATAGAAACTTGCTACTTTTATCCATACACACAGTAAGTCACTGCCAAGCATGTTTTTGGAAATCCTACTAAACATCATTGAAAGTTATACGTAGCACGTTCGATGGTACCCATCCATGGCATGCATGTCAATTGCTAAAACCTCACATTATCATCCACATGTCATAACACCCATGATCCACATCTTCAACACTGTACATTTCAAGAATTCTCAGCTACGTATTGCCCATGTGGGGTCCGTGGCACACTTGGGACACTTTGTCATCCTTCTACTCAAATGAAGATTCCTCACTGTTCCTCACACCAACGTCAAACTATCTGTATTCTGCATGATGTTGTAGTCATAAATACATCATCCCTCCCACTAGAATTATCATCCTAACTGAAGCTCTATGTCATCAGACTATTCTCGCGTGCGATGTTAGTGTGAAAACATAGTGTGGCTTTGAATGGTGATCATCGTAGTATCAAACAATGAGCTTCCTATTTTTAATATTTCCCATGTCAATCCCCACTATGTTACAATAGAAAAATCCCCAAAGTAAGGTGATATGGCTACCACACTGTCAAGAATGTGCATCTACCTCATTGCCGTGGCATTCGATCTTCACTCAAACCTTATTCACCATATACAAATCCATCGATAAACATAAAATTTGTGCATCCTCCGTAGAATTCCATACTACAATCTGTCCAATACTGGTCCATGCGAGCAACCACCTCGGTGTCTATCATCTGTAAAATAACACACAACAACATATAAGCTCTACAAGAAATAAAACACATCGAAAGCTTAAAAATTTAAGGCTAATAAAACAAACAAAAATTAACTAATGCTAACCTACTAACATGAACTAACTAAAATTAAAACCTAAATTTACTAATCAAACACTACCTAAGGAATGACGAACATAAATGCAAATTACACCACACTTTCTATTTTTCATTTTTATTTTTTTGTTTTTATTTTTTATATATTTTTTAATTTTTATTTGAAATATTATTATATATTTGAGATATAATAATATATGTTCTTTTGTTTTTTTATGAACTTATTTTAATTACTTTCAAATATTTTAAATTAATTTAATCAAAAATATTGAAACCAACTAGAGTAAATAGAATCTATTACAAAACTCTAAGTCCGAAAGGAAAACACAAACATCACTGAAACCAACCCTTGGCCTTCACAAGGCAAAATCCAAGGGTGGAGCTTTATCAAAAATGCTACTCAAAGACACTTGAAAACCCTAAAACAACAAAATTTAAGGGTGGGTCCCCAATCTTGGGGTTAGTTGTGGAAAGGCCACAACAAATGGCAACTCTGTTGAGGAATGCTCCCAAGCATTCCAGACGAAAATATAGAATCTTCGGTTCTGAAACCCAACCAACTGAAGATTAAAATTAGAACTATTTAGCAATATCCATGGATAAGGTGAGGATAGACAATATCAATCGAAAACACATGAATCATTGCTCTAGCTAAGTGTGTGAAAGTGTTTTTATTTTGGCATTCTTGAAAACTATTCACGTGTTTTGCATTAGGCTATAAAAATTACTCATTAAAGATGCACCTTTGCATTTCTCCACAGCCAGTCAAGCATTTATAGCCCCGATGGATATGCCCTCACTCACCCAAGTTTTATATTAAATTTACATTTATCTCTTTTGTAAACATTGATCCACTGCTAGCTAGGCATCTATAGCCCCGATGGAGATGTCCTAAGCCATTCGATTGATTTGACTCTATTTTTTTTTAACTCATTTCATTGCTTTGCCAAATTCACCTGCCACCTGGGTTAGAGATCAAATAAGGTTGAATATTGAGTATATAAAAATATTTTCGCCTTTATTTGAAAACTAAATGATTGCAACTTTCGAGATTCCAAGAATTCTCCTTAATATGATGTGTTCATGTGTAGCATTCACAAATGATTCATGGTTTCCAAAATTCACTATCTTAGTCCCCAAAATCTAGGAGTAATTACTAAATAATTCTATCCCTTTATTGAATGTACATGATGAGCATTTCATCCTCCAAGAGTCCATAAGTTAGTAGCTACCACAAAACATAACCACCAATCGAGGGAATACACCCAAAACTCAAACCGACAAACCAATATTTAGAAACCAACTCAAAAAATAACCTAATATAAACTTACAAGAAGCAAACACAATACTCACCAAAACCAACATTTGAAACAAATCTTAAAATAGAAAATCAAAGCAAAACATGAAACCCAAAAATTATATACAATAATATACAAGATGATGCAAAAATTTGGGCTATCACTTCCCTGGATCCCAAACATGATTAGCACACTTTAAAACACATATATCATCGCATTCATGCCAATATTTACAATAATTCAACCCAAGTAATTTTAAGTCCCACCATGCAACAACACTCATCTTACCATTCTCACACAACCATTTTGATTCAAGCTTATTAGCAATTTCATGTTGGAAATTTGATTCATTAAATTTACAAATTAATATCTGATTTTCAATAATCTTTTGTTTATTCAAAGAGACGCCAATTTCAAGATTAGATTCATTTTCCCAAGCATGTATAATTTCTTCCAAAAAATAGGCTATTTTTGAAAATTTTAAAGCAACATCATCATCTAGGTCTTTAGGCCAATCATACTCATGCAACAATTTACAATTATCTAGGATGTTTACTAAATGAGAATCATTATAATATTGTATCCTAGATTCAATTGTTAGTTGTTGATGAACATGATTCAATAATTATAGCATGTTTATTCCTCTTTCATTTAACAAAGCAATCTCATTAGTGGTATGAGCTGAATTCCATTCTAGTTTGTTATCAACCCCTAATGGCATTTCATCATAAATAGCATTTGAATCCAATAAATGATTAGACAAATTTTCACCTGAAGCTTGGATATTTGGACATAAAAGGTTAGATTCTACCTTTTGTACATTTTTATTTACCAACCCTTGGTGAGCCATTATGACCTTTTCTTCTTCTTCATGGGCTTCCTCATCATCTTGTAACACTTCATGTGATATAGTGATTTCGACATCCTGCATATCAAGTGACAAATAAATTTTATTAATAGGAACATGAGAAGCAAATAAGTCCTCATATCTTCCCCAACCATTGTAATAATCATCTTCTAAACCCATGGGATAAAATTCTATCATGTATTCAAATGGCATATGATTCTCTAAAGGTTTAGAAATTGTAGGCTCTTCAAGAGAGATAACATCTTTCGAGTCATGCATATGAGATGAAGAAAAAAATTATCAGAATGCGCAAAAGGACATTCCTCATATTTTCCCCAAACATCATCATAATTATAAAATTCTATCAAGGCTTCTGTATAATCTTTAGGTTCAACCATTGATTCACCCTCTTCAACTTCAAAGAATTCATCTTCCTTAGATTCATCCTCCTCAACTTCAAAAAATTCATCTTCCTCGAATTCATCTATTGGTGGGTCAAGGGTTTCTTCCATGGGATCTACTATTGTATTCAAACTTCTAAAGTTATCCCAATCCTCCTTTGTAAATAATGACCCTAAGCCAACCTCTATACTTTGATCAACTTGATCATCACCATCCTCATTGATGATATCCAAGGTGGTTGTAATGTGTGGATATTTAATTTTATCCCCTTGATTTCTCCCATTAGGTATTGTTTGATTTAGGACTACTAGGTTTGATGGTTGGTATTGGTTGGAATCTATAGCTCCTGAAAAACAATCCATCATAGGAGAAGGTGGTTCCTCAACTAGATTCTTTGGTAGCATTTTATTAGAAGCTTTAGGGTTGAGCAATGATAATTGACCCACATCCAAACCTTTTGAAATGCACCTTTGTTCTACCGTTATTGCCTCACTGAAGGCTCTAGGCAAGGATGACTCTTTAAGAATTCTCCCTAGAAATATAGAGGTAAATGGTTCTAAGGCTTCTAGGTACACTTGGATAGCTTCTTCTTTCAAAATGATGTAATGACTCTCCATATTGGTGTACAACCTATGGAACCTATCATTAAATTGTCTTGCAAACTCATTAGGTTCTTTATAAATAGAAACAAATTGATTCAATATCCTATCTGGATTAGTCAATTTTCCAAACAGTTTGAGAAATTCTACCTCTAGTTGATCCCAAGAGGAGATAGAACCTGCAGGTAAAATGATATACCAATCACAAGCAAATTCATCTAATGTGGATGGAAAAATCCTACAAATAATATCTTCATGTATGATTTGCAAATGAATTAAAATGCTCTTATATCCTTGAATATGCTCTTCAACCGATTCCATCCTATCATGCCTAAACTAAGGTAGATTACACATAATATCTATAGGCATGTGATGTGAAGGCCCAGGTACATTTAAAGGACAATCTACCCTTAAAGAAGAAAGAAATACCATTAGATAACCTCAAAGAATATAACTTTAAAACCAATTTTGTTAGTCAAATAAATGTCTTGCAATAAGCATGAAATGACTAACAAATCTCAAAAGATATGCATCAATTAAAATATGACATTAAAGACCATTCTCCAATTTGAAAAAGGTTAGCATAAATGTATCATTAATTGGAGAACTTTCAAATCAATAGATATGATCAATAAAACCTCATTAGTCAAGATAAATGCATTCAAATCACTCTTTCAAATAACATGAAGAACTTAGCTTTTATAACCAAACAACCAAATCAAACCCTCCTTCGAGCAACAAAATTTTGAGTGGTAATTTTGCCCAAGTGCAAAACCACACTCATAGTTAGGATTTATTAGCAAACCCTCTCTTGCAAAGAAATAAAGTTTCTCCAAGGTTCCTTTTATTCTAATGTGTGCATGTATGCTTGTCCAAATGATTGCATGGAATACCTTAGTGCTCTACAAAACAACTGTTAACAAGGGGCCTATGTTGGGGTTGCTTTAGTATAGAATGCTATTATTGTTCATGAACTTAAAAGTATATTTTCCTCTTTATTTGTTAAGCCAGTTTAAACCACTTTTATCCTTTATTAGACCTTACTTTAGGCATGAAATACAGATTAAAATCTACCTCTGAAAGGTGAAACTGAAAATGATGAAATGATTCCTTTCATATTGCTTCAACCATGGAAGTATAATGATTTTGGATGATTAGCTTTGTAGCTCTAATAGCCTTCAATATGCCTTATAACTGACTATATTTAATGAAATGGATTTTCATAAAGAGAGTTAATATAGGGCTTGAACTGTCCTGTAAATTATCCCCTTTTTCATGAAATTGTATTTTTCATGAAGGGAGTCAATTTATGGTTTTTAATATGAGGGCCTTTGAAATACCTAATAATTGACCTCCTGTTTATGAAATCGTAATTTTCATACAGAGAATTTAGTCTACTGCTTGAAAGTAAAATAGAACCCAAAATGTGAAATTGCCCAAAATGGAGACCCTGCAATTCCTTTTAAAATGCACACTTTAAATAATTTTAAGATCTCAAAAATGTTGAAGAAAAAAAACTGAAATTGCTCCAAATGAGATTTCTGTTGGAATATGTAATGCAAAATTGTGTAAATTATTCTTAGACTAAAATATAAATTCTAAAGAATAATATTTGAATTAGAAAATAATTCTATTTTATATAAAAATATTCCCACCCAATTAATAAATAAAATAAGGGTGCTAGGAATATTTAATTTGTGGTAAAAAGTTATTTCCCCTTTTCTAGCAAATAT
The DNA here is from genome assembly GCA_028583015.1 of Wollemia nobilis. Taxonomy (NCBI): domain Eukaryota; kingdom Viridiplantae; phylum Streptophyta; class Pinopsida; order Araucariales; family Araucariaceae; genus Wollemia; species Wollemia nobilis. The sequence goes on from JAQPPZ010000521.1 coordinate 22,110,513, forward strand.
TAAAAAGTAACCAATCACTTTTTAATATTTGATAGATGCCACTTGTCACACATCTCAAGATAAGATTGTGATAATATTTTTCACACATCTCAAGATAAGATTGTGATAAGATTTGTCACACATCTCAAGATAAGATTGTGATAAGATTAGGGCAATTTTAGGGTTGTAGTAGAAAAGCTTCTCTTTAAATAGGGGTGTTGTCTACTACATCTTGTCATATCATGTTGATGCATATTGTTGCATAATATTGAAGCATTCTTGTATTGTTGAATCATTGAGTAATATAGTGAGCTTCATAGTGGATGTTTTCCTTCTTCATTTGAAGTAGGGTTTTACCACTTAATATTGGTTTTGTGGGTTTTTATCTTTTGTGTGTGATTGATCTTGTGGAGCATTCTTTGATCTTGGGGAGAATTTGCTTGTCTCACAATTTCAGAGCTTATTATGAATCTATTTTTGTATTTTTATGTTATATATATATATATATATTTCATTTTATTTTATTTTGAAACATTGAAAAACTAAAAAAGACAAGTTAGGAAGAATAAAAATAAAAAAAATGTCAGAAAACAAGAAGTGTTGCAACTAAAAAATTCCCACAGAACCTATAATATCAATATCCTGCACCCAAAACTAGCATTAATATGATTCATTTTCATGCAATCAAAAGTTAATGAGGTGCAATATCCTATGGAACAAGCAATATATTGAAACAACAAGTAGATTAACCACAAAATTATGCATTAAAACTTGCCAACTTCAATATATTGGCAAAAAAAAATAGATTTTCAATTAATATCAAAATACAGAACATAAGTCCTCTTAGGCATCAGTGGTGAGATCACAGTCTAGAAAAATGATGGAAGAAAAACAAACATTCGAATAGAAAACTCAGTTCCAAGGCTCTTTGCCTTCATCTCTACAGTTTCCTTCTCAAGGTTTCCAATCCCTATCCTCTCTTTCACTATTTTATTTAACCTCTTCTAGAAAATATTACCTTTTGGTTTCTTCTTTTCGTTTCTCTTCCTCGGTATGTGATATTGAGTAACATATTATTCCTCTCCTTCATGCTTTTATTTGATTGGCCTCTTCCCAACAACACGCGCAAATTTGGGTAATGCCTCTTCTTACTTGAGCTGCATAATGTTTCTTTTTCAAGTTTGGCCTTGTATTTACTTTCTTGTAATAAATCATCGCATATGGCTTAATAACGTCCCTAATACCCCTAAAATGATGTCATATTGTCAAGAGGATATCTTATCAATGCGTGTAACCCTTTATTATGACAAATTTAAGCCACATGGCTTCTATGTTGCAAGGTATTTCTTTGTCTTCACACTATCCAATGCTTACCATTTTATCCACACGTCACATGCCCTAAGTAATGCTCCCTTCACTACCATGCAAATTTTTTGTGAAACCTCTAATGAATACTCAGGTGAATAGGTTGTTGCCTGTGTCATTCATTCATCCACATGGCTGCTTTGAATCTATCATTGATCATACTGCATGTCCATCTAGCTGCTCCTTGATCGCATCGTGAGAAGGTGTATGCATCACACTCTAGATCTACATGGCCTAAAATTTGGTGCATGAGCTGCCCATTGTAGCACCATTCTACTACATCACAGTCCTTGCATTCCTATAGATATTTAGCCTCCATGCTGACCTGGGCATTATTATTATCAAGCAAAGCATGTATGATAACACTATATGTGAACACCATGTTCCTTTTGGCACTCCACAACATATGATGTTAATATCTATGATGTTCTATCTATTTTCTAGTGGAATCCAGTCTGTCTACCATTCTTAGATATGCACTACACTTCTCATTGTCATAATCAAATAGTTTGTTGGGTCTCTCTGTGCAAATCTTCTGGATGCAGCGCCTCCATATAATTTCCATTGCCACGTGGTGACATGCATTTTTAAGAGCTGTAGTTTGTCATAATATTGCATGTATGCCATCCATAAAAATGCCTCTATCTAGCTATCCTACCAAATTTCCTCTGGTGCCACAATCAAATCTTGCCTCACCTATGCTATAGCTTATATCATATAGAATGAACAACACACCTGTTGCTATGATTGTTTGCGTAGGTTGGTTTAAGTTTACTGTAAGATAAAATTTTCATCGTATATTCATCATTCAATGTATATTTATCATCATATGTCCACATACAACTCGGGTATTCATTTCACCTTTGAATCTTCTTTAGTTCCCATGAATGTACAACGAGGTACTTCATTGTCAACCCTTGATGTTTGTTGGAGGTATCAGCTATCAATGCACTATTTGCACATCCTCCTACATCCTTGCACTGGTGTTATAAAGCATCTATGAATCCATATGTATTGCATGTTTCAATAGTCCGTCTACCCCCATGATAGAGCCAACTCATCATCCACGACTATACTACATGAGGTCATATAAACGATAAAGGTCTCCCAACAACTTTCTATTCCTCCAAACTGTGTGTGCCTACTACTTAGTGTTTTTAGATGCTAACAAGGAGGATGACTTGTATTTGTTACCGTGTCGAATCATACCGAGGCCCTCGCTGCTATTTAGTCATCCTGGAGTAGAATTCGCTATTAAATATTGTTCTTCACCATTTTTTCTCTTCTGCTATATCTATCGCCAATGGTATTAGATAGAATCCCATACGCTTTCTTATCCATCAATCTCATGAATTCGTAAATCCCCACTATCGATTTGTCCAACCTATTGTTATCTTCTACGTACCAACATAGAAACTTGCTACTTTTATCCATACACACAGTAAGTCACTACCAAGAATGTTTTAGATATCCCATCGAACATCATTGAAAGTTAGATGTAGATTTTTTGATGGTGCCCATCCACGACATGCATGTCAAATATTGAAATCTCATGTTATCATCCATGTGTCATAACACCTATGATACACATCTTTGACACTATGCATTTCAAGAATTCTCGATTGCGTATTGCCCATGTGGGGTCCGTGGCACACTTGAGACACTTCATCATCCTTCTACTCAAATGAACATTCCTCATTGTTCCTCACACCGGTGTATAATTGTCCATCTTATGCGTGATGTTGTAGTCATCAATACATCATCCCTCCCATCAGAATCATCATCCTAAATAAATCTCTTTATCATCATACTATTCTTGCATGTGATGTTAGTGTGAAAACACAGTGTGACTTTGAATGGTGATCATCACGATATCAAACGATGAGCTTCCTATTTTTAATCTTTCCCATGCCAATCCCCATTGTGTTACAATAGAAAAATCCCCAAAGTAAGGTGATATGGTTGCCACACTATCAAGAATGCACTTCCACCTCACCGTTGTGGTGTTCAATCTTCACTCGACCCTTATCTACCCTATCCAAATCCACCGGTAAACATAGAATTTGTGCGTCCACCACGGAAGTCTACGCTACAATCTGTTCTGGTCTTGGTCCATATGGGCAATCGCATCGACGTCTGTCATCTGCAAAATAACACACAACAACGTATAAGCTCTACAAGAAACAAAACACATCGAAAGCTTAAAAATTTAAGGCTAATAAAACAAACAAAAATTAACTAATGCTAACCTACCAAAATGAACTAACTAAAATTAAAACCTAAATTTACTAATCAAACACTACCTAAGGAATGACGAACATAAATGCAAATTACACCACACTTTCTATTTTTCATTTTTATTTTTTTGTATTTATTTTTTATATATTTTTTAATTTTTATTTGAAATATTATTATATATTTGATATATAATAATATATTTTCTTTTGTTTTTTTATGAACTTATTTTAATTAGTTTCAAATATTTTAAATTAATTTAATCAAAAATATTGAAACTAACTAGAGTAAATAAAATCTATTACAAAACTCTAAGTCCGAAAATAAAACACAAACATCACTAAAATAGACCCTTGGCCTTCACAAGGCAAAATCCAAGGGTGGAGCTTTATCAAAAATGCTACTCAAAGACACTCGAAAACCCTGAAACAACAAAATTTAAGGGTGGATCCCCAATCTTGGGGCTAGTTGTGGAGAGGCCACAACACTATGTTTGATTCAATCACCTGATACTTTATTAATTTTAAAATTTTATTATATTGGTGCTTAATGTTTCTCCTCCTTGATTCAACCTTAGCATAATTTTTTTTGCTTTACTTGATTGTTGATTTTTTGCATCACTTGCTTGGTGCTTTGCCCTTGGTATTCTATGTATCTTAGCTTGGTGCTTGGACCTTGATATTCCATGGTCCTTGGTATTATTTTATTTAACTTAGCCTAATAATGATCTCCTACATAGATCAACTTGGCATGCAACCTTCGATATCACTTAGCTTTTAGTCCCCTATGTTGGCATCAACCCTGATCTTGATGACCAATAAGAGATAGATTTTCCTCAATCTCACTATCTGATCACTCATGTGGTATGGTCTAATAAATGCTATAGTGGATATCATTGGCTAGAATTTTTAGATGCAAGAATTCCCATGGCTTCTCGACATTCTATACATAAATATCCAATCTTAAAAATCCTATATATTAATATCTTTGTATCTTTAGTTAAGAAGCCTTAGGTTTTCCTTGAACCAATCACCATTTTAGAGAGGCTTCACAATTTCAAATGACACTACCAATTTCAAATGATGCCATAGTGTTTATACTCGTAAATATCTTAAAATAATAACACTCTCTTATTATGTCGCTCCCTCGATTTCCTTGTTTTGATCCAAAAATAGGTGTGTTACCTCAAAAATCTTCAACATCGATGCATACTTCAATGTCTTTAGAATACTTTCTATTAGGATGATGCTCACCTTTCTTGCATTTTAGAACAATATTAATAATATGGAAATGTTCTTAGAGTATACACCATAAACTTATCTTCCTTCCTATTCATTGTTTGTGACTTCACAACGTTAAATACAACAACTTGAATATAATGTTTCCTCAAATATTCTTAAGGCTTCAATATTTTGACTCTTCCTCCAATCAAAAAAATATTCTTAGATACGTTGCTCTGCAAGTCTTCTACATTCCTCAAGATAATGTTTTCTCTAAACATCACAATGTAGAATCTATTTGCACCAACAATATTGGTAGTCCTACGAGCTCTAAGGCTCCTATAGTCGATCAAAATCTATAGTTTGTTCAAAACTTTGATACTTCCTTGAATGCAAAATGTATGCTTTAAATTAACCTTTCTTTCATGAATATGCTTTCTATGAATCCACTTTATTCTCTGCTCATCCTTTGCACAAGTTCATCACACTGGTCTTTTAGCCTTGATGTCTCTCCAATCTACTTCCCCTCTAATCTCCTTTTCTTCAACACTTCATCATCTATCTTCCTCAAATCCTATCAACCTCTCAAATTTACTACTCATAATACACTCAAACTTCAATTGGGATTGTCATCAGATGGCAACGATTGTCCCAATTCCTTTATTCGATGGCTTAACAATATTTATCTAGTTTTTCATAGTCATTGTATCCTATAGTCAATACAATAGTCGATCCATAGTTGATCCTATATTTGGTCGTGTAGTTGGTCCATGATACTAGAATTTGCTATAACCAAAATTTCAACCTAAATGTCCTATAAATGCTCTATTATTCTAGTTTATTGACATAAAATATAAACTACTCTCTAAGTTGCACATCATATATATAAATCACATCATAATTATAATAAAAATTCACAATAACATTTTTTAACATGGAAAACATGTCTAAGATGGTCTAAAAATGTGATATTTGTAGGACTTATCATATACCCCCTCCTAAAGATGTTTTTGGTCATATAACAACACAATCCTATTATGGTGTGTCTTTATGCATCTAGAGCACTTCATCAAATGTTATAATACTACAAAATATTAAAACAATATTGTAACAATTTTCTACAACATATTTATTATTGAGAAAATCCAAGGCTTTGAATGTTTGAATTATTTATATCTACACCACCAAGCTTTCAATTAGGATTTTTCAGCTTGGTGCTTTATTAGAATAGTATAGTGAACAATATATATAGCAACCAAGGTCTTGAGTCCAAATATGAAAGATATACTACTAAACATATTAACAAACATTTAATTTTTGGGTGTTGATTTTTACCAACACTACAATTGTAAAATCGTCTCTCCTACAAAATATCTAAGCTTACTTAAGATCAATATGATTAGACTATTGATATCCAATAGATTAGATCCATTTTGTTATGAACATGATATAAATAATAATGTTTTCTATAATGAACTTTACATAGGTGATTGTTTGTGACCTATTTTATCTATAGTCATTCAAAAATAGAATTGTGAACTATTGAAGCAGTGAAACATCCTCTTATCTTAGGAAAATGAAAATTCTCCCAATCCAACTTGAGATCTTCAACAATTATTTTTATGGAAACGTGTATGAAAAAAGGAATGTCTACATATTGTTAGCAAAAAATAAATGATACACATGTAGTGTCCTCACCTGATCAATATGTCATTTGTTTCCCAATGATGACGCATAACAAAACTTGAGAGAGGACCTATGTGGAGCATCTATATTTATTTATTTATTTTGACTATCGATAAAAAAAAATCTAGTTTTCAAATAAAATTTTATCCCAATGACACCACAAGGGTTATCTTCATTGAAATCTATTTTGGAAGTGAAAAGGAGCATATGAGGTAAACAAGTGATTGGGCACTATAAAATAGGTAACAAATATTCCTAAAAAGATAATGCATCATGGGAACTTTAAAGGGATGTAGGTAGATTTAACAAGCATACATGATAGGCATGGGTATGAAACTTCATAAATTGAGGTATGTGACCACATAGTGACATAGACATATAAATGCAAATGAATGTACGTTATGTAGATGGTGACCATCTAAATATCTATAAATGATACTCATGATGTGAGGCAAAGGGTTATTATTATAGTGGAATGACTATCAATCAATAACCATTTTTAGGATAAAATGTAATGTATAAGTTGCAACATTAGGTGTTACTAATGTCCATATTAAATATGCTTATTACACTTTTTCAACTTGTATATCCATGATTTTTTCATGTTTGTACTTCCAAATATCTCAAGCACATTGCAACTTGAGACAATTCCTATAATATAAAGAAACAAGAAGCTACAAAAGTTTTTGTAGCAAATAATTAGTGCATTTAAGTGTTTATGAATTCAACTATGCTAGATAGAGAGGATACAAGTAGCAATATTTATTGAGTCTAATATACTTATAAAGAAAATGAACATACCTTATTCTAATACACTCTAATCTATTAGAGAATATTACATTTTTTGGTACATGCTAATGTACGCCCAAGGTCCCTTCATGGTACATTTGTAAATAGTATATTAGGGTTGAGTCAATAGTTTAGTGTGTGATTTATATTTCCTTTTTATGTAAGTGTGAATGTGCAAGAAATGCACAAGTATCATGTAAAGTTGTAATGTGTAGAAAATGCACAAGTGTCATGTGAGTTAGAGTGCAAGTGTAGGTTGAGTAAATATGCACAAGTATCTTGTATGTATGAGAACAAATATGTAATGTAAAGATGTGCACAAGTGTCCTAGATTAGGTGTGCAAGTAGTAGAAGTGTAAGAGTCATGTAAAGGTGTGCAAGTATTATGTTCATCAAGTATGCAAGTGTCAAGTAGATAAGCCAAGAGTCACGAGACTTGGCATATGGAGAGCAATAGTCAAGTATCGAAAGAGTCACATTACTATAGTTATATTATGGAAATAATGCTCCATAGAATGGATGTAATTCACTTAAGTATCAAGAACCACAATTTGAAGTTGTAATAGAAAATAAGCAATAAAGCTTGTATACATTTTGAGTAATTAATATTGTAAGTTATATTTCATGCATAGTACATGAATGATTCAGGATATTTACATTCATATTTCAGCATATAAATGAATGTTATTTTATTTATTATAAGCCTTGATATACATATTAATTTGCTCATATTATTCTAATCATATTATTATTTTTGTTAGAAATATTGAGTTGTCATTGATGTCAAAGGCAGAAATATCTTCAAGGATGAAATGTTGAGTTGTCATTAATAATAAAGGCAGAGATATCTTCAGAGGTGTCAAAGGCAGAAATATCTTCAAAGGATGAAATGGTAAAATTGTCATAAAGGCAGAGATATACTTTAATATTTAAATGAAATATTTAAATATTAAGGTGGAGGGTTATATTTAAATCAAGAGGATTTAAATATATAAAAGTTTGAAAAAGTGGAAGGTCATATTTAAATCAAAGGATTTAAATATAATTCAGAAGTTTAATATTTAAAGGTTAAAAGGTTGGATGACCTCCTTGAGAACACCAATGCAAAGTTTGAAAATTCAAATATTTAAAATACTAAGGCCGACCTCCTTGGGCGCTAAATAAAATGCATAGCCGACCTCTTTGGGCGCTAAATAAAATGCATATTTAAAAGGCTATCAAATTCATTTTTGGTATGGTGGAAAATTCGAATCTCCTTCATGCGAAAATCGAGCGACAGGTAGAAGAGGAGGAGAAGAGCACGTTTGGTGGTAGTGAGCGAAAAAAGATGTTGTGACTTTAGTCTCATCCAGGTGGCTAGCCCAATTAGTTGTCGAGGTTGTAGGGTCGAATCCCCATGGTGTCATTTTTGTTTTGGTTGATAGAACGAAGAAGGGTTTAAATAGTTTGAGTTGCCTTTTTATTCCACCCATCGAGGTAGCTCGTTTGGTCACCTAGCCTATGCTAGGGCGCTGTGTTGGCAGAAGTCGGGAGATCGAATCTCCTCTATACGCATTTGGTGGTTTTTGCTATGCGAGGTAAGGGCAAAAATTTTATTTGATTTAATTGAGTGGGAGATATAAGGTGTGTCATGATTATATTTTGCATACTTTGAGTGGGAGATATAAGGTGTGTAATGATTATTTTAAAATGAATTTTTGCATGCTATAAAAGGGAGTTATAAGGTATGAGGTTGTTATTTTTAAAAGTTGTATTTTGCATGTTATAAAAGGAGATATAAAGGGTTTTTGTTATTAATAAAGCTTTATATTGTGAGTTTCAAAAGGGAGATATAAGGAGTGATTTTTAAGATTTATTGTGTATGTTTTTGATAAGGGTTTTTAAAAGTGGTTGATTTGATATTTAATCAAGAAAAGAAAAAGAGAATTGCTAACTAGTTTTTGAAGGCACAAACAAAAGGAAAATCATTTTGTTAAGACTGGTTTGGAAAGCTCATGCAAAAAGCTCATCATCATCATTGAGGTAGATTTAGAGGTATGGTGATTTAATTCCTTTATCAAAATGGCTTAATCAATTTGAGGAAAATATTTTGTCATATAGTGGGAGGTATAAGGAATTATTGGATGTGCATTATTTTTGCTTGAAATTGGAAATAAATATGCAAGGATTATAGATCAGATTTGAGAACAAATTTGTGCATTGCCTTTGATTGAAATTGTGAGTAAATGTGCAAGGGTTATAGATCAGATTTGAGAAGTAAATTTTTGCATTGTTCATGATTGATTTTGGGAGTAGATGAAAAGGATAGATTTGTGCATTATGATTGGTTTTGAAGGAAAGGTGCAAATCAACAATTACCAGGTCAGTTATCAAGTGCTAGACTAAAGCTACCTTTTGATGTAATAAATGTGAGACATGTGAAAGTGATAGACTTAATGAATGTGAAGAACATATTGGGCATTTGTTAGTGCATATCATTCTCTATATGTTCATGAAGATAAAATAATTCTGGGTAGAATATGTCTGAATTGCTTTAGTTGAGGAAAGCACATTGAAGAATAGGTGAAGAACTTGATGACATCATTATGCAATATTTGGGAATAGATGAGCATTATTTTGTATGCAATATTTGGGAATAGATGAGCATTTTTTAAGTATTTGGGAATAGAAATGTATGCATGCAATATTTGGGAGTAGATGAGTAGTGTTTGTAAGTAGGTTTTGGATCAGATTGTTGAGCACATTTATGAGTAGGTTTTGGAGCAGTTTTGAGCACTTTTGTGAGTAGGTTTTATGAGAAGATTTGAGCAGGTTTTATGAGCAGATTTGAGAAGATTTTGAGTAGATTTGAGAGAATATTTGAGTAGGTTATGGAGCTAATTTGAGCAGAGTTGTGAGCAAGATTTATGAGTAGGTTATGGAGCTGATTTGAGTAGAGTTATGAGCAGTATTATGAGTAGATTTTGGAGCTAAGTTGAGCAAGAGTTGTGAGCAATATTATGATAGTTTAGGAGCAGATCTGAGTAGTATTTAGAGCATAGTAAGGGGATTGGTGTCTCCTATGTATGCCACAAAGAGGTCTCCTATGGATTGGTGTCCATAGAAACAAAAGAGAGGGATTGGTGTCTCCTATGGATTGGTGTCCATGAAGGGATTGGTGTCTCCTATGGATTGGTGTCCATAAACTAAAGAGGGGATTGGTGTCTCCTATGGATTAGTGTCCATGAACTAGTAGAGGGGATTGGTGTCTCCTATGGATTGGTGTCCATAAACTTAAGAGGGGATTGTTATTTTATGGATTGGTGTCCATAAACTTGAGAGGGGATTGGTGTCTCCTATGGATTGGTGTCCATGAACTTGAGAGGGGATTGGTGTCTCCTATGGATTGGTGTCCATAAACATTGTAATAGGGGATTGGTATCTCCTATGGGTTGGAGCCCATAAAATTTGTTGAGAAATTTATAAGAAATATTTCTCCATGGATGTAGCCCATATTGGGTGAACCATATTAAATATGTGTCTCTTATGTGTGTGGTGATTTGTGCATTATTTCATTATTACAATTGATATTATTGAAGTTATTAATTTAGAAAGAAAAGTAAAAGTTTTATCTTATACTATTCACCCCCCTCTCAATATAAGCTTGTGTTCTTCAATTGGTATTAGAGTGGGTTCCTTCATGAAAGCCTAACAACTTGAAGGAAGATCTTACAAGAACACAAATGGCACATCAAGAAGGGTTTTCATCAAATAGAGCTCCATTGTTTGATGGGACTAACTATGCTTTCTGGAGTGTGAGGATGAGGACTTATTTGATGGCACATGGATATGATATATGGCAATCCATTGAGAATGGGTTCACAACACCTACAACTCCTCCCACAGATGCAAATGGTAAGAAACCATATGAAAATAATGCCAAGGCAATGAATGCAATCTTAAGTGGATTATGTGAATCAAAGTTTGTGAAAGTCATGCAATGCACTTCAAAAAAATAAATATGGGACAAGTTACAGAGAACATATGAAGGAGACGACAAGGTTAAGATGGCAAAACTTCAAACCCATAGGAGGAAGTTTGAAGACTTGAAGATGAAAGATGAGGAAGATATTGCTAGGTATCTACTTCATGTTGATGAGGTTGTCAACACCATTCATGGACTTGGAGAAAGTATTGAAGACTCTAAGATTGTTCAAAAAATCTTGAGGTCACTTCCCATGAGGTTTGATGCAAAGGTTTCAGCAATTGAAGAAATGAAGGATCTCAAAACTTTGAGCATGGATGAGCTACATGGGATTCTCATAGCCTATGAGATGAGGATAGAAAAATATCAAACATCCAAATGAGAGGTAACATTCAAAGCTTCAAAGAAGGCAAAGAATAAAGAACAAGAATCAAGTGAAGGATCAAGTAGTGGAGAAGAAGCTAACTTTGTGCGAAGAAATAAAAAGGGTCCAAGAAAACACAAAGGTATACAATCTATGAAATATTTTAATTGTGGTAACTTTGGTCATTATGCATCTAATTGTCCACAAGCTAGAAGTAGTAGCAGTGAAGAAGAAAAGGAATATGAGAAAAATAAAGAAAGAATATTTTATCATGAAAAGAAAAATAGGCATGGTCAAAACAAGCATGAGAAGAAGATCTTTCAAAGACACAAGAAAAGTTTTTATGTTGAAGAAGCAAGCAATTGCTTCCAATGATAATGATGAAAGCCTCTCCGATAGTGAAAGAGAAGAAATCTTATTTTTGGCCATAGAAGAGAAAGAAGATGATCCTGTTGTTGAAGACCAAGAAGAAGAGAAAGATTTAGAAGATGAAGAGGAAGCCACAATTGACATAGAAGAGGAACTTATTGTTGCTCTTGAAGAGTTGAAGAGGGTTAGAAAGAAGAACTCAAGATTGAAGGCTCAAGTACAAGAGGATGAGAGAACAAAGGCAAAGCTTCTACAAGATCTCACCAACTTAAAAGTTAAGGTTGAAGAGGCAAGGAGAATTGAAGAAGGTATGGTTGAACAATTAAAGGCAAAAGAGCTAGAATGTGAAAGACTAGAACATGAAGTTGTCATTCTAAGGAAGGGACTTGAAAAGTTTAATGATAAGATATATCAATTTAGGAAAAGCTCAAAAAACTTGGATGATATTATCAAAGCACAAAGATCTCCATTTATGAAGATTGGACTTGGTTTTGAAGAAGGTCAAGAGAAAGAAAAGGGGGAGTCAAGCTCAAAATAAATAGAAGCATCAAAGAAAGTAATTGAAGAAGAGCCCAAGACCTATGCTAATGTATGTAGAAGTGGAAGCATCAATGAGGAAGAAAACAATGCACCATCAAGGAACAGGGACCATCACAGAAAAAGCAAAGAAAGAAGCATGCGACAATATCCTCCAAGGCAATCAGACAAGTTTCAATATCTCTTTCATGGTTATTGTTTCTCATGTAACCATTTTGGTCATAAAGTTGTAAATTGTAGGGTCCATGCTATGGATGATTTTGGCTTCACCAAGAGGAATTTCAATTCATTTGCACCTCCTATGGACTACAATATCATGTGTTACAAATGTAACAATTTTGGGCATACAACTAGATGGTGTAGAACAATGTTCCCTAAATTTTCGAAATCAAGCAAAAAGGAGAATGGTCAAAAATTTCAAAAGGGTATGATCTCCAAAGTTTGGAGAAAGAAAATAAAGCAAGAAGAGGAGCATAGTAATTTGGGAGTTTCACTCCCATCCCATAATTAAAGCCTCAAGAAAAGGAGGTGGTGAGGGGGTTGTGTTTAGTGTCTTATCTTACAAGCCCCAAGGAGCCCTTTGCCATTGATGTCAAAGGGGGAGAGTTTTTAGTAAGGGGGAGCAACTAGTCAGGGGAGCAGCTTGTGATCATATTGCAATAAAGGTCAGTTTCATAATAGGGTTGCCATCAATGACAAAGGGGGAGATTGTTAGAAATATTGAGTTGTCATTGATGTCAAAGGTAAAAATATCTTCAAGGATGAAATGTTGAGTTGTCATTAATAATAAAGGCAGAGATATCTTCAGAGGTGTCAAAGGTAGAAATATCTTCAAAGGATGAAATGGTAAAGTTGTCATAAAGGCAGAGATATACTTTAATATTTAAATATTAAGGTGGAGGGTTATATTTAAATCAAGAGGATTTAAATATATAAAAGTTTGAAAAAGTGGAAGGTCATATTTAAATCAAAGGATTTAAATATAATTCAGAAGTTTAATATTTAAAGGTTAAAAGGTTGGATGACCTCCTTGAGAACACCAATGCAAAGTTTGAAAATTCAAATATTTAAAATACTAAGGCCGACCTCCTTGGGCGCTAAATAAAATGCATAGCCGACCTCTTTGGGTGCTAAATAAAATGCATATTTAAAAGGCTATCAAATTCATTTTGGCAATGGTGGAAAATTTGAATCTCCTTCGTGCAAAAATCGAGCAGTAGGTAGAAGAGGAGGAGAAGAGCACGTTTGGTGGTAGCAAGCAAAAAAGAGAATTTATAATATTTATGCTATGACTTTAGTCTCATCCAGGTGGCTAGCCCAACCGATTTCCAAGCTTGCGCTAAGGCACTATGTAGTAGGAGGTTGCAGGGTCAAATCCGCATGGTACCATTTTTATTTTGGTTGATAGAACGAAGAAGGGTTTAAATAGTTTAGGTTGCCTTTTTATTCCACCCATCGAGGTAGCTCGTTTGGTCACCTAGCCTATGCTAGGGCGCTGTGTTGGCAGAAGTCGGGAGATCGAATCTCCTCCGTGCATGTTTGGTGGTTTTTGCTATGTGAGGTAAGGGCAAAACTTTTATTTGATTTAATTGAGTGGGAGATATAAGGTGTGTCATGATTATATTTTGCATACTTTGAGTGGGAGATATAAGGTGTGTAATGATTATTTTAAAATGAATTTTTGCATGCTATAAAAGGGAGTTATAAGGTATGAGGTTGTTATTTTTAAAAGTTGTATTTTGCATGTTATAAAAGGAGATATAAAGGGTTTTTGTTATTAATAAAGCTTTATATTGTGAGTTTCAAAAGGGAGATATAAGGAGTGATTTTTAAGCTTTATTGTGTATGTTTTTGATAAGGGTTTTTAAAAGTGGTTGATTTGATATTTAATCAAGAAAAGAAAAAGAGAATTGCTAACCAGTTTTTGAAGGCACAAACAAAAGGAAAATTATTTTGTTAAGACTAGTTTGGAAAGCTCATGCAAAAAGCTCATCATCATCATTGAGGTAGATTTAGAGGTATGGTGATTTAATTCCTTTATCAAAATGGCTTAATCAATTTGAGGAAAATATTTTATCATATAGTGGGAGGTATAAGGAATTATTGGATGTGCATTATTTTTGCTTGAAATTGGAAATAAATGTGCAAGGATTATAGATCAGATTTTAAAGCAAATTTGTGCATTACCTTTGATTGAAATTGTGAGTAAATGTGCAAGGGTTATAGATCAGATTTGAGAACAAATTTGTGCATTGTTCATGATTGATTTTGGGAGTAGATGAAAAGGATAGATTTGTGCACTATGATTGGTTTTGAAGGAAAGGTGCAAATCAACAATTACTAGGTCAGTTATCAAGTGCTAGACTAAAGCTACCTTTTGATGTAATAAATGTGAGACATGTGAAAGTGATAGACTTAATGAATGTGAAGAACATATTGGGCATTTGTTAGTGCATATCATTCTCTATATGTTCATGAAGATAAAATAATTCTGGGTAGAATATATCTGAATTGCTTTAGTTGAGGAAAGCACATTGAAGAATAGGTGAAGAACTTGATGACATCATTATGCAATATTTGGGAATAGATGAGCATTGTTTTGTATGCAAGATTTGGGAATAGATGAGCATTGTTTATATGCAAGATTTGGGAGTAGATGAGCAGTGTTTGTAAGTAGGTTTTGGATCAGATTGTTGAGCACATTTGTGAGTAGGTTTTGGAGCAGTGTTGAGCACTTTTGTGAGTAGATTTTGTGAGCAGATTTGAGCAAGTTTTGTGAGTAGATTTGAGCAGGTTTTGTGAGTAGATTTGAGCATATGTTGTGAGCATATTTGAGAGAATATTTGAGCAGGTTATGGAGCTAATTTGAGTAGAGTTGTGAGTAAGATTTGTGAGCAGGTTATGGAGCTGATTTGAGTAGAGTTGTGAGCAGTATTATGAGAATATTTTGGAGTTGAGTTGAGTAAGAGTTGTGAGTAGTATTATGATTTTGGGAGCATATCTGAGTAGTATTTAGAGCAGAGGAGATTGGTGTCTCCTATGGATTGGTGTCCATGAACCAGAAGAGGGGATTGGTGTCTCCTATGGATTGGTGTCCATGAACCAGAGCAAAGGGATTGGTGTCTCCTATGGATTGGTGTCCATGAACTAGAGTAGAGGGGATTGGTGTCTCCTATGGATTGGTGTCCACAAAATTGAGAGGGGATTGGTGTCTCCTGTGGATTGGTGTCCAAAAACTAGAGAGGGGATTGGTGTCTCCTATGGATTGGTGTCCATGAACTTGAGAGGGGATTGGTGTCTCCTATGGATTGGTGTCCATGAACTTGAGAGGGATTGGTGTCTCCTATGGATTGGTGTCCACGAAATTGAGAGGGGATTGGTGTCTCCTATGGATTGGTGTCCATGAACATTGTAATAGGGGATTGGTGTCTCCTGTGGGTTGGTGCCCATGAAATTTGTTGAGAAATTTATAAGCAATATTTCTCCGTGGATGTAGCCCATATTGGGTGAACCACATTAAATCTATGTCTCTTATATGTGTGGTGATTTGTGCATTGTTTCATTATTACAATTGATGATATTTGAAGTTATTATCATTTGGAAAGAAAAGTAAAAGTTTTATCTTATACTGTTCACCCCCCTCTCAGTATAAGCTTGTGTTCTTCTATTTTGACCTTTATTACATTGTGGCTATTTTATATTGGGTCTTGTGTAAAATAAACTATGATATATTGTGGTAGTATAAGGCTTATAAATCCATCATAATATAGTCTATGATAAACCTATTCTCATTCACTCTAAAGAAAATATCTTGTTAGCTTGCTTTTCAAAATTCTTGTTAGGCTAAATAAGTCCCTTATGCAAGTTCTAAAAAATATTAATAAAATTGCTCCACTTATAAAATTATTATTTATGCACCCCATAACCATAAATAATAAGTAATCCATGAAATAAATAATGGTTATGGGATTTTCCTTTAAAAATACTATAGGAGAGATAAGTACTATAGAATATGTGTGGAAGATAGATGGAATACAAAGGAATGAATGAATTTTTGAGGAAGAAAGAGCATAAGTGGAAAGGAAAGGAATGCATGAATATGGGGGATGCTGATACAAATGATAATCATTGAGAAAATCCAAACAAATAAGATGTAGACACCCAATTTTAAGCACATAATCAATCATGTAAATATGACAATTTCTACCTCATCAAATATGAAAAATATCATGACCAACCAAACAAGATAAAATATCATTAAAGAGGTATTTAATGATCCCAATCACAAGCATTGTATTCAATGTAGTAGTGCACATGGCGATTTTGACTAAGGGGTAGTACTTTTGCCAAAAATTCAAATTTGATCTTCTCACACAATTGACCTATCAATGGTCACTTTTGGCATTGGTTCTAGACACATTAGTGTTATTCATTATTTTGAATCTAGCATTATTTCCTTTTAATGAATCATAATAAAATAGGCAACTAAGTAATTTCAATTTCCTATCATGTATGGAATCTTACCCTATGAATCTCATCCAATCACCTTCCAACCACTATTCACCTCTTCTGATTGGTAATCATACATGTTAATTGACCTACAACTAATAATTCGACCAATTAAAATCTCAAATAGTATTCATGATTACTAATCCTATTCTAATCCTACCAACCAAAATTCCAATTAGTTCTCCATGCAACTCACAATTGGTGACAACTCTCTTAAATCTCATTTAACACATCTTCTCTTCCCCTAACAAATTCTCTAAGGTGATACAAATTTTATAGAGACATCCTTGGTGGAATCATCAACACATGTTTGAATTAAGTAAATAAACTCTCCAAAATTTCCATTAAGCATATTCAAGAAGATCCTAACAAAGCTTTACCAAAATTTCAATCAAGGAAACCTCAACGAACTGCTATAAATTTTTTTATAGGACTACTGATAGGATCTCTTTCATATTCAATAATATTTGAGGGTTTCCATGGTTGCATCTACAAGGGGTTAAGAGAAATTCATTATTCATCTTCAAGCTTTGGATTTTCCATCTAAACCCACTACTTATCATCATGCTTTTATTTTATCTAATTTATCTTATTGTTGTCTTGATAACTTAGCAATGAATATTTCATTAGTATATACATTGTTATATTTGTTTTATTATTTATCATTCTACCATTATTTTTATATTGTATATGGATACATGTATCTATATTAGTTGGTGTTCTAAACCCTTATTCCCTATTTTAGGATCATGGATCAAGAAATTTGCTTTGCTGTATCTATAGGTGAAAGTGATGCTACCTAGAAACATCATCGATAGTGTTGCTAGTGCTATTAATAGTATTGTTTTTGTTATCGCTAGGATCACCTTCAATAGTAATTTTGTAGTCTGGTTTGAATCCCAAGATTTTTTATCTAGTTTTCTATTTTTTATTTTCTTGTCTATTAAAAATATGGAATAGGGATCTAACTGAGGTAGAGTAATCAAAACCGAATCTATTAGCAAGTTTTATTGTGTAGGTAGCCAAAGGCATGAAAACAACAAGCTACAAAGTAGTAAGAATTTATATTGGCACAACAAGAGATTCCAAGTAATAAAAAGGTTCTATTGATCCTAAACTTTTTTCATTTCATTTTTAGATATACTATATTGCATACATAGTTACATAATAGGTTTGTCTACTCTATTTGCACATGTTTACGAGCAAACAAGGAAGTGCATGTAGTATAGAAAGTGTGATCCATTTTTTTATCATTTTATCTTAATTTTTAGAATATTTATTACATCTCTAAGGAAGTTGAATAGCATGTATAATAGGTTTTTTATACCACACAAACCCTCTTTGATATCTTACCTTAAAGGAAATGTTCTCCATTTTAACATTGAAACAAAAACCAACATATAGATTAGTGATCTTGTTTGCATTCATTTTTATTTCTGCATATATAGCATAGAATAAAAATTAGCTTTAATTTAATCACTCTTGGATTTATCTAAGATAATTAGGATAGGATAGAATATTTAGTGGAAAAATAGGTGTTTTCTAATAAAATATCAAAATTTAGATCTCACATCTAATCTACCTCCCAATATCTCTAAAGTAGGAAAGGTATTGGTATGAGGATAGAGAAGCCAATGTACCTCTCTCTATCTACCATGGATTTTTGTCCCTATATTTTGATGAATCCAAATTGAACACATGGGTTTCAATATTTGTGCTTGAGCTACTTGATTAATTTAAAACTTAAGAATATTTTAGGCAAATTCTAAATAAGACCACTAAGATTTTGATTGTATAGATTAAATCAAATTGAAAAATATAACAAGGACCTAACCAAGTTCCAATATGACTAAGGATATTTTTTATCCCCTAAGTAGCCATTGTACAAAATATATATCTATATTGGGTATATAGTAATCCCCGATCAGCAGCTACCCACATAGGATCTCATGTATACTTACTAGGTAGGAAGTATATTATAGTGGGATGAAAAGTTGGTTTTATGATCTATAATGTACATGGATTGCTTCCTTAAAAGACATAAGGAAGCTATGGAGGACTTATTTAGAGATTCTAATAAATTTCAAGAGAACCCCCTAGTGTTTGATTCATTATTGGATCATCCCAACAACTAAACTCTATCTCTCTACTTTCAAATCAAACAAATCAACCTTTTGCACCTATTAATATCACTATATCAATACTCAATACATGAATTTTCAATCTATTTAATACAATCCTACCTATTAGCATATGTTATTGTCATAATTTTTTGGCCAACTAGAGTTGATTCTTCATCTATGTAGGTAGGAGAGAATATGTCACGAGGGCTATGTGGATAATGATATATTTGTAAAATTTTCAACAACATTGACTCATGCCAAAGATAATAAATTTATTTATAATACAAATTGAATTTAACTATGATAAAGAAACCATAAGTACAATTCCTTTGAGCCAATGAGCATCATTATACTTACTATTCTAACTTCAAATGTGGTAAAATGTGGTCGATTTCCAAATCTAATTTTGAAAAGAAAAATACTGTAGATTTCCATCTATATAATAAGAAGATAAAATTTGAATATCAATATCCATTTAATAATATGGTTGGCACTATCCACCTTAACTCAATTTTCTAGTATTCTCTTATTTAAAATAATATAATACAAGGCTACATAGAAGACCCACTATAGGTTTCATAGCATGCACATGACATTGAATTGGACTATTATTCTTTATATTTATGGCTATATGTTTTTTAATTAATAATAATAGTTGTAAATAAATGAAATTTTATAAAATATCTTCAGCACCAAGAGCTTAGAATAGAACTATGCCAATATGAACACACAACTTACAAATAATTTTTGTCTAACATAGCAAAATTGGGGAAAGATATGACTTCAAAAATATATAGGTTCTGGAACTCCAAAGGCTTGGCTTTGACAAACTGGCGGGAAATTTTTTGAGCAGGCGATAGGCGATGTTCTAGGGTTTGTGGAGCGAAGGAAAATCCAGGGCATCAGGTGGGTTGCCGTAGTGTTTTGCTGGTTACTGTGGATCTGAAGGAACGTCTGCTGCCCCAGGAGGGCCCAATGGGGTCTCCTCCAGACCCTCTCTCTGGGAGAAAGAGCTCTTACGCTGAATTGCTAAAAGAAAATTCTTCGTCTTCTAATGACGAAGCTCAGAGAAATACTCTTCATACGCTCTTCAAGAATGCTGGCAAGAGTTCAACAACACATCGAGTTAATGGATGCCTCCCACAATCCGCCTCAAGACCCAAGATTGTCATCGAACCAAAGATGGTCGAAGACACAATCATATACAGAGCTAACCATGATCTGATCTGTAAATTCATGGGTATCCGACCTACCCTGAATTTCTTGCATACCTGGGTCAGACAGAACTGGGAGCCTCATGGTGAGTACTCCTTATGGTTTATTAGTAATGGGTATTTCATTGTTAGTTTTTCTTCTCTAGCCGATAGAAACAAGGCGTTTGAATCAGAAAAGAGGAACCACGGTCCGACAGGGTTATTTGTTCAACCCTGGAGAGTGGGTTTCGATCCTCGTATTGAACCCACGGCTGTCCCGATTTGGATCCGGTTGTACGCTCTTCCAATGGAGTTTTGGGGTGAGCAGGTTCTGGAAATGATCGGTAACTCCCTCGATAGACATCTGGGCGTCTCCAAGGACACCATAGAAGGTAACACAGCTGTCTTTGCAAGAATTTGCATGGAAATGGATATTAGCCAGCCTCTACCGACAGAGGTGGAACTTGAACTGGCAGGAATATCTTGGATCCAACAGTTAGATTATGAGGCTCTGCCCTTCAGATGCAGAGTTTGCCACAAACATGGGCATTTGGCCCGGTTTTGTCCAAATATTTTGAACACAAAAATGGAGGCCCCGCTTGGAATGCCAAATCGCCCTAGAGAGGGTAAGTCTACTCTTGCAAAAGAACCATCCAATACTCCTCAGGGTAATGATGTTCAGAAATATGGCTTTGAACAGCCCAAAAGAAGGAGAAAGCAAAAGAAAAATGGTAAGGAGCAATCACAACTCAAGCCAACCAATAGATATGAAATTTTTAAGACACTAGTGGATCAAGAGGATCAAGTCATGGAAGGAGTGGATGGGAATATTGAGGACAATAACATCCACACTCATGCCTCTCCTTCATCTCCCCCTGTCTTAGAACAGGTGATTGAGTCCACTGAGTTACCGCAGCCAGAGAATGCAGGGGCACTGATAGTGCACTCCCAAGCGCAGCCAGTAATTAAGGATGTCAGCATGGGAATTCCAGAAAATAATAGAGAAAGGCCAGCCCTAGGGATAACTCAGGTGGAAAAGAGATCCAAAAATAGCAACTCTCAAGGAGCGGGCAGAAAATCAAATAAGGACCTGCTAGCAGTTCAAGGAGACAAGCTGATCACTGGAGGATCGGTGAGGACAATTGATTCTTATTGCTCTCAAGGTTTTCAATGATTATTCAATCTTGGAATGTTAGGGGTTTAAACAGTAGAACCCATCAATCTGTTGTTCAAAGACTCTTAGGAAAATGTAAAACAGACTTTTTGCTTATCCAGGAGACAAAAATGTCTTTAGATCTTATGTGTAAAACAGTTAATAGAATCTGGAGGGGCGCTGGTCATATGGATGTGGCTGCCCAAGGTGCCTCAGGGGGGATTGTTACTCTTTGGAACCCTCTGGAATGGACTGCAATAGAACATATAGCTTGGAGGGGTGTTCTCACATCTCATTTTAGGAATAATGTCACAACTGAACATGTCTTAATCACAAATTTTTATGGGGCCCAAAACCTTGATGGCCAGAGGCTCCAATGGAAAGCTGTACATAACATGAGGTCCTCAAGGGAAGATTTAGACTGGATTATTGCAGGGGATTTTAATGCTAAATTATCTGCTCGAGATCAGGAAGGTGGAACCCCAATTTTGGATCCAGGGGATCGGCTTCTGATTGCCCAAGTCCAGGCCTTTCACTTAGTGGATATTAAAGGCCCTGGAACCTACTTTACTTGGACTAACAAGAGGAGGGAGCCACATAGCAGGAAGGTAAAGCTAGACCATTTTTTGGTCTCAGAGGAGGCATTTGTAAAGTGGAACACTAAATTCCAGATTTTGGAGGGCCCAGTTTCAGATCACTTTCCCATTTTGTTGGAGGGAGGGACTATGACAGGGCAGCATCACAAACCTTTTAAATTTGAGAATTTTTGGTTACAAAAGGAGGATCTTCGAAAGAAAATTCCGCAGTGGTGGGAAGAAGGCCGTCTACCTTTTGGGACAACAATGTTTAGATTCCACAAACAACTTCATTTTGTCAAAGTTCAACTGAAACAATGGAGGCAAGCTAATAAGTCAGATTTTCAGCTCCAAAGAGCTCCCTTGGTGGCCAGATGGGATGAGGTTCAAAAACTCTTTAGGGAAGGAACAATTACTGAGCAGCTCAAAACCGAGGATGATGCCTTGCGCAAAGCGGTTGAGGACATTGATAACCAAGAGGAGACTTACTGGAAACAGAGAGCAAGGAACACTTGGTTATTAGAAGGTGATAGAAATACCAAATTTTTCCATCGATCAGCTTGTGCTAGGAGACAGATGAATAACATGGAAGCCCTTCAAGATGAGAATGGACACTCCTTTGATACTCTTCCTGGTATGCATTCCCACTCAATGGATTATTTTTCTAAACTTTTTAAGGAAAGTATGGAGCAAGATGTTGAGGCTCAGAATGAAGTTATTGATGTCATACCCTCTGTTATCTCTGAAGAAGAAAATCAGACCCTTCTTAGACCCATTGATAGAGATGAACTGAAGAATGTGGTCTTTGGAATGAGCACTGGCAAATCTCCAGGTCCAGATGGCTTTCCTATTGAGTTTTTTCAGGCCTTTTGGGATACTTTGGAGGAGGATGTTTTGGCTATCACAGAGGAGTCCAGAACTAATAAAAGAATGCTTAAGGCAATAAATCATACCTTCATCACTTTAATTCCAAAAGGGGAGGAGGGGGCTCATATCTCTGATTTCAGACCTATTGCCTTATGCAACGTGATTTATAAAATAATCACAAAGATAATGGTTGAACGGCTAAAACCTCTCCTTCATAACATCATCTCCTCTGAGCAAGGGGGTTTTGTAGAGGGTAGACAAATCTTGGATGGGGTGGTTCTCGCTCAGGAGGCAATCCATACAATGCAAAAATCTGGTAATAAAGGAATGTTCATTAAACTGGATATGTCCAAGGCTTATGATAGGGTGGAGTGGAGTTTCTTGTCAAAGATGATGGCAGCCTTTGGTTTCTCTCAGGACTGGATAGATTGGGTCATGAGTTGTGTTTCTACGCCCTCTTATTCTGTTCTAATCAAGGGTCTTCCCTCGCAACCTTTTGGAGCCACACGTGGTCTTCGTCAAGGAGACCCTTGCTCTCCCTATATTTTCCTCATTTTGGCTGAAGGATTAGGTAGACTTTTCTTGAGGAGAAGACATCAAGGCCTGCTAATAGGTATCAAGGTGGGGGAGGAAATTTTGACTCACTTACAGTTTGTGGACGATACAAGATTGGTTGGAGTGGCCAGCTTCAGGGAAGCTAGAGGAATCAGAGATACTCTTAATGTCTACCTTAGGGCTTCAAACCAAGGTCATCAATGATAAAAAATCCAAAGTGGTCTTTTTCAATCTTGACCAAAGGCTACAGGACAGAGTTATAGAGATTTTGGGATTCACCAAGACTTCTCTTCCAGTAGTTTACTTGGGAGTTCCTTTGCATTTCAAAAAATTAAAAATAGATATCTGGAAGGATCTTTTGGATGGTATCAAAGATAGAATGAATCATTGGTCTCATAAATGGTTAAGCTATGGGGGTAGATTAACTTTCTTACAGTCAGTTATTCAAGCCATGCCAATTTATAAATTCTCTATCCTGGCTGCCCCACATACTATATGGAAAGAGCTGGACAAAATGGCTAGAAGATTTTTATGGGAAGGAGCAAAAGGGGAGAGGAAATGGGCCTTGGTTGGTTGGGATAAAGTTACCCAGCCCAAGGAAAAAGGAGGGCTGGGACTGAGAAGCTCCAAGCTTAATAACAAAGCTTTGGCTGGAAAACTGTACTGGAGGTGGATTTCCCAACCAACCTCCTTATTCAGTAGAATCCTAACCAGTAAATATTTGGGTCATGTTCACCCCAATGAGGTGGGCCGTTTCCCTCTGGATGGTACTGGATCCTTAGTGTGGCAGGCTCTCAAGCTTGGATCTCAGGTTATTAAAGACCAATTGTTTTGGAAAGTGGGGAGAGGGGAGAAGGCACGTTTCTGGACTGATTCATGGGACCAGTACCCACCCATCATTGCTGCGTTCCCCGAATTACAACCAATTAAATCTGCCATAGAAGCCAAGGGCTGGGTCCAAATTGAAAGTTATTTCAACACTAGCCAAATGGGGGAGTATAAGTTTAAGAAGTTTAAGAGGTTGGAGGAGTGGCCAATTACAATCCCTCCGGAGCTGGCACCCATCTTGACCAAAATCTTGACAGAAAGGTTTCTCACAGGGAGAGACGAGGAGGATGAATTAGCTTGGGGCTATGGGAACCTTGGTGTATATACAGTGAAGGACGGATACGACAAGATCCTCCCAGAGCCTCCCCCACATTCATTTTCGGTTCAGGATTGGAGAAAGATTTGGCATTCCAAGGGCTGGCCAAAAGTAAATTTCTTTGCCTGGCAGTTTATGCACAATGGAATTCTCACTTTTGACAATCTCAGAAGTAGAGGAATCATCGGTCCATCTCAAGTGTGTATTATGCCACAAGAACGAGGAAACAACTGATCACCTGATGTTTGAGTGCCCTTTCACGCGTAGATTTGGAAGCGTTGGTTCTCTCACTATAAACTCCAGGCTAATGGTGATCTGAATCGGACCAATATTTGGGAAAAATGGAAGAGGGGTAGATTTAAATCTAAAGCTCTTCGAATAGGTTGGGAGCTTGGCTTACTTTTCATCTGGTGGCAAGTGTGGTTGGAGAGAAATGCCCGTATTTTTAGAGAAACTTTCTCCTCGCTAGATGGAGTTTGGCAGGTCATCTGGAGCAAAGTCATAGAAACTGTTGCCATCTATGCTGAAGAGGAAAATCAGGTTGGTCCTGGGCCACTGGAAGAGGGAGCTGAAGAGCAAGAGAGACAGGACAGAGCTAGCTGGAAACCACCCCCAGAAGGTTGGATCAAAATCAATACTGATGGAGCTGCAAAAGGCAATCCGGGCAGTGCTGGAATTGGTGTAGTTTGTCGGGATCATGCTGGTTCAGTGCTCTATTGGGAACTGCAAGGCTTGGGAAGAGCCACAAACAATGAAGCAGAAGCCATTGCTATCAAATCTGCTTCCATCTGGGTAGTTAATCAGGGTCACAGGAGGATAATTCTCGAATTTGATTCTCAAATTATGGTTGGCGCTCTTGACTGCATGAGGAACTTTGCTTCGAAAGCTTGGAGGTTGCGGATTCTGGTCTCTCAAATCAAGGAACTATGGAGGGAATTAGATGATGTGATCCCTATTTATGTGAGTAGAGATTTAAATAAAGCGGTCGATTTCCTTGCGAAGATGGGTGCTGAGAAAGAGGTAGGGGTGCAGCTGCACAGTGACATGCCTTTGGAGGATGAAGTGATTAGGCAGGGTCTTGAAAGATCCTTGAGACAATGAGCAAAGAAAATGCTAAGGGTGGTTTTTGTCGCGATATCATGACCTGTTGCGCCGTCGCGGCCTTTGGAGGGAAGCTGTCACGATATCGCGACATGTTGCACCATCGCGGCCTTTGGAGGGAAGCTGTCGCGATATCGTGACATGTTGCGCCATCACGGACTTTGGAGGGAAACTATCGTGATATCGCGACATGGTGTGCCGTCATAGACTTTGGAGGGAAGCTATCATGATATCATGACATGGTGCACCATCATAGACTTTGGAGGGAAACTGTCGCGATATCATGACATGTTGCGCTATCGCGGCCTTTGGAGGGAAGTTGTCACGATATCATGACCTGTTGCACCGTCGTGGCCTTTGGTTGGAAACTGTCATGATATCGCGACATGTTGCACCATCACGGCCTTTGGAGGAAAGTTGTCATGATATCGTGACATGTTTCACCATCGCGGCCTTTGGAGGAAAGTTGTCGCGATATCGCGACATGTTGCACCGTCACGGCTACTGGAGGGAAGTTGTCACGATTTCGTGACATGTTGTGCCATCACGGTTTTTGAAGGAAAGTTGTCATGATTTCATGACATGTTGCGCCATCGCGGCCTTGGGAGGAAAGTTGTCACGATATCGTGACGTGTTGCACCATCGCGGCCAATGGAGGAAAGTTGTCATGATTTCGCGACATGTTGCTCTGTCGCGGTCGAGGAAGGATTATTGTCGCGATATCGTGACATGTCGCGATATCGCGACATGTTGCTTTGTCGCGGCTAGGGAAGGATTGTTGTCGCGATATCGCGACATGTCACGATATCATGACTTGTTGCCTCGTCGCGGCCCAGGTTGGCTAGCTGTCGTGAAATCGTGACATGTCGCGATTTCGCGACATGTCGCTCCGTCGCGGTCAAGGTTGGTTTGTTGCCGCGATATCGCGACCTGTCGCGATTTCGTGACTTGTTGACTTTTTGCGGTCAAAGGTGGTTTGTGTCACGTTTTCATGCCTTGTAATCGGTGGGAAGGGTCTTCTCCCTTATGTAACTGATCTTTGTTTTAATACAAGTTTTTTCAAATTTTTCAAAAAAAAATAGCAAAATTTTCCACAAAAAATTAACAAGATGGCAACAAGTCGCTTATATTCTCCTCAAATTTATCTTGTGAATGAGATCGAAGCTATCATAGAATATTGTTACTAAGAAACACCCTGGAAGAAAAAAGAGACTACTTTCATATGATTAAATTTCATTCCACTTTAATACGTCTTCTCATGGCATAAACTAATTGACACTTATAATCTTCTATAGATTCTTGGTGTATAGTTTTCCAATATATCCTATGCCTATTTTGATTTTGTACATAAGGATAAGTCAAAGTCCACATTTATTATAGGAAGATAAACCTAACAACATATTTACTTTGAAGAAATTTATTGTGCTTTCATGGTCCCAAAAGCTTAGTAGAGAATAAAAATTTTAAAATACCCTAAAGCTCTGTGCATCCTTCTAGATGTTCAAACTTCTCTCGTCCTCAATCTAGTTTTTTTAAAACATTTGCTAAAAGGATTTGAGTTTATACCTATCATTATGATATTAAAAAAAAAAAAAGTATAGATAAATTATATTACACATTTGGATAATTTTTACAAATTAGTGAGTGACAAACACACATTTAAACTACAATGTTTTTGATAAGAACTGTAATATGCACATTTTGAACTCTAATTTTGATATAGTTTTTATAGTTAAAAAAACTATCACATATTTTACATTATTTTTTAATTATTTAATATTATATTTATAATAATTAGCATGACAAATGGATAATGGAGGATAAGTTCCTCCACAAATATCATTGGCTCCACATCCACCCATACCTACTTTTGAAGAGCTCATACAAGGTAGTTTTGACTGCCCAACATCACAACACATGGTCACAAATCTTCACAACCCTAATTAAAAAATTTCATCCAATGTCCATATCATAGCACAAATCCTTAAATCCAATAATAAACCATCATATTCCACTTTTCACACTAACCCCAATCCTAAACTGTTTATTCATATATCTTCTAGATTAAGCGTAAAATCACTATCCAATCCAACAACCCCTTATCACTGCATTTCAATCAAGTGAGCTCTTTAGTCTCTAGTATTTTGGAAACCAATTATTTGATGCTAAGTATAGCATTATACACCTAAATGACCCAACCAAAACCATAATTTTTTATCAATATTTACCTTCTACTTTAGTACCCATATTTCAATCCCCATCACAATACATGCCCTTAGTCCATTCATCATAATCTAATCAAGTATTTCTAAAGCTTCAAGCTCTAAAAACTCAATTAGACTAATTAAAATAATATATGGTTGTTATCCAAGGTTCATCCTCTATCCAAATGTATTCTTATAATGATTTCTGTAACTATCTTTTAGATCCTTTTATGGTTAGTTGTCCCTTTCTCCCAAACTTTAAAAATCCTAAGCTTCAATTGTACAAATGGAAAGAAGATCCTATTAACCATATTAAACTATTTAGAATAGCATAAAATTATATTACTTATGATGATATGCTACTCCTAAAACATTTCCTAAAATTCTAAATGGTCCAATATTAGAATGGTATTACTAGATATAAAGGCATTCTCTAAAAAGTTTTAGGGACCTAGTCGAGATGTTTGTCAAGTAGTTTTTAGTATACACTAAATATAAGGTCACCACCAATGACCTCTATCAACTAATATAGTCAAAATATGAAAGTATGACCAACTTCCTAGGAAGATGGAGAGATTTTTTTGGGAAGACTATAATATATTTCCTAGCCAAAGGATTTACCAAATATTTTCCAATCTCCATGGATAGTTAGCTTTCTATATTGAACCAGCTAATGCATATTCTTTTGTAGTTGTGATTGATATGGCTAAAAGAGTAAAAACCACTCATAAAATAGGGGTAGTTAAAAACACAATCTATTAAGGGAGAGGACAATTATTCCTCTTTGAACTAAAAGGGTTAGTATAAGAACAAACATATTATTGCTAATAGGGATATTGACTCCTAAAAGGCCAACAATATTAGTGATATCAAGAACCTTAAAAAAATTATCTTGGAAAGTCTAACATGTAAAAAACAAAAAAGGAGGTACACAAGATTTGAGGAACCACTATCCATGTAACAACCATCAAAACCAACCCAAGAGAGATAATTTTTTTTCAAAGTAAGGTTCATAAAAAGTGATACCAATATATATATTTATTTTCAGCATTTCCAAGGCTTTACCACATTTGAGTTCAATGTTGTTGTAGACCACACTCAGTGAATAGGAGTGGAAAACATCCCATACTTTCTAAGGTTCACATTACTAAACCTCATCATTTAGTTGGATGCCAAAGTGGTCCGTCACCTTTCATATACCCTCCTTCGTATAGGATAATATGACCATAGTGTTGGGATTATCCTTTAAGGTCCATAACACTTAAATGAGAATGCCTATTTTATAACCTTACCTTAAGTCCATATAGGATGGTTAATAGGTGTAAGCCTTGGTTCTTAGTTACGACACCTTCATGAGCTAACTAAGATCATCACCACTCAATTGGAAATGAACATGGTTACTCAAACCTCTGTTGAGCAAGGTGCAGCAAAAGTATTGTCATTGTTGTCAACACAGACAGATAGATCAGTTGATGAAGTGGACAGGAGTTCAGAGGTCAGTGAGAACATGTACAATGAATTTCCAAGAAGACAGAAGTGGCCCAGATTCAAAAAATCAAAGAAAAAGACAAGTAAGAAAACTGTCGCGATATCGCGACATGTTTTCTGTCGTGATTTCGTGACATGGCCGAGGAGAGAGAAGGCACAAGCAAAATTGTCATGATTTCGTGACATGGGAGGAGAGAGAAGGCACAAGCAAAATTGTCATGATTTCATGACATGGACGAGGAGAGAGAAGGCACAAACAAAACTGTCATGATTTCATGACATGTTGCAAGCAAAGAAGCCAAGTGGGAAAACTGTCACGATTTCATGACATGTTGGAAGCAAAGAAGGCAAGTAAGAAAACTGTCATGATTTCATGACATGTTCGGAGAAGAAGCGCTTGCAAGGAAAACTGTCATGATTTCATGACATGTTCGAAGAGAAAGCGCTAAGGATGAAAAGTGTCATGATTTCATGACAGGTTCGAAGAGAAAGCGCTAAGGATGAAAAGTGTCATGATTTCATGACAGGTTCGAAGAGAAAGCGCTAAGGATGAAAAGTGTCACGATTTCAGACAGGTTCGAAGAGAAAGTGCTAAGGATGAAAAGTGTCACGATTTCATGATAGGTTCGAAGAGAAAGTGCCAAAGATGAAAAGTGTCATGATTTCATGACATGTTCTTTTGGCCAAAGAAAAGAGACAAGAGAAGATGTCGACGATTTTGACATGTTCGTTGGCAAAGACAGAAAAGGCATAAGGCAAGAGAAGTGTCACGATTTCGTGACATGTTCAGTTTTCGCGGGCCAAAGACAGAAAAGAGACAAGGCAGCGAAGATGTCACGATTTCGTGACATGTTTCGGTTTCGCGGGCGAACGGCAGAAAAGACACAAGGCAGAGAAAGATGTCACGATTTCGTGACATGTTTTGTTTTCGCTAGAGCAAGCCAAGTAGAGTAGCGAGAGGGAAAATGTCACGATTTCGTGACATGTCTGGTTTTCACGGTTGCAAGCGAAGAAGTGAACAAGGAGGCCGAGAATGTCATGATTTCGTGACATGCTGTATTTTCACGGGTAAAAGGCGAGAAGGGCAGAAAGAGACAGAAGTGTCGCGATATCATGACAAAAGCAAAGCAGAGGCTATCAAAGACAAAAGTGTCACGATATCACGATAGGAACAGAACGCAAGTCTCTAAAGGCAGAAGTGTCGCGATATCGCGACATGTGTTTTCACGGCAACAGCAATAGAAGAGTTGTAGGGGCAGTCGAGGCCGACAAAGACCGATGCAGGCCGACAAATTTTAGGGTTTGCAGCCGACCAAATTTAGGGTTTGTAGCCGACCATGTTTAGGGTTTGTAGCCGACTAAGATTAGGGTATTTCAGCCGACTAAGATTAGATCTTTGCTCATGAAAAGTTTGTTATAAAAGGAGGGCTGTTGGGAGATTTGGTTATCTCGATTTTGTGCGAATTAAGTCTACTGTGCGCATAAAGCGAATCGTGTCGAACCAAGCCAAGTGCGAAGTAATAGCACGTAGAGAGCAAAAAAGCGCAAAGGGGTAGAAGTGATCGATCAACTGTTTAGCAGCAAAGAGTGTGAAGCATTATCACAAAAGCAGTCTGCTCAGAATCAGATAGTGCGAAGCGTTTGCACAGAAGAAGCAGAGTGCATAGAAACTGTAGACTGTGCGCAATAAGGTGAAAGTATTATTCTATAATTTTCATTATTTTTATTGAAGTCCAAGTTGCAGCTTGGCATAAGGGGTTGGTGCTCCTTTCCAGTAGGTGCTGGTAAATAAGGAGTTGGTGCTCCTTTCTATTTGGTACAAAAAAATTCTGAGGGGTTGGTGCTCCTTCCAGTTGGTGCTGGTAAAAGATATTGTAAAGTTGTAGCTTTGCAAAGGCTGGATTTGGATGGTAGTCCAAGCAGTCATTTTTGAGGAGTAGCCACATTGGTGAACCTCGTTAAATGTTGTGTTGTGTGTAATGCTTTCTTGTTGTATTTGATATATCTGTTTATAAGTTTTAAACTACTGCTGGTTTTAGAACTGTATATTTGAAGTTTAAAAGATCACACTGATTCACCCCCCTCTTAGTGTCACTATGATTATAACAATTGGTATCAGAGCAAGGTTCCTGAACAGGCTCAATCAGCTAGGGTGATCTTGGAAGTGACGCAATGGCAAGTGGTGAAGGTTTCTCCTCAAACAAAGCACCATTGTTTGATGGAACTAATTATGCTTTCTAGAAAATAAGGATGCAGACATATCTCCGTGCTTTGGGTTTTGACATCTGGGGTGCAGTAGTTAATGGTTACAAAGCTCCCGCCACTGCTCCAATAGACACTATCGGTAAAAAGGCATTTGAAAATGATTCGAAAGCAAAAAATGCCATCATGTGTGGATTAGTGGACAGTGAGCTAGTCAAGATCATAAATTGTGAATCAACGAAAGATGTATGGGATAAACTAGAGAACATTCATGAAGGAGACGATAGGATCAAGGAGGCCAAGCTTCAAACACATCGAGCTCAATTCGAATCCTTAAATATGGACAATGATGAGAACATAGAGGCTTTCATGCTAAGAGTCAATGGAATCACTAATTCAATCAGAGGTCTCGACGAAGATATGGATGATGCTACGATCATGAAAAAGGTATTAAGATCACTCCCTCCAAGGTTTGATTCTAAAGTCTCAGCCATAGAAGAAGCTAAAGATCTAAATCACTTTAGTATGGATGAGATGCATGGTTCTTTGACTACTTTTGAAATGAGAATAGGAAGGTCTAATCCCATAGATAGAGAAGCAGCCTTTAAAGCCCTAAAAGGCAAAGACACAAAACAAGAGTCTAAAGAAGAGGAGGTATCAGATGAAATGGAAGCAAATTTTGTCAAAAAACTGAGAAAGGGAAAAGGAAAATACAGAGGAAAGCTACCATTTAAATGTTTTAACTGTGGAGGCATTGGGCACTTTGCGACAAAATGTCCACTCAATGAGAAGAACCAGGGTGAGGAAGCTTCGCACCAAGAAAGAAGTGACTGGAAGAAGAAATCAAACTTCAGGAAAGGCAACTTCAAAAAGA
Source organism: Wollemia nobilis (assembly GCA_028583015.1). Lineage (NCBI taxonomy): Eukaryota > Viridiplantae > Streptophyta > Pinopsida > Araucariales > Araucariaceae > Wollemia > Wollemia nobilis. The sequence goes on from JAQPPZ010000521.1 coordinate 22,143,009, forward strand.
AAAGTTTCATCTCCAGGAATGCAAATTCTTCAGAGGACAACTCTAGTGAGGATTCTGAAGAAGAAACAGGTGAAGCTCTGTTCATGGCATTTGAATCAAAAAAATCGGAAGAGGTAGAACAATCAAAAAAGAGGGAAGTAATGAATTCTAAAGTTTTTGCTAAAAATCCTGAGGCTGAAGTAGATCTAGAAGGTGAGCTGGTCTCTGCTCTTGTAGAATGGAAATCTGAGAAAAGAAAGAATTATAAACTTTCAAGAAAGCTTGAGGATGCAAATGACATCATAACCAGTTTAAAAATACAGACAGAAGAATACAAGAAAATGTCTGAGGATCTCGAAGTTCAGATAACCATGAAGATAGATTACTATTGTAAACTAGAAGAAGAGAATGTCAGTCTACGAATGCAGATGCAAGAACTGGATCAAAAAATCAGCTGCCATCAAAAGCGTGAAGAAAGTTCGATGAAGCTGGATAAAATTTTAAGTGATCAAAGACCTGCTGGCATCAAATTTGGTCTAGGCTTCATGGAAGGAGAATCGTCAAATGGACCAAAAGCCAGAAATGTAGAAACTATAAGGAATGAAGAGAAGAAACAGACTGATGAAAGAAAAACAACTCAGGCAAATGAAAGCAGTAATGCCAGGCCCGAAAGGAGAACTGACAATGATGGATTTACCAAGGTCACACATCAAAAGAAAAGAAGATCTATGGCTCCTACAACAACCTGGCAAAAACCATCTTTCAGGTTCAATCATTTCTTTTCTGGTTTCTGTTTCAAGTGTAATGGTTATGGGCATAAAATTGCAGATTGCAAGTATAATGTAGGACCAAGAAATATCTTCAGTAGAAATGCTTTTTCACCATTAAATTATGCAGTAGAATGTTTTAATTGTCATAACTTTGGACATATTGCAAGAAACTATCGTAGTCCTTTAGCTGCAAATCAACCTCAGAAAAGAAAATTTCAACCAAATAGGACAAGACAAAATAGAAATCCTTCTGAAAGATATACTCAAGATACTGGAAAAGGAAAGTCCAAACTAGAGCCCAATACGGTAGCCAAATCAGAGTGGAAATAGAAAGAGCAGCCTCAGGAAGAAAAGGAATCCCTAATAGTTCAAACAACTTTCAAGGCACAGAGTAAAAGGGTACCATGGATACTTGACAACGGATGCTCAAGTCATATGACAGGTGATAAACAAAAATTTGAAAAATTACAGAAATATGAGGGTGGTTCTGTAAAATTTGGAAATAATGATGGAGCTAAGATAATCGAAAAAGGATCAGTTAAAATTAGTGATGGGAAGATCAAGTCAGAAGAAGTTTTGTTTGTGGATGGTTTGAAACATAACCTGTTGAGTGTCAGTCAGATCTGTGATAAAGGACATGAAGTTGTTTTCAAGAAGCAGGGTTGTGAAGTCAAGAAATCAAACAGTGGAAAATTGATAGCTACTGGATCAAGGACATCTGGCAACCTGTACACACTCTCAGAAACTTTAGAAGGTAATTGTTTCATTGGACAGGAAGAAGAAAACTGGCTATGGCACAAGAGGCTTGGACACATTAGTTTTGATAATCTAGTGAAAATCAGCTCGAAACAGGCAGTAAGAGACATTCCAACCATTAGAAAACCTTCAAATAGCATTTGTGCTTCATGTCAAAAGGGAAAGCAAACCAGAACCTCATTCAAAACAAAAGAGTACCACACCAGAAAACCTCTGGATCTTATACATACAGACTTGTGTGGACCCATGAGAACTCAAAGCATAAATGGTGACAAATACTTTATGTTGTGTATTGATGATTATTCCAGAATGACATGGATATTCTTCTTAAAGAATAAAATAGAAGCTTTTGGAATGTTCAGATCTTTCAAACATCTAGTTGAGAATGAAATAGGAAAAAGAATTAAATGTTTGAGATCAGATAGAGGAGGAGAATTCATCTCAGATGAGTTTATAGAATACTGTGAACGACATGGTATCAGGAGACAATATTCAGCAGCTAGAACACCCCAGCAGAATGGCGTGGTAGAAAGAAAGAACAGAACAGTATAGGAAATGGCACGTACTATGCTGGCTGAAAACAAAATAGCAGACAGATTTTGGAAAGAAGCAGTCCACACTGTAGTATACATCCAAAATAGGTACATGCTGAGAACTCATGAAAGCAAAACTCCTTATGAGCTGTGGTTTGGTAGAAAGGCAACAACAAAACACCTCAAAGTTTTTGGCTGTAAGTGTTACATCAGAAAAACTGAAGACAATCTTGGGAAGTTTGAAAATAGAGCAGATGAAGGTGTCTTTGTTGGGTATTCGATAAAAAGCAAAGCTTATAAATGCTACAACAAGAGACTCAAGAAAATTGTGGACAATGCTGATGTTAAATTTGATGAAGGAAGGGAAAGAACAGTTAACTATGAAGAAAACTACCCAATTTATGAAGAAGTCATTGAAGGAGATGAGGAAAATGAAACAGAAAAGAAACCAACTCTTAACTCAGATGACTTAATTGATGACTCAGAGGTGGAAGAAAACAAGAAATTCAAAACAGTGATTGGTAGAAGAATCATCCCGAGAGATCAAATAATTGGAGATCCCACAGTTGGTATTCAGACAAGAAAGAAAGTAGTAAGTAACTACTCTCTTTTATCTAGCATTGAGCCCAAAAATATAGCTGAGGCAAGCAAAGATGATAGCTGGATGAAGGCAATAAATGAAGAGTTAGATCAGATTGAAAAGAACAGAACTTGGGAATTAGTTCCTAGACCGGCAAATAAGAATGTAATCGGCACCAAATGGATATTTCAAAATAAATTGAATGAAGACGGACAGGTAGTTAGAAATAAAGCTAGATTGGTCTGTAAAGGGTATGCACAAGTTGAAGGCATTGATTTTGAAGAGACTTTTGCACCTGTGGCCAGATTAGAAGCAATCAGAATGTTTCTAGCCTTAGCAGTTCATAAGAATTTCAGAGTTTACCAGATGGATGTAAAATCAGCTTTCTTAAATGGGAAACTTGAAGAAGAAGTTTACATTGAACAACCAGATGGTTTCCAAATTGGTGAAGATCCCAATCTTGTCTGTAAATTAAAGAAAGCTTTATATGGCTTAAAACAGGCACCCCGAGCATGGTATGCAAGGCTAGATAACTATCTCTCTCAATAGGGGTTTAAGAAAGGTATGGTGGACGATAATCTGTATGTCAAAATAGAAAATGGGCATCTCATTGTTCTTGTTGTTTATGTAGATGATATCATATTTGGCAGCAGCAAAGATGAATCATGTAAAGACTTAGCAAATAAAATGCAGAAAGAATTTGAAATGTCTATGATTGGTGAACTGTCTTACTTTCTTGGGTTACAAGTTAATCAAAATGAGAAAGGCATATTTATTTCCCAAGTCAAATATGTGAAAGAGATGCTAAAAAGATTCACAATGGAGGACTGTAAGCCAGTTAGCACTCCTATGGTGACAGGTTGTAAGTTAAGCAAAGATGAAAAATCTCCACCTGTTGATCAAACCATGTACAGATCAATGATTGGAAGCTTACTTTATTTAACAACTACCAGACCAGATATTATACGAGCGGTTTGCATGGTAGCAAGATTTCAGGCCAGTCCCAAAGAGACTCATGTGACAGCAGTAAAAAGGATTCTCAGGTATCTCAAGGGTACTATGGAGTATGGGTTATGGTATCCGAAAGGTAAAGACTTCACCCTTATAGCTTATTCAGATGCAGATTGGGCAGGATGTGTTGATGATAGGAAGAGTACAAGTGGAGGTGCTTTTTATCTCGGTGACAAGTTGGTTGCTTGGCACAACAAGAAACAAGAGTCAGTTTCTTTATCAACAGCTGAGGCAGAATATATTGCAACAACAACTTGCTGTACACAAGTTTTGTGGATGAAACAAACTCTGAAAGATCTTGGTATTAATTTTAGTGAACCAATATCAGTTAAGTGTGATAACACCAGTGCAATTAACATCTCCAAGAATCCAATAATGCATTCACGGACAAAACACATTGCTATAAGATATCACTTCTTGAAAGAGAAAGTTGCTGAAGGTGAGGTTAAGCTGGATTTTGTTCCAACTACAGAGCAAGTAGCAGATATATTCACAAAACCTTTGCCCAAGGATGTTTTTGAATACCTTCGCAATAAACTGGGAGTGGTGACCCTTCCCAAGAAGTGACTAGCTACAAGGATCACATTCTCAGGGGGAGCATTGAAGTGTTTGATCATCTTCTTGCTCATGTCTTTATTTATTACTAAGTGTAATAAATTTTGCCTGAGAATGTTGTGTTTGGACTCAGGGGGAGTCTGTAGCAGCCCTTTGGTATTATTGTCAAAGGGGGAGAAGATTTACAGGAGAGTGCATGTGTGTTGCCAACAATTCCAAAGGGGGAGATTGTTGAGCAAGGTGCAGCAAAAGTATTGTCATTGTTGTCAACACAGACAGATAGATCAGTTGATGAAGTGGACAGGAGTTCAGAGGTCAGTGAGAACATGTACAATGAATTTCCAAGAAGACAGAAGTGGCCCAGATTCAAAAATTCAAAGAAAAAGACAAGTAAGAAAACTGTCGCGATATCGCGACATGTTTTCTCAAAAAAAAAAAAAAGTGATTTCATGACATGGCCGAGGAGAGAGAAGGCACAAGCAAAATTGTCATGATTTCATGACATGGACAGGAGAGAGAAGGCGCAAACAAAACTATCATGATTTCATGACATGTTGCAGGCAAAGAAGCCAAGTGGGAAAACTGTCACGATTTCGCGACATGTTGGAAGCAAAGAAGGCAAGTAAGAAAACTGTCACGATTTCATGACATGTTCGAGAAGAAGCGCTTGCAAGGAAACGATTTGTCGACATGTTAGAGAAAGCGCTAAGGATGAAAAGTGTCACGATTTCATGACAGGTTCGAAGGAAAACGCTAAGGATGAAAAGTGTCACGATTTCATGACAGGTTCGAAGAGAAAGCGCTAAGGATGAAAAGTGTCACGATTTCATGACAGGTTCGAAGAGAAAGTGCTAAGGATGAAAAGTGTCACGATTTCACGACAGGTTCAAAGAGAAAGTGCTAAGTATAAAAAGTGTCACGATTTCGAAATTAAAAAATGCAAAGACAAAAAAGGCATAAGGAAGAGAAGTGTCACGATTTCATGACATGTTCAATTTTATGGGCCAAAGACAAAAAGAGACAAGGCGAGAAGATGTCATGATTTCAGTGACATGTTCCGGTTTCGGGGCAAACGGAAAAAGACACAAGGAGAAAGATGTCATCATTTCTGACATGTTTTTTTGTTTTGCTTTAGAGCAAGCCAGTAGAGTAGTGAGAGTGAATTGTCACGATTTTCGATGACATTCGTCTTTTTCGCGGTTGCAAGCGAAGAAGTGAACAAGGAGGCCGAGAATGTCATGATTTTGTGACATGTATTTTCATGGGTAAAAGACGAGAAGGGCAGAAAGACAAAAGTGTCATGATATCATGACAAAAGCAAAGCAGAGGCTGTCAAAGACAAAAGTGTCACGATATCGCGACAGGAACAGAACGCAAGTCTCTAAAGGCAGAAGTGTCGCGATATCGCGACATGTTGTGTTTTCACGGCAACAACAATAGAAGAGTTGTAGGGGCAGTCGAGGCCGACAAAGACCGATGCAGGCCGATAGATTTTAGGGTTTGCAACCGACCAAATTTAGGGTTTGTAGCCGACCATGTTTAGGGTTTGCAGCTGACTAAGATTAGGGTATTTCAGCCGACTAAGATTAGATCTTTGCTCATGAAAAGTTTGTTATAAAAGGAGGGTTGTTGGGAGATTTGGTCATCTCGATTTTGTGCGAATTAAGTCTGTGTGCGCATAAAGCGAATCGTGTCGAACCAAGCCAAGTGCGAAGTAATAGCGCGTAGAGAGCAAAAAAGCGCAAAGGGGCAGAAGTGATCGATCAACTATTTAGTAGCAGAGAGTGCGAAGCATTATCATAGAAGTCAGCTCAGAATCAGATAGTGCGAAGCGTTTGCGCAGAAGAAGCAGAGTGCATAGAAACTACAGACTATGTGCAATAAGGTGAAAGTATTATTCTATAATTTTCATTGTTTTTATTGAAGTCCAAGTTGCAGCTTGGCATAAGGGGTTGGTGCTCCTTTCCAGTAGGTGCTGGTAAATAAGGAGTTGGTGCTCCTTTCTGTTTGGTACAAAAAAAATTTGAGGGGTTGGTGCTCCTTCCAGTTGGTGCTGGTAAAAGATATTGTAAAGTTGTAGCTTTGCAAAGGCTGGATTTGGATGGTAGTCCAAGCAGTCATTTTTGAGGAGTAGCCACATTGGTGAACCTCGTTAAATGTTGTGTTGTGTGTAATGCTTTCTTGTTGTATTTGATATATCTGTTTATAAGTTTTAAACTACTGCTGGTTTTAGAACTGTATATTTGAAGTTTAAAAGATCACACTGATTCACCCCCCCTCTCAGTGTCACTGTGATTATAACAACCTCCATTTTCAAGATACCACTATTGTCTTATGAATGATCCCTACAACTTCCTAGTTGTAGAACACTTGGTCCTTCAAGATCAAGGTATATTGATTCATAATGATCTGGCTATTACCTTCATGCAACTCCTATATTTTGCAAGTCCTAGCTATTGCATTCTCGCAATGCCTTATAGGATTGGGATTTTCCTTGATTTTATCCCTACAAGCAATTCTAAATTCAACCCAATATATACCACTCTATAGAATTAATTAATCATGTTTGATAATAATATGCTTAAAGGAATAGCAACATAATGGATATGACAATAAATAATGCATCTCATAACTCAATAATTACAAATTTAAATGATCAAGATGCTAACAATAAGCTACATAAAGAAGCATCTCATCAATTTAAAAACCATAATTTATTTTATCCAAGTGCTAATATTAAAGCCATGTACAAAGATATCTCATCATTTAAAATATCCTAATTTAGATATTCCAAGTGCTAATAATAAGCTACATAAAGAAGCATCTCCTCAATTTAAATGCCATAATTTATTTGATCCAAAAACTAATCATAAAGCATCTCATCAAGTGGTACAAAAGTAAACCTTAAACCTTCAAATATGCTTAGAGGTAATTAAAAACAATCTTTAGTTTTGTACATAGATCAAGCTTACAACATTGTCTAGCTATTAGAACATTCTTCTATATAGCTTCTATTTACATGATAAATTTATATTCAAAAGTACAATGAAGCCATATGCATAAAATCTCTAAGGCATTTGCATTCCAAAATCTTCTTTATGAAATGGGATTGCCCACAAATTTTAGGAATACTTAGGGATCATGACAATTCCTAATGCAATAAAACTTAATACGCTCTATGATTATGTATATATCCATGCAAAATACAAACCAAAAAACAATGAGATAATCCTATACTATAAAGGTTCTCCTATCTACACAAGCCTCAGAAAACCTTTATAAATATTTACCCACTGGAAAAGCAATATCATGTTTTTCCTTTCTTAATATTCAAGGAAGAATGCAACAATACAACCAAAGTTTTCTAATTTTCCTCATTCCTCAAATACTAATAAGCAAGGATAAATGATTTCTAAATTTTATTTTTAATCTTCAATAAATAACAACTTTAAATAAAATATCTTTATCTTCTTATTTCATAACCAAACAACATAGCTTGCCTATATTTCATTACTCAAAAACAACTTGATAAATAAAATCATGCCTAGCATCTCTTTATTCATCAATGAGTAAAAAATAAAAGAGTCTAACTTTCCTTTATCAATGAATGCCAATCAACATATAAGAAAATATATGTCTAACTTTCTTATTCCTTCCAGCAATACAAAACAAACTCTTCACTTGAAACCCATTCACAAATCAAATGAAGTGCTATATATATATATATATATATATATATATATATATATATATATATATATATATATATATATATATATATATATATATATATATATATATATATATATATATATGTACATATATATTTAAAAATGTATCCAAAATCACATACTCCACAAGCACGACACCCCTAAAGCTTTTGCCCAACATAATAGAAGAAATAAAAGCTAAAATCTTAAACCATCTTTAGCATCTGCAAGACCTAAAGTTAAGGTAATATAAAGAATTCTTAGATTTAATATACTGGTAGCAACTTTACATCCAACTAATAAAACATTAACATAAAGCATGCAATGCTCAAACTCTATGCATCTACAACACCTATCATGAAATATCAAGAGTCGGTTACACCTATAACCCGATCGAGCTCTCCTACACACTGTCATAGATGTAAACATTCATGACTAGAGAAACAACACATACAAAGACTCCATACAATGCATGCATGATGATGTTTTAACCCTAATACTCAACAACCTTCTATGAAGGCTAAACATGAAAGCCTGAGCATGTCAAAGTTTACCTTGGGAACTCAAAACCTATTACCATTCAATAAGCCCAAGGTGCACAGTGAGTTGCAGATCCAACACTATAAAGGATTCAAATTATAGCAATACTACCATAAAATATTTAAAGCAAAAACTATTTTTGGATTCTAAGTATTAAAAAATTTAGCACCAAACTCAAGCCCTAAGTGAGCGGCTCGCAAGAATAAATCACCAAGCACAAAATCAACTTAACACATTTGAAAAGATGATCTGAGTAGTGCTTCCCAAGCAACAATCATTAAAAAACCAACACCAAATTCCCAAGCAAGCAAGGTTTAACCAAGTTAATAGTTTGGTTGTTCACCAATGCAACTTGCTCTTCATCCCTCTCTAGCCTCCATGTTTTCTCTACTAAAAATAACCATTGGTGCTGGGATCTCTTCTCCCTTATAGCCTCTCCTTCCAAGTCATGGGAGATGCCAAGAAATATCCAATTCATTGGCTTCCCATAATATCTTTAGCCAATGCTTTCTTATTGGGTGTTACACATAATAAAATGCAAATGTTCCTCTATGTGCTTCGATTATGATGCACTATGGTTTCTAATTGATTAAGCACTAACATTAACCATAAATATATGTTTTTTTTTGAAAAAAATTGAAAATCTTGAATTAAAACAAAGAGCATGTACAAGAGGGAGCAAGAACATCCCAATGAAGAACCCAGAGACACAAGACCTCAGCAGAGAGAGAGAGGGCAGCACAAACCAACACTAAGCACAAGAGACAAACAAGGCACGAAATCGCGACATGTCGCGAAATCGCGACATGTCGCGATATCGCGACAGACAAGCCGGCCGAGGTCACAACCGCACAACTGGCCGCGAAAACGCGACATGTCACGAAATCGCGACATGTCGCGATGTCGCGACAGACAAGCCGGCCGAGGTCACAACCGCACAACTGGCCGCGAAAACGCGACATGTCGCGAAATCACGACAGCTAAAGCCAGCAGCCCCCAACCGCAAAAAAATGTCGCGATATCGCGACCGAACCAACACAAAGCGGTCAGTCCACAGAATTGTCGCGATATCGTGACGAATCAACCAAATACCACCAATGCTCCAGAAGTGTCGCGATTTGGCGACATGTCGCGAAATCGCGACATGTCGCAAAATCGCGACAGCCAAAGCCAGCAGCCCCCGACCACGAAAGATGTCGCGAAATTGCGACAGAAACATCACCAAGCTGTCAGTCCTCAGAATTGTCGCGATATCGCGACGAATTTTCCAGTTGCCACTTTTGCACCAAAAGTGTCGCGATTTCGCGACATGTCGCAAAATCGCGACATGTCACAATAATTCTTATATGTTGCAAACCTTCAAAATAATTAATTTAAGAAGTAAAGTTAATTATCTCCTTTCTTTTTATTGAAGCTTTGCTAAAATAATAAATTAATCTAAATTTCATTACTATTACCTTTATCCATAGGTAAATTAATTAATTTTTGATAAATACCAAATGCTAATATTAGTTATTAGCTTTGATATTACCAACACAAGTATTAATATCATCACCCATATTAATACTTTAAAGGCACAATTAAATAAATCTATGCTTCACAAACATAAGCAATACAAAGCCTTTTTAATTAGTAATATCCTATGTTGTGATAACTAAAATGTTACCCCCATTCTCCTAAGAATGACTCCATTGTAAAAGCAATCTCATGGCCCAACAACGTAATCAAACACAAGGATATATGCAATGCATTGTAAATGAAAGGTACTCTTATAACCCTTGAGATGTTGATGAAAAAATCATCGACCATAATTTCCTCAATTTCTGTCAACTTTGGTGGTTGTTCCATATAAATCCACTAATGAGAGTACCTAGTCTTGCAACTATACAATCAATCAATAGTACCATATTCTAAAGTGACATAATAAAATATTAAATGCACTTTTACATCATGAAATAAAACTATGTATTAAATAACGAATTATAATACATAATTCAAATGTTAAGCATAATTCTTTGCCAAGGAGGGATATTATAGCCACTATCTTGGATTAACTACTCATTACCAAAATGATAGAGCTACCTCCAATCAACCCTGTTGAAATCAAAAGGGAGAAGGATCATTAGCTCAAACCAAATAAGCATTGTGCCTTCCATAGATTCAATGGTACCTCCTAAAATAGGTGTATGGGCCTTAATAACATGGTTGAGAGTCTCATAGATAATTATTAACTTGTTGTAAATGGATTTGAGTCTCAACCCTCATCTAATCAAGACCTTGATATTTTTAAAAATCCACTACCTACTCATATGAATTAGAATAATCAAACAGAAACAAAAAATACTAATTATCATGATGTACCACCTCCTAATAAGGGAATGTTTGGTAATGTTGGCTCATATTATTATATCAATCATGTCTCACATGTTTGTGTTGTCACTAGGCAACATAGAAATTTACCTTTAGAATTATAGGAAACTGATCATCCATAAATACCATCTTTCATACTTTTGTCTAAGTGATCCAATAAACTCAAAGGACCTCCCTTGATCATCCAACCATAATTCAAAACTAAAACAAAGTGTGTTTGTGATCTACTTTAATAAGTTAAAAAAACCAACAAAAATCTCCATCTTTAACCTTATCAAATCCTCTCCTACTCCTCAACACATTTTCATCCAAGTTTTAAGTGAACATATGGTTCCTCAAAATTGAAATTCCATTGAGTTTCTTTTTATATTCAGATATATTGGGGTTAATTATACTAATATTTCCTTATATGAGGATGACATCCCTCAATCCTATTTTTAAGGAGACCCACCTCTATACATTATAGACTAAAGTGGTGATATGCTCATCAAATAAATTTTACTCGATATAGGTTCTAGCCTTAAATTTATCTTTCACTTTAGCCTATCCAAGAATAACCTAAATAAATATGACCTTGTGATTAGGGAGTTCAACAATGGGGAATGTGAGGCTAGCAGTATGATGGTATTACCCTCAAAGTATGGCTCCAAAAATCAAATCCTTGTTCTATATTATTCCATGTGAATTATCCTATAACGTCCTCCTAGGAAGGCCTTAGATCCATGAAATGTGAGCCATCCTATCCACATTGAATCAATGTCTCAAGTATGAGTATAAATGACAAAACTATAATATTATTATCAACCCTAAGTCCTTCAAGTCTTGTATGGTGATTGATGTCTAAAATAAAAAAATCTAGACTCTATCTTCATCTTACCAATTCTTCAAATCTCTCAAATCCATCCATTTATCCCTCACCTTCTAAGTCTTTCATCATTAATGCATCGAAGTTGCTTCATTTGCATAATGAACCTAAAAAAATCCCAATAGAAAGTAGTACTAAATTTATGGTCACTAATAATAATCAAGACTCAAATAACAATCAAACCTTTATGGACTTATACAAGCTTCCTCATTCCCTATCAACACTAGGTTTTTCTTTTGGAAATAGAGGAAAAATAGTGCAAATAGGAAGTTGCTCCTTTATTTTAGCTAGAACTGCTAGTTATGAGAAGATCAATGGTAGTAACTATTATTTCACAGAATGATAATATACCTCATGTTTTTTATCAAATGCATATCTTATCCCAAAAAAATGTGTCATATGGGATATCAAGGTAAGGGTTTGGGTTTGCATGAACAAGGTATCAATGAATCCTTGTAAACCAAAATTTGGTTGGGATGCTATGGAATAGGATATATCCCAAGTTGTAACGAGTCTTACTCTACTTCTTCTTATGAATAAGGGGAATTTGATCATAATGATAATTGTGATAGAATCTCTAGCCAACATGATTTCTTAGGATGGATTAGATAGAAATTATGATGATGATGATTGTGAGTTATCACATCTCATAGATCCTAGTGTCCATAAATTCACCTAATATGTTAGAGTACATTTTTAATCCTAAAGTATCCCAAACTAATCATTTATGATAACTCTTTTGATAATAAAGACATATAATATGATCTTCCTTTTAATATCCAACCAAGTTCTTAGAGTTATATTGATCACAATCAATTTTATTTTGGGGGCTCTTTCCCCCAAATTGACAATATAAAAATATCACAAACATTAAAACTATCATTCATCCATAGAACCTATCAATTTAGAAAACTTAGGATTCATTCCAATCCCTCCTTAATTAGAAGAAAAATCTCATATTTTGATTGAGAAAACCATAGATGTCAACATTAGAACATTGCATGATCCACCTTAAGATAGAGAAAGTTTTGACCATGATAGAATGCAAGGAATATACCAAATTATAAAGGAATTTAAGGATATTTTTAGTTGATCCTATGCTAATATGACTGGTATAGACCCATATTTAATTATTTATCATTTAGTTGTCACTCTTGGTGCAAAATCTATGAAGCCAAAATTGTAGAAGATGCACATCAAGGTTTCCCTCCTATTCAAAGAGGAACCATAAAAACTCCTCAATGTAGGCTTCATTAAGGATATATATTATTCCAATTGTATTTCAAATATTATCCTAATTGCAAAGAAAATTGGAAGCATTAGAGTATGCATAGACTTTCAGTACATCAATAATGCATATCCCAAATATGCATTTCCTCTTTCTAACATCAACATGATCATTAATTTCATAGTGGGATGTGAAATTATATACTTAATGGATAGGTTATTGGGATATAACCAGATCAAGATAGCTCTTGAGGATCAACCCAAAATAACTTTCACCACCTTGTGGGTAACATTTTGTTATTAAGTCATTCCCTTTGGGATAAAAAATGTAGGGGATACCAACCAATGATCCATAACCTATATCTTTCATTATATAATGCCTGATATCTTGGAAAATTATGTAGATGACCATATTGGTTGATCCTTTAAATGTGAAGATCATTATTGGAACCGTAGGCATATTTTTGAGATACTAAAGGAGTACATGGTATGCCTAGAGTGTCAAAAGTGCATCTTTGGGGTAACATTAGAGATGCTCTTAGGATTTATTGTATCATAGATGGGAATCAAAATCAATCTTTATAAAATTTAAACTATTTTTGATATGACATCCCCTCAAATGCTAACCTAACTTTGTAGCCTCCAGGAAAAAATACAAGCTATTAGGAGGTTCATTTCCCAACTTGTCGATAAGTGTCATTATTTCACCAATTTTCTAAACAAGCATGTGGTGTTCAAATGGTATGATTAATGTTAAGGTGTATTTGATGCCATAAAATCTTATCTCATGTCACCTCTAATACTTGTCCTACCTAACCCTCACAAGTATTTGCTATTATATATAGCTGCCACCAACTAGACTTTAGGGGATATGTTGACATAGTACGATGATCAATGTAGAGAAAGGGATATCTTCTATAATAGTTGAAACTTATTTAGTTATGATATCAAATACATATCCTTGTAAAGTCCTTATTTAGTTGTAAAATTTCCATCCTAAAATCGTAGACACTATATTCTTAAATTATAAAATATTTGTCATCATAAGTGTAGATCCATTACAATACCTCATGTTTAAATCTCACCTATTAGGAAGAAACACTAAGTGGGTTATTATTATTAGCAATTTTATTTAGAATTTATTAGTTAATAATTCTATGAAAGGTCAAGTGATGTCTAACCAATTAGTAGCTACACCATTGGAAGTAGGTCAACCCTTAGTGGTGGATTTTATTAATGAATCTATCTTTAATATATATCTTGAAGATCTGAAAGACTCTTGGATTTTGTACTTTGATGGCATAAGATGCATAAAATGAGTAGGTTCAATATTCTTTCTTGTTACTCCTAAACAACAACTAATCCTTCTAAATTCTAAGTTAATATCATATTCTACCAACAACAGCAAAATATGAAGCTCTTATCCTAGGACTCCATGCTAGTAGGACTCTTAATGTTAGAATCATTTCTCTCTTTGTAGACTCCCAATGGATCCTCAATTAATTCAATGATATATATAAAAATAAATATAATAAACTGAATCTATACAAATATATTTTTGAGAAATTGATGGTTACTTTTGTCAAATTCATCATTGATGTTTTCACTAGGCCTAGCAATTATCATGTTGATGTTATGGCTTCAACTGCCTCCTATATTCCATTAGATTTTGACAATGAGAAATACACATATGTCATTAGATAAATTAGGGATCTTAAAACTCTGAAATCTATCCAAATCCCCTTATAATTACTTTCTCTTGAAACAACCTCATCCTTGGTACAAGGACATCTATGATTACCTAAAAAATGACATTTTTGCTTGATAATTTGAATTGCAATGAGTACAAGAACATTAACAAAAGATCTTGTAGGAATGTCATTATTGGTGATATAGTATATCTCTATACTCTTAATGGTATTATTATTATATTTTTAGATTAAGTTGAAGCCCAAAAAGTAGTTCACTAAGCCCATATCAAATCTTGTGGCTGGAATTTCAGTGGTGTCACCATCGCTAAGAAACTTTTTAGGATGGGTTACTATTGGTTTTCCATGTAAAAATATACTTATGACTATGTTAAGAGGTATGATAAATGTTAGAAATATAATAATATTAACCATACCCCTTCCCAAGACATACAATCCATCGCCTCACCATGACTTTTCTCCATTTGGGAATTGGACATCATTAGGAAAATAAATCCTGTGTCTTCTAATGGATATAAATTTTTCATAACTACCATTGAGTACATCAAATGGGTTGACTCTATGCATTCAACCTCAAAAAATCAAGTTCAAGTCTCCAAATTCACCCAAAATCAAATAATTTTCTATTATGACATCCTTTTTGTCATCATTTTAGATAATGGTACACCTAAAAATAGGGATGCCCAATTTAAAAATAGCAATGTCTATAAAATTCATGCAAAATAAATTATACAACACATATCCTCTATGCCTTATTACCCTCAATTCAATGGCCTTGAATCCTCTAACAAAACTATTGCTCAGATCCCTAAGAAGCTAGTTAGTAAAATTGGAAGAGATTGATATCTCCAATTATACCTAGCCCTTTGGGCATATCATAGCAATGTTAGAATCCCAACTAGTGTGAAGCCTAATGCTTTGTTTTATGGTACCAAATAATTATTCCCATTTTAACTCAAATTCCTTCCCTAAAAATTTAATTGTAGGATTCCTTTGTAGGATACGAGTGTAATATTGCTCACCTTAACCAACTAGAACTGCTTTATGAAAAGTGAATTTTCTCTAGAACACCTATAGGTCTACCAAAAATGACCTAGATGATACATAGCAAAAGGTATAACTTAAATCCTGAGGCTGGTAATTTGGTTCTCAAAAATTACTAGAAGAACACCAATGCTAGGACCAAACTTAAAGGAAAGTTTGATTCTAATTGGCTAGGTCCATACATCATAACCACCAAGTATGGTTCAGGTGCATATTGCCTCCTTACTCTTGAGGGAAAGGAACTCAAAGAAGCTACGAATATCATGCATCTTAAGAAATATAATGTTTAAAACTTAAATTTGACTATTTGATCTATGACTATTTGCTTACATGATTGATTGCTTATATTTTATTATGTCAAAAAGTTTAATTTTATTGCTTTATTTGTAACTATCTGCTTGCATGTCTAATTAATTATCTTCTTGTATTTTCTTATAGATAAATAGTGAGAGACCTACAATGAAATGAAAATTATGATCCTAGTTAGATTAGTTATTTTCCTTGTCACCAGGTCTCTAATGTGAGTGGATATCCCTTCTCTTATGTGAACTATTTGCAAGGACATGCATATCATAGGATATGAGAGTAGAAAAACTTATAATTATTTTCAAACTATGTGCTTTTCCAATGAGGGTATGTACCTTTGAGGCATGAGCGACAATCATCATCATCTATCATTTTTTTTTATCAAAAATTCTTATCTATATTCCTTATAAGAAATCATCATCACCTTCTAGACTTGTCATCCTAACATATTGGTGTCTAGGATCAAGAAATAAAATACTTATCCCTTTAGTTATGTACAAAATATTTAAAATGATAGATACACATCTTGTCTTATAATATCTCAACATTCACTTATTCAATTATTCAAGCTCCTATTACATCAAAGCAATTGAAAAAGGATGATTATAGTAAGCATTAGATTATTTTCTCCTTTACGAGGATTCTAATTTCAATTGGTCAATATTCATCCTATCTCATTCAATCACCCTTCTCTTGTTAGCCTCAAATA
This sequence comes from Wollemia nobilis, assembly GCA_028583015.1. Taxonomy (NCBI): domain Eukaryota; kingdom Viridiplantae; phylum Streptophyta; class Pinopsida; order Araucariales; family Araucariaceae; genus Wollemia; species Wollemia nobilis. The sequence continues at coordinate 22,159,673 of JAQPPZ010000521.1, forward strand.
AAATCTTTCCCTATTGTTAAGACTTCTAAGCCCATAAATCTTGGAAATTTATACTTAATATTGGAACTAGACTGGGTAATTCCTCTATTAAGCCTAAGGGTTCAAGATTTAGAGGTATAAGGGTGTTAATTAATTATGTTATCCTCGATTTTCATCCAAACCTGACTTCTGACACTCATCAAACCTTGCATTTGATATTTTAACAAAGGATGATTCTAGTCTAGGATTAGTTCTTTTTTCCACTTTGATAGAAATTTGATGCCAAGATTCTAGCGTACTAGATCTCAAATTTACATTCTTGTTGCTTTGTACCCAAGATTGGCAATTAAAATGCACACTTTATTGCTTAGGAATAAAGAAACAAGAACAATGAGCTCATAAAATCTCTTGTTCAAACTATCAATACTTCATCATTTGATGTCACATGATGAATACGACAAGACTCATAGGTATTGATATTGGAAATTTTGAGTCAAAGTTGTCATTGATGTCAAGGTACGAAGTTGTCATTAATAAGCTACCGATGATGTCAAAAGGTCAAGACGAACAATGTAGAGGTTAAAGGCAAAAGGCTTCATAATATTTTTAATATTATGTGGAAGCATAAGTTAGAAGGTTTAAAATAAAATATTTTTCATAAAAACCCAAGGAAGTTTATTGCAAAGCTAAAGGAAGGTTTAATATTTATTTTATAAAATATTTAAATTCAAATTGAATTTAAATTTTAATAATAAATATTATTTATAAAAAGTTTTTCAATGAGAGAAGGTTTTAATAAAACCAAAGGGTTTTAAAGAATTAATTTATAAAATTTAAATTCAAAAGAATTTAAATAATTTATAAATTAATAAGTTCAAAGGAAAATCATAGTGCCGACATCTAAAGTTTGAAGGGAATTGGAATCGCCAACATGTATGTGTGAAGGAGGAAATCGATATAAAAATACATGCCTTAGAGGCATTAAAATTATCCTTTTGCTCAAATGTTTATGCATGTAATTATGTTGAATAACTCATATGAAAAAAAAAAGTGAATTTTCTTGTTTTATGTACCAACAAATAGAGACAAATAAAAAAGCACCAAAATTCGAAAGCCATCTAGGCAGCGTGGCCTAGTGGCAACAGGGTAGTGGTTAGAGTGTTTGGGTGCTGGATGACCTACATTCGAAATGCGGTGGTAGCATATTTTGGTGGTTGTGTTTGTGTTGGAAGTGCCAAAGTAAATGGCACATGTTTTGCTAGCAAAGAGGGGAGCTTCATAGAGCACGTGGTGCTCTTTACTCCCCAAGCGAGCATCTAGCTTGCAAGCCAGTTGGAGCCACGGATAGGGCACTGGTTGAGGTTGCGTCATGAGTTCAAAATCCACCAAGGCAAAGGTAATAAATTTTGATTATTATTTTGTGTTACCTAAAGTTTGACATGAGGTCTTAGGGAGTTAAAAGGATTGCTTAAAAAGATTTTTATTTGATTATTATTTTCTAGTAATTTGGAGGAATAAGGTGCTAGCTTTATAAAGTATTTGTGTCACATTGATTTGTTGAAGTTATAAAAGGATAAAGGGAACTTCTTGCATTGAGTTATTTTGAAAAGAAGAGTGCATTGAATATTATTTTAATTGGGATATTATAAGGTGTAAGTGGTGAATTATTTTTGTAAATGTTGATGAATGTTTTCTTAAATATGGAGTGATAAGGTGTATGTTTGTCTTGATATTTACATTATATTTTTTGAGGGATTTTATCATCTTATAATTTCTTTGAGCTTGGAAAAGAAGTGTTTGTGGTTTTGGCATATTTATGAGATTCCTTCATCATCAAGAAAAAGGTATGAGCACATTCTTCCATAGTTAAGTTGATTTGTTGGTTTTCTAGAAAATAAGTTTGGAGTGAAAATGACTTGATTAGGGTTTCCTTATTGAGTGTTTTTGAGTTAATGCTTCAAGGTTTTCTAGAATAAATAGTTGTTATTAAAACCTTGTTTTATAATAATTGTTGTTGAAGTGAGTTGTTGAGAAAAAAACTTGAACTAGGGTTTGAAAAGAACATGAGTATCATTGTTATGTGAGATTGGTTGTTGGGCATTGTTGGAAATATTTTGAGTTGGTGTTTATATACTTGGACTAGGGTTTGTAAGGAAGGATTTTTTAATTGAGTGATTGGTTGAGTAGAGTTGGTTGAGCCTAGTCAAGTAGATGTGTGAAGTGATTGTTCAAGTTTCATAAAACAAACTATTCTATATTTTGAATTGAATTGAGAAAGTGATTGAGTTGAAGCATATTGAGTCTCTAACAATTCTCTATATTTTTATGAAAGAGTGATTGAAACTGTTTGAGCATTGTGATGAGTAAAGAGCATATTGAGTCTCTAACAATTTTCTTTATGTTTCTATGATATTGGAAAAGTTCTAGTGTGGACTTGTTGAGCAGATTTGAGGTAAGTATTTGAGAATACTTGTGGACAGATTTGAGTAAGCTTTTGTGGAAGCTTACAATACATATTGAGAGCATATTTTATTAAGTTCTTAAGAGGACTTATTGAGAAAATTTGGTTAAGTTCTTGAGAGGACTTATTGAGCAGATTTGGTTAAGTTCTTGAGAGGACTTATTGAGCATATTGGACAAGTTCTAGAGAGGACTTGTAGACTGATTGGTGTGAGATTTTGTGAAAGCTTACAAGGTAGATTTGAGATAAGTCTTTAAGAAGGCTTGATAGTAGAGTTGATTGATTAATTTGTTCAAGCCTTGAGTTAAGGTTTGGGGTAGATCCAACAGAATTGATTGATTAATTTTTTCAAGCCCTGAGTTAAGGTTTGGGGTAGATCCAACAGAGTTGATTGATTGATTTATTCAAACCTTGAGTTAAGATTTGGGGCAGATCCAACATAGTTGATTTGAGATTGAGTTAAGCTTTGAGTTAAGGCTTGAGGATAGAGATTGATAACTGATTTGTGCTATATTGAGGGACTATATTTAGTAAAAATTAGAGGATAGAGTTTTGTGCATACTTTAGGATAGATTTATGCCAGACCAGAGATAGATATTAAGAGTAAATTTGTGCTAGACCGAATGACTGTGTTTGGTACAGATTTGAGATAGAGCTGAGTGTAAGATTTAGAGGTGATAGAGTACAAAGGATGATATTCTCGAGTGGATAGAGATCCATGAAGCCAGAGTAATTAGTATAGGTCTTATGAGTGAGGATAAGAGTCTTCAATGGATAGAGATCCATTAGCCAGAGTAGTGGGGGCAATAGTTCTTCTAGAAGATCACCATCTAGAGAAAGAGGATAAAGGAGTTCTCCTATGGATAGATATCCATAAAATTTATTTAGGGGATTGGTATCTCCTTTGGATACATGTCCATAAACATTGTAATAGGGAAAGGATTCCCAAGATATTTATTGAGAAAATTTTAGTGAAATATTTTCTCCGTGGAGTAGCCCACATTGGGTAAACCATGTTAAATTTGTGTCTCTATTGTATGTGATGATTTGTGCATTACTTTGGTTATTGATATTGATACTGTCATTGATTATATTAGATAATACTATTTGGGAAAGAAAAGTAAAAAGTGGTCTTATATTGTTCACACCCCTCTAAGTATAAGATTGTGTTCGTTATTTGGTATCAGAGCTGGTTCCTTCGAAAAGTTTTAAAAACTTGAAGGAAGATCTTACAATAACACAAATGGCAAAGAAAGGCAAAGGCAAAACCATGATACACAAGAAGAAAAGAACACACATGGTCATGAAAGAAAAAGAAGATGAATTTGATATTGTTGTTTTGGGAGGAAAAGTGGAAATAGATTCAAGAGATGAATCAAGCAGTGAAGAAAAGATTAGATGGATAAATTTTTGTACCAGATGTAGGAATACAGGTCACCATGCAACTTATCATCCACAAGAAGGTGAATAATATTTTGTTTGTGGTCAAATTGGTCATGATGCAGGTTATTGCAATGAGTTTAGTAGTGGTGAATATGAAGATGATATTTTTAGAAATGAAATCCTAGAGGTTGGTTCAAAAAAGGATAACATGGAAAATCAAAACAAGTATGAAGAAAAAACTCTACTTTCAATATTAGAAGAAAATACTCATATTGAATACCAAATAATGGAGATAAATTTAGAAAAATAAGAGGAAGCTACTCTTAAGGAAATTTTTAAGTTTAAAAAGAACTTAGAATTAAAGGCTCAAATATAAGAGGATGATAAATGTAATACAAAGCTTCTACAAGATCTCTTTGACTTAAAATATAAAGTTGAAGAGGCAAGGAAAGTTGAAAAAGGTATGGTTGAATAGTCAAAGGTAAAAGAGATGGAATGTGAAAGACTCATGGTTACTCTTGAAGAATTAAAAAGGGAGAAATTAGGATTAAGGGTTCAAGCTCAAGAATATGAGAAAGAAAAATCAAGGTTTCTACAGGAACTCACCAACTTCAAAATCAAGGTTGAATAGGCAAGAAAAATTGAAGAAGGTATGGCCAAAAAATTAAAGACAAAAGATCTATAGTGTGAAAGATTAAAGCATGAGATAGTTTCACTAAGGATGGAAGTAAAAGGCTCTAAGGACAAGCTGCACAAGTTTAAGGAAAATCCAAAGACTTTGGACAGGATTATCAATGCACAAAAGTCACTAGTCACCAAAACAAGACTTAGTTCTAGATAAGTACAAAGGAAATTGGAAGTAGAAAAAGGAGAGTCAATATCAAACACCAGAAAAGAAGAAGCATCAAAATAAGTAAGTAAAAGAGAGAGTGAGACTTCTAAGGATGAGTTGGACAACATAAAGTTCAACAAGAATAGGAACAATGCACCAGGAAGAAACATATGACACAATAATCAGAATAGGTTAAGAGAGACTAAGAGACCAATGAGGACAAGACAAGGAAACTTCAATGAAAGATGTTTTTCATGTCACATATTTGGGCATATGGATTCACTATGCAGGATATTTGAAAGACAGGAATATGGGAACGGATAATTTTTCCATGGGTATTGCTACTCATGTAATCAGTTTGGTCACAAGGCAATGAATTGCAGGGTTCATGACAAAAGAGAATATGGCTTCACTAGGAGAAATTCTAAGACATTTGCACCTCCAAGGAATAATAACATTAAGAGTTATACGTGTAGTAATGATGGTCACATAACAAAGTGGTGTAGAGCAGACATTCCATAATAAATTATGAACAAGAATAGGAACAAGAACAGGAACAGGAACAGGAACATGGATATGAATGAGAACAGGAACATGGATATGAATAGGAATAGGAACATGAATGTGGACATGGATAGGAACATGGACATGGAAAGGAATAGTCAAAGGAATCAAAAGGATCAAATAAGAAGGAAATAGGATAAAGGTAAATAACAGTGCTTTCTAGGAGTAGAAATACTCCCACCCTAGAATTAACCATCTCAAGAGGAGGTGGGGGAGGGGCTAAGCTAAGAGGCTCATTCTTAGCCTCGAGCCCCAAAGGTGATCCTTTGCCATTGATTTCAAAGGGAGAGATATTTGTGTAAGGGGAGATATTTGGTATTTGAGTAAAAAGGAGAGAGCATTGAGCCAGGGGGAGCAATGTCCCAGGGGGAGCAGAAAAAAGGAAAGTTCAGGTTTTCAATAAAAAGAATTTGGGTTACCATCAATGACAAAGGGAAATATTGTTGGACATTTTGGTTCAAAGTTGTCATTGATGTCAAGGTATGAAGTTGTCATTAATAAGCTACTCGTGATGTCAAAAGGTCAAGAGGAACAATGCAGAGGTTAAAGGCAAAAAGGCTTCATAATAATTTTAATATTATATGGAAACATAAGTTAGAAGGTTTAAAATAAAATATTTTTCATAAAAACCCAAGGAAGCTTATTGCAGAGCTAAAGGAAGGTTTAATATTTATTTTATAAAATATTTAAATTCAAATTGAATTTAATTTTATAAATAAAAATTATTTATACAAAGCTTTTCAATGAGAGAAGGCCTTAATAAAACCAAAGGGTTTTAAAATATTAATTTATAAAATTTAAATTCAAAAGAATTTAAATAATTTATAAATTAATAAGTTCAAAGAAAAATTATAGTGCCGACGTCTAAAGTTTGAAGGGAATTTGAAGCGCCGACGTGTATGTGTGAAGGAGGAAATAGATATAAAAGCCCATGTCTTAGAGGCATTAAAATTATCCTTTTGCTCAAACATTTATGCATGCAATTATGTTGAAGAACTCGTGCGGAAAAAGAGAAGCAAATTTTCTTGTTTTATGTGCCAGATAATAGAGACAAATTGAAAAGCACCGAAATTCAAAAGCAATCTAGGCAGCATGGCCTAGTGGCAAGAGGGCAGTGGTTAGAGTTTTTGTGTGTTGGGTGACCTACGTTCGAAACACGACAGTAGTGTGTTTTGGTGGTTGTGTTTGTGTTGGAAGCACCAAAGAAAATGGTGCATATTTTGCTAGGCAAAGAGGGGAGCTTCATAGAGCACGTGGTGCTCTTTACTCCCCAAGCAAGTGCCTAGCTTGCGTGGCAGTTGGATCCATGGATAGGGTGTTGGTTGAGGTTGTGTCATGAGTTCAAAACCCACCAAGTCAAAGGTAATAAATTTTGATTATTATTTTATGTTGCCTAAAGTTTAACATGAGATATTAGGGAGTTAAAAGGGTTGCTTAAAAATATTTTTATTTGATTATTATTTTTTGGTAATTTGGAGGAATAAGGTGCTAGCTTTATAAAGTGTTTGTGTCACATTGATTTGTTGAAGTTATAAAAGGATAAAGGGAACTTCTTGCATTGAGTTATTTTGAAAAGAAAAGTGCATTGAATATTATTTTAACTGGGAGATTATAAGGTGTAAGTGGTCAATTATTTTTGTAAATGTTGATGAATGTTTTCTTAAATATGGAGTGCTAAGGTGTATGTGTGTCTTGATATTTACATTGTATTTTTTGAGGGAGTTTATCATCTTATAATTTCTTTGAGCTTGGAAAAGAAGTGTTTGTGGTTTTGGCATATTTATGAGATTCCTTCATCATTAAGAAAAATGTATGAGCACATTCTTCCATAGTTAAGTTGATTGGTTGGTTTTCTAGAAAATAAGTTTGGAGTGAAAAGGACTTGATTAGGGTTTCCTTATTGAGTGTGTTTGAGTTAATGCTTCAAGGTTTTCTAGAATAAATAGTTGTTATTAAAACCTTGTTTTATAAGCATTGTTGTTGAAGTGAGTTGTTGAGCAAAGAACTTGAACTAGGGTTTGAAAAGAACATGAGTATCATTGTTATGTGAGATTGGTTGTTGGGCATTGTTGGAAACATTTTGAGTTAGTGTTTATATACTTGGACTAGGGTTTGTAAGGAAGTATTGTTTCATTGAGTGATTGGTTGAGTAGATTTGGTTGAGCCTAGTCAAGTGGATGTGTGAAGTGATTGTTCAAGTTCTGTAAGAAAAACTATTCTATATTCTGAATTGAATTGAGAAAGTGATTGATTTGAAGCATATTGAGTCTCTAACAATTCTCTGTATGTTTCTGAAATACTGATTGAAATTTTTTGAGCATTTTTGCATAACTTTTATTATTAAACATGAACCATTCACCAATATGCAAAAATATCAAATCATTCATCCACAATACATTATCCACAATAACAATCCACAAATGAGAGAGAGATAGATAATACCCTTAAGGTAGGGCAACACCAATAATAATATTTAAGGAAGGAATAACTCCACAAGATCTCCCAAGATGAGAAGCCACTTCGTGGGCATGACGATTACATAAGATTCTTCTTCAACGATAGGAATATACTTACAATGACAAATATCTCTTCTTTATATATCCATATTCTTATTCTACTTTGGAGAGCCTACTACTAATATTATATTATATTAAAATATAATATAATATTGTAATACAATCAACCTTGGGTTATGTGTGGCCCATGCCAACCCTTATACAATATAATAATATATCCCTAAATATCTATTCCTAGGTACCCTACCATGCCACCCTCCTTACAAATGTTTCGTCCTCGAAACATATGAAGAAACTTGATAGTATGATTTGCTAAGCAATGTTAGCAATTGGTACCAATATCGATCATCCATCCATCCAAGTGAAACTCGATGATGCTGGTACGCCATTTTGTTACTTGAGTATCCAAATCTGCTTCGTTGGCTCCACGCTTCTGCTGCTATATTTTGATAACTTGAATGATGGGTCCACTTGTTCCTTGATGCTAATGAACCATGCTGAAAACCATGATCACTATGCTTTCTTTGCCAAACACTGCCATAGTTGGTGCCCTATTGATTACATGTAGAACCATAATGTTGTTGCCTTGAACCATGCCTCCAATATTGTTTTCGCTCATGGTGGTGTGGATGGCGATATGGTGCAACCTTTACTTGATGTTCTACCTTCTTTGACTTTTCAACCTTTGGCTTCATTGTTATAAATTCTTCTACACCTTGTTCTTTCATGTTATCTTTGTTTGGTGTGTCCTTGTGCTCTTCTATAAAATATTCCTTGGACTCTATTGCTGCTATCGCCTTCATGGATTCTATTTTCCTGTTCTTCAATTTGTTCTTCTACAACCACTTCTTGATTTTCCTTGTATCCTTGCTCCTCAAGCTGAGAAATATCCTACAATGTTATTTCCACTGAATTAGTTACTGCTACTTCTTTCATGGACTTTGTTGCTACTATCGCCTTCTTGGATTCTGTTTCATGTTCTTTAATTTGTTCTTCTACAACCACTTCTTGATTTTTGAAAACAAAATAAATTGTAGATGTAGTGAAATGATCTGTTACAACCCAACATAACCATAATTCCCTAATTCTTATAATAGTCTTACATCACCACCTTACCAATAGGGTTACAAGAATGGTGATGCCCAAATTTTTATATTCTCTATCATATGTACAAAAGTAAATGAGTTATCTTCTACTTTTGATAACACATCTAGAAATTTGAGTGACATAATACTTGATACCAATTTTCATCTTTGAATGCACTTGCCAACTCGAGCTAGAGGCCCGACGGGTCATTTGCACTCATGCATCGCATAGATCAAAACAACAAGAAGCACCCCTGATGGAATATAACATGTGGGACAACCTTCAATATTTAAAATTGAGGTTAGCTCCTCGTAACAATTAATTCTTGTAGGGATCTTTGCGAGCAAGGAAAGGAATTGTAATGAAAGTAAAATATAAGAAAGTAAATACTTTGCAAAAAAATAAAGCCTAATCTATGGGGCGATGTGCCAAAGAATTAAATACCTACTTTTGACTAAAATAAGTGGTAACAATGAACATAAAACATGCCATCCTACGACTAAGTGAACACAACCAAAGAAACACATTGCCAATATTTAAAAATAAGTTAAATAAAGTAGGACAAAGCAAAATTAGTCATGGTTTTCATTGACATGCCAAAATTCATTACAAGATAATGAGACCCAAAGGGTTTGATGATCCTTAGGAAATGATCCAAGTTTTGGTCTCCTTTTGTTACAATAAAAAATAAGGATGAAAGGAATATCCCACAAGGCTAGGTACTAAGCTTGGAGGAGGGTTCCTTCCCTCTAAATTTCTATGCAAAAGTCCTATAAGTTATCCTCTATTCTATAGTTGATATATTATAAAACTAAAAATAGTAGCTTTAAGGTCTATAGATATAGGGCCATAACTATTGAGAGATTTTGGGTCTTTGTATGATCAAATCTTACCAACTCATCTCTTTACCACTACATGGGATGGTTGCACCAATACTTTTACACTATATTCATATTATAATGCATCACCTTGCTGACATAGCAGACATGGCCTTCCTAATTGGTGTAAATTGGTAGGGTAGGTTCATGTGTATGGTGGGTTGTTGTCACAACTGACACATGGTTGGTTATAATAAGCTTGGCCACAAAATTCAAAATTTATGGCTAATGGTGAGTAATCCCTTTAAATGCTCAATGTGGAACTGTATCGCTCCAAATTTTTTGCATCCTTACCTTCAGGCTATAGGATCCATGCCCGAAATGGGGATGCGAGAAGGATGGGACAATACCTCGAACTGAGAGGCCCTTTGAAAGTCCCGCATCTCAGGGGAGGGGTATAAGGGTGAATTTTTGATGGATGGTGGGTTCACCAGGAAACTTTTGAGTGGCAGTTTCCATGCCTAGGTTGATAGTAGGTTTGATGTGTTCATTTTGTGCTTTAATCATTCAATTCCTAGGTTTGGCCAATATGAATCTAAACTATTCTATATGCCAATGCTGATTTTATGAATACAGAAAGCATGAATAAATGCTAAACACAAAGAATATGCTAAATAGAATAGAATATACTTGATTTTCGAATGTCTGATGAAGATTTTGAGTCTTGTAGCAGTCCAAATCATCTCAAATCGTATGTAATCATCTAGAATTGCACATAATCATCTCAGATCTCAGTAGGTCATCTAAGATCAGATGAGATTGTCATTGATCTGACGAATTCATCAAACAAATTTTTCAAAAACCTACAATCACAGAAACAGATACAAAATACCAAAAATGCAATTGCAAAAGCAAGGGGAAATGATAGAAATAACAATGAATTTGTCTAAATAATAAATCAAAATAGCAATTAAAAGGGAATGCATCAACTTAACAATTTATTTTGGTTTTATCATGCATTTATATTAAATGAGGTGAACTCCAAGATGCATAAATACAATAACTAAGACAATGCATAAAGAAATGCAAAAAACAATAAGGAAATGCAAAATCTAAGCTCTGATTACCCCCAATCTGGACTACAGTCGATATTGCCTCCAATCATACGATATCATTGTCGAACTGTGATAGGATCGTCCAAAATCATCTGTAATCGCCTACAACGATCTAAGCTTGTTCCGACTGAAGAACAGTAAGATTCCTACAAGAAAATTTGAAATATGCAATGCAAACAAAAGTATGAAGGTGTTCTAAGGCACAAGGAATTGAATTTGCAGGGAAATCCGTCAGCTAGGGGGTTCAGGGGGATAAACTGAGAAAATCCTAGTTTATATAGGATTAGGGAGAGGTTAGGATGTTGGAAATCATCCCAATTTGGGAGATATCCAATGGGGGAGACTCTAACTGTGCAGACACGCTTTTTGCCTAGGTTAGATAAGTTGTTGAAATAGAAGCTAATTATGAAAATTTGATTTTGGGACGAAATCATATGGACGTTCTGTTCCAGACGAATTCGTCAGATCTAGGATGATTTCGTCTAATCTGCGACAATATTGTCCAACAGTAAAAAATAATCCTAAAAATGGCACGAAAAACAAGGAAAGCGGGTAACAGGCTGTTAACGGGCGGTTTGGGGTTAAAATTTGAATTTTTATGTTAATGTTTAACTATGACAATTTTGGGGTGCTACATTTTGCCCCCTCTTTAGCGAATTTTCCAAAGAAAATGCGTTAAAGACAAATTTTTACCGTTTTACGAGAAAGCAAAAATGTACTCAATTTTTTAGACGACGATTCTAGGTCGAATCGTACGACTGCTTACTATGGTGCCCCCTCAATGTTTTTACCCAAATCGAACGTTTGAGGTAAAAGCACGAAAAATAAAAATTAAAAAAAATGTTGTTGATTTTAAATAAAATTAAGAAAATAGGGTAAAACCCTAATTCATTTTTATTGTTCATTTTTACTGGTTTGAGAGCTCTGCAGACAAAAATGGTTGAGACAGCGCACCGATCGATAGAGGTCCGATGCGGGCTACGGGTAAGGATCTAATCCTAGTGAATTAGGTTTGAATTTAATTTATGCAATTGTTTGTTTGAAATTTTGATTGTTTTGCATCGCAACCGTTTTTAGGCCGTTGACGACGTCGGGATGAAATCATCCCGATTTCGTCAAAATTGTCCCTAGATCGTCGATTTCGTCGGAGGGCAAAATCGGCAAACTAGAGGCGATCCCATCCAACAAGGGACGATCCCCAAGTTGCGAAATAGGAGACGATTTCATCCTACAAAGGATGATTTTGCCCAATTTGGGATGATATCATCCAATGGTGGACGATATCGTCACTTTTAAGAAATTAAGTTTGATTAAAATGTTTTTAATTTTATTTTAATGATTGGTTTATTAATGGATTTTATGGTTTTATTGTTTGTTTTGTAGAGGGGATTACTAAAGAGTCGAGAATGGAAATACGGTGGGCTGAGAGACGACATAGCCATGCTCGATCAGGCGGAGCACGATAGACTGGCTCAGGTCAGTTTGCAGCATGTGGCAGAGATGCCACAAGTACCGACAGACATAGGGCTACTGACAGCCCTAGCAGAGAGGTGGTATTCGAGGTCGTCCTACTTTTGGCTACCAACAGGGGAGATGGCTCCCACACTAGAGGATGTATGGAGGATCATGAGGATCCCCATACAGGGACGATTGATGACTCTTGCAACCAATCAGGGCCAGGCGATGATGAGATTGACCGGAGACCCAAGCTTCACCCTGGAGAATGGTGGAGTGAACATCAAGTCTCTAAGGCAGATGCCTAGGGTATCTAGGCTGACTCGAGTTTTGGCAGGGGTAGTAGGTGGCTTACTGGCTGTGCCACTAGAGCGGGTGTAGACTACCGTGGCTCCTCTCAGATGTGGTCTACGATATGAGGGACCGCGGATATAGGTTTGCATGGGGTAACTTTGTACTGTGCTGCTTGTATAGGATCTTGCATGGGATCATATACAAGGGAGGTCGATGTATGGTTTTGACATCACTACTGCAAGTTTGGTGCTAGGAGCACATCGCGATGCGAAGGTCGGTAGGGCTCCCACTAACAAGGGTTGATCGAGAGAGGCCTTGGGTTTTCTATTGGTGGCTCCAGAGAGGGTCACAACGATAGATAGATCTATTGATGTCACAAAGGTTGCTAGATGACCTCATCCCAGACCAGATCACCTGGAGGCCATGGAGGGAGCACCTAGGGTGGGGAGAGGATGGACAAGAGCTGGCTCGCATCAGGCGAGTCTACTGGCTGAGGATGGAGTAGGGAGAGGTAGAGGTCCATCTCTACAACTGAGTTCTATGACAGTTCAGTCTTCAACAGGGGATCCCTTCTCTCAGGTATTACGAGTACTCCCTGTAGACACCAAAATCCAGCCACTTGTAAGTCATCTATACCTTCCTGCCAGCCACGTGTCAGTCATCCATCCTTCCCACCATTATTTGGCCCAAATCCACACTTTCCCACCATTATTTGGCTCAATTTCACTTTTCTCGCCATTTTTCATCCCTAAATTTATTTAAATTAATATTTATATATATATATATATATTTTAATATTTTAATATATATATAAATAAAGTTTAAGTGATTTAATCTGAGCCGTCCATCCTTCATTTAATCTCATCCGTCCATCCATCTTAATCCGTTTCACAACCTAGATTTATTCTCTACCCTTGGATCCACTTTAATCTTAGCCACACGTTCAAAGTGTCATTAAAACCCTAAAGTGTGCCCTAAGAGTAGATTATAAATTGAGTCACCTTGATGGCTCAAACCCTATCGATCTCTTCGGCTAAACCTACTTATATTCCCTATCTACGTCTGGAGTTGGCTATTGCTGTTAATCCTGAGTCTTCTGAGTCTTCTATGACCCTAAGTCTGAACTAAACCCTTTCGCCGCATCCATCGCCGCCGCCTGGTCTCACCGCGTTAACAGGAAAAGGTATAGATTCGTCTAAAGCAAGTAATATTTCTTTATGTATTAATCTGCTATTGAATTCTACATTCTATTTATTTTTATTTCATAAATCTAGGGTTTTAGACTGTTTCTGAGGGCTCACATAGTGGAGCCCTCTTATTAGTTTCTAACTCTTTGATAATTTTAATGTGTCCAGGATTCTAGTGGTAGATCTGATTTGTTGATAGCAGCTGCTTAAGCTGGAGTGGTCCAAGCCAAAGGATACAATGAAGCCCACTCATTCTATTGAGGTTAAGGATACATTCTTCGGAGATGCCACCACATTGTGCCAGCTAGGGTTTCGGAGAACCCTAGCACAAATTGTAACTTTGTATCACGAAAAGGGTTACAGGCCTTGTTGTACTTAAAAGGAGTTTCTAAACTCCATTGATTAATAAAAATCATTCATTTTGTACAACTGTTCTGCATTCCTTTATTGTGATTTCTTTATTTCTGTTTGGCGTTGTATACTGTCTGGGATAGTACCAAGTTTGAGCGAGGCTCCAGACATGCAGCGGTTCTAGAGTCAAGATGCGAACGATGCCCCCATCCAGCCAATGGATGGTGATGATGTTGGGGTTGCAGATGACTATGATTCTTGGTATGTAGGCATTCGCCCTCCTTGGATGATGAGGGCATAGGGTCTAGTGCACATAGTGGTGTGACAGTTGGGAAGGCAGCGTCAGACTGCTATTGAGGCAGCGTAGGGTCATGGTGGGAGAGTGCAGCGATGGTCTCCATAGGAGAGATGCCAGAGGATGGGTCAAGCTCCACAAAGACCTCAGGATACAGGGAGGATGGAGAGGGGAGTCCCTTCTCAGCAGGGGGAGAGACCACCATCACCCGATAAGGGCAAGGGTGTCAAGGTAGGGGAGAGCAGTGAGACGGTGGCTCTCCAGGCTGAGGTTGCCCACCTTCGGGCTTAGGTGCAGACACTATAGGACAAGGCTACACGACTCAGGGCTCAAAGCAAAGGGGTGAGCACTAAAGATCTGGTGTGGTATATTGCTCAGACCGCATTATACCAGGGGCTATACTATCACGTGGTTCTAGAGGGATAGAGGGTACCACTGCTAGCCCCCATTACAGAGCCAGTCATGATGGGATCGTCGAGGACATCCTCACTATCAACAACGAGGACCCAAGACACAGCTCAGACCTCTATGGGACCACCTCCTCCATGCCAGGGCAGGGGAGGAGATGAGGCTGAGAGCTTGAGGGCTTCTCAAGGCTAGCTACTATAGACTACAGATATTGTATAGATTTTTGAGAGGATTGAGTATGCCAGGGTATAGATTGTGGCATACCAATCCAGTTGATGTATAATTTATTGATGATATACATAGATTGTCTTTTTGATGATATGACTTGTGTATATATGTTGTATTATGATGCTTTAAGTTTTAAATTTTGGTGATTGATGATTCATGTAATTATGTCATTTTGGAAATAAATTATAATTTTTATGTCATGGCATAATATTTGTAAATGAAATAATCTGATGTGAATAAATTAGTTGTTTTGTTGAGGTGTGATTTGATGAAAAATAAAAGAGACTTCTAACAATAATTTCAAAGGACATTGTCGTTGTTATAGACCATTTCATGGAGTCGCCACTCGCTAGGTCGTCAAGCTAATCCCAGGATAGAAATATTGTTAAAAGTAAAAGAATGCTTAAGAGATTGTCTTAAGACTTTGTGTTGTGATGATGGAAGTGATGATGGTGATGATTTTCATAAAAAATATTATGCATGACATATTAAAGAAATATGATTTTGCTAGGCATAAATTCCTAAGTGTGATAAAATTTTGATCAATGCTTTAGAAATTATACCATGGCTGCAAAATGGAATATTTGACATAATGAAATGAAATAGAAAAAATTGCGTTCCTTTTAAAGCACAATTGTGTAACATAATGATGTAAGCCATAAGTTTTTATGAATTTTAAAATGGATGGGAAAATAAAATTAGAACAATGGTTTGCGCTAGGCATAGAATTATAGGTATAGACTTATACCATCATCGCGAAATCCAAAGAAGAAATTGATATTTTAGCTTTATGGCATGATTGATTTTTGACTTTTGATAAACAAAAAATAATAATATGAACATGAATTTTTTGATTATATTTGTGTCATATGTTGTTTGAAAGGATTTTGTGATTTTTGAAAACAATGTATATAGTTGTTTTGATACTAAACAGATGTGCTGAAATAAGAAGATAAAATTATTCCAAAAAAGAGTTGCAGAAATATTTTACATTATCTCAAAGACAAATATAGATTTATACGGAACCCTCATGTGCAAATGTGAGTTCATTACCGATCTTTCTTTATCATAATGATACAAAATATCTCAAATACAAATGTGTGTGCAATTGTATTGTTCATTCACCAATTTTGAGCAAGAAAATTTGATACAAGTAATTTGAATTAACCAAATAAATGTTCCTTGACCATGATTTATATGCATGTAACTGTACCAGACTACTATGTAAGTCAAGTTATCAAGAGATAGCTATCCATAAGCCGACATAGGTCTATAAAAAATAAGGTCGCTAATGTGACAGACATATCACCACGCTAGGAATTACCCAAGGCCAAGTGGGTTGGGCACAAACCACCTGTTATGGGGCTTACCTCACAGTTTTCGAATAATTGAGAATTCCAGGGATTCAAGCTCATTCACCCTTATTTTCTTTTCAAGGGGTAGGGAAAGGGATTTTATTGCTTTTTGCTTTTGCTTTTCTCTTTTGCTTCTCTTTCTCTCTTTTTTTTTTTGTATTTTGGCTTGATACTGAGATAATGCTGAAATATTGCTACGATGGTACAAAATAATATTTTTCTTTTTCTCATTTTCTTTGACTTTTTCTTTTGCTTCCTATACTAGGGATACTTGCTCGGATTGGCTATAGAGCAAGGGATTTCTATTCTGGGTAGGGGTGAGATTTTCCTTTTGTCAATTATCAAATATTCTAGACCATGTGCATGATAGGATAGCAGGGGAAACTTTTCGCTCAAGAAACCACTTCTACTATGTAGCATCATATTGAATTTGCAATAATGTGAAAAGATATGCTTGGTTAAAGTAAATAACCAGATCAATTCTCTATGCTCAAAACTTTATTTAATTCAAATGTGGACTTTGATATAAGAGAGAGTAATAATCATACCAAATAAAAGCAAGATATTTATGTATGTGAGTGTGAAAGTGCGGGATTCCAAATAAATGCTATTTTATCCAAAATAATTGAAAATATAACTGCAATACTTCAAGAATTGATATGTGCAAAAATAAAAGATGTTTTTGAAGATTTTAAGGATTTTGATGTTTTTATATTTTGATTTTAATTGATGAATGGAAAGAAGAAATACGATTACTATTTTTTGAAATTTTATATGAATAACTAAAAGGAAACAATATGCAAAATACACAATATATACAAATGATGAAATGACCAAATGTTATGCATAATAGCGCTTAAGATGCATAATGTTCATAGGTTCTTTAAGATCTTTACCATCTAAGGTAGCTAATTGATATGCTCCCGATCCAAATTTAGCAGTGATGACATATGGTCCAAGCCAGTTGGGCTCAAATTTACCTTTAAGGTCTTTAGTTGCATTAGTATTTTTTTGATTTTATTTTAAGACAAGGTCACCGATCTCAAAGGATCGATGATGAACTTTCTTGAGGTATGCTCTCTTAAGCTTGTTTTGGTAGGCACGAAGATGCTCCAAAGCATTGATGCACTTTTCATCTAGGAGCTCCAGCTGACTAAATCTACTAGCATGATATTCATCTCCTACTTCAGTATCTTGAAGTAGCAGAGCCAAAGAAGGAACTTCTAGTTCAAAGGGAAAAAATGCTTCAACGCCATAAACCAAAACAAAAGGTAAAGTACCTGTGGGGGTGCGAACGCTAGTTCGATAGGCCCACAAAGTAGGATATAATTGGATGTGCCAATCTCGGCCAGATTTATTGACCAGTCTTTTGAGGATTTTGATAAATGTTTTATTAGATGCTTCGCTTGGCCATTACCCCGAGGATAATAGGGGTGGACCATCGATGTTGAATTTTATATTTTTGACATAATTTTTTGACATCTTTATTTTTGAAACAAGTTCCATTATTTGAGATGAGATTTGCAGGAATTCCAAACCTACAAATAATTTGATTAAAAATAAACTTGGAAACTTGGGTTCCAGTGCAGGAAGCTAAGGGCATAGCTTCAACCCATTTCATGAAATACTCAGTGGCGGTTATGATGAATTTGTGTCCATCAGATGACACAGGCTTGATTTTTCCAAAGATGTCTAAGCCCCATTTTGAAAAGGGCCAAGGAGATGAAATAACTTGCAGTTCTTGTGCAGGCGCATGGACAAGGTCAACGTGTTTTTGGCACTTGTCGCAATGGTGCACATAATCATGTGCATCATTCTCCATGGTAGGCCAAAAATATCCTATCCTAAGGAGTTTCTTAGCAATGGCACTACCACTAAAATGCCCCCCACAAGATCCATTGTGGGATTCACACAAAGCTGATTTAGATTCTGCTAGATTCAAACATCTCAGTAAGATGCCTTCAAAAGATCTCCTATACAAGGTATTACCAATAATTACGAAGTTATTTGCTCGTCTATGTAATAATCGACGCTAGTTGCTATTAGAACCTTCAGGAAAGGCCCCATTTTGTAGAAATTTAAATATATCAATGTACCATGGTTCAGGAGTATTTTCGTTGATTAGAAACACATCCAAAGGTTCTAAGCATGATTTTCTTGAAGCGGGTTCCTGGAGTCGACGGATAATTATGGTATCATATTCATCATCTAACTCCAAGGGTAAAAGAGATGCGGCTGCAGCCATAGCGTCAGTCGCACGGTTGCTAGTTCGAGGAATAGCTTCCAAGGTAACGTGATCAAATAAAGATAATAATTGTAAGACATACGCTTTATATGGGCATAATTTATCATATTTGGTCTAATAAACATCATTGATTTGATTTATGACAAGTTGAGAATCACCGAAAACCAATAAATTTTTAATTTTTAGGGCCAAGGCAGCTCGTAATCCAAGGATTAGAGCCTCATATTTAGCAGTATTATTAGTATAAGCAAATGTTAATTTGAAGGACAGAGGTATAATATGTTTCTACGGAGATATTAAAATAATACCTGCACCAGCCCCACTCATGCATCGAGCTCTGTCAAAGTATAGGGACCATTGCTCAGGATGGTCTGCCTCTAATCTAAGGCATTCGTCAGGAAACTCAATGATGAGGGGATGGGTAGACTCTAAGGGTGCAGCAGCTAATTGGTCTGCTATGACTTGACCTTTAACAAAATTGTGTCCTATAAATGTGAGTTCAAACTCACTTAGTGCAAGAACCCACTTGGCTGTACGACCAGATACGTACGGTCGACTCATGAGATACCGCAAAGGATCGAATTTAGCAATAACATATGTTTTCTGACTGAGCATATAATGGCATAGTTTTTGTGTAGAAAATACAACTGTGAGACATAACTTCTCTAATACCGTATAACGAGTTTCATAACTGATTAAGGTTCTATTGATGTGATAATTAGCATGTTCTTTCTTCTCATCGTCAAGTTGAGCTAACATAGCTCCTAAGGCACAATCTAAAGCATAAATGTACAAGATAAATGGACGATCAAATATAGGTGGGGAAAGCACTGGTGGTTGAAGGAGATATTGTTTGAGGAGTTCGAATGCTTCCTGACATTCATCATCCCAATGAAAAGAGACATATTTTTTAAGAAGTTTAAGAAAGGGTCCGATTTTGTCTGCCAACTTGTCGATGAAGTGATGAATAGCTTGAATTTTACCTTGTAGACTTTGTAATTCAGATATATTTGTGGGTGCGGACATGTCAGTGATAGCCACGATCTTGAGAGGGTCAATTTCAATGCCATGTAAAGAAACTATAACCCCCAATAATTTACCGAACTTAACTTTGAATATACATTTGGCTGGATTTAGTCGGATAAGATATTCCCTTAACCGGTCAAAAACTTTTCTCAAGTCATCTAAATGATCATCTTATTTGATGGAACAAGCTATAATATCGTCTACATAATCATGTAGAATATCATGCATCATATCATGAAAGATATAAGTCATGGCTCATTGATATGTTGCACCTGCATTCTTTAAACCGAATGGCATCACTTTCCAACAAAAGGTTCCCCAAGGGGTAATAAAGGCTATTTTAGCCTAATCTTCAGGAGCTATCCTGATTTTATTATAACCAAAGAATCCATACATCAGGGATATCATTCCACCCCCAGCAGTAAAATCAATGATCTGATCCATGTTGGGAAGAGGAAAATCATCTTTAGGGCATGCAACATTAATATCTCTAAAGTCTGTGCAAATCCTAACTTTGGTAGCTTCTTTCTTAGTTACTGGAACTACATTTGAGATCCATTCAAAATAATCAATGGCTTGTATAAAAATAACCTTCAAGAGTTTTTCTAATTCTCCTTTGACTAGTAAGGCCACTTTAGGATCCATTTTTCTAAGTTTTTGTTTAACAGGTTTAGCATCCGGATGGACTACTAGGTGATGCATAACTACAGAAGGGTCTAATCCTGGCATATCTTCATATGTCCAAGCAAAAATGTATTCATATTTTTTTGGGAATGAAATGTATTTATCTTGTTTTTCTTGGCTTAATTCTGATCCAATGTTGATTATGTGAGGGTTATCTTCGGTTCCAATGTTAATTTTTATAACGTTTTCAACTTCCATATGTAGATCTCTCTCAAAATTAGATGGGGCGGGTGAAACGCCTAATTCTTGTAATTCTTCCAAAGTTAGCTTGGATAATTCATCTTGAGGAGCCGTGGCCTCAAGCTGGGCTACACTAGGTATAGAGCCATCAAAATAAAATCCGTTATGTAACAATTCCTCAACGGAGACATCATGGAAGATATCCCCCTCCAACTCATCGTCAAATTTAGCAATCATCTCAAGGTAAGCTATGGATAGCATATTGCATGTAAATGGATTATCCCTTAAATGCAAAGCATCACGTTTATCCAAATAATCTTGGTAACATATGAGATGGTCATCATCCTCGAATGGGAAGGGTTGACCTTTACTAGGAAATAGGCCCACACCACATAGGGCAGGCCATGGTTCTACCTCAAAAGGTTCTTTCATACCATTTTGAAAAGGTACCAAACCTTTCCCTTTATATCCCAATTTAAGCATTATAGACTTAGCTTTAATATACTCATTAGTAAAATAACATCGAGCATATCCATCATAATGAATCTTGATGTTTCTAGGTATTCTTCCCCAGTCATATCCCTTATAAATAAAAGCACAACTCTCGACTTGGTAGATACTTCCCATAGGCTATGGGAGGCCCAAGGTATGAGGAGAAGGTGGCAATTTATTTAAAATATGGGAATCTTGTATAACAACGTTTGTTTTCTCTAATACAATAATTTTAGATAAATCAGGTAAGAGCTTGTTAGTAAGAGCATAAGAGGTAGAGGGAACATTTCCTATGTTTTTGGATGCGGAAAATATGCTTCTGGTAGATGTAGATGTTGTAGAGACGTCTTTGGATGGATCTATAGGTATGGAAGTTATAGGAGTAAAACAAGAAGCATTGGTTGTGGGTTTAGGATCTTTTTGAGGTCCTAATGTGGTTTGTTCGGAATATGGTTGAATTACATGTAGAGGTGTAGTTGGTGGGGAAAAATTAGATGATGTTATGAGTGTGTGTTTCACACGTTTAAGTGGATGATTGAAATTTTTTGCATCCTTACCTTCAGGCTATAGGATCCGCACCCGGAAGGGGGATGCGAGAAGGATGGGACAATACCTCGGACTGAGAGGCCCTTTGAAGGTCCTGCCTCTTAGGGGAGGGGTATAAGGGTGAATTTTCGATGGATGGTGGGTTCACCAGGAAACTTTTGAGTGGCAGTTTCCATGCCTAGGTTGATAGTAGGTTTGATGTGTTCATTTTGTGCTTTAATCATTCAATTCCTAGGTTTGGCCAAGATGAATCTAAACTATTCTATATGCCAATGCTGATTTTATGAATACAGAAAGCATGAATAAATGCTAAACACAAATAATATGCTAAATAGAATAAAACATACTTGATTTTCGGATGTTTGATGAAGATTCTGAGTCTTGTAGCAGTCCAAATCATCTCAAATCGTACGTAATCGTCTAGAATTGCACAGAATCGTCTCAGATCTCAGTAGGTCATCTGAGATCAGACGAGATCATCATCGATCTGATGAATTCATCGTATGAATTTGTCAGAAACCTGCAATCACAAAAATAGATACAAAATACCAAAAATGCAATTGTAAAAGCAAGGGGAAATGATAGAAATAACAATGAATTTGTCTAAATAATAAATCAAAATAGCAATTAAAAGGGAATGCATCAACTTAACAATTTATTTTGGTTTTATCATGCATTTATATTAAATGAGGTGAACTCCAAGATGCATAAATACAATAACTAAGACAATGCATAAAGAAATGCAGAAAACAATAAGGAAATGCAAACTCTAAGCTTTGATTTCCCCCAATCTGGACTACAGTCGAGATCGCCTCAAATCGTACGAGATCATCGTCAAACTACGACAGGATCATCTGAAATCATCTGTAATCGCCTACGATGATCTAAGCTTGTTCTGGCTAAAGAACAGTGAGACTCTTGCAAGAAAACTTGACATATGCAATGCAAACAAAAGTATGAAGGTGTTCTAAGGCACAAGGAATTGAATTTGCAGGGAAATCCATCAGCTAGGGGGTTCAGGGGGATAAACTAAGAAAATCCCAATTTATATAGGATTAGGGAGATGTTAGGAGGTTGGAAATCATCCCAATTTGGAATATCTCCAATGGGGGAGACTCTAACTGCACATACACGCTTTCTACCTAGGTTAGATAAGTTGTTGAAACAGAAGCTAATTATGAAAATTTGGTTTTGGGACGAAATTGTCTGGACGTTCTGTTCCAGACGAATTCATCAGATCTGGGACGATTTCATCTAATCTGCGACGATATTGTCCAACAGTAAAAAAAAATCCTAAAAATGGCACGAAAAACAAGGAAAGTAGGTAACAGGTGGTTAACGGGCAGTTTGGGGTTAAAATTTGAATTTTTATCTTTTTATTAATGTTTAACTGTGCCAATTTTGGGGTGCTACAGGAACCTTATTCGACCAATGGTAGGCCTTCATCATTTGAGCACTAGTGATTTCCTCCTTGGGATCCTGACTAGTCACCATGTGTTTGGATTTGATGTTTTTAGAGCCTTCTCTTTCTTTTTGCACTCTCCTCTATCAGGACTACACAAATCATTAAATTGAAAATCAATGGCCTATGGGCCTTCGAACACTTAATGCAACTAATTCAGGGTAGAAGAGGAGCATCGATTACAGATGGAATATCTAATGGTTGGAATGAATTCTAAGTTTGTATGTATTTCCTTGGAGCTCTTTTATTTTGATTAAACATAGAAAAACATTTTAACTATTTGCATTGGCTTATCCCACTTTTGATTGAGTCTTTTTGGAGTGAAGCAGGGCTATAGGTAAAAGTTATCTACAACTTTGGTGGCTCCTAGGGGCTTTTAGCCTACTAAAAAGAGAGTGAACCCAAACTTATTGCCTTGTCCTTGGGTATGGAGTCAAAAATTGGAAGTCTATAAATACATAAATAATAATAAAAAATAATAAAATTATAAGGGATGAGGGATAAATTGAAGGGATGTCTATGAAGGTTACTGAGGTGAGAGCTTGTTCATCTAAGCTCTCACTTTCTCCCACTTTTATTTGGAGGGTGTTGTGGTTTCTTGGAAATTGTGGTGGCTTATTAGAAGCTCAACTTGTTCTATGCATGAGAAACTTGCTATTCCTTGCATGACCTCTCACACTTTTCTTTCAATATCTATCATAGGCTCAATAGCCTTCATGACATCTTTAGCTGTCAAGACCTCTAGCTATTTCTAGAAGTCCAATCCCATTTCCTTTCAGTCCTCTAAGGCCTATGCATATTCTTGCTTTGAGAGGGATGCAATATCACTTATCTAGGGAGGTGGTAGACTTTGCTAAATTATAGAGTCTAGAGGGGTGTGCATAATTGCCAAAATAGGAAAGTGTACCACTTTGCAACGGTCTCTACAAAAAACCTTATCTGTTAGATTAAAAAACCTATTACACCAATTTCATATTTTTGTTCTTTATCATGTACTTTTCTTGGTGTCAATCATCATGTCTTATGAACCTTCTCATACTAGATGTTTGGGCACATTCCCCTAGGTATAAATCAAGTTTTAATATTTTTTTTAGTCGAGATTGGGTTGAGTGCCATATTCATAGCCTTCGATGATTTATAAATATGAAAATTGGTTTTGGATGTAAATATTATTATTATTTTATTGAATTCATGATCAATATTACTATAGGTTTTTATTTTCGTAAGCCTTCAGTTCCTTTGTGTTGGAAATATTTCTCGATCGTTCTTTAAAAGGATGTATATATGTATATATATTGTTATATAATTATATATGCTATGTAAAAAGGAATACATAGTGATGCATCATCCCATACCAGTTGGATAAAATGATTTTCAGGATTTGATCCCTATGTCTTAGATACCCATTGCTTAAAATAGTCATCAGGGATGTATGGATGAATCTCATCTATGAAGTAGTCAAAGTCTGCCAACTCATCTTCTACTAAGTAGGCTTGCTCTTCTCCACTTTATTTGAAGGGGATATATTCTATGTGGTACATGTGGAGGGGTTTTTATGAGATTATAAAATTGGTCTTGTATTGAGTTTGGAGTAACATGTGAGTCCAATAAAGGTATCCTTCAATATTAGCGATGAAGTCTCTTAAGAGGTATATTATAAATATGGTTGGTAGATTGATCATCACTATGTCCTAATAAACCATCAAGTCAAGGTATGCTTGGAGTTCTAGAGGAAGACCATGAATTATCCTAAAGACTAGCACTAGAGTTTTATCTAATTGCACCACCTTGTTGTTGGCTTTCTCAAGAGATAATCCAAGTGCCTTCATTACCATTTTGACATAACCAATGTGTTAGATCTTGGGTTAATCATGCAATTATGTATTAATTAGTCTCCATAGATCAATATCAGGTAGAATGGTGTAGGCTTGGGATTTCTAGGCTTTGGGCCTTAAATTTTGTAGCATGATGTATGTCCCTTGTTTGCTCAACTCTTTATATTTCTTTATGGCCTCTTCCAAGTTTATCTATTTTAGAATAGAAAGGATGTCTCAATGAGGCATGGCTACATTTGACTTCCTTAGGTGCTCTAGCATGTTGAAGGATCTAACAGAAGGGCATCTTGGAATAGTTGATATTATCAAAAGCTTGGTCCTTTATACCATTGGAGGTGGCCTTGGTAGATTTGCAATAGGCTACCTTGGAGGTTTTGGGGTATCTCTTATCACTATCAAGACCACATAGACCCAATTCTATAGTGTAACTTGAGTTGGAGGGGTCCTTTGATTATTTGCTTCTCTCCTCTAAGGTCTAGCATTTATTGAGCTAGGTACCCATTTCTCTTCAATAACCCACTTATTGAACCAAGTGTTAAACTCCAATTACACTCGTGGCCTCCTACCTGATAGGCTTACTTATTTTGACATGTCATATACTTCTACTCTATCCTAGGTAACAAAGGTCTAATCTAAACTAGACAAGTTGGAAGTTGATGGTGCAATCAAATATTGAGTGGTAGGTTTTAGAATAGCATTGGGACCTATGACTAAGGATAATGTGCAATAATTTGGCTAAAAGAGGATGTCCTGATACCTTGAGATTCTATTCTAACATAACTTTTAAAAGAAGGATATTTGGGAGTAGGATAGTACCAACCACTAAGGTCTTCAATGTAGTTGTTTTGGATGGTTACTAGGTTCCTACCCAAGCTTGTATGCATTTTTTGCAATGGTACTGACATGGGTATTATCTATTGAGCTGGGATTTGGGGATACCAAGATTCTTATTGGTGAAAATTGGAGGCTTGTGATATCTAGTTGGAGGTGATCAAACATTTGGGTTTCCCTGTTGGAAGGAAGGCTTTGGATAACTTTGGTAGGGAAACCTTTGTATATTATACTACCTATTTAGAGCTATGCCATCATTAGAGAGGATCCTCATAGTTTTGAATAATTAATCCATTTTAGCATCTAGGGAAGATGAAATTTAATTTTACTTTGAGTATACAATAGGATGAATTGGATTGGATATGGGTTGTATGGATAGAGGAGAATTATACAAGGCTTGAATGGAAGGAAAAAATGATGGAGGTGGTCTAGGAGTTAGACTTCCTATTTGTATTAGATCCTTTTTAGCTTTATTGACTATCTCATAGACCTTCTATAGTGAATTCCCAACCTTAGCCTTGACCATCATGTCAATCTTAGAATTGAAGGTTTTTAGATAATAAATAAATGCCATACCTAGAGGTGTTTAGGTCTCATCAAGGATCCTTTTCCAATTCTTATGGAATTGAATATTGAAATTATCCATTATATCCATAGGCACCCTCTTTATG
The DNA here is from genome assembly GCA_028583015.1 of Wollemia nobilis. Classification (NCBI taxonomy): domain Eukaryota; kingdom Viridiplantae; phylum Streptophyta; class Pinopsida; order Araucariales; family Araucariaceae; genus Wollemia; species Wollemia nobilis. Next base: position 22,185,972 of record JAQPPZ010000521.1, read on the forward strand.
GTCATGATTTATCCTAGGAGAGATGCTCTGTCTACCTTCTCTCTAAATCTATTTATCAAGAGATTTAGCAATTAGTTCAAACTTTTGATTGATTGTGGGCTAAGAATGAGGTACCATTCATGAGCTCTCCCTCAAAAAGAATTTGCTAATAACCTCAAGTATATATCTTGATTTTCAATGAAGTTCACAACACACAAGCTCACTAGGTATTGTAAGTGCTCTTTCAAAGTGACATCTTCTCCCAAGAATATAAGTACTTGAGCATTGAGGCAAAATTTAGGTCCCATACATCAGGTGGAACTGGTGGAATTAAGAGACATCTATTATTTCATGCTATAAAATTTCTAGGATGATGATGTACTATATCCACCATGTTATGCTATTGGTTCCTTCTTTGTCTTTGATTTAGTGGTGGCACCAATTCTTGTTGATTGGCTCCGACGAAGGCTCTAGTTATGGGCCTTTCACTCATATAATTATTATCTCTTCCTTTGAGAATGTACTAACTAGGTGGGAAGATCTTGCTTTAACAAGCTCATTAAACATAGACCCCCACTAGATTCTCAGTCTATCTTTAGTTGGAAAACTTATTTAAGATATTTATTTTCAATTAGAGTTGTCCAATAGAGTTGGCATGTGAATTTTTTGGATGCTTCACTTCAAGTAGGTGGACTATGAACTTCACTAGGATCATAGTTAAAACTCTTCAATATTTATGGTGTGAACATAGAAGGTCATCCCATTGGGTGTGCTAGATAAACTATTATCATATTTGAATGCACCCACCAATTTGGGCTAAAGGCCTGATGGGCCATATGCACTCACACCTCTCATAGAGCAAAAAAAAAAGAAGCACCATGGATGAAATACCCCTTGCGAGGCAACCTACAAGATTTATAATCAAGGTTGACTCGTCATAAAAATCAATCCTTAATGCATAGAGACATACATGAGATGAGGTCAAGGGGGTTTATAGGAAAAGGAGTTACAATGAAAGTAATAACAAGAAAAGTAAATACTTTACGAAAAAAATAAAGCCTAAGCTATGGGGGTAATGCACAAAATAATTAAACCCCAAATTTCAACTATAACAAGTGATAATAATGAAAATAAAACATGCCATCCTACAACTAAGTGAACACAACCAAATAATTACATTACCAGGAACCAAAAACAAGTTAAAGAAAGGAAAATTAGTCATGATTTACATTAACATGCCAAAATTATTTCAATATAATGATACCTTGAGGTTTTTATGCTCCTTAGACAATAATCCAAGGTTCAGGCCCCCTTGTTACAATAAAAAAAGGGTGCCCACAAGGTTAGATTCCAGGCATGAGCAAACAACTTCTAGTACCTTTACAATAAAATATGGGCCTATTTATAAGCTGGGAGGAGGGTTACTTCCATTTGAATTTCTATGAAGAAGGCCTACAAGTTATCTTTTGTTCTATAGCCAATATCCTTCTAAAACTAGAAATAACAACTTCAAGATATCTAGATCTGAGATGATAAATATTAAGAGTTTTTAGGCCTTTGGATGATCAATTATTGTTGACTTATCTCATTTTTGTTGTGTTAGGGTGGCTACACCATTATTATTTTTTTGTGTTTCTCCTATAATTCATCATCTTTCTAACTTGACGGGCATTACCTCCCTAACTAATGCATATTGACATGGTAGGTTCTTGCATATAGTGAGCAATTATCATGATTGACACACAATGGTTCTAACAAGCTTGGTTGTGAAAATTAATCTTTACAACCAATGGTGGGTGATCATTTTAATGCTCCTTCACTTGTTTTCATCCTTACACATCTGGATACCATGTGTCCTTGGGTAAGGTAGAACATCCTTTAACTAATGTTAGGCCTTCATCGTTTGAGCATTGGCAATTTTCTCCTTGGGATCCTGACTAATTGCCACATGTCTTGATCTAGTATTTGTTAGATCATTCTATTTTTTTATGCTCTTCTCTATTGAAAGGACCATGTGGATTTTTGGATTAAAAATCAATAGCCTATAGGCCTTAACACCCTTGATGTAGTCAATTTACGGTAAATGAGGAGCGTTGGTTGTAGATGGAAGATCTAATGATCAATGCAACTTCTAAGATTTTTTGCCTTTCCTTATATCTCTTTTATTTGAGTGAAGAAGGGATATAGAAAATAGTTCCCTACAATAACCTAGAGGTATTGCATCACCATAATCATGCCATCAAACCACACTAGATTCTTATACATAATTCATCACCCTAAAATTATATTGCTTTTATACCCATTTAAAATGTTATATGTCCTCAATATAAGGTTTCAACCATCTACATAGGATCATAAAAATCATAAAAACACATATAAGCTTTGGGTAATATAAATCCCATCATAATTAATCCCCTAACTTCTATCTTTCAATGGGTTAAATGGCATTGAAATGGGCCACGTCCCTATTAAATCATGATCACATAGGGGTATTACAACAACTTGAAAATTGTATATGTATCATTTGGCAAGATTCAAACCTCATTCTCCTCCTTGAAATTTGAGGAGTCTAATTGGTTGAACTAATACCATTTGATAATTCCCACCTATAATATATTTGTCTTGGGTAAATCTATTGTCATTTGGAACATATAAAAGACCTACAAGATATTTTCCTTAGGATAAATATATTTTTGTTTGACACATCCAAAATTCCTACAAAGCATTTATCTTGAGGTAAATCTAATGTCATTTGACACATCTCAAAAAGACCTATAAGATATTTGTTGAGGTAAATATATTTCCATTTGGAACATATAAAACACCTATAAGACATTTTTCTTGGAAGAAATCTATTTCTATTTGACACATCCAAAAGTCCTACAAGAAATTTGTCTTGAGGCAAATCTATTATTGTTTAATACATCTAGGAATGACCTACAAGAAATTTGTATTAGGGAAAACCTATTGCTATTTGGCACATCTAAAATTCGTACAAGATGTTTGTCTGAGGTAAAATCACAATTTGGCACATCCGAAAGGTCTACAATTCACTCATCTTGAGGCAAATATATTGTCATTATGAGCATCTTAAAATATTCTACAAGACATTTGTCTTAGGTAAAATATATCACCATTTGGTACATCCAAATATCCTATAAGATAAATATATCAAGGTTATTCTATATCCATTTGGTACATACAAACATCCTAAAAAATATTTATTTTGAGGTAAATATATCAAAATTTTAAAAAATAAAAGATCTCTTGGGTATTTATTTTGGGACACAAAAATATTTATCTTATTTTGTATTATATTTTGTACTACAACAATGCCATTTGGCATATTTAAAGTTCCCCTAGGTACATCCAATTTTATATGTTATCTTATACCATAGCAATGCTATTTGACATATCTAAAGTCACCCTAGGTACATCCAATTTTATATTATATCTTGTACTATGGCAATGCCATATGGTATGTCTAAAGTCCTCCTGAGCATATCCATTCTTGTATTATAGCAATGCCATTTTGTGTATCTAAAATCCCCTGGGTATATCCAATTTTGTATCATATATTATATCATAATAGCACCTTATGGGATATCTCTTTGTATATATCTATATATCTTATTATAATAATAACACTATTGCATGTCTAAAATCTATATCTGAATCATTTAATCAAAATTGTAATGTGTTATAATTGTAATAATACCATAATCAATTCATTCATCCACAATCTCATTATAATAATTTTATAATCACATCATATCACCATCCATAAAATTAATATCACATAAACATGCCATTATAATCATCATGATCATCATTATCAAATTAGCATCCATATAAAGATTGTTATACTAAAATAAAACATATGTAATATATATATATATATATATATATATATATATATATATATATATATATATATATATATATATATATATATATATATATATATATATATATATATATATATATATATATATTATGTATGTATGTATATAATGTATATCAAGAATCAATAGTACATAATCAATATCATACAATCACTAAGATAGTGGTACGTCCATAAAAATTGGTTTGAAGAATGTGGTAGTGTGGCTCATGATAGATATTTGGCATCTAAGGTTGCTCCTTTTCCTTATGGTGACAACATCATCACTCAACACTATGAATGATGAATGACTATCCATGAGTGTGTGTGTTTATTTGCTTGAGTGTGACTCAATGACAAAAATCATTAGTCAATAGGAACTACAATGTAAAGCCAACCACTAGCCTATACCATCAAGTCCTTCCATAGTTGTTCTACATATGACTGCACTTATGCTGGATCTATTATGTGTTATTGCAATATCATAGTCATCTAGTCTAGAAGTGCCTAAACCAGCTAGTTGTCACTACCTCTAGCTAGAGTCATGGCCTTTACCATGATTTTGTATTTTTACAGATTCATAATAATGATAGTTGACTACATCACTAATGTTTATTGCACTAGGTGATCCCTCTTATAAGTGTGCATCAACCTATGCCCTAGCTGCATTCCTTTCCTGGGTTAAGTCGATTGCTACTTCATATAAGCTAGCTATATATCTAGCTAGTGCATCATGCTTTACCTCCAGTGCTACTAGCGATGAATGGCTCAATAGAGCGTCTCTTATGATAACTATTGTCAAATACCCTATCCCCTATAGTGTGACTATCACTACTATTTCTCTTCTCCTCCTCTCCTACTATTTCTTCCACTATATGAGTGATAGTTCTACCCATTTAGCTCCTTGTGTTGTCTACCTTACCCATATATATTGGTCAACTTCTAGCCATGCCATATTATTATTTTTGTTAGATAAGATACTATAGCATTAATACCGGGTTTTACAGGTTGACCCAGAATCTTTTACAAAAATCAGCCCAGGGCTATTGATGAACATGGTAGCTAGCCATGCTATATTCACCCTCTATGATCAAAAGGTTTTGTATGATCCCCAATAGTTGTCAATGACCATTGGATCATCCATGTTAGAATTGGGGGTCATAGGATCATCTACATATGGATCTAGAGAAGAATCTAAATCTAGTGTTTCCTTGAATCCTTGCATCTATGTGGTCCTATTATATGATACCACATTAGGTGGGACATCCTACCTTAGACCAAACTAGTAGACCACACTCTCATAGTGGAACAACTTGTGCTCACCATATGGTCTAACCAACCATCTCCACCTCTTGATCCTAGATAGTTGATATGCATCCTTTGACTATCCTAGGTGTCTACTCCATGGTTGTTGGGTAATATCTTGGTGATGTAGATCTTGTTCCTTATTATAACTCCTTAGTGGAGGAATTATTTCAAACCTCAAACTTATGTACCCATTGGTAGGCTCAAGGTATGTCAAAATCATCTATATCCTATAAATCCTAGTGGCCATATAATTGTGATATGCTCCTAGGTCCACACCTAAGGCAGTGTGTAGCATTCCAAGTCATTACTACTCTTATAGGCAACAATATGTAGTGAATAATAAAATCAAACCAAAATGATGGCCCCCAAGCAAAAATTATCCATGACTCTAGCATATTAGCCATGATCTCTCCTAGTTACTAGTGAAAAATCCTTTCACTGGTGTTGACAAGTAGAGAATTTGACACTAATGCTATCAATAAAGCTACCTATATATCTAGTAGTCCTTAGCCTTATGCAACATTGATGTTAATGTTAAATATAACTAATGGGGACTTGGCATATTATATCATCCTTATGAGGTTCTGCTAGTGGCATTGTATTAGTTATATTATGGTATCCTTGATGAATACTATAAATATATGCCAAACATCATCCAATGTGACTTTGACCTCCTCAAAAGGTAAATAGAATGTATAAATTTTAAAATACCATACCTCCACTAAATCTATTAATGGGCCTCTATCAAAATATTTAGGTATTAGGGGTATGTGGCAAAGCCCTACTATAATAAAGAGAGCATGCTTCTAAAAGTCTAGTAGTGCAAGGATAATATCAAGAGCATGTGGTCGCATCTCTTGATAGTCCAATGTCTACAATATAACTTGCCTAAATAAACAACAATCATTAATATCATTTTAAAAAACATCTTAAAATATTAATTTTTTATCTTAAAACCAAGCCTAGTAAAAATGCTATTACTCGACAAAACCACAATCATGGTGAAAGTGCCATTATTTTATAAAAATTATATAGACACAAAAGCACCACACTACACAAAAGTGTTGCACAATAGCACTAATACAAGAAAAAGTATTGTGCAATTACACCATTATTGTGCAAAAGTACTTCCCTTTCTTATTTGTACATTTTTGGAGGCAAAAATATAGAACTAGGACAAGTTTTGAGTTACATACTTAAGGCTAGTTTGCTCCTTAACTATTGATGGTCATAACTAGTTGTTGCAATATACTAATCTTTCCAACTACAATATCAAATATAGGGGTGTGATTTTATGTCCACAACTCTCCTCATGCAATTGTGAATAGTGAAAATTATTTTGATCCCCTATCCATATTTACTCCTCGTAGGTAGAATTTTATTTCTAAATCATCATTTTTCATCAAATCCATTATGTGTATTGTAGTGAGGTCAAGTTTCCTTAAACCTATTTTTTTCTCAAAAGTTCAATGGGCCATATACTAGGCATAAATCATGTAATGTTTTCATAAAATATAAGTTTTGCATCATCCATAGTCAATCATCTTAAATCTTGAATCTAAATCATCATTAAGTCTATCTATCTTATAATTGGGGCACACAAGCTAGTTTTTGACACATTTATTATTTGATGGTGCATCAAAAAGGGGAAAATATAGAGACACAATTTTGAGCACATCATTAGTTATACAAACATGACAACAACTACCTCATAAAATATGACAAACATCATGATCAAGCAAGTAAGCTAAAATCTCATCAAAGGGGTATTTAGTAAATAAAAGTATTTATCTTAAGGCAATAACACTAGTAGTGCTTATGATTAAGGGACAATAATTTGGCCAAAACATAAAATTAATTTTTCTTTTTTCCAATTGACTTGCCAATGGTCACATTTGGCATTAGCACTAGTTGTACTTTTGACTCTAGTGCTAATTTTTGATCACAAATAAAAAATAAAATAGGTAATTGAATGACATCAACTACCTATCAGCAATGGAATCTTGTCCTATGAATATCATCAAATACCCTTCCAATTACCAATCACTTATCCTGACTAGAAATCATACATGTTAATTGGCCTACAATTGTTAATTCCATCAACCAAACTTTCAATCAAATCCATGACTACTGATCCTATCATAATGTTACCAATAAAACTCCAAATCAATTATCCATGCATTTCAAACTTGGTGACAAATATTCTAGTGTTTCCTAACATGTCCTATCTTCTCCATATTGTATTTAAAAAAATTTACAAGGTGCTATACTTCTATAAAGCCAACCCTTGGGGCATCATCAAGGAATTATTAGATGTTCTAAAGAAACTATGCCAAAATATTTCTCAAATTGAAGTTTGAATACACTAAACAAAATTTTCCAAAATCTCCATAGAGCATATGTCTAAAGATCCTAACAAAGATCTTCCAAATTTTCCATCAAGGAAACCTCAATAAATTTTTGCAAGAATTTGTATGAGAATTCTGATAGGATCTCTTCCACCTAAAGTCATCTTGAGGGTTTCCATGGTTGCATATATATGGGCATAATAGTAGCTAGTTCTTCGTATTTTAGCTTTGGATTTTTGATCTAAACCCATTGCTTATCATCATTATTTCCTTTTACCTAATTTATTTTATTCTTATCTTGATCACTAAACAAGAAATATTTTATCAATATATCCTTTGCCTTAATATTCATCATTCCACCATTATTTTTATACTATATTTGAATATTTTCATTTACATTAGTTAGGGTTCTCCATTGTTATTTTCAATTATAGGCTCATAAATCAAGAAATATAATTTATTTTATTTATAGAAAAAGCATATCTTCCAAATAATGTTATTGATAGCAAAATTTATGCTATCACTAGTGCCAAATTCTATAGCACTATATTTATAAAGAGAGCACTAAATACTAACTTTGTGGGTGGTGGAGTGTAATAATCCTCCTTGGTAGAACTCTTTATTGACAATGAACTATGTACTAGTGTGAATGTTTAATTGTATAGCTTCATTTAATAATGTCTATATGATGTAATGATTGCATTCTTTTGAGATTGGAATATGGTACTACTAATCTACTTGTAAGTGTAGGAATCAGTGCTCTCTATGGTGGGAACATATGGGTAAACCAACTACAATGAGTTAGGAAATGATGGTGATGACTTTTCATCAACAACCTTGGGTAATAAAATACCCTTCAAGTAGATGCATTTACATTTTTTTTATTTTGATATTCACACCATTGGACTGGGAAGTTGCTTGTGCAATGAGTCTGCTCAATAGGTTGGTGATAGCACTAGAATATATTAAAGGAGACCACCTACTTAAGGATAAAATGATGGTGTGTAATATTATTGGTGTGAATCTATGTTTTTTGTGGTGTGCATAGATTTTTTTTATTTGTGGAAAACATCCCTAAAGGGATGCCACTTTAGGGTAAGACCCAAGGAGGCAGGGGTATCCGTTCTGTAAAAATCATCCAGGACTCGAACCTGGCCCACCATATTTGACATACTCAAGGAGCAAAAAAATACACAAAAATATTTAAAAAATAAAAATAAATAACAATAAAAATAATAAAATAAAATAAAAATCATGCTCCTTGCATGTGTCAAAAACAAAAGCATAGCCAAACACACACACAATAAGATAAAGAAAAAAACCACAACATGAACCACATAGAAAAAAAAAAGAACATAACAAAACACAAACATGACAAAAACAACATAACACTACAAAGACATAACAAAAAAAAAATCATGAAAAATAAACACAACCAAAACCTAAAATATTAAAAATAAAAAATAAAAAATAAAAACAACCAATCAATAGACAATAAATGAAAACAAAAAACATATAAAACACTCACACATAAAAACACGAGTTAACACAAACATACAAAAACACAAGAACAAGAACAAGAACAACCAAAACACAAGAACAATAACAAAAAACATAAAAAAAAAAACACAAGAAAAACAAAAAAACACAAAGAACACAAAAAAAAAAAAAAAAACAAAAGAACACACACACCATAAAAAAACTAAAAAAAAAAAAGAAAAAAGAAAAAAGAAAAAAATTGAACATAACAATGACCTTTCTAGACCAGAAGACTTATAAGGCAAGAATCAATAGAGGAAACAAAAGAAAGAATAGTTTGATCTAGGGAACTAAAATAACCTTATCAAACCAAATAGAAGCAAAAATAAAGCAAGAAGAAACTAGGTACCTTCAGAACTGGAGCCATCCAAAGAAATGATAGAAAAAAGAGCTTTCCTTATTTGCGAAGCCCACCATATAGGAGGGTGGCCATAACAAGTAATATCACCTTTGTCCAAAGCCTAATTAGCTAAAGCATAAACACTCTTGTTTTGATCTATGACCACATGATTGTAATCAACTTTCAAAAATCCCATCTGGATTAATTGAATCTTCTCAATAATTCTTTTTATTCTCCAATCAACCTTATGATTCTTAGAAGGAGTCTTCAAAATATTAATCATGAGTTGAGATTCAGACTCAACTAACACCTTTTCCCATCCAACCTTAGTAGCCTCTTGAAGGCCTTTGAGGATACCATACCCCTTAGCAAGGTTATTGGAAAGAATACCCAAATTATTAGCAAAAGTAAAAACCAGGGAGCCATCTGAAAGTCTACCAATTCCTCCTACACTGGATTTTCCAGGGTTCCCTCTAGAGGTTCCATAAGTATTGACTTTTCCAAAATACTTAGGAGGAGGTTGCCAATTTCTTGTCCTATCCATATTACAAATACTCACATTCCCTTTAAGATGGTTGCCCTTAGAATATTTAATCTTCAATCTGTGCATCACTTTATCCCATCTTTGGTGGGATTTTTAGGGCTGATTAAGGAGTTGATGGACTGATTCAAATAAGTTGGCTATGGTATTTTGACAAATTTAGTGAATATCCTTCCTATCTTGATTAAATTTCGATTGTTCATTTCATTCCAGATATTCTAAAGAAGAATGGTAGAACCCATCCAAACTAACTGCCTAATAAAATGATCAACACCCTCTTGTTTAGGCCAATCCTTCCAAAGCTATTCAAAAGTAAAAAAATTGGACCACTGTAAGCCAAGTAAAGTGGCAATTCTTCTCCATAGCTTAGAGGCTAAAGTAAACTCAATAAAAATATGGCTGAGAGTTTCTACATTCTCTTCACACATTTCACATCTAAAAGGGCCATGAAAACCATGCTTCATAATTTGCTCACCAGTACGCACCCTACGATGCAATAAAATCCAAGTAAAGAACCTCACCTTAGGCCAGAGCTTTTGAGCCCACAACTGAGAAAATATGTTAGAAGAATGGTTTAGATTATTATGGAATAATATCAAATAATCTTGATCAACTGAATACTCATCCTTAGTAGTGTTGTTCCAACCAAAATAATATTTTTCATGGGACCAAGAGAGATATCTCATATGAAGGATGCCTTTGATATCTTGTCTTTGCATTTTTGGGATTTGAATAGGCCAGTACTCAACAAGGATCCAATATCTACCAACCTTTGAATTACCAATATGGTACTGATAGAAATTAGCCACCTTTATCCAATTAGCTTGATGAAGCTCCTCCATCCAAGACCTCCAATCGGGAAACTGAGTTATCAAAGGCTTATGACCATCCCAAGAATCTATCCAAAAATTTACCTGTTGACCATTATGAATGATCCAAAATAAAATTTTCTTTATCAAATCCTCACCAGTCTTAAGAACCGCTAAAATGGGAGAACCTTTGGTAGGAATTTGATAGTAAACAAGGTCTTCAGGACTTTTGTTCTCAGCATATTTAGCATGGGAGCATTGGGGTTATGCAAAATCCTCCAATATAATTTACCAGCTAAAGCTTTGTTGTTATTAATAGAAGACTAGAATACTAACCCCCCTTCATTCTTAGGAAGACATAAAGTGTCCCATTTCACCAAGGCCCATTTTGTTTTCTCCTTAGTACCACTCCAAAGGAATCGATGACTGATTTGATCCAGTTCTCGAAGAATAGCCTTTGGGATATTCAACATGAAAGATACATAAATAGGAATATCTTGAAGGACTGATTTTACCAAGGTGATTCTACCCCTAGAAGAAAGCCACCTGTTGGTCCACTTTCCAATTTTCTTCTTGAATTTTTCCAACAACCAATTCTAATCTTTATTTTTTTGCCTTTGAATATTGATGGGAATACCTAAATAAGTGATTGAAAGGGAGGTCTTCTTATATATTAATTTATAAAAGACCATGGATTCTTTTATGGAAGATCAGTGAAAGAAAATAACTTTAGATTTATCTTCATTTATCAAATGCCTAGTAGCCTTAGAAAAACAACTAATGATTTGCTTAATATTAGAAGCTTCCTTAACTGTAGCTTTACCTAAAAGAGTAGATTCATCCACAAATTGAATATGAGAGATAGGTCTAGCTCCATGAGCAATGGTAACTCCCTCAAGGGTTTTTTTCCATATTTTTGGTTATAGTCCTACCCAAGCATTCAACAAGAATGATGAATAAATAAGGGGATAGTAGGTCATCTTTTCTAATACCTCTAGAAGCTGGGAATGACTGAGAAGGCCTGCCATTGATAAGAACTAAGTAAGAAATTGAAGAGATACATCCCATAATCCAATCCATCCAATCCTTAGAGAAGTGTGCATAGATTTTTTGTTGGTCAAGAACTATCAAGTATTAAGTAAATGGTGGCTTTAATACTTTAGACTAGTAAAGTATTAATTTGGTGACATTAATATTTTGGAAAAAGAAAATAATAATAATGTCTATACCAAAAGCTAATATTAGTAATTGAAATTATTAAGTGAATTCTTGGAAATGCTTTTATGATGCAGGAGCATCCGACGGCATTAGAACAACCTCGCAAAAGTATTGAAAAGCAGGGGAGAAGTTTAAGTTTAGTAAAGCAAGATTTACTTTCTCTAAGGCAAAAGTTGGGGGGGGTCACGAAAGGCTGCGGCCAAGCAGGAGCTATTTTTGTCGCAATATTGCGACGTCGTGATATCACGACGAATTCGAGGCTGAAGGCGGGGTGGGGAGCCATGAAATCGTGACATGTCATGAAATCGCTGCTCCCAAAGGTGGACTAGTGCTTAAGGCGTGGGGGGTCGCGATACCGCGACATGTCGCGATATCGCGACCAATAGAAGGTTGCCACGTGGTTTCAGGATTCGGCGCCAAAAGGAAGATAATCCGAATTGGACACGGGGCTGTGTGTGTAAAAGCGACGCGACCGATTGAAGACAAAGGCCGAAAGTAGACATGCGGGCAGCCACGTGTTCTAAAATAAAGTTGACAGCCGCGTGCATTAAACGGGGATAACCACCTTATGGAAGTATTCTGACAAAACAGCTATTGCAGGGCATGGTCAGTATGGGTTGAGGCAGCAGTACAGAATCACAGTCAGAACTAGACGGTGGCTGCAGGTCAAAGAAGGCCATTAATGCAAGCTTCTTAAGCAGATCGGGCAGTTGCCCATTTATGGCAGACAAAATTTGAAAACTCGGCCGAGGGGGAAAATCAAATTTGAAATTTGTTAGGTGGGGGGGCATTTATTGCTAGAGGGTCGAGGCCTCGATAAAAACTCATTTTAATGTTTTATTTTGGGGGATGGTGGAACTGGAAGATTGGGGGGGAACAGAGAGTGTGCTGTATACCAGACAAGCTCTTCCATTGTAAAGCCTGTGGGCTGTTTTGATGCATGTAAATATTTTCAGCAGATTTTAATGAGAAGGTCGAATTTGTGAAGGTGTTGGATTCTCCGGTCCCCGTAATTTTATTATTGCTTTCCCTTTAAGGTTTAAATTTAAATTAAATGACTTGCAATTCAAAATTAAGTCTTCTTTTGTCTTTTGTGCTTGGGTGACACATTTATTGGCATAAAGGTGGTGTTAAAGGTAATGTCTTCTTGTGCTTGAGAAATACCATATCCTTCATGCAAAGAGAGTACCTTATTATTTTTGAAAAGGGAGTGGAATGCATGAAGGTGGGGGAAATTTTTGGCTTTGGGAAGAAAGACGAAGGATCGAAGGCAGAGGAGGAGTAATTAGGTAATGCGACATAAAACCAAGGGATGTTGGATAGATCAATTTTGTTCAGGTGCTTTCTTTAATGTAGGCTATTGTATGCTATGCTTGGCTTAATCGTCCCTCAAGTGGAAATTATTTGTGCATTATTGTTATTTTATTTAGTATTCTCTTGTGCTATCGAGTTTAACTTGCATGGTGCTTGGAGGACATTATGAGTGTTGCTTTCATTTTTTATCCCCTTCTATGTTGAGCTTAACATTGTATGGCCAGTGGCATGCATTGTTTTTCTAATGTTTTTCATAGTTTTTGGGTAGTGGTTATCTACCCTTCATTCTATCTATTACTCATTGTTGTCTCATTAGATAGCTTTGTCTCAATTGAGTGCCTCCATTTTAACTTAACCTATGTGAAGTCTTGAGTTTTAATTCTAAAAACTTTGCTTCCAACTATAGGATATTGGCTTGAGTTACATCGATCCATCTAACCTATGTTTGAGTGTTGGCTTGCGTTCAACCTATAGAGGTACATTTTTTTGGCTGGGTAGTGTTGGCACCATAGCTTAGTCAAGTTAAGTCTTTTAGTTTGAGGCTTTTAATTTAATCATTTATAAGGTTTGTGGAATATTCTTTGGTTTGAAAATTTTAGTATTATGTTCTCATTTAGGTATTTGCTTTATTATGGAATATAGCTTTAAGAAAATATGGACCTTTCTTTGATTGTTTATGCTAAGGAAAATGTGGCCTTAAAGTGGTAGCTAATTATTTTTTTATGCTTTAGTTCCACTGTAGTCTTGAAAAGAAATATGAGAACCTTTGCTTAGTAAAGAAAATGTTGTTAAATGCAATTTGAAAGTTGAATTTATAAAGGTTTTCTTTAAGTTTTATGCTTGGATTTTAGAAGTGAATATTCTCTTCTATAAGTTGTTTTATTGTATGTTGGTTTTGAAAGAGAAACTATATAATGATTCTTGAGACTTTTGTGAGTTAAGGGATCATTATAAAGAGAAGTATGAGATTCTCTTTTATAAGATGGATTTTTGTATGATGGTTTTGAAAGAGAAACTATATAATGATTCTTGAGACTTTTGTGAGTTAAGGGATCATTATAAAGAGAAGTATGAGATTCTCTTCATGTTGGCTTGTTTTCATTATGTTTTTATGCATGGTTGTTTGCATAAATAGAAAATGGCATGTTTTAAGTTGCATTGCATTTAGAGCTATTTTGATCCCCAAGTATTTCTCATGAGTCATGGGTGGATTCCCTATCATAAAGAAGCTTGTAGATTTATGGATAGCTTGAATATCCTTGGTGGATGGCTTCATAGTACTTTGAATGTATAGATGTTGTGGAAAAACAAAGGCTATGTAAAATAATGTTTTGTTCAATGAGTTTTGTAAACTTGATTATTGTACAAACTAAAATATTATGTTGCTTTAATGATATCTGGGGGTTTGTACATTAAAGTGATTTTAGAGATCTTTTATCTGGATAGTTAGTATTGATTTCTATCAATGGGAATAATGAATATTTATGTTAGATACTTAGTTTATTATGCTGTAGCATTTATGTTAAAATAAATGTATGTTTATGTTAAATACTTGGTTTATTATGTTATAGCATTTATGTTATAGAGAGTGCATATTTTGAAGCTTATGTCAAGCATTTGAGTTAAGAGGCATCCTTGTTTATCTATTATAGTATTTTGGATTAATGGATTATGACTTGATTTAAAATACTTTTGATATGATGCGATGTATGTTGCTTTACTTTAGAATTATGTTTTAAAGTGCAAGAATTATTTAAGATAATATTATATTGGGGTGGTTAGAATTATCTTGTGGACTTGAGTCAAATAAATTAAAGCCAATCCTACGAGGAGTTGTGTGAATGCAATACCTAGGTAGCCATGATCCTAGAAGGAGTTGTGAGAATGTAATAGCTAGGGACTCATGAACCTGGAAGAAGTTGTGTGAATACAATAGCCAAGTTTCTTGTGAATTAATTATACCTTGAACAAGAAGGCTCAGGTGTACTCCAACTAAAAGTTGTGGAACCATTCATAAGATAGTAGTGGTGATCCCTTGAACGTGTAGGATCGAGTGATATCATTTCCAGTGAAGTGGTAACGACCTTAATTAGCCCACTAAGGCATGGTAACTAAGCACCAAGGCTCTATGCTTGATTAACCTACCTGGATGGATCTAGAGTAAGGTTAGGGAATAGGCATCCCCTTTAAGTGTTATGGGCCTTAAAGGATAATCCCTACATCGTGGTCACATTATCTTATGCTGGTGAGGGTATCGTAAAGGTGGGGGGACCACTTTTGGTATCCTTCTAAACATGTAGGTTTAGTAAGGTGAACCCAAAAAACCATGAGAGTTGGCCACTCTTGTCCATTGAGTGTCATCTACAGTAACTTATAACTCAAATGTGGTGAAGCCTTGTATGTTGGAAAGATAAAAGAAGGGTTCCCCTCTTGTGAACCTTTGTTTGTAATCATTCTTTAATTTATTTTTGGATTGGTAGTTTTGGATTATTACATGGAGAGTCTCCTCCTACATATCGGATAGAAGTGGACTAAGTTTTCTAGTCCTTGGTTAGGAAGATGAGGATTCATGTTGTTCGATGGATTTGGTTCCCTTTCTTAACCCATTTGTTATTTTTCTACAATGTTTTCTTAGTTTTTGTTTGTTAACTTTCCCATAACTTTGAAATAAGGATATAGGTACAACTAAGGGACATGTTTACATGTATCCTCCAAAGTGAGTGTCCTAAAAATCAATGGTGCCAAGATATCTACTTTAAGTGGTGGTCATGGTCATTGATTGATTTTTAGGATTTTTGATGTACAATCATGTGTTTTTAATTATACCAATATTTTCTTCTATGAGGATGGCATTCCTCAATTCTCTTGGACTAGAGATCCATGTTTGTACATTACACGCAAAATAGATGATAATTTCATCAATGGGTTTTAGTTGATAATTATTTTAGAATAAATTTATGTAGCCTAAAATTTATTAGTCACTTTGGTCTATCCAAGAATGATCTAGAGAAATTTGACCTTGTGATTTGAACCTTTATGAATGGAGAACACGAGACTAGCGGTATGAGAGTCTTCCCTCTCAGAGTAGGGCCTTTAACCCTCAAAAATTTATTCTATGTTATGCATTTTTATCTATCCTATAACATCCTCTTGGGAAGGACTTGGATCTATGAAATGTAGGCCATCCCATCCACTTTGAATCAATGTATCAAGTATGAGTATAAAGGAAAAACCTACAATATTCCTACTAACATTAATTCCTTCAAGTATTGTAAGGTGATTGAGGTCTAAAATTAAAAAAAAATTCTTTGTACACATCTTACCAATTCTTCTAATCTCTCAAACCCATCCATTGATCATTCAACTCCCTAGTATTCCATGATTTATGCAATTAAGTCACTTCATATACAAATGAATCTAAAAAAAACCCAAATCAAAGTAGTATAAAATATATGGTCACTAATAGAAATCAAGATTTAAATAATAATAAAACCTTTATAGGCCTAGCCAATATCCCTCCTTCCACATGAACATTAGGTTTACCTTCTAGTAGTAGAGGAAAATAGTGTGGATATCATGCATTTTTTTTATTCCTATGGAAATCACCAATAATGATAGAGTGAATTATAGTAATCATTATCCTACTAAATAAGATATCAAGAACCCTTACAAACTAAATTTTGAATGGGATATTGTGGGATAGGATATATCCCGAGTTGTAATGAGTCTTACTCTAATTCTTCTTCTAATGAAGAAGGAAAATTCAATGATAAGAATAATTTTAATAGAGAATATCTAGCCAACATAATTTCTTAAATGGTATGGACTAAAATGATGATGATGATTGTGAGTCATCATATATTATATATCCTAATGTTCATCAATTCATCCTACATGTCAAAATAAATTGTTTAACGTAAGAGTATATTAAACTAATCATTGCTAGAACACTTATGATAAAAAAGACATAATGTTATCTTAATATCAATATTTAACCAATATACCAAAATTATCTTGATAAAAATTAATTTTATTTGTGTTTCTCTTACCCCCAAATTACCAACATACATAAAATTCAAGAAACAATCACTCATTGATAGACCCTATTGATTTAGAAAACTTAAGAGTCCTTCTAGCCCCTCCTCAATTAGAAGACAAGTCTCATATTTTGATTGATAAAACCATAGATTCAATGTTGAGATACCAGATGATCTCAAAATCCTTAAGTTAGGGAAAGTTTTGACCATGGAAGAATATGAGGAATATTATAAGTTTTTAAAGGAACTGAAGGATAATTTTACTTGGTCCTATGCTGATATGCATGGTATAGATACATATTTTTTTTTCAACATTTGGTTGTCACTGATAGATTTTTAAGCCTTATGCTACCACAAAATATCATATATTAACTCAAAAATATCATACAGGTCCCAAATATAAAATAGCCACAATAAAGATCAAGATAAATTTAAATAACGAGATACAACTAAATACTCACAATAAACAATATAACTTTCTTATTTATTGAAAATATTAGTCAAGAGAAAAGAAAAAAATATGGAGCTTTATCTCCATGATATAGTTTTACAAAATGAATTTTTATATTCTTGATTGTTCCCTTCCATATGACCTTTGAAATCTTAACTTTACACTTGCATAGAAGACTCTTAGCATTCTTTCATGATACATGCACATATCCTAATTTATAAAATAATGTAATATCATCTACAATCCCCCCTTATTAAATTATTTCATATTTTATGCTAGACATAGTAGATGTAACACCCCAAAAACTCAACCCAAGAATTTAGATTTATTTTTTTTCAAGCAAGGTTTTCAAAAGTCCCAATGTTTTTCTTTTTAGCATTCAAGTCTTAACCACCTTTGAGTTCAACGTTGCTATAGACAACACTCAGTGGATATGAATGGCCAACATCCTATAGTATCTAGGGTTCATATTATGAAACCTACTTATTTGTAAGGATACCAAAGTGGTCCTCCCACCTTTCCTATACCATCAACAACATAGGATAATCTAACAACAACGTAGAGATTATCCTTCAATGCCCATAACACTTAAAGAGGGATGCTTATTCCATAACCTTAACCTAAGTCCATATAGGTAAGTTAATTAGGCATAAATCCTTGGTTATTAGTTACTAGACCTCCACGGTATAACTAAGATCATTACCTTTCTCAAAGGGCAATGATCATGGTCACCTGAACCTACATGTTTGAGGAACCACCAATGCTTTCTTGTGAATGATTTTTTCTAACTCCATGGTTACCAAAAAACCCAATCCTCACCATTAAAGGTGCATAAAATGACAAGATATATAGCTATTGCATCATTGCAATTCCTTTCATATTTGTGAATACCTAGCTATTGCATTCTTGCAACTACTTCTAGGTCTCACTTCTACCTAGTTATTGCAAATCTGCAACTCATCCTAGGATTGGGTAAATTATTTGACACAAGTTCTAAAGGATGATCTAGATTTATCCAAGAACCCCTTTTAACCCATGATCAACATAATAAAAATATAAATCTCTCAAATGCTTCAATTTATGATTATGCTATAGTTCTATCTTAAATATGGAAAAATAGATTGAAACATTACAACATAAAAGTTTCAACATCAAGTTATCAATTCCAAGGTTAATTTACTTTTTAAAAGAGAACTTATCAAAGAACACAACTATGCATTCATATAAGCTTCTCAAAAATTTCTCTAAAATAACACATAAAATTTCCATTTGAACATAGATCACAAGATCATTTGTCTATTACAAATAGTACAACACTTTGACATGATCACTATCATATTACATCACTTTATTTACCTTATTGTTTCAAAACAACTATCCCATTTTACAAAAATTATCATTTTCTAACAACATTAGAGGTTTCCATTTAAACCATACTAAGCAAATGCTCATTTACATATCCACTTTTCATTCCAAAGTACATCAATGTGATTTCTCCTAAGTGATATTTGTACCATCTTTCCATGATCCTCCTCATGTGAGGAATAACCCCTGATCTTGAGGGACATTTAAGGATCAATACAACTCAACATGCAATGCAACTAATATACACTATGTATTGCAAGCATCCATACACAATACAAATAATAAAATAAATTGATAAGAGAATCCCATACTTCTCTCTATAATGGTTTCCCTACCTACTCAAGTCTCAGGAAACCATTATAATTATTTTCTATAAACCTTCCCAAATTACAAGCAACAAGCAGAAGAATATTCTCTACTAGCTATTCCATAGCAAAACATTATCCATAGTAAAACCAACTTTTCACTACTAACACACACACACACACACACACACATATATATCAAGTAAACATCAACTTAAAAAATGGTAACTTAATCAAAATTTTCTTTATTTTTGGAGTTCCAAAATTTAATTTCTTTTATTCTAAATACCAAAAAGAACACTCCTTACTATTCTAAGGTAATTCCCAAAGAAAATCTTCTTTCCCTAAAACAATCTACATTTTTATTTAGAGCATTCAAACTTACTCAATCCATTTACTCATTACATCCATGCCTACGTCCTCCATAAACTTTAGATATTCATATCCACATAACTCATTACAAAATTAATTTATGATTTATGTGTTCCATTTCTTAATATGCCCATGCCTATGTATTATAAATGCATATTTCATTTATAACGATGTATTCATTGTTTATTTCATTCAGGACAATAAATTAATGACTAGATTAAAGGTATTCATGGCTCTATAGATAAATCCAAAAAAGCCTCAACAACTTCCATGCATATCTCTCAAAAAAACCCAAAATGCAAAGGTTGACTCAACTTAAAAACACAAGCAATAATACCAAACTAGAACTTAGAAAAAATAATATAAAGTTCTCGGGTGATTGGGAAGATCCTGTACATGGCTAAAAATAAAGTCAAATAAATGTATGCACACCTAATTGGTTATACTAACCTACAACCCGATGTAAGGTCTCAAGGAGCTAAAAGAACCTACTAGAAGGTGCAAGAAATAATTTTCATGAATATAAATAACCTCCCACACTCGAGAGTGCTCTAAAAGCTTATTTAAAGATGATATTACCTTACTATAGAAAGCAACACATTAGGCATACCAAAAAGACAAGAGGCTATGTCTACATCAATAAATATGGATGCAAGCTAGGACAATCTCACCAAGAATTCACAATAATTTTTTTTTTAAAAGGACTCAATAATCAAGGGAGGGAAGCTAAAAACAAAACCAACATTAACTAAAGAGCAAGGTAAAATAACGTATAAGACAATGAATTTCAACAATGGAAAACCTTCAACATCAAAGGAACTTACCTTACTACACTTGCTTTAGATAATTCCTCTGACAAGCATGCCTCCCTTTAGCTCTCGGTTCCTCCTTTCTACCTCTAAAAGGTTACCTAAAACTCATCCAAGGCTCCCTATAAATACCTTGGGGTAGTTTTCTATAAGAACCTAATGTTCTTCCCATGAGCTTCATTTGAGCTAGAGACCTTCATCTCGTAACGTTCTCTTTAGAACATTACCATTAATGAAATATTTTATGAGGAATACTAATGCATGGATTCTTATTATTAATTTTCTTAAATACTTTTTCACACCTATAAAGAAATATCCCTTAATGTTTTAACATTAGAAAAAACAATACAATAATTGAAGCATCCTTATGAATTAATTTAATAATTCACTTTATTAGTTTCAATTGCTAATATTAATTATTAGCATTGATCCTAATATTCACAAGCATTAATGTTACCAACAATTAATACTTTAGTAGTTCTCATCCATAAATATATGCATACCACACACAAGCATATATGTCATTCATACCAACAATATTACACACCATTGTTTTATCCTTAAGTAGGTGGTCCATTTTAAGATAGTCTATTGCTATCACCAACCTATTAAAGAGACTCATTGCACAAGCAAATTATTGACCCAATGGTGTGAACATGAAATAAGCATAATGCAATGCATCTATATGAAGGGTATTTTGTTACCTTGAGTTGTCAATGAGCAAGTCATCACCATCATTTCCCAAAATTTCTCTCAACTTAGGTGGTTATCCTCATTGATCCACTGGTGAGAGCACCTAGTCCTACAACCACAAATGCATCAATAGTACCATATTCCAAGAGTATAATCAAAGTGTAAATTGTAATTACCCAATTATATTGACATCATAAAATAAAGCTATGCATTAGACATCAACACCAATACATAGTTCATTGTCAATAACGAGTTCTACCAAGGAGGGTTGTTACATAATCCCCCATTGGGCTAAACATAGTCCTATGTGTTTCCTACAAGTGAGTAATTAAATATTTCATTCAAATAAATATGGGAATTGCTTTCTCATTTCTTCAACATCTTACCATGTTGCACAATTTTTATAATACTAATCCCATTAGACCTTATATTGATCTAGGTTTCATTTCCTCAACATCTTGAAACAAAATCCTAGAATCTTTAATGGTATCACCTCAATGGCTAAGGGATATTTTATCTACAATTTAGAAATATTCCAAACATGATTAGGATCAACAACATATTTCCTAAGCAAGGATATGTGGAAAGTATCTTGGAACTTTGATAGGTTGGGAGGCAAGGCAATCCTATAGGCTACATGACTAATCTTATCAATAATCTCAAAGGGATCAATATAACGAGGATCCAACTTAGTTAATTTGATGACACTTTTCATGGGTCTTACCCTTAAGATAAATTTATCCCCCATAGAGAATTATCTTGGTGATATTTTTAGATCAACATCTCTTTTGTTGATCAGTCACTTTCTTAAGCCTAAGTCAAATTACTCTAAGATTTTCCTCCATCTCTCTAATAGTGTTTGGTTTGATCATCAGCCTATCCTTCAAATTATCTTAGGATAGAGGTGTTCTACATTTCTACCATATAAGGCTTCAAATGGGGCCATTCCCAATGATGCATGGTAACTATTATTATATGCAAAACAAAAATTCCTCCCATTTGGACTTTTGATCCATGTAGTACATGTAGAGCATATCTTCTAAAAATTTGTTTATCCTCTTTGTTTAACCATGTATTTTTGGATGATATGTAGAACTGATGTCCAGCTTAGTGCCCACTACATGGTAAAGAGCCTACAAAAATTTTTATGTGAATTTGAAATCCTTGTCTAATATGATCACCTCATACAACCCATGTAACTTCAAACTTTCTTTGGCAAACTTATTTCCTACTACTGGTGCATCATCCTTGGTTTTCCTTGGTATGAAATGTGCAACCTTGGTCAACTTATCAACCACTACCAAGATGACATCATGATGGTACCTACCATTTTTGTGTAGGTATATCATGTGGGTACAATTTTCCCATTGGGTGTCGATGCTCTACCTTAACCTTTTGGTACTGTAAACATCTTCCAATGAAAGTAGTGATATCCCATTTCATTCCTTCCCAATAGAAGATATTTTTCATGTTTTTCCTCATTTTGACCCTCTCGAATGTGCAGAATAGGGATAATTATGTTCCTCTTGAATTATCAATATTCTTAGATCACCAGTTTTAGGTATAACTACCCTATCTTTGGAACATATAAGTCCGTATTTTATGTTTAAATCCTCACTTTCTTCAAGGTTCCTTGTAGTTTTATACTATATTTCTATTTAATATGGATCTTGTAATTACATTTTTTAAATTCATCAATTAAGTCAATATGACTTTGGGTTAGCACTACTATGTGCTTTCTTCTACTCAAGGCATTTGCAACCTTATTTTCTTTTCCTTTGATATATCCAATACCAAAGTCATATTCTGCTATAAAATCTATCCATCTTCTTTGTCTTGTATTCAATATAGGTTGGATAAAAATATACCTTAGACTTTGATGGTCTATCCTTAGCTCAAATATTTTTCCCAAAAAATTATGTCTCCATACCTTTAGGGCATGCACAACTACTACCAATTATAGGTTATGCATAACATAGTTTACCTCATGCTTCTTGATTTTTCTAGACTCTTAGGCTATTGTAGCATTTTCGTGGGACAAAACCCCTACCAAACCTTCTAAGGAAGCATTTTTACACATGGTAAAATTTCCAATAGGATATGGTATCTTGATAATTGATGCCATAGTTAATTTATTCTTTAGAGTCTCAAAGGTGGCTTCACACTTATCCATTCATTTAAAATATTTTTCTTTTCTTTGGAGGTTGGTGATTGAATAGATAACCTTAGAATAATATTTCACAAAATAACCCATAATAACCCACGAGTCCCATGAAATTCATGAATTCTATCACATGTGTTGGTGTAGATCAACTTAATATGGCCTCAATTTTTTTTGGATCCACAACAATTCCTTTGACTGAGATGTATACCAAATATTGTAACTGTTATGTACAAAACTCACACTTGGATAAATTTTCATATAACTAGTTTTTTCTCAACACCTCTAACACCAACCTCAAGTGATGATCATGTTCTTCTTTAGTGTAAGAATATGTCAAGATATCATCTAAGAATACCAAAATAAACTAATCTAGGTATGTTGATCAAGTTCATAAAGTTATAGGTGCATTTGTTAGCCCAAATGATAATACTATGAACTTGTATTATCTATACTTTGTCTTAATGACTATCTTATGAGTATCTTCTTTTCAAATACTTAACTTATGATACGCTTGCCTTAGATCTATTTTTGAAAATATGGTAGCATCCTTTAGCTGATCAAGAAGGTTGTCAATCCTTGTCAAATGATACTTATTCCTAATGGTTACCTTATTCAACATCCTATAATCTATGCATAAACTCAAGGAACAATATTTTATTTTTTACAAATAATACCAGAGCACCCCAAGGTGATACACTAGGTTTTATTAGCTCCTTTTCTAGAAAATATTGAAGTTGTACCTTTAGTTCTTGCAACTCAATTTGTGTCAAGGGTGTCCTTGTAACAAGATCATCCCCCAACATTAATTCAATAGTGAAGTCAAATTCCTATTGAGCTGGTAAACTGAGGAGGTCTTTAGGAAATAAATCTCAAAATTCATGTAATATTGGATGTTTCCTAAATATTTCCTCATCCCCCTCTCTAGACTTTCCATTAATCTTGACTACATACGTCATACCACCTATTTTAATGGATTTTTTTAGTTGCATAGTTGATAAAAAATAGGGTTGAAAAGACCCTTTCCTACTTTGAACTCTTACTCTCTTCTTTCCTTGTTGATGTATTCAATCCACTTTTCTTGTAAGTTGATCAAGGCTCCATGAGACTTTAACCAATCTATACCTAGGATAATATCAAAATCATGGATTGGTTCCACATATAAGTGCCATATAGTGGATCCATTGGATAGGGTTATCTTAGCTATAGGTAGACATTGATCCATTGAGTACGTCCATCCAGAACCATACTCAAATTTTGACCCTTAATGCCAAATTCTTGGTATTTCTAGCATATCCCCATTAATACTAGAAGAAATAAAACTATCTGTAGCTCCACTATTTATTAAAACTTTAACATATTTATCAAACAACTTACCATTTAGTAACATCAATGCTTATCCATCCAAATTTTGAATCTCGATGGTGGCATATATTCGATGTGATTTTTCCTCTAATTTTTGACTTAACTCTAATATTTGAGGACACTTTTTGGCATAATGAGGACCCCCACATATATAGCAACCTACCTTGGGTGCCTGAGATCTCTCCTACCTT
This sequence comes from Wollemia nobilis, assembly GCA_028583015.1. Taxonomy (NCBI): domain Eukaryota; kingdom Viridiplantae; phylum Streptophyta; class Pinopsida; order Araucariales; family Araucariaceae; genus Wollemia; species Wollemia nobilis. The sequence continues at coordinate 22,211,000 of JAQPPZ010000521.1, forward strand.
TTCTACTTTATTTATTCTTATTGTGTTGACTCATTTTTCTTTAGTGTATGAGGATTGAAACTATCTTTTTTATAAAATTTCTTCTTATTTTGTCCTTTATTCCCATTGTTCTTACTATTGAACTTTGGGTTTCCTTTGTTTCTCTTGTGTTGTTCATTATCCCATTTCATAAATCCTACACTCTTTTTTTCTTTAGATCCTATCTCTCTATCTTTGTCAACCCTGAGTAGTTGAAGAAAGAATTTTTAGTTTGGAGATTAGTCTCTTCTTGTCTGGCCAAGTCATAAGACTTTTGTAAATTTTTAGGTTTGAGCAAATTAATCACTGTCCTTTTCTTAGGGTCTACCCTTAAAATGAACTTATACCCCTTTAGGCACTCATTGTTCTTGTACTTCGATACATAATTCAAAATTTTCACATATATCTAAAAATACACCTCTATTGATAGTGATCCTTGTTGAAGTGTAGAGAATTCTTCAAACTTCTCTACATAAAACTGATTAGAAATAAATATTTTCTTAAAAGCCCTAATGAATCATCCCACCTGAGTTTCATGGCTTGGATATTTTTTCTTGTATTGAATGTGCCCCATAATTCTAGGGTAGCATCCAAAAGTTGAAGGGTAGCCCACATTTTCTAAGTCTCATAGGAGTAACATTTCATGGAAAATAAGCTTTCTAACTCTTTTAGCCATGACTTGATCACATATCCTCCTTTCCCATTCAATTTGGTTACTTTAACATTCTTAAGATCCCTAGCTAGCTCAACCTCTATCCAGGATTTACCCTCTTGGATGCTTCTAATAGGATTCTCTTCTTGCCTACCCTCTATATTTATAGTACTAAATTTATTATTAATTAGGGTTTCTATTAACTGCTGATGCAACTGTTATTGAAGCAAATTTACAATAGAGGAGATATATTTTACTCTCCCATAAGAACTTATTATTCTGCTAGTGTCCTTATTAGGATTCATTATCCTTTAAAGCCTCTTACTAGGAGTCATTGTTCTTCCAGTTTTCTTGTTGGAGTCCACAATTTGGCTAGAATTTTGTATTGCATTTCCCTCCTATGTAACCATTCTAGTTTTCTTAAACAAACCTTATTTTAAAATAGGTGCCATATCTTATCCACAAAAATAAGTTGGGTAAGTTATAATTTTCCCTCAATTGTACTTATAGTTAGTTAGCTTCATTCTCCTCAAGAGCTAACATAGATTGTTTTTACTTAATTGATAATGATCAAGATCACACTTGCCTTCCCGCAAGGTGCATTTTCCAATAAGAAACTATACCCTCTAGGATTTTTACTCCTAATTTTGACTGGTCCCAATGGTGTGCAATTCTTGTTGTATCCCAGATCATGTTAAGGTCCCTAAAAGAGTAAATATCCATAAATTAGCACATCAAGTCAAGGATCATCATATAAAAACTCCATGGAAGCTTCTAGGCCTATGAACTAGAGCTCTGATACCAACTATAACACCTAAAAAATGCAACCCAATGAAAGAGATTTATTTATTTATTTTCAAGAAAGGTTCTTAAAAGTCCCAATGTTTTTCTTTTTAGCATTCTAGGCTTAACAAAATTTGAGTTCAATGTCACTATAGATGACACTCAATGGGTAGGAGTGGCAAAAATCCCATAGTATCTAGGGTTAACCTTACTAAACCCACTCATTTAGAAGTATACCAAGGTGCCCCCCACATTTCCTATACCCTCATCAACATAGGAAAATTTAACCATAACATAGGTATTATCCTTTAAGGCCTATAACACTTAAAAGGGATACGCCTATTCTCTAATTTTAACCTAAGTCCATCTAGGTAGGTTAATTAGGCATAAATCCTTGGTGCTTAGTTACCACACCTTCTGTAGGCTAACTAAGATCATTACCTTTTTTAAAGGGCAATGATCATGGTCACTTGAACCTACACGTTCAAGGCACCACAATTTTTGTCTTTTGAATGATTTTTACTAACTCCATGGTTACAAAAATACCTAATCCTCATCATTAAAGATGCATCAAATTAGAAGATATATGGGTATTGCATCATCATAATTTCTTCTAGATTTGTGAATACCTAGTTATTGTATTCTTGCAACTCTTAGGTCTCACTTTTACTTAGTTATTGCAACTCTGCAACTCCTCCCAAGATTGCATAAATTCTTTGACATAGGTCCTAAAGGATGATCTAGATTTATCCAAGAACCCCTTTTAACCCATGATCAACACAATAAAAATATAAATCTCTCAAATACTTCAAAATATGATTATGCTATAGTTCTATCTTAAATATGGAAAAATAGATTGAAACATTACAACATAAAAGCTTCAACATCAAATTACCAATTCCAAGGTTAATTTGCTTTTTAAAAGAGAACTTATCAAAGAACACAATCATGCATTCATAAAAGCTTCTCAAAAATTTCCCTTAGAGAACACATAAAATTTCCATTTGAACATAGATCACAAGGTCATTTGTCTATTACAAATAGTACAACACTTTGGAATGATCACTATCATATTAACCTTATTGTTTCAAAAAAACTATCCCATTTTACAAAAAATGTCATTTTATAACAATATTAGAGGTTTCCATTTAAACCATACTAAGCAAATGCTCATTTACATATCCAATTTTCATTCCAAAGTACATCAAAGCCATTTCACCTAAGTGATATTTGCACCATCTTCTTTCCACAATCCTCCTCATGTAAGGAATTACCCCTAATCTTGAGGGACACTTAGGGATCAAGATAGCTCAATATGCAATGCAACTAATATACACTATGTATTTGCAAGCATCCATGCACAATACAAATAATAAAAGCAACTGATGAGAGAATCCCATACTTCTCTCTATAATGGTTTCCCTACCTACTCAAGTCTCAAGAAACCATTATAACTATTTTTTATAAACCTTTCCAAATTACAAGCAACAAGCAGAAGGATCTTCTCTACTATCTATCCCATAGCAAAACATTATCCATAACAATAATAACTTTTCACTACTATAAAGGGAGAAAATAACCCACCATAGATGATCCTTGATATATGCACTAGGATTCGAGGTAACTAGGGGGCTATTATTTCTCTACACTCAAGGGCTTAGGGGATTGAAGGGTTTACCAAGATTTTCTTAAGGACTCGCTCCAGTTTTGGTACGAAAGATTTTATGTGTTTATTGAGCAAGCACCTAAGTTTTATCTTGATTAAGATCTAAACAAGAAAGAATTAAAGAAAAATAATGCAAGCAAAAAAGGATCTATTCCTAGAAATGATTCATTATTTCAATGAGTACTATTTCCTAAATTTTCAAGAAATTAAATATTTTATTTTAATTCAAAGGTACAAGAAAATGGACAAAAATAGCCCAAGAGAATGCACAAAACTAACCTAAATTTAAACTATATGTCTTTCTTCTTTAATTCCTAGGAATGAAACCAAATACCTTCTTTTTCTTGTGATTTAAATCTAGAATAGAAAATGAATAGTAAATGAATATAAAATGAACACAAACACATAAAAAACAACCCAAAATATCTATCAGATCACTTGATCCTATGATTAATCCTAGCCAAATTCATGCCCCACAATGTTCAGCCACAAATCTAAATTTGCACCCAAAAATACTAACCATGAATTTAGTCAGACTTGCAAAACAACTACAAAAAACTTGGAAAATTTGATTAGTGTTTAGGGACCTAGTTAGGACACTATATGATTGAGCTTGGAGGCACAAAAATCAACCCCCATTGATCCTTTTATTTGATATTTTGAAATAAAAGTAATTGTTGAACTTTTGGAGATAAGCAAACAAAAATGCAGCAAGATAAAATGCAAATAGCAGTAGTGTTAGCGAAAAACAAACATGCAAGAGATAGAATGAGAGTTTTGAGAGTAAAATTTTTTTCCCAAGTTCTTGTAACTAAATTTATTCCCTATTATGGGTAGGCACAAATTTAGAAATAGATAAAAAATGGTGAAACCAAGGGTTTTTCCAAATTCATGCCTCGTAAGTGAAGAACACAAGCTTATAATGAGAGGGGGGTGAACAGTATAAGATCACTTTTTACTTTATTTCCAAACCAATATCAATTAATGTCCTTAATTGCAATAACCAAATATAGCAGTGTGCATTAATAACTCAGATAGCAGTAGTAAGCAAGAGCACAAGTCACCAGACACAATTGAGACACAACAATTTATGTGGTTCACCCAATGTGGGCTAATCCACGGAGAAAATATTTTACTAAAACTTTCTTAATCAATATCTTTGTGAATCACTCCTAATTATAATTTTTATGGATCTATGTCCAAAGGATAACTCTTTCCCCTTCTGCTCTGGCTATGTGATCTTCTATAAGACTTTGTCTCTCTGTTGCACTAACTAGTGGACCTCTCTCCACTTGAAGACTCCTCACTCAGATCTTTCTTCAATTGTGCTGGCTACTAGATCTCTATCCACTGAGACTCTATCCTCTGTACTCTATCACCTCCAAAGCTATTTCAATAGGCTCATTAAGAACTTGCTCAATAGGCTCACATAGAACCTGCTTAACAAGCTCACATAGAACCTGTCCAATGTTGAATAACAAGCTCACACAGAACTTGTCCAATGCTAAATAACAAGCTCACACATAACTTGTCCAATGTTGCTCCAACAAGCTCACTAAGAACTTGTCCAAATATGCTCTAGCAAGCTCACCAATAACTTGCCCAAATATTTTCTAGCAAGCTCCAATAACTTGCCCAAAAATGTTCACAAATATGTCCCAACACTATCCTCAAATTTTTCCCAACACTATCCTCAAATATGTCCCAAAGTTGTCCTCAAATCTGTCCCAAAGACCTTCTCAAAGGCTCAATCAATCATGCTCAAGTAGTACTCAAAATGAACTCAACAATGAATGGCAATCTCAACTCAAATCCACTTCATAGAAGCATAAAGATAATTGTTAGAGACTCAATATGTTCTAATCTCACTCTCAACCCAAATCAATCTCAACTCAACTCATAGAAGCATAAAGATAATTGTTAGAGACTCAATATGTTCTAAACTCACTCTCAACTCAAATCAACCTCAACTCAATTCAAGTCAACCTCAACTCAACTCAAGTCTTATAGAACCATAAAGAGAATTGGTAGAGACTCAATATGTTCTAACCTCAATCTCAACTCAACATAGAATGATGGAATAGTTTGTTTCATAGAACTTGAACAATCACTTCACACATCACTTGACTAGGCTCAATAAACTCAACTCAACCAATCATCACAAGGGACAACTCTCTCTCACACAAAACTATTCCAAGTATGTATCAACCAACTCAAATATTTCCAACAATGCTCAATCACAAATCTCACATAACAATGATACTCATGTTATTTTCTAACTCAAGTTCTTTCACGACCAATGGGCTTCAACCACTATGCTTATAACATAAGGTTTAAACACAAATCTCAATTCAAAAAACCTTGATGCATTCAACCAACCACTTTAAAAAAGGAAACCATAAACATTCCTTTTCCCTCCAATGATATTTCAGAAATCAACCACCATAAACAATCAATAGGAGAATGTGCCCATACCTTTTATGAAGTGAAGAAACCCCTTTGGAAATCTGCCACACTCAACATACTTTGAAACAAAACAACCTTCACTTTGAAACCCTTTACAAAAATAGAAATATCTCTCTACATACATCTTTTTTCTCCTTCTAAATGAGTTAGTCAAATAGCCCTCGAAATAAAATTTCCAACGATATATAATATGGTATACTTTTATAAAAGGAAAACACCAGAAATATCTTCTTTTCTAAAAGTGCTTTTAAACTTGCCTTCCAATAAAAAATCAAATCAACCCTCATCACCTTATTCCTCCAACATTAGGCAATAATACAAAATTTATTAATAAAAATATTACTTGCCTCTTAGAGGTAATCGAACCCTCATCTCTGTCCAATCAATCCTCAACCGCGGTGCCAAAGACCATGCGAGCTACGCATTCACATAAGACGAAGAGCATAAAATGCGCTTTTGTCCTTCTCCCATTGCTCACGTAAAAAATGTGGGCCAAATATCTTGCTCAAAAATCTAACCCATGGAAATTGAACCTCATCTCTTTCATAAGCAAAAAAATTTGCACTCCCCTCACTCGTCGTTGGACCACGTTGCCACACGAATATTTTAGCGCTTTTTGTCTTATCTCCTCTGCATTCGATTCCAAGGCTTTTGAAATAAAAGCCTTTGCATTTATATGCAACTTCCCTTTAATTTTGCAAACATCGGCGGTGCTTTTAAATTAATTTATTTCTAATGATGACGTTGACGCTGAGGTAATTTAAATTTTAAAATTTAAAATTAAATTTTAAATATTAAAATTTAAACCAAATATTCAAAATTGAATATCTCCATATTTGGGGCACCTTTTTCGATGAAACGAAAAGCCAACCTGGGTTTTAAGAAAAACCCATTTCAAATCTGCCATCCATGTTTTTAAATAAAACCTTTTATTTTACCTACCTTGGTTTTCACAAAAACCCTATATATATCCATGCTCTCCAAAATATGAATGATTTGGTCATCAAAACTCAATGTTACCTTATGAAATTAATGTGACATCAATGAAAACATAAAAAAAATCAAATTGCCAACAGTAAGGAGGGATCATGGATTCATAATAGAACTTTAAACAAGCCTATAAGTGTAAAAAATACAATTAAAATAGAAGATTAAATATCTAAGAAAACCAATGATACAAGAAAAAATTGATTAGCCTATGGTGGAAACAAAAAGATCAATGTAAGAGTGAAGGCAATAACCATGATGGTAGACCTCTCATCCTCTAGATTCATGCACAAGATATATCATCAAGGCTCCTCCAATTTCTCACCAAAATGAGCTAATCATAAGAAGCACAACAACAAGGCAATAATAGAGCATTCCAAAAGCAATTAATTCCTTGAGAGACTTGCAATCATTATGAGGTGATCACTTGGAAAAAAGGGAGTCCAATCATTCTATTTATAGGACTTTTGGAGGGCTTATAGGTAAAAACAAAAACAAAACTTTGGTTAGATTCGACATCATAAAAGTCAAGTCAAACTAGGGTTTTGAGAAATCATTTTTTTTAAATTATGCCCTGTATTGGATGATCGTAGATTGGCATGCCAAATTCACACCTTGTAAGGAAGGACCATGAATTTGAGACAACTAAACCCATGTGCAGTTTCATTGCATTTTGGGGGACCAAAAAATGTTAGAATATAGGAAAACCTATATTCATTGAAAATCTCTTTTTGAGCCTGATATAATGGAAGTGGTTTTGGGAGGAATGGAGAAGATTTGATATGGAAAAATTTGGATTAAATATGCCCTTACATTTTGAAGTAATAAATGCTCAATTTTAGGTAGTTAAAAGGTAAATTTGGCTTGGTTGGTTAGAGGGTTGATGCAATGAATGCATCAAAAATAGTTGTGCACCAATTTTGATGGTGGGGAGCTTTTGGTGTTTTCAAAAGCTAATGTAGAGTGGATGGTGTAAAAAATTATTGTTCATATATAAATTGTATGCATGTATACCCCTAGCCTAGGGTGCCCCCTAAAGTTTTAAAAGGGAAACCTAGTTGAATCAATGAAACTCGATTAGGCTGGGGTTGAGGAAGAAAAACTTGATAAATATTGAGAATTAAATTAACCCAAGATCAAGAGGAATGTAAGATGAAATGATAAGGATAGATAAATAAATGAGAAATTATTGATGCCCCTAGTTAGGAATTGATGAATATATTGATAGATATAAGATAAGAAGAGGGATGGAAGAAAAAGAGAGAAATAAAAAGAGGAAATAGAGGGAAGAATAATAGAATAAGAACAAGGAGAAATCCACCAAAAGATCAAAGAAAGAAAAGAGAGGGTTAGATTGTGCCATTTGAATCAATGTAGATTGAAACATATCAATGTGATCAAATAAACATAATCTAAGTAAAATAAAAGTGAATAAATATGGAGCGATATCCTATAAGGATGTGTGCTTGTAAATGGTTGAATATGGAGTGATACCCACTATGGGTGTGATGATCACTAGTAGCCATGAAACTATTATATAAGGATGGAGTGCTCACTGATGATAACATGTTGGTGGAGTGATACCCACTATGGGTGTGTGCTCGTTAGTGACTAAAATATCAGGAGAAACCTACTATGGGTGTGTGCTTGCTAGTGGTTATATGTGAATTGATACCTGCTAGGATGTTTTCTCACAAATGGCCTAAGGTGGAGGCTAATGCTCACTAGCAGGCATGAAGCTATCCTATGTGGGGTCTAGTGCTCATTGAGATAAAATGAGTGTAACCTGATAGGGATGTAATGTGTGTTGATGGTCAAAAGAAGTGTAACCTAATAGGGGTGTTAGCTCTCTGAAGAAGATAATATGATTGATTAAAGTAAAGTAAGAAGGTGTTGTGTGTGCAAGTGCTAGATAGAGAGAAGAACAAAGGGATGCAAATCATTGTTAGTGTGTGTCCTTGTTGAAATTTAAAGAGATATGAGATATGCATAGAATAGTCAGTGGTTGTATGAACACCATAAATGATATTCATGCAGTATCTATCCTATCCTATGAGGATCCCTTAACAATCAAAAGATCAAACAAGGAAAAGTGTGATCAAAATAAGATGTGTAGATAGGAGTGTATATCCTTTGTCTTGGAGAGAAGAAGAATGATTGAAAACTTGCAAAGGATAAAGTATGTACAAGATATGAACTATATCCCTTGACTTGGAGAAAATTTGATAAGTATTGATACTTTCAAGGTCAAGGAATGTAGAAGAAGAAGAAAAGAGGAAAATAAAAAACATATATCCCTTGACTTAGGGAAAAATTTGATTATTATTAATACGTTCAAGGTAAAGGAATATATAATATAGACTCTTACTTTGTGCCAATAGATGATTTGTGCTTAGTGTGTGAAAAATATTCAAGGGGAAATGCCCCATTGGTGAGAGTGAATGAAAAAACCTTGATAACTTGTGATGGCAAGATGGTGGGATCATTTAAGAGCTCAAGAAAAAGAGATGAGCAAAGATGCGGTCTCATTTAATAGTGCTAGATAAAGAGATGAGCAAATATGTGGGCTCATTTAAAAGTGCTAGAAAAAGAGATGAGCAAAGATGTAGGTTCATCTAAGAGTGCCAAATAAATTGATAAGAAAATTTGATAACTATGTAGAGCTCTATATGATCATGTTTTGATGAGAAAAAACATGGAGAATTAAGTAGATGAATTTGTTAAAAATTATTTTTAAAATTGGTCATAGACTCTTTAAGAAAGAAGCTTAAAGGGGTTGCATGTTTTAGCTAATTATGTTTGGACCACTAACAATGAGTGTTGATGAAGAATTTGGAGATAGAAAATACTTTTGAAATGTATGAGGCAAGGGTGCATATTAGAAATATTTAATATTAAGGACAACCTGGCCTTTTTAAATAAGTTCATGGATATGATTTCAAAGTATTTTACATCAATTAGTTGAATGTCCATGATCTTGATGAAAAGCATGATATTTGTACACACATGTGGCTAAGTGGATTGCACCTGGGAGGATACACACTCTAGATTTTTCTAAGGGGTAGGATAATTGGTCATTAAGGATTTTGATGAAGATATTAAGAAGTTAAAATTGAGGAGGGACATGATTAAGTTTTCCTACAATGGTGTTCCATCTAGTAAGAAAATATTTAAAGGATTCATGTTCAAATTGTTTTAGTTTTAATAGATCAATAAGGCTAAGTTTTATTTCAATGAAGATGGAAAAATGTTGTATAAATGGATTAGCAGGGTCACTCAAATTTTTAAGGGAATGCTTTGGTAATTGATAATGCCATTTTAGTGAACTACCCCTAAGTATTTTAGGGAATGTCTTGAGTAATAATATCTCATCATGTGCAATGTCATCACAAGACAAAAAAAATCTCTAAGGTATTGAATAGGGTCTTTATCACCTTCATATGTTTGGAGGTTAGGTGTTTTATACTTATGAGGAAATGGGTAGTTGAGCACAAAGGGGTCTAATGATTGATTGAATAAGTGTTTATATTATGGACTATAATGGAGAGAAGTATTATAGATAGAATTTATTTGTTGTTTTAGTTGTTTTACTTGAGTGGTGAGGATTTGAATTTGAGAAGGTTCTTGATTGGATGATTCAAGATGTGTATGTGAAAGAGGAAGAATATTTTGATGATAATTATGATTGGAGAGCTTATTTGAAGTGGAGGGATAAATGAATGAAGGGGGAATATGATTATTATTAGGGATGTCCAAGTTAAGATTGGTTTGAGAAGATAAATAATATCTTATATTATTCTTAAATAACTTACTATGAGGGATGCTTTGATTATTATTGATGAGAGAAGTGGTTTTTTACTTAATGTTTTTAGGAATATTAATGGTATAAGGATGAGGATTAGAATTAGTGATCACTTATGAGTTGTTAATGTTTTAGCTTTTGATACAATATGCAATGGGAGATAGTATTCACAAGATGCAAAAGAATAAGAAAGAAAGTAAATCTACGAGATGAATTAAATATTCTATAAATAGAAATGTTGAAAATGAGTACAATAGTAGCTATGGAGGAAATGAACACTCCATGATACAAGCTACTGCTCAATGAATGAGCGTTAAGCTAATAGCTCTCACACACTACTCTATTGTCTATCCTACACTATTGTAATCCTACACTTGTGTTATCTCTTCTATATCTATGGCCCTTTATATAGGAAGATAAGTTCCTTGGCCAACACTCTACCTAGTTGTACAAGTGGACACCTTGCACATTGACACTTGTGCATTTATTACATTGCATGAAGTAACTAGATAACTTCCTCCTAAATTAATCTAATATCCTAAGTATGTACCAAGGAAGGTACATTTACATGACCCAAATAATGTAATATAAGCTATTTCTAACACCCCCTTGTATTACAATATTTGGGTATTGAAGAATTTAGTCTTCAATGTGGATCTTCCTCTTGAAAATGATATTTGGCTTCTTCAGGTTCATCATCATTTTATTCTTCCAAGCTACCTTTGTTGGTATCTTTGCAAGTATCTTCATTTGGTTTTGAATGTTGATGGCTAAGTAAATCATGGTGCACTTTTCATCTCATCTTCTTTATTTCTATGCTTGGATCTGTGTTGTACTAGTTCTTCATTTTCATCAATCCGTTTCTTTGAAAATATGTTAGTATAATTTTGAAACATCATAGTATATTGTGATATTTTCATTGAATCCAGGACATATGTATTTCTATGGATTGATCTTGTTTCTTTTATTTCAACTTGATTCATGATGAGACATGTATTGATTCCATCCATATATCCAAAGTAGATCATATAGTTGTCTTCTACCAACTTGCTTACATAAATGAGATTGAATGTTAATCTATGAATAAACAATACTTTTTGTAGTAGAAGATTTGGAAATGATCTACTAGGTGTTACACATCCATATCCATGTATAGGATAAGTTTGGTTATCTACAATTCTTAGTCTGTAGCCTTTGGTATCTTCAAGACAATCGAACCATTGCATATTTCATGTCATATGATGACAGGCTCTTGAGTAAATGTACCAAATATTTTCATGTTTTGTAGACTGGTGTTTGTTGGAACAAATTACACATTCATTATATGAAATTATTTTTTTTGTTTGAAGAAATAGAAGAAATGAGATAGAATATTCTATGCAATCTACCTTATGAATCCTTATTCAGATATATGATACCTAATAGAAGTATATAATCTTGATTTGATAAAACCTTTATTGATCCTTGGTTTTGTAGGCTTCCTTATGTCTCCCTAGTAATGAGAGTAAATAATCTTGAAATTTTTAGGTTTTGTCGAAAGCTTATATATTTCAAATTGATAATTTTGATAAATGATGATATTACCAAGTTGTTTAGAATACCTTATGACTCCCTAGTATGTTTTGAAAAAGATATAAAGTGCTTTTTGTAAATTTTATCTCAATTTTGATTGATTTTGTAAAGTTTTGTAAATAAAAAAATCAACTTCTATTATCCTTATTGCTCCTATTGAACTAAGCATTTTTGCAAATTTTAAAGAGGTTTTAATGTTGGATATTTTGTATCAATTTGAGAATATTTGAGACAAGTAAATACTATAAATTTCCAACCTTTAAATTTTTTTAATTAAACCTCTTATAATGGCCCTTTGAAATTTAATTTAATTTTTCTAATTCCAATAAATCAATTTGATATAGTAGACCTTATGACTCCCAAATTTGAAAATTTTAAAAATATAATAATATTTGCAAAATATTAAATAGTTCAACCTAAGTAGAAGACCTTATATCTCCTAGGTTAGCTTGCAAATATTATTTTGATTTTTGGTAAGTTATATCCTATATCTTTTGCTTTCATAACATTAAAATTTATCCTTGATTTTATAGCCTTATATATCTTATGTTGGAAAACAATATTAATAAGATAATTCACTTATCTTAGCTCTTTGTCTTCACACTTGAGTAGAGTTGGTTTTTATTGAGTATAACAGTCCTCTTACGTACCCTTTCTGTGGTGCTTGAGTTGACGAATCCAGATGGGCCAAGTGTGGTATGGTTGAGTGAGAAATGTCTGGGCTTGTTCTTTGATGTTAGAGAGTATGATGCTAGTAATATGTCCTTCTATGGATATTTAAATGCTTCTTGCTCCCTTTCTTCCAGATTGCGCTAGAACTAGTTTGATTGTGATATTTCCTCCTTTATTTTGACTATAATTTGCTCTCCTATTCACCCTATTCTTTCTTCAAAATTAGATTATATTTATTGGAGTTCAAGGGTAGCCAAGTTTCTTTTCCATTTCTTGAGAGCGTTGTCACTTGTGTAACACCAATATCTTCTTGTAACACTTCTGCAGTTCACCATACACCTTTGTAACGTATGAGAATTTTCTCTGGTGCTTGTAACTTCCCTTCAATAGTATCTTGAGTGTTAGGAAATGAGAGGCACTAGAGAATATTATGCCAAGTGGTATTTAGTCTTCTTGCATGATACTTTTTATGTAACACCTTCAAGTAGGAGATTGTAACTCCTTTGATTATCTTCCTCCCTAGCTTACTTTATTTTCTTGGGAAACAAGCAACCTATTCTTTTGCAAGTGGCTTCATGAGGCATCTTGGATCTTCGATCATGGATGATAGTGCTTCTTTTTGTGGATGTTACTCTCAATGTAGCATCTATCCTTCTATTTTTTCTTCTTACCTTCAATGTGCTCCCTATTATGCTACCTGTTTGCCTTGGTAGAAGTGGAAGCTTGATGCTCTTTATTCGTGGATGATCTCTCTTCTGTCTACATAAATAATATTCTTATTTTTGTCTTCACAGATGTCCTTGATAATTTTGTGTTGGTTTATGTAAATCACTTTGATGAGCTTCCTTTGTCTTGCAAGTTCATCCATGGAGAGTATACCCTTTCAATGGTTGAAGAGCGCTAATATTTCAGCCCTTCTTTGGTTGGATTTTCCTATACCTATTGTGCCTTTTGAGTCACCTTAAAATATTCTTATTTCCATGCATATGATGTATTGTAGAACTAAAATACTAGGTAACCTTTACATGTATATAAAACCCTTTTTATTGCACCTTTTCTTTCACTCTTTTGAAGGCCTGAGATTCTGATTTTGTAGTAGATTTTATGAGTGCAATATGAGGGTTTTGAGGATGTCTCTTTGGCTAGACTCCTTACCCTCTTTGCTTGGATATTTTATGGTGAATCCAAGCCTTGTAAATGTTGTAAAATAGAAGCTTTATTTTAGTTGCACTAACTCCTTTAGTGCTTTGGATTTGATATTGATGACAAAGCCGAGATTCACACAGACAATCTCACAGTAAATTCACAAAAATTTTCATTAATTCATTCAATACCAAAATACAGTAGTAACTTTCCCCCGGCACAACACTTCTTCCCCCAATCCCGAACTTCACCATCCTCCCCAAAGATATCCCCCCCGAGTTTTTAACGAGGCCTCGATCCTCCAGGCATTCAATGCCTCCACCTAATAAAAATTTCAAATTCAAATTTCCCCCTTCCTGTGTTTTTGAAATTCCAATATTAAATGTCGATCTGCCCAATCTATCAAGATACCGGCATTGATGGCCTCTCTGCATCGGCCGCATCATTCTGACCGTCCTTTGCACTGTTGTCCCTTCCATTAAACCATCACCTGTAAATGCTTCGATGCCAGTAAAGCCAAGACGGAAAGAGCGCGGTCGACACCTTCCTTAACAGCTTAAGAGACCCCCAAATTAACTTGCATACACGTGGTCGGCTGCGTGTACATCCATCCAATCTTTCTCCTTGTCGCAACATACTCGACCCACGTGTCCTTCACAACTGCCACGTGTTCGGTTTGGTCTAGCCCGACCGTTCGCTAATCACCCCTGGTCTCGTTCTCTATCTCTCTTTAACTTTCACCACTATCGGAATACCGGCCACGTGTCGGCCTTTAACTGGCCGCGATATCGCGACAGGTCGCGATATCGCGACCCGTCGTGATATCGCGCCATATCCACCCCCCCCCTTTCTTTCATCTCTTCCACGTCGCGATATCGCGACGTTTGAAGACCCTCGCTCTTTCTTTTCATTACCGTCGCGATATCGCGACGTCGCGATATCGCGACGTTTGAAGACTTCTCGCCTCCTCCTTTCATTACTGTCGCGATATCGCGACGTCGCGATATCGCGACAAAACTTCACCAAAGTTGCAACGCTGCGTTGGGGTCACGATTTCGCGACATGTCACGATTTCGCGACCCCTCCCTTCCTTGCCTCTCAAAACCTTCCAAACCAAAACTTGCTTCACAAACCTTTCACAGTACTTGAAAATAATAGATCTAAGTGCAAAGAACTTAGAAAGGAAACTAAAAATATTTGGAAGATGCAAGATTGCCCTCTGTCCCCGGATGCTCCTGCATCAGACACCCGGGGTAGATTTGAAGTGATCCTCACTTCTATTTTGTTGGGGGAAGACCCAAGCGGTCAACCTCCGTCTTCGATACCCAAGTCGCATCTTCCACTGGCCTGCCCCTCCACTTGATCAAATACTCAGCATACTGTTTGTTTCTGGTGCTTCTGCCTTCACGGGTATCTAATATCTTCTCGGCCTCATCTGTGCTTGGTGTAGAGGTTGGAAATTGCCGTGGTTCTGGATCTTGCATCTCTGTACTTCCTCCCTCATGATATTCTACTAGATCTGAAATATTAAAAATAGGTGAAATATCAAGCCAACTCGGCAATTCCACTTCATACGCATTTCCCGACTCCCGCTTTCCCAGTATTTTGCAGGGTCCAAACTTTTTCATCTTCAATTTATTGTAAGTCTTGGCAGGAAATCTCTCTTTCCTGAGATGCACCATAACCTCATCTCCAATCTTGAACTCCTTGAACCGCCGCTTCTGGTCGGCCCTTGTCTTGTATTGACTGTTCATTTTTGTAATTTGTCTTCTTACCTCCTCATGCAGACTTTTCATATGCTCTGCAAATTCTTCTGCCTCGGCACTACATTTTTCTCTTCTGTCCAACTTTCTTAGTTCAGACACATTCCTCGGGCTGTTTCCATATACTATCTGAAACGGAGATTTACTTGTGCTTTTGTTAACTGAATTGTTATATGCAAACTCTGCCTGTGGTAAGACCAAATCCCATCCCTTGGGTTGATCCACTATCAAACATCGTAGTAAATTGCCCAGGCTCCTATTGACCACCTCCGTTTGCCCATCTGTCTGTGGATGGTATGCTGAACTGAATTTCAGGTCTGTCTTCAATTTCTTCCACAGAGTTCTCCAGAAGTACCCAACGAACTTTGTATCTCTATCTGAAACTATACTTCTTGGTAGACCGTGAAGTCGGACCACTTCCTTGAAGAACAACCCAGCAATGTGAACTGCATCACTTGTCTTTTGGCAGGGAATGAAATGTGCCATTTTGGAGAACCGATCAACCACCACAAATACTGAGTCATTTCCCCTTTGTGTTCTCGGCAATCCAAGAATAAAATCCATACTTATGTCCTCCCATGGTCTCTCAGGCACAGGTAATGGCTGGTACAGCCCTGTATTTTGTCTTACACCCTTTGCCATCTGGCATATTCTGCAACCTTGCACAAACTTCCGCACATCTTGCTGAAGTTGTGGCCAGTAGTAATTTTCCTCAACCAAGGCAATGGTCTTGTCCCGACCAAAATGCCCAGCCAACCCTCCGCTGTGCTTTTCTTTGATTAAATTCTCCCTCATGGAACTTCTGGGAATGCACAACTTACTACCTTTGAACAACATTCCGTCCTGGATTAAGAAATCCAACCATTTTGTTCTATCCATAGTAATAGGTATCGAGCAAGCCTTCCAGGCTTCTGCAAAATCCGGATCTGCAGGGTACAGACCTTTCAGTTCTTCAAATCCCACTACTTCTACTGTCAATCTAGTCAGCAGAGCCTGCCTTCTGCTTAAGGCATCTGCAACTCTGTTTGACTTCCCACTTCTGTGTTTCAGCACAAAGGTATAACTTTGGAGGAACTCCACCCATTTCATGTGCCTTTGGTTCAGTTTTGTCTGACTGTTAATGTATTGCAAAGCCTGATGGTCAGTAAACAGTACAAACTCCTTTGGTAATAAATAATGTCTCCACTTCTTCAGGGCCTGAACTATAGCATAAAATTCTTGATCATAGACAGAATACTTTTTTCGAGCATCATTCAATTTCTCACTGAAATAAGCAATCGGCTTGCCTCCTTGACTCAAGCATGACCCCTATTGCACTGCCACTGGCATCACAGTCCACCTGAAATACCTTGTTGAAGTCTGGAAGTGCCAAAACAGGCCGTTCGGTAACTTTTCTCTTTAATGTATCAAAGCTCCTTTCAGCCCCTGATGTCCATTTGAACTCCTTTTTATCTCCCCTCATTGTCTCTGTGAGAGGTGCACAAATACTCGCTGAAGTTCTTTATGAACTTCCTATAAAACTGGCCGGACCATGGAATGACCTCACTTCTGTTGTGCTCCTTGGAGTAGGCCATTCAATGAT
Organism: Wollemia nobilis; assembly: GCA_028583015.1. Lineage (NCBI taxonomy): Eukaryota > Viridiplantae > Streptophyta > Pinopsida > Araucariales > Araucariaceae > Wollemia > Wollemia nobilis. Next base: position 22,228,106 of record JAQPPZ010000521.1, read on the forward strand.
GGCTCTCACCTTTTCGGGGTCCATCTTCAGGCCTTCTGCTGAGATTACAAACCCCAAGTATACCAATTCCTTCTTGACAAAATTACACTTTTTCAAATTTATTAATAACTGTTCTTCTTGCAGCTTTTCAAAGACCCTCCTGATATGCATCAGGTGTTCCTCCAGGGTCCTGCTGAATATCAATATATCATCTAAATAAACAATAACAAACTTTCCCAGAAATTCTTTCAGTACTTCATTCATCAGCCGCATGAAGGTACTTGGTGCATTGGACAGTCCAAAGGGCATGACCAACCACTCAAACAGGCCTTCTCTTGTTTTGAAGGTTGTCTTCCATTCATCTCCCTCTCGGATACGGATTTGATGATAGCCACTTTTCAGGTCAATCTTTGTGAAGTACTCAACTCCACTTAAACAGTCCATGATATCATCCATTCTTGGTAACGGGAATCTGTACTTAATAGTAATTTTGTTGATGGCCCGTGAATCTGTACACATCCTCCATTCCCCATCCTTCTTTGGCGCCAGCACTGCAGGGACTGCGCATGGGCTCAAGCTTTCCCGAATTAATCCCTTTTCTAATAATTCTTGGACCTGTCTATTTAATTCCTCAGTCTCTACAGGTGTCATCCTGTGTGCAGCTTTATTTGGCAGGCTTGATCCTGGTATTAAATCTATATGATGGCTAATTTTTCTCACAGGGGGTAAGCCCTCGGGCACATTGTCAGACACAATGTCTGGAAATTTCTCCAGCAGATTTAGAATTTCTGCTGGGGTATCCTGGCATTCCTTCCCCCTAACTCTAGGGATTATTGCATAACATAAATGTTCACGCTTTAACCCGTTCAGAAACTCTCTCCCCTCAACTAAACAGACTCTGGAAATATGACATACCTTTTCATCTGCATCCTTCAAGGGCTTTAGTTTATGGCGTACACCATTCTTTGTCAATGAGTAGGTGTTGGCTCGGCCATCATGTACTGCACTTCGGTCAAACTGCCAGGGTCTCCCCAGCAACATGTGGCAAGCATCCATGGGCAAGATGTCACACAGGACCTCATCACAATAATTTCCAATGTTAAATTTAACAGAACACTGCTCATTGACCAAAGCTCTGTGGTCCTTTTGCAACCATGCGACCCGGTATGGGTGTGGGTGCTTCTTCCTTTCTAGCTGTAACTTGGTAACCATTTCCTCAGAAACCAGGTTATCCGTGCTACCATTATCAATAATGATATTGCAAACCTTGCCCGCACATTTACATCTAGTGCGGAATAAGCTTTTCCTCTGGTCTGTGTCCTTCTCCTCGTTCAACAGGACTCTTCTTACAATCATTGTTTCTCCCCTCTCTGCTTCTTCGGAATGCTCGGATTCAGCATCCTCCTCCGCCACAGCAGCTCTGGCTGGACCCTCAGGCCTCTTGTTTGTTCTTTCTCGGTGTTGTGGACATTCAAATGCCCGGTGTCCTTCTTCACCACAGTGGAAACACGTTCCACGAAATACTCCTCTTCCAAATCCTCGTCCAGATCCACCCCGTCCTCTTGGGTAGCTGTTCTGATCTCGAGGCTGATAAACATCTTCTTCCTTTTGGTCCTGGTTACTACTGGCTTCACCAGTCTTCTTCGGATCCTTGTACTTTTCCCCACTGGTTCTCCCACCAGTCCTTCCACCTCGGCCTCTTCCTCTTTGCTTGCCTTCAAACCGCCTGTTCAGCTTTTTTTCTACCTTCAAGGCAAATTGGTAAGCATCCTCAATGGTGTTTAATCGAACCAGGCTCAGTTCTTCCTGGATACCAAGCCTCAACCCATTAATGTAACGGGCTACCTTCTCTTTGTTTGCCTCTAAATGCCCTGTTCTAATAGAAATTTTGTAAAACTCTTCAGTGTACTCTTGGACAGTTTTGTTTGTCTGTCTCAAGCTCTGCATTTTTCTTAGCAGATCCAACTCGTAATCTGCCGGGATGAACTATCTTTTAAGCTTCTCCACCATTCTATCCCATCTCGTTATTCTCTCCTTCCCTCTCCTGTTCCTCTCCAACTGGATTCCTCTCCACCAAATGCTGGCATGGCCCTTCAACTTCGTCTTAGCAAATCTGACTCGGTTAGGGTCTTCAACTTCCTCATACTCGAAATATTCCTCCAAATCATTTATCCAGTCAATCACTTCTTCTGGATTTAGGTTTCCCGAGTATGTAGAAACCTCCATTTTAGGCTGCTTTCCAATCTGAGAGATGGCCTTATACAACCGGGCCTGAGCTGGATCCACAGCTTCTGCTTCTTCCTCAGACTGTTCTTCCTCTTCAACTTCATCTTCACTTTCCTCTTCCCCTCCGGGTTCGCGCCTTCTGCGTAACTCTGCTTGCAAGGCTTGAACTTGCCTTTGCAAGGCCCGAAAGTCTTCGGCCGGCACCACACCTCCTCCTCCGCCTCGGTTCCTTCGTGGAGGCATTATATATATATATATATATATATATATATATATATATATATATATATATATAAAAAAATTTTTTTTTTTTAAATCTTCCCACAGATCCTGGTGTAACTGCCTCTTTCTCCGGTGATCTGTTACACGCTCAGGAGCTCCTGCTCTGATACCACTTGATGGCAAAGCCGGGATTCACACAGACAATCTCACAGTAAATTCACAAAAATTTTCATTAATTCATTCAATACCAAAATACAGTAGTAACTTTCCCCCGGCACAACACTTCTTCCCCAATCCCGAACTTCACCATCCTCCCCAAAGATATCCCCCCCCGAGTTTTTAACGAGGCCTCGATCCTCCAGGCATTCAATGCCTCCACCTAATAAAAATTTCAAATTCAAATTTCCCCCTTCCTGTGTTTTTGAAATTCCAATATTAAATGTCGATCTGCCCAATCTATCAAGATACCGGCATTGATGGCCTCTCTGCATCGGCCGCATCATTCTGACCGTCCTTTGCACTGTTGTCCCTTCCATTAAACCATCACCTGTAAATGCTTCGATGCCAGTAAAGCCAAGACGGAAAGAGCGCGGTCGACACCTTCCTTAACAGCTTAAGAGACCCCCAAATTAACTTGCATACACGTGGTCGGTTGCGTGTACATCCATCCAATCTTTCTCCTTGTCGCAACATACTCGACCCACGTGTCCTTCACAACTGCCACGTGTTCGGTTTGGTCTAGCCCGGCCGTTCGCTAATCACCCCTGGTCTCGTTCTCTATCTCTCTTTAACTTTCACCACTATCGGAATACCGGCCACGTGTCGGCCTTTAATGGCCGCGATATCGCGACAGGTCGCGATATCGCGACGCGTCACGATATCGCGACGTTTGAAGACCCTCGCTCTTTCTTTTCATTACCGTCGCGATATCGCGACGTCGCGATATCGCGACGTTTGAAGACTTCTCGCCTCCTCCTTTCATTACTGTCGCGATATCGCGACGTCGCGATATCGCGACAAACCCCCCTTTCACGATATCGCGACAAAACTTCACCAAAGTTGCAACGCTGCGTTGGGGTCGCGATTTCGTGACCCCTCCCTTCCTTGCCTCTCAAAACCTTCCAAACCAAAACTTGCTTCACAAACCTTTCACAGTACTTGAAAATAATAGATCTAAGTGCAAAGAACTTAGAAAGGAAACTAAAAATATTTGGAAGATGCAAGATTGCCCTCTGTCCCCGGATGCTCCTGCATCAGAGATTCATCAAGTCTAAATTTTTGAAGCTTCTTTTTGGTTAGCTTTTCTTTGTATGTACTAATAAATTTATGTGGCTTCTATTGGCCACTATGAGTTGCAGATATTTATGCTTTTAGGAGTTTTTTTAAGCACTTGATCCAAACTAGATTTTGTAGCCTTTTTCAAAGTACAAAACTATTTTTGTTTAGAGTAATAATAGTGCAAATGAATCTAACAAATTCTACTTTTTAATGCACTAACAAATTACACCTTATCACTCCAATTTACTCTCAAGAAAATGCACTTAATCAACTCATTGCAACTAATCAATAATAATTTGAAATGAACCTTCCAATATTTTGCAAATTCACTACAATTAGTATTGTAGGGTTTAGTCTTCTTTTCAATTTCCAAAGTAGATAATAGGTAGTTTATATATAATTAATATTTGGAATATAATCAACTCCTAGTGTGCAAATGAACCTCTAAAAGGAATATTTTTATTTTGCACTTTTGAAGACTATAATTTAGGTTGCAACTTTAATATGGATTAAGGTGCTTTAACAAATATGAAAAGTAATCCAATTAATGAATCTACTTACACCAATAGTTGCTTATATTTTTTTGAAAGCTTTTGTAGCTTCTTTGTCGCTTCTGTAGAGGATGTGGATCTTGGTGTCTTATATCAATAAGTTTCTACCTTGAGTAAGATATTGTATCTCTTTTTAGAATGTTTTGAACAAATCCTTCTTCATCAAACTGTAGTCTCAAACTTTCTTTCATGAACCTAAGATTTGGTGAATTTGTTCTCCTCTTGTGGTCTCCTCCTTATGCTATAGATTTGGATAATTTTATATCTCTAAAGTGGTGTCCTCTTGTTGTGGGAGGTAATATTAGATATTCTAGTTCTAGCCAGCTCCTTCTGTCTTCAAGTCTTCTTATCAAATTTTGACTTCAAATAGGATCTTCTTCTCAAGATTTTGAATATCTTGAGGTCTTCACTAGATCCTTATTTCACTCAAATTTGGCACTCCTTACTAAATTATTCTCCTCTTGGGCTTGTTTTCATATGGTGATAATTGTCCCAAGTCCTTCACTATTAGGGGCTTCTCCTTGGTAGTAGATTTCTCCAGTGAGTTATTCTTTGATGATTTCTTCAACAAGATTCTCCTAGCCTTTTATTGGATGCTCATCAAGACTTCACCAAGGTCTTTGATCTTGCAACTTATTTTAGTCTTCCTTGAGACCTTATCTTCAGCCTTCTACTTTTGGAAGTGTTGGTGGTGATATCTTCTCTTGGATCTTTGATTTTGTTTCTTTTAGATTCGAACAAGACTGTCCTAGTCCTTCTTCTTATTCCTTATATAAAAATTCTTCAATGAGACATCCTCCTAATCTCTTTTGCTTTAGGTGCTAGATTGATATTGAAGAGGTTGCTCTTCCTAACTTTTTATAGGAAGCTTTCCCAACTTACGATATATCCTTTACCTACAACAAAAATATTAGTACTCAAATATTATTCTGAATTAAGTACTATCTTCTAGAGTCTTCTTCTAGATAAAGAAATATGTGGCTTGTTTCAGTATTAAGGCTTATGTGGCCTTTCCAAGGCTTATGTGGTCTTTTATTTTGGATCAAGGCTTCTATGGACTTTTCTAGGCTTCTGTGGCCTTTTCTTTCGGATCAAGGATTCTATGGTATTTTCTTCTAAATCAAGTATTCTATGGCCTTTTTATTTTTACGAAGTTCTTCAATCTAGCAATGGAGATATCCTATCTCCTGACTTCACCATGATTCTTTTCCAAAAGTTTCTTCTGAAGTATTCTCCTTTTTGCAACAACTAATATCTACACTATGAAGGCACTTCGACCTTTGGGAAACAAAGTTGAGTTCTTCTAGATTTATGTTGCAGGAGGTGTCCCAATAATATGAGAATTAATTTCATGTGATTAAAGAAACTTTAGGTATATATTTCCAAATCTCTTAGATAAGCTTCATTAGTTGTTTCATCAATCTAGTGGATCAAATGATGAGTCCTAGTCTTCACGAGTTTTTATATAACTCTATGGAAATACTGTAGCCGTATGCAATATTAGTATTTTTGAACCTAAGATTTCATTCAATCCTCACTTGTGGCTCTCCTTAATTCTATCTCCTAGACTCTGTTGAGAAATTTTGATAGTGACTGGTCCAATGATGCATCAGGTTGAAAAAAACTCAGGGTCAATGATAATGGTAATTTTCCTATTGATCTGTCGTAGCTCGATCTACCATAGCTCTAATACTACTATTAGATTTTGATACAACATGCAATGAGAGATAACATTTAAAATATGCTGAATAATAAGAAAGAAAGTAAAACTATGAGATGACTAAAATATGCTATAAATATAAATATCAAAAATTAGTACAATAGTAGCTATGGAGGAAATGAACAATCCATGATACAAGCTACTGCTCAATAAATGAGCTCTAATATTATAGCTCACACACACTACTCTACTACCTATCCTACACTACTATAAACCTACACTATTGTGTTATATATTCTATATCTACGATCCTTTATATAGGAAGATAAGTTCCTTGGCCAACACTCTACCTAGTTGTACAAGTGGACACCTTGCACATTTACATCTTGCATTGACACTTGTACATTTATTACATTGCATGAAGTAACTAGATAACTTCCTCCTAAAGTAATCTAATGTTCTAAGTATGTACCAAGGAAGGTACATTTACATGACCCAAATAATATAATATAAGTTATTTCTAACATAATGATGGAGGATAAAGGAGTATTATGTTGTTTATTTTTAATATTAGGTGATGAAATTTTCTTGTGGAGGGTAATTAGGCTCATTACTAATATGATTAAGGAATTCTTGAATATTATATTTATGTGAAAGGGATGATTTGAAAGTATTATTATCAAGATTATTGATAACTTTTTTAATAACCTTTTCTTGTTCATTAGTATATCCTAAGGTTGGGGCAAATTGAGGAATATAGAGAAATTCATTAATAAGTTTCTCATGCTCTTTATTAATTTTTTTTTTGGTAAATTAATTTTATTGAAAATAGGGCATTTGAAAGGCGCCCTAATGCCTTTTACATATTTGAAGCAAGAAGGAACGAATAACTTCTAAACAACTTCAGACATAGCACAACCGAGAGGTAAAAGCCAAAATTTACCAAAATGAGACATCCTCAAGGACAAAGGAACTAACAAAAGAAAGCAACAGACCAAAATGAAACCTACAATCCTTTAGACCAAAGGATCAAGAACCAGACAGTGAGGATGACAACAAAAATAGAGAGCAACAAACACGCTCAAAGAGGAGCACCCGTTTACACTGGAGAAATAATAGTAGTTTCTAGAATGGTGTCCTTTGTGTCATCCTTCGGGATATCCTTCGGGTCTTCCTTCAGAACTTCAAGACAAGCACCCTTGGAAATTTCAACCACAACTTCATCTTTGGCACCTCCTTTGGTATCAGACGAAACTTCGATAGCAGAGAACATAGAAGTATCATTAAAATTATCACAAAATAACAGGAGGCTAAGAGCGTGCCTTTGTTCTTTGAGACTCACAATAGCTTTGCCAATGGCTGCGTGAGCAGTCTCCAGATGATCAATAGTTGTAGAAGTAGCATGAACGACCATTTTGTGGAGGTATTTTTCTACTAGGTCAAGCGAGCTGGATTGAGCCTTTGAGTGTTTGACCGAAGTGGAAGGAGGGGTTTTAGCCAACTCTTTGTGTTTCTTTATTAAAATGATTATGTGATGGGATTAATTTTTTCTATTTTATTTATGATTTTTATGGGTTTTAAAGCATTTTTTAGATACTAGAAAAATTTGGAAAGGGAAAAGAATAAATTTTAAAATGGCAAGGAGGTTTAGAAATATGGCCATTGAATACATATTGGAAAGAAATATATTAATTAATTAATTAACTAACTAACTCTTGACTAAAGAAATGCAGGAATTATTAAATATTTAATTTAAGATCTAATATACACAAAAAAAGTTAGGTGATCTTGTTTACGATTAAAAAAAATATTACGAGAAAGTAAGTCTAAGATTACAAGGAGCCATTTCTAGAATAATTTTTGTTTGGTGTGGACTAAAATATAAGCTAGAAAGAATTAAAGAACAACAATGCATGAAAAATGATAATGCAAGCAAACAAGTGTTGGAAGTATGAGCAAGTTTCGTTGTCATTGATGTCAAGAGTTAGTTTCAGTGAGCAGCAAAAAGAAGGATGTCAAGAATCAGTTTCAGTAAGCAGTGCAAGAGAAAGATTGCTTCTAGGTCTAATGGAAATAATATTATAATATCTCTTATTATAATATTCAAGGTGGTTAGATAAGGTCTAAAGGAGCAATAGGAAGGCCCAAGAAAATTAATATTATAATATTTTATTATAATATTAAAGGTCTAATGGTAAGACCTAAAGTTGTTAAATTAATTATAATAATTTCATTATAAATTAATTTATAATTTAATTTAATTAACCCTAAAGTTATTAAATTAATTATAATAATTTCATTATAAATTAATTTATAACTTAATTTAATTAACCCTAAGGTTAGGGTTATAAGGGTAAAGGATTAATCAAAGCACCGACATCACAAAATTTTTTCCCTCTACTTATGTTGTGAAGCACATTGAAAAAATTATAAATAAGCCAAAGTTTTTGGCTAGAAGGCATCGATGCGATTAAAGAATATAGTGACCAAATAAATTGAGCACCAAGGGGAGAAGCAATTCACATGTGTTTTAAAGCTGATTGGGCAGAAGAGTAAGCACAAGGTGAAGTGGAGCATGAATCCTATTATGACGTGCCAAGTAGCACAATTGGCAGCTAAGGGCTATGGTAGGGCGTTCGTGGAACACGAGATAAGGAGTTCAATCCTTAGAGATGCCTATTGGTTGAAGGAAAAGAGCTTCAATTTTACGCTAAGTGGAAAGGTAGAGTTGAAAAGTGAAAGGGAGCACTTTTGTTCCATGTGAGGGCATGTAGCCCAAGTTGTGGATGGCTAGGCGCTAAGGCACTTAGAGAGGAAATGTGGGACGTTTGAATCCCACCGAGCACATTTTGCTAATGAAGGCATTCAAATAAGGTATGAGCTCATGATTTAATTTTTAAAGGTTTTTGAAGTACGAAAATTGTGCGAAGACATTGCATAGAGTTTTAAAGGTGGTTTGCAAGGTAGTTAAGAGGGAGATAAAAGGGAAAGTAAAGATATAATTTTGTGTTTAAATTTTTGGTTGTTAAATTTTATAAAAGGAGTAATAAGGTATGCCAAGGGTGTTATATGTTATATGTTGAAATAAAGTCATATTGTGAAAATTGTTTTGAAAGGAGAAATAAAGAATAGTTGAGATTTAATACTTTGGCATGGTGAAATATATTTGAACAAAATTTTGAGAATATTTTCGCTACCTAACTTGTGATATTGGAAAAAAGGGTGATTATGATTGAGACAGGTTTTGAGGTCAATTCTTTATCAAACAAAAGGTATGGGCACATCTTCCTTGTGAGTAAAATATTGTTGGGTTGGATGTTGTGAATGCTAAGTTGGAGTGAAAAGGTTTGTTTGATAAGCATTGTTGAGTAAGACTTCATGTGCATGATTGGTAAATATTTGTGAGAATATTTGAGTGAGAAATTGAGAACTATATTGAACTAGGGTTTGTAAAATAACATGAGTATCAAAGTAATGTGATATTATTTGATAAGCATTGTTGGAAATATTTGAGTAAGCTTTCATGTGCTTGATTAGGGTTTGTGAAAATAACATGAGTATCATTGTTATGTGAATGAGGAATCATCTTGATTCAAGGATTGAGATTCATAGTGTGAGTTGTTGGAAGTGGAGTGAAACACTTGTTTAGGGTTTGTAAGCAAGTTGTGTTTCATTGAGTGATTTATTGAGTGGAGTTGGTTGAGCATAGTTGATTGAGAATGTTGGAGTGATAGTTCAATTTATGTGAAACAAATTATTCTTTATTCTTAATTTATTTGAATAAAGTTTGGAAGTGATTGAGTTTTGTGAGTGCAAAACATATTGAGTCTCTAACCATTCTCTATATGTTTCTAAAGTCAAACAAGATTATGTGTGAAACTTGTTTGTGGGATTGAAGAGGTTTTTTGTGATAGATTGAATTGATTTGAATAAGATTTTGTGAAAGCTAGTGAGCATATTTGAGCAAGTCCTAGAGTGGACTTAAGGACATATTTATGTGAGCTTTTGTGGAAGCTTACAATAAGATTTGAGGTAAGTCTTAGTGAAGACTTATTGAGAAAATTGGACAAGTTCTAGTGAGAAATTATTGAGCAAAATTAAGGTAAGTCTTGGTGAAAACTTGTGGACATATTAGTGTAAGATTTTGTGGAAGCTTACAATGCAGAATTAAGGCAAGTCTTTGAGAAGACTTGAGAGCAGGATTGATTGATTAAATTTTTCAAACCTTGAGTTAAGGTTTGGGGCATATCTAGAAGAGTTGATTAGTGATTGATTCAAGCTTTGTGTTAAGGCTTGAGGATAGATTTGAGGACAAATTTTGGTGTATATTTGAGAATAGGTTTGTGCCTGATTAGAGACAGAGATTGAGCAGATTTGTGCTATACCAAAGGACTATGTTTAGTGCATATTTGAGACAGAGTTTGAGCATATTTGTGCTATACCGAAGGGTTGTGCTTAGTACATATTTGAGATAGATATTGAGTAGATTTGTGCTAGAACGAAGGACTATGTTTAGTATATATTTGAGATAGAGTTTGAGTAGATTTGTGCTAGACTGAAGGACTATGTTTAGTGCAGATTTGAGATAGAGATTGAGTATATTTGTGCTAGACCAAAGGATTGTGTTTAGTGTAGATTTGAGATAGATATTGAGGAGAGCTGAGAGCAAGCTTTGAAGGTGATAAACCATAGGATAATAGTATCTAGTGGATAGGGATACATTAGCCATGGTAGTGAGGACAGAGGTATTCTGAGTGAGGATAAAAGTATTTAGTGGGAGAGATCCACAAGCCAGAGTAGTGGAGGCAGTAGTCTTCTAGAGGATCACCAGTCAGAGTAAAGGAGAAGGAGTTCTCTTATGGATAGAGATCCATAAATCATCTAAGGAAATTGGTGTCTCATGTGGATTGGTGCCTATAAACTATATTAGGGGATTGGTGTCTCCTTTGGATAGAGGTCCATAAATATTGTAATAGGGAAGTATTCCCAAGAGATTTATTGAGAAAATTTTAGTGAAATATTTTCTCCGTGGAGTAGCCCACATTGGGTGAACTACGTTAAATTGGTGTCTCTATTGTGTGTGGTGATTTATGCATTGCTTTGATTACTATTTTTGACATGTCATTGATATATTGGATAATATTATTTGAGTAAATAAAAGTAAAAAATGGTCTTATACTGTTCACCCCTCCTCTCAGTATAAGCTTGTGTTATTCAATTGGTATCAAAGAGGGTTCCTTCGGAAGATTTTAATAGCTTGAAGGAAAATATCTTAAGAACACATATGAATTCTTAGAATGGATATTCAAGTAATTTGGTACCATTTTTTTATGGGAACAATTATGCACTTTGGAGTATGAGGATGAAGATTCACCTAATGGCACTTGGAAATGAAATATGGGAAGCAATTGAGAATGGATACATACCACTAGCTACTCCACATACAGATAAATATGGTTTGCTCCTACAACTGAATAATTCAAAGGCAATAAATAGAATTTTAAAAGGTTTGCATGAAATAGAATTTATAAAGGTTATGCATTGCAAATTAGCAAAGGAAATTTGGGATAAGTTGAAAGTTATATATGAAGGAGACAAAAAGGTCAAAAGAGCAAAGTTGCAAAATTACAAAAGAACATTTGAAGACCTAAATATGAAGGATGAGAAAAACATTATGGTATATCTACTTCATGTAGATGAGGTTGTTAACTCCATGCAAGGACTTGGGCTTAAAGTTGAAGAAATATATGTTTGTGATAAGATTTTAAGGTCACTCCCAAAGAGGTATAGTGAAAATATTTTAGCTATAGAAGAGTCAAAAGATATTAAAATTTTGACAAGGGATGAATTACATGGAATTATCATAGCTTTTGAGATGAGAATAAAAGAGGAACCTATTCCCCAAAAAGAAACAACCTTCAAAGTTACTAAGAAGACAAAGGGTAAAAAATCAGATTCAAGCAATGAGTCATCCAATGATGAAGAAGTAAATTAAGGCAGAAGGAACAAGGACTCGAGAAAGTATAAAGGTACAAAATTAGTTATATTTTTCAATTTTGGAAAATATGATCACTATGCATCTGATTATCTAGAGGTTGGAAATAGTAATGATGAAGAAAAACAAGATCATAAGAATAGGAAAACAGGAAAACATAGGTACCAAAAGAAAAGCATGGATGAAAAAAATAAGCAAGGAAAGAAATTTTTCCAAAGGTATAAGAAGAGTTTCTATGTAGACAAGGTAGGTAATAGTTCAAGTGATAGTGATGAAAGTTCCTCAAATAATTATGAATATGAAATTCTATTTTTGGTAGAAGAAAGAGAAGTGGTTAGAAATAGGTCACAAATCATTCTTAAGTATTTTAGATGTGGTAATTTTGGCCATGTTGAAGATAGTTGCACAAGGAATGGATTCAGTTTTAGTGATGATGAATATGAGGATGCTAGTGAAGTTCTAGAAGAAGAAAGTCTTATTATAGTAATAGAAGAAGAAGTGCTTCTTGTGGAAATAAATAAAAAAATAATGAATATGATTTAAAATGCAAATAAATAGAGGAAGAATCAGAGAAAGGAGAAGTTTATCTTGAGGGTGAGCTTATTTCTTCCCTTGATGCAAAAATCAAAACTCAAGCTTCAATTTCAAGAATGTGATGAAGATAAATGAAAGATTATAGAAGATCTAACCGACTCAATAGCCAAGACAAGGAAATTTAAAGAGAGGTTAGAGGCTAAGGTTTTAGAATGTGAAAGGTTAGAGCAAGAAGTAGCTTTACTAAGGAAGGAAGTAAAAGAGTCTAAAGAAAAGCTACATAAGTTTGGGAGAAGCTCAAAAAACTTGGATAATATATTTAAGGTACACAAATCTTTTTTTTTTGTTAGATAAGATACTATAGCATTAATTTTGGGTTTTACATGTTGACCCAAAACCTTTTACAAAAATTATCCCAGGGTTATTGATGAACATGTCCTTACTAAGGATCCTATATATGTAAAATCTACATGCCGCCAAAGCCATTACATCCAATAAGGCACATAACCTGTTATCAAAAAGAAACTTCCCATACAATATTTTGGGTATACCCCGAGAAAACACACTTGCATCATAATTACAAAAAAAGAAATAGACACAGATCCCTTCCTTGAAACTGTGGAGAAACAAAAATATACAGACACACAGCAGAGTACTGAAAAAAACTCCCAAAGCTCTGTATTGATAGTTACTCTTAATAATTCTTTGGTAATTACTTTATTTCGTATATGACATGCTTTGGGACCACATCCCGTCTTGGCCAATCAGCCTTGGAGAAGTGAACCTGCTAGCTAGATTTATGGCGATGGCTAACTGGTGGTCCACATGGCTCTAGTTCGAAGTCTTATATTGCTATTTATTTCCTGACCTGTGATTATCAACCAACCTCAAATTACTAATATGACTAGGAGCCATGTTATCTGACATGTGACTATCCCCATTAGTCTTTGTGGTATTTACAAGCAACATCCACCAAGACTGATAGTTCGAATAATTTTTATTGTGAGTCCATTTCACAAAAGAGACGAGAATACTCATAGCCTTCGAACTTACAGTTCCTTCCCTATTGGTAAATTCGACTATAATTCTTGGCATTCTTGTTGAATAAGATCCTCTACTTCGTTCAGGACACCATGTTCCCATTTGAAAATTCCGTCACCATCGACACCCAAATTGGCTAGCTTATCAACAACTTTGTTAGCTTCCCGAAAGACATGTTGGGCTTTTCTATCATGTCTTCCTTGGAAAAGAATCCTAGCCTCTTCAATAATTGTTTTAATCCTCCAAGGAGGTGTTTTCCAATTATTGAGGAGATTTATAACATGAATAGAGTCTCCTTCTATGATAAAATTGCCTTCTAAGTCTTGAGTCATTTGAAGGCCTCTCCACATAGCTCTAGCTTCAGCTTCATTGTTCGTCCTTGTTCCCAAATATTCAAAAAATATAAGCATCATATTCCCATTATGATATCACACAATGCCACTAGCGCCTACTCTACCAGGATTGTCCTTAGCTACTCCATCAAAATTAAGCTTAAACCAACCCGTAGGAGGTGGGGACCACTTAACATTGGCTTTGGGATTGACTACCCTAGGCACATACTCATCTAACAAGGTTAAGGTTAAATATTGAGCAATCATGATCTCCTTTAGATGAGTTTTATGACTATCAAAAGGGATAAGGTTCACATTCTCGTTGGCAAAGGATAGGATCTTGGCAATGATAGTTTAATGATCATGGATAGACTCATTAAAGACTCTATGGTTCCTTTCTAACCACACCTACCAAAGATAGTGATTGAGAAAAATTTTCCACATGTATCTAAGTCTTTGGCTTGAAAATGGGCAAGGCCACTGGACAAAAAAATCAAGTACTATGGCCGGTTTAACCCAGGAAATATTAAAGGCCTAAAAAACCCCACTTAGGACAGTCAAGGAAAAAGGGCACTCAAGGAAAATGTGATAAATGGTCTCCCAATTAGCCCTGCACAGATAACAGTGATTAGTGATACAAATACCTTTATGCATCATATTATCAATGGTTAGAATTCTTCCTTGGATAACTAGCCATGAAAAGACTGCAATTTTTGGAATTAAATTTTTTATCCAAACTAAGTCCTTTTGGAGGACAAAATCCTCATCATCAAGTAGAAGCTTGTAAGCTGATTTAACAGTGAACTTCCCATTTTTTGTAGGAGCCCATGTCACTTGATCTTCCTTGGGTCTCATGGGGATAAATTGTTGCCCAAGAATGTTACAAATATCATTTGATTCCGCTTGAAATCCTTGAATCCTTATTTGTTTCCACTTCATTCTGCCTCTGTCCTCAACCATATAATCAGAGACTTTTCTACCAATGAGTTCTTTCATGATATCTCTGATTCGAGCTAAGGTAGGATATTGCATCAGTGGTTCGTCCTTAGCCCACCTATAATTCCAAAAATTTATCCTCTCACCATTGCCTAAAACCCATATTAAACCTTTTTTGATGATTTCCTTACAATTGAGAATTGCTTTCCAAAAAGCAGAACCTCTGATTGGAACTGAGTCACTTAGAAATTCCATATTTTGAAGATACTTTCATTTGATGATAGTTGTCCATTCATTTTCTTCACTAGAAATGAGGCACCATGCTTGCTTAGCTAGTAAAGCTAAATTCATATGAGCAATTCTCCTCAGACCTAAGCCCCCATTTTCCTTGGGTCTTCACACTTTGGTCCATCCTACAAGGTGTATCATTTTTTTCTCCTCTGATCCAGTCCATAAAAATTATTTTTGGAGTTTCTCAAATTTTTGGAAAACCTTCACAAGGACTTTGAAAATGGGTAGGAAATAGACTAGAATGCTCTAAAGAGAGGCCTTAGTGAGGGCCAGCTTTCTTGCTTGAGATAGAAGATGACCTTTCCATCCAGCAAGTTTTTTTTGAATTCTTTCAATAACCCTTTTCCACATTGACTCTCTTGGAGAACCAATGAAAAGAGGGAGACCAAGATACAAAGTGGGGAGGTTTGCTATATCACACCCTAAAATTTCTATAATCCTTCCTTGCCTCTGAATGGGGGTGTTCAAGAAATATAACTTGCTTTTACTGAAATTAACTTTCTGACCAACAGTGTCTTCGTAGATTTGCAGGATGTATTTAATTCTTTTGGCCTCAACTACCGATGCCTTAGTCAATAGAAGGATACCATCAACAAATTGTTGGTGAGAAATAGGCCTAGTGGGAGATGTTACATTGATTCCTAATATTAACCTTAAAATGCAAGTATTTTTTATGGTTCTACCTAAATCTTCTACCACAATGATTAATAACATGGGGTTGATAGGGTCCCCCTGTCGAATTCCTCTACGACTTTGAAAGTAACCAGCAGTTGTTCCATTAACCAAAATAAAGAACCATGCTTTAGAAATGCATTATTTGATCAAATTAACCCATTGGTGGTGAAAACCAAAATTAAGGAGGACAACAATCAGAAAGTCCCAATTTAGCCTGTCAAATGCTTTGTTCATATCAAGATTGAGGGTAAAAATAGACCTGTTAGTATTATGAGCAGAGTGCAGAGCTTCATAAACTGTGATAACTCCATCCAAGATTGACCTACCTTGGACAAAGCTTCCCTGGTACAGATCTATGATGTGGGGCAGAAAATCTCTCATTCTATTTGCAATGGCTTTAGTTAGGATCTTGTAAGAAACATTGCATAGACTGATTGACCTGAAGTCAGCCATAGATTCAGGGGTTTGATTCTTAGGAATTAGAGAAATAAAAGTAGAGTTGAGACATTTTGGGATATTATTGCTTGCTTGGAATTCTATGACAACAAAAAGTACATCCTCACTTATGATGTCCCAAAAATCTTGATAGAAACGAGGGGGAAAGCCATCGGGTCCTGGGGCTTTGTCTGGTTCCATGCTAAACAAGGCTTCCTTAATTTCCTCATAAGAAAATGGAGGTAGAAGCTTAAGGTTTATATCCTCATTTATTATGCTAGGAATGGATTGCAAGAGAATATCTTTGGCCTCCTCATTGCACTATGATTCCTGACCAAAGATAGAATTGAAATAAGTTACTGCCTCCTTTCTGATTTATGTTAAGTCCTGAGTAATAGAACCATCTACTTTTTTTAAATTTTTTATATTGTTATTGCTTCTATTTCTAAGTGTGGTGACGTGAAAAAACTTGGAATTCGAATCTCCATATTTCAACCAAAGAGCCCTTGATTTTTTCCTCCAATATATTTCCTTACAAGCCAAAATGTTATGAAACTCTGCTAGTTTTGTCTGTTCCTCCTGCCTAGTAGTTTCATCAAAATCACCATGTTGAATCCTCTGATCAATTATCTTCAAAATTTAAACAACCTATTTTTTATTTTCAAAGAGGTTCCCAAAGACCTCTTTGTTCCAATTTCAAAGCTTTTCCTTAAAAATTTTTAATTTGCCAGCAAGTTTAAAAGATGTACTACCCCTGACAGGCTGATGCCACCACTGAATTAAGTTATCTCTGAAACTAGAATGTTTGATCCACATAGATTGAAATATAAAAGGTTTCTTTAAGTACAAAGAGTTAGGGATCTCCAAAAAAATGGGATTATGATCAGAGGTAATTTTAGGAAGGGCTTGCAGGGTAGAATCACCGAATAGAGTTGTAGCCTCCTTTGACAAAAAAAACCTGTCAAGCCTTTCTTGAATGAGATGACATCCTATCCATCGATTGCTCTAGGTATAATTTTCTCCTCTAAGTTTTACATCCATAAATATGTTGGAGTTAACAAAGTCATTGAACTCATCCATGCTCCTGATAGGTGGTCCATTTCCATCCATTTGGTCTGAAGGGTAAATAAGAGTGTTAAAATCCCCAACCATAATCCAGGGGACATTATGGAAGATTTCACTCAGATTACCTAAGTACTCCCATAGTAGAGCTCTCCATTGAATTGAAGTCAGGGCATAAATATTTGAAAGGATCCACGACCTGTTGTTGTTTATTTCATTAAATAAAACACTAATAACCCTGACATCTTTCTGAATAATGGTGCCTTATACTATTCGGGGATCCCACAAATTCATAAGGCCTATAGACACTCCTTTGGCTGATTTGCAAACCATCTCCCCTTGATTCTAGATTTCTTTTGCTACTTTTTCACTGAATCTCATCAATTTTTGTTTCTTGCAACATGATAATAGTTGGATTCACTTGATTTATTATTGCACTGACTTCCCTGTGTTTGGGCAAGCCATTGAGGCCTCTCATGTTCCATGAGAGGAACTTCATTTAATTTTTTGGGATTTCTTCCTCTCCCCCTCCCTTGAGGGGATTTTACTAATTTTTTGTCTTCAGAACCCGGAATAACCTATTGAAACAAGGTTCTATGTTTTCCATTGGCAATGTCATTATCAGTTTTAATTTTTTGATGCTCAACATTTGATATTCTCCCTCTTCTTTTTTCACTGCCAAAATATATAGGAGACTTCATAGTGCTCCTGGTTTGTTTAGGACTAAATTAGGGGGAGGTAATTTGTTGTATAACCGGACTGCCATATTCCTCAGTATGAAGAGTTTCACATATCTCCACCCCTACATCCAAATCTTCTCCTTTTTTCCTATATTCCCCTGGTTTGTGGGATGACTCCTCAGTAGGATTTACCTGGATCCTAGTGATGATGTTAGGGAGATGAGAATTTTTTATTTTCCAATGCCTCAAATTTCTTCCTAAGTTCTTCAGCATTAGGGTTTGGCTTTGGGATGCCCACTGGGCTTGAAGTATTTTCAGCATTGGGGTTTAAGGATCTTGACTTGGATGGGGATTCTAGAGATTAGGCATTAGGGTTTGTATTTGTGATGCCCATGGGGCTTACAATAATTTTAGCATTAGGGCTTAATAATCCTGACTTGGATGGGGATTCTAGAGAGTCAGAAAGCTTAGCCTGAAGGTTCTGGGCTTCCATGTCTTTCGATAATCCTCCTACTCCCATATTGGATAGAATTGAAAAATTATTTGAAACTAGAGGATTGGAACTTACCTAAGTATTTTGGTTGCCAAAAACCTGTTGTTTTCCTTTGTCTTGTTGGGACCCTGCACCCTCTCTTTTATTTTTTTGGTAGACATAGTTTGCTTGATTGAAATCGCCTCTGCCAGGGAAACTCCTCAAATTTACTCTGTCTAGAATTCCTTGCTTCTTATTTTCTCTATTCATTGCTAGGTTAGGGCACTAATTACATAGATGTCCTTTATTTTTGCATTATGCATAGAATGTCAGTTTGTTCTCATATTCTACCGGTTGTTTTCAATAGTATTATCCATACTCTAGCTCCACAAACCTTGGCAATTCATTATCCAAATTAGCATTTACGTAGATTTGTGCATGAGTCATCCTTGTCCTAGCCAAGGTCGCATGGTCAATGGATATCAGGTCCCCTATAGTTTTAGCTATGCCCTGCAACCAATATTCATTGAAGAACTAGGCAGGTAGACTTGGGAGATGAACCCAAATAGGGGAAATGTTAATATTTTGCTTTTTAGGGTCAAAATATTCACCCCATCATTTGAGAAAAAGACTCCTTTTTCCCAAAAACCAAGGACCTCTTGTTAAAATGCGGTTAACATCCTCCATATTATTAAAATGGATAATGAATAACCCTCGAGTTATAGCTACCAACTCCAAGTTTCCTACCGGTCACCATTTACCCATCGCCCAAGCCCTGATAGTCTCCATGTCTAGCCTACCTCCCAAAAAATTGCCTACCACGGAGAATTCTTCCATTGAAATAAAAGGGCTCATGGAACTTGTCGGGGCTGAAATTTTATTATTTACTGGAACTAGGGGCAGAAGAGAGAGAACCTCCTTTTTTTTCCTCTAAGAGTCTCAGCAAAAGATAGCCACTTCTTGGGCCCCACATTGTCCTTCGTATTTTTTTTGTCGGGGTCTTTTTGAGGAGGGTCGGGCCCTCGCATGATGCCCACCTCCAAATTTATCATAGCCTGATTGTCTTCCTCTGGATCCTCACTTGATCCATGCTCAAGGTTCCCACCCACCCCTTTCGTACCTGCTCTACCTCTACCACCTTGGTTGAGATTCCTACCCAAAAAATTCAAACCCTCACTCTGATCACACCCGGTAAACGTCAGCTCACTCATTCCTGATGATGAAATTATTATTTTTTTTAACATAAATCAAGGTACAAAGATCTTCATCAAACAATACAAGACTTGGTTTTGAAGAAGAATATAGAGGACAAGGAGAAGATTCAACCTCAAGCTCCAAATAAGAAGAAGCTTTTTAAGAAGAGAGTGTAAGAGAGAGTGAGACTTCTAAGGATACGTTGAACAATAGAAAGTTTAACAAGCAAAGGGACAATGCACAAATGAGAAATAGATGGAACAGGAAACAACACAGGGTAGAAGAGACTAAGAGACCAATGGGGTCAAGACAAGGTAGTTTCAATGGACGATGCTTCTCATGTCATAGGTTTGGGCACAAGGCTATACAGTGCAAGATACATGAAAGATAAGAATATGGGAATTTTATAAATAGATATCTCTTTCAAGGGTATTGTTACTCTTGTAATCAATTTTGTCACAAGGTAGTTAATTGCAAGGTTCATGACATGAATGGATATGGCTTCACTAGGAGAAACCCCAAGATATTTGCACCTTTAAGAAATAAAAAAATTAAGTGTTATAAGTGTAATAATTATGGGCATATAGCAAAGTGGTGTAGAGTATAAATTCCATAGACAAGAAAAAATAGGAATAGTCAGAGGAATCAGAAGAATTAGTTGAGGAAGAAAGTGGACAAAGGTAAAGATCAGTACATGTTGGGAGTAGAGATACTTCCACCCCAAAATTAACCACCTCAAGAGGAGGTGGGGAAGGGGCTAAACTAAGAATCTCATTCTTAGCCCAAATCCCCAAAGGTGACCCTTTGCCATTGATGTCAAAGGGGGAGAGATTTGAGTTAGGGGGAGAGCATTCAGTCAGGGGGAGCAGAACTGAAAAAGGTAAAGGAAATGGTAAAAGGTAAATGGGTTGCCATCAATTAAAAAGGGAGAGATTGTTGGAAATATGAGCAAGTTTTGTTGTCATTGATGTCAAAAGTCAGTTTTAGTGAGCAGTGCAAAAGAAAGGATGTCAAGAATCAATTTTAGTAAGCAGTGCAAGAGAAAGATTGCTTCTAGGCCTAATGAAAATAATATTATAATATTTTATTATAATATTAAAGGTCTAATGGTAAGAACTAAAGTTGTTAAATTAATTATAAATTAATTATAATAATTTCATTATAAATTAATTTATAATTTAATTTAATTAACCCTAAAGTTATTAAATTAATTATAATAATTTCATTATAAATTAATTTATAATTTAATTTAATTAACCCTAAATTTATTAAATTAATTATAAATTAATTATAATAATTTCATTATAAATTAATTTATAACTTAATTTAATTAACCCTAAGGTTAGGGTTATAAGGGCAAAGGATTAATTAAAGCGCCGACGTCACACGAATTTTCCCCCTCCATTGACATTGTGAAGCACATTAAAAAAATTATAAATAAGCCAATTTTTTTGGCTAGAAGGCATCAATGCAATTAAAGAATATAGCGACCAAAGAAATCAAGTGCTAAGGGAAGAACCAATTCACATGTGTTTTAAAGCTAATTGCGCAGAAGAGTAAGGACAAGGTGAAGTGGAGCAGGAATTCTATTCCAACGTGCCAAATAGTGTAGGTGGCAGCCAAGGGTTGTAGTAGGGCATTCATGGAATGTGAGGTCAGGAGTTCGATCCTTGCAGATGCCTTTTTGCTGAAGGAAAAGAGCTTCGGTTTTGTGCTAAGCGGGAAGGCAGAGTTGAAAAGCAAAAGGGAACGCTTTTGTTCCACATGAGGGCACATAGCCCAAGTGGTGGATGGCTAGGTGCTAAGGTTCTTAGAGAGGAAATGTGTAAGTTGTGTTTCATTGAGTTTGTGATTGAGTGGAGTTGGTTAAGCATAGTTTATTGAGAATATTGGAGTGATAGTTCAAGTTTTATAAAACAAATTGTTCTTTAATCTTAATTGATTTGAAGATATTTTGGAAGTAATTGAGTTTTATGAGTGTGAAACATATTGAGTCTCTAACCATTCTCTATATGTTTTTGAATTCAAACAAGATTATGTGTGAAACTTGTTTGTGGGATTGAAGAGGTTTTCTATGATAGATTGAATTGATTTGAACAAGATTTTATGAAAGCTAGTGAGCAGATTTGAGCAAGTCCTAGAGTGGACTTAAGGATATATTTGTGTGAGCTTTTATGGAAGCTTACAATCAGATTTGAGGTAAGTCTTAGTGAAGACTTATTGAGCAGATTGGACAAGTTCTAGTGAGAACTTGTTGAGCAAATTTGAGGTAAGTCTTGGTGAAGACTTGTGGATAGATTAGTGTAAGCTTTTGTGGAAGCTTACAATGTAGAATTGAGGTAAGTATTTGAGAAGACTTGAGAGAAGGATTGATTTATTGATTTGTTCAAACCTTGAGTTAAGGTTTGGGGCATATCTAGAAGAGTTGATTAGTGATTGAGTCAAGCTTTGTGTTAAGGTTTGAGGACAAATTTAAGGATAGAGTTTGGTGCAGATTTGAGGATAGTTTTGTGCCAGACCATAGACAGATATTGAGAAGATTTGTGCTAGATCGAAGGACTATGTTTAGTGCAAATTTGAGATAGAGTTTGAACAGATTTGTGCTAGATTGAAGGACTATGTTTAGTGCAGATTTGAGATAGAGGTTGAACAAATTTATGCTAGACCGAAGGACTGTGTTTAGTGCATATTTGAAATAGAGTTTGTGCAGATTTGTGCTAGACTGAAGGACTATGTTTAGTGCAGATTCGAGACAAATATTGAGCAAATTTGTGCTAGATCGAAGGACTATGTTTAGTATACATTTGAGACAGAGATTGAGCAAAGTTGAGAGTAAGCTTTGGAGGTGATAGAGGAGAGGACAGTAGTCTCTAGTGGATAGAGATCCATTATCCAAGTAAGTGAGGATAGTGGTCTTCTAAGTGAGGACAAGAGTCTTCAGTGGAGAGAGATCCACAAGCTAGAGTAGTGGATGCAGTAGTCTTCTAGAGGATCACCATCCAGAGTAGAGGAGAAGGAGTTCTCTTATGGTTATAGATCCATGAACTATCTAAGAAGATTTGTGTCTCTTGTGGGTTGGTGCCCACAAACAATATTAGGGGATTGGTGTCTCCTTTGGATAGAGGTCCATAAACATTGTAATAGGGAAGGATTACCAAGAGATTTGTTGAGAAAAATTTAGTGAAAAATTTTCTTCGTGGAGTAGACCACATTGGGTGAACCATGTTAAATTAGTGTCTCTATTATGTGTGGTGATTTGTGCATTGATTTGATTACTATTGTTGACATTGAATTGATATATTTGGATAATATTGTTTGAGTAAAGAAAAGTAAAAAGTGGTCTTATACTGTTCACCCCCCCTCTCAGTATAAGCTTGTGTTCTTCAACAAGGAGCTATTTCTAGAATTATTCTATGGTTGAATGAGGACTATATCTAATCTTATGAGAAAGTAAATATTTTATTATTTTCAATAAAGAGACCAAGAGAATGCACAAACAAGATTAGCCTAGATGCAAACTATATGATTTTTCTTTTGATACCTAGACAAAAAATCAAAATGTCTTCTTTTCTTATGTTTTAAATCTATAAAAGAACAAAAATGGATATAGGCACACAAAAAACAACCTAATAGATATGTTAGAGTACTTAATTTATCTAGTGGTAGATCTTAGTCAAATTTGCACTCCATAAATCAATGACTGTGAATTTGGTTAGACCTACAAAATAACTTTAAAACCTTGGAAAAATTGATCAGCATTTGGGGGCCTACTTAGGACAATATATGACTAATCTTGGAGGCACAACAATCAAGCCCCCTTGGTCCTTTTAGTTGATCGTTCAAAACAAAAAAAAATTGTTGATATTTGGAAACAAGCAATACAAGATGTAACAACATGAAATAGTGAAAGCAGAGTATGAACAAAATGGATGCAATGAAAAACAAGAATGCAAATGATGACCTAAGATTTTGGAATGAAAAATTTTCCCTCAAGATACTATGATTGAGTTCGCATCCCATAATTAGCAAGTATGAATTTAGAAACAAAGAAAATATGGAAAAACCATTGGTTTTGTTGAATTTGTGCCTAGTAAGCACAAGGCATGAATTCACACAAGACTACTTAAGAGCTAATTTAAGAAATGCAAAATATAATATAACACTAATAACTAATGATCTAAGAGATAATAAATACATAGATAAAACCTAATAAGCCTATAGAAGAAGTAGGAGTAGAGGTAGCAACCAAAGTGGAAAACCTTTTCCCTTAGAAGATAAATGATGTGATCAATCTATCATCAGAGCTTATCCACTTGCTCATCCACAACAATGAATAAAAAAGGACACCAAAAGGAAGCAAAGCATTAACATCAAATCTTGAAAATATCAATTGATAGAAAATAGATCTAAGGTTACATTCTTCTATGAAAAGAAGAGTCCAATACTTCTATTTATAGGAGGTTTGAAGTGCTAGAATAATAAATTATATCCTAAGTTGTTACTAGGATAATTTTTGTGGCTGAGATTAGCTCAGTTAGTTATGATCCAATAGATCAGATTGTAAGCACTCTCTATTTAAGCAAGGTCTTTGTCATTCAATAAAATCAAGGATTCTACTTTTATAACATAGTATCAGAGTACCCTGCCCTGTGAGCCTGAGGAGCTTATCCTCATGGGGAGGTTTCCCTCATGGAAATCCCCCCTCTCCTTTTTTTTTTCTTTTTTTTTCTCTCCATATTTTTTTTCAATTTTTTTATTAAGGGAGTATGCTCTCCATATTTTGATGGATAAAAAAATAGATGGTTAAAAAAAAATGTAGTTTGAGATATTTTTTTAGTTTTGTTGGGTTTGCAGTCTTATACTGCAGATATAGATTTGCAGAATGCTAGTTCACGGTGGAGGCAATCAAATCTGAGGCTTTGCTGCATTGAAGAGTTGAAGGACCCAAAGAGTCCATGCCAACCAGATGTGGTTATTCATTCTGATAACAGAGGTAATGCCTTTGTCCAAAGGAGGCTCTCATTTTGTTGCCATTTTTTTGGCTCTACAACCCTCACTTTGTTGCTTTGCTACTAGCGGTTTTCTAGCTATGGTCCTGTGACCAAATTTGGTAGTTGATTTTGCTAATATGCATGTTTTGGGCCCCACTACCATCTGTAATATGTAATAGTTCATGGGAAGATGCATTGTGGCACTCAAGATTTTTTCATCCACAAATAGTTCAGTGGCTACATTGTGCGGCGCCCTCTTTGAGACCGATGACATCGTGTTTTGATTGCATTTCACAGTGGATCTAAGGCATATGATCCTATGGTCCACATCTACCCTTACTACAATTTCCCCATCGGTGTAACATGATACTGTCCCTATGAGCATTTGTTTTTCTTAACATGCACCCAGTTGTTATCTATGAGACGATCAAAATAATTGTTCATTCTATCCTCTTGCTGTTGTTGTCGATGTAGTGAACGTCTGCCAATGGCTGAGTGGCGCTATCTTCACTGCATAGATGTCAGATCTGCAGAAGTTGTGAACTCCTTATTTTTATGCAGTAAATTGAGTGCCAAATTTAGTATCTAGTTTTATGAAGATTGTTTGCTATGACTTAATGATGAAATTGTTAGAAAAATTAACCCAGATTTCACGCCTGTGCCCAATTGCGCTGCGAACCTTGGGCGAAACCGGATTGCGCTCCAGACATGGGCGAAGTCGGACTGCGCTGCCGCAGTCCGGGATCCCGGCAAAAGTGTGACATGACGTCACACCTACCTTCTGACAGATTTGACACACGACGGATCCGATCTCCGTGGGAGTTAATGCCAAGTCGGCGTTTGTCGGAAACCCTAGATGAGGGTCGGTCCGAGGATAACCCTTATCCGGAGGCGTCGGAGGATAAACCTTATCCTCCTCTCCCCGCGGCTATAAAAGGCGGTTCGGGTCTAGGGACAAACAGTGAAAAGGGAGAAGCGGGAGCGGGTGTGAGAGAAGTTCGTGAAAGTGAGCGAGAGAAAGAAAGCGGGAGCGATTCGGTGAGCAGTGTGGCTCAGCTGAGAAATGTCCGAGCTGCAGACTCGACATTTCCCCTGTTTTGGTTTATCCTGCAGCGTAGCCTGCAGATGTTGTTATTTCCTCGGTTGAGGAATTCTGTAACCCTAGTTGTTCATATGAATAAAGTTTGCTTTTGTCTGTAACATCTTTAGGGTTTGCAGTAGTTTAAGTCTTAACTTGTTGTTCTCTGTTCCGGCGTTTCTCTCCTCTCATACGGGTCTTGCCAAGCCGGGCAAACCCAGCAGCAGCCACGAAAGACGAAGAAGTCGAAGGCCAGTTTGGCCAAGTCTGAAGCAGCTCGAGTGCGCGAGAGAAGTCTGAAGTCGGCCGCAGTCCGCACTTCGCCTAGCGCAAGTCCGTCAGCTGACCGAAGTACAAACTTTGCCCAATTTTGGGCGAACTCTGTTTGCTTCCTAAAGTGCGAACTTCGCCCAAATTTTGGGCGAAGTCCGTCGCAGCCGCGAAGTTCGAACTTCGCCCAAATTTTGGGCGAAGTCCGTCGCCCGAGTGCGAACTTCGCCCAAGGGGCGACGTCCGTGCGCCCGAGTGCGGACCGGCGACGTCCGGCTTGCGGCGGTGAAAAAAAAATTAAAATCGCTCCTTCAAATTGGTATCAGAGCAGATAGTGTCGTGACACGGAGATAGAAGCATGGCTTTCGAGAGAAACTCGTTGCGAGTTGCGAGATCCCACGATTTAACGGTAAGAACTACGATTCTTGGAGCATCCGAGATGAAGATCTGTTCGGATCTCGGGAGCTATGGGAGTTAGTCGAGAACGGCTACCCGGAACCGACGGATGCGGCGACAACGGCCGCCCTCTCTCAAGCGAGACAAGGATCTGTTGAAAGAGCACAAGAAGAAGGACCGGAAGGCCCTCTTCTACATCATGCAAGCGGTTGAGGAGACCATCTTCCCGCGGATTGCATCGGCCACCAAGGCCAAGCGAGGCACAGGAAACCCTGGCAAGTTCGTATCGGGGCACCGACAAAGTGAAGTTGGTGAAGCTGCGGATGCTCGGGGAGACAGTTTGAGAACCTGCAGATGAGCGAGTCCGAGTCGATGAGCGACTTCTTCACCCGGACGACGGACATTATCAACCAGATGCGGTTGAACGGAGAAAATGTCCAGAGCCAGAGAATCGTGGAGAAGATTCTCAGAAGTCTGCCTACGAAGTTCGACTCGGTTGTGATAGCAATCGAAGAGTCGAGGGATTTGACAACCCTCTCGACAGACGAACTCATGGGTTCCCTGCAGACCCATGAACAGAGGTGAGCCGCTCAACTCAGTCTTCTTTGGAGCAAGCCTTCAAAGCGCAAGTCTCGATCCGAGACAGCGACGGACAAGACTCCCACCACGGCGCTTCTAGTTCTCAAGGAGGAAGAGGCGGAAGCGGGCGTGGGAGAAGGAACAAGCAAGGAGGGAGCTCAAACCCTCGGGACGCGAGCCAAGTTGCAACTTTCATCGGCAAGGAGGAAGAGGCAGCGGCAGAAATCAGCAAGGTGGCTCTCGGCGGAAGAAGGACATGTCAAAGGTCCAATGCTACTACTGCGGCAAGTTCGGCCATTATGCCACACGGTGCAGAAAGAAGATGGCGAACGAGAATCGAGCGGCAAGCCCATTATTCGGAGGAACCCAAAAATGCGGTAGGAGGAAATGTCTTGTCGACTTGCGGTATTGAAGAGGAGAGCAAGAAAAACATACGGTATCTTGACGGTGGTTGCGGCAACCACATGGTCGGGAACAGGGAGATGTTCTCACAGCTGGATGAAACAGATCCGGTCCGAAGTCAAGATGGGGAACAACATCAAAGTTCCTGTGATGGGGAAAGGAAAGATCCTCATCCGCACCCGACACGGTGATAGAAAAACAATTCAAGATGTTTTTTATGTGCCTAGGTTGAAGCACAATCTGCTAAGTGTTGGACAGCTTGTGCAGAAGGGGCACACTATCTTGTTCAAAGATGGTGTCTGTTCCATCGGAGACAAAGTCCATGGACAAATCGCAACTGTGTCCATGACGAAAAACAAGATGTTTCCGCTGCAGATTCAGAATGAATCTTTGATGTCTCTGAGTGCAGTTGAGAAGGATGCTACCGGTTGTGGCATCTCGGATTCGGTCACCGAGTTTCGGTGGCCTGAATCTGCTGCACAAGAAGCGAGATGGTGAAGGGTTTACCCCTTATAGAGCAACCGAACCAAGTTTGTGAAGGTTGCACAGTCGGCAAGCGGCACGGGGATGCATTCCCTGTAGGGCGGTCTTGGAGAGCATCACGGCCTTTGGAGCTGGTGCACTCGGACATCCGTGGTCCCATGCGGACCACCTCATATGCCGGCAATAAGTATTTCTTGACCTTCATTGATGACTTCAACCGGAAGACTTGGATTTATCCAATCAAGTTGAAGTCAGAGGCGTTTGCAAGGTTTAGGGAGTTCAAGGCTCTGGTTGAGAAACAGAGCGGTCATTATGTGAAGACTCTCAGAACTGATGGAGGTGGAGAGTACATCTCCAACGAATTCCACAATTTCTGCAAGCAACATGGAATTCGAAGGCAGTTCACTGCCAGATACACGCCACGACAGAATGGCGTAGCTGAGAGGAAGAACAGAACAATCATGGAGATGGCACGGAGCATCTTTGAAGGCAAAAAGTTTGCCACATGAGTTCTGGGCGAGAAGGCTGTAAGTTGTGCAGTTTATCTGCTGAACCGATGTCCCACCAAGAGTGTGAGGGACAAAATTCGAGAGGAAGCCTGGAGCAAGTTGAAGCCAAGTGTGGCTCATTTGCGAGTTTTTGGGTGCATAGCATATGCACATGTTCCAGATGAGAAAAGGCAGAAAGTTGGATGACAAAGCTAAAAAGTGCATCTTCACGGGATACAGCGAACCATCAAAGGCATACAGGCTGTACAATCCTGTGACAAAGAAACTTGTCATCAGTCAGAGACGTGAAGTTCCTGGAGGATGAAGTACTGGAACGGGAAGTCAAAGGCGAGTCGGTCTGAACCAGCAAGCTGTTGAGTCTGTAGTCTTGGAGGAAAACAGTGTCCAACCACCTGTGCCTTCAAGCGGCAACGGTGGTGCCGGCGGTAGCACACCCTCATCATCCCGGTCACCTCCACTTGCAAGCGAGAATTCAAAACCCGAGGACTCCTGCGAAGACTCGGAGCTTGCAAGACATCTATGAGGTAACCCGTAATCAATTAGATGAAGATTATTCTGATTTTGCTCTCTTTCTTGAATGTGATCCGGTGGAGTTTGAAGAGGCAAGTCGGGAATCGCAAATGGGTGAATGCGATGGATGAGGAGATAGCGGCCATTGAGAAGAATGAGACATGGTAGCTAACGAGATCTTCCAGCACGAAAGAAGACCATTGGGGTCAAGTGGGTATATAAAATGAAGTTTAATGCCCAAGGAGAAGTTGACAGGCATAAGGCCAGATTAGTGGCGAAAGGCTACAAGCGGAAGTCAGGAGTTGACTATCATGAGGTGTATGCACTGTGGCC
This sequence comes from Wollemia nobilis, assembly GCA_028583015.1. NCBI lineage: Eukaryota > Viridiplantae > Streptophyta > Pinopsida > Araucariales > Araucariaceae > Wollemia > Wollemia nobilis. Next base: position 22,257,220 of record JAQPPZ010000521.1, read on the forward strand.
CGACTTGACACGGTCGAGAATGATTATGGCACTCGCAGCTCAGAAAGGATGGAGCGTGTACCAGATGGATGTCAAGTCTGCCTTCCTCAACGGAGTGTTGGAAGAAGAGGTCTACATAGACCAGCCGCCCGGTTATGAAATACAAGGGCAAGAAGGCAAAGTCCTGAAGCTGAAGAAGGCCCTGTATGGGTTGAAGCAAGCACCCTGGGCATGGTACAGTCGTATTGACGGCTATTTTCGAGAGAATGGGTTTCAAAAATGCCCATATGAGCACACCCTGTACATGAAGACAAATGCAGCGGGTGAGCTCATCATCGTCTGCCTGTACGTAGACGATCGATATTTGCGGCAATAGCGGCGACCTATTTGCGCGAGTTTAGAACAGCCATGAAGTCCGAGTTTGAAATGATTGACATGGGGGTGATGAAATATTTTCTCGGCATTGAAGTTGACCAATCAGCGGATGGCATCTTCATTTCTCAGGGCAAGTATGTGAAGGATGTCCTGAAGCGCTTCAAGATGGAGGACAGCAAACCTGCCATCACACCTGTAGCCACAGGTTTGAAGCTGAGCAAGTTGGATACAGGGAGGTCTATAGATCCAACCTTGTTCAAAAGGCTAGTTGGCAGTCGATGTACTTGACTGCAACTCGGCTAGATCTGATGTTCGAAGTCAGTCTGATCAGCCGTTTCATGGAGACTCCGAAGGACACGCAGTGGCAAGCAGGCAAGAGGATCTTGCGCTATGTCAGCGGGACGCGAAACCATGGCCTATTTTACGCCAGACGGGACCAGTTGGAGCTAGTGGGCTTCACGAGACGGTGGCCGGGCTGGCGATGCGATGATCGAAAGAGCACCTCCGGGTATGCTTTCCATCTCGGATCGAGGCGATCTCATGGGCGTCCAAGAAGCAACCCATTGTTGCGTTGTCCACGACCGAAGCGAGAATATGTCGCCGCCACGACATCCGCATGCCGAGCGGTATGGCTGCGAAGAGTTCGAGTGAAGCTGTACAATCCTCCGGAAGGCGCGACAACAATTTTTCGTGATAACAATTCGGCCATTGCATTGTCAAAGGATCCCGTGTTCCATGGCCGGACGAAGCACATTGATATTCGTTATCACTTCATTAGAGAGTTGGTGAAGTCCGGAGAAATTCATCTGCAGTTTTGCAGATCTAAGGAGCGGTTGGCAGATATTTTCACGAAGCCTTTGAAGGAGGAAGACTTCGACGATTGCGAGAGCAGCTTGGAGTCAAAGTGCTTGTGAAATCAGGTTTAAAGGAGGGTGTTAGAAAAATTAACCCAGATTTCACGTCTGTGCCCAACTGCGCTCCGAACCTTGGGCGAAACCGGATTGCGCTCCAGACATGGGCGAAGTCGGACTGCGTTGCCGCAGTCCGGGATCCCGGCAAAAGTGTGACATGACGTCACACCTACCTTCTGACAGATTTGACACACGACGGATCCGATCTCCGTAGGAGTTAATGCCAAGTCGGCGTTTGTCAGAAACCCTAGATGAGGGTCGGTCAGAGGATAACCCTTATCCGAAGCTGTCAGAGGATAAACCTTATCCTCCTCTCCCTGTGGCTATAAAAGGCGGTTCGGGTCTACAGACAAACTAGTGCGAAAGAGGAGAAGCAGAGCATGTGTGAGAGAAGTTCGTGAAAGTGAGCGAGAGAAAGAAAGCGGAGCGATTCGGTGAGCGGTGTGGCTCAGGTGAGAAATGTCCGAGCTGCAGACTCGACATTTCCCTTGTTTGGTTTATCCTGCAGCGTAGCCTGCGGATGTTGTTATTTCCTCGGTTGAGGAATTCTGTAACCCTAGTTGTTCATATGAATAAAGTTTGTTGTTTGTCTGTAGCATCTTTAGGGTTTGCAGTTGTTTAAGTCTTAACCTTGGTGTTCTCTGTTCCGGCGTTTCTCTCCTCATACGGGTCTTGCCAAGCCGGGCAAACCCAGCGGCAGCCGCGGAAGAAGAAGAAGTCGAAGGCCAGAGTGGCCAAGTCTGAAGCAGCTCGAGTGCGCGAGAGAAGTCTGAAGTCGGCCGCAGTCCGCACTTCGCCCAGCGCAAGTCCGTCGGCTGACCGAAGTACAAACTTCGCCCAGTTTCGGGCGAAGTCTGTTTGCTTCCCCGAAGTGCGAACTTCGCCCAAATTTCGGGCGAAGTCCGTCGCAGCCGCGAAGTTCGAACTTCGCCCAAATTTCGGGCGAAGTCCGTCGCAGCCGCGAAGTGCGAACTTCGCCCAAGTTTGGGCGAAGTCCGGCTGCGCAGCCGAAGTGCGCACTTCGCCCATTCCTGGGCGAAGTCCGTCGGCGCGCGCGACTTGCGCACTGCGCTCTCTGAGCTGCAGCGCCGTGCAGACTTCGGCGACGTCCGGTTTCGGCGGCGGTTGAAGGAGAAAAAATCGAAATCGCTCCTTCAGAAATTTGTTTGCTCAGTGCACAAAAACAACAAGTATTTATTCTGTTTTTTTCGAAAATCTTATGATGGAGGCCGCTGATTTTTGTTTGGCGAGAATTTTTCATCGATGTCATTTTCAGCCTCATGCATCGGGCTTTACAAACTAGTATACAAATAAGGCAACCAAATATATGCCATACATGTTTTTTTCTTGGCATTACAAGTGAAGCCAAAGGCCAATTTCGAAAGATCGTGATAAGCAATGACACTGTTATTTGGTCGCATCTAGAAATGATGTTGGGATTTTTTTGATATCTGCCATATTTTTCTTCTCCTCACACAATTGCACATGGCTCACAAAACAATTCCAGATATGTGAGGGATTCAGTGCACCAGTTCTAGAATGTGGATGTTTTTAAATATGTTTGGCACGTAGGCTGTGTGAGAATTTTCCATTCTACACTGACAACGAGGCTGATTGTTGATATTTTTTTGTTCATCGTACCAGATGTTGAAATAGCCACTACATGGTCATTTTAATTGTGTTTGCATGCAAATTTTTAATTTTGCTACATTTTTTATTGCCAAATTATGGAGCTTTTTGAAGGGGTTCAGTGCCACGTAGATCGTAGGCCCTAGTTTGTTGCCCGCACTCTGTAATTTTTTGTGCTGACTAATAGTTGTGGGTGGGACCCATGCATCAATTTGTTACACATAAATAAAAATGTAAATTCCTTTAACGACGACCAAGAAAGAGCAGATAAATACGTCTTCAAAATCCTGTGCCGAATTGCAAGTGTGATGTATATTCCGTTGTTGTCGATGAAGAAAATGTGCCTATGGGTGAGCCACTTCCCGGCTACACTATTAATCTCTTTTACCGTATGCACCTTGGATTCATGGGAAATCATGCCATGGCAAGCCTCCAAAAAAATTTCCCCTGATAGTTGAGTCCTTGCGCATGTTTTTTTTTAGTGAAGTGATGCTGCTATTGGACGTCTTTCACGATACTTAAAGAGATTGGCAGATGTTTCTTTAACAACTTTATCGATCCAAAATTGGAGTCCACACATATATGAAGGAACGCTGATCGTGTGTCTACTGCAATGTGAATCGGTGATTTGTTTGTGTTCTTTTGAAGACGAGCTGCGCGTGGAAAACTTAAGAACACTGACCATATATGCAGGCTGCTTTCATCTCCCACATTTTAAGAGTGCCAATGCTATACAAAATTTTGAATGGCTGCCACCACCAAAAGATGTTCAAGTTCTAATTTTGCATCAAGATGGTGGTATCGAAAAGCGGAGACAGCTCCTTTCAATATGATATTGTTGTTGTTTTATGATTTTCTAACATGAATGACAGTGTGAAAGTGACCCGAATATATCTTTGGAAATGCTCCTGCTATGAGATCTGTTTGATTTCCATATGCATTTTTATGGCCTCCCATTCCCTCGATATAGATGGCGGCCACGTTGCTACTGTATGGAAAAATATTGTTGGAATGGTGATTTTTAGTATTGGCAACATGACGATATGGCGCTTGGTTAACAGCCAGTTGTTTTTGTCATGCATGTTTCTGTTACGCATGGAGGTCCTGACAGCTTTGTGAGGCTATTATTCATGCGGCCTTTCTCACGAACAAAATAGCCATTGATTTTTGTTTTGCTCGTGGAGCCATTTTTTTTATGAGCTCTTGCCCCCACTTGCAGTGGATCAGCATTTCATCTACACAATGGATGCAATGTCTACAAGAAAACTGTTATGCCTACACAGTGGCTCATTGTTATGTTTGATGAATTATTTGAATGTCAAAGAGAAAACTATTTTTTTTCATGACTGCCCATGGGCAACCTGTTTCTACAATAGTTGTCTGTCACGAAGATGGTGTCCAAGTAATGCTAGATATGCAGTGCAGTGCTGTGCAGAGCGTAAATTTTTCCTGTGGTGGTGTAGTGTTGTGCAGATATGCACGTCAGCTCTGGTTGAATAAATAATCGCTTGACCAAGACTCACAACATCGAAGGCAATATTTTTTGTTTTGCTAGATAGCCAAGCGTTATTGCCAGTCCAAATTGTTTATCCGGTGGGATTTTGATTTTTAATTCACTTCCCGTCGAAGACGTGGATCCAGAGCAGTTTCACTACCTGTCGTCGAGCCGCAATGTGTCAAAATGGAGAACGATCTACACGACTATGTGGAGGATTTTCCAGTTTAATTCGAATGTTGTCCATGAAAATACTGGTTGTGGGCATTATTAACATAGGAGTGGGCCACCAAGTTTGTGTAGGCATGGCAGTCGAGAGATTTTGTTTGCTACGGTGAGAAGCTCTACTCAACCAAGATGAACTCGTACTTCGGTTGTAGTTGTGGAGGATTCGGCGCATCGCTCCGATGTGATTTTTTAAGATCATTTTCAGACAGTCCCCTGTTAATACTGCTGTTGATGTGCTTCAAATATAGCTTACTTGCTTTCCTGCTTTCCGAGAAGATACGACGAAGAGAGATTTTTCTGTTGGCTCACATCCACTCTCAGATCATCAAACTCAGCACATCAAAGACATCATGGTGTTGTTCGTGGGAAATGCCAGAAGAAACAAATGCATTTATTTTTTTTAATTATTTTTTCTGACATTCAATGACAGGTGTATGGATTCAGATGATGTTTTCTATGTCTTTGGAGATTTACAACCAGTTTTATAATGGTACCCACGCACATATTTATGGAGTGGAGACAATATTTCAGTAGCAATGAGGAAGGTTTCACCTATCATAACTATTTTTAGTGTGGTGAATGCAGCTTCGAAGGCCTCCAACTAGAGTGCTATTGACCCACTCCCATCCTTTATTAGCATATGTGTAGCATGTGGGCCTGCAATCTCACTTTAAGCAATTTTATAAAGTTCTTTAATAAAAATAAATTTGGGTCCATTAAACTTTTTTTTGAAATAATTTTTTATATGGTGGCCCACTGCATTTTCTCCTATGAGATAAATTTTTAAAAACATGTTGTATTCCCAAATATTTTTGGAATATTCCCTTGTGAGGGAAAGAATAAGACTATTTTATTTTCCTACAAATGAAGGTCATTTTGACACCCGATCATAGGAGAATTTATAGTCGCCGAAAAGGTTTTTTCGATATGAACACAATGGTGGCACCCAATTTCAATTTTGATAGTTTAAACTATGTTTTTTGACCTCAAAATTATTGTATCATGGAGTGCATTCTCGGTTGAACCCAACACCTCCAGACATTTGTTTAAGTGATCCTAGTATCTAGTCATCTCCTCTATATCACCTAGCGGTTGCAGTGGCTAGTTACCCATGCATTCTGGTAGGATGAGGAGGTCACCATAAGGACACATTTGATAGCTATTGGTGCCCTTCATTTTTATTCCCTTGTTTTATTGTTTGTCCATAAGTTTTGGACCATGTTATCAACAAATTGTGTTCATATAGGTGGATACCACTACTTATGCTTGTGGATTCAATTTTGACATCCCTTACGATCCTTGTGGTTCTTTCCACACTATCTTATCACTCTTATTTTTGTAAGACCCTTTAGTTTCAAGGGTTTTATTTAGTGACCTTTTTTCATGATTTATAGCTTTGATATGTGCCACAAGTACCTGTCTTGGAGTATGGTTTCGTTCAGTTTGATGACAAGTCTCTATTTTTTTGAGACTTATTATGGATCCTTTGCAGGCTTCTTGATGGAAGTTGTCCTTAAGGGGGGTTGAGAATCTTCCTTCATCCTCCATGTACATCTTCCTCCTTCTTCTTTCTATTCTGGCAGGTGGTTTTCTCCTTTGATTTTTTTCATCATCTCTCCAATAGGTTTTATTATGCATTTATTGTACATGAGTACCTTATCAAGCCTTGTTGCCAGGACTTATATCTATGGATATGCCACTTGTTTTAGTTTTGTTGTTCTTCACTACCTCCTAGTATCACTTCAGGGGGGGTGTTAGTATATCCTAGTACCACTTAAGGGGGGTGTTAGAATAATTAATTATATCCTAAGTTGTTACTAGGATAATCTGTGTGGCTAAGATTAGCTTAGTTAGTTATGATCCAATGGATCAGATTGTAAGCACTTGCTATTTAAGCAAGGTCTTTGTAATTCAATAAAATCAAGGATTTTACTTTTCTAACATGAAGGGGTTTAGGATGGAAAATGAAAAAAACCTTGGTGAAGAGTTAACACCACAAAGGTCAGCCAAAAACTTGGGATTTTCAAGAGAAAAACCATAAAATTGTTGAATTCGCACCCCATCTTGGGATGACCACGAATTCAACAAGGCTAGGAGAAAAAGCAAAGAAAAGGAGGGGAAAGAAGCCTAAATTTGAGGGACTTATAAGGGATTCTAAAGGAAAAATAATTCATTTATATGGGTCAATTTTTTGTGTCCACATTTTGCCTCTCTTTGATGCATTTATGACCTAATAAATACATTAAAAAATATGTAGACTTCTACATATAAAAAGTGATGAACGCAAAAAAGGTGTGGCTAGTTTAGACAAAGGGATGATACAAAATGATGTCATTCCAAACACTTTGAAATTTTACATGCTTCTTGAAGCATTAATGATATTAATGTCTTCAAGATCGGGGTACCCCCTCAATTTTCATAAGGAATACCAAATTCTTGAAGAAACTTGAAGTGGCAAACATAGAAGAACAAATAAGCAAACAAAAGAAGGAAAAGAAGAGGAGAGAGAAAAGGAGGGATAAAAGGGGATGGGAGAGTGAAAATTAATTCATTTTTATTACACAAATAAACAAAAAAGATCTCTAGAGAAAAAGTAAAATGGCGCTTCCCACACATCGTTTAGTCAGTGCAAGGGACAAGGCTGACACAACAATGAAGTGAGCATACATAAGAATGAAAACCCAACTTCTAAACAAGGTTAGATTAGTTTTTTGAGCATTAATTAATTTTTTATGCATCTTAAGAGGAAATAACCATGTGGGTGACCAACATGAATTTAGGGGCCAACTGCAAATTTAGTCGTACACTCGACGATGACTCAATTCATGCCTTAGAATTCTAGGACATGAATTCATGATTTTGTGCCTTGAAAATAAGGGGTATAAATTCAAATAATAAGTAAGAGAAGAAAAAGAGAGAGAGAGAGAGAAAGAAATAAAAAATGAATAAGAAAGAGAGACGCGCTTGTGATATTTTTTAAAAAATTGTTTAAATTTATTTATTTTTATTTTGCAAGGAAATTGATGAAATTTTTAGTTAATGTTGTTTTGCAGCATGTTGTAATTAAGAGTAGAGAGTTATAGTCAAGATCCTTAGAGGAGTGATTACAATAGATCATGATAGCACATATGCACACTCTATAAGCAGTGGGGCTACTACATCTGGTAGAGATGCCTCAAGTGGAGGCAAACAAAGTGTTACTAATGACGTTGGTAAAGAAGTGGTACCTAGAGTTATTGACCTTTTAGTTATCAATGGGAGATATGACCATCACACTAAAGGACATGTGGTGGATATTACACATCCCCATCATGGGAAGAGTAGCTTACAAATCATGAGAGCATTAGGTAACACTACGATGATTTTTAGAGGACTTGACTTATAAGATCTAATAGAGTGGACTCCATGTGGATGAGATGCCCACATGATATGGAGTTGATGCATTGATGGTGGTGCTCTATGGAGCATTGTATGGGTTATTGGTGTGCCACATAAGTAGAAAATATTTTCAATGGGTATTAGTAGGGGCAGTGGCAGACATGTGACACTAGTAGGTTAGGTTTGCATAGGGACCATATGTGTTGGCCTGCTTGTATAGGATATTATATAATATTGTGTACAAGTGATATACATGGCTAGTTTGTGTTATATAGCTCCAGGTGTGGTGTTGGGAGCACATAGCCATATAGAGACTACATGCACTACTAGGACCACTATCCAATATAGAGTTACCAACAACATATAGGTGGACCTAGGACTATGAGTGAGTCTAAAGGATGTACGTAGGTATCCTATCACTAGGGATGCAAGTGGTAGATGAGCTATGGGAGTACCAAATTATATGGTGACTATAGAGTCTATACCCTAGATGGGTTGCATATGTGGAGGAGTTAGCGAGGATACAAAGGATCAAGTGGGTAGGGAGGAGTTGGAGCTCTACAAGTTTGATCAAGTCTAGTGGTAGGTTAGCATCCTCTAAGAGATACTAGACTTAGGAGACTACTATGTTAGGTGGGTAAGATGAGACCCATTAGAGGTCAAAGAAGACCCTAATGTGGGAGGTTCATGGAGGAGGACCTTGATGATCCACTCTTTATGTATCTAGGAGTGTACAGTATTGGAATAATTCTTGGGTATCAAAGATGGTACAGAAGTATCATGTCCTCGAAGTTCTCCCCATTGATGCCAGTGTAGGGGTGTCAGGTCATGACCTAATGAGTGTAGTTGGTTCTTTGAGAAACCACTTGATGCACTACTAAGTGGTGGTAGAGGGGCAAAAACCCACCTAGTTAGACGTGTGTAGGTTTGGATAGATATGGTGATAACCATGAGGACCAGTATCACTCTCTTTGGATTAGGAGAAGGGGAACATTCAGATGTGCCCCCATAAAAATATAGATTGGGTTGAGTAGGATAATAGGAGATGTTCCTATAGTATATATGATAAGACCTAGCAAGACCATGGGTTAGGATGACCCAACAAGGGAGGTAGAGGCACTATAGGCCAGGATGATAGCCATGTAGAGGAATATGGACCTACTCTAAGAGGATAGGGCTAAGAGGCTATAGGGGATATGGGGTACCCTAAACATGACACTCTTAGAGTAGGATCATGCCCTTACTACATAGGTCATGATAACATCAAAGATAAATGCGATGAGAGAAGAGGAAGACTACCTTAAGGGATAGTTTGGTTGATCAGAGAAAGAGTGACAACAATATTGGGTAGAGAGGATGGCTATCATAATTAGAAGCTAATAAGGAGAGGGGATCTAACTTTTATAGGAGGAGCTATAGAGGATGAGGAAGGACTTGCAAGTGTTGGCACAAAGGGAGAACTACTACCAGATGATGTACTACTAGGCAATACATGCAGATCAAAGAGTTCCTCCATCATCCTCCTTACGATTATGAAGTCATTCACATAGTCTATTTCATGGTCCATGAACATGCCTCCACCAGGACCACCTCTAGTAGGTGGGGTAGGGGATTCTAGCTCATAGGCCTAGGGTAGGGATTGGGGTGACATGCCAATTTTGAGTGTGTAATGCATTCCTATGGAGGATCGAGCATGTCAGGATTGGATTGTGGTACATTGATCTAGCTAACATGTACCCACCACTTTTGAGTAATATATCATGTTGCTTGTTATTTAATGTATGCTTGATTATGCATTATTATTTGTTGTTTATGCATGACTATCCATAAACATGATGAGTGAATGCAAATGCATGATGAATGAAATTTAACTAATAAATGCAAAATAAACTTAACTAATGAATGCAAAATGAATGAATCTAACTAAATTAAATGCATGAAAAAATGACCAGAGAAGCAAAATGAAGATAAGAAAATGGGATGGAAGAAAGAAAATGAGAAGAAAAATAAGAAGAAAAAATAAAAACTATACTCTAGCCAAATTCGTGCCCCATAAAAATAGACCATGAATTTATCTTAGAGTGAATTCATGCCTCATAAGAATGAGCAAATTTTGCAAAAGAGTAAAAAATAAGAAAAAGAGAGAGAAGAAGAAGCAAATGAAGAAGAAAAAGTTCAACAAAAGGTCAAAGAAAGAAAAAATATGCTTAGATCATGATATTTGAATCAACGTAGACCGCAAGGGTCAATGTGATCAAATGATCATAAGCTAAGTGAAAAAGAAAAGAAAATATGGAGCAAAACCTTGTGAGGATGTATGCTCACAAATGGCCAAGGATGGAGTGAAACCTTCTATGGGTGTGGTATTAATGAATGACCATGAAGCTATCATATGTAGTAATCATGAATGACCATGAAGCTATACTATGAAGGTGTTATGCTCACTGAAAAAAAAAAGTGTGGAGCGATACCCGCTATGGGTGTGATGTTCACTAATGGTTGATGGAGAGATACCTACTAGGATGTATGCTTGCAAATCGCCTAATGTAGAGGTTGGTGCTTTCTTGGTGACCATGAAGTTATCCTATATGGGGTGTAATATTTGATTGATTGTCCAAAAGGAGTGTAACCCAGTTTGGGTGTGGCATATACAAAATATGGGTAAGAAAAGAAAACATAATATAAATATGTGCATGTGTGTGCATGTGTTAGACAAAATAAATATGGAAGAATGAGAGAAGCAATAAGGACAAAATATTGTGCATGTGTGTCCTTTTTGAAATTTCAATAGCTAAGATATGTACATAAGATAGTCAGTGGTCGAATGAACATCATAAATGATATTCATGTGGTATCTACCCTATCCCATTAGGATCCCTTAACAATTTAAATATCAAGAAGGAAACACATATGCAAAAACAAGATACATAGATAGAATAAGGAATGCATATCCTTTATCTTGGAGAAGATAAGAAAATATTGAAAACTTTCAAAGGACAAAAGATATACAAGAGATGAAGAATTATATCCCTTGACTTGTTGAAACTTTCAAGGTCAAGGAATATATGAGAAGAGAAGAGAAAAAAAGAATGGTTGATGGAAATAAATGCAATGCAATGAAAAATGCATGGGGATGTTCCCTAGGTTGAGGGTTCTCTAAGCATTAGTGACCTAGTATAAGTGCAATGCTTGTGATCTAAAATCTAACTAGGTTTCATCATGTACCTCATTGTAAAATCCCTAAAAATATATATGCTCAAGTAGTCAAATGCAAGTATGATAAAGCAAAAAACTATTTATATGACAAGAAAATATGTAAAATGGAGCAAAATACCAAGCAATTCATATAAAGTATGACAAGCAGACATGTAGTATGAGCAAGCAAACCAAATACAAGATGAAGAAGGAAGATGTGAGATCATGCATAATATCATTTTAGGTGCATTATGTTCATTGGTTATTTAAGTTCTTTAACATTTAATGTTTTTAAGCAATAGGCTTCTGAGCCAAAATGGCCATTATGCCAAAGAGGCCTAGCCAATTGGGTTAAATATTATCTTTAAGATCTATGCGAGCATTAGTGTTCTTTTGATTTTCCTTGAGGACAAGGTCCCCAACCTCGAAAGAACGAGTGAAAACTTTCTTAAAGTAATATTTCTTGAGCCTATTTTGATAGGCTTGAATATTATCTAAGACATGGATACACTTCTCATCCAACAACTCCAATTGGTTTAAATTATCTAAATGGTACCCATTGCCAATCGAGGCATATTGCAATAAGATATGCAAGGATGATACCTCTAACTCAAAGGGAAATATTGCTAGATAAATAAATGAGCAAATATGTGGGCTTGTTTAAGAGTGCTAGACAAAGAGATGAGCAAAGATGTAGGTTCATTTAAGAGCATCAAATAGATTGATGAGAAAAATTGATAAATATGTAGAGCTTAAATGGGTTGCATGTTTTAGTTAATTATATTTGGACCTTTTATAATGGGCATTGATGAAGAATTTGGAGATAGAAGATAATTTTGCAATGTATGAGACAAGTTATATCTTAGAAGGATTTATGATTAAGAAAAAGTTGGCCCTTTCACATAAGATCATGGATATGCCTTCAAAGTATTTTGCATCGATTAGTTGAGTGACCATGACCTTGATTAAAAGGTCAATATTTATGGGAAGATTATTTTTTAGATGTAGTAGGTTTAGGAGATGGAAGATTAATCATTTTGGTTTCTAATAACTTGGTTAAAATGAAAGCAGGGGGTTGGCCTAATCTTGCATGAAAATACCTAGGCAAGGGTAAATTGTAGTTGTCTTATTGAAGAGGAGAAGAATTTATGTATTTCCCTACCCCTAATTTCCCTCTCTTCTTAAAGAAAACCTCCACAAGTGTGGCTAAGTAAATTACACCTGGGAGGGTACACACTCTAGATTTTTCTAAGGGGTAAGATAATTGGTCATTAAGGTTTTTGATGAAGATATTAAGAAGTTCAAATTGAGGAGGAACATGATTAAGTTTTTCTACAATGGTTTTCCATATAGTAAGAAAATATTTAAAGGATTCATGTTCAAATTGTTTTAGTTTTAATAGATCAATAAGGCTAAGTTTTCTTTCAATGAAGATGGAAAAATGTTATATAAATGGATCAACAAGGTCGCTAAAAATTTTAAGAGAATGTTTTGGTAATTGATAGTACTATTCTAGTGCACTACCCCTAAGGATTTTAGGGAATGCCTTTAGTAATAAAATCTCATCATGTGCAATGTCATCACAAGCCAAAATAAAATATCTAAGGTGTTGAATAGGATCTTGATCACCTTCATATGTTTGGAGGTTAGGTGTTTTATACTTAGGAGGAAATGGGTAGTTGAGCACAAAGGGATCTAAGGATTGATTGAATAAGTGTTATGATGTATTATGATGGAGAGAAGAATTATAGATAGACTTTATTTTTTTCTAGTTGTTTCACTTGAGTGGTAAGGATTTGAATTTGAGAAGGTCCTTGATTGTATGATTCAAGATATGTATGTGAAAGAGGAAAAATATTTTGATGATAATTATGATTGAATAACTTATTTGAAGTGGAGGAATAAATGAATGAAGGGGAAATGTGATTATTATTAAGGATGTCCAAGTTAATATTGGTTTGAGAAGGTAAAGAATAATTTATTTATTTCTTAAATAAATTACTATGAGGGATCTTTGATTATTATTGATGAGAGAAGTGGCTTGTTCCTTAGTGTTGTTATGAATATTAATGGTAGAAGGAGGATTAGAATTAATGATCACTTGTGAGTTGTTAATGATGGAGGATAAAGGAGTATTATGTTGTTTATTTTTAAGATTAGGTGTGATGAAATTTTCTTGTGGAGGGTAATTAGGCTCATTACTAATATGATTAAGAAATTCTCAAATAATATCTTTATGTGAAAGGAATGATTTGAAAGAATTATTATCAATATTTTTTTTTGAATAATTTCTTCTTGTTCATTAGTATGTTCTAAGGTTGAGGCAAATTGAAGAAGATCAAGAAATTCATTAATATGTTTTTCATAATCTTTATTAAAATGATTATGTGATGGGATTAATTTTTTCTATTTTCTTTATGATTTTTATGGGTTTTAAAGCATTTTTTAGATATTATAAAAAATTGAAAAGGGAAAAGAATGAATTTTAAAATGACAAGGAGGTTTAGAAATATGGCCATTGAAGGTGGAGAAATAGAGATTAATTAATTAATTTTTTTTTATCGGTTAAATTAAAAATGGGTTTTATCAAGGATCCCAAAACCTGATTACAGCAAGTCATAAGACTATAAAAAAGGCCACAGGAAAGGACACCAAAACTATAGAGGAAAGACATAAGGAATGCTTTTCAGGATAGGCTTAAGGATAGCCTTTCAGGATAGGCTTAAGGATAGCCTTTCAGGAAAGGCTAAAGGATAGCCTTAAAGGATAAAATTTAATGTTTTTTTTTTACATTGAAGTATGGGATAGTGCCACCCCACCTAGAACAACCAAAAAACACGTGCAAAAGGACTACCCAAAAAGCATGTGCTAAGAATATTTGAAAAATGGTAAACCTACCCAGAAAGATTTGAAATAGGGCTATCCTACCCACTACAACAATTTAAAAATTCAAATTTAAAATTAAAGTGAGAAACACAAAAAATTCCCATACGAGGAAGCATAGGGATGCAACATAAGGAAGCAACAACGGGGAATAAAATCCTGAACAGGCTTGCAAGAGGAACAACAACCAGGGGACTCCAGAGGCCATGAAATCCCATTGCAACAAGGAGAACTACTCAGATGCCAAGGGAGACATAGGAAACAACAATGCAAAAACATGAACCAAGGGAAATGGTGGGGAGGCCCCAGGAAACCTCAATAGAGGAAATATGAAGCATGAGATACCACCAAAAAGCATAGGGCCCCACCAAAGGCCAAGAAAATAAGTAGTAAGAGCTCCATAGCAACCTCCAATACCATTGATGAGTAGCTTCAGGGATCCAGAAGAGGATGACCTATAGGAATACAACAACAATCAATACATAGGCCCTCCACAAGCCATGAAAAGGCTAAGAACCCACCATCAAACCTACAACCAAAAATCCAAAGAGCAACACCATAGAAATAAGTACAAGGTCCCATCCTAAGACAAAAGACACTATGAAGAGTTTCTCATGAAGCCAAAAAACCCTAGCCACAATGCACTGTACCATAAGAACCTCTAATCCTTAGCACCAAATAGGACCCTGCAAGAAAAAGGAAAACGGTTCCTGAAGGAACTTAGAAAACCCAATGTAGGATCAAGGAAAACCAGGGACACCCCAAAAAAACATAGGGACATACCAGTTCATAGAAACCAAAAGGAAAACCCACCAAAAGGTAATAAAAGGGGTAGACAAGAGAATAAAGGACCTACCAGCCCAAGGATATTGTTTGCAACAACAACCATCCAAGAAGGAGGGCAAAAGGAATGCTAGGGAACTGGGACAGGACCCAAGGACATCCCAAAAAAACCCAAGGATATCCCAGATCATAGGCATCATACATAACCCTACCATACAACAAGAAAATGGATATAAAAATGGAAAAGTGACCCCCCATCCCAAGGAGACCATCTACAATGCCTACCAGCCAAGGAGGAAGGGAAAGGGAAGTACCAGGGATCTAGGATAGAACCAGGGATCTAGGATAGGGCCAAGGATGGAATGTAGGAAAGTGGGGAAGGACTCCTAGGGAATTCCCCTATATCTTCTCTACAGTACTCAGTGAAAATCCCCTGATTAATTAATTAATCAACTCTCTCTTGATTTAAAGAAAAACAAAATTTGAATAAAAAATAGAAAAAAAAAATAACAAAAAACAAAACCAAAATTTTAATAGAAAATAATAAATTAACAGAAAATAAAAAATAGAATTTAACAAAAAAAAGAAAAAAAAAAATTTATAGAAAACATAATTCTAACAAAAAACATAAAATAAAATTTTAACGTAAAACTAAATTTTTAAATCTTTAATTAATGGTCTTATCTGCACAAACAAATTTAAGTTATCTTATTTTAAGTTTAAAATACAAATAGAAAGGAAAAAAAGGAAGAGGTGTCCTAGATGGCCACTAAGGATGTGTTCACGTTAGGTTCACCAAAGATATAGAGGGAAAATAACCCATTACGAATGATTCTTGATGGATTCATTGGGAGCCGAGGGAATCATAGGGCTATTTTTTCTCTACACTCAGGTGCTTGGAGGATTGAAGGGTTCACCAAGAGTTTTTTAAGGACTCACTCCAAGTCTATGATGGAAGGTTTGATGTGTTTATTGAGCAAGCACCTAAGTTTGATCTTGATTAAGATCTAAACTAGAAAGAATTAAAGAATAAAAATCCAAGGCAAACAACAATGCAAGAAAACAAGAAGTTATTCCTAGAAATGATTCATTATTTTAATGAAGACTATTTCCTAAAATTACAAGAAATTAAATATTTTCCTTTTAAGAAAAGGTCCAAGAGAATGCACAAAACTAGACTAAATGTAAACTATATGCCTTTCTTCTTTGATGCCTAGGAATGAAACCAAATACTTTATTTTTCCTATGATTTAAATTTGGAATAGAAAATGAATAGAAAATGAACACGAAACATAAAAAACAACCCAAAATATTTTTTAGAGCACTTATTTGATTTGGTGATTAATCCAAGATAAATTTGTACCAAAAAATATTCATTCATGAATCTAAATTTGCACCTCAAAAATACCAACCATGAATTCGGTCAGACTTGCAAAACTACAAAAACTTAGAAAATTGATCAATGTTTGGGGGCCTACTTAGGCCACAATATGACTGATCTTGGAGGCAATATATTCAAGCCCCCTTGGTATTTTTAGCTGACCATTCAAAATAAAATCAATTATTGACCTTTTGGAGATTAGTAAACAAAAATGCATTAAGACAATGCAAATAGAAGTAGTGTTAGTAGAAGATAAACATGCATGAGATAGAATTAGGGTTTTGGAAGCAAAAACTTACCCCCAAGTCCTTGTAACCTAATTCACACCTTATAATGGGTAGGCATGAATTCATAAATAAAGAAGAAATGGCAAAACCAAGGATTTTCCAAATTCATGCCCCGTAAGGATGGACCATGAATTCACAATAAAGATTTAAATGAGCCTATAAGTGCAGAAAAATACAATTAAAATAAAATATTAATAATATAAGAAAACTAATGATGCAAGAAAAACCTGATTAGCCTGTGATGGAAGCAAAAAGATAAATGAAATATTGAAGGCAAAAACCAATATGGTAGACCTCTCCTCCTTCTCTAGAAGACAAGTCATGCATAAGATCTGTCATCAAGGCTCCTCCAATTACTCACCAAGAGTATCTAATCACAAGAAGTGCAACAAGGCAACAATAGAGCATTCCAAAAGTAATTAATTCCTTAAGAGCATCAAAAGCACTTGCAATCATCATGAGGTGATCACTTGGAAAAAATGGATTCCAATACTTCTATTTATAAGAGGTTTGAAGGGATTTTAGGTGGAAAAATAAAATAAAAATATGGATTAGAGCCAACATAACAAAAGTTAGCTCAAAACTAGGGTTTTGAGAGTAAAAACTCAAAATTGTTGAATTTGCACCCCGTATTGGATGACCACAAATTTGACATGTCGAATTTGTGCCCCATAAGGAAGGACCATGAATTCAAGACAACTAGACCCATGTGCAATTTTTTTGTATTTTTTGGGACCAAACAATTTCATAATATATGCAAACCTATATTCATAGAAAATATCTTTTTGAATCCAATCCAATGGAAGTGGTTTTTGGAGGAATGGAGAAGATTTGATGGGGGAGAATTGAATGAAAGATTATCTTACTTTTTGAAGTAATAAATGATCAATTTTAGGTCTTTAAAAGGTGAATTTCGCTTGGTGGGTTAGAGGGTTGATGCATGAGGCTAAATTGATGAAAAATGATGAAAAGTGGATCAATTTTTAATGTCTATAACTACTAACATATATAGATCAAGTAAACATCAACTTAAAGAAGGGTAACTTAATCAAATTTATCTTTATTTTAGATTTCCAAAATTTAATTTCTTTTATTCTAAATATAAAAAGGAACACTCCTTATTGTTCTAAGGTAATTTCCAAAGAAAATATTATTTCCCTAAAACAATCCATATTTTCATTTAGAGCATTCAAACTTACTCAATCCATTTACTCATTATATCCATGCCTACATCCTCCTTAAACTTTATACAGTAATACCTACATAACTCATTGCACAATGCATTCATGATTTATGTATTCCATTTTTTAATACATCCATGCCTATGTATTATAAATGCATATTTCATTTATACCTATGTATTCGTTGTCTATTTTATTCGGGCCTATGAATTAATGAGCATATTAAAAGCATTCATGACTCCAATGAACATACAACTCCAAACAAGCCTCTGTTGGAATTATTAAGTTGTCATTGATGTCAAAGGTTGATTTGGCTACATTATTGGGCAAAGTATTCAAGATAGATATATTATTTCATGGGTAATAAGTTTATTTATGAGTTTGGGCAATATCAAAGAAAGTATTCAAAGCAAATATATCTCCAAGGATGATTTAATTATATGAGTATGCTTTAATATTTAAATTAAAAATTTAAATATTAAAATGATGTTATAATATGATTATGCTTTAATATTTTAATTAAATATTTCAAATTTAAGCATTCAAATAGTGTGGGCTGACCCCTTAGCACAAATAACAAGAAAGTGAACGTTTGCATATAAATTAAAGGCCAAGAGTTCATTTAAATGAGGTTGATGAAGTGAAATACCTTCAAGAGATAAGTGTTGCACTAGATACAAAGAGGAGAGAATAAAGAAGTAGGAGATCGGAGTTTCCACGAAGGCACAGAGAGGAGTTTTATGGTATTGAAGAATATCTTCGATAAAAGGGAGTAGATGAGGCTATCTCATAGTGCGACGACCGAAGAAGAAGACGTTCGATGTCAGGAGAAGTTGAATTTTCATGAGGCACACGAGTACATGTGTTGAATGTGTCATTGGAGTGTGCTCTTTGCTGTGCAAACAAGTTGATTGGTAGATTGGAACATAGCACCGAGGTACAAATTTGTTTTGTTGGAATATCTTGAAATATTTGCTGCAAGTTTCTATACCAGACTAGGTTCCACAAGATCATTGAAGGACAAGAGGAGAAGAAGGATGTCCAACATGATGTTGAAGAAGAGATTTTGCAGTGGATAAGGGGTATAAAATTTTCAAAATGTTGTGTGGTGAAGATGCATTGATGTGGCACCTGAGTAGCACATTTATTGATAGTACCTTGAGTGTCACATAAGGAGAAGCAGTATCGTTAGATTATCATTGCTATACACACCAAATTGTAAAATCCTAAAATTCACTCATATTAATTCACATTAACTTAATAACATTAAAAAAAAATCAATTAAAGCAACTTCCTACCCTTTTTTGCCTCGATTTTCATGCCCTTTTGGCGAGATCGACTATATTTTGATGAGATCTATGTCTCATCCATGATAATAATTTAATGTACGATATCTAATAACCATATAATGTATGAGATTAGATGTCTGATCTTGTCCAAACGAAGAAAATACCTAGAGTAAAAAAATGACAAAATTGTTACAATACTCTTTATCCCTATCTGCCTAACTGCACGGTGGTTACGGGATCATATCTGTCGATCACCCCTAGATTGGAAGAGGTTGCAACCTATTCTATTTTTTTGGCCCAACCCCTCTAACTTACCTAGCCTATTTAATTAGGCATTCCCCCTGGATTCCTCCTAGCTCTCCCTAGATCCTTGGAAAAATTCTTATTCCGAGCTACTTAGTTATCACTTTTGTATTTTTGTTTTAACATGGTGGAATCGGTAGCCACCATGAATCTAGGTAGGCTATCCAAATTTTATGGCCACCATAGTATTCTGTGTTGTCCACCCTGGAAGCCACCACATAGATCTTTGAGTAGTCCGCACCTATAACCACCATGCCACAATCATTTTAAACTTTTTACTCCACTGAAAGCACTAGGAAAGGGACAAGAATTCAGTCCGATGAGGCCCAAGATTTGAACCTTGGACCTCTACCCCCCTTATGGGGTTTGGATGAACCAATTGGTCTACACCTTGGACCTCACTTTTGCATTTATTATTCTCTATGTTTTTCATAATTTCTTGTAGGTTTGAAAGTATGATCACTGTGCGTCTATAGGTATGATCCGAGATTGGACACTTGATCTTGCTCAGATAGCATCCTATCCAACTCTGCTATATCTGATCTAGTCTAAAAGTCACTTTGGGGTAACTCCTAGATTTGGTTTACATTCTTTAGCTCTAGATCTACATTTCTAGCATCCCATTTATTCATTTATCATTTCATGTAGTATAGAAATTACTGTTATCATTCTTGGTGTTCACCACATTTGCATTTAATTGCATCTTTTGCATGTCATGATCCATATTCATATTATTATTATTATTATTTTTAATATAATATTCAATGAGTTTTTACATGATTTAATATTTTCCTAACAAGATATATAGCACATTGCAAGTTTTTATTTTGTACTTTATCTATGAAATTGTAGGTTTTTGCTCTAATCAGACCTGACAATCGTTGATCAGTTCTAATGATATCAGATCAACAAATATGACTGTTGATCAGATGTCTGATCTTGTCTTGCAACATTTTATCTTATCTGCAACAAGCAAAAGACTCTACATCAGACATCCGGGTTGAGTAAGAGTATAAAATTTCTTCATAATTAAGTAATTGTATTAGTTTACCTTTTGTAAATCATTGTTTGATGTATTCATTGAAATCTAAAGTGCATTTAGTATAGCATAGTTGAATTTGGCCAAAAATAGGTGATTATGCGCAAATAAAAAGAACATATCAAACAACCTCCCAACCCTAGGCATGGAAAATGCCAATAAATGTTTCTTGGTGAACCCTAAACAATTCATCAAAAAATTACCAAAGAAGGCATGACCTTAAGTGTCGCTCCTTTGAGGTGTAGACCTAGCATTTTCCCATTCCCCTTCGAGGTGTGGATCCATTAGCCTAAAGGAAATGAGTGAGAAAATTTTAGAGCTACATTCTTTGGTGAACCCAATGTGAATAACATAGGCATATTTCTAATTTATAAAACACAGAAAAAAAGCATAATAATTACAAAACAAAATAAAAACCAAAAATATCATTAATCAAAACTTGCACATTTTCATAGATGTTAGATTTCAACATAGGAAGAGTTGCAAGCATAGATGTTAGAGCATTATTATCTACACAAGAAATCTCTCTAATAGTTGAAAATTCTAGTATTCCATCTCAAGAATAGTGGACTAAACTTTGGAAGATATTAGACATTATAAAAACCAATACACCAAGACTTAGCCAAATTAAAATATTTGACATAATTAGAATCTTGTAGCCTGATAACGCTTCTCGCTACTTTTATATAAAAAAGGGCATGTGAGAGGTGGTTAACAGATAAAATAGGAAGTGTTTCTTCAACTGTTTATACTTTTGATGATTATATTGAAAATGCTATAACAGTACACAGGTTTCTAGCACACATAGAATATCAAGAAATAGTCTTGGAAAATAAGAGAAGATTCCACTAAACTCCTAGGGCAATCCATTATCGTGAGTATTGTCACAAACTATACTTTTATATGCAAAACTCTAAAATTTATGGTATCACCGTAGCCCATTTTGTCAAATTTTTAAAAACAATTTTTCAATTTGAGGAAGAACATTATATGTCACCTAAAGAGCTTGAACCTATTAACAATATTTATAGACTCTTTCAGGAATATTAGATATAATATCTAAGATTTTATAATTCTTATTTTCTGCTTTGTTTTCCAAAAATACAAAAAACCAAAAATAAAATATAATATATATAGGTATATATATAACATATATACCCAAGAATTTAAGCATATATATACAACATCACTGAAATATAAAAAAACCCTAAAACAAAATGCCTAGAATATTGAGAAGTGGTAAAAAAATAGAATCTAATGAACTAGATCAAGAAAACCTGGATGATAGGGTACTTATTGAATATGATAAACTCACAGAACAAGGTGATGATGATAATGGAGGGGAAGAAGAAGAAAAAGATCCTAACCAACCTTTTGTAGATCCTCAAGGCAATGTCAGCTTTAAATCTGTACAACAACTTACTAATTTTCTAAAATAAAATATAGATGAACTTCATCATGTAATAAATATAGAACATTTACTCCCATAAGGAGATTATTCAATGGAGGCCACTATAGAAGCTACTCTCCAATTAAATACAAATCCAATGACATACATAAATAGAACGGATCAAAATCAAGCTGGACCATCTCAAAACACCAATCAAAACATAAATTTGAACAATTAAAAACTAACAACACAACCAAATTCTAAGAAAAAATAAAATTCTTCTTCTCAAGCTTCTAATAAACAAACATCTACATCACAAAGAGCTAAGAAAATTCAAAATACCAATCATCATCAATCTAAAATTTAACAAAATACAATACCATATAAGCTCCATAACGTTGTTCCCACAAACACTTTACACAATAGTATTTCTACTAGAAATCCTTATGTGACAACACAACCACATCATCAAAATACAACAATATAATACCACAAAATCAATTTGGTGGGCAACCACAAGGAATTGAATCCTTGGTTAAACAATTAGCTTCACTTCTAAATCATATGAATTCCTACCATCCTGCATACAGCTATAGAGATGTGTAGTCAACCCTTGGATCCTATCGTTGTTTCTCATCCTTACCACAAACATTTCCCTATGCCGGTCCTCCCGATATATAAAGGAACTGAATATCCTATTGAGCATCTTCACATGTTTAGGACAACATGTCATGATATTTTCTATGATGATTTATTGTTACTGAAAATGTTCCCTAAAAGTCTCGGAGGCATGGCCTTAGAATGGTATTATCAACTACCTAAAAATTCTTTGAGGAGCTTTGAAGAGACAACAAAAATTTTTGTTCACCAATTTAATGCATACATAGAAATACATATCACTATTAAGGTTTTATATAATTTGAAACAAGGGAAATATGTGAGCTTTGCTGAATTCCTAGCCAAATGAAGGTAACTTCTAGGAAAATTGCATTTTGCCTTACCTCACCGAGAGATGTTGGAAATATTCATTGGCAATTTACAAGAACAATTATCTTATGAACTTGCTATAGCTACAATAACCTATTTTTATCAAACTATAGACTTAGAAATAAGGGTAGAAGATACCCTTATCAAAAGAGAATAGTTTAAGAAAAAGGACAAAGTTAAAACTTCCAAAAACCAATATAAGAATAAACAAGTAATAGGTGATGGAGTTACTGATAGTAGAAATACCATAAACATCAATACTACAGAGGTTGTAAAGAAGTTTGTGTTAAATATTCTTGATAAACCTCCAATATAGTTCACAAAACTAAATCAAACCTTAACCATGATTTTGCCTCAATTATTAGAGCAAGGTTTGATACGGATGCTAGAGATAAGACAACTAGATACCACTACAACTGGATATAGGGCTGATTTACATTGTAGCTTTCATCAAGTTGACAAATATTCAACTAATTCTTATAAGAAATTAAAATATATGATACAATATTTGATTGATAAAGGTAAAATGGAAGTACAACAATTTCCTTCAAACAATAATCCTCAAAATAATACCCAAAAAAAACCAACTCAAAATGCAAATCAAAACCTAGATATTTTTCAACATCCTTTACCCAAAAATGGTAAAGAGGTTGTAAATTAACTAGAACATCATAATGTTCCTCCTCCAACTCGGTATGTGGGAACTATTAGCAATTTTTTACCACAACAAGATTTGCAAACCTCATATGTACCTACTCTATCTGCAGTCACAACTAGACCAATATAATATTTTCAATCTTCATCTTTAGAAGATACAAGAAGTGACACACAAAGTGAAACAGAAAGAGAAATGGACATCACCTCAAATAATTCCAATAGTTTTGAAGATGATTCAGATAAAATTCTTTCCATTACAGATTTACTAGTTCCAGAAGAACCACTCCCTAGAAGAGTGACCACTCGACCTTCATCTCAACAAACACTTTCAAATGAACAAGCAGTAAATGCTATACCCCACTTTGGTCATTTAGAAAACAACAATATTGTGGGCACTATTGGAGCCATCAGTAGAAAACAAGCCCAAAATAAAAATTCTCAACCACAAAATCAAAATAAAAATGATAAGTCACCTCCATTTTTATTAAGAGCAACCTACAAAGAGAAAAATTGTATCAAATACACAACAAAAATCTCCTTATGATATTAATGAACAATTGGCAAATTAGCTAGAATTTCTCTTTTGGATCTTTTAAGAACTTCCTCTATACATAGAGAGGAATTAATGAGTACCTTAAGCAAAATTATGGTACCTCAAAATATAGAACCTGATATTGTGGTTAATGTCATAATTTCTCATGGACCAAATTATATAGATTTTCAAGATAAGGACATTCCTCCTCAAAGCATGTATAGAGATAATTCGCTATACATTACATCATTAATTGAGGATGTAGGTGTTAAAAGAGTCTTAATTGATAATTAATTATCATTAAACATATTCACATATGACTATTTCCAAAGATTTAGATTTAGAAGTGAAGATTTAAAAAGAACTGAAATGATTATCAAATCATTTAATGATGAAACTCAAGAAACATGTGGAGTATTGTCGATTCCTTTGCAAGTTGGTCCAAGAATTTTAGATACGACCATGTTTGTTGTATCTTGCCCTACATAATACATCTTTCTAGGTCGACCTTGGATTAATGCAATGAGATCAGTACCTTCTACATTACATCAATGTGTTAATTTTGAGTTTAAAAATCAATTAGTTACCATCCATGGTGATCCTAGACCATTTGACATGTATGCTATGGTAGAACCAATAGGAGTCCCCTTTTGTCCTACTATATCTTCAACACACCCTAGTCCCCCTTCATCATCAAAACCCACATCATCCAAACCCACAACTAAAGTGGATAGTCCTTCTACTTCATTTCCTCTTTTGGATGAAGTCTTATTGGATCTATCTTCAATACTCACAACTTTAGAACAGAATAATTTTGCTACCCAAGATTCCCTTGTTTTATCCCAATTACCGCCTTCCCCTAGAACTATGGGCTTACCATAAAAGCTAGGAAGTATTTATCATGTGGGGAGTTGTACCTTTTTTATGCAAGGTATAATTCTGGTCAAATTAACATTTAAAATGAGTTTTACACTTGATAAAAAAGGATTTTATAGATGTTATTTTTCCCATGGATATGTGAAACCAAAAAAAATGATGTGTAAAATGGGTTACAAAGGTAAAGGTTTTGGACCTTTGGAAAATGGTGTACATGAACCCCTAGAAATTGAGGAGTGGCCTACCCAATGCGGTATCGACTACATTCTGATAAAAACTCAACCATTCCCATTTGAGGATTATGATCAACTAATAACATACCAAGAATATTTGGCACACCAAGAGTATTTTAAAATAAGTAAAGAATACATTCTTGTAACATGTTATCAAATGATTGCTACACCAGAGGATTGTTTAGAAGGAGATATTTTTCATGATATTTCTCTTGATGAAATTTTAAAAAATAGATTCTTATTTGATGGGTCTATACCATGTATAGCCCATGTTCAAACAACTACCCCTCAATAATAACTAGCTAAATTAACCTTAGAAGAATTACAAGAAATGGGTGTGTCACCTGCTCCACCCAACTTTGAAAGAGATTTAAACATTGTGGTAGAAAATGTTCTACAAGTCAATATTGGAACAAAATCTAATCCTCACTTGGTTAAAATTGGAGCAGAATTAAGTGAAGAGAGACAAAATCAATATATTGCATTTCTCACAGAGTATGTTAATGTTTTTTCTTGGACATACATAGATATGCCAGGACTAGATTCTTTTGTGAAAATCAATTTCACCAAAGAGGGATAGTTTATTAATCACATTGAAAGCTATCTTTATCTTCATGATAAGAAGCCATATTCAAGGAGCCTATTCATCATTTCGGATTCACATTCATAGATAGATTTAATCTTCATTTACATGTTTAAAAGTAGGATTTAATGCAAGATAAAACTTGATTAAAATCCACTTAATAAGGGAAGATAAAATCTACCTTAAAATCCTCCAAGATAAAAGGAATTAAGGCACTACATCATGGTCATATGAGGGCCAACTCACATTTGCTTTATTTTGGTTTCATGAACAATCATTAAAGTAGCATGGTAAAATAAACCAACACATGCCCCTTGTTTACAATTACTTGCAATCACTAAGGTGTTCCAAGCATTTAAATTGATACATCTTTATTTGAGATTACTAATACACATATGCAAATGCTAATATAGCGGAGACCTTGGAGAAGTTGTTTTGTCTAACTTCTTTGCAAGAGGGGATTTTGGGATCAAAATCCTAAGGGAGAGTGTAATTTCACAATTGGGTGAAATTAACACTCAACATTTTGGCGCTAGAAGGAGGGCATGAATTGGTTTATTTTGTTGTGATTTTAAATGCTATAGGGATTTAAATTTTAGAATATTTCATGCCCTATGATTATTATCTTTAGACCTCTTTTAACACACAACATTGTAGTGCTAAAAAGAGGACATGAATTGCTATGCATTGTTCTAACGCTTTTGGATTGTTCATACAGGAATAATGTGATTTGATATACTTTTGAAAGTTTTGAATTGCTAAATATTTCAAGTTCATTTGATTAGCATCTTTGGTTTCCTCTAACACTCACACTTTGTAGAGCTAGGAGGATTTGAATTGATTTATTTTATTGCCATTTAGATGCTAAATTGTTCATGTTACTTGAAAGATTTATTTGCAAAACATTGGTCTTGACTAACGAGGTTTTGTTTCCATGTGATTACTTTCATTTGATTCTAACATTCTCTATTTTTGATGATGCATTAATGCTAATCTATTTACAAATTTGAGAATGTTCTTCAATTTCATGGTTTAATGGATACATATCTCTTGGTTGATGCTAACATGATGATTCATATGTTACATGTTTGAGATTGGTTAGTCATTTCATGCTTCTTTGTAAGAAATATTTATTTGACTAACAAATTGGTTTTGAAGTTATCCTTTGAGTTTCACTAATGGCTACAAATACTAGAAAGTGGTATGGGGTACATGGTAATCCTTTGAACATTAGTGGAGATGCTCATGACTTACCCAAGAACATAGAGAAACTTTTTCCCAAGTTTAAGCACAATGGCACAACTTTAGCCGAGGAGCACATTCAATCCTATGTGGATATCCTAGTTAGATGGAATGTTGAACATGAGGATGTGGCATGTAGATTGTTTCTTGGGAGCCTAGATGAGGTGGCATATGATTGGTACATCAATTTACCCACTAGCTCTATTACATCCTGGGCCCAATTGGAAAATGCTTTTATCAATCAATTTAGGTTGCCCATTGATCCTCTCACGATGTATCAACAATTTGCTTCTTGCAAGAGGGAACCTAATGAGCTAGTGAGAATTTTCAACATGAGATTTTGAAAGCTCTATGCGAGATTAATTGCTCCCTATACTATTGAGGAGAGCGGTGCTCTTCAAATATACTTTGGGGCATTGGATCCATTGTTTGCCATGTTCATTAGGACAAATCCTTTGGTCACTAATCTTGCATCGGCCTACACGGAAGCTATGATTGTAGATCAACAATTGAGGCCACAAGGTTATGGGATGGAGCAATCACCTATGGTAGGACAACTAGGGGCTTGCAATCAAACCTTAGTGGTAAATCAAGCGTGGGCACAACAGAATTTGATATCAAATATTTTGCCCCATAATAAATTTTACCCTACCATACCCACTTATGCTCCCACATGCGCTTATACGAGTACATCTATCCATCCAACTACTCCATAGTTAGAGAATCATGTGATCACTCATGGAGCCATTGCAACAAGTGTTCAGGCTTTATCTATTGATATCAATCCAACTAATCCTACTACTTCTACCACTCAACCCAAGAATCTTGTATCGAAAGTAAAAGATCAAAAGAAGGTGGTTAAGAAGTTAAGTAGAGATGTGGTTCCATCACAAAAATGAGCACATCAATGTATGCATCCAAATCATCCTAGGAAGAAAATTCATAATGCTAATCTTAATGATATTTCATGTTATGCTCCTTCAGGTGATAGAAGAGATTTTGATGTGACTTACATTGAAGTAAATACCTATTCAAAATGTCTTGAAGAGCATGAATATTTTGGAGAAGAAATTCTATGGATGGGTAACAAGAAGTTGGAATCAAATGATCACCATCTTGTTTTGGAAAGAAAAGATCTAGAATCATTACCCACAAATGAGGATTTGGATGAACAAACTTATGAGGATATGATTTGGGCATGTGTACTCGCAAAGGAAGATTGGAGTGACTATATGGAGCAAGATGTAAAAATTGATCCCATTATAGAAGCTCCTAAGCCATCAAAAGTGGTTGAAAGTGAATTTGAAAGAAAATCAATAAATGAGCTTGAAGATATAACCGAATTTCACCACTTGTTCTCGGAAGATACTTTGGATGATGTTGTTGAAATTGATGGCCAAGAAAATCCACACCTTCCAAATTGTGATAGAATTGAATCATGGGTTACAAATTTGGATTATGATAGCCTTACAAATTTGAATTCAAGAAATAACCCACTTTTGGAAATAATTGAACCATCTAAGGAAGGTGAAGATGAGTTGGATGAGAAACATGTTGATGAATCGGAAGATAATGAAGAGGTAATTGAGCGTCACAACTTGATCTTGGAAGATGATTACTATGATTCTTGGAAGAAATGGGAAGAATATGCTCGCTCTAAACCTTCTAATGAAATTTTTGTGTCAATTGATATGCAGGATAATACAATTGCTTCCTCACATGAGGATATTACAAATCCTGTACAATTTGAGAAAGTTTTGGAAGAGGGATTTGAATCTCATAAAATTTTGGAAAGTGATAAGGATTCTACAACCATGGATAAAGAAGGAGAATCATTTGCTTTAGATCCCTTTGAGGAAAAAGAAATTGAAAATCTTGATCCACTTATTGGTTCTACAATGTCTATGCCATTTCAAAATGAGGAAATTTTAGAACCTGAATGGTTTGGGTTTGATATCACCGATGATCCAATTGAAAATATCACATTATCTAAAACAACCCAAGTGATTGATCATGGAGATGTGTTAGTTGACCCATCCCTAGATAGACAAGACCTATGGTTTGAAAAGGATGGATGTGTTTTTAATTGGGTGCCTAATTTTGGTGTCTTTAATAAACATGTTTTCGATGATGATGAAAGTCATGAAGAAAAGGTAAAATCTCACCCTTTGTGTTCTACCATTCGAACTTCAAGTGAAGGTTTACCTAATTGCTTGATGGATTCAAATACTATCAATGATGAAATGTCATTTGTGGTTGATAAAGAATTTGACTTAATTTCTCCTCACACCACTAATGATATGGCTTTATTGAATGAAAATGAAGTTGATATGCTTGAAGTGTTAAATCAAGTTCATAATCAATTAGTAACATAATCTAGGATAAAAACTTATGATGATGCTCATTTAATAAATATCCTAGGTGCTTGCAAATGGTTACATGAATTTGATTGGCCTACAAAGTTGAAAAATGATTTGGCTTTAAAATTTGTAGAAATAGGTTCCTATTTGCAAGATCTCATATCTAAAAATGAAAGCTTATTTCTACACCATGAATCAAAGTGCGAAATTGACATATTAAAGAATAGACAAGATATAATTGAAGATCAATTATTGTCTAATCAATTTGAGAACTTGAAACTCCACCATAGGATTATTAATGGAACTAAATCAAATTGGTATGGTGAGAGGGGCAAGTTGAAGTTTGTTGCATTGTTTGGCTTAATCTTGTTTTTGTTGGATTCCTACAAAATTTGGCATGCGTATCACGTTATATGTCTTTTGAAATGTTCTAATCATGTTTGGGATCCAGGGAAGTGATAGGTCAAATTTTGCACCATCTTGTACCATATTGTACATTTGTATATAGTTTTGGTTTCCATGTTTTGGTTTTGGGTTTGGATTTTGTTTTATGTTTTCAAGTTTGATTTGTGGGTTTGTATTCATTCGCTTCCAAGTTTTGGTTGTTTTCTAGTATTTTAGAGTGAGATGTCAGCTTATGTCCTCATGAATGTTAACTAAGATAAAGAGAATATGAAACATTGGAATTGTATTGCAGAAGGCTCCACGAGTACCACAAACACATTAAAGAATATCGTTTGAAACTTGGGATGCGTGAAGTTGTCAGTTTTGCAAATTAGGGTGAAATATTTTGTATACTCCATCTCATTCATCTGTATTTCATGGTACATTTCACATTGCATAAACATTGCATCTCACTTGCATCTACATTTCAAAGACAATCACCAAAAAACATGTCAAATTCTCTTAGGATCATTGCACAATATACACTAAGAAGATCTTGAGATTGGGAACTGATGCCAAAACTATCTTGAACCAAACACAATTTGCACATATTTAAAATATTTTGGGTAAAATGGTCAAAACCATCCTTGGGAGAAAATGTGAGGCGAAAAGAGTCATCCTTGTCGGTCCTATCATGCAACATAGTCCATAAAATAGTGGTTTTCACCACTTCCACAATACTTGAAACTCAAAATCAGAGTAGTAAGGATAGGGTCAAATTCTCATCATACTTAGGTTGAGAATCCGATTCCCCAAAGCTCTGAATCTGCTTGCATCACACACCATTGACTATTGGATTGTAAGGATCGTACTACATGTCCCCTCAGAAGGATGGGTAGTCATCCCTAAGATTCAAGAAATCAAAAGCAAAATCATGGACTATGGGGCTAACCTCCATCGGGGCTATAGACGCTTGACTGGCAGTGGAGTATGCTCATGCGTGGTGACATGTCTCATTTAAAAGTGAGACCTCTGACCGCTCAAATGGACAGGCTAGCCTTGTGGTTTCATCCATAACAGGTTTAACCATTTTGGTCAAAATGAGGTAATAAACTCAAAATAGAGTAGTAAGGATAGGGTCAAATTCTCATCATACTTAGGTTGAGAATCCGATTCCCCAAAGCTCTGAGTCCACTTGCACACACTGGTTCTGGATTGTAGCGGTTCATAACCGAGCTCTTGATCTAGTAAATGAATTCACTGCACACACATTTGGTCCTAAGAGGGTTAGACAATTTTAGTGTGTTTGTTTATGGTACTAGAATGTTTGAGTCTCTACAAAATAGGTCGTTCATATTATAGCATCCTTTCAATACATCCAATCCTGCATAAATCATCCATAACATATCATATGCATCCATGTGAAACTGACGATGGAATGTTGAATGGTTTCAAACGATAAGGAATGAATCACTTTGCACACACTGAGCTGATGTTGAATGATTCTGATGGTTCATGTCTTTTTGGTCTATTTTCATTCTCTGGATACTTGTTGATGCTTGTAATTTTAATTTTTGGGTTTTGTGTGTTTTTAGGTTGGGTTCTCACCAAAATGCTCAAGAGCATTTCCCAGTAGAGTCGCCATTTGTTGTGGTTGCTCCACAACTAGCCCCAAAAATTGGG
This sequence comes from Wollemia nobilis, assembly GCA_028583015.1. NCBI lineage: Eukaryota > Viridiplantae > Streptophyta > Pinopsida > Araucariales > Araucariaceae > Wollemia > Wollemia nobilis. The sequence goes on from JAQPPZ010000521.1 coordinate 22,288,483, forward strand.
GACCCACCTTTAAATTTTAAGTTATTTGGGATTTTGTTTTTGTTGGTTTGATGACTATCGTAAACCTTTATCCATGAGCTTGCTTTCCAAGGTTCGCTCCCTTTTTGTGATGTCCCTCTTGTCTCTGATAGTTTCGGTAAATCATCATAGATATGGGCCTATCTCCATGAAGGTTGTAATGGAGGTTTCTTGTGGGGTTTGCTCCCTTTATCTCCTTCTAGAGTGTTTTGTTTGTTTGAAAGGTTTGTATATTTTTCTTTAATTTTGATGTTCTTATTTTATTTTGATTTTCAATTACTTAAGATGTTAAGAGTGGCAAAATAAAAATAAAATAAAAATAAAATAAATTAAAATAAATGAACAAAAATATATATCTATATATTCTATATATATAGATATAGATATATGCAATAAGTGAAAAACATTTAAAACTAATCGATTTAAATGTCAAACATTTAAATTGATTAAAACTATATAAAAAAAACATTATTATATACATTTTATATGTATTAATAATAAAACAAATAAAAAATTATCATCATTATTATTATATATTTCATATAGTAATAATAATGAATGAAGGTAGCAGCCACCACTATAGCAGCCCGTGCACTGTAGCGGCCGCAAAAATTTTGGCCCTAAAAAAAAAAAATGGCAGATTTTGGAGGTAGCAAGTTGTGATGGATGGAGCAGCAAGGAGGAGGAGCGGGAGGTCTAGGGGCAACAAACCCTAGGTGTGGGGCTTCGGAGGGCAGATCAGCAGATGCGACAGGTGGGGGCTTTGGTGAGATAGCAGGCCCCCAGGCGGAGGATGTGGACAAGGAAGTTCTATTGGAACCGGTCCAAGGGCATTGGGCGGATGCGGTTGAAGATTTCTCTAAGGGGGACCCGGGACTACGTGCGTCAAGATCAAAGGAAGACCCAGGAAGGAGACAAAGAGAAACCTGGCAACTGGAGACCTTCATATCTTAATGCTCTTCACGATAAGCAAAAATTATCCGACTCTTGTTTTAATCTAAAATCTATCAATGGTAGGTTGCACGTCCCGGATACCTTAGCTCAGCATGTGGCTATGGAGGGCAGAACATCTCTGGTGGAAAAATTTATGGGGGTGAGGCCGGACTTGGAAGTCATAAGGAGATGGGTCGTCCAAAAATGGTAGCCAAGGGCCGGTATGATGATTAAGGCTTTACCCAAGAGTTTTCTTTTGGTGACATTTCAATGTGAACAGGACATGGAAAGGACTCTCCAAGGAGGTCCTTGGTTTTTTTGGGAAAAGGGGCTTGTATCTAAAGCGTTGGTCCCCCGATTTCAACCCCAAGACTTAGGTGCTGGATTTGGCTCCTATTTGGGTTAAGATGTTGGGATTACCTCTGCTTTTTTGGAATGAACAAATCTTTGTTGGGATAGCTACAGAGATTGGAGAACTAATAGCTATTGATCCTACAACCTTGAGCAAAAAAAGACTCCTTTCTACTCGCATGTGTGTGTTGGCGGACCTGAGTAAAGAGCTCCCTAAATCCATTATATTATCATCTATGTTTGGCCTTCATACTCAGGTCTTTGAATATGAAAATATGTCTTTTAAGTGTAGTTTTTGCGGGAAGGTAGGGCACCAGGGTATCCATTGCATTTCCAAGAACCAACCCCCACTCCAAAATACTGCTCCTCAAACCCAAAATAATATCCCTCCCCCGCAGATCTTCATTCCTACCCAACATGGGCCTCAAGGATGTGGAGCTCGAAATCCGAATATCAGAGACCCTGTTCGCCCTTTTGTAAGCAAGAGGCAACGTTATAACCCTCCTCCCAAAAATACCTATGCCCCGAAACCCTCTCACAGGGGAGCTGGTCCCTTTGATGGGAACCCTCAATCTCAACCTACTCCTAAGATGATACAGCAAGCATCAGAGCCAAATCACAAAGGAAAGAACCCCATATATCAACGCCCTGGGGCAAGTAAGTTTGATTGGGTGATACGGGAGGCCTATGGAGGCTCGATGGAAGTGGTCCCATGTACTACAGAGGAATTTATGGGAAGAAATTCCAAGGAGATCAACATCCCAGTGGAGAACAATTTTGATGCATTAAATCATCTGAAGGGAGATCGGATGGATAGCCAAGAAGTGGAATCGAAGGTAGAGGAGACTCAAGAGAAGGATTTAGAGGAGAAAAATTAGAGGAAGGAGCAGGAAACTAATTATACAGGCAAGGATACTCAGGAGGAAGAGGTGAACCACCAAGATCAGTGTAACCCCAATGCAGGGAAAAAAGAATCTACTAATCAAGAAGCTAAGAGCACAAAATCTTCTCCACTGTCAGAAAGACCAGTTAACATGGAAAGCCATATTGTTACCCCAAAGACCAAGACTGACCTATCCAAGATGGTTACTAGAAGCCAAGTGAATCCCAAGGAACCCCAGCCTAGAGCGGATGTATGGGGATATGGTTCGGTAGGAAGAGGGAAACCTAGCAATGTTGCCTTAAGGTAGAAAGAAGCAGAGTGAGGAGTGGTTGATGGCACTCAAGCAGTATTGCTCTTTGGGGCGAAGGCTTGAGGATCCAAAGCCCATAAATGAAGATTCTTTCATGGAATATTCGTGGGAGTAATCCTACAAAAATAAGAGCTTTGTATGCTCTTAGACAAGAACACAAACCGGATATGATTTTATTGCAAGAAACTAAAATGGAGGAGAGTAGAGTTATTCCTTTTAAGAATAGGACTTGGCGAGAAGCTGAAGTAGTAGGCCAAGAGGCCATTGGAATAGCAAGAGGGTTGCTGGTTATGTGGAACAAGAATGTGATTGATAGTAGAGTGATTCGGATGTCTAGTTGGTTTATTTGTCTCTTATGTGTGGATAAAACCATGCAGGAAGAGTGGATCTTAATGAATGTATATGCTCCAGTTAGACAGGGATTGAGAAGGGTTCTTTGGAGTCAGCTAGTTGAATTGAGGGAGACGGTCCCCAACTACCCTTGGATTGTGGCGGGGGATTTCAATTGCTACCTTAATCCTACAGATAAATTGGGGGGCTCTCAAAGAATAACTATTGATAACTACGAGTTTAGAGATTTTGTTGAGCAACATGAGCTGATGGATGTGGACCTGCGTAGATTCTCCTATACATGGTCTAACAAAATATTGAAGGAAAATCAAATTCAGATCAGATTAGATAGGTTTATTATTTCTCAAGAATGCCTGGAGAGGTTTGGGGACTCTTCATTAACGACACTCCCAAGAATCGGGTCTGATCACAACCCAATTCTATGGGAAACAGGTGAGGACTCTAAGAAAAGATACATCAGACCCTTTCGATTTGAACTTATGTGGTTCCAACATCAGGATCTCAAGGATCTGGTTGCCCAATGGTGGGACAAAAAGTATAATGGTTCGAAACTGGCCCAAGTGGCATGTAAACTAAGGAATGTGAAGGCTAACATTAGAGAGTGGAACAAAACTTCCTTTGGAAATATTTTTGTTAAAAAGGCAGAACTAAAAGACAAGATCAATGAACTATAGGAGAAGCTGAAGTTAGAGCAGCTTACAGAGGATCGACCGGGGAGAGGGAGCTGTTAGCCGAATACCACACGATGCTAGGATTTGAAGAAACCTTTTGGAGGCAGAAATCCAGACTGCGTTGGTTAAAGGAGGGTGACAGAAATACAAAGTTCTTCCATGTCTCTACTCTTCGCCATAGGAGTACTAAAAAAATTAAGGAGATCAAGATGGTCGATGGGTCTAACACCAAAGATATGGAAGACATAAGGAGGGAAGCGATTGATTACTTTAAATCATTGCTAGAAGATGTAAATACGACTATTGAAGAAGAGGACTCTCTGTTGGCAGCCATTCCACCCCTCGTAAGTAAGAATATTAATGGATTTTTACTTAGTCCTTTCACAAAGGAGGAAATCAAGAAGGTGGTTTTTGACATGGATGGTAACAGCTTCCCAGGACTGGATGGCTTCCCCGCAACTTTCTTCCAGAAGTTTTGGGATATCCTAGGCAATGATGTAGTGGAAGCTATAATTGAGGCTCAAAAGGACATGGAAATCCCAGAAGGAGTTAATGCTACATTTTTAGTCCTCATCCCTAAACTAGTGGGAGCAATGGAATTTTCCAGTTTTTGCCCTATTAGTTTATGTAACACTCTGATGAAGATTCTCACAAAAACAATCGCCAATAGGTTGAAGGTTATCCTTCCTTTCATCATTGATATGAACCAAGGAGGCTTTGTGAAAGGGTGACAAATATTGGATGGTATCCTCACAATTCATGAGGTTATTCATTCAATGGTGGCTAGTAAGGAAGCAGGTATGTTACTAAAGCTTGATATGAATAAAGCCTACGACCGGGTCTCATGGTGGTTCCTCACCAAGATTTTAGGTAAGTTTGGTTTCTGTCCCCAGTGGATTAAGTTGATTTTTAGTTGTATCTCTACTACAAGATTTTCTGTCATGGTGAATGGGTCACCCTTCGATTACTTTAAGAGTGAAAGGGGGCTGCGACAAGGAGATCCTTTGTCTCCATACTTGTTTATTATTTTAGCGAAAGCATTGGGTAGGAACATTTTAGCAGCGATGGCAGATGATCGTTTGGAAGGTTTCAAACTAGCCTCAACAACAGAGCCAGTGTCTCACCAACAGTTTGTGGATGATAAAATCATTGTGTCCAAAGCCTTGGTGCCTCAGGCTAGGAAGCTGAAGAGAATTCTAACCAAGTATGAGACAGAAGCAGGACAGTACATAAACTATAAGAAGAGTAGCATCTATTTCTTTAACACGCCTGGTGGGAGGGAGGAAAGAATAGCTAACCTCTTCGGTTGTGGAAAGGAGCTTCTACCAACAACTTATCTAGGCATGCCTATGTTCGAAGGAAGAATGAAGGCTACATTGTGGAACTCAGTCATTGACAGGATCTCGAAAAAGTTAGCAGGGTGGAAGGGTAGCCTTCTCAGCTCCACAGGAAGAGCCTTATTAGTTCAAACTACTTTACAGAGCATTCCAATTTACTGCATTCTCTATTTAGAATGCCTGCAAAGGTCCGAGCTACATTGGAGCAAATTCAACACAACTTCTTGTGGTCAGGTTCAGAGGAGAGAAAGAGAATTTTGTTGGTAGCATGGAATCAGGTGTGTGCAAGCAAGGATCAGGGGGGCTTGGGGCTAAAGAGAATGAAAGAAATGAATCAAGCTCTGATTGGCAAACAAGTATGGAGATTTATCAATAATGATCAATTAGGATGGGTAAAACTTCTTAAGACAAAATATATCAGAAATAATCAGGACTTCCTGAAAGCTGATAATCTCCCTAGAGGATCCTATTTTTGGAATTGTTTGCTTGAATGTCGGGAGGTAGTCAGGAAAGGCATCAGATGGAGAATTGGTAATGGAAGACAAGTGGACTTTTGGCAAGACCCGTGGTTGGAAGAGGCCCCTATGAAAGATAACTTAGACCTTCAGGTCCTCCAACATAAACTTTCAGAGGAAATGGGAAGAAAAGTAGGGAATTTTATTGTTGTAGCACAGGAAACTTCCTCTTGGAAGAAAATCACAGTTCATAATCTGTTAGAGCAAGAGAATGTGGCCCTAACCAAACTCAATGATGCTTTAAGGGTGTTCCCGATCATTCCTGGGGAAGGAAGAGACAAGGCGATTTGGGGCAAAACTACAAGTGGGATCTATTCAGTAAAAACTGCCTATAAGTTAATCCACTTAGGATACAATGGCTGGACTCCAATTTCTATTATTTGGTTAAATAATTTAACCCCAAAAATAGCTTTCTTCTTTTGGTTGGCAGTTCAAAATAAGATTCTGACAACAGATAATCTGCAAAGGAGAGGTTTCCAATTCATCAATCGATGTATCTTGTGTGAGAAAGCGTTAGAATCTATAAGTCATATATTTCTAACTTGTGAATTTTCTTGTACAGTCTTCCAAATGATCCTGTCCAAATTTCATATAGATTGGGTCTGTCCAAATAGCATGTCTGACTTCTGCATATAGTGGGCTTCCCCCTTCCGGGAAAAACTTTTGACTTGGCTCTGGAAGCTCGACTTACCCCATTTTTTATGGGGGATATGGAATGAGAGAAATAAGAGAGTATTTAAAGGACGTAAGAAAGATCCCAGGTTATGTGGTAATAAAATAATCAGAGCTTTGAAAGAAAACTGAAAAACTTTCTTCTTCAAAAATGAGACCATGTCTCTAAGGGAAAGGAGGATTTTGCGGAACTGGGGAGAGGAACTTCTAGACCTAGACATTACAACCAACCCACGGGATGGTGTCAAGTGGATACCCCCACACAAAAGTGGGTTAAGTTTAATTTTGACGGGGCGGCTAAAAGGAAATGTGGGGGCTGCAGGGAGCGGGGAGGAGTTCGAGAAATGAGGAAGGAAAAGTGGTCCTTGCCTTTGCAGAGCCTTTGAGAACTCAAACAAATCATTTTGCGAAGCCGAGCACTGCATGCAGGCAATGAGAATTGCCAGACTTGAGGGTTATAAGGAAGTTATCTTTGAAGGGGATTCGCTTAATATAATCAAGGCAATTAAGGAGGATAAAGACCCCAGTTGGACCATCTTGGAGCTTATCCTAGAAGCAAAGATTCATAAATCTCATTTGGTTAATGCCCGAATCCAACACACCTTGAGAGAAGGGAACCAGGCGACGGATCTAATGGCAAATATTGCAGTTTCTGTTGGGGAGATGCAAATTTGGAAGGATAACTTCCCTCAAGAACTATTGGTGTTGGCTTCTAGAGAAGAGCTAAGATCAAACTCGTTAGAGCATCGAGGAGATCGAGAGGGGTTGATGATAAGTAATCCGACGAGATGGAATTAGGCGAGAAAAGGCATCCCATTTTTTGGGGCACGGGAGGTGACAAGTGTACAGTACAACAACCTAGTGGTATTAGTAAGTGCTAGGTGTTGTTTGGTTTTTGTTTTATCCTGAATAGTCAAGCGACAAGTATAGGACTGTGGACTCTAAGTATAGCTTAATGTGAGTCTTAGAAAGATCCATTTTGTATTTTGATTATACGGGCTTGAAGCTAGAACCAGCCCATTTTGACTATGTAAAAGGTTTGTGGACCTTATAACCACCTCTACCTTATACCAAAAAAATAATGAATGAATAAAACTAAATATATATATATATAGAAAAAAATAAATAAATAATAAATCTAAGGAGCTAAAGCTTCCTTTAAGCTCTAAGCTCCCTTAAATTTTAAATTTCTTTTTAATAGTTAAAATTTAAGCCTTTATATTACATAGTGATTCTAATCCTTTGTTTCATTCATACAGGAAATGAGAATGCGTCAAAGAGCATGCGACCTAACAAATTGGAGCATCGAAAATTTGGGATACCGAGTAAAACTTAGACTTCTACGTGACATAGACTTATCAAAGGAAACTAACGCAAATGGATGTGGCAGAACCCACTGGTGAAGTGGTTGTTGAACGTAGTGACCAACACATGGAGTTTGGACGACCAAAAATACCCAGACCACACACTAGATATGCCAGGAGGAAACTGCGGAAGGTTCGTGATGGTCAATGACAGTGTGGCACGTGGACCGATCAGTTGAAGATGAATCGCCACGTAGGTATGTATGGCCAGGTCTGGCAGTGACACCGATAGCGACAGCGGCAGTGTCAAACTTCAAAATATGTCTACAGGTGGAAAGGACAATGTGGACTTCACTAGAAGAGAATATTTCTACGGTCTATCGGGGCATCCGAGGTGGAATGATATTATGACCATGACCAGGTTTTAGAATGAGATGTGAATAGGAGGTGGGCCCTACATAGGCACGTGAACCAACAAAAGGCCAATAAATCCTAATCGTGGCAATTAAATACCAGGGTGACTATTTGAACACAGTGATATAGTGATGAAATGTAGCAAAAACTGAAAGCTAGGGACGAATTCTACAGGGATGTCCAACGCATCAGACGTCACGGCAGATTAGGGATAAACTAAGCAAGATACATCCATCACATCCCCCAAAATGGTATCGACTAGGTGACATGGCAGCGACAATTACGTGGGTTCTAGGCCGTCTTCGTCAGAGGCAGAAGGAAGTACCGATAGTCTAACAAAGAACCGAGAACAGTGGTGTAACAACTGCGATAACATTAAGTTGAACACGGCAAATCGTGAGGCAAGCCCCATGGTTGATGTGGGAGGCTCGAAGGCCCTGGTCTAATTTCGAAAGAGTGGTATTATCTCAGTGGCAAAGTGATTTCATGTGCCAGAAGTAGTTTCACATATATGACTTACGACGACCAGCAGGACAATCTTCGGTATTCGATCCTCGGTCGATCCACAGGACAAACCAGATGGAGTTTCCTTGAAACTAGCACGGGTAAGAGACCGTCGAGGTAGAATTCAAATACAACGGTGCCCATGTGGATGGATATCAACATGCAATGAAGGGAGCAATCAACGATAGATATATTGGAGTGAAGGTTTTCAGCATTGAACGAGATGGGAAACAAGTAATCCAGGAGATGACTCACCTCACAGCGATTACACTAGGGATAGCATGGATCACAGTAGCGGAGAGTTCGTAGCCTTGCTATGAGAGGGAGCTAGGGATCATCTTTTCATTACGTACTTTGAGCGCATCAGTACTGATTCACAGGCCCCACACTGGATGGTAACAGATGAACTAGGTGATGGGCCATGGTTGACCTATCCACGAACGACGATAACAGTGAATGCGCAGAAGAATAGCGAACGAACGCGGCTCAGAGACGAGATGGGCATGTTTTTAATGGCATCGACAACCAACAGAGGGGGTCTACGTAGAATCAACGGTGATGATGCAAACACCAGAGGTCACCATGGAGTTGATCATCGAAGGTTTCGAGAGTAGATTGACCCGAATGTGGAGTGTAAACAATACCAATGAACGTTCGATATCGGAGGATAGTCTAGAAAGATGCAGGCTAAAGTCGGAAAACACACCTGTTAGATATTCGAACACGTGACTAGTAGGTGGCATAGAGATATTCACGATAATGAAAGGCCTGGAAGGACGTCAAGTCTGGTGCCTACGGTGATGGTAAACGTAGATATGCCTGTCGATAACGCAAAGGAGACCATGCGTCGAATTTAATGTTCAGTCTTGAGAGCCATTACGTACTTTGAGCGCCCTTGAGGCGGGAAGTCATGGAACTAATTATGACTGGATGAAAATGTGGCAATGTTAGTGACAAATTGAACTTACGTATCCTAAAGCCATTTGATTAAAATACATTTGCTAGTTATGTATCCCAAGGAAACCTTTGGTTTCTCACTGGTCAGATTCGTAGGTCATTACAACAAATCTATTTAATAGATTCCCTGCAATTTGTCTATAGTCGGATGATTGGTTGTGCCAAGTGGACAAGCAGCCAAGTGTGATGAAACATCTATTACAAAGACGTTATACAAAGGAAAAGGAGCTCGCAAAGGTTTGAAATAGTATGCCTCTCATAAAGGCATATAGAATAAGGGGTTTCTTTTTATTAATAAAACGTAAACCTATGGGTGGTTATTAAAAAGGAAAAAGTGTTACCATTCAAAGTCATAAGGGAAAATAGAAAGAAAAAAAGGAATACGAAATGAATATGTTTCCATGCTAATCTATAGAACAAAACGTGAAAAGACGCAGACAAATGAAACACAGGGCCACAAAATGGAAACGAAGAGCCAAAACAAAAACTTTAAAAACAGAAGCGAAGGCATGCACGGGGGTTGGAAACTATTGCAAACAGAGTTGCAGATTTGAAGGCAAGGGGCCATACTGGACTTGTTTGGACTGTTTTTTTTCCACTTAGACTGGTTTTTTGGGGAAAACCATAATTCTGCTGTTGTAAAATGAACATTTTAATACAGAAATTTTCAGAAATTTGCATCTTATGGGCAAGAAAGGAGGAGATTGTTTTCTGCATGCTAGATTTAAATGTGTATTTTTCCTTTTCATATTTCTGACTTATAGATGAATTTGACTCATTTTCTATTGGTTACTTCAAGCGAATGTTGGAAATCTGAAATTTTTTTTGAACCCTAGGAGCTAGCACTTAGCTTTTTTGATTGTGCAAAATTGCAGGTCTAATAGGTTAGGTTGCATGCATGGAATATCTTACATCTTCAGTTTTTTCGGAATGGGATGGCATCATACTGATTGCTGCATATTTTGCATTTTCAGCTTTCATTTTCAGTTTTGTAGATGTTTTTATTTTCCAACTTTTTATTTTATTTTATTTTTAAATTTTCGGACATTAAAATAAAAAGTAAAAAAATTTCAAAATCTAAAAATAATTGCATGGCTGCGTAGACTGCACTTCATACTTCCATTACACACTTAGACATTTTTACTTCAGAGTCATTTAATATTTTTAAAAATTATCCGAAGTTGTTGTTTTTATTGTAGATTTTAAAATTTCAAAATTTCAAAATTTTTATTTTTGGGCCAAATTTAATTTTTTCAGTTTCATACTTCATTCATGAGCCTATGATGACATATCCCTCATGAAAACTTCAATTTCATTGAGGAGGTTATGTTTTATGGCATTTTATAAATTACCATTTTGGGGTCCTAGATTGCCTTCTCTTTATAAAAATTCTGATTTTATGAAAGAGGGGTAATTTATGCACTATATTGAAGATCATTATTTCAAAGCACTAAATTATTCATCTTTATGAAAGTTTGATTTCATTTAAGAGGGATAAGTTGAAGTGACATTTTAAAGTCCTTATTTTAAGGCCATAAATTATTGCCTCTTTGTGAAAATCAATTTCACCAAAGAGAGATAGTTTATTAATCACATTGAAAGCTATCTTTATCTTCATGATAAGAAGCCACATTCAAGGAGCCTATTCATCATTTCGGATTCACATTCATATATAGATTTAATCTTCACTTACATGCTTCAAACAAGATTTAATGCAAGATAAAACCTGATTAAAATCCACTTAATAAGGAAGATCAATCTACCTTAAAATCCTCGAAGAGAAAAAAACTAATTCTAGGCAGCGCACCGGATTCTTGGGATTTGGGCTTTTCTTCAACTACGAGGACTGCCCAAACTGTCGAACTCGTTTCGGCCATATCTCACTCATCCGAACTCGGATTGAGCTAAAATTTTGAGGGTAGATGCCTGAAAAACCCTAGAACGTCTCCACCAATTTTCATATCATTTGGAGCAACACAGATCCTAGCGCATCCCTATGTGTGAACGATATATTTTGCAAGCGGCTATGCGAGGGTTTCATCTGGGTTGAGTGCAAGCAGCTCTAGAGGTTGGTTTTTAGGGCCTTCGGGCCCTAGCGGCCAATATTTTTGTGGTTTATGCTCAATATTTTAGCAGGAAATGTTGCAGGGGATACAAGATGGGTTAGAAATTTGTCTTTCAACAGATCATACTATGAACTTGAGTGACAACGGCTTCCAATTTGTTGCACAAAAGAAAAGTGAAAACCATACCTTTCCACGGCGTCTAGGGCAAGGATTAAAGAGATCACGAAACAAGTTTCAAGCAGTTGATCAAAAAATGGCTCATATCTCAAGTGAATCTGGTGCTAAGGTGCACCCACAAAATAATTCTACTATGAAAACCCCTGTCAAGGGTAAGAATTTTGAAGACTCGGTCCCAAAAATGAATTTTAGGGATGCCCTTCATGGTGGACAACCTCAACCCAATGCTAATATCAATATTAGGGCTTCCCATAAACCTCTAAGAATGCCTAAGATTGATCCCAGGAAAACGGAGTCAGGATGTCTTAAAGCAGCTGATGGAACTCCTATTGTTAAGCTTGATATGGGTAACATTCGGACTGGCATTGAAGATTTGGAAAAAAGAGGACTAATTTGTCGGTTCGTGGGTTTTCGTCCGAGTCTATCTGCTTTCAAAGTCTGGGCTGCAAAAAGCTGGAAAACTAAAGGTGAGTTACAAATCTCTATTTATCCAAATGGTTATTTTCTTGTTTTATTTGCTAATAATGAAGATAGAGAGAAAACTTTTCAAGGGGGTCCTTGGTTTTTTGGAAGGGCGGGGGTTTTCATGAAGCCCTGGCATACTAAATTTAAAGTCGAAGAAGAGATGCCTTCTATAGCTCCCGTGTGGGTTAGACTCTTTGGCCTCCCTATTGAATTTTGGAATCCTACTATTTTTTCTTCAATTGGAAACTCTTTAGGAACTTTTATGATGATTCGTTGATTGTACTCAAAATTTTGAACATATTATTTATGCTCGAATTTGTGTTTTAATGGATTTTGACAAACCCCTACCTAAAAATATCACATTACAATTTGGGGAAGACACTTGGGAGCAAGTAGTGGACTATGAGAACATTCCTTTTCATTGTAGAATTTGCCATGAATATGGTCATTTGGCCGGTGCTTGCCCAAATAAAATTCTTGATCAAAAGAAAGAAGATATAAACTCAGCGAGGTTTCCAAATACCTAAGAAGAAGAACACTAAGAAAAAACCGAGTTATGAAGGATCAATCAAAGTCATTTGCTAATATGTTTGAAATCCTTGCCACAAATGATGTCCCAAGTGAGGAAGAGGAAATAATGGAAACTGAAATCTTAGAAACACAATTTAAATATGAAGGGAAGAACTTAGAGACAAACCAACAAATCAAAGGTTTTCAACAAAAAAAAAAGGAGAAAATTTACACAAGAAAAACAATATTTCAAATGTCAAAACTTCAAATAATGCAGGTCCCAATATAGACTCCATTGAACCATCTAGTAAAATTTTGGTTGTGTATGAGCATTCTTCAAGGTTAGAAGCCATCTCAGATTCAATTGGAATAAGTCAAGAAACAGGGAAAAAAAATTGAAGATGGATTCTAATCAAAAAGTAGGTCGCAAGACCAATCAATATCATATGGTAAAAGAAGGTGAAAAGCTTGTAGAGGAAGGTAAGATTAATGCCCTTCCCAAATTTTTTAGCCCTGGTATTAATGAAGATCATCACTTGGAATATTAGAGGACTCAAAGGGAGTCTTTCAAAACAAAATGAAATTAGAAGAATGATTCGAATAAATCATCCACATCTTGTTTTCCTTCAAGAAACAAAGATGTCAATGGAGGATATGGACTTAATTGCCAGTAAAATTTGGCCAGCTGGAAAAGTGGTTTCCCTCGGTTCCCAAGGGACTTCGGGTGGCATTGCTTGTCTTTGGGACCCAAAAGAGGTAGTTATTCACCATATGGTTGGCGAGTTGGGGTTTGTTGGCTATAGCTATTCAAAGTAGACATTCCAACCAGATTATGCTCTGCATTCTTGTTTATGCCCCGACTTCTTTGGAGGAAAAAAGAAGACAGTGGAAGGATATTACTCATATTATCTCTCATTTTCCTAAAGCTTGGATCTTGATCGGAGGAGATTTCAATACCATCCTCTCTCTGGATGAGAAAATGGGGGAAATAGAAATTTGGACAAAAGAACTGACCTCATGAGCGAATATATTGCAAACCTCCATCTTGTGGATATCCAACTAGATAATGGCCTTATGACTTGGTCTAACAGAAGGCAAGGCTTAGCTTGTATAATGGAGAGATTGGATAGGTTTTTGCTCTCTAAAAATTTCTTAATCCATGGTCACATTCCTAAAGTGAAGACTCTTAATAATGTTGGTTCGGATCATTGGCCAGTCATGGTGGAAATGTGGAAAACCAATGTGAGTTTCTCTCCTTTTCGTTTTCAATTAATGTGGCTTAGAGACATTTCCTTCGAGACCTCGTGTGCAACAATGGTGGAAGGAAGGTAAACCTAGGCATGGGACTAAGATGTTCTGTTTTGCCAAAATATTGCAATACATTAAATCCAAAATCAAGACTTGGAGCTGGAAAGAGTTTGGGGATGTTCATAAAAAAAAACATGAAGTTATTGCTCATCTTGAAAATTTGAATAAGAAAATCCGTTTAGATGGCCTCACGAGAGAAGAGAAGTGCAGATGAAATTAAACTCACAACTCGGTTAGAGGAATGGGAAAAAGAGAAGAAATCTTATGGAAGCAAAAATCTAGAATTCAATGGCTCAAAGAAGGAGATCGAAACACAAATTTCTTCCACAAATCTCTTCTAGCTCGAAGATCTCACAACTTTATTTCTTCCTTAAAATCAGATTCTGGAGATGTTGTTTATACTTGGGATGGCATGAACTCTATTGTTGTTGATTACTTTTCCAATTTTTTTGTTGCTACTCCTCTTGACTCAGCTTCACAACAAAATGTTCTTCAAGCAATCCCTTCTCTTATCACTTCTGAGGAGAACTCTATTTTGACTGCTCCTGTTACTATCAATGAGCTTCAACAAGTAGTTTTTAAAATGCAAAAAGGGAAAACCCCCAGGTCCTGATGGTTTTCCTATTGAGTTCTACCAAGAGTTCTGGGATATCCTTCATGTTGATTTATTAGAGGTGGTGGAAGAAGCCAGGAAAGCCAAAGAAATTTTGAAGGTTATCAATAAAACTTATATTACTCTTGTTCCAAAAGCTCAAGAGGTTGATCATATCTCAGCTTTTAGACCTATTGCTTTATGTAATGTTCTTCTCAAAATCATTACTAAAATCATGGCTAGAAAGGTTGAAGCCTCTTTTGCATAAGATTATTTCCCCAGAGCAAGGGGGATATGTGGAAGGACGTCAAATAGTAGATGAGATAGTTCTTGCTCAGGAAGCCATCCATTCCATGGATATGCAAAATTCTCCTTCTATGTTCATTCGGTTAGACTTATCCAAAGCTTATGACAGAGTGGATTGGCACTTCCTTATCAAAGTTTTGAGGCAATTTGGTTTCTCTAAGGATTGGATGGATTGGATTATGGGATGTATCTCTTCAGTTTCCTACTTAGTTCTTATCAATGGCAGGCCTTCTCAGTATTTCCCAGCTTCCAGAGGTATTAGGCAAGGTGACCCGCTATCCCCTTATTTATTCATCATTCTTGCTGAATGCTTGGGTAGGACTATAACCAAAAAGAGGAAAACAAAACCCTTGAGGGAGTTACCATTGCTCATGGAGCTAGACCTATCTCTCATCTTCAATTTGTGGATGACTCTACTCTTTTAGGTAAAGCTACAGTTAAGGAAGCTTCTAATATTAAGCAAATCATTAGCTATTTTTCTAAGGCTACTGGGCAGTTGATCAATGAAGACAAATCTAAAGTTATTTTCTTTCATTGCTCTGCTAGATAGGAATCCATGGTCTTGGATAAATTAAGATATAAGAAGACCTCTCTTCCAATCACTTATTTAGGTATTCCCATAAATATTCAAAGGCAAAAAAATAAAGATTGGAATTGGTTGTTGGACAAAGTCAAGAAGAAAATTGGAAAGTGGACCAACAAGTGGCTTTCTTCTGGGGGTAGAATCACCTTGGTAAAATCAGTCCTTCAAGCTATTCCTATTTATGTTTCTTCCATTTTGAATATCCCAAAGGTTGTTCTTCGAGAATTGGATCAAATCGAGTCATCGTTTCCTTTGGAGTGGTACTAAGGAGAAAAGAAAATGGGCCTTGGTGAAATGGGATACTTTATGTCTTCCTAAGAGTGAAGGGGGGTTAGGATTCCGGTCTTCAATTAATAACAACAAAGCTTTAGCTGCTAAATTATATTGGAGGATGTTGCATAACCCCAATGCTCTTTGGGCCAATAATCTCCGTGCTAAATATGCTTGAGAACAAAAGTCCTGAAGACCTTGTTCGCTATCAACTTCCTACCAAAGGTTCTCCCATTTTAGCAGTTCTTAAGACTGGTGAGGATTTGATAAAGAAAAAATTATTTTGGATCATTCATAATGGTCAACATGCAAATTTTTGGATAGATTCTTGGGATGGTCACAAGCCTTTGATAACTCAGTTTCCCGATTGGAGGCCTTGGATGGAGGAGCTTCACCGAGCTAATTGGATAAAGGTGGCTAATTACTATCGGTACCATCTGGTAATTCAAAGGTTGGTAGATATTGGATCCCTATTGAGGACTGGCCTATTCAAATCCCGAGAAAGGCAAAGACAAGATATCCAAGGCATCCTTCATATGAGATCCCTCTCTTGGTCCCATGAAAAATATTGTTTTGGATGGAACAACACTACTAAGGGTGAGTATTCGGTTGCTCAAGGTTATTTGACCTTATGCCATAATAATCCCAACCATTCTTCTGACATATTTTCTCAATTGTGGGCTCAAAAGCTCTGGCCTAAGGTGAGGTTATTTAATTGGATTTTATTGCATCGTAGGGTGCTTATTGGTGAGCAACTTATGAAGCGTGGTTTTCATGGCCCTTTTAGATGTGAAATGTGTGAAGAGAATGTAGAAAATATCAACCATATTTTTATTGAGTGTACTTTAGCCTCTGAGCTATGGAGGAGAATGGCCACTTTACTTGGCTTACGGTGGTCCAATTTTTTTACTTTTGAACAACTTTGGAGGGATTGGCCTAATCAAGAGGGTGTTGATCATTTTATTAGGCGAGTAGTTTGGATGGGTTCTACCATTCTTCTTTGGAATATTTGGAATGAAAGGAACAACCAAATTTTTAATCAAGATAGGAAGGATATTCACTATATTTGGCAAAAGACCATAGCCAACTTAGTTGAATCGGTCCATCAACTCCTTAATCACCCCCAAAACTCCCACCAAAGATGGGATCAAGTGATGCAAATATTGAAGATTAAACCTTCTAAGGGCAACCAACTTAAAGGGAATGTGAGTATTAGTAAGATGGATAGGACTAGAAATTGGCAACCTCCTCCTAAGGATTTTGGAAAATTCAATACTGATGGAGCCTCTAGAGGGAACCCTGGAAAAGCCAGTGTGGGAGGAATTGGTAGACTTTCGAGATGGCTCCCTGGTTTTTACTTTTGCTTGAGAATTTGGGTATTCTTTCCAATAACCTTGTTGAGGGGTATGGTATCCTCGAGAGGCCTTCAGGAGGCTACTAAGGTTGGATGGGAAAAGGTGTTAGTTGAGTCGACTCTCAACTTATGATTAATCTCTTGAAGAATCCTTCTAAGAATCATAAGGTGGATTGGAGAATAAAAAGAATTATTGAGAAGATTCAGTTAATCCAGATGGGATTTTTGAAAGTTGATTACAATCATGTGGTGAGAGATCAAAACAAGAGTGTTGATGCTTTAGCTAATTGGGCTTTGGACAAAGGTGATCTTACTTGTTATGGCCACCCTCCTATATGGTGGGCTTCTCAAATTAGGGAAGCTCTTCTTTCTATCATTTCTTTGGATGGCTCCAGTTCTGAAGGTACCTAGTTTCTTCTTGTTTTTTTTTTTGCTTCTCTTTGGTTCATTCAGTTTTTTTTAGTTCCCTAGCTCATTCTTGAAGAACATGGACTTATACTGAGAGGGGGGGAAGAACAGTATAAGACTTAACCATTTAATATTTTTAACTTTAGATAGCAGTAGCATCAACATAACATTAATCAAGACAGAAAGCATCACACATTGGAAGCCCATTTTTAACGTGGTTCACCCCGAAGGCCTAGGCTACGTCCACAAAACTTTTCTCTAAAAGTTATCTCAAAGTTCTTTGGGAAACCTTCCCAATTACAATGTTTATGAGCCTCGGCCCAAAGGAGACACCTTCCCCCAATCTAAATTTATGAGCCTCTGCTCAAAGGAGATACCTTCCCCTCTGCTCTGGAAATGATCCCTCAGAAGATCAACTGCCTCTACCTCTTGCCGGCACGTGGAACTCCTTTCCACCGAAGACCTCCTGTCCTCAATGCTTAGCCTAAGAGACCTCTGCCTTCTATGATCACGTCCACAATAGCTCAGCTACCTGTACCAAACACAGTCAGTCGGTCTAGTACAAGTCTTCCTCTGTCTATCAGATCTGTCCAACTCTATGAACAAATCAATCCTCTGCACACAAGCCTTCTCAAAGACTTGCCAAATCTGTCCTTAGGTTCTTCTCAAAGAACCAATGTACCTCTGTCCTCAAGTTCTCTGATAGAACTCTCAAAAACTCAGCTCACAAGTCCTCTGCTAGGACCTATCCAAATCTGCTCACAAGTCCCCACCGGAACCTATCCACAACCTGCTCACAAGTCCCCACTGGAACCTGTCCAAAACCTCAACAAGCTCACCAAGAAAAACTTGCTTAGCATGAACCCACAAAGAGAATTGTTAGAGACCCAATGTGATTCATAAACCTCATAGAAGCATAAAGAGAATTGTTAGAGACTCAATATGTTCTATACTTAACTCCCAATCTCAATCTCAAATCTCATAGAAACATAAAGAGAATTGTTAGAGACCCAATATATTCTATACTTAACTCCCAATCTCAATCTCAACTCAATCTCAACTCAAACTCAATCTCAAAAGAATAAGATAGATGTAGTATGCTTTTCTCAAGAATATGAAACACAACCCAACAATTGCCAACCATGCAATATCTCATATAACAATGATGCTTATATTCTTTTTACCAACAACTAGGGTTTCATCATCTCAATGCAAGTAGCAAGTCTTACTAACATAAACCCTAGTGCAAAAATGCTTCCTCTTACTCAACCAGAATTATGCATTCACCCAAAAATTCATCAATGACTTTAATGCATAAACAATCTTCAATATCCAGAAAATAAGATTTACACCAAAAATACCTAGTAGACAACCTTTTCACTCCAAACTCAATTTCAGAAAATATACCATAAACAACATACATGGAAGAAGTTGCCCATACCTTTACTTTGATGAAGAAGGAGAACTCAAAATCTGTCACAACACTAACTCTCAATTTGCCACCAATTAGAGTTAGCAACTATACAATAATACACAATAATAAAGATCCAAATATAACACCTTATTTCTCCAACTTAGTAAAAACCACCAAAGTACAATAACATACAAAGTAAAACCTCTTTACACCTTATTACTCCACATAAACATTAAACATCAATAAACCAATGTCAAAACAAAAATGATACCTTAACCTTATACCTCCCGCGCATTCACGACCACCATTCTTTGCACACCGCGACCAAAAGGAAATTCCCAACGAAGAGAATCGAACTCGGCACCTCTGCCATCTAGCGCTTTCGCTTAAACGCCACCGCCGTTGGGTCACAAGTGCCCAACGAAGTAATACACCGCTGCCCTCTCTTTTATCTTCCTTTGATGCCAAGAATCTGGAAAACGTAAACGTCTTCCACAAACCGCATGCAAACAATCCACTGCCGTCAAGCCAAAAGGTAAGGATGCAGCCCAAGCTCAAATCCGAGTTTGCCAAGCACAGTCTCCAAGACACAGAACAAGCATGATTTCAAAGACGTCAATCGGAGATCGAAAACACAGAGCAAGCTCAACTCGAAGACACCAAGCGTTGTTCGAAGGAAATAGAGCAAATGCAAATCGCGGATGCCAAGCGCAAATCGAACGAAACAGTGCAAATGCAAATCATAGATGCCAAGCGCAAATCGAACGAAACGGTGCAAATGCAAATCGTAGATGCCAAGCGCAAATCGAACTAAAATAGAGTAGCCACAAATCGCAGATATCAACATTAATCGGAGGTGCTCACTTTTGAAAAACATGCCAACTTATATAGCAATTTTTCCTTCACTGTTTGACGTCGGCGCTCCTCCAACGATGGCAACAAATCGGCGAAAGAATTCTTGTTTCTTCCGTCGCTTAAGGGTTGAAAGACCCTTTAATAATAATTAAAATAATAATTATTATTATTTTATTAATAATAAATTAAACTTGGACCTTTGACAAAGGTTTGAGTTAATTTAATTATTAATAATACACATGGACCTTTGCATTAAGTTAAGCTTGGTTTTAATAAAAACCCTTAATGAGTCCAAATGGTTTTAAGAAAAACCTTTAGCCTTGTCACCATGGTTTTAATAAAAACCCTTTAACATAATGAAGCTTCTCAAGATATTCTTGACATCACACTCTTTTGAAATCAACACAAAAATGCCTTTTGACATCAATGACAACTTATACATTTGAGCAAAGGCAATGTACCCAAAGTACCCAAAATTGCCAACAATCTCCCCCTTTGTCATTGATGGCAAACCTTTAATGAAAACACTTCTCAAGAGCCAAAACTGAAACCAACTGAAACCAACTGTGCTAACAACTGAGAATCTTCCTTTGAAGTTTTGCTCCCCATGACTTGAAGCTTTCCTCTTCACTTTGAAGCTCTCCCCCTTACTCATATCTCTCCCCCTTTGTCATCAATGGCAAAGGGCCACCTTTGGGGCTCGGGACTAAGAATTAGCCTCTTAGCTTAGTCCCTCCCCCACCTCCTGATGAGGTGATTAATTCTGGGGTGGGAGTACAACTCCCAATTTCTCCCTTAGATACTCAAACGTATCCCTTGGAAGAGGTTTGGTGAAGATATCTGCAATCTGCTCTTTAGTAGACACATACTCTACCTTGACCTATTTCTCTTGCACTTTTTCCCTTAGAAAATGATACTTGATGGAAATATGCTTTGTCCTTGAGT
Source organism: Wollemia nobilis (assembly GCA_028583015.1). Taxonomy (NCBI): domain Eukaryota; kingdom Viridiplantae; phylum Streptophyta; class Pinopsida; order Araucariales; family Araucariaceae; genus Wollemia; species Wollemia nobilis. The sequence continues at coordinate 22,308,956 of JAQPPZ010000521.1, forward strand.
GCATTACCGGATTTTTGGAAATACTTATGGCACTTGTATTATCACAAAGTATGGAGATGGGTTGTTCATGTTTGACTTTGAAATCCTCTAGGGTGGTTTTCATCCATAAAACCTGTGTACACCCAGCCACTGTTGCTATGTATTCAGCCTCTGCTGTAGATAAGGAAACTGAAGGTTGTTTCTTACTTAGCCAAGAAACCAAACTCTTTCCCAAAAAGAATGCTCCACCACTAGTGCTTTTCCTGTCATCAATACCACCTGCCCAATCTGCATCTGTATAAGTTGTGAGGGTGAAATCATCACCTTTGGGATACCAAAGCCCAAAGTCCATAGTGCCCTTTAGATATCTGAATATCCTCTTAACTGCCATAACATGAGAATCTTTAGGAGCTGCCTGAAATCTTGCTACTAACCCAATTGCCTGCATGATATCTGGTCCGGTAGTTGTAACATATAATAAACTGCCAATCATTGATCTGTACAACCTCTGATCTGCTGCTTGGAGATTCATCATCTTTACTCATCTTGCATCCTGTAATCATTGGAGTACATACTGGTTTGCTATCTATCATCCCAAATTTCTTCAACATTTCTTTGATATATTTTCCTTGAGAGAGAAATACACCATCTTTTGATTGAGAAATCTGAAGACCTAAAAAGAATGACAGCTCTCCAATCATAGACATCTCAAATTCCTTCTGCATGGTGTTAGCAAAAACTTTGCACATCTGAGTATTATTTCCCCCAAAAATAATATCATCAACATAGACAACCATAATCAGCATATCATCACCTTCATCTTTAATATACAAATTGCTATCTACCACACCTTTCCTGAAGCCTTGCTCATGAAGATACCTGTCAAGTCTTGAGTACCAAGCCCTAGGTGCTTGCTTTAACCCATACAAGGCCTTTTTTAGTTTACACACATAGTCTGACTGTTCTGAGAGAGACACTCCTTCTGGCTGTTCTATGTAGACTTCTTCTTCCAACACCCCATTTAGAAAAGCTGACTTTACATCCATTTGATACACCTTGAAATATTTGAAGCTTGAAAGGGCCAAAAACATTTTGATAGCTTCAAGACGAGCAATAGGAGCAAACGTCTCTTCGAAATCAACACCTTCTACTTGAGCATAACCTTTGCAGACTAACCTAGCTTTGTTTTTGACAATCTTTCCATCCTCATTGAGTTTATTTCTGAATATCCATTTTGTGCCAATGACATTCTTGTCCTTAGGTCTTGGAACCAATTCCCAAGTTTCACTTTTCTCTATTTGATTTAGCTCTTCATCCATTGCTTTTACCCAAAACTTATCTGCACATGCTTCACTGAAATATTTTGGCTCAATTTGAGATAATAATGAAACATTTGTAGAATCATGTGAGGGAATGACTCTTCTTCTTGTTTGCCTCCTATTTGGATCACCAATGATCAAATCTTTGGGATGATGTTTCTGAACATATCGTGAAGGAGTTTTGGGAAGCAGTTGTTGTCTTTCCTCTTCTTCATCTGAAACCTCTCTGAATTCTTCTTGACAAATTTCATCACTGAGTTCCTGGATTGGTTCTCTTATCCCTGTCTTTTCATCAATAGTTACATTTATGCTCTCTACAACTGTATGAGTTCTTTTGTTGAAGCATCTGTAGGCCTTGCTTTTGCTGGAATACCCAAGAAAGATTCCCTCATCACATCTAGGATCAAACTTACCCAAATTCTGATCTTCCCTTCTGATGAAGCACTTACTCCCAAACACTTTGAAGTATTTTACTGTAGCTGGTCTTCCTTTCCACAACTCATAAGGAGTTTTATGATGATTGACTCTAAGTTGGGCCCTGGTGATAATGTAGACTATTGTACTAACTGCCTCTTTCCAAAAGCCATCTGAAAGTTTTGACTCATTCAACATAGCTCTAGCCATATTTTCAATAGTTCTATTTTTCCTTTCAACTACTCCATTTTGTTGAGGAGTTCTTGCTGCTGAATATTCTCTTTTGATTCCTTGCTGCTCACTAGTATTCCACAAATTCATTTGAAGTGAACTCTCCTCCTCTATCTGATCTTAAACATTTGATTCTCTTGTCAGTCTCATTTTCAACCATTTCTTTGAAAGCTTTAAATTTTTCAAAAGCTTCAGATTTTTCTTTGAGAAAAGTAACCCAAGTCATTCTAGAATAATCATCTATAAAAAGCATGAAGTAGCTTTCCCCCTGAATGCTCTGAGTTACGGTAGGGCCACATAAATCGGTATGAATAAGATCCAATGGTTTTGAAGAAGTATACCCTTTTGATTTGAAGCTGGTTCTGGTCTGTTTTCCATGTTGACAAGGACCGCAAATGATGTTATGGGGCCTTTTTATTTTGGGCAAGTCTCTAACCGCTTCCTTGTTACTAATATTGACAAGATTATCAAAACTCAAATGCCCCAATATTTTATGCCATAACCAACTCTCATCTTCTTGAGTTAGAAAACACTTTTCCTTTTTTATCTCACTTAGCATGTAAAGATTGTTTGGAGTCCTTGTAGCACTAGCAATGAGTTTTCCATTTTTTTCTTTACTTATCTCACATCTATCCGAAAAGAAAGATACTATGTGCCCTTGATCACAAAGTTGACTCACACTTAGAAGATTATGTCTTAGGCCTTCTACATAAAGCACATTTTCTATTTTGGATTTCCCATCCAAACTAAGAGTCCCTTTACCACAGATTTTAGCTGACTTGTTATCTCCAAAGCTGACTGTTCCTCTGTTTGTTTCTTTTAAGACCAAAAACTTTTCCTTTTCACCAGTCATATGTTTTGAACAACCACTATCAAGATACCATTTTTCTACTTTGTCTAGAGCATGAAAAGCAGTTTGAGCTATCATTGACTTAGATTTGATCTCATTTTTCTTTTTAGTGAACTCAAGGCTAGATCTATCCAAACTGCACATCCTAGCAATATGCCCAAAATTATTGCACTTGTAACACATGACATCTTTATTCATAAGAGGTGCAAAAGAGTTACCATTTTCTTTACTATGTTTATTCACGGACTTATTGCAATGCATAGCTTTGTGACCAAATTTCTTGCAGGAAAAACAATAGCCATGGAAAGTATTATGTAACCTGTTTTGATGCCTTGGATGATTGTTCTTCTTGTGACCAACTGGAATCCACCGCTCTTCGGGATGAAGATTGATCTTGCTCGAAGACCCTATTTCTTAAATGGTGATACCATCCTTCTTTTGCTTTTCACACGGAGTATTACGTGCGAGAGCCAACTGTTCCAACTTCACTCTAAGAGACATAACTTCTTCTTCTAGTTTCTCGCAATCGGCTTCCTTTCCTTTGAGAACCTCTGTCAGAACCTGTTCAACCTTCTTCCCTTCTTCAGCTAGAATTTTGAAGTCTATAACACTTTGAACCAATTCTGATCTTGCTATCTTTTCTTCCTGATATTGATGCTTGAGAACAGAATTCTCTTCCCTAAATTTCTCAAGCTTTCTCAAAGCCAAGAAGAATTCACCTTTGAGATCGAACTCAACCTCTTCATCTCTTTTTGAATCTGTATGATCCTCTGATAGATCCTTCTCCAAGCTGTTAGGCTCTTTCTGGAGAGACCCGCTCTGATACCAATTGAAGAACATGGACTTATACTGAGAGGGGGGGTGAACAGTATAAGACTTAACCATTTAATATTTTTAACTTTAGATAGCGGTAGCATCAACACAACATTAATCAAGACAGAAAGCATCACACATTGGAAGCCCATTTTTAACGTGGTTCACCCAGAAGGCCTGGGCTACGTCCACAAAACTTTTCTCTAAAAGTTATCTCAAAGTTCTTTGGGAAACCTTCCCAATTACAATGTTTATGAGCCTCGGCCCAAAGGAGACACCTTCCCCCAATCTGAATTTATGAGCCTCTGCTCAAAGGAGATACCTTCCCCTACTGCTCTGGAAATGATCCCTCGGAAGATCAACCGCCTCTACCTCTTGCCGGACACGTGGAACTCCTTTCCACCGAAGACCTCCTATCCTCAATGCTTAGCCTAAGAGACCTCTGCCTTCTATGATCACGTCCACAGCAGCTCAGCTACCTGTACCAAACATAGTCGATCGGTCTAGTACAAGTCTTCCTCTGTCTGTCAGATCTGTCCAACTCTATGAACAAATCAATCCTCTGCACACAAGCCTTCTCAAAGACTTGCCAAATCTGTCCTCAGGTTCTTCTCAAAGAACCAATGCACCTCTATCCTCAAGTTCTCTGATAGAACTCTCAAAAACTCAGCTCACAAGTCCTCTGCTAGGACCTGTCCAAATCTGCTCACAAGTCCCCACCGAAACCTGTCCAAATCTGCTCACAAGTCCCCACTAGAACCTGTCCAAAACCTCAGCAAGCTCACCAAGAAAAACTTGCTTAGCATGAACCCACAAAGAGAATTGTTAGAGACCCAATGTGATTCATAAACCTCATAGAAGCATAAAGAGAATTGTTAGAGACTCAATATGTTCTATACTTAACTCCCAATCTCAATCTCAAATCTCATAGAAACATAAAGAGAATTGTTAGAGACCCAATATGTTCTATACTTAACTCCCAATCTCAATCTCAACTCAATCTCAACTCAAACTCAATCTCAAAAGAATAAGATAGATGTAGTATGCTTTTCTCAAGAATATGAAACACAACCCAACAATTGCCAACCATGCAATATCTCATATAACAATGATACTTATATTCTTTTTACCAACAACTAGGGTTTCATCATCTCAATGCAAGTAGCAAGACTTACTAACATAAACCCTAGTGCAAAAATGCTTCCTCTTACTCAACCAGAATTATGCATTCACCCAAAAATTCATCAATGACTTTAATGCATAAACAATCTTCAATATCCAGAAAATAAGATTTACACCAAAAATACCTAGTAGACAACCTTTTCACTCCAAACTCAATTTCAGAAAATATACCATAAACAACATACATGGAAGAAGTTGCCCATACCTTTACTTTGATGAAGAAGGAGAACTCAAAATCTGTCACAACACTAACTCTCAATTTGCCACCAATTAGAGTTAGCAACTATACAATAATACACAATAATAAAGATCCAAATATAACACCTTATTTCTCCAACTTAGTAAAAACCACCAAAGTACAATAACATACAAAGTAAAACCTCTTTACACCTTATTACTCCACATAAACATTAAACATCAATAAACCAATGTCAAAACAAAAAATGATACCTTAACCTTATACCTCCCGCGCATTCACAGCCACCATTCTTTGCACACCGTGACCAAAAGGAAATTCCCAACGAAGAGAATCGAACTCGGCACCTCTGTCGTCTAGCGCTTTCGCTTAAACGCCACCGTCGTTGGGTCACAAGTGCCCAACGAAGTAATACACCGCTGCCCTCTCTTTTATCTTCCTTTGACGCCAAGAATCTGGAAAACGTAAACGTCTTCCACAAACCGCATGCAAACAATCCACTGCCGTCAAGCCAAAAGGTAAGGATGCAGCCCAAGCTCAAATCCGAGTTTGCCAAGCACAGTCTCCAAGACACAGAACAAGCATGATTTCAAAGACGTCAATCGGAGATTCAAAAACACAGAGCAAGCTCAACTCGAAGACACCAAGCGTTGTTCGAAGGAAATAGAGCAAATGCAAATCGCGGACGCCAAGCGCAAATCGAACGAAACAGAGCAAATGCAAATCACGGATGCCAAGCGCAAATCGAACGAAACAGAGCAAATGCAAATCATAGATGCCAAGCGCAAATCGAACGAAAACAGAGTAGCCACAAATCGCAGATATCAACATTAATCGGAGGTGCTCACTTTTGAAAAATCATGCCAACTTATATAGCAATTTTTCCTTCACTGTTTGACGTCGGCGCTCCTCCAACGATGGCAACAAATCGGCGAAAGAATTCTTGTTTCTTCCGTCGCTTAAGGGTTGAAAGACCCTTTAATAATAATTAAAATAATAATTATTATTATTTTATTAATAATAAATTAAACTTGGACCTTTGACAAAGGTTTGAGTTAATTTAATTATTAATAATACACATGGACCTTTGCATTAAGTTAAGCTTGGTTTTAATAAAAACCCTTAATGAGTCCAAATGGTTTTAAGAAAAACCTTTAGCCTTGTCACCATGGTTTTAATAAAAACCCTTTAACATAATGAAGCTTCTCAAGATATTCTTGACATCACACTCTTTTGAAATCAACACAAAAATGCCTTTTGACATCAATGACAACTTATACATTTGAGCAAAGGCAATGTACCCAAAGTACCCAAAATTGCCAACAATTCTATTCTTTATTTTGTTTCCTCTGTTGATTCTTGCCTTAATAGTCTTCTGGTCTAGATAGGTCATTGTTTTGTTCATTTTATTTATTTATTTATTTATTTATTTTTTTGTTTAGTTTTTTTAAGGTGGGTGGGTTCTTTTGTTTTGTTTTGTTTTTGTGTTCTTTGTGTTGTTTTTTGTTGTTCTTTGTGTTGTTTTTTGTTGTTCTTGTGTTTTTGTTGTTTTGTTTTATTTTTTTGTTTTTTTTTTGTTATTGTTCTTGTGTTTTTTTCATTCTTGTTCTTGGGTTTCTCTTTGTTTGCGTTATTTCATTTTTTTATGTGTGAGTTTTTTCTATGTTTTTTGTTTTTGTTTATTGTCTGTTATTGGTTGTTTTTTATTTTTATTTTATTTATTTTATTTTTTAGGTTTTGGTTGTGTTTATTTTTCATGTTTTTTTTGAGTTATGTCTTTGTAGTGTTCTGTTGTTTTTGTCTTGTTTGTGTTTTGTTATGTGGTTCTTGTGTTTTTCCATGTGGTTTGTGTTGTGGTTTCTTTTATCTTATTGTGCGTGTTTGGTTGTACTTTTGGTTTTGACACACTCAAGGAGCATGTTTTTTATTTTATTTTATTACTTTTGTTGTTATTTACTTATTTTTAAATTGGTTTTGTGTGTTTGTTTGCTCCTTGAGGATGTCAAAGGTGGTAGGCTAGGTTCGAGTCCTCGACGTTTTTGGTGGAATGGATACCCCTGCCTCCTTGGGTCTTACCCAAAAGTGGCATCCCTTTTGGGATTTTTTCCACAAATAAAAAAAAATCCTCCAAGACAAAAGGAATTAAGGCACTACATCGTGGTCATATGAGTGCCAACTCACATTTGCTTTATTTTGGTTTCATGAACAATCACTAAAGTAGCATTGTAAAATAAACCAACACACTGCCCTTGTTTATAGTTACTTGCAATTACTAAGGTGTTCCAAGCACTTAAATTGATACATCTTTATTTGAGATTACTAATACACATATACAAATGCTAATATAGCGAAGACCTTGGAGAAGTTGTTTTGTCTAACTTCTTTGCAAGAGGGGATTTTAGGATCAAAATCCTAAGGGAGAGTGTATTTTCACAATTGGGTGAAAATACCACTCAACAATGGGTTTCTTTAGTAGGGTTGCACTTTTTAAAATAAAGTGGGATATTATCCTACATTGATCATGTTGTGAAGCACGATAGTGTTTATAAGCACCAATAGGTGCTAAGGTGATTGTGACCACCTAGGGTGGTAACATTGCATCCACACATGGGAGGCTTCTAGTGGTTTGGGCATGCAATTCTTAAGGTAGTAGAGGGGCCAGTTGGTGGCCTTGCCATAGTTGTAGTGAAAGTGACACTTGGTAACATCTGGTATAATCATTGACTTCAGAGATTATTGGCGTCTCAAGCACTCGTTGACCATGCCCAAACAAATATGTTTGAATGTGAAAATGGTGTTAGAAAAGAGTTTGTTGTACACGTGGTTGTCTAAAGATGGAACTCAATAGAGATCATGGAACAAAGTAACAAGAAGCACATGTTTTGAAGTGGAATAAGCTATCCATGATTTGGCAAAAGTAAGGTAACAATTTGCATAATATCTTGTAACCCTTAGATAGGAGATATAAATGAAATATTAATTGTCTAAGGAAGAATGAATGTTATTATATTGTAAGTTTGATATCCAAGTGCTTTAGCAAGTTGAAGAAAGCAAAATCAAGAAAAGGGAATAGTAGGAATAATATCTTGATGAGTAGGGATTAGAGTGTAGATCCAAGAAAATATTTTGAGTAGTGTTTGTTATCAGATTTGGGAACAGATTTGAGCAGTGTATGTGATTAGATTTTGGAGCAAACCTAAGAAGAGTTGTTTACCAGTTTTGTGAGAAGAAGGTTGGTGCCTTCAAGACCAGAGGTCGGTGCCACTAGGTGATTGGTTTCTCTTGTGGGTTGTGCCCATGAACTTGTATAAGAGGATTGGTGTCTCTTGTGGGTTTGTACCCATAAACTTGTATAAGGGGATTGGTATCTCCTATGGGTTGGTGCCCACAAACAAGGATAAGGTTATTGGTGTCCATGAACTTGGATAAGGGGATTGGTGTCTCCTATGGGTTGGTGCCTATGAACTTGTATAAGGGGATTGGTATCTCCTATGGGTTGGTGTCCATGAATTTTATTGAAGAATTATAAGCAATATTTTATCATGGTTTTCTCCCGAAAGGGTGTTTCCACATAAAACTCTTGTCTCTTATGTGTATGGAAATTGCATTGATTTATTATTGCATTCACATTATTACAATTATTGGTTTGAAAGGAAAAGTTTTATATTATACTTTTCACCCCCCTCTCAGTATAAGTGTGTGTTTCTTCAACCTCCACAACTTCCATGCACGCCTATCAATAGAATGTAAAATGCAAAGGATAACTCAACTTAACAACATAAGTAGTAAAAAAAATATAAATTTCTTGGGTGACTGGGAACACCCCACACATGGATAAAAATAAATCTAAATAGACATATGCACACCTGATTGGTTCTACTAACCTCCACCCCAACATAAGGTCTCAAGGAGCTAAAATAACCTACTAGAAGGTGCAAGAAAAACTTTACATGAATCTAGACAAACTCCCACACTCGATAGTGCTCTAAAAGATTATTTAAAGATGATATTCCATTAGTATAGGGAGTAACACATTAGACATACCAGAAATACATGAGGCTACACTTGCATCAATAAATCCAAACATAAGCCAAAACAATCTCACACACAACAACAAGCTTTTAAAAATGATTCAATAATCAAGGGAGGGAAGCTAAAAACACAACCAATATGAACTAAAGAGCGATGTGAAACAACATATAGGACAAAATTCAATAATGGAAAACCTTAAAAATCAAAGGAACTTACCTTACTACACTTGTTCTGGATAATTCCTCTAATGAGCGTTGATGAGCACCAAAAATGCTCATATTTTTGCATGAATTTTTAACATATTATACGACATTATTATTATAAAATGTATATTCTATGAAATTTTTATACATATTTAATAGTAAATTATGTATATTATATAATATTTTTTTAAAGTGAATTATGTGCAGATTTAGTGGTTTTTATGGTATTTTAGCCTGTTTACGTCAAGGTCCCATTTGGACCTGGCACTTTCTATTTTATGGTGAAAAAAGCAAAGGTAAAATGTCTGCAACAAAACAATGAAAAGTTCTAAATTTGATGCCCAACTCCCATTCAAGTGACCAATTCCCATTAGCCGCTTGATTCCCATTAGGCGTCTGATTCCTATTATGGCACCTAATTCCCGTTAAGCATCTGCTTCCCGTTAGGCACCTGATTCCCATTAGGTGTCTGATTCCCATTATGGTACTTGATTCTAATTAGGTACTTGATTTCCATTATGGTTCCTTATTCCCATTAGGTGCCTAATTCCCATTATGGCACCTGATTCCCATTGATGCAGAACTACAACCTGACTCCCATTGACGTAAAAGCCCATATTTTAGCAAGAACAAAATAGGGATTTTAGCAATGGATGCGGATGATATTTTAGAAATGGATGTGGATGAAGAACAAATTCAAAGACCATATGTTATCTATTTTCCAGCAAATACATATATATCAATGTAAATAGATAAATCATAATATTAAACGTATTCTATTCTAATAAAAACAAAATACATTAAATCAATCTAAATTAAATTTATTTGTTTTATCTCCCTATTTTTGCATATTTGTTATAACCAAAAAAATAGAAATTGATTTCCTCTCAAATATAACAGGGCATGCCCACATATCTTATAAATATGCAGGCCACCCCCCAAAAAAATAATTCTGATTTATGAATCCTAGATGCCAGATTTGCTCTATAATTTTCTAAAATTGCAATATAATCACTTGAGTATTTTTATTAATCTCAAACTAGCGTCCAGTGAATTAATTGATCAGGCAGAAGACTACTAGAGCTTGGGCCCACTCTAAATAGTACTCCTTCCCCTTTTACCTTGTTTTCTATAATTAATTTATTTACTATTTTTTTTGTCTTTTCTGTAGATTATCTAATTCCTATAAATTTCCTTGTTTTCTATAATTTTATAGCAAGTGTGTGTTTTACTTTTCATAGGTTTATTTTCAGTCATGTTTATTTTTAATTAATTATTTATTTTCTTTCACTTAATTCTATTGAGTTTGGATGAATTGAAAATACACAAAAAATACCCCCACCAAACCAATAGGCATAGAGGGACTCATTTCTCGCACTACAGGCATATACTGTGCTTGACACTCAAAATTTTATGAGCTATCTCGGGTTGACAATTAAATGGAGGTAATTAATTGAACTGTAGAAAACTAACCAATGTTTTTCTCAACATTTTGGCATCATTGCCAGGGAGTGTCACAACTGTAGTGTATGATCCATAAGTCAGTTAAGTTTGAAAATTAAATTCAGATTTCCTTGCCTGTCGATCATTTACCTGCAAAGCATGAGTCCACCAAGAGCCTAAAAAAAATCCAACAGAGCATTTATTGAAAAAAAAATAGAAAACACCTCAAGCTTAGAATATTTTGAAAATGTATTTGTTAGACAATTAAATTTTTAAATCTTTAAAAGTAATTCATGTAGAGGTGTCAAAATGGAGTAATGGTGAGTGAATCTATGAAATTTGATTATGTGGTGGGAGGGAAGCAAAAATGTGGGAGCAAGCTCCTATGTTGTGGATCATGAGTGCACACCAACAAAACCAATTACGGATTCGTCAACCAAGAGACAGGGAGTGAATGAGCAGGTAAAAGTATTCCTGAGGTAACAGAGGATGGGAATGGAGCTCATGGGGAGAAAGACCCTCCGGATAAAACAAAGGCAAGCGATAGTAAAACCAGCTTGATAACATTCATAGAAGCACTCAAGGGAAAGCCTAAACCCTTGCCTATGGCACCACACACCTTCATCACTTAGGACTACGATGTTTTCTGTTCGATGGAAGTAATGGAAGATTATGCTACCCTCAATTCATTTTCCCTTATAGGGAAATTTGTAGGAGGAAGACCCGATATGGATTCACTCCATCATTGGATGGCGATAAGTTTAAAATAAAAATAGAAAGGAAAAAAAGGAAGAGGTGTCCTAGATGGCCACTAAGTATGTGTTCATGTTAGGTTCACCAAAGATATAGAGCGAAAATAACCCATTACAAATGATTCTTGATGGAATCATTGGGAACCGAGGGAATCATAGGGCTATTATTTCTCTACACTCAAGGGCTTGGAGGATTGAAGGGTTCACCAAGATTTGTTTAAGGACTCACTCCAATTCTAGGATGGAAGGTTTGATGTGTTTATTGAGCAAGCACCTAAGTTTGATCTTGATTAAGATCTAAACTAGAAAGAATTAAAGAATAAAAATCCAAGGCAAACAACAATGCAAGCAAACAAGAAGTTATTCCTAGAAATGATTCATTATTTTAATGAAGACTATTTCCTAAATTTACAAGAAATTAAATCTTTTCATTTTAAGCAAAGGTCCAAGATAATGCACAAAACTAGCCTAAATGTAAACTATATGCCTTTCTTCTTTGATGCCTAGGAATGAAACCAAATACCTTCTTTTTTCTATTATTTAAATTTGGAACAAGAAATGAATAGAAAATGAACATAGACACACAAAAAACAACCCAAAATATTTGTCTAAGCACTTATTGATTTGGTGATTAATCCTAGCCAAATTTGTACCCCAAAATGTTCATTCATGAATCTAAATTTGTACCTCAAAAATACCAACCATGAATTCGGTCAGACTTGCAAAACTACAAAAACTTAGAAAATTGATCAATGTTTGGGGGCCTACTTAGGCCACTATATGACTGATCTTGGAGGTACTATATTCAAGCCCCATTGGTCCTTTTAGCTGATCATTCAAAATAAAAGTAATTATTGACCTTTTGGAGATAACTAAACAAAAATGCATTAAGACAATACAAATAGAAGTAGTGTTAGCTGAATATAAACATGCATGAGATAGAATTAGGGTTTTGGGATCAAAAACTTAGCCCCAAGTTCTTGTAACCTAATTAACACCTTATAATGGGTAGGCATGAATTCATAAATAAAGAAGAAATGGCAAAAACAAGGGTTTTTCCAAATTCATGCCCCATAAGGATGGACCATGAATTCACAACAAATATTTAAATGAGCCTATAAGTGCAAAAAAATGCAATGAAAATAAAATATTAATTATCTAAGAAAACTAATGATGTAAGAAAAATATGATTAGCCTATGATGGAAGCAAAAAGAGAAATGAAAGAGTGAAGGCAAAAACCAATATGGTAGACCTCTCCTCCTTATCTAGAAGAGAATTCATGCATAAGATCTGTCATCAAGGCTCCTCCAGTTACTCACCAATAGTAGCTAATCACAAGAAGCACAACAAGGCAACAATAAAGCATTCCAAAAGTAATTAATTCCTTAAGAGCATCAAAAGCACTTGCAATCATCATGAGGTGATCACTTGGAAAAAGGAAGTCCAATACTTTTATTTATAAGAGGTTTGAAGGGCTTTTAGGTGGAAAAATAAAATAAAAACTTGGGTTAGATCCGACATCACAAATTTTAGCTCAAAACTAGGGTTTTGAGAGTAAAAACCCAAAATTATTGAATTTGCACTCCGTATTGGATGACCACAAATTTGACATGTCAAATTTATGCCCCATAAGGAAGGACCGTGAATTTAAGACAACTAGACACATGTGCAATTTTTTTGTATTTTGGGGGACCAAACAATTCTAGAATATATGCAAACCTATATTCATAGAAAATCTCTTTTTGAGTCCAATCCAATGGAAGTGGTTTTGGGAGGAATGGAGAAAATTTTATGGGGGAGATTTGACTCAAAGATGACCTTACTTTTTGAAGTAATAAATGATCAATTTTAGGTCTTTAAAAGGTGAATTTGGCTTGGTTTGTTAGAGGGTTTATGCATGAGGTTAAATTGATGAAAAATGTTAAAAAGTGGGTCATTTTTTAATGTCTATAACTACTAACATATATAGATCAAGTAAACATCAACTTAAAGAAGGATAACTTAATCAACTTTCTCTTTATTTTGGAGTTCCAAAATTTAATTTATTTTATTCTAAATATAAAAAGGAACACTCCTTATTGTTCTAAGGTAATTCCCAAAGAAAATATTATTTTCCTAAAACAATCTATATTTTCATTTAGAGCATTCAAACTTACTCAATCCATTTACTCATTATATCCATGCCTACATTCTCCATAAACTTTAGAAATTCATACCTACATAACTCATTATAGAATGCATTCATGATTTATGTATTCCATTGTTTAATACGTCCATGCCTATGTATTATAAATGCATATTTCATTTATACTTATATATTCATTGTCTATTCCATTCAGGCCTATGAATTAATGAGCAGATTAAAAGCATTCATGACTCCAATGAACATACAACTCCAAACAAACATTTGTTAGAATTATTAAGTTGTCATTGATGTCAAAGGTTGATTTGGTTGCTAGCAAACGATGGCATGATTGGGTAAAGTATTCAAGATAGATATATTCTTTCATGGGTAATAAGTTTACTTATGAGTTTGGGCAATATCAAAGAAAGTATTCAAAGCAAATATATATCCAAGGATGATTTAATTATATGAGTATGCTTTAATATTTAAATTAAAAGTTTAAATATTAAAGTGATGTTATAATATGAGTATGCTTTAATATTTAAATCAAAATATTTAAATATTTTAATTAAAGGTTTCAAATTTAAGCATTCAAATAGTGTGGGCCAACCCCTTAGCACAAATAGCAAGAAAGTGAATGTTTGCATATAAATTAAAGGCCAAGAGTTCATTTAAATGAGGTTGATGAAGTGAAATACCTTCAATATATATGTGTTGCACTAGATACGAAGAGGAGAGAAGAATGAAGTAGGAGATTGGAGTTTCCACGAAGACACAGATAGGAGTTTTATGGTATTAACGAATATCTTCAACAAAAGGGAGCAAATGAGGTTATCTCATAGTGCGACGATAGAAGAAGATGTTTGGTGTCGGGATAAGTTGAAGGTTCATGAGGCACATGAGCACATGTGTTGAAGGTGTCATTGGAGTGTGCTCTTTGTTGTGCAAACAAGTTGATTGGTATATTGGAACATAGCATCCAGGTACAAATTTATTTTTTTGGAATATCTTGAAATATTTACTGCAAGTTTCTATACCAGACTAGGTTCCACAAGATCATTGAAGGACAAGAGAAGAAGAAGGCAGTCCGACATGATGTTGAAGAAGAGATTTTGTAGTGGATAAGGGGTATCAAATTTTCTAAACATTGTGTGATGAAGATGTGTTTATGTGGCACCTGAGTAGCACATCTATTGACAGTACCTTGAGTGTCACATAAGGAAAAGCAGTATCATTACATTATCATTACTATGCACACCAAATTGTAACACCCTAAAATTGACTCATATTAATTCACATTAAGACAAAAATACTCAAAAAATCAATTAAAACAACTTCCTACCCTTTTGCCTCGATTTTTGTGCCCTCCTAGCGAGATCGGCTATATTTTGACGAGATCGGATGTCCGATCCTTGATAGCCATTTAATGTATGAGATCGAATATTTGATCTCGTCCAAAAATAGAAAATGCCTAGAATAGAAAAATGACAAAATTGTTGCAACACTTTTTGTCTCTATCTACCTAACTGCATGGTGGTTACGGGATCGGATCTGTTGATCACCCCCAGATTGGAAGAGGTTGCAACCTATTCTATTTTTGGCCCAACCCCTCCAACTTACCTAGCCTATTTAATCAGGCATTCTCCCCTAAATTCCTCCTACCCCTGATTCCTTGATGAATTATGACTTCTAGCTGCTTAGTTATCACTTTTGCATTCATTATTTTTTATGCTTTTCATAAATTTTTGTAGGTTTGGAAGTACGATCACTGTGCATCTATGGGTACGATCCGATATCGGACATCCGATCTCGCTTGGTTAGCATCCGATCCTACTCTACTGCATCCGATCTTGTTTGTAGGTTGCTTGGGGGTAACTCCAGGCTTTGGTTTGCATTCTTTAGTCTCAGATATACATTTCTAGCATCATATTTATCATTTATCATTGCATGTAGTATAGAAATTGTTGTTATCATTCTTGGAGTTCACCATCCTTGCATTCAATTATCTTAGTTGCATGTCATAATCCATATTCATATTATTTTCTTTCAATACAACATTCAATAAGATTTTACATGTCCTAATCCATGCTTAACAAGGTCTATAGCACATTGCAAGTTTCTGTCTTTGCTCTCTATCTGTGAAATTGTAGGTTTCTGCTCTGATCGGACCTAGCGATCGTTGATCGGATCTGACGATATCAGATCGATGGATACGATCGCTGATCGGATGTCCGATATCACCCTGCAACATCCGATCTGGCCTGCAACAAGCAAACAGACTCTACATCAGACATCCAGGTTGAGTAAGAGGGTCAAATCTCTTTTATTATTAAGCATTGCATTGATTTACCTTTTGTAATTCATTGTATATATTGTATTCATTTGAAATATAAATTGCATTTAGTATAGAATAGTTGCATTTGGCCAAACTAGGTGATTGTGAGCAAATATAAAAGAACACATCAAACAAACTCCCAACCCTAGGCGTGGAAACTGCCAATAAATGTTTCCTGGTGAACCCTACCCAATTCATCGAAAAATCACCAAAGAGGGCACGACCTCAAGTGCCTCTCCTCTGAGGTGTAGACCTAGCATTTTCCCATTCCCCTTCGAGGCGCGGATCCATTAGCCTGAAGGAAAGGAGTGCGAAAATTTTAGAGCTACATTCTTTGGTGAACCCGACGTGAATAACATAGGCATATTTCTGATTCATAAAACACAAAAAAACATAAAAATTACAAAACAAAACAAAAACCAAAAATATCATTAATCAAAACTTGCATATTTTAGGTTCATTTCATAGATGTTAGATTTCAACATAGGAAGAGTTGCAAGCATAGATGTTAGAGCATTATTATCTACACATGAAATCTCCCTAGTAGTTGAAAATTCTAGTATTCCATCTCAAGAATAGTGGACTGAACTTTGGAAGAGATTAGACATTATAAAATCCAATACACCAAGACTTAGCCAAATTAAAATATTTGATATAGCTAGAATCCTGGAGCTCGATAATGCTTCTTGCTACTTTGATATTCAAAGGGCATGTGAGAGGTGGTTAATGGATAAAAGAGCAAGTGTTTCTTCAACTATTTATACTTTTGATGATTATATTGAAAATGCTATAACAGTACACATATTTCTAGCACACATAGAAGATCAAGAAATAGTCTTGGAAAATAAGAGAAGATTTCACAAAACTCCTAGGGCAGTCCATTATCATGAGTATTGTCATGAACTATACTTTTATATGCAAAACTCTAAAATTGATAGTATCACCATAGCCCATTTTGTCAAATTTTTAAAAGCCAACTTTCAATTTGAGGAAGAACATTATATGTCACCTGAAGAGCTTGAACCTATCAATGATATCTATAGACTCTTTCAAGAAGATTAAGTATAATATCTAAAATATTATAATTTTTATTTTCTGCTTTGTTTTCAAAAAACACAAAAAACCAAAAATAAAATATAATATATATTATTTATATAGGTATATATAACATATATACCCAAGAATTTAAAGCATATATATATATATATATATATATATATCACTAAAAGATAAAACATCCTAAAACAAAATGCCTAGAATCTTGAGAAGTGGTAAACAAATAGAATCTGATGAACCAGATCAAGAAAACCTTGATGATAGGGTGCTTATTGAAGATGATAAACTCATAGAACAAGGTGAGGATGATAATGGAGGGGAAGAAGAAGAAGATCCTAACCAACCTTTTGTAGATCCTCAAGGTAATGTCAGCTTTAAATCTGTCCAACAATTTACTGATTTTTTGAAAGAAAATATAGATGAACTTCATCATGTAATAAAGATAGAACATTTACTCCCATCAGGAGATTATTCAATGGAGGCCGCTATAGAAGCTGCTCTCCAATTAAATGCAAATCCAATGACATACATAAATAGAACAGATCAAAATCAAGTTGGACCATCTCAAAACACCAATCAAAACATAAATTTGAACAATCAAAAACCAGCAACACAACCAAATTCCAAGCAAAAATAAAATTCTTCTTCTTCTCAAGCTCCTAATCAACAAATATCTACATCACAAAGAGCTAAGAAAATTCAAAATTCCAATCATCATCAACAAAAATTTCAACAAAATACAATCCCATATAAACTCCATAACACTGTTCCCACAAACACTTTACACAATAGTATTTCTACTAGAAATCCTTATGTGACAACACAACCATATCATCAAAGACACAACAATATGATACCACAAAATCAATTTGGTGGGCAACCACAAGGACTTGAAGCCTTGGTTAAACAATTAGCTTCACATCTAGATCAGATGGATCCCTACCATCCCTCATACAATTATAGAGAGATGTGTAGTCAACCCTTGGATCCTATCGTTGTTGCTCAACCTTACCCCAAACATTTCCCTATGTCAATCCTCCCGATATATAAAGGAACCGAAGATCCTATTGAGCATCTTCGCATGTTTAGGATAGCATGTCATGATATTTCCTATGATGATTTGTTGTTACTAAAAATATTCCCTAAAAGTCTTGGAGGCATGGCCTTAGAATGGTATTATCAATTACCAACAAATTCTTTGAGAAACTTTGAAGAGACAACGGAAATGTTTGTTCACCAATTTAGTGCATACATAGAAAGACATGTCACTATTAAGGATTTATATAATTTGAAACAAGGGAAATATGAGAGCTTTGCTGAATTCTTAGCCAAATGGAGGCAACTTCTAGGAAAATTGCATTTTGCTTTACCTCACCGAGAGATGTTGGAAATATTCATTGGTAATTTACAAGAACAATTATCTTATGAACTTGCTACAACTACAATAACCTCTTTTGATCAAGCTATAGACTTAGAAAGAAGGGTAGAAGATGCCCTTATCAGAAGAGGATAGTTTAAGAAAAAGGATGAAGATAAAACTTCCAAAAACCAATATAAGAATAAACAAGTAGTAGGTGATGGAGTCACTGATAGTAGAAATACCTCAAACATCAATACTACAGAAGTTATAAAGAAGTTTTTGTTAAATATTCCTGATAAACCTCCAAGAGAGTTCACAAAACTAAATCAACCCTTAACCATGATTTTGCCTCAATTATTAGAGCAAGGTTTGATATGGTTGCCAGAGATAAGACAACCAGATACCACTGCAGCTGGATATAGGGTTGATCTACATTGTAATTTTCATCAAGTGGATGGACATTCAACTAATTCTTGTAAGTGATTGAAACATATGATACAAGATTTGATTGATAAAGGTAAAATGGAAGTACAACAATTTCCTTCAAACAATAATCCTCAAAATAATACCCAAAAACAACCAACTCAAAATGCAAATCAAAACCTAGATATTTTTCAACATCCTTTACCCAAACATGGTAAAGAGGTTGTAAATCAATTAGAACATCATAATGTTCCTCCTCCAACTCGGTATGTGGGAACCATTAGCAACTTTTTACCACAACAAGATTTGCAAACCTCCTATGTACCTACTCTATCTGTAGTCACAACTAGACCAATACAATATTTTCAATCTTCATCTTTAGAAGATACAAGAAGTGACACAAAAAGTGAAACAGAAAGTGAAATGGACATCACCTCAAATAATTCAAATAGTTCTGAAGATGAGTCAGATCAAATTCTTCCCATCACAGATTTATTAGTTCCAGAAGAACCATTCCCTAGAAGAATGACCACTCGACCTTCATCTCAACAAACACTTTCAAATGAACAAGCAGTAAATGCTAGACCCCACTTTGGTCATTTACAAAATAATAATATTGTGGGTACTATTGGAGCCATCACTAGACAACAAGCCCAAAATCAAAATTCTCAATCACAAACTCAAACTCAAAATGAGAAATCACCTCCATTTGTATTAAGAGCACCTACAAAGGGAAATAATATATCAAATTCACAACAAAAATCTCCTTATGACATTAATGAACAACTAGCCAATATCACAGCAAGAATTTCTCTTCTAGACCTTCTAAGAACTTCATCTATACATAGAGAGGAATTAATGAGTACCTTAAGCAAAATGATGGTACCTCAAAATATAGAACCTGATGTTGTGGTTAATGCTGTAATTTCTCATGGAACAAATTATATAGATTTTCAAGATAAGGATATTCCTCCTCAAAGTATGTATAGAGATAATCCTCTATACATTACAACATTAATTGGGGATGTAGGTGTTAAAAGAGTTTTAATTGATAATGGATCATCATTAAACATATGCACATATGATTTTTTTCAAATATTTGGGTTTAGAAATGAAGATTTAAAAAGAACTGAAATGATTATCAAAGCATTTAATGATGAAACTCAAGAAACATGTGGAGTATTGTCGATTCCATTGCAAGTTGGTCCAAGGATTTTAGATACGATCGTGTTTGTTGTATCTTGCCCCGCATCATACAACATCCTTCTAGGTCGACCTTGGATCAATGCAATGAGGGCAGTACCTTCTACATTACATCAATGTGTTAAGTTTGAGTTTAAAAATCAATTAGTCACTATCCATGGTGACCCTAGACCATTTGACATGTGTGCTATGGCAGAACCAATAGGAGTCCCATTTTGTCCTGCTATATCTTCAACACACCCTAGTCCTCCTTCAGTATCAAAACCTACATCATCTAAACCTACAACTAAAGAGGATAGTCCTTCTACTTCATATCCTCTTTCGGATGAAGTTTTATTGGATTTATCTTCAATACTCACAACTTCAGAACACACTAATTTTGCTACCCAAGATTCCCTTGTTTTATCCCAATTACCACCATCCCCTAGAACGATGGGCTTGCCACAAAAGTTGGGAAGCATTTATCATATGGGGAGTTGTACCTTTATCTATGCAGGGTATGATTTTGGTAAAATTAATATTAAAATGAGTTTCACAATTGATCAAAATGGATTTGCTAGATGTTATTTTTCTAATGGATATGTAAAATCAAAACAAATAATGTGTAACATGGGTTATAAAGGTAAAGGTTTGGGACCTTTGGAAAATGGTATACATGAACCCCTAGAAATTGAGGAGTGGCCTACCCGATGTGGTATCGGTTACATTCCTACAAAAACTCAACCATTCCCATTTGAGGATGATGATCAACTAATAACATATCAAGAATACTTAGCACATCAAGAATATTTTAAAACAAGTAAGAGGATACATTCTTGTAACATGTTATCAATAGCATATCCAAAAATGATTGCTACACCAGATGATTGTTTAGAAGGAGATATTTTTCATGATATTTCTCTTGATGAAGTTTTGAGGAATAGATTCTTCTTCGATGGGTCTATACCATGTATAGCCCACATTCAAACAACCACCCCTCAAGAAGAACTAGCTAAGTTAACCTTAGAAGAATTACAAGAAATGGGTGTGTCACCTGCTCCACCCAAATTTGAAAGAGATTTAAACATTGTGGTAGAAAATGTTCTACAAGTCAACATTGGGACAGAAGCTAATCCTCGCTTGGTTAAAATTGGAGCAGAATTAAGTGAAGAGAGACAAAATCAATATATTGCATTTCTCATAGAGTATGCTGATGTTTTTGCTTGGACATATGTAGATATGCTAGGACTAGATTCTTTTGTGGTCATGCACCATTTAGTAGTGCGCCCTGATGCAAAACCCGTAAAGCAAAAACTTAGAAAAATGCATCCCAAAGTAGCATTACTAGTTAAAAATGAGTTACAAAAACTTTTGGATGTTGTTTTTATCCAAGCCATTGATTATGTTGATTGGATATCAAATGTTGTTCTAGTAACCAAGAAAGAGGCCACTAAAATTAGAGTGTGTACTGATTTTAGAGACATTAATGTTGCATGCCCTAAGGATGATTTTCCTCTCCCAAATATGGATCAGATTATAGATTTTATAGCTGGGAGTGGGATGTTATCCCTTATGGATGGTTTTTTAGGATACAACCAAATCAGAATAGCTCCTGAAGACCAACCAAAAATTACTTTCATTACACCTTGGGGAACATTTTGTTGGAAAGTAATGCCCTTTGGTTTAAAGAATGCAGGTGCAACCTATCAAAGAGCTATGACATATATATTTCATGATATGATGTATGATATTCTACATGATTATGTGGATGATATTATAGCTCGTTCAACTAAGGAAGATGATCATATTGATGATCTAAGAAAAGTGTTTGATAGACTAAGAGAATATAAGATTCGCTTAAATCCAGACAAATGTGTATTTGGAGTTAAATCTAGAAAATTGTTAGGAGTCATTGTTTCTATGCATGGCATAGAGATAGATCCCCTTAAAATTAAGGCTATCCTTGATATGCCACCACCTAAAAATATATCAAAATTAAGGAGTCTACAAGGAAAACTCCAGTCTATCTATCACTTCATTGACAAGTTGGTAGATAAAACCTGACCTTTTCTTAAATTACTTAAGAAAAACATTCCATTTCAATGGGATAATGAATGTCAAGAAGCATTTGAAGCCCTTAAACAATATCTTCTTACTCCTCCAGTGCTTGTTCCTCCTAAACCAGATTGTCCTTTTATTTTGTATATTTTTGCTTTTGAACTTGCACTTGGAGCAATGTTGGCTCAAATTGATGATGATAAGAAAGAACGAGCCACATATTATATAAGTAGAACATTAATAAGTTATGAAACCCATTATACACCATTAGAAAAGCTTTGTTTGGTAGTTGTGTTTTCTACACAAAAATTATGCCACTACATGCTCAGTCAAAAAATATTTGTTATTGCTAAGTCTGATCCATTAAGGTATTTGATGAGTAGACCTTACTTGTCAGGATGCACAACTAAATGGGTTCTTGCTCTAAGTGAGTTTGAACTCACATTTATTGGCCAAAAATCTATTAAAGGCCAAGTTATAGCCGATCAACTTGTTGTTGCGCCTCTTGAATCTACTCATCCTATAACCATTGAATTTCCTGATGAATGTCTTAACTTAGAAGAGGATCATTCTGAGTCATGGTCCTTGTATTTTGATGGAGCTAGATGTATGAGTGGTGCAGGTGTAGGTATTATATTAATATCTCCACAAAAGCACCTTATTCCTTTGTCTTTTAAACTTCAATTTGCTTGTACTAATAATACTGCAGAATATGAGGCTCTAATCCTTGGGTTACGAGCCACTTTAGCCTTAAAAATTAAAGTTTTATTAGTCTTCAAAGATTCTCAACTTGTGATAAATCAAATTAATGAAGTATATCAAACACGAGATGAGAAGCTTCATCCCTATAAAGAATATGTTCTTAAGCTTATATCCTTATTTGAGAAAGTAACTTTGGAAGCCATCCCTCGCACTAGCAACCGTGTTGTAGATGCCATGGTTGTTGCTACCTCTTTATTACCTTTGGAGTTGGATGATGAATATGCTACAATCATTATTCACCAACTCCAAGAACCAGCTTCATCTAAGTCTTGTCTAGAACCATTAGATGTGTTTTTAATTAATGAGATAACTCCAGAACCTTGGTATATAGACATCTTTAATTTTCTCCAAAAAGGGACCTTCCTAGAAGGATTAGATAGAAACCAACATAGGCTATTACGTAAGTGAGTTGTTCACTTCGTAATTATTGGCAATACCCTATATAAAAGGTCTTTTGAAGGTATCCTTTTGAGATGTCTCAATTTAGAAGAGTCTAAGAAAGCATTAAGTGAAGCCCATGATGGATCTTGTGGAGGACATTTTAGTGGAAGTGCCATTGCTAAAAAGCTCCTATGAATGGGATACTTTTGGCCTTCCATGGAAAAATATGTTAATGATTATGTGCATCATTGTGACAAGTGTCAAAGACATGCAGACCTTGTTCATGCTCCTGCTCAGGAACTTCAAGCTATATCTTCTCCATGGCCCTTTTCTAAATGGGGTTTAGACATCATTGGTAAAATTAATCCTATCTCTTCTGATGGTCATAAATTTATCATAACAACAACAGAGTATTTTACAAAATGGGTAGAAGCTATGCCATTAGCTTCTTGCACAGGAGTCCAAGTCTCCAAATTCATATTTAATCAAATTATTTGTAGATTTGGTATTCCATCAACTCTCATATCTGATAATGGAACATGCTTTAAGAACAAAGACATTAAAAAACTTTGCCAAAAATATAAAATTCAACATCGATGGTCCACTCCTTACTATCCACAAGGAAATGGCCAAGTTGAAGCTTCTAATAAAACCTTAATCAAAATTTTAAAAATATTGGTTAATAAATCAGGCCGTGATTGGCATATGCAATTATATCCTACCTTGTGGGCCTATCGAACTAGTGTTCGTACTCCCACGGGTGCTTCACCTTTTGTCTTGGTCTATGGTGTTGAAGCAGTTTTTCCATTTGAGTTAGAAGTTCCTTCTCTAGCTCTTCTACTTCAAGATGTCGAAGTAGGGGATGAATATCATGCTAGCAGACTAAGTCAGTTGGAACTTCTAGATGAGAAGCGTATTCATGCTCTAGAGCATCTTCACTCTTACCAAGATAAACTCAAAATATCATATGCAAAGAAAGTTCACAATCGATCTTTTGAAGTTGGTGATTTAGTACTTAAAGAAAACCAAAAAAATACTAATGCTAGAAAATATCTTAAAGGTAAATTTCAACCTAATTGGCTTGGACCATTTGTCATCACTACTAAATTTGGATCAGGTGCATATCGCTTGGCTACTTTGGATGGAAAATATCTCAAAGAGCCAATGAATATCATGCATCTCAAAAGATATTATGCATAAAGTAAAAGTTCCATATCTATATATAATTGTAAATAACTTCTTCATCAATTTGCAACTATCATCAAAACAACCAAAAAAATCAAAAAACATGAAAAATTTCCAAAAATATTTCAAATTGTTAAGTTCTCATTCTTTGCATCAGTGTGTGTTGTCTTCCAAAAATTCAAGTTATATTTTATCTTATTTTGGATAAACTCAAAAGTTATCTTGAACCACTCACTTAATTTACATCTTTACTAAATTTTGATTTCGTCACTTTGATTATAAATCTCTCTTGTACCAAAAAGCACTACTACTTCACTAAATAAAATTTTGAGTTTTGGGAACTGGTCTTGCTACTTCTTGAACCAAGAACACATTTTCACATCTTAAAATGATTTTTTGCAAATTAAAAAATGATACTACATAGTAGTCTTAGTTCCTTAAGCAAAAAGTTTCCCTTGCTATCCTATTATGTGCATGGTCTAGAATACTGAGAATTGGCAAAAGGACAAGCTCCCCCCTACCCGAATAAAATCCCTTGCTCCTTGTCTAATCTGAGCAAGTATCCCAAAAATAAAAAGAAAGAAAAAGAAAAAAAGAAAGAAAAATAAAAAAGCAAAGAAAATAAAAAGCAATAAAATCCCCTTGTTCAAAAATGAACAAGAATCCCTACTCCAAGAAATAAAAATAAAAGAAGGGGGTAATGAGCTTGAATCCCTAGAATTCCTTAGTTATTCGAAAGCCATGGGGTGATCCTCATAACACATGGTTTGTGCCCAATCCGCATGGCCTTGGGTAATCCTTATGCATGGTGACATGTCTATCACATTAGTGACCTTATTTTGTACATACCAATGTTCGCTTGTGGATTAGCTAGCTTTTGGTGACTTGACTTACATAGTAGTTCAGTACAATTGCATGCACAAAATCATGGTTAATGAATCTTTCACTTGCACACACATTGGTTCATAAAAGTTGGCTTGTATCATTACCTCACTCAAAATTGGTAAATCAACTTCACAAGCACACACATTTGATCCTTGAGAGATTTTGTATCATTATGAAAAATCAATATGGATAATGAACTCACACATCACACATTGGTTCTTGATAAATTTGACTTTGTCTTAGAAATAATTTAAAATATTTCTTTGAAATTTTTTTTAGAAAACATTAGTTTATAATTATTTGCATTAATCCATATCACTTTAGCAATCACATATATCTATTATTATCTTCAAAATCTTTAAAACATGTGACACAATGATTTATTCAAATAAAATTGCATTTCAAAATCACACATAATCATTTTATCATGCATTGCATTTTGACTTCGCGATGATGGTATAATTCCTAAGTAATTATTTTCTCCAACTTCACACTTAGGAATTCTATGCCTAGTGCAAGTCATCCTTCCCAATTTTTCATGCTTAATCATTTTATTTTCTCACAAACTTTATCAACATAATTCTCAAAATCAAATTTCTCTCAAAAACAAAATCAACATTTTCTTTTATCATCATAAAGCCTCAAGATTACTCTTGAGCCCACAACCCTTTCTATTAGCAATATAAAACTTCCTCATAACAGGATCCGCTTCATGACCTAGCGAGCATTGATCTCCACCAATGGTCATATAACAACACAACATCCTTTGAGGTTCATTGCTAATCTATCAATTCTATCATCATACAAAAACATCCTTTTCAAAAAACATTTTATAAAAATCAAATCATTTTCTTTTATATTAAGCATGATCAAAATATTCAAAAATCAAAAGCATGATTACAAGAAATTCAAAAACAAATGCAATCAAATACCCAATAAATCATACAAAGTCACATAAGACAAGAAGATCAATATATATATATATATATCAAAATCTATATACAAAATAGAGTCGACTGATATGCCATAATCTCCAACATCGGTATACTCAGTCACTAAAATATATACATAGGTCAACCCCTATCCTCTAGAAGCCCTAGAGCTCTAAGCATCATCATCCCCACTAGGGGGTCATGGTGGTCGAAACTCCATCCCTCCTGTAGTAGTAGCCCTAGAAGTCGAGCGAGATCTTGAGTGACTCGAAGTTGTAGGTATCTTAGGCATCGCAGTCTCTGGTTGTCTCTGCTCCATAGGAACTACTACAAAATATAAATCCTGATAAAAACCCATCAACTGAAGAGCCCAAGCTAGTGCTCTCCCTAAGTCACTCCTCCCTAAGTGAGTCGACTAAGAAGATGTAGGAGCTAGAACCCTAGATCCCTATGCTCGAGCCTATGCCAACTCTACCTCTAGAGACTCAATCTTAGTCTTATGAGCTACATTCTCCTCCCTCAAACTAGTGAGCTCTGCCAATAGAGCTGCCATCTCACTACTCTCCCCCTCCTCCATGATGCCCTTCTCGGGTGAGTCAGGTCTCCTCTCCTACTGAGGAGATGCTCTCCTCTCCTCCCTGGTACCCCTGGATCTCTCTCCAGTCCCAAATGCTCTCTCCTGCCTTAGATGATGTTGGTGCCCACCTCTAGTATGAGGCCCCTCTATCCTAGAGGATACCAGTGTCCCTAGATACTAATTTTGGCTAGTTGTACACCACTATCTAAAAACTTACTTAGATACCTATTGTACTACACTCCTCGATGTACTCCTTCATGTAGGTCGGATGTTGGTGTACCACTATCGGTACCTATCACTCACTCCAGCATCATCTCTCTCTATCATGGCCACTACATCATCATACAGATTGGGGTCCATAAACTAAGCCATATTGGGAGCACCACTAATGGTAGTGTGATCTTGAGTCACCCTAGAAAATATGATATTCCTATACTAAGGAATGTCCTACTATAACCCAAACTGATACATCACTTCGTCCACATGGTGTAGCTCCACATGACTCCATTCATAGCCAAATGACTCACCTCACGTGAGCCAGATCATAACCATCCTCTCCCCATCCTTATAGCTCTCTCCAAGGTCTCCACCAGATATCCTCTACAAGTAGCTCATCAAATAACCACCTCGCTACATCAAGGCTAACCCGCCCATGGTGCCCTCTATGTAAATGCCAATAGAATACCTTGGGTCTATCATCCTCCATCCCGGGCCTCCCATCCTCTACCCGTGTCAAAGGTAATCCTACAGGTCTCCTGATAGCCATGTGCTCCCAACACCATACCTATAGAAAGGAGGTAAGTACCAATGCCTTACCCCCTTTGTAGACCACCCTATGTAGTGTCCTGTATAGCCTACAGAGAATGTATGGACCCTAAGCAAACCGTACCCTCTGATCTCGCATGTCATAGATGACCTCTACCAAAGTCCATGGTAAGTGGCACCCACTGAGATGACATAGTAGAAGGCCTTCCACTGTACCACTCAATAGAGTGGTCAACCGAGAAACTCCATCTCTTTGTTCGATCTTCTCATTGTTGATCCCACCCTTCTTGAGCTTGAAACTTGGATCCCCAGTCAACCTCTGCAATTCCTAGCCTTGGTTTCTAGATAGATATTTATGCATACCTCTAATAGGCACCCTAAGGATCCTCCAGACATCCTCTAATGTGGGGGCCATCTCCCCTGTCGGTAGCCAAAAACAAGATGACTCCGGATACCATCTCTCTACTAGTGCTATCAAAAGTCTAAGATCAACTGATATTTGTGGCATCTCTACCACATGTCTAAGCCCAACTACCTCTAGAGTGGTTCTCTCATCATTAGAGAGAGCACCCAAGTCTACCTGGAGACTACCATATCTCCACTCCCTATTCTTCAAAGTTGTTTATATTTAACAAAACAAAATAAAAAATAATTAAGTTAGTGATCAGACTTAACAATCAGAAGATCAGACCTAAATTTGCAATATCATACCCAATTGTTCAATATCGGATCTATTTCGATGATATCGTACTCTCTGATATCACTAAAATGGGTTTGATATTGACCAATATCGGACCCATTTTGACAATATTAGAAGATCCGATATTATCAAAATTGATCCGATATTGCCGAATCGATCCGATCTTGCTGTTACGGCTACGTGATGATAGTCGTGCCCTAAAAATCCAAATTTAACCTAAATTAAATGCAAAAACATAAAATTCCTAAGCTAAGGAGGTGTAAGATACTTACTCTTATGCTCCTAGGCCCCGCTCGGACTTCATTTGCGCGATGGATAGCCTCTGCCATAGTTTCTCCTCAGAGCTCAAAAACCATAAAATAGTAAAAAAAAATGAATTAGGTTTTCTTTATATTTTTCTATTTTATTCATTTTACCCTCAATGCAAAAAATTTTGAGTTTTCCACCAAACGCATAATTTGGCGTAAAAACTCGAAGGGGGTATCACACCTAATGCAACTTGCAATAAAAAAAATAATTTTTTCTTTCTCGTAAAGCATGCCATTCTTTTCTTTAATGCATTTTTTCAAAAATGTGCTAAAGAGGGGGTAAAATGTAACACCCTAAAATTGACTCATATTAATTCACATTAAGTCAAAAACATTAAAAAAATCAATTAAAACAACTTCCTACCCATTTTGCCTCGATTTTTGTGCCCTCCTAATGAGATCGGCTATATTTTGACAAGATCGAATGTCCGATCCATGATAGTCGTTTAATGTTTCATATCAGATGTCTGATCTCTCATAGTCATATAATGTATGAGGTCAAATATCTGATATCGTCCAGAAGCAAAAAAATACCCAAAACTACAAAATGACAAAATAATTGCAATGCTTTTTGTCCCTATAAACCTAACTGCGTGACGGTTGTTAGGAATGGAGCCTAATTATAAGGAGGCTAAACAGAGAAAGTTTCTGGATTTACTGCAGGACGGGCAGGGAAAGTTTCCAGATTTACAGTCTGTTAGTCTACCAGAGAAAGTTTTCGGATTTACAACAGGACAACCAGGGAAAGTTTTTTTGTTTTTATCCCAAAATTAGATGTTGGGAACTCAATGTTAATCTTGGAATGTATTAAGAAAAGCAGTTTGTTTTTTCTATTTTTTTCTTATATATATAGTTGTGAGGAAAAACAAAGAAGACTATGACAAAGAAAATTACTGTGTTAATTCCTTGAAAATATAGAGAGGAAATTACAGCAGATGTTTGATGTAGGTTGTAACCCTCTATTGCTTGGATTGAGAAAATGAAGGACTGAAAATTCTCGGTGGATGTAACCCACATTGGGTGAACCACGTTAAAATCGTTGTCTCTTCTTCTGTGTGTGTTTGTCTAATTTTTCTTTAATTCTGTCGTTAAAGTTTGAAACACTATAATTGCTTTTCTATATAAATATATTTTATATAGTGATTTACTCTAACAACGGTTACAGGATCGGATCTACAGGATTGGAAGAGGTTGCAACCTATTCTATTTTTTGGCCCAACCCCTCTAACTTACATAGCCTATTTAATCAGGCATTCCCCCCTAGATTCCTCCTAGATATCCCTAACTCCGTAGCAAAAATTTGATTCCTAGCTGCTTAGTTATCACTTTTGCATTCATTATTCTATGTTTTTTATAATTTCTTGCAGGTTTAAAAGTATGATAACTATGCATCTATAGGTATGATCCAATATTAGACACCTAATATCACTTGGATAGCATCCCATACCACTCTGTTGCATTTGATCTAGTCTATAAGTCGCTTGGGGGAAACTCCCGACTTTGGTTTACATTCTTTAGCTCCAGATTTACATTTCTAGCATCCCATTTATTCATTTATCATTTCATGTAGTATAGAAATTACTGTTATCATTCTTGGTGTTCACCACATTTGCATTTAATTGCATCTTTTGCATGTCATGATCCATATTTATATTATTATTTTTTGAATATAGCATTCAATGAGTTTTTACATGATTTAATCTTTGCCTAAAAATATATATAGCACATTGTAAGTTTCTATTTTCCACTCTATCTATGAAACTGTAGGTTTGTGCTCTGATCAGACCTGATGATCATTGATCGGATCTAACGATATTAGATCGGAAGATACGATCACTAATCAGACGTTTGATCTTGTCCTGCAATATCTGATCCTACCTGCAATAAGCAAAAAGACTCTACATCAGACACTGAGTTGAGTAAGAGTATCAAATTTCTTCATAATTAAGTAATTGTATTAGTTTATGTAAATCACTTTTTACCGTATTCATTGAAATCTAAAGTGCATTTACTATAGCATAGTTGCATTTGGTCAAAACTAGGTGATTGTGATCAAATAAAATAACATATCAAACAACCTCCCAATCCTAGGCATGAAAACTACCAAGAATTTTTTCATGGTGAACCCTAAACAATTCATCAAAAAATCACCAAAGAAGGCATGACCTCAAGTGCCACTCCTTTGAGGTGTAGACCTAGCATTTTTCCATTCCCATTTGAGGCGTGGATCCATTAGCCTAAAGGAAAGGAGTGAGAAAATTTTAGAGCTACAAAAATAAAAGAGGTATCATCAAGGGAGGAGATATCCTGTACATTCATCATGTAGAAGAAGACATCCAAAGGAGGAAAAACCAAGCATAATACAACAAGCATCAAATTGAAAAGAGTTACGAAGCACATATTGAAACAATTGAAACCCTACCTCACCACATCATTAATACAATCATATATTTTAGATCACATGCACCTTGAGGATCATCTATAGATGAAATATTTAAATGTAAGCCATAAGTGAAAAGTATTTGCATCGATAGGGCTCAAATATCGTTTGAAGAATCGTAGCGGGAACACTAGTGGCTTGTGATTTTCCTAGCAGGTGGGTTGCTTCAGTAGGGTTGCGCTTTGAAAAATAAAGTAGGATATTATCCCACACTGATCATGCTATGAAGCATGATAGTGTTTATAAGCATTGGTAGGTGCTAAGGTTATTGTGACCACCTAGGGTGGTAACATTGCACCCGCATGCAGGAGGCTTCCAATGGTTTGGGTATACTATTATTGAGGCAGCAGAGGGGCAAATTGGTGGCCCTACCATAATTGTGGTGAAAGTGACACTTGGAAGCATTTTATGTAATCGTTGAATTCGAAGATCGTTGACGTCTCAAGCACTCATTGACTGCACCTAAACAAATACTTTTGAATGTTAAAAGGGTGTTAGAAAATATTTTGTTATACACATGGATTTTACAAGATGGAATTTAATAGATATCGTGGAAAAAAGTAACAAGAAGTGCAAGTTTTGAAGTGGCACAAGTTATCCATGATTTGGAAAAAGTAAGGTAACATTTTTCATAATATCTTGTAACCCTTAGATAGAAGATATAAGTGAAATATTTATTATCTAAGGAAGAATGAATGTTACTATATTACAATTTTGATATCCAAGTTCTTTAGCAAGTTGAAGACAACAAACTCTAAGAAAAGGAAACAACAGGGATAATATCTTGATGAGCAAGGATTAGAGTGTAGACCCAATAAAACATTTTGAGCAATGTTTGTGATCAAATTTAGGAACTGTTTTGAGCAATGTTTATGTTCAGATTTTGGAGTAGACCTGAGTAGAGTTGTTGACCAGTTCTGTGAGTAGAAGGTTGATGCCTTCAATACTAGAGGTTGGTGCCAGTAGGGGATTGGTGTCTCCTATGGGTTGGTGCCCACAAACTTGTATAAGGGGATTGGTGTATCCTATGGGTTGGTGCCCACAAACTTGTATAAGGAGATTGGTGTCTCCTATGGGTTGGTGCCCATAAACTTGGATAAGGGGATTGGTGTCTCATGTGGGTTGGTTCCCACAAACTTGGATAAGGGGATTGGTGTCTCCTATGGGTTGGTGCCCACAAACTTGTATAAGGGGATTGGTGTCTCCTATGGGTTGGTGCCCATAAATTTTATTAAAGAAATATAAGTAATATAGGAGTGTAGGTTTTATATTATATTGTTCATCCCCCCTCTTAGTATAAGTGTGTATTTCTTCAATTGGTATCAGAGTAGGTTCCTTCATGAAAGTATAACAACTTGAAGGAAGATCTTACAGGAACACACATAGCTTACCAAGAAGGTTTTACATCAAATAGGGCTCCATTGTTCAATGGGACTAATTATGCCTTCTGGAGTGTAAGGATGCAAACCTATTTGATGGCACATGGATAAAATATATGGCAATCTCTTGTGGATGGGTTCAAACCATCTACAACCCCTCCCATGGATCATAATGGCAAGAAACCATTTGAACATAATACCAAGGCAATGAATGCAATACTAAGTGGGTTATGTGAATTATATTTTGTGAAAGTCATGCAATACACCTTAGAAAAATAAATATGGAACAAGTTACAAAGAACATATGAAGGAGATAACAAGGTTAAAATGGCAAAACTTCAAACCCACAGGAGGAATTTCAAAGACTTGAAGATGAAATATGAGGAAGATATTGCCAGATATCTGCTTCTCACTGATGAAATTGTCAAAACCATTCATGGACTTGGAGAAAGTATTGATGACTCTAATATTATTCAAAAAATCTTAAGATCACTTCCCATGATGTTTGATACAAAGATCTCGACGATTGAAGAAATGAAGGATCTTAAAACCTTAAGCATGGATGAGCTACACAAAATTCTTATAGCCTATAATATGAGGACTAAAAAATATCAAACATCCAAATGGGAGGTTGTGTTTAAAGCTTCAAATAAGACAAAGAATAAATAACTAGATTCGAGTGAAGAATATAGCAGCAGAGAAGAAGTTAACTTTGTGAGAAGAAATAAGAAAGGACTAAGAAAACACAAAGGTAAGTATACTTTGAAATTTTTATTTGTGGTAACATTGGTCACTATGCATATCAGTGCCTACAAGCTAGAAGTAGTAGTGATGAATAAGAAGAGGAATACAAGAAAAAATAAGGAAAGAAAATTTTATCAAGAAAATAAAAACAAGCACGGTCAAAGCAAGCATGAGAAGAAGATTTTTCAAAGACATAAGAAGAGTATTTATGTTAAGGAAGCAAGTAGTTCTTCCAATAGAAGTTATGAAAGCATCTTCGATAGTGAAAGAGAAGAAATCCTATTTTTAGCTATAGAGGAGAAAGAAGATGCTCCTATTGTCAAAAACCAAGAAAAAGAGAAAGATCCAAAAGATGAAGAGGAATTCATAGTTGACATAGAAGAGGAACTTGTTTTTGGTCTTGAATAATTGAAGAGGACTTAAAAGAATAATTCAAGATTGAAGACTCAAGTACAAGAGGATGCGAAGACAAAGGCAAAGTTTTTACAAGAACTCATTAACTTAAAATTTAAACTTGAAGAGGTAAAGTGAATTGAAGAGTTATGACTAAGCAGTTAAAGGTAAATTGGAATGTGAAAAACTGGAATATGAGGTTGTCACTTTGAGGAAGAAAGTGGAAAATATAGCAATAAGCTACAACAAAATATTAGGTTTGAGAAAAGCACAAAAATATTAGATGATATTATCAAAGCACAAAGATCTTCGGTTATAAATACTGGACCTAGTTTTGAAGAAAGTCAAAAGATGCAAAAGAGGGAGTCAAGCTCAAAAGGAATAAAGGAATCAAAGAAAATAATTGAAGAAGAGCCTAAGACCTATGTTGATGTGTTGAGAAGTGGAAGCATCAAGGAGGAAGAAAACAAAGCATCATCAAGGAACAAGGTCCATCATAGAAACAACAATGAGGAAACCATGCGACCATATCCTCCAAGGCAATCAGATAGGTTTTAATATTACTTTTGAGGTTATTATTTTTCATGTAACCAATTTGGTCATAAAGTTGTACATTGTAGGGTTCATGCTAAAAATATTTTTGGCTTCAACACGAGGAATTTTAATTCATTTGCACCTCTCATAGACTACAACATCATTTGTTACAAATGTGATAATTTTGGGCATACAACTAAATGGTGTAGAACGGTGTTCCCTAAAATTATAAAATCAAGTAAGAAGGAGGATGGTCAAATTATTCAAAAGGATATGCCTTCAAAAGTTTGGAAAAAGAAAATGGAACAAGAAAAGGAGCATTATAAGTTAGGATTAGATTCACTCCCATCGCATCATTAAAGTCTCAAGTAGAGCAGTGAGTAAGGGGGCATTGTAAAGTGTCTTATCATTCATTCCTTAGGAGCCTTTGCCATTGATGTCAAAGGGGGAGAATTTTAGCAATGAGGAGCAGCTTTTCATGGGGAGTAGTTTGTGATCTGGTTGCAATAAAGGACAATTTCTTTGTAGGGTTGCCATCAATGACAAAGGGAGATATTGTTGGAATTATTGAGTTGTCATTGATGTCAAAGGTTGATTTGGTTGCATGATTGGGTAAAGTATTCAAGACAGATATATTCTTTCATGGGTAATAAGTTTGCTTATGAGTTTGGGCAATATCAAATAAAGTATTCAAAGTAAATATATCTCCAAGGATGATTTAATTATATGAGTATGCTTTAATATTTAAATTAAAAATTTAAATATTAAAGTGATGTTATAATATGAGTATGCTTTAATATTTAAATCAAAATATTTTAATATTTTAATTAAAGGTTTCAAATTTAAGCATTCAAATAGTGTGGGCCGACCCCTTAGCACAAATAACAAAAAATTGAATGTTTACATATAAATTAAAGTCCAAGAGTTCATTTAAATTAGGTTGATGATGTCAAATGCCTTTGAGAGAAGAACAAAGCAGGAGATTGGAGTTTCCACAAAGGCATAGAGAGGATTTTTATGGTATTGATGAATATCTTTGACAAAAGGGAGCAGATGAGGCTACTCATAGTGTGACGATCAGAGAAGAAGACGTCCAGTATTGGGAGAAGTTGAAGGTTTGTGAGGCGCATGAGCACGTGTTGAAGGTATCATTGGAGTGTGCTCTTTGTTATGCAAACAAGTTGATTGGCAGATTGGAACATAGCACCCAAGTACAAATTTGTTTTGTTGGAATATCTTGAAATATCTGTTGCAAGTTTCTATACCAGACCAGGTTCCACAAGATCATTGAAGGACAAGAGGAGAAGAATGTGGTCCAACATGATGTTGAAGGAGATTTTTCATAGTGGTAGAGGGGTACCATATTTTCTAAACATTGTGTGATTAAGGCGTGTTGATTTGGTGCCCAAGTGGCACATTTGTTGATAGTACCTCAAGTGTAACATAAGGAGTAGTACCATCACATTATCATTGCTATGCATGACAAATAAAAGAGGTGTCATCAAGGTAGGAGATACCATGTACATTGATTGTGCAGAAGAAGACATCCAGAGGAGAAAAAACCAAACATAATACAACAAGCATCAAATTGAAGAGAGTTATGAAGCACATATTGAAAAAATTGAAACCCTACCTGACCACATCATTAATACAATCATCTATTTTAGATCCTTGAGGATCATATATACATGGAGCATTTAAACACAAGCCATAGGTAAAAAACATTTGCATCGACAGGGCTCAAATATTTTTCTAAGAATTGTGGTGAGAACACCGATGGCTTATAATTTTTCCAGTAGAGAGGTTTCTTCAGTAGGGTTGCGCTTTGTAAAATAAAGTGGGATATTATCATACACTAATCGTGATGTAAAGCGTAACAATTTTTATAAATGCTAATAGGTGCTAAGGTGATTGTGACCACCTAGGGTGGTAACATTGCACTCGCACACGAGAGGATCCCAGTGGTTTGGGCATGCAGTTCTTAAGGCAGCAAAGGGATCAATTGGTGGCCTTGCCATAGTTGTAGTGAAAGTGACACTTGGCAAAATTTGGTGTAATCAATGACTTTAGAGATTGTTGACATCTCAAATGCTCGTTGACCATGCCTAAAAAAAATTGAACACAAAAAGGGTGTTAGAAAATATTTTGTTGTACACGTGGCTACCACAAGATGGAATTCAATAGAGATCGTGGAACAAAGTAACAAGGAGCATAGGTTTTGAAGTGGCACAAGTTGTCCATGATTTGGTAAAAGTAAGGTAACACTTTGCATAATATCTTGTAACCCTTAGATAGGAGATATAAGTGAAATGTTTATTGTCTAAGAAAAAATGAATATTACTATATTGCAAGTTTGATATCCAAGTGCTTTAATAAGTTGAAGAAAGTAAACTCAAGAAAATGGAATAGTAGGGATAATATCTTGATGAGCAGGGATTAAAGTGTAGATTCAAGAAAATATTTTAAACAGTGTTTGTGATCAGATTTGAGAATAAATTTGATTAGTATTTTTTATCAGATTTTGGATCAGACCTGAGCAGAGTTGTTGACCAATTTTGTGAGAAGAAGGTTGGTGCCTTCAAGACTAGAGGTTGGTGCCACTAGGGGATTGGTTTCTCTTGTGGGTTTGTGCCCACAAAATTGTATAAGAGGATTGGTTTCTCTTGTGGTTTTGTTCCCACGAACTTGGATAAGTGGATTGGTGTATCCTATGGGTTGGTGCCCACGAACTTGGATAAGTGGATTGGTGTATCCTATGGGTTGGTGCCCACGAACTTGGATAAGGGGATTGGTGGGGTTGGTGTCCATGAAATTGTATAAGGGGATTGGTGTCTCTTGTGGGTTGGTGCCCACAAATTTTATTGAATAAATATAAGTAATATTTTGTCATGGTTTTCTCTCGAAAGGGTGTTTCCACGTAAAACTCTTGTCTCTTATGTGTATGGAAATTGCATTGATTTATTATTGCATTCACATTATTACAGTTATTGGTTTTAAAGGAAATTTTGTTCTTTATACTGTTCACCCCCCCTCTTAGTATAAGTGTGTGTTTCTTCAGCCTCTACAGCTTCCATGCACTCCTCTCAATAGAACCTAAAATGCAAAGGATGACTCAACTTAACAACACATGCATTAAAAATAATATAAATTTCTTGGGTGACTGGGATCACCCCTCACATGGATAAAAATAAAGCTAAATAGATATATGCACACCTAATTGGTTGTACTAACCTCCACCTCAACATAAAGTCTCAAGGAGCTAAAATAACCCACTAGAAGGTGTAAGAAAAACTTTATATGAATATAGACAAACTCCCACACTTGAGAGTACTCTAAAATCTTATTTAAAGATGATATTCCCTTACTATAGAGAGCAACACATTAGACATACTAGAAATACATGAAGCTACACTTGCATAAATAAATCCAAACATAATTCGAAACAATCTCACCAATCATTCACAACAACAATCTTTTGAAAAGGATTCAATAATCAAGGGAGGGAAGCTAAAAACACAACCAATATGAACTAAAGAGCAAGGTGAAACAACACATAGGATAAATTTCAATAATGGAAAACCTTAAACATCAAAGGAACTTACCTTACTACACTTGTTTTGGATAATTCCTCTGATGATGAGCGTTGACGAGCACCAAAAATACTCATATTTTTGCATGGATTTTTAACTTATTGTATGGCATTATTATTATAGAATGTATATTTTATGAAATTTATATATAATATATATATATATATATATATATATATATATATATTTAATAGTAAATTACGTATATTATCTAATATTTATTTTTAAGTGAATTATGTGCAGATTTAGTGGTTTTTACGGTATTTTTTCCTGTTTACGTCAAGGTCCCATTTGGACCTGGCACTTTCCATTTTATGGTGAAAAAGCAAAGGTAAAACATCTGCAACAAAACAATGAAAAGCACTAAATTTGAAACCCAAATCTCATTTGGATGCTCAATTCCCATTAGCCACCTAATTTCCATTAGCTACCTGATTCCCATTAGCTGCCTGATTTCCATTATGGCACCTGATTCCCGTTAGGCGTTTGCTTCTCGTTAGGTGCCTAATTCACATTAGGCACCTAATTACCATTATAGCATTTGATTCCAATTAGGTGCTTGATTCTAATTATGGCACCTGATTCCCATTAGGTGCTTGATTCCCATTATGGCACCTGATTACCATTAATGCAGAACTATAGTCCGACTCCCATTGACATAAAATTAAAGCACAACTCCTATTTTTTGTAGAATAGAAAGGGATTTCAACGATGGATGTGGATGATATTTTAGCAATGGGTGTGGATGAAGAACAAATTCAAAGACCATATATTATATATTTTCTAGCAAATATATAAATATCAATGTAAATAGATAAAGCATAATATTAAACTTATTCTATTCTAATAAAAATAAAATACGTTAAATTAGTCTAAATTAAATTTATTTGCTTTCTCCCTATTTCTGTGTATTTTTTGTAACCAGAATATCAGAAATTGATTTGCTCTCAATATAATAGGGCATGGCCGCATATCTTATAAATATGCAAGCCACCCCTAAAAATAATAATTCTGATTTTTGAAGTCTAGATACCATATTTGCTCTGTAATTTTCTAAAGCTGCAATATATTCACTTGAGTATTTTTATTAATCTCAAACTAGCATTCGATGAATGAATCGGGTGGAATATTGTTGGAGCTTGGGCCCACTCTAAACAGTACTCCTCTCCTTTTTACCTTGCTTTCTGTAATTAATTTATTTACTATTTTTTTGTATTTTCTGTAGATTATTTAATTCCTGTAATTTTCTAGCAAGTGTGTGTTTTAATTTTCATAGGTTTATTTTCAGTCATGTTTATTTTTAATTCATTATTTATTTTTCTGCACTTAATTCTATTGAGTTTGAATGGATTGAAAATACATGAAGAACAACCCCACCAAACCAATAGGCACAGAGGGACTCATTCCTCGCACTATAGGCATATACTGTGCTTGACACTCACAAGTTTACGAGCTATCTCGGGTTGAATTTTAAATGGAGGCAATTAATTGAACTGTAGAAAACTAACCAATTTTTTGCCCAACATTTTGGCATCATTGCCAGGGAGTTTCACAACTGTAGTGTATGATCCATAGGTCAGTTAAGTTTGAAAATTAAATTCAAATTTCCTTTCCTGTAGATCATTTACCTTTGAAGCATGAGTCCACCAAGAGCCTAAAAAATCCAATAGATCATTTATTGAAGAAAAATAGAAAACACCTCAAGCTTAGAATATTTTGGAAATATATTTATTAGACAATTCAATTTTTAAATATTTAAAAGTAATTCATGTAGAGGTGTCAAAAGGGAGTAATAGTGAGCAAATCTCTAAAATTTGATTGTGTGGTAGGAGGGAATCAGAAAGGTGGGAGCAATCTCCTAGGTTGTGGATCGTGAGTGCACACCAATAGCACCAATTATGGATTCACCGACCAATATACGGGGAGTAAATCAATAGGTAAAAGTATTCCTAGGGCGGTGAAGGATAGGAATGGAGCTCATGGGGGGAAAGACCCTTCGAACAAAACAAAGGCAAGCGATAGTAAAACCAACTCAATAAGATTCATAGAAGTGCTCAAGAGAAATATTAAACCCTTGCCTATGGCACCACACACCTTCATCACTTAGGGCTACGATGTTTTCTATCTGATGAAAGTAATGGAAGATTATGCTACCCTCGATTCCTTTTACCTCGTATGGAAATTTGTAGGAGGAAGAACTGATATGGATTCACTCCATCACTGGGTAGCAATAAAGTGGAAAACCAGAGGCTACTTGGAACTTCTAGCCATGTCCAAAGGATTCTTCATGATACACCTCAACATGCAAGAATATGTAGATCATATTTTATCAAGGGGTCCATGGTTCTTCGGAAGGAGA
The DNA here is from genome assembly GCA_028583015.1 of Wollemia nobilis. Classification (NCBI taxonomy): domain Eukaryota; kingdom Viridiplantae; phylum Streptophyta; class Pinopsida; order Araucariales; family Araucariaceae; genus Wollemia; species Wollemia nobilis. Next base: position 22,348,844 of record JAQPPZ010000521.1, read on the forward strand.
ATCCTATTTCTTCACAAGTGGGGAGTGGACTTTGACCCGGAATCCCAGAGCATCAACTACACTTCCATTTGGGTCCAGCTCCCAAATCTATTCCCACACTTATTCCACAAGGATGTGTTGCAAGGGATAGCCTGAGAAATTGGGAAAATTGTTACTATTGACCCAACAACTCGTGCTCGATCATGATTGATGTAGACCCGCATATGTGTTAATGTCAATCTAGAGACCCACATCCCAGATCATGTTAACTTGATTTACGGGTCCTACCATTGAAGCCAACCACTATAGTACAAAAATAAACCTACATTCTGCATTGAATACCATTCTGAATGGCATATTCCAACCTAGTGTTCGACTCTAAAAAGTGCACAGAATGAATCCCAGATATCACTTCGCTCGATCCATAGAGAAGCCTAGAAGATGAAAATCAAGGTAGGACAAAGCGAGAATCACAAGAGCAAGCAGTAGGCCCTCTCTCCTCCAATTGATAACATGAACAAGGCAAGTAGTCTATTTACCTCCTCTAATAAGTTTAGTTTACTCAGTAATATTGGTCTTAATGCTAAAAACCATGATGAGGAGCTTCTTTGCGATGAAATCCTTGTTCTAAACCAAACGAACCAACCCCACCCTAAGGCAATTCCCCCAAAAAAACCTATCTCCCATCCCCAGCCTTGTGCCCTACCTCCCTACTAGATACTAGCCCCGTGTCCCAACACCTTCCTTCCAAACCCCCAAATCACCCAAACCCCCACCCAGATCTTCCCCACCTAAGGATACTGGGTCACCCTACTCCCCATATGAATTTCTAGATGTCGAGGCTGAAAGTTATGATCCCTCCCATGAATCCCTAAAATCAAAGAGTCCTAAGTAAACCCAAATCTTCAAAAAATTCTAAATTTATGTGGGAGGTGATAGGAAAAAGGGCAGGTCCTCGGGGGTTGACCTTAGAAGCAAAGACATAGCAAAAGACATATCCAATGGTACCCAACGAACCCTATTCCAGAAACTGGTAATGCCCAATAAGGAAGAAACTAAGAGATCCAAACCCCCTTCACAGCAAGGTAAAGGGGGCAAAAAACCCTCCAAAAGTTCCAAATGAGAATCCTCTCTTGGAATGTGAGAGGGTTAAATGGGGCAACCAAACAAAGATTGGTTGCTGCTATGTGGAAGGAATCAAATCCCACTATTTTTCTTATTCAAGAAACCAAGTTAGGTGAGCACTGGTCACCTAAAGTTGCCAAGGTTATTTGGAGGAACTGCGAGTTTGTCTTTACTCCTACTTCTAGTACCTCAGGTGGGCTCCTCTATCTCTAGAACCCAACCAAGGTGGAAGGGAGAGCCATTTTATGCGAAGGAATTATGTCCAACATCTACTTCCATGACTTTAACACCCAACACTCCTAAGTTCTAATGAATGTGTATACCCCTAATAGTTTGTAGGATAGATCGATCTTGTGGAACAACCTCACCCATATGAGAGAATATTTCAACAACATCATCTGGGTTCTAGCTGGGGATTTCAATACCCCATTACATTCCTCAAATAAGATAGGAAGGAATGTGATCACCCCCAAATCCACAGGTGACTTTACCCATTTTGTAGACATAAACAAACTTATGTATGTCTAGCTAAGAGGGTCCCATTTCACTTGAAGCAATAGAAGTATGGGCAAAGATCTTATCCAAGAAAGACTTGACCATTTTCTATTGTCCCAAGAAGTGCTTACCCTATTTGGAGATGTCAACTTGCAGGTGCTACTAAAGATTGGGTTTGATCATAGTCCCCTAATTTTCAAAGTTGCTAATAGGCTCCAGTTTAAAATCCCCTTCCTTTTTGAATCAATGTGGACCCAGCATCCAGACCTCAAAAATCGGATTACCGAGTGGTGGGGTGAAAGGTTCTCGAGGACTATAACAAACCAAGTAACTCAAAAGTTATGGGTGATAAAAGCTAAGTTGAATATCTAAAACATAGAAACCTTTGGAAACATCTTTGAAAATAAATAGAACATCAAGAATAGGCTCCATTTTAAAATCCCCTTCCTTTTTGAATCAATGTGGACCCAGCATCTAGACCTCAAAAATCGGATTACCGAGTGGTGGGGTGAAAGGTTCTCGAGGACTATAACAAACCAAGTAACTCAAAAGTTATGGGTGATAAAAGCTAAGTTGAATATCTAAAACATAGAAACCTTTGGAAACATCTTTGAAAATAAATAGAACATCAAGAATAGGCTCCAACAGATTGAGAATCGGTTTCAGTAGGGTCAGGGAATGATAGTCTAAGAACTAAGGAGTGGTTTATGCTATTAGATTACCTTAATACCTATGAAAAGAAGATATATTTTGGTGCCAAAAATCAAGACAATTATGGCTTAAGGAAGGAGACTCCAACTCCAAGTTTTTTCACATTTCCACTCTCAAGCACAAAGGAGCTAACAGGATTACTGGTCTCATTAAGCAAGATGGTTCGTTCACCTCAGATATCCACCAGATCCGGGAAGAAGCAGTCTATCATTTTGAATCCCTCCTTGGATCCCACCCCTCTTCCTTCAGTTAGTCCATGGAATCCCTCCTCGATAACATCCCCAAAACCATATCTGATGCCATGAATGCCTTGCTCCTTAGCCCCCTAAACCCTAATGAAATCTGCCAAGCTCTATTTTCCATGCAACCAGACAAAGCACCTAGTCCCAATGGTTTTCCTCTGAGGTTCTTCCAAACCTATTGGAAAATCATTGACCTCAATCTTTTCCAAGCTATATCTAAAATTTAGTGCTCCAGATCCATCCCTAGGGATGTCAATTCCACCTTCATCGCTCTCATTACCAAAGGGCCCAGTTCCAAGTCCCTGTCTAACTACCGACCCATTAGCTTGTGCAACGTCATCTATAAAATCCTATCCAAAGCCATGGACAATAGACTCAAAGGCATCCTCCCTTCCATTATTGATCCCTACCAAGGAAGTACTATCAAGGGCCAAAATATTGTTGACGGAGTCATCACCATTCATGAACTCATCCACTCGGCCCACAACTCCAACAAATCTACTTTTTTCCTAAAACTTGACATGAAAAAGGCCTTTGATAGAGTGGATCAATATTTTCTTGCCAAAGTCCTCCTAAAGTTTGGTTTTCATGAAAACTAGGTTAATCTGATCTTGCAATGCATCTTCTCATCATGGTTTTCAGTTCTTGTCAATGGTTATACGATAGGATACTTCCCCAACACTAGAGTATTGAGACAAGGGGACCCTCTCTCTTCCATACTTTTCATTATCTTGGGTGAAAGCCTTGGAAGGGCTATCAAAGCTGCTTGCTCGAGAGGTCTGATCATTGGCATCAAGGTTACATCCAATATCTAACCCTCAACCCATCAACAGTTTGTGGATGACACACTCATGGCTACCGCAGCCTTTGTTTTTGAAACCAAAACCATCAAATCGATCATCAATGTCTATGAGGAAGCTACAGGGAAAATAATCAACTTCACCAAGAGTAAAATTTACTTCATCAACACCCTGCTGAAGTAGCAAGCTAAGATTATGAACATCCTGGGGTACACCATTGTTGCTCTCCCGACCATCTATCTTGGCCTCCCAATGTTTCAGGGGATACCAGCCAAGCCTATGTGGAACAATGTCATCAAGATATAACATAAGAAACTAACAGGTTGGAAAAAGGCCCTCCTCTCTTAAGCTGGTAAAGCCACCTTGGTCAGGTCAGTCCTACAAATAATCCCAGTATACTTCTTTTTAGTTTTAAAAATCCCAACAGTTGTAGGAGAATATTTAGAAAAAATCCAAAAGTTCTTCCTATGGGCAGGGATAGACAATTAGAAGAAGTTACATCTCATGGCCTGGGACAAATTTTGCACTCCAAAAGACAAAGGAGGGCTTGGATTTTGTAGGATCAGCCTGATGAACCAGACCCTCCTCACCAAATAGGCTTGGAAGGTTGTAACCAACACAAACTTAGAATGGATTTCTATCATCAAGAGGAATTATCTGTAATAGCATTCCTTCAGGTATGAAGGGACTCCCAACATTGGGTCCCATTTTCGATGGTCCATAACCCAAACCAAACACCAACAAGGGATAAGTTGGCATCTTAGATATGGTAAGGACATAAACTTATAGTATGATACGTGATCTAGGGATGAGCCCCTCATCAGTGACCCCGACATTGCAGCAATTAAACATCTCACTGACAACAGATTCAGACCTAAAGTTATAGACTTCATTGCAAACAATAAAGACATCCATAGGTGGAAGCAACTCCATTTTAGAGTCAAAAATGTTGTCTTAGATAAAGCCACATATGCACTATAGTCTGTACTCAGGGTAGATTTTATCCCTAAAACTCAGAAGATAGATGAAATTTTTTGGAAAGGCACCAATGATGGGCAATTTTCTATGAATTCCACTTTACTTTTTTCAAAAAATTCTCAAAAAATACTCAACACCATGAACAACCCTTCCACAGCCAAGACCATTTGGCTCAAGCATCTCATTCCTAAGGTGGCCTATTTTTTTTGGATCATGTTCCACAACACAATTCCCACCACTAAAAATATGATCAAAAGGGGTATCATTATCCCCAATAGGCATGGAAGTTCACCTTGCATATTTTGCTAAAATGCCTCTTTGCCTTCGATGTGTTCTCCTCCCTGATCAACAAGTTTCATGTCAAATGGGTGTGGACCAAGTACATACCTGACCTATTCACTCAGTGGCCCACTATATTTTGAAACCCCAGGCCCAATTTCCCTTGGAAAGCCCTACTGCACCATATGATATGGTAAATCTAGCTCGAGCGTAATAGTCGCATCTTCAATGACTATCTTAGAGACCTAGAAGTTGTGGCCAACAGATCATTTGCTTTGCAATAAAAAATGCTAACCTAATTTCTTTCCTAGACACACCTACATTTGGCTAGAGTCTTCCTTGTTCAGGACTCTAGGGGTATCTACCGAGTGCTCCAGAGCCCAGAGTTCCACCAACATCAAAAATAATACCAAGTGGAATCCTCCCCCCCAGGATGGATCAAGGTAATATTCTATGGGGAATCCAAAGGCAACCCTAGAGATTTTGGTGTGGGAGGGGTCATCAAGGACCACGATGGCAATATCATAAAGGCATTCACTGAAAACTTAAGGGTCTATACTAACAACTATGTTGAAGCTCGAGCTTTGTGAAGAAGCATCAAGATCAACAAGGATTTGACCACCCCCATAATTTTTGAAGGAGATTCATTAAATGTGGTTAACCACATTAAGAACAACAATAGCAGAGGTTGGAACATCCAAAGCATCATCCAAGAATGTCAAGCTTCCCTCAGACAATGCCCCCTTAACACAATCCAACATGTGTTCAGAGAGGCAAATAAGGTAGCAGATATTTTGGCTAACAGAGCAACCAATCAAATTAACCTGAAAGTGTGGAAAGGAGAAGACCAAGCCGAGTGCTGGTCATTATAAATCCTGTGGGCTGTTTATGTATGCATTTTCAGATCAATAGATGAAATTTTTTGGATTTGCGTGAGTGTGAGAGCGTGTGATTTTCCCATCCCCCATCAGTGGTATCAGAGCTAATGTTCCTGAGTGCATAAACAGATCGCCGATCGTGAGGCAGTTTACGCCAGGATCTGTGGGAGGGTTCTGAGAGAGGAGAGAGAGTTTACAATCCCTGAGTGTGTAACAGATCACTGGACATGAGGCAGTTACACCAGGATCAGTGGGAGATATGATGACAATGAGAGAGTTCAAAGCATTGCAGAGGTAAGTGCAATCCCTGTAGGAGGAACTGCTCAAGAGAGATTTGCAGAGGCAAGTGAAAGCCCTGCAAAGGGAGCTGCGTAGACAGCATGAGGAGAAACAGAGAAAGAGAGAAGAGGAGTGCAAGCAGGCTATAGAGGTGTGTAGCGATGTTGGGACCAGCCTGGAAGAAGACAAAGATTTTTTTGGGTAGGAGAAGGGGTTGGAATAGACTGCAGAGGCAGAGGAATGTCTGGAGGTGTTGCAGGAGGCAGCAACCAGACCATACAGAAGTGAAGATCACTTCTCCACTTACCCTGGGTGTTTGATGCAGGAGCATCCGACAGCAACAGGGCAATCTGGCATCGACCAAAATTTTTCTAAGTTTGTGGTCTTGGGCAAGGCCAAAGTTGGTCGCGATATCGCGACGTCGCGAAATCGTGACATGATGCTGAAGTGAAGGTAGGAGCTGGCAAGAGTAGCAAAATCATGACGTCACAATTTTGCGATGTTGCAAAATCATGATGTCGAAGGGAGGCCAAGGCGGGAGTTGACGGCGGTCACGAAATCGCGACGTCGAAAGGAGGCCAAGGCAGGAGTGGGCAGCAGGAGCGAAATCGTGACGTCGTGATTTTGCAATGTCATGAAATCACGACAGCAATTGGAGACCAAGGTGAAGCGGCAGTTTTGTAGCAATATCGTGACATATAACAAAGCGGAGGGGGTCGACGACAGAGTGGTCGCGATATCGTGACATATAACAGAACAAAGGGCTCGAGGGCTGAATGGTCACGATATCACGACAGAGAGAGAAGAAGACGAAGAAGAAGAAAGAGATGGCGAGAAAACCATGACAGGCAGTATTTTCAAAGGTTGTCAAGGATGACACGTGGCACAAGGTGCAGTTAAAGTAGGTGATTACCCAGGAGCACGGGAGACGAAGAGGATGGTCGCGCAGAGTATCCTGACAGGGAGCGGCGGTGACAGGGACCGTGCGGAGTGGGGTCTTAAATCGGGTTGGTGTCCCGATTTTCATGAAGGATGTTTTAGAGGGTCGGGGCCTCTATAAAAACCCAGTCTTTGTAATAAATTGGGTTGGTGTCCCGGTTTAATGCGTAAGTTGTTTCAGAGGTTCGGGGCCTCTATAAAAACCCAGTTTAATGTATTGGATCGAGTGGTGGATCGGGATTTGCACATAGAGTGTGGAAATGAGAAGACCAAGCCGAGCGCTGGTCATTGTAAAGCCTGCGGGCTATTTATGTATGCATTTTCAGATTAATAGATGAAATTTTTTGGATTTGCATGAGTGTGAGAGCGTGTGATTTTCTCGTCCCCCATCACCACTCATTTTTGTCTTCTCGTCACCCCCCCACTCTCCTCCCCCTCTCGTTTCTTGTGTCGCTTGCATCATTCATTTTTCATTCCTTTCCATTATGATAGTCAATATTTCAGCCCATGTCCTCATGTCCCTCCTCTATTTTTGCTTGCTTCCAAGGCTGACATTTTCTCTTATCATTCCCATATCTATCTCAAAAAAATCATGCTGCTTGGTTGTCCCCCATGCCTTAGGATTCAGCTTTATAGTCTTTGGCCCACCCTTTCTGTGCGTATTCACCTATGGTACCATAATCAGTCTATAAGGGACCACTACAATAGTTCTATTATTCTAATATTTTTTGGTAATATGGCCATCATAAAACCCTCAAACCTCCAGGTTGATCCTGTTACTGAATCCTTGATCAACCCTACGAGGTTCAAACCCTTTTTCAAGATCTTCAACAATGTCGACAACCAAGTGACCAGTGATTTTGTTAGTTCTTGGAATAACGATGTGGTATAGGTCTGGGGGATTCTCATCGAAGTAAGCATTCATTTAATTGCAAGAATTTTTGGTTTAGCTCCTAAAGGCAGGGTTGTATGAAGGGACAAGCAAAAATTCAAGGATGAAATTGAGCACCTCCCTAATAAAGGGAAGGACCTAGTTTAGGAGAAAGGGGGTGTGGTTCATTCATCCTTTCCCTACCCGTGGGAGACCGCTATCATCCCCATTATCCAGATCATTATTTTTGATAACCTTAAAATCTCCTTTTGTGCCTACCACCTTGCTTTTTTCAACCACCTCCGCGATGCTAAACCAGTAAATATCCTTGATTTTCTCTTTAAGTCCATCAATATAACCATTGAGAACTTTAGGAATAGAAAGTCATCCAATCCCCGCCACCACCAAGGTTTATTTTATGTCATCTATAAGAACAACCTCATGCAACAACCTTTTTTCTGGCCATCAATCCATCCCCAATCCCTGAACCTTCCTCTGTGTCTACCCATGAAGCTAAGCTGAGCACCCATGTATCCCTGGTGGACCCTCCCAACCCCCCTATTGAGAATTCCCTATAGTCAGATTCCCCTATCGATGTTTCCCTAGTTAACGTCACATCTGCCTAGGCTAGTGACAAGAGGGAGACCACCCTAAACCCCTCTCCTAGGGACTCTATCCCCACAAAGTAGTGCCCTCCCTGCCCTATCTTGAAAAGTAAATGGAAATCTATTTTTCCCACTCAAAAGAGCAAGAAATCACACCGGTTGAAGGCTAAGATCAAAAGTGTTTTGCATCAACTTCTCAAAGTGATTATCGATGAAGAAAAAGAGGCTATCAACAATGTAGAGGATATTTTGGGCTCCTCCACATTCAACCACATCAAAAAAGTAGTGGATCACCTCAAATCCATTGCCAACATCATCAAGGAGGTGGGCTCATTCTTGTCCAATGCCATCAGTGAGATCCAAGAGCTCCTGATTGTGATCAAGGTCCTTCTTGCCTTATAATAGAAAGATATTTTTAAGGAGGAGGATAAGGAGGAATCCTAGTAGCAGTGGTAATATGGTAGTGGGAATCAAACCTGTTGATGGTTGTGTTGGCTTCAACTCTATTTTGTGTTTGTTGTCTTCAGGGGTCTAGCCCTAGAATTTGTTGTCTTATTTTCTAGTTTTCTTAGTTTGTCTATTGATGGGTTTCTATATTGTTAAAATTTACAAGATGTACCAATTTTTTTTGTTGGTAATGTAAATGCCCAATGTAACAGGGACGGGACCCTTCAACCTGAAAAGTAAATAAAAAACCTACAAAAAAAAGAATATTTTGAAAAATATTTATTAAATAGAAAATCCCATCTATTTGAGTCATCACAAAAACTCATTATACAAAATATTTTAGTGACCAGGATGGGGAAAAATCAACAATTATTCCACCAAAGAGAAAAAACTTCCAATACGAGGAATAACCTCCATAGACACAACTATCAAAAAATCCTAGTTTACCAGTTTCACCTTCTAATAGGCCAAAACAATTGGTGGCTCAACCAGAGCCGAATCCTAGCAATAACTATTTAAATTCACTAGCTTATTAGGGAGTTACGAGAATAAACCCGATGTGTCATAATAGTGTATAAATAAATCATGTTGCTGAAAAATCAAGTAATGAAGGACTTTCACTATATCTCGAAAGGTTATGGAAAACTAGAGAAATGACACCACCTAAGTTTGATATTATGGAACAGTTAAGAAATATTACTGATATCATTCCTTAAACTATTGAGGATGTGCCTATTTTCATAGAAGCCATTAGGGAGGTATACCTCGAGATACCGATATGGGAACCATAGTCAAAAAAAATGAAGGTGATAGGTCAACATGTTAATGTAATATTAGACAAAACCTGTCTCAAATGCCCAACTTTAATGATAAAATTTTTAGGCTTAACATTTCCCAATACTTTGGTAAATTTTAATGTTGATATTAGTTGCAAAGTAAGAAAAATGACATTTAATGAAAAATTATGAAAAAAATAGTCATTTCTCTGCTTGCACAATCTACCAATGAGTTGGAGGAATCTAATTTTGAGGTCATCCAAGAATATTCTCTTCCCATGCTGCAAAGAATAATAAAACTAGATAAAGAAGGGGATGGGACAAATGAAGTCTTAATTGTATCAAATTTTAGACACAAATTAAGATCTAATCACAAAATCCAAATTCTAGAGTCTTGCTCGATTGTAAGTATGGGGGAGACCCCACCTTCACAACATGATGAACGCTATTACAACGTTCAATTAAAAAAATAAAATAAAATAATTAGAGTTTTCTTTAATGCCATTAGTTTAGGTTTTTCTTTTTATTTTGTTATGTTTTGCAAATAGCAAGAGGCTCAGTGCAGATCGTAGGCATCCAAGGCAATCTAACCTATCAACATGTATCGCTCCATTCTATTTTCCAAAAAAAAGGGGTGCAGTCCATAGGACTTCCCAGGTGGTCACCCATCCCAGTTCTACTCCATGCCATAATGCTTAACTTTAGATTTTTTATGGTATCTACTACCAAGCTCTCAATAAAACACATCTATTGCATACGGCTTGACACTACGGGTAGATTTGCAACACTCGACCATAGCAGCACCAGTTTTGGTGAACAAAATATGAGCTCATATGGTTCACATAACTTTGTTGAGTAGCACATCTCCACTCATTAAAAAAATGGCTATGAATATTTCACAAAGGGGTTTTTACGAGGAGTCCATAATGACACACGATGAAAGAATATGAGTAACAATCAATCGACTCCATTTACAAGACTTACCATTCACCTCACATTTGTGAGATTGAATCTAATGCAATCATGGAGGAGACTCCATCTTATTTTAAATCCATACTAGCCATTTGATAAATGTTCATGTATTCATCATAAAATAAAGGAAAAGATGACATGGAACCTGTTTTTCTTAACATAGATTTTCTTTTATTTATGTTTTTATTTTGCAGGTATCATACTCTGAATGCAATTTTTAGGCAGCCTAGGAAACCTATGTCTGTCAGGCAAGGACTCCATGAGCCTACGTTTTACTGCTTTAAAGTTTTATTTTGCAGGAATGATGCCCTGAGTGTAATCTTTAGGTAGCTTGGGAAACCTAGGCCTAACGAGCACAATATCCATGAACCTACGCATTTCCATCTTTCTAGGAGTAGGAGTAGCTCATCCCCACTTAGAGGGGGATACTATACTTGAATACGTAAATGAGTGTTTATTCTAGTCTTCATGAAGAAAAATACCTCAATGCTGGTTCAGGTAGCAGATGCTGATTTTGTCCCTGTTTTTCAAACCAGAACACTGAAGGTTTGATCAACTATAGGCGTACACTAGTGGACACATCAGTAGATGTTAAAATAAAGGAGGAGCATCTGCTTTCCATTTTCTGCAGGAGAAGGTGCCCTATTCCTATTTTTTTGGAGGAGAAAGTTCCTGATTCCCATTTTTACGATGGAAGGCGTCTGACTCCTATATTTTGGGGAAATGGTGCCCAACTCCCATTTATATGGTGGAAGGTGCCTGATTCCTATTTTCTAGAGAAGAAGACGTTTGATTCCTATTTATGTGGTGGAAGGCGCTCGATTTCCATACTACAAAGAAAAGGCGCCTAACTCTCGTTCACTGGTAGACCGATGCTTGATTCCTATTTTTACAAAGGAAATGGAGCCCGAATTCCATTTTTTGGAAGGACGACACCTAATTTCCTTGGGTTAAAAAAAAGGTTGTATATAAATTTTGAGAATATATATAGTTTGTTTTAAAGCACAACATCTGATTGCCAGTAAAAGATATTTGTTTCCTATTATTACAAGCACCTACATTCCGTGAATTAAAAGAAGGTGCCCAATTCTCATATAAGAAGGCACTTGATTTTTATTTTCATGGATGTTTGTACCTAGTATAAATGATCTTTAGCATTGGGAAGTGGCCCATGCCACATCAACAACTCATCCACGTGCATAAATTCAAAATCTCTCATGGATAAAATTATCTTAATTTTTCCATTAGATATTTATGCACGTTCCAAGGTCATCAATGATGTGTGTCATCCCACGAAGACATGTTTTTTCTAATTTTTTCTTGAATTTTTATAGAAAACCTCAAATAAATAAATTGCAGTAATCAAGAACCAGTCATATGGATAAAAAATTTCCGCATGAGAAATGCTCCATCATTCTTTTTTCCAATAACATGGTCATCATCAAACAACCAATACAAGTGCACCACTAGTGTCTACATATACACGTACGAAATATAATATAGGTGTGTACTTAATTTTTTTTGTATATATATCATTTTCATAGAAATATATTTTTATAAAATAATGCCAGCACAATCCCCATTAAATTGTCCATCCAACCATTTAGCCCCATTTGGCATTTTTTCCACATGTAAATATTTTGTTGGGAGAACACTCATGGTCATCATCCACTTAAAAATCTGACACACGCTTTACAAAATAACAAAGTTGTTGAATTTATAAAAAAAAAATTAGAAAGTGGAAAGAACAAAGAGATTTATCATGGGATAAATCCACAAATCATTTGTTGAAAAGGAATGAGTTGCCACAACCAAAAATAGGAGAAAGAAAAACAAAGCCTATTGAACAATCGTTGCTAAAAATAAAATTATAAACATCGGGTGTCACAAGAGTGTGCCTCTCTTTAAGCATGGGGGTTTCACGAGGACGTGCAACTCTTTTAAGCTTGGGGGGATGATGAGCATAAAAAATACTCATATTGTTGCATGGATTTTTAACATATTATAAGACATTATTATTATAGAATGTATATTTTATGAAAGTTTTTTATATATTTAATAGTAAATTACGTATACTATCTAATATTTGTTTTTAAGTTAATTATGTGCATATTTAGTGGTTTTTACAATATTTTAGCCTCTTTACGTCAAGGTCCCATTTGGACCTGGAACTTTCTATTTTATGGTGAAAAAAACAAAGGTAAAACATTTGCAACAAAATAGTAAAAAGTGCTAAATTTGATGCCCAAATCCTGTTCAGGTGCCCCATTTCCATTGGGCGCCTAATTACCATTAGGCGCATGATTCCCGTTAGGTTCCTACTTCCCGTTAGGCACATGATTCCCATTAGGTGCCTAATTTCCATTATGACACCTGATTCCCATTAGGCACCTAATTTCCATTAGGTGTCTGATTCCCATTATAGCACCTGATTCCCATTAGGTGCCTAATTCCCATTATGACACCTGATTCCCATTGACTTAAAACTACAACCTGACTCCCGTTGACATAAAATTACAATGCGACTCTTGTTGTCAGCAGAACAAAACAAGGATTTTAGCAATGAATGCGAAGGATATTTTAGCAATGGATGTGGATAAAGAATAAAGTCAAAGACCATATGTTATATATTTTCCAGCAAATACATAAATATCAATGTAAATAGATAAAGCATAATATTAAATGTATTCTATTCTAATAAAAATAGAATACGTTAAATCAGTTTAAATTAAATTTATTTGCTTTATCTCCTTATTTTTGTGTATTTGTTATAACCAGAAAATCAAAAATTTATTTGCTCTCAAATGTAATAGGGTATGGCCGCATATCTTATAAATATGCAGGCCACCCTTGATAAAAATAATTCTAATTTTTGAATCCTGGATGTCGGATTTGCTCTATAATTTTTTGAAGCTGCAATATATTCACTTGAGTGTTTTTATTAATCTCAAACTAGTGTTTGGTGAATGAATTGGTCGGTCAGAAGACTGTTGGATCTTGGACCCACTCTAAACAGTACTCCTCCCCCTTTTACCTTGCTTTCTATAATTAATTTATTTATTATTTTTTTATCTTTTCTGTAGATTATTTAATTCCTATAAATTTTCCTGTTTTCTATAATTTTCCAGCAAGTGTGTGTTTTACTTTTCATAGGTTTATTTTAAATCGTGTTTATTTTTAATTCATTATTAATTTTTTTGCACTTAATTCTATTAAGTTTGGATGAATTGAAAATACACAAAGAACACCTCCACCAAACCAATAGGCACAAAGGGACTCATTCCTTGCACTACAGGCATATACTATGCTCGATACTCATAAGTTTATGAGTTGTCCCGGGTTGAAAATTAAATGGAGGTAATTTCTTGAACTGTAGAAAACTAACCAATATTTTTCCCAAATAGCGTGCCTCTCTTTAGCTCTTGGTTCCTGCTTTACACCTCCAAAAAGCTATCCAAAACTCATATGAGTCTCCCTATAAATACCTTGAGGTGGTTTTCTTCAAGAACCTAACATTCTTCCCATGAGCTTCATTCAATCTAGCCACCTTTTGCTTATAATTTTCTCTTTAGAACATTGCCATTAATGAAATATTTTATGAGGAATACTAATGCATGGATTATTATTATTAATTTTCTTAAATGTTTTTCACACCCATAAAGCAATTTCCCTTAATGTTTTAACATTAGGAAAAAAATACAATAATTGAAGCATCCTTTTAATTTAATTTAATAATTCACTTTATTAGTTTCAATTACTAATATTAATTATTAGCATTGATCCTAATATTCACAATAATTAATGTTACAAACAATTAAACTTGAGTAGCTCTCATCCATAAATCTATGCATACCACACACACACATATATGTTATTCATACCAATAATATTATACATCATTGTTTTATCCTTAAGTAGGTGATCCCTTTTAATATAGTATATTGCTATTTCCAACCTATTAAGGAGACTCATTACACAAGCAACTTCCTAGCCCAATGGTGTGAAAATAAAATAAGCACAATGCAATGCATTCATATGATGGGTATTTAGTTACCTTGATTTATCTATGAGCAAGTCATTATCATCATTTCCCAAAATTTCTCTCAACTTAGGTGGTTATCCTCATTGATCCACCATAGAGAGCACCTAATCCCGCAACCACAAATGCATCAACAATACCATATTCCAAGAGTAGAATCAAAGTGTAAAGTGCAATTACCCAATCATATTGACATAATAAAATAAAGCTATGCATTAGACATCCACATCAATACATAATTCATTTTCAATAATAAAATCTACCAAGGAGAGTTTTTATAGTATATTCTAAAATATTTAAAATTTGTTTTGACCTAGTGCTTTTGTAAAAATATCTACAATTTGATTTTCAGTAGAAACATGCTTTAACCGAATATGCTGATTTTGAATATGATCCTTGATAAAATGACATTGAGCTTCAATATGTTTTTTCTTTCATGAATAATTTAATTTTTGATCAAATTAAGTACTACTTAACTATCACAATTTATCTATATAAGAATTTGTTGATGCCCATATCTGATAGTATATATTGTAACAATAGTGCTTCACAGACTGTATCTTTTGCTGCATGATATTTTGTTGTTGTAGATGAAAGTGCCAATGCATGCTATTTTTTATTGTACCATGAAATAGGTCCAAATCCAACATAGAACACATATCCTGATGTAGATTTTCTATCTACTATATATCCTACATAATCAAAATCTAAATATCCCTATAAACAGAATTTGCCATCATTCTTTTTATATGTTAGTCCATATTTTGTAGTTTTGTTAATATAATGTAGTATTCTTTTTTTAGGTTTCCAATGACTTTCTTTGGGTTCTTTCATAATTCTTGAAATATAATTCACAACAAATACTATATCAAGTCTAGTATATGTTAGAAATAGAAGACTATGAATTAATTGATGATAAAAAGTGGCTGAGACAATAGGAGTCTCATCATATCTGGATAATTGTAACCCTAGTTCCATAGGAGTATCTTTGGATTTACATGCTTGCATTATGTATTTTTAAAGTAATGTTTTTAAATTATTTGTTTATGTTATTATGATATTGTTCTAATTTTGATGAATTTCTAAGACAAGATAATAATGAAGAAGCCCTAAATTTGTCATCTCAAAATCCTTCTCTAGGTCTTTTTTAACTTTATTTATTAGAATTTTTGAGCTTTCTATAATTACTATATCATCAACATATACCACAAGTATTATTATGTCACCTCCAACCCTTTTTATATAGAGTTTTGGTTTTGACATTCTTTTAAAGTTGTGTTTTAATAAATTATTATTAATCTTTGTATATCATGCTCTTGGTGCTTGCTTTAGACCATATAAATATTTGTTCAATTTGCAAACTTTGTGTTCTTATCCTTTAATTAAAAATCCTTCTGTTTGTAATATATATACTTCTTCAAGATCACCATTAAGAAATATACTTTTTACATCCATATGATGTAATTTCCATCCATGATGTGCTTCCAAAGCATAAATTATTCAAATAGTAGTCATTCTTGTTGTTGGTGTAAAATTTTCTTCATAATACATTTCTTCTATTTGAGTATATCATTTTGCAATTAGTCAAGCTTTGTATTTTTCAAATAAATCATCTCCTTTATATCTGATCTTGTATATCCATTTACAACCGACTATTTTCTATTCTAGAGGTAAATAAACTAGATTTCAAGTTTTATTTTTTTTATCAATGTTTCATACTCTAATTCTATAGTTGCCTTCTATTTTGGATGATTTAATGCATTTAGTGTCATCCTAGGTTCTACTATAGAACTTATAAATCATTGATTCATTCTACTTAAACTACGAGTATGGGATCTAGTAGTAGTAAGATTTTGCATTTATTCTAGTTTTGAATCCTTAAGTAAATCTCTAAGCCATATTGGTTATTTTCTTTGTAGGATTGTAGTTTTCTCTATATTTTCATTTTGTTCATCCTGTATATCTGATTTTGAATCTTCGCTTGATAATTTTTCTTCTTGTTGGCAATTTGAGTTATTTTATGTTGTCATTAATGTCACATGAATCATTGATGTCATATGGATCACATTGAGTTTTGATGGGCAAATGATATTTTGGAAAGCATGGATAAATTCAGGGTTTTTGTGAAAACCAAGGCAGGAAAAATAAAAGGTTTTATTTAAAACCATGGATGGCAGATTTGAAATGGGTTTTTCTTAAAACCCAGGTTGGCCTTTCGTTTCATCGAAAAAGGTGCCCCGGTGATGGAGATATTTAATTTTAAATATTTAGTTTAAATTTTAATTATTTAAAATTTTAATTTTAATTTTAAAATTAAAATTAAAGTTAGCGCCGACGTCTAAAGAAAGAGGGAAAATCAATAATGCACCGACGTCATCGAAAATGAGGAGAAGACTATATAAAGGGGGATCCTAAGGTTCATTTGAAATTAATCCTTGCTCGTGTTAATCGTTGGCTAAGCATCCGAAGAGAGCTCGTGCAAAAATCATTTTGAAAAGGGAGACAACGAATAAATCCAAGGTTGGTCGAAAGCCCAAGACATTGTGGGTAGAGTGGCGCATTGGCAATTGGATTTTTGTTAAGGTGTGTGGCAGCACTTTACGTCAAGGTTCGAATCTCCTTGACTGCATTCGAAGGCATTGGAAGGAAAGCGCTCGAAGCGCTTTTGGTTTGCATGGAAGGGAGGAAGGACTTAAGGCACGTCGTGCCTTTTCCTTTCGAATGAGCGGCTAGCTCATGTGGCAACCTTAGCCATGGCTAAGGCGCTCGCGGTGTGTGCAAGTTGGGGGTTCGAATCCCCTTGAGGAGGTAATTACGTTTTGCTCTAATTAATTTCGTTGATGCCCTAGGATAGGAGTTATAAGGTGGTTAAGGAATAATTAAAGTTTTTAATTAAACTTTATTTTTATAAGGGTTGTGATTATTATTTCAGAGGTGGATGAGTTGTTGATTTATTTTGATATTCATGAAATTGAAAATTAAGATTTAGGAGAAATAAGGAGTTGTTATAAAATATTTTTGAGAGCCTTATTGATTATTATTTTTGATAAGGGTTTTTATTAAAAAGGACTTTGGTGGATGTGTTTATTAAGTTGGAGTAAAAAGGTGTAAATTGAGTTATGCTTATCTTGTGATTATTATTTGAAGTCCACTAACCCTTATTGAGATTGGAAAGGAAAGTTGTGTTTAGTGTGGCAGATTTTGTGGACAACTTCTTGGCATCAAAAAGGTATGGGCACATTCTCCTATTGATTGTTTATGGTGGTTGATTTCTGAAATATCATTGGAGTGAAAAGGATTGATTGTGGTTTCCTTTTCGAAAGTGGTTGGTTGAATGCTTCAAGGTTTTCTAGTTTGAGAGTTGTGTTTAAACCTTGTTTTATAAGCATAGTTGTTGAAGCCCATTGGTTGTGAAAGAACTTGAAAAGAACATGAGTATCATTGTTATGTGAGATTTATGGTTGAGCATTGTTGGAAACATTTGAGTTGGTTGATACATGCTTGGACTAGGGTTTTTGTGAGAAAGAGTAGTCCCTTGTGGTGATTGGTTGAGTTGAGTTGATTGAGCCTAGTCAAGTGATTGTGTGAGGTGATTGGTCAAGTTCCATGAAACAAACTATTCCATAATTCTGATTTGAGTTGAGATTGAGATTAGAACATATTGAGTCTCTAACAATTCTCTTTATGCTTCTATGAGTTGACTTGAGTTGAGTTGAGATTGATTTGAGTTGAGTTGAGTTGAGATTGAGCTTAGAACATATTGAGTCTCTAACAATTCTCTTTATGCTTCTATGAGTTGATTTGAGTTGAGTTGAGTTGAGATCATTGTGGATCATTGTTGTCATCCATTGAAGAGTACATTGCCATTCATTGTTGAGTTCATATTTGAGCTTTGCCTTGATAGATTTGTGGATGAGATTTGAGTGCTACTTGAGCATGATTGATTGAGCCTTTGAGAAGGCCTTTGTGGATAGTTTTGGGACACACTTTGTGGACAGTTTTGGGACAACTTTGTGGATAGTTTTGGGATAGCTTTGTGGACAATTTTGGACAGCTTTATGGACAGATTTGAGCAAGTTCTTGGTGAGCTTGCTAGAGCAGATTTGGGCAAGTTCTTGGTGAGCTTGCTAGAGCATATTTGGACAAGTTCTTGGTGAGCTTGTTAGAGCATATTTGGGCAAGTTCTTGGTGAGCTTGCTAGAGCAGATTTGGACAAGTTCTTGGTGAGCTTGCTAGAGATTTGGACAAGTTTTATGTGAGCTTGTTATTAGTTTGGACAAGTTCTTGTGAGCTTGTTATTCAAGTTTGGACAAGTTCTATGTGAGCTTGTTATTCAGATTTGGACAAGTTCTATGTGAACTTGTTATTTCAAGTTTTGGACAAGTTCTATGTGAGCTTGTTATTTCAGATTTGGACAAGTTCTGTGTGAACTTGTTATTGCCTAGCTTTGAGAAGATCAAAGAAATCATTGTATTGGATAAGGATCCTTATTTCTATGTGAAATATTATAAGGAGATTATCTGGTGGAGTACCCCACATTGGGGGAACCACGTTAAATCTTGTGTCTCAATTATGTGTGGTGACTTGTGCTCTTGCTTACTACTGCTATCTGAGTTATTAATGCACACTACTATATTTGGTTATTGCAATTAAGGACATTAATTGATATTGATTTGGAAAGAAAGTAAAAAGTGGTCTTATACTATTCACCCCCCTCTCAGTATAAGCTTGTGTTCTTCAATTGGTATCAGAGCGGGTTCCTTCAGAAAAGCTAACAACTTGAGGGTAGATTCTACAAGAACACAGATGGCTTCACAGAATGGATCATCTACAAATAAGGCTCCATTGTTTGATGGTAACAATTATGCTTTCTAGAGCATGAGGATGAAGAACTACTTGATATCACAAGGATATGAGGTATGGAAAATGGTTGAAAAAGAGTATAGGGTTGAAGGTGATCCCGAGGCAGATAAGACTATCAAGAAATTGGTTGAGATCAATGCAAGAGCAATGAATTGTATTTTGAGTGGGCTTCGTGAGATAGATTTTGCAAAGGTCATGGTATGTAATTCAGCTAATGAGATGTGGACCAAGTTGTGGAATACTTATGAAGGAGATTCCAAGGTAAAGTTGGCAAAACTACAAACTCATAGAAAAATATTTGAGGAATTGAAAATGGAAGATTTCGAAGATATTGCAAAGTTTTTACTTCATGTTGATGAGATTACTAACACCATGAGAGGCCTAGGTTTTGAGATGAAAGAATCAGAAGTTACTCAAAAGGTTTTGAGATCACTTCCCATGAAATATGATTCTAAGGTTTCAACAATAGAAGAGACAATGGATATCAACAAGCTAACAATGGAAGAATTGCAAGGTACTCTCACAACTTATGAGATGAGGGTAAGTAAGCATCAAGTTCCAATAAAAGAGATTGCATTCAAGGCTTCAGAGAAAGAGAAAGGGAAAGTTTTAGAAACAAGTAGAGGTTCAGATAATGATGAGGAAGCTAACTTCATCAAAAGGAATAAGGACTCAAAGAATTTTAGGGATATAAGGAAAGTCAGATGCTACAAGTGTGGTGATCTTGGTCACTATGCATACAAGTGTCCACATGAAGAAAATAGTGATGATGAAAAATAGGGTCAAAGAAGAAAAGAATATGGAAAGCATAAGCATGACAAAGATGACAGATACAAGCAAAATAGGTATGAGAAGAAGAAAATTTTTCGTAAGGCAAAGAAATCTTACTACATTGTAGAAGCAAGTGATAGCTCAGATCATAGTGATAGAGACAAATCAGATGATGAAAAGGAAGAACATCTATTCCTAGGAATAGAAGGTGAAAGAGAGCAGTGCTTTGTGTGTGGTCAAAGAGATCACAGATCAGGATATTGCAATGGTTTCAGTGATAGTGAAGATGAGATGACACATCAAGGAAACAAGCATGGTCAAAGAAATCTTGAGAGTTTGTTTGCTATAGAAGATTATAATGGTCTCAATGATAGTGAAAACAAAGAAGTCTCACTTTTGGTTATAGAAAAGGAAGAGGATGAGCTAAGTAAACAAAAATCAGAAATCAAAAGGCTAAAAGAAGAATACAAGAATCTTGAAAACAAGATTCGAACAGATGTCAAAATCAGAGAAGAACTACTTCAAACAATCAGTAATCTCAGAGAAGAGCTTCAAAATGCAAAAAGGATAGAAGAAAGGATGAATGAAGAACTAAGGGTAACCATGAAAAGACATGATACATTAGATGAAAAGGTTCAAAAAGGAGTGGAAACTTATTTTAAGGTTGTATCTTACTTCCAAGAAAAATCACACTCAAAAGGAAAGGAAGTTCTAAAAGATGAAAGCAAGGAAGCACCTAAGATTTGTGAGGAAAGTTCCAAAGTTCATATGGCTCCAAATATTCAGTTTGATTCTTGTTTTGAGATAGGTGAATCAAGTTCAAAAGGAAAATAAATTCTTGAAGAGGAAAGCAAGGAAGAAACTAAGGAAGAGGTTTTAGATGCTACAAAGAAGGTTCAAGGATGCAATGCACAAGTTGAAAATGATCATAAGGATAATGGTCAAGAAAGGTATGAAGAACCAAGGCATGAACAAAGGGCTTTTCAAGGACATTGTTTTTCTTGTAATGGATTTGGACACAGGGCTATACATTGCAGGGTCTATGGATCAAAGAAGTTTGATTTTGCTAGAAGAAACTTCAAAGGAAGAAGGTATGGTTTTTAGGGGCATTGCTTCTCATGTAACAAGATTGGTCATAGAGATTTTTAGTGCAAAGGAAATGAGCAACATGGTTTTGGTTTTAGAGCTTCACAATTCAGAAGTCATGGTCATAATGGTCATGAAAATAGAGCTTCACAATACAGGGTTCAGGAAAGGAATGGATATGGAAATTATTTTAAGAATGAATTCAGGACATGGGCACCATCCAAAGGCTACAATATCAAGTGTTTTAATTGCAATAACTTTGGGCATATTGCAAAATGGTGTAGGACTCAATTCCAAATAGGTTCAAGGCAAGAAGGTCAAACAGGTTCAAGGCAAGAAGGTCAAACAGGTTCTAGACAAGAAGATCAAGTAATTCATCAAGAGAAGGATATCAGAAAAACATGGAAGGAAGTTGATAGAGGAAAGAAACAATGTGATATGGGAGTAAAAGTACTCCCACCCCAAAATTAATCACCTCAAGAGAGAAGGTGGTGAGGGGGCTAAGTTTAAGAGTCATATATTTTAGCCCCATAGGTGTCCCTTTTGCCATTGATGTCAAAGGGGGAGAGATTTGAGTAAGGGGGAGAGCATTGAGTTAGGGGGAGCAGCCTCCAAAGAGAGCATTGAGTTAGGGGGAGCAGCCTCCATAGAGATTATTGAGTCAGGGGGAGCAACTTTGATTCTCGAGAGATGGTTTTTGTAGTGATTGTGGTTTTTGCTTTAGAGGTGTTGCCATCAATGACAAAGGGGGATATTGTTGGAAATTTGAGTTATTTTATGTTGTCATTGATGTCACATGAATCATTGATGTCATATGGATCACATTGAGTTTTGATGGGCAAATGATATTTTGGAAAGCATGGATAAATTTAGGGTTTTTGTGAAAACCAAGGCAGGAAAAATAAAAGGTTTTATTTAAAACCATGGATGGCAGATTTGAAATGGGTTTTTCTTAAAACCTAGGTTGGCCTTTCGTTTCATCAAAAAAGGTGCCCCGATGATGGAGATATTTAATTTTAAATATTTAGTTTAAATTTTAATTATTTAAAATTTAAATTTAAATTTTAAAATTAAAATTAAAGTTAGCGCCGACGTCTAAAGAAAGAGGGAAAATCAATAATGCATCGACGTCATCAAAAATGAGGAGAAGACTATATAAAGGGGGATCCTAAGGTTCATTTGAAATTAATCCTTGCTCGTGTTAATCGTTGGCTAAGCATCCGAAGAGAGCTCGTGCGAAAATCATTTTGAAAAGGGAGACAACGAATAAATCCAAGGTTGGTCGAAAGCCCAAGACATTGTGGGCAGAGTGGCGCATTGGCAATTGGATTTTTGTTAAGGTGTGTGGCAGCGCTTTACGTCAAGGTTCGAATCTCCTTGACTGCATTCGAAGGCATTGGAAGGAAAGCGCTCGAAGCGCTTTTGGTTTGCATGGAAGGGAGGAAGGACTTAAGGCACGTCATGCCTTTTCCTTTCGAACGAGCGGCTAGCTCATGTGGCAACCTTAGCCATGGCTAAGGCGCTCATGGTGTGTGCAAGTTGGGGGTTCGAATCCCCTTGAGGAGGTAATTACGTTTTGCTCTAATTAATTTCGTTGATGCCCTAGGATAGGAGTTATAAGGTGGTTAAGGAATAATTAAAGTTTTTAATTAAACTTTATTTTTATAAGGGTTGTGATTATTATTTCAGAGGTGGATGAGTTGTTGATTTATTTTGATATTCATGAAATTGAAAATTAAGATTTAGGAGAAATAAGGAGTTGTTATAAAATATTTTTGAGAGCCTTATTGATTATTATTTTTGATAAGGGTTTTTATTAAAAAGGACTTTGGTGGATGTGTTTATTAAGTTGGAGTAAAAAGGTGTAAATTGAGTTATGCTTATCTTGTGATTATTATTTGAAGTCCACTAACCCTTATTGAGATTGGAAAGGAAAGTTGTGTTTAGTGTGGCAGATTTTGTGGACAACTTCTTGGCATCAAAAAGGTATGGGCACATTCTCCTATTGATTGTTTATGGTGGTTGATTTCTGAAATATCATTGGAGTGAAAAGGATTGATTGTGGTTTCCTTTTCGAAAGTGGTTGGTTGAATGCTTCAAGGTTTTCTGGTTTGAGAGTTGTGTTTAAACCTTGTTTTATAAGCATAGTTGTTGAAGCCCATTGGTTGTGAAAGAACTTGAAAAGAACATGAGTATCATTGTTATGTGAGATTTGTGGTTGAGCATTGTTGGAAACATTTGAGTTGGTTGATACATGCTTGGACTAGGGTTTTTGTGAGAAAGAGTAGTCCCTTGTGGTGATTGGTTGAGTTGAGTTGATTGAGCCTAGTCAAGTGATTGTGTGAGGTGATTGGTCAAGTTCCATGAAACAAACTATTCCATAATTCTGATTTGAGTTGAGATTGAGATTAGAACATATTGAGTCTCTAACAATTCTCTTTATGCTTCTATGAGTTGACTTGAGTTGAGTTGAGATTGATTTGAGTTGAGTTGAGTTGAGATTGAGCTTAGAACATATTGAGTCTCTAACAATTCTCTTTATGCTTCTATGAGTTGATTTGAGTTGAGTTGAGTTGAGATCATTGTGGATCATTGTTGTCATCCATTGAAGAGTACATTGCCATTCATTGTTGAGTTCATATTTGAGCTTTGCCTTGATAGATTTGTGGATGAGATTTGAGTGCTACTTGAGCATGATTGATTGAGCCTTTGAGAAGGCCTTTGTGGATAGTTTTGGACAGCCTTTGTGGTATTGAACTTTGTGGACATTTTGGGACAGCTTTGTGGACAGTTTTGGGACAACTTTGTGGACAGTTTTGGGACAACTTTGTGGACAATTTTGGGATAGATTTGTGGACAGATTTGAGCAAGTTCTTGGTGAGCTTGCTAGAGCATATTTGGGCAAGTTCTTGGTGAGCTTGCTAGAGCAGATTTGGACAAGTTCTTGGTGAGCTTGTTAGAGCATATTTGGGCAAGTTCTTGGTGAGCTTGCTAGAGAATATTTGGACAAGTTCTTGGTGAGCTTGTTAGAGCAGATTTGGACAAGTTCTGTGTGAGCTTGTTATTCAATTTTGGACAAGTTTTGTGTGAGCTTGTTATTCAATTTTGGACAAGTTCTGTGTGAGCTTGTTATTCAGATTTGGACAAGTTCTATGTGAACTTGTTATTCAGTTTTGGACAAGTTCTATGTGAGCTTGTTATTCAGATTTGGACAAGTTTTGTGTGAACTTGTTATTGCCTAGCTTTGAGCAGATCAAAGAAATCATTGTATTGGATAAGGATCCTTATTTCTGTGTGAAATATTATAAGGAGATTATCTGGTGGAGTACCCCACATTGGGGGAACCACGTTAAATCTTGTGTCTCAATTGTGTGTGGTGACTTGTGCTCTTGCTTACTACTGCTATCTCGAGTTATTAATGCACACTGCTATATTTGGTTATTGCAATTAAGGACATTAATTGATATTGATTTGGAAAGAAAGTAAAAAGTGGTCTTATACTGTTCACCCCCCCTCTCAGTATAAGCTTGTGTTCTTCACTTCTAAAAAACTTAGAATAGCTTTTGAATTAGCTTTTTGTTCTTTAATAACATTTTTTATTCCTTCATCAAATACTACATATCTACTTATGTAGATTTTCTTTGTTATTGGATCAATTATTTTGTATCCTATTGACTCAAAATCAAAATCGATAAATATTATGCACATAGTTTTCTCATCTAGTTTAGTTCATTTTTGCTTTGGTATATGCATATATGCTTTACAACCAAAAATTTTGAACCACTCTACTATAGGTTTTTATCCTGTCCACACTTCTTTTAGAATGACATTTTTCAATATTCTCACAGGTGATCTATTTTGTAAATATATAGTTTTTTTAACTGCTTCTACCCAATATTGATGATCGAGATGTGTTTCTTTTAACATACTACGAACCATTTGATCTATTTATTCTTTCTATGATACCATTTTGCTGTGGTAAATATGTTGTAGTAAGTTGTCTTTTTATACCATAGGCTTCTAGAAAGAAATTACATTCTTTTGATAAGAATTATTCTCCTCTATCAGATCAAATATTTTTTATTGTTTCACCTGTTTTATTTTCTACTAGCAATTTGAATTGTTTGAAACAACCGAATACCTCAAACTTAAATTTCATAAAATACACCCACATTTTTTTGGAATAACTATCCTCCAATACTAGTGACATTCATTGGACCACATAGATCAGTATATACTAATTCCAATGGTTCTTGAGTTCTATGTTGGTTGAGTTCAAAAGAAATTCTATGTTTTTTTCCTACTAGACATTATAGACATATAGTAGGTTCCCAAGAAATTTTAGGCAATTCATTAACCATTTGGTATTTACTCATTTTATTTATTAAATATGCACTTATATGTCCTAGTATTTTGTGTCAAATTTCTCTAAATTATCCTTATATGAACCTGTAGCTATAACGTTTCCTTATTTTAAAGATATATCCTTTTATCTTTAATATTTTTTAATTCAATTGTGAGATTCTGATCCATAAGTTGAGATACTGAAAGAAGATTAGTAGTCAATTCATGTACATATAGTACATATCTAATTATTCTTGTTCCATTTGATAGATCAATTAAGATATTTCCAACTCTTTTAACCTCATAAGTCATACTATCTACTATAACAACTAGTTTTTCATATTTTTCTTGAAGAGTATTAAACCAATGTTTATTTCTTGTCATATGCCTACTTGCTCTAGAGTCAATGTACCAATAATCCATAAGGATTTCTTTATATCTTCTAAATAAAAAATAAGTTTTGCAAATTTGATTTTTTTAAGTTAAAAACCTTATAACTCCCTAGTTTAGAAATAATATCAATATGAAATTTGCAATTTTTTCTAACCTTTGTTGTAGAAAACCTTTTAGCTCCAAAATTGAATTTGCAAAATTTTAAAAACTTTGAATAAAGATTTAAATTTCATTTTTTCTAAAAAATAACCTTATGTATCCTATTAAATTTTCCAAAACATTAAAGAATACCTTATAACTCCTAAGATTTTAATTTATTCTTCAATAACCCTTCAACTCATAAAATGCATTATGACTCTTAAAAATACATAAAGGTAATATTAAACCTTACCTTTATCTCCACCTTAGTTGACACCTCTTTAAATATCCTTTGATGGATTGACTAAAACTTACACTTTAATATTTTGACTCCTCTTTAGATGGTTTGATTAACGTGCTCATGAAGTGCTTAATCCTAATATCATCTCCAATGTTCACTTACAAGATGTTCTCTTTGTATAATAATTGGTTATTTAATCACTTCTAGATTAGGCACAAAACATTACAAAATACCCTAGGTATTATGAAATTTTATGTTACTCGATAGGTGTAAGCACTTGACTCTCTTTAGCTTTCATTGATATACTTTAGCTTGCTCTTCTCTTAACCATTCTAGGTTCTGTTGTGCCCTAGCTTCTTCTCTTTTGTCCTTAGATACTCTAGCTTCTCAATCGCTTAAGCTTCCACCATATCCCCTCTTCTCCTTAGCCACTTGAGTTTCTACTATGCTCTAGCTTCTCCTTAATTGCTTTAGCTTCTACTATGCCTTGGTTTCTCCTCAATTGCTTGAGTTCAATAGAATAAAACCTTGTTTTTAAACCTTTGTGAGCTTATTTCCTTACTACGTTAACCTTTTTATCTCATCCATGCTCATATAAATAGTTCATATTTCATCTTAGGTCATTCACCAATGTTCTAATCTTTGGCTTGTGTTGTATCACTAGCTAGTGCTCAGAACACTTGCTAGTATTTTGATCTTGGATAGGAGCTCTATCAACTCTTTAATACGTAGTCTGGATGTTGATGGATAGACTGCTTTTAATATTTTCTGATGAGAGGATTTTTATGCATACGTTGCTTTGTATTGTGCAAGTCAAATGATTAATTGTGCACTTTTTGCATCTCTTTTTTTGTGTTGAATAGCTCTTTACATAGAATTTTTTCTTTTCTTTTGAAGTTTTTTGAATGGCCTTTTCCTTATTTTTAATATAGCCATATGGCTATTCTTATTTCTACTCTCTACAATATTATAATATATAGCCTTTCTTTACCTTCTTGGCTTCTTGAGACAAATATTTGTTAAATTCTCTATGTTTCTATAACGCTTCTTTCTTTTTTATATAAGAGCCTCTTTCTTTATATTGACCTCTTGGTCCTATGTCAAGGTCAACATTTGAATCTTCCTAATGGCTTGTAGCTCTCAATAATTGTAGATTCTAATACAATGCTTGAAGCTATATAAAATAAGCTATGTATGTTTCTTTAACCTTCTTCAAGACTGATATATGTAAGATTGAAAAAATCTATCTTCTTTCTTTCTGATACTATGGATTTGTTCTATCTTTCTTAGGAATCTTTGAACACTTCTCAATCTACTACAACTATTTAATTCTACTCATAATTGCACTCTAATGTTTTTCTTCTTTTCTCGGCTTTCTTATCTCTACACTTAGAAGCTAAAACTCATCTCTATATTCTGTAGGAAGCTTATCATACTTCTACAACTTAATCTCTACTGCAACTCTATTAGGAAATCAATAATATCTTAGGTGACACCTAAGAACACAATATGATTCTCCTTCTTACTAGAGAATATAATATCAATGTCAATATGGCTCTTTCCTGAATGAACAACTTTCTTCTGAGTTGGTTTTACCTCTATCAATAATTATTCTCATGTTTAGAGAATATCAATATCAGGATGGCTCTATCCTTGAATGATCAACTTCCCCCTCTATGTTGGTTTACCTTAAATTTAGCTGAGTCCTAGTCTTTATTGATTTTCCTTCAACCTAGTGGAAAGACCCTAATCTCTTCTACTCAATATGATCTTTAGAATAGAGTCCAAGTATCATTACCTTCAAAGTGGATAAACCCTTAATCAATCTTATAAAATATGGACAAAGTCAATTTATAATAGTGGCTAAAATGAACTCTATCATTCTATACAATGTCCAATGGTAGCTCTAATACCATTGATATATTTTTAAGCATTATATTACCACAAAATATCACAGATTAACTTAAAAATATCACATAGGTACCAAATACAAAATAGCCAAAATAAAAATCAAGATAAAACTAAATACTCACAATAAACAATATCACTTTCTTCTTTCTTGAAAACATCAGTAAAGAGAGATATACAAAATATGGAGCTTTGTCTCCACGATATAGTTTTATAGGATGACTTTTCATATTCTTTATTTTCACTTCCTTTTGATATTTGAAATCTTAACTTACAACTTAATAGAATACTTTTAGCCTTCTTTCATGATACATGCACATATCCCTGATTGATCAAATAATGTAATATCATATAATAGTCACTCTTGGTGTAAAAGCATAAACAAAAAATAGTAGAAGATGCACCCTAATATTATCTTGCTAATTAAAGAGAAATTATAAATCTCCTTAATGTAGGCTTCATTAAGTCTATAGATTATTTCAATTGGATTTCCAATATTGTTCTAATTGCTAATAAAATTGAAAGCATTATATTATGAATATATTTTTTGGACATCTACAAGATATGTATGAAAGATGTCTTCTCCATTTCTAATATCAACATGATTTTTTATTTCATAGTGATATGTCAAATTCTATCCTTAATGGATGTGTTCTTAAGATATATTAAATCAAGATAGCTCCTAAGGATCAACCCAAAAAATCTTTCACCACCCTATGGAGAACCTTCTACTATCAAGTTATGCCCTTCAGGCTGAAAAACATAAGGTCTACCTAATAATGAGCCATGGCCTATATTTTATATGATATGATGAATGATATCATGGAATATTATGTAGATGTCCCTCTTGGTCAATCCCTTAAATGTGAGCATGTTTGAGACCTTAGATGGATTTTTTAGAGACCGAGTATAAGGTACAACTAAAGCCTTAAAAATTCATATTTGGAGTAACAATAAGGAATATTTTAGAATTTATTATACCATGGAGGGGCATCAAATTCGATCCTAACAAAAAAATTGACTATTATTGATATACCACCACCTCAAATGTTAACCCAAATTTATAGCCTATAGGGTAAAATCCAATCTATTAGGAGGTTCTTTTTCTAGCCTGTTGATAAGTATTATCCTTTCATCTAACTATTGAAATAGGATGTAATTTTCAAATGGGATGATAAATGCAAATCCATATTTTATGCCATAAAATGCTATCTCATGTTAACTCTAGTTCTTGTACCACATAACCCTCATAAGCCTTTGTTGTTTATATTGTTGAAACCAAATATAACATAGGGGATATGTTGGCACAATATGATGACCAACTAGAGAAATGGATATATTCTATATTAGCCAAATCTAAGTCAATTATGAGGCCAAATACACACCCTTACAAAAACTCTATTTATTTGTAGTATTTACATCATAGAAGCTTAGACACTATATGCTTAACCATAAAATTTTTGTCATTGAAAGGGTAGATCCATTGTGATACCTCATGTCCAAGATTAATCTATAGAGAAGAATTGATAATTGGCTATTGCACTTAATAAATTTTATTTAGAGTTTATTAGCCAAAAGTATTTGAAATATCAAGTGATTACTGATCAATTAGCAACTACATCTTTAGAAGTAAGCCAAAACTTAGTGGTGGATTTTCCTGATGATTCTATCTTTAACATCGACCTTGAAGAAGATCATAAAGACTCTTGTAGTTTGTACTTAAATGATGAAAGGTGCATCAAATAAGCAACAATAGGAGTCATTCTAGTCACTCCTTAAAAAATAACTAA
The DNA here is from genome assembly GCA_028583015.1 of Wollemia nobilis. Taxonomy (NCBI): domain Eukaryota; kingdom Viridiplantae; phylum Streptophyta; class Pinopsida; order Araucariales; family Araucariaceae; genus Wollemia; species Wollemia nobilis. Next base: position 22,378,793 of record JAQPPZ010000521.1, read on the forward strand.
TCCCTCTATCTTTAATTTAAGATTATTTTGTACCAACAACATAGCATAGTATGCTCTTATTCTAGGACTCCATGTTACTAAGACCCTTAATGTTAGAATCCTTGCTATCTTTGGAGACTCTCAGTTGATTGCCAACCAGAATATATTGTATATCAAACTAATGATGATTAATTCAAGATATACAAATATGTTGTCAACAAATTTATAGCTACTTTTTATAATATAATCATTGATGTCATCCCTAGGTCTAAAAACTATCATGTCATAATTAAACAAGTTAGATATACCATAACTTTGGAATCCATCTAAAACTCCTTGGAATTTATTTCTTTTGAAACAACCCCATCCCCTAGTCCTTGGTACAAGGAAATCTATGATTAACTCAAAAACGGTACTTTGTATGATAGTTTAAATCATAATGAGTGCAAGAACCTTAAGCAAAGAGCTTGTAAGCATACAATTATTAGTAATATACTATACCATCGTACTCTTGATGGTATTATTATTAGGTATTTATACCAATATGAAGTCCAAAAATCTATCCAAGAAGACCATGATGGATCTTTTGGAGGGCACTTTAGTGGTGTCACCATTTATAAGGAACTCCTTAGTATGGGTTACTATTGCCCATCCATGTAGAGATATTTTTATGACTATGTTAAAATATGTGATAAGTTTCAAAAACATGACAAAATTATCCATGCCCCTTCCCAATCCCTATAATCCATCACCTCACCTTCGTATTTCTCCATTTGTAGATTGAAAATCACCAAAAAGATAAATCCTATGTCTTTTGATGGACACAAATTTATCATAATTTCCATTGAGTACTTTACCAAATGGGTAAAATCTATGCCTCTAGCCTTGATATCTAAAGTGCAAGTCTTCAAATTCATCTAGAATAAAATAATTTATCATTATGCCATCCCATAATCATTTCATACAATAGTGCATATTTTAAAAATAGGGATGTGCAAAATATAGTATAAAACTCAAATGGTATATGCCCTATTACCCTCAAGGTAATAACCAAGTTGAAGCATTTGATAAAATATTTTTTGAACTCCTTAAGAAGCTAGTCAATAAAATTGGAAGATATTGACATATCTAGTTGTACCCATTCCATTGGGTATATTGTAACAGTGTTAGAACCTCCACTAGTGTGACGCCTTATGATTTGATATATGGTACTAAAACAATATTCCTCTTTGATCTTGAAGTCCTTTCCTATTGGACTAAAATCTACCATTACTATGGAAAGGCATTGCACTCATTGATTTTAGCCAGAGTATAGAAATTGGATGAAACAAGATTGCTCCATGTTTCAACCTTTAAAGAAGGTCAACTCCTTTGTGATAATTATTTTGAGACAAGGGATAGGAAAAAGAGTGAGGGTTAGGAAGGATTGAGGGTAAGATAAATGGTTTGAAATATAGAAGGGGTATAGTGTAACAACATCGGATCTTATAGAGTAATCCATTATCTAGCCAATTGCATGACACTGAATAGATCATCCATTATCAAGTATGGTTGTAGGTTAATTCAGCTCATTACATTCATTTTAATCATTCTAAGGATTCTAGCAATTAGTAATCTAATAGGTAACTAATTCACTTTAAAAAAATAAAATAACTATTGAAAGTAACAAAAATGACTTAAAATAAATGTACAACGATTCTAATCATTCCAAGGACTTTAATTGTTATCAATCTAATAGGTAATCCAAATAGAAAAAATATTTAACAGAATACACTAACAATTAAGTGTAATAGAAACAACTTAGATACAAATATACACATAAAACTTGCAAACACACAATAATGGAGTCCAAAAAACTATCACTTCATTGATCATCAATAATTACAATGCAATACGAAGAAAGGACTATAGATCCAACCCCTATAATGAGGTTTTTTCTCATATTTTATAAGTTGCTTATTGAATATTGCAGCATAAGATTTTCATTTAGTTAGAAAAACTGTTATAGACAACTACGAAGAATGTTCTAGAAACAAACATGGTAGACCTAGATCATATTCTGTACAATAATTTGAATTTGGTTTGTTGATCTACAATGACTTATGCAAGTGGCTATATTATTAGAGCTTGAATGGAATTAGTTATCATGCACCATGGTACTTGTAGGTCTAAAAATGACCTCCAATTGAAATCTACCTAAAATTGGGTGCTTTGTTTACCTTCAAAGCTCTTTTGGAATGAAATAATGGTTTCAGGCAGTTCCAACCTTGGGCATATTTTCTTTTATGTTATTTTCTCCATATGAATGATATCAGGGTCAAGCTTGGAAAAGGTGATGTCATTGGCTTGTGCAATGCGATTTGAGCACTTTGAATTTATTTGTTCCAATTTTGATCTTAGGTACTTTTGCCTTCTTTGGCTTTTGATGCAGTGTTGGGCTCAATTTTTCTCTTGCTAATATCATCACCAAAGGTAGCATGGTATAGAGCATCTTGATTTTGGGTAGTCTTCAAAGTTTGACTTATAGTATATTGGGTCATTTATCTCTTTAGTTGATATTACCACTTCAAGGGGTATAATTTTATAGATGTCATGACCTCTTGTCTATCATAACTTTGAACATTCATGGGTCTCATGAGGTTAGATTCTACTTTCTATTCAATATCCCAATATCATATGGTCATGGTTTTGTACTATAAGCTTTTGTACATTCCCATGAGGATGGATCTTCATGCTAATGTGTTTGCTAATGTAGTCCCAAACTTGAGAATTATAAAGCCCATGATATCTTGACTATTTTACAATACTTAGTCAAATTTATGGCTCGAAAAATATTCCTCCTTTGTTTTTTAAATATGGTCAAAATTTTGACCCACATGTTTGGTGCCTCCCAGGGGATTTTTGCTCGTGAGAATTGAGAACTTAGATAACCTTTATTCTTAATCATGCAATTATGAAGAAAAGGATTAAAAAATAACTAGAAGATAAATTGATAAAGGGGAGGAAGAGGGAAAGGGAAATACATCCAATATTATTTACAAGGGAAGACATAGTTGTGGATATTAGAAATTGGAAATAAGAGATGATAATGAGATATATGCATAAAAAGGAGGTAAATCTATGGTTTAGAGAGGAATAACTGAAGCAAATGAGGGGGACTTGACACAATATACTAGTATTTTTTGGAAAAAGTAGAAACTAAGGAAGATAAGAATACAAAATTAACGAAGCAATATACAAGCGAATATAAGAAGCAAAATATATGATAAAGAGAAAAATGGAAGAAAATAAAGAAAAGAGAGTTAAATGATGCAAGGGGATAGTTGGATTATAGGACACCCCAAAAAAATTGTACCTCCATGAGCATACTCCATTATATCTAAAATTTGTTTCAAATACAGGCAAGGTGCCTTAGGCAGATATTCTAGGCACTTGTAGGCCATAATTCACCATTCTTGTGCCCTTTTCTCTTTTTCATGTAGTTGAGTAGGAACCTTATCTGTCTATCACTCACAACAACATGAGGCTTCACTTTGATGTTTGGATCCATAGCCAAATTGAAGAGAAATTATTTTGATTTTAGAGGTGTGCCAAGTTTTATATAGAAAAAATATTTAGGTAATAGCTTTGCCAACTAGCTTTCCATTATGATTGCATAAACATGGTTATGACTGGTTACTTTTTTCAAAAAACCTGATCTTGCATGATTTATTTGTTTACATGTTTTATTTAAAATTTCAAATCTAGCTAAGATTTTTGCATGTCAAAAAGAGTATTTGATGGTGTGTACCTTGCATCATCTTGTTAGCTCCACTTATGTCATGTCAAGAATCTGAGTACCTTTTTGACCACCTACCTAGTTTTCCTTGTATTGTCTAGTGGGCTATGGATTCAAGGAGAATGACAATGAAGGAAAATGGTAAATTACACTATAAGAGATATGGATAAAATGTGTGGAGTGATGACTATGGTATCTACATGTGTGAGTTGTGCAAGCTTACTCGACTTATTCCTTTCTCTATGCTCTAGTATGTTTCTTAGGTTGATCAAGTTCAAAGGCCATTCATTGTACTAGCCTTGATGTATGTTTCTTAACACCTTATTATATGTATAGAATTATGTTAGAAAAAAAATAATTTATTGGGCTAATTGCCTATTTTGCACAAGCTATAGTTAGATTTTTTATTTACTTGTTGATTATTTACACAAAAATATGGCATGCTCGTCCATGCCTGGCTAGAGTGATCCTTCTCAACTTATCCTATGAATCTACAATGTTCTAACCAAATGATACCAAACTTGATACTCTTCTTAATGATTTTGTGGGACTCACAATTGTCTTCAAATATTTCTAGAACCCAATGTGATTTTGCTTGATTCTCAAGGATTCATGATTCTAGAATTATGTAGTGGTCACAATTAGTTGAATTGGATTAATCTCCATCTTGTTGAGTGACAACCTTCCAAAATTCTCTTGTAGAGTGTCCATAAGTGTATTCATCATCAAGTTGCTTTCTATTTGATTTAGCTTTCCTTATGTATATCCTCTTCTTACAAATTTTTTTTGATCAAACAACCATAAGTGTTGAAGTTTAAAATCCTCTATATTTCAGGGAGAAAAATGACTAATTACCGAATCTGACTATTCTTTTTTAAAAAACATTATGAGGCTCATGATCATAGCATCAAGGCTCTAACCATGTTTGTTCTAATTTTTCTCTCAGCTACTCACTTATATATATCTTTACATCTCAGGAACCTTTCATTAGTTGAGTTGTTTCTAGCTCTTCATATTATTCAATATATAAAGGATGCAAACCATGATTAAGCATCTTGACTATCTTCCTGATATAGGGTATCATCATGTACCCTTGGTCATGGCTCAAACATCATACAATTTGTTCCCATACCCTTGGTCATGGCTCAAACATCATACAATTTGTTCCCAAAAATATTTGGATAAGCACATACTAAATAGAGGAGGTACATCAATAATTATTATATCTTGTATTACCACAAGATCTTGGTATCCATTTATTATCATCAAAAAATCTTTTAAGATACTAACTATTCTTATGGATTTTACCTTAAATTAAAACTATTCAAATTTAATTGGACTGATTTTTAGTTTCAATATTTTGCAAACTTCTAGTGGCATAACTGTAATTTTATCTTTTGAATCTACTACACAATTGTGTAGTATATTTCCAAGGAGAGAAATAAATAAAACAAAGCAGACTGGTTTCTTTGTAAACACAAGGATATCTTCTTTGTTGCTAGATTGCCAATTTTTTTTATTCTTTGAGAGATAGCCCAAATAAGTCTAATTTTTTAGCTACCAATACATATATTCTCAATTATTCTTAAGCTAGAACATGTATTTTGAATAAATCCTAAAATTGTTTTACTGTATTTACCCTTTGTTTATGATTCATAGCTGGAAAATAAAACTTATATAATTTAATTTTTTTTTGCCTAGTGATTTTACCTATGGAATTGATACTTGAGCATATGATTGTATTTATTTTTATCCACTTTGTGTAATTGGAAATGAGGTATGACTAAAACCATGCATCACTTCTTTTTTATTATCAGGAGAGGTATTTTCTTTTTAGAACTCTTGCTTAGGTTCTATAGTAAAAGCCACTATATCTTCTACCAACAGATATATCTGATGGTGCACAAAATATAATCTTATTTCCTCAGCACAAACCTCAATATGTGATAGATGTTTTCCCATGGTTGAAACATCCATTACCTTCTCCTTATCATCATTAAGACATTGCTCTATAACTTTCTATGATGCACTTTATATCAATAGAGTGCAAACAACTACTATACTAGTGTGATTGTTGTGATATAAGCCTAGAGTTATCAGAGTCATCCATCCTAGGTTGAGAGAGTCACTTTTCCATTCTTCTAATATCTTTAGTCAACCTTTGAATTATTTCTTTCAAATCCTTTTCTATTTAAGACTGGTTTTTTTTAGGACTCTAATCCTAACTTAATAATTGCATTAACTTTTATTTATATTTCATCAAGGACCATCACATCCTTTCACCTTTATAACTTTAGACATATTTAATATGCATTATATGAATGTTGTAATGCATAATGGAAGACATTTGAATTTGATTTATTGATTGGTTTTTTGCCATCAATCTAACTATGATTCATATTACAAAAGTGATCCAGTTCTACCAACTACCTTGTTTCATTTTGTGTAACTCTCTAACTCTATAGGTTGCTTGCAGTTTTCTTGCATGGTATGGATACCAATTATTTTGGGTGCTTGAGGTGAAAGTGATTTAGTCTCTTCATAATATGGTGTATAATATGTGCTTGGAGAAATATCAAGTGGATACATAATGCTTCTAGGAGGTATTTTACATGTTGTAATTAGCTTTTTCTTTGCATATATGGCTTCTTGAAAAATATGAGGGAATCTTCCTTCTTTAGATTGTTGTATGAGGATACTTAGATCAGGATGAAAGACATGAATATAATAGAGTTAAGTTTGGGCTAGGGAGGGATGATATTCTCAGGGGATTCTCTTCCAAGTCCTCTTGAAATAGATATTAAAATAAAAAGTACTCTCATGGGGGACTCTTCAGATAAATGAAAAGTGAGTAACAGGAATGGATCTCCAAAATTATCAAACTCTTTGATAAAAGCTTTGGCTAGTTTGACCCAAGTACTGATTATCTTGTCTTCCAAGGATCTATACCATAATAATAATTTTCCTTTGAAAGAGACGATGAGTAATCTAATTATTGCATCTTCAAAGATAATGTCATAAATAGTAGCTAAATAAAAAATGCCTTGACAATACTCATATGCATATTTTCCTTTGCCTTCATAACTAGGTAGAGCTTTTAGGGAATTTTTTGGTATTTCATGAAGGATTGGGACTTTGAGGGGGCTAGTACATACCACCATGGACAACATTGTTGAGCCATAAGAATATCATAACCTATTTATAAGAAATTGTAAGTCTAATTTTCTAAAATAGTCATGAGAAACTACTGATTAGGTAGTGCATACTTTAATTTTCTGCTACGGACCATATAATCACATGAATATGAGACAAATATGTATGGATGACTGGTCAACAAATAGAACTAATAATTTTATTACAATATAATTTTGGATTCTATCCTAGAATGGGAGTCATCGAATGAACATACATTCTTTTCTAATGGGGTCAAGACTATTCACCTAATCTTTATTCCTCTAGGAAGGTGAGATGAATTTTATCACTTGGTCCCACTAGGAGGTCTAGAAATAACTATACTATTGGACTAAAATATTCCATTGCTATAGAAATATGTTGCACCCATTTATTCTAGCTAGGGTATAGAAATTGGATGAAATAATATTACTCTATGTTTCAACATCTGAAGAAGGCTAACTCCTTTGGGATAATTTTTTTGGAAAAAGGGATAGGAAAAAGAGTAAGGTTTAGGAATGAGTGAGGGTAAGATAAAGGGTTTGAAATATGGAAGGGTTATAGTGTAACAAAATTGGATCTTACAAAGTAATTCGCTATCTAGCCAATTACATGAAACTTAAAAAATCAACCATTATCAAGTATGGTTGCAGGTTCATTCAACTCATTACATTTATTTTAATCATTCCAATGATTCTAGCAATTAGTAATCAAATAGACGACTGAATTTCACTTTAGCATAATAAACTAAGTTTTGAATATAATAAAAATAACTTAAAATAAATGTACAAATATTCTAATCATTCCAAGGGCTTCAAATGTTAGCAATCTGATAGGTAATACAAATAGCAAAATTAGTTTAACATAATACACTAGCAATTAAGTGTAACATAAATAACTTAGAGAAAATAATAAGCATAAAACTTGCAAACATATAGTAATGGAGATCAAACAACTGTCACTTAATTGATCAACAATAATTTTAATGCAATACTAGGCAAGGACTATAGATCCGACCCTTGTAATGAGGTCTTTACTCATATTTATAAGTTGCTTATTGAATCTTGTAGCGTAAGATTTACATTCAATTATGAAAAATTACTATAGATAGTTGGGTAAAATTTTCTAGAAATAGATGTGGTCAGTCTAGATCACATTTTGCATAATAATTTAAATTTGGTTCATTGATCTACAATGTCCTTTTGTAAGTGGTTGTATTATTGGAGCTTAACTAAAATCAATTGGCATGCACCATGGTAATTGTAGGTCTAGAAATAAACTCTAATTAAAATCTACTTAAATTAAGGCTCTTTGTTTGACTTCAAAGCTCTCTTGAATTGAAATTGTGGTTTTAGGTAGTTCTAGCCTTTGGCATATTTTATTTTATGTTCTTTTCTCCATATGCATGATATTGAGCTCAAGATTGGAAAATATGATGTCACTAGCTCACGTGATGTAATTTCAAACACTTTGAATTTGTCTGTTCTTATCTTGATCTCAGGCATTTTTACCTTCTTTGGCTTTTGATACGATATTAGGCTCAATTTTGCTCTTGTTGATGTCATCACCAAAGGTAGCATGATCTAGAGAATCTTAATTTTGGGTGGTCTTCAAGGTTTGACTCACATGATACAAGGACATTTATCTATTTAGCTGATGTTACTAATTCAAGGGGCCCAGTTTTGGGGATGTCATGACCTCTTGCCTATCATGGCTCTAATCATTCTTAGGTCTCCTTATCTTAGCTTCTACTTTTTCTTCAATATCTTAATCTTGGATGGTCACAATTTTATGTTATAAGCTTTTATGCATTTCCACAAGGATGAAGCTTTATGTTGATGTGGTCTTGATCTTAGGCATTATTGGGCCCATGATATCCTGACCATTTTGCAATACTTATTGCAATTTAGGGCTCAAAATATATTCCTCCTTCGCTTTTTAAATGTGGTCAAAATTTTGACCCCACACTTTCCCATGAATTCTATTATAGGATACTTCTATAGGAGATAAGTATTGTCTTACTCACCTTGGACAACTAGAATTGCTTGATGCAAAGTAGATCCATGCCTTAGAATATTTGTTGGTCTACTAAAAAAGACATAAATTTTCTTATAGAAAAAAGGTACAACTAAAATCCTGAGGTTGGTGATATGGTTCTTAGGAAGAACTAAGAGAACACTAATGTCAAGACCAAACTTAAAGGAAAATTTGAGCCCAATTGACTAGGTCCATATATCATAACTGCCAAGTATGGTTTAGGTGTATATAACCTTGCCACACTTGATGGTAAATAACTAAAAATAACTTATTAACATTTTGTATATTAAGAAATATTATGCTTAGAAACTTCAATTTGATTGCTTGATTTGTGATAGCCTACTTATAGGTCTTACTGTTTATATTTTCTTATGTATACTTGTGGAATAAATAATTAGATACCCATAATTACATGCAAATAATAATTCTAGTTAGGTTAGTTATTTTTCTTTTCACTAGGTATTGAATGTACGAAAATCCCACTTGTCTTGTGTAACCTATTTGCAAGAACATACATATTATATGATATGAGAGCAGAAAAATTTATGATTTTTTATGGATTATTTGCTTTTCCCATAGGATAATTGTATATTAGGTATAAGTGGGTATCATCAACACTATTTATCCTTTTCATCAATATTTATCATCTATCCTCATAAAAAATCAGCATCACCTTCCAAACTTGTTAGCTTAGCAACTTTGTATATAATATCAAAAAATTAAATACTTACCCCTTCACCTATATACAAATCATCCAAACTAATAGGTAGGTATATTATCTTATAATATATCAACATTCACTTATCCAACTATTAAGGTTTTCATCACATCAAATTAATAAACAAAGGATGATTCTAGTTAGGGTTGACTTATTATCTCCTTTTTTCTAGGATACTAATGCTAATTTCTCAACATTCATCATCTCTCATTTGAACACTCTTCTCTTTTGAACGTCAAACATAATTTTTTCCTATCCTTAGAATATCTAAGCCCATCAATTTTATAATTTTATACTTAATATTAGAACTAGACTAGGTAATTCCTCTCTTAAGTCTAGGACTCCAAGATTAACAAGCATAGGGGTGTCAACTACTTACTTCATCCCCAATATTTATTCAAATTGAATCCTCTAAACCCATCATCCTTGTGACTTTATACTTAATATAGGAAATGAAACACATAATTACTTTTCTTGGGCTCAAATATGTAAGGTTTATAGTTATTTTGGACATCCCATACTTGTGGCAAAGGAATATTCTACTTAAGATTAGTTTTTATTTTCTATATGGATATTATTTTGATGCCTATGGACTTTCTCCTCAATTTTAATCCTTCTCTACCATTAACTTTATAAGCCCATAAATCTTGCTACCTTGTATTTAAGATTGGTATTAGACTCAAAATTACTCCCTTAGGTCTAAGGCTCCAATATTGACAAACATAGTGGTGTTAATTAAGTAATTTATCCCCAATATTTATCCAAATTTGAATTTCTAGACTCATCAAACCTTACAATTGAAATTTTGATAAAGGATGATTCTAGTCTAGGATCAGTTTCTCTTTTTCACTTTGATATGAATTTGATGCCAAGGGGTCTATTTCAAAACTTTTAACCCTATCATATATCTAATGTACATTCTTGCTAAAGCTTATTATTCTTGCTTATTTTTACCCAAGACCAAGAAGTAAGACAGATGATAACCTACTTAGGAGAAAACAATAAGAATAATGAGCTCATCACATCTCTTTTTTAATATATTAATACTTTATCATCCATTGTTACATAAATACTACAAGGTTACATAAGTATTGATAATAACTTTTATTCCACCATCATACATCTACCCTTAATCTATCTTTCATTGGTAAGGGATGATTCTAGTTAGGTTAGGTTTCATTCTAATGTTAACTAGAATTTTTATGATAATAAATCCATTGCTTAGATTTATTATACCTCTCATGACATTTTAACCTTATGAATTTATACTTAAATGAAGGAACCAATTGTATGTCCTCCCGTTAAGTCTAAATCCCTAAGGTTAATAGCTCATGAAGGATTTTGATTCATCTAAATTATTACCCTTCAATCCTTTTCCTATATAAGTGTCATCCCTTTCATAATCTATCAATTTTACATATTTATATTGAAAAGGAAGAACCAACTATATGTCTCCTTTATTCGATCCAAATCCTTTTGGTTGATGGGTCATAAATAATTTGATCTCCACCATCTTATTAAAATGAAATTATTCAATGTTTCAAATTATCATCCATTACCACATGATGAATATTTCAAGTTTTATAGGTATTTATGGTAATAGATTCATTTCATGACCTATTAACCTCATTTAATTATATTTAAATGAAGAAACCAATTAAACCTTATTGATGCATTTCCTTTGAGATTGATAGATTATGTGTATTGTTTGTCTCCTCCTAGTCAAACTACTTGATCTTACAAAATGATTAATATTAAGATATTAATATGTATTGATAGTCATTCAATATATTTCTTTATTCCATCTATTCCTATAGTTATTTTCCTTCATTATCATACCCATTCATGTCTTGGTTTATAAGGATTGGGTTGCAAGAATTTATACTTGCACCATTCAATGTACAAAGATGAAAAGGATTCCCTTATACATGATATAGTTCATTAAGAAGTTCTAGTGACATGATCCTTCAAAACTTGGCATGACCAAAATTCAACTACTCCTATCACAATCTTACATCATCACCTTACCAATAGGGTTGTAAGAATGGTGATGCTATATTTTTAGATTCCCTATTAGATGTATAAAGATAAATGGGCTATCTTCCACATATGATAATGCCTATAAAAAATGTATTGACATAATCCTTGATACCATAGAGGTATTTCACCACCACAATAATGTCATCAAATTGCACCTCATCACCCTAAAATTATATTGCTCTTGTACCCATGTAAAGTGTTGGATGGACTCAATAGGATTTTTCAACAACCTAAGTAGGATAATAGAAACCACTAAAATATTATGAGCATGGTCAAAATATGAATCCCATAATAATAAATCCTCTCATTATTTTTCAATTTGAGGTAATTTATTATCATCTACAAATCACAATCATTTAGCACATATTCTACCACATCATAACAAAAAGTCTTTTAATACATTTATCTAGAGGTAAATCTATTGCCATTTGGCACATCTAAAAAAGTCATACAATACATTTTTATTGGTGAGAGTATATTGTTGTTTGACACCTCTAAAAAATACCTACAATATGTTTATCTTTGGGTAAGTTTGTTGTCATTTGGCACATTCAAAAAAGTCCTACAAGACATTTGTCTTGGGGCAGTTCCATTATTATTTGGAAAATATAAAAATGTGTTACAAGATGTTTATATTTTGGAAACTCTATTGTTATTTGGAACATCTAAAAAAGTATTATAAAACATTTATCTTAGGGTAAGTCTATTTCCATATGACACATTAAAAAAATTGCTACAAGATATTTGTTATGGGGTAAATCTATTACTATTTGGCACATCCAAAAAAATTGAAGATTTATGTCTTGGGGTAAGTATATAATTGGTTGGAACATCCAAAACTCCTACAAGATATTTATCTTCAGTCAATTCTATTGTCATTTGGCACATCCAAAAATTCCTCAAGAACATTTATTTTGAGGTAGCTCTATCAAGTTTTTCAGCAAAATACAAGTCCTCTTAGATAATTGTCTAGGGGCATAAAACATTTTATATATGTTGTATAATATTTGTATTATGTTTTATAATATCTTGTACCATATCACATATTATAATACCATTTAGTGTATCTAAATTTCCACTGGGCATATCCAATATTAAATTATATTTTATATTACAACAATGTCATTTGATGTATCTAAAGTCCCCTTGGGCACATCAATTTTTTTATTATATCTTGTATCATATTAATACCTTATGGAATATATATTTACTATTTATATCTTAATATAGTAATTCTTCAATTGCATGTCTAAAATCTATCTCTTTGTAAAATTAATTATAATTGTTATATGCTACTTTCTTAATTATACCATAATCAACTCATTCATCCATAATATCATCATAATTACTATTAAATCAAATATATCACCATACTTCAAATTAATATCACATAATCATGTCATTATCATCATCACCATGATCATCGTCATATTTTAACATCCATACTAACATAACCAAATCATAACCAAAAAATTAACATCCATATAAATGTTGAACACCAAAATCATAAGCCAAAAAATATATATATGCACACACACACACACACACATATATATACTTTAATATCAATAATATACATCAAGAATCATGATCACATTATCAATATAGTAAAATTCACTATGATATATAGTGGTACATCCATCAAAATTATCCCCAAGGACAAGGTAATGTGGCTCAAGACTAAGATTTTATGTCTATAATTGCTCCTTATCCTACTTCCTATAGTGAAAACATCATCATTAAGTGCTATGAATGATGAGTGATCATCCATGACTGTTTGCATATCCTCAATTGGGTGTGACTAGATGATGGAAGTCATTGATTAGTAGGAACTATGATGTAGTAGGCCATGTGATAATGAGCCAACCACTTGACCTCTACCATCAAGTCCTTTCACATTTGTGTTGCATTTTCATAAACCTATGTTAGCTCCACTACAATGCACTACTATATTACAATCATCTAGTCTAGAAATTTCTAAACAAACTAGTTATTATTACGTCTAGCATAAGTCATAGCCTTTGCTATGACTACATCCCTCTCCATAGTTAGACTAATGATAGTCAACCACATCACTAAGGTCTATTGCCCTAGGTGATCCCTCGCCGGAGTGTTGCCACCTCTTCCCTAGATGCATCCCTCTCTTGAAACAAGCCAACCACTACTAAGTGTAAGCAAGCACATTTATAGCTAATGCATATCATTCTACCTATATTGCTACTTCTGGTAATTGTCTTAGCTCACCTCCCCTCTAATTACTATTACCAAGGTCTATGCTTCCTATGGTGTGACTATAATTATTATTACCTACCTCATCCTCCCCTATTATTCCCTCTATTATCTAATTATTGGTGGTACTACCCTTTGAGATCCCCATGGCCTCTACCTTACTCACATATATTAGTAAACATACAACCTTACAATTGTCACCCTCTATGGTAATATGGTTTGGTACCATCCCTTGTAGTGGTTTCTAACCCCTAAATTATCCATGCCAAGGTTGGTGATAAGGGGATCATTCATATTCAAATTTGGATAAGAATATAAATCTAATGCTCCCCTAAATTCTCACTCCTAAATGGTCCACCTATACCATATTGGGTTAGGTGGGATGTTCTACCTCAAATAAAAATGATGAATCATGTGCTTATTTTAGAATAAATAATACTCACTATGTGGGTTGGCCAACCATCTTCATATCTTGATTCTATCTAGTTGGTATGCATTCTTCATCCATCCTGGGTGTCCATTGTATGGTTGTTAGCTAATATCTTGGTGACATAGATCATCCACTAGCCTCTAGGATTTGCATAGAATTCCTTTATGTGGGAAGATCTAATTAGTATTGAACCAATGGGACTATTGATAGACTTGAGGTATGTCAACATCATCTATTTGCCTTGGTAGCCCTAGTGGCTACAGAACTATGATGTGATCCTAGACCCACATTTACAAGCAACACAATATAGTGAAAGTTACAATAGGCCAAAATGATGGGCCCTTACACAAAAATATTATATGAATATAATATGTTAGACATGATATCTCCTTTATATAAATGAAGAAACCCTCTTGCTAATAACAACAAGTAGTACACCTAACACCAATGTTGTTAATAAAGATATTTGTCTATTTAGTAATCCTCTAGAATATGTGACATTGATTTCAATGCTATATATGACTAATGGGAAGCTCGTATCTCCTATAATCCTTTTAAGGATCTATAGGCAGGACTGGATCAAGTAGATTAGAGCTCCCTTGATGGGTACCTTGAGGATCTACAAGGAATCCTCCAATATGACTATGGTATCCCCATAAGGTAAATGGAAGATATTAATTTTTTAATATCATACCTTCACCAAAGCTATCAACATGGCTTGATAAAACTCAACCTTAAGTATTAGGACTACATGGTAAAGCCCTACTTCTACAAGAAGATAATAATCCTCAAAGTCCAGTAGTGTGAGGAACATTGCAAGAGTGTGTGGCTATTGTTATTACGAGTCCAATGTCTACAACCTCACTTGCACAAATAGACAACAATCAATAACTTCATCATCAAATATATCTTAAAATATTTATTTTTTATCTTAGAAGTAAGCCTCACAAAAGTGCCATTGCTTGGGAAAATTGCCATCATGTTGAAAGTGCCATTAGTTTACAAAAATATTGTAGGCACAAAAGTGCTATGTAATAGTGCTAGCACAAGCTAAAGTGCTATGCAAAAGTATTATCCTTTTTTTTTGACATGGCTTTTAAGGCGAAAATACAAAATTAGACCAAGTTTTAGGTTATATGTCTGATTTGATCTCATCCTCTAGCCATAATTGGTCATACATGGTCACTACAATGTACCAGCCTTGCCCACTACATCTATATATCTTTTTACATGATTGTAAATCATGTGAATAATTCTATATTTACTGTTTATCCAATTTAACCTACCTCCCTGGGTTAATTATTTCTTCCTTAATTATTGTCTTTCATCAAATCCATTGTGTATTATAGTTAGGTTGATTTTATTCTTTGAAATCTATTTTTTTTTCAAAAATAATAGGGGCACACAATGGCACAAAAATATTTAATACTATCATAAAATACAAATATTGCATCATGTGTAATCAACTCATAACAATCATCAATCATATTGAAATCTATGTATCTCAAAATTGGGGCACATGAGATCATTTTTTGACACATTCATCATTTTATGAATGCATAAAAAAGGGGTAAATATAGATACATAGTTTTGATCACATCATCAATCATACAAATATTACAATATCTACCTCATAAAACATGACAAACATCATGACCAACCAAGTAATCTAAAATCTTATCAAAGGGCATTTAATAACCCAAATCAAAATTGTTGTACCTAAGGTAATAACATTGATGGCACTTCTAACTAAGGGATAACACTTTTGTTAAAAAATTAGATTTAATATTTTTTCACATAATTTATCTATCAATGATCACTTTTATATTAGCATGATGCACATTAGTTCTAGTCATGATTTTGAATCTAGTGCTATTGATTTATCATGAATAAAACAAATAGCTAATTAACATTAACTCTTTTCATGCATGGAATTTTACCCTATGAATCTAATCGAATGCTATTCTAACTATAAATCATCTCTCTTGACTAGGAATCATTCATGTTAAGTAGCTTAAACTCTTAATTTTACCAATGAAACTCCCAATTAGTTCTACATGCAACTAAAACTTGATGACAAATTTTCTAGTCTTTCCTAACACATCCTCTCTTCCCCATAGTTTCTCTAATATATTTCCCAAGGTACTATAACTTCTATAAATCTAGCTCTTGGGGAATCATCGAGGTATACTTAGATGTTCTAAATAAAATCTACCAAAATATTTGTTAAATTTATGTTTGAATGCACTTAAGACACTCTTTCAAAATCTCCATTGAGCATATGTTCAAAGATCCTAATGAAGCTTTGATAAAATTGTAATAAAGGAAGTCTTAACAAATTTCTACATGAATTTGTATGGGAATTCTAATAGGATATCTTCCACCTCTAGTCATATTTGAATGTTTCCATGATCACATCTATAGGGGAATAAGGGTAGCTAGTTCATATTTGAGCTTTGGATTTTCCATCTAAACCCATTGATTATCATCATGATTTTGTTTTACTTGATTTATATTTTATTTTGTCTTGATCACTTAGCAGTAAATATTTTATTAGTATATCCAATATTATCTTTGTCTTATTATTTATTGTTCCACCATTATTTTGTACTATGTTTAAATCCCTACATCTATATTAGTTAGGGTTATACATCCTTATTCCTTATTGTAGGCTTGTAGATCAATAGCTATTCCTTTTTGTTTCTACAAATGAAAGAATCATTTCCTAGTAGTGCTATAGACAATGTCATTGATGTTATTGCTATGACCACCTTCTATAGTGCTTCTATAGTTTGCTTTAAATCCCAAGACTATTTATCCACTTTTTTGTTTTCTATTTTTTAAAAATCTATAATAGGATTTTTACTGAGGTAGACCCATTAAAACCTAATCTATTGGTAATTTTTTCTATGTGTAGATACCCCATGTTCTAATTTACAATACTTTGTATAAATACTCTAAAACATGCATTTACCATGATTCAAATTTAGAAAATATGCAAGAGTGAATTGAAGATAGTAATGATAAATAAAATAGAGAGATAAATGACATGAAAATAATAAGACATGGGTGCCTATAGGAACCTCATAATATTTCACTTATAATACCTATTGATACAATGGATTACTCATTGGGGGTATTTATAATGATACCAAAAACCTATTCAGAGCTAACCTCAAGCCGATATTAACTTGAATTTGAGTTTAAATTGCAATAATATAGTAATAAATTACACCATTTAATCAAGGTTATTTATAAAGGTGGATTAACCAATATCACTAAGGGTGAATTATGAAGGGTGCCCTTTAGGATTACATGAACATACCTATAGGCTTACATAAATTATTATTGAAAGCTTTAGATAAAGAATACTCGTAGGATTCAATATATACATGCTCATAGCCTACATTAATAATGCTCATAAGCACTTCTTCACACTTTTGACCTTAACCTAACAATATCAGATTACACATATTTCAACACCCTCCATAATTTGAACTAAGGATCCAAGAAGATAAGGCATTAGAGATAACACCTCCCCTATAACGGTTTCTCTACTGGACCTCCACTTTATCATCTTCTTCCTCATATTCATAATTGGAAATATCATGTCTAGCTCTCAAGAATTTTGTCTCAATATTCTTCAAACTTGTATTACAATTTGTGATAGAGTGTCCTTTCCTTATATAATACTCCCAAGTATTTGACTTATTTGAAATCATAGACCTGACCTTATGCAAATTATCCTTAGATTACAATGATTTGAAGTTTGTTGAATGATCCTATGTATGAGAAATAGCTCCATAATATTTCATTACAATTTCATAATGAATAAGAAGCTTGAGAAGTCATTCAAGAGAGAGTTTATGGATCCTTGATAGTCATAGAATTCATATAAAGAACCAAGTCGATTGTATGAAAAAGAGAAAAAATAATGCAAGTAATATATTTGACATACTCTTCATCACCCCTTACCTTGCCTCTTGCCATGGATAAGTCAACTTTTAGGGTTTTTAAGTGAGATATGTGATCTTCAACAATACTAAAATCTAAAATTTTGAGATTGGAAATGTCTATCTCTATTCTATTAACTTCACTAGAACTTATTTTCCATAGATATATTTTAGAGTGGTCCATACCTCAATTACATCAGTTTTCCATCTAATGTAGAAAAGAACATCTAGTTAAAATAGCATGAAAAATATTCCAAGAGCTTCCTTCATCTTCTTACTGAGTTCATGATCATTGGGACCTTTTGATTCATCGTTTAAAATAAAACCATAGACTCTTGCTTTTGAGTAATCCTACCATTTGAACTAACCAAGTGCTATAATTTCACTCATTGAGACAACATATCCTAAGAAGTCTATTTTGTACACAAATCCTATGCATAACTATAATAGACTTGTAAATAGATGTTACCACTATGTAGATCTCAAAAACCATACAATATAGAAAAATGGGCTCCAAACATTTTTTTATGCAAAAGTTATAGCCTTTAGAAAATTTGCTATATTAGCACTTAAATAAATAAATAAATAAAACTATCAAACCTTAGAATTTTTTTTGTCAAATCAAATTTGTCCCCTTGGCACAATCAGACTAATACTACTTCTTTGATTGCAAAATTATATATTCACAACTAATTGTTATGATTAATTAGGAGTACTCTTCATACACACATACATAAACATATATATAAATACACTTTTTAAGAGTTTGTAGTTAATATAACTCTAACCAAAGACCTTCCCCAAGATAATGGGTAAGCTTACCAGTGTGTTATGTGTGCATCCTAATATATGGTCCATAATATTATTTTATCAAGTAAGCCCTATCTTGAAAAATAAAAGCACCAAGTTTTGAACTTCTCACTTGTTGAATCCAAGTGATCACTCCAACCACTACACAGTTCCACTTGGCTTGTAGTAGAAGTATGGAAAATAATATTCAATAGTCAAAGGCATCATGTAGCATACAACCATGACCTTATATCCCATGAGCTCATAATAACCATATCTTTTTCTTTTCTAAAAGTGCCTTCAAATTATTTGAATTGACACCTTCCTCTCTATAAGCAATATGACCAACCATTGTACCAAAAGCATGGTATGTATTTGTAAACCAAAAATGAACAACACCAATACAAAGCAAAAGTACAAAAGCACAATAACACCATGGAATGCACAAAATGAATAATATTTATTGATATAGGTAGATCTCCGAGTTGTACAATGAATGTGCCCCAATATGGGGTTACAAATACTTTTGATACAATGATTACAAATAATAGGGTTTCAAAACCCTAGTTCAATGAACATATGGTGTCTTCTGGTTCATCCTTGCTCCAAACAAGTGTGTGGGTGGGCTTGTGTATCCCTACGGGACCACCCTAGCTGCAACAGCTTCCAAAAATGTGGTTCCTGCACCTACAAATAGAAAACAACATAAAAGGGGTTAATAGCACCTACGAGGGCTCCACTGTGTGAGGCCCTCTGAATGATAAAACCTATAAACCCTAAATGCTGCAATGTTGAACTGTAAACAAAAATGCAAAAACATAAAATAATGCAACAAATATCTTACCTTGTCAATGTTGATCTATGCTCCTGTTTCTATGTTCGAAAGTCATGCGAATGCCCGAAAGCATCCGAGGGCTTACGAACTACAAATCTACTATGAGAAATACCCAGAGGTATTCGAGGATGGTTGCGAATGCTCAACAACATTCCAAAAATGCTCAACAATATTCTATGAACTCTGGGTGGCGTTCGAGGGTGGATGGGAGTGAGGCAGAACCAGATCTGGTTTGCGAGGGTTTTACGGTGGTGGAAATGGAAGGTGTGATGGCGATGGTGAGGGAAGAAGATGATGGTGAAGTGGCTAGGGTTTGTGAGTGGAAAAAATCTATATTGTAATCTAAAAATTTAGGACCTTGATTCATCAAAATGAATCATCTTTTATAATCTACCCTTGATCATGTTAGGGTTTCGATGACACCAATGGGTGGTCAAGATTAAAACATGAGGAAGGGTGGAGATTAAACTTGAGCAAGTGACATGGATTGAGATGGATGGATGGATGAGATTAAGTCATGGTAGATGGCTAGGATTTATTCACATAAATACATATATATTTATTAAATATATATATATAAATATAAAATATTAATATTTATGTATATATTAAATAAATACATATATATATAATGGATGACTATGATTGGAGGATACGAATGGATGACAAGTGGCTAGATTTTGGTGTCTACAGATACCCCTTTTTGTATCGCGTTGCATGAAACACAATGCGGTGCAAAAATATGAGACACCTAGTTTGGTGTGGTGAAGCAACTTTCTTTCCTTGGAGCGCAAAGAAGATCTTGAAGATAAAGAATTTGTTGGTGTAGCTTACCCCCTCAATTGGTGAATGAGTGAAAAATGAGTCTCACAAGCCAATTGATAGAATTATGGGTAATGATGCAGGTGAATGGTGTAAGTGCAAGTGTATGATGTAAATGTGGATGATATGAATGATGTAAATTGATATCATTTTTCCAATAAGAAAAGGGTTTTTGTATAATGCAAGTGGTTGATTCTATTTTTTCCCCAATAGAGAAGGGGTTTTTTCAAGTGTAGATGTAAATGAATTCTATTTTTGTCCCAATAAAAAAGGGATTTTTCCAAATGTAGATGTATGATGAATGATGTAAATGATGTATCCCGATGTGGGAACTCAAAATCAAATTTAGTTACCCCAAGTTTGGGGTGATTCCATGTTATTGGAAAACATGCCAATTGGCATCATTGAAATGCAAAGTGATGAAAATGCAAAAAGAAAAGAGTCAACCCTTGGAGGGCCAGCTAGTGACTATAGGATAATTCCCTCAATTGGAACCAATAAACCTAGGAAATGCCTATCTTCATGATGACTATCAATGTAAAATAAATGTTGAAATGTGATTTTATCCATGTTTCAAGCCCCATGAACAAGGCCATCAATGATAACTTTTTGAGCAAGTTAACTTGGGCATAGTCTCACTTGAAAAATGAGTAACCCAAAATGATTTTATGTTCAAACAAGAGGATGTTGAATGATGATGGGCAAGTGTCCTTATGGTGATTTAATCATCTTACCAAATTGCATGGACAACCAATCACTGCAATCACCAAGGAGATAGAATAGACCACTAGATACGAGGTTCACTTGAAATTGTAGGTGAATTTGGAAAATGTTTAATGCAAATGCAATGGTTGATGGATTGGATGGTGTTGAAATGAATATGTGATGATGAAAAATGCATTGATGATTGGATTGCATGATTTTGTGAAATTTTGCATTGTTTTGGAGCATTTTGAAAAGCAATTTTGGATAATTTTATAACTTTTTGGGTCACAAACAAAAGTTAACCACCCAAATCAATCCATGTTATCACAAAGAATGATGAAATGATGAGATGGATGATTAGAATGATGAATGTGGTCATTTTGTGAAAATTTGGACCATTTTGAGGCATTTTGAAGTTTGTAAGGTGATTTTGTGACTTTTGGTTGCAAATAAAATTAAGTGCCCAAATCGATTTTTGGTTTCACAAAACATGATATGATGATGAAATGAATGCATGGATGCAATATGGAGTGATTTTGTGGAGGTAAGCTACATTTTTGGAGCATTTTTGTCTTTCTACAAATTTTTGAAGCCAAATATCGGCTAGCATCCACATCATGCATAGATATCGACAAGCGTTTACCACTCTACAAATGTTGGTCAGCATTTCAATGTACCATGTGAATGCCCATGGGCATTTGAGCATGCCAAAAATAGTTATAAATAGTTTATAGAGGTAAAATTAAATTCATTCTTGCATTCACAAGTTCTAGAAGTTACGTCTGAAGGAGAGTGAGTGAGTGAAGAAGTGTGGTGGAGTGAAGGCCATGGTGATGGAGGGAGTGGATGTGGTAGTAGGAGAGATGTAGGTGGTTGAGGTAAGTGCCCTTGGCACTCTTGTTTGGACTTGTGCAATTTTTTTGAATTATGCAATGAATGTGACATTAATGTGCTTGCATTGTGTATGTGTTGTGTTATAGTTGAGGATCTTGGAGGCTCAACATCGGTTCTCACCTCTCATACCAGGGGTGAGAAAGGCATTATGAGAGGAGCATTGGGATTGGTTGGAGGTTATGGGGCTAGTTGGAGCAACATAAATTGATGTGGTGAGGGATGATGAGGGGTATCTCTCTACCTTGGTAGAGATATGGGATCCAGATAGGGGGACCTTTTAGCTCCCTACTAGTGAGGTGATAGTGACACTCGAGGATGTATACCACATTCTTCGAGTGCTAGTGGAGGGGTTACATGTCAAGGTTGGACATGATAAGGAGCATGAGATGAGCTAGATATTTGGAGATCGATGGAGGAATGTGAGTGTGAAGGGTGGAGGGATCATGTACTTGGTGATGTATGCCAAGAAGGAGTTGGAGGTATTTCCCACCTTGGTCATGTTCTTATTGGCCAACATAGTGGTACCTAACAACACTAGCTATCGATTCCCATGGAACATGATCAGGTTGGTGTATGATATGATCGATGAGCCTCGAGTGTATGCATGGGTACCTACTCTACTAGCTCAAATATACTTAGAGTTATATGAGGTGAGGAGGTAGGGGTGAAAGGGGTTAGGTTGTAGTGTATTACTATAGTGTTGGGGTTAGGAGCACTTTAGTGTGGCTCAACCTATGGGCTTACCTAGTGAGGCATGGGATGGGGAGAAACCCTATGCTTTGAGATGGTAAGTGGTTAAGGAGGTTTAATTGAGTCATCCTAGCCATACTAGCTAAGAGTACAAAGATCTATGGGTAGGGTTGACACCTAATCAGGTGCATTGGAGACCATGGTGAGGTGCTACTTGGACTAGTGATAGGGAGCAACTATGAAGAGTTTGATAGGCTAGATGGGTGGTTGGGTGGCATAGGAGTGAGGTGGAGCTGATCTAATTCTCATAGGTGCTATGATAGTTTAGGCTATGATAGGGGATTCCTAAGGCACCAATGTTATATAGGCATCATCAGGATGAGATGGGTCTACCTTGTGTGGAGGCATGGTGGGTGACCTATGAGGATGATGAGGAGATAGATCTCCCTGATGTGGATGATGTAAGGACTACCACTGAGTATGATGCATGGTTCACTACACAACCACCATGGGTACCTAGTCAGGTAATGGATGAGGATAATGGGGATGATGATGAGGTAGAGGCCAAGGTAGAGGAGATAGATGAGGCTCCCAGATATTAGAGATATCATTGATCTAGAAGTCGAGGGAGATAAGTGAGAGATGCAATAGAGAAGCCTCTAAATATTGGAGGTGATGATGATGGTAGGGATGATATGGAGGAGGTTCTAGAGAGACCTCTAGGTTAGAGTGAGGAGGAGTGGATAAGGCTCTAGTAGATGGTAGTAGAGCAAGATGCAAAGATAGTGATGTAGGATGCAGATATAGCTTAGCTATGAGTAGAGCTAGAGGTATAGATGGCTACAGGTGGAGGTGAGGATAGGATCATGAGGCTCTAGGTAGAGCTAGCATAGAGGGACCATCATCAGAGGTATGATATACTATACCTTTGATCTCGAGATGGATACATCCAAGATTTGGAGGATCTATTGATGCAACACAACATTGGGCTACCAGATCGACCCTCTTCCTCCATATCTAGGACTATTAGGCATAGTGAGTCTAGGCATAGTGGCTCTAGGTCTAGGGCTCCATCAGGATCATAAGGGTCCTCCTATAGGTATTAGATAGTGCTTAGATGCACTTTTTGTATATGAGCCTTGGTGCTCCATTGTATATAGCCTTTGAGCATTCATTGTACATGTGATATTTATATATATATATACATGGATTTTACTTTTGTGTTATGATTTTGTGAATGCTTTTGTTTGAATGCATGTGTATATGTGTGATGGATGATAATGCAATGATAATGTGTATGAATGCAAATGAATTAATGCTCTAATGATCATTCATAGTTTAGATTTTACTTGACCATTTATAGCATTGTTGTTTAATCAGGGGCACCAAAATTGTGGCATGTGAAATGGAAGACTCATGTAATGATATGGATGTTGATATGGAATTATATATGTTGATATGGAAAACTGATTATTTTGTAGAGACTCAGACATACTAGTGATATCAAACAAACTCACTAAATTCTATCTAATTTCTCTAAGACCAAATGTGTGTGCAGTGAATTCATTTACCAAATCATGAGTATGGTAATGACTCAAGGTAATCAAGAACCAATGTGTGTGCAAGTGAGTTCATTAACCCATCTTGAGTAAATTGAGATGAAACCTATCATGGAGGAGACCAAGAAGCTAGCTTATCCTTATGTGTGGTCAGAGATCTCTTCAAGAGAGATGTGTCACCATGCATGAGCATACTCCACTACCAGTCAAGCATCTATAGCCCTGATGGAGATTAGCTCCATAGTCCAAGAATCTGATCTCTAAGATTTGGGGATTTAGACTACCTAACCATCTGACTAGAAATGTAGTTCTATCCTTACAACTTGAGGATCTATGGTGTGTGATGTGTAAAATATTTAGAGCTTTGGGGAATCGGATTCTCAACCGAAGTGTGATGAGAATTTTACCCTATCCTTACTACTCATTCTTTTATTTGGAAGTAATTGTGATAGTGGTGAAAACCACTATTTTTTATTTTTGGACTATGTGCATAATGGGACAAGCAAGGAATACCCTTTTCACTTTGAGGTTCAACCCAATCATGGTATTATCCCTCTTTGACACAAGATGTTTTTAAGATGTGTGATTGTGTTTGGTTCAAGAGTGTTAGAGTCAATTCCTAGAACTCAAGATTTTCTTAGTGAAAATGTGTCTTGGTCCTAAAGAAAACTTGACATGTATTGGAGGTTGCTAGAAACACTAGGAGTGGTTGAGTGATCGAAAACACCTAGGGATTATGGAAATGTGGTTTGCAAATGATAATTTGACTTTATGGAATGGTGCAATGAAATGGATGATGATTTGAAGGTGCCCCTGATTAAGGCAACAAAACTTTATTGGATCAATTATTATCTAAACTGAATAAATGACCCCTAATATGAAATGAAATGTGTGAAGGTGGTTGTGAATGCAATGTTAATGTTGTGAAATGCAATGTGTAAAATGTAATGTGTGAAATGCAATGTTGTTTTTGTGTATTAGCCATGTATATATACATATATATAAATCACATTAAGCATAGAATGCTCTCAAGTGGATGATGTTAAGTGGTTCAAGCTCTTTGAATCCCTCTAGAATAGCAAGCCTATAAGTTCCTTTACCCACTTTTTGAGTGATAATGTATGGACCTAGCCAATTAGCCATGAATTTATCATGAAGGTGCGATAATGCATTGGTGTTTTATTGATTCTCCTTAAGAACAAGATCTCCTACTTGGAATTCATGTAGATGAACTTTGGCATTGTAAGCATGCTTTAGGTGGTCCTGATAAACTCATAAATGCTCTAAAGCATTGACCCACCTTTCATCAAGAAGCGTGAGTTGGTCAAAATATGCTTGTCTAGAAGTATCATCATCTATGAATTCCTGCAATGAAATTTGCAATGAGGGGATCTCAAGCTCAAGAGGTATAATTGCTTTGGCTCCATAGACCAGTGAAAATGGTGTTGCCCTAGTAGGCATGTGGATGCTTGTTCGATAAGCCCATAATGCCAAGGGGATTTGAGTATGCCAATCTCGATGATTTTCTTTGACTAGTTTCTTGAGAATAGCAATTAAGGTCTTGTTGGTAGCCTCAACTTGTCCATTTGCTTATGGGTAGTAAGGAGTCGAGAAACTATGTTGGATATTATATTTCTTGCAAAGTGCTTGAACATCCTTGTTTTTGAAAGACTTGTCATTGTCAGAGATGATTTTTGAGGGAATACCAAAATGATAGATGATATGATGAAGTATAAACTCCACAATTCGAGGTCCTATCATACTGGTTAGAGGAATTACCTCAACCCACTTTGTGAAGTATTCAGTGGCTGTGATGATGAATGTATGTTATCCCGAGGAAGGAGGTGAGATTTTTCCAATCAAATCAAGACCCCATTGTGAAAAGGGCCAAAGGATTTGAATAGGTTGTAATGCTTGTGATGGCACATGAGTTAAATTAGCATGTTGTTGATATTTTTGACAATGCTTGATGTAAGTGCAATAGTCACGTTCCATGGTGGGCCAATAGTAACCCATGCATAGAATACACTTTGCAATGGCCATTCCACTAAAATGACCACCACAAGTACCATCATGAGCTTCAACTATGGCTCTTTGTGCCTCTATAGGCTCGAGACAATGAAGGAGGACTCCATCATAACCATATCTATACAACATATCCCCCAAGAGAGTAAAATGAGCTACCTTTTTCTTGAAAGTGCATTTAGCAGTCCATGACATATCTGATGGGAGTGTTCCAAACTTGAGGAAGGCTATTATTTGGTTGGACCAAGGCTCATATGACTCTGTATGGATAAAGCAAATATCCTTCTCATCCTTAGATTCAGCATGAACAATTGTAGATTTAGAGATCATTGTGACAATGAGTGGTTGTACCTCTCCTACAGAGTTCTTTGGAATCAATGATCCTAGAGAGGCCATCACATCTACAAATCTATTAGTCAAACATGGTAAACTATCGATTTCATACCAATCAAATTTAGTGAGCAATGTCATTGCTACTTCATGGTAAAGCTTTATTGTTGGTTCCTTGCATTGGTATTCTTTATTTATTTGATGAACAACAAGTTGGGAGTCACCAAATATCTTGATACACTTTATGCCCATAGCTATGGCTGCTTGAAGACCTAATATTAAGGCTTCATACTCTACATTGTTGTTTGTGCATTGGAAGTCAAGTTTGAAAGATAGGGGAATAGGTACCCCTTATGGTGTATGAAACATGACTCCAACACCTTGACCTTTTTTGCACTTAGAACCATCAAAGAATAGTGTGATATCGACATCTTCCTCTAGAATGACATCTTCTTCTTGTTCAATGATAGTGAATACCAAATCATCTGGGAGCTCAATAATCAAGGGTTGATCACTAGGAAGTGGAGCTTCCACAAGTTGATCAGCTATGACCTA
Source organism: Wollemia nobilis (assembly GCA_028583015.1). Lineage (NCBI taxonomy): Eukaryota > Viridiplantae > Streptophyta > Pinopsida > Araucariales > Araucariaceae > Wollemia > Wollemia nobilis. The sequence goes on from JAQPPZ010000521.1 coordinate 22,406,332, forward strand.
ACATTTAATGGATTTTTGGTTGATGAACTCAAGATCAAATTCAGTGAGAAGCATTATCCATTTTGTGGTGTGGGTGTTATTGTAAGTGTGAGACATCATGTAACGTAGAGGATTTTTATGAGCTATGACATATGTGGTGTGACTAAGCATGTAATATCTGAGTTTCTTAGTGGTAAAAACCACTACTAAGCACAATTTTTCCATGTAAGCATATCTAGTTTCATAGCTTACCAATGTTTGACTAATGTAGTAGACAACTTGCTCTCGATTGTTTTCATTCTTTTGTGCAAGCATTGTCCCTAATGCAAAGTCCATTGCTAAAACATAAATATGGAAGGGGACCCCCAGATGAGGAGGAGTTAAGACTAGTGGAGAAGCCAGGTATTTCTTGATGTCATCAAAAGCTTTTTGGCACTCATCTATCCATGAAAATATCACCCCTTTTGTAGCAGGTGATTGAATGGCCTACATTTGTCAGAAAGTTGTGCAATGAAATGATGGATCGATTGGATCTTTCCTTGTAAACTATGCAATTCCTTCAAGTTTTTTGGGGGAGGCATCTCCATGATGGCCTTGAATTTGTTTGGGTCCACCTCAATGCCTCTTTTGGAGATAATGAATCCTAGTAGTTTGCCTGAGGTGACACCAAAGACACACTTTTTGGGGTTCAACCTTACATTATGCTCTAGAAGTCGATCAAAGACTTTTTCCAAGACACCAATGTGCTCTTGTCGAGTTTTAGATTTTTCCAAGAGATCATCCACATAATCTTCGATGATATTATGCATGTAATCATGGAAGATGTATGTCATGGCATGTTGATAAGTGGCACCTACATTTTTGAGGCCAAAGGGCATCACCTTGTAACAAAAAGTCCCCCAAGGTGTAGTGAATGTTGTTTTGTGTTGGTCATCAAGATTGATTTAAATCTGGTTGTATCCTAAAAAACCATCCATTAGAGAAAGCATTTCATGGCCAATGCAAGTGTCGACAAGAGTATCGATGTTTGGTAGAGGAAAGTCATCCTTAGGACATGCTTTGTTAAGGTCTCGAAAGTTAGTGCAAATGTGTATCACCCCATTAGGTTTATGAATGGGTACCATGTTTGAAAGCCACTCAAGATAATCAATGGGTACAATGAAACCCACATCTAAAAGCTTTTGAAGCTCTTCTTTGACCATGAGGGCAATGGTAGGATGCATCTTTCTCAATTTTTGTTTGATCGACTTAGCATCGAGTGCAAGGTGAGATTGTGGACAACCAAGTTAGGGTCAAGACTAGGCATGTCTTTGTAGGACCATGCAAAAATACCCTTCTTCTTCTTGAGGAGAGCAATTAATTGCTCTTGTTCATCTATGGATAAACATTTTCCAAGTTTGACGATTTGAGGATTGTCTACATCTGAACTAAGGTTCACATCGATGGTATCTTCAATGGACATATGAGAACCTTCCTCAAGCTGATGGGGCATTGGGATCAGATGAATGTCATCTATGATATTATCAAACTCTTCTGACTCAGTCTCTTCCATGTCTACCTGGAAAACCTCGGGATCTAAAGGTGAAGGTGAAGGCGAAGGTGGAGGTGATGGAGGAATGTAGTTGGCTGAAGCCCTTAACAATTCCTCAAAAAGGATGAATTCAAAAAAGGATGGAGGTGAGGAAATTCAATCCATATCAATAAGGCTCATGTCAATTGGAATTGGCTTTGCCAAATTGTATGGATTAGGGGGGGGGGGGTAAGTCAATAGGATTCATGTTAACTTAAAGGGAAACTGGTGGTTGGCAATGTGAAGGATGGATAGATCCTATCTACTAGAACTGATGCAAGAACTTTGGGAACCTAAACAATAATGAGCAACACAAATAAATGCAATAGGAAAAAAGCCATGCACATGCAATGCAATGATGATTTTTTTTAATTTTTTTTTTTTTTTTTTTTTTTTTTTTATGTACATATATTACAAAATTATCTAATGAGGTGGATCAATGAAGTGGAGGTGGTTCACCGGTTGGTTCAGCTCACTCCCTAGGGAGGAGCAAATGAAATATGGGTTGATGGATGGGGAACATTATGAGGTAATACTCATCATGTTTGGTGAATGGAGTGATGGGTGTTGATTCCTCATCAGATTCATTAGAAGCTATCGATATAACATCGTATTCTTCATAGATTTCCTCCTCAAAGTCATCGATGTGATGGGTTTCTTCTTTTGAATTCAAATGGATATTTTGAAAAGCTTGTTCAAAAGAAGAAGTGGAAGAATGAGAGTGATAGCCTAAACCTGAATGGTCATGCACTTCTCGATATGGAGTATCGATGAGCTCGTGCATTCCCTATTCATGTCATCCTAGGCCATATCCTTACCAATTGACTCGATGAAAGTATCGGGATGGAAAACCCGACATGTGTTGTATATTGGCAAGGGTTGGTTGTTTGGGTTCATCTAGGGAAGATGGATTGGATGATGAATCAATCCCCCCATACACAAAATTGATGTTGTTAGGCATTGAACCCATGTTGTACACCACTCCTATGGATAAGGGTGGGTCACATGGGTGACCATAATCCCTAGAAGTTTGGATGCTAAGCGGTGTGATAGTAATGTCTTGGACCATGTATTCACCAATGCCAGGACTAGTGAGGTGGACCACAACTTGGGATGATGTGGAGGTGGATGTGGAAGGCTCATGATTGGCTTGTGGCTCGATAATGGGAGAGGTGTGGGCTGGAATGGCATCTCACAATCCATTAATTCGACTTGTGAGACATCAGCTGATGTGGATGAAGGTGGATTTGGCTGAGGTGTTTGATGAATGGGTGATGATGTGGAGGGAATAATGATGGGGGATGTTGATGTTGATGATGTGGATAATGTGGATTGGGCTTGACCACATGTACATGTAGTCGATGGTGATGAAGATGGGGGTATGAAGGTGGAAGCTTGATGTGGGGTAGTGATGGGGAGCTCCTCAAGAATAGGAGATTTAGATGAAGAGATGGATGGTGTGGTGGATGATGTGGTTGATGGGGTCAAGAAAATATGAGTGGATGGAAGAGTGGATTCATAGGGATTTGAGATGAAATTGCAATACTTAAATGGTTTGATATCCATTGGTATGCAATGAATTTATCCCTCATGTACATATTTTAGACATTGATGGAGTATAGAAGGGGACACATCTCATTTCCCTAATCCAAGGGCATCCCTATATCTATGATATTGGATTTCAATGGATTTTAGAATCTCCATTAATGCCTCATGGTGTGGGGGAGATTGTTGTATTAGCTCATAAATAGATAGTTTATCTAAAGCCATTTTAAGGCTAGTGGTTAGCTAGCTACTCAGAGAGATGATTGGCCTTTGTGGATGATTGGAAAGATGAGTGGGTGGAGATGGATGACTTGGAATGTGAATTGGTTGGGAAGAATTGGTGGAGAATTGAATGGGTGATGATGAATTGGTAGGTTGAGGAGACACACTTGCTTGAGGTGCTATGGGAGATTGGATAGTCTATTATTGTGCATTTTGTTGATTGGTGCATTGTTGACCTTGGGTGACTACATGAATAACACCCACAAAACCTTGGTATTGTTGCACATGGTTGACTTGATTAGGAGGAGTCTTGATGTTTGACCCTCCTATTGTTTGTTGCACCTCCTCATGATGAGGAAGTGGTGTTTGATAAATGCCAAGGTTCTAATTTTGTTGAGCTAAGGGACTATCAAACTTGATGGCCCCTAAGTCAATTAGGTCTTGCACTATATCTTTGAATGTGAAGTAGCCATTAATGTCATGCCCATTCTATCGATGATAAGGGAAAAATAAATGTTCCCTATAGCTTTTGCTATGCTTGGTAGGATCATCTAGTTTAACCTCAGGTAAGGCAAGCTGATTTGTGTCATACAACCTATGAAATATGGAAGCATATGATTCAGATAAAGGTGTGTAATGGTGATTTTGTCGAATAGATTATCGATGTTGATGATTATCCATAGTTGGCACTATGTTATGAATTTGTTGGGGTGGGGGAACCGCTTGATATGAAATTTGTTATGGTTGTTGTTGTTGAGCCATTACCAGCTGACTCATGACCACTTGATTCACTTGATTTGCTTGATTGGCCTGATTTGGCTTAGATTGGCTAGAATAACTTCCTTTGGATTGGCCCTTGTTCTACCATTCTTTATTTTTAGGCTTTAGCACACCTTCTTGGATTTTTATTTCCTCAATTATGCTAGCCTAGGCAAGAGCTTCTTCGAATGAGTTGTATTGTTGCAATTGTAATAACCAGGAGATGGGTTTTAAGCAACTCTTGGTGAACAATCGAGTTAACTCTTCCATTGGTAGGGAGAATGATAGTTTTATGATAACAACCCTCCAATGGTTGCCAAAATCATAGACTGACTCATCATCAAATTGCTTAAGATTATATAAGTCAGACAATGTGATTTTCTTACGAACATTGAGGGAAAATATCTCGAGGAATTGGTTTACCAACTATTCAAATGTATAAATACTATGATGAGGTAGATGGTTATACCACTCCATGACATCTCCTCCCAATATCTGAGGAAATGTTATGAGCATTAAAGCATCTTGAGTTTGGATTCTGAAGCATGAGTGAATGAATGTGCTTACATGCTCTCTAGGGTCCTCAATCCCTTTAAATTTATCAAATTTTGGCACTATAAAATCTATCGGATATGGTGGTGATGGTACCAAAAAGTGAATGGGTTGATTGATTAGTTATCTTAAAGTAGGCTTCTAGTTCATCATACCAGGAGTGTGTTGTATCAAGCTATCAATATGTTGTTGCAATACTTAAATTCTAGGGTCTTCCCTAGGTATGTGGAAGCCCTGAATTACTTGATGATTGTGTGGAGATGAAGTGGTGAAATGTTGGGGTGTGATGAGATTTTGATGGTTTGATGGATTGGATTGTATTTGATGATGTTGGGCTTGATGAGGGAATTATTGTAGATGATGGAATGGAGATGAGGTTTGAGGACTATGAATGTGTTGACTTGTGGGAATGGAATGGGTGTGGGTTAATGGAGGTGTGGGGATGGAAACCATAGAATATTGTGATACCCATGATGGATTTGAGGTAAAGAAGGTAGGATGGGTTGGAATGGATTGGGGCTTAAGATCTACCACCTGTATTTGTTGTTGGGGATAAGAATGAGCATCTTGTTGAGCCATAAGCAATTTGTTGAGGTGTTGCCATGCTTGTTGTATGGCAATATTTGAGGTAGATGGTGTAGGTGTGGTGGAAATGGATGAGGTGGGTGGAGGATAGGTTGCAAAAGGGATTGCAACTGAATGGGGGATATTGGATGTAGTGGAGATTGGCATTTGTGAAGCAGCATTGACATGTGCTTCATACAATGGATTGCCATAGGTGGTGGTATAGGAAGATGGGATGGAAATGTTTTGGCCACATGATTGTTGTGGGAGAGACAAGTGATGGGAAGGTGCAGATGATACCTCAAAAAGAGGGTTGGTATACACCTAGGTGAAACTAGAAGGATGTGAGTGGGCAAGTTCCTATTGAGAAGAAGGATTATGCCTAGGTGGGCTATTGATTTGCTCTAGAACATGGTTAGTGGATCTTAGAAAAGTTCCAAATTTACCCATATCTATGTAGGTGATGTTAGGATTGGTGGGAGATGATGGCTCAATTTTTAGAATGGGGGTATTGATGGCTCTATGCAACACATCAATATTTGAGGTATACACAGTGTGTGAGGGTCCCACAGATAAACCAGAATAGCTTATATATATCACACTTATAGGATTAACCATAAAAGTGGTGGGGAAAGATGTGGAACACTCCATGGATGAAGTGGTTTGGCTAACGGAGGCTTGACTCAAAATATTTTCTTGGATTCGAGTTGAAACCATAAGCTAATGAGTTGGTTGGGGATGGTGAATGTGTGGAATGTGCAGAAAATATGTAATGGAAATCACATAGAATCAAACAAGCAACTCAATCCTATGTTTTTGCAATAGATTTTTTTTTTGTGGGGTTTGTGTGTTGTTGATGTGCTAACCTAAACTATTATGCAAGGTGGACTCTAAGGTTGGATGGCAAATGAGAATCTTTCTGGTGATGAAATCTAGAAATATTACTCATGGGTGACTATGGTTTCTATGGGGTGAGATGATGGATGGAGATGAAGCCCACCATCGCCAATCTCGAACAATGGTTGGTGATGAAATCCAACTCACTATTGTTAAATGTGTGACGTGCAAAGTGTGTGATTCATTTTTAAGATTTATGTTATCTATAGTGTTCACTCAATGTTAAAAACACCCTATTTCACTTGTCTAAGCTAGAAGCCAAGGACATTAACACCAAGTTCCTCAAAAGAACTTAGGGTACACCACTTAAGATCCACCCTAAATCATCAAGTGATTCCAATAGTGGAGAGTATACTTAGGTATTATGAACTTGTTCCAAATTAGAAAAGTAAAAATGGAAGCCTTTAACCCTAATATGCAGCTATTTATGCTTTTATCATTTCAATTGCAAACAACATACAAAATAGTAAATGAAACACCATAAAATAGCAGAAATCTGAATCAAATGTGAACTACAATGAATGCATAAATGCAACTCTACTCTATATGCAAACTATATGAAAGATGTAAATGCCTAAGATGAAAAATGTAATTGCTTTTTAAAATAGAAAATGAATGTTTTCTTGTTGATTTCACTATTAAAAAGTAGAAAAATAAAAATAAAATGGAGTTAGGGTTTGAACCAGGCTTACCAGGAAGCCTACGTATTTCTTCCCCACTCTTCTAAAAATTGCAACCAGAGTCTCCTGAATATTGTGAGGTATCTCTTGAACTCTACAGGGCATCCCTCGAATGTTGTAGGGCATCCGTGCGACCACTGATCGAACTCTGCAACTCCCAAAACCCTAGTTTTCATGATTTTTGCATGATCAAACTTCTAGAAACCTACAAAATAGAAATAGAAACATAAATCAGTGACAAGGTAAATCAAAATGAGGAACCCTTTGGGGGTCCCACCATGATCACCATTTTGTAAAGCAAAAAACTGACAACACCAATACAAAGCAAAAGTACAAAAGCACAATAATACCACATAATGCACAAGATGAATAATCGTTACTGATATAGGCACAATAAACCTAGATCTCCAAGTTTGTACAATAAATGTGTTGTAATATGGGGTTACAAATATATTGATACAATGATTATAAATCTAGGGTTTAAAAACCCTTATTCACAAGTGAACATATGGTGTCTTCTGGATCATCCTTGATCCAAACAAGTGTGTGGGTGGGCTTGTGTATCCCTATGGGACCACCCTAGCTGCAACAACTTCCAAAAATATGGTTCCTGCACCTACAAATAGAAAACAACATAAAGGGGTTAATAGCACCTACGAGGGCTCCACTATGTGAGGCCCTCTAAATGATAAAACCTATAAACCCTAAATATTGCAATGAAAAATAATGCAAAAATATAAAAATAATGCAACAAATATCTTACCTTATCAATATTGATCTATACTCCTATGTCTATGTTTGAAGGGCGTGTGAATGCTCGAAAGCATTTGAGGACTTATGAACTGCAAATCTACTATGGAAAATACCCAAATGTATTTGATGATGGTTGTAAACACTTAGAAACATTCCAAAAATGCTTAGAAGTGTTCTAGGAACTTTGGGTAGTGTTCAAGGATGTATGGGAGTGAAGCAAAACTAGATCTGGTTCCCAAGGATTTTGTGGTGGTAGAAACGGTAGATGCGATGGCGACAATGAGGGAAGAAGACGATGGCAAAGTGGATAGATTTTGTGACTGGAAAAAAATACTAGGGCACTTGTAATATAAAAAATCAAGACCTTGATTCATCAAAATGAATCATCTTTTATAATCTACCCTTGATCATGTTAGGGTTTTGATGACACCAATAAGGAGGTCGAGATTAAAACATGAGGAAGGGTTGAGATTAAACTTGAGCATGTGACATGGATTGAGATGGATGGATGGCTGAGATTAAGTCATGGTGGATGGCTAGGATTTATTCATGTAAATATATATAAATATTAAATATTAATATTTATGTATATATTTAAATAAATACATATATATAATGGATGACTATGATTTGAGGATACGAATGGATGACAAGTGGTTAGATTTTGGTGTCTACAATATTTAAAAGAAGAGCAACCAAAAAATAGATAAATCCCTCCTAAAATAGCTATCGAAGGGTAATCTTAAATTTTGAAACCAACGACATGTAGCCATCAAAGTATTTAACCAACCACTATGTCATAACTTTCCTTTGTTTCTTCAATGTAATAAACTTCATATTGAGGGTCAAAAAGGGAATATACATTGGCTCTTGCATCACCCATGGGAGATACCCCCTCAAAGTTTCAAAAAAAAAAAATAAGGATTTAGAACTACAACTAAGAACCTACCAGTTAAGCACCTAACCACCATACCACTCTCTCATATATGGAGGAAGCTATATCGAGTGGCAAAGGAGGAAGGACATAGATAAATGATAAAAAATGTGTAAGGATGCATCAAACTTGTGACATCAAGGGGACAAGGTAGAGTGCCTACTATAGCGCTCCCACTCCAATAACAAAAGAGGCATGTACAAATTAGAATCAGGGAATGTATATTTAGTAGACTTGATAAGCATACACACAGATGCACACATGCAACAAAAAAGGAAACAAGTTGAACAAGAGAAATTTGAAGGAAATAAGGGCTTGACACCCTAATTTTAAATTCTAAAATTTTAGACATTATAATTTTCAAAAACAAGACCTAATTGAAAAAATGCCCTTAGTTACCTTGAGATATTCTTCTATCACTTTGAAGGATGAAATATATGTTTTGCTTCCAAGTGACTGTTGTATGCATTGGTTTTGGACATAAGAAAAAATAGAAGTAAATAGTTTGCAAAAGTGTTTTAGTGTTTAGGCACTAAGTTTTGGTCTTAAAAAATGTAATGAAATGTAAATATAATTAATATAAAATACAAATGATATATTTTAGCCATCATAAGTTATATAATACATTTATTGTAAATTTGGCATAAGTATCACGTGTGTAGGAAAGATGGGAAGTCGTTATGTGCAACATGTCCCGAAAACCATTACCAACAATGGCAAGGATTGCACTATAAAGAAGACACCATGCATTTGTTGCATAGATATGCAAAGAGCATATATATGATAAGCATCCAAATCTATTTAAGGATTGAGATACCATTGCCATTGATGAAGCATATGCACAAACGTAAATGAAGAACACAAGCTTATACTGAGAGGGGGTGAACAGTATAAGACCACTTTTTACTTTTCTTTTCCAAATAGTATTAGTCAATATAATCAATGGCAATATCAATAGCAGTAACCAAAGCAATGCACAAATCATCACACACAATAGAGACACCAATTTAACATGGTTCACCCAATGTGGGCTACTCCATGGAGAAAATATTTCACTAAAATTTTCTCAATCAATCTCTTGGGAATCCTTTCCCTATTAAAATATTTATGGACCTCTTTCCAAAGGAGATACCAATTCCCTAATCAAGTTCATGTATCTCTATCCATAGGAGAACTTTTTTCTCCTCTTGATCTGGTTTGTGATCTTCTAGAAGAACTATTTCCCCCATTGCTCTAGCTAATGGATCTCTATCCACTAAAGACACCTGTCCTCACTACCCTAGCTAATGGATATCTATCCACTGGATATTGTTGTCCTCTATACTCTATCACCTTCAAAGATTTATCTCAAATATATACTAAACACAGTCCTTTGGTCTAGCACAAATCTACTCAATTTTTTTTTTTGTTCTGGAATAAACCTGTCCTCAAATTTGCACCAAACTCTATCCTCTAATCTGCAATAAATACAGTCCTTTGGTCTAGCATAAATATGTCCTTAATATTTTTACTATGATCTACACTAAACACAGTCCTTCGATCTAGCACAAATTTGTCCTCAATCTCTATCCTCTGATCTACACTAAACATAGTCCTTCGGTCTAGCACAAGTCTATCCTCAATATTTGTTCTCTTATCTACACTAAACACAATCCTTCATTCTAGCACAAATATATATTCAATCTCTATCCTATGATCTATACTAAACATAGTCCTTCGGTCTAGCACAAATTTATCCTCAATCTCTATTCTCAAGCCTTAACACAAATTTGTAATCAATCTCAAATCAACTCTGCTAGATCTACCCCAAACCTTAACTCAAGTTTTGAACAAATCAATCAATAAACTCTGCTTATAAGTCTTCTCAAATAATTATTTCAAATCTACTCAACAAGTTCACACTAGAACTTTTCCAATATCATAGAAACATAAAGAGAATTGTTAGAGACTCAATATGCTTCACATTCATCACAATGCTCAATCACTCTTCGAAAAACATATAGAGAATTGTTACAGACTCAATATGCTTCACATTCACCTCAAGGCTCAAACACTTTCACTCACTCTTTTAGAAACATACAAATAATTGTTAGAGACTCAATATGCTTCACATTCACAAACTCTTAATCATTTTCAATCTCTCTTTTATCACAGAAATATGTAGAGAATTGTTAGAGACTCAATATGCTTCACATTCACCTCAATGCTCAACCTCTTTCTCAAATCAATTTAGAATATAGAATAATTTGTTTCATAGAACTTCAATTATCACTTCACACATCCACTTGACTAGGCTCAACCAACTCTACTCAACCAATCACTTAATGAAATAATCCTTGCTCACAAACCCTAGTCCAAGCATATGAACAGTCACTCAAATGTGTCCAAAAATACTTATCAACCAGTCTCACATAACAATGTTACTCATGTTCTTTGTAAACCCTAATTCAATTTCTTCACTCAACCATTCACTTCAACAACAATGCTTATAAAACAATCTTCACAATAGCTCAACAACTCAATAAGAAAACCTAATCAAGTCCTTTTCACTCCAAATTTGTTTTCCAGAAAACCAACCAATTAACTCAATCAAGGAAGAATGTGCCCATACTTTTTTTCTTGATGAGAAGTAGACCATACAAATCTGCCACAATCATAAACACTTCTTTTACAAGTACAAAGAGTTAGATGACAAGAATTATCACTCTAACACTTTTCACAATTTACCTTAATCGCAAAGATAAATTAAATTTCAAATGCACCTTATTGCTCCATCCTTAAAATAATATCCAACACCACAATATTTTATTAATCACTTCTTCAAAACCCTAACTCATCACAAGATCATCTCAACCATTCAGATTTAATATAACTCACTTCATAAAATTATCTTCAAAGAATAAACCAATCTCTACTTATGACTCCCTACTTTAATATTGTATTTATTAAATAACTCACTTGTAAAACAATGCAATAAAATAATTTTCCCTTTTTCTAAGATAAAAATATTTTTACCCTCAAATCTATCTTAGCAAAATAACCTTTCAAAAACTTAATAATATTTCCCTTATGAATTTTGGCTAATCCTCCAAAATAAAACTATCACCTTATTTCTCCTAACTTTAACTTTAGCCAATAAAAAAATTAAATCATAAACCAAAACGTTACCACTTTAGCATGTGTAGGATTCAAACTTGGCACTTCTTTCCAACAAGTGTCTTGGTCATGGCTTCCACTCTGTGTGAGTCACGTGCTACTCTTGGAGCCACCAAATGCCTTCCGCACTTTGACATCCTTAGAATCCATGAGCCAAAAGGCTCCTTCACCCTCGCTCTTCAGAAACCATGTGTTGCATGAACTATCAATGCAAAATATGTGCATGAGTCTTAGACGTTAATATTAGCGAATAAGTATGGATACTTTGACCTTTGGAAATGCTATGGTTTAAATACCATACACCTTCCAATAATATCCTACATTGGCAAAGGGAGTACGTCGTCTTCACATGCAAAATTGTTGGCACCAAACTTAGACTTTGGCCTTATAATTATTAAATATAATAATTTAAATTCTTTTAGAATTTAAATATTATAATTTAATAATTAAATAAACTTTGGGCATTTTAAACCAAACTAAAAGCCTCCTTAGTTTTTAGAAAAACCTTATAACTTGCCCACCATTGGTTTTAAAGAAAAACCTTTTAAAATCATTCTTCACATAATATTTAAAAACAAACATTATGGAGCTCATCTATCATCAATATCTTTAATTGCTCCCTTTGATCTTTTGACATCAACGGTAGCTCATTCCTTGACATCAATGACAACTTCATGGACTCAAAATGTCCAACAAGTAAAAACATCTTCTGAGTTTGAGTTTAAATGTTGTATTTTGTAAATGTCATCTTGGTAGAATATCAATACAAAACCATTATCCTTATATGTATTGAATGCCTATGTGTTGGTATCTATCATTATATTATTATACTTATGCATTGGCAAGTTAGTGTGATTGTAGGTTGGACAAAAGAGTCAATTTTTGAAAGTTACAAATCGTAATTAGGAGTGAAATACCATTAGATGATTACTAATGGCAATGCTAAGGAACTATCATAGCCAATTATTATCTTGATAGAAGAGTGTCATCTGGAGACCATGTTTTCATGTTGTGATACCATCATGTCATCATGTTGAGGCTAACTTGTTGATGCTATCTAGAGGATATCATCTAAATGATGCCATAAAATTAACTAAATCTTGAGATCCAACCATCATCTAAGATATTATCATCTGAGTAGATAATGATGATGACCTTGTTTCAAAATTTTGGGAATAGATGTGTTGGCTTCTAAACCTCATCACTTTATCTCATATTGGGAAATCTCACTACTATGCTACATTTGATACCATTGCCTAACTAAAGTATGGGTTAGCCAATGTTATGCATACCGGTGAATTATCATTAATTAAAGAATATTAGAAATTTTGAAATTGAATGAATTCAATTTGTAAAAATAATTTAGGAGCGAAAATTTTTTAGGGTCGGCTTGCTCTGAATTTATAATAATTTTATGGTTTAAATTTTAAATCAACAACATTCCTGCCTAAATTTTAGACCATTTCACCTTGAAATTATAAATAATTTTATTTGCATCAACAAAATTTCCTATCATACCACCAATATACATACCTAATGTGATAATGACAATCATACATCTTAAACATTGGTTCTCCTTGATCGATACCAAAGAAGCCAAAAAATGAGTGGCAATAGAGCATGAAAGAAAAATAGAAAATGGATTACTGATAGCCGATAATAAATGATAGAAGGCAAATAGCATTCAATAAATGATAGATGATCGATAGGAGATCATAAATGATAGAAAATAGATAGCATAATAAATAAAATATAATCGATAGAAGAGAATAAACAATAGATAATGAATGAATGGTAGTAGATAATAGATTGCATATGATAGACGATCGACAAAAAATAATAGACTATAGATGATATAAAGCTAATAGTATTAAATAAACGATAGATGATGGATAGCATAATAAATGAAATATAATCGAGAGTAGAGAATAAACAATATATGATAAACAAACAGTAGTAGAAAATAGACTACAAATAATAGACGACCAACAATAGAGAATATACTACATATAACAAAAAACCAACAATATTGAATAGGTGATAGATGATAAACTATCAGTAGCACATAATAGATGATAAACAACAAATGACCAGTAGCATCGAAGAAACGATCATCAATCAATAACAGAGCATAAATGACAAATGAAGGATAGCATAATAACCAAATGTGACCATACCATTGAATATACAATCAATGATATATAGAATACCATGATATCCTTATAGAACATATATAATTGTCACAATTTTGTTCAATACCATGTTCTTTTTCTAATATGAAATACTTTTTCCTTTATAGATACAATGGCACCTACTCCCAATGGCAATAAGGAAGGCAAATCTTCTGTAAAAAAGAGTATCCTAAAATATTTTAGCCATATATAAAAATCCAATGAGACACCAAAATTTGCACAAATTCAAGGTACATACCCATTTTACCTACTCAATAGTAATTTTCATAAGTAATTTAAAAAAATGATAAAGAACATCTTTGTATGTAGAATACACATTTGATACTAATATGCCTCCACTTGATGATATTCCCGAGGATGAAATACCTCAACATGAAAATTTGATTAACAATGACATGCAATAGCTTGAACAAAATCCTGAAACTGGCACACCAACCAAAAATGAAAACCATCATTCTAACCAAATGCACACTTTTGGGGAATCTTCTACTCATAAACCTAAACATAGAAAGTTAACAATATGGACTATTGGAAGGACATTTCAACTTGAATGGTCATCAAAATATTCATTTATTGAACTAGTGTAGTCGGAGAATAGTAATAATATACCAATAGAATATAGATGCATTATTTGTAGTTGGAAACTAGGGAAAGATCATAAGATGCAACTTAAGTTGGATACAATAAAAAAATTATGGGAAATTTTATGTGATAGCAAAATAAAGTGATGGAACAACTAAGAAAATAATTAGGTGGAAGGATGCATCATAATACATACAATTCAAATATGCAGAAGACTATGACAAAGAGATGAAACAACAAAAAAAACTAGTTCAAAATGGTGGAACGATTCTAACATAGTTTCAAAAAACTCATAAAACCACTTTATTTTCAAGAAGCTTATAGTTTGCTATTATATATACTATTATTCAAATGGATAGATATATGTTTGATTTTATTTATTTTAAGCATCTCTTTCAACTAGTTGATATGCAACACCTTCCTAGTATCCATTGGTCAGATCGAAGTGGTTGGAAAATGGTAAAATGTATCTCTTTGGTTGAGGAGGGCCTGAGAGAGAAAGTTAAAAATTCTAAATTCATTTCACTTTTAATTTATGATGTAATTGTTGTTGACGACACATCTTGGATTTGCAACAATGTTTACACCTTTCAAAATCATCTACAACACCCTCATTTGCTAGCACTACGTAATATAGTGGAAAATTGTAATGTAGAAAATCTATACAATGTTGTTATTACTAGCTTAAAAAATATTGTTGGAATATATGATGAAGCAATACCCAATAAATTAATGTGTTGGAGTTGATATTGTTGTTATAATGCAAGATCACTGAAATGGTCTTTGTGTTTGACTTCAAATATCAGTTACCCTATATTTGATCCTAATTCATTGCATGGCTCTTACAATGAATCTTGCATACAAAATTGTGAGCATATTTGAAAATTTTGTGAGAGTTGAAGAACTCATCCATGATATTCATGCTTATTTTTTATGCAGTCCAAAAATATTTGTAGAGTTTCAACTGTTTGCACTAGGAGTTACTGAAGGTAAAAAATTGTTAAAAGATGTAGATACTAGGTGGATTTCATTGTTTCAACCTGTAGTAAGAGTTTTCAAATAATATCAATCCTTAGTAGAGTTTATGTATGATAATTAGAGGGTAGTTGATAAAGCAAAATATTTTCTATATCATATGACAGACTTGGAAACACTACTCACTTTATGTGGTATTCTTCCAATGTTGCATGAAATGAATAATTTGATTAAACTTGTGCAAGAAATATCCATTTATGTCATTGATTTCATCAGGATTAGAAAACAAATTTGTATATGTATTGATAGGTTATACTTGTCCAATGAAAAATTTATAGATCATTTGTTTGATGATTGGATAAATTTAATAAATATCAATGATCAAAACAATTTGTTGAAGTTCAACATAATAAAATCATCTTTGTATTAATGTTCATGGAAAGGAGATACCTTTATGTTGTTTTGAAAAGTGATTGAATATAGTTATTGAATATGTTGAATATATGCCAATCACATATAATAGATTTGATGTATTTTTACTCAATACAAGGATTAAATTGAGAAAAATAACAAAAATATTGACAAGAGAAATAAGAGACTATTTTTAAAAATATAATTTGCTTGAAGTGATGGGTGTGGTTAACCCCATGTTCTGGGATCCTAGAACAAACTATAATAGTACAAGTGAGTTGTTTATAAAATATATGGGTACACTTGTTAAACATTTTGCTAAAAATGTTGAATTCAATGGTACTGAGATCAATGGTATTCTAAATAAAGAACTTTTAACCAATAAATCCTCATATTTTGGAATGACAATGGTTGACAAAATTTCATGGAGGATCAGGGATTGCATTGACTAAGCCAGGACATTAAGTCAAACATTTCAAGAGATTATTTTCCAACATGCCTTCAAGGAAAGCAACAAATCCGCTGACAAGATTACAATTATTGGTGTCCATTCCACATGCTTGATGACTTGGACAAGTGGCCTTCCTCAAGAGCTAATTGTTGTCATGGAGCAAGATAGAATATCCTCAAATTCGAGAAACACTGATGTGGAGCAAGATAGAACATTATCAAATGAGACAAATGTTGACGTGGAGCAAGTCAGATTTTCCACAAATGGGTTAAATGCTCGTTGATTTTGTTTCCATTTCCACTAATTCCCATGTAACCTCATTACATGGTTTAACCAATTTTATTGGTTTTCTCAATTATAATTCTCTGTCCATCGCTTTTCAAGAAATTTTTATTTGTGATTTTTTCAAGTCCACTTGCCTCACCATCCATCCTTGCCATGTTGATATTTGTATCCTCATCATCCACTCCCCCATCTCACCCCTCTCACCCTTTTCCCTCATTCCCTATTTCCCACACCCTCCATCTTCCATCCATGTATGCCTCTCCCCTCATGCCCTTTTCCATTAATTTCATCACCCAGTACGCCTTTTTCATCATGTGGATGATTGGATTGGCTTTTCACATGTTCCATATCTAAGACTTTTCTAGTGAGGTCTATCACGGTCACCTCGATTTGTACATACATTCTAATGAGAGGATATTTGGCATGTATTTATGTAATAGAATATTTTATTCTTATGTTTAATTAATGATTATAATGTGTTTTATGTAAGTTATTGTTGTATATTTCTGTAATTTGTCAATAAAAGGATAAATACAGATAATCTGATAAATGTATTTGTTTTATGTAAAATACATCCGAGTTATGAGTAATTATGCAGGCAAGGTGTTGAAGAATGTTCCACATAAAAAGATGCAACTAGCACAAGCCTTGGGATACACCTTGGATGCAAAGATATGGGCGTAAGAACAAAGGATGCATGAATTCTAAGGCACGGTGATAGAGCAGTAGCAGATTATTGTTACAGAATATGGTAGCTGAAGCATGTTATAGAAGATAATAGCTGAAGCATGTTACGAAAGATAGTTATCAAAGTACGTTACAGAAGGTAGCTACTAAAATATGTTACCAAAGGATTTTTACCAGTAGTTATCGAAGGATGATTAAGTTTGTTAATTGATGTTGCGTGCCACATCGTGTTCACATGATAGCCAAGTATTTCTAGTCAGCATAATATTTGATTTGTCACGTATTCTTCACATGGGATATTGTGATTAATAAAGTTGTTATTACTTTATTCAATAAAGTTGTGTAATCCAACTATTGTTAGGTTTATTAGATTTAGATGCAAGATTGTTGAACCTTTTCCTGGAATAAAGGACATTTGGTTATATTGTATATCTTGCAAAATGTCAAAGTTAGTGTTTCTTTGTTAAGTTAGCTTACGTATTGCCACTTGGACCATTCAGGAGGTTTACCAAGTCCAAGCAGGAATAGGAATTGTATTAATTTAGATTATTTTGGTTAGTACATAGTTGTCGCATCATAAGTCCACAAAACTCCACATGGTAAAATACGTGGAAGAGTTTATTCAGAATTGTACAAGTCATCATATATATTACATAGGAAGACCTTTGAAGAGGTCTAATGTCGAAATGTCCAAATGCTAATATTGAATTGTCTTGTCGAGATTTTCTGAAGAAATAACCGTGCCAACATGTACATTTGAATCACCAACAATAAAAGTAACACTTTATTCTTCGCATATGGTAACTATGTCATTTGTATTTACTGTTTAATTTCATTTATGTAAGTGTAATTGTATTTCCTTGCATTCATAGAATAAAATCATGTTAGGAATAGTTATGCATTTTAGTCACTAAGATAAAGTAAACTAGGGGAGAAATACTTACATCGATCTTCTAGGAGGTAGGGCCCACTCCTACAACCAGTCCCTAAGCTCTCGCCCCTACAATAGGTTAGAAATAGTTAATTAACCTTAGAATATAAAATAAAGTAAATTGCATTTTCATAAAATATAAAGTCAGAATAGATAAATAAAACTAACTGCACGAGGATCCTCAACAATAGTTAAACTCAACAATAGATAAATTCAAGAATAGTTAAACTCAACAATAGTTAAACTCACAATAGTTAAACTCATCAATAGCCAATTACTATTAGAAATTGCATTCTATTTTCATTCTTGCATAATCTAAATCTTATTTGCAAACACCTAAAACTAAAAGAAATCTAAACTAAGCTTAGAATTGATCTCTATGGTATGATATATACTAGATTGCTATTATTTAAATCTAACCTTGATTACCCTCAGATTGAAAAATTTAAATGTAAGCTATTACAATCGATCATTTTGGCATCATTGTTGGGGAGAATAGCATCGTAGTGGTTAATCAAAAAAGTTATTTGGTAGTGCAATTAGGAGAGGCTTACTTATGTGCAGAAAAAGGTATGTATGAGTCCTTGGGAAGCATATGAGTTGGAGTGGTTGGATGCAACAAGTCCCTTTGTACGACGTTGTCAGGTTCATTTTTCTTGAGGAATCAGTTTTACTGCTTTCTTAATTAGAATTTTATTTCTGCAAATTTTATTTCCTGCAAATTTCCTACTTTGGGTAATTATTATTGTTTAGTTGACCTAGGAGCTGACAGGAAGTAGGTGTACGCTGAAAGAGAAACCCTGTCCCTCCTAATAATCAAAGAAACAGTAATAGTTTACCTTTTATTTTTGCAAATTTTATTTTCTGCAAAATTTTATGCTTTGGGTAACTATTATTGCTGGTTTGACTTAGGACCTATGAGAAAAATAGGAAGTAGGTGAACGTTGAAAGAGAAACCCTGTTATAAGTAGGAAGTAGTTATGGTTGAGTGACACAACTATAGTGAAACCCTCCT
This sequence comes from Wollemia nobilis, assembly GCA_028583015.1. NCBI lineage: Eukaryota > Viridiplantae > Streptophyta > Pinopsida > Araucariales > Araucariaceae > Wollemia > Wollemia nobilis. The sequence continues at coordinate 22,425,472 of JAQPPZ010000521.1, forward strand.
AATAATCAAAGAAGCAGTAATAGTTTAACCTTTTATTTTCAAAAAATTTTACTTTTCCTGCAATATTTCATTATGTTCCTAATATGCTAAAGTTGGTTGTACAAAGATTCATAGGAACGTGAGTTGCATATAATTTTAGAAAAATATTAGGATTAGCGTGAAATTTTATTTCAAATTTTACTTTTCCTACAATATTTCATTTTGTTCCTAATATGCTAAAGTTGGTTGTATAAATATTTGTAGGAACGTGAGTCGCATCTAATTTTAGAAAAATATTAGGATTAGTGTGAAATTTTATTTCAATTATTCTCTATTGTATTAAGGATGGTTATAAACTCAATTGTTGTGATTTGTATCTAAACTTGATTACAGTAGAATTAAAATAGAAAATCAAAACCAAAACCCAAACAAAAACAAAATCAGAGAGAAAAAGGGAAATAAAAATAAGTTGCTAGATGGTGGAAAATAGTCTAAATCAGTCTGCACTTATAGACCTTAGAGAACTATTGATTAAACAAGAAGTTAACCTTCTTTTTGGGTAAGGAAATAGAGCATCTAGTAAAGAGTGGGAAAGTTTGTATGAACGCATTGACATTATTAAAGAAAGATCATATGAACTGAAGGAAATCAAAAGGGTTGACATAGCTAAAACTCTAGGGGTAAACCACCATTCATATTACCTAGATCTTAAAATAAACTGTGAATGTTGGCTTTGGGATAGAAGAGCAATAGTAAATCCAACCATTTACGCTTGGAATCAATATTTTGAAGACTCCCTCCTCATTCACAGGTTCCTTGGAGACCTAGAAAAGAAAGAAGTAGCCCTAGAATATAGCAAGAAATATCAGAGGATACCTAGAGTTGTGCGCTTTAGGGAGTTGTGTCAAGATCTACGTTGTGAGTTACAATTTGGAAATCCTGACCCCATTCCAACTCAAGCTTTTCTCATTCAATTGATTCACTTGGTGATAGACCATTTTAATTTTGAAGAGGAACACTTCATGACACCCGAACAACTTGATCCGATCAATGATATTCATAGACTATTCAAGGAAGATTAGGCGTGTTGCAAAAATAAGAAACTTAGAAAATTCATGAACAAACCTAGAGACTCTAAAGGAAGATTCATAAAAATTAGTAATGTATAAGGAAACTTCCAAAGAGACTTTAGTAGGCAGCCTAGAATTTATAAGTTAGAAGAACTTGAAACAACAACATCAACCAAACAAGATGAAATCCTAGAACAAGATCCCGACTCATACTTGTTGCCTGAACCAGAATTTGACAATCACATAGATCCTTCTTCTATATTTACTGAACCCATACCTGATCCAATTCTTGAGATCTTATATTCAGCTATGGCTGACCAACAAAGTGGGCAAGGAGAAGTAGACGAGAACCAAAGGGGGAATGAAAAAATATAGAATAGAGATCAGAGAAGAAATGGGTAGAGGAAGACATTTGCCTTCCCAATCCTACACATAGATGGGACAACAAGAGAACCTAAGTTAGTCTCTATCTCTATATTACCCACCTTCCATGGGAAACCACACGAAGATCCAGATGCTTTTCTCTTCGAATTTGAAGTAGTGTGTCAAGCTTACTTTTACACTACCGATGAACAAAAGCTAAGATTGTTTCCCTCTACTCTTAAAGATGCAACTTTAAGATGGTTCATGGGTCTAGGAGAAAATATTTGCAACCAATGGGATGGAGAACATGGATTAAAAGAGCTATTCCTTGAATGATACCAGGATTATTGTAGAGTTAGGGACAAGAAAGTGGAGTTATTCCGCATGAATAAAAAAGAAGAGGAATATTTGGAGGATTACCTTGAAATATTTCTATTTGTTGGGTCTAGAGTAAATATAGACCTTGATGAAGAAATATTAAAAGAACTTTTTCTAAAAGGACTGAAGGAGGATGTCCTCAAGGTTTTAAATCTCATGGCAAAAGGAGATATCCATCTTATGGCATTTGAGGAGATTGTGAACCTTTGCAAAAACTATTCAAGAAATAAACCTCTAAGGGGTAACAAGTATACATCTACTGGAGGAGTGACGAGAGCAAAAATTGGAAACATGTTGGAAGGGTTAAAAACTGATTTGTTAAGTACCTTGACTACATCTCTGGATTTAATGGATAAAAATCCAAAGGGGCAAGATAGTGAAGAAATTTACTATCACAGATGTAGGAAAAAGCACAATATGAGGGAATGCCCTCTTAACATTACCAACATTTCCAATATTGCTACTTGTAAAATTTGTGATAAAGGTCACAAAACTAAAAACTGCAAATACATCTCTGCTGTTAAAGCTGCCATAAAGGAACCTAAAGTTGAAGAGGTAGAAGACGTTTATTTTGTAGCCCAAATATGGAATGGTCCATTCAACGGACCACCAAATTGGTCAAACCCTAGTTATTCCAACTCGCAAAGGCCTAATCAATGGTCTAATGCACCAAACTGGGCAAATTGGAATTCTTATTCAAATAATCAAGACTGGAACACACCTCCATGGGCCCAATTTATGGCCAATACCTATGGAAATCCACCATGGAATCAAGGAATGCCCAACCAAAATAATTGGAATACTAGTAACCAGGGAGGATCTGGTTGGTCTCAAAATTCATCACAACAACAGAACTTTCAAAATAAATTTAGGGGACAAGCCCCTCAAAATCCACCTCAGAATAGACTTCTTCCACCTCCGATTAACAATAATAATCCTCCTAAGAAACCTCCTCTTCCAGCTCAACCGGTCCTTAATCCTAACAACAACAAGAACATTCAACAAGCCTATGAAACTAGTGAGATGTGTTCTATATCTGTAGTGCCTTGTCAACAAATTCAATTGAGATCAGGAAAAGTGTTGGAAAATAATGTAACTCTCACAGAGCTTGAAAATCCCACTATATATTTATTCAAAAAGGAGGATAACAATGAAAATGAAATGGAGAATTCACTAGAAAACATTCCAACAAAACAACAAGAAATCCAAATTCCTCAAAGGAAGGAAGTAGAGGTACCTTTTCCTCAAATACTGGCAATACCAAAAGAACCACTTAAGCCAACCTTTAACTTTCTTTAGGAATTAGAAAATGTTACTATCAAGATCCCTTTGTTACAAGCTATCAGGGATATACCCATCTATTCCAAGCTCATTAAAAACATGTGTACAAATTTAGGAAGGAAAAATAAGAATGAAGCACAAACTATTCAAGTCATTGGACAATTTTCTGAGATAATAACGAGAGGTAGGTTATTACCAAAGTACACGGATCCTGGAATACCTATACTCACGATGCACATTGGTGACATAGCCTTGCAAAATGTCTTGGTCGATTTAGGAGCCACTATTAATGTCATGACTAAAGAGACAACAGAATATTTAGGGTTACATAAATTGCAATCAACTTCTATTGTACTCCAACTCATAGATAGGTCCATTGTTAAGCCAGAGGGAAAACTGGAAGATGTTATAGTCTCCATAAGTTCATGGGAATACCCTATAGACTTTATAGTCTTACAACCTAAGAAAAAGTTAGGGGACATCCCTTAATTTTAGGGCACCCATGGCTTGCAACAATAGATGCTTACATCAGTTGTAGAATGGGAAATATGACTATTTATGATGGTAAAAATACTAAAGACCTTAGCCTATTCCCTGAATCAACAATAGAAGATGAGTTTCCAAAGCAATTGTGGTATGACTTCCCTCATGATTTTTATGAAATCCAAACCTTATCAATAAATGTTCTGAGCGAACAACTTCAACAAGAGGTTGAGGGACCATTACCATTATTGTTAGGAAATCAAAGCAAGGATCAAAGTCAAGACAATGGTTGTTCATCTGAATCTACCATGACTATTAATGAAGCAAGCACAAGTCAGTCTCAAAAAATGACACCATATGACTATTACTTAAATGTTCTTGAACATGAGATAATGGGAATAGATGCAAACACAGAAAAATGCAAGCAAATAGATATCACACTAGGAAGGACCTTGAATATCAGTGATGAGCTCACAAGCATACAAGAGTCACAATTAATAGACGTGCTTAAAGAATACCAATCGACATTCACATGGAACTATGAGGATATGAAAGGGATACATCCAAATGTTTGTACCCATCATATTTTTATCCAAGAAGGATGTTATCCAATGAGACAACCTCAAAGAAGATTGAATCCAACTATGAAAGACGTGGTTCAGGAAGAAATCATTAAACTCTTGAAGGCAGGATTTATATATCCAATTTTTGATAGTCAATGGGTGTCACCTCTTGTGATAGTCCCTAAAAAGAATGGCAAATGGAGGATTTGCATGGACTATAGAGAATTAAACAAGGTAACAAAAAATATTATTTTCCCTTGCCATTCATTGATCAAGTTCTTGATACATTGGCTGGAAAGAAATATTTCTGCTTTCTAGATGGGTTTAGTGGCTATAATCAAGTTTCCATAGCTGAGGAAGATCAGGAAAAGACAACCTTCACATGTCCAGTAGGCACCTATGCTTATAAAGTCTTACCTTTCGGGTTATGCAATGCACCTACCACTTTCCAAAGAGCTATTTTGGCTATCTTTGCTGATCTAATAAATGAGTGTGTAGAAGTCTATATGGATGACTTCACAGTCTACGGTAATACCTTTGAAGAAACCTTGTCAAGCTTGCAAAACATTTTTATTAGATGTCAAGAGAAAAACCTCTCTTTGAGTCATGAAAAGTGTTTCATGATGATGAGAGGAGGCATTATTCTAGGGTATTACATATCAGAAGAAGGTGTGAAAGTAGATCCTACAAAAATACAAGTTATTCAATCCCTTCAACCTCCGAAAATACAAACAGAGGTGAGAAGTTTCCTAGGACATGTAGGATACTACCGTAGGTTCATTAAAGACTTCAACAAAATTGTTACTCCCATGCTTAAGCTCTTAACTAAAGAAAGTGAATTCAATTGGACTGAAGCATGTCAAGAAGCCTTTGAAGTTATAAAATATAAATTGATTACTTGCTCCAATCCTAAGAGGACCAAATTGGAAATTACCATTCCATATACATTGTGATGCTTCGGGTTATGCAATAGGAGCAGTATTGCAACAAGTTGAGAACAAAATACCTTATGCTATCTATTATGTAAGTAAAAATTTGCATGGATCCAAGCTTAATTACACTATTACTGAAAAATAATTTCTAGTTGTGGTCCATGCCATTAATAAATTTAAACATTACATAATAGGGTATGAAGTATTCATTCACACTGATCACTCTGCCATTAAATACTTAATGAACAAAGCAATAGTAGGAGGTAGAGTGGTTAGATGGCTTCTTTTGCTACAAGAGTTCAATGTCACGATTATAGATAAGGTAGGAAAAGATAACGTCATCGCAGATCACCTATCTCGTATGCAAATCTTTGATGATGATGAGTTGATTCCTGATAACTTCCCAGATGAACATTTGTTTGCTCTTTCTATTTTTACCCCTTGGTATGCTGATATTGTAAATTACTTAGTAACAGGAAAAATGCCTCAGAACTATACATCGCATGAGCGTAGGAAATTGATACGTCAAAGTATTCCTTGCATGTGGATTCATGGAGTCTTGTTTAGAAGATGTCCTGACCAGGTAATTAGGAGATGTGTGCAAGAAGATGATGTATATGACATCATTCGGGCAACACATGAAGAACCCTATGGAGGCCATTATGCCACCCAAATAATAGTTAGTAAAATACTTCAAATTGGTTATTTTTGGCCTACTATGAATAAATATGTCTATAAATTTGTTGAGAGATGTGACGCTTGTCAAAGAGCTAGTAAGCCTACCCCTTCGATGGAAATGCCTTTGGTTCCACAAGTAGTACTTGAACCATTCGAGAAATGGGGAATTGACTTTGTTGGACCAATAGACCCTCCAAGTGAAGGTAATAAACACATACTTGTGTGTACATATTATGTTACTAAGTGGGCTGAAGTTAAAGCTTTACCACGAGCGCAAGCTGAACCAGTCGCTGATTTCCTTTATGAAAACATTATGCAACGCTTTGGAGCACCTAGAGAATTAGTTTCAGACCATGGAACCCAATTTATCTCCAAGGTTATTGAACATTTTGTTGATACTTATCAAATAAAGCATAAGAAAACCTCACCATACCACCCTCAAGCCAATGGACAAGTAGAAGTTACGAACAAAGAACTTGAAAAGATCATTACAAAAATCGTAACTATTAATAGGGGTGATTGGGCTGAGCGATTAAAGGAAGTTGTATGGGCATACAATACAACTTGGAAAACCACCACAGGATTATCACCTTATGAAATGGTCTATGGAAAACAAGCTATCATGCCCATAGAATTTGAGATAGAAACTCTTCGCACAATGGTACAACTTGATATGAATTTGGATAAAGCGCAAAAATCTAGATTGGAAAAGTTAAACATTCTGGATGAAAGGAGACTAGAGGTATTACATAGGACTGAAATAACCCAACAACAATGAAATAAATGGCATGATAAACATATTGTACCATGCACATTCAAATCAGGAGATTGGGCTTTGTTGTTTGATTCTCGTTACCAAGACTTTCAAGGTAAACTGAGGACCAGATGGCTAGGACCCTATGAAATCAAAGAGATATTCAGAAATGGTACAATCAAGCTTAAGCCTATAGATGATTCAACAAGAAAATTTCTAGTAAATGGCCATAGGCTTAAATTGTATAAGAAGCCATTATCTAAGGAGGAATTCATACACCATATTAAGAAGCAAGCCGAATTGCAGTCCATTTCTGAACTGCAAGTAGCCACTATCAAATAATTTTTCTCTCTTAAATTAAAAAAAAAAAGATTATGCTTCCTTTGTTTCATCATGAAGTTTCTATATCTGTAGTATTTCTATCTTATTCTCATCAATTTTCAGTCTCAATGTTTCAAAAATAGCCCAAGAGGTATTTCTTTAAAATAATTTATAGGAAAATGACTATTATATGTTGCATAATACTTTGTTTGCTAGATAAAATCTGGATGTTTTTCAATTACTCAAACAACATTAGTGTTTTGAGCAATTTTCATTGAAAATCAAGCAATATTTTGATGTTGCAAGTTATTCCTAGTCAATCAAACTTTTTCTTGGACTATGCACATTTGAACATATAAAAATATTGTGGGATGTGGAGAGATTGACTCATGTGTTACTACTACCATAAGTGAATAGTTTCCCTTGCTTATCCATCTATGTGCATGGTCTAGAGTACTACTGAATTGGCAAAAGGACAAGCTCACCCTTCATCCCTAAACAAAAAGAAGAAAAGGAAAAGAATAGTAAGGATAGGATCAAATTCCCATCAGAACTTTGATAGAGTGGTTGGGAATCCAACTCCCCAAAATTCTTACTCCTTCAAAAAAAATCCCTTGCTCCTCATCTAATCGAGCAAGTATCCCAAAAAGTATCTTCTTGCTTCTCATAAAAATATGCAAGAACCCCAAAAGCAATAAAAATCCCTTGCTCCCTCTCAAAATGAGCAAGTATCCCAAAGAAAAGTTAAAGAAGGGTAAAAGAGCTTGAATCCCTAGAATTCTTAGTATCTTGAACACCATGGGGTACTCTCCATTAAAGTATCCTTACGCAGTAGCACTAAGTCTGGACAAGACCTATGGATGCTCATAGATAAGCTAGCTTGTTGGCACAAGTGATCTTTGTTGTTACTCAATCCTCACTCACAATGGTAAATGAATACTCACTGCACACACAGTTGGTCCTTGAGAAAAGTTTGAAAACATTAGGATAACTTTAACACCATGATGATTTGTGAAATGAATAGATGAAATTGTTTAAAAATCACTAGGATGTTTGAAGTCTTTGAGAAATAACTCTAGAGTATCCTAAGCAGGCAAAAGTTAGAAGCAAATTCCTACAGTTCATTTTCTTCTATCAAAATATGGCTTTCATCTCTCAAAATTTTGTATCTTTTTACAAAAGCCATCATAACATCTGAATATCTATTCCATTTTTTAAAATACTTCAAGTCTTTAATAGATATCTATTTTTGTATACATTGATGACTGATATCAAGCCTTATAATCATTATCTTTCTCTCATTTGGTTACTCCTTAATGAAATTCAGGAAGCACAATCACAAAAATTATAATAAACCCCCATAAATAAAACTCATTATTATGTCATCCATCACTATAAATAAAACACCCTTCATCTTGTTTTGGCTATATAGCCAAAATTACAGTTTGGGGGGGATAATAGAGGTATATAAAGTTCACAATACAGTTTGGGGGGAATAGGTAAAGTATTGTTCCAAACTCTAGCAACTATAGTCCCGTAGATGTCTTATGTAGATGTCTTCTATAGATGCCTTCTGTAGGTATCTTCTATAGGTATCCTCCGTAGATATCTTTCATAGGTATATTCCATAGGTATCTTCCGTAGATATCTTCCATAGGTATATTTCATAGATATCTTCCATAAGTATCTTTCATAGGTATCTTTCATAGATGTCTTCTGTAGTTATTTTCAATAGATATCTTTCGTAGGAGTCTTTTATAGATATCTTCTATAGATTTCTTCCATATAGGTCTATTGTAGAAATTTTACATAAGCATCTTTCATAAATATTATCAATAATAATCTTCTGTAAATGATTTCCATAGGTATCATCAGTAACAATATTCTATAAGCATCATCTGTAGATGTCATCCATAAGCATATATCATAAAATATTCTAAGTGTCAAAATTTAAAATCAGGCCAGGCAAAGTGAGACACGTGGCAATTTAAGGAACGATAAGACATGTAATAAGGGTGCTTCAACAAAGACTTTTAAAAGGAAACTTGGTGGTAATGTTTTAAAGCAATTAAGAGGGACAAGACAACAAAATTAAAAAATTTAGCCCTCTTATGACTTGTACATTTAACCTAGCACCACATAAATACCTCTTATGACATGTCCATATAAACGAGTGCCACGTGCCAATTAAAATTCATAGTTCTTATTGAAAATGCAGTCATCCTAAGGGTCAAAAGTAAGAATGATGTGTTTCATTGGGGCATGTGCATTAACGAGAACGTGGACCAATCCGCTTGACCGCTTCAACAATAAGTCACCATGTAGGATGAAACATGGCATGAGAAGAATGATTAAAATATTGATTTTATTCTATCCAATGGGTGACTAAGAATTATGACATGTGGTAAATCAAACCCACCTCGCCATGCAAGGTGGTGGGTAGGTTTGGCGCCAAGATGAAACCAACCACCCTAGAACCCATACCATTGTAGGACAGGTGGATCCTCTTTGCCAATCACAGGAGACGACGCGGATGAACAATGCAAACCATCGATTAAAGTTTGAATGGAGGGTTACGATGAATGGAAAGAAAACACGATGGTCTAGAAGCTTTGCCATGATGCCCATAGAGGAAAATGATCATCGACGCGTGGCTTTCATCAATGAATCATGTGCTAGGATATGGATCTCAGCCATATGTCATTGATTAAAATGAAATCAATGGATGAAAATTCATTAAATCAAAAAATATTTTCTATCATTGATCTTAGGGTAAAAAGTCCTCATCATCGATAGATGTTCAATGTGTCTCCATCATAGGATAGGGTTAATCAATGATGAATGATCTCTGCATGCAGCCATGCAAAGTAAAACCAACCCTAAATCATTTTTTTCATAGATGAGCCGCTCAAAATCGAAATCGATCCCTTGTAATAGCTTTCTGAGTAATTTCTTCTAGTTTTTTTGGTAAAATCCATTGAAATCATTTAGTTGAACGGAAGCAAGCTTCGAGATTCTAAAAAATTGCATGAGCAGAGGTTAATTTTTTTCGACGATGTAGGAAGGGTGGCAAAATAACGTCAAAAGCGATAGGTAAAAACAAACTTGTTTATTGTTCAGTTACTACAAATTCATTTCTTATTTTATTTTTCTTCTACACATGAAGTAAAGGGAAATTAAAGTAAAAATGAAGAAATGTGCAGAGGATTAGGATAATATTAATGAGGGTTTTAGCGATAATTTTTCTGGGTTAACTATAGACAAGTTTATAAAAAATAATTTTTTTATTTTGTTCTTTTACATTTTCATTTCTGAAGATAATAAAACACTCTACAAAATTGTGAAACAAATTTTTTTGTTGCTATTGGGATAATTGCAGGGTTCCCAATTTATAAAACATTGGGGTTTCCAAGAAATATTCTGCCTATCCCTTTCTACTTTAAAAGAAAACAAAAAAAAACAAAAAACAAAAAAACCTAGACTCCGCTGTGCCTCGCTCTTTGTTTCAAAAGTGTAGTGAACCGTCCTTGATAAAAACCCAGAACCCTAGTGACGCTGTAACCAAGTTATTCCAAAATAAGTTATTCCAAAATGCTAGATGGTGGGAGGCTCTTACGAAGTTTAGAGGGCATGACCAAGGAGTGGCTAAACATTTTATCCTGAACTGTGACCCTGATAGGATGACCACTCAAGTTGGAGGTATTCAATTTAATCTTAACCCTAGTTTAATCTCGGAGGTACTGAATCTACCGAAAGTAGGGTTACCATACTACAAAAATCCCTCCAAAAGTGTCACTCAGTTGGTAGCCAAATTTGGTGAAAAATGTACTATTATCAGGGATAAGGAGGGATGGATTAAAGGGGTGTCTACTTCTTCACTTCCCCTCTTATGGTAGGAGGCAACCATCCTAATTATTAAATTCTTTACCCTAGAAGGATGAATGTCCACTTGTGTAGCTTACCATCTTCGTATGTTAATGAATCTAAAGTTTCCCAAAAATAGTGAATGTGTTATCAATTTACCTTACTTCTTGTTTCAATCACTGAAATCTACAGTTTTGCGGGTTAAGCCTAAAAACCCCCAAGAAAAACCTAAATTACACCTACTTGCGCATCATGGCTTGATTAAGTTAATAGTCTTAAAGAAATCTCATGAAGTTAAAATTGCATGGAATCGGATAGTGGATGAATCTAACCTGTTGGAGTACTCTGAATCCACTGAGAATGAATTTGAAGAAGATAATTCGACTGAAGAAGAACATGAGTTCGATAGTCAGGGGGAAGAACCTGATAGTCCAAAATGTAAATGCCAACTTGCTAAAAATATTAAACCAAACCAATCAAAAGTTAGGCATCAAAAAAATACTATCAAAACTCATAAGAAAAAGGATACATCAGGGCATGAATTTGATTTACCTGAACTTGAGTCTACTACCGAAATCTTGTCCCACCTTCGGGCACAAAATACTATCTTACAGATCAAAATTGATAAATTGCGAGAGGATTTCATAGAGCATTCTAAACTGATTCAGTGAGCCCTTACCCTTCAGATAGACATGATCAAACAACTTTCAGTGGATAGGGTGACGAAACCCATTGATTCTGTCAACCGACCACCACCTGTCGATGCTTCTCCAAACAAAAGTTCCACACCTAGTAAAAAGCAAAAAAAGTCAGTGAACTTCAGCAAAGCAGCCCATACACCTAAATCCATTGACTTTTCTAAACTCCTTGACGAAGAAAGTCCCCACCAGCTCATCAGCCTGATGCAGCAAAATCAACCTAAGAAATCGGTTTCTCCCATCAAGATAGGAACCACACTAGGGAATCTTGTCTTGAATGTCGGGATGCCCCCAAAAATCAATATAGTGATAGATAATATTGTTGCTTCGATTGAGGAACTTTTGCCTTCTCAGACGTAGGATGCAGAGTAGAAGGAAGATTCACATGAAGTTGAGCATATCAAAATTGTTATGGTTGAGACACCAGTGGGTGAATAGAAAGCCAAGGAGCAGGTACAGAAAGTGAAAAGGGAATGCAGGTTACCATAGCCGAGACCACCATCCTCACGAATCTCTACCCGATGGACACAAGTCGGATGAACTGCAAAGCAAAAACTATTAAATTATTTTATTCAGACTCTTATGTTAATATATTATTATTACTATCTATAGATGTTTATTGTTTATCTAGAATTATTTTGATGGTATACATAAATGTTTTTGAATGATGTTGATGATATAGTTTTTCATGTTTTAATTTTAATGTTTTTGTATGTAAATTGCAGAAAAACACTTTGGAGAATACATTTTGTTAAAAATTGTTCTAATAACTTGTTCTTGCAGGAACTATCCTCTAAAAAATAGTTATGCATAGTACATTATTTCTCTACAAAAATGGTTTCTATTAATAAAATCCAGTCATTATTCTTTGATGAGTTTTTGTACAATTGTATTATGGAATATTTTATTTACAGTTGCATATATCTATTTGGAACTGTGTAACATGTTGGTTTATGTTTTATATATTTCTGGAAATGTTTATTTTTCAATATCATGATTCTTTTCTGGAAACAATGTCTGATATTTGTTTGTTTACTTCTGGAAAATTTTACACAAACTCATAATGTCTTGTTTCATGGATTATAAATGGTTTTCTGAAAGATAGTGTGAATTCTGATTAATTTTAATCTTTCAGTTGCAAGAATCTGGATGATGACATTTGATATGTGTGTAAAATTTGTCATATTTTGTTTATCTCATCTCTCCATATGCATGAGGACATGCATAGATTTCAGTTTGGGGGAAAATGATGAGAGGATATTTGGCATGTATTTCTGTAATAGAATGTTTCATTCTTATGTTTAATTAATGATTATAATGTGTTTTATGTAAGTTATTGTTGTATATTTTTATAATTTATCAATAAAAAGATAAATGTAGATAATCTGATAAATGTGTTTGTTTTATGTAAAATACGTTCGAGTTATGAGTAATTATGTAGGCAAGGTGTTGAAGAATGTTCCATAGATGAATGATGCAACTAGCGCAAGCCTTGGGATACACCTTGGATGCAAAGAGATGGGCGTAAGAACAAAGGATGTAGGAAGTCTAAGGCATGGTGATAGAGCAGTAGTAGATTACTGTTATAGAAGATGGTAGCTAAAGCATGTTATAGAAGATAGTAGTTAAAGCATGTTACGGAAGATAGTTACTAAAGTATGTTATAGAAGGTAGCTACTGAAATATGTTATCGAAGGATTTTTACCAATAGTTACCAAAGGATGATTAAGTTTATTAATTGATGTTGCATGCCACATCATGTTCACACGGTAGCCAAGTATTTCCAATCAACATAATATTTGATTTGTCATGTATTCTTCACATGGGATATTGTGATTAATAAAGTTGTTATTACTTTATTCAATAAAGTTGTGTAATCCAACTATTGTTAGGTTTATTAGATTTAGATGCAAGATTGTTGAACCTTTTCCTGGAATAAAGGACATTTGGTTATATTGTATATCTTGCAAAATGTCAAAGTTAGTGTTTCTTTGTTAAGTTAGCTTATGTATTGCCACTTGGACCATTCAGGAGGTTTACCAAGTCCAAGCAGGAATAGGAATTGTATTAATTTAGATTATTTTGGTTAAGTACATAGTTGTCGCATCATAAGTCCACAAAAATCCACATGGAAAAATACGTGGAAGAGTTTATTCAGAATTGTACAAGTCATCATATATATTACATAGGAAGACCTTTGAAGAGGTCTAATGTTGAAATGTTCAAATGCTAAAATATTGAATTGTCTTGTCGAGATTTTCTAAAGAAATTATGCCTACATGTACTTTTGAATCACCAACAATAAAAGTAGCACTTTATTCTTCGCAAATGGTAATTGTGTCATTTGTATTTATTGTTTAATTTCATTTATGTAAGTGTAATTGTATTTCCATGTATTCATAGAATAAAATCATGTTAGGAATAGTTATGCATTTTAGTCATTGAGATAAAGTAAACTAGGGGAGAAAGACTTACACTATCTTCTAGGAGGTAGGGCCCACTCCTACAGCCAGTCCCTAAGCTCTCACCCCTACAATAGGTTAGAAATAGTTAATTAACCTTAGAATATAAAATAAAGTAAGTTGCATTTTCATAAAATATAAAGTCAGAATAGATAAATAAAACTAAACTGCACGAGGATCCTCAACAATAGTTAAACTCAACAATAGTTAAACTCAACAATAGTTAAACTCACCAATAGTTAAACTCATCAATAGCCAATTACTGTTAGAAATTGCATTCTATTTTCATTCCTGCACAATCTAACTCCTATTTGCAAACACCTAAAACTAAAAGAAATCTAAACTAAGCTTAGCATTGATCCCTATGGTATGATCTATATTGGATTGCTATTCTTTAAATCTAACCTTGATTACCCTCAGATTGAAAAATTTAAATGTAAGCTATTACAATCGATCACATTCCTTTCCTTGATTCACTTGGCTCCCTAGATGAGATGGAGTTTGCATTGTTTCTATAAAAAGACCCAAGGCTACTTTTTATAGCAATCCTTATGCCTCTCACCGTCATAATTATCCTTTCCAAACTTATTCTCAAAGCCTTTATTTTTTTCTAGTATGAGTTTCATCAAGCCATCCTTTGTGGTCATGGATTCTATTGTAGAGGCTATCCTCATAGCTAGGGGTTTTCTTCAATTTTTTTATAGTTTCAATGGAGAGGACCTTGAAATCACTGTGATGTTTCTAGGCACTTGGTACAATGGTATGGTTTCGATCTGATACAAGATGTTTGACATCGATATCAAAACCTTGGTCGAGCTTACTAGGCAGCAGGCAAAAGGGAGGTCAATACATCAATAAAAACATAATTGCAAGGTGGAACTTAAAGAAATAAAATACAAGGACCTATGTAAGAAGGATCAATTGGTAATGTATTGAAAGGAGCTCCCCTCCCCCTAGAACAACATCATGAAACCCATAATAGAGTTCATCATAGTGGATGATCATGACAAGGTGTTAAGTAGATTCCACTTCACTTTCTTCAACCACTTCCATGATGTCAATCTGGTGAATATCCCCTATTTTTTTTTCAACTCTATTAGCTACACTATAGACCATAGTTGCAAGAAAAATAGCAATGAGTGGCCTTCCCATAAGGGTCTATTCAAGGTCCTGTATAGCCACTGGTTGATTCACTACCCTTAGGGTATTATCCCTCCTGCTCCCAAAGCTAAATCAAGCCTTATCCAACCTAGTCTCTCCCAAACCACTCCTCCATCCTCTAGTTCTCCAAATGTATCTGCTAAAAAGATAGCAATGGTTGAAACGGTTTGTATGTTGAGAAAAAGAGCTAAGAGCGAATCCCTTGAGCTGAAGAGTGTTCGTTCTTCTACGTGCCTTCAAAAACTGGTTCAAGACAAGAAATCTCTAATTATTGACTCTGAGGATGACAAGAAGGATATCCCTAATCAGTGCTTGTAATAATTTATAATCAATTTTGTTTCCAATTGCATGTTTCGGTTGGCATATCTCCGCAATGCATTGAATCTGCTATTTTTTAGGAAATACTATTTTTATTATTGTGGTAGGGTCTCTGTGGTTAGGGAGGACGTCAAGGTTGTTGATGCTCCTATGGATAATAAATGTGAGAACAAATACATCGACATGGATGATTCGAATGATGAGCTCTAGTAATTTGGTGTTGAACCCGATGATGAAGCTTAGGGGCTTCCTTTTTTACCAAAGTTTTGTAAGGGAATCCTTTGTGTCGCCCTTAGTATCTTTCTTCTATTTAAGGGTATCCTATTTATTTCCCTCTACTTATTTTTATCTGTGTCTCAAGGGTATCCTAAATGGTGTTTCTAGTTTTGAGGGACTATGTTCTCTATTTTTTTCTTTTCTGGTTTTGTAGTTGGTTTCAGCCTTCTTTTCTATGTTGTAATCAAGTTTTGGATACCTGTTAAACCCCTCGTTTAATTAAATATATTAATTGATAAAAAAAAATCATATTTTACTAATCCTAATGAACTAGGTTCTATTATATGTTTGTGGAAAAAATTGTACCCTAGTAGTGTTTTATAGTATATGATGAGTGAATATTTTTGCTTATATGAATTGTGTCAAACAATGATTTTGGGATTAGTGGAAGATGAAAGGGTTTTTAATGCATTATATTTTGTGAAATATAAATTTAATAATAGAATGGATAAAAATTTATAAAATTGCTTGAGAATATATGTCTTGGACAAGTATCCTTATGATAAAGATTTGGCATATTGGAAATCTATAAGAGATATGAGGTATCACTAATGTTCATGATACTGAGGAAAATGATAACTGCAATGATCAGACTATTGAGACACAAAGATCATCTATGTGTACAAGTGATTTGGGACAAGATAGGAAGTGTTTGTTTCAAATTCCTTCATTGTAATATTTGCATGATTTTTGTAAACATTAGTCTTTAGGATTATGATTTGTTTTATTTATAATTTTTTAACATGTTGCATAATTTTTGTAAACATTTGTCTTTAGGATTATGAATATTTTGGGATTGATTATTTTTTAAAATAATATGTTGTTTAAACTTTATATTGTTTATCATAAACTTGTTCATGATTTTTTTTTATTTTATATCATACCCTTTGTTCATAAAATTATATGTTTTATATGATAGCCTTGCTTTGCTTTATTGAATATTGTAAACATTGGATGGTTTTTTATATTAAAATAAAACTTAAACTTCTTAATGACACATTTGTTTGGGGTGAATTGAAAGAATCCTTTAGCACAACTACATTAAACATATTATTATTCCAACATATTCAATCAACACCTAAGTAACATAATTACATCATTTTCATCATTTTTAAACTTTTATTTGCTAAATGTCCTTAGTTCCAATAATAAGCAAATGTAAATCTCAACAAAGATTTAATAAAATAAAACAATAATTTAAAAATATTAGACACATTTATAAAATATTTTTTATTTATTTAGAATAAATTTTCATTACAAAACTAGTGAACTGCATGTCCACTTTAATACTATTCTTTTATAATTTTATAAAACTAGTGAACTGTGCATCCACTTTGATACTATTTGGTTACGGGACCCAATGAAGGTCTTGGCTCTAATGTAGGATTTGGCTAATTTTCCTCATGCCCTTCCCTAGATGTTAGCTCTAATGTAGGATAAAACATACTTTCTTCATGACCTTGTCCAAAAGTTTGTCCTTATAGGGCACCAACTCTCCTCAGGATCTCCTTTGTATTTATCAAACTTGTGACCAATGCACTTTCCTCTGTAACTGGATCTTCTTTCAAATTCAAAGGAATTTCTTTTTCATATTTCTTAAGCAAAATGTTCAGATCCATATCATATTTCTTTATTATTCTTTTGAGGGAATTATTCCCTCTAATGGTGGTATATAATCATTCTTTCAATTTGATAGCATTTTATAGATTATGCTTTGCAGTGTTCAAAAAAACCTTTAGGCTTTCCACCTACTTTTTCAAATTATCAAAATTGAACTATACAATATAAAATTTAAAATATGTTAGTTACTAAATGTACAAAAAAAAATTGATTAAACAAAATATTGATGACTTACCTCAACAACTACTTTGGTAGCCTTTGCCACTTTAACTTTTTTCTTATCAATTACCCATTTATTAGAATATACCTGGGCTTCAACATTTAGATTATCTAGCCTATTCAAAAGGATATCAAAAATTTCATCATTGTACACTAGAGTGGTGTTTACATTTTCATATTTTTTGATTTAATAAAGCATCAAAATTTTCTAGTTCTTGCTCAACCAAGGAAAAATTATTGTCCTTTATTGAAATTTTTTGTATCGAGCATTTATTTCTTTAATTAAAATTTTTTCCCAATACTCCCAATATCTCAATTTTACAATATCTTGAAGCACACTACATTTTATTTTAGCATCATAATTATCTTCTAATAAAATAGATTCTAAAAATTTTAATTTCCCATCATCTGTAAGAGAAGTAGGATCATTGGTTTGACCAGGGAGGGAGGAATTATGAGCAGTGGTTGCTTGCCCTTCAGTTTTCCATACTTCATTTTGAAGCACATTCAAAGCTTTAAAATACTCGATAATATTGCCTTGATAAAGATAAACCTCATTTAGGGGAGGATTATCCAAGTTAGAAAAGTCATGCATAATAGTAGAAATATTTTCAAGTGAAAAAATTAGAAAGTCTAAAATAGTTTGAGTATGGCCTCATCCTAAACTCCCTGTAGAAAATAATTGCTTTCCATGAATACATTAGTGAATCCTCATCAATTATTTCTATGGTGGAGGTGGTGGTGGCATCATTTGTTGTCCCAATTGATATGATTGACCTAGCTCTTGCAAAAAAAATAGAATACAATTATTAGAAAATATTGAAATAAATGATGAAAAATATAAATGTACTATATAGCGATTAGTTAACTTTAAATGTGGTCCAATTAGACACTTATCCTAATAGCAATATTTATCATCCTAATAATATGTTGAAGTGAGTGTGAGTGTAGCTGAGAGTGAACGTAGCCAGAAGTGAGTGCAAGTGCGAGCCAGAAGTGAATGCAAATTGAGAATGAGTTCAACTAGGAGTGAACATAGCTATAAGTGAGTGTAGCTATGAGTGATTTTAGCCAAGAGAAAGTGTGAGCACAAGTCAAGAGTGAGTGTAGCAAAAAACAAGAGTGCGAGTGCAAGCCTGGTGTATCGATAGTGAGTGCAGCTAGAGTGAGTGTAAGCACAAGTTGGGAGTAAGTGCAGCCAAAAACAAGAGTGTGAGTGCAAGCCAAGAGTGAGTGCAAGCATGACCCAAGGGTGAGTGCAACAAAAAATTAGTGTGAGCACAATTTGGGAGTGAGTGTAGCCAAAAGCAAGTGTGAGCATAAGTTGGGAGTGAGGAGGAAGTGTGAGTAGAAAAGCAAAAAGTAGAAAGTAAAGTGTGATCAAGTAACAAGTGCCACTTCTTATTCTAGATATTAGGAGAATTTAAAGGATTCATTTAAAAAAAATCTAGGTAACATGGAAATAAATTCATTTCTTAAAGTCCTTACTGAAATTATAAATGGCCAAGTTGGAAGTTTAGATACCCTAGCTAACAATAAGATAAAAATAGAATCTATGGCAAACCCAGTCCATGTAGAAAATTATACACTAGAAGTGATTATTAAGTATGATATGATTGATCATGATATAATGATTCTTAAAACCATAGGGTTAATTTATAAGTTTCATGGATATTGACCAGGTTTTTCTAAAATTCAAAATTGGATTAAGTGGAAGTGGGGATTGAATTCAAATTAATCCATGACTTTTCTTCCAAAAGGATTTTTTCTCATTATTTTCTCTAGTTTAGAAATAAGGGATAAAATAATGGATGGAGGTCCATGGTTTAGGGGTAAATATGCATTATATTTAAGACCTTGGAGTGAGAATTTTTTTTTGGACACATAAACTATTATAATACTTCCAGTATGTATTAGGCTTTTTGGACTTCCTTATAAACTCATCAATAAGGAGGTTTTGAAGAATATTGGTAATACTCTAGGTGAATTCACCCAGGGAGGACCAACTACTAAGAATATAAGGTATGTTGTGTACACTCCAATATGTTTTGCTATAGATATTTCTAAATCTTTACCATAGTCAATTAGGATTAAATCTAAATCAAGAGAATGGGATCAACAAGTGGATTATGAAAACATTGCATTTCAATATCATAAATGTCATGAATTGGGTACATGACTACAAAGTGAACATAGAGGAAGAGATGGAATTTTTTGAGCATGCTTCAATTTGAAACAATGATATCATATCACAAGAGAAGCTAGGTCAAATCAAGGATTTTCCACTCCTAAGAAAGTGGCTAGAAAAATCCCTCTACATCATCAAATGGAAAAGGCCATTACAGTTCACTCAAATTAGCCATTAGAAGAAAAATGATATGGAGGATGAGGAAGTACAATGTGCAAGTTCAAATATAGGAGCTAAAGGTGTGAAGGAAGAGGGGAAGGAAAATTTTAAAATAAAGGAAGATGGAGAGATAAATTTTAAAGCAAATGAGGTGAAGGAGGTCAAGCTTAATCCAGGTAAATCACCTTTATTATCCTCAAGTAGCTTTGAATCTTCT
This sequence comes from Wollemia nobilis, assembly GCA_028583015.1. Lineage (NCBI taxonomy): Eukaryota > Viridiplantae > Streptophyta > Pinopsida > Araucariales > Araucariaceae > Wollemia > Wollemia nobilis. Next base: position 22,445,456 of record JAQPPZ010000521.1, read on the forward strand.
CCTTACAATAAAAATGAAAGTAGTACGAAGTGTATTCCTTGCACTTTAGGTTTTAAAAGCAGTATAGTAAAGAGAATCTTATGGAGAATATCCAAGGAAACTTAGGGTTTTCAAGCCAACATAAGAAAGTGATGACTATGGAGGATCATCTATGAAGTTTAGAGTTTTCAAGGCAACATAAATAAGAAAATTCTAATGAGGATATTCCTTGAAATTTTGACTCTTTAGGGCAACATAAATATTTAGAAGATAAGTTTCATTTTGAACAATATAAAAAAATGGAAGAGATTGATGAAGATGAGAGTGTTGGAGGGAATGTAAGAAGGAGAGGAAGGCCATCAAAGTAGGAACTAAGAGAAAAAGAAACTCAAAAGAATATTGATCTGGGAATCCAAATAAAAATATCACAGGTGTTGACACGAAGTGGGGCTAAACCCTAATAAAAATAAAAAGTGTTGATGATGAATATAATATCATGGAATATTAAGGGTATGAATATAAAAAATATTTATTAAGGAATTAATATGTTTTTATAGCCCTAAGTTTATTTTAATACAAGAAAAAATAAGCAGTGAGGAATGTGAGGATGCTTTTAAGAAGATTTGGAAGATAGGTTATTGTTTAGCAGTTTCTTCTACAAGAGCTTTAGGTGGTATTGCAATAATATGGGACAAATTCAAATGGGATGGATAACTATTAGAAGCAAAAAGTAATTGGGTTGCTGGATTATTTTGTAGGAAAGAATAAAATATCAAATTTGGGGTTATAAATGTATATTCTCCAACTACGGTTACTCCTCATGAAAGATGTTGGAAGGACCTTAGTATATTTTTATCAAATACAATGATGATTCATTGTGATCTATGGATTCTTGGGGGTGATTTTAATACTATTATATCTCCTTTGGAAAATAAGGGTGGCATTTTAGGATGGTCTAAATTAATACAATATATTGCTTCATTTATCAATTCAAATAACCTTTGGGATGTTAGTCCCTCAAGTTTTCAATACACATGGGATAATAGACTCATTAGGAAAAATCATATAGCAAAAATACTAGATATATTTTTGTTATCCAATAAATGGTTGCAAATTAAAGTATACAATCTCTTCAGATATTTTATTGTGAGTAGGATCATATCACAAACCCATTATTTTTACTTGTGAGTCTCCTAACAATGGTCATCCAAAGCCATTTCGCTTCCAACCTATGTAGATCCAAGACCCTAATTTTTTCCATATGGTTATGTTATGGTGGGATGAATCGAAATTTGAAGGATTGTGTATGTACATGTTTGTTCAAAATTTGAAATATTTAAAGAATCAAATGAAAATATGGAATTTCAAATATTTTGGTAATATTTTTAAAGAAAAAAATTGAATCCAAGCTCAAAAATTTATAAGAGATAGTAGAAATTAATGAAATCGACCAGGATTCTTATATGACAGAAAAAAAAAATTACTTTCTAATTATCGTAATGCGTTGAAAAAGGAGTCATATTGGTTCCAAACATATAGAGAGAAGTGGCTCAAGGAAGAAGATAGAAATATTGAGTACGAAGAAGATATAAGGAAGAAGTAATAAATTGTTTCAAAAATATTTTATCAGATTCTAGGCAAGATAAGGAGGCACAAAAAAAACTTCTACAAAATATTCCATCAATTATCACTTAGGTTCAAAATTAAAGCTTGATGAAGAAGATAGCTATGGAGGAGATCCATGAAGCAATTTTCTCTTTCCATCCTAACAAGGCACCTAGCCCCAATGGATTTCTTACAATTTTCTTTCAAACATTTTGGGATTTATTAAAGAGTGATATGTTATATGTGGTTGAAGAGGCCCAAAAAAGGAAGGCTATAATAAATGAGATCAATGTTACTTTTATTACCTTGGTTCCCAAGAAATACGATACAAAATATTTTGATAACTTTCATCCAATAAGCCTTTGTAATATGATTTATAAGATCATTTCAAAAATCATAGCAAACAGGTTCAAGGGCATTCTAGGGTGTCTTATCTCATAGGAACAAGGTGGCTTTGTTTAGGGTAAACAAATTATTGATGGTATAATTATTGCACAAGAGGCCATACATTCTCTTCATTCCATGAAAAATATAGGCATGCTTTTGAAATTAGATATGAACAAAGCATATGATAGGGTTTCCTAGAATTTTCTACATGCTATTCTCAGAAAGTTTGGTTTTGATTATAGTTGGTGTGAGTGGATTAAATGTTGTTATAGCACTACAAAATTTTCTATTTTGATCAATGGTTCTCTTGTTGGGTACTTCAAGTCATCTTGTGGACTTCATCAAGGTGATCCTCTTTCTCCTTATCTATTCATTATTCTAGCAGAAGCATTAGGGAGAGCCTTTTCAAAGAAAAAATGGAAGGAAAAATAAAGGGTATTCAAGTTGCAAAAATGGTCCCTTTGAATCTCATCTCTAGTTTTTTTATGATACTTTTATTTTGGGCCATCCCTCAATCAATGATGCCATGGAGTTTCAATCAATATTATCATCTTATGATAAGGCTACTAGACAGTTGGTAAATACTTCAAAATATAAGATTTTTTCATTAATACTACCCTAGATTTACAACAAATTATTGTGAATATTTTAGGGTTTAAAATTGAAAATTTTCCATCAACCTACTTGGGTATTCCTTTGTCTGATAAAGGAAATAAAAATGAGCTTTGGATCTCTTTTTTGGATAGAATGAAAGCTTGTTGGTAGGTTGGAAAGGTAACCATGGTAGGAAGGCTACAACTCATAAAGACTACTTTGCAATCCATTCCTATTTATATGATGTCACTTTTAAGACTGCCAACAAGTATTGCATCAAAATTTGATAAAATTCAAAGAGACTTTCTATGGAAAGTTTGTGAGGAAAAATTGAGGTTTCCTCTTTGTAAGTGAGATGGGGTTTGCAAAGGAAAAAATATTGGAGGAGCAGACTTGTGGAATTGAAGACTTATAAATTTAGCATGAGGAGAAAATCTTGGGTGGATATTATTCAGAGATCAGGGAAATAATTGGGTAAAAATATTAGTTCAAAAAATATAGGTTCTCTTGATGTAATGAAATTATTTAGAAAAAAAAATCTACCCAAAGGATTTTCAACATGGAACTTCATACCATAGAGTTTGCAATTGATAAAGAATAATATTATATGGTAAATCAATGAGGGGATTTATGCAAATTTTTGGTCTGATGCTTAGTTGAAGTTTTATCCTCTTATATCTAACTCAAAATTTAAACCATTGGCTCAAGCATGCCTACCATGTAAAGGTCCAAAGGTCAAAGATTATATTATTATGAAGAAAAATTCTAGATCATGGATTTTTGTTAGTAACCTAGTTCAAGGAGAGGAACTCAAACAAATTGTAAATGAACTTCAAAATATGCTTTGAGAGCTTTATTTACAAATTTTTATATGAAAGGATGATTTTCTTTAGAATTTATTAAAGTATGGTGGATACTCAGTCAAATTGGGATATGAGAATTTAGAACAATCAAAATTTCCTTCTCCCAAATATTTTCCTTGGAAGAATTTTTGGTCATTAGAGAATCTCCCTAAGGCCTCAACATTTCTTTGGTTAGCATTTCAAAGTAAGGTTCTTACAGGAGAGAGTCTACGAAGAAGAGGATATTAAAGGCCCTTCAAGTGTCCCTTGTGTGAGAAGGATTTAGAAACATCAGACTATTTACTTTTTTATTGTTCATTTGCTCACACCATTTAGGGTTGTTTTTTTTTAAATATAAAATTATATTGGATAGCTCCATCAAGATTGAAAGAGTTGATAAAATGTTGGATAAGTAATTTAAAATCTAAAGCATTATGTATTATTTGGAGGATTGGCCCTGCCATTATTTGTTGCAATTTATGGCTTGAAATGAATAATAGAATTTTAAAAAATAAATATAAAAATCATGCCCAAGTTTGGAACCGTATTAGTGCCTCTCTTGTAGAATGTCTACAAATATGGTGCTCATCATGGGAAGTCTCAATTATAGAAAAATAGGTGCTAATAACTTGACTATAGGATTTGAACATACATGGAAGAGTCATTTGTGACAACAAAATTAAAACAAAGGATCTACTTTGATCTATGGTAAAATGGAAATATCCAAAAATTGGGTTTATCAAAATTAATTTTGATGGTGCTTCTAAAGGAAATTCAAGAAAATCTAGTGGATGTGGTATTTTTAGAAATAGTGAAGGTAAAATTCCCCTCACTTATTTAGAATCATATGGAAATTCAACTAACAACTATGTAGAGGCTAGGCACTTCTTACAGGGATTAAAATTGCAACAGAAAAAAGGATGGAAATATATTTCAATTGAGGGGACTCACAAATTATCATCAATGTTATTAACAAAAATGGATGTGGAGACTGGATAAAAAATAATACTATTGCTAATATTCATCATCTATTACGAGAGGCAATCTCCTGGAATTGTGACCATATATATAGAGAAGGAAATCAAGTAGCAGATAAATTAGAAAATTATGGTGTTGATCTTCATTCTAGTGAAATTCAAATTTTAGAAGACAACTGGCCAAGTGAGATTTTTTCGTAGTCAAAATGATTTCAATGAGTTGATTGTGGAAACATAGCACTTCGAGGAAGTTGAAGAATATATTTAAGACAAAAAAGAAATGAAAAACCATGATAAAAATGTATGCTACAAAAAATGTAATATTCTAGTATTTGATATCAAGTGGTATTAGCTCAACTGGTTAGATTCCTCAATATTTGAAAGAGGAGACCAAGGTTAAAATATTTCCAAGTGATATATAATTAATATCCAAGATTTGTTATAATACCACTATGTGGTGATGATGTAATATGGGTGGGGTATGTTTCAATCCCATATAACCAATTAAAAAAAATATTTTGGTATTTTGATGGAAGTGGCCCCCAATAGAAGCCATATATAACCTATTAAAAAACTTTAATTTGGCATACTATATGCCGATGTGGTCTTGTGTTCTTATTAGAATGGTTGTTCTGAAGTATGTGTGTGATGTTACCCTAGTGGAGGCAATGGTGGCATCATTCATTGTCTTTGATAATGTGGATGATCTAAGGACCCTGTAAAAAAAATAGAATAGAATTTATTATAAAATATTGACATAAAATGATGAAAAATATAAATATACTCTATAGCAATTAATTAACTTTAATTGCACATATTGAATGCCAATGTGGCCTCATGTTTTTATTCGGGATGGTTTTTGTGAAGTAGGTGTGCAATGTTGCCATAAAGACATTTAGAAAACATTAGATAAAGGTAACTAAAATTAAGTAGAAAGAAATAAATTACACTTAATCAACTCTGAAAAGAGTAACATTACCTCTCATGGGTTGGCTAACTTCTTCGAAATCAATGGGCTATTGACGTGCAACTGAAGAGGTAGTTGTATAAACAAGAGTAGATAAAGAAGACCTCATGCATTTAGTAGATATTGTTATTATAGGTTGTTGTGATTGTTTATTATAATCTCCACTAGCCTTTGGGAGAAGTCCTCTAATTGCAGTCTCTCTTCTATTAGAAGATGAGGTCACTCTTTTCTACATTCAAGTGTAAATTAAAAAAATAAAAACATAAAAACTATATTCTAATATAATAAAAATTAATTTATTGCAAATTTGAATTTAAAATATGAATTTTACCTACACCTCTTCAACTATTAAGCCAACGGTCTTCAATTTTGGTTGGAGGAAGGTTGGGATTGAGGTATTCTTTACATTGTAAAATGCCTCATAAAAAAATAAATTAAATAATTGATTGTAGAAACAACGGTAGCAGTGGCAATAGTGTTTGTACACGCATTGTTAAGACCATTTATAATTTGATTGGAAACATATGATGACTAGTCAAATATGTTGTTGCCAAGACAATGCATCATATACACAAAAGCCCAAAATGAAATGTTTGTTGTTCTTCCTTGCAAAAAAATACATGCTTGGAAGAAATCGATGACCACATGAAGAAACTTATCAGTAAAAACTAAAAAGAGTAGGCCCTTTCTAGATGGATTTGAGTGAACTACAAAAACAATTATAACACAAAATTAATAAATACTTTAGAAACTATGCAAGGAAGAGGAAACTTACAGTTTGTAAGACTTACCTGATAAAAAATTGGATGAGATATTGAATCTAGCCTCTAGGTATATTTTATGACATTCAAACAAAGATAACTTTGATGTGATGGGTTCATAATTCTTATATGAAAGCCCTGCCAATCTGTGGATATCAATCAATTTGACAAAGAATGAGAGTCTTTTTCTTGATGGTCATGGTGATGATCGACCCCTCATTATCATAGCACCCAATAATTCTATGTAACAAATTATTATTTGTGTTGTATTGGGACATTGATACTAATCCTAAAAGGCTAGATTTTGTTAGAAATGTGGAATCGTAATCAGGTGTTTTGAAAACTTTAGATATGAGAGGGAAAATAAGGTTTTTGAAAATAATTTTTGATCCATAAATGGAGAATGGTATATCCATTGATTTAATAGATCTATCACTTTGGATAATATCATAAAGGATTTTAGAAGGCTTTGGGTAAGATTGGAAGGCTTTGAAAAGGCTTGGGGTAAATTAAGAATGCTTAGGTTTTTTTTATCAGTATTGTGCATGCCCTTTTATAGCTATTTACATGTGTAGAATTAAATGAGGTGTTTATATGTGGTAGCATTAAATGAGATGTTGACACATGATAGCCAGTGTATGGCATGCCATTGATAGGCTATCTTTAGTCATTATGGGGCATGTAATTGGTAGGCTCTCATTAGGTGTTGTGTACCATGTTATCGATAGGCTCTTGTTAGGTGTCATGGATAAGTTATCATGAAGTATGTTGTTGATAGGCTCTCATTAGGTGTCATGGATCATACTACCATTCAACCGGTATATTATCATATGTCATCATATGCCATGCACTTAGTAGGCTATCGTATGTCATCGTGGTCATCCTATGAGGTATGCATTGTGTGCTATGAAACCAATAGATTATCATATATCATTGTGTACCATGAAATAAATAGGTTATCATATGTTTTTGTGTGCCATGCAATTGGTAGGTTTTCATATGTCATTGTATACCATGCAATTGGTAGGTTATCATATGTTTTCATGTACCATGCAACCGATAGGCTATCATATGTCATCGTGTGTCATGCAACCAATAGGCTATCATATGACATTGTATGCCATGCAACCTTTATACTATCATCAATTATTAATTTTTATGTTGGTGTATATCATCATCTGGTATACAATTGGTAGATTGTTGTTAGTCATCCTATCTCTTGCTATCGATAGACTATCATCAATCATTTTTATGCTATCGGTAGTCTTTTACTGTACATTTATTTTTTTGTAGTTTTATGAAATATCATGATAAATTCACCACATTTTTATATTTTTTGATGAAAAAATGTAATTCACCATGTATTCTACATGGCTTTGGACACTATTCACCTTGATTTTTAAACGGATTCACCCCATTATTATTTGGGACCTACCCCTTATGCATAACCCTAGGGTTAGCTTGTTCATTAATGTTTTCATTGGAAAGTTTAATATTAGCATGTATGAAGAGTAAATAGGTGGATGATATATTCTTTGTTGTACAAACATAGAAGAAGAAACTATGGGATAATTCCAAAGCAGCCCATGAAAAGAATTATAAAAATTATTGTTAAGGATAAAACATGAACAACTTGAGGTTGCACAAGTTTGGAATCCTCAAGATGAGGATAGCTCTAGTGATGAGAGTGAAAGTTTGATATGGAGGATAGCTCAAGTTTACAATTATTAATAAAGAAAAGTAAAGTACAATTATAGTTGCATTAAACAACTAAATAAAATGTTCATGTAAGTCAAGACATTGATATGGAGAATGCACAAGGAGATGATGAGTGGATTCTAACATCGAAGCAAGTGGGGAGGAGTTTTCCAATGGGTATAGAGGATAGTGGTAAGGCATTAGTGTAACCTCACATGAGTGCTTGAGAAAGTAGGCCAAATCTAACATTCATATATTTACAAAGGAGGTCATGAAGCAGAGGTGCACTAGAGTATAGTTGAAGGTTGTTTGAAGGTAACAGAGAAGGTGAAGAAGCACTGAGGATTGAGAAAATTCCAAGAATAGATGCACTAGTTTAAGACCTACTAAGAATAAAAACACATAAAGAGGAAGTAATTTCTAAGCAATAATTGAGTAGGGAAGAAACGAGAGAAGAAAATCCACCACCAATGGCAAATATTACAAACTAGGTAGGAAAACAAAAAAATTCTTTTATGGGAGAGGGGAAAGAAGGACTTATACATCATATAGGGATATGTACTATGAATTGGAAATTAAATGGAGTATGATATATGAATTCATGGTTACAATAATTTCCAATAATTATGAGGAATCACAATTTATTGGCATTTGAGAAGAGAGGTGATAGAACCTTTCATAACATTGGAGGATTTAATGGATGAATTTAAGGAATTCAAACCATTGAGGAATGACACAAAAATTATAATAGAAATTTATTCCACTAAATACAATAAGTATGAGGAAATTCCTATAACCAATGACTAAAGTAACCCATGGATAAGATGAAGATGCAACCAATAAATTAATTCTAAAGAGATGGTTATAATAGGTTGTTGCCATTATATAAGAAATAAATGAAGATATTACCATCCTCAACATATAAAGAAGCTAATAAAAGGAAGAAATTTGAAAATAAATCCAAATAAATGATATCCATATTAAGTCACTTTAGAAGATATGATTCTAACAATGATAAAAGAGGAGATGCATGTAGTGATTTAGTCAGTGAAGGACTTTGAGAGAATGATCAATGAAGTGAAAGGTAAGAAGAGAAAAAAAATAAAAGTTATGTAGTACCATAATTATAAATTTAAATGGCACACAAACATAAAATGTTTGAAGAATTCATATTGTAATATATGTAACATGTGGAAACATGCTATAGGAGACTATTTAACTTAAGGATCATAATACATCAAATGATAACAATGCAAAAAGAAGAGGAAGAGAAACCAAACACTTTAAGGAATGAACAAGACGTGACTAGTGGAGGTCATAGACAAGGTGGTTAGAATAAATTACAATATGTTTTGAATGGTATGCCAATAATTCAATGCAAAAATTGCCAAGTGTGGGGATATTTTGTAAAAAATAATCAAAATCCATAACCAGGAGGGACAAACATAAATAATATGATGCACATGTATATATGGTGTAGTCTAGATAATATTAAGTAGGTGAATCTTCCAAAGAAAGTGAGTTCTTGAGGAATTCAAAATATCAACCTGATTGACATAGGTGATTTTTTGATAAACTAGTAGGAGAAAGAGAAGCATGTACTGGTAGTAACAAGATTTTAGACAAAGACTAAGCAATACCCAAATCCTACCAAGGAGAACCAGTGGTAGGAAACACATGAATTTATTGAAGAAAAAATGGATAAGATGAACCAAGTTAGACTACTTAAGAAAAATATATTGAAGAAACTAATTCATGCAAAAGAAATTTTGGGAAGACAATTATCAATGAAGTAGTTGGTAATGTAAGTACTAGACATGAAAATTAAAGTAGAGGTGCTAGTTTACTTGGTGTGACACCTAAGATTTATTCAAAGGTAGGAGAGATCACACACATAGATATGGTAGTGGATCCAAGAAGACAAGAGATGGTGATGATCAAGAAGGATCAATACATTGATCCCATAGTGTTGATGATAGAAGCAGGTAAGAAACTAGCATTGATCCACATGGATCTGTTGAAATACAATTTGATGTAGGTAATCATAGATGGAGGTTCTAATGTAAATATAATGTTAAAAAATACTTAGAAAGACATTGGAGAACCATTCTTGTGGTCTCTAAAATTTTTCTTGTACGATGTAGATCAATATGACATAAATGAAAGGCATACTAACGAGTCAAAAAGTAAATATTGTTGACCAAAATTTCATCATGGACTTGTTGTGATCACAATGCAAAAACAACCTTATGATGCATTGTTGGGATGTGGATGGATAATAATGGCAAACATTAACTAAAATTTGAAGAAGAAGCATCTCACATTTAATAAGGGTCAACACAAATAAACGATAAATTTGAAAATAAATCTATAAGCCAAGACATAGTAATGTCTGATTTAGGAAGTTTATCATCAAAGGAAGATAGTAGATATGAGTCAAAAAAGATATAAGTGTTATAATTTAAATATTGCATAGAGGATGAGAAATAATTTGATAGTGGACTCCTTCATTGGCAAATGGAGTACTATGAGGTGTTCCTACCATATTGTTTGTGCATCCACATAAAAGAAGTGGGTAATGCTAAAAAGAAGAATGTTGTACAAGAGGTTGAAAAATATAAACAAGGAAAGCTACACCAAAGAAGTATGAAGAAAGAGAAAAATGGATATTTTCAAACAACTTTGTGGAGTATATGATGGGAGATTTGGTGATTGATGAGAAAGTAGTCCATCTAATAGATGTACTCAAGGCAATAGAAGAATTTGACACATAATGTATGAAGGACTAAAGATGGTATAGGTCAACCTTGATGAGGAAGGAGAGGAGAAGATTATTCATTTTGCAGATGAATGAGACCTAATGCTAAAAGTGAAAAATTTTAAAAATATCTTGTAATACAAGGATGCATTCGCATGGACATATAAATATTTGAAAGGGATACCACTAGAGTTGTATGTGCACCTAATTCCTTTAATTCAATATGCACAACCAGTGTGAATATGGTCATATAGGATGAATCCAAAGTATGCAGGCCTAGTGAATATTGAAATTGAGAAGATGTTGGATGTAGGAATTATCTTTAAAGGGAAATTTAGTGAATGGATGTCACCTATAGAAATCACTTTGAAGAAGGAATCAAATCGGATCTGTATTTGTGTATATTTTTAGAGCTTGAATGCCATGACTAAAAAATATTTATTTTCATTCCTTTCATAAAAGACATACTAGAAGAAGTATCAAGACACAAGTTCTATTTATTTTGGGTGGATTCTTAGGATATAATCAAATTAGTATCACCAAGGAATATAAGCTAAAGATAACCTTTATAGCATCTATACATATAACCAAAATTCTTTTGGTTTATGAAATGTGCCCACCACTTTTCAAAGTATTATCTTGTATATCTTTGATCAAATGTTTATATGTAAGTTCAAGACTTTCCTAGATGATTGGTCCTTGTATGAAAAACAAGAGAGCACTTGAAGCATTGGAAGAATGCATGAGCTTGTGTACGTGAGCTTGTCTAGTATTAAACCTAGGAAAGTATATGTTATTGTTTCCTTATGACAAATAATTGCGACGCATTATCTATACAAAAGGATTGAAGACTAGCCCTAATAAAATATAAGACATAGTGAGCATGGAGGATCCCTATGATATTATCTTGGTGAAGACCTTTCTAGGAAAAATCTCATTTGGAACTATTTGTAGGTGTCCTATCCATTAGATGCTTTCATGTGCAAGAATATTTATTTTAAGTGGATAGAGGATTATCAAAATGTCTTTGGAGGGCTAAAATTGATGTTAGTATGTACACCCATTTTGGTATTTCTAGATTGGTACAAGAAAATTCATGTCCACATTGATACATCAAATTTTATGATTGGATGCACATTGGCCTAGGAGGGGTAGTTTGAGCTTAACCAACCCATTTATTTTGCAATTTGGGTGCTATTAAGAGAAAATAAAGAATTCCAATACTATGGAGAGATAATCCTTAGGGATGATATATACTATATAAAATTTTAGATATTATCTACTTGCCAATCCATTTTCTTTCTATGTTGACCATCAAGCAGTGCTATATTTGATCAACAAATCAAAGATATACAAGTGAGTGAGTAGGTGGATCATCAAATTTTAAGAATTGATTCTTTAGATGGTGGTGAGACCTAGAAATAAGTATATAATAGTGGATAAAATATCAATTATTTGCTCAAGATAACCTGATAGAGGAGGTATACTAGATGATTTTCCATTGCCCAATTGTTCATGGTGAATGTAGTATTGACATGGTATGAATACAATGGGGAATAATTTTTAAAAGGGTAATTACCAAAGGAGATCTCAAAAATAGAAATACAGTAAATTATCATGAAATTGACACCTTTTCAACTAATCATAGGCATGTTATACAAAATTATACCTAAAAGTATCTTATAGAGATGTGTGATGGTGGAGGAAGTCCATACGATACTGAAAGAAGTACATGAAGGATCAGCTAGTGGATACATGGGGATAGACATAATGATAAGGAAAGTATTTTTGATAAGGCTATGATGGCCTTACTTATATAATGATGCTAAAGGATATGTGAAAGCCTATAATACTTGCCAACAAATAGAAAAGTTGTAAAAGGGGGATTTTATGTTGCTTCAACCATCAAAACCATAATATTTATTCAAAATATGAGGTTTGGATTTTGTTGTACCATTAAAGATAAGAAAAGAAAGGAAATCTTGATATATAGTAGTAGAACCTAATTACCTGACAAAGAGGGTAGAGGCCTTGGCTCTACTAGACAATTTTATAAAGATTGTAGACCATTTATTGTATGAATAAGAGATCACAATATTTAGAATACTTTTAGTTGATGATTGATAGGGGAGGACACTTTATCAATGAGATCATACAAAAATTTACCATTGACTTTAGGATATTATATTCTTTGTCTAAACTATCTTAGAGCAAATAGGTAGGCAAAAGCAACGAATAAAGTCATGGTGTCAATTATATACAAGATATGAGTGGAAGGAACTGATTAGAAAAACCTCTTTCCAACAATACTATGGTCATACAAGACAACCTTTAAACCTACAATGAATCATACACCATTTCGGTTGATGTACGGGTAGGAGGCAATAATGGTAGTAGAGTTCTTGGTACCCAATTTGAGGGTGGTGGTAGAAAACCATCTAGATGACTAGGAGAGCCTATATAAGAGGCTCACAACAATTGTACAACTAGATAAGAGTGAGTTATGGATCAATGGGAAACAAAGATTTCCCAATGACAAATTAAGTTGTGGCACGATATTCACTTGAGAAAAATTAAGTAGAAGATAGGTGACTTAGTGATCAAGTTTAATGGAAAGTAAGAGATCAAGCCAGGGAAGATGACGAACCAATGGCTTGGGACCTTCTAATTGGTAGAAGTGATGGATAATGGAATGATAAGGTTGTAAACATTAAACAAGATACATTGTCCTAGGATGGTTAATGGTTTGAAGTTGAAACCATATAAAGTGAAAGCACAAGTAAATATGGTTGACTTTAAATCATTAGAGGATGAGACCATAAGAATATTGGTTGAAGTAGACTCTAGAGGAATTTTAATTCATAGCTAAGTCAAGCAAAAATAACTTTGAAGTGTTTGAATCTAGGCATTAGTGGCTTTAGAGGGTTTTTAATTCATAACTAAGTTAGGCGACGGTGGACCTAGAGGATTTGAAGCCAAGCAACGGTGGCTTTGGAGGATTTTTAATTCACAACTAAGTTAGGTGGTAGTGGACCTAGAGGGTTTGAAGCTAGGCAATAGTAGCTCTAGAGGGCTTTTAATTCATAGCTGAGTCAGGCGATAATGGATTTTGAGGGTTTATAATCTATAACTGAGCCAGGCGGTAACAACTTTGGAGGGTTTGTAATCCACAACTAAGTTAGGAAATGGAGAACTCAAGTTAGGAAGGCAAGGGTGGTTTATAGGATTTGATTGGTGGGCAAGGTGGAAGTAGTGCAGGTTAAGATACAGGGAGTTATGGAGGTTAGGGTGTGGATATTGGTGGTGTTGATGGTGAGGAGAGTTGTAAAGGTCAGAGCACAGGGAGTGCTATGGATAAGGGTTATTTTTGTGAAGGCATTCAAGCTATGGAGTGTGATGTTGGTCAGGTTGTGTTGAGTAGTGATAGTAAATTAAATGATCATATGCTATTTCATCAGCCTTTATCTCAAGGGCCTAATTTTGGGTTAGTCTACTTAAGGGGAAGTAAAAATCAATGAGCCTAGGTTTAAATCTCCTTTTTTTTTTAGGAAAACATGTGGGTCTAGACCCTCTTACATATATGGTTTCTTCCAATGGGGATTTTTCTCTTGTTAGGAAATTTTTTGGGGTTCATCTAGATTTGGATGTTATTAGAAAGTGGGATTAATTAAAATAACATCATGAGATTTCTTTGGAGATTGCTATATTACCTAAGGATTTTTTCCTAGTTAGTCTTAGTGGTTTGGAGGACCATGATAGGCTTCCTCAAAGTGGTCCATGGTTCTTTAGGCATAGAGGTTTGTTCCTAAGAAAGTGGGCACCTAATTTCAACCCTAATTTTCAATGCATTGACCAAGCTCCCATGTGGGTTTATCTTCCTAACCTTCCTTTATATCTTTGGCATGAGGAGATCCTAGCTGGAATTGTATGTAAAACAAGAGACATGGTGGTGATAGATCCTATTACAATTGCTAGATCTAGGTTTTTGTTCACTAAATTCTATTTTAATGTTATGCTTGATAAGGATATTTTGAATTCAATTAAAAATGAGTCTATGTATTGGGTCTAGAACCATACTTTGAAATATGATAATATAGCTAGGAAATGCTCAGTATGCAAGAAGTTTGTTCATCCTAGCTTCACTTGTGCTCTGTCTCAAAAATCTAATCAAGGAAAAAAGATATGGAAAAGGAATTAGTCCCTAAATCCAATATTTTTGGCATTTGAGTCAGGGGTAGATAGAAAGGTGCTTATCATTCTCCTAAGGATTTTAGTAAAGTTCACACAGAAAGCTTGAATATTGATGTGGTTGAAGGTCTTGTTGTAGATGAAATTTATGAAAAGTGCTTATAGGTAAATATTTTATTGGTTGTTGCCTCTATTTGTGATGTTGGTGTTGAATGTAGAAATACCTTTTATTGTATTCAAGTTTTAGATTATGATAAATCTATGATTAAGGATTTTGAAGCATCCAAGCAAGCAAGCAAGTTTTCATCTGTTGTACTATCTTTTTTGGATGAATCTAGGCTTTGTAATCCTACTAATTGTGGTCCTGGAAAATATGTGGACATTGTTTTAATTCAGAGTGAGAGACTAAGTACTCCTAACTAAATCACTATAAGTTAAAGATAAAAGGAAAGGTTGATGTTGGTTCTGAAACCCAAAAGGGTCGGCCATCAAAGTCTAAAATGTGAAAGAAGCAAACAACCATGGAAGTGGAAAATGGATCTCAAAGAGTTTTGAACTTTGAGGGGAAAAAGCCCCCCATATAAATATAAAATAAAATTTCTTTCCTAGAATTTAGGGAATGAATTCCCCTTAAAAATATCGAGATATTTTGACACTAAGGAAGGAAAAACAATTAGATATGGTAATGCTTCATGAAACCAAAATGGATGTACAAAAGGCTCAAAGTGTAAAGTAGTTTTTTATGGAGAGAAGTAGATTTTTTGATTAGCCCATCCAATGGATCAGCCTCTATAGGGATTATGTGTTTATGGAATAAGGAGAAGATTGAAGGTTGACTTATTATAAATAATAGCAATTTCATCTCTATGTTTTTTCATATTCTAGAATATAACTAAAATTGGATTTTGATGAACATGTATGCCCCTAACTCACTAAGTGGAAGACACTCTTTTTGGAGAGATCTAAGTTGTCTTAGTTAAGCATTCAAATATATTCCTTGTTTTTTGGTGGGTGATTTCAATACACCACTTTATCCCTCTAATAGTTCTATCATAGGGATGGAAGACTTTGGGAAGTTTTTGAGCGATAATGAGTTAGTGGATATTGATCTTAGGCAATTTAAGTATACATGGAGTAATACAAGATTGGGTTACCAACTGATTAAAATAATGCTAGATCAATTTTTAGTTTCACAAGAAGGTCTAATAGTCTTTGGATTCACCACTCTTATGGCCCTCCCCAAGATTGGATCCAATCATAATCCTATTCTTTTGGAAATAGAGATTGGAAGAAAACTACATAAGAGCCCCTTTTATTTGAGTTGATGTTGATGAATTATGAAAATTTAAAACCCAGTATAGAATATTGGTGGTAAAATGTTTTTAAGGAACCTAAAATAATTCAAATTGCTTGTAAATTTAGGTGGATTAAATCCAATCTTAAAGAATGGAATAGAAGAGTCTTTGGGCATCTATTTACCCAAAAGAAGGATCTAAAGTTGAAGCTTGAAAATATTAAAAATAAAATGAACCAAGTTGGTCTAATGATCACCACAGAAGGACTGAACACCATATCTTATCTGATTATCATAATATTTTGTCTTGTGAGTAAGTGTTTTGGAAATAAAAATCAAGGCTAGTTTTGACTTAAAGATGATAGAAATACTATATTCTTTCACATGTCTACCCTAAGACATATCAGCAACAATAAGATAAAGGATTTGGTTAGGGATGATGGCTCAATGGTAGGGGAACCAAAGGATGTCTGATGTAAATCCAGCTACAAGATATCATAACAAGAACCTCCAATCACATAAAACTATGACAAAAAGAAAATAAAGCAAAAAAATTCCCAATCACATAAAAACCACAGTAGATGGAAATAAGTTAGCAAATGCTTTATTCTCTCATTCCTGGATTTCACCCCCTTTTTACAATGTGATACCAAATAAATATATAGATCCCAAAATAAACCCTAAAACAAACCTTAAATCTTAAAACCCTGAAGATAATAAATTACAATACTTATTTATTTATTTATTGGCTATTTTGTCTTTTAGTGTCAACCAAAAAAGCTCGGATATCCCTCTAAATTAATACATTATTGGTTTTCCCATATTAAGCCTCCTACAAAATATCAACACTTACACATGCCTAAATAAGAAATTATCTCAAATATGCCCCCTTCCAGATTTTCAAAAAAATACTAAATCCCATTTTCGAGACATTAGATGAAATAATTAAGGCCCAATAACACATTGAAAAATATTCAATGCTTCTAGGAAGCCTTGCCATGACATTATCCACCTCATTATCCAAGTCCCCGTAAAAAATTTAAATCAATCCAACGGTCAGATCAAAAGTTATGCCCTCTGAAAGATAGGCTCCTGCATCAATGTCAGGGCATAAGTTAGTTATTATTTAGGCCTCCTGGGAGAACCTATGGTAGTGAGGTGAAGCTGAAATCAAACTCCTTCCTAATATTCTAAAATTGGTGACTAATCAAATTAATTCTTCTCTTGTGGACCCCTCTATAGATGAGGAAATTAGAATGTACACATTTAGTCTAGGTGGGGAATATACCCTGGGATCAGATGGTTTCCTAGCTACTTTCTTTCAAAAGTTCTAGAATATTATAGGATCAGATGTTATTGAGGCTATCAAGGATATCCATTGAACCTAATACTTTTCTAAAGATGTCAATTCCACTTTTTTGTCTTTGATCCCAAAAGTGCAGGGAGAAAGATATCTTAAAAATTTTAGGTCTATCGGTTTGTGCAACACAATCTATAAAATTCTATCTAAAACTATTGCCAATAGGTTAAATAGGGTTCTACCTTTTACTATGGAAGATCAAAAAGGTTTTTTTTTTAAATATTGACAAATTTTGGATAGTATAATTACCGTTCATGAGGTTATTCATTCTATGGAAAATAATAAGAGGGTTGGTATGCTTCTAAAGTTAGATATGAACAAAGCTTATGATCAGGTTTCTTGGGACTTCTTGACAAAAGTCCTATTGAAATATGGATTTAAAAGTAAATGGTTAGGGTTGGTTAAAAAGTGTTTTTTATCTGCTATATTTTTAGTCTTGGCAAATGGAGTCCCTACTGGCTACTTCAAAAGTGGGCATGGTCTTTGTCAAGGCGATCTGTTATCACAATATCTTTTTATTATTTTTGTTGAAGCACTGGGAAGATCTATTTCAAATACTATAGAAAGTGGGCAAGTAGATGGTTTCAAACCAGCCTTGACATCAGAACCTATTTCTCATCAATGGTTTGTTGATGATACTTTGTTGATCTACTACTCCTCTATCCCTCAAGCTAAGGAGTTAAAACATTTTAGTATCTTATGAAGAAGCTTCTAGTCAAAAAGAGAACTTCTAAAAATGTAAATTTTATATTATCAACACCCTAGTTGGAAGAAAAATAGATATCATGAGGATCTTTGGGTGTTTGGAGAACTCCTAGCCATGTATTTGGATATGCCTATGTTCAAAGGTAGGATGGTGTCATATCTTTGGAATCTAGTTCTAGATAGACTAGCAAAAATATTAATAGTTTTGAGATTTAGTCTTCTTAGCCAGGCAGGTAAAGCTTAGCTTGTGAATTCTTATTTATAAAGTATTCCAATTTATTATATGTCTCTTTTCAAGGTTCAAGCTAAAATAAGGATTAAAATGGAGAAAATTCAAATATCCTTCCTCTGGTTTGGATCAGAATATAGAATACGCTCTGCCCTTGTTTCGTAGGATCAAATATGTTTTGCTAAATATGTAGGAGGGTTGGGATTTAAAAGGGTAAAATAGATGAATGAAGCCTTGATGGGAAAAATAGGATGGAAATTATTGAAAAATTATTAGCTTGAGTGGGTTAAGATCCTCAAAGCTAAGTATTTATGAAATTGAAATTTTTTTTATACTCCAATGACTTGCTAGTTGGATCTTCCTTTTGGAATAGTCTTGTGGACATTAGACATTTGTTATGTAAAGGGATTCACTGACATATTGGAGATGGAAATCAGGGGAAATTTTGGAAAGATAATTTTTTGAAGAACATTCCCCTCTTGGAGGATCCAAAGATAAGTGTATTGAAACCTTCTCTATCCCTCCATTTTGGTATCAAAGTTGTTGATTCTATTACAACTAAAAATAGTGAAATTTTTGGGAAGATTTATCTGCTCCAGATTTAGACCCAAACTTGGCCGATCATATTAACAATATAAAAATATGGGTTCATTTGATATCTTTAAGGTTGGAAGTTAAGTGGGAACCCCATTCAGATGGGTGGATCAAACTAAATGTGGATGGTGCTACAAAAGGGAACCTAGATGTGCTATTGTGGGTGGAGTTTTTAGGGATTCTAAGGGGGATGATTGTACAAGCCTTTGTTGAACCTCTATCCATCTAGTCCAACCATTTCATTGAGGCTTGAGCCTTTTTTACAAGGAATAAGTTAATCAAATAAGACCATTATAAAAAATTTATTATGGAAGGGGACTCTCTAAACCTTATAAATATTTTGAAAGGAAGACAAGAAGTTGGTTGGAGCATTGCAAATATTGTTGGGGGGACAAAAGAGATCCTATAATCTTGTCACAACCTTCATTTGAAGCATATTTATTGGGATATAAATGGAGCTACAGATTTATTGGTAAACATGGGGATGGAGGCTAAAGATATTATTATATGGGAATATAATTTCCCACTTCAACTTATTGAATTTGTGGTTGAGGAGAAGCCAAATCATCCCAATGATTTTCACTTTCTAGTTGGAAGAAGCTAAATTTTTGGGTTTAGCTCTTAGGGCAAACTGTTATGGGTGTCCTAGTCTATATGTGGCATACTGTTATGTATGTAAAGTCAACTATTGTTTGTCTATTCTTGTTATTGGTAGTGTAGTATGTATATTTCTTATCAAGTGCTTTAGGTTGGTTCTTTATGATTGTTAATAGTTTAGATGGACTTGGCACCATGTTTTCTTCATATTTTATGATCTTCTTGTAAGGAAGTTTATGTAAAAGGGATGGGGCCCTTTCAATCCCCTTCTTAACCTATTAATAAAAAATAAAAAAATGCTGGTTGAAGAACCATAATATTATTTGGATAGCTTTGAAGGAATTCAGGTCCAATAAATGGGAGAACCAAGTGAGACCGTGTAAATTTAGGGTGCAAACTAGGAAGAAGAGGAACTAAACCTAGGATGGTTATTTGGGATAGAAGGTGTAGAGAAACCTATTATGGAACAAAGATATTTGAAGCCTAGAACAACTAAACAATGAAGAGTACAAGTACATTTTAGATTTTTGAACATAGACGAAAAAAATATTCTAATTTCTTATAAATAAATATTTGTGAAGTATGGAGTCTATAGCAAGAGAAAGAACTGGTCCATAACCTCAAAATTAAGAGAGTGAACAAGAGGAGGTGGGTAGTAAAAAAAAATTGATATCCTAAAATATATGATACATCAAGAGACACAAATGTTGTAGGAGTAATATGAGACTCTATGAAGATACAATGCAAGAATGAGGGAACAAGTTGTCCAAAATTTGGATGAGGCAATGCAAAGAATCAATGAAAGAGAAGCATAGAGATAGGATGAGTTGAATGATCTTGAACAACAAATTTTGATGAGAGAATAAACGGTGTATGTATTATGAATAAATATCTATGAATTACCTTCATCCCAATAAAGGGAATATAGGTGAACAAAAAGTAGTAGTTTATTCTCCACAAGCTAAAATAGTTCCTCAACAAGCTTGTATGCAATTAATATAAATAATAGTAGTAGTAGTAGTTTGAGCTCATTATCAACAAGGAGATCAAGGGGGAACTTGACAAGAGTTCATTTAGTTCCCCAAATAGAAGAAATTAGGAATGCCCAAGATGAATCCAAGGAGGGAAAACAAACCAAAATAAGGATGGAAGATACACCAACACCCATTTGTGAAGGAAAAGATGAACCTAGTAGTTCATAAAAATTATTAGGTACTCTAATAGTACAAGAATGAGGTAACTTAGGCAAGTTGGGGATACCATTAGGTCTTCTTTATGGTATAAGGTTTACCATACTAAGGTAGGGTTTTGGTTTCTCTACATTGCAATATACTGAGGGGAAGAATTTTCCCTCCCACTATCCCTAGGATATAGAATCAATAAGACATGATACAAGGACCATTCTTTCATCATGCATGGAACAACCAACTTTCACATGACCATCAAGCTAGCTCGTTAGGACCACCTTATGACCCACACCAAAACTAAAGATATCATAATAGATAACCAAGGACTTACATAAACCTTGGATAGCCTTGAGTTGGAAATAGGCAATCCTACATTATGGAGTTTTGTTTTATAGAAGTAGGAAAACTATCATAATGAAGACAACAAATATATAATAGGACTACAAGATAATGGAGCCAGATAAGACAAGAGATATTTTAACAAAGTAGGGAAGAGTTGTGATGAATGGGCTATCCAATAGGTCCTTCTCGGTAGACAAGTAGTAGCCAAACAAGGTAAGTGCCTTAGTACCATCAATAGGTCAACAAGATGCCAAGGTTCCATTAGTAGGTGCCTAGGATAATAGGATGTAGTTTGCAGGTGGCTAGGAGGACATGATGTAATCTAGAGGTCGACATGATAGAAGGAGGTCATCAATAAGATGACAAGATGATAGGGTGTTGTTAAAAATATCATAAAATAATAGGAAACCATCAAGAAAAGGACTAGAAAGTAGGAAATTGTTAGGAAGAGTCTTAAACTAAAGGACACCATGAGCCATATGGATAGATGGTAGGAAACCATAGTCACGAGATAGATCAAGAGGGAAGTCATTGTCAGAGGGAAGAAGCACATATTTTATCTGTAGAAGACATGATAGATATTCACTTCTATGTCATCATACAGATTGTATATATAGGATGATACATAGACATCATCATATGTTAAATATGTAAATATAAATCCAAAAATTATAATAATAAAAAATATATAAAAAGCAAGAAAAAGGTAAAAATATAAGTGAATGGGAAAATATCCAACACTTACATACAAGGTGATGAGGTAGCGATCATTTTACAATTTGAATTTATGAAGTGATATTTATACAACTATTCTACATGGGTGGAAACCAAATTTTACAATTATAAATAGAAGAAAGTAGAGGAGGTAAAATATATTGGAAATTTCTTGAGGAGGACATAGAAAGGATTGTAGCATAGCACATGAGAAATCCATGAAAGACCATCGACATTGTTAAAGTAAAATAACATTGCTAAAGTAGAGGAACATTGCTAAAGTGGAGGATGGCATTGCTAAAGATAAATAAATTGAGGATCCAAGAAGAATTTTTAAACAAACGAAGTGGTTGAACCTATGATAAAAAAGGGAGAAAGGTTTCTATGTAGTAAAATAAGGGTAAAAAAGGCTACCATATAGAATGGTGGTAGGGCCATAGGAAGTAGATAAGTTGGACAAGTTGAGGAAATCCATAGCCATATAATCGTGTCACACAATGCCATCTAGGACTGTAGTTGGAGATAGTCATAGTCAAAAAGTCATCATTGGGAGTAGCGTCATTTGGAGTCACAGTGTCATCTAAGCTATAGTAAGAGGTAGTGCCAACCAAAGTTGTAGTTAAAGAAAGTGTTATCTAAATTACACCATATAAATATTTCCATTTGGAGAAGTACAAACATAATGAAGTGTTTTCAAAATGACTACAATCGGGGAAGATATCAACTTATTAGTGTCGTCTAAGAACACACTATCTGAGAAACCATTTTTTGAAAGGGGTGCACTCTAAGATATTGTTGTCAAACAAGGGAAAATTAAGTGACCAAGATGTAGAGAAGGCCAAATATTCTTAAAATAGTCAATAGATGGAGTAGTATAGAAGAGCTCCACCTGAACCAATGTTAGAAGGATGAGCAAAGCATAGTCACAAAGGACATTCATGAGTGAGATGCGCTATGGATTTGATATAGGAAGATATAGTGAAAGGAAACTACAATTGAGAGTAAGTTCTAGAATTCCAAAAGAAATAGAGAGGGATGTTAAACATAAGGAGATAGAGAAAAATAAAAAATAAGGTACATTTGGAAGATATCACTTGGTACACTTAATAAGAGAATGCTACTAGACATGGTGGGAGAAGGCTCAAAAAAAACATTCATTGCAGACTAGGTTGCAAAATATACAAGCTAACTTCATTTTGTAGGTCCCAAATTTTGATAAGGAATTCTTTAAGGAATATTTTCTATAGATGTTGGAGATGTATGATTCACAATAGAATGCTAATAAAGTGTGTTGAGTGATTGATATATAATTGTCGTTTCTTCAATAGGTAACTTTAAGAGGACATTAGGGCTATCAAATAAAGGAATATTGGTGGTGAAATATTTAGTGGATTCTAGTTGGAGTAGACAATTAATCTAGGAAGTAACATATATAATTCCATATGAAGTACAAAAATTAATGTCACATGGGAGCCTATGAGTCAAGCAATATTAAAGGAATGAAGAACTACAATGCACCATGAATGTCATAATGGTGAGACTATCTAGAGAGAATAGATCTTTAGAGTTACCCATATGGTTCATACCATATATGCAAGGGGCAGTAATTGTCAAATCCTATGACTAGAAATCCTACCTCTCATACCACATTAATACTTTATTGATGAGGAGTACAAATAATTTTTCAATGGCATTTCATTCCATTGGCTTGATGTTAAATGTTGCAACATGGGCAAAGGTGCATATAATAGGATTGGTTCCTCCTAGATATTTATTAGAGTTGACACCAATAGCTTTAAGGTGGATGGATGCAAAGACAAAAATAAGGGAGGCACTTTGGCAAAAATATCAAGAATGAAGAAAATATTGAAGAATCTACTAGATGATTTATCTAGTGAAGATTAAAAGGAGGCACCACCATCAAGGCCAAAGTTAGATCATAAGTATAAGTGCATGAGGTTGGAATTGGAAGAGCAATATCAACCCCCATAGAAGGCCATAGTGGATGCAAGTGGAATGTTGGAATAGGTTATGGAAGAAATATAACAACAATGAGTAGTGTAGCAATAGGTTGAAGAGGAAGTTGAACAACCTGAGATGTAGTCTCAACAAGAGGATTTTTTGGAGATAGTCCCCATGGATAGGGAGGTCTAGGTAGTAGTGGATGCAATAGGACAAGTACAAGTTGGGTCACCTAATTTCCTTGTAGAGGCTTAATAATAATTTGATCCAACTGCATCATCTTTAGTCTAGGGGGAACTTTACTTTGAAATTACTTCCTTGTTAGAGGAGGAACCAAAAAGGAAATAAATTGAGCTTTCTAAAACACCAAAAAAATGAAATAGTCAATAAAGTAGGATGCAATTCCAATATAATCAAAACCTAAATCAAATTTAGATGAAAGTGAACTTGAAAGTATATCTTGCTTAAGAGGGCAGGAAGTAGCAAACAAATGGAGTAATTTACTAGTACTATGGACCAACCAGTAAAAAAAGGACCAAGAAAACCATTAATTTATCAAGGCAAGGAGGAGAAAATGTTGTGGAGACAATCATAGATGATGATATGAGTAATGACCTAAGTGGTCATGTGCTGATAGAAGTACCAAATTTTAGGTAATTACCAGAGTTGGGGGAGTACATTGATGTATAGATAGATGCTTGTTGAAGATATTTGATATTATTGATAGATTAAGATTAGATTTTGAAGTGGGGTACGTAGGATAGTGGGGAAAATGGTAGCTAATGACAAAGAATGAGTTATAAAAGTTAGTAAAATAGATTCATGATGACAAATGGATGACAAGACTTTCCAACATTCATCAAGCACAATCTTGGGAATTGGAGACTAGCAGCATTAGACTATGGTTGGGGTGGAAGAAATTCCAAAGGGAACCCAAAAACTGTATAGAAGACTAGCTCATTTATATTAATGGAAATCATAATGCACTTTTACCACCAAATAAAATAGATGTTTAGTATGTGGAATTGACTTTAGAGTTATTTCAAAACTATTCCTTGATATATTTTTTGGCATACTTGGTGTGATGTTTAGCTATAGGTATTAAAAAACTTCATAGTGTAGGTGAAGAGAAATCTAGCTAGTTACATGCAATAAATTCCAATATTTGGTAGGTTATTGAGGAAGACAAAGAAGAACTAGTCAAGTTGAAACATGATGTTGA
Source organism: Wollemia nobilis (assembly GCA_028583015.1). Classification (NCBI taxonomy): domain Eukaryota; kingdom Viridiplantae; phylum Streptophyta; class Pinopsida; order Araucariales; family Araucariaceae; genus Wollemia; species Wollemia nobilis. The sequence goes on from JAQPPZ010000521.1 coordinate 22,470,418, forward strand.
GGTAAAAACCAAGGAGGCTGAGGAAAATACTAAGGAGGTTGAAGAAAATACCAAATCCAATTAGGAACATGACACATCAATTATATAACTAAAATATAAGGGGTTAATTAAAGAGTAGTTAATGGAAGCTAAGACCAAGGGGTTGGAGCACAAAGGCTAGTTAATTGTAGAGAGAGATGAGCAACTTGCAACAATAACACAAAGAACTACAAATGAAGCCTTTACAAAAAAGGGAGCAGAAACTCTTGACAAATTTAGAAATAATGGAATATAAATCCAACCATTATGGTTTTGAATGGGTCAAATACTACAATTATGCCAAGAGAATCAAGTATGAGAAGGAGGCACTAAATTTGTAGATTGCAAAACTAGGAGTACCTATTCCATATTCTCAATATCAAAGTTTGACCCCACTAGAGCACAGAAGGAATTCAACAAGGATGTTGACCAATTCAAAGGGGAGGAAAAATGTAGGCACTACTTCAAGATAAGAAAAAATAGAAGTAAATATTCTACAAAAGAGTTCTAGTGTTTAGGCACTTAGATTTGGTCTAAAAGAAATGTAATGAAATGGCTGGTTAATACCAATGAAATGCAAACGTAGTTAATATAAAATTCAAACGATATTTTTTAATCAATAAAAGTTAGATAATATGCATATTGTAAATTTGGCATAAGTCTTACATACATATGAAATAGGGGAGGTTGATTATGTGCAACGTGTCCTAGAAACGGTTTCCAACAATGACTAGGACTACACTATAAAGGAGACACCTTGTTCATTTGTTGCATAGATAGACAAAGAGCATATGTATGATTTGTATCCAAATATATCTAAGTACTGAGAGGTAATTTTCATTGATGGAGCATATGTGCAAGTGTAACATATTATGAGTTTGAGTCTAAATGTTGTAATCTATAAATGCCATCTTGGTAGATTTTCAATACAAAATCATTATCCTTATATGTGTTGAAATCTTGTGTTTTGATATCCATTGTCATATTCTTATACTTGTGCATTGGCAATTTAGTGTGAGCATATATTGGATGACATAGTTAGTTATTAGAAGTTATAGGTTGTAGTTGGAAGTGCAAATATCATTAGACAATTATTGACGATAGTGCTAAGGAACCATTATAGTGTTTAAATATATTACATTATTTGGTATATGCTAATGTACCCCCATGGTACCTTCATGGTACATTTGTAAATAATAGATTAATATTGAGTCAATAGTTTAGGGTGTAATTTATATTTCCCCTTTATGTAAGTATGAATGCATAGGAAATGCACAAGTGGCATGTAAAAGTGTAATGTGCAAGAAATTAACAAGTGTCATGTAAATTAGAGTGCAAGTGTATATTGAGGAAATGTGCACAAGTATCTTGTATGTAAGAGTACAAATATGCAACGTAAATATGTGCACAAGTATATTAGATTATGAGTGCATGTAGAAGTGCAATAGAAGTGTGCAAGTGTCTAAAGTCAAGTGTTCATCAAGTATGCAAGTGGTAAGTTGATAATCCAAGAGTCATGAGACTTGGCATATGGAGAGCAATAGTCAAGTATGTAAAGAGTCACATTACTATGGCTATATTATGGAGATATTGCTCCATAGAAAATAAATTAGAATCAATAAAGAACCAAGTATTCATAGTTGTAATAGGAAGAGAAGCAATAAAGCTTGTATATATTTTGAGCAATTAATATTGTAAGTTGTTTTTCATACATAATTCATGAATGATTCAGGATATTTACATTCATATTTTAGTATATAAATGAATGCTATTTGATTTATTATAAGCCTTGATATACATATTAATTTTCTTATATTATTCTACTCATATTATTATTATCTTGACCTTTTATATATTGTGGCTATTTATATTCGGGACCTATTTGATATTATGAGATAACCTATGATATTTTATAGTAGTAAGGCTTAAAAATCCAATAATGGCATTAGAGCTACCATCGAACTTTGTTAAGTTTGATAGAGTTCATTTTATTATCCATCATAATTAATTAGCTTTGTCCATTTTGATCAATTTAATTAAGAGTCTATCCACTTTAAAGGTAGTGAAGACTTATGAAGAACATGTGCTTATACTAAGAGGGGGGTGAACAGTATAAGATAAAAAAATTTACTTTTTAATCCAAAATCTAACATCAGCAGTATTAAAGCAGTAAACATCACACAAAGCATCACACATATGAGAGACATGATTTTACGTGGTTCACCCAATGTGGGTTACTCCACGGAGAAAATATTTCTTACAAATTTTTCTCAAATAAATTCTCTTGGGAATACTTTCCCTACAATGTTTATGGACCTCTGTCCAATGGAGACACCAATCCCCTCTATCAAGTTAGTGGATCTATATCCACAAGAGACACCAATTTCCTAACTCTGCTCTGGTTGGTGATCCTCTAGAAGACCTATGCCTCCACTACCCTTACCAAATGGAACTCTATCCACAGAAGACACCTATCCTCCCTGCTTTGGCTGGATATCTCTGTCCTCAACTATGTCACCTCCAAATTCTATCTCAAATCTATACTAAACATAGTCCTTCGGTCTAGCACAAATATGTCCTCATTCTCTGTCTCTGGTCTGGCACAAACATGTCCTCAAATTTGCACCAAACTCTATCCTCTAATTTATCCTTAGATCTATTCTCAAATCTATCCTTAATTTTTATTGTAATCTTCCACAAAATCTCACATAAATCTATCCACAAGTCTTCTCAAAACTTACCTCAAATATGTTCAACAAGTCAACACTAAAACTTGTCCAATCTCATAGAAACATAAAGAGAATTGTTAGAGACTCAATATATTTCACACTCATCAATACTCAATATTCTTCTCAAATCAATTTAGAATATAGAATAGGTTTTTTTATAGAACTTGAACAACCACTTCACAAATTCACTTGACTAGGCTCAACCAACTCTACTCAACCAATCACTCAATGAAACAATATTTTCTTACAAACCCTAGTCCAAGCATATAAACCTTCACTCACAGTTTCCAACAATGCTTATAAAACAATCTCACATAACAATGATACTCATGTTCTTTTCAAACCCTAGTTCAGATTCTTCACTTAACCAATGGCTTCAACAACAATGCTTATCAACCAAGGTTTTAACAACAACTCTTTATTCCAAAAAACCTTTAATAATTAACTCAAAACACTCAATAATGAAATCAAATTAAATCCTTTTCACTCCAAACTTGTTTTCCAAAAAACCAACCAATCAAATCAACTAAGGAAGAATGTGTCCATACCTTTTTCTTGAAGATGAAGGAACCTCAAAAACCTGTCACAACCACAAACACTTCTTTTCCAAGCTCAAAGAAGTTATAAGATGATAAAATCTCTCAATGGTACAATGCAAATATCAAAACATACATACACCTTGTCACTCCATCTTAAAAAAAGCATCCATCAACATATACAAAAATATTTGACCAAATACACCTTAGAATCTCCGAATTAAAATAAAATCCAACACCAAGAATAATGTCAATACAATCTCCTTTTCAAAATAAATCAATGGCAAAAATTCCTCTCAAAATTTAACCAACACTTTTAATCTTCAATAAAAAAATATGTCACAAATACTTTATTTTTAAAAAATAAAGCTAACTCCTTATTCCTCAAATTAACCAAAATGATGATTAATTAATATATAGTTTATCTAACCCTTTTAACTCACTAGGACCTCATGTCAAACATTAGGCATCATAAAATATATTCAAAATTTTCTTACCTTTGCCTTGGTGGGACTTGAACTCACGACGTCGCCTCTACCAAAACCCTAGCCGTGACTCCAACCATCATGTAAGCTAGGTGCTTGCTTAGGGAGTAAATAGCACCATGTGCTCTATATTCCTCCCTTAATGTGCCTATGCAAAAATCATGTGTTGCTTCCTTCGATGCTTCAAACACAACCAACCAAAAATGTTGTTGCCACGAATCGATCGTGGTTCACTCCACGCCCAAACACCTTAGCCTTCGACCACTTGCCACTAGGCCACGTTGCCTAGATGGTTATTGAATTTTGGTCCTCATTGACTTTATCCCTTTTTCGTTGGAACTTAAGACAAGAATCTTGTCTTCTTCTTTGCACGAATTCTCATAACACATGATTGCACTTTTTCTTATTCGAACGAAGGATATCCAAATGCCACTAAGGCATATAGTTTATATACCAATTACCACCTTCAAACTTGAACATCAACGCTTCGATATTTAACTAATTAATTTATAAATTATTTAAATTCTTTAGAATTTAAATATTATAAATTAACTTTTAAATACTTTTGGCTTTATTAAAGCCTTCTTTGGTTTTACCACTTTGTATAAATAATATTTATTTATAAAATTTAAATTCAATTTGATTTAAATATTTTATAAAATAAATATTAACACTTCCTTGGGCTTCATGAAAAACATTTTATTTTTTATCATCCATGGTTTTAATAAAAACCCTCCTACTTATGCTTCCACATAATATTAAAAATATTATGAAGCTCTTTTTCCATTAACCTTTGCATTGTTCCTTTTGACCTTTTGACATCAATGGTACCTTATTCCTTGACATCAATGACAACTTCATTCCTTGACATCAATGACAACTTTGACTCAAAATGTCCAACAACTTAGACTCTATTTTTAAAGGTCATATTGAGTAGAGTAGGCTAGGGTCTTTCCACTAGGTTGAAGAAAAACTAGTGAAAACTAGGACTTAGTTATATTGAAGGTACACCAACTCAAGAATAGTTGGTCATTAGGGACAAAGCCAACCCTGACATTGATTTAAAAAATTTTAATTTTTTGCATATTAATAATTGAAGAAAAATCAACTTTGAAGAAAGTTGATCATTCAAGGAGATACACCCTAACATTGATTTAAAGATTTATACATTGAATACTGAGGCATAGCCATCTTAGATATAGTTGGTCATTTAGGAAAGATCCATATTAACATTGGGTTATATAGTAAGGAGGATAATCATATTGATTTCTTAGGTGCAACCTAATACATTGAACATTTTAGATTTTAGAAAGAGATAGAGTTGTAGAACAGAAGTTTGAGAAGCTTTCTACCTAAGATAGAGAAGAATTTAAGCTTCTAAGTTGTAATGCATTTAGAAGCATTCAAAGCTTCCTAAGATAAGAGAATATAAGTAATAGAAAGAAATAGAGAAAGAGAAGAAGAATCAGATAAAGAGTAATTTGACCTTGACATATTTGAAGGTATACTAAGAAATAAAGAAGGTAGATATATCAATATTGAAGAAGGATAAAGAAACTTACATCACTTACTTTATATATATTCAAGCATTGGATTGAAAGATACAAGCAAAATATAGAAGGAAAGAATAGAAAGTTAAGATTAGAACAACAATCAATGTTAAAGGAAAAATATTAGAAATTTTTTGAAAGGTAAAAGTGTAGTGGCAATATTGATTGAAGGAAGCCAACATTGTATTGCAGCGTGGCAAATCTAGCATATCAAAAGCTTGCATACATAAGGAAATATAAATATAAGAAATAGATGTCTAAGTTTTTTAAGAAAATTAGAGAAGGTTTCAATAGTAAGAAGTATCAACCTTATCATAACACAATCTAGAAGGTGATAGTCTTCTCCAAGTGTAAGGATACTTGGCCTTCACAAAGTGGCACTTGGAATCCTCCATTAGCTTAGGTAGAACAAGAGATATTCAATATCTATTATCAATCAAGCTAGAATAGGATAAGTTTAGTCTCCTCCATCATCTTATAATAGAATATGTTTGGTCTCCTTCATTGATTCAATAGCAAAGAGAGATGTTCAATGTCAACAATGAGAATAAGGAACAATGAAGTAATGCATATAATAGTCTCTAGAATCTACAACATACACAAGGATCTAATTCTTAGGAACCTACAACAACACACATTGGGATCTAAATATCAATAATATACATCAATGTTTATCAAGTTCTAATCTTTGGGAACCTGCAATAGAGAATACTTGATTCCAATACTTGAGAACCTACAACAGAGAATACTTGGTTCTTGTCCTTGGGAACCTACAATAGTGAATACTTGGTTCCAATCCTTAGTAACCTATAGTAATGAATACCAATTTGTGACCTTTTGGAGCCTACAACAAGAGGAGAATATAAAATTCTAACATTTAGGAGCCCAATTCTCTAACATTCAGGAATAAGTAGTGATTACCAAGTTATAACGCTCAGTACTAGTGAAAACCCTAAGGTTGGCAAGTGCAATCATTCAAAAAGGTGTTCACAACATACAGTGATAGAATTAAAAAATCATCACTGGTGGTAGGTAACGTTATTTTATTAATATTTTAAACTTATTATAGTTTTTTGGAGGGAAATAAAATTATATTATTTTTTGAAAATTAGAGGGAGTAATAAGGATTAAATGATTAATTAGTTTTTTCAAAAAATCAATTTTGAATTTGAATGGAGAGATAAGGAGTTAATTAAATTTTTTTATTATTTTAATATTTGAAAAGTAGGAGTCATAAGGAGTTTATAATTTTTAGATTTGAAGTTATTTTTTGAATATTGTTAATTATTCAAAGTTTTTAGGAAAAAAAACTTTAAACCTCAAATTTTTAAAATTTAAATATTTGAAGGTTTTTTAAATTTTGGAAAATTTGCAAATCAAATTGAGGAATCAAAAGGTTTTCAACTTAAAAGTCAAAATATGGATAAATGGCAAAGAGGAACTCTTCAACATATATATAATAAGCTGTGTGGCTTCTATTGGGGGCCACTCCCATTATGAAAGAAAAATATTACATTACTTTCATTACATTTCTAACAAGTTAATTAAAGCACATCCAACTTTGTCTTTCTATCAAAGATATTCTTCATTTACCCTTCTATCAAAGATATTTTTCATCTTCCTCAAACTGCTAAGTTTTCACAATCAACTCCTTTTATATCAAATGCCTTAAAAAATTTAAATTCTATCAAGATGAAATTCAACATTGTGAATGGCTAAAATAATTTTTTCCCAGCTTCTATATCCAAAAATATCTTGTCTATAACAACATGTTGGTCATCAATCTGGCATCGCATAGTGGGTGGGTGTGGACCAGTGCTAGCATAGAATGGCCATTGAGTCAGGAAGAGATGGTTGATCTCTAGAGGAAGTTAGTTCCTTAAAACTAGTTCCAGATATCTACATTGCAAAGTTGGAAAAGGGAAAAGGAAGGAAAGAGATGGGAAAATGGTCATAGCTAAAATTCACAAGGATGGGTATAGCCACATTAATACACATGCAGGAACAACACCATGGGCAAAAAATAGATTCGACATATAACAGATCATCCAATGTTGCCCTCATCAAGCTTTACAAAGTGGTGGATGAAGGGTGAATTCTAGAACCAACAAACAGGTGCATGAAATCCAGGATGTAAATTTAGAGCGCTCCTATCCAAATAGCTTGAGCAGAAATAAACCCCCAACCCATTTCTATAAATGCACACTACTGAGTCACTAAGAGAATCCCATGAAATCAATATTGTAGAATAATATGAGACTTGCCTAAATGACTAACAAAAATAAGCATTAACACATTTAATAAAAACACGAAGGCAACAATCAAAGACCAAAAAGTGTTGCATCTATATTTACACAGTGGTGAAAATCTTACATACGAATTGTAATAGCTAAAGAGCCACCCTTAAGAGTTACCAGCATTCCACTATTTATAAGCATATTTACATTAAATTCAAATTTGAACATTAGTGGTGATAGGCAGGAAGACAACCCTTGAAGTTGAAAGGCACCAAACTGGTATGTTGTTCCTTGGAATAGTGTCAATTTTCTAGGAGGTAGATGCATCTAGTTCAATCTAGGCCTTGGGATTCTTTGATATTTCTATCCAGTTTATTAATTGTTGGCTACCTCATCCTTTTACTTGGCTAGTGATCCTCTGGTTAGGCAGTGAGTGATAGGCATCTATCACCTTGGGAGCATCACACATTCAATCTATCACTTCTACGTACAAGCACCTGGTATTGGAAAACTATGCTAGTGGATACATATCTTGTTCAAAATTTGAGCTATAGCAGGAACTTTGCATGTCATGCGGGTGCTTCCTTTGTACTTATTTCTACCCATGGAGGCATGGGGGTAGAGGGCAAACATTTCTCTAAATTTCCATCCATTTTATGCTCACATCTCCCACTCGACACGGGTGGGAGTTTTTATCTTCCCCAAGGGTGGAGTAACATAATCTTTCCACCCTTTCCATCTACTTGAAAATTATGCCAATAGGTGGGTGAAACTTTTGGATTGTTCCATCCTAGGCAAAGGGTAGATCGTCCACCCATTTTTTCTTTCACCCTGCTTCAATATGCCATCCGCTCACTGCTTTGGTCTACCCATAAAAACTGCTACCACCTCTTGATATCTTCTACCCATCCATCAATGTCCCTCAATATTTTGTAAACTCATTTTGAACATAGGGAATCACTTCTTGAAGGGAAGATTGGGTGAAGGGTGCATAATTTCACCCACATTTTTGGTGAATTACAGAGGTTTTTCATCTTGTGGAAAAATGGAACCCGGAAGGACTAGGAAATATAACAATTAAAATAGAGAGATGAGAACAAGAGGAGATAGACAGAGAATAAAGGAGGATGTGAAGACAAAAATAAGACATGGGGGAAGCTAGGCACAAAAATATGCCAAAGGAAGAGATACACTTAATAGGGAAAAAGGTGAGGTGGAAGAAAAGGAACAAAGGCACAACCAATGAGAGTAGAAAGGGGAAACAAGGAAAATAAATCCATAAGGACAGGGCCAAGGTGGCCAACATAGAGAGAACTATTGTGGACAAGAGCAACAGCAAGATAAGTAGTGGAAACAGTAAGCAAATACTCAAAAGGCTTGCTAAAAGACATACATGGGAAGAAGGGGTAACAGGAAATAGTTGAGATAAAGGGGCCTTTACCATCAACTGGAAGAGTTACAGGCAACAAGGGGAAGAAGAAAGTGAAGGGGAGGAAAGAGCAGGGAAATGGGGAGACACAAAGGGAAAAACAATCCAAAGCCTATCAAGTGAAATTGATAAGTCATAGACCCTTCTCCATGAGGTATTCTTATGGATTGAATCCCCTTAAATGTAACCCATCAAGGATCTGATACATTTCAAGTGTATACATATTGCCAATGTTTCTTATCTCTTCTATCCCAGATCTTCTTTTTCACAGGATCCAAAAATGATCCTCTTCTACTGATTGTTATCAACCAGGAGGCCATTTCACTTCAACCATGATTTGTATTTTAGACTTTATGGTTTCATTTGCATCTAACCATAGGGGTCAATTATAGCATATACACCTTACCTTGTGCTTGTTCCAAGGCTTGTTGTAGCTCCCGAGTAGGAGTTAAGAGGCCTTGAAAATTACTGAATATATCCATTGGGCTACGGTGTCATGATAACAACAAATATAAGAATAGAAAACTAGGAATACAACACAAATATGAGGGAAATGTTACATTTCCTAGACAATTTTTGGGGAATCCTTTCCTAGTGTTTCTCTACACCTGACCAAGTGGCAACCTTTCATAGGGTTCTATTGCTCTAATGGTTGCTGAAAAAATTTGTGATTCTCAATGCATTGGTCCTACATAATGCAAGGCTTTATTTATTGGTTGTAAAATTATGGCATGATAGGTACGCCTAAGCCAAGATGTCTTATGGAAATTATCTTGTGAATATATAGTGGTTAGACCATATTACAATATATTTAAGGTTTTTCTTGTAATTCATCTGGCATCATCCACACTGGCTTAGAATTACAATAAAATCATAATTCTTATTATCTTTCTTGAGCCTTTGGACACTCAGGCTTTTGAAACCTAAGGTGGCAACAACTTTTTCCACTGTATCCCACCCTCCAAGCGGTGAGCTATTAGGGACCATATTTTCATATTTTCTCTTTTTGATATTGCCCAACTATACCAATCTCATGGTTGACTCTTCCTCCACCATCAGATCCATCTCTTCCGCATGGGCATCCACATCCTTGCCTAGACTCAGCTAAATTTGGGGTTGATCTTACACATTTCCCTCATGGATGTGGTCATCTTGGCACACTTGCTCCTGATATGTGCTTGTTGTATGATCTGGAACCAGCTCCTAGAGGGAACTGATTGGATGTAGCCTCCACATCAAAACTTGTTCGGCTCTGATAGCTTCCTTGTAAATATGTGGAAACCTAGTTTCCCCAGATTGATGTAGAAGGAATCTGATGTAAGGACCAAGAGCCTTGATATAGAATAGACATGCTTGGGCATAATTTGGGAGGATTTATCATGGAATCCTCTTCTAACTCTTCTAAAAATGGATATTGAAGTCTACCACATTTTCAAGAGGATTCCTCTTGATAAATATGAATTGATTTAGAGATTGTAATGGGTCCTCTAGTTTACCAAATGCATCCATGAGAGGCTCTACTAGATCCACCCATCTAGATATGCTCCTAGGCTATAGGGTTTTGTACAAGAACCATACTCTGACTTCAAGGTAAGTGACCAGTAGCCTGATCATCACATCCTTGTGCATGATATTGTGAAGGGTGGCCAGAGAAGCCACATTTTCAAGGTGTTCCTTCACATCTTCCTTGACATTGCCATATTTTGTTAGGGCATCGAAGGCAGCTTTTGGAATATCATGCAAATCAGGGAGACCGAGAGGACCAGAGTCATTCCAGTGTAAGAAAAATATGATGGTACTGGTCTTCAAATTTCCTATTGATGTTGGGGTCAAATTTAGAGTCACCATACGAATATGCTATCTCCTCTAGTGAGGTCAAGGTTGTTCATCCTTCCTTGAGTCCTCTGGGATGTTTGGATATTCAACACAAACAAGAAATTGGTCTCATTATTTGGAAGTGCTACTTAGTCAAAGTGACCAGGTGATTTTGCAAGGATATGGGCAAATCAGAGAGTCACCAAACTTTTATTTTTTGAAACATGGAAACTTAGTGAGCTCCCCAGCAAAGTCACCAAAAATTATTGGTCATAAATCCAACACCACATAGAGGGTGAGGGTAGACTAATACTAGCATAGAATGGTCACTGAGTTAGGATGGGATGGTTTATCTTCATAGGATTTTAGTTCCCTAGGGGTGGTTCTAGCTATCTATGTTTTAGAGTTGGAAAACGGAAAAGGGAGGAAATATATGGGAAAATAGCCATAGCTAAAACTCACAAGGACAGTCATAGATTCATCAAGACACATATAGGCATAACACCATAGGTGAAACACAAAGTTGACACCTAATAGATCAGCCAATGATTCCCTCATAAAGCTTTATGAAGTGGTGGATGGAGGGTAAATTCCAGAACCAGTGAACAGGTGCATGAAATCTAGGATGTAGAATTAGAGTGCTCCTATCTATCTAGCTTTAGCAAAAATAAACCCCCAGCCTATTTTTATAAATGCACACTCCTGAGCAACTAAGTGAATCCCACAAAATTTAGATTGCATTTTAATATGATACTACCTAAATGACTAACATAAAAAAGCATTCACACATTTAATAAAAACACGAAGGCAAAAATCAAAGACCAAATAGTGTTGCATCTATATTTACATAGTGGTGAAAACCTTACATATGAATTGTAATAGCTAAAGATATGCCCTTAGGAATGACCAGAATTCCACTATTTATAGGCATATTACATTAATTCAAATTTGAAAATTAATGGTGGTAGGTGGGAAGACAACCCTTGAAGCTGATGGACATCAAACTGGTACACTATTCCTCAATATAGCACCAATCTTCTAGGAGGTAGATGCATATAGTTCAATCTAGGCCTTTGCATTCTCAAAAATTTCTACCCAATTTATTAATTCTTAGCTACCTCATCCTTTTACTTGGATGGCGATCCTCTAGTTAGGCGACAAGTGACAGGCATCGATCACCTTGGGAGCATCATGCCTCCAATATGTCACTTCTGTGTATGAGCACCTGGTACTAGATAGCTATGGTAGTGGGTATATCTCTTGTTTAAAATTTGAGTTATGGTGGGATATTTATGTGTTGAACGGGTGCTTCCTTTGTACTTATTTCCTCTCACATAGGTACAAGGAAAGAGGACAAAAATTTCTCCAAAATTCCACCCATTTTGTGCTTACATCTCCTACCCGATATGGATAGGAGTTATTATCTTCCCCAAAGGTGAGGTAATGTGACATTTTCATCCTTGCCAAACATTTAAAAAGTCCACCAACATGTGGGTGGACCTTGTGGATTGTTCTACCCTAGGCAAAGGGTGGATTGTCCACCCATTTTGTCTTTCACCCTACTTCAATCTACCATATGCCCGCTGCTTTGGTTTACCCATAACTACTATTTCCACCTCTTGATATATTTTTCTCGTCCATAAATTTTCCTAAAAATTTTGTGAACTCATTTTGAACAAAGGGAATAACTTTTTGAAGGGAAGAGTGGGTGAAGGGTGCAGAATTTCACCCACACAACCTCACAATTTTGTAATACCTTTTTTTAGTGTTCTTATTCATTCCCCTAATATTCCAATATATTATTTTCATTGTTATTTTTTTATTTTATTTGTGGTTTTAACCCCACTTCTTGTTAACACTTGTGATATTTGCTTTTGTTTTCCCATATCAATATCCCTTTGTGTTTCTTTTTCTCTTTGCTTTTGCTTCTTGGGTCTTCCTCTCTTTTTTTCATTCTCAAAAATACTTTTATCTTCATCAATATCTTCAATGTTCTCACAATGCTCATAGTAAGACTTATCATCTTTAGGTTTTCCTTGTTCTGAAGGATCTGAAGTGCAAGAAATAACCTCAAAGGCATAATCTTCTTTATATTTTCCTAGAGATCCTAAAGTGCAAGGATGCTCTTCCATAGCAATTACCTTCTTATAATACGCTAAAAAACTTAAATTTTTATGGGTTTCCTCCAACCTCATCTCTATATTATTTTGCTCTTGAAACCTTAAAGTGCAACAGATAACATATTACTTTCAATTTTATTACCTGAAGAGGATTATATATTGCTTGAGGAAAATGAAGATGATTTACCTGGAATAAACTTGAACTATTTTTCTATCTTTGTTTTAGGTTTTATCTCCACATTTTATTTTGCACCTTTAATTCCTTCTAAACTTGCCAATTGATATTGTCTATAGGATTTATTTACCTCTTATTTTGGAGTGGAATATCCTTGATCTGATCTAGCTTCTATTATTGAATTATTTCCTTTCTTTGTATTGAATTTTATCTCATGGATAGATTTTTTTCTCTTTCTTCATATTTTTTATTTTGTAAACTCTTGCCATGTGTCCAATCTGAAAATAATTATGGCAATGAAATGTAATATTTCATAATCTACTTGTTGATCCCATTCTCTTGATTCATATTTAATCTTTATGGATTGTGGAAAAGGTTTTGAAATATCCATAACACATATTCAAGGATATATAGCATGCTTTCACTCCTTAGTTGTTGGTCCTTCCTTGATGAATTATCCTAGGGTATTTCCAATATTTTTAAAAATGTCCTTATTTATAAGTTGATATGGAAGTCCAAAAAGCCTAACCCACATTGGAAGCTTCTTAATAGTTGCTGACTCGATGGAAAAATTTTATTCCATTATCTCAAATAAAGTGCATATCTTCCCCTAAACCATGGTCCATGAACCATTATTTCATCCCTAATTTCTAAATTAGAAAATATGATGAGGTAGAAAGCTTTAGGAAGAAAAGTCATAAAATAATTTGAATTCAATCTCCACTTCCACTTGATCCAATTTTGAATTTCCAAAAACCCTTACCATGATCTATGGAACTTACATATTAGCCCTATAATTTTAATAACCATTATATCATGCTCAATCATATCATCCTTGATACTTACTTATGGTGTACTTGCCATGTATTTGCTCTTTTTCTTATCTCTAGCTTGGGCCTTCATACTTCCAACTAGGGCATTTTGATTTCTAGCTAGGGCATACTGACTTCTTATTAGGGCTTTCAAAAATGACTTTCCTTCACAATAGCTAATGGGGCTTGCTCTTGGCTTGCACTCCCTCTTGGTTTGCACTCCTTCTCTACTTGCACTAACTCTTGCTTCTAGCTTGAACTCTCTCTTGCATCACACTTGATCCCAAATTGCACTCCCTCCTAGCTCACAATTATTTGTGTATCTTATTTTCTTAGTGTTCCTTCGCTTCAATATTTTTTTGGAAATAATATTCCATGAATTGATGGTAATAATTTGAAGCATTGATGCACTCTAGATAAACCTGCCACTCTTTTATCATGATTAAATCTCAACTTGCACTTCCTCTTATTTTGCACTGAATTTTGGTTCACACTCTCTCCTACCTCACACTGCTTCTTGCCTTGCACTCATTCCTAGCTTGCACTCCCTCTTGGCTCACAATTACCCTTATCTCTTATTTTTCCCGATGTCCCTTGGCTTCAACAATTTTTTGGAAATAATGTTCCACACATTCATGGTAAGGGTTTGAAGCATTGATGCACTCTATATGAACCTATCGCTCTTCTACCATGACTGAATCTTAGCTTGCACTCCCTCTTGGTTCACACTCCCTCTTTGATATCATTTACTCTTAGCTTACACACTCACTCCTTGCTCATTCTCACACTTGTTGTTGCACTTACTCTTATCTTGTGCTTGCACTCACTTTTGGTTGCACTCACTTTTGGTTGCACTTACTCACACTTTCTACTATAGTTACTCCCATATCACACTCACACTTACTACTACACTTACTCCCAGCTCACACTTGCTATTGCACTTGATTGCGTTTGCACTCACTACTTCACTTACTCCTGGCTCACAATCCTTCAACATAGATATATTATCAAGATACAAAACCATACTTTATGAGAAGAAAAGTTCAAAAATAAAATTTATATCAAAAGCAATATTTTCAATACAATCAACAATATCATAAAAGAGTCTTTCAAAAATCTTATCAAATATGTAATATAATATCACATGAGTCTAATCAAAGGATTCAAATAGAAAGTGATGTTTTCTATATAGAATCAGGAGCTAGTCATCACATGACTAGAAACTTGCATTGGTTTGAATATTTAGAAGTTAGGGATAATATCTCATTAAAGATTGCAGATGATAACAAATATCAATTTCAAGGAATTGGTAGAGTTATACCTAGCATACCTTTTTAATATTTTATGCTAGATAATATTTTATATGTTCCTAGACTATTAACCAATCTTATCTCAGTTTCTCATTTGGTTGAAAAAGTAAGATCAATTGAATTCAAAGATCTAAAAGAACATAGAAAATGCATCATCAAGAATAAAAACAAAATAGAAGCTACAGGTTTGATAAACAAAGGAATATATGCCTTATATTCAATTATTTTTTATCAAGATGTTATTGAATGACTATCTCAAGATGAAGTTAATGATAAATTACTTAAGTGTTCAGAAATACAAGATAGAGGAAATTGGATCCATCATAGTCCAATATTTTTCTACAAACGTAAGCATTGGGTGAACCCAAGTTTTAATATGGTGAAGTAGATTCAAGAGAAGCAGATGTTCATGAACAATTCAAGGTCACTTGAAGATTGAAGATAAAGATGAATACCAATATTGAAGACTAAAGTATTCAACAACCAGATAATGTAATACAAGCCAAAGTTGAGATATATTAAATTATTTGGTACATGTTAATGTACCCCCATGGTACCTTCTTGGCACATTTGTAAATAATATATTAGAGTTGAGTCAATAGTTTAAGGTATGATTTATATTTCAACTTTTTATAAGTATGAATGCATAGGAAATGCACAAGTGTCATGTGAGTTAGAGTGCAAGTGTAGGTTGATTAAATGTGCACAAGTGTATTGTATGTAAGAGTGCAATTATGTAATATAAATATGTGCACAAGTGTCTTAGATTAGGAGTGCATGTAGAAGTTCAATATTCAAGTGTTCATCAAGTATGCAAGTGGCAAGTTGGTAAGCCAAGAGTTACGATACTTGGCATATGGACATAAATAGTCAAGTATGTGAAGAGTGACATTACTATGGCTATATTATGGAGATATTACTCCATAGGAAATAAATTAAAATCATTCAAGAACCAAGTATTCATAGTTGTAACAGGAAGAGAAGCAATAAAGCTTGTATATATTTTGAGCAATTAATATTGTAAGTTGTTCTTCATGCATAATTCATGAATGATTCAGGTTATTTACATTTATATTTTAGTATATAAATGAATGTTATTTGATTTATTATAAGCCTTGATATATATATTAATTTTTTTATATTATTCTATTCATATTATTATTATATTGACCTTTTATGTATTTGGGACATGTTTGATATTATGAGATAACCTATGATAATTTTTTGTAGTAGGGCTTAAAAAGACAATAGTAGCATCAGAGCTACCACCAAACTCTGTTGATTTTGATAGAGTTCATTTTATTAGCCACTATTATTAATTAGCTTTGTGTATTTGATAAAGTTAATTTAGAGTTTATCCACTTTAAAGTCAATGAAGACTTGGACTCTATTTTCAAAGGTCATATTGAGTAGAGTATGCTAGGGTATTTCCACTAGGTTGAAGGAAAACCAATAAAGACTAGGACTCAGCTAGATTGAAGGCACACCAGCTCAATAATAGTTGATCATTTAGGAATAAATCCAACCCTGAAATTAATTTGAAAAATTTGAAGTTTTTGTAGATTAAATATTGAGGTAAAATCAACTTTAAAGAAAGTTGATCATTCAAGGAGAGCCACCTTGACATTGATTTGAAGATTTACATATTGAATACTGAGGCAAAATTTAACAATCCACCAAAACAAACCAAGAGATATGTAATTTTATTTGCAAGAAAGTTTCACAAAGAAGTTCCAATCTATTCTCATACCTAAGGCATAACCACATCTTGATTTTATGTCACTATAGACAACACTCAAGTGGATAGGAGTGGCCAACATCTAGTATTTTTTGGGTTCACCTTTCTAAACCTCACCGTTTGGAAAGGACACCAATATTTGTCTCCCCACCTTTACTATACCCTCACTAGTATAAAACAACTTGACCACGATATAGGGATTATCCTTTAAGACCCATAAAAATTAAAGGGAAATGCCTCTTCCCTAACCTTACATAAGTCTATCTATGTAGGACTAATCTAGCATAATGCCTTAGTTCTTAGTTACCACACCTCCATGGGCTAACTAAGGTCATTACCACTCACCTTGAAATGAACATGGTTAATTGAATCTCTCCATTCAAGGTACCACCACTACTATCTTGCAAATGAATCCATAAGACTCATCGCTTAGAACACCTGAGCCTCATCATTCAAGGTGTTTCATTCACAATTATCTAGTTATTGCATCTTTGCAACTCCTCCCAATATTGGATTTTCTTCTTGAATCAAGGTTATAACATGGTTCTATAAATAAAACATGCCTCAAGATTCCCCATCCAAACCCCCAAGTTAAAGCATAAGAATATATACTATAATAAATATGCCTAAATAAAAATATTGGCTAGCATCCTTAATGAATTTCAAACATAATGCTAGCATAAAACAACTCTCCAATTAAAGTGTTATATTTAAATAACATATTTAATATAACAAATTACTAACTAACATCATAATTAATTTTCATAACACAATTAAGAGCATATAGCATTCCATCACCTCGATATTGAAAGAATGAACATCCTCCATGAGTTTAAATTTATAACCATGAAATTTAATCTATCTCATTCTTTCCAAAACATAGAAACTAGCATTTACTTTATCTATAAGAAGGATAAACTTCAACCAAGGACCACGTTCCATGATTCATAATTTCTTATTTTCTTTCTCTAATGCAATCATTCCATTTTTTATTATAGCTATACGTTCAAAAGACTACATAAATATTTAAACAATAAATATTCTACTCCATAATCTATCTCAAATCAATACATCATTCTTACAACATGAACTCTTCCTCCACAACATTGTTACAACTCAATTTGTGGAGCTATCTTGCCATATTTCTTTTCCAAATTCTCCTATAGGACAATTCTTCCCACAAACTTGGATAGTACATTAGGGATCAACATAGCTCATAAAAATGCTTATGCAACTTAACATGCAATATGCAAACACATACAATCATGCAAAAATAATCTATACAATCAATGAGATAATCCCATACTTCTCTCAATAGTAGGTCTTTATATCTAATCAAACCTCAAAAACCCATTATTAAATTTTTAATAAGTTCATCTCACTCGATCAATAAAAAAACAATACAGTGGATCTTCTTAAAATAAATTTTACAATATATATTTATTTATTTTAAACAAATATCACTAAATATGTCTTGCCTTCTATTTAATAAAATAAAGCACAATTTCAACTTCTAACGATAGTTCTATTCCATAAACCCCAATTATAATATTGGTTTCTACAGCCTATAATATCAACTAAAAATTTCAAAGTAATGTCTTCACATTTACTTCCTTCATTAATTATCCCATAGCACCAATCAATTAATAAGAGTTGTATAATTATCCAACTACACCATACTGATCTATCTTACATTAAAAGCAACACATAACTTACATAATAAAGAAAAAACACCCACATAAAGCATGCAACCATATGTGCTTAGCAAGTAAAAGTGATAAAGGAACACTACAAATATTTTAACACAGAGAGCATTAAAAGATATGTGTAAGCACAAAAGTCAAAACTAAAAGACCTCTAGGAGTTTATCTCCAACACAACAAAAATAAGAAATCAGCAACCAAATCTTGAATAAGGAACTAAGGATGAGATACAATATTTAGGCAATGAATCCCCGCATAATGATTTACCCAATTGCTTACTGTAGAGGGGGAAAATTGCCTTACCATGTATGATTCTCGTTTGGATCCACTGAGAGCCAAGGTGGCTGTGAGGGTGTGTCATATTCTCTATACTCGAGAACACAAAGGAACGATTTCACTAGGAACGGTTTTATAACTCGCTCCAAGTCAAAGGTGGAAAATGTTTTATGTGTCAATGAAGCATACTCCTATATTTTGGCTTTTATAAATTAAGCTATGAAAATAAAATAACAATGCAAGACACACAAGATGCAAAAAAATGAGGGCTAACCCTAGTATGATTATGTAATTCAATGATGTGTAACCCTAGGATTACAAAATAAAGTGATATTTTCCTTTGATCAAGGGTTCAAAGGAATGCACAAACAAGATTAAAACCCTAGATGCATAATATATGCTTTTATTATTTCAAATACCTAGAAATTCAATCAATTATTTTTCCTTTACTTATAATCTAGATTTTGGATAGAAATGAACAAAAGCAAACACCAAACAACCTAAAGATCATTTAGGGTACTTATCTGGCTCAATTACTAATCCTAGATTTAACTTGTAACTAGAATATGCAAACAACTTCAACCTTCAAAATAACTTTACAAACACTAGAAAATTTGGTCAACATTTGGGGGCCTGCTTAGGTTGTTGTCTGACTAAGCTTGGAGGTGCAAGAGTCAATCCCCCTTGGTAATTTTAATTGATCGTTCAAAATAAAAAATGATCTTTGACCTTTGCAACATGCACAAACAAAGTGAAACAGATAGATAACAATGAAATATAATGCAGACATGATGGACACAACATAATATTAAAATACAAATGTAAAATTTGGGTTTTTAGGGTGCAAAACCTACCCCCAAGCCCTAATTTACCAAATTCATGTCTTATAAAATGGGAGCATGAATATAGCTTACCAAATTTATGCCATGTATGGGAAATACACTAATATAGTTTAGATGTCCTTTTTGGGCCCTAAAACAACAAAAATAGAGAGCAAAATAGCGAAAAACAAACTTGCAAAGCAACTAATGTAAATATAGAGACTGATGAGTTGATAGAGAAATCAAGGAGCAATTAATAAGTAGAAGAAGCATTCCAATATGGTTGATCTATACAATCATCAAGACTCCTCAACTTAATTCCCAAGGGTAACAAACACCAAAGTACAAAATAATAAAATAATAACTTATAGTAGAAGGGCACTTGTTAGCATGAGCAAATGAGTGAGTCAACAATTAGAATCTCCAAAGAATTAATTGGGGGAAAAAGAGGAAATCCAATCCTCTATTTATAAGAGGTTTGAGGGGCAAAATGGATGGGAAAATGAAATTTCATTGTGGGCAAAGGCTGAATCCAATACGTGCCAACGAGGAGAGGGGTTTTAGTGAGAAAAATCTCTAGAACACCAATTTCACATCCAGTAATTACAAGGCATGAATCTGGAAAGCCAAATTTATCTGGAAAGCCAATTTTACATCTCATATGGACTAGGCAGCAATTTGGTAAGGCTAGTAAAGAATACCAAAGGAAGAGGGGAAAGGGTTCCAAATTTTCACTAGGTAAGTTTGGGTGGCTGGCTAGGGATATAAGGAAAAATTGACTCATTTTGATGGGTCAATTTTCCATGTATACATTTTACCCCCTCTTTGATGCATTTACATCTAAATAAATATGTAGACACCTATGGGTAAAAACAACGAACACAAAAAGGGGTGGATGGGTTTGGATGGAGGGGCAGTGCAAAAAGGGGTGTTAGCCTAAACACCACAAATTTGCATGCAAAACAAGGTATTACTACCATTAATGCCTCTAAGGCTAGGGTGCCCCTTGAATTTCAAAAGCAATATAGAATTCCTAAGAAAACTCAAAATAGCGAATGCAAAAGAAAATAAAGCGATAAACAAAGAGAAGGTGCAAAACGAAAGAAAGAAGAGAAAAAATAACAAAAGAGAAAGATAAGAGGTTAATTGGCATTTTTTTATTTTTATGATATTCACAAACATAATGAATACAATGTAGAATGATCTTAACTAAAATGGAATGCATGAGTGAATTGGACTGAATGAAATGCAATCTAACATACAAGCTAAAATGAATACAAAGCAAGATGCACAGATGAGTGGATGGAAAGAAAGAAGAGAGAAGAAGGGAACAAATAGTGAGAGAATAAATAACGATAGAAGAAGAAGAAAGTGAAAGCTCTAAAAGGTTAAAAAAACAAAAAGAAATAGAGTGGAACCCTATGAGGATGTATGCTCACAAATTGTCAGATGGAAGCTACCCCTTGCTAGTGGTCATGAAGTTATCCTATAAGGGTGTTATGCTCACAAAGATGGTCAAGTGGAGTGGTACCCACTATGGGTGTAGTGCTTGCTAATATGGCCAGAGAGGAAGAGATATACCTGCTAGGATGCATGTTTGCAAATGGTTAAATAGAGGTTTCTCCTCGCTTGTGACCATGAAGCTATCCCATATGGGGTGTTGAAATGATGTGATTGATTTACCAAAATGAGTACTACCCAATAGGGGTGTGGTGTGTATAAAATATGAGTGATCAAAGTGAAGCATAACTTGTGCATGCATGTGGTAAAATTCAGAGAGAAGCAATAGAGACGAAGAAGAATAATGGTGCATGTGTGCATCCTTCTCGAAGAATAGGATAGAGAAAGGAGAAAGTGTGAACAAAGCAAGATTCACAGAAATAAGAGAATGTGTATCATTATCTTGATGAAATAGAGGTATAAGACATGCAAGGGGTAAGGATATATAGAATAAGAACTATATTCCTTGACTTGAAGATATTTATGATGATCATTTTGTACTTTCAAGGTCAAGGAATATAAGAGAAGAAACAATAATAATAGGTGATGGATGAAATGTGAAGATGAAAATACATGGATATGGGCCCTAAATTGAAGATTCGCTAGGTATAAAAGTCCTAGTGTAATTGCAATGCATGTGATCTACAACCTAACTAGGTGTCATCACTTGCCATTATCGTAAAATGATCAAGTAGTCATGCAAAAATGAGCAAGAAAAAATGTAATTGTATGACAAGCACCATATTTTATAGGGTGTTAGCAACACTATTAACATGCCTACTATTTGTTACCCCATCACCAACCACATGCTTGTTCTTATACTAATTTTTAGTGGTCCTATGTTCTTTTACTTTAAGTTCACCTCTTCTAATAAGGGCTTGCTCTACCCTTCTTGCTAGATCTATTGCTTGGTCAAAAGATGTAATAGTTGTAGTTTTCAATTCATAAGATATTTTTCTTGTAAATTCCCAATAAATATCTCAAACATGTCTTGAGGAGGTAAGGTATATCTCAAGCATCCAATGAGACAAAAATTCTAAAAAACTTTCATCTTTATCTTATTTCAACATATAGACATATCTCATAGTCACATTCTTTTTAACATAAGCACCGAATTGTTGAACAAACATTTTAGTTGTCTCTTTAAAATTTCTCAAAGAATGATTAGGTAGTTGATAATACCACTCTAATGCCATACCACCAAGGCTCTTAGGGAACATATTTAGTTGCAACATGTCATCATATATAATATCATGATATGTGATCCAAAACATTCTTAAATGCTCAATTAGATCTTTCACTCCCTTATAGATAGGCAAAACTAAAATTGGAAAATGCTTAGGGTATGGCCTAGAGGTAAAGATAGTGTCTAAGGGCTGATTGCACATTTCTCTATAGTTGTAAGTGAAACTAGGTGATTAAATCATATCCACTCTTGAAACCTATTGTTTCACCACATTTGCTAAACTTTGCATTTTAGGATTGTTGTGCAATATCCTTAGGTTCCCTAGGGGAGGGGTATAGGTAGGTTGTTGGAAGGAAACTTGGCTCATGTTGGAGGTATTGTGTCACGGACCCCTATGCAGGACTTCTTTTGATTGAAGATTATATATTGATGGTTTTATGTTCAATATTTAATCTTGCTTTATAGTCAATGTTTGATGATTGGTTATATGCATTTTATGCTTTGAATATGGTACTACTGATGTCGTGTGATGGTTGTAGGAATAGGTACTCTCACGGGTGGAAGGTTATGAGACAACCATCGATGATGAGGGTAAGAAGGGAAATGATGACAAATTATTATAGGTATCATGAACTAATATTCATGTAGGTGCATTGTATTTTGTTTACTTATACTCTTGTTCGCATCATTGGGCAGTGAAGTTGCTTGCAATGAGCCTCCCTAGAGTGGAACGACAATAGTTGAATCTATTTTAAAACTAATCGGCCACTTAGGGATAAAACAATGGTGTCAACAATGATTGCTTTTGTAAATGCTATGCTTAGTTTTTGTGAAATGATTGCTTATAAAGGGTCTAGCAAAGGACTCTTCGGATTAGGTGTTGATAAATATTGAGGCTTTATCAAACACCTAATAAATTAATATTCAACTAATAATTAATATTAGTTATGAATATTAATAAAAATTAGAATAAGTTATTTATCTATTTGCAAATTGCTAAAAATAAAAGAATTGTGTTTAGCTTTCATTGGCCTAGAAAATATTTTAATGAATATATTTTTATGAATAAGGTTCGATAATATTTTATTTAAAACTCTTTTACCATTTTTTCTTTGTATATTGCTTAATCACAGTAGTATGCTTATTTTACAATAAATAAAAATTTCTTCTTTTAAAGGCAAAAGATTTTAAAAATATTAAACCTTACCTTGAAGGATGCTTGAACGGTCCCAAGGGAAGGGAGGAGCATATTTTATAATTAAATTTAAAAGGGGATTTCTCCTCTATCTCCTTTCCTAGTTTATTAATAAATAAAAAAGAGAAGGAAATCCCTCCCACCAAATGATAGCAAATAGTATAGGGTTATTTAAATATTTCCTTGCCTAGATATTTGCATTATAAAATAAGGAAGAAATTTTAAGTTTTGCTAAGTTGGCTAAGGGATATTTTCAAGGCTTTGGAGGAGAATTTGCAAGCTTAGGAGAAAGAAAATCAAGTTGGACTTATGCAAGCCTTGTATATATTTTTATACTATTTAATTTTCTTTTGAAAGTTCTTTCTTTCTATGTTTAAATGGATTTGATTTTCTTTGGAAAATTATAGTTAAATTTATAATTTTACTATACCATGGTTTATGGTTTGAAATTTTAGGAAAACAGAGCCTTTTAGCCTCTGTTCTTTTCCAGCTTGCACCTGTATATGAAAGAGTAGTCTTAGTAAATAATAATATAATATTTAAATTTAAAAAATATATATTCTTTAATTTTTCCTCTTCCTAAGGTTTAGGAAGGGGATAATACTCTTTGATCGCGCTGCTGAGTGCGACATCGTTGTCGCGACATCAGCGCTCAGATGAGCACAGGCCAAGAGAAGGCCAAATCGGTCTTTCCCTGTTTAAAAAATAAATAAATAAATAAAACAAAACAAAAAAATGCTTTAATATTTTAAAGCCTCCCTAACCTAGGTTAGGGAGGCTTAATTAAAGCTCTCTCTGCACCGTGAGTGATCGTTGCTGACGTGACGTCTGCGCTCACACATTGGGTCTGCAGGGGAGTGTGAAGTACCTTAATAGGCACATGCCTCCCATGAGGGGTAACCACCGCTTGGTGGTTAATGAAACCCCGAGCGGTGGGTCCTCTTAGGAGGACTTTGGTGCATATTATGAAGCACCATGAATATGGACTTTGCTTAATTAAATTGACTAACCCTTTCTTTAAATAAATGTTGACCGTTGTGCTTGCTTTTGCTTTGGTTTGATTGGTCGGTTGACCAGGTTTGGTTTGATTGATCAGTTGACCATTTAGTTGAATATGCGTCCAGATGAAGTGCTAAATAAACCTTTTTATTTATTTAAGAAAATTATAATTTTTATTTTTTTAAAGAGAGTTTTTGAATTTTCTTTAAAATATTATTTAAGAAAATTATAGTTTTAATTTATAAGAAAGGTATTGAATTTTATTAAAGAAAACTATGGTTTATTTTTCACAACCTAATGATGTTATTTATTTTTTAAATTGATCTTTTATTTATTACAAATATTCGTTTTAATGGCCTATCATTTTTGTGGAAAAGGGGGGAGAAAATGATAAAGATAGAGAACTAAGGTTTTGTAACTTTGTTTATAATTATGTTTTACATTTTGGTTTATCCATATTTGGATGAGTGGTTTTATGAAAGATGTATGTTTATCGAGAGTAAGAATATACCTTTGGTAAAGAATAGATGGAGTAATCTATTCTTGAGAAGTATTTGGATCTATGTATTCTAAGTTGAGCTTGATCTTACTTAAGAGAAAGAATAGATAGGGGATCTATTCTTGGTTAAGTAATGATGCACTCAATGGATTAGAATAATAGAATTATGAGATTTCTATTTGAATTTTAATATGAGAAAAACTGATTGTTTTGAAAGTATGTTGCTTATGAAATCTTTATGGTTCTTGCTTATAGTTGTTTTGTAAAAATAGTTAGATTGTACTTTTCTATGAAATGGTTATTTGGATGTATGGATGGTGAATCTATTCTTTTGGAAACATTGGGATTTCCTTTTTAATGATATAATGTTAGTTTAGATGCTTGTAGATTTATTTCATGGTTTGTTTATATTCTATAGATTAGTATATTGTTTGCATATGTTAGTTGCATTTCATGATCAAGTGTCGTCCTGATCCCCTAAAACCACCACCATTGTACAAGAGGAAATCAAGAAGGAAGAATATAAAGAATATCAATTCATACAAATGTCCTTTGAAAAGCTTATGATAGCTTTATAGATCTATGTATTAAAGCTCCAAATTGATGGAAAGCTTATTGTAAATGAAAGATCCATTGTAAGGATGTAATTGTAATTGCTTTTTAAAAGTAGAACTTGATTATCTTTTTATGTAAGGTTTTGGAATCATTAAAAGTTATCTTTGAGATATTCTAAAATATGCATGCTTTAGGAAATTATGTTTATACTTCTTTAGATAGTTTTTATTTATACTCATCTAAAGGATTGGATTACTTAATATGATACATGTATTGCTCAATTAATTAAGAAGTAAATAGATTTCTTAATGGTTGTGATTCACTAAAATACAAATTAGGAATGATAAATGAACAAATATTAATAGAGAATAGAGATAAAGAGTAGATCTCTTAGAAGTTTTCATTAGGAGTAGAGACTCTTAAGGCATGAGTTAAATTAAAAATAAATGATGATATTCCATTACTTGAGTATGTAACACTCAAGTCTCCTTGTGATTGAATACTCTAGGTGGTGTAACCTAGAGAGCTTCCAAAGGTAGGTAGACTTTGGAAAGGTCCTAAGCAGTCATGCTTGGACTTGATATCCTACCTTAAATGGTATGGAATATTTTTATAATTTTTGTGTTGGCACCTTGAATGGGGAGGATTGGGTGGCCAAGCTATTTATCACGTGGAGTGATAAATACCTTAATTAGCCTGTTTGGTAATTAAGCACTATAACTAGATATCTCACCATGGAGGTGTAGGTATCTAGTCTCCAAGGCACTTATATATAAGCTATAAATGATCTAGCTAATTCTGACCACCTGAGTGTCATCTGCATTGATTAGTTCTCATTTATGGTGTGCCTTATGAAGAGAGATTGAAATGGAATACATCTAACGAACTTAAAATATGTGTTAATACTTTATGCAAAAAAAATACTGGCTTAACAATGATATTAAGTAACAATAGTGGTTTTTTACAATTAACAACGGGGAGGGTTGTTACATATTAGAACTGTTATGGTATGGGTTGTGATATATGGTATCTTCTTGTAGAGGGTAATTGACATTTGGTGGAATAGAAGCATGAACATTGACATGAGCAGAATAAGGAGGAAATTGAACATAATCTTGAGTGGCACTACTAGTTGGAGGAACTTGTATAATTATTCCAACGTTGGTGGTCATAGTAGTAGCATATGTTGGTTTAGGAAAAGTATTAGCATGATGTGAATATTCAAACAATAGGTTGCTATGAACATTCTAAGGAGAAATAATTTGATGATGAGAAGTTCCAGCTTCCTTAAGTCAGGCTTCCTCATCTATAGCTTTAGCCAAGGCATATTTATGATGCTTATAGAAATTCTAGACATGTTCAAATGATTTAAAGATAAGGTTCGCATTGGACCCTTTTATGGGATCAAGATCATTGCCAGTTTCTTCATTTTCTTTCTCTTCTAGATTATGATTATCTCTATCAATCTGATCATCTTCGTGAAAAACCTCATCATAATCTAAAAGCCTTATCCTACTCGTAAGGTTGGGAGCCATTAGGAGAGAGAGAAAGGATAGAGTGAAAAAGGAGGAAAACAAAAAACTAGCAAAGACACAAGATTTTAAGATATTTTTAAATGTTTTTTATCCAAACAAATAGAATTTTGGTCTTATTAAAGTTTTCAAGAGAAAAAAAAGGATTGGCCACTAAGACGTGTCTTCACATTAGGTTCACAAAATATGTAGAGGGGGGAAATTGCCCTACCGCATACGATTCTTGGCCAAATTTATTTGGAGCCAAGGTCATCGTGGGGGTGTGTTATATTCTCTACACTTAGGGACACAAAGGAACGGGTTTACCAAGAATGGTTTTAGGACTCGCTCCAATTTTGGGGTGGAAAATTTTTGATGTGTCATTTAAGCATACACCTATTATTTGGCCTTTCTAAACTAAGCTATGAAACTAAAGGAACAATGCAAGACACACAAGATGCAAAAATAATAGGACTAACCCTAGTATGATTATGCAATTCAATGATATCTAACCCTAGGATTACAAAATAAAGTGATATTTACCTTTGAGTAAGGGTTCAAGGGAATGCAAAAATTAAAATCCTAGATGCACACTATATATTTTTATTATTTCAAATACCTAGAAATTCAATCAAATGTTTTTCCTTTACTTGTAATCTAGGTTTTGGATAGAAATAAACAAAAGCAAACACCAAACAACCTAAATATCTATTAGGCCAATTATCTATCTTGATGGTTTATCCTATATTTAACTTGTATCCAAAATATCCAAACAACTTCAACCTGCAAAATAACTTCACAAACACTAAAAACTTTAATCAGCATTTAGGGGTCTTCTTAGGTCATTATTTGACTGAGCTTGGAGGTGTAGCAATCAAGCCCTCTTGGTCCTTTTACCTGACTACTCAAAATCAAAAATAATATTTAACCTTTGTAACATGCACAAACAAATTTAAATAGATAGATAACAAGGAAATATAATGCATACATGATGGACATAGAAAAACATTAAAATGCAAATGCAAAAATCAAGGTTTTGGGATGCAAAAATATCCCCAATACCTAATTTACCAAATTAACACCCTATAAAAAGGTAGCATGAATTTAGCTTACCAAATTTGTACCTTGTATGGGAAAGGTATGAATCTGGTTTAGATGCCCTTTTTGGACCTTAAAAACAGCAAAAAATAGAGTGTAAAACAATGAACAAGACTTGCAAAGCAACTAATGTGAATGTATAACCTAATGAGCTTATGGATAAAACAAGGAGCAATGAAGAAGTGGAAGAAGCACTCCAATATGTTTGATACCTCCAATCATAAATACTCCTCAACTCAATCCCCAAGGGCAGCAAACACCAATGCACAAAACAACAAAACAACTTTAGTAGAAGGACACTTGTTAGCATGAGAAAATGAATGAATCAACAATTAGAATCTCCAAAGAATTCATTATGGGAAAAATATATAATATAATCCTTTATTTATAAGATGTTTGGAGGGTAAAACAAGTGGGAAAATCAAATTTCATTGCAATCAAAGGTCGAATCTAAAATAGGTCGACGAGGGGAGGAGTTCTAGTGATAAAAAATCCTAGAATAGCAAATTCGAGCCAAGTTATTATAGGGCATATATCTAGCAACCAAAATTAATTCCCAGTATGGACTGGGCATGTGTTTGGTAAGGCTAGTAAATAAATCTAAAGAAAGAGGAGAAAATGACCCCAAATTTACAATAGGTAAGTTTGGGTGGATGGCTAGGAATCTAAGGAAGAATTGATTCATTCTGATGGGTCAATTTTCCATGTGTACATTTTTTCCCCTCTTTGATGCATTTACAACCAATTAAATGCATCAAATAAATATGTAGATACCTACGGGAAAAAACAACAAACACAAAAATGGGTGGCCAGGTTTAGACAAAGGGGCAGTGCAAAAAAGGGGTGTTAGATAGAACATCATAAATATGCATGCAAAATGATGCATTACTACCATTAATACCTCTAATTATGTGGTGCCCTATTGAAATTTAAAAGGAATGTAAAATTCCTAAGGAAACTCTAAACAATGGATACAAAAGAAAAGAGAGCAACAAACAAAGAGAAGGCACTAAAATAGAAGAAAGAAGAGAAAAAATGATAAAAAGGAATGACAAGAGGTTAACTAACATTTATTTTTATGATAGTAAAAAACATATTGAATGCAACGCAAAATTATCCTAACTAAAAATGTAATGAATGATTGAATCATACTAAATAAAATGTAATCTAACATGTAATCTAAAATGAATGCAAAGCAAGATGCATGGATGAACGGATGGAAATAAGAAAATATTGAAAGAAATAATAGAGAAGGGAAAAAACAACGAGAGAAGAAAGAATTATGGAATAATGAGAAATCAAAAGCTCCAAAAGTTCAAAAGAAAATAAAAAGAAATAGAGTGGAACCCTATGAGGATGTATGCTCGTAAATGGTCGAATGGAGGTTGTCCCTCGCTAGTGGCCATGAAGTTATCTTGTAAGGGTGTTATGCTTGCAAAGATGGTCAAGTGGATTAGTACCACTATATTTGTAGTGCTCACTAAGATGGCCTAAGAGAAATATATACCCACTAATATGTATGTTTGCAAATGTTTGAATGGAGGCTGCTCCTCGCTTATGACCATGAAGCTATCTCGTATGGGGTGTTGAAATAATGTGATTGATTTTCTAAAATGAGTACTACCCAATAGCGATGTGGTGTGTGTAAAATATGATTGATAAAAGTGAATCATAGCCTGTGCATGCATGTGCTAAAATTTAGAAGGAAGCAATAGAGACGAAGAAGAATAATGGTACATGTGTGCATCCTTCTCGAAGAATAGGATAGAGAAAGGAGAAAGTGTGAACAAAGTAAGATTCATAGAAATAAGAAGAGAATGTGTATCCCTATATTGATGAAATATAGGGATAATACATGTGAGAGGTAAGGATATGAAGAAGAAATATATTCCTTGACTTGAAGAGATTTGTGATGATCAGATTGTACTTTCAAGGTCAAGGAATATAAGAGAAGAAATAAGAAGAATAGGTGATGGATGAAATGCAAAGATGAAAATGCATGGATATGGGCCCTATGTTGTAGATTCGCTAAGCATCAGAGTCCTAGTGTGAGTGAAATGCATGTGAGCTATGACCTAACTAGGTGTCATCACTTGCATTATCACAAAATCCCCAAGAATCTATATGATCAAGTAGTCATGAAAATATGAGCAAGAAAAAATGCAATTGTATGAAAAGCAAAATACAAGGAATAGAATATCAGGTAAAACATGCAAAATATGACAAGCATTCATGTAGTATGAACAAGTAAACCAAACACAGTATGAATACAAAGCTAAATGCAATATGAAGATGCAAAGTGCAAAGTTATGCATAGTATCTTTTTAGATGCATTATATTCATTGGTCCTTTAAGTTTTTTATTATCCAAGGGGGAACCAACTTTAGGGTGTACCAAAGTTACCACATTAAAAAATAGAATGTCATAGGGATAGGGTGGACCCTTATCCTCATCATTCCACTCTAAGCCTTGATGTAATAGATTTGGGAAAGGCACTTGAGAAAAAGGATTGACTTGATCCTATGATGAAACATTGATTAATGGTTCCTCACTTAGTTTTATATTTTCATGTTGCTTAGTTATGCAATATGAAGAAACTAAAGGGCATAAACAAAGATGAGATTGAGTTTGCTCAACTAGTGAACAATATTCAAATGGGTGATGGGGTAAGGATAGTAGGCTTGTTAACAGTGTTTTTAACACCCAACAAAATATGGGATAAAATCCCAATAAATATCTCAAGCATGTCTCAAGGAGGTAAGGTATATCTCGAGCATCCAACTAGACTCCTCCAAAGAGATAAAATTTCTAAAAAAAATTCATCTTTAGCTTGTTTCAACATATAGACATCTTCCATAGTCACATTCTTTTCAACATAAGCATCAAATTATTGAATAAATATTTCAGTTGTCTCTTCAAAATTCCTCAAATAATGATTAGGTAGTTGATAATACCACTCGAATTCCATACCACCAAGGCTCTTAGGGAACATCTTTAGTAACATGTCATCATATATAATATCATGACATGTTGTCCTAAAAATTCTTAAATGGTCAATTGGATCTTTCATTCTCTTATAGATAGGAAAAACTAGTATTAGAAAATTCTTAGGGTAGGGGCTAGAGGTAACGATAGGGTCTAAGGGTTGATTGCACATTTCTATATAGTTGTAAGTGAAACTAGGTGACTGAATCATATCCACTCTTGAAACCAATTATTTCACCACATTTATTAAAATTTACATTTTAGGATTTTTTCTATGCAATATCCTTAGGTTCCCTAAGGGAGGGGTATAGGTAGGTTTTTGAAAGGGAACTTGGCTCATATTGGAGGTATTGACACTATATGGTATCTGGTTGTGGAGGGCAATTGGCATTTGGTGGAATAGAAGCATGAACATTGAGATGAGTAAAATGAGGAGGAAATTGAACATAATCTTGAGTGGCACTACTAGTTGGAGGAACTTATAGAATTCTTCCAATGTTGGTGGTCATAGTACTAGAATATGTTGGTTTAGGACAAGGATTTGCATGATGTGAATATTCAGACAATGGGTTGTTGTAAACATTCTAAGGAGAAATGATTTGATGATGAGAAGTTCTAGCTTTCTTGAGTTGGGATTCCTCATCCATAGCCTTATCCAAGGCATCTTTATGATGCTTGTAGAAATTCTAGACATGTTCAAATTATTTAAATATAAGGTTCCCATTGGACCCCTTGGTGGGATCAAGGTCATTGTCACTTTCTTCATTTTTTTCCTCTTCTAGATTATGATTCTCTTTATAAATCTAATCATCTTCTTGAAAAATCTCATCAGAGTCAAAAATTCTTCGTCCACTCCTAAGGTTGGGAGCCATTGGGAGAGAGAGAAAGGATAGAATAGAAAATGAGGAAAATAAAAAACTAGTGAACACACAAGATTTTAATATGTTTTTAAATGTTTTTCGATATAAATAAATAGAATTAGTGATCTTATTGAATTTTCAAGAGAAAATAAAAGGAAGAGGCTTCCTACTTTGATCACTAAGACATTTCTTCACGTCGAGTTCACCAAATATGTAGAGGGGGAAAATTACCTTATCATGTATGATTATCAACTAGATCCGTTGGGAGCCGAGGTGACCTTAGGATTGTGTTATATTCTCTACACTTAGGGACACAAAGGAATAGGTTCACCAGGAACAATTTTAGAACTCACTCCAAGTCTGAGGTGGAAAATGGTTGATGTGTCAATTAAGCATACACCTATTGGTTGGCCTTTCTAAACTAAGCTATGAAAATGAAAGAACAATGCAAGACACACAAGATGCAAAAATACAAAAAATAACCCAAGTATTATTATGTAATTTAATGATGTCTAATCCTAGGATTGCAAAATAAAGTGATATTTTCCTTTGAGTAAGGATTCAAGGGAATGCACAAACAAGATTAAAACCCTAGATGCACACTATATGCTTTTATTCTTTCAAATGCCTAGAAATTTAATCAAATATTTTTCCTTTACTTGTAATCTAGGTTTTTGGATAGAAATGAACAAAAGTAAACATTAAATATCCTAAAGATCTATTAGGGTACTTATCTGCCTTAATGGTTGATCCTAGCTTTAACTTGTATCTAGAATATCTAAACAACTTCAACCTGCAAAATAACTTCACAAACACTAGAAAATTTGACCAGTGTTTTAGGGCCTGCTTAGGCCTCTATTTGACTAAGCTTGGATGTGTAGCATTCAAGCCCATTTGGTCCTTTTATTTGACCGTTCAAAATAAAAAATGATATTTGATCTTTGTAACATGCACAAATAGAGTGAAATAGATAGATAACAACAAAATATAATGCAAACAAGATGGACACAATAGAACATTAAAATGCAAATGCAAAAATTAGGGTTTGGGGTGTGAAACTTGCCCCCAAGCCCTAATTTATCAAATTCATAACTTGTAAAATGGGGTTATAAATTTGGATTAACAAATTCATGCCCTATATATATGGGGCACAAATATGGTTTAGATGCCCTTTTTGAGCCATAAAATAATGAGAAATACGTGTAAAATAGTGAAAAACGGACTTGCAAAGAAACTAATGTAAATGTGGAACTTGATGAGCTGATGGAGAAAGAAAGGAGCAATGAATAAGTGGAATAATCACTCCAAGATGGTTTATCCCTCCAATTATCAATACTCCTCAACTCAATCCCCAAGGGTAGCAAACTCCAAAGCACAAAAAAACAAAACAATAACTTGTAGTAGAAGGGCAGTTGTTAGCATGAGGAAATGAATGAACCAACAATTATAATCGCCAAATAATTCATTTGGGGTAAAATAGGGAATATAATCCTCTATTTATAAGATTTTTGGAGAGCAAAACAGGAAGGAAAATGAAATTTCACCGCAGGCAAAGGCCAACTCCAAAACAAGCCACCAAGAGGAATGGTTTTAAGTGAAAAAAAATCTAGAACGTCAAATTCATGCCCAATAATTATAGGGCATGAATCTGGTATGCCAAATTCATGCCTTGTATGGACTAGGCACAAATTTTATAAGTCTAGGAAAAAGGCCAAAGAAGGAGAGGAAAAGGGCCCCAAATATGCACTAGGTAAGTTTAGGTGGCTGGCTAGGGATCTAAGGAAAAATTGACTCATTCTGATGGGTCAATTTTCTATGTCTACATTTACAACACCACATCATACAAAAAATCAACAACTCAAATCAATATACAAGATGTCTCAAAAGGAGACCATACATATGATCACATTCCACATAGAGATAAAAATCTTAGGTCATTCACTGATGTGCCCAAGCAAGTGAATAAATCAATCGGATTCCTAACAAAGAGCACAAATGACCCAATATAACACCAAATAAAATGTAAAACTAACCAAAAAATTGGAGCCTAGGAATTTCCCTTGGCATTCAGCCATACCAGGATGCTTCTCGATCACCAAGAATACTAACTAAACATGGTAAGGATACAAAATAGAGAGCAAAAGAAAACTCATAGTATTGCCATCCAAACTAAAGAGTCGAACAACTCTCATTGAAAGAACATGAAGCAAAATAACCAACTAACAAAGCCATAGAGAAAAACCATTGAAATAGCAATATAACCAAAATATTTCATATAATAATATTAAATCTAACAACATTATATGAACACCTTTCTTTTAATCCAAGTATTTAGTGATCAAGCTTTCTCCTTTCACTCACCCTTCATTGTTCTCTTTCTAGCTCTTCCTTTCCTTGCTCCCTTCCCATTCATCCTACAAAACTTGGTAAGGCAATGATTCAAATAGAGAAGTTTGGGAGTTGGGTAGATTCCTCAAGAAAGCTCTTGTATTACTCTAAAAGAAACATTAAATCTTGACGTTGGAAGAATCACCATCTTGCCAACATTTTCCCATAACATCATCTTTAATAGAGCATGTGACATTAATTTACTATATTGCTCCTTTGAAAATCTTAACTTTTAGTTTGCTAATATTAACAAGTAGATAGTTAAGCTTCATTTAATACTTAATTTTTTTTCCTAATGCTATAGCATTAGAATTAACAATAATTAAATTAATTTTCTATATAACTAATTTTATTACTATCGAGTACCTAGTCTTGCAACCATAATTTTTCATCAACAGTACCATATTCCAAAATTAGTATAATAAAAGCATAAAGTGCATTAATCAACACATATTGATAATATAAAAATTATATTATGCATTAGATATCCACACATAAATAAATAAATAAATATCAAGATTAAGTCCTGCCAAGGAGGGTCATTACACAAAACTAGATCAAATATAGTTGGTCATTCAAGAAAGATCCATCCTAACATTGGGTTCTCTAGTAAGGAGGAGAATCATATTGAGTTCTTAGGTATGACCTAAGACATTGAATATTTCATATTTTGTAAAGAGATAGATTTGTAGAATAGAAGTTTAAGAAGCTTCCTATAGAAGATAGAGAAGAATTTAGCTTCTAAGTTGTGGATTGAGGACCTTTCAAAGATTTCTAATATCAAAGAATAAAAGCAAAATATATATATATATATGGAAAGAATAGAAGAATCAGATAAAGAGTAATTTGACCTTGAAATATTTGAAAGTATACAAAGAAAGAAATAAGATAGATATATCAGTCTTGAGATAGATATTTTATGTCTGAAGAACGATAAAGAAGCATATATATCTTACATTATATAACTTCAATAATTTGATTGAAAGCTACCAGAAAAATATAAAAGGAAAGAATAGCAAGCTAAGAGCAAAACAACAATCAATATTAAAGGAAAAACATTAGAAAGTTTTTAAAAGGTGAAAGTGCAATGATGATATTGATTGAAGGAAGCCAACATTGCATTCCAGTGTGGCTAGTTTAGTATATCAAAAGACTACAAATAGAATGAAAGAAGATAGATATATCAGTCTTGAATAAGGATAAAGAAGCATACATAGCTTACTTTATATAACTTCAAGTATTGAATTGAAAGCTACAAGTAAAAGATAGAAGGAAATAATAGCAAGCTAAGAATAGAACAACAATCAACGTTAAAGGAAAAACAATAGAAAGATTTTAAAAGGTAAAAGTGAAATGATGATATTGATTGAAGAAAGCCAACATTGCAGTCTAGTGTGGCTAGTTTAGTATATCAAAATCTTGCACATAGAAGGAAATATAAATATGAAAAATAGAAGATATCTAAGTTTTCTAAGCAGGTAGAGAAGGTGACTTTCAATAGTAAGAAGTCTTGGCCTTCTCATAATACAATTTAGAAGGCAACAATTTTCTCCAAGTGTAAGGATACTTGGCCTTCACCAAGTGGCACTTGGCATCCTTTGTTAGCTTATGTATAAGAGGATACATTTGGTCTTCATCATCAATCAAACCAGAACAAGAGACATCTAGTCTTCTCCATTAGCTTAGAATAGGAGACGTTCAGTCTCCTTCATCGGTTTAATATCAAAGAAATGTGATCGATGTTAATAAGAAGAATAAGGAACAGTGAAGTAGTATATATAACAATCTTAGGAATATATAGTGCACATGGGGATCTAATTCTCAATAACCTACAACAACACACATTGGGATCTAAATCTTAGGAATATATAGTAGCACTCATTGGGTTCTAATATTTGACAACCTATAGTAGAGAATACTTGGTTTCAATGCTCAAGAACCTACAATAGATAATACTTGGTTCCAATCCTTGGGAAACTATAGTAGTGAATACCAAGTTGTGACCTTCAAGAGCCTATAGTGAGAGCAAAATACCAAATTTTAACATTTAGGAGCAAGAAGTAAATACCAAGCTCTAACATTCATGGGCAAGCAGTGATTACCAAATTCTAACACTCAAGAGTAGTGAGAACCCTAAGGTTGGCAAGCACAATTATTCGATAGGGTATTTACAACATGCAATGATAGCATTAGTGAAATTGTTGTTGGTGGTAGGTAACATTATCTAATTATTGTTACAAACTTATTATAGGTTTTTGGATGGAAATAGAACTATATGATTTTTTGAAAATTAGAGGGAGTAATAAGGATTAAATGATTAATTAGTTTTTCAATAAATCAATTTTGAATTGGAGAGATAAGGAGTTAATTAAATGTTTTTATTATTTTAATATTTAAAAATAGGAGTGAGAAGGAGTTTATAATTTTTAGATTTGAAGTTATTTTTTGAAGATTGTTAATTATTTAAAATATTTAGGAAAAAAAAACTTTAAAATTTAATTTTTGAAATTTAAATATTTGAATGTTTTTGAAATTTTGGAAAATTTGTAAATCAAATTAGGGAGTTAAAAGGTTTTCAACTTCAAAGGTTAGAAAATATAATTTGCAAATTTTATATTTGATTTATTATTTTACCTTAGGAGATATAAGGATTTCAACTTAAAAGTCACAAGATGGATAAATGACCAAGAGAAATGTTTCAACATGGGAGACACTATCAAGATATAAAACCATACTTTATGAGAAGAATAGTTCAAAAATAAAATTTATATCAAAAGAAATCTTTTCAATACAATGAGCAAGATCATAAAAGAGTCTTTCAAAACTCTTATCAAAGATGTAATATAATATCACATGAGTCTAATCAAAGGGTTCAAATAGAAAGTGATGTTTGGTATATAGACTCAGGAGCTAGTCATCATATGACTGGAAACTTGCATTGGTTTGAATCTTTAAAAGTTAGGGATAATATCTCTTTAAATATTGAAAATTATCAAAGATATCAAGTTCAAGGAATTTATAGAGTTCTACCTAGCATACCTTTTTTATATTTTGTGTTAGAGAATTTTTTATATATTCTTGGACTATCAATTAATATTATCTTAGTTACTCAATTGGTTGAAAAAGGAAGATTAGTTGAATTCAAATATATAAATGAACATAACAAATGCATCATCAAGAATAAAAACAAAACAGAAGTTATAAGTTCAATAAAAAATGGAATATATACCTTAGATTCAATTGGTTTTCTCAAGATATTATTGAATGTCTATCTCAAGATGAATTTAATGATAAATTGCCTGAGTGTTCAAAAATATAGGATACAAGGAATTAGATCTATCATAGTCCAACATTTTCCTACAAACGTAAGCATTGGGTGAACCCAAGGTTCAATATGATGAAGTAGATTCAAGAGAAGAATAGGTTCATGAATAATGCAAGGTCACTTGAATATTGAAGACAAATATGAAGACCAATATTGAAGACTAAAATCTTCAATAACCAAATAATATAATACAAGGGGTGTTGAGATATATTACATTATTTGGTACATGCTAATGTACCCCCATGGTACCTTCATGGTACATTTGTAAATAATAGATTAGGGTTGAGTCAATAGTTTAGGGTGTGATTTATATTTTCCCTTTATGTAAGTATGAATGTGTAGGAAATGCACAAGTGTCATGTAAAAGTGTAATGTGTAGGAAATGCACAAGTGTCATGTAAGTTAGAGTGCAATTTTAGGTTGAGTAAATGTGCACAAGTGTCTTGTATGTAAGAGTGTAAATATGTAATGTAAAGATGTGCACAAGTGTCTTAGATTGAATGCCATCAGTAGGTTATTTTATATAGTATTTAAGTGTTCTAATTAGGATTGTTGTCATCTTTGAATGCACCCACCAATCTAGGATGGAAGCCTAATGGGCTAGATGAACTCACCTCACATAGAGTGAAACAATGGGAAGAATCATGGATATAAGACCATCTATGGAGTAACCTCCAAGATTTTTAATCCATGTCATATCCTTGTTGGAATTAATACTTGATACATAGAGACCTCTACAAGTTGAGGCTATGGGGGTTACTAGAAAAAAAAAATGCAATCAAAGTAAAAAATAGGAAATTAAATACTTTGCAAAAATATATAGCCAAAGCTACAGGGACAATGCATAAAAGAATTGAGTCCCTACTTTCAACTACAACAAGTGGAAATAATGAACACAAAATATGTCATCCTATAGCTAAGTGAACACAACCAAACAAATATATTGCCAAGAATTGAAAACAAGTTAAAGAAGGGAGTACAAAGTGAAATTAGTCATGGATTCCATTAACCTGCTAGAAATTATTATAATACAATGAGACCTAAAGGGTTCAATGTTCCTTAGAAATTGAGCCAAGGGTTGGGCTTACCTTGCTATAAGAGAAAATAAGGGTGAAAGAAAGATCCTGCTAGACCAGGTACCAGACATGTGCAAATAACTTCCAATGCCTTTATAATAAAATTTAGGCCTATTTATAAGCTAGGAGTAGGTCTCCTTCCCTCCAATGTTTTTTGTAAAAGGCCTACAAATTGTCCTCTAATTTTATAGCCAAAATCATTTTGAAACTATAAATAATTTTGATTACATTGGATTTGAGGCCATAAATGCTGAGAGCTTTTGGGTTTTTGGATGATCAATTTTTGTTGACTTATCTCATGATTGTTGTATTGAGGTAGCTATGCTATTACTTTTCCACCATGTTTCTCCTAGAATGCATCACCTTACTGATGATATGAGCATGACCTCCATGGCTAGTGTACATTGGTAGGGTAGACTCACGTGTATGGTGGGTGGTTACTATGGCTGACGTATAATTGGTTTTGATAAGCTTGACTATGAAAGCTAATATTTATAGCTAATAGCAAGTGATCCTTTACAATTCTCCTTCACACAGTTCCCTCCTTGCATGTATAAATGGCATGTGTCCTTAGATGCAGTGGAAATTTCTTAGGACAATGGCAGGCCTTCTTCATTCATGTGTTGGTGCTTTCCTCAAGCTCTTGAATGGTCACCATGTATCTATATTTGGGATTTGTTAGATCTATATCTTCATTTTTTCACTCTCCTCACTAAAAATAATTGTGTGGACCATTGTATTGAAAATCAATGGTCCACTAGCCTTAGTACCCTCCATGCGATTGATTTGGGGTAAAAGAGTAGCATCAATCATTTATAGAAGATATAATGCCCAACATGGCTTCTAGGTTTGTTTATATTTTATTTTAAGCTCTTTCCTTCTTACTAAAGATAGGAAGAACCTTCTAACTGCCTTTGTTGGCTTGTCCCACTTCTGATTGAGTCTTCTTTGAGTGAAGTAGGGCTATAGGAAAAAGTTTTCTATAACTTTGGAAGCTTCCAAGGCTCTTAAACCTATTGAAAGAAATGAACTCAGACCTCTTACCTTATCCTTGGTTGTGGAGTTAAAATTATAAGCCAAAGAAACTACAAAATGCAAAACAACAAAAAGAAAAAGATAAGTGAGAAGGGTATGAGGAAGATCATTACCTTAGGTTCAAGGCTCTTGAGATAAGGCTACCTTTCACTTCGACCTTGCTCCTTACTTAATTTTTTATGTTTTGAGGTGGTTTTTTTATTAGACATATGACAAATATGACCAAATGAAATCTTATACCTCTTACCACATTCTTTGGGAGGGGAATCTTCTATGGCTTAGTATGCTTTTGGTGAGCTTACTGACCTTATATCCATTGGCTTAGCCCTCCTATCATCACCTCATGGTATGGGGAGTTTCAAATTTACCAGTTCTTGATATAAATTTCCCCTTGTTGGCCTTTTTAATGTTCTCATAACATTGATAAACCAGATTTTTAGCCTTTTTCATCTTGTTTGGCCTAGTTCCTCCTATTTTGTGCTCATCTATGGTGGTTTTCTCTTTTTCTATTTGATTGGTCTTTAAGGTAGTGGGTGGTGATTTTGTCATGGTGTATGGCTTCAAATAGTATTGTTGATTGTTGGATGCCTTTGATTTGTGTGAACCACCAATATTACCTATGAAAACTTGGTGTTGTTACTTTTTTTTGGAAGCCCAATACTGCTATGAGATTATCTATTCTTGGATTTGGCATGTGTTCCCCTAGTGTCAATTATCTTTGTATGAGATTTAATCAAACAATAGTTGTAGCTCTTTCTTTTCCATTATCATGCCATTTTTCCTTGCATGAAAACACCTTCCTCCAATTAAATGTGTAGTCGGTACCATAGTTGAGAAAATATGCAAAAATCCCAATTTGATCCAAATTTTCTTGATTCACATGCTAGCTGATTTTTTGTTGATTTTGCTGATTTTTTCCTGAAAAAATCTGATATGCATGAAAAAAGCTTTTTTAATGAAAAATTGCATTTTATTCGGTGTTTTCAATGAAAATATGTTGGTTTTTTGTCGATTTTTCTCCAAATTTTTACCGATTCTTGATTTTCCCGATTCTTTTCCATGCTAATTCTGATTCGATTATGGTTTTCTCAACTATGGTCAAGACTGTTGTAAGTTCTATCTTTGTAATTATTTAGCCCTTTGGTATCTAAAAATATATTTGATCAACCTTTCCAAAGATATATATATTGAGCTATACAATATATACACTATGTATAGAGGAATACTTGGTGATAAACCACCCCATACCAATCACCTTGAATGATTTATCAAGATATATCCCCCATGTATCAAATTCCCATTGCTCCAGATATTCATCAAGGATGTATGGATGCACATTTTCCATGAAGTAGTTATATTTTGATAACTCCTCTTCTACTATGTAGGCTTACCCCTCTCTACTCTTCTTAGTGGGTATTTTCTCTATGTGGTATATGTGGAGGGGCTTTAATTGGATAGTAAACTTGATCCAATATTTGGTTCAAAGTAGCATATGAGTCTAATCTAGTGATAGGTATCCTTCGATATTAGTAGTGAAGTCTCTTGAGAGGTATATTCCAAATGTGTATCATAGATTGATAACCACTATATCTTGATGAACTATCAATTTGGGTTATGCTTGGAGTTCTAGAGGAAGGTCACAAATTAGCCTAAAGACTAGTATTGGAATATCATTTAACTACACCACCTTGTTGTTTGCTTCCTACTATTTTAATTTTTGTGAGGTACGGGTGCATCTAGTTCGTTGAGCCTCTAGACTAGATTGGTGGGTGCATTTAGAGTTGAAAACACTCAACCCATTATCAATGCTAGCTCCTCATTAGAATTAATCCTTGATGCATAAAGACCTCCATGATTTGAGCCCAATGGAGTTACAGGTAAAGGAATTTTAATGAAAAAGAAAATAAGAAAGTAAATACTTTGTAGAAATATAAATCCTAAGCTACGGGGAAAATGCACCAAATAATTAAATCCCTACTTTTGACTACAAAAAGTGGCAATAATGAACATGAAACATGCCATTCTATGGCTAAGTGAACACAACTAAACCAAAAACATTGCCAAATGGATAAAGTAAAACCATTCATGGATTCCATTAACATGCCAAAATTAATTACAAGACAATGAGACCTAGAGGTTTTGATTCTTCTTACTGTAGGCTAAAAATGGCTACATCTCATAGGATGGCCAAAATTTTGTAAAATTTGGTTGTGTTCAAAGACTTTGCCCAAATCCGCTAATTTTCTCAAATCCACTAATTTCGTCAAATTCATGATATAGATTTCTCAGGAGATGCAAAATATTTTTTTCTCCATGGCTACCTATTCTTCGTTAATAATCACAC
Source organism: Wollemia nobilis (assembly GCA_028583015.1). NCBI lineage: Eukaryota > Viridiplantae > Streptophyta > Pinopsida > Araucariales > Araucariaceae > Wollemia > Wollemia nobilis. The sequence goes on from JAQPPZ010000521.1 coordinate 22,512,728, forward strand.
AAAAATGATAAGCACAAAGGAGAATCCTAAATCTGTTAAAAATGTGATTCCACGGTAAAAGAGTGATAAGAGGTCGAAATTTCATTTTTGAGTGTGGCTACCAACTTCCCTTGTTGGCAACACATAAATTATAAAGGTACTTGTAGGAAGAATCATGAAGGTAAAATAAACTCAAAACCACTGAAACACGTAAATATCCAAAGGATTTCATAAGAAAAAACTAAGTTGCAAAATGAAGTTTGGTCGATGTAATCCTTTGGTAGCATTACGATTGGGAGGTGCAAGCCCGAATATGCTGATTTCTACAAATCCACGATGGTTGAAGTTCCTTAAGGTTTGAAATTTCTCAACCTTATTTTTATAAGTTACAACCAAGATAAAAGACTTGTTAGAGGCCTGGAACTATGGATATCCACCTCGTCATGATCAAAATATGCAAAATAGATAAATTTTGAAAAGTGTGCATGTGGTTGAGCATTTTCTTTAGTGATGGCATGGAAACAAGGAGGTCTTTCAAAGAATATAGTAGATGCACAACCATGGGATGACTTCAAAAATGGATAAGAGCCCAAAATAGTGGATAAGTGTATTTTCAAGGAAAAGGTAAACAAAAGGGGTCCCATATTTTGAAGATTTACTAAGCTTAAAGGGAGAGCAAGCAAGTTAAGGGGAATTCTAGTGGTCGCAAGGTTGAACAAGCCAAAATAAGAAAATTCTCAAAGCCACGATTTTTCCTAATTCCATAGTCGAATCTATCAAAATCTCTAAAAGGTAAAATTTTAGCATGGTTTTAAGGAATACAAAGGTAGAGAGCAAATGTGAGTCAGTCACCTATAAATTGATCACAATCGTTCATCCTCATATCAATGAAAAATTTGAATATGCTCTGAACTCAAATTTTCAATGTATTTTTGTGTAGTTGCATGTTATAGTGAGCAAAAGGTATTGAGCTAAATGTCATGAAAGCTAAAACACCAAGAAACTAAGAGGTTGCAGTCCAAAAGTCTCTGGAACCTTCAGCCCAACTAACTCAATTGTACATCAGCAGATACAAATATGTTGTAAGAATAGGGGATGACAAATATTTATTCTTGTTTGAGATATATTGTAACTATTCAAGAAGATGTAGCTAGATTCCACCATTGATGTCAAGTTGTAATAAGATCAAGAACTTAAAATATTACTTGTAGCACTCAAAATGAAATAATTATAAAATTATAAATAGAGTTCAAACCCTCATTCAAAGGGTTAGCTATGAAGTGTTTTCTTGTGCTACTATTGTAAATTCTCTGCAATTAATGAAAAGAGCATTACTAGAGATGTTTACCTCAAACTTGCATTTATGTTGCTTGTTGATCTTAATTTTGTGAAGTCATTTTTGATACTACTGTTATGGTTAGTTTATTTTTTTATTTGGATTGCTAACTTAGAGAAAATTAGAATGATTCATACTTGCATGCATACTTATGAGAATTCTATTTTTGTTATTCAAGGCATTGGTCTAGTTCTGTTAATTTGGATTATTAATACTTTAGATGTTTGGAATAATTCTTTAAGTATATCCAAAGCTCTCAATATGGATTGTTGCTAAGTTTTGAATGTTGTTAGTCTCAAACATTTTTTCTAGAAATTGATTTGTTAGAGGATTCTCTGTGGATGCCTATGTTGTTAGCTTCATCCGTCCATCATTAATTCATTCATTTCTTAACCCTTTCATCCCTATCCTTAATATTTTACTATTTTTGAGCTAAAAAGAGTCAACATCCATTAAGTTGACAAGGTATACTAGCCTACTCTAGAGGTTGGGTTAAATCATTTTAACCCTTCCAATGTGTGGTTTGGGCTATGACCAGTGGGTGCTCACCTTCAAAATAGTTTAGATGATAGTTGAAGTTCAAGGTTTAGCTTTGATGACAAACTAAACCACAATAGTTTTTGGCATGCCCAGTGGGACCTCTGCATGTAAAATATGCATTTTTCTCACTAATTATTATCCTTGATTTTCCTAGAGGAATCAAGATTTAGTGAATTATCTTGACCTCACTAAGTGGTGAAACAAATTCACTTGGTGACTCCTTGAATTCAAGAACCTAGAAAACCTTTCTAGTAGCTCATTTTTCATGTTTACTAGGTCATCTTCTAGGAATAGCCAAGACCCTGTACCATTCTTTGAGTTACCACCTAGAAGATCAAGGCATACTAGAAGCTTATCTCTAGACTCACCTTTTGAAGAAATCCCAATACCTTCAGATCATTGGGTTCCTCCAAGACCAATGCCATTAAAAACCCTAGTAAACATGGCTCAGCACTAGAATATAAACCAGAATCAACCTCCATATAAGTACCCTAGTTGGGATACCACTGGTCCTTTAGGACTCACCCTTATGCATGATATCCCCCAGGATGTATCGAAAGCTATACCTACATATGATGGTTTGGGTAAGACTACTTATGAGCATTGTCAAGATATATTAAATCTAGCAGCCATCCACAATATTAGAAATGAAGATATCATTGTTAGGCTTCTAGCCCTATCCTTTAGAGGAAAAATCCTTCACTAGTTTAGAACCCTAGAGGACAACAACATCAATTCATGGGCTGCATTAGTTAGTCCTTTTGTGGAAGATTTTAATGAGTTTGATGATCCTTTCTCACTCTTAAACCAATTTACCACTATGCAAAAGCATTCATAGGAGTTAGTCTCTGACTTTAATCTGAGGTTTAGTAGAACATGGAAAAGAATACCTCTTAAAGCCAAACCAGTTGCTCCCCTTACTTTTATGTATTACATTAGAGCCCTTGGGTTAGACCTGGGACTACAAACTTAGCAGTTAGGTATAAATACCTTTTCTTAGGTTTACAATGTAGTCATACAAGCAGAAAATATCCTAATTGTTGTAGGAAGGCTTCCCCCTAAGATGGTCATGCCCTATTGCTCTAAAATCCCTCAATGTACACCTAAGGCATTGACACCCTCATATATGGATCCTCCTCCCTTATCATCACCACTTCCCCAAATGACTCCAATTCCTCCTCCTAAAACATCATCTACCTCAAATTATTTTCCTCCCTTCCCATCTCATAATCCCCAAGAGTCAACTTTGTTGCTTGATATCCAAAATACTCTGAAGATGATAAACAACAAAGTGAATGTGATGGAAAAGAGAGAAATGGAAATATCTCAGTAGATAAGGTTCCCATTTATTAATAGAGATCAGAAGCTTGACACCAACAATAATGTAGGGCCTAGGGTTAATGCAAATTATGATGATCATGAGTCAGTCCTCAAAAATAGTTTGGTAAATATTTGGTGTCTAGTCTATAATGACCCCCATGACTCTAAGACTTATGTAATGTACCAACATCATGTGCAACAATCCATAGAGAAATCTGAGAGGAATCAAAAGGGGAGGGTCAATATGTTATGGCAACCTAAACAAGTTATGTTTGGACCAGATTCCTTAGAAGAAGAATCAATTTTTGTCCTAACTAGATCTAAAAAGAAAACATTGCAAGTAGATCCACAAAAAATGGGTCAGTTTCAAGTTCCCTCTCAAAAGAAAAAGGAATCACCCCTACAAAATAATGATAAGTTCCTGGTTCTATAGGCAGCTGAGAAGAGAGATCCAATCTCAAGGGGACAAGAAAAGGATAGGGGCACTCAAAAGTAGAATGAAAAGGAAAAGAGTAAAGAACAAGTAGGTTCTAAATATGAGGCATAGGAGAGGTTGAAATTCCCTTCCATCACTAAGAGGTAGAGAATTGAAGCCACTTAGTAGTATTAAAAAACAAACCCCCACCATTTTATATTTCTTTAAGAATGGAAGGATGGATTATTCACAATTGTATGATAGATTCAAGGGCTTCAACTACAGTCATGCCTAAAGCAGTATGTGATGAAATGGGAATGGAGTATACTTGATCATGCCTAGGAGTGTTGCAATTAGATGGGACACCAGTTAAGACCATTGGAGTTGTAAAATATGTGTTAATGAGATTACACAAGGCCCCAGAGGTCACTATTGTGCAAGAAATTGTAGTAGTTGACCTAGAACCTTATTTTGGTTTATGCCTTTCTAGGGAATTCACTACCAAGCTAGGAGGTTACATGTATCTAGACTATTCTGGTATGATGATTCCATACAAAGGAAAAAGGATAAGGATAATTCTTGAAAAACCTATAGCCTATCATATTGAGAAAATAGAGGAAGACATGTGTAACCTCTCAGTGTTGGAAGAGCCCAAACTAGTAGAAATCCTTGAAGATTTAGAAGTGGAGGATGAGTTGTCATTCAGAGAGGATTATAGTCTATTTGAGATAGGAATGGGTACTTATAGCATCTCTTCTGAGGATGAGAAAAGGACTCCTGCCATATCAAATCAATCACTAAGAGAATCAAAGATTTGGACAATGCATTTTGATGGAGCAAGGTGCAAAAATGGGGTTGGTGCTGGTATAATTTTGAAATCTTCCTTAGAAGGTATCAAGAGTTTTTCATATAGACTGACTTGGTATTGTACCAATAATATTGTAGAATATGAGGCTCTGTGCTTAGGATTAATGCAAGCAGAGAAAATGGGAATTAAAAAGTTAGACATATATGGAGATTCAAAACTAGTGGTTAATCAAGTTACAGAGAGATGCAACAACAAGCACCACTACTTAAAAACATATAGGAATAGAGTATGGGATTTGATGGAATTTTTTGATGCCCTAAACATTCATTCTATCCCTAGAAGTCAGAACATTTTGGTTGATGCTTTAGCAGTGAGAGGTTCTAACTTCAGTCCATCTGCAGACTTAGGGTCAACTAAAGACAAAAGGGTCAAATTAGTTTTTAGACCTTCAATACCAGATAGATAGATTTTTTGGTAGGTTTTTGAAAATGATGATCAGATTATTGACTTCCTAGTGAGAGAGGCTTGCTTGACTAATTTACAGGAAGATTCACCTCAAGAGATAGATCAACAAGATATCATACAGTTAAAAAATAATCATATCCCTAAAGGCTTGATCACATTAGAGAGTCTTTTTGATAATGAAGATGGAAAGAAGTCAAAAGCTGTGAAAATTGATGATGAAGTTTATAAGGAAATTGAAATAGAAAAAAATAAGAAACTTAAGGTCAATATCCGGTGTTCTCAAAAATAAGTGGAGGAACTTAAGACCCTATGCCTTCAATATCAATATTTTATAGCCTAGTCTTATGAAGATCTCAAAGTGTATGACAAAAGGATCATTCAACACATAATTGAGTTAGAATCTGATGCAAAACCCTTCAGATAAAAATAGAGGCCTATGAATCCTAAGATTGAATCTATAATGAGATAAGAATTGCTCAAATTTTTAAATGTAAATATTATCTACCCTATCAAACACTCTACCTAGGTAGCTAACTTGGTACCTATCAGAAAGAAGAATAGGGACATCCACTTGTGCATTGATTTTAGAAACCTGAATAAAGCATCATTGAAGGATCATTATCCTCTCCCTCAAATTGACCAAATTTTATAGATTGTAGTAGGGGTTGAGAGATTCTCTTTGTTGGATGGCTTCTCTGGATACAATCAGATTTGGGTAAAAGATGAAGACCAATTCAAAACAACATTTACTACCAAGTGGGGTACCTTTGCTTATCATAGAATACCTTTTGGTTTATCTAATGTAGGGGCTACTTTTCAGAGAGCCATGGACTATGCCTTTGGGGAGTTGATTAATAGAGTCATTCTCATCTACCTAGATGATATGACTGTGTTTTCCCATGAAAAATAGGCGCATTTAAAACACTTGGAGCAGGTTTTTTAAAAATATAGAGAATTTGGTATCTCCCTAAACCCAAAGAAATCATTTTTTGTAGTCCATGAGGGAAAATTATTAGGGCATGTAGTCTCCAAATAAGGAATGGCAATTGACCCTGATAGAGTAAAATCAATATTAGCTCTTCCTCTTCCCTTAAATAAAAAATCTTTGCAATATTTCTTTGGGCAGATAAATTTTGTAAGGAATTTTATCTCATATTTCACTCAAATTGTCAAACCAATCTTAGAACTTCTCAGGAAGAACATGGAGTTCAAATGGACTGAAAAGAGGAAGTAAGCTTTTGAAGCAATTAAACAAGCCATTGCTACTACTCCAGTATTGGTAAACCCTGACTTTAGAAAGGATTTCATTCTATATGCCTATGGAGCTAAGGAGAGTTATGTGGTAGTGCTCACACAAAAGAATAATGCTGAAGAGGAACACCCTATATTTTTTGGAGCTAAACTCTCCATGAGTACCAGACTAAGTATAACTTTATTGAGAGACAAGTATTTGTAGTTATGAAATCATTAAAGAAATTTAGATAATACTTGGCTCAAAACAAGACTCTGGTTTATGTGGTACACCTAGACATTAGGAATTTTATTTTATAGGGAGAGTTGGGTGATAAAAGAGTTGGTTGGATCACAAATATTCAAGAATTTGATATAGAAATCCATCCCACCAAGTTGGTGAGAGGAAGAGCCTTGTGTCAAGAATTAGCTACCAAAGCAAATAAAGAAGATGAGGTAGCCTGCCAGATCCTAAAATCAGAGCAAAATGATGACACTCTCTTAGAAGGAGTAGATTGGGTTGATCAACTTACAAGCTATTTTCAAATAGGAATATGCCCCTCAAATCTCAATGCTTCACAAAGAAGGAGGTATAGACTACAAGCCCTGAACTATGTTCTATTGCCTAAGGGATTATTCAAAAAAAACCTAGATGGAGTCCTCTTAAGATGTGTCAAAGAAGATCAAAAACAAAATATCTTAAAAGAATTTCATGATGGGTTATCAGGAGGCCATTTCTCAGGTAGGACCACTGCATTGAAAATTATAAGGGTTGGTTATTATTGGCCTACTATCTTCTCTGACACTTTCAAAATTTCAAGATCATGTGATAAATATCAGAGGTATGTAGGAAGGAACAAGAATGCTTCATTACCTCTACAACCAATTCAAGTAGAGCAACCATTTCAATAGTGGGGGCTAGATTTTGTAGGGGAGATTAACCCTAATTCTTTAGTAGGCCATAGATACATCTTGACTACCACAGATTATTTTACCAAATGGGTTGAGGTAATCCCAACCAAGAAGTTGGATCAAGATGTAGTCATTGAATTTATTGAAAGCTTGATTACAAGGTTTGGCATCCCTAAAACTTTGGTGAGTGATAATGGCCCATCCTTCATAGGGGTAAGATACATTGATTTTTCTAGCAAGTATGGCATTTGTTTGAAAAATTCATCTAACTATTATCCATAGGGGAATGGTTTAGCAGAATCAACCAACAAAAACCTACTCAAAATGCTAAAGATATATTTGGAAGATAATAAAAGAAGTTAGCATTTGCTTATGAACCAGGTCCTATGGGTAGACAGAATCACCATGAAGAAATCAATAGGCACATCTCCATATGCTCTAGTGTATGGAAAAGAAGTTGTGCTCCCTACACATTTGGAGATATAGACCCTAAAATTAATTAGCTATGATGACTCTGATAATGAAGATCCTATAAACAAAAGGCTAATTTAGTTGTTGCAAGTAGAAGAATAGAGGGATGAAGCCTATAAATAGTTTCAGAAGCATTTGGCATAGACAAAGGGATGGTTTGACAAAAGGGCCACTTACAAGAAATTCAAAGTTGGAGATTCAATCTTGAAATGGAATGCAGAGAAAGCTAAACTAGGCAAACACAAAAAATTTGATGCATTATGGGAAGGTCCATTTGTGATAACTAAAGCTAGACAAAGTAATGCTTTTCAATTACAATACCAAGAAGGGAAAATTCTACCTATCCTGATAAATGGGTATCACCTCAAGCTTTATTTTAAGTAAATATCTTCTCTTTGTATTATATGTATCATACTTTATAAATATTTTTGTTTCTTTCTATTTAACTTTGTTAAAAAAACATTGACCATGGCTATGAGTTTTTCATGGCTATGAGCCAAAGCTTATTTTGCAAGATGATCCTAGGTCATGGTAAGAAAAGAACCAACTTCTCATTAATTCTAGTGGCCATGAGTCTTCAATAGATTGGCCTATGTTAGAAAAGATTTAAATTCAAATTGAAAGGTGGTAACATGCACCAGGGCCACACTACCAACCATGAGTTCAAACCAATCATGAATAGGAGAGCTCATCAAAATAGTGCTAACTAGATTTTACATGCAAGATGTAGGGATATCGAATAGATGTTTCACCTACCACATTTATGGCTCACACTTCAAAGAGCTTATATGTTTGACAACATTGAGCAACATTTACTTTTATTATGCATTTAGTATTCAGAGTGAAGTAATGCAAAATAAAGAGTGAATTCTAGAGTTTGGTAAAGTGCATTCTCTTCTTTACGATTGTTAGCAACTTGTTCACCAAGGTAGCAATGGCTTCATCATCTTCAACTACTAAGAAGACTATGGCAGATGAGAGTGATATGGAAAATTGCTTCCAAGATACTACAAGAAAGATAGTTGATACAGTCATGACTTGGAAAGAAAGGGGTCAAATGAGAATGAACACAAAAAAAAGGGTAGCCCAAGGTATCTCACCATCAAGCTCAGGTGCCATCATAGTTAGCTCTCTTATTTCTTTTTACATATGTGATTTTGTGCATCCTTACCCCAAATTGATTTTAGCAATAGCAAGGAATTACGACCCTAATCATAAAATATTACAAAGTACTAAGGGTAAGACCCTAATGCATCTCAATGTTGAGATTGTCAATAATGCTTTTGCCCTAGGCATGAAACCAAGTGTAAGGGAAAAGTCATTCACCTAGAAAGAATAGGCCAATTATTATGCACTTAATAAGCATGCAGAGGGGAGAAAATTTCTTGAATTGGTTATCTAGCTAGCTGAGAAGGAAATTGAGCAGCAATGCCTTACCATCAACCCCTATCAAGCTCGAAGAATTTGGGAATCCTGAGATTTATTCAATGTTGGCCATAATAGGAGGTTTATCCACTGATAGAAGCATCTATAATTGGTAAATAGCCACTATTCACTACATTTCAAACCCCAATAACTATGACCCAACTCAGATGAATAATCACCCATTATTTTTTAATTGGCCCAAATACCTAGCCATTATGATTCATGAGCACTTGAAAAAATTGCAGAAATATGAAGATAAAGTATTCTTTAGGTATTGTTCCCATTTGGCTTGGCTTTTCCTTTATTCTGTTCTCCTGGACATGCCATGGGTGGAAGTCAAAATTATGGGCCAAGATGGAGCTGCCCTTCCTATCTACGCATGGACTAAAGCATGCTTGGTAAAGCCAAGTTCTATTATGATTTTAATAGAGAATTCCTAGGGCCTACTTTGAAGTTAATTAATGGCCAAATGCCTAGATTTCCCTCCTTGGTAGTAAATACGTTATAGACTAAAGGGGCAGAGGAAGGTGACTGGTACATTTTAATAGAGGGGATAGTGATTCATTTGTATGGTTTCACTGAGAAACCCTTTTTATTGCCATATTATGTCACAGATAGATTGTTTGCTCTTGAATATTATCATCAAAAAGATTACATTAACATCATTTATGGCACAAGGTAAGGTAGGAAAGGTACTTGCATCTATCCCTTTTGTAAAGGAGAAATAATGATGAATAAAAAGGGGTAGTATAAGAGCATTACAATGTATATGCAAAAATTGGGATTAGTAGAGCTCCCATAGAGATGGAGGTATGACCCAGATCTTAAGTTCACAAACAAGTTGGCGAGTTTTGGTAAGAAGGCCCCAAAAATTTGAAAGGACTCTCAAGTTGCATATTGAAAAATTCAAAAATAATAAGGAATATTCAGAGTTAGAATGGGACGTCTACCATATGGAGGCTTTGCCCCCTTGGAGAGATTTCTATGACCATGTTGTGGATTATGCCCCTAAGAAGGATAAGAAACATGTCTATGAAGAAGAAAAGGTCAAAGGCCTATTAAAGAAAGAAGAATGGGATGTTAGTAAAATGTTTGAATGGTGGAGAATGAGAGTTGAAATAGGTGCCATTAAGTCCAAATACCCCAATAAAATGGACAAGCAATTTTCTAAAAAGTATGACCAGTTTTTTGAATCTTGGTGAGCCAATGGGAGATTTGTTGCATTAAATTTTATAAAACCTATTGATCAAGGAGGAGCATCAAGTGGAAAATAAGCAGTAGGAGAAATACAAAATAAAATTAGTATTAGAAACCCTCCTTCATCACCTCCTCACAAAAGAGTTGTTGTAGAGGTAGTCCCCTTTGGGAAAGGTAAACAAATAGTATCATCATTTCAACCAATGATAGAGTAGCTTGAAGCATATGAAGTAGGTTCTCAATTGATGCAAAGAATAGGCTATGAAAGAGAAGTACTGGGTAGAGGTGAGTCAGGCCAAACCAAATTAATCCAGGTCCACCAGAGGCCTAAGAATCTAGCCCTTAGGGAATCCTTCGTAAAGTATGAAGATCCTACAGATGAAATAGAAATTATGACTAGTATTCATACAATCAAAATTACAACCCTTGTTCCTCTCCAGCAATAATCTCTACTAGAGAAAATAGTTGTAAATCCTTAGCAACAGTAGTAGTAATTGGAAACAATCACTGAGTAGAGTTCTTCCCCAAAGGTTGGTGAGAGAAGTACTGAGCCTATGAAGGAGATAAATAAGGAGTGAGACTAAGGAGAAGGAAATAGCATAGGTATCTCAAGAAATGGAGCAATCACAAACTCCATAGGATGAGCAACCTGATCCAAATCAAATAATAGAATAGTCTCCATCAAGAGACTCAGGTAAGGTTTCGATTCCTTATTCTTCTACTCATTCTCCTCCAAGTTCCCCAAAAGTTCTCCTTTCCTTTTCTAAAAAGCATGTTGAAAGAACCTCCTCCCCACAAGTCATTACATCCCTTCCACCATCATCCCCTCCACTTCCATCAAAATCTCCTTCCCCTCCATTGGTTTCAATAGAAACCCAAGTTTCATCTTCCTTACCTCAAAGCCCACCTTTGACATCAATGACATCTATGTTTACATTAGTAGGACAACAATTGTTTACACCCCTTCCACCATCCTCAATGGTAGAAGCTATAGTGTCCACCCCTTTTCCTTAGGACTCCACCATTTTAGCTTCCTTCCATACTCCCCTTTCCCTAGTATCATCTTTGGTGGCCTCATCTACTCCCTCCACTGATCCCACCATAGCTACCTATCAGAAGGTCAATGAGCTTTCACTCAATGCAAGCGCCTAGTGGAATAAGTAGCTTGTGAAGCCCTTCAAGCAAGTAGCCTACAAGAGAAATACCATCGTAGTAGATCCATCTACTCAAAAAAGAACAAATCTGACCATCACTCCAAAGGTAAATAAACCTAGGAAAGATATAACTTTGGAGGACTATCATGTGAAAGAGAAGATAGTAGATATTATGCAACTTCCTATGGTGGATGAACTTGTAGTCACCAAAGCTCATATGGATACGATCTATTTGCAAGGTGATATCTATAAGGAAAGATGTGAGAATCTAGAAAGAAAGGTGAAAGAATTGGAAGCTTCACTCAAGGAATAAAAAAATATAGAAAAAGCCCTCAAGAATGAAGCAAAGAAGTGGCAGGACCAGTTTCAAGAGGCTGCCAACTATAAATAATAGGCTAAAAGTGCTCAAGCATGAATTAAGGCTTTGATTGATCAGAATAGCCAACTACAACAATAGCTGCAATTTGAGAAGGCCAAGTCTACAGGATTTTCTAAAGATAGTGTGAAGCAACTAAGGAGAGAGATTTGGTCAGATATCCGATAGAAGGGTTTGGAAGCTAAACCCATCTTCATCTTCTTGGATGATACCAATAATGAAGTTGTGAGTGCTAAAAATACCCTTAAGGTTGTTCAAGGAGAAATTCAACATAAGGTCACTACAACAGAGAAAATTTATAATCTGGAAAAAGTAAAATTTAGAGTTGTAGCAAGGGTCATCTCTAGTAAGCAATGGTGTACTACCAAGAATATTTCTAAAGATATCCTAAGTAAGAACAAATTATTGATAAAAGGATGGCAACTAGTAGACAAGTTGGAGACCAAGATGAACAAAATTCTACAAAAATTGAATCAGATTAGGCGACTCAGCTTTCCACATTACTAGGGAGAATATCAACAATATATTGGAGAAGCGGCTTTGTAGGTCCACTTTGACTCAATCTTGGAGGATGAGTTTAAAATTGAAGGATGGCCTGAGCCAGTTTAGCAAGACCAGGTAGTTCAATTAATCAAAGACTTGATGCAAATGAAATATGTGATAACTGAAGTTGGCAATGGTGGTTCTGAACCATCTTATGAAAGGGTGTCTAGGTTACAACACCTTCATTGACAAATACTAGCAGTACCAAGAATTCCCCAAAAATATTGGGAGGATGCTTCCAATGCTCTAGAGAATGTTATCCAACTTTTGAGTGAAGAATACATAAGTGAAGAGGAGGTAGAAGAGGATGAAATTGACCAAGAAATTCAATCTGAGGAGGTAAAGGAAGAAGAATAAGAACAAGTGCAAGTGATAGAGCAAGAAAAACCTGTAGCTGAAGAAGTAATTCACATTGAAGATACCAACATCGAATAAGAGGAGTAGGAAGGAGGACAAGAAGAATAGAAATCACCTCCATAGCAAGTTGGATAAAATGGACCCTAGGGTGATCATATTTTGTGTATGAATTTGGTCTAACAGGTATCATAAAAGAAAGAAAGTATGACCCTATGGATGGCATGAAGAAGTCATGTGGCTGACCCTTTAAAAGAGACCTATCTCCCTATGGATCGATCACAATTTTTTACCTCTTATATTGCTTCCTTATGAACCGTTAGCCTTTTAATATCTTTTTCTAATGTTTGTAAGGCTAATAGTCATGAAGAAGTAATTTTTTGAGTCATAACTCCATAGCTAGATAAAATTCATGCAATGAAGTCCTAAATGTGAAGTCATCCGGCATTGAGCAAGCATGTATTTTTACCTCTTGCCTTATCTCTATATGAATTGTTACCCTATGAATATCTTCAAATGGTTAAGAGGGTGATAGTCATAAATAAATAATGCTCTGAGACCTCATTCTACAATCAACTAGAGTCTAATAAACTATTTCACATTCTTCTATACACTCACCATCATCATCCATTCCTCACTTCCTTATCCCTCTTTATACATCCATCCACACTTTTATTCATTTCTTCTTTTCTCTCCTAGTCATCCTCCACCTTCTATTTTCTTTCTATTCAATCCATTCCATTCCATGATCATCCATTCATTCAATTTTTAACTCCTTGAACCCAATAGATAAGGTTCTAAGTTCTTAAATCTTGCGAGCAAGATCCCCCAGGAGGTGCCAATAATGTAGCCCAAAATGGCTACATCTTAGAGGATGATCAAAATTTTACAAAATTTGGCTAAGTGTTCAAAGACTTTGCCAAAATCTACTAATTTTCTCAAATCCACAGTAAATATTGCTCAAGAGACGCAAAATCATTTTTGCTCCACAACTAGTTGTTCTTTAATAATCACACAAAAATTAGAAATGCAAAGAAGAAGCCCAATTCTACTAAAAATGTGATTCCACTATAAAAGGGTGATAAGAGATCTAAATTTCATTTTTGAGCACAACTGCCAGATTCCCTTTTTAGCAATGTGGAAATTAGAAAGGCACTTGGAGGAAGAGTCATGAAGGTCAAATAAACTTGAAACTGTTGAAACATACGATTTCATGAAGGAATTCATAAGAAAGAGCTAAGTTGAAAAATGAATCACAATCGATGTAATCCTTTGTTAGGATCATGACCAGGAGGTGCAAAACTGAATCCATTGATTTTTGCAAATCCGTGATGGCTAAAGTTCCTGAAGGCATGCGATTTCTCAACCTTCTTTGTATAAGGCATGACTAAGAGAAAAGACTTGTTAGGGGCCCAAAACCATAGATATCTACCTCGTTGCCAACATAATATGGAAAATAGATAAATTTTGAAAATTACATGTAATTGAGCATTTTCTTTAGTGATGGCACAGAAATGAGGAGACCTTTGAAAGAATATAGTAGATGTGCAGTTGTGAGATGACTTCAAAAATGGATAAGAGCCCAAAACCACATATAAGTGCATTTTCAAGGAAAAGATAAAAAAAAGGTCCCATATTTCAAATATCTTCTAAGCTTAAAGGGAGAGCAAGCAAGTTAAGGGGAATTCTAGTGATTGTAAGGTTGAAAAAGCCATAAAATTCTCTAAGTCATGACTTTTCTTGATTTTGCAACCAAATCTATCAAAAGATCATAAAGGTAAAATTTTAGCATGGTTTTAAGGAATACAAAGGTAGAGAGTGGTCATGATTCAATCACCTATAAATTGATCATAGATGCTCATCCTTAGATCAATGAAAAATATTGAATCTACTCTAAACTAAAATTTTCAATGTGTTTTCACATGATTGCATATTAAAGTGAGTAGAAGAGGTTGAGCCAGATGTCATGAAAGCTAAAACACCAAAAAAATACAAGGTTGCAATCCAAAATTCTCTAGAAGCTTCAGCCCAACAAACTCAATTGGAGATCAATGGATATAAAGATGTAAGAATAGGGGATGGCAGAGGTTGATTCTTGTTCAATATCTATTGTAACTATTCAAGAAGATGCAGCTAGATGCGACCATTTATGGCAAGTTGTAAGAAGATCAGGAACTTACAAGATTCTTTGTAATGCTCAAAATTGTAAAATTATAAATAGAGGTTGAACCCTTATTCAAAGGGTCAACTCTGAAGTGTTTACTTGCATTATTTTTGTACATTCTCTACAATTAATGAAAAGAGAATTACTAGGGATGTTTACCTCAAACTTGCATCTGTGTTGCTTGCTAATCTTAATTCTGTGAATTCATTTTTGCTATTACTGCTATGGTTAGTTTATTCTATTGATTTGGATTGCTAACTTAGAGAAAATTAGAATGATTCATACTTGCATGCATACTTATGAGAATTCTATTTTTGTTAGTCAAGGCATTAATCTAATTCTATTAATTTGGATTATTAATGCTTTAGATGTTTGGAATAATTCTTTAAGTATGCCCAAATCTCTCAATATGGATTGTTGCTAAGTTTTGAATATTTTTAGTATCGAACACTATTTTCTAGAAATTGATATGTTAGAGGATTCTTTGTGGATGCCTATGTTGTTAGCTTCATCTATCCATCATTAATTCATTTATTTCTTAACCCTTTCATCCCTATCCTTAAGCTTTTACTATTTTTGAGCTAAAAAGAGTCAACATCTATTAAGTTGACAAGGTATACCAGCCTACTCTAGAGGTTGGGTTAAGGTATTTTAACCCTTTCAATGTTTGGTCTAGGCTTCAACTAGTGGGTGCTTGCCTTCAAAATATTTCAGATGATAGCCAGAGTTCAAGGTTCAGCTTTGATTATAAACTAGACCATGACACTTAGGTAACTAGTGAAGGTTTAGGCTCCTATTGTTACAATTAGAAAGAAGGGTGAAATGAAGAGCCTACAATGCCAAGTACTAGGTATAAGCATACAACTTCCCATGCCTTTACAATAAAATTTACACCTATTTATAATATAGGAGGGTTCCTTCCCTCCAAATTTTTATGTAGAAGATCTACAAATTATCCTCTACTTCTATAGCTAAAATCCTTCTACAACTAGAAACAACAACTTTGAGGTCTTTGGAATCTAGGGCCATAATTATTGAGAGCTTTTGGGTCTTCAAATGATCAATTTTTGTTGACTCATCTTATTACTACATTGGGGTGGTTGTACAATCACTTTTCTACCATGTTTCTTCTATAATGAATCACCTTTTTGATGTAGTAGGTATGGCCTCCCTAACTAGTGAAAATTGGTAGGGTAGGCTCATGCATATGGTATGTAGTTGTCATAGCTAACACGTGGTTGGTTTTGATAGGCTTGGCTATAAAGTCACTCTTTGCAACCAATGGCAAGTGGTCCTTTTAAATGCTCCTTCATCTACTTTCCTCGTTGGATGAGCTTTGATAAGATAATAGATGGAGATCTTTCTTCACGATTATCATACCACATTTCCTTGCATGAAAACACCTCCCTCCAATTGGATGTTTAGTTGAGATTAAAGTTTTATCTTTGTAAGTATTCAACCCTTTGGTGTCAAAAAAGCTCTTCGATCATTCTTCTTTAAATATATAAATAAATATATATATATATGAGCTATAAACAATATATACACTATGGAATACCTAATGATAGATCACCTCGTACCAGTTGGTTCAAATGGTTTGTTAGGATTCAACCCCCATATCCTAGATGTGCATTGCTCTAAATAGTTATCAAGGATGTATGAATGAACCTTATCCATGAAGTAGTCAGAGTACCTCTTTTGCCATGTAGGCTTACCTCTCTCCACTCTCCTTAGTGGGGATTTGATCTATGTGGTACTTGTAGAGGGTATCAAATGAGATAGTGAACCTAGTCCTCTATCTAGTTTGGAGTAGCATGTGAGTCCAATCCAACAATAGGTATCCTTTGATCTTAGCAATGAAGTATCTTGAGAGGCATATTCCAAATATAGCTAGGATATCGATCACCATTGTCTTGAAAAACCATCAAGTTGAGGTATGCTTGTAGTGCTATAGGAAGGTCATGAATTAGCATAAATATTAGAACTGGAGTGTTGTCTAACTACACCACCCTATTGTTTCCATGCTCAAGATATAAGCCAAGTGCCTATGCTACCTTCTTTTAGCATAAATGATGTGTTGGACCTTGAGTTAATCATGTAGTTATGTATTAGTTGATCTCTACATATCAAGGTCAAGTACAATGGCATTGGATTGGGTATGTTGGACTTTGGACCTAAAATTTATATCACGATGGGTGTCCCTTGTCCACTCAACTCTTTCTATTTATTTAGGACCTTTTCCAAGTTCTTCATTTGTTTTGTAATAGAGATGACTTTCCAAAGAGGTATGGCTATAGTTGACTTCCTCATGTGCTCCACCATATTAAAAGATCCAATAGAAGGGGATTCTAGAATGTTTGAAATTATCAAAATTCTAGTCCTTTTTGCCACCAAAGGTGGCTTTGGAAAATTTTCAATAAGCTACCTTGGAGGTTCAAGGAAAGCTCTTATCACTATCAAGACCACTCAGACCTGATTCTCTAGTGCAATTTGTGTTGGAGGAGTCCTTAAATATTTTACTTCTCTTCTCTAAGTTC
This sequence comes from Wollemia nobilis, assembly GCA_028583015.1. Classification (NCBI taxonomy): domain Eukaryota; kingdom Viridiplantae; phylum Streptophyta; class Pinopsida; order Araucariales; family Araucariaceae; genus Wollemia; species Wollemia nobilis. The sequence continues at coordinate 22,529,954 of JAQPPZ010000521.1, forward strand.
TAGCCTCTATCAAGCTTGGTACTGCATGCTCTTCAATAGCCCTCATATTGAATTACGTGTTATACTCTAATAAGACTTGCAATCTCTCACTTGAGGGGCCTACTTTGTTTGACAAAATGTATACTTCCACTCCATCCCAAGTGACAAAGGTATACTCCAGAGTCATGGTGTTGGTAGCTAATGGTATTAATGGAGGTTGAGTGGTAGGTTCTAGACTCGATATAAGTACTTCTTACTAAGGATATTGTGTAATGCTATGGTCAAAAGAGGATTTCACAACAACTTGAGATTCTGTTTTGACATAACAGTCAAAAGAAGAATAGTCAGAAGTAGGATAGTATCATCCACTAGGGTCTTTAATGTAGTTCTTGGTGGTGACCAGGTACCTATTTGAGCCTATAGGAATTTGTTGTATGTGGACCAAACTAGGTACTATTTGTTGAGTTGGGTCCTAAGAATGATTGGGATTCGTGTTGGCTAAAAATTGAGGCTTATGATATCCAGTCGAAGGTGGTCAGGCACTTGGGTTTCTCTATTGGAAAGAAGGCTTGGATAACTATTGTAGGTAAACCTTTGGATATTATACTACCTATTTAGGACAATGATTTCATTATAGGGGGTCTTCATTATTTTAAATAATACATCCATTTTAGCATCTAGAGGAGAGGGAGTTTAAATTTTCTCTAAGTACACGACATGACGAGTTGTAATGGTGGTAGGATGTATGGTTAGAGGAGAATGATATGAGGGCTAAATGAAAGGAAACAATGGTAGTGTTGGTCTATGATCTAGCCTTACTATTCATATTAGGTCCTTTTCATCTTGAATGATTATCTCATAGACCTCCAGTAGTGAATTCCCACCCTTAGACTTGACCATTGTGGAAATCTCAAGATTGAAATATTTTAGATAATAAATAAATGCCATACCTATAGGTGGTCAAATATCATTAGGTATCCTTTATAAATTCTTATGAAACTAGAGGTTTAAATTATTCATTGTATCCATAAGTACCCTCTTGATGATCATGAGTTATTCTAGGAGAGATGCTCCATCTACCTTCTCTCTAAATCTATTTATCAAGAGCTTTGTCAATTGGTCCTAGTCTTTTACTGATCATGGGCTGAGGTTGATGTACCATTCCTAAGCTCTCTCTCAAAAAGAAGCATTCAATAGCCTCAAGGCTATATCTTTCTTTTTAATGAAATACATAGTGCACAATCTCACCAGGTGTTGCAAGTGTGTTATCAGAGTGACAACATATTCTTCCAATAAGTTAAGGACTTAATCCCTAAGGTGAGAATTGGGTCCCATACATTAAATTGAATTAGTGGAATTAGGGGACCTCTATAATTTTATGTTGGAAATTTTTTGAGAGGATGATGTAATAAAAACACCATGTTGCACTATCAATTTCTCCTTCTTTATCTTTAGTTAAATAGTGGAACCAACTCTTACTGATTAGCTTGGGCAAAGGCTCTATTTACGGGTCTTTCACTCATATAATTTTAGACCCTTCCTTTTATTATGGATTCACCAATTTTGTAGATATTGCTTCAATAATTCCATGAGACAAATACCCCCACCGAAGTCTTGGTCTATATTTTGTTAGACAATTTTTTCAAAGTCTATTTTCAATCTGAGTCATCAAGTAGAATTTCCAGGTGAATTTTTTGGGTTCTTTACTTCAATTAGGTAGACTATGACCTTTACTAGGATCATAGTCAAAATTTTCTCAATATTTTTAGGGAAAACATAGAAGATCGTCTCATTGGGTATGTCAAATAAATTGTTATTATCTTTAAATACACCCAACAATCTGGGATAGAGGCTTGATGGGTCATATGCACCCATGCCTTGCATAGAGTAAAATAATATGAAGTGCAAAAAATTGGATATCACCTATAGTAAAACCTTTTATATTTTGTATTGAGGTTAGATCTTTGTCAAAATTAATTCTTGATACATAGAGACCTCCATAAGTTGAGGCTAGGAGGTTAAAATAAAAGGAATTGCAATGAAAGTAAAATATGGGAAAGTAAATATTTTGCAAAAAAATAAAGCCTAAGCTATGGAGGTGATGCACCAAATAATTAAATCCCTACTTATAACAACAACAAGTAGAAATTATTAAATTCCATCTTACAACTAAGTGAACACAACCAAACAAACAAATTGCTAGGAATTGAGAATAATTTAAAAAAAAAAAGGACAAACCAAAATCAGTCATGGCTTCCAATATAATTCCATAAATAATTACAAGATAATGAGTCCTAAAGGGTTTTATGCTCCTTAGGTAGTGATCCAAGGTTTAGGATCCCCTTGTTACAATAAAAAAGAAGGGTAAAAGGAAGAGCCTACCAGACTAGGTATCAAGCATGAGTAGACAACCCCTAATGCCTTTATAATAAAATTTGGTCCTATTTATAATCTAGAAGGATGGTTCCTTACCTATAAATTTTTGTGTAGAAGACCTACAAATTATCCTCTACTTCTACAACCAAAACCCTTCTGCAACTAGAAACAATAGATTCAAGGTCTCTATATCTGGGCCCATAAATATTGAGAGCTTTCAGGTCTTTAGATGATCAACTATTGTTGACTTATCTCATTGCTACTCTATTGGGATGGATGCACCATTATTTTCCCATTGTGATTCTCCTATAATGCATCACCTTAATTATGTGGCAAACATGGCCTCCATGGCTAGTTCAAATTGGTAGGGTAGGCTCATGTGTATTATGACCAGTTATCATGACTAACACATGATTGGTTTTGATAGGCTTGGCTATTAAGTTCAATATTTGTATCCAATGGATGGTGGTCCTTTAAAATTGTATTTTTCCTACTTCCCTTCTCATACGTGTGACTACCATGTATCCTCTAATGGGGTGGAACTTCCTTCAGTCGATGGTGGGCCTTAATCATTCAAGTATTAGCAATTTTCTCCTTAGGCTCTCGACCGGTTGCCATGTGTCTAGCTTTAGTATTTTTCAAAGCCCTTTTTTCATTTGCATGCTCTCCTCTATTGGAAGGAAGTTACAAACTATTGGATTAAAAATTAAAGGCTCATGGTTTTAAGTGCCCTCTATGTGGCTGATTTGGAGTGAAAGAGGAGTGTTGACCATTTATGTAAGATCTAATAGTTGACATTGCTTCTGAGTTTGTCTACCTTTTCTTTGAAGATTTTTCCTTCTGATTTAAGGTGATAATAACCTCCTAACCACCTTCCTTGGCTTACCTTGATTTGGATTAAGTCTTATTTGAGTGAAACAAGGTTGTAGAAAAAAGTTCCCTACATAGAAAATAAGAGATTCAAAGTGATAAATGGTTCCTATTGATCTTAAACCATCTTCATTTCTTTTTCATATATTCTATCTTGTGTACATAGTTGTATAATAGGCTTTTCTAATTTGTATTTGCATGTTTGCAAGAAAACAAGGAAGTAAATATAGTATAGGAAGTGTGATACATTTATCTTTTTATTTTAGCTTAATGTTTAGACTAGTTACTACATCTTCGAGGAAGTTTAATTACATGTAGAATAGTATTTTTCTATTGCATGAACCCTCCTCACACCTTGCCTTAGAGGAAAAATTTTCCATTTTAAAATTGAATAAAAAATTAGAATACATATTAGTGATCTTGTTTGCATGCATTTTGTATGTTTTCATCCATAGCCTAGGATAACAAAATAGTTTCAATTTAATTGCTCTTATATTTCTCTAAGAAAGTTAGGGTAGGCTAGAATTTTTAGTGGAAATATAGGTGTTTTCCAATAAAAACATAAAAGTTAGATTTCACATCTAATCTACCTCCCCATATCTATGAATCAAGGAAGGGAGTAATATGGGGATAGATAAGCCAATGTTCCTCTCCCCATCTACCCAAGATTTTTGTCCCCATACAAGATCATCTCATCTATCAATAAAAATAATACTAAAACTTAAATTTTGGGAGGACTTCATACTAAAACTTAAATTTTGGGGAGGTTCATCTCATCTAAGAGACTACATGCCACTACCATCTCAATGAATATTAAATTGTGAATGGTTCCTTGGTTTCTTGGAAATGATTCTAAAATTATGGGGTCACATATCAACCATCAATTGATAAAAACTAGAATTTGATTCCATTGAGTGACAAAATATGAAAATTATTTCTTCTAGCACAAAGGATGAACCCATCTAGGTTTGATCTATGTTGTGGCAATATTTTTATTGGATAAATATGTGATAATGCATTATTAATAAGACTTACAAACTCGGTCAAAGCATGTGTAGTATACACTCATACACAAAGGAAATATTGATTTAGCCTAACTAGCATATTTAAAGAAACTAAAATAAATATGTATTACTCCTACTCTAAGGACCTATGGATATTTCCTACTTATGCAATCAAGGGGATCCTTACTTTTTACCTATAAAGGAGACCTCAATACCCTTAACTAATTATAATATCACTTGATTAACAACACAAGAAAATGGAGAAAAGAAATTTTCAATGATTGGATATACCATCTTCTTCCTCTTACAATGCAATATTCCTTCTCTTTTATAGATATGCTACACAAAACAAATTATTAATAACATAAAAAAGTATAAGATCTAAAATCTAAATTAGTTGGCAATAAATCAAAGTAGTTCTACCTAAAGGAGATAACTAGAATAAGTTAAAGATCCTAACTAATTTAGATTTTTTCAAATTAGTTGAAAATCAATCTCAATATATATAACTTCCATGAAACTCGTTTGGATTCAATAAATTTAACTGAAAATCAATCTCCATAAATTTGATTTCTATCCCCAAATTTATTTATAAATTTTTTGGGCTTATATCTTACTGTTGCAAAATTTTATTACAAATCTAGAAACTTTCTCATAGTTGATATATCCCATAATAAATCCATTGTCAATATCATAGTTATGTCATAATTGGTTCTAAATATAAAAGCCCTATAAAAGCTCTCTTTTTCTAGTTTAATTTGCACATATATAAATTACATTATAATTATAATAAATAGTCATAATACATGCCTAAGATGGTCCCAAAATGTGATGTTTTTGGGATTCACCAATGCGAATAGAATATTGTAATGTGAGGTAGAGATGTAATATAGGTTACATTATGCCCTTAAGTTTTGATTGCTTAAGAATGATCTAAATTATAATTCACTTGTAGTTTGCTCAAATGTTAAGCATGAAAATGACTATATATTCAACAAAGTGATGATAATATTATAGGAAAAGATAATAGTCATGGCTATAGCTCATTCTTGTGTCCCTTAGAAAAATATACTTAACTTAAACATTTTAAACCATTCTTGATATTTGATCTCCTAGTGAGATTAGCATTTTGGATGACCATGTATGACTGTATTGATTGCCTATGTTGAGTAAAAAAAAAAAATTGATTATACCCATTACATAGAACTTATGAATGATTATTATTTTTGTTATAGCCTTGCTCTATCATTAGTTGGTAAAAGTGTCCAATATTCTACTAGAATGTTGGGCTAATATTTTGTATGACCTAGAATGACTAAACTAATTTCCCACATTGTTTTAGAAATGGTAGTTTGAGTGCTTATGCTATATAGCACCTATGATTGCTAGTCATTTTTGTTCTATTATTGATTTGTTAAAAATTACTAATTTAAGGGTTAGTCCCTAGAAGTAGGTAATTATTTTCTTGTTGATTTAACATCTTTTGTTGTTTTGGTTGTCTATACAAAGTTGAATATGGTGATTGACTATATTTTGTGGTCAATATAATAGGCCATGTATGTAGCATTGATGTAGAAGAAAGTTTTGCTATAAGTAGTCAGTAGATGCTAGATCAAAAGGTAATAAGAAATTTAGATGCATAGGATAACTCATCAAGCCAAAATTATGTCTAAAATAAGAAATTCCAACATGGTACTACAATGCTAGACATAAAATTTGGCTAAGTTTGAAGAAATAGGAAGTCCAAACTTTTACAAACATTGATGTCACCATAAGAGCCTAGTTCAATGTTTCCATAAGAGGTCAAACCTTAGATTTGTCTAAGGCAAGGTCCAGGCCAAAAATTTTAAAATGCTAATATCATCATAGGAGGAAGAAAAGTCTAGTGTCCAGCATTTCTAGATATAAAATTTGGCTAAGTAAGAAAACAAAGCAAGAAGAGAGCTGATTTTTTAAGATGGTGATGTCAACTCAGGGAATAAAAATTTTGACATATAAAGTTTCATCTTGTTGAATTTAAAATTCTACTAAGATAAATAAGTTTAGCCTAATCTAGAAGGTCCCAATAAAATATCAAAATGTTGGTAGTAGAAAAAGGTTTTAGATCTATCCCTATAAAGCAAAATTATTTGTTAGATATCCTAATGGCTTGAGCACTTCTCCATTACACACCTATCCCTAGACAACTAGCCTAGTCACCAAAAAAAGTAGAAAAAATTATACCCATCAGAATATGTCTAAGATTTGTGAGAGGACATGGATACCAAGCTCATGGATAAGATCATAATTAGCCACATCAGCACAACCAAATCAAAGCAATTAAGTTGAGTTGAGTTGGAAAGTGATGCCTATGACCAATACTCACCCTTGTCAATATTGTAGATAGTTTTTATGCAATGATAGAAGCTAACAGAAAGATGGATGTAATCCTATAAATAGTTCAATGTATCTCAAAAAGAGGGTTGAATATTTAGTGTTTGTAATATTGTGTATATTGTATGATGACTATTGTCTATCTATAGAAATAAATTTTTGTTTGTAATGTGAGTGATGTCTTAATGCATTTCTATTTATGCTTCATAAATAGTGTATTTTGTTAAGCAATTCTAATTAATCTAGATTGCAGTTTGGATTACTATCATTTACGTTTATGAAATGCTTAGATATACATATATATATATATATATATATATATATATATATATATATATATATATATATATATATATATATATATATATATATATATATATATATATATTTATTTATTTATTTATTTATTTATTTATTTATTTATTTAAATGATATTTTGCAAGATTGTATGGCAATTGGTCTATTAGGTATTATCTTATATTAAATGTGTAAGACTTTTATGTAGTGTATCTAGTTGTTGTTAGTTGAATCCTGACCAACTTTATTTCAAATATCTAACCCTACACTCTTTCTTAACCCTCACATTTCTTACTTTAGTCTCAAACCCATTTCATTTGATTAGTTTTACAAGGAACCGACATTTCTTTGAAGGTTGACTCAAAAGAATTTTTTGATCATCCAATCTTGATCAAGATCCAAGGTGCATCTCATCCACTTAGGAATATTTTAGACCAAGATTTTTGGCATGCCCAGTGGGACACAAATCTCACCTCCTTGATTGATTAGGATCCTAGTGAGGTTTTGCTTTACAAAATCAAATTTCCAATCACATGGAAACTCCAATAAGGAATAGTTTATTAAAAACCTAGTTGCCACTTAGTCCAAAGGCTTATGATCATGAGATCAATAGCCAAAAAGTTGGATCAACCTTTACAATTTTTTGAATTGCTACCATTTAGATCTAAGAGACACAAATTTGAATCCCCTTCACCATCTGCTTTTGTAGAAAGTGTAAACTCCACGTTATTTGGTTCTTAAGATTTATGCAATTCCACTATCTCAAAAGAGATGGCTCAACAAATATTTGTTTATTGGAACAACACAAAACTACTTTTTTTTTTTTTGGTAAATAAAAGTCTTCATTAATTACCGGGTTTTGCAGGTTAACCCAAAAACTATTACAATATCCAGCCTTCTGCTAAGATTGTAGATCCTAGTCATCCTTGAAACTTTCTTACCAAAAATTTTGTTGAATCCCCTACAACACCTTACTAACAAAGCACACCCATACCTAAACATAACTGTAAACGTTACTTACATTGATAGGAATTGAAGTTTGGAACTTTGCACTTGTGAAACAAACCCTATTACCTTCATTTCCAATTTGGTATGATTTAGAGGGAAACCCCATAGTTATTACCAGCTCCATAGGGAAAGAACACCCATTCATCTTTCTCCTTAATGGTTAGGTTCCTTTTCATGACTAATAATGTTTTCCACTTCACGTGGCACACCTTGTGTCCATGTCACCAAACTACCAACATCAACACCTATGTTGGCTAATTTGTCAGCTGACCTGTTGGCCTCACGGTACACGTGACGAGCCCTCCTATTCTATCTTATCTCAAAAAGGATCCTCACTTCATGGATGACTCCCTCGATTCTCCATGGAGGTTTTTTGCCATTGGTTAATAGGTTGATGATGTTCATAGAATCACCTTCAATCATCAAGTTACCTTGAGTTGCTTGGGCTACTTGCAACCCTCTCCAAAGGGCTCTAGCTTTTGCTTCGTTATTAGTTTTGATTCCCAATGGTTCAGCGAAGGCCTTGACCATATTTCCTTGATGATCCCTGATTATTCTTCCAGCTCCATCTCTTCTCGGGTTCTCCTTGGCTGCACCGTCAAAATTTAGTTTAAACCAACCCTGGGGGGGTGGCTCCCAAGAAATCCCATTTCTGGGATTGTGCAAAGGAATGGAAGGTTTGTCCTCAATACCCAAGGCCTGAGCTAATTATTTTTCTTGGGGAAGAATTGAGTGGTTCTCATCCACTAAGGTGCTAAGGTTTTCTTTCACAAAGACAATAATCCTTTTGAGGATGGTTTTTGGGTTGTGAATGGTATCCTTAAAGGCTCTATGGTTCCTTTCTATCCAAATCTACCAGAGAAAATGATGCCAACATATTTTCCATAGGTACTTAAGTTTTGGGCTAACAAAGGGTTGAGGCCATTGATGGAAAACTTCAAATATAAGAGCAGGCTTAACCCACAAGATCCTAAAGGCTTGGAAAAGTTCATCCATGATGGACTCCGCTACCGGACACTCCAGAAACAAGTGTTGGGTTGTCTCTCATCCTGCCCTGCACATGTAGCAACGGTTAGCAATAACCATACCTTTGGATAACATATTTTCCATAGTGAGGATTTTTCCTTGAATCACCAGCCATGAAAAAAAGGATATTCTAGGAATTAAGCCTTTGATCCAAACCAAACTCGGTTGAAATTGTTGACCTTACATATTGAGAAGCAAATTATAGGCAGACTTAACTGTGAAGCCACTACTTTTGGCCTCATCCCAAACAATGTGATCTTCATCCTCTCCAGAGGGAATAATTTGTTGAGTTAAAATGTTATAAAGCTCTTCAGACTCCGCTTCAAAACCCTGTACTCTGATGTGTTTCCACCTGTTGATATTTATATCCTGCCACATATAATTTGCAACCTTATTCCTAATATGCTGCTCCATATGCTCTTGAATCCTAGCCAAACGAGGATTCTAGGATAACTCCTCAGCTCTCACCCATCGATCCTTCCAAAAGTCTATTATTTGCCCATTTCCTAGAATCCATCTAAGACCTTTCTTGACAAGATCCCTGCTCATGAGGATTACCTTCCAAAAAGCAGATCCCCTACTTTCTAAGTTGTCATTAAGGAAGTTCACACCTTGGAGATATTTCCTCCTAACTATGGCAGTCCATTCATTATCGACCTTAGTCAATAATTGCAATGATTGTTTGGCTAACAGAGCTGTATTGATATGAGCAACTCTCCTCAATCCTAACCCCCCATCAGATTTAGGTTTGCAAACCTTTTTCCAACCTACTAAATGGATCCTTTTCTTATCCTCAGTCCCTGACCAGAGAAAATTTTTTTGAAGCTGCTCAATTTTGTGATACACCTTGCTGGGAGCTCTGAAGACTGATAGGAAGTAAACAGATATACTTTGAAGTGAAGCCATAGTTAAAACTACTGTGCCTACTTGAGATAACAGATGTCCTTTCCAACCTGCTAGATTTTTTTGTATCCTCTCCAGAACTATGTTCCACATTGATCCTTCAGGTTTCCCCGTAAACAGGGGAAGACCTAAATAGGAGGTGGGAATGGGGGTATCGGTGAAATAAAGTTTGCTCTTATCAAAATTCACTTTTTTTCCAGTCGCTTCTTCATACATTATGAGAATATTTTTAATCCTTCTTGCCTCAACCACAGAAGCCAAAGTCAGTAGCAATATATCATCAACAAATTTTTGATGTGTCACCGGGGTAGTTAGCGACGTGGCCTTGATACATGATATGAGTCCAGCTACCGCTGTTGCCTTAATGGTTCTTCCCAAGGCCTTAGCTACAATGATGAACAACATAGGACTTATGGGATCTTCTTGTCTTAGACCACATTTGCTTTGAAAAAAAACTACGGTAGACCCATTAACAAAAACTAAAAAATAAGGCTTAGAAATACACTCTCTTATTAACTTGACCCATTTCATGTTGAAGCCAAATTTTAATAAAACTGCCTCTAGGAATTCCCAATTTATCCTGTCATAAGCTTTGTTTATGTCTAACTTTAAATCCAAGACTGCTTTTTTTGTCTGAGCGACTGTATGAAGAGCCTCATGAACAGTAATAAATCCATCTAAGATTGATCTTCCTTGTATAGAACTTCCTTGACTTGGATCAATGATAACCGGTAGAACTTTCTTCAAACGGTTGGCTAAAACTTTGGATAGAATTTTATAGGATATATTACATAGGCTAACCGGCCTAAAGTCAGCCATAGTCTTGGGGTTGGGGCCTTTAGGGATCAAAGCAATGAAAGTTGAATTGAAACCCCTTGGAATATGATTTGAACTTTGGAACTCCTTGATTGCAGCAATAACTTTTGCTCCAACAATATCCCAAAAAACTTGGAAAAACCACGGTGAAAACCCATCCGACCCAGGAGCTTTGTCAAGATCCATGTTAAACAAAGCCTCCTTGATCTCTTTATCTAAAAAAGCTGCTCTAAGAGACTCGTTAATCGTTTCATCAATGATTTGTGGAATGAATTGAAGGAGATAGTCCTTTGCTTGGGCATTACAGTCCCGTTCTTCACCCAATAATGAACTGAAAAAATTAACAGCCTCTTCCCTGATATCCTAAATTTTTTGAGTTGAGGATCCATCCACCTTAGTTAAATTTCTAATATTATTGTTGCTTCTATTGCTCAATGTGGTAACATGGAAAAATTTTGAATTAGAGTCCCCTTCATTTAGCCATAATGCCCTTGATTTTTGCCTCTAATACATCTCTTCACAAGCTAAAATATTATAAAACTCACAAAGGGTTTCCTTCTCTTCAGTCCTTGTCGCCTCATCATAGGTTCCATTTTGGATTTTGCTTTCTATTATTCTCGCTTTTTCCCCCACTTGCTCTCTTATTCTCAAAAATATTTCCAAAGACTTCTTTATTCCATATTCTAAGGTTGTTTTTCACCATCTTAAGTTTTTGAGATAGTTTGAAGCAAGCAGTTCCCTGGATAGGTTGCTGCCACCATTCCTCTATTCATTTCTTGAAGTCCGGATGTTTAATCCACATTGACAAAAATCTAAATGGATTTTTAAAGGAGTTAGCCTGAAATGCCTCCCATAGAATAATATTATGGTCTGAAGCGCATTTAGGAAGGGCTTGTAACGCTGAATCACCAAACATTGTTGTAGCTTCCTTGGATAAGAAAAACCTATCCAACCTTTCTTGAATCAGGTGACTTCCTATCCTCTTGTTACTCCATGTAAATTTGGCTCCTTTTAGTCTTACATCCATCAATTCATTTGTGTTAATGAATTCATTGAAGTCCACCATGCTCCTTGAGGGTAACCTAGATCCTCCCTTCTTATCAGATGGGTAAAGGGGGTATTGAAATCTCCCCCAATCACCCAAGTAATGTCTTTAAAATATTGGCTCAAATGCCCCAAAAACTCCCACAGTTCATACCGCCCTTGGGCAGAGGTGGGGGCATAAATATTTGACAAAATTACTTAATTTGGAAAATGTTAATAATTTTCCATAAGTGGCCCTTTACCCACCTACGATGGAATTGGAAAGATAATGTATGAATACTATTAAAACATGGTAGCTTTGGCCACTATTACTTCATTTGAGATGATGATGTCATGGTGAGACTCTTTGTATTATTACTTAAAGAAAAAATGCTTCACTAGTACCAAAATATTGAAGATAGAAGCATTTATTGTAGGTAGCAAATCCACTTCCTAGAAGAAGAAGTAAAAATAGGATTTGCACAATTTTTCCAGTTTGTCAATTTTGCTAACTATACGGTTTGTCAAAATGTACACATGTAGGGTTTTGTCTAATTGTACAAATGAGAAGTTATAAAATGTACAATTGGGTGTAATTGTACAAAGTTGTAAATGTGCAATTAGAAATTAAGTGAAATTAGATTAAATGTGCATTTAAGGTTAATTTGATAATAATCAAATTAGACTTAGGAAGACCTTAATGCAAGTTGGTTGTTTATGGGGATGGTAGTTGTAAATGGTGGTTGTCTTAGGAACCACTTTGGAATGGCCTAGGCAAGCATTATAAGGACACCCCAATTCAATTTTTATGGTTGTTGTTGATTGTTCATAGTTTTGGATTGTTCATTGATAGTTCATTCATGTTGTTGATCATAGTTGTTCATGGAGGATATAGTTGTTGTTCATTGTGATTGTTCATTGATAATTGTACAAATATATTCAGCCATAATAATGAAAGTAGCATTGTAGTTGTGAGTTATTGTGAATTCTCTTGTGCTTGTGGATGGTAATTCCAGATTGTGTGTTATATGCAAGTATGGCTAGAATGGTATGGAAGATGGATGTTGTTACAATGGAATTGCATTGTTATTGAACCCATAACCCTGGAGAATGTTGAGGAATTGAACTATGTACATTATTATTGTTGTACAAAAATATTATTTTGCTATTGTATGATTTTTGGAAATATTATTGATGATATTAATTCCAATACAGTGAATTAGGGTTTGCATGTTGTGAAACTATGTTGGTAATTGCACTAGAAAGATAATCCAAATCTTTCCTGAAGAAGAGTTTGTGTACAAATTGGTAAATCTATAAGTGAAGAATTTAGCAAGGGTTTGGTGAAACTATACATCTAGACCACCAAATCGTACAACTGATCATTTACCCAATTTGGAAGTGCAATTGCATAGTTGGAACTTGCCAATTAAGGAAAACTAGGGTTTTGGAGAAATCGATTACAAAACTATTGAGTTTGCATTCCAAAATGACTTCCAACAAAGTGACTAAGTGGAAAATCATACATTCTATAGTGTTGTATGATTTGGATCATACAAATGTACGATTTGGTGATCGTACAAGCAATTTTGAGTCTTTTGCAAAATGTACAAGGTAAATCATACAACTTGTACGATTTGGATTGAAGTTATTTTGAAGCCTATAGTCATATCCAAGTCTTCCAAATCACCTCCCCTTCCAGGAATACTCTCCCCTATGCTACATTTGGCACCATTTCTTATAAAAATTGCTTCAAATTGATGCAATTTAGAAGAACCTATGGCATTGTGACAAGTGGTGAGTAAGAACCAATTGGAGGTGAATGATAGATACAAGTTTATGAAGACATAGGAGATGAGATCAAGGAGAGGAGAAAATCCTAATCATAAGGAGCATAAGAATTTCTCAAAGGGATACCATGAACAACTCTATGAATGAACCAGTAATAGAACAAGTATGGACTTCATAGAAGGAGATATTGAAAGGTGGGATATATTGTTGGTAGATACAAAAGAAAGGGTACAAGAACCACCAAGAGTCAATGAGAACATTAACATAAGAGAAGACATTGATGGAAGAACTGTGCAAGAAGATAGTGAGTGGATGGTAACACCTAAACAAGCAATAGGAAGGTTGCAAAGGGGTGTAGAGGATGGGAGTCAGGCACCAGAGCAACAAGATGCAAGGTCTCAGGAAGGAGAACTAGGGCCATAGTCGATATTTCGATGAAGAAGGTCATAGAGTGAGGATGCACAAGAGGTTGAGAGATGACTATTTGGTGAAAATAAGGTACCATGGATAGAAACATACGATGAAGAGCAGCGTAGTGGAACACCCACCCAAGGAAGGAATCAATTTAGGATTCTAAAAGATACCTCCTCAAGTGACGAGGAAGGAGATCCAACAATGGCTAGTGTAGCTACGAAAGCAAAGAAACATAGATACCCACCCTTAATGGGGGAAGGGAAGGAGGACCCGATAAGACACATCAATACATGCATAACCATTTGGAAAGCAAAAGGTGTAAATCAACTAGATGAATGGTTGTAATTATTTCTTGCTACACTATGAGGACTCACAATAGATTGGTATCTAAAGCGAGAGAATACAACAACATTCCAAGCATGGAATACAATGAAGAATACCTTCATCAAAGAATTCAAACCCTTGAGAGATGATGGTGATATTATCACTGAGATATACACCACGAAGCAAGGTGTCGATGAGGATATAAAGACATATAACCGACGACTAAAGCAATTGGCTGATAAGATGCAAATGCCACCAGTAGATGCACTAGTGAAGCGATGGTTTCTTGATGGGTTACTACCAAGATACAAAAAGAAGATGAAGGTAGTACCATCCTCAACTTACGAGGAAGTACTAGAAAAAGCAAATAATTTTGAGAGTGAGGTGAAGCAGATGATAGTAGGAATCGCAGTACATACTAGGCATGAAGATTCATATAGCGGTGAAGAAGATACAATACATTAGACCATCCAATCATTCTATAAGGAATTTTATAAGATCATAAGAGAAGCCAAGAAAGATACATAATGAGATCAAAAGGATATCTGGTGTACATAATGTAAGGTCAAAGGGCATTCAAATGTGAATTACCCTTAAAATGAATATTGCCACATATATAATATGCTAGGATACAAAGTGGTAGAGTGTCCATTTAATGCGAAAGTCTACCAATAGACCCTCATAATTCAAGATCAAGAGGAGAAACCAAAACCTCAAGGGAGTGGTTGCAACCAATGGAGGTTATAGGAATAGTTGAAGAGGAGGAAGGCCAAATCAGGGTAATCAACAAGGAGGCCAGAGTCGATTACAGTATGATTCATAAGGAAGATCGATCATACAATGTCGCAATTGCCAAGAGTGGGGGCATTTTACGAAGAATTATCCTTCTCCTCAGATGAAGGAGTCAACATAGAATAATACTACACATATGTGTAGATGGTGTGGTCCAAGGAACCACAAAGAAGTCAATTATCCTAAGAAAGCAAGTTCAAGTGGCTCATAGAATGTGAATTTCTTAGACATTGATGTACCCTCAGTGAAGGAAGAGAAAACTAAGGAAGAAGTACTAGTCGTGACATGGAGTAAGGCCAAGAAAGATACTTACCTAGAACCTACCAAAGAAAAGTAGAGATGGTAGGTGGTGAAGAAGGTACTTGAAGAAGAAGCCAATAAGGCTAAGAAGGTAAGGCTTGTAGAGCAAAAGGAGTTAAAGAAGCCTTGCACATCGGAAGATAAAGTAATGGTACAAAATCTAGTAGCATAGGTTTTGAATACAACCATCGAGATAAATATGGCTAGTTTGTTGGAAGCCATACCATCATTACATAAGGTGATGGAAGAGGAGGTGCAACCACAAAAAGTGATGGAGGTTGAGAGCCAACCTATACAAGAGAAAGAACAAAAGGATTATTTCATGGATCCGACCATCTTAATGATTGATGTTGGAAAGAAACCAACATTAGTTCATATGGAGATACTAGGGCACAAGTTAACACAAGTGATTGTGGATGGAGGGTCTAGTGTGAACATGCTACCAAAAAATACCTAGAGAGAGATTGGTGCTCCATCCTTGTGGGCACCAAGCTTTTGGTTGTATGGTGTTGACCAGTATGATATTGAAACAAAGGGAGTATTGACAACACAACAAGTGATAATAGTTGACCAAGAATTTTTCTTGTAATTCATTATTATTACAATGAAAAATCTTGCATATGATGCACTTATAGGAAGGGATTGGCTATGAGTAGCCAACGTTAATCACAGCTAGAAAAAACTATTAAATAATATTCAAGAAGAGACAACACAAATATATGATTAACCGGAAGAATAAAAGAATCAAAAAGGATGTTTCCACGACAGATGAGTCAGGCATTTCTTTAGACTAAGAAGAATATAAATCTAATAAATAGGGGATGTTGTACGTAGAAGACTATAGTGAAGATGAAGCTCAAATTGATAGTAGACTTCTTCATTGGAATATGGAGGAGTATGAGATGTTTCAATGCATGTTCATCATGATGCATAAAGTCAAACAAATATAGCAATAGATAGCTGAGTCTAGTGAACCTCGGGAAGTGCTATTACGAAATAAATATCCACAATAGGAGGATGATGATATGGGGATCACACATCTATTTGTAGAAGGGGAGGAGGCAAGACCAATTATAGAAATGTGAGAATTGGCACCTCACCCTAGTGAAAGAAGGTGAATGCAAGTACATGTAAGGTTCACATATAGGATGAACCAAATTGTAGAGGAGGAGGAAGGAATCCCTCCAAGTAATCATGAACTAGTACCATTAGAAATTAATTGGGAATGGTAGGAATAAGCCAACCAATTGGAGGAGGTAGTGTATCCACAACTCAAACAAAGAGAGTTTCCACGTATAGTGGAAGGTCAACACAGGATATGACTAATAATACAGTATGAGGATAGAATTGATACCTTCGATATGGACATCCCAAATTCAAATGAAGGTGGCATGGTAGAATAAGAGTTGGTAGGACTCACTATAGGTATGATGCAATATATAATGATATATCAAGCACAATAATTGTAGGATGAGTATGAGGTATTGTAAGCACCTAATACAAGGCTTCATAGATAGATCATTCAAGATATGGATGACATTATGCAACAACTTGAGGAGCAACAGGTTGAGTGATAAAAAAATAGGTATAAGCAATGAGAGTAGTGATGAAGTACCTCAGGCAAGTGGAATTCCATAAGCAAGGACGAGTTCTTAGGGAAAGAAAATATCCCAAGTTGAAACATGAGATCCCATGCACAATACACTAGTCATAGGAGAAGTAGCTAAGGTAGTATGGTGAGCTTTTGAGGAAGACCTCACATCTCCTGAGCCCAAAGTAAACTTACATGTTGAATCAAGTGATTCTAGTGAGGGGTGAATACCCCCTATTTATTAAGGGATAGTGACCACAAAAGTGGTAATGATGACCTCTTAACACAATAAGAAGCACTCCATGCTCAACCAGATCCAAATACCTATGAGATAGCCTATCAGCAATTATGAAAGGAAAAAAGGAAAGTTAGAAGACTTCAATGAATAAGAGAATTGCCAATAAAATGTTCAACACAAAGAATGGATAGTCATAATGACTCGAGTATAGAGTCTAATTTTTCAAACGACTATAAAGAGACTTTGGTGAATTATTTTTTACAACATCACTTTGAAGAAAGATATCAAATGAAACGACTAATGCATTCACATAACTGAATAAGAGAATTACAATGATTGGTACTACATGCACTAAGAATGGATGGGAACCTAGCCAATGTAGAGTTGGTGGAGGTAACTTAGAGCACTTGGGAAAGAGGAGAACCTAGTTGACAATAGGATCGACCACAAAGGACCCTAGGTACCATAATACAAAAAATAGGTTAGAGAGGAGGATCACGATCACCTAGCGATAGGAGGGGAAGGATATGACCCCCTACTCCAATAAGGCTAATCAGGTAAGGCTTGTAAAGAAAAAAGAGTTAAAGGAAGCCTTGCACATTGGAAGATAAAACAATGGTACAGAATTTGGTAGCACAGGTTTTGAATACAATTATCGAGATAAATATGGCTAGTTTATTGGAAGCCAAACCATCGTTACATAAGGTGATGAAAGAAAAGGTGTAACCAAAGAAAGTTATGGAGTTTTAGAGCCAACATATATAGGAGAAAGAAAAAAATGGTAATTTCATGGATCCAATCATCTTAATGATTGATGCTGGAAAGAAACCAACATTAATTCATATGGAGATACTAGAGCACAAGTTAACACATGTGATTGTAGATGTAGGGTCTAGTGTGAACGTGCTACTAGAAAATACCTCAAGAGATATTGGTTCTCCATCCCTATGGAAACCAAGATTTTGATTGTAAGGTGCTAACCAGTACGACACTAAAACAAAGGGAGTATTGACAATGCAACAAGTGATAATAGTTGACCAAGAATTTGTCTTGTATTTCATTGTGAATATAATGCAAAATCCTGCATATGATGTACTTTTGGGAAATTTTTGGCTACGAGTAGCTAAATTTAATCACAATTGATGAAAATATCATATTACATTCAATAAGGAATAGTACAAATATATGATTAACCTAAAGAATCAAATAATCAGCAAGGATGTTGCCATGACAGATGAGTTGGGCAATTCTTCAGGGTTTAGAAGAATATGAACCTAATTAAGAGGGGATGTTGTACCTAGAAGACTATAGTTAAGATTAAGAGTTATTAGATAGTAGACTTTTTCACTATCAAATGGAGAAGTATGAGATATTTCAATACATGTTCATCATAATGCATGAAATCGAATGAAGACAACAATAGATAGTTGAGTCTAGTGAACCTTGAGAAGTGCTATTAAGCAATCAAGATTCCTCCTGTAGGTATCACATATCTATTTGTATAAGAGGAAGAGGCAAGACCAATTATATAAATGTGAGAATTGGTACCTCACCTTGGTGAGAGAAGGCAAATGCAAATACATGTAAGGTTAGTATATAGGATGAACTGGATTATAGAGGAGGAGAAAGGGATCCCTCCAAGTAATCATAAAATAGTATCATTAGAAATTAATTGGGAATGGAAAGAAGAAACCAACCAATTTGTAGAATTAGTGTATCCCCAACTTGAACAAATAGAGTTGCCTCGCATAACAAAAGGTTGATGCAGGATACGACTAACACTATAGTATGAGGATAGAATTGATACCTTCGATATGGATGTCCTAGATTCAAATGAATGTGGTACAACAAAAGAAGATTTAGCAGGACTCACTCCATTAGCATAGATAGGTATGATGCAATAGAGAATGTGATATCAAGCACAATAATTGTATGAGTACGAGGTATACAAGAACATAATGCAAGGCTTCATAGATAGATCATTCAAGAGATGGATGACAGTATGCAATGGCTTGAGGAGCAATAGGTTTCATATAAAAAGAAACTAGGTAAAATCAGTGAGAGTAGCGAGGAAGTATCTTAGGCAAGTGGAAGTCCACAAGTAGGTATGAGTTATCATGGAAAGGAAACATCCCAAGTTGAAACACGAGATACCACACACAAACCACTAGTCACAGGAGAAGTAGTTGAGGTAGTATGGTGAGACATTGAGCAATATATCACATCTATTGAGCCCCAAGGAAACTTACATGTTGAATCAAGTGATTCCAGTGAGAGGGAATTCCATATTTAGTAAGGGATAGTGACCATAGAAGTGGTAGTGATGATCTCTTAGCACAACCAAAATTACTCCATGCTCAACCAGATCTAGATGCCTATGAGATAGCCTATCATAAATTAAGAAGGTAAAAAAGAGAAGTTAGAAGACTTTAATGAATAAGAGAATTATCAACGTTATTATCAGCACAAAGAATGGATAGTCGTAATGACTCGAGTACAAAGTCTAATTTTTTGAATGACTATAAAGAAACTTTGGTGAATTGTTCCCTACAATATCGCTTTGAAGAAAGACGTTGGATGAAATGACTAATGCATGTGCATTTCTAAATAAGAGCATTACAAAAATTGGCACCATAAGTGCCAAGAATGGATGGGCACCTAGCCAATGTAGATTTGGTGGAGGTAAATCCAAGCACTTAGGAAAGAGGGGAACCTAGTTGATAACAGGATCGACCACAAAGGACCCCAAGTAATATAAGGCAATAGATAGGTCAAAGAGGAGGATCACGATCACCTAGAGGTAGGAGGGAGGTGATATGACCCCCTACTCCAAGATGGCCTAGGGATACACCACTCGCATGCTTGAATTGGACTAGAAATGCACATGTCTTTATGTGTGAGGGGGACAATTACCAAATCTCACCGAAAGGTACCCATTTGGTTGACCACCCATGCATCGACAAGGGTCTAGAAGGATGGAATTAGAGAGAGGTTTACCTTAGGAAGAGGGCAACCCATTTAATAAATAGAAATCTACTAGCAAGAGTACGAGGTCGTAGAAGTCAAGTGCAAGGTAGAGGACTTGTTAGTTGAGGGAGAGTACGCTTTGCAGATGAAGAAAATCAAGGAAGGCAAAGGACTTACTCACTACGTTTAGAGGTAAACTTAACTGAGGAGATAGGAGTAGAAGCTAATCAAATGGGAGTGGAGTGGCAAAGGTACCCCTACCTCAGGATCGATCAATCAAGTAAGAAAATATACTTTGCAAGATGGACATGGTGCAATTGTAAATCGTACAATCTTCAATTGCACAAACCCAAACTATACAAATGACACTGACACTTATGTGATTTCAAATCGTACAATGGTTTGGCAAGTGGGGATAAATCATACAAATGATACTTGTACAATTTAAAATCGTATAGAGAACCCATAGGAAGGAATGCATTATATGAATGATCGATCGAACCCTAATCGTACGATTTTGTAGCACCCAATAGAACGAAATGAGGTGGTAGAACCTCCAAATGACACATCGATAGAAGGGATTGTACAAGTGAATGTCACTATATGATTTCCTAGAAGGTAAGTTAACAATTTGGTAATTTAAAAAAAGTCTAAAAATAGAAAAAAATCTTAATTGTGAAAATCCCTTGAGATGCAATTAAGATAGAAGGTGGTTGAAAATCAGAAATGGTGGCCCCTTCTAAGAAAAAGAAAAAACAAAATAAAAATAAAAGAATAAAATATTAAAAATGGCAAGAAAATAATAAAAAGGCATGCAAAAAGGGGTGAGTTGGCAATCATCCATGCAAAAAAAATAAAAAACCAAGCAAGGAGGGCTATGGTGGAGAAATATCATGCAAGAGGATATTAGGGTTTAAAAGCAAGTGCCATGTAGAATATTTTCACCAACTTAGCAAATCATACATATGCAATAGTGAACTTCGAAGTATTGGGAGCAAGGAGTGTGCAACCGATGAATTTCTTCCACATGGGCATGAAAAAATCACTAGTTAACTAAAGTTTTATATGACCCATTATGCATTTGCACAACAACATCTTGTTTTCACACAAGCTAGTCGGAATTGGAGAAAATTAGATAATTGAGGGTTTTACTTTAAAAATCTAGAAGTATCTCAAAAAACATGTTGCAGGTGGGAAAATATGCTAGAAAATGTGAGGGTTTGAAGTAGAAAGGTACTAGAGGAAAACCCAAGTGGAGAAATAGCTAGCTAGGGTTTATATTTTTTGGAACAAGCAAACTAGAGGGAAAATTTGTAAACCCTAGAACATGAGAAATTAGCCAGAGGAAAAAGCAAAAATGTTTCAATCCTTGCATGTGTGATAAGAAAAAATATTATACAACATATTATTACATTGCCACAAAAATTTGTATTGATAATTAATTGCACCATCGAGAGTGAAAATTGCACAAGTACACCAAAATTTCATCAAAAAGGAGGAATTGCACACCGACGATAGAAGGGTACCAAAGAAATCATGTCCATATGATAAAAACATGAATTTTTAGGCAAGTGAAGGTTTGATGAGTAGCTTGTACGATTTGGAGGTGAAATTGTATGATTATGGGAGAGATTGTAGAATTTCAAGATAAGTTGCAACCTGATTTGTGTAATTTTGAGGTATTTGTACAGGTTTTGATGCAATTGTATAGAAGTAATGCATCCTTATATTATTTAGACCTGATTGTATGAATTCTAGGTGGTATTGTATGATTTGGAGCTCAGATTGTATGTTTTTGTGAGGTTGTATGGAATTAGGTGCAGTTGTACAATTTCAAGCATAATTATACGTATTGGAGGGAGTTGTACAATTTCTAAAATGTGCATGTACATTTTTGCAAAGAAATGTATAATTTGTAGAGGCATATTTATGTTTTGGGTGTAGTTATACATATTTTGGAGCCATTTATGCTAAATTTGTCCTGAATTGACAAGTTGAATACAAGTTGTAGGAAGTGGTTTCAAATCGACCATGGTAGAAGAATGAGCTCCACATGAGAATTTTGAGCTTATTTATAATGGGTTGTAGCCACCATGGTGGAAGGCTCACCAAGACCGTTACACCAAAAATATTCACGGCCTAGGTGAACTAACGAGGCCTACCATTACAAGATCATGGGTGAGAGTTTCAGCCACATGAGAGATGTGGTTATCATACTTGGGGAGGGGGAGTGTATAGGCCATGGAGAGGTCATAGAGACTAGCATTGTGGTAGAGGAAGAGTACCATTGTAATTTTGAATAGAAGATACGGAACCACCAAGGGAACACTAATGAGAACCTCACAGTGAGGTTCATCGAGAGATTACCCTAAAGGAGTAGGATGAACTGCTTAGTGAAGAGGAAGAAGAACATGTTGATATCAAAGGTATCACTTTTGGATAGCTAACAACGGATTTTTATCAAAAATGGTGGGAAAAATCTGATAAAAAGAATCTATTAAGAGCAGTACTGACTAAAGCTGGAGTTAATATATTGGTAGAGATCCCACCTCAAGATAAAGTATTCCATAATGAATACTTGTTACAGATCGTACAATCGTACAAACCTAGTGATAATTAAACCTATGTGTGGGTGAACAACCAACATATTAAGGTGGAATTCTTAACTGTGATATTTTGAAGGATATTTGGATTACCTAAGGAAGGACTTCTTATTCAAAAAATATGATGGATCAAATTGAGACCCATAGGTTGATTACTACACTCACAAATGTTAATTCTTTGGCAACATCTAAGATTTATAGTCTTGGGAGTCACGGAATCAAGCAAAGCCAATTAAGGATAGATGGATTTACATGTGTAATGAATGTAGTTATGGATCCCTTGTCAAGAGAAGCATGATATTCTGAGATGTCAATCTGGATGGCACATTATGTGGAGGGTATCACCCAAAGAGTACAATATGATTGGGGAACCTATTTGGAACAATGAATTTGGAAGCTATTAGTTAGAAGGATAAAGACCTTTACCATGACTTTTCATGCTATTGCTTTTATGTTGGATGTAGTTTTCCAAATAGGTATTTGCTTTCCAGGCTTGACACTGCCTCATGAATTACCGCTATATCAACACACTATATTGTGATGGGAGAAGATTGTGCCTCTTCCAAAAAAGTGACTCCAAATAAAACTTGACCAAATAAGGTGACAAGAAAACCAGAACCTCCCATGATTGAGATAGGAGAGACTTCATCAGATGAGGAGGTTTATCCTTGGAGGAAGAGATGAATATAGTTAGAACCTACCTTGGAATAGCAGGTACTTGAACTAAGGTCATAGGAGTAGCCACTATCTCAAGAAGAGGAGTAGGTAGTAGCACCAACATTCAATCCAATATGTATTAGGATGTGTAGGCAATAGGAGAGACAGATGATTGAGAAGAATCCTATGTAGAAGGAGCAACCCGAGCCTATGCTAGATAATCTAGGTGAGGTGCACTTGGATTTGGAGGATTTGTATTTTACAAATATCAGTGTGCCAGGTGGCACAGGATAGATAGGAGAAGCGATGGGATCTCTTGTATTGCTTTAGAACACTAATTTTGATTTTTTAGATTCATCTAAATATTGGTGGGAAAGAACAATGATACCACCAAAATGAAAGCAAAAATAGTGATGGTAGCTCCACCAGATAAATCTAAGGAAAATAAGAATATTCATATAAGGATAGTGATGCAAGGAGACAACAGTCAATTAGAACATGAGAATACACAGTCATCATAAGAACGGTCTGATCCAAATTCAATAGCCACAATAGACATAGAAGTGCATTCAAATTTACAGATCAAAGGGTTGGTAGAAATTCAACAGGAGGACTTGCCTAAACCACAAGAGGAAGTCCAAGCACCTATGGTAGAGTAGCAACTTTTTAAGGATATTATCAATGTGGAAGAGGTCAGACCATCCAAATAAGAATATATGGATAATACTATAGCTCATATTTCACTACCGAAAGGGAATGCAATAGGTACAATTAAAGATATTGGGGGAAGTTCAATTCCATAGGAGGAAGAGGAGGAACAAACTCCACCATAGGAAAGGGATGTGAGTCTTCATACAAGATTTTTTCTTGAAGTACCTCAGTTTGGTATTCTGAGGAATGATGGTGAAAACACAGATGAATAGGTGGAGCACTTCTTACAATAAATTAACGAGATGTTTACTAGTACCATATTGTAATTTGTTATTGGTGATATTGGACAACTAAAGCAGTGGAGGGAGCAAACCTTCATTGAATTGAAGAAGGTCATGGATTGGGTGTGTAGTGAAGAGCGTACAAGATAGATAGCTTGGAATTACACATAGCACCCATGGAAGTTATTGAGGTGAGAGGTAACAACAATGTTGGGAATTGCAGAATTATCGGATGGAGTAAGGACCAATTACAGGGCATATCCACGAGTGTATTTGAATTGAAATGTGCCATAGTTATCCATTGAATACATAGGATATAGAATTTTTAAGGGCACCTTTGAAGTTAGTCTTCACCCTATAAAAATTGAATTTCCTGACACATTAGATCGAGTGGCTAAGCTTAGGTCTTGAACAAATTTATCAGGCCAAGGAAGCACAAAAGAAAGAAGTGGATGCTCCTAAAAAATAAATGGTTGTTATTGAAGAAGAACTAAAGCACAACAAGATTGAGGTCAAAGAAAGCATGAAAAGGTAGAAGTTGAATGGAATGATATTAAGATTTCTTATGAGGATAAGCTACACTTATAGGAATAGGAAAAATAACTTATGATCCAGCATGCGAAAGAGTGCATGCAGTAGTTGGAAGAACAGTTGGTAGCACAAAGAGAACAGTTGGTCAAACAGAAGGACTAGTTGAAGGCAGCTAAAGAACAACTATAATAGAAATATCACAAAATTGAGGATATGGCAACAGATGACAAGTGTTACAATGATATGATCATGGATCATAAGGTTCAGCTTTGGGCTAAGAATGAGCATATTTCAGCTTGTGAAGCTAACATACATTAGAAGCTTGTGAATGAGTATAGTAGCCTTAGCAACTTGAATGGAAGCAACATTGATAGAGAAAATATGCAAGGGAGCATCTAAGTGAGAGGAGTAGTTAGTTCAACTCTTGGCTACTATAGAAGAGAATACCAATGAAAATGGGTTGAAGGCTTTGGAACTCATCAACTACATGACCAAATTATGAGATGAGTGTGTCGCTCTCTATATTCAGCTTGATGATTTTCTACAAGATCCATCGGCCAATACTGAGAAGACTGAGTCAGAAAGGACACCAACTCATGTAAAGAGGAGGGAAAATGTAGGTAACAAATCCACCTCCCATAACAAGTGAAAACAAGATTTGCAAAATTTTTCTAGTTTATCAATTTTGCTAACTATACGGTATGTTAAAACATACATATGTAGGGTTTTTTCTAATTGTACAAATGAGAAATTATAAAATGTAAAATTGGGTGTAATTGTATTAATTTGTAAATGTGCAATTAGAAATTAAGTGAAATTAGATGAAATGTGCATTTAAGGTTAATTTTAAATAATCAAATTAGACTTAGGAAGACCTTAATGCAAGTTGGTTGTTTACGGGGATGGTGGTTGTAAATGGTGGTTATCTCATAAACCACTTTGGAATGGCCTGGGCAAACATTATAAGGATCCCCCATTCAATTTTGATAGTTGTTTTTTATTGTTCATAGTTCTGGATTTTTCATCGATAGTTCATTCATGTTGTTGATCATAGTTGTTCATGGAGGATATAGTTGTTTATTGTGATTATTCATTGATAATTGTACAAATATATTTAGCCATAATAATGAAAGCAGCATTGCAGTTGTGAGTCATTGTGAATTCTCTTATTCTTTGGAATCATAATTCCAGATTGTGTGTTATGTGTAATTATGACTAGGATGATATAGAAGATGTATGTTGTTATGGAAAAATAAATGCACCCTTAATGGCCATGTTGAAAAATAATACATTTAATGGCCATGTTGAAAAATAATACATTTATGAGGTCAGCTTCCACAAAACAAGTGTTTGTAAATCTTAAGGAGTTTGTGATTTTGGCCAAATTTTTGGCCACTCCTAAATTTTTCTAAACCATTTATAATTGAAAGTGATGCTTCAATTTATGGCATTGGGGTCGTATTAATGTAATAAGGTTGACCCTTAGCTTTCATTAGTAAGGCACTATCAAGCAAAAATTTGGGAAGATCTATTTATGAAAAATAAATGATGGTCATCCTCCATATTAATCATTGATGACCATATTTCATTGGGAGACATTTCTCTATTAAAATGGACCACCAGAGTGTAAAATAGTTGTTGTAATAAAGGGTGTCTAATCTAACGCAATAGAAATGGATTTCAAAATTGTTGGGGTATAATTATGACATTGTATATAAGGAAGAAAATGAGAATATTGCAACAAATGCACTCTCCTATCAATTTGAGGATCAAGTGACAATGTGTGCCCTTTTATTCCCACTTCCTCGATGGGTCTCCCAAATTCAAGAAAATGCAACCAAGAACTAGTTCTTACAAACCTTATAGGAACAACTCCAAAGGGATCCCAATTCGCATGTCAAAAATTCATGGGATGAACACCTATTAAAGTATTAGGTTCATATTATGGTCTCCAAAATATCACTCCATGATGATATCATAATGAAAATACATTATTCACCTACTACAGGCCATTAATATTTCTTGAAGACATGAGAGAGCTAAAAGATCATTCTATTAGGAGGGAATGAAAAATAAATTCAAACTTTCAGGTTGAATATGAAATTTTCCAATAGATGAAAAGAGAAACAATTCGTACTCCAGGCACTTTACAACTATTTCCAAACATAGATAATGTATGGATTGATATATCCATGGATTTTATTAAAGGGATTCCTAAATTCAGAGGAAAATCGATCATTCTTGTTGTGATGGCCCATCTCTCAAATTATGCTCATTTTTGTTCCCTCACCCATCCTTACCATGCCTCCACCATTGCTCAAATATTCATGGATTACATTTTCAAACTTCGCGGTATACCCAAATCCATTGTGTCTAACCACAACCCCATGTTTACCAATCAATTTTGGCAATAATTGTTTAAACTATAGGGAACGCAACTACAAATGAGCTTAACCTACCATCTAAAAATGAATGGGAAAACTAAAATTGTTAACAAGTAATTGAAAACTTACCTTTATTGTTTTAAATTCAAACATCAACACAATGGGCTAAGAGGTTGTCTTTGGTTGCGTGGTGGTACAACACTTCATTCCACACAACTTTTAGAATGACTCCTTTCCTAGAAACTCCAAAGTTCAAGTAGTGGATGCAACTCTTCAAAAGTGTGCCCAACTTTTTTAGCAACTGAAGGAGAAATTGTTGTTGGCTCAAAAATTGATGCAATAGTAGATTGACCAACACCATTTGAGCACAACTTCAATGTAGGCGATATGGTCTTTCTTCGACTTCAACTTTACAAATAATCTTTCATACAAATTTGAGCTCATCAAAAATTGGTAACATGAATTTATGGACCCTGTCAGATATTGTAGTAGATTGGATAAGTGGTTTATAAGCTTACGTTACCACCTTCTTCCAAGATCCATCTAGTCTTCTATGTCTCTTATATCAAGAAGGTTCTTGGAAATCGTATTCAAATTCATTCAACACTCCCTGAGTTATACGATGAAGGCTTGATCATCTTGGCACCTAATAATATTTTGTACCGAAGAACCTACACTCTCTGTAACCGCACCATCACTAAAGTTTTGGTCTAGTAGCAAGGTTTACAATTAGAAGATATTGCATGGGAGCCTATCCAATAGTTATAAGAGCATTTTCCTCATCTCTAGATTTGAGGACAAAGATTTTTGAAAAGGAAGGGCCTATTAAGACCCCATCCTAACCTTATAATCTTGCAATATAAGGTTTCATTTCACAATGTTATTACTTTTAAGCTTATTTTCTATTATTATTGTTATATTGGTGGATGTGCTTTTATTATAATGCAAGGTTCATAACATTATATTTAAATTTATATACAATTTTACAAGACTAATCACAGTTTTAAAAAATTCTTATAAGTGCATCATATGTTTTAATTTAACATCCTTATAATATTATTAAAATTAAGATATTTTTACAAGACTAATCATAATTTTTAAAAAAATCTTATAAGTGCATCATATGTTCTAATTTAACATCCCTATAATATTATTAAAATAAAAATATTCATATAAAAGCACGATGTTTCAATGAAAATATGCCTTATAATAATATTAAAATCATGTAATTTAAAAATAATAATAAATATAATATAAAAGTAGACCAACTAAATCTAACCAAAATCCACGTGCGAAAAAACAATACAAAAAATGTTGGAATATATTACATTATTTGGTACATGCTAATGTACCACCTTGGGTATATCTTTATATTAGGAAAGTGTCATATATTAGAGTGTGAGTATTTACTTTATGCAATGTAATAAATGCATAAGTTTGCAAAGTATTTTGATAATGTAAATGTGCATAATAGTCCATGTGCACATGAGTCCATAGAATAGTAAGATGAAGAGTCTCTAGAATATTGAAGGTCAAGGGTGATCCATATGAAGAGTCACATTCCATTATATATGTATCTATGTGTGTGTGCAATATACATGTATTGTAGTTTGAGAGTGTATGTCAGTATGGGTACTTGAGATTTTGATTCAATGGAGATACAATTTTCATGAGCATTTGTTAATGGCAATTCTATAAGTTATTATTGAAGTTATGTATGAGTTTTATATATTTAGAATATTGCTACTATTTTATGTTTCATATTGCAATGTTATATTAGATCTTTTAATTATTTTATCTTTAGTATTTAGCTTCAAAAGATAACAATGGTATCAAATCTACAACAAGGTTTTGTCTTGCACAGGTTTTAAAGTTGCAAAGGAGATTTCCACTAGTTAAGGAGAAACCAATGAAGTTGAAGAAATTACCTTTGGAAAAGAAAACTAGGGAAGATAATATGTTTTCATTGTGTTGAAGGAAAACCAATGAAGTTTAAATATTTACCTATTCCAAGAGCAAATTCGAATTAGAAGAAAATTACAGGTCTTGAAGATATACCTTGATATTGATGAGATTAAGAGACCCAATAAGGAGGTCCTATTGAGAATTTTGATAGACTGAGGAAGATTTTAGATTGTTATTTGGTTAGGGTCTTTTCATGGAGTTGAAAGAAAACTCATGAAGACTAGGATTCAACATAGATTTATTTCCTCTAGTTTTGAGAATAACTAGTGGAGTTTGATGATTTTAGAATTCTGGAAATTTGAATGTATTTGTTTGCTACTATCTAGGTTTTTTCTTAAAAAAAACTTAGTTCTCAAAATTTGATAACCTTCCTACAATAGATAGAGAATAATTTCACCTTCAATTACCTAAAAATCTATGTGCTTTCCTCGTGTAGGGATTAGTTTTGAGTTGCAGCAAAAGAGTAGATATTGTAGATTAAGGAGGTCCAAGAAAGAGGTATCATTGAAGATTAAAGACTGTTGACATTGAATATTAAGGAGGCCCACGTCGGAGGTCCCCATAGAAGATTGAAGATTTAACTTAGAGAAGGACCAAAAAATATCTTATTGCAAATTTGAGAGGCAGCAAAATTTAGAGATCCAAGAGAGAGATCTCATTTTAGAACTTCCATAGTTGGAATATTGGAGAGACCAAGGAAAGGTCTCGTTAAAAGTTTTGAGAAGAAGAATTGAGGAGCTACAAAATTAGAAGACCCAAGGGAAGATTTCTCAAGAGAATTTGGAGAAGAAGAAGAAGGTTATAGAAAGCCTCATTGAAAATTTGAAGTTGTGACCATTGAAGGAGATTTGAATAAAGCTTGACGTAGAATATTGCAAGCAAGAGAAGCTCTAGAAAAGAATAATTTGGGACAATTGTCGCCATCCAACAACAAACCCAAAAGAAATAAGGATTTGGCAAGAAGTTTACCAAATTTTGGAAAGAGTTTTGAAGACCTCAAGACATTCAGATTCTTGAGAAAGAAGTCAGTGGAAGAGGCTAAATTTGAAGTCAAAATTCAACAAGAATATTTGAGGAGAAAAAATCTAGAAGAGGCCACCCAATTTGAGAGTTTTGAAGACAACCACAAAGGTTTTGAAGATTGGTTTGCAAAGAATCAGGTTGTTGGTTTTCAAGGTAGAAGTTGAAGAATCATAGGACAAAAAATTGAAGAAGATATAGAGTTGCATATTGGAGAATATTTGGGCAGATTTTGAAGAGCTCTTGAACAGTCAATTGAAGGAAGGTTTGACAGTAAAATATGGCAACAATTTGAAGGAGATAGGGGAGATTCTTGGACAACAAGGTAAGGAGAATAAATCAGATTTTAAAAGCAGCAATTTGAAGAGATTTGAGCTACAAATTTGAGTAGTATTTGAACAAACCTAATAGGTGCAATTTTAGAGTTTGAGAGAATGAATTTGGAGGAGAATTGAAGATACAAAAATTGCATTAGAGGGAGAATAAATAGCTACATTTTGGAGAACTTTGGGGCATATTTGGGTAGCAAGCAAGTTGGCATTTGGGCAGCAATTAGAGCCACAAAATTGATAAGTTTAGAGCAGCAAAGTGAAAGGAAGTGAAGCTGCAAAATTTACAAGATCAAGATAGCAAAAGGGTGAATCAAATCACCAAGGAAATTAGCTACAAAAGGAGACCAAAAAGGTATGTGATATTGGTGCTATATAAGTTTATTATTTGAGCATTAAAACCATTCTATATTAAGTATTTGAGAGCACCATATTAGCTTTATTAAATTTTGAAAAAGGAAGTTGAAATAGAGAGTCTTCAAGCAAAAGGAAGTGGTAGCATTTGTGTCCTAAAATATGAAAAAATAAAACAAAAAATATCTAAGTTAAATCTTGCTTGAAATGGAGAAATAAGGAGGAAGAAATATTAGTATTAAATGTTGTTTTTATAGGCTCATAAAAGTAAAAAAAAAATTAAAGTAAAAAGAAACCGAATAAGGGCAGATTTTCTAAGCAAATAGAAGATCAAATAAGGGCTCAACATAGAGAAAAATTTAGAGTGTCTAAAGACACTAATGGAACCACCATTCAAGGAAAGGAGGAGGTATATATTTGAATAAGTGAGAGCACCACCAAGTTGGAAGAGCCACCACAGCTTAAGGGAGAGCCACAGTAGCTCAAGGAAGAGCCACCACCAAAAAAATGAAAGAAAGAAATCAAGTTGAAGGTCCAATGCCATAGCTTCACTCAAGGATCTCAAATGAATGTAATTGAGATGTTTCTGCAAAATATAGTGAAGGAACGTACATAAAGGAGATAGAGCATTGAAGAACTAGGGCAAACTCCAAGCATCAAATATTAAAAAAAAAATTTCATGCAAAAGATATTGAAGGGAAGTACGTGGAGAAGACAAAGCATTAGAAAGGATGAGCTAGGGAAGACTCCAAGTGTCAATATTGCACCAAGATTAAAGGATATGTTTGAATCTCTGTTGGAGGAAAGACACATGTAAAGTGTAACGTCCAAATTGTTATAATTTCACCAAACTGGATAGAGTTAATTGTAATCACCTAAGGAGAACAAGGTGAGAGAAATTGGAGAAGTAGAAGAGGTTGAGTGCCATGTGGCACATGAGAAGTGGAACATCAACAAGCTTGGAGTAATTCAAACATTCACAACAAATACATTGATGCATGATTTAAGGTACCAAATATAGTTAAGTTGAAGTTTAATTTTAGAAAATGTTGGAAATAAGAGCGAGTGCAAGGAAGCTCATTGATTGAAGTCTGAGTGCAAGTAAGGAGGAGATACTCCATTTGGCTCATGCAAGAGATTCATCCAAGATACGTACAAAAAATGAGTTGAAGGATCAAACTAAAGATTGAAAATAGGTCTACATTACTTCCATTTTAATTACAACAACAGGGATAACGTATTAATTAGAGCGTCTTTATAAGGTTGAAAGTCAATTGTCCAATCAAAGAGGAGAGAGAGAGTAGTCTTTCCAAGGTAAGCCAAAGTACAATAAGAACTCCATACGTACAACAAAGAAAAAGGAGCACCAATTAGGATATGGTCAAACACTATTGACCAAGAGAATTTGTGCTTCAAGATTGGAGGTAATTCATTCCATTTAAAATTAATTATATGCTCAAGATAGGAGGTATAAGGTTGTATGAAATTATTATTTTCTAAGGTTAAAGTGAAACTATTTTATTTTGGAGAGATAACACATTGAATTAATATTTGAAACCTTAGAAACTTGATTATTGCTATTTGAGAGTTTTATGAAGATTTAAAAATTGGTTTGAAGAATTGAAGGAATTAATTTGAAGTTATTTAATTTGATTATTTGAATTTTTAAAACAATTTGAAATATTTCCAATTTGATAATATTGGAGAAATAATTTTTTTTACATCAATTAAGAATATAAAACTTGCAAATATCTTTTTATGGAATTTCTAAATTTCTAAATTTGGAGTTATAAGGAATTCAACACCAACATAGGATTGAGAAATTTAGAATTAAAATAAATTATATTTTTGATATTAGGGAGATAAAAGGTTGTCACTTTTAAGTTTAACAATTGAAAATTTATTTTTAGTCTACCACACAAACATTAGGGAGATATAAAGTAGTCTACAAGGGTTAATCATGACAACACAAATTCTTTCTTTCAAAATATCAACTACTTAAAGGTCCTAATTACACTTCATGGAAAAACAAAGTGAGATCAAAATTGATAGTAGAGAAGCTTTGCGATATAGTTAAAGGAGTAAAAACTAAACCTACCAAGGATGCTAGGAAAATTCAAAAAGTATGAAGAAGATGAAGCAAAAGCACTCATGATAATAACATTTGCAATTACAAATGATATACAACCATATATTAGTTCAGCATTAACTTCTACAGAATCTTGGAATACTTTATCCAAGATATTTGAAGGAAATAATAAAATCACCATATTGAATATTTAGACTCAATTGCATTCTCTAAAAGTTAATAGTGGTGAAAGTATAGAATTGTTTCTAAGAAAAATGGTAGATATAAAATGAAAGTTATTAAACTTAGGAGAGAAGGTAGAAGACAAGTTTCTTGTTCAAGTAATTCTAAGAGCACTTCCTGAAAGCTACAAGTATCTGGTTACATCTTTACAAATTTTGAGTAAAGATACATCATTTAATGAGTTAGTCAATATACTACAAGAATATGAAGTAGACAATTTAGTCAAATATGAAGTGACTAACAATTATGCAAATATGAAGTAGATTAAAATGGAATAATAGATATTTTCAAGTATGCAAAAAGAGAGGACATAGTATAAATTATTTTAGATTCAATCCAAATAATCAGTATCAAAGGAATCAAACAAATAGGTCATTTCAACCAAGACAATATTAGAATCAATATAGTCCACATTAGCAAATATCTTAGCGTTAGAATCAATACAATCAACCTCAATTATAATATAGACAAGGGAAACAAAAGGTACACTTAGCTCAAGAGATTCATAAAATTCAATAACTAGAAGAATCTACAGAAGAACATGAAGTTAAAGAACTTTCAAAAAATATAGTATTTTATGAAGATACTAATCATTTACTTGACCAGGATACTGTAAAAAATATTGAGAAGCAATATTTATCCACAAGAAATAGATATGCAAAGCATCACAAGAAAGTAGAGAGAAGCTCAAAACTGATTGATTATTCCATGAGATGAACTTTGCATAAATAGCAAAGTTGATCAATGTGAGCCATTGGATCATAACAACCCAATAGATCTCAGCCAATCATAACTAGGAGTTTACCAACCTCATGCAAGAGTGGTAACTCCAAACAAGATAAATATCCTAGTAGAACTTAAGATATACTCTAACACCCCCCTTAAGTGATACTAGGGGTAGTGAAAAACAATAAATAAATAAAATAAACAAGTGGTATATCCATAGATATGAGTCCCGACAACAAGGCCTGATGAGGTACTCATGTACAATATATATCTTAGAAGAAACTCTTTGGGAGAGATGATGAAAAACCACATGGGAAAAAACCATCTTCCAAAAGAGAAAGAAGAAGAAGAGAGAGAGGATGGAGAGGAAGATGTCCTCGTCAACACCCCCCTAGGACAACTTCCATCACCCCAAGCATCTCACGCAACTGATGGTAGTGTGGTGAAGCAAAGGGTTTGGTGAAGATGTCTGCAATTTGAAGCTGAGTTGGAATGTACTCCAAGCTAAGGTCACCATCCTGAATGTGTTGTCAAATGAAATGCATGTGGATCTCAATGTGTTTGGTACGTTGATGCTCAATAGGATTGCGAGAAATATGAATTGTACTCTGGTTGTCACACCAAAGTACGATAGGATGATCCTGGGAGAAACCAAACTCTGCCAATAACTGATGAAGCCAAAGAGCCTCCTGACTGGCTGTAATAGCTACCTTGTACTCTACCTCTGTAGATGATAATGCAATAGCCTGTTGCTTCTTGCATGACCAAGAAATAGGAGAAGAACCAAGACAGAAAACATAGCCAGAGGTGGAACATCTATCATCAATTGAACCTGCCCAATCTAAATCAGTGTATCCTACCAACTCTGTAGAACCTCTACCATAGAATAAACCAAAGTGAGTAGTGCCTTGCAGATAGCGGAGAATCCGCTTGGCTTCCTGCCAATGACTATCATGAGGAGACTGGAAAAATCTTGAGATCAAACCAACAACATAGGAAATATCAGGGTGAGTATGAGTGAGATACAAAAGACTCCCTACTAACTGTCTATACAGTGTAGCATCACAAAGAGGTGAAGTGCAGGAGGAAGTCAAAGTGACCCCAGACTGGAATGGCGTAGGTGATGGCTTGCAATCAACCATCCTAAACCATTGAAGAAGATCCAATGTATACTTATGTTGACATAATGAAACCCCTAAATCTGTCTGAGTGATCTGAAATCCAAGGAAGTAATGAGCCAATCCCAAATCGGCCATCTCGAATCTCTTAGAAAGAGAGCACTGAACAATATGAATGTGAGAAGTGGAGCTACCAGTGAGAAGCAAATCATCAACATAGAGAACAAGAATGGTGATGTCCTCTCCATCTCACCAAATATAAACTGTAGCATCATATTCATAGCGAACAAATCTAGTGGAGAGAAGGAAGGAATCCATCTTCTCATACCAAGCCCGAGGAGCTTGTTTGAGACCATAGAGTGACCTTTTTAGTCTACAAACAAGGGAAGAATCCTAAATAAAACCAATGGGTTGCTCCATATATATCTCTTCCTGCAAGTCTCCATGCAAGAAGGCACTCTTCACATCCATCTGAAAAATAGGCCATCTTTGTGATGCAACAAGTGCAAGTACAAGCCTAACAGAGTCCATATTGGCAATAGGGGAAAAGGTTTCATTGTAATCAATACCCTCAACCTGTGAAAAACCCTTAGCCACTAAGCGGGCTTTGTACTTGTCAATGGACCCATCTGCTGCATACTTGGTGTAGTAAACCCATTTACAATGAACCAACTTTCTTCCTTTAGGAAGAGGAACAAGATCCCAAGTGTGATTCTTCATCAAAGAGGAATACTCAGATTCCATGGCATCATCCCATGAGCCTCAAAAAAGGATTGAGGATCACCAGAAAATGATTGACAAACAAGGCTAGTACCTGAGGAAGGAGCATTTCTAGAGGGGGGAAGATTTTGGATGAAAGGTGTTGCTTCCTCAATAGTGGTGCAGGCCCATTTTGGCATGGTTGGAGGAACAATGATAGGTGGGGCAGGAATTATAGCATCTGGTGTAGGATCTTCAACAATAGGTTCTTCATCAGATTGAGCCTCAAAAAAGGAGGAAGGTTCAATGGAATCAACTTGGGCAGAAGAAGATGGTTGAGGATCATGAGATGGAAGGCTTTCATCAAATTGAACATTTCTGTGAAAAAATACCTCATGAGTAGTAGGATCAAGGAGCCTATAGGCTTTCATATCCTCACAATAGCCAACAAAGATAAGTTGCTTGCTTTTCTTGTCTAAAGCTTTTCTTTTCTTCTTTGGAATGTGGGCCCAAGCAGTGCTCCCAAAAACTCAAAAAAATGAGACATCAGGTTTGGAGCCAGACCAGGCCTCCTCTGGAGTCAAATGCTGAAGAGCTTTGTGGGGTGTGTGATTTTGAATGAAATTTGCACAGTTAATTGCCTCAGCCCAAAAAAGTGCTGAAAAATCCCTTGAGTGGAGCATACAATTAGCCATTTCTTTTAAGGATCTGTTCTTTCTTTCTGCCACACCATTTTGTTGTGGATTATGTGGGATAAAATGTTGATGAATAATGCCATGAGTAGAAAGGAATTGTGAAAACTCATTACTGAAGTACTCCCCCCCATTATCTGTACGAAGCTTTTTGATTTTACAAGAAGCCTGATTTTCAACCAAGGATTTAAATATTTTGAAGTGAGAGAAGACATCACTTTTGTACTTGAGAAAATATACCCAAGTACGTCTTGAAAAATCATCTATGAATGTCAAAGCATATTTAGCTCCTTTGAAAGAGGGATGTGGGAAGGCCATCAAATCACTGTGCACAAGTTCCAAAGGTGAGGATGCTTTTTGGGATTTACTTTGAGGAAAAGGATCTTGGTGTTGCTTCCCAAGAGCACAACCATGACAAACACCATCAACATAAGAGACTTTGGGTAAACCAAGTACCATTTCATGAGTACTCAACTCTTTCAAGTATCGATAATTGAGATGACCAAATATTTCATGCCAAAGTTTGCTCTCAAGATCTGCATGAGCAACAAAGCAGGAAGCTATAGTAGTGTCATTAAAACCTTCAAAGTGATACAATCTGGCACTATGATCAATCTCTCCTTTAGCTATAAGGGAATGTGGCTCCTGCAAGCTTCTAATCTCAACTCCTGTGGGTGTGAACAAAACTGTTTTTCCCATCCCAGATTTGCAAATTTGGTAGACAGAAAGAAGATTGGTAGAAATATCTGGAACATAAAGAACATCATTGATGCAACCACCATCTATGAGAATGTCACCTTTGCCTTTGACAGGAATGAAGGATGAATCTCCAACTTCAATGCTGAAAGTGGAACTTGAGGAAAGAGAAGCAAATGACTTTTTTGAAGAAGTCATATGATGAGTAGCCCTTGAATCTAGAACCCAATGTTTTGAATAAGACTTAATAGATCTTCCTTGGACATTTAAAGCCTTTCCAATTTGTTTTTTGACATCAATTTTATGATCCTTCATTGTTGCTTCTAATTCTTGTAACCTTTTCCAACATCTGTTTACTGAATGACCATTTTTTTTGCAATGGGTACAAGTTATGGGGGTTTTTCTCTTTTTTTGAATTTTTCTTTTTTTGAGTTGGAAGCTACCAAGGCTTTTGATGAAGAGGGGGAGGACTCAAATTTGGAGAGTTTCATTTCTTCTCTAGTGAGCCTATCACAAAACTCTTCTAGTGTGGGCATTTTGAAACTTGTGCCAAGGGCATCCATTGTTGAGAGAAAAGTTGTTGCAAATATTTGAAAGGCCCCTCTTAATTTTGCTAGAATAAGGTAGATGCACTCATCTTCTGTTTTGGTTTTCCCACTTCCTTTTAATTGTGTTAGGAGTTCCTTAAATTTGGTGAGGAAGTCAACAATTGTGTTGTAATCATCAGGTGATAATGTTGTTAATTCTGCTTCAAGTTGCATAGATCTTATTTGGTCCACTTTACCAAATAATTTCTTTAATTTTTCCCAACTCTCAAAGGGAGTTTTACACTCAGAAATGTGAAACCATAAGCTCTCACTTACATTCATGCTTATTATTCCCATTGTTTCATACATTTTTCCTTTATGAACAAATATTTCATACTCTTTTTGGAACTCAGGTTGTTTCTCTTCTAGCAGGTGAGAGAGACCCCTTTGAGCAATTAGATTTAGCATTCTTGGTTTCCAGGTATGATAATTGTGAGGAGTGAGTGGGTCAATTGCATTTGGTGTTAGAGAATTCATTTTTAAAACAAAATGCAACAAAGAGGAGCAAAAAACAGTAGCAAGACCACTCTGAACCAAAAATAGCAAGGAGGAGAAAAAATAGTACCAAGACCCCCCTTGAAAGAGTGCAACAAACAGGTGCAAAAAAGTGCACTAAGACCCCCCACCCAAAAAAAATATTTTATTTGTTTACAAGGAGAGTCTCTCTATAGAAAAATGTCTTTATAGAGTAGGCTTACAATGAAAATTTTGAGAAAAAACTAGAGGAGGAAGATCTTTCTATATTAATTTCCAAAAAAAAATTGAAAAGTAGATTTTCAGAGAAAAAATTTTGTGCACTTTATCCTGATGTTGATGGCGATATGCGGCCCTTTGAGTCTTTGTAACTGACCTTGTCTCCTTATCTATAATGTTTCCAAATCTGCGTAGGAGAAATGTTCTGTCGGACTAACCAAATCATTGTCGATGCCCAATGGAAGTTGCAAACGGTGAACTCGATATTTCTATTTGCTATGATGTTTCTCGAGTAGGTGATGAAGATTTTGTCGTCAAGGTGACGAAGATTCCATCGACAAAGGTTGGGATCGCACCCAAGTTCTGATGGCAGCAACGGTAGTGAGCAACGTAACATCGTCGTGCAGAGCACCCACAACTCCCAAGGCATGTGTTCACACAAATCCTTGTGCCAGTCCAGGTGACAGATTTCGTTGGCAAGGTGACGAAAATTCAGTCGACAAAGGATGTGGATCGCACCCAAGTTCTAGACGCGCTCACAACTTGCGTGTATCGTTTGCTTTGAAACTGATAGAAACACAGCTTTTTCTTTCTCACGTAGCTTTGGGAAAAGTATATGAGTATGGGCAATGAAGTGTCATGTTTCCCTATGGTAATAAGCGTAGCGGCAAACCTGCATTAAAATTTTAAAAAAACAAAGAAATTTATTTTTTCGTTGTCAAGCTGCATATCAGAAATACGGCTCCATGATCATTTAGTCATCAACACGAACAATAAGAAATGTTTTGAAAATTCCTCCAAACGATTGCTTCAATTATGAATGCTTCCTTGCAGGAACTTCTTCTCGCCAGCGTATTGCAAGAAGTCATCGTCGACTACGTCATTTTTGCTTCGTCTACGCTGATACACGCACTGGAAGCGCAACGACAAACCTACATTAAAATTAAAAAACAAATATGCTCCTCCTGTCTTAGGCTACAAATCATAAAATGCATTGCTTTCTACATGTGCAAAAAAATGTGATTTAACTATCAAGCTGCAAAGAATATAAGGGGGCCACTTGTATATATCAACGAAAGTCATCTTTGTGTTGGAACTGAGATATGATGCCCAATGGTCACGCCCAATCGATCAGTTGAGGAATAAAAATATTACGCCCAACGGGTAGATCTATTTGAAGACTGCAGTGATGTTGAATGATTTGAGACATTGAAGATAACTCTATTGGATCGCGTGATCGAAGGAGAATAATTAAAGAGAAATTATCAACGTAGGCCACGATCTCTGAAAAATCATATCTCCCATATTCAGATGGACGCGCAAATAGTACTTAAAGGCCGAATTATTCTCCACATCATTCAAAAAAAATCGCGTCCACTGGTATACGAAGTTTACAACTGTGTGAGTGTTCACCTTCCTTCAATCAGCGAACTGAGCCTCACCCTTATTTTTTAGATGTTGCTTTCGTTGCCACCGATCGCCTTCTCAACACTTCTACCATTGATTTAGAGAGAAAATTTATGTCTCGTGTTGTTTCTTCTAGCTACAATTGAAATGCCTACGTGCCTCCTACACGTTGTGCATATGTGGCATCCTGCCTTAAAAACTAGAGATATACAAGGCATTACAAGAAAGTAGAGAAGCCTAAAACTGATTGCTTATTCCATAAGATCAGCTTTGTATAAATAGCAAAGCTAATCACTGTGAGCCATTGGATTACAACAACCCAATAGATCTCATCTAACCATAACTAGGATTTTATCAACCTCGTCCAAGAGTGGTGTCTCCAAACAAGATTGATAACCTAGTAACAACTTAAGTTATACACTAACAGATACAAACAAATAGCAGAATGAGGAAAGCAGAGAAGAAGAGCACAAGATTCAGATTAGAGATGAAGATCCATATTGAAGACTATTCAATAACCAAATAATGTAATAAGAAGGGTGTTGGAATATATTACATTATTTGGTACATGCTAATGTACCACCTTGGGTACATCTTTAGATTATGAGAGTGTCCTAGATTAGAGTGTGAGTATTTACTTTATGCAATATAATAAATGCACAAGTGTGCAAAGTATTTTGATAATGTAAATGTACATAATAGTCCATGTGCACGAGTCCATAGAATAGTAAGATGAAGAGTCTCTAGAAGAGTGAAGGCCAAGGGTGCTCCATATGAAGAATCACATTCCATTATATATGTATCTGTGCAAGATAAATGTATTGTAGTTTGAGAGTGAATGTTATTATGAATACTTGAGATCTTGATGGAGACACAATTTTAAACATTTGTTAATGACAATTCTATAAGTTATTGTTAAAGTTATTTATAAATTTTATATATTTAAAATATTACCATTATTTTATATTTCATATTGCAACTTTATTTTAAATCTTATAATTATTTTATCTTTTAACTTTAAAAACTAATAAAAAAAAATTAGAATAAGTAAACTCAAAGCTTCAAATTATGTTTTTAACAAACCGTAATAGCTTGAAGTCTTTCAGAGAATTAAGTGAATACAAGTAACACCACTCCACCGCATTCACGCACTAAATGTGGTGCGAAGCTTAACTCACACCTTTTGGCTACGAGTTCTAACCATCAACATCACACGTCAAATAAATTTTGTTTAATATCTCTGGGTAAATTTAACGTGACACAACATATTGAAATTGTTAATTTTGTTTTTTTTAATTTTTTAATAAAAATTAATTTTTTAAACTTAAAATTTTTAAAGAGATTTTAAGTTTAAATTTTTGTGAGGGATCCGAATCCTTATAAAGTTTGTTTAATATGTTTAAGGTGTCAAAAGGGATATATAGTGTTATGTTTTTTGGGTTTATTAGGAGACTCAAGTTCTACATAGTAGTGGTATGATACGAGGAGATTGAGATCCTTCTTAAAAACCAATATTTTTAATTAAAATATTTTTTCCCATAAAAATCCTTCTTAAAAACCAATATTTTTAATTAAAATATTTTGTCCCGTGAAAATGCTGTGGCGGTATGTCTTTGGATTTTTTTATTCAAGCTCAAGTTCAAACTTGATACGAGGAGATTGGGATCCTTCTTAAAAACTAATATTTTTAATTAAAATATTTTGTCCTATGAAAATCCTTCTTAAAAACCAATATTTTTAATTAAA
Organism: Wollemia nobilis; assembly: GCA_028583015.1. Lineage (NCBI taxonomy): Eukaryota > Viridiplantae > Streptophyta > Pinopsida > Araucariales > Araucariaceae > Wollemia > Wollemia nobilis. Next base: position 22,571,496 of record JAQPPZ010000521.1, read on the forward strand.
ATATTTTGTCCTGTGAAAATGTTGTGGCGGTATGTCTTTGGATTTTTTTATTCAGACTCAAGTTCAAACCTTGGTACAAGGGACAAAGACCTCTCATAAGAACGTATGTTTTTAACTCAAAATTTTAGCCAAACTTCGTTACGAGGAAACCCCTCATAAAAACCCGCATTTTTAAACCGTGGCAAGTACAAGGGGACTAAAATCTCTCATAAAACTCTTGTTTTTAATTAAAAAAAATTAATCAAAGAAGCACCAAATAAACTATATAGTTCAAGTTGACTAAATTAATATAAGAAAAAAAAACTTTGAAAACCCTACTCTATAAAAAATAAGTTAATTATTATTATTATTTTTTTTTTTTTGATGAGAAACTTTTTATATACAACATATCCGCAACATGTGAGGGGAAAGATTTGAACCTGGGCCTCTCGATAACTGGAGAGTTTTAACTACCCACTTGCTCTCCAACTCCTCTACATAAACGGATTTAATTATTATTTATACTAATAAAACTTTCAACCTTGAAACTTTAAAATTTTATCATACTAATTCTTATGTATTTTTTTAAAATTAATTATTAACAATATCTTTGACGGATTTCACATGATTGTCAAAAGAACATATTTATATAAAAAACAAAATAATATTTAATTAAATTTAGAAAGAACAACAAAATTTAGATGTATAACTTTTGTTAATCTTTGTCATCAAATGTTTTTTAATTTAACGAAAACAAAAAATTTGCAGAACCATCCGTTTTGGTCCAAGAAACCACAATCAAAGAGTTTTACACCATCAAAATCGCCTAGGAGTCACGCCCAGATCTAACCACGCCAACATTATCAACTGGATTTGAGGTACCCAATGTGTGTTTGGTAGAGTAGAGATTGGAATAAGGGACCTTTCTTAAAGGATTGCCCTACCCTTTACCTCTCCAACTCACCTTTAACAAATGAATTCTTTCGTTGATCAAATGTTACTTAAATTTAATTAATTTAAATTTTTAATTTTTAAAAAAAAAGTTTGTTATTAAGTATATTTTTTAAAAAATAATTGATTCAAGTAGTTAACCAAAATCCCTAACTTTTCAGATCTTTAATTTCATCGCATACTCAACTTATTTAATAGTTAAATTTTATAGCTATGTGACTTCCTATATTTTTACTTTCAGTTTTCTTTTCAATACTTATTTAATAGTTAATTCCATGACTTTACGACATAATAAAATATGAGATTTAATAGTTAATTCCATGACTATGCGACATTATAAAATATGAGAGCAACGTGTTTCAAATGATTTTAAAAATATATATTTATATTATTTTTTTTAGTTAGATTATTGTGAGAAACTTTTATGACCTACCTATAGGGTGAGTTATACTTATCAATAAGTCCAGGGTGAGCTATACTTATCAATAGGGAATTTAACACAAAGCCATCACACACCCACCCCCTCACACAACGGTTTGAACCTTGAACCTCCCAAAAAAGAGCTAAAGCTTAAACCATTGTGTATATTAATTTTATTATTCTTATAGTTGGTTAAAATTTTCAACTTCTTCATTTGTTAATTCTATTATCAAGACCAATTACCCCATTCATGCAACTACATCTTGAGTAAAAACAATGGTTAATGGTTAAGACTTTAAAAGTTAAAAAAAGATGTCCAAAACTTAAATCTAAAAGGAATAAGATTGTATACCATACTCTAATTTAAAGAGATAAATAAATAAATAAATATGAAAATAAATAACGACCTCCTTCCATATAACTTATAACCTTATAAATATAAAAACTACTTTACTTTAACTTTTATATTCAACTTCCTCCATAGTTAATTCCATACCTCCTCCCATTCCTTAAAAATATAAAAACTACTTTACTTTCACTTTTATTTCAACTTCCTCTATAGTTAATTCCATGAACTTATAACTTATAAGCTTATAAACATAAAAACTACTTTACTTTAACTTTTATCTTCAACTTCCTTCGTAGTTAATTCATATGAATATTGTTATAGCTCGTCACCCAATCTTTTATCTAAAATAATAATAATATTTTATTTTATTTAGATTAATAAAAAAAAATCCTTTATGAAATTGGAGCTTGGAAATAAGGAAAGGTTCCTCCCTCTAAAAAGTTGAACAATGAAGGGAAGTGGAAGTCACGGTTGATGGATTGGATTAACAAAACCCATGGTGTTGCTACTTATAGTAATCCAAAGGAGTGGGTCATATGCATGAAAGAATGATGGTTTTTGACTTCCATGGGGCATTAGGAGAAACAACAACATGGTGGTAGAGGCTATGGTCATTTGTGAAGGCTTAGCCATGGCTCTTAAGCAAAGATACTCTAGAATTGAAGTAGAGTCTCACTCTCAAGTCTTAATCCATTAGGGTATTAGGAGAAACAACAACATGGTGGCAGAGGTTATGGTCATTTATGAAGGCTTAGCCATGGCTCTTAAACAAGGATCCTCGAAAATTGAGGTGAAGACTCACTCTCTCAAATCAAATCTTAATTGAGGAGGGGAAATCTAATGGAGGATCCAAAAGGTCTTAGACAATATTATAAGTTTAAAAAATAAAGCGTGGATAAAATTTCTCCAAGTGGTGAGGGAAAAGAACAGAGTTGCAAATAAATTGATTAATTGAAGAATAAAAAGAAGTCATTATTGGTAAGATTATAGTAGAAGACAAAACCTAAAGGAAGATTACATGGACTTACAAGTTTTACTTCGATAAGATTACTTCAATGATGTGAAAGGAATAAGCAATGATGGGGAAGGAATCAGTACTAAGATTACTTCAATGATGTGAAAGGAATAAGCAATGATGGGGAAGGAATCAGTACCAACATGGCAACTACTGAGAGGAGGAAGGATTTGCGCACAAGGAAATTGAAGACCTTGGTGTTTCAAGATTAAGAAGTGTTTGAATCATTGTATACGTGGGAAGTTAGAGATAGGACAAACAAATTGTGTACGTGAGAAGGTGGAGATAGGATAGACAAATTGTGTGTACGTGGAAAGGTGGAATAGGATAGATAAATTGTGTATGTAGGAAGGTGGAGATAGGACAAACAAATAATAGTAAAGACTAACAAGATGATCTGGATGGAACTGTAAGAATTTGCAATCGCCACCAAAAATGAAAACCCCTCAAATATGGTTTTGAGTGGATATGTTGTATACAAAGAAAATGAACTCCTATGATGCTTTTTTGTGTAATTTTGTCTATTCCTTAATTAAATATTTACCCTCCATAGGATTATGGGCATGTATATCTTCAAGCACTTTCTGGCTGCAGCTTATATATGGAAAACCTATGATACTTTTTTGTGCAATTTTTGTCTATTCTTTAATTAGGCATTTACCCTCCATAAGATTATAGGCTTATATATGGAAAACCTATGATACTTTTTTGTAAAAATTTTGCTTGTTTTTTAATTCGGCATTTACCCTCCATAAGATTATAGGCATGTATATTTTGAAGCACTTTAATTATAGGCATGTGTATTTTAAAGCACTTTCAAACTACAGCTTATATATGGAAAACTTATAATACTTTTTTTTAATTTTTTTCTATTTTTTAATTGAACCTTTATCCTCCATGGAATTATAAGCATGTATATTTTGAAGCATGCCCATATATGAAAAACCTAAAAAACCTCCCAACTATATAAATTTAATATTTTTCATTGAAAAAAATAATATAAAAATTATTTTTCAATATTACATTTTAATAATGTATATTTTGAAGCATGCTCATATATGAAAAACCTAAAAAACCTCACAACACTGTAAATTTAATATTTTTCATTGGAAAAAAATAATATAAAAATTAATTTTTAATATTACATTTAATAATATACTATACGCATATCCGCCTACGTGATGTGGTCTATCGGCAAGGACACCACTTACATTATGGGTGATGTGACCCGTTCAATCCCCACGACGGATATATATGTATATGTATAAAAAGTATTTACTCAATAAAAAAATATAATATACTCATATAGGTCCTTTAATTCAAAATTTCTTTACTTCACTTTAATACTTCTTCTTGTCTCGAGGGGCAACACAACGCAACGATTTGAACTTTGACTCTTCTTTAAAAAGTCCAAGATCCAAACCGAATTCCAAGATTCAAGCTTGTCTCGAGGGGCAACACAACGCAACGATTTGAACTTTGACTCTTCTTTAAAAAGTCCAAGATCCAAACCGAATTCCAAGATTCAAACCGTATAGTAAGATGGACGAGTGTGTGAGAGGTGAGTATATGTTCATAAAAAAACTTCTTCCCCATATAGCGTTATCAAACCGCATTTATCGACTTCTAGGCACATGGTCTTTTTTTTAAATATAATACTCGTGCAATGGACATTGAATAACGATTAATACATTTAATATACATATATATTTTTTAAGTAGGTTAAAAATATCTACTTTTAAGAAACAGCTCTTTCAAAAAGAATTTAAATTAGAAGTAAATGCATGTATAAATTTGAGAACTTATAAAGAAACAAACTGCAAACACATGTGAAATGTGAGATTATTTTAGATCACTTACAATTTACAAGGCCTCGTAAGTGTCACTTTCAATGGATCCACTCGTCTCTTATGAGTCCACATAGCCTCTTTTAAGGCGTCCTCAAGTGCCTTGTGTCCATCAAACTCACGATGTTCCTCTTTAAGGTATTGATTGTGTGCATCGTCCTTCTACACTCAAGACGCTCAAAATCCATTGAAATAGTAATCGTCATCGTACCAAAGCTCAAATAAACTCAAAATTCGCTCTATTAAAATTAAAAACAATCCGCGTGAGTGTGGGGTCTTTAGTAAGGAAAACTCATGCTTGAGTGCCGATTCTGCAACCTCTACATCACCAAAGAGCGTCGCGACCGAAGCAGTTGCGACCAACTAGTCGACGAGCTCCGTCGGTCAATGGACTGGTACAAAGGGCGAAAAAATGAGCACCACCACCACTAGCCAGAGCCTGGATGGAACCCTACCAAATCGACAGAATTTGGTGGTACCATACTTCAAATTCTAGTTAAACCAAATTCCAGCTATAATTATGGTAGAGCCCTACCGAATCTGCAAAGTGTTTGAAGTTGCTGCCAATTGTAGTTTTTTCCTTTTAAGGCCTGTAATCAAAACATGTTGAAAAACAAAAGCCACCATATAGAGAAGACGAGGACTGAAACCTGAATCATCTTGTTTTTGACTGATATAAGGAAAACAAAATCCAATCGAAACGTACATTATCAATCGCCAAGAACAGTTTTCATCACCGTAAGTCACATTTGTCCCTAATTGTCGGACAAAATCCTGCCGACATCTGCTTCCCTTAAAAATCGCCTTCGCGAAAAAATAGCCCACCATAACGTCACAGATTTCGAACCTTGCCAAAAGGTCAATGTACTAGTCACAAATACCATAAATTTGTAAAAATTGATGAAAAAGCTTGTAAAAAGTAAAGCCAGAAGTCTTCGCTAAATCCAAAAATCATATCCTATTGTATTTACTGTTGCAGTTGTAAAAATTAGAATATAATGCAGAAAAAGCTTGTAAAAGTAAAACATATACTGCATATTTTAATTTTGTAGTTAAAACATAACATAACATAACATTTTTAAAGCTACAAACATTAAATGAGGAAAGAAATTGTGAGGTCTCAGCGGATGTAATTAAAACCTTTCAATTCGATTCAATTCATTAGAGAAAAGGCGATTCCTACATATAATACTCCGCCAGCGCTAATAGAAAAAAGAGAAGCGCTAGTTTTGATCCCTGATCCCCGACCGTCACAATCGCACACGCTTGAGTTAGGGCTTGGAGTTCAAAAGAGGTAAAAATATTTCTGAAAATTTTAGAGATTTAGGGAGTGAAATACGGACTAATAATTTATGCATTTGGATAAGAAAGACATATTAGGGCTCTCACATCTCGAAAAATGTTAAACGCTAAAAGGTAACGAGTTTGATTCCCTTAAAATCATAATACCGTAAACAGAACCGGATCAGCTTTTCTAAAAAATTGTTGTGTGATCGAGGTTTTTAGCTTTTATAAATTAATTGTTGTATGAATTTTTTTGTTTTACCTTTCCATAGGCAAAATGATACTTTTAACCATCAAAATTTGTAAAATTTTAGGGCCTCCTGAAGTAAACCATTGCCAAGCACTTCAAAATAGTGAACAAACCACGATCAAATGCATAAACCATGCAGGTAAAGTACTCAAGCTCAAATTTGTAGTTTGGGATGTAACTCAAATATATATATTAAAACATTCTCATTAAACTACCTAAAAACTTACATAGCCCTGCATTTGAAAAAAAAAAAACCCTCAAAAGTTGGACCCCGAAGCACCTATAATGCCAACATGCATATCTTAGGTATAACAAGAAGTCTGACCCCATGATCCCCTCTCTCTCACACTCTCTCACACTCTCTCACAGACACAAAAGAAAGCAAAGCTCAAAAGGAACAAGAAGGAAAAGTTGAGCAGAACCCAAGACCCATTATTCGTCTATGCAATTTTAACTTCAATAGTTTTAGGCTTCTTAGGCTCAGGAGGAGGGATCTTAGGAACAGTAACAGTTAGCACTCCATCTTGACAAGTAGCAGAAATGGCCTCCAGATTGCAGTTCTCCGGCAAAGTAAATTTGCGCATGAATTTGCCAACCCTGCGCTCCATCCGAATGTACTTGGCCTCCGGCTCCTCTTCCTTGTCATTTCTCTTCCGCTCTCCGCTGATTGTCAGCACATTCTCCTCCTCCACTTGAACCTTCGAATTTACAAATAGGGTAAGACAACGACTTTAAAGGCATAAATAAACAAGATAGAGAAATAGAAAGGGAGGGAAAGAGCGTGAGGAGGGTAGGAGCATTCACCTTGATGTCGGAGGATTTAAGTCCAGGCATGTCGATTACGAAGACAAAGGAGTTGGGGTATTCTTTGACGTCGACGGGAGTGGAGGCCATGGCTTTGGTGTCGCGAATGTAAGTGCGGGTCGGAGCATTGAGAAGCTTCTCCATTTCATCAGGAACGCCCAGCAGCTGCTGTACCGTGCTCAACAATGGATCCATTCCTCTCTCTCTTTATTTCCCTGCATTTGCGTGCACCCATCCAAATCATATAAAAAATGAATGAGATCATATAAAAAAACAGCGGCATTAGCGAGGATGCATTACTTACCACGTCTATGAATTGCAGGCGAAAAAATGTGTAAAAGGAGGCCTTCTTAACACCAACAATTGGCAACTGCAAACGACGATGCGAATATGGAAGATGAGAAGAGAGGAGAGGGGAGGGTACTTACATAGCCTCCCTCACGGGTCGCTTGGTAGGGCCAGGTGGAAGAGCCCAGGCTTCCCTGGCACCTTCTCGACGCTTCTTCTTCTTGAAAGAATCTTCCAAAAAAACAAAAATAATGGGCGTGGCAAATTAAGGGTATCATTTTAATAAAAAGGACACAAGCCATCCCTTGCAGGGTGCGTTTTTATTTCGTGTTCAACGAGCATTTGCCTTTAGAGAATTTGTAGGAGATAGGCTAGGCTAGGCTAGGCTGCATACAAAATTAATGGGACGAAGCACTCACGAGGAGCCAAACAAAACTTTTTCCATGGTGGTGAAGGCGAAAGGCATTCCACGATACATAGTCTTTTGCTTTCTTTATTTATTCACTCCCCTTTTAAACTAAGTTTTTCATTAAAGTTTGTGTCAGACATACCAACGGTATGTCCTAGCATTTAATGTTGTGATTTAAAATTTTAATTCGAAGAAGGGAGGTCCTTGTTATACTTCAAAAATGTTATTTGTTTATCTTAATATTAAAAAACTAATTTTTTTTTTAAATAATAATAATAAATTTTTAGTAAATTTTCGATGTGTCTCGTACGGTTAGAAATTACATTTATATTTTATTTATTTAACTAATTAATGTTATGAAATCATATTTAACAAATAAGTTGTTTGTTTGCAATTTATTATTATTATTGATGGTATGATTTTTTTTAATAAGTTATATGGGTTGTTATGAATATTTTTTAATAAGTTATATGGAATTGAGACACGCTCCATCTGTATTATATAATCATCATACAAGGTATTATAAAAAAACTCGGGATATTATCTATAGATGGTTTGGCAAAATTCTAACTTGGTCTCTCCTTGAAATGTAATGTTAAGAAATTTAACTGGTTGAGCTAATACCACTTGATGTTCTTGTTTTTTTTTCTGCAAGTAATATTTCTTATACACATCCCCGTGGGGGATTGATAATACCACTTCATTATTGTTATGATTTAATAATATGTTTTTTAAACAAATATAAGGCTGAGTCAAATAAAATTATATTATTATTTTATTTAATAAATTTTAAAAATAATATTTTAATATAAAAATTTGTAGTAAATTTTGATGTAGTATTTATATAAATAATAATACTAATAAAAATATTATTATTTAATTTATAATTTAGTAATTAACAAGTAAAAGAAAGTATGCCAAAGAATTATATTTTTTGTCACAATTCCAACCAATTTAATGATTTAATGAATTTTAAGGTATGATATCTTAATCCAACAATTTTTTTATAAGTTTTAATGTGAGCACATTTAATAAGTGATGAAAAGTAAGAAAAATATACAAAGGAACTTTCATAAAACATGTGTAAACTCATTGAAAAAATATATAAAGAGACTTTGTTTTAAATAAATTTACAATTTTTAGTTGTTACATTGTCTTTTATAAACAGGAAGAAGTTGATATGGATATCTTTATTGGTTATAGTTATGTACATAGAATAATCTAAAAATATTGTCTTAAGTCTTCTAGGTCCAAATATAGATGGTCAAAATTATATGGGGATGATACTAATATGTGTTAGAAACACGGAGAAAATAATCTAATAAAAATTGTGAGAATATCAAGTTTGTCATGAAAATGGAATAAATAGTTATTTTCCTTTTCTTGATGTGTCTATTATAGAATAAAAATAGATTGAACATTGGAAGAAGGGTATATAGAAAGAGTACTCATATGAAGAGGTGCATAGATGCAAACTCACATCACCATCAACAATACAAGCAAGGATTCTTAAACACTTTGGAAGGTAGATTTATTAGGATTACAACTCATGAGCATTTGGATGAGGAAATGAAATTTACAAGTGATCTTCACACTTATGAAGGACAAATATCAAGAACATAAGATAATCCAAGGAAAACATACATGAAAGGAAGATGAAAGAGAAATCCTCCCATAGTGTTAAAAGTAAAAAATTAAACCTGATATAGTGAAAATAATGAAACAACATATAAAATTAGGTGCAATAACAACTCTAAAATTTTCCATATCAATCCTCTTCATAATTACAACTAGGCTTTGACTTCTCAGATGATGTCTTTGGATGAATACACTAAACTATTGAAGCTCCAACAATTATATAGCATTTCTATAGTCTTAATAGTAAATTACTTAGAACCTAAGTGGTGATGTTTTATAAATACAAATTGTTCAATCCTATAGCACAATTATTTTTTTATTTTTTTTATTTGACAAACCCTTACAATCGACGCTTAGGGTTGAGCATTCCCATCCCATCCATGATCCCTTGTAAGGTCGACAACTAAACTTATCAATAGAGTATTAACACACAACCCCACACACACATCATAGTTTGAACCTTGGACCTACCAAAGAAGAGCCAAATCCCAAACCATTGCGCAAGCCCCAAGACTATTTATATTTCTCTTTTAACAATAGTTTATATTTTTTACAAATAAACATACAAAATATCACATCATCTCATTTTATTATCATTTTACATATTATTATATACAAATAAAACACTACATCACACTTTAAGAAAGTTGGAATTACTTCATGTGTCCTCCCTTACAATACTACAAGAATGTTTTAGTGAATATATGTTGTTTTTTCTTATGTTTTACAACATTTTATCATGATCATTCCATATTCAATAAGATATCCAAAAAACAATGATGGAATTCAATATGTTCACAACGAGCATGATGAACTAGATTTATTGTTTTTTTTCCTCGAAAAAAGTTGTAATTTTATATTAAGTAAATATGAAATTACATTCTTCGTATGAAACTATATAGTTAACAATAAATATAAGGGTGCGAACTATATTTATTGTTAATTGAAGTATATTTTGGTTATCATAAAATGTAAGTGTGTATAATAGAAAATGCACCAAAATAAATTTTCAAAAGCAAAGGTATGTACCTTCTAGTCCTTTCCTTGTTAATGGATGCCTTAGTAAGATGGTGGCATAACCTTGAAGTTCATAATTCTTAGATACATTTAGGTTCCTATCCCTTACAGTGAACATGGATTACGATCACCACTAGCTCATCTAGTAGGTCCCTATGATCATTAGAGTGTTTAGGATAGACCCAATTATATTAAAAACTTGTCAGGGAGGTCATACCTAGTCAAATGACCCAATTAGAGTGTCAAGGAGGTCATACTTACTACTTCAGCAAAAGGGAGATCCCATAGAAGCACCTTGAAAAAATTAATAACACAATCACCCCAAAGCCACAACAACAAGAAATGGAAGCAACAACTTTCTATTTGAGGCTCTGGAAGCCTCCATCATTAATTTCCCAGATCTAGAGACCTCAAATCTGCCTACTACACTTGTAGAAGGATTTCAACTACAAAAAAAAAACATGTTGACCTTATACATGATATTTTAGAGGGAAAGAGCCCTCATCCTGACCTATAAATAGACCTATAATTCCATTGTAAAGGTATTAGGAGCTACTTTTTTGTACCTCAAAGCTAGCCTTTTAATCTCTTCATTTTACTCCTTGATTGTATGAGTGGGGCTCAAACCTTAAGCTACCATCTAAGGAGCACTAAGCCTCTTCAGGTTACGTGTCTTGTAATTATTTCAACACATGAATGCAAGTTGTGATTATTTCGTTTGGTCCTACTTCTTTAGTGTGTTTTCAATTCTAGAATATGTATGATGAAGTGTATTCAAATCCTAGCTATTTATCTACTAATATAATTAAAGTTTATCATCATAAAAGTTATGGCTCTCATCTTACTAATCCAAGGTATACCTAATAACATGTTACATTTGGTCTACAAATCAAACACCATAAAATTAACTCTTACTTATTTAAGCCCAGTTGAAATTGACAACCAAATGCAGCCCATAGGATCTTATTGTTTACCGTTATAAGCATAACAACGACTTTTGGTAGAGACAACATTTTCTCTAGGGATATTTAGTTATCTATCAAGGGTAATAACACATGTACCACTCCATCAACCAAATCCCTACATACTATCATATTATTATAAAACAATATTATCTTCAATAACAGATCATCAACCTTTGTCAAATAGTTAACAACAATCACATTTTTCAAAGAAAAAATGATAACTAAATCAAGGTTAGTATGTGCATCAATGCAAATATTTTCTTTGTGTGATTAAATATATTCCACTTCATAAGACCCTAGTATAATGGGCATAATGTTAGAACCCTTGGGCTGGGCAATTCCATCTCATCTAGTAAATCTCTGAAGTGTTGTTGTTGATAGGGAGATGTCCTAAATAGCTCTAAATATGGGATCTTGCAAGGGTTTTTACACAAATCTTTAACAATTTCCCACACTTTAGTTTTGCCCATGATTGTTTTAAGTAATGATTCCTTTGGTTGGGTGAGATCATCACATTTTTTTATCATGGGTATCAAGATCACCGCTTTAAGTGGCAATCACAGTCTTCTAACATTTTCAAAAGTGACAAGTTCTATGGACTAGGTTGAAGCATTCTCAAGAATATTTTCTACATTTTTTTATATTTCTATGTTTGTCGTAGGTTCCAAGATGGTAAAAGGAGAGTTTGGAATTTTATCAATTATAGTGGGATTAACCATCACTTGGATAGGTTCTTTCCTTATCTTTTTTTTTTCCTGTTTGGAAGGTTATTTCTTTTTGTATTGAGGTGTACTCTTAGTAATAGCATCAAATTGTTGTTCCAAGGATGCAATGGTTTCTCTTTACACTTCTAAAATTTTGACATAATAAGTCATATTTAGTTGACTATAAATGTATTCTCCATTTAAGCTAGGTTGGACAAAGTCTTGTTTAACTTGAGGGACATGTTGAGAAGTGATAGCTCTAGGGTTGAGGTTTTGGGGTTATTTACCATTCTAATTTTTATTATTCTAATCCCCTCCTTACTTGCCATTATTAGAACTATATCTTTGATTTTGATAATTTTGGTGGTCATCTTAATTAAACCCTTGACCTTGATTTTGATTTACTCCATATTGTTGATTAGAAGCTTGTTGTTCATAGTTGGGAATAGGATACTATAGATTCCTAACCTATTATTGTGAGGGTGATTATGCTTTCTTTAGAGGCTCTATTTCTTTTCATGAAATAAATTGATCCTATCGTTATTGACTTGATCAATGTTAAAGTTAAGACCAAAAGTTTAATTAAGGAAGAATCTACACAATTATATACAAGTAGAATTACCATGGCCATAAGTTCCATGCCAAAAGCATAATTTGTTAGGATCACACCATACAAGTGCTTTAAACCTAGCATTATAATGATAATTTTAGGCTTAGATGGCAGATATATTTTGAGAATATCTACATAGGTCCATTGAGTAAAGAACTTATGTGCCTCCATATTATCCAATGTCCTACCCCATGTGTTGGTGGAGGACCCTCCTTAATACCCAGTCAACTTTACACATATAAAGAAAAAAACACATGGTTCTTTTAGAGATGATGACCATAGGATGAAACATGTAATCTTGTAGACTAAAACCCTACGTGGTCACCTTCTAACTAGCATGTTATGTTGTTGCATGGGATGAAAAAATGGTGACCACTGCTTGGAGTTAGATCACCTTATTCTCCATTGTAAAAAAGGAAAACATGTTTGGTCATAGTAACAAGGGATGAATTCAAACCTATGTCATGTCTTGTAAAAATCCTACACCATATCATGTAGCTAACAACCCAGCCATACCTAATGCAATAGAAGCTCAAACCCTCCTTAAAGAAAGCTCATGCTAAAGATCGAAAATAGTGTTCAACAATATGACATCAATGAGACAAGGACTTTCATATTTCAGTCCATGAGCTTTCACACCATGCATGCTAAGCCAAAAAGTCATGGATCTCATCTAGTTAGAATTGGGTAAGACATTAAATAAGAAAAATAAAGCACTTCTCAGCTCCAAAAAATAATGTGCTCCCAAAAAGGAATATCACTCGCAATACTTCAACCTTTGATGTCTCACACAAAAGAGCTTTAGCCATAATATGTTGACAAAGATACCCAAGTCTTGGGTGGATAGATCCATGGGAGAAGCTTCTTGGAGATAATTCATCCTTACCCTCCAAAAGAAAACAACTCATCCTTACTTCATGGAAGATATTGGAGTCAAAATTTTAGACATCCATTCACTAACCAATATAGCTCAACTATCGTCCAAACTGAGAGGAGAAACATGTATTGATAAACAGGATCCTCGACCACAAATAAAAAAGGACACTCCGGTCCCACCATGCAATAGGTGTGAACGAAGCGCATATGAACTGAAGGAATGGAAGAAATAAAAGAAACTAGCATTAAAATTTTGAAAATTTAAATTTTCCCTCTAAATTTATGAAGAAAGAGATTTTTTCTTCTACTCTTTTTACCACCCAAAAACACCTTATAAATTAAAAAATATTTTATTATTATTATTATTAAAAAAAGAGAAGGATGTTTTCAAAAAAAAATCTTTAGTATGATATTCACCATAAGTCTTATGCAAAAGAATGGATAGGAGAAAAATAAAAGATTAATAAATGGAAAAATATATGGATTTCCTTATATACCCAAACAATAGATCACATTGATACAATGGATGAGGTTATTGAGAGGTGTTTATAGCAAATCATTGAAAATAATACTTACATGACCCAAACTAACATAACATAAGGCTTTGAGTTATTTACAATTTACTAAGTCCTTGTCTATTATATATTAATAATTAAAGGGGTTTAGTCAAGTTTAACCATAATAATGGTTTAACCAATGTCACTAAAGCTAGACACATCAAATCATTGCATAATAAAGGCTTTTATACTTACTTGATGATTATATCACATACTGTTAGCTTTATTTTCTTTTAGTCTTTTTGTAGTTTTTGGAACTGGTTGCGCTTAGGTTTATTGAAGTTCTTTTTCTCTTTCCGTTTGGTTTGAGATGTTGTTTTAGTTGTTCCATTTTTTGTTTCTTCTTGAGTTAATTTTGTTGATTTACCCGATTTCACTTTTATACTTTGTAAAAGGTTCAGGGTCCCTTTCAAAACCCTTTACCATCAATAAAAAACATACTATTAACTTTGACAAATAAAAATAAATTACCTGTATTTTATTATTTTTAAGGGTTATGGTGTTTGCATGTATTTTCCCACCTGACATGTCAAGGAATTAAAATACTTTTCATTCGCAAACTAGTGGTTTCGTTAGCTTATTTCTTTGTAATTCAATTTGTTTTAATTCTTAATGGATGTTTGTTTTGAGCTGGGCACAAATTGGCTCCAATTCTGAATGAGGACAAAATTTTTATCTCTGAAACGAATCCATCTACGAATAAGAGACCTAATAAGAAATTCATACAGATTGAACTTTCTTGGGAATGGAGCCTCCTTGAGAGGATGGTTTTTAGTTGTATTTTACATTCTATAAATATTTATAACCAAACTTGATTACCAAAAATATAAAATATGGTATACAATTTTATTTTTATTGAATTTAAACTTTAAACCAAATCAAATTTAATACTTAGAGGATGTTGTTTAATATGTATTTATTCAATCAAACTTTAATCTATTTTAATTGGATTTGAAATTATTATTATTATTTTTAATAGAATTCCAAACTTTTACCATTAGGCCCAAGTCTACTCCAATTGGATTTGAACCTTAAACTTCTTATTTAGAATTTCAAAGTTTTAAACTTTTTATTTAGAATTCCAAAGTTTTACCATTAGACCCATTTAAAATTATATTAATGTTTACAAGGCTAAAGGTCATACGGGACAAACCTCATGGAAGATGTATGTCTACAAGGCTATAGGTGATAAAGGGATGGATGAACCTCATAAAAGATGTTGTATGTTGTTCTTATATATATATATATATATATATATATATATATATATATATTCTTTAATTATTGAAACATTATTAACAATCCTATCCCATAATATTTGAACTTAAACTTTTTAATAATAAAAAGGTTGTAATTGATTTTATAAGGCCACATATGATAATCGTGAAGACTTTGAAACACTAAATAGAGTTTCAATGTTTAAATCCAGTTGAATAATAAACAACATCCTCTAGGAGGGTTATCTTATATAATCTATAAGCATGCAAACTCTAAAAACTACTTTACCTTTGAGTAAATACCAAACATATTCAAGTAAGTTAGCTAAAGAGTAAGGGTTACCCAAAATAAAAATATATGTTAAATAGATAAATATATAAAGAATATATGATTATAGCCTCTTTAAGGGTTACCCAAAATAAAAATATATGTTAAATAGATAAATATATAAAGAATATATGATTATAGCCTAGTTGGAATAAAATGCTCTACATTATTAATAATAGTATTTAGTCTAATATGTTTACAAAGACACAAGGAGGATATTTTGTCTTGTTATGCTTTCAATAGTGGATTTAAGGCAAATAATGTAGTTGAAGCTTGGGCGGCTTTGGAAGAGTTAAAAATATGCAAACGAATGAAATGGAACAAAGTATGGATGGAAGGTGATCCACTCATAGTAATAAATACAATTTGAGAAAAGCAAAGGCTCCATGGAACATACAAGAGATAATTGTGGAAATTCAAGACCTTGCTATGGAGTTTGAAAAAATTAGGTTTACACGTACATTAAGGGAAGGAAACAAATGTGCAGATAGGCTAACCATTAGAAGGGTTTTAATTGAGGATCGCGGAGTTAAATTCTCTTTTCCTTGGTTAGAGGAAGTAGTAAGTTTATTTGAAGCTGACAAGAAATCTAGCCAATAGAAGAGTTTTAATTGAGGATCGCAAAGTTAAATTCTCTTTTCCTTGGTTAGAGGAAGTAATAAGTTTATTTGAAGCTGACAAGAAAATCTTGACTACCTGAATCAAATAATGAATAAGATTTATTTTAATGTTTTCCATTGATAATATCTAATTTATTTTATAATATTAATGTGCTTTCATATTTTATTTTTTATTACAATTTTTGTGGTTGCACTTGTCCTTCAAGAAGGAAACTAGCAATCCAGATCTTGTAAAGCAGATTATAATAATATGTTGTTTTGAAAATATTACTTTACTAAGATGCAATGCATAGATAGTAGA
Source organism: Wollemia nobilis (assembly GCA_028583015.1). NCBI lineage: Eukaryota > Viridiplantae > Streptophyta > Pinopsida > Araucariales > Araucariaceae > Wollemia > Wollemia nobilis. Next base: position 22,587,925 of record JAQPPZ010000521.1, read on the forward strand.
GATGAAGTTTTGATCATATGAAGGTTGTTGTAGGAAAATGTAAAGAAGGATGTTGAACTTTAGAATATTTGTATTCATACAAAAAAATTAAAAATTTCCAAAAATAAAAATCAATAATTCAGACATTTTTATATATAATGATGCAGGTTTCTAAGATTTGAATCTATTTATACTCTCATGCTCTAAAGAAGAGATTTGTGATTTGTCAAAGGTGGAAGACCCAAGTATAACCCCTTGTTCTCCAACAATATATATATACATACAAAGAACATTTAACTGTAAGAGTTTGTGTATTGTTAATGATTGGAAATGCAATAAATTTCGAGATTAAAGAGCAATTGATGAATATTATGTATAACACAATTCAACCTTTGATTATATTATTTTGATTTGGAAGTTTTTCTTATTTGAAGTTTCTTTTTATTATTAATGGTGAAAAAGCAGGGTTTTGAAAGGTCTCATAACCTTTTACATTAGAGAAGGTAGAGAAAGAGAAGGTCAATTAAGCATAGGCCAGCCTCCAAGGCCAAAAGAACATAAATTAAACCCAATAGCCACCCAAGAGCATAGACCAGCCCACCGCCCAATAGGGCATAAAGGAGAATTTTTTATTCAACTTTCTTTTAGAAGTACCAACAATCCTGCTCTATTTTTGCATAAGAATGGAAGGGCAGCAAATACATCAAGATGCAGATAACAAAACCCCAATCCCAGAGAACAAGGGTGAGGGCAATACACCAAGCATATTCCTTGAGAATGGAAACCACCAAGGAGCAAAAGGACCAGCCCCCCAAAAAATGCCCCTTAGAGAGAGGATCACTACAACACAAAGGAGACCTCATCCAAGCAGAAAGACAATAAAAAGGCCTACTAGATAGGTAGACCCAATGCTTCCAAAGCAACAATTGTCATTAATCACAAAGGGAAATTGTCTTCCAAAATTTTGAATTGGCCACTATCCACCCCCAAATTGGCCATAACATCAGCAACCTGGTTATCTTCCCTATAAATATGCTCAATTTTAACTTCTAACATACCTTCCAGAATCTTCGAGGTGTCCTTAATAATATTTAGGATGAAACAATTGTCAGTATTCCAGCTTGCAAATCTTGAATGATGTTCAAGGAGTCACCTTGTACAAGAAGTCTTCTGAAGCCCCTCTCAAAAACCTAATGAACACCCAAGAAAAGCACCTTAGCTTCAGCTAGGTGGTTGGTTTGAATACCATAATATTTGACATAAGCCCAAATGACCTCACCATTATCATTTCTGACAACACCCCCTCCACTAGCCCTCCCGGGGTTACCTTTGGCAGTCCCATCAAAGCTCAAGATGACCCACCCTTTAGCTAGTTTATGTTATCTAGTAGTCAATCTTTTTTTAACAGTGGATATAGAAGCAGAAGACCATAGATTCAATTTCCAACTAATAGCAGCCCCTTTCTCCATAGCTTTCTCCCTACCATTTCCAGCAACAACGACAACCAAGTTATTCTCAATAGCAACTTTAATCCTTCTAAAGACGAAGGATTCATCCCTAGCAATATCCTTGAAAGTTCTTTTGTTCCTCTCCCACCATATACCCCATAAAAAAATGAGTAAGAACCATGTCCAACACCCTAGTGAGGTTGTGACTGGTGAAAGGGGATTTCTACTAAGTGAAAAGTTCCTTGAAAGTTCAAGGCAACGTCCACTTGACAAATAAGAATACAGTAAAGCATTGAGCACATTATTTGAGAAATCACAGTGGATGAAAAGATGATCCACAAATTCAGCATCCTTAGAACACAAGAGACAAATATTAGAAAGATGGAAGCCTTTCTTACATAAATTATCAACAATCAAAATTTTGTTTTGGAAACACAGCCACAAAAAAAATGCCATATTGGGGATTAAATGAGGATACCAAACCCTTTCCATTGGAAAAGATCCTCCCCTAGACAATGTTGGGCCTCATATGCAATCTTGACAGAAAAAAAAGGTCTTTAGGAGAATGAGTCCATAGAAGTAATTCCCTATCATTCTGTTGAGGAAGAAAGTATTGTTGCAACATGCTCAAATTTGTCAAACTCTGAAGGATACAAATATCAGCTATACATAAAGTTAGATGCTTCCAAATCCTCTTGCCATTAGTGATGATTATATAATCAATTTCTTTTTCTCCATATCTCAGTGACAAAGGAGCCTTCAACTCATAAAACTCAGGACTAAAAAAGGGAGGTTAAGAAAGAATCCAAGTATCTTATTTGAAGAACACATCCTTGCCATTCCCAATCTACCACCGCATCCCCTCCGTGACCAAACTTCTGACCCCCAACAAACCATTCCAAATCATAGAGCCCCTAGGAGGAGAAGCACTTCTAAAAAAGGAATGTGATTTTCTAGATACTTACCTCTCATAATATCTTTCCACATTTAATCCTCTTCAACACATAATCTCCAAGTGTTTTTGCAATCAACGCCTTATTAAACAACAACAATTTATAATCCCTTATTTGATAAATAAATATTTTTTATTAATGGAACAAATAAAGATTAATGGTATTAGTTCAATTGGCTAAAATCTTTAGTTTTTAAGCAATTTTAAGATTTAAATCTTATCAAGCATTACGCAGTAAAATTCTTATAACACCGATATATATAATCATAACATAATATGATAAAATCTTTTCAATCCCATATAACCAATTTTTAAAAAATACTCCAGAACATTTATTAATCAAATAATAATTAAACTTTAACAAATAAAAAATTAGCCTATCATCTTAGTTATTTCTTATCGACCATACTCTCAATAGATGGTCATTGAGCTTGGCATCTCATGCTTGTGGTTGTATATGCACCCTCAAAGCTCTATGCTTGGGGTTCTCATGCTTTTGTGCTGACTCATTGGTCACTTGTTAAAGCCCAAGAGGGGAATGGATTTTTTATGCATAAGATGTGAAAGGATGAATAAAAAAACAATGAAGAGTTTAGTCACTATAATTTAAAAAATATTAATAAAATCAGATGCTTTATGAAAATCAAGTGACTCAAGCCATTGAAAATGTCATTTTAACACGGTCAAACACAGCGGGAAAGTAAGTCCCATATATAAGAAAAAAACACTTTTTGATAGTGAAGTCCTAGGAAGTTACGAACAAAATCTAACTTCGGACAATTTTAGATTATTAACGAAAACCTGAATTTTCTCCATTAAGTACTTAACGGAATTTGAATGTAGTTCATCTGTTATAGAAGAGACTTAACAATCAATGTTATGTTACTTTGGCTTGCTCATATCTGTTATGACACTAGATTTAATTAGTTTATTTTACATAATAAAAAGTAAATAAAAAATAAAAATGTAACTTTTTTTATAACTTAGTTGAAGCACCAAATCATGACCACATAAGGTAAACTTCTAAGTGACTACCGTACACACTTCCAACCATTTTAATTGCCATGATTACTTCAGTGATCTCCTAATTTTTAACTCAAAGAGGATAATGTCAAGACACAATATGACATCATAGTATTACTTAAAACTAGATATTGGTTAGTTATGATGCCAAGCTAGTGAGGATTTTTGAACGAGTGCATCTCCACCAAAGGAAAGGACATGTCACAAGTTTAACTCACGAAAGAACTAAATTTTATTAAACAATAACCAGATTACGAGGTCTTTTTTATACCTAAACCGCAGCATGGAAGTGCTTCCATATATACATGCCTATAGTCCAATGAAGGCTAAATGCCCAGACACAAAAAAAAACGATGTTTTCCTTTGCCTCTTAGAACTTTTTTTCCCCCTCCCGAACATGCTCTTTTAAATAGTATTATTGATGGTTTTGCCTCTTCGATTTTTTTTTTCACCTCCCGATCATGCCTTCTAAATAGTATTATTTATGGTTTTCCATTGATGATAAAATTTAGTTCATCGATTGCTAGATCCTCCTCATTTGGAAGTTGGAAAAAAAAAAAACATATTTGAGAGAATTTTGATATCTTTTTTTATAGTCACAGTTACAATCATCTCTGCAAAGAAACAATTCTGTGAATAATCGGCATCAGCATCGCAAGCAATCATCTCACCCTCAGTTATCCATAACTTGCATGGAATTTCCTAACGACACAAGAAGTTCAAAACTGCTATGATTCTCTCAGAGAAGTGGAGCTCACAACATCATAATTCTATCTTGAGATTTTTTCCTTTGGTACAATTGACATTAAAATCACTGTTCCAATCCTCAACTAGGATTTCTTTCCTCGATGTGTTGTTATAATAATTTCCAAAAAAGACGGGAAGTGGAAAAGAAAATACATAAATAAATAAATAAATACCTTGACTCTTGATATGACCACCATGAATCTAACATTATATGTTAAATAGACTATTTTTCGTAGCCAATGATAAAAAATTGTTTCCTTCTTATAGTAAACTGGGATTTTCCTACCTGATTCCAGAAAACAAGGTTATATTTCGTGGCATCTAAGATCATCAAACACCCTAATGTAAAAACATAGAACAAAAATGCAAACAAAGAACTATGACTTTGCCCAGATACGCCAAAATACGCTTTAAAGTTGGCAGTCTAATTATATTTTTAATATTATTGGCATTACATCAACTCCAGAAAACGTTTCAACATACTTGACAGCTTTTTCTACAAGCCCCAGGGACATCTGCAGTACCAACCATATAAATAGGATTCTTTTTGCATTCCCCAAGGGCAGCCCAATGAGCACAAAGCTCATTTTCATCAACGCATTCCCCAGTTTTCCTTTTAGGAAATTCAAATGCCCTTACATGTATCCATTTTGTTGCAGACCACTTTTCTCCCTCAATAACAGGGCAACTTCCATGCAGACTAGTCTCGTCAGTTGTGGCATCCGGGTGAAGACTAAAGAACAGCAGGGCATCTCCTTTGTTGGGCTTCACTGCATATAACAAAGACATTAAATATCAGATTCTTCCCCAGTTCAAAAATGTCGTTAAATAACACATACAGGTAAACTCAAAACTTTCAACAACACTACCTGAATATCCTTGCTTAGCGCAATCAGACCAAGAATCATCTTTTGGTTGACTGATCCTTGCCTGCCAATCAATTGATGTATCAGCAATTCTTGAATAATTGCGTAACCACTCAAGTCCATTTTTTAGTAAAAATAAAATAAAATTCTTAAAATCATGAAAAACATCAAGAATTTGGCGTAAAGCTACTAACCTCTGCATTAGGAAAGACAGTCTCACCCCCCTTCACAACATCAGATAAATACATCAACACTGTGGCTATTCTATGACCACCCATGGCTTGATTGATCTTATCATGAAAAAAGTCAAAATGAGGTTCATATTTCTGTCCATGCTCGTAATGCAAAATCTGCATTGCCTCGCCGTTTTCTAGAAGACAACATATGCAATAGAAATAAGTTCAACATATGACAAGAAACTTCCAAGATTTATAAAAATCTCATTTCAACGTAATCTCAATAAATAAGAGTAATAGATTAATAAACAATAGCATAAATAATATTATGCATATAAAAGATCTTCACCTTTGGGAAGAAAGGACCAAGCTGCTATCCTGTCTTCAATCCTTGAAACAATTTCGTCCTAAGCAGATACAAGCAAACTTCATAAACATTTTAAAAAACAGATCTGCTAGGAGTAGCACAATTTTAGAAATATATTTATCCTAAAGCTCTAGAAAATATGATATGTTACCGTAGGCTTTTAATAGCTTATCCATATTCATAAACAAATATGTTGTTTTATCTCTTTCACTCTTCTCTTTTAATATTTCTCTGCTCTTGTTGCCTTTTAGAATGAAATTTAAAATCCACTTCACATCTAAACAATTCCACCTTATAAATTTCAGAAATTTAAGTATAGGCTCCAAGGAATTAAAGATCTTCTTCATGGTTGGAACTGACTACACAAACATATGAAGTTCTGAAACTTGGGTTATGCTAAGTCAAAGTTGATGCTTCATAGTCAATACTCTCAGATTTTCATTTAAACTCAGAAAAACCCAACTAAATTCAGGAAAAACAATACTCTATATTCGTCATTATTTTCCTCCTATATATACCCATAATTTAAACCAAAATCCAAACTCTGCCTTTCTGTGAGCTACAGAAGGACAGCAATTAGAACAAAACAAAGGCAACGACACAAACCTAAATCCTAAATCCTAACATATTGCATGGTCACCTGGCCTTTACTCAAGAACATTCCTGAGCTTGTTCGGATTTCACTCATTACACTTTTCCCAGAATCATTGTCTGCAACCATAGATTTCTCTAACTTGCCTCTTGCCTGCAATCAGAAAACACACAATAAGCGAAATGAAATTGAGAGACAACCTGTTAAAGGTTTACACACCAGATAACTTAGAAGAATTCACTTGCCAATTCCATGAGATGATCACATTCTTCATCAGTGAGGAAATTCTTGTACAAAAATGCCCTGCCTCAGCCACAAAGAAAAATCCATAATCGAACATCAATGCATAAAACAAACTGAATGTGCAAAATCTAGTGTACAATCAGGAAAGCATATGCATATGGTCAATAAAATGGACTTTTATCCTAGGTGCCTTGTATCCTATTTAATGTGATATCGCTTCAGTCACAAACCTGGGATTCCAAGAAAGCTGAGTTACTCGGGTTGGATCAAAGCCAGAATGATGACCGACATTTAATATGTTAAATTTGGACGCATCCTTCTTAGTTCTCAACGGCATTCTGTACCTGCATAACAGAGACCATGCTCATGAAACATGGAAATATTTGAATTCGAAAGTGAAGCTGTCCTCTACAAATGCAACATATATGCAATCCTTCTACTATTTGTTAAACTCGTTGCTGGAAAAATATGAAGGCTTCAGTTTTTTGAAAATCTTATTCAAAGATACGATGCTTCCCATAAAATGATAATTCCTCACCTATTGTTTTCAAAACCATCTATCCGTCTTTCCAGATTTATGTGCATAAATTATGAAATCCTTACCAAAATTGAAAAATAAATGTAAAATCTTGCGCTTCACCAATATTAAAATACTTTTGTGATCCGCCAATACTTGTAAGTTCCTAATTTTATGTGGCCGAAAACTTTTCATAACATATAAGACCAAAACCCCTTCGTGCATGCACATCTGAATAACATAGCATCATCTAAAAACAATTGCAAGCACAATCAGAAACCGAAAGATGGGACGGAGAAGAACAAGCATGTCCCAGGTGGCCCCCTACCGACTGGAAAGTTCAGACCTTCCAGTCGAAAAAATCCACAAACCTCAGACTTCTCAATTAAACAAACCCTAATACCAACTTAAAAAAAGACGCCCCACTCAAATAAGCAGTGCGCTCGATTAGAAGTAAAAACGGCAGAGTTCATACAAATCACACCTCAATTCCCTTATCCATATTTAAATCTGAAATCCACACTTTAAACTCGCAACAAAAATCAGGAAAACAGAAATAAAATAAATACATTCGTAATGTCACAAAAGCAATCCCCGATCCAATCTCACTCCCAAGGTTTCTAATCAAAATATATGGGAAAACATTTTTATCACAATAATAATAATGATAATAATGAAGTGTGTAAAACCCTCGAAGGTGTAATTTACAAATGACCACACTAATTAACAGAAATAAAGCAAAACTAAAAAATCTCAAAAACTCACGTTTCGCCGAGCCAGCCAGGGAATTCCATTGCGGACTCTGCAAATTGTCCATGCAATGCCAATGCCAATGCCAACGCCAACGCCTTCACACTCCGAAACCAAATCAGCTTAAGCGGCAACATGGTCTTTCGCATTTGATCCTCCGCTTGAAAATCAAAGTTGTTTATATGGCTACACTTACAATTAGGTGCTTCGCAAACCCTTGCGTTACTGCAAATCCTGAGAACCCTTGCACTCCTATGCAATTCAAAGTCTACAGATCTACTAAATTAAAAAATATATTTTGACGAAAGACTAAGACAAAATCTGGGAATAAGATAGGTGGAATTGATGCTAGTTTTTCCTCAGGTAAAAACTGCAAGTCGGAAATACCACGGCGACCAACGTTTTTGAGGGACACGTGTTTTCTTTCGGGGGTGGAGGAATCAATTGCGTGATCGCTGACTTAAAAACCCTATCCTTTACTGTGTGCCTACGGATCAGTAGCACTAGGACTAGGTATGTCTTGGTTAGAGTTTGGTAACCCGTTGCAAAGATTAGAGTTAAGCGAAGGCAGAGGAATTGTCTTTGGCCACCAACTTTCAAGAGTGTCTTGGCTTCTTCCATTAAAATTACTTAAAAACAAAACCAAAAAAATGGTTAAAAGATAATTTTTTGGGGTTAGATGTACGAATTTTATATATTGAATAAAAACAATTATCCATGCTTTTAAAGGTTAGTGGATTGGTAAGTGTATGTTTAGTTAAGCATTTATTTAGAAGATATCTAGGGTTAGGTGGATTGGTAAGTGTATGTTTAGTTAAGCATTTATTTAGAAGAGATCTAAGGTTAGGTGGATTGGTAAGTGTATGTCTGGCAAGACACTTATCTAGAAGAGACCTAGGTTCAAACCTTGGACGCATGTTTGTTGTAAAGGTAGTAGTCTGCTTCAAATCCTATGAGTGCACGCCGCGAAACCAATGATGATGGTATGAATCCTAAATGCTCAGTGGTCTTCTTCACGTTGGGTTATAAAATAATGAGGTGTTATAAGGTGGTCTTCTTCACGTTGGGTTATAAAATAATGAGAAGGTATAGGGTGGTCTTCTTCACGTTAGGTTATAAAATAATGAGGTGGTATACTTTAGGTTATAAAATAACAAGGTGGTATAGGGTGGTCTTATTTAGGTTAGATTATAAAATAAAGAGGTGGTATAGGCTTCTTGGACGCAGAACCTACGATTGAGTTATAAAATAATAAGGTGGTATAAGGTGGTCTTCTTCACGTTGGGTTATAGGTGGTATAGGCTTGTTGGACGCAGGCCCATGTGATTTAAACCCTGCTCTTGGCAATCACTAAAAACAAAGTGGTTGTAACCAACTCTTTTATGTATAAAAAAACAAAAAACAATCATTTAGAGACATTCGTTATTGGATACATTATGGTTTTGAAAAACAAAAATCTAGTTTACATGGAAAAATCAAAGTTGACTAGTTTTTTTTTTTTTGCTATTAAAATAGTTGATAAATTATCCCGGGGACAGCGCAATAGTTTGGGGTTTGGTTCTTCTTCGAGAGGTCCGATGTTCAAACTACAACGTATGTGTGGGGTTGTGTGTTACTCCCCAATTGAAAAATGTAGCTCTCGATCTTACGAGAGGTCTTGGTTGAGAGGGGACTGCTCAACCCTATGCGTCGGTTGTAGAGGTTTATCACACTACCCTAATCCACAAAAAAATGGTTGATAAATTCTTTTAAATAAGACTTTGGGAATAGATGGCATCAACTTTATCAATCATTGAATGGTTGTTAGTAGGCGATTTTAATATGGTTGAAAGATTTGTGGATTGGATTTGGCAATGAACCCTTCAATAGAGAGGGTACACTAATTAGTTGTTTTGCCACAATTCCCTTAGAGTGTTTGAACCTTTGTTCGAGCAACATCTCTATAATACTACTAAATGGTTCTATAGTGAATTTTCACTACATGCAAAACCTAGAGATAGGTTTTCACCCAAACCAAAATGTTGCAAAGAAGCCAATGTAAAAGGAGTCCAACACCAGAATAACCAGATCCTAGGAGGAAGTCTTGGTTCAAAAGTCGTTGTTGAAATTTGGTAACCAGATCCCCAAAAGTTAAGAGGTAACAAAAGAAGGTAAAATTGAAGGGTTAACAGTGTCTCAAGAGCTACATCGTGCATAAGGTTTTGGTTACTGGGAACCTAAACAATGGTTGGCCAAGGCAAGCATTAGCAAGATCTAGTGGGGGGTCCAACATGGCAGTGACCCATAAAGTAGCCATATGTGGACATGGGGCCTACACTATTAGAACTAGCCTCAGGGTTGGTGAAGAAGCTTCGTTAGTAAGCAAGGACCATTTTTATAAGCGCCACCTAAGCTCAAGTTTCCAAAAGGAGGAAGGTTCATTAATGCCACATTGGAAGGAATTCATCCCACCTGTAGAGTATTTATGATAATTAGACCTTGGATCAGTCCTAGATCTACTAGGAAGTGAATGCAACACTATACCTCAAGCCCAAAAACCAAGGAGAATGCAAGTGTTCTTTCTCATGGCAGTTGGATGGAAGTTTGAATTTCAAATTTTTAGATAGATTTTATATAGTCAAATTTTGTACCAAAAAAAAGAGGGAAGAATTGTATTTTCATGTCTATTATTTGACCTTGCATATATTCTTTCACTCGTTTTTCTATTAATTTGGACTCGAACCTTGAGTCATTGAATGTATAGGCCTTCGAGTTTCTTTCATTTTTGGTATAGCTGTAAAGCACTTAAAAGCATATATATGAAGAGTTGTGACTACTAAACTTTCTATCCTGGTCTTCATGTGAAAGGTTGTGACTAGTGTCTATCCTTATTTTCACGAGGAGTCAATAGATAAACAATTATACTGATTTGAAATCGTGATCACTTTTACTATCATGTTTGATGCATGTGTTCATTAATCCCATTAATATTCAAAAGGAATTTGTAATTATTGGCACATCACCACTCTTAGTTTAGGCTAGTTAGTTTTATTGTTTTCCTCTTATCCTTTTTTCTTAGATAGAACCCAGTAGATTAGGCTAGATTAGAAAGCGAGTGTCAAAGATCACATCCAAACAAGGAGCCAACCTTGATAAAAACCCTAGAGGTTGTCTTTGGAGTCATATCCCATGCTCCTCGAACTTTCAAATTGTGTACTCGTGAGGCGCAAGCACGAAATGTATCTAACAACTACATAGGATAGTCATCATGCTTGGAGCATCAAACAACAGTTTTACTAGCACACCCGGTGGGATGAATCCCAATCATATATTACTCATCAAAGGTGTTTGCCGAAGATTCTAGTGAAAAACTCAGGTTATTTGCTTGCGCGAGCATATTCAACATTCACCTAGCGACTCCATTGATAGAAAATTTTGTTAAGTAGTGACCCCACTAGAGAGAGACAAACATAGTAATGAATGAACTCTAGACCCATCACAAGGTCAAACACAAGAGTAAATACACAATTCCAAGAATGGTACCAAAAATTTGTGATCCAAGGACCAAACCACCTCTAAAGAACCATCAAAAAGAGTAGAGGGGACTCATACCAAAACTGGTCAAAGTCTTAAATTTGATGATTGAAAGGCTAAAATTGTAATGGATGGCTAATAATGCACCTAAGATCCAATTACTTGAGTCATTCAATGTGGTGGAGCACTTGAAGAAGCCCATTGTCCCTATACCACTTTGGGACGTCCTCACCCTACCAAAGAGGATGAAGCAGTTGGAGGAAGCCTTAGGGAACAAATGGGTAGGCGAAAAAGAAAAATTACTTATTATTTTACAAATATTTGATCCCAATCCTAGTAGGTCAAAGCCCCTATATTATTATTTGACACTCATATATGGGGATAAATTGATCCACAACTACCTACTAGATTCAATATGAAGTAGTTCAGTGATGCCTCGGATAGTGGTTGATGAGTTAGGACTAGCTTATAAACCAATCAATCAATGGATCAAACAACTTGATGGGACTCCAATCCCAAACTTCATCCTTATAAGGGATCTCTCAATCACCCTCCATGTTTGTCCAAATGTGAGTGTTACCTAGGATATAGTAGTAATTGAGTTGCCAGCCTCGTTTGGCATCTGTCTCTCCTACGACTTCACAACCAAAATTGGAGGATATCTATCTTTGGACTGGACATATATGATTATGAGGACTCACTATGGGACCAAGGTGAAAATCCCCTTTGAACCACTTCACATACACCATGTGGAGCATGTGTTGGCACTTAAGGATGAGGTAGAACAAATGTTCCTAACAAAAGAGAGAAGGTCGAAGCCCAAGCTTTAAGAAGTTCATGCCTGGATCTCGAATGACTTGATGGATGAGTGGGTCATCGAAATATGGGATTCCAACCCATATAATAGCCTCAAGTAAACTAGGACAGGCACATACCTAATCCAAGAGGAGAAATCTTTCCTTCCTAAAATCACCAAGGTTTCATAAGATCTAACAAGGATTTGGAAGCTCCACTTTGATGAGGCCAAGCAGAGGATAAGAGCAAGAGTTGGCATCTATCTAATGTCACATGAAGGAGAAAAGACTCTATAGGCATACAAACTCCAATTTAAATGCTCAAATAATAAGAATGAATATGAGGCGCTAGTACATGGTATCCAACTAGTAGCCAAGAGGGGAATCAAGGCCCTACAAATATAAAGAGATACAAAACTCATCATCAAGCAAGGTCCTAGTACGTAGCTAATAATAGTATATTTAAATCTTTTAGACATCATATCTAAGATTTACTTGAAGCATTTGAAGTGGTCAACCTATCTATAGTTCCCAAAAATTGGAATATGGATTCCAACTAGATGGAAGTCATTGGAGCCTAATTCAACCCAGTTGAAGACCTGTTAGGCAACCACTAGTATGTCAAGGTCATTATCAGGATGACTATACTACAATGACACCTACTGGTAAGTCTTTGACAATGATGAGCACATTGTCCGATTCCTCCAACAAGATATCAAGTTCATTGAACAATTAGCACCAGACGTCCAAGAAACTTATGGGGACCAAATCATTCAACTCAAATGCAACAAACTACCCAAAGGACTAGTTACCCTCGAATCCTTGTTTGAGTTAGGTAAAACAGACGTTTTGAATGGAAGAGAGATGGTCGAAGTCCAAGCTTCAAGAAAAAGTTCATGCTTGAATTTTGAATGACTTGATGGATGAGTGGGTTGTCGAAATGTGGGATTCCAACCCATATGATACCCTCAAGTCAACTATGATAAGCACATACCTAATCCAAGAGGATAAACCTTTCCTTCCTAAAATCACCAAGGTTTCATAAGATCTAACAAGGATTTGAAAGCTCCACTTTGATGAGGCCAAGCAAAGGATAAGAGCAAGAGTTGGCATCTATCTAATGTCACTCGAAGGAGAAAAGACTCTATAGGCATACAAGCTCTAATTTAATTGCTCAAATAATATGGTTGAATATGAGGTGCTAGTACATGGTATCTAGCTAGTAGCCAATAAGGGGATCAAGGCTTTACAAATATAAAGGGATACCGAACTCATCATCAAGCAAGGTCCTAGTGCCTAGCTAAGAATAGTATGATTAAATCTTACAGGCATCATGTTTGAGATTTACTTGAAGCATTTGAAGTGGTCAACCTATCTATAGTTCCCCAAAATTAGAATATGGATGCCAACTGGATGGAAGTCATTGGAGCCTAATTCAACCCAATTAAAGATATGTTAGGCAATCACTAGTATGTCAAGGTCATTCTCAGGCTAACTATACCAAAAAATGACACCTACTGCAAGTATTTGACAATGATGAACACATTGTTTTATTCCTACAACAAGATATCAAGTTCATTTAACAATTAGCACCAAAGGTCCAAGAAGCTTATGGGAACCAAATCATTCAACTTAGAGGCAAAAAACTATCCAAAGGACTAGTCACCCTCAAATCCCTATTTGACTTGGGTAAAAAAAATATTCCTAACATAAGAGAGATGGTCAAAGTCTAAGCTTCAAGAAGAAGTTCATTCCTATATCTTGAATGACTTGATGGATGAGTGGGCCATCAAAATTTGGGATTCCAACCCATATGATACCCTCAAGTCAACCACATAGACACATACCTAATCCGAGAGGAGAAACCTTTCCTAAGTAAAATCACCAAGGTTTCATAATATCTAACAAGGATTTGGAAGCTCCACTTTGATGAGGCCAATAAAAGGATAAGAGCAAGAGCTAGCATATATCTAATGTCACCTGAAGGAGAAAAGACTCTATAGGCATACAAGCTCCAATTTAACTACTTAAATAATATGGTTGAATATGAGGTGCTAGTACATGGTTTCTAGCTAGTAGCCAAGAAGGGGATCAAGGCCTTAAAAATATAAAGGGATATTGAACTCATCATCAATCAAGGTCCTAGTGCCTAGCTAAGAATAGTCAAATTAAATCTTACATGCATCATGTTTGATATTTACTTGAAGCATTTGAAGCGGTCAACCTATCTATAGTTCCTCAAAATTAGAATATGGATGCCAATCAGATGGAAATCATTGGATCCTAATTCAACCTATTTGAAGACCCATTAGGCAACTACTAGTATGTCAAGGTCATTATCAATCTAACTATACCAAAAAATGATACCTGTTGGTAAGTCTTTGACAATGATGAGCACATTGTTCGATTCCTCCAAAAATATGTTAAGTTCATTGAAAAATTATCACTAGAGGTCCAAGAAGCTTATGGGGACCAAATCATTCAACTTAGAGGAAATAAATTGCCCAAAGGACTAGTCACCCTCAAATCCCTGTTTGACCTAGGTAGAATAGATGTTTTTAATGGAATAGAGATGGTCAAAGTCCAAGCTTCAAGAAGAATTTCATGCCTAGATCTTTAATGACTTGATGGATGAGTGGGTTGTCAAAATGTGGCATTCTAAACTATATGATACCCTCAAGTCAACTAATATAGGCACATATCTAATCCAAGAGAAGAAACCTTTCCTTCCTAAAATCACCAAGATTTCATAAGATATGACAAGGATTTGGAAGATCCACTTTGATGAGGCCAAGTAAAGGATAAGAGCAAGATCTGGCATCAATCTAATATCACCCAAAGGATAAAATACTCTATAGGCATACACGATCCAATTTAATTGCTCAACTAATGTAGTTGAATATGAGTTGTTAGTACATGATATCCAGCTAGTAGCCAAGAAGGGGATCAAGGTATTACAAATATAAAGGGATACTTTACTCATCATCAAGCAAGGTACTAGTGCCTAGCTAAGAATAGTCTTATTAAATCTTACATACATCATGTATGATATTTACTTGAATCATATGAAGTGATCAACCTATCTATAGTTCCCCAAAATTAGAATATGGATGGCAAACTGATGGAGGTCATTGAAGCCTAATTCAACATAATTGAAGACCTGTTAGGTAATCGCTAGTATATCAAGGTCATTATTAGGCTAACTATACCAGACAATGACACCTACTAGCAAGTTATAGACATGGAAAATTGAACCATTAAGATGAGTTATTTTCCTTAAAGATCCTTAGTTTTCCTCTTAGAAAACTAGGGTTATATTCAAGATAATTTATCCCTATCAAATCATATCAAAATTTTCCAAAACCTATACCATTAGATTGGGCTAAGAAAGAGCTTTTCAACGGTATAAGATTTGTTTTATTTTGACACCGTTTGACCATTCAAAGTACCAAAAAACTGCACATGGGTCTAGTTGTCGTGAATTCACAAGCAAGATTTCTTACCCACGAATTTGCTAAAAATAGAAAACCGTTCAACCACTCGGATGTTATTGTGATTTGGTCTGAAATTGCCTGAATCCCACACTATCTACGAATTCGCGGCCTAAAATCTTAGGCTGCAAATTTGCCCAGATTGGCAATTTTCCTAATCTAGCGAAAAAACTCAACTTCCCTCCCCCCAAATCTTGCTTTTCTATTTTTCCTGTGTTCATTCCAAGGCTTTAAAATAGCAACATGTTTCCCAACCAAGACTAATAGCCATTTGAGCAAACCAATGATCACTTGAGAAAATTAATGAAGAATTGTGCAAACTATTGAAAGAATAGGCAATTGTGTTGAAAGAAATTAAGGATTGAGCAAGTTTGTTGCAGGTTGAATGTTGGAGCAAGTTTGTTGCAGGTTGGAGAACACTTTGAAGACTTCTACTTACTACTTGGATCTATTTTTCTACTATCATTTATGTAGCACCAAAATATTAGATCTGGTATATCATCATTTCATCTATTCTAGTATCTTATATATCATTTCTGCATTGGCAATTTCTTGTTTTTATGCATCTATAAGAAAGGTAATCTTTGATATAACATTTCCCTGATCAAATCACACCTATTCCTCTTGAAAACTATACCATTGGACTGGGCTCAAAAAGATATTTCCAACGGTATATAATATGTCCTATTATAACACCGTTTGGTCCCCCAAAATACTAAAAAACTACACATAGATCTAGTTGTCACGAATTCGTGGGCAAGATTTCTTACCTGTGAATTTGCTTTCTAGGCCACAAATTTACTGTTCTATGCTGTGAATTTGCTTTCTAGCTACGAATTTGCACTATCACAAGCCTGGAGGAAAATTCCTACTTTCAGATCCATCCTTGCATCCTGCATATTACATATTGTTCATCCTGCATTTTTTTTTTAAAGCAAAAAACCCCTTGCGGGTCCGCCTTGGTCTGAGAGACCATGAACATGGGGTTCTACACCGTCAAAGTCACCCGGGAGTCGCACCCGACCTTGCTCGCACCAACATTATCAATTGGATTTTGGATACCCAATTCAACTTTTTGGTAGGGTGGAGATTTGAACTTGGGACCTCCCTTGGAGGATTGCCCTCTCCTCTCCAACTCACCTACAACACCTAGGTTGTTCATCCTGCATTTGATAGCATATTGTCTACTACATTATTTTATCACATCATTTCAGTTTTTGTTTATTTGCAAGTAAGATCTACGATTTCATTTCTTTTATGTACGATTGTTTAAAAGATCAAGGGGATTTAAATGCTATGCAATCAAGATCAAATCCATAGTGGCTTAAGCAGATCCCAAAACACTAATTACAAATTTTAGTGTTTATTTGACAAGTTGTAGGTCTATTGCAAGTTTCCTCTCAAGACAACAAATTTGCTTGCAGATCCAACAATCAACGAATTCACTCAACAAATAGTGGATCTGCTTCATTTAGCCATTTGGATCAGGTAAGTATTTGATTTGATCTATTTTCACTTCTATTTCCATTTTTCTATTTATTTCATATTTCCTATTTCTTAAAACATTTGAAAATAATAAGAAAATTACAAAAAAATATACATATATACATAAATATCGTAAATTTTGCAATGCATATTAGCTTAGTTTAAATTGCTTACTGCTTGATTGTTTTCAAGGAATATAAAATGCATATAGTATAGGATCTAGTTGCATTCTACCTAAAACCTAGGTGTGTGTTATCAAAATAATCCATCAAATATTTTACTTTATCCAGATGTGGAAACCGTCATTAATAGTTTCCTGGTGAACCCACCATAATTCATCGACAAACACCAAAGAGGGTATGACACAAGTACCTCTCATCTGAGGTGTAGATCCCCTATTTTCCCATCCCCCTTCTAGGCGTGGATCCATTAGCCTGAAGGAAAGGGGTGCAAAAATTTTGAGTCTACATTCTTTGGTGAACCCGACGTGAAACACCACCACTTTTATTTTCTATTTCTTTTGTTTTCAAAAAGAAAAAAAAACTAAAAAGACCATTAAAATTTGTTTGTCTTAGATTAAAGCATATAAAAAGATAATTTTTAAATTGAATCGATTCACATTTTTCTATTTTTATACATCATTCCTTAAAAAGAACCACATCCGACGTATTATTCCATAGTCGAGTTGCGTAACCAGGATGCCACTTTAGTGGTGGGAAATCTACCTTAAAGGTCTTGTGCGGTGAGGCTGGTCTGGACATAATGGGAATACATAGTGAAGGGGGTTAGCCATACCCATGAACCTTTGAAAAGGGATTATCCTTTCTTGTGCCCAAAAAATTGAAAACCTTAATCAAGATTAAAATTTAGTCGATCCAACAACCATCATAACCGTGGAATAGAGCACGCATTTCTCTTCGGAGAGTGTATCACTGACCATGGTGAACTGGGTGAGGATTGGTAGGACTTGGGCTTCATCATGGCTTGGACTTCATCACCAAGCATCTGCATGCGGGCATCCAGGTGAAAGCTTAATTTGAAACAAGACAACTAGACCTTCCAACTTTTCACACATTTTGAAGAACGGATTATAATTAGAAGAAACATTTATTTATTTATTTATTTATTTACTTTTTCTTTCATTTAAAAAAAAAATAACAAAACAAAGAAAAATGAATACCACTTTTAGAAATGGTGAAGAGATCATGGGTCTTGTAAATAGCCCAATTCAATACAAACCTGTTTATGTCACTACCTCGATCAACAATGTTGGGGGAATTCCACCAAATGCATTAGTTAATTATGGCCAACCTCATTCGCAACTTCCTTCATATTCAACATTACCCTTATCACAACCTCATCTCATTTCATCTCCTCCCTCTCAACCAATCCCTTCACAATTCTCCTTTCCACAATATTTTCCATCATTATTACAGTCACAACCACTTCCATATTCTTCTTTCCAAACTATATATCCACCTCAACAAAACAATCCTCCCTTTTTCAATCCTCCTCATAATGGTGTTACCATTTCCACCATGCATCCATATCATGCTTCTCAACCTAAATACAATCCTTCTTTTCCATGATTGAATCACACTCAACCTTATCATTTCACTTATGATCATAAAGAGACGTGTGATCGATCATTAAATTCTACTATTACCAATCCTTTTAAGAAAATTTTATTAAAGGTCCCTCAAAAACCTCCACCACATAAATTTACTAAGCTTGATCAACCATTGTCTGTAATCCTCAAACATTTTCTAGATACAAACAAGATTGAGTTACCTCCCATAAGACAACCTGATACCACAACAGATTGGTATAAGCCTGAGCTACATTGTGAATATCATAGAGTGGATGGACACATGACACAATCATGTAAGAAGTTGAGACATGCAATTCAAGACTTGATTGATGCAGGTATTTTTGCTATAGAGGATTTTCCACTCACTATTGGTTACAATTCTCCAACAAACAATCAACCTCTTACACAACAAATACCCACAATTAATCAAGACATGGGGATTTTCCAAAATTCCCTATCCAATCATCAACAACAAGAAATCAATCAAGTGTCATATCCTAACATGTCTCATCATAACGATGTTATTGATATCGTAGCTAAGACTATAAGAAAGCAAGTTAAAGCTCAACCGACTCAATTTGATAAGCAAGAGATAAATTCTTCATCCAACCAACCTTCAAGACCTCTCTTAATTTTGAAGAATAATCAAAAAGAGGATACAAGCATAGAAAACCCATCTTTAGTGTTGAAGTCTCAACCGAAAGTCTCCCTTTTAGAACTTTTGCAAACTTCTCATATTCATATAGAAGCCTTGCGGGAGATTTTAAGTCAACAGTTTGTTCCTCGAGACATCCTTCCTAGAGATATTGCTAGTATTGTGAGTTCTCTTGGGAGTAATCATATTTCATTCTATGATGATGAGATTCCTTCCTCGTATTTGCAAGAAGATTCATATCTTTACATTACAGGATTTATTGAAGAAATATTTATCAAAAGTATCTTAGTAGATAATGGTTCCTCTCTTAATATGTGCACTTATCAATTATTCCAGAGACTTGGATTAAAAGAGGAAGATCTTACCGAATCGGATGTCATCATAAAATCTTTCAATAACGAACCCCAAGAAGCTCGTGGCACTATAATCCTTCCCCTTAGAGTTGGACCCAAGGTCTTGGATACCTTATTTTATGTGATGTCTTGCCTTGCACATTACAAGCTGCTTCTTGGATGCCCTTGGATTCATATGATGAGGGTTATCCCTTCCACCCTTCATCAATGCTTGAAGTTTAGATTTGAAAATCAATTTATCACCATCCATGGTGACCCAACACCATTTGGATGTTCTTCAATGATCGAATCACCAAATTCTCCATAGTCTACCTCTGTATCATCATCATCATCTTCCATCAATTACTCTTCTTCATCTATGTCTGATAACCCTTGTTCACCGCATAGCATTCATTCACATCTTTCAAACATGCTCCCTCCATCCTATCAAGACTTGGAAGAGGGTGATGAAGATGAGGGACCTCCTTATCCCTCTGATATTTTGTTTTGTAATATGATAAATTATACACATTTTGATAGTCAATCTTCTACATCTCAAGAGAGCCCTTCTTCACTATCTTACAGAGATCTTGCAAAATTAGGGATTGCTCCTCCCTATGTTAAGAAAAATGGTTTTGTTCGAGAATGCATAGATTTTCATGCAAAGGCTACTGAAGAAAAAGCTATAAAGGAACTTCCTTGTTCAAAACCTCCTTTGATTTTGAAGCTACCTTAGAAATGTTATGCACAAATCACCTTGTATAGTGTATATAGATCATCTTGTATATACCACCAATCCCATCATAAAAAAAAAGAGACAATCAAATCAAATCAAACAAAAGTTATACATAGGTATTGCATTCTCATCTAGTTTGCATTTCAATCATTGCATTTCCATCATTGTATTCGCTCATGCCATTTTATATCCCTTGACCTTGAAAAATTTTCATTGCTTATATCTCCCCAAGGTGAGGGATATAGTTCTTGTTTTGCTCCATTGGCCTTGATTCATGCACTTTAATGTACACCTCTATTGAGTAGTACTTGCTTTGGCAATATCATTCCCATCATCTTAGCACCCCATAGTGGATAGCTTCATGGTCACGAGTGAGGGGTAGCCTCCATTCGACCATTTGCAAGCATACATCCTAGTGGGTATATCTCTTCTATTTTTGACTATTAGCAAGCATTACACTCATAGTGGGTTCAACACCTCTTATCATTTTTCTTTGGCCTTTTGGAGTTTTTGTTTTCATTCACCTATGCATTTCATTTAGGTTTGCATATAGCTCATCTGGCACAACTATCATCTCCACATTGCATTACATAAACCATCAATCATCTATCATATAGCTGCATTTTTGCACCTCCCAAAGTTTATTTAGTCCAATTGCATATGTCAAATAGTCACATCCAATTATTATGTTATTTAAATATCAGACAGATGTTATCAAGATTCATAGTCAATCTTGGTCTTTTCTTTGAAATGATTAAGAGTTTATCTTGAACCACTCACATGATTCATATTTTAATAAATCTTGATTCTAGATATTGATTAAAAATCTCTCTCGAATCAAAACACATTTCTCATTAAGAAAAATTTTGAGTTTTGGGAACTGATTTCATCATTTTTGAACCAACCACAGATCACACTTATTAATAAAATCTTGCATCAAGAAAAGGATGACACCTCGATTGGTTTGAACCTTGAAGCAAAAAGTCTTCTTGCTTGTCCCATTATGCACATAGTCCAACAAATAAATTCAATTACATACACAAATAAAGATAAATCTCCAAGTAGTAAGGATAGGGTCAAAATTCTCATCGAACTTGTTGAGAATCCGATTCCCCAAATCTTGGAGACTCAAATAAATATACACCAAATAATCTAAGTTGTAAGGATAGCACTACATTTCCATCTAGATGGTTAGGTAGTCTGAATCCCCAAAACTTAAAAATCATATCATTGGACTATGGGGCTAACCTCCATCGGGGCTATAGATGCTTGACTGGTAGTGGAGTACACTCATGCATGGCGACATGTCTCTCTTGAAGAGACCTCTAAATGCACATAAGGATAAGCTAGCCTCTTGGTTCCCTCCATGATTGGTTTAATCTCTATCTTACTCAAGATTGGTAAATGAATCCATTTTACACACAATGGTTCTTAAATTGGCTTGCATCATTACCCTACTCAAAATTGGTAAATGAACTTCATAAGCACACACATTTGATCCTTGAGATATTTGCATCATAATTAAGATCAATATGGGAAAAGAATGCATGAATCACACACACCGATTCTTGATAAACTTGACTTCATCTTAGAAATAACCAAGATTCTCCTTGAGTTTTGATTGGCTGAAGTCACTATATCTTCATGGATTTGTATGACTATTAGCATACGCAATTGAGGCTAAAACAACCAATTAAGTCTTGCATTACATATCTACCACCTTAGTACAATACATTCTTAGTCATTTGCTTCATCATATTGCATGATTGCTTGTCATACACAAATTTGCATTGATCATACATAATTGCTTGGTCATGTAGTTGCATAAGGACTTTGCGATGATGGCATGAGATAACCCTAGTAAGTTTTCTTATATTCACTTCACACTAGGACTCTTATGCCTAGCACAAGCCCTCTATCATATTATTCATGCCCAATCACTCATACTATCTCTTATTTCCATTTAATTTTAATCAAAATTAATCTTAAGGTTATACATTATTTATCACCAACCATGTCATCTTCAAACAACAATTTCAAACACCTTTTGGATCATAACCCTTCGATGTTAGCATAACAACAAAACCTCACATAGGATTCACTTCATGACCACACACGAGGGGTAACCTCCATTTAAGGTCATACACAAGCACACATCCTCGAGGCCTATTGTTGATTGATCAAAATCGTAAGGGTATATTTCCCAACACACTTTTTCTACAAAAATCAAATTACATCACAAATATCAATTACATTCTTTACAAATATCAATCACACTCCATCAAATCACATCTCATTATCCTACAATGATATCATGACTAGCATGATAAAAAAAAAAAGGCATTAGAAATCAAACATGACTATAAGCATCATTATGTAAGATCATAAAAAAACAAAAAATACATTTTGCATTTGCATAACACATAAAAATACAAAAATAAAGTATGGTATTACTCTCAAGAAAAAGTACATATGCAATCATCATATATTTAGACCATTCAAAACATGCATCAAAATCAATAGAATCACATGCATTACCATTTAGATCATTTACAACATACATCAACAACAAAAAAAATAACACAAAGCAATTTGCCACTTATCCAGATCCTCCTAGCTGCTCCATCATTGTCTCTCCACACAAATTCTACTATGTGGATAACAAGTGCTATTTCTATTCAATTATCCATGATTCTTTTCTATTTCCCACTCTTCTCTTCCATCAATCATTTCGAGTTCCATTAGGAATGTGGCATTCCTCATGAAACTCGAGGGGGCACCCTAACTAGAAAAATCAGTAATCATTTTTCTAGCATCAATCCCACATGAACCATTCATTCTAAACCATCTACCTTTTTTTCACCCATATCAACCATTGTCACCTCTACTCAAGTGTCTACATATTTCTTTGACGCATTTATTGTTCATAAATATGCCAAAGAGGGGGCAAAATATAGACATGGAAAATTGACCCATTAAGATGAGTCATTTTCCTTAAAGATCCTTAGTTTTCCTCTTAGAAAACTAGGGTTATCTTCAATATAATTTACCCCCCATAAAATCATCTCTAAATTTCCCAAAACCTATACCATTGGATTGGGCTCAAAAATATCTTTCCAACAATATAATATTTGTCCCATTTTGACACCATTTGACCCTTCAAAGTGCTAAAAAACTACACATGGGTCTAGTTGTCACGAATTCACGAGTAGGATTTCTTACCCACGAATTTGCTAAAAATAGCAAACCGTTCAACCACCCACATGCTATTGCAATTCGATCTAAAATTGATTGAATCCTGCACCATCCATAAATTCACGACCTAAAATCTTAGGTCGTAAATTTGCCCAGATTGGCAATTTTCCCAATCTAGCAAACAAACTCAACTTCCCCCCCCTCAAATATCGCTTTTCTATTTTTTCTTGCATCCATTCCAAGGATTTAAAATAGCAGTATGCTTCCCAACCAAGACTAATGGTCATTTGAGCAAACTAATGATCACTTGAGCAAATTAATGGAGAATTGTGCAAACTAGTGAAAGAATAGGCAATTGTGTTGAAAGAGATTAAGAGTTGAGCAAG
The DNA here is from genome assembly GCA_028583015.1 of Wollemia nobilis. Lineage (NCBI taxonomy): Eukaryota > Viridiplantae > Streptophyta > Pinopsida > Araucariales > Araucariaceae > Wollemia > Wollemia nobilis. The sequence goes on from JAQPPZ010000521.1 coordinate 22,611,763, forward strand.
TTTGTTGTAGGTTGAATGTTGGAGCAGGTTTATCACAGGTTGGAGAAAAATTTGAAGACTTCTACTTACTACTTGGATCTATTTTACTACTATCATTTTTATAGCACCAGAATATCAGATCTGGTATACCATCATTTCATCTATTCTAGTATCTTATATATCATTTTTGCATTAGCAAGTTCTTGTTTTTATGCATCTATAAGAAAGATCATATTTGAGATAAATTTTCCCTAATCAAATCATATCTATTCCTATTGAAACCTATACCATTGGATTGGTCTCTGAAAGAGCTTTCCAACGGTATATAATACATCCTATTCTAACACTTTTTGGTTCCCTAAAATACCAAAAAACTACAAATCGGTCTAGTTATCACGAATTTGCGGGTATGATTTCTTACCCGTGAATTCGCTTTCTAGGCCGTGAATTCGCTTTTCTAGGCTGTGAAATTTATTTATAGCCATGAATTCATACTATCATAATCTTGAGGGTAAATTCTTACTTCTAGATCCATATTTGCATCCTGCATATTACATATTGTTCATCCCGCATTTGATAGCATATTGTATACTGCACTATTTTATCACGTCATTTCAATTTTTGTCTATTTGCAAGTAAGATCTACGATTTCATTTCTTTTATGTATGGTTGTTTAAAAGACCAAGGATATTTTACTGCTGTGCTATCAATATCAAATCCACAGTGGCTTAAGCAGATCCCCAAACACTAATTGCAAATTTTAGTGTTTATTTGACAAGTTGTAGGTCTATTGCAAGTTCGCTTTAAAGACAACAAATTTGCTTGCAGATCCAACAATCAACGAATTTGCTCAAAAAACAACGGATCTGCTTCATTCAACCATATCGATCAGGTAAGTATTTGATTTGATCTATTTTCACTTCTATTTCCATTTTCCTATTTTTTTCATATTTCTTATTTCTTAAAATATTTGAAAAGAATAAGAAAATTACAATATATATATACATAAATATCATAAATTTTGCAATGCATATTAGCTTAGTTTATATTTCTTACTGCTTGATTGTTTTCAAGGAATAAAAAATGCATATAGTATAGGATCTAGCTGCATTCTACCTAAAACCTAGGTGTGTAAGCAAAAGAATCCATCAAACATTTTTACTTTATCCAGACATGGAAAACGTCATCAATAGTTTCCTAGTGAACCCACCACAATTCTTTGACAAACACCAAAAAGGGTACGACACAAGTACCTCTCATTTGAGGTGTAGATCTCCTATTTTTCCATCCTCTTTTCGGTATGAATACATTAGCTTGAAGAAAAAGGGTGCAAAAATTTTGAGTCTACACAAGTCTTTGACAATAATGAGCACATTGTCTGGTTCCTCCAACAAGAAATCAAGTTCATTGAATAATTAGCATTGAAGGTCCAAGAAGCTTATGGGGACCAAATAATTCAACTCAAAGGCAACAAACTACCCAAAAGACTAGTCCCCTCAAATCCTTGTTTGACCAGGATGACCATTTTAGAGGTAAGAAGGAAATTACGATAGACAAGGATGCTTACGAAGAGATAGAAATTGTAGTCGGACAAACCTTGTGGATAGGAAAAGTGGTTAATCCAAAAGAATGTAAAAGCTTAGTTGATCAGTGCCAAAATTATATCGAATTAATGGCTTGGAGTTACAAGGACCTAAAGGGTTATGACAAGGAGATCATATTATAGACACCAAAACCTAGCCACTTGTCGTCCATCCAGGTATTCCCACCATTTTACCTATTTATTTATATATATTTAGGCATATTTGTTAAATATATGTTTAATATTAATATTTTAATATTATATTATATATATATTTAATAAATATAAATATTATATATGTAAATAAATCCCAACCATCCAATTTGACTTAATCCTAGCCATCCATCTACATCAATCCATGCCACACACCTAAAATTAATATCCCCCTCCGATGTGTTTTAATATGAGCCACACAATTCATGTCATTCAAACCCTAACATACCCTAGTGTGGATTATTAATAGGAGCCATTTTGATGGCTCAACCCCTAAGCAATTCACGTCAAAATTCCCTGATTAATTCATGAAGTCTTTGGCCCTAAGAAGTATGAGTTCATCCAAGCATCCTCGCTATCTATCCTCCCTCGCCTTCACCTTCGCATATGTCACCTCCATTCTCGATCAGCCTGATCTACTTCTGTAGATTTTCACCTCTACTCTCGAACGCCTTCGGGCGCTCCCTGTAGCTATCGAGCACCTCTGGGTGCTTCATTCCATCGTCAAGCACCATTGGGCGCTCCCCTCCATCCCCAAGTGCCCATAGGCATTTCCTGCTACTATCGAGCACCTGCGGGTGCCTCATATTCTACTATTGAAGGCTAGCGAAGCCCTCAGGTGATGCTAGGGCATCACTGCATCGACTTCCTACAACAACCATCACATATCAAAAAATGGTAAGTTTAACAAGGTAAATATTTCATTGTCATATTTATTTAATCTTCTCATATTTGCTTACATTATTTCTATTACACAACTAGGGTTTGTGGTTTTATGTCTGAGGGTCTCACATAGTGGAGCCCTCATAGTTGCTACTAATATTTTGTTGTTATTGTCTATGTGCAGGTTTGGGAAGATACATAAGCATTGTGCAACTATTTAAGCTGGAGTGGCCCAGTATTGGATAAGCACGAAGCCCACTCACCCCTATTGGGATTAGAAGTGAGATTGAAGACACCACCAACATTGTTCACTAGGGTTTCAAAGAATCCTAGTTATTGTAAACATTTGTATCAAAGAAATCAATTCTTTCATTATAACATTGGAGATTTGAGGCTCCCCCCATATTAATAAAAGCATATATTTTTATGCAATATTGAGTCTTGATTTTAATTTATCTTGTTATCTATTTTGATGTTTCACTTTTGCATCTACAAATGGCAATCACGATGGGAATCCCTAAGCGTTTCTCATTCTGATTTACCTTGTTGACTAATTTGTTGTTTTCTATCTCATCTTGTAGGGTTTTTAGAAGCACAAATTTTGTAGTTTTCACTAGATTTGGGGTTTTTGAGGATTCACAGAAGGTTGCAAAAGGTGCGCGAATGCTTTGTGACGCTTGAGGGACATCAAAAAATGCCCAGGTGCATTTCATAAGTGCCCAAGGGTGTTTTACAGAGAGTTGAGGAAAAAACATAGGCTTCTGGGTAAGTTTAATATCAAACCCTAACTTTCTATTTTTACGTATTCTAGCACTTTTACATTTTTTTTTAGATTTTTGGATTAAAATGAACATCATTAATAAATCTGGTAAAAATAAATCATTTTAGTTGTATCTTAGGCATTATATTAATCTTTGCATTCATAAACACATTTTTGCTTAAATATTTCTTAATTTTTTGGAGTGCTGCATTATTGTTTGCATTTGAACTATTGAGTGCATACATTAGTTTGCATCCTAGGGTTAGAGATCTCTATTTTTGTAAGTCTAAATAGGAACAATGTCAAGATACCAAAAGTATCCTCGTACTTGGGTGATTCCATACGGAGGAGTAGACGAACCCCCCAACTGTCTAGAGGGGGTTTTAAGCAATGTACTTTACAGCCTTTGGAGAAATTGGTATTCTGGATATTGGATTCTGATTTAGATTGTCAAAAGTAGTTATTTTTTTAACATTGTATGCACACAATAGAAAATTGTACTTTAAAAAGAATCACACACTTCACGATTCACATTAAACAATAGTGGTTGGATATCATCACTGCCTATTGCTTGAGATTTGGTGACGGTGGCTTTCATCTCCATCCACCAATCTCTGCCCCTAGGTACCTTAGATTACCCCTGAGTAAACTTGCTAGATTTCATCACTAGCAATAATCTCATTGCCCCATCCAAGCCATAGGATTCACCCATTTAATTCATATTAGCACATTAAAACACACAAAATCAAAATCTAAGAAAATGAATTCACATTAAAATGAGATAATTAATGAATGAGGTAAGATACATTTGTTGAACAAACTTAGCATTGATTTATCTCCATTTAATTTTTGTGGAGTTTCAATTCTGCATTACACTTTACTGCACAATTTGTATTTGGTTTAGTCGCTTATGGTATTAACAAGGAATCAACAAAAAGCATTAAATCAAAATAAATCCATGGAAAACTCATCCACCTTCCCTGCCACTTCTATGGCATTTTCCTCAAATGTGAAACAAATAGATATGTCTGTAGGTCCTTCACATTCCATGTCACCCACATAATTTTATATAGTTGTTCCCCAAATAGAATCAACCTCACCATATTACCCACATAGACATGGCACAAATAGAATCTCTTATGAAGTCTGCTAACTATGTCTTCCAGTCATTCCCCAAATCACCTAGACAAGATCCTACTTTACAGCAGGAACTTGCTCATTCCTAGCCACCATCCAAATTTACCCAGGTGTATACTAACCCTCTTTTTGAGGTCTCATTGCACCTTCCTTTCAAGAAACCATTCCCCAATACACAAGTGCTCCTAGCACATCCATCCCATCTTCATACACATCCACCTACACCAATCCCTTGTATGAAGAACATGTAAATGCTGATTCACAAGTTTTTACCTCCCAAGTTACCATGCCAAGTGTAACTTATCCCTTAGCCACATCTTCCATGCCATCTACGTCCACATCTTCCATTTTTGATAGAGAAATTCATGAAGTGTAGGAACATTTGAACAAATTGCTTAAGCAACGTCAAGATGCTCAACAACAAGTACAAGTTAACCCTAAGCCTCTACCAATTTCTACTCAGCCCACCCTCATTAACCAAGGTCCATCATGGGTACCACAATATTCTATGGTTTCCATCCCACTCCACCAAATCATACCAATTCTATTCCCATTGGCCAATCCAGCCATATCCATTAACCGTTGTCTTTTTGTTTCCAAGGGTTCTGTCTTTTCCTTTCTAAATAATCTCCTCTTCAATCTGATTCTGTTGAAATAACAAAGTCAGTGAAAAACTCATTCTCTCACTCAAGCTCAGTGAAAAAATTTGATGTTCTATTGAGGTGATTCAGAACTTCTGGACTCAAGTACAGATGAGTTCATATAGTGGGTGATCTTTGTTCAGTTAAAATTTATTTTCAAAGCTTCAAAATTTTCATACTAGTTGTTACGAGGGGACCAAATATGGCGTATTGGATAAAAAAATTTGAAAAGTTTTTGGATGGGTTGAAAAACATTTTAGTCATCATCATTTTAAGATACTACTCTATCCATACCAACAGGATCTTTCATACAGAGTAACAAATTTCAAATTATCATACGTCGTAATAATTTATACTCTCGTCTTTAATACTTTATATTTTTGATTTATGGTACTTGTTTGCCTTACCTCACGATCAGTTGAGTTCCATGATGAACATGTTTGGTGACTATGAACCAGGATATAAAGTATTGTTTTGTATTAGAGATAAGTTCTCTTTTTGAGATGGACATTCTCGTATTGGCGATTATCAAGATCTGTTTGTAAGCGAGACCTGGACTATGCACATTAACGATATCTGGACTTCATTGTAATGGATGAATGGATTATATTCTTCTTATCAAAGTAGTATGTCGTGGATCATGATCACATCCGGTGGACATCATTGTCCACAGCTCTCTGCAAACTACTGAAAAGTGTTCCAGACCGTATCTTGCATTTGGATATTGATCGGAATTCTTTTGGATTTGATGATTTGGACCTCTTCACATAGGGATGGGATCTCAGGTTGACGGCATTATAGAACTATTAAATTAGTGTTGCGTTAAATGATTCTGACCTATTGTACAGGCGACACATCAGATGTATTCCCATCCAGGCTGTTCATCAGATCATATTGACCTCAGTAACCATCTGATTCTATCGTGGATTCTAAGCCTATGTAAATGAATGGTAGCCCTATTTTATCGGATTGAACCTCAACCTCAAGAAGAAAAAACCTAAGGAAAAATAAAAAGCATGGATTTGGTAGATTACATCAGCGTTTGAGCATGCTTATTAATTCTGTGATATGAAAGCGTTGCTAATACCACAATTCCAGCAATGTGGTGAGAGCGTGTCACATCTCTGCTCTCTTGGAGCTGATAATCACAGCCAAAACAGTACTCAGTTCTGGCAGGAAGATATTAATACTTATTCATATTTTTTTCAGTTTGAGATCGGACCTTTTTCTACACCTGGTTCAAGGTCAAACCATTTTTTACATTAGCTTGTGGTTGGATCTTGTTTTCCACTCGGTTTAGCTATAATTTTTAAATTCGCTATTATTTTATAATTTTTTTTGAAAAAATAAGGTAATTCGCCATATCCTCCTACATGAATTTGGTTGGGATTTGCCATGCAACAACAAATAGATCAGTTGATACAACATACTCATGGTATGACCAACCAGAAGCCAACCTTACGTCACCTGATCAACCAACCCATTCGTCCTTCGGTACGATCACCGCCATATCTGACAGATTTCACAGTGCTAAAGTTTGATAAATTCAAGGGGATTGAGGACCCCAAAGAGCATGTAAGCACATTTGTACACTCATGTTTTAGAATTCAAAATGACAATGCTCTAATGCTTAGAATATTTCCTCAGACATTAGGAAGAGACGCCATAGAATGGTACAACCAATTGCCTAGTCATAGTATTTATAGTTTCGAACAATTGGTTGACCTATTCTTTGAACATTTTGTCCTAAATGTTAGAAAGAAAGTCTCATTGTCCGATGTGTATGCTTTAAGACAACATGACGATGAGTCTATCTATGATTTTAGAAACCGTTGGAGGGTCATCATTACCAAGTTGCCATTCACCCTACCAATGGAAGAGCTTATAAAATTATTTACGAAGAGTTATCTAAAGCCCATCTCTTGGATGCTTCAATTACAAACATATCGTTCATTTGAAGAAGCTCTAGCATAGGCTAGTGTCATTGAGGAAATAAAAATCCAAGAGGGCATTGTTAAGCCTAGAAAAAAGGAATGGCAAAACAAGGGCCAATATAAAAGTAATTATTTTGGCCAATCAAAATCAACACAAGCCACTCTGACCAGTCATCCTAATCATGTTAATCAAGTGGTCATGATCCAGTCGGTAATGGATCAACAACAATCAGTGCAACAACCACTGCAACAAATTTCTTGCCCCCTTTTTTCGAAGTGATTTGTAGAGCGGAGTGATTTTTGGGATTCCCATGGTTGGTGGGTGTGGGTGGTTTAGCCCATGGTGTTGTACCCATTGTATTCTAATACCACATAGTGGTTTAGGGTTGTAAGAGTTTCCTTTATATTTTATTGTAATGTCCCATTTTTGGGCAAGAAAGAGAATAATAATATCAAGGAGAAGTGGCTCTTATTTTGTTGAAGTAGCTCACATCGGGTGAACCAGGGTAAATCTTGTGTGTCATATGTGCATTGTGTGGTGTCATTTCTTCTAAGTTATTTATATTTGCTTTATTTATGGAATAATTTTTCTGTAGATCTCTTCAAACAGGAAGGGGGATAAGGGATCCCCCTGTCTAATTCCTCCAAGGCTAGGAAAATAACCAACAACCGAACCATTGACTAAAAGAAAACCATGGATCTGAAATGCATCCCTTAATGAGGTTAATCCATTATGTGTGAAAACCAAACTAGGATAGGACTTTCAGAAGAAAGTCCCTGTCCACCTTATCAAAAGCTTTGTTGATATCCAGTTTTAGGAACATGGGAGCTTTCTTGTTGCAGAGGGTTGAGTGGAGCGTTTCATGAAGGGAAATAATGCTATCAGTAATGGATCTTCCTTCAACTAAGTTGCCTTGGCAAGGATTAATGATGGAAGGGAGAATTTTCTTCAATCTTTGAGTGAGGGATTTGGTTAGGATCTTGTAGATGATGTTGCACAAGCTAATGGGCCTGAAGTCATTCATGGTTTTGCACTGGGGGATTTTAGGGACCAGGGCAATGAAGGTAGATTTAGTCCCTCGAGGGATGATTTTGGTGTGTTGGAGATCCATGATGGCATTGCAAACATCTTTTCCCACTATATCCCATAAAATCTAAAAGAAAAAGGGGGGGGAACCCATATGGACTTGGAGCCTTGTCAACCTTCATGGAAAATAAGACACTCTTGATTTCCTTCTCAGAAAGGGGTTGGATTAGATATTGATTCATTTTGGGAGTGACCAAGGGGGGAATGTTTTCCAGCAGGGCTTCTTGGGTTGCGGTGTTGGTGGGGATGGCAACTCCCATCATGCTGCTAAAAAAGGATGAGGCTTCCTCTCGAATCTTGAAGATATCTTGAGTGATTGTTCCATATTCCAAGGTGAGCTCCTTGATCTTATTTGTGCTTATGTTATGCAAATTAGATGCATGGAAGAACCTTGTATTATCATCCCCATATTTGAGCTAGAGAGTGCAGGATTTCTACCACCAGAAGGTCTCCTCTTTGGCTAGAATTTTGTGATATTCTACTAGAAGCTGTCTTTCCTCATTGCTCAACTGAGGGGTCCACTAATTGTGATGGATTTGTTGTTCTAACATTTTGAGTTATCTCAACGTTTCCTCTTTGGACTTGAAGATATTACCAAACACTTCCCTCTTCCATATTTTTAGGTTTTCTTTGATGGACTTCAAATTTTGGGAAACTTGAGAGATAGCTGATCCTGGGATAGGGGTATTCCACCATTCCCCAATCCTTTGCTTTAGGTTTAGGTGATAAATCCACATGTTCTCAAATCTGAAAGGAGTCTTAAAGGATGAATCCTTATTCGATTCTAGGAGGAGTGGAGAATGATTGGAGTCGATTCCTGGGGAGAGGGATCAAGGATGTGTCTCCAAACAAGGGAATGGCCTGCTGAGATAGGAAAAATTGATCCAATTTTACTTGGATGTGCTCAGCCCCAACCCTTTTATTTCTCTAGGTGAATTGGCTACCTCTGATCTGTATGTCCATAAGCTCATTCTCAAAGAAAAACTCCTAGAAGTCCATGATGCTCTTGGAGGGAGTGCATGCACCCCCTTTCTTATCGAAGCGAAAGAGGAGGGAATTGAAATCCCCTGCTACCATCCATGGAAGTTTGGAGAAATCATCCTTCATAAGAGATAGGGATCTCCACATGCTGCACCTTTCCATGGGATTGTTAGGGGCATAGATGTTGGACAACACCCAAGTGAATTTATTTTCTTTGCAGTAGAAAACCAAGTTTAGGGTCTTGTTGGAATAGGAGATGACTCTTCCTTCTACCTTTTTAGGGTCCCACAAACACAGGAGGCCTCCCAACAATCCTTCAGTTGGGGATGAAGCCCATTGGCCCTTCTTCCTAATTTTTTGAACTATACTGCGAGTTCTTTCAGTATCAGTTTTAGTTTATTGAAGGATGAGTATAGAAGGATTGTACTCTTTCCTCATGGTACAAGCTAACTTCTGTTTGCTCATGCTGTTAAGACCTCTGATGTTCCAGGAGAGGATCTTCATCTAGATGTTTTAATGGGTTTCTTACCTCCCTTGTTCTGAAGAGGAGGAGGTTTGGGATTCTTAGTCTCATCCTTAGTTTGGTTGAACAGTGCAGGGCACAGGGTTAGCTATACTCCATTCGTGATCTGGTCATCGATATCCTTATTATTTTGCTCTTGGTTGGACAGTAGACCTCTTTTATTTTCACCCTCGGTGTCTATGGGGCCTTTTTTGTTTATCGTGATGATGGAGCTAATGTCTGCTTTAGAATGGGAGGGACTGGAAGCATCTTATAAGGATTCAAGAAAGGAACCAGATGGGGACAAGGGTTCTTTCGAGGGATAAGTAAGAGGGACACCTGACTGGAGGAGGGGGTTGGGATCAAACAAGGGATTAGGTTGGGGAATTATGGTAGGGAGGGAGATGTCGAGGTTGGGAATAGAAGGCTCGAATTTGGAGGGGGATGGGAATTGGTGGAGGGATTCTGCACAGGAATGGATTTAGGGAAGAGAACCTCGTCATTTTCAAATCTTAAGGGATCAAATATGTTAGGGAAAGCAAACATAGAATATACCTAATTAGATTTTGAAGATGGATTTTTGATAAGGAGTTCCTGGTGAGTAGCCTACTTCTCTTTATCTCTTTTTGATCGGGTGCTCCTGACTCCTCTGGAATGATCATTGCGCATTCCCGTCTGGTTTTATTTGAAACTTGGAGGGGGGGAGCTTTTAATGGAGCTTCTTGCTGGGGCTTGAGGGATGGAAATTGAGATTGAAGGTGCCCCTGGGATTTGCATTCAATGCAGAACGTAGGTTTATTCTCATATTAAAAAGTTTGGCACCATTGGAAGTCCCCATAAATGAGGTTTAAGTGGGTGGGGAGTTGGGAGGTAAGGTTGGCATTGATACAGATTCAGGCATAGCCCATGTAGGATCGGACATTTTTTGTAGGGTCGATCACCACAAGTTCCCCAATGTAATCCCCTATCCATCAAAGGATATATTCATAGAATAATTGGATGGGGAGATCTGGGAGATGAACCCAGATTGGAACGAAGTTGATGTCTTGAGTTCGGGGGTTGAAGTCTTCCTCCCATTTTATTAAAAATAAACTTTTCCTACCAAAGAACCAGGGTCCCCCAGTGAGGATCCGATCATAATCATCCTAGTTGTTCAGGTAGATCAAGAATAAACCCCTCGTGAGGGCCACCAATTGAAGGCTTCCTATCGTTCACCATTTGAAACTGAACCATATTCGTATGGCTTCCATATCAAGTCTCCCTCCCACGAACTTGCAAACTAGAGAGAGGGATTCATTGGAGAGTTTTTTTTCCATGAACAAGATGGGGAAGACCATATTCTCCCCTGATACAATCATAGGGGGATTGTTTGTGTTTCCTATGGGGCTAAGTTTTTCCTTACCCATGACATTCTCCAAGTATGTTAGAGGGGCATCGATCTTCCCTCCAGGGTTTGGGTCAGGGTCCTTGGGACCATCCTACGATGGAGGAATATCCCCCTACTCCAGGTCCCCATAGGGGGCTTGGGAAATCCTGCCAGCAGAAACCCCGCCAGCAAACGCCACAACAGAGGTATGGAAGTCATTTTTCAATCTCGAAGTTTTAGAAATATCCCTTTAGCATAGATATTTGACTCTATCTAGTATTTGTATATTCTCTCTTGGGTTTGTCTTCTCTCTAGACAACCAATTTTTGAGGGATATTTTGAGTTATGTTTATGTTGTTATTTTGATGGGTATCTGTTACACCATCTCCTACAACATGTTTTTTTTGTATTATTTCTTGATAGGAGGTTTTTCATTTTCTTTCTTGTTATATTTGAGTTGCCCTCATCTTATGAGGATGACTTCTAATCTTTTAGCCATATCGATGACTTCTTAAAAAGAGGTTAGGTTTATCATTTCCAAGGGATATGATAGTTGCTCATGAAAGTTTTGTATGAAAATATGCAAGAGTTCTTTAGGAGGAGGAATATATTGAAGTTTTCCTAATAAGCCTCTCCATTTGGCTAATATATTTTTTAAGTTGATAAAGGTCATCAATGGTAACCTTATCTTCTATGTAAGTTACAAATTTTTTGATGAAGGTTTCCATAAGTTCTTTGAAATTCTTGATGGAATGAAGAGGTATTTTAAAATACCATTCCAAAGCTAAACCACTAATACTTTTAGGAAATAACCTAAGGAGGAGTTTTTCATCATGATTGATGTCATTACAAGCTATTGGAAATAGCATTAGATGGTTAATGGGGTCTTGCTTTCCAATATACATTTGAAATTTAGGAGTTTCAAAGTTCTTTAGAAATGGATGATTAACGATCATTGGAATTAATAGCTCATTGTAGAACTCTTCAAAAGAGTAATTTAACTTGAATGTTCCTTGGAGAGAGGTAATTTTATGATCAAGTTCTTTGAAATTGGAATCCCTCTTTTCTAATTCTAATATTTTAGTGTTGATATCTTGAATATCATTTGATGGAGGGTTTGGTGGTGTAGGCAACATTATCAATGGTTGCACGAGTGGTTGAGAAAATATTTTTGACATGAAAGGTATATTCATGAGAGTTGAAGTGTTTTGATTTGATGTTATGGTGGGAGGGACTTGGCTAAGTCCCATGTTGTGAGTAAGAAAGGGTCATGTAGTATTAATGGGTGTAGACACCAAAATCCAGCCACTTGCAAGTCATCTATACCTTCTTGTCAGCCACGTGTCGGTCATCCACCTTCCCGCCATTATTTGGCCCAAATCCACACTTTCCCGCCATTATTTGGCCCAATTTCACCTTTCCCGCCATTTTTCATCCCCAAATTTATTTAAATTAATATTTATATATATATATATATATTTAATATTTTAATATTTTAATATATATATTTAAATAATAGTTTAAGTGATTTAATCTGAGCCGTCCGTCCTTCATTTAATCTCATCCGTCCATCCATCTTAATCCATTTCACAACCTAGATTTATTCTCTACCCTTAGATCCACTTTAATCTTAGCCACACGTTCAAAGTGTCGTTAAAACCCTAAAGTGTGCCCTAAGAGTAGATTATAAATTGAGTCACCTTGATGGCTCAAACCCTATGTCTTTTGCTACTTCTATCCTGGATCTTTTCTATCTTCTTAACTTCTTCTATCTCCTTTTTTGATCCCCTCTATCTCTCTTCTCTACCTTTTCGTCGCATCCATCGCCGCTTTCATCGCTTTCGCCGCCATCTCTTCTTCGAAGATTCGCGGAATCCCCCATTCTTGTCGCAAGTGCCCGTGGGCGTTTACCCTTTACCAAGTGCCCACGGCGTTACCAAGTGCCCACGGGCGTTTACCAAGTGCCCGCGGGCGTTTACCCACAGCCACAGACGTAGACCGACGTCCGAAACCTTAATCCAGAAGCACGCGGGCGTTCAACGAGTGCACCAGGGCGCCTTCGCGAGCCGATTTGATAGCCACATTACTTCCGGGTGTCGCCTGGTCTAGCTGCGTTAACAGAGAATAGGTATAAATTAGTTTAAAGCAAGTAACTTCTTTTCTTTTATTGATCTGTTGTTGAATTCCTGCATTCTATTTTTCTAGGGTTTTAGATTGTTTCTGAGGGCTCACACAATGGAGCCCTCTTATTAATTTCTAACTCCTTGATAGTGTTAATGTGTGCAGGTTTTTAATGGCAGATCTGGTTTATTGATGGCAACTGATTAAGCTGGAGTGGTCCAAGCAAGGGATACAACAAAGCCCACTCACTTTGTTGGGATTGAAGATACATTCTTCGAAAGCGCCACCATTTGTGCCAGCTAGGGTTTCGGAGAACCCTAGCACGAATTGTAATCTTGTATCACAAATAAAGGGTTACGGGCCCAGTTGTATTCAAAAAGGAGTTTTTAAACTCCATCGATTAATAGAAATCGTTTGTTTTGTGCAACTATTCCTGTATTCCATTATTGTGATTTTATTTATTTTTGTTTGGCGTTGTATTTTTAATCTACAAATGGCGATCACGGTGGGACCCCCTAGGGTTTCATATTTTTAATACTTGCTTTACTAATCTGCTCCTCGTTTTCTGTTTTATTTTGCAAGTTCCAGAAATCGCGAAATTCGCTGTTCCAGCGAACTAGGGTTTCTGAGTTTGCGAAAACGCAGCAGACGCAGAGGGGCGTCTGGAAGTCCAATACGAAACGCAGAGGTGCGTTTCAGCCTGTGCAGACTCCCGTGGGCGTTTGAAGTCAGTTTTATAGAAAAGCGTAGGCTTCCAAGTAAGTGTCTGTACTTTTTACGTTTTTGGTTTTTCTGCCATATTTTGTTTCTTTTTCAGATCATTACTTTAAAATGAACAAAAACTAAGTAATCTGGAAAAGAACAGCTTATTTTTAATTACATTTTTCTTTGCATTGCATTATTGATTGTTGCTTGCATTAAAAAAAAAAAATATTTTGCATACCTAGCTGCATATTAGAATAGCTACGAATTATTTGTTTTAATTATCTAAGTAGGACTATTGATTGGATGTCAATAGTACTCCTGCCATTGGGTGATTCCAGTCAGAGAAGTGGACGAACCTTCCGGTTGCTCCTTTGATATCCGATATCATTGGTAGGCAGGGGGTTTTAAACGGTGTACTCCACTTCTTCAGAGGAAATGACATGTTTTCAGTAGCCTCTTGCTTAGATCATTAGAACTTTTGATTTATAGCCTTGTATGTACACATTAGATAACTAAAACATTTAAAAAAAAAAAAAATTCATTGCATTTTCATATTGCATTTAAAATAGTGATATCTGGATTTCATCACTAGGTATTGCTTGAAGTTTAGTGACGGTGGAATTCATCTCCATCCATTAAACTTCTCGCCTTAGACACCATAGGTCACCCCCGAGCAAACTTGCTCGGATTTCATCACCAGTAAGAATCTCGTTGTCCTTTCCTAGCCATAGTTTTTACCTTTTTTTGTGAATAATTCAAGATTAGATCACATGCAAAACTCATAAACCGGACACTTAAAATTTACTACAGATTAAGATCATAAAATAATTAATTAACCGCAAGGTAAGACACATTGGTGGAAACCTAGGTTGTGACTGTTTTCTGATAATTTCTTTAGTGTAAATTTATCATTCTAGTTTTGCATTCTTCTTTTCTGAATTTGTTTAGATTTATTGCTCTATGGTCTTAACAAGGAATCAATCTAAAATGTTAAATCTAAATAATCAAATGGGAAATTCACGTAACATCCCCACCACCAACATGGCCACTTATCCTAGTGAATTTCAGGCAGGTTCGCCTGCAGGACTTTCACGTCCTTCTACCATCTACCACATGGCCATGCCCATGGAGGAAGACAATTCCTCTCATATTGTCCACATTGATATGGCCCAAGTGCAAACTCACTTAAGAGATGGCACTCGGCTATGTCCTTGAGCCAATCCAAGATTCCCCTATGCAAGATTCTATTTTTCAGCAGGATATTGCATCAACCATACCCGCCGGTTTCACTCAGGTCTACACTAACCCCTTTTTTGAGGCTAATGTTGTATCCGCTCAGCCGGATTCATCTCCAACATCTTCCCGAATGCTCAATTGTCCTCCTTTGGAGACAAATGTAGTGTCTTCCCGACCACTTTCTCCTCCATTTACCCGGGTGTACACCAATTCTCTCTATGAGGTTGGTGGAAACTCTTCTAGCCATAACCAATTTCAACCCTCTTCTTCCCAAACCATTTATGGTTTCACCCTACCTGGGGCACAGCTCATCTGTTCCTTCCCGTGTACCGCCTACTTCAGCCACCTTCATTGCCCCCTGCTATGCGGTCTTTCGTGACTACCATGGCAGCCCGCCCTCCACCTTCATCCAATCATCCCACCTCCCTTGGGTTAGAGATTAATAAGGTTAAGGAGTATCTCGATAAGTTGATTCAGCAACAACAACAACAAAATGCTCAACCACCTGTCGTAGTAAATCCTACACCCCAACCAATTTCTACCCAGCCAACTTTTATTAGCTCAGGCCCCACCTGGGTACCCCAATCTTCGGTGGTGTCCATTCCTACCCCACCTTTCTCCCAACCTAGTCTAGTTCATCATCTACCCCAATCACCTTCTTTTCGGTATCATCCATACCAACAACCCCGTCCATTCCACACCGCCTAATCCAGGCAATTTCATCCCATCTCATCAATTTTCCACTCCTCCATTACATCATCATAATCATCAAACGAGTCAAAATTTTCATGAAGATCCACGACTCCATGCTATGCAACAACAGATTGACAACCTTATGCTCAACATGCCCGGCTCATCTAGTCAGAAACCTACGCTAAGGTCATTGATCAATCAACCAATTCATCCTTCGGTACCTTCACCACCATATCCGACTGATTTCACATTACCGAAGTTTGACAAATTTTGAGGAACTGAGGATCCTCATGAACATGTGAGCTCATTCATGCATGCTTGCTTTAGAATCCAAAATAATGATGCTCTTATGCTCAGAACTTTTCCTCAGACATTAGGAGGAGATGTCTGTACAATGGTACAATCATTTAGCTCACCATAGCATTTATGCTTACGAGCAATTGATTAATCTATTTTTAGAACGATTCTCCCCTGAATGTACAAAAGAGAGTTTCATTGTCCGACTTATACAAGCTCAAGCAACATGACGATGAGACAGGTTTATGACTTTGGAAACCGTTGGAGGGCAATCATTAATAAACCCGCCATTCTCCCTACCAATGGAGGAGTTAACCAAAATGTTCACCCGGAGTTGTCTAAAACCTATCTCTTGGTTACTCCAATTACAACAATACAGGACTTTTGAAGAGGCTTTGGCCCAAGCAAGTATCATAGAAGACATTAAAGTCCAAGAGGGTGTTTTAAAACCCCGTAGAAAAGAATGGCAACAAAAGGGCCAACAACGAAATAATAATTATGGCCAAAACAAACAAGCACAAGGCTAGTACAGACCTCAAATGTTAACCAAGTTAATCAAGTGGTGGCGAGCCAGCCCGTAATGGCTCAACAACAACAAGTAATGCAAAGTCAACCGCAACCAATTGCTTATCATGCGGTACCCGCCCCTACTCAACCAGCTCCCAATACTGGGCCAACCATGGAAACTCGACCTTGGCAAAACAATCGTCCCAAGCGACAATTCACACCTTTAGATGAACCATATGCGGTCATATTCAACAAGTTATATAGCACAAATCGGTTAACTTTACCTGAGTTTAAACCTTTAGACCCATCTAGAAGGGGGAAGTATTACAAGGAGTACCTATTTTGTCCTTATCATAGGCAAAATGGGCACGATATCAATAATTGTACAGATTTCAAACATGTGATCCAAGATCTTATTGAGATTGGAGCCATTAAATTGGATAGCCCCTTAGCCCAACAAAATCAAAATCTTGGTATATTTCAAACACCCCTTCCACATCGGGAGGAAGCTCCAACAACTTCAGGGGGAGTAACTCGGGTAACTCCTCCTAATCAAGTCAACCATGTACAACAATACCAAGGTTTTGTGGGTACTATTAACGTAGTAACCCGGGGTCAAAGGGCGAACCAACCAAATCAAGCTGAACCACAACCACCTGTACAAACCCCCAATCCACCTCAGGTAATAGTGACTCAACGACGTGCTAGTACTTCTCAACAACCGCTAAATCATTCTACTCAATGCCAACGACCCATCATGTCATTGAGTAACCGATTAACTACTCAGCTTAAAAATGGCTTCTGCCAAGTTATCGATCTATGACCTCATTCAACAATCTCCCCCGCATAGAGAGGCATTAATGGAAATCTTAAAGTCAATCGAGCTTCAAACTCAAGATACTAATGCCTTCAACAACTTTGTGGGGAGTATTCAAACATGCATGGAGCCCTCCATCACTTTCTATGATTTTGAAATCAAACCTATGTCAACAGAAAGTATAGATCCTCCACTGCATATCATGGCCAAGATCGATAACAAGCCATTCAAGAGAGTCTTAATTGACACCGGTTCCTCAATCAATATCATTACAACATCGGCGTTGAGTCATCTAAAGCCATCGCCATCCCTTATCACAAAGTCGACTTTTACTCTTAAAGCATTCAATGATGCTTTATCTTCCACGGTTGGCACAATTATCTTGCCCATTGAGGTAGGGGCCCGAACTTTGCATACCTTGTTTCACATCTTGGAAGGGACCATGGCATACAATGTATTGCTTGGACGGCCTTGGCTTAGGGAGATGAGATGTGTCCCTTCTATACTCGCATCAATGTCTCAAGTATGTATATGAGGGACAGAGTTCATTGTGTACCCCGCTGACATTGAACCCTTCAAACATTGCAACTATGTCTCAAATCCTTATGAGATTGTGTTGCCATCCACTCATCTTTTCTTGACCCCATCTACTTCTTCTATACCATCTTCTTCTAAAGCTCCCATTCCCGAGGAGCTACCCATCATATCGCAACCATCTTCCTCTTCCGCTATTCCATCTCATTCACCACTTTCAACATCACCTAATCTTCCTTCTTCTTCATCAGCGACCACATGCACATGTGGCCATGACCAATCATCTCTTTCCACGTCATTACCCCCTTCTTCTACACCTTCTTCAACATCACCTATTATTCCTCCATCTTCCCAACCATCACCAGCTGATGTTTCACAAGTTAGTGAAGCATCAACCCAACCAAATCCTTCCAATTCTTCTATCCCACATTCTTCTATTCCATCATCAAGTCCATCTCCCTCCCAAGTCAAGGTCCATCTCACTGATGTAGGTATTGGTGAGTATGCCATCCAAGATGTCCACATCACACCGTTCAATGTGCAAACAAGTTAAAGATTTTGGTCGTCCACATGACCAACATTTATCCATTGGATCGGTTTATAACATGGGTTCTATGCCAAATTCCATTAATTTTGTATATGGGGGAATAGAGTCATCTTCTAGTCCTACCACCATACTAGAACCTAAGCATCCAATCCCCCGCCAATATCGAAAGGATGGAGGGTTTTCCCTCTCGCTATTTCCACAGACATAATTGGCAGCAATTTGGCCTAGGTCGATACGAGCAAGGGGTAACTGAACGCATCGATATGCCATACCAGAGACCCACTGAGCGTTTTGGTCCGGGCTACCAACCACTTCCATCCCTTTCTTCTTTTGAACGAGCTTTTCAAAGCATTAATCTTAATTCAGAAGAAGAAATCCTCCACCCCGACGAATCCGAAGATGAAGCCTATGAAGAATTTGACGTCATGTCAAATGGTGATGAATCTGAAGAAGAGCTCGGCGCCCATTGTTCCCCTCACTAAACAAGACGAGTTTTATCTCCAATTGTTCCCTCTCCAAGAGGCCATCTTTCGCTTGCTTCTTCCACAAGAACGAGGTGAACCACCCCCCCCGCCACATCCATAAGCCATAATCCAAACCTGTATTATATGTATATACTAAAATAGTGGTTTTCACCACTACCAAAAAAAAAAAAAAATCAGAAAATTCCAAAAAAAAAAAAAAAATCAAAACATATAAAAATACTTTATTGCTTTATGTATGTGTGTAATAGTGGTTTTCACCACTACAAAAAAAAAAAAAAAACTGAAAAACTATGTTGTTTTGCATCTCAGGTCTTCCGAGGTCTTCACCGGTTTTCCCTTCCATTCCGCCCATCCTTTCTTCCATAAGTCGACAATGAATTTTGAAGACTTATTCACCCCGCTCCATAATCCATATGATCCGGATAAGCCAATCCCGATCAACCCAAGCTTGATTGACATGGATCGGATTTCATCCCCTCCATCTATTTCGGAGTTCATCCTTTCCGAGGAATTGTTAAGGGCTTCCGCCAACTACATTCCTCCTTCACCTCCACATTCACCTTCATCTTCTAAGCCGGAGGTCTTCCAGCAGACATAGACGAGAGCAAGGCACAGGAGCTTGATGACATTTTAGATGACATAAATCCGATCCCTACTCCCCATCAGCCTGAGGAAGGTTCCCACATGTCTATTGAAGAAACTATCGATGTAGACCTTAGTCCGAGACCAAGATGGCACCCAAATTGTGAAACTGGCTAAAAGTCTATCATCATAGGAACAAGAGCAAATGATTGCTCTACTCAAGCGGAAGAAGGAGATATTTGCATGGTCTTACAAAGACATGCCAGGCCTAGACCCTAATTTGGTTGTCCATAACCTCACCTTACAAAAAGATGCTAAACCTGTCAAACAGAAACTTAGGAAAATGCATCCTACCATGGCCCTCATAGTTAAATCGGAGATTCAGAAACTTCTGGATGTTAAATTTGTCGTCCCGATTGATTATCCTGAGTGGCTTTCTAACATGGTACCCGTTCGCAAGCCTAACGGGGGATACGTGTTTGCACCGATTTTCGAGATCTAAATAAAGCGTGTCCTAAGGATGACTTTCCTCTTCCAAACATTGATACTCTTGTCGACACCTGCGCTGGTCATGAAATGCTTTCGTTCATGGATGGATTTTCGAGGATACAACCGGATTCGAATAAACCCCGAAGATCAACACAAAACAACATTTACCACACCTTGGGGAACTTTTTGTTACGGGGTGATGCCCTTTGGCCTTAAGAACGCAGGTGCAACCTATCAACGAGCCATGACTTATATTTTCCACGATTATATGCATAAGATTATCGAAGATTATGTGGATGATTTATTGGCAAAATCTAAAACTCGACAAGAGCATTTTGATGTATTGGAAAAAGTTTTTGATAGACTTCTAGAGCATAAAGTAAGGTTGAACCCTAAGAAATGTGTCTTTGGTGTTACCTCATGCAAACTCCTAGGTTTTATTATCTCTAAACGAGGTATTGAGGTGGACCCAAACAAGGTCAAAGCCATTATGGAAATGTGTCCCCCAACTAATTTGAAGGAGTTGCGTAGTTTGCAAGGAAAGATTAATTCAATCCGTCGCTTTATTGCACAACTTTCTCGATAAATGTAGGCCATTTTGCCACCTACTACAAAAGGGAGTACAATTTTCATGGACAGATGAATGTCAGAAAGCCTTTGATGACATCAAGCAAGACTTAGCATCTCCGCCGACCTTAGCTCCGCCTCGTCCAGGGGTCCCTTTCAACCTTTATATCTCAAAGAACGGACTTTGCCTTAGGGACAATGCTTGCACAAAAGAATGAACAAAATCGCGAGCAAGCTATCTATTATATTAGTCGAACATTGGTAAGCTATGAAACCCAATATGCTTATGTGGAAAAGTTGTGCTTAGCAAGTGGTTTTTGCCACTAAGAAACTTCCTCATTATATGCTTAGCCATACAACATATGTCATAGCTAGAGAAAACCCTCTCGCGTTATATGATGTCTCGCACTTATAATAACACTCGTACCGCTAAATGGATAATGTTGCTTACCGAATTCGATCTTGAATTCATTAGCCAAAAATCTGTTAAAGGTCAAGTTATAGCCGATCAACTTGCGGAAGCTCCGCTACCTAGTGATCATCCTTTGATTATTGAGCTCCCAGATGATTCGGTATTTGCTATCACCGAACAAGAAGAGGACATCATTCCGCAGGAAGATGTTGACATCACGCTATTCTTTGATGGCTCTAAGTGCGCGAAAGGTCGAGGTGCTGGAGTTGTATTTCATACACCTCAAGGGATTCCCATCCCTTTATCATTCAAACTAGACTTCCAATGCACCAATAATACAACAGAGTATGAAGCCTTAATTTTAGGTCTTCAATCAGCCATAGCTATGAGCATTAAGCGTATTCGGATATTTGGGGATTCTCAACTCGTGGTTAAACAAATTACAGGAGAATACCAAGCCAAAGAACCTACCATTAAGCTTTATCATGATGTAGCAATGAAGTTGCTCTCTAAGTTTGATTGGTATGAGATCACTAGTTTGCCTCGTTCGACTAATAGATTTGCGGATGCCATGGCCTCTCTTGGATCATTGATTCCAAAGGACTCCCTTGGAGAGGCACAACCCCTAATCATTTCCACAATCTCTAAGTCTGCAATTGTCCGTGCTGAGTCTAAAGATGAAAAAGATGTTTGCTTTATCCATTCGGATCCATATGAGCCTTGGTCTAGTGAGATAGTAGCCTTCCTCAAGTTTGGAACACTTCCACTTGATTTGTCTCGAACCGCCCGCCGCTGTTTTAAGCAAAAGGCAGCTCGTTTTGTTCTTTTGGGGGATGTGTTGTATAAACGTGGATATGATGGAGTACTCCTCCGCTGTCTAGAAGCAAGTGAAACACATAGAGCTATTGCTGAAGCCCATGATGGTACTTGTGGTGGTCATTTTAGTGGAATGGCCATTGCGAAGCGTATTTTACGTATGGGGTATTATTGGCCCACTATGGAACAAGATTGTTGCAAATATGTTAAACAATGTAAAAAGTGTCAAGAACACGCTAATTTAATCCATATACCATCACAAGCTTTACAGACCATCCAAAGCCTTTGGCCCTTCTCACAATGGGGTCTCGATTTAATTGGCAAGATTTCACCCGCCTCTTCAGGACAACATACTTTCATCATTACAAGCCACCGAATACTTCACAAAGTGGGTTGAAGCTATTCCTCTAACCAAGACGACGAGTCCTAGAATTGTGGAGTTTATACTTCACCATATCATTTGTCGTTTTGGTATTCCCTCTAAAATCATTTCCGATAACGGCAAGTCTTTTAAGAATAAGGATGTTCGAGCTCTTTGCGAAAAGTATAATATCCAACATAGTTTCTCAACTCCTTACTACCCACAAGCCAATGGACAAGTCGAAGCTTCCAATAAGACCATAATTGCTATTCTTAAGAAACTTGTTAAAGAAAATCATAAAGATTGGCATACACAAATCCCCTTGGCATTATGGGCTTACAGTAACAAGCATCAGAACTCCCATTGGGGCAACGCCATTTTCTTTGGTCTATGGAGCTGAAGCAATCATGCCTCTTGAGCTCGAGATCCCTTCCTTGCGAATTTCTTTGCAGGAATTTATCGATGATGATACCGCTAGACAAGCACGTCTTGATCAACTCACACTCATAGATGAAAAACGAATCAATGCTTTAGAGCATTTGCGAGTTTATCAAGACCGATTGAAACGTGCTTACAATGCCAAAGTTCATCTAAGAGAATTTCAAGTAGGGGATCTTGTCCTTAAAGAGAATCAACAAAACACCAATGCATTGCCGCATCTTCGAGATAAATTCGCGGCTAATTGGTTAGGTCCATATATGGTCACCGAAAGAGTGGGTAATGGAACTTATAGACTTGCCAGTTTAGAGGGAGAGGAAGAACCCGAACCACTTAATATTATACACTTGAGGGCATTCTACGCATAGTTTGAATTTTATATGTACATATATACATGGCTTGTAAAAAAAAAAAAAAAAAAACAAATAAAATAAAAAGAATTTGCATTTCATTGTTAGTTGCATACATCTCATTCAAAAACATTGCATTTCATGTGCATACATCTCATTGAAAACCATAACATTTCATTTTCAGCCATAGTTGCATATCATGTTAGAGACCATTCTATCTTTTGGATATAAAATTTGGTCAAGCAAAAGTCATGTTGCCTTAATCAGGGGCACCTTCATAAAATCCATCAAACCGAATTGTCATTCGTACATCCATTTTCCATTTGCACATATTTACATTGCCAAAATGTTTTCAATCACTCAACCATTCCTAGTGTTTTAAGCAAACTTCGAAATGCATGTCAAAGTTCTCTAGGGCCATATCACAAATTACACTAAATAAAATCTTGAGTATTGGGAAATGATTTCAAAAGCGGTCTTGAACCTATCACATTTTCACATCTTAAAAACATCTTGTGTCAAAGAGAGATAACACCATCTTTGGGTTGTGCCTTGAAGTGAAAAGAGTAATCCTCGTTTGTCCTATCATGCAAACATAGTCCATAAAACAGTGGTTCTTACCACTATCACAAGCAATCACAAAATATAAATATAAACAGAGTAGTAAGGATAGGGTAAAATTCTCATCATACTTCGGTTGAGAATCCGATTCCCCAAAGCTCTAAGGAAATGAACATTTTTCACACACCACCGATCCCAAATAAGTTGTAAGGATCGTACTACTTGTCCAATCAGACGGATAGGTAGTCATCCCCAAGGCTTACAAAGGTCAAAAACAACATGGACTATGGAGTTAACCTTCACCGGGGCTATAGACGCTTGACTCGGCAAAGGGAGTATACTCATTGCGTGGCGACATGTCTCTCCTCAAAAAGAGACCTCCGAATGCTCATACGGACAAACTAGCTTCGGGGTCTTCTCCATAACAAGGGTTACCTAATTTATGCAAGATGAGGTTAATGAACACACTTGCACACACACAGGTTTTTGATTGCCTAGAGTCACTACCATGCTTCGGATTTGGTTAATGAACTCGCATGCACACACATTTGGTCCTAGTTGAATTAGGCAGTATTAGTAAGTTTGTTTGATACCACTAGCATGTTTGAGTCTTTGTAAAATAGTCTTCCATTATCACCCTCCATATATTCTTCCATATTCATGTCATTCCATACGTCATCCATTCACAAGCCACCAAGTTCGGTGCCCCCGATTAAACAATTATGATAACAGTTGGCTAAATCTAACTATCTAAAAGTATGAGTGCTTCTTAGTGCATATTTCATTCTTCTTACTTAGTCTCGCATTAATCATCTATAAGTTTGCATTCCATTCCATCACATATGCATCAAAAACATTAAAACATATAAAAACATGCATCACAAAAACATAGGCATTCACACAAAAGAGAGTAAAACACCAAATAAATAAAAGCCATGTATATATATATGTATAAAGGTCAAACTGTACAATGAATGCCAAAAGGCTACAATATACAATAGAGCACCAAGGCTCATAAAGAGTGCATCTAAGCACTAAGCTAACCATCAAAAGAGGTACCCCTCATCCGCCCGAACTACCTCCAACCGGGCTACCTCCGCTAGCCCCACCGCCTCCAATATCTCCCAGTATGCCTGGGACAACGACCTCCTCATCCCCGGAATGATAGGGGAGAATCGGTGTCGTGCCTCTAACACCCTAAGTCGCAAAACAACAAAACAAAAATTTGTTACAATTTTTTTTCAAAAAAAAAAAAAAAAAAACAAATAATAAGTACTTGCTTAAATAAACAAATACCTCAGCTGGCTGCACTGGCGCGTCCGCTCCCATCTCCGCCATAGCTCCCGCGTGCTTCACTCTCCCACACAACCTTTCACTTCATTCCACTCCCTCAGACGCACTTCTCTCAAGCTCGAACGCACAAATGAGCGAAATTCTCGCTAAAACTGTTTAAATAGCTGGTTTTGGCACCCTGAAACATAGTGGGGCATTTCATGGCGCATTCAGACGCAGTGGGGCATTTCATGATGCATTCAAACACCGACGGGCATTTCTGCCACCTCCAAATGCATACCGGCGTTTGGTGTTAGTATTGAATAAAAGAACAAAACTTACAAAATTGAAGCTTACCTCCTCCAAATTTCATCAAATTGCATCCATCCATTCTTCTTATCATAATAAAACATTTTGTGAAGGTTACAACAGTTTTGGAAACAAATTTTGTCATTTTGCTCAAAAAGCGCATCATTCATCATTGATTTACAAATTGGGTTAAAAACATTCAAAACCTTCACAAAATTAACAACATTCATCAATTCTTCTCGATCTATCATCAATTTCATTCATTCTTCTTTCATCATGCATATTTTTGCCAAATTAAATTAAAGTAAACCTCGTATCTAGTGGTATATTCTATCACCTTGGCGATTGCAACGATTTGCATCCATGCAATTTGGTAAGAGGATTAAACCACCATAAGGACACTTACCATTTATCATCATCAATTATTTCACTGCTTGAAAATTGGAAATCAATTTTGGGTATCCTACTTTTCAAGTGACCTCATACCAATATTAATTTGCTCAACAGCTTGTCATTGATGGCCTAGTTCATGGGGCCTTAAACGTGGACAATCTTCAATATCATCATTATTTTGAGTCTTGCTAGAGATTAAGGCTACCTAGGTTGATTGGTTCCGACCCGAGGAATTATCCATACAGATCACTAGGAGCATCTCTCGAAGTTCTCGACTCTTTCATATTGCATCTCTCCATATCAATGGCGCCAACAAGGCAATTTCATCAACAAGTATGGATTCACCCATAGGAGTTGGGGCATCCGTTATCAATTTTTAACTTTCCTAATAGTAGAATTCATCTTACATGATCATGGAATTTAAAATTTGGCAAAAATCCCTTTCTAACCGTTGGAGCAAAAAACGGTTCATCTTTCACATCACTCATATCGTCTTCAATCATATTATTTTCTGGTTTGTACACCAACCCCTTTTCTGTTGGGACATAAACAGATGGTTCATACACAAACCCCTTTTTCACCGTTGGGGCAAAAACGGTTCATTTTCTTTCGAATTTCTTCCAATTGGCTCGTGAGAACCATTCTCGCTCGCCAATTGAGGGGGTAAGCTGATAAATTTTAAATATTCTTTTATTCTTTGGTCTTCAAAGTTGTGCTTTAGTCTTGAGAGAGAGTTGCGTCCGATCCAACTTTTCAGGTGTCCTAAGTTTTTGTGTCGCATTGTGTCTTCACACAAAGCAGCTCAAAAGGGGCATCTCGTAGACACCAAAATCCAGCCACTTGCAAGTCATCTATACCTTCCTGTCATCCACGTGTCGGTCATCCACCTTCCCGCCATTATTTGGCCCAAATCCACACTTTCCCGCCATTATTTGGCCCAATTTCACCTTTCCCGCCATTTTTCATCCCCAAATTTATTTAAATTAATATTTATATATATATATTTTAATATTTTAATATTTTAATATATATATTTAAATAATAGTTTAAGTGATTTAATCTGAGCCGTCCGTCCTTCATTTAATCTCATCCGTCCATCCATCTTAATCCATTTCACAACCTAGATTTATTCTCTACCCTTAGATCCACTTTAATCTTAGCCACACGTTCAAAGTGTCGTTAAAACCCTAAAGTGTGCCCTAAGAGTAGATTATAAATTGAGTCACCTTGATGGCTCAAACCCTATGTCTTTTGCTACTTCTATCCCCGGATCTTTTCTATCTTCTTAACTTCTTCTATCTCCTTTTCTGATCCCCTCTATCTCTCTTCTGCTACCTTTTCGTCGCATCCATCGCCGCATCCATCGTCGCTTTCCGTCACTGCTTTCGCCGCCATCTCTTCTGCAAGCATTCTGTAGAATCCCCCATTCTTGTCGCAAGTGCCCGCGGGCGTTTACCCCTTTACCAAGTGCCCACGGGCGTTACCAAGTGCCCATGGGAATTTACCAAGTGCCCGCGGACGTTTACCCACAGCCACAGACTCAGACCGGCGTCTGAAACCTTAATCCAGAAGCACGCGGGCGTTCAGCGAGTGCACCAGGGCGCCTTCCGTAGCCGATTTGATAGCCACATTACTTCCATGTGTCGCCTGGTCTAGCCGCGTTAACAGAGAACGGTATAAATTAGTTTAAAGCAAGTAACTTCTTTTCTTTTATTGATCTCGTTGTTGAATTCCTGCATTCTATTTTTCTAGGGTTTTAGATTGTTTCTGAGGGCTCACACAGTGGAGCCCTCTTATTAATTTCTAACTCCTTGATAGTGTTAATGTGTGCAGGTTTTTAACGGCAGATCCGGTTTATTGATGGCAGCTGATTAAGCTGGAGTGGTCCAAGCAAGGGATACAACAAAGCCCACTCACTCCGTTGGGATTGAAGATACATTCTTCCGGAAGCGCCACCATTTGTGCCAGCTAGGGTTTCGGAGAACCCTAGCATAACTTGTAACTGTGTATCACAAATAAAGGGTTACAGGCCCAGTTGTATTCAAAAAGGAGTTTTTAAACTCCATCGATTAATAGAAATCGTTTGTTTTGTGCAACTTTCCTGTATTCCATTATTGTGGTTTTATCTTTTGTTTGGCGTGTATTTTTAATCTACAATGGGAATCACATCATTAGAAGATTTTGAGAAAGGATTACCCATGGTGAGTATCCCTATGGATATAGTTGGAGATGTTCTAGAATCAGTAGGTTGTATCTTAGTCATATTGATAATATCCAAGTTATTTCAAGTTTCATTGATTTGAGCAATGGTTGATTGATCATTAGGATATTGAAGATTATCATGCATTGTAGTTAATTCTCTTTTTGATTGTTATCTAAGTTCATATTTAAGAACATCTAAAAAGATATATTTTTTTCTTCTAATGTATTCTCTAACATGATCTATGGTTTGAACAAAAATTTGTTCAATAACTTGTTCTTATTCCCTACTCACTTGTTGTGACCAAGGATTTTCTTCTTGCTCATGGATGAAGGCCTCATGAGATGAAGAGGAAAAACCCTTGCTTTGGGTGTTGTAAGGATGTTGAGACATGGTTTGAAAGCTTGGTTTTGAAGGAGATTGATTTATTAAAGTTTTGTTTCCAAAGTACTTATAGAAAAGAAGAGAATATGTTTGAAATCCTTATATCACCTTGAAAAGTAACTGTCCTTGTGACTCCTGCTAATCCACCATGAGATACTAGCCAAAGAAGATTTCTCTCCTAAGGTTCAAACTTTGGTTTAATCAAGGGGTCATTATCCTTCCCCAAATAGGATTAAAAATTGGTTATGTTCTTGTTATCTTGATTTAATGTGATGTAATCAAGCAAATTAGATGATATTGTTTAAGTTTAACACACTTTTATCTTTGTTAAGGCAAAAGGAGTGTTCACGTCGGGTTCCCAAAATATGTAGATGGGGAAGACATTATTTTCCTCTTAAAAGTCTAATTAATGTCAAGCATGTGTGGGGGAGATTCACTGGAATATTTGCTTCCCCACTTGAGGGTATCTTTCCAAAGGAGACCTTGAGAATATGGATATTCTCAACACGATTAGACCCCTACTCAATGTTTTTTTCTCATGCCTTGTAGAAGTTGATGTTATGCTTGTTTGATTGGTGTTTTATATGGGTTTATTCAAAGAAAACACCTAAGGTTTGGATCACTATCTATATCGACTCTTTTTCGAGCCTTAATGGTTATTTAAGACCTAAAAATGAAGATCATCTAAATGCATGCTAAGCTTATATCACACAAATGCAAGAATACAAGAGCTATCTTATATGCTTTTTGAATTTTGATGAGTTAACTAAGGAGATTTTGATATTTCAAGGTAAAACAAGAGAGGATGCAAGAAGATAAATCTAGCCTAAATGCAACTAAATGATGTACTTGAAAATGAGTAAGAACTTAAGATCTAACCTAAGATTCTTTGATTGACTAATTTAGATGTGTTTTGTAAAGCAATTAGGGTTTTACTTAGTATTCCTTAATTTCCCAAATGAAATGTGATTTATAGGTGTAAAACAATAGAATACAGAAGCAAAACACAAAGAAATGGAAGTTACAGAGCTTAAGGAAGTGCCTAGTGGTAGAATCACCTCTTTTGGAAAATTTCGCCACCTCTTTTGGAACCTTTCGCCAAATTTGCCACTGCTTACAAAATTTGTAGCCCCTTGCAAATTTGGTTATGACTAGGAAGAATTTCGTACCTACACAAGTTAAACAAAATAATAGGTTTTCTTATTTAGAAGGTTTGTCTAAGAGCTAGATAGGGCAAAATACTTGTCTAAGCAGCTAATTAGACCCCGTATTAAAAGAAATTTTGAGTTTTCTTACCTCCTGGAGTGGAAATTTGACTTTTACCAAATTCACCACTAGGCTTACCAAATTCACCACTAGCAAATTTGGTTAGTGGAAAATTTGGTTCTATGTATTTTAGAGAGCCAAATTCACCAGTGACTATGTAGGGTGGTGAATTTGGTCTGAATACGAGGTTGAGGTAGTTTTGAAGGCTGTTTTGGATGGATTTTTGTAGATTTTTGGGCTGAAATTGTAGGAGGATGATCCTAACAATGTCTACTACTAATTTGAGTGTAAAAGAGGTAGAAGATACCATAAATATTTACCAATTTGTGTTCTAAGTGGATTCTTTGATGGAAGGGATAGGTGAGGATGATTCAATGACTATTTTTAATGGTCAAAGAGTTGTCTATATCCTAATCTTTACAATGCTTGTGAAATTGATAAAGAGATTAATGCAAAATGCCTAGAAAATGAAGAATATGCTATGAAATGCAGTTTCTAGAAACTATGAAAGAAAATGCATGTATGGGGATTGGAAAGAGGCTATTAGTGGGACAAAAAGGCAATAAAAGGCCTTGTATCCTCCACTATGGCATCTTGAGAGATGAAAATAAGTGATTAAGTGCTTGAAATACTAGCAAAATAATGCTAAATATGCTTGAAAAGAAGAGATTAACATGCTAAATACTTAGTAAATGAAAGCATAAAAGCATGGAGATAAGAGGAAATGATTAGTATGCATGAAATGAAATGGATAAAGCTACAAATAGAAATAACAACTAATATCCAAATGCTATGAAGAAGAATGCTTAAAATAACCCTACAAGATAAGAGGGTTAGTAAGCAAAATGGATATGGCAAGTAAGAGGGTTCCTCAAAACCTGCAAAAATGATGTTAGATCCTTGAAACAAGACCTGTAAATGAATATATAAGAGCCTAAAAGACAAAGGTAAGCTCAAAATAATATGAGAGAATGAAATAAAGAAAGTTTTGCAAGTAAATGAAGGTAAATTAGTTAGAAAGGCTATGCTAAAAGATCTCAAATGAAAGAGCAACAAATAAAATAGAGAAGAACCCAGGTGTTGTAGGTGAGTTGGAGAGGAGAGAGCAATCCTACAAGAGAGGTACTAGGTTCAAATATCCACCATACCAAAAATTTGAATTGGGTATCCAAAATCCAATTGATAATGTTGGTGCGAGCAGGGTCGGGTGCGACTCTCGGGTGACTTTGATGGTGTAGAACCCCCTGTTCCTGGTCTCTCAGACCAATGCGGCCTCGCAAGAATTTTTTCGCTTAAAAAAAAGAAAAATAAAATAGAGAAGATAACTATGCTAGGGGTGATATCACCTAGAAATGACCTCTCCCTTGCACCAAGTATGGTCTCCTTACCACCAAGATACATTTCCTTGCTTGACTACCCTTCACAAATGCTTGCAAATGGAGGAAGAATGCTTGAAATGCTTGAAGAAATGAAATAGCTTGAAATGGAGATGCTAGAGAAATATTGGTAGAGTGTAATTACTCTTCAAGATCATGCCAAATGCCTACCCAAGGGGCTACTTAAATAGGATTTGCGAGAAAACTAGTTAGGATCAAATTGAAATCTGTAAATCCAATTCATATCTGGAGCATGTGAGGTCAGAGCATAGAGTGGAGGGATGGAATCCACATGCTTGAGAATTACTCCAAGATATTTTTGTCATTAGCCAAATTCACCACTGGTCGACCAAATTTACCACTGGTGAATTTGGTGGCTTTGAGTGGCAATTTGGGTCAGAAACCAAGTCTAATTCTTCAAATTTTGAAATTTGAATGTCTACCAAATTCACCACTAAGCTTACGAAATTGATAAAGTTAATTTTGACTATTTAGAATTTGATTTTGAAGGGTTTACCAAAATTCACCATTAAACTTGTCAAATTTGCCACTAACAAATTTGGTCAATGTGGTGAACTTGGTAAAGGTTGAATTTGATGCCCAAAATGTTAGGTTTTTTCTATATTGAAGTTTTGTAATGTTTGTGACTAGTTTTGGTGTCTTTTTCCTTATCGATGTGTCAAAATTGGGTGTCTACACCCCAAAAAATATGCAATAAAATAGGACACCCACACCAAAACCAAGACAAAAATTCATAAATAGTCACAAATGCTTATTAGTGTGAACTCTAGCTTATATACATGTAGAGAGAAGAGGTTCAACAAGTCCTTGGCCATCTATGGAAGGCTTGAACCAGCTTGGGATACAAGGGAGAATGAATAAAAGCACCCATTAGAAGAATGGAGGGCTATCAATACTTTAAAATGAGAAGAAGAGGGATATTTATAAGAAGAAAATGGGAGAAAATCCCTCCAAAATCCATGTAGGATTTTAAAATTTCAATTCAAAATTTTGCCTAAGCTAGTCGACATCAATGATGAATGTTTTGGAAGCTTTGGATATCCATAACTAGATGGAAAATCTCCTTTATTATACCTTTGATATAACTTGTTATTAATTCTTTGGGTTGTATGTTGCCCCTTGGGCCATCCTCCCTATCATAGCTTTAATGTTTTAGTTACTACCTAGGGAACTATGTTTGGTTGTGGGGTACCAAGACAAGAATTATATCATCATCTCTTACCTCACATCTAGTTTCTTTGGGATGGTTCAATGGTTTTGATATTCAAAGTTTGGATCATTCATGCTCTTGGTAAGTTCACTTGGTGAAGGTGTCCTTCAATGCACACTTTCAAGATGACAGTCTTCTAAGTTGTTTTATTTTTGGTGACTCCTCTTCCACCATGTATCACAATGGGGCTTCTAGGAAGACATCAAGCCTAAATATTTAGGGAAATCATGGTAGCTAGAAGCCTCTTGAGATACCTTACATTTACCTAATATTAGCGTATAAATATTCCTCTAGGATAAGGGGGAAAATTTTCTTGTTATCTCTCCATTCATCTCCTTCAGATCCTCCCTCCTCTTGTCTAAGGGAAGGGTCTTAGTCCTCAAGATTCATTGGTGGCATAAATTTGGAACACCATCTAGGACTAAGGCACCTCCTTGATAACTAGAATGAACTAACTTCAAGGTCTTTGTTCTCTATAGGAGAGAAAAGACTCTGAACACCAATTAGAGTAAGGCCTCAATTCAAATGGTTCCCCTTTTTCCATCATTGGAATGTCTCAGGTGTTCCAAGTACTATCGAGACCTAATTTAGCCACCATCAAAAAGGCTATTGGGATATCACTTGATTTTTATTTGATGGTTTCCATGAGATCCATGGTGAAGGAAGCTTTGGGCTTAAGAATAGTCAATGATGGTTGTTCGTCCTTGGATGCACTTTGGATGGTATTTTGGCATCAATTGCTTCATAGGTAGTAGAGGTGTTGGCCCTCTTCATCTTGGTTTTAGGTATTAATTATTGATCAAAATTACCTTTTGTACATAGGATTTTCCCACTATAATGAATATCCACTATAATTTTGGTGACTCATAGGGGAACTCTTGCTAGCAAGAGTGAAGGAACCTAGAGGAAGGTGCCTTGTCCATTGGGTGTGGGGTCTGATAGAGGAAAATTCTAAGGCTTCTATAGTAGTGGCATGTGCTCAAAGAGGGAAAATGTTGGACATCACTTTTCTCATGTCCTTGTAAAGACTACGAGGGAGTGCACCTTATTTATAGGTCATATTGTTGGGATGGATCTCAAGGTTCACTCCCATACTACGAATTGGCTGGCAATAGATGGTTGCATAAAGATTCATTACCTCATACCTAATATTTGGGGATGTCATCATCTTCTAAAAATTATTTCACTTGGGTGTGGTGGCTATCCTTTCAATTGTCTAGAATGGGATCTATTGGTATTGATGGGCTTTTAGATAGGCCCTGATCTTGATAACTTAGTCCTTCATACTCATGTGGTTTTAATCCTCTTGTTGTGGGTCTAAATTTGATCATGTTTTGCATCAATTTGGTAGGCTTGCAAAAATATAGAAATGAATATGTATATATATTATATGTAGAAAGGTCTATTGGGATAGTGTGTATTCCTTGGCATCAGGTATTCATCCCATGCTATTTTGGTTGAAAACTCTTACTAGATTGGCCTCCTAGAATTCCATGTTGTATCACCTTTTTGTGTAGGCTAGGTGCCTCCTTTGGTCAAGTTGGGACCCCTCTCCTTCTATCAAGACCTTGGTGGGCTCCTCTTTTTCCTTGTTGTGTATTATTATCTAGGGAGGAGCATTTATCTAAGCTTAAACCCACTGGTTCTATAGATATTTCTTAGCTTTGTGGCCTTCTTTTAGTTCTAGTTGCTTCCCATAGGGAGAGCTATAGTGGTATTTTTGTAGTAGGTCTATTACCAGGTTGGGATCCTTATCCACTTATTTTGTATCTTTCCTAGATAGCCACCAGGTAGACCCTAATTCCTGAGCTATCAATCTAGGTAGTGAGGAGATAGGGACTATTCCCACTTGGTAGCTTTGGACTAGCTTTCCTTCATACCTAAAGATTTTGTAGAAAGGTATTGCTTCTATTTATACAAGTTCTTTTGTCTTCATACTTTCTCGCTATCGAATCTCCCTAGTCATGGACTCTGGTTGTGGTCCAAGGATTTTTGGGGAAGCCTAATTTCCAATGTTAGTACCACACATTAGCTTTGGCGATTATCTTTCTGGTTCTTTTGTGGTAGTTGATGCATTCTCTTATCTAGTTGACCTGCTTCCCTAGGAACATTTTTTAGGGTTGGTTTCAATTCCTCCTTGGAGTCCTAATTGCTTTTTGTCTAGTGACTCCTCATTTTTTTCTTCCATACAAAAATGATATCTAGATTGAGCCTTTGGAATTGGATAGTGGTTTTCCATTGGGTCCTCTTGGAAAAAAATTCCATTGGTAGCAAGTGGAGGAAATTTGGCTTTGGGAAAAACTTCCATTGGAAGGGAACTAGAACAAATTCATAGGAGACAAGGGTTTTGGGAACTTAGAATGAAATTTACCTATCAATATGAGATAATTTTTTTCTTTGAGGATGATTTGATAGACAATTGAGAATGAGTTTCCCCCTAGGCTTTGATCATTATGGAAATATCTAAATATAAATATTTGAGGTAAAATATGAGTGCCATACCTGGGAAAGGTTTGATATTATCTAGGATCCTTTTCCAAGTTTTATGATATTAGGCATTGAAGTCCTCCATTGTCTCACTGAGAGCTTGCCTAATGTTGATTAGGTAATCCAATATCAAGGCTTACTTCTCCTTGAAATAGACCATCAACTAGGTCGCAAGTTGTTCCTAATCTCTTACTAACTATGTAGATATGGAGGCATACCACTCCCATGTTTTCCCCTTTAAAGATGCCACGAATAGCCTAAGGGCCATGTTTTGAACCATCATGTTATACATGATGTAGTGTATTGCCATGTAGTGCAAGTTCTCCAATGAAGTGGTGGCATCTTCTCCGATGAACTTTGGTAGAGAATCCAAAGCCTATATGGGAACTAGATCCCATGCTTGGTGTGGGATGGTAACTACCAAAGGGCTATGACTCCTCCAAGTGGGAATCCTTCCAAGCATATCTTGATTAATTCCTTTGTTTTTTGCTCTATTGGACTAGTGAAAAATGGGTTCCATTAGGTGAATATATTCAATGCTTCTAGAAGCAGATGGATCGAGGCCTTCATAAAACCTTTTTTTTGAGCTCTTCTTTGTAGCTTCTTTAGGTCCTTATTTTGTAGTAAAGTCACAAGGTCATGGAGGTTGATTGGCTAGACAGAGGTTCCTACCATAAAATGAGTCTGGAGATGGTGACTTCCTTCAGGTCTTTATTTATTAGCAAAGTGTCTATGTGAATCTACAGAATGCACTAGTAAGTTGATGATTGTGGCATTCACTAGAACCATTATATGAATTTTTGACCAAGGGATGGATTTTGTTATTTAGATCCCATCTGGCATGGTTGTTTGAACTATTAGGGGTCAAGAGTGACCCCTTACAATCCCCAGCCACTGTGACCCCTTGTAGTTGTGGTTTTGGATATTTTACCTCTATTAAGTAGGTTCATAAGGTGCTCTATGACTCATGTGGGGGTGCTAGTCTTGGTAATTATAAGGGAGCATGAAACGTGACTTCGTCAGATGACCTCCAAGTTTTTTTATTCAAGGTTGAATCCTTACTTTGGATGTGATATTTAATGCTTGTATTTTCTCCCTTCCTACTCTAATCATACTCTATTGGGTCTTCAGTTCCAAGTAAAAAGAGGAAAATAAAGAAATAAAAATGGTAAAGGAAAAACAAGAAACAACATGAAACATAAATTATAGAAAGGAAATAAAAGCAAGAAAATATTAGAAAATAAAGTGCAGGAAACAAAAACTATCTAGCTTATTCTATGGGTGGTGATGCACCAAAGATCTAATAAGACCCCCCATACCCTGATGGGTTGAAGTGAACACATATGCAGTGGTCGATAGTGTATGAGGAACACATGTACCCACCAAAAAATGTAGTAAAATAGAACATCCACACTATAACCAGGATAAGTATTTTATAAATAGTCACAAATTCTTATTAATGTGAACATTGGGTTACATACATGTAGATAGAAGAGGTTCAAAAACTCCTTGGCTAGTTGTGCAAGGCTTGAGTTGGCCTAGGACACAAGGGAGAATGAAGGAAAGCACCCATTATAAGAATGGGAGGCTATCAATACTTTACAATGAGAAGAAAAAAGATATTTATAAGAAGAAAATGAGAGGAAATCCCTCCAAAATCTATGCAAGATTTCAAACTTTGAATTCAAATTTTTTCCTAGGCTAGTTAAAATCAATGATGAATGCTCTAGAGATTCATATTTGGACAAAAAATCTTCTTGATTATACATTTGAGATCATTCATCATTAATGCCTTGGTTCATGGATTACTCCTTGGGATGCCATCCTCCCTATCATCACTTTAATGTTTTAGATACCGCTTGGGGAATTGCATCTAGCTATGGGGTACCAAGATTGAAATTGGATCATCATCCTTTCCCTCACATACAATTGCTTTGGGATGGTCCAATGGTTTTAGTGTTTGAATCGTGGCTCATCCATGCTCTTAGTAAAGGTGTTCTTCAATGCACCCTCTAGAGAAGATAATTATCACCTTATAAGTTGCTCTATTTTGGGGAATCTTCTTCCACCACATATCATTAAGGGGCTTCTAGGGAGACAAATCCTAAAAATTTAGGGAGAGGATGGAAGCTAGAAGCATCTTGAGTTGCCTTACCCTTCCTTGATCTTTGCATATCAAGCTTTCCCTAGGAGAAGGGGAAATTTGTCTCTCCATTTGGCTCCTTCGGATCCTCCCTCCTCTTGTCCAAGGTAAGATTCTTAGTCCTTAGAATTCATTGGTGGCATAAATTTGGAATGATACTTGGGACTAAGTCACCTCCTTGGTCATGGGAAGGAACTATCTTCAAGGTCTCTTTTCTTCAGAGGAGAGAAAATACCATGAACACTAGTTAGAGAAAGCTTCAAGTGGTTCTCCCTTTGACATTACCAAAATTACTCAGGGGTTCCAAATACTATCGATACCTACTTTAGCCACCATCAAAAAGGTTATTTGGCTATCACTTGATTTTGGTATTGTGGTTGGCATGAGGTTTATGGTGAAGGAATATTTAGGCTTAGGATCAATTTATGATGATTGTTCCTCCTTGGTTGCACTTTGAATGGTCTTCTGGCATCAACTACTTCATAGGTAGCAAAGGTTCTAGACCTCTTCATATTGGCATCAAGTAGGAGTTCTTGATCAAAATTTCCTTTTGGAGGTAGAAATTTCCCACTATAGTGAATATTCACTACAACAAATTAGGGTATTATGTACTCCCACTATTATTGTTTCTTCCTTAGTGTTACTCAAAATAGTATCATTCAATTGTGTTCTACATTTTTTATTCTTTTATTTTCACTATATTCTCAAGCATTGTAATGGGTGCATGCACTCATTTTATACATTGTGTTCTAAAGAAATCCCTTGGTCTCTAGATGCATGACTCCTTATAGAGCCTTAGAAATCTCTCCACTAGATTTTAGTTTCTTTAATATTTAATTTTGGATGTCTTTTCTTGAACTCAAAATGCTTTATCACCAATGCTAGATGTCTTCTTGATCTTAGTATGATTTATCACCAATGTTGTATGTCTCTTCCAACTTTGGCTTTAGCCTACACTCTCTTCCAACTTTGTAAACTTATATTATCTTTCTTCAATCTCATCATTCAATGTTTATCATTCCTCCAGTAATGTTCTTCATAATCTTCTCTACCTTTAATGAACAACGTCTTAACATCTTAATGTTCCCTACAATCTCCTTTAGTATATTTCAATATTTTTTTTGCTTTAATGTCTCTTTAGTGCCTGTTATCACTTTAGGATCTGTAAACACTCCAACATTTTTTTAGGGATACTTAAAACTTGATCACTACCAGGATAGAAAACATGAGGCTCTCTTTTTATTACTCATAAAATATACACTAGAATTGATGCTAGTCATCTTCCACTTGTCTTCACTTCTTTTATCTTAGTTATTCATCTTATCTTCTCACCATGCTATATTCAACTTTCCATAAGATTTAATTCATGCTATCTTCTTCTTCCAATCTTTGCAATTGTCTCTTCATGTAGCTATTTCACTCAAGGTGGCTATCATGAAATCCACTCAATGTGGATCTAGTATCACTATTAGAAAAATATTACTATACTTCATAAATAATTCCTAGAATCATAAATATTACCAATAATCATGCATATATCAAATGAACAGTAATCTCACATAAAATCATAGAATACTTAATTGAAACTTCTAAAGTAATGCATAAATGTAAAGCTTCATTGAGTTACATATGATATGGCTTTGCCTTCAATATATAGATACATATGACTCTTCACCTTTTCTCTCCTCAAAACACACAAGAGAACTTAACTCTTCATATTCCTCTCTTACATAATACATCTCACATATTACATAAAGATAAAGTCTCTCATGATTGCACATAACTCCCTACTTTTAAAATTGACACTTCACACTCATAACTCTCACCTACACACAAGACACCTCACACATTTATTTATATGACACATATACACTCCTAATTACTTGACATATATTATAAACACAAATATTAAACATACTCCCTAATAAAATATTTACAATGATAAAAAATTAATACCTCCAACACCCCCTCATATTATATTATTTAGTATGAATTTTTTATGCCTTCATGTATCTTCAATATTTGATTTTGATCTTGACCTTTCTACTCTGGCTCTGGTAGTGACTATGATTGCTCTTGGAATTGTCTTAAAAATAATCTTCCGAAGAAGTTTGTCTAGTGATATCATCAATACTGTTTTCATCCATTATTTATATTATTATGATTATTTTCTTTATGCCAACAATATTTTTGAGGATGATTATTGCCTCCACAAAATTTACAAGGATAAAGATCCCAACATTTTTCTTCCTTGTGTCCAAATCTATTGCAATGATTACATCTATTCATACTTGTGCATATTATTTCCAAATTTTGTATAGACCTTTGAATCACCATTCTCATTTTCCTTTTGATAAATATCTTTAGTATCACAATATGTCTCCTTCATTAAAGGTTTATTCTTCAAATCTTCAATTTTCCCTCGTATTTTTATCTTAAGATCATTTAGAATAACCATTTTCTTGTATGCATTTTTCCATTTGCTAATAGGTATTGAAATATGATGTTCATAATGGTTGTTAACATCTTGTAAGCAATGTTGAAGCATTAAAGAATCTTTATCTTTAGCCTTCTTGTAAATGGATTGTAGATGTTCCACTTCTTGTAACTGACTTCTTCAATATTTTTCTTTTATTGTGATATCATTTGATGATATAAATTGAATATTTGTCCTCCTTTTTATTTGATTTCTTTCCATGATAATTGCTCCTTTGATGTGGAGTTCCTTGTTACTCAAAAATTCAATTTTTATTTTATTAATTTCTTCTTTCAAAATCATTTTCTTCAATTTTTGTGGAAGTCTTCTTATCTCCAAAATTACTTCTTTAATTCTTCAATTTCAATCTTCAGTTCTTTAATTTCAATCTTCAGTTCTTCAATTTCAAATTTTTAATTTTTTAATCAATCACTTCTATAATTTCAATTTCAAATATCAAATGATCAATACTTTAATTTATTTCACTTTTTCAATTTCGAATTTCATTATTCTTTCCTTCTTTTTCTTTCAATCATCAACTTTCAACTTTTATCTTTCATTCAATTTTCCTTTCTTCAATTCAATCAAATATTCAATTTTAATTTTTCACTCAATGAATTATTTCAAATTTTCCTTCTTAAGTTATTTTTTTTTTTTTTTTAGCGAAAAACCCCATGCGGGGCCACCTTGGTCTGAGAGACCATGAATAGGGGGTTCTACACCATCAAAGTCACCCGGGAGTCATGCCCGGCCCTGCCCGCACCAACATTATCAATTGGATTTTGGGTACCCAATTCAACTTTTTGGTAGGGTGGAGATTTGAACCTGGGACCTCCCTTGGAGGATTGCCCTCTCCTCTCCAACTCACCTACAACACCTAGGTTAATTTTTCTTCTTAAGTTCACTTTTAGTTTCAAATATTAAATTATTTCTTCAATAAATTTCAAATTTTAAATATTCTTATATATCCCTTTAATTTCAAGACTTCAATTCTCCAAATCAATTCAATAAATCAATTTCTTAAATCATCAATTTAATTCTCCAATCAATTAATTCCTCTTCCTTTATTTTTAATTAATCAATCAATTCCTTATTATAACTCCCATTCATTCATTTTAAAAATCAATTAATTCTTTATCTTCTTATCTCTCCATGCTATTCAATTTTTTAATCTTCTTATATATCCCAAAAATCAAATTAATGCACTTTAATTTTCCAAAGTGAAATGTATGTACAATTTAATTGAATAATATAAATGTTTAAGCTTTATGTTTAATAGTTCTTTATTCTACAAATTAGGGCATTATGTATGCACATTATTATTATTGCTTCATAAGCATTACTCTAGAATGTATCATTCAATTGTATTCCACATTCCTTATCCTACCATTTCTACTATCTTCTCAAGCATTACAACTTGTGTATGTGCTCATTTCCTATGCCACATTCTACAACAATCTCTTGGTCTCTAGAATGCATGACTTCTTATAGATCCTTGGATATCTCTCCACTAGCTTCTAGTTGCTTTAATGTTTAATGTTAGATGTCTTATCTTGAACTCAAAATGCTATCACCAATATTGGGTGTCTTCTTGATCTTAGTATGCTTTATCGCCAATGCAATATGTCTCCACCAACTCTGGCTTTAGCCTTCACTCTCTTGTAACTTTGTAAAATTCCATTATCCTTCTTAAATCTCCTCCTCCAATGTTTGTCCTTCGTCAAATTACTTTCTCTATAAGCTTCTCTACCTTCAATGTACAACATATTAACATCTTAACATTCCTTGCAATCTCCTTTAATATCTTCCAAGATTTTCACCACCTCAATGCTCCTTCAGTGCATGCTATCACTTCATAATCTACACACACTCCGATATATTTTTTTGGATGCTTAAAACTTGATAGTCTCTATCAGGATAGAAAACGTGAGGCTCTCTTTCTACTACTTATGCAATTCACACTAGAATTTATGCTGGCCATCTTTCACTCATCTTCACTCCTATATTGATTTTTCACCTTATCTTCTCACCATAATGTATTCAACTTTTTAGAAGCTTTAACTCATGTTATCTTATTCCTCCAATATTTGTAATTATCTCTTCTTGTATATATTTCACTAAAGGCGACTATCATGAAATCCACTCAATGTGGTTTTGATACCACTATTAGAAAAATACTACTATGCTTTAGAGGTTAAATAATTACCATAATCATATATATTATCAATAATCTTACATATATCAAATGAACAATAATATCACATAAAAATCATAGAAAGATTTATTGAAACTACTAAAGCAATGCATAAATACAAAGCTTCTTCGAGTTACATATTACATGGATTTGTCTTCAATATATAGATACATGAGACTTTTCACATTACCTGACTCTTGGCATTTGGTCTCCATATTCCTCTCTTACATAATAAATCTCATATATTACATAAAGATAAAGTCTCTCATGATTGCACATAACTCCCTACTTCTAAACTTGACACTTCACACTCATAAATATCACTTACACACAAGACACCTCACACATTCATTTACATGACACAACCACTCCTAATTACTTGACACATACTATAAACACAAATATTAAACACACTCTCTAATCTAAATATTTACAATGGTACCAAATATTGTAATATATCCAACATGTATCTCTTTTTGCATATTGTATTTAAGTTTTGTTTAAGAGGTTACCCCATCGAAGAGGTCCATGCAGGGTTATGCAAAGTTGTGAATATTTGCAAATTGGGTGAATATTAGGATTTTCAAAATTGAAAATTGGCAAATATGAGGACCCTCGACGTCGGCCCATTCGCCTAAAATTTTTAGGACCAATTTTTTCTTAGGGTCAATTAGCCACAATATATATCTAAACATAGGCATATTTGTACTTGTTGGAAAGATCTTTTTGAGCCTGATCTAATGGTGGTGTTTTTATAAAGTTATAAGGTGATTTAATAGGTCAAAAGTTTCCCCAAATATGAACTTATGTTTTAGGGCTTCAAATGCCCCAAATTTT
This sequence comes from Wollemia nobilis, assembly GCA_028583015.1. Taxonomy (NCBI): domain Eukaryota; kingdom Viridiplantae; phylum Streptophyta; class Pinopsida; order Araucariales; family Araucariaceae; genus Wollemia; species Wollemia nobilis. Next base: position 22,653,694 of record JAQPPZ010000521.1, read on the forward strand.
GATGTGAAGATGATTGATTTGATTTGCTTAGGATTCACCATGATTCACCTTGATTTCGATTAGGATTCACCATTTTTTACAAGTACATTTCGAGTCCAACCCCTTATGCATAACCCTATGCCCATGATTTTATATTATGATTATGTGTGATTAATATAGTTGTTGCATTTCCATTTTGTCTTAAAATATTTCTAGTTTTTCATGATTTTATGTCTTTATTGTAATATTTATATGGATGTGCTTATTTAAATTGGAACGTTCCTAACAAGTGGTATCAAACTAATTTCTAGGGTCACATCCTACTACAAATTCACTAGCCCCTATCCTACATTTCTAAATTGTTAGGTATAAAAATACCTTAAGTTATATTTATTGTAATGACTCTAATATAAAATTGAGTCATATTTTTCTTTTTGTTTTAGTTAATAGGTTAAAAAACCTATATTGGTGGTTTTAAAATATCACAGAGGAGTTATCATTATTGGTTAAACTCAATTGTATGTGAAGTGCTCAGTGAAGTGAGGGATGATCACACTCTAATACCTAGGCCTCAAACAACATTCGTATGCAAAATTGAGCTCCCACATAGAATCGGGTATATAGGGAGACCTTCCTATGTTTAGGAGAGACCTTTAGAAATAGAAAGTATTTTGATTGTGTATTTATCCATAGTACATCGAGCATAACAGTCGAGAATATTACCCTCCCATACTGATAGAGAGATAGATAGTGTGTTCAAGGGTATGAGTGAAATCATACTTGAGTAGTGGCCTAAAATATTAGTTTCAACTTTATTGTTTATTGTTGCAAGATAATAGATGGCTACGAATAATGCATACACCTTATCCTAGAGTTACCCTATTTATGTAATATATCAAACCCTAATATCTACCATCAAAAATCAAGAACCTTAATCATATAATTGAGCATACTAAGGATACTACACTTATCACACAATTGACTATACTATAACAAACAAAGGTATAGACACCAAAACAACACCAATCCGATTATGTGACTACAAGCACTGACCGAATTGGCATACATACCCCCTAGGGCAGCCTCCAGAGGTTAAACAGTGGTCCTAACCACTCCCAAATCAGTTTTGGAAGGTCAAAGGTCAATTTGGAACCTTTTAAGCACTTTAATCCCTATTCGTCCCACCTTGGGATGATTAGAATCCTATTCTCCCCACCTCGGGATGATTAGCAACAATCGCTCCAGGGTGGGACAATTAGCAGGTTTGATTGGCAAAAAGTCAAGCCTTGACAAATGGCAGCCCAGATTTGCCACCCAAATTCACCTTCAAGGCATGCAATTGTGAGGAACAGTTTCAAATCAGAGAGAGAGACTTCAGTCAAGCATGCCCTGATCATGGAGGCTCTAAATCAGGGAGGAATCTTCTCTCCCCCAAGAAAGGCATGGTGAGCCAAGTGGCGCCCTTGCATGCGCATTCAAAGGAGACCCTCAGGTCTATAAAATGGTGAGCCTCCTCACCCCAAAAAGGGAACAAAGATGGAGCATTTGGAGCAACAAAGTGCTACCAAATTATACCCCCATTCCTCTTTGTGCTTCCTACATCCCTAATTTCTCTTTTGGAAGAGAGGTTATCGGGTGAACATTAGAAACACAATCGAGACCCAAAACCTAAGAAATCAGCCACAACCCCACACCAAACTCATTGACACAACCCCCTAGGAGGTTTTGGACCCATCCCACTTGTGTTGGTGCCAAAACTAAGCCCCAAATGGTGGGCGTATTGCCCTCGGGCGCCCCCGCACTACTGCAGTCCTAATCGCCCCACCTCGGAGCGATTAGAAATCTATGCATGATTTCTTTATTGTTATTTTTGCATTATTTTGTATCTGATTTACTTATGCTGCTGTCCAAGTTTCATTGCTTTCTGACATGATTTGACCTTGTTTTTATCATTTTATGCGTTTACTAACCTACAGGGAGCGCCTTCAGATATAGGACAATATAGGCATAATATGCCAAATATGACCTTTTGGGTCATCTCAAAATGCCCCTTTTAGTCTAACCCCAAGTTTGCAAGAGTTTTGGAGGCCTCTAGGTAGGACATTTGCAAGGTCACTTTTGCACGTTTTGTGATAGTCCCCAACATCCCACCCCGGAGCGATTAGAAATATGTGCATGATTTCCTAACTATTATTTTTGCAATATGTCCTTGATGATGTCTCCATGCCTATTTCAAATTTTGAATTCATTATGACATGTTTTGACCATCGTTTCATTCTTTTATATATTAACTAGCCGGAGGCTTTGGGGATTGCATGTTTTCCTATATCCGCATATGCTATTAACTATTTTCTATTTTTTTGTGCGTAGGATCTCACCACCAAGAACACCAGAGGGGTAGAAAGGAACAATGAACACATGGAAACAAGCGGTGGCAACTTTTGGCCCGCCCATTTCGAATGTGGGCATGTAGAAGACACTGGAAGCGTACCATCCATTGATGTAACAAACTATATCAAACGTTCTGAGCCCTAGACGAGGGGGGAAGTATTGTAACTGGATTAAAAGAAAAATTAATAAAAGAGGCCCTACTTTTTTTTTGCTTACATCTTGTTTCTGTGTCATTTCCTTCATGCATTTGTTCATCGCATTCGTAGGACTTAACATCTATACCATATCAATTTTGTTTGCATCATATTTGGTACGCCGTCCTTCTGCATTCGGCTTTCAATGGTGATCATAGTGGGAACCTTTCCCCTACTATTAGGATCAAGTTTTTGATCCAAATTTTGTGGCTTCTTTGTAGGTGTTATTCATTCGGGCACTAGACTGCTACTCGTGCCACCCTGGGATGAATACGTATTCGTCCCACCCTGTGACGAATACAGACCTGCTATTCGTCCCACCCCGGGATGATTAGAACTCTATGCATTTTTTGAGTAGAAACTCAGAGGCATCTAGTTTGGATAGAGAAGAGGTAGGCCTTCTGAACATCCTCTGTGTTTTTCTACTTTCTATTTCTGCAAATTTTTGCTTTCTTTGCTTTATTTTCAGACACTTGCATAGAAAGGTTAAGTAGTTTGTTTTCCTTTCTTGCAATAAAAATAAAAATAAAAAACATAGGGTAAGTTAAATGGAAGTAACTTGATTAGGAATGCATTCTTCTTTGGTTTGCTTGCATGATACTTTCACCAATGGCAAGTCCTCATCATAGGTTTCAGTTCTAGGTAGGTTTTATGATTTCCTTTTTTTGCTTTTGAAAGATAAAATGTACTTTAAAGCATTGCATTAGTGAAAATCATATTTTGTTGTATGTTTTCTTTCTTTACATGATTAAAAGGAACCACACACACACCACCTAATAAAATTAACATCAAGGAGTTGGTCTTAATACCCCAACACTTGATCAAGACCAACGGTGGATTTCATCACCACCTTGGCTTGGATTTTGCATACATATACCCCGATCGTGACTGTTGCTAGATGTAAATCCTAAGGAAAGCTGAACAAGTGTAATGGGGGTGATTCCCCATGCATAAGGATAAGTATTCTATGGTAGGTGTCAAAAATAGAGTGATCCCCCTTTCGTATCGCCTATGTTCCACGTACTATTTGGCTCTCGCGTACCAATAGTTTCCCTCATGTAAGGGCAAGTATATTGAGAGGTTTTGTATAATTGCCTGGCAATGGTATATTGAAGGGGCTACCATTTTGGAGATACAAGAGCCCTCATTATGCATGTATAACAAATTTTCCTTTACAAGATTTGCATAACAAAAATCAAACACACTGAACCAAATCTAGGACACACATTTAATCTATAAACAAGATAATCATTTCTTTGTTTGTGTGGTCCCCTTTTGTTTGGTATAGCATAAAAATTGTAAAGGAGATAAAAATATACATATCTTTTTAGAAAAACCACCACCATGGTGTATACTCATAGCCAAGCCCAATCATGGGTAGAAGTTGCAGAAAGTATACAAGGAGGCACAAGTCACCTCCGTTATAGCCCTAAGGACTTGGTTATACCACCTTGGTAGCCTGACCCACAACATAGTCCACACTATGCCACTACAAAAAAGGACTATAGAGGCACCCCTTTGAGGGGCACTCCCATTCAACATAGACCCTCTTAGGAGGAGTACACACATGGGAAGGCCCCCTTAGACACTCATTATGAGTGGCCACTACGCAATGAAGTGCTAGAGCAGCATAGGGTTCATAAGGAGGGCCCACATGATTATATCATTCCTCCTCCACCCCTCATTACTATTAGAACTAATAGACCAAATCTAGAGTGCAAGGCTCTTCAGACAGGGTGAGCCAACTCCGCCCACCCCTTTCACATGTATGAAAGGGAGAACGAGGAAAACTAGTATATTCCTCAAGAGCAATACACCGCATGGGAGCAATGCACCTCCGCACCTACTAATTATCAAGATCACCTATTGAGGCCAGAGCCTCGGGTGAATGCTGCTAACCTCGACAGAGGAAAGTGACCCATAGAGATCTCGGATCACCATGATCAAGATAGATATGTAGGGGAGGCATCTAGGCCTCCTAGACATAGGACGACAGAACAAATTGACTTGGAATTTGCCAAACATGCCACCCGCCAAGCGCAAATCACGTAGCTTAGGCAAGATCAGCAGTAGTTAGAACAACTGTATCATATTAACAAAGAGTGCATTTAGTGCCAGATAGATGAATTGCTCTAGAACACTATGCATGAGAGGATTCCAACCCCTTGCATGCATAGGACAAAAATTTATGAGAGGCATAACCCCTTAGTACGGGACAGGTCTCCACGACCTTATCAAGCATTGCCTCCAAGACCTCCGAGACCTGAGCAGGAGGCCACCCCTAGAACCAATGATGGGTGCCTTCCTTGAGCACCCATCCATGTTTATAGGTCACACCCAAAAACTCCTCAATAAGGCTACGAGGAATTTGAGTGAGAAGAAGAGCGGGCTAAAACACCCTACCAAGGCAGGGGGCGCTACCTGGCTACCCCTCCATAGGCCTCAAGTTCCTCATAATTCACAACGGGAACAAACCAAAGAAGAGGAAATCAAATCCTCTGATGCATACAAAGCACTACTAGAGTGCTTAGAGTCTATGGAGACCAAGACTTCAGGGCCCCAAAAGCCCACCTTATGCCAACTCCGTAGTCACCTTGTGCATCCTTCAGTTCCGGCACCCCCATACCCCGACCACTTCAAAATGCCTCAATTGGCAATTTTTAGAGGGGATGAGGATGCCCAAGAACATGTAACAAGGTTCCTAAGTCAATGCTTTGGCATTCAGGACAATGATGCATTGCTTCTGAGAACATTTATAACCATGTTAATAGGCCCGGCCTTAGATTGGTTTACCCAGTTGTCACAGCATATAATCAATAATATAGACCAGCTAGTGGACGCATTCCTTGAACATTTTGCCTTCAACACCAAGAAGAAGGCATCCTTAAGTGACCTAGCTAGCATTAAGCAGTATGATGATGAGACCATAGCCGCTTATGGGAATCGATGGAGGACACTGCTTTCAAAGTTGCCTTACCTCCCTCCCATGGTCGACATGACTCAAATGTTTTCAAAGAGTTGCATAAGGTCAATCTCCATGCTATTGTAGCTATAGCAATATGCCACCCTAGAAGAAGCCTTGGCACAAGCTAGGATAATTGAGGAGATCAAAATTCAAGACGGTGAGATTACCAAGCCGCACAAGAAAGAGTGGACCAAAAATGCTAAAATTGGGCCCATGCAATCGAAACCCATCGTGGTCAATCAGGTTGCCATAAATATACCAAAGCTTGCACAAATGACACAGCCCCCAAAGGCTAATTATCAGGCGATTCCTCTTGATAACTATGAAAAGGAAAATCATAAATAAGATCAAAATTAGCAGCATCACCCTAAGCGATAATTCACACAATTCACGAAGTCTAGAGACTCCTTGTTTGATTGCTTGTTTGCGGTAAACCTGATAAACTTGCCAAAAAGTCAACCCATAGACCCCAACGTGCCAAAACCCAAGGGCTATAGGGAAGACTTATATTTTAGATTCCATCGACAGAAAGGACTCGACATCTTCACTTGTTGGAAATTCAAAAACTTAGTGCAAGACTTGATAGACAACAAAACGCTCGTGGTAGATAATCTTGTAGTGCTGAGCAACCAACAGATGGAAGTATTCAAAGACCCCCTACCTACCCATGATGCGTAGACAAAGACTTTACAAGTGAATGAGGTAATACAAAACTATCCCATGCAAGGATATGTAGGGATGATAAGCATCGTGAAACGAAACAAAAGATACCCAAACACGACTATGCCCGCTGCAGCTACATGAGATGTTCCATCAACGTCACAACCTCCACAACACCCTACACAACCTCCCCCGCCTAGAACAGTGGCCACGATTCGGACTAAGCTTACTCAAAGTTTGAGGACCATGTTGGCTAGGCTCTCCATTTATGAGCTCATCCAAAAATCACCGCCCCATCGGGAGGCTCTGATGGAGATACTCAAAGCCATTGAGCTACAACCCCATGAACCCAATTATTTCAACAAATTTGTGGGACATGTGAGACAATGCATAGAATCGATCATAACCTTTAGGGAAGATGAACTAAAATTGGTGACTGGTGATATGGTGGATCCACCCCTACACGTCATCATGCGGGTCAATGAGATTCCATTCAAGAGGGTGTTGGTGGATACTGGATCGTCCAAAAACATAATCACGACAATGACATTAAAACATCTTAAGTTGCCAGTATCCCACATTGTGGCATCCACTTACACTCTTCGAGCATTCAATGACGCATTATGCTCGACGATTGGCACAATTGTCCTGCCCATCCAAGTAGGACAGAAGACCATTCCTACATTGTGTCACATCCTTGAGGGTGAGATGGCCTACAATATCTTGTTAGGCCGGCCTTGGATCAGGGACATGAAGTGTGTCCCTTCGATAGCCCATCAATGCCTCAAGTACATATAAAGGGCAAGTACATGTAGTCCCAACGGACCTAGAGCCCTTTAAGTTTTGCAATGCGGTGCAGCTGATGCCACAATCGACCCTCCCATCGACACATTTGGAATTTCAATTGAATCCGTCCACACAGTGTCTAATTCTGCCTACATCCTCGCTGTTGAGTCCCTCAACTCACCAACCTGGCCCATCTTCGTCGTCTGTTCATTCAGCAACAACGCCACCTATGGTGGCCACACCGAAGGAAAACGGGAAGAAGCCCCTAGAGGAGGTACCACCATTAGTCTCAACCATATCTACCGAAGAGGTGCCCAACCAAATGGAAGTCGAGACACCTGGTTCACCCAACATGGAGTGGACTCAAGGAGAACTCCCATTCCCTCCCCCTCAACCGTCGATGATTACCATTGAGATGGCCAATACGGGCTTGGGGGAGTACCTAGTGCAGAACGTTGTGGCAACACCCACGCTCGAATCCATGCAAGACATGGGGAAACCTCGCCTCCCCATCGGCACTATCGTCCCTTTAGGCTACCCGCAAAATCAGACCAAGTTTGTATATGGGGGCCTAAAAAATGACCTTGAACCCTACCTACAAGAGGAAGAAGACAAAGAGCCATTTGCCAAAAATGTTGATTATCTGTCTAACTTGAACTTCACCTTGAAATACCTAGACCAATGTAATTGGTATGGATACGGATTGGGCAGATACGAACAAGGAATGCACATGCTTTATCAACCAAGATACCAGATGCCATATGATAAATCAGGAGTAGGGTTCAACCACCCTTTGCCCCTCGACATCTTGGTAGAAACCATGCAAGGCCTAGGTCTGGGCAACAAGGATGGGTTGGCACAAGATCCATACGCCAATCCCAACACAACATACACATTGGGGGACTATCTCCCATTGTTAACAACAAACCTTGTTGACCTCAACAACCCCTCCCATTTAATCGAGGAAGGAGAAAGTTAAAGAAGTAACCTTCGAGAGGGATATGAAAAAAATCAAGGGGGGTCTTCTGAAGATGATTTTGATTATAAGGTAGCACCTTGGGACCCGTTTGAGTCCTGTAGCACCCTAAAATTGGTGCAGTTAAACCATCAATAAAAAATAGAAATTTGAATTTTAACCCCAAAACTACCCGTTAACTGCTTATCTCATTTTTCACACCATTTTTAGAGGTTGTTGTGACCATTGGACGATATCGTCGTCGATCTGAAGATATCATCCCAATTCGGACGAATTCATCTGGAACAGAACATCCAAACAATTTTGTCCCAAAACCAAATTTTTGCAATTAGCTTCTGTTCTAACGACCTCTCCAACTTGGGCAGAAGCATGTCTGCGCGGTTGGAGATTCCCACATTGGGGATCTCCTATATTGGGATGATCCCCAACCTCCTAACCTCCCCCTAATCCTATATAAACTAGAATTTTCCCAGTTTATCCCCTGAATCCCTCCCTGACTCCCTACCTGGATGCCTGGCTGATTATTTCCCTGCAATTTTAGTTTTTGCTGTGATCTCCCATCATTTGCACTTGTGTTTTCAAGTTTTGTTGCAGGATTTCACTGTGTTTTAGTTCGAGGTAGCTCGGATCGTTGTAGGTGATTCAACTACAATTTTAGACGATCTTATCAAGATTAGTGATGATCTTGTTGATTACAGATGATCTAGTCTGCAATTCAACTTAGGGGCAATTAGAACCTTGAGTTTGCATTCTTTATCTCATTTTACTTATTTATTGGTGCATTAGATTAATTTACTTCTATTTTGCATCTTGGAGTTCACCTCATTTAGCATAATTGCATGATAAAATTCAAAATAAGTTTCCAAAACAAGTGCATATCATTTAATTTGATATCTGGATTTATCATTCAAACATCTATATTCTTATTTCTATCATTTTGCATCATTATTGCAATTGTATTTTTGGTTTTTGGTGTCTATTTTCTTGATTGTAGGTTTTTGATGAATTCATCAGGTCGCTGACAATCTTGGGTGATCTCAGACGATCTCCTATGATTTGGGATGATTTTGTATAATTACAGATGATCCTGTCATATCCGGGATGATCTGGACTCCTACAAGATTCAGAATCTTCATCAAACATTAGAAATCAGGTGTACTCTTCTCCATTTTATATATTCTCTGTATTCAATCACATTAGGATTCATTTATGTCTTCTGTCTTCATATAAATCAAAATCTTCATATAGAATAGCTTAGCTTCATTTTGGCCAAACTTAGGAATCTGAATGATTGAACATAAAATGAACAAATCAAACCCATTCTTAACCTAGGCGTGGAAACTACCACTCAAAGTTTCCTGGTGAACCCCACCATCCATCGAAAATTCACCTTTATACCTCTTACCCGAGAGGCACGACCTTCAAAGGGCCTCTCCATCCAAGGTATTGTTCCATCCTTTTCTCACCCCCCTTCTAGGTACGGATCCTTTAGCCTGAAGGTAAGGGTGTGAAAAATTTGGGTGATACATTTTGGTGAACCCGACGTGAAACTAAAAACACCTTTTGAAAACAATACAAAAAAAAACACATTATTAAGAACATCTAGAATCATTAGAAAACTGTTAAATTTGCATATCATACTTATATGGTAGATTATAATAGAAGACGAGCTGCCTCCATAAATTTTGAAAATTAATTAACGGCCATAGAGATTACTTTTGTGCTTAGAGTACCTCAAACATATAGAGCCCAACCTTTGTGGGACAAACTTGATAGAAGATTAGGTATTATTGAATCTAGATCTGCAGAACTTAGGCAAATTAAGAGGTTTGTCCTAGATAGAATCCTAGATCCTGATCAAGTGACTTTGTATCATGAACTTCAGAGAGCTTGCCATAGGTGGTTAGCTGATAAAAGAGCACTTGTGTCTTCTGAATTATACACCTTTGAGGAATACCTTGAGAACGTAGTTGTAGTACATAAATTTCTATCTTGTGTAGAGGATCAATAAGTCGTTCTTACGGATAGAAAGAGATGGAATAGAGTTCCTAGAGCTGTGTTGTATCGAGAGTATTACCATGAAATTTATTTTTACATTTTAGAGTCTAAAATAGATCATATTACCATAGCACACTTTGTCAAGTTCTTGAAAAACTTCCAATTTGAAGAGGAGCATTTCATGACTCCTGATGAACTTGACCCTATCAATGATATCCATAAACTATTCATAGAAAGCTAAGTGATTATTTCTACTATTGTTTCTTACAACTAGCATGTTGTTTGTTATTTTTATTCTCGCAAAATAATAATATAATAAAATCACACAAAAAAAAGAACAAAACATTTCCTTTTAAAGTATTATAGTAGGTATATAGTTAAAATATATACCTCTCAACCCTATCACATATATATAAATATATAAATATATAAATAAATAAATAAATAAATAAATAAATAAAATATATATATATATATATATATATATATATATATATATATATATATATATTTGCTAAAACCTAAGTTTAGCACAATGCCTAGACTTAGGAATGGAAAACAAATCGAAGAAGATGAAGATTGGTTAGGAAGACCATTAACTGACCAAAATATCCCTCCTGAGGACCAAGTTCAGGAGGAAGAAACCATAGACCAGCAAGAAGAAGAGCTTGTTGTAGGGAATGAACAAGAAGAAACTATTAGAGAGGAAGGATCCTCATCCCCTATAATGTCTTCGGGAGGAGCTATCACTTTTGAGAACATGGAACAATTTTGGAAGTTCATTAACACTAATATTGGTGCTTTTAATAGAGCATACCATATGGACAAGGATAGATTTAGTGAAACTCAATAAACTCTAGAAGAAGTGTTTCAAACACACACTAATCCCTTGTCCTTTATTGAACAAGAGAGTGATCAAGCTGGACCATCCAATTTGGATATAGTAGATGCGATCTAGAGCATGCAACAACAGCAGGTTACCCAATGATCTAAAGTACCTATTAACAAGCCTAGGGTCATTCTTGCACAAAAGAAACCATTATTTACTACTCTATTTTGCCAAGCTCTTGATCAACATACCTCAAATCAACAAAAACCCAAAACAAAACCGAACACCAATTACCAACAATCTAAGGTACAAAATAATACTATTACAAATCCCCTTCATAATACTCTTCATACCAACACTTTGCATAATAGCAATGTAACATCTAATTCTTATGTCACACCATCATACACTCATAGATCCCATACCTATGTGCCACCAAACCAATATGGTGGAAAAACTAGCAATCTTGAAGCCGTGGTGAAACAATTAGTTTATTGCATGGACCAGATAGATCCCTACCGTCCCTCGTACAATTATCAAGAGATGTGTAGTCAACATTTAGATCCTATAGTCGTAGCATAGCCGTATCCTAAACATTTTCCTATGCCTGTTCTTCCCATATATAAAGGAACCAAAGATCCCATAGAGTATCTTCGTATGTTTAGGATAACATGTCATGATATATCACATGATAACTTGTTATTACTAAAAATGTTCCCAAAAATCTTGGGAGGAATTGCATTAGAGTGGTATTATAAATTACCCACTAATTCTTTGAGGAATTTCGAAGAAACTTTCGAGTCTTTTGTTCATCAATTTAGTGCCTACATCGAAAGATATGTGACCATTAAAGATTTGTATGACTTAAAACAGGGTAAAGATGAATGCTTTGCTAATTTCCTAGCTAGGTGGAGACAATTGATAGGAAAATTACACTTTGTGTTACCTTATAGGGAGATGTTGGACATCTTTATTAATAATTTGCAAGAGCAACTATCTTACGAATTATCAACTGCTACCTTGACCACCTTCGATCAGGCTATAGACTTAGCCCGAAGAGTGGAAGATGCTCTCATTAGGAGAGGCCAGCTTAAAAAGAGAGATGATGAGAAAACATCCAAAAATCAATATAAGAATAAACAAGTTGTGGGTGATGGAGTCACCGATAGCAGAAATATTGCTAATGTTAATGTTGCGAAGACAACGGAGAAGTTTGTACTGAAACCTCCTGATAGACCTCCTCAAGAATTTACTAGGTTAAATCAACCTTTATCAACTATTCTATTGCAATTATTAGAACAAGGTTTGATTCAATTACCAAATATTCGGGAACCTGATCCAACTATACCCGAATACAGAGCAGATTTACACTGTGACTTCCATAGAGGACCTGGACACACTACCAACTCTTGTAAAATATTAAAACATAAAATACAAGACTTGATTGATAACAATGAGATGGAGGTGCAAGCCTTTCAACCTAAGCAAAATCCTCCTAATAATGTTCAAAAGAACACCCCACAAAACCAGAATCAGAATGCCAATCAATCATTGGACATATTTCAACATCCCTTACCAAAACATGGTAAGGAGGTGGCTAATCAAGTTGAACATCATAATGTCCCTCCTCCTGCCCGATATGTAGGAACTATTAGTGGGCATTTACATGTTCATGATCTGGAAATATTTGACACAAATTTATCCATGGTTACAACCAAGCCTCTATATAATATTCAGATACCTGATCTTAGTGATACTGAATACGAGACTGAGAGTGATATGGAAATCACATCAAATCAATCAAATAGTTCTAAAGATGAATCAGATCCTATTCACCCTATCACAAGTTATATGGTTCCAGAAGAGCCATTTCCAAGAAGAGTCACTACTAGACCATCGTCTCACTAATTAATTTCTAATGAGCTAGCTATAAACGCTAGACCAAGACCCATTCATCATCTGCAGAATAATATTGTGGGTACCATCGGAGCTGTTACTAGACAATAGGCTCAAAATTCTCAACAAGATCAAATTAAGAATGGTGGATCAACTCCATTTGTTTTGAAGGTTCCTAATAAAGGGAATCATTCACCTAATGTTCAACCTAAACCTCCTTATAATATTAATGAACAATTATCAAATATTACAGCTAGAATTTCTCTCTTGGACCTTTTAAGATCTTCTCCTACACATAGAGATGAATTAATGCTCACATTAAGTTAGATGATGGTACCACAAGACATTCAACCTGAAGCCATGGTTGATACTATAATAACTCATGAAATTGATTGTATTGACTTTCGGGATAGAGACATACTGCAACATAGTTTACATAAAGATAACCGCTTGTATATTACTGCCTTAATTGGAGATGTTGCAGTCAAACGAGTTTTGATTGATAATGGTTCATCTTTAAATATCTACACTTTTGAATTCTACTAAATATTTGGGTTTAGAAGTGATGAAATGAAAAGAACTGATATGATCATAAAAGCTTTCAATGATGAAACACAAGAAACGTGTGGATTTATTACCATTCCATTGCAAGTTGGTCCAAGAACCTTGGATACGACTGTGTTTATTGTACATTGCCTGCATCATACAATATACTCTTGGGTCATCCTTGGATCAATGCGATGCGAGTTGTTCCCTCAACTTTACATCAATGTGTTAAGTTTGAATTTAAGAATCAGTTGGTTACCATTCATGGTGATCCAAGACCCTTTGATATGTGTGCTTTGGCAGAACCTATTGGAGTTCAATTTTACCCCGCTCTGTCATCCACACATCCTAATTCTCATTATCCATATAAACGTGTGAAAATCACACCCACAATGTCATCTACTTCTTCTCCATTAGTTGCACCTCCACATATAGCTCAACCATCTTCTGAACAAAATGCATTAGGACCTAAGAAAGATCCTAATACCATAACCAATGTCTCTTGTTCTACTCCTATAACTTCCATACCTGTAATAGACCCATATATCGACACCTCTACACCGTATACATCCACCAAATTCATATTTTCCACATCAAAATACGTAGGGAATGTTCCTTCTACCTCTTATGCTCTTACTGACGAGATCTTACCCGATCTATCTAAAATTTTTATATCAAAAGAAATGAATGCTTCTATGCAAGATTCCCTTATTTTAAATAATTTACCACCATCTCCTCGTACCTTGGGCCTCCCATAGCCTATGGGAAGTATTTACCAAGTTGGGAGATGTGCCTTTATTTATAAGGGATATGATTGGGGTAGAATAGCCAGAAACATCAAAACTCATTATTCTAGATATGCTCGATGTTATTTTACTAATGAGTATATTAAAGCCAAACCTATAATGCTTAAATTGGGATATAAAGGGAAAGGTTTGGGACCTTTCCAGAATGGTATGAAAGAACCTTTTGAGGTAGAAGCGTGGCCCACCCGATGTGGTGTGGGCCTATTTTCTAGTAAGGGTCAGCCATTCCCATTTGAGGATGATGACCATCTTATATGTTACCAAGATTATTTAGATGAACATGATGCTTTGCATTTAATGAATAAGACATTCACATGTAATATGCTATCTATAGCTTACCCTGAGATGATCGCTGAATCCGACGATGAGTTGGAGGGAGATATCTTCCACGATGTCTCCATTGAGGAATTATTACATAATGGATTTTATTTTGATGGTTCTATACCTAGTATAGCCCAGCTTGAGGCCACGACTCCTCAAGATGAATTATCCAAGCTAACCTTGGAAGAATTACAAGAATTGGGCATTTCACCTGCCCCACCTAATTTTGAGAGAGATCTACACATGGAAGTAGAAAATGTCATAAAAATTAACATTGGAACCGATGATAACCCTCACATAATCAACATTGGATCAAAATTGAGTCAAGAAAAATAGGATAAATACATTGCATTTCTTAAAGAATATGAAGATGTTTTTTCTTGGACATATGAAGATATGCCAGGTTTAGACCCTTCTATAGTTATGCATCACCTAGTAGTGCATCCGGATGCTAAACCTGTTAAGCAGAAGCTTAGAAAAATGCATCCTAAAGTGGCCTTAAGGGGAGTTATAAAAACTCCTGAATGTTATTTTTATACAAGCCATTGATTATGCTGAATGGATCTTGAATGGAGTTCCAGTAACTAAGAAAGAAGCTACTAAGATTAGGGTTTGTACATACTTTAGAGATATTAATGTTGCATGCCCTAAAGACAATTTTCCCCTTCTCAATATGGATCAGATCATTGATTTTACTACTGGGAGTGGAATGATATCCTTAATGGATGGATTTTTTGGTTATAATCAGATCAGGATAGCTCCTGAAGATCAAGCTAAAACAACCTTTATTACCCCTTGGGGGACTTTCTGTTGGAAAGTGATGCCATTCGGTTTGAAGAATGCAGGTGCAACCTATCAATGAGCCATGACTTATATCTTTCATGATATGATGCATGATATACTACATGATTATGTAGAAAAAATTATAGCTCATTCTACTAAAGAAGATGACCATTTAGATGACTTGAGAAAAGTATTTGATCGGTTAAGGGAATATCTTATCCGATTGAATCTAGCCAAATGTATATTCGGAGTTAAGTCAGGTAAATTATTGGGGGTTATAGTTTCTTTATGTGGCATTGAAATTGACCCTCTCAAGATTATGAATATCACTAATATGCCCACACCTACAAATATATTTGAATTACGAAGTCTACAAGGTAAGCTTCAAGCTATCCATCGCTTCATCGATAAGTTGGTAGATAAAACTGGACCCTTTCTTAAGCTTCTTAAGAAGGATGTCTCTTTCCATTGGGACAATGAATGTAAGGAAGCATTTGAACTCCTTAAACAATATCTTCTTAACCCACCTGTACTTTCATCACCTAGACCTGATCGCCCATTTATCTTGTATGTTTTTGCTTTAGATTTTTCTTTAGGAGCTATGTTAGCTCAACTTGATGATGAGAAAAGAGAGCATGGTAATTATTACATTAGCAGAACATTAATTAGTTATGAAACCCGCTACAAAAAATTAGAGAAGTTATGTCTAGCATTCGTATTTTCTACACAAAAACTACTCCATTATATGCTTAGTCAAAAAACATACGTTATTGCTAAATTCGATCCCTTGCGGTATCTCATGAGTCGACCTTATTTATCTGGTCACACAACAAAGTGGGTTCTTGCTCTAAGTGAGTTTGAACTCACGTTTATAGGACATAAGTCTGTTAAGGGTCAAATCATAGCAAATCAATTAGTTGTTGCACCCTTAGAGTCCATCCATCCCCTCATCATTGAGTTTCTTGACGAATGCCTTAACCTAGAGGCGAATCATTTAGAGCAATGGTCCCTATACTTTGATGGAGCCCGATGCATGAGTGGGGCTGGTGCAGGTATTATTTTGATATCTCCATAGAAACATCTCATACCTCTATCCTTTAAATTAACATTTGCCTATACTAATAACACTGCTGAATATGAGGCTCTAATCCTTGGATTACGAGCTACCTTGGCACTAAAAATTAAAAATATATTAGTTTTCGATGATTCTCAACTTGTTATAAATCAAATTAATGATGTTTATCAGACCAGAGATGATAAATTGCACCCATATAAAGCATATGTATAACAATTAATATCTTTATTTGATCAAGTTACCTTGAAAGCTATTCCTAGAACTAGCAATCATGTGGCTGATGCTATGGCCGTAGTTGCATCTCTTTTACCCTTGGAGTTAGATGATGAATATGCTACCATCATTATTCGTCAACTCCAAGAACCCGCTTCAACTAAATAATGCTTGGAACCTTTGGACGTGTTTCTAATCAATGAAACTATTCTTGAACTTGGTACACTGACATCCTCAATTTTATTCAAAATGGGACCTTCCCTGAAGGTTTTAATAGAAACCAGCACCGGTTATTACGTAGACAAGCAAGTCACTTCGTAATAATTGGAAATACGTTGTATAGGAGATATTTTGAAGGTATCCTATTGAGATGTTTGAATCTAGAAGAGTCTAGATCAACTTTGAGTGAAGCCCACGATGGATCTTGTGGGGGACACTTTAGTGGTAGTGCCATTGCTAAGAAGCTCCTTAGGATAGGATATTTTTGGCCTACCATGGAGAATGATGCACATGATTATGTGTGCCATTGTGACAAGTGCTAGAAACACGCTGACCTTGTCCATACGTTTGCACAAGAACTATAGGCTATTTCATCTCCTTGGCCCTTTTCAAAATGGGGCTTAGACATCATTGAAAAAATCAATCCTGTGTCATCTGATGGACATAAATTCATCATAACCGCCACCGAGTATTTTATGAAGTGGGTCGAAGCTATGCCCTTAGCTTCTTGCACTGGAAATCAAGTTTCCAAGTTTATTCTTAATCAAATTATTTGTAGGTTTGAAATTCTTGCAAATCTCATCTCGGATAATGGAACTTGTTTCAAAAACAAAGATGTAAAGAAACTATGTCAAAAATATAAAATTCAACATCGTTGGTCCACTCCCTATTATCCTTAGGGTAATGGCCAAACAGAAGCATCTAATAAAACATTAATTAAAATCCTCAAGAGACTGGTCAATAAATCTGGCCGTGATTGGCACATTCAATTATATATTGCTTTGTGGGCTTATCGAACTAGCATTCGTACTCCCACAGGCACTTCACCTTTTGTTTTGGTTTATGGTGTTGAAGCTATTTTTCCCTTTGAACTAGAAGTTCCTTCTTTGGCTTTGCTACTTCAAGATACTGAAGTAGGAGATTAATATCGTGCTGGTAGATTTAGTCAGCTGGAACTCCTAAATGAGAAGCGCATTAATGCTTTGGAGCATCTTCGTGCCTACTAAAACAAGCTCAAATGCGCATATCTCAAGAAAGTTTATAATCGATCCTTTGAGATCGGTGACCTTGTCTTAAAAGAAAATAAAAAAAATACTAATGCAACTAAAGACCTTAAAGTCAAATTCGAGCCTAACTAGCTTGGGCCATATATTATCACTGCTAAATTTGGATCGGGAGCAAATAGATTAGCTACCTTAGATGATAAAGATCTTAAAAAACCTATGAAAATTATGCATCTTAAGCGCTATTATGCATAAATCTGGTAATTTCGTCACTGTATATAGTTATTTACATATTGTCTCATATTAGTAATTCATATAAAAAATTTCAAAAACAGTAATATTATGTATTCTCTCAATTCATAAATTAAAATCAAAATATAAAAAAATCAAAATCATCAAAATCCTCAAAAACATCTTCTATTTTGCACCTGTCAATTCTTGAAGTATTGCAATTATATTTTCAGTTATTTTGGATAAATTAGCATTTATCTGGAATCCCTCACTTTCACACTCACATGAATAAATATCTTGATCTTATTTGGTATGATTATTAATCTCTCTTATATCGAAGTCCACGGTTGAATTAAATAAAGTTTTGAGCATAGAGAACTGATATTGTTATTTACTTGAACCAAGTATACCTTTTCACATTAAAATGATTTCATTGCAAATTCAAAACGATGCTACACAGTAGAAGTGGTCTCTTGAGCAAAAAGTTTCCCCTGCTATCCTATCATGCACATGGTCTAGAATCTTTGAGAATTGACAAAAGGACAAGCTCACCCCTGCCCAGAATAAAAATCTCTTGCTCTACATCCAATCCGAGCAAGTATCCCTAGTATAGGAAGAAAAATAAAAAGAAAAAGAAAATAAAGAAAAATCATGAGAAAAAGAGAAATTATTCAGAAGCATTATTTCGGTATCATTTTGTACCATCTCAGCAATATTTCAGCATTATCTCAGTGTCAAGCAAAAAAAAAAAAAAAAAAAAGAAAAAAATAGAAAAGGAAAAGAAAAGAAAAAGCAAAAAGCAATAAAATCCCCTTGCCTACCCTTTGAAAAGAAAAGAAGTGTGAAGAGCTTGAATCCCTGGAATTCTCAATTATTCGAAAAACTGTGAGGTAAACCCCATAACAGGTGATTTGTGCCCAACTTGCTTGACATTGGGTAACTCCTAGCGTAGTGATATGTCGGTCACATTAGTGACCTTATTTTGTACAGACCTATGTCCGCTTATGGATCAGCTAGCTCTTGATTGCCCAACTTACATAGTAGTCTGGTACGGTTACATGCATATAAATCATGGTCAACGAACACTCATTTGGTTAATTCAAATTACTTGTATCAAATTATCTTGCTCAAAATCGGTAAATGAACATTACAAATTGCACACACATTTGTGTTTGAGAGATTTTGTATCATTATGATAGATCAAGATCGGCAATGAACTCACATATGCACACGGGGTTCCTTATAAATATCAATTTTGTCTTTGAGATAATTTAAAATATTTATTCAAATCATCTAGAATAATTTGACTTTCTTACTTGAGAATATTTGCTTAGCGTAAAATCAATTAAATACATTTTTTTCAAAAATCCAAAATTTTCTTGCAAAACATGTTCAAAAATCTAGCAATAAAGTCACATTTATATATTTTCGACTTTCCAACGATGGTATAGTTCTTAAACCTAAATTGAATTTTATGCCTAGTGCAAGTCCTCATCTTTATATTTTCTCGTTTATCTCAAAATCAAAAATCAACTATGCAATAAAATTATTATATCAATTTCTTCTTTGGATTTCGCGATGATGGTATAAGTCTATACCTAAAATTCTATGCCTAGCGCAAACCATTGTTCTAATTTTATTTTCCATTTTATTTAATCCATAAAAGCATATGGCTTAAATCATTATGTTACACAATTGTGCTTTAAAAAAGAATGAAAAATTTCCTATTTCATTTCATCATGTCAACATTCATTTTTTTTGCGATGATGGTATAATTCCTAGGGAATTGTTCAAATTTCTATCATACTTAGGAATTTTATGCCTAGAAAAAATCATATTTTTAATATTTCATACATAATATTTTTATGGAAATCTGAAAACAAATCATCACCATCATCATTTTTCATCATCACAACACAAAGTCTTAAGAAAGTCTCTTAAGCACCCTTTTACTTTTAGCAATATTTCTCTCATACCGGGATTAGCTTGATGACCTAGCGAGCGGTGACTCCATGAAATGGTCATGTAACAATGACAATGTCCTTTGAAATTATTGTTAGAAGTCACTTTATTTTCATCAAAACACACCACAAGAACTAGTTTGTTTATAATTAGATTATTTCATTTAATTTTATAGCATGAATTAAAATTATAATATTTTCAACAACATAATTACATGAATAGTCAATCAAAAATTAAAATATTAAAGCATCATTAAACATGTGCACAAGTCATATCACAAAAATAACATCATATATATATCTAGAAGTATATACATCATACCAAAACAGATTGGTATGCCACAATCTATACCCTGGCATACTCAATCATCTCAAAAATAGTCTATGTACAATGTGCATCTAGTCTCGAGAAGACCTCAAGCTCTCAGCCTCATCTCCTCTCCTGCCCTGAGGTGGAGGATATGGTCCCATCGAAGCCCATCCTATATCATGGGTCCTCGACGTCGATCGTGATGATGTCCTCGATGACCCCATCCTGATCGACTTCGTAATGCCGACTGGAAACTATATCCTCTGGCCCTATGGAACCAGCTAGTAGTACACTCCCTTATAGAATGCGATTTGAGCAACTAACCATGCCAGCTCTAGAATGGTCACCCCTTCACTTTGAGCCCTAAGCTATGTAGCCTCATCCTATAGAGTCTACACCTAAGCTCGTAGGCCGACATTCTTCGCTTGGAGAGCTGCCATCTCGTTGCTCTCCCCCACCTCTATACCCTTACCCCTATTGAGCGATGGTGGCCTATCCCTCTACTAAGGAGGGAGTCTTTCTCTCCTCTCCTCTCTCCTCTCCTCCCTCCTCTCCAACTACTGTTGTCTCTATGGAGCTTGTGGTACTCTTTAGCATCTCTCCTGAGGAGACCGTCGCTGATCCCTCCCTTCGATACCCCTCACTACATCGATGGAAGCCTAGCACTGCATCTCGATCTGTTGCACTATAGCATGCATCGGACCCTGTGCCCTCATCATTCGAAGAGGGCAGATGTCTGCATACTAGGCATCATATCCATATGCTATCCCCGCATCATCCCCATCCATTGGATAAATGGGGGCATCATCAGCATCTTGACTCCAAAACCACTACATGTCTGGAGCCCCGCTTAGTGTGGTACTATCCCACACAGTCCAGGAGTACTCATAATCCCTAAGAGTAGGGATACCCTACTGTAGACCGAACTACCTCAAAACTCGGTCGTAGTGGTGGAGCTCTACCTCTCCCTGCTCTATCCTCAACCATATGACTCGCTTGATGCAACCCAAATCTTGTCCATCCTCTACCCACCCTGGATGCTCTCTCCATGGTCTCCAAGTGATCTGATCTGGGGTGAGGTCATCCAGCAACTGTCGGCACATCAACATATCTATCTACCACTGTGACCCTTTATGGAGCCACCAATAGAAAACTTGAGGTCTCTCCCGATCAACTCCTATCAGTGGAAGCCCTATCGGCCTTCACACCGTAATGTGCTTCTAGCACCAAACTTGTAGAAGTGATGTCAACACCAGATATTGACCCCCCTTGTATACGACCCCGTAAAGGATCCTATACAAGTGGCACAGTACAAAGCTACCCCAAGCAAACTTGTATCCGTGGTCTCTCATGTCACAGACCATATCTAAAAGTAGCCACGGTAATCTGCATCTGCTCTGGTGGCATAGAAGAAGGCCACCCACCACCCCTACCAAAACCTAGGTCAACCGAGACACCCTAGGCATCTGCCTCAAAGCCTCGATGTTCACTTTGCCCTTCAAGGGTGAAGCTCGGGTCCTTGCACAATATCATCATAGCATGGCCCTAATTGGCCGAAGGGGTCATGAATCGATAGTGTATGGGGACCCTCAAGATCCTCCATACATCCTCTAGAGTGGGAGTCATCTCCCCTATTAGTAGTCTAAAGAAGGATGACTTTGGATACCATCTCTCTGCTAGGGCTGTCACTAGCCCCATGTCTGTAGGAATTTGTGGCATCTCTACCACATGCTACAGTCCTACCTCTGCCAATCTATCTCACTCAACCTAATCGAGCATGGCCAAATCATCTCTTAGACCTCTGTATTTCCACTCCCAACTCTTTAGTAATCCCCTCTGCAAAATAAGCAATAAAACAATAAAAATAATTAGTACATAATCATTAAAAAAAAAAAATCAAATCATCCCATAAAAGTTGATATCACCCATTATTGGACGATATTGTACCAAATTTAGATAAAATCATCCTTAATAAGATGAAATCATCTCCGTTCTTCAATTTGGGGATCGCCCCTTATGGGACGGGATCGCCCCTATTTCTTCCAATTTTTTCCCTAGATAAAATCGGCAATATAGAGACAATTTTGTCGATGGCCTAAAAACGATGGCGACGCCCAAAAAAAACTTAATTCAAGTCAAAAATCAAGTAAATCAAGTTAAAAACATAGTAAACTAGGTTTAGATCCTTACCCGTAACCCATGTAAGATCTATGTCAATATTTGTGTCATTTCCACCATTTCGCCTGCAGATCTCTAAAATAGCGAAAGTGAACAGTAAAAATGAATTAGGGTTTTACCCTATTTTTCTTATTTTTATTCAAAACAACATTTTTTTTTATTTTTTGCTTTTTCGCACTTTTACCTCAAACATTTGATTTGGGTAAAAACCCGGAGGGGACACCATAGCAAACAGTCGTACGATTCGACCTAGAATCGTCATCTAAAAAATGGAATAAATTTTTGCTTTCTCGTAAAGCGTGAAGAACTCGTCTTTAACGCATTTTTTCAAAAAATTCGCTAAAGAGGGGGAAAAATGTAGCACCCTAAAATTGGCACAGTTAAAGCATCAGTAAAAAGTAGAAATTTGAATTTTAACCCCAAAATCGCCCGTTAACCGCTTACCTCATTTTTCGTGCCATTTTTAGAGGTTGTTGTGACCGTTGGACGATATCATCATCGATCTGACGATATCGTCCCAAATCGGATGAATTCGTCTGGAATAGAACGTCCAGACGATTTCGTCCCAAAACCAATTTTTTGCAATTAGCTTCTATTCCAACGACCTCTCCAACTTGGGCAGAAGCATGTCTACGCGGTTGGAGATTCCCATGTTGGGGATCTCCCAGATTGGGATGATCCCCAACCTCCTAACCTCTCCCTAATCCTATATAAACTAGGATTTTCCTAGTTTATCCCCCTGACTCCTTCCCTGACTCCCTACCTGGCTGATTATTTCTCTACAATTTTAGTTTTTGCTGTGATTTCCCATCATTTGCACTTGTGTTTTCAAGTTTTGTTGCAGGATTTCACTATGTTTCAGCCGGAGGTAGCTCGGATCGTCGTAGGTGATTCAACTACAATTTTAGACGATCCTATCAAGATCGGCGATGATCTTGTACGATTACAGATGATCCGATCTACAATTCAGCTTGGGGGCAATCAGAGCCCTAAGTTTGCATTCTTTATCTCATTTTCCTTATTTATTGGTGCATTAGATTAATTTACTTCTATTTTTTGCATCTTGGAGTTCACATCATTTAGCATAATTGCATGATAAAATTCAAAATAAGTTTCCAAAATAGTGCATCTCATTTTATTGATATCTGGATTTATCATTCAAACATCTATATTCTTATTTTTGTCATTTTGCATCATTCTTGCAATTGTATTTTTGGTTTTTGGTGTCTGTTTTCTTGATTGTAGGTTTCTGACAAATTCGCCTGACAAATTCGTCAGGTCACTGACGATCTTGGGTGATCTCGAACGATCTTTTGTGATTTGGGACGATTATGTACAATTACAGACGATCCTATCATATCTGGGATGATCTGGACTCCTACAAGCTTTAGAATCTTCATCAGACATCAAAAATCAAGTGTACTCTTCTCCATTTTATATATTCTCTGTATTCAATCACATTAGGATTCATTTATGTCTTCTGTCTTCATATAAATCAAAATATTCATATAGAATAGCTTAGCTTCATTTTGGCCAACCTAGGAATTGAATGATTGAACATAAAATGAACAAATCAAACCCATTCTCAACCTAGGCATGGAAACTGCCACTCAAAGTTTCTTGGTGAACCCCACCATCCGTTGAAAATTCACCCTTATACCCCTCCCTTGAGAGGCGCGACCTTCAAAGGGCCTCTCTATCCGAGGTATTGTCCCATCATTTTCTCACCCCCCTTTCGGGTATGGATCCTTAGCATGAAGGTAAGGGTGCAAAAAATTTGAGCGATACAAGTCCGATAGCAACCACTCGTAGGTGACACCCATTGACGACTATCAGGAGGACTTCATGGCAATGTTACCCTTTAATGTTCCAATCGGGTAATTGCCACCTCTAGAGAATCCAGCCCTCTCGTAGAGAGTGAAACAACCCAGAAGGGACCAAATCAACATGCTCAAACAAAATGAGCCTCCCATGCTAGCCATAAGGCCAGGTGATCAAGAGACTCCTAGTGGGAGGCTATACCAGCCAGAGGGGCACATAGTTGTTGAAGCCAATGAAGGCCTATGGATCTCTGATAACGACTGAGGATGAGACTGAGATGGCATATCTCAACCATATGAGGCAACAGAATACCCCATAGACATCGATGGTATTTTTGAACATCTAAATATGGGACCAAGGCATAGGTGGCATTTAAACTAAGTACAGTTAAACCAAGTGCTTCATCCACCACTTTGGGCATACAGGGAGCACCCCCACCTAGTGACCCTATAGGGCCATCAGTTCCTAGGGTAGACCCTATCCTTCTGTCTGCACATAGGGCCAATCCTTTTGTGCCAATACCCATAGAGCCAGATCTGGGGCACAAGGATCACCAAGAATTTCCGAATCAACACCCATGCGGTAATGGAGACCAAATTCATTCCATCAACATGATCTCCATTGATTTGATCGCCCCCATCTACAATCCAACCGATCCAACATGACCATTGTATCTAGACCTAGATGCCATAGACTGGGATCATGTTGACTCACCACCATCCCCATCAGAGTATTGGCATTGCGATGAGATGTTCCATTTCACCCCAGGATAGACTCAAGATATCTTCCATGTTGAAGAGGAACCCGACGTTCCCAACATAGATCTAAATTCAGAAAATGATATCCACATGATCCCAACTCCACACCTGTTGGAGGACAAATGCCACATGTCAGTCTAAGAAATTATTGACACAGACATCGGTTTGGATCCAATGAATCCGCAAATCATCAAGCTGGGGGTAAGTTTATCTCCCGAAGAGCAAGCCGAGTACATTGCCCTTCTCAAAGAGAAGAAGGAGGTTTTTGCATGGACCTACAAAGACATACCGGGGCTAGACCCGCAGCTAGTCACACATAATCTAACACTTGATCCGACGATCAAGACAGTCAAGCAAAAGCTACGTAAGATGCACCCAACAGTGGCCTTAATGGTCAAATATGAGCTACAAAAGCTATTGGATGCACAGTTTGTCATCTACATAGATTACCCACCATGGCTGTCCAACATGGTACCCATCAAAAATACTGTCGAGAGGATTCGCATATGCATCGATTTTTGAGATTTAAACAAAGCGAGTCCCAAGGATGATTTCCCCTTGCCTAGCATCGATGCATTGGTAGATGCTACAATAGGCCACGAAATGCTTTCCCTCATGGATGGTTTCTCGGGATACAACTAGATTCGTATCAATCTCGATGATCAACTAAAAATGGCGTTCACAACGCCTTGGGGGACATTTTGTTATAAGGTCATGCCCTTTGGCCTTAAAAACGTTGGTGCCACCTACCAACGTGCTATGACATACATCTTCCATGATCACATGCATAAAAATTTGGAAGATTATATGGATGATTTGTTGGCCAAATCTCTTTTATGCCAAAATCATCTCGATGACTTACGCAAGATCCTTGATCGCCTCATCGAACACAAGGTTAGGCTAAACCCCAAGAAGTGCGTATTTGGCATCACATCTAGAAAACTCTTGGGTTTCATAGTCTCAAAATGAGGCATCGAGGTAGATCCAAATAAAGTCAAGGCAATCCTTGAGATGCTTCCCCCAACCACCATCAAGCAGCTCAGAAGCTTGCAGGGTAAGGTCGCATCGATCAAGCACTTCATAGCGCAGTTATCTGACAAGTGCCGACCCATGAATAAATTATTACACAAGGGGGTAGCATTTCATTGGGATGACGAGTGCCAGTCAGCCTTCGATGACATCAAACAATACTTGGCTTCGCCACCAGTATTGGCACCACCTAGACCAGGAGTGTCATTCTATTTATACATCTCAGCTACTGAGGTGGCACTGGGCGCCATGCTAGCCCAAAAAAATGAATTACATAAAGAACAGGCTAATTATTATCTTAGCCGCACCCTGGTCAGTTATGAACTTAACTATGCATACGTTGAGAAGCTATGCTTGGCGGTGGTATTTACCACCAAAAAGCTATGCCATTACATGCTGAGCAATACGACGTATGTTGTGTCTAAGGAGAATCCATTGTGGTACATGATGAGTCATACTTATCACAGTAGTCGCACGACAAAATGGATCATGTTGTTGATGGAGTTTGACATCAAATTCATTGGACAAAAGTCCATCAAAGGTCAAGTCATCACCGATCAACTAGCAGAGGCTCCTCTCGAAGACGATCAACCTCCGACCATAGAGCTACCCGATGATGGGGTCTTCCATGTCTCAGAATCGCCAGATTCTGATGAGCCTGAGTCACAGGTCGACATAACCTTATTTTTTGATGGTTCTAAATGTGAGCAAGGGGGTGGCATAGGAATCATGTTTTTCACACCACAAGGGGCTCCAATGCCTTTATCATTTAAACTTGATTTCTTGTGCACCAATAACAATGTTGAATATGAAGCCTTGCTCATAGGTCTTCAGACAACCATCACCATGAACATCAAATGCTTGAATATCTTTGGTGATTCGTTGTTAATTGTCAACCAAGTGAAAGGGGTATTCCAATGCAAATGCCCGATTTTGTAGGCCTACAAAGCCCTTGTGGATAAATTCTTGGAAAATCTTGAATGGTACGACATCGAGGCACTCCCTCGATCATCGAATCATTTTGTGGACACTATGGCCTCCTTGGGGTCACTAATCTCGCAAGACCCTTATGGTGAGATGACAACCATTCAAGTCAAAATGTTATCGCAATCCGTGATGGAGCGTGCAAGCTCTGACATAACGCCGAGAATCCACTTGATCCAGATTGAACCATCTTAGGATAGGTTCTCTCGAATCCATGATAGTCTAAATCACACCAACTAGGGGTCTTTGTTCTCTCCAACCCCTCTTAATAGCAACACAACGCTATTTCTACAAGTTCTTTCCCGCTCAGCTTTTGCTAGGGATGAACTTCAAGAGGGATCGGCCATTCATACCATCGAGGTTTTTGATCAGCAGGATTGGTACACACCCATAAGAGACTATCTCAAGTTAGGTAGCCTCCCACTTGGATTGTTGCACGCCATGAAAAGATCATTCAAACAGAAAGCGGCCAAACATGTCTTGCTAGGAGACATTTTGTATCGTCGAAGCTACGAAGGGATCCTCCTCCATTGCTTGGACCAGCAAGAGTCCACTTGGGCGATCACCCAAGTGCACGATGGTACATGCGATGGCCACTTTAGTGGTATGGCCATCGCAAAGCGCATTCTTTGCATGGGCTATTATTGGCCATATTTAGAGCGAGATTGTTGCGCATATGTGCGAAAGTGCGTGAAGTGTCAACACCATGCTAACTTGACACACGTACCTTCTCAGGCCTTGCAGCCAATCCAATCGGCTTGGCCATTTTCATAGTGGGGCTTAGATCTCATCGAAAAGATCTCCCCTGCGTCGTCAGGTCATCACACGTTTATCATAATGGCCACAGAGTACTTCACTAAGTGGGTGGAAGCAACTTCGCTTACCTCTACGATTGGGCCCCGCATTGCGGAGTTCATTTTACATAACATCATATGTCATTTTGGTATTCCATCCAAGATCATCTCGGATAATGGGATGTCATTTAAGAACAAATATGTGCATGCTTTGACAACAAAGTACAAAATTCAGCATAGTTTTTTGACACCCTATTATCCGTAGGCAAATGGGCAAGTAGAGGCGTCAAACAAAATGCTAGTTGCCATCCTTAAAAATATGGTCATAGATAATCATAAGGATTGGCACATCCAAATACCACTTGCCCTATGGGCTTATCGCACTAGCATTCGGACGCCCACTAGGGCAACTCCATTTTCGCTAGTGTATGGCTCCGAGGCAGTCATGCCTCTCGAGTTGGAAATACCCTCCCTGTGCATATCAATGCAAGAGTTCATCGATGATGACACTACATGGCAGGCCCGGTTAGACCAACTTACGTTACTCGATGAATGACGCGTCAATGCTCTCGAGCATTTATGTATCTATCAAGAGCGACTTAAGAAAGCATACAACATGAAAGTTCACCTGAGGGACTTTCAGGTTGGTGACTTGGTCTTAAAAGAGAACCAACAAAATTCTAACTTGCCGCCCCATTTAAGGGACAAGTTCATGGCAAATTGGTTAGGTCCTTATGTAATCAATAGTAAAATAGGACCTGGAACATACCGAATCACCTCTCTTGAAGGAATCAAGGAACTAGAACCCTTGAACATCAGTCATTTGAGGCCATTCAACATTTAGAGAGCCATAGCCCACCCCAAAAGCTCCAAGGGTTCCCACAATCACTTGGTCAACCAAAAATGCCCCAAAGGTATCCATAATCCCTTTGGTCAAACCAAAAGCTCCAAGGATTCTCGCAATCGCTTGGTCAAACCAAAAGCCCCAAGGATCCTTGCAATCGCTTGGTCAAACAAAAAGCCCCAAGGATTCCTTTAATCGCTTGGTCAAACCAAAAGCCCCAAGGGTTCCCACAATCGCTTGGTCAACCAAACGCCCCAAAGGTATCAATAATCCCTTTGGTCAAACCAAAAGCCCCAAGGATTCCCGCAATCGCTTGGTCAACCAAATGCCCCAAAGGTATCCATAATCCCTTTGGTCAAACCAAAAGCTCCAAGGGTTCCCACAATCGCTTGGTCAACCCCAAAATGCCCCAAAGGTATCCATAATCCCTTTGGTCAAACCAAAAGCTCCAAGGGTTCCCACAATCGCTTGGTCAACCCCAAAATGCCCCAAAGGTATCCATAATCCCTTTGGTCAAACCAAAAGCCCCAAGGGTTCCCACAATCGCTTGGTCAACCAAAAATGCCCCAAAGGTATCTATAATCCCTTTGGTCAAACCAAAAGCCCCAAGGGTTCCCGCAATCGCTTGGTCACCCAAAAATGCCCCAAAGGTATCTATAATCCCTTTGGTCAAAACCTCCAAGGATCCGTAAGAATCACTTGGTCCGCACCCATTCGGGTTAAACCGTCCATAACGAATATTCAAAAAAAACAACAGATAATAAAAAATAACAAAAAAATTGCATCTCACTTTCATGCATATTCTTAAAAATCAAAACACAAAAAAGAAAAGAAGAGCTGCATTAGGCATCGCATACATACATTGCATATTTGCTGGTCATACATGTCAAAAGCACCATAGACTGTAATTACTCGACAATTCCATCATTTTCCAAATTCAGTCCATTTTGTAAAAAGATCCATCAAGAATAATGCCCTTCGCATTTTCACCATATCATAGTCAGTTGTCTTCTAATGTCTTTAGGGTTTCGTCATTCAACTGTCTTTAGATTTCTAGTCAAATGTTGTACAAAGTCAGACCGATTTTTACAAGGTAGAGTTTTACTTGGATCACGCCTTGTTACATAGCATCCCAACACAAGCTTAAAACACATAAAAATTCCCAAGTTGTGTGAACGAAAGATGAAACCTACAAAGCGGTCTAGGGTACCTTAAGAGAAAATGTTATCTTGCTCATCCCCATGTGCGAATGGTTCAAGAATGCTGAGAATTGACAAAAAGACAAGCTCTTCCCCATCCAATTCCCCAAAATAAATAGTGGTTTTCACCACTATCAAAAAATCCCAAACACATTTGGTCCCCAAAGCCGTAAGGATTCATACTACACGCCCCTGAGAAGGATGGGTAGTCATCCCCAAGGCCTAAAAGGATCAATGCCATTCACAAAGCAAAAATCCCAAAAGTCCACCATCAAAAATCCCAAACACCTTTGATCCCCAAAGTCGTAAGGATTCGTACTACACGCCCCTGAGAAGGATGGGTAGTCATCCCCAAGGCCTAAAGAGCGCTCCAAAGATCAACTTTGAAATCAAAAGTCAAAAATCCTCAAAAGGCAACAATAAAAAAAATAATAGTGGTTATCACCACTACTCAAACCCCTTGCTCAAGAGAAAAAAAAAAAGAGAAAAATAAACAGTGATTTTCATCACTATATGTGAGAGCAAGTATCCCAACAAATTGAACAACCGAAAGACGCCTGAGCTTGAATCCCTGGAATTCTCAGCATTTGAAAAACCATTTAGGTGATCCTCATTACGGGTTTGGTGGATAGCCTACCTGGCAATGGCGGTATCCTAAACGCATGACGATATGTCTATCACATTAGCTTTGCATGTGTGTAGACCAATGTTTGCATGTGGATGAGCTAGCTTATGGTATCCTAGATTGTGCCATAGATTAATCTTACTAAATACAACAAAGGAGTTAGTGGAGCTAATTAGGTGATCCTCAATACAGGTTTTGTGGATAGCCTACCTGGAACTGGCGGTATCCTTACGAATACCACATAAACGAACTCAATCGCACACACAGGGATGTGAAATAACTTGGTCAAACTCAAGTCCGATTCGTACCTTGTTCGAAAGTCTTGTAAGATAATGTACAGTCTTGACTAGTTAGTTAAAGCATCTGAGTCTCGGAAAAACCTTAACTACATTCTAAAAACAATTGTTGTACATTTCATTACTTACATCACCATCAAAAAATACAAAACAAAAATTACAAATGCAAAGTTATTCCATAAAGCAATCACATAGTATAGAAAGCCAATAAATCCTGTACAGTCTATGGTGCCATCACCTACATACCAACAAATCATTCCATCCATTCCATATGCATACATCTATATCATATAGCTAACATCATCCGTAGTCATAATAGCATATGCATACATCAACATAAATAAATGTGCATAAAAAACAATAAACCATGACAAGCATATCATCAAACCAAAAATGAGTCATGTATATATATCAAGTCAAAATGCCCTCAGGCTACAATAAGAAGGTCCTCTGACCTCACAAAAAACCAAAAATTCAAAATCCCCAAAGCCTAGGGAGTCGGCCACCATGATCACATAGGATCGGTGCGACTGGAACTACCCCAGTAGTATGGGTCCTATGGGACCTCTCAAGGTGGCTGCTGCCAGCCCTCACACCCTACCCACCAACACTACCCTCACCTAGCCAACTGTAACGAGATGATGCAGACTGCTCAGTCTCACTGCCTCTCGTACAACACGATGAGCCACCTCCATCGAGCTCAGGTAACTATCCACCGAGGTGGACAACCTCTATCTCTAACTCTACCCGGTATCGCCCCCACTCCACATCTCATCGGTGATACACAGCCAATGCACTATCTCGCTGTGCCAACTGAGCCCGCAAGAGATCCCTCTCCTATAAAACATCTCTATGCTCCTCCTCCCATCTCTGTAAGAGACCCTCCAATCATGCTATCTCAGCATGAAACCCAGCCTCCACATCCCCTGAGACAGCCTACGGCATGGGCACCTTCGGGATGGCCTACTACTTCGACACCCACTACTCTGGGACATCCTGTACATCTTGCTGCTCTGGAACCCCCAAATCATCTCCATCGCCAGTGAAGTCATCGACCTCCACCATGTCAACATCATCAAGTAGAGCCCCCCAACCCTCCATCGGTGCCTCTGCACCCCCACCTCCTACTATTGTCGTATCCATGCCTCCTAGAGGCCCCTCACCCCACCATCGTCGCATAGTCCACCATCGGTCATACTCTGTAGTTACCTCGACATCATCCATGTCGGGTACATCAATAACTACATCAGACCCCTCACCCAATGGCTCAATGATAGGCCAGACTAGGGTCCTCTCATCACCTCAACGTCGATAGATCAAGGGATCACCAGGCAATTATTGGTGCACCCCAAACTACCATGTCACCTAGACATATGGGAAGTACTCCTGCTCTGTCCCATGCTTCCCAATCAACCATCTACCCCTATGCACACGTCGGAGCCACTCTCCAGCCTTAGGCTAGGCTAGATAGTCCCGATACGATCGCAAGAACACCTGCCTCGACATTAGATGAGAGAAGGCATCAGTATAGTGACCTACGTCACCTACCCACCATCGACTCTATCCATGCTCCTCTGACCGATGCCATAAATTGGCATATCCAATCTCTCGATCCACCATCTCACCTTGGGTGGTCCAAGGCAAACCCTACGGCCGCTCCATAGCTATGTGCTGCCACCCCCAGCACTACAAGAGATAGTTGCACCCGATCCCCTTTCACTTTCGGCAACGAACCTCGTACAGCTCATCGTACAACTGTGCCAACAATGTTTGACCCCATATCATAATAAGTGGAGCTGATGTAGGACACTCCACCAATGTGAAAACCAACTCAAGCAGGTTCCAAGGGAACCTCGCACCTGAGGAGTCAAGAAGCAGCATATTAGAAATGAGGGCCATGAGCAAAGCATGCCTCACCCCTAATACGCCCTTCTCCAGCCACCACCGCACCAAAATACTGCCTATCTGGCAATCAGCCTCTGCCCTCTCCACAGCCCTCTCCACCCCCCTCTCCCCTACCCAACCAAAACACCGTGTCAGTACTGTTGTCCACTGGTCCCGGTGGGTCATCCGGATAGGCAGTCCATCTATCGAAATTTGTAGAATTCGATACACATCCTCTAGAGTCACAGTCATCTCCCCTATTGGAAGATGAAAAGTGTTGGTGCGGGGATCCCACAGATTGATCAGGGTAGTCAAATATGCCCGATCCCCCACCACAGGCTCCAGATGCATCACATGCTTGAGCCCAAGGGCATCAAGCCACTCCCAATCCCCAACTATCAAGGCATCCCGGGCATCAGAGAAAATAGTCGGCTGGTGGTACCGACTCTTCACAACCTGAAAAACAATAAAAAGCAAAAGATATTAAGTACATACTTAATATAAACAAAAACATTACAATAAAACTGTACAGAAGAACAACAAAGTACAAGAAAACAATTGTATAACAAAAGTACAAAAAACAAAGTACAACAAAAGTATAGAAACATTAACAACAAACTGTACAACAACGACAACAGACATAAAAATAACTGTACAAAAACAAAAACAAAACAAAACAAAAAAATCATACTAAGGTTTCAACCTTAAGGTGAACAAAAAACAAAACAAAACAAAAAAAATCATACTAGGGTTTCGACCTTAACATGAACAAAAACTACAAAATAAAATGACAACGTGTTGGGTTTTAAACCTAAACACAATCACAAACAAAGTACAGATAACAGTTGCGTATTAGGGTTTTGACCTTAATCTACGAACAGTCAACAAAATAAAACAAAAAATCGTACTAAGGTTTCAGCCTTAATGGGAACAAAATAAAACAAAAACAATATAAAAATATAAAAATTAATATTAGGGTTTCAACCTTAATATTAACGCAAAACAAAACAAAAAAATAATAAAAACAAATCATATATTAGGTTTTCAACTTGATATATGGATAAAAACAAAATACCGCAAACAAACATTTATATGTAAGTTTTTAACTTCATATAAAACAAAAATGAATAACAGGCAGGGAGAAGGAACATCATACCGGTCTTGCCTCGGCTCCTCCACTCGAATATCCGGTTCTTGCACTCATGATGTCCGCAAAATTTTGGCAGCGCTCCGCTACGCACACTCGCACTCCTCCTCACTGCTCCAAATCACCAAGAAAAAATTGTTGCAAATGAGCCCAAAACCTAGTTTTGGTCCTTTTATAGGTTGTTAGGCCTGTAATCGTTCCACCCTGGGATGAGCACTCTAGTTAGCGCTCATCCCACCCTGGGATGATTACAAAATTGGTATTCATCCCACCCTGGGACGATTACAGAGCAAGAAATAAAGCAACAAAAATTGCATCCAAAAAATGCACCAAAAATAACAATAAATCTGCCGAACAAAGGTGCCTTTGCACCTAACATTCATGGCATGAAAAACCATCGTCGGGGTCACAAATACTCACTATCCTACTCCCTAAGAAGGCTAGCATAGCCGGACCGCTCCATGGGAAGGAGGATTTTTGATAATTTCTACCCCAATCGACATCACAAAAAGGGTCAAAACCCACCAAAAATAGGTCCGATTGTTGGAAAACTGCAATACGTGTTCAACAAAAAACAACTGAAGGCACCCTTACAAATGTCATCTTGGGTCAAGCGACTCATCTCTTCTCTCATTTTTGGTCATTCCCTCATCGATTCGTCGCTTGAGGGGGTAGTCACACTTAGTCACCAAATCAACAAATACACACCCAATCAAGGAAATGGCATGCATTCAAAGAATCATTGACAAAGACAATCACGCTCCTGCTTGGGGCAGCAAACAAGCAATAATCACAAGCTAAACAAACACTTGGCATTCTGGAAGCATGAAGACAAGGTTCCTCAGACAAAAGGTTGCGCCCTTTGCCTATTCATGACTGAACAATGTCCAAGATCAAGTACACCTCACTGAAAAAGGTTACACTTGAGTTAAGCTCCTTAGCTCGTCAGAAGCAAGGATTCAAGAATGCGTGCCCTTTCCATACTTGGGGCATCAAAATTTGGTTAGGTTACTGAGAAACCCTAATCATTAAGTGCTTTGGTCATCTATTTTTGCTCAGCACTGTGCCACACACAGCGCATCCCAAAAAGGGGCATCTATAGACACCAAAACAACACCAATCCGATTATGTGACTACAAGCACTGACCGAATTGGCATACATACCCCCTAGGGCAGCCTCCAGAGGTTAAAAAGTGGTCCTAACCACTCCCAAATCAGTTTTGGAAGGTCAGAGGTCAATTTGGCACCTTTTAAGCACTTTGCTCCCTATTCGTCCCACCTTGGGATGATTAGAATCCTATTCGCCCCACCCCGGGATGATTAGCAGCAATCGCTCCAGGGTGGGACGATTAGCAGGTTTGACTGGAAAAAAGTCAAGCCTTGACAAATGGCAGCCCAGATCCACCACCCAACTTCACCTTCAAGGCATGCAATTGCGAGGAACGATTTCAAATCAGAGAGAGGGACTTCAATCAAGCATGCACTCGATCATGGAGGCTCTAAATCAGGGAGGAATCTTCTCTCCCCCAAGAAAGGCATGGTGAGCCAAGTGGCGCCCTCGCATGCACATTCAAAGGAGACCCTCGAGGTCTATAAAAATGGTGAGCCTCCTCACCCCAAAAAGGGAATAGAGCTAGAGCATTTGGAGCAACGGAGTGCTGCCAAATTATACCCCCATTCCTCTTTGTGCTTCCTACATCCCTAATTTCTCTTTTGGAAGAGAGGTTATCGGGTGAACATTAGGAATGCAATCTAGACCCAAAACCCAAGAAATCGGCCACAATCCCACACCAAACTCATTGACACAACCCCCTAGGAGGTTTTGGACCCATCCCACTTGGATTGGTGCCAAAACTAAGCCCCAAACGGTGGGCGTCCTGCCTCGGGCGCCCCTGCACTACTGCAGTCCTAATCGCCCCACCCCGGAGTGATTAGAAATCTGTGCATGATTTCTTTACTATTATTTTTGCATTATGTTGTATCTGATGTACTTATGTTGCTGTCCAAGTTTCATTGCTTTCTGACATGATTTGACCTTGTTTTTATCATTTTATGCGTTTACTAACCTACAGGGAGCGCCTTCGGATACAGGACAATCTGGGCAGAATCTGCCAAATATGACCTTTTGGGTCATCTCAAAATGCCCCTTTTAGTCTAACCCCAAGTTTGCAGGAGTTTTGGAGGCCTCTGGGCAGGACATTTGCAAGGTCACTTTTGCACATTTTGTGACAGTCCCCAGCGTCCCACCCCGGAGCGATTAGAAATATGTGCATGATTTCCTAACTATTCTTTTTGCAATGTGTCCCTGATGATGTCTCCATGCCTCTATCAAAGTTTGAATTCATTATGACATGTTTTGACCATATTTTCATTCTTTTATATATTAACTAGCCGGAGGCTTTGGGGATTGCATGTTTTCCTATATCCGCATATGCTATTAACTATTTGCTATTTTTTTGTGTGCAGGATCTCACCACCAGGAACACTAGAGGGGCAACAAGGAACGATGAACACATGGACACAAGCGGCGACAACTTTTGGCCCACCCATTTTGAATGTGGGCATGCGGAAGACACTGGAAGCGTACCATCCATTGATGTAACAAACTGTATCAAACGTTTTGAGCCCTAGAGGGGGGGACGTATTGTAACTGGATTAAAAGCAACATTAATAAAAGAGGCCCCACTTTGTTTTGCTTACATCTCATTTTTGCATCATTTCCTTCATGCATTTGTTCATCGCATTCGTAGGACTTAGCATCTATACCATATCAATTTTGTTTGCATCATATCTGGTATGCCATCCTTCTGCATTCAGATTTCAAAAGGTAACTATTGAAATCAAGTAACAATCAAGATATAATCTACTAGAGCAGTTATTAGTTACAATCAAGAATAGTATTAGATAGGGAAATTTCCTATAATAGTCAAAATAGAGTCTACCAATATAATTATCAGTAACAATCAGGAACATAGTCAAATGGGGTAGTTGTTAGTAACAAAAAAGATAGAGCCTATCAGGGTAGTTATCAGACCAAAAATAACAGACAAGATAGTTGTTGAGAACATATAAAAAAGCTTATTTCTAGGTGAAAAAGGCTTTATGAGAAAAATAGATGACACTTGACTATAAAAAGGTCCAGGGTCTCAAAAAACATCATCTTGATATCTAGTCCATTGTGATCATATTTTTGAGATGATCATTATGATATATAACACCCAAATTTTTTTTTGGGACCATTACTAAAATAGTAAATGCCAAAATGCATTTCCATTTTTAGTAAGTATCCTTAGAAGGTCTAAAATCAGTGTATGGCTACAAGCACTGGGGAACAACAAATGATCGCCCTTGCATGCACATTCAAAGGAGACCATCAGGTATATAAAATGATGAGCCTCCTCACCCCAAAAATGGAACAAAGCTAGAGTATTTGGAGCAACGGAGTGCTACCAAATTATACCCCCATTCCTCTTTGTGCTTCCTTCATCCCTAATTTCTCTTTTGGAAGAGAGGTTATCGGGTGAACATTAGGAATGCAATCGAGACCCAAAACCTAAGCAATCGGCCACAATCCCACACCAAACTCATTGACACAACCCCCTAGGAGGTTTTGGACCCATCCCACTTGGGTTGGTGCCAAAACTAAGCCCCAAACGGTGAGCATCCTGCCCCCGGGCGCCCCCTGCACTTTTGCAGTCCTAATCACCCAACCCCAGAGCGATTATAAATCTATGCATGATTTCTTTACTATTATTTTTGCATTATGTTGTATCTGATGTACTTATGCTGTTGTCCAAGTTTCATTGCTTTCTGACATGATTTGACCTTGTTTTAATCATTTTATGCGTTCATTAACCTACAGGGAGCGCCTTCAGATACAGGAAAATATGGGTATAATATGCCAAATATGACCTTTTGGGTCATTTCAAAATGCCCCTTTTAGTATAACCCCAAGTTTGCAGGAGTTTTGGAGGCCTCTGGGCAGGACATTTGCGAGGTCACCTTTGCACATTTTATGACAGTCCCCAGCGTCCCACCCCGAAGCGACTAGAAATATGTGCATGATTTCCTAACTATTCTTTTTGCAATATGTTCTTGACGATGTCTCCATGCCTCTGTCAAAGTTTGAATTCATTATGACATGTTTTGACCATATTTTCATTATTTTATATATTAACTAGCCGGAGGCTTTGGGGATTGCATGTTTTCCTATATCCGCATATGCTATTAACTATTTGCTATTTTTTTGTGTGCAGGATCTCACCACTAGGAACACTAGAGGGGCAACAAGGAACGATGAACACATGGACACAAGCAACGATAACTTTTGGCCTGCCCATTTTGAATGTGGGCATGTGGAAGACACTGGAAGTGTACCATCCACTGATGTAACAAACTATATCAAACGTTTTGAGCCCTGGAGTGGTGGGGGACATATTGTAACTGGATTAAAAGCAACATTAATAAAAGAGGCCCCGCTTTGTTTTGCTTACATCTCATTTTTGCATTATTTCCTTCATGCATTTGTTCATTGCATTCGTAGGACTTAGCATCTATACCATATCAATTTTGTTTGCATCATATCTGGTATGCCATCCTTCTGCATTCAGATTTCAAAAGGTAACTATTGAAATCAAGTAACAATCAAGATATAATCTACTAGAGCAGTTATTAGTTACAATCAAGAATAGTATTAGATAGGGAAATTTCCTATAATAGTCAAAATAGAGTCTACCAATATAATTATCAGTAACAATCAGGAACATAGTCAAATGGGGTAGTTGTTAGTAACAAAAAAGATAGAGCCTATCAGGGTAGTTATCAGACCAAAAATAACAGACAAGATAGTTGTTGAGAACATATAAAAAAGCTTATTTCTTGGTGAAAAAGGCTTTAGGAGAAAAATAGATGACACTTGACTATAAAAAAATCTAGGGTGTCAAAAACATCATCTTGAGACCTAGTCCATTGTGATCATCTTTTTGAGGTGATCATTTTGATATATAGCACCCAAACACTTTTTTGGGACCATTACTAAAAATAGTAACTGCCAAAATAGCATTTCTATTTTTAGTAAGTATCCTTAGAAGGTCTAAAATCATAGTGTATGGCTACAAGCACTAGGGGACAACAAATGGATCAAAAAATCACTGCACAAGTGACTCAATGGGGGGAGCATTTGGAAAAACCAATTATCTAATGGTCTAAACCAGTTAAGGGTTGAAATCAAAACTTTACAAGACTCCATAACCTATGTGATAAGGGAATAAAAGGAGATGAAGGAGGGAGTAAATGAAAGATTTGCAGAATTGGAAGGTTGTTTAAGTAGTAACACCCACACATATGGTTGATATGGTTCTTTTGACCATAAGGGTGAAGGGTCGAGTAATTTGGAATGGGAAACACACAATAATAATGCATACAAACTACCCAAATTAGACTTTCCAAAATTTTATGGGAAGGATCTAGA
Source organism: Wollemia nobilis (assembly GCA_028583015.1). Classification (NCBI taxonomy): domain Eukaryota; kingdom Viridiplantae; phylum Streptophyta; class Pinopsida; order Araucariales; family Araucariaceae; genus Wollemia; species Wollemia nobilis. Next base: position 22,692,866 of record JAQPPZ010000521.1, read on the forward strand.
TGGATGGTTGTGTCGAGCATAATAATATTTTAGTCTTCATAATGTCCCACAACATATATGCCTCATAGTTGCATCTTTTAATCTTGAATTAGATGCCCTACAATGGTATCAATGGCTCAAAAAAGTGCACCCCGATCTTACTTGGGATGAATTTGAGAAACAACTACTCACTTGATTTGGCCCTAGTGAATATGAGGATTTTATAGGAGCCCTTACTAAACTCAAACAAACTTCAACTATTCAAGACTATCAAGCTTAGTTTGAAAAATTGGCCAACCATACCACTAGCTTGAATGAAGAATTCTTCCAAAGTTGTTTTGTGAGTGGTTTGAAGGATGATATTAAAGTTGAAGTTAAAATATTTAAGCCACAAACATTACAACAAGCAATAGGATTGGCTAGATTGGAAGAAGATAAATTTAAGGCTCAAGGATGCACCTCCAAGTTTTCACAAGCTTGACCACCATTTTTCATCCAAGCCAACATCAAATCCTACCAACAAATCACCTACCATCAAAAAGTTGACTCGAGAAGAGATGGAAGCTAGAAGAGCCCAAGGGCTATGTTATAACTGTGATGAGAAGTATTCCCCAAGACATAAATATGTGCAATAGAAATTGTATTTGCTTGATGTGGATGAGATGACAACCATAGAATATCAAGAGGTGGAAGAGGATCATCAGGAAGAGGAACAAATAGAACAACCAAAAGCCCAAGAAGAATCCCAACCAGAAATCTTGGTGCATGCCTTGGTAGGAATATCAACTCCCCAAACCATGAAGGTGTTAGGGCACTTCAAAGGACAATAAGTAATAATTCTCATTGACTTTGGAAGCACACATAACTTTATTGACCCTAGAGTGGAAAAATAGGGAAATTGTTATATAAATACTTGTAATTCCTTTGAAGTCATGATTGCCAATGGAGGAACTTTGCCTTGTAAGGGAAAGTGTCGAAATGTCAAGGTACAAATAGGGGAATATAATCTTAAGGCTGATATGTTTTCCTTACTCCTAGGTGGGTGTGATGTGGTATTGGGAGCATAGTGGCTTAGAACATTGGGCCCAATATTATGGGATTTTTCTGAGCTATGGATGAAATTCAGCCAGTAGGGAACTGAGTACACTCTATGGGGAATGAAGGTTGGGGCTACTCAACTTGTTTCATCTCATAGGATGGAGAAATTATTAAAAAATTCATCCTATGGAGTTGTGGCCCAACTATTTGCTATACAAGCTCCAGTTGATGAGGACAAGGACCCCTAGGAGGAATTACAACTTTTATTACAAAGACATGCCATAGTTTTTGAGGAACCCAAAGGACTACCCCCTCATCATACTCATGATCATGCAATCCAGCTTATTCTAGGTAGTCTTCCTCCAAATGTCCACCCTTACAAGTATCCATATGTCCAAAAATAAAAAATTGAGAAGATGGTGCAGGAACTGCTCATACCAAGGGTTATTCACCCTAGCGTTAGTCCCTATTCTTCCCTAGTGTTGTTGGTACAGGAAAAATATGGGTCTTGATATTTGTGTGTGGATTTTAGAGAACTCAATAAAATAACCATTAAGGACAAATTTTCTATTTTGATAATTGATGAGTTGTTAGATGAGTTGCATGGCGCCCATTTTTTCTCAAAATTGGATTTGCAGTCTAGATACCATCAAATTCAAATCAAGGAAGACAACATTCCTAAAACTACCTTTAGGACTCACGAAGGGCATTACGAATTTTTGGTTATGCCATTTGGTTTGACCAATGCACCTTCCACTTTTTAGAGTTTGATGAATGTCATTTTTAGCCCTTCGCAAATTTATTCTAGTCTTCTTTGATGATATTTTGATTTATAGTTACACTTGGGAGGAGCATCTCCAACATTTGGATCAGGCCTTGCAATTTTTTTTGAGAATCAACTTTATGCCAAGTGATCAAAGTGTTCTTTTGGCATGCAAGAAGTAGAGTATTTGGGTCACATTGTCTCCAAAGATGGAGTTAAAGTGGATCCTAAAAATATTTAGGCTGTCCAAGAATGACCAAAGCCTCAAACCCTCAAGGGACTTCGAGGATTTTTGGGACTCATTGGGTATTACCAAAAGTTTATGCAAAACTATGGAAAGATAGCAACCCCTTTAACAACTATGTTGAGAAAAAAATCATTTATTTGGTTAGAACCAGTAGAACAAGCTTTTAGGGAATTAAAACAAGCTATGACAACCACACCAATGTTAGCAATGCCTAATTTTTCTAAACCTTTTGTAATTGAAAGTGATGCTTTTGGCAATGGAATTGGGGCAGTTTTGATGCAAGAAGGAAGACCATTGGCTTTCACTAATAGAGCACTATCGAGTAGGAATTTGGGAAAATCCACTTATGAAAAGGAGATGCTAGCCATTTTACATGTTGTTAATCATTGGCGACCATATCTCATTGGGCATCACTTTTCAATCAAAACAAACCATCAAAGTCTTAAGTATTTCTTGGAACAATGGGTAGCCACACTAGAACAACAATGATGGGTATCTAAATTGTTGGGCTATGATTATGAAATCACATATAAAAAAGGAAAGGAGAATATAGTGGTGGATGCACTATCTTGACAGTATGAAGATCAAGGTATGCTAAATGCTATATCCACACCACTTCCTCAATGGACCAATCAACTTAGAGAGGAAATGACTAAGGATTCTAGTTTGCAAACCTTGATCCACAAACTCCAAGGCCCAACTCATGCCCTGGATACATTTGGGATGGTCAAGACTTGAGATATCATGATTGACTTGTTGTCCCTCAAAATTCACAAATGCGGGAATTCATCTTATAGGAAATGCATGTCATCGATGAGACATTATCAGATTTTAAAAACCTATGAAAGGGCCAAACACACTTTCTTTTGGAAGGGAATGAAAAGGGATATTCAAGATTTTGTGGCAGAATGTGATAGGTGCCAAAGGATGAAAGGCAAAACTATTTGTACATCGAGAACCCTTCAACCCCTTCCAATTCCGGAACAAGTGTGGATAGATATTTCTATGGATTTTATTGAAGGGTTACCAAAATCTGGAGGAAAATCAATCATTCTGGTGGTAGTGGATTGTCTCACAAAGTATGTTCATTTATGTTCCTTATCCCATCCCTACACAACCTCCGTAGTTGCTCAAATATTTTTAGACTCCATATTTTGCCTTCATGGAATGCCCAAATCTATTGTGTTAGATAGGGACCCTACTTTTACCAGTCACTTTTGGTAGGAACTATTTAAGTTGTAGGGCACTCACCTCAAAATGATTTTGGCCTATCACCCTCAAACTGATGGCCAAACAGAAATTGTCAACAAGTGCTTGGAAATATACCTTTGTTGCTTTGCATCAGAACATCCTACACAATGGGCTAAATGGCTCCCTCTGGCCGAATGGTGGTATAATACTTCATATCACACCACTACCAAGGTTACACCATTTGAAGCAATATATGGTCTTCCTCCACCAACACCCTCCTCATACATTCTAGGAAGCTCCAAGGTTCAAGTCATAGATACCACTCTCCATCAACATGCAATAGTCCTCCAACAACTTAAGGAGAATCTTGAATTGGCCCATAATTGTATGCATTAGCAAGTTGATCAACACCATTTTGAGCACAACTTTGAAGTGGGGGATATGGTCTTTCTCCATCTATAGCCCTACAAACAATCATCACTCCAACTCCGTGGGTGCTAAAAACTTACAACAAAATTCTATGGTCCCTACCAGGTGTTACAATGGATTGGTTCAACGACCTATAAATTGGCCCTTCTTCCCACTTCTAAGATCCATCCAATATTTCATGTCTCCTCCTTGAATAAGGTTGTTGGAAATAAGGTACAAGTTCAATCCACACTACCAAAATTAGATGAAGAAGGATCCATCATTCTGGAGCTTGAACGAATTTTGGACCAGATATCACACACCCTTCGCAATCGTGTCATCATTGATGTTCTTGTGCAATGGTAAGGATTACAACCTAAAGATGCCACATGGGAGTCACTCCAACAACTACAACAATAGTTTCCTCATCTCTAGCTTTGAGGACAAAGCTTTTTGAAGGGGAAGGGCATGTTAGGACCCCATCCTAACATTACTATGTAATGACCCCCTTTCTAACATGGGGACCCCATCCTAATGATATTATGTAATATTTTATAATATGCATGTGGCACTTGAGGCACCTAGACAAGTGGGGCCATTTAATGTAACCATTATAAAGAATGTAATTGTTTCTTTAGTAGAAGATTCTAGCTTGGGTCTCCACTTGCATGTGAATCCGACCCTTGAGCATTAGGGTTAGGGTTATGAAGAGTCTTTAAAAAGGCAAGGGGGCATAGATGGATGTATCTCTTTTTGCATATTGTATCAAAGTTCTGTTTAGGAGGTTGCCCCCTCAAAGAGGCCCACGATTCTATATTGTGATTCTGTTGTGATTAATATAGTTGTTGCATTTCCATTTTGTATTGCAATATTTTTGTTCTTTCATGAATTTATGTATTTATTGCAATATTTATGTGGATGTGCTTATTTTAATTGGAAGGTTCCTAACACATGTGAACTAAATTTATACTATCATCTATATAATGAATCTTTCTAAGGATGTCATACCCTAAATTTTGATGAAATATTAATTGTAATTTAAATCTATTAGTTTGAATTAAGCATGAAAGTACATGAAAAGTGTATTATGTGGCATTTATGTTGATTAAAGTGTGTATGTTGATGTTTATTTGATAATTATATTTTATTATTCATGCAATTTCACATAACTATTGCTATAAAATAAGACTAGTTAAAAATATGGTTGAAATGCTCAATAGGGGTGCCCTTGTTTGATATCAAGAGGGAGGGTATCATAGGAAAGAGGACTTTAGATGCTAATCAACAACATGATAAAAAAATGAATTCATGGATACCCCATGAGTTAAATTGCACTGACATATTAGGCATTCTTGTTATTTTATTCTCTATGACATTATATCATGATTTTATTTTCAATATTGTATATAGAGATCAAAGCATATAATTGAAATTTATTACATGAAGGTATTTCAAGGGGAATCCTAGACCAATAATAATATCATAGAATAATAGGTAAGCCTTGCTTGCTTCATTAAACAACTTAGTTGGCAATTGGCAAGCAGAAGGACAATACATATGTATATACTATATAAACATACACACACATACTATTAAATTTTGCTTTACTAAGAGGATGAAATCAAAATTGGACACCAAATCCAAACCCATCATTCTAAAATTACTATAATATTTTCTTTATGGGGTGTCCCATTCTGGAGATGAAGGGTAGGGGAGAGAAGAGAGAATTTTTAGTCCCTTGTCGACCAACAATAAAAAACAAGATTGCATGAAATCAAATTAACCCATATCATTTTTAAATCTTGAACTACTCCTTTTGAGAAGGAAGACCAAATTGGCACTTCGCCTAAAATAGAAGTTAGCTGGTCTAATATTAGATTCACTAGACTCTTTAAAAACACTTGTAGGGAATGGAGAAAAGGGGTAAAATTTTTGTTCATCCAAACACCTCAAAAAAGAGTGAAGAGGAAAGAAAATTGTGGGTTTGGAAACAAGAAAATTTGGCTATGAATTTAAGAGCAAATATCCTCCTTCTATGGAAAGTTAGAGGCTTTCCTTGGAAAAATCAAGTAACCCTTCTCTCACATATAATACAACTTTTATTTTGACTCAGTTATATTTATTTTTTAATGAAGAAAATTTTATGCTTTTACAATCAAAATGGGGGAGGGATTACCAAGTGATATCCACAGGAGAAATAGGTACTTTAAAATTTGACAATTTATCTTTGTACAATGTGAAATAAACTGTCAATATTCATAGAAAACTAGGTTATTATTGTTTGAAAAATTTTCCTTGATGTATGTGGAAATATGGACTAGATTGGGTCTTATTTTCCTTAGAAAAAAATTGATGATTTGAGCCTGCTTGTCCAAATGAATATCTTTTCAAGATTAAAACTACTGTCTAACCATGGACATAAATTATTTGACAAAATATATATTACAATTTTGTATTGCTATAGAAAAAATGGGTATCAACTATTTGAGAAATATCTATGCATGATTTTATATTGTTGTTGGAAATTATGGACATCAATTGTTTGATAAAATACCTATGTGTAATTTTGTATTATTGTTAAAAGCATTGGATGCTAGTTTGTTAACATGATATCCAACTTGTTTAGTTAATCATGAGTATGAATGCCAATATATTTTATAAGATGTTATGATCCTAAAACACTTCAAACATGGTTTATATTTATGTAAGGGATATGGTAAGGATGTTTGATATCCAATTATGTAGCATTTCCCAAGGAAGAAGCATCCTTTCATTAAGAAATTAGTGTTGCATATTCCTTAGTTGAGGAAGTACTACAAAATTTTCAAGAAAAACCACAAACCTTGAAGGGAGTCATTTATAAAAACTAATTTTTAGAATAACCATAAAATACAATAAATACCTTAAAATTTTGGTAAATACCTATACCCAAAGACCACCCTTAACAACTAAATTATGCACTAAATAAATAAAATTTGACTACTTTGTCATGAAGTCTTATTCAAAGAAAATGATACTTTATAAATGTTGGAATTATGTTGAATATTTTCCATGTTATTCAGGAGGGATTAACTTTGAAAGGAATTTAAATTCTATAAAAATTTCATCGTTGGGGTTTGGGATCGGGCTAGGCCCTGAGTGGGGGTATAGGGGTGGTAGCCCATATTTGGGGGTTCGAGGGTGTTAGCCCTTGAGAAATATTTTTGGGGGTTTAATCTATTTTTATATCCATAAGGGTGTTTCTAGGTTAATGTAATATCAGCCCATGGTTTACTGCCCATGGTATTGTAAAACCCCTTCTTGTGTTGTTGGTATATAAAGCAAAACCTGCATGAGGGTTTGGTAATTAATTTGTAAGAAATGTAATCACAAGTGAAAAGCAAGAAAAATGATATTATTGTATTGAAGATGGTCAAGTTTATACAATAAGGAAATATTCTTGCTAGGGATTTTCCCAAAAGGGTTTACCAGGATAAATTCTTGTATAATATGTTCTTCTTCTCTATTTTTCATTTGATTCTACAATTAGTATTTTTCTAGAATTTTTTTATCGAGGTATTATTTCTCTTCATTTGGTATAAGAACTAGGTTTTATATTTGTTCAAGGGATAAGAGTTTCAAACCTAGGATAAATTGATTTTTAAGTGGGAGCAGTGCACGAAAGAATCTAGGCAAAGGAAAATGATATGAAGCATAGGGTAGAAATAAAAAAATTTAATGGATAGAATTTTGAGTTATGGAAACTCAAGATGGAGGATCTGTTGGTGGATAAAGATTAGTGGGTCACAATATCAAGAGTAAAACTAATAGGAATGATAGATGAGGAATGACTAAATATTGATAGGAAGGCAAGGAGCTCTATCATATTGTGTTTACCTAATTTAGTAGTGTTGAATGTATCGACAAAGGCCATAGCAAAGTTGTTATGAAAAAAATTGGGAGCATTGTATCAGACAAAGTTATTGGTAAATAAATTCTTTCTCTAAAAGAAGTTGTATTCTCTTTGGATGAATGATGGTGACTCTGTGATTGAGCATTTGAATATTTTTAAAACTATGGCAAGTCAATTAAACTCTATATATGTAAAAATGGATGAAAAGTGTATTACTTTACTTTGTTCATTACCTGAATCCTAGGATAACCTAGTTATTGCTATCTCCAATACTACTTCTACATTGAAAGTAGTGGATATAGTAGGAATATTGCTATCTGAGAAAATGATATGAAAATATTCTAAGGATTATCATAAGGATGCCTTGATTATGAGAGGTCATTCTCAAGAAAGAAACAAAAAGAAATCACAAGAAAGGAGATCAAAATCTAGGGGAAAATTTGTTGTTCCTGATAAAAGAAAATGCTAGAAGTGTGGTAAAACATGGCATTATAAAATAGACTATAGATATAAAAAGGTTGATGAAGGAACGTCTATAGAAACAAAGACCACAAATGAAAATTTAGGGGACCTATCTATAGCTGTAGCATGCTCAAGCGAACACCATGAATCATGGTTGATTGAGTCAAATGCTTCTTTTCATATGACTCCTCATAGGGAGGGATTTTGTGAATATAAAAGATAAATGGAGGTGAAGTCTTCTTGGGAGACAATTAAATATAGAAAATAATAGGTCGAGGAAGATTCAAATTTAGGTTAAAATATGGAAGAGTTAAAACCTTTCTCCATGTGTTGCAAATTCTAGTTTTTGCAAGGAATCTAATATCTGTTAGTAAGATGAATGATGCAGGTGTGACTGTGGAATTCAATAAGGACAACTACAAGATGGTTCATGGATGCTTAGTGTTGGCAAGAGGATTCCATACACGAACTTTGTTCAAAATTGAGGCTAACACTATAAGTATTGATTGCAATAAATCTTCAGTTGTAGAGGAAATTAATACGATAGAATAAGCTCCAAGTATTCCTGTAGCAAAGACAATGTTGTGGTATCAATGCATGGGGTACATTGGTGAGAAAGTCCTTTGAACATTAAAAATGAAAGTTATGGTTGAAAGAATTTTTGATTGACAATTAAATTTTGATTTTTGTGAGCATTGTGTTTTTGGAAAGCAAACTAGCATTAAGTTTCCAAGTAGTGCTACAAGATCTGAAGGAATTTAACATCTAGTTAAAAGTGATGTGTTTAGACCTAAAAAAGTACCATCATTAGGTAAATCCATCTATTTTGTTATATTTATAGATGAATTCTCAAGAAAGACCTGGGTATTCTTTTTATGATACAAATATGATGTTTTCAATAAATTTAAAGAAAAAGATAAAGGTTTTGAGAAGTGATAATGGTGTCGAGTATTGCTCTAATGAATTTGAGTAGTTTTGCAAGGACTATGGAATAGAAAGGCATAGAACAACTCCATATACTCCACAAAATAATGGAGTTGCATAATGGATGAATAGAACATTGATGGATAAGGCCAAAAAAATGCTAAGCGATGCAAGGTTAGAAAAGGAATTTTGCATAAAAGTCATGTTAACTGCTTGCTACCTCATCAATAGATCTCCTACCTCAACTTTGGTGGATAAAACTCCACAGAAAGTGTAGACTGGTAAGAAACCCTCTCTCAATCATATAAGGGTTTTTGGTTGTAAAGCTTATATGTATATCCCAAAAGAGAAAATGACTAAGCTAGACTATAAATATGAGAAATGTATATTTCTAGGTTATAGTACTGGTGTGAAAGGATATAAGTTATGGAATCTAGAAACATAGAAGATTACTTATAGTTGTAATGTGATCTTTAGAGAAATAAAAGGGGTTCTAAAATAGGAAATGCAACCAAGCAAAGAACCAAAAATAGTTCAGGTAAAATTGAAACAGGAGGAAGAACCTGTGGTAGAACCTAAATTACAGAGAGAGTCTAAAGAGAAAAATTCAAAGGAAGAATTTGAGAAGGAAGTTGACGATGCAAAACTTGGAACTCCAATTTTGAGGAGATCAGATCGGGCGAGAAGACTCCCAGAAAGGTATAGCCCTTCAAATATTTGTTCTACATTTAATTTATTAGTTACTAATGAAGAACCCATGACTGTAAAGGAGACACTTCAATCAAGTGAGAATAATATTAGCTTTTGAGGATATATGATGTGGAGAGATATGACACAGATTCTAATGAAATATAGGAAATATGAAAGAAAATGAAACAATAATATGAATGAAATATGTTATAAATAGAAATGACAAAAATACAATGCTATATGGAGGAAATGGTCACTTCATTAATATGAGCTAAAGAGCTACATTGTAATCCATACATAAGTACTTGAGATATGCTATATGAGATGAAATGATATGTATGTGTATATATATATTCTAATACTATGATACCCTTTAGATACGAAGATAGATTCCTTGGCTAAAACTCTACCTAGATGTACAAAGGGATGCCTTGCATATTAAAACTTGCACATGCCACTTGCACATTTATTACATTGCTTTAAGTAACTAGATAACTTTCCCCTAAAGTAATACTCTATCCTAACTATGTACCTAAGGTGGTACATTTACATGATTCAAATGATGTAATATAATCTAACTCTAACACCCCCTATATTACATTATTTGGGTATTGAAGATTTCAATCTTCAATATGAATTTTCTTCTTCTTTGAGATGTTCTTCAGCTTGCTTGGGAATATTGTTCTCTTGATGCAGGAGCATCCGAGGGCAGCAGAGCAATCTAGCATCAACCAAATTTTTCTAAGTATTTTGCAAAGAAAAATATGTGTCACGATATCGCGACACAAAAAGTGTCGCGATATCGCGACCAAAATAGGAGATAGAGAAGCGGCGGACAGAATGTCACGAAATCGTGACCAAAGCAGGGAAGCAAAGGCGCGGAGGACACAAGGTCGTGAAATTGTGACATGTCACGATTTCGACATGTCATGAAATCGTGACCAAAGCAGGGAAGCAAAGGCGCGGAGGACACAAGGTCACGAAATCGTGACCAAATCGGAGCAAATGTCACGAAGACAGTCCGACAGGTCACGAAATCATGACCAAAGCAGGGAAGCAAAGGCGCGGAGGACCGAAGGTCACGAATCATGACATGTCACGAAATCGTGACCAAATAGGGAGCAAAGGCGCGAAGGATGAAAGGTCACGAAATCGTGACATGTCACGATTTCGTGACCGAAACTGAAGAACGGAGGCGCGATAGAAAAACGTCGTGATATCGCGACATGTCACGATATCGCGACCAAAGCGGAAGCGAGAAGGCATGAAGGAAGGAATGTCGTGATATCACGACCGGAGTAGGAGAGAGAAAGCACAGAAAGGAAATTGTCACGATATCGCGACATGTCGCGATATCGCGACCAAACAAAAAAACACGCACTCCAAGCTTTCATAAAGGCATCCCTTCATGCACGGCAAGCTAGCGGTAGTGAAGCAACAGTTTCAGAGGAAGATTCCAACAAGCATGTTGGCCACTCGCGCATGATATCTAGAGACGCATTTATAGCAACTAGCAACGAAGCAGCAGTTTGAGAAGAAGATCCCGGTGGTTATGGCAGCCAGTCGCGCACCTCACCCAGAGTCTCATCAATGCAACTTTCCAGTATTGTTCCAGGTGGCAATTGCAGATCGTGGGAAGTTTGAAAACACAGAGGGTCGGGACCTCGATAAAAACCCAAGAATTGTAATGAGAAGGGGTTGGCAAAATGGCAGATTGTTGTATATTCTCTGTAAATATTTTTGAAGCTACTGAATAAGAAATTTGGCTCTTGTTATTCTTGTTTCCTGTCTTGTGCTAGATCTGTTCTCCACCAAGTGGTATCAGAGCCGAAAGTTCCTGAGTGTGTAACAGATCGCCGGACGTGAGGCAGTTACACCAAGATCTATGGGAGGGCTTGTGAGTGAGTGAGCAGAATGCCTCCAAGAAGAAACCCTGTTGGTGGGAGAGGCATGGCGGCAACGGAAGATGTCCGAGCTTTGCAGAGGCAAATGCAAGCCCCGCAAGAAGAGATGCGTAGAAGATTGGAGCCAAGAAGAGATGAAGGTAGTGAAGAGGAAGATGACGAAGAAGAAGGCCAGCCTCGAGGAAGAAGAAGAAGCAAGAGATCCCGCTCAAGCCGGACTATACAAAGCCATCTCTCAGATTGGGAAGAGGCCGAAGATGGAGGTTTCCACGTATTTCGGGAACCTTGATCCAGAGGAATTGATCGACTGGATCAACGATCTGGAAGAGTACTTTGAGTACGAGGAGGTTGAGGATCCCGATAGGGTCAGATTCGCTAAGACCAAACCGAAAGGTCATGCCAACGATTTGGTGGAAGGGAGTGCAGCTGGAGCGAAATAAAAGGGGAAAAGAGAGAATAACAAAATGGGAATGGATGGCAGAAAAGTTGAAGAGGCAGTTCATCCCTGGTGATTATGAGTTAGACCTGCTAAAGAAAATGCAAGGGTTGAGGCAATCAAGTAAGTCTGTAAAAGAATACACAGAAGAGTTTCATAAAATTATGATCATAACAGGCCACTCAGAGGCCAACAAGGAGAAGGTAGCCCATTACATTAATGGGTTACGAGCAAGTATTCAAGAAGAATTAAGTCTGGTCCGGATGACCACCATAGAGGACGCTTACCAATTTGCCCTAAAGGTTGAAGAAAAGCTCAATAGGAGGTTTGAGAACAAGCAAAGAGGAAGAGGTCATGGTGGAAGAACCGACGGAAGGACCAGTGGAAGAAGAAATGAAGATTCTCAGAAGAATGGAGAAGGTAGCAGTAATCAGGAACAAAGGAGAGAAAATACCTACCGCCCCCGTAATCAGAATAATGATTACCGAGGGGGAAGGGGCAGAGCTGGACGTGGCCAGGGAAGAGGAAGATTCCATGGAACTTGCTTCCAATGTGGAGAAGAGGGACATCACCAATACGAGTGCCCACAACAACGAGAAAGGAATAATAGGAGGCCGAAAGGAAATGCCAGAGCCACGGTCGCTGATGAAGATGTCGGATCTGAGCATTCTGAAGAAGCAGAGAGAGGAGAAGTAATGATCGCGAGGAGAGTCCTGCTGAATGAAGAGGGGGCCGCAGATCAGAGGAAAAGCTTATTCCGCACAAGGTGTAAATGCGCGGGTAAGATTTGCAATATTATTATTGACAACGGTAGCACGGATAACCTAGTTTCAGAGGGAATGGTTACAAAGCTACAACTGGAGAGGAAGAGACACCCGCATCCATATCGGATCGCGTGGTTGCAGAAAGACCATAAGGTGTTGGTCAGTGAACAATGCCTGGTAAAATTTAGTATTGGGAATTACCGTGATGAGGTCCTGTGCGACATCCTGCCCATGGATGCATGCCATTTGCTATTGGGAAGGCCATGGCAGTTTGACAGGTGCACGGTTCATGATGGCCGTGCCAACACCTACTCCGTAACAAAGAATGGAATGCGTCATAAGCTGAAACCCCTGAAGGAGGTGGAAGAAAAGGTATGTGGCAGTGCCAAAATTTGCTTAGTTGATGGGAGAAAATTTTTAGATGATTTGAAGCATGAACATATGTGTTATGCATTAATTCCTAGAGTTAGGGAGAAAGAATGCAAAGATACCCCAAGAGAAGTCCTAGATCTGTTGGAGGAATTTCCAGATATTATATCTGATAATGTGCCCGAGGGTTTACCCCCAGTAAGGAAGATCAGCCACCATATCGATTTGGTGCCAAGATCAAGCTTGCCCAATAAAGCTGCACATAGAATGACGCCTGTAGAAACTGAAGAGCTAAACAGGAAGGTCCAGGAGTTGCTGGAGAAGGGACTGATTCGGGAAAGCTTGAGTCCATGCGCAGTACCTGTAGTGCTAGCACCAAAGAAATATGGAGAGTGGAGAATGTGTACAGACTCTCGAGCCATCAACAAGATCACAATAAAATACAGATTTCCATTGCCAAGAATGGATGACATAATGGACTGTTTGAGTGGAGCCAAGTACTTCACCAAGATTGACCTCAAGAGTGGTTACCATCAGATCCATGTCAGAGAAGGAGATGAGTGGAAGACAACCTTCAAGACCAGAGAGGGTTTGTATGAATGGTTGGTCATGCCATTTGGGCTATCCAATGCACCAAGTACCTTCATGCGGCTGATGAATGAGGTACTGAAAGAGTTTTTAGGCAAATTTGTCATTGTCTATTTAGATGATATATTAATATTTAGCAGAACCCTGGAGGAGCACCTGATGCATATCAGAAGGGTTTTTGAGAAGTTGTGGGAGGAGCAGTTATTAATTAATCTAAAAAAGTGTAATTTTGTAAAGAAGGAGTTAGTATACCTGGGATTTGTCATCTCAGTAGAAGGTCTAAAAATGGACCCAAAAAAGGTGAGAGCTATCATCGAATGGCCTACTCCGAGAAGCACAACAGAGGTAAGATCATTTCATGGTCTAGCCAGCTTCTACAAAAAATTCATTAGAAATTTCAGCAGCATTTGTGCACCCCTCACAGAAACAATGAGAGGGGATAAGAAAGAGTTTAAGTGGACCTTAGGAGCAGATAGGAGCTTTGATCTATTGAAGAAGAAGGTCACAGAACAACCTATTTTGGCACTCCCAGACTTTAACAAGGTATTTCAGGTAGATTGTGATGCCAGTGGTAGTGCAATAGGAGCTGTACTGAGTCAGGAAGGCAGGCCTGTTGCCTACTTTAGTGAGAAACTCAATGATGCTCGAAAAAAGTATTCAGTTTATGATCAAGAATTTTATGCAATAGTTCAGGCTCTAAAGAAGTGGAGGCATTATTTGTTGCCAAAAGAGTTTGTTCTATTCACTGATCATCAGGCCTTACAGTACATTAACAGCCAAACAAAACTGAATCAGAGGCACTTGAAGTGGGTTGAGTTTCTCCAAAGCTATACCTTTGTGTTGAAGCACAGAAGTGGAAAATCAAATAGAGTTGCAGACGCCTTAAGTAGAAGGCAGAATTTGCTGATTGAAATGACAATGGAAGTGGTAGGATTCGAAGAACTAAAGGGTCTGTACCTGGAAGATCTTGATTTTGTAGAAGCCTGGACGGCTTGCTCGGCACCAGTTACTGTGGACAGGACAAAATGGTTGGATTTTCTAATCCAAGATGGAATGTTGTTCAGGGGAAGTAAATTATGCATTCCAAGGAGTTCCATGCAGGAGAACTTAGTCAAGGAGAAGCACAGCAGAGGACTGGCTGGACATTTTGGTCGAGATAAGACCATTGCCCTGGTGAGTGAGAACTACTACTGGCCGCAACTATAGCAAGATGTGAAAAGGTTTGTGCAAAGTTGTAGAATATGCTAGATGGCAAAAGGCGTGAGGCAGAACACAGGATTATATCAGTCGTTACCTGTACCTGAGAGGCCATGGGAGGACATCAGCATGGATTTCATTCTTGGGTTGCCGAGAACACAGAGGGGAAATGACTCCGTATTTGTGGTGGTTGACAGATTCTCCAAGATGGCACATTTTATTCCCTGCTAGAAAACAAGTGACGCGGTTCACATTGCAGGGTTATTTTTCAAGGAAGTGGTACGACTTCACGGTCTACCAAAAAGCATAGTTTCTGACAGAGATACAAAGTTTGTTGGGTATTTCTGGAGAACATTGTGGAAGAAGTTGAAGACAGACCTGAAGTTCAGTTTTGCATACCACCCACAGACTGATGGATAGACAGAGGTGGTAAATAGAAGTCTGGGTAATTTATTAAGATGCTTGATAGCAGATAAACCCAAGGGATGGGATTTGGTTTTGCCGTAGGCAGAATTTGCATACAACAATTCTGTCAACAAGAGTACAAACAAATCCCCATTCCAAGTCATATATGGAAACAACCCAAGAAATGTTTCTGTGCTGAGGAAATTAGAGAAAGGGGAAAAGTGCAGTGCCGAGGCTGAGGAATTTGCGAAACAGATGAAAAGCCTGCATGAAGAAGTGAAGAAACAAATTACAAAAATGAATACTCAGTATAAGAAAAGAGCAGACCAAAAGCGACGGTTCAAAGAGTTCGAAGTGGGAGATGAAGTCATGGTCCATCTCAGAAAAGAAATATTTCCAGCCAAAACTTATAACAAGTTGAAGATGAAGAAGTTTGGGCCATGCAGAATACTGGAAAAATGGGACTCAGGCAATGCATATGAAGTGGAATTGCCAAGTGGGCTTGACATTTCGCCTATTTTTAACATATCAGATTTAGTGGAATACCATGAGGGAGACAATACAGAGGCACCAAGTACAGAATTGTGGAGCATTCCAATGTCTAACCCAACCACAGACGAGATCGAGGAAATATTAGATACTCGTGAAGGCAGAAGCACAAGGAACAAACAATATTCTGAATATTTGATCAAGTGGAAGGGCAGACCTATAGAAGATGCAACTTGGTTGTCAAAAATAGAGGTTGACCACCTGGGTCTTCCTCTCAAAGATCAGAAGTGAGGATCACTTCTCAATCCACCCCGGGTGTCTGATGCAGGAGCATCCGAGGGCAGCAGAGCAATCTAGCATCAACCAAATTTTTCTAAGTATTTTGCAAAGAAAAATATGTGTCATGATATCACGACACAAAAAGTGTCACGATATCATGACCAAAACAGGAGATAGAGAAGCGACGGACAGAATGTCACGAAATTGTGACATGTCGCAAAGTCATGACCAAAGCAGGGAAGCAAAGGCACGGAGGACACAAGGTCGAAATCGTGACATGTCACAAAATCATGACCAAAGCAGGGAAGCAAAGGCACGGAAGACACAAGGTCACAAATCGTGACATGTCACGAAATCATGACCAAAGCAGGGAGCAAAGGCACGAAGGACAGAAGGTCGCAAAATCATGACCAAAGTAGGGAGCAAAGGCACAGAGGAGAAGGTCACGAAATCATGACATGTCACGAAATCACGACCAGAGCAGGGAGCAAAGGCGTAGAGGACGGAAGGTCACGAAATCGTGACATGTCACGATTTCGTGACCGAAACTGAAGAACGGAGGCATGAAAGAAAAATGTCATGATATCGCGACATGTCGCGATATCGCGACCAAAGCGGAAGCGAGAAGGCATGAAGGAAGGAATGTCGTGATATCGCGACATGTCGCGATATCGCGACCGGAGCAGGAGAGAGAAAGCGCAGAAAGGAAATTGTCGCGATATCGCGACATGTCGCGATATCGCGACCAAACAGAAAAACATGCACTCCAAGCTTTCATAAAGGCGTCCCTTCATGCACGGCAAGCTAGCGGTAGTGAAGCAGTAGTTTCAGAGGAAGATTCCAACAAGCATGTTGGCCACTCGCGCATGATATCTAGAGACGCATTTATAGCAACTAGCAACGAAGTAGCAGTTCGAGAAGAAGATCCCGATGGTTATGGCAGCCAGTCGCGCACCTCACCCAGAGTCTCATCAATGCAACTTTCCAGTATTGTTCCAGGTGGCAATTGCAGATCGTGGGAAGTTTGAAAACACAGAGGGTCGGGACCTCGATAAAAACCCAAGAATTGTAATGAGAAGGGGTTGGCAAAATGGCAGATTGTTGTATATTCTCTGTAAAATCTTTCTGAAGCTACTGAATAAGGAATTTGGCTCTTGTTATTCTTGTTTCCTGTCTTGTGCTAGATCTGTTCTCCACCACCTCTTCTATCCATCCTCCTTTGTCTTTATTTGGTCATGTTTCTTCTTCATATTTCAGATGGCTGAGTAGAGCATAGTGTTGTTGACCTCTCATCCTTTTGATTTTGATTCTTCTATGCTTATTTTTATGGAGCACTAGTTATTTATTTTCTTCAACCTATAACTTACGAAATATATTTGTTGGACATTTTGAGTCCCTAAGCTAAAATATTATCATTGATGCCAATAGAGCAATAAATGTCAAAAGGATCTATGAAGGGTTTTTGTGAAAACCAAATAAGGGAAAATAAAAGGTTTTATTTAAAACCATGGGCAGTAGATTTGATCTAGGTTTTTCTTAAAACCCATGTTGGGCTTTTGTTTTGTAAAAAAAGGTGCCCCGATGATGGAGTTAATTGAGTTTTAATGTTTGGTTTAAATTTTAATTATTTAAAATTTAAATGAAAAGGTTCCTACCAATGTCATCATGCAAATACAATTTTAATATTTCCACCAATGTCTTCAAAGTGTTATTAAACACTATATAAATGGGTGGCAATTAAACCAAATAATCATCCTTGCTCTCGTGTGTTAATTGCCTTGGAATTCAAAAGAGCTTGTGCGAATTGTTGAAAAGGAAGCAGTGAAGAAAGTGCAGCGATTTGGAAATATCAAACGTGGTATGAGGCATGGCGCATTGGCATATCAATTTTGCTAAGACTGTGGGCAATGAAAATATCAAGGATCAAATCCCCTTGACGAAAGCGTGTGGGAAGCGCTTTGGTGCTTTGTCCTTTTTGGCAGGCGAAGGAAGATTAAAGGCCCTTTTGGCCTTTGCTTTTCCAACGAGTGCTTTGGCTTGGTTGGAATCTTAGCCGTGGCTAAGAAGCTCGCGGTGTGTGACGGACGGGGGTTCGGATCCCCTTGAGAGGTATTTACATTTTTGCCTTTAATAATTTTTATTAGTCATAAAGTTTGGAGTTATAAGGTATTTAATGAGAATTAAATTTTATCATTAGGGCTGTGATTATTATTGCAAAAGCATATTTGATTTATGTTTTATTTTTATGGAAATTGAGAATTGATTTTAGGAGAAATAAGGATTTGTTGTTAAAGTAGTTTTGAGATATTTATTATGGGTTATTCTTAATAAGGATTTTTATTAAAATAGACTTTGGGGGATGTGTTTATGAAGTTGGAGTGAAAAGGGTGTAAATTAAGTTATGCTTTTATTGTGATTATTTAAAAGACCACTAACCCTTATTAATATTGAAAAGGAAAGTTGTGATTAAGTGTGGCAGATTTTATGGACAACTTATTGGCATCAAAAAGGTATGGGCACATTCTCCTATTGATTGTTTGTGGTGGTTGATTTTTGAAATATCATTGGAGTGAAAAGGATTAATTGAAGTTTCCTTTGTGAAGATGGTTGGTTGAATGCCAAGGTTTTCCAAGAGAGTTCTTATTGATCAGATTTGAGCAAGTCCAAGAGAGGACTTATTGAGCAGATTTGAGAAAGTCCAAGAGAGGATTTATTGAGTAGATTTCAGCAAGTCCTAGAGAGGATTTGTTGAGCAAATTTAGATAGGTTTTGTGTGAACCTATTGAGTAGATTTAGATAGGTTTTGTGTGAACCTATTGAGCAGATTTGAGCAGGTTCTGATAGAACCTATTGAGAAAAATTGTACTAGATCAACCGTACTGTGTTTAGTGCAAGAGATTGAGCATAAATATGCTAGACCGACTGAACTGTGTTTGGTAGAATATTAAGATAGAGCTTTGGAGGTGACAGAGTATAGAGGATAGAGATCCAGTAGCCAGGACAATTGAAGATAAATCTGAGTGAGAAGTCTTCAAGTGGAGAGAGATCCACTAGTCAGAGCAACATAGATATAGAGTCTTCTAGAAGATCACTAGCCAGATCAGAAGGGGAAAGAGTTCTCCTGTGGAATAGATCCACGAACTTGAGATTAGGGGATCAACATATCCTTTGGACCGAGGTCCATAAACATTGTAATTTGGGAAGGATTCCCAAGAGATCATTTGAGAAATATTTAGAAGAAATATTTTCTCTGTGGAGGTAGTCCATATTGGGTGAACCACATTAAATTTGTCTCTATTGTGTGTGGTGTTTTGTGCATTGCTTTGATTACTGCTATTGATACTGCTATCTATACACTACATAATATTGATTTGAGAAGAAATGTAAAAAGTGGTCTTATACTGTTCACCCCCCTCTCAGTATAAGATTGTGTTCTTCAATTGGTATCAGAGTGGGTTCCTTCAGAAGAGTTTGACAGCGGTCTAAGAACACAATGGATAAAAATGATCAAAATAATGAGGCCTTCAATAATACAGTACTAGTATTTTATGGAAGTGACTTCCTATATTGGTGTGTGCTGATGAGATTTCACCTGATGGCACTTGGCAATGAAGGTTGGGATGTAGTGGAATTTGGGTATAATTCAAAAATTAATCCTCCTATAGATAAGGAAGGTAGCTTTATCATGCATGAAAATTCATGAGCTATGAATGCAATTATAAGAGGATTACATAGATAAGAATCTATGAAGGTGATGGAATGCAAAACAACAAAAGATATGTGGGAACTCTTGCAAACCATATATGAAGGAGATAAAAGTGTTAGGAAAGCAAAGATCAAAAATCTCAAAGGAGAATTTGAGAATCTAAGAATGAGGGATGATGAAAGCATTCATGACTATTGCAAAAAGGTTGATGAAATTATACATGAGATGAAAGGTCTTTGAATGAAGGTTGATGAATCTGATTCCTGCGACAAGATCTTGAGGACTCTTCCAAAAAGGTATAGTGAAAAAGTTTCTACCATAGAAACATCAATTGATAGTGATAATATAACAAGAAATGCTTTGCTTGGTATGCTTACAAATTTTGAGATAAGAACAAAAGATCCTATTCCTCCAAAAGAAGTTGCATTCAAAGTGGATAGTAAGAAAAAGGGTAATAAGACAGAATCAAGCAATGAATCTTCTAGTGATGAAGAATCTAACTATGGTAGAAGATATAAAGGGTTCAAAAGACCAATAGATATGAGATCTATCAAATTCTTTAATTGTGGCAAGTTTGGATATTTTGCAATAGAATGCAAAGACCAAAAGATCAACAATGATGAAGAAAAATAGGATCACAGGTACAGGGAATCTAAAAATTACAGGTACCAAAAGAAAAACAAGGATGGATAAAATAGGCAAGGGAATAAGTTATTCCAAAGGAAAAAGAGAAGCTACTATGCGGATAATCCAAGTAAGTAACAAATTGATAGTGATACTAGCTTTTCAAACAATGATAGAGATGAAGTCTTGTTCATGGTTAAGGAAAAAGATCAAGTTAAGAAAAAAACTCCAGTTATTCTCAAGTGTTTTAGATGTTGTAAATTTGGACATATTGAAGATGATTGCACAAGAGATGGTTATAGTTTCAGTGATGATGATTTTGAAGATGCAATTGATAGATCAAATGAGAATCTTCTAATGGCTTTAGAAGATAAAGAATTGAGTGATCCTATAGAAAGCAAGTCAAAAGAAAGAAATGATATGGACAAAGGCAAAAAAATAGAGGAGTACTCAATAGAGAATGGATATGATTTCAAAGGTGAACTTATCTATGCTCTTGACACAATGAAGAAGGTAAGAAAGCAACACTCTATGCTTGAAAGTCAGTTTCAAGAATGTGATAAAGAAATATTATTGCTCATAGAGGACTTAGAGAAGTCAAAGGCCAAGGCAAGTAAGTTCAAAGAAAAGTTAGAAGCAAAAATCTTGGAATGTGAGAAGTTAGCACAAGAAGTGGCTACTTTAAACAAAGATTTACAGGAATCCAAAATCAAGATGAAGAGTTTCACAAATAGCTCTAATAACTTGGATAAGTTCATTTGTGGAAAACAAAGAACATCATGTTCAATAGGTCTAGGTTTTGGAAAGAAATAGGAAAAGGCAAAGTCTACTTTAAGAATTGAATAAGAAGAAACAACATCAGAAGAAGATACTTCAAAAGAGGGATTCTTAGATGTAAGTGAAAGTGAAACTTCTAAGGATGAGTTAGATTGTAGTGGGTCCAACAGGAACAATGGGCAAAGAAGATACAGATGGAACAACAACCAAAACAGGAGACCAATGAGGTCTAGGCAAGGAAGATTCAATGGGAGATCCTTCTCATATCACAGGTTTGGGCATATAGATTCACAATGTAGGACACATGAAATACATGTATATGGAAGAGAACAGATTTTCCAAAGATATTGTTATTCATGTAATGAGTTTGGTCATAAGGCAATAAATTGCAGGATTCATGATAGAAGAGGATATGGCTTCACCAGGAGAAACTCTAAGTCTATTACAAATCCAAGGAATAATAACATTAAGTGTTATAAGTGTAATAATGATGGTCTCATAGCAAGATGATGTAGATAAAATATTCCAAAAATAGGTATGAACAGGAATAGGAATATGAACATGAACATGAACATGAACGAGAATATGAACACGAACATGAACAAGAATATGAACAGGAACATGAATAGGAACAGGAAAATGAATAGAAACAAGAATATAAACAAGAACAGAGACTTAGAAAATAAAAGAGACTCAAAAAAGAATGAGAACAAGAACAGGTACAAGAACAGGAACATGGATGAAAACAAGAACGAGAACAAGAACAGGTATAAGAATAGGAACATGGATGAGAACAAGAATAGGAATAGGAACAGGGATGATGACTTAGAAAGAAATAGTGAGAGAATTAAGCAAAAAGAAAAAGGAAAAGACAAAGGCAGAGAACAGTGCTTTCGGGAAGTAGAAATACTCCCACCCCAATTAACCAACTCATGTGGAGGTGGGGAAGGGGCTAAGATAAGAGGCTTAATTCTTAGCCCCAATCCCCAAAGGTGACCCTTTGCCATTGATGTCAAAGGGGGAGAGATTTGTGTATTATGGGGAGAGTTTTTGTATATGAGGAGATATTTGATATCTAATAGAGCATTGAGCCAGGGGGAGCAAAGCCCCAAGGGGATCAGAAAAGAAGGTTAGAATTCAGTAAAAGGTTTTGGGTTGCCATCAATGACAAAGGGGGAGATTGTTGGACATTTTGAGTCACTAATATGAAATGTTGTCATTGATGTCAATAGAGCAATAAATGTCAAAAGGATCTATGAAGGGTTTTTGTGAAAACCAAGGCAGGGAAAATAAAAGGTTTTATTTAAAACCATGGACAGTAAATTTGATCTGGATTTTTCTTAAAACCCATGTTGGGCTTTCGTTTCGTCGAAAAATGTGCCCCAATGATGGAGTTATTTGAGTTTTAATGTTTGGTTTAAATTTTAATTATTTAAAATTAAAATTCAAATTTAAATGAAAAGGTTCTCACCGATGTCATCATGCAAATACAATTTTAATATTTCTGTCGTCGTCTTCAAAGTTTTATTAAACACTATATAAAGGGGTTGCAATTAAATTAAATAATCATCCTTGCTCTTGTGTGTTAATTGCCTTGGAATTCGAAAGAGCTCGTGCGAATTGTTGAAATGGAAGCAGCAAAGAAAGTGCAATGATTTGGAAATCTCAAATGTGGTATGAGGTGTGGCATATTAGCGTATCGATTTTGCTAAGACTGTGGGCATCACAAATATCAAGGATCGAATCCCCTTGATGACAACGTGTGGGAAGCTCTTTGGTGCTTTGTCCTTTGCGACAAGTGGAGGAAGATTAAAGGCTCGTTTGGCCTTTGCTTTTCCAATGATAACTTTGGCTCGGTTGGAATCTTAGCCGTGGCTAAGATGCTCATGGTGTGTGACGGACGGGGTTTCAAATCCCCTTGAGAGGTATTTATGTTTTTGCCTTTAATAATTTTTATTAGCCCTAAATTTTGGAGTTGTAGGGTATTTAATGGGAATTAAATTTTATCATTAGGGTTGTGATTATTATTGCAAAAGCATATTTGATTTATGTTTTATTTTTATGGAAATGGAGAATTGATTTTAGGAGAAATAAAGAGTTGTTGTTAAAGTGATTTTGAGATATTTATTGTGGGTTATTATTAATAAGGGTTTTTATTAAAATAGACTTTGGTGGATGTGTTTATGAAGTTGGAGTGAAAAGGGTGTAAATTAAGTTATGCTTTTATTGTGATTATTTAAAAGACCACTAACCCTTATTAATATTGAAAATGAAAGTTGTGATTAAGTGTGGCAAATTTTGTGGACAACTTATTGGCATAAAAAAGGTATGGGCACATTCTCCTATTGATTGTTTGTGGTGGTTGATTTTTGAAATATCATTGGAGTGAAAAGGATTAATTGAAGTTTCATTTGTGAAGATGGTTGGTTGAATGCATAAAGGTTTTCTTATTTGTGAGTTGTATTTAAACCTTGTTTCATTAGCATTGTTGTTGAAGCCCATTGATGATGAAATGAACTTGAAAATGATCTAGAAAAAAACATGAGTATCATTTTTATGTGAGACTTGAGATAAAGCATTGTTGGAAACATTTTGAGTTGTTTGATACATGCTTGAACTAGGGTTTGTGAGAAAGGGTTTTTCCTTGATGTGATTGGTTGAGTTGAGTTGGTTAAGCCTAGTCAAGTGGATGTGTGAAATGGTTGTTCAAGTTCCATAAAATAAACTATTCTATATTCTGATTTGAGTTGAGATTGAGATTGAAGAATAGGACATATTGAGTCTCTAACAATTCTCTTTATGCTTCTATTGAGTTGAGATTGGGATTTGAGTATAGAACATATAGAGTCTCTAAAAATTCTCTTTATGCTTCTATGAGATTTATTTGAGTTGATATTGAGATTTAAGAATAGGACATATTGAGTCTCTAACAATTCTCTTTATGCTTCTATTCATTTGAGATTGGGATTTGAGTATAGAACATATAAAGTCTCTAACAATTCTCTTTATGCTTCTATGAGATTGAATTGAGATATTGATTGTACTTTGAGCTTAGAACATATTGAGTCTCTAAAAATTCTCTTTATGATTCTATAAGATTGAAAAAGTTTTGTGTAAGCTTGTTAAGCAAATTTGAGACAAGTCTTTGAGAATGCTTGTGGACTATTTTGAGTTAAGCTTTTGTGAATGCTTGATTGAGCAGATTTGAGCAAGTCCAAGAGAGGACTTATTGAGAATATTTGAGCAAGTCCAAGAGAGGACTTATTGAGTAGATTTGAGCAAGTCCAAGAGAGGACTTATTGAGTAGATTTGAGAAAGTCCAAGAGAGGACTTATTGAGTAGATTTGAGCAAGTCCTAGAGAGGATTTGTTGAGCATATTTAGACAGGTTTTGTGTGAACCTATTGAGAAGATTTAGATACATTTTGTGTGAACCTGTTGAGCAAATTTTAGTAGGTTCTAAGAGAACCTATTGAGCATAATTGTACTAGACTAATTGTACCATGTTTAGTGGAAGAGATTGAGCAGAACTGTGCTAGACCAACTGAATTGTGTTTGGTACAGTATTGAGATAGAGCTTTGGAGGTAAAAAAATATAGAGGACAAAGTCTCAGAGAATAGAGATCCAGTAGCCAGGGCAATTGAAGAAATATCCGAGTGAGAAGTCTTCAAGTGGAGAGAAATCCACCAGTTAGAGTAGCATAGAGACAAAGTCTTCTAGAAGATCACTAGCCAGAGAAAAAGGGGAAAGAGTTCTCCTGTGGAAGAGATCCATGAACTTGAGATTAGGGGATCAGCATATCCTTTAGACTGATGTCCATAAACCTTGTAATTTGGGAAGGATTCCCAAGAGATCATTTGAGAAATATTTAGAAGAAATATTTTCTCTGTGAAGGTAGCCCACATTGGGTGAACCACATTAAATTTATGTCTCTATTGTGTGTGGTGTTTTGTGCATTGCTTTGATTACTACTATTGATACTGCTATCTATACACTGCATAATATTGATTTAAGAAGAAAAGTAAAAAGTGGTCTTATACTGTTCGTCCCTCCTCTCAGTATAAGCTTGTGTTCTTCAATGTAGTATCTTTTTGAAATACAACAATATCTTGTGATATTTCCATTGAATCTAGAATATATGTATTACATAGATTGATCCTATTGCTTGTATCCCCCTTTGGTTCAAGATAAGGCATGCATTTATCCAATTCATATATCTAAAATTTATTGTCCAATTGATTTCTACTAATTTGTTTACTGAAATGATATTGAATGCTAATCCAGGAACATACAATACTTTTTGTAGTAGAAAGTTTGGAAATAATTTGCTTGGTGTTACACATCCATATCCATGTATAGGATAAGTTTTGCTATCTACAATTCTTAGTCTATAACCATTAGTGATTTCAATATAGTCAAACCATTGTAAATTTCTAGTCATGTGATGACTAGCTCCTGAGTCAATGTACCATGTATCTTTTTGCTTTGTTGAATTATTCATGCTAGAGTTATTTTTGCATCTATGGTGAGATGCAATATGTGTTCCTAGTTCTTGAGAATATGATCTACTTTCCATTGTGATATAATAGAATCCTTTATAGTAATCTACCTTATGACTCCCTAGAAATATGAGCTTATATTTGATAGAATCTTTTAGATCTTAGGCTTTGTTGGCTTCCTTATATCTCCCTAGTTAAGAGATGTGAATCAGTAGAGACCTTAGTACTTGATAATATTTGATGAATGCTATTGTTATCAAGTTTTGTAGAATACCTTATGTCTCCCTAGTGATTTTGAAAATGCTATATGATAGATAAAGTGCTTTTAAGAATAATAGTTCAATTTAGAGTTGATTTTGTAAAGTTTTGTAAATATTAACAATCAACTTCTTGTACACATTATTACTCCTATTGAAATTTAAGCACTTTCTAATTTTTTGAGGTTTTAATAGTTGGATTCCTTTTGTCCCTTTAATGTATTTTGAGATAAATATGCCAATTAATTTCCAACTCTTAATATTATTTAATAAAGATCTTTTTATAGCCTTTAATAATTTGATATTTATTGTTTCTAATTTCTAATTTCCTACTTTGATGTAGTATTCCTTATAACTCCCTAATGTGGAATATTAGAAAATAATTATTTGCAATAATAGAAATTCTAATTTCCAAGTAGAATTCCTTATTTATCCTATGTTATATTATTGCAAATATTAGGCTATTTAATATGTGATTTTCTCCCTTTTATATTGCTTTCAAATATGGCTGATTTCCTTTAGTATTTCAACCTAATGTTATACCTTTTAACTCCTGGTTAACAAAAGAAAATATTAATAAAGTAGAGACCTTATCTTTGATGTTGTATTCTCTGTGTATTTGTCATAAATCTTAGATGTATATGTCAGTCCATTTCTTTGTCTTCCCTTTGAACAATTATGGAGAATGATGTGTGTTGATTTTCCCTTGGCTTCAACGTTGGACTTCTTTGACCTCCTTGACCAGAGATTTTAATGCTCTTTCTCATTTATTCCACATTGTAATTTGGCCTATGCTATGAGTAAATACTGGAATACTGAATACATCAACTTCCTTGGTCTTTGGAACCTTTTAATAGAAGAAAGTTCTTGTGCTATGTGACAAGTGTCACACCGATTACTTCTTGAGCACTTGGAGGGAATGAAGATGCTTGTAATGTCTAGGCATTACAACCTTAGATGAGCACTTATTTCCTTTGAATACAAGTGTATTTCTACCACATTTCTTGCTAGTAACATTCCTTTGCTCGAACGTGTGAAATATGAATGCTCATGTAGTGAATGTTAGAATTTATTTTCAACTGACAAGTGTCACTTCATAATTATGAATGGGATATTTCTCTAATGCTTCTTTAACGTGCCTTTGGAGCACCTTTAAACATTGTAATATTCATGGATCTTCCTTTGTTTGATGGCATTTGCTTATGTGTTGGTTCCAGATGGAGTGACGAGCGATGCTTTGGTGGAGCTTTGGTGAACCTCCAATAATGGTATAGAATGCTCCTTGGATGTGCATCGAATATAGTCTTCTATGCCTTGCTTTTCTTCTTTTCCAAACCTGTTATGCTCACCCTTTTTTCCCTTGAATATAATGCTTTCTTTTGCCTTGTATTGTGCTATATTTTGCTTGCAGATTTGGCTGTCCAAGACATAGAGGATATGAGCCTTTCGAGAGGCTTCTTTGCTTTGCTCGGAGTGTGCTAATTTTTTGCTACCTTCAGCTGTTGCACCTTGTGAATAGTGTGCCTTTTAGGAAATTTAAACTCTACCCTAGTTCGTATGTTGAATAGATTATACTGGTGCACCAATATGTAATATATTATATATATAAGAATACCCTTATTGCACTCCTTTTGCAGATATAATTTTCATAATTTTTATGGCAGATTTCATGAAGGTAATGGGGGATTTTGAGGTTGTATTTTGATTAGACACCTTTCCATTTTTTCTTGGATATTCTTCTAATGAACTCAAGCTTGTAACCATGTAGATAGGAGCTTCCTCTTATTTTTTTAGAAGTAATTTTTGCACCCCTTTTTGGTGCACTTTGAATCTTGAGACTCACCAAGTCTCTATTTGAAGCTTCTCTTGTTGATTTTAATGGTGGCTTTCTTCTCCACTCCTTGGAGGAATATGATCTAATTTTGGTGGCTTCTTTGGACCATGAAATGTTGTAGGTTCTATGCACCAAATAGAGTCTCTAGACGATTTGATTAATCTATTGGCTTTTGTGCTCTTGATCCTTATGTAGACACTAAAATATGGTTAACCCGATTAAGCATCCACAAACAATGATCAAATTGACATCATATGGCCCCTTGGGCAGCCCTTAGAAGGCTCACAGTGGTTCTAGCCACTCCGAAAGAGGTTTTGGAGGCTTTTGGCCCAATTTTGGGAGGTTTTGGCCCAAAATTCACCACCGTCCCACCCTGGGATGGTGGCAGATTCCCACCGTCCCACCCTGGGATGGTGGTGAGCCATCGTCCCAGGGTGGGACGGTGAGCAAGTTTGACCCAAAAAAGTCAAATCTGGGACAAATGGCACCCAAAAACTGCCATTTACCCCACCAATTGAAGCATGCGGGTCAGAGGGCACTGCATCCTTATGACATGCTTCATAATGGAGGCCCAAAATGGATATTCTCTTCCACACCCAATGCATGCCTCCTTTTTGACAAATGGCGCCTCCTGCCATGCATGCCCTTGCATGCCTTTTTGCACATGAGCCCCTTTGGGCTATAAAATGGATACAATTTCCACAAAAAAAATATATAGAGAGGAGTTCTAGGATATGCAATAGAGTGCTGCTGAGATTTCCCCTCACTTTATTGTGCTCTCTTGCCCTCGAAATCTCTCCTTAGCGAAGGAGGTTACCGGGTGACTTCAAGAGGGTCCTTTGAGCATAACTTTTCCATCCGGGTGAATTTCTTCACAAAATTCGATGAAAACACCCCTTATACTGTTTAGGATCATTCCCCAATGGTATTGGTAGCAAAAAGTGGGCAGAATTGGTGGGTATCCCCTCCTAGGGTGCCCTCCAATTAGTTGTAGTCACCACCATCCCCCGGGATGAGGACAAATCCTTGCACAATTTTATTACTATTTTTTAATTATTATTCTAGACTATCATATGATTCTGTAGTTTAAATTTCATGCAATTTGGAGTTAAATTGGCCGAGATATTGCATTTTTAAGGTTTTGCAGGTTCGTAGGGCCCATCCGGGCACCCCAGTTGCATGCAGGTGGATCTGCACCTCATTTTGGAAATATAATCATATGGGTTGTCTTAAAATGTTTATTTATGCATTCTTTCCAAATTTCATATGTTTTGGACATGTTTAGGTGCGGGAATTGTTCATCTTGGTCTTCGTAGGTTGTAGGTGGGCGACGCAAAATCGAGGGGTCTACGGATGCAATTTCAGATATTTTTTGGTGATATCCCCTCAAAACCTCTTATTTAACATCCCCATAAATTTTCAAGTCATTCTGAGTTGATTTGATATATTTTTAATATATATGCCATTTTGTGCCTATGGGGATTGCATGTTTTCCTTCACACACCCTTGCTATTTGACCCTTTTTGCTTCCTTGTGTGTAGGTGCAGGTTCCTAGAAGGCATTGGGAAGGAATATCAGACATCAGATATTAAATATACAAGCAGCGGTGGCATTGGCCCGCCCACCTCGATTGTGGGTACGAGGAAAGGCACTGGATGTGCACCCAGATTTCTTGGAGGATTTGATCCTTGGGCACCCAAAATTTGTAAAAATTGTATCACATTTGAGCCCTCAAGGGGACTTCTATGTAACCTTGGATTTTATCCACCAAATTAATAAGAAAGAGACTTGTTTCATTTCATTCCTTATTGTTTGGTATTGCTTCATTTTCACATGCATGCTTCCGTTTGATGCTCATAAGCGAGATAGGATAGATACATATATTTTTTCTCATAATTAGGTGCACCATTTTTCCCTAATTCAGTGGTGATCATGGTGGGACCCTTGTCCCTTATGCTTTGGGTGAAAATTTGACTCCATTTTTGCCAATTTTGCCCTTTTTGTGTTGTAGGTGCTCCCCTCCCCACCCTGGAACGGTGGCAGAACCTTTATCTGGCTCACCCTAGGATGGTGGCTTCACCATCCCACCCTAGGATGGTGGTGAGGCTTCTAATCATCCCACCCTAGAGCGGTGAAGAAACAGAGAAATTTTTGCTCAAAATTTCAGAATTTGGAGGTCTCAAAATTGATAAGGTGAGTGCCTAAACCCTCTGTTTTTCTGCTGCATTTTTAGAGACTGTTAAAATTAGTTTTTCTTGCTTCATTTGCTTGCATAGAAAGGTTAAAATTCATATTATTACTTTTCTTATAACATAAAATAGCAAAAGGAAGAAGAAAAATCGAAAGAAACTTGAAGTAGCAATGCATCTTTATGGCTTGATTGCTTGTGGCTTACCCAATGGGTAAGTTAGCATTTAGGGCTTGCATTCATAAGTGACATTTGTAGGTTCCTTTTATCCTAAATTTTTGAAATTAAAACACACCTATTGCATGCATTTAGTGAATGATCATTGAATGCTTCTTTGCTTACTTTCTTTGGATTAAAAGGAACCACACACACTTGCACGTTCCACTATAACATTGGTAAGGTTGGATTTCATCACCAACCCCCAATTCAGACTGGTGACGTTGGATTTCACCTCCTTCCACCAGCTTGCCCATATATTCCTTAGATAGAATAGGGCACTCTCTCAAGATGGAATAGGTCACTAATGTTCAAACTACCTCCCACTATTGGAAACATTGTTTCAGAGTGGAAGAGCTAGGCGAACCCCCCACTGGGATTTAAGCGGTGTACCCTAGACTCTTTTGAGAAATCATGTTTGGCACTAGTGTCCCTAGTCACCACTTTGGTTGAGTTCCCTCATTCTAATTTCACAACAAGAGCAAAGAACAACAACAAATCTAAACACACTAAAACCAATTTAGGACACACATTTAATCAGTAAAAGATAATCATATTATCTACTTTGTGTGTTTCTTTGTTATTTGGGACAAAACCCTAACCCTAATTTTTCAAAAAATAGGGTTTCAAAAAAAAATCTACTTTTTTATTCTGCATCCAACGCTTCAAGAATCATGCAAAATAGAGCTATAACAAAAAAGTTATTTTGGTTTTGTGATTACTCTATTTTCGAGGCCAAAAATAGGGAAAAACTACAGTAAAACGGTCATAGAATGGTCTAGACAACTCCAAAACTTGCCAAATTTATTTTTTTGTCTTAGTTAGACCCTTCTACACCTCTCCTAAAAATTTTGAGTCCTAACTCTTCACGGTTCAAAATTTCCCAAAAAATCCTAAAAGTGGGCATTTCCCCACAAGCCCCGTTGGCCAAATATTCCAAAAATACAAATTTTTGATCCAAAAATAAAATTTTGGAGACCTAGCCCATTATGATCAGCTCGTCACACTGATCATTTTGATATATAACACTTATAACCTTTTTGGGAAAGTCAAAATTTTCTAAAAATGGTCGACGGACCCCCGTTTTACCAATTTGGTCCAAAGGCGGTTAAAAACAAGACCTCCAATTTAGTGAGAGATTCAAGCTCCATAGCCAGTGAATATCTCCAAATAATTCTAGAGGACATGCCCATACCTGAATGGCATCCTAGGTCCTATCATAACAACAATATCATCCCTAGGGGGCAAACCTTCGAGATACCCCTACTAGGGAAGCACCCATAGGTCCTCTAGGAAAACTCCCTGATTGGGATACCTTGATAGAATTCTATATAGAAAATAATATGCCCACTGAGGGGTCTAATAGATCAATATCATGGGTTCACACCCCAACTTACTCTATACATCAATCAGAATATGAACATGAGAGTACACCATGGCCTAGCCTGGATGAGCAAACCACCCCATTTGATCGAGCAAGTCGCCCTCATACTCCTCACAGAGAGCACTCAACATCCACACATCATGCTTCTGTGCAGCCTGAATATATAGAGCTTACATCCAAAACTGAATATGAGGCTTTCCTAATAGATGAGGGAGAAGATCCCAACCATCTACCTACTCCTCGTGAAGAGTACTTGGTGCAACCATATGATGGCTCTACATCATCGGACTATACAGAGCCAATTCATAAATCAGAGTCTCAAGGTAATGTGATCCTTAGGGAGCATGGAAAACAAGCATTAGACCCTACTAGGGGGAAAGACATGATAAACCCATCCATATTTCAAATATGAGGATACACAAACCCCATGCAATGGAGCAACCAGATCATACTCATCAGGCAATTAGGCCAAATATTAATAGGCAACAACATACGGATCAACTCCAGTTGGCTCAACAACAAGTACATCAACAATGGGTGGACTCACAATGAGCACACCTACAAGAGTTGTATCAATGAAAGATACAAGAACAACAAAAGATACAACAAGAGCAATTACATAATGCAGTACCTAAAGTTGTGCTTACACCTAGCACCTATAGGATGCAACAACGGGCAAGACGCCCAATACAATCTCAAAATATTCCCCCTCGGCCATGCCAAACTCGCATTCAACATCAAAGGCCATTATCTAGTTATCATCAAAAGCCTCATACTCCTCAACAGTACCAAGATCAATACGAGGAGGAATCATATGAAGAGTCCCAATGGGAACATCAGGATCAAATAGATGCCTACCCTGAACCCAATTATGATGAGGTACCTAATGATCATACTTATCATCCACCTCAACATCAAAAGTGACCTCCTTCATCTAATCAAGGGCGACAACAGGATGATCATATTATGTCATCAGGGCCATACAAAGTGCTAGTTGATCGGTTGAAGGCATTAGAAAAGCCAGATCAAATTTTGGGTTATCAAAAACCCACACTAAAGCAACTTAGTAATCAGCCTGTACATCCATCAGTGTCATCACTGACATACCCATCGAATTTCTAGATGCCCAAACTTGAAGATTTCAAAGATGATGAAGATGCAGAAGAGCACGTGACAAGCTTCATTCT
Organism: Wollemia nobilis; assembly: GCA_028583015.1. NCBI lineage: Eukaryota > Viridiplantae > Streptophyta > Pinopsida > Araucariales > Araucariaceae > Wollemia > Wollemia nobilis. The sequence goes on from JAQPPZ010000521.1 coordinate 22,725,563, forward strand.
TAAGTGCTCTCATCTTCAATATTATGACCCTTTGATGTTGAGAATATTCATTACAACATTATCTGGAGATGCTTTAGAATGGTATAATCATCTACCATGTCATAGCATAAACACCTTTGAGCAATTGGCCGATGCATTTTTGGGACGTTTTGCCTCTAGCGCTAAGAAAAGGATAAACTTGACTGACTTGTCTAGCCTTCATCAACTTGATGATGAGCCAGTCATGGAGTATGGTAATAGATGGAGAAAGGTGATGTTAAAACTACCTTTCACCCTACCCACAATGGAACTCATCCGAATGTTTACTAGAAGTTGTTCAAAGCAGATTTCACTTCTTTTACAATTACAACGATATCAAACATTCGAGGAGGCCTTAGCACAAGCCCAAATCATTGAGGACATCAAGGTCCAGGAGGGTGATGTACGACTCCACAAAGGGGAACAACCAAACAAGAACATTAAAGGTGGTAACACGCAACAAAATGTAGCCCCAATCAATCAAGTGGTTCTAAGCATCCCTGAACCCTTAAACCAAGCTCCCCCACCGCAATTACCAGTGCAACCTAATTACCAGGCTCAGCCTCCATTGGCCAAAAACCATCTACAACAAAAGCAAAGACAATATACTCATTTGTTAGAGCCCTTAGCATCAATCTTCAATCGATTGTATGAGGCACGAGCAATCACGCTTCCCGAGATCCATCCATTGAAACCTAACAAACGTAGATCAAAGGCACACAGGAAAGATCTATACTATGTTTACCATAGACAAAGAGGTCATGACATCCAGACATGTTATCCCTTTAGATATTTAGTTCAGGATATGATCGAGAGGCAAGAGCTTCCAATGGGCAATCCTCTTGCTCCTAACAACCAACCGATAGGAGACTTCCAAGACCTCTAGCCCATACACGAAGCAAACACAACATCTGCCAACCACTTTGAGCAACCCAAAGGTAGCATACCTTCCCCACCATCCACATCACAACCAATGAATCATAGTGAGAACTCTAACGATATCACACCTTTCTCACCTTCATTGAGTAGCACACACACTAGGGGTGCCTAAGGTATCATGCCTTCCCCCTCACAAAACACTCAAAATTCAAAAACAATTTAAAACACCAAAAATCCAAACAAATCATAAAATGTCAAAATCCACAAACATTCAAAATAATCAAAATTTCAAAAATATTGCAAAACATTAAAACACAAAAACATTTGGCATGTACCCTTGCATACTTTAATTGCATTGCATTAGGTATTTTTCAGCCATTATACTTGCATTAGGATAGGTCCTGTTTAACATCGCATCAATCACAGTAAATGTTGGGGTATATAAGGTATTGCACCTTCCTCCTAAGAACACAAAGTAAGCAAAGTTACAAAAAGGCTCCAAGGGTATCTACATATCGCTTGGTCAACCTAAAACACTCCTAGACTAATTAGAAAAGTCCATCTAGGTCAACCATAAAACTCCTAGACTATCTACGATCATCTAGGTCAACCCTAAAAGCCCCAAAGGCATCCATAAGCCCTTTGGTCACAACCAAATACCCCTAGGCAATCGTAGACACTTTTTAAGTGTCATTGACCATCTAGGTCACCCAAAAGGCTCCTATGCGGTTTTCACCATCTAGGTCAAATAAAAATGCTCCTAGACTATCTACGATCATCTAGGTCAACCCTAAAAGCCCCAAAGGCATCCATAAGCCCTTTGGTCACAACCAAATACCCCTAGGCAGTCATAGACACTTTTTAAGTGTCGTTGACCATCTAGGTCACCCAAAAGGCTCCTAGCAGGTTTTCACCATCTAGGTCAAATAAAAATGCTCCTAGACTATCTACGATCATCTAGGTCAACCCTAAAAGCCCCAAAGGCATCCATAAGCCCTTTGGTCACAACCAAATACCCCTAGGTAATCGTAGACACTTTTTAAGTGTCATTGACCATCTAGGTCACCCAAAAGGCTCCTAGCGAGTTTTCACCATCTAGGTCAAATAAAAATGCTCCTAGACTATCTACGATCATCTAGGTCAACCCTAAAAGCCCCAAAGGCATCCATAAGCCCTTTGGTCACAACCAAATACCCCTAGGTAGTCATAGACACTTTTTAAGTGTCACTGACCATCTAGGTCACCCAAAAGGCTCCTAGCGGTTTTCACCATCTAGGTCAAATAAAAATGCTCCTAGACTATCTACAATCATCTAGGTCAACCCTAAAAGCCCCAAAGGCATCCATAAGCCCTTTGGTCCCCCCCAAATACCCCAATGGCCCCCAAATAAGCCCGTTGGTCACATGTATATACATATCAATCAAAAATTCAAAAACATCATTAAAGCACAAAATACAAAAATATTGCATTCTCATCAAGTTGCATACCATTGCATTATTATCACTTGCATTTAGGCATATTCATCATTAGCACTTTACATTTTAGAGTGGCTCATACATGTCTAGCACTAAGATGGTACACTAGTCACAATTCAAAATCAATGTTGTCAAGGTCATCATTCACCTCATTCCATAGTTACTTATCATTTTCATCTACATTTCATACATTTCCATAGTCGTGTCTATTCCCTTCACTTAGACATTTGTTTTAGAATGTCAGTAGGGTTTTCGGTCACTCAACCATATCCAGTCTCTACTCAGATTTTGTAGAAGGCTAGCAAGATTTTTAGGAGGTAGAATCTTGCTTAGATTATGCCTTGTGTACATCATATCCCAAACACAATTAATCATTAATAAATCCAAGTTTTGCACAAAGAAAGATGAAATCCATGAAGTGGTCTAGGTTACCTTAAGCGAAAAGGTCATCCTGCTCATCCCCCTATGCGAATGGTTCAAGAATGCTGAGAGTTGGCAAAAGGACAAGTTCTCCCCTACCCAATTCCCCCCACAACAATAAGTGGTTTTCCCCCTTTTTTGTCATCAAAATCCCACATTTTCACATATTTGCAACAGTCTAAATTTGCAAACCCCCACAAAGCAAAAATTCAAAGTACAAAATACAAAAATCAAAAAGTGCACACATCAAAAAGCACAAGAAACAGTGATCCCCATCACTCAAAATTCAAATCCCTTGCTCAAGAGAAAAAGAAAAAACTCAAAATAAACAGTGATTATTATCACTAAAAAGAGAAAAATAAACAGTGATTCTTATCACTCTATATGAGAGCAAGTATCCCAATAAAATTGAAGAAAGTAGGGAGTCGAACTTGAATCCCTGGAACTCTCAACATTTGGAAAACCATCTAGGTGATCCTCATTACGGGTTTGGTGGATAGCCTATCCGTCAATGGTGGTAGCCTCCTGCATGACGATATGTCTACCACATTAGCTTTTGGGCATATGTGTAGACCAATGTTTGCATGTGGATGAGCTAGCTTTTGGTCACCTATACTACCTAGTGGTCTAGTCATACTTAGTATGAAACCTAGGATGGTGGCATTCATAGGGTGATCCTCAGTACAGGTTTGGTGGAGAGCCTACTTGGCACTGGCGGTATCCTTATGCATCTCACAGGAATGAACTCACTTGCACACACAGGGATATGAAGTACCTTGGTCATCCTAGCAGATTCATACCTTGTCAAAAAGTCCTGCATGGTTAGTATACAACTTTTGATCAGTTGACTAGAGTGTTTGAGTCTCATGAAAACCTCATAGGCCTTCTAGAACATTCATTTTATTCATTCCATTTTATCACATGTATGTCAGTTTCCATTTGCACAAATCCATTACATAGTCTCATGACAATATTCCACATGAATTGATGAATTCTATACAGTCTATGGTGCTAACATAGTATGTCATATAGTGTTCATATTCCATCAATACACATCAATAGATCATCCATTTCATTATGCATACACACATTGCATATCATCAAATAACATCATAGTACAACACATGCATCCATCAATGCATCCATAGATCATAACACATAATGCATCTAACGCTCCAAATTATCATAATTGCAAATCAAGCAAACATTTTTGTAACATCAACTAGGGCATTATTGGTATCATACCTCCCCTAATCAGCAATCAAACAGTTAAGCAATCAACCTCAAAAATCCCCAAAGGTATCCATAAACCCTTTGGTCACCCAAAAGCTCCAAAGGTATCCATAAACCCTTTGGTCACCCCAAATGCCCCAATGGCATCCACTAAGTCCATTGGTCATAATAACAACATGTTTAATCCAAATCAACAATGGATAACTTAATCAAGTTAATCGTGTTCATCTTGCGAATCATTGCCAAAGACAGTCATGCACCCCCTTTGCTTGGGGAAAATAAGCAAAAGATCAAAAGCAAATTCAAGCAAACTAGTAAGCTTATATCTCCCTGCATTAGGATTTGATTTAAGCTTATCTCCTATTGCCATCAAGGCTAGGATTTGATTTAAGCTTATCTCCTATTGCCATCAAGGCTAGGATTTGATTTAAGCTTATCTCCAAATTGCCATCAAGGCTAGGATTTGATTTAAGCTTATCTCCTAATTGCCATCAAGGCTAGGCTAAAGCGTAGACTTGAGCTCGTCTTCCAACTGCCACCAAGGCTAGGATTAGACTTAAGCTTGTTTGCCAATATGCCAAAGAACACCAAAATCAAGTTCCTTAACTTGTCGAAGGCATTAATTTTGAGAGGCATACCCTTTCCATGGTTGGGGCATCCAATGTTGATGAGGTATTCTTCTATGAAATCTCATCAAAACTCAAAAATTCAAAAACAATTAAAACAATTAAAACACAACAAAAACAACACAAAAAGCTAAAGAAAAGATCCAAAACCCACCAAAATTAAGTCAAATCTGGGTCAAGTGACTCGTCACTTTTCTCACTAGGTCATTCCCTCAACAACTCATCGCTTGAGGGGGTAGTCATACTTAACAAATTCATAATCAAAATAAAAAATTAAACACTCAATTATGCGAATTGTGGTTGTTCAATGAATCTTTGAGAAAGACAATCATGCCCCTGCTTGGGGCAGCAAACAAGCACACAATATCACATCATAACGCTTGACATTACTGGCATCATGAAGTCATGGGCCCTATCCCTTCATGACGGACAATGTTTAAGCTTAGGCACGCTCATTTAGTGAGTCAAAAACAAGGATTCAAGAACACACGCCCTTTCCATGATTGGGGCATCTAAAGTTGGTTAGGTTATCGAGTAACCTTAATCATTCAACATTTTAGTCATCTATTTTTGCTCAGCATTGTGCTGCACACAATGCATCTCAAAAAGGGGCATCTGTAGACACTAAAATATGGTTAACCCGATTAAGCATCCACAAACAATGATCAAATTGGCATCATATGGCCCCTTGGGCAGCCCTCAGAAGGCTCACAGTGGTTCTAGCCACTCCGAAAGAGGTTTTGGAGGCTTTTGGCCCAATTTTTGGAGGTTTTGGCCCAAAATTCACCATCGTCCCACCCTGGGATGGTGGCAGATTCCCACCATCCCACCCTGGGATGGTGGTGAGCCATCGTCCCAGGGTGGGACGGTGAGCAAGTTTGACCCAAAAAAAGTCAAATCTGGGACAAATGGCACCCATAAACTGCCATTTACCCCACCAATTGAAGCATGCGGGTCAGAGGGCACTGAATCCTTATGACATGCTTCATAATGGAGGCCCAAAATGGAGATTCTCTTCCACACCCAATGCATGCCTCCTTTTTGACAAATGGCGCCTCCTGCCATGCATGCCCTTGCATGCCTTTTTGCACATGAGCCCCTTTGGGCTATAAAATGGATACAATTTCCACAAAAAAAACATATATAGAGAGGAGTTCTAGGATATGCAATGGAGTGCTGCCGAGATTTCCCCTCACTTTATTGTGCTCTCTTGCCCTCGGAATCTCTCCTTAGCGAAGGAGGTTACCGGGTGACTTCAAGAGGGTCCTTTGAGCATAACTTTTCCATCCGGGTGAATTTCTTCACCAAATTCGATGAAAACACCCCTTATACTATTTAGGATCATTCCCCAGTGGGATTGGTAGCAAAAAGTGTGCAGAATTGGTGGGTATCCCCTCCCAGGGTGCCCTCCAATTAGTTGTAGTCACCACCGTCCCCCGAGATGAGGACAAATCCTTGCACAATTTTTTTACTATTTTTTAATGATATTATTCTAGACTATCATATGATGTTGTGGTTCAAATTTCATGCAATTTGGAGTTAAATTGGCCGAGATATTGCATTTTTAAGGTTTTGCAGGTTCGTAGGGCCCATCCGGGCACCCCAGTTGCATGCAGGTGGATCTGCGCCTCATTTTGAAAATATAACCACATGGGTTGTCTTAAAATGTTTATTTATGCATTCTTTCCAAATTTCATGTGTTTTGGACATGTTTAGGTGCGGGAATTGTTTGTCTTGGTCTTCGTAGGTTGTAGGCGGGCGACGCAAAATCGAGGGGTCTACGGATGCAATTTCAGATATTTTTTTGGTGATATCCCCTCAAAACCTCTTATTTAACATCCCCATAAATTTTCAAGTCATTCTAAGTTGATTTGATATATTTTTAATATATATGCCATTTTGTGCCTGTGGGGATTGCATGTTTTCCTTCACACGCCCTTGCTATTTGACCCTTTTTGCTTCCTTGTGTGTAGGTGCAGGTTCCTAGAAGGCATTGGGAAGGAATATCAGACATCAGATATTAAATATACAAGCAGCGGTGGCATTGGCCCGCCCACCTCGATTGTGGGTACGAGGAAAGGCACTGGATGTGCACCCGGATTTCTTGGAGGATTTGATCCTTGGGCACCCAAAATTTGTAACAATTGTATCACCTTTGAGCCCTCAAGGGGACTTCTGTGTAACCTTGGATTTGATCCACCAAATTAATAAGAAAGAGACTTGTTTCATTTCATTCCTTATTGTTTGGTATTGCTTCATTTTCACATGCATGCTTCCGTTTGATGCTCATAAGCGAGATAGGATAGATACATATATTGTTGCTCATAATTAGGTGCACCATTTTTCCCTACTTCACCTTAACAATAAATAAACACAAACTAAACTTTTTTAGAGTAATTAGTGTAGTGAAAATGATCTTAATAATACTACCAATTTAATGAACTAATAATCTCATCTTATCACTCCAATAAACTCTCAAAATAATTTTAGATGCACTTAATAGTATCTATAATAAACCCTTGATAAGTATTCTGCAAATTTTCACTACAAACAAAGTTGTAGAATCTATTCTTCTTCTTTTTTCCAAAGCAGATGATAGGTAGTTGATAGATAGTTGTAATTCTGAAATCTATTTAACTCCAAATTAATGTGCAAATGATCCTTAAAATGAATTATCCCTTTTTGCACTTTCTTGAAGACTATAATGCAATCTATTCTTTTGCAAATTTTAATCCAAATATGGTTCTTAATAGAATTTGATAATGAACCCTAATATGAAGTTCAACTAGTTGCACCTTAGTTGCTTATATTTTTGATGGCTTTTGAAGTAGATGATGTAGATATTGATGCTTCTAATTCACCAAGTTGTTTCCTTGTAGTAGATGGATACATAGCTTATTTGTTGGCTATCGTGAACAAATTTCTCTTTCACCAATATTTAGCCTCAAACTTTCTATCTTGAGCCTTGGATTTGGTGGCTTAATCCTTCCAGTGATCTTCTACTTTCTACTGTAGATTCAAAGAACTCATTTCTCTAAATTGTACCTTCTTTCTATGAGAGGAAATCTCCAAATATCTTGGATTTGGTAGGCTTCTACTATCTGAGTCTTCCTTCAAGCTTCTTGTCAAAATTTGACTTCAAACATGTTCTTCTTCTCAATATTATGTTTTTCTTGAGGTCTTCACTGGATTCTTCTTCATGGATTTGACACTCCTTGCCAAATTCTTCTTCTTGAATTTGGAACTCATTGCTAAATTATTCTTCTGGGATTTGGCACTCCTTGCAAAATTCTTCTTCTCTTAGGCCTGTTGTCGGATGGTGATAATTTTACCAAGTCCTTCACTATCAGGGGCTTCTCCTTGGTAGTGGATTTCTCCAATGATTTCTCCTAAGAACTCTTTTGATAATTCTTATGTGAGCTCTGCAACAAGGCTCTCCAAGCCTTCTTATTTTTCTCCTTGAGACCTCTCCAAGTTCTTTTATCTTACAACTTCTATGGTCTTCCGCTTGAGACCTTTTATTCAACCTTCTACTTCTAGAAGTGTTGGTGATGAGATCTTCTTCTCGGATCTCTAATTCTACTACTTTTGAATTTTGGAATAGGACTTTGCTGGTCCTTTCTCTTTCTTCTACAATTTGTAGGCTTTGATGGAGATCACCAATCTCTAATTTTTTGGACTCTTCTTTGGAGTCTTTCTTCCGAGTCAGGTATTCTTATTTTGAATTAGGATATCTTCAGGAACTCTTCTTCGAATTTTACTTTTGAATCAGAAATTTATCTTCTAAAATAAGAATTCTTTTTTGAATTTTTCTTTAGAATTAAGACTTATATGGCCTTCAAGGCTTCTATGGTATTTTTTGCTTCAAGGCTTCTCTAGCCTATTCTTCTTCTAGTATTCTCTAGCCTATTCTTCTTCTAGGCTTATTTGGCATATTCTTCTTATAGGCTTCTTTGGATTTTTCTTCTTCTAGGCTTCTTTGGACTCTTCTTCTTCTAGGATTCTTTAGCCTCTTCTTCTTCTACACTCTACAGGTATTGATATTGAATGGAGATCACCAATATCCTATCTCCTCCTATGAATCATCTTTTGGAGTCTCTTCTTCTTTGAGTCTTCTATAAGGCTATTGTGGTATTTTCTTTACTTCTATAATTTTTAGGATTGCAGCTCTTGTAATGGGACCTTTCTTGAGGTCTTTGAAATATTTAGTATTCTACCGTGTTGCTGCAAGTACTAGAATAATTCTTGAATATGTTCTTCCTAACTCTCTTGTAGCAAGCTTCCCAAATTTTTCTTGAATCTCCTTTTCCTGCAACAAGCTATAAGAAACTAGAATAGAACTTATAATTCTAGAGATAATAATCTACACTAGTTGATTTGTCAGACTAGTGGCTTGAATGTTGAGTCCCAGTATTCACACGTTTTTTTGCAACTCTATGGTGACTGTTGTGGCTATTTATTTGTGCCAAAAATAATCTTAGTTTTTCTACAACTAATATTTATTTCAATCTTCACATTTCTAATCCTGTTGACTATTGTGGCTATTTCTATCAATTAATCCTAATGGTAGATTTTGCATGCAACGACACTCAATGGTAGATCTGATTTGCAAATATGTAGGTCAATAGTAGTAATGGTGACTCTCCCTATTCCTCTTGACCTACTAGACTTTTCTTATAATGGATGTAGGTCCTCCTATATTGAAGCATCTGTCGCTATGATACCACTATTCACTTTTGAGGATATATTTTGTGGAGAGATCTGACACAGGTCCCAATAAAATACAAGAAATATGAAAGAATGTGAAACAATAATATGACTAAAATATGCTATAAATAGAAATGATGAAAATACAATGCTATATGGAGGAAATGTTCACTCCATTAATATAAGCTACAAAGCTACAATGTACTCCATACAGGAGTACTTGAGAGATGCTATATGAGATGATATTAGATGGATATGTATATAGATATTCTACTACTATGAGGCCCTTTATATAAGAAGATAGATTCCTGTGTCAACACTCTACATAGTTGTACAAGAGGACACCTTGCATATTCCAACTTGCACATGCCACTTGTGGATTTATTACATTGCATGAAGTAACTAGATAAATTCCACCTAAAGTAATATCCTATCCTAATTATGTACCTAAGGTGGTATTATTACATGATCCAAATGATGTAATATACTCTAACTCTAACAAATAAGTCTTGGAAAAGGGGTATGGAAGAAGAAATGGATCCCTGGATAAAAATAAGACATGGGACTTGATGAAATTACCCCTTGGCAAAAAACCTCTTGGTTGTAAGTGGTTATTCAAGAAAAAGTACAATATAGAAGTAAATTTGGAGAATTACAAAGCTTTCCTGGTAGTAAAAGTTTTTTCTCAAGTTGAGGGAATTGACTTTGGTGAGATTTTTTCTCCTCTGGCTAAACTAACATCAATTAGAGTTCTATTGGCTATTTATTCTACTTTTAATTTTAAAATAGAACATATGGATGTAAAGATAGCTTTTCTACATGGTAAACTTGATGAAGACATATATATGTCACAACCATAATGCTTTAGGGTAAAAGGTAAGGAGGACTTGGTATGCAAGTTGAAGAAGTCTCTTTATAGGTTGAAGCAGTCTCCAAGGATGTGCAATGAAATATTTGGCAGGTTTGTTTTGACACTTGGGCTTGAAAAAAGTAAAACAAATCCATGTGTATATTTCAAAAAAGAAAGGTGAAAATTTTGTTATCATTTTATTGTATGTGGATGACATGTTGTTAATTGGTAACAATAAGGAGATAAATTTACTAAAATCTTAGTTATCTTCTAAATTTGACATGAAGGATTTGGGTGCTGCAATTTTTTTTTGGGTATGGAAATAATAAGGGATCATGCAAATAGAAATTTGTGGTTAAATCAAAGAAAATATGTTGATTTGATACTACAAAGGTTTAGGATGCATGATTGTAAACTAGTATGTACTCCATATCCGATTGGTCAAAAGTTATCTGCTAAACAATATCCTAAAACAAATGAGAAAATTTAAGAAAAGCATCGTGTTCCTTATGATAGTGTTGTGGGTAGTATGATGTATGCAATGGTCTATACTATGAAAAATCATCAATGCCAATAATCTATTCAATAGAGTCACAATTACACACCTTTATCCAAATCATATACCTCCATCTTTCGTAGGTTGTATGATACCAATGCTATTACCTTACCTAAATTTAAACTAGACAATCCTACCAAACATGGCAAGGACTATAGGGAGCATTTATTTTGTCCTTTTCATTGATATAAGGGGTATGACATTAGTAATTTCTATTCATTCAAAGACATTGTGCAAGACTTGATAGACCTAGGGGCCATTAAGTTGGATAGTCCCTTAGCACAACAAAATCAAAACCTTGAAACATATCAAACACCACTTCCTCATCATGAGGAAACACAACAGACAATAGGGGATCAAATACTATGACTGCCCTAACCAAGTCAATCACATACAACAATACTAAGGTTTTGTGGGTGCTATCCACATGGTAACCCAAGGTCAATAAAGCACAAATCACCAAAGGGAACAACCTCAAGAAGTTCAACCTCCTATGGCACCACCAATAAATGTGTCTCTATAATCTGCTAATTTATCTCCACCCATTACTTTTTTTGCCAATCCATCTCAACCAATTCACCTTATAAGTGGTCCATCCCAACCCATCCATATCCCAAGTCATCCATAAAGACCTATCATCATGTTGAACAACTATTTAAAAACTAGTCTCAAAATGGCTTCAACCAAATTATCTATCTATGAGCTTATACAACAATATACCCCACACCGTGAGGAATTAATGGAGATCTTAAAATCCATTTAACTTCAATCCCAAGATGCTAATGCCTTTAACAATTTTTTGGGGATCATTCAAACATGTATGGAGCTCTCTATTGTATTCTATGATTTTAAGATCAAATCAATATCATAAGAATCACTGGATCCTCCATTATACATCATGGATTAGGTTAATAGGAAGTCCTTTAAATGAGTATTGATTGACATCAGCTCATCCATCAATATCATTAACACCTCAACCCTTTAACATCTCAATATTCCACCTTCACACATCACTAAATCCACATTCACCTTGCAAGCATTCAATGATGCTCTATGTTCTATAGTTGGCACTATGGTATTATTCGTAGAAGTGGGGACTAAGATGTTGGACACTATGTTCCATATCCTAGAGGAGTCCATGGTCTACAATATACTACTTTGACACCCTTGGGTAAGGAAGATGAAATGTGTTCCCTCAATACTACACCAATGTTTAAAATATGTACATGAGAGACATATTCATTGTATATCAGTAGATATTGAACCATTCAAATATTGTAACTTCATATCCAATCCATATGAGCCCACACTTCCATCCACTCAATTTTCCTTAGTCCTATCAATTACACCATCTACTTAACTTCACAATTCCTCATCCAAAGCACCTATTCTAGAGGAATTCTCCATCACCAGTTCACATCAGGCTTCCACTTCTACATCGCAACCATCATCACAATTGGTAACATGTACATGTGGTTGGACCCAATCACCCTCAAAATACACACAAGGGGGACATCCCTCTACATCATCCACACCATCCACACTATCAAATACATCATCATCCACATAATCATCTTCACAAGCACCCATCACCATCTCATCCACACTAGAGTCACTAGCCATCCATCACATTCCTCAACCAAATCCATCTTCATCTCCATCAGTTGACATCTCACAAGTTGATTTGATATATTTTTAGATACCATTTCGACATACATATCTCTCATAATTTGAGTCACAGGTCATTCCTAAGACCTCCCCATTTAATCCATCCACATTATCACCTACACAAGTTGTAATCCATCTTGTTAGTCCCAACATTTCTGAGTATGTGGTTCAAAATGTCACAGTCACACCGCTCAACATCAAAACTTTCAGGGACTATGGTCATCCATGTGATCCACCTCTATTTACAAGAGCGGTATACAACATAGGTTCATCACCTAACATAATAAATTTCATATATGATGGGTCGATTCATCATCTGATCCACTTATCCAAGATGAATCCAAGAAACCATCATGTGCTAGCCTTGAACACATAACCAATATTGATTTCCTATCATTGTATTTTTTTTGGGTTAATTGGCAAGGATATTGTTTAGTACATGAATAAGGAATGCATGACATCATTGAACCTCAATATCAAGAAGTACATGAACTTTTAGGCCTGGGATACCATTCACATTCTCCCACTTCCTCTTTTCAACAAGCTTTTCAAAGCCTTCATTTAGATTCAGAAGAGGAAAACAATTACAATGATGAATTTGATGAATTATATGAAGAATACGACATCATGTCCATACCTTTAGATGAATTCAAAGAGGAATCAATCCTAAATACATTATTCACTAAACAAGATGAGTATTATCTCAGAATGTTCCCCATCCATCAACCCATATTTCATTTGCTTCTTCCAAGGGAGTGATATAATTCTATTGGTGAATCACCACCTCCACTTCATTGATCACCTCAGAACAACCTGATGTAACATATGTACATAAAAAAAAAATGAATTTTTTCATTTGCATATTCTTGCTATTTGCAGTTATATTTATTGCTTGTTATTCAGGTTCTCAAGCTTCATCCATCGATCCTAGGAAACAAGAAAAAAACCACCCCTCATTTTGCAAACCATTCCTCTACTAAGTCATTATGAATCCTATTGACTTATTCACACCACTCCATAATATATATGATTTGATAAAACCAATTCCTATTTATATAAGCCTTATCGATATGGAACAAATTTTATCAGCATTATCCTTTTCCAGATTCATCCTTTTTGAGAAATTTTTAAGAGTTTTTGCCACTTACATTTCTTTTCCTTCACCTTTGCCTTTGACTTCACACTTGGCTTCTACTATTTTTTAGGTAAAAATGGAGGAGATTGAGCCTGAAGAGTTTGAAAATGTCATTGATGACATTCATCTAATCCCAATGCTCCATCATCTTGAGGAAGGTTCACACATGGCCATTGAAGATACTATATATGTGAACCTTAGTACAAATGTAGATAATCCACAAATTTTTAAACTTAAAAAAAGTTTTTTCATTGATGAACAAGAGAAATTGAAAGCTCTCCTCAAGAAAAATAAGGGCATATTTGCATGGTCCTATAAAGACATGTCTGTTCTTGACCCTAAATTTGTTGTCCACAACTTAAACTTGCATCTTGATGCTATATCGGTCAAAAAAAAACTAATAGTTACATCCTACCATTGCACTCATGGTAAAATAAGAGCTTCAATAGCTATTAGATGTGGGTTTCATCCAACCCATTGACTATCCTGAGTGGCTTTCAAATATGTTTCCTATTCGTAAGCCTAACGATGTGTTTTGTATTTACACTAACTTTCAAGATTTTAATAAAGTGTGTCTTAAGGAAAACTTTTCTTTACCAAACATTGATCTTGTCGACTCTTGTATTAGCCATGAAATGCTTTCTATAATGGAAAATTTTTCAAGATATAACCAGATTCGAATCAATCCTGATGACCAGCACAAAGCAACATTCACAACACCTTGGGGGACTTTTTGTTACAATGTGATGCCTTTTGGCCTTAAAAATGTAGGTTCTACTTATCAACGTGCCATGACATACATCTTCCATGATTATATGCATTAGATAATTGAATACTATGTGGATGATCTATTGACCAAATCTAAAACCCGACAAGAGCACATCGATATCCTAGAAAAACATTGATCTACTTTTAGAGCATAATATAAGGTTGAACCCCAAGAAGTGTATCTTTGGTGTCACCTCAAGTAATCTCCTAGGATTTCTTTGTCTCCAAGAGGGGCATTGAAGTGGACCCAAATAAGGTCAAGTTCATTATGGAAATGCCTCCCCTAAATTTTTTGAAACACTTGTGTAGTTTACAAGGAAATATCCAATCGATCCATCGTTTCATTACACAAATCTCAAACAAATGCAGGTCATTCAATCACCTGCTACAAAAGGGGATGATATTTTCATGGATAGAAGAATGTAAAAAAAAAAATTTCGATAACATCAAGAAATACTTGGCTTTTACACCAATCTTAACTCCACCTTGCTTGTGGATACCATTCCATATTTATATTTTAGCAATAGAATTTGAATTAGGAAAAATGTTTGCACAAAAAAATGAAAACAATTGAGAGCAAACAGTCTATTACATTAGTTGAACATTGGTAAGATATGAAACCAAATACGCTTATGTCAAAACACTGTTCCTAGCAGTGGTTTTTTCCACTAAGAAACTCAGACATTACATGCTAAGTCACACTACTTATGTCAGCTCAAAAAAAACCTCTATGTTACATGATATATTGCACTTATAAAAACACCCACACCACAAAATGGATAATGCTTCTAACATTTCATTAATAAAAAATCCATTAAAAGGTCAGGTGATAGTTGATCAACTAGTGGAAGCTCCACTTCCTAGTGATCAACCCTTGATTATTGAGCTCCTAGATGATTCGGTATTTACCGTCACTGAACAAGAGGAAGATGTCATTCTTGAGGAATATGTTGATATCACACTATTATTTTATGGTTCTAAGTGCAAAAAAGAACAAAGTGCAAGAATCATATTTCATACACCCCAAGTGGTACCTATTCCATTACTATTCAAACTTGATTTTCCATGCACAAACAATAATTTAGAGTATGAAGCCTTAATATTAGGACTTCAAGTAGCCATAGCTATGGGCATAAATCATATCAAAATATTTGGTTATTTCCAACTTGTCTTTTGATATGTAAATGGATTGTACCAATGCAAAGAACCAGTCTTAAAACTTTATCATGAAGTAGCAATAAAATTTATTGTAAAATTTGAGTGGTATGAAATTGATAGTTTGCCTTGTTTGACTAATAGATTTGTAGATGTTATGACCTCTCTAGTATCATTGATTCCAAAAAACTTTGTAGGAGAGGTACAACCATTAATTGTCACAAAAATCTCCAAATCTATAATTTCTCATGTTAAATCTAAATATGAAAAGGACATTTTCTTTATCCACGTAGAATCATATGAGCCTTGGATTAATCAATTAAAATACTTCCTCAAGTTTAGAACACTCCCATTAGACATGTCACGAACTATAAAATGAACTTTCAAGCAAAAGGTAACTCGTTTCATTCTCTTGGGGGATGTGTTGTATAGACATGGTTATGATGGAGTCCTCATCCATTGTCTTGAGCCTGTAGAGGCCCAAAGAGCAATATCTAAAACTCATGATGGTACTTGTGGTGGTCACTTTAGTCGAATAGCCATTGCAAAGCTCATTTTATGCATGGGTTATTATGGCCCACCATGGAACATAATTGTTGCACTTATGTCAAGAAATATCAAAAAAATTTGCAGCATGTAAATTTAACTCATGTTCCATCACAAGCATTACAGCCAATTTAGAGTATTTGGCCTCTTTCACAATGAGATTTTGACTTTATTGGTAAAATATTATCTCCTTCTATATCACCCAATTTTTTTGCACCCTTACCTTCAGGCTAAAGGATCCGTGTCCGAAAGGGGGATGCAAAAAGGATGGAACAATACCTCGGACGGAGAGGCCCTTTGAAGGTCACACCTCTTGGAGAGGGGTATAAAGGTGAATTTTTGACGGATGGTGGGGTTCACCAAGAAACTTTGAGTGGTAGTTTTTCCACACCTAGGTTGAGAATGAGTTTGATTTGTTCATTTTATGTTCAATCATTCAGATTCCTAGGTTGGCCAAAATGAAGCTAAGCTATTCTATATGAAAATTCTGATTTATATGAAGACAAAAAACATAAATGAATCCTAATGCGATTAAATGCAGAGAATATGTTAAATGGAGAAGAGTACACCTGATTTCTGATGTCTAATGAAGATTCTGAAGCTTGTAGGAGTCCAGATCATCTCGGATATGATAGGATCATATGTAATTGTACAAAATCATCCCAAATCACAGTCGATCGTCTGAGATCACCCAGGATCGTCAGTGACCTGATGAATTTGTCAGAAACCTGCAATCAAGAAAATAGACACCAAAAACCAAAAATACTATTGCAAGAATGATGCAAAGTGATAGAAATGAGAGTGTGGATGTTTAAATAACAAATCCATATATCAAATTAAATGAGATGCAATGCTTTGGTAACTTATTTTGAATCTTATCATGCAATTATGCTAAATGAGGTGAACTCCAAGATGCAAAACAAAAGTAAATTAATCTAATGTACCAATAAATAAAGAAACGAGGTAGAAAATGCAAACTTGAGACTCTGATTTCCCCCAAGATGAATTGCAGTCAAGATCATCTGCAATCGTATGATATCATCGCCGATCTTGACAGGATCGTCTCAAATTGTAGTTGAATCGCCTGTGATTATCCGAGCTATCTCCTACTAAAACACAGTGAAATCCTACAAAAAAAACTTGAAAACACGAATATAAAATCCTACAAGGAGTCAGGGAGAGCAAGCAGGGAGAGAGTCAGGGGAGGCAGGGGAAGAAGGCAGTTAGGGAATCAGGGGGATAAATTGGAAAAATCCTAGTTTATATAGTATTAGGGGGAGGTTAGGATGTTGGGGATCATCCCAATCTGGGAGATCCTCAACATGGGAATCTCCAACCGTGCAGACACGCTTCTGCCCAAGTTGGAGAGGTCATTGAAATAGAATCTAATTATGAAAATTTGATTTTGGGATGAAATCGTTTGGATATTTTGTTCCAGATGAATTCGTTCGATTTGGGACGATATCATTATATCTACGACGATATCGTCCAACGGTCAAAACAACTTCTAAAAATGGCACAAAAAATGAGGTGAGAGGTTAACGGGCGGTTTCGAGGTTAAAATTCAAATTTTTACTTTTTATTGATGGTTTAACTGCGCCAATTTTAGGGTGCTACATTTTGCCCCCTCTTTAGCAAATTTTCCAAAGAAAATGCGTTAAAGACGAGTTCTTTACGCTTTACGAGAAAGCAAAAATTTATTCCATTTTTTAGATGAGGATTCTAGGTCGAATCGTACGACTGTTTGCTATGGTGCCCCCTCCGAGTTTTTACCCAAATCGAACGTTTGAGGTAAAAGTGTAAAAAAGCAAAAATTAAAAAATGTCATTTTAAAATAAGAATAAGAAAAATAGGGTAAAACCCTAAAACATTTTTATTGTTCACTTTCTGTGTTTCAGAGCTCTACAAGCGAAATGGTGGAAATAGCGCACAGATCGACAGAGGTCGGGTGTAGGTCGCAGGTAAGGATCTAAACCTAGTGTACTATGTTTTTAACCTAATTTACTTGATTTTTTTATTTGAATTTTAATTATTTTTGGACATCATGACCGTTTTTAGGCTGGCGATGAAATAGGGACGAAATCATCCCAATTTCATCGAAATCACCCCTATATCACTAATTTCATCCCGACAGGGGCTTCCACTGATAGGAGTTGACCAAGAGAGACCCCGGGTTTTCTATTGGTGGCTCCAAAGAGGGTCACAATGATAGATAGATCTACTGACATCCTGGAGGTTACTAGATGACCTCACCCTAGATCGGATCACCTGGAGACCATGGAGAGAGCATCCAGGGTGGGTAGAGGACGGACAGGAGTTGGCTCACATCAAGCGAGTCATATGGTTGAGGACAAAGCGGGGAGAGGTAGAGCTCCACCGCTACGACCGAGTTTTGAGGTAGTTCGGTCTACAATAGGGGATCCCTAGTCTTAGGGATTATGAGTACTCTTGGACTATGCGGGATAGTACCACACTGAGTGGAGCTCCAGACATGCAGAGGTTCTGGAGTCAGGATACTTATGATGCCCCCATTTAGCCAGTGGATGGAGATGACGTAGGGGTAGCAGACGAATATGATGCCTGGTATGCAGGCATCCGCCCTCCTTGAATGATGAGGGTACAATATTCGATGCACGCTGTAGTGCAATGGATGGAGAGGCGGTGCCAGGATGCCATCGATGCATTGAGGGGTCATGGAGGGAGGGATCAACAATGACCTCCTAAGGAGAGATGCCAGAGAGCACCACAGGCTTTGGAGAGACAGCAATAGCCAGAGAGGAGGGAGGAGAGGAGAGAGGAGAGGAGATACAGACTCCCTCCTTAGTAGAGGGATAGGCCACCATCGCCCGATAGGGGCAAGGGTGTCGAGGTGGGGGAGAGCAGCAAGATGGCAGCTCTTCGGGCGGAGAATGCCCGCCTATGAGCTCAGGTGCAGACTCTAGAGGATGAGGCTACACGACTTAGGGCTTAGGGCAGAGGGGCGAGCATTATAGAACTAGCATGGGTGGTTGCTCAGACCGTGTTCTATCAAGGAATGTACTACTAGCTAGTTCCAGAGGGCCAGAGGATACAGCTACCAGCTGGCATTGCAGAGCCGATTAGGATGGGGTTGTCGAGGACATCATCACAATCGACTTTAAGGACCCACAACATAGGATGGGCTTCGATGGGACCACCTCCTCTACCTCAGGGTGGGAGAGGAGATGAGGCTGAGATCTCGAGGGCTTCTCGAGACTAGACACACATTGTACATAGACTATTTATTTTGAGATGATTGAGTATGTCAGGGTATAGATTGTGGCATACCAATCCGTATACTTCTTGATATATATATATGATGTTCTTTTTTGTGATATGACTTGTGCATATGTTTTATGATGCTTTAATATTTTAATTGTTGATTGACTATTCATGTAATTATGTCATTGAAAATATTATAATTTTATGTCATGCTATAAAATTAAATGGAATAATCTGATGTAAACAAACTAGTTGGTGTGCTGTGTTTTGATGAAAATAAAGTGTCTTCTAACAATAATTTCAAAGGACATTGTCGTTGTTACATGACCATTTCATGGAGTCGTCGCTCGCTAGGTCATCAAGCTAATCCCAGTATGAGAGAAATATTGTTAAAAGTAAAAGGGTGCTTAAGAGACTTTCTTAAGACTTTATGTTGTGATGATGAAAAATGATGATAGTGATTATTTGTTTTTAGATTTCCATGAAAGTATTATGCATGAAATATTAAAAATATGATTTTTGCTAGGCATAAAATTCCTAAGTATGATAGAAATTTGAACAATTCCCTAGGAATTATACCATCGTCGAAAAAAAAATGAATGTTGACATAATGAAATGAAATAGGAAAGTTTTCGTTCTTTTTAAAGCACAATTGTGTAACATAATGATTTAATCCATATGCTTTTATGGATTAAATAAATGGGAAATAAAATTAAAATTATGGTTTGCGCTAGGCATAGAATTTTAGGTATAGACTTATACCATCATCGCGAAATCCAAAGAAGAAATTGATATAATAGTTTTATTGCATAGTTGATTTTTGATTTTGAGATAAACAAAAAATATAAAAATGAGGACTTGCACTAGGCATAAAATTCCAATTTAGGTTTAGGAACTATACCATCGTTGCGAAAGTCAAAAATATATAAATGTGACTTTATTGCTAGCTTTTTGAACATGTTTTGCAAGAAAATTTTGGATTTTTGAAAAAAATGTATTTAATTGATTTTACGCTAAGCAGATATTCTCAAGTAAAAAAATAAAATTATTCCAGAAGATTTGCATAAATATTTTAAATTATCTCAAAGATAAATTTGACATTTATAAGGAACCCCGTGTGCATATGTGAGTTCGTTGCCGATCTTGATCTATCATAATGATACAAAATCTCTCAAACACAAATGTGTGTGCAATTATATTGTTCATTTACCGATTTTGAGCAAGATAATTTGATACAAGTAATTTGAATTAACCAAATGAGTGTTCGTTGACCATGATTTATATTCATGTAACCATACCAGACTACTATGTAAGTCGGGTCATCAAGAGCTAGTTGATCCATAAGTGGACATAGGTCTGTACAAAATAAGGTCACTAATGTGACAGACATGTCACCACGCAAAAAGGAATTACCCAAGGCCAAGAAGGTTGGGCACAAACCACTTGTTATGGGGCTTACCTCATGATTTTCGAATAATTGAGAATTCCAGGGATTCAAGCTCATTCACCCTTCTTTTCTTTCAAAGGGGGGGGGAAGGGATTTATTGCTTTTTGCTTTTTATTTTCTTTTCTTTTTCTATTTTTTTTTTGTATTTTTCTTGACACTGAGATAATGTCGAAATATTGCTGAGATGGTACAAAATGATAATGCTTCTGAATAATTTTCTCTTTTTCTCATGATTTTTCTTGATTTTCTTTTTCTTTTTCTTTTTCTTCCTAGACTAGGGATACTTGCTCGGATTGGTTGTAGAGCAAGGGATTTTTATTCTGGGTAGGGGTGAGCTTGTCCTTTTGTCAATTCTCAAAGATTCTAGACCATGTGCATGATAGGATAGCAGGGGAAACTTTTCGCTCAAGAGACCACTTCTACTATGTAGCATTGTTTTGAATTTGCAATGAAATCATTTTAATGTGAAAAGGTGTACTTGGTTCAAGTAAATAACAAGATCAGTTCTCTATGCTCAAAAATTTATTTAATTCAACTCGTGGACTTCGATATAAGAGAGATTAATAATCATACCAAATAAGATCAAGATATTTATTCATGTGAGTGTGAAAGTGAGGGATTCCAGATAAATGCTAATTTATCCAAAATAACTGAAAATATAAATGCAATACTTCAAGAATTGACAGTGCAAAATAGAAGATGTTTTTTGAGGATTTTGATGAATTTGATTTTTTTATATTTTGATTTTAATTTATGAATTGAGAGAATACATAATATTACTTGTTTTTGAAATTTTTATATGAATTACTAATATGAGACAATATGTATAATATATACAAGTGACGAAATTACCAGATTTATGCATAATAGCACTTAAGATGCATAATGTTAATAGATTCTTTAAGATCTTTACCATCTAAGGTAGCCAATATGTATGCTCCCGATCCAAATTTAGTAGTGATAATATATGGCCCAAGCCAGTTAGGCTCGAATTTGCATTTAAGGTCTTTAGTTGCATTAGTATTTTTTTGATTTTCTTTTAAGACGTGGTCGCCGATCTCAAAGGATCGATTATGAAATTTCTTGAGATATGCTCGTTTGAGCTTATTCTGGTAGGCAGGAAGATTCTCCAAAGCATTATTGTGCTTCTCATCTAGGATTTCCAGCTGACTAAATCTGCCAGCATGATATTCATCTCCTACTTCAGTATCTTGAAGTAGCAAAGCCAAAGAAGGAACTTCTAGTTCAAAGGGAAAAACAAATTTAGCACCATAAACCAAAACAAAAGGTGAAGTGCCCATGGGAGTACGAATGCTAGTTTGATAAGCCCACAAAGTAGGATATAATTGAATGTGCCAATCACGGCCAGATTTATTGACCAGTCTCTTGAGGATTTTAATTAATGTTTTATTAGATGCTTATGCTTGGCCATTACCCTGAGGATAATAGGGAGTGGACCAACGATGTTGAATTTTATATTTTTGACATAGTTTCTTTACATATTTATTTTTAAAACAAGTTCCATTATCCGAGATGAGATTTGCAGGAATTTCGAACCTACAAATAATTTGATTAAGAATAAACTTGGAAACTTGTGTTCCAGTGCAAGAAGCTAAGGGCATAGCTTCGACCCACTTTGTAAAATACTCGGTGGCGGTTATGATGAATTTGTGTCCATCAGATGACACAGGATTGATTTTTTTGATGATGTCTAAGCCCCATTTTGAAAAGGGCCAAGGAGATGAAATAGCCTACAGTTCTTGTGCAGGCGCATGGACAATGTCAGCGTGTTTCTAGCACTTGTCGCAATGGCGCACATAATCATGTGCATCATTCTCCATGGTAGGCCAAAAATATCCTATCCTAAGGAGCTTCTTAGCAATGGCACTACCACTAAAGTGTCCCCCACAAGATCCATCGTGGGCTTCACTCAAAGCTGATCTAGACTCTTCTAGATTCAAACATCTTAATAGGATACCTTCAAAAGATCTCCTATACAACATATTGCCAATTATTACGAAGCGACTTGCTCATCTACGTAATAACCGGTGTTGGTTTCTATTAAAACCTTTAGGGAAGGTCCCATTTTGAAGAAAATTGAGGATGTCAGTGTACCAAAGTTCAGGAATAGTTTCGTTGATTAGAAACACGTCCAAAGGTTCCGAGCATGATTTAGTTGAAGCGGGTTCTTGGAGTCAATGAATAATGATGGTAGCATATTCGTCATCTAACTCCAAGGGTAAAAGAGATGCAACTGCGGCCATAGCGTCAACCACACGATTGCAAGTTCTAGGAATAGCTTCCAAGGTAACTTGATCAAATAAAGATATTAATTGTAATACATATGCTTTATATGGGCACAATTTATCATCTCTTGTCTGATAAAAATCATTAATTTGATTTATAAAAAGTTGAGAATCACCGAAAACTAATAGATTTTTAATTTTTAGTGCTAGGGTAGCTCATAATCCAAGGATTAGAGCCTCATATTCAACAGTGTTATTAGTACAGGGAAACATTAATTTAAAGGATAGAGGTATGAGATGTTTCTATGGAGATATCAAGATAATACCTACACCAGCCCCACTCATACATCGGGATTTGTCAAAGTATAAGGACCATGGCTCTGAATGATCCACCTCTAGTTTAAAGAATTCATCAGAAAACTCAATGACGAGGGGATGGGTGGACTCTAAGGGTGCATCAGCTAATTGATCTACTATGATTTGACCCTTAATAGAATTATGTCCTATAAATGTGAGTTAAAAATCACTTAGAGCAAGAACCCACTTCGTTGTGTGACCAGATAAATAAGGTCGACTCATGAGATACCGCAAGGGATCAGATTTAGCAATAACGTATGTTTTCTGACTAAGCATATAATGGCATAGTTTTTGTGTAGAAAATATGACTGCTAGACATAACTTCTCTAATGTTGTGTAGCGGGTTTCATAACTAATTAATATTCTTCTAATGTAATAATTAGCGCACTCTCTTTTCTCATCATCAAGTTGAGCTAACATAGCTCCTAAAGCAAAATCTAAAGCAAAAATATACAAGATAAATGGGTGATCAAGTTTAGGTGGCGAAAGTACAGGTGGGTTAAGAAGATATTGTTTTAGGAGTTCAAATGCTTCCTTACATTTGTCGTCCCAATGGAAAGAGACATCCTTCTTAAGAAGCTTAAGAAAGGGTCCGGTTTTATCTGCCAGCTTATCGATGAAGCAACGGATAGCTTGAAGCTTACCTTGTAGACTCTATAATTTAGATATATTTGTAGGTGCGGGCATATTAGTGATAGCCATAATATTGAGAGGGTCAATTTTGATTCCACATAAAGAAACTATAACCCCTAATAATTTACCTGACTTAACTCTGAATATACATTTGGATGGATTCAATCGGATAAGATATTCCCTTAACCGATCAAATACTTTTCTCAAGTCTTATAAATGGTCATCTTCTTCAGTAGAACGAGCTATAATGTAGTCTACATAATCATGTAGTATATCATGCATCATATCATGAAATATATAAGTCATGGCTCATTGATAGGTTGCACCTGCATTCTTCAAACCGAATGGCATCACTTTCCAACAAAAAGTCCCCCAAGGGGTAATAAAGGCTATTTTATCCTGATCTTCAGGAGCTATCCTAATCTGATTATAACCAAAAAATCCATCCATTAAGGATATCATTCCACTCCAAGCAGTAAAATCAATGATCTAATCCATATTGGGAAGGGGAAAATTATCTTTAGGGCATGCGACATTAATATCTCTAAAGTCTATACAAACCCTAATCTTAGTAGCTTCTTTCTTAGTTACTGGAACTACATTCGAGATCCATTCAACATAATTAATGGATTGTATAAAAATAACATTTAGGAGTTTTTCTAACTCCCCTTTGACTAGTAAGGCCACTTTAGGATGCATTTTTCTAAGCTTCTATTTAACAGGTTTAGCATCTGAATGCACTACTAGGTGATGCATAACTACAAAAGGGTCTAAACCCAACATATCTTCATATGTCCAAGCAAATACATATTCAAATTCTTTAAGAAATGTAATGTATTTATCTTGTTTTTCTTGACTCAATTCTGATCCAATGTTGATTATGTGAGGGTTATCGTTGGTTCCAATGTTAATTTTTATGACATTTTCTACTTCCATGTGTAGATTTCTCTCAAAATTAGGTGGGGTGGGTGAAATTCCCAATTCTTGTAATTCTTCCAAGGTTAGCTTGGATAATTCATCTTGAGGAGTTGTGGCCTCAAGCTGGGCTATACTAGGTATAGAGCCATCAAAATAAAATCCATTATGTAATAATTCCTCAACGGAGACATCATGGAAGATATCTCCCTCCAACTCATCATTGAAATCAGCGATCATCTCAAGATAAACTATAGATAACATATTACATGTGAATGTATTATTCATTAAACGCAAAGCATCACGTTCATCTAAATGATCTTGGTAACATATAAGATGGTCATCATCCTCAAATGGGAATGGCTGACCTTTACTAGAAAATAGGCCCACATCACATCGGGTGGGCCATGCTTCTACCTCAAAAGGTTCTTTCATACCATTTTGGAAAGGTCCCAAACCTTTCCTTTTATATCACAATTTAAGCATTATAGGTTTGGCTTTAATATACTCATTAGTAAAATAACATCGAGCATATCCATCATAATGAGTTATGATGTTTCTAGGTATTCCACCCTAGTCATATCCCTTATAAATAAAGGCACAGCTCCCGATTTGGTAAATACTTCCCATAGACTGTGGGAGGCCCAAGGTACGAGGTGATGGTGGAAAATTATTTAAAATAAGGGAATCTTGCATAGAAGCATTTGTTTCTCCTGATATAAAAATTTTAGATAGATCGGGTAAGAGCTCGTCAGTAAGAGCATAAGAGGTAGAAGGAACATTTCCTACGTCTTTCGATGCAAAAAATATGAATTTGATGGATGTAGATGGTGTAGAGGTTTCGATAGATTGGTCTATTAAAGGTATGGAAGTTATAGGAGTAGAACAAGAGACATTGGTTGTGGGATTAGGATATTTCTTATGTCCTAATGTGGTTTGTTCAGAAGATGGTTGAGCTATATGTGAAGGTGCAATTGATGGAGAAGAAGTAGATGACATTGTGGGTGTGAGTTTCACACGTTTAGATGGATAATGAGAATTAGGATGTGTGGATGACAGAACGGGGCAAAATTGAACTCCAATAGGTTCTACCAAAGCACACATATCAAAGGGTCTTGGATCACCATGAATGGTGACCAACTGATTCTTAAATTTGAATTTAACACATTGATGTAAAGTTGAGGTAACAGCTCGCATCGCGTTGATCCAAGGACGACCCAAGAGTATATTGTACGATGCAGGGCAATGTACAATAAACACAGTTGTATCCAAGGTTCTTGGACCAACCTGCAATGGAATGGTAATAACTCCACACGTTTCTTGTGTTTCATCATTGAAAGATTTTATGATCATATCGGTTCTTTTTATTTCATAACTTCTAAACCCAAATATTTGGTAGAAGTCAAAAGTGCAGATATTTAAAGATGAACCATTATCAATCAAAACTCGTTTGACTGCTACATCTCCAATTAAGGTAGTAATATACAAGGGGTTATCTTTATGTAAACTATGTTGTGGTATGTCTCTATCTCGGAAGTCAATACAATCAACTTCACAAGTTATTATAGTATTGGCCATGGCTTCAGGTTGAATGTCTTGTGGTACCATCATCTGGCTCAATGTGAGCATTAATTCATCTCTATGTGTAGGAGAAGATCTTAAAATGTCCAAAAGAGAAATTATAGTTGTAATATTTGATAATTGTTCATTAATATTATAAGGAGGTTTAGGTTGAACATTAGGTGAATGATTCCCTTTATTAGGAACCTTCAAAACAAATGGAGCTGATCCACCATTCTGAATTTGATCTTGTTGAGAATTTTGAGCCTGTTGTCTAGTAACAGCTCCGATGGTACCCACAATATTATTTTGTGGATGATGAATGGGTCTTGGTCTAGCATTTATAGCTAGCTCATTAGAAAGTAATCGATGAGATGATGGTCTAGTAGTGACTCTTCTTGGAAATGGCTCTTCTGGAACCATATAACTTGTGATAGGGTGAATAGGATCTGATTCATCATTAGAACTATTCAATTGATTTGATGTGATTTCCATATCACTCTCAGTATCGTATTTTGTATCACTAAGATCAGGTATCTGAATATTATATAGAGGCCTAGTTGTAACCACGGATAAAGTTGTGTCAAATATTTCTAGATCATGAATAGGTAAATGCCCGCTAATAGTTCCTACATATCGAGCAGGAGGAGGGACATTATGATGTTCAATTTGATTAGCCACTTCCTTACCATATTTTGGTAAGGTATGTTGAAATATGTCCAATGACTGATTGGCATTTTGATTCTGGTTTAGTGGGGTGTTCTTTTGAACATTATTAGGAGGATTTTTCTTAGG
The DNA here is from genome assembly GCA_028583015.1 of Wollemia nobilis. Lineage (NCBI taxonomy): Eukaryota > Viridiplantae > Streptophyta > Pinopsida > Araucariales > Araucariaceae > Wollemia > Wollemia nobilis. The sequence goes on from JAQPPZ010000521.1 coordinate 22,752,792, forward strand.
TTGAAATGCTTGCACCTCCATCTCATTTTTATTAATCAAGTCCTGTATTTTATGTTTTAATATTTTACAAGAGTTGGTAGTGTGTCCAGGTTCTCTATGGAAGTCACAGTGTAAATCTACTTTGTATCCAGGTATAGTTGGATTAGGTTCCCAAATATTTGGTAATTGAATCAAACCTCATTATAATAATTGTGATAGAATAGTTGATAAAGGTTGATTTAACCTAGTAAATTATCGAGGAGGTCTATCAAGAGGTTTCAGTACAAACTTCTCTGCTGTCTTCGTAGCATTAACATTAGCAATATTTCTGCTATCAGTGACTCCATCACCCATAAGTTGTTTATTCTTATATTGTTTTTTGGATTTTTTCTCATCGTCTCTCTTTTTAAGCTGGCCTCTCCTAATGAGAGCATCTTCCACTCTTCGGGCTAAGTCTATAGCCTGATCGAAGGTGGTCAAGGTAGTAGTTGATAATTCGTAAGATAGTTGCTCTTGCAAATTATTAATAAAGATGTCCAACATCTCCCTATAAGGTAGCACAAAGTGTAATTTTCCTATCAACTATCTCCACCTAGCTAGGAAATCATAAAAGCATTCATATTTGCCCTGTTTTAAGTTATACAAATATTTAATGGTCACATCTCTTTCGATGTAGGCACTAAATTGATGAACAAAAGACTCGACAGTTTCTTCGAAATTCCTCAAAGAATTAGTGGGTAATTGATAATACCACTCTAATGCCATTCCTCCCAATATTTTTGGGAAAATTTTTAGTAATAACAAGTCATCATGTGATATATCATGACATGCTATCCTAAACATACAAAGATGATCTATGGGATCTTTGGTTCCTTTATATATGGGAAGAAAAGGCATAGGAAAATGTTTAGGATACGGTTGTGCTACGACTATAGGATCTAAAGGCTAACTACACATCTCTCGATAATTGTACGAGGGATGGTAGGGATCTATCTGGTCCATGCGAGAAACTAACTATTTCACCACAACTTCCAGGCTGCTAGTTTGTCCACCATATTGGTTCAATGGCACATAGGTATGGGATATATGAGTGTATGATGGTGTGACATAAGGATTAGCTATTATATTGCTATTATGCAAAGTGTTGGTAGGAAGAGTATTATGAAGGAGATTTGTAATAGTATTATGTTGTAGCTTAGATTGTTGGTAATTGGTGTTCGGTTTTGTTTTGGTTTTTTGTTGATTTAAGGTATGTTGATCAAGAGCTTGGTGAAATAGATCAATAAATGATGGTTTCTTTTGTATGGGAATGACTCTAGGCTTGTTAATAGGCACTTTAGATCATTGGGTAACCTGCTGTTGTTGCATGCTCTGGATCGCATCTACTATATCCAAATTGGATAGTCCATCTTGATCAATCTCTTGGTCAATAAAGGACAAGGGATTAGTGTGTGTTTGAAATAATTCTTCTAGAGTTGCTTGAGTGTCACTAATTCGATCCTTGTCCATATGGGTTGCTCTATTAAAAACACCAATATTAGTGTTAATGAACTTCTAGAATTTTTCCATGTTATCAAAAGTGATAGTTCCTCCCGGAGACATTTTAGGGGATGAGGATCCTTCCTCTCTAATAGTTTCTTCTTGTTCATTTGCTACAACAAGCTCTTCTTCTTGTTGGTCTAGGGTTTCTTCTTCCTAAACTTGGTCCTCAAGAGGGACATTTTGGTCAATTAATGGTCTTCCTAACCAATCTTCATCTTCTTCGGTTTGTTTTCCATTCCTAAGTCTAGGCATTATGCTAAACTTAGGTTTTAGCAAATATATATACTTATATATATATATATATATATATATATATATATATGCGATAGGGTTGAGAGGTATATATTTTAACTATATACCTACTATAATACTTAAAAAGGAAATATTTTGTTATTTTTGTTTTTTTTGTGATTTTATTATATTATTATTTTACGAGAATAAAAATAACAAACAACATGCTAGTTATAAGAAACAATAGTAGAAATAATCACTTAGTTTTCTATGAATAGTTTATGGATATCATTGATAGGGTCAAGTTCATCAGGAGTCATGAAATGCTCCTCTTCAAATTGGAAGTTGTTTTTCAAGAACTTGATAAATTGTGCTATGGTAATATGATCTATTTTAGACTCTGATGTGTAAAAATAAAGTTCATGGTAATACTATCGATACAACACAACTCTAGGAACTCTATTCCATCTCTTTCTATTCGTAAGAATGACTTCTTGATCCTCTATACGAGATATAAATTTATGTACTACAACTGCGTTCTCAAGGTATTCCTCAAAGGTGTATAATTAGAAGACACAAGTGCTCTTTTATCAGCTAACCACCTATGGCAAGCTCTTTGAAGTTCATGGTACAAAGTTAGCTAATCAGGATCCAAGATTCTATCTAGGACAAACCTCTTAATTTGCCTAAGTTTTGTAGATCTAGATTTAATAATACCCAATCTCCTATCAAGTTCATCCCACAAAGGTTGGGCTCTATATGTTTGAGGTACTCTAAGCACAGAAGTAATCTCTATGGTTGTTAATTGATTTTCAAAATTTATGGAGATTGCTCGTCTTCTATTATAATATACCATCTAAGTATGATATGCAAATTTACCAGTTTTCTAATGATTCTAGATGTTCTTAATAATGTGTTTTTTTTTTTTTGAATTGTTTTCAAAAGGTGTTTTAGTTTCACGTCGGGTTCACCAAAATGTATCACCCAAATTTTTTGTACCCTTAACTTCAGGCTAAAGGATCCATGCCCAGAAGGGGGATGTGAAAAGGATGGAACAATACCTCGGATGGAGAGGCCCTTTGAAGGTCACGCCTCTCTGGGGAGGGGTATAAAGGTGAATTTTTGACAGATGGTAGGGTTCACCAAAAAAATTTGAGTGGCAGTTTCCACGCCTAGGTTGAGAATGGGTTTGATTTGTTCATTTTATGTTCAATCATTTAGATTCCTAGGTTGGCCAAAATGAAGCTAAGCTATTCTATATGAAAATTCTAATTTATATGAAGACAACAAACATAAATGAATCCTAATGTGATTAAATGCAGAGAATATGTTAAATGGAGAAGAGTACACCTAATTTCTGATGTTTGATGAAGATTTTGAAGCTTGTAGGAGTCCAGATCATCCCGGATATGACAAGATCATCTGTAATTGTACATAATCATCCCAAATCACAATCGATCGTCTGAGATCACCCAGGATCGTCAGTGACCTGACGAATTCGTTAGAAACCTACAATCAAGAAAATAGACACCAAAAACCAAAAATACTATTGCAAGAATGATGCAAAGTGATAGAAATGAGAGTGTAGATGTTTAAATAACAAATCCAGATATCAAATTAAATGAGATGCAATGCTTTGGTAACTTATTTTGAATCTTATCATGCAATTATGCTATATGAGGTGAACTCCAAGATGCAAAATAGAAGTAAATTAATATAATGCATCAATAAATAAAGAAATGAGGTAGAAAATGCAAACTCGAGACTCTGATTGCCCCCAATTTGAATTGCATTCAATATCATTTGCAATCGTACGAGATCATCGCTGATCTTGATAGGATCATCTCAAATTGTAGTTGAATCGCCTACAACGATCCGAGCTATCTCCGAATGAAATACAGTGAAATCCTGCAACAAAAACTTGAAAACACGAATATAAAATCCTACAAGGATTCAGGGAGAGCAGGCAGGGAGAGAGTTAAGGGAGGTAGGGGAAGAAGGCAGTCACGAAATCCGAGGGATAAATTGGAAAAATCCTAGTTTATATAGGATTAGGGGGAGGTTAGGAGGTTGGGGATCATCCTAATCTAGGAGATCCTCAATGTGGGAATCTCCAACCACACAGACACGCTTCTGCCCAAGTTGGAGAGGTTGTTGAAACATAAGCTAATTATGAAAATTTAGTTTTGGGACAAAATCATCTAGACGTTCTGTTCTAGACGAATTCGTTCAATTTGGGACGATATCGTCAGATCGATGACGATATTGTCCAACGGTCAAAACAACTTCTAAAAATGTTGCAAAAAATGAGGTGAGCGGTTAACGGGCAGTTTCGAGGTTAAAATTCAAATTTTTACTTTTTACTGATGGTTTAACTGTGCCAATTTTAGGGTGCTACACCTTCCTCAAGACAACACACATTCATCATCATGACCACTGAGTACTTTATGAAGTGGGTCAAGGCAATTCCTCTAACCAGTATGATAAGACCTTGAATTATGGAGTTTATACTTCAACATAACATTTATCGCTTCGGTATCCCCTCGAAAATAATCTCTGAGAATGGCAAGTCTTTCAAAAACAAGGATTTTCAAGCACTTTGCAAGAAATATAATATCCAATACAGTTTCTTGAATCCTTATTACCCATAGATAAATGGACAAGCTAAGGCAACCAATAAGACCTTGATCACTATTCTCAATAAATTAGTCAAAGAAAATCATCGATATTGGCATACTCAAATCCCCTTGGAATTATGGGCTTATCAAACAAGCATTCACACACCTACTAGGGCAACACCATTCTAATTGATCTATGGTGTTGAAGCAATCATACCTCTTGATCTTGAGATCCCCTCACTACACATTTCATTACATAAATTCATAGATGATGATACTGCTAGACAAGCACATCTTGACCAACTCCCACTTCTCGATGAAAGGTGAATCGATGCCTTGGTGAAGAACACAAGCTTATACCGAGAGGGGGGTGAACAATATAAGACCAACTTTTACTTTTCTTTCCCAAACAATATTATCCAATATTATCAATGGCAATATCAACAATAGTAATCAAAGCAATGCACAAATCATCACACACAATAGAGACACCAATTTAACGTGGTTCACCCAATGTGGGCTACTCCATGGAGAAAATATTTCCACTAAAATTTTCTCAACAAATCTCTTGGGAATCACTTCCCTATTACAATGTTTATGGACCTCTATCCAAAGGAGACACCAATCCCCTAATGCTCTGATTTGTGGATCTCTATCCACAGGAGAACTCTTTCCCCTTTTCTTGGTTCGTGGAACTTGACCCAGGAGAACTCTTTCTCCTCAACTGGTTCGTGGATCTCTCTCCATAGAAGAACTCTATCTTCCTAACTAGTTCATGGATCACACTCCACAAGAGAACTCTTTCCCTTACTTTGGTTCGTGGAACTCTATTCATAGGAGAACTCTTTCCCTCTCTCTAGTTCATGGAACTCTATCCACAGGAGAACTCTTTCCCCTCTACTCTAGCTGATGATCTTCTAGAAGACTTCTACCCCCACTACACTAGCTTGTGGATCTCTCTCCATAGAAGACCTCTATCCTCACTACCATGGCTAATGGATCTCTATCCACTAGAGACTATTGTCCTCTACTCTATCACCTCCAAAGCTTACTCTCAACTCTATCTCAGATCTACACCAAACTCTATCCCAAGTGTAGTACAAATATTCTCACAAATATCTATCTCAAATCTATCCTCAAGCTTTAACACAAAGCTTGATTCAATCACAAATCAACTTTGCTTAGATTTACCCCAAGCCTTAACACAAATTTTGAACAAATCAATAAATCAACTCTGCTCAAATTTACCTCCAAGCCTTCTCAAAGACTTGCTCAAATATACCTTCAAGTCCTCTCAAGACTTTCTCAAATCTACCCTCAAGCCTTCTCAAAGACTTGCTCAAATCTGCCCTCAAGCCTTCTCAAAGACTTGCTCAAATCTACCTTCAAGTCCTCTCAAGGACTTGCTCAAATATACCTTCAAGCCTTCTCAAAGACTTGCTCAAATATACCCTTAAGCTTCTCAAAACTTGCTCAAATCTACCTCAACTTCCAAACCAAAAACTTCTAATCTACCTTCAATTCCTCTCAAAACTTGCTCAATTCTACCTTCAAGTCCTCTCAAAGACTTGCTCAAATCTACCTTCAAGTCCTCTCAAGAACTTGCTCAATTCTGCTCTCAAGCCTTCACAAAGACTTGCTCAAATCTGCTCAAACACATGCTCAAAATAGCTCACAAGATATGCTCAATCAATCTCAAATCTTGCACACAATGCTATCAAATGCTTTGTCTAATCTTCAAAGTAATTCCTTTAACTTGAAGTAGTTTAGACATATTCTATTCAAAATTAATTTAACCTCTAGAACATATAGAGAATGATGTACTCTATCAAAAACTCAATATGTTCTACTCAATCATTAAGTCTGTCACTTTCACAAATCTGATTTCTAATGTTTGCACATTCACTTTCAATATCACTCAAAAGTTCTCACAAAGATACTTAATTTGTTTTGCAATCCTAGCACAAATGATTCTCACTCTTTATCTCAAAACTTCCCAAAACTCATTCAGTAATACAGCCTAGATTTTTCTCAAAAATCTATCTTAAAGATTTCCAAAACCATTCAACAATGAGGTACACAAAACTTGCTCAACATTTTCAACAATGCTTATCAAACAATCCTTTTCACTCCACCTTATATTTCACACACTCATTCCAATCACTTTAAACAAAAGATGATTTACCCATACCTCTTATTTGATTGATGAAGAATTATCCACAAAACCTGTCTTACTCACAACCAAATCCTTTTGCCAATTCAAGGTTAGATAGCAATAATCTATCTCAAAATCTTCACAAGAATATTCACCTCAACAAATATTTCTCCATACAATGCCAAATCACTTATACACCTTATTACTCCTATCTTAAAAATAAATTTCATCAACAAGAGTTACTAATCACATAAACAAAAATTCTCACATCCACCTTATAACTCCTTTTTAACAATAAAGCACTTTAAATAAATTCAAAGTATTACTCACTAACCCTTATGACTCCCAACTATGAGCATACACAATAATATTTATTTAACCCTCATAAATTTCAAATCATGGCAACAAAAACTTTATCAAAACCTTATAACTCCCAACTATGGCAACTAATAAAAATTTATTTAAACCTTATAACTCCCAACTATGGCAAATGCACATACCTTAATGCAAAAATCAAATGTCATTGTTGTCGCTCGAACCTGTGACCTCCTAGCCCCATGCGCCCTAACACAAGGGCCACTACCACGTGGGCTATGCTGCCCCACGTGAACCAAGGAGCACATGCTCCTTAATGTCCTTCTCCATTGGTGCAAAAGTTGAAAGGTTTGCACCCAAAACAAAACCTCTGTGCGGTTCAAACTTCGCACCTTGCTGCTCCCAATGCGCTACGCAAGCCAACTCGGCTGCCACCTCACTTTGGTGGGGATAGGCGCCTTCCATGGTTTGACCTTCTGCTTGCTCCAAAAATCATGAACACCTATGCTCCTTCCTTCCTCTACCGTGTGCGAGAAATAAAATGTGCAAGGCTATTACTTTGGGGAAAATCGAATGCGCAATTACTTCCAAGGCTTAGGCTAACCTTAGCCTTATTTATACACATGCCCAATTCAATATTTGACGTCGGATGCCTTTTTGTTTTAATTCAAATTTGGATATTTTGAATTATTATATTTAATTATAATTATTTAAATCCTAAAGGATTTAAATATTATAATTTAAATATTTAAAACCTTTTGGGCTTTTTCCTTTTAGGGAGAACCTTGCCACCATTAGTAAATATTTTAACCTTTGCCAAATTACCACCAAGGTAATTTATTGCCACCATTAATATTTTAACCTTTGCCAAATTACCACTAAGGTAATTTATAAATCCTTTTTCAAATATTATGGAGAGGTATTCCTTTCTTCTTGTTGCCTTATACCTCATATGCCATCAAGAGAAATATTCTCACAAATATTTCCATCAATTTAGGACCTCTAACCTTTTGACATTAATCAACCCTTTTGACATTAATTTCATCAAATTGGGACATCCAACCTCTTGACATCAATGACAACAAAACATGCTCAAATTTCCAACAATCTCCCCCTTTGTCATTGATGGCAACCCTTTTTCCTTTAAGCATTCCTTTTACCTTTTTCCAATACTGCTCCCCTGAGAAACTGCTCCCCTGACTGAATGCTCTCCCCTAACTCAAATCTCTCCCCCTTTGACATCAATGGCAAAGGGACTCCTTTGGGGCTAAATATAAGACTCTTAGCTCAGCCCCCTCCCCACCTCCTCTCCTTGAGGTGATTAATTTTGGGGTGGGAGTATCTCTACTCCAAGCATACAATGCTCTTTTTCTTTGTCCACCTTCTTTCTCAATTGATTCTTCTGATTCTTTTGAATATCCCTATTCTTGCTTGTCTCTAGAAATTCTGTTCTACACCACTTGGCCATATGCCCAACATTATTGCACTTATAACACTTAATGTTGTGGTTCCTAGAAGGTGCAAATATCTTGAAGTTCCTCTTGGTGAAGCCATACCCATTCCTATCATGAACCCTGCAATGAATTGCTTTATGACCAAAATGATTACAAGAGTAGCAATACCCTTGAAAGAGATGCCCATTTCTAAAATTTCTCTTAGTGAAACCATATTCCTTATTTTCATGTGTCCTGCACTGCATAGCCTTGTGACCAAACCTGTTACATGAGAAGCAATATCCTTTGAAGAAATATTGCCTTGAACCCATTGGTCTCTTAGTCCTTTCTTCCCTGTGATGTTTCATGTTCCTCATTTGTGCATTGTTTCCTTCCTTGGTGAACCTTCTATTTTTCAACTTATCCTCATAAGTCTCACTTTCTCCTTCACTCTCTTCTTCTGAAGATTCTTCTTCTTTGGAGCTTGAGCTTGACTCCTCTCCTTGTTCTCTTTGTCCCTCTTCAAAACCAAGTCTTGTCTTGTTTGATGAAGATCTTTGTGCATTGATAATCTTATCCAAAGTCTTTGAGCTTCTCCCAAACCTGTGTAGCTTGTCTTTAGACTCTTTCACTTCTTTCCTTAGTGAAACTACCTCATGCTCTAATATTTCACATTCTAAGACTTTTGCCTCTAACTTTTATTTAAATCTCCTTGTCTTAGCTATTGAGTTTGTTAGATCTTGTATAAGCTTTCCTTTTTCTTCATCACATTCTTGAAATTGAGCCTTGAGCCTCGAATTCTATTTTCTAACCTTTCTTAATTCCTTAAGAGCAGAAATAAGCTCAACTTCTAGATCTACAACTCCTTCCTCTTCATTTTTTTATTCTTCCTCTACTTCTTTGTCTTCAAGAGCATCTTCATACTTTTTAGATTTATCTTCAATAGGAGCACTTCCTTCTTCCTCTATTGCCAAGAAGAGAATTTATTCTTCTTCATTATCTGAGGATCTTCCATCACTATCACTTGAACTCTTGCTTGTCTTGTCTGCATAGAAACTTTTCTTATGTCTTTGGAAAAACTTATTTCCATGCTTGCTTTGTCCATCCCTACTTTTCTTTTGATACCTGGATTTTCCTGCTTCCCTATTCTTATGATCTTGTTTCTCTTCACCACTACTACTTTCGACTTCTGTATAGTTAGATGCATAATGACCATATTTACCATAATTGAAACACTTTACTATTTTCATACCTTTGTGCTTTCTTGAATCCCTCTTGTTCCTTCTATCGTAGTTAGCTTCCTCATCACTGATTGACTCATCACTTGAAACAGGTTTCTTATCCTTTGCTTTCTTTGTTGCTTTGAAAGTTACCTCTTTCTTCGAGATAGGATCCTTTACAATTCTCATCTCATATGCTGTGAGTGTTCCCTATAACTCATCTAAAGTTAGATTTTCAAGATCTCTTATTTCTTCTATGGCTGAAATATTTCCATCATACCTCATAGGAAGTGACCTTAGAACCTTTTGACAAACATCAGATTCTTCAACTTTAAACCCAAGTCCTCGCATGGAGTTAACAACCTCATCCACATGAAGTAAGTATGTAGCAATATCTTCCTCATCCTTCATCTTCAAGTCTTCAAATATTTTCTTGTGATTTTGCAACTTTACCATCTTGACCTTTTTATCTCCCTCATATGCATTCTTCAACTTTTCCCAAATCTCTTTTGTTGATGTGCAATGCATAACTTTTACAAATTCTGCTTCACGTAATCCACCCAAGATTGCATTCATTGCCTTTGCATTATATAGGTGTAAGAGCTTACCATATTTATCTATAGGAGGACTAGCTGGTGGTGTGTACCCATCCTCAACTACTTGCCATGTCTCAATTCCTTGTGCCATCAGGTAAGTCTTCATTCTTACACTCCAGAATGCATAATTGTTCCCATCGAACAATGGTGCCTTATTTGTTGAAGCTCCACTCTGAGATGCCATCTGTGTTCCTGTACACTCTTCCTTCAAGCTGTTAAACTCTTCCGAAGGAACCCGCTCTGATACCAATTGAAGAACACAGGCTTATACTGAGAGGGGGGTGAATAGTATAAGATCAACTTTTACTTTTCTTTCCCAAACAATATTATCCAATATTATCAATGGCAATATCAACAATAGTAATCAAAGCAATGCATAAATCATCACACACAATAGAGACACCAATTTAACATGGTTCACCCAATGTGGGCTACTCCATGAAGAAAATATTTCCACTAAAATTTTCTCAACAAATCTCTTGGGAATCACTTCCCTATTACAATGTTTATGGACCTCTATCCAAAGGAGACACCAATCCCCTAATGCTCTGATTTGTGGATCTCTATCCACAGGAGAACTCTTTCCCCTTTTCTTGGTTCGTGGAACTTGACCCAGGAGAACTCTTTCTCCTCAACTGGTTCGTGGATCTCTCTCCACAGAAGAACTCTATCTTCCTAGCTAGTTTATGGATCACACTCCATAGGAGAACTCTTTCCCTTCTCGTTCATGAACTCTATCCATAAGAAACTCTTTCCCCTATCTCTGTTCATGGAACTCTATCCATAAGAGAACTCTTTCCCTCTACTCTAGCTAGTGATCTTCTAGAAGACTTCTACCCCCACTACACTAGCTTGTGGATCTCTCTCCATAAAACCTATGTCCTCATCTCCAAGTATCTCTATCTAATATACCTCTATCTCAATTCTCAAATCTATCTCAACTTCAAAATTTCTCTCAAATATAAATCTACTCAAACTTTCTCAAATTTTCCTCAATCACAAATCTATCTCAAATATTCCCCAAGCCTTAACACAAAGATTGATCCAAACAAAATCAACTCTACTCAAATCTACCTCCAAGCCTTCTCAAAGACTTGCTCAAATATACCTTCAAGTCCTCTCAAGACTTGCTCAAATATACCTTCAAGCCTTCTCAAAGACTTGCTCAAATCTACCCTCAAGCCTTCTCAAATACTTGCTCAAATCTACCCTCAAGCCTTCTCAAAGACTTGCTCAAATCTACCTTCAAGTCCTCTCAAGAACTTGCTCAAATCTACCTTCAAGCCCTCTCAAGAACTTACTCAATTATCTTCAAGTCTTCACAAAGACTTGCTCAAATCTACCTTCAAGTCCTCTCAAGAACTTGCTCAATTCTACTCTCAAGCCTTCACAAAGACTTGCTCAAATCTGCTCAAACACATGCTCAAAATAGCTCACAAGATATGCTCAATCAATCTCAAATCTTGCACACAATGCTATCAAATGCTTTGTCTAATCTTCAAAGTAATTCCTTTAACTTGAAGTAGTTTAGACATATTCTATTCAAAATTCATTTAACCTCTAGAACATATAGAGAATGATGTACTCTATCAAAAACTCAATATGTTCTACTCAATCATTAAGTTTATCACTTTCACAAATCTGATTTCTAATGTTTGCACATTCACTTTCAATATCACTCAAAAGTTCTCACAAAGATACTTAATTTGTTTTGCAATCCTAGCACAAATGATTCTCACTCTTTATCTCAAAACTTCCCAAAACTCATTCAGTAATACAACCTAGATTTTTCTCAAAAATCTATCTTAAATATTTCCAAAACCATTCAACAATGAGGTACACAAAACTTGCTCAACATTTTCAACAATGCTTATCAAACAATCCTTTTCACTCCACCTTATATTTCACACACTCATTCCAATCACTTTAAACAAAAGATGATTTACCCATACCTCTTATTTGATTGATGAAGAATTGTCCACAAAACCTGTCTTACTCACAACCAAATCCTTTTGCCAATTCAAGGTTAGATAGCAACAATCTATCTCAAAATCTTCACAAGAATATTCACCTCAACAAATATTTCTCCATACAATGCCAAATCACTTATACACCTTATTACTCCTATCTTAAAAATAAATTTCATCAACAAGAGTTACTAATCACATAAACAAAAATTCTCACATCCACCTTATAACTCCTTTTTAACAATAAAGCACTTTAAATAAATTCAAAGTATTACTCACTAACCCTTATGACTCCCAACTATGAGCATACACAATAATATTTATTTAACCCTCATAAATTTCAAATCATGGCAACAAAAACTTTATCAAAACCTTATAACTCCCAACTATGGCAACTAATAAAAATTTATTTAAACCTTATAACTCCCAACTATGGCAAATGCACATACCTTAATGCAAAAATCAAATGTCGCTGTCATCGCTCAAACCTACGACCTCCTAGCCCCGTGCGCCCTAACACAAGGGCCACTACCATGTGGGCTATGCTACCCCACATGAACCAAGGAGCATGCGCTCCTTAATGTCCTTCTTCATCGATGCAAAAGTTGAAAGGTCTGCACCCAAAACACAACCTCCATGTGGTTCAAACTTCGCACCTTGCTGCTCCCAATGTGCCACACAAGCCAACTCGGCTGCCACCTCACTTCGGTGGGGACAGGCACCTTCCATGGTTTGACCTTCTGCTTGCTCCAAAAATCATGAACACCTACGCCTTCCTTCCTCTACCACGTGCGAGAAATAAAACATGCAAGCTATTACTTTGGGGAAATATCGAATGCGCAATTACTTCCAAGGCTTAGGCTAACCTTAGCCTTATTTATACACATGCCCAATTTAATATTTGACGTTGGTTGCCTTTTTGTTTTAATTCGAATTTGGATATTTCGAATTATTATATTTAATTATAATTATTTAAATCCTAAAGGATTTAAATATTATAATTTAAATATTTAAAACCTTTTGGGCTTTTTCCTTTTAGGGAGAACCTTGCCACCATTAGTAAATATTTTAACCTTTTTCCAAATTACCACCAAGGTAATTTATTGCCACCATTAATATTTTAACCTTTGCCAAATTACCACTAAGGTAATTTATAAATCCTTTTTCAAATATTATGGAGAGGTCTTCCTTTCTTCTTGTTGCCTTATACCTCATATGCCATCAAGAGAAATATTCTCACAAATATTTCCATCAATTTAGGACCTCTAACCTTTTGACATTAATCAACCCTTTTGACATTAATTTCATCAAATTGGGACATCCAACCTCTTGACATCAATGACAACAAAACATGCTCAAATTTCCAACACTTGGAGCATCTACGAGTATATTAGGATCATTTAAAGCGTACTTATAATGCCAAAGTCCATCTATGTGAATTCCAAGTAGGAGATATTTTCCTTAAAGAGAATCAACAAAACATTGATGCATTTACGCATATTTATGATAAATTCATGGCTAATAGGTTAGGTCCATATATTATCACACTAAAGATGGATCAAGGAAATTATAGGCTTAATAGTATAGATGGAGTAGAAGAGCTTGAACCATTTAACGTCATCCACTTGAGAGCGTTCTATACCTATTGCAATTTACATATATGTATATATACATGGCTAAAAAAAATCACATTGCATTTTTGCATTTGCATATCCTAGTCATTTGCATTTCATACATCCATTCTACATAATCACATTCATTGTCACTTTTGCACATTCCATCCACCATATTAGGGGTCATTTTCTTAGTTTAGACAATAATTGATCCAATAAGTCTTGTCGCTTTAATCAAGGGCACCCCAAACTAATACCCATCTCATTACCCTATTTCACAAGTCTAGTCATCATTTGCAATATAGATTTCCATCATTGCTAGGTGTATTTGGTCACTCATCTACTTCAAGTTTTCTAAACAACCTCCAATACATGTTGAGTTTTCTCTAGGACCAAGGCACATCTTCACTAAGAAAATCTTGAGTTCTGGGAGCTGACTCTAACACTCTTGAACCAAACACACTCACACCTATTAAAAACATCTTGGATCAAAGAGGGATAACACCATGATTGGGTTGAACCTCAAAGAAAAAAATTCATCTTTGCTTGTCCCATTATGCACATAGTCCAAAATCAAAATAGTGGTCTTCACCACTAATAACACTTCCAAATAAAAGAATGAGTAGTAAGGATAGGGTAAAATTATCATTATACCTCGATTGAGAATTTGATTCCCCAAAATCTAATTCTTTTACAAATCACACACCATGGATCTCCAAGTATTAAGACTAGCACCACATTTCCATCCATATGGTTAGGTAGTTTTAATCCTCAAAGCTTAGATATTAGATCATTGGACTATGGAGGTAATCTCCACTAGGACTATAGACACTTGACTAGCAGTGGAGTACGCTCATGCATGGTGACACATATCTTTTGAAGAGACCTCTGACTACACATAAGGACAAGCTAACTTTCCAATATTTCCCATGATAGGTTTCATATCCATTTGGCCAATATGGGTTAATGAACTCACTTGCACACACATTGGTTCTTCATTGACTTGACTCATCACCATGCTCATGACTAGTTAATGAACTCACTTGCACACACATTTGGTATTGGATAAATTAGATATAACTTAGTGAGTTTAAAAACATCACTAGGATGTTTGAGTCTCTATAAAAAACTCTAGATCAGTTATCCATAAGCCAACATAGCATCCATATCATTATCATACCATTACATGAGTCTTTCACTTCACATTCCACCATTTGATAGTGGTGCCCTTGATTAAGCACTAAAGATAAACATGGTCACACAAAATCTAAACTACAAATTATCAATAGAGCATCAGTTTACTTGCATTGTTATACATCATTATTACATTATCACCCATCACATCATATACACATGCATTCACACAAACATTCATACAAAGTCATACACAAAAATAAAGGCCATGTATATATATACATACATACATACATATATATATATATATATATATATATATATATATATATATACATATATATATATATATATATATATATCGCATATACAAAGAATACTCAAAGGCTATATATAATGGAGCACTAAGGCTCATATACAAAAGTGCATCAAAGCACTAGCTAGCACCCATAGGTAGACCCCTGTAAATCTAATGGATAAAAATCTTGAGAAATATTAAAGTGAGATTCACTACACCTAGAGTCGCTACACCTAACAGTCCTAGATATAGAGGAGGAAGGTCACTCGAGTAGCCCAATATTATGTTGCATAAGCATATCCTCTAGCTCCTAAATATAGCCTTCTCAAGATCAAAGGTGTAGCACATCCTATATTTTATGAGTATCCTTCTACACTAGCTTCGCATGGAGTCTCGCTATCGCATCCTCACCTCACCTACAGTTGAGCATTCTTGACATCTTGTGTCGCTATCCCTACATCCTGCTTCACCACCATCTATCAGAGTTTATCTCGCTCAACCTAGATCTTATCCCACTCCTCCTCACTCCGAATAGGATGTCTCTTTGGAACCTCCTCCATATAACCCCACCATCACCATCATCTCAAATCTTAGGAGGTTGATCTATCATAGCCCTCTATTATCTCCCTCCACTACCAAATAGACGATGTCTCTGACATTTGGTTGTCTCCTCTACCTTAGTTATCGCTTCTCCATCATCTCCACTAGCCACATACACCACTTGACTTGGTACTCATGGAAGCTATAAAGTGAACCATGCATCATAGTCAATTGTAGTCATGACATCATCCACATCTAAGAGATATATCTCCTTGTCATCCTCATACTCCACTCATCACTCCTTCACATAAGGTAGGTTTGAATCATCATCCCAATGCCTATAAAGCACCAGAGCATCAGGAAACTCCTGCCTATCCCAAAATTTTGCAACATGTATGAGAATTGGATTAGCTCCACCTCACTACCATGTCAACCAACCACCCATCCAGCCTACCTAACCCACTATAACTTCTCTCTATCAGTGGGCCACCTAGCATATCACCACAGTCACCAATACACTTGTCCAGGTGTCAACCTTACCCATAGATATTTGCACTCCTGGTCACTATGACGAGGATGACTCAACTATATCTCCTCAACTGCCTACCATCTCAATGCATATTTATGATCCCCATTCCACTTGTATGGTAGACCCACAATATGAGCTACACTAAAGTGCTCCCAAACCCAAATCTAAAGTAGCACACTATAGCCCAACCCCTTTTTCCCCTACCTCCTCACCTCATACAGCCCCATGTACACTTGAGCTAGCAGAGCAGGTGCCCAAGCATACACTTGAGGCTTATCAATAATATCGAATACCAACTGAATTATGTTCCATGGGAACCCACATCTAGTATTTTTAGGTATCAACACATTAGCTAGAAGGAACATGAATAAGGTTGGTAGTGCCTTCAACTACCCCTCCACATACATCTCCAGGTACTTGATACCTCCACCACTAATATTCACCTTCCACCAATCATCACCAAAAATTTGGCTCATCTTATACCCCTTATCATGCCCAACTTGGACACACAATCCCTCCATAAGCACTTGAAATATGAAGTACACATCCTTGAGTGTCACTATTATCTCCCTTATCAAGATTTGGAAGATCCCCCTATATAGATCCCATCGCTTTGCTAAGGTAGAGAGGTACCCCTCATCGGCCCTCACCACCTATATTCGTGCACACCTAGCTAATCCTAGTCATCTTTTTGCAGCACCTTTCTCACCCTTGGTATGATGGGTGAGAATTGATGTCAAGCCTCCAAGATCCACTGTTGTAGCACAACACAAAACGCAAATGCACATCAACATATTACACATTGCATAAATAAATATATATATATATTGTAAAATAAAATAAGAGGACTAGAAGCACTTACCTCTACCACTCGTGCATCAACTTCCATCACCATATTCGCTCCTTCCATTGCCATCATCACACTCCTTCACACTCCACTCTCCTTCACTCAGATGTTGCTTCTCAAACTCTTAAATGCAATAATAAGCTAAAAATTCACCTCTACAACCTTTTATATATGCTTTGGCATGCTCAAACATCCTAGGGCATATACCAAGTGCACCTAGACGCTACCCTGCATCTGCCCTCCCGTGTCTATGCATGATGTGGACGTAGGTCGACGTTCAGATCCAAAATGCTACAAAAATGATTTAAAGAGCATCAAACCATAGCAAAACCCCACAAAATCACCTCAAAATGCATCCATATATATATATTACATCATTATATCACATTTTATGATAACATGAATTGATTTGGGTGTCTAGTTTTATATTGCGACAAAAAGTTATAAAAACACCTAAAAATATTTAAAATGACTCAAAACAATAAAAAACAAATCATAAAATAACCACATTCACTATTCCAAGCATTCATTACATCACATTTTGTATTAACATGGATTTTTTTGGTCGTTTAATTATTGCTTGTCACTAAAAGTTGCGAAAATACCACAAATTGCTTCAAATTGTCCCAAAACAATTCCAACTTTCACAAAATCATAAAATTCACTCATCAATGCATTTCCATATTCATATTCATTCAACATTACCAAATTCATTCATCAATTCATTTTCATTTAACATTATCAAATTCAATTACATTATCAAGTAAACCTCATATCTAGTACTTTACTATATTTCCCTGGTGATTGCAGCTATTGGTTATCAATGAAATTCGGTAGGATGGGTAGATCACCATAAGGACACTTGCTCATATCATCATCCAACATCCTCTTGTTCAAAAAAAATTATTTTGGTCCCTTAATTTTTGAACTGTGACTACGCTCAATCAAATTTACCCAAATATGTTGTTGATGCCCTATCCGTGGGGTTACAAACACAGATAAATTTTACTACATCATTTGTTTTTCTTTTACATTTAGGAATTAGAGCTAGTCATTAGGGATAAAAGGCCCCGAGGATGATTGATTCCTTTACTTTGTCATTTGTATTTTTATTTTGTATTTCAATGATGCCAAAAGGTATATTTTCCAACAACACAGACTCACCCCAAACTTGGGGCAACTAAATTTGATTTTGATTTCCCACATCGGGATACATCACATACATTCATTGCATCATCCAATCAAAAACCCTTTTTTCTATTTGGGAACATAATCAATCATTGCACCATTTACATTAATTACATCATTTACTTTCATTACATCTTTCATATCATCCACATATCTGTCAATTGGATCATATTCATTCTTCACTCGTTCGCCAATTGAGGGGGTAAGCTACAACAACAAAATTTTAAGAGTCTTCTTACACAATGAGGAAAGATTCCATTAAACCAGGTGTCTCTTTTTTCGTACTACATTGTGTTTCACGCAACACGATACAAAAAGGGGCATTTGTAGACACCAAATCCTAACCACTTGTCATCCACTCATCATAAAATCATAGTCATTCATCATTTATTTATATATATGTATATATATTTTTTAAAGTGAAAAACCCCTTGTGGGGCCGCCTTGGTCTAAGAGATCACAAACAGGAGGTTCTACACTGTCAAAGTCACCCGGGAGTTGCACCTAGCCCTGCCCGCACCAACATTATCAATTGGATTTTGGGTACCCAATTCAGCTTTTTGGTAGGGTGGAGATTCAAACCTAGGACCTCCCTTGGAGGATTGCCCTCTCCTCTCCAACTCACCTACAACACCTAGGTAAAAACTAATTTATAGTGGAAAACACCCCTTTCGAGGTGCCACTTTCAACAGGTTGGGCATAGGAGGAATGGAGCCTTGTCGGCCTCTACCAGCACATAGGACATTCCTAACTATACCATATATCTATAGGATGGAGACAAGGGGAATGGAACCTGGGTTGGCCTCTACCAACACCCAGGGTATTTACCATTGCACCATAACAAGCATATATATATATATATATGTATATTTATTTATATATATTATATTTATATAAATATATATATATATATATATATATAAATATTATCCACCATCACATCTTGATCCTGGCTGCTCATTTAACATGATCCATGTCACTTATCAAATCTTAATCACAATCCTTCATCATGTTTTAATCTCAGCCACCCATTGGTGTCATTGAAACCCTAACATGAATTAAGGGGAATTATAAATGATCATTCACTTTGGTGAATTAATATCTAAAAATTAACATCTAGAGAGGTCAAAATTATCCATCATATCATCAGCCCTAAAATTTTGTCATCCCATTCATCCCTTCGCATTCGTATGAATTCTCATCACTGCCATTCTTCCTTTGCAGCCCCTAAAAACCAAATTTGGACCTAACCGAGCGTTCACCATAAACCAAAAAAAAATTAGCATGTATCACAAACACCTCAGAGCATTTCCTAAATGCTACAGAGCATCTCCCAAATGTTGTAGAGCATTCGATAGACACAACAAGGCATCCAACTAGCCCCCGAATGCTTCAGGGTATCTGCACGATATCAAATCAAACTAGCAAAAGCATATATCAAGGATTTCGGGTATTGACAAGGTTTTTATCTACTTTCTAACTTATGTTTCATGTATTTAGTTTAAATTTCATCAACACTTCACCTAGGGTTTAGTAGATCTACTTTTTGAAGAGGGCCTCATATAATGGAGCCCTCACATGTATTACTGACCCAATTTTATGGAGTGTTTTGTATGCAAGTACAAGAGATATCTTCATTGAAGGTTGTTGTAGCTTGAGTGGCCCTATAGGGATAGACAAACCCACTCACACTTATTTAGAGCAAAAAATATCCAAAGACACAACCATCATTTGATCGAGGGTTTTATTCCTCATATTGTAAATCATTGTATCAAAGAAAATTTTACTTTCTAACCCCTAATTTGGGGCACATCTATGTATAAAGTGAACATCAAGGCTCCTCAAGTTATAGTATATGAGATATTTCATTTTATGTGTATATTATTATCTTCTTTGATTTACTGCTTTTATTGGTGTTCATATTTTTCTGCTTTAAACCTTAGTGTGAAAGGATGAAGACAGAGCACATACATTTAACAAGAATTTTGTATCCCCGTGATATTCTTGAGAAAAAATTGCAAAACATCATTACGTATTTTGTACAAGGATTGCTCTTTTTCAAAAATTGACATGATTGTGTCCTATTTGTCATTGATAAATTGATAAAGTTAGCACACTTCATACTAGGAACCTTGAGGTTGATGCATCTATAATGACAAACAATTTTGTTTTGGATATTTTCAAGTTGTATGGAGTTCCAAAGGTGTAATTTTTTATAGGGATACCAAGATCGTCTCTCAGTTCTAGTAAAATTTGATTGTAGCCATAGGCACCAAGTTAAATATTAGTTTCTCATATCACCTAGAGATCGATGGGAAACTAGAAAGCGTAAATAAGGTTTTAGAGGATTTACTTATGAAATACTAGAAAAGTCAACAATATAAATTGTATAATTACTTGCCATAAGTTGGGTTCACTTACAATAATTCTTATTATACATGGGTCCTTTGAGGTACCGTATGGTAGGAAATGCATAACCTATTAGCTAGGATAGGGTGGAAGACATATTCATAGTGAGTCTTGACATGTAATAGAAAATGAAGATCAAGGTAAATTAAGTAGAGATTGGAAGAGGATACTAAAAAATAAAAAAAAAATTGTTGGTATGAACATAACACCAAGACACTTTTTCGTGGAAGATAAAGTCTTCCTCAAAGTTAAGACACAAAAAAATTCTATCAAGTTTGGGAAATCTACCAAATTTGGCACCTAGGTTCATAGATATTTTTGAGGCACTGGAAGTGGCGAACCTAAGTGTATATTGGATTGATCTACCTCCTACCCTTTCCAAAATTTATGATTTTTTATGTATTTATATTGAAACCCTACCATGTTGATATTTTACATGTTTTAAATTAGAAATCACTATACGTCTAGGATCTAGGCATTTTTTTTGTTGAGAAAAAATAAAGTTTGGACACTCATGAGCTCCAAATAAGAAATATGTAGGTATCTGTATGTAAGGTTCAATGGGACCAATACGCAAATGATAATGCCACTTGGGAAGATATTGAAGAAATACAAAAATAGTACCCTCATATTTTTGAATGAATAAAACTTTAGGGGTAATTGTTAGGTGTATAAATGTAATACTGCATGCAGAACAATTTTTGTTTAGCATAATGTTAAATTTTAGCTATGATTCATTTATTTTGTAGTTATAAATAATGTGGAATACTAATGACTTATTTTGTTGATGTCATTATGGTGATTCTTTTTAGAGGGGAAGAAATGCACATCCCCAAAATTAAAAATTAGATAGAAATTTCTATTTTATAATTATTAATGATGTGGCTTGATATAAATTTGTGATTAGAAAAAATGTTAAATTTAATAATTATTTAATCATTTAATCATAAATAGATCAACTTGTATTTTGCTACAAATGTGGTTGTCACCTTCTGGACGACTGAAGAGGAAAGGTATTATCCAAGAGAGGACGATGGATCCATAGGGAACAAATAGTCCAAAGAGCCCACACACACTCACACTACATTAAGGAAAATTTAAAAAAATACATATAATATTAGTGCATGATTGCTTGAATCAATATAATTTTGATTTTTATAGAAAGTGCAAATTCTATAGATGAGGAGAATCAGATAGTGTGTTCATCATTATTTTAAAATGTAATAGGAACTTGTTTCAATGCATATCATGATTGGTTTTCACCTTGTTAGCTCCATGGAATGAAATTATATTTATGTTATTATTTTTAGTGAGGATCATGAAGGGTAATGATCTTTAGGACTTAAGACCTTCTCTAACTTGTTGATTGAGAAAAAGGAAATCGAATAGTCAAAAACTCTTTTCAAACCTTAAATATATATCTTCTCTTTTTTTGGATGCTAGGGCACAATTTTTTCTTTGATGAGTATTCATAATCTACCTAAATATGAAGGAGGGAGTAATTATGGGAAGATATATTGTGACTAGTTGCATGGCATCCATCACACCAAATTGTTCTTGGTGTAACCTTCCGATAGTTTCCTACTTAGAGTATGTAATTATTTTCTTTATGAGAGTAATGTTGGAGTGTCATCTTACATTCCTTGGAAGGTATTATTTAAGTTCATATAAATCCTTAAGAAGGACACCACTAGGGGGGAAAGGGAAAAAGGAATTTGTGTGTTAGAGAAAAAAGAGTCTAGGACAAGACAAGCTCTCTATTTTCTTTATACAAATTTTTAAGAAAATGTTGAATGGTCAATATGGTTTGCTTTTAATAGCTCTTGGAATGAATCCATGCTTGAAAAAATCATAAAATAATAAAAATAAGAGTTGTATTTTAAACTTGGAGCTTCTTATATTTGTTCTTTTTGAATTAATAAAATAAAATTTTGAAATCATTTGCTTAGAAGCCTGAAATGGGGTCCAAACTAGTTTCTTTTCCATCACTAGGTAAAGTTTTATCTTAGCCAAACCATGGATTTTCTACCTAGATTCAAATGTTGTTGTTATTACCAAGTCCCTAGAAAATAAATTATTCTAATTGTGGTCACCAAAAATATTGTCTTATCTTTTGTCAAGGAATACCTACAATACGTTTGTAAAAATGTTTGTAAAAAATGCAAGGTAAATGCTTGTGAAAATTTATGCATTGGTATAATTGGTAATTGTTTAAATTCCTATAGAAAATGCATGATGAATATTTATAGAAATATCTATACTAGTATGATTAGAAATTCTTTGTAAAATACTTGTAGTAAAATTCATGGTAATTGTTCAAAGAAATGTACCCAGGTGTTGTAGGTGAGTTGGAGAGGAGAGGGTAATCCTCCAAGGGATGTCCCAGGTTCAAATCTCCACCCTACCAAAAATCTGAATTGGGTATCCAAAATCCAATTGATAATGTTGGTGCGAGTAGGGTCGGGTGTGACTCCCGGGTGACTTTGACGGTGTAGAACCCCCTATTCGTGGTCTCTCAGACCAAGGCAGCCCCACAAGGGGTTTTTCGCTTTAAAAAAAAAAAATTGTTCAAAGAAATGTCGACTCTAGTATGAATGGGAACTATTTATAAAAATATCTATAGCATAAGGTATGGTAATTGTTTGGAGAAATATCTACACTAGTATGTATGACAATTTCTTGAAGAATATTATGCAACATAAAATATGAAATAGATGCATTGGTATAGCTAACAAATTTTTGAATAAATACCTATAACATAATGTAAGGAAAATGTTTCATTATTGCAATGATTGTTATAAGTAAATAGTAGGTCAATGTTATGACTCTGTTTAGAGTGTGGAAAACATAATTTGGAGTTAAAAAATTATAGTTCAACTTGCATATATTCCTATTCATGAAGGAAATCTTGTTTCCCACAAATAACTATTCTCAACTATGATTGTACTTGAATTTTGTTACAAATAGTTGGCCATGAAAGAATATCAATCTATGTTTTAATTATAGAGAATTGTTATCTTAAGATATAGGACAAGTATGGATAGTCTTTTATTTCCTTTTGAGATTATCATAAGTGGTTCAATTATATAAATTTATAAGGTAATCCATGAATAGTGAGTAAAATATCTAAACATTTATAAATTAATAACAAGTCTCTTTAATCAAAGAAGAGACCTAATGTTGTTTTATACTTTTTTCTATTTTTTGGGTGTTATGAATGAAACTCTTAGTGGGAGATTTTTATTGTTATATTTTACTATTTTATTTTTGTCACTCCATGTTGGACTATCATAATAAGTATGATGTAAGTGAATTCATATAAAAGTACTAATATTGGTAGTAGTAAAGCAACAAGTATTAAAAGTAATGTCAATCAATTAATATAGAAATGCAACATAAGGACAACATTAAAAAGCATTGTTACAACATATAATATGATTGTGCTATCATTTATATCAATAACATATAAATAAATTAAATAAGATGATGTTATTTCTTGTATATACTTGGTTGTGATTATTGTTTGCTTATATTACTGATATGCATCATTGTAATGATTGATAAGGGCCACTCTAAATAGATAGACAAGATATCAAGGTATTTGACCAGTGCACCATGGACAAGGTATAGTGTCTATTTTGCACTCAAGGATGATTAACCTATCCAAGGATGATGAGGGTTATAGGAAGTGTAAACATAGATGTAGATATTATTGTTATACATATTAGTTTTATCACCTAAGTGCAAATTGATCCCTACACTAGAATTTAGATTGATTTGCAAGTATATACTTATATATTTAAGGTATGATGCATAATGGGTTTTGTGTAGGTACTAAGGGACTCTATAACTAGTTTTGAACTATGTATCTACCCCTTTGTGAAGGGTTGAAACTTTAAGAATTGAATTTGAGAAAGGGAAACTTGTGAGTGTCTATTGGTTGGTGGTAATGCACATAGATAATGCCTTATCGCCCCATTTTGAATAGTAGAAAAACATATGAATTTATATTAATGGTACCTTGCACTTATTGTTATTAGAATACTGAACAATAAATACTCATGCTTAGTTCTAGTGCATTGCATATCAGGTTGTATTATGCCCCGATTTTGAACAATAGATACTCATGCTTTCTTTTAAATAAAGTTGTACATTTCAACTAAAGCATAAATTTGAAATAAGTCAAAGTTTACATTTTAGAAAAACTTTACAAATGTGTCCTTACATTCTAAATTAGTGATTCTGATGAGACTTTAACTTTTTAACATAATGGCTAAAACAAACCATATGCACATTTGAAACATGAAGGCAAATGCATTTATCTTTAAATCTAATCATATATATGGTTCAACATGACCATAAGATCAGATTTAGAAACTTGATCCTAGCTTGAGAGGGTACCTTGAGGTTCGCATAATCCCATCATAGGTTCAAGAAGAATTTAGAGAAGTGATGTGGATATACAATTTTATGCTTGAAATATTTTATGATAAAAAAATTAAATAGCTGAAGATGAAGGAAATAAAATGTTTTGCTAATTTTTGAAGTATTTAATTGAGATATATCACATATTTTTGCTCTATTCTCCATTCTCTTCATATATTGATCCTTCCATTTCACTTATCTATTCTCTGGCATTAGACTTATGCTGAATGTAATGCTTTCATTCATAACTAAAAATTATTATGAAATGATAATGGAAGCATGTTACTTATTATTATTATTATTATTAGTAGTATACCTTATAATAGATAACCATTGTGTTATGTATTTAGGAATTCTAACTAGCTCATACTAATAGGATTTAATATACAATTTAATAATAGACATTACAAAATAAACATTCACATCCACTTGAATATCCACACAATCAAATAAATACAAATACAAAATTCTTAAAATGATATTTAGTGATGATTTAAATACCTAGACTTTGTGTGGACTTAAACTATTTAGTTTATAAAATAAAATCTATAAATTTCTTTTACTATATATTTAAGAATTCAAAAATAAAAAAAACAAGTAAAAACAATTAAAAAAGCACATTAACATAAATAAATATTTATGAACAATTAAGTTTAAAATTAATTTGTTAAACCCATCAACACCTAGTTTTTTCTAATTGGTAATATGGGATTGAAATGGGTCCCACTTGTATTATATCATGATCTCATAATGGTGTTACAACAACTTAGATATTATACATGTATCACTTGGCAAGATCAAACTTAGGACTCTTCATACCATGCATGAGTATGCTTAAGTCTATAGAAAGACCTAGGTAGATGATAAACAAGAGGATTAGAACCCTCAAGATCAAAGCTAAGTGGTTATTGCATGTATATATCTTATTGAATCTCCCCATGTAGAAAGGAACTCTTCACATCCATCTAGTATATCTTCCATCCATATGAGGTAGTTATATAGAGAATCACCCTAATTGAGTCCATCCTAGCCACTAGAGCAACTATTTTGGAATGATCAACTTCCTTATATTGAGAGAATCCTTTAGCAATAATGTGTTCCTTATGCTTATTTACCTGCTTATTCAAAGTATACTTGGTCCTATAGACTAATTTACATCCAACTACATTATTTACTTTTGGAAGAGGAACAAGTTACCATGTCATGTTCTTCATCAAGTTCTCACACTCTATAAGCATAACATATTCCTACTTTGGTCAACCCTTCACCTAAGAATATGTAAGAGAATTCTAATAATGAGCAATATTTGCATGAAATTCTTGAGAATGAGCCTTCCAATTTTGCTCTAGATATAAAATAGGTTAAGCAGCCTTCACAAGCATCTTAACCCACTTGGGTGTTGGATGAACTAAGGAAGAATTATATGTACTCTATGGAAAAACAATATTAGGAGCTAAAAAAAAAGAGTCCAACTCAAAATCACTATTCGACTTGTCATGTAAACTTGAAGCACTCTAAATTGATGTGCCTTGCTCAATGTACCCTAAATATAGAAGAGAGGGTGCTATCAATAGTGTTGTCAATGAAGGGGTTAAATCAATAGGTAATATATCTTCACTTAAATATGAAGCTAAAGAATATGCTCTAATGGAAATAGAACCTACCAAAATATCTAAAGGAACAACTAAATCCAGTAAAAGGATCAAAAGAGTCATGTTCCAAAAGGTCAAGTGGTGGACTGGAAGGAGCACCTAGAAGGATCTCATAAAAAAGGCATCTCTCTAAATAAATATGATATGTCATTGAGGTATTTAAATGCCCCATAAAGATGTATCTATGAGTATTTAGTGTCTCATTTCAAATATTTTGGGTATGTAAGCCCATGCTAAAGACCCAAAGACATAGAAATAAGACACAATAGGCTTATCTCCTATCAACATCGCAAGAGGTACCATTTCATGCCCTACCATTGTAACAATCCTATTGATGATGCATGTTACATAAGTGATGGCTTCACCCCAAAATTTGTGCACCATCCCACACTGTGCCACCTCCATGATCACCCTATTCTTTCTTTCATTCATGCCATTATGTTTAGAAGTATAGTGGACAAGACTTTCATATCTAATCCATGATGATATATAAAATTATGAAAGACATAACTTATGCACTTACATCCCCCATCTGTCCTAAGACATTTGATCTTTTTGTCCAACTAATTCTCTATAAGATCCTTGAAGATCTTAAATATCTCAAAGACCTTAGTGTGAATAGTATACAACCACATATATCTAGGGAGATCATCATTAAAAAGAAGGAAGTACCTAATTCTAGAAAGATATGGTGGATCCATATGTATGATCTCATAGGGGTGAGAATCCCATATTGCTTTAACCTTTTGAAAAGTCTCCCTATGATGTTTTCCTAGATGCATCCCTCACATGCACCACTTGAAGGGGATATGTGTAGAAGTTTATGGCATTTTGATGATGGCTTATGTATCTCAAGGATCCATAGTCAAGATTCCTAAGCCTATGCTACCACCTTAGAATCTCATCATTTGCATGTACAATCATAAAAACAAGATCTTTATTCCTAGTACAAGAAACAAAAGAAACATGCCTTTCTACCAACTTACATATTTGGTATGAATCATCACAATAGCTAAAAACAATAGTTTTAAATCTATTTTATATATTCTTAATTACCTAATGATTAGGCCAGAATTCTATTTTTTATTTTTATGATTAATGTAATAAATAGACAAGAGATTAGGACCAACATTAGGAACATGAAATAAGTCATAAAAAGAAGAAGATCCAATGTTGATCTCTCCACATATTATAACCTACAAAAAAATAATCATCTCCAATAACAACACACTCCTATGAATATTATTTGTTGTACCACTATAGGAGATGTTTGTGCTTCATCATGTGTCTAGTTTTCCCTGAATCTACAATCCACTCAGAATAAGTGGATGTTCAATATGTTGGATGAAAAACTATGTGTTTCTATGAGGTCTCTCCATCATATTTTCCCTCACCTCGTGCATAGAAGAGAGCAATATCAACATCCCCTTTTTTGATGCATCCTAAAGCTTCTTAATGCAAATCCAACAAAATTCTACTTTGTGTCCTTCCTTTCAAAACACACATGTTGGATTTTTGAAGATCTTATTAGGATTTTTCTCATTCTCTTTTAGCTTCTTGTTATTTTGAGTTTTTGACAATAACTTCCTTTGGATGGTCTTTGATTGATTACAAAATTATCCTTACACCTCTATCTTCCATCTTGTGATGCAAAAAGCACTTGAATACATCATCAATTTTTGGTGTAGAATAATTGGAAAAATACACTTGAAGCATTGCAATTACAACAACTATCTCATATATCTCCAAAATATTGTTGAAGATAATACTCAACAATTTAATGTTCTTTTTCTTCTCCACAACTTCTTGTCCTTCTCCTATCACCTTGGGTAATCCTCTTGTAGTTTAGAAATCTTCTTGCAATTTCTTGAAATGAATAATATACATATCAATAATATCAAAAGAGTCCATTGTCAAAGTATCAAGATCAACCTCCTACCTACTAATTTATGTGGAATCAATGCAATCACATAATCATTGAAACTTGTTAAGAAACTCATTAGGGTTCGTGGTGCTACCAACATGGGTGTCATAAAAATTTCAACATGAAGGGCTATAACACCATAAGCCTCATTATTCTTATTCTTATATTTTATTTATTTCTTTATAAAATAGCATGGGGTTGTTCATTCATATATTTTAGTAACCCCTTACTCCTAAGCAAAGCTTCAATATTGATTTTTCAAGTAACATAATTTAGACCACTCAACAAGAGCATATGGTGATCGATAGCTTTCCTACTAAAATACAAAATCTTGCATGCAATTATGACCGAAAATAATACCACCAATGTGTGACTTGAAAAAAAGACTCAAAACTCTTCTATATGCAAAAATTATGGCCCTTAAAAGTTGGATATAAAATTCATACAAAATACCTCCAAAACCTTTCAAAAATTGGAACAAATTAATGTCTATAACAAATGAGAGACTTCCTCATGTCATATTAGTGGCTTAGGGGGTATCAACTGTGTGTTGAGTAGACAATGTACTTGTTGGAAATATTGAGCATATTGAGTTGTCATTGATGTCAAAGGTGAAATAGTTGAGAATTATCTTCAAGGTTGAAATATTAAAGTGCAAGACAAATATCATCAAAAGGTACACAAGGCAGAAATATGTTGATGAGAAGTGTGAAATGGTTGTCAAGGCAATATGTATCTCCAAGTTATTTTTCTTAAGATAAATGTTATAATATTTAAATGAAAATTTAAATATTATGAAAAAGGAGGCAAATATTTAAAGACAATGAATTATTTCCAATACACCAAGGTTTCAAGTATTAACATTATAATATTTTAATATTATAATGCAAAGGTTTCAAAAGTTAAAAGAAGCGCAATCAAATTAATTGAGCACCAATGTCAAAGCATGATATGAAAAGCATATTTAAGGGAGTGAAATATTTGATTGGCACTAAGGTGAGGAGGATAGCACTAATCGAAATCATTCGTCGATTGAAATTGTTTGTCGTTCGTAGGAGGGTAGAAGAAAGGAATCTCCACCCAGTTCTAAGCAGATTTGAAGTTGCAGATATTGCAGATGTAGTGAGTGTAAAATCACAAGCTGGGTGGCTAGCCCAGATGGTAGAGGATCCTGTGCTAAGGTGCTTGCAAGGAGGAGGTCACGGGGTCAAAACCCATTGACAATGTTTTGATTGAGTTTTTGGTAAAAGAGAAGGTGCAGAATAGGTCAAAATAAAATTCGTGTCCATTGGTTCTTGTGTGGGCATCCAACACACACGACAGCTGAGCTTGTGCTAGGGTGTGGGTAAGCCGAAGGTGGCAGGTTCGAGTCATAGCAGCAGCACGTTGAGAGGGCACAAAATTTTTTGATTAAATTTTAAGGTATGCAATAGTGTTTGCCCTAGGGAGACATAAGGTATATTTTAATTTAATTGCATTTGATTGAATGGTTATTAGATGGTATAAGGGACATTGTGGCATATTGAATTTTATAAAATTTGGAGGTATAAGGTGTATGTGATTGATTTAAATATTGTAAGTTGTATCTTTGGTTATTGAGTGAAACATTGTGGTGTGTTGAGAATTATTTCTTGTGAAAGTAGGAGTTATAAGGTGTTATTGTGGTTTAATTTTTTATTGTATTTGTGGTATGATGAAAAGGAAGATTTGAGAGGTTTTGATCATTGTTAGAGCTTTATCTTGTGAAGATAAAAGGAGAGTCTTAAAATATTATTTTCAGATCCTATTGTACACATCTTTTGAGGAAGAAATTTAATGTGGATTATTTGAAAGATAGATCTACTAACTAGTTTTGAAGTGGCACTTTGAAAGGGAAATTATTTTGAGACAGGTTTTTGAGGGCACATCTTCATCAAAGCAAGTTAAGAGGTATGGTGATATTATTCCTTCTTTAAGGTGTTTGGTTGAGCAAATATTTTTTAATCATAAGGTGGAGAAATAAAGATTATATATGTGCATTGATTAGTGTTATATTTTTAGAATAAAATTGTGCTTTATTGTTGAATGAGATTGGAAACACTTGTGCTAAGGTTTGAGAACAAATTGTGCATCGTTGATTAGTGAAATTGGAACCACATGTACTAGGATTTGAGAAAAATTTGTGCAACATTGTTGAATGAATTTGTGAAGCATTTGGGCATTGATTTGAGTGACATTGAATGTAAATGGGCAAGTGTTAGAGTCAAATTTTGTGAAGCAAATTTGTGTATTATTATGTTTGATATTTGAGAGCAAATTTGCAAGGAACATAAACCAGTTTTGTGAAGCAAAGATATACTAGCGTGATTTGATTTGAAAGGAATTTTCAAGAAGTAGAGATCTGATTTGATGAATGTGAGACATGCAAAAGCGATAAACTTAATGAATGTAAAGAGAACATATTGAGCATTTGCATTGCATATTATTCTTTATATGTTATGGGAAGAATATGTCTGAATTGCCTAGTTGAAGAAAGAATTTTTGAAAGAAATACAGGCATTGTTTTGAACATCATTTGTGTGCAATATTTGGGATTGGTTGAGCATGTGTTATGAGCATATTTGAGTATGTGTTATGAGAAAATTTGAGTATGTGTTATGAACAATTTTGAACATGAGTTAGAATAGAGTTAAGCAAAGATATTGAGCAGATTTGAGCAAGTCTTGTGAGAAGACTTGAAATAAGTTTGAGGTAGATTTGAGCAAGTCTTGTGAGAAGACTTGAAACAGATTTGAGGTAGATTTGAGCAAGTCTTGTGAGAAGACTTGAAGTAGGTTTAAGGTAGATTTGAGCAAGCCTTATGAGTAGGCTTGGTGCAGATTGAGAATATTTGTGAGCAGGTTTTGTTGCTGATTTGAGCAAGCCTTTTGAAGTCTTGGAGCATATTTGAGAAGTGATTTGAGCATATTTTGAGTAAGCTTTGTGTGAAGGTTTGGAGTAATTTTTGAGTAAATTTTTGATTTATTTTTGGATTTGATCAAAGTAGAGAGGATAGAGTTCTCATTTGGATAGAAATCCATGAACCAGAGCTGAGAGGAGAGGTGTCTCTTATGGATAGAGATCCACGAACCAAAGTTGATGGGATAGAGTTATCGTATGGATAGAGTTCCACAAATCAGAGTTGAGGGGATAGAGTTCTCCTATGGATAAAGGTCCACAAACCAGAGTAGTGGGGAAAAATATCTCTTGTGGATAGAGATCCACAAACCAAAATAGTGGGGATAGAGGTCTCTTGTAGATAGAGGTCCACAAACCAGAGTAGTAGGGACAAAGGTCTCTTACGAATAGAGGTCCACAAACTAGAGCAGTGGGGATAGATGTCTCCTATAGATAGAGGTCCACAAACTAGAACAGTGGGGACAAAGGTCTCCCATGGATATAGGTCCACAAACCAGAGTAGTGGGGATAGAGGTCTCCTATGAATAAAGGTCCACAAAGTTGAGTATAAGGGATTGAGATCTCCTTTAGGTAGAGACCCATAAAATTGTAATAGGTAATTGGTTCCCAAGAGATTTATTGAGAAAATTTATAAGAAATATTTTCTTTGTGGACGTAACCCACATTGGGTGAACCACGTTAAATTTGTGTCTCTCATGTGTGTGATAATTTATGTATTGCCTTGATACTGCTATTGATGATATTGGTTAATACTGCTTTGAAGAATTATTGCAATTGATATTATTGTTGTTATCATCTGGAAAAGAAAAGTAAAAGTTTACCTTATACTTTTCACCCTCCCTCTCACTATAAGCTTGTGTTCTTCAACACTAATAAATTACATGATGTCACTTGTTACAATCAAATATTGCCTCCTATGGTTGATTATGCATGCCACTAGGCAGGATATCTATGAACCAGAATGTGTCACTTGTTGTTCTTTAATTAGCTCTTCAATCTACAAACCATGCTATACCTCTTATCATGTCTTGATTCACTCTAAAATGTATGCTTCACAAAGTATACTATTAACTATGTAAATGACTTATCAAGTTTAATTTGGTATAATCTAATTTGTCAATGCTATATTTATATGCACCAAGTGGCATATGCCCTACCATGTCATCCATCGTATGAACTACCACATCGACCCTCTCTTCACCTACCATGTCATCCTTTACATCATCTGTCATGTTTCATGCCACCTCACTTTCCATGTTAGCTATACAAATTTCCATGTTAGTTATACAAATTGCCATGTGTTACACAACTTCATTTGCCACACTAGTTGTATAGAACACCATGTATCATGCCACATCATATACCACATCAGTTGTATGACCAATCACATGTCATGCCACATCATCCCCCATATTAGCATATGCCACTTGCAAAGGGGTGACATCATCAAGTTCTATTTCAACATATATAACCATGTCATGCTTATGTCACTAGGTTGCATCATGCTTACATCATCATCAACCAAAAGGTAATGAAATTGGGGGGTTCAAACTTAGAATCTCCTCCATGCAAAGCCTTGAAATGGATTGGGTTAGTCAGTATCCCCAAGGTGCCTATTGGGAGATAAGTGGTACAAGCCACTAATAAACTCAATGACAAGAAAAAATACCTCATTTTCACCCTTGTTGCATGTGTGATGCATGCACATGTCTATGCATCTTTTTGATGGATTTTGAAGCCTTAATATTAATATATACTCACAAGATAATTATTCACAGGATCAAATATATGATAGTTTCAATATAATAATATCAATATAATAATGTAAACTGAATAATATGAGCCAACTAATATGTGAATCAAGGTTAATAATATATCAACTAACATTCATTAATAAAAAAATATATATAAATGTAATAGCCTAAATCATACATGTACAAAGCATATAGCAAGAATTACAATATTAGTTGCTCAAGTGTATATAAACTTTATTACTCCTCTTACAAATGTATCATGAAACTCTCATACAATAACAATGCTCACTATGCTTACACTATGTAAGCAATGCTTGCTATGTTGGTGATGTTGGTGATATTGGTGATATCTCTCTATGCCTCTCCATGGAGTAATATATAGCCATTGTAGGATGACTCTTGGGTTACTTGACTCTTCCTTTCCTTATGCCAAGTCTCATGACTCTTGGATTCTCTACTTGACACTTGCATACACATGACTCTATCTTGTATGCACACTTAGACATGACTCTTCACATAACACTTCCTAATCTAAGAACACATGTGCACACTTACATATGAGACACTTGTGCACATTTACACACATTACACTTGCACACTCATTTACATGACACTTGTGCATTTCTTGCACATTATTACATTACATAAAATATTTACTCACACTCTAATCTAGGACACAACCCTAATCTAATATTTACAAGGTTGTACCAAGGAGGTACATTAGCATGTACCAAATAATGTAATATTCTCCAACACTTTTTATGTCATGTCCGTAATGGAATATTCCACTTTTGAAATTCGATACTTTATATTAGGAGGAAAATTACACAAAATTTTAGAGCTTAAAAAATAATACTTGGAGGCAGTTTGGAAAAAGTGTTGAACTGATCCCTCTTGAGATTTCACAAAGAATCCAAAAAACTAACAATTTATTTGTATTTTTCATGGGCCATTTTGCACAACCTTTTATCAAAAATAACCAATTAAGACATTTTTTATGCCTATATAGAAAAAAAGTAGCCAAAACATTTCAATAACTTTGTTAAGTAGCTCTAAGCTCTTTTCCAAGCATAGAATTGCCCATGGCTTCTCTGGCACCAAGGGTTTGTCTAAAATAATTCAATCTCTTCTTTTATTCTTTCATGATGGTCAAGCACTTTCTTTTGTGCTGCTATAAGACATAAAAAGCCAAAACAGAAACGAAAATGGATATTTTGGAAAAATCTATAAAATACAAATGAGGTTTTTAAAAAACCTTGAAAAACTCTATTCTAAAATTAGGGCATCCATTTGGTCAAAAATTAAAAGAAACAAAGGAGGATTGAGTGTCAATGAGAAGAACAAAATGAACTTGTCAATTAAATTCCTTAAAGCAAATTTGTTTAATACAGTGAGATTCTCATTATCAAAGTCCACCTAGGGTTTTTGTGAAAGATCCTTCTTCAAGTCCCATCATCAACTTTATAAAAACATATCTTCTTAGTTTCTCCAACCACAATTTCCCTTGAGAAAAGCAATAGAAGCCAAAATTCCAACAACAAGCAATTGAGGAATCAAGATTCACATCCACTTTGATACCATGTTAGATTTCACACCAATTTCCAGAAACGAATGGAATCGACACATTACCCAATATTACTAAAAAGAAATACACAAAGCAATGCACATAGTATATGGACATGTCCATGGACAACAAATAATCTCACTATGGAAGAATAGAACAACACTCTAACTACAATGAAATGGTTGATATAAAGGGGTATTTATACCTAAATACAATTTACCTATAGGTCAAGGTTAAGAGACCAACCTTATAGACTAAAATAATAAAATATTACAAAAATACATGTTTCAAGGTTTACAAGGGTCCAAAGGGCTTATGTGAACAATACAATGCAAAAGCCATGGCCTAAAAAGAGGTTTAACAACCACATATTCATATAATTTATAATGGTGTTCCTTGGTTTTATAATAGAGATGGCCATTTTATGAAACCTTGGTTTTTAGACTTTGATCTCTTAATAAAAACTCTATTTATTTCTAATATGATTTATATTGTCAAATTTATCTTTACATCTTTAGACATTGTTAACCCTTGAACATATTAGTAAAGTTATTGATTTGTTTTTAGATGATTCAATGGGAAAAAATACAAGACTGTATGTTGTATATGTGTGGAGGTTGATATGAGCAAAGGCCTTTTAACGAGTTTTTCCTTGATCTTAAAGGTTTAATTAGAACCTAGAAAGTGGATTGCGAATATTTTATTTTTAGGTGTAGGCAATCCTTTGAATATGGTCACCTAACTAATTCATGTCCAAGACTAAATATTTAAGTGTACAAGAAGTCAAAAGTTCATACTTCCTCTATTAATAAGGATTTTCAAGTGGTGCAAGGAAAAAGTAGGTAAAAATCTAGACTTGGTGGTAGGGTGCTTTAAAAGATTTTTTTAGGTGTACCTTCTTAAAAAAAGTAATTTTAAAGGTAGCTCAACCACTTATTTCTCTAATCAAATTAGAAAAAATTAAAACAAATCATATCAACTTGTAATGTCAAAAGAACAAGATGCATTTTCAAAAAGGATGCATAAAAATATAACAAAAAGAAAACAAGCTTGTAAAGACCTACTCTGAATATCTCACCCTTCATTTTAGATCATAGCTATAAATTACAAGATGAGTGGGTTTTAAAAAGTTTAAAGGTTATTAAAAATATATTCATAAGAAATAAAATTGTATAAGGGTGGAAAACACGAGAAGGAAATAGTTTGAGAAAGTTTAATTTAAAAAAAATAAAATATTATTTATATAACAGTTATAATTCAAAAAAAAATTTATAATCAATAAAAAATAATATATATATAGGAGAATCGGTAACATCCTTTCAATTTTAATTACTGATCACAGGATCAAATTCATGAGAAAGTTGTCTCCGATCAAAGGTTAAATCCTGGAGCTGTCATTATAACCCTTACCTTGCCTTAGTAAACACGACCCAAAGTGAGGGAGACTCCTATAGCTTGGGGTTGGTACCGCCATGATAAGGTTAGCACACACTCAATGTACCAACACGACCCAAAGTGAGGGAGACTCCTATAGCTTGGGGTTGGTACCGCCGTGATAAGGCTAGCACACACTCAAGTCAAACTATTACCTAACTATTACCTTTGCTCCAAAAAAAAAAAAAACTTACTCCCAAAAACCTAGATCTTTTAATAAACACCCAAAACTTACAATATTTAAAAAATATTATTATATATTTATTTTAAAATTAACTATTCACATGATAAACTTGGTTCTTAGTAAAAATATAACACGTATCAAACAATCATGCTAAACTCTATAAACAAAAATGTTTTGTATTAATACAATACAAACCTTTGTTAGATAGATTTTTTTTAATAAAATAATAATTTTTTTATTTTTTATTTTTATTTTTTTATTATATAAGAGAGTTGGTTATAGTCATTAGTTTTACTAATTAGTCAGTGCGGGTTCAAACCACAGGTATTGCTCCAACAAATCTATCCATCTTGTTCTTATTGACCTAGGGTGACTGGTCACTCAGGATTCGCACTGTCATCGGTCTAGCGCATACTCAAAGCATTCGGAGCAAACTACTACCTTTACATAGGGTTGGCTTCTCCCCAGGGTTTGAACCAACCAAAGTCTCTTCTTGGTAAGTGCCCAACAACACTTCCACTTACCAATTCACTAATCTTTACAAATTATAAAATAATAATTTTTATTTGCTGTAAATTATGCCCGTTAAAGATTTTGGGTTGAAAACTCCTAACAGGAGTCGTCTTTATCATAATGACAGCCAAGAGGTTCGCTCTTAAGACTTGGACCAGGGGCGAGATCATCATTCTTGCACGATATCTAAATAAATGTAACGTGCCCACGAGGAAGATGATGTGTAACCATCATCTTTAGGGTGTGGTATGGAATGAAAGTATTTGTCAATAAGTAGAAAATAGTGACATACCACCAATAAGGTCCAAAAAAACTTAACCAACACTTACTTGGATCTATGTAGGAGAAACTGAAATTGTTTAAAAAAAAAAATCATATTGACGTAACAGGATTGTGAAATGTATGCGGAAAGTGGGCATAACATATTCTAATACATACCTGATTCCCATGATATAAAAAAAGTACAAATATATTCTCTAATGCATGCGAAAAGTTTTTTTTCGGCCAAACGCGATGCGAAAGTTTAGTTGAGGTTAAACACTTTGGAATTATCTGGGATTTAAAAAATGAAGAAGATGAATGTATGCGCTTCAAATTAAATCAACATTAACCGAAGAAGATGGACTTGCCAATCAATTGATTAGTGAAACCTGTTTTTCTTTCATTCTTTGGAGTGGGGACGAAAAAAATATATTGAATTGTGGGAACAAACAAAGTAGCTTTCAGTCAAAGAATAACATTAATTAATTATAGCCATAGTAGTTAATGGAGATGGTGACTACGACCTTTAGGGGACGAATAGCTGTTTGCCGACTGGTACCACCGAGTAAAATGCAGGTCAATATACTTCTTTCAAATTTATGGCGCTTTGAATTTGCAAGCCATGTGTAACCCCTCCGGTCCCAACGGTAGCACGTGTCTATTTTTCTCTAATTACCTAACATGGAGCGATTCTGCAGGAAAGGGTTTCAGGGAATATGTGATCTCCATTTTTTATAAACACAACAGGAATACTGCCTTGGTTCAAGGCTCTCAAAAATCTGTAAAATCTGTATAGGCGGATTTAACAGAGTGACTGGTTTCAAGTGGGAATGTATGGGATAATTATATAGAAATATAGATTTACTTGTTTGGTTGGAACGTGGAACAAAGTTGGAGGGTGCGTAATGTCTAAGGAGGTAGAAAAGATCTCTGAGCAGAGATGTGTGGGTTGCTCAATGAAGGAGATTCAGGCCCTCCTCATCACCACACCTTTCTCCTCGGAAATTGCAGACAAAAGGATGTCGGAGAAGAGAACAAATAACGGCCTAAATCACAGTGCAAGTATAGAATTTGAGATTGCAACTACACATAGTTTAATGAACGAATTCTTCACCAATCATGAATGCATTCCTTCTCTGGTATCTGCTTATCTTAAGTTCAAACAAGTTTATCCTTGTTACGAGGCTACAAAATCAGTAGATGAAATTAGAGAAAGGGAATATAGCCATTTGCGGTCCGAAAATCATGTCTGCATGGACTACTTTGGATTTGGATTACTCTCACATCTTCAGTACCATCATGATGTTTCTTCTTCTTTGTTTAGTCTTTCTTATACTTGTGCAAATCTGCCATCGTATGCCTTATATGGAGCTGTAGAACAAGGCACTATCGAGTTTCAGATCAGAAATAGGATAATCCAGTTTTTGAGGATTCAGGAGAAAGATGATTACGCTCTGGTTTTCACTGCCGGTAGAGGCTGTGCATTTGGGTTGTTAGCAGAATCCTATCCTTTCCATGTCAATAGGAGGTTGCTCACAGTTTATGATTATGAAGACGAGGAGTTGAATTGGATGGTGGAAACTGCAAAGAAAAAAGGAGCCAAAACTATGTCTGCCCTGTTCAAATGGCCTTCCATGAGGATCTGTACAGATGAGCTGAAAAAGGCTATGACGAAGAAAAAAAGGAGTGAAGAGTCCAGTCCTAAAGGGCTGTTTGTGTTTCCTGTGCAGTCAAGAGTCACAGGGGCCAAGTACTCCTATCAATGGATGAGTTATGCTCACAGGAATGGATGGCATGTGGTGTTGGATGCTTCGGCTTTGGGTCCCAAGGACATGGATTCTCTTGGGCTTTCACTATGTCTGCCAGAGTTCATAATCTGCTCATTTTATAAGGTTTATGGTGAAGATCCAACTGGTTTTGGATGTCTTCTTATTAAAAAATCTATCGTCTCCTGCTTGCATACATCTTCGGCCGCAAGGGGAATTGGAATGGTGAAGATAGTGCCCATGTGCAGCATAGGGATTTCATCAGCCCCTTCAAACAACGGTATTCAGGATGGCTTGTGTTCTGAAAGAACAGATGGAATTTTGGGAGGATCGGACACTCCTAATTGCAGATTGAAGAATAAGCAGCTTCCCAATCTGAGAGCATTCTCTGGGTCAATTTCTGCACTCTCCCGAGGAGATCAGGCTCAGAAGAGTGTGATTAATATCTCCCACGGTGGAGGAAATGGTCATAAAACTGCTGCGGAATCCTTCAAAGAAGCTAATTTTGGGAGTTCCTGGTACGATCACAGTGTTAGTCAATTAGATATTCCAAGCAACTCTGCCAATGGTGATGCGGAGTCCCTGAGGAATGGGGCCTCTGTTAGTAAAAATGCAAGAAGGTCCTTGAAAGTGGAAACTATTAAAGAAATTGTAGAGTTGGACGAAAACGAAGAAAAGCCATTCCAAAATTCAGATTTTATGCATAGCAATGGCATAAAGGAAGAAGAGGAAAGCATGCATATGGGACATTTAAGGGGGAACATTAGAAGCAGAAACATAAATCTTAGTGGAACAAGTGCAATGGAAAGGAAACCTCTCGATGGGTCTTCTCTTGGAGATGAGCACAATCGCCTACAAAGCGAGAGATTGAATGGAGATGGGCTCATCACAAGGCCGGAATCTCAACTGTTGTTGAGGGGGCTTGACCATCTTGACTCTGTAGGTCTCAACAGAACCAACAGCAGGCTCAGATATTTGATAAATTGGCTTGTAAATGCTTTGTCGAGACTTTGCCATCCTCATGGCGATAATAGTTGCCATTTGGTAAAAATCCATGGACCTAAGGTTAAGTATAACAGGGCAGCTTCTGTAGCATTCAACCTTTATGATTGGAAAGGTGAATTGGTTGAGCCTCTGCTGGTGCTGAAGCTTGCAGACAGAAGCAAAATCTCATTAGGTTATGGTGTTCTGCAAAACATTTGGTTTCCAGACAAGTATGAAGATAGGGTTACAGTGTTAGAGACCAAAAATGGTGATGGATGTTCAGGTGCAACTGACAATATCAAGCATCAAGCAAGGACACAGGTGATACCAGTTGTGACCGCAACACTGGGCTTTGTAACCAACTTTGAAGATGTTTATAGGTTGTGGGCTTTTGTTGCTAAGTTTTTGGATGCAGATTTTGTAGACAAGGAGAGGTGGAGGTACCGAGGCCTTAATCAGAAAACAATTGAAATTTAATCACTGGTTTGGGTAAAGCGATCCACCTTGTCTCACTAGATGATGACTTATTATTATGGACCTTAAAGGGTTGCTTAGAGATATGTTCCTAGGTCTGGATAGTAACATATTAGAACCATAGAACATCCATAACTTCCTGTTGTAGATAGTCTACATTACAAGAAATAAGGGGGAATATTTATTCCTAAGGAATGTTTTAGTTTCAGCCTAGATAGGCATTCTTGCAATTCTTTAATAAAATTCATTGGAAATTGGGCTTGCCAATCTATCTGTACTATGTAATGAGCTTCTAAATTGTGTATGAGATTGGACTTCCTGAACGGAGATTGTTGTTACTGACTGCTAGTAAAACCCTAATGTCGTTTAACATCTAGAATGCCCTGGGGTTGATTTGGACTGGATTTCAGTGCATGTCTGTGTGGATGTAAAAACCATTTTTTTCTCTGATGGAGTGTAAAACTCTTTGATAAACCATGATCCCCTTTGCCATAAGCATGAAAAAATAACATATCTGAAATTCTCAATGTTTATCCTTCTCTGTTCTTTAATTATATCAATATAGCTTTTAGCTGCAAAATATTCTGAGTTTCTTATAATAGTGATCTCACTGAAGCAGACATGTGAAGGTGGGCTTTGATTTTTAAACTGTTACAGCTATTTCATTTCATGTCGCCGAAGAGTCTCTTTTGGCATGTATGTAGTCCTCTTGCACCAGAATTATGGAATACTTTGAGAACATTATCCAATGGGCTCAACCTTTTTTTCAACCATACCATTTTCATGTTCGCATTGCATCGATGGAACCTGAACATGAAGCTGCCATTTATTGAATTCAAAACCGTTTCTATTATGGAATCTAATAATAATTTATAACAAAAGATTATTTGGAGGAGTGGATATAAGATGGAATTTAAAACCTTTTAAGGCTTGATTTTCAAGCTCCATTTTCGATATCCAATACATTATTCAATGTTTGCATTTTTATTATTTTTTAAATTATTTTAATAATAGTCATTAAAAAATACTGACCAAAAAGTTTCAAACTTACCTGCATTTTACATATTCGGTATATATTTAACTTTGCGTTTAAATTTTTAATAATAAACCAGAAATTTATCCTAAAATTTTTATATATTATAAAATTTGCGCAGGTAAGAATTTCTATGGTTTTTTTCAATGACTTTAAGGAAGGCATCACAGGGTGTTTTCATTTTTCTAAGCTTAGCCTTAGATTTCTTTTTCTTAGATTCACAACTAGATAAATTATTATAGCGTGTAAATGGCTACAATGACCTCTAGTTCATTGTTGACTACAATGCCTTTTATTTTACCTGCAACATCACTCTTAGAATACAAGCTATTCTGAAAACTATGCAGTATCTATTATAAAGCTATCAATAAAATAAAGCCAAAACATGAAATCTTTTCGTATGTAGTCTTTAAGTCAGGTTATTTTCAAATTATTTATGTAGTTTGATTTAAGGATCTATGATAATACCGTTAAGCAACTGATGTTACAATTGAGATGATTTTAAATTAATGTTAATAGGAGGCTATTTAAGTTGGCACCACCCTTTACTTTAGCATCATAGGCTAACGCCATAATATGGTATGACATCATAGCTATAGGCATCCTATCTTTAGGGATGCACCTTAGTACATGTAGGATGCCTAGCTCCTCCAAAAATATCTTCTTGTCATCATCTATGTTTAAGAGAAATGCTTCTATGCTTATAATATCACGAAGTTTATTAGCATAGGGGAAATTCAAGCATAGAGGCTTCCACTTTTTAGAGCTCAAAGTTTAGGTAACCCAATTTTTGGAATTTGGAAATAATATATATTAGTGGTTTTTAGGTTTATTTGAGCCCCTTAGGCACCATCAACATCTCTCGTATACCCTTGGGTGAAATAATTATCTTGAAATAACTATTGCAACCTTTGACTTACCTGCTCTAGGAGTCATAATAAGAAGCACACACCACCACTAACTCGTAACAATTGTGCACTTGAGGCACCATATACTAGGCCAAATAGCTTGTCCAAATCCCTGCAGGAAAGGACTCAATGTCTTTGTTGATGTTTCTTTGATAGTTTTCATCCTTCAAACTATTAGTGCTCCTTGACAACTTGGGATCTACTACTTTTTTGGCTACATTAGCGATAAAATGTAATAGCTATGTCTGCTAAAACTAAGTAGGACTACCTTTCGTAGCATTGGAGCATGTTGTCCAAGAGGACAAATCAACAACTAAACTCTTCCTTTTAG
This sequence comes from Wollemia nobilis, assembly GCA_028583015.1. Classification (NCBI taxonomy): domain Eukaryota; kingdom Viridiplantae; phylum Streptophyta; class Pinopsida; order Araucariales; family Araucariaceae; genus Wollemia; species Wollemia nobilis. The sequence goes on from JAQPPZ010000521.1 coordinate 22,795,550, forward strand.
ATTCTATGGTTGTTTGTGAGTTATGTTGCAACTTTCTCTACCCTTCATACTAGCTTAACAGTCTTCTACCCTTTAGAGCTTGTAGTGGTCTTGACTACTTATGGCATAATGAGGAAGATTGGGGGGTAAAGGCATTAATAAGCTTTGATTCCTTTCAACCATTATAAATTCTTGCATGTGTTGTCCTTTGTTATGGTTGCTGAGGATGACTAAGTCTTTGGGGTTCCATGGTCTGTGTGTTCCTTGTAATTGGCTGATTTTAAAATTTACCTTTGAAATACAATTGTTTTTAATGCTAGTCCACCGCGTGGATGAAGTCTTCAATCTCATCCATTGGTATCCTAATTAGGCAGTCTACATTTATCTTTTCCATGGGTTGCTCTTGACGAGATATGTAAGGCATTAGGTGTCCCCCCTTGAGAGGTTGGTACTGAGAAATCTTGTAGGGAGAGAGGTTAGTGATTTCTGCTAAATGTCACTTATCCTCGAATAGACTGGAGTGCTCTATGATTTGGAGAGCTTTTTTATTCTTGGTCTAGGTGCATGCTTGCTATGAAACACCAAAAATGATTACTCAATATCTAGTTTTCCAATGTTACATTGGTCACATGACTTCAACTAATGGAAATTACACCGTGAGGCTGGCGTGACATTTCTCTATCAAGATCTCATAAAAAATAGATGTGCTTATGGATTTCAATCTATGCAAAATATTTTTGGTACAGGCTAACCTCCCATCACATGTGTGACCCTATCAAGACTTACATTAGTGCCACCTCATGACTTCCCCACAACATGCAAAGATCCCTTATCACTTTTATAATAAAGGTAACCTACTTCAATGATTGTCATGAAGCTCTTCCCTTCCTTAAGGCACTTGGGTGCTCTGCTCTCCTCATAGAATTGGTATAGATGGGACCTATATGATTTTAACAATACCATTGTAATATTCCTATTTGGGCTTCTTGAAAATTATAGTTGCATGTAAAAACCTCACAACTTGTTCAATTATCAAGCATAGTTGAGCAGGTGGTGGGGGGTCACACTCAGTTGTTCTCTTAGAGAACTTGGTTGATGGGATTAATTTTTCCTTTATTTATGGTGCATGACATGATTTGGTTTGGTTGATATTTAACTCAGTTCTTCCTTGGCTACATAAGCTTTGTATCTTATTCAGTTATTCCTAAGTGAGGTGAAAGCTAATGTAATTGAGAAAATTCTAATTAAAACCCGACATGCACAACTCTCTTCATTGTAGCAGGGTATGACTCTATAGGTTGATATTTATTCAAAGCTTTCCTCATCTGCATGTAGCACTACACCTCATTTAGCTATGATCAAAGGAAGTGTGAGCTCATGCATTTGAGGGAATCTCAACCAAATACTATCATGCAAAATCTCTTTTTTTAGCATAAGAAGTTCGTTGATAGAATTTATTTATTTATTTTATGGATATATTTTTAATTAAATCTCATTAATCGAGATCAAAAGTTGCTACCCTTCTAGGGAGGATAGTTCAAATTTATTTTTTCTTTGTGGTTGATTATGATGTAAGGGTCACTCTAGATGGATCCTAATAATCTTTCTTCTTACTTCCCAAAATGCAATATCTTTTTGTTCTTCTAACGAATCCGGTTGACACTTTTTTTTGTTGGCCCTTTGCTATCATTCTCACTAACCATAGTTTTGCACATAATATAGCCTTGGACCTTTATTGGGACTCTAATTTTTTCCATCTTGTTGGTTTTGGCTTTGGATTCGAGAATCTGGTTACCACACTTTTATTCTTGTTCTTGCCCAAACCTTCTCTTGAAAGTTTTATTTTCCTCCTCTTGCACTTTTATCACTTTGAATTTTCTTTGGGACCCCATTATGGACTATGACATTGTGTTTGTTGAACATTTCAACCTTGTGGGTGGACTTGGTCACTTGCTTTCTTTTAGCCAAAATTAGTTGGATCTTGCATGTAGTGAAAATTCAATATAGTTATGGTGGCTCTCGAGGGATGTCTATCCTACTGGTGATGAAGGATCCAAAACACAATAGCCTTATTCCCTAGGCGTGAAGTCACAATGGAGGACTTGATAATGGTGGGGGAGGTTATTAAATATTTTTTATTAACATTAGAACCTCTCCCCATTCACTTTCAAAGGGCAACCTTGTTTGGGTAAGCTGAAGCTTTTCTCAAGCTCCCATTGGTCTTCTAGAGAGATGTGGGTGGCCCTACATATGACTTCTCAAAATTGTATATTAAGTTTAGCTATTTGCTCCATGACTCAAGCCACCTTGTCGATGATGGACGAGTCTGAAAATATCTCAATGTTCCTCTACTACTTTAACTTTTGCCAAAACTCTTGCTCTTGAAGGAGTTTACCATTTAGAGTCTAAGGAAAAGGGAGGCCCATTTGAATTAAAAAGGTGATGCACTCTTTCCATTCCCCTATCATCTAGGCTAGAGCATTAATTTGATCTTTGTATTGAAGTGTGACCTACTCTACCACTAGGATTTTCATGATTGTATGGGTTACTGTGTCTCAATTAGTAACTCCCATATTGTTGATTATTTGAATGTGCTACATATTTTTTGAATGTTTGTGCCTTAGCCAATAGGGGTCGATATTTTTCAAGGTATTATTGATTACCTTGTTAACCTCAATAGATTATCCTAATGAACTCGAGTATTGGGATCAGGTCCTCAACGACTTCAGCGACTCCATTATAGAATACTTATCTTATCTTGAACATTTTCTCTACACTACCCACCTTTTGATCTAGCTCAGAGACTTTTATTTTTTGCTCCAACTCTCTTTTCAATGTTTTTGTCTCCTCTAATTGTGTAATGAGATAAATCATTTGAGACTTTATTGCTTAGACCTCAGCCTAAAAACTCTTTGTAGAAAGAAATATAAGGATTTGATTGTGACTTTTATGGTAAGAAATGCACCCTTTGGAATAGTGGATAGGTCCCCTCCTTGGCACTTTGAAAGGCTTCTATTTGTGTTCTGGGTTCATACTTAAATATCCTAACATTTTTTATACTTGACAACCAATCCGTAATTTTTCCTTTCAGGTTATAATACCAGTAGTCATCTATTTTTTGAGACCCAATTCTTTTAGATTTTATTCTAAGGTGGGGTCACCTTTCTGATTAGTAAAGACACCTCTCTTAGGTATACTAGAGGCTTGTAGAAGTTTTCTTTACTTTTTCCATGTATGTAGGTGGTATCAATCATATCTAAGCTACCTCAACATATCAAGGGAGATCACACTTTAGATTGCATATGTTAGTAATAGGTAGACTGACTTGGCAAATCTGTGTAGATGGATAGTGGTGGCATCTTCAAGGAGAAACTGGTCTCCCCTTGAATTGGAAACATAGGTCTCTAGCAGTAGCCTTTGGAATGCATTGGGGTTTACCTCCATCAATTGTGCTTAAAGTTAGAATTAAGAACTCATCCACAAAAATGTAGTAAGAGGAAGTTTAGTGAAGGACTTTAGTCTAGGAAGGGATAGGTTTTCTTTGGCCATATTTGTCTCTTATATTTATGCCTAAATGCTCATATAACCTAGATTTTGAAATAATACCATATGTGCTAGAAATGAGCAATACCTAAATGTAATAATAGCCTTGAAACATTGTAGCCCTTCATGGATCCAATCAGTTATAATGGCATTGAAATAAAAACTAGCATCCTATCTTTAGGGATGCACCTTAGCATCTATAGGATGCCTAGCTCCTCCAAAAATACCTCCCTATCATTCGTGTCAAAGATAAATGTTTCTATGCTTAGAATATCACAAACATTGTTTGAGAAAGTTTTTTTGAATAGGGTGAATTCAAGCATAGAGGCTTTTACCTTTTAGAGCTCAAATTTAAGGCAACCCAATTTATATGGAACTTGGAAATAATATATATTAGTGGTTTTTGGGTTTACTTTGAGCCCCTTAGGCACCATCAATATCTCTCACACACCCTTGGATGAAATGATTATCTTGAAATGAACATCACACCCTTTGACTTCCCTGCTCTAGGAGTCATAACATGAAGCACACACCACCACAAACTCATAATAATCGTGCACCTGAGGCACCATATACTAGGCTAGATAGCTTATCCAAATCCTTGTAGGAAAGTACATGATGCCTTTGTTTATGCTCCTATGATAGGTGTCATCCTATTGGGTCGCATAATCCCAACTTATATTATACCCCTAATTTTTCAAGGAATATCAATATCTGAGTCTAGGTAATTTTAGGAAGTCTTGGTTGCTTTAATATAATTATGGGGTTGTCAGGTTCGAAGTCTTTTGTTAATAAATTACAATTAGAACTTCAGTCTTAAAGAGTCATTAAAAAGTCCATGTTACAATCCTTGTCCTCGTGGTTTCAAAGAAAAATTATCAAGATTTATAATCCCCTATCATCTCCCCATTCCATTTTTCATCTCATTCATGAAGTCCATTCCATATAATTCAATATACCCTTGTCATTTCATTTAATTTACCATCTTTATTCATTCACATCACCCATGTAAGCTTAGGTCATAAATTTCCCCCTTCAATATTTACATATCACATTATTTTATATAATACTTTTCACAAGATATCATTAAGTCTTCATGCCATCATCTTAGTATTCCTTAGGTTTCATATCATTTTTTATCCACATCCACACCTTCGTAAATTTTAAGGTATTTACCATGGTCCTAAAGTTTTCCCTCGAAAGTCCATAAAATCTAAGTTCTCAACCTTTTTCTCTTCATTATTGATCAAAATCATCTATAGTTGATCCATCGATGACAGATCCAAGCTATTGGTGACCATGCTAACAAAGAAAGACAACCACTTCCCTTTGTCACTAATTTTGATTCCCCATCACTAGTCCATCGACGATCCTTCAAATCAATCAGTGACTATGCTAGTCAATGTAGGCAGTAAATCCACCTCCTAGAAGAAGTGAAACATTAGATTTGCACAATTTTGCTAATTGTCAATTTTGTTAGGTGTACGATTTGTCAAAACGTACATGTGAGGTTTTGTCTAATTGTACATAGGAGAGTTAGAAAACGTACAATTGGGTGTAATTGTACAAAGTTATAAAATGTGCAATTAGAAATTAAAGTTAAATTAGGTAAAATGTGCATTTAAGATGAATTTGATAATAATCAAATTAGACTTAAGAAAACATTAATTCAAGTTGATTGTTACGGGGATGATAGTTGTAAATGGTGGTTGTCTCAGGAACCGCTTTGGAATAGCCTAAGCAAGCATTATAAGGACCCCCCATTCAATTATGATGGTTGCTAATAGTTATTCATTGTTGATTCATTATGTTGGTTCACGTTGGGGGAAGAGATGTTTTTCGCAGGATTGCCCAAACTTTCGAACTTGTTTGGTCATATTTAACTCATCCAGACTTGGATTGAGCTAAAATTCTAAGGGTAGATGTCTGACAAAACCTAGAACATATCCACTAATTTTTTTATTATTTGGAGCAACACAGATTCTAGCACATCCCTATATATGAAAAATATTTTTAGCAAGTGACTATACGAGGGTTTCATCGGGGTTGAGTGCAAGCAGCTCCAGAGGTTTTTTTTTTTGGGGTCTTCGGGCCCCAGTGGCCAAAATATTTGTGGTTTTTGCTCATATTTTAGTAGGATATGTTGTAGGGTACCCAATATGGGTTAGAAATTTATCTTTCAACAGATCATACGGTGAATTTGATTGATAATGGCTTCCAATTTGCTGCACAAAACAAAAGTGAAAATCATACATTTCCTCGGTGTCTAGGGCATGGATTAAAGAGATCACAAAACAAGTTTCAAGCAACTGATCAAAAAATGGTTTAGATCTCAAGAGAATCTGGTGCTAAGGTGCACCTCCAAAATAAATCCACAATGGAAAACCCTTTCAAGGGCAAGGATTCCCAAGACTCGGCCCCAATAATGAATTTTAGGGATGTCCTCTATGGTGGATAGCCTCAACCTAATTCTAACATTAATATTAGGGATTCCCATAAACCTCTAAGAATACCTAATATTTATCAGAGGAAAACTAATTCAGGATGTCTTAGATCAGCTGATGGAACTCCTATTGTTAAGCTTGATATGGGTGACATTCAAACTAGCATTGAAGATATGGAAAAAAGAGGACTAATTTATCATTTCTTGGGTTTTCATCCAAGCCTATCTACTTTCAAAGTCTGAGCTGCAAAAATCTAGAAAATTAAAGGTGAGTTACAAATATATATTTATCCAAATGGTTATTTTCTTGTTTTATTTGCTAATAATGAAGATAGAGAGAAAACATTTCAAGGGGGTCCCTGGTTCTTTGGAAGGGCAGGGCTTTTTATGAAAACCTAGCATACTAAATTTAAATCCAAAGAAGAAATGCCTTCTACAGGTCCAGTGTGGGTTAGACTCTTTGGCCTCCCAATTGAATTATGGAATTTGGTTATTTTTTCTTCAATTGAAAACTCTTTGGGAACTTTTATGATGACTGATGATTATACTAAAAAATTTGAACATATTATTTATGCTTGAATTTGTGTTTTAATGGATTTTGACAAACCCCTACCTAAAATGATCACTTTACAATTTATGGAGGACACTTGGGAGCAAGTATTGGACTATGAGAACATTCCTTTTCATTGTAGAATTTGCCATGAATATGGTCATTTGACTAGTCTTTGACCAAATAAAATTCTAAATCAAAAGAAAGAAGATATAAATTCAATAGATTTCCAAATGGCCAAGAAGAAGAACACTAAGAAATAACTAGTTATGAAGGATCAATCAAAGTTATCAACTAATATGTTTGAAATTCTTTCCACAAATTATGCCCTAGGTGAGGAAGAGGAAATAATGGAAACATAAATCTTAGAAATACAATTTAGAGATGAAAGGAATAACTCAGATACAAACCAAAAAATAAAAAATTTTCAACAAAAAAATAAAGAAAATATACACAAGAAAAATAATCTTTTAAATGGTGAGACTTCAAATAATACAGGTCCCAAGATAGACTTTGTTGAACCTTCCTGTAATAGTTTGAATTTATACATGCATTCTTCAAGATTAGAAGACATCCAGGATTCAATTGGAGTAAGCCAAGAAACTTGAAAAAAAATATAAGATGGATTCTAATCAAAAGGTAGGTTGCAAGACCAATCAACAATATATGGTAAAAGAAGGTGAAAAGCTTGTAGATGAAGGTACCTTACCAACTATTTTAGCCCTGGAATTAATGAAGATCATCACTTGGAATATTAGAGGACTCAAAGGGAGTCTTTCAAAACAAAATGAAATTAGAAAAATGATTCAGATAAACCATCCTCATATTGTTTTCCTTTAAGAAATGAAGATGTCAATAGAGGAAATGGATTCAATTGCTAGTAAAATCTGGCCAGTTGGAAAAGTTGTTTCCCTCAGTTCCTAGGGGGATTTTGGTGGCATTGCTTACCTTTGGGATCCAAAAGAGGTACTTATTCACCATATGGTTGGCAACTGGGGTCTTTTAGCTATTGCTATTCAAAGTAAACATTCCAACCAAATTATGCTTTGCATAATTGTTTATGCTCCTACTTTTTTGGAGGAAAAGAGAAGACAGTGGAAGGATATAACTTATATTATCTCTCATTTTATTTAAGCTTGGATCTTGATAGGAGGAGATTTCAATACCTTTATCTCTCTAGATGAGAAAATGAGAGGAAATAGTAATTTAAACATGAGCACTGATGTCATGAACAAATATATTACAAATCTTCATCTTGTGGACATCCAACCAGATAATGGCCTTATGACTTGGTCTAACAGAAGGCAAAGCTTAGCTTGTATCATGGAGAGATTGGATAGATTCCTGCTCTCTGATCATTTCTTAATCCATGGTCCAATTCCTAAAGTAAATACTCTTAACAATGCTAGTTCTAATCACTGCCTAGTTATGGTGGAAATTTGGAAAACCAATGTGAGATTCTCTCCTTTTCATTTTTAGTTAATGTGGCTTAGAGACAATTTCTTTAGATCTCGAGTGCAACTAAGATGTATTGTTTTGCCAAAAGGTTGCAATATATTAAATCCAAAATAAAGACTTGGAACTGGAAGGAGTTTGGGGATGTTTAACAAAAAAACATGAAGTCATTGCTCAAATTGAAAATTTGAATAAGAAAATCTATTTAGATGGCCTCATAGAGAGTAGAAGTACAGATGAAATTAGACTCACAACTCCGTTAGAGGAATGGGAAAAAGAGAACTCTTATGGAAGTAAAAATCTAGAACTCAATAAATCAAAGAAGGAGATCGAAACACAAATTTTTTCCACAAATATCTTCTTGCTCGAATATCTCACAACTTTATTTCTTCCCTAAATTCAGATTTTGGATAGGTCTACACTTGGGATGGCATGAACTCTATTGTTGTGAATTACTTTTCCAATATTTTTGTTGCTAGTCCTCTTGAATCGGCTTCTCAACAAAATGTTCTTCAAGCAATCCCTTCTCTTATCACTTCTGAGGAGAACTCTATTTTGACTTCTCTTATTACTATTAACGAGCTTCAACAATTGGTTTTTAAAATGCAAAAAGATAAAGCCCCAAGTACTATTGGTTTTTCCATTGAGTTCTACCAAGAGTTCTAGGATATCGTTCATGCTAATTTATTACAGGTGGTGGAAGAAGCCAGGAAATCCAAAGATATTTTGAAGGTTATCAATAAAACTTATATAACTCTTGTCCCAAAAGCTCAAGAGGCTTATCATATCTCAACTTTTAGACCTATTTATTAATGTTATGTTCTTCTCCAAATCATTACTAAGATCATGGCGGAAAGGTTGAAGCCTCTTTTGCATAAGATTATTTCCCCTAAACAAGGAGGTTATGTGGAAGGGAATCAAATAGTGGATGAGATAGTTCTTGCTCAGGAAGCCATCCATTCCATGGAAATACAAAAATCTCCTTCTATGTTCATTTGTTTAGACTTATCCAAAGCTTATGATAGAGTGGATTGGAACTTCCTTATCAAAGTTTTGAGGCAATTTGGTTTCTATCAAGATTGGATGGACTCGATTATGGGTTGTATCTCTTAAGTATCCTACTTAGTTCTTATCAATGGTAGACCTTCATATCTGTTCCCAACTTCTAGAGGTATTAGGCAAGGTGACCCCCTCTCCCCTTCCCCTTATTTATTCATTATTCTTATTGAATGCTTGGGTAGGACTATAACCAAAAATAGATACAAGAAAATTCTTGAGGGAGTTACCATTGCTCATGGAGCTAGGCCTATCTCTCATCTTCAATTTTTGATGACTCTATTCTATTAGGTAAATCTAGATTTAAAGAAGCTTCTAAAATTAAGCAAATCATTAGCTATTTTTCTAAGGCTACCGAGCAATTGATCAATAAAGACAAGTCTAAAGTTATTTTCTTTCACTGCTCTACCAGACAGGAATCCTTGGACTTGGATAAATTAAGATATAAGAAGACCTCCATTTCGATCACTTATTTAGGTATCCCTATCAATACTCAAAGATAGAAAAATAAATATTGGAATTGGTTGTTGGACAAAGTTAAGAAGAAAATTAGAAAGTGGACCAATAGGTGGCTTTATTTTGGGGGTAGAATTACCTTGGTAAAGTCTATCCTTAGAGCTATACCTATTTATGTTTCTACTGTGTTGAATATCCCAAAGGTTATTCTTCAAGAATTGGATCAAATTAATCATTGGTTCCTTTGGAGTGGTACTAAGGAGAAAATAAAATGGGCCTTGGTGAAATGGGACACTTTGTCTTCCTAAGAATGAAGGGGGGTTAGGATTCTGATCTTCTATTAATAACGATAAATATTTAGCTGCTAAATTGTATTGGAGGATTTGACATAACCCCAATGCCCTTTGGGCCAATAATATATGTGCTACATATGCTGAGAATAAAAGTCATGAAGACCTTGTTCGCTATCAATTGCCTACCAAAGGTTCTCTCATTTTAGAGGTTCTTAAGACTAGTGAGGATTTCATTAAGAAAAAACTATTTTGGATCATTCATAATGGTCAGTAGGCAAATTTTTGGACAAATTCTTGGGATGGTTACCAACCTTTGATAACTCGGTTTCCTTATTGGAGGCCTTGGATGGAGGAGCTTCACTGAGCTAATTGGATAAAGGTGGCTAATTACTATCGATACCATACTGGTAATTCAAATATTGGTAGATATTGGATCCCTATTAAGGACTGACCTATTCAAATTCCATAAATTTAAATATAAGACATCCAATGCATCATGCATATGAGATCTCTCTCTTGGTCCCATTATAAAAATTATTTTGGATAGAAAAACACTACTAAGGGCGAGTATTTAGTTTCTCAAGTTTATTTGGTCTTATGCCATAATAATCCCAACCAACTTTATGCCAATTTTTCTCAGTTGTGAGCTCAAAATCTCTAGCCTAAGGTGAGGTTTTTTATTTGGCTTTTATTGCATCGTAGCATGTGAACTGGTGAGAAACTTATGAAACATGGTTTTCATGGACCTTTTAGATGCTAAATGTGTGGAAAGAATGTGGAAAATTTTAGCCATATTTTTATTGAGTGTACATTAGCCTTTGATCTATAGAGGATAATGTCCATCTTACTTGGGTTACAGTGGTCCAATTTTTCTACTTTTGAACAACTTTGGAGGGATTGGCCTAAACAGGAGGGTGTTGATCATTTCATTAGGTAGTTAGTTTGGATGGGTTCTATCATTCTACCTTGGAATATCTAGAATGAAAGGAACAACCATATTTTCAATCAAGAAATAAAGGATATTCACTATATCTAGAAAAAGACCATTGCCAACTTAGTTGAATCAGTCCAATAGCTCCTTAATCACCCCCAAAACTACCATAAAATGGGATCAAGTGATGCAAATATTGAAGATTAAATCTTCTAAGGGCAACCAAATTAAAGGGAATGTGAGTAATTGCAAGATGGAAAGAACAAGGAATTGGTAGCCTCCTCCTAAGGATTATGGAAAAGTCAATACCGATGGAGACTCTAGGGGGAACCCTAGAAGGACTAGTGTATGAGGAATTGGTAGACTTTTAGATGCCTCCGTGGTTTTCACTTTTGCTAAGAATTTGGGTATCCTTTCCAATAACCTTGTTGAGGGGTATGGTATCCTCAAAGGCCTTCAAGAGGTTGCTAAGGTTGGATGGAAAATTTTTTTGGTTGAATTTGACTCCCAACTCATGATTAATCTTCTGATGACTCCTAAGAATCATAAGGTTGATTGGAGAATAAAAAGAATTGTTGAGAAGATTCAATTAATCCATATGGGCTTTTTGAAAGTGGATTACAATCATATGGTCAAAGAACAGAACATGAGTGTTGATGCTTTAGCTAATTGGGCATTGGAAAAAGGTGATATTACTTGCTACGACCACCCTCCCAGATGGTGGGCTTCACAAATAAGGGAAACTTTGGCTTTTATCCTTTCTTTGGATGGCTCCAATACTAGAGGTGCCTAGTTTCTTTTTGCTTTTTTTTTGCTTCTCTTTGGTTCGGTAAGGGTATTTTAGTTCCCTAGCTTAGACATATCTTTCCTATGTTTCCTTTGTTGAATATTTGCCTTAATAGTCTTTTGTCCTAGAAAGGTCATAGTTGTGTTTTGTTTTTTTTTAGTTTTTCGAGGGGTGTGTGTGTGTGTTTTTCTATTGTTTTGTTTTCGAGGGGTGTGTGTGTGTGTTTTTCTATTGTTTTGTTTTAGTTGTTTTTTTGCATTTTTGTTATTTTTTTATGTTTTTGTTGTTTTTCATGTATTTATTTTTTGGGTTTTGTGTTTTTTGTTTTTTTAAGTGTTTGTGTGTTGTTTTGTTGTTTTTATGGTTTTCTTATGTGTTTTGTGTTTTGTTGTTATTTATTTATTTTATTTTATTTTTATTTATTAATTTTTTTTTTTTTAAAAGCGAAAAACGCCTTGCGGGGCCGCCTTGGTCTGAGAGACCACGAAGAGGGGGTTCTACACTGTCAAAGTCACTCGGGAGTCGCACCCGACCCCTGCCCGCACCAACATTATCAATTGGATTTTGGATACCCAATTCAAATTTTTGGTAGGGTGGAGATTTGAACCTGGGACCTGCCTTGAAGGATTTCCCTCTCCTCTCCAACTCACCTACAACACCTAGGTATTTATTAATTAATTAATTTGTTTGTTTGTTTATTTATTTTTTGTTAAGTTTTTTATTGTTTTTATGCTCTTATGTTGTTTTTGTTTGTTTTGTGGTTTTTTTCATTTGTTTGTTTGTTTGATTGTATTTGTTTTTTGATGTGTTTTTTATGTTTTGTGTTTGTTTGTTATTATTTTTGTTGTTTTAGGTATGCTTGTTGAGTGTGTTAAAGGGGGTAGGCCAGGTGCAAGCCCTGGGCATTTTTGGTGGAATAGATACCTTTGCCTCCTTGAGACTTACCCAAAAGTGGTATCCCATTTGGGGTATTTTCCACAAACAAAAAAAATGTTGGTTCACGTTGGTATAGAGATTGTTCATTGATTGTTCATGGTAATTGCACATATCCAACCATAATAATGAAACAATATTATAGTTGTGAGTTATTGTGAATTCCTTTGTACATTTGAATGGTGATTCTTGTTTATGCATTTTGTGCAAGTATGACCAGAGTGGTGTGGAATATGGACATTGTGGCAATGGAATAGTGTTAATTAATAACTCATAACCCTGGAGAATGTTGAGGAATTGATTATGGATATTATTATTACTGTACAAAGATGTCATTTTATAGTTGTACGATTTCTAGAAATATTGGTATTGATAATAATTCATTGACACTGAATTAGGGTTTGCATGTTAGAGGAAGAGTTAGCAATTGCAATAGGAAAACATCCCAAAACTTGTTCTAAAGGAAGTTGTGATGCAAGTTGGAAAATTTGTGACTGGAAAGTTTAGTAAGGGTTTGGTAAAATCATACATCCTATGTACCAAATCGTACAAAAAATTGTTTGTCCAATTAAGAATGAAATTGCATGGTTTAAACTTGCCATTTATGAAATTTGGTGTTTTGGGGAAATCGATTACAAAATTGATTGATTTGAGAAAGACCACATCTAGAGGATTGACTAAGTGGTATATCATTTTTAGTGTTGTACGGTTTTGATCATACAACTATACAATTTGTAGTCCGTACAATATGTTTTGGGAAGTTTGCAAATTGTACAAGGCAAATTGTACACCTTGTATGATTTGGGTAAAAGTTATTACAAAAAACTGGGAATCATATCTAATTCCTCTAGATCACCTCCTCTTCCAAGAATATTGCACCTTGTGCTACAGTCAAGGCCATATAAGTCTCCCCAAAATATTCATTGTAGAACCTCAATCGCCCATGCATTAGCGACTACGCCAATGGATCAACGACCGAACCAAGTCCATCTACAAAATATTCTAATTGTGACTCAAGGGTATAAATCCCATTCAAAATGAGTTTCCCCTCTCAAGTATTTCCTAAGGTCTCAAAGGGTCATAAAATAAAAGTTCATCATTATTTCCTCAAACCCTATCCCAACTAAGTTATAAGTTGTTGCCACGTCACTCCCATGCCACCTAAGTCTTCGTCATGATCCTGTAATAACTTTTATCATTAAAATTTCATAAGGCTAAGGTGATATGATGCTGATGCTAAACCCCCATCACAAATTAATCAGCTATAACCCAATAAATAAGAGATTAGGCATGACCCTCCATTTGAGTCCTAAGTGCTAAAGTTATAGGTATTGGAGATTAATATTCATGGTCAAAGCCCTCTCATAACGTATGCCAAGTTCCACTAGAACTTGTAATGTGATAAGTTTTACCATCATGGTCCTCCTAATCCTAAGTATTTCACAAGTCTAAAAAATATCTTTCAAGGCACCAAAATTCATTGATGATATGAATCCTCCTTCGCTCATATATCAATGATCTCAGTAGCTCATTAGTGATTGAGTCTCATCAAGTCCTATGAAGTCATAAAGCCTTTAAGTTTCAACATGCACCCAAGGTCTCTTCATCGCTCATCCAAAGTCCTTATCATTGATTAATCAGCGATGGTGAAATACTATTAGTGATGGTTGAAATTAATCAGTGATAAAAGCACTTTACCATCCACATGAGTCCTAAAGAATTTCTAAGTCTTCTTTAGGGTTTCTTAATACATAAAGTCATATTTCACCAAGGTTACCCATGATTTAATTTAATCTAGATCTCATCGTAGATGAATGATCCCCAACACTAATAAATCAACGACCACATCAACCACGCAGTGATAGCACAAGTTATGACTTTGTTATCCTTTCATCGTTGATAACAAGATCTCATTACCGATTCATCAATGATAGTACTGGTGCATCAATGATAAGCCTCTCCAAATATTGATGTGATGATTAGTGGTATATTTATTTAGGATTAATGAGCAAAATACTAAATGATAGTCTAAGGCATATGCAAATTTCTTAAGTTTTGACAAAATCAAAAGAATGCTACTCTAGGAGAGTGCTATTGGATGTGGAACCAGTAAACATATGACATGGTGAAGAGTGGGTCTACCAGGTTAATTACAGTATTGATTGCATATAACACAACCATCAAGTAGCAACCCAACTCATAAGGATGTATTTCAGGAGCTGAAAGTGGATAACCAAATCTCAAAGTAGAACATCTCAATCTCAATAGACTGCACAACACACTAGAAAATGAAATCATGGCATCCTCTAGCTTGCCTCAATCGCTTGACATCCTAAGCATGGGAAAAGTACTACAAATCCAAGGCCATTTTAGGTGCAGTGAATATAGGCTTTGATTTCAAGAGCTTATAAGGCTTAGGATGTGGCAAAGGAGAAAGTCTCGAATCACATGGAAAAAATTGATAAGCAAAATAAAATATCATAGATCGTACAAGATAAGGATAACAACTATGAATGCTAGTCTGAAGCAAGCAAAATATCTTCAAAATCCAAAGGTATAGTTTTACAATCATTAGCCAATGCAATATCCTACTCCAGTCTGGTCTAATATAAAGAAAGATATCCTTCTAGGACTAGGAAAGAGCTTCAACATCTAAGATGAACCAGAGAATGCAAACAAAGAACTATAAAAGGAAGGATAAGTAGCCCAAGGGATACCTATTAACTAATGTTATAAAATGCAAGAGGTATAGAATAAATGAGTAATTTGTTAAACCTTGGAAGTTTGTCTGCTTTGGAAGTAGCCCTATGCCTTGGTGGAATATAGTTATAAAAAAGTCACCCCGATGAAATATAGTTATAGAGATATTTTTTTATCAAGGGTTCACTTATTTTGTGCGCCTCCAATTCTCTTCTTTGGTTTCCTGCTCATCCCATCCTTGGTACCCTAGTACCATTACTGCTCACCCACCTATAAATAAACCACATATTCTATGTTTCTTGGTATCCCCCTTTGTTTTTTGTGTACCTTCAACTCTACAATGTCCTCCCACCATCATTTCATGTGTATTATGAGGTTGTATTATTATACCACATCCACCCCATTTTTGGACAAGTCTTGTTGATTTCTTGTATATCTTAGGAATGGTCCCTACCCCTCTTCCGAGTGCATTAGTGAGATTTTTATCTCACTTAAAGAAGTGCTCACATAGAAAGAGACCACCTGATTTTTGTATATTTTGGGTAAGAGATCTAAGAATTTGAATAAAATAAACATAAGAGGATAAAGTAAAGTAAGCACTTGGCCCACCATAGAAAAATACAAAAAGTTGAGCCAATCGCAAAACCAAAGTAGTAATAGAATATTTTTGAGAAAAGGTAGAACTAGAGAAGCTGAAGCGTTGAACTTGCTTGACACATGACATCATTTCGAGACAGATGGTAGCACTTTAGAAATTTCAACAACATGTGATCGATAAATCTTTGTTGTAACACATTCTAGGAATGTAGGGTCGAGAGAACTACAAGTGGGCATTTTTGCATCACATATTTGTAATAAAATTATAGAATTTAGATAATAAAAGAGACCTTTGAATCCAAAATTCATCATCAAGCATCATAGTAGCAAATTCTACAAGAGGTATTTTTAGTGCTTTGTCTGGGTCGACTATATCTTCCTTTGTTGTCTTCGTTTTCCATTTCTCAATTCTTCTCACCTTTGTGTAGGGATTACCAAGAGTCAAGTTAGTCTACCTAAGATCATTTCTAGGAGTTGCTTCAAGGAGTTGGAGTCTTCATGTCACTACATTTAGGATAGTAGATCAGAATTCCCTTGTTACGTTATTCAAACAAGGCAAATATTGTATTGTGTTCTCTAAGAGACCTAAGCACATTGTTGGGCTCTAACATTGTAATCATTTGACATTGAACATAATATAAATTTTGGCTTCTGCTCTTTGGCATATTCTGTATCACTGTGTGTATGTTGTTTATTTGTGCATTGCATTATTTGAATTCACAAGTAACACTTTCTCTCATTGATTTAATACCTATATTGATTACGTTATTCGAATGAATATGGGTATGTTAGTTATTTATTTCTATCTCTATCTATTTCATAAAATTGGTTAAACTTTGCTATAGTCACCCAATAGACAAGGCACCGATCTACATTCTTGAAATTAAGGCTGAAAGTGCTACATTAGCTTGGTCATAATCCAAACCCATAACAAAACCCACCTGATCTAGTTGAGCCAAAAGGATAGAACATCCATTGTTAATTAGGCTCTTATTGGGGTGTCCAGACCTAACCTGGTATTTCATGAATTTGTATTAAAATCTCTTTACAGGTCAAAGCGACAAGTCCACCAGAGCTTGCATTTCTCGTTGTGAATCTAAAAATTTGGGTAGCATGACAGATATCTTAAGGATGCCTGAATTTTCCACAACAGATTTTTGGCACCATTGCCAAGGATGAACTCTTGTGTTTTTTATCTCCTCACAACATTGTAAACCTCTTAGTGGCAATCATCAGACCATTGAATACCTATCAAATTATCGCTATCAGATCTCTAAGCCTTAACTGTATGAATTTATTGATGTGGGTATTTTTCTATGCTCATTCATAAGTATCTCTAAGATTCTATGAAAAATATAAAGAGTGTTAAAGCTAAGTAATATTAGCCAAAGAGATATTTTTTTACACTATGTTGTTGGTGACTTTGAACTAAAAAAACCCAAAGAATATTCAAGAATCTAATCTGGATCATACTCTTTCAAGAATTTGAGAACCTAGAGGTATTTAACCAAAATTGAAAAAATCCAGTTCTTAAAAATCAATTTTATAGGACTAAATCATATCATAGCAGTAACATATTTTTGTTAACAAGCAATGTTCCTTTAGATAGTAATTCTAACATCTTAGATCATTCTAGTAAGAATATTTTGACTGCTAATATGACTGCAAGAGTACCTACCATCACCACCCCTGTGACCATCATGGCTAATCCTCCCCCTTAGAATAATCAGAATAACCAAAACCTTTAGACCTAGAGAACTAATAGGTACATGCCTTTTCAACTACCCCTAGATCTCCATGACCTTCCTAGTAAAGCCCATAAATACTTGCCTAAATTCCAAGGTAATAATGTTGTGACTGGAGAAGAACATATCAAGAGCTTTCTTGTATGCCTTAGATAGCCTTGAGGTTGAAGAAGAAGACATAGTCCTCAGGCTATTTCTTTAGACTTTAGAAAAGGATGCCAGATATTGGTTCAATAGTCTCCCAGAAAATCACATCTCTAATTTCCAATTCATGGAGGAAGTGTTTATGAAGAAATACGAAGAAAGGAAAAATGAACAATCATTGTTGATTGAATTGGCAACCATGAAGAAGAAAGAGAATGAATCTATAGAAGACTTTAATAGATGATTCTTCAAAATAAGAAATAAGATCCCCACCACCTTGAGACCCAATGATAACCAATCCATCTACTTCTACAAAAATGCATTCCCTAGTGAATTCAATTATGAGTTAAGATAATAGAGGGTTGCTACGATCGATGAATGCATGGAAAAATCTATAGAAATTGAAAGAGACATG
The DNA here is from genome assembly GCA_028583015.1 of Wollemia nobilis. Classification (NCBI taxonomy): domain Eukaryota; kingdom Viridiplantae; phylum Streptophyta; class Pinopsida; order Araucariales; family Araucariaceae; genus Wollemia; species Wollemia nobilis. The sequence continues at coordinate 22,813,577 of JAQPPZ010000521.1, forward strand.
ATAGATAGTGGGAAAATGAAATCACACTCATTTGATCAAAGCCAAATCCATATAGATAAAAAAACCTAAAAAGGCTGGTTTCTCATTTTTGAAGAAAACTGAATCAGACCCCATAGAGAAATTGTCTAATCAGTTAACTAAAATGTTCAATACAATGAACAATAGATTATCCTGAATTAAGAGATAAAAGGAAGAAAATATTGAGTCATCTCAGTCATAAAATGATAATAGGCCTCAATTCAAGAGTAACTTTAACAGGAATTGGAGCAGAAACAACACTCATGAAGGAGGAAGAAACAAAAACAATAATGGTTGGAGGAAGAAAGAATGAAAAAAAGACATATACACTGTACCTAACCCAATGAATTCGACTAACCTAGTCTCTGACTTCTATTTTTATTGCCCTACCTGTGATGCTCACCATAACTCAACAGACTATGGTATATACCTCAACATGCATTCTGGTGTTAATTTGGAATAATATTTTGATGAAGAAATATGAGTTAATGTATGTTAGACTAAATATGATGAAGCCAGGGATATTCGGTTTGAAAAAGACATGAGTGAATTGTCTACTTCATAAGGACAACCTAGAGCCTTAGTCTTATAAAACATAGAAATCCTAAAAAGACCACAGGATAATAGGTTTGAGAGAATGAAACAAGGTAAATTAGCACCAACAATAGAAGAAATAGAAACACTGGAAAGAGTCCATGCAGTAAATCCTAAGAAATAGAATAGTCCTAGATGGAACTAATGATAAGGTCAATACAGAAAGTAAAAACTAAAAGGTAATAAGAAAACAAGCTAGTGATAATCAACCTTTGGTTCCTGAGAAAGAAATAGAAGATAATTTTCAAATAGTCAGATTCTAGTAATAATATGGAAAATAAGAAAATTGAATTTGATGTCGGACAAGAACTGGCAAAACAAAAAATAAATATCACCTTTGGAGAACTAATGACTATTCCAAAATATAGAGATCAAGTATGTAGAGCTTTTGGTCTGATAGAACCAGCAGGAAATCAGGTCTATAATGTTTCAACAACAAATCATCCAAAGCCTATCCCAAGAAGTCCATCTTCAGTAAGACCTTTCTATATATCCCTTAGGTATACATCATATCTAGGAGACCAATATGTAATCCATAACTACATGTTGGATAGTGGGGCATCCCATAATATTATGCCAAAACAAGTGGTAGATCAACTAGGTCTCATATGTACCAGAGATTCCCCACCCATATCAGTAATGGATAATAGGCAAGTACCCTGTGTTGGGGTGATAACTGGTCTACTTGTTTTCTTAGATCAATATCCTAAAAATGGGATAGTCATGGATGTGGTAGTCATAGATGTAGACCCATTATTTTCTTTACTATTATGCAGACATTGGGAAGAACAATTAGGAGGTTCCATCCAACTAGATTGGTCATATGCCACCATTCCTTTAACTACCAAACAACAAGTTATGCTAAGAAGAGAGCCCTTCAACAAGCACTCAATAGAATTGAAAAAAATATGATAATACAACAATAAACTTGATTAATTCTATTGAAGAAAAAGAAATGGGTGTTTACTCGATATGGCATACCCCATTTTTAGCTAATATCCCTGAAGTCATAGATATGGATCCACAAATAGCATAAGAGATAGATGTTGAATCCACTAGAGTGCTAACATCTGAAATGTGGACCATGACTTTTGATGGTGCTAAATCTCAAGCTATTGTAGGGGTTGGAGTAAACCTCACCGACATAAAAGAGAACTATCTAGGGATACCTTACAGATTAGAATTCCCATGTACTAATAATGTAGTTGAGTATGAAGCATTACTGTTAGGTCTAAGGAAGGCAAAAGAATTAGGAATAAATTACTTAATAGTCTATGGAGACGCAAAGCTCATAATACAACAAATTAAAGAAAAATATCAAACAAAACATCCTTGGTTAAAACAATATAAACAAGCAGTTCAGGATGAAATAGACAAATTCCTAGCCTTCAACATATCTTATATCCCTAGAAATGAGAATCATGTGGTAAATCTGTTGTCTGTGAATGCAAATCTGGTGTAGATTCTCCTAAGACAGACATCGAGTACATGGATAGATTTCCTACTATTTCTGTTTACCATCCATATGTACTAGATAACATTGTATATTTACAGGTTTTTCAAGATGATGTTGATATCCAGGGATTTATGACTATGCAAAATAATTATTTTGATGTTTTATTTGATGAAGAAGATGAGAAAAAGTTAAAAAATGTCATTGGAGAACCTGTGGAAGTGATACAGTTAAATACAAATAAGATCCCTAAATAATTAGTGTCTTTGGAAAGTCTCTTTGATGATTTTTATAGGGCTCACAAGCTTGTTTTTCAAGAATCAAAAGTAGATGAAGTCAATATAGGAACATAAACAAAACCCAAGATAATCAAAGTCAACAAGGCTTTAAAGAAAAAGAAAGAAACTAGTACATAAGATATCTAAAAAAGAATATAGATGTTTTTGCTTGGAGCTATGATGATCTTAGAACATTCAACACCATAGTAATATCTCATATCATTCCCCTGAAAAAGGCACATATCCCCATAAGAAAAAATAGAGGAAGTTTAATCTGAATTTACGCCTTGTGATGCAGAAATAATTCTAGAAATTTTTAGATGCCAAGATTATCACGAAAGTTAGATTCTCTTCCTGGATAGCTAATATACTAGTTGTCAGGAAGAAGAAAGAAGACATCAGGCTATGTGTAGATTTCAAGAATCTGAATAAGAATTCTTTAAAAGATAACTATCCACTTCCAAACATGGAGCAATTGCTATAGGTAGTAGTGGGATCAGCCAAAATATCACTACTGGATGGATTTTCAAGCTATAATCAGATTCAGGTGAACCTTGAGGATAAACATAAGACCACATTTACCACTCCTTGGGGAACCTTTGAATACCTCAGGATGCCATTTGGTCTCATGAATGCCAGAGCAACCTTTCAAAGGGCGATGGATTTTTCTTTCAAAGGCCTTATGTTTAAAATAGTGGTGGTATATCTGGATGATATAATAGTATTCTCCAAAAATCTAGAAGATCACTTCAAGCATCTATCTTAGGTTTTTGAAAGGTGCAAACAATTCAAAATCTCCTTGAATCCCAAGAAATGCATATTTAGAGCCACCCAAGGTAAGTTCCTAGGGCATGTGGTATCCAAGGAAGGAATCAACGTTGATCCATAAAGGATTGAGACCATTGCTAAGATTCCCCCTCCAAAGAATTTAAAAAGAGTCAGGTCATTTTTTGGAAAATTTAATTTCTTTCATAGGTTTGTTCCAAACTTTTCTCAAATCATGAAACCCATCAATGACATGATAAAGAAAGATGGAAACATTAAGTGGACTAAATATAATTTGAAATATTTCCAAAATATAAAGGATGCGATCACACAAGCTCTTGTGCTGACCTGTCTTGATTATTCAAAGAATTTCAATATTTATTCTTTTGCTTCAGAAGATACCATCGCTATTGTTTTATCTCAAAAATATTAGAAAAATAATGAGAGGCCTATAGCTTTTATGAGCATCAGAATTAAAGGAGCCCAACTAAAGTATACAATGATAGAAAAATATGTTTTTCTTTGATAAAGGTCTTGGAGCACTTTAAGGGTATATTTGGAGCAAATAAAGTGATAGCTTGCATCCCATACATCATAGTCAAAGATGTTTTCACTCAAAATGAGCCCATTGGCAAGTCAACAAGATGGATGGTGAAGTTACAACAGTATGATGTTGAATTCAAAGTAGTAAAAACCATCAAAGGGTAGGGTCTAGCTAAATATATGGCCACCAAGGGAGGAGAAGACATCAACAATACAATCATAGTAGGAGATGCACAATAGAATAAAAATATGGATAATCTTGAAGATGATTGGTACAAAGATATCACTTTGTATTTACAATCCTTATCATTTCTAGTAGGTTTGTCATAGAGTAGAATGAGGAGTATAAAACAACAAGCTCAAATATATTATATCCAAGATAACAAGTTATATTGGAGGCATCCAAATGGTGTATTACTACTGTGCCTTTTTCAAAAAGAAGTCCCAAAAGTCATTAAGGAGTTTCACACTGGTTTCTATGGAGGGCATTTTGCACCAAAGGCAATAGCAAATAGCATTATGAGAGTAGGATACTATTGGCCTTCCATGTTCAAAGATATACACTTGTTTATTAGAAAGTGTCAAATTGCCAGATTTTTTATGGCAAGAAAAAATTGTCTGCTATGCCTTTGAAGCTTGTAGTGATTGAAGCTCCATTTACTCAGTGGGGGATAGATCTGATAGGAGATATAAAGCTAAATTATTTAGGAGGTCATAAGTGGATAATCATGACAATAAATTATTTCACTAAGTGGGTAGAAGCAGCCCCATTGAAGAGATCAACAATTGAGGTGATCATCAGGTTCTTAGAAGAAAATATTCTGACCAGATTTGGAGTACCTAAGAAGCTGATAATAGATAATGGGAAGTACTTCACTTCATATGAGATGATAGAGTTTTGTGCTAAATATAGCATAGAACTAGCCCATTCCACAAATTACTACCCCCAAGGAAATGGTTTGGTTGAGTCTTCAAATAAGAACATCACCACTAGAATCAAAATATCACTGGGAAAGAATAAAAGAAGCTGGGATAGTGAGCTAAAATATGCTCTATGGGTAGATATGTTTATTGTGAAAAGATCCACTAGAAAAATGTCTTATGAACTAGTTTATGGAGAAAAGGCACTATTGCCCTCTCAGGTGGAAAGAAATGCTCTAACATTACTTCTTCTAGATCATGAAAAACCGAATGCTTTGCAAAGAAGGCTAGACCAAATTGTTGAACTGGAAGAGAGTAGGAGAGAAGCCTTAGTAAAAATGACTCAAGAAGCTCTGAAGACAACCTAGTTATTCAACAAAAGAGCAAAAGGAGTACCCTTTGTAGAAGGTGATATTGTGTTTTATTGGGATCCTAAAAATGATAGGCATGGTGAAAAGGAGAAGCTTGAGCCTAAGTGGCTAGGTCCCTACCACATTGCTCAGAAGGTTGGCCAACATACCTACAGGTTACAAGACATGAAGGGTGGAATACTGCCCATACCTGTGAATGACCAACACTTAAAGATATTCAACCCTCTTCATGAGGGGAGTAAGAGTTGAAAAATGTGTGACTAAAAAAAAAAATAAAGAAGAAAGAAGAATATTTTTTCATAGTCCTTAGGTGATTAGGAAATATCTTTTCAAAAATGGTCTATTACAATAAACTTCTCATTGTATGAGTTTAGGTGACTAGGTAAATAAAAATATTTTTGTCCTCGTTATTCCAATTTGTCATTAGGTGACTATGAGTGATAGTTAGTCATGATCATATTTACAACATCATGTTATTTTAAATTTCATAGCTTAGGTGATTAGGTAGATTTTATATTTGTCAATTCCCTTGTAGTTTATTCTTAAGATGATCAACCAAATATTCTGGAGTTCTCAAAAGCATTCATATATTATTAAGATCATTCATGTCTTCTATCCCAGTCAGAGCCAGTGTTGGGTTGCATAATCCCAACCTATTTTATACCCCTAATTTTTCAAGGAATATCAAAATTTGAGTCTAGGTGATTTTAGGAAGTCTTGGTCACTTTAATAAAGTTATGGGGTTGTCAAGTTCAAAGTATTTTGCTAACAAGTCATAATGAGAACTTTGGTCTTAAGAGTCATTAAAAAGTCCATGTTATAGTCCTTGTCCTTGTGGTTTCAAAGAAAATTTATCAAGATTTATAATCCCCTGTCATCACCCCATTCCATTTTTTCATCTCATTCATAAGTCCATTCCATATCATTCAATACACCCTTATCATTTCATTTAATTCACCATTTTTCATTCACATCACCCATGTAAGCTTAGGTCATAAATTTCCCCCTTCAATATTTCCATCTCATATTAATCTATATAATACTTTTCACAAGATATCATTAAGTCTTCATACCATCACCTTAGTATTCCTTAGGTTTCATATCATTTTTCGTCCATATCCACACCTTCATCATTTCTCAAGGTCTTTACCATGGTCTAAGTCATAATTTTTTCCCTTGAAAGTCCATAAAATCTAATTTCTCAACCTTTTTCTCTCTGTCGATCAGAATCATATATCATTGATCCATTGATGATAGATCCAAGCTATTGGTGACCATGCTAACAAAGAAATGTAACCACTTCCTTTTATCACTAATTGCGATTCCCCATTGCTAGTCCATTGGTGATCATTCAAATCAATTAGTGCTAGCACTAGTCAAGGTCGTATAAGTCTCTCTGGAATATTTGTTGTAGAACCTCAATTGTCCATGCATTAGCGACCATGCCAATGGATTAGCAATTAAACAAATTCAATCTACAAAAGGTTCTCATTGTGACTCAAGGGTCTAAATCCTGTTAAAAATGAGTTTCACCTCTCAAGTATCGCCTAAGGTATCAAAGGGTTGTAAAATAAAAGTTGATAATTATTTCCTCAAACCCTATCCCAATTAAGTTCTAAGTTGTTGCCATGTCACTCCCACCTAGGTCTTCATCATGATCCTATAATAACTTTTATCATTCAAATTTCATAAGGCTAAAGTGATCCAGTGATGATGCTAAATCCCCACCACTGATTAATCAATGATAACCCAATCAATGTGCGATTAGGCATGACCCTCCATTTGAGTCCTAAGTGCTAAAGTCATAGGGGTTGCAGATTAATATTTATGGTAAAAAATCTTGTATAACATACGTGAAGTTCTACCTAGTCCTTGCAATGTTATAAGTTTTCCCATCATGGTCCTCCTAATCCTAAGTATTTCAAAAGTCTAAAAAGATCTTTCAAGGCATTGAATTTCATCAACGATGCAAATCCTCCTTTACTTATATCAGTTATCCTGATAGCTCATTAGTTATTAAGTCTCATCAAGTCCTTCTAAGTCACAAAGCCCTAAGTTTCAACATGCATCCAAGGTATCTTCATTGCTCATCTGAAGCCCTTATCGCCTATTCATCAGTGATGGCGAAAGACTATTAGAAATGATTGATATTAATCAGCGATAAAAGTGCTTTACCATCCCCATGAGTCCTAAAGTATTTCTAATTCTTCTCTAGGGTTGCCTAATGCATAAATTTATATTTCAGCAAGGTTACCCATGATTTAAGTTAAGCTAGCCCTCATCGTAGATGAATGATCCCTAGAACTAATCAATTAGCGATCACATCAAGCACATGGTGATAGCACAGAGTTAAGAGCATGTTATCCTTTCATCTTCAATAACAAGCTCTTATCATCGATTCATCAATGATAGTACTGGTGCATCAGTGATAGGCATCTCTAAATATCAATGTGGTGATCAACGATGTATTTCTTTCGGATCGATGAGAAAAATACTAAATGGTGGTCCGAGGCACATGCAAATTTCTTGAGATCTAACAAAATTAGAAGAATGCTATCTAGGAGAGCACTATTGGATGTGGCACCGATAAACATCTGACACAATGAAGAGTGGGTCTGCCAGGCCAATTACAATATTGATTGTACATAACACAACCATCAAGTAGCAACTCAAATCATAAGGACGTATTTTAGGAGCTCAAAGTGGATAACCAAATATCAAAGAAGTAGAGCATCTCAACCTCAAAATACTATACAATGCACTAGCAAATGAAATCATGACATCCTCTAGCTCACCTCAATCACTTGATGTCCTAAGCATGGGAAAGGTACTACAAATCCAAGGCCATTTTAGGCATGGTGAAGATAGACTTAAATTTCAAGAGCTTATAAGACCTAGGAGGCGATGAAGGTGAAAGTATTGAATCACATGGGCAAAATTGACAAGAAAAATAAAATCTCATGGATCGTACAGGATGAGGCTAGCAATGTGTGAACACCAGTTTGAAGCAAGCAAAATATCTTTAGAATCCAAAGGTATAGTTTCACAATAATCAGCTAATGCAATAGCCTACTCTAGTCTAGTCTTATATAAATAAATATGTCCATTTAGGACTAGGTGGGAGATTTAGTATCTAAGATAAGCCAAAGAATGCAAACAAAGAAATGTAAAAGGAAGGATAAGCAATCAAAGGGGTACCTATTAACTAATGCTATAAAACATAAGAGACACAAAATAAATGAGCAATTTGTTAAACCTTAGCAGTCTGTCTACTTTGGAAGTAGCCCTACACCCTGGTGGAATATAGTTATAGAAAATTCACCCCGAAGAAATATAGTTATAGAGATATTTTGTTATCTAGGGTTCACTTATTTTGTGCACCTTCAATTCTCTTCTTTGGTTTCCTGCTTCTCCCCATTCCTAGTACCCTAGTACCATTGCTGCTCACTAGCCTATAATTAAACCACATATTCTACATTTCTTGGTATCCCTTTAACTCTACAATGTACTCCCACCATCATTTCATGTGTATTATGAGGTTGTATTATTATACCACATCCACCCCATTTTTGGACAAGTCTTGTTGATTTCTTGTGTCTCTTAGGAATGGTCCCTACCCCTCTTTCCAGTGCATCAATGAGACTTTTATCTCACTTAAAGAAGTGCTCATGTAGAAAGAGGCCACCTGATTTTTGTATATTTTAGGAAAGAGATCTAAGAATTAAAACAAAATAACCATAAGAGGAAAAAGTAATGTCAACACTTGGACCACCACAAAAAATATAAAAAGCTGAGCCAGTCACAAAACCAAAGTAGTAACAGACTCTTTTTGAGGAAAGGCAAAACTAGAGAAGCTGAAGTGTCAACCTTACTTAATAGATGACATCATTTGGAGACAAATGGCAACACTTTAGAAATTTTGATAGCCTGTGATGGATAAATCTTCATTGTAATACACTCCAAGAATGAAGGGCTGAGATAACTCCAAGTGGGATTTTTTGCATCACATATATAACAAAATTATAGAATTCAAATTATAAAAGAGGCATTCGAAGCCAAAATTCATCATCAAGCAAAGTAGCAAATTTTGCAAGAGGTATTCTAAGTGCTTTGTCTGGGTTGGTTGTATCTTCCTTTGTTGTCTTCTTTTTTCCATTTCTCAATTCTTCTCACCTTTGTGCAAGGATTTCCAAGAGTTGAGTTAGTCTACCTAAGATCATTTCTAGGAGTTGCTTCAAGGAGTGGAGTCTTCATGTCACTACATTTAGGATAGTAGATTAGAATTCCCTTGTTACGTTATTTGAACAAGGAAAATATTGTATTGTGTTCTCTAAGAGACCTAAGCATATCACTAGGCTCTAACATTGAAATAATTTTACTTTGAACATAATACAAATTATAGCTTCTCCTCTTTGTCATATTTTGTATCATTGTGCGTGTGTTGTTTATTTGTGCATTGTATTATTTGAATTTACAAGTAACACTTTCTCTCACTAATTTAATACCTATATTGATTATGTTATTTGAATGAATATGGGTATGTTAGTTATTTCTTTATTTTTCTTAATATTTCATAAAATCGGTTAAAATTTGCTATAGTCACCCAATAGACAAGGCATCGGTCTGCATTCTTTAAGCCAAGGCTAAAAGTGCTACATTAGATTGGTCATAATTCAAACCCATAATGAAACCCATCATATCTGGTTGAGCCAAAAGGATAGAACATCCATTGTTAATTAGGCTCATATTGGGGTGTCCAGACCTGACCTGGTATCTCATGAATTTTTATTAAAATATCTTTATAGGTCAAAACGACAAGTCCACCTGAGATTGCATTCTTGTTGTGAATCTTAAATTTGGGTAGTGTGACATACATCTTAAGGATACCTGAATTTTCCACAAAACATCCTTCAAACTATTAGTGCTCCTTGATAACCTAATATGTGCTACTTTTTTGGCTTCATCAATGATGAAATGCAAGAGCTCTATCTGCTTAGACTAAGCATAACTATCTTTCATAGCCTTTGAGCATGTTGTCCTAGAGGAAAAATTGGCAACTAAGCTCTTCATTTTTTACTCCATGGTTGTTTGTGAGTTATGTTGCAACTTTCTCTATCCTTCATACTATCTTGATGATATTTTACCCTTTATAGCTTGTAGTGGTCTTGACTGCTTATGGTGTAATGAGAAATATTAGGGGGTAAGGGCATTAATAAGCTTTGATTTATTTTGACCCTTATAAATTCTTGCATGTGTAGTTCTTTGTTGTGGTTGGTGAGGATGACTAAATATTTATTCTAAGTCTTTAGGACTCCTTGGTCTATGTGTCCTTTCCTTGTGATTGGCCGATCTTGAACTTTACCATCAAAATACAATTGGCTTTTATTGCCAGTCCACCACATTGATGGAATCTTCAGTCTCATCCATTGGCATCCTGATCGGATGATCTACATTTACCTTACCAATGAATTTCTCTTGATGAGATATGCATGGCACCAAGTGTACCCATTGAGAGGATGGTACTGAGGAATATTGTAGGGAGATAGGTTGGTGATTTATCATAAGTGTCACTCATCCTTGAATAGACCAGAGTGCTCTATGATCTACCTGGTATCCTTTTTTTTGGAAGTCTAGTTTTGGAGAACTCTTCGATTCTTGGTCTAGGTGCATGCTTGTTGTAAAACACCAAAAATGACTACTCAATATTTAATTTCCCAATGTCACACTGGTCACATCATTTCAACCAATGGGAATTGCATCATGAGGCTGGCGTGAGGTTTCTCTATCAAGATCTCATAAAAAATAGATTTTCTTATGGATTTTAATCTATGCAAAATATTTTTGGTATAGGCTAACCTCCCATCACATATGTGCCCATGTCAAGACTTACATTAGTGCCACCTCATGACTTCCCCACAATATGCAAAGCTCCCTTATCACTTTTATAATAAAAGGTAGCCTACTTCAAGGATTGTCATGAAGCTCTTCCCTTCCTTGAGGCACTTGGGTGCTTTGCAATCCTAATAAATTTGGTATATATGGGACCTATATTATTTTAACAATGCCATTGTAATATCCCTATTTGGGATTCCTAAAAAACATAGTTGCATGTAACAACCTCACAAACCATTCAATTGTTAAACATAGTTGAGCAGGTGGTGGGGGGTCACACTTAGTTGTTCTCTTAGAGATCTTGATTGATGGGATTAATTTTTCCTTTATTTATGGTGCATGACATGAGTTGGTTTGGTTGATGTTTAACTGAGTCCTTCCTTGGCTACATAAGCTTTGTATCTTATTCAGTTATGCCTAAGCAAGGTTATAACTTGACATGCACAACTCTCTTCATGGTAGCAAATTATAAATCTATAGGTCGATCTTTATTTGAAGATTTCCTTGTATGTATGTAGCACTGCACCTCATTTATCTATGCTCAAATGAAGTGTGAGCTCATGCATTTGAAGGAATATCAACCAAGGTCTGTCATGCAAAGTCTCTTTTTTTAGCATAAGGAGTCCGTTGATAGAATTTATTTATTTATTTTATGGATATATTTTTAGATAAATCTCATTAACCAAGATCAAAATTTGCTACCCTTCTATGGAGGACAATTTAAATGTGATTTCTACTTTGTGGTCAATTATAATGTAAGGGCTACTCTAGCTGGATCACGCTCATATTCCTTCTTGCTTCCCAAAACATGACTTGTTTTTGTTCTTCTACCAAATATAGTTAACACTTGTTTCCATTGGCCCTTTGCTATCAATCTCAATAACTATATTTTTGCACATAATATAGCCTGTAATATTTATCGAGATTCTAGTTTTTACCATCTTATTGGCTTTGGCTTTGACTTTGATGATTCGATTACCACACTATTATGTTTATTGCCTGAAACTTGTCCCAAAAGTTTAATTTTCATCCTTTCGCACTTTTATCATTGTGAATTTGCTTTGGGACCCTATTTTGCGCTATGATATTGCATTTTTTGAGCATTTCGACCTTATGGGTGGACTTGGTCACTTTATTCCTTTTAACTGTAATTTAGCTGGATCTTACATGTAGTGAAAAGTCAATATAGTTATGGTACCTCTCGGGATATCTCTACCCTATTGGTGGTGAAGGACCCAAAACATAGTAGCCTTATTCCTTGGGTGTGAAGTCACAATGGAGGACTTGATAATGGTGGGAGAGGTTATTAAAGCTTGTTCATTGACGTTAGGACCTCTCCCCATTCACTTTCAAAGGGAAACCTTGCTTGAGTAAGATAAAGATTTTCTCAAGCTCCCATTGCTCTTCTAGAGAGATGTGGGTGGCCCTACATACAAATTCTCAAAAGTGTATCTTTATTTTAGTTATTGGTTCCATGAATTGAGCCACCTTATCGACAATGGATGAGTTTGGCAGTATCTCAATGTTCCTCTACTACTTTAACTTTTGTCAAAACTCCTACTTCTGAAGGAGTTTGTCATTTAGATTCCAAGGAGAAGAGAGACCCATTTTAATCAAAGAGGTGATGCACTCTCTCCATTCCCCTATAATCTAGGATAAAGCATAAATTCAATCTTTGCATTGGAGTGTGACTCGCTCTACCACTAGGACTTTCATGATTTTGCAGGATACTATGTCTTGATTAGTAACCCTTGCGACTATCCATTGTTGATTATTTAACCATACTACTCAGTTTTTGAAAGCTTGTGCCTTGGAAAACAAGGGTATTATAGTTTTCAAGAAATACTTGATTGCCTTGTTAACCTTGACAGATTGTCCTGATGAACTCAAGTATTGGGATCAGGCCATTAGCAAGTTTTATGCCTTTAGTCCAGAGTACCTATATTATCTTGAAAATTTTCTCTACACTACTTTCCTTTTGATATAGAACACAATAATTTTCTCTTTTGCTCCTACAACTCTCTTTTCATTGCTTATACCTCCTCTAATTGTGTCATGAGATAAGTCATTAAGACTTCATTGCCTAGACCTCAACTTGGACCTATTTGTAGAAAGAAAAACAAGGATTTGGTTATGACTTTGATGGTAAGAAATGTACCCTTTGAGGTCATGGGTAGGTCCCCTCCTCGGAACTTTGAAAGGCTTCTATTTGTGACATAGTTCCATGCTTAAATTTGCTAGCATTTTTTATAATTGACAACCAATCCATGATTTTTCCTTTTGGGTCATAATACGAGTCATCCATTTTTTTGAGACCCAGTTCTTTCAACTTTTTTTCTGTGGGGGTCACCTTTCTATATATCAAAGAAACCTCTCCCAAGATTACTAGAGGCTTGTAGAAGATTTCTTTACTTAACCCATTTATGTAGGTGGTATCAAAAATATTTAGCTACCTTATCATCTCAAGGAAGGTCACCCTTTGGATTGCGTATGTTGGCTATAGGTAGAATGAATTGGAAAATCTATGTATATGGATAGTGGAGGCATCTTCAAGGAGAAACTTGTCTTCCCTTGTATTGGAAACATAGGTCTTTGAAACTAGCCTTTCGAATGTGCTAGGGTTTTCCTCCATCAATTGCATTTAAATTTAGCATTAAGAACTCATCCACAAAATGTAGTAAGATAAAGTTTGGTAAAGGACTTTGGTCTAGGAAGGGGAAGGTTTTTTTGGTCATATTAATATCTTATATTTAATCCTAAATGCTCATATGACAATGGTTTTTGAAATAATACCAGATGTGCTAGAAATGAGCAATACCTAGATGCAGGAATATCCTTAAAACTTTGCAACCCTTCATGGATCCAGTCAGTTATAAAGATATTGAAATAAAACTAGCATCCTATCTTTAGGGATGCACCTTAGCATATGCAGTATGTCTAACTGCTCAAAAAATACCTTCTTGTCATCATCTGTGTTGAAGATGTTAGTTTTTGAAGCTTATTACTTAAAGGAAAATGCAACCAATATTATTTGATAATGGTAATATTATGCAAGTATAAAATAGAGAAATAACTCTAATATCTACTCCTAAACATGCCATAAATAAATTCTCACAAAAATGGTGCCATAGCTTTGAAAGTACCAAGTAATGTTATTACAATCATGTCATATTACATCCTCACATTACTATGCATATATAATGTAATGTGACTCTTCATATGGAGCACTCTTGACCTTCACACTTCTAGACTATTCATCTCCCTATTCTATGGACTCATGTGCACATGGACAATTATGCACATTTACATTATTGAATATTATGCACAATTGTGCATGTATTACATTACATAAAGTAAAGCCTAATCTAAGACATATACCAAATAATGTAATTCACTCCAACACCCCTATATTACATTATTTGGTTATTGAAGACTTTAGTGTTCAATATGGTTCTTCCTCTTTTGAATAGTATTTAGCTCAATCAGGTCCTTTGTATTATATTTAATTCACATTGCACTGTATGCCTCCTTGATCTAGTTCCTTGATCATATGTGGATGTACTATCATATGATTCTTGCAAGAGTATCTTCTCTTTGTCTTTGTCACTTTCATAATTTTCCAGGTTTTGTATAGAAGCTTCTGAACAAACACTTAAGGCATCATGATAAGATTTTGTGTTAGTAGAACTTGAAGTACCAATACTGCATGAGGATTGAAATATCTTCTCTAGGTATGATTCATCCATTTATATTTTTAGTTTAAGTAATTCTATCAATCCTTTTTGTTCTACATTCTCATCCTTGTAACATTTGAATGTAAGTAGTGCCATGTATAATATGCTACCAAATTCTAAAGGAATTTGAATGTCACTCTTTCCATTATCAATTGCTTTAGTAAGTCGAGTATGCAGATAATATTCCATGGTTTCAAAGCTTTACTATGAATCCTTTTTGAGGTAAGGTCTAAGTCTCCTTCATATTTTATAAGTAAATTCTTGATTCCAATTTTTATGACACTTGCTCTTTCCTTTCTAATAGTGTTGTTCATATAATTTTTAGTTGTATTCATTGAGGTAGACATTCTTATAGCTTCCTATATGAACTAATTTATTAAAACCTTTCTTGGAGTTAGGTTATGTAAAATTCCTTATATCTCCCAACTTAGAAATTTAGATAAACTATATTTACAACTCTATAAGTCTAATTTGATGTAAAAACCCTTATTACTTCCTCTTTAATTAAATTGGAAATATCCCAATTTTTTTTGTAACTTCAAATGATTTAAATTACAAAACCTTAAAATTATTTCTTCAAAATCAATCTTCAATAATATGTCTAAGGTTAAATTCACTTCTCCAAAATAATTTACTTTTCAACCTTAGAGGATAATAGTTACGTATATCCTTATTTCTCCTAATCCAATATTATAAGAAACTTTAATAAAGTGGATTACCTTCACCTTGGAATTGATAATCCATTGGTCAATAAGGCTTGACCCCTTTTTGAGTCTTCTCTCCTCTACGTACGTCGTCGAACGATGCTCGTTGGCCTTTGGTGTATGTTGATCTATTTGGAGTGTTTATTTCCTCCACTCTAGCTTCAACATCTCTACACCTCAATCCTCACTATTAGAACTAACTTCAACCTCCATGCTTGTACCTTGGGCTTTTACCTCAACCTACCAAGTGTTACCTTCCCTTATATGTATCCGATCAAAAAAATTATGTGCTCATTGATCACTTGCACTTCACTGCATTGCCATTACTGTAGTCCTGCTTTATTCAATGTCTAGAGGATGTCTTCCTTTGAATTGATGCCAAAAAATGTTTGGCCTTCCTCCTTACAAGTGCCACTTGGCACTTAATGTATTCACTACTCTTTGAAATGCTTCTCCTTCCTATGTGTTGAACATTACTTTTGTAGGCACTTTCAATTTGGCTTCGTGCCTCTCTAACGTACAAATAATGACCTTAGTATCTTCCTCCATGTAGCATGTGCATGGGCTATAACGGATGACACTTGTAGCCTCTCCTTGAACCCTAAAATCTCCTTACTCCTATGTATTCCTTTTCACATAGAATTTAGAATGTTATTCATAGGAACGTCTTCACTTCACCTTCCTTGGTGGGAACCTGATGACTTGGTGGGATGGTGATCTTCTATGAATTGATGCATGCTCTTCTATACTGTATTGATGCTCTACTACAAGATGATGACTCTTCCTTCAATCATGGTGATGCTTCATCCAATGGGAGTGAGCCTTATACAATGAACATTTTCTCTTCCTTGAGCAACAATGATGCTCGACTTTTCTACGTTTGCTCTTGTAGTTATCTAATATATTTAGACCTAAAACACACTGCCTTGATTTCTTAATCCTTTGATTTAGCTCATTTGTACTAATTCTCTTCATTTCTTCTTGTTACATAGATAAATATGCACTTATTAATCACTATAAAAT
The DNA here is from genome assembly GCA_028583015.1 of Wollemia nobilis. Taxonomy (NCBI): domain Eukaryota; kingdom Viridiplantae; phylum Streptophyta; class Pinopsida; order Araucariales; family Araucariaceae; genus Wollemia; species Wollemia nobilis. The sequence goes on from JAQPPZ010000521.1 coordinate 22,829,873, forward strand.
AGCATTAAATAATATTGTGCTTCTTCTTATTTCTCCTTTAGTTGTTAGCTTAAACTATTCCTATTTTGTTTTGCAAATTATAAGGTGTAAGCACTAATATCACCTTGATTTAAAGAACTCCTTTAAGTTCTTATTTTCAAACTCCAAATAATAATAAGATGCAAATATCAAATAATAATATGGTGCTCTTAAATCCTTGATGTAAGCTTATTTCAATGTGTAGATAATAAAATTCTATTGCACCAATACTGCATACCTTTCTAATGTTCTACTTGCTAATTTTGTTGGTGATTTGATTCACCCAACTAGTTGTCTCAAACTTGTAATTTTGCACCCCTATTCTCCTTCACTCTTCTTCTCCAAACCTTACCAAATTTGCAGCTCTAGTTGCTCCTCAATTTTCTCCATGTTTGCTATCTAGTAACTCTTCCAAATCTGATCTAGATTTTTCCAAACTCACAACTCCTTATCCTTCACCAATGCTGTCCAAAAATTTGGTTTTTATGGCTTCCAATATCCTCCAAACTTGTTCTTCCAAATGTTGAAATTAGCAACTATTGATGCTGCCTCAAATGCTGTCCAAAAATTGCAATTACATAGTCAAATTCTTCCTTCTTTTGCTGTCCAAAACCTGCAATGAAAGTCTCTATAATGCTACCTTCTATCACTATCAAAAACTTCTTCAATATCCTATTCATGAGTACTCCAAAATTTGCCCAAATCTTCTCCAAATTGTAGCTCTAGGCTTCCTTTAATCTGCTCTCTTGCAACCCTTCAATCTCTACTTCAAAGCTACAATATTCTCTTATCAAATAAGCCTTCAAAACTTTGTGGCTATCCTTAAATTCCCAAAATCTTGGGCTCTTCAAACTTATCTTCTCCTTCAATATCCTGGTTGAATTCTTACTTCAAAACTGATCTCTTATGCTATCTACTTTCTCAAGAATATGAATATATTGAGATCTTAAAATCCCTTCTCCATGATTTGGTAAACTTCTTGCCAAACACTTCTTCCTTTTGGGCTTGTTTTCAGATGGCGATAATTGTCCTAATTTTTCTTTATCAAAAACTTCTCCTTGCTCACAATATCCTATAACAAACCTAATAACTTAAATTCCTCAATAACATTACTCTTCTCTACTTGCAATATCATACTTCTCACTTTATCCAATATGCCTTCAATGACCACTTCTCCAAATTTGTAATAAGACTTTCTCTAGCCTTCTTCCTCTTCTCCAAATTCTCCTTAAGACCACTTCTCTTGGTTTTCTAATTTTGCAACTCTTCAGCTCATTTTCTACAACTCTTCAACTTCTCTTTTCAAAGCTTCAATGGGACCTATTCCTAGTCTCCTCAATCTCCCAACTATGGGAATACTGTAATGAGATCTCTTTTTTGGATCTCCAAAAATTTCTACTCTCAATATCTTGGATATTCGAAGTCTATTGCTTCTCAAATCTATAATAGGACATATTCTTAGGTCTTCTCTATCTCGAATCTCTAATCTATAACAAGAACCTTCTACATAGGTCTCTTCAATCTCCAATTTGTATTCTTCTATCTACAATCTTCAATATCTAGTCTCCTCAATCTTCAATCTCCAATATGTAGCGAGAACCTTCTACACAGGTCTCTTCACTCTTCAATCTACAGTCAATATTCTATCTCCAATATTCTATCTTCCAAAACTGGAAGTTCTTCAATATGACCTCTTTCAAGTATCTTCAACTTCTCCAATCTACAGTCTTCTATCTGCAATATTCTATGGGGACTTCCTTCTTGAGTATCCTCAATATTCAATCTCTAATATGGTATTTTCTTATACCTATTCAATCTTTAATTTTCTGCAACAAATAATTAATCCCTACATGAATAAAGCACATAGAATTTCAAGCAACAAAGGTGAAATTCTTCTCTATATGTTGTAGGAAGCTTCTCAACTTTTGGGTGTTAATTTTTTACAACCAAAAACTTAGATAGTAGTACCAAATATATTAGAATTTCTAGAATTCTAAAATAAATAAATTCACTAGTTATTCTCAAAACTAGTGGAAAAAATTCTATGTTGAGTCATAGTCTTCACAATCTTGTGGAAAGAATCTAGTCAACCTATAATTTGTAGTCTTCTTCAATCTACCAACTTCTACGATAGGACCTCCTTCTTGGGTTTCTTAATATCCTCAATATCCACAATATCAAGGTTTGAATTAAAGACATAAAATATCCTATTCTAAATTTGTTCTTGGAATATATATTCTCCAATCTTCTCTGGTTTCACCTTCCAGAGATAATCTCCTCACCTTCATTGGTTCCTCCACTGCAACTTCAAAAAATTGTGCAAGTCCAATCCTTGCAATAGATCTCCCTATCTCCTATCAAAGTACCTTGTGGATATGATACATTGTTAGCTTTTAAAGCTTATTACTTAAAGAAAAATGTAACCAATGTTATATGATAATGGTAATATTCTGCAAGTATAAAATAGAGAAATAAATTTAATATCTACTCCTAAACATGCCATAAATAAATGCTCATGGAAATTTTTCCATAACTTTGAAAGTACCAAATAATGTTATTACAATCACGTCATGTCACATCCTCATATTACTATGCATATATAATGTAGTGTGACTCTTCATATGGAGCACTCTTGGCCTTCACACGTATAGAATCTTCATCTCCCTATTCTATAGACTCATGTGCACATGGACAATTATACACATTTAAGTTATTGAATATTATGCATACTTGTGCATTTATTACATTACATAAAGTAAAGCCTAATCTAAGACATGTACCAAATAATATAATATACTCCAATAGAAGAGAAATGTTTCTATGCTTATAATGGCACAAACATTGTTTTTGAAAGTTTGTTAGCATAGGGGGAATTCAAGCATAGAGGCTTCTACTTTTTAGAGTTCAAAGTTTATGCAACCCAATATATCTAAAATTTAGGAAAAATATATTAGTGGTTTTTGGGTTTACTTTGAGACCCTTAGGCACCATAAACATCTCTCACAAGCCCTTGGGTGAAATAATTATCTTGAAATGACCATCATAACTATGGGTGAAATTTTTCACCCCTTCACCCACTCTTCTTTGCAATATTATGATCTAAAGGTTGGCCAAATTTTTAAGCATTCATGGTAGAGCGAAAGATGAAGGAAACATAAATACTCATGGGAAAAAACAAGTAGTGGATGGATGAAAGAATCATGATGACCAAGTCACTCTTGTTCTAAAGGTCTACCATAAAGCTAAAGGGTGGGGCAGATAATTAGATGGGTGGACGATTAGGCTCTACTTCAAGGCAAAGGTATACTAAAACCAAATCCATTGGCTGGATGGGAACTTTGACCATCAAGGAGGATGGACCTATCACAAATCCCCACCCACAAGGAAGGTGAAAAATTCCACCAATCGGAAAGCAGAACTTTGGGACTTTAGGAGGACATTTTTTTTGTAAAACCCCATCCAATTTTGGAATAACACTACAACAGGAAGAGGTGTAGGAGGATGATGAGTAAAGAAGTCAAATTTTTGCTTGGTACCAAAGTCACCATCCATATTGGGAATCTCAAAGGAAAAGCATTAATAAACTTAGCTACTCAAACTTGAGTTGTTCATGGGTTCAAAGGTGTTGATTTGAAATGTGTGACTCCCAAGATAATTAATCCCAGTTATTCACCACCTAATTGGAGGACCGCTGATTTATTGAAGGGGTAGAGTAGATGAGAATTAAATAACCTGGTAGGAATATCAGAATAATTGAAGGTCCAAATTCATGTAAAAATATAGAAACCCATTTCAAACAACTACTACTCTAGAAGACCTACTGCGAACCCATCTACTTCAATGCTATCTTCCCGTTTAATGTCATTAATGCATGTAATTTGAATTTATTGTAATATTTCTATAAATACTAGGATGATAGAAATCCCAATGATGGCTCTTTGGCCATTACAATTCACATGTAAAATTTTCACCGTTGTGCAAATACAAGTGTCCAGCTGTTTTGTCTCCACTATGGTTTTTATATCTCTGTGTTTGATTCATTTTTATTTATGCTTTGGATATATAAGTGAATCTCATTTAATTTTGCTATCTGGATCTTTTAGGTTTTGCTTGGTGGTTTTGGAATTCATATTCTTATCAGGTTGGGGGTTTATTTTTGCTTAGGTTGATTGCATAGGAGTGCTTTAATTCTGAATTCTAGATTTCATGCACCCATCCGCTAATTTTGAAATTCAGCTTTCGACCCACTACACTGAGTTTTGATCGAGGACTCGATTGCTTGATCCGTTGGTTGGTATACCTATGTTTTTCATCAGTGGTGTTGGACGTACATGTCTTGATGCGGCCATAATATATCCTTATGAGTTATTGCTATGACCTCCTTTATTATCTCTTTCCCACTCCATTTTACCCTTTTTTTTAGGCGTAAGTAGCTAGTACCTCCCTTGAGGAACCAACCTTCTCTAGAGATCGATCGCCTTATATCCTCGAATGTGATGATCATTCGATGACGGCATTGGTCCACAAGGGTTCCAGATCTACATCCAATAGTTTTTGGTGACTCTATTGGGGACTCATTAGGTATCTGTTGTTTAAGGAAGCCAAAGTTTAATGATACTTTGGTTTGTCCATATTTTGTAAAATCATAGGGTGACTCCTCTAATCAAGAAATATCCAGATCTAAAGACCAATTTCCCCTCCAATGCTTTGAAAATATCTGAACATCTTGAAGGATTCAAGATTTGATGAGTAGTCTTGAACTCACTAGCAGAGAAAGCATGCTCATTTGGTGACTCCAATTTCAAACAAAGGATCAAAACCTCTAAAGACTATTTCCTTAATGGATCAGTAGTGCTATCCTTGGTGGGATGACCCTGGTCTAATCAATCTCCAATGCTACCATGAGATTCCTAAAAGTGTCCTAAAAGCCCTAACAAAATATGATGTAACTAAAGGAACCACTCAAGAACACCTTAAAGTTATTGCTACTCTGGCAACCCTCCATAGTATCACTCATGAAGATGTCATGATCAAGCTTCTTGTCTTGTCTCTTGAATGGAGGGCATTGTTGTGGTACTAATATCTTGAGTAGAAGAATTTCTACTCTTGTGCAGATTTGGTTGGAGCTCTTATTGATACATTTGGTGTCTCCAAGGATCCCTTCCAACTCTTGATGCACCTCTCATTCATCAAGATGACCCCTTTTGAATCCATACCAAACTTCAAAATTTGATTCAAGAGGAACTAGGAGAGGATTACCTTTGAATACCAACCATACTCCACCTAAGCTTACCTATACTATGTGTGAGATTTTATTTTGGACATAATCCTCCTCCACCAATACAGGGAAAAGATATTCCCTCAGATATTTTAGGAGGTCTTACAGGCTGAGCAAATATTAATCCAAGTAGAAAAAATATCTTTAAGAGACTCTACCCTCTTGTCTCCTTTTCCAATCATTGCTACTCCCCTTTTAACTGCACAATACCTACAATGGATACTACCCAAAGCTATAGAGCACATAGGGTGGATCTCTTCTTGGGCTCATACAGAGGAAATGCAAGCATAATCTCTGCAATGAACAAATTTATTGCTTGTAATTTTCTCTAGTAGATAGAGGACCTGGATCAAATAGAGAACCCCCCTAACAAAAAGGGCATACATTTACACCCTTTTTGTATCCAAGAGCATGCTGAGCAAATTCCAAGCTATCTCTAGGAAGACTTGGCCACTCATAGGATAGGTTCTAAGGAGATCCTAGCAACATGGTTATCAGTAAATAGGCCCTACTATTAAACTTATGTGGAGACATCAGAGGCACACATGGTAGGGATTACACAATAGGTAGATTCCAAAGAATGGAGACATAGGAGCCTATTGCAATATGAACCAATACCTAAATAGGCTTCCTCATGGCAAAATATATTACCACATTAGTCATCGACTGCATAAGTATTGCTATGCATGATGGCTCACCAAGTTGTGGATACACAATAGCTTAGAAATTTTTGGGATAGTGTTAGACAAACTACAAAGTATACCTCAAGTTTAGTACAATATGGTTTGGCCATTATAGATTCATTGGATGATGTCTAGGATGAATCAAATGGTTTCAATGTGCCAATCACACTATAATTTTGTGTAAATATCTTGATAGCTAAATAAAGGTGCAAAAAGCACTTGGTCGTGAAATAAATATCATCTTATACCAAAGTGACCCTGGATAAATTTGAAAGGAGATTCCATAAAGTGCATCAATTTTTAAGCACTTCCCCTCATATTCTATGTTCTTCCTTATATTTTGTTGTGATCCCATGCCCAATGGATCAAGGCCTCATATCTAACCATCATTTTGCACAATCCCTAGAAATGATTTCCACTGCATTCTTGATAGCAGTGCCCTCTCCTTGATCAAATGAGAAATTTGACCTATAAATAACACCCCAAAAGGTGATAGCAACATGTGTTATAAAAGAGGAATTTAAGAATGATGCTACAACTTAATATTCCCTAGAGGAGTAGTAATGAGGAAATAAAATTTTTGCATGATTGTGTTAGAAAGAAGTGTTGCATCAATACTGGTAAATGCTCTTGGAATTCTATCTATTCTTGAATAGACCTTGGTATGTAGTGGAGTATGTTGATGGGAGTGTGATCTGTGGGGGTGTCCCATGCATTGCCTTCTCTTTTGTTCTTATTTTTTGCATTCTTCCCATATTTCTCTTTTTTAGTTTCTTGTTACCACTAACCGACAAGGTTAGTGATCATCAGCTTTCTACCTCTACTATTTATTGTGTTTCCCTCCCTCCCCTCTTCCCCTCTTGTTCTATTTCCATTTTTTTTCTTGTTGTTTCCACTTGTGGTCCCCCTTATTTTCTTCCATTCCACCTTATCCCACCTCATTTTTGATTCACCTTTCACCACATTCCTCCTTTGTCTTGCAACATTTTTTGGTTGCTTTTGTTTGTGCCCTCTTTATCCCCTTCCTCTTTCATGTTTTTGTGTGTTTCAAGATGTGGCTTTATGGGTTCTCCTTTTCCAGAGGGGAAAAGTCCCTGTGAGTTGCCAAGAGTGTGGGTGAAATTTTGCATCCCTTCACCCACTCTTATTTACAATATGACGATATATTGGCCAAATTTTGAAGCATTCATGGTTGGGTGGAAGACGAAGGCAACAATGATACTCACGAGCGAAAACAAGTAGTGGATGGGTGGAAGAATCATGGTGGCCAAGTCACTCTTGTTCTAAAGTTCTACCATAAAGCTAAAGGGCAAGGTGGATAATTATATGGGTAGATTATTAGGCTTTGCTTTAGGGCATATATTCCCACTAGTTGGATAGGAAATTCAACTAACAAGGAGGGTGGACCTATCATAAATCCTCACCTGTAAGGAAGGTGAAAACTTCCATCCATCATAAGGCAAAAATTTGGGACTTCAGGAGGGTGGAACTTTGGTAAAACCCCACCTAGTTGGAAATAATTATATAGTAGGTGGAAGCACAGGAGGTTGATGAGTAAATAAGTAAGTGGAGTGTCCACCTGGTACCTGAGTCATTACCCATATTGAGAATCTCAAAGGGAAGGCATTAATAACCCCAACTACTCAAACTTGAGCCGTTCATGGATGTGAAGGTGTTGATTTGAAATGCATGGATCCCAAGGTAATTAATCCCAATCATTCACCATCTAACTGGAGGACTACCAACTGATTGAAGGGGCAGAGTAGATGATAATTAAATAATCTAGTAGGAATGTCAAAATAATTGAAGGTCTAGAATCACGTAGAAATACAGTAACCCATTCCAGATGGCTATCACTCTATAAGACCTACTATGAACCCATATTCTTTAGCGCTATCTTCCCACCTAATGCCATTAATGCATGTAATTTAAATTTATTGTAATTTTTCTATAAATACTGTAATATTAGACATCCTAACGGTGGCTCTTTGGCCATTACAATTCACATGTAAAGTTTTTTAGCATTTTACAAATACAAGTGTCTAACTGTTTAGTCTCCAATCTAGTTTTCACATCTCCTTGTTTGACTCTGCTTATTTCTACTTTGGCTATCTAAGTGAATCTCATTTAATTCTATTGTTTAAATTTCATGGGTTTTACTTGGTGGTTCTAGAATTTGCATTCTTATCAAGTTGGGGGTTTATTTCTACTTAGGTTGATCACATAGGAGTGATTTAATTTTGAATTCTATATTTCATGCACCCATTCACTGATTCTAGAATTTACCTTTTGACCCACTACGTTGAGTGCTAAGGAGGACTCGATTGGTTAATTTATTGGTTGATATGTCTATGTTTTTTATTGGTGGTGTTGGACGTGCATGTGTCTTGATGCGGCCATATTATATCCTTGTGAGTTCTTGCTACAAACTCCTTTATTATCTCTTTCCCACTTCCTTTTACCCCCTTTGTTTTAGGTGCAAGTAGCTAGGACCTCCCTTGAGGAACCGACCTTCTTCGGAGATAGACTGCCCTACCTCCCCGGGTGCGACGATCATTCGATGTTGGTGCTAGTCTACGCGGGTGCTGGATCTATGACCAACAATAAAATTTGACTTCATTTCTCTAGGAGTCATAATGGGAAGCACATACCACCACCAAATCATAATAGTTGTGCACTTGAGACACCATATACCAGGCCAAATAGCTTATCTAAATCTTTGTAGGAAAGGACTTGATGTTTTTGTTGATGCTCTTATGATAGGTGTTGTTCTTCAAACTATTAGTGCTCCTTGACAACTTGGGATTTGCTATTTTTTTGGGTACATTAGATAAAATGCAAGAGCTCCATATGCTTAGACTAAGTATGACTACCTTTCATAGCATTGAAGCATGTTGACCTGGAGGAAAAATTGACAACTGAGCTCTTCCTTTTAGACTCCATGGTTGTTTGTGAGTTATGTTGTAATTTTCTCTACCATTGATACTATCTTAATAGTCTTCTACCCTTTAGAGCTTGTAGTAGTCTTGATTGTTTATGGTGTAATGAGGATGATTAGGGGGTAAGGAAATTAAAAATATTTGATTCCTTTCGACCATTATAAATTCTTGCATGTATAGTACTTTGTTATGTTTTATGAGGATGAATAAAGCTTTCCTCTAAGTCTTTAGGGATCCTTGGTCTATGTGTCATTTTCTTGTGATTGGTTGATTTTAAACTCTTCTAGTCCACCACATTGATGGAATCTTAAATCTCATCCATTGGCACCTTGATCGAATGGTATACATTTATCTTACTTATGGATTTCTCTTGAAGAGATATACAAGAGGCCAAGTGTCCCCCTTGAGAGGTTGGTACTGGTACCAATTCTTGTAGGAAAAGAGGTTGATGATTTCTCTTAAGTGTCACCCATTCCTGAATAGACCAAAGTGCTCTATGATTTGCTTGGGCTCCCTTTTTTTGGAATTATAATTTTGGATATCTTTTCAGTTCTTGGTCTAGGTGCATGCCTACTATGAAACATAAAAAATGGCTACTCAAGATCTAGCTACCCAATGTCACATCGGTCACATGACTTCAACCAATAGTTGTGCCATACGATTGACATGATATTTCTCTATTAGGGTCTCAAAAAAACTAGATTTACTTATGGATTGCAGTCTATGAGAAATATTTTTTGTAGAGGCTAACCTCCCATAACATGTATGCCCCTATCGATACTTACATTAGTGCCATGTCATGAATTCCCCACAACATGTGAATCTCCCTTATCACTTTTATAAGAAAGATACCTTGCTTCAAGGATTATTGTGAAGCTCTTCCCTTCCTTTAGGCACTTGGGTGCTATGATCTCCTCATAGAATTGGTATATATGAGATACTAGAGGATTTCAATGATGTCATTTTAATATCCCTATTTGTGCTCCCTAAAAAACATAGTTGCATGTAACAACCTCACAACATGTTCAATTATGAAGCATAGTTGAGCAGGTGGTGGGGAGTCAAACTCAATTATTCTCTTAGAGAACTTGGATGATGGGATTATTTTTCCTTTGTTTATGGTGTATAACATGAGCTAGTTTGGTTGAGCTTTAACTAAGTCCTTCCTTGGTTGCATAAGCTTCGTATCTTATTCAGTTATGCTTGAGCGAGGTGAAAGATGGTGCAATTGAGAAAATATCGATTAAAACCTGACACTCATAATTCTCTTCATAGGAATAGAGTATTACACTATAGGTTGATATTTATTTGAATATTTTATCATCTTCATGTAGTACCGCACCTCATTTATCTATGCTCAAATGAGGTGTGAGCTCATGCATTTGAGGGAATCTCAACCAAGGCATTTCATGCAGTCTCTTTTTTTAGCACAAGAAGTATGTTGATATATTTTTTGTGTGGATATCTTTTTAGGTAAATCCTATTAATAAATATTGAAAGTTTCTACACTTCTAGGGAGGATAGTTCTAATGTATTTTTTGCTTTGTGGTCAGTTACAATATAAATTCAGCTCTAGATGGCTTTAAATTTTTTTATGTTTGCCTAGTCTACTACGGTCTTCATCCTACTTTAGTACCCAATTGCCTAATCAAAACTCTTGGGCTATGGATTTTCAATCAAACCACCTCTTGATAATTTCTTGGTCTTTAGTAAATTATCCCTAGCCATTTCCTGCTTCTCTTCAAGTTTTACAACTCTCCTATTCTTAATGACACGGTGTCATTTTCTTGAAGCTTCAACTAATTTAGTAATTGTAGTGCAAGAAATGCCACTAAGATGAGAAAATTGGCCTCTCAACCATAGACTAAAGAATACAGGGATCATCCCAAGGATTTCTTTGGAGTGATCATTTATTTCCATAGAAATTTCTTAATGTACAAGTGCCACTATCATTTATTTTTAGAGCCAATTCTCTTCAAGATGCAGAGAAAATTCTTGTTTGATTAATTGGACAAAATTTTTCCTTGAGGATAATAATTGGAGTAAGTATTCAAGTAGATGTCATGCTAGAGTGTAAACTAGATCACCTTAGCTTTGATTAATTCCTTGGAGTTGTCTATGATGATCGTATTGGGCATGCCAAACTAAGTGACAATTTCCTCCAAGAACTAGACAATGGCCCTCCCTATGGCCTCCTTTAATGGGGCCAATTCTATCCACCTCGTGAAAGAATCTATAGCCATGAGGATCCATCGATGGCATTTTTTGGAGGGTGGATTGATCATGCTAATGAAATCTATTCCCCATTGGTTAATGATTCACTAGCGATAATAGGCTTCAGAGGAATGGGGATGCTCTTATTTTATTCCAATTAAGAACTTACAATTATCACATCCTCTTACACACTGGTGTGCATAATTGAATATTATTGGAAAGTAGTACCCATATCACATAATTTTCACCATAGTGTGGGCTAAAATGCATCTACATAAGAACTCCTAATGGAATTCTTGAAGTAGTGAGGTGACCTAGCCAATATTGACACATCATAGGAGGATGACATTGAATATTTTTTGAACAAGACTCCTTCAATGAGGGAAAATAGGAATTTTATAGTTTGTAGGCTCTCCTTTGTGTTTTTTTTAGGTTTTTTAGGCATCAACCTTACTGCATGAAATAAATTTGCTCTTGCACCCAGTCTCAAGCTTTCACATTTGAAGTGAAAGAGCATTTGTCTTCCTCATCTATAATGTCAAAAATATCCTGAGTGAGCTTCTAGCATATGGATCTGCCCATATTCAACTTGGTTGTCTTGATTTCAATGTTACATTCAAGGATCATAATGATCCATCCTGCTCTTTCTCACTAATTTTTGTATTCATGATGTAATATTTATACTTGAATGAATAATATTAGCAATAATTTTATTATTTGAAAGCAAAAGTTTGAACTTAATGTCCACAACTATCTTCATCGTAGTAGACTATGACTCTGTAGGTTGATATTTATTTGAATCTTTTAGTATTTGAATGTAGCACCACAAATCATTTAGCTATGCTCAAACAAGGTGTGAGCTCATGCATTTGAGGGAATCTCAACCAAGGCTTGTCATTTAAAGTCTCTTTTTTCAACACACAAAGTCTATTGATAGATTTTTTTTATGGATATATTTTTAGGTAAATCCCATTAATCAAGATAAAAAGTTTCTACCCTTCTATGGAGGACATTTCAAATGTGTTTTTCACTTTATGGTTGGTTATGATGTAAGAGCCACTCTATATGGCTTCAATTTTTTCATGTTTGCCTAGTCTACTATGATCTTCATCCTATTTTAGTACCTAGTTGCCTACCCAAAACTTGGGCTATGTATTTATAGTGAAACCATTTTTTAAAATTCTTTTGATGTTGTAGTAAGTGCTTCCTATCCATTTCCCTCTTCTCTTGAAGTTTTAACAATTTTCCTATTCTTCATGACATGGTGTCATTTTCTTGGAGCTTCAAATAATACAACAATTACAGTGTGGGAAGCTCCACTAATATGGGTAGATCCACTAAAATTAGAATATAGATTTAGTTTAGGTATAACAAGTAATATTCAAAACTAGTACTAGTCATGAAGAAGTAAATGAAGACCAAATAAAGTTAAAAAAGGAAGACAAAAATGCAAGACTAATCATCATGTATGGAATAGTAGATGAGATCCAAGCATATATTCAAGATTCAACCATAGCCAAGGATGTATAGGAGAATTTAAAAAAAGTATTCAAAGCTAAGAATCAAAATTAGTTTTTATTCCTCTAGAGCCAACTCCATTGTTTGAAGATGAAGAGTGGAGAAAATTTGGAATCATTCATGAGGAAAATTATAGAATTATGAGCATCATTAAAAGCATTGGGAACTCAAGTATTAGATGAAACATTAGTTCTAATTACTTTGAGATATCTCTCATATAAGTACAATGTTTTTATGACTATATTAAATATTACTAAGCAAACACCAAGCTTAGAGAAGCTAGTGAACCTACTTCAAAAGGAAGAGGTATCACATTCAAGACAAAAAGAAGAGCAAGTATTTTTTAAAAGGAAGCAAGTATTTAGAAAAGGCATATGGGGAAACAATTCTCATCATTAGAAAAAAAAGTCATTGGCAAATTAAGAGCATCAACAAAATAAATAAAAAATAATATCCATTAGTTGCACATGCATAACTCAATAATATTTGGTACATTGATTATAGAGCAACCAGACACATGACAAGATGAAAAATTGGTTTCAAAATATGAGATGTTCCAAACATGTAGGAAAAAATTTCTCTTGGGGATGATACATCCTATGAAATACAAGGCATAGGTGATATAAAAATATAACTTCAATCACACAAATATAGAATCACATAAGTCCTATATGTTCCAAGACTCACCAAAAATCTACTCCACATAAATCAACTACTTGATCACAACTTCAAGGTTGAGTTTGATAAGCAATAAGGATAAAAGGTATTCATCATTTGTGAGAAATGTAAGAATTCCAAGATTATCGCATATGAAAAAAAATAAAATATGTTTGAACTTCACACAATTCATCATGATAACTTAGCATTAGTTATCAATTCTAATATATCTACATCACTTTGGCATCAATGATATGGTCATCTAAGTTATGACCATATTATTGCATTACAAAACAAAAATATGGTCAAAGGTCTTCCTTATTTATATAATTTCACATAGATTTGTTCTTATTGCTTAGCTAGAAAATAACATTGAGCTCCTTCCAAGACTACAAAATATCATACCAAGGCATCTCTTCACTTGATCCATACAGATCTATGTAGATCCATGGCTCCAAGTTCCAATGGGTGTAGGTATTTTCAACTCTTGTTGATGATTATACCCAAAAAAAGTGGGTATATTTTTTTAAGAACAAAAATAAAGATTTCTTCTACTTTCAATAATTTAAGGCCTAAGTAGAGACTTCCATAGGAATATGGATCCATGTCCTCTACTCAAATCAAGAGGGAGAATTTACCAATAATGAGTTTTTATAATTTTTGAAAGAACGTGGCATTCAATGACTGTTATCAATTGAGACCAAATATTTCATAGGTCCAAGTTCCCAAGATCTTAAAAATACTAGCCAATAATCACAACACACTTCCAATATCAATATTGCACAAAATATCTCATAAAACAAACTTTATTCAATCACATTCAAAATATTCTATTACATAAATCATTCTATTTTTAGTTGTTTTATATTGATTCAATTACATAAAACATTTAGTTACATAGCATGGAGATTTCTCTCCAATATATTAGAATACTCATAACTCTTGTTATCCTTAAACTCCCATGAGATGTAATCTTTTGCATGCCTCACATTATGAAAAACTTTCATGATTACATAACATCCTACTTCCCATTGTGACATATATTTACATGAATATTCAATTCCATACTTGATACCTATCATCTATCACTCTTCACTTTCTTATTTGACGCCTTGCACACTCATACCTCACACCTCACACTTGAACTCTTGACACCTTTTACACTTTGTTACATAACATATAACACTCTTTATATCTTGACACATACATTAGACACATATTTCCTAATCTAATATGTACAATAGAATTCAATGGTACTCAATGTTACTCAATGTATCAAATAATGTAATATCTCCAATACCCCCTCCCTCGCATATTACATTATTTGATGTAAATACTTTTAGTCTTCAATATTCATCTTCTTTTTTTGTCTAGCTTCCATCCATAGATTCTACTTGTTGATTCTACTTGAAATTTTGGCACTATGTATAGTCCAATACCTTATTTCGTGTTATTTTGATAAGTCAAACAATGCATCATTATACTACTATCATGGTAAAATTTGATCTAAAACTTCTTATGATAATCCCATTACATCCAATGCAAAAATTCTATTTTTGATAGATCCCATAGCTTCAACTTTATTTTATCTCTTAATGAGATATTTTTTTATTTCCATTGATGTATTTAAATTCCATAGTTCTTCCTTGGTTAACCAATTGAGATACTAAAATGAGGTTATTTGTTATACCCGAAACATACAACACATCTTCTAATATGCATGCAGAATATGGAAAACCAAGTGTAACATTTCTAGATCCTTGTACATGGTAAACCTTGTCATATACTATCTTCATTGGAATATTTTTTTAATTTGTATTGAATCAAACCAATATAAATTTCCTATCATGTGGTGACTTACACTTGAATCTATGTACCATGAATCATCTTTATTTATCATTTTTTGATGGATTTCATGTGATCTTGTCACATGCCTTTAACAATATATTTGAGTTTGATAATTTCTTCTTATAAAATATGATCCTTTAAATTTTTATGGTCTTCTTCATGTATTCAATTTTTCAAATTAGATTTACTTTAATGTAGACTTTCTTATGACTCCCAGAGTTTAAGATTCAATATTTTTTCTTCAAACTAAGCAATTAATCAATTTTTTCAAATTCTCAATTTCAAACAACCATTAATTTAGTTTCTTCCTTAAATTCATTTTCCCTCTTCTTATAACTCCCAAAATTTAATTTTAAATCTTCTCGTTCCTTTAATCACTCAAATTTTCAAACCTCAAAATTTTTCTTCAAATTTCAATTTCACCAAATCATTCATCAATTTAAAAAATTCTCAAATTTAATATTCTTCTTATATCTCCCAAAATTTTAATTTAAATTGTCACAATCAATATTCAAATAAATTTCATTTCATTTCATTCAATTCTTTAATTTTCCTTGTCTCCCAAATTCACTTTCAAATTTTAGTTAATCAAACTTCAAAAACATCAATTTAAATTCATTTCATTTAATTTCACTTTCATTTCCTTATATATCCGATTAATGAATTCATTTTCCTTTTAACTCCCAAATTAACCTTTAATTATTAAATATCTTAGAATTTTCAAATTAATTCTTATAACTCCCAAAATTTAGTAAAACCAAATATTCCTTTTAGAAAATGAAGTGCCTACAATAATTCATAAAATAAACTTGCCCTTTACCTTATATTTTACCACATTTCATGTTGAATTAAACTTTAGGGCATCCAAATATTATGCATGAATCTCACATTTCAAACAGCTTGAGACGTTACAGAGTAGTCCAAATGTCATGTTATTCCTCTGATGATTTCTTTGCACTCTAGTTTTAAACATTCAATGCCTCTTTAACCTTGTATTGACTTCACTTCTCAACTCAAATACTTTGTCCTCTAGATTTATATTTTCATATTACAATGTTTGAATTTTCTTCATGGATCAAATAATCTGGCTTCAAATTTACATCTTCCAATTTTTGGCTTAACTTCATGGCTTCACTCATTCTCCATCTTTAGGTCTACATCTTTTAATTTGCACTCCTTTCCACTTGTCTCCAATAATTATCTCTACCACTTGTTTTTAGTACTCGCACTTAGCACTTGTCTAAATAGAAGTTGTCTCTAGCACTTGTAGAAATCATCCTCTTCATAGTAGAAAAAATACCCTCAATAAAAATCTCCAGAAATCATCTAAATATCAATAAATGCCTTCAAACTCTTTTCTTTCATTGTTCTAGTATATGTTGTCAATGGTCTCCTCTAATATCAATAAATCATTCTCCACTCCAAATCTTCTCTTCAATAAATTTCCAATAATATCTCCTTCCATAATTAATAATCTTCTCATCCTTTCTTCACAATAATATTCCACCAAGTCATCCAGCCAACATTCTCCAATATCGCTTCATGTCTTCTCTTCTTGTTCTCCTCTACTTTTATAGTAATATTTAATATCTTCCTTCAGATTCTCTCTATCAATCATCATGTTCTTCTCCTCTTCTCATTCTCCTCCAATCATCTAGAAATATTTAATCTATTCCTTCTACTTCTATCTAACAATACATTCTTCCCTATTCTCTTCTTCAATCTCATACTTTCTCTCTGTTTCTTCATCTTCAATATATTCACTCTTTCTTAATATCTTTAACCTATAAATGGATAGCTAAAGTGGCCCTGATACCATTGTTAGCAAGTGATCCCAAATATTTCATAGGTCCAAGTTCCTAGAATCTTAAAAATACTAGCCAATAACCCCAACACACTTCCTATTAGCTTTTGAAGCTAAATACTTAAGGTAAAATAACCACAAGATCTAAAATAAAGTTGCAATATGAAATATAAGATAATGGAAATATTCTAAACATATAAAACTCATAAATAAATTCTACAACAACTCATAAAAATACCATTAACAAATGCTCACAAAAATTATATTTGATACAGAATAAAGATCTCAAATACACCATACTTCCACACACTCTCACTACACATTCTCTCTTCACATACACACACAGAGACACATATATAATGGAATGTGACTCTTCATATGGAGTACTCTTGACCTTCACTCTTCTTGAGAATCTTCACTTTCCTACTCTATGGACTCATGTGCACATGGACTATTATGCACATTTACATTATTAAATACTTTGCACATTCTAATAATACTTGTGTATTTATTACATTGCATAAAGTAAATACTCATACTCTAATCTAAGACACACTCCTACTATAGAAATGTACCCAAGGTGGTACATTAGCATGCACCAAATAATGTAATATATTCTAACACCCCCATGTATTACATTATTTGGTTATTAAAGACTTTAGTCTTCAATGTGGTCTTCATCTTGGTTCTAGAACTTGTATTCTTCTTTTATGTTTTCTTCATTCTTCTTCTTGTTTGTATCCTGATCAAGTAGATAATTAGAATATTCATAAAATACTATCTTTTTTGAAAGATATTTAACTTCATGTTCTTCTGTAGGTTCTTCTAGTTCTTGAATTTCTTGAATCTCTTGAGCTAAGTGCCCCTTTTGATTTTCCTCTCTATATTGTAGTTGAGGTTGACTGTATTGATTCTGAGAAGTATATTGACACTAAAATTGTTGCTTATGTGGTCTATATTGATTCTGATATTGTCTTGGTTGAAATGACCTATTTTATTGGCTTCTAGAATTTGTTTGATTCCCTTGATACTAATTTCTTGGATTGAATCTACAATAATTTGTACTATGTCCTCCTTTTTTGCATACTTGACAATATCTATTATTCCATTTTGATCTGTTCCTTGAGAATGAAGCAACATTTCCTTGTGGATTATCTTTTGAGACTAAGACATTGTTAGTCATTTCATCTTTAACTAAATTCTCTACCTCATATTCTTGTAGAATATTGACTAACTCATCAAATGATGTATCTTTACTTAGAATTTGTAAAGATGTGACTAGATGCTTGTAGCTTTCTGGAAGTGCTCTTAGAATCACTTGAACAAGAAACTTGTCTTCTACCTTCTCTCCTAAGGTTAATAGTTTTTTTTTATATCTACCACTTTTCTTAGAAACAATTCTATACTTTCACCACTATTAACTTTTAGAGAATGCAATTGGGTTTGAAGATTCAAGATAGTGGCTTTATTCTTTCCTTCAAATATCTTGGCTAAAGTATTCCAAGCTTCTGTAGAAGTTGTTGCTGAACTAATGTATGGTTGTATATCATCTGTAATTGCAAATGTTATTATCATGAGTGCTTTTGCTTCATCTTCTTCATACTTTTGAATTTCTCTAGCATCTTTAGTAGGTTTAGTTTTTGCTCCTTTAACAATATCCCAAAGCTTTTCCACTATCAAAATTGACCTCACTTTGTTTTTCCATGAAGTGTAATTAGGACCTTTAAGAAGTTGAGATTTTGAAAGAAAGAATTTATTTGTTGTCATGATGACACTTGTAGACTACCTTATATCTCCCTAATGTTTTAATGAAAGACTAATGTCAATTTCAATGTAACCTTCAACTTCTACTTCTTTAGGATGAATACCTTATATTTTTCCTAGGTATAAATGATCAACCACTAATTTTTGACAAAAGTTTCAATTCTTCAAAACTCTAGGTTGAAATCCTTTTATCTCCCAAATTTCAAAAAATATAATTTCAAGATTCTAAATTTCACAAACCTATGTTGATGTTGAATTCCTTATAACTCCAAATTCAGAAATTTAGAAATCTAGTAAAAAGATATTTGCAAATTTTATATTCCTAATTTGATGTAGGAAACCTTATTTCTCCACAATTCAAAATATTTGCAAATATTAAAAATGCTTCACAAAATTCAATAATTCAATTTATAAAACTTCTCAAAACTTGAAATTGAATTCTCAATAATTTTCCAAAAAATATTTCAAAGCTTCTCTAGATTTTCCAAAAATGACTAATAATGTTTCTAAGGTTTTAAATTTCACTTTTACATCTTATCTCTCCAATAATCAAGCAAATGAATTAATTTCTCTTCAACCTTAGAAAAATAATAACATTATCCAACCTTATAACTCCTAACTATTGAGAAAATAATCAAATTGTAAATGAATTGCTTTACCTCCCACTTGAGGCATGAAGATAACCAGTCAAAGTCATTTGACCTACCCTAAAATGGTATTGCTCAATGAAATTACTCCACTCTACTGCACATATGGCAATTGTATCCACTCTACCACTCTCAGACCTAAGATTCAATGAAGGCATGTAGTTGTTCTCTCTTTTTACCATTTGACTCACCCATGCATTTAATGGTTGCTATGAAACACCTTATCTTCCTTCAATACCTGTTGGTGCTCTCTGTGCACAATGCCAAATGGCATACAACATATTTTGGCACTCCAAATATTTTCTATGTTCTTCTCCCTACGTAACACTTGGTAGTGATGAATTTGGAATGTTATTCTATCTTGGTCAACGATGTTATTACTTACTAGCATTACTCTTCCTTGATTGATGGTAATATGGCATTATTCTTCCTTACTAGTGGTTGGCTCTTTAATGCTTGACTTCCCTTTTGATCCTTCAACTTGCCCTAACAACATTTTGACTCCTTGATACTTGGATTTTCGATGTCCACCGACTGTCCTTTCAACTGCTCACTCTTCCAATATTTGTAGACTATGCTTGTACTCCTTGGAATGGAGCTAATGGTGGTTGTTACACTTGCTTCTCCTCCTCAACATGGTGGCTCCTCCTTTTACTTTCAATAGTTGCTCCTCTCATGGTGGTTCTCCACCTTTCAATGTGGTGGCTCTTCCTTTCACCATGGTGGCTCCTCCTTTCTTGTAGGGTGGTCCACTATCAAACTCGATGGCTCTTGGATGCTTACCCCCATGTGCTATTGCTGCAACTCTACCGTGATAGTATTATGTTGGGTCTACTCCAAAATACGTCATTGTTCTTCGACTTCTAACCTGCTTGTCCTCCTCCTTGCTTGTTGTCTTCAAACTTGGTGGTTCCTCCACATGCTTGATGATTTCTTCTTATCTTCTCTTCTCCATTCAAGACTGCAACTTGCTTGCTCTTGTTCCTTATACTATCTTGCTCTCTTTTCAAGATAGTAACTAGCTTATTATTCTCTTATTGACTTATTATTTTTGCAGGTTTAATGCAAGTTCAATGGTGATAGCAAGCTCTAAATTTTGGCTTCAACTAGAACTTTAGCTTCTCCTTTTGTTATCCTTTAATAATGATAATGGTGCTTATAATGCTTATCATAAACACTCTCCTTGAATGCTGCAACTATAAACACTTATTTGCAAACTTTTCCTTGGATTATAAAAAACAACATATAGATTGATTTTTCCTTCTCCTTATTACTCCCTTTCAAACAATCTTTAACTTCACTTTTGTTGTTTGTGTTTTGCAGATTCTAGGATGATAATGATGCCTCCTTCCTTGGATTGGAGACACTTAGCTTAGACTATATTTTGTTGGATTTAATAACTCTAATATGGTGCTTTCAAAAAAATTATAATAAGCTAATTTGAATGCTTGAATAATGAACTTTTATAGCACCAATATTACAAACCTCTTTGGCCTCCTTCTGAAGCTAATATCCTTGGTGATTTGATTCACCTTTTTGCTGTCTCGAATGTACAAATTTTGCAGCTCCACTTCCTTTTACTTTGCTGCCCCAAAATCAACTTCTACCTTCTTCAAAGTATGTTGTTCGAATCTTCTCTTTCTCCTTTCCAAAAGGCTATTATAGAATGCTGAAATTTTCAGCCTTTCTTCCTCTTCAAATGCTGTTTGAAATCAGCCTTCTTAATATTCAACTTCTCTGATTTTTGCAGCTCCAAATGCTGCCTTCTTGCTGTCCAAAAACTCTGCAATTTGCAGCTTCAATTGCTGCCAAATATTCCTTCACTTTGTTGTCCAAATCTCTCTCAAATCTGCCCCAAAATTCTTCAAATCGCAGCTCTACTATCTCCCTCAAATGCTGCCTAATTTTGCAGCCCAAATATCTTAAATTGTTGCTCACAAAATCTGATTTCTTCTCCTATATCTTGCTGTCCAAAAATAGTCTCTAACTCCTCCAATCCACTACCTTAGTTTGCTGTCAAGCCTTCCTTCAATTGGCTATTCAAAGGCACTTCAAAATCTACTCAAATCTTCTTCAATTTGCAGCTCTATGTCACCTTCAATTTTCTGTCCTGTGACCCTTCAAATTCTGTCATGAAAATTAGAAATCTTCTCCTCCACAAATCAGCCTTCAAATTCTTAATGGCTGTCTTCAAATTTCTCAAATCGGTGACCTCTTCAATCCTCTTTCTTCTCCTTAGCTCTCACTAAATTCTATCTTCAAATATGACCTCTTTCACTAGCCTCTTCCTCAAGAATCTGAATGTCTTGAGGTCTTCAAAATATACCTTCTCAAAATTTGGCAAACTTCTTGCCAAATCCTTCTTCCTTTTGGGCTTGTTGTTGAATGGTGATAATTGTCCCAAATTCTTCTTTTTAGGAGCTTCTCCTTCTTGCAATATTCTTTCTTCAAATATTCTCCAATGGTCACTTCTTCAACTTCTTCAATAGGGCTTCTCTAGCCTTCTTCTTTCTCCTTCCAAATTTGCTTGAGACCTCTTCTCTTGGATCTTCAAATTTTGCAACTCTTCAATTGGACCTTTTCTTAGTCCTCCTCTATCTTCTTTCTCAAATCTTCAATAGGGACCTCTTCCTTGGGTCTCCTTCAATCTTCAATCTTCAATCTCCAATGGGACCTCTTTCTTGGACCTCCTTAATCTTCAATGTCTACTCTTTTTTGCAACTCAAAAACTAATCCCTGCACGAGGAAAGCACATAGACTTTCAAGCAATCGAAGGTGAAATTATTCTCTATCTATTGTAGGAAGCTTCTCAAATTTTGAGAACTAATTTTCTACAACAAAAACTTAGACAATAGCAATCAAATACAACCAAATTTCTAGAATTTTAAAATCAATAAACTTCACTAGTTATTCTCAAAACTAGTGGAAAGAAATCTATGTTGAGTCCTAGTCTTCACGAGTTTTCCTTCAACCCTATGGAAAGACTCTAGCCAAATAGCAATCTGGAATCTTCTTCTATCTATCAAAATTTTCAATAGGACCTCCTTCTTGGGTCTCTTAATCTTATCAATGTCAAGGTCTATCTTCAAGACCTGTAAATCTCCTTCTATTCCTTCACTGGTTTTCCTTCAACACAGTGGAAAAAACTATCTTCCCTAGTTTTCTTTTTCCAGAGGTAATTTCTTCAACTTCATTGGTTTCTCCTTAACTAGTGGAAATATCCTTTGCAACTTTAAAAAACCTATGCAAGACAAAACCTTGTTGTAGCTCTGATACCATTGTTAGCTTTTGAAGCTAAATACTTAAGGTAAAATAACCACAAGATCTAAAATAAAGTTGCAATATGAAATATAAGATAATGGCAATATTATAAATAACTTCTACAACAACTCATAAAAATACCATTAACAAATGCTCACAAAAATTGTATTTGATACAGAATAAAGATCTCAAATACACCATACTTCCACACACACAAGAGACACATATATAATGGAATAAGACTATTCATATGGAGTACTATTTGTTAGCTTTTGATACTAAATACTTAATGAAAAGCAACCACAAGGTCTATAATAAGCATGCTATATTAAACATAAGATAATGATAATATTTAAAGCATATAGAACTCATGAAAGACTTTTGCAATAACTCACAAAACTACCATTAAAAAAATCTAATGAAAAATAGTTTTTTGATATAAAATGGAGATCTCAAACTCTACATACTTCATACATACTCTACATTGTATCTCTACCTTACTTTTCCTCCACATTGTGTGTATGTGTGTGTGTGTCTATCACACTTACATATATGCCTATTTATATAATGATAAGTGACTCTTCATATGGTGTACTCTTGGCATTCTATCTTCCTGTGACTCTTCACTTTCAAATTCTATGGACTCATGTGCACATGGAATAACATGTACATTTACATCATTAAATACTTTGCACATTCTAAAAATACGTGTGCATTTATTACATTGCATAAAGTAAATACTCAAACCCTAATCTAAGAGACATTCCTAAGATGTACCCAAGGTGGTACATTAGCATGTACAAAATAATGTAATATATTCCATCACCCCCTGTATTACATTATTTGGTTATTGAATACTTTAGTCTTCAATATGGATCTTCATCTTTCATATGTCCTTCAAATTGATCAGGTTTCTATTCTTCTTCTTTAATTTGAATATGGCCAAGTAGTCCAAAATTTTGTTATCCTCTCATATTTCTCATTCCGAATCTTCGATTTTCCCATTGACTTTTATAATAAATAGATTTTTCATTTCTTGCAATTTGTTCCTCAGAAAATCCATTTGTGTTTTTTTAAACTACAACAATATCTTCTGAAATTCTAATTGGATCTAGAGCATATATATCATTGTGAATTGATCCTATAGCTTCTATCTCATTTTTATTTATAATGAGATATTTATTGACTCCATTTATATATCTAAAATCAATCATACTTTTTCTCCCTACCAATTTGGCTACTGAAATAAGATTTGACTTCATGTAATAAAATATTTGGAAATGATGTACTAAGCGTTACACATCCATAACCATGTATAAGATAATTTTTTCCATCTACAATTTTCAACCTAAGATTATTAGTGACTTCAAGGTAATCAAACCATTGTAAATTTCCTGTCATGTGATGACTTGCACTAGAATCAATAAACCAAATGTCTTTTCCATTTTGACTTGTAGAATTATTTGTGCTTGAAGTAATTTTGCATTTTTGATATGAAATATTGTATGAGTTTTGATCTTGAATTCTTTGATAGTATACATTGTGATGATATGTTCCTCTTGCTATATTATCCATAGTTTGATTGTTCTACCCCTTATGTCTCCTTAGTGTTTTAGATCTATTGGCCAACTTGGAATTTGAATATGGGATCAAATTTGATATAATATTTTCAATTCTCAAATTGTAAAATACCTTGTATCTTCCAAGTATTTTGAATATAATATCTTTGATAAATAACTTAGCTTTCTAAAATTTCCTTTAAATTGAATTTCTTTTGTCTCCTTAGTTATGAATAGAAAGCTTAAAGATAATTTTAATGCAATTTCAATTATGATAAGACTCTCTAATTTCAAGAACTTAATTTGGATTCCTTATGTCTCGTTAATTTAAATAAGAGACTAATATCAATGTAATTTTCCAACTTAAAAAAAAATGTTTTATGTTGTAATATTTATATCTCTCAAATTTTCAATATGGTTTCTAAATTTTAAAAATCTAATTTGATGTTGAAGTCCTTATAACTCCTAAATAGGAAATTTAGAAAACAAACATATTTGCAAATTTTAATATTCCTAGTTTATGTAGAAATCCTTATTCCTCAGAGTAAAACTATTTAAAAATATTTCAATGTGGCTTGAATTTCAAATAGAATGAGATAATTCTAAAATTGTTAAATTGTATTTCTAAAATACTTCAAAATTGATCAATATAGTTTCTAAGGTTTTAAATATTCAATTTGCTACCTTATCTCTCCATTAATTCAATTAATCTAAAATGTACTAGATTAATTAATCTCAACCTTAGAATAGTTGGTTCCTTAACCTTTGTAATAATTGAATTAAATTAAATTTTATGTACCTCCTTGTGAATGGTGCATGGTAATATCATTTTTCAATATTTTGACCTTCCTCTGTTGCTTACATGCTTCTTTATTAGAAACAATTAATGCATGGCTAGCCATGCTATATTTTAGGCTATGTTCTCCATGAAATCTATGTTCTCAACTCCTTAGTTCTCGATGACATTTCACTTTCTTTTACAAATAGGTTTGAGGCTCTTGATGTCCTCCATGTAGGAGCTTTAAAGCTATCAATCTTCTCCACGTGTGCGCTCCTCGACAATGTTGATCTCCTTGGTGAATTATCCTCTCCAAACTCAACAACGCATTTGCCTTTCTTATGCTTCTTGAACATGTTGGACTCCTCGGTGAATGGGATCTGAATATATTCTTCAAACTTAGCAATAAATTCACCCTCAATTACAAGTTTCTCACACTTTAAAATTATTTTCTCTAGCAGGCGCTCTTCAACTACAAGCTTGGAATTCAATATTTTTAGACTACGTTCTTATTTTCACTTAACCCTTTGTAGTGTAACCTCCTCAAATGTATTTAATGTTTTTTGTAAGGTATTTTCACCTACCAATAACCCTTGTAATTTCTTCTTCAACATGCCAAGTGGCAAGAATTGTTTCAACAAAATTTTCAAATGGTTCTTCTCCTTCTTTGCAATGCTTGTTCTTTTGTAATGCTTAATATTGCACTCAACCTCCTAAAAATTCTTTCAAGATAATGCTCTAGTAGTTGAGCATTTGTTTTACCTCACCATGCAACAACCACCATGTTCTCTTTAGTATGTTGGTGGTTATGGAAGCCAACATTTTCTTCTCCTTTGGTTGTTGTGATTCCAACTGACCCTGTTATCTTCTCCACGTCCTTTTGACTTCCTCTCAAAGTATTTTTTCTTGCACACTCTCCTATATACATAGAAAATGATTTCATGGCTCAATATAGAGTTTTTGGTAGTTCCTCTGGTGGATGACTGAAATGACGCTTCTCCTCCTTGGCTTGTAAGGTGATTTCACTTCTTAACTTGGTGGTTACCCTTTTCAACACGATGGCTCTACTTCTCAGTGGTTCTACCACTCCTTTGGTGGCTATTCTTCACCAAATCTTGATAGAGATTTATAATGCTCCTCATTTGGCAAAATGATGAAAAATGCTATCTCCTTAAATATGGTGGTTTTACCACTTCTTTAGGGGTTGGTTCTTACCACTATCTTCAATCTATAGTACCTTACTTGGTATCTTTAGACACATTAAGCCTACTATTTTTGAGCACTTATTCTGCCTTCTTTCATTCAATAGATTTTGCACTTATATATGATCTTCCTTTCTCCTTATTAATCCCTTTCAAGATAAATTTTGAATCTATATTTTTCTATTGTATTGTGTAGGTTCTAAGATAGAAATGATGCAATCTTCTTCAACTTTTAAGCCTTCTTTTTGCTACTTAAAAAAAAAAACTCAAATGTGATGCTTTTAAAAACATTATAATAAGCTAATGTGAATGTTCAAATAATGAAATTTTATAGCACCAATATTGCATACCTTTTGGCCTCCTCTTCTTGGTGATTTGATTCACCTTTTTGCTGTCCCAAATTTGTAAAATTTGTAGCTTCAATTCCTTTTTATTTGCTACCCTAAAATCATTAATTTTGCAGCTCTAATTGTTGCCTAAATTTTTTGCCTCTTAGCCTTTAACTTGCTGCCTAAAAATATGATTGTTGCAACTTCAATTCTCCTCCGAATGTATTCTCTCAACCTCTAAAATTTGCAGCTACAAATGCTGCCTTCTTGCTGTCCAAATGTCTTTATAATTTTTAGCAATTATCCTCCTTCAAATTCTACCAAATATTCCTATGCTTTGCTATTCAAAGCTCTCTAAAATCTGCCCTGAACTTATCCAAATTGGAGCCCTCTTTTCTCCTTCTAATGCTGACCAATTTTGCAGTGCTAAATCCTTCAATTCTCCGCTCTCTAAATATGATTTCTTATTATTTATCTTGCTATCCAAAAACAACATTCAATTCCTCCAGATTGTTGCCTTATTTTTCTATCAAACCTTCCTTCAATTGGCTATTCAAGGGCACTTCAAAATATGCCCAATTCTTCTTCAATTTGTAACTCTATGTCACCTTAAATTTTTTGTCCTATGACTCTTCAACTTCTGCTACAAAAATCAGCAATCTTCTTCTCTGTAAATCAACATTCAAATCCTTTATGGCTGTCTTCAAAACTTTCAAATTCAGTGGCCTCTTCTATCTTATTTCTCCTTCAAAATTCTTGTTGAATTCTATCTTTAAATTTGGCCCATTTTTTGGTCTCTTCCTCAAGAATATGAATATCTTGAGATCTTCAGAAATCCTTTTCCAAAATTTGGGAAACTTCTTGCAAAATACTTCTTCCTTTTGGGCTTGTTGGATGTTGATAATTGTCCCAAATTCTTCTTTTTAGAAGATTCTCTTGCTTGCAATCTTCTACCTTGAGATTTATTTAAATCTTCTCTACTGGCCACTTCTTCAATAGGGCTTCTCTAACCTTTTTCTTCTTTCTCCTTCCAAGTTTGCTTGAGACCTCTTCTCTTGGGTCTTAAAATTTTGCAACTTCTCAAATATTCAATAGGACTTTTTCTTAGTCCTCCTCTATATTCAATATTCAACTTATATCTTCCAAATATGTAAGTTATTCAATGAGACCTCTTTTTTGAGTCTCCTCCTTCTCAATCTATAATAAAGCTGCTTTCTTTTTTCTTCAATCTGCAATCTGCAGTCTTCAATATTCTATGGGAACCTCCTTCTTGGGTCTCCTCAATATCTAATACTCTACGCTATTATTGCAACTAATCCTTTCACTAGATATACTTCAATCTAGTGGAAATCAATATTTACTAAGTCCTAGTCTTCACGAGTTTTCTTGAAACCTTGTGGAAAGACTCTAACCAAAAAGCAATTTTAAAAATGATTAAAAATAAATCTCCCTATCTCCTCTCAATATCTCTTGTGTCTCTCCCTATATTCTATAAATCTCCCCTATGGATCTGGTACCAGTATTATATTTTTATACTAAATACTTAATGAAAATCAACCACAAGATCTCGAATAAGCATGTTATATCAAATATAAGATAATGGTAATATTTAAAGCTATATAACTCATGAAAGACTTTTGCAATAACTCAAAAAACTACCATTAGCAAAATATAATGAAAATTAGTATTTTGATATAGAATGGACATCTCAAACTCTCCATACTTCATACATGCTCTACATTGTAGCTCTACCTTACTTATCCTCTATATTGTGTGTATGTGTGTGTGTCTATCACACTTACATATATGCCTATTTATATAATGAGAAGTGACTCTTCATATGGAGTAATCTTGACCTTCTATCTTCTTGTGACTCTTCATTTGAAGAACACAAGCTTATACTGAGAGGGGGGAGTGAACAATATAAGACCTCTTTTTAATTTTTCCATTATACTTCAAAATAGTAAAGAAATATACCCAAAGAAATATCAAAGCAATGCACAATATCATCCACAAAGTGACACCAATTTTAACGTGGTTCACCCAGAATGGCTGGGCTACATCCACAAAACTTTTTTCTAAAATTTATCTCAAAGTTCTTTGGGAATTCTTCCCAATTACAATGTTTATGAGCCTCGGCCCAAAGGAGATACCTTCCCCCAATCAAAATTTATGAGCCTCTGCTCAAAGGAGATACCTTCCCCTCTACTTTGGAAATGATCCCTCAAAAGATCAACTGCCTCTACCTCTTGCCAGCACATGGAACTCCTTTCCATCGAAGACCTCCTATCCTCAATGCTTAGCCTAAGAGACCTCTACATTTTATGATCACGTCCACAATAGCTTAGCAACCTGCACCAAACACAGTCAATTAGTCTAGTACAAGTCTTCCTATATCTGTCAGATCTGTCCAACTCAAACAAATCAATCCTCTACATACAAGCCTTCTCAAAGACTTGCTAAATATATCCTTAGGTTCTTCTCATAGAACCAGTGCACCTCTTTTCTCAAGTTATCTGATAGAACCATCAAACTTAGCTCCCAAGTCCTCTGCTAGGACCTATCCAAATCTGCTCACAAGTCCCCATCGAAACCTGTCCAAAAATTGCTCACAAGTCCCCACCGAAACCTATCCAAAACTGCTCACAAGTCCCCATAAGAACCTATCCAAAACTGCTCACAAGCTCCCACCAAAACCTGTACAAAAATTGCTCACAAGTCCCCATCAGAACCTATCCAAAAACTGCTCACAAGTCCCCACCGAAACCTGTCCAAAAACTCAGCAAACTCACCAAGAAAACTTTCTTGGCCAACACCAAAAATCATCCTATGGAGAAATTGCGCATGAACTCTAACACCACCCACTGCGTCCACTTCAATGAAGAAAAACCCTTTCACGTTATTCAAACGTGAAACCTCCCATTTGGGTAGCACGCCAATAGCCTAGTCGCTATCGATGCGCCAAAGGCGTCCGATGAGGTTTAAACCTCACTCTGTTTCCCTTGTACCTTCTGTGCCAGGGCTAAAATAAATAGTAGGCCTCCCTATATTCTAATGTGAATGACGATGATGAAACCTTACGGTGGATACAAAAAATGAATGGCGGATATCCGAACAGTAGATCACAAAATCTCAGCAAAGAAGAAATTGAACATCAGATCGTGAAATCACAGCGAGCAACACTTTTCAAAAATGCGGATGGGATGATCTTTGATCTTCATCATGGGAGATTTATATGCATATTTCCCATAAACTCTTGATGTCGGCGAGGAGTTTAACACGTCGACGGAGGTCTTGGCTAGCGCCCACAATATTAGAACATAGCGCCATCAAAGTTAAGACATTTGCGCCATGGGTTAGGAGAACCCAATGCAAACAATAAATTAATATTTATTTAAAAATAATTTAAAGGAATCTTAACAAGGTTTTTAATTATTAAATAAATACTTCCTCCTGGACCCAAATGCATTAAAATAATGCATCCACCTGTAATATTTAAACCTGCCAACTTGGGGTTTACAAAAGACCTTTGAAACTGTCATGTCGTAACCTTCATCAAAACAAGTTATTTGACATCAAATCAAATTCCTTCAAGAGCTTCTTGACATCAATGACAACTTATACACTTGAGCAAAGGCAATGTACCCAAAGTACCAAAAATTACCAACAATCTCCACCTTTGTCATTGATGGCAAACCTTTACTAAAAACACTTCTCAAGAGCCAAAACTGAAACCAACTATGCTAACAACTGACCAACTGTGCCCACAATTGAGAATCTTCCTTTGAAGTTTTTCTCCCCCTGACTTGAAGCTCTCCTCTTCACTTTGAAGCTCTCCCCCTTACTCATATCTCTCCCCCTTTGTCATCAATGGCAAAGGGTCACCTTTGGGGCTCGAGACTAAGAATGAGCCTCTTAGCTTAGTCCCTCCCCCACCTCCTAATGAGGTGGTTAATTCTGGGATGGGAGTAAAAATCCCATTAGGAACTAATCATCATCAACGTCTATAACTTCCTTGTCGGGCCTTCTCTTGAACTCTTTGCCCATATTCCTATTCTTGTCACTGTTCTTGTTATTGTTCTCATCCCTGTTCTTGTCCATGCCTTGATCCTTGGACCTGATCATGCCACTATTCCTGTTCCTGTATTCTAGAATTTTAGCTCTACACTGTCTGATTGTGTGACCTTCATTGTTGCACTTGAAACACTTGACAATGTAATTTCTATGAGGTAAACCTGATCTTTGAATCCACCAGTTCTGACCAAACTTGTTCTGACCAAACTTGTTCTGACCAAACCTGTTCTGACCAAACCTGTTCTGGCCAAACCTGTCCTGACCAAACCTGTTCTGACCAAACCTATTCCTGTTATTTGCCTTGCAATAAATTGCCTTGTGCCCAAACTGTTGACAAGAGTAGCAATACCCTTGAAAGTAACTAGCACTTCTAAAACTATCATTTACCTCCTTCACTTGAGCCATGCAATGTGAAGCCATGTGGGCAAAACATCTGCCTTGAAACTTTCCTTTATTTGACCTCTTAGGTTTTGAAAACTTCTTCTTCTCATTTTGAATTCTATTTTCTATTTTTCTGCATCTATCATTCAAGGACTCCTTTTCTAAAGTACTTTCCTCATCAGAACTCTCTTCCTTTTGGAGTATCTTACTAGATTCTCCAACTTGTTCCTTGTGTGGCTTAACAAAACCAAGGCCTGTTTTATTTGTTGTCTTTCTTTGACCTTTGATGAGTGACTTAACCTTTTTGGAGCTATCTTGAAACCTGTACTCTTTAGTTTCCTCTTTCAAAGAAGTCATTTTCTGTTCTAACTCACTATACTCAAGAACCTTAGACTCTAACTCATCCTTGAGTTCCTATGTCTTAGCTATAGAGAAGTCAAGACTTTCTATAAGATCATATCTTTCCATATAACATTCATCTAACTTATCCTTGAGTCTAGAATTCTTCTTTCTTTCCTTTTTCAAATAACTAAGAGCACTAATAAGTTCACCTTCAAGATCTACTTCACCTTCCTCTATTTTTTTGTTTTTTGAATCATCAAAGCCTTTTTCAGATTTCTTATCACTAGAGGTGCTACCCTTTTCAAAAACCATACATGCATATTCCTTATAGTTTTCTGAAGCATCCTCATACATACTAGAAACCAAATCATTATTTGTGCAATCATCCTCAAGGTGACCAAAGTTTTCACATCTAAGACATTTCATGATAATGAATCTATGTTTCGGTTCTTCCTATTTTTTTGATATGAACAACATCTCATTTTCATCATCACTTGAAGAACTTTCACTATCACTACTAGAACACTTACTTGCTTTGTCTAGGTAGAAACTCTTCTTGTGCTTGTGAGAATACCTATTTCCTTGATTGATGTGCTCATCTTTGTTCTTCCTATGATGCTTGTGCTTTTCAGAATCCTTGCTCTTAGAATCCTGTTTATCTTCATCACTTTCATTCTTGGGAACAGTATAGTCAGTAGCATAATGAACAAACTTTCCACAATTGAAACATCTTATATTTTTCATACTTTTATGCTTTCTAGAGAACTTGCCTTTCTTGCTGTAATATGGCTCTTCATCACTAGAAGACTCATAACTATCTTGAAGCTATTTACCCTTGGATTTCTTGGTAGCCTTGAAAGCTGCCTCTTTCTTGACACCAACCTTCACTTGAGTTCTTAAATCAAATGCTGCAAGTATACTATGGAGATCATCCTTTTTCAACTTATCCAAATCTTTAGCTTTCTCAATAGCAGAAATTTTTTCACTAAATCTATTAGGAAGAGATCTTAAAATCTTATCACAAACATCATTTTCAGCAAGCTCAAGACCTAAGTCTTTCATGGAGTTAACAACCTCATCTATACGAAGCATGTAGTCACTAATATTTTTATCATAATTCATCTCGAGTTGTTCAAACATACCTTTGAAGTGTCTCAACTTGGCCTTTCTGACATTTGTATCACTCGTATGAACCACCTTCAACTGTTTCCACATTTCACTAGTTGTCTTGTAGTGAATCACTTTGGTGAGATCTGCTTTCTTTAAGCCTTTCAGGATTGCATTCATTACTTTTGAATTGCTGTGATGTAGGAGCCTTTCTTCTTTAGTATTAGGACCATGTTCAGGAATAGTGTACTCATATTCAATCACTTCCCAAACCTCATTCCGAAGTGCCATTAGATGAACCTTCATCCTTGCACTCCAAAGACCAAAATCTGACCCATCAAGAATAGGTGTTGCATTACCACTTGAATGATCAATTGTGTTCTTTACTAGCTTTTCCTTCAAGCTATTAAACTTTTTAAAAGCACCTGCTCTGATACCAATTGAAGAACACAAGCTTATACTGAGAGGGGGGGTGAACAGTATAAGACCTCTTTTTAATTTTTCCATTGTACTTCAAAACAATAAAGCAATATACCCAAAGCAATATCAAAGCAATGCACAATATCATCCACAAAGTGAAACCAATTTTAACGTGGTTCACCCAGAATGGCTGGGCTACATCCACAAAACTTTTCTCTAAAAGTTATCTCAAAGTTCTTTGGGAATCCTTCCCAATTACAATGTTTATGAGCCTCAACCCAAAGGAGATACCTTCCCCCAATCAAAATATATGAGCCTCTACTCAAAGGAGATACCTTCCCTTCTACTCTAGAAATGATCCCTTAGAATATCAACTGCCTCTACCTCTTGCTAGCACGTGAAACTCCTTTCCACTGAAGACATCCTGTCCTTAATGCTTAGCCTAAGAGGCCTCTGCCTTCTATGATCACGTCCATAGCAGCTTAGAAACCTGTACCAAACATAGTCAGTCGATCTAGTACAAGTCTTCCTCTGTCTATCAGATCTGTCTAACTCTTGAACAAATCAATCATCTACATACAAGCCTTCTCAAATACTTGCCAAATCTATCCTCAGGTTCTTCTCATAGAACTAGTGCACCTCTATCCTTAAGTTCTCTGATAGAACCATCAAAATCACCTCACAAGTCCTCTGCTAGGACCTATCCAAATCTTCTCACAAGTCCCCACCGAAGCCTATCCAAAAATTGCTCACAAGTCCCCACCGAAACCTATCCAAAACTGCTCACAAGTCCCCACCAAAACCTGTCCAAAATTGCTCACAAGTCCCCATCGAAACCTGTCCAAAAATTGCTCACAAGTCCCCATCGGAACCTATCCAAAAACTGCTCACAAGTCCCCACCGGAACCTGTCCAAAAACTCAACAAACTCACCAAGAAAAATTTCTTGGCCAACACCAAAAATCATGCTATGGATAAATTATGCACGAACTCTAACACCACCCACTGTGTCCACTTCAACAAAGAAAAACCCTTTCACATTATTCGAACATGAAACCTCTCGTTTAGGTAGCGCGCCAATAGCCTAGCCGCTACCGATGCGCCAAAGGCGTCCGATGAGGTTTAAACCTCACTCTATTTCCCTTATACCTTCTGTTCCAGGGCTAAAATAAATAGTATGCCTCCCTGTATTCTGATGTTAACGACGATGATGAAACCTTACGGTGGATACAAAAAATGAATGACGGATATCCGAACAGCGGATCATTAAATCTCAGCAAAGAAGAATTCGAACATCAAATCGCGAAATCATAGCGAGCAACACTTTTTGAAAATGTAGATGGGATGATATTTGATCTTCATCGTGGGAGATTTATATGCATATTTCCCATAAACTCTTGATGTCGGCAAGGAGTTTAACACATCAGCGAAGGTCTTAGCTAGCACCCACAATATTAGAACATAGCGCCAACAAAGTTAAGACATTTGCGCCATGGGTTAGGAGAACCCAATGCAAACAATAAATTAATATTTATTTAAAAATAATTAAAAGGAACCTTAACAATGTTTTTAATTATTAAATAAATACTTCCTCCTGGACCCAAATGCATTAAACTAATGCATCCACCTGTAATATTTAAACCTGCCAACTTGGGGTTTACAAAAGACCTTTGAAACTGTCATGCTGTAACCTTCATCAAAACAAGTTATTTGACATCAAATAAAATTCCTTCAAGAGATTCTTGACATCAATGACAACTTATACACTTGAGCAAAGGCAATGTACCCAAAGTACCCAAAATTGCCAACATCATTTTCCTATTCTATGGTCTCATGTGCACATGGACTACCATGCACATTTATATCATTAAATACTTTGCACATTCTAACAATACGTGTGCATTTATTACATTGCATAAATTAAATACTCAAACCCTAATCTAAGACACATTCCTAATCTAAATATATATACAATGTGGTACATTAGCATGTACCAAATAATATAATATATTCCAACACTCTTGGTCTTCACTCTTCTTGAGACTCTTCACTTTCCTACTCTATGGATTCATGTGCACATGGACTATTATGCACATTTACATTATAAAATACTTTGCACATTCTAATAATACTTGTGCATTTATTACATTGCATAAAGTAAATACAATCTAATCTAAGACACACTCCTAATATAGAAATGTACCCAAGGTGGTGCATTTTTTTGGTAATGGTGAAAAAAAGGGATTTTGGAGGGGTCCCAAACCTATTAAAGAATGAAGTTATCCAAGGTTACAAGATAAACATCAACCTCCTCCCTAGATAACATGAGAAAAGAAAAGTTGCAACAAAAATCCTAGAATAAAACCAGATAAAAAAATAACACTCTAGATGATATCAAAATTTATTTATAGCAAGGGAGAAAAGGTCAACTGATTGTTGTTTATTCATCTCTTCCACACTAATAGTAGCAAAAATCACTCCAATTCTCAATAATAGGTAATATAAATAGTAGCAACAAAAGTAGAATCACAAAACTATGGTATTTTCTAGAAATACAATTGTTGTAATAACAACAACATACAATCACATCAGTAGCACCAAAAGACCCCAAAAGCAACAATAATATCGAAAACATAAAAAAATAACACCCTATGGAATATAATTTTATTCTACCTTTGATGAGGTAATCCTTAAAAGAGATAAGGAAAAATTATTTTCCCATATATTCCTTTGATCAAAATGAACTCCAATGTTTGCCAAAAAATCAACTACAACATTTCCTTCTCGATATATATGTAATATCTTCACCTTTGCCATTTGTTTTAATAGGGATGAGGTATTCTTAATTAAACCTGACACTTGCTAGTTATCAAAATTTCCTTTCTTAGGATACTTGATAATATTCATAGAGTTTTCTTCTATGATGACCTTACACTCTTTTGTCTCAACAACGTAACACTAGATTATAGAGCTTTAGCTTCCACATAGTGATTGTTTTGTATCTCATAAATTTTTGCATAAGCCTATAACACTTCACCTTTCTTATTTTGAATGACACCTCTTCCCCGAACTCTAAATAGGTTACCTTTTGTAGCTCCGTCAAATTTTAACTTTACCCAACCCTCCTCTGGTTTTAGCCATCTAGTGTTTGTTTTTTTTAAATTGATTGACAAATATGCTGCTCTAGGTTCTCCCAAGTGCCATTCACTAGTGACCCTCTTTTCCAAATTGTTCCCAAATTCCACATTGTTATCAAAGGAAATAAAATTCTCCCTCATTGCAATTTTAATTTTGTTAGAAACTAAAAGTTCATCCTCACTTTCTCCCCTGAATACTCTTTGATTTCTTTCCCACCAAACACCCCACAAAAAATGAGGTAACAAAAAATTCTAGAGTATTGATAACCTACTACTTCTAAAAAGGCATCTCCATTGGTTAAAAAGCTTCTAAAAGTACTAGGGATCAACCAAGAGCAAAATATACCTTCCATTAGATTATTAAGTACCTTACTTGCAAACTCATAATGAATAAACAAGTCATCAATTGATTCAGCATCCTTCATGCAAATAGAACATATATTTATCATTTGAAAACCTCTCTTACTTAGGTTATCTAGAGTTAAAACTTATTTTGTAAGCATAACCAAAGAAAGAAAGCCAATTTAGGGATTAACTCATTCTTACAAGCCTTATTTATAGGAAAGTCCCCCTCCACACCTCCAAACTGCAAGGTATAAGCTGATTTCAAAGAGAATTTCCTTAAGGAAGTAGGAAAAAATCAAAGAGTCATTATATTCATGGTAAGTGGTACTGCTGCAACAACATTTTAATATTTAGCAGAGATTGCTATAGTTCCAAGTCAACAAAATCCAAAGTTAGTTCTTTTCAAAACCTCTAACCTTCCCTAAATTCTATCTAATATTTGACTAGTGGTTCATATTTTTGAACCAAGGGATCTTTTAATCTTTTTAACTCTTTCATCTACTGTAAAGGACTATCTGCAATCCAAGTGTCTTCCCCCCAAAAAATTCCTTGCCTTCTCCTACCACCCATATTAGACTACCTCTCAACAATTTACTAGTTTTTGAAACTCCGTTCCAAACTATTGATCCTTTAGGAGGGTCTAAAATTCTAAATAAGGGTATGCAACCTTCCAAGTACTTACCTTTAATAATATTAGTCCAAAGTAAATCTTATTCCTTGGTCAATATCCAACATGTTTTAGTTAGCAATGATTTATTGAACTGCCACAACTTTCTTATCCCTAGACCATATTTCCTATTTGAAGAGCAAAATCTATCCTATGATACCAAAGCAAGCCTTTATTTTTCTTCTACCCCTACCCAAAGAAACTTTCTAAAGATTTTATCTATTCTATTTTTAACCTTGTAGGGAATTATGAAAAGTGGCATGCAATAAATTGGGATGCTTTGTAATGTTGCCTTTAGAAGCTATAATTTCCCAGCTTGAGATAGTATATTACTCTTCCACCCTACCAAATTTATTTGAATTTGGTCTATGAATGGAGCTCATAGTTCTTATTTCATTCTGCTTATGAAAAGAGGTAATCCAAGGTAGGTAGTTGAAAATTATGCTATGTTACATTCCAAAATCCGAGATATTCTTTGTTGCACCTGTCTAGCTATGTTGAAAAATAAACATGACTATCCAAGGTGGTAAATTAGCATGTACTAAATAATGTAATATATTCCAATACTTCCAATATTAGTCTTACAAAAAATATCTCATAAAATAAACTTCATTGAATTACATTCAAAATATTCTATTACATAAATCATTCTATTCTTAGTTTTTATAGATTTATTTGATTACGTAAATCATTTAGTTACATAGAATGGAGCTTTGTATCCAATATATAATAATACCCATGACTCTTATTCTCCTCAAACTCCTAGGAGATGCAACCTTTCACGTGCCTCATATTATGACAAAACTCTCATTATTACATAACCTCCTACTTCACATCTTGACATATCTTTACATGACTATTCACTTACATACTTGACACCTATCACCTATCACTCTTCACTTGCTCACTTGTCACCTTGCACACTAACAAATCACACCTCACTTGCACTCTTGACACCTTTCACACTTTGTTACATAACATAATACATAGCACTCTTTATATATTGACACATACTTTAGACATACATTTCCTAATCTAATATTTACAATAGTACTCCATGGTACTCAATGTTACTTAATGTACCAAATAATGTAATAACTCCAACAACGACAACTGATAAATACCTACACACCACAACAAATTGATATTGTAAACCACATAAATAGAACAATCATTAAAATAATACAAAGTATGTTGAAGGATTTGCAACCTGTACACTCTTTCTCTGTAGAAGTAACACATACAATAGTTTAGTTACTCAATCATTCCCCTACTATTTCACTTGAATGTATCACTCTAGAAGAAGGATGAAGCAAAACACAAACCATCAATATCTCATCTTTGGGTATTTGGTTTTATAACATACATGCACATTTTAAAGGATAAAATAACATAATTTGGATGAAAAATATCAACAATGCATCTTACTAGGCTACAATGATGAATAAAAGGCCTACAAACTATTTGATATAGCTTCAAATAAGTTGCATATTAGTTGTAATGTTACCTTTTATGAAGAAGGAAAATATCCTTCATCACTCTCACAATAGTCTTCATCTAACTCAACTTTAGTAATGATTGAAAGCATTGATGAAATTAAAAATGAATAAATTTTCAGTAATATCAATGATGAAGAAGATCTATCTACTCCATCACAACACACAAGGAGAATACCTAAGTGGTACACTAGTACATTGAAAGCATCTAGGATAGATGGAATTCTAGACACTCTTCTACAAGACCAAGAACATGAAGTATGACTCACAATGCATAAAATATGGCTCTAATGAGTATAGTTGAGCCATATATAGTACAAGAATCCCTTCAATATACTACATGGAAACACTAAATATCAGGTACTATTAAAAAATAGGACTTGGGATATTGTAGATCTTCCACTAGAGAAAATGACTACTGGATGAAAATGGGTTTTCAAAGTCAATTATAAATCATATGGTAGTATTGATAAATACAAAACATGAATTGTACCAAAGGGATATGCATAAAATTAAGATAGAGATTATGAATAAACCTTTGCCCCTACAATAAAATTAAAATGCATCAAAATTATTTTTTCTTTAGCTACATAATTCAAATGGAAAATTGATCAAATGGATGTAAAAGGTGCTTTTCTCAATGGAGACTTAAAAGAAGAAGTTTACATGACTCAATTAAAAGAATTCATTATACCTAGACAAGAAATAAAGGTATGAAAATTGGTCAAATATATTTATGATCTCAAATAATCTCCTTGGGCATGACATATAAAGAGATGAACATTTTGAAAATCATGTCTTTAAAAGGAATCCATAGTATCCAAGTCTGTATCACAAAGAGCAAGGTGAAATATTGCATTCATAAATGTACATGTAGGTGATTTGGTCATCACAAGAAGTTCTAAAAGTATTATTCTATATTCAAATAAATACTTGAAGAAATCCTTTGACATGATCAATATTGGATTATTACACTACTGCCTAGGACTGGAGGTAAAGTAGAACCATCATAACATATTTGTTTCACAAAGAAAATATAACAAAAACCTCATTGAAAAATATCACATAGAAGATTGTAAGCCTATAGAAACTCCTATGGAATCAGGTCTATAATTCACACATTCTGATTCCTCTCCCTTATTAAATGCAACACTCTATTGGTAGTTAGTTGGGACTCTCATCTACCTAAATTACACAAGACTATTTATTAGTTTTACAGTGAGTTATCTCTCACATTTCATGTAGGAACTGAATATGACACATTGGAAGGGTAGTAAAAATAATTCTAATATGTATATATAGGGCACTACTAAGTATGGTTTGAAAAACAAGAGTGATTAGTTTATTTTAATAGGTTATATAGATGTAGATTATGTAGATTACATTGATGATCAAAAATCCACCTCTAGCTATATGTTATTTTTGGGGTCTACACATATATCATGGGAAATTAAGAAATAATAAACAATTGCTTAATATTCCATTGAATCAAAATATCATGCAACAAGAGGATCCATATATACAAAAATATGATTAAAACATATGTTGATAAATATGGGAGTGCCACAAGACAAACCTACAATCATGTACTATGACAACCAAGGAGTATTGAAACTTATTTGTAATCCTATATTTCACAAAAAGACCAAGTGAATTAACATTGAATTCCACTTCATTCATGAACATGTTCAATAATAGAACATCTAGATCAAATTTTATCCTACTCAAAAGCAATATATGGACATATTCACAAACTACTTGGACATATTGAACTTAAAGAATTCCAAAATTTTCTCTCCAAGACTATGATGTAATAAGGTGGGTAGGGGGGAATGTTAGGAGTCATTACATCATTTATAATGTGAATGTAAGCTGAGTAAACACTCAACACATGATTTGTAAGGTTTACTAAGGGATAAGAGTAGTTGTAGGTGGATATGTAATTTTTGAGCAACCATTATATTTAAATACCCTTTCACTTCTATAATGCAATTATCAAAGCATTGAGTTCTAACAATGGAGAGGTTAGACTATAATTAGGTTTGAAAGAGTAATTATATGGCTAGGAAGTAAAAATAATTCTCTTGATTTTATTTTTATAAGGACATCATGAAAAGGGATGCCCTACATATATATGATAATTATGAATTTAACATACCCATAAATCATTAGACCACACCATCACTCAGGAAAAAATGTAGGTGGACCATGGATAAGGTCATAGTCTATGAAAGGATGTAATATAGAATAGGTGGATCAAGATATGGTTGAGTAGTGAAAGAAATATTTGACAAATATCTCTCTAGGATTTAGGATGAGTAGCATCCCCAAGAGGTTGAGCATAGGCAAAAACAACCCAACTAGAACTTCAAGAGACATTCATGAAGGTCTCTAGGAGACACCACCAAGTTTTACCAAGGACGAAGTAACTCATGTGGAAGTTGTCATTTCATAATCTATAAAATATTCCATATCCCTTCACATTTCAACTGTCTTCTCTCCTCTATCTTCGTCTTTACCCTTGTCTCCCTCTTTGTTTTGACCTGTATTTTGACTTTTACTCTCTTTATTTATCCATATTCTATTGCATCTCAACAACCAAAAATTATTATGGACATAACTTCATTTCATAACTTATATGGTGACCAATATAAAACCATAATTTCCTTTCCATCAATCTTCTTTTCGATTTCTACTTCCATAGTGTGCACCAATCATGTATCACCATCTACACCACCTACGATTCTTATAACTTTATTTAATATTACCTTATCTATCTACAACACTTCCATATCCATAAAAATTCCTTAACCATGGCCTCAGTTACGAAACTTTATTCTTATTAACATAAATCATTCACCAATATGCAAAAATATCAAATAATTCATCCACAAATAATTATCCACAATAACAATCCACAAATGAGAGAGATATATAATACTCTTAAGGTAGGGAAACACCAATAATAATCCTTAAGGAAGGAATAACTCCACAAGATCTCCTAATATGAGAGTGCCACTTAAGGAGGGCAAAGTCCTATAAGCCACTTCTTGGGTAAATATGATTACATATGATTGATCTCCATGATGATTACAATGATAAATATCTCTTATTTATATACCCATATTTTAATTCTACTTTAGGGAGCCTACTACTAATATAATATTATAATATTATATTATATTATAATACATTCAACCTTGGGTTATGTGTGGCCCATGCCAACCCTTATACAATATAGTAATATATCCCCAAATGTCTTTTCCTAGGTACCCTAACATGCCACCCTCACAAATATTTCATCTTCGAAACATATGAAGAAACAAGATAATATGATTTGCTAATAAATGTTAGCAACCGGTACCAATCTCGATAATCCATCCATACTAGTGAAACATTGATTGGTGATGGTGACGTTGATGCTGGTATGTCATTTTACCACTTGAGTATCCAAATCCATTTTGTTGGCTCCATGTTTCTGCTATTGTATTATGATAACTTGAATGATGGGCCCACTTATTTTTTGATGTTGATGAACCACTTTGAAAGCCATGACCACAATGCTTTCTCTTATAAACACTACCATACTTGGTGCCATTTTGATTCCATGTAGGACCATAATATTTTTGCCTTGAGCCATACCTCCAATATTGTTGCCGCTCATGGTGGTGTGGATGGCGATTTGGTGCAATCTTAACTTTATGTTCTACCTTATTTTATTCCTCGAGATTTGCCTCCACTATTTTAAATTCTTCTACACATTTTTCTTTCATGTTCCCTTTGTTTGGTGTGTCCTTGTGCTCTTCTATCAAATTTTCCTTGGAATCTGCTGCTATTATTTCCATGGAATCGATTGCTACTTCTTCTTCCA
This sequence comes from Wollemia nobilis, assembly GCA_028583015.1. NCBI lineage: Eukaryota > Viridiplantae > Streptophyta > Pinopsida > Araucariales > Araucariaceae > Wollemia > Wollemia nobilis. The sequence goes on from JAQPPZ010000521.1 coordinate 22,872,211, forward strand.
AGGACTTTTTTTCTGCTATTGCCTTATTGGATTCTATTTTAGGTTTTTCTATTTGTTCTTCAATTTGTTTCTCTACAACCACTTCTTGGTCTTCCTTGGATCCTTGTTCCTTAAATTGAAAAACATCCTACAATGTTATCTTCTTTTTCCTATACCACAACTTCATAGATTTATTTTGAACATTAATTTTAACAATATCATCATCAACATCATCTATCTCAATAACATGAAAATATGAATGTAAGACATATTTATCCATGGCGATCTTCAAATATTAAAAAATATAAACATTATCACCCTCCAGCTGTATGTCCTTAATATTTGTTGCTTGAACCTCCAACCTCTTAGCCAATGCAATATTAATAAAATTAAATATTCTACAAGGGTTAATGGAAATAATAACCTATGCCTTTTGAATGCTTCCATGAACCTACAAAATAGACTTTTTAGATTAAAAAAAAATCCTTTGTCCACTTTTATTTATCTTCTACCAAAGGTATGATTTCCTCTATCTGTATACTAACATCTCTTTTATCTTCTACTACTTATTTGAAACTTTCTAGCTCTATTTTTATTTAATTTTGTTCTTTTTGAAGCGTGTTTATTTCTTCTTCATAACCCTTAATGGTGATCTTCAAACTAGCTATCTTTTTATATGGGTCTCATTTACTCAAGAATGCATGATCTATTTCATCCCAAGTGAAGTGATATTACATTATTAAAACTATAAAACCAAGAGAGAGCTTCTCCTTCAAGAAAACAAGGAAGCGTACTTTTTCAAAGAAGATAATTATGATAAAAGGATTTAAAATTTTTCCACCAATCCCTAACATCAATATCATTTTCTCCTAAAATTTTTTGTATCATCATAGTTGATTCCCTAATGCAAACTAGGGTTTTTTGACAATATATATCATGCCCTAATGCAAGATAGGGTTTTATGAAAATAAATATCTTCTCCTTGAGTTGAAGCTAAAATTCCACATGGAAAACTAGATCTATAATTTTTTCAAAAAAAAAAAATTGCAATTGATCTGCTTACCTGAACTAACAAATTTTATCTTGCGAAAAAATCATGATTTGAAAATTCACCACTGCAATTGTTCTATATGGCTGACTTCAAAAGGTTGTATCTCCCTCAATACTACTCAAATTATTTCATATGACCACACATTTTAAAGCTCTTCAAATTTCACACAAAATGATCCAAGAATAGTATGAATTAGATAAAATTTCATAGAGATATGGCTCCTAAAAAATGAGATGTTTTATAAAAAAAAAAATTGCCCTAATTTTGTAATTCCACAAAAAAAAAATCCCCACTTTTTTTAGAATCGTTGCTCTGATACCACTTGTTATGGAAATTTATTTTCATTAATAGAAATCATTCACCAATATGTAGGAATTTCAAATCATTCATCCATAAATAATTATCCACAATAACAATCCACAAATGAGAGAGAGATAAATAATACCCAAAAGGTAGGGAAACACCAATAATAATCCTTAAGGAAGGATTAACTCCACAAGATATCTTAAGATGATAGTGCCACTTAAGGAGGGCTAAGTCCCATAAGCCACTTCATGGGAAAACATGATTACACAAGATTGATCTCCATGATGATTACAATGATAAATCTATCTTCTTTATATGCCCATCCTCTAATTCTACTTTGGGGAGCTAACTACTAATATAATATTATTATATAATAATATAATATTATAATACAATCAACCTTGGGTTATGCGTGGCCCATGCCAACCCTTATACAATATAATAATATTTCCCTAATTATCTATTCCTAAGTACCTTAACAACCTCTTTTATATGGTCAACCTATTTTACTATGTAGCATTAAATACTAGGGGTATTAAAACAAGTGGATATTGCTAGTTTATCCATAGAGGAAGGGTTGCAAGTTGCCATATTTACAATCTTAACTCCAATCTATTCATATGTGGTCACTAATATAAATGTATAATTCCATATGTCATAATACTTATCCTACCTTTTAATGTTTATAATCTAGGGCTTGGAAGCACAAAAATAGTGTAATAACATCTATGGAAGGTATCCAAATTAATCAATAATATTGTTGTAGGTGAGTTTTTATAGAGATTAAGTATGTCCATACTTAGAACCCAACTGATCAAGGGAGGGAGGAAATGCTATTTAAAAAGGCACACTAGTCAGATACTAGTAGATCAACCACAATAAAAATTGACTTTCTTATAAGGTTGATCTCATATGACTTACAATGGGTAGGATCCATAGGGTTAATACCATTATTAGAGTAGGTAATCCTGACCATGTCATTGAATTACCTTTTGTTGATTAGATATTAGAGACACAAAAAGCAAAACCAAGAGTTATTAGTAGTATTGGAGAGGAATAATATAGCTACCTAAAGGAAGGAGTGGATAATTGATGGATATCAATATGTATACCTTAAAGAATGATAAAGATGAGTTGAAATAGTGGGAAGATAAAGAGAATCAAGGGATACAACAACTTGAGCAAGAGAAAAATAATCTAGCAAGAGAGCTACAAATAGAAAAGTAGAAAGTAACCACAATCATCAAAGCATAAATATGAAGATGTTGAAAGGCTTAAACATATTGAGAAAAGTTCAAATAAATAAATCAAAGCAATGCAAACAAAAGACTTGGCCACCAATGTGATTAAGTCTCTATGGGATAAAATATTGGACAATATAAAGCAAATCAATGTCTATTCTTAACATGTCCTAGAAGGAAAAAAGTTTCTTAATAAATCTCAAACCACTATAGAGAATACCTAATATAAATTATCCTCAAAAGAAAATCATATGAATATGATGAGGTGCACTCATAAGGTCTATAAATAGTAACTCTAAGAACTAGGATTACCAAATAAACAAATAGTGCAACCTTGGCTTATAAATATACCTCTAAAATAATAAACTTTGAAATCCTATATGTCTTCTTATGATGATATGAAAGTACTAGAGAATATGAAGGATGAAATTACCTAGCTAGTTAAGGGAGGACTCCCAAACCTCTTCAATGACTAGGATGATGTATTTTTTGATGACCAATATGCAATTTTTGTTGAAGAGGAGAAAACAAAGATCATACAAGCACAACAAGTGTATCCCATAAAAGCCATAATCAAAGTTCCTAATATTATCATAAATATAGAAGCGTTATTGGAAGGAATCAAGTTGATTTCAAAATCCAATGAAGACTTATCAAATGAAGAATATAATGACCTAGTTATGTTCATGATGAGTATGGAGAGTATCAAAATTTATCTTGAGGATTAGTAGAAGGCATTACAAAACCTACCACCAAGGTGAAGAGAAGAGGGCATCTACACAATTTTATAGTTTTGAATTTTTTTAATAGAAGTTTAATAAAATTTGTAGACCAATAAAGTAAAACTAGTCTAGGATTCATTGTCAATCAAACTTGATTTCTCTATAAGTCATTAGAAATGTAGTACCAAGGTACTACAATTCATCAAAATCCAATATCAATATCATTATTAGATGATACAAGGTGATATAGAAGGTGGGGGTGATTAGTAAGAAAGTATTGAGTCAAATATTTATCTCACTAGATCTCATGGTAATCTAATTTTATAGTTTAAGGTTAAATGCCTAAGAACATATGAAAACTTAGTCTAGAAACCAATGATTCGTTAAAAAGTGTTGGCATATCATAGATAAGTAAATGAATCTCCAACAAATTAGTGAAGCATAGACAAGCCAATAGTTCATGAGATGTGTAGGCAAGAAGAATGAAAATGGAAAGTTTCAAAATCATGGATATTGAGTTAGCTAATTGAAGAAGATGTTTCCTCTTTTTGTGGTCAATTTTGATGTAATCCAAGGTTAATTGAGTTTATCTAGGTGAAAAATAGTGTGAAACTCTTATTATAAGTAATATCCATGGGATCATTTGTAAGCATATTTTTTGTCATTTTTGAATAGTAAAGCTATACTTTGTGATTGTAAATTATACATTTCAAACTCATTTGTAATTAATGAAAAGATTTTGCATGGTGTTCATGAACCAACTGTGTTATTTCACCTTTCTATTCATTGATAAATAGTGCATGTGGCTCTACCCTCCCACTTTTTCTTTTATCCTTTCTACCAATGTTGTATGTTATTCAAATGATTTGATCACACTAATGTTATTCAATAACTTCCTAATGCATTGATTGATCAATACTAATCTCATTAATATTTTAACTATATTTATTTTTTTGCAATTTGTTTTTATCCCTTACACTCTTTACTTTCTATATATTTAGATTAGTTTAATCTAGCTAGATTAGTAGGGATTCAACTTAAATCTAAATTTTGAAAGGATTCTTCCCCTTCCTTCTAGTTTTTGAAATGGGATCGTGCCACAAATCTAAATCAATTTATTTTGTGTACTTCAATAGAACCAAAATGTATTCCTACTAACTTCACATATAATCATGTTATTTATTTTATTTCATCAATAATACACTAAATATCTATCCTTATTGATATATTCATTCTAAAGAAACTAAAATTGAGAAGTTGGCTTATTACATGCTTCAACAAGAAAGTATTTGACATAGTATATGCCATTACTTATTGTGTTTCGTTATGGTTAGATGTAAAGATTACTTTTGGTAGATGTTCATAGATATTTTCCCTCTTAATTAGCGTACCTTCAAAGATAAGGTTCATGTTCATATTATTGATGATCTATTAGATGGATTGCATGGTGCCTAGGTAATTTTTACTAAGCTATATTTGAGACCATGATTTCATTAAATTTTAATTAGATAAGAAGATATTCCTAAAAGTGTTTTTTGAATTCATCATAGTATTACAGTTTTTAGTCATGACATTTGGTCATTTTAATACCCCATCTACCTTTTTAATTTTATAATTTGTCCACTTTTGAGGATATTTATTTTTATTATTTTTTAATGATATTTTGGTTTACAACATTTCCTGGGAATACCATTTACAAAAATTAGAACATGTACTAAAACTATTTAGAGCATGATTAGCTACTTTTCAAAAGTTTAAAATTATCTTTTGGTATTTTTTAGGTATAATGGTTAGATTATATTGTATCTTAGGAAGTTGTAAAGGTTGACCCCAAGAATATTTAGGCAATGTAAGATTGGTAAATTCCTAAATCTCTTAAGAGTATTCATGGGTTCCTAGGTCTTAGGTTATTATAGGAATTCTATCAAAATTTATGAAAAAAATAGAACTCCTTTGATGACACTCACCAATAAGGATGTTATTTAATGGATGTAAATGATACTATGTGCTTCACTATAATTTCTATCCCTCATAATTTTAATAAACTCTTTTTCATAGAATGTGATGCTTATATAAATGGTTAAGGCATTATATTGATGCAAACGGGTTACCCCTTGTATTATAAAAAAATACAAAATTTCAAAAATAAAAATATACTTATGAGAAGGAGATGTTGGTCACCCTACATGTAGTCTACAAATGGAAGCATTATTTATTGGGTAAGTATTCCATTATTAAGGTTAATTATTGTAGTATTAAGCATTTTCTAGATTAGTATTTGTCATATATTGAGCAAAACAAGTTGTTGAACAAATAATCAGGGCATGATTTTGAGATTGAATATAAGAAAGGGAAATAAAATATGGTCATCAATATTATTTCTTATAAATATAAAGAACACATAGCTATATATACTATTTCTATTGCATTACTTTTTATATCTCTTAGATTCATGAAGATTGGTATTTAACATTAAGAATTCTCACCTTATTTATAGTCTTGAAGTAGGTGCATTAATTGACCAATTTTACTCCTAGTCCAATGTGATTCTATAAAATAAGGATCAAAATTTCTTGATAAAATCCTCCAAGGTCAAGAAAAAAATATCTTTCAAAAGTTATATATTTCTACTTTAGATATTAAATAATAAAAGTGTCTCATTAAATGTGAACTATTCCATTGGAATAAGGGAAAAAATGATAAGGCTTTAATATTTTATGGTCACTTCTAATTCAAGAATGAGATTGGAAGCATATCTCTATAAATTTCATTAAAGGACTTATTAGTTTAAATGTTAAGCGATGAATTTTGTAGTGGTGGGTCACCTTTCCAAGTATGTCCACTTTTGTGTTTTACAACACCCAATTACATCTATTCAAGTTGCCAAGGTGTTCCTAGAACATATTTTAAAACTATATAGTATGCCAAAGACCATTGTGTGTGATAGCAATCCCATATTTACAAGTAATTTTTGGAAGGAATCATTCATACTTAGTGGTATCCACCCCACTATAATATTTTTCTATCAACCTCAAACAAATAGGAAAAAACAATTTATGAATAAAATGTTTGGGTACATATTTATGATTGTCACAACCTCCTTACTCAGGTTGGCCCAAAACAACAATATATGTATGTATGTATGTTTATAATATTACAAATCATATATGACCTACCACCTAGCATTATTGAGGAACTTAATCATATTTTAAGTAAAATATATTATTTGACACCAAGCCTTCATAAATCAATCATTATCTACATTGGCCTAGATATAGTCCATCGAGCTAGTAGGTCATGCTAATATTTAAGAATCCACTCTAAATATACTGAATATATCCACCTATTCCCAATTCAAGACTCATCACTATTGATTCCAATAGTACTAATAATTATACTTCTAATCAAAGCAAAGTTGAAACTCTCTTCCAAATAAAGTTGATTAGTCATATGAGAGAAAAACTTGCTTGTATATTTGGAGCTTCTCCTTATTTAGGAAATATGTTCTTCTTGGCTCTTATCAGCTCACGTCTCTTACAAAAACATCTTTGAGGTACATATTTAGATGATTGTATTTTTGCTTTATCATGCTTTTTTCCATTTGCGAAAAAGTATAATTGTCCAACACATACATGAGTGTAATTCCAAGTGACTTGTAGAACCATAAACCTCTCTAAGGTCATTCCTATATTTTATTCATATTTTTTAATTATATAGGTTTGGTTCATAGATTTCTTAGACTGATTTGGTTATTTTCTCAGTGCATAGCGATATACATATGCAATCATTATTTTCCTAACATCTAGTTAGGTTCACCTAGTTGTGTAGTTAGTATTAATTTGTTAATAATACAAGCAATGGATGTTCATTAGGAGTATCCCTCTTAATACCAAGTTGGGGCCTATAAGGTCTCATAGAATATGAACTAATATAAATAGGTGATTTTTGAATACCTATCCAAAATGGGGTATTTTAATCATCCATTTAATGTACAAACCCAAGTAAAAGCATTCATATTGCCACATATTCCCAAATACAAGTATAAATGTACAAATCAATTACAAATTTGCCCAATAATATTTAAGTACTTATTATAACATGGTATTAAAATCAAGTATAAATATTGTGCAAGCAAGTTAAAGTGTATAGTCATCCATAGGTTACTCAAATAAGTACAACTATTCATCCTATCGTAAACTACACCATCAAATATTTAGATAGTTATAAGCTCAATAGTCAATAACAAGTGTATATTCAACACAAGAGTTTCCTTTATCCTTTTTGTTAGTGTTCTTCACCCATAATATGAAACTCACCATATTTCAAGAAAATATGCAATTAAAATGTTTCATTCACAAGAATATAATTAGCATATAAAATTGCTTCTCTAATAGCAAAATACATTACATAGTCAATATTTATTATGGACATGTAGAACAAAAATGTTTCTATTAAAAACATGTAAATTGAATAGTACAATATTCCCCATATACCACATAGAAAGTACATACAAATTATTATCAAACCCAACAAATACAATTTACTTTATATTTTACCTATGCCAATAAGTCATACATTCTAAGTATTTTGTTGTTACATAGTTAAATAGTGGAGTAACATCAAATGAATACCCACACATTGTTTATATTTAAGTACTTGGTATATTGAATTTTCATACAATCAATTATAGAAAGAGATAGTATATACCCAAGCAAGTATAAGGTTACAAATTCCTATACATTGTAAAACATTAGTGCAACAATCCTTTTTAACTAGTTGATTCAAATGTATGTTCTACTATGTGGTAGTCTACTTATAATAAAATTTTAGACAAGTCATGTCATTTTATGTTTCGTAATACAAACAATTAAACGATGACAAATATTCATATACTTAGTTACAACTGAGTTTCTTTAATTATGATAATATAACGTAGTTCCATTTTAATCCATTGAAAATACAAATATATGCATAGAGACTATCAACAAGAATAAGTAAATTTTTATTATAACCTTCATGTCTCTCACTAATTTAAAAAAAAACTTCCTTTCACCCACAACAATCTGGAAGTAATATAATACATTCATTACAACAATAATTAGAGGGATGCACATTCTTAAGTAAGACAAAAATATAATAGTGTTTACCAATATCATTTGATTAAATTTCCTTTTTCTAACTTAAATCAAATGTATGCCCTTCAATCAATGGCATTAGCTCAACCAATTAGATTCCTCAACTTTCAAAAAGGGCACCAAGATTCTAATATTACCAAATGATACATGCATAATTGCCAAGCTTGTTATAATACCACCATGTGGTCATGATGTAATATAGGTGGGACCCATTTCAATACCATATAACTGATTAAAAAATATGCCCTTCAACCACCAACTTTGACACACCCATCCAAGTATAAATTTAAATATTTTTGGTGGTCAATAGTCACAAATATTTCATTCAGTAGTTGTGATAAGGAAGATCATCATCAAGTTGATCTATTACCTAATCATGAATTCCTAAAATAGGTCCTTTTTCCCCTACCCAAGAGGATAAACCCTTCAATGAGGATATTACATATGGATCACTAGCATGATAGAAAAATACTTTATGGATGTGTTAATCTATCTACATGAATCAATTAACCATGTATATTCAAATACAATATTTGCATTTATTTTACATGAATTCAATCATTAAATCATGAAAATATATTTCCATAATATGCATTCCTATAATAACAAGTCAAAAATAAAGCATGGTAGATTCAAGAAGTTTAAATCATAGCCTGGCCAATATTTTGCTTACATAACTTGGTCTATATAATGGGGCTTAATCCCTTTGAACTATGAAGGCACATATCAATGATTACTAGTATGCCACACTAGTGTTATCCCACTTAGGTCTACTTTGTAGTTTACTTTGTAAAGTATATTTGTCTCTATTCTACCATCTCTCATACCCTCTTCTGTTGAAATATTTGTAATCTAACCTTATTAGGCCAAGGGAAAAAATAATGAAGTACATATGGGTGCTCTTTATATAGTCTACATGCAAGTGCTATGTAATCCTATAATAATGTAATCCTATGGGTAAATTTGATGCATTCACCCTTAGTGATATTGTTTAATCAACCTTTGTGGTTAGCCTTGGTTAAAAGGTGTAATATATTTATTATACTGTAATTAACCTTCAAGTCAAGTTATGTTGGATTGAGTTTAACATTTAATTAGAGGTTTGGTATCACTATAAATACAGACCAATGGCTGATCCATCGTATAATTTTTATGATATGTGAAATCATGAGGGTACCTATAGGCATCCACCCCTTATTTCTTATATCTATAATCTCTATTCATTTTGTTTATCTCTCTCTTAATTTTTTTATATGCTCTCTTATTTCACTCTTCTTCCTTTTTTGCATATGGTTATGGTGAATGTATATTTTGAGATGTTTTTGAAAAGTATTGTAAACTCAAAATATGTTATAAAAGCTAAATCAAATCATCTTCACTCAATTGCATGAAAAGGTTGTATAGTAAAACTATGATAAATATAAACGCACCTTCAGTTCTAGTGGATTCCTTGCAAAAATTTAAGGGTTTTCTACTTCATCACTTTTCATGATTTCACCATTTGAAGTCTCCTTTTTTGCTTGTTAAAAATTTGCTCTTTCCTCCAAAAATCCAAAATTTAAATTCAAACAACATAATATTTTACCAAATATTCTATTTTAGTAGTAATAAAAGGAAATAAATCATGCTTTTTTTTTTCACAACAATCAACATGAACATTCAAGCTCATAGGTGCATTCACTGATTAACAATAATACAATGGTAACTACCTCCATTGGTTTTATAATTTTTTGAGTTTGAATCTCATCAACACATTTCCATAGGATGTTTTTATCAGCACCTTATTCTAGCACTAAATATTTTTTTTGTCCAAGCTCAATCATGCCAGGTACTCTACCTGAATGATAACACCTTTAGTTAATATTATAGAGTTCTAACATTCAAAGTGCATCGACATAATTGTATTCTTTGTGCACTTTGATTATTTTGAAGAGCATGGAATAAATTGTCATTGATTACTTATATCGCAATGGCAAGGTTCTTGCCTACATTATCATAGGTTATGAGTTTGAACCTTGGTGCTCTAATTTTGTTAACTATTGTTAATATCTTCTCCTTGGAAGTTGGTAGTGAGTCTCGCTCTTGTATGCACCTAACTATAGAACAGTAAGGCCAAAGTATCCTCATTAATGTTCCCTACATTCAAGGTGGTCTAGACACAATTTATTTTTTAGAGGTAAATATTCTATTTTGGAAGTCACCTTGTTGACTTCATACTAGCATGATGGCAGAATGATCTATATACACTCATGGCATACAAGTTGTGAGTTTGAATTGAACTATTATTTTTTGCATACTTATTTAGCTTGGTGGATGGTGCATGGCTAGTAAAATGACTTTTGGTTATATTTACAAGTGGGGGAGAGTGGATAGCTTAGCTAGTGATAAATTATCCTTTATTCTAGGTAAAAGGTTCGACTTTAATGCAATCCCTAGGTTACTGTTAGTTCATTTGACACCAAGGTGATTTTTTTTATTCTACATAATAAATCCAACCAATCCTTATAATCCAAATATCATAACCCGATTCTTCATTCATCATCCTAGTTGGCTATCCTATTAGTGAGTGATATCAATAGGAGTGGAACCTATAGGTGACAAGTAGATATATTTAATTAGTCAATTTTTTCTTAAGTCTATCATTTAAATTTTTGGTCTCTTTTCAGCTCGAACATACCCAAAATTTTGGAGGCTATAACTTTTGCATTTAAAAGTATTTTAGGCCCAACTTTAAAATTATATTAATTTTCATGATATACATGTTGGTGACATCAATGCAAGGAATTTTTACTTATTTTTGTGCAAAATGGACCTAGTTGGGAGTCTCCTCTCTAGTATGATATTAACTCCAATAGTTTATTGACATGAAAATTGGAAAATCTGCTCACATCTAGCTTATATACAATTTAAAAGCTTTCTTTTTCAATGTCAAAGGTTTAAAACTCATTTTATCTCATTTATTTTATCCTAGTAGGTTTGATGTCTTCACGAAGCACCGAACATCTAACTCTAGCCGAGCTTGTTGGTGTACCAATTCATTAGAAATATTATATTTGATTTTTTTTATTTTCCTATGCTTATCTTAGTGAGAATGTTCAGTATCACTCCAACCCATTAGCATGATAATTGGTAATATTTTGGGTTGTACAGGAGTAGGTTTTGGATGATTAGTAAAAGGTATACCTTGTTTATATGGTACCTTTATAGATATTGGAGTTGATTATTTAGTAAATTGCCTACTAGTTTATAATTTAGCTACTTTATCTTAGGATTGGAGGATAGACTATAGTCACCTTAGTGCATGTTTAAGACCTTCTCATGGGAATATCAACATCATGATCAAGGAGGTGGAGTTATGGCTTCATACTAAAGGAGAGGTTGATTCAATTTATGTACCTTTGTTAAGAGAAGATAGTAGGATCCATAGACCCATACAAACATTAATTATAGGGGAAGATGTATTATCTCTAATTACTTCTCTCCTTGGTCCCTTGGTTTAGATTATGCAGGGTGTTAAAATACTTGTAATATAACCTTATTAGGTTAAGGCTAATAGTATGAAGCACCTATGGGTGTTTTTTATGTAGCCTATGGAAAAATGATATGTAAGACTATAGGTATTATGTGTAATCACCCAAAAACTAGCTACAAGAAAACACAAGAAAATAATTTTTTTTAACTATGGAGAGGGATTCATAAACCCCTAACCAATATTTAGTTTGTCTATTGTTTTAAGTTTACTAAGTTTTCCAACTTTCCTATTGAGTTACATCTCACTCAATACCCTACACAAGTTCGTATGTGTAGGTATATTATGTGTTATCACAAATAAGCTTATTTATCTCATCATTCTTGATGAGCTAAAATTATCACCTTTAGTACTAGGTATATGCCCATCACCATACCATACACAAGTCCATATATGTAGGCATACTATGCGAAATGTGAGTTAAGCTATCCATCTCGTCTTCATGATGAGCTATCTTAACTCAAATGTAATAAATAAGTTTACTTAGTTAACATTCCCTATGAGGGGTCTTAATCCTTTAAGTTATTTCTATGTTGACCCTAATATCTCAATATTTTAGGTAATTTTCTAAGTTCACCCTAAGGTTTCATTTTCTTAGGTTACTTCTATGTTAGCAAGAAGACAAAATAACTCTATATACTTAATCAATCAAGAACAAAATATATAAAGCATACAAGAGGTACTTCGAAAGGAGAACATTTAAATGAGGGTAAGCATTAAATATAAGAGAAAGCTAAACAACAAAACATAGAACATTCAACCTAGGTTTTGTAGGTGAGTTGGAGAGGAGAGGGCAATCCTCCAAGGGAGGTCCTAGGTTCAAATCTCCACCCTACCAAAAAGTCAAATTGGGTACCCAAAATCCAATTGATAACGTTTGTGTAGGCATTATCGGGAGTGACTTATGGGTGACTTTGATGGTGTAGAATCCCCTGGTCGTGGTCTCTCAGACCAAGGCGGTCCCACAAGGGGTTTTTTTCTTTAAAAAAGAAAAAAACATAGACCATTCATAATAATAAATTGAAAATACATTTCCATTCATTCAATAATTTATTACATATATCCAAGTATGGTAAAACCTCCATACTTTTAAAGAATAAAGTAATACATCAATCATCTAGGGATATCTCCCTACAATTCTAGTCTATTTGAGCATAAGTAAATCAAACCGATGCATAGGTTCCAGCTGCCATCTTTGGTTCTCCTTGTCCTTCCATAATTTTTTTAAGGGTAGTAGGGGATCAAGGCAACTCATGGTTCTATGATAGGCATACCTCTAAATGCATCTACTAGTTACACAAAACTAGTGCATCTACTGTTTGCTTTACCAAATTTCAACTATACAATTTAAATAAAAGTATTCATCCATCTATGTCTAGTTGATATCATAAAAATCTCCTCATTTTTATTTGTACCTCTCCTTTGCCCATAGAGAGTCATTTCCATAGATACAACTAGATCACAAGTTCTACTCTAATCAAATCATTTTAAACACATTTATTCATCATAATAAAAGTCCCATACCATTAATCACAAAAAAATCTATATTTCCCTTATTTCATAAATCAAAGTCCCATTAATTTTTTTCTTAAAATAAACTATGGTTCCTTTATTTCCATAAATCAAAGCTCCCTAACTTTAATTAATAAAACAAATCATAATTCCTTTATTTTCATTAATCAAAGTTCCCTAACTTTAATTAATAAAACAAATCATAATTCCTCTATTTTCATTAATCAAAGTTCTCTAACTTTAATTAATAAAAAAAATCATAATTCCTCTATTCACATTAATCAAATTTCCCTAACTTTAATTAATAAAACAAATCATTTCCTCTATTTTCATTAACTAAAGTTCCCTAGCTTTAATTAATTAAATAAATCACAATTTCTTTTTTTTCATTGATCAAATTTCCCTAACTTTAATTAATAAATAAAATGTATTATCTGTTATTCAATCCTATTAAAGCACATTCCCTAAATAAATTATGATTCACCCAGTAATTTCAACATGGATTTTAATAAGAACAAAGGAGAGATTTATTAAAGAAGGTAAATTCCATACCCATGAATCTTAAGGACACTCGGCTGGAATAGACAAACAACAAAGGGTAGAGAAAAATATAGGTTAAAAACTACCTAATGCTCACTAAGGTTGGCTAGCAATGGACCCACACTACATATGCCTGAGCAATAGTTCACGTAGGGAAGAGTTTAGTTCTGAGGCAGCGTGAGGTGACAAGGAGGTTTTCCATGCAGGTGACACTCCTTACAAAACTAAGCAACCAGTTCCTTCACAATAAGAGGTGTTAAAAAACATTCAACAAGGATGTTTAATGAACATCACACCATCCAAAGGGTTAGGATGGCACTAGTAGCACCAAAAACTCAATGCAAAATAGGTTCGATCAAGCTAAGGATATCTTGGTAGAATAAAAACTGCAATAAGAAAATAGGTGAAATAGTTACGATCGAACTAGAAGAAGATGAGATAACCCAAAATTTGAGGATGGCTTTCTCATGCTCAACAACCAACCAATAATCTATTGTTTGAGGGATGGGCATAAGCTTTGCCTAGTTACAACATGCTTGGTGCTATTCAAAGAAAGAGTACATGGTCCCCAACATTACCAATGCTCAATGAAACATAGTGAGGGAAACCATGCTAGATAAAGGAGTGCACATGCTAAGGGTGAGAACCGACCCACCCAGGCAATAAGAAATATTATCTCCTAACTAGTCTAAGGTGATAACGTTACCACATCATCATGAAAGCATCACCTTGTTCCAAAAAGAGAGTAAGTTTGATACCAACATACTGCCTTTACGTTGGCTTCCTTCCCTTCGCACTTGTTGCTATCCAAGATGTCTACTTTTGATGCTCCTCAAAACTTCTAGTTTTTCTTCTTGTTGTTGTTTTTCCCACCAAAATCCCCTTCTAAAGAGAGGAGTTTTTTTCAAAGACATCTCTCCCTTAAATTTCACCTACTGTCTTTACTCCTCTTCTCCCTTGCACTGATGTTGATTAGGATATTAACATTCTTTGCGTTCTCCAAAGCTTCATCATAAAGAAGCTCTTATCCCTTTGACAATAATAGAAGATTCCATAGCACTTCACATACTTCCAATTTATTTTTGATTAGATATTTCCATACTTCGAAGCGTAAATAAGCTTCTCTTTTTATTAAAAAGAAAAATTCTTACTAAATGATACCCTTATATCATTTAGATTAAATTCTTATTATTTAAATTATGACTTTATATTTTATGAAATTTTATCATCATTAAAGACCCAAATAAAATTCTATTATTATTTGAATAAGGTCTTATTATCCATTTTAGTAAAAATCTATCATTATAGATTTTACTAACCATTTAAATAAAGCTCCATTATTATTTAATATAGATTTTACCATCCATTTAAATAAAGCTCCATTTATTATTTAATATGGATTTTACCATATAATTAAATAAAGTTCCATTATTATTTAATATAGATTTTACTTATCTAATTAAATAAAGCTCCATTATTATTTAATATAGATTTTATTATCTAATTAAATAAATTTCCATTATTATTTAATATAGATTCTCTTTATATATATATATATATATATATATATATATATATATATATATATATATATATATATATATAGGCTCTTTAGTAAAACCTAACCACAAGCTACTATTTTTTTGAAATTTAGGGAATTCAAAGGCAACCAAACTTAAGGATATTTTCTTAAAACCAATGATGTAGCAAAGTGATGAAGTAAAAGATAATCAATTAGATGCAACAAACAAAGAGGAAGTTTTTCCATCAATCTAGTCACCCGTCTCAACCGAAGAATTTACGATAGCTACTAGGCTATCAACTGAGGCTGTAGGTGGTTGGTTAATTGACAATTATCCCATAATCGAATATGCATGCCTATATGAAGGTAATAATCCATGTTACCCTCGAGTTTCATTAATCATCACTTCCTCAACCTCAAGTACTCCTTTTTTGGTGGATGATTTTACCTCTTCCACCCATGAGTGTACCTGATCCTGCATATTAACAACATGTTAGTAGTACCATGTTCTTCCAAAAATAAAACTAAATATTACACGACTGTTCATTTGCACAAAACTAAGCATCATCATTAATCAATACATAGTTTTTCATGTCAAAAAGCTTATCAGGGAGGGTCATGACATCCTACCCCCTAGGGCTAAACACCATCTCGGGTGTTTCTAGTTTCATAAAATAAAAATTATTACATTATATTTTCAAACAAAAAGGAAAAATATTTTTTCATGTCATCCAATTTTCCCAAGTGGCATTTATTTCATAGAAAATGTCCCACTAGACCTTACATTGTTCAAGAGTTCGGTTCCACATAGACTTAGAACAGAACTCAAGAATATTCACTAGCATCACTTCAATAGCCTTCAAGTTTACCATTTGTAAATTAGAAACATATCACACATGTTCAAGTTCAAAAGCATATTTTCTAAGTAGGTATATGTTGAATGTGTCATGGATATTTGACAAGTTAGGTGGTAAAGCAAGTCGGTATGCAATAAGACTAATCTTCTTAGTGATTTCAAAAGGTACCATAAATCAAGGATCCAACTTTATGGATTTGATAGCACTCTTTGGCTTAACCCTTAAGAACACTTTATCTCCTATAAAGTACTCTCTTATAATCCTTTTTAGATCAACATAACATTTTATCGATCATTGGCTTCTTTCAACCTTTGCATGATTACCTTCAATTGATCCTCCATTTCTCTAACCATATCTGGCCCAATTACAACCTAATCTTCTAGGTTATCCCAATACAATGGTGTTCTACACTTTCATCCATACAAGGTATCATAATGAGCCATTCCTAGAGAGGATTGATGTCCATTATTATAGGTGAACTCCACAAAATGAAGATAGTATTTCCAAAAATACTTTTGATCCATGTAGTACATGTAGAGCATGTCCTCAAGTGATGCAGGAGCATCCGGTGAAAGTATGAGCAATCTTGCATCTTTTAATTTTCTTTAAAATTCTGGTATTTTTGAAGCAATTTGGTTCTTTTTCGGGGAAGGAGATGTCGTAAGACATAAAAGGAAGTTGTTAAAGGAACTAAGGCAAAAGTTGGTGTGAGGTCGCGAAATCGCGACCTCATTTGCTATAGCAAAGGCGGAGCAAGTTTCGTCGTGATATCGCGACGGTTAGGTTGGCCGAGTCTTAAGTTACGAAGGGGGTTGAAGCTGTTGCAAGGAGTGGGGGTTGGAGTCGCGAAATCGCGACGCGTCGCGATTTCGTGACACGTCACGATTTCACGACGTCAAAGGCAGAGACAAATGCAGGACGTACTTTTGTCGTGATATCGCGACGTTGTTTCAAAGCTGAGGGCGGACGTCAGTTGGGTCGCGATATCGTGACATGTCGCGATATCGCGACATGTCGCGATATCGCGGCCCAAGAAAAAGTCAAACGGAAATAAACACGCGGACGGTCGGACAGGGTGAAATTGACACGTGGTTGCCACGTGCCTTAAAGGCAACACGACCAGTGGGGGATAGAGTCAAATTTGACACGTGGAGACACACTTGTAACAGATCATGAGGATGAGGGCCACGTAATCGGAGGAGAGAGATATAGATGTCGACCAAGTTTAATTATCTTGGAATGTTGTTTCTGGAGAAACCGTAGTTACAGGTGAAAGACTTAATGGCGGAGACAACGGTACTTAAAGACAGTCAGATTAAAACGGCGGGTGCAGGGTATGGAAAGCCATGAATGCAGGCTCTGGACGGATCGGACAGTTGCCATTTATGGCAGAAAACAAAAGGAAAGGAAAATCTTGAAATTTCAACGGAGGGAAGATGAAATTCGAAAGGGGTCTTTGGGCGGGAGCATTAATTTCAGGGAAGGCCGAGACCACATTAAAACGGGGAAAATTTGTATGGGAAAAGGGTGGTGAAGTTCGGGATTGGGGGAGAAGTGGTATACTGGAGAGACTACTGTAAACCGTATTTTGCTATTTTTAATGAAATTACCATGAAATTACTGTGTGAATGTGTTTGTGTGAATCCCGACCTTGCCATCAAGTGGTATCAGAGCGGGAGCTCCTGAGCGTGTAACAGATCGCCGGAGAGAGGCAGTTGCACCAGGATCTGTGGAAGAATTCTAAAAAAAAAAAAATAATACAGAGAAAATATCATGCCTCCACGAAGGAACCGTGGCGGAGCAGGAAATGTGGTGCCGGCCGAAGACTTCCGGGCCTTGCAAAGACAAGTTCAAGCCTTGCAAGCAGAGTTACGTAGAAGGCGCGAACCCGGAGGGGAAGAGGAAAGTGAAGATGAAGTTGAAGAGGAAGAACAGTCTGAGGAAGAAGCAGAAGCTGTGGATCCAGCTCAGGCCCGGTTGTATAAGGCCATCTCTCAGATTGGAAAACAGCCAAAAATGGAGGTATCTACCTACTCGGGAAATCTGAATCCAAAAGAAGTGATTGACTGGATAAATGATTTAGAGGAATATTTCGAGTATGAGGAGATTGAAGACCCTAACCGGGTCAGATTTGCTAAGACCAAGTTAAAGGGTCATGCCAAAATTTGGTGGAGGGGAATGCAGTTGGAGAGAAACAGAAGAGGGAAAGAGAGAATAACAAGATGGGATAGAATGGTGGAGAAGCTTAAAAGACAGTTCATCCCGACAGATTACGAGTTGGATCTGCTAAGAAAAATGCAGAGCTTGAGACAGACAAACAAAACTGTCCAAGAGTACACTGAAGAATTTTACAAAATTTCTATTAGAACAGGGCATTTAGAGGCAAATAAAGAGAAAGTAGCCCGTTACATTAATGGGTTGAGGCTTGGTATCCAGGAAGAACTGAGCCTGGTTCGAGTAAACACCATTGAGGATGCTTATCAATTTGCCTTGAAGGTAGAAGAAAAGCTAAACAGACGGTTTGAAGGCAAGCAAAGAGGAAGAGGCCGAGGTGGAAGGACTGGTGGGAGGACCAGTGGAGAAAAGTACAAGGATCCGAAGAAGACTGGGGAAGCCAGTAGTAACCAGGACCAAAAAGAAGAAGATGTTTATCAGCCCCGAGATCATAACAGCTACCCAAGAGGACGGGGTGGATCTGGACGAGGGTTTGGAAGGGGAGTATTTCGTGGAACATGTTTCCACCGTGGTGAAGAAGGACACAGGGCATTTGAATGTCCACAACACCGAGAAAGAACAAACAAGAGGCCCGAGGGCCCGACCGTAGCTGCTGTGGCAGAGGAGGATGCTGAATCTGAGCATTCCGAAGAAGCGGAGAGAGGAGAAACAATGGTTGTAAGAAGAGTCCTGTTGAACGAGGAGAAGGACACAGACTAGAGGAAAAGTTTATTCCGCACTAGATGTAAATGTGCGGGCAAGGTTTGCAATATCATTATTGATAATGGTAGCACGGATAACCTGGTTTCTGAGGAAATGGTTACAAAGTTACAGTTAGAAAGGAAGAAACACCCACACCCATACCGGGTCGCATGGTTACAAAAGGACCACGGAGCTTTGGTCAATGAGCAATGTTCTGTTAAATTTAACATTGGGAATTATTGTGATGAGGTCCTGTGTGACATCTTACCCATGGATGTTTGCCACATGTTGCTGGGGAGACCCTGGCAGCTTGACCGGAGTGCAGTACATGATGGTCGTGCCAACACCTACTCATTGACAAAGAATGGTGTACGCCATAAACTAAAGCCCTTGAAGGATACAGATGAAAAGGTATGTAATATTTCCGAAGTCTGTTTAGTTGAGGGGAGAGAGTTTCGAACGGGTTAAAGCATGAACATTTATGTTATGCAATAATCCCTAGAGTTAGGGGGAAGGAATGCCGGGATACCCCAACAGAAGTTCTAAATCTGCTGGAGGAATTTCCATACATTGTGTCTGACAATGTGCCTGAGGGCTTACCCCCTGTGAGAAAAATTAGCCATCATATAGATTTAGTACCAGGATCAAGCCTCGCAAAATAAAGTCGCACAAGGATGACACCTGTAGAGACTGAGGAGTTAAATAGACAGGTCCAAGAATTATTAGAAAAGGGATTAATTCGGGAAAGTTTGAGTCCATGCGCAGTACCTGCAGTGCTGGCGCCAAAGAAGGATGGGGAATGGAGGATGTGTACAGATTCACGGGCCATCAACAAAATTACTATTAAGTACAGATTCCCGTTACCAAGAATGGATGATATCATGGACTGGTTTAAGTGGAGCCGAGTACTTCACAAAGATTGACCTGAAAAGTGGTTATCATCGATCCGTATCCGAGAGGGGGATGAATGGAAGACAACCTTCAAGACAAGAGAAGGCCTGTTTGAGTGGTTGGTCATGCCCTTTGGACTCGTCCAATGCACCAAGTACCTTCATGCGGCCGATGAATGAAGTACCGAAAGAATTTCTCGGGAAAGTTTGTTATTGTTTATTTAGATGATATATTGATATTTAGCCGGACCTCGGAGGAACACCCGATGCATATCAGGAGAGTCTTTGAAAAGCCGCAAGAAGAACAGTTATTAATAAATTTGAAAAAGTGTAATTTTGTCAAGAAGGAATTGGTATACTTGGGGTTTGTAATCTCAGCAGAAGGCCTGAAGATGGACCCCGAAAAGGTGAGAGCCATCATTGAATGGCCTACTCCAAGGAGCACAACAGAAGTGAGGTCATTCCATGGTCTGGCCAGTTTTTATAGGAAGTTCATAAAGAACTTCAGCAGTATTTGTGCACCTCTCACAGAGACAATGAGGGGAGATAAAAAGGAGTTCAAATGGACATCAGGGGCTGAAAGGAGCTTTGATACATTGAAGAGAAAAGTTACAGAACAGCCTGTTTTGGCACTTCCAGACTTCAACAAGGTATTTCAGGTGGACTGTGATGCCAGTGGCAGTGCAATAGGGGCGGTACTGAGTCAAGGAGGCAAGCCAGTTGCTTATTTCAGTGAAAAGTTAAATGATGCTCGAAAAAGTATTCTGTCTATGATCAAGAATTTTATGCTATAGTTCAGTGCCCCGAAAAAGTGGAGACATTATTTATTACCAAAGGAGTTTGTACTGCTTATCGACCATAGGCTTTGCAATACATTAACAGTCAGACAAAACTGAACCAAAGGCACATGAAATGGGTGGAGTTCCTCCAAAGTTATACCTTTGTACTAAAGCACAGAAGTGGGAAGTCAAACAGGGTTGCAGATGCCTTAAGCAAAAGGTAGACTCTGCTGACCAGATTGACAGTGGAAGTAGTGGGGTTTGAAGAACTGAAGGGTCTATACCCTGCAGATCCGGATTTTGCAGAAGCCTGGAAGGCTTGCTCAATACCTCTTACTATGGATAGAACAAAATGGTTGGATTTCTTAATCCAAGACGGGATGCTGTTCAAGGGTAGTAAGTTGTGCATTCCCAGAAGTTCCATGCGGGAGAATTTAATCAAAGAAAAGCACAACGGAGGATTGGCTGGGCATTTTGGTAGGGATAAGACCATTGCCTTGATTGAGGAAAATTACTACTGGCCACAACTTCGGCAAGATGTACGGAAGTTTGTGCAAAGTTGCAGAATATGCCAGATGGCAAAGGGTGTAAAACAAAATACAGGACTCGTACTCAGCCATTACCCGTGCTCGAGAGACCATGGGAGGACATAAGCATGGATTTTGTTCTTGGATTGCCGAGAACACAGAGAGGAAATGATTCAATATTTGTGGTGGTGGACCGGTTCTCCAAAATGGCACATTTTATTCCCTCGCCAAAAGACAAGTGATGCAGTTCACATTGCTGGGTTGTTCTTCAAGGAAGTGGTACGACTTCACGGTCTACCGAGAAGTATAGTTTCATACAGAGATACAAAGTTTGTTGGGTATTTCTGGAGAACTCTGTGGAAGAAATTGAAGACAGACTTGAAATTCAGTTCAGCATACCATCCACAGACAGATGGGCAGACGGAGGTGGTCAATAGAAGCCTGGGCAATTTACTGCGGTGTTTGATAGTGGATCAACCCAAGGGATGGGATTTGGTCTTACCACAGGCAGAGTTTGCATATAACAGTTCAGTTAATAAAAGCACAAATAAATCTCCATTCCAGATAGTATATGGAAACAGCCCGAGGAATGTGTCTGAGCTAAGAAGGTTGGACAGAAGAGAAAAATGTAGTGCCGAAGCAGAAGAATTTGCAGAACATATGAAAAGTCTGCATGAGGAAGTAAGAAGACAAATTACAAAAATGAACAGTCAATATAAGACAAGGGCGGACCAGAAGCGGTGGTTCAAGGAGTTCAAGGTAGGAGATGAGGTCATGGTGCATCTCAGGAAGGAGAGATTTCCCGCCAAGACTTATAATAAATTGAAAATGAAAAGGTTTGGACCATGCATAATATTGGGAAAGCGAGAGTCAGGAAATGCGTATGAAGTGGAATTGCCAACTTGGCTTGATATTTCACCAATTTTTAATATCTCAGATTTAGTGGAATACCATGAGGGAGAAGGTACAAAAATACAAAATCCAGAGTTATGGCAAATTCCAAAGATCTACTCCGAGCACAGATGAAGCCGAGGAAGTATTGGATACTCGTGAAGGCAGAAACACCAGGAATAAACAGTATACTGAGTATTTGATCAAGTGGAAAGGCAGGCCTATTGAAGATGCAACTTGGGTATCGGAGGCGGAGGTTGACCGATTGGGTCTTCCCCCAACAAAACAGAAGTGAGGGTCACTTCTAATCTACCCCGGGTGTCTGATGCAGGAGCATCCGGTGAAAGTATGAGCAATCTTGCATCTTTTAATTTTCTTTAAAGTTCTGGTATTTTTGAAGCAATTTGGTTCTTTTCCGGGGAAGGAGATGTCGTAAGACAGAAAAGGAAGTTGTTAAAGGAACTAAGGCAAAATTTGGTGTGAGGTCGCGAAATCGCAGAAATCGTGACCTCATTTGCTATAGCAAAGGCGGAGCAAGTTTCGTCGCGATATCGCGACGGTCAGGTTGGCCGAGTCTTAAGTTACGAAGGGGGTTGAAGCTGTTGCAAGGAGTGGGGGTTGGAGTCACGAAATCGCGACGCGTCGCGATTTCGTGACACGTCGCGATTTCGCGACGTCAAAGGCAGAGACAAATGCAGGATGTACTTTTGTCGCGATATCGCGACGTTGTTTCAAAGCTGAGGGCGGACGTCAGTTGGGTCACGATATCGCGACATGTCGCGATATCGCTACATGTCGCGATATCGCGGCCCAAGAAAAAGTCAAACGGAAATAAACACGCGGACGGTCGGACAGGGTGAAATAGACACGTGGTTGCCACGTGCCTTAAAGGCAACACGACCGATGGGGGGATAGAGTCAAATTTGACACGTGGAGACACACTTGTAACAGATCATGAGGATGAGGGCCACATAATCGGAGGAGAGAGATATAGATGTCGACCAAGTTTAATTATCTTGGAATGTTGTTTCTGGAGAAACCGTAGTTACAGGTGAAAGACTTAATGGCGGAGACAACGGTACTTAAAGACAGTCAGATTAAAACGGCGGGTGCAGGGTATGGAAAGCCATGAATGCAGGCTCTGGACGGATCGGACAGTTGCCATTTATGGCAAAAAACAAAAGGAAAGGAAAATCTTGAAATTTCAACGGAGGGAAGATGAAATTCGAAAGGGGTCTTTGGGCGGGAGCATTAATTTCAGGGAAGGCCGAGACCACATTAAAACGGGGAAAATTTGTATGGGAAAAGGGTGGTGAAGTTCGGGATTGGGGGAGAAGTGGTATACTGGAGAGACTACTGTAAACCGTATTTTGCTATTTTTAATGAAATTACCATGAAATTACTGTGAATGTGTTTGTGTGAATCCCGGCTTGCCATCATCAAGTACTTGGTTTACCCTTTTTTTGACCATTTGTCTCAAGATGGTATGACGAGCTCATATTCAATTTTGTACCTATTGCATGATGTAGGGCTTTCCAAAATTAAGAAGTAAATTTAGAATCCCTATCTAAAATGATTATTTCAAGAAACCCATGCAATCAGAATATCTCTTTGGTAAATATGTTAGCCACTACCTGAGCATCGTCCTTGATGTTCCCTAGTATGAAATGTGGAACCTTAGTCAATTTTTTGACTATTACAAGTATTACATCATGTTGATACCCAGTCTTGGGTAAAAATACTATAAAATCTATAGATATAACCTACCATTTCTTGGTAGGTACAACATGTGGATACAATTGTACTACAATATGCTTGTGTTTAGCCTTAAATTTCTAACATTCAAGACACTGAGCAATAAAATCAATGATATCCTTATTCATTCATATCTCTAAGAAGTTTCTTTTCATGTTTTCCCTCAGTTTGGTCCCTCCAAGGTGAGCAAAATAAGAGGATATATGGGCTTCTTACATTATTAACTTTGTTAAATCACCCATTTTTGGTATGATGATTCTACCTTTGTAGCACAAAAGATTATCATTCATGCTAAATTACTTATTACCTTCAAGGTCTCTACTCAACTTAGACCAAATTTCCTTGCAATACTCATCTTGAGATTACTCTTCCGTCACCTGATCCATTAGATCCATGTGGCTTTTGGTTATGGTTGCTATGTGCTTCCTTCTGCTTAAGGCATAAAAAAACTTATCATCTTTCCCCTTTATATACTCAATATCAAAGTCATATTCAATGAGAAACTCGACCCATATTCTCTATCTTGCATTGAGTATAGACTAGGTGAATATATACCTTAGACTTTGATGGTCAGTTTTCAACTCAAAGGACCTTCCTACCAAGTAGTGGTGCTAGAATTTTAGAGTGTGCACCACTACAGCTAGCTCTAAATCATGTGTAGCATAATTAATTTCATGCTTCTTAAGCTTCCTTGAAGTGTATGCTACTACTAACTCATCTTGAGAGAGTACTCCTTCTAATCCTTCCAGTTATGCATCCGTGCATACTTAAAAATTTCCTTGAAGGTCAAGAATTTTCAATATTGGTGTTGTAGTGAGTTTATGTTTTAGCAATGCAAAGATAGCTTCACACTTTTCTAACCACTTAAATTCCCTTCCATTATTTTGGAGGTTAGTTATTGCTACTGCAATCTTAAAATAATTCTTTATATAACATCTATAGTAGCTCATCATCCCCATGAAGCTTCACACTTCTATCACATTGGCAAGGGGTAGCCAATTCAGAATGGCTTCAATCTTCTCTAGATATACATCAATTCCTTCTATTGGTATAATATGTCCAATATATTGTACCTCTAAGATATAGAAATCACTTTTTACTAGATTTCCATAGAGTTGGTTCTCCCTTAGCAACTCTAACATGATCTTGAGATGTTTATCATGCTCCTCCTTGTCTCAAGAGTATATTAAGATATCATCTAAAAATACAAGGACAAACTGATCTAGATACCTCCTAAACACATTGTTCATTAGATTCATAAATCCAATTGGAGCGTTAGTTAGTCCAAAGGGTAGGACTGTAAAATCATAATGCCCATACCTAGTTTTTGAATATTATTTTTTGAGTGTCCTCATCACGCATTCTTAATTGATGATACCCTAATATCAAATAAATATTTTTGAATAATGTGGCATCCCTTAGTTGGTTGAAAAAATATTTGATTCTAGGTAAATGGTATTTTTTCTTGATTGTAGCCTTATTAAACATCCTGTAATCAATACACAATCTTAGTGAACCATCTTTTGTTTTCACAAATAAAATCGGTGCACCTTAATGTGACACTTTGTTTTATCAATCCATTTTCTAATAGCCCTTACAGTTGTACCTTCAATTCTTGCACCTCAATGAGGTCCATCCTATATTGAGATCTATGGATAGGCTCTGTTATTGGCATAATTTTAATAGTAAAATCAAATTCTTGCATAGGAGGAAGTCTAGGTAAATCCTCAGGAAAAACATCCTTAAAGTCCTACAAAATTGGGTGTTTCTCCAACACTTCTCTCTTCTGGTCTTCTCCAAATTCATTGAGTTTTACAACATAGAGTATCCCTCCTTTCTTGAAATATTTCTTTAGTTGCATAACCAACAACATCTAAGGTTTAAATTCCCCCTGTTCGCTATGAATGCTCAATATTTTCTTACCTTTTTTTGAATACTTGATCCATCTATCTTGGAAATTGATAAAGGCTTTATGGTATTGTAACAAATCCATCCCTAGGATCACATAAAAATCATGAAGTGGAGCTACTTACAAAAAACATTCAGTGGTACCACTAGTTAGAGTAATCTTTACCATTGGAAAATATTGGTTTACTGAGTAGGTTTGTCCAAAACCATACTTGAACTTCCATCCCCAGAAAAAATATCCTGGCATTTCTAGAATATCCCTTGCTAAACTAGAAGAAATAAACTATCTGTGGTCCCACTATCAATTAAAATTTTAACTTTATTAAAAATCTTACCTTTCACAAGCAATGGAGTAACTTGCCCATCTAGCTTCTGATTCTCAGTTGCAGCATAAATACGGTGTGTGGGTTCCTTTTTCTTGGCACTAGATGTACTTGGCCTTGGTATCAATATGTAAACACTGACTAGCATAGTGAGGGCCTCTAAAATTATAACACCCATCCTTGGGTCCTTGCCACTTTTCAGTTTTTTGTTCCCTCACCTTACTTGTTGGGGCTAAAATTTGTAGTTTTTGAGGCTAAAGTTTTGTATTGTTGGGATTATTATTGGTTTTCTTTTGGAAATTATTCTTGAACTTCCCTTGTTTCCCATTGTTTCTCTTCTAAAATTTCTAGGGGTTCTTGATCTTTTGATCCTATTCATCTTCCCATTTCAAGAATCCTTGACTATTCCTCTTCCTAAGTGCTTACTGATCTTGCTCAAACAAGAAAAATAGTTGAATTGTAAGTGAGACTCTACCTTCTTTGCTAGGTCATATGCCTTTTGTAGTGACCTGGGTGCATTCATGTTTACATCATACCTCACTCTTGATTCTAACCCAAGAATGAAATTATGAACCCTCATCTTCTAATCATAAGTGGTTACATATTTTAGTAATCATACTAGCTTTTTATAATATATCTCCATAGTTTTGGTTCCTTGATGAAGGTTGGTAAACTCCTCAAACTTTAATGCATAAAATTGTTCTATAAGGAACCTCTTTTTGAATATTTCAATAAAATATTTCCATTTAATGTTGATAAGTTTGATCTTATTCTTCTCATAGTGATTTTTCCACCAATCTAAAGCAGTCCCTTCTAGGTAGATTGTGGCCCAAACTATTTGAGTTCCTAGGGAATAACCCTTCACTATAAAATAGACTTATAATTTTCTTAACCAAGCTTTTACTGCATCCCCATCCTCTTCTCCATCGAACTTATTGATGTGAATATTTTTTAGATCCTTAGCCAATTCTTTTTCCAAAATAGCTCTGGCTTCCAACTGTTTTGTGGTTAGTCTATCAACTTGGCTAAATTTTGAATCCCTAGCTTGTAAATTTTGATTTGTAATGGCTTCCAATATCTATTTCATTTGATCCTACATGGTAGCAATCGTAGCAGTGAGATCTTATACCTCTCTATTGGGATTTTTGGGATCCTAATATCGAATCCCTTCTTCGATATTCTTATGTTGATTCCCTAGTTGAAGTCACAGGCCTCTCTTTTATAGCCTTAGGTGCCATTTATCCTATGGCAACCAATAAGATAAGGTTAGGTTACAGTTCCACCTTTGAAATGAACTACTAACACAAGCCATAATGTAAAGTTCTCTTGCTAAAAATATCAAAAATCTAATTAGGGTTGTGCTCCAATGTTTATGATGTAACTTCAATGCCAAAGTCTATATTTCCTTATAAGTAAGGTATCATAACATTCCAATCACCCTTTGGGTTAATATCCTTTAAATTCTAGCAAGTAGGGGATTCTAGGTCTTCTCGACTTTAGCTTAAAACTTAATCAAATATTCATAGGAGGACATCCAAATACATAAAACACATTAAGAAGCTCTATACCCTCATACCTAGAGCTTTGATACCAGATGTAATCACCCAAAAAACTAGCTACAAGAAAACACAAGAAAAGAAAAGAATATTTTTTTAAACTACGGAGAGGGATTTATAAACCCCTTACCAATATTTAGTTTATCTATTGTTTTAAATTTACTAAGTTTCCCAACTTTCTTATTGAGTTACATCTCACTCAATACCCTATACAAGTCTGTTTGTGTACACATATTATGTGTTATTGCAAATATGCTTATCCATATCATCATTCTTAATGAGCTAAAATTATCACCTTCAGTACAAGTGAAGGTATACGCCCATCACCAAACCATACACAAGTCCATATATGTAGGTATACTACACGTACTATGAGTTAAGCTATCCATCAGGGCAACTCATAGTTCTATGATAGACATACCTCTAAATGCATCTACTAGTTACATGAAACTAGTGCATTTATTGTTTGCTTTGCCAAATTGCAACTATACAAATTAAATTAAAGTATTCATCCATCTATGTTTAACTAATATCATAAAAATATCCTCATTTTTATTTTCACCTCTCCTTTGTCCATAGAGAGTCATTTCAATAGATACAACTAGATCACAAGTTTTACTCTAATCAAATCATTTCAACCTTTATTCATCATAATCAAAGTCCCATACCTTTAATCATAAAATAAGCTATGTTTCCCTTATTTCATAAATCAAAGTCCCATTACTTTAATTCATAAAATAAACTATTTTCCTTTATTTCCATAAATCAAAGTTCCATTACTTTAATTAATAAAACAAATCATAATTCCTCTATTTTCATTAATCAAAGCTCCCTAACTTTAATTAATAAAATAAATCATAATTCCTCTATTTTCATTAATCAAAGTTTCCTAACTTTAATTAATAAAACAAATCATAATTCCTCTATTCAAATTAATCAAAGTTCCCTAACATTAATTAATAAAACATATCATTTTCTCTATTTTCATTAATTAAAGTTTTCTAACTTTAATTAATAAAACAAATCATAATTCCTCTATTTTCATTAATCAAAGTTCCCTAACTTTAATTAATAAATAAATTGTATTATCTTTAATTCAATCCTATTAAATCACATGTCCTAAATAAATTACGATTCACCCAATAATTTCAAAATGGATTTTAATAAGCACAAAGGAGATATTTATTAAAGAAGGTAAACTCCATACCCACGGAGCTTAAGGACACTTGGCTAGAATAGAAAAACAACTAAGGGTGGATAAAAAGATAAGTGGAAAAAAACCTAACGCTCACTAAGGTCAGCTACCATCAGACCCACACCGTGGATGCCAGAGCGACAGTTCATGTAGGGAAGAGTTTAGTTTTGATATGGCATGAGATGATAGAGAGGTTTTCCATGCAAGGGATGTTGAGCAAGGTGCAGCAACAATATTGTCATTGTTGTCAACACAGTTAGATAGATCTATTGATGCAATGGACAAGAAGTTCAAAAGCTATTCAGATGCAGAAGATAGGAGTTCAAAGGTTATTCAGAGTATGTACAGTGATTTTCCAAGAAGACCGAAGTGGCCCATTTGCAAAATATCAAAGAAAAAGACAAGTAAGAAAAGTGTCATAGCAGGCAAGGAAAACTGTCGCGATTTCGCAACATGTTGGAAGAGAGAGAAAAAATAGGAAAAACTGTCACGATTTCGCGACATGTTGGAAGAGAGAGAACAAGCAGGATAAACTGTCATGATTTCATGACATGTTGGAAGAGAAAAACGCAAGTAGAAAAACTATCGTGATTTCGTGAAATGTTGGAAGAGAGAGAAAAAGCAAGACAAACTGTCACAATTTCGTGACATGTTGGAAGAGAAAAAGGCAAGTGGAAAAACTGTCACG
This sequence comes from Wollemia nobilis, assembly GCA_028583015.1. Classification (NCBI taxonomy): domain Eukaryota; kingdom Viridiplantae; phylum Streptophyta; class Pinopsida; order Araucariales; family Araucariaceae; genus Wollemia; species Wollemia nobilis. The sequence continues at coordinate 22,902,033 of JAQPPZ010000521.1, forward strand.
ATTTCACGACATGTTGGAAGAAAAAGAGAAAGCAGGAAGAAGTGTCGCAATTTCGTGACAAGTTCGAAGAAAGAGAACAAGTAAGAAAAGTGTCACGATTTCGTGACATGTCACATTTTTGCGACTAAAATAGGAGAGAGAAAGTAAGTTTGAAAAGTTTCGTGATTTCGTGAAATGTCGCATTTTCGTGATTTCGTGAAATGTTGCATTTTCGCGACTAAAATAGGAGAGAGAAAGTAAGTTGGAAAAATGTCACAATTTTGCAACATGTTGCATTTTCATGACTAAAATAGGAGAGAGAAAGTAAGTTGGAAAAGTGTCACGATTTCGTGACATGTCACATTTTCATGACAAAAGAAAGAGAGGAAGCATACGAAAGCAGAACTGCCGGGATTTTGTGACAAAAGCAGAAAATAAGACTTCGAAAGCAGAAGTGTCGTGATTTCACGATAAAAGCAAAGAAGTAAAGTACAAAAGCAGAAGTGTCGTGACTTCGTGACAAAAGTAGAGAAGAAGAGTTCGAAGGTAGAAGTGTCGTGATTTCGTGACAAAAGCAAAGAAGCTAAGTACGAAAGTAGAAGTATCGTTATTTTGTGACAAAAGCTAAGTTAAAGACTACAGAGGCAGAAGTGTCACGATATCACAACAAAAGCAAAGTCAAAGTCTTTGGAAGTAAAAGTGTCACGATATCATGACAAAAGAATAGAGAAAGCATACAGAGGCGAAAGTGTCACAATATCACGACATGTTGTATTTTTGTGGGCCAAAGCTAAGAGAAAGAGCAAGGAGAAAAAGTGTCACGATATCGTGACATGTAGCATTTTCACAGTCTGATGCAAGGTTAAAGAGAGAAATAAAAAGTATTGCGATATCGTGACATGTTATATTTTCGATGTCAAGTTGAAGCTGACGAAGACCGATGACAATCGACTAAAATTAGGGTTTACAGTTGTTATGAAAGTCGACTAAGATTAGGGTTTACAACCGACTAAGATTAGGGTTTTCATCATGAAAATGTTGTTATAAAAGGAGGGCTGTTTGGAGAATTTCAAAAAATTTGAAGTGTGCAAAATTTGGTCGTAGTGCACAGAGAGCAAGTCATGTTGATTCATGCTAAGTGCGAAATTCGGTCCTAGTGTGCAGAGAGCAAGTCATGTCGAATCATGCTAAGTGCAAAATTCATAAAGAGAGTAGAGTGCGCAAAAGGGAGAAAATGATCGTGAAGCTCAACTGTAATGAAGTAGAGTGTGCGAAGTGATTACACAGAGAGAGCAAAGTGCACAGAGAACGCAAAGGTGAAGTAGACCAGTCAGGGTCTTGTAAAAGCAATGGTATTTTTTTTGTTAAACTTCAAGATTCAAAATTGAAGTCCAAGTTGTAGCTTGGCATCAGGGGTTGGTGCTCCTTCCAGTAGGTGCTAGTAAATCAGGGTTTGGTGCTCCTTCTAGTAGGTGCTGGTAAATCAGGGGTTGGTGCTCCTTTTTGTTGGTGCAGATAAATAAGGGGTTGGTGCTCCTTCTAGTAGGTGCTGGTAAATTGATTATAAATTTGGTGCTTTGCAAAGGCTGGATTTGGATGGTAGTCCAAGCAGTCATTCTTGAGGAGTAGCCAAATTGGTGAACCTCATTAAATCTTGTGTTGTGTGATGTTCTCTTGTGATACCTGCTTTATATGGTTTTAAGGTTTCATTATTTTAGTTTTAAGAGCTATGAATTTAAGTTTAAAGAACTACACTGATTCACCCCTCCTCTTAGTGCCATTGTAAGACTAACAATTGGTATCAGAGCTAAGTTCCTGTATAAGCTTAACCGGCTAGGGTGATCTTGGAAGTAACACAATGGCAGGTGGTGAAGGCTTCTCATAAAAAAAAATACCATTGTTTGAGGGATCTAATTACGCATTCTGGAGAATCATAATGCAGAAATATCTCTATGCTTTGAGATATGACATCTGGGATTCAGTAGTTAGTGGATACACAATACCCATCACTTCTTCAAAAGAGGCTGACGAAAAGAAACTGTTTGAAAATAACTCAAAAGCAAAGAATGTTCTCATGTGCGGATTAGCAGACAGTGAACTAGTAAATATCATGAGCTGTAAAATGGCAAAAGAAATATGGGACAAACTAAGGAGTATTCATGAAGGAGACGATAAGATCAAGGAGGCCAAGTTACAGATACATCGAGCTCAGTTCGAAGCATTAAAGATGAATGACGATGAAAACATTGAGGCATATATGTTGAGAGTTAATGGAATCATTAATGCGATTAGAGGACTCGACGAGGATATCGAAGACTCTGTCGTCGTGAAAAAGGTATTAAGATCTCTTCCTCAAAGGTTTGATTCTAAAGCCTCAGTGATAGAAGAAGCTAAAAATCTAAATTATTTTAGTATAGATGAGATGTATGGTTCTTTGATTGCATATGATATGAGGATAGGAAGATCTAAACCCACAGACAGAGAAGCGGCTTTTAAAGCCCTTAAGAATAAAAATGCAAAACAAAAGTTCGAGGAAGAAGAGACATCAAATGAAATGGAAGCAAACTTTGTTAGAAAACTAAAAATGGGAAAAGGAAAATACAGAGGAAAGCTACCACTTAAATGTTTCAATTGTGGAGGCATTGGGCATTTTGCGACTAAATGTTCACTTAATGAGAAGAACAAAAAGGATGAAGGATTACACCAAGAAAGAAGTGATTGGAAGAAGAAAATGAATTTTAGAAAAGACAACTTCAAGAAGAAAAGTTTCATCTCTAGGAATGCAAGTTCATCAGAAGACAGCTCCGATGAGGATACTGAAGAGGAAACAGGTGAAGCTCTTTTCATGGCATTTGAAGAAGTAAAATAAAAAAAGGAAGGAGTGAACTTTGAAGTATGTGGTGAAAACCCTAAGGATGAAGTAGATCTAGAAGGTGAGTTGATCTCTGCACTTGAAGAGTGGAAGATAGAAAGAAAAAAGAATAAGAAAATTTCAAGAAATCTTGAGGATGCAAATGAAATCATAACCAGTTTGAAAGTACAGATAAAAGAATCCAAGAAAATCTTCGAAGATCTTGAAGTGCAAATAACCATGAAAATAGATTATTGCAGCAAGCTAGAAGAAGAGATTGTTGGTTTAAGAATGCAGCTAGAAGATATGAATAAGAAAATTAGTTGTTATCACAAACATGAAGAAAGTTCTATGAAGCTGGATAAGATCATAAATGACCAAAGGCTTGCAGGCATCAAATTTGGTCTGGGTTTCATCGAAGGAGAATCATCAAATGGATCAAAGGCCAAAAATGTAGAATCAATAAAGAATGAAGATAAGAAACAGGTTGATCAAGGAAAAATTTCTCATGCAAAAGAAAGCAATAATGCCAGGCATGAAAGGAGAATTGACAAAGATGGATTCACCAATGTCACACTTCAAAGAAGAAGAAGACCTATGGCTCCTACGACAACATGGCAAAGACCATCACCCAGGTTCAATTATCCCTTTTTTGGTTTTTGTTTTAAATGCAATGGCTATGGACATAAAATATCAGACTGCAAATATAATGTAAGACCAAGGAATTTCACCAATAGAAATGCTTTTTCTCCTCTGATGAATTATATAGTAGAATGTTATAACTGTCATAATTTTGGGCACATTGCAAGAAACTGTAGAAGTACATTTGCATCAAATCAGTTTCAAGGAAGAAAATTTCAACCAAATAGGATGAGACAAAATAGAAAACTTCCCAAAAAACATGCACAAGCTATTGATAAGGGAAAGACAAAACAAGAACCAAAAACTACTATCAAAATGGAGTGGAAAGGAAAAGAGCAACTTAAGAAAGAAAGGGAATCCTTAATCGTACAAACAACATTTAAAGCACAGAATAAATATGTACCATAGATACTTGATAGTGGATGCTCCAGTCATATGACAGGTGACAAACAAAAATTTGAGAAGTTACAGAAATATGAAGGTGGTTCAAAGAAAGTTTGGAAATAATGATGGAGCTAAGATAGTTGGCAAAGGTTCAGTTAAAATTAGTGACGAAAAAATTAAGTCAGAAGAAGTCTTGTTTGTGGATGGTTTGAAACATAACTTGTTGAGCATAAGTTAGATTTGTGATAAAGGTCATGAAGTAGTTTTTATGAAGCAGGGTTGTGAAGTAAAAAAAACAAACAGTGGAAAATTGATAGCAACTAGATCAAGGACATCTAGCAACCTGTACACACTCTCAGAGACTTCCCAAGAATTGACTAGCTACAGGGATCACATTCTCAAGGGGAGCATTTAAGTATTTGATTATCTTTTTGCTCATGTTCATGATTTTTGCTAAGTGTAATAAATTGTTCTTGAGAATGTTGTGCATGGACTTAGGGGGATTCGACAGTAGCCCTTTGGTATTATTGTCAAAGGGGGAGAAGAGTTACAAGAAATTGCACATGTGTTGCCAAAAATTCCAAAGGGGAAGATTGTTGAGCAAGGTGCAACAATAGTATTGTAATTGTTGTCAACACAGTCAGATAGATCTATTGATGCAGTGGACAGGAAGTTCAAAAGCTATTTAGATGCAGAAGATAGGAGTTCAAAGGTTATTCAGAGTATGTACAGTGATTTTCCAAGAAGACCAAAGTGGCCCATTTGCAAAAGATCAAAGAAAAAGACAAGTAAGAAAAGTGTCGCGATATCGTGACATATATAGCAGGTAAGGAAAACTGTCACGATTTCATGACATGTTGGAAGAGAGAGAAAAAATAGGAAAAACTGTCACGATTTCGTGACATGTTGGAAGAGAGAGAACAAGTAGGAAAAACTGTCACAATTTTGCGACATGTTGGAAGAGAAAAAGGCAAGTGGAAAAACTGTCGTGATTTCGCGACATGTTGGAAGAGAGAGAAAAAGTAGGAAAAACTGTCGTGATTTCGTGACATGTTGGAAGAGAAAAAGGCAAGTGGAAAAATTGTCGTGATTTCATGACATGTTGGAAGAAAAAGAGAAAGCAGGAAGAAGTGTCGCGATTTTGCGACAAGTTCGAAGAAAGAAAACAAGTAAGAAAAGTGTCACGATTTCGTGACATGTCGCATTTTCGTGACTAAAATAGGAGAGAGAAAGTAAGTTTGAAAAGTGTCATGATTTCGTGACATGTCGCATTTTCGCGACTAAAATAGGAGAGAGAAAGTAAGTTGGAAAAATGTCACGATTTCGCGACATGTTGCATTTTTGCGACTAAAATAAGAGAGAGAAAGTAAGTTGGAAAAGTGTCATGATTTCGCAACATGTCACATTTTTGCGACAAAAGAAAGAGAGGAAGCGTATGGAAGCAGAACTGTCATGATTTCATGACAAAAGTAGAAAGTAAGACTTCGAAAGCAGAAGTGTTGCGATTTCGTGACAAAAGCAAAGAAGTAAAGTACATAAGCATAAGTTTCGTGACTTCGTAACAAAAGCAGAGAAGAAGACTTTGAAGGAAAAAGTGTCATGATTTTGGGACAAAAGCAAAGAAGCTAAGTATGAAAGCATAAGTTTCACGATTTCACGACAAAAGCTAAGTTGAAGACTACGGAGGCAGAAGTGTCGCGATAACGCGACAAAAGCAAAGTTGAAGTCTTTGGAAGCAAAAGTGTCATGATATCATGACAAAAGAATAGAGAAAGCGTAAGGAGGTGAAAGTGTTGCAATATCACATGTATTTTCGTGGGCCAAAGCTAAGATAAAGAGCAAGGAGAAAAAGTGTCGCGATATCGCGACATGTAGTATTTTTATGGTTCGATGCAAGGAGAAAGAGAGAGAAAGAAAAAGTGTCATGATATCACGACATGTATTTTCATGGTCAAGTTGAAGTCGACGAAGACCGATGACAATTGACTAAAATTAGGGTTTATAGTTGTTATGAAAGCCGACTAAGATTAGGGTTTATAGCCGACTACGATCAGGGTTTTCATCATGAAAATGTTGTTATAAAAGGAGGTCTATTTGGAGAATTTCAAAAAAGTCAAAGTGTGCAAAATTCAGTCATAGTGCACAGAGAGCAAGTCGTGTCAAATCATGTTAAGTGCGAAATTCGATCGTAGTGTGCAAAGAGCAAGTCATGTTGAATCATGCTAAGTGCAAAATTCACAAAGAGAGCAGAGTGTGCAAAAGGGAGAAGATGATCATGAAGTTTGATTGTAACGAAACAGAGTGTGTGAAGTGATTGCACAGAGAGAGCAGAGTGCGTAGAGAACACAAAGGTGAAGTAGACCAGTCAGGGTCTTGTAAAAGTGAAGGTATTTTTTTGTTAAACTTCAAGATTCAAAATTGAAGTCCAGGTTGCAGCTTGGCATCAGGGGTTGGTGCTCCTTCCAGTAGGTGCTAGTAAATCAAGGGTTGGTGCTCCTTTCTATTGGTGCAAATAAATAAGGGGTTGGTGCTCCTTCTAGTAGGTGCTGGTAAATTGATTGTAAAGTTGGTGCTTTACAAAGGCTGGATTTGGATGGTAGTCCAAGCAGTCATTCTTGAGGAGTAGCTAAATTGGTGAACCTCGTTAAATATTGTGTTGTGTGATGTTCTCTTCTGATACTTGCTTTATTTGGTTTTAAGGTTTCATTATTTTAGTTTTAAGAGATGTGAATTTAAGTTTAAAGAACTACACTGATTCACCCCCCCTCTCAGTGCCATTGTAATACTAACAAGGGATGCTCCTTACAAAACTAAGCAACTAGTTCCTTCACAATAAGAGGCATTGAACAATGTTGAATAAGGAGGTTGAATGAACGTCACACCATCCAAAGGGTTAGGATGGCGCTAGCAGTGCCAAACACACAATGTAGAAGAGGTTCGATCAAGGTAAGGACATCCTTGTAGAATCAAAATTGCAATAAGGAAATAGATAAAATAGTTATGATAGAACTAGAAGAGGATGAGATAACCCAAAAGTTGAGGATGGCTTTCTCATGCCCAACAACCGAAAAACAATCTATTGATTGAGGGATGGGCATAAGCTCTGCCCGATTACAACATACTTGGTGCTATCCAAAGGAAGAGTATACAATTCCCAACATTAACAACACTCAATGAAACATAGCAGGGATAACCACACTAGACAAAGGAGTGCACATGCTAAGGGTGAGAACCAACCCATCCAGGCAATAAGAAAGATTATCTTCAAATGGGTCTAAGGTGTGAATATCACCACATCATCAAATAGGAAATGCACATAAGCCATCATCATAAGAGCATCATCCAATTCCAATAAACACTTAATTAGAGAGAAAAAAAATAGAGTAATTTTGATACCAACCTACTACATTTACATTGGCTTCCTTCCCTTTGCACTCGCTACTCTCCAAGACGTCTGGTTTTACCGCTTCTCAAAATATCTACTTTTTCTTCTTCTTATTGTTTTTCCCACTGAAATCCCCTTCTAAAGAGAGGAGTTTTTTTCAAATACGTCTCTCCCTAAAATTTCACCTACTACCCTTACTGCTCTTCTCTCTCCCACCGACATTGAGTAGGATATTACATTTTTTAAAATATTCTTTGCGTTCTTCAAAGCTTCATCATAAAGAAGCTCTTATCCCTCTGACAATGACCGAAGCTTCCATAGCACTTCACATCCTTACAATTTAATTTTGATTAGATATTTCCATACTTCAAATCTTAAAGAAGCTTCTCCTTTTATTAAAAATAAAGATTCTTACTAAATGACACCCTTATATCATTTAGATTAAATTATTATTTTTTAAATTATGAATTTATCTTTTATGAAAATCTATCATCATTAAAGACCTAAATAAAATTCTATTATTATTTGAATAAGGTCTTATTATCCATTTTAGTAAAACTCTATCATTATAGATTTTACTAACCATTTAAATAAAGTTCCATTATTATTTAATATAGATTTTACTATCTAATTAAATAAAACTCCATTATTATTTAATATAGATTTTATTATCTAATTAAATAAAGTTCCATTATTAATTAATATAGATTCTCTTATATATATAGGCTCTTTAATAAAACCTAACCACAACCTACTTTTTTTTTTTTAAATTCAAAGAATTCAAAGGCAACCGAACTTAAGCACATTTTCTCAAAACCAATGATGCAGCAAAGTGACGAAGTAAAATACAATCAATCAGATGCAACAAACAAAGAGGGAGTTTTTCCATCAATCCAATCACTTGTCCTAGCCAAAGAATTTACAATAGTTACTAGGCTATCAACTGAGGTTGTAGGTGGTTGGCTAATTGACGATTATCCCATAATCGATTATGCATGCCTATATTAAGGTTATCATCCATGTTACCCCCGAGTTGCCTTAATCATCACTTCCCCAACCTCAAGCACCCTGTTTCTAGTGGATTATTCTACCTCTTCCATCCATGAGTGTAGCCGATGCTGCATATTAACAACATATCAATAGTACCATGTTCTTCCAAAAATTAAACTAAACATCGCACAACTGTTCATTTGCACAAAACTAAGCATCAAAGCATCATTAATCAATACATAGTTTTTCATGTCAAAAATCTTGCCAAGGAGGGTCATGAAATCATGTGTAATCCCATAGGCATTTTGATATAAGCTTTTGATGTATTCACCCTTAGTGATATGGGTTAATACATCTTTATGGTTAACCATGATTAAAGGGTGTAATATATTACTAAATTATAATTTAACCTTCAAGTCAAGTTTTTTTTTAATGGGTTATATGGGTTTGAGATGGGCCCCACCCATATTACATCATCACCACATAGTGGTATTACAATAAATCTTGGATATTATCCATGTATTGTTTGGCAATATTCAAATCTAGATCTCTTCCTTGAAATATTAAATAATCTAACCGGTTGAGCTAATGCCACTTGGTAACCTTCAAGTCAAGTTATGTTGGCTTGAGGTTAATATTTAATTGTGGATTTGATATCAATATAAGTATCCCTAGTTACAAAATCTATGCCTTGTGCACCCTAGACCCGACCAACATTGAAAAGTTGGAGGAAAGAAATGTCCTCCGAGCCAATATCTAGAGAGGGCTAGCTCCCTTACTAAATTCTACATTGGTTAAAAGTTTAGGATAATAGGAAAGAAATAGGGAAATATGGCTATAAGCTAGTAGTATAGGATGGGGATAGACTAACAACCAAAATTTCACCAAGCAATTAGCAACATGCAATAGAAATACAAGCATAGAAACTTCTAAAAATTATGCAGGAAAATAACCCCAAAGTGCATTTCAGTGTTCACTGCCTCACTAGAAAAGACTAAATTCAGAAGCAAAATTTACTCACAACAAATAATGGAAATGAAAGCCTTCAAAAATTACACATAGAAAATTATCAAATGCAAAACCACTCGAAGAACCAGAAGTCGAAGCATTTCTATTGATGCAAAAAACTTAGAGTATTTTTTTTAGAGTGTCCATCCTCTATTTACAATGAAAAATGATTAGTATTTATAGAGGGATTGCACCTCTGTCATTTAATGCATATACAACAAAATTTCGGTAGATCAAAAACCAGAGTGCATATTTTCCTCCTCGGCATCGGTGATGTTTTTAGTTGAAATATTCTTCATGGAGGCAACGATCCTGCTTTGGTGGGAAAATCTCATGGGAAATCTACAAGATTAAATGTTTGAAGGCAGCCTCAATGTCGGTGCATCGAGATATAATGAAATCACCTAAAAATCTGGATCTTGGTCTTTGCATTCGCTTTGACCTTGCACCTTGGAACTCCATTTTTTGCCAAGAGAGTCCACCATATATTAATGCCATTTTGAAAAATAACATAGTCGGTTGGCGGTGCATTGGAAATGAATAAGAATGGCATCTTTACTTGCAAATTTGAGGTAGAAATTTTGGAAATGCAGCTTGTATTGCTTCAGAAATTAAATTCCATTATCCCTTAATCTTTCTCAAGAAAATCAGTAAGAATAATGCCTTGGAAAGCATCATCTTCGAAAGTAAATGAGTTTCACCTAAGGAGGGAAAAATCCCTTTTTGGAGCACTGAGGGGTGATAATAGAAGTTTACCCGATATTTGGATATTTCACTCCAATAGCAAAATTCAATTTAAATTCGGTAATATTTTACTAATTTTACCGCTCACGAAGGTGATAAGGACTTTCGCCTCATCTGGAAGGTGACTTCAACTTAAAATACTTTTTTTCATGGTGGCGACGTGTCACAACTTGCTTTCACCTTAACGTGATTTGAAAACCTTGTTTCACCCCATTGAGAGGTGAAACTACCTGGTGTTCATCAGCAGAGGCACCTTTGACTTTGATTGTGCTAAACTTCTTTCTTTTATTTTTGCCTCACCATGGCTGAAATCACCAAAGGTGACAAAGAAGGTCCCCACGTATTAATTTTAATCTTGCCTTGAAAAAATATCTAAAGCATGGAATTTCACCCCAAGGAGGGGCGACATGGATTTTTGCCCCTCACTTGGTACAAAAACACTTTATTCTATTTTAAATATTTTCTTCTTCATAACTTTCACCCTTTTTTTTTTTGTTGGGACGAAGTGGCATTCTTTACTATGTTTCACCTCTTAGAGGGGTGAAAGGGAATTTCACACCTCAATTGGGGTGAAACTACCTCACGACTTCTCCTTTGATCTTTTATATGACTTTCACCCTTTTTGCTTTCGTTGGGGCGAAGTCACATGTCACCATTATGTTTCACCCCAAGAGGGGCGAACATGGTTTTCACCCCTCAATTGGGGTGAAAATATTTTACAATTTCTCCTTTAAAATTTCTTCTCTAAAATGCCTCATGAATTTTGCCTCTCTCCGGGGTGAAACTACTTTGAAAGCAAGGTTTGGGGTGAAAACACTTTCAAATTTATCTCTTTCTACCAGTTCAAAATTAGGCGCTTCTTGATTATTTTTTGCTGCATTTCACCCCGAAGGAGGGCAAAAATGAGTTTCATCCCTCACTTGGGTTGAAAGCACTTTTTTTGGTGCTTCTCCATTTTAACATCTCCTTTGCCGATGTGGTGGCTTCTTATAGTATTTCTGGCGCATTTTTCCATCGCATATGAATTACGACTTCAGTTTTATTTTACAGTAATATTACTTCGAAAAAAAAGAGAGAAGTAGAATAACAAAAATAATTATAGTGAAATAGACTTAACAAAATCATGGTGCCTCTCATTAATCATTTTATGAAAATTTTACAATTAAAATTCAACAAAAAATTCAATGTGGTAAAGTGACAAAACTGCCAATATTCTTGGTGGCTCTCAGGGTATCTAGCTTGCATGGATGCAATTGACCCTAGGCCTTCATCCATTGGGCTCAAGAGTCAGCTCCACTAGGTGCATCAGGCTACTTATTGCTCGCTCTAGTAGTCTTCTCCTCTGTCTTCTTTGTTGCAACTTCTTCTTCTAGCTCTGAAAGATGAGCAACTGTAGCTTCATACACTACAACAACTTCAGACCAAGCATCTATGCTGATCAACTCTAGGCCATTAAGTGAATCTACAAGATACCTAAAAGTCTCCACTTGCTCCATATCAATGTAATTCACCCGTTGACTGAGCTCCAGCAAACTAGAATCGATGCGTGTCAGTTTTCTCATCAGAGGCAACACATGATCTTCGGTGAGAGGCTCATCCCAATCATCAATTTTGGAGGCATCATCAACAAATATTACCCAAACTACTTCCAGGTCCTCCTTTGATAGAATGTTCCCTTGATCATCAATGAAGCTAGGGAAACCATTTTCAGCTACTGTATTAAAGTAGAGTTTTGAAACTCTTCTCTCCTGATGGAACACATCCAGTAGCTTGCGAGCCTCTTTAACTTGGTCCAGCTTTGAAAAATATTGGCATAGTATCACTTTGGCATTTGCCCAAGCTCGAGCCATGTCACTCATAGGGTGAAATCTGAGACATGTTCTACTCAGTGCCTGCATTTGTGTTGCCTTTACCAGGAGGGGCTCCAAGTGATCTTCACCATACTCTACTATGTGCTGACCATATGAGATGACTATATGTATCTCCTGAAGGTACATGAGGACATGTGTCACCTTTGCCACCATGGTCTTACAATCAACCAACAACTAATTGCGTGCCTCCTTGACCTTTTCTTTTGTTAGAACTATCGCCTATGTTGCTTTTGTAGCCAGTTGATCCTGTAACTTTTAGAGTTGACCCTTCAATACCTCAACTTGTTACTCTACTCCTCCTTTGGCCTCTTGATGCTTTTGGATCATCTTCTCCAACTCCTCTACCCTTTTCTACCAATGAGTTACCTCTGACTATGCGGATTGCAACTATGCTCGACTTTTTACCAAAGACTCCTCCAAGTCGATGATCTTAGCCTCAGCCTCAAAGAAGTGATTCTTATAGTGCTCACCATGTAGGAACAAGGAGCTCATCTCTACTTGAATGTTCCCCATAATCTCCATGGTATCAAGCTTTGTGAGGTCCTTGGTGATGATCTCATAAGTATAATCATTTGGAATCATCTCTCCCTAAGGCTTCTAGACCTAGGGAAACATCTTCATTGTATGGGCCTCCATGGCATTGGGATCAAAGGAAACCTTCTTCAAGGGCTTTGCTAGTGCCAAAGCTTCTCTTATTTTCTGACTCTTCAACCACTATGATGAACTCAGGTGAGCTTGGATGATCTTTGCTGCAATGGGCTATTCTTGTACAACCACTATATCTAACTCAGGTAGCACCTACAGCTCCAAAAATGGGGTGAAAGGGAAATGAGCCGGTTGAGGATTCAACTCGAGGGAAGTGGAAACTGGCATAGTGGAAATGGTGGAAGGAATGGAAATGGTGGTAGAAATAGAGGCAAGGGGTTCAACCATAGTCACACTCACTCGAGGAGGAGCTTGTGTACTTACAATGGTAACGGAGGTTACTAGAATGGATGATACGAGAAGTGAAAATGGATTTGGAGTGGATGTGAAAGAACTAAAAGAAAGGGAAGTAGAAGAAGTGAGAATAGAAGAAGAGGGAATGCTGGTGATTGATGGTTGGGAAATGGGAAGTGAAACTGAAGTGGAGGGTATGCCAAGTGAAAGTGAAATAGAAGTGGAAACCAATGGAAGGGAAACAATAGTCACCAACTGCTCGAGGAGAGGAGAAAGAGAAGAAAATGTACCTTCGAGCTCTGATGTCGTGGGAGCCAACGGGGATGAAGGTGGTTGTGACATTGGATCTTTCTCTGCCTGGTCCTTTGGTTCTGTCGCAATATCCTCCTCAATATTGATAATATTAACACTCTGGATCAATGACTCTATCCAGAACAAAGGAATAGCTTCTAATACTTCTATCCATTCAACCAAAACCATGGGAGGAGGGTTTGATGAAACTACACCAGTTCTTCACTTCTTTGAAATTTTTATAACCGATAGCTTTTCTCGCTTGCTTTTTACCTTACACTGCAATGACTCTTCTAGCACTTGTTCTTCTTCCTCGGGAACAAGTGGTGCTTCTTGAGTCATGGGATGCTCTCATCATTGCTAGATTTTTGCAAACTTTGAGGTACAATACCAGTAAAAGTGATTGGTTGATAATTGGTGTAGAAGTCATCATAAGTGTTCAAAAATACTTCATCCATTACTAGGCCATATGGTGACCCAATTTTTCTTTGATGAGCCCTCATAATCCACCAATTTGTAATTTTTTCCTTTGACCAACCCAAAAGTTATTCTTTCATTTGACTAAATAACCCTGGTGGAGGAATCTGATGCTTATGTATAGTAGGGTTATATTCAGCCTCCATCTCATAGAAACCATGCCAAGGTGGGAGCGACATCATGTTCTCCATGTGCCACTCTAAGTCATGCCCCTCCAGATTGTTTTGATGCTTTTCAATATCTGGCCTCAAACAACAATGAAAGCTTTTGACCTTGATTTGTTCAACAAAGAGACCCAAAGGATCGTACTTCCATTACTATGGCAACTCCACCATTTCAATGTCATAAAAGGTCTCAATTATTAAATGATTTTGGCCCACCTAGCTCACCTCAATGCCTCCAAAGTGAAAAGGCATATTGCACATGGTTTTCTTTCCATGCCCTACCCCATACACATCATTAATAAAATCATGTTGCCGAACAACCTCCAAAGCAAACAAGTGCCCTATGGCAAAATATGGGAGCAGAACTGGCTTGCCAGTATAGCCAAAAATGCGTAGCACAACACCTTGTGTCAACAAAAATATATCACCTCTTTGCTTTGAGATGATTTCTTCTCTCATAGCCCTCGGTACCCTCTCACTTTTATAGAAAATTAACTCAAGGGTAGGACCCACAAACATACGATTGAAGTTATAAAAAGACTCCTGCCTCGACAAACTAGAGGTCCACAAATATACTAGCAATTTTCTATTCTCCTTATCAACCTACCTACTTGCAATGAAAGAAAATTTCTTGTGCAGGTGAAAGAAGAAATACCAAATCAAAAAGGATGTGTGCCTGAATACCTTCGTTCCTTCGCTCTGCATATTTTCCAATTGGGTGTGCATTCTTCTGGAAATATAGTCAACCCAGTCAAAGAAAATGGGATTCATCCTTGTGGTCATTGCAGTGGGGGCATAGAATTCAACCTAGGAGATGCACTGCACCAACATAGCCTGCCACTTGTGCACTGTAGAATCTGATGGAAGACCAACCACCCAAGCCACCATAGAAAATAAATATGAGCTCTTGAAATCCATCAATGGCTTTGGCAACATTGGTAGTTCACCATGTTGGGGTGTTTTAATCAACTGGGTCTCCATGAACCGATGCAATATCACTATGGACTGATATTTTTCTTCCTGCTCACCAATGTGCAATTTCTTGAAAATGAAGTCCGAGGGAGGAGTAATTCCACAAGCGAATACCTCCCGGACATCTTCAGATGAGATGGTGAACAACACATCCCCTTTCGCATTCTCCACTATCCTAGTTTTAGGATTATAAAACTTTGAAATAGCCTCCACCAATTTTGGGCAATAGTGAACTGGTGTGCACAGGTACCAGAAGAGATGGGCATGATAAGCTATGGTGAGAGGACTCTCCAGTGTTAACCCCTATTAGACTGCAACATCTACATCTTGGCACAATTTCTCAATGCCCTTATTCATAATAACATAGTCTCCCACTTGAGCTAGCGTATCAGAATACGGATCCAAGTCGACATTTTCATGGTACCTTGCTTTCTTGGATTTCTTTCCTCCCTCAGTCTTCTTACACCTTCTTCGACTCTTCAATACCTTTTGATGTAGTAACTCTTTTACCCATCTTCAATAATACTCAAGCACCTATAATTCTTACACTTAATTCAACCCAATGTAGCAATACTTTAGAAAAAAAAAAACTTTTACCTCCTCTACGTGGGTGCACCAAATTTATAACTATGCCTTCATCAATCGGATTAAATGCACATGCTGATTTTTGAAGGAGTTAGGCGAACGTGCATTTCGATCTTTGCACCAGACATGATTTTTAATAATTTTTTAACTATCTTCAACCTCCCTTCACCCAAAATATTTCTTGATTCTTGTGCTTCAACCACCTCCAATCTTGAAACAGTCTCACATTCAATGGGAAACTCGAGAATGAAAACTACCAAGTGTCAATGAACGGTGCACCTCAAGATGAAAACAAATCAACTTTATAGCTTTAAATATTCAAAACATCATATTGGGGCTAAATGAGTGAAACTCCAATTTTCTCGAGTGCACTTAATTTTAAAATTACGTCAAGATGCTATAAATCATTCCTATTGCGAAAAACCTTCAATAGGCGTGCTTCATATCTTCTTTGGATGAAAATAATTCTCAACTTAGTCTTCCTTCAACCATCTATGCTCCCGAAATCATCCTTCCTATTACTTGGAAAATCATTGATTGAATACCTTTTAAAATGTTCCTCTTCCTTGATTTCACCCTTAAAAAATTTTTTTAATAAAATCAAGCTTTTAACTACATTGCTTTTCTAGAAAACAAATTAAATCAATTTCACCCTTCTAGAAATAAACCCTTTTAAACTGAAGCTTATCCTTCTGCATGAGAGTTTCCTTTTTATATTTTATTTTAGAATTTGCACTTTAAAAATAGATTTTCACCCCTCTTCTAAAAAATACATGGTATAAAGACTTGGACAAAATTTTAAATTCTTCTCTTTTTTTTACTTTTTCGCCTTAAAAAAAGGTGAATATGACTTTCCCCTCAATTGGGGCGAAAGTACTTTTTTTTTTTTTTTATATATATATATATATATTTTTTTTTTTCTTGTCTATTTTCCCCATAACTGCGTCATTAAAACAAATTCATCGAAGTCACTCCCAAAGCTATTTATTTATTTTTGCCCGAAATTAAAAATAAAAATCATGAAAACCTCTTTTCGGAGCGAAATCAATTTTAACCCTTGAAGATGTGCTTTCGAGCGAATCTACTTGCTTGGGGTAAAATAAAACCATTTTCTTTTTTTTTTTTTTTACATACATATGAGCATAACATATTTGAAAAATAAAAGGAGAAAATTGTACATATATACATACTTGTGTCCAAAATTTTCAGTGATGGTAGGCCTTCAGATGAAGACCATTTACCAAAATCGGTAGCTCTCGACCATCCATATCCCAAAGATAATAAGCATTAACCGAATTTTCTCCTGAAATATGGAATGGGCCTTCCCAAATTACCTCAAACTTATGGTGTTTGCCAGGTTTCACTTTATCTGAGTTCCATTTAAGCACCAAGTCTTCGACTTTAAATGCCCTTTTGGACATCTTTTTTCGAACCACTTCTGTGTTGTTCTGGCATGCTCCATGAAAGCATTATATGCTTTCTCTCTTTCTTCTTCGAGCTGCAAGAGTTACGCTAGTCTCATGCTCATAGGGTCAATTTCATCACCCTCATCACTAAGCAACTGCAAAGTCTGGAGGATTGAAAGTTCAATATGGGTAGGCAAAACTGCTTCCTTGCCATACACTAGGGAGTAGGGAGAAGTTTTAATGGACTTCTTAATTGATATGTGATCTGCCCATAGAGCTTGGTCCAATAGTAGATGCCAACTTCTTTTATTGCTCCCAAGTGTTCTCTTCAAAATTCGAAGCAAGTTCTTATTTGTGGACTCAGCTAAACCATTTCCCTATGGGTAATAATTAGAAGATGCTTTGAGGTAAATTCCATACCTGCTTGCAAACTTAATAATATTTACTCCAATGAAGGGAGTCCCATTATCGATCACAATGGCATTTGGCACACCAAAATGGGTAATCAGCCCCTCAAGGAAAGAGATGATTGTCGCTTGATCCACTTTCTTTGTTGGGATGGCTTCCACCCACCGAGTAAAGTAGTCCATTGCTATCAAAATATATTTATGTTCAGTAGAAGAATTAGGATCAATGACCCCAATAAATTCTAAGCCCCACTATTGAAATGGAGCTTCTACCTAGATCGGATGTAGAGGTAAGGATACCTTCTTACTCCTACCAACATATCTTTGATAATTATCACAACTTTGACTCACTTTATGTGTATCTACAAAAAGAGTGGGCCAAAAATATCCAGCCTGAATGATTTTCAAGGCCATAGGCCTTCCTACATAGTGTCCACCAGACAAGCCAGAGTGGAACTCCTCCAAAATTTTCTATTTTTTAGACTCTTTCATGCACCTGAGGAGTACTCCATCTATGTTCTTATGGAATAAACCATTTGGTAGAAAAACATATTTGAGGGCCTGTAGCCTAAATCTTCACCTCTGAGAGGAATTGAGGTGAGATGGACACCTTCCGAATGTGAAAAATTTGACAAGGTCCTCTATCCAGTCATGATCACCTACTACTTGGTTAGCAAGATTACTCTCATTAATAACTTCATCATGTAATGGCACCGACGATTGAGAAGTTGCACTTTTAGCCAACTCTTGATAGAGTGCCCGACCATGAACCAATTTGGTTGGTCAAATCTCTACATCATACTCTTGAATCTTGGAGACCCATCCTGCTCTTTTGTCACCAAGCTCTCCTTGGATGATAAAATTCTTGACATCTAGATGAATAACATAGACAATTATCTTGCTTTGTGAGATAAAATATCAGAATTTCTTTAGAGACTTCATAACCGCATAAACCTGCTTTTCAATGAAATTGTATTTCTCCTGGTGTGACTGAATAACTTGGCTTAGAAAAGTGATTGGTTGTTCATCTCCATCATCTTGCTTTTGTGTAAGGATGACGGCATAACTTTCTTGCTCACCTACTGCATAAAGGATAAAATCCTTAGAATAGTCTGGATTAATCAACACTGGTGCTTGAACTATTCTCTCCTTAATCTCCTGAAATGCCTACTTCCTCTTCTCTATCCATTTGAAGTCTACATTTTTCTTTAGGAGTTCAGTCATCGGCTTCACTACTTGAGCGAAGTCGATGATGAATTTCTGGATAAAGTTGATTTGGCTAAAAAATGATTACAGGTCTTTCTTATTGGTTGGCAGTGGTAATTTTAAGAGAGCTTCAACTCTCATAGGATCAATAGCTAACCCATCCTTTGAAATCACATGTCCCAAGAGCTTTCCCTCCTTGACAACAAAGATAGATTTCTTTGGGTTGATAGAGATACCAAATTCTTGACACTTTTCAAACACCTATCTCAAATGAGATCCATGCTCTTCCCTACGATGTGAGAAAATAGTCATATCATCAAGGTATATAACAATTATTCAGTTCAGAAACTCACCAAAAGTGACATCCATTGCTCTTTGAAAAGTGGCACCAACATTGGAAAGATCGAAAGGTATTCTTTGATAGGTGAAAGTGCCCCACTTGGTAGTAAATGTCATTTTATGTTGGTCCTCATCCTTTACCCAGATCTGGTTATAGCCGGAGAAACCATCAAGCAATGAAAATATTTGTGCTCCAACAACAACATGGAGGATCTGATCAATCTACGGTAAGGGATAGTGGTCTTTCAAAGATGCCTGGTTCAGATTGCAAAAATCTACACATAGGTGAATATCTCCATTCTTTTTTATACTGGAACCAAGTTCACCACCCAAGTCGAGTGTTTGATGGGGTAAATGATTTTTACCTCCAACATTTTTAGTAGTTCTGCTTTCATAAGCACTTCAATCTTTGGATTAACAGGTCGTTGCTTCTACCAAAAAGGTTTCACCCCTTCCTACAATTCGATGGTGTGTTGAATCACATTTTTGTCATACCCTTTCAAATCATGATAACTCCATGCAACAATGTCAAGGAATTTAGAGCATATATTCTTAATGTCCTCGAGCTCTTCTAGAGAGCAATCTATCTCGACTTTGATTATCTTGTTAGGTCCCAACTTCAGCTCAGTATACTCTTTTTCATCCACCTTGATCCTATGCTTTTCTGCTCTATCACTCTGATCAAAGAGGCTTTCTAATGTAATCAATCCTTTTGGGATGTGATTATTCCTGAGCTGGATCAAACCTTTCACTTCATCTTCATCCAATGTCCTTCCCTCCACACTACCAACTTCTTTAATCAAAAATTTTACAATCTGTTCATCATTATCAAAAACTTGCTAGTATATGTTCTTATCTGGGACTGAAGGTCTATAAATCATCCTTACAATCTTGGGCCTTTGCACCACACTCTCAATAGGAGAGAAGTTCACACCAAGGGATGCTAGGAGATCTGCATGCTTATTTCATTCTCATAAAATTGCTTGAACATTTAATGCATCAAATGATTCAAACAAATCCCATACCTTGTTGCGATACACCTTTAGGTAGTGTTGCTTTGAAATGCACTTGCTAGTCACCTAGTTGACAATCAACTCAGAATCTCCAAAAATTTACAATTATTTAATCTCAAGATTTTTCACTTTCTTCAAGCCCAAGCACAATGCTTCGTACTCGATGACATTATTTGTACAACTCCAGGTCAACCGGTATGAGTATATTTTTTGGATTCCTGAAGGAGAGATGAATACTACTCCAACTCCAACACCATTCTTGCATCTAGCACCATCGAAGTACATTTTCCATAATTGATCGAGGGTAGAAATTAGATCATCAGACACCTTCACCTCACCCTTCTCAAGCTTAGTGATGGTATAGCAACCGATCTCAATCTCCATCATTGCATTGAAATCAAGCATAGAAAACTCATCCTCTAACCGAAGCTCATCCAAAGCTTCCTCCATCAGATCCATCTCCTCCAACTCTTCAGTCACCATGTTGACCGAGTCTACAACTTTTCTTCCTCTTCAATATTTTCAATATGATATGTGGAGGGCTTCTCATTATAAATGTGTATTCTCCTCCCTTTGAATGGAATCTCCAAGTGAGAATAGTCCAAAGACAGGTAGCCTCCCAACTTAGCTATGAACTCCCTTGATAGGCACATGTTGAAGTAAGGTTCCAAGTCTACTACAACAACTTCTTGAATGATAGTAATCTATGGCATACTATGTAAGACAATTGGGATATCTTTAATCACTCCCACCATTTTGATAGGAGTGCCATCCAACTGTAAGATGCCTAGGCTACTTCTTGTATACTCCATACCCATGATTTCACATACTACCTTTGGCATGATAGTTGTCATTGCACCAGAGTCAATCATGCAATTGTGTACGATCCAACCCTCCATCCTAAGAGACAGATAGAATGGGGGAGGTCTATTTTTTCCCATGGCCAAAGTGGGTAGCGTCTGAGCCAACACCATCTACATAGGATTTTTCTTCTTATCCTTCATAAATTTCAATGATTCCTACAATAGATCTACTTGTCCAGGCAGTTGTAGCGCATCATAGAGACTCACCTTAGTGGGAATCTTCTTCAATTCTTCAATGATATTATATGACTGCACGTTAGGCTCCCTTGATTCACCAGCAACTTCATATTTGCTTTGGTACTACTGGGTAGCTTCTACTCTCTGACGCTTGGTCAAAGATGGGTACTTGAGCTTTTCCTTCGCCTATTCTTTTGTTTTTATTTGTGCTTGTGCAGTGGAAGGTTGTGAAGTTGATGCTTTTGCTTGCATTCTATCCTTCATTGAGGTAGGCAAAATATCCTTCAACAAGATAGGCTCATCTACTTTAGATGTTGGCATAGGCGCTTTCGCTTGAGACTGCTTCTTTTCATTCTGCACCTTCTGCTCAATGGGTACCTTCAATGGCTCCATCTCTACTGGATCAACAGTGATAGGTTTCTTCCTAGATCTTGTGAGAACTGATACTTGCTCAATAGATGGGACCATGAAGTTGTGATCAATTTTCATGATCATGTTGACTTGACCACTAGAAGTGCTCTTTGCAAGGTCTGCACATAGTTCAAATGAACCATGCAAGTATCTTCGCCATGAGGGTCATTACAGGTAGAGCACCAATATGTCCACTCTGATGTACCAGCTTCTTCATTAACCAATACGGTTGTATTTCTCTCAGCACCTTTGCTAGTCGAAGCTAGTTGCTCTCTAGTAATCGATGGTGTTTGAAATCTTCTTGATCAAAAGTCAGCTTCAGCTTACTTCTTCTTGATGGATGTGATTTCATTTGACATTGTCCTCACTGTTGAATTAAGTGATTGCATCTCCTACAATAATTTCATGTGGGGATCAAGATTTGAGGGCATTGGAGGTGTTGGAAAAGGTAAAGGTACTGGTAGAGAAGGCAATGTTGGGATAGAAGGAGGAGTAGGTAGTTGTGGAATAGTTGGAGTGGGTAATTGTGGGACTAGAACTGATGCAATTTGAGGTGGACTCGAGCTCCATGAAGGAACAGGATACATAGAAGGCATGGGTTGTGAAAATGCACTAGAATACAGATGTTGTGGAAGATCAAGAAGAATAGGTATTGTTACCTTTGGAGGTAGCTTACCTATGGCAATCAGATCCGCTTTGGCCTTTTGCACCTGCATGTACAAATCTGGAAATGTGTTGACATTGGCTTGTCGGATGACCATACCAATGTCGGAGTTGAAAGCTCAAAGATAGTAAAACATGGCTTGTTCATGAGTCGGTCGGAGACCATCAGGGACTCTCTACCAACTTTGAGTGAACCTGACATTGAAATCCACTATTTCCTCCTATGGATGTCTTTGGATGTTTGTGAATTGATGTAGTAAGGAAAAAGGATCAACTTGCTCATGGAAATTCTTAATCAAAATTTTTGTAAACTAATCCCACGTGGTGATAGTAGTGGGTGGCAAGGATCGGTACCAATACAACAACTTTCCTCTGAGGGACAACATGAGCAATCTTACCATAATGTCTTCATCTATGATGTCATGTATTATCACCAAAGAAGCCACATCCTGGATGTGCTCATAAGCAGTCTTACCTGTACCATCATAGGTGGGCAAAGCTTTCAATGCTGCTTGAGGGACTAGGTTTTGAGCTTGTAGATTCAAAGCTCCTGAGCTATTCCATGCTAGAAACTACCTTGGTGGTGGCTGTTGTGGTGGTGGATTTTGAGCCATGTGGACTGGTGTGTGTGGTTGGGGAGGTGGAAAACTAGTAGTTGTACTAGCAGGACTTGAAGGAATGGAAAACACACCAGCTAACTGAGAAGATGTTGTACTTGATGGGATAGTTGGAGTAACTAACCTAGGGTGTTCTCCTAGCTCTTGGATGTCAAGTTCATAAAACTCAATAGGCTCTTCAAAATTTTTGGCCTTCGATCTTGTAATCATGAAGAAAGCTTTCACTCACTTCATGTTCGGAGGCTTCTGGGTAGAGTTGAGTCACCAAATGTTCTAATCACATAGTACCAGGTGAACATCAAACCTTAATACTATTAAAAGTGGAACCTTTTGAGAGGTCCCACCGGGCATGCCAAAAACTGTTGGTCACGAATCTGCCTAGTTACAAAGTCTATGCCTTGTGCGCCCTAGACCCGACCAACATTGAAAGGCTCGGAGGAAAGAAATGTCCTCCGGGCCAATCTCCAGAGAGGGTTGGCTCCCTTACTAATCCTACATCGGTTAAAATTTTAGGGTAATAGGAAAGAAATAGGGAAATATGGCTATAAGCCAACAATATAGGATGGGGATAGACTAACAACCAAAATTTCACCAAGCAATTAGCAGCATGCAACAGAAATACAAGCGCAGAAACTTCTAATAGTTATGCAAGAAAATAACCCCAAAGTGCATTTCAGTGTTCACTCCCTCACTAGAAAAGACTAAATTCAGAAGCAGAATTTACTCACAACAAATAATGGAAATGAAAGCCTTCAAAAATTACACAAAAAATTATCAAATGCAAAACCACTCGAAGAACCAGAAGCCGAAGCGTTTCTATTGATGCAGAAAACTTAGAGTGTTTTTTTGCAGAGTGTCCATCCTCTTTTTACAATGAAAAATGATTAGTATTTATAGAGGGATTGCACCTCTATCATTTAATGCATATACAACAAAATGTTGGTAGATCAAAAACCAGCGTGCATATTTTCCTCCTCGGCATCGGTGATGTTTTTAGTTAAAATATTCTTCATGGAGGCAATGATCCTACTTTGGTGGGAGAATCTCATGGGAAATCCATAGGATTAAATGCTTGAAGGTAGCTTCAACATCGGTGCATCGGGATGCAATGAAATCACCTAAAAATCTGGATCTTGGTCTTTGAATTTGCTTCGCCCTTGTGCCTTGGAAATCCACTTTTGCCAAGAAAGTCCACCATGTATTAATGCCATTTTGAAAAACAACACAGTCGGGTGGTGGTGCATTGGAAATGAACCCAAATGGTATTTAATCTTGCACATTTGAGGTAAAAATTCTGGAAATGCAGCTTGTATTGCTTCAAAAATTAAATTCCATTGTCCCTTAATATTTCTCGAGAGAATCAACAAGAATAGCACCTTGGAAAGCATCGTGCCTCCGGGAGTAAATGAGTTTCACCCAAGAAGGAGGTAAAAAGCTATTTTCGGAGCACTGAGGGGCGACAATAGAAGTTTGCTCAACATTTGGGTATTTTGCTCCAATAGCAACCTTCAATTTAAATTCGACAATGTTTTACTAATTTTGCTCCTCACAGAGCCTCATGGAGGCGACAAGGACTTTCGCCCCTTCTGTAAGGTGACTTCAACTTGAAATATTTTGCTTCATGGTGGTGATGCATCACAACTTGCTTTCACCCGAATGTGATTTGAAAACCTTGTTTCACCCCCTGGAGAGGTGAAACTACCTGGCGCCTATCAGCAGGGGCGCCTTTGAATTTGACTATGCTAAACTTCTTCCTTTTGTTTTTGCCTCACCATGGCTGAAATCACCAAGGCAACAAAGAAGGGCCCCACATCTTAACTTAAACCTTACCTTGGAAAAATGTCTAAAGCATGGACTTTCGCCCCAAGGAGGGGTGACATGGAGTTTCGCCCCTCACTTGGGGTGAAAGCACTTTATTCCATTTTAAATATTTTCTCCTTATGACTTTTGCCCCTTATTTTATATTGGGACGAAGTGGCATTCTTTACTATGTTTCACCTCTAAGAGGGGTGAAAGGGATTTTTACCCCTCAATTGGGGTGAAATTACCTCATGACTTCTCCTTTGCTCTTTTCTACGACTTTCACCCTTTTTGCTTTCATCGGGGTGAAGTCACATGTCACCATTATGTTTCACCTCCAAGAGGGGCAAACATGGTTTTAACCCCTCAATTGGGGTGAAAATATTTTACAATTTCTCCCTTATAACTTCTTCTTTAAAATGCCTCATGAATTTCACCTTTCTCCAAGGTGAAACTACTTCGTAAGCAAGGTTTGGGGCAAAAACACTTTCAAATTTATCTCTGTCTGCCGGTTCAAAATTGGGCACTTCTTCATTATTTTTTTTGCATTTCACCTCGAAGGGGGGTGACAATGAGTTTCACCCCTAACTTGGGGTGAAAGCACTTTTCTAGAGCTTCTCCATTTGAACATCTCCTTTGTTGATGTGGTGGCTCCTTACAGTGTTTTTGGTACATTTTTCCGTTGCATCTAACTTATGACTTCAATTTTATTTTACAATATTATTAATCCAAAAAAAAGAGAAAAGTAGAATAACAAAAATAATTATAGTGAAATAGACTTAAAAAAATCATGGTGCCTCTCATCAATAATTTTATGAAAAGTTTACAATTGAAGTTCGACAAAAAATTCAATGTGGAAAAGTGACAAAAATGCCAATAGAGACAAAATCCTCCATACAAATTTTGTCCAAATTAATGACTTAGGGTATGATATAGGAATAGGCATCCCATTCCTAGATGCCACAAGGCCATACACAATTGGATAGCATTTTTTGGTATTGAATGTTAACAATAAAAATTACCATTCCAAGGATTTCTTCAATTTCTAAACTAATAATTTAAAATCTCAATGGATAGATTCCAATATTTAACAAATTATTAATCATGAAGTAATTCTAAATCAAGACTAACAAAAACATTCATTCTTATTAGAATTTTCTATTTTTCATCCATACATGTCCCTAGACACATTAAGAAAAAAAATAGTTGTTAAAATGCTATGTGGATCATTTGCTTGACAAATGGGATCAAGATTCACCACAAGCTAAAATTATAATATTACATTAGTTTCCCATCAAAGGTAAAAAAAAAATTGTTAGGTAAATAAGATGATCTTGAGGCACATAAACATGTAAATGAATTGTTACAAAAGGTTTGATTAGACCTTCTATATCTAGTTATTCTTGTGCATGTTTCATTGTTAGAAAACACTCAAAGCTTAAAAGAGGAAACACCAAAATGGTCATGAATTATATACCATTAAATGTTGTGACTCAGACCATTAATTGACCACTAATTAATAAGGCACAATTGATAAAAAGGTGTGCTAAAGGAAGAATTTTTTCAAAAATTGATTGTATCAATGGGTATCATCAAATCAAGATTAAACAAGAAGATATACACATCAGAACATTCTCTACTCCAATGGGATTGTATGAATGGCTAGTTATTCCATTTGGATTAAGAATGCACTACCCAATTATAGATGTGTATGGACAAAATTTTTGCTGCATATTTTTCATTCAATGCAAATTATATTGATGACTTTATGGTATTTTCATAGAATATTAAAGAAAATTTATAGCATCTATAGAAGTTCCAATAAATCATCACACAACATGGCATTGGATTGTCTGTAGATTTTAAGAAGTTTCAATTTGTAGTTACAGAGGTTGACTTTTTGGGAATAACACTCAGAATTTGAAAAATACATATGCAACCCCATGTGTTACATAGAATCACCCAATTTCTAGATCAATTAGAGAATATAGAACAAATTTAGAGGTTTCTTGGTTTCATTAATTATGTGCATTCACATGTACAGGTTGTTTTAAATAAAACAAAACCTCTACAAAAAATAATGGTTAAAAATCATTTAAATGGATAACATAAGGCACAACTATAGTCCAAAAATTGAAATTAGAATATTCTAATCTTCCTCCCCTTGAACCAACAATCATAGGTCCATGCATTGTGAAAAAATGCATCAAAGGATATTTGGGGAGCAATCGTACTTGTAAAAAGGGATAATGAAGAAAAAATTACAATGTACAGGAGTGGTCAATTTAAGAAATATGAGTTAAATTACTGGTCAAAATAAAAGGAAATCTTAGCCATTGTTAAGGGAATAGAAAATTTAGGACTCTATTACTGCCGGAGGAATTCATAGTTAAGATAGATAGCAAAAATTTCAAATGGTTTATGTCCAAGCAAATATCAACATAATAATGTAGAGGGAATTATGCATGATGGCAATCATTGCTCTCCTAATATCAATTCCAAGTTGAATATATTATTGGAAAGGATAATGCATTACCTGATGCATTAACTTGAGATATGGCTCACATAAATATATTTTTACAAAATAATCATTGGTTAATATTTGCTTTCAATTCTCCTGATGGTTGTTTTCAATTTTTTAGGAAAACTTGTAGATTCTTTCCCACTAAAAAAGACATCACCCTCCAATATCATCCTATAGTTTATTTCATGTTTAATTTGAATGGCAAAATTAATGTTTTAACGATAAATTCCAAATGGACTTTTGAGGTGGTAGACATGACACAATGTGTTAGATAATGGTAAACTTGATGATATTATCTTGTCACAAAAAAACTTGTATGGAAATTCTATTTTCTTTGAATTTTTTGAAGAAAACGACCATGATAATAGCTGGTGAGATTCCCTATGTCATTATGTGCTACCATTCAATTTTACTAAATACAATCAAGTTAGATTGTACATTGAAGAAGAGTTGCACCAATCTCAAGAATAACAATCACATGGGTATCATGGACAACCACGTAGACATCATCATACTCAAGGACACAATTCATGTTATTTGCAAGGACAATTGTTTCAACAACCTAACTTCTTTGATATTCAATAACCTAAAGATGATAAAGAAATCAGAAGAGTATTAAAATAAAATATTGTTAGTTGCAAAAGATGTCAAAAATCACCAGCTAGTGTTTATAATAATCATTTAATCTTTTGGGAAGAATTCAATCCATAGGAAATATTTTATGCATAATATCTTTGATAAAATATTAGCTTTATATTAGTGCTTGTACCTAAAAGTATGGATAGACACTGTCAGTGCTATGGGGCCCTAATTGGGAAGACCTCCATGACTTTAATAGAATATTTTCTACTTAATGTTATGTTTCTTCTCAAGTACTATCAAATCATGATGCTTAGTGTTTTCCTATCAATATTTCTCATAGATTTCCACTATCTACCCATCCATCTATAAATAAGCATTGTAAGGGTATACATGGACATGGGCTATTCTAGAGCTTGAGTCCATAGAGAAAATTAGGGTCAATTTCTTGAAGCTTTTTAATGGCCATGACCCCAACCTTTCCTTGGATTTTGTGCAGATGTGGGATGGAGGAAATGTCATCATCCATGGTTTGAGTTTCACAATTACCACTGACATCTTGGTTGAGATCACGGTGATCCTAAATGAAGGGGAGATTATTAACAGAGAGAAGCACTCGCTCTAGGGTGAGTTGGCTCTCTTTTGATATTATGGTGAATCCTTGGATAGAGACAATGGTGGTACTCTGAGGGATACTATTTCAAATCTATGAGATATTGTGATGGTTATGACCCTCTAGTACTTCATGTTGGATAGTCCTAGAGTGGCCTTGAGGAGCTTCCACTTGGCATTCCTCAAACACTTGCAAGGAAAAAAGACTATCAACATATCGAATTGCATTTTTTGATCTATCGAATGATTGGTCCTAAATGTCAAGAGGGGGTCTCATCCTTCCCCTTGCATCAAGGTCTTCACTTGCTGATCTACATATATTTTTTGAATCACCAAACTCATAGATCTATGGGAGCAATGGTCTCTACCATGGGACCTATGGATGATGCTGGTGGAGCTAGTGGGGATACTTTTGCATCTCCTAGAACCAATAAAATCCTTGAATTTGACATAAAATTAAAGGGAGATTTGGGCACTCATCGCTCCACCAGGGGTAAATCTATCAGTGGAAAACATAAGGCTCCCATTGTTGTTGACAATTATTATTCTGATTACTCTCTTTCCTTTTAGGTCAAATCGAAGACTGCACCCAAGAAAAGTCACCCTCTTGAGGGTACTTCCACCCAACCTCCCCTCTGCTATCCTCTAGAGTTTCCTATTGGCTTATCTCTATGAAAGAGGACACCTCAAAGACCTCCATGATATTATGAAAGCCTTGAGGAGAGTGGCTAGGATGACATCCTCTCTACTATCTCAGGTGGAGACTCTCCTAGATGAGTACAAGGATCTGTTCAAGATCTTAAAGGAAATTATGATCCTAGTGGGTGCAACCAAGGATGGCCACTAAACTGGACAACCCAATATCTAGTTTTCCTTATGGCTCTCTGGTGTTTTTTGGTGCTTCTAGGTGTACATTTCTCTATTTTTTATCTCACAGCTTGCCCCTACATGGGTTTATTTTCGGCTTATGGGTGTACGTTTCTCTATTTTTGTCTCTCAACTTACTCTTGTGTGGGTCTATTTTTGTCTTGGTTTGTTTTGTTTCTCCTTCATGCCCCTGTGAGGGCTTCCTAATTTTATTGATGGTTTTTTGTAACAATCCATAATGGGATGTCTTTTATTTATTTCTACGAAGGAGTAGTTTTTCAGTTAGACTCCATTTTGTAAAAGGTTATGGGATCCTTCCAAAACCCCTTTATCAATAAAAAAAATTGGGATATTTATATATCTCTAATTCAAATTAGTAGAAGCCTTATAAAAGGCCCTACCATTGTGCAATTTATTTCTATTAATCATCTAGGTCTATTTAAATAGTACTTAAAAAGATATCCCCCACTAGGTTGAACCAAGCTAATATCTAAAGAGATTCTTATAGATGCCATGTCAATCGATTCATAGGATAACCTTGATCTAGGTTGTGTCAACTTAATCTACATTGGCGATAGGTTCCTTGCTATAGTGCATAGCTACAATAGGTGTGTGTGATTGCAACTCTTGTGCCTACAACTTCTATCTCTCTCTCTATATATGTGTGTGTGTATGTATATGTATATATACATATACATACATACGCACACACACACATATGCTCCTTTATTTTCTCTTATTTTTCTATATATGATTGTGGTGAATGCATGTTTTGGAATATTTCTAGAAAGTATTTTAATTCCAATACATCTATGGATTCAATAATGTAGCTAGGATTTAGATAATATAATTATCATCTATTTCGTAGTATAAGAGCCTAAGAATATAACTTTGAGGACCAATCCTTTGGATTAAAGTACATATAAGATTACCCAACCCAATTTTTATTTATAGGCCATACAACGAGTCAAGTTTCTTTTCTTACTACTAATACCTTAGCCACATATCACTTAGGCAAAATATCTCAACAAGAAGGTTATAAACCTTAGCAACTCTTTGGTGAGACAATTAAAAATGGTAATTCTTTATCAAGGGAATATAATTTTATAATAGTGAGGTCATATTTAAAAAAATAGTTGTTATTTTTCTTCTAATTAAACTAGGTACAAACTCATTAGGCAAGTATAGACATGACTCCATCATATAGATAAGTTTTAGCATTCAACTCTTATTGTTAAAGGAATAATTTTTCAAAATTTATTATGGTCATTGTTATAATCTATTATTTTACATAAACAAGGTAATATTAATTAAATTATACAATTAAGCCTCCAACCATGTAGGTTACCCATAATTGATATGTCATCGATAATTGATTCAACATTTAAATTTGTAGGACATGAATAGTTTGGTTCATACACTAATCTCCTTAATCCTAAAAATGTCATCTAATGTAATCAAGACTTTAGAATACAACATCTAAGATCTTAATGTAGAATACCAACAATAAAGTCAAATATAATTTTGTAAAGCACCATTAATAGGTTCAATACCCTATATTAAAATAATGAAGGCTATAGTTTGAAGCTTGGTAGACAAGTTTTATAATAAAAATCTAACATTAGTAATATAAAGTTATTACAAGATTTTTCTCCATAAGAAAGATAATTAATATCATGTTTATAAGTCAAATTCATGTGCAAGGCACCTATCACATATAAATTTAGCATTCATATCCCAAAATTCAAAATAGTCATCCAATAATCAAGTAATTACGAGGTTTTTCTATACATACCCAATATGCAAAATAATTAATAGCAAGCTAGTAATGCAAGGTGGTATTTTAAATATCCAATATATAGGATATCCAAAAACCAATAATTTATGAATATCCAAAATATAAAAATAGCTATATATCAAGCTAGCAATAAAAGGTAAAATATTCAATAGATACTACCAATTTATTGAAGAGAAATACCCCGATAAACAAATTTCAAAAAAATAGTAATTGCATAATCAAAGGAAAAATAAAGAACACATTACACAAGAATTTATCCTAGGAAACCCTTTCGGGAAAATCCCCAACAAGAATATTTTTTTATTGTATAAACTTGACCATATTCAATATAATAATATCCTTTCGCTTGTGATTACATTTCTTGCAAATTCATTGCCAAACCATCATGCAAGTGTTGCTTTATATACAAGAAGGGGTTTTACAATACCATGGGCATAAAACCATGGACCAACATTACATTAAATCAAAAACACCCATATAGGTCTAAAAATATGTTAAACCCCCAAAAGAAATTTCCCAAGGGCATTAGCCCCAGACCCCCAAATGGGGGTTACCACCCTCATACCCTCGCTCAGGGCCTAGCCCAGTCCCAAAACCTGATGGGGAAATTTTTATAGTGTAAAGTCCTTTCAGAGTTAACCCCTCTTGAATAACATGGAAAATATTCAACATAATTCTAAAATTCTCCCACTTGTTGAATACTTTCCATAGGGGCTAATAATTGTCATTGTCAACTGTCAAGGGCAACCATACCCATAGATATTCTACACTAAGAAAATTTCTAAGCAGGTACAACTTTTGTTAATTAATCAATAGTATTCTTCTTTGTATCAACTTTCTCCAATATCACCCGGTTATCTTCAACCATCTCTCTCACAAAATGGTACTTGATATCAATATGTTTTGACTAATCATGAAAACCAAGATTGTTTGCCAAAAATATTGCACTCTGACTATCACTATCAATTCTCACATCCTTCTGCTTAATACCAATTGTTGAACATAGTCTCTATAGCCACACTGCTTCTTTATGAACATGAATTAATGTAATGTACTCTACTTCTATAGTGGATAAAGCAACAACTGATTTCTTTTTACTCATCCAACTTACTATGCTTCCAAATAGCTTGAACACATAAGCACTTATGGATCTTCTCTTGTCAAGATATCCAACCCAGTCAGCATCCACAAATCCTTGTATATTTACAATATCATTATCTCCAAATTTTCCTTCGTAATAGATAACATAATTTGTAGTTCCATGCAAGTATCTAAAGATCCTCTTCACAATAGTCCAATATTCCTTTCTTAGATTGGATATATATCTTCTAACTACTCCCACTACATGTGCAATATTAGGTCTAGTTTGGCACTGTGTTGTGTAATTATTGTGGTGGAGGAACTGCTTGATATGATACTTATTGTGGTTGTTATTGTAGTTATGGTTTTCATTGAGTTATTGTTGGTTGAATCAGGACCACTTGATTGAATTATCCAAATTTTTATTGGCTAGTATAGTTTCCTTTGGATTGGCCCTTGTTCTATCATTCTTTCTTTTTGGGTTTGATCTCACCCTCTTGTATCTTGATTTCTTTGATAATTCGGGTCTGAGAAAGAACTTCATCAAGTATTCTATATTGTTGTAATTGCAATAACAAGTAGATGGGATTTACATAAATCTTTGTGGACATTCAAGTTAATTCTTCCATTGGAAGGGAGAATGACAGTTTGGTAATGATGACCCTCCAATGGTTTCCAATGTCATAGACCGAATCTTCTTGAAATTGTTTGAGATTGTATAGGTTGGTCAAGGTAGTTTTATTTCAAACATTAAGGGATAACATTTCTAATAATTTTCCACCAATTATTCAAATGTATAAACACTATGATGTCGCAGATGGTTATACCAGTCTAAGGCATCCCCTCAATTTTTAAGGAAAAGTTTAGAGCATTAAGGTATCGTTCTCTTGGGTTCTAAAATACGAATGGATGAATGCACTAATATGATATTTAGGTTTCTAGAATTTGATTGGTTGGTCTTAAATAAGCTCCAAATTTTTTCATATTTATGTGAGTGATGCGATGGTCGGTTGGTGTGGATGGTTCTATTTTTGGAATGGAAGTGTGGATAGTTCTTTGCATCACATCAATATTCAAGGTGAATATTGTGTGATAAGCTCCAATAAATAGGTCAAAATGGATTATCTATGCCACACTAGCTGGGTTAGCCATGAAAGTGGATGGGGAAGGAGTACAACACTCCATGGATGAAGTTGGTTGGCTAGTAGGCACCTAATTCATAGCTCTGGCTTGATTTCTTGTCAATACCATAAGCTAGAAGTAGGTTGGAAAAATGAATGTGCGGGGTGAGTGTGTGGAATGTGCAATGGAAATGAAAAATGATCACACAAATCAAGAAAATAAGTATTCTATGTCTTTGCAATAACTTTTTTGTTTATTATTATTTTTTTTGGTGTGTTTTATGTTAATAATCCCTAAGCCTAAATCAACTATTCAAGTTGGGTGGAAGGTATGTTCACACTCACCTCTTTGATAAGGAATGAAATGTAAATGGCTAAAATTTCTTCCTAAAGTGTAACCCATTTCGAGGATCTCTCAAAAGTGGGGGATTTTCTGGTGATGAAGTCTAGAAAACCACTCATGGGGTTACTAGGGTATCTAGGGGTGAGCCAATGGATGGAGATGAAGCCCATGGTAATTGGTCTCGATCAACGGTTGGTGAAGAAATCCAACTCACTAATGTTAATAGTGAAATATTCTATGTGTGGGTTCCTTTTAAGTTTCTATTTTTATGGTGTATTTTTGAACATAAAAATGCAAAGAAACCACCCTTCACATCATAGGAAACTCAACCAAGGTGGACTAGGAACACTAGTGCCAATTGTGAGGTCCTCAAAATAGTCTAGGGTACACCACTTAATATCCATAATGTGTGGAGGGTTCACCTAGCTCTTCCACTCTAAATCAACAAGTGTTTCCAACAATGGGAGGAAGCTTGAGCACAAGTGACCTATTCCAACCTAGAAGGGTGAGAAGCGAGAACGAAAGAAGAGTGTGTGGTTCCTTTTAAAATTTATGTTCTCTATGGTGTTTTTTTTCTAAACATTAAAATGAAAAAGAACACTATCTTAAGATGCAGCCTAGTATGCTCTTCAAGTTAATTGCCTAAAACATAAGTGAAAACACTCAAAGAAAACCAAACAACAAACAAAATTCTATAAACAATAGAAAATATGAGCCAATATGCAGTGAATGAATTTTAAATAAACTTTAGACTATTTCTAACATACAAATTTAGAAACAACATAAAATAAATCTGAAAGCCCTAATGAAACTAAATTGATTTTAGTGTAGATCTATCCTTATATGCAGTCTATATGACAAATGGATTGCTACTCTAAACTGCATTTTTTTTATTGTAAATAAAATGTCTATAAATGCATAGAATGCCTAAAAATGCATGATGTATTACTTTTTAAATAGAAAAATAGATATTAATTTTTCTTTTTCTCTTTTAAAAAGCAAAAATATAAGTGGGGTTTGAATAGAACTTACCAGGAAGCCTACGTATTCTTCCCCCAACTTCACGGATGCAGTGTTGAATCTCCCAAATACTCTGCGGTGTCTCCTAAATGTGGTGTGGCATCTATCATATGTAGTTAGGCATCCCAAAAATGCAGCAAGACATCTACGCAACCATAGATCGAATCCCCAAAGCTTTCAAAAACCCTAGTTTTTGATTTTGTGATTTTTACATGATCGATTTTTCATAAATCTGGACTAAAAATAGAAAAATGTAGACCAAAAACTCAATATTGACAAGGCAATAAAAATATGAAACCTTTTTGGGGTCCCACCGTGATCACCATTTTGTAAATAAAAAAAATATGAACACCAATAAAATAAGTAAATCAAAGCAAATAACAATGCATGCAAAAAATGAAAGATCTCATATATTATAAACTCAAGGACCTTGATCTCCACTTTATACATAGATGTGCCCCAAATAAGGGGTTACAGAGGAATATTTTATTTGATACAATGATTTATAATAGGAGGGATAAAATCCTTGATCAAATGATGGTGGTGTCTTCAGATATTCTTCACTCCAAACAAGGGTGAGTGGGCTTGTGTATCCCTACAAGGCCACTCGAGCTACAACAACCATCAATGAAGATGTATCCTGTACCTACATACAAAACACTCCATAAAATTGGGTCAATTATACATGCAAGGGCTCCACTGTGTGATGCCCTCTTCAAAAAGTAGATCTACTAAACCCTAAGTGCAGTGTTGATGAAATGTAAACTAAATACAAGAAATGTAAGTCAGAAAGCAAATAACAACCTTGTTAATACCTAGAATCCTTGATCTATGCTTTTTCTGGTTTGACCAAATATCGTATGAATGCCCTAAAGAATTTAGGGGCTACTTTGATGCCTTGTGGTGTCTGTCGAATGCTCTGCAGTATTTGGGAGATGCTTTGAGGTATTTGTGAGACACCCTAAATCATCTATGATCTATGGCGAATGCTCAACAAGGACCAAATCTGGTTTGTAGGGTCTACAGAGGAGGAATGGTGGCAATGAGAGTTTGTGCAAATGTGGAGGTATGAATGGTATGACATAATTTTAGGGTTGAAAAGATGATGGATGATTTTGACCTCTCTAGATGTTAATTTTTGGACCTTCATTCACCAAAGTGAATGATATTTTATGATTCCTCTTAATTCATGTTAGGGTTTCGACGACACCAATGGGTGGTCGATATTAAAACATGATGAAGGGTTGTGATTGTGATTTGATAAGTGACATGGATCATGTTAAATGAGCGGCCAGGATTAAGATGTGATGGGCAACTGAGATTTATTCATATATATATTTATATAAATATATAAATATATAAAATATTTATATTTATATATATATAAATAAATATACATATACATAAATAAATGATGAATGGCTATGATTTTATGATGAGTGGATGATAAGTAGCTAGGATTTTGTGTCTACATAAGGATATCTTACAATGAAATTAATTACATTCCTTTTTAGTCTCAGCTAAAAGTATAGTTATTTTAGGCCTACTATCATCTTTGCAACCCTTTAATATATCAAACACGCTACACAATTTACTTCCTTGATCATTTTTCCCTAAGATTTCCCATGTACAACACATAAATACTTTCCTTGAACTTGAGTATACCCTATTGCTCAAACTGAAATATCTTGAATTGAGAATACTTTGGATTGGAAAACTAATTAACTCTTACCAACTAATAATGCTCATATTCTTTGGATAGATCTCTTATCTAATTTCTAAAATGGGATCTCATAGTAATAATAGTGGCTATATAGATCCTTTTTCTTAAAGCATTGTTTAAGCTATTTTCCTTTCTTTTAATATAGCTAATATCAAAATCATACTCACATAGAAATTCCATCCATATTCACTACCTAGCATTTAGGTTATGTAAGGTGAAGATATACCTTAGGCCTTGATGATATATCTTGAGCTTAAAAGGTCTTCCCATTAAACAATGCCTCCACATATGAAGCACATGAATTATTATAACTAGATCTAAGTAATAATAAGTGTAGTTCTACTCATAATTCTAAAGCTTACAAGATTCATATGCTATCACCTACCTCTCCTGCATAAGCACACCTCCCAATCCTTCTCTTGAAGCATCAATGGTAATTACAAAATATCTATCAAGATCGAGCACCTTTAATATTAGACATTAATCAACATTTTGTCAAGATGAAAAAAGCTTACTATGTCATTCTATCTATATAAATTTATTTCCTTTCTATTGGAGAGAAGTAATGGGGCTAGAAATTGTGGATAATCCTTCCAAAAATATTCTATAGTACCTTGATAACCCCATATAGTTGCACACTTCATGGACATTCCTCAAAGTTGATCATCTCAAAATTCCTTTAACCTTTAATGGATATACTACAATTCCTTAAGCTAATATAATATTCTCCAAGTAATGTATCATATTTTTTAATAAAGCATACTTGGACAATTTCCTATAATTTTTATGTCTCTCAATCGATTCATAAAAAAATTAATGTGCTCAAAGAGTTCTTTCTCATTACAAGAGTATATTATAATGTCATCTAGAAAAACAATAATAAATTTATCTATATAGCCTTAAAAAATATTATTCATCAAGTTCATAATGTTGTTAGGGCATTTGTAATATCAAAAGGTACATGAAAAAATCATAGTACCCATACCTCATCGTGAAATTCTCCTTAATCTGTAGTTGATGATACCTTGATCTAAGATCTATTTTAGAGAATATAGTTACCTCCTATATCTAGTAAAATAAATTATATATTCTTTTGAGAGGATATTTAGTGTTCAATAATTAATGTAAATTCATAGAGTCCCATATTTCTTCTTCACAAAAATCATTGATGCACCCCAAGGAAACACATTGGGTAGAATCAATCCCTTAGATATGAGGTCATTCAACTAGGTTATTAATTCTAAGAGATTCATTCTATATGGATCCTTAGACTATGGCTCTACTCTAGATAAAATATCAATATAGAAATCAAAATTTCTTTGGGGAATTAGTACTAGAAGTTCTTTTCTAAACACATACTTTTACTCATCTAAGAAAAGGTAATCCTAAAACATGGGATTTTTTCTTCATCCAACTAATCTATGTGCACCACATATAGGAAACATGCCCTTGTTTATGATTTATGTAGTTGCATGGTAGATATTTGTTGTAATCTAATAGGTTTTTGATCTTCTTGAATGATGGCACTATATCCCTTTTCATCTAAGCATTCCGTTATTTTATCAAAATAATAAACTTTTGCAGTATTATGCCAAAGCCAATCAATACCTATGATAACATCATAGGATCCCAAGGATACCACATAGAGGTTTACCTCCATGGTGAAGCTAAGAAGTCTTAAGAAAACCATGAAAAGGCATTGCTCTATTTTTTTCTTTGTCTAACTCCCATATTATACATTCCAATTAGTAGACATGAATACAACTTTTCTATTTACTTTTCCCAAAGCATGTAGAGAGATGAAACTATCAGTTACTCCAATATCAACTAATAAAAAAACAAAAACACTATAGATAACACTTGTATTTTTAATTCGTCCATTTTGATTCTTTGATTATCTATTATCCACTACCATGTGGATGCTATGAGCCTAATATGGAGGTTGGATAGGTGGGTTAACACTTACCTCATTGTTTATTTGAGGGCATCGATTGGTATAGTAATTCCCTCTATAGTTATAGCACACAAATTTGGTCTCTTTTCTACAATTACACTTTCTATCTCTATGATCCTAAGGCCTTATATACTAACCTTGTTGTATTTTGGACCTCCTATTTAAAAAATTCCTATTCTTATCTTCCTTTAATCCTATTGAAGGGATTTCCTTTTAGAAATTTAATATTAAAGTGAAAAGTGGATTGCTACTAACTTATATTTTGTATTTTGTTTAGTTTTTTTTGTAGACAAAAATGAACTAGATTTATTTATCTTGCTTGATAGCCTTTTCAAAGACTTGTTCCATAGTTAATGGACTATGTAAATCCACATCAACCCCTCTATGAGGGTTCAAACCCATTATGGACTTTTGAAATCTAATTTTTTTATTTGATTAGTATTGTAGGATATACTTTAGAATTTTTGTAAAGGTTTCCCAATATTGAGTAGCTATTAGATTTCCTTGGTTAAATTCTAAAACTTAGTCATTTTTATTAGAGTAAAGTTGAGGCAAGCATATTTTTCTAAAGTATGTGATGAATTGTTCTCACATAACACTTACAACTTTCAGCTCTCTTTCTACTTTCACAAATGTGATTTATGGTTTAAGGATGGATTTTGTTGGTTTCATGTTTTAAATGCACCTATGGTTTGTTTTAGACATTATGTTAACAAGACAAAGTTTTATTAGGACCACTACTTTAGGACATAAGGACTTTTTTTTGCAATTTTTTTTTTTAAATTAAACTTTTGACTATTGTCAAGTTATGCTACAATAGAAATAAAGGTAAAACCTTATTTAAAATAAATCATGAGTATCTACTATTCAAAACTAAGGTATAATACAACTTGAGATGTAAGTTACTAGAACTAACCTATATCTAGGTCTCATATCCAGTATTTAGTAGTAGTTGGTTCATTCATAATAGAGTATCAATAAACAATAACAACAATGTGAGTCATTAATATAGTACTAGGGTTGATCAATATGATTATTCATTTCTAAATAGAGTGCAAATGTGTAAGTAAAAAATAATTTAATTTATTTATAAAAAATATAGAGTTGTTCTAGAGTAGATTTAATAACAATAAGATAGCATTATAAAGTTTGTTTTAGATCATTCTTACATGAGGAGGTATACAAGTACAATCATTTATTATAAAATGAAAAATGGTCCATAAATGTTATACTACAATTATTTATATTTTAAATCTCTATGTTTAGTACTATTATTACATGTGATTACAACCAACATTTAACATCCTTCACTATTTTGATAATAATAAGTGCAAGATATAGTCAACATAAATTCATCCATTTTTTTACTATTCAAAAAGATAAGAGAAAGCATCATCTACATGCTTTACCACTCAACAATAGATACTCGTAAGTGTCTCCCATATAAAATTTACTACTTGAAGTTTTTACCCTTCATAAATGGGTATATACATAGTATCAAACTATTTAGAGGGTCCATTAAGTGCTAATGTAAATTTTACTATGCATATATCATGAATCTATGAGTACATATTCACAACTAGATCTAGATTCCAATGTAGAGATCAATTTGCATTGAAGGTGATACAAGAATTGTGTGTACCAATAATACTCGCATCTACATTTGCACTTCCTATGATCCTCACATTTCTTGGATGGGTGAGTCATCCTTGAGGCCAAACTAGATTTTAGACCTTGTTCATGGTGTGTCACTCAGATACATTGAACTCCTTTCTATATATCTAGAGTGACCCTTATCAATATATGCAATAACATATAATAGTCATACAAGAAAACATAATCATATCTAGGTACATACAAGTAATTTTGAACAACAACATGTTGTTTAATTTATTCTTATGTTAATGAAATCAATGATGGTTCATTCATATTATATGTTTCAATAATGCTTTTAATGTTATCCCTATGATGCATTCCTATTTCATGTGATGATATTATTTTCAATAATTGCTCCTATACTACCACCAATGTTAGTATTTTCAAATTAATTCACTTACACCATACTTATTATTTCAATCCAACTAAAGAGAGTACAATAGTAA
The DNA here is from genome assembly GCA_028583015.1 of Wollemia nobilis. Lineage (NCBI taxonomy): Eukaryota > Viridiplantae > Streptophyta > Pinopsida > Araucariales > Araucariaceae > Wollemia > Wollemia nobilis. The sequence continues at coordinate 22,941,940 of JAQPPZ010000521.1, forward strand.
AAATAATAAAATATTATTAAAAAAAGTTTCCACCTAGAATTTTATTCACAATAGCTACAAAATGGTAAAGTACAAAGGAACAACAAGTCAGTTGAAAGTCAAATAGATTTTTTACTTGCTATTTATGGCTAGCCTCATTCATTCACAAAATTGGCCCACTTATAATGATCTCAAAAGGGGGTATAAGACTATCCATGCTTGTATTATATCTTTAGGTAACAATTATCTATGATCAAAAGACATGCTACTATTCTTTTACAATTAGTTTTTTATAACTAAAATCAAGTACAATCATAGTTAAGAATAATCCTTTATGGAAAACAATGTTTTTTTCCTTCATGAATAGGCTTATATGCAAGCAAAATTATCATTTATTTTAACACATATGGGATATAGTCATATAAAAATTCATTTTCCCCATTCTAGAAAGAGTCATAACATTGAGTTACTATTTAAGTACACCTATAATTACAATAGTCAAACACTTTTAATACATTATGTGCATTTCTTCAAATATTTTCTAGTCATACCAATGCAAGTGTTTTATACATTATGTTGTAGAGTTTTATTCAAACAATTATTAGTCATACTAATATAGATATTTATCCATACAATTATCATGCATTATGCTATAAATTCATATCATTGAGCTACTATTTACTTAAAACTATAAATACAAATTCAAAAACTTTCAATACATTATGATATAGGTATTTCTTCAAACCTTTGCCAGTCATATCAATGCAAGTGTTTCATACATTGTGTTGTAGGATTTTCTTCAAACAATTGCTAGTTATACTAGTATAGACATTTCTCCATACAATTATCATGGATTCTACTATAGGTATTTTACAATTAATGTAGAGTCATACCAAAGTAGACATTTCTACAAACATTTACCATGCATTTTGCTACAGGTATTTTTACAAACAAGTGCTAGCCATGCTAGAGTAGATATTTCTATAAACAATTACCATGCATTTTACTGTAGGTATTTAAATAATTGTAAATCATACCAATGCAAATATTTTCATAAGAATTTACCATACATTACACATTAGACACTTTCATAAACATATTGCATATATTCCTTAATAGAATATAAGACAATATTTTCTAATACTAATATTGTAATAATTCATTTTTTAGGTCATTGATAATAGCACAATATTCTATTAACAACAAATACAACCTAGGTAGAAATTCCATGGTCTTGATGAGATAAAAATTTACCCAAAAATGGAAAAGAAACTACTTGGACCCATATCAAGCCTCCAAGCCAATGATTTTAGAAAGTTATTTTAGCAATTCAAAAGGAAAATATATGAGTATGAAGTTCACAAGACAACTCTCCTTCCTATTATTTTATGCATTTTCCACGCATTCATTCATTCCAAAAGCAATAAAAACCAAACCATATCGACCATTTAGAAATTTATTAAAAAAACACATAAATAAAAGAGAAATCTTGGCCTATTCTAGACTCTTTTATTCTCCAACTTCCAGAGCCCTTATTTCTCTTTTCCCCCAATGGTGTCCTTCTCATAGGCATGATAGGAACTTAAATAAGACCTTCTAAGGAATTTAAGAAGACACTTTAGCATTACCCTCATCAAGAAAATAATTGCATACTCTAGGTAGAAAATTAGTGCAAGGTTACACCAAGAATGGTTTGGTATAATGGATCCATGCAACCACTCATAATATCTCTTCCTATAACAACTCTCTCCTTCATACCCACATAAATAAAGAAGGCTTGTCAAAGAATATATTATGCCCTAGTGATAAAAAAACAAAAAATATGCATTTAGGATTTCAAAGTAGGTTTTAACTATTCAATTTTCTTTTCCTCAATCACCAAGGTGGATATGGACTTAAGTCCTAAATAATATTTCCCCCATGCTCATCACTAAAAATAATAACATAAATGTAATTTCATTCCTCAGAGCTGACAAAATGAAGACCAATTATGGTATGCATTATAACAAGTTATTGTTTCATTTTAAATTAATGATTATCACATATTTGATCCTTCTTATCAATAATATTTACAATTTCTACTAGCATCAAAATATAATGATGCAAATTTTTGACTGGTGGAAATTTGACTGTCATGGATCCTTTACTTTAAGGGTTTCTCAAAAACTTAAGTGTGTCAAATAAAATCTCCAAGTATGTAACATAGAAGTTTTTGGTAACATCTTCTAAAATAAGGAAAAGATTTTATAGAAGCTTAAAAGTATTGAACTCCAAATTTAGAATGGATAGCTCAATGAACAACTCAAAAATGAAGAGAGATAGGTTCTTACAAAATATAAAAATGTACTAGCTAAAGATGAGACTTTATGGAGGAAAAAAATCAAGGGAACTTTGGCTCAAAGAGGGGGACTCTAACACAATTTTTTTTCATGCCACTACTTTGAGGCACCGAAGTTCGAACAAAATTAAAGAATTAACTAGAAGTGATGGCACCGTCATTAAGAATATTTTTCAGATCCGAAATGAAGCTTTGTATTTCTTTGAGGACCTTTTGGGAGCAAACATCCAAAATAATACCCAGGATGGTAGACAATTGCTCCACCATATTCCCATATTGGTCACTTCAGATATTAATTTGGCTCTTATCAAACCCCTCACCCTTGATGAAATTAAAGAGGCCCTTTTTTCTATGCACCCTAATAAAACCACATGCCCTAATGGGTTTTACCCTTGATTATACCAAAAATTTTGGGATATCATTGGGCCTGACATATGTAATTCCACCATTGAACTTCAGTAAACTAAATCTATACCCAGAAGTATCAACTCCACTTTCATTGCCTTGGTTCCCAAAGGGCCTGTTTATAAATCTATGTCAGATTTCAGACCCATTAGTATCTGCAATATTCTTTACAAAACTCTCACTAAAGCCATGGCTACAAGACTCAAGGATATCCTTCCTTATATCATAGACCCTTGTCAAGGTAGCTCTATCAAAGGAAGAAATATTACTGATGGTGTTATCATGTTACATGAAGTCCTTCATTTTGCTAGCCTTAACAAAAAAGTTGCCATGTTTTTAAAAATTGATATGAATAAGGCATTTGATAGAGTTAATAGAGATTTTATGATTGTTGTCCTTCTCAAATTTAGATTTCATAGGGAATGGGTTGATATTATTCACAAGTGCATCTCTAATCCTTGGTTTTCAGTCTTGGTAAATGGTTATGCAGCAGTGTTTTTCCCTAGTAATAGGGGTCTCAGACAAGGAGATCCTCTCTTCCTCATATTTTTTATTATTCTTACTAAATCCTTGGGTAGAGCTCTCAAAAATACCTGATCCAATGGCATAATTTTAGGTATTAATACTGTTTCTAATTTAAGAGCCTTGTCTCACCAACAGTTCATTGATGATACCATCATTTCCACTCATGCTTTTGTGTGGGAAGAAAAAACCAATAAGAGTATTCTTGATACATATGAAGAGACTATATGTTAGAAAATAAATTATATTAAAATAAAAATATATTTCATTAATACTCCCCAAGAGAGACAAGCAAATATTGCATGCATTTTTCAATGTGTTATATCTCAGTTACCAACTAAATATTTGGGCCTATCTCTTTTCACTAGTGCTCCAAAGGAATACACGTGGAGTAATTTTATTTATAGGATTAACAAAAAAATTGTAGGTTGGAAATGGACCCTCCTCTCTCAAGAAGCCAAAGCCACCCTGAAAATGGCTTATCTCCAAAGTTTTCCTATTTATTGCATGTTCATATTCAAAGTTCCTATTGTTGTCTGCATGAAAATTAAGTAAATCCAAAAAAGGTTTTTGTGGGCAAGTGCTAAGGACAGGAAAATATTTCATCTAGTTAGTTGGTACAAGGTGTGCTCCTTGAAAATTTAGGGGGGATTGGAGCTCTGAAGAGTTTGTAATATGAACACAACCTTGTTAGCCAAGAAAGCATGGAAGGTTTTCACCAATAGCAACCTTGAATGGGTCTCAATTGTCAACATAAAATATCTTCAAAACCATTGTTTCCTGAATGATGATATTCCTAGAGATGGGTCCACTTTCTAGAAATCAATTACCCAAACCAAATCTCTAATTTAGAAGGTGATAAGGTGGCAACTAGGTACAGGGAGAAAAAATTAATTTCTAGACTGACAAGTGGATTTCTAATCAACCGCTTTTAGAGAAAAATAAAATTTTTGTCTTATAACCTTTACTAGACACATTAATTGGAAAAAAGGTTTAATATTTCATTGGCATTTCATAAAAATCCAAGTGTTGGAAACATTTCCATATTCCATGTGCTAATGGTCAAATCTTTGCTACCTTAGAATTTTTCAATACCATCCTAAATGCAATAGTCATCCCCACTAGTAATTCCTCTGACTCTCCTTTTTGGAAATAAACTAATTTTGGTTTGTTCATTGTTAAATTTACTCATGATATAACTATTGATTACCAAGTGGTCAATTTTCCTTATGATTGAGTGTAAATTAAATACCTCATATCATAAATTTCTCATTTCAACTGGTTGGCCATTCAAAATAAAATTCTAACGATTGATAACATTATGAAAAGGGGTATGTCTATCCTCAACAGATGCTATTTATGCATGAATGCATGGGAATCTACCAATAACCTCCTTCTGGAGTGCCCTTTCTCCAATATAGCTTTGGATCACCTTATGTCCACTTTTCATATCTCTTGGGTTCCTCCTAATTTGTTGAGTCACCTTTTCATCCAATGGCTTGCTCCATTCAAAAATCTTAGATTATCTTCTTTATGGAAAGTGAGCCTTCATCATATATTATGGCAATTGTGGATTAAAATAAATAGTAGGGTTTTTTATTCCTCCTCTACGGATCCCAAACAAAGCTATTGCCTTTGCTATTGAGAATTCCTAGTTCTTCTCTTGTCCCAAACCACCTGATTCTAGATTGGAATTCATTCTATTCTCTTCTTTAAATATTCTCTGCAAATCTAGTTCTAGTTTACCAAACCTCCATCCCAGAGTGGGTGCCTATTGGATTCCTCCCCAAAGTGAGTGGCTAAAACGTAACTTTGATGGTGCCTCTAAAAGAAACCTAGGGGATGTTGGTGCAGGTGGCCTAGTCAGAGATAGCAATGGACAAGTTATTATGGTTTATGTTGAGTATCTAGGGTGCCAAACTAATCATTTTTCTAAAGGTCATGCACTACGGAGAGGGCTAGATATTATCAAGGATTATAAATGCCACATTTTTATTGAGGGAGATTTTTTGAACATTATAAATGATCTTAAAAACAACAAGGTGTCCTCTTGGAATGTCAAAACTATTGTTCAAGAAGCTAAGAAGTTGTCCCAAAATTTTAATGATATCTCTATCAACCATGTGTACCGTGAAGCTAATAGACCTACAAATATTCTTTCCAATTGGGGAGTTATCCATAAATCTCTATCCATTTGGAAAGAAATCTTTCCCCAAGAAGTTTTAAATGCTACTAATAATGATTTGGTTTGAAAAATGTGGTCACAGTTTTTGGTGGGTCAGCTTCTCCAATGTTGACTCTACCCTTTTCAGCATGGCAAATTTTTTTTGATTAGCATGGCTCTTTATCTTACTATTAGTGTTAGCTTTTGGTTCTCCTGTTTCTCTTCCGTGAAGTATAAAATGTCCCAACATAGTCTCTGTTAGTGGGTTTATCTCGTGGTTATATTTTCTAAGCATGTCAAGTCCCTAAGTAGGTTTAGGCTATGCAATTGGATGTTATCTAACAATGTCAATATGTGTCAAGTCTCGAGATGCTTAATTTTATATCTTGTGAATTTTGAGATTCATTTTTTTAGTCATTTGGCACTCCCAATCCTTTCCCAGCCCTATCATGTGTGAATTTTATCCTGTGCCATGTTTGTTTTTTCTGATGTTAGTTCCCTAAGGAGAATTATTATGTGGTTTGCCAATCACACCAACTTAGCTTCTAAAAAGGGCATCTATGGTGCCAAAAATTTCTATATTTACATCCCTGGTCTATGTTAGTCTATTGTCATCTAGTTTTGTTCATATTTGTGTGTCCTATGTAGTAAGAAGCTTCTATGGTATTTATTTCTCCTCAGTCTTACAAAAATTCCTTGCTTGAGCCATCTACCCTTCATATTGATCCCCTGTCTCACACCTTTCTAGAAGCTCATGGTATCATTCTATTTCTAAGCAAGTTCAAAGGAGCTAAGCAAGATATCACTAAAGCCTTCATCCACCTCAATTTAGGAGGTCAGCCCGACTTAAGAAATCAAGGGTTGATACCAGTTAGAGCTCCCCTTACCACATTTTGGATGAATATAGTGATGATCCTTGCATTACTACTTGCAACACAATCCATGTTACCATCGTCAACAACATTATCAATACCATGGATAAGATTAGTGAGACTCTTAAGGTGCTACTCTTGAACCATCCTAGATATGCTCTTGCAAATGAATATGTTACATAGGTCTAGGTCTGGGTCTATTGAGTACTCTATTTGTTCTCATGTTGGGTCTCTCTATTTTTGGTCTTTTGATCCCCTACATGGGATTTTAATTATAGTCTATAGTGCCCCTACGTGGGCCTTTTTGAGCACTATGTTTATTTATGTATAGGTGTCTATTATAGTTTTTATGTATATTTTGCGATATTCCCTTGTGTGGGTTTTTCATAGCTCCTTTACAGGTTTTTTCAGGTAGTTACTTCTCTTAAGAAACCCCTATGTGGGTATTGCTCGGACCATATTTTTGTTTATCTAATGTCAGCATTCCATCCAACCTTCTCTACTGTTGTTTGGACCTTTTTATTCAGGTTTTTTTTGTCCAATATGTAGGCTTGTGTTATATTATGCTATTGGTTTAGCTACCAGTTTATGTACTTGGGTTTGGGGCCCATTTAAACCCCGCACTTAATCATTTTTACCTATCAAAAAAATATAATGATTCAAGCATTTAGGTAATATATAGCTTAAATGCAATGTGAATGTGGGTGAGCTCTTTGGATTTCTTGCTCCCTATGGATATACAACCCTCTCCTAGATGATACCTTCCCTATTTATTTCTCTAAAGCGTGACCTGCACACTTGCAAAAAAATACATATTAGTCCATTTCTTATAAAATGACTACATAATCATTAAATTTAAATTTTTTGTTAATCACAAATTTAAATTAAGCCATATCATCAATAATTTAATATATGTTTCTTAATTTTTGGAATAGACAACATAAAAGGGCAATGGGCATAATTAGATGGGTTCCCTTGAGAATCTAAGCACTATGATCAAGATAAAGCAACATCAATATAATGGATCAAGTGGTTGGAAAGTATTTGTATAATACCTAAATCCAAAAAATAAAAATTACATATCACATTAACCTAAATCAACATAGCATAAAGGCTTAAGGTTAATTATAAGTTTAATTATAGGTTACTCATCCCATGTCTATTACACATTGGGCATTATGAAGGTTTAATTAAGGTTAATAATACTAGTAGTTAACCAATATCACTAGGGATAAATATATTAAACAATAGTAAACTACATTACACAATGATTTCTTATAGGATTCATAAGTATTTCTTATAGGCTTACATCATCCACTATTTTTCTTGGACAATAATTTTAGATTATCCATCTTCTACCCCCAATATAAATTGGGGGCCAAGAAGAGAAGACATTAGATATGATAACATATCCTCCTAAAAATGAATGTGTGATTGAGAAATATAATATATGAACTTGTAAAAAATCTCTAAGCCTCCTTTATCATCTAGAATATTGTCAATTTATTTTTTTCTGGTAGATAAGATACTATAGCATTAATACCGGGTTTTACAAGTTGACCCAAAACCTTTTACAAAAATCAGCCCAGGGCTGTTGATGAATATATCCTTACTAAGGATCCTATATATGTAAAATCTACATTTCGCCAAAGCCATTACATCCAGTAAGGCACATAACTTGTTATCAAAAATAAAATTCCCATACAACATTTTGGGTATACCTCGAGAAAACACATATGCATCATAATTACAAAAAAGAAACAAACACGGATCCCTTCCTTGAGATAATGGAGAAACAAAAAGCTATAGAAACACATAGCAGAGTACCCACAAGCTCTGTATTGATAGTTACTCTTAATAATTCTTTGGTAAATGCTTTCTTCCGTATATGACATGATTTGGTACCACATACTATCTTAGCCAATAAGCCTTGGAGAAGTGAACCTGCTGGCTATATTTATGGTGGTGGCTATTTGGTGGTCCACGTGGCTTTGGTTCAAAGTCTTATATTGTCGTTTATTTCCTTCCCTGTGATTATAAACCAACCTAAAATTACTAAGATGACTAGGAGACATGTTATATGACATGTGACTATCCCCATTAGTCTTTGTGGTATTTCCAAGCAACATCCACGAAGACTGATAGCTCAGATAATTTTTATTGTGAGTCCAATTCAAAAAAGAGATGAGAATACTCCTAGACTTTGAACTTACAGTGCCTTCCCTATTGGTAAATTTGACTATAATTCTTGGAATTATTGTTGAATAAGCTCCTCTACTTCACTCGGGACACTGTGTTCCTATTTGAAAAGTATGTCACTATTGACACCCAAATTGGCCAGCTTATCAATAATTTTGTTAGCTTCCCGAAAGACATGTTGGGATTTTATGTCCTGTCTTCCCTGGAAAAGGATCCTAGCCTCTTCAACAATTGTTTTAATCCTCCAAGGAGGTGTTTTCCAATTATTGAGGATATTTATAACATGCATAGAGTCTCCTTCTACGATCAAATTGCCTTCTAAGTATTGAGTCATTTGAAGGCCTCTCCACATAGCTCTAGCTTCAGCTTCGTTGTTCATCCTTGTTCCCAAATATTAAAAAAATGTAAGCATCATATTCCCATTATGATCTTGCACAATACCACCAATGCCTGCTCTTCCAAGATTGTCCTTAGCTGCTCCATTAAAATTAAGCTTAAACCAACTCGTAGGAGGTGGAGACCACTTAACATTGGCTCTGGGGTTGACTACCGTAGGTACAAACTCATCTAAAAATGTTAAGCTTAAATATTGAGCAATCATGATCTCCTACAGATGAGGTTTATAGCTATTAAAATGGATAAGGTTCACATTCTCGTTGGCAAAGGATAGGATCCTGGAAATGATAGTTTGATGATCATGGATAGACTCATTAAAGACTCTATGGTTCCTTTCTAACCACACCTGCCAAAGATAGTGATTGAGACAAATTTTCTACATGTATCTAAGTCTTTGTATTGAAAAGGGATAATGTCATTGGACAAAAAAATCAAGTACGATGGCTGGTTTAACCCATGAAATATTGAAGGCCTAAAAAACCCCACTTAGGATAGTCAAGGAAAAAGGGCACTCAAGGAAAATGTGATAAATGATCTCCAAATTAGCCCTACATAGATAACAACTATTAGTGATACAAATACCTTTATGCATCATATTATCAATGGTTAAAATTCTTCCTTGGATAACCAGCCATGAAAAAAATACAATTTTTGGAATTAAATTTTTTATCCAAACTAAGTCCTTTTGGAGGACAAAATCCTCGTCATCAAGCAGAAGCTTGTAATATGATTTAAAAGTGAACTACCCATTTTTTGTAGGAGCCTAGGTCACTTGATCTTCCTTGGGTCTCATGGGGATAAAATATTGCCCGAGAATATTACAAAGATCATTTGATTTCGCTTGAAATTCTTGAATTCTTATTTGTTTCCACTTCATTCTACCTCTATCCTCAACCATATAATCGGAGACTTTTCTGCCAATGAGTTCTTCTATGATATCTCTGATTCGGGCTAAGTTAGGATATTGTATCAGTGGTTTGTCCTTAGTCCACCTATCATTCCAACAATTTATCCTCTCACCATTGCCTAAAACCTATCTTAAACCTTTTTTGATGATTTCCTTACAATTAAGAATTGCTTTCCAAAAAGTAGAACCTCTGATTGGAACTGAGTCACTTAGAAATTCTATATTTTGAAGATACTTTCGTTTGATGATAGTTGTCCATTCATTTTCTTCACCAGAAATGAGACGCCATGCTTGCTTAGCTAGTAAAGCTAAATTTATATGAGCAATTATCCTTAGACCTAAGCCCCATTTTCCCTGGGTCTACACACTTTGGTCCATCCTACAAGGTGTATCCTTTTTTTATCCTTTGATCCAGTCCATGAAAATTGTTTTTGGAGTTTCTCATTTTTTTGAAAAACCTTCACAGGGTCTTTAAAAATGGAGAGGAAATAGACTGGAATGCTCTGAAGAGAGGCCTTAGTGAGGGTCAACTTTCCTTCTTGAGATAGAATATGACCTTTCCATCCAACAAGTTTTTTTTGAATTCTTTCAATAACCCTATCCCACATTGACTCTCTCGGAGAACCAATGAAAAGAGGGAGACCAAGATACGAAGTGAGGAGGTTTGCTATATAACACCCTAAAATTTTTGCAATCCTTCCTTGCCTCTGAATGGGGGTGTTCAAGAAATATAGCACTCTTCTACTCAAATAATATCCCACACTCACACAAATGACACTTCAAGCATGAGCTTGGTATAGATATCTATTTTTTACTCCATTGAAGTAACATAGAGAAGATCAAGCCTCCCATGGATATACAATCATGACTTTGACTCTTAAATCAATACTATTGATATTCTTTATTTTTTGGTAAATTAAAAAAAATTATATTAATGAGGGCATTTGAAAGGTGCCCTAACACCTTGATACAACAACAGGATTAAAGGATGCACCATCCATAAAAAACCTCGTGGCATCCACATAAAGCCTAAGATGTATGGACAAACTAGAACAAGCCAAAAGGACAAGGATGAAACAAGAAATAAAATATCCTAACATGACAGAGCCCAACAATAGTAGAAAAACTACAGCCAATTAAGCATTAACAAAATCCTTGATGTCATCCTTCTCGACATCCTTAGGAACTTCCTTGAACACATCCTTGGTGATTTCCACCACATCATATTATTTGACATTAGTTTTGGCTCCAATGGTGTTCTTTGTTGGATTATCCTTGAAAAATTTGTCACAAAAGAATAGTAGATTCAAAGCATTCCTGTGCTCTTTCATTTGGGTGATGGCCAACATGCTTGCGATCACAACACTTTCCATATAGAAAATAGTAGTTGTGGTTGTTTTTATAATGTATTCCTAAAGAATCTTCTCCACAAGAATACTATTGATATTCTTATGATGGGAAGATTCTCAATATATAATATAGTGACCAAAGTTTATCCATTAAGCTCAAAAACATATTGTTCTTGCATATAGTTTTCTCCCAAAACTCCCCATGAAAAAATACACCCTTCATATTCATATAATATACTTTACATTCATAGGAAGTAGTAATAAAGAGAATCATCCAAATAAATTGCATCCACACAATAATAACAAAAGTATCTATTGATTGATAGATGGCATTTGGATTATAATTTTATTACTTGTGCCCTAGTCACAACTTATTGGATGTCCAAATTGTATCCTAAAAAACTTCTAGAGATGGTTGGATCCATAAATGCTAGTGTATAACATAATACATGGATTTTTTAAAGGAAAAATGGAAAGAACCCTATTAAAAACACTTAAAGTTGATAATAATATACAAACTACTCTAAAAAAGTAAATTTGTAATAGAACAAACTATAACTACAAAGGAATAAAGTACTATTTCCAAGCAAAACATCCTACAACAAGAGGATCAATAGTGGTTGATAGTCCTATCATTACATGTATTCCAGTCATAAACCAACAACGCATGGTCTCAACAGGACCAACATACATTCATAATCATATAGAAAAATGCAAAGCTTAAAATAAAACTACTTATTTGGAAGATATCAAACTTAAATATACTAAGAATAAACTAATAGAATAAAGAGTTATCTAATAGCACTTAATCATAATAATGCATAGTTCTCATGGAATACTATTATCTTATAAGAGGTATCTCATAACCATAGTCCACCAACACAATTATAGGATAATATCCCTATGCACAATCATAAGCAAAAAGGGAAGACTTGCATATAAAAACACACAATATATTATAGGTAAAAGGGTTGATCTTATAATAAGGAATATTCCTTCATAATATTTACATATAATGAAGCTCTAGATAGAAGGAGGAGTCTCTCTAAACCAACTCAAATTAGGGATTATATTCCATTTTTATTGTACTCAAAGGCACTACTTATAGATTATAAAATATCAAGCTTCTATGCCTTGACACTTCAAACATTTACCTACCTAAGAAAATAACACATTTTATAGCTAAAATAAAACTAATATAAGTAGCCTAAATGCTTTGTATTGATGCTTTTACTTAATTTTGTCTTCTAGGTTGTGGTGTAACAAATTAGATTTGTTTTGTCCTACTATTTTTGCCTTATTCATTAGGCTAAAATTCATGGTCATTTGATGGAAATATGAAGAACATACACTTATACTAAGAGGGGGGGTGAATAGTATAATATAAAACCTTTTAATTTTTAACCAATCAATAGCATTAACAATATCAAAGTAGTAAACATTGTACAAATCATCACACATATGAGATACATGATTTCAACGTGGTTCATATAATGTGGGCTACTCCATGGAGAAAATATTTCTACTAAATTTTCTCAAACAAACATTTTGAGAACCACTTCCCTATTACAATGTTTATGGAACTCTATCCAAAGGAGACACCAATCCCCTATGCTCTAATTTGTGAAACTCTATCTACAAGAGAACTCTTTCTCCTCTACTTTGGCTAATGATCTTCTAGAAGACTTATGACCCCACTGCACTGGCTTGTGGATCTCTCTCCATATAATACATCTATCCTCACTGCCCTGGCTAATGGATCTCTATCCACTAGAGACTACTATCCTCTGCTCTATCACCTCCAAAGCTTACTCTCAACTTTGCTCAATATCTATCTTAAATCTACACTAAACACTATCTTTGATCTAGCATAAATCTTCTCAACTTTATCTCAGGTCTAGCACAAATCCACTCTCAAATCTACAACAAAATCTATCCTCAAGTCTGTCCTTAGGTCCTCTTAATAACTTGCTCAATTTGCTCTCAAGTCTTCACAAAGACTTGCTTCAAATTTACTTTTAAGTCTTCACTAAGACTTACCTCAAATCTGCTCTCAAGTCTTCACCAAGACTAACTTCAAATATACCCTCAAGTCATCTCAAGAACTTGCTCAATCTGCTCTCAAGTCTTCACAAAAACTTTCTTCAAATCTACTTTCAAGTCTTCACTAAGACTTGCTCAATCTGCTCAAACACATGCTCAAAACATCTCACAAGATATGCTCAAACAATCTCATATCAAGAACACAATACTCTCAATTGCTTTGTCTAATCTTCAAAGTAATTCCTTTAACTTGAAGCAGTTTAGACATATTCTATTCAAAATTCGTTTAACCTTTGGAACATATAGAGAATTATCTACTCCATCAAAAACTCAACATGTTCTACTCAATCATTAAGTCTATCGCTTTTACAAATCTAGTTTCTAAAGTTTGCACAATCACTTTCAATATCACTCAAAACCAATGCTCAATAATTTCACTCATTCATTCAATCAATGAAACACAACTTGCTCACAAACCCTAAACAAGTGTTTTCATACTTCTTCAAACAAAGTGCACAATATGGGTTTCAAACCCTAACTCAAATAGTCCTCAATCTCTATCTCAAGTGTTCTCTAAACATTCACCAATGAAGCATATAAGAATTCACTCAATATTTCCAATAATGCTTATCAAACAATCCTTTTCACTCCACCTTGTATATCACAACAATCATTCCAATATTTCAAACAAAATATGATTTGCCCATACCTTTTTTCTTTGATGGATATATGTCCTAAAAACCTATTTTACTTGCAACTAAAACCTCTTGCCAATTCTAGGTTAGATAGCAACAGTCTATATCAAAATATACAAAAATATTCTTATTAATAATTATTTCACCATTCAAGAAATACAATAAAATATCAAGTCATAAATACACCTTATTATCTCCAATCTTCTCAAAATAATATTCAACACATAAAAATAAAGTTCCTTTGTTAACACATAAAAGAATCCTCCTGCCTTTCCACCTTATAAAATGTGGAAAGGCAGGATGTCGACCTCAGATCCAGCTTAGCTCCGCTTAGTTCTGTCAATGTGGAGGATTTTGGGTTTTCCTCTGGGCGGGAGGATTCTTTCAAAATTCTGGTTTCTACCAATTCCACTCCATTCTCGAAGGTGGATCTGTCTAACTCTGACTCTAGAAGGGTCAACTCTTTTTGGGGGATGATATTCCCTCTAACCCTAAACCTTCCTTTGCCAAGGTTTTGGGTATTTCTTCTTCCTCTATTGATGCTTCTCCCCCACCTTTTGAGGTCTCTAGAAATAGAGTCAAGATTCCAGTTAGTATTGCTGAAAAATTTCTTGTCGAGGAATCTTTTTCTCTTGTTGGAAAAGTGGTGGGTGGTAATCCTAGCCTTGATATTATCAGGCATTGGGCATTCTCAAGATGGAAAGTTCGAGGATCCCTTCAAATTGTTGGCCTTTCTAATGCCTTTTTTGGTATTCGTCTTAATGCCAAAGAAGATGTTGCTCAAATCCTGTCTGGTGGACCTTGGTTCCTTGGGTCTAAAAGTGTTTTCTTGATGAAATGGACTCCTGATTTTGACCCGGATACTCAAAGTATCAATTTTACCCCCATCTGGGTTAGACTTCCAAATCTTCCTTGGCACCTATGGTGGGAATCTATTTTCAAATCCATTGCCTCAACTATTGGAGATCTGCTCCTCATCGACAGGGTTACTTTGTCCAGATCAAGAATGCATGTTGCTCGTCTTTGTATCAATGCAAATCTCGACTCTACTCTCCCCACCTTTGTTGAGCTGGAACATGGAACGTTCCTCCGTAAGCAAGCCATTGAATATGAAAACAAACCTCCTTTCTGCATCGAATGCCGAACTCAAGGCCATCTTCGTGCTCAGTGCCCCTCGCTCAAAAAATAAACAATCACTACTAAGCCAAATTCAGATACTACAAATACTGGAAAAGGAAAGGAATTCTAGACTCCTTTCAAAAAGGATAAAAGATGATTTCCTCCTTCAAGAGGAATAATTTTTAGGCCCGTCAAGGACCAAAAAATGAAGGATGCTCATGGCAATGCTTCCTACACCAAGTCTCCAAGTGACAAAGGGAAAAAGGTTGTTCCCTCAGTGGCTGCTTCCAATGAGGTTAGTCTTTTTGCTCTTCCTAATCAATTTCAAATTCTTAGAGATTTAGATCCTGAGGTGGGTGTCGATGATACCTTTAATCCTGATCCTCCTCCAAACCCATCCTTGGATCTAATGGAAGTCCAACAAGATTCTGAACCCTTGGCTGTTAATCCCCCATCTCCTACTGCCTTTAATGCAGACCAGCCCCTGGTTGATGATGTCTCCATCCCTTCCTCCTTTTTTGAGCCTTCCAGCCTAGTTGTTTAGAAAATTCCTACCAACAATTTCAGCCCCAAAATTACTAGAAGCCAAAAGAGATCTCCTATTGATTGTGGAATGGAAAAAAAAGAGGAAGGCCTTCTAGTTCTGATCAATGGAAGCAAGGAGTAAATGATGATATTGCTAATGGAGTACAAAAGACCCTGTTTTCCACTGGTATTAACATATCCAAGGAAGAATCAAAGTGCACCAAACCTCCCCAACCATCTAGAAGGGGAGGCAAAAGAACTTCAAAATCTTCCAAATGAAGATCCTCTCATGGAATGTGAGAGGCCTCAATGGTTTAGCCAAACAAAGGTTAGCTAAATCATTAAGGAAAGAAATCAGACCTACAATTTTTGTGATTCAAGAAACCAAGGTTAGTGAACCCCTTGATAAAAAGATATGTAATCATATTTGGAAGAATTATGAATCCATTGCTTGTAATGCGAAAGGTGCTTCAGGAGGCCTTCTGTGTCTATGGAACCCAAATATCATGGATGGAAATCTCATCCATTCCACTGATGAGATGATGAGCATTCTATTTTTTGACAAAGATAACAATTCACCTTGGGTTCTTACTAATATATATGCTCCCAATTCCATTTCTGGGAGGTCTCGTATGTGGGGTAACTTGTCTTCTATCAGAAGCACCTTTCCAAATCTTCCTTGGATCCTCGTAGGAGACTTCAATACCCCTTTGTTTCCTTCTGATAAAAAAGGAGGTGTTGGCTCCTTTTCCAAAAGTATGGAGGATTTTCAGGAATTTATAAGTGAACAAAATTTAATGGATGTAACTCTGAAAGGAAATCAATTTACTTGGTCAAATCGAAGGTGTGGACCTCAACTAATCCAAGTCAAGCTTGATAGGGTACTATTTTCTCAGGAAGCTATTGACATTTGGGGGGATGCTAATCTTCAATCCCTACTCAAAATTGGATCTGATCATAGTCCTATTCTTCTAGACACAAATAATCCAAAAATATTCAAAACTCCTTTTAGATTTGAAGCTATGTGGATGCTACATCCTGATTTCAGAGAAAGGATCAATCAATGGTGGCAATATGATATCCAAGGAACTCCTTCCTTTGTTTTGGCTCAGAAACTCAAAAATATTAAAGAAAATATAAAAATATGGAACAGAGACATCTTTGGAAATCTCTTCCAGAACAAACAAGATATTATGAATAGGTTAGCCATAATAGAAAAAGAGAGCCAGGAAACTGGAGATTATTCTGCTGAGGTGAGAAGTGAAGAAAGGAACTTACTAGCTCAATATCACAATATCCTTCAATGTGAAGAAATATTCTGGAGACAAAAATCTCATGACATTTGGCTCAAAAAAGGAGATTCCAACACCAAATTCTTTCATGTTTCCACCATGAGACACCGAAGCAATAACAGGATCAAAGAAATTCATAGCCAGGATGGAAGGACCATTAATGATATAAAGGAAATCAGAACTGAAGGGATAGCTCATTTCATGCAATTACTCCAGGAGGAATGCAGACCTAATTCTCTGGTAGGCAAGGACTTCTTCCTTCAATTTATTCCTCATCTTATTTCTGATGATATTAACAACAAACTTATAGCTGTCCTTTCTGATGAGGAAATCAAAGATGCCTTATTTTCCATGAAACCTGACAAAGCACCTGGTCCAGATGGGTTTTCTCCAAGATTTTTTCAAGCCTTCTGGGATGTTGTTGGTAAGGATGTTTGCAAAGCCATAAGAGAAATCCAAGGTTCTAAAGTCATTCCTAGAGGCTTCAATTCCACATTTATTGCACTCATACCAAAAATTCCAAATGCTTCTAATTTTAATGATTTTAGGCCAATCAGCCTCTGTAATGTCATTTACAAGATCTTAACGAAAGCCATCACTATTCGTATGAGAGAGGTTATGCCTTTAATCATAAATCAGTGTCAAGGAAGCTCTGTCAGGGGAAGGTCTATCTTGGATGGTATCATTTCAGTCCATGAAGCAATCCACTCCATATCCATCAACAAAAAAGTTGCTTTCCTTCTCAAACTTGATATGAACAAAGCTTATGATAGACTCAGCTGGGATTTCCTTCTTGCCATCCTGCATAAGTTCGGATTTCATTATGAATGGATTTCCTTAATCAAAGGATGCATTTCTTTAGCTTGGTTTTCTATCCTCATTAATGGATCACCTGCAGGTTATTTCCAGAGTAGCAGAGGATTAAGGCAAGGGGATCCTTTGTCCCCTCTCCTTTTCATTATTGTTGTAGAGGCTCTTGGTAGATCAATATTGGTAGCAAAATATGTAGGCTTAATTTTTGGACTTCAGGTTACCTCTCAGTGTAATCCCATTACTCATCAACAATTTTTTGATGATACCCTATTGTCCACCTTCGCCTCTGTCAGTGAAGCTAAAATCATCAAGCGTATCCTTCTCCTGTATGAAGAAGTTGTTGGCCAAAGGATAAAATTTTAGAAAAGCAAATTATATTTTCTTAATACTCCTTTAAGAAGATAGAATATGATTGCCAACATACTTGAATGCTCCATAGCTAATCTGCCTTCTTCCTACCTGGGCTTACCTCTCTTTATTGGGAATGCCAAAGAAAGCCTATGGGATAATGTTATCGAGAGACTTCAAAAAAAATTGTCCACTTGGAGAGGTAATATTCTATCCCAAGTGGGTAAAATCACTCTCACCATGGCCTACCTCCAAAGTATTCCTATCTATTTCCTTTCTTTGTTCAAAGCTCCTGCAAGTGTTTACCAAAAAATGGAAAAAATTCAAAAACACTTTCTTTGGACAGGATCTGAAAACAAACATAGATTTCATTTAGTTGCTTGGGACAAAGTTTGTAAACCCAAAGACCAGGGAGGTTTAGGACTCAGAAGGATCTCTCTTCTCAACCTTTCCCTCCTTGCTAAGCAAGCCTGGAGACTCATTTCCAATGAAAATGTTGATTGGGTCAAGATCATGAGAAGGAAATATCTTCAGGCCTCTGAATTTCTCTATGGTGAGGTCCCCTCTACTGGGTCTATTTTTTGGAAATCCATCTGTGAAGCTCGCTCCCTTCTACAAAAAGGACTCCGATGGCAACTTGGGAATGGCAAATCCATTTTCTTCTGGGAAGACAAGTGGATTGGAGATAGTCCTCTTATTCAAATTCCTATGTTTCAAAGGATAATCAACATAACTAAACATTTGGTTGGTCCTTTAGTTGCTAATTTCATATCCTATATCAATGGTATCATGTGTTGGAAAAGACTTGATGTCCTAAACCATGAGGAAGAAATTTCTTGTTTGCAAGCTCAATTATCTTCTATCAAAATTCTAGTTGGTGATCTTAAGGACCAACCTATTTGGGAACCTACTGATTCTGGAGAATTTTCTATCAAATCAGCTTATTTGCTTTCTCTCAACAATCTTGAAACTCCTATTCCATTTAAGCTGGTTTGGACCAAGTACCTGATTCCCAAAATTGCCTCCTTTTCTTGGCTTTGCATTCAAGATCGTATCCTTACTATAGAAAACCTAATCAAAAGGGGTATTCCTCTTCCTAATAGATGTTATCTCTATCTTTATGATTGGGAATCTACTTCTCACCTTTTCTTGTTTTGTCCTTTTTCAAGAATGGTGATAAGCAAGATTTTTCTTAATTTCCAGCTGGTTTGGGCTCATCCACCTTCCATCATCGAGTTATTCCTTCAGTGGCCCAATCCTTTCAAGAACCCAGTGCTTAAAGGACTTTGGAAATTCTGCCTACAACATTACCTGTGGCAAATTTGGCTTGAATGCAATAGAAGAATATTTGACAAAAAAGCCTTACATGTTGATATCATTGCTCATAAAGTCATCCTCTATGCCAAGGAGAATGTCCATGTAGCCCCTTTTGATCCTTTTCCTTGTTCTCATTTTGAGAAAGCCATTCTCAATTCATGCAACATCTTCCTTGATACTTCAAGACCTGTTAATCCTTCATCTTCGAGGACCAACATTAAATGGCATCCTCCTCCGATTGGTTGGGTCAAGCTTAACTTTGATGGAGCAGCTAAAGGAAATCCTGGCAATGCTGGAGCCGAAGGAATTCTACATGATCATTCTGGTAATTCTATTTTTGCTTTTTTTGAACCTTTGGGCTTCCTTTCCAATCATTCCATTGAAGCCAAAGCTATTTGGAGAGGCCTCCAATTCATCAAAAATATTCCAGGGAACATTATTGTGGAAGGAGATTCTCTAAATATCATTAATTATTTAAAAACTTCAAAACCTAGCAGTTGGAGGATTAGAACAATTGTGGAAGAAAGTAAACAAATCCTTTGTCAGCAGCATAACACCATTGTTCAACATGCCTTTAGAGAGGCTAACTCTATTGTTGATAGATTGGAAAATATTGGAGCTAACGCCCAAGGACTGCTGACGTGGACTGATACTCTTCCTCCTGAGGTGGTAGAGCTTGTCAGAAGTGATCAAAATAATGGTAATCATGTTGAATCTTGAAAATCTCATTCAGTTCATTGCCCAACATTCTACCTTCCACGTGAAGCATTGGGTTCATGTCCTAATTCCTTTGTTATCCCTTCCATCAAGGACTATGCCTTACTTTGAAATTTGGACTCATGACCCATTGTGTTTCAATTTTAAATTACCCATCACCTTTATTCATGCTTGCACCTATTTCTTGATAACCGAATCCTCTTGGAATCCCAAGGTAAAGCCTAGCATGATTTTTAATCATACTTCTCCCATGTGTTTTGATATTCACAATCTTGTTTCATCGAGAACCATCTTCCACCATCTAGCCAGTTGCATTGTTCCAAGACTTTATTGGGTGAACATCCCAATCCTTTCTGTGTCTTGTGCTAGACTCTCTTTTTGGTTTCATCTTCTGAGCATCCTCGATGGTCAACATTTTCATTTGACATTGATTTTCTCGACTATCTGTCGCAACATTCGATGCCTAAAAATCTGCCTTGTTATCTGCCCTAGCCAATCTCGTTCCTTCAAGGGTTTTTTCCCTTTTCGAAGCATCCTTTCTGGCTTTCCTGCAAAACCCAGAGCTGCAACAATGCTTTCCTTTTATATGACACTTTGCATGCTCTGCTTACCCATCAGTGCATTGCTTCTTTGCCTATCCCATTTATCCCTAGCCATTCTTTTTGTTTTCCTTCTCATTATTTTCTATCCACAACCATGAAAGAAGGAAAACCCATCTTCATTGAGCCTGAGGTGTTCGAGCTTGAATCCATTGTCAGAGACATGTGGAAGGACAAAGGAGCACTGATTGATTTTTTCAAGTTGTTTTCTGGTGTTGATGAGGAGGTGACAAAAGCCTTTGCTGAGTCCTAGAACAAGGGCCTGGTTACTATTCATGATGTGGAATTTCAAATTAATATCGAGCTATTGGCGGACCTGATGGGACAACCTATGGACGACAAGGTGATCAGAAGGAATAAACATAACTGGGAAGTGGAGCTGACGCATTTTGAGAAATCCTCGATGATTCACAAGATGGTCAAGAAAGGTTTGTACCATCATCATCTCTCCACTCCCTGGAAAGAAATTCTAAAACCTATCATGCAATACCTCACCTGTGATAATCCCGAATCCCAACTCTATTGTTTCCATTTGGCTTTCGTAAACCACTTTCGTGAAGCCAAAATGATGAACATTCCTACTACCCTCTTTTGGTCCATAGATTACACCATAACCTCCACCCATAAAAAGGAGGAGGGTTTGCCCTATCATCAAGGGATTTTTAAAGTCCTTTATAGATTTCTCCTTTTGAAATTCCCCAAAGGAAACATCCCCGCCCCGGAGTCTGATGAAGAAAATTCTTCCTCAACTCCCAGTCCTAAAATTTCTAGACCTAAGAGGAAGGAGAAAAATGACAAACCTCTTCCTGATTTCAACATCAAAAAAAAGGTCAAGGTTGAGAGTACGCCTGTTAGATGTTCCCAGAGGCTCAAGCTTAAAGAAATTTTTGAAACCCCTCCTTCCACGTCTGTTAAACCTACAAAGGATCATTCCAATTCGCCTGATATTGTGGAGAAATACCTTCATAAACTTGCTGTCCAGGCAACCTCTGCCACAATTGATCATCTGGAAACAACCCACATGGCCATCGGTAAAGCAATTTCAAGGCTAAAGGATCAGCGCCAAGCTCTCAGTCTCCTATTATTTTGTGATACGTTTGAGGACATTCCTACCTTTTCCATTGTTGAGGGTCCCTCTGATGCCAAGGGTGACGACAAAGATGAGGACGTGGTGGAGATTGCAAAGGAAGCTTGTATTGATGTTCTGAAGGATGTTCCAAAGGATGCACCGAAGGATGAAGCAAAGGATACCACGTTGGAGACCACTGCCGCTTCTCCTATGCATACTGATGTTCCTCTCTAAGCGAGGATGTGGTTCCACCTGCTATTGTCTCTTTCCCTTTTTCTCTCGTTCCTTCGGTCTGAAGGTTTTGGTCTGGTTTAGTCCTGCTGGTTGTAGGCCTGTTTCTTTTTGTTCCTTTCTGTCTGAGGATGGCTTCTTTTTGTTGTAGCAGGATTTTTACCTCTTTGTTGTGTTCCTTTCAGGGTTCCTCTTGTGTTCCTCTTCTTGTTTCGCTGTTGTACAAGGCGTTGGGGTGCCTTTCAAATGCCCTCTTTTGATAATTAAAATATTTAACTTACCAAAAAATAGTCTCCAATCTTCTCAAAATAATATTCAATAGATAAAAATGAAGTTCCCTTGTTAACACCTTATAATCTCCAATCTTCTCAAAATAATATTCAATACATAAAAATGAATTTCCTTTGTTAACACCTTATAATATCCAATCTTTTATTTTCTAAGCATCAAAAATAAAATATTATTTCAACAATCCTTATGACTCCCTAAGATTTTTAACACATGCCCTTTAATTATCACGTGGCCTCAAACCAACCTCCGTATTTCAAAAGACTGGCAAAATTAATTTAAAATTGCATACCTTATAATTGTTGGCCCACATCACCAAAAGTATTACACACAGCTTCGATGACCAGTGCTCAACAACCAACAAAATCAAACCCGCAACCTCTGCTACCATAGCGCCTTAGCCTAAGGCTAAGCTACCACCTGGGCTACATGCCCAGACGTGAACCAAAGGTCCATGCTCTCCTACAAATCCTGCCACATAATTTTTGATGAAAAACAAAGACTTATCTCCTTATTTGCAAAAATGAATCACATGGGATTCAAAACCATGACCTACTCCTTACAAGCACCTTAGCGATGCCTTCGATCATCATCTGCACTACCTAATGCCTTAGGATTTTTTTGTCACACCAATCGAAATTAAACACAACTACTTCCTTCTATTAAAATAAAACTCATGAGATTTTTCTTCCCTCTCGAAAATGCAATGCTCGAATATTATCATTTGGCATTTGAATAATTGCTTAGAGTTGTTTGGAAATGAAAATCATTTCCTATTAATAATTTATCCTTTGCATTAAAACACGTCGACCATTTCAAATTTTAAATTCGATTTAAACACTTTAAAGTTTGTACCATTAATTATTTAAATTAAAACCTATACCAACATTTATAATCTGCTCAATGGGTCTTGTCGGGGATATATATTTTCTTAATTATTCCTTGGACCTTGTTATTTCTTGCCTCTTTCTTTTCCTCGAATATTATAATATTAAATATTATAATATTATTATTACTTTCTTAAACTTGCTTCCCTTTGCTTGGGTCTTCTACCTTTTATGTCTCTTTAGGCATATAGTATTTAAAATAAATATTATACCCTTTTCCTTTTAACAACTTCCTTGCATTTTGGAAAATCAACCTTGTGACATCAATGATGACAAAACTGGACATCAAACCTCTTGACATCAACGACAACAAAAATTGCTCAAATTTCCAACAATCTCCCCTTTTGTCATTGATGGAAAGCCCCTTTTTTTTAAGCATTCCTTTTCCTTTTTCAGATCTGATCCCCCTAAGAAATTGCTCCCCCTTACTGAATGTTCTTCCCCTAACTCAAATATCTCCCCATTTAAAGGGAATCCTTTGGGGTTAAAGATAAGACCCTTAGGTTATCCCCCTCCCCACCTCCTCTCCTTGAGGTGATTAATTTTGGGGTGGGAGTATTACTACTCCCAATTTTCCTCTAAGATACTCAAAAGTCTCTTTTGGAAGTGGCTTAGTGAAGATGTCTGTAATCTACTCCTTGTAGTAACATATTCCAACCTGACTTGCTTATCTATAAACTGCTCTCTCAGAAAATTATATTTGATTGAAATGTGCTTGGTCCTGGAGTGCATCACCAGATTCTTTGAGATATTTATAGCACTTGTATTATCACACAGTATGGGGATAGGGTGATCATGCTCTATCTTGAAGTCCTCTAAAGTTCACTTCATCCATAATACATGTGTACAACAAACAACTGTTGCAATATATTTTGCCTCTACTATGGATAAGGATACTGATGCCTATTTCTTACTTAGCCAAGAGAATAAACAATATCCAAGAAAGAATGCTCCTCAACTTGTGCATTTTTTTCATCAATGCTACCAGCCCATTCTGCATTAGTGTATGTTATGATAGTAAATTTTTTTATTTTGGGATACCAGAGCTCAAAATACATAGTCCCTTTTAAATACTTGAGAATCATTTTTATTGCTAATACATGTGTTTCCTTTGGTTCTTCTTGAAAACTTGCCACTAATCCCACTGCCTGCATTATATCTGGGCTTGTGGTTGTGACATATAGTAAGCTGCCAATCATATATCTGTACAATTTCTGATTTACCTCAGGAGATTCATCATATTTAATTAACTTGCATCCTATAACCATGGGGGTACTTATTGGTTTGCAATATTCTAACTTAAATTTATTTAGCATCTCTTTTATATACTTGTTTTGTGAGAGAAATACACCTTTCTTTGATTGTGAAATCTGAAGTCCAAGAAAGGACAACTCACCAAGCATTGACATCTCAAATTCATTCTACATGCTTTTTATAAATTTTTGACACATCTTATCATTGTTGCCCCCAAAAATGATATCATCCACATAAACAACCACAATTAGTAAGTCATTTTCTTCATTTTTAATGAATAAGTTATTGTCCACTATTCCTTTCTTGAAGCCTTGTTCCTGAAGGTACTTATACAATATTGAATACCAAGCTCTAAGAGCTTGTTTTAGTCCATAAAGTGCCTTATTTAATTTGCATACATAGTCTAGTTTATCGGTTAGGTTGAATCCCTCAGGTTGCTCAATATAAACCTCTTCTTCCAAGACACCATTTAGAGAGGTTGATTTAACATCCATCTGATATAATTTGAAGTTTTTGAAACTTGAGAAGGCTAAGAACATTCTTACAACTTCAAGTCATGCAACTAGAGCAAACATCTCATCAAAATCAATTCCCTTAACTTGTGCATAACCTTTGCATACTAATATTTCTTTGTTTCTGACTACCTGACCATATTTATTTAACTTGTTTCTAAATACTCATTTAGTGCCAATCACATTCTTACCTTTTGGTCATGGGACAAGTTCCCAAGTCTCACTTTTCTAAATTTGATCTATAGGTCCTCATTCATTGCCTTGATCTGAAACTCATCTTCACTTGCCTCATTGAAGTCTTTTGGCTCAATTTTATATAACATAGAGAAATTAGCATGCTTATTTGTTGTAAATATCTTGCTTCTTGTCTATCTATCATCTAGATTCCCAATGATTATATCTCTTGGGTAATTTTGCTGTACATACCTGGATGGAGTCTTAGGAAAAAATCTTTGTATTTCTTCTTCTTCTAATTCTTCACCTAACTCTTCATGGAAAATTTCTTCTTCGTGATACATAATTTTTCGAGCTTGTTCTCTTGATCCTATATTCTCATCAACTGTTACATTTATACTTTCTATAATGGTATGTGTCCTCTTGTTATAGCATCTATAGTCTTTGATCTTAGTGGAATAGCCAAGAAAAATACCCTCATAACATCTTGAGTCAAACTTACCCAAATTTTACCTAGGTGTTGTAGGTGAGTTGGAGAGGAGAGGGCAATCCTCCAAGGGAGGTCCCAGGTTCAAATCTCCACCCTACCAAAAAGCTATGGGTATCCAAAATCCAATTGATAATGTTAGTGCGGGCGGGGCGGGGGCGCCCCCCCCAATTATTTTTTTTTTTAACCCCTTTCGTGGTCTCTCAGACCAAAGCGACTCCACAAGGGGTTTTTCACTTTAAAAAAAAACTTACCCAAAATTTTCTCTTCCTGTCTTATGTAACATTTGCTTCCAAAATTTTTGAAATACTTTACAGTGGTTGGTCTTCCTTTCCAAAGCTCATATGGATTTTTGTGATGATTTACTCTTACTTGAGCTCTATTGATGATATATACTACTGTATGTACTACCTCTTTCCAAAAACCATCTAAAATATTAGACTCATTTAACATGGCTCTGGCCATATTTTCAATAGTCCTATTTTTTCTTTCAACTACCCCATTTTGTTTAGCAGTTCTTGTTTTTGAATATTCTCTTTTGATCCCATGTTGTTCACAAAAGTCTATGAATTCATTTGAGGTAAATTCTCCTCCTTTTTATGATCTTAAACCCTTAATCCTTCTACTTGTTTCATTTTCCACTAATTATTTAAAGGCTTTAAACTTCTCAAGAGCTTCTGAATTTTCTTTTAGGAAGGCTACCCAAATCATTCTGGAATAATCATCTATAAATAATATAAAGTAACTTTATCCTTGTAGACTATTTTTCCTTGTATGACCACATAGGTCAGTGTGCACTAGTTTTAATGGCTCTGATGACATAAATAATTTTGACTTAAAACTTGTTCTAGTTTGATTCCCATGCTAACATTGTGCAAAAAATATATTTTATGGCATTTTTAGCTTGGGTAAATCTCTGACAGTCTGCTTGTTGCTTATTTTCACATGTTGTCAAAGTTCAAATGACCCATTCTTCTATGCCACAACCAACTCTCATATTCTTGTGATAGAAAAAAAAAATCTCCTTTAATCTCACTTAGCTTGTAGAGGTTGTTTGTAGTTCTATTTAAATCTGTAATAAGCTTTCCAGTTTTAGACTTTATGATCTCACACCTATTTGGATGAAATGTAACCGTGTGCCCCTGATCACAAAGTTGGCTTATGCTTAGTAGATTATTCCTCAACCCCTTGATATAAAATACATTCTCCATATTTGTTTTTGCATTATCTAAACTCAAAGTTCCTTTTCTATAAATTTTTACTGATCCATTATCACCAAATTTTATTGACCCTCCATTAGTTTCTTTGAGTACAATAAATTTACTCTTATCTCCTGTCATATGACTAGAACAACCACTATCAAGGAACCACTATTTTTCCTTATCTTGAATATGAAGAGTTGTTTATACTAACATTGATCTAACTTTCTCATGCTCTTTTCTCTCTCTCCTAATTGTTGAAGTTGTATTATTTTTACTTGACTCAGGAAATACCATTTTGCACCATCTAGCCTTGTGCCCAAAATTATTGCATTTATAACATATGACATCATCATTCATAAGAGGTGCAAAATAATTGAAACTTCTTTCAACATTATTTTTCACATAACTAGTGCAATGTGCAACTCTATGACCATATTTGTTACATGAAAATCAATAGCCATGGAAGAGATTTTGTAACCTGTTTGAGTGCTTTAGAAAATATGGTCGAGTGCTTCTTCTTTTGATTTTATTTTTATTGACTATTGTCCATGGTTCTTCTTTACCCTATTATTTCCTAATGCATTTTCCTTCCAAAGTATTAGTATGAGTCATGAGCTTATCTTTGTTTTATGTCTCTGTTTCTTAAGAACTCGACTCCTCTTTTTGTTTCCCTAACTTTATATCTTGTCGTATCTTAGTATTTTCAACTTCATTTCTTAGAGAGAAAATTTATGATTCCGATATTTCACACTCTACTTATCTTACCCTTAATAGATTTTTCATATCCTATTCAATTTTATTTCCTTCCACTTTTATCTTGAGTTTTGTGAGACTTTGTAGAAGTTCGATCTTGGCTTCTTCATCCTCTTGAATTTGATACTTCAAACTTGAGTTCTTCTTTCTAACATTTTCCAAGTTCTTGAGAGCAACAAAGAATTCCTATTTATGTCGATCATGGCCTCTTCTTCATTTTTTGAAGTTATGTGTGTTCCTATTGAATATTCCTCCAAGCTGTTAGTCTTTTCATGAAGAGACCCACTTTGATACCAATTGAAGAACATACGCTTATACTAAGAGGGAGGGTGAACAGTATAAGATAAAACCTTTTACTTTTTAATCCAATCAATAGCATTAAAAATATCAAAGCAGTAAACATTGCACAAATGATCATACATATGAGAGATATGATTTAGTGTGGTTCACCCAATTTGGGCTGCTTCACGAAGAAAATATTTCTACTAAATTTTCTCAAAAAAATATTTTGGGAACCACTTCCCTATTATAAGTTTTATGGACCTCTATCCAAAGGAGACACCAATACCCTATGCTCTTATTTATGGAACTCTATCCATAGGAGAACTCTTTCTCCTCTACTCTGGTTGATGATATTCTAGAAGACTTCTACCCCCACTGCATTGGCTTGTGGATTTCTCTCCATAGAAGACCTCTGTCCTCACTACCATGGATAATGGATCTCTATCCACTGGAGACTATTGTCCTCTACTCTGTCACCTCTAAATATTGCTCTCAAATTTACTCAATATTTATCTCAAATCTACACTAAACACTATCCTCGATCTAGTACAAATCTATTCAAATTTATCTCAGGTCTACCACAAATATGCTCTCAAATTTGTACCAAAATTTATCCTCAATTTTATCCAATTACTCTCAAGAACTTGCTCAATATGCTCTAAAGTATTCACAAAGACTTTCTTCAAATATACTTTCAAGTCTTCACTAAGACTTACCTCAAATATGCTCTCAAGTCGAGAATTACTTCAAATATACCCTCAAGTCCTTTCAAGAACTTGCTCAATCTATTCTTAAGTCTTCACAAAGACTTGCTCCAAATCTGCTTTCAAGTCTTCACTAAGACTTGCTCAATTTTCTCAAACACATGCTCAAAATAATTCACAAGATATGCTCAAACAATATCATATCAAGCACACAATACTCTCAATTGCTTTGTCTAATCTTCAAATTAATTCCTTTAACTTGAAGCAGTTTAGACATATTCTATTTAGAATTTGTTTAACCTTTGGAACATATAGAGAATGATGTACTCTATCAAAAACTCAATATGTTCTACTCAATAATTAAGTCTGTCACTTTCACAAATCTGGTTTCTAAAGTTTGCACAATCACTTTCAATATCACTCAAAACCAATGCTCAAGAATTTCACTCATTTATTCAATCAATGAAACAAAAATTTCTCACAAACCCTAAATAAGTATTTTCATACTTCTTCAAACAAAGTGTACAATGTGGGTTTCAAAACCTAACTCAAATATTCCTCAATCTCTATCTCAAATGTTCTCTAAACATTCACCAATGAAGCATATAAGAATTCACTCAATATTTCCAATAATTCTTATCAAACAATCCTTTTCACTCCACCTTGTATTTCACAACATTCATTCCAATATTTCAAACAAAATATGATGTGCCCATACCTTTTTGCTTTGATGGAGATATGTCTTCAAAACCTGTTTTACTTGCAACAAAACCCTCTTGCAAATTCTAGGTTAGATAGCAATAGTCTATCTCAAAATATCCACAAATATTCTTCTTAATAATTATTTCACCATTCAAGAAATACAATAAAATATCAAGTCATAAATACACCTTATTATCTCCAATCTTCTCAAAATAATATTCAACACATAAAAATAAAGTTCCTTTGTTAACACCTTATAATCTCCAATCTTCTCAAAATAATATTCAATACATAAAAATGAAGTTCCCTTGTTAACACCTTATAATATCCAATCTTCTCAAAATAATATTCAATACATAAAAATGAAGTTCCTTTGTTAACACCTTATAATATCCAAACTTTTATTTTCTAAGCATCAAAAATAAAATATTATTTCAACAATCCTTATGACTCCCTAAGATTTTTAACACATGCCCTTTAATTATCACGTGGCCTCAAACCAACCTCCGCATTTCAAAAGACTTTGGAAAAATTAAATTAAAATTGCATACCTTATAATTGTTGGCCCACGTCACCAAAAGTATTGCCCATGACTTCGACGACCAGCGCTCAACAACCAGCAAACTCGAACCCATGACCTATGCCGCCATAATGCCTTAGCCCAAGGCTAAGCTACCACCTGGGCTATATGCCCAAATATGAACTAAAGCTCCACACTATCCTACTAATGCTACCACATGAATTTCGGTGAAAAATAAAGACTTCTCTCCTTCTTTGCAAAAATGAATTGCATGGGATTCGAAACCACAACCTGCTCCTTACAAGCACCTTAGCCACACCTTCGACCATCGTCTGTGCTACCCAGTGCCTTGGTATATTTTTATCACACCAATCAAAATTAAACACAATTGCCTCCTATTAAAACAAAATTCACGAGCTTCTTCTTCCCTCTCAAAAATGCAACGCTCAAATATTATCACTTGGTATTTGAATAATTGCTTAGAGATGTTTGGAAATGAAAATCATTTCCTATTAATACTTTATCCTTTGCATTAAAACACGTCGACCCTTTCAAATTTTAAATTCGATTTAAACACTTTAAACTTTGCACCATTAATTATTAAAATTAAAATTTTAACCTTTAGGTTAAAATATTTTAATTTAAATAAATTAAATTAAAACCTCTACCAACCTTTATAATCTGCTCAATGGGTCTTTTCGGGGATATATATTTTCTTAATGAT
The DNA here is from genome assembly GCA_028583015.1 of Wollemia nobilis. Classification (NCBI taxonomy): domain Eukaryota; kingdom Viridiplantae; phylum Streptophyta; class Pinopsida; order Araucariales; family Araucariaceae; genus Wollemia; species Wollemia nobilis. Next base: position 22,972,328 of record JAQPPZ010000521.1, read on the forward strand.
TCCTTGGACCTTGTTATTTCTCGCCTCTTTCTTTTTCTCGAATATTATAATATTAAATATTATAATATTATTATTTATTTCTTAAACTTGCTTCCCTTTGCTTGGGTCTTCTACCTTTTAGGCCTCTTTAGGCATATAATATTTAAAATAAATATTATACCCTTTTTCTTTTAACAACTTCCTTGCATTTTGGAAAACAACCTTGTGACATCAATGATGACAAAACTAGACATCAAACATCTTGACATCAATGACAAAAAAATTGCTCAAATTTCCAACAAAATATTTGTAAAATAGTTTGAGTTTAATTTGATTGCTATTTGGATAGTTTATGTAACTATTCTTTGAGGTATTTGATTTCTGAGAAATTAAAAATTTAGAAGGAATAGTCTCTGAAATTATTTTACTAGACTAATTTGTCGTTCTCTCCTCTTTTATTTCTTATTGATTAATTTCAAATGTTCATGATTGACATGTTTTTCCTTTAAAAATGTTAACATTAGTATATCTACCTTGAAGATACCATGTAGCTACCATGTATAATATTTCTTTATTATTTCATTTTCAATTAGGCTTTTGAGATGATTGAGACTTATTTGCTAAGTGTTCGATGAACACTTTAGAAATTTCAAGTAATTAAGACTTTTGAAGGTACTTTATTCACTTGCTGGATTGTTCAACACTTCTTGATGATGTTAATATTTGCTTTGGATGTTAATAAGGTATTCAAAATCCTTGCATTTGGAGAGTTAATGGTACTTTTGAATCATTTGTTTTCAAGTTGTATGCATTTGCTTTAATATTTCAATTTACTTCCTTTGAGTAGGATTGAGTTCTCTAGAAAAATATTTAGAGGATCTCTTTATGCTTGCTTATTTAGAAACTTTTAACTTTTGTATCTTATGGGGCTAATATTCTCACTAGAACAAGAAATTTAGTCATTTATGGTTGTTCTACACTTCACTAAATTTTATGACTATACTTCTATTTCTCAAATATAACTCTTTAGAGCAATGAAATATGACCAAAAGTTAGTAAAAAAATCTCTAAACCTCTTAATAATGCCCTTTTAACCTTTTCATAGGTGTAATAATAGACCAAATCAACGTTTGGGGCTCAGGTTATGTTATTTAGAATGCAATCTTGTCAAAAACTTGACCACTCTATTTTGATTGCAAGATCAAAATTGAAGTAGTAAATACAATTCACTATAATTATGCAACCTCTCATATGTTATCATGCATTCCATGGCAATAAATTAACCATATTTTGTAAATTTATTAATAATAAAATAAAATATGACTATGTATGTGTGGTACTTGTCATAGGTACCAAAAAGTATCTTCTCTTATGAACTAGTGTAGTACACCATGTACATAACTTTAAAGTAAAATAAATTATGAGTAGTGTAAACTCCCTATAGTATGGTACCTCGCATACAGTGAAGCTATTTTATTTAAATGGAGGATCATGATAACTATTTGGGAATTTTTCTAGGTGAATTATATTCTATAGATGAAAGGATGGTTGATTTGTCCTAACCTTGCTTTTCCTAATTAAACTTGTTCTATATCTACAATAATTGTTTTTCCCATGGGCCATCCATTTGAAGTGGCTTGGATTTATGAAATCCTTGCTTTCCAAAATTATTTGGAAATGGGCCATTGAAATATTTAGATTATACATTCTACATCATGCAACTATATTTGTCTTCTACTTTTGACTATCATTCAGTTTGGCAAGCAAATCATCCATAGAAAAAATGAATGCCTCCATACCAAGAATATAATACATATCTTCTCTTATCTTATCCATATATTGCTTTGATTTAATCACTTTCTATGAATTAGATTGTTCAAATAATGAATCATTACCAAGATTCTAAGAGCTCTTATTTATTTCATCCATAAATAATAGCTTTCATTCAACTTTAGTCTAACATGGACTTGAATTGTTTATCTTTAGAAGATTTATACCCCTAATTTTGATGAAGGATTGAGAATTTCAAATCTAATTTATTGTCTTTTATTTTGGATAATATTATTCAATTGATTTGACAATCTACAAAGATTGTTCTTGCCATAAATGTTTTTCTTGAAGCAAGAAATGTGTTTTAATCAATTATTTATTATTTTATTCCATTCAGTGATCATTCCTTTTGGATAATATTATTATGTCTAACATCATCCTATTTAGTTACTTCTACATCACTTTAGTTTGATTCATTTAAGTTGGTATTGGAGCATAAAAGGATTCCACTAGAGAGAGTGGGTGAATAATTTGCTATTATCGAACTATGGAGAAGAAATTCCATTAAATGATCCCTATCAAATAGGAAACCTATAGAAAAACCTATTTCATTTTGGTGGTTCATGCTAAAATGGTGGAAATATTCTTTGATTGTTTTGCCTAAGAACCCAAGGTAAATCAAGAAGCAAAGTATTCATATAATATGTAAATACTTGCTCTTGTTATGAATTGAGAATTTGTGAAACTAAGCTCCAATTAATATTAACGTGCATGAAGCTATGAGTTTCTTTAAAAGAATGTTAGCTTGTGTTGCACAAGAGTGAATAAATAAAGAATTGATTGTCTATTCTCTTTTATTTTTAGAGGGTGCCTTGTCTACTGCAAGTGAAATATGATTAAATGCATAGAAGGTTGAATGACATGTATATTTTTATAGCGCACAATTTTTTTGAAATCAGGATCTATGAGATGATTTTATGTGTGCTGACACCTCAAGTAGGGTGCTAGCCTATAACCCCATTGTTGGATTGTTTATTTCTTTAGTAAAGGGTATTAATAGATTCACTAGGAGATTTTAAGGATATCTCCAAATATAGGGTTATTGTCAAGTGAGTTCTTTTGAAAAACACATAGGATTTTAGACAAAATAAAACTAACCTATGCCTATAATAAAATATTTCATTTTATTAAAAGAAAATAATATACAACAATATGTTTATTTCTCTTGATGCAAAATAGTAAACATGATATTAAGAGCTACTTTTATTTATTTCTTTGATGCAAGTAAAGGTAGAGTTATGTAGAACAATAAAGCAAACTAGTAAATAGAATCAATAACTCTTTTTTATATAAGTACAAATAGAACATAATAGAATAATGGTGAAATAAAACAAAATTGAAAAACAAAATGAACAATTATCTTTTGATGCAAAGTAAAAAGCAGAAACAACAGTCTTCATTTTTCCTTTTTACTTCAAATAAAACATAATGCAAGTTGAAACAGAAGAAGCACAAAATAGAGAACAACAAATGATTTTATTTTTCTTTTAATTTCAAATAAAATATAATATAATATGAAACAAGAAAAAAATAGAGGACATCAAACAATTTTTTTCTTCTTATTTCAAATAAAATATATATTTTTCTTTTAGTGCAGATGGAACAAAACAAAACAACAATGAAATAAAACATAACAGAAGAATATGATGAACAATTATATTTTAACGCAAAGTAGAAAAGAGAAAGAACAATATTAATTTTTCCTTTTTATTTCAAATAAAACAAAATGCAACTTGGAACACAAAAATAACAAAATAGACAATAGAAAATATAATTTTATTTTTATTTCGGATAAAATAGAATGCAAGATGAAACAAGAAAAAAATAGATGATGAAAAATACTTTTCTTTTTATTTTAATTAAAACAAAAAAAGAAACAATAAAGTGAACAAACTTATGCAAAATTGAGGATAAAAATCCTAGTGATCTATAATGATAGGAAGCCTTACAAACTACTTCTAAAAATATGATAAAAACATAAACAAAAAATGACAAATTGAATATACTATGTGGAAATAGAAAACTAAAACCCTAATAATTGTTTTTTCTTTATCTAAACAAATATGGAAAAACAAATATAGAATCAAGAAACATATAGTCTATAGAGGTACCTAGGCACTCTAGAAAGTTTCTAGGAAGTTTTGACCTATTTGCATGTTTAGAGAGAATCCACTTGATGTGGGATGCCAAAAGGTGCATAGAGGTGTTGGTCCTAAGTGTGTTCCCTCAAGGGTCATCCACACTCGGGTGGGAGAGCTCTATTGCTAACCCATTGTTGGGATTATGATTTTGTGCAATGTTTTATCTTTGGTGGGGAAATATTTGGGTTCACCAAGGGCTTATAGATTTCCTTAATCTAGTTATTATGTTAAATTTGGTAAACACCTAAGATTTATTGTATCTTGAGGAGGATTGATGCATGATATGACAATGCAATGCAATATAAATACAAATGTAAAATACAAATGCTATCCTCTATGTGATTTTAGCTTTTTGATTATTTTTATCTAAGCTATAAAAATCAACTTTTATTTTCTTCTCTTTGAAGGCAAGGGTGGAAGAGAGATGTGAGAATACAATTTATCCTAGATGCGACTTATATATACAATTTTATTTAAATGCTTAAGGAAACAAAAATAAAATGCTATGACATAGTTCTTTTAATTTTTCTCTTTTATAAATATTTTGAAATATAAATTAGAAGATAAAAAAATAGATAATCAATAGTCAACCTATGCTTATGATTAAAAACGGGAGGATTTTTGGTACCTACCTATTTTGGTGCTTGGTGCAAATACATTGTTTGAACATAAATATACCTCTTAACAAATATGTCACCTAGAAATATTGCACCTTGCAAATTCACAAAAACCTACAAATAAATAGAATAAAAAAATGGATTATGATTTGGGGGCCTGCCAAACAACAAGAAGCATGTAACTTCTTGATTGGCATAGTCATATCCCTTTTTTATATACAAAATCAAAATTTAGAAGCCTTGGGAATTGATGTTGAGGTATCTATAGTGAATACATCAACTAAAAGTCTTTTAGGTAGTAAATTCATGAATATGATATAACCGGATGATCAGATAATAGAAAATAGATTTCAAGGTCATGTGGATTGATAAAATGATGTACAAGATAAAACTAACTAGTCTAGACATTGGATTGATAGGGAGATATAGGATCTCATATATGTTTTGTGATTACACCACCAATAATTGTCATAGGTTATGTATTTGCTTCTAGAGCTAAAAAATATAGATAAATATTGAAATTATGAAATCGGGTTTTGACAACTTATAGTGAATACATTGCCTAGTTTGGATATGGGTGGCAAATTATCATAGAGACAAAAAATGATGCAATGATAGGTCATATGAGATTTATAGATCTCTTCCACTAGTACTTTTACAAGCCTTTAGGATCTCGTGGGTTAAGCCTACTCTTATATCCGAAGTGTTCCATTAATGGCCTCAACCCTTTGTTAGCCTAAAACTTAAGTACCTATGGAAAATCTGTTGGGATCATTTTCTCTGGAAGATTTGGCTAGAAAGGAACCATAGAGCCTTTAAGGATACCATTAACAACCCAAAAAACATCCTCAATAGGATTATTGTCTTTGCGAAAGAAAACCTTAGCACCTTAGTGGATGAGAACCACTCAATTCCTCCCCAAGAAAAACAATTAGCTCGGGCCTTAGGTATTGAGGACAAACATTCCATTCATTTGCCCAATCCCAGAAATGGGATTTCTTGGGAGCCACCCCCCAGGGTTGGTTTAAACTAAATTTTGATGGTGTAGCCAAGGAGAACCCGGGAAGAGATGGAGCTAGAGGAATAATCAGGGATCATCAAGGAAATCTGGTCAAGGCCTTCGCTAAACCCTTAGGAATCAAAACTAATAATGAAGCAAAATCTAGAGCCCTTTGGAGAGGGTTGCAAGTAGCCCAAGCAACTCAAGGTAACTTGATTATTTAAGGTGATTCGATTAACATCATCAACCTATTAACCAATGGTAAAAAACCTCCATGGAGAATCGAGGGAGTCATCCATGAAGTGAGGATTCTTTTTATGGCAAGATAGAATAGGAGGGCTCATCACGTGTACCATGAGGCCAACAGGTCAGCTAATAAATTAGCCAACATAGGTGTTGATGTTGGTAGTTTGGTGACATGGACACAAGGTGTGCCACATGAAGTGGAAAAAATTATTAGTCATGAAAAGAAACCTACTCGTTAAGGATAAATATGAATGGGTTTTCTTTCCCCATGGAGTTGGTAATAACTATGGGGTTTCCCTCTAAATCATACCAAATTGGAAATGAAGGTAACAGGGTGTAAGCCTTGGAGGATTTCGACAGAGAATAGGAAATGGGCAAGCAACAGGTTTCACAAGTGCAAATTTCCAAACTTCAATTTCCTATCAATGTAAGTAATGTTTACAGTTATGTTTAGGTATGGGTGTGCCTTGTTAGTAAGGTGTTGTAGGGGATTCAACACAAGTTCTGGTAAGAAAGTTTCAAGGATGACTAGGATCTACAATCTCAGCAGAAGGCTGGATATTGTAATAGGTTTTGGGTTAACTTGCAAAACCCGGTAATTAATGAAGACTTTTATTTACCAAAAAAAAAAAAAAAAACCTAAAAGTGGTTTTCTATCCTGTAAACCTATAAAGTTAAAGAAAATTTCTTTGCAGTGTAAATATTAAGCTTAAAACAAGAGATGGAAATAAATACAAACAAAAAACTTAGTCTTAAAATATTAGTGTAGACACCAAAATCTAGCCATTTGTCCTCCACCCATGCTTTCCCACCATTTTTTGCCCACTATACATATATTTATATATATTTAATATAAATATTTAATATATTTTTAATAAATATATATTTATATAAGTTTTTTAATCCTAACCATATGATTTCATTTAATCCTATCCATCCATTCACATCAATCCATGCCACACCCTAAATTTAATATCCACCCTTCGATGTGCTTTTATCTCAGCCACATGATTAGTGTCATTGAAACCCTAAGTATGCCCTAGGTTGGATTATTAATAGGAGCTATTTTGATGGCTCAACCCTTGGAAAAATCCTAAGCCATTCATACCCTAAGTCTAGAGAACTTGAGTCCTCAACCATTCATTCCTAAGTCCCTTAGAGCATACGAGCACCCTCGCCTTCCATCCACATTTGCCATAGCCTTTGATTTTGATGCCGCATCCCTCACCTAGCCAGATCTACTTTTGCAGACTCCCTCCTCAACTACCAAACTCCTTTGAGCACTTCTTGTCACTCTCGAGTACATCTAGGCACTTCCTTCCCCTCTACCAAGCATATCTGGGCACCTTCCACCATCACCAAGCATCCACGTGTGTTTCCTACAACCGCCAAGCACCCGCGAGCATTTTATGTATAAGATCCTAAAGTTACCCTAGCCTCTAGGTGATGCTAGGGCATCACCATGTCGATTCACTGCAACAAATCTCATAGATCAGAAGACATCAAATACGTAAGGTAAATCCATTTGTTTGTTATTTCATTATATGCACTTTTATTTTTGTTCATTTTATTTATAGCAGATAGTTAGGGTTTTATCATTGCTTATAGAGGGCCTCACATTGTGGAGCCCTCATAGATGCTACTAACTTATTTGTTGTTTTAGTGTGTGCAAATTTAGAAATGTGACATCAACATTAGACAACTGCTTAAGTTGGAGTGGCCCGACATAAGATAACTAAAAGCCCACTCACTTCTGTTGGGAGTAAGGATGTGCCTGAAGACACCATCAACCTTGTGTTCTAGGGTTTTAGAGAACCATAGCCATTGTAAATATGTATAAAAAAGGATTCAAATATCCATATTATAACAATGGAGTTTTTAGGCTCCCCCCATTAACATAATATCATCTATTATGAAATTATGGGTTCTTTGTGTTCAATTTATTTAGCATTATTTGGTGTTGCATTTTTGTCTCTTCAAATGGTGATCACGGTGGGACCCCCTAAGGGTTTCTTTTTATGATTTACCTTACTGATTTATTTGTTGTTTTCTATCATCTTGCAGGGTTTTTAGAAGTGCAGATTTTGCATATTTCACTGGATCTAGGATTTTTGAAAGTTGTAGGAAGTTGCAAAAGGTGCGTAAAATGCTCGATGATGCTCGAAGGCTATCCAAAAATTCCTAGGTGCATTTTAGAAATACCTAGAGGTATTTTACAGAGAGCTGGAAAGATACGTAGGTCGTTTGTAAGTCTACTATCCAAACCCTAACTTTACCATATACGTATTTTGATAATTTTATCTTTTTCAAGATTTTGAGATAAAAATAATATCATTATTTAATCTAGAAAATAAAATTCATATTAGCTTGCATATTAGGATTTATATTAATAATTTGCATCCATCCACATATTTCTATTTGAAGTTTTTGATTTTTTGTTGTGTGTAAAAAAAATATATTGCATTCTGATTTCATGTGAATTGAAATTGCATAATTAGTTTACATTATAGGGTTAGGGATTCCTATTTTTGTAGGTCTAAGTAGGAATGTTGTTCATATACCAAGAGTATCCCCGTACTTGGGTGATTCCATATAGAGGAATAGATGAAAACCCTAACTATTTAGAGCAGGTTTTAAGTGGTGTACTCTATATCCTCTGGAAAAATTGGTATTGTGAATAGTGGCCTTTTATTTAGACCAACAAAAGTGGTTATCTTTCTAACATTGTTTGAACATAATATAAAATCATAAAATTTAAAAATAAACCACATGCTACATGATTCACATTCAACAGTTGTGGCTAGTATTCATCACCATCCATTGCTTGAGATTTGGTGATGATGGATTTCATCTCCATCCACCAATCTCTACCCTTAGAAACCCTAGGTCACCTTCGAGCAAAATTGTTGGATTTCATCACTAGTAAGAATCTCATTACCCCAAATTAGCCATAATTTTTACCTTTCTTTGGATTAATTCAGATTAGCACATTTGAAACACACAAGATTGAAACCTAAGTAAATGAACTCACATTAAAAGGAGATAATCAATGAACAAGGTAAGACACATGTGTTAAACAAACTTAGCATTGATTGTTTGTTTTTATTGTGAAAATTAAATTCTATGTTTAACTTGAGATTGTAATCAGGTTAATAAGACAACTTTTAGAAAATAGCTTAATTAACCTTTTGATTCTCATGTTGAAATTTTTGAATTATTTAAGTTGTTTTATATTTAATATGATGAGGTATAATATGTCATATATGTATGAAAGAATTTAATAATATTTTTTTAAGAATTAGTTACATGTAAAATAAGATGCTATAGCCAATGCATATATTGGAGTGTTAGAGCTTCATGAAGGATTGGGGTTTTTTTCTAAAAGATATCTCATCTTTTAGGAGCCATATCTTCGTGAAGGGTTATCAGATTTAACTAATTATTCGACTAACTTATGTAGAATTTGAATATCTTTAAAATATGTGGTAATATGAAAGAACCTAAGAAATATTGATGGAGATACAACCATATGAAGTCAACCATCAAGAATAATGACAGTGATGATTTTTCAAGTCACAAAAAACAAAATTGCAAATATTTGCCAACTAGGGTTTGGATGATGGGAAAAGCAATGAGGAGAAAGGACTTCAGTGAGGCAAGAAATTCTATCTGGAGATAGAATTTTTTAGCTAATTTTTCTTTCCCTTTCTTTATCTTAGAAAATTTGCATGCAAATCATTATAAAGTTTTTATCAAATATTATATTTGCTATAGGATATTCAGATAAATTTCAATATATTTTGAGTTTTAATTTCCTTTCCATGGACTAATTTATACTTAAATTCTTAGAATCATATCTAGTAGTAGAGGTTAGTGAGTGCACCTTAGAGAGATCCTCATTGCTCTAATATAGGGTAATTTTTGGTAAATTTAATGGGTATTGGACGACGGCTTCAACCTTGAGAAAATGGATTGATAGGATTTGGAAATCTCTAGGAGTGATTCTATCATTTCTGCCCAAAGGTTTCTTCCTAGCCATTTTTTTTCTAGGGATGAAAGAGAAAAAAATCCTAAAAGGGGGTCCTTTGTTTATGGGAAGAGCAAAACTCTTTCTTACTTATTGATATGAAGGATTTTCACCTGAAAATGTAAATCTATTCCTAGTACCAGTATAGGTTAGGATGTTTGGGTTTCCCATTGAATTTTGGGAAATAGATACCTTCAAGGTAATAGGCAACACTCTAGGATAATTCCTTGAGATTTTAGATATGACGAAATATGGATTCTTGGCTATTTATGCTCGGATATTGGTCATGATTGATATAAATAAAGTTTTACCAAAATAAAGTATTCTTAACCATGAGGGTAAGATGTACCATAAATTATGAAAACATATCTTTTAGATGTATAATATATCATGAGGTCGGGCATATTGAGAGATCATGCCCTAAGAAGAGTCCAACAAAATCATATGTAGAAAACCGCAAGAGAAACTTATACATGGTTATGGATGAAGATGATTTTCAACTTCCAAAAAATAGATTTAGAAAAATGAAAGAAAATAAATAGTGGAGACCATTAAGGAAGGATATTGGAAGAAATACCAACTCTTTTGAGGCTTTAGCTTATGAAGAAAAAGTAGACTAAAACTTAGAGGACATAGTACAATAGTTTCAACATATTAACAAGGAACCATCTATTCAGTATGATCCTAATTTAAGGAAGAATATTCTAGATGAACCTAAGGAATGTGTCTCATAAGATTTTGAAGAATATCTTGAAGTACCACATACCATTCAAGAGAAAAAAATTGGTAGATAAAATGCAGTTTTAGAAGTTAATACCTCTACCATTAATAAGGAAATACTATAAAATGAGCAGGACAAGTCAAAATATTTTGTAATAGATCCAGGAGAGGATAAATATGATGAAAAAAAATTGTGAATAATATTTAGGAATAGAATAATAAGACCTAATCATGATATAAGCAAGGCATAAATAGGAAAAACCTCAAATTATCAAGCAAAATCCAAGGAAGCAAGAGCAAACATAGAGAAAGGAACACAAACTAAGTTGGTTTAACTTCTTTTTACCAAACAAAAAATAATATTGGTAATAGGTAGGTGGGAAAAAAAGCCGCTAATGAGACATTATTGTCATCTCATGGGATATAAATGGTGCTAATGACCCCTCAAAGTAGAGGTGTATTAGGGATCTATGTTTAAGTAAAAATATTAATATTATCTAAATCTAGGAAGCTAAAATGACAAAAGAAGTTTCAAAAACAATGAAAGTAGTATGGGATACTATGGATTCTAAAGGAGTGGTAGGGGGAATTCTAACTTGTTGGAATACTTCTAGAACCTCCTGTGTAACCATTCATAAAACTAGGCATTGGATAGCCACTGTAGTCACTTGCTACTTTGCAGCTTATTGTTTCATCCTTATCAATATCTATGGACCTATAACTCAATTAGGTAGATTATAATTTTGGAGTAGGATTGAAGCCTTTATGAGAAGTAAATACCAAGAAAATTGATTTATGAACATAGGATATTTTAATTCCATAACCAATATGGATATTTTTTTTTGAGGAATTAGGAAACTAACCCAAAGTATGAGAGATTTCTTAGTTTTTATTGAAACAATAATCTATGGGAGGTTGAGTTCAAATAAGATAACTATACTTGGACCAAAAACAAGAGAGGACAAAACCTAATAGCAAAAAAATTAGACAGGTGCATACTCTTTGATCATTGGCTACATGAATAAACTTATGCTAAAATTAATACCTTAACAATGATTGCTTCAAATCATTGGCCAATAAGAGTTAAAATGGTGGTTAGTGAATTCTAAAAATATCATATTTTAAATATGAGAAAATGTAGGAAGACCATACTCAATCTATTTATATGATAGATCAAACATGAAAATCTTTGGATAATGGTGGATTGTATGCTCTTCCAAATCAAATTAAATATATGACATCTAGATTAAAAGAATGGAACAAGAACACTTTTAGAAATATTTTGAGAAGAAAGAACTAAAATATAAACTTCAAAATTCCAAAAAGGTGATCATAACAATCCAATCTCATAGGAAAGGGAGTTGCTTAGTGAATATAATAATATTTTAAGTAAATAAGAGAAATTCTAGATATATTTTTTTGATCGTTTAAAATTAAAGTGGATTTTTATCAAGGGACCCAAAACCTAATTACAACAAGACAAGAGAATTTTTAAAAAAGGCCACAAAAAGGCCATAGGAAAGGACAACATTAAGGAAAAGGATTGCCTTTTAGGATAGGCTTAAGGAAAGCCTTATAGAACAGGCTAAATGATAGCCTTTGACGTGGGAGAAAAGAAAAACCTACCCTAAAATAAATTTGAAAAGCCTACCCAGCAGGAGGAGGAGAAGTAGGAAAAAACATTTAAAACTACCACCTATCCACTAGTTTGAACCTCCCAATAGGCAGGAAAACAACAACCCACCAAAATTTTAAGAACAAAATCTTGTGCAGGGGAAAATACAAAAATTAGGAAGAAAACACCAGAAAACCAAGAAGCAAAACCAAAAACCCCCCTGAGTAGTAGAAATGGGCCTAAAAACCACCCAAAAAAATACAAAGATGCAAAGGAACAACATCCCACATAGGCTTGAAAAAGGTACAATAAACAGGGGACTCCACAGACCATGAAATCTCATTGCAATAAGGAAAACTACTCAGAATCCAAGGAAGATAGAGAAAATGTCAGTGTAGAACTATGAGCCATGGGAAAGAGGTGGGGAGGTCCTAGGGAAACTCAAAAAAATAAACCATGGAGCACAAGCTACCAATGATAAGCACAGGGCCCCTCAAAGGCTAAAAAAGTAGCAAGAACTCCACAGTATCCTCCAACACCACTGACGAGCAGCTTCAAGGATCCATAAGAGGATGACCAGTAGGAACACATCAATAATCATCACAAAGACCCATCCCTAAGACACAAACAAATTGAGAACCCACCATTAAGCCCACATCCAAAAATCTAAAAAGTAGCACCACATGAATAAGCAGTGGTCCCTTCCCAAGACAAAAATAAATTGTGAAGAGGTACTCATTAAGCCAAACTCCCAAGCCACAATGCTCTGCACCTTAAATACTCAACTCAAAATAGGACCCTACAAGAATATGGAATAGAGCATCAAGCTCCAAGGAAAAGGATTCCTAAAGGAACTCAAGAATCCCAGGGAAGGACACAGGGAAAATCTAGGGACATCCTAGAAAATCCCAAGGACATCCCAGTTCACAAACATCAAAAGGAAAACCCACCAGAAGGTATGGAAAGAGGAAAAAAAAGAATAAGTGACCTGTCATCCCAAGGATATTTTCTACAATTCTAGCCAACCAAGGAAGAAGGGCAAAGGGAGTGCTAGGAAACTAGGATAGGATCCAGGGACGTCCTCAAAAACCCCAAGGATGTCCCAAATCATGGGAACCAGAAGGAACCCCAATAGATTGCATGGAAATGGATAGATAAATGGATAAGTGACCTCCCATCCCAAGGATATCATCTGCAACACTAGACAGTCGAGGAGGAATGGAAAATAAAGTGACAGGGAACTGGGATAGGACCAAGAATGAGCTGAAAGGAAATTCTAGATATTAAAATCAAGATAGACATGGTTAAAAGGAGATAAAAATATAAGGTTTTTTTATAGGATAACTATAGCTCAAAGATCAACATCCAGAATTAGTAAAATTAAATAAATAGAAGGGTTTTGGATTCAAGATCAGATTGAAATTAGAAAAGAGGTAATGTATTTTTATCATAATATTCTAGGATCATAGGAGACTTAAGTTCTTAATGATAAACTTCTTCAAGATATTCCTTCAGTTATAATGAATGAATATAATAGAAAACTGATGGAGCCTATTACTCTAGAAGAAGTTAATTTAGCTCTTTTCTCTTTTAATATGGATAAATCCCTAGGTCTATATAGGCTCTTTGTAGATTTTTACCAACATAATTGGGATATAGTGAAGAATTCTTTATTGGTGGTAGTGGAATAGTCTAGGGTAAAACAATACATACCTTATAAAATAAATGCAACATATCTTACCCTAATTCTAAAAAATAAGGATGCTTAATTGTTTGATTCTTTTAGATCCATAAGCCTATATAATATGGCATATAATATTATCTCCAAAGTGATGGTAAATTGATTAAGGCCATTTTTATACAAAATAATTTTAGAAGAGCAAGGAGGATTTGTGAAAGGGAGACAAATTTTGGATAGGATTATAGTAGCTCATGAATTTATACATTCAAAAACTTCAAGAAAAGAGAAAGTTATGATCTTAAAACTTGACGAGATAAAAATGTTGGTTTGTCTAGTAGGTCATAGAAGAATTTTATCTTGGTATAACCTTATAAAAATGGGTTTTCATCACCCCTCACAATGTGTTCTTTGTAAAAATGAGGAGAGTATAGACCATCTCTTGGGACATTGCTCAATAGTCTAGAAACTGTGGCAATGGATTCTTAATATGTTTGGTAAATGCATGGTGATGAATAGTAGAATTGAATATTGGTTAAAGCAATGGTAAAGCACTTATAAAAGTGAGGCTTTATATACAATATGGGATATATCAAAAGATACAATACTTTTGACTATATGGCTAGAAAGGAATAGAAGAATATTTAAAGGAAAGGAAAGAAGTTTAGAGGTAATAAAAAGGAAGATATATTTAGCCATAAACGAGTCTAAACCAAACCTATCAACTCATTAACTCCCTAATCTAGAAGCAGAGAGCCTTTATAGATGAAGTCAATGCATTAAATATAATTATGATATTCAGTACAAGAGAAGCAAAAATAATGCAAAGAATATAAATTGGAAATATCTAGATGTGGAGTGGGTTAAATTGAATCTTGATGGAGCATCTAAAGGAAATCTAGGACGAGTAGGATGAGGAATAATTAGAAATAATATAAGAGAGATTTTGTATCATTACACTTTCAATAGTGGATTTAAAATAAATAATAAAGCTAAAGCTTGGGCAGCTTTAGAAGGGTTAAAAATGGAACAAAATGTGGATGGAAGGTGATTCTCTCATCGTAATATATGCAATTTTGAGGAAAGTTAAAGCTCCATGGAACATACAAGAGATAATTGTGGAAATTCAAGATCTTGCTAAAGAGTTTGAAGAAATCAGGTTTACACATACATTAAGAGAAGGAAACAAATGTGTAGATATGCTAGCCAATAGAGGGCTTTTGATTGAGGATTTTGAAGTTAAATTCTCCTTTCTATGGTTAGAGGAAGTAGTAATTTTAATTGAAGCTAACAAGAATTTGTTGATTACCTAAATAAATTAATGATTAAGATTTACTTTAATGTTTTCCATTGGTAATATTTGCTTTATTTTGTAACAATAATGTGTTTTCATATAAACTATTTATTATAATTTTTGTGGTTGCACTTGTGTTTCAAGAAGGAAACTAGCAATCCAGATTTGATAAAGTGGACTATGATAGTGGGATATTTTGGAAATATTACTATACTAAGATGCAATTCATAGATAGTAGAGGTGAAGATTTGTATTGTGAAGGCCACTAGAGGAAACTTTCAAGAAGGATGCTGAATTTTAAAATATTTGTATTCAAATAAAAAATTGAAAAGATCCTGAAAATGAAAATCAAGAATTTAGACAGTTTATGTAAAATGATGTAGATTTCTAGATATATCATATCAATTGATATGAGAAGTGTATATATTTGTAAACTCTCAAGCTGTAAATAAACTATTTGTAATTTTTCAAGGGTGGGGGACCCAAGTACAACCCCTTATTATCAAGCCAAAAAAAAATATGCTATAGCCAATGTTTGAATATAAAATTTTCAAGGAACCTATCTTGGATTGGTATATGAATTTTTTTAAAGCATATATTGAAAGTTTTACATAATTTTTTGATCTTCCAACCTATGGTTTATGGTTAGAACCATCCACAATTATGTGTTAATGCAAATTATGATTGTAAAATGAATGCAAGGAGAGAGCATTAAAATGTTATTATATGAATTAAAAACCCTTAGTTATCAATATAACCATAATATATATTATTAAATCCATATAAATATTCATGGAAGCATTTTATCCACCCGTTAAAAATATAATAAAAAAATTAATCAATCTTCATTATTTACAATATGGTATGTACATGCTATAAAACTAAGAGAACATGAATAAAACAAAGACACACTAAAAGCATGACCAAATAATAATAAGGGTGTTCTTAAAGTTGAAGTAATGGGTGTTAGGATTCTCTACAACTATAAACTACCAATGATAATAGACTATAATAGAACCAATATATCTATCTTATAAGAAAATCTCAAGAACATATATAACAACCATAAGTGGATCAAAATTTGTTTGACTTTGGGGTGCCAATAACTATGGATAACTTAAGAAATAAATGCATAATAGAAGAAACAAGAGTCCAAATTTTTATGAGAATAGAAATAATAAAAAATGGAATAAATAAATTTCTTTTTTTCTTTTGGAATGAAACAATAAGATATGATTTGATAATTATATAAAATAGAGAAAAATTAGTTACAATATTTTGTTGAAATTTTTACTTTGGATTCTTAAGTATAGAAAGAGAAAAATATGATGTTTTATTATAAAAAATATGTCCATGACTACTACCCTTAATATATAGTAATTTAAAATCCTAAAATTTATAAAAATCCATCATCTAATCATTAACATACTCATAAAACCTCCTTCAAGCCAATGATATATCTACAGTTAATCCCTTGTATGAGAAATTGGATTCTGTCATTGTTGATGAAGGTACTTGATTGCATCCCTACTAGATGTGTTGATACAATACAATAGTGGGATTAAATAGCTCTTTGTGGTTGATATATATATATATATATATTTATCTCTTGTAACTCATTAGGAGGGCTCTAGCTATGGGTCCAATTCCTAGGATGAGACTCATCATTAGGGATGGCTAGAAATAAGATACAAGTCCTTTTTCCCCTTGTATATGACAAATTTTATGGCTCAAGTCCTACTTCAACTATAGAACCAAATATATTTTTGAAGGAAAACATCCATGGAAGTATGGGGAATGAGATATTTAAATCAAGCTTTCATTCTCCTTGGTTAGTCATCTACTAGAACAAGATTATGAGGGCTCATTATTGTTTACTTGGATAAAATGGGTTGTAAAAATTAAGGGGTAAACCATGCAAGGGTTAAAACCCTATCCATATGTATTTACCTACCCTCGTTTTTTACATTAACTCTAACCAAAGAGCAATTCACTCCAAAAGGTAAGAGTGATTCACTCCATCGACCAAGAGGTTGACACCTTTTTGTATGTTGCTTGTTAGAATCTTGTAGACATGGAAAATTGACCCACCCAAGTGAGTAATTTTACCTAGAACCCTTGAGAAGGCCCTTAAACCTGTCTAAGCACAATTTTGGGCCTCCTTTCCCTATTTTCTCTTTTTTTCCTAGCTTTTTCGAAATAGCAGTCACTCCTTATGGGGTGCGATTTTAGAAAGTAAGGATATTCTCTTAGAAAACACTATTTTTGGGCCAACTCTCAGGACATCATCCCTCCCCTAGGTTGTCTTTTCATCTTCCCACCATTTTTCCCTTCAAAACTCTTATAAATAGAGGGTTTGGATCCTCATTTTCTCCTAGAAGTTTTTTAAGCAATCCTAAGTTCTAAGAAATATAATTTCAAGTGATCAATTCTCTTGGAAAGCAAGTCTTCTAACAAGATCAAGTGTTCTCTAGTGTTATGTTGTTGCTTTATTGTTGATTTGCTACTCTTGGTGGATAAGTGTGGGAGCCTTGAGGAGAAGTATACCATTTTATAGAGTTCTTCATTGTTTTATTTGTTCTCTCACTGCTACCAGGTTTATTCTTGTTTTTTGGTATTTCTAAAATCATTTATTTTGTATTTTATATTCAATTTCACATCCATATATTATTTTTGCACTTTTGTTATAAAATCATGCCCCTTTTGCACAGGGCATAATTTAAAAAAATCCAAAATCATGATCATCCCTTATGAATTTGGATTTTGATTTTGTCAAGTTTGGGGAAAAAATTTCACTCCCAAACCCTCAATTTGTATTTGCATATTCCATTTAGGCCATAACACTATTATTTACATTCTATTTTTTGCACTGTTTCATTGCATTGCATCTTTGCTTGTTCATTTCCAAAAGGTCAATAATCACTTTTGTTTTCAAATGGTTAGCTAAAATGACTAAAGGGGTTTTATTGTTGTGCCTCCAAGGTTAGTCATATAGCATCCTAAGAAATCCCCCAAAAAATGATCAAATTTTCTAGGGTTTTGAAAAGTTGTTTTGCGGGTTGTAAAGTTTTTGGATATATTTGGATGCAAGTTAAAATATAAGGTCAACAATTAGATCAAATAAGTGCTATAAGTTAATTTATTAGGTTGTTTTTTGTTTGATTTCTATCCATTTTTGTTTAAAACCTAGATCGTAAACAAAATAAAAAATATTTTGGTTTCATTCCTAGGAATTTGAAAGAGAAAAACCATATAGTTTGCATTCTAAGGTTAGATTTGTTTGTGCATTATCTCAAATCCTTGCTAAAAAGGAAATATTTATTTTATTATAAGTTAGGGTTTAGTCATCATTAAAAATCAAGAATCATTCTAGGGTTAGTTCTTGTTTTCTTGCATTTATGTTTTCTTGCATTGTTCTTTCATTTTCATAGATTAGATTTTAGAAAAATCCAAACATATATAAGTGTTTGTTCTATATACACATCAAAAATCTTCACCCTGAACTTGGAATGAGTCCTTAAACCATTCCTGGTGAACCCTTTGATCCCCAAGCCCTCGAGTGTAGAGAATATAGCACACCCCCATGGTCACCTCAACTCTTATCGAATCCAATTGGGAATCGTATGTGGTAGGGTAGATTCCCCCTCTATACTTCTAATAGAGCAATTCATTATAATATTTTGGAGTGATTCACTATTAGGGCCTTTTCATTAATTTTTCATTTCCTTATTACTTATTAATTAGAAGGGAAGTGATTTTATATTCTAGATGTTGGCAATTTGAGTTATTTTATGTTGTCATTGATGTCACATGGATCACATTGAGTTTTGGTGGCAAAAGCACTTCATAAATAATCATTTATGATATTTTGGAGAGCATGGATATATACAGGGTTTTTGTGAAAACCAAGGCAGGAAAAATAAAAGGTTTTATTTAAAACCATGGATGGCAGATTTGAAATGGGTTTTTCTTAAAACCCAAGTTGGCTTTTTGTTTCATCGAAAAAGGTGCCCCGATGATGGAGATATTTAATTTTAAATATTTAGTTTAAATTTTAAATTATTTAAAATTTAAATTTTAATTTTAAAATTAAAAATAAAAGTAATCCATCGACGTCGTCGAATATGAGGGAGAAAACTATATAAAAGGATGCCTAAGGTTTATTAATCCTAAGCTTGCGCTCGTGAATTAATGCGATTGTTGGAAAGCGAAAAGAGCTCGTGCAAAAGAGGGTTAAGTGATGGAAGCGAAGAATAAATCGGACGACGTGTGAAACCCTAGTCACCTTGGGAAGTGTGGCGCATTGGCAATTGGATTTTGGCTAAGGCAAGTGGTAGAATGAACGTCAAGGTTTTGAATCCCCTTGGCTGCGTTAGAAGGCGTTGGAAGAAAGAGCGCATGAAGCATTTTTGGTTTGCGTGAGAGGGAGGAGTGTTTTGAAGCACGTGGTGCCTTTCCCTCCCAAACGAGCCTGTAGCTCATGCGGCAGCTTGGCCGTGGTTAAGGCACTGAGCAAGGAGGCATCGAGGGATCGAATCCCATCAAGGACAAAGGCAAGTTAATATTTTTTTAATATTTTATTTTTCTAAAGTTGCCCTAGGAGAAATAAGGGTTGTGATGCACTTTAGGAAAAAGAGAGATTTCTGGTGATTTTCCTTTTGGAAGTATATCATATTATATATCGTTGGAAAGCTTATTTCGAGGGCTATTTGATTAACTTGCTTAGAGGGAGAAATAAGGTGTGTGTAAAGAGATATTTCTGATTTTGTAAAGGGGTTCAAAAGTGAAGGTTGCTTTGTTCTTTTTCAAAGGGGATTAATTCTTTCATGAGGGGACATGGTGTATTTTATTGAGTAGGAGTAATAAGGTGTTATTTGGATATTATTGTTGTGTTATTAATCAAGATCTCTAACCCTTATTGAAAGTTGAAAAAGAAAGTTTGTTGAGTGTGGCAGATTTAGTGGACAACTAATAAGGCATCAAAAAGGTATGAGCAATATTCTCCATTGACTTTGTTTATGGTGGTTGATTTCTGAAATATCATTGGAGAGAAAAGGATTGATTGTGGTTTCCTTTTCGAAAGTGGTTGGTTGAATGCTTCAAGGTTTTCTGGTTTGAGAGTTGTGATTAAACCTTGTTTTATAAGCATTGTTGTTGAAGCCCATTGCTTGTACAAAGAACTTGAACTTGAGTTAGAGGAGAACATGAGTATCATTGTTATGTGAGAGTTATTGTTGAGTATTGTTGGAAACATTTTGAGTTGATTGATTCATGCTTGAACTAGGGTTTGTGAGAAAAAGTTGTTCCTTAAGGTGATTGGTTGAGTTGAGTTGATTGAGCCTAGTCAAGTGATTGTGTGAAGTGGTTGTTCAAGTTCCATGAAACAAACTTCTATATTCTGATTTGAGTTGAGTTTGAGTTGAGAAAGAAATTGAGTTTGTGAATAGAACATATTGAGTCTCTAACAATTCTCTTTATGCTTCTATAATATTGAGCTGAGTTGAGATTGATTTGATTTGAGTTGAGTTGAGATTGATTTGAGTTGAGATCATTGTGGATCATTGTTGTCATCCATTGAAGAGTGCATTGCCATTCATTGTTGAGTTCATCATTGAGCCTTGCCTTCATAGATTTGTGGATGAGATTTGAGTGCTACTTGAGCATGATTGATTGAGCCTTTGAGAAGGCTTTTGGGATAGATTTCTAGACAGATTTGAGGCAACTTTTGTGCATGATTTATTGAGCCTTTGAGAAGGCTTTTGGGATAGATTTCTGGATAGATTTGAGGCAGCTTTTGTGCATGATTGATTGAGCCTTTGAGAAGGCTTTTGGGATAGATTTAGATAGACAAATTTGAGCAAGTTCTTGGTGAGCTTTAAGAATTTGAGCAAGTTCTTGGTGAGCTTGCTAAGCAGATTTGAGCAAGTTCTTGGTGAGCTTGTTGAGCAAATTTGAGCAAGTTCTTGGTGAGCTTGCTAAGCAATTTGAGCAAGTTCTTGGGAAGCAATAGTTGGACTAGAGAGGGAAAGAGGAGAGGGAGTACTACTAAGCAGATCAATGGATTGCCTACCTGAGTAGATCAGTGATTACCTACTGAGCAGATCAAGATTGCCTAACTAAGCAGATCAATGGATTGCCTAGCTAAGTAGATCAGTGGATTGCCTACCTGAGCAGATCAATGGATAGCCTAGCTTTGAGTAGATCAAAGTAATCATTTGTATTGGGATAAGGATCCCTATTTATTTATGAAATATTATAAGGAGATTATCTTGTGGACTACCCCACATTGGGGGAACCACGTTAAATCTTGTGTCTCAATTGTGTGTGGTGATTTGTGCTCTTGCTTACTATTGCTATCTATGTCATTAATGCACACTACTATATTTGGTTATTGCAATTAAGGACACTAATTGATATTGGTTTGGAAAGAAAGTAAAAAGTGGGTGCTATACTATTCACCCCCCTCTCAGTATAAGCTTGTGTTCTTCAATTGGTATCAGAGCGGGTTCCTTCGAAAAGGCTAACAACTTGAGGGTAGATTCTACAAGAACACAGATGGCTTCACAGAATGGATCATCTACAAGTAAGGCTCCACTATTTGATGGTAACAATTATGCTTTCTAGAGCATGAGAATGAAGAACTACTTGATATCACAAGGATATGAGGTATGGCAGATGGTTGCAAAAGAGTATAAGGTTGAAGGTGATCCCGAGGTAGATAAGACTATCAAGAAATTGGTTGAGATCAATGCAAGGGCAATGAATTGTATTTTGAGTGGGCTACGTGAGACAGATTTTGCAAAGGTCATGGTATGTAATTCAGCTAATGAAATGTGGACCAAGTTGCGGAATACCTATGAAGGAGATTCCAAGGTAAAGTTGGCAAAACTACAAACTCATAGAAAAATATTTGAGGAATTGAAAATGGAAGACTCTGAAGATATTGCAAAGTTTTTACTTCGAGTTGATGAGATTACTAACACCATGAGAGGTCTAGGATTTGAGATGAAAGAATCAGATGTTACTCAAAAGGTTTTGAGATCACTTCCCATGAAGTATGATGCAAAGGTTTCAGCAATAGAAGAAACAATGGATATCAACAAGCTAACAATGGAAGAACTACAAGGAACTCTCACAACTTATGAGATGAGGATAAGTAAGCATCAGGTTCCAATAAAAGAAATTGCATTCAAGGCTTCAGAGAAAAATAAAGGGAAAGTTCCAGAGACAGATAGAGATTCAGATAATGATGAGGAAGCTAACTTCATCAAAAGGAAAAAGGACTTAAGAAATTACAGGGATATGAAGAAAGTCAAATGCTACAAGTGTGGTGATTTTGGTCACTATGCAAACAAGTGTCCACATGAAGAAAATAGTGATGATGAAAAATAGGGTCACAGAAGAAAAGAAGATGGAAAGCATAAGCATGACAAAGATGACAGATACAAGCAAAGCAGGTATGAGAAGAAGAAAAGTTTTCGTAAGACAAAGAAAACTTTCTACATTGAAGAAGCAAGTGATAGCTCAGATCACAGTGATAGAGACAAGTCAGATGATGAAAAGGAAGAACATCTATTCCTAGGAATAGAAGGTGAAAGAGAACAGTGCTTTGTGTGTGGTCAAAGAGATCACAGATCAGGATATTGCAATGGCTTCGATGATAGTGAAGATGAGATGACACATCAAGGAAACAGGCATGGTCAAAGAAATCATGAGAGTTTGTTTGCTATAGAAGATTATAATGATCTTAGTGACAGTGAAGATGAAGAAGGGTTTTTCTATGGGATAAAAGAAGTAGAAGAAGAACATTCACTCCAAACAGAAGAAGTTAAACAAGAGAATATTGTAAGAAAGACAGATGTCTCAGTTGATCTAAAGGAAGACTTCAATGATATCCATGAGCAACTACAAGAGGTTAAGGAGAATCTAAAAGAATTGAGATGTTCCATACTTGAGAAGTTTGATCCATCACATGACTCAAAAGGTCAAGATATTTTCACTAAGAAGGAAACATGTATTTCAGAGACAATAAATATGGATGCCAATTTGCTATTTGACACAAATGAAGAGAAAGAAGAGGAAGGTTCCAAAGCACCAAAGGTCTCATATTTCAGGTTTGGGGAATCACACTCAAAAGGAAAGGAAGTTCTAAAATATGAAAGCAAGGAAGCACCTAAGATTTATGAAGAAAGTTCCAAAGTTCCTATGGCTCCAAACATCCGGTTTGGATCTTGTTTTGAGATAGGTGAATCAAGTTCAAGAGGAAAATAAATTCTTGAAAAGGAAAGCAAGGAAGAAATTAAGGAAGAGGATTTAGATACTACAAAGAAGGTTCAAGGATACAATGCACAAGTCAAAGATGATCACAAGGATAATGGTCAAGAAAGGTATGAGGAACCAAGGCATGAACAAAGGGCTTTTCAAGGACATTGTTTTTCTTGTAATAGATTTGGACACAGGGCTATACATTAGGGTCTATGGATCAAAGAAGTTTGATTTTTCTAGAAGGAACTTCAAAGGAAGAAGGTATGGTTTTCAGGGACATTGCTTCTTATGCAACAGGATTGGTCATAGAGCTTCTCAAGTGCAAAGAAAATGAGCAACATGGTTTTGGTTTTAGAGCTACACAATTCAGAAGTCATGGTCATAATGATTATGAAAATAGAACTTCACAATACAGGGTTCAGGAAAGGAATGGATATGGAAATTATTTCAAGAAAGAATTCAGGATATGGGCACCATCCAAAGGCTACAATATCAAGTGTTTTAATTGCAATAACTTTGGACATATTGCAAAATGGTGTAGGACTCAATTCCAAACAAGTTCAAGGCAAGAAGGTAGTCTCAAGGCAAGAAGGTCAAATAGGTTCAAGACAAGAAGATCAAGTAACTCATCAAGAAAAGGATATCAAAAAAATATGGAAGGAAGTTGACAGAGGAAAGAAACAATGTAATATGGGAGTAAAAGTACTCCCACCCCAAAATTAATCACCTCAAGAGAGAAGGTGGTGAGGGGGCTAAGCTTAAGAGTCATATCTTTTAGCCCCATAGGTGTCCCTTTTGCCATTGATGTCAAAGGGGGAGAGATTTGAGTAAGGGGGAGAGCATTGAGTTAGGGGGATTGGGGAGCAGCCTCCAAAGAGAGCATTGAGTTAGGGGGAGCAGCCTCCATAGAGAGTATTGAGTCAGGGGAGCAACTTTGATTCTCAGAGATGGTTTTTGTAGTGATTGTGGTGATTTGCATTAGAGGTGTTGCCATCAATGACAAAGGGGGAGATTGTTGGAAATTTGAGTTATTTTATGTTGTCATTGATGTCACATGGATCACATTGAGTTTTGGTGGCAAAAGCACTTCATAAATAATCATTTATGATATTTTGGAGAGCATGGATATATACAGGGTTTTTGTGAAAACCAAGGTAGGAAAAATAAAAGGTTTTATTTAAAACCATGGATGGCATATTTGAAATGGGTTTTTCTTAAAACCCAAGTTGGCTTTTCGTTTCATCGAAAAAGGTGCCCCGGTGATGGAGATATTTAATTTTAAATATTTAGTTTAAATTTTAAATTATTTAAAATTTTAATTTTAATTTTAAAATTAAAAATAAAAGTAATCCGTCGACGTCGTCGAATATGAGGGAGAAAACTATATAAAAGGATGCCTAAGGTTTATTAATCCTAAGCTTGCGCTCGTGAATTAATGCGATTGTTGGAAAGCGAAAAGAGCTCGTGCAAAAGAGGGTTAAGTGATGGAAGCGAAGAATAAATCGGATGACGTGTGAAACCCTAGTCACCTTGGGTAGTGTGGCGCATTGGCAATTGGATTTTGGCTAAGGCAAGTGGTAGAATGAACGTCAAGGTTTTGAATCCCCTTGGCTGCGTTAGAAGGCGTTGGAAGAAAGAGCGCACGAAGCATTTTTGGTTTGCGTGAGAGGGAGGAGTGTTTTGAAGCACGTGGTGCCTTTCCCTCCCAAATGAGCCTGTAGCTCATGCGACAGCTTGGCCATGGTTAAGGCGCTGAGCAAGGAGGCATC
This sequence comes from Wollemia nobilis, assembly GCA_028583015.1. Classification (NCBI taxonomy): domain Eukaryota; kingdom Viridiplantae; phylum Streptophyta; class Pinopsida; order Araucariales; family Araucariaceae; genus Wollemia; species Wollemia nobilis. The sequence continues at coordinate 22,997,509 of JAQPPZ010000521.1, forward strand.
GAGGGATCGAATCCCATCAAGGACAAAGGCAAGTTAATATTTTTTTAATATTTTATTTTTCTAAAGTTGCCCTAGGAGAAATAAGGGTTGTGATGCACTTTAGGAAAAAGAGAGATTTTTGGTGATTTTCCTTTTGGAAGTATATCATATTATATATCATTGGAAAGCTTATTTCGAGGGCTATTTGATTAACTTGCTTAGAGGGAGAAATAAGGTGTGTGTAAAGAGATATTTCTGATTTTGTAAAGGGGTTCAAAAGTGAAGGTTGCTTTGTTCTTTTTCAAAGGGGATTAATTCTTTCATGAGGGGACATGGTGTATTTTATTGAGTAGGAGTAATAAGGTGTTATTTGGATATTATTGTTGTGTTATTAATCAAGATCTCTAACCCTTATTGAAAGTTGAAAAAGAAAGTTTGTTGAGTGTGGCAGATTTAGTGGACAACTAATAAGGCATCAAAAAGGTATGAGCAATATTCTCCATTGACTTTGTTTATGGTGGTTGATTTCTAAAATATCATTGGAGAGAAAAGGATTGATTGTGGTTTCCTTTTCGAAAGTGGTTGGTTGAATGCTTCAAGGTTTTCTGGTTTGAGAGTTGTGATTAAACCTTATTTTATAAGCATTGTTGTTGAAGCCCATTGCTTGTACAAAGAACTTGAACTTGAGTTAGAGGAGAACATGAGTATCATTGTTATGTGAGAGTTATTGTTGAGTATTGTTGGAAACATTTTGAGTTGATTGATTCATGCTTGAACTAGGGTTTGTGAGAAAAAGTTGTTCCTTAAGGTGATTGGTTGAGTTGAGTTGATTGAGCCTAGTCAAGTGATTGTGTGAAGTGGTTGTTCAAGTTCCATGAAACAAACTTCTATATTCTGATTTGAGTTGAGTTTGAGTTGAGAAAGAAATTGAGTTTGTGAATAGAACATATTGAGTCTCTAACAATTCTCTTTATGCTTCTATAAGATTGAGCTGAGTTGAGATTGATTTGATTTGAGTTGAGTTGAGATTGATTTGAGTTGAGATCATTGTGGATCATTGTTGTCATCCATTGAAGAGTGCATTGCCATTCATTGTTGAGTTCATCATTGAGCCTTGCCTTCATAGATTTGTGGATGAGATTTGAGTGCTACTTGAGCATGATTGATTGAGCCTTTGAGAAGGCTTTTGGGATAGATTTCTGGATAGATTTGAGGCAGATTTTGTGCATGATTTATTGAGCCTTTGAGAAGGCTTTTGGGATAGATTTCTAGACAGATTTGAGGCATCTTTTGTGCATGATTGATTGAGCCTTTGAGAAGGCTTTTGGGATAGATTTGAGGACATTTAGATAGAATGGAAAAAAAAAGTTAAATTTGGGAGATTTATAGATTTGAGCAAGTTCTTTGTGAGCTTGCTAAGAATTTGAGCAAGTTCTTGGTGAGCTTGTTGAGCATATTTGAGCAAGTTCTTGGTGAGCTTGTTGGAGCAGATTTTGAGCAAGTTCTTGGTGAGCTTGCTAAGCAGATTTGAGCAAGTTCTTGGTGAGCTTTGAGAATATTTGAGCAAGTTCTTGGTGAGCTTGTTGGAGCATATTTGAGCAAGTTCTTGGTGAGCTTGTTATCTAGAAGAGAGATCAAGATCATGGATTGCCTACCTAAGCAGATCATGGATTGCCTACCTGAGCAGATCAGGATTGCCTAGCTAAGCAGATCAATGGATTGCCTAGTTGAGTAGATCAATGGATTGCCTACCTGAGCAGATCAGTGGATAGCCTAGCTTTGAGCAGATCAAAGTAATCATTTGTATTGGGATAAGGATCCCTATTTCTTTGTGAAATATTATAAGGATATTATCTTGTGGACTACCCCACATTGGGGGAACCACGTTAAATCTTGTGTCTCAATTGTGTGTGGTGATTTGTGCTCTTGCTTACTATTGCTATCTATGTCATTAATGCACACTTGCTATATTTGGTTATTGCAATTAAGGACACTAATTGATATTGGTTTGGAAAGAAAGTAAAAAGTGGGCGCTATACTGTTCACCCCCCTCTCAGTATAAGCTTGTGTTCTTCACTATAATGGAGCAAATCACTATACCCTTGTTCTAAAAAAAATCATGTATTTGACTTAGAAGAGGATATCACTCTATTTTGGATGAGCAATTCACTCCTCCCTTTACATGATATTTTGGAGAGCATGGATTTATACAAGGTTTTTGTGAAAAACAAGGCAAGAAAAATAAAAGGTTTTATTTAAAACCATAGATGGCAGATTTGAAATGGGTTTTTAATAAAACCCAAGTTGGCTTTTTGTTTCATCAAAAAAGGTGCCCCGATGATGGAGATATTTAATTTTAAATATTTAGTTTAAATTTTAAAATTAAAAATAAAAGTAATCCGTCGACGTCATCAAATATGAGGGAGAAAACTATATAAAAGGATTCCTAAGGTTTATTAATCCAAGATTGCGCTCGTGAATTAATGCGATTGTTGGAAAACAAAAAGAACTCGTGCAAAAGAGGATTAAGTGATGGAAGCGAAGAATAAATCGGATGACGTGTGAAACCCTAGTCAACTTGGGTAGTGTGGCGCATTGGAAATTGGCTTTTGGCTAAGGCAAGTGGTAGACCGAATGTCAAGGTTTCGAATCCTCTTGGCTGCATTAGAAGGTGTTGGAAGAAAGAGTGTATGAAGTATTTTTGGTTTGCATGAGAGGGAGGAGTATTTTGAAGCATGTGGTGCCTTTCCCTCCCAAATGAGCCTATAGCTCATGCGAAAGCTTGGCCGTGGTTAAGGCACTAAGCAAGAAGGCATCGAGGGATCGAATCCTATCAAGGACAAAGACAAGTTAATATTTTTTTAATATTTTATTTTTCTAAAGTTTCCTTAGGATAAATAAAGGTTGTGATGCACTTTAGGAAAAAGCGATATTTTTTGTGATTTTTCTTTTGGAAGTATATCATATTATATATCATTGGAAAACTTATTTCGAGGGCTATTTAATTAACTTGCTTAGAAGGAGAAATATGGTGTGTGTAAATATATGTTTCTAATTTTGTAAAGGGTTTCAAAAGTGAAGGTTGCTTTGTTCTTTTTCAAAGGGGATTAATTCTTTCATGAGGGGACATGGTGTATTTTATTGAGTAGGAGTAATAAGGTGTTATTTGGATATTATTGTTTTGTTATTAATAAAGATCTCTAACCCTTATTGAAAGTTGAAAAAGAAAGTTTGTTGAGTGTGGCAGATTTAGTGAACAACTAATAAGGCATCAAAAAGGTATGAGCGATATTCTCCATTGACTTTGTTTATGGTGGTTGATTTATGAAATATCATTGGAGAGAAAAGGATTTATTGTGGTTTCCTTTTCAAAAGTGATTGGTTGAATGCTTCAAGGTTTTCTAGTTTGAGAGTTGTGATTAAACCTTATTTTATAAGCATTGTTGTTGAAGCCCATTTATTGTACAAAGAACTTGAACTTGAGTTAGAGGAGAAAATGAGTATCATTGTTATGTGAGAGTTATTGTTGAGTATTGTTGGAAATATTTTGAGTTGATTGATTCATGCTTGAACTAGGGTTTGTGAGAAAAAGTTGTTCCTTAAGGTGATTGGTTGAGTTGAGTTGATTGAGCCTAGTCAAGTGATTGTATGAAGTGGTTGTTCAAGTTCCATGAAACAAACTTCTATATTCTGATTTGTGTTGAGTTTGAGTTAAGAAAGAAATTGAGTTTGTGAATAGAACATATTGAGTCTCTAACAATTCTATTTATGCTTCTATAATATTGAGCTAAGTTGAGATTTATTTGATTTGAGTCGAGTTGAGATTGATTTGAGTTGGGATCATTGTGGATCATTGTTGTCATCCATTGAAGAGTGCATTGTCATTCATTGTTGAGTTCATCATTGAGCCTTGCCTTCATAGATTTGTGGATGAGATTTGAGTGCTACTTGAGCATGTTTTATTGAGCCTTTGAGAAGGCTTTTGGGACAGATTTTTAGACAGATTTGAGGCAAATTTTGTGCATGATTTATTGAGCCTTTGAGAAGGCTTTTGGGACAGATTTGAGGTAGCTTTTGTGCATGATTTATTGAGCCTTTGAGAAGGATTTTGGGACATATTTCTGGACAGATTTGAGGTAGCTTTTGTGCATGATTTATTGAGCCTTTGAGAAGGATTTTGGGATAGATTTGAGGCAGCTTTTGTGCATGATTGATTGAGCCTTTGAGAAGGCTTTTGGGATAAATTTTTGGATAGATTTGAGGTAGCTTTTGTGCATGATTGATTGAGCCTTTGAGAAGGCTTTTGCAATGGATTTGTGGACATATTTGGGAAAGATTTGAGCAACTTATTTGCGAGCTTGCTAAGTAGATTTTGAGCAAGTTATTGGTGAGCTTGTTGGAGTAGATTTGAGCAAGTTCTTGGTGAGCTTGCTGGAGCATATTTTGAGCAAGTTCTTGGTGAGCTTGCTAAGAAGATTTGAGCAAGTTCTTGGTGAGCTTGTTGGAGCAGATTTTGAGCAAGTTCTTGGTGAGCTTTCTAAGCATATTTGAGCAAGTTATTGGTGAGCTTGTTGGAGCAGATTTGATCAAGTTCTTGGTGAGCTTGCTGGAGCAAATTTTGAGCAAGTTCTTGGTGAGCTTGCTAAGAATATTTGAGCAAGTTCTTGGTGAGCTTGTTGGAGCATATTTGAGCAAGTTCTTGGTGAGCTTGCTGGAGCAGATTTTGAGCAGGTTCTTGGTGAGCTTGTTGGAGAAGATTAGTGTATTGCCTACCTGAGTAGATAAAGATTGCCTAGCTGAGAAGATCAGTGGATTGCCTAGATGAGCAGATAAGTGGATTGCCTAACTGAGTAGATCAATGGATTTCCCACTTGAGAAGATTAGTGGATAGCCTAGCTTTGAGAAGATCAAAGTAATCATTTGTATTGGGATAAGGATCCCTATTTCTTTGTGAAATATAAGGATATTATTTTTTGGAATAACCCACATTGGGGGAATCACGTTAAATATTATGTCGCAATTATGTGTGGTGATTTGTACTCTTTATTACTATTGCTATCTATGTCATTAATGCACATTGCTATATTTGGTTATTGCAATTAAGGACACTAATTGATATTGGTTTGGAAAGAAAGTAAAAAGTGGGTGCTATATTGTTCACTCCCTCTCAGTATAAGCTTGTGTTATTCACTAGAATGGAGCAAATCACTATACCATTGCTCTAAAAAAATAATGTATTTGACTTAGAAGAGGATATCACTCTATTTGGATGAGCAATTCACTCCTCCCTTTACATGATATTTTGGAGAGCATGGATTTATACAAGGTTTTTGTGAAAAACAAGGCAAGAAAAATAAAAGGTTTTATTTAAAACCATGGATGGTAGATTTGAAATGGGTTTTTATTAAAACCCAAGTTGGATTTTTGTTTCATTGAAAAAGGTGCCCCGGTGATGGAGATATTTAATTTTAAATATTTAGTTTAAATTTTAAATTATTTAAAATTTAAATTTTAATTTTAAAATTAAAAATAAAAGTAATCCACCGACGTCTTAGAATATGAGGGAGAAAAATATATAAAAGGATTCCTAAGTTTTATTAATCCAAGCTTGCACTCGTGAAATAATGCAATTGTTGGAAAGCGAAAAGAGCTCGTGCAAAAGAGGGTTAAGTTATGAAAGTGGAGAATAAATCGGATGGCATTTGAAACCCTAGTGAGCAAGTTCTTGGTGAGCTTGCTAAGAATATTTGAGCAAGTTCTGGGTGAGCTTTCTAGAGCAAATTTTGAGCAAGTTCTTGGTGAGCTTGCTAAGAATTTTTGAGCAAGTTCTTGGTGATCTTGTTGGAGCTGATTTGAGCAAGTTCTTGGTGAGCTTGCTGGAGTAGATTTTGAGTAGGTTCTTGGTGAGATTGCTGGAGAAGATTAGTGTATTGCCTACATGATAAGATCAAGATTGCCTAGCTGAGAAGATCAGTGGATTTTCTAGATGAGTAGATTAGTGGATTACCTAGCTGAGTAGATCAATGGATTTCCCACCTGAGAATATTAGTGGCTAGCCTAGCTTTGAGAAGATCACGTTAAATATTATGTCGCAATTATGTGTGGTGATTTGTGCTCTTACTTACTATTGCTATCTATGTCATTAATGCACACTGCTATATTTGGTTATTGCAATTAAGGACACTAATTGATATTGGTTTGGAAAGAAAGTAAAAAGTGGGTGCTATATTGTTCACCCCCCCTCTCAGTATAAGCTTGTATTATTCACTAGAATGGAGCAAATCACTATACCCTTGCTCTAAAAAAATCATGTATTTGACTTAGAAGAGGATATCACTCTATTTTGGATGAGTAATTCACTCCTCCCTTTACATGATATTTTGGAGAGCATGGATTTATACACGGTTTTTGTGAAAAATAAGGTAGGAAAAATAAAAGGTTTTATTTAAAACCATGGATGGCAGATTTGAAATGGGTTTTTATTAAAACCCAAGTTGGATTTTAGTTTCATCAAAAAATGTGCCCCGGTGATGGAGATATTTAATTTTAAATATTTAGTTTAAATTTTAAATTATTTAAAATTTTAATTTTAATTTTAAAATTAAAAATAAAAGTAATCCATCGACGTCTTCGAATATGAGGGAGAAAAATATATAAAAGGATTCCTAAGGTTTATTAATCCAAGCTTGCACTCATGAATTAATGCAATTGTTGGAAAGCAAAAAGAGCTCGTGCAAAAGAGAGTTAAGTTATGGAAGCGAAGAATAAATTGAACGGTGTTTGAAACCCTAGTAACCTTGGGCAGTGTGGCACATTGGCAATTGGATTTTGGCTAAGGCAAGTGGAAAAATGAATGTCAAGGTTTTGAATCCCCTTGGCTGCATTAGAATGTGTTGGAAGAAATAGCGCACGAAGCATTTTTGGTTTACATGAGAGGGAGGAGTGTTTTGAAGCATGTGGTGCCTTTCCCTCCCAAACGAGCCTATAGCTCATGCAGAAGCTTGGCCACGATTAAGGCACTAAGCAAGAAGGCATTGGGGGATCGAATCCCATCAAGGACAAAGGCATGTTAATATTTTATTTTCCTAAAGTTGCCCTAGGAGAAATAAGGGTTGTGATGCACTTTAGAAAAAAAAGAGATTTCTGGTAATTTTCCTATTGGAAGTATATCATATTATATATTGTTGGAAAGCTTATTTCGAGGGCTATTTGATTAACTTGCTTACAGGGAGAAATAATGTGTGTGTAAAGAGATATTTATGATTTTGTAAAGGGTTTCAAAAGTGAAGTTTGCTTTGTTCGTTTTCAAAGGGGATTAATTCTTTCATGAGGGGACATGGTGTATTTGATTGAGTAGGAGTAATAAGGTGTTATTTGGATATTATTGTTGTGTTATTAATCAAGATCTCTAACCCTTATTGAAATTTTAAAAAGAAAGTTTGTTGAGTGTGGCAGATTTAGTGAACAACTAATAAGGCATCAAAAAGGTATGAGCAGAATTCTCCATTGACTTTGTTTATGGTGGTTGATTTATGAAATATCATTGGAGAGAAAATGATTGATTGTGGTTTCCTTTTCGAAAGTGATTGGTTGAATGCTTCAAGGTTTTCTAGTTTGAGAGTTGTGATTAAACCTTTTTTTTATAAGTATTGTTGTTGAAGCCCATTGCTTGTACAAAAAAATTGAACTTGAGTTAGAGGAGAACATGAGTATCATTGTTATGTGAGAGTTATTGTTGGAAACATTTTGAGTTGATTGATTCATGCTTGAACTAGGGTTTGTGAGAAAAAGTTGTTCGTTAAGGTGATTGGTTGAGTTGAGTTGATTGATCTAGTCAAGTGATTGTGTGAAGTGGTTGTTCAAGTTCCATGAAACAAACTTCTATAGTCTAATTTAAGTTGAGTTTGAGTTGAGAAAGAAATTGAGTTTGTGAATATAAAATATCGAGTCTCTAACAATTCTATTTATGCTTCTATAATATTTAGTTGAGTTGAGATTGATTTGATTTGAGTTGATTTGAGATTGATTTGAGTTGAGATCATTGTGGATCATTGTTGTCATCCATTGAAGAGTGCATTGTCATTCATTGTTGAGTTCATCATTGAGCCTTGCCTTCATAGATTTGTGGATGAGATTTAAGTGCTACTTGATCATGTTTGATTGAGCCTTTGAGAAGGCTTTTGGGAGAAATTTTTGGAGAGATTTGAGGCAGCTTTTGTGCATGATTTATTGAGCCTTTGAGAAGGCTTTTTTTTACATATTTCTGTATAGATTTGAGGTAGCCTTTGTGCATGATTGATTGAGCCTTTTAGAAGGATTTTGGGACATATTTCTGGACAGATTTGAGGCAGATTTTGTGCATGATTTATTGAGACTTTGATAAGGCTTTTGGGATAGATTTCTAGACATATTTGAGGTAGATTTTGTGCATGATTGATTGAGCCTTTGAGAAGGATTTTGGGATAGATTTTTGGATATATTTGAGGCATCTTTTGTGCATGATTTATTGAGCCTTTGAGAAGGCTTTTGGGATAGATTTGTGGACATATTTGGGATAGATTTGAGCAAGTTCTTGGTGAGCTTGTTGGAGCAGATTTTGAGCAAGTTCTTGGTGAGCTTGCTAAGAATATTTGAGCAAGTTCTTGGTAAGATTTCTAGAGCAAATTTTGAGCAAGTTCTTGGTGATCTTGCTAGAGCAGATTTTGAGCAAGTTCTTGGTGAGCTTGCTAAGAAATTTTGAGCAAGTTCTTGGTGAGCTTGTTGGAGCAAATTTTGAGCAAGTTCTTGGTGAGCTTGCTAAGCATATTTGAGCAAGTTCTTGGTGAGATTGTTGGAGTAGATTTGAGCAAGTTCTTGGTGAGCTTGCTGGAGCATATTTTGAGCAAGTTCTTGGTGAGCTTGCTAAGAAGATTTGAGCAAGTTCTTGGTGATCTTGTTGGAGCAAATTTGAGCAAGTTCTTGGTGATGTTGTTGGAGCAGATTTTAAGTAGGTTCTTGGTGAGCTTGCTGGAGCAGATAAGTGGATTACCTACCTGAGCATATCAAGATTGCCTAGCTGAGCAGATCAGTGGATTGCCTCGCTGAGTAGATCAATGGATTGCCTAGTTGAGTAGACCAGTGGATTGCCCACCTGACTAGATCAGTGGATAGCCTCGATTTGAGTAGATCAAATTAATCATTTGTATTGGGATAAGGATCCCTATTTATTTATGAAATATTATAAGGATATTATCTTGTGGACTACCCCACATTGGGAGAACCATGTTAAATATTATGTCTCAATTGTGTGTGGTGATTTGTGCTTTTACTTACTATTGCTATCTATGTCATTAATGCACACTGCTATATTTGGTTATTGCAATTAAGGACACTAATTGATATTGGTTTGGAAAGAAAGTAAAAAGTGGGTGCTATACTGTTCACCCCCCCCTCTCAGTATAATCTTGTGTTCTTCACTAGAATGGAGCAAATAACTATACCCTTGCTCTAAAAAAATCATGTATTTGACTTAGAAGAGGATATCACTCTATTTTGGATGAGCAATTCACTCCTCCCTTTACATGATATTTTTGAGAGCGTGGATTTATACAGGGTTTTTGTGAAAAATAAGGTAGGAAAAATAAAAGGTTCTATTTAAAACCATGGATGGCAGATTTGAAATGGGTTTTTATTAAAACCCAAGTTGGATTTTAGTTTCATCGAAAAAGGTGCCCCGGTGATGGAGATATTTAATTTTAAATATTTAGTTTAAAATTTAAATTATTTAAAATTTTAATTTTAATTTTAAAATTAAAAATAAAAGTAATCCATCGACGTCTTCGAATATGAGGGAGAAAAATATATAAAAGGATTCCTAAGGTTTATTAATCCAAACTTGCACTCATGAATTAATGCAATTGTTGGAAAGCGAAAAGAGCTCATGCAAAAGAGGGTTAAGTTATAGAAGCAAAGAATAAATCGGACGACGTTTGAAACCCTAGTAACCTTGGGCAGTGTGGCGCATTGGCAATTGGATTTTGGCTAAGGCAAGTGGAAAAATGAATGTCAAGGTTTTGAATCACCTTGGCTGCATTAGAAGGCATTGGAAGAAATAGCGCATGAAGCATTTTTGGTTTACGTGAGATGGAGGAGTGTTTTGAAGAATGTGGTGCCTTTCCCTCCCAAACGAGCCTATAGCTCATGCAGAAGCTTGGCCACGGTTAAGGCACTGAGCAAGAAGGCATTGGGGGATCGAATCCCATCAAGGACAAAGGCAAGTTAATATTTTATTTTTCTAAAGTTGCCCTAGGAGAAATAAGGGTTGTGATGCACTTTAGGAAAAAGAGATATTTTTGGTGATTTTTGTTGAGCAAGAAGGATTGTCATTGTTGTCAACACAGGCAGTCAGATCCAAGGATGCAGTGGATAACATAATTGAAATGGGTTTTTCTTAAAACCCAAGTTGGCTCTTCGTTTTGTTGAAAAATATGCCCCGGTGTTGAAGATATTTAATTTTAAATATTTAGTTTAAATTTTTATTTTATTAAAAATTTAAATTAGAATATTAAATTAAATTAAAAAGGGCCGACGTGTTACTATTTCACGGCAATAAGCTACAGGAAAGTAACGAAGGTGGAGAAGAGTTTGAGGCCGACAAAGTTAAATCTGGGCCGACGGATTTTAGGGTTTGGCAGCTGACAAATTCTAGGGTTTCTCAGTCAATGTTCTTCTAGGGTTTGCCTCTAAAATTTCTTCTATAAAAGCAAGGGTTCTTCGAGTTTAAAAGGTGCAGCGTGATGTGATATATGTGTATGAAGTTCGGGTGCAGCAGTGTGAGTGGTGCGAAGAGAAGATAAGAACACGGTATGCAGAAGTCGTGTTCCGAGTGTGAAATGACAGTAGTGCTGGCTGTAGAAGTGATATTTCTGTAAATTTGTAGCAGAGAACACGGAGAGATATAGAGGAGTGGTTGAAAAAGTGTGAATAATTTTTCACAGCAGCAGTCGAATGCCTACAAGCAGCAGATCACAGAAAAATAGCAGATCGTGATAATTGAGGTGAAAGTTTACATTCTGCAATTTTTATTATTATCTTCAAGTTGTAGCTTGAAAAAGGGGTTGGTGCCTCTTTCCAGTTGGTGCTGGAAAAATTGGAGTTGGTGCTCCATTCTGTTGTAGCAGATAAAACTTAGGGGTTGGTGCCTCTTACCAGTTGGTGCTGGTGCATGATTATGTAAATTTGGAGCTTTACATTTGACTGGATTTGGATGGTAGTCCAAGCAGTCATTTTTGAGGAGTAGCCACATCGGTGAACCTCATTAAAATGCCGTGTTATGTGTGATGCTCTTAGTACTTTTATTATTTCTATTTTAATCTGTTGCTGTTTATTTAAAAGTCTAAATTACTTTTAAGTTTTTAAAGAACACACTGATTCACCCCCCCTCTCAGTGTCATTGTGATTATAACAATTGGTATCAGAGCAAGGTACCTGAAGAGGCTTAAACAGCTAAGGTGATCTTGGAATTTACACAATGGCTAGTGGTGAAGGATTCTCTTCGAACAAAGTGCCAATGTTTGATGGGACAAACTATGCATTCTGGAAAATTAGAATGCAGACTTATCTCAGTGCGTTGGGCTTTGACATCTGGGGTGCGGTAGTCAATGGTTACAAAGCTCCTGCCACCGCTCCAACAGACACTACAGGTAAAAAGGCATTTGAATATGATTCAAAAGCAAGAAATGCTATTATGTGTGGACTAATTGACAGTGAGCTAGTCAAAGTCATAAGTTGTGAATCAGCAAAAGAGATCTGGGATAAACTAGAGAAAATTCATGAAGGAGATGACAGGATCAAGGAGGCTAAACTTCAAGCACACCAAGCTCAATACGAATCTTTAAATATGGACAATGATGAGAACATAGATACTTTCATGCAAAGAGTCAATGGGATCACAAATTCAATCAGAGGTCTTGGCGAAGAATTAACCGATGCTGCTATTGTGAAAAAGGTATTGAGATCACTTCCTCCTAGATTTGATTCTAAAGTCTCTGCCATAGAAGAAGCCAAAGACTTAAATCATTTTAGTATGGATGAGATGCATGGGTCCTTGACTACTTTTGAAATGAGAATAGGAAAGTCTAATCCCACAGATAGAGAAGCAGCCTTCAAAGCTCAAAAAGGCAAAAGCACAAAACATGAATCTGAAGAAGAAAATGATTCAGATATAATGGAAGCAAATTTTGTAAGAAAGCTGAAGAAAGGAAAAGGAAAATACAAAGGAATGCTACCTCTTAAATGTTTCAGATGTGGAGGCATTGGACACTTTGCTACAAAATGTCCTTTCAATGACAAAAACAAAGGTGAAGAAACTCAACATCAAGAAATAGGAGAATGGAGGAAGAAATCAAATTTCAGAAAAGGTAAGTTTAATAAGAAAAGCTTTATCTCCCAAAATGTAGAATCTTCAGAGGATAGTTCCAGTGAAGACTCTGAAGAAGGAACAGGTGAGGCTCTTTTTATGGCGTTTGAAATAGACGAATCAGAGAACATAGAGGGGATGAACTCTGAAGTTGAAGAAGTTGAGGCTGAAGTTGATTTAGAGGGTGAGCTAGTGTCTGCTCTTACGGAATGGGAATCGAAGAAAAAGAAGAATGAAAAACTGACAAGGAAACTTAAGGATGCAAACGACATTATTGCCAGTTTAAAAACATAGACTGAAGAATACAAGAAAATGTCTGAAGATCTGGAAATACAGGTTTCTATGAAGATAGACCACTGCTGCAAATTGGAAGAAGAAAATGTGAGTCTCCGAATACAAATACAAGAGCTGGATCGAAAAATCAACTGTCATATAAAACGTGAAGAAAGCTCGATGAAACTGGACAAAATTCTGAGCGATCAAAGATCCACAGGCATCAAATTTGGTCTCGGCTTTACTAAAGGAGAATCATCAACTAAACCAAAAACAAGCAATGTTGAAAGTGAAAAGAACAAAGACAAGAAACAGGCTGTGGAAAGTAAAACGAATCAGGCAAAAGAAAGATATAATGCCAGACCTGAAATGACAGTTGACAATGATGGCTTTACTAAGGTCACACATCAAAAGAATAGAAGATCCAAGGCTCCAACAACAACCTGGCCAAGACCATCTTTCAGGTTTACTCATTATTTCTATGGTTTTTGTTTTAAATGTAATAATTATGGGCATAAAATTGCTGACTGCAAATACAATATAGGTCCAAGAAGTTTCACTAGTAGAAATGTGTTTGCTCCTTTAATGAATTATGCAGTAGAGTGCTTTAAGTGTCACAAATTTGGGAATATTTCCAAAAATTGCCATAGTATGTCTGTTTCATTTCAACCTCAGAAAAGAAAAACTCAACCATATAAGGCAAAACACAATAGTAGTTCTTCTAAAGGATATATGCAAAATTCTGAAAAGGGAAAATCTCAGCTAGAACCCAACAACATAGTTAAGACAGAATGGAAACAAAAGAAACAGCTCAGGAAAGAACAGGAATTCTTAATAGTGCAGACTACTTTTAGAGCTCAAAATAAATATGTACCATGGATTCTTGATAGTGGCTGCTCAAGTCATATGACAGGTGATAGAAAAAAAATTGAAAATCTTCAGAAATATGAGGGTGGTTCTGTGAAGTTCGGCAATAATGATGGAGCCAAAATAATAGGTAAAGGATCGGTCAAAATAAGTGAAGGGAAAATCAAGTCAGAAGAAGTTCTATATGTGGATGGTCTGAAACATAACTTGTTAAGTGTGAGTCAGATCTGTGACAAAGGACATGAAGGTGTTCAAGAAGCAGGGTTGTGAAGTCAGAAAAACAAAGAACGGGAAATTAATAGCAATCGGCTCAAGGACGTCTGGCAATCTGTACACACTATCAAAATTTTCAGAAGGTATGTGTTTCATGGGACAAGAAGAAGAGAACTGGTTGTGGCATAAGAGGCTTGGACACATAAGTTTTGATAATCTAGTAAGAGTTAGAGCTAAACAAGCAGTGAGAGATATTCCAATCATTAAAAAACCTACAAATAGTATGTGTGCTTCATGTCAGAAGGGTAAACAGACCAGAGTTTCGTTTAAAACAAAAGAACATCACACTAGCAGGCCTTTGGAACTTATTCACACAGACTTATGCGGACCCATGAGGACTCAAAGCATAAACGATGACAAGTACTTTATCTTGTGCATTGATGATTTTTCCGAATGACTTGGATATTCTTCTTAAAAGATAAATCGGAAGCCTTTGAAATGTTCGAACTTTTAGACAGCTGGTAGAGAATGAAACAAGGAAAAGGATTAAATGCTTGCGATCAGACAGAGGAGGAGAATTTATTTTGAATGAATTTTTAGAATACTATGAAAAATATGGCATCAGGAGACAATATTCAGCAGCCAGAACTCCTCAACAGAATGGTGTAGCAGAAAGGAAAAATAGAACAATTCAGGAAATGGCACGCACCATCTTTGGCGTAAAGAAAAATAGCGAGATAGATTCGGAAAGAAGCGATTCACACACAGATATACATTCAGAACAGGTATATGTTAAGAACTCATGAATGCAAAACTCTGTATGAGCTGTGGTTTGGTAGGAAAGCAACAGCAAAACATCTCAAAGTATTTGGCTGCAAGTGCTACATCAAAAAAATAGATGACAATCTTGGAAAGTTTGAAGATAGAGCAGATGAAGGTGTGTTTGTTGGTTATTCTCCACACAACAAAGCTTACAAATGCTACAACAAGAGACTCAAGAAAATTGTGGACAGTGCAGACGTTAAATTCGATGAAGGGAGGAAACAAATAGTTAATTTTCAAGAAAACTATCCAATCTACAAAGAAGTCATTGAAGGAGATGAAGTACATGACACAAAAAATACAGATACGACTGATGCAGATAACTTATCGGATGGCTCAGAGGTACAAGAAAATAGAAAATTTAGAATGGTCAATTGGCAGAAAAATCATCCTAGAAACCAAATAATTGGAGATCCCACAGCTGGCATTTAGACAAGAAAGAAAGTAATAAGTAATTACTCTCTTTTATCCAGAATTGAGCCCAAAAACATAGATGAAGCAAGCAAATATGACAACTGGATGAAGGCAATAAATGAAGAGTTAGATCAGATTGAAAAGAATAGAACTTGGGAGTTAGTACCTAAACCTGCAAACAAGAATGTAATCGGAACTAAATGGATATTTCGCAACAAGTTAAATGAAAACGGTCAGGTCATTAGAAATAAAGCAAGACTGGTTTGCAAAGGCTATGCACAGGTCGAAGGGATTGAATTTGAAGAGACTTTCACACCAGTAGCTAGATTAGAAGCTATTAGGATGTTTTTGGCACTAGCAGTTTACAAGAACTTCAAAGTTTATCAGATGGATGTTAAATCTACATTTTTAAATGGGAAACTTGAAGAAGAAGTCTATATTGAACAACCAGATGGCTTTCAAATCAGTGAAGATCCTAACCTTGTCTGCAGATTAAATAAGGCACTGTATGGATTAAAACAAGCACCATGGGCATGGTATGCTAGGCTAGATAATTATCTCTCTCAACAGGGATTCAAGAAAGGTTTAGTGGACAACAATATGTATGTGAAAACATAAGATGGGCATCTCATTGTTCTTGTTGTCTATGTGGATGACATCATATTTGGTAGCAAAAAAGATGAATCTTGTAAAGACCTAGCAAACAAGATGCAGAATGAATTTTAAATGTCAATGATTGGTGAACTGTCTTATTTTTTGGGACTACAGAGTTAATCAGAATGAGAAAGGTATATTCATTTCCCAAATCAAATATGTGAAAGAGATGTTAAAGAAGTTCACTATGGAGGATAGTAAGCCATCAAGTACTCCCATGATAACAGGTTGTAAGTTAAGTAAAGAAGACAAATCTCCACCTGTAGATCAAACCATGTATAGATCAATGATAGGAAGCTTACTATATTTAACTGCAACCAGACCTGATATTTTATAGGTAGTGTGCATGGTAGCCAGATTTTAGGCCAGTCCCAAAGAGACTCATGTAACAACAGTTAAAAGGATTTTTTGATATCTCAAAGGCACCATGGAGTATGGATTGTGGTATCCAAGAGGCAAAGATTTCACTCTTATATCATATTCAGATGCAGATTGGGCTGGATGTGTTGATGACAGGAAGAGTACCAGTGGAGGAGCATTCTATTTGGGGGACAGATTGGTTGCATGGCACAGTAAGAAGCAAGAGTCAGTGTCTTTATCTGCAGTCGAGGTAGAGTATATTACAGCAGCAACATGTTGCACACAAGTTTTGTGGATGAAACAGACCTTGAAAGATCTTGGTATTAATTTTAGTGAACCAATATCAGTAAAGTGTGACAACACCAGTGCAATCAACATTTCTAAGAATCCAGTAATGCACTCACGGACAAAGCATATTGCTATAAGGTATCATTTCTTGAAAGACAAAGTTGCAGAAGGAGAAGTCAGATTGGACTATGTCCCAACTACAAAATAGGTAGCAGACATTTTTACAAAACCTTTGCCCAAGGAAGTATTTGAGTATCTTCGAAGCAAATTAGGAGTAGTCACACTTCCTAAGAAGTGACTAGCTACAGGGATCACCTTCTCAGGGGGAGAACTTGAGTGTTTGAGGATGGACTCAAGGGGAGTCAAATTGTGCTTGAGAAGTGTGAGGATGGACTCAGGGGGAGTCAAATTGTGCCTGAGAAGATTGAGGATGGACACAAGGAGAGTCTGCAGCAACCCTTTGGTATTATTGACAAAGGGGGAGAAGAGTTACAAAAATGTATACAGGTGTTGCCAACAATTCCAAAGGGGGAGATTGTTGAGCAAGAAGGATTGTCATTGTTGTCAACACAGGCAGTCAGATCCAAGGATGCAGTGGATAACAGAATTGAAATGGGTTTTTCTTAAAACCCAAGTTGGCTCTTCGTTTTGTTGAAAAAGATGCCCGGTGTTGAAGATATTTAATTTTAAATATTTAGTTTAAATTTTTATTTTATTAAAAATTTAAATTAGAATATTAAATTAAATTAAAAAGGGCCGACGTGTTACTATTTCGCGACAATAAGCTACAGGAAGGTAACGAAGGTGGAGAAGAGTTTGAGGCCGACTAAGTTAAATCTGGGCTGACGGATTTTAGGGTTTGGCAGCTGACAAATTCTAGGGTTTCTCAGTCAACGTTCTTCTAGGGTTTGCCTCTAAAATTTCTTCTATAAAAGCAAGGGTTCTTCGAGTTTAAAAGGTGTAGCATGATGTGATATATGTGTATGAAGTTTGGGTGCAGCAGTGTGAGTGGTGCGAAGAGAAGATAAGAACGCGGTATGCAGAAGTCGTGTTCCGAGTGTGAAATGACAGTGTGCTGGCTGTAGAAGTGATATTTATGTGAAGTTGCAGCAGAGAACACGGAGAGATATAGAGGAGTGGTTGAAAAAGTGTGAATAATTTTTCACAGCAGCAGTCGAATGCCGACAAGTAGCATATCGCAGAAAAACAGCAGATCGTGATAATTGAGGTGAAAGTTTACATTCTGCAATTTTTATTATTATCTTCAAGTTGTAGCTTGAAAAAGGGGTTGGTGCCTCTTTCCAGTTGGTGCTGGAAAAATTGGAGTTGGTGCTCCATTCTTTGTAGCGAGATAAAACTTAGGGGTTGGTGCCTCTTACCAGTTGGTGCTGGTGCATGATTATGTAAAGTTGGAGCTTTGCATTTGACTGGATTTGGATGGTAGTCCAAGCAGTCCTTTTTGAGGAGTAGCCACATTGGTGAACCTCGTTAAAATGCCATGTTATGTGTGATGCTCTTAGTACTTTTATTATTTCTATTTTAATCTGCTGCTATTTATTTAAAAGTCTAAATTACTTTTAAGTTTTTAAAGAACACACTGATTCACCCCCCCTCTCAGTGTCATTATGATTATAACAATTTTCCTATTGGAAGTATATCATATTATATATTGTTGGAAAGCTTATTTTGAGGGCTATTTGATTAACTTGCTTACAGGGAGAAATAATGTGTGTGTAAAGAGATATTTATGATTTTGTAAAGGGTTTCAAAAGTGAAGGTTGCTTTGTTCGTTTTCAAAGGGGATTAATTCTTTCATGAGGGGACATGGTGTATTTGATTGAGTAGGAGTAATAAGGTGTTATTTGGATATTATTGTTGTGTTATTAATCAAGATCTCTAACCCTTATTGAAAGTTGAAAAAGAAAGTTTGTTGAGTGTGGCAGATTTAGTGAACAACTAATAAGGCATCAAAAAGGTATGAGCAATATTCTCCATTGAATTTGTTTATGGTGGTTGATTTATGAAATATCATTGGAGAGAAAAGTATTGATTGTGGTTTCCTTTTCAAAAGTGATTAGTTGAATGCTTCAAGGTTTTCTAGTTTGAGAGTTGTGATTAAACCTTATTTTATAAGCATTGTTGTTGAAGCCCATCGCTTGTACAAAGAAATTGAACTTGAGTTAGAGGAGAACATGAGTATCATTTTTATGTGAGAGTTATTGTTGAGTATTGTTGGAAACATTTTGAGTTGATTGATTCATGCTTGAACTAGGGTTTGTGAGAAAAAGTTGTTCGTTAAGGTGATTGGTTGAGTTGAGTTGATTGATCTAGTCAAGTGATTGTGTGAAGTGGTTGTTCAAGTTCCATGAAACAAACTTCTATATTCTGATTTAAGTTGAGTTTGAGTTGAGAAAGAAATTGAGTTTATGAATATAACATATTGAGTCTCTAACAATTCTCTTTATGCTTCTATAAGATTTAGCTGAGTTGAGATTGATTTGATTTGAGTTGAGTTGAGATTGATTTGAGTTGAGATCATTGTGGATCATTGTTGTCATCCATTGAAGATTGCATTGTCATTCATTGTTGAGTTCATCATTGAGCCTTGCCTTCATAGATTTGTGGATGAGATTTAAGTGCTACTTGATCATGCTTGATTGAGCCTTTGAGAAGGCTTTTGGGAGAAATTTTTGGAGAGATTTGAGGCAGCTTTTGTGCATGATTGATTGAGCCTTTGAAAAGGCTTTTTTGTACATATTTCTGGACAGATTTGAGGTAGCTTTTGTGCATGATTGATTGAGCCTTTTAGAAGTATTTTGGGACATATTTCTGGACAGATTTGAGGCAGCTTTTGTGCATGATTTATTGAGACTTTGATAAGGCTTTTGGGATAGATTTCTAGACATATTTGAGGCAGCTTTTATGCATGATTTATTGAGCCTTTGAGAAGGATTTTGGGATAGATTTTTGGATATATTTGAGGCATCTTTTGTGAATGATTTATTGAGCCTTTGAGAAGGCTTTTGGGATAGATTTGTGGACATATTTGGGATCGAATTGAGCAAGTTCTTGGTGAGCTTGTTGGAGCAGATTTTGAGCAAGTTCTTGGTGAGCTTGCTAAGAATATTTGAGCAAGTTCTTGGTGAGCTTTCTAGAGCAGATTTTGAGCAAGTTCTTGGTGAGCTTGCTAGAGCAGATTTTGAGCAAGTTCTTGGTGAGATTGCTAAGAAAATTTGAGCAAGTTCTTGGTGAGCTTGTTGGAGCAAATTTTGAGCAAGTTCTTGGTGAGCTTGCTAAGCATATTTGAGCAAGTTCTTGGTGAGATTGTTGGAGTAGATTTGAGCATGTTCTTGGTGAGCTTGCTGGAGAATATTTTGAGCAAGTTCTTGGTGAGATTGCTATGAATATTTGAGCAAGTTCTTGGTGAGATTGCTATGAATATTTGAGCAAGTTCTTGGTGATCTTGTTGAAGCAGATTTGAGCAAGTTCTTGGTGAGCTTGCTAGAGCATATTTTGAGTAGGTTCTTGGTGAGCTTATTGGAGAAGATAAGTGGATTACCTACCTGAGCAGATCAAGATTGCCTAGCTGAGCAAATTAGTGGATTGCCTAACTGAGCAGATAAGTGGATAGCCTAGCTGAGTAGATCAGTGGATTGCCCACCTGACTAGATCAATGGATAGCCTAGCTTTGATTAGATCAAATTAATCATTTGTATTGGGATAAGGATACCTATTTATTTATGAAATATTATAAGGATATTATCTTGTGGACTACCCCACATTGGGAGAACCATGTTAAATCTTATGTCTCAATTGTGTGTGGTGATTTGTGCTCTTGCTTACTATTGCTATCTATGTCATTAATGCACACTGCTATATTTGGTTATTGCAATTAAGGACACTAATTGATATTGGTTTGGAAAGAAAGTAAAAAGTGGGTGCTATACTGTTCACCCCCCTCTCTTAGTATAATCTTGTGTTCTTCACTAGAATGGAGCAAATAACTATACCCTTGCTCTAAAAAAAATCATGTATTTGACTTAGAAGAGGATATCACTCTATTTTGGATGAGCAATTCACTGCTCCCTTTACATGATATTTTGGAAAGCATGGATTTATATAGGGTTTTTGTGAAAAATAAGGTAGGAAAAATAAAAGGTTTTATTTAAAACCATAGATGGTAGATTTGAAATGGGTTTTTATTAAAACCCAAGTTGGATTTTAGTTTCATAGAAAAAGGTGCCCCAATGATGGAGATATTTAATTTTAAATATTTATTTTAAAATTTAAATTATTTAAAATTTAAATTTAAATTTTAAAATTAAAAATAAAAGTAATCCATTGACGTCTTCGAATATGAGGGAGAAAAATATATAAAAGGATTCCTAAGGTTTATTAATCCAAGCTTGAACTCATGAATTAATGCAATTGTTGGAAAACGAAAAGAGCTCGTGCAAAAGACAGTTAAGTTATGGAAGCAAAGAATAAATCAGACGACATTTGAAACCCTAGTAACCTTGGGTAGTGTGGTGCATTGGCAATTGGATTTTGGCTAAGGCAAGTGGCAAAATGAATGTCAAGGTTTTGAATCCCCTTGGCTGCATTAGAAGGAGTTGGAAGAAATAGTGCACGAAGCATTTTTGGTTTACGTGAGAGGGAGGAGTGTTTTGAAGAACGTGGTGCCTTTTCCTCCCAAACGAGCCTATAGCTCATGCAGAAGCTTGGCCGCGGTTAAGGCACTGAGCAAGAATGCATTGGGGGATCGAATCCCATCAAGGACAAAGGCAAGTTAATATTTTATTTTTCTAAAGTTGCCCTATGAGAAATCATGGTTGTGATGCACTTTAGGAAAAAGAGATATTTCTGGTAATTTTCCTATTGGAAGTATATCATATTATATATTGTTGGAAAGCTTATTTCGAGGGCTATTTGATTAACTTTCTTAGAGGGAGAAATAATGTGTGTGTAAAGATATATTTATGATTTTGTAAAGGTTTTCAAAATTGAATGTTGCTTTGTTCATTTTCAAAGGGGATTAATTCTTTCATGAGGGGACATGGTGTATTTTATTGAGTAGGAGTAATAAGGTGTTATTTGGATATTATTGTTGTGTTATTAATCAAGATCTCTAACCCTTATTGAAAGTTGAAAAAGAAAGTTTGTTGAGTGTGGCAGATTTAGTGAACAACTAATAAGGCATCAAAAAGGTATGAGTGATATTCTCCATTGAATTTGTTTATGGTGGTTGATTTATGAAATATCATTGGAGAGAAAAGGATTGATTGTGGTTTCCTTTTCGAAAGTGATTGGTTGAATGCTTCAAGGTTTTCTAGTTTGAGAGTTGTGATTAAACCTTATTTTATAAGCATTTTTGTTGAAGCCCATTGCTTGTACAAAGAAATTGAACTTGAGTTAGAGGAGAACATGAGTATCATTATTATGTGAGAGTTATTGTTGAGTATTGTTGGAAACATTTTGAGTTGATTGATTCATGCTTGAACTAGGGTTTGTGAGAAAAAGTTGTTCGTTAAGGTGATTGGTTGAGTTGAGTTGATTGATCTAGTCAAGTGATTGTGTGAAGTGGTTGTTCAAGTTCCATGAAACAAAATTCTATATTCTAGTTTAAGTTGAGTTTGAGTTGAGAAAGAAATTGAGTTTGTGAATATAACATATTGAGTCTCTAACAATTCTCTTTATGCTTCTATAAGATTTAGTTGAGTTGAGATTGATTTGATTTGAGTTGAGTTGAGATTGATTTGATTTGAGATCATTATGAATCATTGTTGTCATCCATTAAAGAGTGCATTGTCATTCATTGTTGAGTTCATCATTGAGCCTTGCATTCATATATTTGTGGATGAGGTTTAAGTGCTACTTGATCATGTTTGATTGAGCCTTTGAGAAGGCTTTTGGGAGAAATTTTTGGAGAGATTTGAGGCAGTTTTTGTGCATGATTTATTGAGCCTTTGAGAAGGCTTTTTTGTACATATTTATGGATAGATTTGAGGCAGCTTTTGTGCATGATTGATTGAGCCTTTGAGAAGGCTTTTGGGACATATTTCTAGACAGATTTGAGGCAGCTTTTGTGCATGATTTATTGAGCCTTTGAGAAGGCTTTTGGGATATATTTCTAGAAATATTTGAGGCAGCTTTTGTGCATGATTGATTGAGCCTTTGAGAAGGATTTTGGGATATATTTTTGGATATATTTGAGGCATATTTTGTGAATTATTTATTGAGCCTTTAAGAAGGCTTTTGGGATAGATTTGTGGACATATTTGGGATAGATTTGAGCAAGTTCTTGGTGAGCTTGTTGGAGCAGATTTTGAGCAAGTTCTTGGTGAGCTTGCTAAGAATATTTGAGCAAGTTCTTGGTGAGCTTTCTAGAGAAAATTTTGAGCAAGTTCTTGGTGAGCTTGCTAGAGCAGATTTTGAGCAAGTTCTTGGTGAGCTTGCTAAGAAAATTTGAGCAAGTTTGTGGTGAGCTTGTTGGAGCAAATTTTGAGCAAGTTCTTGGTGAGCTTGCTAAGCATATTTGAGCAAGTTCTTGGTGAGATTTTTGGAGTAGATTTGAGCATGTTCTTGGTGAGCTTGCTGGAGCATATTTTGAGCAAGTTCTTGGTGAGCTTGCTAAGAAGATTTGAGCAAGTTCTTGGTGATATTGTTGGAGCATATTTGAGCAAGTTCTTGGTGAGCTTGCTAGAGCAAATTTTGAGTAGGTTCTTTGTGAGCTTTTTGGAGCAGATATGTGGATTACCTACCTGAGCATATCAAGATTGCCTAGCTAAGAAGATCAATGGATTGCCTAGCTGAGCAGATTAGTGGATTGCCTAGCTATGTAGATCAATGGATTACCCACCTGACTAGATCAATGGATAGCCTAGCTTTGAGTAGATCAAATTAATCATTTATATTGGGATAAGGATCCCTATTTATTTATGAAATATTATAAGGATATTATCTTGTGGACTACCCCACATTGGGAGAACCATGTTAAATCTTATGTCTCAATTGTGTGTGGTGATTTGTGCTCTTGCTTACTATTGCTATCTATGTCATTAATGCACACTGCTATATTTGGTTATTGCAATTAAGGACACTAATTGATATTGGTTTGGAAATAAAGTAAAAAGTGGGTGCTATATTGTTCACCCCCCCTCTCAGTATAATCTTGTGTTCTTCACTAGAATGGAGCAAATAACTATACCCTTGCTCTAAAAAAAATCATGTATTTGACTTAGAAGAGGATATCACTCTATTTTGGATGAGCAATTCACTCCTCCCTTTACATGAATTTTTTTTTTTTTAATTTTGTGCTCTTTATATTTACCTGTGAGAAAGAGACAATAAGGAAGGGGATGTTTGAATATATTTTTCAATATTTTCACCCATTCAAGATAGTATCTTTATTTTGTTTTAAAGTAAGAGAAGAAACATGAAATTCAAAATTGATAGAGGATATATACAAGTTTGTACATATTTACAAAATTATGGTTTTCCTTTATTGGTTAAAGGTGTCTTAGCTACTATCCATTTACTAAAATGGTCAGTGGTCATACTTCTAAATTTTCTAACTCATATGCATTAAATCCTCTAATACTATTGATTTAATATGGCCTGCTCCATAAGGAATCAATTTGGTTATATTTTTCTAGTTTAGACTGGTATCATCTTATTTAATTATGATATCACCTTCCTCAAACTCAAAATATGTTGTCTTATTATCAAACCACCCTTTTAATTTTTCTTTATGGTATAAATATTTTTGGAAGACCTCATTACATTCTTCTTCTAAATATAATAATGCATTGATCCTCACTTGTTTTGGTTTGTTATCATTGTATTTCAATTCTAGTTGTTGTGATATTTGGAGCAAAGGGATCTTGAGATTGATTGGTAGCATTACTTATTTCTTATATGTAATATTTTTTGGAAACTATCAATGGAGGCCTTTGGATTCAAACTATCTTCCTAAAGTATCCTTTTCAATTTTATGTGTCAATCCCTTTGTGATTTATAAATCATCCTCTTTAATGTTTAGATCATATTCTCGTTTATGAATTTAGCCAAGCAATTTTCTTGGGGGTAATAATTTGAGGATGTTTTTCCATTATATAATATAATTGAAATAAATTTACCCCAACGAATGTCATATCATTGTTGGTAATCACTATTGAGCGAGTACTACATCTAGTAGTAATATCTTCTATTATTTTTTCTTGATTGGAAGTATTTATTGGGATAGCTTCTCTCCACCTAGTTAAAAATGAGTCATAGTTAGAATCCCTCCAAGACCTATGTTGGACAATAGGTTAATAATCTTAATGAAGTACAATCCCTATTTTTAGAACAATTCTATCATGAGTACTAGCTACAAAGGTATTTATGCTCTTGTTTAATGTACCATTAACATGAAATAAGTTTTATAATTATTTATTCATTTAAAATGAATTTAAGAAAATAGTTGGTTAGTAATAACCTACTCTCAAAACATTGTGGGTTGTTGTGTGGGTTGAATAATGACCACCTTCAATGTGATAATCCTATAAAAAGTCTTTTACTCTTCCCTCTTTGACACATCTCAAGTGAATGACATTATATCCTTTATAAACAAAATACCCTTAAGTAGAGTATAGTCTATAGCCTTGATGCAGGAGCATCCAGTAGCACCTGCAGCAGAGGCATCAGAAGGTAGGAGGGCCACTTCAAAAGAAATGGCTAAGGAAGAAAAATGTCACAATTTCACGACGTGTCGTGAAATCGTTATAAAAAAAGGCCAAGAGGGCAAGGACAAAAACCTATCGCGATATCGCGAAAGAAAAAGTGTCACAATATCGCGACATAATGAGGAGAGAGAAGGCACGGGCCAAAAATGTCACGATTTTGTGACATGTCACGAAATCGCGACCAGAAGCGAAGAATGGAGGCAACAGGCAAAAGATGTCATGATTTCATGACATGTCATGAAATCACGACCCAAACAAGAAGAAGGAGGCTACAGGCAAAGATGTCACGAAATCATGACATGTCACGATTTCGTGACCCAGAAGCAGGATGAAGAACAAAAGTAGAAGATGTCACAAAATCGTGACATGTCACAGTTTCACGACCCGCTGAAGAAGGAGAAGGCACAGAAGGGAAGATGTCACGAAATCATGACATGTCATAGTTTTGTGACGCACCAAGAAGGGAAGAAGCCAGAGGAGGAGAACATCGTGATTTCATGATAGGTCGTAGTTTCACGGCCAAAAGGCGAGAAAGGAACCAAGGAGGAAAGATGTCACGATTTCGTGACATGTCACATTTTTGTGACTAGAGGGCATGCAAAGGAGCCCAAAAGAAGATGTCACGATTTCGTGATAGGTCACAGTTTCATGGCTAGAAGGCGAAGAAGCAGCCAAGGAGGGAAGATGTCACGATTTTGCGACATTTCATATTTTCGTGACCAGAGGGACAGAGAAGAAGCCAAGGGCGAAAGATGTCATGATTTCGTGACATGTCACATTTTTGCGACCAGAAGACAAAAAGGAAGCCAAGGGAAGAAGATGTCATGATTTCATGACATGTCACATTTTCACGACCAGGAGGCACAGAGGGAGCCAATGGAGGAAAATGTCACAATTTCATGACATGTCGCATTTTCGCGACCCGAAGAAGCGAGAGGAAGCAGAGAGGAGAAGATGTCATGATTTCGTGACATGTCACATTTTTGCAACCCGAAGGAGAGAAAGGAGGTGAGGAAGAAAAATGTCACGATATCGCTACATGTCATGATATCATGATCGAAAGAGAAAAGGACGCACAGGAAGCAGAAATGTCGTGAAATCATGACATGTCGCATTTTCATGACCCGAAGAGGAAAGAGAAGGCGATGGAGCAGAAATGTCACGATATCATGACATGTCATGATATCACGACCAAAAGAGGAGAATGACACGTGGCTCATGACGCGAGAAGAGCAGGCGGATGCAGAGGCCGTTACAGAAGGGCATGTGGCAGCAAGATGCGGGTGACGACAGAGCATACCATCACTCCAAAAAAGGATGTTTCGATAGGTCGAGGTGCAGGCGGCTACAGAGCATTTTGCCACTTTGTGAAATGATGGCCAATGACATGTGGCATCAAGACGTAAGGAAGAAGATGAAGGTGGAGAGTCGTGCAGAAGGCAAAAATGACAAGAGTTGCATAGAAGGCGAAAATGACGAGTGATGGAATTGAAATGAAGAGTCATGCGAAGGAATCTGACAGTGAACAGAAGTTAGCTGGTAGTGACAGAGGCCGTGCAGAGTGGAGGCATGAAGCGGTTATGTGATCTACATTTTGTGTAATGATTACTTAGAGGGTCGGGACCTCTATAAAAACCTAGCAATGTAATAGGTTCGAGGTTGGGAAAATCAGAGAGTGCAGTATTAGAGAACTGCAGACAAAACTCATGAAGTTGAGTTGAGGAAGCCGAGGGTAGATAGTTGGCTTGAGAGAGATGATTTTCCTTCCAAGGGGTAGGCAGGATTAGGAAAATTGCATAGTGCATAGAAAACCAAGCCGAGCGCTGGTTGTGCAAAGCCTGCGGGCTATTCTATAAAAATTTATTTCTAGTTAATGAATGAATTTCTGGATTTGATAGAGTTTGATTTTTTTGTCCTGCATCAGTGGTATCAGAGCCAGTGATTCTGAGTGTGTAGTAGATTCACCGAATGTGAGGCAGTTGCACCAGAATATGTGGGAGGGTGCTGAGAGGAAAGTTTGGAATCCATGGAGTGTGACCACATGATTTTTCTATTCTGCGTAAGTGAAAAATGATGACAATGAAAGAGTTCAAGGTGTTGTAGAAGCAAGTGCAAGCCATGCAAGAGGAGCTGCTCATAAGAGATTTGTAGAGGCAAGTGAAGGCCCTACAAAAGGAGCTGCGTGAGGATAAACTAAAAAGAAGAGGCCAGGGAGAAGGAACTGGCAGAAGAAAATATGGAATGCTTCAGAAGTTGAAGTCGTTGAAGGCTGCATGCATGGAGGAGCGCAGCAGTGCCAAAATCTTCCTGGAAGAAGACAGAATTTTTTGGGCAAGAGAAGGAGTGTAAGCAGGCTACAAAAGAAGTATGCAGTAGTGGGAAAATCTATCTGGAAGAAGACAAAAGTAATGTGAACCAGGAGAAGAGGTTGGAGCAGTCTGCTGAGGCAGAGAAGGGTCTGGAAGTGCTACAGGAGTCAGTAACCAGACAGTGCAAAAGTGAAGATCACTTCTCCACCAACCCTGGGTGTCTAATGCAAGAGCATCCAGTAGCACCTGCAGCAGAGGCATCAGAAGGCAGGAGGGCCACTTCAGAAGAAATGGCTAAGGAAGAAAAATTTCATGATTTTACAACGTGTCATGAAATCATGATAGAAAAATGCCAAGAGGGTGAGGATGAAAACCTGTTGCGATATCGCGACAAAAAAAGTGTCACGATATCATGACACAATTAGGAGAGAGAAGGCATAGGCTAAAAATGTCACGATTTCGTGACATGTCACGAAATCGTGACCAAAAGTTGAGAATGGAGGTAGCAGGCGGAAGATGTCACAATTTTGTGACATGTCACGAAATCATGACCCAAACAAGAAGAAGGAGGCTGCAGGCAAAGATGTCATGAAATTGCAACATGTCACGATTTCGTGACCCAGAAGCAGGATGAAGAACGAAAGCAGAAGATGTCACGAAATCATGACATGTCACAGTTTCACGACCCGCTGAAGAAGGAGAAGGTGCAAAAGGGAAGATGTCATGAAATCGTGACATGTCACAGTTTTGCGACGCACCAAGAAGGGAAGAAGCCAGAGGTGAGAACATCGCGATTTCGTGACAGGTCACAGTTTCGTGGCCAGAAGGCGAGAAAGGAACCAAGGAGGAAAGATGTCACGATTTTGCGACATGTCACATTTTTGTGACCAAAGGGCAAGTGAAGGAGCTCGAGGAAGAAGATGTCACGATTTCACGACAGGTCACAGTTTCGTGGCCAGAAGGCGAAGAAGCAGCTAAGGAGGGAAGATGTCACAATTTTGTGACATGTCACATTTTCATGACTAGAGGGCCAGAGAAGAAGCCAAGGGCGAAAGATGTCGCGATTTCATGACATGTCGCATTTTCACGACCAAAAGGCAAAAAGGAAGCCAAGGGAAGAAGATGTCGCGATTTCGTGACATGTCGCATTTTTGTGACCAGGAGGTGCAGAGGGAGCCAGCGGAGGAAAAGGTCACAATTTCACGACCTGTCGCATTTTTGTGACTCGAAGAAGCGAGAGGAAGCAGAGAGGAGAAGATGTCACGATTTTGCGACATGTCACATTTTTGCAACCCGAAGGAGAGAAAGGAGGCGAGGAAGAAAAATATCACGATATCACGACCAAAAGAGGAGAATGACATGTGGCTCATGACACGAGAAGAGCAGGTGAATGTAGAGGCTAATACAGAAGGGCACGTGGCAGCAAGATGCGGGCGGTGACAGAGCACGCCATCACTTCGAAAAAGGATGTTTCGATAGGTCGAGGTGCAGGCGGCTATAGAGCATTCTGCCACTTCATGAAATGATGGCCAATGACACGTGGCATCAAGACGTAAGGAAGAATATGAAGGTGGAGAGTCGTGCAGAAGGCAAAAATGACAAGAGTCACGCAGAAGGCAAAAACGACGAGTGATGGAATTGAAACGAAGAGTCATGCGAAGGAATCTGACAGTGAACAGAAGTTAGCTGGCAGTGACAGAGGCCGTGCAGAGTGGAGGCATGAAGCGGTTATGTGATCCGCATTTTGTGTAATGATTACTCAGAGGGTCGGGACCTCTATAAAAACCCAATAATGTAATAGGTTCAGGGTTGGGAAAATCAGAGAGTGCAGTATTAGAGAACTACAGATGAAACTCATGAAGTCGAGTTGAGGAAGCCAAGGGCAGATAGCCGGCTTGAGAGAGATGATTTTACTTCCAAGGGGTAGGCAGGATTAGGAAAATTGCATAGTGCATAGAAAACCAAGCTGAGCGTTGGTTGTGCAAAGCCTACGAGCTATTCTGTAAAAATTTATTTCCAGTTAATGAATGAATTTTTGGATTTGATAGAGTTCGATTTTTATGTCCTACATCAAGCCTTTTGTCTTAAGCATTTTCTTTGTTTAGATGCCATGTTTCCTAAAATGCTACATGTCTCAGTATATTTTCTAATGTCATGCGCCCATCCCATTTTTACTTTAACATCTATTTATCTTTCTCAATTTCCTCTATAAAATGCCACTTGTTCACCAGTATGTGTTCTTACTATTTACACAATGTTCTTTCACTTGTATGGTTTATATGCTTAATATCTATATCAAAATCTAGGATTTTATTTATCCATCTAGACCTTTTATCCCCTAGATCACCATGCAATGTTGTAGACTTGATATTTGGATACACTACAAAAATTATAGTATTACTTTTAGAGAGGTAGTATTTGAATATCCTTAGGGCCTTCATGATGAAAAACACCCATTCCTTAATAAATATATCTCTCTCTCCATAGTTGTACAACATCTAGCTCATAGAAGATATATGTTCTTCATTTTATGCTTCTTCTATATTAGAGCTAATACTCTATTGGTATTGGTACCAAACACATATAGAATTAATTATTGGGCAAAATCGATATTGATTAATATTGGATCCGTAATGGTGGCATTATTTATACCCTAGAAATCTTGCTTGCCTTCATCAATCCATCAAATTTAGCTTCTTGAGCATTTTTATGATTAGCCTCACTAGTTCTACAAAGTTAGTAATCAACTTAGCTACAAGTTGTATCTAACCTAGAAAATACCTACTTTTCTTTGCTAATAAATATAGAAGTAGCTCCTAAATAGACCTGATATGGCCAGGATTGATTGTAAGTCCTTTAGAAACAAATTCCATACAATTTTCCTCTTAAGTGAAAAAAATTAACTTCTTTGGATTCAAAGATATTCTATATTCTCAACATTGTTCAAATATAACTTCTAATTATTCTATGTTTGATTATATCCTTAGAGAACATAATCAAATCATCCAAATAGATTAATATGATATCATCAAAAAATCCTAAGAATGTTATGTCCATTTTTCTTTGGAAAGTGATCCCTATGTTTGGCAACTTAAATGGCATCCTATGATAGGTGAAGGTTCTCCACTTGGTTGTAAGGTAGTCTTGCTCTAGTTTTCATTGTTTATATAAATTTGATATTCTAAATTCCCACCAAATAGTGACATCATTTGTGACCCTATAACTTTGTATAGTATTTTCTTGATGGATGGTAATCGGTAATGTTCCTTGAGAGAATCCCTATGTAAATTTCAAAAATCAATGCATAAATGGATGTCGTTTTTCTTATTTCACATAGGGACCAAGTTAATGACTTGTGTAAAATGTTTGATTTGAAAAATAAATTATGTTTATAGTAATTTAAGCAATTATTTCTTCATGATTGCTTTGATTTGTGGACTTATTGACCTTTATTTATATAAAAAAGACCTAGACCTGAGCTCAAGATTAATCATGTGTTCAATTATACTCTTGTAATATAATTTGAAATCCTCATATCCTAAGTGATAAAATTATTGTACTTAGTACATAGTTCTTTTAACATGCTTGTTTCTTCTATGAAATTTAACAACAACAAACTCTTATTGTTGGTAATAACAACTAGTTTGTAGGAAGAGAGATTTTCTTTTATATTTTATTTTTTGACACTATTATTTAAATTATGTAGGCTCTTTAGAGTGGTTGAGCCCCACTATAATTGAATTTTGTTCCTCCACATGTTAAAATTATCAGATCAAAAAATCAATTATATATTCATTATCATTAGACACCTACTAGTAATCCAAGTTATCTAGAATTGTTGGTCTAAAAACTACCTCCAATTATTGGATTTTATTACAAATGTCTATAGTTAGGTCAAATATTATAGCCATGGAATCTAACTCATTAGCCCTTATTTTATGATTTCTCAACATTGTCATGATTTCATATATTTAAAACTTTTAAGTAAGTCCCACTCCTAATGTTTGTATACCTTCAATTATTTATTTTTGGTAGCACATCTTCAATTTTGAATTACCAAAAAAAAATAGTTTCTTGGAATCAAGCTTCTTTGATTTATTTAACTCAACAAATAATACCTCATGTTCAACTATGTTATTAATGAAATTGAAAAGTAACCTACATGCATGATTAATTTTTTTGCCTTGTAGGTTATAAACTATATCTATGGACCTATGTTGTTCCTATTTGCGATAACTTAATATTTCAATTATTTCCATTATACAATGATAGGTATTTAAATACAATAGATTCCCAAATATGGCATAACAAACTACTAACTAAACTTGCAACTACCCTTGTCCTATAGTGCATGCATAGACCTTGTGATGGGTGGTTATACCACATGTCCCTTCACATGGGCTATGATGCAATAACTCCTAACATGGTCCCCCTTATTGCACCATACTCATAGCTCTATCTCTATATTATGGCCAAAAAATATTTCTAGGGTGATGCTAGAATCTATAGATTTGAGAGAGAAATTGCCCCTCAATATAGACTTTACTTAGGAGTGTCAAGTTCCACCAATCATGCACTCTAAAATACACTTATTAAAATAACTAATATTTATAAATTTAATGCATGAAATATGTGCCTCCTCCAATGTCTTCATGTTAATAATGTGCTACCATGCATTTTGTGTTGATCATTGATTTGATTGGTCACCAATTTTGTCTTGCATATAATGGGAAGAAATTTGTGTATGACTTATTTTGCTTTTTTACCTTATATTTGTCATGATCAAGTCTTGGATTTTTTACAAGTTCTCCTTTTATCATAATTTATTTGATGTGATAAATAGGATGCATATTGTGAATACAATCTTTAGAAATTATGTGCACTTGTCTTATTCCCTTAAATGACCTCATAGCTACTATATTTTTTCCTTGAACAAGAATGTAGCAACCATATTCATTCTAATAAGTATTGATATTATTGATCTTAGAGGTATCCCATTGTGGGTGAAATTGTGTACCTCTTCACCCACTTTCCTTTTGGGGTAAGGACATATTAGAGCTTACTAATTTTGAGGTATTAATGGCTACAGTAGGTTTCAATGAATATACGGGGAAATGGGTAGAGTCTTTCTTGAAAGTAAAATTCCAAAACCCTGTCTTGCTTGGATGGGTTATTGGGATCCACAAACCCCTGGGTGGAAATATTGTATTAGGACAAGTAGGTCACAAGTCCCAATTTCCCGTCTACAAAGCTGGATGGAACTTTGGGAAGATAATGTTAAAGGTCCGAGACCCGATATTTCATCCATATAAAAATATGATAGAAAAAAACTAGGAGGTTGGTGCACAAAGAGTATACCTGAAAGTTCATCCAAACCTAAGATCATCACATGATAGAGTGAAAGCTTCAAGGATCCTCAGTAATGATAATTAATGATCGTAATTGCCTAATGCATATTTTTGATGGGCACAAAGAAGGATTTTAAAGAGCACAACTCCAGAGGTAATTAATCTCTAACCCATATGCAACATGAAGGGACATAGTAGGTTATAATTTAATAAGTTAGAATTATCAAGGGCATAGATTTATGTAGAAGCATCCAAATCCTTCCAGATGATCGTATTCCTCCCTGAAGTAGAAGGTCAGTAGATCTTCTAGCTATTCTAGTTTTATCTTTCCTGTTGAACACCATTAATGTTTAATTTTGAACTCAATATAAAATTTTCTATAAATAGAAGAATGCTTGGCATTCCAAAGGATGGCTTTGTGGCCTTTACAATTCATATGTAATCCTCTGTTGCTTGTAAATAATAGTAACTCACTGTTTGATCTCTCAATCTATCTTTCATTATCTTTTTTCCTTTGTGTGAATGTTTATTTCTATGATGGTTGTCTGAGTTGATCCGCTTAATTTTTCTATCTGGATTTCATGGGTTTGACTAGGTGGTTCTAGAATTTGCATTCACCATTGGGCATTAGGGTTTATTTTTTCTAAATCCAATCAGGTGGGAGCACTCTAATTTTACTACCTAGATTTCATGCACCCTTCGACTAGTTTTGGAATTCACTCCTACACATTGAGCCAAAGGAGAAGTGGTAGATGGTACAAGCTTATCTATTAAGTGGTTTGCTATTATTTGTGCCAACGATGTTGGATAAGTGTGTCTTAATATGATCACATTTCGTCCTTCTCAATTTCATCTATGGCATTATTTATTTTCTTTCGTGTTACCTTTTCCCCATTTTTCCTTTGTAGCGTAAGTAGTTGGGACCTTAGGAGTTGACCTTATCTTAATATCAACCAAATCTACCCCTCTATGGTAGGATAACCATTCAATGTTGGTTGGAAACCTCTGGACATGCCTCTCACTCATCTTGTGCTAGTTTTTGCATAAATAATTTTTGATGACTCTACTAGGGAACTCTTTGAGTTATAGTGTTTGAGGAAACTAGAGTATGGTGATTCTTTGGTTTACACAAATATTGGAAAATCACATGGTGACTTTGAATGTATGACATCTCTACATCATGAGATTAGTTACCTTTAATGCTGAGATTTTTCATCTCTCAAAAGATCCAAGGTTTGATGAGTAGCCCTGATATTGCAAGTAAAGATAGTATATTCATCTAGTGACTTCGACTTCGATGCATAAACTAGGACCTCTGAAGGCTAATGCTTTAATGGCTTATCTGATCTACTAATAGTGGAACAATCCTAGTTTGTTAGACCTCCAACACAAGTGTGAGATTCTCAAATATGCCCTAGAAGCCCTGACCAAATACAATGGAACCTTGGGGACTACTCGAGAGCACCTTAAGGATGTTGCTACAATAGTGCCCCTCCATAATATAGTGCATGAAGACATTATTATTACGCTCTTGGTCTTGTATTTCGAAGGGAGGGTGTTATGGTGGTATCAAACCTTGGAGAAAAAACCATTCGCTCTTGGACGTATTTGGTAGGAGCTCTTATTGATGCATTTGATGGCTCAATCAACCCCTTCCATATTCTAATGCACCTCTCATTCATAAATAGTGTACATTTTGAATCCATCATGGATTTCAACATTTGATTCAAAAGGAGCTGGGAGAGGATTCCCTCTGAGTATCAATCATGCTCTACCCAGGATTACCTATATTACATTTGAACTTTCAGTTCAAATATAGACCTTGTCCTATGCAAGTTAGAGGAAAATATATTTCCTCAAGTATTTCAAGGGGCCATACAGGTAGAGCGACTCCTATTGCGGCAAGAGTTAAAAAATACTCAAAATAATTTTGTTGGCCAGGAAGAAAACCATAAAGATTTACAGATCACAAAGGAGCTAGCTAGCAACCTCCTCCAACACATGCATGTAGATATGTCAAAGATACATATAAGGATCCTATATTAGAAGGATCCCAAGGATAGGTGACACTCAAGCCTATCGATAGGTAATCCAGTACCTAAAAAGGGCTCCCATGTGGCAATATCCATTGCCACAATACTCATCAATTACATAGGTACTGGTAGAAATGATAACTTGCCAAGTTGTATCGTCTATAAATTTTGGTGAATCTAAGAAAAATACCAGTTGGACCATGAAAAACACCTAAAGTACAATGTAATTTGGTCAAACCATTATATATTTATTAGATGAGTTACCAAGGTAATTTGATTGGTGGTGGTGTGCCATCCATGTCACAATTTTATGTATATACGCCTGTAGGTAAATAAAAGTATGACAGGGTGGTAGGATTTGCATAAAAGAAATTTTTCTAGTAGGCATTTGAGTACTTTATTTTTTTCCTGCCTTCTCCCTTTATTTCTTTGTTTGGGGATTTTATATCTGACTCTACAACCCAATGTATAAGGACAAAACAACATGGGTTAGAATATCACAAGTGGCCAGTACATCTAGAAAAGGTGCTTACTCCAATGCACCTTCTTCTATATATGCAAATGATATAAAGAAGGTGGATGCAAAAAAATAGCTAAAGGACCGCATGGCATACTCATGGTGGAATAGGTCTCTATCAAAACCTGCATGGTGGAAAGTCAATTCAAAAATAGACTTAATGGCCAAATCAATTTCTAACCTTGAGAATCATAATATTTGGTAACCTATCTATTCTTGAATCAGCTTTGGACTATAGTGCAGTATGTTTACAAGTGTATAATTATTGGGTATATCTGGTAAACCAAGGGAGTTAGTTTGTCATTCTATGGAAGTATCCCATAGATCTGGTAGTTTTTCTTCTCTTTGTCAAAAATTTTCCAAAGTATTATGTCACCTCTTGTTCTCCTTTCCCACCTCATTCTCTTTTTTTTGCTGCTATTGTTCTAATTATTACCTAATGTTATGGCCATCTCATAACTGCCCCTTCTCTTCCCCTTTTCCTTCTAGTATTTCCTCATCCTCATTCCTTAAAATCTCCCTCACTTTTACCTTGTTTTTCCTTGGGTGATTTTCTTCTTTCTTCCCTTTCCGCTATGTTCTAATCCACTGTTCTCTATGTAGTCCTCTCCATTACCCACCTTCCCCTATTATCTTCTATTGTGCCTTCTTTGTCATTCCTTTCTTTTTGTTCTCATAAGAAAGTGTTTTTTTGTAATCAAAGTCCTATTGGGTTCTTTTCTTTTCATGATATGAAAACCCCCTATAAGTCATAAAGAATATGGGTGAAATTTTGTACCGCTTCACCCATTTTCCTTTTGGAGTAAGGACATATTAGAGCCTACCAATTTTGAGGTGTTAATGGTTGTGAAAGTTTTCAATGAACAGATGGGGAAATGGATAGAGGCTTGCTTGGAAGAAAAATACCAAAAACATGCCCTACTTGGATGGAGGATTGGGATTTGCAAACCCTTGGGTGGAAAGATCGAATTTGGACAAGTAGATCACAAGTCCCAAGTTCCCATTTACAAATTTGGATGAAACTTTGGGAATACAGTGTTAAAGGTTCGAGACCCAATATTCCATCCATATCATAATATGATGGGTGGAAAACTAGGATGTTGATGCACAAGGAGTATGCATGAAAGTCCATCCAAAGCTAAGATCATCAAATGATAGAGTGAAAGCTTCAAGTATCCCTAGGAGTGAGCATTAATTATCTAAGCTACCTAATGCATATTGTTGATGGGCATGAAGGAAAAGGATTTGAAAGAGAACATCTCTAGAGGTAATTAATATTTGACTCGTCTGCAACACGAAGGGACAGAGTAGGTTAGAATTTAAGAAGCTATTAGAATTATCAAGGGCTCAAATTTATGCAGAAGCATCCAAATCCTTTTGGATGATCACCTTCCATCCTAAAGCAAAGTGTCAATAGATATTCCAACCGTTCCAGTTTGATATTTCTCACCGAAATCCATTAATGTTTAATTTTGAACTCAATGTAAAATTTTCTATAAATAGCAGGATGCTTGGAATTCCAAATGGTGGCTCTATGGCCTTTACAATTCATATGTAATCCTCTATTGCTTGTAAATAATAGTAACTCACTATTTGACCTCTCAATTTGTATTTCATTATCTTTCTACCTTTGTGTGAATGTTTATTTTTATGATGGTCGTCTAAGTCGATTTGCTTAATTATACTATCTGGATTTTATGGGTTTGACTATGTGGTTTTGGAATTCATGTTCACCACTAGGCATCGGGTTTTATTTCTTCTAAAGCCAATCAGGTGGGAGCGATCTAATTTTGCTACTTGTATTTCATGCACCCTCCCACTGGTTCTAGAATTCATCCCTTCTTCTTTATAGGGTGGGATGATATGTTAGGTGGTTTGTTATTATTTGTATTGGAAATATTAGATAAGTGTGTCTTGATGTGACCGTATTCCATCCTTATCAATTCTAGCTATGGCCTTAGTTTTTTCCTTTCTTGTTCCCTTTTCCCCCTTTTTCCCTTTGTGGTGTAAGTAGCTAGGACCTCAAGAGCCAACCTTCTTTGGAGATCAATCGACTCTACCCCTCTAGGGCAGGATGATCATTCAATGCTGGTCAAAAACCTCCATGTGTACCTCCTACTTGTTTGGTGCTATTTTTCATACCAACACCCATATCTTCATATTTGTATTTGTATCTTGGTAGTCTTCCCTCATGTTGGTTCTCTAGTAGCTTGGAATGATCATTATTTCCTGTATAAAAAAGTGGATTATTTAGATGGATCTAATTTACTTGACTTGACATTTATTTGGTTGCTTTGGATTCATACCAAATATTATTGTGTTGTCTCAACTATTTTTGTGTAACAAACACATGATCTTCTTCTTCATTCTTCTTATTCTCTATCTTGGTTCTCTTTGACTACATTATTTTGATGTGTATTTTTCCAAATTTAATATCTTTTATCTAATGATGACTTATCTTGTTGTTGGTTCATCTCATGTGAATGAGACCCATTTTTAAATGGATTATGCCATCATTCCTTCACTGTGTAGCCACTTCTACCACAAAGCTCACACAACCTTTGTGTGTGAAAATATTTCTTTGTTGTTGTTGCTATTCTAGACAAATATTTGTTTGTTGTTGATATCCTTGAGAATTATTTATATGTTGAAATCATTATTAAGGTCTTATACCTCTTCTAAATGGATGCTTATATTTTTTATTTGTGAGAAGTACTTGTTCTTTTTCGCGCGATATATGTGAGGCCTATACTTTTTGAGTTAGGTTCACCAAATTTTAAATCTTGGTGTTTACTCAATGATATTTAAAAAAGGCACATAAATATTATGTTTTTAAGGGAGAGATCTTAAAATAATTAGAACTAATATTTTGTTAGATACCTTTTCCCAATGCTTACAGTGAAGCTCATTGTTCAATAATTATGCTCATGAAAGATTCAATTTTTAATCCTCTTTATCTTTAGAAATGGAGCTAGCTCTAGAGAAATAGAATTCAATTTTAATTTTTTTCTCTAAATACTATCTACAACTTCTCCCATGCATATTTGGATGTGGTTGAATCTCGAATGTATGCTTGTACTTCATTTGCTACACCAAATATGATGATCAATATTACCTTTTTATTTGTCTTTTTGAACTTTATCTTATGTTTACCTTCTATAATAGGTTGGGCAATGATTCCATCTACAAATTGTCATACTTCTTCAAGCTTGAGCTATGTTCTAAGTTTGGTATTCCAAGCAACATAATAATTTCTCCTTAATATTTGGGAATTAGGTAATAGAAAATTTCATGCTCCACTACCCATAGTAAATCCTCACAAAATTTTAATATTTTTCTTTCACTGAATCAGCCTCAAAAAGTGCTTTTTGACGAGTATATATAAGCTTATACTCATTTTAACTCATGCCTTAATTTATGAGAAAATTAATGACTTGTTGCACAAAATTATAAGTGAGATTCCTTTCTCTACTTAAAATATTTAGAGAATATTATTTAAAATATTATATGCATCCTTCTTTTTTGCACCCAATCCAAATCTTAATGTTAAATAGCTCCTAGTTATTTTCTTCTAAATTGTAAAAGATTCACCCAATACCTACCTTTATCAATTTCAATAATGAATGTAGCTATAACAGTTTATACCACCCAATAATATTCCTTTCCTAATACTTCTAATAACTTGAAAATACCTAATACTATTAAATTGCAAAAGCTACACCCAATACCTACCTTACCCAATTCCTATAATGTAATATTGGCAAATTTTAGAGCTATGGAAATAGACAAAGAGTCAAATTTCAAAGATGATACCATATTAACTAATTATTAAGGGGTTCAAACCAAGGGAAAAAATATTTTTGAAGAGTAGTTAGCTAATAAGTTGATCGACACTAGAAAAGGTACAATAATTCTTAGAAGAGGGATGCTTTCTTTAGACTTGAAATATAAAGGACCCATTATGGTGCAATATGAAAAATAATAGAAGAACAAAAATATAAAGAATAAAGTAATGAATGCACCTCAAAAATGTAGTCAATGGGTATCAAATGGTAAAGAGTGAAGGGTAGATAAAGGAAAGAGACTAGTAACAAGCAATGGGGGTAGAGAAGAAACTAGTAAATCCACTAAAGAGGAAGGTAACAAAATGAGGGACCCACTTCAAAAGGAGGTTGAAAGGTGGCTAAAATATCCCTCTCTTACAAGTAATGGATGAAAAACAACCTCTAGGAAACCCCCAAATTTCACCATAATAAAGGAGGGTTCCTTTTATAAATACAATATCATAGAGAAAATGAAAAGTACACCAACCAAGGTTGGCATGCTAGAAGTATTATCCTTGTCTGGACATTGAGACTTGATCTAGGAAGCTCAAAAGAATAAAAATGTATGTATGAAAAAGATAAAAAAATTAGAATCCATTATAGTTCACATAGTAGAGGAATCAAATTTGATAAAATATCAATTATAAGACATCCAAGTTAGCACATTTAATGTATATAATGTGCCAAAACCAAAAAATTTAAAGTCTTCCCCATTCTATATGATGTTCAAGATCAAAAATTATATTATCAAAAATTGCATAGTGGATTTTAGTACAACTACCATGGTTATACCCAAAGTTATTTAGGAATAAATGGGTCTCCCTTACACTAAGATGGATAGGCACCCAATCCAAATGGATGGAACAAGAGTCAATGCAATAAGGGCTCTTAAAGATCTGATCATGACATCAGCCAAATATCTAGAGTTTTTAGTAGTACAAAAAGTGATAGTCATGGATTTACCCCTTCGACATGCTATTACCTAGAGAATGATACATATGTTGTTAGGGGATGGTTATCTAGAAATAGACTATACTCATATGAAGGTTACAAAATATGGGAAAATAATTAGTATTAATAACAAACCACCTTTGTACACCCAAAATTTTCATACCCCTTTCCTTTAGGCTAATGGATTTGTGCCTAAAATGGGGAGGGAAAATGATGTATCTACACCTTAGACGAGAAGCACTTGAGTTGTGCTCTCCTTGGTGTTTATCGATGAATTAGGTGGGGGTTCACTAGGAAACAGTTTTGTGGAAGTTTCCATGCCTAGGTAAGGTGGGTATTTTGGTTATTTATTTGAATGTATACACCTACAATTTGGTAAAATGCAACTATTGCCTAGCTATATGCAATTCAGATTTCTATGAAAATAAAGTATACAAATTCTAGCTAAAAATATTTATAAATCTAAACTATGATGCAATGATTTTGTAGATGTTGAAAGCAAAGGATGAGATTTATGCTAGCATGTTGTTTTTATTTTCTTTGCATTTTGTGTTTTGTGTTTTATGTTTTTCAACTTAATGTACTAGATGTAGAATGATGTAACTAAATTCCTTTTTTTTTTTTTTCTTTGGAGCTTCTTTTTTTAACAAATGCAATTGACGTAAAAATTGATATAGCTAAGTTTGTGTTTCTTGTCTTTTTGTTTTTCAAACTAGTATGATTGATGTAAAGATAATGTAACTAAATCTATGTTTTTGATATTTTCTTTTGAGTTTTTCAACTAATGCAATTGATGTAAAATAATACAACTAAGTTTATATTTTGATATTTTATTTTTCTTTATTTTGTTTTATGCAAATGCTTCCTAAAATAGAAGAATATGAAATTAAAGTACAAAAAACTAAGAAAAATTAGGTTTAGATCCTTACTTGGTCCAGATGTGTACTGTTAGACACATTTTGGATATGTCAGAGTGAATTTGGATCGGTCTAAATCTATCAAGATGAATTCAGTTTTGTTCGAATCTATACAAAACCTACAATCTCGTAACATAACACTAAAATTCATGATTAGAGGTGGAGGATCTACATAGGTCACAACAAAATGTGATCTGTGACTATCAAATCCCCTCATTTATTTCATTAACCATAAATAAAGTAGTGGATCTATAGATCTAATGCAAGACATGAATTTTATGAAAGAAAAGCAGTAATAGCAATGGATACCGCAAAGTAATAAATTTTTGAAAAGACTAAAATGTAAGTATGAATCAATATTGATAAACCTGAGGTCATGATTTTACCCCAAGCATGAGTATGCACAATTTTGGGTGTCTTAAAAAATTTGGATGGCTTCAAATTCATTCAAACCTGCAATGGCTAGATCTGGAAATCTACAATGGTCAAATTCAAGAATATGCAGAACAATTTTGGGTTTCATCAACAAATTTGGATGGCTTCAAATTCATCAAAACCTACAAAATTATGAAATTACACTAATAATAAATCAAAATCTAAAACAATAATAATAATTATCATCTCTGGTGATCACTTGAATATTGATCAGATGTCGATATCTCTTCTAAAACCTACAACAAAAGCATAAGAAATTCTCCTTTCCTCTTGAATTTTCCTATAAAATCATCATTATGTCTACCTAGGGGGAGTCTGTGGTATTTAACATTCAAGGTAGATCAAGAAAATAGGGGATAGGGAGAAGATAGATCAGGCTATTTAGGATAAATTTAGAAATTTCCTAATCTAGGTAAATTTGGATGCATCTAAATTCACCAAAAATATGGGTTTACCTAGATTAGGTGTGAAATCCAAATAGTGCACCTAATTTAGGTGCATGTTTGATTTGGCTAAATTCGGACTAGTTTGAATTTGAAAAGACTGCTCGAATTTTGTGATGCTAGGCTATGCACATTATGTCTATCATGCCGAGGATGTTTCCAATGCAAAACCTATAAACCCAGCAAATGACATCCACCTGATCCCTACACCTCATCATCTTGAGGAGGGATCCCATATGTCAGTAGAGGAAACCTTCAAAGTGGATATCAGTAATGATCCCACAAATCCAAGGAAGGTTAAATTTGGAGAAATTTTGACTTCTGATGAGCATGCCAACCGCATCCCTCTACTAAGAGAGAAACCTGCTCTCTTTGCTTGGACTTATAAGGATATGTCAGGTCTAGATCCAAAATTGGTTACTCATAAACTTTCGCTAGATCTATCAAAGAAGCCATTCAAGTAGAAACTCAGGAAGATGCATCCAACAGTAGCCTTAATGGTTAAGGATGCATTGTAAAAGTTTTTGGACATAGATTTTTCATCTCCATCGACTATTCAAAATGGGTATCAAACATGGTGTTTGTAGGAAAACCTGATGGAAGGATCCGTATCTCTACAGATTTTAGAACTAAACAAGGAAACACCAAAGGATTCATTTTCATTGCTGAATATTGATGCTCTTGTAGATGCAACTGTAGATCATGAGATGCTATCCTTAATGGATGGTTTTTCTAGTTACAATCAAATTCGGATTAAGCCTAAAGACCAGCATAAAATCGTGTTCATAACACCATGGGGGAAATTTTGCTACAAATTTATGCCATCCAGCCTTAAGAATGTTGGTGCCACATATTAGTGGGCTATGACATATATATTTCGTGACTACATGCATAATATCTTAGAAGATTATATCTGACTTATTGGAAAAGTCATTATTGCATTTTGAGCATGTGGAGGTCCTGAGGAAGGTCTTTGATTGCCTGATAGAGCATAATGTCAAGTTGAATCCTAAGAAGTGTGTATTTGGTGTAACTTCGAGAAATATCTTAGGATTCATCATTTCAAAATGAGACATCAAAGTCGACCCAACAAAGGTCAAAGCTATTTTAGAAATGCATCCCCCCATAAACATCAAGGAATTAAGAAGCCTTCAGGGCAAAGTAGCATCCATAAAGTGATTTATCACACAATTATTGGATAAATATCAACCCATGAATCAACTGCTACACAAGGGGGTCCAATTCAACTAGGACAAGGATTTTCAAGTAGCCTTTGCTAAGATTAAGCAATACCTAGTTACGCCACCAGTGCTAGCTCCACCAAGGCCAGATGTGCCATTTTTGCTATATATATTGGCAACCAACTTTACACGAGAAACCATGTTAGCCCAAAATAATGTGCAAGATAAAGAACAGACCATATATTATATTAGTTTAACCTTGGTGAGTTATGATCTAGGATATACATACATTGAAAAGTTATGTTTAGCAGTAGTGTTTATTACCAAGAAATTGCAACACTATATGTTGAGTCATACGATGTATGTCATATCAAAACACAATCCTTTGCAGTATATTATTAGCAAGACATATCATAATACACATACTACAAAGTGGATCATGCTATTGATAGAATTCGATATGGAATTCATAAGTCAAAAGTCCATTAAGGGACAAGTCATGGTTGATCAAATGGTTGAGGCACCTCTCAAAAATAGTAGGTCCCTCACCATAGAGCTTCTTGATGATGCGGTTTTTGCCTTATCAGAAGTGCCCAAACCCGAGGAATCAAAAAAAAAAATTGATATGACTTTGTTCTTCGATGGTTCGAAGTGTGAGCAAGGGGGTGGTGTAGGAATAGTGTTGATGACACCGTAGGGTGCTCTAATGCCCTTGTCATTCAAGTTGGAATTTCCTTGCACTAATAAGCTGAATACGAAGCCCTAATTTTCGGTCTCCAAATAGTTGTTTCCATGAAGATAAAAAGGCTAAATATCTTTGGTGATTCCCTTCTCATTGTTAACCAATTTAAGAGATTATTTCAATGTCAATGTCTGGTATTGAAAGGTTACAAGGATCTTGTTGAGATTTATCTAGCTCGACTGGAATGGTATGAAATTGAGGCAATTCCTCATTCGTACAATATATTTGTAGACACAATGGCATATTTGGGATCTCTAATACCTTAGAATCCATCTACCAATTTTACTACCATCCATGTAAAAATGTTGTCACATTCTGTTGTGCAGTGTGAAGCATTGGATAAAAAAGAGTCAATCAACATGATTCATGTAGAAACAAACTATGAGTGGTTCTACAAAGCCATATACTTTCTCAAGAGAACATCTTGGGGGTCTTTGATCTCACAATATCTGATGGGGAGTGGTACTACCATTCACCATAGGGTTATTTCTCAATCTGCATTTGTAAATGTAGAACCGTAGGGGGAACATGTTGTCTTGTCAATCAAAGCTGAAGCTTATCATAATTGGATATCATAGATACGTGACTTCCTTAAACTTGGTGTAATACCTCAAGAATTTTCGCATGCTACAAATGCACATTTAAATAGAAAGTAACAAAGTATGTCTTGTTAGTATACATCCTATACCGTAGAAGCTACGATGGAGTTCTCCTTCGTTGTCTTGAGCCCCAAGAGTCATCTTGGGCAATTTTGCAAGCTCATGATGGTACGTGTTATG
Organism: Wollemia nobilis; assembly: GCA_028583015.1. NCBI lineage: Eukaryota > Viridiplantae > Streptophyta > Pinopsida > Araucariales > Araucariaceae > Wollemia > Wollemia nobilis. The sequence goes on from JAQPPZ010000521.1 coordinate 23,041,981, forward strand.
GCCATTTTAGTGGCATGACTATCATTAAGCGCATCCTTCGTATGGTTTATTATTGGCCCACTATGGAGAAGGATTACAATGTGTATGTCAAGAAATGTATTAAATGCTAGTATCATGCTAATATTACGTACCTACCATCATAGGACTTACAACCCATTCAAGCATCTTGGCCATTTTCTTAGTCAAGACTGGATCTCATAGGCATGATATCTCCTCCATCATCGAGTTGGCATACTTTTATTATTATGACTATTGAGTATTTTACTAAGTGGGTGGAAGCCATTCCCTTAACAATGACAACCAGAGCACGTATTTCTGAGTTTATACTCACCAATATCATTAGTCATTTTGGGATACCATCCAAGTTAATTTTGGATAATGGGATGTCATTTAAGAAAAAAACTATGAGAGCTTTGATGTCTAAGTATAGAATCAAACATGGTTTTGTGACTCCATATTATCTGCAAGAAAATAGATAGGCTGAAGCTTCAAATAAGATAGTGGTCTCCATATTGAAAAATATGGTACAAGAGCACCACAAAGATTGGCACATCCAATAGCACCTTGCATTATGATATTACAAGACTAGTATTCGGACACCCATTGGGGCAACTCCATTTTCATTGGTATATGGTGCTGAGGCCATTATGCCCTTAGAGTTGGATATTCCAACGTTGCACATCACATTGAAAGAGTTTATCGATGATGACACCACATGAAAAGATCTCCTAGATCAACTGATGCTACTTTATGAACATCACGTGAATGCCCTTGAGCATCTCCGTGTTTATCAAGAGTGCTTACAATGAGCTTACAATAGCAAATTCCAACTGAGATACTGATATTGGTGATCTTGTGCTGAAAGAGAACCAATAGAACTCAAATTTATCTCCAAAAATGCAAGACAAATTCATGGCTAACTGGTTAGGTCCTTATATGATCTTAGATAATATTGGACCTGGGACATATCGCTTGAAATCACTTGGAGGATTTTAAGAGCCTGAACCTCTCAATATCCTTCATATTAAAGCATTTTATGCCTAAATCCTAAAAAGGCTCCAAAGGCACCTGTAAGCCCTTTGGTCAATTTAAAAATGCTCCAAGGGTCTCTCAAAACTGCTTGGTCAATACCAAAAGGCTCCAAGGGTCTCTCAAAACCACTTGGTCAATCCCAAAAGGCTCCAAGAGTTTCTAAAACCCACTTGGTCAATCCCAAAAATGCTCCAAATGTTTCTCAAAACTGTTTGGTCAATCCTAAAATGCTTCAAGGGTTTCTCAAAACTGCTTGGTCAATCCCAAAAGGCTCTAAGGGTTTCTCAAAACCACTTGGTCAATCCCAAAGGGCTCTAATGGGTTTCAAAATCCCTTAGTAAAAATGTTAAAGTCCATAATTTTTTTTTGGAAAAATACAAAAAATAAAAAACATTTGCATTTCATGTTGCAACCAGCGCATTTCATTTGCATCATTGCATTGCATTTTGCATCATGCATCTCATTTTCCACATGCATTTCATCTTTGCATTGCATTAGGCATATTCATCCGTCGGACTTGCATTGGAATAAATGGTGTTTAGAATTTGATAAATGACATCACATTTATGTTTCAATCATGCATCTATGCACTATATTTTTCATCCATTTATCACCCTTGTGAGTAATTGTGTTTTTCAACACAACCCCAATTTTTGCTATGAAGAATATACTAGTGTTTTTTGGTCATTCAACCATACCTAGAGTTCTTCTCAAGAGTTGATAGAAAACTTGCTTTGCTTTTGTAGTTGAGGTCTAGTTAGTATAGCCTTTAGCATATCATAATCCTATCACTAATCAACAAATTAAATAATCCTAATAAGGACTAGGGGAAGATGAATGCTATGAAGCAGGAGCATGTATCCTAAGGTGAAATATTTATTCTTGTTTATCCCCCTATGTGGACGGTTTAGGACATGTGGGCAATTGGCAAAAGGACAAGTTTACTCTCTACCCATAAAAATCCCTTGCTTACAAATGAAGGAGCAATATCCCAGAGTGATATCCCAGATCAATATAAAAGATTGATATCCCCTATCGATATCCTAGATTGATATCCCAAATTGATATCTCAAAGTCAAAATCCCTAGTATTCAAATCAAATTTCAAATCAAGATCAAATGAAAGATCAAAATCAAGTTCAGATTCAAATCAGTATCAAATCCCTTGTTCAAAGAGAAAGTACAAAATAAACAGTTATTCTTATCACTAAAGTACAAAATAAACAGTTATTCTTATCACTAAAGTACAAAATAAACAGTTATTCTTATCACTAAAGTACAAAATAAACAGTGATTTTTGTCACTATATATGAGCAAGTATCCTAGAAAATTGAAGAAAATAAGGGGGTGAGCTGAATCCCTAGAATTTTCAGCACTACTGTACCTTACGCATGACAATATATCTTATGCATTAGCATTTTGCTTATGTGCAGACCAATATTTGAATGTGGAAGAGCTAGCTTCAGGTATCCTGTATTACATACCAATGGGAAATTATAGTTGAGGATCTATTATCAATGATGGAAGAAGCAAAAACAACAAGGAAAATTTTAAAGTCAATAAATTCAACATTCTTGGCACTTATCCCAAAAGATAAGACAAGTAAGTCTTAATATATTTGGACTCTATGCAATTTTTCCTATAAAGTAATTTCAAAAATAATGGCTAGTAGATTGAAAATTTTGTTTTCTATAATCATATCAGAATATGAAGGGAGAGAAATTAGAGGAAGATAAATTTTAGATAAATTCATCATTTTGCAAGAAGCAATTCACTTTACAATTAAACTAAGGATAACGACAATGATGATCAAACTTGACTTTGCTATAGACTAAGACAAACTCAATAGGAAATTTATCTTAATTTTCCTCCACAAAATGGGTTCTATAAGCAATGGGTAAAATGGGTGGAAGGTTGCATCTATTCTAGCACATTATTAGTTTTAGTCAATAGAGGGTCATCTAATTTTTTAACTTTTCTAGAGGTATAAGATAAGGTTACCTGCTATTTCCAGCTTTATATGTCATCATGATCAAGGTATTGAGCTATCTTATCAAGCAAGCAATAATGCAGGGATAGATTGAAGGAGCATCAATTACTTCAAATATAGTAAACACCATCCACCTATAATTTATAAATGACTCTATGTTAATGGGATAAGAACCTATTTAGAAATCCAAGGACATGAAAGATATTTGAGATAAATTCTATATAGCAACAAGAGTTGTTATTAATTGTGGCAAGTCTATTCTTTATGCATATAATTGCTCAATAGCTTTTATAAGGAAACTTGCTAGAATTTTTTACTTCAAACTAGGCAAATCCAAAGAATTATTTTATATCTAGGAGTGTGAATTTACCCATGCAAACATGCCAAAATGCAATGGGAGAATATCAACAAAGTAATAAAGATATTGAATATGTGGTGCAATAGATGGTTGAATCTAGTTAGGAGAGTGATTCTAATAAAATTAGTTTTATATACCATCTCAACATATTTAATGTCATTTATTCATGCACCATTAGGGATAATTTATAACTTTAAGAAGATAATAAAGAGATTTATATGGAAATGTGCCAAATAACAAGAAATAAATAAGTTCAGTTTGGTGAAGTAGGATAATGTGTGCTTATCCAAAAAATAGGGTGGATTAGGCATAAAGCATTTATACTTATTGCCAAATGTGTATGGAGCTAACCTAATATGGATATTAATAAAGAAAAATAACTCACTATGGATCAAGATCATGGTGAACAAGTATCTTGGAGGTAATCCACCAGAACATATACTAACAATAAATGTAACTTCAGATCAAGGATCTACTACATGGTTGAATTTGTGTGCAACACTATCCTTTTTTAGAAAAGGTTGTCCATGGCTCATCAATAATGGAAAAAATAAAATATATGGATAAATTTAATTAGTGGCATGCCAACAATAGGAGTATATCTAGAAATAGTCTAGCTAATAGATTGCTTTAGAAGCAAAGGTTTGAAAAAAATCCCATTTTTAAAAAATTAACAATTCTCAAAGAGAATTGCTAGAATCCATGATCAAAGATTGGGAGGAATTGGAGAATGAATTCATAGACTTGAAGAATGAATATCAAAAAATTATAAATTTGTTAAGAGAAAGAAATATTAGAATTAGAGATGAACCAAACCAGATAATACCCAAAATATCAAACTTGGCTCCGATTTGGGTTCGTCTTTCGGGTCTTCCTGTCTAGTTCTGGAATAAAGACATCCTAAAATGGATTACTCAAGGTATTAATGGATTTATTGATTTATATTTGGATACTAAAGCTAATATCTGAATGGTCTATGCACACATGTGTATCAATGTTGATCTAGAATTTAAACTTCCTTCCTCCATTGAGCTTATTTTGGATATCTATCATAGGAAGCAGATCATAGAATATGAAAGCAAGTTGGATTTGTGTTTCCAAGGTCACTTCAACTCATAGTACTAGACCTTAAGAGTTTCTAAAGCACCTCCTACCTAGAAACCTCATGGTGAAGGATTTTGGTACCAAAAAATGATCAACACACTTTCCAAAATTATTGTTATGGTCAATGCTTAGGAACTCTGACCTCTTCTCAATGGCATTGGAGTAGATCTAAAATAGGGGCTTCCAACCTCATCTTCAAATATCTCCTCTCAAACCCATTCAAGGGTGATGTCGACCATTGTGGTTCATGAAGTAGCTCTTGCTATTAGCTCTATGGGGGACCCTTCGAAGGAACCATCCTCTGAGACTACAGCTCCCCAAGAAATCTCTCTAGCTCAAGCTAACCTTCCTTCCTCTTTTCAGGTATGCCCTCCTATTTCTATTTCTAATCACTTTTCTTCTCTATCAGTTGATGAGCCTCTTCCTGTTGATGAGAAAGCCATATTTGACCTTCTCCAAAGCCCTTCTCAATCACCCAAAGGCCTCCTAGGTCCTTCCCCTTGCAAAACCCTTCCTAAAAACCTCTCGTCAAACCCTCCTTTTACAAGGAACCAAAAAAAGCTCTATGTTGATGTAGGCTCTGAGAAGAAAAGAGGTCACCCTTCTACCCAAGATATCAAAAATAGAGAATGTATAGAGGATATTTCTAATGGTACCCAAATCACATTATGCCTCTCTTCAAAACAGAACCTCTCAATAGATCTACACGAAAATGATAACATATCCAAATTCTCCTCTTCACAAGGAAGAGGGAAGAGATCCTCTTCCAAAAGTAACAAATGAAGATCCTCTCATGGAATGTGAGAGGTCTCAATGGATATAACAAACAATGTTTGGTTAAGTCCATGAGGAAAGACCTAAAGCCTACCATTTTCCTTCTACAAGAATCCAAGTTGGACATCCAAAATGCTTCCTGCATCTCTAAATACATATGGAAAAATTATGATTTCCTCATAAGTCCTACAAATGGGGCTTCTGGTGGATTGTTATGTTTGTGGGATCCAAATATTTTTGAAGGTAGACTCCTGTATGTTGCAGAGAATTTCATGAACATTCTATTTTTAGCAAATATCATAATTGCAAATGGGTTCTTTCAAATATCTATGCACCAAATTCTCCTTCTAGGAGATCCCATCTCTAGAACACCCTAAGCCAAATGAGGGAGGTTTTTTCCAATGAGGCATGGATGTTGGCTAGAGACTTTAACTCTCCTCTATTCCCCACTAACAAGAAAGGAGGTTCTAAAATTATAGCTAATTCTTATGAAGACTTTGCTTCCTTTGTGGATGATAATCAACTCATGGATATCCAGTTGAGAGGGCCCAAATATACATGGAGTAACCGTAGAAGGGGTGATCAACTCATCCAAATTAGGCTTGATAGATTCCTCATATCCCTTAATGCCATCTACCCTTTTGGTGATGTTGTCCTTCGCTCCCTTCCTAGAATTGGATCTGACCACAATCTCCTATTTCTTGATTGCTCACTTTAGGCCTTCCCATTCAAAATCCCCTTCAAATTTGAGGTGATGTGGCTCCAAGATCCTGACCTCAAGACCCTTATCTCTTCTTGGTGGTCTCACAGCTTCTCTGGATCCCTTGCCTCTCAGGTTAGCAATAAACTTTGATTTGTGAAAGCAAATCTTAAGTAGTGGAACAGAGATATTTTTGGCAACATTTTCTCTAGAAAGTAGGACATTCAATCTCAGCTCATGAACTTTGAGATCTTTGCCCAGGAAGGAGACCTTGATCCTAGTATTTAGGTTACTGAGAAGATCCTCTTGATCGATTACCACAATATTCTCAAAAGTGAGGAAGTCTTTTGGAAGTAGAAATCCAAGGTAACTTGGTTGAAGGAGGGTGATTCCAACACCAAAATTTTCCATGCCATAATGGTGAGGCACAAGGGATCAAACAAAATTAGGAAACTCACCAAGGTGGATGGGATTATTATAAGAGATATTTTTGATATCAAGACTGAGGTGGTAACTTTCTTCAAATATCTGCTTGGACCCAACCTAGATTGTGACCAGTAAATGTTTGAGACTCTTCTGGATAATATTCCTAGGTTGGTCACTCAAGAGAAAAATAATCTCTTGCTAAAACCTTTCTCTATCGATGAAATTCATGTTGTTGTCTTCTCCATGCAAGGTGGGAAAGCCCCGAGTCCTAATGGATTTCCCCCATATTTTTTCAATGCTTCTGGGACATTATGGGACCTAACATTGTTTCATCCATTCAACAGATGCAATGGGATAAAAGAATTCCTAGAGATGTCAATTCCATCTTTTTGGCCCTCATTCCCAAGATTGGTAATGCCAAAACCCTTGTTGATTTTCATTCGATTAGCCTTTGCAATATCTTCTACAAAATCCTCACTAAAGTGATGGCCACCAGACTCAAGCTAATTCTCCCCCACATCATTGACCCTAATCAAGGTAGCTCTATCCAAGGGAGACTCATTACCGATAGCATCATCACCATCCATGAACTTATTCATTCGATGTCTAAAAGTGGTAAGGTTGATCTCTTCCTTAAATTAGACATGAATAAGACTTTCGATAAAGTGTCTTGGAAGTTTCTCTTCTCTATCCTTTCCAGATTTGGGTTCCACTCCAAATGGATTGACCTAATCAAAGAATGCATTACCAATACTAGTTTCTCAGTTTTGGTTAATGGATATGCTATTGGATACTTTCAAAGTTTCAAATGTGTGAGACAAGGTGACCCTTTATCCCCCTTTTTATTCATTATCCTTGCTAAAGCTTTAGGTCATACGTTAAGGTCTTCTTGTTCCAAGGGAGAAATCTCAGGTATTAAGCCAACCTCTTCTCTTAACCCCATCTCTCATTAGCAATTTTTTGACGACACTATTCTTGCCACCTCTACCTCTGTTCCCCAAGCCAAAGTCATCAAGTTGATTTTGCTCTTATTTGAGTCAGTTGCTGGCCAAAAGGTCAATTTCTCCAAGAGAAAAATTTATTTTATCAATACTCCCATCAGATGACAAGCTCATATAGCCAACATCCTTGGTTGTGCTATTGCTGATATTCCAACTATTTATCTTGGTTTTCCTCTCTTTTATGGACCTACTAAAAAATATTTATGGAATCCCATCATTGAAAGGATACAAAAAATTTGGTTGGGTGGAAAGGGGGGCTTCTTAGCCAAGCTAGAAAGGCTACTTTAGTCAAAGCTACCCTCTAGAGCATCCTTGTTTTCTTTCTTTCCATTTTTTATATTTTGATCGAAGTGTGCAAAAATATTGAATAGATCCAAAGGAACTTCTTATGGTTAGGCTCTGAAGACAAGCAAAGATTCCATCTAGTTGCCTGGGACCAAGTCTACTCCAGGAAATACTATGGAGGCATCAGACTCAGGAAGGTCAAAAACATGAATATTGATCTCATAGCCAAACAAGGGTGGAGAGTCCTTCAGAATGAAAATACTCTTTGGGTTGATATTATCAAGGCTAAGTATCTCTGGAACCAAATAAATTTTTTGGATGACCCCTTACCCATCTTAGGTTCTGCAGTTTGGAATTCCATTATAAAGACAAGGGAACTTATCAAGAAAGGCATCTGGTGGAAGCTTGGAAATGGGTAGAAGATTAATTTCTGGGAGGATAGATGGTTGGGTGATAGTCCCCTTTAGAACCGTTCTTATATGATTTGCTTAAGATAAATAACTGATAACCTATTTGGTTCGAAGGTGTGTAATTTTATTGAAACCAATAGAAATTCTTGGAAATACCTCCCTCTTGGTGATTTGAATTATGATCAAATAAGATCTACCTCTATTTTATCCAATATGTTGCACCTTTGTGTCATCCCCAACTCTTTCATGGAAGACAAGCTCCTTTGGGCACCCAATGAGAATGGCCTTTTTTCTATCAAAACCACCTACTTCCTTACTGAAATTCTAGGACAGCCTTGGTTCCCTTCAAAGATTATCTAGAATAAGCACCTAACACCTAAAGTTAGCTTCTTTTTTTGGCTTGTTATCCAAGACAAGATCCTTTCCATTCCTAATCTTCAGCTTTGTGGGCTCCCTATTCCCAACTATTGTTACCTCTACAATCACGCTTGTGAATCCACCCAACACATCTTTCTATCTTGCAACATTTCTCTCAACATTCTATCCTCCTTATTTTCCATTGTGGGAATTTCTTGGGTGAGCCCCTTTTCTCCTGAATGACTTGTGCTTACAGTGGCCCAACCCTTTCAAAAGCTTTCACCTAAAAACTTTTTGGACTTTCTGTCTCCCCCATTTCTTATGGGAAATTTGGCATGAGTGTAACTCCAGAGCTTTCAACAACTCCATCCATGACTATCATTTTGTGCTCTCTCGAATTATCCATGTAGCTATTGAGAACCTCTCTGTTACTCTAAGCTTTGGGTCCCTTGAACCTCCAAATGAAGCTTGTTTGGCCAGGTCCCTTAAGCTTCCTTCTTTTCCTATTTCTCCCCCTAAGTCAATGATTGATCATTCACTCATCAAATGGACTCCTCCACCCTTAGGTTGGATAAAATTCAATTTTTATGGTGCGACCAAGGGCAACCCTAGCCTTATTGGTGCTAGAGGTATTTTTAGAAATCATGCAAGGGAGATCATTTTGGCCTTTGTAGAAGACCTTGGGGTTCAAACCAATCACTTCACTAAAGCTTGAGCACTCTTTCAAGGTCTATCTCTTCTACCTCGTCTTCATTGTCCTAACCTCATTGTTGAAGGTGACTCATTGAACATCATTAAAAGCCTTAAAGGGACCTAGTCTGTGTCTTGGAACATCTCTACTTGATATCTAAAGCCAATACCTTTCTTAGTGCCTCCACTAATGTTACTATCCAACATGTCTATAGAGAAGGTAACCAAGTTGTTGACCTCTTAGCTAACTTGGGTGTCCTTGTACCCAACCTTACCATCTAGATTGATAGCTTCTCTTCTTCTCTGCTTGATGTCAATTCTCCATCCTCATATTTCCTATGAGCTCATCCTGAGAGTCTGGTGGGGTTGGAAGTCCTTTTCTAACACCTTAGTCATCACCTTCCTTTTATGGAGCTTTATCAATTTTATCCTTATCCACTTCTGGTTTCCCTCTTCTCTGGTGGTTGAGTTGGCTCAAACACTCCTTTGTGGTGATAGTCATAACTTTGTTGTGACACGTGTACCTCATCCTTTGGGATATGCTAAGTTTCTCATGGTGTATGTCCAGCATGATGATGATAGTGGTGATCAAAGGCTTTCTTTGTGCATGATTGGATACCTCCTTACTCTTGGCCATGTATGGAGGATTTACTACAGTGTGAAATTCATTGACATCATTCTATGTTACACATGGATTTTCTGCTACAAGATGGATTTTAGAGGCATGTGGAGTATTTTATTGGAAGTTAGATTTTAGAGGCTCAGTGGAGTTTCCATTCTAGAGTGGAATCCAGAGTCATTATCCTAAGACACGCATGGAGAATTTGCTTCAAGGCCAATTCTAGGGGCATCATCCATGGTTACACGTGGAGGATTGGTTACATGGTGGAACCTGAGTTGGCTCAAACACTCCATGGTGGTGATAGTCATAAATTTTTCCAATATGATAATGACAATGGTGATTTTCTATGCATGTTTGGATAACCCTTCCTACTTTTGGTCACATTTGGAGGATCTACTACAGTGTGGAATTCACTAACATCAGTTCATGTTACGCATGGAGTTTTTGTTACAAGATAAATTTTAGAGGCTCACTGAGTATTTATTACAAGGAAGAATTTAGAGGTACATGGATTTTTTGTTATATATTTGAATATATAGCCATTATCCTTAGTCATGCATGGAGGATTTTCTACAGGATCGAATCCAAGGGCACCATCCTTGGTTACACATGAAGGATTGGTTATAGGGTGAAACTTAGAGGCACCATTGGTCACGATGCTCCAACATGGGTTTCTTTATTTATCCTCCAGTGGTACTTGGACTTGCTAAAAATAACCTCCAACGATAGATCTTACAGCATCATCTACCTTGTGCGGAGTGCCAACTTGTTTGAAAATCATAAATGTAGCATGTCTACCAATGACACTATTGGTCTTGTGAGGAGTGCCAAGAAGGATGGAAATTAGTAACTTGGAATCATACTCTTTTATGTGATTGGGCGTTGGCCGGCTCCCCATGGAACATTTTCTTCTCAATAGATTTTGGAGGCACCTTTGAATCATGCCCCACTTATTGGATTCATTCTCTTTGGCACGTGATCTCATCTAGAAAAGAGTATTACACAATGTTTGGTTGTATTTTGCTTAATTATTCCTCCTTTTTAATGATTTGTGACCACTATCAAGCAACAATATTTCCATTATTTCTTGCATGAGAAAGACATCCTCTTTCCTTTTCCCTTACCTTTTGTTCTCTTTGGGAAAACTATTTTTAAATTATGGAACTCTTTATTGTATTTGTTAATCCTACCAAATAAATATTGCATGTTAGAGTTTATTATATTATTGGGTACATGCTAATATACCACCTTGGGTACATAACTAGAGTAGGAGTTTACTTTAGAGTAAATTTAGAGTTACTTCACACAATGTAATAAATTCACAAGTGTTAGAATGTGCAATGATGTAAATGTGCATGTATTCCACATGTACATGAGTTATAGCATAAAGTAGATGAATATTCATGGGTAGAGTAAAGGCCAAGGCACATATCTTCCTATATATATGTCTTTATATGAGAGAAGAAAAAGAGGTGAGAGACACAATGTTACTATAGTGAGTAGTGAGTAGGTACAATGTAGTTCTTCATTGAAAATTTTGGAGTGTTAAAGTTATCCATGATATTATGTTGTACTATTTTGTGAGCTTTCATTAATGGCATATTATTGAGTTATTATAGAAGTTTATATCATTATTTTCCTACATATTATAATGCCATTATCATATACTTATCATAGCTTACTTATTTCACATATTGCGGTTGCATTTCCTTCAATATATATCCTCAAAATCTAAAATTGCATTCATCCACCACCTATTCCTTAGTATTTTATCTTTTGGATTTTATTCCCTCCCCATCCCTATGTTTGTTCTCAAATATTATGGTAGAATCCAAACCTGTGTCTCTCAAACTTGATGCCCTCATTGAAGATATTTTTTGGGACCATGGGCTGATCCATTTTTTATAAAAATTTAGTGAAAGTGATATGGATCTATCCATGGAGTTTGTTTGGGTGTGGGATGATGGCCATATCACCCTTAATGGGCTACGTTTTACTATCACTATTGAACTCTTAGTCGATATTATTGGTTTACCCAATGATGGGGAGATTATCTACAAAGAGAAACATTCCCTATAGAGAAAACTCTCTCTTAAAGGACAAGGGAGAGAAGCTTGGCCATGAAAAAGGGGGATTATCAGAGAAATACTCCTCAAATACTAGGATGTCATCATGATAACAGTGTTGCATTACTTAACAATGGATGGTCCTAGTGCCATTTTGAGGAGTTTTCATTTAGCCTTCCTCAACCATATGAGGGTGAAAAATATGATTAATATTTTGGAATACCTCTATAGGTCCATTGAGAAATCTATCTTGAATGTTAAAAGTGGAGTATCCTCTTTCCCCCTCCATTAGGGGCTAAGCATATGCTCGAGAGGAAAACTTAAAGAGCAGTGATAGCGGTTGTTGCCACTATGGATGAAAATGTTGGTGAAGGTTCGTCATCCCTAAGAACTAACCACATGCTTGAATATGAGGTGAAAGTGTAAGGAAACTCAAGCTCAATGAATTTTGAACCTTAGTGCTACTCCACTAGGAGCAAGTTTGCAAGCAGTAAATATAAGGCCCCCATTATCATTGATAAGGACCATTCAGATGATTTCTTGTCTTTCCAAGTTAAATAAGAGAACACTCCTACCTCCAAGAGAGGTCACCCCCTAGAATTCTCTTCCAAGAAACCCCTACTGACCTCTCGAGTGTCTTTCTAGCCATATCTTTCTGATAAGGGCCACCTTTGAGAGCTCCACGACATCATGAAATACCTCTCTCAAGCCGCTAAGATGAAATCCTCCTTACTGACTCAAGTGGATGCTTTCTTGGAGGAGTACAAGTACCAATATGACATTTTAGATGAATTCAAGAGTCTGGTGGGTGATTATGGGTGGATTGATGCAAGTCGTAATACTAGCAACACTGGTAATTAGCTCTACTATCCAGTATTACAAGGTTTTTGGGTTTTATCGAGGAGTTTCCTAGGTTGTAGTTACTCTTCTTTCCTCCTCGTTTACCCCTATAAGGACTTATCACCTTTAAAAGTTTCCTCTTTTTCACCTATATGGGTCCTTCACGTGGTTTCTATAGCTTCTCTCTTCTAGCCCATAAAGGGTGTCTTACTTTGCTTTGGTTCAATCAGGAGACCATCTCCTAGATATCATATTTTTGTAAAAAGTTACAGAAACCTTTCAAAACACATTTTACCAATAAAAACAAATATGGGAAATAATAAAATAAAAAATAAAATATCATTTCAAACAATGATACAACTAGTTATTGGCTGATAAATATGGCCACTTAATTCCAAATAACAAGTGCTAGATAAAATTATGGAGTGTAAGATCTATTCCAAAAATTGATCATTTTATGTGGATATTAACTCATAAAGTGGTTCTTACTTTTGAAAAATTAAGTTAAAGAGGTATACGTGGGTGGACAAAATGTATGTTATGTAAGAAGCAGGAAGAAAATATTGAACAATTGCTCATTTAATGTGAAATCTCAAAGCAAGTTTAAAACTTCATGTGGAAAGCATTGGGCTTTAGAGTTGACATCCATTCTAGAATTAAGAAGTGTGAGGAATTTCTAACCAAATGGAACACATATATCCTTTTAAAAAAGATGGAAAATCAACAATAAAGTTAATTTAGGAAGTACTACCATGAATTGTATTATGGCTAATATGGAAAACTCAAAATGTAGCAATATTTTGAGATAAAAATATGCATCCTTTTAGGGAATATTCATGTGGCATAGAAATAATCAAAATATTAATTAAATCCAATAAAAATAGGATCAAGAATGAATACTCACTAGTGGAAGTTAAAAAAAAACAATAATTTAGCTTATGAATTTGTCATTTGTAACCAAGAAGGTAAGTAAGAATGATGAGCCCCTAGGATTTAGTACTAGAGCATACCATATACTTTTTGTGAATAACACAAGCTTATACTGAGAGGGGGGGTGAATATTATTATTATTATTATTATTTTTAACATGGTGGAATTAGTAGCCACCACGAATCCGAGCAGGTTGTCCGATTTTTTATGGCCGCCATAGTATTCTGCACTATCCGCCCCAGAAGCCACCACACATATCTTCGCGCTCTCCACCCCTATAACCACCATGCCACAATAATTTTAAACCTTTTACGCCACTAAAAGCACTAGGAAAGGTACAAGCATTTAGTCCAATGAGGCCCGATATTTGAACCTTGGACCTCCGCCCCTTTATGGGGTTTGGTCAAACTAATTGGTCTACACCTTGTACCTGGGGGGTGAATATTATAAGACCACTTTTTACTTTTATTTTCTCAAATAATATTATCCAATATATCAATGGAAATATCAAAAATAGTAATCAAAGTAATGCACAAATCACCACACACAATAGAGACACCAATTTAAGGTGGTTCACCCAATGTGGGTTATGCCCACGAAGAAAATATTTTACTAAAATTTTCTCAACAAATATCTTGGTAATCCTTTCCCTATTACAATGTTTATGGACCTCTATCCAAAGGAGACACCAATCCCCTAATATGGTTTGTGGGCACCAACCCATAGGAGACACCAATCTCCTTTTTTGGTTCATGGATCTCTATCCATAGGAGAACTCCTTCTCCTCTTCTCTAGATGGTGATCCTCTAGAAGACTATTACCTCGACTACTCTGGCTTATGGATCTCTCTCCACTGAAGACTCCTATGCTCACTCATAAGACCTCTATCCTCACTCCCCTAGCTAATGGATATCCATTGGAGACTGTTATCCTCTACTCTATCACCTCCAAAGATTGATCTCAGATCTATCAAATTTGCACTAAACATAGTCCTTCGATCTAGCATAAATATTCTCAATCTCTATCTCAAATCTACACTAAACATAATACTTCGATCTAGCACAAAATTAGTCGATCTCTATCTCTGGTCTAGCACAAACCTATTATCAACTCTACACCAAACTTTGTCCTCAAATCTATCCTCAAGCCTTAACACAAAGCTTGATCCAATCATAAATCAACTCTGCTATATCTACCCCAAATATTAACTCAATGTTTGAACAAATCAATCAATAAACTTTGCTCACAAGTCTTATCAAAGACTTACCTCAAATCTGTCCAAAATTCCTCTCTAGAACTTTCTCAAACTGCTCTCAAGTCTTTACCAAGACTTACCTCAAATATGATCAACAATTCCTCACTAGAACTTGCTCAATCTGCTCAACAAGTCTTCACCAAGACTTACCTCAAATATGCTCAACAAGTCCTCATGAGAACTTGCTCAATCTAATCAACAATTCTTCATCGAAACTTGCTCAATCTACTCAACAAGTCTTCACCAAGACTTACCTTAAATCTGCATTGTAAGCTTCCACAAAATCTTACTCAAATATATCTTTAAGATTTCACAAAAGCTTCCTCAACTCAACTCGATCTATCACAGAAAACCTCTTCAATAATATAAACAAATTTCACACATAATCTTATTTTAATATCATAGAAACATATAGAGAATGGTTAGAGACTCAATATGTTTCACTCTCACAACAATGCTCAATCACTTTCAAACTCTCTTGTTTAACCACAAAAACATATGGAGAATGGTTAGAGACTCAATATGTTTCACTCTCACACAACACTCAAAAATTACCAAACTCTCTTTAAATAAATTAAGAACAAAGAACAATTTGTTTCATAGAACTTGAACTATCACTCCAACACTTCCAATTAGCTATACCCAATCAACTCCACTCAACCAATCACTCATTGAAACACAACTTGATTACAAACCGTAACCAGGTGTTTCACAATGCTTTCAAAAACTCACAATATGGAACTCAACCTTAACTCAATATGATTCTAAATTCACATAACAATGATACTCATGATATTTTCACAAACCCTAATCATGCAGATAAAGGTTTACTCAAATATTTCCAATAATTCTTATCAAAAAAACTCACATGACAATGATACTCATGATCTTTCACATACCCTACTTCAAGATAGTTCTCAATTTCTCACTCAAATGTTCTCACAAACATTAACCAATCATGCACATGAAATCTTACTCAACAATGCTTATTAAACAAACATTTTCACTCCAACTTAGCATTCACAACATCCAACCCAACAATATTTCACTCACAAGGAAGATGTGCCCATACCTTTTTCTTGATGGATAAGTAACCTTAAAACCTATCACAATCAAACTCTATGCCAATCTCAAATGTTAGATAGAAAATACCTTCACTCAAATATTCTTACTCAAATGATTTCATCAAAATAAATTCACCCTTACATAAATTAACAAAACTCAAATACACCTTATTATCTCCAACCTTGTTCAATTACTTTTCAACACACAAACATCAATCTTCTTTAATAACTCCAAATCAATCAATAGAAGAAAAGTTCCTTTATAATTTCAAAATAATATTTAGAAATTAAAACCTTAATATCCTTATCACTCCAACCTTAATTAATTTTAAATGCCCAAAAATTAATATAAAATCTAAACACCTTATAACTCCCTACTTTCCAAAGCACTCTATTATTCACATGGCCTAACATGCTCCCCAAAACTTGGTGTGAATATTAATTAAACCAAAAATTAATGCTTACTTTAGTTCCTTTGGCCTATGTGCAAAAACTAATGACACATGCTTTGTAAGTGCCTCAAACCCATGACCTCACTGTTGTTGCTGCACTCTAGAAACCATTGAGCCACACACCCACATGAGTATAAAGGTGCAGGATCCTCACTAAACAATATTCGCAAGACCCTATACTCAAAAAATGAAACAGATGGATGACAAAGATGACAGCGGGCAGGAAAGCTTCTGCGGGAGAGCATGGGAACGCCAACAGACTGAACCAAGGGCATAGCAGGGCAAAGGGAGGGCAGTCAGAGATCGGGGGCGCTAAGGAGTCATCTCCAATCGAAGAGGATGTAGGTCATGACAAGGATCCACCAGACAAATGGGGAGGTGGACCTCAGAAGTCGTACGCTCAGGAAGCGGCTTCAGAAACCCTTAGCGGTCTGCTCTCCAAGGAGTTGTTTCCTATCGGGGACGAGTTGGACATCCCGACAGAAATTCTTTCAAGCTTTGTGGAATTCAAAAAATTTACCCTCATCGATAAGTTTATTGGCGGCCGTCCCGACATGGAGACCATTCGCAAGTGGGCGGCAGGTAAATGGCGAACCTCTGGTCACATGGAGTTGGCGGCCTTATCCCGGGGTTTTTTCACGATTAGACTGAATAACAAGGAGGACTACTGTAAAATCCTGGCTGGTGGTCCCTGGTTCCTAGGTCGTAGAAGTCTCTTTCTAAGGAAGTGGGGTATGGACTTCAACCCCGAGACCCAAAATATCAACATTGCTCCAATATGGGTTAGACTCCCGAGTCTCCCCCTCTTCTGTTGGCATGAAAATGTAATCAGAGGAATTGCACGCTCCATTGGTGAGTTGGATACCATTGACCCTCCCACCAAAGCTCGAACCAGATTTGTTCAATCTCGGTTCTACATTTTGGCAGATTTGGAGGCTGACCTTCCATAATCCATCACTCTCTGGTCTGGAGATATCATTCTTCACAAGCAAGCCATTGTGTATGATAATAGACCGGCTTTCTGCCCCCTGTGTAGTTCTCAAGGGCACCTCCAGTCCAACTGTCCTCTTCAAAATCCAGGGATGAAGAAATGGGATTCCAGAAACCCCTTGGAACACGGTGAAGGTCAGACAAAGCACCCTACTGCAAAAGGGCATGATTCTCCAGGCCCATCTAGGGACCATCCCGAATCCTCCCACCCGGTGGAAGAAGTCTCCCCCCAAACAGTCTCTGAGCCGTGTGGTGCAAGCCCTCACCTTGGACCACAAGAGGAGAAGGACCAGTCCCTTCCACCAATCACCGCACAGGCAGATTCACCCAAAATCCTGGACCATAACCACCCCGAGTCCCAAAATGTGTTGGAAGATTACCTACTAGGAATAAGGGGTGAGCAGTCTGGTAATATCAGCCCTCGTAATACGAGAAGCCGAAAGCAAGGTGTTGATTTTGGTAGCGAAAGGAAGCAAGGTCGTCCCCCCAACAAAGACAGGTGGGACAAGGAGACGACGGTAGATGTTGCAAATGGTACTCAATGATTGCTTTTTTAGGATGATTCTGATTCCCAGATGGGTGACTCGTCTGTCCCAAAACCTCCCCTCCAGCAAGGAAAGGGAGGTAATAAGAATATCAAACTATTGAGATGAAAGTCCTCTCATGGAATGTGAGAGGGCTTAATGCAGCTGCAAAACGGAGATTGGTGGCTGATCTCAAAAAAAGGACGAATCCGTCCATCCTAATTTTTCAAGAGACTAAGACCGATGCTATCTCTTCTGCGTAGCCGCTAAGGTCATTTGGGCTAAGGCAAAATTCCTCTCCGACTCTGCGGTGGGAACGGCAGGCGGTCTCATGATTCTTTGGGATCCAAAGATTTTTGAGGGCATCCTTCTCTCAACTTACAGCAGGATTATCAATGTTTTGTTTCATTCAAAAGCCATTAATTTTTCTTGGATCTTGTCTAATGTGTATGCCCCAAACTCTATCTCGGAGAGAGCAAAAATGTGGAAGGCTATTTCCCAGATGAGGGAAACGTTCTATAATTTCCCTTGGGTTCTAGGGGGAGATTTCAACTGTCCTCTTCACCCATCTCGAAAATAAAGGAGGATCGGACCACTCTAGCCACGATCTGGAAGACTTTCAAGATTTTGTTTCTACCAATAACTTGCTTGACATTGACCTCAAGGGGGCATACTTCACTTGGAGCAACAGGAGGATTGGGAGCAATCTTATTCAAGTCAAGCTTGACAGATTCTTCATATCCCAAGAGGCTATTCCCATACTCGGTGCGGCAACTCTCTCGGCCTTATCGAGGATTGGGTCTGATCACAATCCTATTGTCCTGGAGACGGTTGATGGGCCTGTTTTTAAAACCCCCTTCAGATTTGAGTCCATGTGGATTTCTCACAAGGACTTTAGAGGGTTGGTTATAGCCTGGTGGCAGCAGAAGGTAGCAGGTTCCGCTTCCAAGAGAGTGGCCTTAAAACTCAAGTTAATCAAAAGGAATTTGAAAACATGGAACAAGGAGGTGTTCGACAACATTTTTGAGTCCAAAAGGTCCATTTTTGCGAACCTAAAATTGGTGGAGGAGAGAATGGAGCTCGAAGGTTACACCGATTGCCTCAGGGAGGAGGAAAGGAGGCTCTTGGTGGATTATCATTCTATTATTGCAAGGGAAGAAACTTTCTGGCACCAGAAATCTAGGGACCTCTGGTTGAGAAATGGAGACTCCAATACGAATTTTTTTCATGCGTCAACTTTGCGACACAGAGGGGCTAACAAAATCAGGGAAGTGGTGTGCAAGGATGGACGCGTTACCAAGGATATTGAGGAAATCCGAAGTGAAGCGGTTGACTTCTTCCGGGATCCGCTCGGTGTTCCTCCCGACAGGTGATCTCCAGAGTTCAGAAATCTCTATTGGATAACTTCCCGATCAAAGTTCCTCCCGAGGTAAGCTCTAAGCTTCGGAGCCTTTTTCTATGTCTGAGATTAAAGAAGCTTTGTTCTCCATGCAACCAGACAAGGCCCCTGGGCCTGACGGTTTTCCCCCCATTTTTTTCAAGTTATGTGGGATGTTGTGGGTTCGGATGTGTGCAAAGAAATTCAGGAGATTCAAGCCTCCAGATCCATCCATCCAAAACTAAATTCTACCTTTCTTGCTCTCATCCCTAAGTCTTCCACATGCAAAAGTTTCTCTGATTATCGTCCCATTAGCTCGTGCAATGTTTTTTATAAAATCTTAACCAAGTCCATAGCCAACCGTCTGAGGTCCCTTCTTCCCTCCTTGGTTGGTCCTTCTCGTGGAAGCACCGTGAAAGGTAGAAACATTCTCGATGGTGTCATCACCATCCATGAAACCCTCCATTCTACTCACTGCTCCAAAAATGCTGCTCTTTTCCTCAAGCTGGACATGAATAAAGCTTTTGACAGAGTTGACAGGAGGTTCCTCTGTGCTGTCCTCTTCAAGTTTGGTTTTCACCCTCAATGGATTGACCTTGTCGGTAGTTGCATATCCACTCCCTCCTTTTCTGTTCTAATCAACGGATCCCCTGCTGGGTATTTCCAAAGTGCCAGAGGCCTCAGACAAGGTGACCCTCTGTCTCCTATTCTATTCATCCTTCTAGATGAGGTTCTGAGTTGGTCTTTGAAAGAGGCTCTTCATCAGAATAAGATCTCTGGAATTTTTCCCACCTCCAGAGTCGATCCTGTCTCTCATCAGCAATTTGTGGATGACACCCTCATCTCCACTGGGGCGTCCGTCACTCAAGCCAAATCCATCAAGCGAATCCTCTCCCATTATGAAAAGGCTTCCGAAAAGAAAGTCAATTACATCAAAAGCAAAATTTATTTTATTAACACTCCTATGCGAAGGCAGCTTCGCATAGCCAAAATTTTGGAATGCACTATTGATTCCCTGCCTGCGTCTTATCTGGGTTTGCCTCTGGCTTGTAATGGCCGAGCCAATGGAAGCTTGTGGGATATGATCCTGGAACGTCTTCACAAAAAGCTGAGCACTTGGAAAGGCAAATTCCTATCGCAAGCTGGGAAAGCCACCCTTACCAAAGCTTGTCTCCAAGGAATCCCAACTCACTTCATGTCTGTGTTCATGCTCGCTCTGTTCTGTCCATTCCAAGATTGAAAAGATTCAGAGGACCTTTCTGTGGTCTGGCAATGAAGAAAAATCCAGAATTCCTCTTGTGGCCTGGGATAAGGTTTGCTTGCGAAAGGACCAAGGTGGCATGGGAATGAGGAGATCAAGACTCATGAACACTGCTTTGATCACTAAGCATGCTTGGAAGATCCTGACTAATGACCCATCAGAGTGGGTCAAGCTAGTTAAGAGGAAGTATCTTGGATCGAGTTCTCTTTTTGATGTCGGGATTCCTCCTGAAGCGTCTGCCTTTTGGAAATCTGTGCTTCAAGCCCGCTCTCTGATCGACTCTGGTGCAAGCTGGATTTTGGGTGATGGCAACTCCATTCTCTTCTAGAAGGACAGGTGGGTTACTGATGGAGCTCTCGAGTTGAGAGCGGACCTTGCTGGCCTGAAAGCCCAGGTGGATCCAAATTCCCAACTCAAGGTTGCAGACTTCATTGATCGGAGCTCTCTTCCCCCTCGGTGGAATTTGCCAGTCCTGGACGGCTTTAACAATGAAATGACTTTTTTGTCTAATATTCTTCGGTCTATTTTAATTCCATCTGTTAGAAGAGATGACAGAATCATATGGCATGGCACAGAGGATGGTTTGTTCTCTGTCAAGACTGCCTATGACCTTCTTACTTGCGATATTGCCATGGATCATCGATGGAAAGTGATTTGGAGGAAGGGTATTATTCCTAAAGTTAATTACTTTGCATGGATTGCCTTTCATAATAAAGCCTTAACCATCGACAACCTCCATAAGAGGGGTTTTGCTATTCCCAACAAGTGCTTCTTGTGCTTTGCTAATTGTGAGACGACAGACCACTTATTTTTGCACTGTCCTTTTTCCCATTCTGTCCTTGGCACTGTCCTGTCTTCCTTTCAAATCCTTTGGTGCACTCCCCGCTCCCTCAAATATGCCTTCCACCAATGGCCCAATCCTTTCAAGAATCCTAAACTTTGCTTCCTTCTTGAGGCCTCTTTCCACCACTCCATTTGGCAGATTTGGCTAGAGAGAAATTCCGCAGTCTTCGGCAAGGTCCCTAGAGTACCTCCCTGTGTCGCTCAGAGAGCCTTATCCTTCGCCATTGAGAATTCTAAAGTTGTTCCTAGTTCCCGTCCCCGCCTTCCTTGCGAAGCAGCGATCTTCCAAAGTTTGGGCCTTTTCCCTATTCTTGATGGTGTTTCTAAGTCTCAGTGTGGGGATGTTATTTGGACCAAGCCCCCTGTGGGCTGGATTAAATTAAACTTTGACGGTGCGGCCAAAGGCAATCCCGGCCTCGGCTGGTTCTGGTGGTGTGGTTAGAGATCATAACGGGAATCTCGTGCTTGCTTATTGTGAAGATTTGGGTGCCCAGACTAATCACTATGCTGAAGCCAGAAGTGTTTTGAAATGTATCCAGATCCTCTCCGAGGATCCTCGGCCTTTGATAGTCGAAGGTGATTCGCTCAATATTGTCAACTATCTTCTAGGCTCTAAAGACCCGTATTGGAGGGTCTACAACATCATTCTTGAGGCTAGGATGCTCCTCTCTCAACGTGACAGGTGGAAGGCATGCCATATTTTCAGGGAAGGAAATCGCGTGGCAAACCACATGGCCAACAAAGGGCTTGTGACCACGTGTCCTGTTGTGTGGCGCTCATGCTTCCCATATGAGGTGGTGAGTTTGGCCAATGCGGATATCCTCTCATGATGTTCTCCTCGCTTCAGAAGGTCATTCGTTTGGTTTGGCTGTTTTTGCTTTCGATTGTCAAATTTCTCCGACTAGTATTTTTGTTTTCCTTGGTAAAATGTGGTTTGTTTCCAGGATATTCAGACATAAGGGCCCTAATTATAGCCTTCGGGCAATTAGCGCTTTTGGTTTCTCGTCATCAAGTTTATTCCTCCAGCCACAAGGCATGATGCACATTCCAGCCAGGCTAATTTTGTACATAAGGTTGTGGGATCCTCTATAAAAACCCACTGTTAATCTATTAAAATAATTACCAAAAAAAAAAAAAATGAAACAGACCTTCCTCAAAATGTCCTCACGGGGATTCGAAACCCCAACCTTTTGCCATGAAAATACCTTAACTTTGCTTCAGCTACCAACTGCGCTAACTAGTGCTTTGGATACGCTAGAAATGTGTCTCATGCATTTACACTTTAGCTTTCCCTCCAAAGGGTTTAAATCACACAAATTTCCTTCTTCCCTTTCTATCACCACAGTGCACAATTTTTCCTTTGGATTCATGAATTATTGCATGGATACCTTCTAACTAAAAACTTTGGCTTATTTATAATGTTTTCAATGTGCTTCACAACGTCGGTGGGTTATTTGGAATTCAAATTTTTAAATTCAAATTATATATTTTAACTTAGGTGCCTTGAATAATATTATTATTTAATTTTAAATTTTAACCTTAGGGTTAAAATATTTAAAATTAAATAATTAAACCCTTAATCCACAAATTTGTCATATGGGTTTTTTAGGAGATTTAAAATGCGACAACTCCTTGGCATTTATCTTTCATAAACCCAACCTATATCCTTAAATATTATAATATTAAGTATTATAATATTAAACCTGCTTCTTTGCCTTTTTGGAAAACCACTGGAGAATATTAATGAAACTTGAACATCAACCTTACCAACAAAACTCGGAAATGAATACTTGGATGAAAATAAACTTGGTCATCATCTTCTTGACATCAATGACAACAAAACTTGCTCATATTTCCAATATTTTGATGGTGCATTGAAAAGAATCCAGAAGTAGCAAGTGGGAGGATTATAATGAATGAATTAGGGAGAGTATTGGTAGAATTTAGTAAAGGATTGAATGAATTCAAATAATTATATGAAGTTGTCGGATTTGAATAGAGGATAGAAAACTATCAAGCAAAAAGAGTGGTTAGATCTGATAGCGCATGGAGATTTTAAATTGGTCATTGAAGCAATGAGTAAAAAGGTGAAAATTGAAAATCTAATGCTAGATGTAATTTTATAGGAGAATCAAGAAATATTCAACCATTTCAAATTCATAATACATGTGAGAAGATACTTTAGCAAAAATTTTGATCAACTTGCCAACAAAGGAATCCAAATGGATCATAGAAAGACCAAAATAAGATATTTTAACATTGCTAAAAAAGGAGTTACTAGTGAAGGAGCAACATGATTCACATGAGCTATGAAATAGTACAAGAGTGACAAAGAAAAGTGTGACATATGTTGGTACTACATATGTCAATGGTGTTACATAGGTCATTGGAGATAGAAGTGCTAAAGGTGATATATTTATAATTAATGTTATGTGTGGATGAGGAGATTCAAATTTTTAGTAGTAATGCATATTATATATGTTACTTATATCATTAGGCATAGGATAGTCTAGACAAAGAGAGAGCTTGGCTTAGATAAATAGTGGATAGATCATATCTTCTAATACCCATGGAAATGGAGTAATAATTTTGTATCATAAACTTCCCTTTATATATAAGGAAAATATTTTTTTATAAATAAATAAAAATACCTAGCATCAATTGAAATTACATATTTTTATATTAAATGATGAAAAGAAGGGGTTTTTTAAAGGCCCCAACCCTTTTTTATAACTACAATCTCTTGGATAAATATGAACATATAACTACATCATGAGACAACCAAAACAAAAAATAGCCAAAATGTTACATCTACAAACTATAGCATTGCTTCATTTAACTTTTCTTATACTACAATTAACAACTTAAACAAAAAGCTATATAAAAACATCTATAATAGACTTAGAATAGAAAGCACCCAAAACATGTTTAGAATATTTAGCCTTCCCCCTTGTTCATTTGGGCCAAAGCAATGCATCTACAACATCCCAATATTAGTATAGAATATTCAAACTATCTTTCGTATTGTCCATAATATTATTCAAGTCCTCTATAGATGATTAGTCTTAATTTTTATTTCTTGCAACTTGAAATGGAGCTAAAGTTGGTTGATTCCTTTGTTGGCTTAGCACTCTTCACATCCTCTAACATATTAAAATTTTCTTATGCAAAACAATCATTTTCATCTTATCTTACCCTTACTTCTGAATGGATTGATTCTTCTCAATTAAATTTTTTATTCATAGACTACCTCTTTGGTATGAATTGGAAAAAAACATGGTCAAACACAAGGACATATAGACAACTGAACAACTACATAACTAAGAAAATGGACAACTTTTGCATTCCAATCTTTGCTAGAGATCCTTCATATATAACAATGGATCTAAATATCCATTGACACCTAGATAATTATCAACCTCCAAACATAGGATCTCGAGAAGCTCCATAAAATATGTTAACTCTCTCCCAAAACTACAAAAACCAACAAAACAAAAACCTAAAATAGCAAAGGCCAAACATCTACTGGATAATAACTGTAAAACCATTTTAGGATCTAAGACTATTCTTTCTAGAACTAGTTTTACTAGTCACTACTCTTTTCATAATTATCAACAAAAAGATATTTCTCCTTATTAATAATAAATTTTAGGGAAATAATAATATCTTCCCTCTAGACAATCAGATGAGGAATCTCTTATTTGCTAGCCATTTGGTTGTCCCATTTCCTTCCCTATAAATAGGGTTAATCTCCACTCCCTCAAGAGAGGATAGACTAATATTAGCATACTCAATTATTTACTTGATGTTCTAATTGGCTACATTTCTATTATGTAGGTATTTTAGAATGTTCATAGAATCACCCTCAACAATGATTTTCTTAATATTCAATTCTTTAATTAATTTGATGTCTATATACAAAGATTTGATTTTTAAAAAGTGGTTAGTCTATAACCCTTAATGTTCCACATAGGAAATAGCAACCTATCCCAAGTTTCCCCTTATAATTCCACCTCCTCCTGCCCTACTTGGGTTTCCTTTTCTAGAACCATTAAAATTAAGTTTAAGCCAATCAAATCAAGGGAAAACCAAAAGTTTATTTTCTAGAAATAATTTTTGGATATATTTCTTGATTATGAAGAGGTGTAAGATCCCAAAAAGAGGCTATCCTAGCCTTCTAAACATTCTCCCAACCTTCAAGATCTTCTAGAATGGAAATGTTTTCTTTAACAGTTGAATTTATTCTATGAAAGTAACCATCTCATTCCTGAAGACTTCCTTAAAGATTTTTTTATTTCTCTCAAACAAAATACCCCAAATGAAATGAGGTAATAAAATTTTCCATAAAATTGTTAGCCTACTACTAATAAAATGAGAATACCATTATTCAAAGAGCTTAGAAATTTTTTTGGACTAACCTAACATAAAGATAAAGTCAACAACAACTAGAAAACTTTAGAAGAAAAAGGACAGTGCACAAATATGTGATCAATTGATTCTTAATTGGACTTACATAGCACACACATGTTTAGGAAATGGAAATATTTGTTCATCAAATTATCAATAGTTAGAATCTTGTTCTGCACAATGAACCAAGTGAAAAAGGAGAATTTACGAGTCAAATGCTTCAACCAAATTCTAGAGGCTGGAAAATCCATACGAAAAGATGAAGATAAAATTTCATATTCTAATTTAACCAAGTAAATTTCAAATAATTTAAAATTCTAAATGAGGACATAATGGTGGAATGATTGACTTAAATGATAAAGTTTTAATAGAATTTTGAGTTTCATCATTGCTTTCTAAGTTACCTGCTCATTTGATTGTAAAGATTTTTCCATCTCTTAAAGTTGTTATCCATCTCAATGTAGTCCTTAGATTTTATTCCATTCAACCTTACGAAGGTTTATCTAATGGAAAAAAAGTCATCAAAGGAGATGGGAGGTTTTCTCACTAACCAATTATCTTTCCAAAAATCAATTTGATCTAAATTTCCCACTCTCCATTTAAGGCCCTTCCATAACATATACCTGATTTTGACTATGTTATTCTTGAAGACAAAACCTATTAGGAGATTTGTTTTTGTTGGATAATAAGGGGTTGTACTTGGGTCCCCCACCATTGACAAATTACATCTCTTTTCTTTAGAGCTTGATTTTTACAAAAATATACACTTCTCATCTCAATTGAGATGCTATAGCTAGAAACCTACATCATTTTACACAAAATGTTTGAATTCTTGATTTTCATTTTCTGGATCTTTTCAAGTTTTTGTATGAATACAATTACTCTAGAATTTAGCATCTTTCTTGATATTTTCCTATAACAACCTTAAAAATGCCAAAAATTCACCTCTACTATCTATGCCTTACATCTTAGTAAAGTAATATTACCAAAACATTGCACTATCATAGTTTGCTTTACCAAATCTAAATTGCTAATTTCCTTCCTCGCTGAAGTCATAGGCCTTAATTGCTCTTCCCATCATTCAAAACCTAGTTGGAAAATATTTGCAATTTCAATTCTCATGACTTGAAAAATTGTCACTGCCCTTGTTTTGCAAATGACCACTCATTTTAAATCTATTCAAATTCTACACAAGTTGGTCCAAGAATCAGCTAAATCGTATAAATCTTCATGAATATATGGCTCCTATAATATGAGATACTTCGCATTTTGCAAAAATTTTTTTGCTTCAAAAATTATCACTACCCTTGTTTTGAATGATTGACTTCACAGGGTTGTATATCACTCAATATTGCTCATATTTTTGCATATGACCACTCATTTAAAGCTATTAAAATATCACACAAGTTGGTCCAAGAATCAGCTGAAGTGAATAACCCTTCGTGAAGATATGGATCCTAAAAGATGAAACATTTTTCAAAGAAAAAACCCTAATCCTTCACACTTTGCAATTTTATTTTTCTCATTGTAAGCAGCCTTCCATGCTCCTTTAGCCTTCCCAACCTTCCACTCAACATCCCAACCTTTTATTGTAGCTCCTTAAGCTAGCCTAGCCTTCCATGCTCCTTCACCCTTATTAGTCTTCCACATTCCTTAAACCATCCCAGCCTTCCACCCAACATCCTAGCCTTTTGTCATAGCTCTTTCAGCCAACCCATCCTTCCACACTCCTTCAACCAACCTAGATTTCCATGATTATTTAGCCTTAACACTTCAAATATCAACTTATAATTTACCCTTTCACACTCCTTCAACCTCTAGCCTTCCACACTCCTTCAGCCTCTAGCCTTCCACGCTCCTTCAACCTCTAGCCTTCCACACTCCTTCAACCTCTAGCCTTCCACGCTCCTTTAGCCTCTAGCCTTCCACACTCCTTCAACCTCTAGCCTTCCATGCTCCTTCAACCTCCATCTTTCCATGCTCCTTCAACCTCTAGCCTTCCATGCTCCTTCAACCTTCAGCCTTCCACGCTCCTTCAACCTTCACATTTGTTGATCATTAAAGCACTAGATAATTTGCCAAGCCCCTTAGGGAGCCCATAAACCCTATCCTATTAGGAAATTTTCATGTTTCACATATAAATTATTATATTTCAAGTATTTAGCCTTAATAATTTTTCCCAAAGAGAATCATTGTCTTGAATTAGCCTCCATCCCACTTTACTCAAAAGAGCTCTATTAAGATTTTTCATCTTTCTCAACCCAAAATCTCCCTCTTTCTTGGAAGTACAAAATTTTTCCCAAGAAACTAAGGGTATTATTTATTTATATTCTACTCCTATCCATAAAAATTTGTGTTGAATATGTTCTATTCTTTCTAAAACTTACAAGAATTTTGAAAATAGATAAAAAAAAATAGATTAGTAAACTTTGTAAAGTAGATTTAACCAGTTGAAGTTTACTTGCTTGGCACAACAAAACTCTTTTCCACCTTGCTAGTTTATTTTGGAATCTATCTAGGATTGTATTCCATAAATTATCTTTCATCCTACCTTTAAAGAATGGTATAGCAAGATAGATGGCTAGAAAGTTATCAATGCTACAACTAAAAATCCTTGAAATTTTTTGTCGCCTTTCAACTAGACTATTGTTTTTTAAATTTTGCTCTTTGTATAATTTTTTTTTGCTTTGAAGCCTTCTCATAATATTCCAAGATATTCTTAATATCTTTTGCTTCCATGATCGAAGCTTGACCCACTATTATAGTGTTATAAATAAACTACTAATAAATAATAGCATCTATTATTGAGGTCAGTTTAATGCCTTTGGTTATTGTTGCATTTAATGCTCTTCCTAGTGCTTTTGCCATAAGAATAAATAGATAAAGGGATATGGGGTCCCCTTGTATTATCCCTTTTTCACTTGGAAAAATACCTATAGATAAGCCATTAATAATAATAGAAAACATAGGAGAAACAATACATAATTGGATCCAAAATCTCCATTGAAGGTGGAAACTAAATTTTTCTAAAACTTTTTCTAGAAAAGACCATGAAACTTTATCATAGACCTTATTCATATCTCACTTGAGAATCATCCCTTCAAAACTACTATTTTCAATTGAGTGGATAGATTTAGAGATTGAGACAATATCATCTAGAATCTATCTACCCTACACAAATCTCCCTTATTGATTGGAAATAATTCTAGGAAGAATTCTTTTTAGTCTATTAGCCAAAATTTTAGTTAAAATTATATAAATAATATTGCATAGACTAATTGACCAAAAGTCTTTAAAATCCTTTGCACCTTGTTTTTTGGAATGAGAAAAACAAATTTGGAATTCCAATCTCTTAAAAGGCTATTATAAACTTGAAATTATTTAACTATTACCACAATGTCACCATGAACTATGTGCCAAAAATACTAGAAGAAACTAGTTGGGAAACCATCCAGACATAGGGCCTTATTTTTTACATATTGAAAACAACCTCTTTGATTTCATCCTCTAAGAAGGTTTCAACTATAGCTTCATTTATCTCATCTAATATCAAGTTTTTGATGTTACCTAGCACATAATTTACCACCTCTTCTTCTATATCATTGTTATTTAAAAATAATTCTTTAAAGAAATTCATTGTTGCATATTTAATTTCATCTTCATTTATTGTACTAATTTTGTCATTTAAAAGTATTTCTAATTCTATTGGTGCTTCTATGTCTTAAGGTAGATAAATGAAAAACTTAGAGTTTCTATCACCTTATTTCAAACACAAGGCTTTATATTTTTACCTCCAAAAGATTTCATCCTTAGCAAGAATTGAATGAAATTCACTAAGTAATGATTTTTATTGTCTAACTATATCTTCTGGTACTCCTTGAGATTGAATTTACCCTTTAATGTGTTGGAAATATGAGCAAGATTTGTTGTCATTGATGTCAAGAGTCAGTTTCAATGAGCAGTGCAAGAGGAAGGATGTCAAGAGTCAGTTTCAGAAATAAGAAGGTGATCAGATAAGGTCTACAGGAGAAGTTAGAAGGCCCAAGAAAAATAATATTATAATATTTTATTATAATATTAAAGGTCTAATGGTAAGACCTAAAGTAATTAAATTAATTATAAATTAAATAATTCATAATAAATTAATTTGTAATTTTAATTTATTATTATATTAAATTAGTTATTATAAATTATAATAATTTTATTATTAATTAAATTATAATCTAATTTAATTAACCCTAAAGTTAGGGTTGCAAGGCAAAAAGAAATGCGCCGACGTCATGAATAAATCCCTCCATCGATGTCTAATATTGTGGTGGCACAATGGTATAAATACCATGTGCCTTGGTGGCAAAGAAATTACCTTCGTTCGAATTACTCTAAGCCTACGATTTCTATGATTTTCGTGCGAGGAAGAAGACAAAATTTTTTTTGTCTTGTATGCGCCAGCGAAGGGACAAGGTTGGTGAGGCTCTAAGCCTCATATCCATCCGATGGGTTGGCCTAGTGGCAAGCGGATGTGACTTAGGGCTTTGGCAAGTGGGAGGACCCATGATCGAATCTCGATGGTAGTTTTGGTGAAGGTTTTGGTTTGGGCACCAAAGGAAGCAGCGCATTCATTTTTGGTTTAGGTGCCAAAGGGAAGCATATAGAGCACGAGGTGCTCCTTGCTTCCAAGGTGAGCGCCTAGCTCACGTGGTAGTTGAAGCCATGGCTAGGGCATTGGTGGAAGCACAACGTGGGTTCGATTCCCACCAAGGGCAAAAGGTATTTAAATTTTTAAATTTAATTTTTGTCCTAAGGTTGTTTGGCATAAGATTTTAGGGAGATATAAGGTTTATGAAAGTTGATTTTTATATTGTGATTTTTGGTGATTAGAGTGTTGAATGGAGTGATAAGGCTTTAGATGGTTTTGAATGTTATTTCAAAATAAAGTCTTATTTTGTTTAATATTTGAAAGGAGTAATAAGGTTAATTGAGTTCTCATGTTTTGTATGGTGAAAATAATTTGTGAGGAAATTATTGATTAAAATTTTGAGAAGGTTTTTGCTACCTAACCCTTAAAATTGGAAAAGAGAGTAATTGTGATTGAGATAGGTTTTTAAGGGAAATTCTTCATCAAACAAAAAGGTATGGGCACATCTTCCTTGTGAGTGATTGTTGGATGTTGTGAATGCTAAGTTGGAGTGAAAAGGGTTGTTTGATAAGCATTGTTGAGTTTGATTGTTAAAGGTTTTTCTGAGTGAAAGTTGATGATAAAAACCTTGTTTGATAAGCATTGTTGGAAATATTGAAGTAAAGCTTTCATATGCTTGAACTAGGGTTTGTGCAAGATCATGAGTATCATTGTTATGTGAGATTGTTTGATAAGCATTGTTGGAAATAATTGAGTGAGTGTTCATATGCTTGGACTAGGGTTTGTAAGCAAGGAGTGTTTCATTGAGTGATTGATTGAGTGGAGTTGTATAAGCCTAGTCAAGTGGAAGTGTTGAAGTGATAGTTCAAGTTCTATGAAACAAATTATTCTATATTCTGAATTGATTTGAGAAAGAGATTGAAAGTGATTGAGCATTGTTGTGAGTGTGAAGCATATTGAGTCTCTAACAATTATCTATATATTTCTATGAGATTGAACTAGATTTTGTGTGAAACTAGTTGATGTGATTGAAGAGGATTGAGTTGTGTTGAGTAAGCTTTTGTGGAAGCTTACAATGCAGATTTGAGGTAAGTCTTGGTGAAGACTTGTTGAGCAGATTGGACAAGTTCTAGTGAGGACTTGTTGAGTAGATTTGAGGTAAGTCTTGGTGAAGACTTGTTGAGTAGATTGGACAAGTTCTAGAGAGGACTTGAGAAGATTTGAGTAAGTCTTGGTAAGACTTGTTGAAGATTGGACAAGTTCTAGAGGACTTGTTGATAGATTTGTGTAGCAAAGATTGTGTTAAGCTTAGAAGAAAATTGAGAAATTTGTGATTGAGTCAAGATGTGTTTAGTAAGCTTAGGATAGATATTGAGTATATTTGTGCTAGATCGAAGGACTATGTTTAGTGCAGGATCAGAGATAGATATTGAGCAGATTTATGCTAGACCGAAGGACTATGTTTAGTGTAGATTAAAGATAGATATTGAGAAGATTTGTGCTAGATCGAAGGACTATGTTTAGTGCAGATTTGAGGATAGATATTGAGTAGATTTGTGCTAGATCAAAGGACTATGTTTAGTGTATATTAAAGATAGAGATTGAGCAAATTTGTGCTAGATTGAAGGACTATGTTTAGTGTAGATTTGAGATAGAGTTGAGAGTAATATTTGGAGGTGATAGAGTATAGAGGACAATAGTCTCTAGTGGATAGAGGTCCATTATCCAAGGTAGTGAAGATAGGTCTTCTAAGTGAGGGCAAGAGTCTTCAGTGGATAGAGATCCATAAGCTAGTGTAGTGGAGGCAGCAATTCTTCTAGAAGATCACCAGCCAGAGCAAAGGAGAAGGAGTTCTCCTGTGGATAGAGATCCATAAAATTGATTAGGGTATTGGTGTCTCCTTTGGACAGAGGTCCATAAACATTGTAATAGGGAAAGGATTCCCAAGAGATTTGTTGAGAAAATTTTAGTGAAATATTTTCTCCGTGGAGTAGCCCACATTGGGTGAACCACATTAAATTGGTGTCTCTATTGTGTGTGGTGATTTATGCATTGCTTTGATTACTACTATTGATATTTCTATTGATACATTGCATAATATTTATTGGGAAAGAAAAGTAAAAAGTGGTCTTATACTGTTCACCCCCCTCTCAGTATAAGCTTGTGTTCTTCAATTGGTATCAGAGCGGGTTCCTTCGGAAGAGTTTAACAGCTTGAAGGAAAATCTTACAAGAACACAGATGGATTCTCAGAGTGGATCCTCAGGAAATTCAGCACCATTGTTCGATGGGAACAATTATACACTATGGAGCACAAGGATGAAGTTTCATCTAATGGCACTTGGAAATGAAGTGTGGGAAGTAGTTGAAAATGGATACACACCACCAACAACTCCACCTATAGATAAATATGGTAAGCTTCTACATAATTATAATTCAAGAGCAATGAATGCAATTCAAAAGGGCTTGCATGAAACAGAGTTTATAAATATTATGCATTGCAAATCAGCAAAGGAAATTTGGGATAAGTTGCAAGGCATATATGAAGGAGATAAAAAGGTCAAAAGGGCCAAGTTGCAAAACTTCAAAAGAGCATTTGAAGATCTAAAAATGAAGGATGAGGAAAACATTTCTGCATATCTACTTCATGTGGATGAAGTTGTTAGCTCCATGCAAGGACTTGGGCTTGAAGTTTCAGAACCTGATGTGTGTGATAAGATTCTAAGGTCACTTCCAAAAAGGTTTAGTGAAAATATTTCAGCTATAGAAGAGTCGAAAGATATTGATATTTTGACAAGAGATGAATTACATGGCATTCTCACAACATTTGAGATAAGAATAAAAGAGGAACCTATTCCCTAGAAAGAAGCAACATTTAAAGCCACTAAGAAGACTAAGGGTAAGAAGTTAGATTCAAGCAATGAGCTATCCAGTGATGAAGAAGCCAATTATGGTAGAAGGAACAAGGACTCAAGAAAGTATAAAGGTACGAAATTAGTTAGATGTTTTAAATGTGGAAAATATGGTCACTATGCATCTGATTGTCCAAAAGCTAGAAATAGCAGTGGTGATGAGAAACAGGATCATAAGAATAGGGATGCAGGAAGGCACAGGTACCAAAATAAAAATAGGGATGGACAAGGTACACAAGGGAAGAAGTTTTTCCAAAGGCATAAGAAGAGTTTCTATGCAGATAAGGTAGGTAAGAGCTCAAGTGATAGTGATGATAGTTCCTCAGATAATGATAGAGATGAAGTTCTATTTTTGGCAAAAGAAAAAGAAGTGGTTAGGAAAAGGACACCAATAATCCTCAAATGTTTTAGATGTGGTAACTTTGGTCATCTTGAAGATAGTTGTACAAGGAATGGATTCAGTTTTAGTGATGATGAATATGAAGATACATTTGAAGGACCAAAAGAGAATCTTCTTATGGCACTAGAAGAAGAAGGAGGTGATCCTATAGAAGACAAGTCAAAAAAGAATGAAGATGTTTTCAAAGGTAAACAAATAGAGGAAGAATCAGAGAAGGGAGAAGTTGATCTTGAGGGAGAGCTTATTCATGCCCTTGATGCATTAAAGAAGGTAAGAAAGCAAAACTCCCAACTTAAGCTTCAGTTTCAAGAATGTGATGAAGAGAAAGGAAAGCTTATAGAGGATCTAAATAAGTCAATGGCTAAGACAAGGAAGTTCAAAGATAAGTTAGAAGCAAAGGTCTTAGAATGTGAAAGGTTAGAGCATGAAGTAGCTTCACTAAAGAAGGAAGTAAAAGAGTCTAAGGATAGGTTACACAGGTTTGGGAGAAGCTCAAAGAATTTGGATAAGATTATCAAGACACAAAAACCTACATCAAGCAAAACAAGACTTGGTTTTGAATAGGTACAAAAGAAACAAAGAGAGGAGTCAATCTCAAGTTCTGAAGAAGAAGAAACTTTAGAAGAAGAGAGTGTAAGAGAAAGTGAAACTTCTGAGGAAGATTTGGATAACAGAAAGTTCAACAAAGAAAGGAACAATGCACAAATGAGGAACAGATGGAACAGAAACCAACACAGGGTAAAAGAAACTAAAAGACCAATGAGGTCAAGGCAAGGTAGTTTCAATGGATGATGCTTCTCATGTCACAGGTTTGGGCACAAGGCTACACAGTGTAGGACACATGGAAAACAAGAATATGGAAGCTTCAACAATAGACAACTTTTTCAAGGGTATTGCTACTCTTGTAATCAGTTTGGTCACAAGGCAGTGAATTGCAGGGTTCATGACAGGAATAGATATGGCTTCACCAAGAGAAATCCCAAGATATTTGCACCTCCAAGGAATAACAAAATTAAGTGTTATAAGTGCAATAATGATGGACATACAACAAAGTGGTGTAGAGCAAAAATTCCAGAGACAAGCAGGAACAAAAATAGTCAGAGGAATCAGAAGGATCATATGAGGAGGAAAGTGGACAAAGGAAAAGATCAGTGCATGTTGGGAGTAGAAATACTCCCACCCTAGAATTAACCACCTCAAGAGGAGGTGGGGGAGGGGCTAAGCTAAGAGTCTCATTCTTAGCCCCGAGCCCCAAAGGTGACCCTTTGCCATTGATGACAAAGGGGGAGAGATTTGAGTTAGGGGGAGAGCATTCAGTCAGGGGGAGCAAAACAAAAAAGGTAAAAGGAATGGTAAAAGGAAAATGGGTTGCCATAAATGACAAAGGGGGATATTGTTGGAAATATGAGCAAGATTTGTTGTCATTGATGTCAAGAGTCAGTTTCAGTGAGCAGTGCAAGAGGAAGGATGTCAAGAGTCAGTTTTAGAAATAAGAAGGTGATCAGATAAGGTCTACAAGAGAAGTTAGAAGGCCCAAGAAAAATAATATTATAATATTTTATTATAATATTAAAGGTCTAATGGTAAGACCTAAAGTAATTAAATTAATTATAATAATTTCATTATAAATTAATTTGTAATTTAATTTAATTAACCCTATGGTTATTAAATTAATTATAAGTTAATTATAATAATTTTATTATTAATTAAATTATAATCTAATTTAATTAACCCTAAAGTTAGGGTTACAAGGGAAAAAGAAATGCATCGACGTCATGAATAAATCCCTCCATCGACGTCTAATATTGTGGTGGCACAATGGTATAAATACCATGTGCCTTGGTGGCAAAGAAATTACCTTCGTTTGAATTACTCTAAGCCTACGATTTCTACGATTTTCGTGCGAGGAAGAAGACAAAAGTTTTTTTGTCTTGTATGCGCCAATGAAGGAACAAGGTTGGTGAGGCTCTAAGCCTCATATCCATCTGATGGGTTGGCCTAGTGGCAAGCGGCTGTGACTTAGGGCTTTGGCAAGCGGGAGGACCCACGATCGAATCTCGATGGTAGTTTTGGTGAAGGTTTTGGTTTGGGCACCAAAGGAAGTAGTGCATTCATTTTTGGTTTAGGTGCCAAAGGGAAGCATATAGAGCACATGAGGTGCTCCTTGCTTCCAAGGTGAGCACCTAGCTCATGCAGGTAGTTGAAGCCATGGCTAGGGTGCTGGTGGAAGCGCAACGTGGGTTCGATTCCCACCAAGGGCAAAAGGTATTTAAATTTTTAAATTTAATTTTTGTCCTAAGGTTGTTTGGCATAAGATTTTAGGGAGATATAAGGTTTATGAAAGTTGATTTTTATATTGTGATTTTGGTGATTAGAGTGTTGAATGGAGTGATAAGGCTTTAGATGGTTTTGAATGTTATTTCAAAATAAAGTCTTATTTTATTTAATATTTGAAAGGAGTAATAAGGTTAATTGAGTTCTCATGTTTTGTATGGTGAAAATAATTTGTGAGGAAATTATTGATTAAAATTTTGAGAAGGTTTTTGCTACCTAACCCTTAAAATTGGCAAAGAGAGTAATTGTGATTGAGATAGGTTTTTAAGGGTAATTCTTCATCAAACAAAAAGGTATGGGCACATCTTCCTTGTGAGTGATTGTTGGATGTTGTGAATGCTAAGTTGGAGTGAAAAGGGTTGTTTGATAAGCATTGTTGAGTTTGATTGTTAAAGTTTTTTTGAGTGAAATTTGATGATAAAAACCTTGTTTGATAAGCATTGTTGGAAATATTGAAGTAAAGCTTTCATATGCTTGAACTAGGGTTTGTGAAAGATCATGAGTATCATTGTTATGTGAGATTGTTTGATAAGCATTGTTGGAAATAATTGAGTGAGTGTTCATATGCTTGGACTAGGGTTTGTAAGCAAGGAGTGTTTCATTGAGTGATTGATTGAGTGTTGTAGACACCCAAAAGTCACACATTACTATTTTTGCATATCTATAGGTGATTCCAGACATCCCTAGGCTATTGTAGACTATTGTAGTCATGTGTAGACATGCGTAGACATGCGTAGACATGCGTAGACTTCCATAAGTTCACCATAGTAATGTGTAGACTTCCACAAATGGCTTTCAGGTCCAAAACCCTAATAAGCCCTCAAAACCACATCTTATGCATCGAGATACCTTCATACGGCAACCCGAGGTGATGCATAGCCCATTTACACTCAATTGACACCCCCACGGGGTATTAATTGGCAAAATCAATTAAAAGTCAATTATCAAATTCTAATTTAATGTTGACTTCACTTAAGCCCCTTTTTAGGGAAAAATTGGATTAATTAACTCTTAATTCATAATTAGTGTTAATCAAATCCTCCCACATGTGCCAATTTAGGGTTTCCTAGGGTTTTCTTTTAATCCTCCCCTAAACATGCTTAAGGCCTAATTAGGATTAGCACTAATCCTTCCTCACACATGTGTGAGGATAGGATATTTCCTACTTAGAATGTGATGTTGCCACATAGCATTTCTTAACCTAACCCTAGTCAGAATCAAACCTAGGTTTAGTCTATCTAACCCCCCTGCACCTTGCATTTGCCTATAAATAATGGGTCCCAAACCCCTAATTAAGTCTGATTCCCATATTCAACAAAGTACAGTTACTCTACAGAAATGGAAAGCCAATAGTACATAGTCCATTCTCGATGCATACAGATGGATTCTGATAGCATACAGAGGCACCCTAGCTACCTTAGGATCGATCTACCAAAGATATTTTACCAGAAGAGCATCACAACTCAATTCGTAGCCTGCCCTACGAATCCGGCCCCAATTAGTGACCCGGGTCATGAAGTGCATCTGCAAGCCCCAAATCACCCCAAATTTGGGAGGTAAGCTCTATTTTAGCATATTATTACCTTCTACATATTTTATTTTAGTTTATGTTACAATTTTATAGTCATTTTCATCTTCTTAAATATGGGGCCTGACTAAGGCAAGCCCCCCAATGTATTGACCCTTTCTTGCAAGTTTCTTTTAGGTTATTCAATAGATTTGAAGGAAAGGAACACCAAAAAACAACAACCCAGTGGTGGCCCACATACAAAGAAGCCCACCTACACTGAGGGACATCAGAAGGAGGCATCAAGCCTATATTGCTTATTCATGAAAAGAAAGAAAAGGGGAAACTCTCCCTATTTGTAACCTATACAAAATTGATAATGAATAAAGCATATATTTTTGAATGACTTGTGTTATTACTTGTTGTTAGATCAAATGTCAACTTCTGGTCATTTCATTCTGGCACGCCCGATGGGACCCCCACAACGGATAGTGCTAGATTCATTTTTCTTATAAATATGACATTATCCTCTATTTTTATGTCTTGCAGGTACCAAAACTATGTTTCACTAAAGCCTCCAAAGCCCTAGGAATCATCCTAGGCCATCAGATCTCTGATTTGAAGCCTCTGAACCTGATTCGTGACCCACCCTATGATTTAGGTCAAATTCATGACCCGGGTCATGATTTGAGCACAGACACCTCAAAAACCCCCAAATCAGCTAGGGTGATATTTTTAGGGGCCAAGAAAACCCCCTTAGCATCAGAATGTAGGTATTTTCATTTTTTTTACCTCTGTTGCAAGTTTTGGAAGTAGAAATACATTGACTAGTTGAATGACCATTACTAGGCCTAGTTTTGGGTTCATTGCAAAGTAGTTAAAGAATTAGGGTTTCTAAAATTTTTAGGACCTGCAACTTTCCAGCAAGTGTATAAAATTTATTTCTCAAATAAATTTGCATTTGTCTTTTATTTTTACATATGGCATAAGCCTAAGTTGTTCTTCCTTCGTTCATAGCTTACATTGCTAAAAGGAACTTTACATTCTAAAGTGAAATCAGGGTTTCTAATCCCCTCTTACATTTTTGAAAGAATTTTACATTCTGAAAGTTCAAGTTAGGGTTTCATAATCCCTTTACTCCACACACATTTGGATTGCATGTTTCTATGTTTTGCAAAGTAGATTAGTTTGCTTCACAAAGGCATTTAGACTAGCTCATTTCTTTACAAATATTTTAAGCTATCTAATCATTTGCTTTCAAAAAGGCATTAGGATTAGTTTTCTTTTGAAAAGGCAACTAGTTAGTTTCTTATCTTGTAAACATCATTAGCAAAACACAAACCCACACACACTCACATGGTACCTTAAACAAGTGGTGAGATTGGACTTCATCCCCAATCCATCGCTCGAGACTGGTGTGGATCGAGTTTCACTCTCCATCAGCTCACCCCCTAGACACCTAGTAGCCCCACAGGAGCGGTTTTCTAGATTTCATCATCGAAAAATCCCCCACTTTTGTGATTGGGCCCTGGATTTCATCACCAATGGTTACCTACGGAGTGGGATAGGATTAGCGCCTTCATCCACAAGGCTTGTATAATTTGTGGAATTGGTAACTATCATTCTTGACTAAGCCCACCCGAGGGTGAAGCGAAAGCATGGGTATGCCAGTAGCAGGTCTCAGACAGTGCCACCTCTTCTCGTGAGAGGATATTAGTGGACTCACTTCAGCATAGTGAGTTCCACCCCTTTAGGATACCATTTTACTGCACCTTCCATACAGGTCACCATTCGCACGTTGTGGTACCATTCTATCCTGTGCATATTTGGGTGTTGCAGGAGGTTTGTTATTGATAACATTCCTAATTTTCTAGAGTATTCACTCCATTACCCATGATTCTACATAGGGAGTATCAACATTATAACACACAAAATGAACATAACACTTTTATTTTCTCAGCATTTAGAATTGATTTCGATCTACCATTGTTTGCATGATCACAGACCAGTCTCAACACACCACACTATATATTATTTTGCTACACACAACATGTCACTTATTTCACACTCACAGTAGACACAGTTGAGTCTACATCACATAGGGTTTATTCTTAAAAACCCCCTTTGACACATGCCACTATGCCTGTGGTCACCCATAGTAGAGCACATGAGAAATCATGCTCTATGGAGGAATGGCCTCCCCCTTCCTCTAGTCAGTCCACTCTTACTCCTTCGATCATGAAGGAGAGGATTATAGACACATCTGATTCATGCATAGAATCTGATGCATAATTCACACACATGATGCCTCATGAGAAGACGTCAACTTTGAGTGAAATTCTTGCTACTTCACTCGTAGAGGATTACCCGCTCTTTTCAGCCCCATCCTCACCTAATCCCCTGACCATATTCTATGACCATGTAATCTACACAACACCAGGATAGTCTCCTCCAGCCTTCACCATAGATGAGGAGGTCATGCCTACGTCACCCACCTTTGCACACCCCTTTTTCCAGAATCTATCTCAATCCCTATTTGAGAATGATTCCTCCCTTCTAAACCGTACCCATCCTGAGGTCGCATCATTCACCCCTACCATAGGAATGGTGTCGGACCCATCCTCATCCACTATAGGAAGCCAGAATCCATCCTTCCAAACTGCACAATAGATCCCTACCCAACAGGAACCACAAGCATTCCCTCAAACCTCACACCCGTACTCCTCACAAGAGTACCAACCATCCTCTTCCCAAGAGCCATTCTTCACCATATCTGAGGGTACCTCCCAATAGCCTCTTCAGGAGCAAGAGATGCAAACCCAAGTGGGAGTGTACACTTACACTTTCCCCTCAACCCAAGCTCCTACCTCGATAGCTTATCCCACATTTTTAGCAGCATTCTCGCCTATCTCACAGGTATCCAGAGTGCATGACGCCCAACCCTTGGAGCCACCTTTACCTACGATGACCTTTAGGATACCACCACCTATGCCTTTTTAGGCTCCCACTACCCATATCCATCCTACCTATGGATCGACACCAATAGCTTATGTACCTACTCAACCAAATTATTCCACATAGTTTAGCTTCCCTACTTCCTACCCTCCAGGGCAGAGACAGATCCCATATTTTGATACCTCATCTCGACCACCCCTAGCACCAGTAGCACCGACACCTACACCACCACCAACTACACCTAGCTTCTTTATACCTCCTCTAGTTTGGTCATCACCACCCATGGTCCAACCAGTACAATAGGCTCCAAACCAACAAGTACCCATGCCACAACCGCATGTTGCTCAGTCACAGTATTATTATCCTCAATAGATGCCTACCCCACAACCTAGTGTGCCTATAGACATGACAACACATGTCACCCAGTACCCACCTTATCATGATCAGGCACAACAATATTCCCCATAGTATTGTGAAGAACAACAATACCAATACCCACCACATCCACAAGGTCAGCCTA
Source organism: Wollemia nobilis (assembly GCA_028583015.1). NCBI lineage: Eukaryota > Viridiplantae > Streptophyta > Pinopsida > Araucariales > Araucariaceae > Wollemia > Wollemia nobilis. The sequence continues at coordinate 23,083,002 of JAQPPZ010000521.1, forward strand.
TCATAGCCCAACCTTCAACTCCTATGACACCCAAACTTCAACTCTTGCGAGATGAAGTCAAAATGTTGAACCTACGCACCTCTAGCTATGGGCCACAAAAGCCTTGCTATGATGAACTATGCAATGAGCTAGTACATCCATCAGTCCCTATCCCTCCTTATCCCTATCACTTCGAAATACCAAAATTCGACAAGTATAGAGGTAAGGAAGATCCCAGAGAACATGTGAGCAACTACCGCTCGTCCTATTACCAGCTTCATAGTAGTAACCCTCTTATGTTGTGTACCTTCTCCCTATCCCTCGTTGGGCTAGCATTGGATTGGTACAACATGTTACCGTGCCATAGCCTGTACACCTTTGAACAACTGGCCAATTCCTTCTTAGAGCACTTTTCCATCAACATCAAGAAAAATACCACATTTTTTGATGTCTACGCCTTACGACAGGTGGACGATGAACCCATCACTGAGTTTGTTGCTAGATGGAGAGTGATTATTCATGATCTTACCCATAGCCTCCCCACCTCGGAGCTTGTGACACTCTTTTCCAAGAGCTGCCACAAACACATTTCCACATCCCTCCAACTTCACCAAAGTCATACTTTTGAAGATGCTATATCACAAGCAAAAGTGATCGAAGATATTAAGGTGCAATCTAGGAAGATTAAGTTGAGAGCTAAAACCAACTATAACTCCAAATTTCACTTCAATAGACCCACACCGAATCAACCTTACCCATGACCACAACAAACCAATCAAGTCGCAACTGCTACCCTAGCACTAGTACCGACTCCTCCACCCTATACACCACAACCGCAAGTACTCCAAGCTAATGTGCCTACCCCACCTCGACCACAACAATACCATGGCATGCACCCATAGGGTCCACCACACAACTTTACACCCTTATCTGAACCATTACCAGCCCTATTCCATAGATTGTATGAGGGTAACCATCTTGTTCTACCCGACATCCACCCATTGGATCCAAATGCACCTAAATCTCATGACTACAATGAGCAGTTATTTTATCCCTTTCATAGGTAGCATGGCCATAATATCGATTCGTGTCACTCCTTTCAAGGGCAAGTTCAAGACCTAATCGATAGGGGCATTATTTAGGTAGCAAACCCTTTAGCCCCGCAGAACCAAAACCTAGGAATTTTCCAAAACCCTCTACCGGATCACAGAGGACCCAATCCCCCTAGACCTCCAAACAATCCTCCAGTGCCCCCTCACCAAGTCAACAATGTCCAGCATGATCCTCCATCACGTGGAGTAGTAGGCATGATCAACCTTACTACGAGAAACCAATGGTACCCGTCACCCCAGACAACACCTATTATTTCTCCCCCTATCCAGTTTACATCCCCGCAAACACCCCAAAGGCCTAACATCGTACCACCACCACCTCAAAATGTGATTACCATCCATGGTAGTCTAACCCATCAACTACGCAATGCCCCCACGTGGCTATCCATATTTGACCTCCTACAACAATCTCAACCCCATCATGAGGCATTGAATGACATCCTACATTCCATTGACTTAGAGACACATGACACAAATGCTTTTGTCAATTTCATAGGGAACATCCCATGATGCCTTCAACCTTCAATTAGCTTTCATGACCATGAGATAACGGAACTCATTGGTGAAGGAGACGACCCTCCCCTCCACATACAAGCTAATATCAATGATATTACCTACAAGTGGGTACTCATTGACATGGGCTCATCCATCAGTATCATATCCATAGTAGCCCTACATCACCTACACCTCCCTCCAATGCATTTCACCACACCTTCCCTAGACCTACATGCTTTTGATGGTTCCATGAGACCTACCATAGGATCCATAGTTCTACCCATTCATGTAGGCATCCATACGATCCCCATCCTCTTCCACATCATTCAAGGAGAAATGCAATACAATATTCTCCTTGGTCACCCTTGGATCAGAGACATGCAGTGTGTCCCATCCACATTGCATCATTGCCTCAAGTATGTCCACAATGGACTTGTTCATTGTGTCCCAGCCGATGGAGACCCCTTTAAGTTTTGTAACATCGTAGACCTTCCCCATGCACCTTCATTCTCATATTCCCAACTATTCCCTGTATCTTCTCACCAGTCAGTAGGAGCATCGATATCCTCTCCAATTTCCACCCCAACACCCCAGTGTTCATCAACAACACAAGCCTCGATATCTGCACCATTAGCATCATATGTTGGGGGACCCAAAATTGATACTATACCTTCTCCACCACCATTCTCATGGCCTCCACAATCCTCTCAACCTCTACCATTCCAGTTTCCACCCATGGTGTCGCAACCACCATTGCCACCCATTACACAACCGACTACATTACCTCCTTCACCCTTGCATATGGAAGCCCCTATCCTTCCTACACCGTAGACACCACCTCTTCCCTTTCGACCAAAACCTAAGACATTCACATCTCCATGCATCCCTGCACCTGCACCGATGCCATCCCCTACGCAGAACAAATAGCCTATTCAAGCCACAACAACCAAACATCATGAACCCAAACAACCAACACCCAGCTCGGATGAACCTTCACACCCTTCAGCTACCACCATCAGGGAATCCCAACTTTCTCCTTCCTCATATGACTCGGATACGCCACCCTAGTCGCTAGAGCATGCCACACCATGCATATCCATCTTCATGACAAACAATGGCTTAGGAGACTATAACGTACGTGACGCCCATGTATGTGACACCCCTATCCAATCTACCCAAGATTTTGGTCATCCCTCAACCTCGGTATTGACTATTGGAACCATCATACAGTTAGGAAGTCCCAAAAACCACACCAACTTTGTGTATGCAGGAGTAGACTCTTCAATCCCCTCACCAACTTCTTCACCACCACAATCTAGCTCTGGTGATGCAATTACACACCTAGCCAACCCTCAATTTGCCTTGCACTACCTACAACGCTTTCATTGGCATGGGTTTGGGTTAGGTCATTATGAGCAAGGGCTACGTACACCCATTAACCCTCGTGTCCGCTCACCTACCAAAAAAATTGGTCTAGGTTATCACCCAACCACCATCTATACATTAGAATATGAGATCCAAGATCTATCCTTACATCCTCCTCCATGCCCAACACACACCTTGGAAGAGTACATTGACATGGACATGCTAGAAGACACGCCTTCACCCACATCAACCATCACCATCCCCTATGATTTCTTCCAAGAATCTTCTACGCTCGATACCTCCTTGTTCTATGATGTTCAGATATTGGTAGAACACTTTGCTACCTTATCTCTGGCTACACCACCAATAGAGTCGGATGCACTCCCGTATGATCCACCACCTATAGAGCCAGACCCGATGCCACCTGACCCACCATCGATACGCCTACTCGTATTCCTACCTATACATAGATAGTTACAGAGAGCAGCCTCTCATCCTCATTCACCACCAGTCATCCTATGGCCTCCCTTGAGCCTCTTAGGATGTGCACAACCTATCCAACCTCCATCACCAGATTCTACCCCACCTACTTCACCTACAACATCGATTAACATGGTTGAGGTAGATTTACATTCTCCCCTCTATTACAGCCACCAACAGATTCGAGATGATACCCCAAACCCAAAATTTATTGATCTCGCACACATCTCACACATACCAACACTTGGAGACTTTCTTCTCTCTCCTCATATCTTATGGGCAGCAAATACCCCTTCCTCATCCATGTCTTCCCAAATCCCTCAAGTCCATCACATGGGCATTTACATAGATGATGAATTCGAGTTCAGTGAGGCCATCGATGACTTCAATCTCATTCCTATCCCTGAATAGTTGCATGATGGATCTCGTATGCTCATCGAGGACATGATCGATGTAGACATCGATGATGATCCAAAAAATCCACACATCCTCAAATTAGCCGCTAGCCTCTCACCCGAGGAGCGCATCACCTTCACAAACTTCCTATGCAAGTATATAAAAGTGTTTGCATGGTCTTACAAAGACATGTCGGGACTTGACCCTACCGTAGTAGTGCATAATCTTATACTAGATCCCAATGCCAAACCAGTAAGACAAAAGTTGTGATGCATGCATCCAACTATCACATTGATAGTAAAATCTGAGCTTCAAAAGCTCCTAGACATTGATTTCATAATACCCATCGACTATCCCGAGTGGGTATCCAACATGGTCCCTATCCCTAAACCATCCGGTGATGTTCGCATTTGCATAGACTTTCATGACCTAAACAAAGCTTGTCCCAAAGACAACTTCCCTTTACCCAACATTGATTCCCTCATTGACTCCATCGTAGGTCACGAAATGATTTCCCTCATGGATGGATTTTTTAGATATAATCAAATTAGGATCAACCCAACTGATCAACACAAAACTTCCTTCACAACACCCTAGGGGACTTTTTGCTACAAGGTCATGCCCTTTGGCCTTAAAAACATTAGGGCAACCTATCAACGAGCCATGACCTACATATTTCATGACCTAATGCACAAAAATGTGGAAGACTATGTAGATGACCTCATAGCCAAATCAAAGAAATGTGTTGATCATCTCGAAGATCTCCGTCAGATTTTTGATCGACTACTAGAACACAACGTGCGCCTCAATCCAAAAAAGTGTGTGTTCGATGTTACATCTAGAAAGATACTAGGATTCATTGTCTCCCAATGAGGCATTGAAGTAGATCCTAGTAAAGTGAAAGCCATCATCGAGATGCCTCCTCCTACCACCTTAAAGCAATTACATAGCCTCCAGGGCAAGATTACCTCTATTCATAGATTTATAGCACAATTATCAGACAAATGCCAACCATTCAATCATCTCCTACAAAAAGGAGTACACTTTAAATGGGATGAAAACTATCAAGCCGCATTCGATGCTATCAAAACTTACCTCACATCACCATCGGTCATGTCACCGCCACACCCACAATTACCACTGACTCTATACATCTCAGCCATAGAGCTTGCGCTAGGTACACTCCTAGCTCAAAAGAATGCTCTCGACAAAGAGCAGACTATCTACTACATCAGTCACACACTAGTTAGTTACGAAATGAGATACGGATACATGGAGAAGCTATGCCTAGTAGTAGTATTCGCCACCTAGAAGCTAAGACACTATATGTTAAACCACACAACTTTTGTCATAGCCCGAGACAATCCCCTATGGTATATGATGAACAAAAGTTATCACAACTCACACACAACCAAATGGATCATGCTCCTAACCGAGTTCGACCTAGAATTCGTATCTCAAAAGTCTATCAAAGGGCAAGTCATTGTTGACCAACTGGCTGAAGCCCCTATAACTGACAATCAACCCCTACTCATCCAACTCCTCGATGACTCTATATTTCACATAATCGAAGATGAGGAGTACGTCAAACCAGAATTCATGGCTGACCTCACCATGTTCTTTGATGGGTCCAGGTGTCTCCACGTTGGGGGTGCAGGCATTGTTTTCTTTACACCTGAAGGAGAACCACTCCCATTTTCATTCAAACTTGATTTTCCTTGTACCAATAACAATGTAGAGTACGAAGCCCTAATCCTAGGACTAAAACAAGCACACGCTATGCACATCAAATGCCTCCACATCATAGGTGATTCACTTTTGATTGTCAATCAAGTGCAGGAACTTTGGCTATGCAATTGCCCAGTTCTCCAACAATACAAGAAGATCACCCAACAACTCCTATCCCAATTTGAATGGTATTACCTCGAAGCCATGTCGTGCTCATCAAACCATTTTGCAGACACCATGGCCTCCTTAGGGTCCCTTATCCCACAAAATCCAATGTCCAGCACAACATCTGTATCCATTCATACACTTACACAATCTGCTATATCACCCACACCTCCCACAGATGATGGTGGTGTATATGTGGTAAACATCGAACCTCATGACCCATGGTTCTCACAGATCAAGGAATACATCAAACTAGGTTTCCTACCATGTGATTTGCCCCATGCCCAATGCCAAACCTTTAAACAAAGAGTGATCCACTACACCTTGTTGGGGGACATCCTTTACCACCATAGCTATGATGGTATACTCTTGCATTGCCTAGAACCGCAAGAATCATAGTGGGTTGTACAAGAAACCCATGATGGCACTTGTGGTGGCCATTTTAGTGGCATGGTGATTACCAAATGCATTCTTCGTATGGGCTACTACTAGCCTAAAATGGAGCAAGACTACTGTGAGTATGTCAAACATTGCATCAAATGCCAACAACATGCCAACTTAACACATTTACCATCCCAAGCACTTCAACCAATCCAGTCCATGTGGCCCTTCTCCCAATGGGGCCTGGATCTAATTGGAAAAATTACACCTGCATCCTCTAGCAATCATAAATTTATCATTACAACAACAGAATATTTTACAAAGTGGGTCGAAGCCATCCCACTGGTCCAAACTATAGGGGCCAAAATTACAACATTCATCATGGAGCATATCATATGCCGCTTTGGAATTCCCTCCCAAATTATTTTAGATAATGGGAAATATTTCAAAAACAAAACTATCCGAGCCCTGTGCAATAGATTTCACATACATCATAGCTTTTCGACCCCATATTACCCTCAAGGAAATGGCCAGGCAGAGGCCACTAACAAAACCATCTATTCTATTCTCCATAAAACTATAGCAGAATCTCACCGAGACTGGCATAATCAAATACCCCTAGCCTTGTGGGCATATCATACGAGCATTCATACTCCCACTAGGGCAACACCTTTTTCACTTGTCTATAGGGTAGAAGCTATCATGCCCCTTGAGCTGGAGATACCCTCTTTACGGATATCCATGAAAGATTTCATTGATGATGACACTACTCGCCAAGCTCGTCTAGATCAACTAACACTCCTCGATGAACGTCGCATCCATGCCATCGAGCACACATGAGTATATCAAGATCACCTTCATCATGCCTACAATAGTAAGGTACATCAACATGAATATCAAATTGGTGACTTGGTTCTCAAGGAGAACCAACAAATCACAAGTCAACCTCACCAACAATGATAAATTCACCCCAAATTGGGTGGGACCATTTATTATCACACACAAATATGGTTCAGGAGCATATCATTTGGAAAATATTGAAGGCCTTAATGATCCTGAACCCATCAACATCTTGCATCTTCATGCTTTCAATGCATGATTCATAAACACAGTCACCATCACGAGTGTCACATAGTATTAGAAATAAATCATCAAGCACATCACCATGTGAATCTATTATTTTTACTTTATTATTTCTCTATACATGTACATTTCACCTTTCTACCATTTTTATGCTTGGGGTATTTATTTTTCCTTTTGTAGGACTCACATCATCAGTAGGAGAGCACTACAGTGGCCTCACCTACCACCATGCAGGACCATCTACAGCCATAGCAAAAACCCATTACACCGGTCGATCTCGCTCGACCACCAACCACCCTTCATACCAGGTGCTCCTCGCACTCATCCCATTCAGGTCACCACACTTCACCTCGACACCATTCCCCTCACCAATGAGGTTCATCCTATTCACCACACTCTAGTGATAGCCAGATCACCATGTCCTCTTTCGATGATAAAGAGGAATCCACCCAACCGCAAGCACAAGGATCATCCTCCCATCCGTCTGATGATCTCAGACATCACTATTCACCTCCAAGTCATCCACAACATCCCATAGGATCTTACCACCCACCTAATAGGGAATACACACCTCATCAACCTCGCCCTGCATTTCTACCCGCTCCCCTTCCCAATGGTGAGTCTACCTATGCCCAGGCTTTGCAAGCCCATGCGGCCCAAGCTACTCAAGTCGGTCATGCAAACATCCCTCTTTCTCATTCGCATCACCACCCAGGGCCATCACCTATGCCACCGGTCCTCAAGACACCACCTTCACCACTACGAGGCTTACCACCCCAGCCAATCTTATGATCACCATAGTCATTTCACTCTACTGCTTCCTCATCGTAGCCCTATCCTTTTTCTACCATGCATCGAGCTATTCCATTCACCTTGGAATCTTGATCACCCCTTCCCCAATACCATCACCACCACACCATGAGATACAACATCTCATCTCCCGTATCGAAGCTCTAGAGTTGCAGATGAGCCACTACCATTGCCACGTTCACCCACGATAGTCTTCCATGACCCGTCCATCCTCACCACCACGTAGATCCCTTCCTCGACCTAGGACTCGACCCATGCCGGAACCCAGACCCATGCCTCCATTACCAGATCATCTTTCACCTAGACCTCGCTCACCTCCAGTAGAGCCATACGTCTATCCTATGCCTATTCCACATACACCCCTTTCCAAAATGTTCCATCATCTCATGCACCAGGGTCTTATTGACCTACCTGAGATTCGACCTACTGATCCCTCACATCCTAAACCATGCAATTACAATGAGAATCAATTTTGCATCTACCATCGCCAGCCAGGTCATGATATCGAAGAGTGTAGATCATTCGAAACCCTAGTGCACAACATGTTGCATGATGAGCGTACCCCATCACCAGAGCATTCTTTTCCATTTAGCCGACTTGTCAGTCCTCCACGCCGCACCACTCCCAGGACTTTACCACCCCGTAGTACCCTAACAATGCCCACCCGCTATATTCATAATATTTCCAACTATGGCTCCAGCCGCAACTCTAGCCATGTCATCACTTCACCATCCCATTCCCACCCAGATCTACGTCATTTCACCCGATAGTAGTGTTAGTTACTCATCTTCTTCTATCTCATTCTTCTACTTCTTACATACATTGATTCATTTCTTCTCTTCTATCATTGTCGACTATTGGTGATCCCCTTTTCTTGATTGGTTACCAAAGCCTATTTCTTCTCACTTCTTCCACTTGTACATTCTACTCTCACATCTTCCTTCTTCTTGGTGACTATTACATACACTTATACAACTCACAACTTATACATCTACTACACACACACCCCACACGTTGGGGCAACCATGATCATAGCATCACACTTTTTGTCATCATTACACACTTCACTCATCTATAAATAGGTTCTTCTAAAATTCTCCTTCTAAACAACATAACTTTCTTCTTGTAAATATCACATTCATCCACTTGCATCACTTACAGTTACATTCATTGCACATATTCATATGCTTTATAGTTAAAATTTTAATTCATGTTTGTACATTCTCCCCCAAAATGTGCCTCAATAGGAATAATACATGCACTTGTTAGCATCACCACCTGGATGTCCATTCCCCCTTTTCAGGATCAGGGTATACATAGGTGTCATGTTTAATTTTGACTACTCTATAGTTTAGGCAATCAAGTGTCACCCATAGCTACTGAGTCTTGTACATTCTTCTTATGGTCTTTTAGGTTGGTTCAACTTCTCTCATGAATCGCTCACAATAGGTTACACATTAACAATTTTGAGCCTAGGAAAGAGGACATCTTGAGTAGATATCGCCATCTAGTGAATGGTATCCCTTGCTCGTCCTATCGCCTGCATGGTCAACATACGACCTAGGGATAAACAAAGGGATCAAGCATAAGCAAAATTAAATAACTGGGTAGAAAACAAACTTCATCGCCCATACAAAAAGAGCAAAAAAAAAAAAAAAGAAAAAAGAAAAGAAATGAAAAGAGCACTACCACAATCAGATAGGTCAACACTAGAACAGGGGCAGAAAACAAAAGGAAATGCCTCTTGATATCACACATGTTATGCTTATCGCCTTTGGTCCTTAGGTTCAACATAACACTATGGGATAATTCCAAAAACCTGCCTACCAGTGGAATAATCTTACAGGTGACAACACATCTCTTACATTAGCATCTCGCTTTTGTAGAAATCATTATTGTGGATGGATGAGCTAGCTAGTATGGTAGCATCTACAATGGGTTAATCCTACCTCCCTCAAAATGGATAAATGAACATTACACATTCACACACATAGGTCCAAGATAGACTTTGAACCAGCCCGATCATGTTATAAGTTGCCACAAAACTTGCATAGCTAAGGGTTTGAGATTTGATTGTCATAACTATGTTAGTCAAAACCATTACACATGCCTTACATTATCCACCGACCTTGAAATCATGGAATGGATAGCATCCATACAGGTAAATGCAATGATACAAGTGCTTCCTTGGCGCATTTCAGTAAGTCCATACATGCATACATGCATCTATGTCAGATACATTTGATACACATTATAGTATTGCATTCATCCTACATGCATTTCATATCAAATTACATTTATTGCATTCATCCCATATGCATTTCAAAATCGAGTCATAGTATCACAATTACTATACATACATTCATTACAAAATCATATTTGATATCACATCATATCGCATTGGAAATACAATCATAACACTACTCTACAATCCATTTATACCACAACACGATAATAGATCTAAACCATGTCATACATGTATATCTATTCATCAGACATATCTACAAATTATGTTACGCTAATCCATGCAAACATAAACAAGAACACATTTCAAACCATCAAAATAACACATGTATATATAATAGCCAAAATCAACAAAGTATATATATATATCATCCATACAAAATGCTCGAAGGCTACAACCTGGGATCATGCCCATCATCATATATCATCAATACAAAATGCCCGTAGGCTACAATCAGCAACAGATATCCTAACTCCCACTAGGAGTCTCCCATGGCCCTCACGGCTCACTCGCATCCCTATAGCTGGCTCGACTTCACCCTAAACCCCAATCAGATCCACAGTAGGCTGATCCTGCACCTCAGCCCTAGCACCTCTCTATCCCACCATAGTAGCACTACGCTGGCTCTGATGTGATGGTGCCCACACCTATGACTATGATCCAGACTACACCACAATCCTACCATAATCGGGTAGAGGAATCTTATACACCAACAAAGTAGTCTCGCACATCATCTTCTTAGTAGCCTCGACCACCAACTGACTAGTCAGAGTATCGATCACTTGATCCTGCCTAGACATAGCAACCCTCATCTCCACCATGTCTACCTCCAACTACTGAATCCGATCATGCAATCCCTGTACATCCTCCATAGCTAGCCTCTCCAAAATATCATTGGGAATCTACTATGCTATATCAAAAAATACCCCAATATCAATGGTATCATCGATACCACCCATACACCACGCCTCCCTCAGCCTGAGCTCCAATAGTCTGCTCTACCCCAACATCTACACCCACATCCACCTCCTCTACCCTCACATCTTGGGTACTCACCAAAGCACCTACGTGACATCATGACCATCATAGAGGAACCTCCTCCTCAATAGTAGCCATACTCGCTACCCTAGCCCGAGTCCTCCTACTCACTCTCCTCTCTAGTAGAGGTGCCCCAATAGTAGGTGCCACCCATCGATCCACCACACCTCTCCCAGGCTCCCAAGACTATAGCACCCACCAGGCATCAAACTATGATGTCATCCCTACATCCCCTACATCCAAGATATCCATAGGAGGGTCCACCTCCCCAACCCAAGGTGGTACAATAGGGTACTCTCCTCTATCTCCCTATCACCTAAAGTAGATAACAGGAGTCCCTAGAACATCCTACCATAAACCAAACTAGCGTTGTACCCGATCAAACTAAAAGTACTCAATCTATCGAGTATATCTCCCCACCAACCATCTACCCCATCGTATAGCCCACAATTGCTCATCATCCTCCTTCCAACTCACCCCACCCAACCATGGTCTCCACCTTATGTCATCCGACGTCAGCTCCCCAAACTTAATCCTCCACAAAATTAGATCACCCTCATGAGGCCTCTTCATACCCTACTCCACCTCTGTACTCCACCTCAAGGTGTAAGGATACTCCTTACCCTCCACATGTATAGGGTGAGGTAACAAAGAGGGCCTCTCAATGGCTATGTGCTCCCATGCCCATACCTACAGCAAGGGAATCACACTCAATCCTGTCCGCCTACCCCAAACCACATCATGCAACTCATGGTAGACTTGAGCCAATAGTGCAGGCGCCATGCAAACACAACCTTGTGCTCCACCATATCACTAACTATATCCAACATGTTCCAGGTAAACAACACCCCAGAACTATCAAGAAGGGCATATGTAGAGATCATCATCATCGCCACACACTGCCTATCCGAGATCTTCTTCTGTAGCCACAACCACTCATAATCCATCTTGGAGATATCGATCTCTCTCCACCCAACCCCAAATAATCTCTCCAAAACCATATCCTTCCTCCCATATTTGGCTGCCCTCATAGGAACACCCTCAATCGATAGTCGATAGATGCGATACACGTCCTCCAATATCATGGTCATTTCCCCTATAGGAAAATGAAATGTGTTCCTGTCTGCATCCCACCGCTCACATAAGGCAGACACATATGCCCTATTGGTGAAGATGCTCTTACACTCCCACACACCATGGAAGTGTATGTCATCCAACCACTGTAGCTCCTCCTCAGTCTTCATCAGCCTCTCAAAACCCTTCTTAAACTTCCTCACCCGATGACGGGGCTCAAGCGCCTTCACCTGTTCAACACATAACACGACATGCATCAGTAACCTACATAACAAATCAATCAAAATTCAACTTCATTACGCAAAATTTACAAATTGAAAATATTTAATTTGGCACACATCTCGAGACAAATTAATGTACAAACAAAATGACAAAACACATCAACAACACAATCACATATTTGGATACCCATTTTGTCATTTCATGGCAAAAGTCCAAGCACATACGACATACAGTACACATTGGTCACCCAACAACCAATAACAAACTCAACTGTACAACTACTATGGCACGCAATCCAAAACTTGATCAATTAATATGACATACAAAAACAAATCACATTTTTGGATACCCATTTGCCCACTTAATGGTAAATGTGTCGACAAAATTCAGAAACAAAGCACCAATCAACACAGATCTAACAATCAAATCTGTCCTAAAAACACCAAAACCGAACACATATCCAGGCACACAATCTAAAAATAACAGTCACATTTTTAGATACCCATTTGCCCATTTAGTGGTGGAAGTTCAAACTGACATCAAGTACAGTCTACATCGGGCTCCCTATAGCTCATTTTTAGTTTAATACTATCTACACCATGGCACGCAAATCAAAGGCATGTCAAATGAAGTCAACTACCAAAACAACCAATATTTTTGGACACCCATTTTGCCCTTCTATGGTGAAAGTGTCATTAGTTTTTAGAGATTCTACCTCTAACATGGCAGATCTAACGCCCTAGAGTTCACACATTACACCTCAAACCATCAAATTCTGAAATCACATCAAACGAAATCAAAAAAATAAAATAGTCACATAACGGAATACCCATTTCCTACTTTAGTGGACAAAGTGCAAAAACATATCAATGTCAGTACACCGTTACCTCAAAAACTGATAGTCAAACTTCACACCTACTCTACCCATTACCCGGTCAAATTGGTGACAAAACAAATCCAATTGAAAAACCGACCGCACTTTTGGGTACCCATTTGGCCCGTTTATCACTACGTGTTCAAATTTTACTTAAAAGTTACAATTTTTTTTAAATCGGGATGAAAACCTCCCCCCCTCATTTACATTTACCCAAAAAAATAAGAAAACAAATAAAAGAAGGCAGACGATCACTTACCGGTGGGTCCCCACTCTGATGCCAGCTGATCTACGTCCTTTCATCATTGTCACCCTCACGATCATCAACGCACTCCTTTCGTGCTATCAATTGCTCTCCCAAACCACTTTCCAAAGTCGTGCATCGTGCAAATGAGCCCCCCATGCAATTTTGGGCTTAAATATGCTTTAAACCCCGATTCATGACCCGGGTCATGAGTTAGGTCAAAATCGCTACCTAGGTCATGAATTGAGCTAGAATACCTCAAAACATCCCCAAAACCCTAGGAAAGTAGGGAAATGCCCTCTAAAACCCTAGGAGCCTCAAAAACTTACCTTTTAACACCATTTGCAAACACACATTGCATTTTACCGATAAACTTGTCACATTCATACTTTTGGACCACGTTGATCTGGTCGCAAAAGCACAGTAGACAAACATTGTCATTCTCAAGCAACTAGTATGGCATCATAAATGTCATACAGACTCAACAAAATCACAGCATTGCATTCGCAATCATCCATTTCATTTTACCAGCATTGCTTTTTATTTCTTTCCTCTTCTTCTTCTTTCCTTCTTCTCTTCTCCCCCTGGCTATCCAGTCAATGTTGTATGGTCACGCTTCGAGCGACTACATACCTTTGATTAGATCCCATTATTTTCCCTTCTCCTTCTTGGCTATCCTCAATGTTGTAGACTACATTTATTAATCCATTCTTTTCCCTCTTCTATATTCAATGTTGTATGGTCATGCGCTTCGAGGCTACATACCTTTGATTAGATCCCATTATTTTCCTTCTCCTTCTTGGCTATCCAGTCAATGTTGTATGGTCATGCTTCGAGCGGCTACATACCTTTGATTAGATCCCATTATTTTCCCTTCTCCTTCTTGGCTATCCAGTCAATGTTGTATGGTCATGCTTCGAGCGACTACATACCTTTGATTAGATCCCATTATTTTCTCTTCTTACTAGCAATCATATTCATCATGCATTGGTATCTTTATCAATCATTGCATCATCAAATCACCACATTCCATTCACCTCATTGTTGATTCCTCATTTGAGGGGGTATTCATATCCAAAGTCAGCTTTGCATGCAACCACAACATCAAAAATCCAAAAGCACGGTTAGCGCATTTGTCTACAAAATTTTTTGCTGAATATTATCATACGATTATAATCTCAATCCCAAACAGACATGGGTTACATCAGGAGAGTTACGCATTACCATGGAGAAGTCAATCTAGCATTCATGTACATCGAGTACACAATGGATGATACGTTTGATCAATCCTAGCACAACATTTGGAAATGGACTTCGCGACCACGTTGATATGGTCATGAGTTGATGATCCAAATGTTAAACTAGCTCAAATGGTTTGACACTTGTCGCCATGTTCTCATCAATCAATCAACAACAAATATTTAGTTAGGCTTTTGTCCTAATCATACTTTTGGACCATGTTGATCTGGTCGTAAAAGCAAAGCAATCAAAAGTTGTCATTCTCAAGCAACTAGTATGGCATCGTAAATGTCATACGGACTCAAAAAAATCACATCATTGCATTCATAATCATTCATTTTCCCTTACTAGCATTGTTTTTATCTCTTTCCTCTTTTCCTTCTTTCCTTCCTCTCTTCTTCCCCTGTGGACATCCAATTGATGTTGTATGGTCACGCTTCGAGCGGCTACATACCTTCGATTAGATTCCATTCTTTCTCTTCTTTTCCCTGGATACCCGATTGATTTGTATGGTCATGCTTCGAGCGGCTACATACCCTTTGATTGGATTCCATTCCCCTTCTATCCCTTTTCCTTCTGCACAAACCCTTCATATTTTTGTATTAAACTATGTTCTACATAGTATAGTACAAAAAGGGGCAAAATGTAGACACCCAAAAGTCACACATTGCTATTTTTGCATATCTATAGGTGATTCCAGACATCCCTAGGCTATTGTAGACTATTGTAGTCATGCGTAGACATGCGTAGTCATGCGTAGACATGCATAGACATGCGTAGACTTCCATAAGTTCACCATAGTAACGTGTAGACTTCCACAAATGGCTTTCAGGTCCAAAACCCTAATAAGCCCTCAAAACCACATCTTATGCATCGAGATACCTTCAGACGACAACCCGAGGTGATGCATAGCCCATTTACACTCAATTGACACCCCCACGGGGTATTAATTGGCAAAATCAATTAAAAGTCAATTATCAAATTCTAATTTAATGTTGACTTCACTTAAGCCCCTTTTTAGGGCAAAATTGGATTAATTAACTCTTAATTCATAATTAGTGTTAATCAAATCCTCCCACATGTGCCAATTTAGGGTTTCCTAGGGTTTTCTTTTAATCCTCCCCTAAACATGCTTAAGGCCTAATTAGGATTAGCACTAATCCTTCCTCACACATGTGTGAGGATAGGATATTTCCTACTTAGAATGTGATGTTGCCACATAGCATTTCTTAACCTAACCCTAGTCAGAATCAAACCTAGGTTTAGTCTATCTAACCCCCCCCCTGCACCTTGCATTTGCCTATAAATAATGGGTCCCAAACCCCTAATTAAGTCTGATTCCCATATTCAACAAAGTATAGTTACTCTACAAAAATGGAAAGCCAATAGCACATAGTCCATTCCCGATGCACATAGATGGATTCTGATAGCATACAGAGGCACCCCAACTGCCTTAGGATCGATCTACCAAAGATATTTTACCAGAAGAGCATCACAGCTCAATTCGCAGCCTGCCCTACGAATCCGGCCCCAATTAGCGACCCGGGTCGCGAAGTGCATCTGCAAGCCCCAAATCACCCCAAATTTGGGAGGTAAGCTCTGTTTTAGCATATTATTACCTTTTGCATATTTTATTTTGATTTATGTTACAGTTTTATAGTCATTTCATCTTCTTAAATATGGGGCCTGACTAAGGCAAGCCCCCCAACGTATTGACCCTTTCTTGCAAGTTTCTTTCAGGTTATTCAATAGATTTGAAGGAAAGGAACACCAAAAAATAGCAACCCAGTGGTGGCCCACATACAAAGAAGCCCACCTACACTGAGGGACATCAGAAGGAGGCATCAGGCCTATATTGCTTATTCATGAAAAGAAAGAAAAGGGGAAACTCTCCCTATTTGTAACCTATACAAAATTGATAATGAATAAAGCATATGTTTCTGAATGACTTGTGTTATTACTTGTTGTTAGATCAAATGTCAACTTCTGGTCATTTCAAGTGTAGTTGTATAAGCCTAGTCAAGTGGAAGTGTTGAAGTGATAGTTCAGGTTTTGTGAAACAAATTATTCTATATTTTGAATTGATTTGAGAAATATATTGAAAGTGATTTACCATTTTTTTTTAGTGTGAAGCATATTGAGTCTAACAATTCTCTATATGTGTCTATAATATTGAACTAGATTCTATGTGAAACTTGTTGATGCGATTGAAGAGGATTGAGTTGTGTTGAGTAAGCTTTTGTGGAAGATTACAATGAAGATTTGAGGTAAGTCTTGGTGAAGAATTGTTGAGCAGATTGGACAAGTTCTAGTGAGGACTTGTTAAGCAGATTTGAGGTAAGTCTTGGTGAAGACTTGTTGAGTAGATTGGACAAGTTCTAGTGAGGACTTGTTAAACAGATTTGAGGTAAGTCTTGGTAAAGACTTGTTGAGCAGATTGGACAAGTTCTAGTGAGGACTTATTGAGAAAATTTGTGCTAGATCAAAGGATTGTGTTTAGTGTAGATCAGAGATAGAGATTGAGCAAATTTGTGATAGATCGAAGGACTATATTTAGTGCAGATCAGAGATAGATATTGAGCATATTTGTGCTATACCGAAGGACTGTGTTTAGTGTAGATTAGAGACAGAGATTGAGCATATTTGTGCTAGACCGAAGGACTATGTTTAGTGTATATTTGAGGATAGATATTGAGTAGATTTATGCTAGACCGAAGGACTGTGTTTAGTGCAAATTTGAGGATAAATATTGAGAAAATTTATGCTAGACAAAATGACTATGTTTAGTGCATATTTGAGGATAAATATTGAGCAAATTTATTCTAGACCGAAGGACTATGTTTAGTGTAGATTTGAGACAGAACTGAGAGCAATATTTGGAGGTAACAGATTATAGAGGACAATAGTCTCTAGTGGATAGAGGTCCATTATCCAGGGTAGTGAAGACAAGTCTTCTTTGTGAGGGAAAGAGTATTCAGTGGATCCATAAGCCAATGCAGTGGAGGCAGCAGTTCTTCTAGAAGATCACCAGCCAGAGCAAGGGATAAGGAATTTTCCTATGGATAGAGATCCACAAACTTTATTAGGATATTGGTGTCTCCTTTGGACAGAGGTCCATAAACATTATAGTAGAGAAAGGATTCCTAAGAGATTTATTGAGAAAATTTTAGTGAAATATTTTCTTTATGGAGTAGCCCACATTAGGTGAACCACATTAAATTGGTGTCTCTATTGTGTGTGGTGATTTGTGCATTGCTTTTATTATTGTTGTTGATATTTCTATTGATACATTGCATAATATTTATTGGGAAATAAAAGTAAAAAGTGGTCTTATACTATTCACCCCCCCTCTCAGTATAAACTTGTGTTCTTCATAATGACATATAAATTCTTAATTACTCTTTTTTTCTTTGCCTCACCATTCTTTCTCAAGTGTTGCCTATTGATTGTTCACTCTACATCTCCTTGTTGTCCTCAAGTGACATTCTAAATCTCAAGTGCCACATGTTGTCTCTTTGCTCTATGTCTCCTTGTTGTCCTCAGGTGATGTTTTGAGTCTCCTTTGGTAGCTTGCTATTTTTTCTCGCACTTGGTAGCTCACTAATATCTCGTTGTATGTGTTCTTTCCTAGTAGCTTGTTGAATGGCTCATTGTATATGCTCTCACCTGGTAACTTGGTGAATGGCTCACTGTATGTGATATTCATCTACTAACTTGGTGAATGGCTCATTGTATGTGCTCTTTGCCTAGTAACTTGGTAAATAATTCACTCTTGTTAGCACAATTATCTTTTATCTCTCATAATGATGTCTTCTAACCTAATAATAGTGCTCTAATCATGATGTCTTATAACCTAAATATAATTATCTAGTTACAATATCTTCAGTCTTGAAGATAGTTCTCTGGTCATAATATATTCTAACCTAAATATAGTACTCTAGTTATAGTATATTTTGCATTTTAGATAGCTTTCTAGTTATGATATCTTATACCTAAATGATAGATGCTCTAGTAGCGCTAAAGTATCTATATTCTTCTTGAAATATAGTGTCTTCCTAGCACTAGATTTAACTCTATCTTAATAGTTTCTTGTTGTTCATGGCTATGCTCATAAAATGTAGTATTAGTATCCTTTTCTACTTTGATATCTTGACCTATGTATGTAAGTGTACTATTGCACTAATAGCTTCAATGACTAATATGTATTCTCTATTGATTGCACCATAAATCTTATCCACAACCAAGACTAAAATGTAGGTATTTTCAATCAACTTGGTTCTCTAATGTTACCTTATCTTGGGAAGCTTATAATGCTTTCTTCTTCTCTATGCTTACTTGTTCTCTATTCTATAGAAGCTTTGTATTGCTTCTCCTTATTTGGAAGCCAAGTTCAATCTCTTGGAATCGTAAATGCTCCTCTCTCTTGGAAGCTTTGATGCTTCTCAATATTTGAACTAAGACTCTAAACTATTTCTTCAATATCTTAGGTCACAACTAAGAACAAAATATGATTCTCCTCCTTTATAGAGAAACCAATATCAATGTTAGGGTGACTATGAATTCCCTCAAATGACCAAATTTCTCCTAAGTTATCTCTCTCTCAATATTCAATAGTGATTCTTCTCCTTTTCTCTAGAGAATATAGAATATTATCAAGGTGACTTTGAATGTCCCAAAACTTCCACTTTATTTTGAGTTGGTTCTCTCTCTCTCAATGTCTATTTTTTTTTAAGTTGTCTCAATCTATCTTAGTGAGTCCTAATATTCACTTGTTTTCCTTCAACCAAGTGGAAATATCCTAGCATCCAAATTAGGATGATTAATCCTTGTCCCCTCAATATCTACTCAATCAGACCTTTTAGAAATAAAGTCCAAGTCTTCACTACTTTCAAAGTGGACAAACTCTCCTATAACTCTATCAAAAATGGATATAGTTAAGTGGTAGCTCTGATACCACTATTGGATTTTAAGCCTTAATACCACAGAATATCATAGGTCCCAATATAGAGAAGCCACAATATTAAATGTTAAAATATATAGTAATAACGAAGAGTAGAATAATATATGAGCAATCAAATATATATATATATATATATATATCAATGACAATATAATAATAAAAAATAACATTCACTTATAATATCAAATATGAATGTAAAATTATCAATATCATTTATGTATAAGCATGAGGAATACTTACAATATGGATTGCTCAAAATTTGTATATAATATTTATTTTCAATGCTTCTTTCACACCTCATTGTTTGTATTTTCTCATGTTACATTGTATGGAGCTTTGTCTCCATAATATAGACATAGTAATGTGACTCTTCACATACTTGAATATTGCTCTCCATATGATAGCTCCCATGACACTTGGTTTGTCATCTTGTCACTTGCATACTCAACTCTTCACTCTCTTCTTACATACATACTTGACTCTATGACACTTGCACACTTCTACATGACTCTTACTCTTATACATGAACTCCTAATATAAGACACTTGTGCACATCCTCACTTTAAATATTTGCACACTTACATACAAGACACTTGTGCACATTCTCTTAATACACACTTGCACTCTAACTTACATGACACTTGTGTATTTCCTGCACATTGCACTCTTACATGACACTTGTGCATTTCTTGCACATTGCACTCTTATATGACACTTGTGCATTTCTTGCACATTGACACTTACATTAAAAATGAAATATAAATCATTTACCTAAACTATATACTTAACCCTAATCTATTACATATTTACATTTGTACCATGAAGGTACAATGGAGGTACATTTATATGTACCAAATAATGTATATTCCTTAATAGACCAAGTGTCTATAGTCCCTCTTAATTTCATATCTTAGAGATCATAATGGCCAATGAGAGGGTAGTGTTAAAATCCCCTTATAGCACCCATGGGATATCATTGGTATTCTACCTAATATATTTTAACTTGTTCCATAGATCCCTCCTTCCTATGAGAGAATTAGGAGCATAAAAATAGTTAAAACCCAACTAAAGTTTAATAATTTAGAGAAGAAAACAACTGATATATGCCTACTTCAAAGAATTTCTATGTTTATTCTTTTTTTCCTTTTTCTTTTCTTGCACTAAGGTTTGATCTCCACTACTTTCTCCAAAAAATTAATCACCTGCTTCAAAAAATTGATTGATCCAAAAAAATTGTCGCCCTACTACAAGGTGGTCCAAGCAACTATTTGGCAAGAAGGTCAAGTTTGTAAAGAGCCCAATTTTGATGGAGGACTCAAACTCAAAGGGACAGACCCCCCAAAGAAGAAAAATAAGCTCTTTGTAGGGTCTATAGGTTATGGGGATAAGTTATTCTTCAATTTTTTGATTTCTCCCAAAGTGCCAAAATATTTTTTAAACATAATGGTGGATTACCAGTCCTCTCTAATGAACAAGTTGATGAAATCACTGCTTGTGCAGAAGAGATCAAATCTATGATGTAGTGGTTTCAAGAAGTGATAAGGGCTTCTAAGTTGGATGTTGAGGGTTGTCCTACAGACTAATTCCTCACTCCTATGTGGCTCAACTAGGGTTTTTATTGTTGTTTTTTTGGTTTCTCTCCCTAGTGGGAGCTTTTTCATAGTTTGGTTGTGATATCTTTATTTTTTCTCCTCTCAAGATTCAGTGATTTTAGGAATATCCATAATCCTATGATCCTTTTCTTGTTTAAGGGGTAGGGCTGGTGTGTTTTTCGCTCGATAGCTGGTGGGCTTGTGGGTTTAATTTATTTTTAGTGCTCTTTGTCTTCTAACCTAGTTTGGAAGTGTTATTCTCTTTGTAAAAGGTTTGGGGAGACTTTCAAAACCCCTTCATGTATCTAATAAAAAAAAATGATTAAATATATTTATTAGTCCTTGCTTACCCATACCCAATACATAGACTTGTTCCCTGTAACTCTTATATTTATTAATTTTTATTTATTAACTCATTAAAATATATTATATATATTAATTATTGGTGGGTAAATATTTACTCTCTAAATGAAAGGTTTAACCACTTCCTTTCAAAGTCAAAGGATGGAAAAAAAAATTGAATCTTTATGAAGGGAAACTTTTTATTTTACCATTCTCTTGAAGGGTAAAATAACATTTTTATTTTTTACCAATATGTATTCACCTTTATAAATAGCCACAATCTCAATTTAATAAGTATATGTATGCCACAACCCCTTCCTTGGGTTAGTCAAAATAAAAAATAATTTTTTTTTATAATTGTCCATCATTTCATTATCATCAAAAACTCATAGTAAATTCCAATCATCACACACATGATTGAACACGCATATAAATATAGTTATTTGGGAGTGTAACATAAAAAATTATATCAATGGACACCAAGTGGTGATCATACTTTCATTATCTTTTGGGATTGGATATAGTCTATGAAGCTAGAATATCATGTTGTCACTCTAGCCTCTATATTGAACTCTAATGTATCCATCAATGTTTAGTTGAAGACCCATCACTATCAATTACACTAGTACTAGTGATTATTCTTCTTACCAAACAAAGTTGACCCTTCCTATTTTCCAAGTCAACTTGATTACTAAGTAGTAGTGCCTTACTTGTACCCCTCAAAAACCATAGTAAATGAGTTAAGGTGATCCCTTTTTAGTTAATACCAACCCTCTCTTGTTATATTCTTGAGAAATAATTTTTAATGGAAGATCCACATAATATAACAAGCTCAACTTAGGTATCTTGTATGTCAAGTACAAGAAGCAAGAGATATATTTCAACATAGGGTGTGTAGTAAGCCATAGTACAATAATCATAAGATATGTCATAATTAGAGTGCAAATTATTCAAGTGCAATGATAGGTGTAACATATATTAAGAAACTAGAAGTATCCACTCAAATACAACCTTTAAGACATTAATTTTAAAATTTTAGTTAAGGTATAGTATAGTGAATATTTAGTATCTCAATTACTTTAACACAACCATGATGCTATTTTACAACAAGGTAATTATACTTACTTTTCTAGTGCCTAACATGAGGTGCTAAAGATAGAAACTTATAATCACAAGAGTGGAACCAAATTATCTATAAATAATCACCTAAAAACTTACCTATCGACTTGTTCGATGCCCTACACCTTGCTTGGGGCACCAGTCCTAGGAAGTCTAGGGAGTGTGGGACATGGCTCCTTTATATGACCTCCAAGATATTTTACCAAGGTTGGCTCCTTGATTTGGGTATAATATTTGGCACTCTTCCTTCCTACGCTAGCCTACTCTATCGAGTGCTTTGCCAAGGAAAAGGGAAAGAGAGAAAGTAGTAAATGGTTGAAAATGAGATAATTATTAGCTTTTTAAGCTAGATAAAGTAACCACAAGATCTAAAATAAATTTGCAATATGAAATATATGATAATGTTAATCTATTAAGCATATAAAACTCATAAATAACTTCAAAAATAAATCATATAAATGCCACTAATAAATGCTCGTGAAAATATGATCTTTATTGAATAAAGACCTCAAATACATCATACTTCATCACTCTCCATTATGATTGTATATGACCAATCACTCTATATCTTTGTATATCTTGCTATGTATTTCACACCCTCATATACACATATATACAAAGGAATGTGACTCTTCATATGGATATTTCTTGGTCTTCACTCTTCCTACAATTCTTCATCTTCCTATTCTATGTTACATGTGCATGTGGACAACTATGCACATTTACATTACCAAAATACTTTGCACACTTGTGCATTTATTAAATTCCATAAAATAAATATTCAAATCCTAATCTACACATGTACCCTTGGTGGTACATTGACATGTACCAAATAATGTAATATTCTCTAACAAACCCATTATTACATTATTTGGTTATTGAAGACTTTAGTCTTCAATATGGATCTTCATATTTGTTTTCATTCTTCAAGTGACCTTGCATTTGATCTTATCCTTGAGCTTCATATTTTTTCTTGAATCTATATTCTAACTTTAGCAATGTTACTGTTTTCCTTATAATTTTATTTTCAAAGAAGTTCATACCTTTCTTGTACCCATCTCTATACCTTGAGAAATATGTTTGAGAAAACCCATTAATGAAGTTTCTTGTCATTGTGTATATCCATTCAAAGAAATGATTTTCTTTATACCAACAATGTATTTGAGAATGATTGGTTCCTCCAAAAATTTTACAACTATGGATATTTCAACATCTCTTTATCTTATGCCTAAATCTGCTACAATGACTACATCTATTTTCTGTTACCAAATCCCTTTGATCATTCTATCCTTCATAGCAATTGTTCTTATCAATTTCTAAAAATTGATTTAATGCCACTATTTTTTGTTATAAACTTAGTTCATTGCCTGAAAGTCTAACTTGTATATTCAATATCTTCATACTTTGATATGATTCTTGATTCAAATGATTCTTTCATTCCTTGTTCATTTTTTCTATACGTGTATCTTTATATCTCATCAACTCTGAACCAAATCCGTTAGTATGCTTCTCAAAATGATCAATACAATCATTAGAATGATCTTTGTTAATATCAATATAATTTTGTGCATCACTGTCTCTATCATCATTTGTATCTATGCCTTCATCAATTCTAATAACATAAGTTTTTATTGACCTATCATGAACTATATTCAAATCACTTGTATCACATATAGCATCAATCTTTGCATCAGGTTCTTCTATATTTGTCATGGATTCTAGATCACTAGTATCATTACTTGCATCACTCATCAATGGTTTTGATTCTATAGTATTGCAACATGAATCTACCATCATAGGCCTTAAGTCATTTATATCACAAGAAGCATCTTTCATCATTGTTTTGTTCCCTACTTCAATATTTTCTTGTTTTCTCATCTTGCCTTTGAGAACTTCATTTGAAAGTAATACTATCTTCATTATTGTTCCTATATCAATGGGTAATGTGAAAATATTTTTAGAGTCTTCAATTGCTTCTTCAAGCTTTGAATTTAGATATTTTTGAAGCATTGAAAAGTTTTCATCTTTTGCTTCTTCCATGATTGTTTGTAATATTGTTTTTCTTTATTGACATACCCTTTTGTCCTTCAATATTTGATATCAAGTATTTGATACAATATTTCAATTTTTGTAACATTCCCTTAGTTTCTTCTAAGGAGTCATCTTCAATGTATAATGGTTCTTCTTGCAAACATAAGTTTTCTAGTTCAATTGCTTTCTTTTTATTTACTTTTTATTTTCCATGTTCCTTTGATGATGACTACCTTAAGACTCCCTAGTGTTTAACTTTAATTTTCAAGGTTTACTTTTATAATTTTCAATGATATAAGTTTAATGTAGAATTCCTTATATCTCAATATTAGTGAAATTTAGAATCTATGGTTATTTGCAAGATAAAAGTTCCAATGTAGAATTCATTTTTTTTTCACCAAACTTATCAAATTGTAAAATTTTGATTTCTAAGGTTTAAATAATACTTATCTCTCCAATAAAATACTTTCAACTTTAACCTTAGATAATATATTCCTTTACTCCTTATAACTCCTACTTATAAAATTAATTCCAAAAAGTAATGAATATTACCTTTAATATTCCAGGTGCTCCCTCCTTAATGCTATGCTTGGACTTGCTTGAAAACTGGGCACTTTTACGTTCTAGTCAACTTCCTTAAATCCATTCAATGTGCTTCACCTTCAACGTAAATAACTCCTTATTGTAATTAATGAGATACTACCAAAGTAAATTCATCTCATACACTAAATGGACACTCAAAAATATGTTACCTTCCTTCGTAACATTTTATTTCTTGCAAGATGAGTGACAAGTGTCACTGAAGTGCTTCTTTTGTCTCATTAATGTAACATGTAGCTTCTTCAAGATGTGTAGTGCTCCTCTTTTGTGAAAAATGGTAAAAGTACTACCAAAATAACCTATGATTCTTGGATGACTTGTAATGCCACTCCTTTCTTGTAATAAGTGGTACAAGCTAAGATATATCATTCCCCAACCTTATGAATAAATTTGTAATCCTCTTTGATGCTTTGTCTTCCCTAGCTAAATTACGTTCTACTTTTGGACATTTAGCTATGCATGTAATGAGTTAGTGCAATGTTGCATAATACATTATGTAAGAATCCTCTTCATTTCCCTTCTTGGTGGTGGCAAGAACTTGATATTTGGTCTCCCTTAATGCCCTTCCAATATCTTCTTTCATTGTTTTATATTTCTAAATTTGCAGGTGGCACTTCAACTTCTCTAATGGTGGCTCTTTCTCTTCCACTTTGGTGCTTCATTATGGTGGTTCTTCCATGGTGGTTCTTTCCTTTTGATGGTGTCTCCTCTCCTATCCAGTGTCTGATCTTCTAAAAAATGTTTGAGCTCTTACTCCCTTATGTTGAGCTATCATTTTTGCGCTTATCTATGGTTCTCAACCTATTCAACTCAATGGTGATTTAAGTGGCAGATTTACCACTCCTCTTTGGTGGTTTACTTCACAAATGTATTATGCAAGCTTGATGCTCTTCTTGGTTTCTTTTGACACCTTAAATCAGCCTTTGTTTTGAGGACTATTCAACCTCAATATAACAAAATAGATCTTCCTTTTTATTATATAAAAAACAACATATACTAGTTTTCTTATCACTCCTTTTAGTACTTTATAAACTTTAATTCTTGTTGTTATAATTTGTATATTTTATAATGATAATGGTGTATTTTTTATTGGCTATACTAAAACTTCTTTTTATTAGCTTTAAATAGCTCTAAAAATTATGCTTTAAAAACTTGTAATATCTACTTTCAAAACTTGTAAAATAATACTTTTATAGCATCAATTTTTCACACCTTTTATGAAATATTTTGTAGCTTTTATTCTTGATAGCTTGTTGTCTTGAATTTGCAGCAATATTTCTCTTATTTTTTTATTTATAGAATATTTATCTTGCAGCTAAAGTTTTTGCCCAAAACTTTACTTTCTTGTTATACCGTTTCCTTCTTTTTTTCTCTCAAATGTATGCTATCACCTTTTGGATTTTGAAGCTACAAGTGCTACTCTTTTGCTTTCCAAATCTACAGTAATTATCCTTCTTAGGAATTGTCAAAATATTCTTATGTTTTTCTGTTCAAATATTTTCCAAATATGTCCTTAGACTCTTTCAAAATACAGCTTGCTTTAATCTTTCAATGCTGCCCAAATTTACAGATCAAACCTCTTAAATCACTACTTATAAAATTTGGTTCCTTGGTATTCATAAATCTTCAAATTTGTTGCTATATTTTACTTTCAAGCCTTCATTTAATTGGCTATCCAAAATTACTCCAAAATATTTTCCAAAGCTTCTCCAAATCATAGCTCTATGCTTTCTTCAATTTGCTATCATGTGACCTTCCTTTGAAAATCAGCAAATTCTTCTTTTATAAATCAGCTTACAAAATCTTCGTGACTATTCTCAAATCTCTCAAATTTGTGGTCTCTTCAATATTTATTCTTTATTAAATCTTCTTTTCAAATTTTGACTTCAAATCTGATCTCGTTCACTGTCTTATTCCTCAAGAATATAGATGTCTTAAGATCTTAAAAACCTTCTCAAAATTTGGCAAACTTTTTTTCAAATCCTTTTTCATTTTTTTTTTGGGGCTTGTTGTCGAATGGTGATGATTGTCTCAACTTCCTATTATTATGAACTTCTCTTGCTTCAATATTTTGACATAAAATTTTCTTTAAATCTCCTCCAATAGCCACTACTTCAATTCTGCAATGAGGCTTTCTCTAGCCTTCTTCTTTTTTTGAAAACTTCTTGAGATCTCTTCTCTTGGGTCTTCTAATTTTGCGATGAGACTTTATATAGCCTTATTATTCTCAAAAATCTTCTTGAGACCTCTTATTTTGGGTCTTCTAATACTATAGCTACTCAAATATTCTTAATCAATTCTTTAATGAAATCTTACCTTGGTTTCTTCAATCTTCCAATTATGGAAATTCTGCAATGATATCTCTTTTCTTAGATCTCCAAAATATGATGCTTCTCAAATTTTCTATAAGACATTTTGTAGCCCTCCTTTATCTTTAGTATTCAAACTTCAATCTTCAATATTAAATTTTCAATATTCCAAATCTAGAAGTTCTTCAATGTGACCTCTTTTTTGGGTCTCTTCAATCTTTAAGTTGTAGTCTACAATCTTCAATGAGGACTTCCTTCCTGGTTATCCTCAATATTCAATGGGGCATTATTTCTTGGACCTCCTTAATATTCAATGAGACCTTATTTCTTGGATCTCCTTAATCTTAAATGTCTAATTTTATTCAACAAAGAGTTAATCCTTGCACAATGAAAGCACATATACTTTCAGGCAACCGAAGATGAAATTATTCTCTATCCATTGTAATAAGCTTCTCAACTTCTAAGAACTAATATTCTGCAAAAAAAAAAACTTAGATAATAATAACCAAATATATTCAAATTTCCAAAATTTTAAAATCAATAATATTCACTAGATATTCCCAAAACTAATGGAATCAAATCTATGTTGATTCCTATTCTTCACGAGTTTTCATTCAACCCTATGGAAAGACTCTAGCCAAAATTTAATATGGAATATTTTTATCTATTTTTAATAGGACCTCCTTCAAGGGTCTCTTAATATCTTGAATTTTAAGGTCTATATTTAAGACCTATAAATCTTCTTCTATTCCAAATTTACTCTTGGAATATGTAAATCTTCAACTTTCACCATTTTTCCTTCAACATAGTGATAAATCCTATCTTCTTTGGTTTTATTTTCTAGAGGTATTTTCTTCAACTTTATTGGTCTCTCCTTAACCAGTAGAAATCTTCTATGAAACAAAAAACATGTGCAAGACAAAACCTTATTGTGGCTCTGATACCATTGTTAGCTTTTGAAGCTAGATAAAGTAACCACAAGATCTACAATAAAGTTGCAATATGAAATATATGATAATGACAATATATTAAGCATATAAAACTCAAATAAATTCATAAATGAATCATATAAATGCCAATAACACATTATCATGAAAATATGATCTTTATTGAATAAAAACCTCAAATACATCATACTTCATCAATCTCCATTATGACTATATATGACCAATCATTCTATATCTTTCTATATATTACTATGTATTTCACACCCTCATATATACATATATACAAAGGAATGTGACTCTTCATATGAATCTTTCTTGGTCTTCACTCTTCCTATGACTCTTCATATTCCTATTCTACATATGCATGTGGGCAACTATGCACATTTACATTGCCAAAATACTTTGTACACTTGTGTATTTATTACATTGCATAAAGTAAATATTTAAATCCTAATCTAAACATGTACCCATTGTGGTAAATTGACATGTACAAAATAATGTAATATTATCTAACAATAACAAAAAGCAGTTTATCCTATCTATCCTAACTAACCTACACTATATATGGTGATGTGCAAAACATTATAGAGACTCTAAACATTAGGGTATGTTGAGTGAATACATGCATCGTAGCCAAAAACACACAAGGAACATGAATCCCTCAAGCATATGCAATACAAAACACCCACACACAAACTAGGACAAAAGTAGAGGTAGTCATAGCTCCTTATTTATGTTAACTCTAGATTACATACATGCCAATAAAAAGGGCTAAAAAACTAATCGACCAAACAATATAAGGCTCAAGCTAGGCCTTAGTACATAAGAGAATGAAGGAAAATCCCCATAAGAGGCTAGATACTAGGCATAGGTATGGTTGGATTTTGATGATTTGCAATGAAGAGAACATAGATATTTATAGACAATTCTTGGTGTCTAGTCTAGTTGTTGTGCCTTACCGCTAACTTTTGTTTGCTCTTATCTAGTGTTCTAGTTATCATCATTTAGACCACAATTACTAGATGTTTAGGTGAGTGGGTGCACCCAACTCATGTTTTCCTTTTTAGTTGTGTAAATTATGGCTTCAAGCTATAATTGAAACTCTAGTTTTATCTTCTTTTCTATCATATTTTATTAAAAATTTCTAGTTACTGGTCCTATGCACATGTTTCTACCTCCTTTTGGATCCTAATTATCTTACCTCCTTATAGATCCTACCACTACCAAACTGGACAAGGTGCCTACTCCTCCTCCTAAGTGTAGTGAGAATCCACTATGGTTCTAGTGGCTCACATGGGTTCTTCAACTTGATAAGATGATAAATCCAAAGAACCACTACCTTATCCATTGGATGTGGATTCAAAATTGGGTTAGAAAAGGGATGGGAAGGGGAGATAGGAATTTTATATATTTATCTACGACCTCCCATATTTATAGCTTCAAAAACTAGGATCTCATATAAATGTTGATAGTTACCTAAAATAAAAGTAAAAAATATGGTGTATATATACAAGGGTTGTGGTTGACCTATATCCATTAGGTATGGAGTTGAGAACCCCATGGGTGGCTACTAGAGTTGCTTGTTTCTTTCTCATTTTCCATTTTGATGATAAAATACTTTTACCCTTAAATATTTGGGGCTCCTAAGTAGCCCCCTTGTTGCAAGTATACTAGTACCATGGATGTTTGATTTATTTGATGTAGGTTGTCTAGTACCAAGGTTGACTCATATTTTTTCCTTGATCCTTTCTTAATATATTATCCACTCCTAGCTCATATTCTTTGTCTCCTTTGTGTTTTTAGGGGTGGATTTGATTCTTGGGTTTGTTGGGTACCCATGATTGCTTGCTCAAGCATATTAGAGGTAGTAGACTCCACAACCTCTACTATCTCTTGGCCTATCAGGTTATTGGTTTACCCTTATGGCCTATTGCTTTTTGATCCCTATGCTTACATGTATTCTTTCTCCTCATCCTTGATTGTTGTAATATGTTCAAAAGTAACAAGTTTTTGATAGAGAGGATTGGAGAATAATAGGCTAGATAGCTGGAGCAATTTTCTCTCTTTCCTTAAACCCATCCATAAATAGGGTAGTAAGATGATCCCATTCAAATATTGAATGTGGGAGAGAGAGTCATATCCTTCTTGATATTTTCCTCTGAATGATGTCATAAGCAACCTAAAAATCACATTATACTTCATGATGTTGTGTAGTTGGTAGAAGTAGACCATAACTCATAGATGCATCAATAGGTATAACAATACTTTGCTACTATAATATCATACAATTTTGAGTGTTGACATAAAAATGTAGTCCCATTCATCTGGTGGTACTATAGGTTATAAGGGGTTTCTTTTGCTCCATGTGGAAAATATCATGAGGTGGGAAGCTTCCATGTTTAGGCATGTGGATGTAGCAATAGGTTTCTTATGATCATCTAATCCTTTTTCTTTGAGAAAAGTTGCTAGGTGAATATTGCATTTGTTATGAGAGTAGAAAGATTGATACCTTCAATAGAATTCTAATTTGAGTCCTTTTGAGTGGCTTCTTCTGGATTTTCTTTCTCAATAGAATCATCAGATAGTGTAATATTTCTAACAAGGCAAAGTTTCCCACCATGACCTTGGCCTATTATTTGATGGAATTTTCTTTGGGCTCTTTCTTCTATAGTGGAGTCACCAAGTGAATTTTCAATATGCTTTAATAAGTTGAGGATTGAGGTCTTCACTGGAACCTTGAATTTTGATTAGGGGATGGATTTTGTAGTTTGGGTACCATAGGGCATGCCAATTTGAATTTGTGGGGGCTAGAAATGACCCCTATGCCCCAGTAACTATGGTCCCCCATAGATGTAGTATCTCTCGAAGTGGTTGTGTTCAATTTCTTACACCTCACTTGGGGTGCTAGTCCTATGAAGTCTAGGGAGCATGGGATACGACTTCTTTGGATGACCTTCACTATTTTTTACCAATGTTGGCTTCTTGATTTGGGTGTAATATTTTACACTCTTCCTTCCTATATTATCCTACTCTATCAGGTGCTTTACCAAGAAAATAATAAAGAGAGAAAATAGTAAATTGTATCTAGCCTAACTAGACTACACTACAAGTGGTAATGTGCCAAATATTATAGAGACTCTTTGCATTAGGGTTGATTGAACACATGCATCATAAATGACAATGTATCAAGAACATGGTTCTCTCAGGCATACATCACACAAAACATCCACACAAGAACCAAGATAAATATACTAAGGTAGTCAACTTCTTATTTAGTGAAATATGAATTACATACATCCTAAGAAAAAGGTTCAAAAACTATTTATCCAAAAAATACAAATCTTGAGCCAAGCCTTAGTATAGAAGAGAATGAATAAAACCCCCACATGATATTAGATACTAGGTATAGGTATGGCTGGATTTCGATGAGTTACAATGAAGAGAACATAAATATTTATTGTCAATATTTGGGACATTTTCACCTTAAAATTCAAAATGGCTACTGTAGCACCCTAAAATTGGCACAGTAAACCTTAGCAAATAATTAAAATTACCTTAGTAATAATTCAAAATTTAAATTTTAACCCCGAACCGCCTGTTAAACCGCTTTCCTCATTTTTTGTGCCATTTTTAGGATTTGTTGTGACCATTGGACGATATCGTCACCGATCAGATGATATCACCTCAGATCGGACGAATTCGTCTGGAGAAGAACGTCCAGACAATTTCGTCCCAAAACTGATTTTTCATAATTAGCTTATGTTTCAACATCTCTAACCGGGGCAAAAGCGTGTCTGCGCGGTTAGAGACTTCCCCCATTGGAGATCTCCCAAATTGGGATGATCTCCAACCTCCCAACCTCCTTCCTATGCCTATTTAATCTTAGGCCCTCCCCTTGACATTCCCCTGGCTGAATTTTACTACACTTCGAGTTTTACATGCATTAGAATGTCTTAGACTATTGTTTGCCTTTGTCCCTTTTCAAGTTTTCTTGCAGGAACTCTGTTATTCTTCACCGGAGCAAGCTCAGATCATCACAGATGATCTTGTACAATCTTGGATGATCACACCCCAATTCGAGACGATTTTGCACTCTACAGACGATTTCGACTGTAGTCAACATTGGGGGCAATTAGTGCCCAAAGTTTGCACTTTTCTCTTTTCGTCTGCTATTTCATTCTGCATTTAGATCAGTTTATTGTTATTTTTTGCTATTCTGCATTTTGGAGTTCACCCATATAGCTTAAGTGCATGATAAGATCATAATTTGTCATTAGAATACTATAATTTACTTGAATTTCTATTCGTAATTATCGTTTTAGTATCTATATTGTCATTTTACACCGTTTTCCTCTGTTAGTATTGTTGCATTTTCTATGTTCTATGTCTATTTCTCTGATTGCAGGTCTCTGAAGAATTCATCTGATGAATTCGTCAGATCTCAGATGATCCTGTCTGATTTTAGATGATCCTGTCAGATCAGAGGTGATCTGGACTGCTTCAAAAATCAGAACCTCCATCAGACACCCGGATCAGGTATGGCTTTTTTCTAATCTAGTATATTTTTTGTATTTTCTATTTAATTATGTTTTTTGTATTCATTTAAATCTGCATTTCCTAATAGAACAGTTTAGATTCATTTGGCCAAACCTAGGATTTGAATGATTAAAGGTAAAACTGAACACATCAAACACATTCCCAACCTAGGCATGGAAACTGCCACTAAAAGTTTCCTGGTGAACCCCACCATCCATCAAAAAATCACCTTAATACTCCTCCCCCGAGAGGCGGGACCTTCAAAGGGCCTCTCAGTCCGAGGTATTGTCCCATCCTTCTCACATCCCCCTTCCGGGCACGGATCCTATAGCCTGAAGGTAAGGGTGCGAAAAATTTGGAGCGATACATTTTGGTGAACCCGACGTGAAACTAAAACCTTTTGAAAACAAAAAAACATAGATGCATTTAAAATCATTAGAAAACTACTAAGTTGCATATCATGTTTAGATGGTAGCTCCTAAGAAAAGACTAGCTGTCACTATAAATGTTGAAAACCAATTAGCAGCCATAGAAATTAATTTTGTGCTTAGTGTGCCTGAAACAGATAGAAACCAACTTTTGTGGGACGAACTTGATAGGAGACTAGGTATCATTTCATCTAGGTCAGCAAAACTTAGACAAATCAAGAGGTTTGCCCTAGATAGAATCCTGGATCCTCATCAACTCATTTTTTATCATGAACTTCAGAGAGCTTGCCATAGGTGGTTAGCTTATAGGAGAGCTCTTGTGTCTTCAGAATTGTTCACCTTCGAGGAATACCTCGAGAACACAACTGTTATACACCAATTCCTAGGTCATGTAGAAGACCAAGAGGTCATTCTTACAGATAGGGAAAGGTGGAGAAGAGTTCCTAGAGTTGTGTTATATCGAGAGTATTGCCACAAACTTTATTTCTACCAACCAGAGTCTGAGACAGATAATATCACTATAGCACTTTTTGTCAAATTCTTGAAAGAAAATTTTCAATTTGAAGAAGAACATTTCATGACTCCTGAAGAACTTGAGCCCGTTAATGATATTTATAAATTATTTATAGAAAACTAGATCATTGCTTTCATTATTATTATTTCTTGCATTTAGTGTGTTGTTTGTTATCTTTATAATATTGTTATAAAAAAACAAAAAAAAAAACAAGAAAAACCAAAAACATAACAAAACCAAAACATTTTATTTTAAATACTATAGTAGGTATATAATTAAAATATATACCTCTT
Organism: Wollemia nobilis; assembly: GCA_028583015.1. Classification (NCBI taxonomy): domain Eukaryota; kingdom Viridiplantae; phylum Streptophyta; class Pinopsida; order Araucariales; family Araucariaceae; genus Wollemia; species Wollemia nobilis. The sequence goes on from JAQPPZ010000521.1 coordinate 23,117,603, forward strand.
AAGCTTGTTGTATATATATATATATAAGTATATATATATTTGCTGAAATCTAAACTTAAGCACAATGCCTAGACTTAGGAATGGTAAACAAACTGAAGAAGAAGAAGAAGAAGATTGGCTAGGAAACAAAACAAAAAACCCAAATGTCCTTCCTGAGGATTCAATTCCAGAAGGAGGAACTCTAGAACAGCCAGAAGATGAGCTTGTTGTAGATGAACAAGAAGAAAATGTTAAAGAGGAAGGATCCTCATCCCCTAGAATGGCTCCAGATGGAACTGTTGCTTTTGATAATATAGATCATTTCTAGAAATTTCTTAGTAATAACATTGGTGCTCTTAATATGGTAGTTCGTATTGATAGAGGACAAATTAGTGACACTCAAGCAGCCATGGAACATATGTTTAACATGCACACTAATCCTTTGTCTTTTGTCGATCAAGAAAGTGATAAAGCTGGACCATCCAATATAGATATGGTCACTATGATTCAGAACATGCAAAAACAATAGGTTACCCAACCCCCTAAGGAACCTGTTATTGAGCCTAAAATCATTCCCACACAAAAGAGACCTTCATTCACTGCTTTATTTTGCCAAACTATTGATCAATATGCTTCAAATCGACAAAAACCTAAAATGAAGCCAAACACCAATTTTCAACAATCTGGGATACAACATAATACAACTTCAAAACTTCTTCATAACACCCTTCCTACCAACAATTTACACAATAGCAATATAGCATCTAATCTTCATGTCCCTCCATCATATGCTCACAAATCCCATATTAATACCCTACCAAACCAATATGGTGGGCAAACCAATAATCTGGAAGCCATGGTGAAACAGTTAGCTTCCCGCATGGACCAGATAGATCCCTACCGTCCCTCGTATAATTATCGAGAGATGTGTAGTCAGCCTTTGGATCCCATAGTTGTAGCACAACCATACCCTAAGCACTTTCCCATGCCCATCTTGCCTATATATAAAGGAACTGAAGATCCCATAGAGCATCTTCGCATGTTTAGGATAGCATGTCATGATATATCACATGATGACTTGCTATTACTAAAAATGTTCCCAAAAAGTTTAGGAGGAATGGCATTAGAGTGGTACTATCAATTGCCCACTCATTCTTTGAGGAATTTTGAAGAAACAACTGAATCTTTTGTCCATCAATTTAGTGCTTACATCGAGAGACACGTGACCATTAAAGATTTATACAACTTAAAACAAGACAAAGATGAATGTTTTGCTGATTTCTTAGCTAGATGGAGGCAGTTGACAGGAAAACTACACTTTGTGCTACCTTATAGGGAAATGTTGGACATTTTTATTAATAATTTGCAAGAACAAATATCCTATGAATTATCAACTGCTACCTTAACCACCTTCGATCAAGCTATAGACTTAGCTCGAAGGGTGGAAGATGCTCTCATTAGAAGAGGTCAGCTCAAAAGGAAAGATGATGAGAAAACATCCAAAAATCAGTATAAAAACAAACAAGTTGTAGGTGATGGAGTCACTGATAGTAGAAACATTGCTAATGTTAATACTACGAAAACAATATAGAAGTTTATATTAAAACCTCCTGATAAACCACCTCGAGAGTTTACTAGATTGAATCAACCATTATCAACTATTCTACCCCAATTACTCGAAAGAGGTTTGATTCAATTACCAGCTATCCGGGAACCTGATCCAACTATACCCGGATACAAAGCTGATTTACATTGTGATTTTCATAGAGGACCTGGACATGCTACAAACTCTTGCAAAAGATTAAAACATAAAATACAAGACTTGATTGATAATAATGAAATGGAGGTGCAAGCCTTTCAACCTAAACAAAATCCTCCTAATAATACTCAAAAGAACATTCCCCAAAATCAGAATCAAAATGCTAATCAATCATTAGATATATTTCAACATCCTTTACCAAAACATGGTAAAGAGGTGGCCAATCAAATTGAGCATCATAATGTCCCTCCTCCTACCCGATATGTAGGAACTATTAGCGGACATTTACCTAATCATGATTTACAAAAATTTGACACAACTTTATCCATGGTTACGTCCAGACCCCTATATAATACTCAAACACCGGATCCTAGTGATGTAGAATCGGATACTAAAAGTGAAATAGACATCACCTCAAATCAATCGAATAGTTCTGAAGACGAATCAGATCCTATTCAACCTATCACAGATTCTATGGTTTCGAAAGAACCATTTCCTAGAAGAGTTACTACTCGACCCTCTTCTAATCAGTTCCTTCCTAATGAACAAGCCATAAACGCTAGACCGAGACCAATTCAACGTCTTCAATATAACATTGTAGGTACCATCGGAGTTGTTACCAGACAATAGGCTCACAATTCTCAATAGGATCAAACTCAGAATGATGGATCAGCTCCATTTATTTTGAAAAATCCCAATAAAGGGAATCATATGTCTAATGTTCAACCAAAACCTCCTTACAATATTAATGAACAATTATCCAATACTACAACCAAAATTTCCCTTTTGGACTTGTTAAGATCTTCTCCTACCCATAGGGATGAATTAATGCTCACATTAAGCCAAATGATGGTACCTCAAAATATTCAACCTGAAGCCATGTCCAATACTATCATCACTCGAGAAGTCGATTGTATTGACTTTCGAGATAAAGATATCCCACAACATAGTTTACATAAGGATAACCCCTTATATATTACTGCCCTAATAGGAGATGTAGCAGTCAAAAGGGTCTTGATTGATAATGGTTCATCTCTAAACATTTGCACTTTTGACTTCTACCAAAGATTTGGGTTTAGAAGTGATGAAATGAAGAAAACCGACATGATCATAAAAGCTTTCAATGACGAAACACAAGAAACGTGTGGAGTTATCACCATCCCATTGCAAGTTGGTCCGAGAACCTTAGACACGACCGTGTTTATTGTACATTGCCCCGCATCATACAATATACTCTTGGGTCATCCTTGGATCAATGCAATGCGGGCTGTCCCATCAACTTTACACCAATGTGTTAAATTCAAATTTAAAAATCAGTTGGTCACTATCCATGGTGATCCTAGACCCTTTGATATGTGTGCTTTGGTAGAACCTGTTGGAGTTCAATTTTGCCCTGCTCTATCATCCACACATCCTAATTCTTATTTTTCATCTAAACATGTGAAACACACACCCATAACTTCATCTATTTCTCCTCCATTAATTTCACCCTCATATATAGCTCAACAATCTTCTAAACAAACCACACTAGAACCTCAAAAAGATCTTAAATCCACAACCAATCCTTCATGTTCCATCCCTATAATTTCAAAACCTATAGACCCATTTATTAACACCTCCACATTATCTACATCTATCATACCTTCCACATCTAAAGATATAGGGAATGATCCTTCTACCTCTTATGCTCTTTTTGATGAACTCTTACCTGATTTATCTAAAATTCTTATATCAGAAAAAACAAATGCTTCTATGCAATATTCCATTATCTTAAGTAATTTGCCGCCTTCTCCTCATACCTTGGGCCTCCCACAACCTATGGGAAGTATCTACCAAGTCGGGAGTTGTGCTTTTATTTATAAAGGATATGATTGGGGAAGAATACCCTAAAACATCAAGACACATTGTGATGGATATGCTCGATGCTATTTTGCTAATGAATATATTAAAGCTAAACCCATAATGCTTAAATTGGGATATAAAGGGAAAGGCTTGGGACCTCTCCAAGATGGTATGAAAGAACCCTTTGAGGTAGAACCATGGCCCGCCCGATGTGGTGTGGGCCTATTTCCTAGTAAGGGTCAACCCTTCCCTTTTGAAGATGATGATCAACTCATATGTTATCAAGATTATCTAGATAAACAAGATTCTTTGTATCCCAAGAATAATTCTTCTACCTGCAATATGCTATCCATAGCCTATCCTGAAATGATTTTTGAATCCGACGATGAGTTGGAAGGAGATATTTTCCATGATGTCTCCGTTGAAGAGTTGTTACACAATGGTTTTTATTTTGATGGTTCTATACCTACTATAGCCCAGCTTGAGGCCACGACTCCTCAAGATGAATTATCCAAGTTAACCTTAAAGGAATTACAAGAATTGGGCGTTTCACCTGCCCCACCTAATTTTGAAAGAGATCTACACATGGAAGTAGAAAACGTCATTAAGGTTAACATTGGAACTGAGGATAATCCTCACATCATCAGTATTGGATCAGAATTAAGTCAAGAAAAACAAGAGCAATACATTTCATTCCTTAAAGAATATGAAGATGTCTTCGCTTGGACATATGAAGATATGCCAGGTTTAGACCCTTCTGTAGTCATGCATCACCTAGTAGTCCATCTAGATGCTAAACCTGTTAAATAGAAACTTAGAAAAATGCATCCCAAAGTGGCCTTGCTAGTCAAAGGGGAGTTAGAAAAACTCCTGAATGTTGTTTTTATACAAGCTATTGATTATGCTGAATGGATCTCGAATGTAGTTCCAGTCACCAAGAAAGAAGCTACCAAAGTTAGGGTTTGCATAGACTTTAGAGATATTAACGTTGCATGCCCTAAAGATGATTTTCCTCTTCCCAACATGGATCAAATCATTGATTTTACTATCGGGAGTGGAATGATGTCCCTAATGGATGGATTTTCTGGTTATAATCAGATCAAGATAGCTCCTGAAGATCAGGCTAAAACAACCTTTATTACCCCTTGGGGTACCTTTTGTTGGAAAGTGATGCCATTTGGTTTAAAGAATGTAGGCGCAACATATCAACGAGCCATGACTTATATCTTTCATGATATGATGCATGATATCCTACATGATTATGTAGATGATATTATAGCTCGCTCTATTAATGAAGATGATCATTTAGATGATTTGAGAAAAGTATTTAATCGGTTAAGAGAATATCTTATTCGATTAAATCCAACCAAATGTATATTCGGAGTCAAGTCCGGTAAATTATTAGGGGTTTTAGTTTCTTTACATGGTATCAAAATTGACCCTCTCAAGATTGCGGCTATCACTGATATGCCCGCACCTACCAATATATCTGAGTTATGAAGTTTACAAGGTAAGCTTCAAGCTATCCGTCACTTCATCGATAAGCTGGCAGACAAAACTAGTCCCTTTCTTAAGCTTCTTAAGAAGGATGTCCCTTTTAATTGGGATGATGAATGTAAGGAAGCTTTTGAACTTCTCAAACAATACCTCCTTAACCCACCTATGCTTTCACGACCTAGATCTGATCGTCCTTTTATCTTGTACATTTATGCTTCTGATTCTGCCTTAGGAGCTATGTTAGCTCAACTGGATGATGAGAAGAAAGAACGTGCTAATTATTACATTAGCAGAACCTTAATCAGTTATGAAACTCGTTATACCATATTAGAGAAATTATGTCTAGTAGTCATATTTTCTACACAGAAACTATGACATTATATGCTCAGTCAAAAAACCTATGTTATTGCCAAATTCGACCCTTTGCGATATCTCATGAGTCGACCGTATTTATCTAGTCGCACAACCAAGTGGGTTCTTGCGCTAAGCAAATTTGAACTCACCTTCATAGGACAAAAGTCTATTAAAGGTCAAATCATAGCTGATCAATTAGCTGCTACACCCTTAGAATCTACTCATCCCCTCCTCATTGAGTTTCCTGATGAATGCCTTAAACTAGAGGCAGACCATTCAGAGCAATGGTCCTTATACTTTGACGGAGCCCGATGCATGAGTGGGGTTGGTGTGGGTATTATTTTAATATCTCCGCAAAAACATCTTATACCTATGTCCTTCAAATTAACATTTGCTTGCACCAATAACACTGCCGAATATGAAGCTCTTATCCTTGGATTACGAGCTGCTTTGGCATTGAAAATCAAAATTTTATTGGTTTTCGGTGACTCACAACTTGTCATAAATCAAATCAATGATGTTTATCAAACCAGAGATGATAAATTACGCCCATATAAAGCATATGTTTTACAATTAATATCTCTATTTGATCAAGTTACCTTGGAAGCTATTCCTCGAACTAGCAACCGTGCGGTCGACGCTATGGCCGCAACTGCATCTCTTCTGCCCTTGGAGTTAGATGACGAATATGCCACCATCATTATTCATCGACTCCAGGAACCCGCTTCAAATAAGTCATGCTTAGAACCTTTGGATGTGTTTCTAATCAATGAAACTACTCCTGAACCTTGGTATACGGATATATTTGATTTTCTTCACAATGGGACTTTCCCTGCCAGTTCTAATAGGAACCAACGTCGGTTATTACGTAGACGAGCAAGTCGATTTGTAATAATTGGCAATACTTTATATAGGAGATCTTTTGAAGGTATCCTATTGAGATGTTTGAATCTAGAAGAATCCAAATCAGCTTTGAGTGAAGCCCACGATGGATCTTGTGGAGGACACTTCAGTGGTAGTGTCATTGCTAAAAAGCTCCTTAGGATAGGCTACTTTTGGCCTACCATGGAAACTGATGCACATGATTATGTGTGCCATTGCGACAAGTGCCAAAAACATGCTGACCTTGTCCATGCCCTTGCACAAGAACTGCAGGCTATTTCATCTCCTTGGCCCTTTTCAAAATGGGGCTTAGACATTATTGGCAAAATTAATCCTGTGTCATCTGATGGACACAAATTCATCATAACCGCCATCGAGTATTTTATGAAGTGGGTTGAAGCTATGCCTTTAGCTTCCTGCACTGGAACACAAGTCTCTAAATTTATTTTTAATCAAATCATTTGTAGGTTCGAAATTCCTGCAAATCTCATCTCAGACAATGGAACTTGTTTCAAAAATAAAGATGTTAAGAAATTATGCCAAAAATATAAGATTCAACATCGCTGGTCCACTCCCTATTATCCTCAGGGTAATGGCCAAGTAGAAGCATCTAATAAAACATTAATTAAAATCCTTAAAATATTGGTCAATAAATCTGGTCGCGACTGGCACATTCAATTATATCCAGCTTTGTGGGCATATCGCACTAGTGTTCGTACTCCCACAGGTACTTCACCTTTTGTTTTGGTTTATGGCATTGAAGCTATTTTTCCCTTTGAATTAGAAGTTCCTTCTTTGGCTCTACTACTTCAAGATACCGAAGTAGGAGATGAATATCGAGCTGGCAGACTTAGTCAGCTGGAAATCCTAGATGAAAAGTGCATCAATGCTTTGGAGCATCTTCGTGCCTACCAAAACAAGCTTAAAAGATCATATGCTAAGAAAGTTCGTCATCGATCCTTTGAGGTCGACGACCTTGTTTTAAAAGAAAATCAAAAAAATACTAATGCAACTAAAGACCTTAAAGGTAAATTTGAACCCAACTGGCTTGGACCATATATTATCACCGCTAAATTTGAATCGGGAGCATACAAATTAGCTACCTTAGATGGTAAATATTTAAAAGAACCTATGAATATTATGCATCTTAAGCGATATTACGCATAAAATTTGGTCATTTCATCATTTGTATATATTTTGCATGTTGTCTCATTTTAAAAATGTATAAAACTGTTTAAACAAAAACAAACAACAATATTATTGACTCTTTCGAAACCAAAAAAAAAATAGAGAAGAAAGAGAGAGTCAAAATTATCAAACTCCTCACAAATATTTGTTGTATATATTTCTTCTTAAAGTATTGCAGTTATATTTTCAAATTATTTTGGATAAATTAGCATTTATTTGGAATCTCTCACTTTTGCAAACACAAAAATAAATATCTTGATTTTATCTGGCATGATTACTAATCTCTCTTATATCAAAGTCCACAAAATTCAATTAAATAAAGTTTGAGCATAGAGAATTGATCTTGTTATTTACTTAAACCAAGCATATCCTTTCACAATAAAATGATTATATTTGTAATGTCCATGCTATGCTACATAGTAGAAGTGGTTTCTTGAGCGAAAAGTTTCCCCTGCTATCCTATCATGCACATGGTCTAGAATCTTTGAGAATTGACAAAAGGACAAGCTCACCCCTACCCAAAATAAAAATCCCTTGCTCTACAGCTAATCCGAGCAAGTATCCCTAGAATAGGAAGCAAAAGAAAAATAAAAATCAAGCAAAATCATGAGAAAAAGAAGCATTATTTCAGAATCATTTTGTACTCTCTTAGCACTATTTCAACATTATCTCAAATATCAAAGCAAAAGATACGAAAAAAAGAAAAATACAAAAAAAAAAAAAAAAAAAGCAAAGAAAGCAAAGAAAGCAAAACAAGCAAAAGCAAAAGCAATAAAATCCCTTTCCCTACCCATTGAAAATAAAAGAAGGGTTGATGAGCTTGAATCCTTGGAATTCTCAATTATTCAAAAACTGTGAGGTAAGCCCCATAATAGGTGGTTTGTGCCCAACCCACTTGGCCTTGGGTAACTCCTAGCATGGTGATATGTCTGTCACATTAGCGACCTTCTTTTGTATAGACCTATGTCTGCTTATGGATTAGCTAGCTCTTGATAACCCGACTTACATAGTAGTCTGGTATGGTTATATGCATCTAAATCATGGTTAATGAACACTTATTTGGTTAATTCAAATCACTTGTATCAAATTATCTTGCTCAAAACTGGTAAATGCACAAAGCAATTGCACACACATTTGTATTTGAGAGATTTTGTGTATCATTATGATAAATCAAGATCGGAAATGAACTCACATACGCACATGGGATTCCTTATAAATCTAACTTTTGTCTTTAAGATACTTTGAAATATTTTTGCAAATTGTCTGGAATAATTTCATTTTCTTATCTGAGAACAGTTGTTTAGTATAAAGACAACTACATGCATTATCAAAAAAAAATCAAAATCATTTTCAAAAAACATGCAATAAAGTTACATTTATATATAACTTTTTGAATTTCATGATGATGGTATAGTTCCAAAACCAAAATTGGAATTTTATGCCTAGCGCAAGTCCTCATCTTTATATTTTCTGTTTATTTTCAAAAATTAAAAATCAACCATACAATAAAACTATTATTTTCTTCTTTGGATTTCGCGATGATGGTATAAGTTTATACCTAAATATTCTATGCCTAGCGCAAACCATTGTACTAATTTTATTTCCCATTTATTTAAAATCATAAAAACATATGACTTAAATCATTATGTTACACAATTATGCTTTAAAACAACGCACATTGTTACTATTTCATGTCATTATGTCAAACTTCAATTTTGCAATGATGGTATAATTCCTAGGGAATTATTCAAAAAATTTATCACACTTAGGAATTTATGCCTAGCAAAAATCATTTAAAATATATATATATATATATTTCATGCATAATATTTTCATGGAAATCTGAAAACAAATCACCATCATCATCATCATTTGCATCATCACAACAAAGTCTTAAGACAGTCTCTTAAGCACTCTTTTAATTTTAGAAATATTTCTATACCAGGATTAGCTTGACGACCTAGCGAGTGGAGACTCCATGAAATGGTCATAAATAGTGACAATGTCCTTTGAAATTATTGTTAAAAGTCCCTTTTATTTTTATCAAATTATCCCACAAACAACCAATTTGTTTACATCAGATTATTTCATTTAAATTTTAAAAGCATGACATTCAAACCATAATATTTCCAAATGACATAATTACATGAATCATCAAATCAATCACATCAAAACATTAAAGCATCATACAAACACATAAGACAAGTCATATGATCAAAAATATCTCATCTATATATATATATATATATATCAACAATATATACATCATCTCAAAACTAGATCGGTATGCCATAATCTGTACCTCGGCATACTCAATCCTCTATCAAAAATAATAAACACTATGTATCAATCTGTGCAGTGCAGTCAGCAACTAGCCTCAAGAACCCCTCGAGCTCTTAGCCTCATCTCATTCCCTACCCCGAGGTGGCCCCATCGCAGTCCGTGTGGTGCTATGAGTCCTGGACTCTGATCGTGATGATGTCCTCGATGACCTCATCATGATAGGCTCCACAATGTGGGCCGATAGTGGTAACCTCTGCTCCTCTAGCACCATATGGTGGTATAGCATCTAATAGAATGTGATCTGGGCAATAGCCCATGCTAGGTCCCGAGTGCTTGCCCCTCCGCTCCATGCTCTGAGGCATGCGACCTCATCTTTGAGCTGTGTGGCCTCCTCGGTGTCGTGTAGCCTCATCCTACAAGGACTGCACCTAAGCCTAGAGATGAATAGTATCTGCCTAGAGAGTAGCCATCTCGCTACTGTCTCCTACCTTGACACCCTTGCCTTTATCGAGCGATGGTGGCCTCTCTCTCCATGGAGAAGGGGGTCTCTCCTCCCTCCTCTTCTACTATCATGACCTCTGTTGAGCTTGTGGCCTCCTTTGCTCTCTCCCACCATGATCCTGTGCCACCTCAATGGCCGCTTGGCACCACCTCCCCATTCAACACAAAATTGCATGAACCGAACCCTAATCCCTTGTCATCCGAGGAGGGTGAATGCCTGCATATCAGGCATCATAGCCATCAACAACCCCTATGTCATCCCCATCCACTGGCTGAATGGGGGCATCATCCGTGTCCTCACTCTAGAAGCACTACATATCTAGAGCCCCATTGACTATAGTGTTATCTCGAACAGTCTGAGAAAACTCGTAGTCCCTAAGAGATGGGATCCCCTACTATAGACAGAACTACCTCAAAACTTGGTCATAGCGGTGGACCTCCACCTCTCTCCTCTCCATCCTCAGCTAGCAGGTTCATCTAACGTGAGCTAGCTCTTGTTTGTCCTTGGCCCACCCTGGATGATCTCTCCAAGGCCTCCAGGTGATCTGGTCAGAGACAAGGTCGTCAAGTAGTCTTCGGGATAGTGGTAGATATATCCGTCGCTGTGACCCTCTCCAGAGCCACCAGTAGAAAACTTGGGGCCTCTCCCCATCAATCCCTATTTTTGGGAGCCCTATTGGCCTCTGCACCATGATGTGCTCCTAGCACCAAACCTGTAGTAGTGATGTCATGACCAGACATCGATCGCCCATGTATACGACCCCATGTAGGATCCTATACAATCGACATAGTACAAAGCTCCCCCAAGGAAACCTGTACCCGTGGTATCTCATGTCATAGACCACATTTGTCAGTAGCCATGGTAGTCTGCGTCCACTCTGATGGCATAGCAACAGACCACCTACCATCCCAGCCAAAACCTGTGTCAGTCTAGATGCCCAAGGCATCTGGCGTAGCGACTCGATGTTCACTCCGCCCTTCTCCAGGGCGAAGCTCGGATCTCCACATAGTCACATCATCACATGGCCCTAATTGGCCATGGGAGTTATTATCCATCCTTGTATGGGGATCCTCAAAATCCTCCATACATCCTCCAATGTGGGAGTCATCTCCCCTGTTGGTAATCGAAAACAAGAAGAACCCGAATACCACCTCTCTGCTAGCACTGTCAATAGCCCCATATCTGTAGAAACCTATGGCATATCTGCCACATGCTACAAGCTAACTTGAGCCAATTGATCTCGCTCTGCCTGAGATAGAATGGCCAAGTCATCCCTCAGCTCGTCGTATTTCCATTCTCGGCTCTTTAGTAATCCTCTCTACAACATAAACAATAAAACAATAAAAATCATCGTATAGATGATATCACCTGTTAAACTGTTAAAACAATAAAACAATTTAAATTTTAACCTCGAACCGCCTGTTAAACTGCTTTCCTTGTTTTCTATGCCATTTTTAGGATTTTTTGTGACCGTTGGACGATATCGTCACCGATTAGATGATATCACCTCAGATTGGATGAATTCATCTGAAGAAGAACGTCTAGACGATTTCGTCCCAAAATTGATTTTTCATAATTAGCTTCTGTTTCAACGACATCTCTAACCGGGGCAAAAGTGTGTCTGCGCAATTAGAGACTTCCCCCATTGGAGATCTCCAAAATTGGGATGATCTCCAACCTCACAACCTCCTTCCTATGCCTATTTAATCTTAGGCCCTCCCCTTGACATTCCCCTGGTTGAATTTTACTGCACTTCGAGTTTTACATGCATTAGAATGTCTTAGACTACTGTTTGCCTTTGTCCCTTTTCGAGTTTTATTGTAGGAACTCTGTTATTATTTAGCTGGAGCAAGCTCGGATTATCGCATATGATCTTGTACAATCTCGGACGATCACGCCCCAATTCGAGACGATTTCACACTCTACAGACGATTTCAACTGCAGTCAACATTGGGGGCAATTAGTGCCCAGAGTTTGCACTTTTCTCTTTTCGTCTGCTGTTTCATTTTGCATTTAGATCAGTTTATTGTTATTTTTTGCTATTCTACATTTTGGAGTTCACCCATATAGCTTAAGTGCATGATAAGATCATAATTTTTCATTAGAATACTATAATTTACTTGAATTTCTATTCGTAATTATCGTTTTAGTATCTATATTGTCATTTTACATCGTTTTCCTTTGTTAGTATTGCTGCATTTTTTGTGTTCTGTGTCTATTTCTCTGATTGTAGGTCTCTGACGAATTCGTCAGATCTCAAATGATCCTGTCTGATTTCAGACGATCCTGTCAGATCAGAGGTGATCTGGACTGCTTCAAAAATCAAAACCTCCATCAGACACCTGGATCAGGTATGGTTTTTTTTCTAATCTACTATATTTTTTGTATTTTTTGTTTAATTCTATTTTTTGTATTCATTTAAATTTGCATTTCCTAATAGAACAGTTTAGATTCATTTTGCCAAACCTAGGATGAATGATTAAAGGTAAAAATGAACACATCAAACACATTCCCAACCTAGGCGTGGAAAATGCCACTAAAAGTTTCTTGGTGAACCCTACCATCCGTCGAAAAATCACCTTAATACTCCTCCCCCGAGAGGTGGGACCTTCAAAGGGCCTCTCAGTCCGAGGTATTGTCCCATCCTTCTCGCATCCCCCTTCTGGGCACGAATCCTATAGCCTGAAGGTAAGGGTGCGAAAAATTTGGAGCGATACAGCTACCTTCAAAATTCTTCTTCATGTACTTTCACACTAATGATGAACAATATTGAGGTTGTTGGATTTGGAGTCGCTTGAGGTGATATCTTGTTGCTTGTGCTTAAGATCCATTGCAAATATTTCTACCATTAATGCTTGGTAAAGTTAATGGTTGCTCCTCTAGGGGGATCATGATGGCACTTTTAATGCTTATACCTTCCTGTAGAAGGAGTATTGTATATCCAAGGGGACTAAATACCTTATAATAATGTGTGGTGTTTGGTGTGGTGCAAGTTTGATCAAAATCTAGATGATCACTTCTCCTTTTGACCTTTTTCTGGGATCCTAGTTCTTGGTGTCTAATATTGTTGTTGTGACTTACCACTAAATTATTTTTTATCCTTTCTAGTGTTCTAATTATTACCACGTAGATCATGATTACCATATTATTAAGTTGGGTGAGTGCACCCAAGTCATGTTTTGTTTTCCAATTGTGCATATTGTAACTTCAAGCTATGGCCAAAACTCTAATTTTTTCTTCTTTGTTTTTAGCTCTGATCAAAAAATTTAGGTTATCAATCTTGTGGACATATTTCTACCTCCTTTTAGATCTTGGTTATCTTACATCTCTCTAGAGCTTGTCACTACAAACTGGCCAAGGTACCTACTCCTCCCAAGTGTAGTGAGAATTCACTACATGCTTGTATAAATTTATAGCACAATACTTCAAGAATTCATGAACTTATGAAATAAAATCCAACTGACTATCTTCCAAGAAAATACCCAAAGAACCAATATTACTTTCTTAAATTCCCATTCAAGGAAATCCATTATTGGTAAAAAAAAAAAAATTATAGCAAGCATTTGAGTAGAATTGCATTGGGGATGCAAACATTTAGTCATAAATCAAGGCTAAAGAATAAATTAATTAAATGTGTACCTTCAATTTTACTTCCATAAAAAATAAGGATGAAATACAAAAAATCCTTTGGAAAATTACCCCTCTCCCTTCAAAAAATCGAATGCATAATGCTTACTTTTGTGATTCTCATATACTCATGGTCATCATGTGCCTTTAATGGACAAGATAGGGGTTCAAAAAAGTCTATTAATCTAAAATTATTGTTTTCCTCAATCAATAGTCTATCCAAAATAGAAAATACCAATGAGAAACCCAAAATAAATTTTTACAAAGGTTCATGTGACTAATTTGGGGTTTCAAGCTGGTTCATGCTCTCCTTCACTTGAGTTTGGCATCTAAAAATAATTTCACCTAGAGAGAACAAGTCTTTTACTAGGTTTTTAAGGGTTGGAACTCTCCCATAATATTTTTTCCATAAAAATAATATGCATACCCATTTCTTAATTTTATTATCATATAAGGGTTACCCAATATTGGACCACACCCTTTGTTCATATTTATAAGTATGACATAAGGTTTAGAAAGGGAATTGTCCCTTTAATATTTTGAGGTGGTTTATGATGATGAACAACTTTTATTTTCAAAATGAGAAACTAAACTCATAGTGGGTCGGTAAAAAATGTAGAATGTGTATTCCACTTATTCAAGACATATAGGCCTTTTTTTTTGCAAAAAATAAGGTTGAGTTTTAAGTGCAATGCATTTATTCAACTCAAAATCTATCATTTATTGGTGGTAAGTATGTAGCTTCCACTTTCTATTCTTGTCATTGGTAAAAATATAATGACCTAATACCTAATGATACTCTCCCTTGTTCTTAGTTGAGGGCTACCCTTGTCAAACATTCCAACCAAATTTGTAGTGAGGCATGTTTGAATGTAATAGTCAAATAAGATCAAATGTATATAAAAAATTACCAACACATCATTTATAAATAAAAATATAAATTCTGCATTATTACTAATTCCATGTCAATATAAATAGAATTTAAATTGCCATTTAAGTTTATTTTTTAAATTGGGTTATGAAAATATAATTGGTCATATCAAATTGAAATGACCTCATCTATATTACGTCACAGTTATATTACTTTTTTATTTCAATAAACTACTGTAGACACCTAAAACATGTCATGTCAAGGGGTCTACTCATATGGGACATGCTAATAGACCATATGAATGATATTGGACAGCTTCAAGGCAAAAGCAGTGGTTCTAACCACTCAATTTGGGCATTTTGGCCTATCTAGCCTTAGTCGTTGGTGTCACCCGTAGCTAGGATTCTTAGCCATTGGTGTCACCTAAGGCTAGGGTTTTTACCTAATTTTGAGACCCGTGGATAGCCCTGTAACAAAATTAGGTGACCAGATCCGAGTAAAATCAGTTGCAACAATCAAATTACAATGGTTTCAAAGAAGTTCATGCTTGGAAGCGTCCAGAAGCTTCCTCCCAACTGCCAATTCTTGTTCTTGGCTTCTCCATGAAGCTAGAGCAAGGATTTTGGGAGTCTATTTAAGAACCCAATTTCAAATAGCAAACCCTTATTCTTCCTAGTTGTCTTCTCTAACGAAGTGCTACCAAATTGTTGATCTGAAGAATTGTTCAATTGCATTATAGTGAAGCCTTGTCAAATTGGAGAGCCAATTGCACCTTGTGAAGAGTAACAAGATGTTTCCAAAATCCAATTTGATCATAAAATTTGCAACAATGGAGATCTCAAGAGCTTTAGGAGTAAGCTTGACAATTGACACAATTCCATTGCCAATTCTAGTGAATTCAACCGCTAATCTATTCTAGAACACCGGTTTCAAGAGAAAGGACACTTTCACCTTAGCCACAACTATCATACATGAATAATAGTGCCAACCACTTTAAGCACCCGCAAATAGGGTTTGATGCTCTTTTTCCTCTATTTTAGTAGTATATTTCCATTTCCAGTTATGCAAGTAGCTTAATATAGCATAGTTTAATATTTTTAGCAGACATTTGATCGATTAATTCCAGGATTTAGAGGTAGATTTGCTTCCATTTCCTTGCTTCACGTTTTCTAATGGTTAATTAGGATGTTTCTTAGCTAGATTCATGCTTCTTTATATGCTTTATTGTAATTTCACCATTTATTACATTGATAGTTTTACATACTTTCTTGATTTTATGCTATTATTTATGCAAGATTTCTCAAAAAGCCTCATCAAGAGAGGCATCCTTTATTATTGATGCTTCTTGTTTTTTATTGCACGTAGGATCAACATGGTTTTGGTATGCAAGGCAAAAAATACCTCTAATCATGGAGAAGAAGGTCATCGACACCTTGGAGCAGTTCGTGTCATTTTGAAAGGCATTTGGAATGCACCTATCCTTGAGGGGATAATATCCTTGGAGCAGTAGAACCATTAAAATTGTCACAAAATAATAACAGGCTGAGGTTGTGTCTCTGTTCTTTGAGGCTCTCAATTGCCTTACTGATGGCAATGTAGGCAGCCTCCAAGTGAGTGATGGATTCATTGGTGGCATGGATGACCAGCTTATGGAGAAATTTATCAACCAAATCAGGTGAAGAGGATTGGGCTTTGGGAGGCTTTCCTAAGATGGAAGGTGGGGTTTTTGAAACTTCCTTTAGCTTTAGAAGCTGGGAGCTTCTAACAAGGGTTGACTCTGCCTTAATTTTCTTCCTAGACATAGGATGGTATTTTTCAATTTTGATCTTCCTCTTAGGATTGGAATGTGTAGGACTCGGGGTAGAAGATGAATTTTCTTCATCTGATTCAGGAGTGGGAATGTTACCATTGGGAAAGTTAAGGAGGAGATAGCGGTAGAGGACTTTGAAAAGTCCTTTGTGACTTGGAAGGGAATCCTCATTTTTTTGATAGGTTACAATGGCATAATCTATGGACCAAAATATTGCAGCAGGGATATTCATGGCTTTGGCATCACGAAAGTGATTCATATAGGCGAGATGAAAACAACATAACTGCGAGTCTGTATTATCACAGGACATGTATTGCATTACAAGAACTAAAATTTGCTATAGAGGAGGGGAAATGTGTTCATGATACAACCCTTTTATATAGTTCTTATGGACCTCAATTTTTTTTTGAATAAGGTTAGTTTAGCTTCCCAATTATGTATGTTGCATCGGATCACCTTTTCGTTTAAGGGCTGCCCAGTCAAGCTTGCCAACAGCTCAAAGGAAATATGGTACTGGACCCTATGGATTGTGACATAACCTCTGTCCCAAGTGTCAGCAAAAGCCTTTGAAATGGTATCATCGAGCCCTAAGAAGAGCTTGAAAAATTCAATCAGAGCACTGTTTGTTTTGTTTGTCCATAAGTCACGGATCAAAGGACTAACCTCAAGAACAGTAGGCTCAATGTAAATAGGTTCGATTTCCTTCATGATGGTAGATAGGGAAGATGACAAAGAATAGGAAAGCATAAGGATCAAGGTAAAATGACGAGAAAGGATTGAGACACCATGATAAAGAACAGAGCATGCACGAAGGCTAAAAATAGGAAGATGGTGCCCTGAAAATTTTTGCTTTGGGACCATGAAATGATTTGCACAAAGGAATTGGTACTTTCGACATGCAAGGATTGTCTAGGGCAAAGTTAATATCTACAACTTTGTATTAGGTTAAGGGCACAACCAATGGCATGACGACACTAAAAAAAGGCAGCGTGATAAATCAGGATGCATGAAAAACTTGCCCAGCAAGAAGTCCGAGCACAATACCCTGAAAGGTTTGGGATGGTTTCCAAATTGATTGTTGGTACCAACATCCTATCGAGGAGGCTATAGAAAGATTTAAAAAAAAAGGAAACACACTTATCAAAGCTCACGGGGTTCAAATCATTAAAACTCTTGCAAAAAAACACCTTGGAATGATGGGAATGAGTGGTTACTCAAAAAAGTTTACGGATCTTGAAAAAGGTAATATTGAAATAGGAAATAGAGCCTATGGGTGCGTGGATCCACATTTGTCCTTTTTAAGAATGTCATCCACCTCAACAGGTAGATTGTCTATCCATGTTAATAGTCCTTGGGCATGAGCCCTAATGTTATCTAACTTATCAGCAATAGTATTGGCCTCTCTGTAGGCATGTTGGAGTATGCAATTATGTTGTCGCTTAATAATTTGCTTGCAATATTCAAAAATTTATCTGACCCTCCAGCTAATAGGCTTAGAAGACTTCAAGTAGTTAATGATATTTGAGGAATCTCCTTCCACAATGATGTTTCCTGGGATAGTTTTGATAAATTGAAGACCCCTCCAAATAGCTTTGGCCTCAGAAATATGGTTGGCAGTAACACCAAGAGGTTCATCATAGGAAAAAATAGGATTGTAACTAATTTAGAATAATTTTACCTTTATTATTAAAAAAACCACCACTACTAGCACTTTCTAAATTTCCTTTGGATTTACCATCATAATTATTTTGATGAACCCAACTTATAGAATTTCTATTTTACTATATATTGACATTTTTTTTGTTAACTCCATTGTGATAAATGACCCTTGAATAAATATTCAAATAATATGACCAAGAGGCTAGAACCTATTTTTCCACACATGATATTTCCCATTATAATAATTATACCTACAAATATTCTACAAGAGATGCAATGATTTTAAACTTGGGCATGATTTTGAGATTTATTTTAAAATATATATTTTTCCTTTCAAGCCATAGATTCTAAAAAATAATGGGAGGACTAGTCCTCCATAAAATGTATAATTTTTATCTTTGAAACAATTAATTAAATGTTTCAACAAGTCTAAATATTGATAAATATACCCAATATGTTCTCATTTTGTTTTGAAAAATGACCCTAAATGTTGTAAGCAAAGGTATAATGAAGAATTAAATGATATAAAGTTTCTAAATCCTTCTTACATAATGCATACCTAAAATTTTTTTACTGTCCTCTTCTTTATAGACTCTCACTAATAAAAAAATTGCTTTGGATTGTTAACCAAAGTAATGTTGGGGCCTTTTGGAGGTCCTCAAGTTACCAAAAATTCTTCCAAGGGAATGCTTTAGGAGTAGGAAGTTCTAATTGCTCTAAATTCTTATATCCTAACTTGAAAAATTACCCTTTTTTTTTTATATTTGTAGTACCTCAATACTACCTTTAAAATTTTTGCAAATTTTGGAGGAGAATACAATAGTGGAGCTTGGGCAGAAGAAAACATCCCAAATTTCTCAAAATTTGACTATGGATAGGGATCAATTTGGTTTTAAAATACTGTCAATTGGATCCAAAAGTCTATTTTATTGTTAAAAGGGTTGATTGGATTGAAGAAGTGATTCTTTTGAAAAAAGTATTCAATTTGCTTGCAAATGCAAGCAAATAGCTCAAACAATCATAGAGGTAAAACAAAACATGGATCCCAAGGCAAATCTTCCAAAAGTGACATTTTGACATGTAGTGGTACAGTAAGTCATTTTAGAAGTCATTTAAACCTACTAGAGGTATGATTGAAGGTATGTCACATTTAGAGGTGTAATATTCTTAAAATTACCTCTAAGTATTTACGTTTACTAGAAGTAATTATTTTTTATCCCGAGTAACTTAGGGTAAAATTTTACTATAGATAAGGGCCTAGGGCCCTCATTGTAATCATCTTTGGCTATGATAATCCAAAGCTAAACTTTTTTATACCTACATTATGTTTTATACTCATGAGGTTGTAAGAATAGGTAACTTGAGCATTTCATCAATGAAATTACCCTTGTGGTCTGCTAAGTGTGTGGCAATTACGGCATGACCATTCTAGCCTATATTTTCATTCACTAATCAATTTCATAATTAAATTAATGGATAAATATTGATGTTATTTGATTTCTCATGCATTTATTGATCATATGCTTTCCTGATTATACGGTAAAGTTAGATTTGTTGGAGATATTACATTATTTGGTTGTAACGACCCACAAATTTGATCCAAGAGGGGAGATAATTTTTTTATAGAAGGATTAACTCACAAATAAAACCCAATATTTTCACAAGCATCACTACCAGGGCTTGTCATTTCACAAGTACCTAGTTGAATTGTTTGACCATCACAACTCAACTAGGATTGGTTATAACTTAACTCTTGGGATTACCTAATATGGTACTAAAATACATGCCAATAATAACTCCCTTCCAACCCAAGGGTCCCAAAAAACATTTATTACCATCTCACTAAAAGCAAATAGAGTGTTATGTTGATGACTAAAGAATTTAAATATTTCTTCAT
Source organism: Wollemia nobilis (assembly GCA_028583015.1). NCBI lineage: Eukaryota > Viridiplantae > Streptophyta > Pinopsida > Araucariales > Araucariaceae > Wollemia > Wollemia nobilis. Next base: position 23,137,753 of record JAQPPZ010000521.1, read on the forward strand.
TCATAACACTAAAATTAAACAATTCATGAAATCAACATCTAGAAGAATCATAACCATAATCTATCAACTAAATTCTATCATTCTCTTCAACAATATAATTTTTCCATATTGCAATTAACAATTTAATTCCAAAGATCTTAATATAAGAAAAACATTAATTCCTCTTTCATTCTTGAATAAATCTCAATATAACAAAAATGTTTACAATACATCTATTCCTTTATCATAATCATTGCATAGCATAACTTCCACACAAGATACTTTTCAAGTATTTATCATCTCCAAATACAATATTACATTTCAACATATAAATACATAAATGGTCCCTAGTTTCATATTCTTTCTCAAAGTCTTCCACTTGATAGGTCTTCTCCAACAAAATTTGAATGTAAGTTTAGGGATCAAGACAACTCTTGAATGCATATGTAAGCCTAACATGCACTATGCAAGAAAAGCATACAACAATGCAAGAACATGCATCATGCAAAACAAATACCATTCAAGAATATTGATATAATCTCATACTTATCTTGATTATGGATATCTTAGCTTCTCAATCCTCATCCATATTTTCAAAAAACTTACTAACTAATCCTTCCAATAATAACTTCTCATTTAAAAATTTAGAATATATTCAAACATTGGAATATTCTTCACCAATAAACTAAATTATAATCCTTATGATAAATAAATTAATATTGACTAATAAAGACCACTTTATTTAATCAATATTATTAAGACAAAAAATCTTTCTTAATAGTTTCATTTCCATGAATTAATAAAACTATAATTAATTACTTGAAAATATATTAATATTGGATCACTGAGAGCCTGTGGTTGATTTATCTCCTCAATAACCTATGGTTGATCTACCACAATAGCCTATGGTTGATCTATTACCACCTCAATAGCCTATGGTTGATCTATTGTTGTTGTAGTAGCCTATGGTTGATCCATCATTGCTTCAACAACATGTGGTTGATCCATTGCCACTACCACCTCTATAGCCTATGGTTGATCCATTAACATTGTTGTCATAGTAGTTTGTGGTTGATCCATCATCGTCATCGCTCGATGATAGCTGAAGACCCATTATAAATTTTGATGAAAGCCCCAAACTATGAAGGAGGTAAGCATTCCTCTTTCTTACATTTAAATTTTGTTTGGAAGAAGTTTGTTGGCTGGAATCATGAAGTGCATGCAATGAAGCTAGGGTTTGCAAAGTGAAGCATAGAGGAATTAAATCGAAGGGGTGAAAGGAGTTACTTTGCTAGGGAGGAATATTTCTGTGCATGTGAACAACAATTTGAAGAATTTTGTTGGCTAGAATTGTGGAGTGCACGCAACAAAGCTAGGGTTTGCAAAGTGAAGCATAGAGAAAATTTAAAAAAACACAAGAAGTGACAGTATTTTATTTTTCTTGAAACTAGAATGTGCTCAGATCTATTCATGTGAATAAAATGAAGGTGGGTCTAGTTCTTGACTGATATCTTTAAAAAATGACACAAGAAGCATCAACATTTTTTCAAAACCGAAGTGCGCTCAGATCTGTTCATGTGAAGAAAATGAAGGTTGGACAACTTTCTTTCTAGAATCGGAGCATGCAAAAGGTGAAAGGAGTTACTTTGACAGGGAGGAATATTTTTGTGCATGTGAATGGTTGTTTGAAGAAGTTTATCGGTTGGAATCATGAAGTACATGCAACAAAGCTAGGGTTTGCAAAGGTAAAATATTAACCTTTGTTTTTATTTGGTATTTTTAAAATGGTAGTATAGATTGAGAAATTGGTTTCTTGTTTTGATGGAGAATGAAGAGGAACATTTGGACTTCTTAAAGGACCCCTTTGAGGGGCAGCACATCTTTTCAACTCCAAGGGCCAAGGGTCCCATTTTTGGACAAGACTTAGAAGTTGAGAACTAGGGGTCCTTGGGTTTTTTGAGTGGCCAGAATAATACTGCAAGTCATCAAAATTTAGTGGACAGAGGGGAGTCTATGTCAGTAGGTTCAGATCAGGTTGGTTGTCCTATTGACTGCTCACTCTCAAGTGTCTCAGAACACTCTACTCAAGTGATGGGTCTAATGAATGAGCAAGCATTTCATTATGGGGAAGAAAAACTTGAGCAGGCTCCAAACAACCCAGACTCACTTTGTCTGATGGAGTTTCCTTTGTTTGGTTCTGGTTTTATTGGTAAAAGTCTTGATTTAGAGGCCCTAAGTGGAGTGGGTCCAAACTTTCAATCAGCACAGACTACAACTCTGATTACTAAAGTGCGTAAGGCACACAAAGTGGTTAAAAAGAGAAGGTCGAAGATCAGAATGGTACTTGGGGAAGACCTGAGGATGGAACAAGTTTTGGAGTTTTCGAGGAAGGCCCTTATTGGGAAGTTTCATGGACATCAAATAGCTGATAATACACTAAATGAGTGGTTGCAGAAGGTATGGGTCCCAATTTTAGGATATGGGCCAATTTTTCACTTACTTGCCAGAGGATGGATAGGTTTCCTTTTTTGATCTGAGGAAGATGCACAAAAAATTTTGGGAGGTCATTGGTATTGGGGGTCTTCATTTTTGGCTTTGAAGGCTTGGACGACTTGCTTTGATCCTAGGACTGAAGTTGCTAGGAGAATCCCGATCTGGGTGAAACTTCTAGGTCTTCCAATGGAGTTATGGTCAGAAAGAGCTTTGAAAGAGATTGGAGATTCATTAGGTAAAACCTTGGATATAGATGTTTCTTTCAAATCTAGTGTTTTTTGGTCTATAGCTTGGGTTTTGGTTGAGATGGATATCAATGAAGGCTTATCGGACTGTATGGAGATAGTTGTGGGGAATATAGTTCATAATCAAATCCTAGACTATTTGAAGATTCCTTTTAGATGTGTTCATTGTCATGTTTATGGACATATTGCTAAGGAATGTTCTCAATATTTCACATAGAAAGTATGGAGGAGAAAACAAATGACTAGTGGGGATTTCAAGTCAGCTAACAACAATCAAGAGATACCTATTTTTTAGAACTCAGTAGTGCTCCCTGATTCAGCACAAACAAGCAAAAAGGATGTTGTTGAACCTAGAACCAGAACTCTAGAGAAGGAGGAAGAAATTTTGGGCCTAGCTTTATCTCCATTTCACTATTCATAGGTTGTTAGAGAAGGAGATAGAGTCATAAAGAAAATTATGAAAGGATTGGAACTTGATACTATTAAGTTTGTTGGTCAGTCATCTAAGCCTTATGACAATTACTATCCAATACATGTGGAGAATAATCTGGAATTAGGTAATAAAGAAGTTTGTACACTTCCTTATGAATCTCTAGAGAGAAGTCCCAGGGACAAGGACTTTTCTAGGGATTTGGACAATGGGATGGCAACCTCAAACACATTGAATAGAGATTGTGATCCAAATATTTTTTCTTTTGGGGGAAGTCTTTCTGACCTATCAGGTGAATCTTCTAGGGAGGTATCTATTTTAGGGGATGGTTTGGAGATGGGCTTCTCTTGTAGATATTTGTTACATTCTAGGAAAAGGGAATCCAAGTTGAGAACTTGTGTAGTTGTTGGAAGGTTAGGGTTAGGTCTAGACCTTATAAAGGACTCTTCCACTTCTTCAGCAAGTAGGAAATATTTTTTGTTTCATGCATAGGAGAAGGCTTTGAGGGAAATTCAATAGGGTAAACAAAAATCTATCAAAGGGGTCCTTAGAGCGGGATAAAACCCCTCTAAGATGTTTAAATGATCTTGTTATCCCTTAATATCCAAGGTCTTGGTAGTCCCTCTAAAAGACTTGCCTTAGCCAGGCTAGTGGAAATTCATAATCTGGATGTTATCCTTCTACAAGAAACCATGGGGGCAAGTACAAAAGTCATTGAAGGGTTAAGTAAATTGCTTAGGGACTAGGAGTTCTTGGCTCTAGATGCTACCAAAAATTTAGGGGGTGTTTTGACTAGCTGGAAGAACTCAATATCCTTAATTAATTCTTCCTTTATGGTTTCAAGCTTGTGGATAGAATTCTTTTTAAAGACTTGGGTTTGAGGTTATCGATTATTAATTGTTATGGTCCCTATGAAGATAGGTAAGTCTTCTAGGATGATTTTTCTCCCAGAGGTGTGTTAGGGATGAAAGAGTTATCATTGGTGGGGACTTAAATTTTACTATGAATAGAAGTGAGGTATAGGGAGAATCTGCAAGACTTGATAGACTTGTAGATTACTTCAAACATAATATTGTGAGAGAAGTTGGTTGGAACCAATAAATTTATTGCCTATGTGGAGAAATAATAGAGTTGGGGAAGTTGGGATCTCAAAGAGGTTGGATAGATTTTTGATCTTAGAGTCATTATACAATGAAATAGATAGAAAATGGTCATGGGTTGAGATTAGAGGTGGCTCAGATCATTCTCCCATACTTCTTCAATTAGAAATTCAAGAGGCAAAACCTACCAGTCCTTTTAAGCTCAATCCAATTTGGTTGGAGGAAGAATATTTTCAACAATTGATTAAAAATAATGGATTGGTTATGACCAAAGTTCTAGGTTATCGATGAGTTTTCAATTTATTGTTACTTTAAAAAAATTAAAAGGAGTTGTGGCATCTTGGATTATAATTAAAAAGGAGAGTATGGATAGAGATCTTAAGTTGGTGGAGAAGGAAATTTTAGAAATTCATAAAAAGAATGAGGTTGGTTTTTTTAAAGAGGAGGAGAAAACAAGACTAGTTGAACTAGAAGTTAAGAAGAACAAATTCTTGGAGTGGAGGGAAGTTAAATGGAGAATGAAAAGTAGAGTTGTATGGTTTAAAAAAGGGGATGAAAATACTAAGTTTTTTCATAATTTTTCTAATCATAGGAAGAAGGTTAACACTATCTAGGAGATGCAAAATGAAGAAGGGGTCCTCGTTAGGAGTTTCTTTGAGTTAGCAGATTTGGGAGTAAAACATTTTCAATCTATCTATAAAGAACCTGATAGAGTCAATATTGGGGAAATTTTAAAGTTAACTACTTTCTTCCCTAATTTTGTGATAGAGGAGGATAATCAATTACTTATGAAGGAGGTCACAAAGGAAGAACTGAAAGTTGTCCTGAATTATTTCAAAAAGGATAAAAGTCTAAGGCCTGATGGATGGCTTGTGGAGTTTTTCCTAGTTTTCTATGATCTTGTTGAGGAGGATCTTCTTAGAGTAATGGAGGAAGTTAGGTTGAGTGGTCAGGTTTTGGGGCTTTTAACTCCACTTTTTTAGCTTTGATTCCCAAAAAGGAGAAGCCTAAAACCTTTGATGAATTTAGACCTATTTCCTTGTGTAATTGTATCTATAAAATCATTGCAAAGATTTTGGTTATTAGATTGAAGAAGATTTTCTTTGAAGTTATTTTCTAGGAGCAGTTTGGGTTTATAGTAGGTAGACAGATTTTTGAAGCCATAGGAGCTGCACAAGAGGGCCTTCACTCTATTAAAACTAAAAATCTTCTCACAATGGTCCTTAAACTAGATCTATCTAAAGCTTATGATAGAACTAGTTGGTTGTATCTCAGATTGATGCTCTTACATGTGGGTTTTAGCTATCCGATAGTAAAGTGGATTATGGGATGCATTTATTCTATATATTTTGTTGTTCTTATCAATGGATCAACTTCTAAATTCTTTAGACCCTCGAGAGGACTGAGATAGGGATGTCCTTTATCTCCTTTACTTTTTTTGTTGGTTGTTGAAGGATTGAGTAGAGCTATTTTGGATGCAAAGAGGGTAGGATCCATGTTTAAGATCAAAGTGGGGGTCCTTTATTTATCTCATTTATTATTTTTTGATGATGTATTGTTGTTCACAAATGGCAGTTTAAGGGAAGCTAGAAAGTTGAAGGAAATCTTGGACACTTACAGTATTGCTACTAGCATGGAGATAAATTTTCAAAAATCCTCTATTTGCTTTAATGGTCTAGAGTAGGAGACTGAACAGGGTCTGATCAAAATTTTTCCTTTTAATCTCTTAGATTTCTAGGAAGGCTTTAAGTATTTGGGTTTTGTATTGAAGTCGAATAGTTACAGGAAGAGAGATTGGGGATGGCTTTTAGAGAAGATTGAAGTTAGGATTAACCATTGGTGTAATAGATGGTTGTCTATTGGTGGGAGATTAACACTTGTAAAGTCTATTCTTGAGGCAATTCCTATGTTTTGGCACTCCTTGGCCTTCATTCCCAAAGGAGTTCTAGAGAAAATAAGAAAACATTGCTTCAGATTTCTTTGGACTGGATGCAAGGAACATGAAGGTATTCCTTTAGTTAAGTGGTAGAGTATTGCTAGGCCAAAGGAGGAAGGTGGTTGGGGACTTAAAAATATCCATATTTTTTGTTCTTCTTTGGCAAAAAATAGCTTGTGGAGGATTCTGACCAGAGAAGGATTATGGAAGAAGATTATTGAATAGAAGTATATTCATCCAGGGACCTTTATGGATTGGATCAGAAGTCCATAGAAAAGCATAAAAAATGTTTCCATTCAATGGAAGGTACTAGTACAGGCCTTTCCTATGATTGGAAAATATTTGGCTTGGAAAGTGGGCAATGGTGAACAAGTTAGAATAGGGGTTGATTCTATTTTGGGTTGTGGAGAAAATATTTTGTTGTTGGAAGCTATGATAGGTTCTTTACAAGACAAGGGTTTTTACTTTCTTCATCAGGTGGGGGAATCAGATTCTTCTAGTCTTTGGACCCAAGGTTGGAAGTAGGCTCAGGTCTTGGGTCTTTTTGATGAGCAGGTTGTTTTGTGGAAGGCTTACATTGATAGTCTTAATAAGAGTCATATCAAGTTGAGAGCTAAACCAGATACTATTGCTTGGGCATACAACAAATCTGGGGGTCAGTATATGACTAGACTTGGCTACAAAGCAAGTTTTGACCCTGATCCTCAAGGGCCTACTTGGTGGTGGAAGCAGATTTAGAAATTATCTACCCCAAAAAAGATAATTATTTTCATGTGGTTAGCTTTGAGAAATAAGGCTTTGACTTGGGAAGTTTTACAGAGGAGAAGCAGACAAGGTCCAAGTATTTGTATGTTGTGTCAGTCAGAGGAGGAAAACATCACACATTTGTTAATCAAATGCCCTTTTTCTCAATAGGTTTGGTTAGAAGTTGAATAGATAACTAGAGTTCAAAATATTTGGGAAGGAGAAACAATGGAGGTATGCTTAAGACAATGGTTTTTGAAAAAAGAGCTGAAACAATTTCTTTCTTTACCATGTCTTATATGTTGGGGTATATGGTTGGCATGGAATGCAACTATTTTTGAAGGGAAGTTAATACCCCCATTTTAGGTCATATTTTAGGTGAGGACTTTGGTCTCAATCAACAAAGGGCCTTGCAAACGTAAGAAACCTCGACAAGTAGACAATTTGTTCATTGAAAAGTCTCAACCATGGGGTTTTTTTATGGGGCCAGTCAGAGACAGTCGACTTTTAGTAGCGCGGGAGGCATTTTGTACTTCTCGGATACCCACTATATCAAATTTAAAGTAGGTCTTGGGATAGGTTCCAACAATTTTGCTGAGTTTCAGGCGTTGAGATTGCTAATGAAGTGTGCTTCAGAGAGAAATGTGAAAAAATTACAAATTTTTGGAGATTCTACTCTGGTCATCAACTGGATGAATGGATCTACTCAATTACAAAATAATCTGCTCAGACCAGTGGGAGATGAACTGTTGGAGGTGATTTCTCTTTTTGAAAATATCTCTTTTACTCATGTTTATAGGGAATTAAATCAGGAAGCAGATAGGTTATCAAAAGAAGGTCAACAGGTTCCAGAAGGTTTCTTGCAAATGGAAGAGATCAAGGATGGAGTTTCTTCTTTCACCCACATATCATACCCCTAGTTTCTATGCTAGCTCTAGGTTTTTACTATGGGTCTGTTCATTTGATTAGAGCTTTATGGCATATTTTAACTGTTTCTTTTCTTTCTGTTGTTTTCTTCTTTCTATTGGTTTCTTTTTCGTTGGTTTCTATCCAGGCTATGGACATGGAGGTTATTTTGATGATTATGTATTGATATATAAGGATTTTTATCCTTATTATCCCCATGTTATTTTGAAGATGGGTTTTCCTCTCTGATCTACTCGACTGTAATTATATTTTGACTCCCAGTAATCTATTTTTATCTAGGTTTTTGTTTGTGCCAAGGCACCTGAGAAGTGTAATTTTCTTTCATTCTTGAAATAAAATTATGATTTTTTCTGTAAAGAAAAAGTCATATGGATGAAATTATTAATTAATATTTATGAATTTAGCTTTGCTAATATTGAATAAATAATGTGTCTCTTTATTTGTCAATATATATATATATATATAGTAAAAGAAAAAATCATAATTTTATTTCAAGAATGAAAGAAAATTACACTTCTTAGGTGCCTTGGCACAAACAAAAACCTAGATAAAAACATATTATTGGGAGTCAAAATATAATTACAGTCGGGTATATTAGAGAGGAGAACCCATATTCAAAATATCATGGGGATAATAAGGATAAAAATCCTTAAATATCAATACATAATCATCAAAATAACCTCCATGTTTGAAACCTAGAAAGAAACCAACAGAAAGAAGAAAAATGTAGAAAGAAAAGAAATAGTTAAAATCTACCATAAAGCTCTAATCAAAAGAAAAATAGACCCATAGTAAAACCCAAATCTAGCATAGAAAATAGGGGTATGATATTTGGGTGAAAGAAGAAACTCCATCCTTGATCTCTTCCTTCTGCAAGAAACCTTATAGAACTTGTTGACCTTCTTTTGATAACCTATCTACTTTCTGATTTAATTCCTTATAAGAATGAGTAAAAGAGATATTTTCAAAAAGGAAAATCACCTTCAATAGTTCATATCCCACTGTTCTAAGAATATTATTTTGTAATTGAGTAGATACATTCATCTAGTTGATGACTAGAGTAGAATCTCCAAAAAATTGTAAATTTTTCACATTTCTCTCTGAAGCACACTTCATTAGCAATCTCAATGCTTGAAAATCGGCAAAATTATTGAAACCTCTTCCAAGGCCTACATAAAATTTGATATAGTGGATATATGAGAAGTATAGAATACCTCTTATGCTACTAAAATATAATTGTCTCTGATTGGCCCCATAAAATAAAAACCATGGTTGAGACTTTTCAATGAAAAAATTATCTACTTGTCGAGGTTTCTTACATTTGCAAGGCCCTTTGTTGATTGAGACCAAAGTCCTCACTTAAAATATGAATTGAATTGGGGGTATTAACTTCCTTTAAAAAATAGCTCCATTTTATGCCAACCATATACCCCAACATATAAGACATGGTAAAGAAAGAAATTGTTTTAGCTCTTTTTTCAAAAACCATTGTCTTAAGCATACCTCCACTATTTCTCCTTCCCAAATATTTTGAACTCAAGTTATTTGTTTATACTTCTAACCAAACATATTGAGAAAAAGGATATTTTATTAACAAATGTGTGATGTTTTCCTCCTCTAACTAACACAACATACAAATAATTGGACCTTGTCTATAAAACTTCCAAAGTCAAATCCTTATTTCTCAAAGCTAACCACATAAAAATTATTGTCTTTTTTGGGGCAGATAATTTACAAATATACTTCCACCACCAAGTAGACCTTTGATGATCAGGGTCAAAACTTTCTTTGTACCCAAGTCTAGTTGTATACTGATACCTAGATTATTTGTATGCCCAAGCAATAGCATTTGGTTCAAATTTCACCTTGATATGACTCTTATTAAGACTATCAGTGTAAGCCTTCCACAAAACATCCTGCTTGTTGGAAAGACCCAAGACTTATACCTGCTTCCAACCTTAGATCCAAGGACTAGAAGAATTTAGTTCCACAACTTGATGAAGAAAGTAAAAACCCTTGTCTTATAAAGAACCTATTATAGCTTCTAACAAAAAAATGTTTTCTCCACAACCCAAAATAGAATCAATCCCCTATTCTAACTTTTTCACCATTGCCCACTTTCCAAGCCAAATATTTTCCAATCATAGGAAAGGCCTATACTAGTTCCTTCCATTGAATAAAAATAATTTTTATGCTTTTATGTGGACTTTTGATAAAATCCATAAAGGTCCTTGGATAAATATACTTATTTTCAATAATATTCTTCCATGATCCTTCTATGGTTAGAATCCTCCACAAGCTATTTTATGCCAAATAAGAACCAAAAATATGGATATTTTTAAGCCCCCAACCACCTTCCTCCTTTGGCCTAGAAATACTCTACCACTTAACTAAAGGAATGCCTTCATGTTCCTTGAATCTAGTCCAAATAAATCTGAAGCAACATTTTCTTATTTTCTCTAGAAATCCTTTGGGAATGAAGGCCAAGGAGTGCCAAAACATAGGAATTGCCTCAAGAATAGACTTTACAAGTGTTAATCTCCCACCAATAGACAACCATCTATTACACCAATGGTTAATCCTAACTTCAATCTTCTCTAAAATCCATCCCCAATATCTCTTTCTTTAACTATTTGACTTCAGTACAAAACCCAAATACTTAAATCATTTCTAGAAATCTAAGAGATTAAAAGAAAAAATTTGATTAGACCTTGTTCAGTCTCCTACTCTAGACCATTAAAGTAAATAGAAGATTTTTGAAAATTTATCTCCATGTTGGTAGCAATACTATAAGTGTCCAAGATTTCCTTCAACTTTCTAGATTCCCTTAAACTACCATTTATGAACAATAATACATCATAAAAAAATAATAAATGAGATAAATAAAGGACCCCCACTTTGATCTTGGACATGGATCCTGCCCTCTTTGCATCCAAAATAGCTCTACTCAATCCTTCAACAACCAACAAAAAAAGTAAAGGAGATAAAGGACATCCCTATCTCAGTCCTCTCGAGGGTCTAAAGAATTTGGAAGTTGATCCATTGATAAGAACATTAAAATATATAGAATAAATACATCCCATAATACACTTTACTATAGGATAGCTAAAACCCACATGTAAGAGCATCAATCTAAGATACAACCAACTAGTTCTATCATAAGATTTAGATAGATCTAGTTTAAGGACCATTGCGGGAAGATTTTTAGTTTTAATAGAGTGAAGGTCCTCTTGTGTAGCTCCTATGGCTTCAAAAATATTTCTACCTACTATAAACCCAAACTGCTCCTAGAAAATAACTTCAGATAAAATTATCTTCAATATAACAACCATAATATTTGCAATGATTTTATAGATATAGTTACACAATGAAATATGTCTAAATTCATCAAAGGTTTTAGGATTCTTCTTTTTGGGAATCAAAGCTAAAAAAGTGGAGTTAAAATCCACCAAAACCTGACCACTCAACCTAAATTCCTCCATTACTCTGAGAAGATCCTCCTCAACAAGATCATAGAAAACTAGGAAAAACTCCACAGGCCATCCATCAGGCCCTAGAATTTTATCCTTTTTGAAAGAAGTTAACACAACTTTCAATTCTTCCTTTGTGATCTCCTTCATAAGTAACTAATTATCCTCCTCTATCACAAAACTAGGGAATAAAGTAATGAACTTTAAAAATTTTCCAATATTGACTCTATCAGGTTCCTTATAGATAGATTGAAAATATTCTACTCCCAAATTTGCTAACTCGAATAAACTCCTAACATAACTCGAATAAACTCCTAACAAGGACCCCTTCACCATTATACATCTCTCAAATAATATTAACCTTCTTCCTATGATTAGAAAAATTATGAAAAAATTAGTATTTTCATCCCCTATTTTTAACCATACAACTTTACTTTTCATTCTCTAGTCAGCTTCCCTCCACTTCAAGAATTTATTATTAATTTCTAGTTCAACCAGTCTTGTTTTCTCCTCCTCTTTAAATAAATTAGCCCCATTCTTTTTATGAAATTTTGAAATTTCCTTCTCCACCAACTTAATATCTCTATCCATACTCTCATTTTTAACTACAATCCAAGATGCCACAACTCCTTTAATTTTTTTAAAGTAGCAACAAATTGAAAACTTGATGATAACCTGGAACTTTGGTCATAACCAATCCATTTTAATTAGTTGTTGAAAATATTCTTCCTCCAACCAAATTGGATTGAACTTAAAAGGATTGACAGGTTTTACCTCTTGAATTTTTAATTGAATAAGTATGGGAGAATAATCTGAGCTATCTCTAGTCTCAACCCATGACTATTTTCTATCAATTTTGTTGTATAATGACTCTAAGATCAAAAATATGCCCAGCCTATTTGAGATACCATATTCCCCAACTCTATTATTTCTCCACGTAGGCAAAAAATTGATTTATTCTAAAGCAATTAAACTAGTTTCTTCAATATTATGTCTAAAGTAATCTACAAATCTATAAAGTCTTGTAGATTCTCCCCATATTTCACTTTTATTCATAGCAAAATATAAGTCCCCATCAATGATAACTCTTTCATCCCTAACAATCCTTTGGAAGAAAAATCATCCCAAAATACCTACCTATATTCATAGTGATCATAACAATTAATAAATGATAAACTCAAACCCAAGCCTTTAAAAAATAATTCTATCCACAAACCTAAAACCATAAAGGAAGAATTAATTAAGGATACTGAGTTCTTCCAGCCAATCAAAACATCCCTTGAATTTTTAGTAGCATCTAGAGCCAAGAACTCCCAGTCCTTAAGCAATTTACTTAACCCTTCAATGACTTTTGTACTTGCCCCCATGGTTTCTTGTAGAAGGATAATATACATATTATGAATTTCCACTAGCCTAACTAAGGTAAGTCTTTTAGAGGGACTGCCAAGACCTCAAATAATAAGAGATAACAAGATCATTTAAACATCATAGAGGGGTTTTATCGCACTCTAAGGATACCTTTGATAGATTTGTGTTTAACCTACTAAATTTCCCTCAAAGCCTTCTCCTATGCATAATATAAATTTTTTCCGTACCTACTAAAGAAGTAGAAGAGTCATTTTATAAGGTCCAAACCTAACCCTAACCTTCCAGCCATTTTACAAGTTCTCATCTCATATTTTCTTTTCCTAGAACATAACAAATATCTACAAGAGGAGTCTATCTCCAAACCATCCCCTAAAATAGATACCTCCCTAGAATATTTACTTGATAGGTTAAAAATAATTCATCCAATAGCAAAAATATTTGGATCACAATCCCTACTCAATGTGTTTGAGGTTGCTGGCCCATTGTCCAAATCCCTAGAAAAGTCCTTATCCTTTGGACTTCTCTCAAGAAATTCATGTATACAAACTTCTTTATTACCTAATTCTTGATTATTCTCCACATGTATTAGATAGTAATTGTTATAAGGTTTAGATGACTTACCAACATACTTAATAGTATCAAGTTCCAATCCTTTCATAATTTTTTTTATGACTCTATCTCCTCTAACAACCTCCAAAAAATGAAATGAAGACAAAGCTAGGCCCAAATGTTTTTCTTCCTTCTCAGAGTTCTAGTTCAAAGTTCAAAAAAAATATTTTTGCTTGTTTATATTGAATGAAGGAGCATTATTGAGTTCTAAAAAATAGGTATCTCTTGATTTTTGTTAGCTAACTTAAAATCCCTACTAGTCATTTGTTTTTTTCTCCATACTTTTGTGTGAAATATTGAGAGTATTTCTTAGAAATATGTCCATAAACATGATAATGAACACATCTAAAAGGAATCTTCAAAAATCTAGTATTTGATTATGAACTGTATTTCCCACAACTATCTCCATATATTCTGGTAAGCCTTCACTGATATCCATTTCAACCAAAACCTAACCTATAGACCAAAAATCACTAGATTCGAAAGAAACATATATAAACAAGATTTTAGCTAATGAATCTCCAATCTCTTTCAAATCTCTTTATAACCATAACTCCATTGGTAGACCTAGAAGTTTTACCTAGATCAGTATTCTCCTAGTAAATTTAATCCTAGGATAAAAGCAAGTCATTCAAGCCATCAAATCCAAAAAAAAGACCCCCAACACCAACGATCTCCCAAAATATTTTGTACATCTTCCTCATATCAAAAAATGAAATCCATCCATCCTCTAGCAAGTAAATGAAAAATTGACCCATATCCTAAAATTGGGACCCATACCTTTTGTAACCAATCATTTAGTGTATTATCATCTATTTGATATCCATGAAACTTTTCAATAAGGGATTTCCTCCAAAACTCCAAAACTTGTTCCATCCTTAGGTCTTCCCTAAGTACCATTCTGATATTTGATCTTCTCTTTTTAAGCCCTTTGTGTGTCTTATGCACTTTAGCAAAGTTGTAGTCTATGCTGATTTAAAGTTTAGATCCACTCCACTTAGGGCCTCTAAATCAAGACCAAGGAAACTCTATCATACAAAGTGAGTTTGGGTTGTTTGGAGCGTACTCAAGATTTTATTTCCCACATTGAAATGCTTGCTCATTCATTAAACCCATCAGTTGAGTAGAGTGTTATTATACACCTAAGAGTGAGTAGTCAAAAGGACAACTAACTTAATCCAAACCTACTAATATAGACTCCCCTCTACCCACTAAATTTTTATAATCTAAAAAATTATTTTGGTAACTTGAAAAACCCAAGGACCCCTAGTTATCAACTTTTAATTCTTGTCTAAAAATGGGACCCTTGGCCCTTAGAGTTAAAAATATGTGCTAACCCTCAAAGGGGTACTTTGAGAAGTCCAAATATTTATCTTCATTCTCCATCAAAACAATAAACCAATTTCCTAAAATTTTGCATGCTTTGATTCTAGAAAGAAAGTTGTACAACCTTTATTTTCTTCACATGAACATATCTAAGCACACTCCAGTTTTAAAAAATGTTAATGCTTCTTCTTTATTTATTTTTTAATGATATCATTCAAGAACTATATCCACCTTCATTTTATTCACATGAATAGATCTGAGTACATTCTAGTTTCAAGAAAAATAAAATAATGTCACTTGTATTTTTTTACTTTTCTCTATGCTTCACTTTGCAAACCCTAGATTTGCTACATGCACTCACAATTCTAGCCAAACAAATTCTTCAAATTATTGTTCACATGCACAAAAATATTCCTTCCTAACAAAGTAACTCCTTTCACCCCTTTAATTTAATTCCTCTATGCTTCACTTTGCAAACCCTAGATTCACTACATGCATTTCATGATTCCAACAAATAAACTAATTTCAAATAAAATTTAAATGTAAGAAAGAGGAATGCTTACCTCCTTCATAGTATGATATTTTATCAAAATTGTAGATGGATCTTCAGTTGTCATTGAGTGGTGATGATGATGGATCAACCACAACCTGTTTTGGCAATGGTAGCAATGAATCAACCACAAGCTGCAAAGACGATGAAAAATCCTAAATATTGTTATGTTAATTAGTAGTATGGAGAATAGATGTGAACCATATGGTTAATTTAACTTTCTCTCATATCCTTATGACTTAATAAAACTATTAATTAATTAATATATAATATTGATAAATAAGCCAACATGTTATTTAATCAATATTAGTAAGACAAAAGTCTTTAATATTAATTAACGATTTCATCCCTATGACTTAATAATACTATTAATCATATCAAGTAGCATTAGCTCAACTAGATTCCTCAAAATTGAAGGAGGAGACCAAGGTTCAAATCTTACCAAGTGATACATGGATGATATCCAATATTTGTTGTAATACCACTTTGTCATGATGATGTAATACGGGTGAGGCCCATTTTTATCCCATATAACCAAGTGAAAAAAATAAAACTATTAATCATAATTAATAAATTAATATTCATAAATAAACCAACACCTTATCTAGCTAATTTTTTTTTGTTGGCTAATAAGGGGTTGTACTTAGGTCTCCCACCATTGAAAAATTGCAACTCTTTTCTTTAGAGCTTGAGAGTTTACAAATAGATACACCTCTTATGTCAATTGATATGTTATAGTTATAAACCTACATCATTTTATATAAAACATCTGAATTCTTGATTTTTCATTTTTTAGATCTTTTCAATATTCTGTATGAATACAAATATTCTAGAATTTAGCATCCTTCTTGACATTTTTCTATAGAAGCCTTCACAATACCAAAACTTCACCTCTACTATCTATGCATTTCATATTAGTAGAGTAATATTTCTAAAACATCACACTATCATAGCTCGCTTTACCAAATTTGTATTGCTAGTTTCCTTCCTGAAACACAAGTGCAACCACAAATTATAATAAATAGTTTATATGAAAATACATTAGTGTTTTAAAATAAAGCAGATATTACCAATGGAAAACATTAAAGTAAATTTTAATCATTATTTGATTCAAGCAGTCAACATTTTCTTGTCAGCTTTAGCTAAAATTATTACTTCCTCTAACCATGGAAAGGAGAATTTAACTTCAAGATCCTTAATCAAAACCCCTTTAATGTCTATCATATGGACACATTTGTTTCCTTCCCTTAATGCATGTGTAAATCTATTTTCTTCAAACTCTTTAGCAAGATCTTGAATTTCCATAATTATTTTTTGTATGTTCCATGGAGCCTTTGCTTTTCCCAAAATTACATTTATTACTATAAGAGAATCACCTTACATCCATACTATGTTCCCTTAATTTGTTTGTTTATTTTTAACCCTTCTAAAGTTTCCCAAGATTCAACTTCATTATTTGTCTTAAATCCACTATTGAAAGTGTAATGATACAAAATCTCTCCTCTATTATTTCTAATTATTCCTCCTCCTCCTGTTGGTCTTGGATTTCCTTTAGATGCTCCATAAAAATTCAATTTAACCAACTCCACATATGGTGGTTTCCACTTTATATTCTTTGCCTTATTTTTCTTCTCTTGTACCTGTAGACACCTAAAACGCGTCATGTCGAGGGTGACTACTCATATGGACATGCTACAAGACCATATGGAGGATCTTGGACAGACTCCAAGATAGAGCAGTGGTTCTAACCACTCAATTTGGGCTCCTTGGCCTAATCAGTCTGAACCGTAGCCCAGACCTATGGTTTACAGGCTGAACCATGGCTGAGACCTATGGTTTATAGTCTAGACCATAGCTGTAACCTACGGTCTTAACTGAAGTTCAGTTGGCCTTCATCCGAGCCAAATCGGTTTGAATGACCATTTGATCTAGAAGAAGGTGGTTAGAGGATGGAAGCTTCCAATCCAACTATCCTAACCACCCCTTCTTGATCTTGGCTTCTCCATGAAGCCACCCCTAGCCCTTGGGTAGTCCTATAAGTACCCCTCAGAATTAGGGCAAACTATCAGAGAGAGCATTGGATATTTGAGCAGCGAAGCCCTATCGAATTGTACACTCAACCGAGTATACTAAGAGAGAGCTATTGCACTTATCCCCTACCTACTTGCCAAGATTCATGATGAATTGCATTATGGATGCCCTAGGAGCCTAGGAGAGCCAAGAAGCACATATTCGAGCAAACGAAGGCCCTTCATAGTGAATCAACCACCAAATCAGTCTGAGGACACCGAAGGTGACCATTGAACATCAATTTGGACAAGGAGGTCAAGCCCACTACCCTTGAAATTGAGGGTAAACCTATCAGATTGCTAACCATAGCTTTCAACCATGGTTTATAGTGCAGACCACTCACTAGAGCTATGGTTTGCAGTAGAGGTATCACCACCTTACCTTTTTCATTTATATCCAATTAATTAGCTTAGTTTAGCTATTTTCATGGTTCAATTGTAGTTTAGAAGATTTATGACCGATAGAATTAGGTTAGAATAGTTTCTTTATGTTAAGCATCAAATAGGACATTAATGGATTCTTTATGCACTTTCATGCTTTATTTCACATAATTGGTCCATGCATAGTGTAGTTGTTATCTTTCTTTATGCAATTCTATAAATCTTGATTCAATTAACATAGTTTAGAAGTGCTTTTCATGCTTTCTTGATTATACATGCTTAATGGTATCTTTATGCATTTTTCCTAAAAGGGCCTCATCATGAGAGGTTGCCTATATTTTTGACACTTTTATGTTGTTTCTTGATCGTAGGGAACAGATTCAAAGGAGATTCAACCATCAAGTTCCTTCCTCAATGCGAAGAAGAGGGCAACTCCACCCTAGAGCAGTTTGTGACTAGTTGAAAAGCAACATTAGTGCACCTACCCTATTGAGGGCTTTGGCATTGTATTAATCGTATCATCATTTGGGTGACCCTAAGAGGGGCATGATTGTAATCGAGATTCTTTGCAATTATTAATACAAGAAACATTTATTTTGTTGAATCTATGCAATCTTGTCATTTTTATGCTTTGAATGAATGAATACGATATAATACAGTAGATGGGTGCATGCTTTTTGGTTAGATCAGAAGGCGATCATGGTGGAACTCTACAATTCTAGCATCTGACTATTTTTTTGGTTTTTGTGACTTGTAGGTATAGACCGTAGCTACCAGCTATGGGCCAACAATTGAACCATAGGTTCAACCCATGGGCCATAGTCAGAACCATAGCCCAGACCTACGGTTTCCAATAGACACAACAAAATAGAGGGATAAAGCTCAATCGGATGAGGACTTGAGGTAGGACCTACTTCTCACTCTCTGTAATTTTTTCTATCTCTATGTTTTTCCAGAAAGTCAAATTTGGAATGCAATTAAGAAATTAAGAAAGAAAAAGAAATGAATTAGGTCTTAGTTTGCATTTATCTTTCATGTCATTAGAAAGGCATTGCTAGGAATAACGGATCTCTGATTTTAATCCGCCCTAGAATCCAACATGCTTGATAGAATTTGTGTGATTGGTTTGCATGTGTGAGGCCCAATTAGTGGCCAATTATCATCGTAATGTGCATAGTCTCAAAGAGCATCTAGAATAGCTTGCATTTTCTGAATTTGAAATGTTCTTTCATTTGCATAGCATTTAGAAAATGAGCATGAATGCTATATGATGCATTTATTTTATGTACATTAAAAGGAACCACACACACCACTTGGCACTTAAACGCTAGTGAGTTGGGCTTGACATCCAACCACTAGTAGGGTTCAACGACGGTGGGCGTAACTTCCATCCATTGGCCCAAATCCCATGAACCTTTTGGATACTAGACCAATACCGGATCCGAGAACCTTTCGTACCCTAGAAAATTTGCATGTATTCTCTTCGGAGGGTATAACGTTGATTGGGGAAAATGGGTGAGGATCTGGGAGGACCTGTGCTCCCTGACCATGTGTGGGCTTCATTACCACACATTATAGGTTGGATTACGTGACTTGGAGTTCATAGCCAAGTTGTCGAGCTACGAGCGTACAGGTGAAAGCCATTAAACTGAGAATAAAATCCAACAAGTTTTGCAAAACATGATAAGAGTTTCTACACTGATACAACAAATCTTGAAAACACATCAAACAGTTTAGGACTCACTTTCAAAATTTAAAATGAGATAATCATTATTGTATACCTTGTTTGCTTAATAATAAAAGATACATCTAGATGCTAGGTACACAATGGTGGATACACGGGGTGGTCGAAAAGGTCTAAACCTAACGTCGATGACCAACCCCTAACCAATTCACAATAGCACGTGTCAATTCCTCAACCACATGAGCGAACCGAACGTCGTTCGACTAGCATTAGAGGAGATAACTCGACACGAGGGGAGCCTGTAGAGCATACCCTAGATAGAGGAGCTTTAGTACACTCCTCTAGGCATAGGATAGAATAGGAAGCCTTCCAGCATGAGGGTGTTCCACTCGAGAGCCATTATCGAGACCGCAATGCATGCGCATCCATGGGATCGACCGAAGAGTTTATTGTGCAGGGGACCAGGTTGGTGCCCCTACGTACTAAGTCCATAGGAGGATCCATGCCTCCACCTTATGAGTATAGAAGGACTAGAGATCCACCCATTCAGGGGTAGGCAGATAGGCTCGCTATCGAGCATAGGTCTAACCATACTCCCATGCGTGGTCCACCATGCAAGATCACCATTGATATATCAAAGGTGGGAGATAATGGCACACCGTCGCATGAGCGATGGTGGTCTAGATAGCTAGAGGGTCTAGGTAGTGTTTTAGAGTAGCTAGGCTACAAGCCTTCTACTCCACCCACTCGTGCCTCGAGTGAGCATAGCGTGAGTGTCGTCAGGACTACTAGAGAGCATGGAGAGGCTTCTAAGCGCCCTCATGTCACACACCCACTATCTATGCATGGTGGTTCATAGTATAGGACATAATAGGATGCCAATGTCATCTTCACAGATAGAGGCAAAGGCACAACACATCAGTTTGATGGGTACAGAACCCACAAGGTCACTCGTACAGAGTAAGGATACCAGAGGCCTCCCATGGTCGATCAGATCGATAGATCACATCGATTGGTATCAGAGCAAAAATGCCAACTCCTCCAAGATCAATTGGAGGATGCTCACCTAGAGAGGCAGCGCATTGAAGATGAAAATATTCAAGCATAGAGGCTCATTAGATAGAGGCTATATGAGCAGTGCATGCGCGAAGAGTGTATCCTTGCCCAGAAGGAGCGCATGGAGCAGGAGGATAGGTTAGCTAGGGTTGGCCTATATCCTCATGATGAGCATAGAGAGCATGTATATAGGAAGGCTTTATCTCAAGATGATATGCATCAAGAGCAAAGAGATGCTCATACTCATGCTAGTGCCAAATAGAGGGAGCGACCACCACCGCTCGATAATCAGAGGTAGAGGTAGCATGAAGAAGTAGAGGGAGATGGATACGAGCAAGAATATCCTGAGAGCTCCCGAGCTGAGGAGGAGGAAGAGCAATGCCCTCCATATCATACGAGGAAGATAGTACCTCCTAAGCCACCTCCATGTCAACTTAGGGAGGAGGACTTTCTATCTTTAGAGGCCTATAAGGCCTTAGCCGAGAAGATCAAAGCCATCGAGAGACAAGGCATGACTATTCAAAAGTTGACATTAAGGAAAATTCATAATGAGCCTTTGGATCCTTTGATGCCTACTCTGGCTTACCCTGAGCATTTTGATATGCCCAGGTTGGACAAGTTTAAGGGTGATGAAGATGCACAGGAACATGTCACGAGCTTTCTGGATGCTTATTTTTAGATAGCAAGCAATGATGCATTATTGTTGCATACGTTCATCATGACACTTTTTGGTCTAGCCCGAGAGTGGTTCAATCAGCTAAAGAAACATAGCATAACTAGTTTTGAGCAATTAGTTGATGCCTTTCTTGAATGCTATTCCTTTGGCATCAAGAAATAGGCCAATATTTTTGATCTGGCTGTGCTAGCTCGTGCGATGATGAGCCAATAGAGCAATACGGAAAGAGATGGAGGAGACTAATGGTGAAGTTGCCATTCCCTATTCCTACCATAGAGTTAACCTGAATGTTTACGAAGAGTTGTGCCAAGCACATCTCATTACTGCTAGCAATTGTAACAGTATCCTACATTCGAAGAGGCTTTGGTGCAAGCCAAAGTGATTGAGGACATCAAGTTGTAGGAAGGCAACTTGAAGCTCAAGAATAGGAGAGAGGGACAAAAGAAGAGTGCCACAAAACAATAGGGCAAGCAGGCCCATGTGAATCAAGTGGTGTTGAATCTCCAGAGGGAGAACAAGGGGCAACAAAAATAGAATTATCAGGCCCAACCTCCTCCTGCGTAATATGACAAGTGCAACAACAATTATAAGGGCAAGAACAAAGATCAATGCCCACCTCGCCAGTTCACACCATTGATGGAATCATTGACATCAATTTTCCATCAACTATGCGAGGCCAAGGCAATTAGATTACCCAAAGTCAAGATGATAGACCCCAATCAACCCAAACCAAAGGGGTACCAAGAAGATCTATTTTGCATTTTTCATCGAATGAAAGGCCATGACATTGAGGTGTGCTGGACTTTCAAACACATGGTGCAAAATATGATTGAAAAAGGTGAGCTTGTAGTGCCGCACAACCCGTAGGCACTCGATAATCAGAATATGGGGATTTACAAAAACCCCTTGCCAAATCATGAGGTGCCTCACAACAACGTTGGCCAAGTCAACCAGGTGCGAGTCGAACCACCTACCCAGGGGTTCATAGGCATGGTGAACATTGTCACTAGGCATGGGAGATATGAACAATAGAATCAACCTCATGCTCCCATTCAAATACAAGCCACACCGAATCAACGATCGATGCAGAATATTCTAGGCCCACCAACAAGACCGATGGTGACCATAAGGAGCAGGTTGGTCCAAAACCTGTAGACAACTCCTACGAAGTTGTCAATATATGAGCTAATACAATAGTCCCCGAGGCATAGGGAGACTCTTATGGATATTTTGAGGTCCATTGAAGTATAGTCCCAGGATGCGCAAGCATTTACTAATTTTATGGGACATGTACAACAGTGTCAGGAACCGATGATCCAATTTTATGATCATGAGATAAGGATAGTTTCTACAACTATGGCTGACCCATCATTGCACATAATCGCATGTGTTAATCACATGCCATTTAAAAGGGTCTTGATCGATACCAGCTCATCGATCAACATAATAATGACCAAGGCGCTGAGTCATTTGAAGCTACCTAAATCACACATTGTGCCCACTACATTTACATTGAGAGTGTTTAATGATGCACTATGTTCGACTATTGGCACAATTATCCTACCCATGTAGGTAGGCTTGAAGACCATCTCTATAATGTGTCATGTGATAGAAGGGGCCATGCAGTACAACATATTACTCGATAGGCCTTGGATTCATGAAATGCATTGTGTTCCCTCGATATTGCATCAGTGTGTGAAGTATATTCATGAGGGACAGGTTCACGTAGTGGCATCGGATGAAGAACCATTTAAGTTCATGAACCTAGCAGATTTACCTGGGGGTTTCATACTCCCATCAATGCACCTGGATGTTCGGTCATCATCACCAATAAAGAAACCAGGAGGTAAACCAGTAGTACATGCTCAACCAATGCCATCTGTGTCACATAGATCGGAGCACACCACTACCACTTCCTTGAAACCATTGGCATCAGTCATGCATCGGGATGATAGGAAGTTGAAGGTAAAAATGGGTGAGAAAGAGAAGGAGCGTGAGCCCGAGCCAATCATCGAGGAGGTTCCCATTCCTATGGAAGTTGAGGAACCCCAAGACAAAGCCGAGGAGGCACCTCAGCCTACCTCACCTACATCTTTAGTAGGGTCATCCGCACCATGGGTGATAGTACATCTCACCAACACCAGATTAGGTGAGTACCTTGTGTAGAATGTAACCTTCGGACCGATTCTGAAGACTGCACAAGAGATGGGCCGACCATCCACTCATCATTACCCGGTTGGATCGGTGGTTCCATTGGGAGAGCCACCTAATCAGACTAACTTCATCTATGTGGGGCTAGACCAGCTTCCAACGTGAGAGCCCATGGATGAAGATGACGAGGAACCTTTCACTATAAATGTTCATTATCTATCCAATCTAGAGTATGCCATGCATATTTTTGAGCTATATCATTGGCATGGATACGACCTTGGTCTCTTTGAACAAGGATGGAGGACTCCACTGGAACCTCATTATCAGTTAGTCACTGATAGGTTCGGTTTAGGGTTACAGATACGAGGGTAGGATGATTTGCTCATAGCATCCCTAGATCATCTATACCTTAGTATGGTGGACGATGTGGATTTTAATCCATATCATCTAGATCCTTCCAAATTCTAGAGGAATCACCCTATGATATCTGTCATCACCATTGAGCCACTCGAAGATCATCATGAAGGGCTCCTTGAGTAGACTGAGATAGAAATGAACCCCAGAGATCACCTAGGACACCAAACCCATGATGCAGTCGATGACACAGATGTGTAGGGGTATAACCCCATTACTGTATGTGATCTCGAGCTAGGAGATCTTTGTAATGAAGATGGAGTGGAGTCCACCTTCGATATGAGTGGACCAGGTTATGATGCAGATGAAGAATCCTCAAACGATGATGAATCTAGGGATGAAGTCGAAGGTGCCTATGAGAGGCCCTGGCATGCACATCATTTATTGCCTATTGAGTCGGTACAGGTTACCAAAGAGATCCTTCCCAACATTGATCATTCAAGGGAAGAAGCAGAGCTAGATTTCTTGGTGATGTCACACTTACGATATAATTATCTGATTTATCCAGATAGTGATGACAATGATCAAGCAGTCAGATTCATGGGGCCGCACTTGCTAGAGCGCCCCCAAGAGTAGGGGTAAATGAAGGATTCTATTATGATAGTGATGAAGAAGATGAGCTAGAGAGGGCCTACCTTGGTCCTCCTTATTTGTGTTACCATCATCAACCCATCGACATTGATGAGGTCTATCGATAGCTACATGTTGGTCCTCATCTGAGAGCAAGACGGTTAAACTTGGATCAAATTCATCGATTGGTTAATCCCCTTCCACCAACCTACATGGAGCTCCATGAGCCAAATGATCCTATTTTGCATTTAGTGCATAGGGAGGATCCAGTTGTTCATAGTCCTCATAGGGAAGACCCCTTTGTGCCTGTGCCATTAGAGCCAGATCATGGGTATGAGGACTACATAGATTTTGTAGAAGTTAGTCCATGTGGTCCTGGAGATCAATTCCATTCCATAAACATGGTCTCCATTGATTTGACCACTCCACTCTACAATCCAGTAGATCCATCCAAACCATTGTATCTTAACAAAGATGCTATCGACTGGGATCACGTTGATTCACCCGTTGAGCCTGAGGATTTCTTCCCCAATGAAGAAATGTTGCAACCTTTCCATTTTGCACCAGGCTATGCATATGATGTTTATCATGCCAAAAATGCTTCCAACGTGGAACCGATCAACCCAGTTGATGACATCCATATGATTCCTACGCCTCACCAGCTTGAGGAGGGATCGCATATGTCAATAGAGGAAACCTTTGAGGTGGATATCAGTAATGATCCCGCTAATGCAAAGAAGGTTAAATTTGGAGAGAGTCTCACTCTAGATGAGTGGGCCACCCTCATCCCTCTACTGAAAGAGAGACCAAATTTGTTTGCTTGGACGTACAAGGATATGCCAGGTCTAGACCCAAAATTGGTTACGCATAACCTTTCGCTAGATCTGACGAAGAAGTCGATCAAGCAAAAGCTTAGAAAAATGCACCCAATAGTAGCCTTAATGGTGAAATATGAGCTACAAAAGTTGTTGGATGTGGAATTTGTGATCTCCATCGATTATCCAGAATGGGTGTCCAATATGGTACCCATGGGAAAACCTGATGGAAGAATCCATATTTGCATGGATTTTAGAGACCTAAATAAGGCAACACCCAAAGATTCATTTCTATTGCCCAATATTGATGCTCTCGTAGATGCAACTATAGGTCATGAAATGCTCTCCTTAATGGACGATTTTTTTGGTTACAATCAAATTTGGATTAAACCCGAAGACCAACATAAAACCATATTTATAATGCCATGGGGAACATTTTGCTATAAAGTTATGCCATTTGGCCTCAAAAATATTGGTGCCACATATCAATGGGCCATGACATACATTTTTCATGACTATATGCACAAAATTCTAGAATATTATATCGATGACTTGTTAGCCAAGTCATTGCTACGAGAAGAGCATGCAGAGGTCTTAAGGAAAGTCTTCGATCGCCTGATAGAGCACAATGTCAAGTTGAATCCTAAGAAGTGCGTATTTGGCATAACTTCTAGAAAATTACTAGGATTCATCATCTCTAAGAGAGGCATCGAAGTAGACCCAGTGAAGGTCAAGGCCATTTTGGAAATGCATCCTCCCACCAATATTAAGGAATTAAGGAGCCTTCAGGGCAAGGTAGCCTCGATAAAGTGATTTATCACCCAACTATTGGATAAATGTCGACCCATGAATCGACTACTACATAAGGGGGTCCCATTCAACTAGGATGAGGACTACAAGGCAGCCTTCACTAAAATAAAGCAATACCTAGCAACGTCGCCAGTGCTAGCTCCACCAAGGCCAGAGGTGCCTTTTCTACTATATATATCGACAACTGACTTTGCACTGGGAACCATGTTAGCCCAAAAGAACATGCAAGGCAAAGAACAGGCCATATATTATATTAGTCGAACCTTGGTGAGCTATGAGCTCGGGTATGCATATGTGGAAAAATTATGTTTAGCAGTAGTGTTCACTACAAAGAAATTGTGACATTATATGTTAAGTCATACGACATATGTTATATCCAAACAAAATCCTTTGTAGTACATGATGAGTAAGACTTATCACAATACGCGTACTACAAAGTGGATCATGCTATTGATAGAATTTGATCTAGAATTCATAAGCCAGAAGTCCATTAAGGGATAGGTCATAGCAGATCAATTAGCTGAGGCACCACTATCAAATAGTAGGCCTCTAACAATTGAGCTTTCAGATGATGTAGTCTTCATCATATCTGAAGCTCCCAAACTCGAAGAACCAGAGAACAATGCTGATATGACTCTATTCTTTGATGGTTCAAAGTGCGAACAAGGAGGTGGTGCTAGAATAGTGTTCTTCACGCCGCAAGGAGCTCCAATGCCCTTGTCATTCAAGTTGGATTTTTTATGCACCAACAACAATGTTGAGTACGAAGCCCTACTATTGGGCCTCCACACAGTCGTCACCATGAATATTAAGAGATTGAACATCTTTGGTGACTCCTTGCTCATAGTAAATCAAGTCAAGGGGCTTTTTCAGTGTCGATGTCCCATACTGAAAGCCTATAAAGATCTAGTTGACACATATTTGGCCAAATTTGAATGGTATGACATTGAGGCAATCCCTCGATCATCAAATAGGTTTGTAGACACCATGGCATCTTTGGGATCTTTAATCCCTTAGAATCCATCTACTGATTTCACTACCATCCATGTCAAGATGCTCTCGCATCCAAAAATAGAGCGTGCAACCTATGATAACAGAGAATCGGTCAACATGATCAGTGTAGAACCAAAAGTTGAATGGTTCTGCAAAGCTGAAGACTTTCTTAAGAAGGCACCCTAGGGGTCATTAACCTCTTAGAGTCCTATGGGGAGTGGTACTACCATTCACCATAGGGTTGTTTTTGAGTCTGCATTTGCAAAGGTAAATACGTAGGGGGAGCAAGTCATCTTAGCAGTCAAAGCTGAGATTTATCAAAATTGGATGTCATAAATTAAAGACTTCCTAAAGCTTAGTATAATCCCAGAGGGATTACCATGTGCCATGAAGCACACATTTAAATAGAAAGTGGCTAAATATGTCTTAATAGGAGACATCTTGTACCGACGAGGCTACGATGGAGTTCTCCTTCATTGCTTAGAGCCCCAAGAGGCATCATGGGTGATTTCGCAAGCCCATGATGGTACATGTGGTGGCCATTTTAGTGGCATGGCCATCATCAAGTGCATCCTTCGAATGGGCTACTATTGGCCCACTATGGAGAAGGAGTGCAATGTGTATGTCAAGAAATGCATTAAATGCCAGCATCATGCTAATCTTATGCACTTGCCATCATAGGCCTTACAACCCATTCAAGCGGCTTGGCCATTTGCTCAGTGGGGATTAGATCTTATAGGCAAGATCTCTCCTCCATCATCGGGCCGACATACATTCATAATCATGGCTACTGAGTATTTTACAAAGTGGGTGGAAGCAATACCCTTAACAATGACAACTGGAGCTCGTATAGCAGAGTTTATACTGGAGCATATCATAAGTCATTTTGGGATTCCATCCAAAATAATATCGGATAATGGAACGTCTTTCAAGAACAAAACTGTGAGAGCTTTGACATCTAAATATAGAATCAAACATAGTTTTGTGACTCCATACTATCCGCAAGCAAACGGGTAAGCTGAGGCTTCAAATAAGATAGTGGTGGCCATATTGAAAAATATGGTACAAGAAAACCACAAAGACTGGCATATCCAGCTGCCCCTTGCATTATGGGCTTACAAGACTAGTATTCGGATGCCCACTAGGGCAACACCATTCTCACTAGTATATGGCATTGAGGCCATTATGCCCTTGGAATTAGAAATTCCAATGTTACGTATCGCATTGAAAGAGTTCATCGATGATGACACTGCATGACAAGCTCGACTGGATCAACTGACGCTACTTGATGAACATCGCGTGAATGCCCTGGAGCATCTCCATGTTTATCAAGAGTGACTAAAATGAGCTTACAATATCAAAGTCCACCAGAGAGACTTTGAAGTTGGGGATCTTGTCTTGAAAGAGAACCAACAGAACTCTAATTTACCACTAGATATGTGAGACAAATTCATGGCTAATTGGCTAGGACCCTACATCATATCTAAAAATATTGGTCTGGGTACCTATCACCTAACATCGCTAGGGGGTGTTGAAGAGCCTGAACCTCTCAACATCATCCATATTAAGGTATTTTATGCTTGAAGAGCATAGTAAAAGGCTTCGAGGGTTGCTTGTAACCGCTCGGTCATCCTAAAAAGCTCCAAACACTATCATAAGTAGTTTGGTCAATCAAAAAGCTCCAAAGGCATCTGTAAGCCCTTTGGTCAACCTCAAAAAGCCTTGAGGGTTTGCTTATAATCGCTCGATCATCCTAAAAAGCTCCAAGATCATCTATGAGTAGTTTGGTCAATCAAAAGGCACCAAGAGTTTCTAAAAATTGCTTGGTCAACCCAAAAGCTCCAAGGATTCTTAAAATCACTTGGTCATCCCAAAAAGCCCCAAAGGTACCCATAATCCCTTTGGTCAATCCTAAAAAGCTCCAAGGATTCTTAAAATCACTTGGTCAATCTAAAGGCTCCAGAGGCATGTACTCACCGTTTGGTCAGATATGAGGCTCAAAACTCATAAAAATTATAAAATCAATAAAATCAAAAAAATTGGTAAAGCATAAAATCCAAAAACATTTGCATTTTGCATTTGAATTTTGCATTCTCATTTTGCATTCACACATGCATTCGCTACATTACTGCATTGCATATAGGCATTCATCATCCATTGCATTCCATAATAGGAGGGATTATGTTTGTCAATATTACAAATGACACCATATTTGTGTTTAAATCATGCATCTCTACATTTATCATGATCCATCATTCATGTGAGTAATTGTGTTTTTCAACACAACCTATAATGTTGCTATGGAGATATACTAGGGTTTTTCGGTCACTCAACCATACCTAGTGGTCTTATCAAGAGTTGGTAGAAAGCTTGCTTTGCTTTTGTAGCTAAGGTTCAGTTAGTATAGCCCTTAGCATATCAGAAGCCTATCACTAATCAAAAAATTAAACAATCCTAACAAGGACTAGGGGAAGATGAAAGCCATGAAGCAGGACCGGGTATCCTGAAGTGAAAAGAGTTATTCTTGCTTATCCCTCTATGCGAATGGTATGGGAAATGTTGGTAGTTGGCAAAAGGATAGGTTAGTTCCCTATTCAGAATCCCTTGCTTATGATAAAATGAGCAATATCCCAAAGTGATATCCCACATCAATCCTCATGATTGATACCCTAGATCGATATCATAGATCGACTTCCAAGATTGATATCCCATATTGATATCATAAGATCGATATTCTCAATCGATATACCAGAAATAGTTTTCCCAAGTAAATCCCCCAAAGGAAAGTTTCTGAAGAAAATTATCAAATGTAAATGCCAAAAAGTGAAGATCGAATGAAGATCAAAAAATAGGCTTAAATCAAAGTTCAAAGTGAAGATCAAATGAAGATCATAAATCAAAGTTCGAGTGGAGATCAAATGAAGATCCAAAATCCAGTTCAAAGAGAGATCAAATGAAGATCCAAAGATAGTTCAAAATGAAGATGGAATCGACTCCCTTGCTTCACTACATATGAGCAAGTATCCCAAAAATTGAAGGATAGAAAGGAATGAGCCTGAATCCCTGGAATTGTCGGCACTACTATACCTTACGCATGATGATATGTCTGATGCATTAGCACCTCGCTTATGAACAAGACCAATGTTTGAATGTGGAAGAGCTAGCTTTAGGTGTCCTGCATTGCCTAGTGGCTTAGTCCAACTAAAATCTAAACTTGGGATTGGATAAGACATTTGTGGAACCCCTATCTTAGCAATGGGCTGAAAGAATCCTGCCTGACATCGGGGAACGCTCGTGTCTTATCTTAAAATAATCATGTGCACACACAGGGATAATGAATAGTTAGGGCCTATCCTAGCAAAAGCCTTTTATCTCAGAAGTCTAGTGTGGTTAGTATGCAACTTTTGATAAGTCTATTAGGGTGTTTGAGTCTCATGGAAAACCTCAAAAATTTCTCTCATAGCAACAAAATATCAAATATCGCAAACCATATAAAATCATCAAATTGCAAAGTATCGAGTCCATGATACATCATCATATAAAGCACAATCAAAATATAGGATAGATACCGGATGGATATTAGAAATAATATTTAGATGACCACTGACTATATCATGCATATTTTTCAATTTTGCAAAAGAAAATAGAATGACACATTATATCATTCGCATCAAACAAATTGCATTCATTGCATTTCATATATGGGTGATTAATTGATTAAATTCTTATCTTAAGGATTTTCAATTACATTCATGATTTTTATACATTCTGTGGTGTCATCCATTAGATTGATAAACATATTTGCATTCATTCCTTATGTTTTAAGTGATTAAAGCATACAGGTTCATTTACATTAGATTACCATCATGTAAATAAATCATTACATACATTAATGCATACAATAAAGCAATATCAAATATGTGTTAAGAGAAAACATTGCATCCATATGCATCCATCATAAATCGCACATCTAAGCATCTAGATCACTGCATATAATCATCATCATAAATTAAATAGCTATCTAGTGCATGTCATCCATACATCACATCATATAGCATCAAATTAACATAAGCATTGCATCCATGTGCATCAAATAAACATAAAATTAAAACATATAAATCAAGTACACATAATGAGCCATAAATGAGTCATATCATATATAAATGTGTCTCAAAGTACATCAGATGAGTACAAAATGCCCATAGGCTACAATCGTGTAGGTCCTCGACCTTACACCAAAAATGGTACATATACAAAAGTAGCTATGATCTGACAAGAGCCCTAGCTTTGGTTGGCTCCCCTAAACTAGAGCTCTCACCACCTCCCTCAACCCTATGACCTAGAGCCTACTCTATAGTCAGATCTAGCCCCTATTGTACACCCTGTTGAGGGTCCTATGTACCACCTAGCCCGAAGAGGCCTAGCACACGAGAGACTGGTATGTCCAGGCAGCTAGTCCTATGGCTAGAGGTCTCACCTATCTCCCTATGGCTCCTATGAGAGCTACCACCATGTGTGCTAGAGGACCTATGCATCCTCTCTATCCTATGAGTCCGCTAGCTAGAGCTAGCTATGGACTACCCTGTAGTCCTAGACCTGGTCCATTGAGACCCTACAACATGAGAATCCTCTAAGACCATACCACCAATCAACTTGATGTAGCCCTCTAACTGGTCTATACGGGCTACCCTACTAGTATGTCTATCATTGCCCTCCTCCATGAGGGCTTGTAAACATCATATCTCTAACATGGGATCATGACCACCAGGTAGCACTGGCACTGGTGCTATAGGTGGTGCCATGACAACATAAGAAGATGAAGGATCTCCCCTCTAAGCTAGGGCCAAGTCCCTCTCTACTATAGCTATACCCAGTCATGCCTCTGCCAAATCACATGCACTAGTGAGCTCCTAGACCCTCCCCTCTACTACCATAGCCCATGTAGTCAGGCTAGTGATATAATACTCTACCTGAGTTAGTCTACGATCTCTATCAATCAACTATGCCCATAGAGTAGCAATAGTGGTGTCTCGCTCCATATACTATGTAACATATCTATCAAGCTAACTCTACAAGTCAACCTAAGCTAAGAGTAGCCCCTCTATGCTATCAAGAGGGACCTCACCCTCCTCTAGAGCCTCATCATCAGGATCAACCTCAAGAGCCTCCTCGATGGTGGCCTCTATGCCCCATCCACCCTCTATCCACTGGTGCACCCTACACCCATTAAGATCCACCTCTACCTCTACCTAATATGGCACTCTACCTAGAGGCCTCGATCCATGCCACCAGAGCATGGACCACCATCCATCATATGCTGGGGTGGTAGCAGCCCTATCAACCCTAGTCTCCTAGAAGTCATCTAGCTCATCTCCTAGAGTCGAAGGTCGAATCCATGGTAGATCTCACTCTAAAGCCAAGCGTCGATACACAAATGGGATCTCTAGGATGTCCTGCACTATGCCGAACTAACATAGGATGTGAGAGTAGAACTGATACTCTCTAATATTAGCCTTCTGATCGAGTAGCCACCTATCTCTATGAGCCTATCGAAGCCACTCGCCCGCCTCAACCCATGTTGGGCAATCCATGTATGACCACCACTCAATATCATCTAGGTTGAGTGATCCAAACCATGTGATATAATGTTGGATGTCACCAACATGGGTCCTACTCCTAAACCCCTCCTCCTCATGAGGCCAGTAGGTGGTATAACACTGGTGGTCATCATCAATCTCTGAGATGTGCAGTGGTAGCTCTCCAGGATGCTCTATCCTGATGTGCTGCCAGCCCCAAATCTAAAGTAGCAAGTTGTAACTGATGCCTCGATGGCTTCGGTATATGATCTGATACAACTCTCTATACAACTAGCAGAGCAGGGTGCTCCCCTAGGCCAGTCATAGTGGCTGAGCCATTGAGCTCTGAACCACTCTATGGATAGTGGCTAGGAGGTTCTAAGGAATCCTCATGCTCGAGGAGTCTGGAAGAACAACTTGCACCACAGGTGCATAAAGATGGCCTCCCACATAAAGAATATGTTCTTCCCCTACCAATATCCGATATGGACTCCTCCATGATCGATACTGCATTGAGCCTCCTAGCTTCGATCACCAAAGATAGCATAAAAAATGGGCCCTTTAGCCCCAGAAGTAGAAGAGATGATGGCCTCACCATCAATGGGGATCCTGAAGATCCTGTAGACATCCTCCAAGGTCATAATCATTTCACCTATAGGTAGGTGAAATGTGTTGGTCCGCGCATTCCAGCATCGGGCCAACGCAGTCAAGTAAGCTTGATCCACCCTAATCATGGGTAGATCCAGGACGTAGCCGAAGTCGATGGCTCTAAACCATCTCCGCTCCCCGGGAGTGAGCTCTCCTTGGAGAGTCTTAAGGATGTTGGGCTCATGAGCTCTAGAGGTCAACCTCTAAAATAAAAAGCATAATATAAGGAAAATCTAACTAAAAACAAGCAAAAACATTTAAAAATGACCTAAAAATCATCAAAAACATCTAAAAACATCTAAAAGTACAAAAACATGTCATCATGCAGTCATAAAAATTAAAAATGTCACTTAGACAAGTCAAAAATGCATTAAATGACATTATTTGCCTATTAAACCTTAGAAAAATTAAAAATTTGATAAATTTTTCCTAAAGTTTGTGAACCGTGGGTCAACCCTACGGTCCGCATGCGGTCAAAAATTGATCGTTGGGATTTTAAATGCGGACCGTAGGCTGGTACCTGTGGTCTCTGACTGAGATCCTTCCCAATCATTTTCCTGGCTAAAAAACAAAAAAATAAAAAAAATAAAGCCTAAACTAGCCTAATCTAGCATGAGGTTCATTACCAATAGTTTAATTAGGTTCAATTAGCCCATTTCTTAATGAGGTTAATTTTACTGGTAATGGATGCGAGGTCTTGGTTTCGAATTACCTTGCCCTCACCTTGGCCTCGACTAGATGAAGCTTACCCACGGTCTGCCATCGTGCGGTGTGTAGGTGTGAGTGTAGAGTTTGATAGGGTTTCAGGTCAGTTCTTAGTTGTCACTATCAGAGCTCTCCAATTGCCAAGTCATTGTCAAGGAATAATGAAAGAAATTTGAAAATTGAGCTTTTATAAGCTTTTCTTATTCCACGGACCGTAGGCCCTAGCCATGGTTCCCAAAATTGCAATTGGGAACCGCAGACCCTAGCCGCGGTTTGCAACTGGTAGCAAATTTAGTCAAATCCCACCATGGGAAGGTCTAAAAAGGTAAATTAATGACTCCCATTGGATCAAATTTTCAAAAAGAGCAATCAATATTGCAAATTTGGTGATGTTCAAAGCACCAGGATCAATTCAAAAAATCAAAATTAACAAAAAAATCAAATAATTAAAAACACCAAATGCGCCTCGTATTCAGTAATTTACCCTATACACTTGGCGGTTGTAGCGACTTGCGCTCCATGCAATCCGACAAGATGAGTAAATTACCATAAGGACATTTGGGGAAAAATTGTCATCGTTGATTTGATATGCTTCTTTTCAATCCCTAAGAAGGCCTTCACGACTGGACTTCTCCATGGGAACGAGGTGTTTCATGTCATGTCTTCTATGACATCTTTCAGCAAATCATCGATAACTTGATTCAACACAAATCTAATTGGATTTGTATCATTTTGATTCCCTAAGATGGCTATTGTAGCCCGACTGCTCCATGGGATAGGAATGTGCAAATACTATTAATAGTTGGAATCAAAAGCTGAACTAGGCCTAGCCAAGGCATTAATATGCTCAAATCTAAATTTGTTCAGATCATCCATGGTGGTCAAGTGACATCATCACTTTAATCATTGTCATTACCCTCATCGACTCGTCGCTTGAGGGGGTAGTCATAATATCAAATCATAATCAAAATCAATAGAAGATCCTGGAGATCGTAGATCCCTTGATCTTGTCAAAATTACGTTCGTCCTTGCGAATCATTGTCAACAACTATCATAAGCTTACCCCTTTGCTTGGGGTAAATAGCAAATATGATAATTTGTTTGTATCTCTTCTCCTTTCGGTTATATAGGCCTAACTCCTATTGTAGCATCAAATGCTACCCGAATGACTGATGGCGAGTGCAAGCTTTTCAAATGTAAGCCTTTCACCCAGTTGGAAGCAATGATTCTAGGATGCACGTCCTTTTGTTGGACAAGAGGCATCTAATGTTGATCTGACTAATGATCATCATAGAACCTTCGACATCATTTTAGGAGGTATATTTTTTCTCAGCATTGTTCGATCTCACAATGCATCTCAAAAGGGGCATCTGTAGACACCTAAAATGCATCATGTCGAGGGTGACTACTCATATGGACATGCTACAAGACCATATGGAGGATCTTGGATAGACTCCAAGATAGAGCAGTGGTTCTAACCACTCAATTTGGGCTCCTTGGCCTAATCAGTCTGAACCGCAGCCCAGACCTATGGTTTATAGGTTGAACCATGGCTGAGACCTATGGTTTATAGTCTAGACCATAGCTGTAACCTACGGTCTTAACTAAAGTTCAGTTGGCCTTCATTCGAGCCAAATCAGTTTGAATGGCCATTTGATCTAAGCCCCCCCCCCCTTGGTGAGTCCTATCCCACCCCCTCCCCTTGGGCACCCGGGGGGGAGGGGGGGGGGGGCGGGGTAGGGGGGGCGGCCCGATGTAGCGCCCCCCCCCCGGGCGCGGCCAGGGCGGCCCCCCCCCCCCCCCCCCCCCCCCCCCGGCCGGGGTGGGGTATCATTTCCCCTGGCCCCCCGGGGGGGGGGGAGAGCCAAGAAGCACATATTCGGGAAAACGAAGGCCCTTCATAATGAATCAACCACCAAATCAGTCTGAGGACACCAAAGGTGACCATTGAACATCAATTTGGACAAGGAGGTCAAGCCCACTACCCTTGAAATTGAGGGTAAACCTATCAGATTGCTAACCATGACTTTCAGCCATGGTTTACAGTGCAGACCGCTCATCAGAGCTACGGTTTGTAGTAGAGGTATCACCACCTTACCTTTTTCATTTATGTCCAGCTAGTTAGCTTAGTTTAGCTATTTCCATGGTTCAATTGTAGTTTAGTAGATTTTTGACCGGTAGAATTAGGTTAGAATAGTTTCTTTGTGTTAAGCATAAAATAGGACATTAATGGATTCTTTATGCACTTTCATGCTTTATTTCACATAATTGGTCCATGCATAGTGTAGTTGTTATCTTTATTTATGCAATTCCATAAATCTTGATTCAATTAACATAGTTTAGAAGTGTTTTTCATGCTTTCTTGATTATACATGCTTAATGGTATCTTTATGCATTTTTCCCAAAAGGGCCTCATCATGAGAGGCTGCCTATATTTTTGACACTTTTATGTTGTTTCTTGATCGCAGGGAACAGATTCAAAGGAGATTCAACCATCAAGTTCCTTCCTCAACGCGAAGAAGAGGGCAACTCCACCCTAGAGCAGTTTGTGACTAGTTGAAAAGCAACATTAGTGCACCTACCCCATTGAGGGCTTTGGCATTGTATTAATTGTATCATCATTTGGGTGACCCTAAGAGGGGCATGATTGTAATCGAGATTCTTTGCAATTATTAATACAAGAAACACTTATTTTGTTGAATCTATGCAATCTTGTCATTTTTATGCTTTGAATGATTGAATATGATATAATATAGTAGATGGGTGCACACTTTTTGGTTAGATCAGTACCCAACATCATAATTCCATTTGATGACTTGACTCCATCCATCAAGTCTCTCTACTTCCAGGTTAGGTATTGGGTGATTTGATAGGGTTTGTTGAGACTCCTTTATATCTAAACATATTTTCCTTTTTATTACCTCTAAACCGCTTTCCTTTCCTTTAAATATTCTTCTATTCCTTTCTAGCCATATAGTACAAAGGATTGTATCTTTTGATATAAGTGCTCTACCATTTCTTTAACCATTCTTCAATTATGCTATTCATCACCATCAAACATATTAATAATCCATTGTCATGGTTTCCAAATTATTGATCAATGTCCCAAGATATGGTCTATACTCTCCTCCTCTTTACAAAGAACACCTTGAGAGGGACCATGAAAATCCCATTTTATAAGGTTATCCTAGGATAAAATTATTCTATGACCTATTATCCAAACAAATATTTTGACTTTAGGAATTCTTGGGCTATCCCAAATATCTCTCCATATTCTAGTGATATTAATATTTTGTTGGTGTTTTATATTATATTCACTTCTTGTTGTGTATTCTCTTGAGTTATTCAACTCCCAAATCAATTTATCCTTGGATCCCCTAAGAATAATCATAGTTGTTATCTTTATACTCAATTGCCTCCAAGTATCAATGTCTTGTATACTTGTAAAAAAACTTCTTTCTATTTGTATCTTCCTTCCTAATCCTTGTACAAAATGTTTGAAACAATCTCACCATATTTATCTTGAAGCAATCTCATCCAAGGTTTCAAAATTGGATCTAAATTAAGTGGTGTTTTATCACACCAAGTATCCATCCAAATAGAAAATTTTTCTCCAATTCCCATCACCCATCTTAAACCATTAATCATTAGATCAATAGATTTTTTTAAACAATTCTAAAGAGCAAAACCATTTTCTAGAGAGAATGTAGTCAATATTAAATTTGGGTCATTGTGCTCATTATACTTATAATAATTCTTTCCCATTGTCTTTAACTCTCTTTGAAAATATTCAAATTACTTTTCCCCTAAGAGCTAAGTTTACATTTATAAGAACTCTTAAACCAAGACCTCCCCTAGTTTTATCATCACACACCTTGCTCTATTTCACCAAAAGAAAATTCTTTTTATCATGTAAACTTGACCATAAAAAGGATTGCATAATATAGATTAAAATTTTTAAACTGATTTTGGCATTGTATACAATGACATATATTATATTGAAATGACCTATAATACTGACTTAACTAACTCTTCCTGCTAACAATAACCATATACCTTTCCAAGTTGGTAGTTTATTCTGAACTTTACTAGTAACTAGATTTCATAATTCTATCCTCATTCTCCCCTCAAATAAAGGCATTCCTAGATAATTTGTTGGTAACTTTACCTCCTCCATTTGCAGTAACTTGCAAATTATTGCTTTAATATTAGTTGGAGTGTTAAGGAAGTAATTTTTGGATTTTTTCCTATTAAATTTTTGCCCTAATGCTCTTTATTTTTCCTTTAAAAAGTTATTCAAAATTTTTATCTCATTTATTCTTGCCCTTCCAGGAAAGGTTGTATCATCTACAAACTATTGATGGGTGATGTTGTCAATGTTATTACTAACATTAAGTCCACTTATAAACCCATATTTTTAAGCCTTCTTTAAGTTCCTACTCAAAACCTCTGCCATAATAATGAGCAAATGAGGAGATAGAGAATCTCCTTGTCTAAGGCCTCTCTTGGTTTTAAAATATTTTGTAACTAACCCATTGACCAGCACCAAGGTCATGCATAAGGGGTTGCACTTGAAATATACTTGTAAAAAAATGGTCAATCCTAATCGAAATCAAGGCGAATCCTAAGAAAATAAAATCAATTATCTTCACACCTGGAGCACCCCAAAATTGGCGCAGTAAACCTTAGCAAATAATTAAAATTACTTTAGTAATAATTCAAAATTCAATTTTAACCCCGAACCGCCCGTTAACCGCCTGTTAAACAGCTTTCCCCATTTTTCGTGCCATTTTTAGGATTTGTTGTGACCGTTGGACGATATCGTCTCCGATCAGACGATATCGCCTCAGATCGGACGATTTCGTCTGGAGCAGAACGTCCAGACGATCTCGTCCCAAACTGATTTGTGCATAATTAGATTCTGTTCCAACGACGTCTCTAAGTTGGGCAGAAGCGTGTCTGCACCGTTAGAGACCCTCCCCATTGGAGATCTCCCAAATTGGGATGATCCCCAACCTCCTAACCTCCCTCCTAAGCCTATTTAAACCTTAGGACCCCCCTTGACATTCCCCTGGCTGAATTTTCCTATAACTTGACCTTTGCGCGCATTAGAATACCCTGGATTACCATCTGCATTTGTGCTTTCCAAGTTTTCTTGCAGGGACCTCATTGATTTTCAGTCGGAGCAAGCTCAGATCATCGCAGACGATCCTATACAATCTTGGATGATCCCATCAAAATTCGAGATGATTTCGACTACAGTCTGCATTGGGGGCAATCAGTGCCCAGAGTTTGCACTTTTCCTATACTTTGTTGCTATTTTATTATGCATTTAGTCAGTTTTATTATTATTTCTTATTATTCTGCATCTTGGAGTTCACCCATGTAGTTTAATTGCATAATAAAATCATGATTAGCTATTAAAGCATCATAATTTACTTGCATTTCTATTTGAGATTATCTTATTAACATCCTTATTATTATTTCACATCATTTTCCTTTATCAATATAGCTGCATTTTCTGTATTTTGTATCTATTTCTCTATTTGCAGGTCTCTGACGAATTCATCTGACGAATTCGTCAGATCTCAGATGATCTTGTCAGATTGGAGATGATCCTGTCAAATTCGAGGTGATCTGGACTACTTCAAAAATTAGAATCTCCATCAGACATCCGGAATCAGGTATGGCTTTTCTCATCTAGCATATTCTCTATGTTTTATGTTTAATTCTATTTTATGTATTCATTTAATTTGCATTTTCATAATAGAACAACTTAGATTCATTTGGCCAAACCTAGGATTTGAATGTTTAAAGATAAAATTGAACACATTAAACACATTCCCAACCTAGGCGTGGAGACTGCCACTAAACGTTTCCTGGTGAACCCCACCATCCATCAAAAAATCACCTTAATACACCTCCCCCGAGAGGCGGGACCTTCAAAGGGCCTCTCAGTCCGAGGTATTGTCCCATCCTTCCCGCATCCCCCTTTCGGGCGTGGATCCTTTAGCCTGAAGGTAAGGGTGCGGAAAATTTGGAACGATACATTTTGGTGAACCCGACGTGAAACTAAAACCTTTTGAAAAAAAAACAAAAACATAGATGCATTTAAAATCATTAGAAAACTACTAAGTTGCATATCATGTCTAGATGGTAGCTCCTAAGAAAAGACTAGTTGTCACTATAAATGTTGAAAACCAATTAGCAGCCATAGAAGTTAATTATGTGCTTAGTGTGCTTGAAACAGATAGAAACCAACTTTTGTGGAAAGAACTTGATAGGAGGCTAGGTATCATTTCATCTAGATCAACCGAACTTAGACAAATCAAGAGGTTTGCCCTAGATAGGATCCTGGATCCTCATCAACTCATTTTTTATCATGAACTTCAGAGAGCTTGCCATAGGTGGTTAGCTTATAGGAGAGCTCTTGTGTCTTCAGAATTGTTCACCTTCGAGGAATACCTCGAGAACGCAGCTGTTATACACCAATTCCTAGGTCATGTAGAAGATCAAGAGGTCATTCTTACAGATAGGGAAAGGTGGAGGAGAGTTCCTCGAGCTGTGTTATATCGAGAGTATTGCCACGAACTTTATTTCTACCAACCAGAATCTGAGACAGATAATATCACTATAGCACTTTTTGTCAAATTCTTGAAAGAAAATTTTCAATTTGAAGAAGAACACTTCATGACTCCTGAAGAACTCGAGCCCATTAATGATATTTATAAATTGTTTATAGAAAACTAGATCATTGCTTTCATTATTATTATTTCTTGCATTTAGTGTGTTGTTTGTTATCTTTATAATATTGTTACAAAAACAAAAAATAGAAAAAACAAGAAAAACCAAAATATAACAAAACTAAAACATTTTATTTTAAATACTATAGTAGGTATATAATTAAAATATATACCTCTTAAGCTTGTTGCACATATATATATATACAAGTATATATATATTTGCTGAAATCTAAATTTAAGCACAATGCCTAGACTTAGGAATGGTAAACAAAGAAGAAGAAGAAGAAGATTGGTTAGGAGACAAAACAAAAAACCCAAATGTCCTTCCTGAGGATTCAATTCCGGAAGGAGGAACTCTAGAACAGCCAGAAGATGAGCTTGTTGTAGATGAACAAGAAGAAAATCTTAAAGAGGAAGGATCCTCATCCCCTAGAATGGCTCGAGATGGAACTATTGCTTTTGATAACTTAGATCATTTCTGGAAATTTTTCAATAATAACATTGGTGCTCTTAATATGGCAGTTCGTATTGATAGAGGACAAATTAGTGACACTCAAGCAGCCATGGAAGATATGTTTAACATACACACTAATCCCTTGTCCTTTGTTGATCAAGAAAGTGATAAGGCTGGACCATCCAATAGAGATATGGTCACTATGATTCAGAACATGCAAAAACAACAGGTTACCCAACCCCCTAAGGAACCTGTTATTGAGCCTAAAATCATTCCCACACAAAAGAAACCTTCATTCACTGCTTTATTTTGCCAAACTATTGATCAATATGCTTCAAATCGACAAAAACCTAAAATGAAGCCAAACACCAATTTTCAACAATCCGGGATACAACATAATACAACTTCAAAACTTCTTCATAACACCCTTCCTACCAACAATTTACACAATAGCAATATAGCATCTAATCTTCATGTCCCTCCATCATATGCTCACAAATCCCATATTAATACCCTACCGAACCAATATGGTGGGCAAACCAGTAATCTGGAAGCCATGGTGAAACAGTTAGCTTCGCGTATGGACCAGATAGATCCCTACCATCCCTCGTACAATTATCGAGAGATGTGTAGTCAGCCTTTGGATCCCATAGTTGTAGCACAACCATACCCTAAACACTTTCCCATGCCCGTCCTGCCTATATATAAAGGAACTGAAGATCCCATAGAGCATCTTCGCATGTTTAGGATAGCATGTCATGATATATCACATGATGACTTGCTATTACTAAAAATGTTCCCAAAAAGTTTAGGAGGAATGGCATTAGAGTGGTACTATCAATTGCCCACTCATTCTTTGAGAAATTTTGAAGAAACAGCTGAATCTTTTGTCCATCAATTTAGTGCCTACATCGA
The DNA here is from genome assembly GCA_028583015.1 of Wollemia nobilis. NCBI lineage: Eukaryota > Viridiplantae > Streptophyta > Pinopsida > Araucariales > Araucariaceae > Wollemia > Wollemia nobilis. The sequence goes on from JAQPPZ010000521.1 coordinate 23,179,590, forward strand.
GAGGCATGTCACCATTAAAGATTTATACAACTTAAAACAAGACAAAGATGAATGTTTTGCTGATTTCTTAGCTAGATGGAGGCAGTTGATAGGAAAACTGCACTTTGTGCTACCTTATAGGGAAATGTTGGATATTTTTATCAATAATTTACAAGAACAAATATCCTATGAGTTATCAACTGCTACCTTGACCACCTTCGATCAAGCTATAGACTTAGCTCGAAGAGTGGAAGATGCTCTCATTAGGAGAGGCCAGCTTAGGAAGAAAGATGATGAGAAAACATCCAGAAATCAGTATAAAAATAAACAAGTTGTAGGTGACGGAGTCACTGACAGCAGAAATGTTGCTAATATCAATACAACGAAGACAACAGAAAAATTTATATTGAAACCTCCTGATAAACCTCCTCGAGAATTTACTAGACTCAATCAACCATTATCAACTATTCTACCCCAATTACTCGAAAGAGGTTTGATTCAATTACCAGCTATCCGGGAACCTGATCCAACTATACCCGGATACAGAGCTGATTTACATTGTGATTTTCATAGAGGACCTGGACACTCTACAAACTCTTGTAAAATATTGAAACATAAAATACAAGATCTGATTGATAATAATGAAATGGAGGTGCAAGCCTTCCAACCTAAACAAAATGCTCCTAATAATGCTCAAAAGACCATTCCCCAAAATCAGAATCAAAATGCTAATCAATCATTGGATATATTTCAACATCCTTTACCAAAACATGGTAAAGAAGTGGCCAATCAAATTGAGCATCATAATGTCCCTCCTCCTACCCGATATGTAGGAACTATTAGCGGACATTTACCTAATCATGATTTACAAAAATTTGACACAACTTTATCCATGGTCACGACCAGGCCCCTATATAATACTCAAACTCCGGATCTCAGTGATGTAGAATCGGATACTGAAAGTGAAATAGACATCACCTCAAATCAATCGAATAGTTCTAAAAATGAATCAGACCCTATTCAACCTATCACAGATTTTATGGTTCCGGAAGAACCATTTCCTAGAAGAGTTACTACTCGACCCTCTTCTAATCAGTTCCTTCCTAATGAACAAGCCATAAACGCTCAACCGAGACCAGTTCAGCGTCCTCAATATAACATTGTAGGTACCATCGGAGCCGTTACCAGACAACAGGCTCAAAATTCTCAACAGGATCAAACTCAGAATGATGGATCAGCTCCATTTATTTTGAAAAATCCCAATAAAGGGAATCATATGTCTAATGTTCAACCAAAACCTCCTTACAATATTAATGAACAATTATCCAATACTACAGCCAGAATTTCCCTTTTGGACTTGTTAAGATCTTCTCCTACCCATAGGGATGAATTAATGCTCACATTAAGCCAAATGATGGTACCTCAAAATATTCAACCTGAAGCCATGTCCAATACTATCATCACTCGAGAAGTCGATTGTATTGACTTTCGAGATAAAGATATACCACAACATAGTCTACATAAGGATAACCCCTTATATATTACTGCCCTAATTGGAGATGTAGTTGTTAAACGAGTCTTGATTGATAATGGTTCATCTCTAAACATATGCACTTTTGACTTTTACCAAATATTTGGCTTTAGAAGTGATGAAATGAAAAGAACGGATATGATTATCAAAGCCTTCAATGACGAGACACAAGAAACGTGTGGAGTCATTACTATACCCTTGCAAGTTGGTCCTAGAACCCTAGATACAACCGTGTTTATTGTACATTGCCCCGCATCATACAATATACTCTTGGGTCACCCTTGGATCAATGCGATGCGGGCTGTCCCATCAACTTTACACCAATGTGTTAAATTCGAATTTAAAAATCAGTTGGTCACTATTCATGGTGATCCTAGACCCTTTGATATGTGTGCCTTGGCAGAACCTGTTGGAGTTCAGTTTTGCCCTGCTCTGTCATCCACACATCCTAATTCTTATTTTTCATCTAAAAGTGTGAAACACACACCTACAAATTCATCTATTTCTCCTCCATTAATTTCACCCCCATGTATAGCTCAACAATCTTCTGAACAAACCACACTAGAACCTCAAAAAGATCTTAGATCTACAACCAATCCTTCATGTTCCATCCCTATAATTTCAAAACCTATAGACCCATTTATTAACACCTCCACATTATCTACATCTATCATACCTTCCACATCTAAAGATATAGGGAATGATCCTTCTACATCTTATGCTCTTTCTGATGAGCTTTTACCGGATTTATCTAAAATTTTAATATCAGAAAAAACAAATGCTTCTATGCAAGATTCACTTCTTTTAAATAATTTGCCACCATCTCCTCATACTTTGGGCCTCCCACAACCTATGGGAAGTACTTACCAAGTCGGGAGTTGTGCTTTTATTTATAAAGGATATGATTGGGGAAGAATACCCCGAAACATCAAGACGCATTGTGATGGATATGCTCGATGCTATTTTGCTAATGAATATATTAAAGCTAAACCTATAATGCTTAAAATGGGATATAAAGGGAAAGGCTTGGGACCTTTCCAAAATGGTATGAAAGAACCTATCGAGGTAGAACCATGGCCCGCCCGATGTGGTGTGGGCCTATTTCCTAGTAAGGGTCAACCCTTCCCTTTTGAAGGTGATGATCAACTCATATGTTATCAAGATTATCTAGATAAACAAGATTCTTTGTGTCCAAAGAATAATCCCTTTACATGCAATATGCTATCCATAGCTTACCCTGAATTGATTGTTGAATCCGATGATGAGTTGGAAGGAGATATTTTCCATGATGTCTCCGTTGAAGAGTTGTTACACAATGGTTTTTATTTTGATGGTTCTATACCTACTATAGCCCAACTTGAGGCCACGACTCCTCAAGATGAATTCTCCAAGTTAACCTTAAAATAATTACAAGAATTGGGCGTCTCACCCGCCCCACCTAATTTTGAAAGAGATCTACACATGGAAGTAGAAAACGTCATTAAAGTTAACATTGGAACTGAGGATAATCCTCACATAATCAATATTGGATCAGAATTAAGTCAAGAAAAACAAGATGAATACATTGCATTTCTTAAAGAATATGAAGATGTCTTTGCTTGGACATATGAAGACATGCCAGGTCTGGACCCTTCTGTAGTCATGCATCATCTAGTAGTCCATCCGGATGCTAAACCTGTTAAACAGAAACTTAGAAAAATGCATCCCAAAGTGGCCTTGCTAGTCAAAGGGGAGTTAGAAAAACTCCTGAATGTTGTTTTTATACAAGCTATTGATTATGTTGAATGGATCTCAAATGTAGTTCCAGTCACCAAGAAAGAAGCTACCAAAGTTAGGGTTTGCACAGACTTTAGAGATATTAACGTTGCATGCCCTAAAGATGATTTTCCTCTTCCCAACATGGATCAAATCATTGATTTTACTATGGGGAGTGGAATGATGTCCCTAATGGATGGATTTTTTGGCTATAATCAGATCAGGATAGCTCCTGAAGATCAGGCTAAAACAACCTTTATTACCCCTTGGGGTACCTTTTGTTGGAAAGTGATGCCATTTGGTTTAAAGAATGCGGGCGCAACATATCAACGAGCCATGACTTATATCTTTCATGATATGATGCATGATATCCTACATGATTACGTAGATGATATTATAGCTCGCTCTATTAAAGAAGATGATCATTTAGATGATTTGAGAAAAGTATTTAATCGGTTAAGAGAATACCTTATTCGATTAAATCCAGCCAAATGCATATTCGGAGTTAAGTCCGGTAAACTATTAGGGGTTTTAGTTTCTTTACGTGGTATCAAAATTGACCCTCTCAAGATTGTGGCTATCACTGATATGCCCGCACCTACCAATATATCTGAGTTACGAAGTTTACAAGGTAAGCTTCAAGCCATCCGTCGCTTCATCGATAAGCTGGCGGACAAAACCGGTCCCTTTCTTAAGCTTCTTAAGAAGGATGTCCCTTTTAATTGGGATGACGAATGTAAGGAAGCTTTTGAACTTCTCAAACAATACCTCCTTAACCCACCTGTGCTTTCACCGCCTAGACCTGATCGCCCGTTTATCCTGTATATTTCAGCTTCAGATTTTGCTTTAGGAGCTATGCTAGCTCAACTTGATAATGAGAAAAGAGAGCGTGCTAATTATTATATTAGCCAAACTTTAATCAGTTATGAAACCCGCTACACAGCATTAGAAAAACTATGTCTAGCAGTCATATTTTCTACGCAAAAATTATGCCATTATATGCTCAGTCAAAAAACATATGTCATTGCTAAATATGATCCCTTGCGGTATCTTATGAGTCGACCTTATTTATCGGGTCGTACAACAAAGTGGGTTCTTGCTCTAAGCGAGTTTGAACTCACATTCATAGGACAGAAGTCTATTAAGGGTCAAATCATAGCAGATCAATTAGTTGCTGCACCCTTAGAGTCTACCCATCCCCTCATCATTGAGTTTCCTGATGAATGCCTTCAATTAGAGGCAGACCATGTTGAACAATGGTCCTTATACTTTGATGGAGCCCGATGCATGAGTGGGGCTGGTGCGGGTATTATTTTAATATCCCCACAAAAACATCTTATACCTTTGTCCTTTAAATTAACATTTGCTTGCACCAATAATACTGCTGAATATGAGGCTCTAATCCTTGGATTACGAGCTGCCTTGGCGCTAAAAATCAAACATCTGCTAGTTTTTGGTGATTCTCAACTTGTTATAAACCAAATTAATGAAGTTTATCAGACCAGAGATGATAAATTGTGCCCATATAAAGCATATGTTTTACAATTAATATCTCTATTTGATCAAGTTACCTTGGAAGCTATTCCTCGAACTAGCAACCGTGCGCTGATGCTATGGCCGCAGCTGCATCTCTTCTGCCCTTGGAGTTAGATGACGAATATGCCACCATCATTATTCATCGACTCCAGGAACCCGCTTCAAATAAGTCATGTTTAGAACCTTTGGATGTGTTTCTAATCAATGAAACTACTCCTGAACCTTGGTATACGGATATATTTGATTTTCTTCAAAATGGGACTTTCCCTGCCAATTCTAATAGAAACCGACGTCGGTTATTACGTAGACGAGCAAGTCGATTTGTAATAATTGGCAATACTTTATATAGGAGATCTTTTGAAGGTATCCTATTGAGATGTTTGAATCTAGAAGAATCCAAATCAGCTTTAAGTGAAGCCCACGATGGATCTTGTGGAGGACACTTCAGTGGTAGTGTCATTGCTAAAAAGCTCCTTAGGATAGGATACTTTTGGCCTACCATGGAAAATGATGCACATGATTATGTGCGCCATTGCGACAAGTGCCAGAAACATGCTGACCTTGTCCATGCACCTGCACAAGAGCTGCAGGCTATTTCATCTCCTTGGCCCTTTTCAAAATGGGGCTTAGACATTATTGGCAAAATTAATCCTGTGTCATCTGATGGACACAAATTCATCATAACCGCCACTGAGTATTTCACGAAGTGGGTTGAAGCTATGCCTTTAGCTTCCTGCACTGGAACACAAGTCTCTAAATTTATTTTTAATCAAATTATTTGTAGGTTCGGAATTCCTGCAAATCTCATCTCAGACAATGGAACTTGTTTCAAAAATAAAGATGTTAAGAAATTATGCCAAAAATATAAGATTCAACATCGCTGGTCCACTCCCTATTATCCTCAGGGTAATGGTCAAGCAGAAGCATCTAACAAAACCTTAATCAAAATTCTTAAAATATTGGTCAATAAATTTGGTCACGACTGGCACATTCAATTATATCCAGCTTTGTGGGCATATCGCACTAGCGTTCGAACTCCCACTGGAACTTCACCTTTTGTCTTGGTTTATGGTGCTGAAGCTATTTTTCCCTTTGAATTAGAAGTTCCTTCTTTGGCTCTACTACTTCAAGATACCGAAGTAGGAGATGAATATCGAGCTGGCAGACTCAGTCAGCTGGAACTCCTAGATGAAAAGCGCATCAATGCTTTGGAGCATCTTCGTGCCTACCAAAACAAGCTTAAAAGATCATATGCCAAGAAAGTTCGTCATCGATCCTTTGAGGTCGGTGACCTTGTTTTAAAAGAAAATCAAAAAAATACTAATGCAACTAAAGACCTTAAAGGTAAATTTGAGCCCAACTGGCTTGGACCATATATTATCACTGCTAAATTTGAATCGGGAGCATACAAATTAGCTACCTTAGATGGTAAAGATTTAAAAGAACCTATGAATATTATGCATCTTAAGCGATATTACGCATAAAATTTAGTCATTTCATTTGTACATATTTTGCATGTTGTCTCATTTTAAAAATATATATAAAACTGTTTAAACAAAAACAAACCAACAAAAAATAATAAAGAAGAAAGAGAGTCAAAATTATCAAACTCCTCAAAAATATTTGTTGTATATATTTCTTCTTAAAGTATTGCAGTTATATTTTCTTATTATCTTGGATAAATTAGCATTTATTTGGAATCCCTCACTTTTGCAAACACAAAAATAAATATCTTGATTTTATCTGGCATGATTACTAATCTCTCTTATATCAAAGTCCACAAAATTTAATTAAATAAAGTTTGAGCATAGAGAATTGATCTTGTTATTTACTTAAACCAAGCATATTCTTTCACAATAAAATGATTATATTTGTAATTTCCATGCTATGCTACATAGTAGAAGTGGTTTCTTGAGCGAAAAGTTTCCCCTGCTATCCTATCATGCACATGGTCTAGAATCTTTGAGAATTGACAAAAGGACAAGCTCACCCCTACCCAGAATAAAAATCCCTTGCTCTACAGCTAATCCGAGCAAGTATCCCTAGCATAGGAAGCAAAAGAAAAAGAAAAATCAAGCAAAATTATGAGCAAAAGAAGCATTATTCCAGTATCATTTTGTACTATCTCAGCACTATTTCAGCATTATCTCAAATATAAAAGCAAAAAAAAAAATACAAAAAAAAAGCAAAAATACAAAAAGAGCAAAAGAGAAAAGCAAAAGCAAAAGCAATAAAATCCCTTTCCCTACCCATTGAAAAGAAAAGAAGGGTTGATGAGCTTGAATCCCTGGAATTCTCAATTATTCGAAAACTGTGAGGTAAGCCCCATAACAGGTGGTTTGTGCCCAACCCGCTTGGCCTTGGGTAACTCCTAGCGTGGTGATATGTCTGTCACATTAGCGACCTTCTTTTGTACAGACCTATGTCTGCTTATGGATTAGCTAGCTCTTGATAACCCGACTTACATAGTAGTTTGGTATGGTTATATGCATCTAAATCATGGTTAATGAACACTTATTTGGTTAATTCAAATCACTTGTATCAAATTATCTTGCTCAAAACTGGTAAATGCACAAAGCAATTGCACACACATTTGTATTTGAGAGATTTTGTGTATCATTATGATAAATCAAGATTGGTAATGAACTCACATACGCACATGGGATTCCTTATAAATCTAACTTTTGTCTTTAAGATACTTTGAAATATTTTTGCAAATTGTTTGGAATAATTTCATTTTCTTATTTGAGAACAGTTGTTTAGTATAAAGACAACTACATACATTTTCAAAAAAATCAAAATTTCTTTCAAAACATACACTCAAATCATATATATATTATCGACTTTCGCGACGATGGTATAGTTCCAAAACTTAAATTGGAATTTTATGCCTAGCGCAAGTCCTCATCTTCATATTATCTGTTTATTTTCAAAAATTAAAAAATCAACCATGCAATAAAACTATCAATTTCTTCTTTGGATTTCGCGATGATGGTATAAGTCTATACCTAAATATTCTATGCCTAGCGCAAACCATTGTACTAATTTTATTTCCCATTTATTTAAATTCATCAAAACATGTGACTTAAATCATTATGTTACACAATTATGCTTTAACAACAACGCACATTGTTTCTATTTCATGTCATTATGTCAACTTCAATTTTGCAATGATGGTATAATTCCTAGGGAATTATTCAAAAATTTTATCACACTTAGGAATTTATGCCTAGCAAAAATCATCTTTAATATATTTCATGCATAATATTTTCATGGAAATCTGAAAACAAATCACCATCATCATCATCATTTGCATCATCACAACAAAGTCTTAAGACAGTCTCTTAAGCACTCTTTTACTTTTAACAATATTTCTATACTGGGATTAGCTTGACGACCGAGTGAGCGGCGACTCCATGAAATGGTCTATAATAGCGACAATGTCCTTTGAAATTATTGTTAAAAGTCCCTTTTTTTTATCAAATCATCCCACAAACAACCAATTTGTTTACATCAGATTATTTCATTTAAATTTTAAAAGCATGACATTCAAACCATAATATTTCCAAATGACATAATTACATGAATCATCAAATCAATCACACCAAAACATTAAAGCATCATACAAACACATAAGACAAGTCATATGATCAAATAAAATATATATATATATATATATATATATATATATATATCTCAACAATATATGTACATCATATCAAAACTAGATTGGTATGCCACAATCTACATCTTGGCATACTCAATCCTCTCAATCATATATTCAGTCTGTGCAGTGCAGTAGCCTAGCCTCGAGAACCCCTCGAGCTCTCAGCCTCATCTCCTCCCCCACCCTGAGGTGGACGAGGTGGCCCCATCGTAGTATGTGTGGTACTGCGAGTCCTAGTCGTCGATCGAGATGAAGTCCTCGATGACCCAACCCTGATCGGATCCGCAATGTCGGCTGGCAGCTGTACCCTCTGGCCCTCTGGCACCAGCTGGAAGTAGATACCCTGATAGAACATGGTCTGAGCAATCGACCGTGCCAGCTCCTGAGTGCTCGCTCCTCCGCTCCGTGCTCTGAGGCGTGCAACCTCATCTCTGAGCTGTGTAGCCTCAGCTCGGTGGCATGTAGCCTCATCCTGTAAAGTCTGCACCTATGCCTGGAGATGGACAGTCTCCACCCGAAGAGTAGCCATCTCACTACTCTCTCCTGTGTCCACACCCTTGCCCTTATCGGGCGATGGTGGCCTCTCTCTCCATGGAGAAGGGGGTCTATCCTCCCTCCTCTCCCACTGCCATGGCCTCTACTGAGCCTGTGGCCTCCTCTGCTCTCTCCCGTCATGACCCTATGCCACCTCAATGGCCACGCCACCTCCCCATCCGATGCACAACTACGTGAATCGGACCCTGAGCCCTCGTCATCCGAGGAGGGCGGATGCCTATGTACCAGGCATCGTAGCCGTCGGCTACCCCAGCGTCGTCCCCATCCACTGGCTGGATCGGGGCGTCATCTACGTCCTGACTCTAGAAGCGCTGCATATCTAGAGCCCCGCTAACTGTAGTGTTATCCCGGACGGTCCAGGAAAACTCGTAGTCTCTGAGAGATGGGATCCCCTGTTGTAGACCGAACTACCTCAAAACTCGGTCGTAGCGGTGGAGCTCCACCTCTCCCCTCTCCATCCTCAGCCAGCAGGTTCGCCTAACGTGAGCCAGCTCCTGTCCATCCTCGGCCCACCCTGGATGATCTCTCCAAGGCCTCCAGGTGATCTAGTCGGAGACAAGGTCATCAAGTAGTCTCCGGGACATTGGCAGATCTATCCGCCACTGTGACCCTCTTCGGAGCCACCAGTAGAAAGCTCGGGGCCTCTCCCCATCAATCCCTATCAGTGGGAGCCCTACCGGCCTTCGCACCATGATGTGCTCCCAGCACCAAACCTGTAGTAGTGATGTCATGACCAGACATCGGCCGCCCTTGTATACGACCCCATGTAGGATCCTATACAATCGGCATAGTACAAAGCTCCCCCAAGAAAACCTGTACCCATGGTCTCTCATGTCGTAGACCACATCTGTCAGTAGCCATGGTACTCTGCATCCACTTTGATGGCATAGCAGCAGACCACCTACCACCCCAGCCAAAACCTATGTCAGTCTAGATGCCCTAGGCATCTGGCGTAGCGACTCGATGTTCACTCCGCCCTTCTCCAGGGCGAAGCTCGGATCTCCACACAGTCGCATCATCGCGTGGCCCTGATTGGCCATGGGAGTTATTAGCCATCCTTGTATGGGGATCCTCAAAATCCTCCATACATCCTCCAATGTGGGAGTCATCTCCCCTGTCGATAACCAAAAATAAGAACCCGGATACCACCTCTCTGCTAGGGCTGTCAATAGCCCCATATCTATAGAAACCTGTGGCATATCTACCACATGCTGCAAGCCGACTTGAGCCAACTGATCTCGCTCTGCCTGAGATAGAGCGGCCAAGTCATCCCTCAGCCCACCGTATTTCCATTCTCTGCTCTTTAATAATCCTCTCTGCAACATAAACAACAAAACAATAAAAATCATTAATAAAATAGTGATTAAAAATGCAAGTAACACAAGTTCAATTTGAGCAAATTCGTCTCCGATTTCACAAGTCGAAATCGTCCCTTATTTGACGAAATCGTCCCCATTTCGTCGATTTTGCCTCTGGATGAAATCATCTCCATTTCGTCGATCCCCTGCTGTAGACTAAACTGCCTCAAAACTCGGTCGTAGTAGTGGAGCTCCACCTCTCCCCTCTCCATCCTTAGCCAACAGGTTTGCCTAATGTGAGCTAGCTCCTATCCATCCTCAGCCCACCCTGGATGATCTCTCTAAGGCCTCCAGGTGATCTAGTCGGAGACAAGGTCATCAAGTAGTCTCCGGGACATTGGCAGATCTATCCGCCACTGTGACCCTCTCCGGAGCCACCAATAGAAAGCTCGGGGCCTCTCCCCATCAATCCCTATCAGTGGGAGCCCTATCGGCCTTCACACCATGATGTGCTCCCAGCACCAAACCTGTAGGAGTGATGTCATAACCAGACATCGACCGCCCTTGTATACGACCCCATGCAGGATCCTATACAATCGATATAGTACATAGCTCCCCCAAGAAAACCTATACCCATGGTGTCTCATGTTGTAGACCACATCTGTCAGTAGCCATGGTACTTTGCATCCACTCTGATGGCATAGCAGCAGACCACCTACTACCCCAGCCAAAACCTATGTCAATCTAGATGCCCTAGGCATCTGGCATAGCGACTCGATGTTCACTCCGCCCTTCTCCAGGGAGAAGCTCAGATCTCCATACAGTCGCATCATCACGTGGCCCTGATTTGCCACGGGAGTTATTAGCCATCCTTGTACGGGGATCCTCAAAATCCTCCATACATCCTCCAATGTGGGAGTCATCTCCCTTGTCGATAACCAAAAACAAGAACCCGGATACCACCTCTCTGTTAGGGCTGTCAATAGCCCCATATCTATAGAAACCTGTGGCATATCTTCCACATGCTGCAAGCTGACTTGAGCCAACTGATCTCGCTCTGCTCGAGATAGAGCGGCCAAGTCATCCCTCAGCCCACCGTATTTCCATTCTCTCGCTCTTTAATAATCCTCTCTCGCAACATAAACAACAAAACAATAAAAATCATTAATAAAATAGTGATTAAAAATGCAAGTAACACAAGTTCAATTTGAGCAAATTCGTCTCCGATTTCACAAGTCGAAATCGTCCCTTATTTGACGAAATCGTCCCCATTTCGTCGATTTTGCCTCTGGATGAAATCGGCGATATTGAGACGATTTCGACGAAATGGAGATGATTTCATCCCGCCGACGTCAACGACCCAAAAAATGGCCGTGATGCTAAAAAATTATTCAAAATTAATCTAAAAAGCATAGAAAATCAAAATTAAAGCATTCTAAACTAAGTTTAGACTCTTACCCGTAGCCCGCACCGAACCTCTATTGATCAATGCGCTGTCTCGACCATTTTGTTTGCAGAGCTCCAGAAACCAAAAAATGAAAATGAACAGTAACAATGAATTAGGGTTTTTCCCTATTTTTCTTAATTTTATTCAAAAAATAATTAAAAACATTTTAAATTTTGTTTCTTCGCATTTTTACCTCAAACGTTTGATTTGAGTAAAAACACGGAGGGGGCACCATAGTAAGCTGTCGTACGATTCGACCAAGAATCGTCGCCTAAAAATGGGAATAATTTTTGCTTTCTCATAAATCGAGAAGAACTCATATTTAACGCATTTTCCTCAAAAAATTTTCTAAAGAGGGGGAAAAATGTAGCACCCCAAAATTGGCACAGTAAACCTTAGCAAATAATTAAAATTACTTTAGTAATAATTCAAAATTCAATTTTAACCCCGAATCGCCCGTTAACCGCCTTTTAAACAACTTTCCCAATTTTTTGTGTCATTTTTAGGATTTGTTGTGACCTTTGGACGATATCATCTCTGATCAGACGATATCACCTCAGATCGGACGATTTCATCTAGAGTAGAACGTCCAGACAATCTCGTCCCAAACTGATTTGTGCATAATTAGATTCTATTCCAACGACGTCTCTAATCTGGGCAAAAGCATGTCTGTGCCGTTAGAGACCTCCCCCATTGGAGATCTCCCAAATTGGGATGATCTCCAACCTCCTAACATCCCTCCTAAGCCTATTTAAACCTTAGGACCCCCCCTTTGACATTCCCCTGGCTGAATTTTCCTGTAACTTGACCTTTGCACGCATTAGAATACCCTGGATTACCATATGCATTTGTGCTTTCCAAGTTTTCTTGCAGGGACCTCATTGATTTTTATTCGGAGCAAGCTCAGATCGTCGTAGACGATCCTATACAATCTTGGATGATCCCATCAAAATTTGAGATGATTTCGACTGCAGTCTGCATTGGGGGCAATCAGTGCCTAGAGTTTGCACTTTTCCTATACTTTGCTGCTATTTTATTCTACATTTAGTCAGTTTTATTATTATTTCTTGTTATTTTGCATCTTGGAGTTCACCCATGTAGTTTAATTACATAATAAAATCATGATTAGCTATTAAAGCATCGTAATTTACTTGCATTTATATTCGAGATTATCTTATTAACATCCTTATTATTATTTCACATCATTTTCCTTTATCAGTATAGCTGCATTTTCTGTATTTTGTATCTATTTCTCTGTTTGCAGGTCTCTAACGAATTTGTCTGAAGAATTCGTTAGATCTCAGATTATCCTGTCAGATCGGAGATGATTCTGTCAAATTCCAGATGATCTTGACTGCTTCAAAAATTAGAACCTCCATCAGACATCTAGAACTAGGTATGGTTTTTCTCATCTAGCATATTATCTGTGTTTTATGTTTAATTATTTTTTCTGTATTCATTTAATTTGCATTTTCATAATAGAACAACTTAGATTCATTTGACCAAACCTAGGATTTGAATGTTTAAAGATAAAATTGAACACATTAAACACATTTCCAACCTAGGCGTGGAGACTGCCACTAAACGTTTCCTGGTGAACCCCACCATCCGTCAAAAAATCACCTTAATACACCTCCCCCGAGAGGCGGGACCTTCAAAGGGCCTCTCAGTCTGAGGTATTGTCCCATCCTTCCCGCATCCCCCTTTCGGGCACGAATCCTTTAGCCTGAAGGTAAGGGTGCAAAAAATTTGGAACGATAAAACACCAAAATTTAGGGCATTTGAAGCCATAAAAAGTAAGATCATATTTGGGATAAATTTTGACCCATTAAGTCATCTTATAACTTCATAAAAACACCACCATTAGATAAATCTCAAAAACAACTTTCCAATGAGTACATATATGCCTATGTTTGGATATATATTGTAGCAAATTGATCCTAAGAAATAATTGGTCCCAAAAATTTTAGGTGAATGGGCCAACATCGAGGGTCCTCATATTCGTTAATTTCCAATTTTAGAAATCCTAATATTCATCCAATTTGTGAATATTTTCCATTGTGCATAATCCTGACCAATACTGAATAATATACTATAGAGACATAAGCTTTAATCCATCTAACCCATTTCTTCCCAAATCTAAACTTTTCTAAAACTGCAAAAAGAAAATTCTATTTAACCCTATCATAGGCTTTACTCATATCAAGATTTAAGATCATTGATTTCTCTTTTCTTGAAGTTGTTGAATGTATAATGTCATGAGTTTTTATGATCTTGTCCATAATTTATCTCCCTTTCACAAATATTCCTTGCTATTCTAAAATAATTTCATCTAACAACGACCTTAATCGATTTGCCATCACTTTGGAGATAATCTTATATGCCATATTACATAGGCTTATGGGTCTAAAATAATTCAACATCCTTATTTTTTGAAATTAGGGTAAGATATGTTACATTTATTTTATAAGGTATGTTTTGTTTTACCCTAAATTGTTCCATTACCACAAAAAAAGAATCCTTCACTATATCCCAATTATGTTGGTAAAAAGCTACAAATATCCCATCTAAACCTGGGGATTCATCCTTATTAAAATAGAAAAGAGCTAAATAAACTTCTTCTAGAGTAATAGGCTCCATTAGTTTTCTATTGTCTTCATTCGTTATAACTGAAGGTACATCTTGTAGAAGTTTATCATTAAGAACTTTAGTCTCCTCTAATCCTAGAATATACTGATAAAAATATTTTACCTCTTATAATTTCACTATGATCTTCAATCCAAACCCCTTCTATTGATTTAATTATACTAATTATGGATGTTGATATCTATACTATAGCCATCCTCTGAAAAAAAATTGTATTTTTATCTCCTTTTAACCAAGTTTGTCTTGATTTTAATCTCAATTTTTTCCTTACTCAAAATATTATGGTATTCACTAAGTAACTCCCTTTCCTTTGATATTGGATTATTATGATCACCTTTTTGGAATTTTGAAATTTTACCTTTTAGTTTTTCTTTCTTCTCAAAAATATTTCCAAAAGTATTATTGTTCCATTCTTTTAATCTAGATGTCATAGATTTAATTTGTTTTGGAAGAGCAAATAACCCACCATTTCTTGGATAATTTCACGTTTATGTTATCATATCAATAAATTGAGTATGGTATTTTGACATCTACTCATATTTAAAATATGATCTTTTTTTTAATTCACTTACCACCATTTTAACTCTTATTGGCTAGTGATCTAAACCAATCCTTGTTAAGGTATTAATTTTAGCACAAGTTCCTTCATCTAGCTAATGATCTGAGAGTATGCATCTATCTAAAAAAAATTCTATTAGGTTCAACCTCTCCTATTGTTGGTCCATGTATATTTGTCTTCTTCGAACTCAACCTCCCATAGATTATTGTATTGAATAAGAGCTAAGAAATCTCTCATACTTTCGGTTAATTTCCTAATTCTTCCAAATTTTTCATCTGGCTTGGTTATGGCATTCAAATCTCCTATGATCATGAATAATGTTTATTGGTCTTTACTTCTCATAAACTCTTCAATCCCACTCCAAATTCTAATCTACCTAATTGAGTTGTAGGTCCATAGACATTGATAAGGATGAAATGAATATCCGGAAAGTAGCAAGTGACTAAAGAGGCTATCCAATGCCTAGTTTTATGAATGGTTACACAGGAGGTTCTATAAGGATTCCAACAAGTTAGAATTACCCCTACCATTCCAAAATCCATAACATCCCATTCACACCTTTCTCATACTACTTTCATAGTTTTAAAAACTTCTTATTTTGTCATTTTAGTTTCCTTGATACAAAGAATATCAGGCTTATTACTTAAACAAAGGTTCTTGATACACCTTTGCTTTGAGGAGGCATTAACACCCCTTATATTCCATGAGATGATAATCATGTCTCATTAGGGGCTATTGGCATCACCTGCATATTACCAATATCATTTTGTTTTTTGGTAAAGATAAGTTCAACCAACTTAGTTTATGTTCCTTTCTCTATGTTTGTGCTTGCTTCCCTAGATATTGCTTTATAATTTAAGGGTTTTCCTCTTTTTTACTTACCTATATCAGGAGTAGGTCTTATTATTTTATTCCTCAATATTATTTCACAATTTTATTTTTCATCATATTTATCCTCTCTTGGCTCTGCTACAGAAGCTTTTGACTTGTCCTGCTCATTTTTTGGTATTTCCTTATTCATGGCAAAGGTATTAAATTCTAAAATTGTATTTTCTTTACCAATTTTTTTCTCTTGAATGGTGCATGGTACTTAAGAAAGTCTTAAAAATATGATGAGACACATTCCTTAGGTTCATCAAGAATGTTCTTCCCTAAATTAATATCATACTAAATAGACAATTTCTTATTAATAGGTTGAACCTATTGTACTATATCCTCTAATTTTTTATCTACTTTTTATTCATAAGCTAAAGCCTCAAAATATTTGGTATCTCTTCAAATATCCTTCCTTACCGATCTCCATTGTTTATTGTCTTTCATTTTCTAGATCTATTTTTTGGAAGTTGAAAACCATCTTCATCCATATCCATTTGTAAGTTTCATTTGCAATTTTTTATATATGAGTATGTTGGACTCTTCTTAGGGAATGATATCTCAATATGTCCCACCTCATGACATCTTCTACATATAAAATATATATTTTTATAATTTATGGTTTGTATCCACATCTTATCCCCATACTTAAGAATGGTTGATCATGGTAAAGCTTTATTTATATCAATCATGACCAATATTCAAGCATAAATAGCCAAGAAATCCATTTTTCATAGTATCTAAAACCTCAAGGAATTTTTCTAGAGTATTTCCTATTGCCTTGAAGGTATCTATTTCCCAAAATTCAATGGGTAACCCAAACATCATAATCGAGACTGGTACTATAGATATATTTATATTTTCAGGTGAAAAGCCTTCATACCAACTAAAAATATTGGAAAACATATCAAGACCTATGCAATGAAATAAAGAATAAACTAGATAGCAAACTATGTAACCATAATGACAAAACAAGATATGAAATAATGGTACCCTTTTTATTAATATCAATTATGTCCTTCAAAAGAGGTTACAATGAGATCCCGTGGAGGGATTTGCTACCAATTTGATACAAATTTACAATAAGAAAATTAATCCAAGGTGTATCTCACAATATTTCTCTTGCATCTCACGAACTTATTCGAGGAGTATTTCTCTTGACCTCTAGAATGTATGATGATGATGGATGAATCTTTATTCCATTTGATCCATTGTAAAGACCTATAATATGCACACAAGGAAATCTAAAGAACATCAAAAGCATATGAAGAGCCTTTCAAGATAAGGCCCATAATAATGATAAAGAAAGTGATAAATAAACTAAAGTACGATAGATAAATGCATGAAAATTGAATTCTAATTATGCTAGGAAGTAATTAAAATACTTCTAAATCTAATGAAAGAAATAAAATAGGGAAAATAGATCTCTACTGAGAGATCATCTCTATGCAGGATGGTCTTGCCTACTGGTCATCTCAAGGTGAGATGGTCATGCCTGTAGGCCATCTCGGAGAGAAATGATCACTAAAGTGCAAGTGAATTCCTTGTGGCTAATGTAAGGTGATGTCAGGTTTGATCTATGGATGAGTTAATGTTCTTGGTGCACTCATGAGGAATGAGTTAGGGGTGGAATCTACATCAAAGCAAGGGCGTTGGATGGTGCAAGGATTATGAATTCAATCTTCAACCTTTGATATGATCCATTGACATGCTTGTAAACTCCATGGTTGAATTTTGACAACACTTTGTTGCTTTGAGAGTGAGAGCTCTTTGATTCTTTAGTTCGACAACACTTTGATGCATGAATTTGTGGATATTTTCAATGAAGTCTAAGTGCCTTTAAATAAAATTCCAAATGGGATTCCAAAGCTTGTAAGAGAAGCCAAGAAGTGGTTTGGTATCAATAAATGTAATTACTTCTTTATAATTGTTATGCAACTTGGCTCTGTTGTATCATTTCTCTTAGTTGGCATGCATAACTATTTGAACTGTACAAGGAAAACTTACTTCTAGCACAGTCATCTCAGGGTGGAACAGTCATGACTACGGGCTATATTGGGGTGAGATGGTCATTATTAGGGACCATCTTGGGGTAATATGATGGCTACAAAAGGGAAATTTCTTCTTTTTTGAGTGGTGAAAACCAATGTTAAGCCCTAGGGCTGCCCAAGATGGGTCATATGGCCTAAAAAGGTGTCCACATAGGTATTCTCCTCAATATGACGTGTTTTAGATGTCTACAGAAGCCCATTTTAGGATGCATTGTGTGAAAGCACAACATGAAGCAAAAATAGAAGACCTATTGTCAAATTGAGGGTTGATGGTGTTCATTGATCTAATCAATTTTGGATACCCCAATCATGGAAAGAACATGCATTTTTGAATCATTGCTTCCAACTCATTGGTGGATTTGATTATGGTAAAACTTTTAATCATCGGTAGACAAGGTCAAGTCTACAACTTATCTGAAGGAGATAGGCTTATCTGACTTATAGACTTTAGATCTACCAAGTATTGAAATTTTTGCTTTTACCCTAGCAAATAGGGAAGTGTATGATAGTTGTTGGTAATGCTTCTTGAATGAATGCAATTTGCATGATTGAGTGTTTGATTATTGATTTTGATTATGAATTCTATGATTATATGACTACCCCCTCAAGTGACAAGTTGCTTGACCAAGATGAGTTGTTTTGGGTTTTGTAGGACTTTTGTAAAAGTGAAAGGGGTAAAATCCCGTTAAAACTATGATTTGACCATTATTGGTAATTGTACCTCTTTATCCCTTAGAGCAGTCTAGCCACATAAATTTCTTAAGATGATAGAAATTTGATTCATCCCAAAGGTAAATCACTATATACAAGGATCGCTTAAGGCTAAGTGGAAGAAGAAAATGTACACCTCTATCTCATGGAGCAGTCCACCCATATGGCTTTCTTAGAGAGTTAGAGGTGACATTTCACTTCGTTTGAGAGCTACTTTTTTTTGTTCAAGTGACCTTATGGTAACCTATCCATCCACCTAGATTGCATGGATAATTAATCGCTGCAACTGCCAAGTGTATAGGGTAAATCACTAGGTACTAGGATTACTTGAGGATTTTTGACCAAAAGGTTTTAGGTATTTTTTGGAGCTTTTTGCTTTTTGCTTATTTTTTTGTACAAATTTTACAATTTTTGAAAATTTTGAGGTTATCCCATGGTAGGATGGTAACATTAAATGCGACTGTCTGACCCGAGATGGTCATAGAGTTTACAAAAATATAAAAGCAAAATTTTTATATTTTTGACATCATTTTCACTGTTGGCATTTGGATAAAAGGAGAGGTGAGGATAAGGAGATCCATTTCTAATGTGAAGCACTATCGGATTATCGAATCACTCCTACCATGAACCAGTATGAGGCTTCAATGAGTGAAGGAGCCAGAGCAAGGAAGGTAGACACCTTGTTTTCTCTTTTGTTATTTGGCAATTTAAAATGAACCTCATTAATTAATGTGGAAAATGAACCACACTAAAATTTAAGGCAACAAACCTCATGTAGGATGTAGGATGTAGCATAGGTTACTTAGGTTTTTCTTATTTTGGATGTTTTTTTGTGAGCAATTTTTTTTTATCGCATTTTCAAGGTCATATCAGGTAGAGACGGTCCCTATTTGAGGGTTTGGGGGTCATCTCAAGGTTGGATGGCCACTTTTAAATTGTAATGGTTAGATTTTTAACCATTTTGGTGGTCATATTAGGGTGAGACAGTTGCATCTGCAAACAGTATTGCAATAATATGGTCATAATTTGTTTTTTATCTTTAATTAATTTTTTGGATTTTTGTACCTAATTGCCTAATGTTATAATTTTGTATTCAGGTCTTGAGGGGTAGACATAGGTATCCTAGTGTCTATAATATAGTCCATGGTGCACTTAGTGTATCTAATTGGGACTGGCTTGAGGCCTTTGGCCTTAAGTAGGTAGTGAGGTTAGATGCAGTGATGGTAGATCAGGATTACTTGACTACCTTAGCAGATCATTGGGATAGTCAAACCAACACCTTATACATTTTGACTGGTGAGATGATATTCATGTTGGAGGATGTGTACATGATTTTGAGGATTCTTATTGAGATGCATCCTATTTTTTCCACCCACATTGGTGAGTAGGAGAGTCTTCCATAATGATTGGGAGGTAGCTTGGTGTAGCTTGTCTAGTGGTGGTGTATTGTTCAAGTTGTGGTATGAGGTAGAGCTTTTTACTAATAGACACATAGTGCTTATGACACTCATGTTGAACATTATACTACCTAATTATTTAGGAGCAAGGTTCCCATGGAATCTTCTCAAGATTGTAGAAGATTTGGTGGATTTTAATACTGATGCTCCTTTGATCATGGGCTAGGGTACGACACTGCTAGATCATCTCTATGATGATTTGTATGAGATCTACCATAGGTTACGAGTAAATATTAGTTGCAAATTTCTTCTCTAGAACCGAGGGTGGGAGCACATCTGGATAGATAGGCAAGATGGACTTCATTATGCATTGCAAGCTCATATGGAAAATCAAGAGATTTTTTATATAGCTCGATGGAGCTGATATCAAGAGTAGGGTTAGAGTCATACCCACTCAGGTAGGATTGAGCACTATATAGATGCATTTGAGTGAATCAAGCTAGATTAGGTGATCTGGCATCTGTATTGGGATGACCTGCCATGGGAGAGGTTGTAGATCATATGAGGTGGATTATATGTCAGTGATGGGTGATTGGATGTCACGATATAGAGTAGGAGTACTTCTAGTATAATTGTGTCACTTGATAGTTTGGAGTACATCAGGGCATGCCTGGAAAACCTATCATCTACCATAACTGAAGGGATGAGATCCAACTAGAGTGGCCTAGAGTTGATCCTCTGGGGGATGACATAGATCAGCCATTGGAGGATTTGTAGGTGGAGGATGCAAGGACCATGATAGAGTATGATGCATGGTGGGTGACCAGGATATGGTAGGGAGTTTGATCGATGGGTGGATCTATTATGGCTTGTGATTGCTATCTCCCAATGCTCATTATATCAAAAGCTAAAAGCGGTATTTGAGTCATGATAGAGCCATAGTATGTCAATAGGAAAACCACCATTATTATTGAGCCTAAGTTTTTGTCAACCTAATGCATTACTAGACCAGACACTATAAAAAACTCTCAAAAGATTCTAGGTGGTAGAATTAGGGAGAGCCCAAGTGAGGACTAAAAGAAATATCAATTCCAGAAATACTAATATTACATTTGACTAGAGTCTTTTCCATAGAGTTGTAATAAAAACTCATGAATACTAGGACTCAACATTCTATCCACTAGATTGACAAATCATCTAGTGAAGATCACCCAAGATATCTAGAATTTGATAACTATTACCTAAATTTTATTTTATTATAGAAAATTAATTCTTATAGGATTGAGACTCCTCCTACAATAGAAATCTAGGAGACTCCAAATTTGTTACCCGAAGGTAGGCATGCCTTCATAGTGTAGATATTAGTTCCTTGTGCAAGAGAAAAATACTGTGGAAGAAGACTTTTAGTGAAGATTCATGGTGAATTCATGAGACTAAAGATCTCCATTTTTGGATTGAAGAACTTCATAGTTGAATAAAATGCCATAGAAGCCTTGAAGAAGAAGCCATAAAAGTCTTGATACTAAAAATACCACAAAAGCCTTAATACTAAAAAGGCCAAAGAATCCTTGATAGTGAAAAGGCCACAGAAGCCTTGATACTGAAAACACCATAGAAGCCTTGATACTGAAAATGCCACAAAAGCCTTGATACTAAAAAGGTCATAGAAGCCTTGAAACTAAAAAGGCCACATAAGCCTAGATACTAAAAAAGGCTCCAAAAGCCTTGATCCTGAAGAAGAATTTGAAAAGAATATCAAATTCAGAAGTAGATTAATATTTTAGTACTAATATATTTGTTGGAAGGAAAGAAGATTCATTGAGATGGGAAACATCCAACAAGAAAGTTAGGAAAAGTATCTTCTTCAAAATCAACTTAGAACCTAAAGCAAAAATGAAGAGATCAGGAGACAATATCATTGAATAACTTCCAGTATTGTTAGAATAAGAAGAATGAATTAGAGAGTCCTACTCATATTTAGAAGTAGCATAATCAAAGATCTAGAATAACATCTCACCACCAATACTTCCATGAGTAGAAGGTTGAAGAGAAGATCTCAAGGAAGACCAACAGAAGCTGCAAGATCAAAGACCTTGGGAAGGTCTCAATGAAAATCTAATAAAAGGCTAGGAGAGCCTTACTAAAGAAATCATCAAAGGAGAACTCACTGGAGAAATCCACTACCAAGGAGAAGCCCCTAATAGTGAAGGACTTGGGATAATTGTTGTCATCCGACAACAAGCCCAAGAGAAGGATAATTTGGCAAGGAGTGCCAAATATGAGAAGGAGAATTTGGCAAGGAGTGTAAAATATGAGAAGAAGAATTTAGCAAGAAGTGCCAAATCCCAGAAGAAGAATCCAATGAAGACCTCAAGACATTCAAAATATTGAGAAGATCCTGCTTGAAGTTAGAATTTGACAATAATACTTGAAGACAGAATAAGCTCTCCAAATCTAGGAGATATGAATATTACCTCTCATAGCAAGAAGGAACCACTTTAGATATAAATACTTATCCAAATATATAGTAGAAGGAGGAGACCACAAGAGGAGAACAAGCCACCAAATCTTAGGCTCGTGAAAGAAAGTTTGAGACCATATTTTGGTGAAGAAGGAGTTGTTCAAGATAGTCTACAAAAAGCTATAAGATCCTACTTGAAGCAGCAACTTGGTGATCTTAGACACCAAGATTCACATCCTCTACAAAAGCGGAAAAATAACTACGAAATATTTAAAAAGGTAAGCAACTTTTGGTGCAAATAAACTTGTTAATTGGATTACTTATCAAATTTGTTATAGCACCTTAATTTAGATTAAAGTTGTAAGAAGAAAAATTGGATTACAGTCTTCAAAAAGTGCAAAAAGAGAAAATTTATCTTTAAGGTTTATTTGCACATTAATTAGGAGTTGAAATATGTCAATAATACATCTATCAACTACCTATCATATACATTGGAAAAAAAAAAAATAATAAGTCCTACAATATTGATTGTAGTGAAATTGCAGAATAATTATTGAAGGTTCATTTCAAATTATTATTGATTAGTTGCAGTAAATTTATTAAGTGCATTATCTTGAGATTTTATTGGAGTGATAATATTAAATTTTTAGTGCATTAAAAGTGAAATATTATTAGATTCATTTGCACTATTCTATTGCTCTCAAAAGGATTAGTTTTATGTACTTGAGAAGGGCACAAAATCTGATTTGAATCAAGTGTATAAAGACACTATTAAAGCACATAAATCTGTAATATATAGTGGCCAAGGGAAGCCACTAAAATAGGTTAGTACAATCCAAATAGCAACTAAGTAAAGGTAGAAAAATAAGCTTCAAATATTGATACTTGGTGAGTCTCAAATCCAAAGCATTACAGGGTTAATTGCATGGTACAAAGGGAAAAAAATTAAAGCTACAAAAAAGCTTCTATCTACATCATTAAGGGCTTGGATTTATCATCAAAGTATACAAGCAAAATGGGTAAGGATTATAACCAAAGAAACATCCTCAAAACCCCCATATTTGCATTCAAAAATCTTCTACAAAACCAGAATTTTAGACCTACAAACGAGTGTAATAAATAAGGTTTTATATACATATAAGGTTACATGGTATTGCACTTCTACAATACATTATACGCAGGAAGAGAGAAGATTTTAAGGTACCTCAAAAGACACAATATCTACAGGGTAAGCCATCCAAGGAAGGCCGAATGTTAGCACTCTTCTTCCATAGCAAAATGAGCCAGTCAAAGGGCTCACTCTCCACATATCATGGATGGACGAACCTGTAAAATCAAAGCCCACATAATACTATTATCAACCTGCATTTATGTAGATAAAAATAGTGCTCATCTAGAAATATAAGGTGTCAAAATATACTTCTACCAACATGGGATGGATAGCATAACAAGAAGCTATATACACTATGAATAAGCACATGAATCAGCACGTTGAAGGTATAGAATAAAAGAAGACAAGGTGCTACATTCAAGATCTTAAACTTGGAGAAGATTTTCCACCAAAGGAAGAACCAAAATCTCCATTTGAAGCTCCATAGCACCTTATCAATTTACCTGTAAAAGAAAAGACTACTTGTTGTTCAAGAAACAAAGCAAGCTAAGGAAAGGCATACAAAAGGAGTTATAATATTCTCCTTGGAAGCGTTATAGCAAAGGAATTCATGTAGAGAGCTTGAATGCCACTTGGTATAAACTTTCTAAGGCATCATTTGATCTCTCAACACTCAATAAACCTCACGTAAGAGTTACAAGGAATATCAAGGAAGTGGTGACACTTGTTATCTTCCACAAGCCTCACACAAGTGCCCACATGAGTGCTCATACATTACATAGTGACTAAGAAGCATTAAATAAGTAAATCTATACATTAAGAAAGGTGGAGCGCTCATACCTAATGGATGTGACACTTATCACAAATTTCAAGATCTTTATTCCATAAAAAGGTGCTCAAGTCCAAAGTAATGAAGCATAGGAAAAAACTATCAAAGCATAGCAAAGAACAACATGGAAGGAAGGAAGAGAAATCATTAAAAGCTCTTGGTCTTGAAGGTCAAACCTCTCCATATTTGCAACACCTATGTTCTAGCATTAAAGACATGGAATTCCAAATCAAAAGCATTGTTTCTAGCACCAAAGGAGGATATTAAAGTGTTGTTATATTCAACTAAAAAAGGTGCCAAACAGTGTGGTGATACAACGTTCTAAGGTAAGGTTTAATTCCCATTTATTATTGCTTTCACTTTAGGGAGATATAAGGGTTATAAGCTAAGGTCAAATCTTATATTTTAAAAGCAAAAACCATAAGGGATAACTTATAAAATTGAAATAATATTTGTAATTTAACCTAGGAGAAATAAGAAATTCTACTTGGGATTAAATTCTTTAATATTTTTCAAATATTATTAATTTTCCAAATTTGGGAGTGATAAGGGTTACAACATCAAACTAGGTTATTGGAAATTAAAAACACTTGAATAAAATCCTAAGGGTTACAAAAGAGGTTATTAATATTTTTTTGTTAAGGTTGGAAATTTATAATTTTCTTGTCTCAAAATTTCTCAAAAGGGATAAAATAAATCCAACATTAAAACCTCTTCAAAATTGAAAAGTGCTTAGTTCAATAGGAGTAATAAGGTGTTAGAAAAGTTGATTTTTGATCTTTACAAAAACTTTACAAAATCAACCAAAATTGAACTATACTCTACAAAAGCACTATATCATACTCCAAAATCATTAGGGAGTCATAAGGCATTCTACAAAAAATGATAATAATAATATCTATCAAATATTATTGAGTTGGGAAGATATAAGCTTTCTTCAAAACCTAAAATTAGGTGTTCATACTCTGATTACTAGGGAGACATAAGGAAGCCTACAAATCTAAGGATTGATATTAGGAAGATTTAAATGGCATCAAATAAATTCTTCCTAGAAAAATATCATCTACTCAAGGGTCCTAATTATTTCTCTTGGAAAAATAAAATGAAAGAAATCTTAGTATATGAAAAACTTTGGGATGTTGTCAAACGGAAAACATAGAGACTTGCCACAGGTAAAATTGAAATCTTAAATTTTGAGGAAAATAATTCAAAATATCTAATGATAATAACCTTTGCTATCACTGATGATATTCAACCTTATATTAGTTCAAAAAAAACATCTTCATATGCATGTACAAGCCTAGAGAAAATATTTGAAGGAAAGAATAAGGTAACTATTCTTCATCTCCAAACTCAACTTCACTCATTAAAAATGAATAATGGGGAAATCATAGAATTATTCCTAAGGAAGGTAGAAGATATTAAAGAGAAATTTTTGACATTAGTAGAAACAATTAAGGATGAACTACTTACTCAAGTAACCATGAGAGCACTTCCATATAGCTATAAGCATTTGATAACATCTTTACAGGTTTTAAGTAAAGATACTTATTTTTATGACTTAGTCAATATACTTCAAGAATATGAAGTAGAAAACACTATGAAAGATGATATGACTAACACTGCATTGGCATCAAAATATAATCCACAAAGAAATATCGCTTCATCAAAGAGGATGGAAAACATGGTATTGTCAGATATGCAAAAAGAGAGGTCATAGTACCAGCTATTGCAGATACAATTCCAAAAATAGAAACCAAGGAAATTAGATGAATAATGGAAATGAGTTTCAACCTTGATAATATCAAAGGAACCCTCATCAGCAGTAATATTAGAAACCAACCAATTATCCTCAACTGGAATATCAGAAGATAAATCATAAAGGACACCTAGTTCAGAGGATAGAAGAAATTGAAGAACTAGAAGAACCCATAGAAGACTATGAGGTGAAAGCTCTATCAAAAAATGTAACATATTATAGAGACACTAACTATTTTCTTGAACAGGTTACAAAGAATGCAAAATAAGAGTACAAAGTTTAGGATGAAGAAGAGGAAGATCCATATTGAAGACTAAATTCTTCAATTCCCAAATAATGTAATACAGGGGGTGTTATAAATAGAGTATAATACATCATTTAGATCATGTAAATGTATCTTACAAGGTACATACTTAAAACATTATATCACTTTAGGGGAAATTTATCTAGTTACTTCATGTAATGTAATAAATGCACAAGTTTCAATGTGCAAGTTGTATATGTGTAGATTATCCCTTGCACAGCTAGGTAGAGTGTTGGACAAGGAACCTATTTTCTTATATAAGAAAGGCCTCATTGTAATACAAACATAGAGTCAAGGGACATAGTCAGATAGTGTATCTTAGAGCATAGTACAATTTTATATATATCACCATCTATTATTGATGGGTGTAATGTAGTTCAATAGCTTTATTAATGGAGTGTTCATTTCCTCCATAGCTACATTGTATTATTTTATGTCATTTTTATTTATAGTATATTTTAGTCATCTAGCATATTTACTTTCTTTTATATTATTTTGCATCTTGTTATTTCTATCTCCTAGTGCTCATTACATCAAAATCTAACAACAGCTCCTAGATAGAGATTGATAGGATGATGGTAGAGCATGATGTTTTGTGGACATAGATGGTTATCAGGACATCAAAGAGGGATGCTCTATAGGCACAACTGGGAATTAAGATAGTAGAGCGGGATGCTCTATAGGCTCATGTGGTGACCTTGACCATGAATCAAGGGCAGATAGGAGTTGGTAGCCAGGTCATAGGTGGTGAGACTAGATTATAGGCATGGGTGGTAGAGATACATGGGATAATGGCTCGCTATGTCTCTCAATAGAAATCTGATCGATAGTATATCTCAGGCTTGGAGGATGAGGTGGAGTGGCCGGGAGGTAGGCTACCTTCATGAGCCTCATAAAGGGTATATCATTAGAGAAGACATATCCAATAATGGGAGACTTTAGTGAGGTAGCATGTTTCACTATTTAGGGACACTCCTCAGAGGTCACAGGCTAGTGGGTCTTCTCAGCTTCGTCAGGATAGGGTTGAGGGTGGAGGTGAGAGAAGTGGTGTAGGGCCAACTTGAATTATCTATGTGTGCTCTTATTTTTTAGAGTGTGGGGTCTGAGGATCCATTCTATTGTATCTTAAAGGTATTTTTGTATCATAATGTACTTATATTTCTAGATATATATGATACATCTTCTATTATGGACCATCATGTATTTATGTTATGTTTTATATTTTATATTATGGATGTAATGATGGATGTGATTATGGATGATGGATGTATACCTAGACATTGTAGTATAGACGCGTAGATTTATGTCTAGATATGTGTATGAATAGATGTTGCATCTAATGTTATATGTATAACTTATATTTGTTTTTTTTTTTTTTTGATTGGTAGAAAGGGTGTTGAAAGGTCCCTGAACCTTGTACAAGAGGAATTACATGAATTCCAGATCGACCGAGGTGGTCCAAGAAGAAAATATTAAAGAGCGAGCAAACCTCCACACTAGGAAAGGTGTCGTGAAATCGCGACCAAATTGGTGATGTCGCGAAATCACGACAAGTAGCACCGTTGCTACCAAGAGAAGAAAGGATGTCACAAAATCATGACAAGAAGCACCATCAGAGCCGAAGGAGGGAAGAAGTCACGATATTGTGACATGTTGCAAGGTTGCTACCAGAAGAGAGGAAGTGTCACGATATCACGACAAGTTGCAAGGTTGGAGCTGGAAGAGAAGAAGAGTCGCGAAATCGGGACATGAAGGAAGACCGTGCCCGAATAGAAAAGGAGTCATGAAATCACGACAAGAAGTAGGACCGCTGTCGAAGAGAAAAGGTGTCACAAAATCATGACAAGAAGGAAGACCGCAGTCAAAGAGAAAAAGTGTCACGATATCACGACAATTGTGGAAGCCTGCTGCCAAAGAGAAAAGGTGTCGCAAAATCATGACAAGATGGAAGACCACTGCCGAAGAGAAAAAGTGTCGCGATATCGTGACATTGTGGAAGACCGCAGCCAAAGAGAAAAGGTGTCACGATATCGCAACAAGATGGAAGACCACTGCCAAGAAGAAAAAGTGTCATGATATCACGACAATCTGGAAGACCGCAGCCAAAGAAAAAAAGTGTCGTGATATCGCGACAATCTGGAAGACCACAACCGAAGAGGAAAAGTGTCGTGAAATCACGACATTATGGAAGACTACAGTCGAAGAGAAAAAGTGTCACGAAATCATGACAAGATGGAAACCACTGCCAAGAAGAAAAAGTGTCACGATATCACGACAATCTGGAAGATCGCAGCCGAAGAGAAAAAGTGTCACGAAATCGTGACAATCTGGAAGACCGCAGCCGAAGAGAAAAAGTGTCACGATATCACAACAATCTGGAAGACCGTAGCCGAAGAGAAAAAGTGTCGCGATATTGCGACAATCTGAAAGACTGCAGCCGAAGAGAAAAGTTTCATGATATCATGACAAAATGGAAGACCTCCGTCGAGGAGAAAAAGTGTCTTGAAATGGAGACATGATGCAAGAAAGCTCCTGAAGGGAAAAAGTGGCACGATATCGCGACAAGTTGCAAAAAAGTTCCTGGAGAGAAAAAGTGTCACGATATCGTGACAATCTGGAAGACCGCAGCCAAAGAGAAAAAGTGTCATGATATCGCGACAATCTGGAAGACCGCAGCCGAAGAGAAAAAGTGTCACAAAATCACGACAATCTAAAAGACCGCAGCCAAAGAGAAAAAATGTCGCGATATCGCAACAAAATGGAAGACCACCGTCGAGGAGAAAAAATGTTGCAAAATCGCGACATGATGCAAGAAAGCGCCTGAAGGGAAAAAGTGTCACGATATCGCAACAAGTTGCAAAAAAGCGCCCGGAGAGAAAAATTGTTGCGATATCACGACAAGTTGGAAGATCGCATCCAAAGGAGAAAAAAGTATCGCGATATCGTGACAAGTAGCAACCTCGCGGCCAGAGCAAAAAGGAATGTCATGATATCGCAACAAGCTAAAATTTTGTGACCAACGGTGAAAAGTGTCGTGAAAATGTGCCAAGTTGCCAAAATGCAACCGAAGGGGGAGAGGAAGGAAGAAAGGATGTGAAGACTCGACCAGTTCCAAGAGCGAACAAACTCGGTGCCCAGTTAACCACTCACATTGTGCAGACATTGGAACTTGTAGAAGCGTCCCTTAGGCAAATCAGGAAGGAGACTCTCCAAAAATGAATGTACGTTTTGTCAACTCCCTTGTTAGCAAGCCAGTCCATAGCTTTGTTTCCTTCCCGGTACTGATGCTTAATGATTAATTCTAGGTAAATGCCAATTAGTGCCTTGCATTCTTGGAAGATCAAAACAAGGGCCCATGGAGGCATAGAGGTCCCGTTGAGCCAGTTTATGCAATGCAATGAGTCTCCTTCTATGATGAGTTTATTTATGGTCAAGCCTTCCAATAGAATCAAGCTTTGGAGCAAGGCCCGAGCCTCTGCCATATTGTTAGATTGAATTCCTAGGTTCTGAGCAAAGGCCAAAATTATTTCTCCTCTGTGATTTCTGAGAATTCCTCCTCTACCAGCCGCTCCTGGGTTGCCTTTGGCCGCACCATCGAAGTTAAGCTTGTGCCACCCAGTAGGAGGTAAGACCCACTTGATTACAGACCTGTCAATAGAAGTACGGGGTGTAGCAGAGAAATTGGAAAGGTTGAAAAGTTTTGTTAGGTCCGATTCAAGTCCAGGAGGGGGGGTTTGGAAGACAAGACAAGAGAGGCATTCTCCACAACAAGGGCCAAGATTTTGGCAACAACAATCTTCTTATCAGTGGCATGGTTTTTGAAAATTCTGGCATTTCTCTCAAGCCAAATATGCCATAGGAAAATGTGAAGGCAAGCTTGCCACATGAATTTAAGTTGACTGCTCTTGAAAGGCCGGGGCCATTGTTGAAAAAGGAGGGGAATGGAATGATGGAGGGCTACGGATATGACGAAGGTGTTGAGAACCTGGTTGAGCACTGCAAGAGAGAAGGGACATTCCAAAAAAATATGCGAAGTTGACTCAGGCATTTTTACACAAGATGCACCAATTGGGGATGAGTAACCCTCTGATTATCAAGTTGTCAGTGGTGAGGATTCTATTTTGGATGGCCAACCAGCAGAATAATTTGACCTTGGGAATGATCTTGGGGACCCAGACCTGATTAGATAAGTCCTGGCCATCACTGGGAGCTTCTTGGCTATAGTAGGCAGATTTAATAGTGAAATTCCTTGAATCTTCAAGGTTCCAAACCATGGAGTCATCTTTGTGAGAGCTGGGGATGATGCAAGTCCTCAGCAAGTTTTGTAACTACCTAAGCGCCTCGGTGATATGCCTAGGCCCATTTAGAGCTAGGTGTTTCCATTCGAGTCTTGTAATACCTGGGTTAATGAAATGACACACCTTATCTCCAAAGGTGGCTTCGGTAACCGTCTTGAGCACTGCAAGATGAGGGTCTTGGCTGAGAGGTTTGTCATAGATCCACGGGTCATCCCAGAAATGAATGGTCATTCCATTTCCAAGACACCACCTTAAGCCTTCCATGATGATCTTCCTTGTTTTGGTGACACCATTCCAAAAATGAGATCCGCTAGGAAGGTTGTGCTCTCCAAGAAAGGGAACCTGATGGAGGTACTTAGCTTTGATAATTATGAATGTGAATTCATGTTATTGATATGACAAATCTAATGTGTATGAGATGCATTAATTTTTATATGGATGTTCTAATGCAAATTGTGGATGTATGTTTTAATTGCTTAAAACATAATGAATGAATCTAAATGTGTTTAACAAACTAATGGTAGACACCACAGAATGTATAAAAATCATGAATCAAAATGTTAACCTTATCACAAAAGTCATACATTTGGATGTGAATGTGTGAGATGAGATATGTGTAGGATGTGGGGGTTTTCCCTATGATCTTTTGCAAACTAAAAGGTGTGCGTAAAATAGTCAGTGGCCATCTAAATATCATTGTTGATATTCATCCGATATCTATCCTATCTTACGAGGACCCCTTAATAAGCAAAAATCTCATAAGGAAAACTACAAATGATGATGAGATAGTTAGGTGCTATGAGGGAATTTTAAGGTTTTCCATGAGACTCAAACACCCTAGTTGACTAGTCAAAAGTTGTATACTGGCTACACAAGACTCTTGAAAGATATAAGTCTATTATGAAGACCCAGATATTCAATATCCCTGTGTGTGCAAAGTGAATGTATTAGATGATGCATAAGACTACCTCATTGCCAGGCGGGTTTCATGCAACCCATTGTTGTAATGAGGATCACCCTATGGTCATCTTATCCTGAGTTTGGATGTAGTTGGACTAGACTACTAGGCAATACAAGCCACCAAAAGCTAGCTCATCCATAAGCCGACATTGGTCTGTACAAAAGAAGGTCGCTAATGTGATAGACATATCACCACGCGTAAGGCTACTCCATTGCCAGGTGGGTTTCATTCAACCCATTGTTGTAATGGAGATTGCCCCATGGCTTTTGAATAACTGAGGATTCCAGGGATTCAAGCTCATTACCCCCTTCTTTTCTTTTGATTGCTTGGGATACTTGCTCATTTTTTTTTTAGTAGTGGTGAAAACCACTCTTTTTAGGAGCAAGGGATTTTATTAGTGGTGAAAACCACTATTTTTTTTTTTGGGAACTTGCTCATTTTGTGGAAGAGCAAGGGGATTGCTTGGGTAGGGAGGAGCTTGTCCTTTTGTCAATTCTTAACATCCTAGACCATGTGCATAATAGGATGAGCAAGGGAAACCTTTCACTCAAGGTGGCAAGGACTACATTGTAGTGTCATCCTTCCTTGTTTAAAACTTGAATTTAAATGTGTGAAATTGTGTTGGGATTTTGACATATGCAAGGTACTATCAAAGCAAGACCTTACCTTCTAAAATCCAAGATAGCTTTCTACAAAATCTAAAAAGAAAACTAGGGATGGTTGAATGACCAAAAACCCTAGTGAACACCCTATAGCAACTTATTAGTTGTGTTGAAAAACATAGTTACTCACAAAGGGGAATATGGATGGTAATGATATATGGTATGTGGGGGTTTTCCCTATGATCTTTTGTAAACTAAAAGGTGTGCATAAAATAGTCAGTGGTCATCTAAATATCATTGTTGATATTCATCCAGTATCTAACCTATCTTACGAGGACCCCTTAATAAGCAAAATCTCATAAGGAAAACTACAAATGATGATGATGGATAAGGTTGATTTAAGACTCATGACTAGCATACAAACATGGTGTCATTCATAAGAATGCAAACACAACTTGTCCTAGTGCAAGTGCAATGGATGAATATGCCTAATGCAACTAATCAATGAATGCAATGAAATGCATGATGATGTAATGCAAATATTTTTGTATTTTTGATGTTTTGTATTATTTTTGTGTTTTTTATTTTTTTGAAATTTTGATGATTTTTTTGTTTTTTTTTGATGCATTATGTGTTATGCATGAAATACCCATAGATGGAGAATGTTAAGAGGTTCAGGTTCCTCAACACCCTCAAGAGAAGCAAGATGGTAAGTCCCTAGCCCTATCTTCTACATGATGATAAAAGGGCCTAACCAATTTACCATGAATTTATCTTGCAAGTGCGGTGGTAAGTTGGAGTTTTGTTGATTTTCTTTGAGCACAAGGTCTCCAAATTTGAAATCCCTTAGGTGGAATTTCATATTGTAAGCTCATTTAAGGTGATCTTGATAAACGTGAAGGTGCTCGAGAGCATTAACTCAACATTCATCAAGAAGGGTCAATTGGTCAAGGTGAGCTTATTATGCGGTGTCATCATCGATGAACTCTTGCAATGATATGCACAATGAAGGGATTTCCAAATCTAAGGGCATAATGGCCTCAATACCATAGACTAGAAAAAATGGGGTTGCCCTAATGGGTGTCCAAATGCTAGTGTGATAAGCCCATAATGCTAGAGGTAGTTGAAGATGCCAATATTTATGATTTTCCTTGATGATTTTCTTAAGGATGGCAACTACAATTTTATTGGATGCCTCTGCTTATCCATTTGCTTGTGGATAATAGGGTGTGGAAAAATTATGTTGAATGTTATACTTGGAAGTTAAAGCATGCACATATTTATTTTTAAATGGAGTCCCATTATCCAAGATAATTTTGGATGGAATACCAAAATGACATATGATATTATGGAGTATGAACTCCATAATGTGAGATCCAGTCATAGTGGTAAGAGGGATAGCTTCCACCCACTTGGTGAAGTACTCTATGGTCATTAAGATAAACGTGTGATGGCCCAAATATGGGGGTGATATTTTCCCAATTAAATCAAAGCCCCACTATGAAAAAGGCCATACCGATTGAATCGATTGTAAGGCCTGAGAAGGTAAGTGTGAAATATTAGCATGATGTTAGCATTTCATACACTTCCTAATATAAGTGCAATAATATTTCTCCATAGTGGGCCAATAATAACCCATTCGGAGGATGCACTTAGCGATGGCCATGCCATTGAAATGGCCACCACAAGTACCATCATGAGCTTATGAGATTGCCCAAGCAGATTCTTGGGGCTCTAGACAATGAAGGAGAAGACCATCATAGCTCCGATGATAAAGGATATCTCCTAACAAGACATATTTGGTCACTTTTTGTTTGAATATTCATTTTGTGACATGTGATAATCTCAAAGGGATACTACCAAGTTTTAAGAAATATTTTAATTGAGTGAGCCAATCTTGATAAGCTTGGGTTTTGACTGAATGAACAACTTGCTCCCATTGTGATTCATCATGCATGAATGTGGATTGGGAGATAACCTTAAGATGAATGGTCATGCCATTATCAGAAGGACCCTATGGGATTAAGGACCCCTAGGATGCTTGTTTCAGAAAGTCATGTACCTGAGAGAACCGATCTTGGTTTGGTTCAATCTGGATCATGTGGATAACTTCTTCATCATTTGAAGCTTCATGTAAAATCATTGATTGTAAAAGCATTTTGACATGGATGGTTGTGATATCATCAGAAGGGTTCTATAGAATTAAAGACCCCAAAGAGGCCATTGTATCCACAAAATTATTAGATGAACGAGGGACTACCTCGATGTTGTACCATTCTAATTTAGCCAATAGCTTATCCACAAGATCTTTGTATGATTTCAAGATTGAACATCGACATTGATAGATTTCCTTGACTTGGTTGACTATGAGCAAGGAGTCACCAAAGATATTAAGCTTCTTGATTTTCATGGTGATAGCTATTTGGAGACCCAAAAGGAGAGCCTCATATTCAATATTATTATTGGTGCATGGGAAGTCAAGTTTAAATGAAAGGGTATAGGAGCCCCTTATGGTGTGAAAAACATGACTCCTGCACCACCCCCTTGCTCACATTTAGAACCATCAAAGAACAAAGTCATGTCAACTTTATTTTTAGGTTCTTTGAGTTCTAGTGAGTCGAATAATGCAAAGACTGCATCATCAAGCAACTCGATAGTGAGAGGCTTATCATCCTAGAGAGGAGCCTCTACTAGCTGATCTACAATAACTTGACCTTTCATAGATTTTTGACTTATAAACTCAAGGTCAAATTCGATCAACAACATAATCCATTTTGTGGTATGACTATTATGGTACGTGTGACTCATCATGTACCACAAAGGATTCTCTTTGGAAATGATATACATTATATGATTCAACATGTAATATCAAAGCTTCTTGGTGGTGAATACCACTACTAGGCAAAGCTTCTCAACGTATGCATATTTGAGCTCATAGCTCACCAAGGTGTGACTAATGTAATATATAGCCTGTTCCTTATTTACCTCATTCTTTTGGGCCAACATGGTCCCTAAGGCAAAATTGATGGCTGAAATGTATAGCAAAAATGACACACTTGGTCGGGGTGGAGCTAAAACTAGTGGTGATGCTAAGTATTATTTTATCTCATCGAAGGCCTTTTGGCACTCATCATCCCAATGGAATGGGACCCCCTTTTGTAGTAGTTGATTCATGGGTCGACATTTATCCAAGAGTTGTGCTATGAAGCATCAGATAGATGCTACCTTTCCTTGTAAGCTGTGAAGTTGCTTAAGGTTGGTAGGAGGGAGCATTTCAAGTATTGCTTTGACCTTGGTGGGATCAACTTTGATCCCTCACTTGGAGACTATAAAACCCAAAAATTTTCTAGATGTGACTCCAAAGACACACTTTTTGGGATTAAGTCTGACATTATGCTCAATGAGGTGATCGAAGACCTTCCTTAGAACATCAACATGCTCATGATGCAATAGAGATTTGGCTAGCAAATCATCTATGTAATCCTCAAGGATTTTATGCATGTAGTCATGAAATATATATGTCATGGCCCACTGATATGTTGCACCAACATTTTTAAGGCCAAATGGCATTACCTTATAGCAGAAAGTTCCCCAAGGGGTGGTAAAGGTTATCTTTGGTTGATCTTTAGGTTTGACCCAGATTTGATTATAGCCTAAAAAACCATCCATGAGGGACAACATCTCATGACCTATGGTGGCGTCAACTAGTGCATCAATGCTTGGAAGGAGGAATTCATCCTTAGGAGTCACTTTATTAAGATCTTGAAAGTCTGTACATATGTGAATCCTCCCATCAAGTTTTCCTATGGGTACCATATTGGAAACCCATTGAGGATAGTCGATAGGTTGGATGAATCCAACATCCAACAATTTTTGTAATTCATATTTTACCATTAAGGCTATTGTTGGATGCATTTTATGAAGCTTCTGCTTGATCGGTTTTATATTTGGATCGAGTGTAAGGTTGTGCATGACCAATTTTGGGTCAAGACCCAACATGTCTTTGTATGACCAAGCAAAATATTCTATATTTTCTATCAATAGAGATGTGTAAATGGCTTGCTCTTCAAGGGATAAACTTTATCCCAATTTTACATTTTTAGGAGCCTCAAGATCATTGCCA
This sequence comes from Wollemia nobilis, assembly GCA_028583015.1. Lineage (NCBI taxonomy): Eukaryota > Viridiplantae > Streptophyta > Pinopsida > Araucariales > Araucariaceae > Wollemia > Wollemia nobilis. The sequence goes on from JAQPPZ010000521.1 coordinate 23,216,043, forward strand.
ATGTTAACATCAATTGTTTCCTCTATTGACATGTGAGATCCCTCCTCAAGATGATGAGGCATAGGGATCAAGTGGATGTCATCAACTAGATTTGGAGAATCGATCATATCTAGTTCGATATCAACTTGACAAACATCTTCAGATGGCCCTTGAGAGAAATGAAATGGTTGTAGCATTTCCTCACAAGGGAAGAACTCTTATGATGATGGTGATGCAACATGATCAAAATTGATGGCCTCATGGTTGAGGTGCAAAGGTTTTGAGGGGTCACTAGGATTGTGGAGTGGTGTGATTAAATCAATGGAAACCATATTGATGGATGGATAGTTTCCATTCATGGGTGGAGAAGGACTATCAAAGATGGGAGGTCCTAGATATGTTGGAGGTGGCTGAGGTGGTAGTGGGATGAATGGATCAGGCCTAGGAGGAGCCAAGATGATTGGATCTTCTAGAGGTATAAGGTCCCTCTAGGTGGGCTATCATGGAGGAAAAGCCCTATGATAGAGCTCATCTAGGTTTATGAGGTTAAATTCTATTCTCTCATTGTTAGTTCACCGAAGGTGGTGAGGACCTAAATACGCTAGTTTAATTTCATCCTCATATTCTTTGGGTGCCTCATTGACTAGGTCAGGAGGCTATCACCTATGGTGAGGATCAAGGTAAGTGAGTTTCATCTCATCCTCATATTCATCTAATGCCTCATTGACAAAGTTAGAAGGCTATCAACTATGGTGAGGATCAAGGTATGCTAGTTCTATCTCATCCTCATACTCTTATGATGTCTCATTGAGGGAGTTAGAAGGTTCGATAGAAACCATCATAATGGGGAGATGATCTCTCAATAGATGAAAATAGCCTAGGTTAGCATAATCATTCTCATCAATTTCCTCCCCAAAGCCTAAGGTTAGGCATTGGAGGGAATCTACGAGGAGTTCATCTAGCATACGTATGGAATACCCTAAGCCAAATTTATCTATCAAAAGTTGGTATTGTGGTTGGTAGGGTGTTCAAAGACCTTGCTCATATCAGCCTAAGCCATTATCATGCCAATGGCAATGGTAAAAGTATCACAAGGTGAACTCTAGGTTTGACATATACCCAATGTTTCTCGAGAAAGGTTCATCATCATGTCTTATCATGGGAAACTGATCCATAGAGTCATCAAAGCCCCCATAAATAAAGTTCATTTGATTTGAGGGGACCCCCAAGGGTACAATGGTACCAATGGGTAAATATGGCACATGAGGTCTACCCATATCTTGAACGGACTTGATGAGTGGTGTGAATGTGATATTCTATACCAAGTACTCAGTGAGACTAGGGTTAGCCAAGTGGACCATGACTTACGATGAAGATAATGGGGAGGATGGAGGTGAAGGAGGTGTGGTGTGAGGTGGTTCATCTATTATAGTAGATAATTCTTCTTCCTCCATGGGAATTGGAATCTCTACTATGGAGATAGTGGGGATGAATGATTGGGTTTCCTTGATTGGTGCCTTCAACTCCTCACTCGGAGGACCCGATGATGAAGAAGGGATGTCAGAAGAGGCCAATGATGAGGGTTGATATGGAGGTGATGATGTGGATGGATCAATGTATGGGGATGATGGTTTTGATGAGGGTTCTAGATGTTTAATAGGGCCATCAGGTTGAATGTCCAGATGTGTGGATGGTAAGACTAATTCTTATAGATTACTGACCAGATTAACATATTTAAAAGGTTTAAAGTCCGAAGGGACTACATGAACTTATCCCTCATGGACATATTTGATGCACTAGTGTAGTATAGATGGGATGCACTTCATATTTCTAATCTAAGGTTATCCAAGCAATATGTTGTATTGCATCACACCTTCTATAACGTGGCACAATACTAGAATTATCTTTAGTCCAACCTAGATAGGAAGGACTATTGTGCCAATTATAGAGCAAAGAGTATCATTAAATGCTCACAGAGTGAAGGTGGATGCCACAATATGTGATGATGGAAGACTAAGATGGTTTAGTGTAGTTATGGTGATGATGTTTATGGAGGAACCCATGTCAATCAACACCCGCTTATAAGGAATCCTATTTATGCATGCAATGATGTGCAATGGAGGATCAACTATGTTGGTAGGTACTAGTTTGATCTCATGATCTTGGAAGGTTATAATAGGATCCTTACATGTTTGAATATGCCCCATAAAATTGGTAAAAGCATTAGGATCTCGGGGTTGTAATTCAATTGATCTCAAAATCTCCATCAGAGCTTCTCTATGTCTTGGCGATTGTTGTATTAGCTCATAGATGGACATTTTGGTCGATGTCGTACGTAGGCTTTGAGTAAGCCTACTTCTGATTATCACCATCGATTGAGGTGGTGGACCTTGGATAGGATTTTGAGATGGCAAGGGTTGTGACATAGAAGGAATGTTAATGAGAGTTGTAGGTGGTGCAACTTGATCATATCTTCGGTTCCTCATCACAATATTGATCATCCCTATGAACCCTTGATTGGGTGGGGTCGTATGGACTTCATTTACCTATCTTATTTGATCCTCCTTAACCTCATGAGTAGGCAAGGGGTCTTTGAAGATGCCCATTTGTTGGTTATCGGGGGCAAGAGGATTATCAATTTGTAATTGATTTTTATCTAGCATATCTTGTACTACATTTTTGAATGCATAACAGGCCTGGATATCATGGCCATTCTATTGATGATATACATAGTACAGGTCCTCTCTATGCCCCTTAGATTTTGGGTGATTTGGATCTAGGGGTGAATCTTAGGTAAGGTGATAGCCTTTGCTTCGCATAATCGATTAAAGAGTGATGCCAAAGACTCAGGCAATGGTGTATAAGTGTGAGGTGGGCGATGTGGCTGATTTTATGCCTGAGTTCATTGATGTTGGTTGTTGTATTGTGCAGGAGGGGGTTGAGCCTGATAATTAGGTTGTTGGGGCATTGCTTGCTTTTCAGGCCTAGGAACACTTAGGACAACTTGGTTGATCAAAGTCGATCTTTGTTGTGTGTTGTTGCCTCTAGGGTTTTTGTTCCACTCCTTTTAGAGTTTAATGTCCCCCTCTTGGACTTTAATATCCTCTATGACTTTGGCTTATACCAAAGCCTCCTTGAATGTTTGATATTATTGTAATTGTAGGAGAAGAAAAATTTACTTTGAACAACTTCTCATGAACATTCAAGTTAATTCTATTATAGGTAGAGTGAAAGGTAATTTGGACATCACCTTTCTCCACCTATTGCCATAATCTATGATTGGCTCATCATCAAATTATCTAAGGTTAGACAAGTCAATCAGATTGGCTTTCTTCTTAACATCGAATGAAAAATATTCTAGGAAGGCATTTGTGAGCTGCTCAAAACTATAGATGCTATGCCTTGGTAAATGGTTGTACCACTCTAAGGTTGGGCCAGAGAGTGTTATCAAGAAAGTCCTTAGGAACAAGGCATCATCATCTTGAAGTTGGAAACAAAGGTTCATGAAGCTAGTCACGTGTTCTTGTGCATCCTCATCCCCTTTGAATTTATCCAATCTTGGCATTTCAAAATGCTCAAGATATGGAGGACATGGTACTGAAGGATGGAGTGGTTGGTTGCACAATTGATGCAACATGGGCTTTTGATAACCCATCCCTTATTTTTCCAATGATTTTATGCGCTTTGTGAGCACCTTGTAGGCTTGAGATGATATTATCTCATTTTCTTGTATTGGTGCTCATAGAGGGGGAGGTAGAAGGTTTCTATTAGGATGATATGTTTGAACATAATCATCATCTATGCCCTCATAGAGTGTCTCAGGATACCCTTGGTCCTGATATTCTGGTTCTAGGTCTTCATAGGCCTCGTACTCGGGTTGACGATTTTGACATTATTGAGACCGATGAGTTTGTGTGGGCACACGAGGAGGGTGATTAGGCCTAGGAGGTAGGTCATGGTGTTGCACAATACATCTTTGGTAGGTTTCCTACCTATAGGTGCTAGGCATGAGAACTTCCTCATGAGCTTCTTTTTGTAATATTTCTTGGTGCAAATGTTGTTGATGCAACCATTGTTGATGCACCCTATGTTGTTCTAATTTGGCACGATCTAGGCATTCTTGATTCTTTTGCAACCTATCCAGTCGTAGTTGGTTTGTGTTTGGCCTAGGTAGTGGATCAGCCATGTGAGGCCTATGAGCCCTTGCATCAATGCGAAGGGAATTCTCTTGTTCTATGGGCCCAACAGGGTTGGCTACCCATTTTCCCCGATCGAGGGAAGCCACGTTAACCTGGTGTTTAGGTTTGAAGGTCAAGTCTTCATACTGAGATGGCATAGAGGCACAATATGCTTGCATGGAACAATCTCCATGGTGAAAAGTAGGATGGCTTGGGCCTTCCTCTTCCTCATATTCAAGACAAAGGTGAGTGGATGAGGCTATGTTCCTATCTTGATGATGAGGGTCGTATCTATCTAGGTGAGAGAATTTTTGGCTCATCCATGGTCGATCAAGTGGAGTGTCCCACTCATCTAGGCTAGGTGCTGGCATATAATATTGCTCATACTCAGCATGGTGTATGGATTTGTAGACATCTAAAATACGTCATGTCAAGGGTGACTACTCATATGGACATGCTACAAAACCATATGGAGGATCTTGGATAGAATCCAAGATAGAGAAGTGGTTCTAACCACTCAATTTGGGCTCCTTGGCCTAATCAGTCTGAATCGAAGCCCAAACCTATGGTTTATAGCTGAACTATGGCTAAGACCTATGGTTTATAGCCAAGACTACAGTTGTGACCTATGGTCTTAACTAAAGTTTAGTTGGCCTTCAATCCAAGCCAAATCGGTTTGAACGGCCATTTGATCTAGAAGAAGGTGATTAATGGATAGAAGATTCCAAAGGCTTCCATTCCAACTATTCTAACCACCTCTTATTGATCTTGGCTTCTCCAGGAAGCCACCCCCCATCCTAGGGCATCCTATAAATACCCCCTCCAAATGGGGAGAGAATATAGAGAGTTAATTGATCAAGCGAGCAGTGAATTCCTGTCGAATTACATACTCAATTCATTAATTGGAGAAGGCCACTTTGCTATTCATCCAAAGATCAATTTGCCATGGAAGTTATAGTAGCCTAGAAGATCCAAGAAACATAAATCTAGGAAAATTAAGGCCCTTCATAATGAATCAACCACCAAATTATCTGAGGACATCGAAGGCGACCATTGAACATCAATTTGGACAAGGAGGTTAAGCCCACTGCCCTTGGAATTGAGGGTAAACCTATCATAGTGCTAACAGTGGCTTTCAGCCATGGTTTACAGTGCATACCACTCACCAAAGCTATGGTTTGTAGTAGAGGTATCACCACCTTCCCCTTTTCATTTGTGTTCGATTAATTAGCTTAGATTAGCTATTTTCATGGTCTAATTGCAGTTTAGCAGAATTTTGACTGGTAGAATTTGGTTAGATTAGTTTCTTTATGTTTATCATCAATTAGGACATAAATGGATTCTTTATACATGTTTATGATTTGTTTTACATATTTAATTCATGCATAGTGTATCTGTTGTTTTTCTTCATGTAAATATATGAATCTTGATTCCATTTATATAGTTTAGGAGCACTTTTCTTGTTTTCTTTATTATGCATGCTTAATGGTGTCTTTATGCAATTTACCTAAAAGGGCCTCATCATGAGAGGTTGCCTATCTTTTTGACACTTCTATGTTGTTTCTTAACCACAAGGAATAGTTTCAAAGGAGAACCAACCATCAAGTTCCTTCCCCAATGCGAAGAAGAGGGCACCTCCACCCTAGAGCAGTTTGTGACCAAGTGAAAAGCATTATTAGTGCACCTACCCTGTTGAGGGATTTGGCATTGTATTAATCATATCATAATTTGGGTGACCCTAAGAGGGGCATTATTATAATTGAGATTTTTTATAAATATTAATACAAGAAAGTCTATTTCATTGAATCTATGCAATATTGTCAATTTATTCTTTGAATGAATGAGTACGACATAGTACAGTAGATGGGTGCATATTTTTTGGCTGGATCAGAAGGTGATCACGATAGAACTTCACAATTCTAGCATCTAACTGTGCTTTTTGGTTTTTGTGACTTGTAGGTACAAACCACAGCTACCATCTATGGGCCAACAATTGAATCATAGGTTCAACTTATGGGCCATAGTCAGAACCGTAGCCTAGACCTACGGTTTCCAACATACATAGCAGACAACAGAGGGATAAAGCTAAATTAGATGAGGATTTGAGGTAGGACCTACTTCTCACTCTTTGTCATTTTTTTTTCTGTCTCTATGTTTTCTAGAAAGCTAAATTTTAAATGCAAGTAAGAAACTAAAAAAGAAAAGAAAATGAATTAGGTCTTAGTTGCATTTATCTTTCGTATCATTAGAAATGCACTTCTAGGAATAGCAGATATCTGATTATAATCCACCCTAGAATCTAGCATGCTTGATAGAATTTGTGTGGATGGTTTGCATGTGTGAGGCCCAATTAGTGGCCAATTATCATCGTAATGTGCATAGTCTTAAAGAGCATCTAGAATAGCTTGCATTTTATGAATTTGAAATGTTCTTTCATTTGCATAAGCATTCATAAAATGAGCATGTATGCTATATGATGCATTTATTTTATGTACATTAAAAGGAACCACACACACCACTTGGCACTTAAACACTAGTGAGTTGGGCTTGACATCCAACCACTAGTAGGGTTCAACGATGGTGGGTGTAACTTCCATCCATTGGCCCAAATCCCGTGAACCTTTTGGATATTAGACCAATACCAGATCTGAGAACTTTCATACCCTAGAAAATTTGCATGTATTCTCTTCGAAGGGTAGAACACTAACTGGGGGAAAATAGGTGAGGATCTGGGAGGACCTGTGCTCCCTGGCCATGTGTGGGCTTAATTACCACACATTATAGGTTGGATTACATGACTTGGACTTCATAGCCAAGTTTTTGAGCTATAAGCGTACAAGTGAAAGCCATTAAACTAAAAATAAAATCCAACAAGTTTTGTAATACACGATAAGAGTTTCTACACTTATACAACAAATATTGAAAACACATCAAACATTTTAGGACTCACTTTCAAAATTTAAAACGAGATAATCATTATTGTATACCTTTTTTGCTTAATAATAATACATCTAGATACTAGGTACACAATGGTGGATACATGGGGTGGTTGGAAAAGGTCCAAAGCCAATGCTAATGACCAACCCCTAACCAATTCATAATAGTACGTATCAATTCCTCAACCACATGAGTGAACCGAACATTGTTTGGCTAGCATTACAGGAGATAACTCGACATGAGGGGAGCCTGTAGAGCAAACCCCAAATAGAGGAGCTTTAGTATACTCCTCTAGGTACAGGATAGAACAAGAAGCCTTCCAAAATGAGGGTGTTCCACTTGAAAGCCATTACCGAGACCGTAATACACACGCATCCACAAGATCGGTCGAAGAGTTTGTTGTGCAGAGGACTAGGTTGGTGCCCCTACGTACTAAGTCCACTGGAGGATCTATGGCTCCAAATTATAAGTATAGAAGTACTAGAGATCTGCCCATTTAGGGGTAGGTATATAGGCTCGCTATCGAGCATAGGTCTAATCATACTCCCATGCATGGTCCACCATGCAAGATCACCATTGATATATCAAAGGTGGGAGATAATGGCACACCACCACATGAGCGATGGTGGTCTAGGAAGCTAGAGGGTCTAGGTAGTGTTTTATATCAGCTAGGCTACAAGCCTTCCACTCCACCCACTCGTGCCCTGAGTGAGCATAGCATGAGTGTCATTCACACTACTAGAGAACATGGAGGCTTCTAAGCACCCTCATGTCACACACCCACTATCTATGCATGGTGGTTCATAGTATAGGATATAGCAGGAGGCCAATGCCATATTCACAAATAGATTCAAAGGCACAACACATTAGTCCGATGGGTATAGAACCCACAAGGTCGCTCATACATAGTAGGGATACCAGAGGTCTCCCACAGCCGATCAAATCGATATATCACATCGACTGGTATTGGAGCAGAAATGCCAACTCCTCCAAGATCAATTGGAGAACGCTCACCTAGAGAGGCAGTGCATTGAAGATAAAAATATTCAAGCATAGAGGATCATTAGATAGAGGCTATATGAGCAGTACATGCACGAAGAGCGTATCCTTGCCTAGAAGGAACACGTAGAGTAGTAGGATAGGTTAGCTAGGGATGGACTATATCCTCATGATGATCATAGATAGCGTGTATATAGAAATTCTTTATCACAAGTCGATATGCATCAAGAGCATAAAGATTCTTGTACTCATGCTAGTGCTAAACAAAGGGAGCAACCACCATCACTCGATAATCAGAGGTAGAGGCAACATGAAGAAGCATCGGGAGATGGATACAAGCAAGAATATCCTAAGAGCTCCCAAGCTGAGGAGCAAGAAGAGTAACATCCTCCATATTGTATAAGGAATAAAGTACCTCCTAAGCCACCTCCATGTCAACTTAGGAAGGAGGACTTTTTTTCTTCAGATGCCTATAATGCCTTAGCAGAGAAAATCAAAGCCATCGAGAGACAAGGCACGACTATTCAAAAGTTGACATTAAGGAAAATCCATAACGAGCCTTTGGATCCTTCGGTGCCTACTCTGTCTTACCCTAAGCATTTTGATATACCCATTTTGGACAAGTTTAAGGGTGATGAATACGCACAGGAACATGTCATGAGCTTCTTGGATGCTTGTTTTCAGATAGCAAGCAATGATGCATTATTGTTGCATACCTTCATCACGAAACTTTTAGGTCCAGCCTGAGAGTGGCTCAATCAGATAAATAAATATAGCATAACTAGTTTTGAGAAATTAGTTGATGCCTTTATTGAATGCTATTCCTTTGGCATCAAGAAATAGGCCAATCTTTCTGATCTAGCTACGCTAGCTCAGTGCAATGACGAGCCAATAGAGCAATACATGAAGAACATGAACTTATACTGAGAGGGGGGGTGAACAGTATAAGACTAAACCATTTAATAATTTTAATTTTAGATAGCAGTGGCATCAACATAACATTAAACAAGACAGAAAGCATTACACATAAAAGACCCATTTTAACGTGGTTCACCCAAGGTGGGTTACTCCACGGATAAAACTTTCCTCTAAAAATTATATCAAAACCTCTAGGGAATCCTTCCCGATTACAAAGTTTATGAGCCTCAGCTCAAAGGAGACACCTTCCCCTAATTCTGCTTTGCTAGTGATCCTCTAGAAGACCTCTACCTCCTCTGCCCTTAGCAAGTGGAATTCTGTCCACAGAAGACACTTGTCTTCCCTGCTCTGGTCGGAGATCTCTGTCCTCAACTCTGTTACTGCAAAGCTGGTCCTCTTTTCTGTACCAAACACAGTCCTTCGGTCTAGCACAATTGTCCTCTTCCTCTGTTCCTTTCTGCACTTGGTTGAAAACAACTTTTCACTGCCTGCGTAGCTACAGCAGCACAGTCTTCTCAAATTACAGCAGCACTTGATCACCGTTTGTCCTTCACAACTGTTCGCAATTACAGCAGCATCTACTTCATGCACTTTGCTTTCTTTTACACAGACTGCGTGAACACAGTCGCAATCACAACTGTCCTTAGATCAAATTCCACCCTTTTCATGATCTTCGCAAACACTGTAGCATTCGAACGCACAGCAACTTATGCGCCTATGTACAACCACAACATCATACTTTTTGCACAGTCTTCTTATGAACAACAACATAGTCTTTGATACTTAGAAGATTCAACGAAATCCACTCTAATGTTGTAGTCGAACTTCGCTCTCTACTTTTTCGATGATCGAACCTCACTAGTCGCACTAACTTTGCGAACGCCTCACTACGAATGCACACTTCGATCGATGCCCAAAATTGCTCAAACAGTCTTCCTTTAATACTCACAATCTTAAGATGAAATCTTGTTCTTTAGTCGGCTGTTCAATCTCCAAACACGTCGGTTGTAAAACCTTACACTTCGTCGACAGAGGTTAACTTCGTCGGCTTTAACCGCCTCTACTGTTCTGTAGCTGTTCTCGCATGAAACTCAAACATGTCACGATATCGCTATGCCTTTGACTGTCATACACCTTCTTTGGTTTGTTGTCGCGAAATCGTGACACTACAGCCTTTGCTGACGTCATCGTAAATCTTGTCGTGAAATCGTGACGCTCTAGACTTCAAAGCCTTCTTCTCCGTTGTTGTCATGAAATCGTGACACCTTTGCCTCTTGCTGACGTCATCATGATTCTTGTCATGAAATCGTGACGCTCTGGACTTCAAAGCCTTCTTCTCCGCTACTGTCACGAAATCGTGACACCTTTGCCTCTTGCTGACGTCATCATGATTCTTGTCACGAAATCGTGACGCTCTGGACTTCAAAGTCTTCTTCTCCGCTACTGTCATGAAATCGTGACACCTTTGCCTTTTGCTGACGTCATCAGCAACTCTGTCATGAAATCGTGACACCTCTTGCTTCTTCATCCTTTTCTTGGTTTGCACTAGCGAAAATGAAACATGTCGCGAAATCGCGACGCTTTTGCTGCCTTAAGCTCTTTCTTGCCAACTGCTCGTGAAACTGGAACATGTCACGAAATCACGACGCTTTTGCCAACTGCAAGCTGCCAACTCAACTTGTCATGAAATCGTGACACTTTTGCATCCGTACAACTTCTTCGAAACTTGTCGCGAAATCGTGACACTTTCTGCATCCGTACAACTTCTTCAAAACTTGTCGCGAAATCGTGACAATTTTGCCCGTTCTGCCTCTGCCTTCCTGCATGTCACGAAATCGTGACACTTTTTCCCGCTTTGCCTCTGCCTTCCTGCATGTCACGAAATCGTGACAGTTTTGGCCAAACTTTCTCTCTCCTCAAACATGTCGCGAAATCGCGACAGTTTTTCCAATAGCCTGCAAACTTTTTCTAACTTATCTTTTTCTGGATTTTTGGCAACTGGGCTACTCTGATTTTCTTGGAGACTTATCGACCAGCTTGAAACCTTCATCAAAACACATCCTTAGACATAAAAACAAATTGCTCCAAGAACTCCTTGACATCAAAAACAACAACTACCAATAGCTCCTTGACATCAATGACAACAATTAAACTTAGGCAAAGGCAATGTACTCAAGATACCCAAAATTGCCAACAATCTCCCCCTTTGTCATTGATGGCAACCCTTAATTAAAAACACAGCTTTCAAGAGCCAAAACTGAAATCAATCTCTTCAAGTTTTGCTCCCCCTGACTTGAAGCTTTCCTCTTCACTTGAAAACACTCCCCCTTACTTAAATCTCTCCCCCTTTGTCATCAATGGCAAAGGGTCACCTTTGGGGCTTGGGACTAAGAATGAGCCTCTTAGCTTAGTCCCTCCCCCACCTCCTGATGAGGTGACTAACCTCGAGGTAAAAGTACAACTCCCAATTTCTCCCTTAGATACTCAAACGTATCTCTTGGAAGGGGTTTGGTGAAGATATCTGCAATTTGCTCTTTAGTAGGTACATATTCTAGCTTGACCTGCTTCTCTTGCACTTTTTCCCTTAAAAAATGATATTTGATAGAAATGTGCTTCGTCCTTGAGTGCATTACCGGATTTTTAGAAATACTTATGGCACTTGAATTATCACAAAGAATAGGGATAGGTTGTTCATGCTTGACTTTGAAATCCTCCAGAGTTGTTTTCATCCATAAAACCTGAGTGCACCCAGCCACCGTTGCTATGTATTCTGCTTCTGTTGTAGATAAGGAAACAGAAGGTTGTTTCTTACTCAGCCAAGAAACCAGACTCTTTCCTAGAAAGAATGCTCCACCACTAGTGCTTTTTCTATCATCAATACTGCCTGCCCAATCTGCATCTGTATAGGTTGTGAGGGTGAAATCATCGCCTTTGGGATACCAAAGCCCAAAATCCATAGTGCCCTTCAAATATCTGAATATCCTCTTGACTGCTATAACATGAGATTCTTTTGGAGCTACCTGAAATCTTGCTACTAATCCAACGGCCTGCATGATATCCGGTCTGGTAGTTGTACTATATAGTAAACTGCCAATCATAGATCTGTACAATTTCTGATCTCATTGTTGGAGATTTATCATCCTTACTCAGATTGCACCCTGTAATCATTGGAGTACATACAGAGTTTACTGTCCATCATCCCAAATTTTTTTAACATCTCTTTGATATACTTTTCCTGAGAGAGAAATATACCATTTTTTGATTGCGCAATCTGTAGTCCTAAAAAGAATGACAGCTCTCCAATCATAGACATCTCGAATTCCTTTTGCATGGTGTTAGCAAAAACTTTGCACATCTGAGTATTATTTCCTTCGAAAATAATGTCATCGACATAAACAACTACGATAATCATATCATCACCTTTATTCTTAATGTACAAGTTGCAATCTGCCACGCCTTTCCTGAATCCTTGTTCATAAAGATACCCGTCAAGTCTTGAGTACCAAGCCCTGGGTGCTTGCTTTAACCCGTACAATGCCTTTTTCAATTTACACACATAGTCTGGCTGTTCTGAAAGAGACGCACCTTTTGGCTGTTCTATATAGACTTCTTCATCCAACACCCCATTTAGAAATGCAGACTTTACATCCATTTGAAACACTTTGAAAGATTTGAAACTAGACAGGGCCAAAAACATTTTGATTGCTTCAAGACGTGCAACAAGCGCAAACGTCTCTTCGAAATCAACACCTTCGACTTGAGCATATCCTTTACAGACTAACCTGGCTTTGTTCCTGACAATCTTTCCATCCTCATTAAGTTTATTTCTGAAAACCCATTTTGTGCCAATGACATTTTTGTTCTTAGGTCTTGGAACCAAATCCCAGGTTTCACTTTTTTCTATTTGATTTAGCTCTTCATCCATTGCTTTTACCCAAAAATCATCTGTACATGCTTCACTAAAATTTTTTGGCTCAATCTGAGATAACAATGAAACATTAGCAGATTCATGTGAAGGAATGACTCTTCTTCTTGTTTTCCTGCTATTTGGATCACCAATGATCAAGTCTTTGGGATGATGTTTCTGAACATACCGTGAAGGAGTTTTGGGAAGTAGATGTTGTCTTTCCTCTTCTTCATCTGACACTTCTCTGAATTCTTCTTGACAGATTTCATCACTGAGTTCCTTGACTGGTTCTCTTATCCCTGTCTTTTCATCTATTGTTACATTTATGCTTTCTACAATGGTATGAGTTCTTTTGTTGAAGCATCCGTAGGCCTTACTTTTGCTAGAATATCCAAGAAAAATTCCCTCATCACATCTAGGATCAAACTTACCCAGATTTTGATCTTCCCTTCGATGAAGCACTTACTCCCGAACACTTTGAAGTGTTTAACTGTAGTTGGTCTTCCTTTCCACAGCTCATAGGGAGTTTTATGATGATTGACTCTGAGTTGAGCCCTGGTAATGATGTGAACTGTTGTATTTACTGCTTCTCTCCAAAAACCATCTGAAATATTTGACTCATTTAACATTGCTCTAGCCATATTTTCAACAGTTCTATTTTTTCTTTCAACTACTCCATTTTGTTGAGGAGTTCTTGCTGCTGAATATTCTCTTTTAATTTCGTGTTGTTCACAATATTCCACAAACTCATTTGAAGTGAACTCTCCTCCTCTATCTGATCTTAAGCATTTGATTCTTTTGTCAGTCTCATTTTCAATCATTTCTTTAAAAACTTTAAATTTTTCAAAAGCTTCAGATTTTTCTTTGAGAAAAGTAACCCAAGTCATTCTTGAGTAATCATCTATAAACAACATGAAATAGTTATCTCCCTGAATGCTCTGAGTTCTGGTGGGGCCACACAAATCAGTATGAATAAGATCCAAGGGTTTGGAAGATGTATACCCTTTCGATTTGAAACTGGTTCTGGTCCTGTTTACCATGTTGACAAGGACCGCAAATGATGTTTTGGGGCCTTTTTATTCTGGGCAAGTCTCTAACCGCTTCCTTGTTACTAATACTGACCAGATTATCAAAACTCAAATGTCCCAATCTTTTATGCCACAACCAACTCTCATCTTCTTGAGTTAGAAAGCATTTTTCTCTTTTTATCTCACTCAACATGTAAAGATTGTTTGGAGTCCTTGTAGCCCTAGCAATAAGTTTTCCATTTAATTCTTTACTTATCTCACATCTATCTGAAAAGAAAGATACTATGTGCCCTTGATCACAAAGTTGACTCACACTAAGCAAATTATGTCTTAGCCCTTCTACATAAAGCACGTTTTCTGTTTTGGATTTCCCATCCAAACTAAGAGACCCTTTACCACAGATCTTTGCGGACCTGTTATCTCCAAAACTGACTGTTCCTCTGTTTGCTTCTTTTAAAGACAAAATTTTTTCTTTTTCTCCAGTCATATGTTTTGAACAGCCACTATCAAGATACCATTTTTCTACTTTGTCTTGAGCATGAAAAGCAGTTTGAACTATCATTGACTTAGATTTTATCTCATTCCTCCTTTTTGAGAACTCAAAACTAAATTTATCCAAACTGCACATCCTTGCTATATGCCCAAAATTCTTGCACTTGTAACACATGATATTTTTATTCATAAGAGGTGCAAATGAGTTAACATTTTCCTTACTACGACTCTTCAGAGATTTATTGCAATGCATAGCTATGTGACCAAATTTTTTACAGGAAAAACAATATCCATGGAAGGTATTATGTAACCTATTTTGATGCCCTGGAAGTTTGTTCTTCTTGCGATCAACTGGAATCCATTGCTCTTCAGAATGAAGATTGTCTTTGCTTGAAGACCCTGTTTCATGTAAGGTGATGCCATCCTTCTTTTCATACGGAAAATTCTGTCTGAGAGATGACTGTTCTAACTTCACTCTAAGAGACATAATCTCTCCTTCTAGTTTCTCACAATCAGCCACCTTTCCTTTTAGAACCTCTGTTAGAACTTGTTCAATCCTCTTCCCTTCTTCAGCTAGAATTTTGAAATCTATAACACATTGAGCCAATTCTGATCTTGCTATCTCTTTTTCTTGGTAATGTTGCTTAAGGACAGAATTCTCTTCCCTGAGTTTCTCAAGCTTTCATAAGGCCAAGAAGAATTCATTCTTGAGATCGAATTCAACCTTTTCTGAATTTATATGTTCCTCCGTTAGATCCTTCTCCAAGCTGTTAGGCTTTTTCTGGAGAGACCTGCTCTGATACCAATTGAAGAACATGAACTTATACTGAGAGGGGGGGTGAACAGTATAAGACTAAACCATTTAATAATTTTAATTTTAGATAGCAGTGGCATCAACATAACATTAAACAAGACAGAAAGCATTACACATAAAAGACCCATTTTAACGTGGTTCACCCAAGGTGGGTTACTCCACGGATAAAACTTTCCTCTAAAAATTATATCAAAACCTCTGGGAATCCTTCCCGATTACAAATTTTATGAGCCTCAGCTCAAAGGAGACACCTTCCCCTAATTTTGCTTTGCTAGTGATCCTCTAGAAGACCTCTACCTCCTCTGCCCTTAGCAAGTGGAATTCTGTCCATAGAAGACACCTGTCTTCCCTGCTCTGGTTGGAGATCTCTGTCCTCAACTCTGTTACTGCAAAGCTGGTCCTCTTTTCTGTACCAAACACAGTCCTTCGGTCTAGCACAATTGTCCTCTTCCTCTGTTCCTTTCTGCACTTGGTTGAAAACAACTTTTCATTGCCTGCGCAGCTACAACAGCACAGTCTTCTCAAATTACAGCAGCACTTGATCACCGTTTGTCCTTCACAACTGTTCGCAATTACAGCAGCATCTACTTCGTGCACTTTGCTTTCTTTTACACAGACTGCGTGAACACAGTCGCAATCACAGCTGTCCTTAGATCAAATTCCACCCTTTTCATGATCTTCGCAAACACTGCAGCATTCGAACGCACAACAACTTATGCACCTATGTACAACCACAACATCATACTTTTCGCATAGTCTTCTTATGAACAGCAGCACAGTCTTTGATACTTAGAAGATTCAACGAAATCCACTCTAATGTTGTAGTCGAACTTCGCTCTCTGCTTTTTCGATGATCGAACCTCACTAGTCGCACTAACTTTGCGAACGCCTCACTACGAATGCACACTTCGATCGATGCCCAAAATTGCTCAAACAGTCTTCCTTTAATACTCACAATCTTAAGATGAAATCTTGTTCTTTAGTCGGCTGTTCAATCTCCAAACACGTCGGCTGTAAAACCTTACACTTCGTCGACAAAGGTTAACTTCGTCGGCTTTAACCGCCTCTGCTGTTCTGTAGCTATTCTCGCATGAAACTCAAACATGTCATGATATCGCTACGCCTTTGACTGTCATACACCTTCTTTGGTTTGTTGTCACGAAATCGTGACACTACAGCCTTTGCTGACGTCATCGTAAATCTTGTCACGAAATCGTGATGCTCTAGACTTCAAAGCCTTCTTCTCTGTTGTTGTCATGAAATCGTGACACCTTTGCCTCTTGCTGACGTCATCATGATTCTTGTCATGAAATCATGACGCTCTGGACTTCAAAGCCTTCTTCTCCGCTACTGTCGTGAAATCGTGACACCTTTGCCTCTTGCTGACGTCATCATGATTCTTGTCGCGAAATCATGACGCTCTGGACTTCAAAGTCTTCTTCTCCGCTACTGTCGTGAAATCGTGACACCTTTGCCTTTTGCTGACGTCATCAGCAACTCTATCACGAAATCGTGACACCTCTTGCTTCTTCATCCTTTTCTTGGTTTGCACTAGCGAAAATGAAACATGTCACAAAATCGCGACGCTTTTGCTGCCTTAAGCTCTTTCTTGCCAACTGCTCGTGAAACTGGAACATGTCACGAAATCGTGACGCTTTTGCCAACTGCAAGCTGCCAACTCAACCTGTCGTGAAATCGTGACACTTTCTGCATCCGTACAACTTCTTCGAAACTTGTCGCGAAATCGTGACACTTTCTGCATCCGTACAACTTCTTCAAAACTTGTCGCGAAATCGCGATAGTTTTGCCCGTTCTGCCTCTGCCTTCCTGCATGTCGTGAAATCGTGACACTTTTTCCCGCTTTGCCTCTGCCTTCCTGCATGTCACGAAATCGTGACAGTTTTGGCCAAACTTTCTCTCTCCTCAAACATGTCACGAAATCGTGACAGTTTTTCCAGCAGCCTGCAAACTTTTTCTAACTTATCTTTTTCTGGATTTTTGGCAATCGGGCTACTCTGATTTTCTTGGAGACTTATCGACCAGCTGAAACCTTCATCAAAACACATCCTTAGACATAAAAACAAATTGCTCCAAGAACTCCTTGACATCAAAAACAACAACTACCAATAGCTCCTTGACATCAATGACAACAATTAAACTTAGGCAAAGGCAATGTACTCAAGATACCCAAAATTGCCAACAATACAGAAATATATGGAGGAGACTAATGGCAAAGTTGTCATTCCCTATTCCTACCATAGAGTTAACTCAAATGTTTATGAATATTTGTGCCAAGCACATCTCACTACTATTACAGTTGTAGTAGTATCCTACATTCGAAGAGGCTTTGGTGCAAGCCAAGGTGATTGAGGACATCAAGTTGCAGGAAGGCAACTTGAAGCTCAAAAATAGAAGAGAGGGATAAAATAAGAGTGCCACAAAACAATAGGGCAAGCAGGCCCATGTGAATCAAGTGGTACTAAATCTCCAATGGGAGGACAAGGGGCAATAGAAATAGAATTATTAGGCCCAACCTCCCCTTGTGCAATATGACAAGCGCAACAACAATTATAAGGGCAAGAACAAAGATCAATGCTTGCCTCACCAGTTCACACCATTGATGGAATCGTTGACATTAATTTTCCATTTTTTATGAGAGCCTAAGGAAATTAGATTGCCTGAAGTCAAGATGATTGATCCCAATCAGCCCAAAACAAAGGGGTACCAAGAGGATATTTTTTGCATTTTTCATCAAACGAAAGGCCATGACATCAAAGTGTGCTAGTATTTCAAACACATGGTGCAAAATATGATTCACAAAGGTGAGCTTGTAGTGCCACACAACCTGTAGGTGCCCAATAATAAGAATATGGAGATTTACAAAAACTCCTTGCCAAATCATGAGGTGCCTCGGAACAACGTTGATCAAGTCAACCAGTGGGAGTCAAACCACCTACCCAGGGGTTCGTAGGCATGGTGAACGTTGTCAGTTGAAATGGGAGATATGAAAAATAGAATCAACCTTGTGCTTCCATTCAAATACAAGCCACACCGAATCAGTGGCCAGTGTAAAATATTCCAGGTCCACCAACAAGATCGGTGGTGACCATAAGGAGCAGGTTGGTCCAAAACCTGTAGACAACTCCTATGAAGTTGTCAATATATGAATTAATACAATAGTCCCCAAGGCACAGGGAGACTCTTATGGACATTATGAGTTCCATTGAAGTACAATACTAGGATGCGTAGGCATTTACTAATTTCATGGGACATGTACAGTAGTATCAGGAACCGATGATCCAATTTTACAATCATGAGATAAGGACAGTTTCTACAACTACGATCGACCCGATGTTGCACATAATCGCATGTGTTAATAACATGCCATTTAAAAGGGTCTTAATCGATACTAACAACTAAATTGTGCCAAATCACACATTGTCATTTGAAGCTACCTAAATCACACATTTGAAGCTACCTAAATCATACATTGTGCCAACTACATTTACATTGAGAGCATTTAACGATGCACTATTTTTTAATATCAGCACAATTATCCTACCCATACAGGTAGGTCTAACCATCTCAGTAATGTGTCATGTGATAAAAGGGGCAATGCAGTACAACATTTTACTCGGTAGGCCTTGGATTCATGAAATGCGTTGCGTTCCCTTGATATTGCATTAGTGCATGAAATATATTCACGAGGGACTGGTTCACATAGTGGCATTGAACAAAGAGCTATTTAAGTTTGTGAACATAAAAAATTTTCTTGGGGGTTTCATACTCCCATAAACACACCTGGATGTTTGGCCATCATCGCCAATAAAGAAACCAAGAGGTAAACCAGCAGTAGGTGCTCAACCAATGCCATCTGTCACACAGATCGAAGCACACCACTACCACTTCCTTGAAACTACGTACATTAGTCATGAATCAGGATGATAGGAAGTTGAAGGTGAAAGTGGATGAGAAAGAGAAGGACCATGAGCCTAAGCCAATTACCGAGGAGGTTCCCATTCCTATGGAAGTCGAGGAACCCCAATACAAATTCGAGGAGGCACCTTAACCTACCTCGCCTGCATCTTTAGGAGGGTCATTCGCATCATGGGTGATGGTACATCATACTAACATAGGATTAGGCAAGTACCTTGTGCAGAATGTGACCTTTGGACTTATTCTAAATACTGTGCAAGATATGGGCCGACCATTCACTCATCGTTACCCGGTTGGATCAATGGTTCCATTGGGAGAGTCACCTAACCAGACTAATTTCATCTATGTGGGGCTAGACCAGCTTCCAACACGAGAGCCCATGGATGAAGATGATGAGGAAATTTTTGCGGTAAACGTTCATTATCTATTCAATATATAGTATGCCATGTGTATTTTCAAGCTATATCATTGGTATGGATACGACCTTGGTCTCTTTTAACATGGATGGAGGACTCTTCTGGAAACTTGTTATCAGTTAGTCACTAATAGGTTCAGCTTAGGGTTACAGATACGAGGGTAGGACAATTTTCTCATAGAATCCCTAGATCATCTATACCTGAGTATGGTGGATCATGTGGATTTTAATCCATATCATACAGATACTTCCAAATTTTGGAGGAATCATCCTATGATATTTGTCGTCACCACTAAGCCACTCGAAGATCATCATGAAGGGCTCCTTGATCATACTGAGACAAAAATGAACTCTAGAGATCAACTAGGACACCAAACCCATGATGTAGTCGATGACATAGACATGCATGGGTGTAACCCCATTACTACAAGTGATATTGAGCTAGGATATATTTGTAACAAGGATTGAGCAGAGTCCACCTTCGACATGAGTGGACCAGGATATGATGTAGATGAAGAATCCTTAAACGATGATGAATCTGGGGATGAATTTGAAGGTGCCTATGAGAGGCCCTGGAATGCACATCATTTATTGCCTATTGAGTTGGTACAGGTTACCAAAGAGATCCTTTCCAACATTGATCATTCAGGGAAATAAATCAAGCTAGTTTTCTTAGTAGCATTGTACATGAGGTATAATTATCCAAGTTTTTTGGATAGCAACAACAACATACAAGAAGTAAGATTCATGGGGCCTCGTTTGGAGAAGTGCCCTATAGGAGTGGGGGCAAATGAAGGATTCTATTATGACAGTGATGAAGAATATGAGCTAGAGAGGGCCTACCTTGGTCCTCCTTATTTGCGTTACCATCATCAACCCATCGACATTGATGAGGTCTATCGGTAGCTACATGTTGGTACACATCTGAGAGCAAGACGGTTAAACCTGGATCAAATCCATTGGTTGATTAATCCCCTTATACTGACCTAAATGTAGCTCCATGAGCCAAATGATCCTATTTTACATGCAGTGCATAGGGAGGATCCAGTTGTTCACAGTCCTCACAGGGAAGACCATTTTGTACCTATGCTATTAGAGCCAGATCGTGGGATGAGGACTACGTAGGTTTTTTAGAGGTTAGTCTGTGTGGTCCTAGAGATAAATTCCATTCCATAAACATGGTCTCCATTGATTTGACCACTCCACTCCACAATCCATCAGATCCATATAAATCGTTGTATCTTAACAAAGATGTTATCGACTGGGATCGTGTTGATTCACCCGTTGAGCCTGAGGATTTCTTCCCCAATGAATAAATGTTGTAACCTTTCCATTTTGCACCAGGATATGCATATGATTTTTATCATGTCAAAAATACTTCCAACATAGAACCAATCAACCTAGCTGATGACATCCATCTGATTCCTATGCCTCACCAGCTTGAGGAGGGATCGCATATGTCGGTATAGGAAACCTTTGAGGTGGATATCAGTAATGATCCTACTAGTACAAATAAGGTTAAATTTAGAGAGAGTCTCACTCTAGATGAGCGGGCAACCCTCATCCCTATTCTAAAAGAGAGACCAAATTTGTTTGTTTGGATGTACAAGGATATGCCAGGTCTAGACCCAAAATTGGTTACGCATAACCTTTCGCTAGATCTGACGAAGAAGTCAGTCAAGCAAAATCTTAGAAAAATACACCCAATAGTGGCCTTGATGGTGAAATATGAGCTACAAAAGTTTTTGGATGTGGAATTTGTGATCTCCATTGGTTATCCACAATGGGTGTCCAATATGGTACCCATGGGAAAACCTGATGGAAGAATCCATATTTGCATGGATTTCAAAGACATAAATGAGGCAACATCCAAATATTCATTGTCATTGCCCAATATTGATGCTCTCGTAGATGCAACTACAGGTCACGAAATGCTCTCCTTAATGGACGGTTTTTTTGGTTATAACCAAGTTCGGATTAAACCCGAAGACTAGCATAAAACCACATTTATAATGCCATGGGGAACATTTTGCTACAAAGTTATGTCATTCAGCCTCAAAAATGCTGGTGCCACATATCAGCGGGCCATGACATACATTTTTCATGACTATATGCACAAAATTCTTGAATATTATATCGATGACTTGTTAGCCAAGTCATTATTGTGAGAAGATCAGGCATAGGTCTTAAGGAAATTCTCTGATCGCTTTATAGAGTACAATGTCAGGCTAAATCCTAATAAGTGTGTATTTGGCATAACTTCTGGAAAATTACTAAGGTTCATTATCTCTAAGATAGGCATCGAAGTAGAACCAATGAAGGTCAATGCCATTTTGTAAATGCATCCTCCCACCAATATTAAGGAATTAAGGAGCCTTCAGGGTAAGGTAGCCTTGATAAAGTGATTTATTTCTCAACTATTGGATAAATGTCGACCCATGAATCGACTACTACATAAGGGGGTCCCATTAAACTCGGATGATGACTGCAAGGTAGCCTTCACTGAAATAAAGCAATACCTAGCGATGTCGCCAGTGATAGCTCCACCAAGGCCAGAGGTGATTTTTCTACTATATATATCGGCAACTAACTTTACACTGGGAACCATGTTAGCCCAAAATAACGTGCAAGAAAAATAACAGACCATATATTATATTAGTTGAACCTTGCTGAGCTATGAGCTCAGGTATGCATGTGGAAAAATTATGTGTAGCAGTAGTGTTCGCTATAAATAAATTGTAACATTATATGTTAAGTCATATGACGTATGTTATATCCAAATAGAATCCTTTGCAGTACATGATGAGAAAAACGTATCACAATACGCATACTACAAAGTGGATCATGTTATTTATGGATTTTGATCTAGAATTCATAAGCTATAAGTCCAGTAAGGTACAGGTAATAGTAGATCAATTAGCTAAGGCACCACTGTCAAACATTAGGCCTCTAACAATCAATATTTGAGATGATGCAGTATTTGTCATATATGAAGCTCCCAAACTCAAAGAACCAAAGAACAATGTTGATATGACTCTATTCTTCTATGGATCAAAGTGCAAACAAGGATTTGGTATCAGGATAGTGTTCTTCATGTCGTAAGGAGCTCCAATTCCCTTGTCGTTCAAGTTGGATTTTCCATGCACCAATAACAACACTGAGTACGAAGCCCTACTAATGGGCCTCCACTCAATCGTCGCCATGAATATTAAAATATTGAACATCTTTGGTGACTCCTTGCTCATAGTAAATCAAGTCAAGGGGCTTTTTCAGTCTCTATATCCCATACTAAAATCCTATAAAGATCTAGTTGACACATATTTGACCAAATTTGAATGGTATGACATTGAGGTAATCCCTCTATCATCAAATAGGTTTGCAGACATTGTGGCATCTTTGGGATATTTAATCTCTCAAAATCCATCTATTGATTTCACCACCATCCATGTCAAGATGCTCTCACATCCAGAAGCAGAATGTGCATCCTATGACAACAGAGAATCGGTCAACATGATCAGTGTAGAACCAAGAGCTGAATGGTTCTGCAAAGCTGAAGACTTGCTTAATAAGGCACCCTAGGGGTCATTAATATCTTAGAGTCCCATGGGGAGTGGTACTACCATTCACCACAAGGTTGTTTCTGAGTCTACATTTGTACAGGTAAATACGTAGGGGGAGCAAGTCGTCTTAGTAGTCGAAGCTAAGATTTATCAAAATTGGATGTTACAAATTAAAGACTTCTTAAAGCTTAGTATAATCCTAGAGGGATTACCGCATGCCACACATTTAAATAGAAAGAAAAAAAATATGTCTTAATAGGAGACATATTGTACCGACGATGCTATGATGGAGTTCTCCTTCGTTGCTTAGAGCCCTAAGAGGCATCATCTACAATTTTGTAGGCCCATGACGATACGTGCAGTGGCCATTTTAGTAGCATGGCCATCATAAAATGCATCCTTCGAATGGGTTACTATTGGCCCATTATGGATAAGGAGTGCAATGCATATGTCAATAAATGCATTAAATGCCAGCATCATGTGCTAATCTTACACACTTGCCATTGTAGGCCTTACAGCCCATTCAAGCAGCTTTGCCATTTGCTTAGTGGGGACTAGATCTTATAGGCAATATCTCTCCTCCATTAGCTGGCATACATTCATAATCATGGCTACTAAGTATTTTACAAAGTGGGTGGAAGCAATACCCTTAACAATGACAAATGGAGCTCGTATAGCAGATTTTATACTGGAGCATATCATAAGTCATTTTGGGATTCCATCCAAAATAATATCAGATAATGGAACATCTTTCAAGAACAAAATTGTGATAGCTTTGACATATAAATATAGAATCAAAGACAATTTTGTGACTCCATACTATTTGCAAGCAAATGGGTAGGCTGAGGCTTCAAATAAGACAGTGGTGGCCATATTAAAAAAGACAGTACAAGAACACCACAAAGACTGGCATATCCAGCTACCCCTTGTGCTATGGGCTTATAGGACTAGTATTCGGATGCCCACTAGGGGCAAAATTGTTCTCACTAGTATATGGCATTGAGGCCATTATGCCCTTGGAATTAGAAATTCCAACATTGCGCGTTGCATTGAAAGAGGTCATCGATGATGATACTGCGCAACAAGCTCTACTGGATCAACTGATGCTATTTGATGAACATTGCATGAATGCCCTAGAGCATCTCCACATTTATCAAGAGTGGCTAAAACAAACTTACAATATCAAATTCCACAAGAGAGACTTTGAAGTTGGGGATCTTGTCTTGAAAGAGAACCAACAAAACTCTAATTTATTGCCAGATATGTGAGACAAATTCATGGCTAATTGGCTAGGACCCTACATCATATCTAAAAATATTGGTTAGGGTACCTATCACCTAACATTGCTAGGGGGTGTTGAAGAGCCCGAACCTCTCAACATCATCCATATTAAGGCATTTTATGCTTGAAAAGTATAGTTAAAAGGCTCCGAGAGTTGCTTGTAACTGCTCGGTCATCCTAAAAGGCTCCAAACACTCCCATAAGTAGTTTGGTCAATAAAAAATATCCAAAGGCATCTGTAAGCCCTTTTGTAAACCTAAAAGGCTCCGAGAGTTTGTTTAAAACCGCTCGGTCATCCCAAGAGGCTCCAAGGGTTCCTGAAATTGCTTGGTCATGTCAGTTAAAAACCTTCAAGGTTTTGGTCAAAATCACTCGGTCATCCCAAAAGGCTCCAAGGGTTCCTGAAACTGCTTGTTCATGTCAGTTAAAATCCTCGAGGATTTTCTTATAATCACTCGGTCATCCTAAAAAGCTCTAAAGGCATATGTAAGCTCTTTGGTCAAAATCAAAAGGCACCAAGAGTTTCTAAAAAAAAATTTGGTCAACCTAAAGGCTCCAAGGATTCTCAAAATTGCTTGGTCATCCCAAAACACCCCAAAGGTACCCATAATCCCTTTGGTCAATCCTAAAATATCCAAGGATTCTTAAAAATTGCTTATTCAATCTAAAGGCTCCAGAGGTATGTACTCACCTTTTTTTCAATTATGAGGCTCAAGACCGATAAAAATTATAAAATCAATAAAAAAAAATGGATAAAGTATAAAATCCAAATACATTTGCATTTATATTTTGCATGTTCATTTGCATTCACAAATGCATTCACTGCATCGCATTGCATATAGGCATTTGTCATCTGTTGCATTTCGTAGTAGGAGGGATTGTGTTTGTCAGTCTTACAAATGACACCACATTTGTGTTTCCATCATGCATCTCTACATTTATCATAATCCATCATTCATGTGAGTAATTATGTTTTTCAATGCAACCAATTATGTTTCTATGGAGAATATACTAGGGTTTTCCAGTCACTCAACCATACCTAGTGGTCTTATCAAGGGTTGGTAGAAATCTTACTTTGCTTTTGTAGCTAAGGGTTAGTTAGTATAGCCATTAGCATATCATAAGCATATCACTAATCAACAAATTAATAAATCCTAACAAGGACTAGGGGAAGATGAAAGCCGCGAAGCAGGACCGGGTATCCTGAAGTGAAAAGAGTTATTCTTTCTTATCCCTCTGTGCGAACGATATGGGAAATATTAGCAGTTGGCAAAATTACAGGTTATTTCCCTATTTAGAATCCTTTGCTTACGATAAAATGAGCAATATCCCATAGTGATATCCCACATCAATCCTCATAATTGATAACCTAGATCGATATCATAGATCGACTCCCTAGAGTGATATCCCACATTGATATCATAAGATCGATATTCTCAATTGATATTCCAGAAACAATTTTCCCAAGTAAATCCCCCCAAAGGAAATTTTTTGAAGAAAATTATCAAATGTAAATGCCAAAAAGTGAAGATCGAGTGAAGATCAGAAAATAAGCTTAAATCAAAGTTCAAAGTGAATATCAAATGAAGATCATAAATCAAAATTTTGAGCGAAGATCAAATGAAGATCCAAAATCCAGTTCGAAGAGAGATCAAATGAAGATCCAAATATAGTTCAAATGAATATGGAATCGACTCCCTTGCTTCACTACATATGAGCAAGTATCCTGAAAATTGAAGAGAAAGGAATGAGTCTGAATCCCTAGAATTGTCGACACTACTATACCTTACGCATGATGATATGTCTGATGTATTAGCACCTCGTTTATGAACAAGACCAATGTTTGAATGTGTAAGAGCTAGCTTCAGGTGTCCTGCATTGCTTAATGGCTTAGTCCAACTAAAATCTAAACTTGAAATTGGATAAGACATTTGTCAAACCCCTATCTCAGCAATGGGCTGAAAGAATCCCACCTGACATTGAGGAACGCTCGTGTCTTATCTTAAAATAATCATGTGAACACATAGAAATAATGAACAGTTAGGGCCTATCCTAGCAAAAGCATTTTATCTCAAAAGTCTAGTGTGGTTAGTATGCAACTTTTGATAAGTCTATTAGGGTGTTTGAGTCTCATGGAAAACTTCAAAAATTTCTCCCATAGCAACAAAATGTCAAATATCACAACCATGTAAATCATCAAATTGCAAAGTATCGAATCCATGATACATAATTATATACAGCACAATCAACATATAGGATAGATACTGGATGGATATTAGAAATAATATTTAGACGACCACTGACTATATCATGCATATCTTTCAAATTTTGCAAAAGAAAATCGAATGACACATTATATCATTCGCATCATAACATCGCATACCATTGAATTTCATATATGGGTGATTAATTAATTAAATTCTTATCTTAAGGATTTTCAATTACATTCATGATTTTTATACATTCTGTGGTGTCATCCATTAGATTGATAAACATATTTGCATTCATTCTTTATTTTTTAAATTATTAAAACATAGAGGTTCATTTACATTAGATTAGTATCGCGTAAATAAATAATTACACACATTAATGCATACAATAAAGCAATATCAAATATGTGTTAATAAAATAACATCATATCCATCATAAATAGCACATCTAAGCATCTAGATCACTACATATAATCATCATCATAAATAAAATAGCTATCTAGTGCATGTCATCCATATATCACATCATATAGAATCATCCATGTACATCACATAAACATAAAATAAAAAATAAATGAGTACACAATAATAAGCCATAAAATGATCATTCATATCATATATAAATATGTGTCTCTGAGTACATCGGGAGTACAAAAATACCCACAGGCTACAGCTTTGTAGGTCCTCGACCTTACACTCCAAAAATAGTACAATACATATATTAGAAATGTGTACTAAGGAGGGCCTATGCCCCCAACCTGTGAATCACTGCCTGTATCCATGTGGATCTTGTGAGAGTTGGCTTCATGTGTACTAGAAGATTAGTGAGTCCGCTTGGTCCTATGAGTTCGATGGCTGGAACTCATTGAGGACTACCCTATAGTCCTGGTCCTAGTCCTCTATGACCCTGTAGCCTGCCTATCCTATGTAACCTGTAAACCCCTCAGCTCAATGAAGCCCTCTAGTTGATAGGTGCGAGCTGCCCTCGCATCCAATTGGTCATTTCTCTCCTTTATGAGAGAAGTGAGCCACCTGATCTTTGTCATAGGATCCACACCTGTGACTAGTGGAGTGGCTGGAGGTCCCATGACAATCTGAGAGGATGTAGGGTCTCCCCTCTGTAGCCTAAGTAGGTCCCTCTCTATAAATACCTTTTCCTATTGTGCCACTGATAAATCATGGGTGCTAGTGAGCTCTTGTACTTGAGCCTCTACCATTGTAGCTCTTTCTATGAGATTGGTGATCTCCTCCTATGCCTTAGCTAGTTACCTATCTCGATCAACTAGCTTCACCTCTAGAGTGGCGATAGTAGTGTCTCACTCACATTGTTGAGTCTAATATCTACCAATATGACTCTACAAGTCAACAACCTAAGCTAAGAGCAGCCCCTCTGCATTGTCAGGATGAACCTCATCCTCCTCTGGAGCCTCATCATTTGGGTCATTCTTGGGAGCCTCCTCAAAAATGACCTCTATGCCCCATCTGCCCTCTATCCACTGGTGCACCCTATGCCCATTAGGATTCATCGTTGCCTCTACCTAATCATCAACTCTGTCTAGAGACCCTGACCCATGACACCATAGCATCGACCACCATCCATCGTATGTTGGAGTGGTAACAACCTGGTCAACTCCAGTCTCCTGGAAATCATCTGGCTCATCCCCTATAGCCAAAGGCTAGATCTATGGAAGATGTGTATCTAAAGCCAAGTTCTTGTAGATGAAGGGGATCTCTAGAATTTCTTGTACCAGGTTGAACTGCTATAAGACACAAGAATAAAACTGGTACTCTCTAATCTCAGCCTTTTGGCCAAGTAGCCATCTATCCTGGTGAGCTTGTCGAAGCCAATCACCAGCCTCAGTCCAGTTAGGGCACTCCAGGTAAGGCTACCACTCGATGTCATCTAGGAAAGTCCTATAAATTGTGTGATATAATGTTGAACAT
Source organism: Wollemia nobilis (assembly GCA_028583015.1). Taxonomy (NCBI): domain Eukaryota; kingdom Viridiplantae; phylum Streptophyta; class Pinopsida; order Araucariales; family Araucariaceae; genus Wollemia; species Wollemia nobilis. Next base: position 23,244,641 of record JAQPPZ010000521.1, read on the forward strand.
CACCAACATGGGTCCTGCTCTTGAACCCCTCCTATCGAGGCCAGTAGGCAGCATAGCACTGGTGAGTGTCATCTATCTCTATGATATGTAGTGGCAACTCCCTAGGATGATCTATCCTAATGTGTTGCCAATCCCAAATTATAAGAAGCAAGCTACAACTGATACCTTGGTGGCTCCAACCTATAATCTAATAGAGCTCTCTATACAACTGGTAGAGTAGAGTGCTCCCCTGGGCTAGTCATAGCGATCGAGTGATGGAGCTCTGAACAACCCTATATATTATGGCTAAGAGGTTCTAGGGAATCCTTGCGCCCGAGGAGTTTGGAAGGACAACTTGCACCACCAGGTGCATGAAGATGGCCTCGCATACAGAGAAGACATTCTTCCCCTACCAATAGCCAATGTGAATCCCTCCATGGTCAATGTATCACTAATCCTCCTCACTCTAGGCACTAAATATGGAATCAAAAATGGACTCCTTCACCCCAGAAGAAGAAGAGACGATGGCCTCACCATTAATGGGGATCCTAAAGATCCTATAAACGTCCTCTAGGGTCACTGTCATTTCACCTGTAGGAAAGTAAAATGTGTTGGTCCATGCATTCCAGTGCTAGTCCAATGCAGTCAAGTAGGCTTGATCTACCCTGATCGTGGGTAGATCCAATACATAGTCAAAGCTGATAGCTCTGAACCATTCCTACTCCCTATAAGTGAGCTCTCCATGGAGAGTCTTAAGGATGTTGGGCTCTCGAGCTCTAGAGGTTAATATCTAAAATAAACAACATGATATAAGGAAAATTTTAATTAAAAACAAGTAAAAACATTTAAAAATGACCTAAAAATCATTAAAAACAACTAAAAACTAATAAAATTGCAAAAAAATGTCATCATGCAGGCCTAAAAATAAAAAATGTCACTCAAATAGGTCAAAAATGCATTAAAAGACATTAATTGCCTATTAAAACATTAGAAAAATCAAAAATTTGATAAATTATTTCTAAAGTTTGTGAACCGTGGGTCAACCCTACGATCTGCATGCGGTCAAAAATTGACCATTGGGATTTTAAATTCTGACTACAGCTGGTAGCTACGGTCCCCAATTGATCAATTGGGAACTGCGGCTGGTACCTGCGGTCTTTGACTGAGATCCCGCTCGGTCTAATACCGCGGCCAAAAATGAAAAAAAAAGAGCAATCCTAAGCTACCCTAGCCTAAGGTGTGGTTCATTGCCAAAAATTTAGTGTGATTGATTTACCAATTACTTAATTTGGTTTTTTTTATTGGTAATGGATGCGAGGTCTTGGTTTTGAATTACCTTGCCCTCACCTCGTTTGCCATGGCTAGAAGAAGCTTGTCCGCGCTCTGCCATCATGTTGTGTGTAGGTGTGAGTGTGGATTTTGGTAGGATGTAGGTCAGTTTCTTAGCTATCACTGTCAGAGCTCTAATTGCAAGTCATTGTCAAGGAATAATGAGAGAAATTTGAAAATTGGGCTTTTTATAAGCTTTTCATATTTCGTGCGGACCACAGGCCCTAGCCGTGGTTCCTAAAATTGCAAATGGGAATCGCAGACCCTAGTCGTGGTTTGCAACTGGCAAGTAATTTAATAAAATCCCACCATGGGAAGGTTTAAAATGATAAACTAATGCCTCCCATTGAGTCATAATTCAATAAAAGTTATCAATTTAGAAATTTTGTGATAATAAAGCATCGGGATTCAATTAAAAATCAAATATCTGGTTGAGATTATAAAGTACATTCAATCGAGGTTGTTGCTATGATAATCATTTCATGGAGTGACGTACCTCCTAGCAAAATAAATAAACTCAATTCATAGTTAAAAACATTAAAAAAAAATCAAATAATTAAAAACACCAAATACGCCTCGTATGTAGTAATTTACCCTATACACTTGGCGGTTGCAGCAACTTGCGATTCATGCAATCTGACAAGATGAGTAAATTACCATAAGGAAATTTGGGGCCAAATTGTCATAATTGATCTGATATGCTTAGTTTCAATCTCTAAGAAGGTCTTCAAGCCTGGACTGCTCCACAAGAATGAGGTGTTTCATGTCATGTCTTCTATGATATCTTTCAGCAAATCATTGATAATTTGATTCAACACAAATCTGATTGGATTTGTATCATTTTGATTCCCTAAGATGACTATTGTAGCCTGAATACTCCACAGGATAGAAATGTGCAAATACTATTAATAGTTGGAATCAAAAGCTGAACTAGGCATAGCCAAGGCAATAATTTGCTCAAATCTAAATTTGTTCAGATCATTCATGGTGGTCAAGCGACATTGTCATTTTAATCATTGTCATTACCCTCATCGACTCGTCACTTGAGGGGGTAGTCATAATATCAAATCATAATCAAAATCAATAGAATATCCCTGAAATCGTAGATCCCTTGATCTTGTCAAAATTGTGTTCGTCCTTACGAATCATTGTCAACAACTATCATAAGCTTACCCCTTTGCTTGGGTAAAATAGCAAATATGATAATTTGTTTGTATCTCATCTCCTTTTGGTTATATAGGCCTAACTCCTATTGTAGCATCAAATGCTACCCGAATGACTAATGGTGAGTGCAAGCTTTTCAAGTTTAAGCCTCCAAAGAGTTGGAAGCAATGATTCCAGGATGCGCATCCTTTTGCAGGACCTAGGGCATCTAATGTTGATCTGACTAATGATCATCATAGAAATCTCGACATCATTTTAGGAGGTTTATTTTTGCTCAGCATTGTTCAATATCAAAATGCATCTCAAAAGGGGCATCTGTAGACACCTAAAATACATCATGTAGAGGTCGACTACTCATATGGATATGCTACAAAACAACATGGAGGATCTTGGATAGAATCTATGATAGAGTAGTGGTTCTAACCACTCAATTTGGGCTCCTTGGCCTAATCAGTCTAAATCGTAGCCCAGACCTATGGTTTATAGCTGAACCATGGCTGAGACCTACGATTTATAGTCTAGACCGCAGCTGTGACCTGTGGTCTTCATTAAAGTTCATTTGGCCTTCAATATTATACAAATCAGTTTGAACAACCATTTGATCTATAAGAAGGTGGTAAATGGACAAAATATTCCAAAGGCTTCCATTCCAACTATCCTTACCACCTCTTCTTGATCTTGGCTTCTCCAGGAAGCCACCCCCAATCCTAGGGCATCCTATAAATACCTCCTCCAAATGGGGAGAGAATATAGAGAGTTAATTGATATTTATCATGTCAAAAATACTTCCAACATAGAACCAATCAACCCAGCTGATGACATCCATTTGATTCCCATGCCTCACCAGCTTGAGGAGGGATCGCATATGTCAGTATAGGAAACCTTTGAGGTGGATATCAGTAATGATCCTACCAGTACAAATAAGGTTAAATTTGGAGAGATTCTCACTCTAGATGAGCGGGCCACCCTCATACCTATTCTGAAAGAGAGACCAAATTTGTTTGTTTGGATGTACAAGGATATGCCAGGTCTAGACCCAAAATTGGTTACGCATAACCTTTCGCTAGATATGATGAAGAAGTCGGTCAAGCAAAATCTTAGAAAAATACACCCAATAGTGGCCTTGATGGTGAAATATGAGCTACAAAAGTTGTTGGATGTGGAATTTGTGATCTCCATCGATTATCCAGAATGGGTGTCCAATATGGTACCCGTGGGAAAACCTGATGGAAGAATCCATATTTGCATGGATTTCAAAGATCTAAATGAGGCAACATCCAAAGATTCATTGTCATTGCCCAATATTGATGCTCTCGTAGATGCAACTACAGGTCATGAAATGCTCTCCTTAATGGACAGTTTTTTGGTTATAACCAAATTTGGATTAAACCCGAAGACTAGCATAAAACCGCATTTATAATGCCATGGGGAACATTTTGCTATAAATTTATGTCATTCAGCCTCAAAAATGTTGGTGCCACATATCAGCGGGCCATGACATACATTTTTCATGACTATATGCACAAAATTCTTGAATATTATATCAATGACTTGGTAGCCAAGTCATTACTGTGAGAAGATCATGCAGAGGTCTTAAGGAAATTCTCTGATCGCTTGATAGGGTACAATGTCAGGCTGAATCCTAATAAGTGCGTTTTTGGCATAACTTCTAGAAAATTACTAGGGTTCATTGTCTCTAAGATAAGCATCGAAGTAGACCCAGTGAAGGTCAATGCCATTTTGTAAATGCATCCTCCCACCAATATTAAGGAATTAAGGAGCCTTCAGGGTAAGGTAGCCTTGATAAAGTGATTTATTGCCCAACTATTGGATAAATGTTGACCCATGAATCGACTGCTACATAAGGGGGTCCCATTAAACTAGGATGAGGACTGCAAGGCAGCCTTCACTAAAATAAAGCAATACCTAGCGACGTCGCCAATGATAGCTCCACCAAGGCCAGAGGTGATTTTTCTAATATATATATCGGCAACTAAATTTGCACTAGGAACCATGTTAGCCCAAAATAATGTGCAAGGCAAATAAAAGACCATATATTATATTAGTTGAACCTTGGTGAGCTATGAGCTCGAGTATGCATATGTGGAAAAATTATGTGTAGCAGTAGTGCTCGCTATAAATAAATTGCAACATTATATGTTAAGTCATACGACGTATGTTATATCCAAATAGAATCCTTTGCAGTACATGATGAGCAAAATGTATCACAATACACATACTACAAAGTGGATCATGCTATTTATGGAGTTTGATCTAGAATTCATAAGCTATAAGTCCAATAAGGTACAGGTAATAGTAGATCAATTAGCTAAGGCACCACTGTCAAACAGTAGGCCTCTAACAATCAAGCTTCAGGATGATGCAGTCTTTTTCATATCTAAAGCTCCCAAACTCGAAGAACCAAATAATAATGTTTATATGACTCTATTCTTTGATGGTTCAAAGTGCAAACAAGGAGGTGGTATCAAGATAGTGTTCTTCATGCCATAAGGAGCTCCAATTCCCTAGTCGTTCAAGTTGGATTTTCCATGAACCAATAACAACACTGAGTACAAAGCCCTACTAATGGGCCTCCACTCAATCGTCGCCATGAATATTAAAATATTGAACATCGTTGGTGACTCCTTGCTCATAGTAAATCAAGTCAAGGGGATTTTTCAGTGTCTATGTCCCATACTAAAAGCCTATAAAGATCTAGTTGACACATATTTGGCCAAATTTGAATGGTATGACATTGAGGCAATACCTCGATTGTCAAATAGGTTTGCAGACATTGTGGCATATTTGGGATATTTAATCTCTCAAAATCCATCTACTGATTTCACTACCATCCATGTCAAGATGCTCTCACATCTAGAAGCAGAGTGTGTAGCCTATGACAACAGAGAATCAGTCAACATGATCAGTGTAGAACCAAGAGTTGAATGGTTTTGCAAAGCTGAAGACTTGCTTAAGAAGGCACCCTAGCGGTCATTAATCTCTTAGAGTCCCATGGGGAGTGGTACTACCATTCACCACAAGGTTGTTTCTGAGTCTACATTTGAAAATTTAAATATGAAGGGGGAGCAAGTCATCTTAGCAGTCGAAGCTGAGATTTATCAAAACTGGATATTACAAATTAAAGACTTCTTAAATCTTATTATAATCCTAGAGGGATTACCGCATGCCACATATTTAAATAGAAAGCAGAAAAATATGTCTTAATAGGAGACATCTTGTACCGACGAGGCTATGATGGAGTTCTCCTTTTTTTCTTAGAGCCCTAAGAGGCATCATCGGCAATTTTGTAGGCCCATGACGATACGTGCAATGGCCATTTCAGTAGCATGGCCATCATCAAATGCATCCTTCAAATGGGTTACTATTGGCCCATTATGGATAAAGAGTGCAATGCATATGTCAATAAATGTGTTAAATGCCAACATCATGCTAATCTTACACACTTGCCATCGTAGGCCTTACAACCCATTCAAGCGACTTGGCCATTTGCTTAGTGGGGACTAGATCTTATAGGCAATATCTCTCCTCCATCATCGGGTTGGCATACATTCATAATCATGGCTACTGAGTATTTTACAAAGTGGGTGGAAGCAATACCCTTAACAATGACAAATGGAGCTCGTATAGTAGATTTTATACTGGAGCATATCATAAGTCATTTTGGGATTCCATCCAAAATAATATCATATAATGGAACGTCTTTCAAGAACAAAAATGTGATAGCTTTGACATCTAAATATAGAATCAAATACAATTTTGTGACTCCATACTATTCGCAAGCAAATGGGTAGGCTAAGGCTTCAAATAAGATAGTGGTGGCCATATTAAAAAAGATAGTACAAGAACACTGCAAATACTGGCATATCCAGCTACCCCTTGTGCTATGGGCTTACAAGACTAGTATTCAGATTCCCACTGGGGCAAAATCGTTCTCACTAGTATATGGCATTGAGGCCATTATGCCCTTGGAATTAGAAATTCCAACATTACGCGTTGCATTGAAAGAGTTCATCAATGATGATACTGCGCAACAAGCTCGACTGGATCAATTGATGCTACTTGATGAACATTGCCTGAATGCCCTAGAGCATCTCCACATTTATCAAGAGCGGCTAAAACAAGCTTACAATATCAAATTCCACAAGAGAGACTTTGAAGTTGGGGATCTTGTCTTGAAAGAGAACCAACAAAACTCTAATTTACCACCATATATGTGAGACAAATTCACGGCTAATTGGATAGGACCCTACATCATATCTAAAAATATTGGTTAGGGTACCTATCACCTAACATCGCTAGGGGGTGTTGAAGAGCCTGAACCTCTCAACATCATCCATATTAAGGCATTTTATGCTTGAAGAGTATAGTTAAAAGGCTTCGAGAGTTGCTTGTAATTGCTCGGTCATCCTAAAAGGCTCCAAACACTCCCATAAGTAGTTTGGTCAATAAAAAATATCCAAAGGCATCTGTAAGCCCTTTTGTAAACCTAAAAGGCTCTGAGAGTGTTTAAAACTGCTCAGTCATCCCAAGAGGCTCCAAGGGTTCCTAAAACTACTTGGTCGTGTAGTTAAAAAGCTTCGAGGGTTTGGTCAAAATCACTCGGTCATCCCAAAAGGCTCCAAGGGTTCCTGAAACCGCTTGGTCATGTCAGTTAAAATCCTCGAGGATTTTCTTATAATCACTCGGTCATCCTAAAAAGCTCCAAAGGAATATGTAAGCTCTTTGGTCAAAATCAAAATGCACCAAGAGTTTCTAAAAAAAAAATTGTTCAACCTAAAGGCTCCAAGGATTCTCAAAATTGATTGGTCATCCCAAAACACCCCAAAGGTACCCATAATCCCTTTGGTCAATCCTAAAAGCTCCAAGGATTCTTAAAAATTGCTTATTCAATCTAAAGGCTCCAGAGGCATGTACTCACCTTTTTTTCAATTATGAGGCTCAAGACCGATAAAAATTATAAAAAAAAAATTAAAAAAAAATGGATAAAGTATAAAATCAAAAAACATTTGCATTTATATTTTGCATGTTCATTTGCATTCACACATGCATTCACTGCATCGCATTGCATATAGGAATTCGTCATCCGTAGCATTTCGTAGTAGGAGGGATTATGTTTGTCAGTCTTACAAATGACACCACATTTGTGTTTCCATCATGCATATCTACATTTATCATAATCCATCATTCATGTGAGTAATTATGTTTTTCAATGCAACCAATTATGTTTCTATGGAGAATATACTAGGGTTTTCTAGTCACTCAACCATACCTAGTGGTCTTATCAAGGGTTGGTAGAAAGCTTACTTTGATTTTGTAGCTAAGGGTCAGTTAGTATAGCCCTTAGCATATCATAAGCCTATCACTAATCAAAAAATTAAACAATCCTAACAAGGACTAGGGGAAGATGAAAGCCGCAAAGTAGGACCGGGTATCCTGAAGTGAAAAGAGTTATTATTTCTTATCCCTCTGTGTGAACGATATGGGAAATATTGGTAGTTGGCAAAATTACAGGTTAGTTCCCTATTCAGAATCCCTTTCTTATGATAAAATGAGCAATATCCCATAGTGATATCCCACATCAATCCTCATGATTGATACCCTATATCGATATCATAGATTGACTCCCTAGAGTGATATCCCACATTGATATCATAAGATCGATATTTTCAATTGATATTCCAAAAACAATTTTCCCAAGTAAATCCCCCCAAAGGAAATTTTTTGAAGAAAATTATCAAATGTAAATGCCAAAAAGTGAAGATCGAGTGAATATCAGAAAATAAGCTTAAATCCAAGTTCAAAGTGAAGATCAAATGAAGATCATAAATCAAAAGTTTGAGTGAAGATCAAATGAAGATCCAAAATCCAGTTCGAAGAGAGATCAAATGAAGATCCAAATATAGTTCAAATGAAGATGGAATCGACTCCCTTGCTTCACTACATATGAGCAAGTATCCTAAAAATTGAAGAAGAGAAAGGAATGATCCTGAATCCCTAGAATTGTCGACACTACTATACCTTACGCATGATGATATGTCTGATGTATTAGCACCTCGCTTATGAACAAGACCAATGTTTGAATGTGTAAGAGCTAGCTTCAGGTGTCTTGCATTGCTTAATGGCTTAGTCCAACTAAAATCTAAACTTAGAATTGGATAAGACATTTATCGAACCCCTATCTTAGCAATGGGCTGAAAGAATCCCACCTGACATCGGGGAATGCTCGTGTCTTATCTTAAAATAATCATGTGAACACACAGAAATAATGAACAGTTAGGGCCTATCCTAGCAAAATCCTTTTATCTCAAAAGTCTAGTGTGGTTAGTATGCAACTTTTGATAAGTCTATTAGGATGTTTGAGTCTCATGGAAAACCTCAAAAATTTCTCCCATAGCAACAAAATGTCAAATATCACAACCATGTAAATCATCAAATTGCAAAGTATCGAATCCCTAATACATCATTATATAAAGCACAATCAACATATAGGATATATACTGGATGGATATAAGAAATAATATTTAGACGACCACTGACTATATCGTGCATATCTTTCAAATTTTGCAAAATAAAATCGAATGACACATTATATCATTTGCATCATAACATCACATACCATTGAATTTCATATATGGGTTATTAATTAATTAAATTCTTATCTTAAGTATTTTCAATTACATTCATGATTTTTATACATTCTGTGGTGTCATCCATTAGATTGATAAACATATTTGCATTCATTCCTTATGTTTTAAATTATTAAAACATAGAGGTTCATTTACATTAGATTAGTATCGCGTAAATAAATAATTACACACATTAATGCATACAATAAAGCAATATCAAATATGTGTTAAGAAAATAACATCATATCCATCATAAATAGCACATATAAGCATCTAGATCACTACATATAATCATCATCATAAATAAAATAGCTATCTAGTGCATGTCATCCATATATCACATCATATAGAATCATCCATGTACATCACATAAACATAAAATAAAAAATAAATGAGTACACAATAATGAGCCATAAAATGATCAGTCATATCATATATAAATATGTGTCTCAGAGTACATCGGGAGTACAAAAATACCCGTAGGCTACAACTGTGTAGGTCCTCGACCTTACACTAAAAAATGGTACAATACATATATTAGAAATGTGTACTAAGGAGGGCCTATGCCCCCAACCTGTGAATCACTGCCTGTATCCATGTGGATCTTGTGAGAGTTGGCTTCATGTGTACTAGAAGATTAGTGAGTCTGCTTGGTCCTATGAGTCCGATGGCTGGAACTCACTGAGGACTACCCTGTAGTTCTAGTCCTGGTCCTCTATGACCCTACAGCCTGCCTATCCTATGTAACCTGTAAACCCCTCAGCTCGATGAAGCCCTCTAGTTGAGATATGTGAGCTGCCCTCACATCCAATTGGTCATTTATCTCCTCTATGAGAGAAGTGAGCCACCTGATCTCTGCCATAGGATCCACACCTGTGACTAGTGGAGTGGCTAGAGGTCCCATGACAATTTGAGAGGATGTAGGGTCTCCCCTCTGTAGCCTAAGTAGGTCCCTCTCTATAAATACCTTGTCCTACTGTGCCACTGCTAAATCATGGATGCTAGTGAGCTCTTATACTTGAGTCTCTACTTTTGTAGCTCACTCTGTGAGATTGGTGATCTCCTCCTACGCCTTAGCTAGTTGCCTATCTCGATCAACTAGCTTCACCTCTAGAGTGGCGATAGTAGTGTCTCACTCACATTGTTGAGTCTAATATCTACCAATATTACTCTACAAGTCAACAACCTGAGCTAAGATTAGCCCCTCTGCATTTTCAAGAGGAACCTCATCCTCCTATGGAGCCTCATCATTTGGGTCATTCTCGGGAGCCTCCTCAAAAATGGCCTTTGTGCCCCATTTGCCCTCTATCCACTGGTGCACCCTATGCCCATTAGGATTCATCATTGCCTCTACCTAATCATCAAATTTTCCTAGAGACACTAACCCATGACACCATAGCATCGACCACCATCCATCGTATGCTGGAGTGGTAACAACCTGGTCAACTCTAGTCTCCTAGAAATCATATGGCTCATCCCCTATAGCCAAAGGATAGATCCATGAAAGATGTGTCTCTAAAGCCAAGTTCCTATAGATGAAGGGAATATCTAGAATGTCCTGTACCAGGTTGAACTGCTACAGGACACAAGAATAAAATTGGTACTCTCTAATCTCAGCCTTTCGGCCAAGTAGCCATCTATCCTGGCGAGCATGTCCAAGCCACTCACCAGCCTCAGTCCAGTTAGGGCACTCCAGGTAAGGCTACCACTCGATGTCATCTAGGAAAGTCCTATAAATTGTGTGATATAATTTTGAACATCACCAACATGAGTCCTGCTCTTGAACCCCTCCTATCGAGGCCAGTAGGTAGCATAGCACTGGTGAGTGTCATCTATCTCTATGATATGTAGTGGCAACTCCCTAGGATGCTCTATCCTAATGTGTTGCCAATCCCAAATTGTAAGAAGCAAGATACAACTGATACCCTGGTGGCTCCAGTCTATAATCTGATAGAGCTCTCTATACAACTGGCAGAGTAGAGTGCTCCCCCAGGCTAGTCATAGCGGTCGAGTGATGGAGCTCTGAACAACTCTATAGATAGTGGCTAAGAGGTTCTAGGGAATCCTTGCACCCAAGGAGTTTGGAAGGACAACTTGCACCACCAGGTGCATGAAGATGGCCTCGCATACAGAGAAGACATTCTTCCCCTACCAATAGCCAATGTGAATCCCTTCATGGTCAATGTATCACTAAGCCTCCTCACTCCAGGCACTAAATATGGCATCAAAAATGGACTCCTTCACCCCATAAGAAGAAGAGACAATGGCCTCACCATCAATGGGGATCCTAAATATCCTATAAACATCCTCTAGGGTCATCGTCATTTCACCTGTAGGTAGGTAAAATGTGTTGGTCCATGCATTCCAGTGCTAGGCCAATGCAGTCAAGTAGGCTTGATCTACCCTGATCGTGGGTAGATCCAATACATAGCCGAAGCTGATAGCTCTGAACCATTCCTACTTCCTAGAAGTGAGATCTCCATGGAGAGTCTTAAGGATGTTGGTCTCTCGAGCTCTAGAGGTTAATCTCTAAAATAAACAACATGATATAAGGAAAATTTTAATTAAAAACAAGTAAAAACATTTAAAAATGACCTAAAAATCATTAAAAACAACTAAAAACTAATAAAATTGCAAAAACATGTCATCATGCAGGCCTAAAAATCAAAAATGTCACTCAGATAGGTCAAAAATGCATTAAAAGACATTAATTGCCTATTAAAACATTAGAAAAATCAAAAATTTGATAAATTATTTCTAAATTTTGTGATACGATCCGCATGCGGTCAAAAATTGACCATTGGGATTTTAAATGCTGACTACAGCTGGTAGCTATGGTCCCAAATTTATCAATTGGGAACCGTGGCTGGTACCTACAGTCTTCGACTGAGATCCCGCTCGGTCTAATACCACGGCCAAAAATGAAAAAAAAAGGAGCAATCCTAAGCTACCCTAACCTAAGGTGGGGTTCATTGCCAAAAATTTAGTGTGATTGATTTACCAATTACTTAATTTGGTTTTTTTTATTGGTAATGGATGTGAGGTCTTGGTTTTGAATTGCCTTGCCCTCACCTCGTTTGCCATGTCTAGAAGAAGCTTGTTCGTGCTCTGCCATCATGCTGTGTGTAGGTGTGAGTGTGGAGTTTGGTAGGATGTAGGTCAGTTTCTCAGCTGTCACTGTCAGACCTCTAATTGCAAGTCATTGTCAAGGAATAATGAGAGAAATTTGAAGATTGGGCTTTTTATAAGCTCTTCATATTTCGTGCAGACCACAGGCCCTAGCCGTGGTTCCCAAAATTGCAAATGGGAACCGTAGACCCTAGCTACAGTTTTTAACTGGCAAGTAATTTAATAAAATCCCACCATGGGAAGGTTTAAAATGATAAACTAATGCCTCCCATTGAGTCATAATTCAATAAAAGTAATCAATTTAGAAATTTTATGATAATAAAGCATCGGGATTCAATTAAAAATCAAATATCTGGTTGAGATTATAAAATACATTCAATCGAGGTTTTTGCTATGATAATCCTTTCATGGAGTGACGTACCTCCTAGCAAAATAAATAAACTCAATTCATAGTTCAAAAAATTAAAAAAAATCAAATAATTAAAAACACCAAATGCACCTCGTATGTAGTAATTTACCCTATACACTTGGTGGTTGCAGCAACTTGCGATTCATGCAATCCGACAAGATGAGTAAATTACCATAAGGACATTTGGGGCCAAATTGTCATAATTGATCTAATATGCTTATTTTCAATCCCTAAGAAGGTCTTCAAGGCTGGACTGCTCCACAAGAATGAGGCATTTCATGTCATGTCTTCTATGACATCTTTCAGCAAATCATTGATAATTTGATTCAACACAAATCTGATTGGATTTGTATCATTTTGATTCCCTAAGATGATTGTTGTAGCCCAAATACTCTATGGGATAGAAATGTGCAAATACTATTAACCGTTGGAATCAAAATTTGAACTAGGCATAGCTAAGGCATTAATTTGCTCAAATCTAAATTTTTTCAGATCATTCATGGTGGTCAAGCGACATTGTCATTTTAATCATTGTCATTACCCTCATCGACTCATCACTTTATGTGATAGTCATAATATCAAATCATAATCAAAATCAATAGAAGATCCCTGAAATCGTAGATCCCTTTATCTTGTCAAAATTGTGTTCGTCCTTATGAATCATTGTCAACAACTATCATAAGCTTACCCCTTTGCTTGGAGAAAATAGCAAATATGATAATTTGTTTGTATCTCATCTCCTTTTGGTTATATAGGCCTAAATCCTATTGTAGCATCAAACGCTACCCAAATGACTGATGGCGAGTGCAAGCTTTTCAAGTTTAAGCCTCCAAAGAGTTGGAAGCAATGATTCCAGGATGCGCATCCTTTTGCAGGACCTGGGGCATCTAATGTTGATCTGACTAATGATCATCATAGAAATTTTGACACCAATTTAGGAGGTTTATTTTTGCTTAGCATTGTTCAATATCAAAATGCATCTCAAAAGAGGCATCTGTAGACACCTAAAATGCATCATGTCGAGGGCGACTACTCATATGAATATGCTACAAAACCACATGGAGGATCTTGGATAGAATCTAAGATAGAGTAGTGGTTCTAACCACTCAATTTGGGCTCCTTGGCCTAATCAGTCTAAATTGTAGCCCAAACCTATGGTTTACAGCTGAACCATGGCTGAGACCTATGATTTATAGTCTAGACCACAGCTGTGGCCTGTGGTCTTCATTGAAGTTCACTTGGCCTTCAATATTAGCCAAATCTGTTTGAACAGCCATTTGATCTATAAGAAGGTGGTTAATGGACAAAATATTCCAAAGGCTTCCATTCCAACTATCCTAACCACCTCTTCTTGATCTTGGCTTCTCTAGGAAGCCACCCCCAATCCTAGGGCATCCTATAAATACCTGCAGCGAAGCCCTGTTGAATTACATACTAAATTTATGCATTGGAGAAGGCCACTTTGCTATTCACCCAAAGATCAATTTACCATGGAAGTTCTAGGAGCCTAGAAGAGCCAAGAAACACAAATCCAGGCAAAATAAGGCCCTTCATAATGAATCAACTGCCAAATAAGTCTGAGGACATCGAAGGCGACCATTGAACATCAATTTGGACAAGGAGGTTAAGCCCAATGCCCTTTGAATTGAGGGTAAACCTATAAGAGTGCTAACATCAGCTTTCAACCATGGTTTACAGTGCAGACCACTCACCAGAGCTACGGTTTGTAGCAGAGGTATCACCATCTTCCCCTTTTCATTTATATCCAGTTAATTAGCTTAGATTAGCTATTTTCATGGTCTAATTATAGTTTAGCAGACTTTTGACCGATAGAATTAGGTTAGATTAGTTTATTTATGTTTATCATCAATTAGGACATAAATGGATTCTTTATGCACGTTTATGCTTTGTTTTACATATTTGATCCATGCATAGTGTAGCTGTTGTTTTCCTTCATGCAAATATCTGAATCTTGATTCCATTTACATAGTTTAGGAACATTTTTCATCTTTTCTTGATTATGCATGCTTAATGGTGTTTTTATGCAATTTACCTAAAAGGGCCTCATCATGAGAGGTTGCCTATATTTTTGACACTTCTATGTTGTTTATTGATTGCAGGGAACAATTTCAAAGGAGAACCAACCATCAAGTTCCTTCCCCAATGTGAAGAAGAGGGCACCTCCACCCTAGAGCAGTTTGTGACCAAGTGAAAAGCATTATTAGTGTGCCTACCCTGTTGAGGGCTTTGGCATTGTATTAATCATATCATCATTTGGGTGACCCTAAGAGGGGCATTATTGTAATAAATATTCTTTATAAATATTAATACAAGAAAGTCTATTTCATTGAATCTATGCAATATTGTCAATTTATGCTTTGAATGAATGAATACGACATAGTACAGTAGATGGGTGCACACTTTTTGGTTGGATTAGAAGGCGATCACGATAAAACTTTGCAATTCTAGCATCTAACTGTGCTTTTTGGTTTTTGTGACTTGCAGGTACAAACCGTAGCTACTAGCTGCAGGCCAAAAATTGAACCGCAGGTTCAACCTGTGGGCCATAGTCAGAACTATAGCCTAGACCTACGGTTTCCAACATACATAGTAGACAACAGAGGGATAAATATAAATTATATGAGGATTTGAGGTAGGACCTACTTCTCACTCTCTATCATTAGAAGTAAAATTAGATGAGTATTTGTGAATCCCTATACTATTTTATGTGTTTTGATGTTGAAAAACCTCTATCTCCTATGAAACTAAGGGTAAACAAAATAGAAAACTACTATAGGGTAATTTGAGCACACCCCGATAGAGAATGTACCCAAACAACAAATAATAGTTTCCTATTGGATGTCAGATCAAGGTAACCTAAGGAATTAAATTTACCCCTCTAGGGAGGTTGTGTTGTCTGAGTCCTGCTACTAGCCCAACAAGGATTTTGCTTCAACACTCGGGCGTGTCTTAGATAAAAATTATAGTTGTATTCCATTGATTATTTTACCCTATGGTAAAATGGCACTACTAATCCTTCCTACTTCAGGTGCACCCAATATTAGGGGATATTTTGGTGATGAAATTCAAAATGCCACTCGCTTTAGCTAACTAGGTTTTTAGGGTGTGAGCCAACTGATGGAGATGAATCCCACCATCATTGGTCTTGATCAATGGTTGAGGATTAAGTCCAAATCATTGATGTTAAATTGAAATGTTGTGTGTGGGGTTCTTTTTATTTTATGCAAAATAAAGTAAAAGCAAGAAGAATTTCCATGATCTTTCACTAATGCATAAAAGAACTTTTTAAATTTATATTTCTTAATAATGAATATTTTAATTTTAGAAACCTATCATATACAAAACCTTACATGAGCATCCTTTAAATAGGAAATAAGCAATTAGACCATAATAGCAATAAAACAAAGGCCATCTCTACAAAGGATGATCTATAGAAGAGGTCGCTTGACTTAGGGATGGTTAGAAATAGGGGTTTTCTGGGATAGGGATGACCACAGACATAGGTCATCTGATCCAAGGATGATCACAAATAAAATATTCTAAAGTTAAAAACTCCTCTATAATTCCTTTACCTAAGCATGAGAAATCTACTTTTCTTTACCTAAGAAGATGCGAGGTGACATCAGGTTTGATTTGTGGATGAGTTGATGTTCTTGGTGTGCTCATGAGGAATGACTTAGAGATGGCATCTACATCAAAGAAAGGGTTTTGGATGGTGTAGGGAGTATGAATTCAATCTTCAACCTTTTAGATGATCCATTGGCATACTTGGAAACTCCATGGTTGAATTTTGATAGCACTTCATTGCTTTGAGAGTGAGAGCTCTCTGATTCTTTAGTTTGACAACACTTCAATGAATGAATTTGTGGATATTTTCAATGAAGGCTAAGCACCTTTAAATAGACTTCCAAATGGGAGTCCAAAGCTTGTAAGAGAAGCCAAGAAGTGGTTGGGATCAAGAAACGTAATCGCTTCTTGATAACCATCACATAAATTGACTTTGTTGTATCATTTCTCTTAGCTGGCATGCATAACTATTTGAACTATAGTGGGAAACCTTACTTCTAGCATAGCTATCTCAAGGTGGAATGGTCATGACTGCAAGTCATCTAAAGGTGAGACGGTCACAATTGGGGGTCATCTTGGGGTAAGATGGTGGCTGTAAAAAGGAAATTTTTTCCTATTTGAGTGGTGAAAATCACTGTTAAGCCATAGAGCTACCCAATAAGGGTCATATGGCCTAAAAATGTGTCCATATAGGTAGTCTCCTCAATATTACATAATTTAGGTGTCTATACCCGCAGGTAAGAAATATTCATGCTCTTCCCATAAACCAAGGATCCCCTTCTTTCTCTTTTTTCTCTTTTTTCTCTTTCTTCCTTGAAGAATTTCAACTCCTATCAATCCATTTTCTCAAGGCTAAAGCCCCTGGTCAATGCCCATTAAATTTACCAAAAATCACCCTATCTTGGAGCAATGAGGATCTCTCTGAGGTGAGCTCACTAACCTCTACCACTAGAGGTGATTCTAAGGATTTAACTATAAATTGGCCTATGGAAAGGAAACTAAAACTCAAAATATATTGAACTTTATTAGAATGTCCAATAGTAAATGTAATATTTGATAAAAATATTATAATAATTTGCATGCAAAATTTCTAAGATAAATAAGGGAAAAAAAACTTAGCTAAAAAATTATATGTCCAAATAGAATTTCTTGCCTCATTGAATTCCTAGCCCTTCATTGCTCTTCCCATCATCCAAACCCTAGCTGACAAATATTTACAATTTCATTTTTTGCGACTTGAAAAATCATCACTACCCTTGTTTCATATGGTTGACTTCACAGGATTGTATCTCCCTCAATATTGCTTGGATTCCTTCATATGACCACTCATTTTAAAGCTATTTAAATTCCACACAAGTTGGTCCAAGAATCAACTGAATCGAGTAACCCTTTGCAAAGATATGGCTCCTAAAAGATGAGATATTTTTCAAAGGAAAAAAAATCCCTAATCCTTCGCAAAGCGACCAACGAAAACTTGATATAATTTTATATTTACTTTTCCATCATTTTTCTTTATAACATAGTTATATTTTTTTTCCATTATTTAACCAATATATATAAGACAAAAGTCTTGAATATAAATTGATAGTTTCATCCCTATGACTTAATACAACTACTAATTAATTACATAATTAATTGATAAATAAACAAACACATTATTTAATCAATATTAATAAGACAAAAATCTTCAATATTAATTAATAGTTTCATCCCTAAAACTATTAATTAATTACTTGATTAATATATTAATATTGAAAAATAAAGAAACATTATTTAATCATTTTTTGTTTTTAGATTTAGTTAGTGTGAGAAACCTTTACAATCAATGCTCGGGGCTACGCATCCCCATCCCACCATGACCTCTCATAAGGGGGAGAGCTGAAATTATCAATTAGGCATCCCCATCCCACCATGACCTTTCATAAGGGGGAGAGTTGAGCTTATCAATAGGGAATTTAACACACAACCACACACACACACCGTGGTTTAAACTTTGGACCTTCGAAGAAGATTCAAATCCTGAATTGTTACGTTATCCTCCCAGGACTATTATAAAACAAAAGTTTTCAATATTAATTAATAGTTTCATCCCTATACTTAATAAAACTATTTATTAATTAATATATTAATATTGAGAAATAATCAATGATATCATTTAATCAGTATTTTTTTCAATTGGTTATATGGGATTGAAACGGGCCCCACCCATATTTGCATCATCACTACATAGTGCTATTACAAAAAAAAATGGATGTTATCCATGTATCACTTTGCAATATTTGAACCTTGGTCTTCTCAAATGTTGAGGAATATAACTGGTTGAGCTAATGCCATCATCACTACATAGTGGTATTACAACAAATCTTGGATATTATCTATGTATCTCTTGGCAATATTTGAAACTTGGCCTCCTCAAATATTGAGGAATCTAACTGGTTGAGCTAATGCCACTTGATTATTATTTAATCAATATTAAAAAGTCTTCAATATTCATTAATAGTTTCATCCCTATACTTAATAAAATTATTAAGTAATGAATATATTACTATTGATAAATGATCAAACATATAATTTAATCAAAAACAAATTCTTCAATATTCATTAATAGTTCCATAAAGACTCCCTACAATATCTTTAAGTGATATATTTCATTTACATAAAACTTTAATAAAAGTTGATACCCTAAATGGGACTCAAGGGGAAGCCCAAAAAACATGAGTTTTCTAATTCTTTAAGTTCCATTGAATCTTGCTGAAGTATGGGAAAAGAAATAATAGCCCTCTAATTTGATAAAATCCATATACAAAAACCTGGAACAACAAAAAGCATAGGAGTATTCTTATTCTTTGAGAATATACCAAAAGACCACAAGACAATTCTAGTGCCTCAAATCAGTATCCGTATTCAACTCATATAGTTTTTGCAAAACATACAAAAGGCCACAATCATTCCTAAGTGTATGAAAATAAAAATCATACACCATTACATCTCACAATTGAAGATAAGCATAAAGATCCAAAATACTCCTTGGTTTACATCATATGATGCAACCATATGATTTTGGTTTCCTAAAAGGATGCAATTGTTGTGATATTGAATTTACAACCCCATAAGGCATGTTTTTCACATATTCAACCACCGGTCCATCTTATTTAGGCCTACAAATCCACCTAGATAATGGTGGGAAAAAATAAATCCATCTCAAATAGAAAGTCTTATTCCAACATTGGGATGTTCCAAGACAAAAGGCATCAGTAGATAGTTATGTAAGCCAAACATATAGATTGTATTCTTATTTTTAAAAAATGAAAACAAAGATTAATATGTTGGAAATATTGAGTTGTCATTGATGTCAAAGGTGCATGGTATTCAAGGCAGAAATATTCTTCAAGGGTGAGAATTTTATAAGGTTGGACAACATATCAATGGTGTCAAAAATGGACTTGGTGAATAGCAAACAATGGACAATTATTCAAGGCAAGGTATATTTCAAAGCAAGGCAATTTGTTTAAGTAAAGGATTATAATATTTAAATATCAAATTTAAATATTACAAGAGAAGGACAAAGGTTTAAAAGTTGCTTGGGACAAAAATATTTAAATATTACAAGAGAGGACATAGGTTTAAAAGTTAATATTATAATATTTAAATCATAAGATTTAAAATATTATAATATAAAGTGATTCTATAAGAAAAAGTGTCGATGTCTTTGGGAGCAATTATAAAGTTTGAAAGCAAATAAATTTGAGCTGACCTCCTTGGATAAAATCGAAGCAATTGGGAAACGTATAAATACATGGCATTAATTCACCTTTGAGTGATGAAATTTTTTGATTACATCCGATGTTGTGAGTGCAAATGGTAGAAAGAGGAGAAGAGTAGTGAAAGTTTGAGGAAGAGCAAGACAAGGATAAATATTCATGTGCGCATTTTTGTTTCACCTACTGGAGTAGCCCAACCGGTTGCTTGGCTTGCATGGAGCACTGTTGTGCAGGAGGTTAGGGGGTCGAATCTAGTCGATACCATTTTATTGAGGTTTTGCTGTTGAAGGAGATGGACAAATATCACATTGTGCTCCTTTGGTTTCACCTATTGGGGTAGCCCAACCGATTGTGTGGCTTTGCGTGGAGCGCTGCTGTGTAGGAGGTTAGGGGGTTGAATCTAGTCGATGCTATTTTGATGTGGTTTTGTTGTTGAGAGAGTGCAAGGACACGGATAAATATTTGGGTGCCCCTTTTTGTCTCACCTGTTGTGGTAGCACAGCTGGTCATGAGTGCTTGTGAAAGCGTTGCGCTTCTAGAGGTCAGGGGTTTGATTCGTGGTTGTGCAAAGGTATTTAAATTTTTTATTAAAATTTAAATTTGAGGGAGATATAAGGGTCAAGGTGTTAGTATAGAAATTATGATTTTTGCAAATTAATAAAAGGAGAAATAAGGATTGTGATGTTAGCATAAAGGTTTCATTTTTGAAAATTAATAAAAGGAGATATAAGGGTTTTTGTTATTAATAAAGCTTTATTTTTGTGAGTTTCAAAAAGGGAGATATAAGGAGTTATTTTTAAGCTTTATTGTGCATCCTTTTTATAAGGGTTTTTAAAGTGATTGATTTGATATCTAATCAAGAAAAGAAAAAGAGAATTGCTAACTAGATTTTGAAGGGGTAAACAAAAGGAAAATTATTTTTGTCAAAACAGGTTTGGAAGGCTCATGCAAAAGAAGATCATCATCATTGAGGTAAATTTAGAGGTATGGTGATTTAATTCCTTTCTCAAAGTGGTTTTGGTTAAGGAAAATATTTTTGTTGTCATATAGTGGGAGGTATAAGGAATTATTGGATGTGCATTGTTTTTAAATTGGAAATAAATGGGCAAGAGTTATGGATCAGATTTGAGAACAAACTTGTGCATTGGTTTTGATTGAAATTGGAAGTAAATGTGCAAGGGTTATAGATCATATTTGAGAGAAAATTTATGCATTGTTCATGATTGATATTGGAAGTAGATAGCAGGACAAATTTATGCATTGATATTGGTTTTGAAGTGCATGTGGAAATAAGCAAAAATAGTATAGTCTCACACAAATAGAAGAGTTATTTTAAAGAAAGTCAAAGTGTCACCTAGTGCAAGAATAGTGTGAAAGGATTCAATTGAAAAGAAGAACATTTTTAGCTATCTACAAAAGGAAGGAAAGGTGCAAATCAGCAATTACAAGGTCAGTTATCAAGTGCTAGACTAGAGCTACCTTTTATGTGAGACATGTGAAAGTGATAGACTTAATGAATATGAAGTGAATTGGAATTGATAATAGATGAGCATTGACTGAATGCAAGATCTAAAAATATATGAGCATTGATTGAATGAAATATTTGGAAATAGATGAGCATTGTTGTATGCAATATTTGGGAATAGATGAGCATTGTTTGTATCAGAATTGAGTATTTTGGAGCAGATTTGAGTAGGTTTTATGAGAAGGTTTTGGAGTAGATTTGAGCAAGTTTTGTGAGTAGGTTTAGAGAATATTTGAGTAGGTTTTGTGAGCAGGTTTGGAGAATATTTGAGTAGGTTTTGTGAGCAATTTTGGAGTAGATTTGAGTAGGTCTTGTGAGCATAGTTTGGACCAGACTCTGAGTAGAGGGATTGGTGTATCTTATGGATTTGTGTCCATGAACCAGAGCAAAGGGGATTGGTGTCTCTTATGGATTGGTGTCCATGAACTTGAGAGGGGATTGGTGTCTCCTGTAGATTGGTGTCCATGAACTTGAGAGGGTATTGGTGTCTCCTATGGATTGGTATCCATGAACTTGAAAGAATATCAGTTTCTCTTATGGATTGGTGTCCACAAACATGAGAGGGGATTGGTGTCTCCTATGGATTGGTGTCCATGAACTTGAGAGGGGATTGGTGTATCCTATGGATTGGTGTCCATGAACTAGAGAGGGGATTGGTGTCTCCTATGGATTGATGTCCATAAAATTGAGAGGGGATTGGTGTCTCATGTGGATTGGTGTCCACAAAATTGAGAGGGGATTGGTGTCTCCTATGGATTGGTGTCCATGAACTTGAGAGGGGATTGGTGTCTCTTATGGATTGGTGTCCATGAACATTGTAATAGGGGATTGGTGTCTCCTATGGGTTGGTGCCCATAAAATTTATTGAGAAATTTATAAGCAATATTTCTCCATGGATGTAGCCCATATTGGGTGAACCACGTTAAATATGTGTCTCTTATGTGTGTGGTGATTTGTGCATTGTTTCATTATTGCATTGATATTATTGATGTTATCATTTGGAAAGAAAAGTAAAAAGTTTTATCTTATACTGTTCACCCCCCTCTCAGTATAAGCTTGTGTTCTTCAATTGGTATCAGAGTGGGTTCCTTCGTGAAAGCCTAACAACTTGAAGGAAGATCTTACAGGAACACAAATGGCTCACCAAGAAGGGTTTTCATCAAATAGAGCTCCATTATTTGATGGGACTAACTATACTTTTTGGAGTGTGAGGATGAAGACTTATTTGATGGCACATGGATATGATATATGGCAATCCATTGAGAATGGGTTCACACCACCTACAACTCCTCCCATGGATGCAAATGGTAAGAAACCATATGAAAATAATGTCAAGGCAATGAATGCAATCTTAAGTGGGTTATGTGAATCAGAGTTTGTGAAAGTCATGCAATGCACTTCAGCAAAATAAATATGGGACAAGTTACAGAGAACATATGAAGGAGACGACAAGGTTAATATGGTAAAACTTCAAACCCATAGGAGGAAGTTTGAAGACTTGAAGATGAAATATGAGGAAGATATTGCTAGGTATCTACTTCATGTTGATGAGGTTGTCAACACCATTCATGGACTTGGAGAAAGTATTGAAGACTCTAAGATTGTTCAAAAAATCTTGAGGTCACTTCCCATGAGGTTTGATGCAAAGGTTTCAGCAATTGAAGAAATGAAGGATCTCAAAACTTTGAGCATGGATGAGCTACATGGGATTCTCACAACCTATGAGATGAGGACAAAAAAATATCAAACATCCAAATGAGAGGTAACATTCAAAGCTTCAAATAAGGCAAAGAATAAAGAACCAGAATCAAGTGAAGAATCAAGCAGTGGAGAAGAAGCTAATTTTGTGAGAAGGAATAAGAAGGGTCCAAGAAAACACAAAGGTATGCATTCTATGAAATATTTTAATTGTGGTAACCTTGGTCACTATGCATCTAATTTTCCACAAGCTAGAAGTAGTAGCAGTGAAGAAGAAAAGGAATATGAGAAAAATAAAGAAAGAAAATTTTATCATGAAAATAAAAATAGGCATGGTCAAGGCAAGCATGAGAAGAAGATATTTCAAAGACACAAGAAGAGTTTTTATGTTGAAGAAGCAAGCAGTTCTTCCAGTAGCAGTGATGAAAGCTCTCTCATAGTGAAAAGAAGAAATCCTATTTTTGGCCATAGAAGAGAAAGAAGATGATCCTGTTGTCAAAGACCAAGAAGAAGAGAAAGATTCAGAAAGTGAAGAGGAAGCCACAGTTGACATAGAAGAGGAACTTATTATTGCTCTTGAAGAGTTGAAGAGGGTTAGAAAGAAGAACTCAAGATTGAAGGCTCAAGTACAAGAGGATGAGAAAACAAAAGCAAAGCTTCTACAAGATCTCACCGACTTAAAAGTAAAGGTTGAAGAGGTAAGGAGAATTGAAGAAGGTATGGTTGAACAGTTAAAGGTAAAAGAACTAGAGTGTGAAAGACTAGAACATGAAGCTGTCATTCTAAGGAAGGGACTTGAAAAATTTAATGATAAGATATATCAGTTTAGGAAAAGCTCAAAAAACTTGGATGATATTATCAAAGCACAAAGATCTCCATTTATGAAGACTAGACTTGGTTTTGAATAAGGTCAAGAGAAACAAAAGGGGGAGTCAAGCTCAAAAGAAATAGAAGCATCAAAGAAAGTAATTGAAGAAGATCCCAAGACCTATGCTGATATGTTGAAAAGTGGAAGCATCAATGAGGAAGAAAAAAATGCACCATCAAGGAATAGGGACCATCACAGAAAAAGCAATGAGAGAACCATGCAGCAATATCCTCCAAGGCAATACAAGTTTGAATATTTCTTCCAAGGTTATTGTTTCTCATGTAATCATTTTGGTCATAAAGTTGTAAATTGTAGGGTCCATGCTATGAATGATTTTGGCTTCACCAAGAAGAATTTCAATTCATTTGCACCTCCTATGGACTACAACATCATATGTTACAATTGTAACAATTTTGGGCATACAGCTAGATGGTGTAGAACAGTGTTCCCTAAATTTCTAAAGTCAAGAAAAAAGGAGAATGGTCAAAATGTTCAAAAGGGTATGATCTCCAAAGTTTGGAAAAAGAAAATGAAACAAGAAGAAGAGCATTGTAAGTTGGGAGTAGCTTTACTCCCATCTCAAAATTGATCACCTCAAGAAAAGGAGGTGGTAAGGGGGTTGTGTTAAGTGTCTTATTTTTATCCCCAAGGAGCCCTTTGCCATTGATGTCAAAGGGGGAGAATTACAGTGAGGGGAGCAGCTTGTCAAGGGGAGCAGATAGTGAATCCAATTGCAGTAAAAGAAAATTTTTTGTAGGGTTGCCATCAATGACAAAGGGGGATATTGTTGGAAATATTGAGTTGTCATTGATGTCAAAGGTGCATGGTATTCAAGGCAGAAATATTCTTCAAGGGTGAGAAGTTTATAAGGTTGGACAACATATCAATGGTGTCAAAAATGGACTTGGTGAATAGCAAACAATGGACAATTATTCAAGGCAAGGTATATTTCAAAGCAAGGCAATTTGTTTAAGTAAAGGATTATAATATTTAAATATCAAATTTAAATATTACAAGAGAAGGACAAAGGTTTAAAAGTTGCTTGGGACAAAAAGATTTAAATATTACAAGAGAGGGACATAGGTTTAAAAGTTAATATTATAATATTTAAATCATAAGATTTAAAATATTATAATATAAAGTGATTCTATAAGAAAAAGCACCAACGTCTTTGGGAGCAATTATAAAGTTTGAAAGCAAATAAATTTGAGCCGACCTCCTTGGACAAAATCGAAGCAATTGGGAAACGTATAAATACATGGCATTAATTCACCTTTGAGTGATGAAATTTTTTTATTACATCCAACGTTGTGAGTGTGAATGGTAGAAAGAGGAGAAGAGCAACGAAAGTTTGAGGAAGAGAAAGACAAGGATAAATATTCATGCACACCTTTTCATTTCACCTATTGGAGTAGCCCAACCGGTTGCTTGGCTTGTGTGGAGCATTGCTGTGCAAGAGGTTAGGGGGTCAAATCTGGTCGACGCCATTTTGTTGAGGTTTTGTTGTTGAAGGAGATGGACAAATATCACATTGTGCTCCTTTGGTTTCACTTGTTGGGGTAGCCTAGCCGGTTGTGTGGCTTTGCATGGAGCACTGTTGTGCAGGAGGTTAGGGGGTTGAATCTAGTCAATGCCATTTTGATGTGGTTTTTTTGTTGAGAGAGCGCAAGGACACGGATAAATATTCGGGCACCCCTTTTTGTCTCACCTATTGTGGTAGCACAGCTGGTCACGAGTGCTTGTGAAAGCGCTGCGCTTCTAGAGGTCAGGGGTTCGATTCGTGGTTGTGCAAAGGTATTTAAAATTTTTATTAAAATTTAAATTTGAGGGAGATATAAGGGTCAAGGTGTTAGTATAGAAATTGTGATTTTTGCAAATTAATAAAAGGAGAAATAAGGATTGTGATGTTAGCATAAAGGTTTCATTTTTGAAAATTAATAAAAGGAGATATAAGGGTTTTTGTTATTAATAAAGCTTTATTTTTGTGAGTTTCAAAAAGGGAGATATAAGGAGTTATTTTTTAAGCTTTATTGTGCATCCTTTTTATAAGGGTTTTTAAAGTGATTGATTTGATATCTAATCAAGAAAAGAAAAAGAGAATTGCTAACCAGTTTTTGAAGGGGCAAACAAAAGGAAAATTATTTTTGTCAAAATAGGTTTGGAAGGCTCATGCAAAAGAAGATCATCATCATTGAGGTAAATTTAGAGGTATGGTGATTTAATTCCTTTCTCAAAGTGGTTTTGTTTGAGGAAAATATTTTTGTTGTCATATAGTGGGAGGTATAAGGAATTATTGGATGTGCATTATTTTGGAAATAAATGGGCAAGAGTTATGGATCAGATTTGAGAACAACTTGTGCATTGGTTTTTATTGAAATTGGAATTAAATGTGCAAGGGTTATAGATCATATTTGAGAGCAAATTTGTGCATTATTCATGATTGATCTTGGAAGTAGATAGCAGGGCAGATTTGTGCATTGAGATTGGTTTTGAAGTGCATGTGGAAATAAGCAAAAATAGTATAGTCTCACACAAATAGAAGAGTTGTTTTAAAACAATTCAAAGTGTCATCTAGTGCAAGAAATAGTGTGAAAGGATTCAATTGAAAAGAAGAACATTTTCAGCTATCTACAAAAGGAAGGAAAGGTGCAAATCAACAATTACAAGGTCAGTTATCAAGTGCTAGAATAGAGCTACCTTTTATGTGAGACATGTGAAAGCAAAAAACTTAATGAATATGAAGTGGATTGGAATTGAGAATAGATGAGCATTGATTGAATGTAATATTTAGAAATAGATGAGCATTTATTGAATGCAATATTTGGAAATAGATGAGCATTGATTGTATGCAATATTTGGGAATATATGAGGATTGTTTGGATCAAATTTGAGCAAGATTTTGGAGGAGATTTGAGCAAGTTTTGTGAGCAGGTTCTAGAGCATATTTGAGCAGGTTTTGTGAGTAGGTTTAGATCAGATTTGAGTAGGTCTTGTGAGCAAATTTTAGACCAGACTCCAGAGCATATGGGATTGGTATCTCCTATGGATTGGTGTCCATGAACCAGAGCAAATGGGATTGGTGTCTCCTATGGATTGGTTTCCATGAACTTGAGAGGGGATTGGTGTCTCCTATGGATTGGTGTCCATAAACTTGAGAGAGGATTAGTGTCTCATGTGGATTGGTGTCCATGAACTTGAGAGAGGATTGGTATCTCCTATATATTGGTGTCCATGAACTTGAGAGGGGATTTGTGTCTTCTATGGATTGATGTCCACAAACTTGAGAGGGGATTGGTGTCTCCTATGGATTGGTGTCCACAAAATTGAGAGGAGATTGGTGTCTCATATGGATTGATGTCCATGAACTTGAGAAGGTATTGGTGTCTCCTATGGATTGGTGTCCATTAACTTGAGAGGGGATTGGTGTCTCCTATGGATTGGTGTCCACGAACATTGTAATAGGGGATTGGTGTCTCCTGTGGGTTGGTGCCCATGAAATTTGTTGAGAAATTTATAAGCAATATTTCTCTGTGGATGTAGCCCATATTGGGTGAACCACGTTATGTCTCTCATATGTGTGGTGATTTGTGCATTGTTTCATTATTGCATTGATATTATTGCTATTATCATTTGTATTGAAAAGTAAAAAGTTTTATCTTATACTGTTCACCCCCCTCTCAGTATAATATTTTCTTCTTTATAATAATGAAAACATAAATAAGGGGGATTAATCCTCACAATAATATCTTAAAACACATAAGAGGTGTTAGAATTACACTGCTGACATAATTGAATTTTAAATTTATATCAAAGGTCCAAATATCAATAACTATATTCCAAATCGGTTATATAAACACACATCCCTAAATCCAATCAAATGTACAAGTTCATATTTTACAAAACTCCTATCAAATTTGAGTCCCAAACATTTGATATTGGGTATACAAATAATCCTACATGGAACCATGATGCAAGAATGTGCAATGACGTCAATATTGTTTAAATGTTTTCTTAAAGGTGCAAAATAGCCATACATCTTGAAAAAACATACCCAATGTTTAATAATTAGCAATGTGCATTATATTCTTAATATACGTAAAAAAAACTAGGTATGCTTATTTTCAACTAATGCTAGTAAATCAAGCCCATTCTCAAGATACTTTAACTAATGAAAAACATGTATCTTTAAGTTGCACACCACCATAGATCTTTGTGCTGGTTGTAAACCATTAAACCCATAAAGCTTCCCAAAAATCAACCCATATAGACATATAAAATAGAAAGGTTTCTTCGACACCATGATAATAAGAGAACAAAACTAGAGAAAACAATGGTAAAAGAAGATTGGTAACCATAGTACCTCACATGCCTACTACCTTTGTGTTACCTTATTCCTAAGCACTCCAACCAGCTACTCGTTAATAATTCCACCAAAGTTCTTCTTTTATCCCCATCAACCTCCCCAAAACATGGCAATAAGAAAATCATATAATGCTCAAGAGGAAGAATAAAGATCAAATATTGGGAGTGGCTTCTTCATTCCTTGTAATGCATGTCTCCCACCCACCACCCATACTATTTTGTCAAGGCATTTCTAGTCTATTACAAAAAAGGGTCATTCCTCATAACTTCCAATTGTTGCATTAAAAAGATTGACTTTCCAACTTCCTAATATTAAATATGAACTTATTCATATAACATC
Source organism: Wollemia nobilis (assembly GCA_028583015.1). Classification (NCBI taxonomy): domain Eukaryota; kingdom Viridiplantae; phylum Streptophyta; class Pinopsida; order Araucariales; family Araucariaceae; genus Wollemia; species Wollemia nobilis. Next base: position 23,273,440 of record JAQPPZ010000521.1, read on the forward strand.
TATTTATTAAAGGTGCTCTCTTTTTTACAAAGTTTAACTTATTAATGTTAAAATTAACCTACTTATAGTTTTAAAGCAAAGTATTAATAATTAAATTATTCACTCAATATTATATTATTAATATTATTATTACTTTCTAATGCTAGTATTAATTACTAACATTAGTGTAATATATTTATATATTTAAATTAATTACTTACCTCATAGAATTAATTTAATTAATACTGAATATTAATATTAACCATTACCAGGTCCGAGGTGTAGACCAATTGGTTCATCCAAACCCCATAAGGGGGCGAAGGTCCAAGGTTCAAATCTCAGGCCTCGTCGGACTGAACGCTTGTCCCTTTCCTGGTGCTTTCAGTGATGTAAAAGGTTTAAAATTATTGTGGCATGGTGGTTATAGGGGCGGACTGCACAAAGATTTGTGTGGCGACTTTTGGGGTGGACAGCGCAAAATACTGTGGTGGCCATAAAAAGTCGGACAGCCTGCCCGAATTCGTGGCGGCTACCGATTCCACCATGTAAATTCAAAAAAAAATAATATTAACCATTACCATAACAAGTGGCATTAGATCAACCGATTAGATTCCTTAATATTTAAAGAGGAGACAAAGGTTCAAATCTTGCCAAATGATACATGGATAATATCCAAGCTTTGTTGTAATACCACTATATGGTGATGATGTAATATGGTGATGATGTCATACGAGATATAACCAATTGAAAAAAAATTAAAAAAATATTAACCATTAACATCAATATTTAATATTTTGAGTATTAATAATACTAACAGTATTATTAATACCTTACTTGATAAATTATTAACAGTATTATTAATACCTTACTTGATAAATTATTAACCAAACCATTTTCTTGATTTAGAACACATGCATAAATGCATCCTAATGATAAATTACAAGTCTAAGCAACACAAGGGCTCTTGCTAAAATTTTTCCTTGCTTGGACTAAGATGCAAATAAAAAATGTGCACAATCAATATTTTTCCTTAATAAAAAGGTCTTACAATAACTACAACATTATCACCTACCTATAAGGATCCCCCTATGCACATGGTAAGGGCTCTTTTACTTTTATATAACCTCCTTGCCCGATGATGTATTTTAATAAAACATATACAAATGCATCTACATGAGGGTTTTATCCTTGTGGTTGTCAATGAAATTTCATCCATCATTTCCCTTTTCTCTTAGCTCCGACAGTTTTCCCATACCAATCCACCCACGATAGTACCTGGTCCTACAACCACAAAATCCATCAGCAATACCATATTCTAAAAATAGCATTATCCAACTTTAAAAAGCATAACTATCTACTCATCTTGATAGAACACAATAGGATCATGTGTTAAATATCATCACATCAATCAAACAACAAGAGTAGTCTTGCTAGGATGGGCCATTACATTGGTAACATTAAAGTACCTTGGTGTACTATTGTATATTTGTAAATATTAGTTTAGGGAGTGTGTTTATATTTGTCTAATGTATGTGTCAATTTGTAAGGAGTGTCCATGTGTTATATAATAAAGTGTTTGAGTGTAAGGTATGAGGTGAGTTGTGAGAGTGAAAAGTGTTAAGTGAAGAGTCATAGGTATTAGGTGTCAAATATGCAAGTGAAGAGTCACATGAGATGTGGAAAAATGTAAAATTAAGAGTCATAAGATTTGTGTCTTAACGTAAGGAATGTGAAAGGATGCATCTCTCAGATGTTTGACAAGAGCAATAGTTGAGAGTATTGAAGATTTATGTAAGGTTATATATTGGATATAAAGCTCCATACATTGTAGTGGTTGTAATTATATTGATGTAATATTTGATGACTTATGAATATTATTTGTAAGAATTATAAAGAACATGTTCTTATACTGATAGGGGGGTGAACAATATAAGATAAAACCTATTTCTTTTCAATCCATATGATAACATCAAAACTATTAAAGCATTAAACATTACACAAAGCATCACACACATGAGAGACATGATTTAACGTGGTTCACCCAATATGGGCTACTCCACGAAGAAAATATTCCTTATAAAATTTTCTCAATAAATTCTCTTGGGAATCCTTTCCCTATTACAATGTTTATGGACCTCTATCCAAAGGAGACACCAATCCCCTGATCAAGTTTGTGGAACTCTATCCATGGGAGAACTCTTTCTCCTCTACACTGGCTAGTGATCCTCTTAAAATGCTATTGCCTCCACTGCATTGGCTTGTGGATCTCTCTCCATTGAATACCCTTGTCCTCACTCAAAATACCTCTATCCTCACTACCCTGGCTAATGGATCTCTATCCACTGGAGACTATTTTACTCTACTCTGTCACCTCCAAAGTCTACTCTTACATTGTTCTATCTCTGTCTCAAATCTATACTGAATATTTTCCACTACCCTACACAAATATGCTCAATATCTATCTCAAATCTACACTAAACATTGTCCATCAATCTAGTATAAATATGCTCAATCTTTGTCTTAAATATGCACAACAAGTCTTCACCAAGACTTGTCCCAAATCTGTCCGCAAGTCTTCACCAAGACTTATCTTTACACAAATCTATCTTTAAAATTTTACAAAAGCTTACTTAACTCAGCTCACAAAATTTCACAAAAGCTTTTGTTTGATGAAGAATTGACCTCAAAACCTGTCTCAATCACAATCACCCTCTTTGCCAATCTCAAAGGTTAGATAGCAAAAACCTCTTCATAAATTTCATTCAAATAATCCCTCAAAATATTTCACCATACAAAACATCAACTCTCAATTACACCTTATAATCTCCACACTTCAAAATATAAGCCAACAATTTGTTTAAAGAAAATAACCACAATAATCTTCTTTTAAACACCTTATATATTTCCTCAACATAATCAATACATCATAGCTTATCTCAAAATAAAATATAATTTATTTTTCCAACCTTATAACTCCTATCTCAATTCAATTTATCAAATCCACAATAAAATATTTAACTTTCAAAAACCTTATAACTCCCTCCTAGCAAAAATAATCATGCAACATTAAACCTTAGGAGCAAATTTATTTTTGCAAAAATTAAATACCTTTGTCCTTGGCGAGATTCAAAATCCCACTTGCACTTTCACAGTGCCCTAGATGTGGCCCACTTGCCACATGAGCTAGGTACTCACCTTAGTAAGGAGAAGCACCTCGTGCACTTTATCCTTATGTCTTGGTGCCAAAACAAAATGTGAACACCACAAATACTGTTGTCGTCGGGGTTTGATCGTGGGACCTCCCGCTCGTTAGTTCCCTAAACACATAGCCACTTACAGCTAGCCCAACGACCATGGTTTTCTATGAGGCTCCAAGCCTCCCCCCTCTTTAATCCTTTGATAGTCGCCACATAGCAAAAAACCTTTATCCTCTTCTTTCACTAGATCGCAGAATTTTTGCATGCACACATAGTTAGATTCGATCGAAGGTAAGTTTGGACTTCCCAAGGCACATGGTATTTATACCATTGTGCTATCCTCTTTAGCACATCGATGGATGGAGAATATAATCGACATCGATGCTATAAATCGCTTGCCCTTGTAACCCTAGCCTTAGGGTTAATTAAATTAAAATATAAATTAATTTATAATAAAATTATTATAATTAATTTAATTACTTTAGGTCTATGCTTTAGACCTTTAATATTATAATACAATATTATAATATTATTCTTCTTGGGCTCTCAACATTAGACTTTTAATATTATAATAAAATATTATAATATTATTTTTCTTGCTCCTTTAGACCTTATCTAACCACCTTGAATATTATAATAAAATATATTATAATATTATTTACCTTAGGCCTAGAAGCAATCTTCCTCTTGCACTACTTACGAAAATTTATTCTTGACCTCCTTATTTTTGTACTGCTCACTAAAATTTATTCTTGACATCAATGACAACAAAACTTGCTCATATTTCCAACAATCTTCCCCTTTGTCATTGATGGCAACCCATTTACCTTTTACCATTTCCTTTACCTTTTTTTGTTCTGCACGCCCTGAGAAACTACTCCTCCTAACTAAATTCTCTCTCCCTTACTCAAATCTCTCCCCCTTTGTCATCAATGGCAAAGGGCCACCTTTAGGGCTTGGGGCCAATAATAAAACTCTTAGCTTAGCCCCTCTCCCACCTCCTATTAAGGTGGTTAATTCTGAGGTGGGAGTAGAACTACTCCTAACTTTTCTCGAAGGTACTCAAAAGTCTCTTTTGAAAGTGGTTTAGTGAAAATATCTACAATATGCTCCTTTGTAGTAACATACTCCAACCTGAATTGTTTTTCTATCACCTGTTCTCTCAAAAAGTGATACTTTATCAAAATGTGCTTTGTCCTAGAGTGCATCACTAGATTCTTTGAGATATTTATAGCACTTGTATTATCACACAATATAGGAATAGGATGATCATGTTTTATCTTGAAATCCTCTATAGTTAGCTTCATCCATAATACCTATGTATAACTACCAATTGCTACAATATATTCTACTTCTATTGTAGATAAGGATACTGATATATTTTTCTTACTTAGCCAAGAGAACAAATAGTCTCCAAGAAATAATGCTCCAACACTTGTACTTTTTCTATCATCAATACTGCCAGTCCAATCTGCATCTATATAATTTGTGAGAGTGAAACTATCACTTTTGGGATACCAAAGCCCAAAATCCATAGTCCCTTTTAAACAACTAAGAATCCTTTTTACTGCTGCTACATGTGTCTCCTTGGGTGCTGCCTAAAAACTTGCCACTAATACCACTATCTGCATGATATTTGGTCTAGTAGTTGTGATGTACAATAAGCTACCAATCATAGATTTGTATAATTTTTTATTTGTCTCTAGAGATTCATCATCTTTACTTAACTTACATCCTATAACCATGGGAGTACTTAATTGGCTTGCAATATTCTAACTTGAATTTCTTTAGCATCTCTTTTATATACTTGGTTTGTGAAAGGAATACTCCTTTCTCTGATTGTGAAATCTGAAGTCCAAGAAATAAGGACAACTCACCAAGCATAGACATATCAAATTCATTCTGCATGCTATTTACAAATTTTTGATACATCTTATCATTTTTTACTCCAAAAATGATGTCATCCACGTAAACAACCACAATTAGTAGACCATTTCCTTTATTTTTGATGTATAAGTTACTATCCACTATTCCTTTCTTGAAGCCCTATTCCTAAATATACTTATCCAATCTTGAGTACCATGCTCTAGGAGCATGTTTTAGACCATATAATGTCTTCTTCAATCTGTATACATAGTCTGGTTTATCTGTTAATCTGAATACATCTGGATGCTCAATATAAACTTCTTCATCCTAAACACCATTTATAAATGCTAACTTAACATCCACTTGATAAACTTTAAAGTTTTTAAAACTTTATAAGGCTAAGAAAATCCTTATAGATTCAATTTGTGCAACTGGAGCAAATGTCTCATTGAAGTCAATTCCCTCAACCTGTGTATAATCCTTGCACCCCAATCTTGCTTTATTTCTGACCATCTTCATTTAACTTGTTTCTGAATACCCATTTAGTGCCAATCATATTTTATCTTTTGTTCATGGAACAAGTTCCCAAGTCTTACTTTTCTCTATTTGATCTAATTCCTCATCCATTGCCTTAATCCAAAACTTATCTTCACTTTTCTCATTGAAGTATTTTGGATCAATTTTAGATAATAAAGAAAAATTTGCTTGTTGATTTGATGTTATTACCCTTCTCCTTGTCTGTCTCTCATTTGGATTCCCAATGATTAGATCTCTTGGATGATTTTTTTGTACATACTTGGATGGGGTCTTAGGAAGAATTATTTGTGTTTCTTCCTCTTCTTCTTCTGATTTCTCATGAAACTCCTCTTGACAACTTCCATCTTCCTAATACACAATTTATTGAATTGGTTCTCTTAGTCCTATGTTTTCATCAATTGTTACATTTATACTTTCTAAAATAGTACTTGTCCTTTTGTTGTAGCATATATAGGATTTTCTCTTAGTAGAATAACCAATAAAAATACCCTCATCACATCTTGGGTCAAACTTTCCCAAGTTTTGCTCTTCTCATATTATGTAACATTTACTTCCAAAAACTTTGAAGCGTTTCACAGTGGTTGGTCTTCCCTTCAAAATCTCATATGAATTTTGTGATGGTTCATTTTTAATTGAGCCCTATCAAAGATATAAACTACTATGTTACCTACCTCTATCCAACAACGATCTGAAAGCTTAGATACATTTAACATAGATCTAGCTATATTTTCAAAAATCCTATTCTTCCTTTCAACAACTCCATTTTGTTGAGGAGTTCTTGTGGCTGAGTATTTTATTTTTATCCCAGGATGTTCATAATAGTTTACAAATTTATTTGAGGTAAATTCTCCTCCTATGTCTAATCTCAAACACTTAATCCTTTTACCTGTTTCATTTTCACCCAAATATTTAAATGCCTTGAATTTATCAAGTGCTTCTGAATTTTCTTTTAGGAAGGCTACCCAAGTCATTTTGGAATAATCATCTATAAATAATATGAAGTAACTTTTACCTTGAATACTTTGGGTTCTAGTAGGACCACATAGATCAGTATGTATTAGTTTCAATGGCTCAGATAGCATAAATCCTTTTGATTTGAAATTGGTTCTAGTTTTCTTTCCATGCTGACAAGGTACACATATTATGTTTTGTGGCCTTTTTAGCTTGGTTAAATCTCTGACAACCTGTTTATTGCTTATTTTCACTATGTTGTTAAATTTAAAATGACCCATTCTTCTATGCCACAACCAACTCTCATCATCTTGTGATAGAAAACACTTTTTTCCTTTAATCTCATTTAACATGTAGAGGTTTTTTGTAGTTCTATTTGCATTTGTAATAAGTTTTCTAGTGTTAGACTTTCTAATATCACACCTACTTGGATGAAAGGTAACCATGTGCTCTTGATCATAAAGTTGGCTCACACTTAGTTGATTGTACCTCAACATCTTGACATACAATACATTCTCTATTTTTGTTTTCCCATTGTCTAAACTCAGAGTTCCTTTTCCAAAAATTTTGTTGATCTATTATCACCAAATCTTACTAACCCTCCATCAGTTTCTTTGAGTACTAGAAATTTACTTTTTTCTCCTATCATTTGACTAGAACATCTACTATCAAGATACCATTATTTTCCCTAGTCCTAAACATGAAGAGTTGTGTGTACTAACATTGATTTAACTTTCTCATCCCCTTTTCTCTCTTTCCTAATTGTTGAAGTTGTATTATTTTTCCTTGACTGAAGCAATACCATTTTACACCATCTAGTCTTATGCCCAAGATTATTGCACTTATAACATATAACATCACTATCCATAAGAGGTGCAAAAGAATTAAAATTTATATTTACATCCTTTCTAACATAACTAGTGTAATGTATAGCTCTATGACCATATTTTTTACATGAAAAGCAATAGCCATGGAAGAGAGTATGTAACCTATTTGAATGCCTTGAAAAATATGGTCGAGTGCTTCTTTTGTTGCAATTAACCTGTGTCCATGGTTCTTCTTTACTTTCTTCTTTCCTGATGTATTTTCCTTTTAGAGTATGATTCACTTGCTTATATTTATTTTAAGTCTCTGCTTCTTGAAGGCTTGATTCCTCTTTCTGTTTTCCAAATTTTATATCTTGCAGTACATTGGTCTTTTCAACTTCATTCCTTAGATAAACAATTTATGCTTCCATTCTTTCACATTATGTTTCTCTTGCTCTTAATAGTTTTTTCATATCCTATTCAATTTTCTTTCCCTCATATACCTTTATCTTGAGTTCTGTGATACTTTGTAGAAATTCCATCCTTGCTTCTTCATCCTCTTGAATTTGATCCTTCAAACTTGAGTTTTTATTTCTAACCTTTTCAAGATTTCTAAGAGTAGCAAATAATTCCTCTTTTATATCAAACATGGTCTCTTCTTCATTTTCTAAAGTCACGTGTGTTTCTTATAGATCTTCCTCCAATTTATTAGTCTTTTCATGGAGAGACCCACTCTGATACCAATTGAATACATGTGCTTATACTGAAGGGGGGTGAACAGTATAAGATAAAAACTTTTTCTTTTCAATCCATATGATAACATTAGCAATATTAAATTAGTAAATATTACACAAAGCATCACACATATGAGATACATGATTTAATGTGGTTCACCCAATGTGGGCTACTCCACGGAGAAAATATTTCTTATAAAATTTTCTCAATAAATTCTCTTGGGAATCCTTTCCCTATTACAATGTTTATGGACCTATGTCCAAAGGAGACACCAATCCCCTAATCAATTTTTTGGAACTCTATCCACGGGAGAACTCTTTATCTTCTACTCTAGTCAGTGATCTGCTTAGAATACTACTACCTCCACTGCACTAGCTTGTGGATCTCTCTCCACTAAAGACCCTTGTCCTCACTCAAAAGACCTTTGTTCTCACTGCCCTAGCTAATGGATATCTATCCACTAGAGACTACTATCCTCTGCTTTATCACATCCAAAATCTACTCTTACTTTTTTCTATCTCTATCTCATATTTGTACTGAAAATTGTCCTCTACCCTGCACAAATATGCTTAATATCTATCTCAAATATGCACTAAACATTGTCTATTAGTATAGCATAAATATGCTCAATATTTATCTTAAATCTGCACAAGTCTTCACCAAGACTTGTCCCAAATCTGTCCACAAGTCTTCACCAAGACTTGCCTCAAATTTACTTGTAAGCTTCCACAAAATTTTACATAAATTTTTCCTTAATATTTTACAAAATCTTACTTAAATCAGCTCACAAGCTTTCACAAAAGCTTTTGTTTGATGAAGAATTGACCTCAAAATCTATCTCAATCACAATCACCCTCTTTGCCAATCTCAAAGGTTAGATAGCAAAAACCTCTTCAAAAATATCATTTTAAATAATCCCTCAAAATGTTTCACCATACAAAACATCAATTCTCAATTACACCTTATAATATCCACACTTCAAAATATAAGCCAACAATTTGTTTAAAGAAAATAACCACAATAATCTTCTTTTAAACACCTTATATCTTTCCTCAACATAATCAATACATCATAGCTTATCTCAAAATAAAATATAATTTCTTTTTCCAACCTTATAACTCCTATCTCAATTCAATTTATCAAATCCACAATAAAATATTTAACTTTCAAAAACCTTATAACTCCCTCCTAGCAAAAATAATCATGCAACATTAAACCTTAGGAGCAAATTTATTTTTGTAAAAATTAAATACCTTTGTCCTTAGTGGGATTCAAACTCTCGCTTGCACTTTCACAGTGCCCTAGACATGGCCCACTTGCCACATGAGCTAGGCACTCACCTTAGTAAGGAGAAGCACCTCGTGCGCTTTATCCTTATGCCTTGGTGCCAAAATAAAATGTGAACACCACAAAAACCGTTGTCATTGAGGTTTGATCATGGGACCTCCCACTCGTTAGCACCCTAAACACACAGCCACTTGCCACTAGCCCAACCACCATGGTTGGCTATGAGGCTCCAAGCCTCCCTCCTCTTTAACCCTTTGATAGCTGCCACATAGCAAAAAACCTTTATCCTCTTCTTTCACGTGGATCGCAGAATTTTCGCATGCACACACAGTTAGATTAGATCGAAGGTAAGTTTGGACTTCCCAAGGCACATGATATTTATACCATTGTGCTATCCTCTTTAGCATATTTGCGAATGGAGAATATAATTTATGGTGATGCTATAAATCGATTGCCCTTGTAACCCTAGACTTAGGGTTAATTAAATTAAAATATAAATTTATAATTGATTTAATTACTTTAGGTCTATGCTTTAGACCTTTAATATTATAATATTATTCTTCTTGGGATCTCAACATTAGACTTTAAATATTATAATAAAATATTATAATATTATTTTTCTTGCTCCTTTAGACCTTATCTGACCACCTTGAATATTATAATAAAATCTATTATAATAGTATTTCCCTTAGGCCTAGAAGCAATCTTCCTCTTGCGCTACTTACGAAAACTCACGCTTGACCTCCTTCTTTTTGTACTGCTCACTGAAATCAACTCTTGACATCAATGACAACAAAACTTGCTCATATTTCCAATAATTTCTTATTGTGAATTATTTTTTAATCTATGAATGTGATTTATGTTATTGGTATTAGATATTGGGAAAGTTGACTTGTGAGATAATGTGGCAAAATTACCAATAGTGGTATCAAAGTTGTATTTTTTCCACATGAGAAGTGATTGAGAAAGGATTGTTGTGAGGAAGAGAGAAAAAAATGCTCAAAGAATTGGAGTAATATTATTGTAGAAGAAATGGATTGAGAGTGAAGGACAATTTGGAATGAATCTAAAGGATTGGAAGTATTGAAGAAATTGAAGAGAAGATATTGTGGTGATAAGAAATATTTGTGTTGAAGAATGATTTAGAGGAACAAAGGAAGAATATTTTTGATGGATTTATTTTTATGAAGAACCAAAAGAAAAGAGACCAAGTTGTGGGAGATGAAGATGAGAAACAATCAATTTTTGAGGAAGGACGTGAGCTTATTTAGAGAGCAGAAACATGAGAAAATTTTAGCTAACTGGTATGGAGTGCAAAAGAAGAAATATAAATTGTTGCTACATTATGAAAGAAAAAAGGTGAATTTAATGGACTATTATGAAGGAAGAAAATGTGCATTTGGTGGACTGTGAGCAGAACGACTTGAGTATAATTGAAAATTAGATTGTTGCTATATAGAATGATTTAAATATGTTTTCCAAAGAATGTTAGGAGCATCAAGAAGTTATAGGAGTCAAAGGAGGAGAACCAAATAAGAAATACAAAGTAGGAGTGTTGAGGAGCTAGAGAAGGAGCACCAAACAAGAAATAGAAGAGAAGAATCAGAGAAGAGCATATTTAAAGTATTAAAATGGAGTTTGTAGAGTAAAGAGAGAGATGAGATATTTACAAGAGTAACATATTTAAATATTTAAAATGCTTGAGCTAGTGTTACACATGATGAAGCACTACGAATTTTCCTTTACCCTAACATGTCAGAATACTGAGTGCATTGCTATTATTGATGTAAAATTTAGGAGTTAATTTTAGGATAAAATTATTTATTTTTGGATGCAATTCATATTCCAGGATTTATAAGTTGTATGCAATAAAATAATAGTTTGATTTGTGCTTTGGGAGAGATAAGTAAATATTAATATAAATGAATGAATGCATGAAATGAATGGTGGAGTAAATAGTAATTAATTAAATGAGGAATTAAAAATTTCTTTGGGAGATATAAGAAGAGCAAAAAAATGAATTAATGCATGGGAGATATAAGGAAACCAAATGTATTAAATTTGTATTGAAGATTGAATTGAATGGAGTGCAATTTAAAGGTGAATTTGTGAGAATAATATTTGGGAGATATAAGAATTGAATCTGATTAATGAAATGAAGATTGAATGAATGAATATGGAATGTGATTTGAATGATTGTTTGGTTACATATTGAAGGCAGGATTGTGAAATTAAAATTGATAATTTGGGAGATAAAAGGATTCAAATTTGAAGATTGATGAATTTGAAATTTGAGAATTGAATGATTTGAAATTTGAAGAAAAAATAATTTGGAATTAAATTTTTGGAAGTTATAAGAAGAAAGAATTAAAATTTAAATATTTGAAATTGAAATTGTTTGAATAAATTTGGAAGAAATAAGGCATTCTACATTGAAAAAGTTTGAAAGAAATTCTTTGACATCAATGTCAAAAAATAATACAAGTATTCAAGGAAAGATATCAAAAGAACATTTTAAAATATCACTAAAGTTGAAACAATGCATCACCAGAATTAATAGAATATCTACAAATCATTTATGAGGAAAATAAAGATAAAATATCACCATTGTTTATGTTATTTTCTCAAGAATACGAATAACCATGTATACAAAGACTTGGTTATTAAGATAAAAAATAAAGACTAGATAATAAATCCTTAATGAAGGATTTTTTCATCAAAGGAAGGTTAAGAAAGATGTTTTAATAGCATGTGAAAATAATGGAGATAGTATAACAAAATGCAATTGTTGCAATAGACTTGGACATGAAAAAGAAAATGTTGAAATATTTATCCATGTAAATTTTGTGGGAGAAATTATCATCCTCTAGAATTTTTCTAGAACAAGAAGAACAAATGTAATGAAATATTGGAAAAAATATTGATGATGAGACTGGATAAACTTCTTCAAAAACTTATTTTTAAAACAATTCTAGAAGCTACCAAAAAAAAAAACAGAATGGTCCAGTTCAAAAGCAAAGACAGAGAATGAAGAAGGTGAAGACAAGAAGACTAAATATTGAAGACTAAATTTTTTCTCACAAAATAATGTAATACGAGGGATGTTGGAGATATTTAATTATTTGGTAACATTAAAATACCTTGGTGTACAAGTGTACATTTGTAAATATTACTCTAGGAAGTGTGTTTATAATTGTCTAATGTATGTGTCAATGTATGAGTGTCCATGTGTTATGTAATAAAGTGTTTGAGTGTAAGGTGTGAGGTGTGAGTTTTGATAGCACAAAGTGTCAAGTAAGTGAAGAGTCACATGAGATGTGGCAAGATGTAAAGTGAAGTCATGAGAGTTTTGTCTACATGTGAGGAATGTGAGGATGCATATCTTAAATGTTTGAGGAGAGCAATAGTTGAGAGTATTTAAGATTCACGTAAGGTTATATATTGGAGACAAAGCTCCATACATTGCAATGGTTGTAATGATATTCATGTAATGTTTGATTATTTATTAATATTATTTGTGATATTTATTATTGTGAATTTTTTTTAATCTGTGAATAAGATTTATGTCATTGGTATTAGATCTTAGGAAAGTTGATCTATGAGATAAATTGGAAAAATTATCATTAGTATTTGCTTTTAATTTCCTCATACTCTAAACTTTAAAGATAATTTTATTTTCCATGCATTTTTCCTTCCATAATTTATTTTCACGTAATTTAATTTAGAGTAGTATAGACATTATATACAAGGATAGTGGTAAGCCAACCTAAATCTAGAGGTTGAGAGAAGCCATTAGAAATCCCAGCCAACCTTGTTGAAACATGGATTAGGGGCACAAAACGTAATTATAAGTTAGTTTAATTCCCTAGTTTAACATAGTTTTTGGAATGTCTGATAGGAACCAACCCTCATTTTCTTATCTTTGCATTAAATTCCTTTATTTTTATACCAAAATCATAATTTTCAAGGATAGAGTGAATGGATAAAAATTGGAAAAAAATTCTAAGTCAAGTTTACTAAGTGATTCACTCTAAAATTTGGAGCGATTTTCTCTATTCTAGACAAATATTAAAAAAAGCTAAGGCAAAAAGAGCAAGTGATTCTCTTGGAATTTTTAGGTGATTCACCCTGACTAAGAGAGCGATTCACTTGGAAAAATCTATATTTTTATATGTCAAATTAAGAGCAATTTACCTAGGCTAGGGACTAAACTTTTCAATTCCATTCTCAATTTAACTTAAAAATCAATTAATTTTTATTATTTATGCTTGAATTTTGAAGGTACCTTACGAATGGTGACTCCCACATGAAATACATAATTTTAAGATTTTTATAGACATGATAACTTCAAAGGTGTTTCAATGACATCAAAATTCGAATCTCAAATCGTATATGGATCTACCATGGGTAAAAAGCACTTAAGACAAATTCTAAGTCTTTTTTCCAAGTTTAAAATAGCAAACAATTTACTCATAAAAATGAGTGATTACCCTAAGACAATAAATCCATCCAAGACAGATCCTACAAGCAACTTGCTCTGAGTCTAAAAATTAATTCACTAAGAAAGATAAGTTTCTTCCTCCCTTGCTCCAATCTCAAAGACAATTCATTTATAAGTGATCTAATTGGATCTCTTTTTCTACAATTTTTTTCTAAGTCAAAATTTGCAAGCGAAATGCTTGAAATTAGCAAGTGAACCACCTATTTTTCAAAGTGAACTTCTTATTTTATGGCATTCTATAAAATTACATCTTTTTATCAAATCACCCTATAATTGAGATTGAACCACTTTGATTTGACAAGTGAATTGCTCAATACAAAAAAAAAATGAATTTCTATAATTTTTGACTTAAAAAATTTTCTTGTGTAGGTATATACATGCAAGCCTAAGAATATGTGATCAAAATCTTAAAAATGGAAAATATTAACAAACAATAAACATCATCATATATGACTAAATAAATGCTAAATAAAAGAGGAAAGAACAAAGCACAGGATAGGTACATCAAGAGGATGAGTTTGAATAGATTCGAGTAACTAATCCTATCATGTCAAAAGGAAAAAGTCCCATGGTCTATCTAGTTAGCCAAATCCTCATGCTACCAAATATTGGTTACTTAATCTAACGAATGAATTATTCATTAGCTCTAGCAAACTACACTTGGTATAATCCATCCCCTATAGTGACACACAAATCCTTTGCATCAGATACCAATTGATGTAAACAACCTTATGAATAACCCACTCTTTATGAGAATTATATAACACACCACTAGTTGTTCGTATACAAAATAGTCCTCCTATAAATACCCGTCTAACTTAGAGCCACCCTAGATTTAGTTTATCAAATACTTCCAGCATCCCTCCAGATCAATCCTCAACTCTCATAGGATCATTACGCTTAAATATAAAATTTCCTCAAAATACATAGGTGATGATAGGGCAAATGGGGTCATATGTGTCCCAAGGAAACCCCTGGGGGTTAACACTACCTCCAACTAGTCAAGTGTAGAATGTGCAAGTTTTATATCTTCAAAGATAACAAATTCCATAGATAGGCTAAATTATCCTCCTCTATAATAAAATATCCAACCACCTCCTAAAAAGTAGTGGAATTACCAAAATATACGACCTCATTATCCTCCACCTTATAATCCTCTGACCATTTGTACTCACTTCTTGGCTATGCTATGCATCCCCTCCTCAAAAATAGTGTGGTCAACTTCCTCTTTAGTAAAAAATCCAAGAGTACCTCATAGACCACAAAACAAACATTTTATTATATGTACTAAGGGTCATTAAACCTAATGATCTATTCTCTTATTCCCCTACCAATTGTGAAAGCATTACCTCCCTTCAATGGTAATGGGAAAAATATGGTATTGAATCACCTTGGTATATTGTTGATGCTTAAATCAATTCACCACATCTAGGAGGACATTATGATATGCTTACTAATATATTCCCTTCATGATAACACTACTTTATTTTATATGGGATTACTAGATAATTTTGTTACTAGTTGGGTATCAATAGTAGAACCATTTATGCATAGATTTGGTAGCATTAAAATTTGTTACTTGCTTTTATTTCAATTAAATGCAATTCAAACACACCATTATAAAATATCCATGATTTCAATACTAGATTCTTGATGACTCCAAACCGAATTCCTCAAAATGTTAGGCAAAATGAAGAACAAGCATTACCATAATATATCAAAGATTTACAATTTCACTTAACTTTAATGGTTTGTAATGCTAATCATATAATAATTGCAATATTTGAATAAGTGGCTAGAGAAGAGGATGTTCTCATTAGATTAGGAAATATACCCCTAGCTCCACTAATGGCCTGCATAGCCTAAATTTTCCATAACACATCTATATCAAATTCCATTCCCAACTTTTAACCAATATTTGATCCCTAACCAAACACTTATATTCACCCTTCCACATCACCATACATTATAAATCATCTTGGATTTTACACATCATCCATTATAGCCTTTCAACCATAACTTCTAGTCCTCTCTACTCCATCTAGCTCTAGTAATGATTCCAAAAATAATTTTACAAAGAATAAAATGTATGAGGTAATCAAGACTTTGGTAAATTAGATTAATGTTGTAAAACAATAGTTGTAATAATTATAGAATTGGTAGCCTTAAAAGGCTTCATTCCTAAAAAAGTATCAGGTGCCTCAATAAAGCACCAATATATTGGCTTTTAAGTCAAATTACCTCAGGTCCAAATATGTTTCATACATTGTATCTTAGGTCCCAATATACTATCTTAGGTCTCAATATACTTAATCAAGAGTATAATCAAATATAAGAGCAATAAAAATATATGTTGGCCAATATAAATTATAATAAATTTAAAAATAATATCAAATATGAATGTAAATGGCCAAAATAATTCATGTAATAACATGAAATATACTTACAATAGAATTGCTCAAAATATGCATACAAGCTTCAATATTATAAATGCTTGTTGTGGTGATTGTTTATAGATTGTTTTCCCAATACAATACATGGAGCTTTTTCTCCATAATAAATACATAGAAGATGACTCTTCAAGTACTTGACTATTGCTCTCCATATGAAAACTCTCATGATCTTTTGCTTATCATCTTGCCAATTGTATACATAACTCTTCACTCTCTACTTACATGCACACTTAACTCTATGACACTTGTGCATATCCTACACAAAGAAACTTACATAAAGGTAGATATAAATCACTCACCCAAACTATAGACTCAAACCCTAATCTATTACATATTTACATTTGTACCATGAAGGTAACATTTACTAAATAATTTAATATTGTCCAACACCCCCCTGTATTATATTATTTGGTATGAATAAATATTGATGTACGTAGAAGATTCTGAAATGTCTAATATTTGTTTCAACCAAGAGCTTTTGTAAAAATATTTGTAATCTGATCTTCAATGGAAACATATTTTTATTGATTATGATGATCTTGAACATGATCTCTAATAAAGTGATACTAGGCTTCAAAACATTTTGTTCTTTCATGAATTGTTGTATTTTTATTAATCTAAGCACTCCTTGATTATCACAATATATTATTGTAGTTCTCTCGATTCCCATAGCTAACAAAATGTATTGTAACCATAGTGCTTCACATACTGCATCTTTTATTACATGGTATTCTACTTTTATAGATGAAAGTGCTATTGTATGTTGTTTTTTACTATACCAATAAATAGACATTGACCCAAGATTAAAAAAATATGTCATGATGTAGATTTGTTGTCATCTATAGATCCAACATAATCATAATTTGAATATTTCTATAGATAAAAATTATCATAATCATTTTTTATATATTAATCCATATTTTGTAGTCTTTTTGATATATTGTAGTATTATCTTTATAGTTTTCCAATGACTTTCTTTGGGTTCTTTCATAAATCTTGAAATATGATTCACAATAAAAATAATATTTGGTTTGGTATTTGTTAAGTATAAAATACTTTCAATCAATTGTCAATAGATAGTAGTTGAAACTAAATATGTTTCATCATATCTAGACAATTGTAATACTTGTTCCATAGGTGTATCTTTAGTTTTTTAATTTTCCATTCTATACTTTTCAATTAATGATTTTGCATACTTTTTGTTATCATGATATTATTTTCATTTTGATAAATTTCTAAACCAACACAATAACAAAATAGCCCCAAATCTATCATCAAGTGGCATTAGCTCAACTGGTTAGATTCCTCAACATTTCAAGGAGCAGACCCAAGTTTGAATCTTGTCAAATGATACATGGATAATATCCAAGATTTATTGTAATACCACTATGTGGTGATGATGTAATACGGGTGGGGCTCATTTTAATCCCATATAACCCATTAAAATTTAAAAAATAAAAATAAAAAATAGTCCTAAATCTATCATTTTTAAATCTTTTTTGACTTCATCTATCAAATTTTTTTAGCTTCCTATGATTACTATATCATCAACATATACTATAAGTATTATTCTTTCTAATCCAATATTTTTTGTATAGATATTTGGATCTAATGTACTTCTTTTAAAATTATGTTGTAGTAGATGATTATTAATCTTAATATACCATGATCTAGGTGCTTGCTTTAGATTATATAAATATTTGTTCAATCTATAAATCTTTTATTGTTGTCCTTTGATCATAAATCCCTTCACTAAGATATATATATATATATATATATATATATATATATATATATATATATATATATATATATATATATATATATATATATATATATATATATATATATATATATATATATATATATATCTTATTCAAGATCATCATTGAGAAATGCACTTTTTACATCCATCTAATGAAGTTTCCATCCAAGTTGTGTTGTTAATGCACAAATTGTTCGAATAGTTGTCATTCTTGTTGTTGGTGCAAAGGTTTCTTCATAATTTATTCTTTTAGTTTGAGTATACCCTTTTGCAACTAATCGAGCCTTGTATTTTTCAAGAGAACCATTTGCTTTGTATTTTGTCTTGTAGATCCATTTACACCCTACCACTTTCTTTCCTTATGGTAAATCAACTAGATTTCATGTTTTATTTTTTATTAATGTTGCATATTTTGAATTCGTGATTGTCTTTCATTTTGGAATTCTTAAAGTGGCTTGATTAATTGTAGGTTATGCTACTAAACTTATTAATCCCATATTTATTCTTGTTAGTCTACGAGTTTGAATACTCATAGTGGTAAGATCTGGCATTTGTTCTAGCTTTGAGTCTTTAAGTGTATCTTTATACCATTTTGGATCTTTTCTTTGAGGTGTTGCTATGATTTCTAAATTTCCATTTTGCTCATTATATACTTCTGATTCTAATTCTTCACTTGAAAAATTCTCTTCACCTAAAAAATTTAGAACTAATCTAGTATTATCCTTTTGATCCTTACTAACATTTTTATCTCCTTCGTCAAAAATTACATCTCTACTTATATGGATTTTCTTTGTAATTGGATCAATTATTATGTATCCTATTGAATCATAATCATAACCAGAAAATATTCCACAAATAATTTTATCATCCAATTTTGTTCTTCTTTGTTTTGGAATGTGCAAATATGTCTTGCATCCAAAAGTCCTTAATTTTTCTACTGATGGTTTTTGTCTTGACCATACTTCAGGAGTAATAGTTTTTAGTATTTTTGTGTGTGATCTATTTTGTATGTATGCAGTTGTTTTAATAGCTTCTACCCAAAATTCATGATCAAGATGAGCTTCCTTTAACATACAATGGACCATTTTCATAATGGATTAATTTCTTTTTTTCTACAATACCATTCTGTTGAGGTGTAATGCTATAGTAAGTTATCTTTTTATACCATTTGATTTTAAAAAAGAATCAAATTATTTTGATAAAAATTCACCCCCTCTATCTGAATGAAGATTCTTGATTGATTTTCCTTTTTTTCTACTAAATGCTTGAATTGTTTAAAGCAACTAAATGCTTCAAATTTTAATTTCATGAAATACACCAATATTTTTAGGAGTAATCATTAACAAATACTTGAAAATATCTGTCCTCCAAGACTATTAATTTCCATTGGATGACATAAATATGTATATATTAATTCTAATGGTTCTTGAAATTTGTAGTTACTAGATTCAAAAGGTATTCTATGTTATTTTCTTGCAAGGCATTCTAGACATACTATAGATTCCCATGAAATTTTAGGTAAACCCTTAACCATTTGAATATTACTCATCTCATTTAAAGAAGATGCACTTATATGTCATAGAATTTTATGCCAAAGTTATTTTATTTCTAAGATACTCACTAATAAAGCCACATTTTATGATGTATCTATATCAAATAGACTATTTTTGTAAGAACCAGAAGCTATGACTTTTTCTTGTTTAGTAATAAGGTATGTTTTTGTTATTAGTAGTCTTGAAATCATCTGCTAAGTTTTGATCCATTAATTGAGATACTAAAAGAATATTAGTAGTTAATCCAGGTACATATAGTACATTTCTAATTATACCTTTTTTATTTGATAAATCAATTAAAATATCTCCTACTCCTTTAACCTCATAAGTCATATTATCTGCTATAACAACTAGTTTTTCATTTTTCTCTTGAAAGATATTGAACAATATTTTATTTCCTATCATATACCTACTTGCTTTTGAATCAATATACCAATAATCCATTATTACTTTCTTTTAAGATTGAAAACTTTTAATCTCCCTATCTTAAATTTGTAAATCCTTCAAATTTTAATAACTTTAACTTTTAAATCTTCTAAATTATAAATCTTTCAATTCATCAAATTCTTCAAAATTTCAAATTTAAATATTTGTAAATCCTATTTGAGGTAGAAAACCTTATCACTCCATATTAATAAATATTAAAAATTTCAAAAATAAAAAATTTGAATTATCAATTTCAATATAAAGTAGAAATCCTTATAGCTCCCACCTAAATTTTTTTCTTCTAAATTTTTCAACTTTAATTTAACTTTAATTTCTAAGCTTCAACTCTAAAAATAATGATTAAAATATAAAGGTAATTAATCTTACCTTTTCCTCCTCATAGTACAATAATTTAGGAATTCTTACTACTGCAACATCCTTAATAAATGTGGACTTAAATGTAACATTTGAGTGTTACTTCAAGAATCACTAGCTAACTTTCTATCTTCTTCAACTCAACACTCTATTTTGGCTGCTATAGCTCAACTACTCTATTCTGCCTACTTCAACACTTAGGTCTTCATCTTCAATATGGCACTTAGATTTCTTTTATAAAATGGAAATCTTCTATTCTCATATGGATCTTAAGTTTCCACTAGATAATGGAGCTCTTCTACTTTAATGTGGTACTTAGGTTCCTTGGATGATGGTCCTCTTCTGTAGCACTCAGGTTCCCTTTAAAATATGGCGCTCAAGTTTCCTCTGGATGATGGTGCTCTTCTGTAGTGCTTAGATTCCCTCTAAAAAATGGTGGTGCTTAAATTCCCTGGATAATGGTGCGCATGTTTCCTTGAATGATGGCACTATGATTCCTCCTTGATATAGTTCTTGTATTCTTTTAGAAAATGATATCTTTATCTTTGTTATAGCACTCATGTTCTTTCTAGAAAATGATATCTTTGGCTCTATTATAGTGCTTTGTATTCTCTACTATCTTTGACTATGATTGGCTTATGAGATGGCTCTCTTCAAAGCTTTTAAAAATTTTGCTTATATAGTGCTCAAATGATGTCATGTCCAAGACTAAAATTTTGTGTAGATTTTAAATAAGCCCGATCCTTCTGGTCTGAATATTTATATTTAATTAACCAAAAATTCTAAAATTAAGCTTCTTCAATATATTATTATCTCTAAAGCTTATGATGTTTCATTCTTCTTTGCTTTTCAGCTTCTCTAATTTATTCTAATCTTTGGCATCTTATATTGCTTCTCTATTCTTATTATATTCTTTGAAATATTTGGTGCTTTTCTATTATTCTTTCTTCTATCTCAAGTGTCTTAGGTCAAACCTAAGAACAATAATTTTCTTATATGATGTTGGCAATTTTGGGCACTTTGGGTACATTGCCTTTGCTCAAATGTATAAGTTGTCATTGATGTCAAAAGGCATTTTTGTTGATATCAAAAGAGTGTGATGTCAAGAATATCTTGAGAAGCTTCTTTATGTTAAAGGGTTTTTATTAAAACCATGGTGACAAGGCTAAAGGTTTTTCTTAAAACCATTTGGACTCATTAAGGGTTTTTATTAAAACCAAGCTTAACTTAATGCAAAGGTCCATGTTTATTATTAATAATTAAATTAACTCAAACCTTTGTCAAAAGGTCCAAGTTTAATTTATTATTAATAAAATAATAATTATTATTTTAATTATTATTAAAGGGTCTTTCAACCCTTAAGCGACGGAAGAAAAAAGAATTATTTCGCCGATATGTTGCCATCGTTGGAGGAGCGCCGACGTCAAATAGTTAAGGAAGAATGGCTATATAAGTGGGGATGATTTTCTAAAGTGAGTACCTCCGATTATATTTGATATCTACGATTTGTGGTTACTCTGTATTTTTCGATTTGCACTTGCTCTGTTTCGTTCGATTTGCACTTGGCGTCTGCAATTTGCACTTGCTCTGTTTCGTTTGATTTGCGCTCGTTGTCTACGATTTGCACTTGCTCTATTTCATTTGATTTGCGCTTGGCATCTGTAATTTGCACTTGCTCTATTTCATTCGATTTGCACTTGGCGTCTACGATTTGCATTTGCTCCTTACCTTTCGAACAGCGCTTGGTGTCTTCGAGTTGAGCTTGCTCTGTGTCTTCGAATCTCCGATTGACGTCTTTGAAATCGTGCTTGGCATACTCGAATTTTAGCTTGTGCTACATCCTTACTTTTTGTGTGATGGTAGTAGATTGGCAATTGCTCCTGAACTACGTTTTTTAGACTGTGCTGTGAGATGACTAATGCAAGCATTCAGTGACTTACGTCTTGGACAGCGCTCACTAGTTTGCATGTGGTTTGTGGAAGACATTTACGTTTTCCAGATTCTTGGCGTCAAAGGAAGATAAAAGAGAGAGCAGTGTTGTAGTATTTCATTGGGCACTTGTGACCCAACGGCGGTGGCGTTTAAGCAAAAGCGCTAGAAGGCATAGGTGCCGAGTTTGATTCTCTTCGATGGATTTTTCTTTTGGTCGCGGTGTGCAAAGGATAGTGGCTGTGAATGCGCGAGAGGTATAAGGTTAAGGTATCATATTTGTTTTGATATTGTTTTTTTGATGTTTAATGTTTATATGGAGTAATAAGGTGTAAAGAGGTTTTACTTTGTATATATATTGTACTTTGGTGGTTTTTACTAAGTTGGAGAAATAAGGTGTTATTTTGGATCTTTATTATTGTATATTATTGTATAGTTGCTAACTCTAATTAAGTGGCAAATTGAGAGTTAGTGTTGTGACAGATTTTGAGTTCTCCTTCTTCATCAAAGTAAAGGTATGGGCAACATCTTCCATGTATGTTGTTTATGGTATATTTTCTGAAATTGAGTTTGGAGTGAAAAGGTTGTCTACTAGGTATTCTTTGGTGTGAATCTTATTTTTTGGATATTGAAGATTGTTTATGCATTAAAGTTATTGTTGAATTTTTGGGTGAATGCATTATTTTGGTTGAGGAAGAGGAAGCATTTTTGCAATAGGGTTTATGTTAGTAAGTCTTGCTACTTGCTTTGAGATGATGAAACCCTAGTTGTTGGTGAAAAGAATATAAGTATCATTGTTATTGCATGGTTGGCAATTGTTGGGTTGTGTTTCATAATCTTGAGAAAAGCATACTACATCTATCTTATTCTTTTGAGTTTGATATTGATATTGGGAGTTAAGTATAGAACATATTGAGTCTCTAACAATTCTCTTTATGCTTCTATGAGGTTTATGAATCACATTGGGTCTCTAACAATTCTCTTTGTGGGTTCATGCTAAGCAAGTTTTTCTTGGTGAGCTTGTTGAGGTTTTGGACAGGTTTCGATGGGGACTTGTGAGCAGATTTGGACAGGTCCTAGCAGAGGACTTGTGAGCTGAGTTTTTGAGAGTTCTATCAGAGAACTTGAGGATAGAGGTGCATTGGTTCTTTGAGAAGAACCTGAGGATAGATTTGGCAAGTCTTTGAGAAGGCTTGTGTGCAAAGTATTGATTTGTTCAAAGAGTTGGATAGATTTGACAGACAGAGGAAGACTTGTACTAGACCAACTGACTGTGTTTGGTACAGGTAGCTGAGCTACTATGGACATGATCATAGAAGGCAGAGGTCTCTTAGGCTAAGCATTGAGGACATGAGGTCTTCGGTGGAAAGGAGTTCCACGTGCTAGCAAGAGGTAGAGGCAGTTGATCTTCTGAGGTATCATTTCCAGAGCAGAGGGGAAGGTATCTCCTTTGAGCATAGGCTCATAAATTTATATTGGGGGAAGGTGTCTCCTTTGAGCCGAGGCTCATAAACATTGTAATTGGGAAGGTTTCCCAAAGAACTTTGAGATAACTTTTAGAGAAAAGTATTGTGGACGTAGCCCAGGCTTTCTGGGTGAACCACGTTAAAATTGGTGTCACCTTGTGGATGATATTGTGCATTATTTTGATATTGCTTTGGGTATATTGCTTTACTGTTTTGAAGTATAAAGGAATAAGTAAAAAGAGGTCTTATACTGTTCACCCCCCCTCTCAGTATAAGCTTATGTTCTTCAATTGGTATCAGAGCGGGTGCCTTCGAAAAGTTTAACAACTTGAAGGAAAAGCTAGTAAAGAACACAATGGATCATTCAAGTGGCAATGCAACACCTATTCTTGATGGGTCAGATTTTGGTCTTTGGAATGCAAGGATGAAGGTTCATCTAATGGCTCTTGGGAATGAGGTTTGGGAAGTAATTGAAGATGAGTACACTATTCCTGAACATGGTCCTAATACTAAAGAAGAAATACTCCTACATCATAGCAATTCAAAAGCAATGAATGCAATCCTGAAAGGCTTACAAAAAGCAGATCTCACCAAAGTGATTCACTGCAAGACAACTAGTGAAATATGGAATCAGTTGAATGTGGTTCATACAGGTGATACAAATGTCAGAAAGGTAAAGTTGAGACACTTCAAAGGTATGTTTGAACAACTCAAGATGAATGATGATGAAAATATTAGTGACTACATGCTTCATATGGATGAAGTTGTTAACTCCATGAAAGACTTAGGTCTTGAGCTTGTTGAAAATGATGTTTGTGATAAGATTTTAAGATCTCTTCCTAATATATTTAGTGAAAATATTTCTGCTATTGAGGAAGCTAAAGATTTGGATAAGTTGAAAAAGGATGAGCTCCATAGTATACTTGCAGCATTTGAGTTGAGAACTCAAGTGAAGGTTGATGTCAAGAAGGAGGCAACTTTCAAGGCTACCAAGAAATCCAATGGTAAACAGCTTCAAGAGAGTGATGAGTCTTCTAGTGATGAAGAGGCATATTACAGCAAGAAAGGCAAGTTCTCTAGAAAGCACAAAAATATGAAAAACGTAAGATGTTTCAATTGTGGAAAGTTTGGTCATTATGCTACTAACTGTACTATTGCCAAGGATGAAAGTGATGATGATAAACAGGACTGTAAGAGCAAGGATTCTGAAAAGCACAAGCATCATAGGAAAAACAAATATGAGCACAGCAATCAAGGAAAGAGGTATTCTCACAAACACAAGAAGAGTTTCTACCTAGACAAAGCAAGTAAGTGTTCTAGTAGTGGTAGTGAAAGTTCTTCTAGTGAAGTTCTTCTAGTGATAATGAAAAAGAGATGTTCATATCAGAAAAAGAGGAAGAACCAAAACATAGATTCATTATCATGAAATGTCTTAGGTGTGGAAATTTTGGTCACCTTGAGGATGATTGCACAAATAATGATTTTATTTCTAGTATGTATGAGGATGCTTCAAAAAAATATAAAGAAGATGCATGTATGGTTTTTGAAAAGGGTAGCACCTCTAGTGATAAGAAATCCGAAAAAGGCTTTGATGATTCTAATAGCAAACATATAGAGGAAGGTGAAGTAGATCTTAAAGGTGAACTTATTAGTGCTCTTAGTGCTTTGAAAAAGGAAAGAAAGAAGAATGCTAGACTCAAGGATAAGTTGGATGAATGTTGTATGGAGAGAGATGATCTTATAGAAAGTCTTAACTTCTCTATAGCTAAGACACAAGAACTCAAGGATAAGTTAGAGTCTAAGGTTCTTGAGTATAGTGAGTTAGAACAAAAAATGGCTTCTTTGAAAGAGGAAACTAAAGGGTACAAGGATAAGCTTCACATGTTTCAAGATAGCTCCAAAAAGGTTAAGTCTCTCATCAAAGGTCAAAGAAAGACAACAGATAAAATAGGCCTTGGTTTTGTTAAGCATCACAAGGAACAAGTTAGAGAGTCTAGTAAAAGACTCCAAAAGGAAGAGAGTTCTGATGAGGAAAGTATTTCAGATCATGAGTCCTTGAATGATAGATACATATAAATAGAAACCAGAATTCAGAATGAGAAGAAGTTTTCAGAACCTAAGAGGTTAAATAAAGGAAAGTTTCAAGGCAGATTTTTTGCTTGTCACATGTTTGGTCACATAGCTTCTCATTGCATGGCTCAAGTGAAAAAGGTAAATGATAGTTTCAAAGGTGGTAATTTATTTCAAGGGTATTGCTACTCTTGTCAATAGTTTGGGCACAAGGCATTTTATTGCAAGGCAAATATCAGGAACATGTTTGATCATAACAGGTTTGGTCAGAACAGGTTTGATCAGAACAGGTTTGGTCAGAATAGGTTTGGTCATAATAGGTTTGGTCAGAATAGGTTTGGTCAGAACTAGTGGATTCAAAGAACAGGTATGCCTAAAAGAAATAACATTGTTACTTGTTATAAGTGCAACAATGAAGGTCACACAGTCAGACAGTGTAGAGCTAAAATTCCGAATACAAGAATAGGAACAGTGGCATGATCAGGTCCAAGGATCAAGGCATGGATAAAAACAGGGATGAGAACAAGAACAAGAACAGTGACAGGAATAGGAATATGGACAAAGAATTCAAGAGAAGGCCTGGAAAGGAAGTTATAGACACTGATGATGATCGGTGCCTAATGGGAGTTTTACTCCCACCCTGAATTAATCACCTCATCGAGGAGGTGGGGGAGGGACTAAGCTAAGAGGCTAATTCTTAGTCCCGAGCCCCAAAGGTGGCCCTTTGCAATTGATGACAAAGGGGGAGAGATATGAGTAATGGGGAGAGCTTCAAAGTGAAGAGGAAAGCTTCAAGTCAGGGGGAGAAAAAATTCAAAGAAATATTCTCAGTTGTTAGCATAGTTGGTTTCATTTGGTTTCAATTTTTGCTCTTGAGAAGTGTTTTAGTAAAGGTTTGCCATCAATTACAAAGGGGGATATTGTTGGCAATTTTGGGCACTTTGGGTACATTGCCTTTGCTCAAATTTATAAGTTGTCATTGATGTCAAAAGGCATTTTTTTTTATATCAAAAGAGTGTGATGTCAAGAATATCTTGAGAAGCTTCTTTATGTTAAAGGGTTTTTATTAAAACCATGGTGACAAGGCTAAAGGTTTTTCTTAAAACCATTTGGATTCATTAAGGGTTTTTATTAAAACCAAGCTTAACTTAATGCAAAGTTCCATGTTTATTATTAATAATTAAATTAACTCAAACCTTTGTCAAAAGGTCCAAGTTTAATTTATTATTAATAAAATAATTATTATTATTTTAATTATTATTAAAGGGTCTTTCAACCCTTAAGCGACGAAAGAAAAAAGAATTCTTTCACCGATATGTTGCCATCATTGGAGGAGCGCCGACGTCAAACAGTTAAGGAAGAATGGCTATATAAGTGGGGATGATTTTCTAAAGTGAGTACCTTCGATTATATTTGATATCTACGATTTGTGGTTACTCTGTATTTTTTGATTTGCACTTGCTTTGTTTCGTTCGATTTGTGCTTGGCATTTGCAATTTGCACTTGCTCTATTTCGTTTAATTTGCGCTTGGCGTCTATGATTTGCATTTTCTCTATTTCGTTCGATTTGCGCTTGGCGTCTACAATTTGCACTTGCTCTATTTCGTTCAATTTGCACTTAGCGTCTGCAATTTGCATTTGCTCCTTACCTTTCGAATAGTGCTTGGTGTCTTCGAGTTGAGCTTGCTCTGTGTCTTCGAATCTCCGATTGACGTCTTTGAAACCGTGCTTGGCATACTCATATTTGAGCTTGGGCTGCATCCTTACTTTTTGTGTGATGGCAGTGGATTGGCAATTGCTCCTGAACTACGTTTTTTAGACTATGCTGTGAGATGACTAATGCAAGCATTTAGTGACTTACGTCTTGGACAGTGCTCACCAGTTTGCATGTGGTTTGTGGAAGAAGTTTATGTTTTCCAAATTCTTGGTGTCAAAGGAAGATAAAAGAGAGAGCAGCGCTGTAGTATTTCGTTGGGCACTTGTGACCCAACGGCGGTGGCGTTTAAGAGAAAGCGCTAGAAGGCAGAGGTGCCGAGTTTGATTCTCTTCGGTGGATTTTTCTTTTGGTCACGGTGTGCAAAGGATAGTGGCTATGAATGTGCGGGAGGTATAAGGTTAAGGTATCATATTTGTTTTGATATTGTTTTTTTGATGTTTAATGTTTATATGGAGTAATAAGGTGTAAAGAGGTTTTACTTTGTATATATATTGTACTTTGGTGGTTTTTACTAAGTTGGAGAAATAAGGTGTTATTTTGGATCTTTATTATTGTGTATTATTGTATAGTTGTTAACTCTAATTAAGTGGCAAATTGAGAGTTAGTGTTGTGATAGATTTTGAGTTCTCCTTCTTCATCAAAGTAAAGCTATGGGCAACATCTTCCATGTATGTTGTTTATGGTATATTTTCTGAAATTGAGTTTGGAGTGAAAAGGTTGTCTACTAGGTATTCTTTGGTGTGAATCTTATTTTCTGGATATTGAAGATTGTTTATGCATTAAAGTTATTGTTGAATTTTTGGGTGAATGCATAATTCTGGTTGAGGAAGAGGAAGCATTTTTGCAATAGGGTTTATGTTAGTAAGTCTTGCTACTTGCTTTGAGATGATGAAACCCTAGTTGTTGGTGAAAAGAATATAAGTATCATTGTTATTGCATGGTTGGCAATTGTTGGGTTGTGTTTCATAATCTTGAGAAAAGCATACTACATCTATCTTATTCTTTTGAGTTTGAGATTGAGATTGGGAGTTAAGTATAGAACATATTGAGTCTCTAACAATTCTCTTTATGCTTCTATGAGGTTTATGAATCACATTGGGTCTCTAACAATTCTCTTTTTGGGTTCATGCTAAGCAAGTTTTTCTTGGTGAGCTTGCTGAGGTTTTGGACAGGTTCCGGTGGGGACTTGTGAGTAGATTTGGATAGGTCCTAGCAGAGGACTTGTGAGCTAAGTTTTTGAGAGTTCTATCAGAGAAATTGAGGACAGAGGTGCATTGGTTATTTGAGAAGAACCTGAGGATAGATTTGGCAAGTCTTTGAGAAGGCTTGTGTGTAGAGGATTGATTTGTTCAAAGAGTTGGACAGATCTGACAGACAGAGGAAGACTTGTACTAGACCGATTGACTATGTTTGGTACAGGTAGCTGAGCTACTGTGGACATGATCATAGAAGGCAGAGGTCTCTTAGGCTCAACATTGAGGACAGGAGGTCTTCGATGGAAAGGAGTTCCACGTGCTGGCAAGAGGTAGAGGCAGTTGATCTTCTGAGGGATCATTTCCAGAGCAGAGGGGAAGGTATCTCCTTTGAGAAGAGGCTCATAAATTCAGATTGGGGGAAGGTGTCTCCTTTGAGCCAAGGCTCATAAACATTGTAATTAGGAAGGTTTCCCAAAGAACTTTGATATAACTTTTAGAGAAAAGTATTGTGGACGTAGCCCAGGCTTTCTGGGTGAACCACGTTAAAATTGGTGTCACCTTGTGGATGATATTGTGCATTGTTTTGATATTGCTTTAGGTATATTGCTTTACTATTTTGAAGTATAAAGGAATAAGTAAAAAGAGGTCTTATACTGTTCACCCCCCCCTCTCAGTATAAGCTTGTGTTCTTCATATGATTCTCCTTTTTTCTAGAGAATCCAACTATTATTGGAGTGACTTTAAATGTCCCCTCATGTCCAAATTTCTTTTGAGTTGGCTCTTTATTTTTTTAGTTGAGTCCCTATCTTCACTAATTTGTGTCTAGACTCTAGCATCCAAATCAGGGTGACTTTTATTTATCCCTTCAATATCTACTCAATCAGACCTTTGAAAATTTGAGTCCAAGTCTTCATTACTTTTAAAGTGGATATACTCTAAATATGACCTTATCAAATATCAATTAATATGTAAATTTAAAATTTGCAGCAATCACATTGAAGTCTTCCTTCGATGGTAATAATAATAAATACCACTCATGATAGCTTCAAATATGATAGTGGCTCTGATACACTATTGGCTTTTAAGATAAATTATCTTATGTCCCAATATATTTAAGCCAATGTATCTTAGGTAACAATATACCATCTTGAAAAGTATTGGCGGGAGCAAGATACCTCCTGCTCTGGGTGGGAGGTCACCTCTTCATCTTCTTACTCCCTCTTTGGCTCTTCCTAGGGTTCTTGGGTGGATATCTTGCTTTTCTAAGGAATTCCAAGAATATCTCCTAGTTTTCCTAGGTTTTTTGGCCTTTCCTACTGTTGCTTGGGGTCTGGAGTATCTCCAAGTCCTTTTTTTCTTCCTCCTAAGGTATCCTAGGAAAGAGGAGGTAGATCTATTTTTCTTCTAGCAGATCTATAGCGTGCTAAGGATGTGCCCCAATGTGCGAGCAAGAGACCTCCCACTTTGGATGGAAGGTCACCTCTTCACTTTCTTGCTCCCTCGCTAGCTCTTCCTATGTTTCTCAGGTGGATCTCTTGTTGTGTTGAGGAATTCCAAGTATATCTCCTAGTTTTCCTAGGTTTTCTAGCCTTTCCTATCACTACTTGATTCCCAAAGGATCTCCAAGACCTTTTTTGCTTCTTCCTGAGGTGTTCTAGGAAGTCTTCTTGGGTGTTGTTGCGTGGTCAAATAAAACTGAGTTTTTGGTCATGGTGTGGGGGTTTTCATTCTTCCTCGACTTGGGCGGTTTGTAGAGCTCTTCCCTGTAAGTTTTTATTTAGGCATGGTATGGGTCCATGCACTTTACTTCCTATAGGGGAAACTCTTTTTTCCTCTTCATATCTTGGCATTATGTCAGAGTGGGATCCAATTCTTTCATTTTGCTTGTCGGAATGGTCTTTCACTGGGTTTTCTCAACTTGGGGGAGGCCCTGATTATTATCAATTGAGTGTTTGCCATGGATTGCAATTCATTGATGGTGGTTTAGGGTTGGATTTGATTCATTTTTTCTACTTGCCAAGATGGTCTTTTTCTAGTTTATGTGGGATTGGGGGAGGCCCCGATTGTTCCCAGTTAAAAGTTTCACATTGTTCATGGTTCGTGGTTGGTATTTCAAGGTTTTTGGTGGATGTGTTTCTCTTGATCTACTTATCAGGATGGTCACTCACTACCTTTTTTGGGATTTGGGAGGCCTCAAATTCATAGTTGAGTGTTTATTGTGGTTGGCATTTTGAGGCTCGTGTCCAGGGGTTTATGCTAGATTCCTTCTCATATTTTATTGGTCTTGGAGGGGACCATGTGCTTCTTTGTATTGCATAAGGGTTTCATGGTTTCTCTACTAGTGTTTGGGTTAGGGTTTCTTACAAGTTTTATCTTTGTTTGTACTTCACCATTCTTCTTTGTGATATCACATGGAGGCTCTTGCAAATGGTCCAGTGTTGGTTTATAGATGGCCCTGGGCTGGTTTACGGATGGCCCTATTTGGTTTTTGGGTGGTCCCTTTTTCTGTTGTGGTGGATCCTAATTCTTTTACATCTGGTCCTATGTGGTTTACGGATGGTCATATTTCCTTTGTGGATGTCCCTAATTCGGTTTATAGATGGTCCTGTTTCATTTTGCGGATGGTCTTGTTTCGTTTACGGATGATCCTGATTCATTTGTGGATGGCCTTCTAAATCTAAGGTTTTTCTCCTATGTGGAGAAACCCTTTTCAAATTGGTGTGAGGTTTTCTCCTATACGGAAAAACCCTTTTCAATTTTGTGTTTACCTATGAGGTTTTCTTTGTTGCCCCTGCAAGGGCTTCTCTTCTCAACTAGTGTGGCTTCATCTCTTGCTCATGCGTAGGCTTCTCTTTTTCTATTTTAGCTATTTGTCTCCAATAGCCCATAGAGGATCTATTTCTTTAGCTATTTTTTTATTGGGATCCCTTCTCCCAACCTTCATATTTTTTTAAAGGTTACGGGATCCTTTCAAAACCCCTTTTACCAATAAAAAAAAAATATACGATATTAGGTCTCAATATACTTAATCAAGAGTAGAATCAAATATAAGAGCAATCAAAATATATGTTGACCAATATAAATTATAATAACATTAAAAATAATATCAAATATGAATGTAAATGACCAAAATTATTCATGTAATAACATGAAATATACTTACAATAGAATTGCTCAAAATATGCATACAAGCTTCAATATTATAAATGCTTGTTGTGGTGATTGTTTATAGATCATTTTCCCAATACAATACATGAATATTTTTCTCCATAATAAATAAATATAAGATGACTCTTCGAGTACTTGACTATTGCTCTCCATATGATAAATCACATGACCTTTGGCTCATCATATTGCCACTTGTATAGATGACTCTTCACTCTCTACTTACATGCACACTTAACTCTATGACACATGCATATCCTACACATAAATACCTATATAAAGGGAATATAAATCACTCACCTAAATTATAGACTCAAACCCTAATCTATTACATATTTACATTTGTACCATGAAGGTAGCATGTACCAAATAATGTAATATTATACAACATAATCAAGGAATAAATTAGAATAATAATCATATGGTTAATACCAACATAGATATTGGACCAACATGATGTCTTCCTTGCAATGATATACACAATATCTTTACATGCATGGGTGTTATTAACATTCTCAAACTACCCAATACAATCACTACTATCAAATTCAATGGGCTGTCATCATAGGTCAAGCTTTCCCAATGAATTTAGCTATGTACCAATAGCCTCAAGCCCCAAAATCAGTGCCTACCTTACCCAATCCTAGAAAATTTTAGTGCTATAGAGATAGATGAAGAACTAGTTTTTGAGGATGAAGCTATATGCACCAATTAGCAAGGGGTTCAAACTAGGGGTAGAAATATTTTTAAAGAGCAATCAACTAATAAGTAGACTGAAACTAGGAAAGGTACAATGGTCCTCATAAGAGGAAGGTTGTAATTGTACTTACAATATAGAGGAACTATCATAGTGTAATAGGAGAAATAAAAGGAGAATAAACATAAAAAATGAAGTATTGGGTACATCTCAAAAGGGGGAGAAGCACAAAATGATAAACATAGGAGGATAGAGTATGGAAAGAAACTTGTAATATATAATGGAAATAGAGATGCAACTAGTAAATCTACCAAAAAGGAAATGACAAGGGTATGGATCCACTTCAAAATGAGGTTGAAAGGTGATTGAAATACCCCCCTCTCACTAGTGAAGGGTGATATACAACCTCTAAATAACATACAAATTTCATAGTAAGAAAATAATACCCATTGGCCTAATTCAAATTCAATAACATAAAGGATATGAAAATAACATTGGCCAAATCAAGTGGTATTAGCTCAACCAGTTAGATTCCTCAATATTTCAAGGAGGAGACCCAGGTTTGAATCTTGCAAAATGATACATGGATAATATCCAAGCTTTGTTTTAATACCACTATGTGGTGATGATGTAATACAAGTGGGTCCCATTTCAATCCCATATAACCCATTAAAAAAACATTGGCCAAGGTCAACATGCTAGAAGCATTATCCCTAGAAATATAGTAAGGCCTTCTCAAGGAAGCTCTAAAAGAACAAAAGTGGAGTTATGCTAAGGTAAAACACACTAAGTCTACTCTAGCTAGTACAATAGATCAATAGAATTTAATAGCAAAACATAATTCAAACATATAGGTCAATGTGTTAGATATATGGAATGATCCAAAATAAAAATGCTAAATCCATCCTTGTTCTATGTGATTCTCAAGACTAAAAATTATATAATCAGGAATGGCATACTTTATTCAAGTGTAACAATCACAATTATGCCTAAAGTTATTTATGAATAAATGGGTCTCTCTTATACTAAGATAGATAGGAATCCAATCTAAATGGATGGCATGAGATTCAATGTGATTAGGATTTTCAAAGATATAATCATGACTATAGCTAGATATCCAAAATTTATAGTAGTTCAGGAAGTGATAACCTTAGATATACCCTCATACTTTGGTATGTTGTTGTTCAAAGATCAGATGTATAAGATGTTAGGGGATAGTTACCTGGCAATGGATTATACTCATATGAAAGTACCCAAGATATGAAAATAATTAGGTTGGTAATAAACCACCTTCTACATAGGCTTAAGGAGAAAAATATACTGAATTAGAATGAGTTTCCAAAGTTTATAGAAGATGAAAAATATCTACAAGATGACTAATATCCAGAGGTGGACATGATAATCGATGTATTACAAGATGATGGGGACCCAAATTTTGAGTATGAATAAATTGAGTGAGAAAACTACCTTACCATGGAAACTTTTTTAAATCACCCTATCCTAATAATTTGAGGAGCTAAAAATACATGGACTATGTACTTCTATGGCACTCAAACTAGGAATGGAGTAGGCACTAGGTACAATTCATCAATCCATAAGGAGCACATATTATTTATACCTATAGGTTATTATTCAACTATACAAATGATATGGTAGAATATAAAGTACTTTGTATTGGCTTAATAAAAGTAGAAAAAATGGAAATCAATGATCTAAGAACATATTGTAACTTTGAATTAATCATGAATCAGGTCAACTCTTAGTGCATCACAAAAAATAGATATTTAAAGTCTAATAAGCATTGAGTCTATGATTTACTTGAAATTTTTAATTCATATAAAATCAAATCAATTCTAAGAAAGCTAAATGCAAAAGCACATGAGTTAGTAGATATGGAAGCCTGATTTAACCTTACCAATGATATATGGGATAAACCAAAATAATTACAAGTTCTTTTCATACTAGTAGTTCTTAATAACTCTGATCACTAGTACATCTTTAACAATGAAAATAAAATCATAGAATTCATAATCAAAGAGAATCGATATGTTAAATAAAAATGAATATTTGTGACATCAAGGATTAAGTCATACAACTAAATTTAAACCAGTTGCTCAAAGGCCTAATCACTCTAGAGAGTCTATTTAACCCTCATGATAGTACAAGAAAAACTACTCTTGAGGTAAAATCTTCTTTTTATCACCCAATCAAGGTAGTTGAGGGGAAGAGTCTAATACTTGGGATAGATTTAACTTAGGAAGAAGAGGACCTTTTCGAAGAGCTCTATGGTAAGTATGGAAACATTATTATCTGGTCATACAAACATCTTAAAGTCTACAATTGGAATATCATAGAGCATACTATCAAATTAGAATTAGATGCCAAGTCTTTTAGATATAAATAGAGATTAATAAATCTAAAGATATAAGTAGTGATGAAGGAGTTATTCAAGCTTCTACAAGCTTTTATTATATTCATGATCAAACGCATTCTATGGGTTGCCAATCTAGTCTCCATACACAACAAAAATGGGGATATAAGGCTATGTGTCAACTTTAGAAACTTGAATAGGGCATATTTAAAGGATCACTATCCATTTCCTACCATTGATCAAATATTGTAGAAAGTATCTAGGTCATAGATGTTGCCTCTCTTAGACAGATTCTCATAACATAATCAAATTTGGATTAAATATGAAAACCAACATAAGATGGCCTTCACCACCAAATGGGAAGCCTTTACATATACATGAATGTCATTATGTCTTTCAAATGTAGGTATAACCTTATAAAAGGCTATGGGAATAGCTTTTTTTAGACTCATTGGTGAGGCCATTCTAAAATACCTGGATGATCTAATAGTATTTTCAAAATACAAGAGAAATCATATTGACCATATTATAATAGTATTCCAAAGATGCAGAGAATTTTGTATTTCTTTAAACCCTAAGAAGTCTATTTTCATGGTCCAAGAATTAAAATTTCTAGGATACCTAGTATAAAAAGAGGTTTTAGCCATAAATATCGATCAAATAAAATTCATCCAGACCTATCATTACCCACATTAGTCAAAGGGATCATGTCTTTTTGATTTCAAGTCCATTTTATAGCTAAATTTTTCTCAAATGGTAAGGCCCATAACCAAGATGTTGAAAAGGGATACCCCTTTCACAAAATCCCCTATACTAATTAATATAAATTTTTCCAAATAATTTTATCTATATGGATTTGGTATTGATGAAAATATTATATACACCCTAATAAAAAAGAATGACTTAGTTAAAGAGAACATTTATCCTTCTCAAGCCAAGCCCTTCACAACTATAAATAAATGTATACCCTAATCAATAAGAAAGTATTCACCATAATGAAGGTATTAAAGAAGTTCATATACTATCTATTATAAATAAACACCACTATATTTGTAATGCACCCCAATGTCTAGTTTGTATTACATAGTAAACTAGGGAAAGAGAGGGGTGGATGGATCAATAAAATTTATGAATTGATCAAGATCAAACCTAAAGTAATCTAGAAAAGGGCTTTATGTGAAAGGTTGGCAATGATATTTTTTGAATTAAAGGTCAATCTCAGTGAATAAAGACATAAATGGCTAAACTAGATGGATGAGCAATACGTGCATACACATGTCCACATGACAAGTCCTATAGGGATTGACAACTAAAGAAAGGGCTATGTTTAGACAAAATGTGACACACTACCTTTGGTTGAATGATATCTTGTTTATAAATGGATATGATGATGTTCTACTCCATGTGTAGAAGAAAATATGAAGGAGACCCTAATCAAACAATACCATGATGGAGTACACTTCTCTACACCAATGATAACCCATAAAATTCTAAGCGTTGGGTACTATTGGCCTATTATTTTTATCAATTGAATCAATGGGTCAAGGATTGTAGATATTATTGTCTTTTCATGGTAATTAAAAGAAGATATCTAATGCCTTTGAACCTTATTATCATGACTAAATAATTCCAATAGTGGAGCCTCAATTTCAAAGGAAAAATCAATCTACTATAGAGTATAGGCCATGGATGGATCCTCACTACTACATATTACTTTACCAAATGGGTTGAAGTAGTCCCAACCAAGGTAACTAATTAAGATACATTGGTTCAATTACTTGAAGATATCACCACCAGGTTTGGAGTGTTTTCTACCATCATCATAGATAATGCCATCTATTTCAAAATGGCTAAAGTGATGAAATTTACCCTCGAGTACAATTTTTTATTAAAAACATTATCCAACTATTGCCTTTAAGGTAATTGATTGGCCAAGTCAACCAATAAAAACATCACAAGGATCTTGAAAAGGACCATATTAGAGTTATAAAGGGACTAGCGTACAAATTTGCATAAAGCATTATTGGAAAACAAAGTGACACCAAAAGCATCAACTAGGTCATCTCTCTACAAGCTAATATATGGCAAGAAGGTCATGTTGTTGATTAACCTTGAGCTTCCTTCCCTTCAAATGTCATAGCAACTCAAATTGTAGGACACCGATGTTGAACCCATGAAAGTAAGATTAAATTAATTGATATCCCTATAAGAAGACAACCTTCAAAAGGATTGTGTGATATCAGGAAATCATTAAGAATTGGCTTGATAAAGGAGCTATAGAAGTCTTTCTGAGGAGGATCAGAAGCTTTAGGCAGAACCATCAAAAATGCTTGTAGTTCAAGGCTAATATTAGGAATCAAGGCAACATCTCTCACTAGGGTTGTTTCTCACCAATAATTCATTGATGATACCCTTCTATTGACTAAGGCATCGGTGGTTGAGGCCAAAATAATTAAATACATCCTGCAACTCTACGAGGACATTGTTGGTCAAAAAGTTAATTTCAGTAAAAGCAAGTTATATTTCTTGAACATCCCTATTCAGAGGCAAGTAATAATTGCAGAAATTTTAGGGTGTGATATAGCAAACCTCCCCACTTTGTATCTTTGTCTCCCTTTTTCATTGGTTCTCCAAGAGAGTCAATGTGGGACAGGGTTATTGAAAGAATTCAAAAAAACTTGTTGGATGGAAAGGTCATCTTCTATCTCAAGAAAGAAAGTTGACCCTCACTAAGGCCTCTCTTCAGAGCATTCCAGTCTATTTCCTCTCCATTTTCAAATCCCCTGTGAAGGTTTTCCAGAAAATTGAGAAACTCCAAAAAGAATTTTTATGGACTAGATCAGAGGAGAAAAAAAGGATACACCTAGTAGGATGGACCAAAGTGTGCAGACCCAAGGAAAATGGGGGCTTAGTTCTAAGGATAATTGCTCATATAAATTTAACTTTACTATCTAAGCAGTTATGGCACCTCATTTCTGGTGAATAAAATGAATGGACAGCTATCATCAAATGAAATTATCTTCAAAATATGGAATTTCTAAGTGACTCAGTTCCAATCAGAGGTTCTACTTTTTGGAAAGCAATTCTCAATTGTAAGGAAATCATCAAAAAAAGTTTAATATGGGTTTTAGGCAATTGTGAGAGGATAAATTTTTGGAATGATAGGTGGGCTAAGGATGAACCACTGACGCAATATCCTAACTTAGCCCGAATCAGAGATATCACGGAAGAACTCATTGGCAAAAAAGTCTTCGATTATATGGTTGAGTATAGAGGCAGAATGAAATAAAAAAAAATAAGGATTCAGGGATTTCAAGTGGAATCAAATGATCTTTGTAATATTCTCGGGCAACAGTTTATCCCCATGAGACCCAAGGAAGATCAAGTGACCTGGGCTCCTACAAAAAATGGGTAATTCACTGTTAAATCAGCTTACAAGCT
Source organism: Wollemia nobilis (assembly GCA_028583015.1). Lineage (NCBI taxonomy): Eukaryota > Viridiplantae > Streptophyta > Pinopsida > Araucariales > Araucariaceae > Wollemia > Wollemia nobilis. The sequence goes on from JAQPPZ010000521.1 coordinate 23,311,923, forward strand.
TATGCTTGATGATGAGGATTTTTTCCTCCAAAAGGACTTAGTTTGGATAAAAAATTTAATTCCAAAAATTGTAATCTTTTCATGGTTGGTTATCCAAGGAAGAATTCTAACCAGTGATAATATGATGCATAAAGGTATTTGTATCACTAATCGCTATTATCTATGTAGGGCTAATTAGGAGACCATTTATCACATTTTCCTTGAGTGCCCTTTTTCCTTGACTATCCTAAGTGGGATTTTTCAGGCCTTCAATATATCCTGGGTTAAACTAGCCACTGTACTTGATTTTTCATCCAGTGGCCTTGCTCCTTTTCAATCCAAAGACTTATATACATGTGGAAAATTTGTCTCAATCACTATATTTTGCAGGTGTGGTTAGAAAGGAACCATAGAGTCTTTAATGAGTCTATCCATGATCATCAAACTATCATTACCAGGATCCTATCCTTTGCCAACGAGATTGTGAACCTTATCCCTTTTGATAGTTGTAAACCTCATCTGTAGGAGATCACGATTGCTCAATATTTATGCTTAACCTTGTTAGATGAGTTTGTGCCTAGGGTAGTCAACCCCAGAGCCAATGTTAAGTGGTCCCCACCTCCTACGGGTTGGTTTAAGCTTAAATTTGATGTAGCGTCTAAGGAAAATCCTGATAGAGTAGGCACAAGCGACATTGTATGAGATCATAATGGGAATATGATGCTTGCATTTTCCAAATATTTGGGAACAAGGACGAACAATGAAGCTGAAGCTAGAGCTATGTGGAGAGGCCTTCAAATGACTCAAGACTTAGAAGGAAATTTGATCGTAGAAGGAGACTCTATGCATGTTATAAATCTCCTCAATAATTGGAAAACACCTCCTTTGAGGATTAAAACAATTGTTGAAGAGGCTAGGATCCTTTTCCAAGGAAGACAGGATAGAAAAGCCCAACATGTCTTTCAGGAAGCTAACAAAATTGCTGATAAGCTGTCCAATTTGGGTGTCGATGGTGACAGACTTTTCGAATGGGAACATGGTATCTCGAGTGAAGTAGAGGAGCTTATTCAACAAGAATGCTAAAAATGATAGTCAAATTTACCAATAGGGAAGGAACTATAAGTTTGAATGCTAGGAATATTCCTACCTCTTTTTTGAAATGGACTCACAATAAAAATTATCTGAACTGTCAGTCTTTGTGAATGTTGCTTGGAAATACCACAAAGACTAATGGGGATAGTCATATGTCAGATAACATGGCTCCTAGTCATCTTAGTAATTTTAGTTTGGTTGATAATCACAGGGAAGGAAATAAACGACAATATAAGACTTCGAACCAGAGCCACGTGGACCACCAGATAGCCACCGCCATAAATCTAGCTAGTAGGTTCACTTCTCCAAGGCTGATTGGCCAAGACGGGATGTGGTCCCAAAGCATGTCATATACATAAGAAATCAATTACCAAAGAATTATTAAGATTAACTGTCAATACAGAGCTTATGGGAGTTTTTTTAGTACTCTGCTATGTGTGTCTGCAGTTTTTTATTTCTCCACTATTTTAAGGAATGGATCCACGTATGTTTATTTTTTTGTAATTATGATGAAGGTGTGTTTTCTCGGGGTATACCCAAAATGTTGTATGGTAAGTTTATTTTTGATAACAGGATATGTGCCTTACCGGATGTAATGGCTTTGGTAGCATGTAGATTTTATATATATAGGATCCTTAGTAAGGACATGTTCATCAACAACCCTGGGCTGATTTTTGTAAAATGTTTTGGGTCAACCTATAAAACATGGTATTAATGCTATAGTATCTTATCTACCAAAAAAAAAGGAGATATAGAAGTGGAATACAATGAAGGAGACCTTGTACTCAAATGGGATGAAAATTGGTAAAAATGGGAGCACATCAAAAGTTTGATTTATCATGGAGCAAGCCCTACCAAATTACTAAAATTTTGGGTCCAAATACCACAAAATTACATCCATGAAGGAATTATTGCTACCTATTTCTATGAATTAATAGCATCTTCACTCTATATAGTGATACAAATTCTACTCAAAAGAGTATGTGTATACTCAATAGATACTATTAAACTTGGAAAATAATATCCCCCTTACTTCTACTAGCCCCATTCTCCTCTTTTCTCTTTCTTTTATTTTCTAATTTTATTATTTTTTATCTGAATTGGCAGTAGATCAAGTCGATGAAGATCCAATTTACATTAAAAAATAGGAACATATAACTTATTATAAAGTGATCAAACCACTTGCAAAGGCAAATAAGGAACTTACCCCAACAAAGAAACCCCATACTAACTATAAGGTCCATCGGCCCTTACCAATATGATCACCTTGCTTAGGAAGCTTATGCCAATGCACAGGCAAGGTGCTCCTTGCCTAGAGTCTATATAGATGTCAAGAAAGCCCCTAAGGGTTCTTACTTGCATTCACTGCACCTAAGAAACCCTTTACTATTCAAATGTATCATGTCCTATAAGCTTATTATATGTAAAATTTCATCCAGGTCATAGCTCCATAGTGGATTTCCAACTACTAGAAATCAAGTGAAATGCTTGTCAAAATCCCTACAAAGAAAAACATGATTTTTTGCCTATGTCCATGAACACAAGCAAATTCCTTAAAACATATTGAGCAATTCACTCAAAATAGTTGAGAAAAATGCTCTTGCTAATTAAGTGAATCACTCCACCTCCTCCAGTGAATTGGTCCCTCAACCTTCTAGTGAGCAAATCACTCATTTTTACAAGAAAATTTCTCATGCACTTGAAAGTCCAAATTTCAATAGTTTGCCCAAATTCTCACCATTTCACCCACATTTTCACCATTTTCTTGTTATGAATACTACATATACATATTCCAATAATTTTTTCTAGAAGCATAAACTATTTTTCCTCCTTTCATAATCAATTATCCATCCCTTATCATCCCATTATCACCAATTCTAGTCATCATAGTAGAGTTTAAACCAATAGAGAGATAAACTTAGAAGAATAAGAGACAAAATAGAAAGAGGCAGGGGCTCCCCACCCTCTCAAAAGACTATAGAAATACTTTAATGATCCATATCTAATGGTGGATGGAAGCTATACCCACCCCATGGGGTAGGTAAGAAAAGAAACCCTTAGAAGGTACAACCTAGGGACCCAAATAGATTCATGGAGTATAGGTTAGATTTGGACCTGAAGCTTAGCCATTAATTTGGTGCCTCAACTTTAGATTTCCCTAGAACTAGTGGAAATGGTAGTGAACAAATAAAATCCCACAATGAAGAGATTCAAGCATCTCTAGTGGATGACAAAGATATTTTACATCAAATGAGTAATAAGAAATATGTTGAAGATCATTGATGACCTATTCATATCGATCTCTTATAGGCCCAAGACCCAAAAGTATTATTACTATAACCAAACTAATTCCTATTGGTAGAGCTTCCTAACCCCTTGCCTAAAGAATCAAAATCTACCATCCAACTTTTGTATCCCTTTGGAGTTAGACCAATTCAAGGAATATGTATAGATGGTAATGTCAAGGATAGTTGTAGTCCTAGGGGAAATAAACAACAAAAATATATACAAGGAACACATAGCCCTTCTACATGTAGTACAAATATTATTGGGGTACTCCTAGATGATTGATTGTACTAGGTACATTTATGACCAAACAAACAATCAACTTAAAGGGTTCAAGAGAGGAAATTTAACTATACCTCCTACCTTGTTTGTTTTATTCTTTACTAAAAGAAGTGTTGGTTTCCTACCCTCCAACTAGACCAAGTAGGAGAAGATGTACAACCTCTAACTATCATGAAGTATACATAAGTACTCTACTAAGAAGTGGAAAAAACCTCCTACTACTTTTATGATGAGGTGTATGAGATTATAATAGATAAGTTCAAGGGGAATGAATTGAGATTAAATGATGAGATGAGGCAACTACTAGCAGAAGAAAAATATCCAATGGGTGATTTTTAAGTTGGAAGGTCTAGGTATTTCATCTACATCTATGGATTTTGAACCATACCTTTTGAGTTGCCAACACGAGTACCAAACTACATATCAATCTATAATATGTGCAACTACTCAATTATGTGGACTTGAAATACTTCAATGGGTAAAAGAAAACCATCTTCTACCAACTAAATTAGAAATTCATGACATAACACCTAAATTATGTGGGTTCCACTCAGTAGTGAAGGCACAATAATAACAAACAAGTCTTGAACATCTTACAGATTTTTGGTCCTATAATCCAAAATGAATATTTGAAAAGTCACCTTTTACACCCATGAGAAGAGATATAGTAACAGACCAAGTTGGATGAGGATATAGACCTTTCCACTCTTAGAAGAAATTTGAGAGATGAAGATAAAATTTAAATTTGGTATGCCAACATCGTAGAGTGGTATACCTTTTACATAGTAGAAGGATGACTTTAAACCTAACATAAAGTTGAACCATCAAAGGTTGAGGGCACTTTGGAAGTTGAGGAATAATAATAGAAATATTTCTTGAGATATATTACATTATTTGGTACATGCTAATGCACCACCTTGGGTACATCTTTAGATTAGGAGCATTTTATATTAGAGTGTGAGTTATATTTTATGTAATAATGTGTAGGAAATGCACAAGTGTCTTGTAGTTATGTATGCATGTGCACACGTGTCCATTATGTAGAGTGCACATGTGTCCTTAGAGTAGGAAAGTGAAGAGTCACATACTATTATATATTTGTGACAAAGCATTGTAATATGTATCAAAAGTGCATTGCTCATAGCATGCATTAGTAGATATTTATTCAATATACTATTTTTGTGAGTTTTTGTAAATGGTAGTTTTTATTAGAATATTAATGTGTACTTTTTTTGCATGTTATGACATGTGTCCTTGATACTTGTCATGTTCTTATATAGGCCTCATGCCGATATATTATAATTATTCTTGTATCAACATTACATCAAATCTCTTCCATTTTTCCATGATCTGATGCAACCAACTGTGATACCTCTAGAAATGTTGGCCTGGACTCACACCAATGTGTTGGACACAAGTGCCCCAAATTGTGTCCACATTCTTCATCAATTACTCTTTTTAGAAACTTATTTTTCTCGAGACATCATGGACCTATGTAGATAGTTGATTTGGATCAGGAGGATGTTTTGATCCAAAGTTGTGGTAGCCTCTAGTGCAGTTGTTTTTGGCTTCCTATGTTATTTTGACAATGACTAGTGCCCACCTTCCCATGGAAGCAGCCAGTAATTTGAGAAATATTTGAGGAGTTGTACCAGTCCGTGATTTGTAGAAAGTTCTAGAGATTTGCATATCTGAATTAGGAGGGGTCCATGGCTTGTTAAATTTAAAAAAAATCAGCCCACTTGTTACTTTTGTAGCCACAAAAAGTTTTTTTTCAATGTGTGCACCGCATTCTTGCTATCTATCATCGAAGAGCTATGATGAAACTATTCCATTAATGTAGCACTATGTGGTGCTTTGTCATTGACCATATTAGCAATTTTCTATTCACACTACATCAGTATTATTTATGACTGGATCATGTGCACCAAACTTAGTTTATGTATTACAAGCATCTCACCAGTAATCCAATGGGGAAGTGACAATGGCATAGACAGAGATAGAGGATAGGCTTGAAAATTTTTGTAGGCATATTGGCTTTCATGAGCCAAGAGGATATCTAGCCACTAGAATCCTTGGATCCCTAAGTTGGCTGGTTGTTGCAGAGTGCAATTGTAGTAATGCATATCACACAGTGCTTGTACTGGCAGATTTTGTGGCCTACAATTCTTGATCTGGTGGGAGATTTTTTTGGCAATGAGGGTTGTTGTATTCTGGTCATAGTTAAATCCAAATCTATTGTATTTTTTTCTATTTTATTGAAGCCCGCAAAGTACTTATTTGATCACTATCAAACCCCACTGTAGATTGTGGACAGTGCAATGTTGTTGTTGACTAGCAGTTTACACCCACGTTAGTTATACATGGTCCATGCCACTTCTTTGGTGCTCCATGTGTGGTGGGTGGGACCAAAAGCACCAACTTTATGGGTGGGACACATATTTATTTGCATGTACTCCAATCAAGGAAATTTTATTAAGATTTATGGCCATAGGGAATGGCCCATTAATTGCACAAAGTTATTTTTATAGCACGTGGGCACTCAAAGTTTCTTAATGTTTTTTTTCACATGGAAGTGGAAGGCCTAGATGGCCAATGTAATGCCCTTGCGAGGAAAATTTTGAAATGATATTGTAATTCTACCTTGTATTCCACCAAAGAGCGATGCTAGGAATATTCTAAGGGAATATTCTCTGATGCCAAGAATATTCTAGATTCCTAATGTTTTTTTTCCATAATATGAAGGCCCCATTCACACCCGAACATAGGGGTATTTATAGTCGTCATAAAGGTTTTTTCAAGATGGACATAATGGTGGTGTCCAATTGTAATTTTGAGGCTATTATATTTGTACTTTTAGCCTCAAAATTATTGTATCATGGAGTGCACTCTTGGTTGAACCCAACACTCCCAAGGCAAATTGTATGTGATCCTAGTACCTAGTCACCTTCTCTATAGCACCTAGCGGATGCAGCGGCTGGTTACCCATGCATTCCGATAGGATGAGATGGTCACCATAAGGACACCTACTCTAGGGACTACAAACATAAACACCCTAGACTCTATCCAAGGAATTTTTTGGATCAACTTTTGAATACTACAGACATAGACACTTCAGAAGATTCTATTCTCTTATTTATTTTTCTCCTTCATATTTGGATTCTATGGCTCATTTTTATTGTATTTTATGAGTGAATTCTTGGAAGAGATCGACACTCTTATATGGATCTAATTATTTTGTATTAAGGTATATTTTTTGTATGTCCAAAGTTTTGCTAAGCCCGACGCCTTCTAGATGAGATTCACCATGAGGGGGGATATGATATCCATGGTGAACATAGTTAGTAGTGACCTATAGAGGCAAAAGACCTAAGGAAGAGGCTGAACTTGAGGCACCAAAGATGAGGCTAACCTACAGAGGCAACAGATCCGAGGAAGTGGTTGATCCTGAGGCAATAGACCTAGATATACACCAATGATCTAGAGTTATTGTTCATAGTAGAGCCAAGCGCAAAGAGCATGAGCCTAGACCAAATCATGTAATAAAGGAGGATGTTAGGGTTCTATTTTTAGAAAAGTACACATTAAGGGGGGATGTTAGAATAATAATGTGTAATTTGTTTGCATGTTATGACATGTGTCCTTGATACTTGTCATGTTCTCATATAGACCTCATACCTATATATTGTAATCTTCCTTATATCAATATTATCTCATCTATTTGAGTCCCAACAATTTTATGAGTAGTTGTAGAAGTTTCTTATGATTTTTACATGCTTAGTATATTGTCGTTATCTTATATTTGATATAGCATACTCATTTTAGACCTTGTGGTTTTTTTTCATTAAGTATTTACTATCAAAATATAACAATGGTATCAGAGCCACAAGGGAGATTGATAGGAGATACGGAGAGCCACAAGAGATATTGAGAGGAGATAGGGAGATTTCATTTTTAGAAATTTTTTAAAAGTTATTTTCTAGCTAGATTCTTTCCACGAGGTTGTAGAAAAACTCGTGAAGACTAGGACTCAGCAAATTTTTCTTACCACTAGATTGAAGGATAATTAATAAAGTATATTGATATTTAGAGATTTGGATAAATCCATGTATTTTCTTGTTTTTGTCTAAGTTTTTGTTGCATAAAATTAGTTCTTAGAATTTGAGAAGCTTCCTATAATGGATAAAGAATAATTTCATCTTTGTTTTCCTAAAATTCTATGTATTTTCCTTGTGTTGGGATTAGTTTTTGGCTATAGCAAAAGAGTAGATATTGAATATTAAGGAGGTACAAGGAAAAGGTCCCATTGGAGATTGAATATAGAAGATTTAGGAGATCCAATAAGAAGGTCCCCATAGAATATTGATGATTGAAGACTCCATATTGAATAAAGAAGAAAGCAACTCTATTCAAGATTGAGAAGAGAGAAAGAGGCAAATAGAATCCCTATTGAAGGTTGGAGAAATATGAGATCCAAGAGAAGAGATCACATTGAAGAAATTATATATTTTGAAGATAGAATATTTGAGAAAGAATATAAAGGAGAATTAAGAAAAAGGTCCAATTGAAGAGTTGCATAATTTGAAGATCTAAGAGAAGAGGTCTCAAGCAAATTTGGAAGGAGAAATAAGAAGGCTAGAAAATCCCTATTGAAGAAGTTAAATAAGTGGCCATTTGAGAAGATATGAAGAAAACTCGAGGTAGAATATTGCAAGAAGGAGAATCTCCTAAAAAGAAGAATTTTGGGACAATTATCACCATCCGACAACAAGCCCAAAAGGAAGAAGGATTTGTTAAGAAGTTTGCCAAATTTTGGAAAGCATTTTTGAAGACCTCAAGACATTCATATTCTTGAGGAAGAGGCCAACAAGTAGGCCATTTGAGGTCATAATTTGGCAATAAAATTGAAGGAGAAATAAGATATAAGAGGCTACTAGATTTGAAAGTTTTGAAGACAATCATAAAGTATTTTAAGGTTGATTTGCAGAGGAGAAGATTGTTGATTTTTGCATCAGAAGTTGAAGAGTCACAGGACAAGTTGAAGGTGACATAGAGCTACAAATTAAGAATTGGGTAGATTTTGAAGTGCCCTTAAATAGCCAATTGAATTAAGTATTGACAGCAAAGGAAGGCAGCCTTTGGAGTTGCAAAAACCTAGAGAAGTTGAGGATAAAGAAAGCAAGTTCCGAGTAGCATTTGATAAGGTAAAAAGGCTGAAAATTTCAGTATTTTGTAATAGTCATCTGGATAGTGAAAATAAGTATTTTTTGTAGTGTTGTTATCTACAAATTTTGGAAATATTTGACAGCATTTGAAGAAGGATAATTGTTGCAAAGTGTAAAGTCTTGGATAGTGCATTTGAAGGAGAAATAAGGAGCAAGTTTGACTGTAAATTATAAAGATATTTGGATAGCAAGCAAGCTGATATTTGGGCAGAAAAATAAAATAAATTGAAGCTATAAAAAGTACAAATTCATGATAGCAAAAGGTTAAATCAAGTCACAAAGGAAATCAGCTACAAAAATATAAAAGGTGTGTAATATTGGTGCTATAAAATTTTATTATTCAAGCATTAAAATCAGTTTACTTTAAGTTTTTTGAGAGCACCATATTAGAGCTATTAAATTTAGTAAAAAATAGTTTAATACAAGAGTCCCCAAACCAAGAAATGAGACACCATTATCAACATTGAAATTATAAAATATAATAGCATAAAGTTGAGTTAAATTGCTTGAAAGGAGTAATACGTAGAAAGATTTATAACATAGTGAATGTTGTATTTTGAAATTCAAAACAAAGCAATATGATAGAAGCATTTGGAGGATAAAAAGAGTTCAAGTTCAAGCAAGGATAAAGGTGTTTAAATACACCAAAATAAATACATGAAAGAAGTTGCAAAACCATCAAGTCAACATAGAGCACCGCCACCACTTGGCTTACAAAGTTGAGGAAGAGCACCGCCACCGAAGAAGCATCAAAAACCATATTGTTGAAGTAAATCCAACCACCATTGGAAGAGCTGACATCAAGATAACTAGGAATCCATAAATATCTCTTTGATGTCAAGGAGAATACAAGAAGGTTAATGGTTGCATAAACTCCATACAAAGTCATTTGGTCATGTTAGAAATATTGAGTTGTCATTGATGTCAAAGGCTGAAATATCTTTAAGGATGAAATTTTGAGTTATCATTAATAATAAAGGCAGATATATCTTCAAAGGTGATTTCATATGCGTTAATATTTAAATGAAATATTTAAATATTAAAGTGAAAGGTTACCCAAGTGTTGTAGGTGAGTTGGAGAGGAGAGGGCAATCCTCCAAGGGAGGTCCTAGGTTTGAATCTCCACCCTACCAAAAAGCTGAATTGGGTACCAAAAATCCAATTGATAATGTTGGTGCAAGCAGGGTTGGGTGCGACCCCGGGTGACTTTGACGGTGTAGAACCCCCTGTTCATGGTATCTTAGACCAAGGAGGCCTCGCAAGGGTTTTTTTCTTTTAAAAAAAAAAGGGAAAGGTTTATATTTAAATCAAAATATTTAAATATATAAAAGTTTAAATAAAGTGGAAGGTTTATATTTAAATATATAAAAGGTTAAATCTACATGGGCCGAACTCCTTGAGCACACCATACAAAAGAGAGTTTGAAAATTCCAATATTCAAATAATAGGTTGACCTCCTTGGGCGTGAATGACAAAAAGCATATTAATATAAGGCCATAAATTCACTTTGGCTGATGGCATAAATTCGAAGATATCCTTCAAGCAGGGAGAGAGCAACGGATAGAAGAAAATGGAGGAGATGAGTGCAAGTTTAGTAGTGTAGCAGTGGAGGTTTTAAATATATGAGAGTGCCTTTCTATTTCAACTGAGTGGTTAGACCAGTTGGTAACCTAGCTCGCATTGGAGCACTATGGTGCAGAGGTACTGAAGGTCGAATCCCCTCAACACCTATTTTGATGTATTTTGTTATTAAAAATAGTGTGAAGAAGGAGCTATATAGTTTATGGTGTGCCTTTGGTTTCATCCATTGGGTTAGCCCAGTCATTTTCCTAGCCTGAGCTAGGACACTATAGTGTAGAAGGTTAGAGGGTCAAATATTTTTTATACCCATTTTTTGCTAAAGCATTTGAGATAGTGCAACGAAGGAGTTAAATATTTTGCTATACTAGCTTATTTGGTCATGAGCCCATGTTAGGGTGCTACACTTCTAGAGGTTATAAGATCGAATCTCATTCGTAGTTGTACAATGTAAGGGTAAAGTTTTTTATTTTTGCAAATTAATAAAATGGAGATATAAGGGTCATGGTGTTAGTATAAAGTTTTATTTTTGCAAACTAATAAAGGGGATATATAAGGATCACATTGTTATTATAAAGTTTCATTCTTCAAGTTTGATAAAAGGGAGATATAAGGTGTAATGTTGTGTTTTTAAAGCTTTATTTTGCAAGTTTTAAAAAGGGAGATATAAGGAGTTAGTTTAAATTATTATGAATGTTGTTAGAAGAAGTGATAAGGATGTTAAGTATTTGATTTGGAGTTTAGATAAAGAAGCAAAAATAAAAATTATAGATCAGATTTGTGTGCAAGATTTGTGCATTGTTTATGATTGGATTTGGGATTAGATGAGTAGTTTTTGTGAGTAGATTTAAGAATAGTTTATGAGCTGATTTTAGAATAAATTTGAGCAATATTTGTGAGCAGGTTTTGGAGCATATTTGAGAAGTGTTTATGAGTAGGTTTTGGAGCATATTTGAGCAGTGTTTATGAGCAAGTTTTGGAGCAGATTTGAGCAATATTTGTGAGCAGTTTTTGGAGCATATTTGAGCAGTGTTGTGAGCAGGTTTTGGAGCAGACTTGAGCAGGTTTTGTGAGCAAGTTTTGGAGCAGATTTGAGCAGGTTTTGTGAGTAGGTTTTGGAGTATATTTGAACAATTTTGGTGAGTAGGAGGGGATTGGTGTCTCCTATGGATTGGTGTCCATGAACTTGAGTAGAAGGGAATTGGTTTCTCCTATGGATTGGTGTCCATGAACTGTCTCCTATGGATTGGTGTCCATGAACTTGAGTGAGGGGATTGGTGTCTCCTATGGATTGGTTTCCACAAACTTGTATAGGGGATTGGTGTCTCCTATGGATTGGTGCCCACAAACTTGTATAGGGGATTGGTGTATCCTATGGATTAGTGTCCATGAACTTGTATAGGGTATTGGTGTCTCATGTGGGTTGGTGCCCATAAAATTTATTGAAGAAATATATAAGCAATATTTTGTTGTGGTTTTCTCCCAAGAGGGTGTTTCCACGTAAAATATTTATCTCTTATGTGTATGGTGATTTATGCATTGTTTCATTATTGCATTGATATTATTTGAGGTTATTGCTTTGGAAATAAAAGATAAAAGTTTTATCTTATACTATTAACCCCCCTCTCAGTATAAGCTTGTGTTCTTCAAATGGTATCAGAGCGGGTTCCTTCGTGAAAGCCTAACATCTTGAAGGAAGATCTTACAAGAACACACATGGCTAGCAAAGAATATTTTTCATCAAATAGAGCATCACTATTTTATGGGATTAACTATGCCTCCTGGAGCATAAGGATGAAGACTTATTTGATGGCACATGGCTATGATATATGAAAATCCATTGAGGATGGGTTCACACCACCTACAACTCCTCCCATGAATAGATATGGCAAGAAACCATTTGAAAATAATGCCAAGGCAATTAATACAATATTAAGCAGGTTATGTGAATCAAAGCTTGTAAAATTCATGCAATGCACCTCAACAAAATAAATATGGGACAAGTTACAAATAACATATGAAGGAGACAACAAGGTTAAAATGGCAAAACTTCAAACCCATAGGAGGAATTTTGAAGACTTAAAGATGAAAAATGAGGAAGATATTGCCAAGTATCTACTCATATTTGATGAGGTTGTCAAAACAATTCATGGAGTTGGAGAAAATATTGAAGACTCTAATATTGTTCAAAAAATCTTAAGGTCACTTCCCATGAGGTTTGATGCAAAGGTTTCAGTAATAGAAGAGATGAAGGATCTTAAAACCTTAAGCATGGACAAGCTACATGGAATTCTCATAGCCTATGAGATGAGGACTAAAAAAGATCAAACATCCAAATGGGAAGCAGCATTTAAAGCTTTAAAGAAGATAAAGAATAAGGAACCAGAATCATGTGAAGAATCAAGCAGTGGAGAAGAAGCTAACTTTGTACAAAGGAATAAAAAGGTTCCAAGAAAACACAAAGGTATGCATTCTGTAAAATATTTTAATTGTGGTAACCTTGATCACTATGCATTTAACTGCCCACAAGCTAGAAGTCATAGCAATGAAGAAGAAAGGGAATGTAAGAAAAATAAATAAAGAAAAGTTTATCATGAAAATAAAAATAGGCATGGTCAAAACAAGCATGAGAAGAAAATATTTCAAAGACACAAGAATAGTTTTTATATTGAAAAAGAAACTAATTCCTCTAGTAGAAATTATGAAAGCCTCTATGATAGTGAAAGGGAAGAATTCCTATTCTTGGCCATAGAAGAGAAAGAATATGCTCTTGTTTTCAAAGACCAAGAAGAAGAGAAATATTTAGAAAATGAAGAAGCTAAGGTTGACATAGAAGAGGAACTTGTTGTTGCTTGTTGTGGCTGCTCCACAACGTACCCCAAAATTGGGGACCCACCTTTTTGCATATTTTCCAAGAAGACCGAAGTGGCCCATATGCTAAAGATCAAAGAAAAAGCAAAACACCGCAAGGAGAAAAAAGTGTCGCGATATCGCGACATGTTGCATTTTCGTGGTCCAAAGCAAAGAGAAAAAGCAAGGAGAAAAAAGTGTCACGATATCGCGACATGTTGCATTTTCACGGCCAAAAGAGAAGAGAAAGAACAAGAAAGAAAAAGTGTCGCGATATCACGACATGTTGCATTTTCATGGCCAAAAGAGAAGAGAAAGAACAAGAAAGAAAAAGTGTCGCGATATCGCGACATGTTGCATTTTCACGGCCAAAAAAGAAGAGAAAGAACAAGAAAGAAAAAGTGTCGCGATATCACGACATGTTGCATTTTCGCGGCCAAAAGAGAAGAGAAAGAACAAGAAGGAAAAAGTGTCGCGATATCACGACATGTTGCATTTTCATGGCCAAAAGAGAAGAGAAAAAGCAAAGAGGAAAAAGTGTCGCGATATCGCGACATGTTGCATTTTCATGGCCAAAAGAGAAGAGAAAGAACAAGAAAGAAAAAGTGTCGCGATATCGTGACATGTTGCATTTTCGTGGTCCAAAGAAAAGGAAAAAGTGTCACGATATCGCGACATGTTGCATTTTCACGACTCAAAAAGGGCAAGTAGAGAAACAAAAGTGTCACGATATCGCGACATGTTGCATTTTTGCAACTCAAAAAGGGCAGGCAGAGAAACAAAAGTGTCGCGATATCGCGACATGTTGCATTTTTGTGACTCAAAAAGGGCAGGCAGGCAGAGAAACAAAAGTGTCACGATATCGCGACATGTTGCATTTTCATGACTCAAAAAGGGCAGGCAGGCAGAGAGACAAGAGTGTCACGATTTCGCGACATGTTGGATTTTTGCCAAGGGAACAGAGTAGTGGACAATGCGTCTGATATTAGTGATGAACACCAGGATAGTGAAACTGAAGACTGCATAATGACGTGGACCTATAAGGAATAAATCGAAGATTGAATAAGGTAATTTGTCACATAAGGACAAAATCCAATGAATAAGACAAAACGTTACATAAGGAATATTTAATGATTTGAAATCATTTAAGATGGTCGTTACACATGGAAGGAAGCGGACGCATGCCCATGTGGAGAAAAGGAAGCATTTTTTTTGAAATCAAACGAAAAGTGAAGAAAACCAAACAGAGGAAGCCAAACCATGGGAATGAAACGAAGGGCCACAAAATAGAAATGAAAAGCCTTTTTGGAAACCAAAACACATGCATGCACAAGGGAAGGTGAAACGAACAACCATTGGAAAATGAAACGAAAAGCTTCCTGAAAATTTTAAATACGCCAGGCAAGGATGTTTTGAGGGGTTGGAAACTGCTGCGAGCAGAGTTGCAGATTTGAAGGCAAGAGGGCCATTCTGGACCTGTTTGAGTCATTTTCTTCCATGGACTGGTTTGGGAAAACCAAAAAATTTTGTTATTGTAAAATGACAAATTTTTAATACAGAAAGTTTTAGAAAGTTGCATCTTATGGACAAGAAAGGAGGAGTCATTTTCTGCATGCAAGATTAAATGTCTATTTTTCCCCTTTTCAGATTTTAGGCTTGTAAATGGAGTTTATGCAAGTTTTCTTGGTTGCTTCATGCGAATGTTTAAATCTGAAAACCTCATTTAAAACCCTAGGAGCCAAGCACTTAGCTTATCCGGATTGTGCTTGTTTTGCAAGTCCAATAGGTTAGGTTGCATGCATGAAAACCTCACATCTTCGGTTTTGTCGAAATAGGATAGCATCAAACTGAATGCATCTTATGTTCCATTTTCTGCATTTCAATTTTCATTTTTCTGCATTTTATTTTTCCAAAAATTTTAACTTTTTTTATTTTAATTTTCAGGCATTAAAATAAACATTTAAAAAATTTCAAAATCCAAAAATAATTTCACCATTGCGTAGGTTATACTTCAGACTTCCAATACGCACTTTGAAATTTCATTTTCGGAGTTGTCTAGTATTTTTAAAAATTCATCGAAGTTGTTGTTTTATTACAGATTTTAAAAAATCCAAAAATAGAAAATTTCCATTTTTGGACCGAATTTCATTTTTTCAGTTTCATGTTTCATTCATGAGCCTATGATGACATTCCCTTCATGAAAATTCCAATTTCATTGAAGGAGTTATGTTTTATGGCATTTTCACAAATTTCCATTTTGAGCCTAAAATTACCCTCTCTTCATAAAAATTCTAATTTTACGAAAGAGGGGTAATTTGAGTATTACATTGAAGGTCATTTCTTCAAAGCACTTAATTGTTCATCTTGATGAAAATTTGATTTCATTTAAGAGGGATAAGTTAAAGTGACATTTAAAGCCCTTAATTTAAGGCCATAAATTATTGCCTCTTTGTGAAAACCTATTTCACCAAAGAGGGATAGTTTATCGATCACATTGAAAGCTATCTTCATCTTCATGATAAGAAGCCATATTTGGACTTAATAAAGAAGATAAAATCTATTTTAAAACCCTCAAGATAAAAGGAATTAAGGCACTACATCGTGGTCATATGAGGGCCAACTCACATTTGCTTTATTTTGGTTCAATGAACAATCACTAAAGTTTCATGGTAAAATAAACCAACATTGCCCCTTGTTTACAGTTACTTGCAATCACTAAGGTGTTCCAAGCATTTAAAATTGAATATCTTTATTTGAGATTACTAATACACATATGCAAATGCTAATACAGCGGAGACCTTGGAGAAGTTGTTTGTTTAACTTCTTTGCAAGAGGGGATTTGGAACCCAAATCCTAAGGGAGAGTGTACTTTCACAATTGGGTGAAAATACCACTCAACATTTTGGCGCTAGAAGGAGGGCCTGATTTGGTTTATTTCAAGTGTGATTTAAATGCTATAGGGATTTAAATTTTGAATATTTCATGCCCTATTGATTATTATCTTTAGCCCTCTTTTAAACAATACAACCTTGTAGTGTTAAAAGGAGGACATGAATTGCTATGCATTGTTCTAACGCTTTTGATTGTTCATACAGGAATAATGTGTTTTGATTTGATTTTGAAAAATTTTGGTCTTGACTAACGAGGTTGTCTCCATGCAATTACTTTCATTGGATTTTAATGGATACATCTCTTGGTTGATGCTAACATGATTATTCATACGTTACATGTTTGATATTTATGAGTCATTTCATGCTTATTTGTAAGGAATTATTTTGTCTAAAATGTATTTGTTGTCGGTATTATGCTCTTCACTTGCGTGTAATGCGATCTTGTGAATCAGAAAGCCTACAACACTAGGAGTATGCTCTTCACTTGCGCATATGCGATCTAGGTGAATCGGAAACTAATTTACATTTTTAGAATATTGCTTTGTCATGGTTCCTTCTTTTATTCATGACTAACAAATTGGTTTTGAAGTTATTCTTTGAGTTTCACTAATGGCAACATCCAAGGGGAAAATTGTATCCCTAAGAGAAGAAATGATGTCCCTAAGAGAAATGATGGTATCTCCATTAGGAAAGTATTATGAATGTCATTCTACCTTTGGAACACCTTATCAAATTCATGAAATGTTATTGGAGTTTCTACGACTTTTTAATCAAGAGGTGGCATCAGGATACCTACAAAATCTACATATCTATAAGTTCACATTATGTCAATTTCAAATATTTTGTGAGCCTATTGCTTGTAGGTTCTTCCCATACATTGTGGGTGATAGATCATTCTCATGGTATTGCCATCTACCCATGGAGGTTAAGACTTCTTGGAGCCAATTAGAAGTAGCCTATCTTTATCACTTTGGTAATCAAGTTGACTTGGATAGGTTGCAAAATCAATTCACCTCTATGTGTAAAGAGCCTAATGAGTCCATGAGTCAATTCAGTGTGAGGTTTCATGAATTGTACTCTCAAATGTGGGAAAGTTTGGGTACATCGGAAGAGGAAGCTATTGAAGTATACCCGAGAGCCATACCCCTCACACTTGCTACACTCATTAAGGAAAACTTGGATGACCTGTCTCTAGAGACAATCTATGAGATCTTTGAAAAGGTAGAACAAGTTTTGGAAGAAGAAAAGGCACAACATGTTCACATGAGAGATTGTTCTTTTGGAGTTAGTGATGCCAACCGACACCAACCAGTAAATATAGCACCCTCCACTCCAATGATACCTAAGGTAAATGATCAAGGGGATGAATTTGAAGGTCCAAATGTTACAACCACCTTAGATGTAGTCCAAGAGGAGGTGCAAATTGCTAAGTCGACATCCACCAGTGAGGATTATGCAGAGATGATCTCATTCATAGAGATACATGATTATTCAGATAAAGGGGTCCTAAATTCAACAAGGTTTGAGATAGGTGATAGGACAGAAACTGTCATAGAATTGAATGAAGTGGTTGAAAGTGAAATTGGAAGAAAATCAATAAATGAATTTGAAGATATGATAGAATTTCACCACTTGTTCTTGGAAGACACTCTCGATGAGAAGCTTGGAACTAATGATCAAAAAATTCTTCACCCTCCAAATTGTGATAAAATCGAATCATGGGTTACTAATTTGGACGATGATAGCCTTACAAATTTGAATTCAAGAAATAACCCACTTTTGAAAGTTATTGAACCATCTAAAGAAGGTGAAGGTGAATTTGATGAGAAACACATTGATGAATTGGAAGATGTTGAAGAAGTAGTTGAACGTCACCACTTGACTTTGGAAGATGATTATTATGATGCTTGGAAGAAGTGGGAAGACTACACTCACTCCAAAACTGCTAATAAAACTTGTGTGCCAATTGATATACAGGACAATATAATCGCCTACTCAAAGGAAGATATTACAACTCCTGTACAATTTGAGGATGTTTTGGAAGAGGGTTTCAAATCTCATCAAATTTTGGAAGATTATAATGATCCTATGACCAAGGACAAAGAAGAAAAAGAATTGACAAATGAATCAAAAGAGCATGTCACAAATACCATGGAGTTTCATCCCACAAATTTGGAAGATAATTTTTACAATGGTTGGGGAAGATATGAAGATGTGTTATTTCCTCACACCCCTATTGATGAAGCCTCTATTCCAATTTATATGCAGGATGTTGAAACTTCTACTTCATACGAAGATCTCACATTCACAAGATTTGAGAAGGTTACAAAATTCGATCATGTTGAATATAAATTCATTGAAGATTCGGATACAAGTTTGCATGATTATTTTGAGGATTCAAATGAAGAGATACCATGGATAGTGAACAAAGAATTGGAATTAAATGACAAAGTGGTTGATCTATTAGAAGCAACGCAAGTGATTGATCATGAAGATGAGTTACTTGACATACACTTTGACCAAGAATATTTGAGGTTTGAAAAGGATGGGCATGTTTTCAATTGGGTGCCCAATTTTGGTATGTTTGATGAACAAGTAATCAATGAAGAATATGAAGACCATGAGGTGAAAGAGGGAATTGCAAATCCTCATCAAATTTTGGTAAATGAAAATGTGAAAAAGGTAAAATCTAAACCTTTGTGTCCAAACATCCAAGATTTAGGTGAAGATTTGTATAATTCAAATGATATTTATGATGAAATGCCATTGAAGGTGAATGAAGAACAAGGATTAATTTCTAACCACACCTTTGATAACATTACTTTAACGAATGAAAAGGAGCTTGATGCACTTAAATTGCTAAATCAAATTCATCAACAATTAATTCTTGAACCTAGGATAAAAACTTCTAATGATCCCCATTTAGTAAATATCCTAGATGCTTGTAAATTGTTGCACAATCTTGATTGGCCTAAGAACATGGAAAATGAATTAGCTTTGAAATTTTTAGAAATAGGCTCTTGCTTACAAAATTTCATTTTGAATAAAGAAAGCCTAGTTCTAAATCATGAATGGAATTATGAAATTTACACCTTAAAGAATAGACAAGAAAGAATTGAAAATCAACCATTGTCTAATCAATTTGGTAATTTGAATCTCACCTATGAGAATACTAATGGAACTAAATCTAATTGGTGGGGTGAGAGAGGAAAGTTGAAGTTGGTTGCATTGTTTGGTCTAATCTTGTTTTTGTTTGATTCCTTCCACATTTGGCATGTGTATCACATTATATGTCTTTTGGAATGCTCAAATCATGTTTGGGATCCAGGGAAGTGACAGTTCAAACTGTGCATCATCTTGTACCATATTGTACATTTGTATATAGTCTTTGGTTTTTGGTTTTGGTTTGTGTTTTCAAGTTTTTTTTTTTGGGATTGTATTTTGGGTTTGGTTTTAAGTTTTGTGTGTTGGTCCTTTGGACACTTTTGGTTTGTCTTTTAAAAAAAAAAAAAGAGAAAGAAAAGCGAGATGTCAACTTATGTCCTTATGAATGTTGACTAAGACTAAGAGAATATGAAACATCGGAATTGTATTGCAGAAAGCTCCACGAGTATCGCAAACACATTAAAGAATATCGTTTGGAACTTGTGATGCATGAAGTTGTCAGTTTTACACATTATGGTAAAGTAGGTGGTATACTCCATCCACATTTCAAAAAGAGCAATGCATTCATCCATATCTCATGTTACATTCGACATTGCATATACATTTCATCTCAGTTGCATCTACATTTCAAATACAATCATTGAAAAGGTGTCGAATCCTCTTAGGGTTATTACATAACATATATTAAAAGGATCCTAAGGTTGGGAACCGATGCCCGAACTATCTTGAACCAAGCACGTTCTACACATTTTAAAGAGGATCTTGAGCAAAATGGTCAAAACCATACTTGGAAGAAAAGGTGAGGCGAAAGGAGTATTTCGTGTCTGTCCTATCATGCAACATAATCCTTAAAATAGTGGCTTTTTACCACTCCTATAGTGCTTAAAGCCTAAAATCAGAGTAGTAAGGATAGGGTTAAATCCCCATCGAACTTAGGTTGAGGATCCAATTCCCCAAAGCTCCGATTTGATCTTCATGGAGTAGTAAGGATAGGGTCTAATTCTCATCTCGCTTAGGTTGAGAATCCGATTCCCCAAAGCTTCTATTTTGCCTCCATCACGCTTTAAGAAATTAAAAGCGTGATCTACACTCAAGAACTTGAAGTTCCAAAGCAAATATTTTTCATTCTACTTTTATTGCATCATTGATATTGGATTGGAAGGATCGTACTACATGTCCCTTGCAAGGATGGGTAGTCATCCCCAAGGTTCAAGAAATCAAAAGTAAAGTCAAATCCTGGATTATGGGGTTGATCTCCACCGGGGCTATAGACGCCCGATCGGCAAGTGGAGTATGCTCATGCGTGGCAACATGTCTTGTCTAAAAGCAAGACCACTGACCGCTCAAACGGATAGGCTAGCCTCGACAGCTTTCATCCATAACAGGTTAAATCATTTTGTTCAAGATGAGGTAATGAACTCCAGATCGGAGTAGTAAGGATAGGGTTAAATTCCCATCTCGCTTAGGTTGGGAATCCTATTCCCCAAAGCTCTGATTTCACTTACACTTGCACATGGGTTCAAAATGGTAGTGACACATAACCAACTTTGGGATCTAGTAAATTAATTCAAGTATACTCATATTTGGTCCTAAGAGGATTTGACAGTTTTAATATGTTTGTTCATGGTACTAGAAATTTTGAGCCTTTGCAAAGCTTGTTATATCTCTAGCATCTTCACCATACGTTAAATCCTATAGGAATCATCCATAACTTCTCATACGCATGAATCATAAGTGAAAATGACAATGGAAAGTTGAACGAGTTTCAAACGATAGGGAATGAAGCACATTGCACACACCGAGCTGATGCTTAATAATTCTAATGCTTCATGTATTTCTCGTCTAGTTTCATTCTTGGGATATTTGTTGACGCTTGTGTTTGAGTTTTGAAGGTGTTCAGGTTGAGTTCTCACCGAAATGCTCAGGAGCATTTCCCAGCAGAGTCGCCATTTGTTGTGGCTGCTCCACAACGTACCCCAAAATTGGGGACCCACCTTTTTGCATATTTTCCAAGAAGACCGAAGTGGCCCATATGCTAAAGATCAAAGAAAAAGCAAAACACCGCAAGGAGAAAAAGTGTCGCGATATCGCGACATGTTGCATTTTCGCGGTCCAAAGCAAAGAGAAAAAGCAAGGAGGAAAAAGTGTCGCGATATCGCGACATGTTGCATTTTCGCGGCCAAAAGAGAAGAGAAAGAACAAGAAAGAAAAAGTGTCGCGATATCGCGACATGTTGCATTTTTGTGGCCAAAAGAGAAGAGAAAGAGCAAGAAAGAAAAAGTGTCGCGATATCGTGACATGTTGCATTTTCGCGGCCAAAAGAGAAGAGAAAGAACAAGAAAGAAAAAGTGTCATGATATCGCGACATGTTGCATTTTTGCGGTTCAAAAGAGAAGAGAAAGAACAAGAAAGAAAAAGTGTCACGATATCGCGACATGTTGCATTTTCGCGGCCAAAAGAGAAGAGAAAGAACAAGAAGAAAAAGTGTCACGATATCGCGACATGTTGCATTTTCGTGGTCCAAAGCAAAGAGAAAGAACAAGGAGGAAAAAGTGTCGCGATATCGCGACATGTTGCATTTTCGCGGTCCAAAAGAGAAGAGAAAGAACAAGAAAGAAAAAGTGTCGTGATATCGCGACATGTTGCATTTTCGTGGCCAAGAGCAAAGGAAAAAGTGTCGCGATATCGCGACATGTTGCATTTTCGCGACTCAAAAAGGGCAAGCAGGCAGAGAAACAAAAGTGTCGCGATATCGCGACATGTTGCATTTTCATGACTCAAAAAGGGCAGAAGGCAGAGAAACAAAAGTGTCGCGATATCGCGACATGTTGCATTTTCGTGACTCAAAAAGGGCAGGCAGGTAGAGAAACAAAAGTGTCATGATATCGCGACATGTTGCATTTTCGCGACTCAAAAAGGGTAGGCAGGCAGAGAGACAAGAGTGTCACGATTTCGCGACATGTCCGATTTTCGCCAAGGGAACAGAGTAGTGGATAGTGCATCTGATATTAGTGATGAACACCAGGATAGTGAAACTGAAGACTGCATAATGACGTGGACCTATAAGGAATGAATCAAAGATTGAAATAAGGTAATTTGTCACATAAGGACAAAATCTAATGAATAAGACAAAACGTTACATAAGGAATCTTTAATGATTTGAAATCATTTAAGATGGTCGTTACACATGGAAGGAAGCGGACGCATGCCCATGTGGAGAAAAGGAAGCATTTTTTTGAAATCAAACAAAAAGTGAAGAAAACCAAACAGAGGAAGCCAAACCATGGGAATGAAATGAAGGGCCACAAAATAGAAACGAAAAGGCTTTTTTGGAAACCAAAACACATGCATGCACAAGGGAAGGTGAAATGAACAGCCATTGGAGCCCAAATCCTAAATGAGAGTGTACTTTCGCAATTGGGTGAAAATACCACTCAACATTGCTCTTGAAGAGTTGAAGAGGGTTAGAAAGAAGAACTCAAGATTGAAGGCTCAAGTACAAGAGGATGAGAAAACAAATGTCAAGTTGTCACAAAAACTCATTGACCTAAAAGTTAAAGTTGAAGAGGCAAAGCAAATTGAAGAAGGTATGGTTGAGTAGTTAAAGGCAAAAGAGTTAGAATGTGAAAAATTGGAACATGAGGTTGTCTCTCTGAGGAAGGAAGTGGAATATTCTAATTATAAGCTACACATATTTAGGAAAAGCATAAAAATCATTGGTGATATTATCAAAACATAGAGATATTCGACTATAAAGACTAGACTTGGTTTTGAAGAAGGTCAAAGAAAGCAAAAGGGGAATTAAGCTCAAAAGGAAAAGAGGCATCAAAGAAAATAATTAGAGAAGAGGCTAAGACCTATGTTGATGTATTGAAAAGTGGAAGCATCAAGGTGGAATAAAACAAAGCATCATCAAGGAAGAAAGTCCATCACAGAAACAACAAGAAGAGAATAATGTGGTAATATCCTCGAAGGCAATCAGATAGGTTTCAATATTTCTTCCAAGTTTATTGCTTTTCATGTCATAAACTTGGTCATAAAGCAGTAAATTGCAAGGTCCATGCTAAGAATAATTTTGGCTTCACTAAGAGGAATTTCAATTCATTTGCACCTCTCATGGACTACAACATCATATGCTACAGATGTAATAATTTTAGGAATATAGCTAGATGGTGCAGAACAATGTTCCCTAAACTTCCAAAGTCAAGAAAAAAGAGGATGGTCAAAATGTTTAAAAGGGTATGTCCTCAAAATTTTGGAGAAATAAAATAGAACAAGAAGGGGAGCATAGTAATTTGGGATTTTTACTCCCATCTCATCATTGATTGTCTTAGTAAGAGCAGGGAGGAAGGGAGAATTGTCAAGTGTCTTATCTTACAGCCCCGAGGAACCTTTACCATTGATGTCAAAAGTAAAGAATTTTAGTAAGGGGGAGCATCTTGTTAGGGGGAGCAGTTTGTGTTCATGTTGCAATAAAGGACAGTTTCATTGTAGGGTTACCATCAATGATAAAGGAGGAGATTGTTAGAAATATTGAGTTGTCAGTGATGTCAAATGCAGAAATATCTTCAAGGATGGAATGTTAAGTTGACATTAATAATAAAGGCAGAGATATCTTCAAAGGTGATTTCATATGCTTTAATATTTAAATGAAATATTTAAATATTAAAGTGGAAGATTTATATTTAAATCGAAATATTTAAATATATAAAAGTTTAAATAAAGTGGAAGGTTTATATTTAAATCAAAATATTTAAATATAAAAGGTTAAAAATTTAAATATGCATGGGTCGACCTCCTTGAGTGCGTCATACAAAAGAGAGTTTGAAAATTCAATATTCAAATAATGGGCCAACCTCCTTGAGCACGAATGACAAAAAGCATATTAATATAAGGCCATAAATTCACTTTGGTTGATGGCATGAAATTTGAAGATATCCTTCAAGCAGGGAGAGAGTAGTGGGTAGAAGATAAGGGAGGAGAGGAGCTCAAGTTCAGATATGTAGCAATGGAGGTTTTAAATATCTAATAGTGTCTTTCTATCTCAACCAAGTGGTTAGACCAGTTGGTAGCCTAGATCGTGTTGGAGCATTGCGGTGCAGAAGGTCGAATCCCCTCAATGCCTGTTTTGCTATGTTTTTTTGTTAGAAATAGTAGGAAGAAGGAGCTATATATTTTATGGTGCACCTTTGGTTTCATCTACTGGGTTGGCCTAGTTGGTTTCCTATCTCGAGCTAGGGCACTGTGGTGTAGAAGGTTAGAGGGTCAAATCTCTTTCAATGCTCATTTTGCTAAAGCATTTGAGATAGCACAATGAAGGAGTTATGTATTTTGTTGTACCTTTTGGTTTCATATTCTAATCTAGCTCAGTTGGTCATGAGCCTATGTTAGGGCACTGCACTTCTAGAGGTCAGAAGATCAAATCTCATCTGCAGCTATGCAAGGTAAGGGTAAAGTTTTTTATTTTTGTAAATTAATAAAAGGGAGATATAAGGGTCATGGTGTTAATATAAAGTTTTATTTTTGTGAACTAATAAAAGGGAGATATAAGTATCATATTGTTATTATAAAGTTTCATTTTGAAAATTTTATAAAATGGAGATATAAGGTGTAATGTTGTGTTTTTAAAGCTTTATTTTGCAAGTTTTAAAAGGAATATATAAGGAGTTAGTTTAAATTAAGTTTTATTGTGAATGTTGTTAAAAGGATTGATAAGGATATTAAGTATTTTATTTGGAGTTTAGATAAAGAAGCAAAAAGAAAATTTATAGATCAGATTTGTATTAAATATTTTTGCATTGTTTATGATTGGATTTGGGAGTAGATGAGCAGTGTTTGTGAGCAGATTTAAGCATAGTTTATGAGCAAATTTTGGAACAGATTTGAGTAGTGTTTGTGAGCAGGTTTTGGAGTAGGATTTGAGAAATGTTTGTGAGCATGTTTTGGAATAGATTTAAGCAGTATTTGTGAGTAATTTTTGGAGCATATTTGAGCAGTTTTTGTAAGCGGGTTTTGGAGCATATTTGAGTAGTGTTTGTGAGCAGGTTTTGGGGTAGACTTGAACAAGTTTTGTGAGCAAGTTTTGGAGTAGATTTGAGAAGGTTTTATGAGCAGGTTTTGGAGCAGATTTGAATAGGTTTTGTGAGTAGGAGGGTATTGGTGTCTCATATGGATTGGTTTCCACAAAATTGAGCAGAAGGGGATTGGTGTCTCTTGTGGATTGGTGTCCACAAACTTGAGTGGGAGGATTGGTGTCTCCTATGGATTGGTGTCCATGAACTTGAGTTAGGGGATTGGTGTCTCCTATGGATTGGTGTCCATGAACTTGTATAGGGTATTGGTGTATCCTATGGATTGGTGTCCACAAACTTGTATAGGGTATCGGTGTCTCCTGTGGATTGGTGTCCTGTTGAGTGGTGTTTTCACCCAGTTGTGAAAGCACACTCTCCGGTAGGATCTGAGTCCCAAAATCCTCTGCTTGCAAAGAAAATAACTTTCTCCAAGGTTCCTGTTATGTTTAAATGATGTTGTTCAAATGAAATGCCAGGAATGTCTTAGGGTTTGCAAGTGGATGTTAACAAGGGGCACTGATGGTTTATTTAATTTGAATTTCTAGTGGACTCAAAGTGAACAAACCTATTCTAATCTTCGCTTCGATGGATTTTCAGTTGCTTATTCAAATACAGTAATTAAACTGCATGAAATAAAGTAAGGGTTTGAAAAATAAAACAAAGTAAATGGAAATAAAACTAACTACAATCAGAATGTTGTCATCAACTCGATGAAACCGAAGATATTGAGGTTTTATGCATGCAACCTAACCTAATGAACCTGCAAATTCGCACAATCCAAATAAATTAGGTGTTGGTTTCTAGGGTTTCTACTGTAATTCCAGATTTAGGCATTCGCATGAAGCAACCAAGCACACTTGCATTAAACTTCACCTAAAAGCCTTAGAAATCTGGAATGAATGATAAAACATTAAATCATGCATGCACAAAATGACTCCTTCTTTCTCATCAATGAGATGCCAATACTCGGTATTTCTGTATTAAATGATGTATCAATTACATTTACAGATTGTTCTAGGCATAAATGTTCCAGAACAAAAAGAAGGAAATTGCCCAAGTGCAGGCCCAGAATGGCATAAAGCCTTTGTCTCTGCAACTCTGCAAGCAGCAATTTCCAACCCCCTTTCTTTCAATCTGCGCTTTTGATTTTATACTAACTGAAATGGCTCTTCGATTCCCTTTGTCGCTTCGTTTCACCTTCCTGCAAGTGACCTTTCAAATTCTCGCTTTTTCCTTACTTTCAATTCATGCTGGATGCCCAAACGTGCGAAATCTTCCATTGCATGTAACGTTCCTGCAATTCCGACACCTGTACGCCACGTGTCCTACGTTTTTTGTGCCTTCTGTAACGTTTTCCTGTGCAAATCACGACAAAAACTGCAAGCGGCCTGTTCACCTTCTTAGCCGAAAACGCGACATGTCACGAAATCGCGACATGTCGCGATATCGCGACGCCTTCCTCGCCCGTGCGCCCTCGGTAGCTACTTGTAGCGATATCGCTACCGCTTCTATTCTGAGCCTTCCTTCCACACGTAGCGAAATCGCTACCATTTTCTATTTTGAGCCTTCCTTCCACCGAGCGAAATCGCTACCACTTTTGCCTTCGGACCTTCTTGCCGCAAACCGTCGCGATATCGCTACCGCTTTTGCCTTCGGACCTTTATGTCACTTTCTGTCGCGATATCATGACGTTTTTCACCTTCGGGCTCTCTCTCCGCAAACTATCACGATATCGCTACCGCTTTTGCCTTCGGACCTTTATGTCACTTTCTGTCACGATATCGCGACATTTTTCACCTTCGGGCTCTCTCTCCACAAACTATCACGATATCGCTACCGCTTCCCCTTCGGACCTCTTTGGCAACTTTACGTCATGAAATCGTGACCATTTCTTCGTCCGTACACTTTAGCTGCAATCGGTCACGAAATCGCGACGCCTTTTCGCTTTGAGTCCCTTCGCTGTTTCCTGTCGCGATATCGCGACGTTTTTCGCTTCCATACACTTTGCCAAAACACGTCACGAAATCGTGACACTTTTCATCATCCGTACGCTTCAAAACACGTCACGAAATCGTGACCATTTTCATTCTTTTCCACGGCATGTCACGATTTCGCGACACCTTCTCTTTTCTTCTCGCGCATGTTGCGATTTCGCGACACCTTTTCTTTTCTTCTCAGCGACATGTCGCGATTTCGCTACACCCTTTCACTCTCTTCCAGCGATATGTCACGATTTCGTGACAACTTTCAATTTTTCTTTTCTTTCTCCTTTTCGGCAGCGATGGAGCTACATGTCGCGATTTCGTGACACTTTCCTTTTCGAACAAGTCGCGATTTCGTGACATGTCGCGATTTCGTGACACTTTCAACACTTATGCATTTTTTCTCTTTTCTTCAATTTTAGCATCTGGGTCACCGAGATTCTTCTCTGCAAGCCTGCAAAAAGGTGGGTCCCCAATTTTGGGGTGTGTTGTGGATCAACCACAACAAATGGCGACTCTGTTGTCAAATGCTCTTGAGCATTTTAGTAAGAACCCAACCTGAAACATATCACAAACTCGCAAACATATGTTAGCACATAAGCAATATAACAAATGCCCAAAGATCAGAAGTACATGAATCATCAGAATCATCAAGTATTAGCTCAGTGTGTGCAATGAATTTCTTTCCCTATCATTTGAAATTGATCCACACTCCATTATCAGTTTTGCATGAATGCATATGTGGGATGGTGAATGATTTGTGTACCCTAATGAATGTGCTAGGAGATTTTTTTGCTTTCATAAAAGGCATAGTCATTCTTCTATTATTATGTACAAGCATTCAAGATTGCCAAACCCTCTTAAGATCCTCTAATTCATTACCTTATTATATCCCAAAGTTGGTTATGAGTCCCTACTATCTAGAACCCATGTGCAAGTGAATGTGAAATCAGAACTTTGGGGAATCAGACTCTCAACCAACCGAGATGAGAGTTTAACCCTATCCTTACTATTCTGATTTAGAGTTCATTACCTCACTTTAAGCAAAATAATTAAACCAATTATGGAAGAAATGGTCATGCTAGTCTAACCCTCTAGACAATCAGTGGTCTTGTTTTTAGGCAAGACATGATGCCATGCATGGGCATATCTAACCCCACAATCCAAAACTTATCTTCATTTCTTTGGACCTTGGGGATGACTACCCATCCTTTGCAGAGGACAAGTAGTACAATCCTTACAATCCAAAATAAAGATGAGATGGGAAAAATTTATTTTTTTACTTCTTGGACCTTGGGGATGACTACCCATCCTGGCTAGGGACACGTAGTACGATCCTTGCAATCCAAACTTTAGGTGTAAATAGAAAATATTAATTTTGTTGCTTAGACCTTGGGGATGACTACTCATCCTTTGCAGAGGACAAGTAGTACGATCCTTACAATCCAAGATTTATTATGAAATGAGACATAAGAGCTTTGGGGAATCAGATTCTCAACCTAAGCGAGATGAGAATTTATGCCTTATCCTTACTACTCCATGTAGGTCAAATCAAAGTTTTGGGGAATTGGATCCTCAACCTAAGTTCGATGAGGATTTAACCCTATCCTTACTACTCTGATTTTAGGCTTTAAGCTCTATGGAAGTGGTCAAAACCACTGTTTTAAGGATCATGTTGCATAATAGGATAGACATGAAAAACTTCTTTCGCCCAACCTTTTCCTCCAAGTTAGGTTTTGATCATTTTGCTCAAGATCCTTTTTAATATATGAGACGTGCTTGGTTCTAGATATCTCAAAACTCAGCTTCCAACCTTAGGATTTACTTACATATATGTTATAACACAACCCTAAGAGGATTTGACATACTTTAATGGCTTGTACCTAAGATGCATATGTAACTAAGATGAGATGTATGTAAGGTGAGATGGAACATGAATGCATTATTTCTTGAATTGCAAATGAAATGATTTGTCATGCAAAACTGACTCTTTCATGTATCACAAAATCAAACAATATAACTTAAAATGTTTTATGTTACTTGTGGAGCTTTTACAAGATAATTCCAATATTTCATATTCTCCTAACCTTAAGCATAAGTTGACACCTCAATTTTTTATTTATATATATATATATATATATATATATATATATATATATATATATATATATATTTTTCAAAACAAAACATGTCAATTGAAATCAAATCCAGAATCAAAATCCTAACTAGACTAACAATCCTAAACAATAAAAACAAAATCTGAAAATCCCCACCAAAACCAAAAGAATAATATCAAAATCTCACAACCTAAGGGCTAAAATAATGCTTTAAAATCTGCCCATTAACCGGTAGCATGAAATCTCTCCCTTCTAAGGTTTTTAGCCTCGAAGGTATTCTTCCCAAGAATCTCTCGAAATCTGATATGGGCCTAACCAAAGACAATCAAACTTTTGATGATTCCCTTTTTCCTCATGTCTTTTGTCCCATAGTAATACCAAATCTGAAATTCTGAATGATTTAACTTTGGCCCTTCTCGTCAAACCATCTCTTGATAACTTCCTGGTGTTTATTCATGTGATTCATGGCCTCTTCTCTCTTTTCATCAAGGTGCAACAACCGGCTCAACCTCGGCTTCAACTTGATCATCTCGTCCCCAAGTACTCTTGTATGAAATGTAAGGTCTCGCAACTTCAAATTTGCTGGAAATATCGGGTCTTGCCCATAGACCAAATGATAGGGAGTATTCCCTATGGACTCTTTCACTCTGGTCCTATCTCCCCAAAGGGCAAACTTTAGTTGGTTGTGCCAGTCCCGAGGGTTCTTTTCCAAGCAACTTCTTAATAGTATTCAACAAATTCTTATTTGAAGACTCGGCCAACCCATTTCCTTGAGGATAGTAATTGGATGCAAACTTTAAGCTCACTTTGTTATCATATGCCCAATCTGCAAATTGTGTAGAAATAAAAGCTTTACCATTGTCACTGACAATAGAGTCGGGCATTCCAAATCTTGTTATAATTTGATCCTCAAGAAATTTAATCACAACATCTGTGGTGGCATGTTTAGTAGGAATCGCTTCGTCCACCTTGTACAGTAGTCTATAGCTGTCAAAATGAATTTATGAGAATCAAAAGAATTTGGGTTAATAACCCCGATGAAATCTAGTCCCCACTGTGCAAATGGTCTCATTTCAACTACAAGTTGCAACGGCATGGCTGCATTTCTCTCTCTATTTGCAGCCACTTGACAGATATGACAAGATCGTACATGGGTATGCGCATCCTTGAAAATATGTGGCCAGTAGTATCCTCGCTCTCGGGATTTGATGTGTTGTAGCATTGGCTGCACCATGACCAGTTCCATGTTTCCCGTGAAATTCTCGCAACACCCCGGCAGCCTTCTTCTTTGTTCAAGCACCTCAGGTAGATACCTTCATGATTCTTCCTGTAAAGCACACCAGATTTTATCGGATAATTGATAGACTTAAGCCTTAAGGCTCTTCTCTCGTGTTGAATTCAGATTAGAAGGACACTTACCAATCAATAAAAATTGCACAATATCAACATACCAGTCATCCTTAGCCATGTATTCTGTATTTGAGCATTGACCTGTTATTTGCGGATTATTTTCTGCGATCGCCTTCGCCAGTCCTTGTCCTCGAACTAGTTTCATTGGTTGGATTTCGAGATCAAATTCTTGGATGGTTGAAATCCATTTTCCTCTCTTCTCACCTAGTTCATTCTGTAAAAACATGGTCTTGACAGCAGAATCGGGCACGATGGCAATAACTCTGCTATGTACGATGTAGTGCCTAAATTTTTTCATAGTTTTGAAAAGTGCGTACATTTGCTTATCAAGGATTGAATACCTTAATTGAGCATCTTTCAGGGGGGCACTTAAAAATGCTATGGGTTTTTCGGCACTATCCTCGCCTTTTTGGGTTAATACACTCGCAAAGGAGTGTTCTGATGCAAAAGCATAAATATAAAAAGGCTTGGAGTAGTCTGGACTTATAAGGACAGGGGCTCTGGAAATGGCATCTTTGATGTTCTGGAAGGCCGCTCTGCTTTCCTCGTTCCATTTTACATCCACATCTTTCTTTAGCATCTTGTTCAGAGGCTTGGCTATCTCAGCAAAGCTAGAGATAAACTTCCTCACAAAATTAACCTGCCCAAAGAAAGATCTCAATTCTTTCTTACTACTCGGG
Source organism: Wollemia nobilis (assembly GCA_028583015.1). Taxonomy (NCBI): domain Eukaryota; kingdom Viridiplantae; phylum Streptophyta; class Pinopsida; order Araucariales; family Araucariaceae; genus Wollemia; species Wollemia nobilis. The sequence goes on from JAQPPZ010000521.1 coordinate 23,343,531, forward strand.
AGAGGTAGGTTTTGGATGGCTTGTATCCTTTCTCGGTCGATGGATATGCCCTCTTTCGAAATAATGTGACCCAGCAATTTTCCTTCTGTCACTCCGAAAATGCACTTTTTGGGATTTAAGGAAATTCCATGTTCTCTCCATCTTTGAAGCACTTTCTTTAAATCTTTGACATGATCCTCTCTCTTCTTCGAGAAAACTGGGATATCATCCACATACACGATGATGCATTTGCCTATGAGCCCTTTGAATGCGTAATCCATGGCGCGTTGAAAAGTTGCACCAGCATTTAACAGTCCGAACGACATTCTCTTATATGCAAATGTCCCCCACTTGGTAGTGAAGGTTGTTTTCATCCCGTCATCTAGATGTATAAGAATTTGGTTGTACCCATAATATCCATCGAGAAAGGACATCATTTCAGATCCATTTACCATTTGTAGAATTTCATCGATTGATGGCAGTGGATAATTATCTTTTTGAGAGGCTTTATTAAGATTTCGAAAATCTATGCACAACCCTAATCTCTCCACTATTTTTTCTCATCGGAACGAGGTTAGCCACCCAGGTTGAGTGCCTAACAGGAAAAATGATTTTCGCTTCCAATAATCTTTTAACCTCCTTTTCGATCAACGGCTCCAATAGCGGGTTAACAACTCGTTGTCTTTGCCTAAAAGGCTTGGAGTCTGGCTTCAAAGGGATGGTATGTGTGATAATGTTTTGGTTGTAAGTCTTCAGCTCATTGTAGTTCCAAGCAATACAATCTATGTAATGCTTCAATGCCCGTATTATATTGCTCCTTTCTTCCTCTCGTACATGCCTTTGCTATGTACACCTCCTTTGGATTGTCTCCACTCCCTAGATTAATTGAATCACACGCATCTTTGGGGAGTGGGACTCTTTTTCTTTTCTTGTTCTTGCATTCCATGTCGAACATCTTCTCCAATGAAACCACGTCTTTAGGAATTTTGTTGGATTGATACGCAGTTTCACTTTCATCTTCTGTTCCATCCTCGCCACCTTTGCTCCTCATCAATCACCCGATTTTCAAAAATACCCGAGTTCATAACAAATTTGAAAATATGTCTCGTCACTTTCAAAAACTTGGAAATTCTTTACATTATCGGGTATTGATGGACAAGGAACCAGTTCAATGGAAAACTTTTTACATCTTCTTATATCAACCGGATTCAACATGCCCGCGGCGACTGCAAGAGAGTCTGCTATTCGATTTCCTTTCCTAGAAATAAGGGCTATGTTGAATGCGTCGAACTCTTCCATGAGGTCCATAACCCTAGTTCTATAAAGGCTCAGTCTTCTGTCATGGCATGTATACTGTCCTTTGATTTGCTTGACTACCAACTCAGAATCTCCCAAAACCTTCAAGCATTTAACATGTTTGCTCAATGCTAGACGTAAACCATAGATCAATGCTTCGTACTCTGCCACATTGTTTGTGCAAGGAAATTGCAGTCTGTAAGTAGCTAGCAATGGTTTGCCTCCTGGACCAGTGAGCTCGACTCCAGCTCCTGCTCCCTGTCTAGACTTTGATCCATCGAACTTGAGCAACCACGTGTAATCATTTTCTTCAGAAGAATGACCATGACACATTTCTTCTTTAAACTCTTCAACAACTTCCTCAACATCAAGTGCATAGACTCCTAAGTCTGGCTCAGAAAACTGAACTTCATTCGGCTTGTTAAAATCTGTTATAATCTCTTTAAGCCTCGGTTCGTTTTCCACTCTTATTTGATTTGCAATTCCCTTCCATGGTAGCCACATATGCGAGCAGTCTGTTGCAAAATAGCCATTCAGAGTTTTCATCCAATCCCTAGCAAGTAACATTCCATACCTGCTTGGGATATTAACCACCAAAATGTCTACAACCTGCTGAACCCTGGGTTCAGAATTCAATTGGATCTTGACATCATATAGAGTTCCTATCACATTTACCTCCGATCTGTCCAGTTGCAGGACTGTACATTTGGATGAAACAGTCGTAGACCTAGCATTTTACATATTTCTGCAGGCATGAGGTTGCTCGTGGCACCTGTGTCCACCAAACAGTTATGCAAATTCTTACCCGCAATTCTCAGAGTCAGTAAGAATGGCGGGACATCCCTTCTCTCCTTTCGCAAAATAAGATGGGATTCAACTCTTTTTTCCTTCCACATCGGATCAGGTGAGTTCAAAGCTCTTATCAACGCCTCCTTTTGACCAGGCAATCTAGCTGCGTCCAGGAATGAAAGGCTAGATTTGGACTTCTTCATATCCTCCACTACGTCATAGTTTGGTTTTTCGAATTTGACTGTCTTCTGGACGTCATTAGACATTTCTCTTCTGAGTGGAGGGGGAGGGTTGTTACTTGCCTTTGTATCTGGAGGAAGAATAGAATTGTTTGGAGGTGTTGATGAGGTTTTAGGGGCTTTAGACTTACTTCTCAAATGGTATCCATGGTTCCCCTTTCTGAAATCTCGAAAAGCTTGCACCTCCTGTTCCAGAATTTCGTCTTCTTCTTCCTCACTCTCACCTTCTTGATGATATACAGTTTCCATCACCATAACATTATCATCTTGGTGTTGTGATGGACTCTCATTTGATACCAATTCCAAATCATCAACTTGTGCTTGAAGACAATGAGTGTATCTAGCAATCTCAGGACAATTCCTCTCATTGTGTTCTTTTGTGTTATGTAACCTGCACCCCCTTTCCCATGCCAAATCTGAAAGATTCAAAAGAGAATTGGATTGGCTAGGGCCTGCAGAAGCATCTAATTGATTAGCAATGGGAGCAGGAACTCCCCCATTGTTTGGCTTGGTGTTCCAGTGCCTCCCTCTATTGTTAAAATTCTGATTTGGGTGAGGGGCATGGGACTCATACTTCTGCTGTTGAACCCTGTCATTGCTCAGTTTATGCACTAGTTTCTTGAGCTCCTCGACTTCTGAATAAACATCTTTTGGTGGAATCATATTGTTGTTAACCCCCGTTGGATTCGCATAATTAATGGGGTCTTGATTCAACACTGGGGTCGGGTTCTGAGGAATTGGATTCCCGTATGGGTTGACACTTTGAATCGGGGTTGGATTTGGAAATGGAACTATGGCCTGAGGATTGGCTTGACTAGTTCCTTGCATCGTCGGTTGACTGCTCTGCAAAAATGCAGGGACAGGTGGAATGGCTGTGAGTGGTTGGATTGGAATGGGTGCATATGCGGGTGCTGTTGGATACGGCTGCTGATATGAAAAGGCGTTCATGCTTGGCATTTGTGGTGCCATGAGTTGATTTGCCTGGGGAGCTTGGCCATATGGAGCATACTGTCCCACCATAGGCATCTGGGTAAACCCGTAGCCTTGTGGTGTCATTTGCTGCTCGATAATCATGGCTTCATTATAGGCCAAAGCCAACGTGGTAACCTGAGGATTGCGCCTTGCAAACATGGCTGTCATGGGGTCCAATGCCCCAAAATATATCTGCAAAGCCACTGCGGGATCAATAGCAAAGTGCCTGATTGCTCTGTTATAGCACTTCTGGAATTTCTGATTAAACATTCTGATTGGTTCCCCTTGGCCCCTTTTGCATGTAATAAACTGATTGTAAATAGTTGCAGGGTCTAAGGGTGATCTAAATTGATTAACAAAGGCATTTTCCATTTGAATCCAAGAAGTGATTGAACCAGTTGGCAAGCATATATACCACTCATATGCTATTGGATCTAAACTCATAGGGAAAAGTCTGCAGGCCACATCTTCATATTGAACTTGCAGCCTAATTAAAACATCCCTATAGGCTTGGATATGTTCTTCTGCTGTTCTTGGGCCATCCGGTTTGTATTTAGGCAGAAATATTTCAATGTTCTTGGGGATTTCATGGATATCCCCAAGCAATGTTCAAAGGAGTATTATTGGCTCCATACCAAGGAGTTGCTGGAGCTTGAGCCATTTGACTCAAAATTGATGAAGACAGACCTACAATAGCAAGTAGAAATATTACTTACTATAGGCACACTAGGGGCAACGGATATTACTGGCGTAGGTCCACTCGACGTTCCTGGAGAAAACAGGTCTTTTGCGACTGGTGTGCTTACGACTTGCTTGGCTTTACTCTTGGGAGTACCAGTAAGGTCGTGAAAAATGGTTTCTCCGGTTGTTTGAGACCTGGTCGCAATACGGCGTGGTGGGTCCAACCTGCTTGAGGAAACCCTCGGCTATTTCGAAGAAAACCTGCAACAAAAACAAAAATAGTGTTGCAGTTTAGCCGTAAATGATTTCAAAATTAAGTCAAAAACAAAATATTCAGATATGAAAATCAAAATCAAATAAACCAGTTCGGGCCCTCCTTCTAGCGCCAATCTGTTGAGTGGTGTTTTCACCCAGTTGTGAAAGCACACTCTCCGGTAGGATCTGAGTCCCAAAATCCTCTGCTTGCAAAGAAAATAACTTTCTCCAAGGTTCCTGTTATGTTTAAATGATGTTGTTCAAATGAAATGCCAGGAATGTCTTAGGGTTTGCAAGTGGATGTTAACAAGGGGCACTGATGGTTTATTTAATTTGAATTTCTAGTGGACTCAAAGTGAACAAACCTATTCTAATCTTCAGTTCTGATGGATTTTCAGTTGCTTATTCAAATACAGTAATTAAACTGCATGAAATAAAGTAAGGGTTTGAAAAATAAAACAAAGTAAATGGAAATAAAACTAACTACAGTCATAATGCTGTCATCAACTCGATGAAACCGAAGATATTGAGGTTTTATGCATGCAACCTAACCTAATGAACCTGCAAATTCGCACAATCCAAATAAATTAGGTGCTTGGTTTCTAGGGTTTCTACTGTAATTCCAGATTTAGGCATTCGCATGAAGCAACCAAGCACACTTGCATTAAACTTCACCTAAAAGCCTTAGAAATCTGGAATGAATGATAAAACATTAAATCATGCATGCACAAAATGACTCCTTCTTTCTCATCAATGAGATGCCAATACTCTGTATTTCTGTATTAAATGATGTATCAATTACATTTACAGATTGTTCCAGGCATAAATGTTCCAGAACAAAAAGAAGGAAATTGCCCAAGTGCAGGCCCAGAATGGCATAAAGCCTTTGTCTCTGCAACTCTGCAAGCAGCAATTTCCAACCCCCTTTCTTTCAATCTGCGCTTTTGATTTTATACTAACTGAAATGGCTCTTCGATTCCCTTTGTCGCTTCGTTTCACCTTCCTGCAAGTGACCTTTCAAATTCTTGCTTTTTCCTTACTTTCAATTCATGCTGGATGCCCAAACGTGCGAAATCTTCCATTGCATGTAACGTTCCTGCAATTTCGACACCTGTACGCCACGTGTCCTACGTTTTCTGCGCCTTCTGTAACGTTTTCCTGTGCAAATCATGACAAAAACTACAAGCGGCCTGTTCACCTTCTTAGCCGCGAAAACGCGACATGTCACGAAATCGTGACATGTCGCGATATCGCGACGCCTTCCTCGCCCGTGCGCCCTCGGCAGCTACTTGTAGCGATATCGCTACCGCTTCTATTTTGAGCCTTCCTTCCACAAACTGTAGCGAAATCGCTACCATTTTCTATTTTGAGCCTTCCTTCCACAAACTGTAGCGAAATCGCTACCACTTTTCCTTCGGACCTTCTTGCCGCAAACCGTCACGATATCGCTACCGCTTTTGCCTTCGGACCTTTATGTCACTTTCTGTCGCGATATCGCGACTTTTTCACCTTCGGGCTCTCTCTCCACAAACTGTCACGATATCGCTACCGCTTTTGCCTTCGGACCTTTATGGCAACTTTACGTCACGAAATCGCGACCATTATCACTCTCTTGCCTTCTTTCAACAAACTATCACGATATCGCTACCGCTTCCCCTTCGGACCTCTTTGGCAACTTTACGTCACGAAATCGTGACCATTTCTTCGTCCGTACACTTTAGCTGCAATCGGTCACGAAATCGTGACGCCTTTTCGCTTCGAGTCCCTTCGTTGTTTCCTATCGCGATATCGCGACGTTTTTCCGCTTCCGTACACTTTGCCAAAACACGTCGCGAAATCGTGACACTTTTCATCATCAAATCCCTTTCATCATCCCATAAACACGTCGTCAAATCGCGACCATTTTCATTCTTTTCCAGCGGCATGTCGCGATTTTCTGACACCTTCTCTTTTCTTCTCCATTGTCGCATTTCGCGACACCTTTTCTTTTCTTCTCACGACATGTCGCGATTTCGCTACACCCTTTCACTCTCTTCCAACGATATGTCGCGATTTCGTGACAACTTTCAATTTTTCTTTTCTTTCTCCTTTTCGGCAGCGATGGAGCTACATGTCGCGATTTCGTGACACTTTCCTTTTTCGCGACGTGTCGCGTCCTTTGACATGTCGCGATTTCGCGACACTTTCAACACTTATGCATTTTTTCTCTTTTCTTCAATTTTAGCATCTGGGTCACCGAGATTCTTCTCTGCAAGCCTGCAAAAAGGTGGGTCCCCAATTTTGGGGTGTGTTGTGGATCAACCACAACATGTCCATAAACTTGTATAGGGGATTTGTGTCTCTTGTGGGTTGGTGCCCACAAAATTTATTGAAGAAATATATAAGTAATATTTTGCTATGGTTTTCTCTTGAGAGGGTGTTTCCACATAAAATATTTGTCTCTTATGTGTATGGTTATTTGTGCATTGTTTCATTATTGCATTGATATTATTTGAGGTTATTGATTTGGAAAGAAAAAAGAAAAGTTGTATCTTATATTGTTCACCCCCTCTTCTTAGTATGAGCTTGTGTTCTTTAGGTCATTGAAAAGAGGGCAACGAAGAGCCAATAAATACCCATGCCATTTGGAGTATATTTTGATGTAATATTTTCTATTCAACACAAGAGTAAGTTGAAACAATTGATTAGCATCTAGTATAATGTATACAGTCTCAAAAATGTTGTGCCACCTGGTGAAACAGAAGAAGGAGCACCAAATATGGTTGAAGGTAATTAAAAAATCTTAGGGCTCAATAAATTCATATCATTAAGACTCCATTTGGAACAACATTATCTTGCATCAAACAAAACATACCAGAAAGAGAAATTAATGCGCCTGAGTTTGGTAGAGTTGAGAATGTTTGAGTTCGTGCAACAGAAGGGAGTTACTTTGAAGATATGAAGCACCATTCAGGTGAAAAAGTGAGCCATCTTGAACATCTAGAAAGTTGGAACATTGTGGATTGAGATGTGTTCAAGCATTCAGAAGGCCAAACATTATGGATAGAAGAGAACATTTACTTGGAAAGTTGAAAATTGTGAACCAAAAAGGGCATTCAAATGAGAACCAGGCATTGAAGAGAATATTAAAGTATTTTACATCCACATGGATGAGAGGCAACAAAGGGACAGGAGAAGAAATATTTTAAGTATCATTAAAATATTTTGCCAACACTTGATAACTACAAGCAATTCATTTTTGAAGAATATAAGGCATTGGAAAACTCAAATTCGAAGCATTTGCAGTACGAGTGAGAATAAGAAATGAAACGCTCATTTGAGAGAAAATTTGGTTGCTAGAAATGTTTGAAGCACTTGTTGGAAGATTCTAAAGCAAGGTAATATTATTTTCATTTATTAGAGAATGCCCATCATCATTTGTTGGAGGCTAGACAAATACCATTGAGTGGAAGATAGCAAGACGCCTAAGCACAATATTCTATGTTGGAGGCAACAAAAATTTTGAGCACACGTATATTATGATTTAGTTTTAAAATTTTGAATTTTCTAAGGTTTGGAGTGATAAAGTATCTAGAATTTAATTAATTAATATTTCTAAGGTTTAATAAGTCATAAAGGAGAGATAAGTTTTTTATTATAATTTGAATACCTTAGATATACTTTAGAGGCTTTGAAGCATTTATTTATTTAAGATTTTAGAGAGATAAGTTATTATAGATTTATTTAAAGTTTTCAAAGGTATTTAATATTTAAAAGTTTAATTTTTTGTATTGTTTCAATGATTTTACACATGTTTTATGATGGGTCGTGGTCCCCTCATACTGAGTGGGGTTTGAACCTTGGACTAATTTTTTGCATTTTTGAAATTAAAGTGAATAGAATATTTGCAAAAAATTACTTTGGAGAAATAAGGAATTCTACACCAAATTTAGATTATTATTTTTGCAAAATTCTAAATTTATAGTTTCTAATTAATTAGGGATATATAAGGAGTATTAATTATAATTTTTTCTAGGGTTGAGGCTAATTAATCTAATACATCATAGATAACTTAAATTATCAGAGGGATAAGATATCTAGTTGAAGAATTAAAATCTTATAAGCTATATTAATCAGTTTTAAAGTATTTTAAATTTTTGGGAGATTAATTACAAATTTTGTAATTAAATTATTTAGTTTTGTAAGTGAATTTTAATATTTGCAAATATTTTGAGATTTGGAGAAATAAGGTTTCCTACATCAATTTTTATTTGAAAAAAATGAAAAATATATTATATTTATAGAAACCGTATTACAAAGTAAAAAGAGCTTGACAAGATATACGAGAGAAAAAATCCTCCACTAATCCCTCCTGGCTCAAAAATTACCCATCCCTCTATCTTCATATTGTTTCACTCCATTGCCTAATTGTGATAGATTCATTCGAATCACTAGCTGCTCTTCCTATTCTACTATTTGTTTGTACCACCTCTTTCATCCCTTGGATTCTTTGGTACCAACTTATCCGACCTTCCATCTGAGAGTCCACATATTACCCTTCCTCCAGGTCTTTTTTCCCATTTTGCTAAATAATTTTCCACTCTATTTCCCTCTCCCTTGATATGTGCAGTAAAAATATCTTGAAAAACCTTCCAAATAACTGCTTCCACATTTCTTCTCTCACCAATTCCCAACACCTAAAAGGGTCTTATAGGATTCAATATTCCAGCCCATATTTGAATTTTATATCTATCTATAGCTTATGTAAATGTAGACTTGCAGCTATCATTGATGTTGACAAGATCGCTTGTCCTTCTGCTTCATTATTTTTTTTCTCCCCCATACCTTTTGCTCTCCAATACACATGTTCTCCTTTTCAATTTCGTATGATAATACCAAAATCAGCTTTTCCAAGATTTTTAATAGAAGATCCATATCTTTTTGCCATCACCCACACTCTAGAAGGAGGTCTCCACTCTATGTTATTTGAGAAGATCTCACCTGTGCATCAAACTTTTAATTATTTTTCTTTTACAGTTATTCCAAATCTCCATAAAATATTCACTTCCTCCATAAAATATTGATTCCATGAATCCTCCCAAAATAGGGCTTTCTTTCCATCCCCTAACTACCAATATAGGTATGGCTTTATTAACTCATGGCATGCTTCCATTGTTCTCCATACTATAGATCCCTCTCCTTCCACTATGTGTCTTGGGATATCTTTCTCAGCCACTCCTAAATAATATTTAACTTGTAATAGTCTACTCCATAAGCCCCTAGTAGATGTAATCCATCTTCAATATAACTTCCCTACTAGTACCTTGTTGCTTTGGGATGCTGATCTTATCCCCAATCCTCCTTGTTTTTTTGGTTGACATATCTTCTCCCACCCAACTAGTGCTAATTTTTGTTCTTCCCTTGCACCTGACCACAAAAACTTTCTTGTGTGTTTATCAATATTTTTCAAAATTTTCTTTGGATCCTAAAGTATGGAAAATTTATAAACTAGGAGAGCTTGTAGCACAACTTTAATCATTGTAATCCTTCCTCCCAGGCTTAGTTATTTGTGTGTCTAGTTTCTCAAGTTAGCTTGAAGTTTGTCAATCAGCCCTTTCCACTCCTTGCTTTTTGTTTTTTTTTGCAAATAGAGATACTCTTAAATACTGTATAGGTAAATGAGCTTCTATGAAGTTCAAAAATTTTATAATTTGATCTCTCACCCTCTTCGTTGTATTGAAAAAACTATTTGAGATTTTTTTCTGTTAAAATTTTATCCTATAGCTTGATTATACCCATCTAAAATTCTTTTATGTTTCTTGCTACTAGAATATTGGCTTGACTAATAAGAGTTGTATCATTCACAAACTAGAGGTGATTTATCTCAATATGAGAACTAATTTTTAGACCCCTTAGCCTCCCCTCTTGTATCCATTTTTTTAACAGTCTCCATAGACCCTCTACATAAAGGATAAAAATGTAAGGGAAAAGAGGGTCCCCTTGCCTCAACCCCCTTCCTAATATTTTTTTTTCATCAAAACTGAAAGGCCTGAAGCCATTACACTCAAAAAGCAACCTGAAGGATTACCAATGATCCTTTAGCACAAAGGAACATAAAGGAACAACACCAGAAGGCAGAAAGGAGGAGACAAGTAGGGACAGACCCATCAACACACCATGAAACCAGAGGAAATGGAGAACAACCCAAAACAACGATCGAGACCAGTAGAAAGCGCCATCAAGGAAGAGCGTCGGGCTGTAGAAAAGTGTGGACATCAATATTCAAAACATTGTCCTTCACTGCATCCTTCGAGGTCTCTTTCACCTTTGGAATCTCCTTCAAACCATCAAGGCAGGTATCTTTTGCAATTTCTACAACCTCATCTTCAGTAGCCCCTCCTTTAACATCAGAGGGGGGTTCAACAATAGAACCATTGAAATTGTCACAAAAGAAGAACAGGTTGAGGTTGTGTCTCTATTCTTTGAGGCTCTCAATGGCCTTACCGATGGCAATATGGGCAGCCTCCAAGTGAGTGATGGATGCATTGGTGGCATGGATGACCAACTTATGGAGAAATTTATCAACCAAATCAGGCGAAGAGGATTGGGCTTTGGGAGGCTTGCCTGAGATGGAAGGTGGGGTTTCTAAAACTTCCCTTAGCTTCAGATGTTGGGAGCTTCTAACAGGGGTTGACTCCACCTTAATTTTCTTCCTAGCCATAGGATGGGGTTTTTTAGTTTTGATCTTCCTCTTAGGATTGGAATGTTTAGGACTCGGGGTAGAGGATGAATTCGCTTCATCTGATTCAAGAGTGGGAATGTTACCATTGGGGAAGTTAAGGAGGAGATAGTGGTAGAGGACTTTGAAAAGTCCTTGGTGACTTGGAAGGGCATCCTCCTTTTTGTGAGAGGTTACAATGGCGTAATCGATGGACCAAAAAATTGCAGCGGGGATATTCATGGCTTTGGCATCACGAAAGTGATTCACATAGGCGAGATGAAAACAACATAACTACGAGTCTGGATTATCACAGGATAGGTATTGCATTATGGGAACTAAAATTTGCTGTAGAGGAGGGGAAATGTGTTCACGATACAACCCTTTTCTATAGTTCTTGTGGACCTCAAATTTTTTTTTGAAGAAGGTCAGTTCAGCTTCCCAATTATGTTTGTTGCGCCGGATCACCTTTTCGTTCAAGGGCTGCCCAGTCAAGCTCACCAATAGCTCAAAGGAGATATGGTACTGGACCCCATGGATTGTGACATAACCTCTATCCCAAGTGTCAGCAAAATCCTTCAAAATGGTGTCATCGACCCCTGAGAAGAGCTTGAAAAATTCAATCAGGGCACTGTTTGTTTTGTCTGTCCATAAGTCACGGATCAAAGGACTAAGCTCAAGAACAATAGGCTCAATGTAAACAGGTTTGCTTTCCTTCATGATGGCAGATAGGGAAGAGGACAGAGAATAGGAAAGCACAAGGATCAGGGGGAAAAGGATGGGAAAGGATTGAGACACCATGATAAAGAACAGAGCATGCACGAAGGCTAAAAATAGGAAGATGGTGCCCTAAAAAATTCTGCTTTGGGACCATGAAATGATTTGCACAAAGGAATTGGGACTTTCGACATGCAAGGATTGGCTAGGGAAAAGGTAAGATCTATGAATTAGGATTAGGTTAAGGGCACAACCAATGGCATGACGACACTCAAAAAATGCAGCATGATAAATCAGGACGCATGAAAAACTTTCCCAGCAAGAAATCCGAGCACAATACCCCGAAAGGTTTGGGATGGTCTCCAAATTGATTTTTGGGACCAACCTCCGATCGAGGAGGCTACAGAAAGATATCAAAAAAAAGGAAATACACTTATCAAGGCTCACGGGGTTCAAATCATTAAAACTCATGCAAAAAAACACCTTGGAATGATGGGAATGAGTGGTTACTCAAAAAAGTTTATGGATCTTGAAAAAGGTAATATTGAAATAGGAAATAGAGCCTATGGGTGCGTGGATCCACATTTGCCAAATAGGTTGGGTTATTGAAGTGAGACAAGACCAAAGGTCGAAGGAATAACGCATGGAGGATCTGACAAATCTAAAAAAAAATTGCCTAAGACTGAAAGACAAATCACAACCCATCATGTATAATATGAGATTTGTCCTTTTTAAGAATGTCATCCACCTCAGCAGGTAGACTATCTATCCATGTTAAGAGTCCTTGGGCATGAACCCCAATGTTAGCCAGCTTATCAACAATAGTATTGGCCTCTCTATAGGCATGTTGGAGTATGCAATTATGTTGTCGCTTAAGAATTTGCTTGCAATCTTCAATAATTGATCTGATCCTCCAGCTAATAGGCTTAGAAGACTTCAAGTAGTTAATGATATTTAAGGAATCTCCTTCCACAATGATGTTTCCTGGGATAGTTTTGATAAATTGAAGACCCCTCCAAACAACTTTGGCCTCAGCAATATGGTTGGTGATAACACCAAGAGGTTCAACATAGGCAAAAATAGGATTTCCTAGATGATCCCTTAGGATTCCGCCAGCCCCCCTAACCCAGGGTTTCCTTTGGCCGCACCATCAAAATTGAGTTTAACCCAACCGTTAGGAGGAGGAATCCATTTAACATTACTTCTAGGATTGGGAATATCAGCACTTTTGGGGTCATCAAGATTGATGTTACAGGACTTTAAGATATCTTTCTCAAAAGGAGGACAAGGATGTGGATTAAAAGGTGCATCTAGAGCATTTTCTGTGGCAAAAAGGATGATTTTATTGGCAATGTATTGAGGTTGGACAGTTTTTTTATCAAAAACTCTACGATTACGTTCAAGCCAGATTTTCCATAAGAAATGTTGAAGGCTAAACTTGCACAATCCTTTAAGCATAGGATTTATGAAAGGATTAGGCCATTGGTAAAATAGGTCAACAATTGATGGAGGATTGGCCCAAACCAAGTGAAAAACTTGAAGAAGTTTATTAATGACCATTCTAGAAAAAGGACAGAAAAGAAAAAGGTGGGAAGTGGACTCCCAATCGGACAAGCACAGATGGCATCTGTTAGGAAGAGTAAGGCCTCATTTCATAAGATTTTCAATGGTTAAAATGTGATTTTGGATGCAGAGCCAAGAGAAGGAAGCAATTTTAGGAATCAGGTATTTAGTCCAGACAAGCTTGAAAGGCAAAGGATTCTCTATATTGGTAATGGAGAACAGGTAAGCAGTTTTAACAAAAAATTCCCCAGAGTCCGTGGGCTCCCAAATAGGTTGATCCTTTGAACAAGCCTCGAGAATTCTGCAAGAGGAAAGATAGTTATTTAGGCACAAAGATTCCTCCTCATGATTTGGAATATTAATCTCCTTCCATTTCTTAATCTCATTAATTGAAGTCATATAATGAGCCACCAGAGGACCAAAACGTTGCTTGGTGATGTTAGTGATCCTTTGGAGCATAGGAATCTGACTGAGAGGAGACTCACCCAACCATTTGTCATCCCAGAAGGAAATGGAGTTGCCATCACCGAGAAGCCACCGGGTTCCTTTTTGCACAAGGGAACGAGCTTGACAAATTGATTTCCAAAAAGCGGATCCGTCGAAGGGTACCTGGCCATGCAAAAACTCGAAATTTTGAAGATATTTCCTTTTTAAGATTTTGACCCAGTCAACCTGTTCATCTGAAATAAGTCTCCAAGCTTGCTTGGTGAGGAGAGCAATATTAAGATGGGATATCCATCTGAGGCCTAAACCTCCTTGATATTTGGGTTTGCAAATTTTATCCCAGGCTACCAGATGAAATCTGTGCTTGTTCTCAGTTCCGACCAGAGGAAATTCTTTTGGATTCTCTCCATTTTGTTGTAAATAGAAGTTGGAGCTTTGAATAAGGATAAAAAATAAATAGGAATACTTTGAAGGCAGGCCATAGTTAAGGTGATTTTTCCAGCTTGGGAGAGGAGATTACCTCTCCACGTAGTCAATTTCTTTTGAAGTCTTTCAATGACATTATCCCAAAGATTATCCTTGACACTTCCATTGAAAAGAGGCATTCCAAGGTAAGAGGAAGGCAGGGAACTAATGGGACACTAGAGAATGTTAGCAATCAAATGTTGTCTTCTCAATGGAGTGTTAAGGAAATACAGTTTAATTTTTTGAAAGTTGATCCTTTGGCCAGCCACTTCTTCATAAAGGATGAGGATTCGTTTGATGATAGAGGCTTCATTGATAGAGGCAAAGGTGGACAAAAGGGTGTCATCAAAAAATTGTTGATGAGTAATAGGACTGCATTGTGAAGTAACCTAAATGCCAAAAATAAGACCTGCCTCCCTGGCTACCAAAATGGATCTGCCTAGAGCTTCAACAGCAATGATGAAGAGAAGAGGAGATAAGGGATCTCCTTGTCTCAGACCTCTACTACTATGGAAATAGCCAGCTGGAGAGCCGTTAATAAGAACAGAGAACCAAACGGAGGATATACACCCTTTGACAAGCGAAACCCACTCATTGTGAAACCCAAACTTGTTGAGAATGGCAATAAGGAAATCCCAATTTAGTCGATCATAGGCTTTGTTCATATCTAACTTGAGAAGAAAGGCTACCTTTTTGTTGCAGGAACTTGAATGAATAGCTTCATGGACAGAAATAATGCCATCAAGGATGGATCTGCCTTTCACAGAGCTACCTTGGCATTTTTTTATGATGATCGACATGACATCTCTCATACGGATGGCCATTGCTTTGGTTAAAATTTTGTAAATGACATTGCAAAGGCTAATGGGCCAAAAATCATTAAAACTGGAAGCATTGGGGATCTTAGGTATGAGAGCAATAAAATTTGAGTTGAAGCCTCTGGGAACAGACTTGGAGCTTTGAATTTCTCTGATGGTTTTGCACACATCCTCACTAACAACATCCCAAAAGGATTGAAATAATCTAGGAGGAAACCCATCAGGTCCTGGAGCTTTTTCAGGTTTCATTGAAAAAAGGGCAACCTTTATCTCATCATCAGAAAGTGTTGCATTTATCTTGTTGTTGATATCATCAGTTATGAGCTTGGGGATGAATTGAAGAAAGAAATCTCTGGTAGCTCTGGAATTGTGTCGTTGTTCCTCTTGCATAAGATTCCAAAAATGGGCTTGACCTTTAGTTCTGATTTCTTTGATATCATTCACCATGCTGCCATCCTGCTTGTGAATTTCTTTGATTCTATTGTGGCTGTGATGTCTTAATGTAGAAATATGAAAAAAATTTGTGTTAGAGTCTCCTTTTTTTAACCAGATATCATGAGATTTCTGTCTCCAAAAAATCTCTTCACACTGAAGGATATTATGATATTGAGACAGTAAATTCCTTTCAATTTCTTTGATCTCCCCTAAACAGTCCCCTTTTTCCTGCCTTTCTCTTTCTATTATGTCCAGTCTATTAATGATGTCTTGCTTGTTTTGGAAGAGGTTTCCAAAAACATCCATGTTCCATATTTTTAGGTTCTCTTTGATGTATCTCAATTTCTGAGCCAAAACAAAAGGAGTTCCTTGAGCATTATATTGCCACCACTGTTTAATCCTTTCTCTAAAATCAGGATGAAGCATCCACATAGACTCAAACCTTAAAGGAGTTTTGAAAATCTTAGGATTGCAGGTGTCAAGGAGAATAGGACTGTGGTCAGAACCAATTTTGAGTAATGATTGAAGATTTGCATCTCCCCAAATGTTAATGGCTTCCTGGGAGAAAAGAACTCTATCAAGTTTAACCTGGATTAGCTGGGATCCGCACCTTCTATTTGACCAGGTGAATTGATTTCCTTTGAGATTAACATCCATAAGATTAAGATTACTTAAGAATTCCTAAAAATCCTCCATGCTTTTAGAATAAGAGACAGTTCCCCCTTTCTTGTCAGAAGGAAATAAAGGAGTATTGAAATCACCAACTAAAATCCAAGGGATATTAGCAAAAGCCTTACGGACATCAATCAGGTTGTTCCACAAACGAGCCCTACCAATGATGGAATTAGGAGCATAAATGTTGGTTAGGACCCATGGAGAATCATTGTATTTATCAAATAAAATAATGCTCATCATCTCATCAGAAGAGTGGATTATATTTCCTTCCACCAAGTTAGGATTCCAAAGACATAAGAGGCCTCCAAAAGCACCATTAGCTTTGCAAGCAACATAGTTACTGTATTTCCAGATGTGGTTACATATCTGATTTTCAAGCGGTTCTTTGATTTTTGTTTCTTGGATGGCAAAAATTGTGGGTCTTATTTCTTTCCTTAATGATTTAGCTATCCTTTGTTTAGCTAAGCCATTAAGGCCTCTCACATTCCATGAGAGGATCTTCATTTAGAATATTTTGTGACTTTTTTGCCTCCCTTTCCAGATGGTTGGGGAGGTTTGGTGCACTTTGGATCTTCCTTAGAAATTATGCCTATGGAAAACAATGTCTTTTGGACACCATTAGCAATATCTTCATTGGTTCCTTGTTTCCAGTGATCAGAGTTTGAAGGTCTCCCTCTTTTTTTCTCCATGCTACAATCAATTGGGGATTTTTTATGACTTTGGTGATTTTAGGACTAATATTTTGGACAACAGGGCTAGAAGGTTCTAGAGAGGAAATGGAGGTAGATATGATGTCCACCAAAGGCTGGTCAGGATTGAAAGCATCAAGGGGGGAATTCTTAGCCTGAGAGGGCTCAAAAATAGCCTGACTTTCCATGACAGGAGAAGGGCTATTATGAATAGATTTAGATTTAGGAATGAGGTTATCAACAATCTCATTCAAATAATTATCTTTAGGATTCATCTCACCAACAGCTTGCTCCAAGTCATCCTCAGGATTTATTTTACCCAGAATTTGAAATTGATTAGGAAAATCAAAGAGACTAACCTCATTAGCATTGGAATTTGGAATGGAGGCTAGTTCCCCTTTGTCACTAGGGAGAGTACTGAGGGGAATGTTGTCCATAGTTTCTTTGAGCCAAAGATCTTTTACTAGTCTGAGACAGCTCCTTTAGTAGGAAGGAAGCACCTTTTGTCCTTTTTGAGCAGAGTGAAAGTTTCCTTTCCTTTATCGTGACTCGGGCCTGACACAGCATCAGTAGGCTGAAGATATTTAACCCCCTTCCTAATATGAACATGGGAGAGGGACTACCATTTACCAGAACTAAGAATGATGTGGTCTATGTACAGGCTTTTACCCAATCTCTCCACTCCTCTACAAAGCCCATTTTTCTAAAATCCTTTGCAAAAAATACCAATCTACTCTATCATAGGCTTTAGAAAGATCTAATTTAATAAACATACCTGGGTCCTTTTTCTTGGACATTGTGTGTATCACTTCTTGTGCCACTACTATTCCATCTAGAATTTGTTTACCTTTAACAAAACCACCTTGCTCACTTGAAATCATATTTGGTAAAAAGAGGTTTTAACCTCTCTACCATAAGCTTTGTTAATATCTTGTATACTACATTTCAGAGTGAAATAGGCCTATAATTATCAATTATATCACTAGGTGGGCCCTCAGGAATTAAAGTGATAAAAGTATGACTCAAGGCTTATAACATTTGCTTACTCTATCTGATTTCCTCCAATGCCTCCACCACTGTTTGGCCCACAATTTCCCAAAAAATTTGATAAAATTCAATGGGGAATCCATCTGGTCCTGGGGTCTTTCCTGTTTTCATTTTTGTATGATCTGTGATGTTTCTTCTAGAGAAATTTCCTCCATTAATAATTTATTATGTTCTGGTTTGACTAATTACAGAATTACCTCTAGCATATTCTCTTGTCGTATTGCATTCAAATTTTCATTGCTACTAAAAATAGTATGGAAGTACTAATTTGTTATAGGTTTTATTTCACTTCCACTGGTTTTTACCTGACCCATCATATTTGTAAGACCTATAATTCTATTTTATTATCTTCTAGATGTTGTTGTCTTATGAAAGTTATGTTTTGATCTCCCTCCTTTAACCATGTAACTTTGGCTCTTTGCCTCCAATAGATCTCTTCTTGTTCCTCCAAAGCTTCCTCTCTCCTAATAATTTATGCCTCACATTACAACAAATCTTTCGTAATAGTTCCTTATCTTATATCCTAAGCAATCTTCTCCTTCTAATCCTTGATTTCATTCTTTTGGATTCTAGTGAGTTCCTTCTTGTGTTTACTCCACTCCTTTAGTTGGGTCCTAACATATTTTAGTTGTTTGTGAAGTTTGAATTAGGTTGACCTAAATCTTGGTTTCCCTAATTCCCACCACTCCTTTCTATGATCCCCCAACTCCTCATCTTTCAGCCACCATAGCTCAAATTTAAATGTTCTTGCAACTTTATGATTATCTTCTTCTATGGTAAGGCTTACTAGAAAACTATTTGAAGAAATTATATCCATGACACTCGATTGATGCTTGGTATGCAGGTATAGTTCCTCTCCCATGAAGAAATGATCCAAGCAAAATTTTACTATCCCCCTTCCTTTATTAAATTTCTCTATGTTATGGATCTATCCACAGTTGGGATATCTATTAGATTCATTTGACATGTTATTGATGAAAAAACTATCTTTTTTCTCCAACATGGATATGTCTCCTTGTTGTTCCTCTATTCTAATATTTGCATTGAAGTCTCCTCCTACAATCCATTGGTCCTCTGGGTAGTTTTCTCTAAAATTTTGGGTAGCTGCCCATTAATCCCTCTGTGCTCTGACTATCTATGCTCCATAAAAATTAACTATAGTCCAATTTTTTCCACTTTCCTTATTTTTTAATCGGACCATAAACAGCCCTCTTGTAGAGTCCCTCTTATCACACAGTTGGTGATTCCACATAGTGGCCAATCCAACTAATTTCCCCTATGCAGTTTGAGTAAGGATCTCTCCTTTTTGCCATATCCTCCTATTTATTTTTGTAAGTCTTCTTGCATTTTGGTTTCTTGTAACAAAACTATATTTGGACTCATATCTATGATAATGTTTTTGACTATATTTTTTCTGGGGTGACTTCCTAAATTCCTCACATTCCAAGTAATTAATATCATTGAGAATTAGGAGAGAAAAAATCAACCATTGATTTTACCTTTCCATTTTGGCTCAAATTTATTCCCTATTCCTTCATCTTTTCCTTACTTGACTTCCTCCCTACAGATTGGTTCAATTTTTGTTTCTTCTCCACTTGATGAATCCCTAAAGTAGGGTTGTATTTGTTCTTATTTCCTTCTTTCATCTCTATTTTCTATGTTAAAACTATGCCCTGCTTTATTTTTCCTCCTCTGGTATCCCTCGTAGGTTGAATCTCCTCTTCCATGAGAGAGGTTGTATCTGGTTCTTCTCCTTGCTTGTTCCATGATACTAGACTGGAATGACTTGTTGGGTATCCTCCTCTAATTCTTCTATTTTAAAATCTCCTTCTATTTCCAAGCTTCCCAGTTGTTTGAATATCTCATATCTATTATTTGTTCTTCCCGCTTTTTCTCCTTGTCTCTAGTTACTATGTTGATTTCTTTTGTTTGACCTTCTAATTACTTTTTAGAAGCCCTCAAAGTCTTTTGGGCCTTTATATTCCTTCTAATTTACCTTCTACTAATGTGATTGGCTTGCCATGTTAATATTTGCTCTTGTCCCCTCTTGTTCAAATTGATGATCCTTCACTGTTGGGCATATTCTAGCCAGATGTCCATGAGCATGGCACACCCAACATCTGAATGGAATAGCCTCATAATCAAATTTTTAGGGCCAAATAAAATCTCCTATATTTAGGTCTATATCTATTGTAAGAGGTATATTGAGGTCCATTTCTACACAAACCCTAGCAAAAATTATCGATCCTCCTAAAACTGTTTCTCTTGATCTACCTTGCTAATGACCTACTAAGTCGCCTATTTTCTTGAGTACCTCCTCTTTCCAAAATTTAAGGGGAAGGGTAAATAATCTCATCCATATTGGTATCACAGTTGGTTCCATCCTCAAGTTGAATCACACCTTCCATGGTTGTAGGAATAGTCTTGTTTTCCCATGATGATACAACCCTCCCTCAAATACTTTTTGTCGATTTTCCACTAATGTGAAGTCTACAGAAAAATACCGATTTGGGAGAATTAGAATTTTTAATTCTCTTTCTAGATGCCATTTTTTCCTTATCCACGTGTGAAGGAAGTGCATAGATGGTCTTGTTGTGGCTGCTCCACAATGTACCCCAAAATTGGGGACCCACCTTTTTGCATATTTTCCAAGAAGACCGAAGTGGCCCATATGCTAAAGATCAAAGAAAAAGCAAAACACCGCAAGGAGAAAAAAGTGTCGCGATATCGCGACATGTTGCATTTTCATGGTCCAAAGCAAAGAGAAAAAACAAGGAGGAAAAAGTGTCGTGATATCGTGACATGTTGCATTTTCATGGCCAAAAGAGAAGAGAAAGAACAAGAAAGAAAAAGTGTCGCGATATCGCGACATGTTGCATTTTTGCGGCCAAAGAAAAGAGAAAAAGCAAGGAGGAAAAAGTGTCGCGATATCGCGACATGTTGCATTTTCGCGGCCAAAAGAGAAGAGAAAGAACAAGAAAGAAAAAGTGTCGCGATATCGCGACATGTTGCATTTTCGCGGCCAAAAGAGAAGAGAAAGAACAAGAAATAAAAAGTGTCACGATATCGCGACATGTTGCATTTTCGCGGCCAAAAGAGAAGAGAAAGAACAAGAAAGAAAAAGTGTCGCGATATCGCGACATGTTGCATTTTCATGGCCAAGAGCAACAGAAGGGGGAAAAGTGTCGCGATATCGCGACATGTTGCATTTTCATGGTCCAAAGCAAAGAGAAAGAGCAAGGAGGAAAAAGTGTCGCGATATCGCGACATGTTGCATTTTCGCGGTCCAAAGCAAAGAAAAAGTGAAAAGAAAAAAAGTGTCGCGATATCGCGACATGTTGCATTTTCATGACTCAAAAAGTAGGAAGAGAAACAAAAGTGTCGCGATATCGCGACATGTTGCATTTTCGTGACTCAAAAAGGGAAGCAGAGAAACAAAAGTGTCGCGATATCGCGACATGTTGCATTTTCGCGACTCAAAAAGGGCAGGCAGGCAGAGAAACAAAAGTGTCGTGATATCGCGACATGTTGCATTTTCGTGACTCAAAAGGGGCAGGCAGGCAGAGAGACAAGAGTGTCGCGATTTCGTGACATGTCCGATTTTTGCCAAGGGAACAGAGTAGTGGACAGTGCGTCTGATATTAGTGATGAACACCAGGATAGTGAAACTGAAGACTGCATAATGACGTGGACCTATAAGGAATAAATCGAAGATTGAATAAGGTAATTTGTCACATAAGGACAAAATCCAATGAATAAGACAAAATGTTACATAAGGAATCTTTAATGATTTGAAATCATTTAAGATGGTCGTTACACATGGAAGGAAGCGGACGCATGCCCATGTGGAGAAAAGGAAACATTTTTTTTTGAAATCAAACGAAAAGTGAAGAAAACCAAACAGAGGAAGCCAAACCATGGGAATGAAATGAAGGGCCACAAAATAGAAATGAAAAGCTTTTTTGGAAACCAAAACACATGCATGCACAAGGGAAGGTGAAACGAACAACCATTGGAAAATGAAACGAAAAGCTTCCCGAAAATTTTAAATACGCCAGGCAAGGATGTTTTGGGGTTGGAAACACGAGCGAGCAGAAGGCAAGACATTGGACGGAGGGGTTGGAAACTTTTCGAGAAGATTGCAGGAATGAAGGCAAGGCCTTGGCACTGGATTTTTTTGGATATTTTTCCTTCCACATGGACTGGTTTTTTTAGAAAACCAAATTTCTGCTATTGTAAAATGACACATTTTTAATGCAGGAGTTTTCAGAAATTTGCATCTTGTGGGCAAGAAAGAAGGAGATTCTCTTTGCATGCTATGGATTTAATGTCTATTTCTTTTCCCTTTTTCAGATTTCGAGTTTGTAGATGGAGTTAATGCAAGTTTGCTTGGTTGCTTCATGTGAATGCTTGAACCTGAAATTTATTTTAAACCCTAGGAACCAACACTTAGTCTATGGGGATTGTGCTTGTTTTGCAAGTCCAATAGGTTAGGTTGCATGCATGGAAACCTCACATCTTCGGTTTTGTCGAAATAGGATAGCATCATACTGAATGCATTTTATTTTCAGTTTTCTGCATTTTCTTTCAACTTTTTCTGCATTTTATTTTTCCAGAAATTTTAACTTTTTTTTAAATTTTCAGGCATTAAAATAAACATTTAAAAAATTTCAAAATCCAAAAATAATTTCACCATTGCGTAGGTTATACTTCAGAATTCCAATACGCACTTTGAAATTTCATTTTTGGAGTTGTTTAGTATTTTTAAAAATTCATCGAAGTTGTTGTTTTATTACAGATTTTAAAAAATCCGAAAATAGAAAATTTCCATTTTAAGGTCAAATTTCATTTTTTCAGTTTTGTTTTGCACTCATGAGCCTATGATGACATTCCCTTCATGAAAATTCCAATTTCATTGAAGGAGTTATGTTTTATGGCATTTTCACAAATTTCCATTTTTGGAGCCTAAAATTGCCCTCTCTTCATAAAAATTCTAATTTTACGAAAGAGGGGTAATTTGAGTATTACATTGAAGGTCTTTTCTTCAAAGCACTTAATTGTTCATCTTGATGAAAATTTGATTTCATTTAAGAGGGATAAGTTAAAGTGACATTTAAAGCCCTTTATTCAAGGCCATAAATTATTGCCTCTTTGTGAAAATCCATTTCACCAAAGAGGGATAGTTTATCGATCACATTGAAAGCTATCTTCATCTTCATGATAAGAAGCCATATTTGGACTTAATAAAGAAGATAAAATCTACCTTAAAACTCTCAAGATAAAAGGAATTAAGGCACTACATCGTGGTCATATGAGGGCCAACTCACATTTGCTTTATTTTGGTTCAATGAACAATCACTAAAGTTTCATGGTAAAATAAACCAACATTGCCCCTTGTTTATAGTTACTTGCAATCACTAAGGTGTTCCAAGCATTTAAAATTGAATATACTTTATTTGAGATTACTAATACACATATGCAAATGCTAATATAGCGGAGACCTTGGAGAAGTTGTTTGTTTAACTTCTTTGCAAGAGGGGATTTGGAACCCAAATCCTAAGGGAGAGTGTACTTTCACAATTGGGTGAAAATACCACTCAACAGATTGGCGCTAGAAGGAGGGCCTGAATTGGTTTATTTCAGTGTGATTTAAATGCTATAGGGATTTAAATTTTGAATATTTCATGCCCTATTGATTATTATCTTTAGCCCTCTTTTAACAATACAACCTTGTAGTGTTAAAAGGAGGACATGAATTGCTATGCATTGTTCTAACGCTTTTGATTGTTCATACAAGAATAATGTGTTTTGATTTGATTTTGAAAAATTTTGGTCTTGACTAACGAGGTTGTCTCCATGCAATTACTTTCATTTGATTTTAATGGATACATCTCTTGGTTGATGCTAACATGATTATTCATACGTTACATGTTTGATATTTGCTAGTCATTTCATGCTTATTTGTAAGGAATTATTTTGTCTAAAAATGTATTTGTTGTCGGTATTATGCTCTTCACTTGCGTGTAATGCGATCTTGTGAATCAGAAAGCCTACAACACTAGGAGTATGCTCTTCACTTGCGCATATGCGATCTGGTGAATCAGAAACTAATTTACATTTTTAGAATATTGCTTTGTCATGGTTCCTTCTTTTATTCATGACTAACAAATTGGTTTTGAAGTTATATTTTGAGTTTTACTAATGACGACATACGATATAAGAGCTGAAGTAGCATCTCTAAGAGAAAGAATGGTATCTACGATGGAGGATCATTATAAGGGTTTGTCTATACATGGGATACCCTATCAAATTCCTAAAATGTTATTGGAGTTTCTACGATGTTTTAATCAAGAGGTGCCACTAGGATACTTGCAAAAATTGTATGTCTACAAGAATACATTATGTCAATTCCAAATTTTCTATGAGGAGGTGGCTTGTAAGTTATTTGCATACATTTTGGATGATAGACCATTCTTTTGGTATGGCCAACTACCCATGGAGGTTAGGACTTCTTGGATACAACTAGAAGCAACCTATCTTTACCATTTTGGTAATCAGGTTGACTTAGAGATGTTGAAAAATCAGTTTACCTCCATACGTAATGAGCCTAATGAATCCTTGAGTCAATTCAATGGAAGATTTCATGAGTTGCACTCCCAAATGTGGGAAAATTTTAACACATCAGAAGAGGAAGCTATTCAAGTATACATGGGAGCCATACACCCCAAACTTGCTACATCTTTAAAGAAAAACTTGGATGACCTGTCTCTAGAGACAATCTATGAGATCTTGGAAAAGGTAGAACAAGTTTTTGAAGAAGAAAAGGCACAACATGTTCACATGAGAGATTGTTCTTTTGGAGTTAGTGATGCCAACCTACACCAACCATCAAATGTAGCACCCTCCACTCCAATGATACCTAAGGTAAATGATCAAGGGGATGAATTTGAAGGTCCAAATGTTACAACCACCTTAGATGTAGTCCAAGAGGAGGTGCAAATTGCTAAGTCGACATCCACCAATGAGGATTATGCAGAGATGATCTCATTCATAGAGATACATGATTATTTAGATGAAGGGGTTCTAAATTCAACAATGTTTGAAATATGTGATAGGACGGAACCTACCATAGAATTGGATGAAGTGGTTGAAAGTGAAATTGGAAGAAAACCAATAAATGAATTTGAAGATATGATAGAGTTTCACCACTTGTTCTTGGAAGATACTATTGATGAGATGTTTGAAATTAACGACCAAGAAATTCTTCACCCTCCAAATTGTGATGAAACGAAATCATGGGTTACCAAGTTGGACTATGATAGCCTTACAAATTTGAATTCAAAAAATGACCCACTTTTGGAAATAATTGAACCATCTAAGGAAGGTGAAGGTGAATTTGATGAGAAACACATTGATGAATTGGAAGATGTTGAAGAAGTAGTTGAACGTCACCACTTGACTTTGGAAGATGATTATTATGATGCTTGGAAGAAGTGGGAAGACTACACTCACTCCAAAACTGCTAATGAAACTTGTGTGCCAATTGATATACAGGACAACATAATCGCCTACTCAAAGGAAGATATTACAACTCCTGTACAATTTGAGGATGTTTTGGAAGAGGGTTTCAAATCTCATCAAATTTTGGAAGATTATAATGATCCTACTACCAAGGACAAAGAAGAAAGTGAATTGATGAATGAATCAAAAGATCATGTCACAAATACCATGGAGTTTCATCCCACAAATTTGGAAGATAATTTTTACAATGGTTGGGGAAGATATGAAGATGTGTTATTTCCTCACACCCCTATTGATGAAGCCTCTATTCCAATTTATATGCAGGATGTTGAAACTTCTACTTCATACGAAGATCTCACATTCACAAGATTTGAGAAGGTTACAAAATTTGATCATGTTGAATATAAATTCATTGAAGATTCGGATACAAGTTTGCATGATTATTTTGAGGATTCAAATGAAGAGATACCATGGATAGTGAACAAAGAGTTGGAATTAAATGACAAAGTGGTTGATCTATTAGAAGCAACGCAAGTGATTGATCATGAAGATGAGTTACTTGACATACACTTTGACCAAGAATATTTGAGGGTTGAAAAGGATGGGCATGTTTTCAATTGGGTGCCCAATTTTGGTATGTTTGATGAACAAGTAATCAATGAAGAATATGAAGACCATGAGGTGAAAGAGGGAATTGCAAATCCTCATCAAATTTTGGTAAATGAAAATGTGAAAAAGGTAAAATCTAAACCTTTGTGTCCAAACATCCAAGATTTAGGTGAAGATTTGTATAATTCAAATGATATTTATGATGAAATGCCATTGAAGGTGAATGAAGAACAAGGATTAATTTCTAACCACACCTTTGATAACATTACTTTAATGAATGAAAAGGAGCTTGATGCACTTAAATTGCTAAATCAAATTCATCAACAATTAATTCTTGAACCTAGGATAAAAACTCCTAATGATCCCCATTTAGTAAATATCCTAGATGCTTGTAAATTGTTGCACAATTTTGATTGGCCTAAGAACATGGAAAATGAATTAGCTTTGAAATTTTTAGAAATAGGCTCTTGCTTACAAAATTTCATTTTGAATAAAGAAAGCCTAGTTCTAAATCATGAATGGAATTATGAAATTTACACCTTAAAGAATAGACAAGAAAGAATTGAAAATCAACCATTGTCTAATCAATTTGGTAATTTGAATCTCACCTATGAGAATACTAATGGAACTAAATCTAATTGGTGGGGTGAGAGAGGAAAGTTGAAGTTGGTTGCATTGTTTGGTCTAGTCTTGTTTTTGTTTGATTCCTTCCACATTTGGCATGTGTATCACATTATATGTCTTTTGGAATGCTCAAATCATGTTTGGGATCCAGGGAAATGATAATCCAAACTTTGCACCATCTTGTACCATATTGTACATTTGTATATAGTTTTGGTTTTTGTGTTTTAGTTTTGGGATTGGATTTCAGGTTTGGTTTTAAGTTTTGTGTGTTGGTCCTTTGGACACTTTTGGTTTGTCTTGAAAAAAAAAAAGAAAAGCGAGATGTCAACTTATGTCCTTATGAATGTTGACTAAGACTAAGAGAATATGAAACATCGGAATTGTATTGCAGAAAGCTCCACGAGTATCGCAAACACATTAAAGAATATCATTTGGAACTTGTGATGCATGAAGTTGTCAGTTTTACAAATTATGGTAAAGTAGGTGGTATACTCCATCCGCATTTCAAAAAGAGCAATGCATTCATCCATATCTCATGTTACATTCCACATTGCATATACATTTCATCTCAGTTGCATCTACATTTCAAATACAATCATTGAAAAGGTGTCGAATCCTCTTAGGGTTATTACATAACATATATTAAAAGGATCCTAAGGTTGGGAACCGATGCCCGAACTATCTTGAACCAAGCACGTTCTACACATATTAAAGAGGATCTTGAGCAAAATGGTCAAAACCATACTTGGAAGAAAAGGTGAGGCGAAAGGAGTATTTCGTGTCTGTCCTATCATGCAACATAATCCTTAAAACAGTGGCTTTTTACCACTCCCATAGTGCTTAAAGCCTAAAATCAGAGTAGTAAGGATAGGGTTAAATCCCCATCGAACTTAGGTTGAGGATCCAACTCCCCAAAGCTCTGATTTGATCTTCATGGAGTAGTAAGGATAGGGTCTAATTCTCATCTCGCTTAGGTTGAGAATCCGATTCCCCAAAGCTTCTATTTTGCCTCCATCACGCTTTAAGAAATTAAAAGTTCACTCAAGAACTTGAAATTCCAAAGCAAATATTTTTCATTCTACTTTTATTTCATCATTAATATTGGATTGGAAGGATCGTACTACATGTCCCTTGCAAGGATGGGTAGTCATCCCCAAGGTTCAAGAAATCAAAAGTAAAGCCAAATCCTGGATTATGGGGTTGATCTCCACCGGGGCTATAGACGCCTGACTGGCAGTGGAGTATGCTCATGCGTGGCAACATGTCTTGTCTAAAAGCAAGACCACTGACTGCTCAAACGGACAGGCTAGCCTGACAGTTTCATCCATAACAGGTTAAATCATTTTGTTCAAGATGAGGTAATGAACTCCAGATCGGAGTAGTAAGGATAGGGTTAAATTCCCATCTCGCTTAGGTTGGGAATCCTATTCCCCAAAGCTCTGATTTCACTTACACTTGCACATGGGTTCAAGATGGTAGTGACACATAACCAACTTTGGGATCTAGTAAATTAATTCAATATACTCATATTTGGTCCTAAGAGGATTTGACAGTTTTAATATGTTTGTTCATGGTACTAGAAAGTTTGAGCCTTTGCAAAGCTTGTTATATCTCTAGCATCTTCACCATACGTTAAATCCTACAGGAATCATCCATAACTTCTCATACGCACGAATCATAAGTGAAAATGACAATGGAAAGTTGAACGAGTTTCAAACGATAGGGAATGAAGCACATTGCACACATCGAGCTGATGCTTAATAATTCTAATGCTTCATGTATTTCTCATCTAGTTTCATTCTTGGGATATTTGTTGATGCTTGTGTTTGAGTTTTGAAGGTGTTCAGGTTGAGTTCTCACCGAAATGCTCAAGAGCATTTCCCAGCAGAGTCACCATTTGTTGTGGTTGCTCCACAACGTACCCCAAAATTGGGGACCCACCTTTTTGCATATTTTCCAAGAAGACCGAAGTGGCCCATATGCTAAAGATCAAAGAAAAAGCAAAACACCGCAAGGAGAAAAAAGTGTCGCGATATCGCGACATGTTGCATTTTCATGGTCCAAAGAGAAGAGAAAAAGCAAGAGGGAAAAAGTGTCATGATATCGCGACATGTTGCATTTTCACGGCCAAAAAAAAAAAAAAAAAAAAACAAGAAAGCAGCGATATCGCGACATGTTGCATTTTCGGGCCCAAAGAAGAAAAAAAAGAAAAAGTGTCGCGATATCGCGACATGTTGCATTTTTAGGGCCAAAGAGAAGAGAAAGAACAAGAAAAGTGTCGATATCGCGACATGTTGCATTTTCATGGCCAAAGAGAAGAGAAATAACAAGAAAGAAAAAGTGTCCGATATCGCGACATGTTGCATTTTACGGAAGAAGAGAAAGAACAAGAAAGAAAAAGTGTTCGTCGATATCATCGCGACATGTTCATTTTAAAAGAATTTTAAAGAAAGAAAAGTATCACGATATCACATGTCAGTAAAGAAGAAAAAGTGTCGCAATATCGTGACATGTTGCATTTTCGTGACTCAAAAGAGCAAAGAGAAACAAAAGTGTCACGATATCGCGACATGTTGCATTTTCACGACTCAAAAGGGTAGAGAGAGAAACAAAGTGTCACGATATCGCGACATGTTGCATTTTCGTGACTCAAAAGGGGAGGCAGAGAGACAAGAGTGTCACGATTTTGCGACATGTCCGATTTTTGCCAAGGGAACAGAGTAGTGGACAGGTGCGTTTGATATTAGTGATGAACACCAGGATAGTGAAACTGAAGACTGCATAATGACGTGGACCTATAAGGAATAAATCGAAGATTGAATAAGGTAATTTGTCACATAAGGACAAAATCCAATGAATAAGACAAAACGTTACATAAGGAATATTTAATGATTTGAAATCATTTAAGATGGTCGTTACACATGGAAGGAAGCGGACGCATGCCCATGTGGAGAAAAGGAAACGTTTTTTTTGAAATCAAACGAAAAGTGAAGAAAACCAAACAGAGGAAGCCAAACCATGGGAATGAAACGAAGGGCCACAAAATAGAAACGAAAAGCTTTTTTGGAAACCAAAACACATGCATGCACAAGGGAAGGTGAAACGAACAACCATTGGAAAATGAAACGAAAAGCTTCTTGAAAATTTTAAATATGCCAGGCAAGGATGTTTTGAGGGGTTGGAAACCGCTGCAGAAGAGTTGCAGATTTGAAGGCAAGAGGGCCATTCGGACCTTTTGGTTTTTTGGATATTTTTCCTTCCACATTGGACTGGTTTTGGGAAAACCAAAATTTTTGCTATTGTAAAATGACACATTTTTAATGCAGGAGTTTTCAGAAATTTGCATCTTGTGGGCAAGAAAGAAGGAGATTCTCTTTGCATGCTATGGATTTAATGTCTATTTATTTTCTCTTTTTCAGATTTCGAGTTTGTAGATGGAGTTAATGCAAGTTTGCTTGGTTGCTTCATGTGAATGCTTGAACCTGAAATTTATTTTAAACCCTAGGAACCAACACTTAGTCTATGGGGATTGTGCTTGTTTTGCAAGTCCAATAGGTTAGGTTGCATGCATGGAAACCTCACATCTTCGGTTTTGTCGAAATAGGATAGCATCATACTGAATGCATTTTATTTTCAGTTTTCTGCATTTCATTTTCATTTTTCTGCATTTTATTTTTCCAGAAATTTTAACTTTTTTTTTAATTTTCAGGCATTAAAATAAACATTTAAAAAATTTCAAAATCCAAAAATAATTTCACCATTGCGTAGGTTATACTTCAGAATTCCAATACGCACTTTGAAATTTCATTTTTGGAGTTGTTTAGTATTTTTAAAAATTCATCGAAGTTGTTGTTTTACTACAGATTTTAAAAAATCCGAAAATAGAAAATTTCCATTTTAAGGTCAAATTTCATTTTTTCAGTTTTGTTTTGCACTCATGAGCCTATGATGACATTCCCTTCATGAAAATTCCAATTTCATTGAAGGAGTTATGTTTTATGGCATTCTCACAAATTTCCATTTTTGGAGCCTAAAATTACCCTCTCTTCATAAAAATTCTAATTTTACGAAAGAGGGGTAATTTGAGTATTACATTGAAGGTCTTTTCTTCAAAGCACTTAATTGTTCATCTTGATGAAAATTTGATTTCATTTAAGAGGGATAAGTTGAAGTGACATTTAAAGCCCTTTATTCAAGGCCATAAATTATTGCCTCTTTGTGAAGATCTATTTCACCAAAGAGGGATAGTTTATCGATCACATTGAAAGCTATCTTCATCTTCATGATAAGAAGCCATATTTGGACTTAATAAAGAAGATAAAATCTACCTTAAAACTCTCAAGATAAAAGGAATTAAGGCACTACATCGTGGTCATATGAGGGCCAACTCACATTTGCTTTATTTTGGTTCAATGAACAATCACTAAAGTTTCATGGTAAAATAAACCAACATTGCCCCTTGTTTATAGTTACTTGCAATCACTAAGGTGTTCCAAGCATTTAAAATTGAATATACTTTATTTGAGATTACTAATACACATATGCAAATGCTAATATAGCGGAGACCTTGGAGAAGTTGTTTGTTTAACTTCTTTGCAAGAGGGGATTTGGAACCCAAATCCTAAGGGAGAGTGTACTTTCACAATTGGGTGAAAATACCACTCAACAGATCTAAAACCCATGAATTTGCCTATTAAGTTGTGTTTTGTCTTATAAACTATATCCTCAGCTATTTCCAATACTAGTATATCCTTTGCTTGTGGTAAACATTCATTCATCCTTCCCAGTAGATAATCCTCATTTTTTTACTTCCCCATGGTGTTTATGACTGTCCTTACCTATGTTTGATAGTCATTAACTCTATCTTGGGTACCACATAGCTTCTCTCAGTATGATATTTTTTTGTTTTAGAGGATTTGGTACCAAAGTACCTATGTCTCCCATTCTTGGTCGTGATCCATACTATTGAAAGACCCTCCGACAAGATTGATCTTCTTTGATGATGTTTTTTATATGAAAATATTCTCCAGGCCTCTTTCCTAGCCTATGAAACCCTAGTTCAATTCCTTTGATTCTTGTGGTCTATGTTGATGATTTGGTCATCATTAATATTCTAAACAAATTGGTCATTTCCTATTTCAAATTAGGATTGTAATTTTTGCAAATATTAGTTAAGAAAATTCTAAATTTCTAAATTTGGGAGCTATAAGGATTTCAACATAAACTTTAAAATTTTAAAATTACATTATTAGTCTCTTATTCAAAATTAAAGAGATAAAGATTGAAATTTTGAAAATTGAAATTACTTCAAAATTATTGTTTGACAAGTCTAACTAGGGAGATACAAGGAATTCTACAAAACATAAGAATTGAAATCTTGTCAAAACTAATATTTGATCATATACTCAAATTCAACTTACAATTTAGAAGTTGAAAAATATCTTATCAAATTGATCATATATACAAGATTTAGGAGAAATAAGGAATTAACCTTAAAGAATACAAATTGAAGATTATATTGAAACTAAGGAAATAAAAGGTTATCAACATAAAGTTGGAGAATTAAAAATTGTCCTTAGTCTATCATTCAAAAAAACTAAAGAGAATCAAAAATTGAAAATTTTATTATCTTAAAATAGGGAGTCAAAAGGTAGTCAACCTCAAAGGTTTTAAGAATTGATAGGTTTATTATTCAAAGTGAAATGGAAGAAATAGTTAGAAATGCATTCAATGAAAATAGTGAAGAACTATTTCATAAGCTTAGGTTTTATTCACAAAACCTAATAGACACCTTTGATGGATTCATATATTTGTCTACTGATTTGAAAGAAAAGTTCTCCTTGTTTCTCAAAGAAGCTAAAGAAGGAAAAGTTATGACACTAATTGGATATCTTCATGAAGCATTATTTAAGACTTGGTGGAATGCTCATGATTAATCATTTTTTGAGTTCTTTCAAGGAATAAAATAGAAGAAAGAAGAGCATACTAGTAATGTACTTTTGAATCCAATTCATTATTATTGTGATGATGTACTAACTCATTGTATTAAAGATATACCTATAGTGGAGATGCAAAAATTAAGAAGAATTAACATAAAGAGGAAGCATGTTAGAAAATAAAATATGAATATGGAAGAAAATACTTTCAAGCTAAATCCAAATATCAATTTATAGGAGGTAGATCAAAGTGAACTGAAGGAACAAGATGAAGATCCATATTGAAGACTAAAGTCTTCAATAACCAAATAATGTAATACAAGGGGGTGTTGGAATATATTACATTATTTGGTACATGATAATGTACCACATTGGGTACATCTTTAGACTAGAAGTTTCTTAGATTAGAGTGTGAGTTATATTTTATGTAATAATGTGCAGGAAATGCACAAGTGTCTTGTAGTTAGGTGTGCATGTGCACACGTGTCCATTATGTAGAGTGCACATGTGTCCTTAGAGTAGGAAAGTGAAGAGTCACATACTATTATATATTTGTGATAAAGCATTGTAATATGTATCAAAAGTGCATTGCTCATAGCATGCATTAGTAGACCTTTATTCAATATACTATTTTCGTGAGCTTTTGTTAATGGTAGTTTTATGAGTAGTTCTAGAAGTTTCTTATGAGTTACATGCTTAGTATATTGTTATTATCTTATATTTTATATAGCATACTCATTTTAGACCTTGTGGTTGTTTTTCATTAAGTATTTAATATCAAAATCTAACAATATCATCACGTGGTAGAGGATGATATACAAAATAGACACGTTCACCAAATCCATAAGAGATGGTTCATTCAATGCTGAAATTTTTGCCACCTAGGACAAAAGGCACCCTAAAGGTATTAAAAGGTCCAATACCATTATGGAAGTAGCAATAAGAACCTCAACCCCTCAAACATATATGCTCAAGAAATAGATAATTTTTATAATCACCATTTTAGCTACATCAACAACTCTAATAGTGGTAAGTTCAGAAATTAGGCGAATGATAATAAATGTTCAAAAGGGGATTGAGAAGTATGTATCTACATTTGGAGAGGTGATAAAAATAGTAGAACAATAGTAATTGAGGTAAAAAATAAACTTGAGGAAGGGAAGAATTCTTAAGGAGAATCCTTTTCTAAGTTGGGAATGGTCATTCTAGTATCCACAACTACATTCCTATTCCCTTATCACCATCCACTCCTTCCCCTCCCATTTTCACTCCCTTTTCTCTCTTCATCCCTTCTTATCTTATGCCCATCTCTTCTCCTTCCCACTCTCTCATCGCACTTCCTTTACCAGATACCAGTGTAGCACTCAATTATCCAAGAGACACTATACTTCATGGCTCAACAAGGGTCACCCCACCTCTAATAGCTATGGTCATTGTGAGATCAACTCCTATCACATCCTTTCCAAACCCACTTTTCCAAGTCATTACAATGCAACCATTTGTCCCATGCATGATAACAACCCTCTTGGACTCTTTAGTTCAACTCATGTCACATATCACTCTTGCCACTTCCACTCCATTTTCTACCGTCACCACATAGTTCACCCCCTCACTCTAGCATCCACCTTCATAAGCCAATAATCCTAAGCATGACAACATCTCCTACAAGTGATGATACACACTACACCAGTCTAAGTTGAGTTTGTGGTAGCTTCCTTGTAAGCAAGTGTGACTAAAAGTCTTGTACAAATATTTGCATTTGATATTAGTAAAATAAATGTTATCAAGGCATTATAAGTCCTTTATACTAAGGAGAAGAGATAAAAGTAGAAAAGACTTGAAAAAAGGACTTCAAGACTTTGATGCTTTTTTATTCATTACTATCCAAAAGGGAGACATGTACTTTGTCTAGGTGGCTAAAACCAACCCCTCCAAGGTAACATTATATCCTACCAACTTAATTGGAAGGATGTCCCATTTGGACCTAGATAATATGGATCCATGCCAAATAGTCTGATTGGCTAACAAACTAGAACTTGGCACAATAATGAAGTATGGCCACCTAGTAGTTAAGGATGAAGCAACACAAGTTAAAAATAAATAATTGGAGATAAAATTAATGTAGATAAAGGCATAAAGGGGTCAACTCCAATAAGAGAATTAGGGGTTGAAGAAGGAAGCAACCAAGAAGGATCAGCTAAAGAAGCATGTCGAGGACCTTGAAACTCAACTTGTCAAAGTTGAATAACTCATGTAATAGCTAACAGAGAAACAAAACTAACTCTAAAATAGTTTATAAAAGAAAAATCAACAAATTACAAAGTTGATAGCATCAAGACCTGAAGATATAGCTTTAGACCCAAAGTTAGCTCACGAAATTCAAAGAGTTAGGACCTTTTGGGACTATATCAAGGAGGAGATAAACATGTACAAATATTTTTAATTAACCTCCTTGGAAAAAGTGATCTTGGAACAAGTTGATGAGACTATCAGACAGGTAGAAGAAAAACTATCTACAAGGGGGAATATTAAGAAGTATTGAAATTCCTTGCACAAATGATCATAGGGCAACCACAGTAGTAAAGGATATATTTGTGGGTTAATACAATTGCCCACATATGTAGCATTACTATAGAAGAATATTTTTGCTAAGTAGATAGTGTATGCCAAGCAAGAAGGTAGCTAGACATGCGAGATAGTCTGTCGGGCCTAAAATTTGACTAAGCTAGCAGAGTTTGATATTTTATCGCAACATCAAACTCAAAATGGCCAAGTGTGAAGGAAGACAACCAGACTTTTGGAGGCACTAATATCACTCTAAGGAGCAAAAAAATTTGACACAATAGTAAAGAATATGGAGGCTTGATTTTTGTGAAGCTGACATCAAAGGAAGGCCAAACCTAAAATTTAGCTAAGGCATAGAAGTTGACCAAATTTTTGGAAGGCTGACATAAGCACAAGGGAAATAAAAGTTTAGAATTCAAAATTCTATCTTACCGATGAAACTAAAATTTTTCTAAGGCATAGAAGTTGGCCAAATTTTTGGAAGGCTGACATAAGCACAAGGGAAATAAAATTTTAGAATTCAAAATTCTATCTTACCGATGAAACTAAAATTTTGCTAAGGCATAGAAATTAGTGTAAGAGAGGAGTAGACTTTTAAAAGGCTTACATCATCATGGGAGATATAAAATTCTAGCATCTGGCATTGCACCATGTTGTTCGTTTCTAAAATTTGACTAAGTATGAAAAAGGGATAGGCCAAAATTTTGAGGATGTTGACATCACCCAGGAGGTAAAAAAAAATTGTACACAAAAAATCTAGACTTAGATTTTGGCTAAGGAAGGAAGCATAACAAAGCATAAGAACCCTGATGGTATATAGTGGTCTTGAACCTATATCTTTCAAACATAATTAGCTCTATTAGAGAATCCAAATAACCCAAATGCTTCTCCATAATCCACTTTTCCTTAGACAATTAACTTAATAACTAAATAGAGTGGTAAAATGTGATTGTCAGAAGATGTCGAAGATTTGTTGAAAGCACATGGAAACCAAGCTTATGGAGAATATTAGAACTAACCACATTAGCATAATTGAATTAAGAAAATACGCTAGGTTGAGCGAAAATGTGATGCCCACACTCTACACTCACCCCTATCAGACCTACAGATAATTTTGTACAGTAATTTGAGCTAACAAAATGTAATGAAAATCTATAAATAGCTCAATGTACCTTTAATACAAGGTTAACTCTTTAGCTTTTACAATTTGTGTATATTGTATGATGACTATTGTCTTTCAATAGAATAAAAGTGTTATTTGACCTCTATTTGAAAATATTGCAAAATTTATAATTATAAGTTATGTTCTTTGATGCATTTTTGTTTGTTGCTTGATGAATAACCAATTTTTCTAAAGCTAATTCTACTATCTAGATTGCTATCTAGATCATTGTTCATAAAAGACTCTAAAATGATTATAATTTTGTAAATTTATTTAAAATGACTTTCTACAAGATTGTATGCTATCTGGTCTATTATGTCTTAGATTAGATTGACAATGTAAGACTCTTATACATCATAGATCATTGTTGTTAGTTGAATCCTATCCAAATTTATTTCAATTTCCTACTCTGCACTCTTCTTATCCTTCTCATTTCTTGCTTTAGTCTTAAACCCTATTTCAATTTAGTTAGCTTTATAAGGAATCAGCCTTCTTCAGAGGCCAACTCATAATCAATTCTAGGTATTCCAATCTTGGCCAAGCTTCAAGAGTGCATCTCATCCACATAAGTAGAATTTGGACCAATATTTTTTGTTATGCTTGGTGGGACCCAAATCTCACCTCCTTGATTGAGTAGGATCTTGTTGAAATTCTACTCTACTAGATAAATTTTCATGTCACCCACTAAGGATGAATTATTTATTTAGAACCTAACCACCATTTAGTATAAAAGCTTATAATCACAATATCAACAGCCAAAAATTTGGATCAACATGTGCAATTTTTTGAACTACCACCATTTAGATCTAGGAGGTATAGATATCTATATTCATCCTCATTTTCTCTTTTATAAAGTGTATACTTAATGCACTCTAATTCCCTAGGATCATTTGATTCCACTAACTCAAAATATATGGCTCACCAACAAATTTACCTTAGATGGAATAACATTGGACCACTCAATTTGGAAAATCTTAATGTTATTCCCTAAGTAGTTTTGAAAGTTTTACCAACCTATGATGGTACTAGGAATATAACATACAAACACTACCAAGATATGGTCATATTGGCTACTATTCATAATATCTAGGATGAAGATATCATGGTAAAGCTTTTGATGCTCTTTGGCGATCGGAGTGAGGAGGCTCAACGCAGTATCGATCATGGAGGAGTCCACATCAGATACTAGCAGGAGAAGAATGTCTTCTCTTTGTAGGAGGCTATTTTTATGCACCTGGTGGTGCAAGTTGTTCTTCCATATTCCTTGGGCCTGAGGATTCCCTAGAATCTCCTAGCCACTATCCGAAGAGTGGTTCAAAGCTCAATGGATTAGCCACTATGACTAGCCTAAGGAAGCACCCTTCTATACCAGTTGTACAAAGAGTTGTATCATATTACTAACCAGAGCCATCGGGGCATCAGCTACAGCCTCCTACTTTAGATTTGGGGCTGGTAGTACATTAGGATAGAGCGTACTGGAGAGATACCACTATATATCTCAAAGATCTATGATGACCACCAGTGCTACGCCACCTACTGGCCTCACAAGGAGGAGGGGTTCAAGATTAGGACCCATGCTAGTGACATCTAGCATTACATTACATGGTTCACATCACTCAGCCTGGACGATATTGAGTGGCGACTGTACATGGATTGCCCCGCATGGGCTGAGGCGGGTGAGTGGCTTCAACAGGCTCACAAAGACAGTGGCTACTCGATCGTAAGGCCAATATTAGAGAGTATCAGTTCTACTCTCGCATCCTACGTCAGTTTGGCATAGTGCAGGACATCCCAGATATCCCATTCATTTAATGAAGCTTGGCTTTAGAGCAGGATCTGCCATGGATTCAGCCTCTAGATCTAGAGGATGAGCTAGATAACTTTCAAGAGTTTGGGATTGATAGGGCTACTACCACCCCAGCATATAACAGATGGTGGTCCATGCTCTGATGGAATGGATTAGGGCCTCTGGATAGAGTGCCATACTAGGCAGAGGTAGATGTGGATCCTGATGGGCATAGGGTGCACCAGTGGACAAAGGGCATATGAGGCATAAAGGCCACCATCGAGGATGCTCCTAAGGTCAACCCAAATAATGAGACTCCAAAGGAGTGTGAGGTCCCTCTTAATAGTGTCGAGGGACTGCTCCTAGCTCAGGTTGCTGACTTGCAGAGTCAGCTCGATAGATACGTTACATAACAGATGGAATGAGACACCACTATTACCACTTTGAGGGCACAACTGATTGATAGAGATCACAGATTGACTCAAGTAGACCAGCATATCACTAGCCTGACTGTATGGGCTATGACAATAGAGGGGAAGGTCTAGGAGCTTACTAGTGCACGTGTTTTGATAAAGGTGTGACTGGGTACAACTATAGCAAAGAGGGACTTGGACCAAGATCATAGGGGAGATCCTTCATCTTCCCATGCTATCATGGCACTACCTACAGCACCAGTACCAATGCTACCTAATAGTTGTGATCCCATGTCAGAGATCCAGTGCTTACAAGCCCTCGTGGAGGAGGGCAATTCCAGACATACATGCAGGCTAGCCCACATAGACTAGTTAGAGGGTTACATCAGGTTGATAGGTGGGTAGGTCCCAGAGGATTCTCATGCTATAGGGAGTTAGTGGACCAGATCCAGAACTACAGGGCATTCCATGTCTAGCTCCAACCAAAGGACTCACAGATCATAGAGGACACACAGGTCCTCTAGTACACATGGTGGTAGCTCACATAGGAGCCAAAGAGAGATAGGTGTAACTTCTAGCCATAGGACTAGCCACCTAGATATACCAATCTCTCATGTGCTAGGCCTCTTCAAGCTAGGTGGTACACAAGGCCCTCAGCAGGGCACACAGCAGGCACCAGAGCTGACTGTAGAGCAGGCTCCAGGTCATAGGGCTGAGGAAGGTGGTGAGAGATCCAGTTCAAGGGGAGTTGGCCAGAGCTAGGGATCTTGTCAGATCATAGCTATATTTTGTATATTTACCATTTTTAGTGTAAGGTCAAGGACCTATACGATTGTAGCCTGTGGGTATTTTGTACTCTTCTGATGTACTCTTGTGGACACATATATATATATGATATGACTTGATCATTTATGGATCATGATGTATACTTGATTTATATTTTTTGATTTTATGTTTATTTGATGCACATGGATGCAATTCTTATGTTAATTTTATGCTATATGATGTGATGTATGGATGACATGCACTATATAGCTATTCGATTTATGATTATGATGACATGCAGTGATATAAATGTTTAGATGTGCTATTTATGATGGATGCATATGGATGCAATGTTTTCTCTTAACGCATATTTGATATTACCTTATTGTATGCATTAATGTATGTAATGATTTATTTACATGATGGTAATCTAATGTAAATGAACATGTATGCTCTAATCACTTAAAACATAAGGAATGAATGCAAATATGTTTATCAATCTAATGGATGACACCACGGAATGTATAAAAATCATGAATGTAATTGAAAATCCTTAAGATAAGAATTTAATCAATTAATCACCCATAAATGAAATGCAATGAATGCAGTTGTTTTGATGTGAATGATATAATGTGTCATTCTATTTTATTTTTCAAAATTTGAAAGATATGCATGATATAGTCAGTGGTCGTCTAAATATTATTTCTAATATTCATCCGATATCTATCCTATATTTTTATTGTGCTTTATATGATGGCGTATCATGGACTTGATACTTTACAATTTGATGATTTATATGGTTTGTGATATTTGATATTTTGTTGCTATGAGAGAAATTTTTGAGGCTTTCCATGAGACTCAAACACCCTAATAGACTTATCAAAAGTTACATACTAACCACACTAGACTTCTGAGATAAAAGGCTTTTGCTAGGATAGGCCCTAACTGTTCATTATCCTTGTGTGTGCACATGATTATTTTAATATAAGATGCGATCATTCCTCGATGTCAGGCAGGATTCTTTTAGCCCATTGCTAAGATAGGGGTACCACAAATGTCTTATCCAATCCCAAGTTTATATTTTAGTTGGACTAAACCACTAGGCAATGCAGGACACCTGAAGCTAGCTCTTCCACATTCAAACATTGGTCTACCCACAAGTGATATGCAAGTGTATCATACATAGCGTCATGTGTAAGGTATAGTAGTGCCGACAATTTCATGGATTCAGGCTCATTCCTTTCTATCCTTCAATTTTTAGGATACTTGCTCATATATAGTAAAGCAAGGGAGTCGATTCCATCTTCATTTTGAACTATATTTGGATCTTCATTTGATCTCTATTCGAACTGGATTTTGGATCTTCACTTGATCTCCACTCGAACTTTGATTTATGATCATTTGATATTCACTTTGAACTTTGATTTAAGCCTGTTTTCTGATCTTCATTCGATCTTCACTTTTTAGCATTTATATTTGATAATTTTCTTCAGAAACTTTCCTTTGGGGGATTTTCTTGGCAAAAAAATTTCTGGTATATCGAGCTTATGATATCAATATGGGATAGCAATCTGGGAAGGCAATCTATGATATCAATCTAGGGTATCAATCATGAGGATTGATGTGGGATATCACTCTGGGATATTGCTCATTTTATTGTAAGTAAGGGATTATAAATAGGGAACTAACCTATCATTTTTCCAATTGCCAGCATTTCCCATACCATCCGCACATAGGGATAAGCAATAATAACTCTTTTCGCTTCAGGATTCCTTATCCTTCTTCACGACTTTCATCTTCCCCTAGTCCTTGTTATGATTATTTAATTTTTTTATTAGTGATAGGATTTTGATATGCTAAGGGCTATACTAACTGAACCTCAGCTACAAAATCAAAGCAAGTTTTCTACCAACTCTTGATAAGACCACTAGGTATGGTTGAGTGACTAAAAAACCCTAGTATATATCCATAGCAACATTATAGGTTGTGTTGAAAAACACAATTACTCACATGAATGATGGATCATGATAAATGCATATATGCATGATTTAAACACAAGCGTGGTATCGTTTGTAATACTGAAAAACACAATACCTTCTACTACAGAATGCAATGGATGAAAAATACCTATATGCAATGCAGTAATGCAGTGAACGCATGTGTGAATGCAAAATGAGCATGCAAAATTCAAATGCAAAATGCAAATGTTTTTAGATTTTATGCTTTACCATTTCTTTGTTTTTTTTTTTTTTTTTATAATTTTTATGAGTTTTGAGCCTCATATCTGACCA
Source organism: Wollemia nobilis (assembly GCA_028583015.1). NCBI lineage: Eukaryota > Viridiplantae > Streptophyta > Pinopsida > Araucariales > Araucariaceae > Wollemia > Wollemia nobilis. The sequence continues at coordinate 23,384,964 of JAQPPZ010000521.1, forward strand.
AACGACAAGTAAATGCCTCTGGAGCCTTTAGATTGACCAAGCAATTTTTCAACAAAATCCTTGGAGCTTTTTAGGATGATCGAGCAGTTTTAATCAAACCCTCGGAGCTTTTTCGGTTTGACCAAAGGGTTTATGAGCACCTTTGGGACTTTTTGGGATGACCAAGTGATATTTTAAGAATCCTTGGAGCTTTTGGGTTGACCAAGCAGTTTTTCAGTAACTCTTGATGAATTTTGATTGACCAAACTACTCACAGATGAGCTTGGAGCTTTATAGGATGACCGAGAAATTATAAGCAAACCCTCAAGGCCTTTCACTAACATGACCAAGCGATTTCTAGAACCCTTGGAGCCTTTTGGGTTGACCTAGCATTTACAAGCAACCCTCGAAGCCTTTTATTATGCTCTTCAAGCATAAAATGCCTTAATATGGATTATGTTAAGAGGTTCAGGCTCTTCAACACCTCCTAGCGATGTTAGGCGATAGGTACCCGGACCAATATTTTCATATATGATGTAGGGTCCTAGCCGATTAACAATGAATTTGTCTTGCATATCTTACGGTAAATTAGAGTTCTAATGGTTCTCTTTCAAGACAAGGTTCCCAACTTCAAAGTCTCTCTGGTGGACTTTGATATTGTAAGTTCATTTTAGTCACTCCTGATAACATAGAGATGCTCTAGGGCATTCACACAATGTTCATCAAGTAGCGTCAGTTGATCCAATCGAGCTTACCGCACAGTGTCATCATCGATGAAATCTTTTAATGTGATGCGTAGCATTGGAATTTCTAATTCCAAGGGCATAATGGCCTCAGTGCCATATACTAGTGAGAATGGTATTGCCCCAGTGGGTGTCTAAATACTAGTCCTATAAGCCCATAATGCAAGGGGCAGTTGGATATGCCAGTCTTTGTGGTTTTCTTGGACCATCTTTTTCAAGATGGCCACCACTATCTTATTTGAAGCCTCAGCCTTCCTATTTGCTTATGGATAGTATGGAGTCACAAAATTGTGTTTGATTCTATATTTAGATGTCAAAGCTCTCATAGTTTTATTCTTGAAATATATTCCATTATCTGATATTATTTTGGATGGAATCCTAAAATGACTTATGATATGCTCCAATATAAACTCTGCTATACGAGCTCCAATTATCGTTGTTACGGGTATTACTTCCACCCACTTTGTAAAAGACATAGTAGTCATGATTATGAATGTATGTCAGACTGATGACAAAGGAGATATCTTGCCTATAAGATCTAATCCCCACTGAGCAAATGGCCAAGCCGCTTGGATGGGTTGTAAGGCCTGTGATAGCAAGTGTGTAATATTAGCATGATATTAGAATTTAACACATTTCTTGACATACACATTTCACTCCTCCATAGTGGGCCAATAGTAGCCCATTCGAAGGATGTGCTTGATGATGACCATGCTGCTAAAATGGCCACCACACGTATAGTCAGGAGCTTGCAAAATCACCCATGATGCCTCTTGGGACTATAAGCAACAAAGGAGAACTCCATCATAGCCTCATCAATACAATATGTCTCCTATTAAGATATATTTAGCCACTTTCTATTTAAATGTATGCTTCGTGGCATGTGGTAATCCCTTTGGGATTATACTAAGCTTCAAGAAGTCTTTAATTTGTGACATCTAGTTTTGATAAGCCTCAGCTTTGACTTCTAATACGACTTGCTCCCCCTGTGTATTTACCTTTGCAAATTAAAACTTGAAAACAACCCTATGGTAAGTGGTAGTACCACTCCCCATAGGACTCTAAGAGGCTAATAACCCCCAGGGTGCCTTATTAAGAAAGTCTTCAGTTTTGCAGAACCATTCAGCTTTTGGTTCTACACTGATCATGTTGACTGAATCTCTATTATCATAGGTTGCACGCTCTGCTACTGGATGCGAGAGCTTATTGACATGGATGGTAGTGAAATAAGTAGATGGATTCTGAGGGATTAAATATCCCAAATATTCCATGGTGTCTACAAACCTATTTGACGATCGAGGGATTGCCTCAATGTCATACCATTCAAATTTAGCCAAATATGTGTCAACTAGATCTTTATAGGCTTTCAATATGGAACATCGACACTGAAAAAACCCCTTGAATTGATTTACTATGAGCAAAAAGTCGCCAAAGATTTTCAATCTCTTAATATTCATGGCGGTGGCTGTGTGGAGGCCCAGCAGTAGGGCTTCATACTCAGCGTTGTTGTTGGTGCACAAAAAATCCAACTTAAATGACAAGGGCATCGAAGCTCCTTATGGTGTGAAGAACACTATTATGGCACCACCCCCTTGCTCGTACTTTGAACCATCAAAGAACAGAGTCATATCAGCATTGTTATCTAGTTCTTTGAGTTCGAGAGCTTCAGATATGACAAAAATTGCATCGTCCAGAAGCTCTATGGTTAGAGGCCTATTGTTTGACAGCGGTGCCTCAACTAATTGATCTACTATGACTTATACCTTAATGGACTTTTGGCTTATGAATTCCAAATTGAATTCCATCAATAGCATGATCCACTTTGTAGTACGCATATTGTCGTATGACTTTGCATATAGTATCATAATTTCAAGGGCATAATGGCCTCAGCATCATATACTACTGCTAAACACAATTTTTCCACATATGCATACCCAAGCTCATTGCTCACTAAGGTTTAACTAATTTAATATATGGCCTGCTATTTACCTTACACATTCTTTTGGGCTAACATGGTTCCCAATGCAAAGTTAGTTATTGATATATAGTATAAAAGGCACCTCTGGCCTTGGTGGAGCTAGCACTGGAGATGTCACCAGGTATTGCTTTATTTCAGCAAAGGCTGCCTTGTAGTCCTTGTCCCAGTTGAATGGGACTCCCTTATGTAGTATTCGATTCATGGGTCAAAATTTATCCAATATTTGGGCGATAAATTGCTTTATCGATGCTACCTTTCCCTGAAGGTTCCTTAATTCCTTAATATTTGTGGGAGGATGCATTTCCAAAATGGCTTTGACCTTTGCTAGGTCTACTTCGATGCCTCTAATAGAGATGATGAATCCTAGTAATTTTTTAGAAGTTGTGCCAAATACGCACTTCTTAGGATTCAGCCTGACATTGTGCTCTATCAGGTGATTGAAGACTTTCCTTAAGACCTCTGCATGCTCTTCTCACAACAATGACTTGGCTAACAAGTCATCGATATAATATTCTAGAATTTTGTGCATATAGTCATGAAAAATGTATGTCATGGCCCGTTGATATGTGGCACCAACATTTTTGAGGCTAAATGGCATAACTTTATAGCAAAAAGTTCCCCATGGTGTTATAAATGTGGTTTTATGCTGGTCTTTGGGTTTAATCCGAATTTGATTGTAACCAGAAAAACTATCCATTAAGGAGAGAATTACGTGACCTACAGTTGCATCTATGAGAGCATCAATATTGGGCAATGAAAATGAATCTTTAGGTGTTGCCTTATTTAGGTCTCTAAAATCCATGAAAATACAGATTCTTCCATCAAGTTTTCTCACGGGTACCATATTGGACACCCATTCTGGATAGTTGATGGAGATCATAAATTCTACATCCAACAGCTTTTGTAGCTCATATTTCACCATTAAGGCTACTGTTGGGTGCATTTTTCTAAGCTTTTGCTTGATCGACTTCTTCGTCAGATCTAGATAAAGGTTATGCATAACCAATTTTGGGTCTAGACCTGGCATATCCTTTTACATCCAAGAAAGCAAATTTGGTCTCTCTTTCAGCAAAGGGATGAGGGTAGCCCACTCATCTGAAGTGAGACTCTCTCTAAATTTAATCTTCTTTGCACAGGTGGGATCATTACTGATATCCACCTCAAATGTTTCCTCTACTTACATATGTGATCCCTTATCAAGTTGGTGAGGCATAGGAATCATATGGATTTCATCAACCGGGTTGATCGGTTCTGTGTTGGAAGCATTTTTGGTATAATAAACATCATATGCACAGCCTGGTTCAAAATAGAAAGGTTGCAATATTTCTTCATTTGGGAAGAAATCCTCAAGCTCAACGGGTGAATCAGCCTGATCCTAATCGATAACATCTTTGTTAAGATACAACGGTTTGGACAGATCTGATGTATTGTAGAGTGGAGTGGTCAAATCAATAGAGACCATGTTTATGGAATGGAATTGATCTCCAAGACCACACAGACCAACTTCTATAAAATCTATGTAGTCCTCATACCCACAATCTGGCTCTAATGGCACAAGCATAAAGGGGTCTTCCCTATGAGGACTATGAACAACTAGATCCTCCCTATGCACTGAATGCAAAATAGGATCATTTTGCTCATGGAGCTGCATGTAGGTTGGTGGAAGAGGATTAACCGACCAATGAATTTGATCCAAGTTTAACAATATTGCTCTCAAACAAGGACCAACACGTAGTTACCGATAGACCTCATCAATATTGATGGGTTGATGATGGTAACACAAATAAGGAGGACCAAATTAGGCTCTCTCTAACTCATCTTCTTCATCACTATCATAATATAATCCTTCATTTTCCCCTACTATTGGGGGGCACTCTGGAAGATGTGATCCCATGAATATGACCACTTGATCATTGTCATCACTATCTGGATAGACCAGATAATTATATCATAAGTGTGACATCGCCAAGAAATCTAGATCTACTTCTTTCCCTGAATGATCAACGTTGGGAAGGATCTCTTCGGTAACCTATATCGACTTAATAGGCAATAGATGATGCGCCTGCCAGGGCCTCACATAGGCACCTTCAACTTCATCCTCAAATTCATCATTGTTTGAGGATTCCTCATCTACATCATAACCTGGTCCACTCATATCGGAGGTGGACTCTACTCCATATTCATTACAAATATCTCCTAGCTCGAGATCACATACAATAATGGGGTTACACCCCTGCATGTTTGTGTCATCAACTGCATCATGGGTTTGGTTTCCCAGGTGCTCTCTGGGGTTCATTTATATCTCAGTATTCTCAAGGAGCCCTTCATGATGATCTTCAAGTGGCTCAACGGTAATGACAAATATCATAGGGTGATTCCTCCATAATCTAGAAGGATCCAGATGATATGGATTAAAATCCACATCATCTACCATACTAAGGTACATATGATCTAGGGATGCTACGAGTAAATTGTCCTGCCCTCGTATCTATAACCCTAAACCAAACCTATCAGTGACTAACTGATAATGAGGTTCTAGCGGAGTCCTCCATCCTTGTTCAAAGAGACCAAGTTCATACCCATGCCAATGATATAGCTCAAAAATATGCATGGCATACTTCGGATTGGATAGATAACGAATGTTTACAATGAAAGGTTCATCGTCATCTTCATCCATGGGCTCTCACGTTGGAATCTGGTCTAGCACTGCATAGATGAAGTTAGTCTAATTAGGTGGCTCTCCCAATGGAACCACTGATCCAATCGGGTAACAATGAGCAAATGGTTGGCCCATCTCTTGCATAGTCTTCAAAATAGGTCCGAAGGTTACATTCTACACAAGGTACTCACCTAATCCAGTATTGGTGAGACGTACCATCACCTGTGGTGCGGATGACCCTATTGAATATGTAGGTTGAGGCATCTCCTTGGCTTTTTCTTACAGTTCCTCGACCTCCATAGGAGTGGTAACCTCCTCGATGATTGGCTCAGGCTCACGCTCCTTCTCTTTCTTGCCCATTTTTGTCTTCAACTTCCTGTCATCCTGATGCATGACTTATGTTGATGGTTTCAAGGAAGTGGTAGTGGTGTGCTCTGATTTGTGTGACACAGATGGCATTAGTTGAGCATGTATTGCTAGTTTACCTCCTGGTTTCTTTATCATTGACAATGACTGAACATCCAAGTGCATTGATGGTAGTATGAAACCCCCAGGAAAATCTACTAGGTTCACAAACTTAAATGGTTCTTCGTTCGATGCCACTACGTGAACCTATCCCTCATGAATATACTTCACACACTAATGTAATATTGAGGGAATGCAACACATTTCATGAATCCAAGGCCTACCGAGTAATATGTTGTACTACATGGCCCCTTCTATCACATGACACATCATAGAGATGGTTTTCAAGCCTACCTGCACAAGTAGGATAATTGTGCCAATAGTTGAACATAGTGTGTTTCTAAACACTCTCAATTTAAATATAGTGGGCACAATGTGTGATTTAGGTAGCTTCAAATGACTCAATGCCTTGGTCGTTATTATGTTGATCGATGAGCCGATATTGATCAAAACCCTTTTAAATGGTATGTGATTAACATATGTGATTATGTGCAGCAGTGGTTCAGTCATGGTTGTAGAAATTATCCTTATCTCATTATCATAAAATTGGATCATTTGTTCCTGACACTATTGTACATGTCCCACAAAATTAGTAAATGTCTGTGCATCCTAAGACTGTACTTCAATGCACCTCAAAATGTCCATAAGAGTATCCATGTGCCTCAGGGACTACTGTATTAGCTCATTAATCGATAACTTCGAAGGATTTGTCTGTAGGTTTTGGACCAACCTGCTCCTTATGGTCACCACCGGTCTTGTTGGTGGGCCTGGAATATTTTACGTTGGCCACTAATTTGGTGTGGCTTGTATTTGAATGGGAGCATGAGGTTGATTCTATTGTTCATATCTCCCATGCCTAGTGACTTAGTACAAAACAAATATTCTTAGTACCCCTTTGATTTGGGTTGATTGGGGTCTACCATCTTAATTTTGGGCAATCTAATTGCCTTGGCCTCACATAGTTGATGGAAAATTGACATCAGTGATTTCTTCAATGGTGTGAACTGGTGAGGTGGGTGTTGATCTTTGTTCTTGCCCTTATAATTGTTGTTGCACTTATCATATTACACAGGAGGAGGTTGGGCCTGATAATTCTATTTTTGTTGCCTCTTGTTATCCCTCTGGATATTCAACAACACTTGATTCACATGGGTCTGCTTGACCTATTATTTTATGGTACTCTTATTTTGTCCCTCTCTCCTGTTCTTGAGCTTTAAGTTGCCTTCCTGCAACTTGATGTCCTCAATCACTTTGGCTTGTGCCAAATCCTCTTCGAATGTAGGATACTACTGCAGCTAAAGTAGTAACGAGATGTGCTTGGCACAACTCTTTGTAAACATTTAGGTTAATTCTATGGTAGGAATAGGGAATGGCAACTTCACCATTAGTCTCCTCCATCTCTTTTCGTATTGCTCTATTGGCTCGTCATCACGCTGAGCTAGCATAGCCAGATCAAAAATATTGGTCTATTTCTTGATGCCAAAGGAATAGCGTTCAAGAAAAGCATCAGCTAATTGCTCAAAACTAGTTATGTTAATTTTCTTTAGCTGATTAAACCACTCTCAATCTGGACTGGAAAGTGTTGTGATGAACATATGCAACAACAATGCATCATTGCTTGCTATCTGGAAACAAGCATCCAGAAATCTCGTGACATGTTCATGTGCATCTTCATCACACTTAAAATTGTCCAACCTAGGCATATCAAAATGCTCAGGGTAAGCTAAAGTAGGCACCGAATGATCCAAAGGCTCATTATGAATTTTTCTTAATGTCAGCTTTTGAATAGTCACATCTTGCCTCTCGATGGCTTTGATCTTCTCGGCTAAGGTCTTATAGGCCTTTGAAGATAAAAATTCCTCCTCCCTAAGTTGACATGGAGGTGCATTAGGAGGTACTATATTCCTCATACAATATGGAGGGTGTTGCTCTTCCTCCTCCTCATCTCAGGAGCTCTCAGGATATTCTTGCTCGTATCCATCTCCTTTTGCTTCTTTATGCTGCCTCTGCCTCTGATTATCGAGTGTCAATGGCCGCTCCCTCTATTCGATATGAGCATGAGTACGAGCATCTCTTTGCTCTTGATGCATATCGTCTTGAGACAAAGCCTTCCTATATGCATGCTCTCTATGCTCATCATGAGGATATAGGCCAGCCCTAGCTAACCTATCCTCCTACTCCATGCACTCCTTCTAGGTAATGATACGCTCTTCATGCATGCACTGCTCATATAGTCTCTATCTAATGAGCCTTTGCACTTGAATATTTTCATATTCAATGCGCTACCTCTCTAGGCGAGCATCCTCCAATTGATCTTGTAGGAGTTGGCATTTCTACTCTGATACCAATCGATGTGATCTATCAATATGATCGACCGTGGGAGGCCTCTAGTATCCTTGCTCTGTACAAGCAACCTTGTGGGTTCTATACCCATCGGATTGATGTGTTGTGCCTTTTCCTCTATCTGTGAATATGGCATTGGCATACTACTGTGTCCTATACTATGAACCACCATGTATAGATAGTGGGTGTGTGACATGAGGGCACTTAGAAGCCTCTCCATGCTCTCTAGTAGTCTTGACAACACTCATGCTATGATCACTTGGGGGATGAGTGGATGGAGCAAAAGGCTTGCATCTTAACTGCTCTAAAACACTACCTAGACCCTCTAGCTTTCTAGACTACCAATGCTCATGCGGAGGTGTGCCATTATGGTGATCTTACGTGGTGGACCACGTATGGGAGTATGGTTAGACCTATGCTCGGTAGCGAGCCTGTCTGTCTACCCCTGAATGGGTGGATCTCTAGTCCTTCTATACTTAGAAGGTGGAGGCATGGATCCTCCTATGGACTTAGTACATTGGGGCACCAACCTGGTCCCCTGCACAACAAACTCTTTGATCGATCTTGTGGACACGTGTGCAGTGCAGTCTCGATAATGGATCTTGAGTGGAGCACCCTCATTCTGAGAGGCTCCTTGTTCTATCATGTGCCTAGAGTAGTGTACTAATGCTCCTCTATTTGGGGTATGCTCTACAGGCTCCCCTCGTGTTTAGTTCTCCTCTAATTCTTGTTGAATGAAATTCAGTTCGCTCATGTGGTTGAGGAATTAACATGTGCTGTTGTGAATTGGTTAGGGATTGGTCATTGATGTTAGGTTTATACTTTTTCCAACCACCCCATGTATCCACCATTGTGTACCTAGCATCTAGATGTATCTTTTATTATTAAGCAAACAAGGTATACAATAATGATTGTCTCATATTAAATTTTGAAAATGAGTCCTAAACTGTTTGATGTATTTTCAAGATTTTTTGTATCAGTGTAGAAACTCTTATCGTGTTTTGAAAAACTTGTTGGATTTTATTCTTAGTTTAATGGCTTTCACCTGTACGCTCGTAGATCGACAACTTGGCTATGAACTCCAAGTCATGTAATCCAACCTATAATGTATGGTAATAAAGCCCACACATGGTCAAGGAGCACAAGTCCTCCCATATCCTCACCCGTTTTCCCCCAGTCAACATTATATCCTCCAAAGAGAATATATGCAAATTTTCTAAGGTATAAAAGGTTCTCAAATCTGGTATTGGTCTAGTATCCAAAAGGTTTACGATATTTGGGCCAACGGATGGAAGTTACGCCCACCATCATTGAACCCTACTAGTGGTTGGATGTCAAGCCCAACTCACTAGCATTTAAGTGCCAAGTGGTGTGTGTGGTTACTTTTAATTTGCATGAAAGAGAAATACATAAGACAACATTCAAATTATTCTTCTCTATATGTAATGCAAGAAAAAAATAACATTTCACATTAAGAGAGTATGCATGATTAATTTCATATGATATTCAGACAATGCATACTAACTATGAAATGGCCACTAATCGGGCCTCAAGCAAGAAAATATAATACAAAATACATCCTAGCACATTGGATACTAGGGCGAACTACACTCAGAGGTCCACTATTCCTAGCAGCACCTAGTAGAAACCTAAAAATGAAAGACCTAAGGACTTATGCGCATATTGCCAATTATGTTGTCTTTCCTAATTAGTCACATTCATTTTGCATTTTGGAATTTAACAAACAGTGAAAATAGATACAGAGAGTGACAGTGGGACCTACCTCAAGTCCTCATCTAAATAAGCTTTATCCCTCTGTTGTTTGTTGTGTCTATTTGAAATCGTAGGTCTGGTCTACAATTTTTACTGTGGCCCATGGGTTGAACCTGCGGTTCAATTGTTGGCCTATAGTTGATAGTTGTAGTTTATACCTGCAAGTCACAAAAACCAAGAACACAGTCAAATGCTATTTTTGTGGAGTTCCATATTGATCACCTTCTGATCTAACCAAAAAGCGTGCACCCATCTACTGTATTATATCATATTCATTCATTCAAGCATAAAATAATGACAAGATTGCATAGATTCAACAAAATAAGCATTTCTTGTATTAATATTTGCAAAGAATCCCCAATTACAATCATGCCCCTCTTAGGGTCACTCAAATTATGATACAATTAATACAATGCCAAAACCCTCAACAAGGTAGGTGCATTGATGGTTGAATCTCCTTCAAATATGTTCCTACGATCAAGAAACAACATAAACATGTCAAAAAGATAGGCAGCCTCTCATGATGAGGCCCTTTTGGAAAAAATGCATAAAGATACCATTAAGCATGTATAATCAAGAAAGCGTGAAAAGAATTTGTAAACTATGTTAATTGAATCAAGATTTATGGAATTGCATAAAGAAAGATAGTAGCTAAATAATTAATGGACTAATAATGCAAAATAAAGCATAAAAGCACATAAAGAATCCATTAAAGCCTATTTAATGCAAATGCAATGAAACTACTCTAAACCTAATTCTACCAGTCATAAATCTTCTAAACTACAACTGAACCATATAAATGACTAATATAAACTATCTAGCTGGACAACAATAGAAATAGTAAGGTGGTGATATCTCTACTACAAACTACAACTTTGATGAGCAGTCTGCACTATAAACCATGGTTGAAAGCCATGGTTAGCAATCTGATAGGTTTTCCCTCAATTTCAAGGGTAGTGGGCTTGACCTCCTTGTCCAAATTGATGTTCAATGGTCGCCTTCGGTGTCCTCAGATTGATTTGGCAATTGATTCATTGTGAGGGGCCTTCGTTTGCTCGAATATGCACTTCTTGGCTCTCTTAGGATCCTAGGGCATCCATAATGTAATTTATCATGAATCTTGGCAAGTAGGTAGGGGATAAGTGCAATAGCTCTCTCTCAATATACTTGATTGAGTGTAAAATTCGACAGGGCTTCGCTGCTCAAATCTCCAATGCTCTCTCTGATTGTTTACCATAATTTTGAGGGGTACTTATAGGACTACCCAAGGGCTAGGGGTGACTTCATGGAGAATCCAAGATCAAGAAAAGGTGGTTAGGATAGTTGGATTGGAAGATGTTGTCCTCTAACCATCGTCTTCTAGATCAAATGGTCATTCAAACCGATTTGTCTTGGATGAAGGCCAACTGAACTTCAGTTAAGACCATAGGTTACAGTTGTAGTCTAGACTGTAAACTATAGGTCTCAGCTATAGTTCAGCCTATAAACTATAAGTTTGGTAGACTATAGTTCAGCTATAGTCTAGATTGTAAACTATAGGTCTCAGCTATAGTTCAGCCTATAAACTATAAGCTACGGTTCATACTGATTAGGCCAAGGAGCCCAAATTGAGTGGCTAGAACCACTGCTTTATCTTGGAGTCTATCCAAGATCCTCCATATGGTCTTGTAGCATGTCCATATAAGTAGTCACCCTCAATATGACACATTTTAGGTGTCTACAGATATCATGGTAAAGCTTTATGTTCTATCATATAAAGGAAAATTATCACACTACTACTAGACTCATCGATATGGGAGCATTACTTCTTAGGTTGAACTTGTTGGAACATTTATTCAAGATATAAATGAATTAATAGACCCATTTTCATTATTCTCTTAGTTTACTACCATTTAGAGATATCCTCAAGAAGTGATTATGGATTTCAACATCATATTTAGTAGAACTTATAAATGAATTTCATAAAATATTAGGCCATTAGATGCTTAAGCATACATTTACTATCTCTATGCTTTTAATATGTACCTAGGTTTGCAAGTACCCTATTCAAATGTGGCAACATTCCCTCAATTATTTTAGGGTACTATATCTATTAAGAATACCTTAATTATTATGAGCAAGCTTTTGCCTAGTGTCATTATGCCATACTTCTCAAAAATCACCAAATCTGCACAAGAAGTACAAACTTTGGTAACAATCATGTCCATGCCTATGATAAGTACTATAATTCCTATATCCAATATTCTAAACTTACCTCCAATTCCCACTCTATAGGCATTATCTCCAATACCTATTATATCTATATTACTTGCCCCTGAACCTAAGGAATCTTCTATTATACAAGAAGTGCTGACAACATTGAATAACCTGAGCAATGATGTTGAAGAACGTGGACTTATACTGAGAGGGGGGGGTGAACAGTATAAGACTTAACCAATTAATAATTTTAACTTTAGATAGCAGTGGCATCAACACAACATTAATCAAGACAGAAAGCATCACACATTGAAGACCCATTTTTAACGTGGTTCACCCAAAATGGTTGGGCTACGTCCACAAAAACTTTTCTCTAAAAGTTATCTCAAAGTTCTTTGGGAATCCTTCCCAATTACAATGTTTATGAGCCTCGGCCCAAAGGAGATACCTTCCCCTCTACTCTGGAAATGATCCCTCAGAAGATCAACTGCCTCTACCTCTTGCCAGCACGTGGAACTCCTTTCCACCGAAGACCTCCTGTCCTCAATGCTTAGCCTAAGAGACCTCTGCCTTCTATGATCACGTCCATAGCAGCTCAACAACCTGTACCAAACACAATCAGTCGGTCTAGTACAAGTCTTCCTCTATCTGTCAGATCTGTCCAACTCTTGAACAAATCAATCCTCTACATACAAGCCTTCTCAAAGACTTGCCAAATCTGTCCTCAGGTTCTTCTCATAGAACCAATGCACCTCTGTCCTCAAGTTCTCTGATAGAACTATCAAACTCAGCTCACAAGTCCTCTGCTAGGACCTGTCCAAATCTGCTCACAAGTCCCCACCGAAACCTGTCCAAAAACTGCTCACAAGTCCCCACCGGAACCTGTCCAAAAACTCAGCAAGCTCACCAAGAAAAACTTTCTTAGTAGGAAATCACAAAGTGAATTGTTAGAGACCCAATGTGATTTGTCAAACTCATAGAAGCATAAAGAGAATTGTTAGAGACTCAATATGTTCTATACTCAAATCCCAATCTCAAAACTCAACTCAAATCAACTCAGCTCAATCTCAATCTCAAATCTGAAAACTCAACTCAATATCTGAAATGGATAGGATAGAATGTTTTCTTTCAAGAACATGAAACCCCAACAATTGCCAACTATGCAAAGAATCACATAACAATGATACTCATGTTCTTTTCACCATCAATTAGGGTTTCAACAACAATGCTCATCAAACAAGGTTTAGTCAACCAACACCATTCAACTCAACATCAACCTTGAAGCATTCAACCAATCATCACAAGAAAAGGAAACAAGTAGAAATCCTTTTCCCTCCAAAGATATTTGAACAAAACAGCCACCAACACAATATCACCAAATGCAAAGAATAACTTGCTCAAATCAACTCAATGGAGTAAGCCCAATATCATGAATCAAGTAAAGCAATAACTTGATCAAACAACCTCTATGGAAGCAACTCAACCATCAAACTCAAAACAGCCAACCAAGGGTTCCACCAACTCAATGCAAGTAGCTAGACTCACAAATATAAACCCTAGTGCACAAAGCTTCCACTATCTCAAACCAAAAATTATGCATTCACCAAAAACTCTCCTTAAGGATAACAATGCATAAGTAGTCTTCAACAAACCAGAAAATAGGATTTACACCTAGCCAAAGGATACCTAGTAGAATACCTTTTCACTCCAACCTTATTTCAGAAAACATACACCAATCATACTCATAAGAAGAATGTGCCCATACCTTATTGGAGTAGAAGATAATTGAACCTTCAAGTTGTCACCACACACAACTCTCAAACTTCCAACCAAGTTAGGGTTAGAATAAAAAGAAATGAGCAATAATATAAACTTCCTTTATTACACCTTTTAGCTCCACTTCTTTAAACACAACCACCATAACATGCCAATAAATCAACAATCACAGACTCACACCTTATACCTCCATTTTTAATTTTAGCATAGCAAAGAATAATCTTAAAAATACATCCAAAGAAATATGCCCTTATTTCTCCTAAGCTTTTATTCAATGCTAATCACAAAAGCCAAAACTCATAAAATTTAATCACACCTTATAAATCGCTGTCCAAGAAACTCCGAATTTCATGGCATAAAGACGTTTTAATAAAAACGTGTGTTACTCTAGCAAAGCACCCCCGCGAGACTCGAAACGGCGACCTCCGCCAATGCAGCGCCCAATAGCAACCTTCGCTGCCACTAGCCCACGCGGGCTACGAAGTTCACAAGTGAACTTCCCTCCACTTCACCCTCGAAAAAAAACTCTCGAAGACTTTTCAACCGCACGTGCTTCTAAGTCTTCCTTCGATCGCAGCGAATACAGAGCACAAACACCGCAAATTGCATTCGAGGAATTTCGAATTAATTAGCCTTCCAACCTTAGGAGTTGGAGAATAAATAGTCTCTTCGAAGACACCTTGACGTCGGCGAGAAATAAAGACCATTTCGAAATTAATCAAAAGTCTTTTCAAAAAGGGTTTAAATAATCCTTAAATAAATAATAAAGAGAACCCCCGTAAAAAAAACTTTAACTTGGTTTTAATAAAAACCCTATCCAACTTGGTTTTAATAAAAACCGGTTTGGTTTTAATGAAAAACCCTTGCCAATGGAATCTCTCCGGATTCTCTTAAAAATATTCTCTTGGAATCTTCCACCTTTGAAGCCAACACATCCTCTTAACATTAATGCCATTTCCTTTTGACATCAATGACAACTCATAGACAAGAAGCTAGGATCTCAAACCCAAAATTGCCAACAATCTCCCCCTTTGTCATTGATGGCAAACCATGCTTCTCAACAACACAGAAACTCAACATAAACAGCTCCCCCTATCTTGAGGCTTTCCTCTTCACTTTGAAGCTCTCCCCCTTACTCATATCTCTCCCCCTTTGTCATCAATGGCAAAGGGTCACCTTTGGGGCTCGGGACTAAGAATGAGCCTCTTAGCTTAGTCCCTCCCCCACCTCCTGATGAGGTGATTAATTCGGGGTGGGAGTACAACTCCCAATTTCTCCCTTAGATACTCAAACGTATCTCTTGGAAGAGGTTTGGTGAAGATATCTGCAATCTGCTCTTTAGTAGACACATACTCTACCTTGACCTGCTTGTCTTGCACTTTCTCCCTTAGAAAGTGATACTTGATGGAAATATGCTTTGTCCTTGAGTGCATTACCGGATTTTTGGAAATACTTATGGCACTTGTATTATCACAAAGTATGGAGATGGGTTGTTCATGCTTGACTTTGAAATCCTCCAAGGTGGTTTTCATCCATAAAACCTGTGTACACCCGACCACTGCTGCTATGTATTCAGCCTCTGTTGTAGATAAGGAAACTGAAGGTTGTTTCTTACTTAGCCAAGAAACCAAACTCTTTCCCAGAAAGAATGCTCCACCACTAGTGCTTTTCCTGTCATCAATACTTGCTGCCCAATCTGCATCTGTATAAGCTGTGAGGGTGAAATCATCACCTTTGGGATACCAAAGCCCAAAGTCCATAGTGCCCTTCAGATATCTGAATATCCTCTTAACTGCTATAACATGAGAATATTTTGGAGCTACCCGAAATCTTGCTACTAACCCAACTGCCTGCATGATATCTGGTCTAGTAGCTGTAATATATAATAAACTGCCAATCATAGATCTGTACAACCTCTGATCTGCCATTGGAGATTCATCATCTTTACTCATCTTGCACCCTGTAATCATTGGAGTACACATTGGTTTGCTGTCCATCATCCCAAATTTCTTCAACATTTCTTTGATATACTTTCCTTGAGAGAGAAATATACCATCCTTTGATTGAGCAATCTGAAGACCTAAAAATAATGACAGCTCTCCAATCATAGACATCTCAAATTCCTTCCGCATGGTGTTAGCAAAAACTTTGCACATCTGAGTATTATTTCCCCCAAAAATAATATCATCAACATAGACAACCATAATCAACATATCATCATTTTCATTCTTAATATACAAATTGCTATCTGCCACGCCTTTCCTGAAGCCTTGCTCATGAAGATACCTGTCAAGTCTTGAGTACCAAGCCCTAGGTGCTTGCTTTAACCCATACAAGGCCTTTTTTAGTTTACACACATAGTCTGACTGTTTCGAGAGAGACACTCCTTCTGGCTGTTCTATGTAGACTTCTTCTACCAACACCCCATTTAGAAAAGCTGACTTTACATCCATTTGATATACCTTGAATGATTTGAAGCTTGAAAGGGCCAAAAATATTTTGATAGCTTCAAGACGAGCAACAAGAGCAAACGTCTCTTCGAAATCAACACCTTCTACTTGAGCATAACCTTTGCAGACTAACCTAGCTTTGTTTTCGACAATCTTTCCATCCTCATTGAGTTTATTTCTGAATATCCATTTTGTGCCAATGACATTCTTGTCCTTAGGTCTTGGAACCAATTCCCAAGTTTCACTTTTCTCTATTTGATTTAGCTCTTCATCCATTGCTTTTACCCAAAACTTATCTGCACATGCTTCACTGAAATATTTTGGCTCAATCTGAGATAATAATGAAACATTTGTAGAATCATGTGAAGGAATGACTCTTCTTCTTGTTTTCCTGCTATTTGGATCACCAATGATCAAATCTTTGGGATGATGTTTCTGAACATATCGTGAAGGAGTTTTGGGAAGCGGTTGTTGTCTTTCCTCTTCTTCATCTGAAACCTCTCTGAATTCTTCTTGACAAATTTCATCACTGAGTTCCTTGACTGGTTCTCTTATCCCTGTCTTTTCATCAACTGTTACATTTATGCTCTCTACAACTGTATGAGTTCTTTTGTTGAAGCATCTGTAGGCCTTGCTTCTGCTGGAATATCCAAGAAAGATTCCCTCATCACACCTAGGATCAAACTTACCCAAATTCTGATCTTCCCTTCTGATGAAGCACTTACTCCCAAACACTTTGAAGTATTTTACTGTAGCTGGTCTTCCTTTCCACAACTCATAAGGAGTTTTATGATGATTGACTCTAAGTTGGGCCCTGGTGATAATGTAGACTGCTGTACTAACTGCCTCTTTCCAAAAACCATCTAAAAGTTTTGACTCATTTAACATAGCTCTAGCCATATTTTCAATAGTTCTATTTTTCCTTTCAACTACTCCATTTTGTTGAGGAGTTCTTGTTGTTGAATATTCTCTTTTGATTCCTTGTTGCTCATAGTATTCCACAAATTCATTTGAAGTGAACTCTCCTCCTCTATCTGATCTTAAGCATTTGATTCTCTTGTCAGTCTCATTTTCAATCATTTCTTTGAAAGCTTTAAATTTTTCAAAAGCTTTAGATTTTTCTTTGAGAAAAGTAACCCAAGTCATTCTAGAATAATCATCTATAAACAACATGAAGTAGCTTTCTCCCTGAATGCTTTGAGTTCTGGTAGGGCCACATAAATCAGTATGAATAAGATCCAATGGTTTTGAAGAAGTATACCCTTTTGATTTGAAACTGGTTCTGGTCTATTTTCCATGTTGACAAGGACCGCAAATGATGTTATGGGGCCTTTTTATTTTGGGCAAGTCTCTAACTGCTTCCTTGTTACTAATATTGACAAGATTATCAAAGCTCAAATGCCCCAATATTTTATGCCATAACCAACTCTCATCTTCTTGAGTTAGAAAACACTTTTCCTTTTTTATCTCACTTAGCATGTAAAGATTGTTTGGAGTCCTTGTAGCACTAGCAATGAGTTTTCCATTTTTTTCTTTACTTATCTCACATCTATTTGAAAAGAAAGATACTATGTGCCCTTGATCACAAAGTTGACTCACACTTAGAAGATTATGTCTTAGGCCTTCTACATAAAGCACATTTTCTGTTTTGGATTTCCCATCCAAACTAAGAGTCCCTTTACCACTGATTTTAGCTGACTTGTTATCTCCAAAACTGATTGTTCCTCTGTTTGTTTCTTTTAAGACCAAAAATGTTTTCTTTTCACCAGTCATATGTTTTGAACAACCACTATCAAGATACCATTTTTCTACTTTTTCTTGAGCATGAAAAGCTATTTGAACTATCATTGACTTAGATTTGATCTCATTTCTCTTTTTAGTGAACTCAAGGCTAGATCTATCCAAACTGCACATCCTTGCTATATGCCCAAAATTCTTGCACTTGTAACACATGACATTTTTATTCATAAGAGGTGCAAAAGAGTTAACATTTTCCTTACTATGGCTATTCAAAGACTTATTGCAATGCATAGCTTTGTGACCAAATTTCTTGCAGGAAAAACAATAGCCATGGAAAGTATTATGTAACCTGTTTTGATGCCTTGGATGATTGTTCTTCTTGTGACCAACTGGAATCCACCGCTCTTCAGGATGAAGATTGATCTTGCTCGAAGACCCTATTTCATGAATGGTGATACAATCCTTCTTTTGCTTTTCACACGGAGTATTCTGTCTGAGAGCCAACTGTTCCAACTTCACTCTAAGAGACATAACCTCTTCTTCTAGTTTCTCGCAATCAGCTTCCTTTCCTTTGAGAGCCTCTGTCAGAACCTGTTCAACCTTCTTCCCTTCTTCAACTAGAATTTTGAAGTCTATAACACTTTGAGACAATTCTGATCTTGCTATCTCTTCTTCCTGACATTGATGCTTGAGAACAGAATTCTCTTCCCTAAATTTCTCAAGCTTTCTTAAAGCCAAGAAGAATTCACCTTTGAGATCGAACTCAACCTCTTCATCTCTTTCTGAATCTGTATGTTCCTCTGATAGATCCTTCTCCAAGCTGTTAGGCTCTTTCTGGAGAGACCGGCTCTGATACCAATTGAAGAACATGGACTTATACTGAGAGGGGGGGTGAACAGTATAAGACTTAACCAATTAATAATTTTAACTTTAGATAGTAGTGGCATCAACACAACATTAATCAAGACAGAAAGCATCACACATTGAAGACCCATTTTTAACGTGGTTCACCCAAAATGGTTGGGCTACGTCCACAAAAACTTTTCTCTAAAAGTTATCTCAAAGTTCTTTGGGAATCCTTCCCAATTACAATGTTTATGAGCCTCGGCCCAAAGGAGATACCTTCCCCTCTGCTCTGGAAATGATCCCTCAGAAGATCAACTACCTCTACCTCTTGCCAGCACGTGGAACTCCTTTCCACCGAAGACCTCCTGTCCTCAATGCTTAGCCTAAGAGACCTCTGCCTTCTATGATCATGTCCACAGTAGCTCAACAACCTATACCAAACATAGTCAGTCGGTCTAGTACAAGTCTTCCTCTATGTCATGAGATCTGTCCAACTCTTGAACAAATCAATCCTCTGCATACAAGCCTTCTCAAAGACTTGCCAAATCTGTCCTCAGGTTCTTCTCATAGAACCAATGCACCTCTGTCCTCAAGTTCTCTGATAGAACTATCAAACTCAGCTCACAAGTCCTCTGCTAGGACCTGTCCAAATCTGCTCACAAGTCCCCACCGAAACCTATCCAAAAACTGCTCACAAGTCCCCACCGGAACCTGTCCAAAACTCAGCAAGCTCACCAAGAAAAACTTTCTTAGTAGGAAATCACAAAGTGAATTGTTAGAGACCCAATGTGATTTGTCAAACTCATAGAAGCATAAAGAGAATTGTTAGAGACTCAATATGTTCTATACTCAAATCCCAATCTCAAAACTCAACTCAAATCAACTCAGCTCAATCTCAATCTCAAATCTGAAAACTCAACTCAATATCTGAAATGGATAGGATAGAATGTTTTCTTTCAAGAACATGAAACCCCAACAATTGCCAACTATGCAAAGAATCACATAACAATGATACTCATGTTCTTTTCACCATCAATTAGGGTTTCAACAACAATGCTCATCAAACAAGGTTTAGTCAACCAACACCATTCAACTCAACATCAACCTTGAAGCATTCAACCAATCATCACAAGAAAAGGAAACAAGTAGAAATCCTTTTCCCTCCAAAGATATTTGAACAAAACAGCCACCAACACAATATCACCAAATGCAAAGAATAACTTGCTCAAATCAACTCAATGGAGTAAGCCCAATATCATGAATCAAGTAAAGCAATAACTTGATCAAACAACCTCTATGGAAGCAACTCAACCATCAAACTCAAAACAGCCAACCAAGGGTTCCACCAACTCAATGCAAGTAGCTAGACTCACAAATATAAACCCTAGTGCACAAAGCTTCCACTATCTCAAACCAAAAATTATGCATTCACCAAAAACTCTCCTTAAGGATAACAATGCATAAGTAGTCTTCAACAAACCAGAAAATAGGATTTACACCTAGCCAAAGGATACCTAGTAGAATACCTTTTCACTCCAACCTTATTTCAGAAAACATACACCAATCATACTCATAAGAAGAATGTGCCCATACCTTATTGGAGTAGAAGATAATTGAACCTTCAAGTTGTCACCACACACAACTCTCAAACTTCCAACCAAGTTAGGGTTAGAATAAAAAGAAATGAGCAATAATATAAACTTCCTTTATTACACCTTTTAGCTCCACTTCTTTAAACACAACCACCATAACATGCCAATAAATCAACAATCACAGACTCACACCTTATACCTCCATTTTTAATTTTAGCATAGCAAAGAATAATCTTAAAAATACATCCAAAGAAATATGCCCTTATTTCTCCTAAGATTTTATTCAATGCTAATCACAAAAGCCAAAACTCATAAAATTTAATCACACCTTATAAATCGCTGTCCAAGAAACTCCGAATTTCGTGGCATAAAGACGTTTTAATAAAAACGTGTGTTACTCTAGCAAAGCACCCCCGCGAGACTCGAAACGGCGACCTCCGCCAATGCAGCGCCCAACAGCAACCTTCGCTGCCACTAGCCCACGCGGGCTACGAAGTTCACAAGTGAACTTCCCTCCACTTCACCCTCGAAAAAAACTCCCGAAGACTTTTCAACCGCACGTGCTTCTAAGTCTTCCTTCGATCGCAGCGAATACAGAGCACAAACACCGCAAATTGCATTCGAGGAATTTTGAATTAATTAGCCTTCCAACCTTAGGAGTTGGAGAATAAATAGTCTCTTCGAAGACACCTTGACGTCGGCGGAAATAAAGACCATTTCGAAATTAATCAAAAGTCTTTTCAAAAAGGGTTTAAATAATAATTAAATAAAAAAAAAACCTCCAATAAAAAAAATTTAACTTGGTTTTAATAAAAACCCTATCCAACTTGGTTTTAATAAAAACCGGTTTGGTTTTAATGAAAAACCCTTGCCAATGGAATCTCTCCGGATTCTCTTAAAAATATTCTCTTGGAATCTTCCACCTTTGAAGCCAACACATCCTCTTAACATTAATGCCATTTCCTTTTGACATCAATGACAACTCATAGACAAGAAGCTAGGATCTCAAACCCAAAATTGCCAACAGATGTAGCCACTATGAAGAGACGAAATGCTAAAATAAATTACTAGCCTAGAAGATTTCCCTACATGATAAAAGAACAAGGAGCTTCCATGAGAAATGTTGTTAAAAAACCTAATGCTATCTATAGTAACCAAGAGGAAGGATCATCCACTTCTTCACCTGAAGCAAACAATTGGTGCTCAATTTGCAATGACCTGCATGGAACAAATACTTGTATGATTAATCAGTACCAGGCACAAATAGTGGTAGCAAAAAAGGTAGATAAGGCACAAATGGGCTAGATAAAAATATTATGGGATTCAAATCAGATCATGCTTATGCAAGACCCCTAGTAGAAGAATCTATATCCATCTTGACAAGATCTAGAAAAAATCCCTTGCAATTAGATCCATAGAAATTGGTCCATTCAAAGTACCATCTCAACTATTGAATAAGCTAGAGAAAGAACCAACTCGACCTACTCAAATAAAAGAATAACCTCTGATAGAGCATCAAAAGGAACAATTGAGGCCAGAATAAGCAATGAAATCAAAAGAGACTTAGGAACAATCCTTGAATTAACTTTGATATCCCTCTATGACAAAGCGACAAAGGCTAGATGCAATGCAAGATTACCAGAGGAGATTTGATGAGCCAAAGAAGACATATAATAAGCAAATAGAATATTTGGGGTTTAATATCATAGAAAAGCTTTAAATAACCTTCAAAACCAAGCATATATGATGCTTTAATGATTCTAAGATAAATAATTATACTTCAGACATTGCTAAAATCAATTCATTCTAAAGATGTGTCATGCTCAAAGCTTAACTTAGCTCAAGGTCAACCTATGCTAGGAATGGGAAAAATAGGCCATCTCCCTTCTATATGTCTCTATGCATGGAAGGGTGGATTGTACATAATTGCATGGTCAACTCTAGAGTAGCAACCACAGTTATTCCTAAAGTAATTTGTGAAGCTATGGGAATGGAGTATACCTGATCTAGTCCCAAATTTCTATAGCTAGATGATACCTTAGTCAATACTATTGGGGTAATAAAGGATATACTAAGGTCCTCCATAAAGTGTCTATAATAACTATCATACAAGAATTGGTGGGGGTTGATCTAGAGCCATACTTTGGTAAAAGCCTTTCCAAGGAATTCATAGCCAGGTTGGGTGGCTATATTTCCTCAAAATATTCTCACATAGAAATCCCTCATAAAGGTAGGAAGATAAAAATCTATGGAGAGAAGTCCACTCCTTATCATATAAAGCCAATTGAGGAAGATCATGTCAACTTTATCAGCGATGAAATAGACCACCTTGAAACAATCATAGATGAATTATACATAAAATATGGATTCTCTTTTAGATAATTTGAATCCATGGTTGAGATTAGGATAGGCATTTATTTCATAATGAATTTTGAAGGAAAAATCTTTCAATCCTATCAAATTAGGAGCTCCAAAAAATAGAATTTTGGAAGCTCTTATTTGATGGAGCTAAATATTGAAATGGTGTCAAAGCTAGAGTAGTATTGGTCTCCTCTTCTAAACACATAAAGAGGTTATGATACTGATTAACCTATATTTCCACCAACAATACAACAGAATATGAGGCCTTATTTCCAAGTTGACTACAAGCAAAAAACTTAGGGATTAAGCTGCTTATACTTTATGGTGACTTTGAACTAGTGATGAACCAGGTTACAGAGAAATATAGCAACAAGCAAAATTAACTCAAAGCCTACCAAAATAGAGTCCAGGATCTCTTGGAGATTTTGAGGCTATAAACATAAAGGTAAATCCTAGAAATAAAAATGCACAAGTTGATGCATTGGCTTCCTAGGGGAAAAAATTATGCCCAACTTTTGATATCTAGAACTCAAATTTAGCCAAGTTGGATTTTAGGCCTTTTGTGCCAAATAAGGACACCTTATGATAGGTGTTTGAATATGTTGAGAAGATAATAAACTTCCTAGTTCAAGAGGTAGCCTGTATAAATATGCTTGAAGAGACAATTGAGAGCATAAATCAACAAGATTTTATTTATATGATAAACAATCACATCAATGATTGGACAAGTGGTCAAAAAATGAAAATCTATAAGTAAGAGTTCAACAAATTCAATTTGAGCCTGATAAAATATTGAAGGTTGGAGTGTATTTTTTGGAGCAAGAATTTTGGTAGCTTATCACACTATGCAAGGAATTCAGTGACAATATAGCATGGGCCTATGATGATTTGAAGGTCGTTAGTAGGGAAACTAATCAGCACACAATAGAATTGTTGCCTAATACAAATTAATTTTAGCAAAACCATAGGCCTATGAATGGTAGAAGCTCTCATGAAGCAAGAGCTACTAAAATTGTTGAATGCAAATATTATCTACCCCAATTAAGCACTCAATATGGGTGGAAAATCTAGTTTTAATAAGGAATAAAAATATTGATATTCTCCTATGTGTATATTTCCATAATCTAAATAAGGCATCACTAAAAGATCACTATCCCCTACTTTAGATTGATCAAATTCTACATACTATTACTGGAGAAAAAATATTTTCTTTGCTAGTTGGATTCTCTGGATTTAATCAAATTTGAGTGAGGGATGAAGATCAATATAAGACTGCATTCACCACAAAGTGGGGAACCTTTGCCTATAAAATATGTACTTTGGTCTATCGAATGCTAGAGCTACTTTTCAAAGGGATATGGACTTGGATTTCATAGAATTATTCAACAAGATCATATTGATCTACCTAGATGATATGACAATATTTTCTCACCAAAAGGAGTTGATCATCTTCAATTTGTATTTTAGAAATGCAAAGAATTTAGAGTATCATTAAATCTAAAGAAATCAATATTTTTTATCCATGAACGTAAGCTACCGGGGCATTTAGTATTGAATTAAGGCCTAGTTATTTATTTGGATAGGGTTAAAGCAACCCTAGAACTCCCTATCCCATAGAATAAGAAAGGCTTATAATCCTTCTTCATACGAATTAATTTTATTCAAAAATTTGTATCTAACTTTGCTCAAATTTTGAAACCAATGATGGAGCTACTAAAGAAAGATGTAGTTTTTTTGGATGGAGATAAGGAAGGAAGCATTCAAGAAAATCAAAAAAGCTATAACTAAAGCTCTGGTACTCACCAATCCTAACTATAGAAGGATTTCATCTTGTATGTATATGTTGTTGAGGAAAGATTTACAACTATACTAACTCAAAAATACAAAGATCATAATGAGCGACCAATAGCCTTCCTAAGATAGACACTACACAACTATGATGAGTGCTACAACTTCATTGAGAAACAGGTATTTACACTCATGAAATCATTAAAAAAATTGGGGCACTATATTTCACAAAGTAAGACCAAGTAAGACCTTGGTGTATGTTGTATAGCCGGATGTCAAAAAGTTCATTATGTAAGGAGAGCTAGGTGAAAAGAGAGTTGGTTGGACTACTACGATTCAAGATTATGATATAGAAATCATAGAAAGAGTCATGTGTGAACACCTTGCTAACTATGTAGTACCAAAGATAAACATGCTAGTGGTTGAACATAAATAAATACAATCAACAAACAGTTGGAATGAACAGTGATTGGATTACCTATTTGACTTATTTTCTTTATACCAAGTGTGCATATGGTTTTACTACTTTCAAAACATGAAGATATAGGCTATAAGCTATAAATTATGTGATGATTGATGGTAACCTATATCAAAATAATTTTTATGGAGTGTTCCTATGTTGCATATATCTTAATAAAGCAAATGAAGTCTTGAGAGAACTTTATTTAGGCTTCTATAGACACCTAAAATATGTCATGATTAGGAGGCTACTCATATGGACACCTTTGCAAGACATATGACTAATATTGGACCTTTTCAAGACCCAACAGTGGTTCTAACCACTCATTTAGGGTAGCCTAGTCCTATGCAATCATAGTCATTGATGAAATCAATGACGGCCTCTGCTGCCTCAACAATCATAGTGGCTATGATAAGTTGTTGATGGTAATAGTGGCTATATCCATAGTTGTACCTATTGATAGCAGCTAACCCTATAACAAACTACCAAAGTTGAGTGAAATCCATTGAGCATAATGATTTCTTGAATGGTTAGGATATCAAAGCTTCTAGAAGCATCCCTACAACTACCCAAGCATAACCGTTTCTTGTTCTTGGCTTCCATGTGAAGCTAGGATGATAAAATTGGGTGTCTATTTAAGGCCCTAATTTTATATACAAACCCTAGATAAATTCATGTCCTAATGCAATAATGAAGCTCTATCAAATTGGAGAGAGAACTAACATCCCTCTGAGGTGTATCGAAGCCCTACCAAATTGCACAATGACACATTTTTTTCTATCATTGGAGACTGCCCTAGCTTGAAGATCAAACCTTGTTGTTCAAGTGACAAATTGCAATGGAGTTAAGCAAATTTCACCAAATTTATTTTCCTAAACACCGACAGCCCTTGAACATCAATTCCATAGTAGAATTGATCATTATTAGACCATAAAATAGAAAGCAAAACCCTCATCTC
Source organism: Wollemia nobilis (assembly GCA_028583015.1). Classification (NCBI taxonomy): domain Eukaryota; kingdom Viridiplantae; phylum Streptophyta; class Pinopsida; order Araucariales; family Araucariaceae; genus Wollemia; species Wollemia nobilis. The sequence goes on from JAQPPZ010000521.1 coordinate 23,411,071, forward strand.
ATGGTCGTTGTTTTTGACAGTGGCCCATAGGCACCGCAACTAACATTTATAGTGGCTAATAGAGCTAACTACTTTGATCATCAATGGCTAAGGTCTAATAGGTCTTTTCCTATGTTTAGTCCATAGATTTATCATTATTTGCATTTGATTTTCTTTCCTAACCTATATTAGTTGCTTTATTTCTAGTTTTATGCATTATTTATGCTTTCTTACCAATATTTCATGCATATTGTCATTTCTTTAAGCATTTCTTTCATATATTGCAATATTCACAAAATGGCCTCATCTTGAGAGGTTGCACCTTTGCTATTGATTCCTTTGTATGTTTTCCTATGTGCAGGTTCAAGCCTTAATAGGAGCATCTCACCTTCAAGATCATTTTCAATAGCATCACAAAGAGGAGGTTCTAGGGATAATCCCTCCTATAATCATATTTTTATGATCTTAAGAATCTGTTGAGGGCATCAATCACATGGAATGATATTATTGTAATATGTATCAAATGGTCAATCCTTCAAAGGGATGCTCTTGTAACCACATGTAAAAGAGAACTTATGAATATGAAGGTATTATTTCTTGTATTTCCTTCTCTTTGCACTGATTACATGTTATATCTTATGAATTTGATTACATTTTGCCATAGATGTTATATTTTTAGATTCTTTTAGTGGTGATCATGGTGGGCCTAGCCCATTTTTTGACTACTAATTATGTTTTTTTTTATTTTTATTATTTCAGGTATAGATGCTCTAAGTGACAACAGCTAACATTCACCACCACTTTGAGCGATAGAAGCTAGCACCATAGTCGTCCTGATCATCAATGGCTATGAGAAAGATAGAGAAAAATCAACTTGCAACATAATCTTCAAACTTAGGCTACCCTTTTAAGTAGCCTTGAACTATTATTTGCCTATATTTCATTGAAAATATTTCAATAGGTAATTAAAAAATATAGATAAAATTAAAGGTTTAAATCATTATTTTTCCTATGTTTTTTATTAGCTACTATTGGGAACAGTGGTTTTTGTTATTAGCCACCCTAGAAGCCAGTGGCTATGAATTCTTACTGCTCCTATGTACAACGGCTAATACTATTGCCTTTGTTCACAAAAGTGGCTACTATTAGATCTATTTGTAGGTTTGTTTGATTTGTAGCCTACTTAAAGGTTTTATCATATTAGCTGCATTTGAATTTTTTGAACCTAAAACATATATTACATGCATTAATTTTTGAATTTAAAATGTTCCTTTAATTGCATGTAGTTGAAAAATCATAGTATGTTGTTTGATGCATTTCACTTTATGCTTGAAATAAAATGAACACTTCACACACCATGTTTCAAGTGTAAACATCAATTACGTTGGGCTATCACATCCAACCAATTGATCAAGACCAATTATGGGTGTCATTACCACTTGGTTGGCTTTTTTATTGAGTTTTTCATTACCCGATCGTGGCCAAGGCTGATCCCAAAACTATCTTATCCATAGAAAATAGTATGCAATCCTCTTAGAAGGGTGTATCATTGACCATGGTGTGTGTCGTGAGGATCAGTAGTACGTGTGCTCTCTAAATTGATATGGGTTCCATATCCATATCTTGGTGGGTATGAAAGCCTGGATGTCATTACCGGGTTTGTTTTTGTGAGTATACAGGTGAAAACCTTAAACAATCAAGAGTATCATCAATAATTTGCAAGCAGGATAAGAGAAATTTTTGATTCTCAACAAACCATAACACACAAGACAAGTTTTAGGAAACACAAAGAAAATTTAAAAGAGATAATCATTTTGTATACTTTGTCTATTTCTTAAAATATACATACAAGAAAATTCATAAGGTTATGCTCACCACATGAGGTTTCCCTCGATCTACAACTGAGGCGACAGCAAATATAGCACAAAACACAAATAACACTAGAGTTGATCCACCTACACAAAATGCACCTGAACGACGTTCAGGCAGTCTTAGAGGAGATAACTCTACTCGTAGGGGATCTCATCGAGAAATCCCAACTAGGAGACCAAATCCAGAATCTTCTTGTGATCTAAACAAGGGTATTTCCAGACCCACTTCATCTCATCATACTGAGAGGCCAAATCTTCCCAATAAGGGGTTAGGTAGAGGGATTACAACCATTGGCATACCCATCACAATTCTAAATCCTTATGAGCATGGAGGGTGTCATTTATCATACTGTAGTATCAATGAAAGAGGTATGCCTCTTGACCAATCATATAAAATCCATCACCTTTATTTCTTAGATCAAGGTGTTGGAAGATCAAAATATAGGGCCTCTTCTGCTACCCATTCTCATTCAGATAGTATGCACAATGAAGATGTAGTGCAGCATACCTATGCCCAAGGTGAGTGCTCCAAGAACCCACATAATTCAACCATCCCATCCACTTATGATGGTACTAAACATAGGGTTGACCATGGTGTCAATACAACCTCAATTGAAGGAAGAGGGTTACCAACCTTGTTATGTAGTTTGAAGCAAATAAAATCCCTCACACATATTTGTGAATCCATAGACCCTACATAGTTGATCGATCAGATCGATTACATAGGTCTCACGCACTTCAAAGAGAGCAGATACTCCAATATAAATTGGAGGACTTGCACATAGAGCATGAGCATTTAGAGCATGAATATGTGAAATGAAAAAGGCTACTTCACTAGCATTTGTATTAATACTACCAAAGAGAATAATGCATCCTTGATAAAAATGAATGAGAAGAGCGGTCAAATATATTGGCTCAAGTAAAAGTACCCCTGTAGTGAGTACAGGAAGTAGCACAACAAGATATATTCTATCTCTCACCCTGATTTGCATGCTAAAAAAGTTGACAATAATACTCACCATACATCACATCATGTTTCTACATAGTAGTAGCACCAAGTGCCAAATCCATCTAAGCATGATCAATGTCAAGAATTAGAGCAAGATGACCAAGAACAACAATATCCTGAACCATCATCTGTAGATGTGGTCTATGAATACAATCGACCACCTCAATTCGAAAGGAACCTACCACATCTTACTCCTCAAATATCCCTTCAATAGGAAGATATCATCTCTTCTTAGGCTTATAGAGTGATTACCGATAGAATCAAATCTCTTGAGAAACAAGATACGGCTTACCAAAATCCTACTTTAAGCAAGATCCACAACTAACCTCTTTGTCCTTCAATCCTGATTCTATCATATCCCAAATATTTTGATATGCCAAATTTGGATAAGTTCCAAAGTGATGAGGATGCACAAGAGAACATAACCAGTTTTATGAACCTGCTCTTTCAATTGTAAAACAATGATGCCTTCTTGTTATAAACTTTCATGATTACCCTTTTAGGCACAACCCTTGAATGGTATAATCAACTACCAAGGCATGTCATCACTAGCTTTAAATAGTTGGTGAATACTTTTCTTGAATGCTTCTCCTTTGGAGTTAAGAAGAAACCAAATCTATTTGAATTGGCTAATTTATGATAGTATGATGATGAGTTAGTGATGGATTATGGTAATAGATGGTAGAAGCTCATGGCAAAACTTCCATTCACCATTCCTATAAGTGAACTCACTCAAATGTTCACCAAAATTTGTGCCAAATCCATATCGTTGTTTCTTAATCTGCAATAGTACACAAAATTCGATGAGGCTTTGGCCTAAGCTAAAGTTATCAAAGACATAAAAATCCAAGGATATTTGAAGCTCCGAACAAAAAAAGATTGGAATAACAAGAACACATGAAATAAACCATATTAGGACAAACCTTCACTTGTAAACCAAGTCATGTTGAATATTCCAAAAGTGAAAAAGAGCCAACAACCATATAATTATCAATCTCAACCTCCTCTAGTGCACTACAAATAGCGCAATTAAAATCGGGCATAAAAACAACATTGAATGCCTCACAACTACACACCATTTCTTGAATATTTGGCATCACTTTTCAACTACCTATGTGAGGCCAAATATTTATTCTTGCCTGAGATACACACCCTGGATCTTAATTACCCCAAAACTAAGGGGTATAGGGAGGATTTGTATTGCATATATCATTGACAAAACGGCCATGATATCTAGTATTGCATCGTATTCAAAAATATGGTGCTAAATATGTTAGATAAAAATGACTTGTAAATAGATAGCCCTTTGGTTGTTTATAATCAACACATTAACATATTCAAAGACCCTCTACCAAATCATGGGGTCCAAAATGAGTAATTTGATCACATGAATGAGGTAGACATTGCCCCATCCAATGAGGGTTTTAACGACATGATAAATATTATAGCAGGTAGCAAGAAATACCCTGATCAGTCCATATCATAAAAAATTCTAAATAAAGTTGATCATGTGTCACAATCCTTACAACCATTGAATTTTATTCAATCATATAAGGATCCTATGATTACCTTTTACAAATAGGAGGTTAATTAAATCCCTAGATATGAACCTAATCCTCATCTGCATATCATAGCAAGCATCAATCAGATTCCATACAAGCAAGTTCTTATTGACACCAATTTTTCCATCAATATCATCATTATCATGGTTTTGAAACATCTAAATCTACCATGCTCACACATTAAATACTCATCATTCATGTTGAGAGCCTTTAATGATGCCATTTCATCTACAATTGACACAATAGTCCTATCCATCCTGGTTGGGATTAAGACTATACCTATATTGTGTCACATATTAGAAGGTGAGAGGTAGTACAACATATTATTAGGCAAACCTTGGATGAGGTACATGGAATGTGTACCATCCATAGTGCATCAACGCCTTAAATTCATGTACCAAGGGTAATTGTATGTGATTCACAATGATCTTGATCCTTTTAAGTACTATAAAAATATCGATGAACCACATGAGCCTCCTACAACATGCCAGTCCCAAAAAATTTATTCAAATGAAACAAGGAAACATTTGAATATATTTTACATCAGGCCATTGCTATCTACTCCCATCAAAAAAATTCATAGTATCACCTTACCTGATGAGGAAAATAAAACCTCAGTTGACGTAATTAGGATAGAATCATCTTGATAAATTGATGATCCACCCACAACTTGTCCAAAAGCCAAAATACCTTCTCATGATTTTGTAGAAATGATTAACATCAAAATAAAGAATCCAGTTTCTCTAAAAAAATCAGAACAATAGGTAGGCCCATCAAAAATTACTACCACATTAGAAGAACCATCGCATTTGAAATTAGTTACACCTAACCCATTTCTCATAGCACCTTCAAAAGAGCAAGAATGGGTATCTTCCCCATGTCAAACTGGGGGTACTCAAGATGGCACAGTTCAACACTATAGAGTGAAACAGAAATATGAAATGAGTCATAAATCAAAGTATGTGTATGCCACTTGAAGAACACAATCTTATACTGAGAGGGGGTGAACAGTATAAGACCTCTTTTTACTTTTTCCTTTATATTACAAAATAGTAAAGCAATATACCCACAGCAATATCAAAACAATGCACAATATCATCCACAAAGTGACACCAATTTTTACGTGGTTCACCCTGAATGGCTAGGCTACGTCCACAAAACTTTTCTCTAAAAGTTATCTCAAAGTTCTTTGGGAATCCTTCCCAATTACAATGTTTATGAGCCTCGGCCCAAAGGAGATACCTTCCCCCAATCAAGATTTATGAGCCTCTGCTCAAAGGAGATACCTTCCCCTCTGCTCTAGAAATGATCCCTCAGAAGATCAACTGTCTCTACCTCTTGCCAGCACGTGGAACTCCTTTCCACCGAAGACCTCCTGTCCTCAATGCTTAGCCTAAGAGACCTCTGCCTTCTATGATCACGTCCATAGTAGCTCAGCAACCAAATCTGTTCTCAGGTTCTTCTCAAAGAACCAATGCACCTCTGTCCTCAAGTTCTCTGATAGAACTATCAAACTCAGTTCACAAGTCCTCTGCTCTTTCTATGCAATCCCAGCCGCACTTGATCGAACTTCAACCTTTGCACCTCTGCGCAATCACAGCGGCATCGTCTTCGCACACTCTGCTTCCTTTGCGATCTTTCACACTTAGAATGATTCGATGAAATGCACTCTGCACACTACGATCGAATTCGCACTCTGCTCTCAACGATCGAACTTCTTGCTCTGCGCACTATCTCCGAACGTCGCACATCAACAACACATTCAATCAACCCTCAACTCTCCAAACAGCCCTCCTTTTATAACAGAATTTTCATGATGAAAACTTTAATCTTAGTCGGTTGTTATACCAAAAACAAACCCTAATCTACGTCGGTTGCAAGCCCTAATTTTTGTCGGCTAAAATTTAACTTTGTCGGCTTCACTGCCTCTGTAACTCTTCTGTAGCTTCTGCCGTGAAACTACAACATGTCACGATATCATGACACCTTTGCAACCATACACTTTCTTTTGGCTTTTGTCATGATATCGCGACACTTCAGCCTTTGTCGACTTCAACTAAGCTCTTGTCGCGATATCGTGACACTTTTGTCTTTGTCAGCATCAACTTTGCTTTTGTCGCGATATCGTGACACTTCTCCCTTCGTCGACCTCCTTTCTTCTTTTGTCATGAAATCGTGACACTTCTCCCTTCGTCGACCTCCTTTCTGCTTTTGTCATGAAATCGTGACACTTCTCCTATAGAAGGCCTGCTTTCAGTTTCTATCACGAAATCGTGACACTTTCGCTTCCTTGCACTCTTCTCTGCTTGCACTAGCGAAAACATGACATGTCACGAAATCGTGACACTTTCGTTGCCTTGTGCTTTTCTCTGCCTTACGCCCATGAAAATGGAACATGTCACGAAATCATGACGCTTTCGCCTTTGAGCTCTTCCTTCTTGAATTTGTCACGAAATCGTGACGCTTCTTCTTCCATGCTCTTTCATTTTGCTTCTATCACGAAATCGTGACTCTTCTCCTATTGAAGACTTGCTTCCTATTTCTGTCATGAAATCGTGACACTTTCTCCAACCGTATGTTGCGATCTCAATCTGTCATGAAATCGTGACACTTTCTCGCATCTATAGCTTTCTCTTCAACTTGTCGAAAACCAACCTCCCCATCATGAAATCGTGACGCTTTCAACTTTCATACGTCTTCTTTGCAACCTGTCATGAAATCGTGACGCTTCTCATTTCAGACTCTTCCCTTTGCTGCATGTCGCAAAATCACGACACTTTATCTTGCTTCCACTTTGTCTTCTGACTTGTCACGAAATCGTGACACTTTTTCTCCTTAGCGCTTTTCTTTTCTTCGGGTCGCGAAAACCCGACATGTCACGATATCGCGACACTTTTTCTTCCGAACTCTCTCTCCTGCATTATGTCATGAAATCGTGACACTTTTTCTTTCGGACTCTCTCTCCTGCAACATGTCGCGAAATCGTGACACTTTTTCGTCCGTTCAACCTTCCTTGCAATATGTCACGAAATCATGACATTTTTGACTCCGAACATTCTCTCTCCTCTTTGAGTCGCGAAACTGCGACATGTCGCGATATCGCGACACTTTTCTAACTTACTTTCTTTCGAACTTGTCATGTCGTAACCTTCATCAAAACAAATTATTTTACATCAAATCAAATTCCTTCAAAAGCTTCTTGACATCAATGACAACTTATACACTTGAGCAAAGGCAATGTACCCAAGGTACCCAAAATTGCCAACAATCTCCCCCTTTGTCATTGATGGCAAACCTTTATCGAAAACACGTCTCAAGAGCCAAAACTGAAACCAACTGTGCTAACAACTGAGAAACTGTGCCCACAACTGAGAATCTTCCTTTGAAGTTTTGCTCCCCATGACTTGAAGCTTTCCTCTTCACTTGAAGCTCTCCCCCTTACTCATATCTCTCCCCCTTTGTCATCAATGGCAAAGGGTCACCTTTGGGGCTCGGGACTAAGAATGAGCCTCTTAGCTTAGTCCCTCCCCCACCTCCTGATGAGGTGATTAATTCTGGGGTGGGAGTAAAACTCCCATTAGGCACTGATCATCATCAGCATCTATAATTTCCTTGTCGGGCCTTCTCTTGAACTCTTTGCCCATATTCCTGTTCCTGTTCTTGTTATCATTCCTGTTCTTATCCATGCCTTGATCCTTGGACCTGTTCATACCACTGTTCCTGTTCTTGTACCTTGGAAGTTTAGCTCTACATTGTCTAGATGTGTGACCTTCATTGTTGCACTTATAACAAGTAACAATGTTATTTCTTTTAGGCATACCTGTTCTTTGAATCCACCTATTCTGACTAACCTTGTTCCTGTTATTAGCCTTGCAGAAAATTGCCTTGTGCCCAAACTGTTGACAAGAGTAGCAATACCCTTGAAAGAAACTAGCACTTCTAAAATTGTCATTTACCTTCTTCACTTGAGCCATGCAATGTGCAGCCATGTGACCAAACCTGTGACACGCAAAACATCTGCCATGAAATTTTCCTTTATTTGACCTCTTGGGTCCTGAAAACTTCTTCTTCTCATTCTGAATTCTGTTTTCTATTTCTGCGCATCTATCATTCAAGGACTCATGATCTGAAATACTTTCCTCATCAGAACTCTCTTCCTTTTGGAGTCTCTTACTAGACTCTCCAACTTGTTCCTTGTGTGGCTTAACAAAACCAAGGCCTGTTTTATCCGTTGTCTTTCTTTGACCTTTGATGAGTGACTTAACCTTTTTGGAGCTATCTTGAAACTTGTAAAGCTTATCCTTGTACTCTTTAGTTTCCTCTTTCAAAGAAGCCATTTTCTGTTCTAACTCACTATACTCAAGAACCTTAGACTCTAACTCATCCTTGAGTTCTTGTGTCTTAGCCATAGAGAAGTCAAGATTTTCTATAAGATCATCTCTCTCCATACAACATTCATCTAACTTATCCTTGAGTCTAGCATTCTTCTTTCTTTCCTTTTTCAAAACACTAAGAGCATTAGTAAGTTCACTTTCAAGATCCTTTATTTGTTTGCTTTCTGAATCATCAAAGCCTTTTTCAGATTTCTTATCACTAGAGGTGCTACCTTTTTCAAAAACCATACATGCATCTTCCTTATAGTTTTCTGAAGCATCCTCATACATACTAGAAACCAAATCATTATTTGTACAATCATCCTCAAGGTGACCAAAATTTCCACATCTAAGACATTTCATGATAATGAATCTATGTTTCGGTTCTTCCTCTTTTTATGATATGAACAACATCTCATTTTCATTATCACTTGAAGAACTTTCACTATCACTACTAGAACACTTACTTGCTTTGTCTAGGTAGAAACTCTTCTTGTGCTTGTGAGAATACCTCTTTCCTTGATTGTTGTGCTCATATTTGTTCTTCCTGTGATGCTTGTGCTTTTCAGAATCCTTGCTCTTAGAATCCTGTTTATCTTCATCACTTTCATTCTTGAGAACAATACAGTCGGTAGCATAATGACCAAACTTTCCACAATTGAAACATCTTATATTTTTCACGCTTTTGTGCTTTCTAGAGAACTTGCCTTTCTTGTCGTAATATGCCTCTTCATCACTAGAAGACTCATCACTCTCTTGAAGCTGTTTACCCTTGGATTTCTTGGTAGCCTTGAAAGTTGCCTCTTTCTTGACGTCAACCTTCACTTGAGTTCTCAACTCAAATGCTGCAAGTATACTATGGAGCTCATCCTTTTTCAACTTATCCAAATCTTTAGCTTCCTCAATAGCAGAAATATTTTCACTAAATCTATTAGGAAGAGATCTTAAAATCTTATCACAAACATCATTTTCAGCAAGCTCAAGACCTAAGTCTTTCATGGAGTTAACAACCTCATCCATACGAAGCATGTAGTCACTAATATTTTCATCATCATTCATCTTGAGTTGTTCAAACATACCTTTGAAGTGTCTCAACTTGGCCTTTCCGACATTTGTATCACCTGTATGAACCACCTGCAATTGTTTCCACATTTCACTAGCTGTCTTGCAGTGAATCACTTTGGTGAGATCTCGCTTTCTGTAAGCCTTTCAGGATTGCATTCATTGCTTTTGAATTGCTGTGATGTAGGAGCCTTTCTTCTTTAGTATTTGGACCATGTACAGGAATAGTGTACTCATCTTCAATTACTTCCCATACCTCATTACCAAGTGCCATTAGATGAACCTTCATCCTTGCACTCCAAAGACCAAAATCTGACCCATCAAGAATAGGTGTTGCATTGCCACTTGAATAATCCATTGTGTTCTTTACTAGCTTTTCCTTCAAGCTGTTAAACTTTTCGAAGGCACCCGCTCTGATACCAATTGAAGAACACAAGCTTATACTGAGAGGGGGGGTGAACAGTATAAGACCTCTTTTTACTTTTTCCTTTATATTACAAAATAGTAAAGCAATATACCCACAACAATATCAAAACAATGCACAATATCATCCACAAAGTGACACCAATTTTTACGTGGTTCACCCAGAATGGTTGGGCTACGTCCACAAAACTTTTCTCTAAAAGTTATCTCAAAGTTCTTTGGGAATCCTTCCCAATTACAATGTTTATGAGCCTCGGCCCAAAGGAGATACCTTCCCCCAATCTAAATTTATGAGCCTCTGCTCAAAGGAGATACCTTCCCCTCTGCTCTAGAAATGATCCCTCAGAAGATCAACTGTCTCTACCTCTTGCCAGCACGTGGAACTCCTTTCCACCGAAGACCTCCTATCCTCAATGCTTAGCCTAAGAGACCTCTGCCTTCTATGATCACGTCCACAGCAGCTCAGCAACCAAATCTGTTCTCAGGTTCTTCTCAAAGAACCAATGCACCTCTATCCTCAAGTTCTCTGATAGAACTATCAAACTCAGTTCACAAGTCCTCTGCTCTTTCTACGCAATCCCAGCCGCACTTGATCGAACTTCAACCTTTGCACCTCTACGCAATCACAGTGGCATCGTCTTCGCACACTCTGCTTCCTTTGCGATCTTTCACACTTAGAATGATTCGACGAAATGCACTCTGCACACTACGATCGAATTCGCACTCTGCTCTCAGCGATCGAACTTCTTGCTCTGCGCACTATCTGTGAACGTCGCACCTCAACAACACATTCAATCAACCCTCAACTCTCCAAACAGCCCTCCTTTTATAACAAAATTTTCATGATGAAAACTTTAATCTTAGTCGACTGTTATACCAAAAACAAACCCTAATCTACGTCGGCTGCAAGCCCTAATTTTTGTCGGCTAAAATTTAACTTTGTCGGCTTCACTGCCTCTGTAACTCTTCTGTAGCTTCTACCGCGAAACTACAACATGTCGCGATATCGTGACACCTTTGCAACCGTACACTTTCTTTTGGCTTTTGTCACGATATCGCGACACTTCAGCCTTTGTCGACTTCAACTAAGCTCTTGTCGCGATATCGCGACACTTTTGTCTTTGTCAGCATCAACTTTGCTTTTGTCGTGATATCGCGACACTTCTCCCTTCGTCGACCTCCTTTCTGCTTTTGTCATGAAATCATGACACTTCTCCCTTCGTCGACCTCCTTTCTACTTTTGTCATGAAATCATGACACTTCTCCTATAGAAGGCCTGCTTTCAGTTTCTGTCACGAAATCGTGACACTTTCGCTTCCTTGCACTCTTCTCTGCTTGCACTAGCGAAAACATGACATGTCACGAAATCGTGACACTTTCGTTGCCTTGTGCTTTTCTCTGCCTTATGCCCGCAAAAATGGAACATGTCGTGAAATCGTGACGCTTTCGCCTTTGAGCTCTTCCTTCTTGAATTTGTCATGAAATCGTGATGCTTCTTCTTCCATGCTCTTTCATTTTGCTTCTATCACGAAATCGTGACTCTTCTCCTGTTGAAGACCTGCTTCCTATTTTTGTCATGAAATCATGACACTTTCTCCAACCGTATGCTGCCATCTCAATCTGTCATGAAATCGTGACACTTTCTGCATCTATTTGCTTTCTCTTCAACCTGTCATGAAATCGTGACGCTATCAACTTTTCGTACGCTTCTTTGCAACCTATCATGAAATCGTGACGCTTCTCATTTCAGACTCTTCCCTTTCTTGCATGTCACGAAATCACGACACTTTATCTTGCTTCCACTTTGTCTTCTGACTTGTCGCGAAATCGTGACACTTTTTCTCCTTAGCGCTTTTCTTTTCTTCGGGTCACGAAAACCCGACATGTCGCGATATCGTGACACTTTTTCTCCTGGACTCTCTCTCCTGCATTATGTCGCGAAATCGTGACACTTTTTCTTTCGGACTCTCTCTCCTGCAACATGTCACGAAATCGTGACACTTTTTCGTCCGTTCAACCTTCCTTGCAATATGTCACGAAATCGCGACATTTCTGACTCCGAACATTCTCTCTCCTCTTTGAGTCGCGAAACTGCGACATGTCGCGATATCGCGACACTTTTCTAACTTACTTTCTTTCGAACTTGTCATGCCGTAACCTTCATCAAAACAAATTATTTTACATCAAATCAAATTCCTTCAAAAGCTTCTTGACATCAATGACAACTTATACACTTGAGCAAAGGCAATGTACCCAAGGTACCCAAAATTGCCAACACCACTATCAAATTGGATCATCAAGAAGCATCCACATCATCTCAAATGAAGGAAAATGGTGATTTGATTTTACCTAAGGGTTATTTGGCACCCATTCTTTCACCTTATTCAGTTGATGATAGTGATACAAACCCATCACTAGAAATACACATAAAAGCCTTATCGTTCTTGCAACGCATGTAAGATCACCTAGATAATATAGAGGTGTCTATGGAACAAAAAAATGAGGTATTACAATTTATCATTTATCGGTTCATGAGTCAAGAATTACAAAATCAACCCACATCTGAGGTCAACCACCTCTTGTACAGCCATAGGAAAAGCCTCAGTAAGAGCAAATGCTAAGTCAATCGTACCAGCAACCTTAAAAGTATCCATCATTACCCAAACCTATGATATCAGTGTTCAATCGATTATGTGCCTCAAAAACCATCAACTTGTCTGAGGTTTGCACTTTAGATCTGAATCATCCAAAACCTCATGGTTATGAGGAGGGGAAATACTATTTATATCCTAGACAAAACAGCCATGGCATTCAGTCATGTTGTAGTTTCAAAAACATGATACAAAACATGCTTGAAAGGAATCAACTTTGATTTGCTAACCGAAAAATAAGCATAGTCAGTAGTCCATCTCTTGCACCATAAAAGCAAGAGGAACCCCCTAAGAAAATAATTGAGATACCAATGGCTCAACCCTTTCATCAAACTAAGCCAATGTGTGGTACATGCTTAAAACACTAGCAACATATTTGGACTCCATTAAACAAGCCTATGTAAGTTATTTTTTAGAAGCTACAAGAATATAAGGTCATCACCTTACCTGACATAAATCCTTTAGACCCAAATAGAGCTAAACCTAAGGGTTACAGGGAGGACCACTTCTACCTTTATCATCGAATAAAGGGCCATGACATTCATAATTGTTATGGGTTTAAAAATATGGTTCAAGATCTTATTGATAGTAAGGCTTTGCCCATATACAGTTCACCTATAGTGCCTCAACATGCCATAATGTAGGCCACATCATCCAATTTACGATCCCAACATCAGCTACATCCTTGTAAGCCTAACAAGCCATCTCATTGAGTAGTCATATTTTTAATGACTACTACGGCCCTATTTCAAAGTGTTGGTCACTGAATTACACCAAGTTTTCACTTAGTATTGCAGTTTTCTATCTTCCTACTTTTTGTCCAGGCTTGCACTCGATAGCTGCAGCTCATCACTCAACATTGGATGGACCAAAATAGGAGTTTATGATCCAACCTCCAGAGTAGGTTGGTTCCTTGTTAACTTAGCAATTTGTTGACACAATTATGCTCACTTAGAGTTTGGATTTTAGGGTAAGAGAAGGTTAGGATTAGATAGATGTAGATAATAGTGGATGAATAGGTTAATAGCATTACATTACCATAAAAAGCTCCTCAAAAACATACTAAGGACATACATTCAGATAAACCTTTATCTCAGAATAGATCATTTCATATATTAAGCACAATAGATAAATATTGTAATAAGCAATTTCAATATCCAAGGAATGATAATCCAAATAATAGAATTCACCAAACACTTAGATTTTATAGAAATATACTTCCTAACCACATAGAACAAATTCAAAAGCAGATTTCAATTACTTATAATGGCTAGTAATCCAAAATAGGCACAAACTAACCATCTAAGTATTTATAGAAATGCAACTATGAAATCTGAACCTCTAACATTAAACATGAGAATGCAAACTTGAGGTGAAGATCAATGTATTGCTCCTTTCATTCAGCTCTTCAGGAATATTTACAATGGTACAGGCAAACACGCTAGAGCCAACCCTTCAAAACGAGGGTTTGACCTCTACTTATAGTTTTATTATTACAATAATCAATAAACAATACACATAATCTTGTTACAATAGTACAACAAATATCTTAGCTGGCATCAGCTCATTGGTTTGTCCTCCAAGAAATCTACTAAAAGAAAATCTGCCATGACAGCTCGGGGTCTCTACAACTTGTTGATAATTTAGTGGAACTAAAGCTCAGGCATTAAATATCACACATTTCCATTGATCCTTCTTGGGAGTGAATTACCATCGTCGATATGCAACTACCTTTGGTTTGATCTTCTTGGAAACCCTTGAAGCTTCATCTCCCGACGGACTATTATAATTATGATACAACAAAATCTTTAAAACAACCAAGATTTGGTGGCTTAATCTCAACCATTGATCTTCTTCATCACATGATTCAGATTCAATTTGGCATAAGCTAAATGCCATTCTGCTTTAAAAATGATGATGTCCTATTTCTTATCAAAAATAGTAGAATCTCCAATCCAGACCTTTGAACCTCGAATCTGCTCCAGGATATTAATCTTCAGTATTATATTCTTCAATCTAGATCTAAAGCTAGTCACGTGCTTCTTCTATCATGAATCTTTTCTTTCGTTATTCTGCCACCCCATATTATCTTCATTCCATAAAGGGAAGACTTGTTCATTTCGAAATTGCCATTCCACACTTTTTCAACACTGATGTCATCATCTCATAGGAACTTTTGCGGATTTGAGATTTGTCTTCATCCCGAAGTTGAAAATAAAAAGGACCTTCCCATAATTTCCATTCTGCACTTTTCTATTGCTGACATTATCATCTCTTAGGAAATTTTATGGATTTAAGATCTCTCTTCATTCCAGAGCCAGAGTAAAGTCACCTGAAATTACTCCAAACAAGAAAAATTGACTAACTACTGAGCGGATTCATATCTTTTGACCTGGTTCCAAATAAAAGCATACTGCAAGGTTTTTAGAATAATGATTTTGTCACTTAGTCAAATTTGTATAAAATTTTACTAAGTATGTAGCCATTTTAGGCCTACATTCTGGCGCCTCTCGGGTGGATTTTCTTGCAAAGCCAATCGAATCTAGAGTCTTATCCATTGGGCCTTATGAGTCAAAACAACACTTATCTTTAAAGATATGTTTTAAGGAATAATTTCTATAAAAACACTACCCTCTGAAATCTCAAATTCTGCCTAGAGGGTAAAGGTTCACATCGAAACCATGCAAAAAACATCATAGAACTCACTTGTTCAACTAGAGACTGTATCCATAATATCAGTATTACTACTGCCTTCAAAACTATACATAACTCTACTTCCTTTATAAAAGGCTTCACCTCAAAAAATTCCTTCACAAAAATGTTGTGTTGTAGACTTCATGCCTTTATTACTTGTTTCTGACAATTGTTTCTTGTTCAGCTTCTGTCTCATGATGTTGTTCTTGTTCAACTAACCCTTCTGTATTAAAAGTAGCTACCTCTTCAATAATTTCCTCCATACTCATCTTCTACCTTTTGGAAACCTCTCTCTCCTCTATTTTCGGGGTTCTTTTAGTCCTTTTATGAACTAATTGAAAAGCATCCATCTCATCTTGGAATATTCTTTTGATAAATCTCCTCGTATTTCCCTAGGAAGTAATGATTGTTTAGTAATGGATTGCGGTTTAGTTGATGTTGCAGGAGCAAAAGAAAGTGACCTGAACCTAAAAATCTTATCCTTCTTCTTCCAACTAATATCTTTGTCCTGAGCTTGCCCCCCTAGAGCTAATCATGTAGGCCTAGATCTTGTTTCAATAATAGGGGTACTGACAACCTTTTCTTTAGAATACTTCATTTTGCTCATCATCCTAGCCCCTTTAGGGAATTTCTCCACCTGCTCAAAAGTAGGACTGAAGGTTTTCAATACTCCGGTGGTTGTTAAAGAAGCCTTTTGATCTATAGAAGGCTGGAGAGATTTAGAATCACCCTGGGGATTTTCAACCATTAATATAATGTGCCTCACATCCTTTAGCCTCCAAGTATCAATATTCTCATCATATCTTTTTGAAAACTCTTTATCAAATTTTATTCCAAATTTAGATTCAGCTTTCCCAATTTCAACTCTCATACGCCACCAATCCATAATCTTGGCGTCCTCCCATGGTCCCTTAAAATACTCCTCTTCTACTTCTTCTGTAACTTCCTTTTTAGACGACATTTCTTTTTTCTTTTTCGACTTTGACTTGGAGGAGGGCCTGCTTTTCTTTGTAGTTTCTACTTTAATCTTGTCGATCATATCCTCGGTAATCTGATGACCGCGCTTGTAGTCAGGATCAAAATATTCAATCTACTCATAAAAATCCAACCATGGAGGTAACTGATCCATCTTGGAGACATTCCACTCTAAAATAGTAGTCTCATCATTGTTTCTTCCCTGTTCAAAATTAGCCCTGGGCATTTTCTCAAATTTGTAGGCCTTATCTCCATTCAGGGTTTTATTTTTTGTAGTGAAAATATCATCAGGATCATAACTCCACTTTTGAGGAATATAAAATAGACCTAACCTATCCAGGTATCGGTCAATTTGTTGACTCTGCCCCTTCTTAGTAATGGTGATATCACTCAAGGTGCGGTGGGAAAGCAAAGACTTCCTTTTTCTCCCCGAACCATATTTTGAGTCAATGTACTCTGCCTGCCTCAAATATTCCAAGGCGAAGAGTCTCTCCATGACAAAGTGGGGCAAAAGAAAAGGTTTACCCATGAAACCATATAATCTGATGATCGTGCCTTCAGTTAACAAATACCAGTCCCCTTCCTCTGCATCTTTATTCCTCAAAATCTCTTTGGCTAGGGGTGGCAATCTGGGGAAATTTCCGTACATTATTTTGAGGTCCGATCCAAGAAATTCCAAATTGAACCTATAGTGAGACTCACTACTTCTTAAATGGTTTGTCCAATAGTAAACTGGCATAGGTTCTCCTTTATCAGTCTTATCCTTGACTGGAATCCACGACATTCTATCTTTAATAGCGGCATAAAACATCCATACCAAGTTTGAGCAATGCCTAAAGCTAGGAGCGTCGGAGCCCCTCTTCAAGCTTACTAGTTGTTCATGTATTCTTTGGGCAAGAAAAGCTGGCCAATAGAAATAAATCACCCTTATCCCTTTCTTTTCCACCTCCTTTTCATACATCCTTTCATTAGAGATACAATATGCAGTGGCAATTTGCCAACCATGAACCTCTTCATCAGAGTCCAAACCCTCCATGCAGGCCAACATAGAGAACAGAACGGGGGTTACAAATTTTTTGATAGAAATGGGGACCTCAGGCAACTCTTCCTAGGGTTTGGTATTCAGCTGCTTATAAACCCAATTCCTAAATGACTCGCCGTCATTTTCCCACTTCTTTGTGGAATAAAACCTAGTTTGTTCAACAATTTTGAAGGGTTTTGGTGGTACTGGTGGGTCAGACCCTAAGGCAAAAAGCTCATGATAGAAAGAGGTAGTGATGCTAAAAAGGGTCTCACCCTCATAGGTTTTTACTGCCTTGGCTAGTGGGTCATAGAATTTAACTATTGCAGCTATCAACTCAGGACATGGGTGAACGGAATCACAAATGTAAAAGGATAGATAAGAAAGGATGGAGCATCTACCTTCCACCAATAGAGTAGTATTCTTTTTGTATCTATAATTCACACTCTTTCTTAGTCTTGTCCTTTCAGTGATGGTCATCACCGTGTCCGCTACAGCCTTGACTTTATCAAGGTACAGCACCGACATCCTATCGTCCAGAGTTTCAAATTCTAGAACATCTTCTGAGGCCTTTGTGGGTGATTTCTTAGGAGCCATCTTGTAGCAGTAGGACTTTGCACACTGGAATAAGTGAGGAGAAATTTAGAATGTTGTTATGTTCGCTACAGCCTCGTGGTCACTAAATGAACCCTGTGCAAGACTTCATCACTTTTTATCTCCTGGAATGTGCGTATCATCCACCATAAATGCAGTTGCTGCATGATATCTTTGTTGGCACACTTCACCATCCTTCCATTATTTCTTTGGTGGCTCAAAGGTGACGTCCTATCTTCTTATTGGTTGAATTTTGAAATTGTGCTACCAGCTCATCACATCCCTTCGGCTACTCTTTGGTTCATGCACGAGTTCGTTAGAATTGAATGCGGGAGCACTCTTTAGCCTCCACGTGTCATATTGGGACTTGTTATTTGGCTTTGGCCTGATTTCGCTCAGTGTCTTAAGAACCTTTCGAGTCCACTTTGGTACTTGAAGCTTGCACGCATGGCACACTACCTCGATTCCGCTCCGACTATCTCCAGCTTTGAAAGGTTCCCGGATTAGCATCATTCTTTGTCCTTATTTATGCGGGATAGAAACTGATAGACCACTCCATGGAAATCCAGATTTAATCGTGCGGACTTGAGAGCGGAATGCCATTCCGGAGAGTACACAACACTGTGTGCGGAATGGAACATTACCATGCATTTTGGCCAACACTTAATCATTTCTTGCAAAATTTCTTCTCTTCTCTCTTTTTTTTTAGCATTTCTTTGAAAAAGAACTAATTACAAAGTGTAGAAAGGAAATCAAATAGAAAGTGCAGAAAGGAAGGGGAAATATTTGTACAATGTATATACATATGTTACAATGAGCTTACTTCTTACATATAGTAGAGCTTGAGGTGGAAACCATTCACCGAAATTGGTTGTATGTTTCCCTCTGGATCCTTCAACTGAAATACATTAGACTCTTTAGCTTCCACTATTTTGAAAGGACCATCCCAAAAGGAATCAAACTTTTCATGCTTGCCTGGTTTTGCCCTGTCAACATTCCACCTGAGAACTGAGTCTCCAACTTGGAGTTTTCTGAACCTGGCCTTTTTATCAAACCATGCTTTAATGTCTGATGAGTGCTTTTGAAAATGATCATATGCTTGAGTCCTGCTCTCTTCCAATCGCAGCAAGTGTGTCAACCTGGTTTTAACTGGATCATCCTCTAATTCTTCTTCTGTACTGACAAGCTTAAGTGCTGGGATCTCTAAGTGAATCGGCAATACCACCTCTTTTCCATATACCAGTGCATAAGGAGAAGTTTTGATGGACTTTTTAATAGTAATCCTGTCTGCCCATAGAGCATGGTTGAGCAATAGGTGCCAACTCCTTTTGTTACCTTCCAGATATTTTCTCAAAATCCTTAATAGGTTTTTATTGGTAGATTCTGCAAGTCCATTACCTTGTGGATAATAATTTGAAGTATTTTTAAGAGTGATGCCATACTTGCTGGCAAACTCAATGTACTTGGCTCCTATGAAAGCAGGGCCATTATCACTCACCAAAGCTTCTGGGACTCCAAATCTGGAAATCAAACTCTCCATAAAGTTGATCACAACTTCTTGGTCTGCCTTCTTTGTAGGAATGGCCTCTACCCATCTGGTAAGATAATCTGTAGCTGTCAAGATAAACTTGTGCTCTACTGAAGAATTAGGATTTATAACTCCTATAAAATCTAATCCCCATTGTTGGAAAGGCTCCTCAACTTGAATAGGCTTTAGGGGAGATGCAACATTTTTGGTTCTTCCAACGTACCTCTGACACTTGTCACAAGCCTGTGTAGCTTTAAAAGCATCACTGAACATAGAAGGCCAATAATAGCCTGCTCTTATTATCTTCAAAGTTGTAACTCTTCCTGAGCTATGACCACCTGCCACCCCTCCATGAAATTCTTCTATGACTCTTTTTTGTTGGTCCTCCTTCAAACATTTCAGGAGAATACCATCCAAGTTTCTTTTGAACAACCCTTTAGGTAGTAATACATATTTTAGAGCATGAAGTCTATACCTCCTTCTTTGAGAAGAATTCAGATCAGGTGGGCAGATCCCGATTTGGAAATACCTGGTCATTTGCTCAATCCAATCAGAATCTGGAGTGTGTACAATCTCTATTTGATCTTCTTCTATTATCTGACAAACGGTCATTTCGGCCAATGTTGAAGCATCTGTCAATCCTTGGCACAAGGCTCTACCTCTTACCAGCTTGGTGGGATGTATCTCCACATCATATTCCTGGATCTTAGTAATCCAACCAGCCCTTTTATCTCCCAAGTCACCTTGTAAAATAAAACTTCTTACATCTGGATGAACCACATATACCAGGGTTTTGCTCTGTACCAGATATTGTCTAAACTTCTTTAGCGACTTCATTACAGTGAACACTTGTCTTTCAATAAAGTTATATTTTACCTGATAATCATGTAAAGTCTGACTCCAAAAGAACACAGGGTGCTCATCCCCTTGACTATCTTTCTGGGTGAGTACCGAGGCATAGCTTTCTTCAGCTCCATAAGCATAGAGAATAAAATATTTAGTGAAATCAGGATTTATCAAGACTGGGGCTGTTGCAATGGATTGCTTGATGACCTCAAAAGCTTGCTTCCTAACCTCAGTCCACTTGAACTCTACCTTTTTCTTGAGTAGTTCAGATATAGGCCTCACTTTTTGTGCAAAATCAGAAATGAATTTCCTGACGAAATTGATTTGACCTAAGAAATACTGCAAGGTCTTCTGATTAGTAGGCAAAGGAATAGCTAGAATTGCTCCAATTATTTCTGGATCTATGGCCATACCTTCCTTTGAGACCACATGGCCTAATAGTTTTCCCTCATGTACTGCAAAGAATGACTTCTTAGGATTAAGTGAGATACCAAATTCTCTGCACTTTTGAAAAACCTGTTCCAAATGAGATAGATGATCATTTTTATCATGAGAAAAGACCATCATGTCATCCAGGTAAATCAGAATAACTTTGTTTATAAGTGTACCAAAGGCATAGTCCATGGCCCTCTGAAATGTAGCTCCAACATTAGATAGCCCAAAGGGCATTCTCTGATAGGCAAATGTACCCCATTTTGTGGTGAATGTTGTTTTGTATTGGTCTTCGTATTTTACCCAAATTTGGTTATATCCAGAGTAACCATCCAATAGTGAGAATATTTCTGCTCCAACTACAACTTGTAAGATCTGGTCAATCTGAGGGAGGGGGTAGTGATCCTTGAGGGATGCTTGATTCAGATTTCTAAAATCTACACATAGGCGTATATCCCCATTCTTCTTTCTTACGGGTACCAAATTGGCTACCCAAGTGGAATGTTTTATTGGATATATTATCCTAGCCTTTAGTAGCTTTAAGAGTTCCTCTCTCATAATGGCTTCTATCCTCGGATTGACAGGCCTCTATTTTTTCTGGAATGGTTTAGCATCGGGTTCTAACTCAATAGTATGTTGGATAATATTTTTGTCATACACCTTAAGGTCTTCATATGACCAAGCCACAGTGTCTTGGTATTTTAAGCATAAAGCTTTAATCTCCTCTGCTTCCTCAGGTGAACACTGGATCCCAACATTGAGCTTCTTTCCTATTCTGACCTCCACTTCTTTATAGATATTTTTACCGACCTTCATAGCTCCAACCTTCTTTCTATCTTCATTATCAAATAGACTTTCAAGGGTGACCAATCCCCTTGGGATATGATTGTTTCTTAGTTGGATAAAGTCTTGCTGATCTATTTCCTCCAAGTCTTCCTCTTGGACAGTTGAGAAGCATGCTTCTCTTATCATAAAATCTAGAATTTGTTCATCACTTTCAAAAACCTGCCAGAATATCTGCTTGTCCGGCACTGTAGGTCTGAAAACCATTTTAATTCCCTTGGTCTTCTTAGTTCCAAAATCTACAGGAGGATTGAAATTAGCTCCCTTCATTGCCAATGAATCTGCCAGGTGATTCTCTTCTCTAGGCACAAAACTTAGATTTAGGGCATCAAATGAATCCATTAGGTCCCATACCCTATTTCTGTAAGCTTTCAAGTAATGGTGCTTACTACTGCACTTATTCCTTACCTGATGGACTATCAACTCAGAATCACCATATATGTTCAAAATCTTGATGCCCATGCTTTTTGCTTGCATCAATCCGAGGCACAAAGCCTCGTATTCTACAGCATTGTTGGTACATGACCATGTCAGTCTATAAGAAAAATTATTTATCCCTTCAGACTATGATTGTAGAACCACACCAGCCCCTGCACCATTTCTACATTTAGCACCATCAAAATGCATAACCCATGTTTCTTTGTTTCTTAGGGATTGATTAGAAATAGCAGGGAGTTTCTTTTCCAATTCAGTTGTGATGTTGTATGTACCCATACCAGTTCCAAATTGACTATAGTCTTCTCTGAAAGGCAACTCATCTTCAATGTCTAGCTCTTCAATGTTTTCCACTAGCTCAAATTCCTCCACAGGATTAAGATTGCACAGATCCTCTTCAATATTTTCAATATGATAAGCAACTGGTTTCTCAGGTGTTATCCTTATCCTTTTTCCTTTGAAAGGGATTACCATGCTAGAATAATCCATGTACATACATCCTCCTAGTTTTGCAATAAATTCTCTTGAGAGGCATAACCCAAAATAGGGTTCCAAGTCCACCACCACTATTTCCTGCACCACTGTTACCTCGGGAGCTCTGTGCAACCTCATAAGTACATCTTTAATAACCCCAACTATTTTGATAGGTGTCCCATCTAATTGCAACACTCCAGGACAAGACCGGGTATATTCCATACCCATTTCTTCACAGACCGCCTTAGGCATAACTGTGGTTGATGCTCCTGAATCAATCATACAATTTCGGACTACCCATCCTTCCATTCTTAAGGATATGTAGAAAGGGGGAGGTTTATTTTTTAGAACAACAGGTGTCATTTCTTTCTTTTCTGGTGGTATACTGAGGATGGTGGTGGTTGGTCTGTTCTGGGGATTTTTGCTGAGGGAAGCTTTAAGCAGGTCAATCTGGCCCGGGATGAAAAGAGTGTCATATAGGCTAGCTTTTGATGGAATCCTTTTCATCTCCTCAACAATGTTGTACTCAGACTTGGTCAGGGATAGTCTTTCCAGTCCTCTGTCTGGCTCACCATATTTCCTTTTGTATTGTTGGGTTGCCTCTAATATTTATCTTTTGGTAATAGAGGGGAACCTGAGCCTTTCTTGATCCTCACCCTTGGATCTCATTCTGTCTCCTTCTGTTTCTCTTTCGAGATTTTTAGGGAGACTATTTGTCTTCTCCTTCCCTCTAGCTTGAGGAATAGGAAAAGTGTCACTACTTTGAGGGGGGAGTCAGCTTTCTTTTGAGAAGGGACCTGGAATTGTCCCATATTTTGGGGGTCTACTTGTAAAGCTTTCTTTCCAGATCTTGTCATAACAACAATTGGGCTTTCTTCATCCAACTCTTTTTTGGCCATGATCTGATCAGGGTGCCATAACATATTAACCCTCCCCTTATGATTCCTTTCAGCTTGATCCATAGCTTGTTGAACATGGTGTTGATACATCACACAAGATTGTGAGTCATGGGGGTCATTGCATACCAAACACCAAACATTTGCAAGAGTGGTATCTGTAGAACACTTCGGCTCCTCATATGTTGCATTCACCCTAACCCCAGTACTATTACTAGGACCAGGCCTTTGATATTTGTTCACATATGGGAATCTCCTCTGTTGTGACCTTTCCTGATCTCTCTTTTCCATTGAATTCATTCTGTTACTCAGAGTTTTCATGGTATTTTGTATATCTAGAATAGCAGACAATTCTTGAGAAGGTTGGGAAGGAAGGGGAGGAAAAGGAGGTGTAGAGGATATAGGTTTAGACCAAGGAATCAGATTCATTTGTGGATATGGAGATGGTAAAGAAAGGGGGTCCATGTAGGAGGGCTTTGTGGATTGCTCATGGCCACTATTGGTTTTTGAGTTATAGGGCAACACGATTTTGGGGGGAATTCTTCCCACATTGATTAGGATATTTTTAGCATGGACGACTGCATTATAAACTTGGGGGAAGGTTTCTACTCTAGATTGTTGTGTTTGCAAACCTAGCTCTGATCCTAGGGCATGAATATAATACATATAAGCCAAACATGCAGCTGGTCTAGCAGTGGGGGGAATTCTCTTCCATGTTTTGCTAAACCTCAAATTAAAATCTGAGATAGTTTCTTGCTGGGTTTTTTGCATGGCTGTAAACTGATTCAACAGGGAAAAGGGATCAACAGATTCATTAAATTCTTCTATGAATGGCTCAGCCAATGATTTCCATGAAGTGATAGAATTATCTTCCAGAGTTCTAAACCAATGCAATATCTTTCCACGAAAGGATAGGGCTAGAATTTTGACAATAATATTTTCTTCTTTTATGTTGTGGATTGCTGCCAGATTCAGGATATCTTGGCAGTGCTCGTAAGTTGTTTTCCCAAATCCATCATACGTGGGGGTTGCCTTAGATACAGCCTGGGGAATGGCATCCATTTGGGCTAATCTAAGGGGCCCAGTTGAATCCCAGTTAGGGTACTTCTGAAGTGGCTGATTAGGAGCCACATTATGTGCCATATTTCTGGTTGTAGGTCTTCTTGGGGGAACTATTGGGTTTTCTTCCAGAAGCTCTTCTTCTTCAATAAAATCTTGATCCAAACTTCTGATAATAGCAGCCCCTCTCTGAGGTAACTCACAATGAAAGAAAGAATCAGGGTTGTTCCTCTTGAAAGACCTGGTATACATGAAAGGGTACTGGTCTACAATACTTTTTAGGGTCTTCTGACCAGGGAGTCGCCAGGTGAACTTTATTTTCTCTGCTAACAAGGTCAAGACAATTCACCCAATCTTGATTCCTTCGGGTTGAGATAACAATAACTCTTTTGATGGGTTTCGTGTTCCTTGTGAACTGGTCCCACCGGGCATGCCAAAAACTGTTGGGCACTAAATTGCACCAAGTTTTCACTCAAGACTATGATTGTCTATCTTCCTACTTTCTATCCAGGCTTGCACCCGATAGCTGCAGCTCAAGCACTCAACATTGGATGGACCAAAATAGGAGTTTTCGATCCAACCTCCAGAGTAGGTTGGTTCCTTGTCAACTTAGCAAGTTGTTGACACAATTATGCTCACTTAGGGTTTGGAGTTTAGGGTAAGAGAAGGTTAGGGTTAGAGAGATGTAGATAACAGTGGATGGATAGGTTAACAACATTGCACTACCATAAAAAGCTCCCAAAAAACCATACTAAGGACATACATTCAGATCAACCTTTATCTCAAAATAGATCATTTCATATATTAAAGCACAATAGAGAAATGTTGTAGTAAGCAATTTCAATATCCAGGGAATGATAATCCAAATAACAAAATTCACCAAACACTTAGATTTTATAGAAATATACTTCCTAACCACATAGAATGAATTCAAAAGTAGATTTCAATTACTTATAACAGCTAGTAATCCAAAATAGGCACAAACTAACCATCTAAGTATTTATAGAAATGCAACTATGAAATCCAAACCTCTGACATCAAGCATGAGAATGCGAACTTGAGGCGAAGATCAATGTATTGCTCCTTTCATTCAGCTCTTCAAGAATATTTACAATGGTACAGGAAAACATGCTAGAGCCGACCCTTCAAAATGAGGGTTCGACCTCTACTTATAGTTTTCTTATTACAATAATCAAGAAACAATACACATAATCTTGTTACAATAGTACAACAAATATTTTAGCTGGCATCAGCTCATTGGTCCATCCTCCAAGAAATCCGCTGAAAGAAAGTCTACCATGACAGCTCGGGGTCTCTACAACTTGTTGATCGCTCAGTGGAACTGAAGCTCAGGCGTTAAAGATCATGCATTTCCATCGATCCTTCTTGGGAGTGAATTACCATCATCGATCTGTAACCACCTCTGGTTTGATCTTCTTGGAAACCCTCGATGCTTCATCTCCCGGTAGACTGTTACAATTCTGATACAACAATATCTTTAAAACAACCAAGATTTGGCAGCTTAACCTCAACCGTCGATCTTCTTCATCACATGATTTAGATTCAATCTGGCATAAGCTAAATGCCATTCCACTTTAAAAATGATGACGTCCTCTTTCTTATCAGAAATAACAGAATCTCCAATCCGGACCTCTGAACCTCGAATCCGCTCTGGGATATTAATCTTCAGTATTATATTCTTCAATCCGGGTTCGGAGCTAGTCACATACTTCTTCTATCATGAATCCACACTTTCATTATTCCGCCACCCCGTCTTATCTTCATTCCAAAAAGGGAAGACTTGTTCATTCTAGAATCGCCATTCCACACTTTTTCGCCGCTGACGTCATCATCTCTTAGGAACTTTTGTGGATTTGAGATTTGTCTTCATCCCGAAGTCAAAAACAAAAAGGACCTTCCCAGAATCGCCATTCCACACTTTTCCATCGCTGACGTCATCATCTCTTAGGAAATTTTGTGGATTTGAGATCTCTCTTCATTTTGGAGCCGGAGTAAAGTCACCCAGAATCGCTCCAAACATGAAAACTTGACTAACTGCTGAGCGGATTCATATCTTCTGACCCGGTTTCAGATAAAAGCATACTGCAAGGTTTACGGAATGATGATTTTATCACTTAGTCAAATTTATACAAAATTTTACTAAGTATGTGGCCATTTTGGGCCTACACAAAGGTTGTACGAGGCAAATGCAATTACACTACCAAAATTTAAACCAAGAGTACCTAAACCTGGGTCACATGATGAAATTATTTATTGTATCTATCATCATATACATAGGTATGACATCCACAACTACTATTCATTCAAGAAAGTGGTCAAAGAAATGGTAGAACAGAATGAGCTCCACGCATACGGTTCACTTGTTTTACCCCATTAGAACACTGGAACTTCACAAATTTTCATGCCCCAATAGGGAGAGTTGATTTTCATCACTCTTCCTAAGTAGGCCAATTACATTGCAGTGAATGACATGCACAATGGAGGTCTTCAAGGTAGCACACCTTCCCCACCATCCACATCACGGTCAATGAAGCAAAGTGAGACCTATGAAGATATCACACCTTCATCGATTTGATTGAGTGGCACACACACTGGGGGTACCTAATATAGCATACTTCCCCCTTAAAAATAATCAAAAATTCAAAAAAAATCATAAAACACTCAAATTCAAACAAATCAAAAAGCAATAAAATCCAAAAACAATGCAAAACATTCAAAAACACAAAAACATTTACACCTTGCATTGCATAAGAGGCATGTATTAATTGCATTGCATTAGGTATTTTTATCCATTGCATTCATATTAGGATAAATTATGTTTGCAATCTTACGAATGACACCATGTTTGTAGGCTAATCATGCATCCACAATTCATCATCATCCATCATCCCGTGTGAGTAATTGTGTCTTTCAACACAAACCCATCAATTGCTATAAGGTTTATACTAGGGTTTTTTGGTCATTAAGCCATCCCTATTTGTCTTTTTAGATTTTGTAGAAATCTATATTCACTTTCAAATATGAGGTCTATTTTTGATAGTACCTTGCATATATAAAAATCCTATCATTTTTTAAACATTTAACAATCCTAGTTTGGACAAGAAAATATGAACACTACAAAGTGGTCTTGGTCACCTTAAGTGAAAGGTTTTCCCTACTCATCCTATCATGTGCATGGTGTAGAATTTTTATTATTGTCAAAAGGACAAGCTCCTTCCTACCTAATAAATCCCTTGCTTTCATACAAAATAAATCCCTAGAATATTCAGTATTCAACCACCATGGGGTGATTTTTCATTACAATAATGGGTTGAATGAAACCCACCTAGAAATGGGGTATCCTTACACATGATGATATGTCTATCACATTAGCGAACTTATTTTGTACATACCAATATTATTTTATGGATGAGCTAGCTTTAGGTGGCTTGTATTTACCTAGTAGTCTAGTCCAACTGCGTCCAAACCTAAGATCATGATGAACATATGGTGATCCTCATTACAGCAATGGGTTGAATGAAAACCACATGGAAATGAGGTAGTCTTATGCCTCATATAATATATCTATTTGCACACATAGAGATAATGAATATCTTGGTCTTCTTAGTAAAGCTTTTATCTTTTAGAAGTCTAGTGTAGTCATTATACAACTTTTGATTAATCAACTAGGGTGTTTGAGTCTCATGGAAAACCTCAAAAATTCCCTTATAGCAACAAATTATCTCATAAATCATACACAAATTTCCTTATGAACTTTTGTTTATTAAGGGGTTTTCATGAAATAGGATAGATACCAGATGGATATTAGCAATGATATTTAGACGGCCACTAACTATTTTGTGCATATCTTTTAATTCACATAAGTTTATAAAGAAAACCCATACATCTCACATCATATCATTTCACATATGGATGCTTAAATAATTAATTCTTATGATAATAGTTCTCATTTTCATTCATGATTTTCATATATTCTATGGTGTCATCCATTAGTTTGTTAAACACATATTAGATTCGTTCTTTATGATTTAAGTGATTAAAGCATACAGGTCCATTTGCATTAGATCATCGTCATGTAATTAATGCATTACATACATATCATTTATCATATCATATCACATATATTAAATGCATAAACAATTGAAACAAATTAAGCATTCATTAGTGCATCCATATAAGCATACATAATAGTGTGTCTACACATCTAGATCATAGCATCTAATCATACACTTATCATATAGCTGATGCATGTCATTAGTACATCGTATACATATAGCATAATCACATAATCATATAAGCATTGCATCCATAACTGCATTACATGAACAATAAAGCAAAGACATAATACACATAATGAGCCATAAAATAGAGTATCATATATATATATATATATATATATATATATATATATATATATATATATATATATATATATGTGTGTGTGTGTGTGTGTGTGTGTGTGTGTGTGTGTGTGTGTGTATGTGTGTGTGTGTGTGTATGTGTTTGTGTGTTTGTGTGTTTCAAAGTACATAGAGGTAAAAAAATACCCGTAGGCTACAATTGTGTAGGTCCTTAGACCTTACACTCAAAAAATAATACAAACATCATATCATATCAAACAAGGACTACGCCCCCTGAGTCACCTCCACCCTTAGCTCCATACCTATGATGCGATCTAGAGCTAGTATCTATCGATCTCTCAGATCATACACCTAATCTATGACTGGGCCGCACTAATGACTATCTAGACTCACTCTATTTTCTTCGCTGAGAACCCCCTATTGTGGACCTAGATGGCACAATGCCACCATGTATCCTAACCTCAATCTCTAGAAGAGCAATATGTGTTGCATCCGCTACACATTGCCTTCCCTCCTATACTAGAAGACTCTATAGATGCCTAATTTTTGCATCCCTACCTAAGTCTATCGATCCTTGAGCAACTAGAGTAGACGGTGCAACCTGAGTCATAGGAGTCATCCCTAGTTGTGCCCTAAGAGCATCTCTCTCAATGATCTGAGCATCTGCCTTGATGGTATTAGCTACTAGTTGTATATTTAGTGTGGCTATAATGGTCTATGTTGATTCCACCTGAGTCTACAGAATGGTCATCTCCTTCGCATACCCCTACCACCACCATTGTCTTGCACTCAACTGACTCTGCATAGTAGCAAGAGATGTATCTCACTCTATTACCTACCATTGAGTTATCTGTAGCTATGCCTGTAGACTATGTACTTGAGCTTATAGTTGGGATACCTCATCATCTGGGGCATCCTCCTCACCCTCCTCCTCATTATGAGGATCCTCCATATACCCTATAGCTTGTCCCCACTCATTCATCCTATGATGCACTTGTCATCCATCACCATTGTCTTCCTTCATAGCTACCTCATCTCTAGATCTACCCAAGCTACTACCATCCTACCATAACTGAGTGGTCCACCAAGTATCATACTCTACAGTCATCCTGGGGTCCGCTACACCTATATCATTAATAACAAAATCTACCTCCTCTATTGATTATGTGACCTAGGGCAATGGGAATTGTTTCTTCACTTGTCAATAGTGGTAGAGGATTACCCAGGTGTTGTAGGTGAGTTGGAGAGGAGAGGGCAATCCTCCAAAGGATGTCCTAGGTTTAAATCTCCACCCTACCAAAAAGCTGAATTGGGTATCTAATTGATAATGTTGGTGCGGGCAGGGTCGGGTGTGACCCTCGGGTGACTTTGATGGTGTAGGACCCCCTGTTTGCAGTCTCTCAGACTAGGGCGGCTCCGCAAGGGGTTTTTCGCTTAAAAAAAAATAGTGGTAGAGGATTAGATTCTCTAGTACATCCTTTGTAATCCCAAATTGCTTGGTGACCCAAGTATAGTGAAATTACTCCCTCACCCTCTCATGGTGCCCCATGAGCCATCTATTATACCTAACTCGGGCTAAGTACCTCCTTGCCTCCTCCCACTCATGACAGTCTAGGTAGGGTCTCCATATAATCTGACTGTTCTGTAATCTAGTTAATGAACTGATGTAGTGGTCTACATCCCCTGCATGTGGTTAGCTCTAAATAGTCTTCTCCACCTGTGGCCACCTCACAACGTAGTATTGATAATCCATTACCATGGTCTCTATCCCCAAGGGCAATCTATTGGATCAATCTATGTGAATTTTCTCTCATACCTAGATCTATATAAATAGGCTGCATCCAACTCCTACTCATCCTCATTGTGTAATCTGATATAGCTCATCATAGATCTATGTCATTAATGCACTCCCCCATTCCATGATCAGAGGCTACTACGAGGTGCATTCTAATAGGTCGTACACCATGTCTAGAAGATTCCAAGGGAACCTCACTCCTGATGTGTATAGAAGTAGTACATAATAGACAATATGCATCAATACATCTTGGCATTATGAGAAGACATTCACCCTAAAATAATGATCAACTAACACACCTCCATGCTCAATATCCCCCAGTGCCTTAGCAACTCTATCCCAAAACACTCGAGCAAAGATTGTATCCCTAGCCATAGTGGGAGAAGAAATAATGACCCATCCATTGATGGGAATCCTAAATATACCGTAGACATCCTCTAATGTCATCATCATCTCTCCAGTCAGGATATAGAAAGTTTTAGTCCTACTATCTCATCGATGGGCTAGGGCTATCAGGTAAGATTGGTCCAACATCACAGTCGGTAATCTAACAACGTAGTTGAGGCCAATCATCCCAAACCACTCCCAATCAGCATCATCAAAATGGGATCATAACTCAAGTAGTAGATTAGGCTCTTGCCCTTGAGCTATTAGAGTCTAATATCCAGGAAAAGGAAAAATCAATGCACTCACTCACTTATTCTAAAAATAAATAAATAAATCAAAAATCAAAAAAAAAAATCAAGCAAAAATAAAAATGATTTCCTAAGATTCTCAGCTGCTCACGTTGACAGTAGCTGCCATGGCCACCGTCAACGTCGTCAAACACCCATAATGATAACGTCCCCCAATTTCCAAATTGAGAGCTACCCTCATCGACAGTAGCTACGGGATTGACCCCATGCGAGGTCATTTCTCACCCTAAAAAATATTCAAAATTAAAATCCTAACCCACCTAAGCTAACCTAAGCTAAACCTAACTAAGGGGTGAGGTTAATTACCTACAATTTAATGAGGTTCATTTAACTCATTACTTAATGAGGTTTATTTTAATTGCATAAATCAAGAGAATGAGATGGAGAGGTACCTTATGAGCTCGGCTCCAATGCTTGATGATGCCTCGGGTTGATCCTCCATTGGGTTAGTGTTCGAATCTTAGCAGCATTCTGTATCTAAATTTACTTCTCCTCCCTCATAGCTCACTTCTCCTAAATTACCAGCTGGAAATAATAAAATGAAAAATA
Source organism: Wollemia nobilis (assembly GCA_028583015.1). Classification (NCBI taxonomy): domain Eukaryota; kingdom Viridiplantae; phylum Streptophyta; class Pinopsida; order Araucariales; family Araucariaceae; genus Wollemia; species Wollemia nobilis. The sequence continues at coordinate 23,443,219 of JAQPPZ010000521.1, forward strand.
CCAAAAATCCTTTATATGTTTTGCATTTTTTGTCACCACCCACTTTTATAGCAGTCGTAGACTAGCTCAACCCCACCCATCGACATTGATATCAGCTATGATATTTACAAATACTACCGCCATATTTGACACCGGCTATCAAATAGTAACAAATGCACCTAATTGCTCATCATAAGGATTTTTATAATGGATATTAAAGCATATCTACCGGTCCATATTCATAAAAAAATTAAAAATAACAAAAAATTAAATAACAATACAAATTCAAGTGTGCCTCATACCTAGTTATTTACCCTATACACTTGGCAATTGTAGCGACTTACGCTCCATGCAATCTAGAAATATGAGTAAATTACTATAATTCCATTTGAACCAAATTATTCATGGTCGAATTGACATGTCTTCACTTCAATCCCTAAGAAGGCCATTGCGGTCATACTGCTCCACAAGAATGATGTATTTATTTCATTTCTTCTATGAAATTTTAGCTAATCATCGAACATAATGATTCATCACATGCTTAAATTGAATTACTATCATCTTAATTTCCTAATAAGGCCATTGCAGCTAGACTACTCCATGGAATAGAGATGTACAATTACTATTAATGGTTGAAATCATAACTCTAATAGGATCTGCCTTCCAACAACATTAATCATCTTGCACTATCCAAATCAGTCATCTTGGTCAAGCAACTTGTCTCTTTCATCACTTGCCATTTTCCTCATTGACTCATCGCTTGAGGGGGTAGTCATAATCAAAGAATTCATAATCAAAATCAACAATTGAATACTTAATCATGTTAATTGTGTTCGTCTTATGAATCATTGCTAATAGCTATCATAAGCTTACCCTTTTGCTAGGTAAAAAGTACATATGTTGATTTAAACCTTTGTCGATCCATCTATAGATCCTATTATAGCTTGAACGCTACCTGATTATACCCGAATACATCAAATTTTTGCACAATTTAAGCCTTCCATGTTGTTGGAAGAAATAATTTTGATATGCATACCCTTTCCATGATTGGGGCATCTAACATTGACCAAATAAATGAACATCAATCAACCTATAATATGGCTTTAGGTTATTTTTTTCTCAATGTTGTGTTTTTCCACAATGCATCTCAAAAAGAGGTATCCATAGATACCTAAAACATGTCATGTTTAGGAGGCTACTCATATGGACACCTTTGCAGGCCATATGACTGATCTTGGACCTTTCCAAGATCCAAAAATGGTTCTAACCACTCATTTAGGGTAGCATGGTCCTATGCAACCATAGCCACTAATGAAATCAGCAGTGGCCTCCACTACCACCAATAATCAGAGCAACTACAGGAAGCCATGGACGGTGATAGTGATTAGATCCATAGCCACACTTGTCAATAGTGACTAACCCTATAACAAACTCGAGCTACCAAATCCAAGTGAAATTCATTGAGCATAACAATTTCTTTAAAAATCAAGAGATCGAAGCTTCTGGAAGCATCCCTGCAACTACCCAAGCATAACCATTTCTTGTTCTTGGCTTCCTTGTGAAGCTAGGATGAGAAATTGGGTGTCTATTTAAGGCCCCAATTTTATATGCAAACCCTAGAGAAATTCATGTGCTAATATGACAGCAGAGCTCTACCAAATTGGAGAGAGAACTAACATCCCTCTGAGGTATATCAAAGCCCTATTGAATTGCATAATGATACCTTTTTTTCCACCATTGGAGATTGCCCTAGCTTGAATATCAATCCTTTTTGTTCAAGTGACAAATTGCAATGGAGTTAAGCAATCTACCATAAATATGTGTTCCTAGACATTGGCAACCCTTGAACATCAATTCCATAGCATAATTAATCATTATTAGATTAGAAAATAGAGAGCAAAACCCCCATCCTACGGACATTGTTTTTGACAGCAGCCCATAGGCACCGTCGCTAACATTGATAGTGATTAAAAAAGTTGAATGCTCTGATCATCAGAAGCTAAGGTCTGATAGATCTTTTCCTACGTTTAGTCTATAGATTTATCATTATTTGCATTTTATTTGCTTTCCTAACCTATATTAGTTGCTTTATTTCTAGTTTTACGCATTATTTATGCTTTCTTGCCAATATTTCATGCATCTTGTCATTTCTTTCAACATTTCTTTCATATCTTGTATTATTTACAAAATGGACTCATCTTGAGAAGCTACACCTTTACTATTGATTTCTTTGTATGTTTTCCTGTGTGCAGGTTCAAGCCTTAACAGGAGCATCTCACCTTAAATATCATCTTCAAAAACATCACAAAGAGGAGGTTCCAGGGATAATCCCTCCTATAATCAAATTTTGAGGATACTAAGACTCTATTGAGGGTATATATCACGTGGAGTGATATTATTTTAATATGTATCAAATGGTCAATCCCTCAAAGGGATGCTTTTGTAACCGCATGTAAAATAGAACTTATGAATATGAATAAAATGGGCACTATTTCTTGTATTTCCTTCTCTTTGCATTGATTACATGTTATATATTATGATTTTGATTACATATTTCCATAGATGTTAGATTTTTAGCTTCTTTCAACTTCTCAAGTGGCCATTACTTTAATAAAACATCAGTTGCTAATATCCTTTAGGCCAGATACTACTACCCTACCTCATTTGTCAATACCTTCAAGATGGTTAAAAAATATGATAAATACCAAAGGTTTATGGAAAGGAGGAGAAATTTGGTACTACCTTTATAGCCAGTGATTGCAAAGGATCCATTTTAGCAATTGGGGCTTGATATCATTGAGTTATCAATCCAAATTCATCTGTCAAACATGAATTTATATTGATTATAATATCTTACTTTACCAAGTGGTCTAAGGCAAAAATGACGAAGCAAGCGGATCATGAAACTATAATTAACTTTCTAGAGAGATTAATCACAAAATTTGATATTCTGAAAACTATAGTTTTTGACAAGGATATTCCTTCCTTGGTGCTAAGGTGATTGGTTTTGCTAGAAAATATGGCATATACTAGAAAGTTTCTTCCAATTATTACCCATAAGGTAATTGGCTAGTTGAATCCACCAATAAAAATTTAATGAGAATCATCAAAAGAAAAATTTAGAAAAATCACAAGAGTTGACATTTAATGCTTAACCAATCTCCATGGGAAGATAAAATTATAGTTAAGAATGCTTTAAAAACCTCCCCATATTCATTGGTTTATGGTAACAAAGCAATATTACCTATACATTTGGACTTATAGGCTATGAAGTCAATAGACAAAACAAAATAGATGTAGAGTTGGTTGAAGCCAAAATGGTAGAGCTACTTTTGCTAGAAGAATGAAGAGAGAACACATATAATAGGTTTCAACATCACCAAGTAGAATTTAAAATATGGTTTGGCAAAAAATCTTCTCCTAAGTAGTTTGAAATCGACGATTTGGTTTTAAAGTGAGATGAAGATAGGGCTAAGCTAGGAAAGCATGAGAAGCTTGAATCATTATGGTCCAAATATTACCAATTCTTAGAAAAGCGTGAACTAAATGTGTTGGCAATTTTGGATACTTTGGGTACATTGCCTTTGCTCAAGTGTATAAGTTGTCATTGATGTCAAGAAGCTCTTGAAGGAATTTGATTTGATGTCAAATAATTTGTTTTGATGAAGGTTACGGCATGACAGTTTCAAAGGTCTTTTGTAAACCCCAAGTTGGTAGGTTTAAAGATTACAGGTGGATGCATTAGTTTAATGCATTTGGGTCCAGGAGGAAGTATTTATTTAAATAATTAAAAACCTTGTTAAGGTTCCCTTTAATTATTTTTAAATAAATATTAAATTATTGTTTGCAATGGGTTCTCCTAACCCATGGAGCTATGTTTTAAGATTGTGGGCGCTAGCCAAGACCTCCACCGACGTGTTAAACTCCTCGTCGATGTCAAGAGCTTATGGTAAAAATGCATATAAATCTCCCTCAATGAAAATCAAGAATTATCCCATCCGCATTTTGAAAAGAGTTGCTCACTGTGAATTCGTGATCTACTGTTCGACTGTGTCTTCGTCGTTTTCGTGAATTTGTTGTTCATTTTTTTTTGTACTCGTCGTTTGTCATAAATCCGTCGTAAGATTTTCGTCTTCGTGTTTGCATCAGAAGAAATGGAGGCATTGTTGTTTTATTTAATCCCTGGCACAGAAGGAACAAGGCTAACAGTGTGAGGTTTAAACCTCATCGGGCACCTTTGGCACACCGGTAGCGGCTAGGTTGTTGGTGCGCTACCCAAATGGGAGGTTCCGCATTCGAATAATGTGAAAGGGTTTTTCATCGTGAAGTGGACGCAGCGGGTGGTGTTAGAATTCATGCGCAATTTCTCCATAGCGTGATTTTTGATGTTGGCCAAGGTATTTTCGAAATTAATTTTTGCTAAGTGTATTTTGCGGATGGAGGAAGTTTATTAGAGGGCAAAATAGCTTAGGAGTTATAAGGAGTTTAAAGCTTGTTTTATTTTGATAAAATATTCTTTTGAAGGTGTTGTTTGAAATATCTTATTGCATTCTTATGAGAGATAAATTTTATTTTTGATAAGACTATAAGGGAGAAATAAGGTGTATAAGGGATAAATTTTTCTTGTAATGTTGAGAGTGCTTTTGGTTGATTATGGAAATGAAAGCATGATGTTTTAAGGTTAAAATTGCTTCTTGTGTGAAGTTGTGAAACCTTAAGTGGGCAGCTTTGAGATTGACATTTGCTTTCATTAAATTGGTAATAATCAAGCTATTCTTTACTTGGTTAAAGTGTTGGGCTTACTCCTTTGTTGATGATTTGAAAATTTGTTTTGTGCTATTGTGATTTGAGTTGATGGATGCTTTTTGTTCAAACAATATTGGAGTGAAAAGGAGTTCTACTTGTTTCCTTTTCTAATTTTGATTGTGAAATGCTTCAAGGTTGTGTTTTGAGCTGAATAGTGTTGATTGAACCTTGTTTGATGAGCATTGTTGTTGAAGCCCTAATTGATGGTGAAAAGAACATGAGTATCATTGTTATGTGATTCTTTGCATAGTTGGCAATTGTTGGGGTTTCATGTTCTTGAAAGAAAGCATTCTATCCTATCCATTTCAGATATTGAGTTGAGTTTTCAAATTTGAGATTGAGTTTGAGCTAAGTTGATTTGAGTTGAGTTTTGAGATTGGGAGTTGAGTATAGAACATATTGAGTCTCTAACAATTCTCTTTATGCTTCTATGAGTTTGAAAAATCACATTGGGTCTCTAACAATTCACCTTGTGATTTCCTACTAAGAAATTTTTTTTCAAGGTGAGCTTGCTAAGTTTTGGACAGGTTTCGGTGGGGACTTGTGAGCAGTCTTGGACAGGTTCCGGTGGGGACTTGTGAGCAGATTTGGACAAAGTGCTAGCAGAGGACTTGTGAGCTAATTTTGATAGTTCTATCGAGAGAACTTGAGGACAAAGGTGCACTGGTTCTTTGAGAAGAACCTGAGGATAGATTTGGCAAGTCTTTGAGAAGGCTTGTGTGCAGAGGATTGATTTGTTCAAGCTTAAGCATTGGACAGATCTGACAAACAGAGGAAGACTTGTACTAGACTGACTGACTATGTTTGGTACAGGTTTCTGAGCTGCTATGGACATGATCATAGAAGGTAGAGGTCTCTTAGGCTAAGCATTGAGGATAGGAGGTCTTCGGTGGAAAGGAGTTCCACGTGTTGGCAAGAGGTAGAGGCAGTTGATCTTCTGAGGGATCATTTCTAGAGCATAGGGGAAGGTATCTCCTTTGAGCAGAGGCTCATAAATTCTGATTGGGGGAAGGTATCTCCTTTGGGATGAGGCTCATAAACATTGTAATTGGGAAGGATTCCCAAAGAACTTTGAGATAACTTTTAGAGAAAATTTTTGTGGACGTAGCCCAACCATTTTGGGTGAACCACGTTAAAATTGGTGTCACTTTGTGGATGATATTGTGCATTGCTTTGATATTGCTTTGGGTATATTGCTTTACTATTTTGAAGTATAAAGGAAAGAGTAAAAAGAGGTCTTATACTGTTCACCCCCCCTCTCTCAGTATAAGCTTGTGTTCTTCAAAATGTATTTGAGATGATAGATATTGATGGTTATATTTTGCCAATTATGTTAAACGACCAGTATTTAAAACATTATGCATAGGTAGGAGCATTAGTTGTATTATATGTATATAGAAACATGTGTAAATATGGAGATAAGTGGCTATGGAATTTTTTAGTTGATGAAAGTTGATTGGCCAAATAAAAAGCTGACAACTACCAAATTTTGAAATTTAAGTGATTCTATTGGTTGAAAAGCAAAGCAATATTTAAAGTGGTATGCATTCCAAGAACTTGCATGTAGTGGTAGTTTCAAGAAAATATGTAGGCAACAAAGCTAAGAACACAAAATATTTGGCATTAAATACATCAACGGTTGAGCTTCTCATTATAAAATCAGGGCCTATGAATGTAAAGTGTTTTTGTGAGAAATTTAGAATTTGGGGAGTAAAGTGTTGTCGTGAGAAAGAGCAAAGAAAATTTGCATAAGGATAACTAGTTGCAGTAGATTACTAACTTTTGTGTGTGGTAGAAAGGGCTAGAAGATCCGAAGGACCACCAAGAAGCTTCAATACCGTATGAGCAAAATCCATGATCCGCTAATCATAGTCAAAGCAAATACAAGGGTTTTAGAGCTACAACATAATAAAAGAGAAAAAACTTCTTGTCTGATAAGGTACAAGCAACTGCATGAAATTCATTTTTGTCATCGTATATGCCCATATTTGTATGTCCCTACCCAAATCTTGTTAAAGCGATAGCAGATAACTATGATCAAAAATCCAAAATAGTGTGTACTACAATGGGGTAGAAATTGTTTGAAATTACAGTAGATGTTATCATAAAAGCTTTGTTAACAAGAGCTTGCTCTAGTATTAATCCTAAACCTATTTGTGTTAAGATCAAGCTAGCTATTATAAAGGTAATTTGGTAAAAATTTGGCTTAATAAGAAATTAGGGCTATCCCAAGATACCCTCCCAAAAAATCCAATTAAGCTTCTTGCATTCAAGAACCATCATGAAATATTTTTTTATGTTATCTACCATCTTTGGGCTAGATATTGATGAATATGTACATAACTACCAAGTAGCTATAGCTTATGTCGTAACCAATATGAATAATTATTATGGAACCATTAAAGGTACTTCCCTCTTCTTTGATTGGGCCTAATTTCTAAGCTCCCAAATTCATATGCAATTAATTTCCCTAAAGCTAAAGGAGAGCAAGAAATTTTGTTACCCATCATATTTGGCCTAGTTTTTCTTGTACTTCATGGTGGGTAGTATGTCAGGCTTGTAGATTAGAATACACATAGAAAATTAAGTAATTTTCAATATAGTCAATTAAAATCCTATTCTTAGAGATGCAAAATCTTATATGGAGTTCAACAAATTATTTTTGGTACCTACACTAGCTTGCATATATGGCAAAATTCCTCGGTTATCTCTAGAAGCAAAATATAAGCTACATGGTGATAAGTGTAAACTAAGAGATTGGTAATTTCTATATAGTGGTCCTTTTATCATGGTTTATGATTTTGTAGCATATCCATATTTGCTCCCTTATTATGTGTCATATTGGGTCTTCATGATGTAATTTTGTTGATAAGTTGATGGAGCAAATGAAAGATTTAGGGCCAGAATTAGAAAGACTGATACATACCAATATTCCTTCAACTTTGGTCCTATCACCATGTCATCTTGAAGTCAAGGTAGAGTCCTAGATGAAAATTTTAGTAGCCTTCAACTGTCTATAGTGTCACACATGTGGAACTATGATCCAAAAGGAAGGTTCAGGGCCAAATTGGAATCCACTAACACTAAGCCTCTGACATTTGAGCATTCTCCCCAACCAAACATAAAATTAGTGAGGAATAATATAGAGGAGCAAGCACCTAATTTAGTTATAAATAAGTTTCAGAGATGGTATTCTTGGAAAGAATGCTATGCCTTTGTACAACCATATAATTTGACCAGAAACAAGGATCAAAGAATAAGCAACAAGTTTATAGACAAGATTGAAGATCATATCGACTAGACTATAGAAAATATTCAAGAATGGATTATCTCTAGGTATGAGAGGGACAAACAAAAGAACATCTTCCCAATCCTTTAAATGCCTAGTTTAGAAATAAATTTAAGAGTGAGTGTTCTCTTTAGATGGCTACATACAAAGGGGAATTTGTTTTGGTTTTATAAAAGAAGAAGAATACATATATGAAGAAGAAGATGAGACCAGAAAGTAGAACCCTACCCAAGACTAGCACCTTGTAGTAAAAATATATTTAGAAGAGGACTCATTCTTAGAGGAAAATTTTGAATATATACTACAAAAGAGAAGTTTGGAAAAGGAGAATCCAGCTTAATGCCACTAGATAATCAAGAGCTCAAATAGGCAAGAAGGACCTCTAGTCACAACTCAAGAAGTACAAGTAAGATGCACCATAGAATCAGATATAATGCAAGAAGTGGACTTCATCAAAGAAGGCATTGACCTAACTGTTTCTAGTTCAAATGAACCTCAAATCAGCATAAGTGAGCATCTTTAGTATAGGTGATCTAGAGAGAGGATAAAAAGAAAGAATTATTTATCAAGCCAACAAAAGAAGATAACCAAGAAGACCAATATTTAGTAGGTGTCTCTAGAAGCTCAAGGGATAAATACAACCATTCAAAAATTCAATGTAACAACTCAAGAGCAACACCAAGAAGCACAAGGATCATGTATGGAATCTATATCTACTCATGTCTATATCAATTTACCTCCACCTTTGTATTCCCCTCCATGGCAACCACCTCTACCACCTCCCCTCCATACTAAATGCTACCTCCTTAGAATCCCTCATCGACTAAAAGCTTAACCTCCTTAGAATATTTAGGAAAAGAAGAATACTCAAACTCCTAGCTTGTCCTAGGAGGGAAAAAAATTATCAATGCAACCATGCAAACCTTTTTAGTCATAGAATATTTATAATACAACACTAAATTCATAAAGGAGGCTCGAATTAAATTCAAAAAAATAAGAGAAATGATGGCTAATAGTAGAGCAAGCAAAAAAAAATCTTAAAATCCTAAAAAAAAGAATCAAATCCTCTGTTATCATCATTTTAAATAGGTTCTTGGATGAAGCAAACTATTAGGCAAAGCAAGTAATAGAGAGCCATCAGTTTGCACAAGTGGAAGGTGATTTGACTTATGCAACTAGAAGGGAAGAAAATGTGAGAATTTTGGCTACTAAAATCATAGGTTCTAGCTTCCCAGGTTTTTGGGATGACACAAGTAAATTTTACACTCAGGAGCAACTTAGATCTAAGCTTGAATCCACTGTTAGTAATGAAGATCTTGATTCCTAGCCTACATCAGTCATGGAGGAGCAAGTCTTTACATTTTTTAATGGGTTGTCTACAACACATGCAAGAATCTACGAGTTAGCACAAAAATATAGGAATCCTTCCTATATAAATATCCTCCATAAGGTTCGAGGGTTTGATCTCCCCACAAAGAAATTTTGTAACAACCCTATCAAATATTTTAGCTTACAAGAGCTTCCTCAACTGAAAGAGATAGTAGATAGTAGCAAGGTAAAACATCTAAGGCAACCACATAGATGTAGGAGAAACAAGGTGAAACTACTAGAACACACTACTAGAATTAAAATTTGATAGCTAGCATATGTCAATTTATCTTCAGACTCCTTCCTTATTTTTTAACTCCATGCCTAATAGAAAAGGAAATATGAGTATTTTGTTTCTACAAGTAGAAAACCCTAGGAGGTACCTATAATGTGGGTTAATACATTTGCCCAAATATGTAACATTACTATAGAAGAACAATTTTGCTAAGTAGATAGTATACCCCATGAAGGAAGGCATTCGGATGCATGAAATATCCTATCAGGCCTAGAATTTGACTAAGGCAGAAGAGTCTGACGTTCTACCACAATGTCAAATTCTTTTGAAGGAGCAAACATCACTCTAAGGAGAAAAAATGTCAGACACGGTAGTAGGCCAAACTCAAAAATTGACTAAGTAAAGAATATGGAGGCTAAATTTTTATGAACCTAACATCATAGGAAGGCCAGACCTAAAATTTATCAAAGGCATAGAAGTTGGCTAGATTTTTGGAATGCTAACAGAAGCGCAAGGGTAAGAAAAGTTTAGCATTCGATATTTTATCTTGAAGATGAATGTAAAATTTTTCTAAGGCATAGAACCCATCATAGGAGAGGATCAAACTTTTAAAATGATTGTGTTATTATGGGGGCTACAAAATTCTAGCGTCTGATATTGAATCATGATGCATATTTCCAAAATTTGACCAAGTATGAAAAAGAGAGGGTAAACTTTTGAGGAAGTTGATGTCACCCAGGAGGCAAAAAATTTTGGCACACAAACAAGATAGACTTAGTTTTTGGCTATGGAAGGGAGAAAGCATAAGAATCCTAACAGTAGAAAATGGTCTCAAACCTATCTCTTTTAGATAAAATCAACTCTGTCAAAATTCCAAACAACCCAGATGCTTCTCCATCACCCACTATCCTCATAAAATAGTCTTGATAACCAAAAAAAGTGGCAAAAAGTGATTTTCAAAATATGCTTGAGATATGTTGAAAGCACATGGAAGCCAATCTTATGGAGAATATTAGAACTAGCTACATCAACATAGCTAAATCAAGACAGTTAGGCTAGGCTAATCTAGAAAGTGATGCCCATGCTCTACAAACGTCCCTATCAGGACTATAGTCAGTTTTGTATAGTCATCTAAGCTAACTTAATGTAATGAAAATCTATAAATAGCTCAATATACCTCTAATAGAGGGTCAACTCTTTAAATTTTATAGTTTGTGTATATTGTGTGATGACTATTGCCTTTCAATAAAATCATAATGTTGTTTGGCCTCTATTAGGAAATGTTACAAAAATTATAATTCTGTGATTTATGTTCTTTGATGCATTTTTGTTTGTTGCTTGATGAATAATTGATTCTGCTAAAGCTAATTTTGTTATCTGGATTGCGACCTAGATCATTGTTCATTTAATATTTTTGAATGATTAAATATTTGTAAATTGATTTAAAATAACTTCCTACAAAATTATATGTTAGCTCGTCTATTAAGCCTTAGATTAGATTGAGAGTGTAAGACTCTTATACAACATAGCTCATTGTTGTTAGCTAAATCTTGGCCAACTTTATTTCAATTTCCTACTCTACACTCTTCTTACCCTTCTCATTTCTTGCTTTAGTCTTAAACTTCATTTTAGTTTAGTTAGATTTATATGGAACCGACCTTCTCTAGAGGCTAACTTAGAAGAAATTGTGGGTCTTTCAATCTTGGTCAAGATTCAAGGATGCATCTCATCCATAGGAAGATTTTAGACTAAGAAGATCATAAAGACGTCAAAAAATAAAGAAGAATCTTAAATATACAAAGAAACATCCAAACTTATAAGGATAACTCAACATCTTTAGGAACCCTAGTGCAGGAAATAGAAAAATAAATTCAAGGGTTAATTATTGCTCAAGTTTTCAATGTTTTTGACAAAAAGAACCATATCCTAGATGATGATGTCATAAGTGCTATGATCAAGGAAGCAAAAGAATAGGTCAACTAAGTGAATGCAAGTTAGAGAGGCTAATACCAATCTAGGCCAAGCTATAACAGCTAGTGGTAAAAAAAGAACTATAAAAATATCCTTTGGAAGACCTAATGGTGGAAGTAAAAGGCCTTGGAGTAGTACAATTTCTAGATAACAATGAGTGGTGGAAGTTGTTGGGGTCATAGTTGAGAAAATCGAAATCGAGTAGTAAATCGGCTGGTTTAAAAATCAGCAAAGAATCGAAATTGGCAAAAAATCGAGGAAAAAATCGACAAAAAAATCAGTATTTTTTATCGAAAAAAACCGAAGATAATGTAAATTTTCATTGAAAAAAATATTTTTTCATGCATATCAGATTTTTTCGGGAGATTGGCAAAAAAATGGCTAGCATGTGAATTGGGAAAAAATCGGCAAAATCATGATTTTTTGCAGATTTTCTCAACTATGGTTGGGGTTGCTACCACCAAAGACCAACTAAAGAAGAAATAATAGTTTTGACAATTTTACAACTTTGGTCTCAATTTTATAGACCCCATACCAAAATATTAAGGTAGGATCTAAGATCTTACACTAATCAACCTTGGCATCCCATGAAGCCACCATAGATATAGTACCTCAACACTATTTTTGAAAATTTTGCTAATTTTGGAGGGGAATAAGGCAATGGTTATCATGTGGTATAAAACATCCCAAATTTATCAATATTTGACTAAGTGTGCATAGGGACCGATTCACTTAACAAAAGTAGTTGATCTACTTGCAAATGCAAGCAAATTACTCAAACAGACATAGAAGTAAACTAAGATTAGATCTTGAAGCAAATATTCTAGAAAGCAATATCTTGATATGTAGTGGTGCATTAAGTCACTTTAGAATCCTTCTAATCATATTAGAGACATGATTAGAGTCATGCAATATATGTAGGTACAACATTTTGTTAAAGTTGCTCTAAGTCTTTACTTTTATTGGCAGTAATATTTTTTCACCCTAGATAACTTAGGGGTAAATTTTACTATAAATAAGGGCCTAGGACCCTTATTGTAATCATATTTTGGCCATGCTAATAGAACTATATTTTTTCAATTCCACATTATGGTTTGTAGTCATGAGGTTGTAATAAATTGGCAAGTCATTGAGTATTTCATTTGTGGCACCACCTTCTAGTTTGCTAAGTGTATAGTGGTTGTGGCATGCCCTTCTAGCCCATATTGTCATTCACTTATAAATTTTATAATGAAACAAATGGGTGGACATTGATGTTATTCAACTTTTAATGCATTGATTGACCACACATGTTTTTTCACTATGGTGTAAAATTTGTATTTTCTTTTAATTCCTCACACTCTAAACTTTAAAAATAATTTTATTTTGTTATTCACTTTACATGCATTTTCCCTTTTGTACTTTATTTTCATGCAACTTAGTGTAGATTAGTATATAGTTTTTATATGAGGAAATTGAGGAGTAAGCCTAAATCTAGAGGTTAAGAGAAGCCATTAGCAATCCCATCCAACCTTGTTGAAACTTGAATTGGGGGTACAAAATATTAACTAGAAGTTAAGTCAATTCCCTGGTTCAACAATGTTGGGTAAAAACATTAGTTAATTTTCTACGTTTAAATTCATTGCTCATTTAATTTGTCAACCCAGGGTAGCTCGTAGACTTGTGAGCAGCCTTGCACAATATATGCTTATAATTTCCTCCACAGAGATGAGTCCCTTAGATTTATGGTTTTGAAGGTTTTGGTGTTCATTCAAGTTCTAATTTGATTTCTAAACCACTAATCTATCCTACGCTTATGAAAACATGACTAAATTACATTCAGAAATTAAAACTGCACATTGCTGGAAATTACAGAAAATGGGTTAAAATAACATAAATTTAAATTAACTTACAAAAAATAAAATAAAATAAAAGAATATAGAAAACAAGGTAAAGGTAAGGCAAGAACGTTGTTGAGAGTGGGCCCACACTTCCAGCAGGTTTTGCCCACATTAAATTATTCACTGGACACTAGTCGATTTAACCAGAAATGACTCAAAAAATATTTTATTAAGATTTACAGTAGAATAGATACAGGGGAAATCTGGGATCACGTTTTCAGGGGTGGCCTGCATATTTATAAGATATGCAGCCACACCCTGTTACAAATTGGAAATAAATCAAAGTTTTTTATTCTACTTTACAATAGCATGCATGAATATAAGGAATCGAGCAAAATATTGAACTTGGTGGACTATTTTAGCATATTCTATTTTATCAAAATATGTCTAGTATTCACTTTGCTCGATTTACATATATTTTTATATAGCAACTAAAAAATAGATGGCTAGTCATCTTTGACATTGTCCCTGGTCCGGATTCAACATTGAAACTCCATCTGCGCTCGTTGCTGAAATTGCGTTCTATTTTTTTGACCATAGAGTCGTGCTGGAATTTGGCTTCAATGGGAATCAGGTGCCTTTTTTGTATAAGTCAAGAAGTAGGTACCTTGTTTTTAGAAGTCGAGAAGCAGGCACCAACACGAGAGTCATGTGCCTAACGGGAAGCAGGTGCCTAACAGGAATTAGGTGCCCGTCAGTTAAGCGTCGAATAGAATTCAGGCACTTCAAAGGGAATCGGGTTCCTGACTTAGCACTTCACACCGGTGTACTGTAGATGTTTTACCTTCATGAAATTGAAAGTGCCAGGTCTGAGTGGGACTTTGATGAAAATATGCTAAAACACAAAAATTTCTATGAAATATACACAAAATGCACTCAGAAACAAATATTATATAACATGTAAAATAAATTGTTAAACATATATAAAATTCTCAAAAAACATATATATCTACAAAAATAAGTGTCACAATTTATAAGGAAAATAGTACAAAAAATGAGCATTTTTAGGGCTAATCATCCCACCATGCTTAAGGTTTGGCATAGCCCTATGCCACTTTATACTGGTAATTACCAGTTGCATTTACAACCTTCCAGTAAGCACTAACTGTTTATTTCCTCTTCTTTGTAGCGGCCTTCACTTTTTCCTTATCTCTAGGATTTCATCCCTTCGGTGCTTTGGGAGTGGCTACCTCCTTTTTTTGTTGTCTCTGGTGCTTGCTGCACCAAACTGGTTGACTTGGACCTACTATTTTTCTTGACTCTTTCCTTGTCCAGACCACCTTGCCTTTATTAATATTTAAATAGTAGCCAATGAAACTGGTGGCATCCTTTTGAAATACGATCTCAGCCATTTTCCAGTATACATGATGAAGGGGTAATTGTTCTCCCACAGGTACTGTAGATTCATCTCCAAATGGGATGTTGGACTTTATAGCAACTTTGGTTGTGGGTAAATTTGCCCCTATTAGGTCGAGTTTAGCATTAAGCTTAACCTCTTTTTCTACCACTAAATGGGTTCTGCTACTTGATGCTTGATCTGCAGGTGGTAAAAGACTTAAAAATCCCATTTTCATTAAATACTCTTTCATTTTAGAAGGAGATTTACCATCAAATCCATACAGGTCCTAGAACTGATGAGGTTGGGCAACTGGAATTTTCTTGAGAGGCTTTTTGGCCTTCTTTTTGCCTCTTTTTCTAATTCTTTGTGTGCCCTCTTAGAAGTATTTTTCCAGTTATTTTTGTCTACTTCTATATCTTCCTTAAGCTTTTCAAATTTTTATTTTTGTGTAGAAAACAATTTCTTTACTGCCTCTCATTCCTCATTGTAATTCATGTCTGATTCCTCATCAAAATTTATGCCCAATTCCTTCAATTCTACAATTCTTTCTCTAGTTTTGGGTCTTCATTGAGATGCCCTTACAGTATTTCATTTTGATCTCAACTTATTTGGTTGTATCTCAGGGTATACTGGTGTTGTTGTTGCTTCCTATTTTTTAGCAGATGCAGGTTGTTGAGCCTCTTCTACCTGTGCAGCAAATTACTGCTCTACTGGAACTGCCTTTTCCTCCCAAGGCTATTCAGCCCTTGCATCGGCTAGAGAATGTTTTGGTTCTTCATCCTTGTATTAAATTTGAGGCTCTTCAACCTCCACTTCATCTTCTTGAATTACCTATTCTACAAAATTAGATGTTGAATAGGGCTGCTCTACTTTCATTGCAACATCCACCCCTTGCTAAATTTTTGTGTGAGTGTGTAGGTAAGTGCTTTCAATTATAATTATGGGGGACCTCTTTTGAGATGCAAGGCTCCCTTATTTAGATAAATTTTTAGTAGCAGTCACCGAGTGGTCTCCTACCTCAGCCTCTTGGTTGGTAGTGGGTACCTCTATTGCCCAATCAATATGAACCCCTGCATCTACTTTAGCTGACTTCTCAGCTTCCACTAGTCTACCCTACAATTGTAATCTTCCTATTTACCCCTGCAGCTACCAAATTGTTTGATACAATTCATGCATTTTCAATGCAACTTCTTTCTTGGACTCTTGAAACAGAGTCTGTTCTTCCTTATATTTGGCTTCCCAAGTGGAAGCCTGCTCTTTTAATAACTATAGATATTGTTGCAAATCCTCTTCTTGGTCCTCCTATGGTAAATCTTCCCTTGACACCTCTTGTTGAGGAGTTTGCCCCCTAGAAATATCTTGTAAATTTTGGGACATATATTCTTCCATGTTTAGCTCATCAATTGTTGCTTCATCATCTGATGAGCTTGAAACCACCATAGACACCTTCATCCTTTTGCTTCTGGTTCTGGTGGAAATTAGCATGAAAGTAGGGCTTGGCATATCCTGCCTTGCCTCATCATCGAATTGAGGGTCAATGGGGGATAAATTTTGTCCTACTTCCTCATTAAATTGGGGAAAAATAGGGGATGAGTCTTGTCCTGCTTCCCATGTATTTTCCTCAAGTAGGGACATAGACATCATCTCTTCTCATTTTTTCACCTTCTCGATCGATTATTTAGTCTATACGGGCACCTCCACTTCTTCTTGTACCCCTAGAATTGCATTAGCACCCTCAATTTCCTCAACCATCACATTTATGTGACTCTACATATCATACCAAGGTCAAAATCAGTTCATGGTGAGCCAAGGCAGATGTTGTGCCTACTTTGTATCATTTGGCCTCATCTTTGAGTGCACATGCAATGTAATGTAGAGTATTGATCTTTTCCCCATGCAATATATGTTTTAGAAATAAAAAATGATTCGAGTTCAGCTTGGAGTACCTACCATAATAGGTGAAGAATCATGTGATATGTTCAAAAACCACTCTCTAGAGCTTTGGGATGTGCTAATTGGGTAAACCAGTGCACGTTAGGTGCTCTGTCAGTATTCCAAATAATATTTATGCATAGATAGATGGGTTTTCTTCCTTGTACGTGGACTCTTCTGTTAGAGGAAGACCCATTACCATGGTGATATACTCTTCGATGATTGGAATCTTTAGTCCTCGCATATGCACAACCCCATCCCTCATGGATGCTGTAAACTCATTGGCTACCACTGTGTCCTGGCCCTGGATAACTAGTTGATAGTACTCCATCCATCCTACAACATTGAATTGGGTTTGGACATCCACAGAAATCCCTGAGCAGTCGATAGGTTCACTTTTCTTTAAGTCATGGTTCTTAGATTTCCTCCCATGCTTAGAGCACAAATTCCCTTCGATTTATGATTCACTCAACATCTACTTCACACTGAATTTTCAAAATTACCGCACTGTTGGAGCCAAATTTGACTCAAACTTTGAAACCCCTAAATTTAAATTTTTGGTTTCATCAAAGTAATCAAGTTGTTGGTCCTTTTTGCATTTGATTAAGAGAGTTTAATTTCTTATGTGTTTATTTGATAAAATTTAAAAAAGGTGTGCCCCTTTCAATAAATTTCCACCATCTTCAATAAGGGATAGGGCAAAGTTTTATTAATCATATCTCTAAAGCCAAAATTTGACCTTCATATAATAATTTTCCTTGGGCCTAAAACCTTTAAGTCCTAAGGTATTTAAAAGTGATTTAATTAAACATCATGGTCTAAAAACCTGAAAGGCTTAAGTTCAAAACAAAAATATTAATTAATACTTAAGGGTATGCACCCCATTTAATTAAAATATGAGCACCTTAGATCTAATCCAAGGGCCATGCTCGATTCAGGTTTAATCGGACGGTTGCGCTCCAATAAACCAATTAAAGGTTAAATAAAAGGATGTCAATATTCTATGAAAATTATAACCTAAGGTCAAAAGTGATTAAACTCGGTGTAACTTTGCCAATATGGATGAACGCACTTGATTCTAAGCCAATTCAACGGTTGTGCAATCTCCAAAAAGTCAAAACATTTAACGAGTCAACATAGGTCAAAGTTACTAATTAAACAATGAGCAACTCTGATAGATTGGACGATAACGCTCAAGTGAACTCAAGATCACCGGTTGCACTCATTTTAATTAAATCACATGTTAAAATTTTATGATAATAAAACACTAAGGGTACGTGCCCCCATTTGAAATAATCATCAAGCAAGTTGGGCAGATCAAACGGTAGCGCTCGATCTAGATCTGATCCAACGGTAGCGCTCCCATAAAAGATGCATTAAAAAGGTAAAAACTCCATGTGATTAATTAAGATTACTAAACAAGGTTAACAAGGGTTTAAACGTGTTGCTAATCACTCCCCTTTCTGGCTTAATCAAGGTTTAAACATTATATGCCTCAAGGTAACTAACCCCACAGGTTGACGAAAATCACGGTCTCATCGACATCAATCGAGATCTAACGGTCACGCTAAAATCTAAATCCAAAAAGGTGAATGGTAATGTATTGGGAAAAGTGAAGGTAAAGACAAAATTAACTATGCATTAGCAAGGGTATAATACGTTGCTAATCGCCCCCCTTTCGGCTTAAATCAGGATTAGTCAAATCTAATGATACGCCCCTTTTGACTAACGAATATGCAACTTTTAGAAGATCGAACGATAGCATTAGACTCCACTCGAAGATCAACGGTGGTGAAGGAATCAAGGTCAAACAAAGAAATTAAATACCATGAATATCTGACGGTAGCACTCATCTCCACTCAGATCCAATGGTGCGCATGATTAAAAGTGATCGAAGGTTAGTCTAAACAAGTTTCTTTTGTCAAAAGGTTAATTAATTTGATGCACGGGTGACTTTCCCCCTTTCCTTTGCTAAACTTTGTGTATATATGAAATAATCTGACGGTCACACTCCACCATGGTATGATCTAACAATGGACACATGGGGAGATGATCCTATTATAAGAACACCTATGTTCAAATATGTGTTATTAAGGTTTTAATTACTAGATTAATTGGGATAAGAGGCTTACATTATCTTTAAAGCACTATATTATCTTTGGGTCTAATCATCACTAACCAAGGGTTTTCAACCATTATAAACATGATTAACCCAATTAATTAGATATAGGTAGATTAACAAACATGCAGGTCCTTAGACATCGATGGTTGCGCTAATCCTCCTCAAGAGATCCAATGGTAGTGTTGGATGTGTCTCATCCTTTGTCGAGGAAATATTGTACGGCAGGAACAAGAGGGTAAGAGGAGCGGAGCTCCTCAAGAGGAGGGTGAAGCCCTCCTCGGGGTACCGGGGGGTCTAGGGGAGGCAGTAGCCCCCCGGCCATGCCAAAGGCATTTTCTAGCAACGATGACAAAAAAATTTGCCCCCTTTTTTGGAGCGATTTGCGGAGCGAAGCAATTTTTGGGATTCCCATGGTTGGTGGGTGGTTGGTGGGTGTGGGTGGTTTAGCCCACGGTGTTGTGCCCATTGTATTCTAATACCACATAGTGGTTTAGGGTTGTAAGAGTTTCCTTTATATTTTATTGTAATGTCCCATTTTTGGGCAAGAAAGAGAATAATAATATCAAGGAGGAGTGGCTCTTGTTTTGTTGGAGTAGCCCACATCGGGTGAACCAGGGTAAATCTCGTGTGTCATATGTGCATTGTGTGGTGTCATTTCTTCTAAGTTGTTTATTTTTGCTTTATTTCTGGAATAAGTTTTCTGTAGATCTCTTCATTTGGTATCAAAGCCAAGTTGTTAGCCATAGGGGGATGCCTTTATTGCTAGGGTTTCATTTCATCTGAAGAGTTTCTAGGGTTTCTAGGAGTTAGAGAAAACCTATTTCGGAGTGTGAGGTTTTTTGCAGAAGGAGCTTGAAGGAAAATGATGGGAAATCATTCAAGGATAGAGATCGAGAAATTTGATGGTAAAATTTTTGAGCTATGGAAGTTAAATATGGAAGATATGCTCGTGGACAGAGATCAGTGGGCTGCTATTTTGGAAAAAACAAAACCTACAGGTACATCCGATGAAGATTGGGAAAAGATGAATCGAAAAGCAAGGAGTCTGATTCGACTGTGTCTTGCAGATTCAGTCCTAATCAATGTTTCTGGAGAAGCTACAGCAAAGGATCTCTGGGAGAAGTTAGGGGCTCTGTATCAATCTAAGTCCCTGGTGAACAAATTATTCCTTCGAAAGAAACTGTACAATCTCAGGATGAGTGAAGGAGATTCAGTTGCAGATCATCTGAATTCATTCAATACAGTGGTAAGTCAACTTACATCTATTGATATTAAGTTAAGTGAGGAAGATAAATGTATTACTTTGCTATGCTCTTTACCAGATTCGTGGGATAACCTAGTGGTAGCAATTGGTAGTACAACTTCATCCACATTGAAGTTTGAGGATATTGTGGCATCTCTAATATCAGAGGATATGAGGAGAAAATCCATGGAGGGCACTTCAAAGGATGCCCTAACAGTGAGAGGGCGTGCCAAGGAAAAGGATAAAACAAGATCTGGTGATAGATCTAAGTCTAGAGGTAGATCCAAGTCTCGTGGAAAGTTTGAGAGAAAGTGTTGGAAGTGTGGCAAGCCTGGTCACATGAAGAAGGACTGCAGATCAAAGAATGTTGATTCTGGAAAGAGGTCTGATGAATCCACTTCCACAGAGACACATAAATCTACTGATGAAGGAGGGGATGTATATCTGGCATCCTGCTCCACACGATCAGATAAAAATGATTGGTTGATCGATATTGGTGCCTCTTTTCATATGACTCCTCATAGGGGGTGGTTCAATGAATATGAAAGATATGATGGAGGGGAGGTACTATTGGGAGATGATTCACCACTTAGAATCATTGGTCGTGGAAGGGTGAAAATTTTGTTGCAGGATGGTAGGGTTAAAACCCTCCCAGGTGTGATGCATATTTTGGGCCTTGCTAGAAATTTAATTTCTGTAAGCAAAATGGTTGATGCAGCAGTAAATGTCAGTTTTAGTAAGGATTCATGCAAAATGGTTCGTGGATCTATGGTGTTAGCAAGAGGAGTTCGGATTGGAACTTTGTATAAGTTATTGGGAAGCACTATGATAAATGAGTGCAATAGCTCAACTGTTCCTGAGGCTGAATCAGATAAAAGCTCTACACTCTGGCATCAAAGAATGGGACATATTGGAGAAAAGGGATTGCGTACCCTGCACACAAAAGGTATGGTTCATGGTATCCCTGATTGCTCAATGGTTTTTTATTTTTATGAACATTGTATTTATGGCAAACAGAATCGTGTGAGTTTCCCATCTGGTGCTGCTAGATCAAGAGGGGTATTAGATTTGATTCATAGTGATATATTTGGTCCTGTTCCTATACCATCCCTTGGAAAGTCATGATACTATGCTTCTTTTGTCGATGATTTTTCAAGATATGCATGGATTTATTTTCTTAAGAGTAAATATGAAGTGTTTGATAAGTTTAGAGAATTTAAAGCACTTGTTGAAAATCAATCCGAGAAAAATATTAAGGTGTTGAGGTCTGATAATGGAGGAGAGTATTGTTCAAATAAATTTGAGGATTTCTGTAAGCAATGTGGTATTGCAAGACAGAAGACTACTCCATATACACCCCAACAGAATGGAGTTGTTGAGAGATTGAACAGATCACTCATGGAAAAGGCTAGAAGTATGCTCAGTGGTGCAGGTTTGGCATAGGAATTCTGGGTTGAGGTAGTGAGTGCGGCATGCTACTTGTGAAATCGATCTCCTACATCAGCATTGTCGGATCAAACTCCATTTGAAGCATTGTTTGGTAAGAAACCCTCTCTCTCACATCTTAGAGTTTTTGGTTGTGATGCATACATGCATATTCCAAAGGAGAAAAGAAGTAAGCTTGATAATAAGGTTGTTAAATGTATCTTTATTGGTTATAAATATGGTGTTAAAGGATATAAACTTTGGAATCCAAAAACTAAAAGTACAGTCTACAGTAGAGATGTGGTGTTTAGGGAAATGAAAAGTGATCACAGGAAGGAAGTAACAGAAGAAGAACCTGAAAAGGTCCAATTTGATCTCATGGAAGAAGATCACACAGAAGAGGATCTGGAAGAGGAGCAGACAGATGAGGATCTGGATGAGGATGAACAAGAGGTTCATACACCTGTGGTAAGGAGATCAACATGGGAAAGAAGGCAACCTGAAAGGTACAGTCCATCTGCTTTTCCTACTTCTTTTGTATTATCTATTACTGATGAAGATCCTAGAACAGTTAGAGAAGTTATTAATTCTGAAGAGGCAAACTGTTGGGAAGAGGCCATGGATGAGGAAATGATGGCCCTGAAAAAGAACAGAACATGGGATTTAGTGAAATTACCTGGTGGAAGAAAAGCAATAGGTTGCAAATGGATTTTCAAGAAGAAGCAGAATGTTGAAGGTAAAGTGGAGAAATACAAAGCTCGCCTGGTTGCTAAAGGTTATTCTCAGGTAGAGGGAATTGATTATGGTGAAGTATTTTCTCCTGTTGCAAAGCTAACCTCAATTAGATTTCTGTTATCTGTGGTTGTTGCTTTTGATCTTGAAATAGAGCAAATGGATGTAAAAACTGCATTCCTTCATGGAGATTTGGAGGAAGAAATCTATATGAGGCAGCCTGAAGGTTTCATTGTTGCAGGAAAGGAGGATCTTGTATGTAAGTTAAAGAAATCTATGTACGGACTGAAATAGTCACCTAGAATGTGGTATCAAAAATTTGATACTTATGTCTTAGGAATTGATTTTGTTCGTAGCAATGTTGATCACTGTGTATATTCAAAGAAAATTGGTAATGTAATTGTCATTATAGTTTTGTATGTTGATGACATGTTACTAATTGGAAACAGTAAGAAAATGATCAGGGAAGTGAAGTCTCAGTTAGCATCTCAGTTTGACATGAAAGATCTTGGCCCTACAAATTTTATTTTGGGTATGAAAATAAACAGAGATCGTTCTAACAGAAAGTTGTGGCTGGATCAGAAAAAATATGTTGAGACAGTGTTGAAGAGATTCAATATGCAGGATTGCAAACCAGTGAAGGTACCTATTCCATTGGGTGAAATATTGTCTGTTGAACAATGTCCAAAAATAGAAGAAGAGGTAGAAGAAATGTCCCATGTTCCTTATGCAAATGTTGTAGGGAGTTTAATGTATGCCATGGTCTGTACTAGACCTGATATTGCCCATGCAGTGGGAGTTTTGAGTAGATATATGTCTAAACCTGGTAAAGAGCATTGGACTGCTGTAAAAAGGGTTTTCAGATATTTGCGTGGTACATCTGATTTTTCTATCTGTTATGAAAGTACAGGTAAAGAAGACAAATCCTTGGATATAGAAGGTTTTGTTGATGCAGATTGGGCTGGAGATCTGGACAACAGAAGATCTACTAGTGCATATGTATTCAATTTGTTTGGAGGAGCTGTTAGTTGGATGAGCAAAAGGTAAATTGTTGTTGCTCTTTCAACCACTGAAGCTGAGTACATGGCAGCCACCGATGCCAGTAAGGAAGTAGTATGGCTACAAAGACTATGTGCTGAAACTGGGTTCTTTCAAGGAGTTGTGAAGATAAATTGTGACAGTTAGAGTGCTATATTTCTAGCAAAGAACCCTGCTTACCATTCCAGAATGAAGCACATTGATACAAAGTTCCATTTCAGTAGGGACATGATTGAACAGAAGAAAGTGTTGCTAGAGAAAGTGGATACGAAGGAAAATGTTGTAGATGCTTTAACCAAGGCAGTTAGCACAGAAAAGTTTAGATTTTGTACAATTGAAATGGGTCTGGCAAAGTATTCAACAAGTGGGAGAATGTTGGATGTGTCTCATCCTTTGTCGAGGAAGTACTGTACGATAGGTACGAAAGGGTAAGAGGAGCGGAGCTCCTCAAGAGGAGGGTGAAGCCCTCCCCGAGGTACCAGGGGGGTCCGAGGGGGGCGGTAGCCCCCCCGGCCACGCCGAAGGCGTTTTTTGGCAATACCGAAAAAAATTCCCCTTTTTCTGGAGCGATTTTTGGGATTCCCATGGTTGGTGGGTGGTTGGTGGGTGTGGGTGGTTTAGCCCATGGTGTTGTGCCCATTGTATTCTAATACCACATAGTGGTTTAGGGTTGTAAGAGTTTCCTTTATATTTTATTGTAATGTCCCATTTTTGGGCAAGAAAGAGAATAATAATATCAAGGAGGAGTGGCTCTTGTTTTGCTGGAGTAGCCCATATCGGGTGAACCAGGGTAAATCTCGTGTGTCATATGTGCATTGTGTGGTGTCATTTCTTCTAAGTTGTTTATTTTTGCTTTATTTTTGGAATAAGTTTTTGTAGATCTCTTCAGGTAGCGAGTGAATCAAATATTTAAATGATGAATCGACTAATGAGAATCTGACAATAGTGTTTCATTGAGATTTGAGGAATCTAACGGTAGAGGTCAAGTCAAAATCAAATACGAGCGAAGGAAAATGACAAGAATATTCTAACAGATCCAACAGATGCGTTCATCTCCATTCAAATCCAATGGTAAACGCGTGGGGAAGTAATCAGAATTTAAAATACTTGTGGTTTAATCGAAAACTATTAAAGGTTTTTAATCATCGATCAATTTTAATAAATATGGATTATGAATGGGATTAATGCATTAATTAATAATAATATTGCGCTAAGAATTATAAGGCTTTGGGCCTAAGTGGTTTTAATCGGCTTATTGTTAGCCTAAGGTTTTTGGCCTAAATTTTAAGGTCAATTTAATTAAATATGCATTTACATATATATCATTGGACTAATGACCATGCAGGTTTCAGGATCTCAATGATAGTGTGCAAGATGAAATAGATTTAATGGTAAGCACTCATCAAGATGCTCGAATTTTAACTGGTAAAGTGTTTTCTCTTGGGCGCCTTAATTTTTTATTAACCATTGATCAATTTTGAGACAATCAAGATTAATGAGGGATTAATACATTATAAATTTTCCACCTTCAAACTAATCAACGTGTAGCTTGATAAATCTCGATGGGCGTGCACCATCCTGAACAGATCTAATGAGAAGCACCCATAGGGGTGATCAGTTTTTAATGTATAAGACTTATATGGTCTAAGACAAGTTAAATAAAAATTAAAGGATTTAAAATATTATTCAAAGACTAAATTACTTCTGATATGTTATCCACGAAGATAATAGAAACAACTTTTAAAAGGATAAATAAACTTTTTACATGAAGCCATTTTAAAGGTTTAATTTGTCTAAGGTTTGGACATGAATTATTGAATTAATGATTGTTTTTCATCGAGGGTCTAAGTTACAGAGGATTTAAATGAATTAACTGAGCCTAAAATCTGAATATTAATTTTCATATATATGTGCGGTATACTCTAACTAACCCTCATGTAGGATCACGTGATCTAACGGAAGCACTCACCTCAAAGACAAAATCTATGGATGTGCATGTTCAAAACTGCAAGGAAAATAAGAGCGTTTATTTTAAGCATGTTTTCTAAGGTCAAAATAACATTGAATACATTTATTTGTTTTATCCCCAACTAATCTTCTTGTAGGTTTAAAGGATCTAATGGAAGTGCTTCATCCAAAGTAAATCCGATGACACGCGCATCACAAGATGAACTATTTTTATCCTCATAAACACATAGTCAGTAATGACATTGATAGGGTATCGTAACATAGTACAATTGAAAGCTCAATAACAGACTACAAATTCAAATAGTAACTGAGGAAAGGAATGTTCAAATGATCAAACTAAATCCCATAGACTATCATTAGAGGAATTCCTAGAGGCTTCTACCATAGAATATATGATCATGAATAAGATAAAGGAGTTTTATTGTGAACCTAGTGATGATAAAAATATGGCAAGACAAACTACATTCTTGATTAATGAAAAGTAGATCAAAAAACTTCAGTAGATCAAAAAAATGAAGAAAACCAGAGTACATGGTCTACAATTGAAGATAAACACACCTTCGAGAGAAGAAATAAAGAGCACTAAAATAGGGTATAGTTCAAAAGTAGGAATTCAACCAGAGGATATAGAAGGTACAAAGGAAAAACATTCATTAGGAACTGAGATAACTGGATAATAAAAATAGTCAAATTAAAAAGTCCTGACAGAGTATACAATACAAGCAAAAGGAGAAGGTGGAAGCCAGTTGTACTAATTTTGAAAGGTAAATCAGATGATGACAAGTGTGGAGCCAAAAATGAACCAAAAATAACAGAATCAAGAACCAGCAGCTATAAAAGGAAGCAGATAGGTTCAGATTCTGCATAAAGCAATTAGAGAATAGCATTTTTGCTAAGAGGTATACTTGAGTGCCCTGTTAGTTGTGTTGTTGTATCCCCTTCCATGTCTATTTGTCTCTCTCATTTTTTATTCTTCCCTTTGTTGTGTAAGATTTTAATAGAAAAGTGCTCAAAAAGCTGAGATTATTTCCTGTCCTATTGAGCCTGAGATTCAAAGACTCTACTATTACCATATTGGAACAAGGAGAGTAGGAGAGACCTATTACATTATTTTAACAAGATCTTTTCATTGTATTGATATATTTCTTGGAGAAAAACATAATTAAAAGGCATTCTGCCCACTCTGAATGTAAAACTTTATGAAATCAATACAATTCTGAGTCTCATTTTTATTATATCTTTGTCTTGGTACTGTGTGTCACTATATAATGGGTTACATTATTTGAATGCATTATATATGTTTCTTTCGTTGGTTAACTTTTGGTTTTATTACGATATTCGAATAAAAATTTGAGCACCAATTTCCTTTTCCCCATTCTCTCTGTTCATAATTAAAATTGTTGTTAAAATCTCTATAACAGCCCAATGAATCTAGGCACTGATCTACATAAGGCATAATGAATGGTTATTTTATTGCTTGGTCATTTCAATACATATAGTATTATATTAATCTAGAGTATGTAATTGTAGTTTTATTCATAAAATTACCGTTGGGGTTTCCTTACCCGTTTTGTAGTTTTCTTTAGCAATATTTGTGTTTAACAGAACAATGAGGTAGGTTGACCAGAGCCTATAATAGCTCGTTGGTTTCAAACGAATTCTTGTAGCGTGATAATTAAAATCCTACAGATGCAAGAATTGGTTCCAAAATGCACTTTGTAGTTTCCCTCCCTACACAATAGTTATTTGGTAAGCAGATTTTAAAACCAGCTGCTTCCTTGGATGCAAGTGGTTAATTACCGTAATCATAAGTGATTATGGTTATTCATGTAAATTTTTCTTAGAGCATGTGCCAGATTGTGCAGAGGTGATAACCATAAGCATTTTACCAATCAGAGCCATGACACATAACAAAGTGCCAAGTGTAATTATTTGGGTGGCTAATATTATAATGGGTGTTGTGCCAGCACTTTTCCATAAACACACATGCGTATGAAAATAATATAGACATAAAACAAAAAATTTAATCATGTACCTGAATTTGTTTCGTGGGTGCACCATGTGGTGCATTATTATTGGTTGGTGGATGATGACTAGGGAAACCTCAATGGACAATGATGGCCATATTTTCCATATAGTAAATTTCTCTCCATGTGATTGGTTCTTGATAGCTACAATATGATTCATTCGAGATATCCTGCAAGGTTTCAAAACAAAGGTTAGAAAAAAACATATCTTCATGGGATGACAAGCATCCCCTCCTAGAAATTTGGTTGTTGGTAACTTTTAATTTTGTCTGTGACATATTTGACTTTGTGCGTGAGTGGGGTGTTGGCGTGGCTCAAGCCACTTCCCAATGTTGAAGTTTATTTTTACAATGTAGAAATGGCCATGAAAATGGAAAGCAGGTGCCTTTTCTGTGTGGAAATTAGGCTCATTATTTTCAAATTATGGCATGCAAGTGCCTTAGAAATAGAAAACAGACAACTTAGCAATTGGGCATTATGCTTAACATGGAAAGGAGGCACCTTAGAAATCGGTTGCTATGCTTAACATGGAAAGTAGGCGCCTTTTTCTGACAGTCAGGTGCTGCACTTTTAAAGTAAAATTTATACAAAATCAAACTTTTTTTTTACTATGTTCAAGATATTTGGTGTCGTTTTCCTAAAAAATGGAAATCGGGTGCCATCTCCTTGGAAAAACCAAGAATTAGGTGTCTATGTGCCAGATAACGAGATGTAGGCACCATTTACTTAACATACTAGGAGTTAGGTTTCTTGTATCGTATAAATAGGAATCAGGTGCCTCCTTCCCAAAATATGGGAATCAAGCATCTTCTTTTGTAAAATGGGAATCAGATGCCTTCTACCGTATAAACAAGAATCAGGTGCCACCTTATCGAAATATGTGAATCAGGTGCCTTCTTTTGTAAAATAGGAATCATGTGCCTTTCTCATCAAAAAATAGAAAATATGTGCTCCTCCTTTATTGCAATGTCTACTTGACATGCCCACTTATATATGCTTAAGGTTGATCAGGCCTTTAGTGCTCTGGTTGAAGAACAGGGACAAAATCAACATCCGCTATCTGAACCAATAGTTGAGTGTTTTATTAACCATAAAGACCAATCCAAACACTCTTGTGCAGATTCATGTATAGTATTCCCCTTCTAAGTGGGGACAAACTACTCCTACTACAAACAATTCTTCTAGAAAGTTGGGAAGGTGCAGGTTCATTGACCCTATGCTTGTTAGGCCTAGGTTTCACAGGCTACCTAACAGCTGCACTCAGGGCATCGTTCCTGCAAAACAAAAATACACCTAAAAAAACAAAAAAATTGAAAGAATAATTTTTTTGGGACTATGTGGACTACTTCCACATATTACTAACTCAATTTGAAATTAGAATCAACTAGGGTATCCTCCATGCCTAATTAGGACTGAATCATGTATGCTTCAAACACATGGTATGGATGTAGGCGGTGGCCATTAACTATTAATGTAATGTTGTTGTCTTCGATTATTCTGATCCTCACAACTCCATTGTTGATGACTTAATTCACTTCATATGGTCCCATACAACATTGCATGATCTTACCTTTCCTTTCCTAGAAATGGGAGTCATATAGTAATGCCCATTCTCCCACTTTGAGTTGCTTTGACTTGGTGTGGCGATCGTACCACTTGGCCCTTTGTTTCTAAATGATATTTGTTTTATGTAGAGCATCAAGGCAGTATTCATCCATCTGATTAAGCTATTGAATTTTTTCTTTCTATGCATCATCTATATTTATATTCAACTCTACTATAGCCCTAAGTGTTTTGACTTCAAACTCTATAGGCATCATAGCGTTCTCCCATAGACTAGCTGGAATGGTGTGAAATCAGTAGTAGTCTTCCAGGAGGTCTTGTAGGCCCACACTAATTCTGGTAATCTAGTGGTCTAGTCCTTCCTATGTTGTTACACTATCTTTGTCAGGATGTTTTCCAACTCTCATTTGGTTACCTCAACTTGCCCATTCACCTATGGATGGTAGGGAGTGGTTTTATTATGCCTTATTTTATATTTTTACATGAGTTCTTGAGTCTTATTTGAAGTAAATTGAGGTCCTTGATCATTTGTGATATCTCTTGGAACCCCAAACCTTGTAAAAATAAATTAATACAAGAAGTTCGCTACAGTATTCTCTTTTGAATCATGCAAATCCTGCACTTCAACCCACTTGATCACATAGTCAGTACAAACTAAGATAAACCTCTTACCTGTTGACTATGGATTAATGTATCCTACAAAGTCCATCCCCATTTATCAAATGGCTCAATGTGAACATGTGGTTGGAGTGGCATTTCATATCTGATAGTAGGTCTGCCCATCCTCTGATATTGATCATACTGGCTCACATGCTTGGCTACATATTTGAATAGTGTAGGATAGTAGTAACCAGCCTGCAACACTTTATATGCAGTCCTTTTCCCTAAAAAATGGCCACCATAAGGTTCATCATGGCAAGCCTTCAATATTTCTATTATCTCATTCTCATAAACACACCTTCTTATGATCTGATCAGGCCTTGTTTTAAACAAGTACCCATCAATCCATGAGAAATCTGCATTTTTCTCAATTAAATTTTACTTTTCACAAGGTAAAAGTGTAGGGGATACTTTACCAATGGTTAAATAATTAGTTATATATGTGTACTGTTGGAGCCAAATTTCATTCAACTTTGAAACCACCAAAATTAAATTTTTGGTTTCAATCAAACTGCTAATACTACTAGTCATTGCTTAAGTTATCATGAGTAACTCAATTTTTCATTGGTTTGTTTGATAAATTCTAACCTTAGCCTTTTTGATAATGTGGGCTTAATTATATAAATTAAAGAACCGCAAATGGTTAGGGAAGAAAATTTCAAATTAAAAACCTAAATTCAAAGTCTGACCTTCATAAATCTTTCCTTGGGCTTAAAACCGACAAATAAAAATATTTTAATCTAAAGACGGTTAAGTCATTCACCATAGTCTCATGATCCGAAATACCTAAGGTTAAAGCAAGTGTTAATTAATTAAATACTAAGGGTATGCACCCCATTAAGCTAACAATCGAGCACCTTATATTTAATCCGACGGTAGTGCATCGTCTTAGAAAATCTAACGGATGCGTACTCACGATAAAATCTGAACAACAAGTCAAAAGGGTCAATAAAGTTAACCTAGGGTTTAAAAATTGAGTATCTCTCATTAAATCTTATGATAGTGCAGCGTCAAAAATAAATCTAACGAGTGCGCTATCACAATAAACCCAAATATTAAGTCATATATCAATAACAAACATGATTAAAGTCCTTGCACCTTTAACAATATCAATAGACGCACTGACCCCAAGATCAAATCAATGGTCGCGCGTTGTTCGAAGAGTCAAAAATTTAAATGCAAGACTTGATGGTCAAAGGTTCCTATTAAATAGTGAGTAAGTCCAACAGATCAAATGATTGTGCCAAACAAAGTACAGATCGATGATTCAGATTGCTTTGATTAAATCAAACTTTAAAAGTCAATATTAAAAACAATGCGCCTCATTTGATTAATCGTCGGGCTAGTTACCAAGATTGAACGACCGCACTCGATCAATTTTTAATCTAACGGTGGCGCACTAATTGAAGATGCATTAAAAAGTGTTAAGGTTTGAAAAATTAATTAATGTTAATCATGTAATTAAAAAGGGTTTAATACATCGACTAATTTTCCCCCTTTCGCCTTAATCATGATTAATAGTATACATGCTTGATTAAACTAACTTGCAGGTTGACTAGATCCAACGGCTGCGCTTGTCTCCACTCGAAATTCGACAGTCGCATCAAAATTGTGAATGGTAAGGTGAAGACTAAGGTAAATACAAATATTAATTATGTTTAGCAAGGGTTTAATACATTGAGTAATCCCCCCCTTCGCCTTAATCATGATTAATAGAAAATCAAAAGTTTTTACATTGATTATATGGTGGGCATCTTATTGGCAATCTAACGATAATGCCCAAATTGATTCGAAAATCGATGGTCACGAAGGCTTGTAGTGGTGGCAAAGGATAGAAATCTAAATGAAGATGTTTTAATAGTACACAAATTGGATGGCGGTGCTCATTTCTCCCCCAAGATCCAACGGTGCACATATGGAAAGACAACCGAAGGTTAATCTAAGCATTATTATTTCAAAATGTTGATTAATTAAACCAAGGTACGTATAAATGTTTCACATTTATTAAAAACCATGTGCATATATACAATCCAACGGTCACGCCTCACCACAGTATGATCTAACGGTGATCACAAAAGAAAAATGCACGTATCATATGATTGCCATCAATTAAATAACGAGTTGTTAAGGTTTGAAAATATAAGGATTAAACATTGGATAACCATGGTTAATTGAAGACCATAAAAACATGTTATGTCAAGTGTTTATATGTAGCTAGGTACATTAACCATCATGTAGGTCTCGGGATATCAACGATCACGCCAGCATCCTACCCAGATCGGACGATAGCGCATCAATCAACATTCCAAGAGCAAAACCAGTCACTTGTATCTGACGGTTGCAATTAATCACGATTGACTTAAGAAAAAAGGGGCATCATAGGAAATATTAAAACCAATGCTCACACAGAGAATAGGATATCAAGAAATCTTGAAGGAGATATAATCGATTCCAAAGATGTAGTTATCACTCGGATCCGAGGTGGCACGAGGTTCAAAAAGGACACTACCCCCATGGCACATACCGTTCCACGTCAGATTAAAAGATCCCCATTGACAAATGAATAGAAAGTATGAATAATTAAATAAGAGATATGCTTCAATTTCCCAGCCCCCTATAGTAACCAAAGTTCAATATCATGTATATTATTTGAATGTAATGAAAAAGGATATGTACAAAAGAATAAAAGCTCAGGCCAAAGGTTTTACTGAAATGTTCAGGAAAATAAGGGTGATTCAAATAACTACTCAAGAAATCATGACCTTGATGCAGGAAAGAGAAAAATATTTTAAATCCATTCACCCAACCCTGGACTACATAGGGGATCATTTTGAAGAACTGCAAGGACAAGAAATAACGACACCTGAGGGCAATAAGATTCAAATCAATTTTGAATTTTTCAAAGCAACCCTATTTGGATCAAACCAAGATAAATGGACAAATTCTGTGACTAAGATGAATGACCTAATAAAGGATGCTATAGATAAACTAACAGATATTGGCCTATCCTTAGATCAATGCCTGGAAGCATCAGACATAGAAGGAATATTCAAAGAAACCCTTGAGAGATTTGAATGTGAACAAGGTGATGAGGAGGGGATGATTAAACAAACTACACTCATGGTGAATGCTACAGAAGTCTTACTACTTCAGTATGATAGAAACATGCCTATTATTGTTATATAGAAAAACAAAATTTTGCAAGAAATGAATATGCTCAGGATTGCAACCACTTTTGACACAAAAATATGGAGGTTGATTGATGAGCATATTAAAGGGTTGCAAAGGAGTTTAAAGGGGAAAAAGGTCAATACCTGCAAACAGCAAAAAGTATATTCTGCACCACATATAGCTGCAATAATAGGAGACATCTCTGGGGTAGTTAAAGGGTCAAAGGATCAAGGAAAGGCAACTCAAAAGAGGCCAGTTCGAAAAGCAGTAGCTAAATGCACCAAGAAGTAGCAGAATCAGATGAAAGTTCTCCTCATACTTAAATCACCAGTTTAGTAGGAATTTGTTTGAACAAGTCAAAGAAGGGAGCACAGTCAAAACCTCAAAGCCAGCTGGATAGCACCAATTTTGGAAATTCAATCAGATGCTGACAAGTGTACAGTCAGGAATGAACCAAGAATAACAGAATCAAGAACCAGAAGCTATAAAAGGAAGTAGGCAGGTCTGGATTCTGCATCAAGCAATTAGAGAATAGCATTTTTGCTAAGAGGTATACTTGAGTGCCCTGTTAGTTGTGTTGTTGTATTTCTTTGTGTCTATTTTCTTTTATTCATTCTTTCTTCCTCCCCTTGTTGTGCAGGATTGTATGATAGGAAAGCCTTCAAGAAGCTGAGAATATTTCTAGTCTTATTGAGCCTAGGATTCAGAGATTCTTCTGTTACCATATTGGAATAAGGAGATTAGGAGAGACCTGTTACATCATTTGAACAGAGTCTTCTCCATTGTATTGTTGTATTTTTTTGAGAAAAATAGAGTTAAAAGGCATTCTGCCCACTCTACATGTAAATTTTTCCATGAATCAATACAATTCTGAATCTTATTCCTGTCATTTCTTTGTCTCAGTATTGTGTGTATCTCTATAATGGGTTACATTATTTGAATGCATTATACATGTTTCTTTCGTTAGTTAACTTTTGGTTTTGTTACGATATTCGAATGAAATCAAGAACGCTAATTTCCTTTTCCCCTTCTCTTTGTTCATAATTAAAATTGTTGTTAAATTGCTATAATAGCCCAATGAATCTAGGCACCGATCTACATAAGGCATAACAGTTGGTTATTTTCATGCTTGGTCATTTTAATAAGAATACTTATAGTTTAATATAAATCTGGAGCGTGCAAATTAGAAGTTTAATTAAAGAATTGCCATTGGGGTTTCCTTACCCATTCTATCGTCTTCTTTAGCAATATTCGGGTTTAGCAGAACATGAGGCAGGTCGACCAAAGCCTGTAATAGCTCGTTGGTTTCAAACGGATTCTTGTAGCATGATAATTGATTTCCTACGGATGCAAGAATCGGTTCCAATAGTTTTTTGGCACCGTTTTCGGGGAGAACTTCTTAGAAAGATTTATATCTTAAAGTTTTCTTCAAATATTATTTTTAATTCAATGGACGACCAGTTAAAGTAAAGAACCAGTGTTTTAATTTTCACTTTGTTAGAAGTTCTTTATTTTTCCTATGTTCGTAGTTTATGTTTTGAAGTAAGTTTTTATGTTCTTGATTTTCTTGAAAATTCTCGTTTCTTGATTTTCTTGAAATTTCTCTTTCTTGATTTTCTTGATTTCTTGATTTTCCCCAAGAACCCACTCCTGTGAGGATGAGAGATAATATCAAGCATTCTTGATAAGAGTATACGTTGTTCTTTCTACACCCCAGTGTTGGCGACTCTGCTGGACGAACCCAGAAGAAAAATATAAAAAAGGAGAGAGCAGAACGTGCTGGTGAACACCAGGAGAAGCGGTAAGGAGCTATTTCTAAAACTCGAGAATCCAGAGGTATTTATACATACCCAAAAATCATCACTTTTTAAGAATTCTACATACTATAGTAGATCTAATTCTAGCGGTAAAAAGTACGTAAAGAAAAATCAGAATATTATTATTACTGATATTACTGCTGATGAACGTTTAAATCTTGTTATAGAAGATATATAAAATTGTTCTCATCATACAATAAATAGTAATACTACAGTAGATAATCATCTGATTACATTTAGGCTACTCAAAATCATACTAACTGTTTCTGCAGACTTTAGAAAAAGATGCTAGAGAATGGTTTAATTCCCTTCCTAACAATGATATCCCAGACTTCACCAAAATGGAAGAGGTGTTCCTAAAGAAGTATGGTGAAAGGAAAAATGAACAATCATTGTTAACTGAGCTAGCCACTATGAAGAAGAAAGAAAATGAGGTTGTTAGTGATTTTAACAGAAGATTTTCAAAAACAAGAAACAAAATTCCTACCAACCTCAGGCCTAGTGATATTCAGTCTATTTTTTTTTATAAGAATGCTTTTCAAGGAGAGTTTAACTATGAATTAAGGCAAGAACAAGCCACTACCATTGATGGTTGTATGGAAAAAGCAATGGATATAGAAAGAAATATGCTTGACAGTGGTAAGATGAAGCCTTATTCTTTAGAAGTTAACATGCCTGAGAGAAAACCTAAGAGAGTGGCTTTTGATATACAAAGAAGAACTGAAATTGATCCTGTGGAGAAGTTGACTAGTCAAATGATAGAAATGTTCAACAACATGAGTAACAAGTTAGCAAGAATTGAAAGAAATGGAAATAGCGGTGAATCTTCATAGACAGAGCGACCACATGTTGACAATCGTCCCCCATTTAAGAAAAATTACAACAAGAATTGGGGAAACAACAATGGTTTTGAAGAAAGGAATAGGAATAGGGGTAATGGGAATAACAACTAGAAAAATAGAGATTTTGACAGGGATCAGAACAATGTCCCTAACCCAATGCCATCTGCCAATGTAGTTGAAGGTTTTCCTTATTTTTGCTCTACTTGTGATGCACCCCATAACCCTGATGCATGTGGAATACACCTGAGTGATCAACGTAATGTAGATATGCATGCAAAATCAGAAGAGGATATAAGAATCAATGCATGTTGGTCCATTGAAGATGAATCCAGAGAAAGGTTGTTTGAAGAAGACATGGATAAATATGCTTCAAATCATCATCCTCGGATCTTAGTGACTGAAGGAACTAAAATCTTGCAGAAGTCACATGAGTCAAGATATGATAAGATGAAGCAAGGGAAATTGATTCCCACTGCTCAAGAGGTTGAAGAATTAGAGGCAACCCATGTTTTAAATTTGAGGAATAGAACAGTCCCTAAAAGAACAGAGAAATTATCTACAAATGAAACAAGAAGACAAACTTTCACCAATAAAAATATCAATAAAGAGAAAACTGATAGGAACCCTAACAAAATTACTCCTGAGGTAATAGAATCAACAGAAGAAGTTCCCAAAGAAGAAAGTAATAAACCATTGGATATAAAGAAGATAGAATTTGATGTTGGGTCAGAACTCAGTAAGCAAAAAGTTAATATCACATTTGGTGAACTTATGAAAGTTCAAACATACAGAGAACAAGTATGCAGAGCTTTTGGATTAGTAGAGCAGAAAGAAGACCCTACTTGTCATGTTGCTAGACAAAATCAACATGATACAAGATCACCATCTTCTGTCGGATCCTTCTACGTGTCATTAAGATATAATTCAGATGAAGGGGAAAGATATGTGATTCATAATTGCATGCTTGACAGTGGAGCTTCACATAATATCATGCCTAAGTTAATAGCTGACCAAATGGGATTAATCTGTACTAGAGATTCTGCTCCTATTTTTGTAATGGACAACAGACAAATTCCCTGTGTAGGGGTGATAACTGGATTATTAGTTTTCCTAGACCAACACCCCAAAAAGGGCATTGTCATGGATGTAGCAGTAGTTGATGTTGACCCATTCTTCTCACTATTACTCAGTAGGCATTGGGTAGAACAACTAGGGGGATCAATACAACTAGACTGGTCTTATGCTACCATCCCCATATCAGATAAGGAGAATATAATTTTGAGAAGGGAACCATTCAACAAACACTCCGTAGAGTTAATTCAAATAGATGAAACCATGATTAACTTAGTTAACTCTATGGAAGAAAAAGGGATGGGAGTCTATTCAATATGGCACAACCCATTCCTGATGGAAGTACCAGATGCAAAGAACATGGATCCAAAAGATATGAGAATAACTGATGCTGAATCAAATCGAGTATTAACCCAAGAAATGTGGACCATGTCATTTGATGGGGCTAAATCCCAATCTGGAGCAGGTGCAGGTGTAAATTTGACTGATATTAAAGGAAATTACCTTGGTATCCCTTACAGATTGCAATTTCCTTGCACAAACAATGTAGCTGAGTACGAAGCTTTACTATTAGGGCTAAGGAAAGCAAAAGAGTTAGGTATTAACTACTTAACTGTAACAGGAGATGCAGAACTTATTATACTACAAATAAAAGGTAAATATCAGACCAAGCATCCTAGACTTAAGCAATATAGAAATGCAGTACTGGAAGAAATTGATAAATTTTTGGCTTTCAATATTTCATATATTCCTAGAGAACAAAATCATGTTGCAGATCTCTTAGCTGTGAATGCCTCAGGTCTAGATCACCCAGAAATAACTACAGAATATATGGACAGATTTCCAACTATCTCAGTCTATAAACCTTTTGTGCCAGATAACATAGTCTATCTTCAGGTCTTTCAAGATGATATAGATATTAAGGATTTTATGACTTTGCAAAATCAGTATGCAGATGTCATCTGTGATGAAAAAGATGAAGAAAAGCTAAAATATCAAATAGGAGAACCAATAGAAGTAATCCAGTTGAAAACTAATAGAATACCCAAAGGATTGGTGTCTCTTGAAAGCCTATTTGATGATTTTGACAAAGCCTATAAACCTATACGCAGAGAAGTGATATCTGAGGATATTAATATTGGCTCAATGAAAGAACCCAGAATAGTGAAAGTAGACATGGCACTACCTGCTAAAGAAAAAGCTGGATATATCAATTTCCTAAAAAAGAACAAAGAACATTTTTCTTGGACCTATGAAGATCTCAAAACTTTCAAAACGGATGTGATGACACATATAATACCCTTGAAAGAAGAGGCCAAGCCTTTTAGACAAAAATAGAGAAAGTACAATCCAACTCTGCACCCAATAATGCAAAAAGAGGTTCAAAAATTGTTGGACTCCAAGATAATAAGAAAAGTCAGATTTTCCTCCTGGATATCCAACTTAGTACCAGTTAGGAAAAAGAATGGGGACATTAGACTATGCGTGGATTTTAGAAATTTAAACAAGAGCTCACTAAAAGATAATTACCCATTGCCTAACATGGAACAACTGCTGCAAGCAATAGTAGGTTCAACTAGATTGTCCCTGTTAGATGGATTTTTAGGGTACAATCAAATTTTGATAAATCCAGAAGATAGACACAAGGCAACATTCACCACACCCTGGGGCACATTTGAATATTTAAGAATACCTTTTGGATTGATGAATGCAGGTGCTACTTTCCAAAGAGCGATGGACTTTGCTTTCAAAGGACTAATGTTCAAAATTGTAGTAGTGTACTTAGATGATATCACAGTTTTTTCTAAAAATCCAGAAGATCATCTAGAACATTTGACTGCAGTTTTTTCCCGGTGCAAGGAATTTGGAATCTCTCTAAATCCAAAAAAATGCATATTTGGAACTACACAAGGAAAATTGCTAGGTCATATAGTTTCAGAAAAGGGAATAAGCATTGATCCAGAAAGGATAGAAGCCATTTCTAAAATTCCCCCACCCAAGAATCTAAAAGGGGTAAGGTCATTCTTTGGAAAAATAAATTTTATCAGAATATTTGTCCCAAATTTTGCAGAAATGACCAAACCCATAAATGATATGGTGAAGAAAACTGGAGAAATAAAATGGACATTAGAAAATATGGAAGCATTTAACAAAATCAAAGAAGCCATATCAACCACACCAACCCTAAGTTGCCCTGATTATACAAAGGATTTTAATATCTACTCCTATGCATCTGAACATTCTATTGCAGCAGTTCTTTCACAGAAAGATGAAGAAAATAATGAAAGGCCAATAGCCTTTATGAGCTCAGGTCTAAAAGGAGCACATATCAAATACACCTTACTAGAGAAACATGCTTATGCAGTCATCCAATATTTGGAACACTTTAAAGGTATATTTGGCTCAAACAAAGTTTACTGCTGTATTCCCTTTATAGCAATAAAAGATATCTTTTCTCAATCAGAGCCATTGGGAAGACCAGCAAGATGGATGGTAAAACTTTTGCAATATGATGTTGAATTCAAAATAGTTAAAACAATCAAAGGGCAGGGTTTAGCTAAACTATTGGCTAACAAAGAAGAAGCAGGATCTGAAAATATTCTTACCATAGATCAGACATATGATGACAGAAGAATAAAAAATGAAGAATGTAAATGGTATGAAGAAATATTGTCTTATCTACAAACTTTGTCTTTCCCCAAAGATATGTCAATAAATAGAATGAGGTCAGTCAAACTTCAAGCTCAAAAGTATTATATACAAAATGGAGTATTATATTGGAAACATCCTGATGGAGTATTA
Organism: Wollemia nobilis; assembly: GCA_028583015.1. Taxonomy (NCBI): domain Eukaryota; kingdom Viridiplantae; phylum Streptophyta; class Pinopsida; order Araucariales; family Araucariaceae; genus Wollemia; species Wollemia nobilis. Next base: position 23,482,499 of record JAQPPZ010000521.1, read on the forward strand.
TTAGTCTGCTTATATGAAAGAGAAGTCCCAAAAATAATTAATGAATTTCATAATGGTTTCTGTGGAGGACATTTTGCTCCAAGAGCTACAACTAATAAAATCATGAGAGCAGGATATTATTGGCCATCCCTTTTTAAGGATGTATATAAATATGTTAGGAATTGTCATAACTGCCAAGTTTTTACAGGGAAAAAGCATCTACCAACCATGCCCCTCAAGCCAGTAATCATTGAAGCACCTTTTGCTCAATGGGGTATTGACCTGATTGGAGAGATCAAGCCTAATTCATCTGGCCAACATAAGTGGATCATAACTACAACATATTACTTCACAAAGTGGGTGGAAGTTGCACCTTTGAGAACATCTACATCTACTGCAGTCATCAGATTCATAGAGGAAAATATCTTGACCAGGTATGGAGTTCCTAAAAAGCTTGTAACTGATAATGCTCAATATTTTGTGTCATATGAAATGGTAGAATTTTGTGCTGAATATGGAATTGAATTATCTCATTCTGCTAATTATTATCCCCAAGGAAATGGTCTAGCTGAGTCATCAAATAAAAATGTAATAACAAGAATAAAAAGGTCATTAGGCAAAAACAAAAGGGGATGGGACAGTGAACTTAAATTTGCTTTATGGGCTGATAGGTTGTCTATTAAAAGAAATACAGGAAGAACCCCCTATGAGATGGTTTATGGAGAAAAAGCCCTACTACCCCCAAAAATGGAAAAAATGGCACTTTCCCTTTTATTGCAAGATCATGAAAACCCTGATCCCATTCAGAGAAGGCTTGACCAAATTGTCTTGTTAGAAGAACAAAGAAGAGAGACCCTCAATAGAATGATGGAACAAACCCATAAAACTATAAAATTGTTTAATAAGAAAGCCAAGGGTACTCCTTTTTCTCAAGGAGATATAGTCATCTATTGGGATCCTAAAAATGATAAGCATGGTGAAAAGGGTAAGTTTGAACCTAAATGGATTGGCCCATACCAAATTGCCCATGTTATCAGTCAGAATACTTACAAGCTACAGACTTTGCAGGGAGAAATAATGGCTATCCCTATTAATGGCCAACACCTCAAAATGTACAATCCCTGTTGAAGGTGTACTTACAAAAAAAGCATTACAAAAAAAATAGAAAAACAAAAATCCAAAAACAGAGTGGTGTATTTTGTTTATTAGTTAAGCTTCCCTTTTGTTCTTGAATAATTTTGAGTTTACTGTACACATGATATCTTAGTTTGATGAGTATATCTAACTGTTGATTCCACCAAAAATAATAAAAAGAAAAAAGGGGATTTATTTTAGATGTTGATGAGCTTTACAATTCTGTCAAAAATGAGTGTTTATGCAATAGTTGTTTGATATGAGATAAAACAGATAGAAAACAAAGTTGATTGAAACATCATGTCAAGCCTCACATTACAAATGATACTTAAAGTGACTTCAAAGGTCCAAAGAACCGAGTTATCTTTGAGAGGGTAGTTGAGCCAAAAATTATTACACTCATATTTTATAGCCAGAAACTAATCCTCAACTCAGGCATACTTATTGCACAATTTGCTTATATATCCAAACACTTCTCTCACGAGAAAGAAAAATAAAAAATAAAGTAAAATTGAGTCACTACCTGAGATATCTTGGAAAACCTCTACCGGGGCTATAGACGCTTGACTGGCAGTAGGGTAAAACTAAGATGGGATTAGAAGCAACTCCACCGAGGCTATAGATGCCTGACTGGCAGTGGAGCCCTACAGAATGGTGAAAATTTTTAAAGAGTGAAATCACATATTAGGCTTGGCTATTTTGCTCAGATATGGTAAAGTTCTGAAAGATTTAGAAATCCAAAAAAGAATGCACAAACACACACATGGGCAAAAATATGATGAGACAAATGGTTGTGACAAAATCTGTGTAATCATATCTTATGACTTAGCTAAAACAAGCATTACAATATTTCAAAATAAAACTCATTGATTTCTAAAATTTTCTAACCTTTGTTTCCAAATTGAATGAAAAGGGATCTACAGTTTTTCATACTCTACTTGCTTTGATATCATGTTATTCATACAATTTTTTTAGTATATAAAAAAAAATGATGAAGAAAAGAAAGAAAAAGAGGAAGGAAGTTTTTTCTGTTATGCATTTCAAGTTTTGCTTAGCAATCAAAATTTTGTTGTTTTTTGTTAAATTTTTGCAAAATAAAACCAGGAGATTCTGTGGTTCTCAAGTGCTTCATGTTTTCAACACATTGTCCCAGTCAGAGCCTATGTTGGAGCCAAATTTGACTCAACTTTGAAACCCCCAAATTTAAATTTTTGGTTTCAATCAAACTGCTAATACTGTTGGTCATTGCTTAAGTTGTTGTGAGTAATTCGATTTTTCATTGGTTGGTTTGATAAAGTCTAACCTTAGCCTTTTTAATAATGTGGGCTTCATTGTATAAATCAAAGTACCTCAAATGGTTAGGGAAGAAAATTTCAAATTAAAAACCTAAAGCCAAAGTCCGACCTTCAATTAAAACTTTCCTTGGGCCTAAAAACCGACAAATAAAAATCTTTTAATCTAAAGTCGGTTAAGTCATTCACCATAGTCTCATGATCCGAAAGACCTAAGGTTAAAGCAAGTATTAATTAATTAAAACCTAAGGGTATGCACCCCATTAAGCTAACAATCGAGCACCTTAGATTTAATCGAACGGTAGCGCATCGCCTGAGAAAATCCGACGGATGTGCACTCACGATAAAATCTGAACGATAAGTCAAAAGGGTCAATAAAGTTAACCTAGGGTTTAAAAATCGAGCATCTCTCATTAAATCTGATGATAGCACTGCATCAAAAATAAATCTAACGAGTGCGCTATCACAATAAACCCAAAGGTTAAGTCATAGACCAATAACAAACATGATTAAAGTCCTTGCACCTTTAACAAGATCAACGGACGCACTGACCCCAAGATCAAATCGATGACCTTGTCGAAGAGTCAAAAATTTAAATGCAAGACTTGATGGTCAAAGGTTCCAATTAAACAGTGAGTAAGTCCGACAGATCGGACGATCACACCAAACAAAGTATAGATCGACGATTGTGATTGCTTCGATTAAAGTGAACTTTAAAATTCAATATTAAAAAGGATGCACCCCATTTGATTAATCGTCGGGCTAGTTACCAAGATCGAACGGCCACGTTCGATCGATTTTTAATCTAACGATGGCGCACTAATTGAAGATGCATTAAAGAGTGTTAAGGTTCAAAAAAATTAATTAATGTTAATCATGTAATTAAAAAGGGTTTAATACATCGGCTAATTTTCCCCCTTTCACCTTAATCATGATTAATATTATACGTGCTTGATTAAACTAACTTGCAGGTTGACTAGATCCAATGGTTGCGCTTGTCTCCACTCAAATCGATGGTCGCACCAAAATCGTGAATGGTAAAAGAAAGGCAAAGGTAAAAAAAATTATTAATTATGTTTAGTAAGGGTTTAATACGTTGACTAATCCCCCCTTTCACCTTAATCATGATTAATAGAAAACCAAAAGTTTTTACATTGATTATATGGTGGGCATCTTATTGGCAATCTAACGATAGCGCCCAAATTAATCCAAAAATCGATGGTCACGAAGGCTTGTAGTGGTAGCAAAGGATAGAAAGCTAAATGAAGATGTTTTAATAGTACACAAATCGGATGGCGATGCTCATTTTTCCCCCAGATCCAATGGTGCACATACGAGAAGATAACCGAAGGTTAATCTAAGCATTATTATTTCAAAAGGTTGATTAATTAAACCAAGGTACGTATAAATGTTTCCCATTTATTAAAAACCATGTGCATATATACAATCCAATGGTCGCGCCTCACCATAATAAGATCTAATGGTGATCACAAAAGAAAAATGCATGTATCATATGTTACCATCAATTAAATAACGAGTTGTTAAGGTTTGAAAATATAAGGATTAAACATTGGATAATCATGATTAATTGAAGACCATAAAACATGTTATGTCAAGTGTTTATATGTAGCTAGGTACATTAACCATCATGCAGGTCTTGGGATATCAATGATCATGCCAGCATCCTACCCAGATCGGACGACAATGCATCAATCGATATTCCAAGAGCAAAACCAATCACTTGTATCTGACGGTTGTGATTAATCATGGTTGACTTAAGGAAAAAGGGGCATCATAGGAAATATGAAAACCAACGCTCACACCAAGAATCGAATATCACAAAAATCCCGAAGGAGACATAATCGATCCCAAAGATCTAGTTATCACTCGGATCCGAGGTGGCACGAGGTTCAAAAAGGACACTACCCCCATGGCACATACCATTCCACGTCAGATTAAAATATCCCCATTGATGAATGAATAGAAAGCATGAATGATTGTAGGCACATGGATCAAAGGGGCCCAGGCACGTAAGTTAATAGATATCGACCCATCATAAAACATAAAATTCTAAAAATGGTTGAGTTGGCATGATTCCATTGGCCAATTTTGAACAATGGTTGGTGGCATCAAGTCGATAACGAAACGTGCAAATTTATCAAGTTCACTCCACCACCCTGTATATGAACTTACGAAACCAGTCAAGGCCACTCCACTGGTATACCAAGAATTAGAATTGATACATCAGAAGCACAGAGGGAAGAGAGTATTCGTATTCTGAGAACTCAAAGAAGAACTTGACCAACAATCACGAGAGCAATGGCATCATGGGGAGATGTGTTCGTACCTACAGATACATGAGAAGCCATGAAGTTTATCATAGATAAATCACCCTATTCTATGATTTTTGGACCGCCTGTTCCTAGTACCACTATGTATGATTTTGCCCAGAAATGTGGGGCAGATAAAAAACCCAACTCAACTCAACTGTACGAGATCGAAAATGCCTGCATTAAGAGTTTCACCCGAGTGATGGAAGGCGATAACAGAACCCCATGGATAATGGTAGATTTGTTCCATAAAGCTCGGAGGTGGCAGTACAAGGGTTTCCCCAGAGAAAATAGATGGAACAGTAACCTTGGGAAGCTGATATGCCCAAAAGTGCATTTCTCCTCAGATTTGATGGCTTGGCTAGCAGTGGCATATGATGAAAGAATGAGGACCTTTCGAGACCACAAGAATCGAAAGGTGTTCAGTGCCAAAGTCGAAGATATCTAGGAAGTGTTCAATCTGATGAAGTATACCACATTTCTGGTGGACCAGGTAATCGAACACCAATCTCGTATGTTCACTGATATGGAAATTTTTAAAAAATTGTTTGATACACATGCGACAATAGAGAAAAATTTCCCAATTAATAAAAACACTTTTAAACCCTGGGTACAAGACTTCTGTGACATGATAAACATAGTATTGGGAGTACAGGATATGAGTAGAATAATGAAAAGGGTTTTGTATTTAGCTGCACAATGTAATAGAGGACATAACACCCCAATCTACGCCTGGGAACTGGAATTGAGCTCACAAATACATAGAGAAATGGTAGAACTAAAGAGAGCAATTTTTGAATAGAGGCAGGAGATGCCTCACTTTTCACAATATTCTTTTCTCACTCACTTAATAGCGGGCCAATTGGGGGAAGAAGCCCGTAAGAGATTAAAAGCCATAGATAGCCCCTATGTACAGAATAGCTTCTGGAGACTTCATGAAGGATGAACTCACATGGGCTGGTTTTGTGATCGCTTCCTGGTAGAAATCCATTGGGCCTTAACTGGGCTAATTCCAAAAATATTAGGGCCAGGGGTAAGAGCATTCATTAAAGAAAAGGAGATAGGAGATTTCTTCTTCATAGAGGGTTTTACTTACATCAGATTATATGGAGCTAAAATCCCTCCTAAGGTGTTACCCCAATACTGCCCATTGTCCATAGCAGCCCTAGAATTATGCAGACAAGTGGCAGAAGAGGCTAAAATGAGACCGGTTAAGAAGCATGGAAAAGTCCCCTGGCTTGATGTTCCCTGCCATTTTGGGGATTATGTATTTGTTGGATATCCTTCCCTACTCAAGGGAATGTTTGAATTGGACAATATGGGATTCGATGAAGTGTCATGGAGGTTTTATGACCCAAAAGGAACTTACAACAAGATGATGGAGAAGAGAGAGTATGCTCGAATAAAGCACCAAGGAGATGCATTTGAAGAAAGTTTATTAGAGGCTAATGGAGCAAAGGATTAGATTTGCAAAAAGTATGGGATGAATTCCCTCCCAAAAAAGAGAGGTAGCACACAGGTTTGTGAAGCCTATGACTACCCAACAGAACTAAGAAGGCTTCAAGAAATTTTAGTGGATACTACAACACCTATTATGCCAAGGACAGACCCAACAATTAAAGAAGACCCTTTGCTGGAATTGATAGAGGAGCAGGACATAGACTTAATGGAGGTCACTATTAGAACTGTTGATGTAGTAGAACAACAGGTTAAACTCCCAGTGAATGACCAACTCAAAATAGAAGCAACACCAAAAGAAGTTCCTCAATAGACCTATACAGACAAAGGCAAAGAAATAGTAACTTCATCTTCTCAGAAAGCATCACCTATAGAGCAAGTTGTAGTTCCCATATCTGATAATGTGCTAGCTATAACCAGTGTGAAGAAATTGGCACCCATGGCCATCCCTACCTCTATAACCATAAAGGGATAGGAGATCAAAATCCCATCAGTGATACAAATGAATCCCAGAAAAACTGGTGGACTGGGTGGCCTTTTTCAAAGTTACTTAGTGAAGAGTCAAACAAAAATAACTCCAGTAGAAGCAAAGAAGCCCATATTGTCTTTACCAGTTGCCAAGGTTGTTTTGGAAAGAACAGATGAGCAGGCTGCCTTCACTGTTACAGATGAACAAGAGTTGCAGTTAGTAGCAGGGATGGGAAATACAGAAGAACAATCTTCAGAAAAAGTAGAGTTGAGGACAACTGTGTCAGATATTGCTGAGATTAATCTCCCTCCTCTGCAAGACCCACTAGTTCTCAGTACCAATGAGGAAATAGGAGGATCATCAGTACTGGGTAAAGACGTTGATATAGCAAAACTTGTCAAAATAGTGAATGCTCAAGCCATTGATCAATTTGTTGAAAATATTGAAACACTCAAAAAACAATTGGACCAAGAAGAAAAGGAAAAAGCAGAATTAAAAGTTGTGATAAGTAAGCAACAAGAAGAATTAAATAAGAAAGATGCTTCAATTGCCCAGCCCCCTGTAGTAACCAAGGTTCAAGATCATGTATATTATTTGAATGTAATGAAAAAGGACATGTACAAAAGAATAAAAGCTCAGGCCAAAGGTTTTACTGAAATGTTCAGGCAAATAAGGGTGATTCAAATAACTGCTCAAGAAATCATGACCTTGATGCAGGAAAGAGAAAAATATTTTAAATTCATTCACCCAACCCTGGACTACATAGGGGATCATTTTGAAGAACTGCAAGGACAAGAAATAACGACACCTAAAGGCAATAAGATTCAAATCAATTTTGAATTTTTCAAAGCAGCCCTGTTTGGATCAAACCAAGAGAAATGGACAAATTCTATGACTGAGATGAATGACCTAATAAAGGATGCTACAGATAAACTGACAGATATTGGCCTATCCTTAGATCAATGCCTGGAAGCATCAGACATAGAAGGAATATTCAAAGAAACCCTTGAGAGATTTGACTGTGAACAAGGTGATGAGGAGGAGATGATTAAACAAACTACACTCATGGTGAATGCTACAGAAGCCTTACTACTTCAGTATGACAGAAACATGCCTGTTATTGTTATACAAAAAAATAGAATTTTGCAAGAAATGAATATGCTCAGGATTGCAACCACTTTTGACACAGAAATATGGAGGTTGATTGATGAGCATATTAAAGGGTTGCAAAGGAGTTTAAAGGGGAAAAAGGTCAATACCTACAAACAGAAAAAAGTAGATTCTGCACCACAGACAGCTGCAATAATAGGAGACATCTCTGGGGCAGTTAAAGGGTCAAAGGATCAAGGAAAGGCAACTCAAAAGAGGCCAGTTCGGAAAGCAGCAGCTAAACACACCAAGAAGTAGCAGAATCAGATGAAAGTTCTCCTCATACTTAAATCACCAGTTTAGTGGGAATTTGTTTGAACAAGTCAAAGAAGGGAGCACAGTCAAAACCTCAAAGCCAGCTGGATAGCACCAATTTTGGAAATTCAATCAGATGATGCCAAGTGTACAACCAAAATTCAACCAAAAATAACAGAATCAAGAACCAAAGCTATAAAAGGAAGCAAGCAGGTCTAGATTCTGCATCAAGCAATTAGAGAATAGCATTTTTGCTAAGAGGTATACTTGAGTGCCCTGTTAGTTGTGTTGTTGTATTTCTTTGTGTCTATTTTATTTTATTCATTCTTTCTTCCTCCCCTTGCTGTGCAGGATTGTATGATAGGAAAGCGTTCAAGAAGCTGAGAATATTTCCAGTCTTATTGAGCCTAGGATTCAGAGATTCTTCTGTTACCAGATTGGAATAAGGAGAGTAGGAGAGACCTGTTACATCATTTGAACAGAGTCTTCTCCATTGTATTGTTGTATTCTTTTGAGAAAAATAGAGTTAAAAGGCATTCTGCCCACTCTGCATGTAATTTTTTCCATGAATCAATACAATTCTGAATCTTATTCCTGTCATTTCTTTGTCTCAGTATTGTGTGTATCTGTATAATGGGTTACATTATTTGAATGCATTATACATGTTTCTTTCGTTAGTTAACTTTTGGTTTTGTTACGATATTCGAATGAAATCAAGAACGCTAATTTCCTTTTCCCCTTCTCTCTGTTCATAATTAAAATTGTTGTTAAATTGCTATAACAACCCAATGAATCTAGGCACCGGTCTACATAAGGCATAACAATTGGTTATTTTCATGCTTGGTCATTTTAATAAGAATACTTATAGTTTAATATAAATCTGGAGCGTGCAAATTAGAAGTTTAATTAAAGAATTGTCGTTGGGGTTTCCTTACCCATTCTGCCATCTTCTTTAGCAATATTCGGGTTTAGCAGAACATGAGGCAGGTCGACCAGAGCCTGTAATAGCTCGTTGGTTTCAAATGGATTCTTGTAGCATGACAATTGATTTCCTACGGATGCAAGAATCGGTTCCAACATGTACCATGGTATCTATTCATTCAGAGCAAACAAAAGCTCATTTGGAAATTTTTCATCTATAGTTGTGTCATCTGGAGGTGTCAACTTGGACAAGAAATCATCTACCACATTGTCTTTACCTGGCTTGTCTACTATTTTCACATCAAATTCCTATAGCAGCAACAACCATCTAATAATTCTGCCACTAATCCTAGGTTTATTTGTCAGGTATCTGATGTTTATTTGTCAGGTATCTGATGGCTGAGTGATCAGTATGTACAAAAATTTGATATCCTATAATATAATGACAAAATTTATTAAGAGCATGTATAACTACAAGAAATTCCTTTTCTATGATAGTATAATTGAATGCAGCACCTGTGAGGTGTATACTGACATAATAGATGGCATATAAATCATCACCATCTTTCTATACTAGCATTAATCCTATTGCATTGCTAGATGCATCAGCATATATGTGAAAAGGTATGGTCCAATTTGGACCTCTCAATACTGGTGCAATAATAAATTTTTCCTTTAAAGTGTTAAATGCTTGATCATGTTCCTCTATCCAGACAGACTCTATGTCCTTTGATAAAAATGTGCTTAGGGGTTTAGCACTTTTGCTAAAGTCTGCTCTAAACCTCCTATAGTAACTAGTTGATCCCAAGAAACTAAGGAAATCCTTCTGTGTTTTGGTAGAAAGCAAGTTTTGGATAACTTCTATCTTCTTCCTATCTACTTTTATCCTATCTGCAGAAATGTGATGTCCAAACTATCCCTTGCTGCATCAGCATGTAACATTTTTCATTGCTGAGGGATAGGTTAGTTTCCTCACACCACTAAAGTGTTTTCTCCAAAAAATTTGTGGCTATTTCAAAATTTTCACCATATATAGTGAAATCATCCATGTATACCTCCATAATTTCTCCAATCATGTCAGAGAAGATGCTCAAAACTACCCTCTAAAATGTGGCAGGTGCATTGCACAAACCAAAGGTAAAACTTGATAAGCAAAGATCCCCCAAGGGTAAGTAAATGAGATTTTATCTTGATCTTCTTCCCCTATTTGGATTTGATTGTATCCACTAAATCCATCCAAGAAATAAAAATACTTATTACCTAATAAGGTATCGAGGACCTGATCTATGAAGGGTAAGGAGAAGTGGTCCTTCTTAGTTGCTTTGTTCAACAACCTATAATTAACATAAATTTACCACTTGTCATTTTTCTTGGGCACCACCACCAAAGGTGATACCCATTCACTGTCTGAAATGAGGTAAATGAACCCAACTATGAGGAGTTTCTGCAATTCAGTTTTGATAATTTCCTTCATTTTTGGATTCGTTCTTCTCTATGGTTATCTTACTGGTTTAACCTAGTCTTCTAGATATATCATATGAGTACATGTTTCAAGAGCTATTCCTCTCATGTCAGAATACTCCCAAGCAAAGGTATCTTTATGTTTTACCAGTGTTTCTTTTAGTTTGATTTGTTGTTCAACTGTCAACTTGTCATCTATGTTCAACACTCTACCAAGTGCAACCTCTATTTGCTGAATATGATGGTCTTTTCCTCCCACTAATGGTAACTCGGGAGGAGGATAGGAGGATTATACTTGAAAAAAAATTGATATTACCCTATCCTCGTCACTCTCATCTTACAATTCATCGAGTATCATGACAAATTGGATCATTGATAGACCACCAATATTTTGATTTCCATTTTTAGGTTCTCCCAACACTTTTGCAGATTGTGTAGGTGGATGGATGATCAATTTTTTATGTTCTATCCATGGTCATCTAGACATCTCTAAATCTTATTTAAGCATCAGCTATTGCCAGCCAAGGTCTACCTAAGATTAATCGATATCCACCCAACCCAGACTTGGATTGTAACACTAAGAAATCTGTTCGATACTCCCATGCATCCACTGTAACTATTGTATCCTCCAGTATTCCTTATGGGAGCATTGTAGACTCATCTACCAACTGCAAAATAGTCTCGGTTGGCTTCAAGTTAGATAGTTTAAACTTTTGCATGGTTTATTTGGGCATGATATTAATGGTAGCCTCCAAATATACTAGTGTATTGGGTAAAACGTAGCCTTCTATTTGTACAATTAGGATAGGGCTTCCTAGATCTTATTATTTTTTGTTATAGGTGTTCCCTAACATGATATTAGCTAATTGACCCACCAAACTGACTGACTTTGTAGGTTTTCTTCCTGGTTTCTTCAGGTCCAATTCTTTTACGACCTTGCCATAGATAGGAATATCTCTAATGGCCTGATAGAGAGGGATTGTAACTGTTAGGTTCTTTAGACTAGAGAGAATATCAAATTTTGATTGTACTGGCTTTTTAGGTTCCTGCAATATTTGTGAAAAAGGTGGAACCTCTTCTCTATTATTTATTGGTGTTGATTCTTCTTCTACTTCTACTATAAGAGGTGATTCCTCTTTTCCTAATTCTATGTTTTCCTCCTCTTCTACAAGAGGAGTGACTTCTACACCTACTTTTTTCCCTGACCTTAATTCTATTGGACTACAATCTACTTTAATATTGTACATGGGGTACATCTCATTCTCCACTTAATAAGTTGGCTGATTTTTATTATTTGGATTGGCTGTAGATTATGCTGGTAGTTGATCAGGCCTGAAAGCAGGAGGAGCAGGCAAGGTTGCCTGTAGTGGAACTGGAGAAGCCTATTGTGGGTTTTGATTCCAAGAATTCTAGTTCCTCCATTGCTACCCAAGCTACTAGTATTGTATCTGTGGATAGGGATTATAAGGATTTGGTCCTTGGGGATAATGATTCCAAGGTTGTTATCCCCACCAACCCATATTGGGTGGCTGAGCTTGACCTTGGTTCTGAAAATTGTTGCCCCCAAAATATGGCATTCCTACTGGCATGTTGTTTCCCATAGGATACTGCTTCTAGTTTCTCCTATTACCCACGAAGTATGCTTCTGCTACCTTAGGTTCCTCTCTAGTTTTTTATAACTGTGGACACAAAATTATTTTGTGATCTTTTGAACATACAACACACACTCAGACTTTTTTTTCTAGACATTCATTTCTAGGGTTATTTCCCCTACATTTGGAACAAAAGTAGGTCAATGTTGTCTCATTCTCCTACTTATTTTTCTAAAGCAGAAGGGTGTCCATTTGAAGAGCTAGAGATGATAATATCTCGCTCTTGAGGTCTTCAAGCATATTGTATATTTGTGTTTTAGTGATAGTGGCTGATTGTTTGATATTTCTAGGGATCAACTTACCTTTCCTTATTGAAATGTTTCAAAACAAACATCGAATATCATCCATATGATATTGATAAATATCCCCTCCAAAAATCATTTTTAAGGCTTCCAAAGATTCATTTGTGAGTCCCTTCAAGAAGATGCTTCTTAAGGACCTGTCTCCTAGTTTCGAATGTGGTGATCTTTGCAAATTAAAGTTGAACCTATCCCAATATTCCTCCATAGATTCCCCTTCCTTTTGTGTCATGTTTAGGACTTATTCTCTAACCTCATGTGCTTTACCAAAATCTTGGTACTGTTCTAAGAAAAGTCTCTTCAATTGTTCCCAAGTAGTTATCTTTTTATCCCCCAAACTGATGAACCAGCGCAAATATGAATCATCAAGAGTGGAAGGGAATAATTTTAGTTTTTGAGCATCAATTGTATAATCCATATATCTACATAAAACATCAAATTTAAATATAAAAAAATCTGGATCTTCTATAGGTAGTCCTCTAAAGGTTGGAAGGTGGGCAGGAGAGATATGCTTCATCTTGTGATCTCCCCTTGCCTCTCCTATGGGAAAATTAAAACTAGTGGATGTTTCCTCTACATTAGCCATCTTGTCTATGAACAGGGTATCTACACCAGCTATGTTCAATGTAGATTTTAAGGCCTCTAGTTCATTTCTCTTATCCTATAGAAGGATTACTAAATCTATGTTTGATATAGTTCCTTCTCTAACCGCTTGCCAGTGTTGAAAGTTTAATAAGTCTTCCTCAAACTAAACTCTACTTATCTCAGATCCTTCTCTATGATGTTGTTAATTTGTTTCAGAAGGGTCTTGTGCAAATAATGGATGTTCATTCCAATATACGGGTGTATATTATGGAGAAGAGTATTCAATCTCAGGATTAGGTACAATTGAAGCATAAGATTTTTGAGAAAAATCTTTTTTTTTAACAAAACAACCATCCGGTCCTCTATTCTTAGGTAGACTCATACAAAGCTTTAAGAAAGGAGGTTCTGTAGGTAGCAAACTAAACTACTACTAACATGCTTCCTTCAGAATAAGAAATTACAATAGGCTACTCCTCAGCAATGGTGCCAAAATGTTGGGAAAAAATGTTGGTTATTTTTCTATGTTTAAATTCATTACCTTATTTAATTTGTCAACCCGGGGTAGCTCGTAGACTTGTGAGCAACCTTGCACAATATATGCTTATAATTTCCTCCACAAATATGAGTCCCTCATATTTATGGTTTGGGGGGTGTCGGTGTTCATTGAAGTTCTAATTTGATTTCCAAACCACTAATCTATCCTACGCTTATGGAAACATGATTAAATTACATTCAAAAATTAAAACTGCACATTGCTGGAAGTTACAAAAAATAGGGGAAAATAACAAATATTTAAATTAACTTACAGAAAATAAAATAAAATTAAAGAAGACAAAAAATAGGGGAAATGTAAGGGAAGAACGTTGTTGAGTGGGCCCATGCTTCCAGCAGGTTCTTCCTGCATTAAATCATTCACCTGACATTAGTCGATTTAACCATAAATGACTCAAAAAATATTTATTAAGAATTGCAGCAGAATAGATAAAAGGGAAATCCGGGATCACGTTTTCAGGGGTGGCTTGCATATTTATAATATATGTGGCCACACCCTGTTACAAATTGGAAACAAATCAAAGTTTTTTATTCTACTTTACAACAACATACATGAATAAAGGAAATCAAGCAAAATATCGAACTTGGTGGACTATTTCAACGTATTCTATTTTATCATAATACGTCTTATATTCGCTTTGCTCGATTTACATAGATTTTTACATAGTAGATAAAAAATATATGGCTTGTCAGCTTTGACATTGTCCCTAGTCTGAATTCAATGCTAAAACTCCATCTGTGCTCATGGTTGAAATTGCGTTCTATTTTATGGACCACAAAGTCATGCTGGAATTTGGCTTCAAAGGGAATCAGGAACCTTGTCTATAGAAGTCAGGAAGCAGGCACATTGTTTGTAGAATTTGAGAAGCAGGTGTCAACACAGGAGTCAGGCGCCTAATGGAAATCATATGCCCGTCAGTTAAGCGTCGAACGGAAGTCGGGCGCTTCAAAGGGAATCGGGTGCCTGACTTAGCACTTCACACCGTTGTAATATAGATGTTTTGCCTTCATGAAATTGAAAGTGTCAGGTTCGAGTTGGACCTTGATGAAAACATTCTAAAATACATCAATTGCTATGAAATCTACACAAAATGCACTCAGAAATAAATATTAAATAACATGTAAAATAAATTTTTAAACACATATAAAATTCTCATCAAATATATATATCTACAAAAATAAGTGTCATAGTTTATAAGGAAAATAGTACAAAAAATGAGCATTTTCAGGGCTCATCAAACAATATTCCAGATCAACTCATCATTTCATGTAAAAATAGGAAAATTAGAATTCTTGAAGCATAGCTTGAAACAAGCTTATTATTTGCTTGAGATCATTTTCTTTAACTACATTGTCATTATCTAGAATTATTGTTCACATTAATATAAGTTTGTATCTTTAAATCTCTATAATTTAAGCAACCCAAGCCAATGGCTTCCATTTTGGATAAGAGATAAGAGAAAAAAAATTCAACCAAGTGTTGAACCAAAACATTGAAGAATCCCCTCATTGATTGACCACCTAATATGGTTCTTGATCTTTTTTTGAATGAGTTTACACATGTTTTCATGAGGTGTCTTGGTCCCTTCATACTAAGTGGGGTTTGAACCTTGGACCTCCCAAAGAGAGGCCAAAGTCCTTACCATTGTAGTAAGCTTACATATTTATTGTTCTTGATCTATTATAAATTTGATTTTATGAATTTCCATTATATTGATCCTCTAGGTTGGGTTATTGCATTAAAAAAATCTATATTTTTTAAGTAATATTTTTGTCCAAATATTTTCTTGATGTGTGAATAACCTCAAACCAATAATTTTCCCTTATTACAAAACTCTCAAGTCTATAATGTGGTAGTCCTATCCTCCAATGTTATTTCCTTTGCAAATCCTATCACACTTACAAAGAGGAAACATAATCTTCCTCATATCATTTACAAATAACACCTATTTGAATTACATCAAATTTAAATGATATACCTACTCATAATCTTGAACTTAACATATAAAAAATAGATTATAATGTAGTTTGTATGAGTTGTAGCCTTTCACCAATGGTTAAGAACTTACCTTTCATATTGGAATATTAGTAAATTAACCTTTTTTGGCCAAGGTTTACAATGGTGATGTAAGCCTATGGGCATGTGCAATGTAATTCTATAGGTATTCTCTGTGTAAGCCTATGGACAATCTTGATTTCTTCATCCCTAGTAAGATTAGCTAAACCATTAGTATGATTAACATTGTAAGTGCATATTAGTATTTAAGCCAAGCTATGTTAGCTTAGGCTAACATGATATGTAATTATTATTGGGGTTTAGGTATTTGCTATATATACTCCCAATAATTTATCCATTGTATTAGTGAGTTATAATTTTATATCCTAGGGTGCCAATGGACACCCACCTATACCTTTTGTTTATCTATATTATTTCATCTATTGCTATCTATTTTTCTTTTATACTCTTTTTGCATCTGATTGTAATGAATGCTACACTTTGGAATATTTCTAGAAGGTATTGTAAAATCCAACATGGTAATAGATCCAACATGGTGTAGCACCACTCAATCATGTAAAAAATATATATATATTTATGACTTAAGGTAAAAATGAGAGAAAAATCACCTTCATTGTCCTTGGAGGGAAGAATTCAAAATTTTGGCGCTATTTTTACAAATCATCGCATGTCACTTTATTTTTGCATACATTCTAATTCATAATTATTTCTAATTAGGTAACATGTGCATATTTATTTCCCATAGTTTTTTTTTTTGTATCGATGGCTAAGCTTTTTATAATGTATCAGCACTTGTGTTATTAGTTGGAATATACCTATATTGGATAGTTGAGACTTTCCAAGGCATGTTTCATAGAAGGACATATTTTTCTATTTACATCCATTGGTTGGAAGGATATCATTCTTCAAGAAGCTTAATGTGTGATACCTTCTTATCATACCATATAATAATAGCTACTGAACAATTTTATTTTTAATTTGAGCACAATAACTCAATTTAAAGCCCTTCATTTTTTAGATTTGAAAGAGTGTAATTACCTAAAGAGGATAAAGAATACTTTCATTTCAAAATCCCAAGTGGGGAAATTGTGTAGCCTAATATGTGTTGAAACCTCCATCCATAACATAATGGGTTCCATTCTCACCAACAAACATTATTTTTAGGCACACTTCCTTAGGAATTTGAACATCTAAAGGCAATCATATTTTCTTCTCAACCTAGCTTGTGGTTGTATTGGATAGCATAATGACTTAGAAGTATTTTTTTATGAGGTTATTGGTTTAAATCATTGCAGCATAATTTTCAAACACATTTCTCCTCTTTCATATATATCTCTTATATGTGTCATTTCCCATGGCTAGGCAATGGCAACTTTATTCCCAATGCAACCTCTTGGGCACCTCATTAGCATAATATTTTTTAAGATTAATTTTAGGTTGGGATCATAGGTTCAATTCCCTTAGAGCAAGATGCATCATATTTTTCATGTAATTGAGGAAGAAGCAATTTTATGTATATTACATCTTCATTAATTCAGTTGGCACTAGTAGCTTATATAGATAGTGCAGAGCAATGCATTCCTCTACATCTAAAATATTATACATTCAAATCTAATTAACACAAATATTTTTGGTTTGCTTTAGATTTTTATCCCATGATCTAGTCATGAAGTTTTATTCCTAACCCAATAGTTGGGTTTCATGGATAGAAAATGCATGTTGATGTCCTTATTCTTGATGGAGGTCCAGTGTTCAAATATCAAGTTGGAAATCTTTTGATGATTTTTTTTTGCATTTCCTTTATATGTGTTTTCTTTTTAACTTTGGTGGTATAACTTATGCTCAATCAAATTTCTTAGTTGCTTGTTAGCTTCTTAGTTCTTGCTAGTTAGACTAGCTTAGGACACTTTCTCTCAACCGACTAGGGATCAAATCCAACTCTTATTTTCTAATTGATATCCATGATGATGTGGTTATCAAATTTGATTTCATATTTAACATAGAGTTAATTTCCATGCATATAATTTTTAATCTAATCAAACTATGACACAGAATCCAATCATGTGTCCTAGTTACATAGTGGTAAACTGGTATAGAGAAAGTATCTCTATCATCATGCAACACGTGGTAGCTTTTGGTTTGTTATTTTTCCAAGATTTAGAGGTATTAATCATTTACCATTTTTATGGTGATGATATGCGTAACCTTTTAAAGGCCATAATTTTTGCATACAAAAGCACTTTGGGCTTATTTTTTCAAATCACATATTTTTCAAGATCTATACAATGATGGCATTAGTTCAAGGACTTGTCATAATGTTTTAAATTATTTTTTAGTTTTAAGAGGAGTATGCTTTGGGTGGTCAACACCAGGTATGTTTGGTTCCAATGGATCCCTCTTAGATGATAGGAGTTGATTATTTAGAGACTTGATTTTATTACTATATGATTTAACTATTCACTTTTGAGGTTAGAGGATAGATTATGGTCACCATATTGCATTTTAATGGTCTTCTCATAGGAATATCAACATCTTTGATTCAAAATATGGAGTCAAAACTTCATGTTCAAAGAAGGTTGATCAAATTTATGTACCTTTAGCAAGATTAGATAGCAAAATTTATGATCAAGATTCATTGGCCCATTCAAGCATTCATTATGGGGGTGAGGTGTTAACATATCTAATGTCCTTTCTAGTTGGCCTTACAACTTAGATTATGGGGGTTGTTGGAATATAAGTAAGTTCACCTTATTGGACAAGGTCTACAATGGTGATGTAAGCCTACAAGCACTCTTGATCTAATATTATGGGAATGTGCAATATAAGTTTATCATTATTCTCTATGTAAACCTATATGTAATTTTGATGTACTCACCCCTGAAGGGATCAATTATACAATAAATATAGTTAATAATGTAATTGTAATTTAACCTTTAATCTTGATCATGTCATCCTAGTTTAACACATGTAATTATTATTGGGGATTAGGTATCTTCTATAAATACCTCTAATAACAAATCCATTATATTAGTGAATGGTGATGTAATATTGCAAGGAGCCTATAGGCACCCACCTATTCCTTTTGTTTGTCTATATTATTTTTTCTATTGCTCTTTATTTTGCTTCTATAGTCTTTTGCATCTAATTATGGTGAATGTTATGCTTCTAAATATTTTTGGAAAATATTATGAAATTTAACATTCCAACCTATCAAACAATATTTCATTCTATGCTTTGGATGGTCAACACAAGGTATGTTTGGTTCCAATGGGTCCCTCTTAGATGATGGGAGTTGATTATTTAGAGATTTGCTTTTATTGCTAGATGATTTAACTATTCACTTTTGAGGTTGGAGGATAGATTATGGTCACCATATTGCATGTTGATGGTCTTCTCATAGGAATATCAACGTCTTTGATTCAGAAGATGGCGTCAAAACTTCATGTTCAAAGAAGGTTGATCAAATTTATGTACGTTTAGCAAGAGTAGATAGAAAAATTTATGATCAAGATTCATTGTCCCATTCAAGCATTCATTATGGAGCTGAGATGTTAACATCTCTAATGTCCTTTCTAGTTGGCCTTTCAGCTTTGATTATGGGGGTTTTTGGAATATAAGTAAGTTCACCTTATTGGAAAAGTTCGACAATGGTGATGTAAGCCTACAAGAACTCTTGATCTTATCTCATGGGCATGTGCAATATAAGTCTATCATTATTCTCTATGTAAACCTATATGTATTTTGATGTACTCACCACTGAATGGATCAATTATACAGTCAATATAGTTAATAATGTTATTGTAATCTAACCTTTAAGCTTGATCATGTCATCCTAGTTTAACACGACATGTAATTATTATTGGGGATTAGGTATCTTCTATAAATTCCTCCAATAACAAATCCATTATATTAGTGAATGGTGATGTAATATTGCAACCTATTCCTTTTTTTTACCTATATTATTTTTTCTATTGCTCTTTATTTTGCTTCTATAGTCTTTTGAATCTAATTATGGTGAATCTTATGCTTCTAAATATTTTTGGAAAACATTATGAAATTTAACATTCCAACCTATCAAACAAGATTTCATTCTATTCAATATTGCATCCCATAGTTCCTTCTATTTTCTTTTTATCAGATAAAGGATTATCTGAATATGTTGATGGTAAATTTTCAACTTTAAATCTAACATATCATAATTATCTATTGTAAATCTAGAGTTGTGTTAGTAAAAAAGATCTTGGATTTTGTCGTATTAACCAACTAGCTCATAGAATGATAATATTGATTTAAACTCCATGGTATAACTAACTCATGGATAACCCCACAGAATATATTCATCAACTAAATTAAGATGAGATTTGAAAAGACCATTTGTTGCATCTTGAGTATCTTTGACTTTTGCTTCTATTTTTGCCTTTAAGAATGATCTTTCCAATGCCTTAGCAAGAATAACAAAAAGTTAAGGAAATAGTGGGCCACCTTGGTAGAGTCCATGGTATGATTCAAAGTATCTAGAAGGGGATCCATTCCAATAGAATATTTTGGAGTGCCATAACAACATCTAATCCATTTACACCAACCTTAATCAACACCAATATTTTGAGAATATCATCTATAAAACTCCAATAAATCCTAACATGTGTTGTGTTCATATCTAACTTTACAAGTATACCTAATTTTTTATGGAATAAAGAGAATGTATTGTCTCTCTTGTAATTAATATACCATCAATAATTTTTTTACCATGAATAAAACCGCTTTTTTTCTCTAAGATAACACACTCTATATGTTTTTCAATCTACTTGCCATGATTTTTGAATTTATCCTATAACTTATTTTACTGTAGACACCGAAATCTAGCTACTTGTCATCCATCCATGTTTCCAATCTCAATCGTCCATTATTTATATATACATATGTGTTTGTTAATATATATTTAAATATTAAAATTTTATATTATATATATATAATAAATATGTATGTATTTATGTGAATTATTCCTAGCCCTCCACCACGTTTTAATCTTAGCCATTCACCTACCTTAATCCATGTCACTTACCCAAATTTAATCTCCACCCTTCCTCGTTTATTAATCTCGGCCACCCAAATTGTGTCGTCGAAACCCTAACATGTCTAAGGGAAGATTATAGAGAAGAGTCAATTTGATGACTCAACCCTTGAGTTCTAAGAATCCTAGAATCCCTAAGTGCCTAAGCTTGTCAAATTCCTTAATAGATTTTAGGAGTCCAAGCCCTAGTCCCCCTCCTCATTTCTATCCTCACCTCCATTATCGTCATTCATAGCCCTCCACTTCTATCATTGCCCTTCCTGTGTGAACCAGATTTGGTTTTGTGCCATTTCCATAAATCTCTAAATATCCTCTTGAGCTCACCAAGCACCCACCAAATTTCATCAAGCATCTATCAGAGCCTATCGAGCACCCATGGGTGTCTCACACACCAGATCTCTAGCCCTATAGCTCTTAGGTGCTATTAGGGCATCTTCACAACTATCACTGACATCATTTACGTAAGTAGAAATAGAAGGTTTATTGACAAGGTAATAGTTTTGTGTATTTATTTTCACATTCTTATGCTTTGTTTGTAGTTTTATTGTAGTATCTAGGGTTAGTGATTTTATTTTGAGGGTCTCACGTAGTGGATCCCTCAGGTATTACTGATATTTGTTACTGTTTACTTTGTGTAGAAGGAATCATACACTTGGTAGTTGTTGAAGCTAGGGTGGCCCTATCTAGGATACACAAGCCCACCTACAACCTCATTGGGATTGAATCAAATGTGAAGACACCACCATCATTTTCAACTAGGATTTTGAAGAACCCTTGTACTTGTAATTGTTGTATCAAAAATAAGTATTGTAATACCCCACATCTAGGGCATATTGATTGTAATATTTGAGATCCACCCGCAACAATAAAGAGTTTATCTATTTTTGTGCAATCATTGTGTCTTATGGTGCTTATTGTTATTTCAATATTTTTATATTTGGTGTTGCTTGATTTCTTATTCATAATTACAAAGGCTTATTAGATGAAAATTATCAAAATATTTTATCTCACCTTTCTTGGGAACTAATGCTAGTAAGGTGCCATTGATCCCACTTTTTATAAATTTCTTTTTCCTAGCCTCTTCAACCACAACTAACATATCACTCTTCAATAATTTCCAAATATTTTAGAAGAAAATTGTAGAAAATCCATTGGAGCCATGTGCCTTATTAGGGTGGAAAGAGAAAACCACTTGGTATATCTTCTCCATATAAATATTCTCTATCAAGATTTCATTCTTTCTTTTTTTGATGATAGAATATTTTGCAAAAGTTTATCTTGAGCCTTTTTTTGATGATCAACTTCTAATATAATATATTTCAAATAATATATTTTTGTTGGAGAATAAGGGTTGTACTTGGGTCCCCTACCCTTGAAAAATCACGACTCTCTCCTTTAGAGCTTGATATTTTACAAATATATTCAATTCTTGTCTCAATTGAGTTGCTATAAATAGATACCTACATCATTTTTCATAAAAATTATAAATTCTTGATTTTCATTTTCTCGATCTTCTTCAATTTTCTATGTGAATACAAATATTCCAAAATTCAACAACTTTCTTTACATTTTCCTATAATAGCCTTCACAATACCTTAACTCCACCTCTATTGTCTATTTATTGCATCTTAGTAGAGTAATATTTCCAAAACTTTGGGCTATCATAGTCTGCTTTACCAAATTTGGATAGCTTTTTTTCTTCCTGAAGCATAAGTGCAACCATAATAATTGTAATAAATAGTTTATATGAAAACACGCTAATGTTATAAAATAAATCAAATATTACCAATCGAAAACATTAAAGGAAATATTAATCACTATTTGATTAAGATAGTCAACATTTTCTTGTTAGCTTCAGCTAAACTTACTACTTCCTCTAACCATGGAAAAGAGAATTTAACTTCGTGATCCTTAATTAAAACCCCTCTATTGGGTAGTCTATCTACACAATTGTTTCCTTTCCTTAACATATGTGTAAACCTTATTCCTTTAAACTTTGTAGCAAGGTCTTGTATGTCCACAATTATCTCTTGTATATTCCATGGAGCCTTTGCTTTCCTCAATATTGTTATTATTATTATTAGTTAATCACCTTCCATCCATACTCTTTTCCATTTTATTTGTTTGCATATTTTTAACCCTTCCAAAGCTTCCCAAGCTTCAGTTTCATTATTTATCTTAAATCAACTATTGAAAGCATAATGAGATAAAATATCTCCCCTGTTAATTTTAATCATTCCTCCTTCTCTTAGTCCTATATTTTCTTTACATGTTTTTATCAAAATTCAATTTAACCAGCTCCACTTCTAGTGGTTTCCACTTTATATTATTTGCCTTCTTTATTGTTTCTCCTATACCCAACATCATAATTTATTTTATTAATTGATTCCATCTATCAAGTCTCTCTACTTCAATATTAGGGATTGGGTGAGTTGATAGGGTTGGTTTAGACTCCTCTATGGCTAAACAAATCTTCCTTTTCATTATCTTTAAACTAATTTCCTTTCTTTTAAATATTCTTCTATACCTTTCTAGCCATACAATCCAAAATATTGTATTTGTTTATATATCCCAGATTGTCTATAAAGCCTTACTTTTAAAGTGCTCTACCATTGCTTTAACCATTCTTCAATTCTTTCATTCATCATCATGCATTTACCAAAAATATTAATAATCCATTGCCATAGTTTCTAGACTATTGATCAATGTCCCAAGAGATGGTCTATACTCTCCTCCTTATTTTTACATAGAACATATTGTGAGGGGCCATGAAAATCCATTTTCATAAGGTTATCCTAGGATAAAATTCTTCTATGACCTACTAGCCAAACAAACATTTTGACTTTAGGAATGCTCGAACTATCCCAAATATCTCTTCATATTATTACAATATTCATATTTTGTTGGTGCTTTACATTATATCTACTTCTTGTTATGTATTCTCCTAAGCTATTCAACTCCCAAATTAGCTTATCCTCTACTCCCCTCTAAATAATCATTATTGGTATCTTTCTACTCAACTACCTTCTAGCATCAATGTCTTGTATACTTGTAAAAAAATCTTCTTTCCATTTGTATCTTCCTTCATAATCCTTATACATAATGTTTGAAACCCTAACACCATATTTATCTTGAAGTAATCTCATCAATGGTTTCAAAATTAGATCTAGATTGAGTGGTTTTTTACCACACCAAGTATCCATCCAAATAGAAATTGTTTACTTCAGTTCCCACCACCCATCTTAGACCTTTAATCACTAGATCAATTGACTTTTAAACCATTCCATAGTGCAAAACCATATGGTAGTGAGAATGCAGTAAATATCAAGCTTGGGTTATTGGGATCAATGTGCTTAGAAGAATTATTGTCGAGTATCTTTGATTCTCTTTGATTCTCTTTGTACAATTTTTAAATTACTTTTCCCCTAAGAGCCAAGTTTACATCTATAAGAACTCTTAAACTGATACCTCCCCTAGTTTTATCGTAACACACCATGCTTAATTTCACCAAAGGCAATTTCCTTTTCTTATGTAATCCTAACCATAAAAATGACCAAATAATATAGATTAAACTTTTTCTATCAATTTTGGCATAGTATACAAGGACATATATTATGTTGGAATGGCCTGTAAGATTAATTTAATAAGTTACACCCTTCATGCTAATGATAACCATCTACCTTTCCATGTTGATATTTTATTTTGAACTTTACTTATAACTAGATTCTATAATTCTATCATTATTCTTCCCTCAAATAATGGCATCTCTAGATAATTTGTTGGTAAATTTACCTCCTCTATTTGAAGTAACCTGCGTATCTCTACTTTGATTCTAGCTAGAGTATTTAGGAAGTAAATTTTGGATTTTGTTGTATTATTTTTTTTCCCTGACATTTTTTTGTATTAATAGGTTAAGAATGGGATTGAAATGGCCCCATCCATTTCAAGGCGAAGAAAACATGTTGCCAAGTCCATATGAACTTTTAACAATCATAAAGAACCAACCTAAAGCACCTGATAAGAAACATACATACTACACTACCAATAACAAGAATAGCCAGACAATAGTTGACTTTACATACATAATAGTCTACCACATATAGACTGCGACACCCATAACAATTTACCCCAACAGATGAACCCCAAAATTTAGCTTCTTCTAACTGGAAAGTAAAAATCATTGGGTAGATTTGGCTTCTCCTTAACCACAAATTCAATAATTTGAAGTGGGAAATTATCTTCCCATATAACAATATACTGAGCCTCCACCCCCATGTTTGCTAATAAATCTGCAGCTCTATTTCCCTCTTGATAAATATGCTTCAACTAAAGGTTGTGACAAGACTGCAGAATCTCTTTCATCCCCACAACCATATCTGCAATGCTCCAACCAGCTTCCCATATTTCTTTTAGAATATTTATAAGTTTTAGAGAGTCTCCTTCTACAATAAAATTTTAATTGTGGCCTTATTTTATTAACTTAGCCCCTGTAAAAAAGGCCTGAGCCTCAAGAAAATGGTTGGACTAGATGGATAGAGGTTCAACAAAGTCTTGTACAATCATCCCCTATAATCCTTAAAAACTCCACCTGCACCAACATGCCTTGGGTTTACTTTTGTAGCACCATCCACATTTAGTTTGATCCACCCATCTAGAGGGGGTTTCCACTTAACTTCCAACCTTAAAGATATTAACAAATTCACATAAATTAAAGGTTTCAAATTACAATGAACAACAATGGCTTCCTCAAGTCTAATTTCAACTACCTCGGGAAAGGATAAGGTCTAAGTGTTCTCCACAACAACATTAAGAATATGAAAACCTTTGGCATCATTTATCCATGCCCTCCTAAAAAGAATTTTTTCATCTACAAACTATTGATGGATGATGTTGTTGATGTTATTACTATCCTTAGTCCACTTATTATCCCATATTTATTATCCTTATTCAATTTCCTAGCCAATACCTCTACCATAATAATGAATAGATATGGTGATATAGGATCTCTCTGTCTAATACCTCTCTTGGATTTAAATGATTATATTACTAACACATTGATCAGCCTTAAATATGACACTATATGGACACAAGATTTAATCCATCTAATCCATTTCTTTCCAAATCTAAACTTTTCTAATATTGCAAAAACAAAATCCTATTTAACCCTATTATAGGATATACTCATATCAATTTTGAAGATCATTGCTTTCTTTTCTTGAATTTTTTGAATGCATAACTTCATGAGCTACTATGATCTCATCCATAATATATCTCCCTTTCACAAATTCTCCTTGCTCTTCTATTTTTTTTTATAATAGTGGTCTTAACCGGTTTGCCATCACTTTGGAGATTATCTTATGTGCCATATTACATAGCCTTATGGCCCTAAACGAATCAAACAATTATGAATCCTTATTTTTTGGAATTAGGGTAAGATATGTTCCATTTATTTTATAAGGTATGTATGGTTTTACCCTAGATTGTTCCACTACCACCAATAAAGAATCCTTCACTATATCCCAATTATGTTAAAATAATATTGTAGATAGGCCATCCAAACATGGGGATTTATCCTTATAAAAAGAGAAAATAGCTAAATAAACTTCTTCTAGAGTAAGTGGCTCCATCAATGTCCTATTATCTTCATTTGTAATAACTAAAGGTACTTCTTGTAGTAGTTTATCAATAAGAACTTCAAACTCCTCTAATCCTAGAATATTCTGGTAAAAAATCTTTCCTCCTTTCTAATATCACTCTTGTATTCAATACAAACCTCTTCTAATGATTTAATTCTACTAATTTTGGATGGTGATCTCTGTATTAATGCCATCCTATAAAAATATTGTGTTATTATCTCCTTCTTTTAACCAAGATTATCTTTATTTTAATCTCCAATATTTCTCTTCCTTACTCAATATATTATGATAATCACTAAGTAACTCCCTTTTCTTTGATTTTAGATTATTATGCTCACCTTTCTTGAATTTTAAAAGTTTCTCTTTTAGTTATTTCTTCTCAAAAATAATTCCAAAATTTTTCTTGTTCCACCCTTTTAATCTAGATGTCATTGATTTTATTTATTTTGGAAGTGTATATATCCCACTGTTTCCTAAAGAATTCTATGTTTTTGCTATCATATAAACAAATTTAGGAAGGTCTTCCCACATTTGTTCATATTTAAATATGATATTTTTTTAATTTACTTACCATTATTCTAATTCTTATTAGCCAATGATCTGAACCAATCCTTGTCAAGGTATTAATTTTAGCCCAAGCCCCTTCATCTAGCCAATAATATGAGAGTAATTTTTTTGCTATTATTTTTTGGCCTCTCCTATTGTTGGTCCATGTATAATTTTCCTTTTCAAAATCAACCTCCCATAGATTATTATTTTGAATAAAATATGAGAAATCTCTCATACTTTGGGTTATTTTCCTAATTTTTCTAAAATTTTCATCCAACTTGGTTATGGCATTAAAATATTCTATGATCATGAATTGGATTTCTTGGTCTTTACTTCTCATAAAGGCTTCAATCCCACTCTATACTTCTAATATGCCTGACTGGGTTTTTTCTTTTTTCCTTGCTAGTATCGGGAGTAGGTCTTATTATTCTATTCCTCAATATTCTTTTACAACTTTCCTTTTCATTAGATTTATCCTCTCTTGGCTTTGCTACACTTTTCTTGCTCTTTTTTTGGTATTTTCTTATTACTTGGTAGAGGTATTTGTAGTTAATTTTTACTATAATCTAGCCAAGAATGGGTAACTTTGTCTAGCACTAATTTGGATCTATGTGTAAAATAGAAAGCTCTCAGTGCTATACTACCTTCAAAGAAAATTTTATTGAGAAATCACCAAGGAGCCATCTCCAAAGGCTAATAGTGGGTGTAAAACCCCTAGGATTGTGGGGGCATGCTAATTACCAAATCTTAATATTTAGCAACTTGTAGTAATGCCTCAAAACATTTTTGGTGATGACTAAATCAAACACCACCAGTGGTAGTAGCTCATGAGCCATTTCAGTGGTAACTAAAATAACTAATCCATTAGTAGAGGTTCAACCTAGATAACAACTGCAAGCAAGCTCGTGGATCGAGTTAGCTTCCATATCTATTTATATTTATGGATCCTAACCACCCATACATCATCTCTCCATCATAATCATAAGATACATTCATTAGGAGATCCAAATGGTAATAATTCAACTATGGAAGATAGATAGACTTGTAGGAGGTCATCATGTAGAGATCCTACAAATCATCTAGTCAGTGCACTTGATGGCTGTAGCTATCCCTATCATAAATAATCCTTATGCATTCAGTCAGGTTTACATATGGATTAAGCTTCTCTAAATGAATGACTCTACTAATAGAAGACCAACACTTAGCAATGACAAAGTTGCAAGAGGAATATTAGAGCACTTCAAATCAAAATCCCCATGAACTATCATAATATCATGACCAATGGTTCACATCACTTTAAGATAAGTTATGATAGAATGGAGTCTTGGAAAGCTTTCAATGACTATCAAAAATATGGTGAATTACCATTACACTTAGAAGTGTTTGCCTTAAAATAACTTGGAAGGAATATTGAAGCTAAGGAAAAATAGGTGGAAGGTGGATAAAGAAGTGTTGGAAAAATTTGGATATAAGTTACAACCAAAAGGCTAGCACTACTTTACAAAAGTTTCAACATAAAGAAGAAGGTAAACATTTTGATTGCTTGTGTAACATCAAAATTTCTAAAATATTAGAAGGCCACAATGAGTTTTGAAGGAAGTAAGAAGAGCAAAACTTTTGAAGATTAAAGGTTGGAAAAGTTTCGATAAAGGGAAGAGAAGAAAATTTCCAACAGTTGGACCATCTAAAAGGAGTTCAACAAAATATTTTTATGGACCTTCAAACAAAGGTCCAACAAGGTCATAGAAATTTTACAAAGCTCAAATAATAAAATATAGGCAAAATTTTTGACAATCATCCAAGTTCAAGATCAATGGCTCACATCACTTTGAAGATATAAGGAATCTAAGGAGAAGATAAAAGCACTCAAAGAAGTAGGGCATAGAAAAAATGGCTAGTAAAGAAAGACAAGACACATATGGCAGATTGACAAGAGGAAGGAAGACCATATTACAAGACTTTATGCTTAATGCACCAACTTCCAAAGAGGTAGCTGAGCTAGACCAATGAGCAATTACTTAAAGTAGTCAAGGATCAACTACTGGCACCACTTGGGCTCAATAATCTAGGGGAAGTGATTGGCCTATTTAAAATAAAAATATAGCAACCACAATATCAATACCCTCAAATCTGACAACATTAATTACAAAAGGTGCTAATACTCAATTTTTAGGATCCCTAGGGTGGTAGTTGAGCATCCAACAGCTCAGAATCGATGATTCCAGATCTAGAGACCTCGAAGGTCTAAAAGTGATGTAATGAGAATCAAATCAAGGGAGCAACAAAGAAGCATTTTCAAAGACTCCTATGTTTGGGAGACTAAATCGACCCATTTTTATCTAAGTAATAGTAGTTTAGGCATTGTAAAGGATTGATTAGTTGTTAATTTTAATTCTTCCTTCATTTTCTTTTGTATAACATTCTAGAAATGAACCTTGAGTGGTTCTATGGGTAAGATTTCAAGCCCTCACTTTTGGCATGAGTTGTAATATTCATAATTATATATATATATATTGGAAGTTGTGACTACTGTGATTTTTCTATCCCATTTTTATGTGTATGTATGTTTATGCACATGTATAAGAGATGGTGACTAATTCATTTATGTCATGTTTCTTAGTATTTTTATGTGTTGGTGACCAAAAATGACCCTACACCCCAGGTGTTGTGATCATCCATATATGTAGATTTTATCTAAGCAAGTGTAGTAACCACGCCTCACTTGAGGGTCTAGTCTTAGGAAGTCCGAGGAGCATGGGATGCGACTCTAAATGACCTTTGAGATTTTTTATCAAGGTTAGCTCCTTGACTGGGTGAAATCTCTGATTCTCTTCCTCCTATTCTATCCTAACCTACTAGGTGCTTTGCTAGGAAAAAGAGAAAGAGAGAAAAATAGTAAATAACTAAAAAGGAAAAAGCTAAGAAAGCAAACCTAACTAGCCTAAGCTATTGGTGGTGATGCACCAAAGATTGTAGTTCCCATTTTATACTTTGGTGGGATTAGTGAACACATGAATCAAACATGACAATAATAAATTGAACACAGTCCCAATTGCTTAAGATTACAAATTTAATAATCTCTTATGAAATCCAGGATAGAAATACTATAGTACTCATATCCTCCCATGGAAAGATACACAAATACTCAAACTAGGACAAAAATATTGAAGCAGTCACAACTCCTTGTATTTATGTTAAAGTGCATTACATTCATATATATTTAAAAAAATGTTAGTGGCCTATATATTCAATGACCCAAGGCTTGAGTCCAAACTAAAAAACAAAATGGAAAGAGGAGGAAAAATTGCTCAAGGTCAGATACTAGACAAGACAACAATTCAACCTCCTTTATAATGAAGAAGTGACTACTACTTATTAAAAAATTAGGACAATTTTTTTCTCCTAAAATTCAAAATTCTCCTTCCCTCTTCAAAATTCCAACTCATGGTACTCTCACATTGATGATGAACAATCCCGAGGGTACATGGATCTAAAATCGTTTGAGGTGAGATCTTGTTGCCTAGGTTGGAGATCTACTATAGATATTATTTTTCCATTAGTCCTGGTCAGGTCCATGGCTACTCCTCAACAAGTTTCATGATGGCATCTTAAATGTAGTACCTACTTGTAGATGGAGGGTCGTACATCCAGGAAACTAAACACCTTGGCACAAATCATGGGATCTAGGGTAGTGGCCCCGATTGCAAGGGTATGTGGGACCAACAACCCTCCATATGGGGGATTCAAGGGTAGGATCCCCTGGAGTAAAATTTGATCTCTTAAATTTTTGGAACCTAGGTGGTGCAATCTTGATCAAAATCAGGGTGACTACTCTTCCTTTGCCCTTCATCCAAAATTTTGGTTTTCTTTGTTTGATCTGGTTGGTATGTCTTATTTTTGACTTTTTGTTTGCTCTATCTGATGTCCCAGTTATCATTTCTAACCTATGATTATTGGATTTTTAATTCGAGCAAGTATGCCCAAGTCATATTTTCCTTTTGATTGCATGCATCATTGCTTTGGGTTATCATCAAAACTCTAGTTCTATCTTCATTATTGTCAGCTCTTATTAGAAGATTTTGATTATCAGTCCTATGCACTTGTCTCTACTTTATTTCAAATCCTAGTTAGCTAGCTTCCCACTAGAGCCCTCTTTCCAAATTGGCCAAGGTGCCTTACTCCTCCCAATTGTAGTGAGAATTCACTATAGTTATGGTAGCTCATAAGGGATCTTTAGATCGATGAAGAGGAGGAACCCAAATAACCATCACCTTATCCATTGGATGCAGAGTCCAAACTTAGAGGTGAAAGAGGGAAGGGAAGTGAAGGTGGGAATTTAAATAGTCATTTTGTGGCTTCATGCTTCTGCATGATTCAAAAATTAGGATGACCTATATGTGTCAATAATTACTTGTAACAAAATGAAACTATAGTACATATGTACAAGGGTTATGGGAGGCCTTCATCCATTGCACATGGAATCAAATGTCCCTCAGGTCACAACTTGAACCATCTACTTCCTTCTCTTTTTTTATTTATGGGGGAATAATACTTCTACCCTTAAGAAACTCGGGCTCTTAAGTAACTCCCATGTTGTAGATATACTAGTACTGAGGACAAGATATCTCCTTGGTGTATATTTCCCAGTGATAGTGTTGGATTCTTCTTTGCTCTCAATTCTACCAAAGAGCAACCTCCACCCCTTGCTCAAATTATTTACCTCCTTTGGGTTTTGGAGGTGGAGGGGCCCTTTTCTTTGGTATATTGAGTGTTTGTGCTTGTTTTATTAGACACTTCAAAGGGCTCTAACTTCACTATCTCTACTACCTGATACCTATTATGATATTCATTTTGATTTGGTGGTTGATAGGGTAGTGGAGCACCTCCTTTATTTACCTCCACGTACTCATCTTCATTCTAGGTTGGGGTGACCTATTCAAACGTAGCAGACTATTGTGTAGGGGAAGATTGAGGAATGGCAGG
The DNA here is from genome assembly GCA_028583015.1 of Wollemia nobilis. Taxonomy (NCBI): domain Eukaryota; kingdom Viridiplantae; phylum Streptophyta; class Pinopsida; order Araucariales; family Araucariaceae; genus Wollemia; species Wollemia nobilis. The sequence continues at coordinate 23,514,291 of JAQPPZ010000521.1, forward strand.
TTGGACGACTAGAGTCATTTGCTCTCCCTCTCTAAATCCATCCATGAACAAGGTCAAGAGTTGATCCCCTTCATGGAGTGTGGAGAAAGAGAGTTGTACCCCTCATGGGCCTTACCTCTGAATGACACCACTAGCAACCTTAAAGCTATGTTCTATTGGGTAATATTATGCAATTGATACTAGCAGACCATATACCATAGATTCTCTAGTAGGGTCATCATATCTTATTTGGTGTAGCAGGTACAACTTGGAGTGTTGATGTTAAAATGTTGTCCCATACTTCTAGTGGTACTCGAGGCATCAAAGGGTTTATATTACTCTATTTCATGAAACTCTAGGGTGGTGGAGTGGCCGTTGGAAACAAGGATTCGATGTCATATTTTTTCATTCATAATATTTGGGTTCTTTGTTCGGAGTGGAGTCACCAAGTGAATATTATATTACTCTTCAAGCTAATAGGTTGAGATCACCAAAATTTCAACATAATGTTCTTCAAAATGGTTTCCTCTGGATATTTATTCTTGAGCATAGTTATCAAGTGGTAAGAGCTTTTAATTCAAAGATAGAGGTTTCCATCGTAACCTTGACCTGTACCTTGATAGGTAATTTCTTTGGAATCTTCTTTTTTATATCAAAGTTTCTAGGTGAATATTCCAAGTACTTTAACAAGCAAGGATTGAGGCCTTCACTAGAACCTTAATATAATTTTTTTATCAAGGGACAAACTTAACAATTCCTATCCCATTGATCATGTCAATTTGAACTGTTGGGAGTTAAAAATAACCTTTGCACCCCAGGTTCCATGATTGCCCATGGATGCAACTGTTCTCCAAGAAAATTCAATGCTCATGCCTTGCTTGGGGCACTAGTCTTAGAAAGTTTGACGAGCATGAGACATAGCTTCTTTAGATGATCTTTAAGAGTTTTTCTTAAGGTCAACTCCTTGACTAGATGCAATATCTAATGCTCTTCCTCCTATGCTAGCCTAACCTATTAGGTGCTTTGCTAAGAAAAATAGAAAAAAAATGAAACCAATAAATAACCAAAATGAAAATAGCAAAAAAGAAAACCTAAGTAGTCTAAGCTATAAGTGATGACGTGCCAAAGATTATGGTTTCTATTCTATACTTCAATGGGATTAGGGAATACATGAATCAAACATGACAACAATAATTTAGCATGGTCCCAATTACATAATATTGAAAATCTTATAATATCCTATAAAAAACTAGGATAAAAATACTATACTAGTCATAACCTCCCATAGAAAGATACAAAAAATACTCAGACCAGGACAACAATATTGGAGTAATCATAGCTCCTTGTATTTATGTTAAATTCTATTACATTCATATACAATTAGAATAGGCTCAACAACTTGTACATACAATGACCCAAGGCTCAAGTCCATATTAAACAATAGAATAGGAAGAGGAAAAATTGCTCAAGGTTATCTACTAGACGTGACAACAATTCAACCTCCTTTACAATGAAGAAATGACTACTGTTTATAGATAAAGTTAGGATAATTTTCCCTCCTAAAATTCAAAATTCCCCTTCCCCCTTCAAAATTTTTTCTTAGGGTACTCTTGCATTGATGATAAACAATCCCAAGGTTATGTGGATCTAGAGTTGTTTGAGATGAGATCTTGTTGCCCATATTGGAGATCTACTATAGAGAATTTTTATCATTAATGTTAGTTAGGTCTGTGTTTGCTCCTTGACAAGTTTCATGATGGTTTTTTAAATGTGGTACATACTTGTAGATGAAGGGTTGTACATCCGAAGAATGGAACACCTTGGCATAATGCACGAGGTCTAGAGCAATGGCCCTGATTGGGAGGGTTTGGGGGTGGGAGCCCATAGAGCAAAATTTGACCTCCTAAATTTTTGAAGCCTAGGTGGTGCAAGCTTGACTAGAATCTAGGTGACTAATCTCCCATTGCCCTTCATCCAGAATTTTGGTTTTTTTGGTCAAGTTAGTGTGTCTTGTTGTTGACTTTTTATTTGCTCAGTTTGATGTCCTAGTTATCATCGCTAGCCTATGATTACTGGATGTTTAAGTTGGGAAGGTTTGACTAAGTCAGTATTTTACTTTTGACTACATGCATCATTGCTTTAGGTTATCTTCGAAACTCTAGTTCTATCTTCATTGTTGTGAGCTTAGACTAGAAGAGTTTGGTTACCAATCCTGTGCACTTGCCTCTACTTTCTTTCAAATCTTGATTAGCTAGTTCTCCATCGAAGCACTATTTCAAAATTTACCAAGGTGCCTTACTCCTCCCAAGTGTAGTGAGAATTCACTACATTCTAGCAGCTCATAGGAGATATTTAGCTCGATGAAGAGGAGGAACCTAAAGAACCACTACCTTATTCATTAAGCGTAGAGTCCAAAATTGGGGGTGGAAGAGCGAAGGGAAGTAAAGGTGAGAATTTCAATGGTCAATCTACAACATCACACTTTTGTAGCTTCAAAAATCAAGATGATCTATAAGCATTAATAGTTTCTTGCAACAAAAGGAAACTATAGTACATATGTACAAGGGTTATGGGTGGCCTCTATCCATTGGTTATGGAGAGGCCTCTTGAGTCACCACTTGAGCCATATGCTTCTTTCTCTTCTTCTAGTTATGGATGCAAAATACTTCTACCCTTAAGAAATTGGGTCTCTTAAGCAACCCCTCTGTCATAGATATACTAGTACCAGGAATGAGAGATTTCCTTGGTGTAGGTCGCCTAGTGCTAGTGTTGGCTTCTTCTTTGCTCTTGATCCTTCTAGAGAGCATCCCCTACCTCTAGCTTATATTATTGGTCTTCTTTGGGTTGTTGGAGGTGGATGGGTCCCTTTCATAGATATGCTAAGTGTGTATACTCATTTTCTTGGACACTTCAAAGGACATCAACTTCACTACCTCTACTACTCAATACCTATTGTAATTTTCATTTTGATTTGGTGATTGATATGGTAGTGGAGAACTTTCTTTCTCTACTTCCACATATTCATATTCATTCTAGGTTTGGGTGACCCGGTTGGACATAGCAGACTGTTGTATAGGGGAGGTTGAGCAGTGATATATTGAATGACTAGATTTATTTGCTCTCCCTCTCTAAATCCATCCACAAATAAGGTGGTGAGTTGATCCCATTCCAATATGGAGTGTGAAGAAAGATATTTGTACCCCTCATGGGCCTTGCCTCTAAATGACACCACTAGCAATCTTAGAGTTATGTTCTGTTGGGTAATATTGTGCAATTGATACCAGTAGACCAGATATCATAGATGCTCTAGTGAGGTCATTGTATCTTCTTTGGTGTAGCATGGTACATCTTGAAGTGTTGATGTTGGAATATTATCCCATACTTCCAGTGGTACTAGAGGTTGTAAGGGGTTTATATTGCTTCATATCATGAAACTCCAAGGTGGTGGAATGGCCATTGGCAACAAGGATCTGGTGTCAGGACTTTTTATTCATAACCTTTAGGTCCTTTTTTTTTAGAGTTTCTAGGTAAATATTGTGTTGCTCTTCAAGATACTAGGTTAAGATATTCACTAGAATCCCAACCTAACATTTTTCAAAAAGGTTTCCTCTGAATATTCATTATTGAGTAGTAGTTTCTAGGTGGTGAGAGCTTTTGTTTTAAAGATAGAGGTTTATACTGTAACCTTGGATTGTACCTTGATAGGAGATTTCTTCGGGTTCTTTTTTTAGTGGAGTCTCCAAGTGAATATTCCAAGTCTTTAACAAGTGGGGATTGAGGACTTCACTAGAACCTCAATCTAACTTTTTGATCAACAAAATAATTAACAACTCATGTTCCATTGGACATGCTAGTTTGAACTATTGGAGGCCAAAAACAACCCTTGCACTCCAAGCTTCGTGATCAGTCGTAGATGCAATTTTTCTTCCTAGTGAGTCTTGTGTTTATGCCTCACTTGAGGTTCTAGTCCTGGGAAGTCTAGGGAGTGTAGGATACGACTCTTTCAAATGACCTCTTAGATTTTTACCAAGGTCAACTCCTTGAGTGGGTGCAATCTCTGACGCTCTTTATCCTACACTAGACTAACCTACTAAGTGCTTTGCAAGGAAAAGGGAAAAATGAGAAAAGTAATAAATAACTAAAAATAAAATAGCATAAAATCAAATCTAACAAGCCTAAATAGCCTAAGCTATGGGTGGTGATGCACCAAATATTGTGGTTTCCATTTTGTACTTTAGTGGGATTGGTTAACACATAAATAAAAAAATACATTAATAAATTAAACACGGTCCCAATTGCAGAAGATTTCAAATCTAATAATCTCCTATGAAAGCCAATATGAAAATACTATAGTAGTCACGACCTCCTAAATTTGGCCTTGGAGCAAAATTTGGCCTTCTAAATTTTTAGAGCCTAGGTGATGCAAGCTTGACCAAAATCTGGGTGAGGGGTGTTGCAAGTGTGAAAGGGGTTTCTCCATAAGAGGCTTAGAAAAATCTCTTTCCTAAGTCTAAGTGTGAAATCTCCCTCATTTTGTCGGCAAATTTTGTCGGCAATTTTGTTTTAGTTTTTCCCTAACTTCCCTCCTATATTTCCTCCTTATCCCTCTGTTATTCCTTCTTTCCCCTTATCCCTCCAACTCCCTTATCCCTTCATCTCCCTCCGTCGACTTTTCTCCCTATAGCCTACATCTATATATACACTATATTTTGCAATGTATTATGGTTGGAGTGAATTCAATAAAGTCTTTAGTTTACTTTAATATCTACTGCATTTGATTTGATGTTAACCTGCGCTCGATTTTACATCTGGTATCAGAGCTAGATTTCGACAGCAGTCGGGCACGATTCCCAAGGCAAGGCCAGGCGGGCACGCATCCCGAGGCAGGAGTCGCCAGCATGGCTCGAATCTCGAGGTGGATCGTGAGCAGGATCAGGCACGAATCCTGAGGCGAATCATGCACAGGCTCGACATGAATCTTGAGGCGACACGTGACGACGCTAAGGTGGCAGTTGACGACACACGGATCGAGGCAAAGAGGCTGACGTGGCGACGTACGATTGGTTGATGTGGTGGCGATCGAGCTGACGTGGCAACGTGCATGGCAGCATGCGATTGGTCTAAAATTGTGTGACGTGGCGATTTTTGATTCGTCGAATTGGCGGCAAAAGAGCGGACTCGAACTGCTCGAAGGCATTCGATGATACTTTTGTGTTTTTGAGTTTAAAAACCCCACCGGAGCTCCCCCACAGCAAATGTGGGATAATTGAAACGTCAAATTTTTTAAAAACATTTCTCCCGCCATATTTATTATTGTTCCCGGTGCCCCTTGAAAACACGTCCGCGGGACGTGGTGCAGCGGTCAGGCTGATCCGCGTGCACAGTGGAAGTCCCGGGATCGATTCCCACGGGGACGAAAAAAAAAATTTTGTTTTTTATTTTTTTTTTAAATCGCGGTCGGCGGGGATATTTGACAGCGGCCATCCGCTTAGCTTCCAAGCGGAGCCGCTTGGTGCAGCGGCAAATCGCCCGCGTGCTAGTGGAGAGGTCGCGGGGTCGAATCACCCGCGTGACAAAAAGGTAACAGTTTTTTTTTTAATTTTAAAAGGTTTTAATTTTTATTTAAAGTTTTTAAAATTATTTAATAAATTTAATTTATATTTTCTTTAAAATTATCTTTTTAATAAAATAATTTAAAAGGTAATTTAAAAAATATATAAAAATTTATTAAATTTTTTTTTAAGACTTTAGAAAATTTTTAAAAACCTTGTTTGGAGCCTTTTTTGAAAAAAGCAAAATAATCTGCCCGTGAAATGTTAGATGATCCGGTCTGGGGGGTGTTATAATGCACTTCTCTCGATTCTGAGACGAGAGACACCGGAATCCTTTGATGAAAGGGTTCGACGAACAAGTCTTCGTACAGTGTTTTGTCAGCTGGAAAATCAGGTGATTGATCATCTGAGGAAGCCGGATTCAGGGTACGAGGCAGATTTAGAAGACAACATTTTTGGACAAAGAATTGAAGAGTCCGAGACTGTGGAAGTTGTACCAGAGGAAGTTGTTCCAAAGGATCAAGCAAGTGCCAATTATACACTTGGTGTACGGGTAGCAGAATCAAGTGAGAGCTATTCACCACGCTCTCCTGAACCCGAAGCAGCAGCAGAAGAAGAAGAAGACGAAGTAGAAGCAGCAGAAGAAGAAGAAGCAGAAGAAGAAGAAGATGAAGCAGAAGCAACAGAAGAAGAAGCAGAAGAAGAAGAAGATCCAGAGGAAGTGGATCCTGAAGAACCTGAGGTCATAGTCATCGCAGCGAGCTCCGAGCGAACCTGAATGTACTAAAAAGGCGAGATTCGATTTGAATCATTAATCTCTTTGTACTGTTGTATAGTACTTGTTTGCTTCAAATAAAAGTTTGTTTTTATTTTGCAATGGCATCCAATACTAGTCTTTCGATTCCTGAATTTAATGGAGGAGACTATGAATATTGGTCTATTAAAATGAAAACCCTTTTGATAGGAAAAGGTTTATGGGATGTAGTCAAAGAGGGCTATATTGAACCTACTGCTGCTGAATGGGTAGCTTTCTCTAATGCTGATAAAAAGGCTAGAAAAGAAGCACAGAAAAATAATGCTTTTGCCCTTTATCACATACATGTTGCCCTAGATAAAAGTATCTTCCCTAGAGTTGCCTCTTATGTAATTGCACAAGATGCCTGGAATGCCCTAAAAGAAAGCTATAGAGGTAGTGACCAAGTAAAACAGGTAAAGCTGCAAACATTGAAACGAGATTTTGAAAATCTCAGGATGCAAGAAAATGAAAAAGTGGGAGATTACTACATGCGAGTGAAAGTCGTAGTTGATAAAATGGTCACACTAGGGGAAGATATGAAGCCAGAGGTTATGGTGAAGAAAGTGTTGAGAACACTTCTTCCAAAGTGGAATTCAGTTGCAATAATTATTGAAGAATCCAAAGACTTAACCTCATTGTCTTTTGATGCACTAATTGGTTCACTTCTCTCACATGAAGAGAGGTTACAGGAAACTCCTACCACTAGTTATGGAGGAGATGATAAAGCTTTTGCCACACATGAAGGAAGAGGTAGAGGTCGTGGCAGAGGACAACAAAGAGGCAGAGGCAGGAATAATCAAAGAGGAGGAACTCCTAACAAAGGAGGATCATCCAATAGAGGTGGAAATCGGAATAGAGGAGGACAGCAGAAAAATAGAGGGAAACAATCTGGAAAAGGAAAAGGGGGAGATAAATCAAAACAAGTTTGCTACAATTATGGCAAACCTGGCCATTATGCTCGAGATTGTTGGTCAAAGACTTCGCAAGGAAGCAACAGAAGAACTGCAGCAGTCAGTTTGGAAATTTTGGAGAAGAGGAAGAGTCCACAAATCTCTTTCTTTCATATGGCCGTACAGAGCAAAATATGAATGATACATGGATTTTGGACACTGGGTGTTCAAATCACATGAGTGGCAAAGAAGAACTCTTTGCTACTTTAGACTCCTCATATAAATCCAGCATTCGATTGGGAGATGACAAGTCATTGGCAGTTGAAGGCATTGGAGCTATGGAGGTTCCAACGAAAGAAGGCATCAAGCAAGTAAGTGATATCTATTACACACCTCATCTTCAACACAATATTTTAAGTGTTGGTCAAATGCTTGAAAAGAATTATAAGTTGATTTTTGATGAGGGTAAATGCACCATTTTTGACAAGAACAATAGTAATAGAATCATTACACAAGTGCCAATGTCAAAGAATAGATTATTCCCTTTGAAGTTTGGCCAGCCAGGAGGAAATAAGTTAGCAAATGTTGCTATTACCAATCCAAGTGTCCTATGGCACTTGAGATATGGTCATTTGAATTTAGCAAGTTTGAAAATGCTAACTTCACAAGCAATGGTGACTGGACTTCCCAAAATTCAAGATAGTAAGGAAGTCTATGAAGGGTGTGCCTTGGGCAAGCATGCCAGATCGAAATTTCCTCATGGGCAAGCATGGAGGGCCAGCTATCCACTTCAGTTAGTGCATTCAGACATCTGTGGTCCGATGCAGACCAAGAGTCTAGGTAACCACTCTTACTTCCTACTTTTTATTGATGATTGCACAAGAATGTGTTGGATATATTTTTTGAAGCATAAGGATGAAGCATTTGCATGCTTTATTGATTTTAAAGCAAAAGTTGAAAGTGAGAGTGGATATTCTGTAAAATGTCTTAGATCAGATAGAGGAGGAGAATACTCCTCTAATCAGTTTTGAATTTTTGTAAACATCATGGCATCAAGAGGCAGTTCACAAATGCCTACACTCCACAACAAAATGGTGTTGCAGAAAGGAAGAATCGCACCATTGTGGAGATGGCAAGATCAATGCTTCAGACAAAGCATTTGAATAATTCATATTGGGGAGATGCAACAAGGACTAGTGTTCACATATTGAACAGAAGTCCTACTTCAAGTTTGAAAGGGAAGACACCTTACCAAGCCTGGTATGGTAAGAAACCAAATGTGAAGTATTTCAGAGTATTTGGTTCATTGGCATATGCTCACATTCCCGATGAGCTGAGAAAGAAGCTAGATCCAAAGAGTCAGGCATGTATTTTTGTAGGATACTGTGAAAACACAAAGGGTTATAGACTCTACAATCCTATGACTCGAAAGATAGTGATTTCAAGGGATGTGATTTTTGATGAAGGGGGAGAGTGGGGTAAGCCCCAAATATTTAGTGATGTTGAAGCCACTGATATAGTTGCTCAGTAGGTGCAACCATAGCTCCCACACAAAGGAAAGCGCTCCTCCCACACATCCTCCAAGTCCATCTTCTCGATTCAACTTCTTCACCAAGTCCTTCTCCACAATGATCAGTAAGTTCCTCACCAATGGACATTGATGTTCCATCCAAAGGTAAGAGAACTCTACAGTATCATCCATCATCTCAAATGTTGGATAAAATTTTTTCAAGAAGATACACTAGAAGTCAAGCTAGTGAAATGGAATATGTTTTACACAGATTAGATAGTATGCACTTGTATGGTGATGATGACTCCCAACAGGAACCTAGGGGAGATCAAGTTAACTATGCTTTGTTAACTAGTGCACGGCTTGAACCTTCTAGTTATGAGAAGGCATGTACTCAGAAGATTTAGCAAGATGCCATGAAAGATGAGATAACCTCTATAAAAAACGACACTTGGGAGCTCGTGAAGCTTTCGAAAGGAAAGAAATGTGTTGGCTGTAAATGGATATTCAAGACCAAGTTTAATGCTGATGGAAGCATTGAGAAGCATAAGGCAAGATTAGTGGCAAAGGGTTCTACTCAGAAATATGGAATAGATTATGAAGAGACTTTTGCTCCCGTAGCGGACGAGAGACTATCGGAACGCTTCTTGCCTTAGTCGCACACAAAGGATGGAAATTCCAACACATGGATGTCAAGAGTGCATTTCTCAATGGTTACTTGACAGAAGAAGTGTACGTTGAGCAACCACAGGGATTTGAAGTGCAAGGTAAGGAACACCTTGTTTACAGATTGAAGAAAGCACTCTATGGTCTTAAATAGGCACCAAGAGCTTGGTACTCATGTATTTATGGGTACTTCAAAGATTATGGGTTCACCAAGAGCAAAAATGAACCCACACTCTACTACCTAAAGCAAGGTAATGACATCCTCATAGTTTGTTTGTATGTGGATGATCTCATTTTTATGGGTAGTAATGAAAAAATGAATATGGAGTTCAAACACTCCATGATGACGTAGTTTGAGATGAAGGATCTTGGCTTAATGCACTATTACCTTGGAATGGAGGTTCATCAGTCAGATACGGGGATCTTCATCTCGTCAACATAAGTATGCTCGGGACATGATCAAGAAGTTTGCTATGGAGCATTGCAAACCAGCTTGCAACTCCAGCTTGGACATGGGATCCAATTAAGCAAAGATGATGGAGCACCAAAAGTTGACGTGACCACTTTTGGAAGTATGGTTGGGAGTTTGATGTTTCTCGCCAACACCAGACCATATATTCAGTATGCTGTATCTCTTGTTTCTAGATTTATGTCTAACCCATCTGAGCTGCATTTGCAGGCAACAAAAATAATTTTGAGATATGTGAAGGGTACATTGGATTTTGGAATCCAGTACCATAAATGTAACACTATCAAGCTTGTAGGCTTCAGTGATAGTGATTGGGGTAGCAATATTGATGATAGGAAGTCAACATTAGGAAACTGTTTTAGTCTCGAATTAGGACTAATAACTTGCAGTTCCAAAAAGCAAACTGTAGTAGCGCTATCTTCAACAAAAGCTGAGTATATAGCAGTTACTTATGCAAGTACTCAAGCCTTATGGCTAAGGAAAGTACTAGAAGAGATTGGAGAACAACAAAGTGGTCCAACCAGAATCTACTATGACAACATCAGTGCCATTCAGTTGGCATATAATCCTGTCCACCATAGTAGAACAAAGCATTTTGATATGAAGTATCACTTCATCAGAGATATGGTGGAACATGAAATTGTTGAGCTTCAATACTGTCACACTTTGGAGAATGTTGTGGACATCTTCACCAAGGCGATGACTAAAGCTCAATTTGTAAAGCTGAGAGATTGTGTAGTCAGTCCTCTCAACTTTAAGGGGGAGAATGTTGCAAGTGTGAATGGGGTTTCTCCATAAGAGGCTTAGAAAAATCTCTTTCCTAAGTCTAAGTGTGAAATCTCCCTCATTTTGTTGGCAAATTTTGTCGGCAATTTTGTTTTAGTTTTTCCCTAACTTCCCTCCTACATTTCCTCCTTATCCCTCCATTATTCCTTCTTTCCCCTTATCCCTCCAACTCCCTTATCCCTCCATCTCCCTCCGTCGACTTTTCTCCCTATAGCCTACATTTATATATACACTATATTTTGTAATGTATTATGGTTGGATTGAATTCAATAAAGTCTTTAGTTTACTTTAATATCCGCTACGTTTGATTTGACGTTAACCTGCGCTCGATTTTACAAGGGGTCCCTCAAACCAAAATTTGGCCTTCTAAATTTTTGGAGTCTAAGTGGTGCTAAATTGATGGGAATCCAGGTGACCACTCTCCCTTTACCCTTTGTCCAAAATTCTTATTTCCTTTGTTTGGTCTTATTGGTGTGTCTTACTACTGAATTTTTGTCTACTCTATTTGGTGTCCTAGTTACACTACTAACCTATGACTAGTAGATGTCTAAGTCAGGTAGGAGTTTCCAAGTTATTTTATCTTTTTGATAGCATGCATCGTCGCTTTGGGTTATGATTGGAACTCCAATTCTATCTTCATTGTTGTCATATTTGACCAAAATAATATAATTATCAATCCTATGCATTTATCTCAGCTTTATTTTAGATCTTGGTTAGCTAGCTCCCAATTGAATCTCTATTTCAAAATTAACGTAGGTGTCTTACTCCTCCCAAGTGTAGTGAGAATTCAGTACATTTTGCTTAACCATACTTGTCAAGAAGAGAAATTGTTCACTTTAAGTTGTTAGTGCAAAAGACTCATGCATTTATTTATGCTAATGTTATGCAAAATTATCTTTTGATCTTGGCCCATTATCCCTTTTTAGCTTAAGATTTTTATTTTTATTTGTTTCCTATGGTTTTTATTTCCCTTTTTCTCTATGCACCAAAAGCTAGGTAGGTTAGGTTAGAATAGAAAGTGTTGAAGATCACATATTAAAAGGAGCCAACCTTGTGAAAAACATTGAAGGTAGTCCCATCGAGCTACTTCTCATGCTTCCAAATTTTTCCTATTGTGTCACTCCATGTGATGTAATATTGTTGGGTCATTCAGTCCCTCGCATTTGGTAATAATAGTATTCAAATAGGACAATAATTTAATGGTATACCCTATGGGACCCAATTGTTTTAGTTTAATTGGTCCTACTATCAAGAAGAAATGTATTATTATGAGACCCATGTGAAGGTCCCTATCTATCTACTTAACTGAAGCATCTAAAAATCTCACCTTGTGTCTTTGCTCAAAGATGAATACCTAAAAAAAGTCACTTAGAATGATACCAGATTAAGGTTTCGTTGAAGATCTCAATTTACCTGCTTGAAGAGCAAATGTAGTATTCACCTAGCAACTTTACTTAAAGTAAAGTTCATAGAAGTTTATGAATGCTATACCTGCTACTAGATCCTTCATAGCTACAAATCAACATGTGTTGGTACCTTCGCTCAACACCTTTCCAAGAAAAATATATTAAGGCCAAGTCATGGTTGCGCAACCACCTAAAACATTATTTGCTTGGAATTATAGAGGTCCATTAAGACCCTTTGCTTTACCTAAAATATGGGATGATATTCAAATATTTACACTAAAATATCTCCCATACTAAACTGGGGAAGATATGATGACACTGATTGAGCGCCTGTAGAATATGGTCAACTTCTATACACTTTATAATGTAATAGAGCAAACTATGCCTCTAATATTATTGATGGCATCAATAAAAGGTAAGGATTGTGAATTGTATGTTTTATTACAACCACATTTGATTCTTGATTGGGACCAACTTATTACCTTTTTCATGTAAAGTTTTAGAGAAAAGGTAGTTGGAGTATCTCTCTTGGAGTAATTTTTAACCATAAAGAGAGTACCAATGGAGGCAATGGATGATTTCAACATCCAATTTCATAAGGCATGACACAAAATACCTAATGATATTTTCCCCCCCTAGGTATGGCATTTATATTATTTGAAGGCCTTAAATTCTAAATATATATGATGATTACAGCCAAGGGAGGAAAGTTTTTGTTAGACGCCTATGGCATGGCTATTTAGGCTAAAAATAACATAATCCAAATTGGAAAGCTAGCCCTTAGGCCCCCAACACCTTTATTTTATAGTATTAAATATCCACATTAACCTCCTCAATCCATTCAACCAACGACCTTTCAGCAAACGTAGGTCATACATGCAATCCCTCCTCTCCTTCATGCTCCAATTTGCTCTATATTAAAAAAATTGAGTCAAAGGCAATGAAAAATATACTAAAGAAAGTTTCTAATGAAGTATCAACCCTTGGAAGACAACATAATATTTATAACCCTTGTTTCAAACTAAACAATCTAAGATTTAAGAATCTTGCAAGTGGCTATCATAATCCTGATAGAAAACTAGGTCAACCATCCAATTCAAATCAATTGAATACCCCTATATAAACCTTATTGTAAATACCTTCCCCAAATCCTATTAGAGTTTTAACACCCATACAACATATCTATTTAAAAAACTTAGAGACTTGGTGCCTCCTCATACCCTATCCTCTCGATGCTTACACTTAGGGCAACCAACTAAACTTTTAGGTAAACTAAAATAGGCTCTGCTATGTACAACCATCTGCTTCCTAGACTTCAGCCCATAATATTTTTCCAAACTTATATGCTAATTTACCTAAAAAAATCTTAGTAACTTGGGATTAAGAAAAAATAAATGTTGTATCTAATGAAAATATAGTTACAAGACCTCAAGTACACACATATTATATGACCATGACTAGAAGAAAAATAGCAAAAAATAGGGATGATTAATATGCAATAAAAGCTACCAGATCCTTGGAATATTTTTATTCCAATGATAGTACAAGCCATAAATGTGCTAGCATATTCAAAGAGGGTTCCTAATCAACAAAAACTCATGACAGTGTGAGCAAATATCCCTCAATAACTTGTGGTAGAAAAAAACTTGATCCCTATGGGCACAACTTACTACTCAAAAGGTACATTCTCTAAAGTCATTTAATATAGTAGAGCATCTCAAGAAATCTATTGTGGTCGTGCCACTTTGGGAAGTGATCACTATGCCTAGATAAATAAAGCATCTAGAAGAGGCATTAAAAGAACAAAGGACTTTAGATGATAAAAAACACTTATAGTTCTAAAAATATCTCCTCTTGAAACACCTAAAACAAATCCAATGCCATTCTACTTGACTTTAATCCATGGTGATAATTTGATCGATAATTAACTGGTTGATTCTAGAGCAAGTATGTCAATCATACCTAGAGGGGTGACTAATGCATTGGCACTAAGTTATGAGCCAGATAATCAAGGTATAGTTCATTTGGATGAAACACCAATCCAAGCCCTTAGGTTGGTCAGGGACCTCCCTCTAATGCTACAAGCATATCCAAATCTAACTATTAGTCAAGACTTAATAGTAATTGAGCTCCCATCTACCTTTGGTATTTGTCTATATAGAGAATTTACAACTAAAATAGTAGGTTATATATCCTTGGATTAGACACTTTTTTTTTTGAATAATCAGTACAGTGCTAAAATGAAGATTTTAATGGAACCTCCCCATGTTCCTCATATAGAATAGGTTCCTTTGGTTAAATTAAACATTAAGTAGTCTTATACCACAAAAAAGGCAAAAACATATGCTAGAGAATTTCATTTTACTTCACCAAGTGGTCAAATAAGTGAATGGGCTATTGACATGTGCAATTAGATCCTTATGAAATTTGTGAGCAAACTAGCATGGGGACATATTTGATTCAAAAAAATAAAAATTTGTTCCTAAAATTACAAAGAAAGAGGAGCAATCCATCGATCTATGGAAATTATACTCTGGTGGTGCTAGAAACAAAAATAGGGATGGTGTTGGTGTGTATTTGATTTTTCCAAAGGGAATAAAGTTATTACAAGCATACCAACTATAATTTAATTTTTCAAATGACATGGTTGAATACAAATTTATGGTACTTGGGATCTATATGGTAGAAAAATTAAAAAAAAGGTATTAAATTGCTTCAAGTATTTGGTAACACAGAATTGATAATAAATCAAGTAAGATCTCAATGTTTGGAAAAAAATAGGTTGATGAGATCTTATAGGCATAGGGTTTAGGACCTTATTGAAGCCTTTGATGTCATTAATTTCAAGGTTATTTCGAGGATTCAAAATATGGATGTTGATCGTATGGCACTAATTGAATCATAGTTTGATCCAATCGATGATTTGCTCCATAATCATCAATTGGTAAAACTGATAGTCAGACCAACTATCCCTAATAATCAAGTGAATTGATAGGTATTTGAGAGTGATAAACATATCATTCATTTCCTTCAACAAACAGATGAATATGCTAAAGAAATGGCTCCAAAAATTGAAGAAACATATGGAGATTAGATCATCCAGTTAAAATCCAACAAGTTGCCAAAGGGGTTAATCACATTGGAGTCCCTATTTAGCCCAAATGACATATTCAAAGGGAAAAGAGGAATCATTGTTGATAAGGAGGACTACTAAGAGATAGAAGTGGCCCTAGGAAAAGCACTAAAAATAGGTAAAATGGCTACTAAAGCATAAAAGGAGTCTCTTATCAAGTTATGCTAGAAATATAAGGAAGTAATGGCTTGGACTTATGAAGACCTTAAGGGGTATAATAAGGGGATTATCCAACATACAATTGACGTAGATCCTGAAGCCAATATTGTGAGGCAAAAACAAAGGCCATTCAATCTAAAAATTGAGCCTCTCGTATGGAAAGAATTGTGCAAATTGATTGAATCAAATACCATATATCCACTCAAAAACACCACATGGATCTCTAACTTAGTACCTATAAGAAAAAATAACGATGAAATCAGGTTGTGTGTTAACCTCAAAGATATGAATAAAGCATCATTAAAAGATCACTACCCCTTGCCTTCCATGGATCAGATTCTCCAAACTATTGTGGGCTCAAAAATATTCTCACTATTGGATGGATTCTCTAGTTTCAATCAAATATGGGTGAAATATGAGGATCAACAAAAATTAACTTTTACCATTAATTGGGGGACCTTCACATATCAGTGGATGTCTTTTGGGTTATCTAATGCTAGAGCAACATTTTAGAGAGCCATGGACATTGCTTTCCAAGACTTGATCAACAAAGTGATATTGATCTACTTGGATGATCTTACTGTATTCTCTAAGAAGAAATAATGATCATCTAGAACACTTAGAGAAGGTATTTAGGTAATTTTAGGGATTTGGAATATGCCTCAATCCTAAAAATGTGTATTTTATGTCCTCCAGGGCAAATTTTTAGGTCACATTGTATCAAAATATGGTATAGCCACAGACTAGACAGAGTCAAAACCATTACTAGCCTTTCACTTCCATGGCATAAAAAGGGATTGCAATATTTTTTTGGCCACATTAATTTGGTTAAAACTTTCATCCTAGACTTCACATATTTTGTCAGGCCAATGACGCTCATGCTAAAGGACCAACCATTTATATGGTTAGACAAAAGAATGGAAGCTTCTGAGAAGATAAAAAGGGCTATTACTAAAGCTCTAGTGTTGGTCAACCCAGATTATGATAAGGACTTTATCATTTATGCATATGCAAGAGAGCTTAGTAAAGCATCATTGCTAACATAGAAAAATGAAAACCAACATGAATACCTAATTGATTTCTTTAGCCAAACTTTGAAAGGGTGAAGAGAAGTATAACATTGTTGAAAAACAAGTATACACTCTAGTTAGAGGTTTGAAAAATTTCAAACACATGGTTTCAAATAATAAAATCATTGCCTATGTCATTCATCCAAGTGTTAGATAATATATAATGGGTGGAGAAATTAGTGAAAAAAGGGCTAGATGGATTACCAATATCTTAGAATATGATGTTGAAATCAAGCCTGCATAATTGGTCAAAGGAAGGGAATTGTGTTAGAGGTTGGCTTAAGATGTCGTTAAAGAAGAAGTGGATCCAGATGTTATCAAATAAGAAGTATATTTAGATAGGTGTTTGATGAAAAAGGATGAATAGGAACTAGACGAGGTAGAATAAATAATTTAATATATGCAAATAGGCAAGTATCTCCCTAATTTAGGCAAAGCAATTTTCAATTGTAGAATATTTATTTTAATAGATGGAGTTCTATTTCAAAGAAATTTTGACTGAGTCCTACTCAAATGCATTAAGAAGGAATTGACTCAGCATTTTCTACAAGAATTTCATCAAGGATTCTCAAGTGGGCATTTCTCAACTCAAACAATGACCAATAAGATCATGAAAGCTAGTTACTATTGGCCAAGTTTGTTTATAGATGCCCATCATTAGGTTAGGAAATGTGACAAATGCAAGTTCTTCATTGGTAGAAAGAAGAACACACCTATGCCCTTGAAACCCATAGTCGTAAATGAACCATTCTCCTAATGGAGATTAGACTTTATCAAAATAATCAACCCACCATCTAGTGAGGGTCACAAATGGATCCTCATTGCTACAGACTATTTCACCAGATGGGTTGAAGTAGTCCCACTAAAAGAGGCCACTAAGTGGGTAATCATAGAGCTTTTGGAGGATATCATTACTAGGTTTGGTGTCCCCAATATGATAATTATTGATAATTCTAAGGTATTCATATGTTATAAGATTACTCAATTCACCTTTCAAAATGGAATTTATTTGAAGACTTATTAAAATTATTACCCACAGGGCAATGGTTTGGTGGAATCTACAAACAAAAACCTACTACAAATTCTAAAAAGGGTGGGCTCTAAAAAGCAATGGTAATGACACCTTCATCTTAAAAAAGTTTTATGGGTAGATTATATCACTCTAAAAAAGGCTTTAGGATGTTCTCCATACAACCTAGTATATGGAAATGAGGCTAAGCTACCTATATTTATAGAATTGCCTACACTTCAATTATTGCATTAGCTAGAGCTTTAGGAAAATGATGTTATGACTGTAAGAATGGGAGAACTACTAGAGCTTGAATAATTGAGGAAAGAGATCATAGAGAAACTATAGAGGCATTAAGGAGTGGTCAAAATATGGTTTGACAAGATATCCACCCCTCAAAATCTTGAGGTTGGTAATATGGTACTTAAATGGGATGAATACAAAAGCAAACTAGGTCATCACACCAAGTTTGATATGATTTGGAGTGGCCCATATATTGTAATTGCTTATAAGGACTGTAATTCATTTGAAATTAAAATTATGGAGGGAGATATTCTCTTGATACTAGTCAATGGGATTCATCTGAAGAGCTATCCTTGAGCTCTTTAAAAAAAGTATGGGCAAACATGTAGATATTTTATAATATCCTGACATAGTTTACCTTAATAGGAGATGGTATTGAAACCTATGATTAGACAAAAGCTACGAGAAAGTAAAGTGTATGAGTTATGTTGTGACAAGGAAGAGAAGCATTATCAAAAACATAGGAAAATATCAAATCAAATCTAATGACATAAGTCATTGGATCATGAGTCATGGGATGGCATAAGTAAACTACAGTCACACTATTGAGTAGCTCTCCAAAGAAGGATGTGAACTAATTAAGTGCATTGGGAAGGACAACCCCTAGGGATATTTTTTGCATAGCTAGAGGTCTTCTAATCAATGACAACATCATAGTTATGTGATATGAAGTTACTGTAAAATTAGAAATATCCCTCATTTTTCTCTGCCTAAGCATAAAGAAGAAGTAATTTTATGTCATACAAATCGAGTACTTAAGGGAAGGAGGAGGATGTTAATACAAAGTGAGAATATGTTGAGTAGAGGAGGAATCAATTCACATGAGGGGAATTTAATGCAAGTAGGTGTTTCCACCACAAGAGAAAATGCTAGAAAAAGGACTACCTTACATTCATTTTCTCACATATCAAAGTTGTTATATTACTTGAGTTGATCATTTATTCATCATTAGAGCTGCATTTGAATGACGTTGTGCCCAATAGATAAGACCTTATTTTTTGGGTTCATTACCTTCTACAAGAAAAATATCCTTGTGATCCACCAAAGCTATAGTGAAATTTCACTATAGTCCTACCAATAAGGGATAATTTTGATTGGCATTAATTTGGAGCTAGGTGCAAATGGAAATATCTCAAAGCTTTACTACCTGCTACGAAATTTGTATTGAGAAATCATGAAGGATCCATCACCAAAGGCTAAGAGTGGGTGTAAAACCCCTAGAGCTATGAGGCCATGCTAATTATCAAATCTTAATTAGTGGCCTGCAATAATGCCTCACAACCTTTTCGATGATAACTAAATCAAACCCTGCCAATAGTAGTAGCTCATGAGTCATTTTGATAATAACTATAATGACTCTACCATTAATATAGGTTCAATCCAAACAATGGATGTGGGTGAGCTTGTGGATCGAGTTAGCTTCCACATTTGTTTAGGTTTGTAGCTCTTGACCAACCATCCATCATCTCTCCACGACAAGGACAAGATAGATTCATTGGGAGATCTAGGTGGAAATAATTCAACAACTGTAAAAGATAGCTAGAAACTCATAGGAGCTCATCATGAGATCCTATGAAAAATATAGTTGGTACACTTGATGGCTGTAGCCATATCTACCGCAAATAGTTCTTCTACATTTGATTATAGGTATAGCTAGTTTAAGCTTCTCTACACCAATGAATCTACCAAGAGGAAACCAACACTTAGATATGGTATAGTTTCAACAAAAACATTAGAGCACTTCAAAAAAGAAGCTTGGTAGACTATTGGAATATCATGTCCAATAGTTCATGCCATTTTGAGGGAAGTTTTGATAAAATGGAGTCTTAGAAAGCTTCCAATTACCATCAAAGCTATGGTGAATGATCATTACACTTAGAAGATTTTGCCTTAAATGAACTTAGAAGGGAGACTTAAGCCAAGGCAAAATAGACAAAAGGTGGATAAAAAAGTGTTGGAAAAATGTAGATATCATCACTGAAAAGCTCCATCCATATTGCTTTATTGAGTGCCAGTGGATATGGTCAATACTTTTAAATACTCTTGTTGTTGTCATTCTTGGAAAACTTTTGGCCACTATCTACTCTAGACCCTTGCTTGTTTAATACCTAACCACTATTTTCTGTGGATTCAAAGGACCTTTGATGATGTCATATTTGAAAACCAGTGGCCACTATTGCCTTGTAGCCATTGTTGCTTTGTTGATACAGATGGAAACTTTCAAAAAAGAACATCCAAATTCTTTGTATTAGTCAATACTTTAGAATAACTCTAGCCACTATCACTCTAGTCACTTGAGTGACCAAAACTTTTAAGCTCTTTTGCTTACATCATTACTAGAAAAACTAGGACCACTATTGCTCTTTTGTATCTTGACTGGTCAGGACTTCATAGTGCTTTAGGTGACATTATCTTACAAAACCTCCAACCCATATTGCTCTTCAAACTCTTGACTAACCAAGACATTTTAACACTTATATTGGTGACACTATGAAAAATCCCTAACCACTCTAGCTCTTTGGACTCCTAATTGGCCAAGATTTTTTCTTGCTCAAGATTTGGCTGAAGATTTTTGAGCTCTCATGTTGATGTCATTTTGGAAGTATCCCAACCATTACTTACTTCTTAATTTTTCATATGTTAAATATTAATTCATATTAGACTTGTTGGGCCCTTCATTTGATATTTTCTTTGCCCAAGTTGCTCCTATTCTGGATTGAAATATTTGGGAAGTTATATCATTTGGAAAGCTTTTTCTTTCTTCTTACCATGATTGGGGTGACCTCTTCATAGACCTAGAAGGCTATATGATTTATGAAATTTTGATAACTTGAAACATTTGGGATGCTTGTGTTTCTACAAACCTTAAACTCTTTTGTATGATGCCAATCCCTTGCCTAGTCACCTTAGGTCCCCTTCATTCCTCCACCCTTTTTTATTTTTATTTACCAAGAGCCCATCCCAAGTAATTGTAGAGGACCCCATCAAGTGTAAATTATAGCTCAATTTTTGAATCCACTCCTCTTAATGATGAGTGAATTCAAAACCATTGCATAGGACTAAGTCCTACTTAAGGTACAACCCTTTTAGCTATCACCAGAAAGGCTCAAGGACTCTTACTGAAAGTAGAATCCGACTTAGTTGTCATTGAAAAGTGTTAGGGTACCTAGGAATAGATATATGGGGAAATGATATTATATTGTATAAGGGTTGGCATGGGCCACACATAACCCAAGGTTGATTATATTATAATATTATATTATATTATATTATATTATATTAGTAGTTGACTCCCCAAAGTAGAATTAGAAGATGGGTATATAAAGAAGAGATATTTGTCATTGTAATCATCATGGAGATAAAATCATATGTAATCGTCTTTGCCCAAGAAGTGGCTTATGGGACTTTGCCATCTCTAAGTGGTGCTCTCATCTTGGGAGATCTTGTGGAGTTATTCCTTTCTTAAGGAGTATTATTGGTGTTGCTCTACCTTAAGGGTATTATCTATCTTTATCTCATGGTAGATTGTTATTGTGGATAATTATTTATGGATGAATGATTTGATATTTTTACATATTGGTGAATGATTTTTGTTTATGAAAATAAATATCCGTAACAAGTGGTATCAGAGAAATGATTCTGGCAAAGTGGGGATAAGTTTATTTGTGGATTGTAGAATTAGAGCATTTTTTTGGAAAAAACATCTCATATTTTAGGAGCCATATCTTTGTGAAAGTTTATCTGATTCAAACGATTCTTAGATAATTTTATGTGAAATTTGAAGAGCTTTAAAATGAGTGGTTATATGAAGGAATCTTAGCAGTATTAAGGGAGATACAACCTTGTGAAGTCAATCATCTAGAATAAATGTAGTGATAAATTTTTAAATTGTGATTTTTTTGGAAGACAAAATTTGTTAGTTGGGGTAAGCAAATCAGTTACACCTTATTTTTGAAGAAAATTTGTAGATCTAATTATCTATGTAATTTTAGCTTCAAATTAGTGGTGAGATACATATTTTCATAAAACCCTAGTTTGCATTGGGGAATGAACTATGAAACTGCAAAAGTTTTTGGAGAAGATTATATTGATGTTAGGGATTGGAGGAAAAATTTTAATCCTTATACCATTATTTTTATTGGCAACTTATGCTTTCTCTATGTCTTGGAGGAGAAGCTTTCTCTTGGTTTAAAATTTTTCATAGTGCCCATAATTGTGAACTAACTTAGGATAGAATAAAGCAAGCATTCTTGAATCAATGGGACCCATATAAAAAGATAGCTAGTTTGAAGGACACCATCAAGGTGTATGAAGAAGAAATAAACAGACTTCAAAAAGAACAAAAGAAATTAAAAAGAGAGCTAGAAAATTTCAAAGTGGTAGAAGGTAAAAAAGATGTCAGTGTGCAGACATAAGAAACCACACCTTTGGTAGCAGATAAATTAAAAAGTGGACAAAGGGATTTGTTTGAATCTAAAAAGTCTATTTTGTAGGTTATTGGATGCATTCAAAAGAAATAGATTATTATTTCCATTAACCCTAGTAACAGATATAATTTTCTTAATATTGCTTTGGCTAAGAGGTTGCAAGTTCAAGCTACAAAAATAAAGGACATACTTCTTAAGGGTGAGAATGTTTAGATTTTTGAAGATTTAAATATTGCCATGGATAAATATGTTTTACATTTAGATTTTCATGCTATTGATATGGATGATGTGGATATTGTTCTTGGTTATCCTTGGTTGGATTCTTTGGGTACTATTAACATTAATGTCCAAAATAAATTTATGAAGTTATGGTATAGGGAAAAGAAGATAACATTGTAGGATATTTCTCAGCTTAAGGAGCAAGGATCCAAGGAAGACTAAGAAGTGGTTGCAGAGAAACAAATTGAAAAACAAATAGAACCTAAAATCTTTATCACATATATATGTCACAACCAGAATGCTTCAGGATAGAAGGTAAGGAGGACTTGGTATGCAAGAAGAAGAAGTCTCTTTATGGATTGAAGCAGTCTCCAAGGATGTGGAACCAAAAATTTGACAAGTTTGTTTTGACACTTGGGCTTGGAAAAAGCAAAGCAAATTTATGTGTATATTTCAAAAAGGAAGGTGAAAATTTTGTTATCATTGTATTGTATGTGGATGACATGTTGTTAATTGGTAACAATAAGGAGATGATAAAGTTACTAAAATCTCAGTTATCTTTTGAATTTGACATGAAGGATTTGGGTGCTGTAAAATTTATTTTGGGTATGGAAATAAAAAGGGATTGTGCAAATAGAAAGTTGTGGTTAAATCAAAGGAAAAATGTTGATTTGATACTATAGAGGTTTAGGATGCCTTACTGTAAACCAATATGTACTCCATATCCAGTTGGTCAAAAGTTATCTATTGAACAATGTCCTAAAATAGATGAGAAAATTGAATAAATGCATCATGTTCCTTATGCTAGTGTTGTGGGTAGTTTGATGTATGCAATGGTATGTACTAGACCTGATATTGCACATGCAGTGGGAGTAGTTAGCAGATATATGTCCAATCCAGGAAAGGAACATTGGACTATTGTGAAGAGGATCTTCAGATACTTGTGTGGAACTACAAATTATGCTATCTCTTATGAAGGAAGGTATGGAGACAATAATATTGTAAATATACAAGGGTTTGTGGATGTTGATTGGGCTAGATATCTTGACAAGAGAAGATCCACAAGTGCTTATGTGTTCAGGCTATTTGGAGGGGCAGTAAGTTGGATGAGTAAAAAGTAATCAGTTGTTGTTTTATCCACTACAAGCAGAGTACATTGTAGCAACTCATACCTATAAAGAAGTAGTGTGGCTATAAAGGTTGTGTTCAATAGTTGGTATTTAGTAGAAGGTTGTGAGAATTGACAGTGACAATGAGAGTGCAATATTTTTGGTAAACAATCATGGTTTTCATGATTGGTCAAAACATATTGATATCAAGTACCATTTTGTGAGAGAGGTGGTTGAAGGGAATCGGGTGATATTGGAGAAAGTTGATACAAAGAAGAATGTTGTTGATTCATTAACAAAGGTTGTATCTGCTAAAAAATAATTGGTGTAGAAGATCTATGGGCATGGTTACCCTTGACAATTAATAATGGCAGTTATTAGCCCCTATGAAAAGTATTCAACAAGTGGGAGAATGTTAAAATTATGTTGAATATTTTCCATGTTATTCAGAAGGGGTTAACTCTGAAAGGACTTTACACTCTGTAAAAAATTCCTCACCAAGGTTCGGGGCCAAGCCAGGTCTTGAGCGGGGGTACGGGGGGCAGCAACCCCCATTTGGAGGTTCGAGAGTGTTAGCCCTCAAGAATTTTTTTAGGGGGTTTAATCTATTTTTAGACCCATATGGGTGTTTTTGGGTTAATGTAATGTCGGCCCAGGGTTTTGTGCCCATGGTATTATAAAACTCCTTGTATTGTTAGTATATAAAGCAACATTTGCATGAGGGTTTGGTAATGAATTTGCAATCGAAAAGTGAGTGAAAGGATATTATTGTATTGGAGATGATCAAGTTTATACAATAAGGAAATATTCTTGTTGGGAATTTTCTCGAAAGGGTTTTCCAGGATAAATTATTGTGTAATGTGTTCTTATTCTCTGTTTTTCCTTAGATTCTGCAATTACTATTTTTTTGGAATTTGTTTATCGGGGTGTTATTTATCTTCATTCCTTTAGGAGTATTATTGGTGTTGCCCTAACTTAAGGGTATTATCTATCTCTATCTTATTATATGGATTGTTATTGTGGATAATTATTTATGGATGAATGAACTGATATTTCTATATATTGGTGAATTATTAACATCTATGAGAATAAGTTTTATAATAGAAATGTTGTAAGAAAATCATTATCTCTCTCAATCTGGTGGATCATCATTGCTTCATGGCGGAAGAAGCTTTGAACTTTCTAGCAATGTTTTCTACATGCCTTCCCTTGTCTTCACACTCAACATCTTTTCAGCATGAACAACTTGATAAATTGATGAAGCCTCACATCCTCTCTCATCTTACTCAACTCTTGGGCAACAATTCAACTCAAAATTCCCTTCTTAGGCTAGATTTGCCTATTGTAGTGAAATTTCACTATAAGAAGAATAGATAAGGAGAGATTGACATACAAAGGAAATGCGTACCTTTATAAAAAGGTATTAATGGCTAAGTTCACAATCCCAATAAAATACAATTAAATAGTTTATGGTGGTTCATGCTTGTACTGACAATATGGGCTTTTCAAGAAGTCATGTCATCTAGATTTCATTCTCTCAAAGAAGCTACTATAAAATATTATAGCATGTATTAGATGCTTTGCACTCCCATTAGTCCTTTGGAAGGAATAACAAATATAGATTATTGGAAATACAGTACAAACTTATCTAAGGACTTGGCAGATCACTCAAGAAAAATTATTCCTTATGCCAAAATTTGCATAAAAATGAACTTGCCTAAATTATTACTAGAATTGGTTGAGATCTAAATGGAAGACTATGTTTAGCTTTGGACACTTAATTATGAAGGAGTCAACTTTTGTTGTAGAGATTATCATCATTATGGACATATTTTTTGAGATTTTTCTTTACATACAAAGTCAAATTTGACCAACACAAAGAGCAACTAGAGAAATGAGGGAAACACAACAAAATGTATTGGTGGCTAAAAATATGGAACATCAACAAGCAATTAATAATTACCATGAATTTAGTACGTTACCCTAAGGAGCAATAATTCAAAAGCAAACCCTAACCACAAAAGCAACAAATATAGGTAATCATAATCTAAATAATAATGATGGTTTCATCATTGTTGGAGAATAAATAAAGGTAGAAAATGAGGAGTCCACAACTTTCATGATAAATAAATCATTTTGATATCCTTAGTGAAGTTCTTGAACACCACATTGATGAAATGAAGATGGAGAATTTACAATCTACAATGCAAATAATTGATAATAATGTAAAACAACCCATCATATAAGAACAAATAAATCAAGAGGATATAGATGAGAAATCCCAACTACCTCATACCATCCCCTCCTCAAACCCAAACTAGGTAAGATAGAATATACTTAATCCTCTTTATAATGAAAATGAAGAATTCTTGATGAAAAACAACAAATAAATATAAAAAAATTTAGCCTTACAATAATAAGCAAACCAAGTATCTACACAAATAATAATAAGAACTCTAAATATATATATGTGGAGACATAGGAATCTAAGAAACCCAAAATAAGGTGTTGAAATTCAACGAAGGTAGAAAAAAAGTAGGATTCAATGATTACTGATGTAAAACAAGTAGGAATGAAAAATCTAATAAAAATGATTTAACAAAAAGGGAAGAAAGACATATCAAGAGAAAATCAAGCTAGTTGGGGAATAATTAATGAAAGCTAAATTAATTAAAAGGATAAACTCACACTTCTAATCTAATCCTAAATATGTCACTTTCGTTAAATGTTAGAGGCTTAGGTAGTAAAGCTATGAAAAATGTTGTTAAGAGATGAAGTAAAAGTCTCAACCCTATAATAGTAGTAATGCAATAAATAAAGGTATCTATACAAAAATGTTCAATTGTTGCAAATAGGATTTGGAAAAATAGCCAACACTTAACAACTACATTAGAAGGATAGTAGGTTGGGATCATTACACCATGGGATCCCAAGATTTTTTATATGTAATTTGCTTTAGGCATAAAAGGTTGCTTGTCAAAGAAGGCTCTATGGAAGGTTTGAACAAGATGATTATGGTAAAAAATTATATGTTCCCACTTCGTTTAGTAGTCT
Source organism: Wollemia nobilis (assembly GCA_028583015.1). Classification (NCBI taxonomy): domain Eukaryota; kingdom Viridiplantae; phylum Streptophyta; class Pinopsida; order Araucariales; family Araucariaceae; genus Wollemia; species Wollemia nobilis. Next base: position 23,540,828 of record JAQPPZ010000521.1, read on the forward strand.
TAGGATCCAAAAATATACATAGGAATGTAGACAACTAAGAGGCAAAAATTCTATGTGGATTATTAGATGAGATTTTAACACTACTCTATATTTAGAAAAAAAAAAGGTGAAGTATATTCCTTGGACCAACCCAGTGGCATTATGAAAAACTTCACAGATATGAATGACTTATTTAATTGTCCTTTTTCCATGGGATCTTCATATGGGAAGATAATAGGATTATCCAACACCACATTATTGAGAAACTTGATAGGATCTTGTTGAGTGATAGTTGGGAGGACTGCAACATTTATTTATAGGTCTTTATCCTTGATGGGGTCGACTTAAATCACTAGTCAATTTTCTTAGAATTTATATAATTCCAAAAACCACAAACTCCTTTTCATTTTGAATTTATGTGATTAAAATACTCTTCTTTGCATGAGAAAAATTAAAATTAGCAGTACCAAGGAACACCTAGCTATGGTTTCTCTATACATTTTATTTCAAAAGCTTAATTTTGTCAAAGCTTGACTTAAGGAAAGGAACAAGCTTTCCTTTGAGAGCCCTTTCCAATATACAAAAGAAGAAAATGTTTTATAAGATATGGTAGAGTTTTAAAAAGACATAAGAAAAAAGGGGCTAATTAGAGAGAAATTGGAAAATCAAACAAATATTATCAACAAACTAGATAAATTGGAAGTATGAGAAACAAAGTATTGATATAAGGGATCTAGAGGCAAATGATTGGAGCTAGAAGATAGAAATACAACATTTTTCCATAATTTTGTTATGGCTTTAAGAATATAAATTTTCATGAGAAAAATAATCAAAGCAAATGAAGGTGAAGTATCTTCAACTATAGATATTTAGGAAGAGGTAGTATCTTACTTTGAGTAACTCTTCAAGTAGGATCATAGGGATAGTCTAGAGGCTCAAAAAAACATCTTAAATACCATTACATTCACCATAACAACAAAACTAAATGATCAATTACTTAAAACAAATTCATTAGAAGAACTAGAGAAAGTGGCCATGGGGAATGAAAAAAGGAAATACCCCCAAGCGATATGGCTTTCCAACGCAGATATTGAAGGCTCTCAATAATACCATGGTTTACCTTATTTCCTGAAATCAAGAAGTCTCTTACAAAGTAGATTATAGTCTCATTACCTTATGTAAAACAACATATGAAATTGCTTCTAAATTTTGATTGTAAGGCTCAAGGAAGTTCCACCTCTTCATATCTCTCAATATTAATGGGTTTTAATCTAATATAGGAAAATCATGGATGACATAATTGTTTTAAAAGAACTCTTTCATTCTATGATGAAAAATAAAAAGAAATCCATGTTGCTCAACCTAGGCTTATCCAAAGACTTTGATCAGGTTGATTGGACATTTTTGTGTAACCTACTAAGAGTTTCAAGTTGATTGGGATAAATGGGTAGTAACTTGTTACTCTTTACCCTTCTTAATCCTCATCAATTGCTCCTCATCTAAGATATTTAAGCAAAAAAGGCCTTAGGTAGAGTGATCGACTATCATCCTACCTCTCCATACTTTTGTTGAAGGGTTGGGTAGATACCTAAAAAGCTTACATATTAGAAATCTATTGCAAGATTTTATGATATCAAATGAATTAGAACCTCTCACTCTTTTACAATTTGTATATGACATGGCTCTTGAAGAAGTGATATCCATAACAAAAGCTTTAGTGATTTGTGAGGGTTTGGATGCTTAACTTTGAACCTCTAGATAGGTGCTCGATAACACAAAATCATAAATTATATTTTTCCATGTAGATCGTATAGTTAATCTTTGTATTGCTTGTATACTTGGGCTTCTAATTGCCTAGTATCTTCCTTTAGATTCTTGGAAATCCATATTTCACCAAAGTGTTTGATGGTATATGACTAAAGAGAGTTGATTGACAAAGTAAAGAGAAATATTTCACCTTGGACTTTCAAGTTTTTATCCCTACTTGATAGAGTTGCTCTTGTCAAAACTGTCCTCTAAGCATTTCCTTTCTATTGCTTCAGAGTGCTTGTTGCACCAAATTCAATTCTAAAGGAGCTTGATAGATTTCAAACATATTTTATTTGGTCAAGATGGTGTAAATCCAGCTACAAGAGGTCAAAACAAGAACCTCCAATCACATAAAATTGTGACGAAAAGAAACAAAGCGAAAAAATTCCCTATCACATAAAAGCTACAATAGATGGAAATAAACTAATAAATGATTTATTTTCTCATTCTTGAATTTCACCCCCATTTTAAAATGCAATACCAAGGGAATATATATATATCTCAAAAAAGCCCTAAATCTTAAGGCCCTAGAGATAAGGAATATATATATATATATATATATATATATATATATATATATATATATATATATATATATATATATATTTGGGCAATTTCGTCTTTTAGTACCAACCAAAAAAGGCTCGGATAACCCTCTAAATTAATACACATTATTGGATTACCCACATCAATCCTCCTAGAAAATATTGACACCTAGCCTAAATAAGAAGTTATTCCAAATATGTTTTCTTCTAGATTTTAAAAAAACACTAAATCCCATTTTCGGGGCACTAGATGAAGGAATTAGGGCCCAATAACACACTTAAAAATCTTCAAGGTTTCTAAAGAATCCTTACCACAACATTTTCCACCTCGTTATCCAGCTCCCCATAAAATTTCAAGCCGATCCAACGATCGGATCAAAAGTTATGCCCTCCGAAAGATAGGCTCCTGCATCACAAGATCCCTTAAAGGGAAGAAGTGATATTTGATTATGTAGAATATAATTTTCCAAACTAAAGATAGGGATGGCTTAGAATTGCAATTTTTTTGTCTCACTAATATTGCATTCTTAAAAAAATCTATCACATATGGATATTCGATCTAAATTATCTACGTGGTTTAATTTTAACACAAGTATACTGACCAATGTGCATCTATTGATCTTCCTAGCCTTCCTATGCATGGGAGAGGATCTCTCGTTTGAAAATTTATCTAATTAGGATTTGAACTCATCAAAGTGTGTCTCTTTTGGATTCCCTAATAGGGATGCTCAATTGATTTTTGGGAAGATTCTTGGTTATAATATCCATCAAACGTCAAACAATACCCACACATAAAGCCATTAAAAGAGAGGTTCATGGATTTAACTTGGATAAATGTAAGACTCCTAAATCTATAGAAGGACACATAATGATTCTTATTTGAGTTGGAAAAGGATTTCAAAATTACCTATAGATATTTGAAAGAGGAAAAACAAATTCTCCAGACAACCATAAAAGTATACTAATTTATAAAAAACGAGTAGGAGATATACTAGCTTAGGGAAATAAGATCTTAGGAGTTTATTCAACTAATGCATGCTATAAGGAGCTTTTAGGAGAGTAGTTGCCACAATATAAAAAAGAGTATTTTGTAGATCTTGAATCCAAAATGTTTTTTAAAGACTAACACTTTTGCATGGCTACCCAAGCATGAGAGGACTGTATGTTCTATCATAGTTTGTAAACAAGATTCTAAAGACAAGGAACATCCCTTTTGTCAAAAAACTATGGCATTTATAACAATTAGGGAACAATATGAAGGATTTCTTCCAATTCTAGAAGGTTTGATTGGAAAGAAATAAAAGGATCTTCCAAGATTCTCAACTTCTTCCTCATCAAAGATGGATATAAATATGGTCTAGTATTAAAGAAATAGAGAACATGTTAAGCACATCCAAAAAAATAAAAATGGAGCATAAGATTTATAGGTTTTTTTTTTTTCTTTTTAAAATTTAATCCCATTCAATTGTAGAAAGGTTCCAAAGGTAATCTTGGTAAAATGGTCCAAACCACCTCAAAGATAGATGAAGTTAAATGCGAACGAGACATCCAAGAAAGAGCCCATGCTAATAGATATGGGTGGTGTTTGTAGGAATGATAAAATGAATCATCTTTTGTTTTTCAAAAAACCTCTTGGATATCAAAGTAAAAATAATGCAAAAACTATGACCATACTATTGAATCTATAGGAAGACAAAAAAAAGGAATATAGTTCATGTTAATGTGGAGTTTGATTTAAAGGTCTCTATTGATAAGATAAATTCTCTAACACCAATAGAAAACAATACATGACAAATAAATTTGATAGTTAAAGATATATGCTCCTTGAAAGTAAAATTTTAAACATCTATTTTTGTCGCATCAAGAGGGAGGAAAACAAGATAGATGAGTTGTTAGCTAAAATTACTGGGGAAATTACAATTCTTCCATTTCTAGGACCAAGGGTTATTTTCATTTATCTTGATGTGAATCCTTTGAAGAGGTATTAAAGTGGAACTGAATTGACAAACATTATTTGTAAGTTTTCTTTTCTAAAAAAAATAATAACTATGGCACGACAACACAAGAACATTAGGAAAATGAATTAGATAACCAAGGAGCAACAAAAAAATAATGAATGTATAACAAACACAATGCATTTAATACTTGCTTAAACATTGTTTATTTTATGGTAGATAATGGCTGTAGTATTTGAGAATAAGCTAAAAATATTATTAAAATGAGTCCATACAACAACTTGGCAATTATGTATGTATTGTTTGGCAAAATTCAAACTTGAATTTTCTCTTTAAAATTTGAAGAATATAACTAGCTGAGTTAATGCCATTTGATATATATTTTTATTTTTTGAAATAAGTAAAACACTTATTTTTTATTTTTCAATAGGTTATCAAACTATTAGATTTGCAACATGCATTTTTATCACAGTTTTTCATATTTTTTTCTCTTAAATATATGTTTCCACAATTAGCTTGATTAAGACATAAAATCTCACTTGGTTAGTTGCCTTCTAAAATTTGAATTTCATCGGGATGAAGATTAACACCATAATTCATTAATTTATCTGCTACTCGATTTCCTCCTTTATAAATATAATTTCATCGGGATGAAGATCGACACCATAATTCATTAATTTATATGCTACTCGATTTTCTTCTCTATAAATATGCTCATACTGCCGGGAGATTACCTCTAGTAAAAGACGATGAACAATAATATTATTTTTTATCCAGTCTCCACATCCATTTTGTTAATAACATTGATGATAATTTGCGAGTCTCCCTCAATTGAAATATATTTCAATCCTTTTTCTGCTGCAATTTAATCCATGTAAGAAGTGCCATAACCTCTGCATAGTTCTTAGTTGAAGTTCTATATGATTATGAATAAGTGAGGATAATTTTGCCTTCACTATTTCTAAAAATACCTCCTCGACCAGCTTTTCCTAAATTTCCTTTAGAAGCACCATAATTTTGATAAACCCATTTATGTACATTTCTATTTTATCATAGATCGAAGTAGATCCTTTGTTTTAATTTCTTTGTGGCAGATAACTCTTCCATGTATGTTCAAATCCTGTAAGCAAGTTTTTTTTTAACATATGGGAATTGGTTACACCACATTATTTTTAGTAACTGCCAAGTGCAGGGTTCAAACCATAGGGGTTGCTAGGAATTAGTTACATCCACATTATTTTTAGTAGCTGCCAAGTGCAGGGTTCAAATCATAAGGGTTGCGCGGAATTGGTTACATCCACATTATTTTTAGTAACTGCCAAGTGCAGGGTTCAAACCATAGGGGCTGCCCCTAACAAACCTATACCAAGCCTATATCACTTTGTTATTTTATAACTTGACGTGAAAAGGACCACCAGTCGCTTGGGATTTGTACTGTCGCCATCGATCTAAGTGTGCACTTAGAGGATTCAGATCAAACTACTACCTTTGCAAACATGCATGCCCCCAAGGTTTGAACCTAGGTCTCTTTTGGGTAAGTGCCTGGTCAGACAGACAATTACTAATCCACCTAACCCTTGGGGGCAATCCTATAGCCAAGTTATTAGCACATCTTTTTCTACAAGTGAGACTTCCCATGATGAATACTATGTTTGTAGACATTTAAAATACCTTAATTTTTTTTTATACACATAAATCTAAATTAATTATAAAAAAAAATTAAAATTAATTATTATGTCTAATTAATTTTTTTTTCATCCTGTAGCCAAATTATTAGCACCTCTTTATCTACAAGTGAGACTTCCCATGATGAGTACCATATTTGTAGAAATTTAAAATACTTTATACGCATATAAATCTAAATTAATTATTAAAAATTATTATAGACATTTAAAATACCTTATATTTTTTTGATATGCATATAAATCTAAATTAGTTATAAAAAAATATTAAAAATTAATTATTATGTCAAATTTATTTATTTTTCAATAGGTTATATGGGATTAAAGCTGACCTCACCCATATTACATCAAGTGGTATTACAACAAACCTTGAATATTATCATATTATCAACAAGATTTGAACTTGAATCTCTTCTTAAAATATTGAGGAATCCCCGTGAGTGTGGTCTACCGAGAAGGACGCCACTTGCATTATGGTGATGTGACCCGAGTTCAATACCCATGGCGGATGTATATAAGAAGTATTACTTTAAAAAAATAAATAAATAAGTAATTGAGGAATTGAACTAATACCACTTGATTGTCAAATTTATTTGTTTATTTATTCATGTATACAAACTTAAATAAATCTAACAATGAAAGGAATGCCAGAATCTTTGGTAGTGCCTCGAAAATGCCTCCTTTCGTCGCTCAAAGGGCTTTATCCTACGCCATCGAGAACTCTAAAGCCACTCCCAGTCCCCGTCCCCACATTCCGAGCAAAGAAGTGATTTTCAGAAGGATGGATCTCTGCCCGTCACCGAAAGCTGACACAAGACCCTATCGAAGAAGTGTCATTTGGACCAAGCCTCCCGTGGGGTGGATTAAATTGAATTTTGACGGAGCGGCTAAGGGTAATCCAGGGCCCGCTAGATCAGACGGAGTAGTTAGAGATCATGATGGGAACCTAGTGTTGGCCTACTGTGAAGCGTTGGGCTCCTAGTCGAATCACTTTGCTGAAGCCAGAGGTGTCCTGAGAGGAATCTAGATCCTCTCTGAGGATCCTCGGCATTTAATAATAGGAGATTCGCTCAACATCGTAAACTACCTTCTAGGCACCAAGGACCCGTCTTGGAGGGTCTTTAACATTGTTCTCGAGGCAAGAACGCTCATATCCCAACGAGGCAGGTGGAAAGCGGGTCATATCCTCAGAGAAGGCAATCGCGTGGCAGACCACATGGCCAACAAAGGGCTCGCGACCACGTGTCCGGTCGTGTGGCGATCACGCTTCCCATCCGAGGTGGAAAGATTAGCCAAAGCGGATATCCCATCATGATGTCTTCTCCACGTGGATTTCGGAAGGTCCTTCTTGATGTGTGTCGGGTTGGGGTGGTAGCTCTCTCCAATCCCCTGTGTGTATCTTAGCGCTCGCACGAGTCATGCAAAGTGCTGACAGGGAGATCCCTCCCGGACAACCCCTCCTGGGCCTGGCATCTACCATTCTCACTTCTGTTAACTCCATGATCAAAATTCGGAGGATCAGGAGGATCCGGAGCGTCAGGCCCAAGAGCATCAGAACTTGGAGGATCAGGAGGATCCAGAGTAGCTGTGATATGACTGGTGAATGGCTGTTTGTTTTTATTCTCTAAATGTTTCAGTTTCTTCGGCTATTATATTTTGTTACCTTGGTTAAATTACGTTTTGTTATCTCGTTATTCAGGCATATATGCCTTCTTTGTAGCCTCCGGGCAATTAGACTAGGTTTTGCTATCTCTGCAATCAGGCTTATATATCCAGCCAGGAGGCATGATGCATCATTAGAAGTAAGGCTGATTTTGTACATAAGGTTTTGGGATCCTCTATAAAAACCCACTGTTAATATACTAAATTTACCAAAAAAATAAAATAAATCTAACAATAAAAACAATACAACTTATTCCTATGAGTGTAGTCTACCGACAAAGACGCCACTTACATTATTGGTGATGTGACCCAGGTTCAATCCCCATGATGGATGTGTATAAGAAATATTATTAAAAAAAAAAAAACTTTATATAAAAAACCCAAAATTCAAATCTTAAAAATATGTAATTAATAATCATATTATTACGTCGAGAGGCGTTCCTACAATGACAGACAGGGGGTGGGAGGCAAAGAGATCATACATGTCACGCCGTAAACTATTTTTTTTTTATTAAACAAGCCGACATTAACAAAAACATTTAAAATATTTAAACTAAAACAACCGATTAACCAAAATTTAAATAGGCATTTCCGAATTGATATCTCTCGACGTTTTTAGATATATATCCTTTATATCTAAGCTAGTTACTGCGCCGAAAGGCATTCCTACAATGGCAGACAAGGGGTGGGAGGCAAAGAGGTCATACATGTCACGCGCGTAAACCGACATTAACAAAAACATTTAAAATATTTAAAAAAATAAACGTCTCGAAATTGTTAACCCCCGACATTTTTAGATATATATCCTTTATATCTTTATGTGTGATGAATCCCGGTCTCATTACACCACCGATAATCATGTATTACTTTACTTTTCTTTCCAATGCAATGCTCAAATTCAAATTTTCTTAACTGTATAATACTTGGCTTTTAAATATATATTCTAATATAATACTACCTGTCAATCACATTTAAAAAAAAAATATTGATTGGTTTATATGTGATGACAATTTTTATTCTATTTATTGCATAAATCAATTTCCATTACTAGCGTCCATTTGAATCGTTACTCTACATTCAATTGAATACCTCGCAGGAGGAAAAAACAGAGTCGTTACTCTACATTCAATTGAATACCTCGCAGGAGGAAAAAACAGAGAGCGACGTCTCATAGAGGTTCCGTGCATTCAAATATATTGTAAGCCAGCCATCTGGGGAGCACGAGTGGAATACTCGTTGCTATTCAATAGCTACTTGAGCGTTTGCTGCATAATAGCATTTTCTTGGCATCACGCAGCTCTGGTAATGGCTGCCTAATATATTGTGGCAAACATTATTTAAGCAAAATGAAAACGAGTAGGTGGAAGAGTATATCATATTATTACGGTTGTAGACTGATCAGGGCATGGGGAACTTCCCAGAGAAATGGATCCCCAAAACATCGTTATATTTGTAGCAGGAATATGAGTGACCAAAAAGACGATTTTTTAGATCAAATATGGAGCGTACGTAGTGAGGAAGGTGGTTCTACGACATTAGTTGAACTTCATTCATGGGGAAGGGGAAGTTCAGGGCAGCTTGGTGGTGGTGTTGAAGAGACCAGGCTTTATCCATGCAGAGTTCTGTCCATGTTTCTTCCTTCAAATTTTAGGTTTGCCCCTATGCAAGGCCTTGTCAGAGAAAACGTTAAAGGAAGTAAGGATGAATCCTCCTCTTCCTCCTCCGATCCTGTAGAGTTGGGCATATCATGTGGGTTGTTTCATTCTGCATTGTTGGTGGATGGTAAATTATACGTGTGGGGAAAAGGGGATGGAGGCAGGCTTGGCCTCGGCACAGAGGAAACGAGATATAAGCCTATACATAATCCATATCTGGATAGCCTTCAAAGTATTGCGCTTGGTGGTCTTCACTCTGCAGCACTTACTGGGCAGGGGAAACTCTTTACTTGGTCAGTTTATTTAACTTTGCCTTGCTAGGTCTTTTTTTTTCCCGGTTATTTTTAACCAGCACTTGTATCTCCTAATTCTTTGAATTGTGAGATAATTAAGGGGCTTGTAGAGTTGGTGAATTCTTTTTTAGGTTGGATTGAAATAGGCCTATTTGCATTAAAACATGAATCATCAATTATGCATGCATAGCATTTGGCAATTGGGACTTAGTCTCTTTGCCACATAGTCTTGGCAATTATTCTGCATTTCATTTGCCAAGATTTGAACTCGGTCTTCTCAGAAAGTTAAGAAACTTAACCCATGGAATTCGTACCATTTGGTTATGTTAAAGTTTACTTATGACATTGAAACCTTGGTCTGAAACTCTTTGTTTTCATCATTTATCCCGCAAAATGTTAAGGTTTATCCATGAGATTTGAACCTTGATATAGGTTGTGAAACTCCCCACTTCACACCAATTGCTCTAAACCCATAGGCATGATATTGGCGAATTCTTCTTGAAAGTTGTGCTTTTGCTCAGTAAATTTGGTTTTGAACTGGTGAGGCCTAGGGCTCAAAATGCTAATGCTAACTTTGCTTATTACAATGCCTGAGTTGAATGAAGGGATACACCATGGGCAAAATGTTAAGGTTCACCTATGAGATTTGAACTTTGATATAGGTTGTGAAACTCCTCACTTCACACCAATTGCTCTAAACCCTTAGGCATGATATTGGCAAATTTTTGAAAGTCTTGCTTTTGCTCAGTAAATTTGATTTTGTGCTGGTGAGGCCTAGGGCTCAAAATGCTAACTTTGCTTATTACAATATCTGAGTTGAATGCTTCATTGTTTAAAAATTATCCATAAGGGGATGCATGGGTTGTTGGAGTCAGATAATTCTAGTGACACGTAGTTGTTGAAATATTTGTAATCTGATCTTGTTTAGGTGGAGGTCAAAAGTGTGAAGAAGTGCTTATGAGCACTATTTGTGTAGCCTAGGGGCATGTTATTAAGTAAGCCTAGTAAGCCTAAGGGCATTCATCATTTATGTAAGCTGACAGGGATGTTCATGTAAGCCTAAAGGCCCCTTTCATATTTCACCCTTAGTGGTATTGGTTAATCTACCTTTATGGATAACCTTGTTTAAAAGTGTAATTTATTATTATTTTATTGTAAGGTTAACCTCAAGGTTAAGTTTATGTCAGCCTGAATTGAAACTCTCATTGGGGCTTTGTAATCATTATAAATACCCCTCAACGAGGACCCATTTGTATGATAAGTGTGAATAAAATGTGATATATTGGTGTGCACACGGGTACCCACCTTCAACTTCTTCTTGTCGTCTCCCTTTGTCTCTTTATTTTGTTTAACATTGCTATATTTTAATTGCTTCTTCTTCTTTTCTGCATACGATTGTGGTGAACGTATAATTTGAAATGTTTCTGGAAAATATTGAAAATTCGAACACTAGCCACAAGAGGAATCACCTCATTAGTCTCTCCTTTGTTGATCCAGCAAGAGAGTTTACTTTACCTTCTTGAACTATAATCATTGCATATCCAGTAAGAGAGCATGCTTTACCAAATAGAACTACAATCACAACAATGGTATTTCCTTTTTGAATTTCAGACTATTTACGCACCTTCTAGCTATAGTAAAATTTGAATCAGAGGAATCACCTCATTAGTCTCTCCTTGTTGATCCAACAAGAGAGTTTACTTTACCTTATTGAACTATAATCATTGCATATCCAGTAAGAGAGCATGCTTTACCCAATAGAACTACAATCACAACAATGGTATTGCCTTTTTGAATTTCAGACTATTTACGCACCTTCTAGCTATAGTAAAATTTGAATCAGTATATTTAATCAACGATGTCGTATGTCTATGCTGTAAGTTGTGACCTTAGTTGAATTAATGAAGGAACAGTTTTTACCCAAATCTGTGCAAAGTCTTCATGGTGTTGTAGTAAAAGAAAAGTATAGATATAAGCTAGTGGGCCTAGGGAATTTGAAATCTTATTTGTCAAGGTTGGAATGCAAAATCATAATTATCAAAGTACAAATACTTGGAATCTATTATCAAGCAGGGGGAGTTCAAATTAGGTGTATGAATATGAAAGCCAGGGCACAGCCCAGATGCATCATGACAGTCCTTTAGGCATAGTAATTGATATTGATCTTTACTTTTGCTGTTTCTTTTTTATGCAGTTTTCTTTTTTTATTTTTTAAAAAGTAGGGTTTTGAAAGGGTTGCCCTTTCTCTTTCACATCGATTTAGTCCACATTAAGCTATTTGGTGCCGCCAAGATTTGAACCTTGGTGTGGGATACATTAACTGTTTGTCCCAACCGTTGAACCAAGGATCCGTTGGCTTTATGCAGTTTTCTTTAAATATATCGTTTTTCTTTCATTAATTTGGATTTGGATTTGGATTTTTGTGATCTACATATCTGCTTGGAAGCAATCTTCTTGGCATACTTGCATTCAATATTTTGTATATGAAACTCTATTTTATTTATTTATTATGTGTTTTATGTGAATTGCATATGCTTTTGTCATACATAACTGTCTATTCTATCAGTATCTTGTACTGGTTTTCACAGGTATTATAATGTTGCATTATTTCTCATGTACTATGTCACAATGTATGGCCTTTTTTTATTATTAAATTTAATATCTATTTTAAAAGAAGCCCTTTGTAAAACATCATTCTTACAAAAATAAAATGTTCTTCTTTTGAAATTTTGACTGTTTTTTTCCCTTTAAGTTTTTCATAAGATAAAAAATAAAGAAAAATATATATTGAACAACTTAGTCTCCACTTTTATCTACTAGCATGAGCTCAACTGGTTAAATACATCAACTCTCAAGGAGGAGACCCAGATTTGAATTTTGATAGATGCGACATGTATAATTACCAAAAATGTTGTTGTAATACCATTATATGTTCATGATATAATACAGGTGGGGCCATTTCAATATCATATAACCTGTTTATATATATAATTCAACCAAAAAAAAGAAAAAGAAAAACGAGTCGCAACTTTTTATATTGATCAATTTTCTAAAATTATTTTCCACTTTTGTAATACTTCAAATTTAAGTTGGTCAGTGATATCATACATGATTTTATCTACAAACTATAATCATGCAATGGCATATACAGTGATTAAAATATATGTTTTCAAATGTTTAGAGTCTTTAATGTTTGGTTTTCAACTTGTTTATTAATAGCAGATGTGAAGTTATGATAAATTATAGTATTTTATTCTAACTGAATTCAAACTCAACTATGAACTGGGTGACTTAATTCACACATTAGCAAAATTGATGCGTTTAACATTTCCTATAAAGTATATGCTTCCTTATTTTTGTTTATTATGCATATCTCGTGTGTTAGATTTTGTTCAAATATCCCTCATTTATAATCACTTTATTTGCTTTAGATGGCAACTTATCAAAAAGCTTTTGTTTCATGCTAATATGCTTCTGCAAAAGATGCAGCCTTTGTTTTAACCTAAACGAGTTATCTGCTTTGTTAGCTGGTGACACTGAATGAGTGGTTGTTTACTTGTTAAATCCATCCAGGGTGCACATAACATATAATAATGAGAATGATCATCTGTATCTGAGGTTGGAAGCAGAATGTTAACTAGTAACAGAGATCAGCTTATCATTTTATTTTTTCCCTCATAATTCTGCTAACATTGGAGTCTCATAATGCCAGGGTACTATTTTTAATGTAAGAATTTGAAAGCCATTGAAAAAGAAGAGGAAAATACTTACAAAGAAAATGGGGCAATTTGTGATTAGCACACGTGTGGGGAGTCAACTAGATTGGATTTGCAAGCAATCCAGATAACAACACATCAAATTGTGGAATTTAACTTGTTATGGACAGAAAGAAAAGAGCAACAAAAGAAAACTAGACCAAATTAAATGAAAGCTAAATAATTTTTAAATAAGCGAATAGAGTACAATGGACCTTTGAGAAGAGATGTAAATTATGGTTGATTGTCTTTTACCATTGAACAATGTAGTTTTGTACAACTTTGTATAATAAGAAAAGAAAAGACACCACGTTGAGATGTAATAGTTCATCTCTCACTAGTTGCTAAAGATTAATGCCATAATTCAACCACTTGTGTTGAGTTGGCACTATAATTTAGAATGTGCTGGTAGGTGACAGTTTTGCTTGCCCAACTTTTGGAGGCCATAAATTTTTGCTGGGATCTCCAATTTGCTATTATTATACCTTTTGGAAACTACAAAACAACCTTCATTGCTTGGCGTGCTCTTGATTTTGATTCCTACATTCCGCTCCAACAGGCCACATTTTTGCATTTTAAAATAATGACTATGTTTCAGTTTCAATTGACCCTAGTTTGGAATTACCATCCAAGCTGCTATTTGGATTGATCTTCTCCTTTTGAGGAGCAATGGCTTCCATTGCATTAAGCTTTTGGATCAGCTGTGTGATGGGCAAGCCACATCCATTAGGGTCTGTGGTGGGAACCCTAGGCACACTTGAAATGGACCGTGTGTTGTGAATTTGGACAAGTGTTGTTGTAGGCATGCTGTACATACACCTCTCATCCCACAGACATGGATGCTTCAAGTTGTACATTCTAGAAGATGCAATATTGTTTGATTAATTACCTTTGTTTGTCGATATTGTGGATGAAAGACACTTGAGTTGGTTAGTTTCATGTCCATAATGCACTACATGCTAGACCAGAAGGTGCTTAGAAACTTTGTTTCTTTGTAGAATATTTTGTTGTAGTATAGTATTGGATTATTCTAGTTATGCAAACTAGGAGACAACGATAGAATAGATCAAGATGCATAAAATATACGATATGATGGAAATATGTTCTATGATAATTAAGCATAGCCATAGAAGAATTCACAACCATAAATAACAATATGTCATTTATCTTGGAAAAGTACATCTGTGATCAATCTAGTCACTCGTATCAATACACGTACACGAACACTTTGACAACAAAACAATAATACAACAACAACAACAACAACAACCTCGTCACATCCATTAACATTGCAACTATACCGAGTTGACTAGAATAACTAGAATACATGGGGTTGATGGGTATCGGTAGGTCGTTCGCAATTGCTATGTTCGTCCAACTATCTAACTAGTCGATATCCATATACATGAAATAATAAAAATACCCCATAGTATTCACATACCATTTTATTACAAAAACACATCAACATGCCTATGCACGTGACAACAGATATATGACAAAACACTATGTACATGAATTGATAATGACAATGTAGTGTTGTCGTGTGAGATGCTATCTCGTCACTTTGTTTGCTTACATCTGCCCCCTCCTGTAAATTGGTTGGAGTCCCCATTGACTATGTGCCTGTAGTGCTCTCAATGCAATCCGGACAGCTGGACTAGAAGACTGAGAAAAAGTGTGTGTAAGAGCAACCTCCAATTGCTGCATCCTTTGGCATGCCTCTTTGTATCCCTGCTGCATATTGGTGTTAAAGAAGTGGTTCCTTGCCCATTGTCTCTTGTCCTTGTGCAAATGCTACTTTGTCTCACCCAATCGAGAGTCCAAAATGGTAATAGGTTGCTCTACTCTGTATTCAAGTGACAAAGTCTGTTCATGTCCTCTCAAAACTGTTACCTTAGTTTGTGCTCTCTTAGTAAAGAATCTTAACTCTTCTTTGAGACGTTGAGTCCTACCTCTCTTGCAATCAGCTAGCCCTTCTAATTGATTGTTCTCATAAAGTTCAAAAAGGCTAGTGAGATGATGCTATCTTTGGAAGACTAGGTATGTGAGCTGCCTAAGAGGCAACTCCAGCTCATGAACAATGAGAATGCACCAGGTCATAAATTCATCAATTTCCAAGTTTGTATTTGGATGTGGTAAACCATTGATGGCTGTCTATACAACAATGTTGTATTAGGAGGTAATGACTCCATCTCTATCAAATTGTGAGTTTACAATTCCCGTAAATGTTTATCATCTACTTGATCAAAGTGGGCCTGTCTACTTCTACGTGCGCGATGGTACAACATATTGATCTTTGAGGATAGACTCCATAGTCTCCACTTCAACATCATATTGTCAAGAAAATCATGACGAGTGTGGCCTATCACATGCACTAGCTGGTCAAAGAAACTTACCACACGTGCATCTTTTATCTCATCCCACACATCTAAGATTCACTATCCTTGGGATATTGATTAATCACGAGATGTTCGCATTCTTCCTATTTGGGTGGTGAAGGTTGCTCTTCCAAAGAAGGAACACCTTCGTCTTGAGTAGCAAAAATTGGATCTTAATTGGTGTGAAGTAGTTGCTGTTGCATGGCTACTTGAAGAGGCTCACTTGCTCAATCCTTAGGCCCAGGCTTTGTGCCCACCTGTTGCTCATCAATGTCAATCTTTGGAGTAGGTATCGAGGAACAAGTCTCCCTTAGTCACGACATTATTATAAACATGCTACAGTGGCATGCTTAAACCAATACCATTTGGACGATCAACATCCATTCTATCTAGTGTTGTGTCGATCATTGAACTTGATAGCATGCAAGTCTTGAACATGTATTTGTGTTGATAACTGTGTAAATGTTTGGGCCAAAGCAAATGTAAACATTCGCTTTTTGTTGAACTCCTGACTGAAGCATCTATGTGGATGTGTTGTACTTGAAGGCATAATAATCTTGTTAATTGGAGGAACGAGGGTGTATCAGTCCCCTGGGGAGGAGATGAAGCTCGCATAATGTGTCTAGAGTAGTGTTGATGCTACCGGCTTGGGATTGTTGGGCTCCTCATCAACATCAATGGGATCCTATTTCTCCTTGACTTCAGGTGTTGAATCTGTTACATACCAAAAATAATATAGCCGTCGGCTATATTATGAAAGATTTCATTTGATTATTATTTAAGTCCAATTGTTTTGTTTTAAAATTATCTATCATCCTTTATCAAACTTCATTTGCGACATTCGCATACTGCCTATACGGCGAGGGTGTGCCCACCTAGAGTGGCGATCCATTTATCACTAAATTATTGTTCTTAAATTCTGATTTGTTCATTTGAGATTCGAGTGCGAGTTTATGTTTAATCGAGTAGTGGACTGTGTTAATTAAGAAGAGCAAGGAGTTGCTCTCCATGTGGTATCAGTAAACAGAAGGTTCCTGGCAAACACCTGCGCCACCTTTCGCAAAGCTCAGCTCAACGGACTCTATAGACTGCTTTGTGCTACAGGAAACGCCGGCGGGATATATTAGAACGCAATGTTTCTGGTGAGAAACTGGTTACAGGAAACTGGTCATAGAAGACATCTTCTAGCACCACTACACGGAAAATTCAGGGTTATCTGGTTCGGGAGAAGACGATCGCCGTTACGCAGGCGTGACACAAGACCGAATACAGTGAAAGCAGGCAGGGGTAAGCAATAAAAAATACATCGTTTCGTGAAGGAAGACTGGAAGTACCGCACCTACAACCGTCAACATTAATGTTTAACACAATTGCAGCCTCCAAACGATCGTGATCAATCGCATTCCCGACCCATTCGTTGTAACATAACGTATTATCCTTGCGTCCAAGAAGAAGCCCGACAACCAATCAAAAAACAGGAAAAAATTGCATTATCAATGTCTAACCTAAGGTACTGCGCAATTAAATTCTTTTTTATTATTTTTTGTGGGCATTTATTCCACATACTTGGTGCTAGGGCATAACGATGGTTTAAAACGAAGAAGTCACAACTAGAGAGGTGTGCCTTTGGTCACACGAACTCCGTTCTCTTCCTCGCGCGTATCCGATTGAGCCTTTCATGCGTAGGTGTCTTACCTGTTAAATCCATCTGTCTTCCACCTGTCTCACGTTGTCTTCTCCTCATATCACGTGTCTTGTTTGTTGTCTGAGCTGTCCACTCGCGTGTCTCACTCGGTTTCCGCTTCCGTTCTCGGGTCTTACGTCGTGTCTTATCCACGCGTTCGTGTCGTCTACGGTCGGGGTGTCCTCCCGGTTCTGTCGTCCGTGTCCTTACCGTGTGGCTTTCCCGTAGCCGCGTGTCCTCTTCCGTTGCTGTGGTGTCTTGTGTCCTGGTTGGTGTTTCAAGTTAAGTGTCCAGTCCCACTAAAAGTTGTCACGAAGTTGTAACCAAACGTTGTCAAGTCCTCGCGCGTCAAGTTGTTAAGGAAATTGTCGAAATTACTCAAAGTTGCGGAAAGTTGTAAAGTTGTCGGACAAGTTGCTAAAAGTTGTCGAAAAGTTGTTCAAAAGTCGTCGAAAAGTTGTTCAAAAGCCATAAAAAAGTTGCTAATCAAAATTCATTGCGAGGAGACCTAGCAAATCCGCATCGTAGTTGGAGCGACATTGCCAAGCGGAAATTAAACCAATTTTTTGCCACAATACATCAGCATTTTGCAGAATCAAAGACGATTATTGTATTAGTGCATGAGCAGACAGTGGACCAAAGGATCTGACGGTCGTCTATCAAGCTCGGAGACTCCCAACAACAACGCAAGAAGATCTCGTCGAAGCCAAGGTACAAAAAATTCTCCTTCTCCTTTCGGAATTAATAGTTATAATCCAAGTCATCCAGTGGTCAGCCCAATGGCATCCAATACCTCTCCAGATTCCTCACAAGAAAACCTCACTCAAGTAGAAAGTAATCGTCCATTGGTCAATGATGATGTGTTAAGAGATTTAATAGTAAATCTTCAGATGATGACTGCAAGCTTCAACGCATCTAGGAAACAACCCCAACCAAATCCTCCTAGTTCCAATCACTAGAGTACGGACGTCTACTATGACGACTATACACACCATAGAGGTCAAAATAGTCAGTCCCTAAATCACAATGGTCACCAAAATATTGAGGATGGGGGTAATGAAGAAAATTTGGAGCAACAAAGAGGTTCTAACAGACCTTATCAAAATAACAACCAGCGACAGAGGAGTAACGAGGAACAAGATAGAAACAATGCTCACTCCCAACCAAGAGGTCCTACTGGAGTCAATTATCCATGCATTGACATGCCTACCTTTGAAGGCCAGGATCCGCGTGGGTGGATTGCCAAAATGGAAGGCATCTTAGAATTCTACAAATTCCAGGAACGGGAAAAAGTCCCTTTTGCAGCAACCAAATTCGGCACTGAAGCTTATCAGTGGTTTACATGGTATAAACGTGAGGATCCCCATTATGCCTTCTTTTGGGATAATTTTAGAAAAGCCTTTCTTCACAGATTCGACAAAGGTTCCACAGGTTCATACACAGTACGATTGTTGTCACTTAAGCAAACAGGATCAGTAGGGGACTATATCTCAGAATTCACCAGTATGCTTCACTATGCACAAGACCTACAACAGGACGTGGTAGTCGCGGCTTTTCGAAATGGATTAAAAGCACATATTAAAGTTGAAGTGGATTTACAAAATCCATCCAAGTTGGATGAGTGTATAAGGATTGCTGATTTGGTGGAGACAAAGGCACACTTAGGCCCATCCACTCGACGTGATTCATATGGGCGACCTCAATTCCGCAACAACTCTTTCCGCAGAAATGATCCACCATCACGGTACTTTTGCTACAAATGTCGCAATCATCATCTAAAATATCAAGCATGTACACCACGACAAAACTTTTAGATTGAATATGCAGACAAGGAAGAAGAAGAAATAGAGGAGTACGGCGCACCTGAGGATCTCCCAGTTGAGGACCAAAATGAACACGAGGAAGTTGTCGCCGAGGAGGATACCATGACTATTTCAGTACATGCTCTTATGGGGTTATCCTCTCACCATACAATCAAGGTGGCAGGTTTCATTCAGAAACAGAGGGTGACAGTATTAATTGATTCAGGAAGTACTCACAACTTCATTGATGCAAAACTTGCAAGGACATTGGGTTTGCATGTTTTCTCTTCTAGTCAAGATCGGTTTCAAGTCAGAACTGCAAGCAAGGAGATTTCTCAATGTCTAGGTAAGACATCTTCCGTTTCATTACAAATGGGTACGTATACTTGGCAAGGTCCTCTTTTTGTTATGGAATTAGGAAATTCAGAAGTTATTTTAGGCGTTGCATGGATGGAACAATTGGAAACCACCGTGGGTTTTAATCACAAACATCGCTTTGTGGAATGGCAAGCCAATGGAAGGACCATTCGTCTTCAAGGATTACCCACACCTCCATCAAAAGTTGTAAGTTCACATAGCATGGAAAATATATTAAGAAAATATGGTGGGGGATTCATAGCCCGAATCAATTGCATAGAGAAATTAGAACAAGATATGCCAGAAATCAAAGAGGAAGATCTCCAAAACATTGTGGCTAATTATGAGGAAGTTTTTCAAGAACCCAAAGGCCTACCCCCCAAAAGATCTCATGACCATGCTATCCATCTTGTGCCAGGAAGTCTTCCACCCAATGGTCATCCTTATCGATATCCCCAACCCCAAAAAACAGAAATTGAGAAGATTGTCCAAGAACTATTAGACCATGGTGTCATCCGTCATAGTACTAGTCCTTATTCCTCACCTGTCGTCTTAGCTCGTCGAAAAGACAATTCTTGGCGTATGTGTCCAGATTTTCGTCCTCTCAATAAAATCACAATCAAAGATAAGTTTCCTATTCCTATCATTGATGATTTACTAGATGAGCTACATGGTGCCAAATTCTTCACCAAATTGGACTTACGCTCAGGGTTTCACCAAATCCGAGTTAGGGAAGAGGATATTCCCAAAACAACCTTTCGAACTCATGAAGGTCATTATGAATTCTTGGTCATGCCCTTTGGTCTCACTAATGCACCATCTACATTCCAAAGTCTCATGAACCAGGTGTTTCATCCATTCTTACGTAAATTTGTTCTAGTCTTCTTTGATGACATACTCATCTATAGTAAATCATGGAAAGATCACTTAGCACATGTGGACAGAGTTCTCCATATCCTACACAAGGAAAAGTTGTTTGTCAAACGATCTAAATGCTCCTTTGGTGTTCAAGAAGTTGAGTACCTCGGTCATATAGTATCTCAGGAAGGTGTTAAGGTGGATCCCAATAAGATTAAGGCAATACAAGATTGGCCTTTGCCTAAAACCATCAAGAAACTTCGTGGTTTCTTGGGTCTCACTGGCTATTACCGCAAATTTGTGCGTAACTATGGTAAAATTGCGGGTCCTCTCACGGCTCTCACCAAGAAGGATGCTTTTCAATGGTCAGAAGTAGCTACCAAAGCCTTCGAGGCTCTCAAGGAGGCAATGTGTACGACTCCAATTTTGGCCACTCCAGATTTTCAAAAACCATTTGTCATTGAATGCGATGCCTCAGGAACAGGTATTGGTGCAGTGCTAATGCAGGAGGGTCATCCCTTGGCATTTGAAAGTAAACAACTTTCAGGGAAGAATTTAGGTAGATCTACTTATGAAAAAGAAATGTTGGCTATTATATACGCAGTGGAAAAATGGAGGCATTACTTACTCAATAGTCGTTTTATTATTAAAACTGATCACATCAGTCTCAAGCATTTTCTAGAACAAAGGTTTTCTTATCCCGAACAAAATAAGTGGTTGACTAAATTGTTGGGATATGATTTTGTGATTGAATATAAGAAAGGTAAAGAAAATGTGGCAGCTGATGCATTATCTAGAAAATACGAAGATGAAGTAGTCATTAATGCCATTTCAGGACCATGTTCGCAATGGGTGTCTCAGTTGCAGGAAGAATGGTTGTCCAACAATGAAACAACTCAAATAATTCAGGAATTGTCTAGGGGTTCCTCTAAATACCCTCTTTTCACATATGATGACCAAATATTACGTAAGAAGAATCGCATTTACATCCCCCATAACTCACCACTTAAATCACAGATTCTAGAGGAGTCACATGCTTCTCCATCAGCAGGACATTCAGGGTTTCTGAAAACCTACATGCGGGTTAAACAATCCTTTTGTTGGAAAGGGTTAAAAACAGAGGTCAAGCAGTGGGTAGCTGAGTGTGAAGTATGCCAACGCAATAAGGGTGAAACAGTCAAGTCACCGGGTTTGCTTCAACCATTACCTATTCCAGATCGTCAGTGGGAACATATATCCATGGATTTTATTGAAGGACTTCCTAAGTCAGAAGGTAAAACAGTAATTTTTGTGGTAGTTGATCGCCTTTCCAAATATGCTCATTTCCAGGCCTTGCAACATCCATTTTCAGCAAGCAAAGTGGCCAAGGTATTTATGGATTCAATTTTTAAATTGCACGGAATGCCCAAAAATATTGTAAGTGATAGAGATCCTATTTTTACTAGTAATTTTTGGAAAGAATTGTTTCGACTTAGTGGTACCAAATTAAACATGTCTTCAGCATACCATCCACAAACAGATGGTCAAACAGAGGTGGTTAACAAATGTTTGGGTACTTACCTGAGATGTTTTGTACAAGATAAACAATATCAATGGAGTCAATGGTTGTCATTGGCAGAGTGGTGGTACAATACTTCTTACCATTATTCCACTAAGATGTCTCCTTTTGAAGCATTATATGGAACGAAGCCACCAACAATAGCAGATTATGTACCAGGATCTTCCAAAGTGGCCCAAGTCGACGATTGGTTACAGAAGCGACAAGCAATGCTCACTATCTTGAAAGATAATTTGGTCCAAGCACAAAATCGTATGAAGCAACAACAGGACAAGCAACGTTCAGAAAGAGCATTCAATATTGGTGATATGGTATTCTTACATCTTCAACCCTACAAGCAGCTATCATTGAAGCTCAAATCTAGTCAGAAGTTGGCACCACGATTCTATGGTCCTTATAGAATTGTGCATCGCATTGGGGAGGTAGCATATCAACTGGAGTTACCCCAATCTTCTCGCATACACCCAGTGTTTCATGTCTCCTATCTCAAAAAGGTGATTGGCCAAAAAGTACAATCTCAGTCAGAATTACCAGTGTTGGATGAAGAAGGGCGTATCTATCTACAACCAGAAGCAGTGCTACAAACTAGAACACGCAGACTAAGATCTCGTCACATCCAAGAATTTCTCATCAAGTGGCAAGATTTACCTGAAGAAGATGCAACCTGGGAATCTGAAAGTATCTTCCAGTCATTTCCAGCTTTGAGGACAAAGCTTTCCGAGGAGGGGAGTCATGCTACATACCAAACATAATATAGCCATCGACTATATTATGAAATATTTCATTTGATTATTATTTATATAAGTCCAATTGTTTTGTTTTAAAATCATCTATCATCTTTTATCAAACTTCATTTGCGACATTCGCATACTGCCTATACGGCGAGGGTGTGCCCACCTAAAGTGGCGATCCATTTATCACTAAATTATTCTTCTTAAATTCTGATTTGTTCATTTGAGATTCGAGTGCGAGTTTATGTTTAATCGAGTAGTGGATTGTGTTAATTAAGAAGAGCAAGGAGTTGCTCTCCAGAATCCTCCTCCAAAAAGTCCTCTCAATGCAACTTTTTTATTCCCCATACCACTAGCATGCTGCTGACAATGTACTATAGGCATGACTCAAACCCAACAAAAAATAGTAGGCATCTTATTGATAAGGGATACTAAGTGGCCCCTTTTGGTTGCCTGAAATTTTTCTTCTTGTGTTGTGTCCAACATCGATATTATAGCATGCATAACCATTGGAAAGTTCTTGTTGTTGCATTGCAAAAACATATGCATGTGCTTAGACACATAAGTGGCGTAGACATACTGGATTTTGTTTATTACCTGTTGCATGTATGAAACAAACTAGGTTGATATTTCTAATGCTCTTAACTCTCTTGACAAGCATGACAAAATTAGGTTAAGGGCATACTTGTAATTTCTTGGCAATTGCAACTTCAAACCCCAATTTCTATCCACCAACAAATTCAACACTTTTTCCATTTTCATGTAACTTGCATCAAAATACTATTGGATATACCCTTGGTGTTTTTTCTGACCAAACTCTTCTTTTCTCTTCAGGCGGTTGTAACTCAATGTTGTTTTGTCATAATAGGTGATGCCTCATCACTTTGTCAACCTACATTTGTGACAACCCAAACTGAACCCACACATTTGAAGAAAAGTTTTGCAATGTGTTCTGCAAAGTTTCCTTTTTGATAAGGTGCCAAAATTGCCATCTTTGAAAATCGATTTACCACCGCTGTTGGAATCATTGCCATCTTTAGTAGTAGAAAGGCCTTGCAAGAAGTCTATGGAAACCATCTTCCAAGGTTTGTTAAATGTTATCGATTCCTAGATTTGTTGATGGCACACATGATACATGATCTAATATGCTTAGTGACATCACCATTAGTCTTTGGCCAATAGGAATTCCTTCGCAAAATTGCTATGGTCTTCTCTAGACCAAAATGTCCTACTACCCGACTATAGTATGCATCCTAGTTTATCTTTTGATGCTCCCCTAATGGCACTTAAAGATGTTGTAGATGGCATAAAAGTCAAATTTATAGAGTCTAGTCATGCACTTGTTTCCTTGCAAGTAGTAATTGGTACATGTTTGCACAATCATGGCCACTCTTGTATAATCAGAGCCAAGTGGAAGTCTCATGTCTGTAGGAGTGGGATGATGGTCAATGGTATGATAGCTCAATTCAATCAATTAACAACATGATTGGTGCTTTGCTTCAGGTGGAATTGTTGAAAATAGTTGACCACGTTAATGGCATTCATTCTATAACTTGCTTTTGTATCTACAAGAATTGCATGGATAATTGTATTCTTGCCCAAAATGTAAGGCTCCCACGGTGGACATGGTTAGATAATGAATAATTTTCGTCTATGGAAGGTGCTCTAGGTGTTTGTCACATGTCTTGTTGAAGATGAGTATGCCATTCAATCAAACAACCATTAAGGAACAAATAAACGATTGCAAAAATGTCTTTCAACATTCCCATGATACTATGGGCACATGGTTCAAGCTGAATTGAATGATCAACCCCATGAACCATTGTTTGTTTGCACTTAATTTTGTCTTTCAAACATCATCTATTTTGATTTTCTCTTGATTTGCCTAACTTAAGGTCGATCTTTGTGAAGGACTTGGCATCTTTGAGGTGGTCCATGATTCCATTAATTCCTGAAATTGGCACCAAGTCTTAGTGGAAAAGAGGTCTACCTCGACCCTTCCAAAGTCATTCTACATGTCCCATGTTCGGCACGAGTAGTCATTTAAGTCAGCATGA
This sequence comes from Wollemia nobilis, assembly GCA_028583015.1. Classification (NCBI taxonomy): domain Eukaryota; kingdom Viridiplantae; phylum Streptophyta; class Pinopsida; order Araucariales; family Araucariaceae; genus Wollemia; species Wollemia nobilis. Next base: position 23,565,588 of record JAQPPZ010000521.1, read on the forward strand.
AGAAAGTTCTATCTTTGGTTCTTGTTGCAACTTCATTAGTTTCTATACCAAGTTCCAAAAATAGAACTTTCCTTGTGTTGAAGTATGAGACTATGGGGTTTACTAACATCCAACCCATCTACGGTTGGGCCTCCTAGAATTGAAAGCTAGTGATAAACATTTGCCCCAACCCATACACTAGTGTTGGTTTGCTTCGACCTACCTATATGGGCGTTGGCTTCATGGGATTTGGGTATTTGTTCTTCATACTAATTTTATTTAGAGTTTTGTAGTCCATACAAAGCCAACATGTACCAATTTTTTGTGCTAGTACACTTGGAAATTTTTAGAGTGATGCACTTGGACCTATGTTAGTCTTGAATGACACTTAATGTCATCATTCTTCAAGATAGAGTGTCAATCATAGTTATTTTTCGCTTTGTTGGAATAGTTGGACAATGGTTTCAATGTCGGGTGTTCCAAGTTCAACCAACAACTCGTGGATGTCATGCAATAATAGATGTTGAACTTGAATCGCGTTCATCCTCCAAGCGGTTCCTTAGATGGAATTCATCTTTTGGATGGCATTTTAACTACAAGCATCCTCCATGAAGCGTGTCAAGCTGCAATTGTCCTTTAGGGCATGAATTAATCAATCCAAGGGCTGCATACTTGTTCTACGCATAAATTTTATTTAGTGTTTTATAGTCAATACAAAGTTACCATGTATCATTCTTTCGTGTTAGTACAATTGGACATTTGTAGGGAAATGCACTTGGAACTATGTTACTCTTGAATTTGACACATGATGTCATCATTCTTCAAGATAGAGTGTCAATCATAGTTATTGTCTTTTTGTTGGACAATGGTCTCCGTGTTGGATCTTGCATGTTCGACCAACAACACTTGGATGTTGTGTGACACTTGATGTTGAACTTGATTCACATTCATCCTCCATGTGTTTCCTTAGATGGCATTAATCTTTTGGGTAGTGTTGACTACAATCATCCTCCATGAAGCATGTCAAACTGTGATTGTCCTTTGGTCCATGAAGTCATCAATCCAAGGACTTGGATACTTGTTTTACACATTAATTTTATTTAGAGTTTGTAGTCAATACAATGTCACCATGCACAAGTATTTCGTGCGAGTACAATTGGACATTTGCAGTTTGATGTACTTGGACCTATGTTACTCTTGAATTTGACACTTAATATCATCATTCTTCAAGATAGAGTGTCAATGGTAGTTATTGTCTCTTTGTTGGACAACGGTTTCCATGTCAGGTGTTGCAAGTTCAACCAACAACACTTGGATGTCGTTCAACATCTGATGTTGAACTTGAATCACGTTCATCTTCCAAGCAATTCCTTGGATGTTATTCGTCTTTTGGGTAGCATTCCCACTATAATCATCCTACCTGAAGCGTGTCGGACTGCGATTTGTCTTTAGTCCATGAAGTCATCAATTCAAGGACTTGGGATACTTGTTCTATGCTTTAATTTTATTTAGAGTTTTGTAGTCAATACAAAGTCACCATGTACCATCTTTCGTGCTAGTACAATTGGACATTTATAGAGTGATGCAATTGGACCTATGTTACTCTTGAATTTGACATCTGATGTCATCCTTCTTCAATATAGAGTGTCAATCATAATTATTGTCTTTTTTTTGGACATTGGTCTCCATGTCGGGTCTTGCATGTTCGACCAACAACACTTGGATGTTGTGCGACACCTGATGTTGAACTTGAATCACATTCATCTTCCAAGTGGTTCCTCAGATGGCATTCATTTGTTGGGTAGTGTTTCAACTACAATCATCCTCCATGAAGCATGTTGAACTGTGATCGTCCTTTGATCCATGAAGTCATCAATTCAAGGACTTGGTTACTTGTTTTACACATTAATTTTATATAGAGTTTTGTAGTCAATACAATGTTACCATGTACAACTCTTTCGTGCTAGTACAATTGGACATTTGTAGTGTGATGCACTTGGACCTATGTTACACTTGAATTTGACACTTAATATCATCGTTCTTCAAGATAGAGTGTCAATAGTAGTTATTGTCTCTTTGTTGGACAACGATTTCCATGTCAGGTGTTGCAAGTTCAACCAACAACACTTGGATGTTGTGCAACATTTGATGTTGAACTTGAATCACGTTCATCTTCCAAGCAATTCCTTGGATGGTATTCATTTTTTGGATAGCATTCCCACTATAGTCATCCTACATGAAGCATGTCAGACTGTGATTTGTCTTTAGTCCATGAAATCATCAATTCAAGGACTTGGGATACTTGTTCTATGCATTAATTTTATTTAGAGTTTTGTAGTCAATACAAAGTCACCATGTACCATATTTCGTGCTAGTACAATTGGACATTTGTAGAGTGATGCAATTGGACCTATGTTACTCCTGAATTTGACACTTGTTGTTATCCTTATTCAAGATAGAGTGTGAATCATAGTTATTGTCTCTTTGTTGGACAATGATCTCTATGTTGGGTGTTGCAAATTCAACCGGCAATACTTGGATGTCGTGCGACACCTGATGCTGAACTTGAATCACATTCATTCTCCAAGTGGTTCCTTAGATGACGCTCATATTTTGGGTAATGTTTCGACTACAATCATCCTCCATGAAGCATGTTGAACTATGATCATCCTTTGATCCATGAAGTCATTAATGAAAGGATTTGGATACTTGTTCTACACATTTTTTTTTTTAGTTTTTTGTAGTCAATACAATGTCATCGTGTACCATTCTTTTGTGCTAGTTACAATTGGACATGTGCAAAGTGATGCCCTTGGACCTATGTTACTCTTGAATTTGACAGTTGGTATCATCATTCTTCAAGATAGAGTCTCAATCATAGTTATTGTCTCTTTGTTGGACAAAGGTCTTCATGTTGGGTGTTTCATGTTCAACCAACAACATGTGGATGTTATGAGACACCTGATTTTGAACTTGCATTGTGTTCATTCTCCACGCGGTTCCTTGGATGGCATTCATCTTTTGGGTAGCGTTTTGACTACGATCATCCTCCATGAAGTGTGTTGGACTCCAATCATCATTTGGAATGTGTCCCAAATTGTTGTCCTTTGGGAATCATCTTGGATTGCGGTTATTCTCTAGGAAGTGACCTGGATTGGATTGTTCTAGCAAAAAAATGTACTCTCTAGTAGGTGACATTTTAGCGAATGACATCCTTTGTCATCTAGATGCCTTGCTTCCTCATCCAAGCAACAACATCCTTCATCAACTAGATGACATGCTTCTCATTAAAATGACATTCTACACCATCTAGATGACCTTTATCCTTTGTCTAGATGTCACTCTTCTTTGTCTACATGGCATCCTTCCTCATTTGGATGGCCTCTTGGTAGCTGACTTTTTATTTGATGATACAAATCCTCATTCTTTGGTAGATGACCTTTATCTTTGGGCAAATGACACACAAGCTCAGGATGTCGACATCCATGCTCACGCTAATGACACTTAGTCTTGGGCTGAATCAGACAACTTCTGACAGAAGCTCTTCATTCTCATGCTTTGAACGATATTCATGACTTAGACTATGTACACTTGGACTGCACTTTACGGAGTTGTACTTTTTCTCTTGTTCGTATTCATATTTGCTTGCAGTCAAGGGTGAGGACAGGTTATTGGTTTCACCCTTGTTATTTAAAATCTAAACCATCCTTGGTTTGTAGATAAATACATTCTTGAGCAAACATTGCAAAGTTTTCCAAGGTCGGTAGCATTTCTCGTGCAATCTTCATGTCTAAGTTGGAGGTAGGCACCTCTAGTTTTGCCTCCATCATCATCTACACAAATCTTTTTTTGCATAAGTCCTTTATACACCATGGCTAGCTTGATCTCCTCCTCTTCTAGTTCAATCATGTTTACATTTGGAACTACTATTCATCTGGGCAACGATTGTCATCATGGTTCTTAGGCCCATACCATCGACATATCATGCATATGTTTTGGTTTGCAACGTTCATGCATTCATGAGCAAAGTGTGCCCATTGTTGACACTTACAACATTGAACATGTTTGTCATATTGGATTTGTCCACTACCATTGCCTTCTCCTTGGTTTGTGTTAATATTTCTTTGCAACCCTTGGCAGTTACTTCAATATTTGTTGCATTTGGCACCCCATTTCCAACTAATAGAGGCATTGTCTACCTGAACCATGGTCCCTTGGTTCTGGATATTCTTCATGTTAAAAGTGTATTCCTTTGTGTGTGTCTTTGGAATACATTAGGCATTAGGTATATAAACTCGACATTTTGAGACAACATGTGTTCCATCATAAAGAGAGAAAATAATGTAAGGTTGAATTTGGGTAAGGTTTTTGTCACTTAGTCTGATCTTCTATTATTCTACTTTTCAAAGCCTACTCAAATATAAAGCTTAACTTTCTGATAGTTGGCCTACATTGTTTATATTTTATATTGGTGAAGACTGGAACTGTCTTGTTATGTTTGCATCTTTTTAGGAAGGCTAGGCTTGCTAGCTTCCTTGTAAAATTCACATGGAGATTCTCAAAATGCCTCCTCAGAATACATAACATTAGTGTGTCCTTCGATTTTGTAGTCTGTTCATCCGATTTTGTTCTTATGCTTCTTTGTCTTTGCTTTGAAATCCTTGAACATTATGATGATATTTTTCAGAGAACTTCTATCAATGCCCCCTTGCCATCACTTTTGTTGTTGGCGTCACATTTTGGTTTCATGCATCTCTCGACATTGTGTACTTTCTCTCTAAGTTCTTTACCTCGTTAGAGGCTTCTTAGTATGACTTTGAGCTTACACTCTTCATCTTCTTCCTAAACTTTTATAGAAGTCCTTTAGTAAACCATCTTTTTTTCATCCAATTTGCTGGTTCCTTCCCCAACTTATTAACCATATCGTTTAATTACCACTTGTAAAACCAAACACTCTTAGTCTTACTGTTATTTTTAGTTGTTGTTCTCCACAACAATTTTGTTGTCATAATGCAAGTCTAACCTCCTTTTGGGATGTTTTTGACAAGTATCTCCATGTTGTGAATGGATTTGGTAGCTTTGCATACCAATCCATCACAACTTCATGCATGGTGCGAGAAATGCCCTCATCCAATTGGTTGCACCTACCTATCCATTGCTTGCTCTATCATTATACATGTTTTAAAATGTCAAGGTTAATCCTCCTTTTTGTTGTCATGGAACTTTGGACACTTCTACTTTCCACCCACAACAGCCATTGTCCTCTATTTTTTATTCCCAATTAACAATGTTAACTTTTGTGAACATGCCCTTTGAGGTGAGGGGATAGTATACCTTGCAAATATCTGTTTTTCTCTAGCCTCTTCTCATCATCTTTAATTGGCCTTACTGCCAAGATCCCTTGACCTTCATCATGTATAGACATGTGTGTTTTCCCATGTTGGACTTCTGCTCCATGCATCACTAAATGCACATTGCTATAGTTGCTTCCTTGATGGACTCTCGTCTCGTGGACCACCAAATGAACTCTTTTGCACTTGCTTCCATGTTGAATTTTTCTCTGTGCATGACCTGACACACTAGTCGTGTAACCCATGACTCCTAGTCTCTGGACAATCTCTGTTGCTTGCTCTTCACACTCATTCTCGAGTTCCCACTCCTGCTCCTTCATCATCAATAACAATTCTTAAGTTGAACTAGATTCAATTGCTATTTGCTTTGTTCCTTATTAAAGAGAAGTTCTTCTTTTGGAAAAGGAATTCCCTGATTTTGAGGGGGCCAAACACATTTGATCTTTGAAAATGAAGTTCCCTCCTTTGGCCAAACACGTTCTACAACAAGAAGGGCTTCATCGCCTTTTTATTTGCGTCTTCATTCTCATTCAATGGGAAGAAGGCATTTGCACAACCTTTCTTCCCTCTTTATGAGCGTGAGGGGGCATTATAGAAGTTACATGTTCTATCCTTCCTTCCAGTTGGGGAAGGGGCAACTCTTGTGACATGCTCCAACTTCTCAACTCTTGTGACATGCTCCGACCTCAAACGTTCTTTGTAGTTGGACACATCGAATGCTTTGTGTGCAATCCTCTTTGGTCTTCTCTTCGGCTACATTCCTTAGTGGCATTGTCATCTTCTCCTAGAAGTGAGGTTTGGGCTTTTGCATATTGAGCCCTTAGATCATTGCCCTAATTTTGTGTCCACATAGGTGCCAAAATGTTGCATGGGAAAATATTCATCCCACACACAACACAACATGAACACAGCAGTAAAGTAATGAGGAAATAAAGCATTCTGCTATGAAATGCTACACTGAGTAGAAGATCAACTCACAACCAAGTATGCAACATACAATGACTAGAGATTAGGTATGTATCATTGCCATTCCAATTATCTGCAATACATCCTTGGAAGATAGTCTTGAGCATACAACACACAATGACGATGAAGTGCCTTGATGATGCTCTAGGCTAGACAATAGGATGTACATAAGGATGTGAGGTAGGAAGTTGGTAGAGGGCAATTGCCATAACCCCCCACTACTCGCATAGCAACAAAACTTTAATATTAACCATAAACAACTATCTACATCATGTGCCTTTTATTGCACCATTTATTCTTAACTCATTATAACATCAAAACATAATAAAGTGTTTGAACTTTGTATGACTAATACGGATTCATTTGGCTCATCTAGACCAACTTGTCCACCTACAGCCAGTAGATAGGTAGCATAGGTAAGACAAATATTGATGATTTGAGTATTGAGTTTTGAAGGCTTTCATTAGAAGGGGACGCTAAGTAAGGACTCCTTCCTCTTATGTTTCCTTGTGTTTCCATGTCAAACTTGGCCCTGGTGTGGGGGATTGTCATATTGGATAATCTTGACCTGTGTCCTAGTGAGATACTTGTGGTATCCTGGTGAGGATAATATTATCATTTATATCCAATGAAATATCGATTTGTGACATCCTTCCAGTGAGCATATTAATATGTCATGTGTAAAATTAAACCACACCACAGAGGTTTATTTTAGGGTTAGGGTGAAATATAAATGTTTGTGTATAGCTGGAGGAGATCTCTTTTCAGTGTGGTCATCAAATTTAGATCCTGTTGCATCATAGCAAAGTTTTCTCTGGAGTTATCAAATAATTTGGGTATCTATTGATACCTTTCATATATTTGCATTTCTGAATGTGTCTTTGCCTTGTGGACTTGATCATTTTGTTATGGAGTCTTAGTGAAATAATAACAATAACGACATGTTTCAAATTCTGTAGAGATATTTAGATTGCATGTCTTGATGACAAGTACGGTGAAAATGTATTTATTTTGTTCAATGTGCTTGTGATTTTCAGTAAGGTCTCTCTTCTCTTTCCTTTCAGAAATGTTCCTCAACTAATTAGAAAATGTTCCTAAACTAATAACTTACCTCTTTTTGATGGCCAAATAGAGTCAAGCTATTTACTACAAGGGAATCAAGTTTGGAATTATGTTAATGCATTATACTTTGTTTGTTCTTGAAGTATATCTTGCTTACGTTTCAGGCATTTCTTTGAGATACTCACAAGGTGAATTTTGTGACTTTTGCACTCATTTGAAGATTTGCAGGGGATATGGAGGTTTTGGAGCACTTGGTCACTCTGTTTGTCACAGGGAGCTCTCACCAAAGCAAGTTAAAGATCATTGTAAAGGGAGGATCATGAATGTTGCAACCAGTGGAGCTCATACAGCTGCCATTTGTGATTCAGGTGTGCATTGCCTCACTAGTTTTCTGTTTTCTTCCCTTTCTGGCCCGAGAGCTTAGGCTCGATGCCTAAGTAATGTTTGGTAAAATTGGGAAAGGACAAAATCTGTAAAACAGTACTAATAATACCTGAAAATAAAGGACAGTCAAGATCAAAACTTCAAAAGAGAAAGGTAGAAGTAAATAGTTGGAAAGTTCACTAGCTGAAAATGTCAAATTGAATTAGAAATTAGATAAATTACACGAAAGTACTGCTGATACTGCAAGTGGAAAAATAAAAAGAAAATGGAAAAACAACCAAAAGAGTGAGTAAAAATACTTGTTAAACATTTAAAGATAAGTTCATTGATTATGAGAAATAATTGATATGATTTAGATAAAAGTAAACAATATATCTTTTCTTGTAATATCCAGTCACCGTGTGCATTGGAATTATTTGTGGACTGCAGTGTTTAACTTTGAACCATGTCAGTCAGACTGTAGGAATCTTCTACTTTTCATTTTAGCAGCAGCAAAGTGCTGCTGATAAGCAGTTTGTATTTTTTGCAATAAATGGTGGGGAGCATTTGTTTGATAAATCCCAAGTTTTGGAACCAGCAAGGCTCCATAAAGTGTTTCTTTGGGAGTCTTTTACAGTTCTCCATGCATTTTTTTTGTCTTAACTCAGTCCTTTCTTTGTTGGATGACAGATACAGAAATCTGAATTGAGTTGATTTTTAGTTTTTTAGTTGTGATCTGAGTCTACTATTTACTTATCTGAGTGCTCCCTAAGACTGCTAGACATTTCTTGTGATTTGTCATCTGATTTATATCCTTAATCATTTCACAGATTTCCTGTTATCCTCATGCACCTATATTTTTACCTAGTAAATGCATTCACCATCTTTCTTCTACTTTAATCTGATTTTTCTTACTTCCTTTTGTTCCAATACTGTTGTATGCTTCAAATTGATCATTAACAAGTTTCCTCAAAGGCAGTGTGAACTGCATTGGGTAGGTAATAATTCTTTTAATCTCTGTAGACCTTCACTTTTATAAATTTATCATAGTATGTGAATCATCAAAGAATATTATCATCTCAGTCCATGTGTTTAAATGCTCTTCACATTTGTCTATCATTTTTAATATTACTGAACAATATGCTAACTCATCTTGCCTGTAATATGCTAATACGAAAGCGGCTTATGTGTTTCCTGGGCATTGGATACATAGTTTCAGAGGTCGTTTGTATCATGCCTGATGCGATGCCAACTAATATTTCCTGATCTGAGGATGCAAACTGAAGTATTCCAGAGTACTTGTTATCACAGGAAAGGGAGAAAAGATGCTATGGTACCTAGGGATAGGTATATTGGGATATGATATTATATTGTATATGGGTGTTATGGATAGTTGGCATGGGCCACACATAACCTAAGGTTTATTGTATTGTAATATTATATTATAATAATGAGTTGGATAAGGGTTTAGGAGTTGGCTAGGGTTAGGGTTATACCCTCCCTAAAGTAACATTAGATGATGGGTATATAAAGAAGGGATAATGTCATATCAATCCTCAATCATATCAAGTATTGCATGTAATCATCTTTGCCCATGAAGTGGCTTATGAGACTTTGCCCTCTCCAAGTAGCCCTCTTATCTTGAGAGATCTTGTGGAGTTGTTCCTTCCTTAAGGATTATTATTGGTGTTGCCCTACCATAAGGGTATTATCTATCTGTGTCTTATTGTATAGATATTGCATTGTGAATTGTTATTTGCCCATGAAGTGGCTTATGAGACTTTGCCCTCTCCAAGTAGCCCTCTTATCTTGAGAAGTCTTGTGGAGTTGTTCCTTGAGGATTATTATTGGTGTTGCCCTACCATAAGGGTATTATCTATCTGTGTCTTATTGTATAGATATTGCATTGTGAATTGTTATTTGTAGATGAATTATTTTGATATTTCTGCATATCGGTGAATGATTCATGTTTATGAGAATATAATTTTATAACACGTGATATCAGAGCAATGGCTCTGGCAAAGTGGGAATTGTTTCATCCAGAGGGCAGAAATTGTGCAAATTTTTTCCCTAGCAAACGTCTCATTTTCCAAGAGCCATATCTTTGCATAGAGGTGTCCGATTCAGATGATTCTTGCGCCATCTTGTTCAGAATTTGAAAAGCTTGAAAACAAGTGGTCATATGAAGGAATCCAAGCAGTATTGAGGGAGACACAACCCTGTGAATTCGGCTATCATGAACAGGGGTAGTAACGTTTTTTCAAATCACAGTTATTTGAAAGAACAAAATTTGAGATATCTTTCAGTCTGGTTAAGCAAATCGACTGTCATTTGTTGTGTTTTTATTTTTTAAGAAGATTTTTGGATCTACTTATTTGTGTGGAATTTTAGCTTCAAATTAGTGAAGAGATATTTTTATGAAACCCTAGTTTTCATTGTATTTTTTTTGGGTGAAAGATCTTTTTTTTGGTGAGGAGGATATTGATGCTAGAGAATAGTGGAACAATTTTAAATTTTTATATTCTGCTTCATTTAGTTGGCAAGATAGGTTGATTTGTTATTTAAGATGGAAAGCTTGGGCTTGGTTTTTCAATTTTGATGATGTCCTTAACTTCACTTATGGAGAGAGCATTTTGGAGTTAGTGGGACCCATACAAAAAGATAACTAGTTTGAAGGCTACCTTCAAAGGCTATGCAGTAGAAATAAACGAGATTCAACAAAAACAAAAGAATTTAAAACAAGAGAAATTTTCAAGGAAGCGACAAAAGGAAAAAATAAGGATGACTGTTTGTAGGCTGAGGAAACCACACCTTTGGCATAAGATAAACAACAGAATGGCCAGGGGAGTTTGTTACCATCTACAAGTTTTATTTTACATGTTCATGGATGCAAAAAGAAGAAAAAGATTATTATTTCCATAAAACCTAGCAACAAGTATAATTTCATCACTATTGATTTGGCTAAAAGGTTGTGGGTTCAAAAGTAAATCAGTTATAACTTCCACGAGGCCATAGACCACATGGGACGATTCTCATGGAGGATGTTGTTTATTCAACCAGACTCTGGTTACCAGAGCATGGTATACAGTCCTACTCCCCACTGGATTCAAACTTTGGACCTCCTATTTGGAGTTACAAAGTCTTACTGTTAGGCCCACTGAAGTTGTCCTTTAATATTCAAGCAAAAATGATTAAAGACATTTAGCTTGAGGGTAATAATGTTAAGATTTTTGAAGATTTAAAGATCATTACGGACAAATATGTTTTTGTTGCCATTTCTGCAACATGGTGTATAATTAGCCTTCCAGAAAATCTTCCCCTGCGCGACCATGGAGTTTTGTATCAGGTGCCCTAGCGCATTTCACCCTCAGAGACCAAGGAGAAGCCCGACACTTCGCTCCGGCATTTTGGAACAGCCTTGGGCGCACCTTTAGCAGTGCGCCCAAGGCTGGGCGCACCCAGGCCGTGCGCCCAAGGTTGGGCGCACCTTCAGTAGTGCGCCCAAGCTGGGCACACCTAGACCGTGCGCCCAAGGCTGGGCGCGCCTTCAACAGTGTGCCCAAGCTGGGCGCACCCAGACCGTGCGCCCAAGGCTGGGCGCGCCTTCAACAGTGTGCCCAAGCTAGGCGCACCCATGCCGTGCGCCCAAGGCTGGGCGCACCCAGGGAGTGCGCCCGTTGACTCTTTTGACCGTCGTGTCAGCATCTTTCGGAGGCACTCCACATCAGCAATCTGAAGAGCATCCATATCCGATAGGTGCAACCTTTATGAGAAGCTTCTAGACCGGACGTTCCGGGATTTCAAGCATATCTTCCCGGAAGCGGTCCCCGCGAGTAAGGAGGCAGCGCCAACGAGCTGGATTTGTCAGGGCATTGAAGGGGTTCAATTGCTTTTCTGAGGAGCCACCAGAACTTGCCATGCCTGATTAATACTTCGTGACTGTACTCCTTTGTGATCCTTATCTTGGCTTCCACCGCCATATTTTGTTAATGGGCATTTATTGTTCAAGCGGCAGAATTATCTATATAAGCCTGCTCTTTTATTGTAAAAAGGATGGGTGTTTGCTAGAAGCTTGTTGTAACTCGGATTCTGCTATAAATATAAATAGTGTCTGGCTCTAACTCTGGACTTCTGATTGTGTGTATGTCTTCTATTGCTTATCTTCTATTAAGTTCTCTGGTTTATTTGTAGGCTTGAATTCTAATATCGCTTCTGGTAAACGTGAACCTCTAGAGTAGCCCTGGAGATTACGCATATTAGATGTTTAGTTTTAATTTCTGTTAGCATTTATATTAAATGGCTATTTGATTTGACGTATAGTTAAGTTATCGTGTTGTTAGCCCATCACCCCTGTTCTATCTAGCTTGTGGCCATATTTCCCATCCCTTCCAGTCATTTCCCCTTTCTTTCTTGTTCATCTCAAAACCCCCAGTTAGAATAGCAAGGGAACCAACCCACCTCTGGAGATTGGCACGGGAGGCATTTCTTCCTCTCGACGTTTCAATGTTGGTCGGGTCTAGGGCGCATAACTAGACAAACCCTTTCCTAGGGCAGATCTCTGACCAACAGTTTCTGGCACGCCCGGTGGGACGAACAGTCTCCATGTTTTAAGGAAGCTTGAGTTTGGTGAATATCTAGCTTGCCTTCATCTGGCAAAATCACCTGGCGACTCTGTTAAGCGGAAGATTCGGGTCTCATGACCGGTGGATCCCTTTTATGCTGAAATAAGACACCCCGGAGGAATCAAGGTTTGGTGAACAACCTTGACCTCACAAGCGGAGAAAAGAATGTTCACCTGGCGACTCCGACTCAGCGGCAAGGACCGTGATCTCTGAAGACCACTGCTATAATGGCACAGGTATGCTATCCCAGCTGGGATGATCCTGGCCCTTTGAATCTCCAAAGTCAGCATGAGATTCCCAAAAGTGCCCTGAAGACCCTAACAAAATACAATGGCACTGAGGGAATGGCTCGAGAGCACCTTGAAGATGTTGCTGCTCTAGCGACCCTCCATGACATAACCCACGAAGATGTCATGATCAGACTTCTGGTCCTGTCTCTGGAAGGAAGGGCGCTGCAGTGGTACAAAATACTCGGGCGTAAGAGCATTTGTTCATGGGCGGACTTGGCAGGAGCACTAGTCGACACATTTGATGGCTCTCAGGATCCCTTTCAACTCTTGATGCACCTCTCCACCATCACAAGAGCACCTCTAGAGAGCATCATAGACTTCAATGTCCGATTTTGGAGGAGTTGGAGGAGAATTTCAGAGAAAATTCAGCCGACACCCGTCCAGGTCCACCTCTATTATGTTCGGGCTTTCCACCCGGACATAAGCCTCCTGCTGCTGCAATCTGGGGAACAGAGATTCCCTCAAATCTTTCAAGAAGCAGTACAAGCAGAGCAACTTCTGCTTCTATCAAGAAAAATACAGTGGAGAGAAACTGCCTCATCACTCTCTCCGATAGTTGCTGCTCCCGTGTATCCCGCGCAATATTCACAATGGCAGATCCCTCAAACTGTGCAGAGACCTGGAATGCAGCTGTGTGGAGCTCAAGAGGCGGATCTCGTCCAAGGCCAACGATGGGAATATGCAAGCACTACTCAAGCAATGGATAATATGGTTGCTTGTAGTTTCCATCAGGAGATGGACCAAGAAGGGGAACAACCTCAAGTGGCAGATTCTGAGAGCGAAGAAGACACAATTTTGCACCCTTTTTGTGTCCCAGGGCATAGCACGCAAGTATTTAGCCAAAACCCAATAAGCATGCCTCTTCAGGAAGCTGGTCCTGGGGAGATCTTGACAGTAGGGCTATCACCGGAAAAATCCTGTTGTCACATCAAGGAGTTAGAGGAACCCATACTCAAGAGCCCGCAACCAGTGGACTCTCTAAAGTGGTGGTATTGGCTCCAACCATCACTGCAACCGGTACTCGAAGAAGGCTCTCATATGGTAAATATCTTCGACACGCTAATCATTAATGGCATGAGTACCGACATGCATGATAACCTGCCATGTTGCATCCTATTCGCAACCTGGCAAACTTTGGGAGACCAGTCGGACTTCAAAGATCGACTGAAGTACAATCAGATCTGGTCCGAACACTGCAGATTCACTGGATAGGCGCCCGAAGCTAGATTTGTGGTGACGGCATGCCAATCATGTCGTAAAATTTTGTGTAAATAATGTAAGTCTCTTCGCCCCTTTTCGCGCTATCTGTGGCGCAGTTTTGGCCAGGGTCGAGCTGGCAAAGAAATGGTGCGGATGAGTTTGATTAAAAGTTTTTTTTTAGTTTAGTTTGCGTGTGTTTCTTTTTAGCGCTCCAGGAAAAAAAGAGATAGGAGTTTTCAGGTTCCGTTTTTAGCATCACCTGGCACAACAGTTCAGTTCCATATAAGGCGCCCTGGAGAGGGGAAGTTTTGCTCTCCTTTAGGGGCGAAACCTTGTTCCGGCACTTTGTGGGGCGAAACCTCGTTCCGGCACTCTGTGGGGCGAAAGGCCAAGTCGAAATTGAAGAGCAAATCAAAAGGTCAAATTCAAAGTCAGTTTTGCCCTCGCAAGTGGAAGCGCATTTCCATTCCGAGCTTTTGCAAGGCGAGATCCCCTTTGACCCGCCCTCAAGGCCCGTGTGCTCCACTCCAAGCAGATGACATCGCAAGTGGGGCCCATGACCATCATTGCGCCCCATTTTCACTCAAAGAAATTATCGGAGGTTTTGCTGCAACATTATTTTTCGGAGTTCAGAGAGTGAATATTGCTGAGAAGAAGCGGAGCACTAGGGTTTGACATGGCGCTGTCATTTTCAGATTGAGCGCTTGGGCAATTGTATAGCTAGAATGGGCAAGAAGACGCTGGAAGACAATAAGCGGACTTGGCACTTCCACTTAGATTTTGCGTTATGGGCTGACTGAATTTCTATCAAGGAGTCCATAAAGATTTTCCCGTATTCCCTAGTGTACGGGAAGGAAGCAGTGCTTCCTGCACATATCAAGTTGTCGGCACTGCAGTCTCTCCGGTCTTTGGACGGCGAGGGCGAAGAGTTCGATCCAGTGGGCGTCAGAATTGCCCAACTGTTGCAGTTGGAAGAGGAAAGGGAGAAAGCCTATGAGGCTTTCATGAGGCATGCTGTTGCCACGAAAAATTGGTTCGGAAAAAGGTCCTCTAATCGCACGTTTCAGGCTGGGGACTTAGTGCTAAAATGGAATGAGAAAAAGTCCAAGCCTGGCAATCATGATAAGTTCGATGCATTTTGGGAGGGTCCTTTTCGGACTTCCCAGACCCACCCGGTAAACTCTTTCACAATGCAAGACCTGAATAGGTTTGTTTTGCTATCAGTTAATGGCGTACACCTGAAGGCGTACTACGAGTGAGAGGTGGTACAAGATTTCCCTGTGCAGTTATATATATTGTTTTATGCATTTCAGTTTTTCTGTTTGGAGTGTCCTTTCGCTCCTTCCCGCGCTGGCAGAATTGCAGTTTTCAGGTTCAGGGCTATAACTGGCCGGAGGAAGCCGTTGGATACACTCCCTTTTTTGATAATAGAGCCACTCCTGACATCGAATGGCGGGGGGGGCCGTGCCGTCGCGGAACCCCGCTTGAACCGCCTTGAAAAAAAAAAAAATCAGCCCAAGGGCGGGCGCACATGGAGAGTGCGCCCAAGGGCGGGCGCACATGGAGAGTGCGCCCAAAGCCGGGCGCACATAAAAAAAAAAAAAATTAGCCCAAGGCCGGGCGCACATGGAGAGTGCGCCCAATTTGGGCGCACATTGCGCAGTGCGCCCGAGTTGGGCGCACATTGAAGAGTGTGCCCGAGGTGGGCGCACATGGCGGAGTGCACCCAACCCGGGCGCACCCGAAAAGTTGCGCCTAGACAAGGCGCATCTCGAAGACCGTGCTCGGGTGGGGCGCGCGCTCTCGGTGCAAAGATCAAGGGTGATTGCACCAGTTCCAAGGAGCGCCCGAAGAGCCCAGGGAAGCATAGCAGTTTTTGCCCGCCAAGTTGCCGAAGTGCAAGGGTTTCGTTCCAGAGATAAGCAGATGTTCCACGGCGATGAGGTGGGGTGATGGATTGACAAGTTTGAAGCTTTTGTGTACCCATTTCAGTCCTTTGCCGAAAGTTAAGCAATTCCTGGTGGAGTAGTACTCGGATGGGTGACCTTCTGGGAACTGTCCCGGTTGGTGCACAACGAGATTTGCGTTGATAGAAGCTTGCCTTGTCAACCTCAGCGACATAGTTGATTTTGTTGAGGTGAGCCATCTCGAAAGGTTCAGGTACCTGATTAAGGAGCTCGAGAAGTGTGACGTAGCAAGCGAGGACGAATGGGGCCGGGTCCAAGCGACCTATGACCACATTCAGCAGGAGCTCACGCCACCCGAGCCCCCTCAACAACAAGAACAAATCCCGATGCAAGAGGAGGTTAAGGCACAGGGAGAAATCCATGCAGAAGTCCCCGCTCAGCAAGCAAACCAAGGCAAAAGTCGCGCACCCCCGCATGACGCAGGCCAAGGCCCCCAGGTTGAAGAAGATGAGCGCCATGACGAAGTGCCAGGGCGCGATGAAGAACAACATAGTGAGCACCCGGAAGAAGAGCGAGAAGCAGAAGGAGAGGAATCAGAGGAAGAGTCTGCTGCTACCAGTGAGCACCCATAAAGTGAAAGTGATGATGACTCTGAGCCCAGTGGATAAGGCCTAGAGATTACGCACGTTGGATGTTTAGTTTTAATTTTTGTTATCATTTATATTAAATGGCTATTTGATTTGACGTACAGTTAAGTTATCGTGCTGTTAGCCCATCACCTCTGTTCTATCTGGCTTGTGGCCATATTTCCCATCCCTTTCAGTCATTTCCCCTTTCTTTCTTGTTCCTTTATCTCAAAACCCCCAGTTAGAATAGCAAGGGAACCAACCCATCTTTGGAGATTGGCACGGGAGGCATTTCTTCCTCTCGGCCTTTCAATGTTGGTCGGGTCTAGGGCGCATAACTAGACAAACCCTTTCCTAGGGCAGATATCTGACCAACAGTTTTAAACTCAAATTTCTATGCTATTGAGATGAATGATGTGGATATTGTTCTTGGTTATCCTTGGTTGGGTTCTTTGGATATTGCTAATATTAATGTGCAAAAGAAGTTCATGACGTTATAGTACAAGGAAAAGAAGAAAACAATTTCTCAACTTAAGGAGCAAGGATCCCAAGAAAAACAAGAACTCATTACAGGGGAGCAAATTGAAGAACCAACAAAAGAGTTAGAAATAGAGTCTAGGGAAGAGGCAATGACAAAGTCCATGGTAGAAGCAGAAGCAAAGTCCAAGGAAGCACGGTTAGAAGAGCATAAGGATGAACCAAAATATGGGCACAAGAGAGAAGAGCATGAGGAAGAATTTGTAGGAGCCAGTTTTGACATGGCGCCACCTCAAGTGCCACCTAGAGACTGAAGGAGTGCATACAAAGTCAAGTACGCACATACAATTTTGTTTGTGTAAATAATTTTGTATTTTTGAGTGGTTTTATGACATGTATGCAAAGTGTTTGACGAAATGGTGTATGTGTAATTAGGATGTACATGTAATTCAAATGTTGGGTAATTGAATGTACATGTAATCAAGAAGTCATGTAATGATGTGTCAAGGTAGTTAGTTGGAGGAAGTTGAGGATGCAACTACCTCCCCCTTCATAGGGAGTTGTATAAATAGACCCCCTCACAAATTAAAATAGGCATCTAGATCCATTCGGAAGATACATGTATGTGCAGGATATAATCAAAAGACATCCATTCAGCCATTGTTGTGTCCAGAACTTAATGGTTGTGTTGTACATATGCCTGTGAACTAATGTGTTGCTGTTATATATGAGTGTGCATGGCCGACTAAGCCTATTTTCATTCTTTATTTCTGCTGTAGATAATTGTGCATGGCTGTTTGGGCATGTTTCCAATTATTTGTTGCTGTTCTAGATAATTGTGTAGGGTCGTCTGAGGATGTTTTCTAGATATTTACTGTTGTTTATTTCATTTCTAGATGTGAATATTAATTCTGTACGTTGTGAGATGTGTTAATTTTTCCTGTCATCTATCATTCTTTGTTCCTTCAATTGCGAAATACTATTGATATGCTACATTTGGCGCCATTGTTGTATGGAGTTCAAATCAGTGACCGTGTAGACACTAAATATGGGAGAAGTGGATGACAGACAACCTAATGTGAGGGTGTGGGAGATGTGGATGCAAAGACAAGTGAAGAGCCGATGAAAATTCAAAGGATTGCACAATAGCAAGTGTGGAGAGATTTTGAATGCATAACGTGCACAAATGTGTTGCTTGACGATGGCGATGAGTTACCTGTCGATGGTTGAGAGTAGCATGTTGGCGGCAGAGAGTTGCATGTCGGTGATGAATTGAGTGATGACGATGGAGAAGTACGTGACAATAAGGAATTGCATGATGAAGTTGGCGACACGCAAATTTTTGAAGTATTTATGGAACTTGCTGGCGAGGAGATACACGTGTTGAAATTTGAATGTGTGTGGAACCCTTGGGAGAAGGGAAGTTTGGACAAAGAACAAATGGAAAGGTGGCAGACGTTGTTTTTGATGATGGAGAACGATGCACAAGTGGAGGCACAACGTGCAAACGAAGGTCGGGTTGACGAGCACATGCACACAAGTGGTGAAGGAAGCGACAATGTGGAGCGTGGATAGGACAAGGTGAAGCAACTGGTGACTCCAGCACAAGTGCGAGGGAGAGTGCAACACAATTCCATTACCACTTAAATAAACAAAATATACAATGTGAATAACTTACAATTACAATGCATACATTGCGCACGCAACATATATCAAATGAGCTGGCACAATAGTTTAGATTGCCCAACACAATAGTTTAGATAGCCCGACACAACAATTCAGATTTCCTGGCACAACAGTTTAGATTGCCCGACACAACAATTTAGACGACCCAATGCAATGGTCAAACGACCTAGCACAAGTATCTCATGAATACATGTTTGATTATAGTCAACTTCGACTACCACATGCAATGCCAACATACAACACCAAACTCGATACCAACCCTCAATATCATGCTAAACGCGAATGAATGAGGGTCTTATTTATACAACTAAGGAGGTAGTTGCATCCTCAACTTCCTCCAACTAACTACCCGACACCTCATCATTTTCTTAAATTACATTTGACATGCATTTAACTTACATTTACATTTCATTTCATGACTCACTTTATGACTTTATTAATTATACATACACACATTTTATCAAACACTTTGTGTACGAACTACAAAATAACACAAATGACAATTTATTCACTCATTATGCAGACACGTCAATTCGCCTGCCAATATTTATCCCTTCCTCTGGACTTGTCGACATTCTCGACAACACTAGCTGTACACTATACTGTATCTCTTGTCATGCTCTTATTTTCTTCTATTCTAGACATCTTTTGCAATTGGCATCACTTCAAATTCTTTCCAACAAAACATTATTCTACATCTTGCAATCGACTGTATCACTAACTTGACCAACATGATGGGCAACGCCCGTTGCCACCTTTTTCGGGGGACAAGGGGTAGTGGTCTTCGTGCGTACCTAGATCCAAACGACCTTGCGTTAGTTAGCTCAGCTTCGGATGACTTGCTTTCTAACGACCTTGCTTTGGACAGTTTGGCTCTATAATCACATGACCCATACGACGTATTCTTTCGCTTAGATGACCCATACGGATTTCTGTACAATCTTCTTCTCCCATCAGATGACCCTCAAATGGTCCATACTAAGCATTCTTCCAATCACATGAATTTCTCTTTGCCTCGAACTTTGTACCGCTTTTCCCTAATGTTCTTGCTTTGGACAAGGCTTCTTATGGTCCTTGTGGTGTTCAAGCTTCATACGACCCCTCTCTAGCCCTTGGATGGCCAAACTCCTCTTGCCCAATTCTCTCCTTCATGAAACACGTCCTCCTTGTTGTCATGCGTCCCTTGTTTCTTTGCACTTCCATTGCTTTTGGCAATTGTGTTTTCTCCGTTGCAAACATCTCACTTGCACACAAACTTGAAATTTTGATGTTGTTGGACAAAGGTTTTCAACAAAACCCTTGTTTTTTCTACTCTCCTGGCGTGTTTTAGCTCCAACGCTCTGATGCAATCCAATTCTTTGCATTGGACCATTAGACATGGTATGCCTACTTCAAATACCTGACAGTGCCACATTTTGGCTGAGGTCTCTATAGCCTGATTCATTGGTTCCTAGTTGACTTTCCCTCCCTTTGTATTTGAGATATATTTTTGAGGGTTTAAGTTATTTAGGTCACTCTGTGATTATTATTTGTTTATCACTTGTTCTATATATCTTTGAGGGCTTTTCAATCACCGTCATACTTCTTATGACCAAATCTATGCACTCTCTAATCCCATTGACCTACTTTAGTCATCTGCAAACATTAATAAAATTTCATTCCATTTTGCTCTTGCAGTAGATTTGTCATTTACTATATTAAAATCACCTGCAATATTAAGATAGTAACATTTTTTATGATAAACATTTTTGGATCTATGGTAATTGCTATATCGTAATCCTGAAATTATCTTCCTTAATGTCTTTTTCTTCATTATTTTGTAATTTGTACCTTTTTTATGTTAAAGCAATACAAGAATATTTGAATTTTTGGACGCATTAAAATTTCTTCATTTAAGATGTGTTTTGTCACTTTCATGTGTAGTTTAAGGCTTTAAGCTTGTATCACTTGCCACTTTCATGTGTAGTTTAAGCTTGTATCACTTATAGTATTAATTTTTGATTTGCATAATGTTAATTCATTGTGATATGCATGAAAAAAACTTTTTTTCAATGAAAAATTGCATTTTCTTTGGTTTTTTTTTTTGGCCAAGTTTTTGCCAAGTCTTGAGTTTTTTTTACTGTTTTCCCTTACCGATTCCGAGGCAATTCCAAGTTTCTCAACTATGTAACTTAAAATTACAATGCATACACTGTGCACACAACATATATCAAATGACTTGGCACAACAGTTTAGAAAGCTCGGCACAATAGTTCAGACAACTCGACAGAATGGTTAGATGGCCTGGCACAAGTATCTCACGAATATGTCTGATTACAGCCAACTTCTACTACCACATGCAATGCCAATGTACAACACCAATCTCAATACCAACCCTTAATAACATGCTAACCGTGAATGAATGAGGGAGTGGTCTTATTTATACAACTAAGGAGGTTGTTGCATGCTTAACTTCCTCCAACTAACTACTTGACATCTCATCATTTTCTTAAATTACATTTGACATGCATTTGACTTACATTTACATTTCATTTCATGACTCACTTTATGACTATTAATTATACGTACGCACATTTTGTCAAACACTTTGCGTACAAACTACAAAATAACACAAAATGACAAAACTTATTCACTGATTATGTAGACATGTCAATTTGCCTGCCTACATTCCTAGAGGTGTGGAGGATGGGAGTCAAGCACAAAGGCAGCCATGGGAGAGTGTGCTCTCAAGACTAAAACTGACGCTCGTGTATTTGCAAAGGAGATCGCGGAGCTTAAGTGCAATAGGGAGTGGTCAATGATTGTTTGAAGACGACCACTCATCAACAAAAGTTTCGTTGAGTGGAGACGAGACCAACGAACAACCGCCACCAATGCAAATATGGCTGCAGTAGCGGGCAAGCAAAAGTGCCCAAAGTTCACAGGAGATGGGAAGGAGGATCTTGAATGCCATATTGGCACATGTGAAACAATATGGAAGGCGAATGGAGTAGTTGATGAGGAAGCATGGTTGTGACTGTTCCCAACAACATTGCATGGTGTGGCAATTGATCTGCACTTGAAGGGAGGAAACCCCTTCATGGATTGGGCTGAGTTGAAACAAGAATTCAATAAGGAGTTCCGATTGCTTCATGATTAGACAGAGATAAATTGACAAAATATATTCGATGAAGTAGAAGAAAGATGAAAATATCAAATCCTACAACGACCATCTGAAGGAGTTGATCGGTCAAATGGAAGTGAAACTTGTTGACAGGTTATAGAAGCGATAGTTCTTGGATGGGTTGCTGCTGAGATATAAGATGAAAGTGGTTCCGTCAACCACATACTAGGAAGTGTTTGACCGCACATTAAACCTGGAGAGTGAGATGAAGACGACAATAACAGGCAATGAAAGCATGAGTCATGATTGGGACAATAAATCTGACAGTGATTGGGGTGACCTTAGCACAACAATCTAGGCGATGTGGAAGGACCTGGAAAGGATGATCAATGATGTGAAGGTGGAAAAGAAGAAAGAAAAGGACATTTGGTGTTTGGACTACAAGTGCGAAGGACACGCAAATGTGAATCGCCCAAGGAAAGCATATTGTAGCATTTGTGAAATTGTAGGACATGCAATTGTGGATTGTCTATTTAAACTGCAAAGTGTGAGGCATGAGATGATGCCGGTGTAGAAGGAAGAGAAAGAGGAAAAACCAAGCACTTTGAATAACGAGCAAGGAGCAACTGGTGGCAGATACTAGAACAACCTCTAGGGAATATGACAATTGCAATCGGGGAATTAGACCAGTGGAAGCAGCAGTGAAGGAAAGCTACAATACGACTTGGATAGAAGGCCAATCATCCAGTGCAGAAGATAGGTGTGGGACACTTCACACGTAATTGCACGAACGTACCAATAGGAGGAAGTAGGAACAACACAACAATGATGTGCAAATGGTGTGGACTTGGCAACCTCAAGGAGGTTAATTGTTTGAAGAAGGCGAGTACCAGTAACTCACAGAATGCCAATTTCATTGACATTGAAGAGCTTCACTTGGACCACACAAACAGACAAGGAGAAACACATGATGGCGGTGACTCGGGCGCAAGCAAAGAAAATGGAGCAGTACTCGAACCTTGCCAAGGAAAAGGAGAAATGGTAGGAGGCACTTGTGTAGTTGGAAAAGGAAATGGGAAAGACGAGCAACCTGAAGAAAATGAAAGAACCCATTGTCATTGACGAGGAGACATTAGTGAAGCAGTTGGCGGTGTAAGTTCTAGACATGAATGTTGTGGTTAAAATGTCTAGTTTACGGTGTGCAGTACTGAAGCTTTACGTGATGGTCAGAGAAGTGATGTGGATGAGGAAGACAACAAAGCCGCAACGTGAACTAGAAGTGAGGAGGATTGCGAAGGATCAGTATATTGACACGATGATGTTAATGATTGACACTAGGAAGAAACCAACATTGATCCACATAGAGTTGCTCAACCACAAGCTGATGCAAGTGATTGTTGACAGGGAGTTCGAGTGTGAACGTGTTGCCTGAAAGATGTGGAAGGACTTGGGGGCACCATTTCTATGGTCTCCCAATTTTCGACTATATGGCACAAATCAGTATGGCATCAAGATGAAGGTTGCCTTGACTGCGTAGAAAGTAAAAATCGCCAAACAAATGTTCATCTCGGATTTTGTAGTCATTTCTATGCAAAAGCCAACCTATGACCCATAGTTGGGACATGGGTGGTTACACAAAACAAAAGTGAATCACAATTGGCAGGACCTCTTGATGTTCAAGAAGGACCAACACAAGTACATGATCAATTTGAAGATCTAACAGGTGGACGGGGGATCGAACGAAGAAGGCGTGTTGGAGTTGGAACAATGCACAAAGGAAGAAGGGAACTTGAACAACGGACTACTCCATTGGCAAATGGAAGACTATGAGTTCAATGTCTATCAGCAACCAAACTTGCCAAACAACGTTTTGCGTAGAGATGAATTCAATGCCTATCAGCAACCAAACTTGCCACGAAATTCAATCTGTTCTTCCATCCTGTGCGTCACTGTAAATCACGGTGGCTCTATCTTCTATCAGGTGAAATCTGGCTAGCAATCATTGAAGTGCTCAACCCTAACAACTGTCCTTAACTCTTTCAACGCATGCAAATGTAACGTCTTCTTTGCAAGGATTTTCTTGGTCTTCTCTGGCACGTTTTTCATAACCCTGGTAGTTTCAGCATCTCTCTTCTGGATGGCAGCAACCAGCGAAGAATCCTCAGACGTCAATGGCTTCCACTAATGGCTGTTGTGAAACAACGATAGCGAACAACGCAGAACTCCCTCGAACGGTGGTAATGAACTCTCATGGATGGCAAAAACAGATTGCAATTGTGAACACCAACAAACTCTTTTGAACTGGGATGAGAAACTTCTACAACAGGTGACAAGGGACTCTCACTAAAATAGTGAAAGACTCTCACAAATGATAACGTGGAATTCTCACGGATGACACTGAAAAGCTCTCCCGAATGTCAACGAATGACTCTCTCGAATGGCAATGAATGACTTTTACAAACGACAATACAAAACTCTCTCGAATGGCAATGAGTGACCCTCACAAATGATAACACATAATTCTTTCGAATGGCAACAAGTGACCCTCACAAATGACAACACAAAATTCTTTTGAATGGCAACAAGAGACTCTCCTGAATGGCAAACAAAAACACTTACAAATAGCAGCGAAGGAACGACGAACAATGACACTCTCGAACAATGACGAAAAGCACTCACGGTGGCAGCGAAGGAACGACGAACAATGACACTCTCGAATAGCGACGAAAAGCACTCACGGTGGCAGCGAAGGAGGCACTCACGAACGACAAACAAGGAAGCTCACAAACAGCGACGAACGACATTCACGACGGTAGCGAAAGAGGCTCTCACGATCGGCGAACAACAAAGCAATTTTCTCCTCAAAACCATTTTTTCAATGCGCTTCAATCTCATATATATACTCTCTTCCATGTGGCACTTTAAGACGTCGACCCACAATCTCAACCTTCCGCTTCATATAAAATATTTAAATCATTGATTTAAATATTTAAACTTTTAACCTTTACTTTAATATATCCCACTCTAATATTTAAATATTAAAGTTCACACTTTGTCTTTTGCATAGTTTGCTCCAACACATCATGATTTGCTTTCTACCACAACAAACTTTGACATCAATGACAACTGTTATCAATCAAAACAACCTTTGACATCAATGACAACTCAATTATTCCAACAATGATCTCTCATAAGAATGGGAAGAGGTAATTATATACAAGAAGAGGTTAGCAAGGAGTGGTTGGTAAGCATCAATTTGCCGAACTACCCCGTATCCAAATACATATAAATTTTTTTAAATGTACCTTGTCAACTATATGTGACGTACATTATTACAAAATATTAGGGTGTCATGTACACATATGTGGCAACCCATGACACATAAATACAATAGACTATATTAGAAGATAAAATGATTGGATGAGTCATTGCTGTAGTGATGATTGAGCTGGCACCATGCCGTTGGTTTTGTTATCTACATTTGCTGCCCCTTCTAAACCAATTTTGTCTATAACACTTGCATCATTGGAACCTTTTTCTTGGCAGACTATGTCTTAGGAACAATTTGTGGTTGCACGAAGTGACTAGTAAGGGTAGTTCACAACTGCTGGATCCCTTGGCAAGCCTCTAAGTTAAGAGCAACAACGTGAAGCAAATTAGGATCGTGATCCCTTTGTGATGTGGTTACCCTTGCTCTGACCATAGCCTATGCAAACATTGAGTTTTGGGCTATGCTTCAAAACTTTTGAACAATTTATAACTTGCAAACCCTACTGGCATCTTCTCAATTGTTGAAGATTGCTTTGGCAACAACTACTCTCTCTCCACTATCATTAGTTCATTGGCATCAACACTCTGTGCACTCGATTCTTTGATAGTATTAGCACTCTTGGGGCTGGTTTCTTCTGTTGCAAACGTCTTTGCGGTTACTTGAATGCATCTAGGTGATGAGAATCTCTTTGCATGAAGTGCTTGTGTTGATTTTCTTCCTTGAGCTGAAAGTGAACATAGCTCACCACTTGACATATACATGACAATATTAAATGATTTCTTCCCACTCGCAAAAGGTGTTGAGCTGTCTTTGGACTGTATGCACAAGTCCTTCCTCTGATACTTGACTCACTGTTGACACTGTTAGCACAGTCTTCCTTGTTTGACAAATTCTTTTGGTTGGCAATGTTTTCTTGGTCTTGGTCTACGTTTGATCGGTAAGGATGGCATAGTGGTTGTTGGGTCAATGTGTGGCAAAGGTGGTACAATGGGTGATTGAGTGACCATTGGCCTTGTTTCTATTGATGGAATCCTTGTTGGCAACGACACTTTTATACGATCTTTCTTTGCCTAGTTGGCAACGACACTTTTGGTAAGTCTCCTATTCATAGGTAAGTACCTATATGCTTGTACCAAGACGACAATATTGTGATGTGAAATGAATGAGCATTGCAATACTTGTTTGATACACCTTGTCTATAGGTTCTCTCAATTGAATGCGAGAAAACAAATTGCTGATGACGTGCTTGTTCCTAGGCCACACCATTGCCTGAAATACAAATTCTTGCAACGTGATAAACCACTTTCTAACTCGCCCATAAATAGTGGGTTCATTTATTAAGTACAAAAGTGGCTGATGATTGATGTAAAACCTAATGGGTTTGCAAGCAAACAATGTCGAAACATTTGTACCCTATGCAATCCCCAATGCTTTGCATTTTGTCGTGCTAGAGTTTTTCCTCGCTTGTGATAGCATTTGACTTGCAAAGTATATGGGCTGATCCAAGACATGACTTCCTTCCCACACCAAATCAATGTGTGAATGTGGACATTAAGTTCTTTGTTCTAGTTTGGATGGGTGCATGACAAGTTTGGCCTTCAACTACTCAAAAGCCTTTTGGTGTTCCTTTTTCCATTTGAATGGAACACCTTTTCATGTGAGGGCATCAAGGCCATGTGACAACTACACACAGTCCATCAAATGTTCATCAAGGACTGTGTGTAGTTGTCATCTATCAAAATGTTGGGATTTGCCTTTATATCATTTTGATAGATGACATACCCCAACATCTTCTCATAAGGCATCAACACCCTGCATTTCTTGGGATTTAGCGAAAGGCGATGTTCATTCTTTTTTGCATGCCTTCCTCCAATGTCTTCAATTGTTCTTCCTATTGCTTGTATAAAAATCAATCATAAAGAAAGACCTTACATTTCCTAGAAGACATATACTCAAAGATGTATAGGATGTTTCTCTGGAATGTGTCAAGTGTGTTATGCAACATGAATGGCATCTAGTTGTACAAGTAAATCCCATTTTTAAATGTGAATGTTGTCTTTAACCTATCTTCCTTTGGAATATTGATCTCATTGTAGTCCAAAAATCCATCAAGGAATGAATATATTTGGTGTCTGGCTACTCCCTCCAAGATTGAATTAGTGAATGAAATAGGAAAGGGATCCTTAAATAGGAAAAGGGTCCTTAATTGTTACTACATTCAGATCTTGAAATCCATGCAAATCCTACTGCACATTTCTTACTTCAAGCTGATCAAGACCGATGACATCCAATCGCAATCACTAACAATTACTTTGAAAATGATGCTAGCGTCTAGCATCTTTCTATCTCTACATTGACTAGCACCGCTTATTATGAATTCATGTAGTATGACCTCCATCACATCGGTTATGCTTGGAACCAATGGTATATAAGAAATGCAAAATCCAAGTGGAATTCCCTTGAGGTTCTTATAAGTCCATGCAAAGCTTTCTCTACATTGCATAAAGATATTGAATGCTCCCTTCTTTAGAATTGGATCCCATTCATCATCATAGTCGATGATCTTCTCATTGTTTTCACCAAGGTTGAGTTGCACATCCTTTGTCCCTCATATTGAATGGTGTTGGGTTCCTTGGTCACCATGCGTGTATCAAACAAGTGCATTGGCCTTTCATCAATTTGCATGTTGCCAACATCGTACTCGACAAAGTTTGGGGGAAACATTGATCTTACCTCTTCCTTTGTTGTTGTGTATATGTTGCTTATTTAAGTTCTTGCGGCTATGCAACACCTGTCAACCTCAGAGGTTTCAAGTACATCCACTTTCTCCTTCGTGGTTGTGTTTTCATTTGTTTTGATATCCAGGCATAGGCATCTTGGTTGAAAGACTTCATAATCCTCCGTTTGCCAATGGAGGAGATTGCGGTTGGAGTGAATCCAATTCTTCGTACGCCTCATGAGTTCAAGGAGACTGTTATCGTTTGGGTCCTTATCAGCCTTCAATTGTGCTTCTATGTTAGAAATAGAGGGATCCTAATTGTCTAAGAATCAAAGGTCCTTGCCATCAGCTGGTTTCTCAAGTTGATGATTTATTTATGACACCTTTTCTTAAATGTCAGAACAATCCTTATCCCAATTGAGATTAACCTTTGCCACTTGCAGCCAGCCATTCCCCAACAAGGCGTCATAGGCTATTTTCTGCAAAATAATCATAACAGAGTCTAGCACAAAGGTTTGCTTTGCAATAATGACTCTATAATGTCAGTATGCATTTCATTTTTATGTCACGTTAGTTAGCTCTTAAAAATAAAAAATTGGGTGGCCATAGATTTGGCTTACCTAGCTCTTGCCAAGCCTTATTTGGGATCACATTTATGCTAGATCCCCTTGAGACTATAACGTGAGTCAACATATGGCTCAGTATATCGCTATGTAACAACATTGGCCACTTCTTGACATCAGTTATCAACATAATTGGATTGATGAAATGGTTCTTATTTATAGTCTTCCCCTTTGGTGGTGACGTCATGCAACCCTTCTTATCACACCTTGACCATCACTCCATTTCTCAAATGGTGGCATGCACCTTGGGAATTGCCCTCAACAGATTTGCCACCTTAGCCAGTACACTAAAATGCCAGAGTTGAGTCACTATACTTTGAGACATTTGATTGTTTGTCACAGGTGGGCATGATTGATGATTTTTTTTGTCTTCCATTTTATCATATTCTTTAGTCATTTTTTTTTCAACACTTGTATGGGTCTCTCGTCGTTTTTTTTGCTCAAAAATTGTATTAAGTTTTCGGCCTTCGTAGTTTGAGCCTTTGTAATCACCTGAACTTGTTTCATCCTCTTTTTTAGTTTTTCAATGTTAATAAGTTGACAATTTTGTTGTCCTTGCCCTTCTTTGGACAACTTGCATTTGCATGGTTACCAAGTTTGCATCATCGACACATTATTGGCATGTTTATGTTGTTGTCATTAGTATAATCACATTTATGTCCCCTTTCTTGACATTTGCGACACTAAACAATCAACCTCCTAGTCATGTCACATTGTATGTCGTTGGCTTAGTTCACATTCTTCGTACTGCCTTGATTTCCATTCTTCTTCTCTTGAAATTTGTTCCAATAATTGGAACTCGTTGTGCCACCCTTGGAGGTTTTGGGTTTCTCATTGGCCTCCTTTTGTAGTGTGAATGTTTGGTATTTCTTGCTTTTCACGTTAAATGGGCACCTTACAAATGGTATTTCTTGCTTTTCACGTTAATGATGTGTATGTGCACCTTACAAATGGTACAATAGGTACATTTTGGATAGTTGGTGTTGGTGTTCCCTTTTGCTCAATACTCAATGCACCATATGTTGTTCCTATCCTTTTTGTTGTCCTTAGTTTTTGGGATCATCCGCATCTTATCTTTTTTGAGCTTCTCAATTGACGCTTTTTCCTTATCACTGTCATTACTGAAGTTGCTCCATCCATGTTCTTTGTCTTGCTTTCTAGGTTTAGTGCTCTATCCATTGCTTGCAGGACGTGGGTGGAACCACCTTTATCTTCTTTGGAAGCCTTCAAAGAAGTCCTTTTACAAGCCACCATCTCTTTGACCCATCTGATAGTTGGATCTCCATCTAGCCAAGCAACTCTTCTAGATGATGTTTATAGGACTTTACATCCACATTCTTCTTATGCCTTGTGTTATACTACTCGACGATGATCTCATTATTGTGGCACAAAAGACGAAACGTTTTCTAGAAAGCTTCCTTCAACTCATTCCACATGACATATGGTGTCTGCAATTGTAGATACCAGACAATTGCCATGCTTCCAAGTGTCATAGAAAACTTTGACATCCACTCTACCTCATCATGGTGACTATTGTCTCATCAAAAGGCCACAAATGTCCTAATATGATAGACATGGTCTTCTTTTCCATCTTCAAGAAAATTTGGACATGTTTTCTTGCTTCATGAAACAACCATTGTCTATCATGCATTATTTCTTTTGGTTTAGTTTGTATGTGGTTGTGTGGGGTAACTAGTGTTGGTATATCATTCTCAGGTTGCTCCTAATTAGTCATATTCGTTGTTGTTGATGGTTCTTCATTGATCACTTATCTGAACTTGACACTAAGATGTCTTCCAATGCCCACACTTAAGGTTTGTGACCATTGTTGTGTATAAGCTTTCGTTGGCTCCAATCAACTATAGTAACTCCATTGACCTTGGGACACAAACCTTTGCAGTTGCTCCTGTGTTAGACTCCTATCTTGTGCATTGTCGGATGCACCATCTTGCACTTGTGTCTGTGTTGGAATCTCCATCACAGTCACTTGTTAATCGTTGTCATTGTCTCTTGCAACCTTGGCATGAACATCTTTGTCATGCATTGCTTCATCATAGACATATTTATTGCATACGTTGTCATTGCCAACCTCGTTGGCACACACTCCTTCATTACACCTCATGTTATCACATGCGTCTTATCACGCCTTGCTTCATCGTGCTCCACGTTTACTTTTTGCAATACTATCATCAACATCAATTTCTTTAACCAAGCTTTGATTTTCTCGTTTCGAAATAGATCATCCATTTGAGGATTTCCTTGTTCATGAGGGGGCCACATTCACTAAATCTTGATGACAAGATTTTCTTTGTCAACTAAACAATTGGGACAACACCGTCACATTTCTCCGTGTGTCTTTGTTCAAGTAGAATGATAGAGGTGTTTGCATGTCCTCTTTTCGCTTTGTCATGAAAAGACTCTTTAGAAGGTCCATCTTCTAAACTTTTGTTTATAGAAAGCCTTTTGTGGTTCAATTGGACTTTGTCATATTTCTATACTCTATTATCAATACCACGTTCATCCGTCAGGTACATTGAATAGGCTCCTTCCCACTGTTGTTATTGTCTACATTCTTATATTCCTCATGGATCTTTGGTCATCCACTTGTGTCACTTCCTTCACTTTGACAATATGAATTGAAATGGTGATGATGATGACACCAAATGAGGGATAGATTTTATGTATTCAAAGCAATGTATAGAGAATAATAGAAATAAAGTATGCATCATATTAAATGCAGTAATAAGATAACTCACAACATCAGCCAAAGTATGTCATTAATATCTGAGAAAAGTACATCAATGATCTAGCCTCATACATATGGCAACAATTGCACATACCATAGTTGAGAAAATTGGATTGGAATCGACATGGAAAAAAAATTGGGAATCGACAAAAAAATAGGGAAAAGTCGGCCCAAAAAAACCCGAAGAAAATGCAAATTTTCATTGAAAAAAAGTTTTTTCATGCATATCACAGAAAAGGGGCAAAAATTGCCTATTTTTTCAAAAATCGAGATTTTGATGCAATTTGAATCGACAACCTTGCTGAATCAGAAAATATCGGATTGGATTGGGATTAAATCGGGATTTTTGTAACTATGGCACATACACACGTCCAACAATATTTGTAGCGTCGAACGCATTGATCAACATGGCCGTGATGATCTTTCAAGAGACTGGCAAGGGGTAATTATATACAAGAAACTGTTCTTGTGGAGTGGTTGGTAACCGTCCAACTACCCACCTACCTAATACCCAACTACATATATAAAATTTTACTAGTACCCGATAAACTATATGTGATGTACATCATTACAAATAATTAGTGTCAAGTACACACATGTGACAACCCATGACACATATAAATATGACAAACTATATACAAGACAAAATGTCTAGATGACTTGTTTCTGTGGTGATGCTTGAGCTGGTGCCATGTAATTGATTTTGCCAACTGTAGTTCGTGCAATGAAATGTTAAGCATAATCTATCTCTTTGGAACTAATATCACTTGGAGGTTTTGTGTTTAATGAGTCCTCATGTCTTTTGATTGTTACCAATTCCACTCATGAAAACTTGAAAAGGTCATAGCAGAAATTACTACTCATTGTAATCGTCATTGAAGGATGATGTACTTATTAAATACTAAATATAGTTGAAAACCCCACAAAACTAAAAATCTAAAGATAACCTTTATAAAGTTTACTGATATAAGTTTTGGATGGTTGTTATCATCATAATTGTTAGGTCCACACTTAAAATATAATTTTTGATTATGATTGGGCAATCGCCAGTTAAGTGCCCTACTTTGTTACTAACCTTGTTGCTTAATAACATAAGTCACCATACGATATACACAAGATAATAATAAATTATCTACAATGCAATAAATCAACACAAGATATGAATATAGAAAATACGCTTAAGAGAGGGCAACACCATCAATACTTAAGAGATAACTCCACAAGAACTCTTGATATGAGAGTGTCATTTAGAGAGGGCAAAGTCTCATAAGCCACTTTGTGGACAAGAAAACTACAATGCAATACTTTGTGATGATGCCTTACAACTCCATGGCCCTTTCTCTACATACTCTCACCTTATAATACTAGGTGAGGGTAAACCCTAGCCGACTCATTGTTATAATATAATATCTCAATATAATAACCTTGGGTTATATGTGGCCCATAACAGCTTCTTCATAACACCACCATACAATACGATATCGTATCCCTAGATACCAATCACCCTTATAATTTTATTATAATCGTAGCATTAGTGAATAGGAAACTTGTTGGTATCCCTAGCAGTAAGTGTTGAAGGATTCCTGTTAAGTTATTGTTATTATTTCATCTTTTACTTTTGTTGCTTTAATACACTCCACTAGTTGGTCCAATGTTGCTAAAAAGGCTTATTCATTGTTTGGTTTATTTTCAAATTAAAGGGAGGGAGTTATCAATATCATAACTTCTAACATTTCATGTGTTATATATATATATATATATATATATATATATTTAAAAAAGTAGGGTTTTGAAAGGGTTGCCCTTTCCCTTTTACATCGATTTAGTCACATTGAACTATTTGGTGCTGCCAAGATTTGAACCTTGGTGTGGGCTACATCAACTATTTGTGCCAACCGTTGAACCAAGGACCCATTAGGATTTCATGTGTTACACATTATCGTAGAGGGAATTTCTTCAAAAATATGCTACTTGGGGACATTATGCTTGTAACTACTCTTCTCTACATCACAATGATATACCAAGGGCGATCCTTGAAGGTAGTGCAAATACCATACCAGGTGCTTGTCTTCTATATTTTTCTCGATTCAACATGTAAAGCACCTTACGCTTGGTTTTCCAAACTGGTTACTTTAAGTTTCTTTTTGTTGCATCAATTTGTTGAACATCATGTTATTGTTTTAATTTTGTATTCCTCCTCCTTATATACAAATGCTTTTGTTGCTCCAAATCAAGTATTCGTTTATAAGTTTCTTTACAGGTGGTAGGGGGCACATAATTTAAGCCTTTTTTGAAATTCTCTTTGTATCCCTTGAATAAAATATTGTTTTTTAATTCATAAGGGTAGCTCCAACATCTGAACTCTGTTGAATGTTCTCCAAATTTCAATCTTTAATTGTCTCTTATTTTGTCTAATATTATTCAATTCAATAATAACCTTCTTATCAATGTGCCCTGTTTTACCTTCAGCTTTGAAAGTTCTGTTAAGCATGCCCCATTTTTGTTTTGACTATCATGTAATTTATCAAACTATTGTATAATATATCCCTCTAATGTTTGCATAAACAATTTTGCTCATCGTCTATCATTTTCCTAAAAATACTCCCAGTTGAGGCAGTCCATAACAAAATCCTCAGTTTAATCCCATTTGAATTTGCTTGTATTTGCATGCTTGAATTCCATTTCTTATCTTTCGAGCGATTGTATGCTAATTAGAATTGCAGGTCTCTTTTGTGGTACTACCATTGGTGTGAACAAAAACTTCTTCTCTCTGTGAGTATAAACAAATAGTCCCTTTTCTCACCTGATGGCTAGACGTAAAGTTTCTTCTCTCTGTGAGTATAAACAAATAGTCCCTTTTCTCTCCTGATGGCTAGACGTCTTTCATATCCTACAAACAGTCTTCCTCCACAGATAACTGCCCAAGTTGTGCAGAGACTTGTGCAATATCTACCTTAACAAGGGCATTTGACTTGCATCAATATCTTATTGATGTAATTTTCTGCACAATTGAATTGACTATATGATTTGCCTTGAATTCAGTGTATCCTAGGTGCTAGCTTGTGACTCCACTGACTTCGCTTTTAATAGATTTTCAAAATTCACTGACTTGCACTTATCTTTGGCCTTTTGCTGCTACATTGGGTTCACCAATAATAACCTACTCAGGCATCTGTGTTCTTCAACAATAAAAACTAATAGTGAATGTGAAAATACACATGCAGTTTCATATTTGCACATCAAAGAGCTGAAGTAATTTTTTTTCTTTTTCTTTTGCAAATGTGATGATGCTAGACACAAAAGGAAAGTTATATTTATATGGATGAAAGGGTGCATAAAAGAGCCATTATCCTTTAGCAACCCATGTGAGGTTTGTGACTCTTCATTGCAGCCTTTGAAAATAACTAAATGTAATTATAAACTTAAGGTTTATTATTAAATATTAGAGTCTTAGACAACTATCAAGATTCAAGACTATCTAGTGGACCAAATCCAAAATAAAATTAAAATTCAAACAATTTGCAAAATCATGGTACATTGTTCTCTGATGGGGCATTAACACATAAATTCACCCCTGCATGATTAGATTAACACGATTCACAGCAATATATGTTCATAAATATCTAAATAGAGACATTATATCAGCTTTTGATGGCAATTTGAGCATCTTCGAGATCAACGGGAACTTTAAAGCCACTCTGTGACCATATGATTCATCTGTGCAAAAACTAATGTGCCTCACAAGAAAAGAATCCAGATAGCATGCAAGAGAGATTGATTTACTCGAGTCTGGGCTCCCATAAACTACCAATACGTGTTGAACATGCCCAATTGAGGTCTATGTTGAGTTTCCTTTGTATATTCTTTTCAGTGTGCTCCAAGAAACTATTTGCCATTGCCTGTGGATTTTGACCTTCAACATGTAAGTTTGTTCTACCATATAGTCTCATGGATTTAGTAACTTAAGGAACCTGAAATCTTGTTGAAGAAATTCAACCCCATAGAATTAGTTGAGCTACCATTGTTCATTGTTGTGGCCAAGTGCCTGCCATTTTTCTTTTAATGATTTCATGGTAATTTGAAGTGCACATGGCCAATTCAACCACTCTTCATTAGGTTTGCTTGGTAATCTTTGTATAGGTTAGTATCAATCTTGTTTTGATGGTGAGCATAACCCATTTTGAGATCTCGATTGCAAGGTAGTAGAGTTAATTATCAAAAGAATATGGTAGTTCAGCAGTCTCGTCCATTTTGGGCATAAGTGATTCACCTTTTGAAAGCATTGTTATTTCTGTATGTCTGCTTTTGTTGAGTCATCAAAAAGTTGATCAAACTTGAAAATGGGTTATCTATAGTGGCGAGAAATAACCTGAAGTTTATTTAATCATTTTGCATAACAAACAAGTATTCCTTATTTATTGACTTCCCCCTATCATTCATATAACTAATCGTAAGCATTTGAGTTGCTTAATCATTCTTCTGAGCATGCAGTGAGAATGCTTTTGCTCCTCAATCTCTTTAGCATATGATGCGTGATTAAAGTGACATATATCTTTTGTTGTTTGACCTGTTAAGCATGAAATATACGATGGTACATTGTTAGAAGAAGAATATGCATTTCTTTAATTAATGCTTGGATATTACCATTCCATGGCCCGGAACTTGGTAGATTAAAACATTTAACTATCCAAAGGACAATGTCTAGATAGTTAAAGATAAATGGGTCTTAAAGCATCAATATTTTAGTAACAGTAAATTGTATACTTCCTGTCTTAATTCTGATAAATGAAACTGAAACAAACAAAAATTGCATTTTGTTTGGAGTTCCATATCCAATTCTGATAGAAAAATGGTTCGTATGAAAGAACTACAATACACAATCACATATTTTTCTCCTATTTTGCTTGACAGGTGAACTCTATACATGGGGAAGGGATGAGGGAGAAGGTAGATTGGGTCTTGGCAGTGAAGGTGGTCCTGACGAAGGTGTACTTGCAACCCCTACAAAAGTAAAAGCATTATCTGTGCCAGTTGCTGCTGTTAGCTGTGGTGGATTTTTCACCTTGGCCTTGACTTCAGAAGGACAGCTGTGGAGTTGGGGTGGTAATGTTCTTAGCCGTCAGTGAGGCATTCCTTCTGAACTAACACTGTTGATTTAATATATTGAAGATTGTTTTCAATACTTTGTTCTTTCTATGCACTATGTACATTTTTGTGTTCTCTCTTATCTTGTGACCATGCTGTAGCCTTGAGTCATGTGAATTGTATAACTATGTAGTACTGTAATTTGAAAATGGCTTTCAAGTACTTTCTTTGTTCTTTCTATGCACTATGTACATTTCTGTGTATCTCTTATCTCGTGACCATGCTGTAGCCTTGAGCCAAATGAATTGTATAACTACTGAGTAAAAATCATAATTGAAGTGTGAATTGTAAGACTCTCCAACTTGTAGAATGCATAGATGTTTAGTTGCTAGAGCTGTAATGCTCAATTTTGTGAAATAAGATGAGCTTTTAAAATCCATAATGCAGCTAGACTGGGTCAAGTGGCTATGTTACCTAGTGCCATCTGTATGGTCATGAAATGTGCCGTCTTTTTTATTGACACGATGAATCTGTGCGTTTGAGGCCAGTTCATTGCTAATGTTATCGGTAATATTAGTGGAAAAGAGTAACTCTTTCAGTGAAAAGCTTTAGGTTTCTTTTAAATTTTAATGATGCTAGTTTCAGATGCAAAAGAAAACAAATAATGGGATGCACAAAAATATAATTCCACTCTTAAATATTGCCTAAGTAATGTAAATCCGTAAGACTGATTTGTCTGTAGTTAGCCTTCAATCTGTGCCTAATAGGAGACCTACTGATCATATTTTAAAATGAAATTCTTCAGCTGCACCTTTAATGCAAACTCGTGTAGGTGGCAAAGCAAGGGAAATATTTTCATTTGTTTGATTGTTCTTTATGTGTCATTTGCAATAACATTATTTGAGAACATTGTTTTAAAAAAAAAGAAGAAGTGCTATATGTAGCTTCTATTAGGGGCCACTGCCATCAAAATACCAAAATATTACATTTGCTGTCAGGTCAGTTAACCATATTCAGCTTCCCCTTTTATCTAAGGTATTCTTCATATATTCATGATCTTCCTCAAACTGCTACGTTTCTGCATTCAGCTCCTTGACATCATTTTCATTAAGAGATTAAATCTCACTTGGTCAGCTGCCTTCTAAACTTTGAATTTCACCAAGACGAAGACCAACATCGCGTTTGGTTAAATTATCTGCTACCTGATTTTCTTCTCTATAAATACACTCACATTGCCAAGAGATTGCCTCCAACATTAGTTGATGAACATCAGCAGTAATGTTATATTTTTCCAATCCCCACATGCATTTTGTTGATAGCATTAATGATAATTTTTGAGTCCTCCTCAATTGAGATATACTTTCATCCTTTTTCAATTGTGATTTTAATCCCTGTAAGAAGTGCCCTAGCCTTTGTATAGTTGTTAGTTGAAGTTCCTTAATATTTTGAGTAAGTGAGGTGAATTTTGATTCCGAAAAACACCACCTCCACCAGCTTTTCCTGGATTTCCTTTGGAAGCACCATCAAAATCAATTTTGATATACCCCATTTCTAAACATTTCCATTTTACTATAGATTGAAACAAATCCTTTGTGTTAACTCCATTGTCACAGATGATCCTTCCATATATATTCAAATCCTATAACCAAAAGGGTAGCACCTCTTTTTCCGCGCTTGAGCACCATGTCTGTAAACATTTTGCAAGAGATGCAATAATAAGGTTCCAAACTTGGGCATGCTTTGAGATTTATTTTTAAAAATTGTATTATTCCTTTCAAACCATAAACTTCGACAAATAATTGTTGTCCAATCCTCCACAGAATACATAACACTTTAATGATGAAATAATTAATCCAACATTTCATCAACTCTTTCAATGTTGATGGAGCTGCCCAATATATTCTTATATTTTTGAAAAAGCAACCTAAACATCTTTTGGACTGCTTTGGACTGCTAACCAAAGAAATGTTGAGGCCTTAGGGAGGGCCTCCAGTGACCAAACATTCTTCCAAGGGAAATCATTGGCTTCTCATATCCCAACTTAACTGAGTATCCACCATATTTTAATAGATTCCAAACCAACTCATCCTTTCGTGTAAAACTGGGCAAATAAAAGTCCTGAAACATCTTTTGAAGCTCATTTGCTATTTGTTTGAGTTCCTCTCCTTCAACCAAGTTACTTATAGAAATATTTGAGACCATTGTTAATATCCAATAAAAAATATTTTTAATAAGTATTGTAAGATAGTTATATAACAAGTCCCTTTTATGTTGACAATGATGTTTTGCAACATTATCTAGGAAGTTGATATTGTTAGTGACCAATTAAATTTGATTTTAATCAATAGTATAAAATAATGCCAAAACAAATCCCTTTTATCTTGAAAATGTTTGTTAATGATGCTGAATGATAATTCATTCATTTTTTTTTCACAATAACATATAGCTGGAGATTTCAGGAAAAAAAAGGAAAATACTGTGTTGCTCGCTTAGAATGTTGTGGTCTCCTGTGCGATGGCTAGGTGCACTTGACACTCACGGCTCGTGTTGAGCAACACAGTCGCGAAGCTTTGTGAGTGTGGGGTGCACTCACAGGGAAACCTCTGGGATTTCGCTAAGGCCGGCTTCTTGTTAGATGTGATCTTTACGCTCACCTTCCTAAACTACTTGCATACATTCAAGGGAAAAGGAAGAGAGAGATTGCGGAAAATGAAACCTAATCTGACAGAGGCAATGCACCAAGATCAAAATATTTCTCCTATGCATAACCAAAATGAAATGAACACACGCATCGTCTGCTAACAACTAGAAAGTGAACATGGTTTCGATCTAACAAACAAGCATCCATGCGTAAGAAGTATGCAAGCTACTGGATAGAGCAAAATTAGTCACAACTTCATGTATATATTATTAATTTT
This sequence comes from Wollemia nobilis, assembly GCA_028583015.1. NCBI lineage: Eukaryota > Viridiplantae > Streptophyta > Pinopsida > Araucariales > Araucariaceae > Wollemia > Wollemia nobilis. The sequence continues at coordinate 23,604,582 of JAQPPZ010000521.1, forward strand.
TGTATAGAGATGCTAGATCAAAAGAGGCTCGAACGCCATTAACAAAACGATTCAAGGCTCGAGTCCAGATTATTACACAGAAGAAAAAGTGAAAGGAAATATAGACAAGGCTAGGTATTAGGCATGAGCAAGTAGTTTCCAATGCCTTACAATGAAAATGAAACCACTATTTATCAACAAAAATAGGGTTTCGTTGCCTTCAAATTTTTACAGGGAACTCAAAATCTTCTCCCCAAAATCGAGCGGGGGATTGGCCCTGCATTCAATACTAATGGGCCCAAGGCCTTTGGGAATGGAGCCATTAGTGCCAAAGGGTTTGGGATCTTTGGATTTGGAGCCTCTATTGTTATTACCAACTACTTTTGCTGGGAAAACTTCCCCAAAATTAAGAGTAGGATTCATTCGCAATAAATGTCGTTGGAGTCGAGGTCTCTAGAATTGGAGCTCCCACTGCAACTGTCTTTAAGGCTCCAACTGTCCTTCCTGGATAACTGCGTTCCAAGGTTGTCGCCTATTGGAGTAGTCCGCTTCTCATCCAATTAGACAACTGGCACTACTACTCTCTCTTTTGTCCGCGTTCTCCTCTGTGGGCCATTGATCGTTGAAATCAGGTGGTCCGCGGGGTTGTGTTCTAGATGCTTCATGTCCCTTTTGTTCTTCTGCGGGTTGATAGATTTGTCACCTGTCTATGATCTACAACGAGCCTTCTCTGGATGCAAATTTTGACCTTGTGGACTGTTGGCGTGCCTGCCACGTGTCTTTGTTGTTAGCCAACAACGTGATTTGTTCCTTGACCTCTCCTTTGGTAGTTTGATGACATGGCGTGGGATGTTGATGAGTAATCAACAGTTTGCATGGTTTTGACAATTTCCTTTTGACTGCTTTGGTGGAAAATGACGTCTGTCGTTCATCAAAATATCAACGGCCCGGGTTACATTGAAGACTTTTTTGGCTCCCAATTTTGTAAATCAACACTCATTGTAGATCTGGAAAAATGATGGTGCATTCGGATTTTGCAACTTTCTTGCCCCTCAACCTCCCTAATTAGTGCTTGTATTTTATGAACGATCAAACGATCTGTGCGACATTAAAGTTCTATCGGGTCCTCTTTGCGCAACAAAATAGCTTACGTCGTTGACTGCAAAATCGACGGTGTGCTTTTATTCTATCTTTCTCTGCTTTCGTCGGTTTGCCTCCTATCGAGGCAGACTTGGAAAATTGGCCAAGGCAAGGCTCCTCTAGGAGTAGTGTGTTGAGTCTAACCACACCTTCCTAATTGTTGTCATTCCCTCATCTCGGGAACACCCTCACCCTTGTCTACATTTGGCGCCGTTGCCTAAACCGAACTTTGAGTTAAGAGGCACAAGTGATAAGGCTAAGAGGTGAATGACTGATTCTAGGTTGCAAGGAAGGAGTCAAATACCATTAAGAAGAAGTGCACGACTGGCGAACCTAAGAACACAAGAGTCAGCAAAAGTCTCTCACCCGAAAGTGGAGAGAGTATGGAATCCTGAAGAAGAAGAAAATCCAAGTATTGAAACATTGTTGGTGACTGCAGAAAACGACGAGCAAATAGTTGAGGAAGATCCCATAATTGAAGAGTGGACGGTGACACCAGAACCAATGGGAAGGAGTTGGCCAGACGATACGGAAGGAGGAAGTCCTGTATCATGGCAACCACGCGTAGGTTCGTGGGGAGGAAGACCGGAACCACATCTTGTTTATACGCGAAGGAGGTCGCGAAGTAGAGATCAGTTGGAATTGGGAAGAAGGCTATTTGGATTTAATTTTGCACCATCAACAGCGGAAAGGCAACCAATTCGAACTCCGCAAACACCAGGAAGCCCACCTAGCAGAACAACCACAATGGCAAACACTGCTAATAAAGCAGGTAAACAAAAATGTCCACCTTTCACGGGAGAAGGAAAGGAGGATCCGTCACGACATGTGGGAACTTGTATAACCATCTGGGGAGCAAATGGGGTCACACAAGACACAGAATGGTTACAATTGTTCCCAACCACATTGCGAGGCATGGCCATAGACTGGTACTTGAAACGACAAAGTACACAAGCATTTACACAATGGACTGATTTGAAGAATTCATTCATAGAAGAATTCCGACCACTAAGAGATGATACTGAAATCATCACCGAAATCTGCGTGACTAAACAAAGACCAGACGAGGATGTCAAGAACTATAACAGAAGATTAAAGCAATTGACAGATAAGATGGAGATGACACCTGCCGATGGCATGGTAAAGCGTTGGTTTTTGGATGGATTACTACCCAAATATAAGAAAAATATGAAGGTAGTACCATCCTCCACGTATGCAGAGGCTCTTGAGAAGGCAAAGAACTTCGAAAGTGAAAGCAAGCAAACAACTGCAGGTATTGGAGGATACCTGAAGCATAATGAGGACTCGGACAGTGATACGGAAGATAAAGTCCAAAGCACAATTCACTCCTTTAAAAAGGAATTTGATAAAATTATAAAGGAAGTGAAAGGAGATACTCGTAAAGACCGAAAAGACATTTGGTGCTCAGACTGCAAGACGGAAGGACATTCAAATGTCAATTGCCCAAAGAATGCATACTGTAACATATGTGATATAGCAGGACATTCCGTAGCTGACTGTCCATTCAATCTGAAGAGCAAAAGGCATCAGACTCTTACCATACAACAGGAGGAGCAGCCAAATACATCAAGGAATGGACAAGGAGCCACAAGCGGAGGATATAGGAATAATCGCCGAGGAGGAAGGCAAGGAGGACAGAGTCGATTGCAGTATGACTCTGATGGTCGACCGATTATTCAATGTCGGAATTGTCAAGAATGGGGCCATTTTGCGAAGAACTGCTCCAAACCCCAAAATACAGGTAACAATAGTGGTAACAATGCCACTCAAATGTGTAGATGGTGTGGTCCAGGAAACCACAAAGAAGCCAATTGCCCGAACAAGGCAAGCTCGAGCGGAACTCAGAATGTCAACTTGATTGGCATTGGAGAAGTGAGTTCAGTGACGGAAGTAGAGAATGAAGTCTTAGCTGTGACAAGAGCACAGACTAAGAAGACAGAACAATACCCAAATCCTGCCAAAGAGAAAGAGCGATGGTAGGAAGCCCAAGAATTAATCAAAACAGAACTAGCAAAGGAAAAGCAGGACCGACTAGTTCTGGAGAAAGTATCGAAAAGGCCGGAGATCAGTAAAAAGGCATCGGTAGAAGGCTTGGTAACACAGGTACTAAATACGACGGTGGAAGTAAAAGTCGCAAACCTATTTAATATAGTACCTGAGTTGTATGCTACAATCGGAGAAGTCATTAAGAAGAAAGATGAAACTCGACAGGTAGCAACTATCAAGCAAGGGCAATTCATTGATCCTACAATCCTGATGATTGAAGCTGGAAGGAGGCCAACTATGGTTCATATGGAGATTTTGGACCACAGATTGAATCAGGTGATTGTGGATGGTGGATCAAGTGTAAACGTAATGCCAGAGAAGACATGGCGGATTATGGGGCAACCCGCCTTAAGATCTCCAAATTTCAAATTGTATGGCGCTGATCAATATGGCATTGAAACAATAGGCGTCTTAATGAGTCAAAAAGTACGCATAGCAGAACAGGATTTCATCCTGGATTTTGTTGTCATTGCTATGCAGAAACCTGCATATGATGCATTATTGGGACGTGGATGGTTGAGAACTGCAAAATTCAACCATAATTGGGAGAAAGAACGCTTAACTTTTAAGCAGGGACAACACAAATACATAATCAATCTGAAAAATCAAACAGTGAGTCAAGATATAGCAACTTCAGATGATTCAGAATCTTCTTCATCAGATGGCGAAACAGGATATGAACCAGATGAGGAAGGTGTGTTGCACCTAGAAGACTGCACGGAAGATGAGTACGACCAAGACAAAGGTCTACTTCATTGGCAGTTGGAGGATTATGAGATATTTTCTCCCCAATGTTTTTGCATTGATGCGGAAAATGAGATTCAAAAGGATGAGAAACAAGAACCCGAAAAGGAAGCTAGCAATAAGAGACAGACAACAGCAGAAAAAGATAAGGAGAGGGAGAAATGGACATTTCCCAAGAACTTTGCAGAATATACGATGGGAGACGCAGTTATTGAAGATAAGCCAGCTCACCCCATCGATGTGCTGAAAGCAGTAAATGATCCTGAATCTATCAAATATGAAGGTCCAAAAATGATTCAGGTAAACTTGGGAGAAAAGGATGAAGAAAAGATGATTAAATGTGGAGATGATTGGGATCCAGTCCTGAAAGTGGCAACATTCAAAATATTTTTAGAATATAAGGATGTTTTCGCTTGGACATATAAGGATTTGAAGGGAGTTCCACCAGAACTCTGCGTACATAAGATTCCTCTGATTGAAGGTGCGCAACCAGTAAGAAGGCGACCATACAGAATGAATCCCAAGTATGCAGCACGGGTGAATGCTGAAATCGAAAAAATGTTGGATGCAGGCATTATCTTCAAGGTTACGACAAGCGAATGGGTGTCACCTATTGTGATTACCTTAAAGAGAGAAGTAGATAAAATCCGAATCTGTGTTGATTTCAGAAGTTTAAATGCCGTAACCATAAAGGATCCCTTCCCGATCCCTTTCACAGACTCCATATTGGAAGAAGTAGCAGGCCACGAGATATATTCATTTTTGGATGGATTCTCAGGATACAACCAGATCAGCATTGCGGAGGAAGATAAGCTGAAGACCACCTTTGTAGTGGAAAATGCGATATATGCTTATAACCGCATGCCATTTGGATTGTGTAATGCACCAACTACTTTCCAAAGGATCATCTTATACATCTTTGACAAGATGTCCACAGGGAACTTCAAAGCCTTCTTAGATGATTGGTCACTGTATGGCAGGACACAGGAGCATTTAAAGGCATTGGAAGAATGCATGGGATTGTGCAGGAAAGCTCGAATATCTCTGAATCCAAATAAATGCGTCTTGTTGGTGCCATACGGGAAGTTGTTGGGGCATATTGTATGCCAAGAGGGTTTGAAACCCGACCCGGATAAGATTCGGGTAATATTGCTAATGGAGGAGCCACATGATGTGAGCTCGGTAAAAACCTTTTTGGGGACAGTCGGATATTATAGAAGATTTATCCGAAATTATGCACTTACTTCTCATCCACTAGACGCTCTCACACGTAAGGGTGTTCCGTTCAAATGGACAGAGGAACACCAGGGAGCTTTTGAGGGATTAAAAGGGCACTTGGTAAAGGCACCTATCCTGGTTTACCCTGACTGGGAGAAGGAATTCCATGTGCATGTCGATGCCTCAAACTTTGCCATTGGATGTGCATTGGCTCAGGAAGGCCAATTTGGGCTAGATCAGCCCATATACTTTGCAAGTCGGCTGTTGTCACGAGCCGAGAAAAACTACAGTACAACAGAGCGAGAAGCATTGGGAATGGTGTATGCAGTACAAAAATACAGGCACTATTTATTGGCTAACCCTTTTGCTTTTTATGTGGATCATCAGGCTCTGTTGTATCTGATCAACAAACCAACGATCTACGGACGAGTGAGTCGATGGCTCGTCACCTTGCAGGAGTTCGTGTTTAGGGTGGTAGTAAGACCAGGAAAGAAACACGTGATAGCGGATCAGCTGTCAAGGATTCGCTCAGGAGAACCTGCAGAGGGAGGAATACCAGACGAATTCCTCGATGCCCAGTTGTTCATGATCAATGCAATACCAGAATGGTACAAGCACATAGGGGAATACCTATCGACAGGAGAGCTGCCAAAGGAGATGACGGCAGCCGAACAAAGGAAGGTGATTACGAAATCAACACCCTTCACCTTGATTGCAGGATTGCTATACAAGATGGGGGAGGACCACATTTTGAGAAGATGCGTAATGGAAGATGAAGTACAACAGACCCTGAAAGAGACACACGAGGGATTGGCAGGAGGACACATGGGACCGGATGCGACAGCTAGAAAAGTGTTGTTGGCAGGTCTATGGTGGCCCACCCTCTTTCACGATGCGAAGAACTTTGTTACAACATGTGATACGTGTCAAAGAACGGGAAAGCCATTGAAACGAGACTTCATGCCACTGCATCCATCACAACCTCAAGAACTCTTTGAGAGATGGGGGTTGGATTTTGTAGGTCCATTGAAAACAAGTCGGAAGAGAAAGTGCCGATATATCGTAGTTGCCACGGAGTATCTCACGAAATGGGTAGAAGCAAGAGCCTTACCTGACAACTCTGCAAGAAGCACGACTCGCTTTTTGTATGAGCAAGTGATTACAAGGTTCGGAATACCTCTACAATTGACAAGTGATAGAGGAGGCCATTTCGTAAATGAGATCATTCAGAATCTAACGAAAGAATTCAGGATTTTTCATTCTTTGTCGAGTCCATATTACCCCAGAGCAAATGGGCAAGCGGAAGCGACAAATAAAGTCCTGGTTTCTATCATGTACAAGACATGCGGCGTGGAAGGAGCCGACTGGGAGGAACGGTTACCAGCAATATTATGGGCATACAGAACCACCTTCAAGCCCACCACGAACCATACACCTTTTCAACTGATGTACGGACAAGAGGCAGTAGTACCAGTTGAGTTTCTTGTACCAAGTTTAAGGGTGGCAGTCGACAATCGGTTGAATGATGAGGATAGCATCAAAGAACGACTGACAACATTGGTGCAATTGGATGAAAAAAGGATAATGGCACAATGGGCAACGGAGATCGCACAAAAGAGAAGGAAATTCTGGCATGACAAGCATCTCCGGAAGATGGATCTCAAAGCTGGTGAACTAGTTCTCAAGTACAATGGCAAGAGAGAACTCAAGCCAGGGAAATTGAAAACTCTATGGCTTGGACCCTTCCAGGTGGAAGAAGTACTGGAGAACGGGACGGTGAAACTAAGGAAGTTGGATGGAACACTATGCCCCGAGGTAATAAATGGTTCTAAGTTGAAAGTGTACAAGCCACATGTTCAGGTAAACATGATCAACTTGGAGCAATCAGGAGGAACTTCCGGGACAAGGATAGAAGAATCAAGTCCAGGTACACAATCCCGTGAGAATGACGAGCAGAGTAGTGTTGTTCGAGAGGATGAAACCCATAACCTGGATTGGCTATTTGGAACCGAAGGAGAGCCGATAATTGAACAAAGAGAGTTAGAACCTCAGGAAGGGGAGCAACGACGGTTGCAATTACATGTTCAATTTCCAAATAGCGATGAAGAAGACCGACTCCGGACTCTGACGGAGGTTGCTCTACAAGAAATACCGGAAGAAGAAGAGTATGAAGGGCAAGGAGCTAGAATTCTGCAGCAAATGCAGTTGGAGACACAGAGGTTGCAAGAGGAATATGAAACCTTGAGGCGGTATAATACCCAACTGCGAGAACAGGTGATTCAGGAATTGGATACAACAATGCAACGAATAAACGAACGTCAAGAAGCACGCCAAGCTGAATGGGCTGAGCGAGATCAAGGCGAACTAAGAGGGAGTGCAACAGGTAATTCTTCGGAAAGCAGTTTATTTTCCTTAGCAAACGAAGGGCAGAGAGACCTGGGAACAGAAAGCCAAGCAGAAGACATAAGGGGAAAGGAAATAGCAACTGATGCACACTCTGAGAATTCATCATCAACCACGTTAAGGATCGTGCTTAATTCGGAAGATTCCTCAAGCTCGGATTCAGCACCAGTTGCGAACCCTCAAGAAACAAGGGAATCACCAGAAAGGCCTAGGGTATGGGAAGCAGGACAGAGTTCGACTGCCAATCACCAAATGAGCAGAGAAGAAATGGCAGCCCAAAAGAGTCAACAGGAGCTTGCTTGGCAATAGGAAAAGGAGATTTGGCAACAAGAACAGACAACCTTGAGGGAAGAACTGCAACAGGCGCAACAACGGAAGGTAACCCTGCAACAACAGTTAGGATAGAAAGCTACTCCCTCTTCATCAGTATCAGAACAACGCATGAAAGAAATTTTCCTAAGAAGGGAGGCTAATCTGTTATCCAGTAGTAAGCAAATTGAAGAACGTGCTAACACCTTAGGAGTGGAATGGGCCAAATATTTCAACTATTCCAAGAGGCTCAAGGAGGAACGCGAGAGCATGCAGGCTCAACTACAGGAATATGAGAAAGCGTTTCAGGCTGCCAATCCAAAAACTCCAGTGCACACAGATGCTGAAACTCCTCAAACTGAGTGGAGAAAGTCGCTGAGGACATCGACTTCTTCGAAGGGGAGGATAGATGTAGACAATAGTTCTAAACAGAAATAAAATCCTAGAACTAGCTGACAAGAATGTCCCACAATTTTGATTGTACATAAGAATTTTGGAATGTCATTTTGCTATGTTTAATGATGTAAAATCAGCCAATCGATGAATATGGCTTGATTACGTACAAACTGCACTAGAAGACAAATGCAACCGTCATTGTTAAAATGCGATAATTAGTTAGACGTCTGAGTTAAGACGTCTAGTTAGTTAGACGTCCTGCAGGCTGTGTTAGGCATCTAAAACAAGTAGTTAGGGTAAATTCAGTTGAGACGGTTGACGCAAGTAGTTGCACTAACTACTTTGCTCACCTATAAGTACCCCCTATTCATTTTGTACATATGTATCTACTTGTTGATAATACAAACTTGTTGTGCAATGCCATTGTTCTGGAATGCGTGTTACTAGTTGTGGATTGTAGATGTGTTGTATTGCAGGTTGTGTTCATCACTTGGAGGACGAGGTAACACTAATGGTGGTTGCAGGTATTGAAGACTGTGGATCCAGACCCCGCTAGACGTCTAACCCTGCCGTCTGACGAAGCCGTCAGCCGCCCAGCCTACCCGTCTAGCCTGCCCAGTTAAAGCGCTTAGACGTCTAAGTACCTAGACGTCTATCTCTGCAACCTAGACGTCTGATCGCCAGATGTCTACTTTGATAAGACGTGTTCTACCTAGACGTCTACTCCGAATCGTCTAGACGTCTACTCCTAGACGTCTAGCCTAGTCAACCCGGACGTCTAACCCTAGTACCCCTAGACGTCTACTCCAATCACCTTAGACGTATACCCTAGACGTCTACCAATGCACCTAGACGGCTAATCCCTGTGACGTCTAATCCAAGCTATGTTGAGTCTAACCACCCCTTCCTAAATTGTTGTCATTCCCTCGTCTCGGGAACCTCTCGAATTTTCGCTTCTAGTTCCACCAAGGGCTTGTCGGCTTAGGCTACATTGCTTGCGGTGGGAAAATTTGGCCATGAATCAAAACTGGCTTGCTCTTTCTTCCGTTGCTCGAAAAGCTGAAAGTACTTCTGTTCGAAGAGTTCATTGTCTGTGGTCTAGGGGGAGGGAAGGCCCTTTTGAATTGATGAGTCAATATGAATCTTCAAATTTGCAATAGTGGCGGCCAGAATATTGATTTGGGCCTTGCATTGTTGCGTGGCCCATTCTTAAATAAGTACGTTAAGTTCCTTTTGGTCTACTGCCTCCCTATCCTGAATGCCTACAGTTGCTAGTTCTTGGTTGGGCAAGGTGGCTAATTTCGCTCGATATGCTTTGGCTTCGACCAACCTCGAGGACGTCTCGGTCAAAATTTGTTCAACCTCTTAGCTTATTGTTGAGCTTTGAGAGGTAGATGCGTTAGTGAATTTAAACACCTGGGAGAGTGCTGATGTGGCCTTAGCGATATCCTCCCAATACGCTTGGTGGACTCCCCTCATAAGCTCTATTGCCCCCGATTGCTGGTTGAGCTCTTCATTCTTCTTCTTCTCCTCGAGTTCTTTCTGCAAAATGGCCTTCTCCTTATTGAGTTGGGCGAGCTGATCTGTGAGGCTTTGAACCTTGCTCTTTTTTGCATCCTGGAGAGAAGTTGGCAACTCCAAAGCCAATCGATTGGTGAGCTGGTCCACCTGATTTTGTAGTAATTTGGCTTCCACCTTGAAGGTAATCTTTACATTCTCGAGCTCCTTCTCCCTCTTCTACAACTTCCTTTCGAGGGACAGGTAGTCATGGCTTACAACCTTATTGGCTTGCTCCATGAACCCCACCTTGTCCTTCGCCTAGGCGTCTTTGAGACTGAGCCTTGTTGAGATTTGATAGTCTTGGTATTGCATTTGACATTCTGGCTTAGAGACCGTCGAGGTCAGTTGGGCAAAATATAGTGTGTTGCCTTAAGGATCAAAATGACTCCTCATTTTTTTCTTTGCGGGCCACGCAGCTCTTTTGGTTTCTTTATATTGGGTGTAGTGGTGTACTGCAGTGTTCGATCTTGAATCGCCTGAAATCATTGTAGTACACTAGAAGCAACGAGGTGGTTGGGGGCTCGTCAACTTTCTCACTGATTGGACGGTCTGCAAGCTGTTCTGATCAGCCAAGCAGATGGTTGTGGTTCGCCCGTATTGGTCAATCAAACGGTTGGCGGTGCCTCAAGGAGTCATTTGACTTCTATCTTGACAACCAATCGCAGTTCGTCGATGAGCAGATTGGACGGTTTGCGCTATTTCGGCTTGGGCTTTCCTTTGTTAGCTCTTGATTTAGCACGAGTCTACCATATGTCGCTACCAATGGTGCGAATTCATGTCCCCCCTAATGCATTTTTGGTTAGAATTTGGCTAAGTGTGAGACTCGCATGTAAGAGGGAGCCTCGTGAATTAGACAGCGTGTGGACTTCCACTTTTTAATGATCTGATGGTCATTGCCGATTTGGGGAGTCATTTGAGTTTTTCTCTTTGGTCAAGTAACACCGCTTGTTGATGGCTCATTGGGACGACTTATGCTAACCCAAACTTGGTTTTTTCTTTGACGACTCTTGGTTGATTATGAGTCTTCCACATGTCCTCTTGGTGATCTGACAATCACTACCTTGGAGAAAAAGTCTCCATCTTGGCACCCTCGGAGTTACGCGGACCGTTGATTTTGGTCAATCTTGAGGCTTTCAACGGTGCATAATATCCCACAACTCCTTTGCGATTTCCACGACCTTGCAATATCCAGATCTTCAATGTTCTTTAGCAAAGTGGTGCAACTTTTAAAGGTGCTTTTTGCTTTTAAAGAGCTTTTGCTTTTAAAGCTGCTTTTGCTTTTAAAGCGCTTTTGCTTTTAAAGTTGTTTTTGCTTTTAAAGCTGTTTTTGCTTTTAAAGCGAGTTGTTTTTTTTAAACGCAGTTAATAAAGCAACTTTTTTAATAAAGCGCTTTTATCTGGAATGTGCCACGGGTTTTTTTGAATCTTGATTTGTATTTCTATAAAAAGGGGAATGCCCCTTGCATTATGACAATGCGAATGTATGAAAGCTTGATGAGAATAATAAAAGATAAAAGCTGCCTTTTGCCCTGTGGTTTTTCCCTGCACACTGCAAAGTTTTCCACGTAAAATCTCGTGTACTGTTTATTGTTGTTTAGTTTGCTTGCTTCTAATTTCCTAACATCTGGTATCAGAGCGAGGTTCCTTGAAAACTCATTGGTCAGGTTTTTGTGCGAGTGGGAGTTGCAACAATGACAGGTGGTGTAACCAAGTTTGAGACTGAGAAGTTTAATGGTAGGAACTTCTCCCTATGGAAGATGAAGGTGGAGGATTTGCTGGTTCATAACGACCAAGCCCTAGCCTTGCAAGGTCTCGCAGGTAAACCTGATAGCATGTCAAATGCGGAGTGGATAAAGCTAGATAGGAAGGCGATGTCTATAATTCGTCTCTGCCTAGCAGGTTGTCTTGTTCAATGCTGCTGAACAAACGACCGCCCTCTGGGAAAAGCTTGAGAAGTTGTATGAGACTAAAGCCTGAGGATGGAGGGTTCATCTGTGGCAGATCATCTGAATGAGTTTAATACTCTAATCAGTAAGCTGGTCTCTGTTGATGTGAAGATGGAGGATGAAGATAAAGCAATCACCCTACTTTGTTCTCTTCCAAACACCTAGGATCATTTGGTGACGACCATCAACAATGCATCATCTGGAGCTCTAAGAGTTGATGTCATAGCCGCTTTGTTGGCAGAAGAGTTGAGGCGAAAATCATCTTTGGAACCCTCAACCAATGAAGCCCTAGTTGTGAGAGGTCGATCTAACGAGAGGAGTCAACAAGGTAGGTCACAGTCTAGGTCTAAGTCAAAAGGACGCAAGCTGAAAGGGAGGTGCTAGCATTGTGGGAAGCCAGGGCAGTTGAAGAAGGACTGTTGGCATCTGAAAAAGGAGAAGAATGGTGAAAAACAAATCAACCATCAGCTGAGGCCAATAGTGGAGATGCAGTAGAGATGGCAACATGTGAGGCCTTTTGTACCAGTAGTAGCAGACCGAAAAAGAATTGAATGAAAAAGGATTGAAAATTATGCATGACCGAGGTATGCTATCTGGGATTAAGTCTTGCAATTTAGACTTGTTTGAGCATTGTATTTTTGGCAAACAAAAGAGAGTTCGATTTATTGCAAGTCCTGGTAAGAGTTTTGATTTTTTGCAACTTATACATTCTGATATATTTGGATCGGTCCCCACTCAGTCCTTAAAAGGTACCAGATATTTTCTGACATTTATAGATGATTATTCTAGAAGAGTGTGGGTTTATTTTTTGACAAAGAAGTCAAAAGCTTTGGAAAAATTCAAAGAGTTCAAGGTAAGAGTAGAGAAAAGTTTGGGCAAGCCTATTTTATGCCTCAGGTCAGATAATGGGGTGAATATTGCTCCAAGGAGTTTGATCAATTTTGTACGCAGGAAGGGATTGAGCACCAGAATACTGTGCCATATACTCCACAACAAAATGGTGTGGCTGGGCAGATGAATCGTACAATCATGGAATGTGCAAGAAGCATGCTCAGCACATCTGGGTTGGAGAAAAGGTTTTGGGCAGAGGCTGTTAATACAGCTGCTTACCTTATTAACGGGTCACCTACAACTGCGTTGGATGGACAAATTCCGGAGGAGGTTTGGTGTGGTAAGCTGGTTAATTACTCTCAATTGCGTACTTTTGGCTGTGATGCATTTGCCCATGTGCCAAAAGAAAACAGGTCCAAACTTGACCCAAAGTCAAGGAAATGTGTTTTTCTTGGCTATGGAGATACAGTGAAGGGGTATAGACTGTGGGATCCTACTGCCCACAAGGTAATTATTAGCCGGGATGTTATTTTTAATGAAAAATCCATACAAAGGAAGGAGGTACAGCAAACACCTGAAGTACCTGTTGAAGTAGAGATGAACAAAGCTAAAAATGAAGATAAGGATGTTGAAGTTTTTGATCAGCATGTAGATCAGCAAGTTCAGCAGCCTTAACAGTCACAAGACCAAGAGCCACAACCAACAAAACATTGGGTTAGAAGATCTACACATTCACAAAAACATCTGGATAGGTATTCTCCTGATTTCAGTCCTCTTTTGCTTTGTGAACTGATGATGGTGAGCCTAGCCCCTTTCAGGAAGCTGGAGACTCTGAAAATGCAGATAAGTGGAGGAAAGCCATGGATGAGGAGATGGAATCACTATGGAAGAATGAAACGTGGGAACTTGTGGATCTCCCACTTGGAAGAAAGGTTGTTGGTAACAAGTGGGTATACAAATTAAAGAAGAACAGTGATGGGCTGTTGGAACAATATAAAGCTCGCTTGGTGGCAAAAGGTTATGTGCAGAAGTTAGGTATATAATTTAATGAAATCTTCTATCCAATTGTGAGGCTGACTACTATTAGAGTTTTACTTGCACTTGTGGCAGCACAGGATTTAGAGCTGGAGCAGCTTGATGTAAAAACTGCTTTCCTGCATGGTGATCTCGAGGAGGAGATTTATATGGATCAGCCTGAGGGCTATGAAGAAAGAGGCAAAGAGCATTTGGTTTGCAGACTCAAGAAATCTTTGTATGGATTGAAACAGACACCAAGGATGTGGTACAAAAAATTTGACACCTTCATGAAGAGCCAAAGTTTCAATAGAAGTGAAGTTGACCATTGTGCATACTATAAAAGCTTTGGTGATGGCAGTTTTATTATCTTGCTGTTGTATGTTGATGATATGCTAGTTGCAAGCCCTAGCATGAAGAAAATCAGTGATCTTAAGACTCAAATGGCTAGGACGTTTGATATGAAGGATTTAGGAGCAGCAAACCAAATTTTAGGGATGAAGATACACAGGGACAAAACAGGAAGGAAGATCTGGTTATGTCAAAAGACATATATAGAAAAGATTCTGCAACGCTTCAATATGCAGAATGCAAAACCAATCAGTACCCGCTTACTCCACACTTCAAATTGTCTTCCGGATAGTGTCCTAGAACAGAATCAGAGAAGACAAGCATGTCTCATGTACCGTATTCATCAACAGTAGAAAGCCTCATGTACGCCATGGTGAGCACCAGACCAGATATTGCCCAAGCAGTGGGAGTAGTCAGCCGGTACATGGAGAATCCCGGTAAGGAGCATTGGAATGCAGTGAAGTGGATATTTAGATATTTAAGAGGCACTTCAAATGTTGCCATTTACTTCGGATCGATAGATTTGCAAGTTAAAGGTTTTGTGGATTCTGATTATGGTGGAGATAGAGATGGGAGAAAGTCCACTACAGGATATACTTTCACTCTTACTAGTGGAGCTGTGAGTTGGACTTCTAAGTTGTAGTCTGTGGTGGCTTTATCAACCATTGAAGCAGAATATATTGTAGCAACTCAAGCTAGCAAAGAGGCAATTTGGCTAGAGCGACTGTTGGGTGACTTCAAGATAATGCAGGGGAATATTGCATTGCATTGCGATAGTCAAAGTGCTATTCAGTTAGTGAAGAACCCAACATTCCATGATCATACCAAACACATTGATGTTCAGTACTATTTTATAAGAAATGTGGTGGAAGAAGGTAGGATCCTGTTGGAGAAGATTGATACTGAAGTGAATCCTGCAAATATGCTTACAAAGCCGGTCAAGATAGAGAAGTTTGAGTGGTGCAAAACTTCTTTGGGCTTGCTGAAAATGTGATAAGGGCAGCATTGGGCAATTGACACTTAGATGGAAAACAAAGGCAAATAATTTCTGTATATCGACTTCAAGTAGGAGGATGTTAGGAGGTGAAGTCAATATCCAGATCTTTGATGTTCTTGAGCAAAGTGGTGCATGGTGGTGCAACTTTTAAAGTGCTTTTGCTTTTAAAGCGCTTTTGCTTTTAAAGTTGCTTTTGCTTTTAAAGCACTTTTGCTTTTAAAAGCTGCTTTTGCTTTTAAAGCTGTTTTTGCTTTTAAAGTGAGTTTTTTTTAAACGCAGTTAATAAAGCAACTTTTTTAATAAAGCGCTTTTATCTGGAATGTGCCACGACTTTTTTGGAATCTTGCTTTGTATTTCTATAAAAAGGGGAATGCCCCTTGCATTATGACAATGCGAATGTATGAAAGCTTGCTGAGAATAATAAAAGAGAAAAGCTGCCTTTTGCCCCGTGGTTTTTCTCTGCACATTGTAGGGTTTTCCACGTAAAATCTCGTGTACTGTTTATTGTTGTTTAGCTTGCTTGCTTCTAATTTCCTAACATATTGGGTGTACTGCAGTGTCCGATCTTGAATCGCTTGAAATCATTGTAGTACATTAGAAGCAAGGGGAGGTGGTTGGGGGCTCGTCAACTTTCTCGTTGATCGGACGGTCTGCAGGCTGTCCTGATCAGACAAGCAAATGGTTGTGGTCCGCCCTTATTGGTCAATCGGAAGGTTGGCAGTGCCTCAAGGAGTCATTTGCCTTCTATCTTGACAACCAACCGTTGTTTGTCAATGAGCAGATTGGACGGTTTGCGCTATTTCGGCCTTGGGCTTTCCTTTGTCAGCTCGTGATTTAGTACGAGTCTACCATGTGTCACCGCCAGTGGTGCAAGAACATGTCCCCCCTAATGCATTTTTGGTTAGAATTTGGCTAAGTGTGAGACTCGCATGTAAGAGGGAGCCTCGTGAATCAGACGGCTTGTGGACTTCCACTTTTTAATGATCTGATGATTGTCGCCAATTCGGGGAGTCATTTGAGTTTTTCTCTTCGATCAAGTAACACCGCTTGTTGATGGCTCAATCGGACGGCTCGCGCTAACCCTAGCTTGGGTTTTTCTTTGACAACTCTTGGTTGATTATGAGTCTGCCACGTCCTCTTGGTGATCTGACGATCGCTACCTCGGAGAAAAAGTCTCCATCTTGGCACCCTCGGAGTTACGCGGACCGTTGATTTTGGTCAATCTTGAGGCTTTCAACAGTGCGTAATATCCCACGACTCCTTTGTGATTTCCACGACCTTGCAAACCTCCGTGATCAAGGGACACTTCGGATCAATGGTGTGGATTCAACTCCTTAAGTAATACCTGCCATAAGAAAAACTCAAACATGGCATTAAGGACTATATATATAGGTTTTTTTTGACTATATACAGAATATGTTACAAAACGACCCGAGATATCTTTTCAACCCATGACAGTTTGCTCGAATACCCCATAGGGATCTGAATCTCACATCTTAGTTGCCCACTGGTCCATTTGGTCATCGGGAATAGAAGAGCAGAATTCATCAATAGACAGGTCCGATCCAGACTGCCCCTCTTCTGTAATGTAGGTCTGATCAGCGTCCAGCTTGACCAGAGGCGCATTCTCCACATGATGGATATGGAGAGGTTCGGACGGGATCTTCAACTTTGTCCCATACTTTGTCCTGAGCAGCATGTGTCCAATCTAGAGACATAGCCTCCAATCTTAGGAGTGAAGTCCCTTGACAAGCAGATACCAAAAGTTGCCAGGAGTTTGATCAATATTATGTCCTAATGGACTGTGAGATTAGGACAAGCCTATGACGTGAGGGGAAGGTTCCGAAGTAGTCCAAATATCTAAACCAGAGTCCCATCTAGCTGAACTACCCCTTAGTTGATCCGTTCACATGCCAACTCCAATGCATCAACCACTTTTTGGGGCATGACTGATGTACTTGACCTAGAATCTACCATGCAATTGTGGATTAATTTATTTTTGTAGACCAGGGTTAGGTAAAACAACATTGGTTTAGCTTGGATTACCTTAGGGCAGGATATTTGCAGAACCGGGTGACTTCTTGCCTAGTGCCCTTTTCTTCTTTAGGGCGTCCTCCAAATTCTCCATTTGCTCGGGCATGGACAGGATATCCCAAAGAGGCATGGCCATAGTCGATTTCTTTGAATGGTCTACCACATTAAATGATCCAGTAGATTGGACCCTCTAAGTGGCACTTGGTAGCCATTGCGGTTTGGGCCTCTCTGTAGAGGGTTGCGGAGTTGTAGCAGGTTTGGAACGAGTGTGCGTTGCCTTGGAGCTTTAGAGACATTTCTCCTAGCAACCATCGGGATATTTTGCACATGCTGGTTCGGTGTGACTGAAGGGGAAACACCTTTTCCAGGATCAACTGGCCTGCTTTGGGGGTTGAGGTCCACTTGATTTGCTCTTCCTTGCTCTTCTATAACCTTCCTCTTGGCCTGCATTATGTAGTCCGATTGGACTTGTGGCCTCCTTGACGTCGAAGTGCTTGCTCCATTATATATAATATACCTCCTTGTCCCATGTTAGTAGAGTTTGCTCCTGACTGACAAAATTTGTTCCGAGAAGAAAGCTTTGGGGTTGGATAGAAGAGGGATGGTTGTGGCTCCAGCCTTTAGTAAGAAGTGAATGACTTAGTATGTGCAACTTCATTTGGCGTCAACACAGTTTGTTGAGGACTACTTTTAGGATAAGTGTTTGGGGAATAGGCCTCGGGGAATGGGTAGTCCCATGTGTTGGGGTCTTCCACAGTTATTTTGCATGGTGACTATATCCCTAACAGGGTTAGGGGGAACTTGCTGCAAGGGGAGCTGTACAGGAACTATTTGTTGATTAGAGTTCTAGGTTTGACCTGCATTCTTACGAAAATTGTAGCCTTGATACCCATTTGAAGGCGGCTTGTAACCTTGACTATTCTGTTGGAAGGGAGGCCTCAAATTACCTTGATATTGAAATATTTGGGCATTCTATTGCCTTTGGAGGGCTATGACCTCATTGGAGACTGTCCTTAGCAAGTTCCTCATTTCATCTAGTTCAAAGGAGTAAGGATTTGTAGAGGGGTAGTCGGGAGCAAGTAGAAAGGTTTGAGCATTTATAGGGTTCATAGCAGGGGTAGGCTGAAATACTGGAGATGGTTGATAGGGAGGTTGGACACTCAGAAATAGAGGCATGGGGGGCCTAGGAGCTAGTCTTCCTCTTTGGATTAGATAATTTTTGGCTTGGATGGCTATCCCATAGGCCGTTGGTAGAGAGTTACCTCCTCCGGACTTGTATCATAGATATTTCAAAATTCATAGCTTTCAGATGATAAATAAAAGCCATACCTTTGATAGGATGGATCTCGTTAGGGTTTGTACCAAGTTTTGTGGAACTGGGTGTTGAAGTCATCCATCATCTCCATAGGCGCTCTCTTGATGGTTGTTAGCTGCACCAAGAGGAACATGCCATCAACCTTCTCTTTGAATCTATCAATCAGGAGGTCTACGAGTTCGTCCTAGCTTTCGATTGAATGCGGGGCAAGGTTGATCTACCACTCTTGTGCCTTGCCTCTAAAAGAAGCTGCTAGCAGTCTAAGTGCCACGTTCTGCTCCTCAATATTGTGAACTGCGTATAGGCTCACCATGCAATGCAGGTGTTTTGTAGGCATGGTCGCATCCTCACTAGTGAAGTAAGGTAGCGATTTGAATGCTGAGGTCGGGATTGGTTCCCATGTTACAAGAGCAACAAGTGGTCCCAACTTTCAATTGAATGTGGGGCAAGGTTGATCTACCACTCTTGTGCCTTGCCTCTAAAAGAAGCTGCCAATAGTCTAAGGGCCACGTTCTGCTCCACAATATTGTGAACTGCACATAGGCTCACCATGCAATGCAAGTGCTTTGTAGGCGTGGTCGCATCCTCACCAATGAAGTAAGGTAGCGATTTGAATGCTGAGGTCAGGATCGGTTCCCATGTTACAAGAGGAACAAGTGGTTGTAGGGGACCTCTGTCGTTCTAGGTTGGTACCTTATTGGAGGTTGATTCTGATTTACAGCCATGTTATGCTGTCGAGCTCTTCTTCTGGGTTCTTGGTTCATAGGCGGCACTAGTGCTTGCGGATTTGTTCTTGCAAAGGACCTAGTGATAGGCCTTTCGCTCATTAATTTCTAGGCCCTTCGTCTTCAGTGGAGTGGAGTCGCTAGGTGAATAGCAAGTTGGTTGAGATCTTCATTGAAATCTCAATCAGAATGCTTGCCAACAAATTGTTGTTACATAGAGTGGTTGCTTTTGGGTCCTTCATTTTCAGTGGAGTCACGAGGTGTATGCTTTTGTGCTTAAATAAGCAAAACACATTGAGATCTTCACCAAAACCTCAATCTGATATTTCTTTCGTGGGGCAAATCAGAAATTAGATTCGTCCCATTGGGCATGCTAGGAAATTTCACAATATACCATATAACAATGGTAATCATTTATGAAACCAAACGTAAGAGCTAACAAATGAACCTAATTGCAATCTCAATTAACCATTGATTAAGTAGCTCATGAAATACCCTTTCAAAATATTTTCATTCATTATAGAAAAGTGTCATTTTGTAAATGCCCAATGAAATACCAACTTAGTATCATACTAGCTCATTTAACACTAAAGAGTACACTGTAGGAAACCCTCTTGAGCTGCTACAACAGTTTGATGAAGAAAATGCTAATTCCTCTGTTTTCTTCTCCTATAACTGTTTCCTCTTCAACGAATGATAAATGCTTTATTACTTCAATCTTACCAAATGTAGACTAACAAGTCAAATGTGAGATAAAATGAAATGAATTTACAAGACCTTAACTTGAAAATAGATCACAGACCTATTGGTCATAAAATATATATTTCTAAGCACTTTAACAAACACATTTGTTCCAAGGCATTTTGGAGCATTGGTAAATGGAATGTAATTGTATGAGTACAACCTGAGTTCAAATCCTGGCATTTTGATGGACAGTTCCATGATAAGGTAGCCTGTGGTAATACGAACCTAATTGCAATATTGATTAACCATGATTAACTAACTCATGAAATACCCTTCTGAAATATTTACATTCATTATAAAAAAATGTCATTTTATACATGCCCAATGAAATACTAAATTAGTGTCACAGTAGCTCATTTAACACTAATGAGTACAATGTAGGAAACCCTTTTGAGCTGCTACAACAGTTTGATCAAGAAAATGCCAAATCCTTTGTTTTCTTCTCTTCTAACTGATTCCTCTATAAAGAATGATAAATGCTTGGTTACTTTAATCTTGACAAATGTAGACTAACAAGTCAAATGTGAGACAAAATGAAATGGATTTACAAGAACTTAACAAGAAAATAGGTCACAGACCTATTGGTAATAAAATATGGATTGCTAAGCCCTTTAACAAACATGCTTGTTCTAAGGCATTTTGTAGCAGTGGTAAATGGGATGCAATTGTATGAGCACAACCTGAGTTCAAATCCTGGCATTGTGATGGACACTTCCATGATAAGGTAGCCTGTGATAATATGGTTTGTTGTAACTTGTAATACCACAATAATGTGGTTTGTTGACATACCAGTATACTACGGTCATCATATAATATGGGTGGGGCCTGTTTCAACCCCATATAACCAATTGATAAAAAAGGAAAGAAAAGGAAAAAGAAAATGAGAAAAACGTGTTTGTTTTTTGATCTATTTTGCAGATGTGACAGTGATTGCTATAGCTTGGCCATATTCAACATAACTATGGCCAAATGATCTGTCTTGTTATTCTTTGCCAACTCCTCAATTATGGAATTGGTTCTCTACTAGGAAGCTCAATTAATGAATAAACTTTGTCCAGAATTTTATTATATTTGAAATCCCTTTGGTCTCTTCTTGTTTGAAGGCCGTCTGAAGTTTAATATGCATTTTGACAAAAATATTTGACTGAAGCATACCCTATAGAGAACAATTAACTGCTGCACCTACTTTAAAGGGATCAATACTTGGGTTATGCAATTTATTATCAAAGTTCTGTTTCTCACCAATACGAGTACTGTATTCATTATTCATAAATCACATCCTTTTCACTGATAATTCCAGCATTTGGTTGCTGCTTGTTTTCTGACTGTCGTTTTCTCCTTCTGATATTTAGGGAACTCAAACTATGAATTAGGGAGAGGCACAAAGTGCAGTGATTGGAGACCAAGACCTATACCAAGCCTTGAAGGCATTCACATCATTCAGATAGCAAGTGGGGGATATCACTCTTTGGCTCTAACAGGTACTCTTCCACTATTTCCTCTTTAATAACTAGTAGATGTCATAAAAAAGTCTAATACATATTATGGCACATAAGAATTAGAGAACAAATATATGCAACTTAGTATGGAACAATACTTGTAATGGCCTGAAGCACACCTATACACATTGTGATAGTTTCTTACATAAATGTTGATTAAACGAAGGACAACATGAAAGAAGAACAACTATAGTGTTCTTGCAATTGATCATCAGACTCTTGCGTCTTTGTGTGAAGTGCATTTGAGATGTGTTGCTTGAAATGGTAGTGTTTTGAATTTAAACTATTTTTTTTTGTTTTGCTATGATGTTTAGATGAGGGAAAGGTCCTTACTTGGGGACATGGTGGGCAAGGCCAATTGGGTCATGGTTCTGTGGAAAATGGAAAGGTTCCACAAGTTGTTCAGGCTTTAGCAGATGAACGAATTGTTTATATTGCATGTGGAAGTTTATCATCTGCTGCAGTCACCGGTAAGAATACACTGCAATTGTCTTTCTTTCTTATTGGAAACTATATACATACATTTGTGTGTGTATTATTGCTATTGCCCATATGTAATAAGCATGTTGTAGTTAGATCATCTGTGTTTGTCATGTCTTGTAAACATTGATTTTTATCATTTTAGAAATTCTCATCTTGTAATATGTTTTTTGTCTAGGAAGTTTTCTTCCTCAATGAAACTAGATTGTGTTAAAATTTCTTTTAACAATTTATGATACTAAATATCTTCCACACAGGATGTTGATTTTGAGTCGCAATGCCGTAAGTGATTCTCTTTCTAATTGTGTGAGGCAAAGACGGTTGAGAGAGGGCCTTTCTTGTAAATGGCTTCCTTTCTCCTCATGTGTGCACAATATTCAAGAGGAATAAACACATCTCGGTCGCCATTACAGAACCTTGCTCCATTTCTAGAAATATAAGTTGGTATCAACTAAGGCTTTGAGGCATTGTGAATGCTGACCTCTGCACATTTATTTTATTTTCTTTTTGTGTATTCTGTTGTTTTCATTTTACACCATAGTCGTTTCCTTTGTGACCATTTCTGTTCTTCATAACAGTTGAAAAACCTATGTTTGAATTTTGAGTTTGTGGTTATCTTAAGATTGTGTTAACCATACCAAGTTTCATGTTTCGGAGTATAACTGTTTACTGAAAGTGTATCTAGGTCGTAAAAGTGCACTAAGCAATTGTAGTTGTCGATTGTGGTTGTGTCTTTCTCTATCAGGCACTCATTAGCTGTCTTATTGAGCAATTTTACTAATGGTAGTTGAGAAATTACATTTGGGACAGAGAATGTGATAAGTGTATTCTACGTACTTCTCAATTTATTCAAATTAGATTCAAATAAGGGAGATAATGTGGCCTCTCATAGTAATACAACCTAGTTATTGGTTGAAAGTTATAGGTTTGCCACTGAAAAATGAAATATAGTATAAAAAAATTGGAATTTAGCTATACTGTTTATTGAAGTGGCAAAATGCCAAAACACCAATCGTTTTTCTTGTATTTCTCTAAAAAATACTTCTGTCTTTCATGCAATGTGAAATTATGCATATGTTGAAACTCCTTACCTTGGAGTCCTCATTGCCAATAGGCTAAGACAGTGGCATCCCACAAGTCCTGATGTACCTATGTCAATAATTCTGCCAGTTGCCTATGAAACCTTGTGAGCCTCTAAAAGGAATCCTTCATCACAACTTGGGAAGTGTCACTATATACTCCTCATGAATAATATCCATATCTAAAGAAAGATAGATGGAATACTCAAGACATGAAAATTCAATGCTGTCTTCTCATCCAGCTCCATGTTTTGGACTCATTCATGCTCTGCTTCCTAGTAGAGCCTATATTGTGAGCCTCTTAAAGGCATCCTTCATCACAACTTGGGAAGTTTCACTATGTACTCCTCGTGCTGGATATCCATATCTAACGAATGATATAATACTCAAGACATGAAACTTTGATGCTGTCTTCTCACCCAGCTCCATGTTTTGGACTCATTCATGAAAGTCAAAACTAGGTCATGCTGCTCTCTTGCATGATTGCAATTACTCCCTGTAGATTCCTTTAGGCCATGCATACAAGACCTCTTGCCTTCTAGCTGCATGTACACACTAGGGTCTTGATGGTTAGGGACAGTCCCTCAACATGAAGGCTTCCAAACTCATGAAGACTAGATTGATTGTGATGTTTGCAAGACTTCTCTAAACCGATGGCATGCCATTGGACCCAAACTGAATTTTCAGGCTATGGGGATTGGCACTTGGAAACCATGGTTACCAGGTCTGGTTGAACCTAGTTCAATCTGAACCAAATTGGTTTGGTTTGGTTCAAACCTCCTTTCAGCCATGGCTGAAAAAAATACGCCTTCATTATACTCGACGGCTCCTATTTGCATGGACTGTTAGTCAAAGATTGTTGTAGTTCAGAAATATCTGACAGCCATTACAAATTTACCAGTTGTTGGATGCATAATAGAGGCAGACGTGGGGTGAAACATTCCCCATTTCAATGTTGATCTACATCTGTTTAGGACTTGCATGTTGCTTGTATTGAATTTTGAAACAACAAATCTGAAAATTTCTGCATTTTTCTACGTTTTTTAATTTATGTTTTATCACCCATACACACATATATAATTTTTTTCTCCGAACCAAGCTGAACTGATGCTTTTTGAAAAAACCAAACTTCTGAACATTTTTGGCCTATTGTTCAAATCGAACTGCTCAAACCTGGAAACTATGTTGGAAACTCTTAACTCATCGTTCAATGATTCCTACAGGAGAAGTGGGCAGGTTCAACTAGTGAAAATAGTATCATCAGAAGCACTTCTGAGTCAGATTTCTAGAAACGTATGGTAGGCTATAGGTAGGGCCATTGTCACGAAACCCAACGAAAAACTCAGAGTCTGAGTCCAGGTTGGGCCAAACGAGTCGTTTAAGCTGGACTCACAATTTGCCTGGCTCATTGTGTCCCGAGTTTTTCTGAGTTTTTGCCTAGTCAATGAAATTTTGCATTTTTAAAATTTTGAATTTTTTTTGCTGAGTCTTTGCCAAGTCCTGAGTTTGAATCAAAATTGTCCGAGCTGAGACCGAGTTTCTCAACTATGGGCAAGGATGATTGATCAAGAGGACCAAAGCCTGAAGAGGAGGTCTTATTGTTCTTTGTCGAAAGACAATACTATTGCCGATGGGATTCAATAGCACCATCAAAACAGGTGGTATTCTGCCGAGAACTGGTCTGGTAGGGATGCTCTGCAACCAACAAGATTCGGATTCTCACAGATGGCATTGTCTAATGTTATTGCACAAGGAAAATGGGGAAGCCTAAGAGGCATTCAGTTTGAGCTAGTGACTTGGCAAGTCTAGAGGAGGCTTGACAAAGTGAGAGGCAAAATGGAAAGGTCCTAGAAGTGAGAAGGTGAAGATTGAAGGGCATGGCTCTTGGTTCCTTATCTCCCATCACTTTCCAAGTTGGGAATCTATAAATGCTAAGTTGCTGATGTTGGAAAGGCTCAGAAAGGCCTTTGGAAATGTAAGAGAGAGAGTCATGGTTGTATGCGTAGGCTGGGTTTAAGTTCGTGCTTGTTGTGCAATATTTTTGAGCAATGAAGCTATATGCACTTGTTCATGTTGGTGTTCTTCCCCAAGAGGGTTTCCCATGTAAGATCTGTGTCCCTTGCTGTAGATGTAATGATTATTCTTGTTTCCATATCGTTTTCTTTGCTGTTCTATTGATGAATAGATTTTGTTGCATATCCATGCATCGTTATGGAAATCGGCAATTAAATTGGTGATTCCCGATTTTTTGGCACCGGAAGTTGCCGATTTTTTCAAAAAATCAATGATTAAATCGGGAAAAACCTTGTGGTTTGTCCTCTTCCTATTGATGAGGTTATGGTGAATGGCTTCGTCCCTCTCAAACATTTGGATTGAACGCTTTGTGCTGATGTAGTGAATTGCTTGAAACTAAAACCATATGAGTTTCATGTGCAGGTAACCCTTATCAACTATGATCCAGGAGATTCAAGCTCCTAATAAGTAGGGGAGTGTAGTCACTCCCAAAATGTGAACAAGGAGAAATGAATGCCAGTGAAAGTGAGGAAATGGGTGAAGAGAGTGGCTGTTGTGGTCGCTTAACTGAGAGGTCTTGATGAAGGAATTAGATTCTATGATGTATCATGGAATGATGATTGAGAAAATAGAGTTGGAAGTGGAGTACCCTTGCCAAAGAAGGTTGTGCATTTGCGTGTGATTTTGAGATGAGGGGGGCAATAATGACAAACACCCACTTTGTTACATGCACTATAACGGAATGGGTCATATCATGGCCAAGCCTAGAGCAATTTGTGATACTAGAACAATAGAATGTATTACAACAACTTAACAATTTATATATATATATATATATATATATATATATATATATATATATATTTATATAAGTTTTAGTCTTAAATGTTTGAAAATTTTTAAATTTAATCTTTTATATATGATGTTTTACTAAAATCTAAATAAGATTAAATTCTCTAAAATAATATTTTATGTTTCTTCCTATGTTTTTTAGATTGAATTTTTATTAAAAACTACCCTTATATTTTGTTATTCGAACGTCTTTGTTCTTGCTTCCTAAATTTTCAACAACGGGACTATGTAAGTCTGGGAGACTTCATCGAGGCCACCCTCGTCGAGCGTAGATGCTATTGTAGAGCTTATCTAACAATACAAAAACAAGATCCCGAAAACCTTCGTCATATTGTCAGAAAGGAGATGAGAACAAAAAAACGTTTTTGTTCAGGCTATGGGCTTGGAACAAGCCTCAGACGACTAGATCTAAGGCCACCCCTTGTAGTGCATGTATAGAGCTTGAGGCACTGCGCTCATCTCCTCGTATTTATTTGTATTCATAGTCAACGTTGTAGACAACAGTTCTAAACCCTACGACTGGCTGGAACATCGTGTCCATCAATTTTGAATTGTACATAGCAATTTTGGTATGTTAATGCTTTGATCTGATTGGAAAAACAGCCAATGAAATGAAGGCTGAAATGTAAATGCATTTGGCATAACAGGACAAAAACAACCGTCATTGTTATTGTTTTGATTAAAGATGTAGACGCCTAGTTAGACGTCTAAGGGTAGACGTCAAGTAGTTAGACGTCTTAAGCAAAAATTAGTTAACAGACGGTTGGGGTGGTTTTAGGAAGTGGTTGGGGAACTACTTTGCCCCTCCTATTTAAGCCCCCCTTTCAAACATTGTATGATCGATCATTCTACCATAATGCCAATGTTGTTATGTTGTTTACGTATTCTGCGTGTATGGTGATCTTGTGGTTGTGCTATTGAGTACAGGTTGTGATGCATTAATGGATGAGTTGCAGGTTGTGTTGTACTAACTTACATTGCAGGTTTTTCCCCTTGAGGAGTGTTGAAGACCAGTTGCTGCAGCAAGGAACAAAAGTGTGATGTTATTGCAGGTTTATGGAAGGAAGACGGAGGCAGTCCTAGACGTCTAGCCCCTGATGTCTGGTAGCCGTCAGACGGCTAGCCGTCCAACCTGGAACTAGTTATACCCTTGCGACGTCTAAGGACCTGACGTCTAGTTCTACCCCTGTGACGTCTAGAGCCCTGACGTCTAGTTCTGTTGTGACGAGTAGCTCCCTGACGTCTACTCCTAAGGCTATGACGTCTAGACTTGTGACGTCTAGGCTTGCTCACCTGACGTCTAGGCCCCTGACGTCTAATCTTGGACGTCTACCTGCCCTGTTGGATAACTGATCTTGTAGCCGATATACTCATTGCTGATAGCCTGAAACTACCTTGTCATCACCCCATCCAGGGAATGTACTCACCCCTGTCTACAAACGTTACAAATCCCCATGTAACTGTTCCTCCACGGTCTGCGGCGCTTGGAAAAATATCTCGTGAATGGAACGAGTTCGACGAATTTTCACGTGGTTGATGGATTTTAAGGATAAATACAGGCATTTGGGAATCGAAGAGCTTAGTTGGAGAGCGGTAACTTCTGTTGCAGGGCTATATTTGAACAAAACAGGAAATTTGGAAAACGTCTCGAAAAAGAAAGGTTCTTTGTTCTTGCTTCCTAAATTTTCAACAACGGGGATCACCTTCTTCTTTCGCCATCGTTTGTGTTGTGTTTTCTTTTGTTATTCCACGAAACCAAACAAGCGAAGTAAAACACATTAATCATTGCATGGGGATGAGCGGTATTCCACCATATTTAAGTTTTTATTTTAAATTTAATTTTTGCTGGGCCAGCCGAGCCCCGACTTTCGGACTCGGACTCGGCCTCGAACTCGACCGAGTCCAGGAAAAAACAAGTTCAAGTGGACTCGGTGCGGCTGAGCCCACTCGGACTTGGACTCGGCCGAGTACTCGGGAGTCCGGCCGAGTCTGACAACGAGCAATAGACATAGGTGTCCTTGGGACACCAAGCACATTGTAAGAAGTGTAGGACATGTGATTTGTAATGGATAAGATCCACGTGAATAGAAAGAACAAAGGCAAGCCTAGTTTATTAGTGGCAATTGGCTGAACCCAATACAATGTGTGGAGATTAAATAATTGCAATGTGAGAGTAGTTGGATACATACATTGTTCGTTTGAGAGGGCAATACACAACTAAGTTAAAACAGATAGGTGAAAGGGGACATATTCAGTTGGATGAAGCTATAAAAGCAAATACCAGTCTTGAAGACACGATTGGAAGTGGAATTGACCAATGAGGATTTTTAAAATTCTTAATACTGTAAGACAATGATTAAAAATTTGGAAGAAAGCTAAACACTACTTGCAAAGAACAAGTTTGGATTCAATGACAAGTTCAAATGAGACCGACAGAGTTTGAACAAAATTTTCTGACATGGAGGGTGATCAATGACAAACAAGCATATGCACATGTAGCCGGAGTAACGACGGTAACCATTCATGAAACAATAATGATTTTAATGGTTTAACAAATTTGTTACTCCGTGTACATGACCTCTACTATAAAGGTATCATTTGCCATGTTCAAGCAAACCCTAGTTGTAGGAACGAAGGGCCTAGAGATTGTCTATAAGGATGACAGTATTGGCATGCAACCAATCCCCTACATAGATGACGGAATAAAAATATTCATCATGGAACTGGCACTTGTCAAATAACAAGGACAAAAGGAAAGTTGATCTTGCCCCACAATGTTGCACGTTGTAAAGACAACTTAACCAAGTGTTTGCCAATGAACTAGGATTGCTTGGGCCAACATGGTGGATGCCTGGCCCAAGGAGAGTGTCGTTTGGGGGCAATGGAGAGCTATCCAACCATATAAGCACAAGATGACTTCTAGGTTGTTGTTTGGATAGAAGCCCAAGCCTTGCACAAATTAATTATTGCCATCAAAGGAGGAATGAGAGTTGTGATTTTAGATAGAGAGGCTACTGTCTAAGGTTGGAAGGTGGTCATCTAGCCCAAGTAAAACACCATTTGGCAAGAGCAAGTTGTGTTCAGGATTTCTAAAGCGATTGTTTGACCTTATTACACTACTCACTAAGGCAAAGGAGAGGCATTCATTGTTTGGGTTTAGGGGGTGGTTGTCTAGTATGGAGCTAATGCCATCCAAGACAAATTTGTTGCTTGATTTGGGAAGGGTTCCTTCTGACAAATGAACGACAAAAACAAAGGTCTTATCAAATGGGTGACTGACAAAGATGTGAATGCTTTTGGGTAGGAAGAAAAGGCTGCCTATCATCTTTGGCCTTTGGTTGTCTACCGTATGGCCGTTTGAGCCGGTTGTCGTCTGACCAATTGTTGTCTTGTCATTCGAACTATCTACCATCAGACAAAGCATGCCATCTAGGGTTGTACGCAAAGATGTTGTCTAATGTGATGCAGGTCTTGTCGATGATGCAAGTTAAGAGGAAATAAAACCACTTAAGTCCATGATGCTTTCATTTAAACAAGAGCAGCTGTTGAGTGGGAGAGAAATACAAGGCAAAAGGACATGAGAGACATCGACGAGACCAAGAACAATGTCAACCAATGCGAGAGGGACTTTTCCGAGGGTACAAGGGATGTCGTTTGGATTGAAAGCGATGTTGTTCCACACCAAATAGACACTTTGTAGGGCACGAAGGCCACCATCGACTACCAAAGAGACATTGTCTAGGGTATGGAGGATGCCACTAGCTGTGGCAAGGGAAAACTCATTCTTGACTAAAGAAGGTCTTTTTTGCCATTGGGTTAGAAACACATGTAGTCACTGCTAAGAAAGGAATTACTAATGGTAAAGCCGTCGTTTAGGGCAACCATGTAGTTAAGAGCCAAGAAAAGGGCATACAAAAAAGCCTTTAAATAATCGCCCGTATATTATCAATTGCATTCCCCCCTATTCATCCAATGACCGGAAGGCAGGTCATTCTTGGAGAGAGATCATGTCATGCCGGGAGACAAGAATAGTTGATCTTGTTGTCGGAATGAAACTGGTGTCCCTACTATTATAATAAGGGTAGGAATCCAGTTGAAGGACGACATTGTGGAGGAGAAAGGAATTGCAATTGGAGAAACCATATGAACCTTGTGGGCTTCCTTTTTTAACTGAATAAATTAACTAGTTGTCCGAGATGTCAGTAGTATAGCCATCAGAGCAGTTTTGCATTAGTTTGTCTGTTGACTGGCCGTTTGGGGACATATGTAGTTTGGTTGTCTGGGCCTTTTGCCATTAGGTGTTTTGAGCTATCTATTTACTGGTCATTTGGGTCATCTGATATATGGTTGGAGGAGCTATTCGAGCCATTGTACAGGTTGTCTAGGTTAGCATAGACTTCGTTTGACTTATACAGGTTGTCTAGCCATTCGAGCCATTTAATGCAATGAGAAGTTGCTACATGAGGATTGAGAGAGAAATTGCCATGTGTGGCCACAAAGTGCTTGCCTAGGTGTTTGAGTTGCCCTTTGTGAGCAATGGGCAGCCTGCTTGATGGTCAACATTGTCTAGGGTTGTGATGCGTTTGAGGTGTGCTAGGATGCACTTATTGTAGACTATTGTGGATGGAGGGTTGGCCAAGAGAAGTACATGACATTTTTTGTTGGTAGTCAATCACTGCAACAATTACAACTGCCACTAGGGTTCATGTAATATTGGGCACTTGGAAGGTTCTACTCAATATGGATTCAGAGTTTGGCTTTTGAAGAAGTGATGTCGTGCATTAGGGTGGCAATGATAGAGAGAGACCAAGATACAGAGCTATAATGAGTTCCACAATAGTTGAGAACATAGGGCACCACAACACTGTGATGAGAGACATTACAAACATGTATGTCATAGACATAGTGTGGGCAGTCATGACATAAACACTACTTAGTATCTAGATATTTGAGGTCAAGGATGATCACACCAACACTACAGAGTCCACCACCTACAGTCCAAGCAACTACAAATACTAACAATGTTGAAGGCTCACCTAGACAATAGCTAGATGCATCTTGAATTGATAGAGGAACTTTCTCTATGTAGCCATGGGTGAGACAACTTGCATAGGGAAGGCAACACTAGAGGGATACTCCCTCACTGTTGGCCAAAAGGAAGGGGAAGGTGCGAGGTGGTGAGAGGCCAAGAATCCCAATCATTGGGATTACTCGGACCTCATCCATGGGGAGGAAGTGTTTGAAGTGGTGGGATGAGCAAGCCTTTCAATAAACTTTTTTCCACTATATCTTGTAGGTGCCAAAGTTTGACAAGGATGCATTCAAATAACACCTCATAGAGCTGCTAACTACATATCAACCAGACATGCCACAACGAGTTTCAACATTCTTGGGGTTTCACATAAACTAGTTAGAGGAGATGAGGACGAACAACACTACTACAAGACTTCCTTGTGGAATGCTGTGATATGGACACACTAATAATGAGTTGGCAAGGTTGTTGTCCCATGGTAGTTGTGAATTGAGGATGAACCTATTAAGCAACGAGGAGTTGACATGTGCAATGTGTTTATTCACATCTTGACTTTTGGGAGAGTAGTGGCCCTCAGAGATGCCTCCTACCTCGTGTTGTACATGCATGGAGTTCTAGACAAACAAAGGTTCGATTGTACTGTGTATCTATTTGATAGAATTCATAACTTCCTTCAACGCACAATGAAGAACTTCTCCATGTGGTTCCATGCGATTGCACGAATGCTTGATGCAACATATCTATGCAGATGAATGTGTTAGACTGGGGGCAACCCATAAATGCCCATATATTCTATTAGGTAGACATCATACCCAAGTGACACTTCGGTGGTTTGCGTTAGAAGAGGAAATAGTAAGAGGCTTAATGGGTGAAGAATCCACACTTGAGGAAGAGGAGGGGGATAGTGATGATGAGCGATTGAGTGGTCCTAAGCAGACCTTATAATGAGACATGTTATGAGAGGCATCCCACCATCATAGGATTATGTTTTTGCACAAGACAAGCAATTTGCGGAGGTAGTGAGCACCACGTTGACTATGCAAAAGAGCAATTTGTTGAAAATAGGTTGTGCAGATTACCTTACAATGAGATGACTTTGCACAGGACATTTGGGAGGATTTGTGCAAGGAATCATACCATAGGGTGATGTTGTACAGTAGCAATGCGACAACAAAATGGAGGATCGGTTTGGCCATGAACTAATGGAGGAGCACACAATGATTGAATAGATGGAGCACGAAGAGTCTGAGTTGGTAGAGTAGAGCTCAATTGCATATGTTACAAACGTTGTGGATGCTTGTTGAGATGAAAGCAATGCGCAATTCATTAACTTGGACGAGGATCCGTGCTTAGAGTGGGATGATTCTAATGATGACTCTAAGCTTGAGTTGCCCCTAAAGCAGTTTGTGGAAGGGATCAACCCCTTATCAACTTCACCAGCCTTCAAGATGCCCACATAGGAGGATGATGATTAGCTAGGGATTTGATTGGTGGAGAGGGAGTCTTTCCAGGAGGAGATAGTCTAGGAGTAGATTGTTCATGAGGAGATTGAGTAGCAGCCCTTGTAGGGAAGATTGTTGATATAAATCTCGATAGAGGTACAAATGATGAGATGAGGAGGTTGAGTTAGAGTTAGATGTTGAGTGACCTTACATCAAAACGAAAGATGTGAGATGATCAAATGATCGATATGATGAATTCCAAGTGACTTCATTTTAGCAAAGGCTGCATATGGGCTATGCACAAGGCAAGCGAAATTACCAAGGTATACTGGTGGTGTCGAAATGACATCAGACTCAACTAGCTAGAGGAGTTCATTGCTAGCCAAGCATGGGAGATACAATAAGATACATAGATCAGATATTGGCATAGCCAACTAGAGTTGGCACTAGGGATTCCAATGCTCTATCGACATCCATCATGCATTTATTTGATAAATGCATAGGTTAATGAGTACCTTACTCCTTCCATGGTGAAGATGTACAAAATTGCGAATGACCTCGAGGTGCCTTTCAAGCAACTCAATACTTGATGTACCTTATTCAATGGTTGTTTACTAGCATGTGAGCCTTGAATGACCTTTCAAAGCAGTTGTAGGAGTTGGATGGTGTTGATGGATTGTGTGCTAAGAAGCTCGATGAAGAGCCACAACTCTTTGGGAAGATTCGAAGTTGAGGTGAATCAACGAAGGATTGAGATAAAGTCCTTGCATTGCTAGCATATGGAGCAACTTGTAGGTCGTGAGCAATGGATACTAAATAGAGACCAACAGGTCAATGCTATTGAGATTGAGACATGGGAGAGGGACCTACCCATTACCTCTGTTAAGTAGGAGGCATGAGACAAAGATCATTGTATCATCTCTCTCGAGTAGGAGTTATAGAGATATGAGAAGCAATGGGCAAAGCATGTGGACTTTGAGAAGAAGATGCAACAAAAGTAATGTGCCATGTGATTAAAGTTTTAGTATTCAAAGGTCTTGCTTGTTGCTCCGTCAACGCAACTTGAACCTATTTCTATGGACTAGCCTACTCCTATGTTCTAATGATGCACTCAATAGGGAAACCGACTAATTTAGAGGGGAGAGTAGATGTAGGCAGCGTATCAGACATGGTGCCAATTCATGCACCACATCAAGAATGAGTTGTTGAGAACGTGACTATGACATGCACGAGAATTTTGACTTGTACATAGTCTATAGTTTTGACATTTGATTTTATGTGCAAGTTCTCGCAAATGAGTGCCCATCACCTTCTGGTATAAGGGCGTTGATTTTTGTTTTGAGTATACGGGTATCAATAGGTAGTTAGTAGTTAGATAGTTACCTACTGTCTCCCCACTCATCCTTTGGTATATCTACATCTCTTGCTTCCTTGGTTGTAAGGATCATGAGGATCATAACTAGTTGCAATTGGAGGTGTTGCAAACATGTGATTTATTGTACATTGTTGCTCTATTAATCTAATTTTGATTTTGTTCGATCATTGTTGTGCATGCCAATGGATTGATGTGTAAATAATGTCAACATATGTGTTTGCGTTATTCCTTTCTTTGCAATTAGTGTTATTTGAATTGCATACAAAATACCAAACTGCTGTGGTACATTATGAGGATGAGGAGTGTGATGTAAGACAATAGCAAAGCTTTTTGTAAGATTGTCGTCTATACCCATGAAATCCAAATTTATCATCTAAGGACATGCAACCTATGCTATTAGTGTTGTCTAGAGGGATGTTGGGTGAGTGGGTGTTCCCTCATTATCAATGTCGTCTAAGATGTATTTTATTCCGTTGAATTAAAGAAGCTTGGATTTGTTGTTCATTGAATGAAGACAAGATTGGAAGCCAAAAGGTGTTAGTTTAGCAGAGTCATTTAAATCCCAATTACAATCTAAGCTTGAGATTTGGTGGTGGTTGGAGGGAGGGAAGTCCAAGGAACGACCATCTACATGCTTGTTGTTGGAGGGAGTGCCATTCGAGACCTTGTTGTTCGAGTGTGTTGTCTAGGTTTCATGGTTGAAGTAGTCCTTTGGAGGCAGACCATCTTGTGCATAC
The DNA here is from genome assembly GCA_028583015.1 of Wollemia nobilis. NCBI lineage: Eukaryota > Viridiplantae > Streptophyta > Pinopsida > Araucariales > Araucariaceae > Wollemia > Wollemia nobilis. The sequence goes on from JAQPPZ010000521.1 coordinate 23,638,864, forward strand.
CCAAGGGCGAGTTTGATTTCTAACCCTAGAAATTGGGAAAGAGGGGCCTCTCTTGTCTCGAACGTTCCCATAGTATGAGCATTGGTTAGGGCTAGATATTTTGGACAAGGACATAACACTAGGTTGTTTGGTGTCTAGAATGGTTGAAGAGGGCATGATAAAAAGGGGGGACTAGAAGAATGACACGGCTAGAAGTCAAAGAAGAATCCTATGTAGGTGTAACTCCCCAACACTTTGAATATGTCTACATCCAACTTCTTAGGCACACCGGTGTAAGATCATGATAAATAACAACCATAGGGAAAAAATTTATATCTGGGGGTTGAGGACAAGTAACAAGAGTTAGATCCACATAGGGCCAACTTCTTGTTTGAACCTTCGTAGCATCCACCTTCGATCTCTCATGCTATATAAATAAACATGAAACCAGGATGTGAAAACTACCAAGGTGAAGAAAGATCTTAATAGGATTGGGAAAAGAAGAATGTAACATAAGAAAAGGAAAGGAAGAGAAGCAAACGATCAAAAAGGCAAAGTGAGTACCAAAAATCAATGCCAATAAAAGCAAAGAAACAAGGTAAAAATTGCAGGTTAGCACAGTTTTTTGTAGAGGATAGCAAATGTGATGTTCATTACCATTCTATGACTACCTTAATGATGGTTCATTCACCAAATGAAGAGGTAGCGAGAGTGGAGGTTAGTGCAAGTTAAAAACCGTGGGTCAGTGAGTCTGAGATTCATTAACCGGTTAGCTTTAATTTGCATAGAAGAAGATAAAACATTATTGCAAAGCATGCAAACCAAGCTAACTATCAATTAATTAAACTCACAAACACTTTGTATGAATGAGAGATGAGTGTGCATGTGCTTAGAAAGAGGAAATACCCTACATGCAAAACTACAAATAAAACTAACTATAACATTTAACATACAAAACCAAAGGGAAAAACAACAAAGCAAAAGCAAACCCAAAATCCCATTCCTTGCCAGGAAAACTCCAACAATGTGATAATGGTTCCCTCTGAACGTGAAAGGTGTAGGTGACAATTCCGACATGGCACCACCACAATTGCCACCTCGAGCATGAATGGATGCGTATGAATGATGAGTATCCACATATTTTGATTGCAGTTTCATTCAATGTGTTTGTAAATAATCTTGTTATATGAGTTGTATGCAATATGTTTGGTGTTATGTGCACAAAAGTTTTTGGTGTTATGTCCACATGAAATGATTTGTTATGTTTGGGGTAGTAGTTGTTAGTGGACTGACAGGTACAAGGATGGTTGTGTCATTATGCAACTACCTCCCATGTCCACTTTTGTTATTTATAGACCCCTACATAAATTGTTGGGAGATACCAAATATAGTTGAGTATCTTGACACTTTGTGTATTGTTCGCATCTCATGTGTGTGTGGTGGTAATGCTGTACTGAATTGTGCATACATAAAAGGAAGTGAATTGTTGTTTTTATCTTTGAGATTTCTTTTATAGACATATTTATCGATTATTGCCATTTATGGTGGTTGTCGTTTACACTTTCTCGTACATTTGATTTGGGAATACAACTGTTGTGCTACATTTGGCGCCATTGCTGCAATGAGTCTAGATCAGAGATTGTGGTGACACTAAAGAGAGGAAGAAGGTGAATGACAAATAATCCAATTCATGGACATAGTGGACAAGGACACATGTAGATAAGAGAGGAGTGGATGCGCAAATTCCACAGACTTATAGAATACATGACGCACGAGCTAACCCACAAAGTAAATTGAGATGAAGAGGTGCATGAGGTCTTGTGGAACATTGGACACAATGACTGATGTGACAACCTGTGCAACAATAGATATGGTGACCCGTGGGAGAACCCATACGAAAGCCAATGCAACGAAGAACAATTGATAAGAGAATGCGCAAAAGTGAAGCAACTTGAAGTACAATTACAAACACGAGATGCATGGACTAGAGTGATGCAGGAGTTTCGTTATTAGAATTATAGCATGTTTGCTCCCCTGGGAAGAGGGAAGAAGAGAATTTGATTGGTGGGAGACATTGTTCCTCATGAAAAAGGAAGTAGATTCGCGAGCATTTGCACACAAAGATGTACAAGCATTCATGTACGAAGCAAATGTGCAAGCATCGGTGCATGAAGAAGACTCATGAGCATTTGCTCACGAAGTAAATGCACAAGCATCTGCATGTAAAGGAAAAGCACAAGCATTCGTGCATAAAGAACACACCCAAGCATTTGCGCATGGAGTCTTGTGAATGTTTACACGTGAAGCAAACAAAACGGAGGCCAACAAACACATTCACGCAAGTAGTGTGGGATGCACAAACATGGAGTGTGACGAACAAAGTCACACACAAGAATACGAGTTTGAGCAAAGTGGTGACTTCGACAATGACACAAACACGAGGGAGATTGCCCAGAGGTGTGGAGGACAAGAATCAAGCACAACAACAACCGCGACAGTGTCTAGGAAACTAGAGCCCACAATTGTGTATACACGGAGGTTGCATAGTAGTAACATAGTTGAAGTATGCCAACTCTTCTTTGCACAAATTGGAGAGCAATCATCAAAACTAGGTTTGTCAAGCAAAGAAGGATTTGACGTGCAACAACAATGAATACCGCGTTCCAGTCGAGGACAAGTTTTAGCACAACCGACGATGGTTGCTACTGTAGGCAAATAAAAGTGCTCGATGTTCACAAGAGATGGGAAGGAAGATCCTGTAAGACATATTGGTAAATATGTAACCATATGATAGTCCAACGAAGTTGTGGACGAGGATTCATGGTTGCATTTATTTCCAGACACATTGTGTGGAATCATGATTGACTAGCATCTCAAATGTGAACAACCATTCACAACATATGAGGATTTTAAGATGGAGTTTGAAAAGAGTTCAAGTTATCAACAAAATATACACAACAAACAAGGGAGGGCTGAACTGCAGAAAGGAGCTTATTGACAAGATGGAGCATAAATGAGCAAATGGACTTCAAAGACGTTGGGTCATGGATGGACTCCTCCCTTGATACAAGAAAAATATGAGAATGGTGCCCTGACGTCATACTAGGAGGATTTTGATGGATCCCTCAACCTTAAAAATGAACTGAAGACCGCATTGATCGCAGGAAGTGCAAGTCAAACTAGAGATGATAGTGACTTGGACAGTGAGAAGGAGGATTTGAATGCAACCTTTCAAGCCTTATGGAAGGATTTGGAACTTGTGTTTAGTGATGTGAAAGGCGAAAAGAAGAATAAAGAAAAGGATATACGATGTTCGGATTGTAAGACGAAGGGTCACACAAATACTAATTGTCCAAAGAAATTGTCTTGTAATTTTTTTGGAAGTAAACAGGCATTCAGTGGGGGATTGTTCGTTTAATCTAAAGAGCATAGAACATCAAACCTTGACTGTACCAAAGGAAGCAATTGAGTAGAAACCCAACATCTCTAATAGTGGACAAAGTGCAACAAGTGGCAAATATTGGATCGATTGTCAAGGGAGGAGACTTGGCACACATAACCAACCCAGTGATAGATTTGGCAGTGAGAGCAAGTTACAATGAGACTCTAAAGGAAGAACAAGTGTACAATTCAAAGAGTGTCAATAGTGGGGACACTTTTTACAAAATTGTACAAATGCATCAATCGAAAATGGAGGTAATGGGGCAATAATGTGCTGACGGTGTGGACCTGGCAACCACAAGGAAGTAAATTGTCCAAAGAAGGCTAGTAACAACGACTTACAAAATTTCAACTTGATTGACATTGAAGCTACACCTTCGGAAAACATGTAGCCATTATTACGCACGCACAAGCAAAGAAGGTGGAATACCTAGACCTTGTTGAGAAGGAGAAGTGGCAAGAGGCTTACATGCAAGTTGAAGGTGAAATGGCGGGAGAGTGCAATCATAAACAAAAGTAACCCATCATAGTGGAAGAGGAAGATTTGTTTGTAAAAGACTTTGCATTGTAAGTGTTGGATTCAGTTGTGTCTATCAAAATGTCCAACTTAATTTGTCTAATACTAGAGCTTTATGCAAAAGGAGAATATAAAATGCCAAGTCACAATGAGAAGAGAACCTATAGATTAGTATGTAGACCCAATAGTCTTGATGGTTAATGTCAAGAAAAGGCTTGCATTGATCCACATCGAGCTGCTTTGGCATACACTAACACAAGTAATCATGGAAGGGGCCTCCAACGTAAACATCTTGACTGAACAAACATGGAAGGAATTGGTTTCACCATTTTTATGGTCACTTAAACTTCAGACTGAATGGAGGAGATCAATATGGGAATAAAATAAAAGTTGTAATTGCCCAAAAAATTAAGATTGTAGAGCAAAAGTTTTTTCTGGATTTTGTGGTAATCGCAATGCCAAAAACATTATATAGTGTTGTTGGAACATGGTTGGTTGTGCACATCAAAGATTGATCCCAATTGGTAGAAGGACTGCTTTACATTCAAGAAATGTCGACACAAGTATGTCATCAATTTGAAAAACCAATTTGTTAGTGAAGAGTTGGCATCTTTGGACAAGTATGGAGAAATCTTCATCCAACAAAGAAAGGGTGAGTGGAATGGATTTGAATGAAGGAGTGTTGGAGTAAGAAGAGTGCACGGAAGATGAGAGGCACTTGGACAACGACCTACTCCATTGGTAGATGGAAGACTATGAGGTCTTCCAACATGCACGTTTGTGTTTGATAACAAAAGAAGGGTAGGATGAAGAACCCTTTAACACCTATGAGGTGAATGTAGTCACATGACAGAGGAGAGTGAAAACAAACCTGCACAAGTTAAAGGGGAGGGGAAGTTGTCATTCCATCCCAACTTTGTGAAATAGTGTAGATGACACAAATAGATGAAAAACTGACACATTCTTTTGATGTGGCAAAAGTAGTGGAAGATCCTAATAACATTAGGTACGAAGGTCCATAAATGGTATAGTTGAATCTTAGCGAGAAGGGCAAGGAGAAACTACTAAATTGTGGTGACGATTGGGATTCAATGTTAAAAGAAGCAACATTCAATATTCATGCAGTGTAAGAACATCTTTGCATGGACATACAAGGACTTACAAGGGATTCCATCGGAGTTGCGTGTGCATCAAATCCCTTTGGCCCCTGGAGCGCAATTTGTGAGAAGGCCTTTTAGGATAAACCAAAGTATGTGGTCTTAGTAAATGCAAAAATTGACAAATGAAATGAAATGAAATATTATTAATGTCCGTGGTGGGCCAAAAAAGACCCAAGGGACTATAAGAAGGACAATAGTGACTGCAAGCTAGCAGGCTAAAAAGCCCAACAAAGAAAAGAACTCAGAGAAATACAAGATGAAACCCGACAAACGGTCCTAAGAGAAAGGGAAAATAAAAGAAAAGGGAGAGCAGAGGAGGGTAGGGCTGCAATCCAACATAGAGGAGTGCACACCAAGAAGAACGTCATAGTACTAAGCAAGAATTAGTACTATGACCTTTGTATGATTTCCTTGATTTTGGTTTCTCGGATTGAATCTGCAGTAATTAGTACTATGACCTTTTCTCCTGTATACATGAAAATATCTGTTATTCCAAGGTCTTCATCCTTTTGAAGATGAGGCTATGTTTCCCTGTGGAGTATCTTTTGAAACCAATGCAGTGTTAGTCATTTCATCCTTCACTATATTTTCCACCTCATATTCTTGAAGAATGTTAATTAGCTCATCAAATGATGTATCTTTACTTAGAACTTGTAAAGATGTAACTAGATGCTTGTAGCTATCTGGAAGTGCTCTCATGGTTACTTGAACAAGGAATTTATCTTCAACCTTTTCTCCTAAGGTTAATAATTTTCCCTTAATGTTTGCTACCTTCCTTAGGAATAGTTCTATATTTTCTCCATTGTTCATTTTTAGGGAATGTAATTGAGTTTGAAGATTTAGGATAGTAGCTTTATTTTTTCCTTCAAATATTTTTTCTAGGGTTTTCCAAGCTTCTGTAGATGTTCCTGCTGAACTGATGTAAGGTTGTATTTCATCTATGATGGCAAAAGTTATTATCATTAATGCTTTTGCATCACTCTCTTCAAAATTTTGGATCTCTGTATCACCTGAATTAGGTTTAGTAGTTATTACTTTGACTATTTCCCAAAGCTTCTCAACTATTAAAATTGCCCTCACTTTGTTTTTCCATGAGGAGTAATTTGGACCTTTAAGTAGTTGAGATTCTGTAAGGATGAATTTATTTGTTGTCATGATGATCCTTGATGGATTCCTTATGTCTCCCTAGTGATTGGATTATGCTATAAATTTGATAAAGTGCTTAGTAAGTAATAAGTTCACCTTTTGAGTTGATCTTGTAATATTTTGTAAATCAATAATCAACTTCTATTTTACCTTATCTCTCCTAGTGAACTATGCACTTATCAATTTGAAGTTCTCTATGGTTGGATTTCTTTTGTCTCTTTAGTATGAGTATGAGACAAGTGTAAGTAAATAATTCCAACTCCTTTAAGTAAATAATGAACTTCCTTTTACACCCCTTAATAGTTTAATATTTCTAAATTCCAATAATCTATGTTTGATGTAGTATACCTTATAACTCCCAAATTTGGAATATTAGAAATTAATGATAATAATATTTGCAATAATAATATTGTCTTCCAAGTAGTAACCCTTATATCTCCTATGGTGTTTAATTGCAAATATTAAAGTATTTCAACTAAATGATTTGAAATACTATGAACTCCTTTATATGCTTTCAATTTATTAAGGTTGATTTTGCATATGCAAATAATAATAATAATTTCAACCTTATATTATCCCTTATTACTCCTTATGAAAGCAAATTAATCAAACCATATAAAATACCTTAATAGGATTGATGAGTGTTATGCTTGACTTCAATCTCCTCGAACTCCATTGTATCTCTTCACTGGTTTATGATAGGCCTGGCGGACGTTCTCTTACGAGTGCCTTTAATGCACCTCGATTCAGTGCGCTCTCGGATATGCTTCCACTCCAACGTTGGAAACCTTAGACTATCTTCCTTGCAAGGTATTTCATCCATGCTGATTGGTGTATGGAGTTCGTTCTGAATTCCTACACGCTTCTGCGAATGATAGAGGCTCTTAAATGTAGATGGGTATCTTTCTCTCCTCTTGAATAGCCCTTTGACTCCTCCCTTCAATGCTTGATTGTGTGCCTTGATTTTGCTCTCTCCTCCTTCAAGTTTAGGCACTTTAAATAGCGTATATGCCTTTCAACTTTGGACAAGTGGCACTTGAGAGTTACGTTAAATATGAGCATTAAGACTTAGGTTCTTTCAATGCTCATTCCTCCTTGCAATGATGATTGTGGTAAGTAACCTCCCAATGATGTTGGTAACCGCTCAAAGATAGACGTTAGATTATTCCTTGAGTGCTCTTCTCCTGGATGTACGTTGAGGAATGTGAGGGCGCCTAGAATGATTTTTCCAAGTGGTGCTTAGGTTTTCTGCATGTAGACCTTCCCTCCAATGTATTATATCTTGTATATCCCTTTCCAACAAATGCTCTTGATAACTTATCTCCAACGCCTTCTTTCCAAGCCGACGTAGATGTTGTGTGGGTGGCTCCAGCTAAGGTGATGAGGAATGCTTTGATGGAGGTTCTATGGCACTCCAATGGTGGCTATGGGAGCTTAGTTTCAGTTGGTGGTTCCTCTATCATGGGTAAAGCTCCTTGTACCTTGCTTATTCATGCTTGTCTTTAGCGTTGTTCCTTGTTTACTTAGATAACAATCGGTAATGGCCTCCTTGTATTGGCTTGATGTTGCAGGGTAGATGCTTGCTATAGGCATTCGGTTCGATGGTGAATACGATGTTATTTAGGCACCTTAACTTTGAGTAATGTGAGCCCTTTGATGGCTCTCTTCTCTTGCTCGAACTCTACCCTTCTACCTTGCCAAAATGACTACCTTGTAACCATCCTTGCTTGCCATTGTAATGCCTATAGAGGCTAAATTAATTGTCCTTTTCTGAGTTTGAAAGGACACAACTGGTGCTTCTCATGTATGTAAATATTGTTGTAATAGTTAAGGTTTAGTACCTTAACTTGCACCAGGATAATAGGCCGAATATATTCCCTTTTTTTTAACCTTTAACCTTCTTGATGAGGCGGCTTCTTGAGAGTAATACTGCTGTTATGTTGTCTTCTTTTGGTGACTTACTTTCACCAATATATGCAACAGGTTCTGGATGCTTAATAGTGTCTTTAGACACTTCACTCTTACCCTACTTTGTGCACTGAAACTTCCTTTTATGATAACCTCTTAATGCACTTTAAAACTTAAGGGTAACTAGTATTAATGCATCAATAATATCTCCAAGTTTGATGCTCTTAATAATAACTAGAATAGAGCAATTTCACCTTATTGCTCCTATAAATGAATCCTCAAAATAACTGGAAATATGCACTAATTTTCACTGCAGTCTAAAAATACTTAGTGCATCTAAAGAACAACTAGAATAGTGCAATATTAATCTCACCTTATTACTCCTTGAAATATGCACTTAGTAATTGCTCCTTGTAGAGGACTATAATCTTTGTAACTTAATGTAGTCTTCTTTGTTGTAACTTAGATAATAGGAAGATGATAATTTTCTTTCTGTCAAAATATATCTAACTCCTATTTTAATGTGCAGGTATTAACCTTTAAAAGAAACTTCCTTTTGCACTCTTTTGAAGACTATAATATGCAACCTTCACTTTGCAACTTCTTAAAACTCTAAATATGGTGCTTAATGGAATTAATTTAAAGTTCAATTAATGAACCTATTTGCACCCAAGTTGCTTACCTTAATGATCTTTGTAGATGAAGGATTTCTTGGTGATTTGATTCACCAAATTGCTGCCTTTTAACTGGATGATCTTGCAGCTATTCTTGGCTGTTCGAAACAGCTCTATAACTCACCTTTTTGTAGCTCTGAAAACCCTCTAACTTGTTGCCCTTTAACTGTAGTAGGTGAATTTGATTCTCCTCCTTGTCAAATTCTGACTTTGATCTAGGCCCTCTTCTCAAGAATCTGAAAGTCTTGAGGTCTTCACCAATCTCCTCTGAGATTTGGCAAACTCCTTGCCAAATCTATCTCAGTTTGGGCTTGTTGTCGGATGGTGATAATTGTCCCAAAATATTCCTTTATCAGGAACTTCTTCTTGGTGGTAAATTTCTCCAATGAGTTCTCCTAAGAACTCCTTTAATGGCCTTCTCTGGATCTCCTTTAATGTGGCTCACCAAGCCTCCTCCTTATTTCTCCTTGAGACCTCACCAAGGTCTTCAATCTCGTAGCTCTTATGGTCTTCCAAATGAGACCTTTCCTTCAACCTTCTACTATGGAAGTGTTGGTAATGAGATCTTCCTCTCGGATCTCTAAAATTTGCTACTGCTGGAATCTGGAACAGGACCTTGCTAGTCCTTCTTTACTTCTGCAATCTATAGGCTTTAATGGAGATCACCAACCTCCAATATTCTAGATCTAGGAGTTTTGTAACTGGACCTTCTAAGGGTCTCTTCAGCTTCTTCAGGGTGAAGTCTTCAATCTGCACTGGAGATCACCAATCTCCTATCTTCACCGGGACTCTTCACTGGAGTCTTCTTTTCTCCCTTGAATTTGTAACAAGGCTCCTATGGCCTTTTCTCCTTCTGCACTTTGTAGGTCTACAATCTCTAGTAATGGGACCTTTTCTTCAGGCCTCCAAATCTTTATTCTTCCGATTGTTGCTTCTAGTGTTGGATTGATTCTAAAGAAGATATTCTTCCTAGATCTTTTGTAGGAAGCTTCCCAACTCACTTCGAATCTCCTTTTTCTGCAACAAAGTATTAGGACTGTAATGGAAGAAACTCTTAAATCTAGAGATGATGAATCTTCACTAGTTGATTTGTCAATCTAGTGGAATCCACGTTGAGTCCTAGTCTTCACGAGTTTTTCTACAACCTTGTGGAAAGACTCTAGCCAAATGTAATCTCAAAAATTTTGGAACTAAGATTTCTGAACTCCTCTCAGTCTCTCTTTGTGGCTCTCCCTAATTCTGATCTGATCTACCGTGTGCTCTGATACCACTATTAGCTTTTGATGGGATAGTATTATAGGAAGAACAACCACAAGATGCAGGATAACTAATTTGAGATAACTATAAACTAATGGCACAATAATATGCAGGAAGATAATGAACTGAACATCTACAAATAACTCAAAAATATGCCATTAATGAAAGTGATGAAAATAGTACAATGCTATATAATGGAGGACATGAACACTCCATGAATGGATATGAAAAGACTACATTGTACCATACTACTAAACTATACCACACACTCTCTATATATTATGTTCTCTCTCTAATCACTCACTATGAGGCCTTTATATAGGAAGATAGGTTCCTTGGCCCTTACTCTACCTAGGACTCATGTACATGTGGACTACATGCACATTTACAACTTGCACATTGACACTTGTGCATTTATTACAATACTTGAAGTAACCAACTAACTTTACTCTAAAGTAAACTCCTACTCTAGTTATGTACCAAAGGTGGTACATTTACATAACCCAAATGATGTAATATACTCTAAAACAATCTTGGAAGAGGTAGCTGGACGCGAGATCTATTCCTTATTAGATGGTTTTTTCAAGTTATTACCCAAATAAGTATCGCCGAAGAAGATAGGCTGAAGACTTTTGTTGTGGAGAACAAAATTTAAGCATATAACCGGATGCCTTTTGGTTTGTGCAATGCACCTGCCATGTTCAAAGAATCATCTTGGATATTGTTGAGTAAATGTCAATAGGCAAAACCAAAGTATTCTTGGACGGTTGGTCATTGTATGACAAGAAAGAGGAGTATTTGAAGGCATTGGAGGAATACATGACATAATGCATGAATGCTTGGCTTTGTCTCAACTCGAAGAAGTGTAAGTTGTTGGCACCATATGGAAAACAATTTGGACATATGGTGTGCCAAGAAGGATTGAAGGCGGACCTCGATAAAATTCATATCATGATGAGCATGGAAGAGCCATACAACATAAGTTCCTTGAAGCAATTCTTGGGGCATGGTGGGTGCTACAAACGTTTCATCAAGAACTTTGCACATATATGACATTCATTGGATGTGTTGGCATGCAAGGGTGTTCCCTTTAGGTGGACGGAGGAACTCCAGTAGGCCTTTGAGGATTTGAAGGAAAAGTTAGTTTGCGCACCCATTTTGGTGTTTCTAGACTGGGAGAAGGAATTTCACTTCCACATAGATACGTCGAACGTTGCAATTGAATGCGGGTTTAAGAGCGGAGAAGAACTACAACACAACAAAGATCAGCTCGTATACCTTTTTAGTTGCTTGTTTAAGAGCGGAGAAGAACTACAACACAACAAAGCAAGAAGCATTGGGGATGGTGTATGCGGTGCAGATATTTTGATATTATTTGCTTGCAAATCCCTTTGCATTTTTTGTTGATCATCAAGTACTGCTGACAAGACACAGGCGAGTTAGCAGGTTGCTATTTACGTTGCTAGAGTTCATGTTCTGGGTGGTGGTGAGATCCGGTAAGAAACATGTAGCAGATTAGTTGTTGAAGATTCCCTCATGATAACCTGCAGATGCAGGAGTGTTGGATGAGTTCTCCCACGCTCATCTTTTTTCTGTCACTGTGTTGCCATCTTGCTATAAATAGGTGAAGGAAGATATTGATAGCTGAGAGAAGGTAGTCATGAAGTCAACACCATTTCAATTGATTGGAGGATTGTTGTAATTTTGTGATCATGCGTAATGGATGAGTTGTGGGCAGCATTGGAAGAGGCTCATGAAGTGCTGGCATGAGGACAAATGGGGCTAGATGTGACCGTGAAGAAGGTGCTTTCGCCAAGGCGTTGAAAGTTACATGCATGAAAAATCTTGACCTAGAGTACGCTCCTGCTGTGTTGCCCTCCAATTTCTTTCATCACTTCGACCTACTGCATTCACACAGACCTGAGGTTCCCTAAAATAGGACCTCCTTTGGAATACAAGAAGGCTCCAACTGTTCATCCTCAAAGTTAGGTTTTCCATTAAAGGGTAAGTTTCAGTTTGCTTTCAGGTTTCCTTCTGCACAGAGAGAAGAAGAGGCGCCCTTCCACCCTATTACCCCCACTTTCTCTCTTGTTCCTAAAACTTCCTCAGTACCCAAGACCCCCCAAAAGCCCCCTACTCAGCCTTTAATGAAGCACTCAAGGAGAAAAGAAACAAGATTTCCTTTGTTTGGTGCCTGATTTAAAACAAAAGAATATTTTATTTTCTTGCAATAGTATATACATAAGACTCACTAAATTTTCTTTCATGGTGGTTACATATTGAACTTTCCAAACAAGATCCTATCAGAATGTCAAGCATATTCTAGCAGGAAAAAGTTAAATTTTTGAAATACTTTATAATTCCAAATGCTTTTTTTTTTCAATTTCTTCTTTCAGAAATTCAATCAAGACTTGGCAACGTTTTTTTTTTTAATGCTCTAACCAAAAAGGGTATGGAAAACTTCCAAACTCTCATGTACATAAAAACAGCAAGCAGCACACATATTTCACATGAAATCTCAATTCATCCAATGATGTGCATGTGTGTTTGGTTCCTCTAATCTGTTTGCTTCTCATGGATCTGCTGCCTTCTCCTGGATGATACTTTTCCTCTTCCAACTCCTGGAAGGTGACCTGTCAACACTTGCAGCAGAATTTTATGGTTATTCTACTTTCATCATTTTAATCAAATAATCATAGATGTTGATACTTATAAATTAAAATTAATTTTATAATTTGAATATGCCACGCTATAATCTATATTAAAATAGAAATGCTGTCAAACTATAACATTTTGGGATGTGATATTGTTGTTCTATCACAAACCTCCCAAAATTAGTCTGAAGATAATTGGCAAATCTTTTTGTATCAGCATTCAAATATATCTGCCACATGGCAAATAAGATGCATATGGGAGATGTTTAAAAGGAAAAAACAGTATAAGCTGAAAGTACTTTGCCTTTAAGGTGTGCTTATAATGTATATCTTGCCATGGTCCACTCTTAGTTTATGAAAATTTTCAGAAGCTTCTAAAAGACACTTTGAACTAGAAGATAGAAAGCTGAACGTTTTAAAGAGTAATGCTAATTATTTTTTTCCTTTTTTTGGTGATTCTATCTTTCCTGATGTGCTACCCATACTGATATTCTAGATTCAGGGAAGCTGTATATGTGGGGTAAAGGTAGAGACAATCAGTTGGGTGTTCCTGGTTTGCCAGATATACAGCCACTACCTGTGTTGGTAAACTTTCTCGTGGAAGATGACAAACTTGGCCCTGCTCATGTTCTCGCAGTTGCTGCAGGAGCTTCTCATGCATTGTGCCTCATCTCAAGGTCCTTGGTTTGATGTTTTGACTTGCACACATATTTTATCATGGCCAATGCTTGCAGAATGTGGTCAATCTCATTGATACAGCTTGCTTAATTGTACAGCTAAAAGTCAATTAGTTATTTATCCTTTGTTATTACAGCATTCATTTGCAGTATGACCAATTTTATGTCTATTAATTGCAAATTGGACTAAATAAGATCTTACATTGTCTGAATTCCTATATAACTTATCAAGATCAAAATTGCAATTTTGCTGACTAGTTGTGCCAGATATTGAATGATATTTTTCTTCTTGTTTGATCTTTTCAGCTATAGCCTGCAAGTATAATGATAAGAATTGTTTTGTACGTCTTAAAATGGACTTTGGCAACCATCTTAAAGCTTATTTCTTAAATATTAGCTACCGTCAAGGAGTGTTCACAGTAAGTTTATTAGTGTTGATTTCATATATGATAGCATCATATCAATTTGTTAAATGAGATTTATGTTATGTCTGTTAAAGCTAGTATGTGCAAGCACCAGCCAGGCTAATAATATTTTATACTGAATTGACTGTGATGAGCTCAATACAAGAAACTTGTTATGGTGAGTTTAGGCTATATCATAATACAGCTTTCATGAGTGTCAGGAAGTGTTGACATTGGACAAGAAATCTGTTATGGTGAGCTTAGGATTAGATCAGAACAATTTGTTGATGAGGGTTAATCAGGTTGGACTAGTGTGCAAATGAGCAAAGATCATCGTATACGCAGATATGTGAATGAGTTAAATTGTAATTTCTTAATAATAGTTGCATACACTGAGCCTATCAAAGGAAGTAAGAGGGAGTATTTGTTTAATATATTTACCTAATATGCACTTTTCTTTTGACATGACAATCTTTTCCAAGCTGGTGGGTTTATGAACTTCTGATCATCTCGGTTACTACCATTGTATTATATTACTGAAGGATCAAATTTGGATAAGCTGTTGGGTTTATGAACCTGCAGTTATTTCAATTACTACCAGTAGCATTATATTACCGATGGATCAAATTTGGATGTTGGGTCTTCCTCTTTGTTTATAAGTAACCTTGCATGTTCCTTACTTCCTGGTGCTTTACACTTCCATTTCTAGGCAGTTCACTGAATTAGAAAAATTGAGGAGATCAAAATGTTTAGTTCCTTGCCTTATTTATAGATTTAGTATACTACTACCTCATGCCTTCTCTATAGTTTCGTTATGATGCTTGTGTGTTAGTTTACTTCCAGGAGTAGCTCTCCATGGCACGAAGAATATAAGAAGTTGCCTGTTATCTTCTTTGTATATTTATGGGCGAATGCATCAGTTATTACCCTATGGGATATATTTAGATGATCTCAAAGGTTGCATAAAGATTCAGTGAACTTCTAAAGGAGGTTCACATATTGATTGTTTGTTTCATAAAGCAAAAATATATACTTTTAGTCAAGGGTGATTAAGCTTGCCTCAGCGAAAGTATTGCAGAAGAATGGCAGGCATAGCTTTACTGATGAGAAAGCTTGCCTATACAAGTTAATGCAGTTCTAGTATATTGTCAAATGGGGATATATATTTACTATATGTTCTCCTTTACATAAAGGACTGATTGTACATGAATCTATGGGGGACTCTGTATGTAACATGCTAGTAGTTGCACTTATTGGTGAAAAGATACTTGCATAGGAAACAATATGCTTTTTGAATATATGTTATTTAATTTAGTTTGATTTTTATTATATTTATATGCTTTGCAATTTCGTAACACATTTCAATAAAATAGCTTATATATACATATAAGTGATGTGTATGATACGGAAGTGTTTGTGTTATCAATTCCCACACATTGTGCTTTTTCCTTTATTTATGCATGCCTATCAGATAGCTAGGTTTGACTACTGAGACCTATTTTATACATTTAACCTTTTGCTTGATATTAAAATCTCATAAGATTAAAGCATCTAAGGCTGCAGAACAAAGAGCATTGCATGTTTTATTTTAATTTTGATTTAGAGCATTGCATGTTTTATTTTAATTTTGATTTAAAGATAAATGATAGTTTCATGACAAATTTAAAAAAGCCTATACAAATGTATATTTTGTTTAAATCAAAATATATTAAAAATGCATATACCTTATCTATCCATTTATATGTAGCTCTAAATATTGTTTATAGTAAAAAAGAATTAGATTTGTAGTATTGTTTCAAGGAACAAGGAAAATTGATGGTAATAAGGAGCAATTCATTTTTTCTGTTGATTATATGGAATGAAATGGGTCTCACTTGTACTACATCATGACTATGTTATTGAGGTATTTCAATAAGCCATAGTGGTATTATAACAAACCATATTATCATGGTAACCATAAGAATTGAGCATTGACAAGCTCTCTTTGAGTCAAGCATTCTTATTAGTTAGACTTCAATCCCATGGGCAGTGTTAAAATTCACCAATGGGATTGAAACCTTGGTTTATAATGTGAAACTCTTTTCTCCCCATTGCTTGCCTCAAACCTAATGGGGTTCTTTCTAATAGGCTATCATAGATTTCTTCATAGTAAAGCTATGACAACTTACTTGAGGTCACCTAGAGCCTCTATGCCTATCAAGACTCGAACTTGAGACTTTTTTGTGGAGGATTGGAACCTTGTTTATAGGTGAAACTCCTTGTTCTCCACCATTTTTTTGCATTGAAGGATCTGAACAAAATATTACAAAAAACAAGCAAATACCCAGATCACAGCGAAATACTACGCCAAGCTTCTTCAATAATATCATCAATCCCCACGACGGATGTTTATAAGAAGTATTACTCCAAAAAAAAAATATCATGATATATCTTCATTTACTCGACCCAAATTATGAGGAAAGTGTGATATTTGTCGTTTGCATATAATAACACCAAAAACCCAATAACACCAAAAACCCATCAACAATGAAACTGAACCCAACACGAAATTACAAACAACATTGCAGATTGCCATATCATAATCTATAAGCACCCTTTGACTTGTTGAGATGCCAAGGTGAAACAAATGCATTTACCATCGTTGTATAAACATGAAAAACTAAAACCAAAGAAAAATTGATTTCAAGAAAATAACCACCAACTACAAACCAAAAACACCCAACGGAACAAAAGCATCCCTAATTTGTAACTGGATTTTCTAAAAACATTGTTTAGGCATTAACTCTAGCCTTACCTTCATCCAAACATTTTAATTGATAGTTTGACCACAAAGAGTCAAAACATGACCCACCATGAATTTTTAAGTCCTTCAAGGAGGCACCCTTCCTCCCTACTTTTAGAACATTGGAATAATTAAGGCTTGGAATACAATCCCCCTATTAAAAGTATAAGGACCTTGTATAACAATCATAAGTATATTTTTAGCCTATCGTTCATCAATCTCTAAAGGAGTCTAAACCCTGTTCAAAGACAATTCTTATCGAGGCCTACTCAAGGCCTCACAAGAAGAACCAAGGACAAGGCCACCCCCCTTTGCCAAAACCCAACTGGCAATGTTATGGTCTACCAAGGGATTGGAACCTTGGCTTATAGTGTGCAACTTCGTGCTTCTCACTACTCACTATAAACCTAATGGATATAATTCGCTTTATTTCTTTTTAATTTTTTTTTTTAAATGGGTAAAATGGGATAGAAACAGACCCCACATATATTATATCATGACCACATAGTAGTATTACAACTTGACAAATATATATGTATCACTTGGCAAGATTCGAAGCTCGATCTCCTTGAAAGTTGAGGAATCTAACTAGTTGAATTAATGCCATTTGATATAATTGTTGGAATATATTACATTATTTGGTACATGCTAATGTATCATCTTGGGTACATAATTAGATTAGGAGTGTTTATTATTAAGGATTGAGTATTTACTTTATGTAATGCAATAAATGCACACGTATTATTAGAATGTGCAATGATATAAATGTGCATGGTGTCCACATGTACATGAGTCTATAGGATAGGAATATGAAGAGTCATAGGAAGATGGAAGGTCAAGAGTCATCTCATTATATAGAGGCATTTGGTAGTGCAAGGTGTGTGAGGAGAGTAGTAGAGAGATAGAGTATGAAGAATGGAGCATTGAGATCTCCACATATTGTAACAAGTTCAAATTTTCGTGAGCTTTCATTAATGGCTATTTCATGAGTTATTTCAGAAGTTTCTTATGCTATTTACATGCTTATTAGTTAGCCATTATCATAGTTATAACATTGCATGTTTATTTCATTACTTGTGGTTGCATTTCCTTTAAGTTTATAGCTTCAAAAGCTAACAATAATTCACTTTATTTCTTAAACAAGATAAATCAAATAATTTCATGCAACGACTTAAATTAAGCCTCGTATGATGCTTCTATTCATAAAGATACTAAGATCAACAATATCATGTTCAAAATAAATATCTATAAAATTATGTTAGTATTAGATGAACTCTACTTATTCTTTCACTCATATATAATAGTATGATTAAAGTAGTTAACATTTTTACTCAAATTAGTACTAACTATACTAGCCAATAATCTAAATACTAAACATCAAATGGTCTTAGCTCAACCAATTAAGTTCCTCAACTTTCAAGGAGGAGACTTAGGTTCAAATTTTTGCCAAGCGATACATGCATAATTGTCTAACTATTTTAATACCACTATGTGGTCATGATGTAACATGGGTGGGATCCATTTCAATATAGTATAACTCATAAAATATAATATAAATACTAAATGCATAGTGATAGCAAGACACGAGCTAGCAAAACATATAACAAAAAAGAAGCTCTTTTATAGAAATTATCATGGGCAAAGTTAAATTGAACAACAAAAATATCCTTCAAATTTGATTCTATGGATAGCTTCATTTATCTTAGAGGTTATGTCATTAAAACATGAGGTGCATGTTTTGAAGAAAAGAGGTTTGGTATGCAAATTTATTGGACAATTATCAAGGTTCACCAAGATAAAGATAACTATTTCTATATAAGTTTATTTACATGAATATTTTTAAAATTATTTCTAAGAGACTAAAGGGAAGGGATATAATATTTCTAGGTTGATCATGGTTTATGGTGTAATGCAAAGTTGAAGGGTTTAAGATGGTGAACAAGGCAAATGTACCATGTGTGAATTTGTTGTTTCCTTTTATTTATACAAGAAGATATATTAAAGAAATTGATATTTCTTTAGGCAAATCATTGCTATCTTGCATTTGTTGATAAAACTCTACTTGTCTATTCTAAGTGTTTGTTTTATGATGGACATATCCAAGCCTATTCTGAAACACATCATGGTTTAATCCAAATATTAAAAGCATGTGCAAGTTGTGGATTATGAAAATTAATATTTTAGATGCAAAATTTGTCATGAAACTAGTTATACGGCAAGAGATTGTCCTCAACATGTTGGAAAATATAATTTGAAGAAAAATTTCCCTCACCTTAGAAGTGAAGGGCAAACCTTTCCAATCTCATTAAAATATGGGGAATCCATGGAAAATGAGAGGATAGAAAAGAGGATACAAAAACTATGCTTCTAGATGAGCCACAAGAAGCAAGTTAAGAACCTTTGTTTAAGAAAAAGAGAAAATTAAAAAACTATTATCTTGTCACTTCAAATGGAAGTGGATGAAAATCACATGATCAAAAAAACTTGGAAAATGAATACAAGTAAAAAGTAGAATGAAGAGAAAGAACAATGAGGAAATTCGTTGTACCTTTTGGGGGGAATTCAAATCAAAGATTAGAATACAATAAAAAATTGTATAAAAAACACAAAACTTAGTTAAAAAAGACCTTGTGGTCACTTGAGGAAAACATGAATCAAGAATTTTGAATACCAAAAATAATATAGAGAATGGCACTCAACAAATTGGATTAATTCTATAAAAGGGGAGTGCTAAAATTCCAACCAAGAACATTAAATAGCAAAGATACTCTCATGGAGTCTCACATCATAAATTCCTTTAGAAGCAGTGTATACTACAATCAATTCTTATGTTTCAATGGGTTTACACTGGTTTTTATGAGGGGTTTTGGTCCCCTCATATTGAGTGTGGTTTGAACCTTGGACCTCTTAAAGAGAGGCCAAAGCCCTTACCACTGTAGTAAGCTTGCAACTATACACAATCAATTGTTATTAATTATAGACCATAAATTTTTGAAAGAAGCTAAAAAGGATAATAATAGTAGATTTTAGGAAGTTTTTGAGTGATAATGAGTTAATGGATATCGATCTTAGTCGGTTTAAGTATACCTGGAGTAATCAAAGATTCAATGACCAACTGATTTAGATAAGGCTAGACCGGTTTTTGGTTTCTCAAGAAGGTCTAACGGTATTTGGATACACTACTCTTACAACCCCTTGAAGATTGGATCTGATCACAATCCTATTATTTGGGAGACAGAGAGTAGAGTAACTTGCATAAGAGCCCCTTTCGATTTGAGTTGATGTGGATGAAGCATGAAAATTTAAAACCTAGTATAGAAGATTGGTGGCAAAAGGTTTTTTAGGGCCCTAAAATAATTCAAATTGCTTGTAAATTGAGGTGGATTAAAGCCAATGTTAACAAATGGAATAGAAGAGTCTTCAGGCATTTATTTACCAAAAAGAAGGATTAGAAGCTAAAGCTTGAAAATATTGAAAGGAAAGTGAACCAAGTTGGTGATGATCATTGAAGGACTAAACACTAGATCTTAGCTGATTATCATAATCTTCTAGCTTGTGAGGAAGTGTTTTGGAAACAAAAATCAAGGTTGGTTTGGATTAAAGAAGGTGATAGAAATACTAGATTCTTTCATGTGTCTACCCTAAGACATAGAGGCAACAATAAGATAAAGGAGTTGGTTAGGGATGATGGCTCAGTGGTAGTGGAACCAAAGGATGTCAGGGAAAAAGTTGTTAGTTATTTTTCAAACCTCTTGGGAGAATTTGTGGTAGTGAATGGTGAAGTTGAAAGCAAACTCCTTCCTAATATTCTAAAATTGGTGACTGATTAGATGAATTCCTCTCTTATGACCCCCTTTATAGATGAGGAAATTAGAATGACCAGATAGTTTGGGTGGGAAAAAGGCCTTGGGACCGGATGGTTTCCTGACTGATTTCTTTTAGAAGTTCCGGAATATTGTAGGATTAGATGTTATTGAGGCTATCAAGGAGATCCAAAGAATCCAATACCTGCCTAAGGATGTCAATTCCATTTTTTGGCTTTGATACCAAAAATGTAGGGAGTAAGACATCTTAAAATTTTTAGGCCTATCAATTTGTGCAACACAATCTATAAAATTTTGTCCAAGACTATTGCCAATAGGTTAAAGAGGGTTTTGCCTTTTATTGTGGCAGATCAACAAGGTGGTTTTGTTAAATATTGACAAATTTTGGATAGCATAATTACCATTCATGAGGTTATTCATTCTATGGAGAAAATCAAGAGGGTTGGTATGCTTCTAAATTTAGATATGAACAAAGCTTATGATCGAGTTTCTTGGGACTTCTTGACCAAAGTCCTATTGAAATTTGGCTTTAAGGATAAATGTGTGGGGTTGGTTAAAAAGTGTTTTTCATTTACTATGTTTTCAGTCTTAGTAAATGGAGTCCCTCCTGGCTACTTCAGAAGTGGACGTGGTCTTTGCCAAGGGGATTCGTTATCACCACATATTTTTATTATTCTTGTTGAGTCACTGGGAAGATCTATTTTAGAGGCCATAGTAAGTGGATGAGTAGATGGTTTCAAACCAACCTCAACATCAGATCCTATTTCTCATTAATAGTTTGTTGGTGATACTATGTTGATCTCCTGCACCTTTGTCCCTCAAGCTGAGTTAAAAAATATTTTAGTGTCCTATGAAGAAGTTGTTCATCAAAAAGTGAATTTCTTAAAAAGTAAAGTTTATTTTATCAATACCCTGGTTGGCAAGAAAAGAAAGATCGTGAGGATCTTTGGGTGTGATAGTGGAGAACTCCTTGCCACGTATTTGGGTATGCCTATGTTTAAAGGTAGGATGAAGTCACATCTTTGAAATCCAGTTCTAGATAGACTAGCAAAAAAGTTAACAGATTGGAGAGAAAGTCTTCTCAGCCAGGTAGATAAAGCTCAGCTTGTGAAGTCTTATTTACAAAGTATTCTCTTTTATTTTATGCCCATTTTCAATATTCCAGCTAAAATAAGGATTGAAATTGATCAAATTCAAAGATCCTTCCTCTTGTCTAGATCAGAAGATAGAAGGCGCTTTGCTATGGTTGCTTGGGATCAAATATGTTCTACTAAAGATGTAGGAGGGTTGGGCTTTAGAAGGGTAAAACAGATGAATGAAGCCTTGACGGGAAATATATGATAGAAATTATTGACAAATGATCAGCTTGAGTGGGTTAAGATCCTCAAAGCCAAGTATTTACAAAATGGGATTTTTTTTTAATATTCCAATGACTTGCTAGTTGGATCTTTCTTTTGGAACAATCTTGTGGACATTAGACATTTGTTGTGTAAAGGCTTCATTGGTGTATTGGAGATGACAATCAAGTGAAATTTTGGAATTATTGTTGGCTGAAGGACATTCCCCTCTCGAAGAACTTGGAGGTAAGTGCCTTGGAACATGCTTTGTCCTTCCATTTTGGTATCAAATTTGCTGACTATACAACAACCAAAAATAGTGAAAATTTTGGAAAGATTTATCTCCTCTAGATTTAGACCCAAACTTGGCTAGCCATATTAACAATTTGAAAAGATGGCTTCATTTGTATCCTATGTTGTCCTCCCATTTCAATGATTCAATCATTTGGAAGGAGGAATATAATGGAAAATACTCTGTTAAGTTTGGATACCATTTTATTGAGACAAAAGGTAGAAGTTGGTTTCCAATGAGAAAAAACTGGATTAAAGGACTCATCTCTAAAATAACTTTCTTATGGTTGGTGGCTCAAAATATAATTTTAACAATTGATAACTTACACAAAAGAGGCATCCCTATTGTAAATAGATGTTATTTTTGTGAATAGAATTTGGAATCGGTTTGCCACCTTTTTCTTGAATGTTCCTTTGCTAGACAATTTTTTTTGTGTGAGAAGTACAAGATCGAGCAGTATGAGAGGAGCGGAGAATGGACCCTAGAGCTAACATGGGACCCACAAGGAAAATCAACCAACAAAAACCACACATGGGGAGAACTCCACACTCACCACCATTAAGCGATGCTCCCACGAGAGGATGGAGCATATGGTTGGTCCATGATTCACTCGTTTGAGAGGTTGGGTCATGGTTCACCTACATCAACTAGGGAATTTCATCCAAAAGCCTTCTTCTCGATTTGGAAAGCTCTATGTGGGTTTTGTGCTTTATATACCACCATGAGGGTAATCATGGGATACATGTGGGATAATGTCTCAAGACTTGCAACATTGCTCAAGGTATTTTAAAAACTTTTATGTGAGAAAGCACGAGATCGGGCAGTACGAGAGGAGTGGAGAATGGACCCTAGAGCTAACTTGGGACTCACAAGGGAAATCAACCAATGGAAACCACACATGGGGAGAACTCCACACTCACCACCATTGAGTGATACTCTCATGAGAGAGGATGGAGCATATGGTTGGGCCATGATTCGCTTGTTTGAAGGGCTGGGTCATTATTCACCTGCATCCACTAGGGCATTTCATCGAAAAGCTTGCTTCTCGATTTACAAATATCTATGTGGGTGTTGTGCTTTATATACGACCATGAGGGCCATCATGGGATACATGTGGGATAATATCTCAAGAATTTTGCAATGTTGCTCAAATTTTTTTAGAAATTTTTATGTGAGAAAGTACGAGATCGAGTAGTATGAAAGGAGCAGAGAATGGACCCTAGAGATAACATTGGACCCACAAGGAGAATTAAATAACTAAAAACACACATGGAGAGAACTCCACACTCACCACCATTGAGTGATGCTCCCACGAGAGAGGATGTAGCATATGGATGGTCTATGATTCGTTCGTTTGAGGGGTTGGGTTATGGTTCACTTGTATCCACTAGGCCATTTCACCCAAAAGCATGCTTCTCGAATTTCAAAGCTCTATGTGGGTTTTGTGCTTTATATACCAACATGAGTGTCATTATGGAATACATGTGGGATAATGGCTCAAGACTCTCATAACATTGCTCAAGGTATTTTAGAAATTTCTATGTGAGAAAGTACGAGCCTGGGAAGTATGAGAGAAGCGAAGAATGGGACCCTAGAGTTAACATGGGGTCGAAAAGGGAAATCAACCAATGCAAGCCACACATGGGGAGAAATCCACATCACCACCATTGAGTGATGCTCCTACGAGAAAGGATGGAGCATATGGCTAGGCCATGATTTGCTTGTTTGAGGGGTTGGGTCATGGTTCGCCTACATCCACTAGGGCATTTCACCCAAAAGTTTGCTTCTCGATTTTCAAAGCTCTATGTGGGTGTTGTGCTTTATATACCACCATGAGTGCCATCATGGGATACATGTGCGATAATGACTCAAGACTCTCACAACATTGGTTAAGGTATTTTAGAAATTTTTATGTGAGAAAGTATGAAACCAAGGAGTACGATAGGAGTGAAGAATGGACCCTAGAGCTAACATGTGTCCCACAAGAGAAATCAACCATTGGAAATGACACATGGGGAGGACTCCACATTCACCACCATTGAGCGATGCTCCCACAAAAGAGGATGGAGCATATGGCTGGTCCATGATTCACACATTTGAGGGGTTGGGTCATGGTTCACCTGCATCCACTAGGTCATTTCACCTAAAAGCCTACTTCTTGATTTTTAAAGCTCTATGTGGGTGTTGTGCTTTATATACTAGCATGAATGACATCATGGGTGTTGAGTGTATATTTTTCCCAATTGCAAAATACCACCACATGCAGAGTATTGAATAGAAAACTCTCTCTTGAAAAGAAACCAAATGACAAACATTCAACTTCTCCAAGGTTCTCGGTAAAATATCTAAAAGATTACAATAATGCCAGAAATAATTCAATGATGCATGTGACCATAAACAAGGGGCCTTTGTTGGTTCTAAACAATGCTTAGTGATTGAAAGATCTAACTGAAAAGCCAGTGTAAAATAAAAGTAGTTCTTTTTAGGGTTTTTTAAATTGATGCTACCCTGAATCCCTGTTAGTAAAGTATTTTATCTTCACTTAAAAGGTTTCAAATGATAAAATGTGGAATTTTCCACCTCATTTTAATGTTCGTGCCTTTAAGATGAAGTAAGTTTTAGATAGTTGGGTTCATTTTATCTTCCTTATGTTGATGCCACTACCCTAATAGTAGTTAGTAGAAGTTAGCGTGTTAGCAATGTTAGCAAAATTAGCTTTCATTTCTTATCTTAATTTAATGTGAAATAGCAGGTTAGTATCCCTCCTAAACCATGTGTTTTATCTGAAAGCTTAGATTAATGAATTTTGGAGGTGCAAAAATTCTGGAAAATGACCAGAATGGAAATAACTTGAAAGCTTAACAATTCTGGAAATGGACCAGAATAGAAATGAAACTAAAAGGAAATTAGCAGAAATTCTGGAAAAGGACCAGAATGGAAATAAAAGAAACTGAAATTCTAGATGGACCAGAATGAAATGATTGAATGCTTGAAATAAAATGAACTTAACAAAAATGAATGAATAAACAATGCAGATTTGGTTAGCTGAAAAAGTCAAATTCTGAATTAGTTTAGCAAGCTCCTCCCTGCAAAATCCCAAGTTATGAGGTAATCATAAAACAACCTGAATTAATGGACCTGCAACATAAGCACAATACCATTAAATCAAGTGCAAGACTCAAAGGAAATAATAGAGAAACTGCATCATCTTGACCTTCGCCTATTGCAACCCATTTCATGGCATAAGACAATGGCTAGAAGTCACTAAAATGCAGAAATGATAAGACACTAAAAACGTTAGTTTTATGATTAGAAACCCTCCTTTTGATTTTGCTCACAAAAGTTTGCTACCCTCTCAAAATCTGAAAAATGCTCTTTCTTATTGCTTTTCGGAATGTTACATCATTTCCAGCCCCCCTAAACAGGTAGGATAGCAAGGTATAAATAATGCTTAGAAGTCCTTTCGCTTCAACTTCTTTCACAATTAAAATAATAAATGGATATAAGAAAATAATCCATCATCATTTTATGTGATTTAATACAATAAAATAACACTTCTAAACATTATTTTAAACAATAATAAAACCAAAAACATAATCTTACGTAACTCCTTATGTCTCCCCTTTCTCTTATCACATAGGCATTCTACCCAAGAACACCCCTTTGCACCCATAAAAATGAATAATAAAAAACATTTAACTATACCTTATAACCCCTACGATTTTAGGCCTCCTTTAAAACATTGAATATAATCAAACAACATTCACATTAAAATAAGGTAGGCCAATCTCATTCAACGAGATTTTTGTTGTGCTCTTCGAAACCAAGGCCCGATGGTATCTCTTCGAAGCCATACCAAACGTGCCCAAGGATTGGGATGACGTCCCCCATCCTGGGCACTTTGGTTTCCATATAACCCAGTGAGGCCATCACGCCATCGACGCAGCCATGGCGCTGTCAACACCACGTCGTGGTGCTACGATCGATGCAGCCATGGCGCTATCAAAACAACATCGCCATGGTGTTGCATTCGATCGTAGCCATGGCACTATCAACACCACATCGGGCTACCATCCACCACCAACACCATGGGCTACCATCAGGCATTGTCAACCCTTCGCCATGGCTATCGAGCTCCTTGCTCTCGCACTCACGCTACGCAATACCAACGAAAAACTTTCCATGCTCTCGAGGTAGACCTTTATCTCCATCGATTAGGGTTACGGGTTGCCCTAATAATGTTTCTTTGTTGGCTTGTTTGATGGCATGCCTCTGGTTTCAACCATTTCACTATCAAATCTGGTGCCTTATGTGTTGTCCTCCTAAAACCCTAACGCTATCTTTGGACCGCTTCCTCTTTTGCCAACATTACGTAGCCTCGAACATTTTGGAATAGCCACCCTTGCCTTCGATCATTTTGAATAGCCGCCATCACCTTCTCCTGCAATCAAACGTAACATGGTCAAACATATTATTATCACATCCTTTGTAAAGTATATTATAATAATATTATTATATACAATATAATAATATTATTATAATAATAATATTTTAGAACTTATAATATAATCATAATAATATTATTATAATAACATTTTAGAACATCATAATAATATTACTATTATATACATAATATAATTAATGTAATTATATTAGGTAGATAATAGCATATTATTTTCTATCACAATTTCTTTGTACCTTTTGTATCCTCTTCTTGTTTTAGGTAATGTTTTGGTCAGGCCTTGCTTTATTAAACACATTCCATCACCTTAGATAGTATGAAGAACATTAAACTCTATTTATCAAAATGGATTTTAATTAATCTAAGCATTAATGCCTAGATTAATTAATCATTAAATATCAAATAACTAAAGCAATTAAAATCATTAACATAAACGGTCAAACATCACTATTCTTACAAGCCAAAGAAAACCAAAAACCTTTAATACCAAAACATGACAAGTGGGTCCCCAAGAAGCTTGGGGTGGTTGTGGAAACTCCACAACAAAATGGTGACTCTACTGGGAAATGCTCCTGAGCATTTCGATGAGAACCCAAAAAGAAAATCTGAAAACACACTCCAAACCAGGAAGCAACAAGCGTCAACAAATGCATAAATAATGTCAATAGACTCATAAGAACAACAAAATATTAGAATCATGCAATATTAACTCTGTGTGTGAAGTACTCCACACCTTATTGTTTGTAACTTTTTTGCATTGCATCACCAATTTTACTTGACTAGAATTATCGCAATGAATATGGAGAGCTTTGAGGGTAAAAATTTTATAGCATGGGCAGCACATTCTATGGTGGCTTGGGCAAACACCTCAAAAATGTCTAACCATATTAGGATCAAATGTGTGTGCGATGAATTCATTGACCAGATCTAGAGCTTGGTTATGAGTCGTCATCATCAAGGGTCAGTGTGTGCAAGTGGACCTTAGAGCTTTGGGGAATCGGATTCTCAACCAAGGTGTGATGAGAATATAACCCTATCCTTTACTGCTCTCATATTTGACCAAAATAATTAAACCGGTTATGGATGAGGTCATCAGACTAATCTATCCTCATGGCGGACATAAATCTCAACCTTGTGGGAGTCATGTCACCAGGCATGAGTGTACTCCACTGCCAGTCAAGCGTCTATAGCCCCGGTGGAGGTTAACCCCATAGTCCAGTCTTCTTTGCTTGGATTTGCTCTATATTTTTTTCCTTAAAGAATTTTGGGGATGACTACCCATCCTTCTGAGGGACAAGTAGTACGATCCTTACAATTCAGTTTAGAGTTTTGGGGAATCGGATTCTCAACCAAGGTATG
This sequence comes from Wollemia nobilis, assembly GCA_028583015.1. NCBI lineage: Eukaryota > Viridiplantae > Streptophyta > Pinopsida > Araucariales > Araucariaceae > Wollemia > Wollemia nobilis. The sequence continues at coordinate 23,666,737 of JAQPPZ010000521.1, forward strand.
ATGAGAATTTGACCCTATCCTTACTACTCTGATTTGTAAATCATGCTAGTGGTGATAACCACTATTTTATGAGCATAAATATTGTAGTGGTAAAAACCACTATTCATGGACTATGTGCAGGGTGGGATAGACCAGAATTATCTTTTCGCCTCACATCCCCATCCAAGTATGGTTTCATATTATTTTACCCAAGATGTTGGACATGGACAGAAATGTGATAGACCCACGACAACTTCGGCAATAGTTTCCAAACCTAATATCTTCTTAGTGTTCTTTGTGCCTTTGATCCCAAGATAATTGGACTTCACTTTCAGTGTTTGGGTTTAGCATATGGAGGTGGATTGGTCATGATGTTTATGTGATAAGAATGTGCCCTTGAGACATGGGTGGATGATATGCAAAAATCAAAGACTTCATGCTTCATGAGCTGCAAATAATATTCACATTTTCAAGCCCTTTTGCCATATGATTCCAATGTTTCACATCCTTTTAGTCTTGGTTGACATTCGTATACACATAGGCTGACCTCTTACTCTTACAATCAAATCCAAAACTGGACAACCTTGACACACTAAAAACTCCTGAAATCAAAGAAAACAAAATAAACAGGAAATAAAACTGACAAGACAAACAATCAAGCAAGCTGATTAGTGTACATATAATACAATGACTCTACCCTTAGGCCTGAAAATAATGCTTTAAATGAAGGCCATTGATGGGTAAGGCCAAATCCTTTCCATCCAAGGTTTTTAATCTGAAACTATTTTCACCTAGGACTTCGGATATTAGATAAGGTCCCAACCACAAGCAATCAAATTTTTCATGTTCTCCTCTTTTCTCATGCCTTTTATCCCACAACAAAACTAAATATGAAGCTTTGAAGGCCTTAATTTTGGACCGTTTATCAAACCACATTTTGATTATGTCTTGATGTTTGCTGAAATGAAGCATGGCTTCCTCCCTCTTCTCATCAAGATGCATTAATTGTGTTAATCTGGTTTCAAGTTTATTATCAGTCCCAATATAGTCTTTTATAAAATGTAAAGTTTGCAATTTTAGATTAGTGGGAAAAATAGGATCTTGCCCATAGACTAAGTGATAAGGAGATGTCCCAATTGACTCCTTGCTTCTGGTCCTATCTGCCCAAAGGGCAAATTTTAACTTACTATGCCAATCTCTAGGGTTCTTTTCAAGTAATTTTTTGATTATGCATAATAAATTTTTATTTGATGATTCTGCCAAACCATTGCCTTGGGGGTAATAATTGGAAGAGAATTTTAGACTCACCTTATTGTCGTACGCCCAATTTGCAAATTCTAAAGAGGAAAAGGCAGAACCATTGTCACTTACTATGGAGTTAGGCATTCCAAAATGAGTGACTATGTTTTCCTCTAGAAATCTAATCACAACCTCGGAGGTGGCATTCTTAGTAGGTATAGCCTCTGTCCACCTTGTGCAGTAATCAGTAGCGGTGAGGATGAACTTATGGGAATCGGATGAGTTAGGATTTATCACCCCAACAAAGTCTAATCCCCATTGTGCAAATGGTCTCATCTCTACCACTGACTGCAATGACATTGTTGCATTCCGCTCTTTGTTGGCTGCCACTTGGCATATGTGACATGTTCTTACATGTGTATGTGCATCTTTAAACAAGTGGGGCCAGTAATACCCAACTCTAAGAATCTGGTGTGTTGTCGCATTTGCTGACCCATGTCCAGTTCCATACTTACCATGGAAGTCTTTGAGTACTTGGGTTGCTTCCTCTTGAGTAATGCAATGAAGAAAAATTCCTTCATGATTCTTCCTATACAACACACCAGATTTAATCAAAAATCTAGCTGATTTTAAATGTAGTGCCCTACATTGAGTGGAATTCAAATGAGAAGGGCACTTACCATGCAACAAAAAATATACAATATCTACGTACCATTCCTCTGTAGTGATATCATTAACCTCATAGTTTTGGCACGTTATTGAAGGGTCAATTTCTGTGATGGCCTTGACCAAACCTTGTCCATGCACTATCTTCATGGGCTTTATCTCTAAGTCAAATTCTTGAAGGGTAGAAAGCCATTTCCCCCTTCTTTCACCTAGCTCACTCTGTAAGAACATGGACTTTACTGCAGGGTCAGGAACTATAGCAAAAACTTTACTATGCACAATGTAATGCCTGAATTTTTTTATAGTTTTAAACAAGGCATACATTTGCTTGTCTAAGATAGAATACCTCAGCTTCACGTCCTTCAAAGGAGAACTCAGAAAGGCTATAGGATTTTCAATGTTGTCTTCACTTTTATGAGTTAACACACTTGCAAAAGAATGATCTGAAGCAAATGTGTAAACATAAAATGGTTTAGCATAGTCTAGACTAATGAGAATAGGGGCTTTGGAAATAGCATCCTTGATGCTTGTGAAGGCATCCCTTTTCTCACTGGTCCACTTTATCAGAACATCCTTTTTTAGCATATCATTTAGGGGCTTGGCAATCTCGGCAAAACCTGAAATGAATTTTCTCACAAAGTTAATCTTACCGAAAAAGGACCTAAGCTCCTTTTTGCTATTGGGATGAGGAATATCCTAGATAGTGGCTATCCACTCTGGGTCTATAGCAATCCCATATTTCAAAATGACATGCCCTAACAACTTACCCTCTGTTACCCCAAAGATGCACTTTTTTGGATTTAGGGAAATTCCATGTTCCCTGCACCTTTGGAGTACTTTCCTCAAGTCTTTAACATGATCTTCCCTCTTCTTGGAGAAGACAGGGATATCATCCACATAGACAATAATGCACTTACCAATGAGCCCCTTGAATGCAAAATCCATGGCTCTTTGGAAAGTGGCTCCAACGTTCAACAAACCAAATGACATCCTCCGGTAGGCAAATGTTCCCCACTTCGTGGTGAAGGTCGTCTTCATCCTATCATTTGGATGTATGAGAATTTGATTATATCCTGAGTATCCATCCAAAAATGACATCATTTCAGACCCATTTACCTTTTGGAGTATCTCGTCAATGGTGGGTAATGGGTAATTGTCTTTTTGGCAAGCTTTGTTCAAATTTCTAAAGTCTATGCACAACCGAATTTCTCCACTCTTTTTCCTAACAGGGACAAGATTAGCCACCCATGTGGAATGCCTAACAGGGAAGATGATTTTGGCTTCCAGTAGCCTCTTCACTTCCTTCTCTATCAAGGGCTCTAGGATTGGGTTAACCATTCTTTACCTCTATCTAAAAGGCTTGGAATCAGGCTTCAGAGGAATAGTATGCATGATTACATTATGGTCATATGTTTTCAGCTCTTCATAGCTCCAAGCTATGCAATCAATGTACTCTCCTAAAACCTGAGCTATTGACTCCTTCTCTCATTGTGTGCATGCCTTTGCAATGAACACTTCACGTGGATCTACTGCACTCCCCAAATTGACTAAATTGCATGATTCCTTGGGGGATGGTATTTTTCTTTCCTTTTTCTTTTGATATCCAATATCAAACAACTTTTCAAGAGAGGCCCTATCACTTGGCATCTCATTCCATACTCTGGTTGTTCCTACTTCTACTTGCCTCCTCTCTTCTTCGTCTATAACCTGATTTTCAAATATACCAAAATTAGTAACAAAACTAAAAATGTGTCTATCACTATCAAAGACCTATAAATTCGTGACATTGTCTGGTATGGAGGGGCAAGGCACTAACTCTATGGAAATTTTTTTACATTTTTTATGGTCAGCAGGTGAAAGCATGCTGGCCGCTACGGCTAACGAATCAGCCATTTTATTATTTTTTCTTGAGATGAGGGAAATATTGAAAGCATCAAACTCATTAATTAATTCCCTCACTCTGGTTTTATAGAGGTTCAACCTCTTGTCTCTACAGGTATACTGCTCCTTGACCTATTTGACTACTAACTCTGAGTCTCCCGATGCCTTAAGGCACTTTACCTTTTCTCTTAGGGCTAACTGAAGTCCAAAAATTAGGGCTTCATACTCCGCCACATTATTGGTGGCTGAGAACTATAGTCTGTAGGCAGCAATCAAAGGCTTACTACCAGGACATGTGAGCTCTACCCCAGCTCCCGCACCTTGTTTTTATTTGGACCCATCAAACTTTAGGGTCCACACCCTCTTGTTTTCTTTCGACGTACCATGGTAAATATTATCATTTTGGGACCCTTCGGCTATGTCTTCTATGTCAAAATTGTAAACCCCTAATTCTATTTTAGTAAACTGAATCTCATTGGGTTTATTATACTCTGTAATAATTTCCCTAAGTCTAGGCTCTCTATCTACCCAGATTTGGTTTGCAACTCCTCTCCATGGCAACCACATATGGGAGGAATCAGTCACCACATAACCATTGAGATTTTTGCTCCAATCTCTACCCAAAACCATGCCATACTTGGCAGCAATATTTAGCACAAGGATATCCATGTAATGTTGGACCCTAGGCTATGAGTTGATCTGAACTAGGAAATATTTTACAACACCTACTACATCCACCATAGATCTGTCCAATTGGACCACCTTATTATTCGAATGAACAGGCTTAAGTCCTAGCTTTTGGCTTATCTCAAGAGGCATGATGTTGGTCGAGGCACCAGAATCAATCAAATAGTTGTGTAAATTCTTTCCTATGATCCTAATGATTATGAGAAAAGGGGGTACCTCTGGTTTCTCTTTCCTCATAGCAAGTTGGGGTTCTATAGATTTAACCTCATGAATTTGACTTAGGGAATTCAATCTCTTCCCCTCGATTTTATCCTGCCCCAACAATTGAGAGACCTCATACATTGAGATATTGGCCTTGGTCCTTTTCATGTCTTCTTCCAAGTTATAAGTGGATGTTCCAGGATTTGACACTTTTGGCATTGTCCTAGGTGCTTCCAAAAATGGAGGTGGTGGATTCACATCACCTTTTGTATCAGGAGGAACTAAAGGGTTGTTTGGGGGAGTAGAGGATGTTTTGGGATCCTTAGAACTCCTAGTAAAATACTTGTGATTGGCTTTCCCAAAATGTCTAGCGGCCTGAGCTTCCAAGGCTTCATCCTCTTCCTCTCCTAACACATTCATATCTTCCTCCATCTCATCATTTTCTAAATAATGAATAACTTCAGACACCAAAGCATCTGAATTTCTATGGCAACAATGATGCATTTCCTCATCACATGACTCTGACTCATCACAATCCCCTAACGCATCAGCCTGATTGGCTATCGGATTGGGTACGCACCCATTGTTAGGCTACGTATTGTACGATCCTATTCTCCTATGGTCATGGTTTCGATTGGGCATGGGATTTTGGGCAACTTGTTTTTGTAACCGAATGATGTCATTGCCCTATTTGATGGTCATTCTCTTGAGCTCTTCCAGCTCAAAATTGGAACCTTGTGGTTGGGACATGACAACCCCAGATCCACTAACATTTTTGACATTAGCAACCTCTAGATTAGGCACTAAGGTTTGAATCTAGGTGTTTTGGGTCCACCATGGACCCTTGGCCTACAGAGGTGCAACCATGGGATACACATTTGAGGCCTGAGTACTACTCACCTCAAATCCTGGCAAGGTTATCTGATTAGCAACCATCATTTGTGGAGTGGGTGGAATGGCAGCATTAGGGTATGTCAAAAAATATGGAAGTATGGGAGTGAATGGGTATGACTGATGATATGGCAAAGCATTCATCATGGGCATCTGAGGTGTCATAACTTGATTCATCATGGCAAATTTATTGTAAGGGCCATATTGCCCTAACACGAGAAATTGAGGCATAGTGCCACCTTGCGGTGTCATTTGTTGCTCAATAGTCATGGCTTCAGCATAGGCTAAGGCCAGCATTGTAACTTGAGGATTTCTCCTAGTAAACATGGTTGTCATCGGGTCTAAGGCTACGAGGTATAATTGCAATGCCATAGTAGCATCTATTGCAAAATGATGAGTCACGTTTGTGTAAAGCTTTTGGAATATAGCATTAAATGTTTTGATAGGTTCATTAGGATACCTCTTGCATGACACGAATTGGTTATACATGATGGTAGGATCTAGAAATGACCTAAATTGATTAACAAAGGTAGCTTCCAACTGGGCCCAAGATGTAATGGACCCTACAGGAAGATTCCTATACCATTCATGAGCCATTTGGTCAAAGCTATTAGGGAAGAGTCGACAAGCGACGTCTTCATGACTGACTCCCTACCTAATCATATGGTCCTTGTAAATTTGAACATGCTCTTCAGCTGAAATGGGACCATCATGGAAAAACTTAGGGATAGACCTCTCAAGGTGCCTAGGTATGTCATGGACATCCCCAGGTATACTTAACGGAGAACTTTGGGTACCAAACCAGGGAACTGGTTGTTGTTGCTGCTATTGTTGGGCCATATTAACCAAAGATAATGACCCTACTAAAGTAGTTGACACACTCGGGATGACGGAGATGGGTACACTTGATGTAGCTCTTGTGGTGGAACTAATGGGTGCACACCCACTAAAGGTATTCAGATTCAGAGGTCTGAGAGCTAGCCTTTCCAAATCTTGGCAAAGCATCTCTAAACCTAATGTATTAGAAGGCTCAGATGGGATTTCGATCCCCTAGATTTTGTATCTCGGTTTCCTAGGTTTGGGAGAAAGACTTTGAAAAATGGTTTCCTCAATGGTTTTAGACCTAGTAGCAATGCGTCTAGGTGGGTCCAACCTGAGAAACTTAAATCTATTCTACTAAGGTTTCTCACAAACTAGTCAAGAGTAACATGTTGCACCTACAAACACAATATTGTTGAACCAAAACTGACCACGTTAGCATTAGCAAAAAAAAACTAAATCACAAAGCATAAAAGAAGGCCCTCCTTCTAGCACCAAATATGTTGAGTGTATATTTTTCCCAATTGCAAAATACCACCACATGCAGAGTATTGAATAGAAAACTCTCTCTTGAAAAGAAACCAAATGACAAACATTCAACTTCTCCAAGGTTATGGTAAAATATCTAAAATATTACAATAATGCCAGAAATAATTCAATGATGCATGTGACCATAAACAAGGGGCCTTTGCTTGGTTCTAAACAATGCTTAGTGATTGAAAGATCTAACTAAAAGCAAATGTAAAATAAAAGCAGTTCTTTTTAGGGTTTTTTAAATTGATGCTACCCTGAATCCCTATTAGTAAAGTATTTTATCTTCACTTAAAAGGTTTCAAATGATAAAATGTGGAATTTTCCACCTCATTTTAATGTTCGTGCCTTTAATATGAAGTAAGTTTTAGATAGTTGGGTTCATTTTATCTTCCTTATGTTGATGCCACTACCCTAATAGTAGTTAGTAGAAGTTAGCATGTTAGCAATGTTAGCAAAATTAGCTTTCATTTCTTATCTTAATTTAATGTGAAATAGTAGGTTAGTATCCCTCCTAAACCATGTGTTTTATCTGAAAGCTTAGATTAATGAATTTTGGAGGTGCAAAAATTCTAGAAAATGACCAGAATGGAAATAACTTGAAAGCTTAACAATTCTAGAAATGGACCAGAATAGAAATGAAACTAAAAGGAAATTAGCAAAAATTCTAGAAAAGGACCAGAATGGAAATAAAAGAAACTAAAATTCTGGATGGACCAGAATGAAATGATTGAATGCTTGAAATAAAATGAACTTAACAAAAATGAATGAATAAACAATGCAGATTTGGTTAGCTGAAAAAGTCAAATTCTGAATTAGTTTAGCAAGCTCCTCCCTACAAAATCCCAAGTTATGAGGTAATCATAAAACAACCTGAATTAATGGACCTGCAACATAAGCACAATACCATTAAATCAAGTGCAAGACTCAAAGGAAATAATAGAGAAACTGCATCATCTTGACCTTCGCCTATTGCAACCCATTTCATGGCATAAGACAATGGCTAGAAGTCACTAAAATGCAGAAATGATAAGACACTAAAAACGTTAGTTTTATGATTAGAAACCCTCCTTTTGATTTTGCTCACAAAAGTTTGCTACCCTCTCAAAATCTGAAAAATGCTCTTTCTTATTGCTTTTCGGAATGTTACATCATTTCCAGCCCCCCTAAACAGGTAGGATAGCAAGGTATAAATAATTCTTAGAAGTCCTTTCGCTTCAACTTCTTTCACAATTAAAATAATAAATGGATATAAGAAAATAATCCATCATCATTTTATATGATTTAATACAATAAAATAACACTTCTAAACATTATTTTAAACAATAATAAAACCAAAAACATAATCTTACGTAACTCCTTATGTCTCCCCTTTCTCTTATCACATAGGCATTCTACCCAAGAACACCCCTTTGCACCCATCAAAATGAATAATAAAAAACATTTAACTATACCTTATAACCCCTACGATTTTAGGCCTCCTTTAAAACATTGAATATAATCAAACAACATTCACATTAAAATAAGGTAGGCCAATCTCATTCAACGAGATTTTCATTGTGCTCTTCGAAACCAAGGCCCGATGGTATCTCTTCGAAGCCATACCAAATGTGCCCAAGGATTGGGATGACGTCCCCCATCCTAGGCACTTTGGTTTCCATATAACCTAGTGAGGCCATCATGCCATCGATGCAACCATGGCACTATCAACACCATGTCATGGTGCTACGATCGACGCAGCCATGGCACTATCAAAACAACATCACCATGGTGTTACATTCCACACCATGATTGTCAACCCTTCGCCATGGTTGTCGAGCTCCTTGCTCTCGCACTCATGCTATGCAATACCAACAAAAAACTTTCCATGCTCTCGAGGTAGACCTTTATCTCCATCGATTAGGGTTATGGGTTGCCCTAATAATGTTTCTTTGTTGGCTTGTTTGATGGCATGCCTCTGGTTTCAACCGTTTCACTATCAAATCTGGTGCCTTATGTGTTGTCCTCCTAAAACCCTAACGCTATCTTTGGACCGCTTCCTCTTTTGCCAATGTTACGTAGCCTCGAACATTTTGGAATAGCCACCCTTGCCTTCGATCATTTTGAATAGCCGCCATCGCCTTCTCCTACAATCAAACGTAACATGGTCAAACATATTATTATCACATCCTTTGTAAAGTATATTATAATAATATTATTATATACAATATAATAATATTATTATAATAATAACATTTTAGAATAAAATAATCATAATAATATTATTATAATAATAATATTTTAGAACATTATGATATAATCATAATAATATTATTATAATAACATTTTAGAACATCATAATAATATTACTATTATATACATAATATAATTAATGTAATTATATTAGGTAGATAATAGCATATTATTTTCTATCACAATTTCTTTGTACCTTTTGTATCCTCTTCTTGTTTTAGGTAATGTTTTGGTCGAGCCTTGCTTTATTAAACACATTCCATCACCTTAGATAGTATGAAGAACATTAAACTCTATTTATCAAAATGGATTTTAATTAATCTAAGCATTAATGCCTAGATTAATTAATCATTAAATATCAAATAACTAAAGCAATTAAAATCATTAACATAAACGGTCAAACATCACTATTCTTACAAGCCAAAGAAAACCAAAAACCTTTAATACCAAAACATGACAAGTGGGTCCCCAAGAAGCTTGGGGTGGTTGTGGAAACTCCACAACAATGGGATACATGTGGGATAATGGATCAAGACTCTCACAACATTGCTCAAGGTATTTTAGAATTTTTTATGTGAGAAAGTACAAGACCAAGCAGTACGAGAGGAGTGAAGAATGGATTCCAAAGCTAACATGGGGCCCACAAGGGAAATCAACCAATGGAAACCACATACGAGGAGAACTCCACACTCACCACCATTGAGAGATGCTCCCATGAGAGGATGGAGCATATGGTTATGCCATGATTTTATCGTTTGAAGGGTTGGGCCATGGTTCACCTGCATCTACTAGGGCATTTCACCCAAAATCTTGCTTCTCGATTTGGAAAACTTTATGTGGGCGTTGTAATTTATATGCCACCATGAGGGCTATTGTGAGATACAATTGGGATAATGGATCAAACCTCTTGTAATGTTGCTCAAGGTATTTTAAAAAAGTATATGTGAGAAAGTACGAGATCGGGCAGTACTAGAGTAGAGAATGGACCCTGGAGCTAACATGGGGCCCACAAGGGAAATAAACCAATGGAAACCACATATGGGGAGAACTCCACACTCATATCAATTAAGTTATGCTCCCACGAGAGAGGATGAAGCATATGGATGGGCCATGATTTGCTTATTTGAGGGGCTAGGTCATGGTTTATCTGCATCCACTAGGGCATTTCACGCAAAATCCTACTTCTCGAGTTGCAAAGCTCTATGTGGGTGTTGTGCTTTATAAACCACAACGAGGGCCATCATAGGATACATGTGGGATAATGGCTTAAGACTCACACCGTTGCTCAATATATTTGAGAATTTTTTATGTGAGAAAGTATGAGATCGTGCAATACAAGAGGAGTGGAGAATGGACCCGAGATCTAACATGGGGCCTACAAGGGAAATCAACCAATGAAAACCACACATTGTGAGAACTCCACACTCACCATCATTGAGCAATTCTCCAAAGAGAGAGGATGGAGCATATGGCTAGGCTATGATTCACTCTTTTGAGGTTTTGGAACCCTTTGATGTTCCTTAGGTATTCTCAGCTATTATAGAAGATTTATGTATGCAATTGATATCCTCCTTTCAATAGTGGTAGATTAAAAACTCTTTAGAGGTTGTATTATCCATATTTTGTAGGGAATTTTAAAGGAATTAATTATTAGGGATTTTGAAAATAGGAAAAGAGAGGCTTCTATGGTTGCTTTTTGTATCCTTAATGCTACTGTGGAGAACTCTTAGACCTTATCCTTTACCGAGGTAACTAAAAGTAGACTTGAGGAAGTCATTATTGTTCGCTATAATTTGAAGCCTTTAATCTATGTGAATCTATTAAGGTTTTTATGTTTGGAAGTTAATTCGGAACCCCTTCCATATGGGTGGATCAAGTTGAATGTGGAATGTGGATGGGTGTTGTGCTTTATATACCACCCTGAGGGCTATTATGGGATACATATGGGATAATGGCTCAAGACTCTCGCAACATTGCTCAAGGTATTTTTAATTTTTTTTATGTGAGAAAGTACGAGACTAGGTAGTATGAGAGGAGCGAAGAAAGGATCCCAGAGCTAACATGGGTCCCACAAGGAAAATAAACCAATGAAAACCGCAAATGGGAAGAACTCCACACTCACCACCATTGAGCGATGCTACCATGAGATAGGATGGATCATATGGTTGGGCCATGATTTACTCATTTGAGGGGATGGATCATGGTTCACTTGTATCTACTAGGGCATTTCACCCAAAAGCTTACTTATAAATTTGCAAAGCTCTATGTGGGTGTTGTGCTTTATATATCACCATGAGGGCCATTGTGGGATACATGTGGGATAATGGCTCAAGATTCTCTCAATATTGTTTAGGGTATTTTAGATTTTTTTTATGTGAGAAAGTATGATATCGGGTAGTATGAGAGGAGCAGAGAATGGATCCCAGATCTAACATGGATCCTATAAGGGAAATCAACCAATAGAAACCACACATGGGGAGAAATCCACACTCACCACCATTGAGTGATGCTCACATGAGAGAGGTTGGAGCATAAGGTTGGGCTATAATTCAATTGTTTGAGGTGTTGGCTCATGGTTTGCTTTCATCCACTAGGATATTTCACCCAAAAGCCTACTTTTTAGTTTGCAAATATCTATGTGGATGTTGTGCTTTATATACCACCATGAGGGCCATCATGGGATACATGTGGGATAATGGCTCAAGACTACTGTAGACACCTAAAACATGCATCATGTCGAGGGTGACTACTCATATGGACATGCTACAAGACCATATGGAGGATCTTGGATAGACTCCAAGATAGAGCAGTGGTTCTAACCACTCAATTTAGGCATTTTGGCCTAATCAGTCTGAACCGCAGCCCAGACCTGTGGTCTCCAGTCTAAACCATGGTTGACACCTGCGGTCTGTAGTCTGGACCGCAACTGTGACCTACGGTCTTAACTGAAGTTCAGTTAGGCCTTCCATCCGAGCCAAATTGGTTGGAATGGCCAAAATATCTAGAAGAAGGCAGTTGAAGGATGGAATATTCCAGAGGCTTCCATCCCAACTGTCCTAACCACCCTTCTTGGTCTTGGCTTCTCCATGAAGCCACCCCTAGCCCTAGGGGCATGCTATAAATACCCCCTCCAAATGGGGAGAAAAAGAGAAGCAAGCATTGGAGATTTGAGCAGCGAAGCCCTGGCGAATTGTACACTCAAACTGAGTATACTAAGAGATAGAGCTATTGCACTTAATCCTCGACCCTTTTGCCAACATTCATGATGAATTGCATTATGGATGCCCTAGGTGCCTAGGAGGATCAAGAAACACAAATCCGGGCAAACGAAGGCCCTTCACATCGAATTGACCACCAAATCAGTCTGAGGACAACAAAGGTGACCCTTGAACATCAATTTGGACAAGGAGATCAAGCCCACTACCCCTGATTTTGAGGGTAAACCTATCAGAGGTCAAACCACGATTGTCAACCATGGTTCACAGTGCAGACCGCTCACCAGAGCTATGGTTTGCAATAGGTGATAGATCACCTTACTCTTTTCATTTTTGTCCAGTTAAATAGGGTAGATTAATCATTTCTTAGGTTTAATTGTAGTTTAGAAGAATTCTGACCGTAGGAATTAGCTTAGAATAGATAGTTTATGCTTTGCATTAATTAGGACATTTGTGGATCTTTTATGCACCTCTATGCTTCTATTTTGTTATCTGATCCATGCATTATTTGTCTAACGATCTCCTTTATGCTATATTACAAATCTTGATTCAATTAGCATAGTTTAAAGGTTTTCTTTATGTTTTCTTGATTATTAGTTTAAATGGCATTATCATGTATGTTTCCTTAAAGGGCCTCATTATGAGAGGCTATCTATATTTTTGATCATGTGTTGTTGTTTCTTGATCATAGGAAGATAGGTACAAGAGGAGTCTATATCATAATCCTTCCACATCGTGAAGAAGGGGGTCAACTCCACCCCAAGGCAGTTTGCGACTAGTCAAAGGGCAATATTAATGTGCCTACCCTATTGAGGGCATTGGCAATTGTATAAACTGTATCATCATTCAAGTGACCCTAAGAGGGGCATATTTGTAATAGAGATTCATTCATAATCAATATAAGAAATATCATTTTGTTGAATTTATGCAATGTGTCAAGCTTTTACGCTTTTATGATGACTATAGACTAATACAGTAGATAGGAGCATGCTTTTTGGTTATGTCAGAAGGTGATCACGGTGGAACTCCGCATTTGTAGCCCTTGAGTGCTGACATTCTTGAAGTTTTCTTATCTCAGGTGCTAACTCAGCTAACAACTATGGTTATTTGTTGGCCCATAGCTTTCACCCATGGTTCACACTGCAGCCCATAGACTAGAGCTACGGTTTATAGTAGAAGCAATAGATACAGAGAAACCACTTGGCATCAGATCAGGAGCTGAGGTAGGCTCTATTTTTATTCTCTATTCTATATTTTCTTCTCTATGTTTTTACAGTAAGCGTTAAATCGATTGCAAATTAGGTACACTAAAGAAAAAGGGTGAATGAATAGTCCTAGTTTGCTTTCGCATTCCTTCCATTAGAAAGGCGTTGCTAGGAACAACGGACCTCTGATTGTAGTCCGCCCTAGAATACAGTGACCTTGATAAAAATTGAGTGGTCATTTGCATGCTTGAGGCCCAATTAGAGGCCAGGTCATCGTAACGATCATTGTCTACTCATATAGTAGCATGCATAGCTTTCTAAATTTGAAATGTTCCTTTTCTTTTTATGCATATCATGTAGGAATGATCATATGAATGCTCTTTTATGCATTTGTCTTTATGCAAAGTAAAATGAACCACACACACCATGTTTCATTTAAACATCAGTGGCGTTGGGCTCTCACATCCAACCCATTTTATTGAGACCAATAGTGGATGTCATTACCATTTGGTTGGCTCATTTGAAATTGTATTATCGGGACCCGCTCATTGCCAAGGCCGACCCAAGAACTGTCCTATCCATGCAAAATAGCATGCACTCATCTTCGAAAGAGTGTATCACTGCGCACGGTGTGTTGGGTGAGGGTTGGTAGTACCTATGCTACCTCATTGAGTATGGACTTCATTCCCATATTCGGCTTGTGCGAGTATATAGGTGAAAGCCAATTAAACTGAGAATAAAATCCAATGATTTTGCAAAACATGCGAGAGTTTCTCATACTGATACAACACATTTTGAAACAACATCAAACAGTTTAAGGCTCATTTTAAAATTTAAAAATAAGATAAGCATCATTGTATACCTTGTTTGATAATAAAAGATACATCTAGACGTTAGGTACACTATGGTGGATACACGGGGTGGTCGGCAAAGGCGCAAGCCTGAAGCCAATGACCAAGCCCCAACCGATTCACAAATACACGTGTCTAGTCCTCAACCACATGAGCAAACCGAATGATGTTCGATGAGCATTAGAGGAGACAACTCGACATGAGGGGATCCCATTGAGCATACCCCTGATAGACTAGCATCAGTGCATTCTATTAGACGTAGATTAGAGCATGGAGCTTCTCAGCCTGAGGGTGCTCCACTCGAAAGCCATTATCGAGACCGTAGTGCATGCGCATCCATGAGATCGGCCGAAGAGTATGTCATGCAGGGGACCATATTGGTACCCATTCACACTAAGTCTATAGGGTGTACTATACCCCCACCTTATGAGTATAGAAGGAATAGAGATCCACCCATTCAGGGGCAAGTAGATGGGCTCCTTGCTGAGTGCAAGTCTACCCATACTCCCATGCATACTATAGCATGCAAGATCACCATCGATATATCGAAGGTGGGAGCTAATGGAACACCACCCCATGAGAGGTGGAGGTCTAGATAGCTAGATGGTCTAGGTAGTGTGTTAGAGCAGCTAGGATGCAAGCCTTCGGCTCCACCCACTCGTGCTCCGAGTGAGCATAGCGGGAGCACCATTAGAACTACTAAAGAGCATGGAGAGGCTTCTAAGCACCCTCATGTCTCACGTCCACCATCCATGCATGGTGGCATGTAGCACAGGACACAACATGATGTCGATGTCATCTTCACAGATAGAGGCAAAGGCACAACACATCAGTTCGATGGGTACAGAACCCACAAGGTCGCTCGTACAGAGCAAGCATACCAAAGGCCTCCTACGGCTGACCAGGTCGAAAGATCATATCGACTAGCCTCTGAACAGAAATGCCAACTCCTCCAAGATCAATTGGAGGATGCTCACCTAGAGAGGCAACGCATTGAAGATGAAGATCTTCAAGCGCAGAGGCTCACTAGACAGAGGTTGTATGAGCAGCGCTTGCGCGAGGAGTGCATCCTCATCTAGAAGGAGCATGTAGAGCAGGAAGATAGGTTGGCTAGGGCCGACCTATATTCTCAGGATGAGCATAGAGAGCAGGTGCATAGGAAGGCTCTTTCACAAGCCGACATGCACCATGAGTGCGTAAGCATTCACACTCATATCACTGCCCATCAGAGAGAGTGACCACCCTCGATCGACAATCAGAGGCAGCAACATTATGAGGAACAAGAGGGGAACAGATGCAACCAAGAATATCCTAAGAGTTCCCGAGCTGAGGAGGAGGAAGAGCAATGCCCTCCACCTTGATAGAAGAGGAGTGTACCTCCCAAACCACCTCCACATCGACTTAGGGAGGAGGACTTTCTATCTTCTGAGGCTTACAAAGCTTTGGCCGAGAAGGTCAAAGCAATTGAGAAACAAGGCATGGCTGTCCAAAAGCCGACACTGAGGAAAATTCACAATGAACCTTTAGATCCCTCGGTGCCTACGCCCCCATACCCTGAGCATTTTGAGATGCCTAGGTTAGAAAAATTCAAGGGTGATGAAGAGGTGCAAGAACATGTCATGAGCTTTCTGGATGCTTGCTTCCAGATAGAGAACAATGATGCACTATTATTGCATACGTTTGTCATGACACTCTCTAGGCCAGCCCGAGAGTGGTTCAATCAGCTAAAGAAACATAACATAACAAATTTTGAGCAATTAGTTGATGCCTTTCTTGAATGCTATTCCTTCGACATCAAGAAATAGGCCAACCTTTTTGATTTGGTTGTGCTAGCTCAACGTGACGATGAGCCAATAGAACAGTACGAGAAGAGGTGGAGGAGATTAATGGTAAAGTTGTCATTCTTGATTCCTACCATAGAATTAACCCGAATGTTTACAAAGAGTTGTGCCAAGCACATCTCGCTACTATTGCAGCTGCAGTAGTATGCTACATTCGAAGAAGCTTTGGTGCAAGCCAAGGTAATTGAGGACATCAAGTTGCAGGAGGGCAACTTGAAGCTCAAAACTAGGAAAGAGGGATATAGGAAGAGTACCTCAAAGCAACAGGGCAAGCAGGCCCATGTGAATCAAGTGGTACTAAATCTCCAAAATGAGGATAAGGGGCAAAAGAAATAGAATTATCAAGCCCATCCTCCTCCTGCGCAATACGACCAATGCAAGAATAACTACAAGGGCAAGAACAAAGAGCAACGCCCACCTCGCATATTCATGCCATTGATGGAATCATTGACATCAATTTTTTGTCAGCTCTATGAGGCCAAGGCAATAAGATTACCCGAAGTCAAGATGGTTGATCCTAATCAGCCCAAGCCCAAAGACTATCAGGAAGATCTATTTTGCATATTTCATAGAGCGAAAGGCCATGACATCGAGGTATGTTGGTCTTTCAAACATATTGTGCAAAATATGATAGAAAGGGGAGAGCTTGTGGTACCAAGAAATCCCTAGGCACCAGACAACCAAAACATGGGGATTTTTAAAAATTTATTACCAAACCATGAGGCGCCCCGTAACCACGCTGGCCATGTCAATCAAGTGTGAGTCGAACCACCTACCCAGGGGTTCATCGGCATGGTCAATGTTGTTACCAGACATGGGAGGTACGAATGACCGAATCAACCTCATGCTCCCATTCAAATACAGGCCATGCCCTAGCAGTGATAGGCACAAAATATTCTAGGCCCACCAACGAGACCGATGGTGACCATTAGGAGCAGGCTGGTTCAAAACCTGCAGATGACTCCTACGAAGTTGTCAATATATGAGCTTATACAATAGTCCCCTAGGCATAGGGAGACTCTTATGGACATTCTGAGGTCCATTGAGGTATAGTCCTAGGATGCACAGGCATTCACAAACTTTGTGGGGCACGTACAATAGTGCTAAGAACCAATGATCCAATTCTACGATCATGAAGTGAAAATGGTTTCTGCAAGCATGGCTGACCCGCCACTACATATCATTGCATGTGTTAACCATGTGTCATTCAAAAGGGTCTTGATTGACACTGGTTCATCGATCAATATAATCATGACTAAGGCACTGCACCATTTGAAATTGCCTAAATCACTCATCGTACCAACCACCTTTACATTGAGAGCGTTTAACGATGCACTATGCTCTATGGTTGGCATGATTGTCCTACCTATTCAGGTGGGACTAAAGACCATTCTCATAATGTGTCACATGATAGAGGGTGCCTTGCAGTATAACATCCTGCTAGGGAGGCCTTGGATTCATGAAATGCATTGTGTTCCCTCGATATTGCATCAGTGTGTCAAGTATATACATGAGGGACAAGTTCACATGGTTTCATCAGATGAAGAACCATTCAAGTTCATGAACTTAGCAGATTTTCCAGGGGGCTTTGTACTCCCATCAACGCACTTGGACATACGACCCATGTCATCGATAAGGGTTCCAAGAGGTAAATAGGTGGTGCATGTTCAACCATCGGTATCTATATCAAATAGATCTGAACATACCACTACAACTTCTCTGAGACCGAGTGCATCAACAATGCATCAGGATGACAAGAAATTAAAGGTGAAATTGGGCAGGAAAGAAGCAAAGAACATGCCCAAACCAGTCATCGCTGAGGCTGCCACTCCCATGGAGGTGGAGGAAGCCCAAGATCAAGTCGAGGAGGCACCTCAACCTACTTCTCCTACATCATCAGTAGGGTCATCCGCACCTCGGGTGACTGTTCACCTAGCCAGTATAGGTCTGGGTGAATATCTTGTGCAAAATGTGACCTTTGGTCCTATTTTAGAGACTGCACGAGACATGGGCCGACCGATAGCCCATCGATATCTAGTTGGATCCATAGTACCATTGGGTGAGCCACCCAACCAAACAAACTTCATCTATGCCGGGTTGGACCAAGTTCCAACGTGAGCACCCATGGAGATGGATGATGAGGAACAGTTCACGATGAACGTTCGGTACTTGTCCAACCCAGAGTACGCCATGCACATTTTTGAGCTCTATCATTGGCATGGATACGACCTTGGTATTTTTGAACAAGGATGAAGAACCCCTCTTGAACTACGTTATCAGTTGGCAACTGATAGGTTCGGATTGGGATTGCAGATTTCAGGGACATGATGATTTACTCGTTGCATCATTGGATCATTTATACCGAGTCTAGGGGACGACATGGATTTTAATCCATATCATCCTAACATGTCTAGTCTTTGGGGCAACAACCCAATGGTGTCAGTCATCACCATTGAGAGACCGGAGCTTGAACATGAAGAGTTCTCAGAGCAGAACCCCAGAGGCAACCTAGGTCATCAAAACCGTATCACAATCGATGATACTGGTATGCAGGGGCACAACCCTACCATTCTAGGTGATCTCAAGTCAGGAGATATTTGTAGTGAATATGGAGAGGAGTCCACCTCCAAAATAAGTGGACCGAGTTATGATGCAGATGGTGAGTCCTCAAATAATGATCAATCTGAAGAGGAAATTGAACGAGCCTTCATGGTTTTAGTATTTCTATGCCATTTGCTACCTAGAGAGCAATTAGATGAGATACAAGAGCATTTCATAGTCGATAGTGATTATGAAGATGAGATAGAGTAGGCCTACTTAAGGCCTCATCCAGCTAATCTCCCAATATTTGTGGACATGATAGAGTGGTCTGCTCATAGTAGCAATCATAGCGATGAGGTTGAGATGACCGATTCGAGGCTTGTATATCCACTACATCTATTGTCTATGGAGTCAGAGTATGTTATAGAAGAAGTGCCTCTTAACACTGATCACTCTGAAGAGGAAGTAGAGCCAATTTTTGTATTGGTGTCATATATACGATCATTTTATCTAATTTATCCGGATAGTGATGATAGTGACCACAGAATCAGATACATGGGACCACATCTGGCAGATCACCCCTTGCATATGGGGGAAGTGAAGGATTATATCTATATAGTGATGATGAGGATTCATTGGAGATGGCCTATTTAGGGCCTCATCACCTACGTAATCAGAATCCACCTTAGGGTCCGCCACCTATTACAACTGTAGGTTTGCATCGAGAGATTAATCTCCAACATCGCCTTAGGGAAAGAATAAATCTGGAAGAGGAATATCAAAGACTCTTTCCCCATCCACCTACTTATGCTGAGCTACTTGAGCTGAGAGATCCCATTTTGTAATTAGTGCACAGGGAGGATCCAGTTGTTTGGGCATCCCACAGGGAGGACCCATTCATCCCCATACCATCTGAGCTAGATCTTGGGTACGAAAGCTACATAGATGATGTAGAGTTCAGTCCATGTGGTCCTGGAGATCAATTCCATTCCATCAACATGGTCTCCATTGATTTGACCACTCCACTCTACAATCCAGTAGATCCATCCAAACCATTGCATCTAAACATGGATGCTATCGATTGGGATCACGTTGATTCACCAGTAGAGCCTGAAGACTTCTTCCCGAATGAAGAGATGTTGCAACCATTTCATTTTGGACCAGGCTGTGCTTATGATGTCTATCATGCTGAACATGCTTCCAATGAAGAACATATAAATCCAGCTGATGACATCCATTTGATCCCTACGCCTCATCAGCTTGAGGAGGGATCCCATATGTCAGTAGAGGAAACCTTCGAAGTGGATATCGGTAACGACCCCACCAATCCAATGAAGGTTAAATTTGGAATGAGTCTCACTCCAGATGAGCGCGCTAGCATCATCCCTCTACTGAAAGAGAGACCTAACCTTTTTTCTTGGACATACAAAGATATGCCTGGTCTAGACCCAAAATTGGTTACTCATAACCTTTCGCTAGACCCATCCAAGAAGCCCATCAAGCAGAAGCTCAGAAAGATGCATCCAACAGTAGCCTTAATGGTGAAAGATGAATTGCAAAAATTGTTGGATGTAGAATTTGTCATTTCCATCGACTATCCAGAATGGGTATCCAATATGGTGCCTGTAGGAAAACTAGATGGAAGGATCCATATTTGTATGGATTTTAGAGATCTCAACAAGGCAACACCCAAAGATTCATTTTCATTGCCCAATATCGATGCTCTAGTAGACTCTACTATAGGTCATGAAATGCTCTCCTTAATGGATGATTTTTTTGGTTACAATCAAATTTAGATTAAGCCCGAAGACCAGCACAAAACCATATTTATAATGCCATGGGGAACATTTTGCTACAAAGTTATGCCATTTGGTCTCAAAAATGTTGGTGCCACATACCAATGGGCCATGACATACATTTTTCATGACTATATGCACAAAATTCTTGAAGATTATATCGATGATTTGCTAGCCAAGTCATTGCTATGAGAAGAGCATGCAGAGGTCTTAAGAAAAGTCTTCGATCACCTGATAGAGCACAATGTCAGGCTGAATCCTAAGAAGTGCGTATTTGGTGTAACTTCTAGAAAATTACTAGGGTTCATTGTCTCCAAGAGAGGCATCGAAGTAGACCCAATGAAGGTCAAGGCCATTTTGGAAATGCGTCCTCCCACCAATATTAAGGAATTAAGGAGCCTTCAAGGCAAGGTAGCCTCGATAAAGTGATTTATCACCCAACTATCGGATAAATGTCGACCCATGAATCGACTGCTACATAAGGGTGTCCCATTCAACTGGGATGAGGACTGCAAGGTAGCCTTCACTGAGATAAAGCAATACCTAGTGATGCCACCAGTGTTAGCTCCACCAAGGCTAGAAGAGCCTTTTCTGCTATATATATCGGCAACAGACTTTGCGTTAGGGACCATGTTGGCCCAAAAGAATGTACAAGGCAAAGAGCAAGCCATATATTACATTAGCCGAACCTTGGTGAGTTACGAGCTAGGATATGCATATGTGGAAAAACTATGTTTAGCAGTAGTGTTCGCTACCAAGAAATTATGGCACTACATGTTAAGTCACACGACATATGTGATATCAAAACAAAATCCTTTGTAGTATATGATGAGCAAGACATATCATAATACACGTACTGCAAAGTGGATCATGCTATTGATAGAATTTGATCTAGAATTCATAAGCCAGAAGTCCATTAAGGGACAGGTCATAGCAGATCAGTTAGTTGAGGTGCCACTATCCAACAGTAGGCCTCTAACAATCGAGCTTTCGGATGATGCAGTGTTTGTAGTATCCGAAGCTCCCAAACCCGAAGAACCAGAGAACAATGCTGATATGACTCTATTCTTTGATGGTTCGAAATGCGAGCAAGGAGCTAGTATAGGGATAGTGTTTTTCATGCCGCAAGGAGCTCCAATGCCCTTGTCATTCAAACTAGACTTCCCATGCACCAACAATAATGTTGAATATGAAGCCCTACTTTTGGGCCTCCATACAACCATCGCCATGAATATCAAGAGACTAAACATCTTTGGTGATTCCCTGCTCATAATTAACCAAGTGAAGGGACTATTTTAGTGTCGATGTCTGGTACTGAAAGCCTACAAAGATCTTGTTGCCACATATCTAGCTAAACTAGAATGGTACGACATCGAGGCAGTCCCTCATTCATCAAATAGGTTCATAGACACCATGGCATCTTTGGGATCCTTGATCCCTCAGAATCCATCTACCGACTTCACTACCATCCATGTCAAGATGCTCTCGCATCCTACAGTAGAGCGTGCAACCTTTGATAACAAAGAATCAATCAACATGATTAGTGTGGAGCCAAAAGCTGATTGGTTCTGCAAAGTTGAAGACTTTCTCAAGAAAGCACCCTAGGGGTCTTTAACCTCCTAGAGTCCTACGGGGAGTGGCACCACCATTCACCACAAGGTTGTTTCCTAGTCTACATTTGCAAAAGTAAATATGTAGGGGTACAAGTTGTCTTAGCAGTCAAGTTGAGGCTCATCAGAATTGGATGTCATAGATTCAAGACTTCCTAAGACTTGGTTTTGTCCCGGAGGGACTATCGCATGCCGCAAGATGCACATTTAAATAGAAAGTGACTAAATATGTCTTGATAGGAGATATTTTGTACCACCAAAGTTATGATGGAGTTCTCCTTCATTGTCTTGAGCCCCAAGAGTCATCTTGGGCAATTTTAGAAGCTCATGATGGTACATGCGATGGCCATTTCAGTGGCATGGCCATCATCAAGTGCATCCTTCGAATGGGTTATTATTGGCCCACTATGGAGAAGGATTGCAATGTATATGTCAAGAAATGCATCAAATGTCAGCATCATGCTAATCTTATGCACCTGCCATCACAGGCCTTACAACCCATCCAAGCGGCTTGGCCATTTGCTCAATGGGGGTTTGATCTAATTGGCAAGATCTCTCCTCCATCATCAGGTCGACATACATTCATTATTATGGCTACTGAGTATTTTACAAAGTGGGTGGAAGCCATTCCCTTAACAATGACCACTAGAGCTCGCATAGTAGAGTTCATAATGGAGCATATCATAAGTCATTTTGGGATACCATCCAAAATAGTTTTGGATAATGGAACTTCTTTTAAGAACAAAACTATGTGAGCTTTAACATCTAAGTACCACATCAAACATAGTTTTGCAACTCCATACTATCCATAGGCAAATGGGCAAGTTGAGGCCTCAAACAAGACTATGGTAGCCATATTGAAAAAGATAGTGCAAGAACACCACAAGGATTGGCATATACAACTACCCCTTGCATTATGGGCTTATAGGACTAGCATTCGGACTCCCACTAGGGTAACTCCATTTTCACTAGTATATGGCATTGAGGCCATTATGCCCTTAGAGTTGGAAATTCCAACGTTGTGCGTCGCATTGAAAGAGTTCATCGATGATGACACCGCATGACAAGCTCGACTAGATCAATTGATGCTACTGGATGAACATCGCGTGAATGCCCTAGAGCATCTTCGCGTCTATCAAGAGTGATTAAAATGAGCTTACAATATCAAAGTCCACCAGAGAGACTTTGAAGTTGGGGATCTTGTGCTGAAAGAAAACCAACAGAACTCAAATTTGTCGCCCGATATGCGAGACAAATTTATGGCTAATTGGCTAGGACCCTATATCATATCTAAAAATATTGGTTCAGGTACCTATCACCTGACATCGCTAGGGGGTGTTGAAGAGCCTGAACCTCTCAACATCATCCATATTAAGGCATTCTATGCTTAGAGAGTGTAGCAAAAAAGGCTCCAAAGGCATCTATAAGCCCTTTGGTCAAAAAGGCACCAAGGATTTCTAAAAATCACTTGGTCAACCCAAAGGCTTCAGAGTTCTTTTTCAAACTACTCGATCATCCCAAAAAGGCACCAAGGATTTCTAAAAATTGCTTGGTCAACCCAAAGGCTTCGAGGGTTGCTTAAAGCCACTCGGTCATCCCAAAAGGCACCAAGGATTTCTAAAAATTACTTGGTCAACCCAAAGGCTCCGAGAGTTCCTATAGCTTCTCGGTCATCCTAAAAGGCTCCAAGCTCTCTTGTTGAGAGTTTGGTCAACTAAAAGGTTCCAAAGGCATCTATAAGCCCTTTGGTCAATCCAAAAAGCTCCAAGGATTTCTAAAAATCGCTTGGTCAACCCCAAAAATCTCCAAAGGCATATATACTCATCGTTTGGTCAAATATGAAAGCTCAAAAATTCATAAAAATTTGAAAATATATAAAATTCCAAAAAAAATTGGTAAAGCATAAAATCCAAAAACATTTGCTTTTGTAGTTTGCATTTTCATACATGCATTCACATCATCATATTGCATTTAGGCATTTGTCATCCATTGCATTCCACAATAGAGTGTAATGTGTCTATCAAAATCTTACAAATGGTCGCACGTTTGTGTTTCAATCATGCACCCTTGCATTTATCATAATTCATTGCATTCATACACGATACCTATTGCGGAGAAATATGTATGTATATTAAGTTTTCTAGTCATTCAAACATACCTAGTGGGTTCTTCAGATATTGTAGAAAGCTTACTTTGCTTTTATAGACGAGGTCATTAGTTGGGATAGTGCTTCAACATATCAGGATCCCGTCACTAAGCAAAACAATATAAAATCCTGCTAAGACAAGAGATGATGAAAGCTATGAAAGCGGTCTTAGGTATCTAGAGAGATGGGTTTCATGACCTGCTTATCTTGCAAATAGTTCGGTCTAGAGTGGTGAACTTTGGCAAAAGGACAAGAATTTCCCCTATAAATCCCAAAGTTACAAAGTTTAAATCCCAAGTTACAAAGTGCAAATTTCAAAGTACAAAGTTCAAATCAAATGTAAAGTGACATAGTGAATCAAAAGCACTATAAAAATCCCTTGCTCAAAGAAAATGGTAACACGTGGACTAACAATGATTTTTATCACTACATATGAGCAAGTAAGAAGGGTGAGAACTTGAATCCCTAGATTGTCCACCTTTTGAAAGCCATAGAGTGATCCTCGATCGCAGCAATGGGTTGGAAGAGTCCCACCTGCAATCGGAGGGGTAGTTCTATTGGGTGATCCCCAAACGTAGCAATGGGTTGAAAGAGTCCCACCTGCATTTGGAGGGGTAGCCCTGATCAATTTGCAAGATGAGCTAGCTCTAGGTGCCTAGGTTTGTCTAGTTGTATAAGTCTAATCAAAGCTGAAACAAGGATGGTACGATCGTATGAGGAACCCTATCTCACATATGGGTTGAAAGAGTCCCGACTGACATACGGGGTATGCTTATGGTCTATCTAAAAATACTCACATGCACACACAGGGATAATGAATAGTTGGGTCTATCACGACAAAAGCCTTGTCCAATAAAAGCCTTGTACAGTTAGTATGTGATTTTTGGAGAAGTCTACTAGGGTGTTTGAGTCTCATGGAAAACCTCAAAAAGTTCTCTAATAGCAACAAAATACCAAATATCATTAGACATCAAAAATATGAGTCATTCATTTATCAGAATGCATTTTACAAAGCACAATCAAACATATAGGATAGATACCGCATGAATATCAGAAATGATGTTTAGATGGCCACTGACTATATAGTGCAACAAAGAAAAATATACAGAATGACATATTCATTCATTAGCATTATACCAATCCATTTTACTGCATTTCATATATGGGTGATTAATTGATTAAGTTCTTGTAATGAGAATTATCAATTATTTTGCATGATTGTTATACATTCTGTGGTGTCGTATTTTAAAATTGATATACATAGTTTACATTCATTCCTTATGTTTTAAGTGATTAAAGCATACAGGTTCATTCCCATTAGATTACGATTATGTACATAATGCATTACCATACATTGCATAGCATACCATAACTTCATAAAAATAAATGCATGCCCACAAAGCAAAAACAAATATGCATTAAAAATAAATAGTGCATCCATATGCATACATCATAAAAGGCACATCTAATCATCTAGATCACTGCATCTCATCAACATCATCATAAATAAGATAGCTATCTAGTGCATGTCATCCATACATCGCATCATATAAACATAGCATCAACATAAGCATTGCATCCATGTGCATCAAATAAATATAAAATCAAAAATAAATATCGGTACACATAATGAGCCATAAATGATCAAGTCATATATATATGTGTCCAAAAGAGTACATAGGGAGTGTATCAAAATGCCCATAGGCTACAAAGTGTGTAGGTCCTCGACCTTACACCCAAAATAAATATGGCATATCAAAAATATAGTCTGCATCTAGCAGAGCCCAGATCTAGTCTGCTCCCCTATACCGGAGCTCTCGTCGCCTCCCTCAGCACTATGCTCTAGAGCCTGCTCTCCTATCTACTCTGGCACCCATGGTGGGTCCTGCTATGGATCCTGCCTACCTCCAAATCCTAAGGCACCCAACACATGAGAAACTGGTAACTACAGTAGGCTAGTCCTCTGACCGATGGCCCCTAAAGTCTACCCTACATCTCTAGGCCTGGCACGTGATGTCACACCATGTGAGCTAGAGGACCTATGCATCCTCTCAGTCCTATGAGTCCTATGACTCGAGCTCACCATAGACTATCTCGAGGTCCTAGACCTAGTCCGCTAAGACTCTAAAGTGAAAGGATCCTCAGGAACCTATAGCCCATGCATCTCAATATAGTCGACTAGCTGATCAATGTGAGCAAGTCGGGCTGCATGCATCTCATTGGTCCTCATGACCATGTTGCATAGTCACTCTACCTCAGCCATCAGATCCTGAACACCTACTAGAGCTATCATTGGTGCTATCGAAGGCCCCATAGTAACCTGAGGAGGTGGCATAGCCCCCCTCGATACCCAAAGAGATCCCTCTCTACCTCTACTATAGTCTATTATGCCTGTGCTAACTCTAAGGTAGTCTATAGTCTCTAAACCTAGGCCTCTACATCTATGGCCCATGTAGTAAGATCCTATATCTGATCCTACACCTCAATCAGGCACCTATCCCTATCAGATACCTTCACCTCTAGAGTGGCGATAGTAGTATCTCGCTCTAGCTACTATGTATGGAATCATCCAAGCTGACTCTACAAGTCAACCACCTAAGCTAAGAGTAGACCCTCTACACTATCAGGAGGGACCTCACCCTCCTCTAGAGCCTCCTCATATGGGTCAATCTTGAGAGCCTCCTCGATGGTGGCCTCTACGCCCCAACCACCCTCTGTCTGCTAGCGCACCCTACGCCCATCGAGATCCACCTCTGCCTCTACTGATCTGGATCTCTACCCAGAGGCCCTATGTCATACCATATAAACATGGACCACCACCCATCATACTCTAGAGTGGTCCCAGTAGTCTCAACTCTAGTCTCCTAGTAGTCATCAACAACATCTCCCAGAGGCTCAAGAATGATCCACTATAGATCGTGCTCCATGACCAAGCATCTGTATCTGAGTGGGATATCTAGAATATCTTGTATGAGCCCAAACTATCATAGGACCCAAGAGTAGAACTGGTACTCTCGAATCTCAACCTTAATTGATCAACCATTCTCTCATTCCCATTAGCCTGTCCTCCTTCGACCATGTTGGGCAATCCATATAGGGCCACCAACTAAACATCATTCAGGCCAAGTGCCATGAATTGAGTGATATAATGCTGGACATCACCAGCATGGATCCGACTATGGGTACCCTCCTCCTCATAAGGCCAACAGGTAGCATAACACTGATGATCATCAATAAAAGTGATGCATAGTGGAAGATCTACAGGATGCTCGATCCGGATGTGCTACCACCCCCAGATCTACAATAGAAGACTATAACTGATGCCCTTATGGCTACGCTTAGTAATATGATATAGCTCCCTATAGAGCTGACATAGTAGGGTGCTCCCCCATGATAGAAGTAAGGGCTCCTCTATAGAACTCTAAAGAACCCTCCAGGTAGTGGACAAGAGGTTCTAGGGAATCCTCATGCCCGAGGAGTCTGGAAGGACAATCTATACTATGAGGTGCATGAAGAGGGCTTCCCATGTAGAGAAGACATCCTCGTGATACCACTCGCCAATGTGCACCCCTCCATGGTCAATCGCATCCTGAGCATCCTCGCTCTGGTCACCAAAGATAGAATAAAAAACCTCCTTTACCCTAGAGGTAGAGGAGATGATGGCCTCACCATCAATGGGGATCCTGAAGATCCTGTAGACATCCTCCAAAGTAATAGTCATTTCACCTATAGGTAGGTGAAATGTGTTGGTCCATGCATTCCAACATTGGGCCAACATAGTCAGGTAGGCTTGATCTACCCTAATAGTGGGTAGATCCATGACATAGCCAAACCCGACAGCTCGAAACCAATCTCGGTCATCATCAGATAGAGCCTCATGGAGAGTCTTCAGAATGTCAGGCTCCCGGGCTCTAGAAGTCAATCTCTAAAATAAAAAGCATAATGTAAAACAAAATCTAGCTAAACAGAGCTAAAAACAATGCTAAAAATGAAAAATAAAAATCGCAACTACTAGCTACAATTTAGGAGAGGCACCCATTTTGGGTACCCTCCTAGTCCACTAAGTCACAAAATTAAAATCCTAAGCTAACCTAGACTAGTGGGGTTCATTACCAATAGTTTAGTGAGGTTCATTATCCGCATTACTTAATGTGGTTCATTTTACTGGTATTGAGTGCGAGGTCTCGATTTTGAGTTACCTTGCCCGCACCCTAGCCTCGGCTAGTAGATGGCTGATCAAGATCCGCCATCGAGGTAGATGAGTGTAATTACGGTAGAGTGTGGTAGCATTTCAGATCAGGGAAGGTTCTCTCACTCTTAGAGCTCTCAAATTGCTAGTGCTTGCAAGAAAATAATGAAAAATTTCAAATGGGAATTCAATTTATAGGTTCTCCTAGTCTCGATGAACCATAGTTGACACCTGCGATTCTGAAACTAGGGTTTTTTACCTGTAGGTCTGACCCATGGTTCCCAAAATTTGAAAAATTAAATCGTAGACCATACCCATGGTCCGTAGCTAGCATTAAATGCACTCAAAACCCACCGTGGGAAGGTCTAAAAGAGCAAATTAATGACTCCCATTGGATAAAAATTCAAAATCAATGATTAAAATTGTAAATTTGGTGATGTTAAAAGCACCAGGATCAATCAAATAAATGCAAAATTAAAACAAAAAAATCAAATAATTAAAAACCAAATGCGCCTCGTATTCAGTGATT
This sequence comes from Wollemia nobilis, assembly GCA_028583015.1. Taxonomy (NCBI): domain Eukaryota; kingdom Viridiplantae; phylum Streptophyta; class Pinopsida; order Araucariales; family Araucariaceae; genus Wollemia; species Wollemia nobilis. Next base: position 23,695,786 of record JAQPPZ010000521.1, read on the forward strand.
TATCCTATACACTTGGCGGTTGCAGTGAGTTGTGATCCATGCAATCCGACAAGATGAGTAAATCACCATAAGGACATTTGGGGTAAAATTGTCATTTCTTTTATGACATCTTTCAGCAAATCATCGACAAATATGATTCAACACAAGTCTAATTGCATTTGTATCATTTTGATTCCTTAAGATGGCTATTGTAGCTTGACTGCTCCATGGGATAGAAATGTGCAAATACTACTAAGAGTTGCAATCATAAGCTGAACTAGGCCTAGCCAAGGCATTAAAAGGCTCGAATCTAAATTTGTTCAGGATCATTCATTATGGTCAAGCGATTTCGTCGCTTCATACATTGTCATTACCCTCATCGACTCATCGCTTGAGGGGGTAGTCATAATTTCATAATCATAATCAAAGTCAGTAGAAGATCCCTGAGATCGTAGATCCCCTGATCTTGTCAAAATTGTGTTCGTTCTTGTGAATCATTGTCAACAACTATCATAAGCTTCCCCCTTTGCTTGGGGTAAACAACAAATATGATAATTGGTTTGTAACTCTCATCCTTCGGATTTATGGGTCAGAAGATACCCATACTTGGCATTGATGCTATCCGAACGTCTGATGACGAGTGCAGACTTGTCAAAATGTAAGCCTTTCACGAGTTGGAAGCAATGATTCCAAGATGCGCATCCTTTTGCTGGACCTGGGGCATCTAATGTTGATCCAACTAATGATCATCATAGAACCTTAGGCATCATTTTAGGATGTATATTTTTGCTCAGCGTTGTTCAATCTCACAATGCATCTCAAAAGGGGCATCTATAGACACCTAAAACATGTCATGCCGAGGGCGACTACTCATATGGACATGCTACAAGACCATATGGAGGATCTTGGATAGACTCCAAGATAGAGTAGTGGTTCTAACCACTCAATTTAGGCATTTTGGCCTAATCAGTCTGAACCATAGCCCAGACCTGCGGTCTCCAGTCTAAACCATGGTTGACACCTATGGTCTACAGTCTGGACCGCAACTGTGACCTACGGTCTTAACTGAAGTTCAGTTAGGCCTTCCATCCGAGCCAAATTGGTTGGAATGGCCAAAAGATCTAGAAGAAGGTAGTTGAAGGATGGAATATTCCAGAGGCTTCCATCCCAACTATCCTAACCACCCTTCTTGGTCTTGGCTTCTCCATGAAGCCACCCCTAGCCCTAGGGGCATGCTATAAATACCCCCTCCAAATGGGGAGAAAAAGAGAAGCAAGCATTGGAGATTTGAGCAGTGAAGCCCTAGCGAATTGTACACTCAAACTGAGTATACTAAGAGATAGAGCTATTGCACTTAATCCCTGACCCTTTTGCCAACATTCATGATGAATTGCATTATGGATGCCCTAGGTGCCTAGGAGGATCAAGAAATACAAATTCAGGCAAATGAAGGCCCTTCACATCGAATTGACCACCAAATCAGTCTGAGGACAACAAAGGTGACCCTTGAACATCAATTTGGACAAGGAGATCAAGCCCACTACCCCTGATTTTGAGGGTAAACCTATCAGAGGTCAAACCGTGGCTGTCAACCATGGTTCATAGTGCAGACCGCTCACTAGAGCTATGGTTTGCAATAGGTGATAGATCACCTTACTCTTTTCATTTATGTCTAGTTAAATAGGTTAGATTAATCATTTCTTAGGTTTAATTGTAGTTTAGAAGAATTTTGACCGTAGGAATTAGCTTAGAATAGATAGTTTATGCTTTGCATTAATTAGGATATTTGTGGATCTTTTATGCACCTCTATGCTTCTATTTTGTTATCTGATCCATGCATTATTTGTCTAACGATCTCCTTTATGCTATATTACAAATCTTGATTCAATTAGCATAGTTTAAAGGTTTTCTTTATGTTTTCTTGATTATTAGTTTAAATGGCATTATCATGTATGTTTCCTTAAAGGGCCTCATTATGAGAGGCTATCTATATTTTTGATCATGTGCTGTTGTTTCTTGATCGTAGGAAGATAGGTACAAGAGGAGTCTATATCATAATCCTTCCACATCGCGAAGAAGGGGGTCAACTCCACCCCAAGGCAGTTTACGACTAGTCAAAGGGCAATATTAATGCGCCTACCCTATTGAGGGCATTGGCAATTGTATAAACTGTATCATCATTCAAGTGACCCTAAGAGGGGCATATTTGTAACAGAGATTCATTCATAATCAATATAAGAAATATCATTTTGTTGAATTTATGCAATGTGTCAAGATTTTTACGCTTTTATGATGACTATAGACTAATACAGTAGATAGGTGCATGCTTTTTGGTTATGTCAGACTCTTGCAATGTAGCTCAAGGTATTTTGAAAACAATTTATGAAAAAGTACAAGACTTGACATTGCAAGAGGAGTGCAAAATGGACCCCAAAGCTAACATGGGGCCCACAAGGGAAATCAACCAATGAAAACCATACATGGGGAGAACTCCACACTCACCACCATTGAGTGATGCTCCCATGAGATATAATGAAGAATATGATTGGGCCAATATTTTCTCGTTTGAGGAGCTGAGTCATGGTTCGCTTGCGTCCACTAGGGCATTTCACCCAAAATATTGCTTCTCAATTTGTAAAGCTCTATGTGGGTGTTGTGCTTTATATACCGCCATGAGGACCATCATGGGATACATGTGGGATAATGGATCAAGACTCTTGCAATGTTTCTCAAGGTATTTTAGAAATTTTTATATGAGAAAGTACAAGACTAAGCAGTATGATAGGAGTAGAGAATGGATCCCAAAGTGTTAGGATCCTCAATCCTAACATTATTATTTAGTATTATTAATCATTTAATTATTATATTATTAACTTATAAATTGAACCATCACAACCCTTCATAACGTGAACCATCACGTCTCCTCATACGTGAAACATCATGTCTCTTCATCAACGTAGCTTTAGGGTAGATATATATATTAGGTTGGCCATCCATATCAAATCATCCAAGCAGAAGAATAATAAGCATAGATTCTAAGGAGGGAGCCCCCTATAGTGGCAAAGTGATTACAAGAGCCCCCTTTGAGTGGCCTGTGATTACATTTACATTAATTTGTTAATAATTTTATAGTAAGACCTTGGGGTCTTACCATTTGGTATTAGAGCCATGTGGGACCCAATCATGTGGTAATTGCTCAAAGATCTTCATCAAATCACTTCTATGCGTGAGTATCAAACTCGGTTTGAGGATATCACCAAACACAACACAATATTGGATGAATAAATTCTAATCAATGGCTTCATTAGGGGATTAAAAGAGGAAATTAGAATGGAGGTGACAAGGTTCAATCCCTATACCATGATGCAGACCTATGGATTGGCAAAATTAGTTGAAGATAAAATCAATGCACAACAATGATTAGGGAAACCACTTATGGAAAAATTGTTGACCACTTACATCGCTCCCAAACCTATGCATAATGGAAGGGCACAAAGCACTTACACAACCCCCAAATCTAACCGAACTTTACAAATTAAACATCTTAGCTTTGAGGAGATGAAGGAACGACGAGCAAAAGGACTCTGTGATAATTGTGATGAACAATTTGGACCCCACCATAAATGTGCTACACTAACATTATATTTATTGAAGGAAGTTGATCCCTATATCTCCATGGAGCAAGCAGATGAAGTAGTTGTGTTCGAAATGACCAGTGCACCTACTCACCACAATGAAGACAATGAGGTCGATGTGCAAGAAGTGATTGATGTACCATGCAAGGATGAGGTAAAAATACCCAAAGTGATCAATGCTAGCCAAACATGCACTCTACAAGACCTACACATACCTTCCTCACCAATAGTGTGTTCTTGCCATATGATCAAACCTATTTGAAACCAACACAGAGTGACTACACACTCCTTCTCCGTTGGCTCTACCAAGGAACCAAAAAAGGATATGAAATCATTACCATCACTTTTGATGCATCATTCTGAAGTATTTGAGGAACCCCAAGGGTTGCCCTCCCATCCTCATCATGATTTTCCTAAGGAAGATTCTACTATTGTTCTTGGCAACCCCCTACTAATGCTTCATCCTTCTCGATATCCCTACCTACGAAAGGATGCCATTAAAAGAGTCCAAGAACTTACACAAATCCTTCTTGGAAAACAAAGGACAAAGCTTCTCACTTTGAGCTTTGAGGACAAAGATATTTTTAAGGAGGGTGACATATTAGGATCCTCAATCCTAAAATTATTATTTAGTATTATTAATCATTTAATTATTATATTATTAACTTATAAAGTGAACCATCACAACCCTTCATAATGTGAACCATCACGTCTCTTCATATGTGAACCATCATGTCTCTTCACCAATGTAGCTTTAGGGTAGATATATATATTAGGTTGGCCATCCATATCAAATCATCCAAGAAGAAGAATAATAAGCATAGATTCTAAGGAGGGAGCCCCCTATAGTGGCAAAGCTATTACAAGGGAGCCCCCTTTGAGTGGCCTGCGATTACATTTACATTAATTTGTTAATAATTTTATAGTAAGACCTTGGGGTCTTACCACGGAGCTAACATGAGGTCCACAAGGTAAATCAACCAATAGAAAGCACATGTGGGAAGAAATCCACACTCATTACCATTCAGCGATGCTTCCATGAGAGAGGATTGAGCATATGATTGGGCCATGATTCGCTCGTTTGAGGGGCTTGGTCATGGTTCACCTACATCCACTAGGGCATTTCACCCAAAAGCTTGCTTCTCAATTTAAAAAGCTCTATGTGGGTTTTGTGCTTTATATACCACCATGAGAGCCATCATGGGATACATGTGGGATAATGGCTCAAGATTCTCATAGCATTTCTCAAGGTGTATTAGAAATTTTTAGGTGAGAAAGTATGATACTAAGCAGTATGAGAGGAGCAAAGAATGGACCCTAGAGCTAACATTGGGTCCACAAGGGAAATAAACCAATGGAAATGACACATGGGAAGAACTCCACACTCACCACCATTGAGTGATGCTCCCACGAAAGAGGATGGAGCATATGGTTGATCCATTATTCACTTTTTTGAGGGGCCGGGTCATGGTTCACCTGCATCTACTAGGTCAATTCACCCAAAAGCCTACTTCTCAATTTTCAAAGCTCTATGTGGGTGTTGTTATTTATATACCACCATGAGTGCCATCATGGATACATGTGGGATAATTTCTCAATATTCTCACAACATTGGTCAAGGTATTTTAGAATTTTTTATGTGAGAACATACAAAATCGAGTAATATGAGAGGAGTGAAGAATGGACCCTAGATCTAACATGGGGTCCATAAGGGAAATCAACCAATGGAAATGACACATGGAGAGAAATCCATTCTCACCACCATTGAGTAATGCTCCCACTAGAGAGGAGGCAGCATATGGATGGACCAAGATTTGCTCGTTTGAGGGGCTAGGTCATGGTTCACCTGCATCCACTAGGGAATTTCACCCAAAAGCTTACTTCTTGATTTAGAAAGCTCTATGTAGGTTTTGTGCTTTATATACCACCATGAGGGCTATCATGGTATACATGTGGGATAATGACTCAAGACTCTTGTAGTGTTGCACAAGGTATTTTAGAAATTTTTATGTGAGAAAATATGAGACTAGGCAGTACAAGAGGAGTAGAGAATGGACCCTAGATCTAACATGAGACCCATAAGGGAAATCAACCAAAGGAAACCACACATGAAAATAACTCCACACTAACCACCATTGAGCAATGCTCCCATAAGAGAGGATGGAGTATATGGCTAGTACATAATTCACTCATTTGAGGGGTTGGGTCATGGTTCACTTGCATCCACTAGGTCATTTCACCCAAAAGCCTACTTCTCATTTTTCAAATATCTATGTTGGTGTTGTGATTTATATACCAGCATGAGTGCCATCATGGGATACATGTGGGATAATGGCTCAAGAATCTCACAACATTGCTCAAAGTATTTTAGAAAATTTTATGTGAGAAAGTACAAGATCAAAAAATACAAGAGGATCAAAGAATGGACCCTAGAGCTAACACTGGGTCCACAAGAAAAATAAACCAATGGAAACCACACATGAGGGCCATGATGGGATACCATTGGGATAATGTCTCAAGACTCTTACAATGTTACTCAAATGAATTTTAGAAATTTTTTATGTGAGAAATTATGAGATTGAATAGTACAAGAGAAGCAGAGAATGGACCCTAGAGCTAACATGGGACCCACAAGGAAAAGAAAAAAATAGAAACCACACATGGGGAGAACTCCATACTCACCACAATTGAGAAATAATCCCATGAGAGAGGATGGAGCATATGGATGGACCATGATTCACTCATTTGAGGGGCTAGGTCATGGGTTACTTGTATTCACTAGCGTATTTCACCCAAAAGATTTCTTCTCAATTTGCAAATGTCTATGTGGGTGTTGTGCTTTATATACCACCACGAGGGCCATCATGGGATACATGTGCGAGAATGGATCAAGACTCTCACAACGTTGCTCAAGGTATTTGAGAAATTTTATATGAGAAAGTATGAGATCATGTCGTACAAGAGAAGTAGAGAATGGACCCTAGATCTAACATGGGGCCTACAAGGAAAATCAACTAACAAAAAACACACATGGGGAGAACTCCAAACTCACCACCATTGAGCGATGCTCCCAAGAGAGGGGATTAAGAATATGACTAGGCCATGATTCACTCATTTGAGGGGTTGGGTCATGGTTCACCTACATCAACTAGGGCATTTCATCCAAAAGCTCGCTTCTAGATTTGGAAAGCTCTAGGGTCTTCCTAGTCACTATAGGAGATTTATGTGTGCAGTGGTATCCTCATTTCAATAGTGGTAGATGTAGAGAATAGTTCAAAGAATAAATTTCTTTCTAAACTGTCTGACAAAATGTCTACCGAGTTATAGCAAATTTGAAAATGTATATCATTTTTGATAATGTAATATCTTGAAATGTAAAATTAGCCATCATAATGTAATGCAAACTGATTAATAGCATATCATAAAAGGATAAATTTAGTCATCATACTTAGATTTAAAAAATTAGTCTAGGACTGGTTGTTAAGCTAGACTAGTTAATCAGTATAGAGATGGTTTGTTATGCTTAAGACTGGTTAGTTAAGTGCCAATGTAGAAGAAGTTGAGATAGTTGAGCCTGGTTGGTTGCAGTAACTATCAGGGATTACCTTATAAATATCTCCTACTCATTTTTGTAAATCTATCCATCTACTCATATATGCAGATCCATTGTGAATGAATACAACAAGAAAAACTATTCTAGGATTGTGTGTATTTTTGTGTGATTGCATTATCTTGTGTTAGTGGTATTCAAATGATGCATGATATGGGTTAGAATGTGGCAGAATGGTGTTGTGTTTGTATATTATGTAGTGTTGCAAGAAGGAGCAATCAAGAGCTGGTTTGTAGGATGGAGCAAGATAGTGCAAGTTATAGAACTCATCTAGGCCCTAGCCATCTATACCACTTGTCTAGGCCTGCAACTACATGTTTGATGTTATACCCATATGGACCTATAAACTACCCATTCGACTGGGCTACATGTCTAAGGGAACCCATCTAGCCTATATCCATATAGACCATACTTGTCTAGATTGCAACCCATCTAAGAGGAAGTACATGTCTAGTCTACCATTATAGACTGGTTACTCAACTGTATTAAACATCTACAATAGTCTACCCATATGGGACTAAACAGTGTAAGTTGATATTATGCCTTACAATCAAGTTTATCAATCCTTTCATTCATAAAATCTTGTCATTCCCTCATCCTAGTAAGGCACTCACCCCTGTCTACATTTGGTACCATTGCCTAAACTAACTTTAAGTTAAGAAGTATATGTGACAAGACAAAGAGGTGAATGATAGATTCTAGGCCATAAGGCAACCGAGGAAGGAACCAGATACCACTAAGACAAAGTGCATGACTAGAAAATCAAAGGATACAAACTCAATATGAATTTTTACAACCAGATGTGGAACAAGTGTGGAACCCTTTCAAGGAGGATAATCTAAGAGAAGTGCAAGGAATGTGGGAGACATTGTTGGTGACAATAGAGGATGAAAAATGAAATAAAATAGTATAAGATGTATCTAATAGTGGAAGTGAGGAGTGGATGATAACACTTGAACTGATGGAGAGGAGTTGGCTAATATGAACATAAGAGAGAAGCTTTGTACCAGAGCAACCACACATATGTTCTTGGGAAGGAATACTAGAACCACACCTTGTATATTCATGAAGAAGGTCATGAAGTAGTGACGTACATGAGTTGGAGAAAGCTATTTGAGCACGTATGTGAACAAGATTTTGCACCACCTACAATAGAAAGAGAGTGGTATAAAACACCACAAAAATTATTGCCAAGTGGCACACCTAGTGGAAAAATCCCAATGGTGAATATTTCCAATAGATAGGGCAAACATAAATACCCACCCTTCACTAGGGAAGGAAAAGAAGATCTGACACATCATATAGGTACTTGCATCACCATTAAGGGAGCAAATGGAGTGTCGCAAGGGGTAGAGTGGTTATAATTGTTTTTGGCCACCTTGTGAGGCATGGCTATGGATTGGTATTTGAAAAGATAGAATAATCAACCATTTATATAGTGGACTACTTTGAAATATACGTTCATAAAAAATTTTTAGCCGTTGAGGGATGACACCAAAATTATTACAAATTTTTTTGCAACAAAACAAAAACTAGACAAGGATGTAAAGAGCTAAAATCAGAGATTGAAATAATTGGCGAATAAAATGAAAATACCACCTACATATAGAATGGTAAAGTACTGGTTTTTGGATGGACTACTACATAAATATAGGTAAAAAATTTGAGAGCAAATCTAAAAAAATAGTTGTAGGAATCAAAGGACATCCATGGAATAATGATTCTGATAGTGATACAGACGATAAATTTTAGAGCGCCATACACTCCTTCAAAAAAAAAATTGATAAGATTATTAAAGAAGTCAAAGGAGAAGTGTGGAAAGACCAAAAATATATTTGGTATTCGGACTGCAAAGTAGAAGGACATATGAATGTCAATTGTTCAAAGAATACCTATTGCAATATATGTGATATAGCAGGACATCTAGTAGCTGATTGCCCATTTAATTTAAAGAGAGGACGACATTAGACTTTAGCAGTCCAATAAGAAAAACCAAATACTTCAATGAATGGACAAGGTGCAACGAGTGGTGGTTTTAGGAATAATTATCGAGGTGGAAGAGAAGGAGGACAGAGTCATCTACATTATGAATCTAAAGGGAGATCGATCATCCAGTGCCAGAATTGTCAAGAATGGGGCCACTTTGTGAAAAATTATCCCAAGTCTTAAAATATAAGAAATACTAGTGGTAGCAATGCTATCCAAATGTGTAGATGGTGTGGACCAAGGAACCACAAGAAGGAAAATTTCTCGAATAAGGTAAGTTCAAGTGGAACACAAAATATCAATTGGATTGACATTGGAGAAGTATGGAGGTAGAAAAAGATAATGAAGTACTAGCAGTAACTAGAGCACAGACTAGGAAAATGGAGCAGTACCCAAATCCTACCAAGGAGAAGGAGCAATGGTAGGAATATCAAGGACTGATTAAGATAGATCTAGATAAAGAAAATCAAGAAAGGTTGATTCTATAAAAATATCTAAAGAAGGTGGAGATCGTAACAGATAAACAAGCATCAATTGAAGGCTTGGTGACATAGGTGCTGAATACAACTTTGGAGGTGAAAGTATAAATTTTATTCAATTTAGTACTTGAATTATATGCTATGGTTGAGGAAGTAATGAAAGTGAAGAATATGGAGGAATCTCGATAAATAGCCAACATCAAGGAGAAACAATTTATTGATCCAATGATACTAATGATTGAGGTAGGGAAGAAGCCAAATTTGGTTCATATGGAGATATTGGACCATAAGCTAAATCAAGTAATCTTGGATGGAGGATCAAGTGTGAATGTAATGCTAGAAAGGACATGGAAAAGTATTGGCCAACCTATACTATGATCTCCAAATTTTAAATTTTATGGATCTAATCAAATATGGTATCGAAACACTAAGAGTATTGATGAGCCAAAAGGTGCACATAATGAAACAAGACTTTGTTTTGGACTTTGTTGTAATACCCATGTAGAAACCTATGTATAATGCATTGCTTGGGAATGGGTGGTTAAGGACAATAAAAGTAAACCATAATTGGGAGGAGCACCTAACCTTCAAGAAAGGCTAGCATAAGTACATGATTAATCTTAAAAACTAGGTAGTAAGCTAGGATATTGCAACTTCAAATGAATTATAGAATTCTTCCTCAGATGAAGAAACCAAATATGAACCAGATGAAAGAGTGTTGCAATTAGAAGAATGCATGAAGGATGAAAATGATGAAGATAAAGGCTTACTCCTCTGGAAATTGGAATATTATGAAATATTTTCTCCCTAATATTTTTGCATCAGTATAGGAAATGAAGTCCAAGAAGAAGAGAAGAAGGAGCCCAAAAGAGGAGAAGGTAGTAAAAATAAGACACCAACAAAAAGGATAAAGAGAAAGAGAAGTGGATATTTCCAATTTTTTTTTATAAATACACAATGGGGGATGTAGTCATTGAAGACAAGACAACTCACCCCATTGATGTTTTGAAAGTAGTTGAAGAATATGAGTCCATAAAATATGAAGGACCTAGAATGATTCAGGTAAATTTGGGAGATCAAATGTGGAGATGATTGGGATTCAGTACTAAAAGTAGCGACATTCAATTTGTTTTATTGAATATAAGGATGTATTTTCTTGGACATACAAGGATCTGAAGGGAGTACCACTAGAGCTATATGTACATAAGATTCCTCTGATTGAAGGTGCAAAACCAATAAGGAGGTGACCATATAGGATGAATCCAAAATACGCAGCTCTGGTGAATATCAAAATTGAAAATATGCTAGATGTAGGCATAATATTCAAGGTTACAAGTGAATGGGTGTTACCAATTATGATTACCTTAAAGAGGGAGGCAAATAAGATCTGAATTTGTGTGGACTTTTGAAGCCTCAACATCGTAACTATTAAATATCTCTTACTGATCCCATTCACAAACTTCATCTTGGAAGAAGTAGCTGGCCACAAGATTTACTCATTTTTGGATGGATTCTCGAGGTATAACCAGATCAGTATTTTAGAAGAGGATAATATGAAGATCATTTTTATAGTGGAGAATGATATACATTCTTATAATCGTATGCTATTTATATTGTGCAATGCACCAACTATGTTCTAGAGGATCATCTTGTACATCTTTTATAAAATGTCCACATGTAATTTCAAAGCCTTTCTAAATTATTGGTCCCTATATGATAAGACATAAGAGCACTTGGACGAATGTATGATATTGTGTAGGAGAGTTTGAATATCATTAAATCCAGGAAAGTGTGTATTAATGGTGCCATATGGGAATCCACTAGGGCATATTGTATGCCAAAAAGATTTGAAACTTGACCCTGATAAGATCCAGATGATACTGCTAATGGAAGAACCACACAATGTGAGTTCAGTAAAAATCTTCTTAGGAACAATGGGATACTATAGAAGGTTTATAAAAAATAATGCACAAAATTCTCACCCGTTAGATGCTCTTACATGCAAGGGTGTTCCTTTCAAATGTGCAGAGGAGCACTAAGAGGCTTTTGAAGGCTTAAAGGTACACTTAATCAAGGTGCCTATTCTAGTTTATCCAAACTGGGAGAAAGAATTCCATGTTCATGTGGATACCTCAAACTTTGCAATTGGCTGTGCATTGGCTCAAAAAGAATAGTTTGGGTTAGATCAGCCCATATACTTTGCAAGTCAGTTAATCTCTAAAGTAGAAAAGAATTATAGTACAATAAATAAGGAAGCACTAGAGATGGTGTATGCATTATAAAAGTACAAACATTACTTATTCATGAACCCTTTTGCTTTTTATGTAGATCATCAGGCGCTATTGTACTTGATCAATAAACTGATGATTTATGGATGAGTAAGTAGATGGCTTGTCACTTTGTAGTAATTCATGTTTAGGGTGGTAGTAAGACCTGGGAAGCAATATGTAAAAATAGATGAACTATCGAGGATTAACTCTGGAGAACCTGTAGAGGGAGGGATATAGGATATATTGCCTAACACACAAATATTCACAATAAGCATGATACCGATATTCACAATAAGTATTCCCTTATTCACATAAGGGAATACTTATCAACAATAGAGTTGCCAAAGGAGATGACATCAACTGAACAAAGAAAATTGATTATGAAAGTGACAACTTTTACATTAATTGTAGGGTTGCTATACAAAATAGGAGAGGACCACATTTTGCAAAGATGCGTAATGGAGTATGAAGTGTAACAAGAACTAAAGGAGGCATATGAGGGGTTCGTAGGAGGTCATATAGAGCTAGATACAACAACTAGGAAAGTTTTTTTGGAAGGTCTATGGTGGCCTACCCTCTATCACGATGCCAAAGATTATGTCAAGGTATGTGATGTGTCAAAGAATGAGGAAACCATTAAAACAAAACTTCATACCATTACATCCATTGCAACCTCAATATTTTTGAGATATGGGGTTTAAATTTTGTGGGCCCTTTGCAAACTAGTCATAAGAGGAAGTGTTGATATATTTTAGTGGTAATGAAATATCTAACAAAATAGGTAGAAGCAAGAGCCTTACCTGATAACTCTGCAAGGAGCATGGCTTAATTTTTGTATGATCAGGTTATCACATAGTTTGGAATACCTATTCAATTGACAAGTGATTGAGGAAGCCATTTCATTAACAAGATTATTCAAAATCTAACAATAAAATTCGAGATATTTCATTCCTTGTCAAGCCCATATTACCCCAGGGTGAATGGGAAAGCGAAGGCAATGAATAAGGTCTTGGTTTCAATTATTTACAAGATATGTGATGTAGAAGGAGTTTATTAGGAGGAGTGATTGGTAGTGGTTCTATGGGTATATAGGACCATCTTAAAGCAAACTATGAATCATACACCCTTTCAACTAATGTACAGGTAAGAGGTGATGATACTTGTCAAAATTTTGATACCTAGTTTTTGAACTAGGCATGACACTGAGAGGGGGGGTGAATCAGTGTGTATTAAAAATTTAATCCAACTACAAAATCAAATCAAAACAAGCAATCACACAAACATGCATCACATAAAATCAGATTTATAGTGAAAACCCGATGTGGAAAAACCACTGTGCTAATGGACTATTTGGAATCCCATCCAAATTCAACCTCAAAAATGTTTTATATTTACAATATTTTTACAACACCAACTGCAGGGAATGGCACCAACCAACCCGGACTTTAGCAACACCAATTGCAAGGAGCACCGACCCCTATTGCCAAGCACCGACCCAACAAATTTAAAAAGCTCTGAAAAAAGTTTTAAATCTCATAAAAAGACCCTGAGTGGTCTATCTCACAAATATTCTCCTCTAAAATCTTCTGTCTAACATTTTCAATCTTCTCAAATCTGCACATTTATTATCTCACACCTTCCACATTTTTCCAATCAGAATGCCAAAGAAAAAAATTCTTCACAACATGCACCGAAAATCCTTTCTACAAAAAACCCTCTTATCCCTTTTATTTTAAAACATATATGCTTCACATTAAAAAAACACAGCTCTTTTTTCAGTTACACAAAAGTACCACTCAACCGTTATATTCTTAGAAACTGCCAAAACTGCCAAAAAGAGCTGACAGGAATTTTTGTAACAGTCATAACTTCCTCCTCAAATTTCCAAATAGGCTAAAAATTGAAAAACATATTCTTGGATAAACTGACTACCTTCATTTTAAATTTCAGATTTTAACTCTTCACGGATTATTCACAGTACCTCCAACAAAGTGGCCTCTGATGCTGATTTTATACCTGTCACATAAACTGGAAAAAGTGCTCCAGAGCCATTTGGAAATGCTCACTGTTTCTTCTTCTAGAATCCATTTGAACTAAAATTTAAAAATTAAGGTCTTAGTATATCCAGCTACCTCCAGTAAAAAATTTGAGGTTCAATTCCTCATGGATTGCTTAATATTCCTCCTGCAAAGTGACCTCCAACACAGATTTTACACCTATCACATAAAGCATGAAACTGACCAACAATGCATCGATGAAGCAACCGACCATTCCAAAACTACAACCACACTTGATAATGATAAAAAAACCTCCAAATAGTATCTTGGGCTGTCCAACACATTCCATTGATGTTGTTGCAACTTTGACGATTTTTACAACTTTGACAATTTTGCTACTTTGACAACTTCCTGATGATTTTTGCAACTTTTGCAAATTTGCATGAAAAACCTATAACAACTTCACCCAAACATTAAAAAAATCCTCATAATAATTGAACACCACTGTACATACTTTGAACAACCTCTGAACAACTGTCCACTGCATCAACCTGTCCATCTGAGTGTGTTGACAACAATGACAATACTGTCACTGCACCTTGTTCAAAAATATCCCCCTTTGGAATTGTTGGTAACAGACACACAATTTCCTATAACTCTTCTCCCCATTTGAAAATAAGATCAAAGGGCTGCTGCAAACTCCCCCTGAGTCCATGCACAACATTCTCAGGAAAAAATTATTACACTTAGCAAGAATCACAAACATGAGCAAAAAGATAAACAAAGACACAAATGCTTCCCCTAAGAATGTGGCCCTGATATCTAGTCAATGCTTGGGAAGTGTGACCACTTCCAATTTATTGTGAAGGTACTCAAAGACTTCCTTAGGCAATGGTTTTGTGAAGATATTTGCTACTTGCTCTATTGCTGGAATAAAATCCAACTTAACCTCACTTTCTGTAACTTTCTCCTTCAAAAAATGGTACCGGATAGCAATATGTTTTGTGTGAGAATGCATAACCGGATTCTTTGAGATATTGATTGCACTTGTATTGTCACACATGATCGATATGGGATTACTAAAATTTATTCCAAGATCCTTTAAAGTTTGTTTCATCCAAAGTACCTGTGTACAACATGATGTCGTTGCAATATACTCTACCTCTATTGTGGATAATGAGACTGACTCCTGCTTTTTGCTATGCCACGTAATAAGATTATCACCAAGATAGAATGCACCTCCACTGGTACTCTTCCTGTCATCTACACATCCTACCCAATCTACATCTGAATATGCAATAAGGGTGAAGTCCATACATTTCAGATACTATAACCCATACTCCATAGTACCCTTAAGGTACCAAAAAATCCTCTTCACTACTGTCACATGAGTCTCCTTGGGACTAGTCTAAGATCATTCTACCATGCATACTGCCTTTAAAATATCTACTCTAGTAGCTGTCAAGTATAGTAAGCTCCCAATCATGGATCTGTACATAATTTGATAAACATATGGAGATTTTTCATCCTTGCTCAACTTGCAACCTGTCATCATAGGAGTGCTAACTGGCTTGCAATCCTCCATTGCAAAATTTTTCAGCATCTCTTTCACATATTTAATTTGAGAAATAAATATGCCCTTCTCATTTTGATTAACTTGCAATCCGATAAAATATGAAAGTTCACCAATCATTGACATTTCAAACTCTTTCTACATCTTATTTGCTAAATATTTACACAACTCATCTTTGACTGCTGCCAAATATGATATCATCTACGTATATAACAACAACAATATGATGACCATTTTTTGTTTTGATATACAAATTACTATCCACCATACCTTTCTTGAACCCTTGCTGAGTAAGATAACTATCTAGCCTTGCATACCATACCCAGGGTACCTATTTTAATCCATATAATACTTTATTCAACTTGCAAACCAAGTTGGATCATCACCAAGCTGAAAACCATTTGGATGCTCAATATAAACCTCTTCTTCAAGTTTCCCATTCAAAAATGCTGATTTCACATCCATTTGATAAACTTTGAAATTCTTGTAAATTTCTAAAGCAAGAAACATTCTAATTACCTCTAGTCTGGCCACAAGTGTAAAGGTTTCCTCTAAGTAAATTACGGGGCACCGAAAAACACCCTTCTACACAAACCCTGCCTTTTCATTAAAAACAACTAAAAAAAAAATATACATGCAGAAAAATTACAGCCCGTAGGCTTACAATCACCGGCCCTCGGCTCGGTTCTCCGCTTCCTCACTCCTAGGCTCTAAGGGTATTCTCGGGTCCACCGTCCCGATTAAAACAAAATAATGGGTTTTTTTTATAGAGGTCCCGACCCTCTCAAACTTCAATTTCCCGCCTAAACGGGTTCAACCACCCGATTAATTAAAATTTTGAAAATGGGTTCACCAACCCGAAATTAATTCCCGCACGGTCTCTGTCACTGCAGAATCCGTCAGAAATCCCTGCGTGGCCCATCCTTCTCGTCTTCTGTGCTTCTTGGTCATCCCCCGCTTTAACTTCTGCTTCTGCCACGTGTCAAATTCGAATAGTCCTCGAAAACACCATTCCCGCCATTTTTTTCTCTTCCTCCCGCGCCATTTTCTCTCTCTGTCGCGATATCGCGACATGTCGTGATATCGCGACGTTTCTGGCTCCTTGTGCTTTTTTGCCATTTTGGTCACGATATCGCGACATGTCGTGATATCGTGACCATTTTTCCTCCGCACCCGCTTCTCCAATTTGCGTCGCGATTTCGCGATGTCACGATATCGCGACGTCGCGATATCGCGACCGTTTTGTCGCTCTCTCCTCTGCTCCGAAACCTGTCATGATTTCATGACATGTAGCAAAATCACGGGTCACGATTTTGTGACATGTCACAAAATCGTGCCCCCTTCTGCGCCTTCGTCCCTCTCCGGCAAACTGTCACGATTTCGTGACACGTCGTGAAATCACGGGTCATGATTTCACGACACGTCGTGAAATCACGGGTCGTGATTTCACGACACATCACGAAATCGTGGCCCCTTCTGCTACACTTCCTCCTTGCCAATTTCTGTCATGATTTCATGACACATCACGAAATCACGACGGTTTTCTGTCTTTGCCGCTTTTTCTTCCTGTGCCGACTCTTTAGCACTATTTTTCTCGAAACTTGACACCTCGGTTGCTGGTGCTACCGGATGCTCCTGCATCAGACACCCGAGGTAAGTGAAGAAGTGATCTTCACTTCTGTTGGGTCCGGTTGCTGCCTCCCGCAACACTTTCGGACTCATCTCTGCCTTTACAGTCTGCTCTAACCTCGGCTCCGGGTCCACACTTCTGTCTTCCATCGGACAGATTTCCTCATTACTGCACCGGCTTCCACTCTTCCTCTTGCACAAAAAAATTTGTGCCCTCTTCTGGGCAGGTCCCGGTACCGCTGTACTCCTCGTTCATCTTCTCTTTCTTCTTTCTCCGTCGCTCTTCCCGCCTTCTTTGTCGCTCTTCCTTCTCTCGTAATTTCATTACGGACCATTCCTTTTGCAAGGCCTTTAATTGCCGTTGCAAAGCCATGTATTCTTCTTCCGTAACCACATCTTCCTCCTTGTCCCGTCTCCTTCGAGAATGCATTATTCTTGCTTGCTTTTCTCACAAACGTTAACTGATCCCGGTGTAGCTGCCTCACGTCCGGCGGTCTGCTAACACGCCCGGGAATCTCAACTCTCTCTCAAACCCTTTCGTAGGTCCTGGTGCAACTGCCTCACCTTCGACGGATCTGCTGCACACTCAGGAACTACTGCTCTGATACCACTGACGGGGCACCAAAAAACACCCTTCTACACAAACCCTGCCTTTTCATTAAAAACAACTAAAAAAAAATATACATGCAGAAAAATTACAGCCCGCAGGCTTACAATCATCGGCCCTCGGCTCGGTTCTCCGCTTCCTCACTCCTAGGCTCTAAGGGTATTCTCGGGTCCACCGTCCCGATTAAAACAAAATAATGGGTTTTTATAGAGGTCCCGACCCTCTCAAACTTCAATTTCTCGCCTAAACGGGTTCAACCACCCGATTAATTAAAATTTTGAAAATGGGTTCACCAACCCAAAATTAATTCCCGCACGGTCTCTGTCACTGCAGAATCTGTCAAAAATCCCTGCATGGCCCATCCTTCTCATCTTCTGTGCTTCTTGGTCATCCCCCGCTTTAACTTCTGCTTCTGCCACGTGTCAAATTCGAACAGTCCTCGAAAACACCGTTCCCGCCATCTTTTTCTCTTCCTCCCACACCATTTTCTCTCTTTGTCGTGATATCGCGACGTTTCTGGCTCCTTGTGCTTTTCTGCCATTTTGGTCATGATATCGCGACATGTCGCGATATCGCGACCATTTTTCCTTCGCACCCGCTTCTCCAATTTGCGTCACGATTTCGCGATGTCGTGATATCGCGACGTCGCGATATCGCGACCGTTTTGTCGCTCTCTCCTCTGCTCCGAAACCTGTCGCGATTTCACGACATGTAGCAAAATCATGGGTCACGATTTCATGACATGTCGCGAAATCGCGCCCCCTTCTGCGCCTTCGTCCCTCTCTGGAAAACTGTCACGATTTTGCGACACGTCGCGAAATCGTGGCCCCTTCTGCTACACTTCCTCCTTGCCAATTTTTGTCACGATTTCGTGACACGTCGTGAAATCACGACGGTTTTCTGTCTTTGCCGCTTTTTCTTCCTGTGCCGACTCTTCAGCACTATTTTTCCTGACACTTGACACCTCGGTTGCTGGTGCCGCCGGATGCTCCTGCATCAGTAAATACCTTCAACTTGCACATACCCTTTGCATACCAATCTTGCTTTGTTCCTGACTACCTGTCCATCCTCATTCAATTTTTTTCAAAAGGCCCATTTAGTATCGATTACATTTTTATTTTCAGGTCTTGGTACTAACTCCCAAGTCTTGTTTTTATTGATTTGATCTAATTCTTCATTTATTGCCTTTACCCAACTTTCCTCTTTGCTTGCTTCGACAACATTTTTGGGCTCAATGCTAGATAGTAAATAGTAGTTACTAATATTTTTCTTGTCTGAACATCAAATGTGGGGTCTCCAATTATTTGCTCTCTAGGATGATCTTTCTACTAGCTACCTGTTTTGAATTTCTTATTTTATTCCAATTCTGAATCACTTTTTGAATCCTCTAAGTCAATTCTTGGTTTCTCATTGGCACTTTCCACAATTTTTATTAGCCTCTTGTTGTAACATTTGTAAGATTTGCTTTTTGATGAATAACAAAGAAAAATACCTTCATCCACTCTATCTTCAAACTTACCAAGGTTTTATTCAGTTCTTTTGATGTAACACTTGCTGCCAAAGACTTTAAAATATCTTGTTGTTGCCTTTTTACCAAACCACAACTCATAAGGAGTTTTGCTTTCATGCATCCTCAACATGCACCTATTTTGGATGTATATTGTAGTATGGACTACCTCTTTCTAAAATCTATCTACTACTTTACTCTTAGTAAGCATAGTCCGTGCCATTTCCTACACTGTTCTATTCTTTCTTTCTACCACACCATTCTGATGAGGTGTCCTAGATGCTGAAAACTGTATCCTGATGCCATATTTTTCATAATACTTTATGAAATCCTCTAAAATAAACTCTCCTCCTTTGTATGACCTTAAACATTTAATAATTTTTCATGTTTGATTCTCAACTTGGTTTTTGAAAACCTTGAACATCTCAAAATATTCTGATTTATGCTTCAAAAACAATACCCATGTCATCCTAGAATAGTCATCTATACACAACATGAAATATTTATCACCGTTTATGCTTTGCGTTCTCATGGGTCCACATAAATTAGTATGTACTAGTTCTAAAGGTTTGCTTATGTAGTACTCTTTTGTTTTAAATGAGACTCTAGTTTGCTTCTCTTTTTTACATGAAGCACAAATACTATTTGATGGTTTTCCAATGGTGGGAATATCTCTCACTGCTTTCTTTGAACTAAGTTTTACTAGGTTGTCAAAACTGATATGACCGAGCCTCTTGTGCCACAACCAATTATCTTCTTCCTGTTCAATCAAGCAAGCTCCTTCTAAAGTCTTCGAGAGAGTGTACATGTTTCCAGATGTCCTTGATATAGCTGCTATCAACTTCCCATTATTTGCCTTTCTGATTTCACAACCCTACTTCTTAAAGATTACATCATGACCTCTATCACAAATTTGACTTACGCTCAACAAGTTATGCTTCAGAACAACCACAAACAAGACTTCTTTTGACATGATTTTTTCATTATTGATATTAACTGAACCTCTTCCAACTATCTTAGCTCCATCATTATTTTTGAATTTCACTGAACCACCTTCATATTGTTGCAACTTCTCAAATTTTTGTTTGTCACAAGTCATATGACTAGAGCATCCATTATCAAGTATCTGTGGTGCAAATTTATTCTACGCTTGAAATGTCATCTGTACGATCAAGGATTCCTTTTATTCCTTAGGTTGCTCTTTTTCTTTCCACTCTGGTTTGATTACAATTTTGAACTCTTGTTTTGGCTTTTCTTTTTCAATAGCTTGTGCATGTTTTTCGAGAAATTTTCTATTTTGTCTTATTCCATTTGGTTGAATTTTCTTCCCTAAAATTGATTTGATGCAAATGTACTTCTATATTTTCTTGCAATATGCCAAAAGTTATGAAAGTTATAATATTCTACTGCATAATCCATCAAAGGTGAAAAAGCATTTCTAGTGGCAAAATTCCTTGGTCCTACATTATACTTGCAATTTGAAATCTTATGTCCATAACCATTGCATTTAAAATAGTAAAAAAAAAAGAGATGATAGAACATGGGTGGTGGCCTTTGCCATGTTGTTGTAGGAGCCATAAATCTTCTTCTTCTTTGATGTGTGACATTGGTGAAAGCATCATTGTCAATTCTCCTTTTGTGCCTTGCATTATTGCTTTCCTTTGCATGATTCATTTTTGCTTGATTAACCTGTTTCTTTTCTTCATTATTTATGGATTATTCATTTGTGGCCTTTGATCCATTTGATGATTCTCCTTTGTCAAAACCTAAATCAAATTTTATGTCTGTAGTATTTTGGTTCTTTATGATCTTATCCAGCTTCATAGAACTCTCTTCATGTTTGTGATAAAAGCTAATTTTCTGATTCATCTCTTCTAGTTGCATCCTTAAACCAACAATCTCTTCTTCTAACTTGCTACAATAATCTATTTTCATGGTTATTTGCACTTCGAGATCTTTGAATATCTTCTTGGATTCTTCTATTCGCACTTTCAAACTTGTTATGATTTCATTTGCATCCTCAAACTTTCTTGAAATTTTCTTATTCCTTTTTCTTTCTGTCTTCAATTCATCCAGAGCTACAATTAGTTCCTCTTCCAAATTCACTTTTGCATCAATTTCTTCTTCATCACATTCTTGTTATTTTTTTGGTTTTTCTTCTTTGAATTCCATGAAAAGAGCTTCACCTATTTCTTTTTTAGAATCCTCACTGGAGTTGTCTTCTGATGAACTGACCTTCTTGGAGATGAAACTTTTCTTGTTGAAGTTGTCTTTTTTGAAATTTGATTTTTTATTCCAGTCACTTCTTTCTCCATGTGATCTTTCATTACTTATGCTCTTCTCATTAAGTGGAAATTTAGCTGTGAAATACCCAACGCCTCCACAATTGAAACATTTAAACGATAACTTTCCTTTGTATTTTTCTTTTCCCCTTTTTAGTTTTTGAGCAAAGTTTACTTCCATTTCATTTGATGTCTCTTTTTCCTTGGATTCTTGTTTTGCTTTCATATTTTTTTGGGCTTTAAAAGCAGCTTCTCTGTCTATGGGTTTAGATTTTCCTATTCTCATATCATATGCAGTTAAAGAACTATGCATATAATCCTTACTTAAATAATTCAGATCTTTAGATTCTTCTATAGTAGAAAATTTAGAATCAAATCTTTGGGGAAGGGACCTTAATACCTTTTTCACAATGAAAAAATATTTGATTTCCTCGTCGAGTCCTCTAATTGCATTAATGACTTCATTAACTCTCAACATATATGCCTCTATATTCTCATCCTCATTCATCTTTAATCCTTCGAACTGAGCTCGATGTGTTTGTAACTTGGCATCCTTGATCTTAACGTCTCCTTCATGAATGCTCTTCAGTTTATCCCATATTTCCTTTGTTATTTTACAACCCATAATATTTACCAGTTTTCTGTCCACTAATCCACACATGATAGCATTATTTGCTTTTGAGTCATTCTCAAATAGTTTCTTACCAGCAGCATCGGTTGGAGAAGTGGTGGCTATTGTGTATCCATTATTTACTAAATCCCAAATGTCGTATCCCAAAGTAAAAATATATGTCTACATCCTAAGTCTCAAAAATGTGTAATTAGTTCCATCAAATAATGGTGCTTTGTTTGATGAGAAGCCTTCACCACCTGCCATTGTGTCACTTCCAAGATCACCCTAGCCGGTTAAGCCTATTCAAAAACTTGGCTCTGATACCAATTTTTGAACTAAGCATGACACTAAGAGGGGGGTGAATCAGTGTGTATTAAAAATTTAATCCAACTATGAAATCAAATCAAAACAAGCAATCACACAAACATGCATCACATAACACCAGATTTATAGTGGAAACTCGATGTGGGAAAACCACTGTGCCAATGGACTGTTTAGACTCCCATCCAAATCCAACCTCAAATTTTCTTGGTATTTACAATATTTTTGTAGCACCAACTATAGGGAATGGCACCAACCAACCTAGATTTTAGTAGCACCAGTTGCAAGGAGAACCGACCCTTGTTGCCAAGCACCGACCCAACAAATTTAAAAAGCTCTGATAAAAGTTTTAAATCTCATCAAAAGACCCTAAGTGGTCTAGCTCACAAATATTCTCCTCTAAAATATTTTGTCTAACCTTTTCAATCTTCTCAACTCTACACATTGATTATCTCACACCTTGCACATTTTTCCAATCAAAATGCCAAAGAAAAAAATTCTTCACAACATGCATCGGTAGTCCTTTCTCCAAAAAATCCTCTTCTCCATTTTCTTTTAAAACATATATATGCTTCACATTAAAATATTTAGCTCTTTTTTTTCAATTACACAAGTACCACTCAACCGTTATATTCTTAGAAACTGCCAAAATTGCCAAAAAGAGTTGATAGGACTTTTTGTAATAGTCATAACTTCCTCCTCGAATTTCTAAACGAGTTAAAAATTGAAAAATATATTCTTAGAAGAACCAACTAAATTTAGTTTAAATTTTAGATTTTAACTCTTCACGGATTATTCGTAGTACCTCCAAAAAAGGGGTCTCTAACGCTGATTTTACATGTCACATAAACTTGAAAAAGTGCTCCAGATACATTTTGCAACGCTCACCGTTTCTTATTACGGACTTCGTTTGGACTAAAATTTAAAACTTAAGCTCTCAGTATATCTAGCTACCTCCAGTAAAACATTTGAGGTCCAATTCCTCATGGATTGCTTAATATTCCTCCTACAAAGTGACCTCCGATGTAGATTTTACACCTGTCACATAAAGCATGAAACTGACCAACAATGCATCGGTGAAGCAACCGGCCATTCCAAAAATTCAACCACACTTGATAATGATAAAAAAAACTCCAAATAATATCTTGGGATGTCCAACATATTCCATTGATGTTGTTGTAACTTTGACGATTTTTGCAACTTTGACAAATTTGCTACTTTGACAACTTCCTGACAATTTTTGCAACTTTGACAATTTTGCTACTTTGACAACTTCCTGACAATTTTTGCAACTTTTGCAAATTTGCACGAACAACCTGTAACAACTTCATACGAACATCAAAAAAATCCTCATAAGCATTGAAAACCACTGTACATACTTTGAACAACCTTCGAACAACTATCCACTACATCAACCTATCCATCTGAGTTTGTTGACAACAATGATAATACTGTCGCTGCACCTTGCTCAACACTAGTTTGAGGATAGTAGTGGAAAACCGCTTGAATTATGAAGATAGCATGGAAGAGATACTTACAACATTGGTGTAGCTTGGAGAGAAGATGGTGATGGCACAATGGGCAACAAAGATAGATCAACAAAGATGTAAGTATTGGCATGATAAACATCTCAGGAAGATGGATTTGAAGGTTGATGAATTAGTGCTAAAATATAATGGAAAAAGATAAATTAAGCCAGGAAAGTTGAAAAATTTATGCTCAGACCCTTCTAAGTGGAAGAGGTACTAGACAATGGGGCTATTTGATTAAATAATTTGGAGGGTACAATTTACCCTGATGTTGTGAATGGTTCTAAGTTGAAGGTGTATAAGTCACATGCACAAGTGAGTGTAATAAACTTAGAAACCTCTAAAGACACTTTTGGAAAATAAATAGAAGTACAACTAGGTATACAATCCTACAAACATGGTGAACCAAGTAATGTTGTTTGAGAGGATGGACCAGCAAACCTGGAATGGATATTAGGAGTGGAAAGTGAACCTGTGATCAAGAAAAGGGAGTTAGAACCTTGAGAGGAAGAGAAAAGATGATTAAAAGTCCATGTTCAATTTCTAAATAGCGAAGCAGAGGAGCGAATTCAAACCATCATGAATGTCACTTTACAATAATAGGAACCAGAAGTGGAAGAAGAAAAGATCAAGGATCATGAGTTTTACAATAAATGGCTTGGGAAATGCAGAGATTATAGGAGTATGAGACTTTAAGATAGTATAACACGTAATTATGGAAAAATGTAATTCAGAAGTTGGATGAAACCATTCAACAGATGCATGAATGCCAAGAAGCACAAAGAGATGAATGGGTGAAAAGGCAATGAGAGGAATTTAGAGGAAGTGCAGATGGAAATACTACAAAAAGTAGTTTATTATTTGTGGCTTCAAACAATTCACTCTTAACATCCTAGGTAATTCACCTAAGAAATTCCAGAAGGCAAAGGAATAGAAGAATACTAGAACAAGGATTGAAGAGGCAACAAAGAGAACTAAGCAGAGGTATCGAAGGTAATACAGAAGGAACATTGGGAAATAATACATTTTACTCATACTCTAATAGTTCATCTCTAGCAACGTTATGAATTCTCTTGAATACTGAAGATTCTTCAAGAACCGTTCACCATTAAATAAACATACTTAAAGACTACAGAGATTGCTAGAATATGATGGGATGAGGGAATCATGTTAGGATTTGTCTACCAGTAGTGAATATCAAATAAGTAGAGAGAAAGTAGCTAATATTCTATGGAGGGATGTTAGAGAGGTACCCAAACAACCAAGAAATGGAAGATGATTGGAAGAATCAAGTAGTGATGAGAATCTACCTCAAGACCCTAATATACCCTATCCAAGTCCCAATATAGATCTAAGGAGACAAAGGGATGAGGTTCGAAGTCAAAGAGCAAGGGTTAAACTCCTCAAAATGATACAGGTGATCAAATATGAGGAGTCACTAATACCATAAGATGAAGACGATAAAAAAATGAATAATTATTTAGGTAGTGAGGGTGAGGCACCGAGAAGACCAACCGAACATTGGAAAAGGATGTTATAAAAATAATCAATGAGAAGATCAATCGAGCATTGGGAGGTGGTAGCGATTGCAAAGAAGGGTCTAGGAAACCTCAAATTTTCCAATGAATACTATAGGTGAAGGAAACAATTCAGGTATAGATTCAACCTTCTCAAACCAGTACAAAGAAGCCTTAGTCCAATGTGCACCATAGATTATTTTAAAAAGTGAGGTGGAGAAAAATATTTATAAGGGTAGATAGAAGGTTAAGTATACTAAGCCAATTGATATATGATAATCAAGAACATTCAAAACCAAGTATGAGAGTGAAACTGATTGACCAGGCCCAAAATAGAGGTCACTTGGGTAATCCTAAAAGTTTTTTGGGACTGTTGGGTAACCCAAGTCTACCTGACCAAGGGAAGAGTGTGGTTGGCCTCCATATCGGTAGCTTGAGAGGAAGAAATTTCCCTCTTGCTACACACAAGTCGACTAGTCTATAGAATGAGCCGCAAGGACCATCTATGGACATAGTTCAAACCAACCCACCACTATGTGTTATTAAGGCTAGACCATTTGGACTACCTCAATGATATCGTAGGAACTAAATACGTCATCAAGAATGATCGAGGGATCAGTCAAATCTTGGGAATCTAGGATTTTGGTAGCCAAACATTAGAGAGATTCAATCCAAAAGGGGAAGAGGATTATTCAAACAGGCTCAGGGAAGACATGGATTTAGAAGTAGGGATCCAGATCAACCAAGGAATCCAAATAAAAACTAGATGCACCAAGGATGGGCAGTAGTCCAAATACAGATAGAAAGACTCCAAGGTAGAGGAAAAGTCACATGAAGGGCCTATTAGAATATTTAACAAAGAGAAAATCATCACCCAAGTGAAAGGATGAATAGCCATTAGAGGCTAGAATAGGCATAGTTCCATTATATTGATGATAGTCTAATTATCCAATGGGGATGATGGAAGGACTGAAAGAATCAGTCTAGATGATGATAGAACCCATCTAGGTGATGTCTGCCTAGAGTTGACCCATCTGGATAATGACAAAACCCATCTAGGTGATGTTTGCCCAGAGTTGACCTATCTGGATTATGGTAGAACCCATTTGGATGATGTTTACCTTGAAAAAACCCATCCCATAGTTGACATAACCTATCTAGATTATGGAAAAACCCATCTAGAAGATGTCTACCTCAAACAAATTAATCCCATAGTTGACATAACTCATATGGATATCGACAGAACCAGTTATATTGATATCAATAGGGAAAGATGTTAGGATGCAAGTCACTAAACTGATGGGAGGGGAAATCATCATCATATAGAAGAAGGTAGAAGCTATCCTCAAGACAAAAAATGGGTATATTGGCACATTATTCGATGAGGTATGGATAGGCATGACAAACAACCATAGATGGAAACCCCCGAAGCCATGGTAATAACTAAAATTATTAACAGACTGAAGTGATGAATGATGGTGATGATTTTAGCATTCAAGGGACTAGCAACCATCACTATGAGGAATCATCACCTGATACACTAGAAGTTTGCATTGGCATTGCCATGCACTTCACCAGGCAATGATGAGCGAAAGGATTTTTTTTGAAAAATAAAAAAATAAAAAGATAAAGATAAAGAAAAATATGAAAATAGAAAAAGATAAAATAAAGAAAAATATGAAAATAGGAAAATACAAAATAAAGAAAAATATAAAAATAGAAAAAGACAAAATAAGGAAAAATATGAAAGATGACAATTACATGCAAAACTGGCAAGGTGGCATGCATGCAAAAGATGGTAAGACAGGTGGTAGTTAGACAAGTAGTTACAGGGGTGATAACACACCTATAAATTGGATTCTTAGGAAAGGATTGCTCATTCTATCTTGATCATTTTGTAGGTAGAGAACAAAAGAAATCAAGAGGGTTTGGAGCTGAGGTAGAATTGCTAACACACCAAGTATTAATCTGGATGAAGCAAGATACCATACAATAATGGGTAAATTACATGCTTTGTGAAGATTTCCTAAATTTTTAGTGCATGTGCAACAGTTTTATCTCTTAATTCAAAATTAGATGAAATGTGAGCACAAGGGTAAGTCTCACGCATCAATTTTGGCTATGACATGTCCAAACCTAAGACATATGAAGGTAAGCTATCTATAGGAAAGACATATAGGGATACTTTTATGATAAATTTACCCATTTGGGACTACCACTCATTTGGAAAATATATCCATCTGATACTACCATGCATTTGAGAAATATATTATCCAAGATTACATCTAAGCTTACAACAATCATCTAGGATTGCAACCATATGATACTAAAACAACCATATGAGACTCTAACACATGTTTAGGAATTTAGCTATCTGATATTGCAACACACATTTGTGACTGTGACCATCCAAAATTGTAGTCGTTTGGCAGGACAAGCCGTCTGAGGAAAGAGACATCTAACAAAATAATGTTTTTGAGGAATAGGAGATGTCTAGAACATACCTAGGTGAAAAATGAGTCACCAAAAGTTAGGTCAACTTTAGATTAACAAGATTGAGCATTTTGGAGGAAGTCAAACATCGATTACACCAAGATCTAAAGATTTTCCATAGCCAATTGCTGCAAAATGACTCCATCACCATTAGGAGCATGGTCAGGTCAAAGGAAAAATGTGAGGCCAAGTACAAAAACCAGAGCAAAGGAAGACTCAAGGTAAACATGACCAAGAGCAAGTAGCAGCACCCGAGCAGAATACTAAATATGTGTAGCAGTTTGATAAAGATCAGGTTCCAATTGAGGACATTACTTGGATTCTTGTAAAGGGTGATGTTTGCCAGCAATGGTGGGAGAAGGCACTAGCTAATGACCCAATTAAGTAAACAATTAGGCCCACCAGTATCGATTTTATTTTGTAGGTTTCAAGTTCCAACAAGGATTTCTTCAAGGAGTACTTGATCTAGATGTTATGAAATTATGAATCGTTGCACAATGTTAGCATAGTGTGCATTGTAAATACGAGTTGGTAATCGATTTATTTGTGAAAGCATTTCAACACACATTCAGACTATCAAAGAAGAAACAATCAATGGTGAATGAGCAAGTTGACACCGGGTAGACTTCATAGTTGATTCAAAGTATTACCTCCTTAAATAGGGAAAAAATTGATACTTTGTTATCAACCCATGGTAATCGCGGTGTTAAACAGATACAATTAGAAAATCTAGGTTTATAGTGCATCATGAATGTATTGATGGCTAGATTATCAAGAGAATAAAGGAGCTCAGATATTCCAATCTGGTTCATTCCATATTTTTAGGGGATCGAGTAGGGAGTTGCTTATTATTGGGTAGCATACTTGGTACTTCATATTCATATTTTGATGCGAACCACCAAGAATTTTCCAATGGTATTTTATGCCATTGGACTATTTTTGGATACGATATCTTGCACAGGGGTGCAAATATTAGATTTGGCCCTCCTAAGGATTTACCAGAGTTGGAATTGATTATTTTGCAGTGGAAAGACGTAAAGCCACATGTACGAAGATAGACGTGAGTGAAAAAGCCATGAGTGAAGCAGATCTTCTATAATAATTCACTAGACAAAGGGTCACTAACCAATTTCAAAGGGGAGGATACCATGCCACCACTGCCTAAGGAGACTATACCAACAAAGGAAGCTATCACAACCATGCAAAAAGTGATAAAGCTAACATGAAAGAGGTGACAATTTTACCCACCATCACCATCACCATCACCAGATTCAATGGCCAAACTCATCGTAAAGAAAATAGCCCATAGTCATGTAGTAGCTTAGAGAATTTAGCAACAAATGAGATTACATACTGTAAAAATCAATTTTAAAATTCTCTTAGTTTTTTAGGATGTACCAGCAGGACCTAGTAGTGTTGTACATGTACGGCCTACAAAGTATTTGGTAGAGGCCCAATTTTAGGATTGTGAGGAGTCACCTAAAGCACCCTTGGAGTCCCTACTTAACCAAAATTCACTTATAGAAACTCTATGGGATTTCTCATTTGAAGATATGATTATTGTAGCAAAATCCAAGGCAAAAATTAAATTAATAGATATTGGTATCCCGAAAGAAGCTATAACAAATATGGTAGGTGAGAGACTACCACTCCACACTATTGGAAATATGATGGCAAGAACACAAGAACACCCTATTTCGGTAGATGAGGAGGTCTCTTTGGAACATGAGATCAAAACAGTGCATGAAGAGAATCCCCCACATAGTGAAGTACCTCAGTAGACTATTGAGATAGAAGGTGGAAGCAACCAAGTATAAGTACCTCAGGAGAAACTTGTAATTACCGAATGGAAGGTAACTAAGAATTCCATCAATATTTCTAGGAAAGGGAAGGATATTTTACAAGAAATTAAGGAGGAGGAAGCCAAAGATACATGGTTCAAAAACATAATGTTTGAAGTGCCCAAATTCTTAGATCCACCAAACATGGGTGCCTGTATTGATCAACAAGCAATGACCTGTTTCACCAAATTGACCCATGTGATGGATAGATTACGACTATAATTTGACATAGCATGTGTGGGCTAGTGGAAGAGCTGGATAAGTTGGTGCAATGGGCAGCAAAGGGAACTTGGCGAATAGGGATTTCTAGTATTCATCAAGAACAACCATGGACCTTGCCTACCGAGTCCTTGACAACTATGGAGGGAATTGAGAAACTGCCAAAAATATGCCTACCCTCTACTTGGAACCAACATATCTATATATTTTCAACCATGGTAATAATCCCCCTCCTCACCTTGTTGTAGATCAATGATTACAAGTGGCATTAGTAGTTAAACTGATATCGATGTATAGTAAGATTTGAAGAACACAGACTTATACTAAGAGGAGGGGTGAATAGTATAAGACAACTTTTTAATTTTCTTTCCCAAACAATATTATCTAATATAATCAATGGAAATATAAATAGTAGTAATCAAAGCAATGCATAAATCACCATACACAATAGAGACACCAATTTAACGTGGTTCACCCAATGTGGGCTACTCCACGGAGAAAATATTTCACTAAAATTTCTTAACAAATCTCTTGGGAAACCTTTCCCTATTACAATATTTAAGGACCTCTATCCAAAGAATACACTAATATTGTAATCAAGTTTGTGGATCTCTATCCACTAGAGACACCAATCCCCTCAGCTGGTTTGTGGATCTCTATCCACAGGAGGACTCCTTTTCCTCTACTCTAGCTGGTGATCTTCTAGAAGACTATTGCCTCCACTACTCTGGGTTGTGGATCTCTCTCCACTGAATACCTCTATCCTATCTACCCTAGCTAATGGATATTTATCTACTGGAGACTACTATCCTCTGCTCTATCACCTCCAAAGCTTACTATTAGCTTTATCTCAAATTTACACTAAACATAGTCCTTCGGTCTAGCACAAATTTGCTCAATCTCTCTCTCTGATATGCACTAAACATAGTCCTTTGGTCTAGCACAAATATGCTTAATATCTATCTTTGATCTGTACTAAACACAGTCCTTCGATCTAGCAAAAATATGCTCAATATTTATCTTTGATCTGCACTAAACACAATCCTTCGGTATAGTACAAATTTGCTCAATATCTATCTCTGATCTACACTAAACACCATCCTTTAGTCAAGCATAAATCTGCTCAATCTTTGTCTCTACTCTGGCACAAACCTGTCCTTAAATATACACCAAAATATATCCTCAAATCTGTCCTCAAGCCTTAACACAAAGCTTGATCCAATCACTAATCAACTCTACTAGATCTACCCCAAACCTTAACTCAAGATTTGAACAAATCAATCAATCAAATATGCTCTCAAGTCTTCTCAAAGAATTGCCTCAAATATGTCCACAAGTCCTCTCAAGAACTTGTCCAATCTTCTTTCAATATCTATCTTCAAATATGCATTGTAAGCTTCCACAAAAGCTCACACTAATATTTCCACAAGTCTTCTCCAAGACTTGCCTTAAATATGCTCAACAAGTTCTCACTAGAACTTGCTCAATATGCTCAACAAATATTCACCAAGACTTACCTCAAATCTGGAATAAGTTCTCACTAGAACTTGCTCAATCTGCTCAACAAGTCTTCACCAAGACTTGCCTTAAATATGATTGTAAGCTTCCACAAAATCTTACTCAACTATGTCCTTAAGTCCACTCTAGGACTTACTCAAATATATCCACTAGCTTTCACAAAATCTTATTCAACTCAACTCAATCTATCATAGAAAACCTCTTCAATCACACAAACAAGTTTCACATAGAATCTTGTTTTAATATCATAGAATCTTGTTTTAATATCACATAAACATATAGAGAATGGTTAGAGACTTAATATGTTTTCACACTCACAACAATACTAAATCACTTTCAAAATCTCTTGTTTAACCACAAAAGTATATGGAGAATGGTTAGAGACTCAATATGTTTCACTCTCACACAACTCTCAATCACTTCCAAACTCTTTTCAAATAAATTAAGAATAAAGAACAATTTGTTTCACAGAACTTGAACTATCACTCCAATACTTTCAATCAATTATGCTCAACCAAATTCACTCAACCAATCACTCAATGAAACACAACTTGCTTTCAAACCCTAAATAAGTGTTTCAACAACTCACACTATGGAACTCAACCTTAACTCAAAATGATTCCAAATTCACATAACAATGATACTCATGATATTTCACAAACCCTAGTCAAGCATATGAAAGATTACTCCAATATTTCCAACAATGCTTATCAAAAAATCTCACTTAACAATGATACTCATAATATTTCACAAACCCTAGTTCAAGATAGTTCTCTATTTCTCACTCAAATGTTCTCACAAACATTCACAAATCATGCATTTGAAATCTTACTCAACAATGCTTATCAAACAAACCTTTTCACTTCAACTTAGCATTCACAACATTCAACAATATTCCACTCAAAAGTAAGATATGCCCATACCTTTTATTTGATGAAGAATTGACCTCAAAACCTGTCTCAATCATAATCAACCTCTTTGCCAATCTCAATGGTTAGATAGCAAAAATCTTCATCCAAAGATTATCTCAATATTAATTCAACATTACAAGATTAAAAAAAATCAAGTACACCTTATTATCTCCAACCTTTATCAAATAAAGAATTCAATCATTCAGTTTCACAATAACCCCTTTCAAAAATTTAATTCATGAAGCAATCCAAACACTACTTATGTCTCCCTACTCAATATTGCATTTTTCAAGTAATTTACCTTATAAAACAATGCAATATATTTTAACCCTCAATAAAAATATTTTTTATTTTTCTAAAGTAAAAATTAATTACCTTACCCTTTTAACTCCCTAAACACTTTAGCAAAATCAAATAACCCACGTGCCAATAATCTTCCCTCTTCACACTATAGTCCAAGCGCAAAAACAAACCATGCACCTTAACACCACCAAAGACCTTAGGCAATGCAAATTTTAATTAAAAATTAAATACCTCCTTGTGCGCTCCTGTGGGATTCGATCCATGGTTGAAGCACCTATAGTGCCTTAGTCACGGTTCCCTAGCCACATGAGCTAAGCGTTCACGTGGGAGTCAAAGGCGCTAAAAACGCTTTGACTCTTCCTTCCCCACCAAGAGCCAAAAGGCTCTTGTCTGTGTCATCGATGGGAATCGAACATGACACCTCTATATTCCAAAGACTTCACACACCTTGGATTCGCCGCTAGCTCAAATGCTGTTTGGTTGCTTGTCCCTTCTTCCTTTAATGCTTTGAATTCCATAAATATCAGGAGAAAATGAAATTATAACCTTGTCCTTGTTTGCTCACAAAAATATTTCGCATTCACTCCAAACTCGCATGCATTAATAAATTTTGGAGACTTACTTTCTTAGGGGTAAGGTTATGGTATTTATACCATATGCCTCCCTCTCTCCCATGTCGATGGAGAATATGAAATTAAATTATTTTTTGCGCCCAAACCAACTTTGGGTTATAAACAATATTATTTTATAAATAAATTTATAATATAAATATTATAAATTATTTATAAACTACCTTAGGCATAATTAAACCTTTTAATATTATAATGAAATATTATAATATTATTTCCACTGGGCCTAGGTGTTTTCCTCTTTTGCCTTCAAACCTTTTCTCACCACCTTAATATTATAATAATGAATATTATAATATTGTTCCTTTTAGGCCTTTTCTTCAGGGTATTTAACCGTCCTTTTGACCAATCATGTGGAGCTCTTAACCAAATTGCTTGGGCTTAAAATATAAATATTTTAACCCTTATTTTGCCAAGTCTTGCAATAATTCTTGAAACTGACTCTTGACATCAATGACAACACAACTAACTCAAAATTTCCAACAAGATTAATTTTATAGCCCACTTGTTGTGTTGGTTGGCTGAAGGGGTTAAGCATTTGAATCTAGCTAAGCTGAATTTGGATAATGATCTACATTTGAAAAAGGTAAAATTATAGAAAAAAGGTTGACATATGGTCGAAGGGTTCACTCAGTTGGAAGATGCTCTGAAGCACATTCAAGAAAAATATCGGCAAATGATAGACCTTAGCACTCAATTCAAGGATAGGAAATAGGTGATCATAGATATTGAGGCTAAAATATTATGTCATAAAGTGGTTAACGAATTGTTGATCAAAAAAACTGCAAAAGTTAGTGGTCTAGAAAAACCAAAGTGCAGAGGCTTGGTAGAAATAAAGGGAGAAATTGTGAAATGAGTTATTCCAATCACATTAGCACGAATCAAATATCCAAGAAGAACTAGCATGGAGGGAACCATCTTCCTCAACCTTGACACCATAGCAGATGAAGGAGATCTTCATTCAGTGTGAGTCAAAGTTGTTGTCCAAACTTTAGGAGATGGAAATCCAAGCTAATAATATAGGTGTAGAATGGACCAAGTAATTCATGTATGCAAATAAAGTTTGTGATGAAAGTGAAACCCTTTGACTCTGAGTACAAGAGCTATAAGAAGCCCTTCAAGTTATAGAACCAAAAGAAGTTGATATCCCAATAGGACAACATAGAAAGTTGCTTTTGTTGAGGTCTTTATGTTTGGAAGTTAATTGGGAATCCCCTCTAGATGGATGGATAAAATTGAATGTGGATGGTGCTGTGAAAGGGAACCTAGGGTATGCTGGTGCAGGTGGAGATTTTAGGGATTCTAGGGGGATGGTTGTATAAGTTTTTTTTAACCTCTCCATCCAGTCCAACTATTTTGTTGAGGCTCGAGCCTTTTCACAGTGGCTAAGTTAATCAAATAAGGGTGTTATATAAATATTATTGTGGAAGGGGAATCCCTAAACCTTATAAATATTCTAAAAAGAAGACATGAAGTTGGTTGGACCATTATAGATATGGTTGTGGGGATGAAAGAAATCTTGCAGTCTTGTCACAACCTTTAGTTAAATTATATTTATTGAAATGGGAATGGTGCTATAGATCTTTTGGAAAATGTGGGGGTGGAGGCTCAGGATATTATTATATGGGAAGATATTTTCCTACTTCAACTTATTGAATTTGTGGCTAAGGAGAAGCCAAAGTGACCCAATGATGTTCAATTTCCAATTGGAAGAATCCAAATCTTGGGGATCAACCCTTGGGAAAAATTTTTATGAGTGATCCAGTCTATATGTGGTAGACTATTATGTTTGTAAAGTCAACTGTTGTCTAGTTTTTCTTGTTATTGGTAGTGTAGTTTATGTGTTTCTTTATCGGGTGCTTTAGGTTGGCTCTTTATGATTTTTAATAGTTCATATGGACTTGGCACCCTATTTTCTTAGTATTTTATGATCTAATTGTAAGAATTTTATGTAAAAAGGACAAGACCCTTTCAATCCCCTTCTTAACCTATTAATAAAAAAAGTTATAAAAAAATTATGATGTTAGCAAAAAATTAAGATGTCTTAGCATCTATAGTAGGTTTTGAATATTTGATTATTCATATAGAATAAAAAAATAAAATATAGTTGAATAAATCTATATAGAAATTACATCCATAGTTGATTCTCACACAAATATTATGATAACATCAAATCTGCAATACATCACAAGCATATAACAATATATGATAAATATAACACAACCACCCAAGAGAGCAAAAATGAAGCAAACATATAGAATGATATGCATCCTACATATTATAGTCAACATATTTATTACAAATATATATCATATGTTATTACATTTTTATGCATGTGACCCTCCTATAGGATAATAATATACAAATACAATAAAATACAACATATTATATACATTGCAAAAGCTTTATACAACTCATACTAAGTTGACACTTATGATGCCACCACACAACCAAGAATACATACATCTACCTTCTCTAGATTAGTTTGACATCCCCATCATTTGCATGGATGTAATATCATTTGGGGTAGATTGGGTAACGTATTAGATGGTAAGTAAATGAATTGGTAAGGGTAGTGTCCAATTGTTGGATTTATCAATATGACTATGTATTTCTCTCACATGCTTGCCATATATGTTATTTTATATCCACTTCCTCTTATTTTCACATAGCTTCTATTGTAGTACCTCTAACTATTATATCATTTGGGACAATTGATATGAAAATTGATGCATTATATCCCTCAAATGTTTATTAGTATTACCTAATTCACTTTTTCTTGAACAAAACTTCACAAAGTGAGGTGTCACACCTACTTTTTATCATGGTGATGAAGAGAAGTAATATCTTCTTGATGTTGAATCATCTTAGACTTGGTTCTCTTTGTGAAGAGTCACAACTCCTCAATATCCTAAGCACTATATCTGTATCGCTCCAAAATTTTTGCATCTTTACCCTTAGGCTATAGGATCCATGCCCAGAAGGGGGATGCGAGAAGGATGGGACAATACCTCACTGAGAGGCCCTTTGAAGGTCCCGCCTCTCGGGGGAGGAGTATAAGGGTGAATTTTTGACGGATGGTGGGTTCACTAGGAAAATTTTGAGTGGCAGTTTCCACGCCTAGGTTGATAGTGGGTTTGATGTGTTCATTTTTATACTCAATCATTCAACTCCTAGGTTTGGCCAAGATGAATCTAAAC
The DNA here is from genome assembly GCA_028583015.1 of Wollemia nobilis. Taxonomy (NCBI): domain Eukaryota; kingdom Viridiplantae; phylum Streptophyta; class Pinopsida; order Araucariales; family Araucariaceae; genus Wollemia; species Wollemia nobilis. The sequence goes on from JAQPPZ010000521.1 coordinate 23,732,434, forward strand.
TATTCTATCTACCAATGATAATTTAAATGGATACAAAAAATAGGAATGAGTGCTAATAATAGAGAATATGCTAATTAGAATGTGTCATACCTGATTCTGGATGTTTGATGAAGATTCTAAGTTTTGTAGTAGTCCAGATCACCTCAGTTCGTACGTAATCGTCTGAGATCGACGATAAGATCAGACAGGATCGTCTGATATCTAAAAAATTCATCAGATGAATTCGTCAGAAACCTGCAATCACAAAAATAGATGTGAAATACCAAATATGCAAGTGCAAAAGCAAAGGACAATGGTAGAAATAATAGCAAACATGCCTAAATAATGGATTCCAATAACAAATAAGGAAATGCAGTAGATTTAATTATTGATTTTAACCTTACCATGCGATTATGCTAGATGAGGTGAACTCCAAGATGCAAAAAACATAATAATTCAAGACAATGCAGAAATACAATATGAAAAATGCAGAGAAAGCTAAGGGAATGCAAACTCTGGACTCGGATTGCCCCCAATCTGGACTAAATTCAGGATCGCCTCCAATCGTACGAGATCGTCCGTAATCGTTCGAGATCGTTTGCGTCGATCCGAGCTATCTTCGACTGCAAAATAGTAGAGTTCCTGCAAGAAAATGCAAAATATAGAACACAGACAATAGTGCGAGGGAATAAGGAGTTAAATCTGTTAGCTAAGGGGTTCAAGGAAATCATAATCAAGGGGGGTCATGTAGGGTTAGGGGGTAAACTAGAAAATCCTAGTTTATATAGGCTTAGGAAGAGGTTTAAGAGGTTTGGGATCATCCCAATCTAGGAGATCTCCAACAGGGCAATCTCCAACTACGTAGACGCGCTTCTGCCCAAGTTGGAGAGGCTGTTGAAACAGAAGCTAATTATGAAAATTCGGTTTTGGGACAAAATCGTCTGGATGTTCTATCCATGACGATTTCATTAGATCTGGGATGATCTCGTCTAATCTGCGATGATATCGTCCAACGGTCAAAACAAATCCTAAAAATGGTACGAAAAACGAGGAAATGGGTAGCAAGAGGTTTTGGAGCGGTTTTGGGGTTAAAATTCAAATTTTTATCTTTTATATTTTACTAAGGTTTTTAACCATGCCAATTTTAGGGTGCTACATTTTGCCCCCTCTTTAGCGAATTTCCAAAGAAAATGCGTTAAAGACAAGTTTTTCCTGTTTTACGAGAAAGCAAAAATGTACTCAATTTTTTAGACGATGATTCTTGGTCGAATCGTACAACTGCTGACTATGGTGCCCCCTCCGTGTTTTTACCCAAATCGAATGTTTGAGGTAAAAACACGGAAAGGCAAAAATTAAAATGTTGACTTTTTAAATAAAATTACGAAAATAGGGTAAAACCCTAATTCATTTTTACTATTCATCTTTACTATTCCAAAGTTCTGCAGAGAGAAAATGGTGGAGACAGCGCACAAAGCGACAGAGGTCCGACGCGGGCTACGGGTAAGGATCTAAGCCTAGTAGATTAGTTTTGATTTTGCTTTGTGCAATTTGTGGATTTAAACTTGGATTATTTGGAACATCACGATCATTTTTAGGCCGTCGATGACGTTCGAACGAAATCGTCCCTATTTCGTTAGAATCGTCCCTAGATCGTCGATTTCGTCCGAGGGCAAAATCAACGAATTAGGGGCGATCCCGTTCAACAAGGGGTGATCCCCAAGTTTGCGAAATCAGAGACGAATTCATCCTACAAAGGACGATTTTGCCAAATTTAGGATGATATCATCCGATGGTGGATGATAACATCTTTAACTTGATTTTAAAATGTGTTTAATTTGATTTTACTGATTGGTTATTAATAAATTTTGTTGTTATTGTTTGTTTTGCAGAGGGGATTACTAAAGAGCCAAGAATGGAAATACGATGGACTAAGAGACGACATAGCCATGCTTGACCAGGCAGAGCATGACCAACTAGGACAGGTCGGGCTACAACATGTGGCAAAGATGCCACAAGTACCGACTGACATGGGGCTACTGACAGCCCTAGCAGAGAGATGGTATCCGAGGTCGTCCTATTTCTGGCTACCGATAGGGGAGATGGCTCCCACACTAGAGGACATATGGAGGATCATGAGGATCCCCATACAAGGACGGCTCATGACGCCTGCGGAAAATCAAGGCTAGGTGATGATGAGGCTGACTGGAGACCCGAGCTTCACCCTGGAGAAGGGCGAGGTGAACATCGAGTCTCTACGATAGATGCCTGGGGCATCTAGGCTGACTCAAGTTTTGGTAGGGGTGGTAGGTGGCTTACTGTTGTGCCACCAGAGTGGGTGTAGGCTACCATGGCTCCTCTTAGATATAGTCTATGACATGAGAGACCATGGGTATAGATTTGCATGGGGCAGCTTTGTACTCTACCGCTTGTATAGGATCCTGCATGGGGTCATATACAAGGGAGGTCGATGTCTGGTCTTGACATCATTGCTATAGGTTTGGTGCTGGGAGCACATTATGATACGGAGGCCGATAGGGCTCCCACTAATAAGGGTTGACCGAGAGAGGCCTCGGGTTTTCTATTGGTGGCTATAGAGAGGGTCACAGTGGCGGATAGATCTGTCGATGTCTCGAAGGTTGCTAGATGACCTCATCCCAGACTAGATCACCTGGAGGCCATGGTGAGAGCACCCTGGGTGGGCAGAGGATGGGCAAGAGCTGGCTCGCATCAGGCGAGTCTACTGGCTAAGGATGGAGCGGGGAGAGGTAGAGCTCCACCGCTACGACCGGGTACTACGGTAGTTCGGTCTACAGTAGGGGATCCCTTCTCTCAGGGATTACGAGTACTCTCGGACTATTCGAGATAGTACTATGCTGAGTGGGGCTCCAGACATGCAGTGATTCTAGATTTAGGACATGGACAATGCCCCCATCTAGCCAGTGGATGGTGACGACGTTGGGGTTGCCAACGACTATGATACCTGGTACGTAAGCATCCGCCCTCCTCGAATGACGAGGACATAGGGTCCGATGCACGTAGTTGTACGATGGATGGGGAGGCAGCGCCAGGATGCCATTGAGGCAACACGGGGTCATGACAGGAGAGAGCAACGGTGGTCCCCATAGGAGAGATGCCAGCAGATGGGTCAGGCTCCACAGAGGCCATGGGAGATAGGGTGGAGGGAGGAGAGACTCCCTTCATAGCAGGGGGAGAGACCACCATCGCCTGATAAGGGCAAGGGTGTTGAGGTAGGGGAGAGCAGTGAGACGGTGGTTCTCTAGGCTCAGGTGCAGACATTACAGGATGAGGCTACACGGCTCAAAGCTTGGGGTGAAGGAGTGAGCACTTGGGATCTAGCGTGGTCTATTGCTCAGACCACATTCTACCAGGGGTTGTACTATTAGGCAATCTCAAAGGGATAGAGGATATCATTGCCATCCCCCATTGCAGAGCCGATCATGATGGGATCATCGAGGACATCCTCACGATCGACGATGAGGACCCGAGATATGGCCCGGACCTCTATGGGACCACCTCCTCCATGTTAGGGTGGGGGAGGAGACGAGGCTGAGAGCTCGAGGGCTTCTCGAGGCTAGCTGCTGTAGAGTGCAGATTTATTATATATGTATATATATATAAAAAAAAAAAAAAAAATTTTTTTTGAGGGGATTGAGTATGCTAGGGTTTTGATTGTGGCATACCAATCCAGATGATGTAGATAATTGATTGATGATATATATAGATTGTATTTTTGATGATATGACTTGTGTATATGTTGTATTATGATGCTTGAATTGTTGATTCATGTAATTATGTCGTTGGAAGTAACTTATAATGTTATGTCATGCCATAAATTTGTAAATGAAATAATATGTTGTGCATAAATTGGTTGTTTTGGTGTGATTTGATGAAAAATAAAAGGGACTTCTAACAATAATTTCAAAGGACATTGTCGCTATTATAGACCGTTTCATGGAGTCGCCGCTCGCTAGGTCGTCAAGCTAGTCCTAGTATAGAAATATTGCTAAAAGTAAAAGAGTGCTTAAGAGACTGTCTTAAGACTTTGTGTTGTGATGATGAAAAATGATGATGGTGATAATTTGTTTTCAGATTTTTTTCCACAAAATTATGCATGAAATATATTTAAAAGTGATTTTTGCTAGGCATAAATTCCTAAGTGTGATAGATTTTTGAATAATTCCTTAGAAATTATACCATGGTTGCAAGATGGAATGTTTTGACATAATGACATGAAATAGAATAAGTGTTCGCTCGTTTTGAAGCACAATTGTGTAACATAATGATGTAAGCCATATGTTTTTTTAAAATGGATGGGAAAATAAAATTAGAACAAAGGTTTGCGCTAGGCATAGAATTATAGGTATAGACTTATACCATCATCGTGAAATCCAAAGATAAAATAAATATTTTAGTTTTATTGCATGATTGATTTTTGATTTTTGATAGACAAAAAATAATAATATGATGAACATGTTGTTTGCAATCATTTTGCAATTTTGTGACACAATGTATATAATTGTTTTTATACAAAACAAAATTCTGAAATAAGAGGATAAAATTATTTCAAAAATAATTATAGAAATATTTTAAATTATCTCAAAAACAAATGTAGGTTTATAAGGGATCCTCATGTGCAAATGTGAGTTCATTACCGATCTTGATTTATCATAATGATACAAAATCTCTCAAATACAAATGTGTGTGCAATTGTATTGTTCATTTACCAATTTTGAGCAAGATAATTTGATACAAGCAATTTGCCTTAACCAAATGAATGTTCGTTAACCATGATTTATATGCATATAACCGTACCAGAATCATTGTGCAAGTTAGGTTATCAAGAGCTAGCTAATCCATAAGCCGATATAGGTCTGTACAAAAGAAGGTCGCTAATGTGATAGACATATCACCACGCTAGGAATTACCCAAGGCCAAGCGGGTTGGGCACAAACCACCTGTTATGGGGCTTACCTCACAGTTTTCGAATAATTGAGAATTCCAGGGATTCAAGCTCATTCACCCTTCTTTTCTTTTCAAGGGGTAGGGAAAGGATTTTATTGCATTTTGCTTTTGCTTTTCTCTTTTTTCTTTTCTTTCTTTTTTGTATTTTTGCTTGATTTTTGAGATAATGCTGAAATATTGCTGTGATGATACAAAATAACATTTTTCTTTTTCTCTTTTTCTTGCATTTTTCTTTTCTTCCTATGCTAGGGATACTTGCTCAGATTAGCTGTAGAGCAAAGGATTTTTATTCTGGGTAGGGGTGAGCTTGTCCTTTTGTCAATTCTCAAAGATTCTAGACCATGTGCATGATAGGATAGCAGGGGAAACTTTTCGCTCAAGAAACCACATCTACTATGTAGCATCATATTGAATTTGCAATGAAATCATTTTAATGTGAAAAGATATACTTGGTTCAAGTAAATAACAAGATCAGTTCTCTATGCTCAAAATGTTATTTAATGCCAATGTGGACTTTGATATAAGAGAGATTAATAATCATACCAAATAAAATCAAGATATTTATTCATGTGAGTGTGAAAGTGTGGGATTCCAAATAAATGCTCATTTATCCAAAATAATTAAAAATATAACTGCAAATTCCAAGAATTGACAAGTATGAAAAAGATGTTTTTGAAGATTTTGACAATTTTGATGTTTTTGTATTTGATTTTAATTGATGAATTGCAAGAAGAAATATTATTATTGTTCTTTGAAAAATATTTTGATAGAAATGGCTAAAAATGAAACAATATGCAAAATACAGTATATACAAATGATGAAATGATCCAATGTTTTATTCATAGTAGCGTTTGAGATGCATAATGTTCATAGGTTCTTTAAGTTCTTTACCATCTAAGGTAGATAATTTGTATGCTCCCGATCCAAATTTAGTAGTGATGATATACGGTCCAAGCCAGTTGGGCTCAAATTTACCTTTAAGGTCTTTAGTAGCATTAGTATTTTTTTTTATTTTCTTTTAAGACAAGGTCGTTGATCTCAAAGGATCGAGGATGAACTTTCTTGAGATATGCTCTCTTAAGCTTGTTTTGGTAGGCACGAAGATTCTCCAAAGCATTGATGCACTTTTCATCTAAAATTTCCAGCTGACTAAATCTGCCAGCACGATATTCATCCCCTACCTTAGTATCTTGAAGTAGTAGAGCCAAAGAAGGAACTTCTAATTCAAATGGAAAAATAGCTTCAGCGCCATAAACCAAAACGAAAGGTGAAGTTCCAGTGGGGGTGCGAACACTAGTTCGATAGGCCCATAAAGCAAGATATAATTGGATGTGCCAATCTCGACCGGATTTATTGACCAGTATTTTGAGAATTTTAAGTAATGTTTTATTAGATGCTTCTGCTTGGCCATTACCCTGAGGATAATAGGGAGTGGACCAACGATGTTGAATTTTATACTTTTGACATAATTTTTTGACATATTTATTTTTGAAACAAGTTCCATTATCAGAAATGAGATTGGCAGGAATGCCAAACCTACAAATAATTTGATTAAAAATAAATTTGGAAACTTGCATTCTAGTACAAGAAGCTAAAGGCATAGCTTCAACCCATTTTGTGAAATACTCCATAGCGGTTATGATAAATTTGTGTCCATTAGATGACACAGGGTTGATTTTCCCAATGATGTCTAAGCCCCATTTTGAAAAGGGCCAAGGAGATGAAATAGCCTGTAGCTCTTGTGCAGGTGCATGGACAAGGTCAGCATGTTTTTGGCACTTGTCGCAATGGCGCACATAATCATGTGCATCATTCTCCATGGTAGGCCAAAAATATCCTATCCGAAGGAGCTTCTTAGCAATGGCGTTACCACTAAAGTGTCCTCCACAAGATCCATCGTGGGCTTCGCTCAAAGCTGATCTAGATTCTTCTAGATTCAAACATCTTAATAATATGCCTTCAAAAGATCTCCTATACAAGGTATTACCAACAATTACGAAGTGACTTGCTCGTCTACGTAATAATCGGTGCTGGTTGCTAGTATAACCATCAGGGAAGGTTCCATTTTGCAAAAAATTAAATATATCAGTATACCATGGTTCAAGAGTTGTTTCATTGATTAGAAACACATCCAAAGGTTCTAAGCATGATTTTCTTGAAGTGGGTTCCTAGAGTCGATGAATAATGATGGTAGCATATTCATCGTCTAACTCCAAGGGTAAAAGAGATGCAGCTACAACCATAGTGTCAACCGCACGATTGCTAGTTTGAGGAATAGCTTCCAAAGTAACTTGATCAAACAAGGATAATAACTACAAAACATATGCTTTATATGGGCGTAATTTATCATCTCGGGTCTGATAAACATCATTGATTTGATTTATGACAAGTTGGGAATCACCAAAAACTAACAAATTTTTAATTTTCAATGCCAAAGCTGCTCGTAATCCAAGGATTAGAGCCTCATATTCAGCAGTATTATTAGTGCAAGCAAATGTTAGTTTAAAGGACAGAGGGATAAGATGTTTTTGTGGAGATATTAAGATAATACCTGCACCAACCCCACTCATACATCGAGCTCCATCAAAGTATAGGGACCATTGTTCAGGATGGTCTGCCTCTAATTTAAGGCATTCATCGGGAAGCTCAATGATGAGGGGATGGGTAGACTCTAAGGGTGCAACAACTAATTGATCTGCTATGATTTGACCCTTAACAGACTTCTATCCTATAAACATGAGTTCAAACTCGCTTAGCGCAAGAACCCACTTGGTTGTGCGACCAGATAAATACGGTCGACTCATAAGATATCGCAAAGGGTCGAATTTGGCAATAACATAGGTTTTCTGACTAAGCATATAATGTCATAGTTTCTGTGTAGAAAATACGACTGCAAGACATAACTTCTCTAATATGGTATAGCAAGTTTCATAACTGATTAGGGTTCTGCTGATGTAATAAGTAGCACACTCTTTCTTCTCATCGTCAAGCTGAGCTAACATAGCTCCTAAGGCAAAATCGGAAGCAAAAATGTACAGAATAAATGGACGATCAGATCTAGGTGGGGAAAGCACCGGTGGTTGGAGGAGATATTGCTTAAGGAGTTCAAATGCTTCTTGGCATTCTTCATCCCAATGGAAAGAGATATCTTTCTTAAGAAGTTTAAGAAAGGGTCCGGTTTTATCTGCCAACTTATCAATAAAGCGACGAATAGCTTGAAGCTTACCTTGTAAACTTCGTAATTCTGATATATTGGTGGGTGCGGGCATATCAGTGATAGCCATGATCTTGAGAGGGTCAATTTCAATGCCACGTAAGGAAACTATAACCCCCAATAATTTATCGGACTTAACTCTAAAGATACATTTGGCTGGATTCAATCGGATAAGATACTCCCTTAACCGATCAAATACTTTTCTCAAGTCATTTAAATGATCATCTTCTTTGATGGAACGAGCTATAATATCATCTACATAATCATGTAGAATATCATGCATCATATCATGAAAGATATAAGTCATGGCTCGTTGATAGGTTGCACCTACGTTCTTTAAACCAAATGGCATCACTTTCCAACAAAAGGTTCCCCAAGGGGTAATAAAGGCTGTTTTAGCCTGATCTTCAGGAGCTATCCTGATCTGATTATAACCGGAAAATCCATCCATTAGGGATATCATTCCACTTCCAATAGTAAAATCAATGATTTGATCCATGTTAGGAAGAGGAAAATCATCTTTAGGGCAGGCAACATTAATGTCTCTGAAGTCTGTACAAACCCTAACTTTAGTGGCTTCTTTCTTAGTTACTGGAACTACATTTGAGATCCATTCAACATAATCAATGGCTTGTATAAAAATGACCTTCAATAGTTTTTTCTAGTTCTCGCTTTGACTAGTAAGGCCACTTTAGGATGCATTTTTCTAAGTTTCTGTTTAACAAGTTTAGCATCCGGATGGACTACTAGATGATGCATGACTGCGGAAGGGTCCAAACCTGGCATATCTTCATATGTCCAAGCGAAGACATCTTCATATTCCTTAAGAAATGCAATGTATTTATCTTGTTTTTCTTGACTTAATTCTGATCCAATATTGATTATGTGAGGGTTATGTTCGGTTCCAATGTTAATTTTTATACCGTTTTCAACTTCCATATGTAAATCTCTCTCAAAATTAGGTGGGGTGGGTGAAACACCCAATTCTTGTAATTCTTCCAAGGTTAGCTTGGATAATTCATCTTGAGGAGTCGAGGCCTCAAGCTGGGCTATACTAGGTATAGAGCCATCAAAATAAAATTCGTTATGCAATAAATCATCAACGGAGACATCATGGAAGATATCCCCTTCCAACTCATCGTCGGATTTGACAATCATCTCAGGGTAGGTGAGAGATAGCATATGACAGGTAAAGGTATTATTTTTTGAAAGTAAAGAATCTTGTTTATCGAGATAATCTTGATAACATGTAAGATGGTCATCCTCCTCAAATGGGAAGGGTTGACCTTTACTAGGAAATAGGCCCACACCGCATCGGGCATGCCATGGTTCTACCTCAATAGGTTCCTTCATACCATTTTGGAAAGGTCCCAAACCTTTCCCTTTATAGCCCAATTTAAGCATTATGGGTTTAGCTTTAATATATTCATTAGCAAAATAGCATCGAGCATATCCATCACAATGTGTCTTGATGTTTCGGGGTATTCTTCCCCAATCATATCCCTTATAAATAAAAGCACAACTTTTGACTTGGTAGATACTTCCCATAGGTTGTGGGAGGCCCAAGGTATGAGGAGAAGGTGGGAGTTTATTTAAAACAAGGGAAGCTTGCACGACAGTGTTGATCTCTTCTGATATAAGAATTTTAGATAAATTGGGTAGGAGTTCATCAAGAAGAGCATAAGAGGTAGAAGGAACATTTCTTAGATCTTCTGATGTGGAAAGGATGCCTGTAGGAGATGTTATAGGGATATCGATGGATGAGTCTATCGATGTGGAAGTTATAGGGGTAAAACAAGAAGCATTGGTTGTAGTTCTGGGATCTTTTCGAGGTCCTAATGGGGTTTGTTCAGAAAGTGGTTGAGCTATATGTAGAGGTGTAGTTGATGGGGAAAATGTAGGTGATGTTATGGGTGAGTGTTTCACATGTTTAGATGGTTGACGAGAATTAGGATGTGTGGATGACAAAGTAGGGAAAAATTGAACTCCAACCGGTTCTGCCAAAGCACACATATCAAAGGGTCTAGGGTCACCATGAATGGTAACCAATTGGTTTTTGAATTTGAATTTAACACACTGATGTAAAGTGGATGGAACCGCTCGCATCACGTTGATCCAAGGGTGACCCAAAAGTATATTGTACGATGCAAGGCAATGTACAATAAACATGATCGTATCTAGGGTTCTAGGACCAACTTGCAAGGGTATAGTAATGACTCCACACGTTTCTTGTGTCTCATCATTGAAGGCTTTTATGATCATATCCGTTCTTTTCATTTCATCACTCCTAAAGCCAAATCTTTGGTAGAAGTCAAAAGTGCATATGTTTAAAGATGAACCATTATCAATCAAGACGCGTTTAACGGCTACGTCCCCAATTAGGGTAGTAATATATAAAGGGTTATCCTTATGTAAACTATGTTGTGGTATATCTCTATCTCAGAAGTCAATACAATCAACTTCTCGAGTTATGATAGTATTGGTCATGGCTTCAGGCTGAATATTTTGTGGTACCATCATTTGGCTTAATGTGAGCATTAATTCATCCCTATGGGTAGGAGAAGATCTTAAAAGGTCCAAAAGGGAAATTCTAGCTGTAGTATTGGATAATTGTTCATTAATATTATACGGAGGCTTAGGTTGAACATTAGACATATGATTCCCTTTATTGGGATTTTTCAAAAAAAATGGAGCTGATCCATCATTTTGAGTTTGATCCTGTTGAGAATTTTGAGCCTGTTGTCTGGTAATGACTCCGATGGTACCTACAATATTATTTTGAGGATGATGAATTGGTCTCGGTCTAGCATTTATGGCTTGTTCATTAGAAAGGAACTGATGAGAAGAGGGTCGAGTAGTAACTCTTCTAGGAAATGGTTCTTTCGGAACCATAGAATCTATGATAGGTTGAATAGGATCTGATTCGTTTTCAGAACTATTCGATTGATTTGAGGTGATGTCCATGTCACTTTCAGTATCAGATTCTACATCACTAAAATTAGGTGTTTGAGTATTATATAGGGGTCTGGACATAACCATGGATAAAGTTGTGTCAAATGTTTCTAGATCATGAATAGGTAAATGCCCACTAATGGCTCCTACATATCGGGTAGGAGGGGGAACATTATGATGTTCAATTTGATTAGCCACCTCTTTGCCATGTTTTGGTAAAGGATGTTGAAATATGTCCAATGATTGATTGGCATTCTGATTCTGACTTTGAAGGGTGTTCTTTTGAACATTACTAGTAGGATTTTGTTTAGGTTGAAAGGCTTGTACCTCCATCTCATTGTTATCAATTAAATCTTGTATTTTATGTTTTAATAATTTACAAGAGTTGGTAGCATGTCCGGGTCCTCTATGGAAATCACAATGCAAATCAGCTCTATATCCGGGTATGGTTGGATCAGGTTCCTGGATAGTTGGTAATTGGATCAATCCTCATGCTAGTAATTATGGGAGAATGGTTGATAAAGGTTGATTTAACCTAGTAAATTCTTGAGGTGGTTTATCAGGAGGTTTCAATATGAACTTCTCTGTTGTTTTTGCAGTATTAACATTGGCAATGTTTCTGCTATCAGTGACTCCATCACCCACAACTTGTTTATTTTTGTATTGATTTTTGGATGTTTTCTCATCATCTTTCTTTTTGAGCTGACCTCTTCTAATGAGAGCATCTTCCACTCTTCGGGCTAAGTCTATAGCTTGATCGAAGGTGGTCAAGGTAGCAGTTGATAATTCATAGGATAGTTGTTCTTGTAAATTATTGATAAAAATATCCAACATTTCTCGATAAGGTAACACAAAGTGTAATCTTCCTATCAACTGCCTCCATCGAGCTAAGAAGTTAGCAAAACACTCATCTTTGTCTTGTTTTAGGTTGTACAAATATTTAATAGTTACATGTATTTCAATATAGGCACTAAATTGGTGCACAAAAGACTCGGCGGTCTCTTCGAAATTTCTCAAAGAATGAGTGGGCAATTGATAATACCACTCCAATGCCATCCCTCCTAAACTTTTCGGGAACATTTTTAGTAATAACAAGTCATCATGTGATATATCATGACATGCTATCCTAAACATACGAAGATGCTCTATGGGATCTTTGGTTCCTTTGTATATAGGTAGGACAGGCATGGGAAAGCATTTAGGATATGGTTGTGCTACAACTATAGGATCTAGAGGTTGACTACACATCTCTCGATAATTGTACGAGGGATGGTAGGGATCTATTTGGTCCATACGGGAGGTTAACTGTTTCACCATGGCTTCTAGATTACCAGTTTGCCCACCATATTGGTTCGGTGGTACATGAGCATGGGATTTGTGAGCGTAGGAAGGCGGGACATAAGGATTAGATGCTATGTTGCTATTATGCAAATGATTGGTAGGAAGAGTATTATGAAGAAGATTTGTGGTAGCATTATGTTGTATCCCAGATTGTTGGAAATTAACATTTGGTTTTGTTTTAGGTTTTTGTTGATTTGAGGTATATTGATCGATAGCTTGGCGAAATAGAGCAGTGAATGAAGGTTTCTTTTGTGTGGGAATAACCCTTGGTTTGATAACAGGCACTCTAGGTGGTTGGGTAACCTGTTGTTGTTGCATGTTCTGGATTATAGTAGCCATGTCCAAATTGGATGGTCCAGCTTGATCACTCTCTTGATCAATGAAGGACAATGGATTAGTGCGCGTGTGATATATATCTTCTAGGGTTGCTTGAGTGTCACTAATTTGATCTTTGTCCATATGAATTGCTCTATTAAGAGTGCCAATATTAGTATGGAGAAATTTCCAAAAATGTTCCATGTTTTCAAAAGTAACAGCTCCTTCTAGAGTTATTTTAGGAGATGAGGATCCTTCCTCTCTATCATTTTCCTTTTTTTCATTTGCATCAACATAATCTTCTTCTTGTTGGTCTAGAGTTCCTTCTTCCTGAATTGGGTCTTCAGGAAGGACATCTGGGTTATTTTCTATTTTCCTTAACCAATCTTCTTCTACCTCAATTTGTTTTCCATTCCTGAGTCTAGTCATTATGTCTAAATCTTAGATTTTAGCAAATATATATATTGATATATTTGCAACATATTTGGGAGGTATATATTAATTATATACCTACTATGATGCTTAAAAATAAAATGTTTTGATTTTTTTGTTATGATTTTGATTTTTTATTTATTTTTATTTTGTTCTTTATAAAGACAACAAATAGCACACTAAATGCAAGAAATAACAATAATAGAATAATAGGTTAGTTTTCTAAAAATAGTTTATGAATGTCATTGATAGGATCAAGTTCATCGGAGTCATAAAATGCTCCTCTTCAAATTGAAAATGGTTTTTCAGGAATTTGATAAAGTGTGCTATAGTGATATTATCTACTTCTGACTCTGATTTGTAAAAATAGATTTCATGGCAATACTCTCAATATAACACAGCTCTGGGGACTCTATACCATCTTTGTCTATCCATAAGAACGACCTCCTGATCCTCTATACGAGACAAAAATTTATGTACTATGGCTGCATTCTCAAGGTATTCCTCAAAGGTATACAACTCAGAAGACACAAGGGCTCTTTTATCTGCTAACCACCTATGGCAAGCTCTCTGAAGCTCATGATACAAAGTCACTTGATCGGGATCCAGGATTCTATCTAGGACAAACCTCTTGATTTGCCTAAGTTCGGTTGCTCTAGATGAAATGAGATTCAATCTCCTATTAAGTTCATCCCACAAAGGTTGAACCCTATTTGTTTGAGGTACGCTAAGTACATAATTAATCTCTATAGCTGCTAATTGATTTTCAACATTAATGGTGACAACTCGTCTTTTGTTATAATCTACCATCTAAATATGACATGCAATCTTTGATTCTAAATGCATTTATGTTTTTTTTTTTTTGAATTGTTTTCAAAAGGTTTTTAGTTTTCACGTCGGGTTCACCAAAATGTATCGCTCCAAAATTTTCACATCCTTACCCTCAGGCTATAGGATCCATGCCCAGAAGGGGGATGCGAGAAGGATGGGACAATACCTCGGACTGAGAGGCCCTTTGAAGGTCCCGCCTCTCGGGGGAGGAGTATAAGGGTGAATTTTCGATGGATGGTGGGTTCACCAAGAAACTTTTGAGTGGCAATTTCCATGCCTAGGTTGATAGTGGGTTTGATGTGTTCATTTTTATACTCAATCATTCAACTCCTAGGTTTGGCCAAGATGAATCTAAACTATTCTATCTACCAATGATAATTTAAATGGATACAAAAAATAGGAATGAGTGCTAATAACAGAGAATATGCTAATTAGAATGTGTCATACCTAATTCTAGATGTTTGATGAAGATTCTGAGTTTTGTAGCAGTCCAGATCGCCTCAGTTCGTATGTAATCATCTGAGATTAGATAGGATCGTCTGATATCTGACGATTTCGTCAGAAACCTACAATAATAGAAATAGATGTGAAATACCAAATATGCAAGTGCAGAAGCAAAGGACAATGGTAGAAATAATAGCAAACATGCCTAAATAATGGATTCCAATAAAAAATAAGGAAATGCAGTAGATTTAATGATTGATTTTAACCTTACCATGTGATTATGCTAGATGAGGTGAACTCCAAGATGCAAAAAACATAATAATTCAAGACAATGCAGAAATACAATATGAAAAATGCAGAGAAAGCTAAGGGAATGCAAACTCTGGACTCGGATTGCCCCCAATATGGACTATAGTCAGGATCACCTCCAATCATACGAGATCATATGTAATAATCCAAGATCATTTGCATCGATTCGAGATATCTTCGATTGCAAAATAGTAGAGTTCCTACAAGAAAATGCAAAATATAGAACATAGACAGTAATGCGAGGGAATAAGGAGTTAAATCTATCAGCTAAGGGGTTCAAGGAAATCAGAATCAAGGGGGGTCATGTAGGGTCAGGGGGTAAACTAGAAAAAAATAGTTTATATAGGCTTAGGAAGATGTTTTAAGAGGTTGGGGATCATCCCAATCTGGGAGATCTCCAACAGGGCAATATCCAACTGCGCAGACACGCTTTTGCCCAAGTTGGAGAGGCTGTTGAAACAAAAGCTAATTATGAAAATTTGGTTTTGGGACAAAATCGTCTGGACGTTCTGTCCATGATTATTTTGTCAGATCTGGGATGATCTCGTCTAATATTCGACGATATTGTCCAACAGTCAAAACAAATCCTAAAAATGGTACGAAAAACGAGGAAATGGGTAGCAGGCGGTTTTGGAGTGGTTTTGGGGTTAAAATTCAAATTTTTATCTTTTATCTTTTACTAAGGTTTTTAACCGTGCCAATTTTAGGGTGCTACAATATCTCTTAGAATTGGTTATTTTGTGTAACATTATTCTTGTTCAATTAGTTGTGAAGGTTAAAAATATAGTGTGATTGCTTTGATAGGAAATAAAATTGAATTGTCTCAAGGGCAACTCAAGATTCTAAAAATTGACATGGTGTTGAGTTATGGGATCCCTTTGTACTAATGCTTGAGTCTACATATGATGCACCTCTATAGGATCATAGTAGAGTGCTAATGTCAAATTATGATGTCTCCATGTCTAGAAATATTTAGATTTGAAGCTCTTATGTATGCTTATTACTTCATAAATATAAATAAGTGTGTTTTCCTATGCATGTCAATATATACATCTTGTTTATATTATACATAAAATGCATGGTTCACTTCCCCACTTTTCCATGGAATTTTACACAAATTGTCGTGCATACCACTAACTAATAGTTGGTTAAAGAATCTAACAATACATACATCCACAATCCCTCAAAATACCCATAAATTTCCTAATGCATAGAGTACTACCAAGCTCTTGTATTTAGGTACTTAGATACACCATATTGTACCAAATCTTGCTCCTTTGGAGAAGGAACACCTATAATTTCGCTAGTAGCTTCAAGAGTTATTGTCTACTTATGATTTATAAAATGAATAGATTATTTCTACTTTGCATCTTTGTGAGTATCTATTTCTCAATATATTAGTTTGTAAACTAGATCTACCTATAAAATACCACCTTGAGGATTGAAGAGGACTTATAAAAGATGAGGGGTTGCTATGTTGTAAATTAAATAACATGCAAAGGTGAAAATATATTCCTAAATTAAAATCCTCCACCCCATAAAAATTTAGATCATTGGTATTTCCAATAACAATCAACATATCACTATCATCCTCCTCAAAATCACTTAATTGAAGAGGATGCAAGTTTTACCCATGCTCCTTCATCAATGAATGATTGTAAGCTAAAAATTATTGTAGATAAGTGTTTGATGATGATATATTGAATTTTTTATCTAGTTGGTGATAAATGGTCTATACTTGAAGACACATTGGTATGACCAACTAAACTAAGGGACGAGTTATTCCCTTGAGAATGTGATGATGATCTCAAAGTAAACCTAGAGTGTAGACATTATAACAACTAATTATAACTACTTAGCTTTTTGTACTCCTTACATATTCCTCTTCCTCCTAAATGTACTCCTCCAAAGAGTCCTCATGACACAACTTTTTTTCTTTGCAAAATAATCCACTCACACTACTTGTATTGATTTATTGGTGTAGATGTTGCATGATTAAGTGGAATCCAACCCAATAGAATTTTATCCATATTTTCTTCATCATAAAATTACCCACCCTTGTGCAGCTAATAGAAGGTTCTACACATACATCACAAAGTGTCAATGTGATAACATGAAAGGCCATTGAGAACTTATTTTTATTAGAGGAAAATATGAATTCAAATGGAGAGATACTTTCCCTAACCATAATTCAATCTATCCTAATTACTTGCATGTACAACAACAACAACATAAGGATATGTGACTTATAAATATTTGAAAAAAATGACATGATAAAGTCTATTATGTTCTTGTACTCCTTTCTAAATATAATCAACTTTAGTCTTTTCTTTACATGAACAAGCAACCTCTTTAACTCCTCTTGGAACATGAAGCTAATGTCATAATATTGTTGAAAAATGTCCTCTTGCATTTGTTGACCAACTTATTACCTACACACATGGGGATATTTTAATCTAGACAATCTAAAAAACATAAAATATTTAGGTCAAAATATCATATTCAATGTGTGTAACCTTGTAATAAAATTGATCTTTTTGTACATGGGTTATATGACCAAAACACCTTAATCAAGTATCCTTGGAACAATTTCTATTTGAAGTTTAGAACCTAAAAAATCTAGTAAACTAAATCTTTTCTTATTGCTTTTTCAATTTGTGGTTGTCACACTATGAATCTCACCAATTGGTTACATCAATCATTAGATATCTTCTACAAGTAGTCACTAGGTCAAATATTCTACTTGCCACCATTGCCTCTCTATTTTCCCTTTCCCTTTCTATTTTATGTTGTAAAGGATGTTGATGTTGTTTCATGTTTCCATCTCACTTAGTGCTAATTTATAAACAATATTCCCTTTCCAAAGTAAAGTGCACATGTCCAATTGATCTTTAATATTAAGCATTAAATGAATAACAAGCTTTCATGGAGTAGATGCAATAACCCTAATATCTTGTTGAATGACATTGGGATGTATTGCTTTGGTTATCACTTATATAACTAGTGGATTGTATGTCTTTATTGTGCTACCATGTGAGACACTACATGACATTATGCCTCATGAAGTGAAACCTCTTATGATCTTGGCATAGAGTGTCATTGTAATATTGGATCTCTATCTTGTTCAATCATGATGATGTGTTCTCTTATTATTGCCTTAAAAAAACTTGAAACTTATACCTTTATAGCTATGAAACCTCCTAATGGTTCCTAATTGACAAAGCCTAGGATAAAATATTGAAGTAGTTGTTATTTCAACTATTACTCTAGAAATTGTCTCTTCCATTCCACATGTTCATTCTTGTATAAGCATTGATACCCCATGCATTGAAATTATTAGCTACTTCTAGCCTACTCTCTAGTACTCCATTGGACATGTGTGATGACTATCCCAATGGTTTATGAATTTGAATTTATGCTCCTCCTTGGCCAATAGTGAACCCAACTCATCACTCAACGCATACATGGTAACTTGTTATATTAATAGATAACTTAATATAGATGTTTATTCACAAGGCTATACTAACATATCCATTTTCTTCCATCACCTAGGGTGACACTACATAGATCATGTTCATGATGAGTGGGAAATTACCATATGATTCTTTTTCTTGTTATGAACTAGTCATTGAAGACTACCTTAACTCTGATGTCTATCACTATATCTCCTTTGGAACACACTTTTCCTAGTCTAGTATCTTCTCCTTCTAATAAAAAGGTGATGGATTCTCATATGTGAAGGGCTCCATGTTCTAAGGTCATGATACTAAGGGTAAGGATTATAGTCATACCTTTGGCAAGGGTACATGATAGAGGAAATCAAGTCTCTTGGAGTCATACAAAACAATAAAGCCTTTCTCCATTATGAAAATGGTGTGGGGACTAACCCTTCTCCCATACTTGGAAAAATTATCATTTGTTAACTAGTGTTGACAATCCTAGAAAGGATTACATGGATAAATTCATCATTTTTCCTGAAATCATCCTTGATCCCCTTAGAGATGAATCATAAAATGGTTATAATCTTTGATTTCAAGAGCTTAACATAATTTATGGTAATTATGAAAGGGATGACAATAACATTGTTGTGTCAATTAATCAATTAGGTACAACAACATTTGATGCATCCTTCCAAATTGATAACAAATTATATGCTAAATATAGGGATAACATTTTGAAAGGAGAAGGCTAATTGGGTGGTGATAATCTAGGAAATGAGGGTTGCATCCCTTATTATCCAATTTTGATTCCAATTATTTTACAATATGATGGCACTCTTGGAGGGAAGAGGGATAACCTATTATAACATGGTCTATCTTTGGTGATAATAGGTATCAAAGTGGAAATTTAGAGGATAAAATTGGCAATAACAATAATGATCATATTGTGAATGATGGTAACCATAATCTGACTCACTCAAATATTCAAACATTAAGAAAAATTTATTTTCAATGGTATGTTTTTTGGTATAGCATTTCTAATCCCCAAAACTTGACATCTTACCCCATTGAGTAATTTATACAACATTTAGCATGGAAAACCCTTTCATTTAGAGTTTTACAAATTCTTTGAGTTTATCTCAATACGAGGAGTCATGGATACATGAAAATACACCATGTATGATAAACAATTATTTCCAAATTCTTCTTTAGTGGATATGAATGCATAAATGTTTCATGGATTTCTATAATTGATTCCTTGTCTTGATTCATATTCATGGCATAAAATATATTTTAGCTCTTTTCATGACGTATCATGGAATTTTGGATTGAAAACTATCCCTTGCGAGTGCTTGTCTTCCTCTTCTCTTTTATTGAACTATCATGAGACAATTTAAATATTTTTATGTTATGATCAAATATATACTGGGGTAGTTACCTTTTAAAATATTTCTATACCCTCCATCATGTAGATCAATTTACCAAGTGTTAGTAGTCTCCTCCTAGGTTGCATATTAATCAAGTAGTCTTTATAAAAATTTGTAAATTCTTTTTCAATTTGTGGAGTCTCTAAAACTTATAGGACCTATTGTTATTAAAATAATATTTTTTGTCATTGATGAATTCCTTGCTTTATCTTTGCTTTGATATCTATTGTATTAACTCTGATTTTTAATTCAATTTTATCTCTATGTAGTTAACTCTTCTATGTCATGCATAGTTATACAATTTAAGTGAGTATAACAATCCCACTTAATCAATTATCATATTTATCTTTAATGACATCACCAGTTGGATCAATTACATTTGATGTAGCGATGTTGTACCCCACCTCTTCACAATATACATGTGATTGTGTGCACAATTCAACTCCATAGTAAGATTTTATGTGAACCTATATGCTTCTCTAATATGGATGATTGCGCCCCATGTTTGTTTATTTGATTATTCGTTAGTGTAATGGTTTATTGAATCCTCTAGCTATCATATCAATAGCCAACAACCATGGCATATACTTGGCATCTTCATCATTCAATACAATCATGTAGTTAATGTTTTCACTTGTTGAAGATTCCATATCCATAAAGTAATTACATTATTTAATTTATTTGATTGTATTTCCTTCAAAGGATTCCTATTTGAATTAATTAGACACATTAGGTAGTCTAAAATATCTTCCTTTAGGTCAATGAAAATAACCTACATCCCAAATGTATAAGGCTTCAACTTGAAGCCATTAAAAATATCAACATATAGTTTATGTCCAATAATTATAGTTAGACAAACATATTATCCATCATCTTGTCCACTTGGAAAAATCTATACCATAATGTGTTCAAATTTCTTGGCTTCATTTTCCATTTCCTTTCATAGTATAAGGTCTTTCTTATTTGATGACATGTATCACAAATGCTTACCATGTCAATATATTTATTATTGCTAGGATATCAGATATCCCAATAAGCTATCAACCTTTACTTATATACTTAGCAAAAATATTCTCTACTCTAAAATTTCATGATCCTAAATATAGTTGTGCATTTCCACTTTTAAACTCAAATAAAAAACTCCACTAGTACGATAACCTCTTGCTTGGACATCAATTAAAATAGAATATGCCTAGTTTTCAAATTATGCATTGTCATGTATGACAAAACTATTTGCAAACTTTTCTACCATTTTATCTTTTGACTCTATAGGGCTTATGGATCACAGATATGAGCACTTTATTTGTTACCTATGCAAATTCATTCATTTTGAGGTAGTATAGACTCAACATCGTGTGGTAAATAAAAAATTTGATGGTAGCCATTGAATCACCTCATTCATAAAATTCCATCCATGATCACTTATTATATATAGAGGAATATTAAAATGTTGATTATTTATCCATAGAAAAATTTAGTAGCATGTTGGATTGAGTTATTGGAAAATTCTCTCCATTTAACTTATTTCATTGTATATTCTATTGTTGACACAATGCATGTGCTCCTTCATTTTTAACTTGACTTCAAGGGTTTAAAATTTTTTAAATCCTAACACTTGGAATATGACTAGGACCAATGGATGGGTATTATATCTCCCTTTAATGATTTTCCTATTATTTGACACATGTCAAAGGATATCATCTACTCCCTCAAGTTTCAAAACAAATTTGGCCATCAAATGTTAGCCAACAATATCTTTCTCACTATAATATTATATTTAATGTGCTTGTCAACCAATCCCTTATTTAATTTTATCACATTGTATGCTTCTTCTACAATACATTAATGTAATATCAAATTGGGCACCACCTTGTATTACAAAACCTCCTTCAATTTTAAAGGCCTTAGTTAAAACACAAATTTTTTTTATGCAATACCAACAAATCTCTTTGTAGGAATTTATTATGTTAAAACCATGATACATTGTTATGCAAAATAGGTGGGTACCAAAAAAATTCTAACTCCTCTCTTTCTATAGGTTCCCACAAGTGTATTTAAGGAAAATTGTGAGTGATCAGATGCTTCTTCCTAGGTTGCACCACTTATAGATACAAATTTTTGTAGTGTGATGAGCCATCAATTTATTGGCCCATGAATTATCAACTTGTTTATCATGTATTTTAATGCCTAAAACTTAATGTAGAATATAAAAATATTTGCATGTATAGTTCCAAAACTTCATTCCATACTCCGTATTAAGTACCTTATACTCTACATAATATAGTTTTTTGGTCATAATATTAACCAACTTACAAAGAAAATGGATTGGTTGGACCTATAATTTCCTTGTACCATGTTGCACCTACTTACAAAGTTAGGGGTATCAATGTGAACTGGAGCTATTTGTACTAATATAGAAATACTAAAATGAGGGAATCGATGAAATTAAACATTGGTTCCTTGATGGCATTTGGTGCTTCTTCCTCCACCTAAAAATAATTTCCATTTTTGTTAGAATGTCGAGCTCGAATATTTCAAAATTTTTGATAAATCTATAGTAATATCCCACATGCCCTATAAAGTACTTAATAAAATTGGCATCATACATGTCCTCCATATGGACCATTACATAGATCTTTTGAGGATTCATATTTCACTCGATATTGAAAACAACATGCCCAAAAAATTCCCATAAAACACCAATAATTTATATTTTTCTAGATTGAGTGAAATGTAGACATTCATCCTTAACTACATGTACTATTCCAATGCCTTGAATATTCCTCCTTGTTCCTATAAAGTGACCAATCATCATGGATTACCTTGAAATTCCAATTCACTTCTACTCAACTATACATAAAATAATTTTGGAAGTGCCACTAACAAGTTACACAACCTCAAAGACACATTTTTATATGTATAAGTTTCATTCTTCATGAAGAATGCTATCATTAGATTATCCTTTGGTATGATAATATTTTTGCAACTTGAGAAACTACATATAAATAATTATATATCATTGACTAACTACCTCCTTCAAAATTGAATTAGTAAATAAGATTGGGAAGATATTTTTTATTGTCATCCCATTCAAAATTTTGAAGTCTTCATAGATTCAAATGTGTCATATGATTTAATCACAAATAGTGATACCCATTTACTTATATTCACCTTCAAGGTGATAACATTATTCAACATATTTTTTATCCCTACATTTACAAGTTTCATAAATTTAATTTTCATATGATATAACAACCATATAACTAGTTGTTATCCTTGAACTAGATGTATTCAATGAACATGTAGCTTAGGTATAACTCCTTGGACATATTTATATGTCCTTGTGAATAATTGAATATATTTCATGAAGATCCTAAATGTTGATATCTTTAATGCAGTACCCTACTCATTACATGAAGAACATGGACTTATACTGAGAGGGGGGGTGAACAGTATAAGACTTAACCATTTAATATTTTTAACTTTAGATAGCAGTAGCATCAACACAACATTAATCAAGACAGAAAGCATCACACATTGGAAGTCCATTTTTAACGTGGTTCACCTAGAAGGCCTGGGCTACGTCCACAAAAATTTTCTCTAAAAGTTATCTCAAAGTTCTTTGGGAAACCTTCCCAATTACAATGTTTATGAGCCTCAGCCCAAAGGAGACACCTTCCCCCAATCTGAATTTATGAGCCTCTGCTCAAAGGAGATACCTTCCCCTCTGCTCTAGAAATGATCCCTCAGAAGATCAACTACCTCTACCTCTTGCCAGCATGTGGAACTCCTTTCCATCGAAGACCTCCTGTCCTCAATGCTTAGCCTAAGAGACCTCTGCCTTCTATGATCACGTCCACAACAGCTCAACTACTTGTACCAAACACAGTCAGTCGGTATAGTACAAGTCTTCCTATTTTTTTTAGATCTATCCAACTATTTGAACAAATCAATCCTCTGCCCACAAGCCTTCTCAAAGACTTGCAAAATTTGTCCTCAGGTTCTTCTCAAAGAACCAATGCACCTCTGTCCTTAAGTTCTCTGATAGAACTCTCAAAAAACTTAGCTCACAAGTCCTCTGCTAGGACCTGTCCAAATCTGCTCACAAGTCCCCACTGGAACCTGTCCAAAACCTCAGCAAGCTCACCAAGAAAAACTTTACTTTGATGAAGAAGGAGAACTCAAAATATTATACCTCCCGTGCATTCACAGCCACTATCCTTTGCACACCATGACCAAAAGAAAAAATCCAACGAAGAGAATCGAACTCGGCACCCCTACCTTCTAGCGCTTTTGATTAATGCCACCATCGTTGGGTCACAAGTGCCCAATGAAATACTACAACGCTGCCCTCTCTTTTATCTTCCTTTGATGCCAAGAATCTAGAAAATGTAAACGTCTTCCATAAACCACATGCAAACTGGTGAGCGCTGTCCAAGACGTAAGTTACTGAATGCTTGCATTAGTCATCTCATAGCACAGTCTAAAAAATGTAGTTCAGGAGCAATTGCCAATCTACTACCGTCACACAAAAAGTAAGGATGCAGCCCAAGCTCAAATCCGAGTATGCCAAGCACGGTTTCAAATACGTCAATCGGAGATTCGAAGACACAGAGCAAGCTCAACTCGAAGACACCAAGCGTTGTTCGAAAGGTAAGGAGCAAATGCAAATCATAGATGCCAAGCACAAATCGAATGAAACAGAGCAAGTGCAAATTGTAGACACCAAGTGCAAATCAAACGAAACAAAGCAAGTGCAAATCGTAGATGCCAAGCGCAAATCGAAAAAATACAGAGTAACCACAAATCGCAGATATCAATAATAATCGGAGGTGCTCACTTTAGAAAATCATCCCCACTTATATAGCCATTCTTCCTTAACTGTTTGACGTCGGCGCTCCTCCAACGATGGCAACATATCGGCGAAAGAATTCTTTTTTTTCTTCCGTGGCTTAAGGGTTGAAAGACCCTTTAATAATAATTAAAATAATTATTATTATTTTATCAATAATAAATTAAACTTGGACCTTTTGACAAAGGTTTGAGTTAATTTAATTAATAATAATAAACATGGACCTTTGCATTAAGTTAAGCTTGGTTTTAATAAAAACCCTTAATGAGTCCAAATGGTTTTAAGAAAAACCTTTAGCCTTGTCACCATGGTTTTAATAAAAACCCTTTAACATAAAGAAGCTTCTCAAGATATTCTTGACATCACACTCTTTTGATATCAACAAAAATACCTTTTGACATCAATGACAACTTATACATTTGAGCAAAGGCAATGTACCCAAAGTGCCCAAAATTGCCAACAATCTCCCCCTTTGTCATTGATGGCAAACCTTTATTGAAAACACTTCTCAAGAGCCAAAACTAAAACCAACTGAAACCAACTGTGCTAACAACTGAGAATCTTCCTTTGAAGTTTTTTTCCCCCTGACTTGAAGCTTTCCTCTTCACTTTGAAGCTCTCCCCCTTACTCATATCTCTCCCCCTTTGTCATCAATGGCAAAGGGCCACCTTTTGGGGCTCGAGACTAAGAATTAGCCTCTTAGCTTAGTCCCTCCCCCACCTCTTGATGAGGTGATTAATTATGGGGTGGGAGTACAACTCCCAATTTCTCCCTTAGATACTCAAATGTATCTCTTGGAAGAGGTTTGGTGAAGATATCTGCAATCTGCTCTTTAGTAGACACATACTCTACCTTGACCTATTTCTCTTGCACTTTTTCCCTTAAAAAATGATACTTGATGGAAATATGCTTTGTCCTTGAGTGCATTACCGTATTTTTGGAAATACTTATGGCACTTGTATTATCACAAAGTATGGAGATGGGTTGTTCATGCTTGACTTTGAAATCCTCCAAGGTGGTTTTCATCCATAAAACCTATGTACACCCAGCCACTGTCGCTATGTATTCAGCCTCTCATCGTAGATAAGGAAACCGAAGGTTGTTTCTTACTTAGCCAAGAAACCAAACACTTTCCCAAAAAGAATGCTCCACCACTAGTGCTTTTCCCTGTCATCAATACCGCCTGCCCAATATGCATCTGTATAAGCCGTGAGGGTGAAATCATCACATTTGGGATACCAAAGCCCAAAGTCCATAGTGCCCTTCAGATATCTAAAAATCCTCTTAACTGCCATAACATGAGAATATTTAGGAGCTACCTGAAATCTTGCTACTAACCCAACTGCCTGCATGATATCTGATCTGGTAGTTGTAACATATAATAAACTACCAATCATTGATCTATACAATCTCTAATCTGCTACTGGAGATTCATCATCTTTACTCATCTTGCATCCTGTAATCATTGGAGTACATACTGGTTTGCTGTCTATCATCCCAAATTTCTTCAACATTTCTTTGATATACTTTCCTTGAGAGAGAAATACACCATATTTTTATTGAGAAATCTAAAGACCTAAAAATAATGACAACTTTCCAATCATAGACATCTCAAATTCCTTCTGCATGGTGTTAGCAAAATATTTACACATCTGAGTATTATTTCCCCCAAAAATAATATCATCAACATAGACAACCATAATCAGCATATTATCACCTTCATCCTTAATATAGAAATTGCTATCTGCCACACCTTTCCTGAAGCCTTGCTCATGAAGATACCTGTCAAGTCTTGAGTACCAAGCCCTAGGTGCTTGCTTTAACCCATACAAGGCCTTTTTTAGTTTACACACATAGTCTGACTGTTCTAAGAGAGACATTCCTTCTGGATGTTCTATGTAGACTTCTTCTTCCAACACCCCATTTAGAAAAGCTGACTTTACATCCATTTG
The DNA here is from genome assembly GCA_028583015.1 of Wollemia nobilis. NCBI lineage: Eukaryota > Viridiplantae > Streptophyta > Pinopsida > Araucariales > Araucariaceae > Wollemia > Wollemia nobilis. Next base: position 23,758,905 of record JAQPPZ010000521.1, read on the forward strand.
ATACACTTTGAAAGATTTGAAGCTTGAAAGGGCCAAAAAAATTCTGATAGCTTCAATACGAGCAACAGGAGCAAACGTCTCTTCGAAATCAACACCTTCTACTTGAGCATAACCTTTGCAAACTAGCCTAGCTTTGTTTCTGACAATATTTCCATCCTCATTGAGTTTATTTATGAATATCCATTTAGTGCCAATGACATTCTTGTCCTTAGGTCTTGGAACCAATTCCCAAGTTTCACTTTTCTCTATTTTATTTAGCTCTTCATCCATTGATTTTACCCAAAACTTATCTGCACATGCTTCACCGAAATCTTTTGGCTCAATTTGAGATAATAATGAAACATTTGTAGAATCATGTGAGGGAATGACTCTTCTTCTTGTTTGCCTCCTATTTGGACCACCAATGATCAAATATTTGGGATGATGTTTCTGAACATATCGTGAAGGAGTTTTGGGAAGCAATTGTTGTCTTTCCTCTTCTTCATCTCGAAACCTCTCTCGAATTCTTCTTGACAAATTTCATCACCGAGTTCCCGGATTGGTTCTCTTATCCCCGTATTTTCATCAACAGCTACATTTATGCTCTCTACAACTCGTATGAGTTCTTTTGTTGAAGCATCTATAGGCCTTGCTTCTGTTGGAATACCCAAGAAAGATTCCCTCATCACATCTAGGATCAAACTTACCCAAATTCTGATCTTCCCTTCTGATGAAGCACTTACTCCCAAACACTTTGAAGTAATTTACTGTAGCTAGTCTTCCTTTCCACAACTCATAAGGAGTTTTATTATGATTGACTCTAAGTTGGGCCCTAGTGATAATGTAGACCGCTGTACTGACTACCTCTTTCCAAAAACCATCTAAAAGTTTTGACTCATTCAACATAGCTCTAGCCATATTTTCAATAGTTCTGTTTTTCCTTTCAACTACTCCATTTTGTTGAGGAGTTCTTACTGCTGAATATTCTCTTTTGATTCCTTGCTGCTCACAGTATTCCACAAATTCATTTGAAGTGAACTCTCCTCCTCTATCTGATCTTAAACATTTGATTATCTTATTAGTCTCATTTTCAACCATTTCTTTGAAAGCTTTAAATTTTTCAAAAGCTTCTGATTTTTCTTTGAGAAAAGTAACCCAAGTCATTCTAGAATAATCATCTATAAAAAGCATGAAGTAGATTTCTCCCTGAATGCTCTGAGTTCTGGTAGGGCCACATAAATCAGTATGAATAAGATACAAAGGTTTTGAAGAAGTATACCCTTTTGATTTGAAACTGGTTCTGGTCTATTTTCCATGTTGACAGGGACCACAAATGATGTTATGGGGCCTTTTTATTTTGGGCAAGTCTCTAACCGCTTCCTTGTTACTAATATTGACAAGATTATCAAAGTTCAAATGCCCCAATATTTTATGCCATAACCAACTCTCATCTTCTTGAGTTAGAAATTTTTTTTCCTTTTTTATCTCACTTAGCATGTAAAGATTGTTTGGAGTCCTTGTAGCACTAGCAATGAGTTTTCCATTTTTTTCTTTACTTATCTCACATCTATTTGAAAAGAAATATACTATGTGCCCTTGATCACAAATTTGATTCACACTTAGAAGATTATGTCTTAGGCCTTCTACATAAAGCACATTTTCTGTTTTGGATTTCCCATCCAAACTAAGAGTACCTTTACCACAAATTTAGCTGACCTGTTATCTCCAAACTCGACTCGTTCCTCTATTTGTTTCTTTTAAGACCAAAAACTTTTCTTTTTCACCACTCATATGTTTTGAACAACCACTATCAAGATACCATTTTTCTACTTTGTCTAGAGCATGAAAAGCAGCTTTTAGCTATCATTGACTTAGATTTGATCTCATTTTTCTTTTTAGTGAACTCAAGGCTAGATCTATCCAAACCGCACATCCTAGCAATATGCCCAAAATTATTGCACTTGTAACACATGACATCTTTATTCATAAGAGGTGCAAAAGAGTTACCATTTTCTTTACTATGTCTATTCATGGACTTATTGCAATGCATAGCTTTGTGACCAAATTTCTTGTAGGAAAAACAATAGCCATGGAAAGTATTATGTAACCTATTTTGATGCCTTGGATGATTGTTCTTCTTATGACCAATTGGAATCCACCGCTCTTCAGGAGGAAGATTGATCTTTCTGGAAGACCCTATTTCTTGAATGGTGATACCATCCTTCTTTTGCTTTTCACACGGAGTATTCTATCTGAGAGCCAACTGATCCAACTTCACTCTAAGAGACAACTTCTTCTTCTAGTTTCTTGCAATCAAATTCCTTTCCTTTGAGAACCTTTGTTAGAACCTGTTCAACCTTCTTCCCTTCTTCAGCTAGAATTTTGAAGTCTATAACACTTTGAACCAATTTTGATCTTGCTATATTTTCTTCCTGATATTGATGCTTGAGAACAAAATTCTCTTCCCTAAATTTCTCAAGCTTTTTCAAAGCCAAGAAGAATTCACTTTTGAGATCGAACTCAACCTCTTCATATCTTTCTGAATCTGTATGATCCTCTGATAGATCCTTCTCCAAGCTGTTAGGCTCTTTTTGGAGAGACCCGCTCTGATACCAATTGAAGAACATGGACTTATACTGAGTGGGGGGGTGAACAGTATAAGACTTAACCATTTAATATTTTTAACTTTAGATAGCAGTAGCATCAACACAACATTAATCAAGACAAAAAGCATCACACATTGGAAGTCTAACTTTAATGTGGTTCACGCAGGAGGCCTGGGCTACGTCCACAAAACTTTTCTCTAAAAGTTATCTCAAAGTTCTTTGGGAAACCTTCCCAATTACAATGTTTATGAGCCTCAGCCCAAAGGAGACACCTTCCACCAATCTGAATTTATGAGCCTCTCGATCAAAGGAGATACCTTCCCCTCTGCTCTGGAAATGATCCCTCGAAGATCAACTCGCCTCTACCTCTTGCCAAGCACGTGGAACTCCTTTCCATCGAAGACCTCCCGTCCTCAATGCTTAGCCTAAGAGACCTCTCGCCTTCTATGATCACATCCATAGCAGCTCAGCTACCTGTACCAAACATAGTCAGTCAGTCTAGTATAAGTCTTCCTCTATCTGTCAGATCTGTCCAACTCTTTGAACAAATCAATCCTCTACCCACAAGCCTTCTCAAAGACTTACCAAATCTGTCCTCAGGTTCTTCTCAAAGAACCAATGCACCTCTGTCCTTAAGTTCTCTAATAGAACTCTCAAAAAACTTAGCTCACAAGTCCTCTGCTAGGACCTGTCCAAATCTGTCCAAATCTGCTCACAAGTCCCCACTGGAACCTGTCCAAAACCTCAGCAAGCTCACTAAGAAAAACTTTACTTTGATGAAGAAGGAGAACTCAAAATATTATACCTCTCGTGCATTCATAGCCACTATCCTTTGCACACCACGACCAAAAGAAAAAATCCAACGAATAGAATCGAACTCGACACCCCAGCCTTCTAGCACTTTCGCTTAAATGCCACTACCATTGGGTCACAAGTGCCCAATGAAATACTACAGCGTTGCCCTCTCTTTTATCTTCCTTTGATGCCAAGAATCTAGAAAATGTAAACGTCTTCCACAAACCACATGCAAAATGGTGAGCGCTGTCCAAGATGTAAGTCACTGAATGCTTGCATTAGTCATCTCATAGCATAGTCTGAAAAACGTAGTTCAGGAGCAATTGCCAATCTACTATCGTCACACAAAAAGGAAGGATGCAGCCCAAGCTCAAATCCGAGTATGCCAAGCACGATTTCAAAGATGTCAATCGGAGATTCAAAGACACAGAGCAAGCTCAACTCGAAGACACCAAGCGTTGTTCGAAAGGTAAGGAGCAAATGCAAATTGCAGATGCCAAGCACAAATCGAATGAAATAGAGCAAGTGTAAATTGCAGACGCCAAGTGCAAATCGAACGAAACAGAGCAAGTGCAAATCGTAGATGCCAAGCACAAATCGAAAAAATATAGAGTAACCACAAATCACAGATATCAATAATAATCAGAGGTGCTCACTTTAGAAAATCCCCACTTATATAGCCATTCTTCCTTAACTTTTTGACGTCGGCGCTCCTCCAACGATGGCAACATATCGGCGAAAGAATTCTTTTTTTTCTTCCGTGGCTTAAGGGTTGAAAGACCCTTTAATAATAACTAAAATAATTATTATTATTTTATTAATAATAAGTTAAACTTGGACCTTCTGACAAAGGTTTGAGTTAATTTAATTATTAATAATAAACATGGACCTTTGCATTAAGTTAAGCTTGGTTTTAATAAAAACCCTTAATGAGTCCAAATGGTTTTAAGAAAAACCTTTAGCCTTGTCACCATGGTTTTAATAAAAACCCTTTAACATAAAGAAGCTTCTCAAGATATTCTTGACATCACACTCTTTTGATATCAACAAAAATGCCTTTTGACATCAATGACAACTTATACATTTGAGCAAAGGCAATGTACCCAAAGTGCCCAAAATTGCCAACATTACAAATACTGATAAGTCTCTCTTTTTTCATCATGTCAAGTTTCATCTAAACCATATGAGGTCCTTCATATTGGATGCTTTCAAATTTGTGTTGACTATATTATGCATATCAAATTGATACATTGGATTTATATTAAGTTGTAAATCACCAATATTGTATATTGCAATGTTTAAGAGAATGCTATGTTATGTCTCTTTCTTCATTGGTGCATCCTTTCCACTGACATTGCTTGACTACCCAAGTTCAAATGTGTTGAGTGTTTTTACCTTCCCATTTTTTGTATATATTATCTTCTTCTTTTATGTTCATAGATAGGCATCTTGGATGGAATAATATTCCTCCATTTGGTAGTGGAGGAGACCGTTGTTAGAGCAATTCTCAGCCTTCAAGTATTCTTCTAATTTTAGGATATCATTGTTGCTTGGATTCATGTTGGGCCTTGTCTTTTGCCATATTATTTCATCTTGGAATTTTTAATATTTGCTTGGGACTCCTATAATTGTGTTGCTTGATGATACTTTCCATATGATATTATTTTCTTAGGATTGTATTATGGAAAATACATGATTCTCCTCCATTGTAGATAAATTATTTGTTCATTAATATTTGATCAAATTAATGTAGCCATAATTTTCCCTTGTTGCTTGGGGTAACAATATTATATAAGCTTTTGAGATCCATACCATTGACACATGATTAGTGTAAACTAACAATATTTATATAACTATGTGCAAAATTTCCTTGATCTTGACTATTGTAATATTGTATGATAGACCTGTTTTTGTCACACCACATATGATCACTTTGTTGCCATTTTATATCATCTTGCTTTCCATTCATTTCCTTCATGGTTGTTGTAGAATTTATAACTTGTAACACCATATTTGAAGAATTGGGTTTTTTATTAGCTTATTTTTGAAGGCCATGTGTGATGTTCTTTACTTTTTATTTAACATGGGGACTTTGAAAATATATGTTATGACACCTTGCAAATGTTTCTATATGAATACTTAGAAACATAAGGCACTAGTACAACTTTAATTTTGCACTTTATGCATCATATTTCATCCTTTTTATCATATTCCATATCCCAAAATATTCTCATCATATCCTTAACACCTCAATTGACACTCCATCTATGTCATTAAGAGTTAGTCATAAGTTGAATTTTACCACCCAAAATTTTATACTTGCTTTCAAATTATAAGGCTTTATCAATAACCTCTCAATATATGCATTGCAATACCTCCATAAACCCTTGCTTCAAGCCATTTACTAGTTATTTATCTAAATTACTTGGAAATTACTTCAAATTATGGTTACATGATTTAATGTATTCACCATTCCTTTTTTGGTCTTGTACATCTCGATGATGATATCATTGTTGTCACATAGAATATGTGACTCCTTAAATGGATCATTTAATTTTTCTTAAATGACATATGGAATTAGTAGTTCCATAAAAAATTGATTTCCATGTCATTAAGCATCATTGGAAATGCACATTTCCACTTTGCCTAGTCACCTTGACCATTTTCATGCCAAATTATGATGCACATTCTACAATGATAGATTGGTTCCTCTTTATCTATTTGAAAACTCAGATATTTTACATACCTCCTACAATATCCATTGTCTACCAAGTATATATAAAACTTATTCTTGGTCTATCTTAGTTTCTAGGGTTAAAATTTGATTACTTCAAGTCAAGATAATTGGTTTCTAGATGCTTTATGCTTTTTCTAGACTCCTTGGGTTTTACGGTGTCTTTGCATTGGTTATTCTTCCAATATTATGCTAGGATTTTATGATTATCATTATATATAGACTTATGTCAACTATACCCATTGTCTCTACTCCATGTGCCATTGAACACTATAGATAACAAGTCACGCGTGGGTTGAGTTATCAGATCCATTTCCAAAGGGGACCTAAATCATGTATCTCAATATGTTTTTATGTGCAAGTTTTATAGTTTATGCAATTGTTTTATGTGTAATTTTAATAAATCATCTAAGTTTGCATAATCTAATTGTTTATCAATAACCTCTCAATATATGCATTGAATTACCTCCATAAACCCTTACTTCAAGCCATTTACTAGTTATTTCTCTAAATTACTTGGAAATTCCTTCAAATGATGGTTACATGATTTAATTTATTCACCATTCCTTTGTTGGTGTTGTACATATCGATGAAGATATCATTGTTGTCACATAGAAGATGTGAATCCTCAAATGGATCATTTAATTTTTCTTAAATGACATATGGAATTAGTAGTTCCATGAAAAATTGATTTCCATGTTGTTGAGCATTATTGGAAATGCACATTTCCACTTTGCCTAGTCACCTTGACCATTTGCATACCAAATGATGTTGCACATTATACAATGATAGATTGGTTCCTCTTTATCTATTTGAAAACTCAAATATTTTACATACCTCCTACAATAGCCATTGTCTACCAAGTATCTACAAAACTTATTCTTGGTCTATCTTAGTTGCTAGAGTTATAATTTGCTTGCTTCAAGTCAAGATAATTGGTTTCTAGATGCATTTTGCTTTTTCTAGACTCCTTGGGTTTTATGGTGTCTTTGCATTGGTTATTCTTCCAATATTATGCTAGGACTTTATGATTATCATTATATATAGAATTATGTCAACTATACCAAATCGTCTCTACTCTATGTTCCATTGAACACTATAGATAACATGTCATATGTGGGTTGAGTTATCAGATCCATTTCCAAAGGGGACCTAAATCATGTATCTCAATATGTTTTTATGTGCAAGTTTTATAGTTTACGCAATTGTTTTATGTACAATTTTAATAAATTACCGAAGGTTGCATAATATAATTGTTTATCAATAACCTCTCAATATATGCATTGAAGTACCTCAATAAACCCTTGCTTCAAGCCATTTACTATTTATTTTTCTAAATTACTTGACAATTCCTTCAAATGATGGTTACATGATTTAATTTATTCACCATTCCTTTGTTGGTGTTGTACATATCAATGAAGATATCATTATTGTCACATAGAAGATGTGACTCATCAAATGGATCATTTAATTTTTCTTAAATGACATATGAAATTAGTAGTTCCATGAACAATTGATTTCCATGTCGTTGAGCATAATTGGAAATGCACATTTCCACTTTGCCTAGTCACCTTGACCATTTGTATGCCAAATGATGATGCACATTCTACAATGATAGATTGGTTTCTCTTTGTCTCTTTGAACACTCAGATATTTTACATACCTCCTACAATAGCCATTGTCTACCAAGTATCTATAAAACTTATTCTTGGTCTATCTTATTTTCTAGAGTTAAAATATGCTTGCTTCAAGTCAAGATAATTGGTTTCTAGATGATTTTTGCTTTTTCTAGACTCCTTGGGTTTTACGGTGTCTTTGCATTGGTTATTCTTCCAAGATTATTCTAGAACTTTATGATTATCATTATATATAAACTTATGTACACTATACCCAATCATCTCTACTCCATGTGCCATTAAACACTATAGATAACAAGTCACGTGTGGGTTGAGTTATCATATCCATTTCCAAAGGGGACCTAAATCATGCGGGTTGGTCTATCTTAATATGTTTTTATGTGCAAGTTTTATAGTTTATGCAATTGTTTTATGTGCAATTTTAACAAATCATCTAAGGTTGCATAATATAGTCCTAATATCAGATAAAGAATTAAATGATGTAAGACTAAAAATATGCAAGCAAACAATAGTCCTACGCTACATAATATTTTGATTTCAGTGATCACAAGGAAATTAAATAGTATTTTTCTTTCAAAGGCAAACAAGAGATTATGCAATCATTCAAACTAGCCTAAATATAACTATATGTTGTTATGATTCCTTGTCTAATAAAATTTGATAAAATAAATTGATCTAACTTTATTACTTTACCTTATTATGAGATTGTTAAGAAATAGATAATAAATTGTAGCAACAGAAGAAAAAATAATACAAATCAAGTTATAAAAATAAGATAAATGGAACCAAATACTGTAGCACTTGATTATGATGTATGAGCAGAAGTACTGATTTTCAACAAAAACACTACATTGGTGCTATCACATATTTCTAGTGCTATCATGGTGATACTTATATAACAAACAAAAAAGCAATTGATATTATTTTTAGGGGGGCTATCTGATAATAGAGAAGTAGATGACTATCTAGTTAGTTTGATAAAGCCTCCTTTTTTATATAATAAAATAAATTTATGCCTAAAAAAAGGATAATTTACCCTCTATAGAAGTGATAAAATTAGTGATAGAACTATAATATCTCTATTGCAAAGATGTGACACTATTGCTCTATAAAAAACAAAGAGTCAAAATTATTGGGGTTATGGAAATTATTAATGCTATTATACCTACAACTCAAAAACAATGGTCTATGATAAGGATAAGTTTATAGAAATATTCCTAAAGGCTAATTGGTGTGACTAGAACTCAATATAAGGTTCCTAAGTAGATATTGGAGCACAACATATTTATTAGCTAAAGGGGAAAAATTTCCAAAAATTAGCATACAATAAAGGGAAATATTTCAAAAAAAAATATAGGGTTTTGAAAGGGTTTCCCTTTTTCTTTTACTTCAACTTAGTCACATCAAGATATATAGCCTATTTTGCATCGTCGATATTTGAATCTTGGTATGGGCTACATCATCTGTATGTCCAACCATTGAATGAAGGTCTCGTTGGAACAATAAAGGGAAGGATAGCTTGTAAAAAAAGTTATATTTAAATATAAGTCCTCTAAAAGACCCAAAAAGGTTGTCTAAGTAAGGAAGAGATCCAAATACAACAAGAGACTAGAGGAAGACCTGCAATAACTAGGTAAGCAAGGAAAAATAATAAAATAGGGGACAAAAAAACTTTTTAGGAAGCCTATAACAAGAGAACAACAACAAAAATAAAGGTTATGTGACACGAAGAAATGCTATTGATAACCAAAAGGGTAAGAAGATAATAAAAAATGTTGCAAATAACTACAAAATGTATAAAAGAGAAAATAAGCTAAGAATATACAAAAAAAAATTCCCTAAAAATAAGAGTAGAATGGTGAGCAAGAGTTGTAAACACCAATGTTGTTAGCAAGGCAAGATAAAAAGCATGACATAGGCTAAATAAAACTGAGAGGAACACAAGCCAAAGATGGAATAATACAACCAATCCTTTATAGATGCTTCCTCTACAACCAAGAGCTTCTCCAAGAGCTTTATGGAGTATCAAGAGGATGATCTTGCTTGGATGCCCCTATGCCTTGCTTCAATTGCCCAAATGCTGATGGAAGAATGCTTGGGAAATTAGAGAGAGAGCAAGAGAACTTAGAAATTTTGGTAGATCTTGGACACTTGAGAATTGCTTGTTCATGGGTTGAATTTATATATTTTGGATAGGTATTATTTGAGGAAAGAGAAGAGTCAAAGATACCTTAATAATAAGGAGGAAATTCAAAATTTTAGTCTTAGGGGATGTGAGCTAGCATACATGATAATTATTGGGAGTGGTGGAGGAATTTACATGTTAGATAGACATGCTTTTGAGGCTCCATCATGCCAAATCAAAAGTGTTGGCTGCAATAATGCTACCAACACTATTGCAAGGCAACACTAATGAAAAACACAAGATTTAAAAGTAATAGTAGTGCTATTTCTAGTGCTTGAGATCAAATAATAAGGTTGAAAAAGTACTATATATGTGCAATAGTTATGGTGTAGTGCTATTTCTGAAGGATGGTGCTATTGCTTTTGTCCTACGTAGGTGATTTTTTCTTATAGTTAGAGGTATTGATCATTATGCAAGTATAGGCATATATACTTTTTGGAAATATATTTTCAAGCCCATTATAATGGTGGTAATTTTGTAAATTTTTATGAATATTTACTATGGAAAATTATGCTCCAAAAATGATGCTACTTTAAAGGCAACAAACATCCCAAATTTAGGCATGAAGAAGGTTGATTTAATTTGATTGATTAAAAGGCTTGTGAATGAGGGTTAATTGATGAATTTTAGTAGACTTGGAGGTTGGATAAATATGCCAAAATTAGGTATCTATAGAAATCCATGTGAGTGCATAAAATTGGGTGTCTGCAAACACACTCCTTTGTGGTTGCTTCTTTATCAAAATCTCATTCCATGGACCTTTGTAAACTTGTGTATCTATTATAACATATTATAGAATTACCTAACTTCCTCCATATATTAAGACTTGTCTTGATCCTCTATAATTAGCAATAATATCTTCAACCAATATTGTTTCATAAAGAAAGTGCTACCCACCTCATTAGAAAATACATATTTTGAATAAAGACTTTTCTTGTGTTGAGGGAGACATCTAGTTGATATCCAAAGATAAATAACCCTTACATTATGACAATTGAGATGATGTTGTCATTTGTCATAGAATATATTATTTTAGGTAGAATGGGCAAGAGTGTTCATACACTATATTTTTCCTTAACATGATGGGGATCATTAAATTTTACATTCTACTATTTCTTTAAGATAAGGGGCTATTATGGTTGATTGAAACATTGCCATGCTTCCATCCATTTGTAATATTTAATACTATATTATTGATCATAAAAGACATATGTTGTGCATCCACTTAGACTATAGTTGGGTTGTTCTTACTATCATAGTTTTATTTATTTTAAATATTTTAGATTATTAGTTATTCATTTGTATTGTAAATCTAATCCATATTGGAAAAATCACCAACATGTAGTATAGGTTTGGACTATTTGATTACAAGGAGAAAAACAAAACAAAAAAAAATAAAACATTGCAACATAAAGCGATTATGCCAACCAAAATAATCCAACTCATAAAATTAAATTAAAGTATGTTATTATTGTAGACACCTAAGTTTGTGCATTAGACATGTCACTAATCACCCCCTTTGATCGATATGATGAAAGCACCCTTTTTTACCCAAATTTGAGGCAAAAAGATCCTATCAACTTTTTCCTTCTAAAAAATTGACCAAAAAACCTCCAGATTTCACAAAATTGGTACCATTGGAAATCTCTCAAAACAAGATTTCCAATGAGTATAGAAATGACCATATTTGATCCCATATTTATGGCCAAAATGTCTTGAAAATGAATTCACTATCTATACCTAATTTAGGTGGCAAATTTTCCAGATGTGAATATATTGCCTCAGGCGACATATTCACAATGACTCCTTTTATTGTCAAAATTTAATTTTCCCTACCATATTTGATCTCTAATGATCAAAGAGAATTTTTTGGCTTGCAAATTTATTGGTAGCAAATTCATAAGCGATGAATTTGTGTCAGGTGTAAAGTCAACATTCTAGTCCACCTCCAACTGCTTGTTAAAGGTAGTTAACCCCTGACACCATATCCAATCATCCTAGATGACTATCAATCAGGGAAGTTGATTCATCAATATAAACTCTCAATCAAACTAGCAGTTAACTCTAACCACCTCCCTGACTTCAAATCAACCCCTTGTGACTACAATTCAAGGTAGTTAACAAGAAATCAACCAACCTAAATCACCATGGATTGACACCTCACCACTCCCCATGATGTTTACTATTTTCTATAAATTTAACCCTTGGGATAGAATTTCACAATTAATAAAACTCTCTCAAGCATCAAAACATTGCAAAAATTGGTCAAGGCCTTTGGTTGTAAGCATAAAGATTTTACTACACTTTTTTTGGTTGCCTATAAGCTAACAAGGTCATCTATCTTCAAGTGATTTGGTAAGATTCCAATGGAGAGTAAGCTTGGTGAAGTTGCTTTAATTTTCTTTGTGTTCTTCCTCTTGGATTATGGTCATAATAATTCACTAGTACTTGTTTACTCATTCATGGCTGTACTATCTTTTATCCATATTTACTATTACTAAGTGCTTTGTCTAGTATTGATTAAAGCTTATTTTGTAGGTCATTCCAGGTGCATATAAGGTAGCATAAATATAATAGGACTTTTTAGACATTCTTAACAATAATTTTCATTTGCCTTTGGTTGGCCCTTTGGTGTCTTCATCTATAGAAAGTGAATTCATTGGCTATAGAACTTTCAGGCAATGAATTTACCACATGTATTACAACATCCAATCCCAAGGTTCAAAAATTTGATTTTGTGCATATAAATAGGGGGCATGACTATGAAATTTAGGAAGCCTTACACTTTTTTATATTTGGCAGACCCCCAAACTACGATCCACATTTTTTGTATCTCTTTTGTAGGTTTTTGCATATTTTCTAGTTGAAAATATTTCAGGTAGCATATTTTCTAGGTGGTAAATTTGCACATAAGCAGTGTATTTTTTAGGCAATGAATTTACACATAGGTGGTGTATTTTTTAGGTGATGAATTCATACATAGGTGGTGTGTTCACACACAAGTGGTGTATTTTTTAGGTAGAAAATTCACACATAGGTGGTGTACTCATCAAGTGAAACACAAGCAATGTATTCGCACCAACCACCAGGACAAGTAAGTACAACTGCTATCTTTTTTTCAAGTAGTATAGGAAATTTGTTGTATTTTTCAAAGAGTTTACACAAGTTTTTTATGAGGGATCTTGGTCCCCTCATACTGAGTGGGGTTTGAACCTTGGACCTCTAAAAGAGAGGCCAAAGTCCTTACATTTGCAGTAATCTTACAACTTATATTCAACGAGTTATATGGGACTGAAACGAGCCCCACCCATATTACATCATCACTGCATAACAATATTACAACAAATCTTGGATGTTAACCATGTATTATTTTGGCAAGATTTGAACTTGGGTCTCCTCGAAATGTTGAGAAATTTAACCATTTGACCTAATGCCACTTTATTAGGCTATTTTTTGTATTGTGTTTACATATTTTTCAAATTTTCTCTTTAAAACACACATAAAAAGGAAAATCTAATGAATCTACCATTTGGCTTAACATTTTTCTATTCCTTAGGTATAGAATTGCATGTAGAATTATATTAGGATAATTTGTATGTTTTCTTCCTTTAGCCCTTGCTTAAATGAAAAATAAAAAGTTTATATCCTTGATTTATTTAGGGTTAGCATTCATCAAAAAGTAAAAATCATACTTACGTTAGCTTTTGTATTAATGCATAGTTTGTTTGATACATCTTATTTTACATTACCTACAATAATATTTCAGAGGAAAAATAATTAATATTTAGAGGAAATTAAACAACCCTTTTAGTTTATCATTAGATTTTTTCTTTCATCATTCAGGTATTTGAAAAATAACTTCATATAGACTTGCATTTAGGCTACTCCTTGTATGCATAATCCTTGTTTTCTCACATTATTGTTTTAAAAAAGGAAAATAATATTGTATCTTAAAAATCACATGTAGGTTAGTCTTTGTTTGTTGCATTGTTTTTTTCACTTACATTGCACCATAATACTTACATTTAGACATTAGGGTAGCACAAAGGTTTTATGTGTTTGCAAAAATCAACTCATAAAATCAAATTTATGGAAATAAAAAACTACCTTGGTGAACCCAAAACTTTCTCTCTCACCAATGATAAAAAGCTCAAAAATAAAAATGACTAGCCAACAACAAAACCCTCCCATATGAATGTGGTCCCTTGAAGGAAAAATACCCGTTGAGGCCAGTGCCTCCTTGGGATCTCCTTTTTGGTCACCCTGAATTATTTTTGTAAAGCAATTACATCTAGAATCTAGTCTCTTATAAATTATGTGACAATATTATTATGCTCATTGTTATTGCAAGATTGAGACTAGATAAACATTTGTATTTTGGATCATTTTGATGATTTTGATAAACTTTTGATGCATATACAATTCATTCTAAATAAATTTGTTTTGTTGTAGATGACATAGAACATAAATATTGATGAAAGAGTAGCATTAAAAATGATTGTGATATACCAAATAGAAATTATGTTTAATTGTTTATTGTTAAATTAAACTACTGATGAATGATATGATAAAGCTAATTGAGTTGATTTAGTTACAAGAGAAGTTGATTTAGTATATTATTATAAGTTAGAATATTTATTATGATGAAATTGTTGATCATAATAACTATTCTTTATAAAAAAATGACTTATTTTACTATCCAAAGTAGAAAAAACAAGTTGTAATGCAATATTAAAGATTTGTCATATTTTAATTGTCTAAGTCATGTCACATGATATTATGAAAAAGGTTATTCTTAATTGATAATATTGTGATAATATTTAAAATTGACTAGTAAATTAAATTAAGAAATAAAAAAAATATTTATAATCTTATGTATAATGTGCAAGATGACATTGAAAAGGAATCCTCATAGGGATAGTAGGGCAATATCTAGTAGATAAGGTGGATTACAAATGGGGTACAAAAGGATGTAAAAAAACTAAGTGAAGTCTATGTCATAGCTTGTGGTGTTCTACAACTAGCAAGTGTTATATTTATCAATGTGAATTTTTATGTAAGAACTATGCCAATATTGAGCATTGATTATAAGTTACATTGTAGCGAATCTTATCTATTGTGAACAAGTGTGTCAAGTAAATATCTAAATCATATATCTTAATACTAAGAATGGTATCCATATATGCTTAGAATTTCCCTTTGAATAATATATGTTTTATAGTGTATAATAGTTGATTATTGTATAACCAACAAAAATATGAAAATTAGGTATTGAAACTTATGGGTATTAAAGCACGAAGAAGATACACATTTATTTAATAACTTTTTATATTAAAATGTACATTCAAATGAAGAAATACAAAAATAGTAGAGAAGATTATTTATAGATAAATTATTTTTTAATAGGTTATATGAGATTAAAGTCAACCCTATCTATATTATATCATGACCATGTTAATAGGTATTTGAACAAACCATAATGGTATTTTTGGTGATTATTTGAATATGGCTCTCTACATTTAAAATCCACCATTTTATATCATGCCATTTGGTTTCACATATGACCTAATTAGTTGAATAGTATTTGAGTTTTAATGTTAATTTTTGAAGTTGTTAAACATGTCTATAAATATGCATAGTTGGTTGTTAAGAATAATTCTTTATTATTGTTTATTTTTCTAATTTGTAAACTTTATTTGATCAAAAATGATATATTAAATTAATGTTATGAATTCAACCTTATTCATGATTTAATAGGAATCTTTTTGTTTAATTTTGTATTGAAATCAAGGATTTGTCTTGATTTCTAATTGAAATTTGCACCCTAATTCTAGTTTCAACAAAGATAGAAAGTATTGTTGATGGATCCTCCCAACCTCAAAATTTAGGTCAAATCCTCTCTATTCCTTGAAAAATAATCCTATGCTAACCTATAGTAACTTTCATTAAAATTAAAATATGGAAAACAAAGTTTAAAAATAAAAAAATTCAAACATATACAATTCTTGGGAAAAAGGGTAGGTCTTTGTCTGAGGGTTCAGATTCAAAGTAAATACATGAATGCTTGTTGTGGTGATGGAGCTCCCCAATGACAGGGAAATAATCCACTACAACAGACACTCTTCAGAACAAAAAATATATTATTTCAAAGAAAAGGGCAAGAATTTGGCCAAAGATAAGGGTGGGATTATCATAGAAGAGCTTCCAGTGCCCTAGAATAGGGTTATGATTATGATTATGTAGTATTTCACTATAGATGAAGTCAATGTACCTCTCAAAATATTTCACCTAGCTTTCATGAATTATTTGAGGGACATTAAATATATCAACGTCCCTGAATACTTGCTAAGATCAATGGAATTTTTTTTGGAGAGTTTCAGAGATAGTTCTTTAATCTACCTGAAGCATCAGGGGATCCATATGATCTTGTACAAGCATGGGTTGTAGAAAGAGGTCCAAAAGGCTACCATAACTATTGCTGGTAATCTCAGTGACCCCCCTACTTCTGGCCCCAATCAAGACAACCACTCAAGGATCACCTTGAGTGATGAAAAAATCAATGCTAAGGCATCCATTGACATCGATAAATCAAAAGGAAAATTGGTTCTGGGCTCCACCCTACCATATGTTAAAATAGAATACAAGCGTTGCTCATCCAAATTCAAGGGATCAACTAGTAAATGGGTTAAGCATGAATAGGTTTATTCTGATGATGAATCTCTCATCAAACATAAAAAACCAAATATGTAATGAGGTCCCATCAGGGATATTTCCTTAAATAAGGATGATACCCAGATGAAGGCCAACTTTGAACCATTAGTCATCTTGGCAAATATATTGGATAATATGTCCATGGCCTTCAACACAACCTGGTCCATCCTCTAACAAGCTATTAAGATGGCCAATGCAATCAAGATGAATAATAAGGGGAATGCCAAGGTGGTTGATGATATCTCTACAAGTGCTAGTGACCAGAACCATACTAAGATATATGAGTAATTGGGGCTCTTTGGCCACTCCTATATTTGAGTCCTTCAAGGACTTTTCTTTCTTTGTTCTTGTCTGTCATACCATATTTTTTAGTATGCCCTAGAGAATATCTTTAGGCTTGTGGGTTTTCCATTGGGAAGCTTGTCTTGCATTGGTATTTTGGTGGTGATCCCATAGTGGTACATTATTTTTTCTAGCATTGTAAAAGGTTTAGGTTAATTTTCAAAATCCTTTCCATCTATAAAAAAATAGATATAATTCTAAACCATAATGAAAAAAGTGTATGCTCAATAAACACATGAGATGCTGAATAACATCAATGTATACCTATTCATTAGATTATGAAATTGGCAAGAAAATGACAAGATGGACTAAAAGGGCTCAACCATAATTGACATACTCTTAGAAAACCATAAGGGTGGGTACCATTGTTGGAATGCACAAGGACTTACAAATTTATTACAATCTTATGAGGTCAAAGTACAATGTGTGTTTCATAGAGTGTATTGTTGAATTCTCATGCCAAAAATATGAATACAATGAGGGCCCTAGGCTGCTATTTATGGTTAT
Organism: Wollemia nobilis; assembly: GCA_028583015.1. NCBI lineage: Eukaryota > Viridiplantae > Streptophyta > Pinopsida > Araucariales > Araucariaceae > Wollemia > Wollemia nobilis. Next base: position 23,776,401 of record JAQPPZ010000521.1, read on the forward strand.
ACTTTACCCATAAGCTACTTGGGATAATAAATAATTGCTCTTAGTAAAAGTAAAGAATTAGGAAATATTTAATAAAATAATACACCACAAAGTTTTACATGCCTCTAATAGGCTTATAAGGCTTCTAAAATGGATTAGTGTACTATTACATAAAAAATATTGCTTTCTAGAAGATTTGTCTTTAGACCTATGACTTCAAATTTACCTTTGTGACTATTCAAGTGATTCATTCTAGTTAGAAAGTGAATTATTCATTTTTAAAAGCAAGTCACTTGCTTTTGCAAGTGGATGGACACCTTTTATTGAGTAAATTGCTTCTTGTATCCAATTGACACCTTTTTCTAGTGGATCACTCGCTAGAGCCAATCGGTCTATTTTACAAGAAAATCAGTACCTATGTCATATTTAGACAAGTTTTGGGAGGTTTTGTGAGGTGTCCACTATCTATTTTCTCTATTGCATGCTACTTTAAAATTCACAAGTCCTAAAGTAGTGCTAAGATACTATAATTCTATTGACTTCAAGGGACATAAAGCTTGATTGTTGTGATATCCCAAATCCTACCTTCATCCTTGGGCATGGAGTCTACAAAATAAGGATCTTTGTAGTAAAATTATAAAATTTTTGTTCTCATTATTGAATTTTCTATGGTAGTAATCCCAATAATTTCTACCATTCTACGTTGTTCAACAATTGGACTAAAGTGATGTCTTTGAATTCCCCTATTAGACATTCAAAAGGATTTTTTGATAGCTCTACCTACTTTTCAACTAGCTATTGTAGCTTGGTGCATATTGGCTCTATCTTCCTATAGGTTTCAATGAAATCCCCTTGGTTAGCTTGGATTTATCCCTTTAAAATAAAACATCTATGTTGTCATCATACAAAATATGCTTTTGTTGATCAAACATATCAAGCACTCTAACAACAAATAACCCCTAATTTCTTTTAATAATTTCCTAAACTTTGGATCTTCAATTATGCTAGATTATTCTCGTAAGCTTGGAGGTTCCTCTAGACATCTAGGATTTTTCTTAATTTCCTAACTAGGTGCTTAAGATCTATACCAATTTGTTAAGCTTATGAAATTATCATTAAGGAGAAGAGTTTAAGGATCTCTTGGTACTCACTTATAAATACTTCTCTACTTGATTATTTTAGTCACATTTTCCAAGATTTCTTCTACAAAGGAGGCTAGCTGCCAGATAGTCACCTCTCCATTGATATTGTCCAAGCGGGACTTGACCTTTTGTATGTCTTGTACCTTAGGGTCTACAATTATCTTCATTGATCTCAAAATTGTCAATTCTAGAATTTACTGATCCTTTTCCTTCAAGGCCTCTTAGAGTTGACTCTACTTCCACATTAGTTCTAAGGTATTTCAATTATTTTTGGTTTTTTTCAACCCTAATAAGTTAGGATTTAAATCCTTGATCTTCTTCTTCAATTGGTCCTTTTTTAAAACATCCCCTCTTAGAACTTGGTTCTCTTACTATAAGTGGTATCTTTGTTCTTTTATCTATGCTACTTATATCTTAAGATCCTCATTTTTTCTCTACATTGCTTTCCTTGAATTCTAGGTGATCAAATTTCATGTCTATGCCAAATGTAAGCTAATTTTCTAACTAAACCATTTGGTAAGGGTCCATCGTATTTAGGTCTAGATTAGAAATTTTGGTAGTAAAGTCAGTAGGAATTGTTGTTGATCTGAAAGTGTAATGATCCAAAAACTAACTAATAAAACTAAGGATTTTTTTTTTTTACAAACATATGCTAGATAGGTATCTTCATATCCCCATACAACATGTGTCATCCTATGAATTTATGTAACGTCTAATCTAAAGTTAAGTTTTTTTATTTCATAACCATAATGATCCAACTTATTCCCTTCCTTAACCTTTCAGTGGATACGCTCATCCCTACACCATACATAATTATGTTTATGCATGCATACTAAGCATATTACAATTAGATATCAATCTCATCCCACAAATGAGTTAACTTATCCCATTTGGTCAGTTAAAAGGGGTACACCTATCACTACACCATACATAAGTCCATCTATGTAGGTGCACTAAGCGTACTACAAATAAGTTATCAGTATCATCCCATGAATGAGTTAACTTATTTCCATCCATCACTCCTAGGCATAACCGAATTCATTTATCTTGATATATTTGATGTTTTCATACATCTAACTTGTTAAGGGTTTTTACAAGAGTTCTTTGAAGAATTAAATTACTTTTAGTTTCTCCCTAAGGGACCCCATAATCCATTACATTTATTTTTCTACATCTAACACATAAGCATAAACATTTTTAGATACCCTTTTTAAACATCTAACTACATTAAACCATTAAAATATTCCAATATTTCTTTCCTTAGAAGGAGGTGATTAAGTCTTCCTACTTAATTAAGCATTGGATAACATCTATAATTTCATCAAAGGGAGGTGCATAAATAAGATGTTGTTATCTATTTAAAACATTAAACAAACATGATAGTTTATGAAACTATGACATCATAGATCCTTTATAAATAACAAGTAAGAAATACATCTTCCATTTATAAATTAATTCATTACAATCCAAGTGGTGTAAAGGTACCACCACACCTTGAAATAATAAAGCATTTCATTATTGTTCCACTAGGATATTACTCCACAATAAGTTTCCATACAAGTTCTTCACTACAATGTCAAAGGTCAGTTTTGGATCCAACATCCTTATTGGTCTTCCATGCTTCTACATCACTTAATTGATAGTAGTAATGGATTAGTACAACTCATAGATCTTATGAAGAATGCAACTAAATGAATTTTATAATGAATCAGAAAACATATACATTTATAAATTGAATGCCAAATTGCAACTATACAATCTACACCATGTAATTATGCATAAATTATTCAATCAATCAATCAAGAGGAAATCCCATAATTTCCCACACTCATTCCTTCATTTAGTATTCCCCTTTTCCATACTAGCATACTTCTTTTATGAAGAACACAAGCTTATACTGAGAGGGGGGTGAACAGTATAAGACCACTTTTTACTTTTCTTTCCCAAACAATATTAATCAATATAATCAATGGCAATATCAATAGCAATAACCAAAGCAATGCACCAATCATCACACACAATAGAGACACATATTTTAACGTGGTTCACCCAGTGTGGGCTACCTCCACAGAGAAAATATTTCTTCTAAATATTTCTCAAATAATCTCTTGGGAATCTTTCCCAAATTACAATGTTTATGGACTTCTGTCCAAAGGAGATGTTGATCCCCTAATCTCAAGTTTGTGGATCTCTTCCATAGGAGAACTCTTTCCCCTTCTACTTTGGCTAGTGATCTTCTAGAAGACTTTGTCTCTATGCTTGCTCTGACTTGTGGATCTCTTTCCACTTGAAGACTCCTCACTCAGATATATCTTCAATTGTCCTGGTTTCTGGATCTCTATCCACTGAGACTCTATCCTCTATACTCTATCACCTCCAAAGCTCTATCTCAATACTGTACCAAACATAGTTCAGTCGGTCTAGCATAGTTCTACTCAATATCTTGTACTAAACATAGTACAGTCAGTCTAGTACAATTTTGCTCAATAGGTTCACACAGAACCTGCTCAAATCTGCTCAATAGGTCCACACAGAACCTACTCAAATATGCTCAATAGGTCCACACAGAACCTGCTCAAATATGCTCAATAGGTCCACACAAAACCTGCTCAAATATGCTCAACAAGTCCACACAGAACCTGCTCAAATATGCTCAATAAGTTCACACAAAACCTATCCAAATATGCTCAACAAGCTCACATAGAACTTGTCCAAATATGCTCAACAAGCCCTCTCTAGGACTTGCTCAAATTAGCTCAATAAGTCCTCTCTAGGACTTGCTCAAATCTGCATAGTAAGCTTTCACAAAAGCTTACTCAAATCAGTCCACAAGCCTTCTCAAAGACTTGTCTCAAATCACATAGAATCATAAAGAGAATTGTTAGAGACTCAATATGTTCTAAGCTCAATGTTCAATCAATATCTCAATTCAATCTCATAGAAGCATAAAGAGAATTGTTAGAGACTCAATATGTTCTATACTCAAATCCCAATCTCAACTCAAATCAATCTCATAGAAGCATAAAGAGAATTGTTAGAGACTCTATATGTTCTATACTCAAATCCCAATCTCAACTCAATAGAAGCATAAAGAGAATTGTTAGAGACTCAATATGTTCTATTCTTAAATCTCAATCTCAACTCAAATCAGAATATGAAATAGTTTGTTTCTAGGAACTTGAACAACCACATGCATCCACTTGACTAGGCTTAAATCAACTCAACTCAACCAATCACCTCAAGGAACAATCCTTTCTCACAAACCCTAGTCCAAGCATGTATTTAACCAACTCAAAATGTTTCCAACAATGCTCAATCACAAATCTCACATAACAATTATACTCATGTTCTTCTCTAACTCAAGTTCAAGTTCATTTCACAATCAATGGGCTTCAACAACAATGCTTCTAAAACAAGGTTTAATTACAACTCACAAACCAGAAAACCTTGAAGCATTAAACCAACAACTCTCAAAAATGGAAACCACAATCAATCCTTTTCTCTCCAAAGATATTTCAGAAATCAACCACCATAAACAATCAATAGGAGAATGTGCCCATACCTTTTTGATGCCAAGGAGTTGTCCACAAAATCTGCCACACTTAAACACAACTTTCCTTTCCAATCTCAATAAGGGTTAGTGGACTTCAAATAATCACAATATAAAGCATAACTCAATTTACACCCTTTTTACTCCAACTAAATAAACACATCCACCAAAGTCCCTTTTTAATAAAACCCTTATCAAAATAACAATCAATAAGCCTTTCAAAAATACTTTAAAACAACTCCTTATTTCTCCTAAATTCAATTCTTAATAACCATCAAATAAATCATTAAACCCCTCCAATTTTGCAATAATCAATACAGCCCAAATAAAAAAGCTTAATTAAAACTTTAATTTCCACTAACCACCTTATAACTCCAACCTTAGGGCTAAATAAAATTAAATTAATGCAAAACGTAATTACCTCCTCAAGGGGATTCGAACCCCCGACTTGCCCACACCGTGAGCGTCTTAGCCATGGCTAAGATTCCACACCGAGCTAGCCGCTCATTGGAAAGGGAAAGGCACAACGTGCCTTATGCCCTTCTCCACCTTTTGCAAAACCAAAGGCGTCGAAGCGCTTCTCTCACGCTTTCCAAAAAATGCAATCAAGGGGATTCGATCCTTGACATTTTTGTCTGCCCCATGCCTTAGCCAAGGCCCACTTGCCAATGCGCCATGCTGCCCATGATGTTTGTTTCTTCGAACGCAGTTTGTCTTATTCATTGCTTCACTTCTCAAGAATTTCGCATGAGCTCATAAACGATTCGATAGCCAACAATTTTATTACACGAGCAAGGATAAAATAATAATCAATTGAAGCCCCCTTTATATAGTCCTTTAATCATATCGAAGACGTCGACGAAAATATGACTTTTTATTTGCTTGATGACGTTGGCGGAAATCTTGCATATTTAGTTTTAAATTTGAATTCAAATTTTAAATAATTAAAATTTAAACCAAATATTAAAACTTAAATATCTCCATCACCGGGGCACCTTTTTCGATGAAACGAAAGCCCAACTTGGGTTTTAAGAAAAACCCAGATCAAATCTACTATCCATGGTTTTAAATAAAACCTTTTATTTTTCCTATCTTGGTTTTCACAAAAACCCTTCATAGATCCTTTTGACATTAAATGATCTTTTGACATCAATGACAACATTTTAGCTTAGGGACTCAAAATGTCCAACAATCTCCCCCTTTGTCATTGATGGCAACCCAAATCCTTTTACTAAAATCTGACCTTCTTTTCTGCTCCCCCTGGGACTTTGCTCCCCCTGGCTCAATGCTCTCTTAGATATCAAAACTCTCCTCATATCAAAAACTCTCCCCATAATACACAAATCTCTCCCCCTTTGACATCAATGGCAAAGGGTCACCTTTGGGGCTCGGGGCTAAGAATTGAGCCTCTTAGCTTAGCCCCTCCCCCACCTCCACATGAGGTGGTTAATTCTAGGGTGGGAGTATTTCTACTCCCCGAAAGCACTGTTCTCTGCCTTTATCTTTTCCTCTTTCTTTTTGTTGAATCCTCTCACTATTTCTTTCCAAGTCATCATCCCTATTCTTGTTCTTGTTCTCATCCATGTTCCTGTTCTTATTCTCATCCATGTTCCTATTCTTGTACCTGTTCTTGTCCTCATTATTTTTTGAGTCTCTTTTCTTTTCTAAGTATGTGTTTTTGTTCATATTCTTATTTATGTTCATGTTCTTGTTCCTACCCATGTTCCTGTTCTTATTCATATTTTTGTTCCTGTTCACATTCATATTCCTGTTCATGCTTGATTCTAGAATATTTGCTCTACACCATCTTGCTATGTGACCATCATTATTGCACTTATAACACTTAATGTTATTATTCCTTGGATGTACAACTGTCTTAGGATTTCTCCTGGTGAAGCCATATCCTCTTTTGTCATGAATCCTGCAATTCATTGCCTTGTGACCAAATTCATTACATGAATAACAATATCCTCGAAAAATTTGTTCTCTTCCATATACCTATCTTTCATGTGACCTGCACTATGAAGCCATGTGCCCAAACCTATGACATGAGAAGCATCTCCCATTGAAGCTTCCTTGCCTAGACCTCATTGGTCTCCTATTATGATTGTTGTTCCATATGTATCTTCTTTGCCCATTATCCCTGTTGGACTCACTGCAATCTGACTCATCCTTAGAAGTTTCATTTTCACTTTCACTTACCTCTGAGAATCCTTCTTCTGAAGTACCTTCTTCTTCAAGACCTGAAGTAGACTTTTCTACCCATTTATTTTGAACCTATTTAGAACCAAGACCTATTTTGTTTGATGCTCCTCTTTGTATCCTGACTATTTTATCCACATTCTTTTCACTGGTTACATACTTGTATAGCTTATTCTTGGAATCCTCTAGATCTTCCTTTAGTAGTGCAACTTCATGTGTTAACTTTTCACATTCCAGAATCTTTGCTTCTAACTTATCTTTGAACTTGCTTGCCTTAGCCTTTGACTTTTCTAAGTCCTCTATGAGTAGTAATATTTCTTCATCACATTCTTGAAATTGACTTTCAAGTTTAGAGTGTTGCTTTCTTACCTTCTTTACTGTGTCAAGAGCATAGATAAGTTCTCCCTTGAGATCATAACCATTCTCTATTGAATAGTCCTCTATTTGTTTTCCTTTGTCCATATCATTCCTTTCTTTTGACTTATCTTCTATAGGATCACTCACTTCTTCTTCTTCTAATGCCATTAGAAGATTCTCATCCGGTTTACCAAGTGCATCTTCAAAATCATCATCACTGAAACTATAGCCATCCCTAGTGCAATCATCTTCAAGATGTCCAAATTTACCACATCTAAAACACTTGAGAATAACTGGAGTCTTTTTCTTAACTGGATCTTTTTCTTCAACCATAAACAAGACTTCATCTCTATCATTGTCTGAAAAACTAGCATCACTATCAATTGAGTACTTACTTGCATTATCCGCATAGTAGCTTGGCTCTCCTTTTTCTGCTTCTTGTCTCCCTTGTTCTTCTTTAGAACTAAGTCCTGTTATGGTGACTGATGATATTTGTGCATTGATAGTCCTTTCCAAGGTCCTTGAATTTTCCTCAGACTTGTGTAGCTTATCCTTAGAGCCTTTTACTTCCATCCTTAGTGAAACTATCTCATGCTTAAATATTTCACACTCTAGATCTTTTGTCTTTAATTTTTCAACCATACCTTCTTCAATTTTCCTTGTCTCTTCAACTTTGATTTTGAAGTTGGTGAGTTCCTGTAAAAACCTTGCTTTTGCTTTTTCATCTTCTTGAGCTTGGACCCTTAATCCTGAGTTCTCCCTTTTTAATTCTTCAAGAGTAACCATAAGCCTTTCACATTCTATCTCTTTTACCTTTGACTGTTCAACCATACCTTTTTCAACTCTTCTTGCCTTTTCAACCTTATCTCTCAAGTCAGATATATCCTGTAGAAGCTTTGTCTTACATTTCTCATCTTCTTGTATTTGAGCCTTCAATTCTGAATTTTCTCTTTTCAATTCAACAAGTTCCTTAAGAGTGGCTTCCTCATTTTCTTTATCTGAATCTTCCTCTTCTTCAATTTCTTCTATTGTCCAAAGTGGAGTTTCTTCTTGATACCTGCTTTGACTATTCTTGTTATCCTTTTTTGACTCATTCTTTAGAACTTCAAATCTAAGAGAATCATCTTCATCTTCACTGCTATCAAACCCATTGCAATAACTTGCATCATGACCGAGTTGACCACAGACAAAACATTCTTCACCTTCTTGTGAACAATAAGCTGCATGATGACCTGTCTTTCCACAACTGGTACAAAACTTTATCAGTCTGGATATTTCTCCATTACTTGATTCATCTCTTGAATCTATTTCCATGTGTCCTCCCAACACAACAATATTAAACTCATCTTCCTTTTCTTTCATGACCATAGGTGTTCTTTTCTTCTTGTGTCTCATGCTTTTACTCTTGCCTTTCTTTGCCATTTGTGTTCTTGCAAGATCTTCCTTCAAGCTGTTAAACCCTTTCTGAAGGAACCAACTCTGATACCAATTGAAGAACACAAGCTTATACTGAGAGGGGGGTGAACAGTATAAGACCACTTTTTACTTTTCTTTCCCAAATAGTATTAATCAATATAATCAATGGCAATATCAATAGCAATAACCAAAGCAATGCACCAATCATCACACACAATAGAGACACAGATTTTAACGTGGTTCACCCTAGTGTGGGCTACCTCCACAGAGAAAATATTTCTTCTAAATATTTCTCAAATAATCTCTTGGGAATATTTCCCAAATTACAATGTTTATGGACTTCTGTCCAAAGGAGATGTTGATCCCCTAATCTCAAGTTTGTGGATCTCTTCCATAGGAGAACTCTTTCCCCTTCTACTTTGGCTAGTGATCTTCTAGAAGACTCTATCTCTATGTTGCACTGACTGGTGGATCTCTTTCCACTTGAAGACTCCTCACTCAGATCTATCTTCAATTGTCCTGGCTGCTGGATCTCTATCCACTGAGACTCTATCCTCTATACTCTGTCACCTCCAAAGCTCTATCTCAATACTATACCAAACACAGTTCAGTTGGTCTAGCACAGTTCTGCTCAATCTCTTGTACTAAACATAGTACAGTCGATCTAGTACAATTTTGCTCAATAGGTTCACACAGAACCTGCTCAAATATGCTCAATAGGTCCACATAGAACCTGCTCAAATATGCTCAATAGGTCCACACAGAACCTGCTCAAATATGCTCAATAGGTCCACACAGAACCTGCTCAAATCTTCTCAACAAGTCCACACAGAACTTGTTCAAATATGCTCAAAAGTCCACATAACCTCAAATTCTCAAAGTCCACAAACCTATCCAAATCTGCTCAACAAGCTCACATAGAACTTGTCCAAATCTGCTCAACAAGCTCACACAAAACTTGTCCAAATCTACTCAACAAGTCCTCTCTAGGACTTGCTCAAATCAGCTCAATAAGTCCTCTCTAGGACTTGCTCAAATCTGCATAGCAAGCTTTCACAAAAGCTTAACTCAAATCAGTCCACAAGCCTTCTCAAAGACTTGTCTCAAATCACATAGAATCATAAAGAGAATTGTTAGAGACTCAATATGTTCTAAGCTCAATGTTCAATCAATATCTCAATTCAATCTCATAGAAGCATAAAGAGAATTGTTAGAGACTCAATATGTTCTATACTCAAATCCCAATCTCAACTCAAATCAATCTCATAGAAGCATAAAGAGAATTGTTAGAGACTCTATATGTTCTATACTCAAATCCCAATCTCAACTCAATAGAAGCATAAAGAGAATTGTTAGAGACTCAATATGTTCTATTCTTAAATCTCAATCTCAACTCAAATCAGAATATGAAATAGTTTGTTTCTAGGAACTTGAACAACCACATGCATCCACTTGACTAGGCTTAAATCAACTCAACTCAACCAATCACCTCAAGGAACAATCCTTTCTCACAAACCCTAGTCCAAGCATGTATTTAACCAACTCAAAATGTTTCCAACAATGCTCAATCACAAATCTCACATAACAATTATACTCATGTTCTTCTCTAACTCAAGTTCAAGTTCATTTCACAATCAATGGGCTTCAACAACAATGCTTCTAAAACAAGGTTTAATTACAACTCACAAACCAGAAAACCTTGAAGCATTAAACCAACAACTCTCAAAAATGGAAACCACAATCAATCCTTTTCTCTCCAAAGATATTTCAGAAATCAACCACCATAAACAATCAATAGGAGAATGTGCCCATACCTTTTTGATGCCAAGGAGTTGTCCACAAAATCTGCCACACTTAAACACAACTTTCCTTTCCAATCTCAATAAGGGTTAGTGGACTTCAAATAATCACAATATAAAGCATAACTCAATTTACACCCTTTTTACTCCAACTAAATAAACACATCCACCAAAGTCCCTTTTTAATAAAACCCTTATCAAAATAACAATCAATAAGCCTTTCAAAAATACTTTAAAACAACTCCTTATTTCTCCTAAATTCAATTCTTAATAACCATCAAATAAATCATTAAACCCCTCAAGTTTTGCAATAATCAATACAGCCCAAATAAAAAAGCTTAATTAAAACTTTAATTTCCACTAACCACCTTATAACTCCAACCTTAGGGCTAAATAAAATTAAATTAATGCAAAACATAATTACCTCCTCAAGGGGATTCGAACCCCCGACTTGCCCACATCATGAGTGTCTTAGCCATGGCTAAGATTCCACACGAGCTAGCCACTCGTTGGAAAGGGAAAGGCACAATGTGCCTTATGCCCTTCTCCACCTTCCACAAAACCAAAGGCGCCGAAGCGCTTCTCTCACGCTTTCCAAAAAAATGCAGTCAAGGGGATTCGATCCTTGGAGTTTTTGTCTACCCCATGCCTTAGCCAAGGCCCACTTGCCAATGCGCCACGCTGCCCATGATGTTTGTTTCTCCGAATGCAGCCTATCTTATTCGCTGCTTCACTTCTCAAGAAATTCGCACGAGCTCATAAACGATTCGATAGCCAACAATTTTATTACACGAGCAAGGATGAAATAATAATCAATTGAAGCCCCCTTTATATAGTCCTTTAATCATATCGAAGACATCGATGGAAATATGACTTTTTATTTGCTTGATGACATCGACGGAAATCTTGCATATTTAGTTTTAAATTTGAATTCAAATTTTAAATAATTAAAATTTAAACCAAATATTAAAACTTAAATATCTCCATCACCGGGGCACCTTTTTCGATGAAACGAAAGCCCAACTTGGGTTTTAAGAAAAACCCAGATCAAATCTGTTGTCCATGGTTTTAAATAAAACCTTTTATTTTTCCTATCTTGGTTTTCACAAAAACCCTTCATAGATCCTTTTGACATTAAATGATCTTTTGACATCAATGACAACATATTAGCTTAGGGACTCAAAATGTCCAACATTTTATTCCTCATAAAAAGTGTATTCAATCTCTAAGAATGGAATTCATCTATCATTCATCTCATCATAAAAGAAAAGTCCTTTCTCCCTTTAAAAATAAAAGTGATTTATCATTTATCAATGCATGGAGTAGATTCAATAACCCTTCCTTTAATTAGTTAAAAGCCTATACTTTTAACCAATTAAATTACTTATCATACCATTTAATTTAATCAGTTAAAATTCCATACTTTTAACCAATTAAAGTACTTATAAAACCATTTACTCTAATTAGTTAAAATCCCATAAAACCCATACTTTTAACCAATTAAAGTACTTATAAAACCATTTCCTATAATCAATTAAAATCCCATACTTTTAACCAATTAAAGTACATATAAAACCATTTCCTCTAATAACTTAAAAGCCCATACGTTTAACCAATTAAAGTACATATAGAACCATTTCCTCTAATATGCTAAAAGCCCATACTTTTAAGCAATTAAAGTACTTACTCTAATTAGTTAAAAGTCCATACTTTTAACCAATGAAAGTACTTATATTTTTTTTTCCTTAATCAATATAAATTAAATATCCTTCCTTCAATAAACCAAGTATCCTTCTTTGATTTAAATAAACTAAATATCACTATTTAATTTACATAAAATAAATATCCATTTAATTCAAAAGGGGGGGTATTCACAGTCATAACCACAAATTCACTGGTTAACAGACTATAGTTCAACCTCACCATCCATGTGGTGTTCCAAAAATACCAAGGTGGGTCCATAATATACAGTTATCGATCAAGTGATCGGCCAAGCAACAACTCTAAGCCAAGCACCCTTGCAACTAACCACATCAACCATTGGCGCATCAAGTGGTGGCCTTCATAACCATTGCTTGGTGGTCATCCACTAGGGGGAAATTACCCTCTTATGTGGCACTAAAGTGTCCCCACAATAACAAATGTAGGATGAACCTTTTAGGTGAATATAAATAAAATAAACCTTTGCCTGATAACGAAGAACAAACAAACTATATTCAACCATTCAATAGCAAAACCTACCAACATGTGACAACTAGGGGAGGTATTAGTTCAATGATCAACAAAGGGCAATGAGAGTTTCAAACAATAGTCTACATAATACCACATGCATTCCATTACATGCTCAATTGGTGTTGGGCGGTTAGCCACTCAATGGCTTCCCTGACCATAGAGTGATGGTCACAACTCTAGGGAAGGGCTTTGCCATTTAAGTCTAGCTCAATTGTCCTACATATCCCATGGTGCCTTACCCTTGCTAGTGCCTTTTTGAGCATGGAGACATCGTGCGACGGTGTCACACCTCAATGGTGGCACTAGTAGAAAAAAAAAAAAAAAAAAAACCTTTTCTTAAGTCAAACCTTAGGAAAGCATTAGATTAGCCATCAATGCAACCTATTCCAGCCACCAAGCATAGATGGAAGACAAATATTGAAACAAATGGAAAACTTGCTGGGTTGATGTGATCCTAGGTTTAAATCTCCTAGATGGTCATTGAAGCTCAATCAAACCCTGATAGAGCTCATTGAATGCTTTATTTTTAAAGGATAAGGATTGGTCATAAAATATTCTTGCAACACAGATGATATTTATTTTGGGGTGAGAAATAGGATGAGGGAAAAACCATTTCTAGGTGTTGATAAAAAGAGATTTGCAGGACTGAATCTCCAACTTTGGGGGGGGGGGTTAATCTTCCATCTAAGCCTTCGATGGATAGGACTTATCCAAATGCTTTGAAACTAAGTCACAATGACTCCTAGGCCATCATAGGTAGAAAAAAAGGTTTTATGTAGGCTCAAAACATCAAAAGGCATAGGCCAAAAAGCATAGGTCAACTCATCTAAAATTTTTAAATAAAACAATTACAAAGGTGCATGCTAAAATTTCTTTGGTAACAAAAAATACAGGCCGATACGACTGAAACACAACAACCATTTTATATGAGAAATCTCCTAAGGATATATATGCAACATAAATATTTTAAGAATTTAAACAAATGAGAGAAACCCTCCAACCTAAATTTCCTTGCGAAGAATTCTTCTTCAGAGCTCGATTCCTTGTTATGTCCTTCTTGCCCTCTTCCTTCATTCTTTATAGTGTCAAAAAAAAATCTTTCTTTTTTTTCTGAAACTTTCGGTCCTCTTAACATGGAAACCTATCTACCCAAAGCCCCAAAGTCCAAATTTTGACATTAATGCTATCTACCAAAAGTAAATCATGCTTACCCAAGGCGACAAGAGGGGATATTTGAATTTAAAATGATTCTTCCCCTTTTCAAAATATCTTGCTTTAAATAAAACTATTTTATTTATTTATTAAATCTATGAAAGGTATAAAGGGAGAATTAAATAGAATTTTAAAGCATTAATATTTATAATATTGAATTCAATTTAATTCAAACCATAAAAGTCATTAATCATTTCTTATTTTGATTAATTCAAATAAAATACCTATACTAATATTAAACATTAGTATGGTATTTAAGTGGGCAATGGATTAATAGAACCTCTATATCTATTAATCCATTTTGAAGGGGATTCTTTACCAAATCCACTTACACAATGATGCATATGTAAACAAAAGTGAGTCAATCAAATGCATCAAACAAGGTGGGTGAAGTCATCGCTATCCAATCACCTATCCTAGCCGAAGACTTACGGTAACTTCTAGGTTACCAAATTTTAGCTAAGGATGGTTGGATTGTTGATGATCACTACAAAAGCAAGAATGCATACCTATATGAGGGTAGTCATTCATGTTACCCTGAGCTACCATAATCATCATTTCCCTTCTCAAGTACCCCATTCTTGATGGTTGATTCTACCTCTTCCACCCATGAGTGTACCTGGTCCTGCAAATTGATAATACATCAATAGTACCATATTCCTCAAAGATAAATCAATATAAATAATTGCATAACCATCCAAAAGCATCAAAACTAGGCATCAAGTTATCATTCATCAATACATAGTCTATCATGCAAAAAGTCCTGCCAAGGTGGGTCATGACATACTACCTCCCTTGGACTAAACACAGTCCCATGTGTTTTCCTATCATAAAAAGTTATTACAATATATTTTCAAATAAAAAGGGAAAATGTCTCTTCATATCATCCACTTTTTCCCAAGTGGCACTTCTTTCAGAATATTGATCCCATTGGACCTTACATTGTTCTAGAGTTTGTTTCCTCATTGATTTGGAATGAAACTCTAGAATCTTCATCGACATCACTTCAATTGCCTCGAGGTTTGCCATATGTAATTTAGAAACATCCCACACATGATCAAGGTCAGTAATGTACCTCCTAAGTAGGGATATGTGGAAGGTGTCATGGATCTTTGATAGGTTGGGTGGCAAGGTGAGTCTATAAGCAACTGGACTAATATTCTCAATGATCTCAAAAGGTCCAACAAATTGAGGATCCAACTTCATGGATTTGATGGCACTTTTCATTGGCCTAACCCTTAAGAACACTCTATCTCCCATAAAGTATTCCCTTGGTGATCTTTTCAGATCAGCATAGCTTTTATGATGGTCGATGACTTCCTTAAGCCTTTGCCTGATCATCTTAAGTTGACCTTCCATTTCTTTGACCATGTCTAGTCTGATCATGACCCGATCCTCTAAATTATCCCAAGACAATGGTGTTCTACACCTCTTGCCATACAAGGCATCAAATGGGGCCATACCCAAAGAAGAATGATGACCATTATTATAAGCAAATTCTACAAGATGTAGATAGTCTTCCCATCGAGACTTTTGGTCCATGCAGTACATGTGAAGCATATCTTCTAGGACTTGGTTTACCCTCTCGGTTTGACCATCGATCTCAGGGTGATATGTAGAGCTTATATTCAATTTTGTGCCCACTGCATGATGTAGGGATTTCCAAAATTTAGAAGTGAATCTAGAATCCCTATCTAAAATGATCATTTTAGGAAATCCATGTAACCTAAATATCTCTTTGGAAAATCTATTAGCCACAACTTGAGCATCATCTTTGATGTTTCTTGGTATAAAATATGCAACCTTAGTCAATCTATCGACTACTACAAGGATTGTATCATGTTGATACCTGGTCTTGGGTAAACCTACTATGAAATCCATAGATATAACCTACCATTTTTGCATAGGTATATCATGTGGATATAGTTGCCCTATAGGATGTCTATATTCAACCTTCACCTTTTAGCATTCTAGGCATCGAGCAACAAAATTGATGATATCCTTCTTCATTCCTATCCAAAAGAAGGTCTTTTTCATATTCTCCCTCATCTTGGCCCCTCTAAGATGAGCAGAGTAAGGAGATCTATGTACTTCTTGCATGATCAATCTCCTTAAATCACCTATTTTTGGTATGATGACCCTATCCTTAAAGCATAAAAGACCATATTTTATGCCAAAATCCTTGTTTTCTTTAGGATTTCTTCCTAATTTAGACCTGAATTTCCTTGCAATACTCATCCTGAGATTGCATTTCCCTGACTTGGTCTAATAAATCTACATGGCTTTGGGTCAAAGTTGTTATATGCCTCCTTCTACTTAAGGTATCAACCACCTTATTTTCCTTTCCTTTGATATATTCAATATCAAAGTCATATTCAGCTAAGAACTTGATCCATCTTCTCTATCTTGCATTGAGCATAGGTTGAGTAAATATGTACCTCAAGCTTTGATGGTTGATCCTTAACTCGAAGGGTCTTCCTACCAAGTAATGATGCTAGATCTTAAGAGCATGCACAACCATTGCTAACTCTAGATCATGCGTAGCATAGTTAACCTCATGTTTCTTAAGTTTCCTTGATGCATATGCTACGACTGATTCATATTGCGAAAGCACTCCTCCTAACCCTTCTAGTGATGCATCAATGCATACTGAGAAGTTTCCTTGAGGATCTAGAATCTTTAGTATTGGTGTCATGGTGAGTTTCTACTTAAGCAATGCAAAAGCAACTTCACACTTAGCCATCCACTTAAATTCCTTTCCTTTCTTTTGGAGATTGGTTATTGTAACGACTATTTTGGAGTAATCCTTCACATAGCATCTATAATAACCCATCATACCCATGAAGCTTCTCACTTTAGACACATTAGTGGGTAGTGACCAATTTAGAATAGCCTCAATATTCTCTAGATCCACTACAATTCCTTTGATAGATATTATATGTCCTAGATATCATACTTTTAAGACATAGAAATCACTTTTTGATAGATTCCCAAAGAGTTGATTCTTTATTAATAACTCTAACATGATTCTAAGATGTCTATCATGCTCTTTCCTATCCCAAGAATATACTAGAATATCATCTAAGAATATGAGGATGAACTGATCTAGATACCTTTTGAATACATTATTCATTAAATTCATGAATGTAGCTAGGGCATTAGTCAACCCAAAGGGCAAGACTATAAATTCATAATACCCTATCTAGTTTTGAATGTCATCTTATGAGTGTCCTCCTCACGTATCCTTAATTGATGATACCCAGATTTTAAATCAATCTTTGTAAATATCATGGCATCCTTCAATTGATCGAATAAGTCTTCAATCCTAGGTAAAGGATACCTATTCTTGATGGTTGCTTTGTTGAGCATTCTATAGTCAATACATAACCACAAAGAACCATATTTATTTTTAACAAAAAGTACTAGTGCACCCCATGGTGACACACTAGGTTTGATCAGTCCCTTTTCTAGCAACCCTTGTAGTTGTACTTTTAACTCTTGCATCTCTATAGGATTCATCCTATAAGGAGCTCTATGGATAGGTTCTACTCCTAGTATTAGCTCGATAGTGAAATTGAATTCATGCACAGGAGGAAGTCTGGGTAGGTCTTCAAGAAATACATCCTTAAATTCTTACAAGATTGGGTGTTTCCCAAATACTTCTTCCTTCTGATCCTCCCTAACTTCATTGAGTTTCACAACATAAACCATCCCTCCTTTCCTGATGGTTTTCTTTAGTTGCATTATGGATAGCAACTAGGGTTTGAAATATCCTTGCTCACTATGGATCCTTAATCTTCCCTTGTCCCTTTTTTGAATACTCTATCCATCTATCCTAGAAATTGATTAAGGCTCTATGAGCCTATAACCAATCCATTCCCAAGATAATATCGAAAGCATGTAGTGATGCTACATAAAGACATCCTATGATAGAACCATTGGTTAGGGTAATTTTAGCCATAGGAAAACATTGATCCATTGAGTAGGTTTATCTAGAACCATACTCAACCTTCCACCCTTGTGCCAAATATCTTAATATTTTTAGCATATCCTTGACTATACTAGAAGAAATAAAGCTATTTGTAGCTCCACTATCAATTAAAATATTTACTTCTTTATTAAAAATCTTACCCCTTAAGAGCAATGGGGTGGCTTGCCCTTCCAATTTTTGGCTTTCGATCATAGCATAAATCTTATGGGTAGGTTCTTTTCCTTTCACATTGGATGTACTCGATCCTGGTTGATGTGGACAATGATTAGCATAGTGTGGACCTCCACAATTGTAGCACCCACCCTTGGGTCCTGGGTGTACTCCTTTTTTTTCTCCCTTATTTTACCCACTAGTACCGAATTTGGTTGCTTTTGTGGTTGAGGTTTATTATTTGTTGTTGTTGTTGTTCCTCCTTTGGAAGTTCTTTTTAAAATTTCCTTGCTTCTCATCATTCCTCCTTTTAAAATTTGGGAAGATTTTACTCTTCTGGTTCTATTCTCCTTCCCACTTCATGAAACCAACACTATTTCTCTTCCTGAGTGATTGTCGATCTTGCTCAGATAAAACTACATAGTTAAACTGGAGATGAGATTTCATTTTCCTAGCCAAGTCATAAGCTTTCTATAATGTTTTTGGCTCATGCATATTTACTTCATGCCTAATCTTAGGTTTTGCTCCTAAGATAAATTTATGAATCTTCATCTTCTCATCATAGGCTGGTATGTATTTCAACAACTTAACCAACTTTGATAGTACACCTCAACCGATTTGGTTCCTTGTTGTAGGTTGGTAAATTCCTCAAACTTTGTTGCATAGAAATGTTCTGTAAGGAACCTTTTATTGAAATCTATAACAAAATCCTCCCACTTTAAATCAACTACTTCAATTTTTGGCTCCTCTTGGAAGGTCTCCCACCATTCTAATCCAATCTCTTGTAGATGAAGTGTAGCCCAAACTGTTTGAGTCCTAGAAGAGTAGTTCTTCATAGTGAAGTAGATTTCTAGTTCCCTCAGCCAAGCTTTGACTGCATCACCATCTCCTTCTCCATTGAATTTGGAGGTATGAACATTATTTATATCTCTAGAAGAGCTCTAGCTTCACATTCTTTAATGGTTGGTTCCTTTACTTGCCTAACCTCTAAATTCCTAGCCTATGAATCTTGGTTTACTATGGTCTCCAATAACTATTTTTGCTACTCCATTTGTTCTTGTATCAATGTGACTACCATAGTGAGGTTCTCTACCTCTCTACTAGAATTACCTGAACCTTCATCTTAAGCTCTACCCTCAACATTATCCTATTGGGTTTATCTATTTGGTGGAATAGACTTCCCTCTTCTTATATTTGGTGCCATTATCCTAGTCACACAAAAGAAGAATAATATGTTAGGTTATAGTTTCTTTCCTAAACTATACTACTAACTACTAGCTAAATACATCATCTGTATAAGCTAACTATAAAGTTTTCATACTAAGACCACCCTCACTCTTCATGGGGTGTTGCTCTAAAAACTACCATCTAATTCCATTACTAATGGCCACACTTACTATACGTAAGGTGTCATATGGAATGAGCTACCCTTCCTAGGGTCAACTCTCTGGAATTCTAGCAATTGGAAATTCTAGGTCTTCTCAACTTTAGCTTAAGAACTAAGCAAAGGCCTGAATAGGAAGATACCTGAATCCTTAGCACATTCCATGGAAGCCTCTAGTCCATCATACCTAGAGCTTTGATACCAAATGTAATGACCAAAAAACTAACTAATTAAACTAAGGAATTTTATTTTTACAAATATATACTCGATAGGGATTTACATATCCCTATCCAGCATATGTCATTCTAAGAAGTTATCTAAAGTCTAATCTAATGTTTTAAGTTGTCTATCTCATATCCATAATGAGCCAACTTATTCCCTTCCTTAATCTATCAAAAGGATACACCCATCCCTACACCATACATAAGTCTATTTGTGTAGGTATACTAAGTGTATTGCAAATAAGCTATCAATCTCATCCTCATGAATGAGTTAACTTATCCTCTTTTTATTTCAAAGGGGTATGCCCATCACTACACCATACATAAGTCCATCTATGTAGGTGCACTAAGCATAATGTAAATAAGCTATCAGTCTCATCTCCATGATGAGCTAACTTATTCCATCCATCACTCCTAGTGATAACCAAATTCATTTATCTTAAATCTAATTGATGTTTTCATACATCTAACTAGTTTAGGTTTTTAGAAGAGTTCTATGAAGAATAATATTACTTAAAGTTTCTCCCTAAGGGATCCCATAATCCCTTAGGTTTCTTTTTCTACTTCTAACACATAAGCATAATCATTTTTAGATACCATTTCTAAACATCTAAACTATATTAAACCATCAAGATCTTCTAATATTTCTTTCCTTAGAAGGAGGTGATTAAGTCTACCTACTTAATTAAGCATTGGATAACATCTATAATAACATCAAAGAAGATACATAAATAAGATGTCATTATCTATCTAAAACATTAACAAAACATGATAGTTTATGAAACTATGATATCATAGATCCTTTATAAATAACAAGTAAGAGATACATCTTCCATTCATAAATTAAATCATTACATAACCCAAGTATGGTAAAAGTATCACCACACTTTAAAAGAATAAAGCATTACATCATTATTCAACTAGGAGATTACTCCACAATAAGTTTCCATACAAGTTCTTCACTACAATATCAAAGGTCAGTTTTGGATCTAACATCCTTCTTGGTCTTCCTTGCTTCTCCATCGCTCAATTGATGGTAGTAAGGGATCAGGACAACTCATAGATCTTATGAAGCATGCAACTAAATGCATTTACTATAATGACTTAGGAAACATATGCATTTATAAATTGGATGCCAAATTGCAACTATACAATCTACACAATGTATTTATGCATAAATCATTCAATCAATCAATCAAGAGGAAACCCCATAATTTCCCACACCCATTCTTTCATTTAATATTCCCTTTTTCCATACTAGCATACTTCTTTCATTAATCACACAAAGTGTATTCAATATCTAAGAATGAAAGTCATCTATCATTCATCTCATCATAAAAGGAGAGTCATTTCTTCCTTTAAAAATGAAAGTCATTTATCATTTATCAATGCATGGAGTAGATTCAATAACCCTTTCTTTAATCAGTTAAAAGCCCATACTTTTAACCAATTAAAGTACTTATAAAACTATTTCCTTTAATAAGTTAAAAGCCCATACTTTTAACCAATTAAAGTACTTACAAAACCATTTTCTCTAATCAATTAAAAGCCCATACTTTTAACCAATTAAAGTACTTATAAAACCATTTCCTCTAATCAATTAAAAGCCCATACTTTTAACCAATTAAAGTACTTATAAAACCATTTCCTCTAATCAGTTAAAAGCCCATACTTTTAACCAATTAAAGTACTTATAAAACCATTTTCTCTAATCAATTAAAAGCCCATACTTTTAACCAATTAAAGTACTTATAAAACCATTTCCTCTAATCAATTAAAAGCCCATACTTTTAACCAATTAAAGTACTTATAGAACCATTTCCTATAATCAATTAAAAGCCCATACTTTTAACCAATTAAAGTACTTAACAAACCATTTCCTCTAATAAATTAAAAGCCCATACTTTTAACCAATTAAAGTACTTATAAAACCATTTATCTTAATAAATATAAATTGAATATCCTTCCTTCAATAAACCAAGTATCCTTCTTTGATTTAAATAAACTAAATATCATTCTTTAATTTACATAAAATAAATATCTATCTAATTCAAAAAGAGGGGTTTTTCACAATCATGACCACAACTCCACCGATCAATAAATAATAGACCAACCTCACCATCCACATGGTGGTCCAACAATACCAAGGTGGGTCCACAATATATAGTCATAGATCAAGTGATCAGCTAAGCAACAACTCTAAGCCAAGCGCCCTTGTGATTTACCATGTCAACCACTAGTGCATCAGCCCCCACCAAGTTCTAGCATTCAAGACCACTACTTGGTGGTCATCCACTAGGGGATAGTTCCCCCCTTATGTGGCACTAAAGCACCCCCACATAATAACTATGGGATGAACCTTTTAGGTGGATATAAATAAAATAAACCTCTGCCTAACAATGAAGAATAAAAAAACCAGATTCAACTGCTCGATAATAAAACCAACCAACACATGGAAACTAGGGGAGGTATTAGTTCAATGACCAACATAGGATGATGAAGGTTTTAAACAATAGTCCACATAATACCATATGCATTCCATTATGTGCTCAACTAGCATTGGATGGTTACCCACTTGGTGGATTCCCTAACCATCAAGTGCTGATCATAACTCTAGAGGAGGGCTTTTCCCTTTAAGTATAGCTTGACCTTCCCACATATCCCATGTGGGATATGTATTGGAAAGGCTTGAGTGGCCTTCCTCTTAACAACACCTTCCTAAGCATGGAGACACCATGCAATGACATCATTCCTCTATGGTGGCACTGGTGGAAAATAAATTGAAAATAAAATAATACCCTTTCCTAAGTCAAACCTTAGGAAATCATTAGATCAATAGCAGTAGCACCAATGCAACTTGTTCTAGCCACCAAGCATAGATGATAGACGTAGAATGAAACAAAGGGAAAACTTGCTGGAATGATATGATCATAGGTTCAAATATCCTAGATGGTCATTGAAGCTCAATCAAAACCTGAAAAAGCTCATTGAAAGCTTTTTTTTAAAGGAAAAGACTCAATCATAAAATATTTTTGCAACATAGAGGAAATCCACACTAGGGCAAGCAACAAGGTGGGGGAAAACCATTTCTAGGTGTTAATAAAGAGAGATTTGCAGGATTGAATCTCTAATTGGAGGGGGATTAATCTTCCATCTAAGCCTCCAATGGATAGGACTTATCCATAAGCTTCGAGACTAAGGCACAATGACTCCTAGGTTATCATAGGTAGAAAACAAAGTTTTTACATAGGCTTAAAAAAACAAAAGGTGTAGGCCAAAAAGCATAGGCCGACTCATCTAAAAGTTTTAAATAAAATAATTACAAAGGTGCATGCTAAAATTCCTTTGCTAACAAAAAATTACAAGTTGACACGACTAAAACATAACAAACATTTTCTATGAGAAAGCTCTTAAGGATATATACAAAACATAGATATATTAAGAATTTAAACAAATGAGAGTAACCCTCCAACCTAAATTTCCTTGTGAAGAATTATTCTTTAGAGGTCGATTCCTTGCTATGTCCTTCTTGCCCTCTTCCTTCGTTCTTTAGAGTGCCAAAAAAGAATCTCCCTGTAGACACCAAATCCTAGCCAATTTGACCACTATTCCTATTTTCCCACCATTTTTGATCATTATTCACATTTATTTATATATATTTAAATATAATATTTTATATTATATTTTAATATATATTTAATAAATATATATTTCTTTAAGTGAATTAATCCCATCCATCTAATTTCATTTAATCCCGACCACCCATTTACAACAATTTGAGCCACACCCTAGATTTATTATCTACCCTTAGATGTGCTTTAATCTCAACCACATGATTAGTGTCGTTGAAACCCTAGCATGCCCTAGGCTATATTATAAATAGGAGACATTTTGATGGCTCAACCCCTAAGTGCTTGAGTTTTCAAATTCCCTAATTCTTTTGAGTTCTCGATTACCCTAAGTTTGTGAGTTCCTTGAGTGCTTAAAATCCTTAAGTTCCCTAGGTCACCTCACACCACTTCTATCATCATTCTCACTCGTCGTAACCCCCCATCACCATCGCCATACTTACTCCATTGATAGATTTGCTTCTATAGAATCCTTCCTCTCAACCTCAGGCATCCATGAGAATTTCTTGCAATAGCTAGGTGCCCATGGGTGTTACACTTCCACTCTTGAAGTCCCCCTATCCTTCAGACAATGCTAAGGCATCACTGTACTGGTCCTCTACATCATATTTCTCACATCAAAACATAATATGTAAGTAAAATAGATCTACTATTTGTTATTTTTATGAATGTGCTTTCTATTTTTGTTCACTATACTTGCAGCATCTAGTTAGGATTTTATTATTGCATATAGAGGGCCTCACATTGTGGAGCCCTCACATATACTACTAATTATTTTTTGTGTCATTATGTGCAGATCCGAAGGTGCTATATCAGAATCTGGAGTGGCCCAACCTTGGATACCGAAAAGCCCACTCAACCCTATTGGGATCAAGACATGCTTGAATACACCACAACCCTTTTTTAGAAACTCTTGACCTTCTTAACAAAGAATACCTCTCTACCCCTTACCCAAAGTACAACTTTTTACATGAATGATATCTACCAAAAGTAAATACAAGGTGACAAGGGGGGGATATTTGAATTTAAAATGATTCTTCCCCTTTTCAAAATATCTTGCTTTTAAATAAAACCCTTTATTTCTTTATTAAATCTATGAAAGGTATAAAGGGAGAATCAAATGGAACTTTCAAAGCATTAATATTTATAATATTGAATTCAATTTAATTCAAACCATAGAAGCCATAAATCATTTTCTCATTTGATTAATTCCAATAAAATACCTATACTAATATCAAGCATTAGTATGGTATTTAAGTGGGCAATGAATTAATAGAACCTCTATATCTATTAATTCATTTTGGAGGGGATTATTTACCAAATACACTTATATAATGACACATATGTAAACAAAATAAAATCAATCAAATTCATCAAACAAGGTGGATGAAGTCATCGCTATCCAATCATCTGTCCTAGTTGAAGACTTACGATAACTTATAGATTACCAAATTTTGGTTAAGGATGGTTGGATTATTGATGAAAACTGTAAAAACAAGAATGCATGCCTATATAAGGGTAGTCATTCATGTTACCCTGAGCCACCATAATCATGATTTCCCTTCTCAAGTACCCCGTTCTTGGTGGTTGATTCTACCTCTTCTACCCATAAGTGTATCTGGTCATGCAAATTGATAATACATCAACAATACCATATTCCTAAAGGATAAATCAACATAAATAATTGCATAACCATCCATAAGAATCAAGTTATATTTCATCAATACATAGTATATAAATTCAAAACATCCTACCAAGGTAGGTCATGATAGAAAGGGTCAGACTCGATTGTATTGGCAATGTATATTTTATATCTTTCTTTCAAATTATAGTTGCATGAGCATAGAAGCCTTAGAGGTCCTCGTGTTGAGCCATTTATAAATTTTTCTCCATTTATTCTCTTTAGGATTAAGGATATAAAGCACCTTGGTGATATATATTTTGTTAGGACCACACACTATTTTCTATGCAAAGATCATGTTGGCCTAGTAGTCATACTAGTTTGATGTAAATGGTGTCATGGAGATGGTCCCAACTATGACTAAGACTATTAGGGGTAGTGTTCCCCTTGGATAATTATGTGTTGCATTCGTGAAAGGTGAGATAAGTACAAAAAATAATGGAAAGAAAAAATGAAATGACAATAGAAGAAGAATATATCAAGAAGAAAGGAGTAGTGGTTGGTTGAAGGGAATTGAAAGTGGTAGACATTGTGGCTATGAATTTGGTCATTCCCAACTTAGGAGGGGAGCCTCTTTGAGATATTTACCCTCACATTGAGTTATCTACTATTGTTGTTGATATTTTTGTACCATTATTACGTCATAAAATATTGAATCATACCTCTCAAAACCCATTTTCCTTGATAGTTGTATGCCTTACAACTAAATTGACCATTTCTAGACTTGTTAATGCAATAAAGATAGTGATTTCAAGAACTAATGATATCTTCTTAGATATCTAAGAGGATGAAGCATTTATCACTACTTCACTAATTACCTTGGATCTCTTTGCACTCTTTAGGATATTTTTTTCCCATAAGGAGGATAATTTAGCATTAAATAGGCCATCTCCAATGGTCTTGGTGATTGTGATATTATCATCTCTCATCCTTTGCCATGCTAGAAATTTTTTTGTTGATGTATCTCAATTTTATGAGTGACCATAGCTTTTCATGGTTCATATAAATGTATGGGTAAAAATCACTCTTCACCTACATGTGGAAGGTATGCCACTCTATTGGGTTGGTGGACAAACGTAAGATATCTCTTCGTGCCCATGATTACTTTCTAGAGTGATAAGGGCCAATTGTTTGCATGGGTTAGCTTCATGCTATACATTGTACCTCTTCTCATAAGTAAAGAAGGTATCTAGATTTTTGCACCTTAATATTTTTTGGAAGTCTCCTTGTGGGTTATAGGACCAATGATATCTTAATTATTCTAGTCATATCTCTCTTAATCATACATTTTCCACTTGGTGGAACACATAACTTTGGGATCATCTCAATGATTGAATACTTGAGCAGGTAGAATGTGGTTTTCTTCTACTTCTTGAAATTTTTTATGTGCATATAATCAAGTTGTTACACATACTCTAGAATGAGCATGTAGTAAGCACATGTATAGGAAACTCAAAGGGCATGGAGAAAAATCCATAGATCCTTCTTAGGTAAAGTCTTTTCTTGGCCATTATCCAATGCTTATAAGCTATCATGCCTCATCTATCATCCTTGGTGTCTTTCCATTTAACTTGTCCATGATGGCTTCATACACCTCATAATAGAAGTGGTAGGAGATTTCTATTGCTTATCAAAAGTGTATGTCTATACATTCCACAACTTATAGGGATTGGCCATTGACTCCTTGGTCTAGTTATAGTATAGGAAAATAGTCATTTTGATATAAAATGAGCCAACTAGGTAGGAGGTATAATTGAACTTACTTTCCTCTTTAAATATTTTTAACTACTTGTCCATTTGACCTACCATGTATTTGGTATAATCAATCATCTATGAGTGGTTGATATAGTTTTGTATAGCATGAGTGTTCTCCTCATAGATCTTCAATTCATTCCTTTCCTCTAAAATATGGCTATTATGTACAACACCATCTAAACATCTTCCTTGAACAGGTCTAACTCTTATGGGTTACTAAAGATGGATGACAAGTTGGGTTTCTTTAGGTATGGAATTAAGAAATCCCACAAATATGTGCTAGCATGTCAAAAATAGAAATTATTTTGGATCTTTAGGATACAAGAAAGCCACATATATGGATCATTTTCCACATTATACATTCTCCTTATGACTTCCTCTCTTATATAGAATGCATCCTTGATCTATTATGGGATTTTGAAAATTCTACTCAAAGGGACATATCTCTCTACAATGGTTTTGACTAAATGTAGGCATCTCCAAACTTGGGAACTAGTTTCATGGCCAACCTCGATGTCCATATATATCAACCACTCTAGAGTTTTTTTGGGCACTTAGGTTTAACATCCTAAGAGCCTTATTATTTACTTTTCCAATGGAGTATCTACAGTCCCCTCCATCTACCCTTTAGTAAGGATTATTATAAAACTACTTAGATATATTTTTAGGAGGGGATCTTTGTCTCTTTTTATTCCCTCCTTTTTGTTTGTGATGGTCTAACATCCTTCGAAAGTGTTGGTATAGGTGATGATGGAGCAGACTATGTGGGGTAGTGTAGTGGAAGATGGTGAAATAGGATGTGATTTAGCAAATTAGGGGTTGAAAAATATAGAGGTGGTTTCCATAGTGATATAGGATTAAAAATAAGAATTGGGAACCAATGGTAAAAATTTGAAAAAAGGTGAAAACATGGCTAAGTATGGAAAGAGGAGCGATTTTCTTGCAAATTGAAATAATTCACTTGATTTTGAGAACTTAATTTTTTTTGAAGAATGGAGTGATTTACTCACAATTGCAAGTGTTTCTCTTTCTTAAGTAAGTGATTCACTCATTTTAGGGGGCTTGGCTAGTTTTCTTGCTCTAAAGTAGTTTGCTCAAACTTGTGAGCAATTTGGTGGAGTTGGAAAATTTTAGTTTCAAAATTCAAGTGGTATGCTCTAGGTGAGATGGGGTCTCATTAGATATTAGATAAAATTTATTTTAATAATAATCAATTAACTTGATATTTAACTCCTAGGCATACACAAGTGATCCCCTTGTGGTGGGTAGCTCATTGATCTTAAACCTAAGTGACGTGTCATCTATGTGATAAGTTTACGTGGATTAGGTATGTCGTGGTGAGTGAGTGGATATGAATCACTTGTATAAAGGGAAGAAAAAGTGATGGAATTGTGGAAATTAGATGATTTATAGCCCCCACCTTATGTGAGTCTCAACTGCTCATGCCTTGAAAAAGGGTCATTCAGGTAGGTTATCAACACATCAAGGGCCTATTTTTCTATCTAGGTAATTGAATCATGTGGCATAAGGATTGAAAAACATATCACTTTAATTTGGGAGTGGTTATTTTTCTCTTCCATTAGTTTTTTACATCATTATCTCAAAAATTTGATAGAGGAGAGAAAACAAGAAAGAAAATGAAATAGGACAAGATAATAGGAGATTGCTTAAAAGAAAGGGAATGAGAGGAATAAATTTTTTAGGAGAAATAGAGAATACATTTGATAATAATAGCTAAATATGTATTTTTATAGTCCTTTTAGTTGGGATTATTATAACTAAATTGGGTAGAGATGATGCTAATTCACATAAATAGGCAATTTCCTTCCATCCATGGTGACAAGCTTGTATGCATTTGGGACCATAATCTTCATAATTTGGTAGGGTCTATTCCATAAGGAATCAAACTTTTTATGTTCACTTGGTTTTACCTCATCCTCATCCCACATCAATATGAGGTATCCTTATTTGTGTTCTACCTTTGTGGTTCTTTTATTGAACCACCTTTTAATTATGCCCAAATTTTGCACTACCCTCTTGAAGTAATTTTCTCTCCCTTATTTTAGGGCGAAAAACATATTCAGTATTGCTTACATGGGTTCAATGTTGATGTCTTCTAGCTCAAGATACTATGACATTTGGAGGGAAAGGAGTTCCAAATTAATTGGTAATATAATATCTTTACCATTTCCTAAATTTCAAAGGAATGATCCAATGGATGATTTTGGTATCACTCTATATTCCCTTAATGCTTTATGTAACTTGGTATTCTAGTACCTTTACAACTCAAAAATAGTTTTGTTAATATTTTTATGATATTCTTGTTAGTTAATTTAGCTAAGATTATTGCCTTGGGGATAGTACTTGGAGGATGTATTGAAAAAGAATCTATATTACAATGTATAATTCATCACCTTGGCCCCTTTGAAGTAGGTGCCATTATCTATAACTACTCTGGCTGGTGAACTAAATTGGGTGATGATATCCTTTGAAAATAAAACCACTATTTTTTTATAAGCTACTTTTGCTAGGATTTTTTCAATCCATTTGGTAAAATAATCTATTGAGGTGAGACCCATCCATGTCTTACAATTGATAATGGGTTGATGTTGCCTATGAATTTTAATTCCTATTATTAGAATGGTTCAATCATAATAATGGGTTTTAGGGGTATTAGAACTCTACTTTCCTTCCTCTAAACATGTAGCAAGATTTGTAATTCTTGATCCACTAGTAGCAATTAGTTAATATGGTAGGCCAATAGTATATAATTCTTAATATTTGTGATCTCTAGTGGATGTAGAGTAATTTACCCCTTCATCATGGTATTTATTAGTCAGAGCCTTTGTCATTTCTTATTAAATGCTATGAAGTAAGATGCCATCATTTATTTTTTTTAAATTAGACACCATCAAGCCAATGATAATGTTTATTTCTACTTGAATTATATTATTTCCTTGGCTATGATACCTTCTAGTACCTATCTTGTGGCCATATATCTACATACATAATCTATTTGAACAATTCTATTGTCCATATCTATCTCTTATGCTAGTGCAAACTAATATTTAGGGACTATCATTGCTAGGATTTAGGAACTATCATTGTTAGGCTTTCATATAAGGATATTTCAATGATCAAATTGTTGGGTTTGATCTCAATGTCAAATTATTGATAGGTCTAATTAATCATCCATAGGGATCATGGATATAATAGATAGGGATCCAATATGGATAGCGGAGTAGGTGGATCACCTCACAGTATTAGGTCACCCTCAAAATTTGAATTTCTAGAAGGTAGGAATGGAGATGGAGGATCAACATGTCATGGGTCAGGCAATGGTGTTTCCAAAATTGCTAGAGTGGTATTAGAGAATCAGGATGAGGAATATGGTGTCTTGGAAGTCACGAGAGTGGGTGGGATCCCCTCAAAAGTCCTCCTTGTGTTTCAAACTTGATTTCCTTTATGGAGACTATAAAAAAAGGGGTGGGTTCCTCCTCGTATCCTTTATCCATCAGTATTAGGACTCTTTCCCCAGATCATAGGGATTTTGTCATTCCTCCTAATTTCATGGCATCAATTATGTCTAAAAACTCCCTATCCCTAGTGGGAAAGTTTTTGATTCCTATTTAGATATGGAGTCTATCTGTAGATGGGATTTCAAAAAATGGTGATCAAGTGGCCACATGGACTTAGTTGCTCTTACTAGAGGATTCTTCCTCATTAGATGAATAATACCAATGATAATAGCCAAATTCTCATTGGAGGTCCCTATTTTTTGGTCATCATAGCCTCTTCATCAAAAGGTGGGATACTGATTTCAACCCTAAAAACCAAAGCATCAACCTAGCCCCTATCTAGGTTAGCCTCCTTGGGATATCGATATAGTTTTATGAGGAAGGAATATTAGGAACATTTCCTAGTCGATTGGTGATCTCATTACCTTTGACCTAGCCTTCAAATATCAGTCTAGAATTACTTATGCTTGCTTCTTTGTCAATGCTAACTTGGGTTCAGAGCTTCCCACTTACATCGACCTTATTTTAGGCTCCTATGGCTAGAGGTAAGCTTTTGAATATTAAAATAAGTTGACCTACTGTATCAAGTGCCAAAAATAAGGCTACTTACAAGTGTAGTGCCCTTATCTAAGAAGAGATCCCAAGAAGGATCACTTTTGATCAAAATTATCGAAGGAAGGTGGCCAGTCAGCAAGGATTCTTGATAAGTCTAGATATCTTGTTAATTTTAGTAAATATGGAACTACTATTTTGAATGGCGAGTAACTAGTGCCCTAATATGATGTTCCTAACCCTGATAAGGTATGTTCATATTCTACCAATCCCAACCCTTTCAATATGTTATATTATTCTTAGCATGATGATTTTGTTCCTTTGGACATCACCTTCACCAATATTCATCAATATGGTCCTAATATGACCTTTTTTTTTGAAGAGATTTTCCATATATATAATTCCCTCAAAAAATCAGAGGTAGAATATGTTATCCAAGGAAATCCCTTTTCAATTTCAGAGATTAACCCTAGTCACCTTCTATATTTGGTCCCTCTTACCCTCCTATTTCATCAAATCTTGGTCAAGTCCTATCCTCTTCTAGAAACATTAGCTCCCAAGTTCTTGGAGAGTCTTCCAACCCCCAAGAAGCCATAAAAAGCTTTCTATTGACATTGGAATCGATAATAAGAAGGGTAGGCCCTCCATCTAGGACCTAAGAAAGAAAGAGATTGAGGATGATATTGCCAATGGCATTCAAACCAGCCTTCTATCATCCTTATTCAACCTATCTGATAGGAATATTTCCAAAGAATAAGGGAAAAGATCCAAATCTCCCCAACCTCAGGGTAGAGAGGAGAATAAATCTTAATCCAAACTTCATAAATGAAGATCCTCTCATAGAACATGAGAGGTCTCAATGGACTTACCAAGCAATATGTGGTTTCATCCTTGAGAAAATATATTAAACCCAACATCATACTTCTTCAAGAAACAAAGGTTGAAATAAATAATACTAAAAATATTGTTAAAGTCATTTGGATATGTAGTGAATTTATCGCCAATCCAACTCAAGGTTCATCTAGAGACCTCTTGTGTCGTTGGGATCCTATGAAGTTCAAAGGTAAACTTTTATCTACATCGAAAAGGTTACCAATATTATATTCTATTGTAAAGACTCTAATGTTATTTGGGTGCTCTCCAATATCTATACCCCTAACAACCCTATCAATCACCTTAATTTTTGGAATTCCCTAAATCGAATGAGAAATCTCTTCATTAGCTAAGGATGGTTGTTGGCATGGAAATTCAACAATCCACTCTACCCCATAGACAAGTGTGGAGGGACTCCCATAAACCCAAAATGTTATGAGAAATTTGCTGACTTTGTTAACATCAATGAGCTTATGGATATTGAGCTAAAAGGGACCAAATTCACTTAGAGCAATATGAGAGTTGCGGACCATCTTATTCAACTCAGGTTGGATAGATTTTTCATTTCCAAAGAGGCTATCCATTTCTTGGGTGACACTTCTCTGTATTCTCTTCATAATATTTATTCAGACCACAACCCTCTAATATTTTAAGGTCTTAGACCTACTTCTTTCTTCAAGTATCATTTCAAAATTTAGTCCATGTGGTTGCAACATCCTAATCTAAAGTCTAATATTTTTGAGTGGTGGCATTAGGATTTCAATGGATCTTGCATTTTCCAAGTTTCTAAGAAGCTATGTTTCATAAAAGAAAATCTCAAAGTTTGGAACAAATAGGTATTTGGCAATATATTCAAAGAAAATAATATCATAATTAGCCAACTCAATATTGTGGAAAAATAGATTCAATGTGGAAGCTTTTGTCATGAGCTGAGAACTAGGGAGAAAGCTCTGTTATCTAATTTTCATAACATCCTAGCTAAGGAGGAGATATTTTGGAGTCAAAAGTCTAGATCCCTTTGGCTTAGGGAGGGGGAATCTAACAAAAAGTTCTTGCAAGCTTCTACTCTTAGACACTAGAGTGATAACAAAAGTAGATAAATGTGTAGGAAGAATGGATCGATCACCAATAATATCCTAGAAATCAGAGCTGCAACTATTTTTCATTTTCAATATTTAATTAGTCCTTCCCTCCCTTGTCCAGTATTAGTTTCAAATTATATTCTTTAGAATGCCTTGAAGTTGGTTTCACCTGATTTCAATGCCAAGTTGTTTTTCCCCCTTTCTCAAGATGAATTTAGAGATGCTCATTTTCCATGACTACAAATAAGGCCCTTTTCCACCGAGGTTAGTTCAAGTATTTTGGGATATTATAGGTCTTGATGTCACTACCACCATTCAAGAAGTTCAAAGAACTAAGTATTTTCCTAGGAATGTCAACTCAAAATTCTTAGCCCTTGTCCCTAAGTCTCATGATTTGCATTCCCTTTTGGATTATTGTCCCGTTAGCTTATGCAATATCATTTACAAAATATTGATGAAATCCATAGATAATTGGTTGAAGAGTATTATTATAGATATTATTCACTCCTACCAAGGAAGCTCAGTCCAATGGAGGCTTATAACCAATGGCATCATCCCTATACATGAAATTATTCACTTAGTCACTAAAAACAAGAAACCAGGTCTCTTTCTCAAGCTCGACATGAACAAGGCTTTTGACAAGGTCTCATGGGAATTCCTTTTTATAGTCCTATCCAAGTTTGGCTTCCACGATGAATGGATAAAAATAATAAATGAGTGTCTCTCAACTTCTTGATTCTCTGTTCTTATAAATGGCTCTACAACTGGATATTTCTAAAGCTCAAGAGGTTTGAGACAAGGAGATCTGTTGTTGCATTTTATTTTCATCATATTAGCAAAGTCCTTTGGAATATCCATTAAAGCTACTTGTTTCTCTGGAGCTATATTAGAAATCAAGGCTTCCTCCAGGCTTAATCCTATATTGCACCAATAATTTGTGGATGATACCATCTTAGCCACCAGATCTTCTATTTTGGAAGTCAGAACCATTAAGTGCATCCTGAATTCGTATGAGGAAGTTGTAGGTCAAAAGGTTAACTTTAATAAGAGTAATATATTCTTCATCAACACTCCTATTGAAATACAACTCAAATTTACCAAAATATTGGGGTGCACCATTTCTATCCACCTATCTTGGTCTTCCTCTTTTCCAAGGTAGACCTAATGAAAGCATGTGGAATAATGTTATTCAATTAATCAAGAAGAAACTTGCTAGGTGGAAGGGAGCTATTATAAGTCAAACCACTAAAACCACTTTGGTCTAGACATACCTCTAGAGCATCCCAATATTCTTTATGTATATTTTTAAAGTTCCCATTGTGATTTGCCAAAATTTTGAACAAATCTAAAAAATAATTCTCTTGTCTAGTTTTGACAATAAACATAGATTTTCTCTGATGGCTTGGGATATTTTACACCAAGAAAGCTTAGGGAGGGCTAGGATTCAGGAGAATCAGTAGGATGAAAATGGATTTGATAAGTAAGAAATGATGGAGAATTCTCTCTAATGCTAAAATTACCTTGGTTGACATAGTCAAAAGTAAATATCTTTACCAATATTCTATTCTGGATGACATCCCTTTCCATGAAGGTTCAGTGTTCTAGAGTTCCATAACCAAGACCAAACACATCCTAAAAAAATGTCTCAAATGGCATATCAACGATGAGATTATTATCTTGTTTTGGGAAGACCCTTGGATTTTAGATTTTTGATCCTAATCTATGCATTCTTAAGCCTTTCAAAAACCATCCTTTTGGTAGCCAAGTGTGTAATTTCATTTCCTATGAGCCTTCCTAGTTGCCAGTGTGGACAATATTTTCTTATAATGGTATTAATCCTGAGTAACAAGTGGAAATCGGTTCCCTTTATAACTTACTCAAAACTTGTATCATTCCAAGTGGCCCTTTGTAGGATTATTTCTCTAGAAAGTCAATGATCAGGGTCTCTTCACAGTAAAATCTACTTACTTTTGCCAATAAGAGTCCAATAAATGTTTTTTTCTAGCCAATCTCATTTGGCTTCGACATCTAATCCCTAAGATTGCATTCTTTTTCTAGTTGGCTATCCAAAATAGAATTTTAACCATTGATAATATCATCAACCATGGGTTGGTCATCCCTAATCATTGCTACCTTTTTCAATTTGGTTGGGATATGGTTGTTCACCTCTTTTTTGAGTGCCCCTTCTCTAATGTGTTGCTTTCTCTTTTCTCAGCATTCAACATTGCTTGGGTTTCCCCTAATTCTATCCTTGAACTTTGTGTCCAATGGCTAAATCCTTTTAAATAATTATGTATTAAATCTCTATGGTCCTTTTGTTTACCCAATTTATTATGGTAGATTTGGCTTGAAAGGAACAACAAATCCTTTTGTAACTCTTCCAGAGATCCAGAGTCCATTATTTCAAGGATTCTTTTGATAGCTATTGAGAATGCTAATCTTATTCCTTCTCCTAATTCTCCTTGCCATGGGATTGAATCTAGATTGGTTGCCTCTTTCAATATTTCTTATGGTCCTCCTAAGTATAATCCCCCAAAAAAATATAGGTCAAAATTCATTTGGTCTCCTCCCAAATGATGATGATTTTGACATCTTATTCCTTTAGCATTCCTCTATCATCCAAGGTTTCTAGAATTGGGGTACCTTATTGTATTAAAAAGAATGAGCTATCAGTTCCTAGATGGCTTAATATCATGGTTTAGAAGATAATATTGACTTATGATCTTTTTCAAGTCCAAAATCCCCACACTGAAGGTTCATCTGATTTCTCTATGCATAATTATCATTTTTGATAGTGGGTTTGCTCCTATCATGGCTCTCCTTTGAGTTCCAAGGACACGAGTGCTAGGCTTTGAAGCACTGAGGACATGACAGTTAAGCCTCCATCCTCTCCATGTAATGCATGATGAACACAAAAAATGCTCATATTTTTATATGGATTCATAAAATATAGTGAGACATTATTTTGATAGAATGTACTTTTTATGAAGATTTTATATATTTAATGGGAAATTATGTATATTCTCTAATATATGTTTTAAGTGTGATTTATGTGTAGATTCAATGATTTTGCTACATTTTTTGCATATTTACATAAAGGTCCCATGTGGACCTCACACTTCATGTTTTATGGTGGAAACATAAGAAAAATGATGACCACAACAAAGGATACATACGCTGAGTTAAGGCATCTGACTCCCAACTTCAGGATTAAAGATGCCTTACTCCCAGCTTTGGTTTTGATGGCACCTGACTCTTGACTTCAAGATCAAAGGTGCCTAACTCCCAGCCTCGGAGTCAATGATCCCTGACTCTCGACTTCAGATCAACAATACCTAATTTTTAGTGATAGGCTAAATGGCACCTGACTCCCGTGGAGCAAAAGTACAACAAGAACCATGTTTTTAGAAGAAATAGAATGGTGGTTTCCAGTGATATATACGAATGAAAGATAACAGGATGAACCAAAAAAATTATCCATTTCTCATTAATGGCTAAAAAAACATGTAAATTGAGCAAACATGCAAATCGATTATATGAAATTGATTGATATCAATTTGTGGTGTAATTATAGGCCTATTCTATTGATAAATATAACATGCCTAATTTATCCTACAAAGGATAATATTAACATGTCTTCATTATCTGTGATTATTTTGTGCATGTCTGTTGTAACGACAAGTCTAAAATATACTTGCCTAAGTTTGTAATCAGGGATGGTCGTGCACTATATAAATGCTTAGACCACCCCTAAAAGGGCATCCTGGATAATTTCTATTTGTAAATTATTTTTGAAGTTGCAATTAAAATCATTTCAAGTATTCATATTAATATTTCTTAACGTCCAATGTGCATGATTTGATTTGGGTGGAATCTACTGGAATCTTGGGCCCACTCTCAATAGTATTCCACCCCTTTTCCTATTTTTTGTAATTAATTTTTGCATTATTTATTTATTATTTTCATTCTTTACTGCAGTCATTTAATTTCTGCACTTCCCTTGTTTTCTCTATATTTTCTAGCAAGTTTATATTTTGTTTTATATAGTTATTTCCAGTCATGTGTTTGATAATATAGGATAATTTAATGGTTTGGAAAAGAAACAAAGCTACACCACAACCACCCTCCCAAATATTAATACATATTGGACTCATCTCACTGGTGTTACAGTCATAAATTATGCACGGTACTTCATAATTTTACGAGCTTTCCCATATTTGACAATTTAAACAGAGGCAATAAATCAACTATAAATATAACCATTTTTTGCCCAACATTTTGGTGTTGTTACCAGGGAAGTACCAACTGTAAAAACTAGTTATGTAGCAAGTCAATCTGAATATTTTATGTTAACTTATCTAAATAATCTTTCCACCTAATATTGTATGAGTCCACCAAGTATCAGAGGACCGGACAGTCATTTTATTAAGAGTTAAAATATTGTTTCATAAGAAGTCCCTGAATTAGCTGTACCAGGTTTTGAAAGTAAAAATTCATCACCCCATCACCTACACCTATGCATTGAATTCAACATCCAATTTTTGCACAAAGTCCTCTACCAAAACAACCAAATTTTGAAGAGCTGGTAGGAGATAATAGAATACTTAGAACTTGGTCTAAATAGAAATTGTTATACAACCAATATTGGAAGGCAGTAGAGGATGGAACCATATCAGTAGCTGAGTTAGATATTCTTGTGTAGAATACTCTAAATGACATAAGAGATTTAGAGACTACTTTAGAAGTAGCAGGTGTAGAGACCCCATTTCCTAAAAATATGGTTGATAATGAAGAGACATCCACCAATTTTAACTTTCCAATAGGAGAGGCAATAGGAGACACAAGAATGAAACACATATCCCCTATCCATATTTCTATTTTTAGAGGATTTCAGACTGAATATCCTAACCTATTTATTTTCAAGTTTGATGTCCTATGCAGGTCAGTAGATTATAATATTGATGTCCAAAAACTAAAATTGGTTCCCTCAACCTTAGATGATTTAGCCCTACATTGGTTCATTAGTTTAGGAAACAAATATATTACTACCTAGGAAGATATGAAAAGACTCTTCCTAGAAAAATACCAAGACTTTGGTAGGGTATATGATTCCAAAGAAGAAATATTTGATATGACTTAGAAGGAAGATGAATCATTGGAGGAATACTAGGATAGATCTAGCTTTAACCTACCAAGATCTCCCCATGCAAGACTATAGGTCCTTGAGAGGTATATTATTAAAAGGACTCACTGATGAGTCTCTTGAAGTACTAAATATGATATTTGGAGGAGACATTTACCAACAACAAATGATAGATATTTGATGATTATGTTGGAATTATTCAAGAAGGTAAGGTAAACCAACCTCCAAAAATATCAAAACAACGACCACAATCACCAAAATAAAAATATGTAACATGTTAGAAGACCTGAAAAGTGAGATGTTGTCATCGCTTGCACTTAGAAGACATGAAGAGTAGGATAATGAGGTTGCATTAGCCTATTTCTATCCCAAATGTAGAGGGAAACACCCCAAAAATGCATATCCAAAAAACAAGGTTAGAGTATGTGATATTTTATAGAAATATCATAAGACAAAGCTGTGTCCACAATTGCCAAAATCTAGGGAAAATCCTAAAGTAGAGGAAGTATATTTCATGGAAATAGGAGAAACTGGCAAAATTCTCCTATGGGAAACAACATGCCAACTGGAATGCCACCCTATGGAGGAGGTAATTACATGAATAAAGGTCAAGTTTAGCCACCCAATATGGGTTGGTAGGGACAACCACCTTAGACAAACACTTTTCAAGGAAACACTCCTTATAAACCATACCTATGGATGCCATACTAGAAACCTACACCCCAATGGAGAAACTATAATGCATGGAGTCCAAATCCATAGAATGCAACACAAGCTCCACTACAACAAAGTTTGCTACCTTCCCCTGCTTTGAGACCTGCACAACTTCTTGTACAACCCATGTCAAATCCCAACAACAGAACTAATCAAACAATATACCAAGTGGAAAATGAGATGTTTCCAATGTACAATATTAGAGTAGGATGTAATACTATACAATTAAGATCAGGTAGACAAGTAGGAGTAGAAATAACTCCTTTAATAGAAGAGGATGAGATTGTAGAAGTAGAAAATGAAGAATCGCCTCTTGTAGATAAAGTAGAAGAAGAACCAATTACTAAAAATGATAAAAAAGAGGTTCCACATTTTTCTAAAAGGTTAAAGGAACTAAGAAATTTAGTACAACCAGATTTTGACATTTTATCCAGTCTAAAAAATCTAACAGTCATCGTTACTCTTTTCTAGGCTATAAGAGATGTTCCAATTTATATAAAAACCATACGAGAATTATGTTTGACAAAACTAGGATAGAAACTAGCAAAAGCAATTAATGTGGTAGGTCAGTTAGCCAATCTCATGCTAGGAAACACCTATCACCAAAAATATTCAGACCTAGGAAGCCCTGTTTTAACTATCAAAATTGAAGGCTATCCATTACCCAAAATACTAGTAGATCTAGGGGTAGCCATTAATGTCATGCCTAAGGATACTATGTTGAAACTTAAACTCACAAACCTAAAATCAACAAAAAATATTCTTCATTTGGGTGACAAGTCTATAGTACTCCCTGAAGGAATGCTGGAAGATATTATAGTTACAGTAGATGCATGGGAATATCCAATAAATTTCCTAGTGTTACAATCAAAGTCCACATTGAGTGGTTATCCATTTATCTTAGGTAGACCCTGGCTGGCAATAGCTTATGCCTACATAAGCTGCAGGAATGGAAAAATGACCATTTATAATGGTTAGAATGTTAAAAATCTAATTATTTCCCCACCTACCCAATCCGTTTATTGGTTGAGAGAACTTGACTGTGAAAATTATAATGCTAATGATTTATCAATGTTTCAATCCATAATGGCATTGGATGAGCTTGAGGATGAAAATGATGAGGATAAAGTTATAACAAACTTTTTCCAAGGAGAGTCCTCTTGCTCTCCTCCAAGATCGCCACTTGTTGGAAATAAAGATAACCACATTAAATAAATTGAGGTTGAACTTGGGGGAATATTGAATGTAAATATTTATTTGACACTTGTTCAACAGGACACCATTATAGAGATATTAGTCAAACATTAAAATACTTTTTCTTGGAACTATTCAGACATGAGGGGAATTGCTCCTAAAGTCTATACTCATCGTATATATCTAGAAGAACAAGTAAGTTCATGTTAGGACCCTCCTAACGTAACTATTAATCATATTATATATTATATTGTATTATAAAGGGACACATCCCTTCACCATTCACACCTTTTAGATAGATGTAAATAGGACAAGGAGGATGCTCCAAATATCATCAAAGAACATTAATTTATTATATTGTGGGTTTATGCCTTTCAATACAAACCGTGATTCTATTCAAACAACGATTATTTTATGCATTCAATTCATATTTCAATTTGCAGGTTCATAACAATTGGATTAGAGCTAAAAAGACCTGAAATTTTTTCCCACCCCGGTCTAGTTACTGACAGGCCATTACTTGGCAATGTTTTCTTTTCAGAACACATTCTAACCATTACTGATAGAACTGTTACACAGTAGGCCACAGTCACCAACAAATGTAGCATACATTTTTTTTGGACAACATCATGCATTAATGGAGTTAGAAAACCCTAACAACAAGTATAGGCGAGGAAAATATCATTCGGTGTGAACAAAGAGTAGCAAGTACGCAAAATTAAACGCAGTGGAGATAGACAATTTTTTTTGACAAAACTAATTTCTGCATATTCAAATCACTTATAAACCAACCACACCCTAAATGGCCAAGGGAAGACGATCTCAAGACACAACGAAGGATATTGCAAAGGAGGTTTCAAAATAAATTACGAAATAACTCTCACAGTTTTCCAAGGAAATGAGAGACATGATGCAAGGAATGGTGTTTTGGAAGGACAATTTAGAAGATAAAATCACTACCAAAATATTAGACCTAACCATAAACATCACCAAATCGAATACATATATATCCACTAAATTGGATGCTACAACCCATTCCATGGACCTTGGATTGATAGAGCACAGGTGCTTTATTAGATGAGGTTGGAGCGAGCATCCTACTTCAGATTATTGAGGACGAGTTACAATAAATTTTTTTGCTCATGCAAAATAGACAATAGAACACTACACCACCACAACAAACATTAATAGGGGGACCACATACATCAATCCTTCCCCGTACCACAAAACTATATTTTCCAAAATTTGATGGAGGCGACCCCACAAATTGGATATATAGGGCAAACCAATATTTTTCCTTATATCAAATTCTAGAGATTCAGAAATTCCATATCACATCATTTCACTTGGAACAAATTGCTACCTAGTGGTATCAATGGTATGAGAAAACAAAAGGTCCGCCCACATGGACCAAATTCACAAAAAACTTAATGTTGCAATTTGGTCCCACTAAATTTGAAGACTTCATAGGAGCCCTCACTAAATTGCAGCAAAACTCCACTGTAAGGGAATACCAAGCACAAATTGAGAAATTGGCAAACCTTACAATAGGACTAGATGCATCATTCTTCCAAATTTGTGTCATTAGTGGCCTAAAAGAAGACATTAGAATGGAGGTACAAATACAAAATCCTATAGATATGATGCATGCAGTGGCATTAGCACAAATTATAGAAGAGAAGAACAATAACCAAAGGCAAATAGGAAGAGTTTTTTTAGGAAAAACACCAAATACCTACACCAGCCAAAAAATGAATAAGGTCATGCCAATTAAATGAATTAGCCAAGAAGAGCTAAAAGAAAGATGAGAAAAGGGCCTATGTTTCCACTGCGACAAAGAGTTTACCCCCAACCACAAATGCATCTTACCGAAATTATATATTTTGGACATAGTTGATTGCACTCCCAAAGAGAAGGATGACATAGAAGTGGAAGTAATAATCGAGGTTGCAGAATAAAACCAAGAAGATAAAACAAAAATATCCTTTAACGCATTAGCAAGATACTCGATTCCATAAACAATGAAGGTAAAAGGGTATTTTAAGAAACAAAACCCTAAGGTCCGAGGTGTAGACCAATTGGTTAATCCAAACCCCATGAGGGGGGAGGAGGTCCAAGGTTCAAATCTCGAGCATCGTCGAACTGAATGCTTGTCCCTTTCCTGGTGCTTTTAGTGGCGTAAAAGGTTTAAAATGATTGTGTCATGGCGGTTATAGGGGCAGACTATGCGAATATTTGTATGGCGGATTTCTGGGCGGACAACCCAAAATAGTGTGGCAGCCATAAAAGCTAGATAAAATACCTAGATTCATGGCAGCTACCAATTCCACCATGTAAAAGAAAAAAAAGAAACAAAACCCTATTGTGCTCTTAGACTTTGGTAGCACTCACAATTTTATAGACCCCAGTTTGGCCAAACAAGCTAATTGCTTTATATATCCCTGCAATAACTTCAAAGTCATGATTGGTAATGGAGAAAAAATTGCATGTAAAGGCAAATACAAGAATATCAAACTCACGATGGGGGAATATAACATGAAAGTGGATATGTAAGGACTACCATTAGGAGGATGTGATATTGTTTTGAGAGTACAATGGCTACGAACACTCGGCAAAATTCAATGGGACTTTGAAGAGTTATAGATGCAATTTATACAAAACAACCAAACATACACAATTCAAGGTTTAAAAACAGGTCCCACACAAATTGTAAGTTACCATAAAATGGAAAATATTCTTTGAAAAGGAGGAAGAGGCATGGTTTCCCAACTATTTTCCTTGCAAAACACCACCGAAGAGCAACCAGAGGCACCCAAATTAATAGAACTCCTAGAGAAACATGATAAAATATTCAAAGAACTAGAGGGATTACCTCCACAATGAAGCCATGATCATGCTATTCAATTAATTTTGAGACACCAACCTCCAAATATTAGGCCTTACCGATATCCATACTTACAAAAGACGAAAATAGAAAAATTAGTACAAGACCTACGAAGGGCAGGGGTCATTCGACCTAGTAGAAGTCCCTATTCTTTGCCCGTCATACTAGTAATAAAAAAGGAAGGATCATGGCGCCTATGCATTGATTTTCGTAATATCAAAAAAATAATGATTAAATACAAATTTCCTATTCCAATCATTGATGAACTACTCGATGAACTAAATGGAGCCGCATATTTTTCTAAACTTGATTTACAATAAGGTTACCACCAAATTCGAGTTAAGGAAAACGATATACCCAAAACTAATTTTTGCACCCACAAGGAACATTATGAATTCTTGGTTATGCCTTTTGGCCTCACCAATGCTCCGTCCACATTTCAAAGTCTTATGAATAAGGTATTTTCTCCCTTCCTTCAAAAATTTATTTTAGTTTTCTTTGATGATAGTTTGATTTACAACAAGAGATGGGAAGAGCACTTAACACATATAGCGCAAGCACTCAAAATATTCTAAGAGAATCAATTATATGCAAAGAGAT
Source organism: Wollemia nobilis (assembly GCA_028583015.1). Taxonomy (NCBI): domain Eukaryota; kingdom Viridiplantae; phylum Streptophyta; class Pinopsida; order Araucariales; family Araucariaceae; genus Wollemia; species Wollemia nobilis. Next base: position 23,819,661 of record JAQPPZ010000521.1, read on the forward strand.
CAAAGTGTTCCTTTGGGAAGTAGGAAATTGAATATCTTGGACATATTGTCTCCAAGGAAGGAGTTAAAGTAGACCCCCAAAAAATTGAAGATGTGGAAAATTGGCAAATTCCAAAAACTCTAAAAGGGTTGCATGGGTTCTTAGGATTAATAGGCTATTATCATAATTTTTTTAAATATTATGGGAAAATAGTAGCATCCTTAATATCCCTACTTAAAAAGAATGCCTTCATATGGTCTCCAAAAGCGAATGAAGCTTTCATGACTTTAAAAAATTCCATGTGTACCACCCCCGTCCTAGCTATGCCAAAATTTTCTCAAACATTCATTATTGAAAGCGACGCTTCCAGATTGGGAATGGGAGTGGTGGTCATGCAAAATGAGAAGCCCTTAGCCTTTACTAGTAAAGCATTTTCCAAAAATAATTTAGCATGTTCCACTTATGAAAAAGAAATATTAGCTATGGTCCATGCTATCCAACATTGGAGACCATACCTTATTGGAAAACATTTCATTATCCACACCGACCACCATAGCCTAAAATACCTTCTTGAACAACGGATAACCAATCCATAACAACAAAAGTGGGTAGCAAAAATATTAGGCTATGATTATGAAATCATCTACAAAAAAGGGAAATATAACATGGTTGCGGATGCACTTTCTAGAAAGTTCGAAGAAACTTCACAATTACATGCTTTTTCCTGCCCCATCCCTACATGGATTGAACAAGTCAAGGATGAATGGTATGCAGACCATACTATACACACCATAATTCAACAGCTACAACAAAATCCCATGAGTAAACCCCACTACTCTTGGTAAGGTAACATGCTCCGTTACAAAGAATGTCTAGTCCTCTCACCTACATTAGTTTATCGTCCAAAGCTTCTACATGAGCTACATGCTACACCTACTGCAGGCCACTCTGGATTCTTTAAAACCTACAAAAGAGTGACTAAAATCATTTTATTGGTGAGGGATGAAAAATGATATCAAGAAGTTCATCAATGAATGTAAAACATGCCAAAGAAATAAAGGTGAAACAGTGGCAACACCGGGCCTTCTTCAACCTTTACCCATACCAACCAAGACATGGGAGGATATTTCAATGGATTTCATTGAAGGTATTCCAAAATCCACAATAAAAATGATGATCCTAGTGGTGGTAGATCGTTTATCTAAATGCACACATTTTTGTTGGCAATTTTGGGTACCTTGGGTACATTGCTTTTGATCTAAGTGTAGATGTTGTCATTGATGTCAAAGATTTCTTGAAGCAATCTGGTTTGATGTCAAAGAATGTGTCTTGATGAAGGGTTCAGCATGGACAGTGAGTTGCCAAGAAGATCAGGGTAGCCCAGTTGCAAAAAGATCAAGAAAAAGACAAGTAAGAAAAAGTATGCAAGCGGCTGGAAAAATTGTCACGATTTCGTGACATGTTTGAGGAGAGAGAAAGTTTTGGCAAAACTGTCATGATTTCGTGACATCTCTGGAAGGCAGAGACGAAGCAAGAAAAACTATCATGATTTTGTGACATGTCGCATTTTCGTGACTCGAAAAGCGCAGGAAGGCAGAGAAAGAAAAGTGTCACGATTTCGCGACACATTGCCAGGAAAGTTGTTCAGACGAGCAAGTATCGTGATTTCACGATATGTTGCAGGCGAGAGAGTCTAAAAAGAAAAGTGTCACGATTTCATGACATGTTGCAGAAGAGAAAGTTTGTAGTGTGAACTGTCACGATTTCGTGACAAGATTAAAGAGAGAGAAAGTGATTTAGGAACTATCGCGATTTCGCGACATGATGCAAAGTTCCAAGTAAGGGCTGTCGCATTTTTGTGACATGCGACAAAAGACAAAGTGAGGACTGTTGCAACTTTGTGACAAGCTACAAAAATCAAAGGAATGACTGTCATGATTTCACGACATGCTGAAAAGCTTGAAGAAATAACTGTTGCGATTTCGCGACATGCAACAAAGGGAAGAGTCTGAAACAAGAAGCATCGCAATTTCACGATAGGCTTCAAAGAAGTTGTACGGATGAAGAAAGTGTCACGATTTCGCGACAGGTTGGAGAGAAAGCTTGTGATTGTAGGAAGTGTCACGATTTCGCGACAGGTTGAGTTGGCAGCGTTCAGTTGGAGAAAGTGTCATGATTTTGCCATAGAAACTAGAAGCAGGTCTTCTACAGGTGAAGTGTCACGATTTCACGACAAAAGCATAGAAGAAGGCTTTGCAGACTAAAGCATCATGATTTTATGACAGAGTGAAGATGACGTCAGCAAAAATCATAAGTGTCATGATTTCACGATAGAAGCTGAGAGGAAGGGCATGAAGACAGAAGGGTCACGATTTCACGATAGAAGAGAATATGACGTCAGCAAAGACAAGAAGTGTCACGATTTCACGATAGAAGAGAATATGACGTCAGCAAAGACAAGAAGTGTCATGATTTTGTGACATAAGTAGTAAGGAGGTCGACAAAGGAAGTAGTGTCATGATTTCATGACAACAGGCCAAAGAAGGTGCACGATAGGCAGTAGTGTCACGATTTCGTGATAACAGGCTAAATAAGGGGCACGACAGGCAGTAGTGTCACGATTTCACGACAACAAGCATAGATGTTGTACGACAGGCAAAGGTGTCACGATATCGTGACATGTTGAAGTTTCACTCCAAAAGCTACAGGGAGGCAGTGAAGCCGACAGAGTTAAATCTAGGTCGACGCAGCGCAAGGTTTTGCAGCCAATGTGGTTGAGGGGTAAAACAACCGACTAAGACCAAGATTTCAATCTTGAAATTGTGAGTATAAAAGGAGGGCTTTTTGAATGTTTTTAGCATCGATTGCAGTGTGCGTTCAAAGTGTGATTTGCACGGATAGAGTACGAGGAGAAGTTTGATCGCAAAGGTGCATAAGTGGAAGTCTGATCGACTGATGTGTTTGCACGGAGTGTGCGACTACTGTGCTACTATTTTTGTGTAGAGGTTGAAAAGACAGTGCGATCATGTTTGAGCAAAGAGTGCGAAGACTGTGCTATTGTGTTTGCGTAGAGGTTCAAAGATTGTGCTGTTGTGTTTTCACAGAAGAGCATAAGTAGATCGAGAGCTGCTGTGTTTGCGTAGACTATGAAAAAATTGGTTTCGACCAAGTGCAACTGTAATAGAAAAGAACAGAGGAAGAGGACAGATTTGTGCTAGACCGAAGGACTATGTTTAGTGCATATTTGAGGACCAACTTTGTAGTGACAGAGTTGAGGACAGAGATCTCCAGCCAAAGTAGGGAAGACAGGTGTCTTTTGTGGATAGAGTTCCACTTGCTAAGGGTAGAGGAGGTAGAGGTCTTCTAGAGGATCACCAGCCAAAGTAGAATTAGGGGAAGGTATCTCCTTTGAGTCGAGGCTCATAAACATTGTAATCGAGAAGGATTCCCAGAGGACTTTGATATAAATTTTAGAAGAAAGTTTTATCCATGGAGTAGCCCACCTTGGGTGAACCATGTAAATTGATGTGTCACTTTGTGGATGGTGTTTTGTGCATTTTTTTGATTACTGCTATTGATTACTGCTATATTTATACTGCTTAATATTGAATTGAAAGCTGTTTGAAAGAAAAATTTAAAAGTGGTCTTATACTGTTCACCCCCCCCTCTCAGTATAAGCTTGTGTTCTTCAATTGGTATCAGAGCCAGTACCTTCGGAAAGTTTAACAGCTTGAAGGAAAAGCTTGCAAAGAACACAATGGATTATTCAAGTGGCAATGCAGCACCTATTCTTGATGGATAAGATTTCAGTCTGTGGAGTGCAAGAATGGAAGTATATCTAATGGCACTTGGTAATGAGGTATGGGAAGTTATTGAAGATGGGTACACCATTCCTGCAAATGGTCCTTATACTAAAGAAGACAGGCTCCTACATCACAACAACTCAAAAGCCATGAATGCAATCCTGAAGTGTTTACAGAAGGCTGATCTTACCAAAGTTATTCAATGCAAGACAGCTAGTGAAATGTGGAAACAATTGCAGGTTGTTCATACAGGTGATGCAAATGTCCGAAAGGCCAAGTTGAGACACTTCAAAGGTATGTTTGAATAGCTCAAGATGAATGATGATGAAAATATTAGTGACTACATGCTCCATATGGATGAAGTTGTTAATTCTATGAAAGACTTAGGTCTTGAACTTGCTGAAAATGATGTGTGTGATAAGATTTTAAGATCTCTTCCTAATAGATTTAGTGAAAATATTTCTGCTATTGAGGAAGCTAAAGATTTAGATAAGTTGAAAAAGGATGAGCTCCATAGTATTCTTGCAGCATTTGAGCTGAGAACTCAAGTGAAAGTTGATGTCAAGAAAGAGGCAGCTTTCAAAGCTACCAAGAAATCAAAGGGCAAACAGATTCAAGAGAGTGATGAATATTCTAGTGATGAAGAGGCATATTACAAAAAGAAAGGCAAGTTCTCTAGAAAACACAAAAGCAAGAAAAACATAAGATGTTTCAACTGTGGAAAGTTTGGTCATTATGCTACTGACTGTACTGTTTCCAAGAATGAAAGTGATGAAGATTTATAGGATGTTAAGAGCAAGGATTCTGAAAAACACAGGTATTACAGAAAGAACAAAGATGAGCACAACAATCAAGGAAAGAGGCATTCACACAAGAATAATAAGAGCTTCTACCTAGACAAAGCAAGTAAGTGTTCTAGCAGTGATAGTGAAAGTTCTTCTAGTGATGATGAAAATGAGATGCTGTTCATTTCAGAAAAAGAGGAAGAACCGAAACATAAATTTATTGTCATGAAATGTTTTAGATGTGGAAATTTTGGGCACCTTGAGGATGATTGCACAAGTAATGAATTGGTTGCTATTATGTATGAGGATGCTTCAGAAAATGACAAAGAAGATGCTTGTATGGTTTTTGAAAAGGGTAGCACCTCTAGTGATAAGAAATCTGAAAAAGGCCTTGAGATTTCAAAATGCAATCAAATAGAGGATCTTGAATGTGAACTTACTAATGCTCTTAGTGTTTTGAAAAAGGAAAGGAAGAAGAATGCTAGACTCAAGGATAAGTTATATGAATGTTGTATGGAGAGATATGAACTCATAGAAAGTCTTGACATCTCTATGGCTAAGACTCAAGAACTAAAAAATGAGTTAGAATCTAAGGTGCTTGAGTATAATGAGTTGGAACAGAAAATGGCTTCTCTAGAAGTAGAAACTAAAGAGTACAAAGATAAGCTGTACAGGTTTCAAGACAGCTCCAAAAGGGTTAAGTCTCTAATCAAAATTCAAAGAAATCCAACAGATAAAATAGGTCTCGATTTTGTTGAGACGCACAAGAAACAGGTTGGGGAATCTAGCAAGAGATTTCAAAAGGAAGAAAGTTATGATAAAGAAAGTACTTTAGATTATGAGTCCGTGAGTGATGATTGCGTAGAAACATAAAACAAATTTCTGAATGTGAAGCAGAAGTTTTTGGGACCCAAGAGATCGATTAAAAGAATATTTCACGATAGATGTTTTGCGTGTCACAGGTTCGGTCACACGACTGCTCATTGCATAGATCAAATGAAGAGGGTAAACAACAATTTTAGAAGTTTTAGTTTCTTCCAAGGGTATTGTTACTCTTGTCAATAGTTTGGGCATAAGGCAGTTTACTGCAAGACAAATATTAGGAACAGATTTGGTCAGAACAGGCAGATTCAAAGAACCAGTATGTCTAAAAGAAATAACTTTGTTACTTGTTATAAGTGCAACAATGCAGATCACACAACTAGACAGTGTAGAGCTAATTTTCCAAGGTACAAGAATATAAAAAGTAATATAAATAGGTCCAAGGATCAAGGTACGAATAAGAACAGGATTAATAAAAGAAACAGGAACAGTAGTATGAACAGGTCCGAGGATCAGAACAGTGACAGGAACAGAAATACAAACAAAGAATTCAAGAGAAGGCTTGGAAAGGAAATTGTAGACACTGATGATGATGAGTGTCTAATGGGAGTTTCACTCCCAACCCTATTTTAAATCACCTCATTAGGAGGTGGGGGAGGGACTAAGCTAAGAGGCTCATTCTTAGTCCCGAGCCCCAAAGGTGACCCTTTGCCATTGATGACAAAGGGGGAGAAATATGAGTAAGGGGGAGAGCTTCATAGTGAAGAAGAGAGATTCAAGTCAGGGGGAGAAAAAACTTCAAAGGCAGATTCTCAGTTGTTGGATCAGTTGTCTTCAGTTTTGGCTCTTGAATTGTGTTTTCAGTTAAGGTTTGCCATCAATGACAAAGGGGGAGATTGTTGGAAATTTTGGGTACCTTGGGTACATTGCTTTTGCTCTAAATGTAGATGTTGTCATTGATGTCAAAGAGTTCTTGAAGCAATTTGGTTTGATGTCAAAGAATGTGTCTTGATGAAGGGTTCATCATGGACAGTGAGTTGCTAAGAAGATCAGGGTAGCCCAGTTGCAAAAATATTAAGAAAAAGACAAGTAAGAAAAAGTATGTAGGCGGCTGGAAAAACTGTCATGATTTTGCGACATGTTTGAGGAGAGAGAAAGTTTTGGCAAAACTGTCACGATTTCGCAACATGCTGGAAGGTAGAGACGAAGCAGGCAAAACTGTCATGATTTCGTGACATGTCGCATTTTTGTGACTCAAAAAGCGCAGGAAGGCAGAGAAAGAAAAGTGTAACGATTTCATGACACATTGCCAGGAAAGTTGTTCGGACGAGCAAGTGTCGTGATTTCACGACATGTTGTAGGAGAGAGAGTCCAAAAAGAAAAGTGTCATGATTTCATGACATGTTGCAGAAGAGAAAGTTTGCAGTGTGAACTGTCACAATTTTGAGACAAGATTGAAGATAGAGAAAGTGATTCAGGAACTGTCGCGATTTCGTGACATGATGCAAAGTTCCAAGTAAGGGCTGTCGCATTTTCGTGACATGCTGCAAAAGACAAAGTGAGGACTGTTGCAACTTCGTGACAAGCTACAAAAATCAAAGGAAGGACTGTCACAATTTTGCGACATGCTAAAAAGCTTGAAGAAAGAACTGTTGCGATTTCGCGACATGCAGCAAAGGGAAGAGTCTGAAATAAGAAGCGTCGTGATTTCACGACAGGCTTCAAAGAAGTTGTACGAATGAAGAAAGTTTCATGATTTCACAACAGGTTGGAGAGAAAGCTTGCGATTGCAGGAAGTGTCACGATTTCACGACAGGTTGAGTTGGCAGCATTCAGTTGGAGAAAGTGTCATGATTTCGTGACAGAAACTGGAAGCAGGTCTTCTACAGGTGAAGTATTGTGATTTCATGACAGAAGCATAGAAGAAGGCTTTGCAGACTAAAGCATCGCGATTTCACGACAGAGTGAAGATGACGTCAACAAAAATCAAAAGTGTCGCGATTTCATGATAGAAGCTGAGAGGAAGGGCATGAAGATAGAAGGGTCACGATTTCATGACAGAAGAGAAGATGACGTCAGCAAAGACAAGAAGTGTCACGATTTTGTGACATAAGCGATAAGGAAGTTGACAAAGGTAATAGTGTCACGATTTCGTGACAACAGGCCAAAGAAGGTGCACGACAGGCAGTAGTGTCATGATTTCACGACAATAAGCTAAAGAAGGGGCACGATAGGCAGTAGTGTCACGATTTCATGATAGCAAGCATAGAAGTTGTACGATAGGCAAAGGTGTTGCAATATCGTGACATGTTGAAGTTTCATGCCAGAAGCTGCAGGGAGGCAGTGAAGCCAACAGAGTTAAATCTGGGCCGACGCAACGCAGGGTTTTGCAGCTGACGTGGTTGAGGGGTAAAACAACCGACTAAGACCAAGATTTCAATCTTGAAATTGTGAGTATAAAATGAGGGCTGTTTGAATGTTTTTAGCATCGATTGCAGTGTGCGTTCGAAGTACGATTTATGCGGATAGAGTGTGGGGAGAAGTTCGATCGCAAAGGTGCATAAGTGGAAGTCTGATCGACTTCTGTGTTTGCATGAAGTGTGTGATTACTGTGCTACTGTGTTTGCATAGAGGTTGTGAAGACAGTGCGGTCATGTTTGAGCAAAGAGTGCGAAGACTGTGCTGCTGTGTTTGTGTAGAGGTTGCAAAGATTGTGCTACTGTGTTTTTGTAGAAGAGCATAAGTAGATTGAGAGCTGCTATGTTTGCAAAAACTATGAAAAAATTGGTTTCGACCAAGTGCAACTATAACAGAAAAGAACAAAGGAAGAGGACAAATTTGTGCTAGACCGAAGGACTGTGTTTAGTGCATATTTGAGGACCAGATTTGCGATGACAGAGTTGAGGACAGAGATCTCCAGCCAGAGCAGGGAAGACATGTGTCTTCTATGGATAGAGTTCCACTTGCTAAGGGCGAAGGAGGTAGAGGTCTTCTAGAGGATCACCGACCAAAGCAGAATTAGGGGAAGGTATCTCCTTTGAGTTGAGGCTCATAAACATTGTAATCGGGAAGGATTCCCAAAGGACTTTGATATAACTTTTAGAGGAAAGTTTTATCCGTGGAGTAGCCCACCTTGGGTGAACCACGTAAATTGTTGTGTCACTTTGTGGATGGTGTTTTATGCATTGTTTTGATTACTGCTGTTGATTACTGCTATCTTTATACTGCTTAATATTGAATTGAAAGTTGCTTGAAAGAAAAATTTAAAAGTGGTCTTATACTGTTCACACCCCCTCTCAGTATAAGCTTGTGTTCTTCAAATTTTTTTCCAGTAGCTCACCCTTATATTGCTAGTACTATTTCTCAAATCTTCCTTGACAATATTTTTAAATTACATGGCATACCTTCTACTATCATTAGTGATCGTGATCCCACTTTCACTAGTAATTTTTGGAAGGAATTACGTAAACTCCAAGGTATGAAACTTCGGATGAGATCTGCTTACCACCCACAAACAGATGGTCAAACTAAAATTTTCAATAAGTTCTTAGAAACCTATCTCTAATGTTTTATTTCCACCAAACCCCTTCACTGGGTTAAATGGCTTCCACTAGCTGAATGGTGGTATAATACCACATATCACACAACCATAAAAATGACCCCTTTCAAAGCATTATATGGTCGATCACCCCCATATCTAACCTCTTATCTTTCAGGAAGTACAAAAGTACCAGCTGTAGAGATGGAGCTGGTCACTCGAGATAATATCATTTGCACTCTAAAGGACAATCTACATATCGCTCAACATCGCATGAAGCAACAAGTGGACCAACATCGAACTGAAAGGGTTTTTCAAGAAGGGGATATGGTATTTCTCTGCATCCAACCATATCTTCAAACTTCATTGAAAATAAAAGGGTCACAAAAATTAGCACCAAAATTTTATGGCCCTTATAAAAATCTACAACATATTGGACCTGTTGCATATAAACTTGAATTACCAAAATCTTCCAAAATCCATCAGGTATTTCATGTTTCTTGTCTTAAAGTCGTAATAGGCACTAACATTGTTACACAAACTCAACTTCCAAAATTTTTAGATAATAGAGCTCTCATGGTTGAACTAGAAGCTATCCTAGACCGACGTATGCGCCACCTCCATAACCATACCATCACCGAGGTATTGATTCAATGGAAAGGTCTACCTCTAGAGGATGCTACGTGGGAGACGCTCCACCAGATTCAACAACAATTTTTACAATTCCATATTTGAGGACAAAGCTTTTTCAAAGGAGGGTGGCATGTTAGGTTCCTCCTAACGTAACTCTTAATCATATTATATATTATATTGTATTATAAAGGGAAACATCCCTTCACCATTCATACCTTTTAGATAGATGTAAATAGGACATGGAGGATGCTCCAAAGATCATTGAAGAACATTAATTTATTATATTGTGGGTTTTTGCATTTCAATACAAATCATGATTCTATTCAAACAGTGATTCTTTTCTGGATTCAATTCATATTTCAAGTTGCAGGTTCATAATAGATCAGTAAGACATCTACAACATAGGATGAACCCAACCATGTAGGAGATTGTTAAAAATGAATTGCAAAAACTCCTAACAGTTGGATTTATCTACCCCATATCTTATAGTGAGTGGGTATCACCTTGGGTGGTGGTGCCTAAGAAAAATGGAAAATGACATATCTATGTTGATTACAAAATGCTCAACACAACAACAAAGAAAGTCCACTTTTCCCTACCCTTTATAGATTGGGTATTTGATACCTTAGAAGGAAGAAAGTACTTTTTTTTCTTGGATGGTTCAGTGGATACAATCAAATACAAATTGGGGAAGAGGATCAAGATAAAACAATGTTCACTTGTCCATGGGTAACCTTTGCTTACTAAGTCTTACCCTTTGGTTTATGCAATGCACCTGCCACTTTTCAAAGGGTAGTATTGAGTATTTTTTCTAATATGATTGGAGAAAATGTGGAAGTTTATATGGATGACTTCACCATTTATGGTGAGACTTTTGAGGAAGCCACAACAAATTTGCAAAAAATACTTTAGCAATATGAAGAAACTAATCTATCCTTGAGTAATGAAAAATATTTTATGCTAATACAGGAGGGGATATTATTAGGACATCATATTTTTATAGATGGGATAAAGGTAGATAAAAAGAAAATTAAGGTAAACAAAAATCTATCCACTCCTAAAACTCAGAGAGATGTCCGAAGTTTCCTTGGCTCTGCTGGATACTACAGGAGATTTATATCAAATTTCAGCAACATTGCTAAAACCTTAAACACATTATTGTCAAACCCTTAAACACATTATTGTCAAAATATGTAGAGTTTTTCTGGACAAATGAACATGAATAGGTATTTCAAACTTTGAAAGAAAGACTGACCACTGCTCAAGTATTGAGAGGTCCAAATTGGACCATTCTCTTTTACATATATGCGGATGCATACAATAATGCAATAGGGATAGTACTGGGATATAAATATGGTTTTATTATATAAGTAAACATATTACAGGTGTTGAGTTTAATTACACTATCATAGAGAATTTTTTTTTGCGGTTGTTCATGCTATTAACAAAATTTACCATTATATTACAGGTTACAAGGTTTTTGTGCAACCTAATAATGCAGCCATCAGATACCTGATGAAAAAACTTGTAATTAGTGTCAATTATTATATGGCTTTTAATTTTTTAAGAATTTAATTTTACAATTGTTGATAAACCAAGTAAAGATAATGTGGTTGCATATTTTCTTTTCAAATTAACACCTCTAGATCATACAACCACAAAATATCAATTTCCAAATGAGTATCTTTTTGCTCTTGATAAAAAACTACCATGGTATGCAAATATGGCTAATTACTTAGCCATTAGTAGAGTATCCCTTGCACTCTTATTACGTGAAAAATAGACATTAATAGAGAAGAGTGTAGCCTTTTCATGGATTAATAGTTGCCTATTTAAAATCAAGCCTGATAAAATCATGAGAAGGTATGTTGTTGAAAATGACATTGCATTAATTCTTAAAGCTTGCTGTGATGAACCCTATGGTGGCAATTTTGTAGGTAAAAGGACTACGTTTAAAGTATTATAGGCTAGATTTTTTGGGTTGCACTATTCAAGGATGCAACCAAATATGTGAGTCAATGTGACTAGTGTTAGAGGATGGTCAGACCAACTCTTCGAGATGAAATACCCCTTCAACCACATGTGTACATTGATCCATTTGACAAATGGGAAATGGGTTTTTTAGGACCCATTAATCCACAATAAACAGGTAAGAGATATATCTTAGTTTACACTGACTATGTGACTAAATGGGTTGAAGTGTAGGCATTACATGATTCCAAGGAGAAAATTATAGTAGAGTTCCTATTTGCATATATCTTCATGCAATTTGGTATTCCAAGAGACATCACTACTAATCAGGGACTCCAATTCAATTTGAAGTTGATCCAAGAAATAATACAATAGTAAAAAATTAGGCACAACAAGACCACTTCTTACCATCCTTAGGTAAATGGGAAAATAGAAGTCACTAACCGTGAGTTGGAAAACATTCAGATAAAAATGGTGTAACAACATAGGAAAGACTAGGCTATGATATTGTCAGAATCAGTCTAGGCTTATAGAACTACCTATAAAACTACCACTGGTTTACACCATTATAGTTGGTATATGGAAAGAATGCTATGATGCCTATAGATTTTGAAATCAAAACTCTTAGAACTACAACATAATTAAATATGAGTCTGGATGAAGCACAAAAAGAACAAATTCAACAACTTAACTAGTTGGATGAGTATCGATGTGATGCTTTTCATAGAATATAATTCATTCAAAAATAGAGAACCTAGTGGCATGATCATCACATTAGGCCAAAATAGTTCAATGTGGGAGAATGAGCATTATTGTATGATTCTTGGTTCTAGGAGAGGAAGGGAAATCTCATGCAACACTATATAGGGCCATATGAGGTGATTGAAATAATTAAATATGGTGTTGTTCATGTAGCAAAACTGTGTTGACAGTCAATGGCCACAGATTGCAGCCATATCATGCATCTAAGAATTATGTGATTGAGGGCAGAATAGAAATGGAATAAACCCCATTTGATTAATTTTTTAAAATATTTTTAGTAATATGTGGATACATGTTTGTCCACATGACCCAAAGATAATTGATTCTTTTATAAGTATTGCATTTTTCTTTATTTAGTTGTGTTTTTGTTTTGCAGGAATGATGCCCTGAATGCAATCTATAGGTAGCCTGGGAAACCTAGGTCTATTAGGAACAAGATCCATGAACCTGCATATTTCCAACTTTTTAGGAGGTTAATTCCAATAGAAGTACAATCTTCCCCATATGAAGGGGGATAACCATGCTTGGATGGGTATGCGGGTGTTTTTGTCTTCATAGACAAAAATACACAAATGCTAGTTCACATAGCGAATAATGTTGTCCTTGAATGATGAATATTGATAGTCAGATCAACTGAAAGTGCTCAATTGTGGACACACCAAAAAATGTTGACTATTAAAATCATGGTGAGGTGTTTGACTCCAAAATATCATAAATACACCTAACTCCCATTATTGAAGATTTCCAAAAGAAAGAGGCACTTGATTTCTAGCAAGAAGATGCTTGCATTCTGTTTCGAAATGCACCTAATTTCTAGCAACAAGGCGCTTGTATTTTATTTGAGAAGGTACCTATTTTCTACTTTGGTGGGCACTTTATTTCTAGTGAAAAGGCACCTCAATTTAATTATAACGGATGTATGTATCCTTTATGGGAGTAAGGCACCTGATTTCTAGCGAAAAGGCACCTAAATTCTGTTCTAACGAGTGCCTATGTTATGAGTACTGAAGTAAGGAACCTGATTTCTAGCAAAAAGGTGCCTGATTTCTAGTATACAAAATAAACCTTTGGCATCAGGAAATGATCTAAGCCACATAAATATTTTACCACGTGATTAAAATTCAAACTTCTCACATATAAAAATACTTTTTTCATTGGATATTTGTGTACGTTCCAAGACAATCATCAAATGACTTCCAAGGAGGGATGTGTGTCGTCCCATGAAAAATATTAATTTAATATTTTTCTTGCATTGTTTTTTAGTAGGGAATATCAAATGAAATAAATTGCAGCACCCAAGAATGAATTGTTTATAGAAGTATTTCCTCACATGGGAAATACACACACCATTATTTTTTATGGTAATCACAGTCATCATGAGACAACCAATCCATCTACACCATGAGTGTCTACATATCATGCACACATGAAATACTAATTAGGTATGTACTCAATTTTCTATTTTATATGTATATAATTTTCATTAGAAATGCATTCCTATCAATAGTGCTATCACATTGGTTGAAAAATATCTATCCAATATTTATACCCAACTCTGCATTTTTCCACGTGCTAGCAAGCAGTTGGATAAAAAGTTATAACAATAGTCCTTTTAGAGATCTAGCACATGATTTTATGATGTTTGCACAAATAACCATAATTATTTCTAATTATGGTGCAAAGGCACCTAATTTCATGGACACAGTTGCATTGAAATGATATATTAAAATGAACATGTGAGCTAGGATAAGTTGTAGAGAAAAACTAGAAAAATAAAAAAATATATAGAAAAAAAAAAGAGTAATTTTCCATGGGAGGAAAATCCACAAATCACCTGCTTAAGAAAAATAAACCCAAAGAAATTTTAGGGGTTAATGAAGATGTTCAAATGTAATTTGAAGTGGTTGGTTGAATGGATTATTACCGCCTGGTTAGTTAGAACTAGGATGGTGAGGCAACCAACGAATTCATAGAATCTCTGAGGGATGAGGTTGTCCAAATGAAAGGACAAGAAATTCTAGTCATAGAAGTCCACATCGTTGTGGTCACTAGTATCCCTCAAATAGGGACAACACATACAAAGATGATAACCTTGTGAATTATATAGAGAGGTTTTTTTTGCAGCTGATGAAATACTTGATGTGTTTTGGACTATCGAGGCAGTACCTCCTAGATATCTAAAGACAATTTTTTGAGAAGATCACCAGATTCTTCACCTATACTGGTAGGTACTCATGGCTCAACACAAATCATTTCCATTTTCTAAGTCATATGTTACATGGGGACAAAATAAATGTCCCCTATTATTTAGCATGTGCCTTAAGAGATGAAGCTAGGCGGTATCAAACTGGGACAACCACTGCCATGGCACACCATGGGTTGATTTTAGCTCTAATCAGGCATGTAGAGGCATAGAAGGAGGCACCAATTGAAGAATACGTTGTTATTCTAGAACAATAGGAGATGAAAGAGGTGTTTAACTCCCATGTTCAATCGGCTATAGGGGCATCAAGGCTAATAGAATCGGTGCCTACATCATATCATAATCAATCAATAGGCGAGGTAGGGTAAACTTTGTCTCCTGGTTCACAATGTTTTAATGAGGAAGCAAGACCAAGCTTGTAAAACCCTATTTGTACAACAAACTACCCAATAATAAGAAGTAGGACAAAGAAAGTGTCCTTGGTTACCCCTAGTATGTCCAATGATGAAGTCATTGAAATAATTAAGGATGAATTTGCTGCCCAAGTGCTACAGAACATGGTTGGTGGTGAGCCTTCTATCCCAACAGTCTAGGAAGAGGATCTACAGAAATAGGTGTAGACATTGAAGGAGTAAGCCTTCAGTTGGGAAAGTAAATACAAGGTAGAGCAAACCCTCTTTTAGGTGTCTAGAAAAGCCACTATAGAAAAATAATTGGAGATGTACAACACCATTCGCTAGTTGCAGAACACTGTGCAGCAATTGAAATCACAAGTTTAGTAAATAGAGGTTGGTCAGCCAAAAAAGGTTGATGCTCGAGTTCAAAAATATTGGGCAATGGAGGTACCTACAACTTCTTTAGATTTTAAGAAGATAGCTTCTTCTGATCAGATTCAATTTTATGCCATAATAGAATCTAGCCTAACAGCTAAAGTAGGGGATATTTCTAAAACCTCTATTAAAACAAACTTTGAAGAAACGTAGGGCCTAATTCCACAAAAAAAGCCTATTGTAGTGGATATTGAAGATAGTGAGGTTAATGAGTCATTTGGAATGTCTAATGCTACCCAGTTAGAGGGTTAGCTACCAAATGAACAACCAGGAGTGGCACAGTTAGCTGGGGAAGTTGACACACCATTAGGTGCCACTCAACTAATTAATGACACATAGATAGTTGACTATAGTGTCCATATAGAAGCAAGACAAGGGCAAGGACATGAAAAGGATCACACACAGGAGTCAAACGATCCCATAAGGGATGCACAGTCAATTGGTCAGCCATTGGTTGACCAAACTAAGGTAGGACTGGACCAACTAAGAACATACCAAGGGACCAAGATAAGCTAGATGAAGAGTCATCCAAAGTCCAAGAAATTCTACCTCTATGGAAAGAAGAGGAGATTAGACTTTTGGCATCTACAACTGAGGCTACTACACCTGGATCATCAAGAAAATTGTGGCCCAAAAGAAAAGTTGAGAGAGCACCACATAAGAGGTAGAAGACAAATTCCAGAGCAACAAAACAACCAACGCAAAATGCCACATAACCAAAATTGAAGGTGCAGATATATCCAAAATTAAATGAAGAATGGGCTACATCCATGGAAGCATTTGTTAGCTAGAAGGAGCAGTTCCAAGAGATCCAAAATAACCTAAAGGAGTCCAAAAAGGAGCAGAAGGCTTACAAGAAAATGGCTCGAGAGCTGGGTATTTATGTTAACCTTGCTAGAAAAAAACACTTTTGGAACCTATATGGTTAAAAATATGGCAAACCCTCAAGGATGAAGGAATATCTGGACAAGATGGAAATATTTGGTGATGACACCACTGGTTAGAGCATCTAAGTCTCTACCCCCTGAAGATGTCGAGGATAATGTTGTAGATAAAAATGATGATGATAAAAATGTTGTAGAGGATGCAATGCTTGACCTTGATATGGAAAATTTTCTTAAGGCTCGAGTACATAACACATCCCATTATCCACCATGGGATAAACCTGATTTTCTAGTGGTAGTCCAACTACCCCTATGTAAAGCAATAAAAACCATGCATCTAATTCTAATTGCAACAATGTAATGAATTTGAAAAGATAAGATTATGTAACCATTACGAAAATGAAATAACAAAATGAGGTGCTCTTATTTTATTAATCAAGTAAGACTCAGTTACAATTCATCCCTCTTAGGGATACCAAATTTGATACAATATTACAATCATTGTGACCCTCAAAAGGGGAAATATGCACTCCACAATGGTCTTTGCATCTCCACTAAACTGATTATAGAGGATTTATCAAGCCACCTCTATTTCTTGATGTCAAGAACTTGAATCTTGATGATCTTTGACCTCTGAATTGCCCTATCACCTGCACACAAAGAAACTAAAACAGATTAATAGCATTGTAAGCCTCTCGAAATGAGGCTAGTCTCTTGAAATGTGCAATAAGGAAAGAAAATGCATAAA
The DNA here is from genome assembly GCA_028583015.1 of Wollemia nobilis. NCBI lineage: Eukaryota > Viridiplantae > Streptophyta > Pinopsida > Araucariales > Araucariaceae > Wollemia > Wollemia nobilis. Next base: position 23,836,619 of record JAQPPZ010000521.1, read on the forward strand.
GAAGCATAAAGATGCATGAAATACTAAAAATAAAGCATAAATATATATTGTAAAGTAGTTAATCTATGTTAGGAAAGCAAATGAAATGCAAATAATGCTAAATCTATGGACTAAAACAAGGGAAATGATATTCAGACCATAGCCGCTATCAAAATGGGTGGTGAACTCTGTTATCCACTATCAATGTCGATGGCGGAACCTATGGGACGCTATTATAAATAGCAACCACAATATAGAGACTATGTTCTCTATATTTTTGGGTCTGATAATGATCAATTATGATGCTAAATGAATTGGCGTTCTTGGTGTGTTCTTTCAAAATGACTTAGGGTGATAATTGGTTCAATTTATAGCAATTAGGTTCCTGAATAGGCAAGTGGTTTTCTCCTCAAACTTTGATGATATCCATTGAAAATACATATGTCATTGCACAATTGGGCAGCACTTCATTGCACCTCAGAGGGATGTCAATTCACTCATCAATTTGATAGAGCTCCGCTATGGCAATTGCACATGAATTTCTCTAGACTTCTCTTGTAAATTTTGGGCCTTAAATAGACTCCCAAATTCTCCTCCTAGCTTCTCCAGGAAGCCAAGAACCAGATTCTGTTAGGCTATGGCCATTGAGAGGAAGCTTCTAGATGCTTCAATTTTGACAATCATTCAAGAATTTATTAGATTCCAATGAATTTACTTGACTTGGGTAGCACAAGTTTATTATATACTTGACCACTATCAATAGGCACATCTATGGAAATAGCCATTATCGACATTAGCAGCTAGCCCATGGCCGTTCACAACATCGATGGAGATGGTGGCTACCACTGATGACATTAGTGGTGATGGATGAATAGGACTAGGCTGCCCTAATTGAGTGGTTAAAACCATTTTTGGGTCTTGGAAAGGTCCAAGATCAATCACATGGCCTAAAGAGGTGTCCATATGAGTAGCCTCCTCAACATGACGTATTTTAGGTGTCTACAGATACCCCTTTTTGGGATGCATTGTGGGAAAACACAACACTGAGAAAAAATAGATAACCTAACGCCATATTATAGGTTGATTGATGTTCATTGATCTGGTCAACATTAGATGCCCCAATCATAGAAAGGGCATGCATATCGAAATCATTGCCTCTAACAAGAATGGAAGCTTAAATACTGATTCAAGTACAACTTTGACCGAATCTGAGGCTTACTATCTGGGTCATATTGTTTAGTAATGAGCAAGGACCGACTTCATTCTTCAAAATGACAAATATTTAGTTCATTATATTTGCTTTTTCCCCAACAAAAGGGTAAGCTTATGATAATCTTTAGCAATGATTCATGGGATGAACACAATTAACATGATTAAGTGTTCAATTATTGATTTTGATTATGAATGTTATGATTATGACTACCCCCTCAAGCGATGAGTCGATGAGGAAAATGGCAAGTGATGAAAGTGATGAGTCGCTTGACCAAGATGACTGATTTGGATAGTTCAAGATGATTAATTTTGTTGTAGGGAAGGTCCTATTACAGTTATGATTTCAACCATTAATAGTAATTGTACATCTCTATCCCATGGAGTAGTCTGGCCACAATGGCCTTCTTAGAGAATCAAGATGATAGCAATTCAATTTAAGCATGTGATGAATCACTATGTTCGATGATTAGATGAAATTTCATAGAAGAAATGAAATGAATGCCTCATTCCCATGGAGTAGTCCAACCGCAATGGCCTTCTTGGGGATTGAAGTGAAGACATTTCAATTTGTCAATGAATAATTTGGTTCAAATGGCCTTATGGTAATTTACTCATCTTGTCGGATTGCATGGAGTGCAAGTCGCTACAACCACCAAGTGTATAGGGTAAATAACTAGGTATGAGGTGCACTTGAAATTTTGTTGTTATTTGATTTTTTTGTAATTTTTGTGATTTATGATGATTATGGACCGGTAGATATGCATTAATGTCCAATATGAAACTCCTTATGGTGAGAAAATGAGTGCATTTATGACTATTTCTTAACCACCATCAAAGTTAGTGGCAGAGATTTGCAAATCCTATAGCCGCTATCGATGTCGATGGGTGGGGCTGACCTGATCTATGATCACTCTCAAGGTGGGTGATGACCAAAATTGCAAAATATAAATGGTATTTTAGGGTTTTTGCAAATTCATTATTTCCAGTTGGTAGTTGAGGAAGAGTGAGCTCTAAGGGAGGAGAAGTAAAATTTGATACGAAACGCTACTAAAATTTGGATAACCCACCATGGTGGATCAGTCCAAGGCCTCAATGAGTGATGGAGTCGGAGCTCCTAAGGTACCTCTCCATCTCATCTTCATGATTTGTGTATTTAAAAATGAACCTCATTAATTAATGAGTTAAATGAACCTCATTAAATTATAAGTAATGAACCTCACCCCTTAGTTTAGATGTAGTTTAGGTTAGCTTAAGGGGGGTAGGGTTTTAATTTTTTGTATTTTTGAGTGGGAAATGACCTCATGTGGGGTCTATCCCATGGCTACTATCAGTGAGGGTGGTGCCCAATTTGCCAAATTGGGGGCCTCCATCACTGTGGATAGTGAGGTTCAAACCCCAATGGTAAAAAATTTAACCATTGGTAGTGGCCATCGATGACATCGATGATAGCCATGGCGGTTGCTGGTGCCATGAGCGGTTGAGGACCTTAGGAGTTATTTTTGAATTTTGTTTGATTTTTTTTTATGATTTTTTTAAATGAATTTTTGAGTTTGTGCATTGAATTGCTCTACTGCTTTATGTTAAACTCTGACAACTTAGGGGCGAGAGCCCAATCTACTTCAAGAGTTACAACCTCTATTAGATGATGATGATTGGGAGTGGTTTGGGGTGATTGACCTCAAATATATCATGAGATTGCTGATGATGATGTCAGACCAATCATACCTCATAACCCTGGCCCATCGATGGGATAGAAGGACTAACACTTTCCATCTCCCCACTAGAGAGATGATGGTGACATTGGAGGATGTCTACCATATCTTTAGGATTCCCATCGATGGATGGGTTATTGTTTCTTCTCCTACTATGGTGAGGGATACAATTTTTGCTCAGGTTTTTTGAGATAGAGTTGTTGAGGCACTAGGAGATATAGAGCATGGTGGGGTTCCTGTGGATTATTGGTATAGGTAGGATGTATTCTCTTAGCATTAGGTAGTTATTGATGCACATTATCTCTAATGTGCTACTACCTAAATTTTTAGGTGTGAGGTTCCCTTGGAACCTCCTAGACATGGTTTAGGACCTGCTAGAGTGTGATTTGTAGTAGCCTCTGATTATGGCATGGGGGAGCACACTTCTAGCATAGCTCTATGATGAGCTATATTAGATTACATGATGAGGGTGAGTAGGAGTGGGATGCAACCTACTACTATAGATCTAGGGATGGGAGCACATCCGCATAGATCAACCTGGTGGGCTACCATTAGGGATAGCTACCTTAGATGATGTAGACTACTACTATGTTGTGATGTGGCCACATGATGTGGAGACTATCTATATTCATCCACATATAGGTGGACTAGACCACTATATCAGGTCTATGATAAGATTACAACTGAGTCAAATCATATGGAGGCCCTACCTAGGCTATCCTAAGTGGGATGAGGTAGGGAGATACTTGGCATGAGTGAGGTATAGTATATGGCTCATGGGGTACCATGGGAAGGTGAGGGAGTACTTCCACTATTCTCGAGTTACTAGGTAGTTTGGGATAGCATAGGATGTGCTAGAGGAGCTAGTCCTCTATCACCATTGAAAGGTAGAGATATAACTTCTAGCACCATAGGTGATAGGGTTGATAGAGGAGGTAGACCCTCCTATTGATGACATAGGTGTAGAGGATCCCAAGACCACTATAGAGTATGACACTTGGTGGATCTCTCGACTATGGTAGGGTGGTGATAGCCTAGGCAGATCTAGGGATGAGGTAGCAGCTGAGGAAGGTGATGATGATGGGTGATAAGTGCATCATAGGATGGATGATGTATGGGGATAGGCAATAGAGCATGTGGATGATCCTCAAGATGAGGAGGGTGATGAGGATGCCCTAGATGATGAGGTATCATAACTATAAGCTTAGGTGCATAACTTACAGGTGCAGCTATAGATAGCTCAAAGGTAGGTGATGGAGCGAGATACATCTCTCACTACTATGCAGAGTCAGTTGAGTGTAGGCCGATAGAAGTGGTGAGGCTATGAAGGAGGAGAGGACCTCTCTTTAAGCTTAGGTAGATTTAGCTATTAGACTATGATATGATACACGATGGCGAAGAAGCCAAGATAGATGCTAGGTCTACTGAGAGAGATGCTTATTGAGGTCATACCATCAGCTAAGCCACTACTATAGGTTGGATAGCTATAGTCGTGGTATAGCTATCAGGTGGATGTAGGGACACTATAGCACAGAGTTGCTCATATTAGTAGTACAACATTATTGCTTATATTATAGCTTGAGGATAGGTAGATGTGATGCATGCTACTCTTACCTAGTGGTCTATATTAGGGGCTCTCAATGGAGTGGAAGGAGTGGAGTCTGGGTAGTCATTAGTGACAGCCAATCCTAGTTTCAGAGCATCCACAAGATTAGAGATCTAGTGGTTCTCAGACCTCATGTAGATGGAGCTAAGGGTGGAGGTGACTCGAGATGGGTGCAAGCCCCTTTGATATATGTCATGATCTCTATCATCTTTTGAGTGTAAGGTCTAAGGACCTACACTATTGTAGCCTATAGGCATTTTTGTACCTCTATGTACTTTTGACACACACATATTTATATGATATCATCTATTTATGGCTCATTATGTGTATTATGTCTTGGCTTTTATGTTCATGAGATGCAGTTATGGATGCAATGCTTAGATGATGATGTGATTATGCTATATGTTATGTAATGTATTAATGACATGCACTAGCTAGATGATAGATGTATGATTAGATGTTATGATCTAGATATGTAGATGCACTACTATGTATGCTTATATGGATGCAATGGTGAATGTTAAATGCATGTTTAAATTTGTTTCAATTGTTTATGCATTTAATCTATGTGATATGATATGGTAGATGATATGTATGTAATGCATTAATTACATGAGGATGGTCTAATGTAAATGAACCTGTATGCTTTAATCACTTAAAACATAAGGAATGAATCTAATATGTGTTTAACAAACTAATGGTAGACACCACATAATGTATGAAAATCATGAATGAAAATGGTAACTCTTATCATAAGAATTAATCATTTAGACATCCATATGTGAGATGAGATGATGTGAGATGTATGGGCTTTCCCTATAAGCTTCTGTAAATTAAAATATATGCATAAAATAGTCAGTGGTCATCTAAATATCATTGTTGATATCCATCCGGTATCTATCCTATTCTATGAACACCCCTTAATAAACAAAAGTTCATAAGGAAAATTGTGCATGATTTGATGAGATGATTTGTTGCTATAGGGGAATTTTTGAGGTTTTCCATGAGACTCAAACACCCTAGTTGATTAATCAAAAGTTGTATAATGACTACACAAGACTCCTGAAAGATATAAGCCTGTTAAGAAGACCAAGATATTCATTATCCCTATGTGTGCAAATGAATATATTAGATGAGGCATAAGACTACCTCATTGCCAGGTGGGTTTCATTCAACCCATTGTTGTAATGAGGATCACCATATGGTCATCATGATCCTAAGTTTGGATGCAGTTGGACTAGACTACTAGGTAATACAAGCCACCTAAAGCTAGCTCATCCATAAGATGACATTGGTCTGTACAAAATAAGGTCGCTAATGTGATAGACATATCACCACGCGTAAGGATACCCCATTGCCAGGTGGGTTTCATTCAACCCATTGTTGTAATGAAGATCACCCCATGGTGGTTGAATACTGATATTCCAGGGATTCAAGCTCATTACCCCCTTCTTTTCTTTTAATTTCTTGGGATACTTGCTCATGCTTAGTGATGAAAATCACTATTTATTTTACATTTTATTTTCTTTTGGAGCAAGGGATTTGCTTAGTGATGAAAATCACTATTTATTTTGCTTTGCTTTGCTTTGGGAATTTTCTCATTTTGTATTAAAGCAAGGGATTTCTTGGGTAGGGGGGAGCTTGTCCTTTTGCCAATAATCAACACTCTAGACCATGCGCATGATAAGATGAGCAAGGAAAACCTTTCACTTAAGGTGACCAGGACCACTTTGTAGTGTCATCCTTCCTTGTTCAAACTAGGATTATTAATGTTTAAAATGTGATGGGATTTTGAGATATACAAGGTACTATCAAAACTAGACCTCACCTTCAAAAGCCAAGATAACTTTCTAAAAAATCTGAGAAGATCACTAGGTATGGTTGAATGACCGAAAAACCCTAGTATACACCTGATAGCAACTCATAAGGTTGTGTTGAAAAACATAATTACTCACAAGGAATGATGAATGATGATGATTTGAGGATGCATGATTGGCATACAAACATGGTGTCATTCATAAGATTGTAAACACAACCTATCCTAATGCAAGTGCAATGGATGAAAATACCTAATGCAATGCAATTAATGAATGCATATGATGTAATGCAAAATGTAAATGTTTTTGTGTTTTTAATGTTTTGAATTATTTTTGGATTTTATTGTTTTCTAATTATTTTTTGGATTTTTGATGATTTTTAGGGGGAAGGTACGATACCTTAGGTACCCCTAGTGTGTGTGCTACTCAATGAAAGTGAGGAAGGTATGATACCTTTAGAGTTCTCACTTTGCTTCATTGATTGTGATGTGGATGGTGGGGAAGGTGTGCTACCTTGAGGACCCCCATTGTGCATGTCATTCACTGCAATGTAATCGGCTTGCTTAGGAAGAGTGACAGAAATCAACTCTCCCTATTGGGGCATGGAAATCTATGTGAGGTGCCAATGTTTTGATGGGGTAAAACAAGTGAACCATCTATGTGGAGCTCATTCTATTCTACCATTTCTTTGACCACATTCTTGAATGAATAGCAGCCATGGATGTCATGCCCATTTATACGATGATAGATACAATAAAGGCTTTCATCATGTGACCTAGGTTTAGGTGTTCTTGGTTTGAATTTTGGTAATGTGATTGCATTTGCCTCGTATAGTTTTTGAAATAGGGCCAAAGTAGTCATAAAAAATGTGACTACTCGATGAGGTGGCTTGCTTGTCTTACGAGGATGCGACTGACCTTGGGGTCGCAAATGGGATGATGAAGCATGACCTAAAGTGGGTTGAACTGAGGTGGATGAACCATCTATGAGTGAGGCCTCCTTATCAATAAGGTCTTGGACGATATTTTTAAATCCATAACAATTGTGAATGTCATGGCCCTCTATTCGATGATAAAGGTAGAAGTGATCCTCCCTATAACCCTTAGGTTTAGCTTTGTTTGGGTCTAAAGGGTGTATTTTAGGTAAAATGATAGCCTTAGCTTCTTGCAGCTTCTAAAAAATGGTTGACATGGACTCAGATAATGGAGTCCAAGTACGCTACGGGTGTTTTTGATGAGGGAGAGGATGTTGAGGCTGCACTTGATGTAGTGGTTGAGATACAGGTGTCTCAGTCATTTTCTTGGATGGCTCTCCTCGATTTTTTGGTGTAGGTGATGGATCACTGACTATGCTTATTTGTTGGTTATCAATTCTAAGTTGATTCCTTTCAAGCATGTTCTATATTATGATCTTGAAACTATGACATGATTGGATGTCATGACCATTTTGTCTATGATATAAATAATATACCTCCTCCTTATATCCATGGGGTTTTGAATGATTTGGATCTAAAGGATGAACCTCAAGCAAAGTGATGGTATTTGCAGCACATAATCGATTGAAAATTGATATCATAGGTTCGGGTAATGGTGTATAAATACGCGGTATTTGGTGTGGCCAATTCGGTGCTTGCTCTTGTTGAGGATTTTCTTATGGCTGCACTAGAGGTGGTTTGACCTCAGATGTGGGTTGCTTTTGTAGCTCCAGGCTCATGAGATGGTACATGATTAATTGTAATGCATCATTTTGTTGCTCCATCTGTACCTCTATATTACCTAGGTGATCTAGCATGTGCTGCAATATTGATAAGAATTTTGTGTGTATCGCTAGTGAGGATTTTGGATTACTATCATCAACTGAAGAATGCAAAAGAACCCTTATGTAAATGTAAATCACCAGTCTCCTTCATTCAAAATGATGTGGATATCTCTTGATGATCCATTTTAATAGTTGCATCCACATGCGCATGTTTGTGACTCAATTCATGTTTCTATTCCACTCTATAATGTTTAACTGTGCCAGCTTGAGTACCCCTAGTTTGACATGGGGGAAACACCCATCCTTGCTCTTGAGAAGGTGCTATGAGAAATGAATTAGGTGTGACTAATTTCAATGGTGGTGGCACTTCTGATGTGGCAACAATTTTTGATGGAACTATCCGTTGTTCTGATTGTTTTAGAGAAACTTGGTTCTCTATTTTGATATTGACCATTCCCACAAACTCGTGAGAAGGTGTTTTGGCTTTTGGACAAGTTGTGGATGGGTCATCAACTTGCCAAGGTGATTCTATCTTAGTTATGTCAACTGATGTTTTCTCCTCCTCATCAGGTAAGGTGATACCATGAGTTTTGCTGATGGGAGTAGGTAGTGATGGCTTGATGCAAGCTTTAGTCGAATGTTTTATGATTTCATCTGAATGAATGTTCTAGGGCTTGCATGTTGTAGGAGGTTCATGTGGTTCATTGATATTTTTGTAGTACTTGAAAGGATCGAGATCATTGTGAACCACATACACTTGCCCTTGGTGCATGAATTTAAGGTGTTGATGCACTATGGATGGCACACATTCCATGTCCCTCATCCAAGGTCTACCTAATAATATATTGTATTGCCTCTCACCTTCTAAGATGTGACATAATGTAGGTATGGTCTTTATCCCAACCTGGATAGGTAGGACTATTGTGTCGATTGTAGGGGAAGTGGCATCATTAAAGGCTCTTAATGTGAATGTTGAGTCTATAATGTGTGAAGGTGGAAGATTCAGATGTTTCAAAGCCATGATAGTGATGATGTTAATGGATGAATCGGTGTCAATAAAAACTCGCTTGTATGGAATCTGATTGATGCTTGCTATGATATGCAGTGGTAGATCTGGTTTGTTACTAGGGATTGGCTTAATATCTTGCCTTTGAAATGTGATCACAAGATCCTTATATGATTGAATGGAATTCAATGGTCGTAATGGCTGCAACATATGATCAACTTTGTTTGGATTTTTATATGGTGTATCTTGATTAGTGTGTTTCTTGTTCCCCATTGTGATATTTATCATACTGATAAAGCCCTCATTGGGAGGGACTATGTGCACCTCATTCACATGCTCAATTTGATCATTTTGGACCTCATGCTTAGGTAAGACATTTTTGAATATGTTTATTTGTTGATTATCGATAGCCAAGGGGCTATCTATTTGCAAATAATTTTTGTCTAACATATTCTGCACCACATTTTTGAATGAGATGCAATCCTGAATATCATGGTCATTTTGTTGATGATATACGTAATATAAATCTTCCCTATACCCTTTAGGTTTTGGGTGATTAGGATCAAGGGTGCATATCTTAGGCAATATTAGAGCTTTAGCCTCACATAAGTGGTTGAAAAGTGATACCAAAGATTCAGGTAATGGCGTGTAGTTGCGAGGTGTTCGACATTGTCATTTTTGTGCCTGGTTCTCATTGCACTAATTGTAATGCATTGGGGGAGGTTGAGCCTGATAGTTCAATTATTGTTGGCTCTTGTCTACTTTTGGAATATTCAACATGACTTGATTTACAGGCATAGGTTTAGCCTGATGTGGTTGATTACGTGTGTTCTTATTATTCCAATCCTTTTTATGGAGCTTCAAATCTCCCTCTTGGACCTTAATGTCCTCAATAACTTTGGCTTGCACCAAAGCCTCCTCGAATGTTGTGTACTATTGCAGTTGAAGCAACAATGATAGGTGTTTAGCACAACTCTTGGTGAACATCCAAGTTAGTTCAGATGTGGGAATGGTGAATGGAAGTTTTGACATAATTTTCCACCATATGTTCCCATAGTCCATAACTGGCTCATCGTCATATTGATGTAAACTTGACAAGTCAAGAAAGGTTAGCCTTCTTCTTGATGCCAAAGGAAAAGTGTTCAAGGAAGGTGTTAGCTAGCTATTCAAAGCTAGCTATATTGTGCCTTGGTAGTTGATTATACCACTCAAGGGTAGCACCCGAAAGGGTAATCATGAAAGTTCACAACATCAAGGCATCATCATCTTGCAACTAGAAACATGAATTCATAAAACTTGTCACATGTTCCTATGCATCTTCATCTCCCTTAAACTTATCTAGCTTAGGTATTTCAAAGTGTTTAGGATAAGTTGGACTCGATACTGATGGGCAAAGGGGTTGGTTGTGAATTTTTCTCAAAGTGGGCTTCTAAAAAATCACATCTTGTTTTTTGAGGGATTGAATCCGCTCGGTGAGCACTTTATATGCTTGAGATGAAATGATTTCATCCTCTCAAAGAGGTCTTCGAGGAGCAAGCGGTGGTAGGTTTCTATGGGAATGAGTTGGTCGATTGTAGTCATCGACCAAGTCCATAGAGGATGGTTCAAGATACTACTGCTCCTGATCATCTCATTCTGATTCCTCATATTGGTCATGCTCAGGTGGATTTGGTGCTAGGTGTTGCTATTGCCTAGAAGCATGTTGTGATGTGCGATGAGGATGATTGTATGTTTGCCTAGTACGTAGCTCAGGATGAGATGTAGCACGTCTCTCATTATGTTGTTGCCTATACTCACTAGGTGGGGGTAGTTCTGCTTGAGCTAATCTATTTGATCACTCTTCTTATTCCTTTTTCTCAAGGATTCATTGTTCTTTGAGGTGGTGCTCATACAAATGCTGGTGATGCAACCTTTGTCATTATGTATATTCTTGCTCTAAATGCTCATGCTCAATGCATAAGTCCTCCAATTGATCTTGGAGTAATTGCTCTCTTGAACTGCATGAGACCTAGGTACCCGATCTGATCGATCTACTTGTATAAGGTCTTTGACTATCCCTATCGATGCAAGGGGTTTTATTTATCTCAAAATGTGCAACAAGGTTGGCAACCCTCTTCCCTCGATCAATCGAGGTTGCATTAACACCATGCTCAACCCTATGTTCGGTACCATCATGAGTGGATGGGGTGGTTGTATTACATGGGTGCTTGGAGCACTCACCTTGGGCATACATATGCCACACTACATTTTCACTATGCACACTCTCTGAACGAGAATGGGTAGTAGAAGAGGCCCTATGGTATGATCTTCCAACACCTTGATCTAGGAAATCAAGTTGATGGGTTTTCCATGGTTGGTCGAGAGGCGTACCTCTTTCACCAATATTATGGTATGATAGATGACACCCTCCATGCTCGAAAGGATTTGGCACTACGATGGGTATGCGAATGGATGCAATCCCTCTACCTTACCCCTTATTGGGTGGATTTTGTCTCTTAGTATGATGAGATGAAGGAGGTCTAGAAATACCCTCATCTGGATCATGAGAAGATCTAGCATTAGTTCTCCTAGGTGGGGTTTCTTGATGAGATCCCCCATGAGTAGTGTTGTCTCCTCTAAGACTACCCGAACGTCATTCAGGTATATTTTGGGTAGGTGTATTGCCTCTAGGGTGGTTTGTGCCCTCTGGTGCATTGGTCACCACCTCAGTCATAGACTGAGCATGACTCCGTGTGGTGACCATTTATTTTGAAATTATCTTGTATGTGTTTTAGGAACAAACAAAGTATACAAATGTTTATCTCTTTTAAGAATTATTTGTGTGTCCTAAAAACTTGTCTTGTGTGTTATGATGTGTTGGAAATCTGATTTTGCTCTTATCGTGTTTGAAAATTGTTGATGATACTCTCAAATTGTTAAAGGATTTCACCTGTATACTCATAGTGACAAACTCGGTGATGAAGTCTAGGTTGTCATACCCACCAAGATATGGAGATGAAACCCATATCCGATCAGGGAGCATAGGTCCTACCGATCCTCACCCAATCCATCGTGGGTAGTGATACACTCTCAAAAGAGAAGTGCATGCTATTTTCCATGGCTTCGATGGTTCTTGGATCGGCCTTGGCCATGGTCGAGTAATGAAAAACTCTCAATAAGCAAGCCAACCAAGTGGTAATGACATCCACCATTGGTCTTGATCAATTGGTTGGATGTGAGAGCCCAACTCAACTGATGTTTAATCTTTGAAACGTGAGGTGTGTGGTGTTCATTTTAATTTAAAAAAAAATAACAATGCATCAAACAACACACCATGATATTTCAACTATATGCATGAAAATGATATTTTATATTTTAGAAATAATGCATGTAACAGATATTTTAGATTCAAAAAATGTAGATGCAAACTAAAATGGAACAACCTTTGAGCAGGCTCCAAGCATGCAAACCTACACACAGTTCTAACAGTGGCCACCTCTGTGAAAAGCGGTGCACAGTCGTGGCCGCTATACATAGGCGTAATCAGAATCTTAGCCATTGGCTTCTGGGGTGGCTAACAACAAATGCCATTGTTCCCAGTAGTGGCTAACAACAAACAAAGAAAAACCTAGAAATTTTGCCTTAAATATTTCTCTATGTTTGCTAATTAGTGCTATTCTGAGACATTTTCAAAACACACAACAAAATACCAGTTTTAGTGCTACTTACAAGGGTAGCCTAAGTTTGAAGATGTTGTTGCACTCTGATTCTTTGTGGTTTTCCTGTAGCCACTGATGATCAAGGATGGTAGTGGTGCTAGCCACTGAAGCCAATGGTGATGTGACTATTAGCTGTTGTCACTCAGAGCGGTTGTACCTACAATGAAAAAAATAAATAAAAACATAGTTAGCAGCTAAAATTGGGAGAGTCCCACACGTGATCACCACTTGTAAAGCAACAAAAACCATGCATCTAATTCTAATTGCAACAATGTAACGAATTTGAAAAGACAAGATTATGTAACCATTACAAAAATGAAATAACAAAAATAAGGTGCTCTTATTTTATTAATCAAGTAAGACTTGGTTACAATTCATCCCTCTTAGGGATACCAAATTTGATACAATATTACAATCATTGTGACCCTCAAAAGGGGAAAGATGCACTCCACAATGGTCTTTGCATCTCCACTAAACTGATTATAGAGGATTTATCAAGCCACCTCTATTTCTTGATGTCAAGAACTTGAATCTTGATGATATTTGACCTCTGAATTTCCCTATCACCTGCACACAAAGAAACTAAAATAGATTAATAGCATTGTAAGCCTCTCAAGATGAGGCTAGTTTCTTGAAATGTGTAATAAGGAAAGAAAATGCATAAAAAATAAAATGCATGAAAATACTAAAAATAAATGCATAAAGATGTAATGTAAAGTAGTTAATCTAGGTTAGGAAAGAAAATGAAATGCAATAAATGGTAAATCTATGATCTAAAACAAAGGAAATGATATTCAGACCATAGCCGCTATCAAAATGAGTGGTGGACTCTGTTAGCCGCTATCAACATCAACGGTGGTACCTATGGGCCACTGTTAAAAATAGCGACCGTAGGACAAAGACTCTATTCTCTATGTTCCTAGGCCTGATGATGATCAATTCTGATGCTAAATGAATTGATGTTCTTGGTGCATTCTTGCCAAATGAATTAGGGTAGGAATTGGTTCAATCCATAGCAATTAGATGCTTGAATAGGTGGATTTTTGCTCCTCAAGCTTTGATGGTCTCAATTGATGAATACAGATGTCATTGCACAATTGGGCAACACTTCGTTGCACCTCAGAGGGATGTCAATTCACTCATCAGTTCGGTAGAGCTCCGCTATGGCAAATGCACATGAATTTCTCTAGACTTCTCTTGTAAATTTGGGGCCTTAAATAGACTCCCAAATTCTCCTCCTAGCTTCTCTAGGAAGCCAAGAACCTAATTAGTTAGGCTATGGCCATTGAGAGGAAGCTTCTAGATGCTTTGATTTTGACAACCATTCAAGAATTTGTTGGATTCCAATGGATTTACTCGGCTCGGGTAGATTGAGTTTGTTATAGACTCGACCGCTATCGATAGATGCGACTATGGACATAGTCGCTATCGATTATACGTGGCCACTCATAATGTTGATGATGATGGTGGCCATCGCTGATGACTTTAGTGGCTATAGCTAAATAGGACTAGGATGCCCTAATTGAGTGGTTAAAACCACTTTTGGGTCTTGGAAAGGTCCAAGATGAGTCACATGGCCTAAAGAGGTGTCCATATGAGTAGCCTCCTCAACATGACATATTTTAGGTGTCTACACCCTAAATCATCAGTACTGGAAGCAGGCTGAGCATGCATTCTAGAAGAATGCCACTATGTTTATAGGATTTTATGTAAATAAAGTAGCAAGCAAAAAGAGGTGGAGAAGAACAAGGCCACACATAGAAGTAGGACCTAGTCAAACCCTATGATGCAGTCCATGAAAGAAGGTACCCGCAACAACAGTAGGTCCCAATTAGCCAAAAAATGAAGGCAAACAAAAATGTGACAAAGAACGAGATAAAGCCACCACCTGAGAAAGAAAATGAAGAAACAAGGCATACTGGAAGGTTGTTGACAAAACATGAGATTACCAACAAAAGGTGCCACGTGGGCGTGGTAACATCTAAGCATGGGGGAATGATGAGCATAAAAAATGCTCATATTTTTGTATGTATTCATAACATATAGTGCGACATTATTTTGATAGAAAGTAATTTTTTATGAATATTTTATATATATTTAATAGGAAATTGTGTATATTCTCTAATATGTGTTTTAAGTGTGATTTGTGTGTAGATTCGATGATTTTGCTACATTTTTTGCATATTTACGTCAAGATCCCATGTGGACCAGGCACTTCATGTTTTATGGTGGAAATACAAGGACAATGGTGACCGCAAAAAAGTATAAGTACACTGAGTTAAGGCACCTGACTCCCAACTTTGGGATCAAAGGTGTCTGACTCCCAGCTTTAGGGTCAACATTTCCTCACTCTCGAATTTGGGATCAAAGGCACCTGACTCCTAGCCTCAGAGTCAGCAGTACCCGACTCCTGATTCCAGAGTCAATAGTTCCTACTTTCCAGTGACAAGTTGGATAGTGCCTGACTTCCATGGAGCAGAAGCACAACAAGAACCATGTTTTTAGAAGAAATAGAATGGCAGTTTCTAGCAATATATACAGATGAAAGATAACAGGATGAACCGAAAAAACTATCCATTTCTCATTAATGGCTAAAAAAACATGTAAATTGAGCAAACACACAAATAAATTATACAAAACTGATTGATATCAATTTGTGGTGTAATTATAGGCATATTCTATTGATAAATAGAACACACCTAATTTATCCTACGAAGGATAAAATTAGCATGTGTTCATTATCTGTGATTGTTTTACGCGTGTTTGTTGTAACTACAAGTCTGAAATAGAATTTCTTGAGTTTGTAATCGGGAATGGTAATGCACTATATAAATGCATAGACCACCCCTAAAAAGGGATCTTGGACAATTTCTATTTGTACATTATTTTTGAAGCTACAATTAAAATCATTTCGAGTGTTCATATTAATATTTCTTAGTGTATAGTGTGCGTGATTTAATCTGGGTGGAATATGCTTGAAGCTTGGGCCCACTGTCAATAGTATTCCACACCTTTCCCTATTTTATGTAATTAATTTTTGCATTATTTATTTACTATTTTCATTCTTTCCTGTAGTCATTTAATTTTTGGACTTCCCCTATTTTCTCTGTATTTTCTAGTAAGTTTACGTTTTGTTTTATATAGTTATTTCTAGTCATGTGTTTGATAATATAGGCTAATTTAATGGCTTGGAAAAGAAACAAAGATAAACCACAACCACCCTCCAAAAAATTAAGATGTATTGGACTCATCTAATTGGTGTTACAGGCATAAATTATGCATGATACTTCATAAGTTTACAAGCTTTCCCAAGTTTGACAATTTAAATGAAGGCAATAAATCAACTGTAGATATAACCAATATTTTTCCCAATAATGCAATAATTGGTGGTGTCACCCCAATATTAGATTTGGCATGTGGGATTAGTTCCTCTATTTTCAAGATGCTCCATCAACGACCTTGCACCTTTGAAGTTTCCCAAATTGGTAGCATGTCAATTTGCTTTCACCTTGTCAATTTGGCTCCTCCTTTAAATTTAAATCATTGTAGCCAGAGGATATTTTCTCAACTAGTTCTATATGTGTTCATGCTTCAAGAGTGTGGTGTTTGAGCTATGGTTTGGAAGGGTGTTGAGGGTGTGGCCAGTTTTTGGAGGTGGTCTAAGATGGCTTTTCTTGAGCTCGAAACCTTGCAGCTCAATGCTATGGTGGAGGAGATCCTCAGCTCTCATGGGTTCCTCCTCTTCTTACGTAAGTTTAGGGGTAGTGATCCCAATATATACATGGAATTATCCAAATCTTGGGATAATGGTAGGGTGACCCTTAGAGGCATTTCTTTAAAAGTCACCATTTATTTTCTTTCAAAAGTTATAGAACTAATTAATGATGGTGACATAATTTGGTGTGATAAGAACTCAATGGTTGCTAATCTCAGTTATTTTAGGGGTAAATAAAAACATCTTACCAAGAAGAATAGTGGTATTATAAGGATGGGTCTTCTCTCTCCTTGGAATAGAGTACTCATTCCTATAATGCAGTACTTTACCATTGATGATCCAAATTCTCCCCTTAAAAGCTTTCACCTAGTGTTCGTCAACCACTTAAGGGAAGTCAAGGTGATTAATATTCTTGAGTATTTATTTTGATCTATGGATCTCTCTATTTCCAATATTAGGGAGAAGAAGTCTTCATATTTGAAGCATCAAGGGTTTCACATGATCATCTACAAGCATGTGATTCAACTTCAAGGTCAGGGACCTACTCTGTCCATTATGGATAAACTCGATGATCACCCATATGCCTCAACCATCAAATATGGGTCTCCTTAGGAGGAAGATCCAAGTGACTTCAAAGTGGAGGTCAAAACTACTAATTAAGGCAAAGCAGGTCAGAATAAGCTTGTATTCAATTCTTTCAAGACCACTCCCTCCTCATGTCATCATGCGATCATAAGTAAATCCTTTGGAGACAAGCACAAAAGTGTTATCATCCTAGATTAGGATAATTCCATCTTCGGCTCATATCCTATGAAGCATAAGAAGCAAAAGCTAGAGGTTACCACCAGTTGTGTACTTCTAAAATATCCCCTCTCCCCTGGTGGGACTATGGTTCATTCACATTTGGTTGATGACTCTAACTTGATGTCCAACCTATATGATCTTGTAAACTTGATATCAACTTTAATCCTTCAATATGGGAAGGTTATCAACAGGATCAAGAAACAAAATATGGTGGTTTAGGCTACAAATTATGTTTAGAATGTTGTTGGTGAGGATCAGGACCATCCTACTACTTTAGAATGATTTGGGAGTAGGGTTATACTGCATTTTGTAACTATGATTTTGTCTATATTTGGTATGATTCTCTTCCATACCCTAGGTTTTCTTTTGATCCTTGTGTCATTCCCTATCTAGTGAGAGCTTCTTGTAGTTGGATCCCTCCTTTTATCTCTTGGTTTGTAAAAGGTTTAGGGATCCTTTCAAAACCCCTTTTTATCAATAAAAAAAAATTATTGAATTTTATTGATCCAATCATCCCTTCTTCTAACTCAATATGTAGTATAGTAGATCTGACATTAGAATGTACTACATAGATGGTTGTCTTGCTCTATGATAGATAGTACTTGAATTACTTAAATTTCTTCGTGATGGTAAACACCTATTTTTTAATAAGAATGTATCTTTATTCATAATTATGGAGGGATTGAATCATGAACAAGATGGAATATCCCTCATATTCATTTTTCTTTTGGGTTAGGACAATAGTGATGCTTTTATCTATACCAAATACATATAACCTAAAATATTTGAAGAAATCTAGATTGATCAAGACTGAAGCTTTGGTGATGACATATTTAAAATCCTATAAAACTTTCTTTCCCTCATTGGTCCATTCTATGAAAGTGTCTTTATTCAACCTTTTACAAGTGAATATATTTGAAAGGAATTTAGGATTTTTTTGAAGAAGTGAGTAACTATGGAAGGGTTTAATCTATATTGAGTGCAAGAAGCTCCAAAGGTTAGTTTTTTGGGCCTTTGGGCCCAAGCGACCAAGATTTTTATGGTTTCTACTCAATATTTTAGCAGGATATGTTGTAGGGAACCCAAGATGGGCTAGAAAGTTATCTTTCAACATATCTTCATGCTATGAACTTGACTGACAATTACTTCCAATTTGCTACACAAAATAAAAGTGAAAATCACACCTTTCCTTAGCATCCAAGGCATGGATTAAAGAGATATTAAAACAAGTTTCAAGCAGTTTATCACAAAATGGTTTAGATCTCAAGTGAATCCGGTGCTAAGGAGCACATCCAAAACAAATCCACTATGGAAACCCCTTTCAAGGGCAAGGATTTCCAATAATTGGCTCCAAAAATGAATATTAGGGATGCCATCAATGGTGGACAACCTCAACCTAATGCTAATTTTAATCTTAAGGCTTCTCATAAACCTCTAAGAATACCTAAGATTGATACCAAGAAAATTGAGTCAAGATGTCTTAGGGAAGCTGATGAAACTCCAATTATTAAGCTAGATATGGGTGACATTTAGACTGACATAGAAGATATGGAAAAAATATGACTAATTTGTCATTTCTTGGGTTTTCATCCGAGCCTATTTTCTTTCAAAGTTTGGGCTACAAAAAACTAGAAAACAAAAGGTGAGTTACAAATCTCTATTTATCCAAATGGTTATTTTCTTGTTTTATTTGCTAATAATGAATATAGAGAGAAAACATTTCAAGTGGGTCCCTGGTTCTTTGGAAGGGTAGTGCTTTTCATGAAGCCTTGGCATACTAAATTTAAAGTCAAAGAAAAGATGTCTTCTATAGGTCTCATGTGGGTTAGACTCTTTGACATTCTAGTTGAATTTTAGAATTCAGATATTTTTTCTTCAATTGGAAACTCTTTGGAAAATTTTATGATGATTGATAATTGTACTAAAAAATTTGAACATATTATTTATTCTCGAATTTAAGTTTTAATGAATTTTTACAAACCCTTACCTAAAAAGATCTCATTAAAATTTGGAGAGGACACTTGGGAGCAAGTGGTGGACTATGAGAACATTCCTTTTTGTTGTAGAATTTTCCATGAATATGGTTATTTGGCTAGTGTCTACCCAAATAAAATTCTAGATCAAAAGAAAGAGGATACAAACTTAGCAGGTTTCCAAATGCCTAAGAAGAAGAACACTTAGAAAAAACTAGTTATGAAGGATCAATTAAAGTTATCATCTAATATGTTAAAAATTATTTCCACAAATGATGTCCCAGGTGAGGAAGAGGAAATAATGGAAATAAAAATATTAGAAATGTAATTTAAATATGCAAGGAAAAACTCAGAGACAAACCAACAAATCAAATATTTTTACCAGAAAAAGGGAGAAAATATATACAAAAAAAAATCTTTTAAATGTTGACTTCAAATAATACAAGTCCCAAGATAGACTCTGTTGAACCTTCCAATAACACTTTGGCTTTGTACATGCATTCTTAGAGGTTAGAAGCCATCCTAGATTCAATTGGGGTAAGTCAACAAAAAGGAAAAAAATTGAAGATGGATTCTAACCAAAAGGTAGGTCACAAGACCAATCAATATCATATGGTAAAATAAGGTGAAAAGCTTGTAAATGAAGGTAAGATTAATGCCCTTACCAACTTTTTTATCCTTGGTATTAATGAATACCATCACTTGGAATATTAGAGGACTCAAAGGGAGTCTTTAAAAACTAAATGAAATTAGAATAATGATTCAGATATACCATCCACATCTTGTTTTCCTTTAGAAAAAAAATATGGAAATAGAGGAAATGGAATCAATTGTTAGTAAAATCTAGCCAATTAGAAAAGTTTCTTCCCTTAGTTACTAGGGGATTTTTGGTGGCATTGCTTGCCTTTGGAACCCAAAAAAGGTAGTTATTCACTATTCCAAGGTTAATAATAAACCATCATTTATATTAATTTAGTGAACTAATCCCGTTTTGATTGGATGCAAGAGAATAACCATTAGAATAATTATTTAGCTAAGCTATTCAATTTTTAGATAAGAATCTAATATTATTTAGAAAAAATCCAACGTTAGATTAATTCAAATTTAATCTAACATAATATAATTATTAGATTTAAACTTTTTTATCAAAAATATCTTTTGTTATATAATATTCTAATTATCAACAACCGATTAGTTAGATAAAACAACCATTAAATAAAAGCTTTATCTAACTTCCATTTGCTAGATATTAGTCTAAAATTATTAACACCATAAAAACTATTAGATACAAACTTATCATTAAATAATTATTAGATTAAAGCTTTATCTTTCTTTGTTAGATAGTAAATATAAAATAATCCACACTAAAGAAAATATTAGATTGTATCTAATCTAATATAAAATTAATTTCTAGATTAAAACTAAATCTAACTTTCAACTGTTAGATAATAATCTAAGTAAACAAAACAAATGTTAGATTAAAACTAATCTAACATAAAATAATCACTAGATTAAAACTCTATCTAAACTTTCATTTATTAGATACAATCTAAATTTATTAACATTATGAACCGCTAAAGAAAGCAAGACCTAGATTATTAATAATTCTATGGTTTACCTTTGGAAAGCATAGCACATATCATGAAGCTAGCATTTCTAGAATCAAACTTGAACTTATGATAGAGAAGAGCTGATCATTAACCAAGCTTCCACGCTGCCCGAGGTAATCCAGACTTAAAATCTAACAATGCAACCACATAGGCAAGAGAAACCTACATATAGGCCACCATTGGGTGCCTCTGCGTCAATTGTAGGAAAAAATTGTGAGGTGAATTTGTGCCCTACTTGAGAGAGGTAGTACATCAAGTTGATGCTAGATGCTTGTACAAAACCAAGTCGTCTATAGGTCAATTATTTCCAAATCTCTCCAAAAAAAAACACTCTTTACCCACACATGGAGAACTCAGTCCAGGGTGGAGGACAAAGTGACCCAATATATTTGTAAAAGAAAAATAGACATGCACATAGCAAGAAAAAAAATAAACCAAGCAAAGGATAGCATAAATTAAGGAAATGTGATTACCTGCCTTGAACGAGCTATTATTTCTCACTTTGTTCCCCATGGTATTCCTTGCTATTGGCTTTTGGTTTTTCTTTTCTCCTCTTTCCACTACATGCTAACCCCAAAAATGAACAATTATCCCCCTTTTAAAGCAAGGAAAAAAAAATCATGGATCCCAAACATCTCCACCATGGAGTAGCACCAAATAAAAGCACTGCCACCTAGCCATGATTCTCACCATGCACAATATTTAAGGACAACAAGGCAATAATTAAGTAAGGGTGGCTCCAAGACATCGATGACACCACCAAGCATGATCTAGAAGTAAAGACATGCCACTAATATTATATTGAATTAAAATGAGTAGGTTAATTAATCACTCAGAGATTGATATTAAATCATTCCAATGATTAATTCAATTACTAAAATTAGAAATCCATTAATATTTCAATCGATTAATTCTAATGTTTAACATTAAATAAATTTAATTAATTAATTTAACATCTAAATAATTAATCATTAATAAATATCTATCATTTGATAAAACAAAATAATTCAGCATTCTAACATTAGATAAATCCAAACAATTAATCATTCATTGGATTAATTTAATATCTAACATTAGATAAATCAAAACAAGGAGATCATTCATCCAGAAGCATAAAAGAAGGAGAATCAAACATAAAAATTTTCTCAATATTTTGCACCACCATTTTATCCTTGAATGAGTGGCTCCTTATTTAAGATAGACCCAGGATATCACCAACCCATGTTAAGGAGACTCATTGCATGCAACATTCCTTGTTCGATGGTACAAAACACAAGCATGTGCAAACTATAATGCATCTATATGAGAAGGGTATTCATTCATGTTACCTTGAGCTGTTTGATGACCAAATAATTCTCATCACTTCCCCTCCTTCACATCTGGTCTCTCATTATTTATGGCTAAATCACTTGTCCACCCATGAGAGTACCCACTCTTGCAACCAAGAAGAGCATTAGCAGTACCATATCCTTACACAAACATGGATATAATAACAAAAACATATATTCATTAAGCCACAAACTAAGCATTAAACAAAATTTGCAAAAAATAGTCTCACTTGAATAATTAGTAATGCTAAGGAGGGTTGTGACAAACACTAAACATGGGCTTCTAGATCTAGCTGATTTTGAGTTGCTATCCAAATTGTAGCTTTGAAGAGATGATTTAATATATGGTTGTATTATGATTATACATATGATATTATATGAAATATGTACATACTTTTGAGATTAATATATATATATATATATGGATATGTTATATATATATATATATATATATATATATACATATACATATACATATATATATATATATATACATATATATATATATATATATATATATACATACATATATATATGTGTATATATATATATACATATATATATATATATATGTATATGCATATACATATATATATATGTATATATATATATATATATATATATATATATATATATATATATATATATATAATTTTTAGGGGTATTGACAGGTTGAATTATGTGTTTGAGTTATGATGTGTGATTATGTGATGATTAATTGCTTTAATGTTTAATTTATTTAATGTTATTTAATATTTTATGCTTTATTAATGATTGGATGTAAATGGTTTAAGATTGAGATGAAATATGAAAATGTGTTGTTAATTAGTAATTAATAATTTTTAATTTAACCAATAATTATTCATTAAAAGGTTGAAAGATGAATGGTTAGAAATGATTAAGTGAAATGATTGGATGTGATAAAATATGCACGTTGCAAGATGTGCCCAAGAGGGCACTGCTATAGTACATCTATATATATATATATACAAATATGTACAAGTATATTACATAGAGATATTCTTAGATTTTCCCAAGGGGACTTTAGTTAGATTTTCTTAGAGGACTTTTGGTTAGCTTTGAGATTTCTCGAGGGGAACTTTAATTAGTTTTTCTTGGAGGACTTTTTGTTAGTTGATATCATACAAAGATATGTACAAACATGAAAAACAAATGATTTTCCCAAGGGGACTTTAGTTAGCTTTGCTTATGGGACTTTTGGTTAGCTTTGAGATTTGTTGAGGGACTTTAGTTAGTTTTCTTGGAGGACTTTTGGTTAGTTGATATGATGCAAAGATATGTACAAACATAAAAAATAAATGATTTTCCTAGGGGGACTAGTTAATTTTAAGATTTGTCGAGGGGGACTTAAATTAGTTTTTCTTGGAGGAATTTTAGTTAGTTGATATGATACAAATATATGTACAAAAAAAAAAAACAAATGATTTACCTTTAAAAAAATGTCTAAAGAACTTTTACTTCACCTATATGAATTTTTATTTTCCTTTAAACAAGTGCTTAAAATAATTTTGCTAGACCCATAAGACTTCTAATTTATTTTTACATGTAGGACATTTTATTTACCTTTAAGAAAATGCTTAAAGGACTTTTACTTTTCCCAAAGGAATTTTGATTTTCCATTACATAATTGTGTAAAGAATATTTTATTGAGCTTTAATATTTACCTTTACATAAATGTGTAAAGCATTTTTTATTAGATTTATTTTTCTCATAGAGAATTG
The DNA here is from genome assembly GCA_028583015.1 of Wollemia nobilis. NCBI lineage: Eukaryota > Viridiplantae > Streptophyta > Pinopsida > Araucariales > Araucariaceae > Wollemia > Wollemia nobilis. Next base: position 23,860,579 of record JAQPPZ010000521.1, read on the forward strand.
TCATAGAGGACATATGATTGATTGGTGTGGTAATGAACAATGTCTCTAGTTGGGAGGATAAATTCATTGTTGCCTTTTTTTCCTCATTCATGAGTTGTATGGGAGACAAAAGATGATATGCTTGATATTTATATCAATGTTTACAAACCTTGTAGTATTCATCATGTATCAAATGATTAATGAAATAGAAGAATTTGATTTTATTGATTATAAAATCAACACCTGTGAAATTTATAGTATTACTCATGTGACAAGTGACTGGTAGTTTGGAAGAATAAATAAAGATAATATTTGAGACAAAAAATTGAGAGAGATTTGAGATAGATTGATGTTGTACGAAGACTAATTTGATTTTTAAAGATGAGATCAGGAGGATTTTCTCACATTAGTCACCTAGTGCAATGCAAATGAACTATCACGACTAGGATTATCATTTTCATGTCATCATATATCCATGACTCTTGATGCAATGGGTAGTCCATATAAAGACAAGAATGTGAATATAGGCAGATACAAAATAATGTAAATGCAATCAAGTAGTGATAAGCAACTAAAAGTAAACAGGTATCCAATGCAAAATCAAATATAATATTTTAAATATGCATTATGTTCATTCATTCCTTAAGTTAATTTCCATTAAGTATAGCAAGCTAGTAAGCACTTGAACCATACTTTGTGGTTATGATGTATGGAACTAGCCAATTGGGCTCAAATTGACCTTTGAGTTTAGTTTTGGTATTGAAATTCTTCTATTTCTCTTTGAGAATGTGAAAGTAATGGGATAATACCTTATTGCTATACACATATTCAAACCTTTTCTGGTAGACCCATAGGTTCTCTAGGGCATAAATCTACTTTTTGTCAAGTAGTTCCAACTAGCTAAGATGGGTAAGATGATATTTGTCTAAAAAAAGTCCTATAATAATATGTGTAAGGAAGGAACCTCTACCTTAAAAGGGAAGGTAAATTTAGATTCATAGACCAAAGTATATGACATTGTTCCAGTGGGAGTTTTGACACTAATGTGATAGGACCATAAGGAAGGATACAACTAGAGATGCTAAACTTAACTAGTTTTAACTGATGAGCTTCTTTAGGATCTTAACGAGAGTTTTTTTAGACACTTAAGCTTGGCTATTGACTTAAGGATAGTAAGGAATTCACCATTTGTGCTAAATATTATTTTTAGCATAAATTTTTGTTAATCCGTATTCTTGAAGGGTGTTCAATTATCAGATATTATCATAAAATAATGCCATAATGACTAGGGATCTATTTGAATATAAACTTGGATACTTGAACTCAATTTGTTGAGGCTAAAGGAATGGATTTGAATCATTTAGTGAAGAACTTAGTAGCCATAATAATGAACTTATATCTATTATATGATACTAGTTTGATCTTCCCAATTATTGAAGAACACAAGCTTATACTGAGAGGGGGTGAACAATATAAGACCACTTTTTACTTTTCTTTCCCAAATAATTTTATCCAATATAATAAATGGAAATATAAATAGCAATAACCAAATAAATTCAAAAATTATCACACACAATAGAGACATAAATTTAACGTGGTTCACCCAATGTGGGCTACTCCATAGAGAAAATATTTCACTAAAATTTTTTCAATCAATCTCTTGGGAATCCTTTCCCTATTACAATGTTTATGGACCTCTATCCAAAGGAGACACTAATCCCCTAATAAAGTTCATGGATATATATCCATAGGGAACTCCTTTCTCCTTAGCTCTGGTTGGTGATATTATAAAAGAACTGTTGCCTCCACTACATTGGCTAATAGGTCTGTATCCACTGAAGACTTTTGTTCTCACTCATAAGACTTATCCTCACTACCATGGATAATGGATATCTATCCATTGGAGACTATCATCCTATATACTCTATCACCTTCAAAGATTGCTCTATGATCTGTCTCAAATCTACACTAAACACAGTCCTTCGGTCTAGCACAAATATACTCAATATTTATCTCTAGTCTTGCACAAACCTATCCTCAAATCTACACTAAATATAGTCCTTCGATCTAGCACAAATTTGTCTTCAATCTCTATCTTCTAATCTGTACTAAACATAGTCCTTTCATCTAGCACAAATTTATCCTCAATATATGTCCTCAAGCCTTAACATAAAGCTTGACTCAATCACAAATCAACTCTGCTGGATCTACCCTAAACCTTAACTCAAGGTTTGAACAAATCAATCAATCAACTCTACTCACAAGCCTTCTCAAAGACTTATCTCAAATATGCCTTGTAAGCTTCCACAAAAGCTCACACAAATCTATCTACAAGTTCTCTCTAGAACTTGTCCAATCTACTCAATAATCTTTGTTCTCAAATATGTATTGTAAGCTTCCACAAAATCTCACACAAATCTATCCACAAGTCCTCTCTAGAACTTGTCTCAAATCTGCTCAACAAGTCCACACTAGAACTTGTCTACTCTGCTCTCAATATTTGTCCTCAAATCTGTATTGTAAGCTTCCACAAAAGCTCACACAAATTTGTCCACAAGTCTTCTCAAAGACTTACCTCAAATCTTCTCAACAAGTCCTCATTAGAACTTGTCTAATCTCATAGAAACATATAGATAATTTTTAGAGACTCAATATGCCTCACATTCACAAACTATCAATCACTTTCAATCTTACTTTTATCACAGAAACATATAGAGAATTTTTAGAGACTCAATATGTTTTACTTTCACAAACTATCAATCTCTTTCAATATCTCTTTTATCACATAAACATATAGAGAATTGTTAGAGACTCAATATGTTTCACATTCATCAACACTCAACCTCTTTCTCAAATCAATTCAGAATATAGAACAATTTGTTTCACAGAACTTGAACTATCACATCAACAAATCCACTTGACTAGGATCAACCAACTCTACTCAACCAATCACTCAATGAAATAATCCTTACTCACAAAATCTAGTCCAAACTTATGAACATTCACTCAAATATTTCCAACAATGCTTATCAATCAACCTCACATAACAATGATACTCATGATATTTGCAAATCCTAGTTCAAGTTCCTCACTCAACCAATTGCTTCAACAATAATGCTAATCTCATATAACAATGATACTCATGATCTTTGACAACTTCACATAACAATGATACTCATGATCTTTACACAAACTCTAGTTCAAGTTCCTCACTCAACTAATCACTTCAACAACAATGCTTATCAAACAAGGTTTTATCAACAACTCTTTATTCTAGAAAACCCTTTTCACTCCAACTTAACATTCACAACATTCAAAAACCATTCACTAGGAATATGTGCCCATACCTTTTTTTTTGTGTGTAGAAGTGCCCTTAGAAAACCTGTCTCAATCACAATTTCCTTCTTTCCAATTTCAATTGTTAGATGATAAAATATCATTCTAACACTTTTTCAAAATATTCCTTAGTCACAAGAATAATCAAAGCTCAACTACACCTTATTTCTCCTCGAAATTAGCATCCATCAAATCATACAAGAAAAAATATTATTTAGATACACCTTATAATATCCAACTTAAAATAATATCCAAAACCACAAAAACTCAAACAACCTTCCTTAGACACCTTATTACCCTTTTCAAACACTAAAGCAAATATCACAAAACATTAGCTTGCATAAACCTTATAACTCCCCTTAAAACCTTAAAAACCAAATAAATTATGGAAAAATTAATTTTAATGGCTCAACTATAGTATTTCCAAAAATTCCAGTGCCCAACTAATTGCATACCTTTGTCTTTTACCCAAAAAGGGTTTCAGCGTGATTTGAACCACCGTATCTCCAAGCGCCAAGAAATTTGGTGCTCTGTGCCCACCACATGGGCTATAGGCTCCCACAAGAAGGAAGGGAAGCTTCCTTCCTCTTGGTGCCTTCGATCACCGTTGATGCCTTCAAAAATAAAATATGCTCCTGCAGATTCAAAACTCTGCCACACACTACCACAACACCTTGCCTTCACCAAGGTTGCCAACTATGCTACCTATGCTTGATGACCAAGGCACCTTCTATGGTGGGTAATAAATCCTCACCTACCACTTGGTCCTTTAAACACCAATGAAACCCAACACCACAAAAACTCAAACAACCTTCCTTAGACACCTTATTACCCTTTTCAAACACTAAAGCAAATATCACAAAACATTAGCTTGCATAAACCTTATAACTCCACTTAAAACCTTAAAAACAAAATAAATTATGGAAAAATTAATTTTAATGGCTCAACTATAGTATTTCCAAAAATTCCAGTGCCCAACTAATTGCATACCTTTGTCTTTTACCCAAAAAGGGTTTCAACGTGATTTGAACCACCGTATCTCCAAGCGCCAAGCACTTTGGTGCTTTGTGCCCAGCACATGGGCTATAGGCTCCAACGAGAAGGAAGGGAATCTTCCTTCCTCTTGGTGCCTTCAATCACCATCGATGCCTTCCAAAATAAAATATGTTCTTGCAGATTCGAAACTCCGCCACACACTACCACAACACCTTGCCTTCACCAAAATTGCCAACTGTGCTACCTGTGCTTGATGACCAAGGCACCTTCTATGGTGGGTAATAAATCCTCACCTACCACTTGGTCCTTTAAACACCAATGAAACCCTTCTCTATCTCACCAAATGATTCACACGATTTGCAATTGCTTGGAGATTAAATCGAATGCCTTTATTGTCTTTGCTAAGGTGGAGGAGTCCCCCTTTATATACACATTGATAATTTTACTCCCACATCGGCGCTCGATGGTCAAATTCAAAATTCAAATTTTGACTTAATAACCCACCTTAGGGTTATTTAAAATTAACATAAATTAACTTATAATTAATTTTAAAATTTATTAATAATTAATTTAAATAACTTATAAGTTAAGTAAATTAATTAATAAATTAATTTATAATAAAATTATATTAATTAATTTATAATTAATTTAAACTTCATTGTATAATATTATAATATTATTTTCTTGGGCTTATTCTCACTTTGGAACTCATCTTGACCTCCTGGAATCGAATTTGATCAACTGAAAATGGACTCTCCTTTTGCACTAATTGGAGAACCTGAAACTGATGCTGCCCACTAAAACTGTCATTCACTAGTGCTGAAAGCTTGACATCAATGACCATAAATCTTGACATAAATGACAACTCATCTACTAAAAACTATCCAACAATGATTTCTAAATCCTAGATGGAAAAAGGCTAATGAGATGTCAAGGATTAGAGAGCTTGGTAGGGAGCATGGATAAGGTTGTCTCGATTATGAAAATTATCACACATCCTAACATAGTCACAAGAGTCCTTCTACATAGAGGTACAATAATATCCCATCCATATGAGTTTATTGGTGATTGTGATACCACTAAAATAACCATCACATAATCCATCCTAGACCTCTTTGATGATTGCTTGGGCTTTGGTTGAGGCTAGGAATATAAGAAAAATACCATCAAAAGTGTGGTAGTATAAGATAATGGTAATTATGACATAACTATAGGTGCATTGATTAAGGTCCTTGCACTCATTGTGGTTCCAACCATAACACAACATGCCATACCTAAGGAAATCAAAGATATCTTTGTAACAAGAATAAGAGGAAGGAATTGGTTCTATAGGAAAAATTCCTAGAGAAATCTAGCTAGCCTCTAAGGTTAAAGTATTCCTAATTTATCATATGATGATTATAGCTTGTTAATAATATAGGTCTAATGGAATAAGGGATGTAGCCAAGGCCATAGCATTAATATGGTGGTTCCTACACCTAGGGATAGCTTCAATGGTGAGTTTGTCAAAAGTAGCCATTAGTTTAGCAATGATGTATCTATATGAATTGATATTTTTATATTTAGTTTGATAGATACCATTGACTTGGTTGGCTACTAGCTAGGAGTCTTTGAATATGGAGAGGATTATAACCTGAAGGGTTAAAATTACATGTATCCCTAAGGGATTCATACTTAGTGATATTATTGGTACAAGAAAACATAACCTTAAAGGATTGAGGGATAAGTTTCTATTAAGGAGTGACCAATATGACCCCCAACCTTAATCCTTTAACACATCAAGTACCATCAAAGTATAGCGTCCAAGATTTAAGTTGATCTACTTCTAGACTAAAGAATGACTCATCTGGGAAGTCGGAATGACTAGCTTTTAAGGGAACAACTATTAATTGGGTAGAAATAACTTGACCTTTCATAGACCTTTTAATGACAAACTCAAAATTGAATTCACTAAGCATGATTACCCACTTAGTAGTTCATCTTGAGAGGTGATGCTTGGACTTGATATATTGCAAGGTATAGACCCTTGTGATTAAATTTTTTTTATTACTAAGCATGTAGTGTCTAAGATTTTAAAAAACACACTACAACTAGGCAAAGATTCTCCAAAGGGGAATTGAAAAATTTATAGTTGACCAAAATCCTACTAATATAGAAAATGACTTGCTCTATATATTGGATATTATACTATGACAAAACACCACCTAAGGTAGGTACTATTATTTCTTTGTATAGAAACAAGGTATATAACATTTAGGAGGGAAAACATAGGGGAAGACAATTAAAATCCCAATTGAAGACCATATCCTTCCTCAAAAACTTGGTGAAAGGTTGACACTTGTTAGCTAGCTGGGAGATGAATTTCCAAATGGATTTTATTTTTCCTTGGATAATACTAAGCTAGGTTAAATTTTAAGGTGTGGGAATATTAACTATAACCAATATCTTATTAGGAACAACTTTGAAGCCATGTAGGGATACAATGAATTCTAATAGTTTTCTTGATGTAACACCAAAGATGTATTTTTAGGATTTAGGTTTACCTTGAACTTTGATAGTTACTTGAAGATGCATGTTAGGTCTTGTCCATGATCTTCTTTTTTTAAGGATTGACCAAGAATATCATTGACGTAGTCTTAAATGATGTTATTGTTGGGCAAAACATTGGTTATTTTTTCTATGGTTTAATTAATTGCCTCCATTTAATTGTCAACCCAGGGTAGCTCGTAGTATTGTGAGTAGCCTTGCAAAATATATGATTATAATTTCTCCTTCGAAGATGAGTCCCTTAGATTATGGTTTGGGAGGTATTTGGTATTCATTGAAGTTTATATTTAAACCAATAATCTCATGCTACATCTAAGAAAACAAGACTAAAAACATTTAAAATCTAAAATACTACCTTGTTGGAAATCATAGAAAAATAGGGGAAATAACTAGAAAGCAAATTAATCTATTAAAATAAATACAGAAAATAGGGTAAATAGAAAAAAAAAAATTTGTAAGTGGGCCCACGCTTCCAATAGGTTCTGCTTTCGGTAAAATTATCATTGGACACTTTAGAAGAGTTTTACAGGAAAATGCTCAGAGAATTTATTAATAGTTGCAGTAGAAGAAAATTACAAGAAAGTCTGGGGGATCTTCTTCAGGGATGGCCTGCATATTTATAAGATATGCGACCAACCCTATTATAATTTTTAGGATGAATCAGAAAATGATTCACTGTTACAATTGTTTGCTTAATTGAAGGAATTGGGAAAATATCATGATATTTCAACGTATTCTGTTTCTAGAATACGCTTGATATTTATTTGCTCGATTTACATAAATCATTTACGTATCAGCTAGAATATGGGTGATGAGTCACCTTTGAAGTTGTCCCATATTCAGTTTTAATGCTGGAATTCATTTCATGCTGGTTACTAAATTTTTTCTCTGTTCTACCGACCATATAGTCATGCTAAAGTTTGGCATTAATGGAAATCAGGCATCGTGTTTGAAGAAGTTGAGAAGTAGATGCCTTATATGCAGAAGTTGAGAACCAAGCACCTTTCATCGTATAATAGGAATTAGGTGCCTTTCACCGTACAACAAGAAGCAAACACCTTCCATAGTATAATGGGAAGCAAACACCTTTCATCGTACAATGGGAAGCAGGTGCCTAACAGGAAGCAGACACCTAATAGTTAAGTGCCAAATGGAAGTTAGGTGCTTCAAAGGAATTTGGGTGCCTGAATTCGTATCTCTTCATCTATATTCTACATATGTTTGTCCTTAATTAAATTGCAAGTGCTAGGTCTGAGTGGGACCTCGATGAAAATATGCCAAAATGCAACAATTTCCAATAAATCTACACAAATTACACTTAAAGACAAATATTAGAAAACATGCAAAATAAAATGTTTATTATATATATAATTTCTATAAAACATTTATATCTACAAGAATATATGCTGCACATTATGGGTAAAATAGTACAAAACATGAGCAAGTCTATGTCTCATCAGTTATGAAATGTGTATCCCATGACTCTTTGGTAGGTAGCTCCTATATTTTCAATCCAAAATGCATGACTTGCTAGTAGAAGGTTCCCCATGGGGTGGCCAAAGTTATTTTGGCTTGGTCCTTAGAAGTTATTTTTGATGATTATAGCCTAAGAATCTATCCATCAAAGATATCCTACAATGAAATAAACAATCATATCAATGTTGGACAAAGAAAATTTGTAATGACCCAAAAACTAACTAATCTAAGGTAATTTTTTTTACAAACATATACCCGAGAGGGATTTACATATCCCTATACAACATATGCATTACTATGAAGTTATCTAAATTAGTCTAATATTTTTATTTGTCGGTCATCTCCACAACAAACCAAAATTTTCTTCCTTAATATATTAAAGGATACACCCATATCTATACCATACACAATTCCGCTTGTATAGGTATACTATCTATATTACAATAAGCTATCAATCTCATCTTTATGATGAGCTAACTTATCTTCTTCTATTTTTCAAAGGATACGCCCATCTCTATACCATACACAAGTCCATCTATGTAGGTATACTACATGTAATGCAAATAAGCTATCAATATCATCTCCACGATGAGCTAACTTATTCCTTTCATAGATAGCCAAGTTCATTTAAAATATTTCTTTATTTTGTATAAGTCTATTTAGTTTAGTTTCTTTGGAAGAGATCTCTAAATTGGTTACTCCAAGTTCTATTGCTCTATTTCTAATACAAAATCATAATCAAGTTTATATATCCATTCAAATTATCTAACTATGTTAAATCATTTAAGATCTTTCCAATCTTACTTTATTTAGAAGGTGTAACCAAAAGAACAACACCAAACATATAACACAAATTGAACACTTGCAATAATAAAATAATGATCTCTTTTTGTATTAAATAGGGGAGCCTGAATCTCCCAATATTACAATGATCTCTTTTGAATTACCCCAAGTGTATTGGGTGCAATATTACAATGTAAAAGTGCCCAAATGGTAGAATGTGGTCTTCCAAACAATCAACTGGTGCTCTTCATCCTTTCTGCTACAACTTCAGAGGGGTGAGTGGGCTTCAAGTATCCAATGCAGGGACCACTCCAACTTTGTCAGCTTCTCCAAAATACCTATTTCCTACACACATGAAAACCAGATGAGGGTTAGTAGCACCTATAAATCCAGATAAAGAATACTGCTATAAAACCCTAACTAGAGAAAACATGTAAGCCTAAAATAGAGAAAATAAATTAATGATGCCTTGCTACAAACATAAACTTCTTACTGATATACTTGTCATGTGCTCTTGGATCTAAGAAACTTTAGGCATGCAGTGGCGATTGGAAAACCATGCACGGGTGGTGGGGAAACCGCGTGGATGTGGTTTCGACTATGAAATAATAGATGTGTGGTGAATACAGAATGCAAGATTACTTCAAAAATGGGCCTTCGGGCTCCGGATCTTGGTTCTCCTCGGGATGCATGTAGAGCTCTAGTCCTATTTTGATAGCTTGATGGTACAAATGTTTAGCCTCCTTTGGTGGATGGGGTGAAGGTGCCTTTATAGGCTCCTTAGGGTTTTGGAGGGAAATGAGAGGTGGCAAGCCAGGATTACCAAGTGGTAATCCTGGGCTACCAAATGGAGGGGGTAGTTAGAGTGAGTCACCCAGGGTGTCTCACTTAACTAGGGTGATGTGGCTGCAAGTGGAGTGTTATGTGGAGGGTTGCCCCATGTGAAGGGACAAGGGGGACAAGGGTGTATGAGATGTGGCAAGGGATGTTGGTGAGGTGGCTAGGACACATGTCTAGTGGGTAGGCAAGGTATCCTAGGCTGATTTTCTAGATTTAATAAATCTAAAAAATAGGATAATGTGCAGATTTTATACACCTAAGTCTAAACTTAGGTATATAAATTTATTATGTAGGATTTGATGTGGGGGTGGAAAATGTGATGTTGTGGATGACCAATTTTTGGTGTCTATAGATACCCCTTTTTGTATCGTGTTGTGTGAAACACGATGCGGTGCAAAAACCAATGACACCTATCTTTATTGGATGGATGGACTCAAATCTTCTCGATGCACAAGAATGACCAATTTTTGAAAATTTTGATGCTATTTTGATTTGTTTGCTTACCCCCTCAATTGGTGAATGGGTAAAGGATGAAACCCATGAGCCAATTGACCAAATGTGGATGATGAGATGAGGTGGATGATTGAATGATGTGAATGTGATGTGCAAATGTATGACATTGAATCAACTTGATGCCCCAAGTTTGGGATTGATTGTGTTTTGTAAAATTTACCTTTGGTTTGTTTATGGCATATGTTGTGGTAAAACCGTCGACCACGTTTGGAGTTCTAGTTCCCTTTTGACTTTAGAAATTCCTTCCAAATGATGGGTTTAAGGAACCAGTCATTATAGGAATTTGATACTCAAGTGATTTTTGATTATTACCAAAATTGATTTGATTGTTTTCCATTTTTGACCCAACGGAAGGGGTTGAAGGATAACCTTGTGCAAATATGGTTTGAACACAACCAAGCTCAAAATATTGAGGGACCTAGCTGATTAATGCCATTTTGATTTGATGATGAGTGTCCTTATGGTGAGCTATCCATCCTACCGGATTGCATGGATTGCTAGTCGCTGCAACTGCTAGGTGTATAGGATAATTCACTAGATACGAGGTTCACTAATTGATGTGTTGATGATAATGATGATGATAATGATGGTGATGTTTGATGATGTTTTGGTGAGAATTGATGATGCTTTGGTGAAAATTGATGATGTGATTTGGTTGGGGTTTGATATTTTTGCCTGGCCTTTTTTTTTTGTAACACCAAATGTGTGGTTCTACCTTCTCTTAACCATGCGTTTGTGTTTTGATCTACAAACCACGAGAGCATATTTTTGTGCGCTCCTCAAACCATGGGTGTGCATTTTTCACCATGAAAAGTGGCTATATAAAGGGGAGGGGGTCATTTTCATTTCATTGTTGCGGTGCAAATTTTTTGAGCGGTTTGAGAAGAGTGAGTGAGGATGGATGTTGGTGAGGGGAGTGGAGTGGGTGTGAGTGCGGGTGCGGGGGGTGGAGGCTCGGCTGGAGAAGAAGCCGATGTCCGCTATGCCAAGGTAGGTGTCCTAAACTCTTAGTTTAGGTTTTTATTGCTTTTTTGCTTTTGTTCATTTTGCTTTTTTATTTTATTTTATTGTTTTTTTAAATTCATTTTTGCAACCACTAAGAGGGCATTTTTTTTTTGGAGATGCATGAATGGGGAAGGTTGAATTTTTTTTTTGAAATGCAATTTACACTAAGATGATATGCAATTTTTTGTGTTTGAAATGCATTGTATGATGATTTGTAATGCATTTTACACTAAGATGATATGCAATGTTTTTGTGTTTTTCATGTTTTGAAATGCTATGTATGATGATGTGTAATGCATTTTACGCTAGGATGATATGCAATGTTTTTGTATTTTTATTTTTTTGGATATGCATTGATTTTTACTTTGTTTGTGCTGCAAGTTAAGTTTATTACTGCTCACCATCGATGGCCCCACACCATTTCCAAGGTGTGAAAATCTCTCACTGCTGATGAATAGAAGTTTCTAGAGTTTGTGGGTTTGGATGGCTGCGAATGAGTAGAGACTATTCGAGATGATGAGGATCTCTTATCCACACTGGTGGAGAGATGGGACCCTAATAGGGGTTCATTTTAGCTTTCGATAGGGGAGCTTACTGTGACCTTGGAGGATGTGTATCACATCTTCCATGTTCCTATTGAGGGTCTACCTGTGAGGGTGGGCCACGACAAGTAGGTAGCACTTAGACCCATTTATGGAGATGATTGGGATGTTGACTATGAGAAGGGTGGTATTCCTTATCTTGACCTCTATAAGGGTAAGAAGTTGGGTGCTCTACCGACCTTCATGATGTACATACTAGGCAACATGTTGTTGCCTAATAGCATGGGCTCAAGGTTCCCTTGGAACTAGGTTTCTATTGTATTGTAGTTGATAGTAGAGCCACATATCTATGCTTGGGCTCCCACTCTCTTGTGTCAGTTGTACGGGGAGCTTTATGAGGTGAAGAGGCGAGAGTGGAAGGGACTTGGTTGTAGTCTAGTGCTTCAGATTTGGGCTTGGGAGCACATCAGTGTGGGTCACCTAGGAGGGTTGCCTTGTGGATGGGATCACTCACATCCTTGCACTCTTCATTGGAGGACCAATGAGGAGTCTTCTATCACTCACCCTATTTGTAGTGTTGATTCATATCAAGATAGGCTTAGCAGTTTGAAACATGATGACATCTGTTGGTGACCTTGGAGAGGTCTGACTTGGGAGGGTGATGTTGCGTAGCTTCATTGAGTGAGATGAGGTAGATGGGTAGTGGGTAGCCATGGGTGAGAGATGGAGTATATCCAGTTCTCATGAGTGATGAGATAGTTTGGCATGGTGTAGGGAGTTCTAGATGCTCCCATGATGTATAGGCGATGGGGAGATGAGCTCAATCTTCCCTTGACTCCAAAATTTTGGATGGTGGATGATGCAATGGATGACATAGTAGTGGACCTCCTTGATGCAGATGATGCAGGTACTACTATAAACTATGACACTTGGTTTGTAGCACAGCCTCCATGGAGGCCAAGCTAGGTAGTGGATGATGCAATCAGTGGGGATGAGCCTGATGTTGGTGAGAAGGTAGCTCAATGGTTAAAGAATCATAAGGGAAGTGGAGATAGGAGGAAGCTTGATGTGGAAACATAACTGATAGATTTTGGCATTGGGGTTGGTAGAGATGGAGGTGACAGAGGTTATGGAGGCCATGATGGTGGAGATGGGGGCCATGATATAGATATGGGTGATGATGTAGATGATGGAGGAGATCAGGGTTAGGATGCTACTCCTCACCATATAGAGGAGGAGTGGGGGATATTGTAGGCACAGTGGGACAACTTATATGAGAAGGTTACAAGGCTAAAGGGTGAGGTGACTCAGCTTCATGGTGAGGTGGATGGTTTGCAGGATAGGTAAGGTGAGAGTGATGCTATTGTAGTTTGGGATGCAAAGATCATGAGGTTGTAGGGTGAGGTGACTCAACTATAGGGTGAGGTGGATGGACTACGTGTTAGGCCAAGTGAGGGTGGTGAGTTGCTACTATTGTAGCTCTTAAGGTTGATATAGCCTAGTGTGCAGTCTATGAGGGTCAAGATTTGGATGTTGCTCAGAGATAGGTATGGTACATGGTATCCCTTGAGGATACTTTACACCAACACTAGATTCCACTACCCCTACAACCTTCTTCTTCAGTGTTAGGCTCCAATAGGTGGACTGAGTCTAGGCCAGGTAGTTCATGGTCTCATAGGCCATCTAGCTCACATGCTTCCTATGCATCAGCTCAGGGGCCTAGCAAGGGTCATGGGGGTGCTAGCTAGTAGCGCATTATTACCTATTTTTGTAGTTTTCTATTTTTTTTATGAGCCTCAATGCTTCGATGTATACAACCTGTGGGCATTTTGTACTTATGCGATTCATATATATATGACTTTTTATTATGATCATTTTGTTGCACTTTTGTTTTATTGTATGTATGGATGCATATGAAATGATGTGATGTATGATGTAATGTTGATTAATGCTATGCTCTAATGCTCATTTGGTATTTATAGACTCTTGCTTGATCAACATTATCTTGTTGTTTAATCAGGGGCATAGATAGATGGTATGGACATGGATTTATGATATGTGGTAATAAAAATGTTATGGTGTGATTGGATGGATGATCTAGGGTGTTCTTACAAAGACTCAAACATCCTAGTGACTTCAAACAAACCCATTTATGTATTTCACAGATCTTCATTATGCAAGGGTTGTCCTAGTGGTTTCAAGTTTCTCAAGGACCAACTATGTGTGCAATGATTGTTCATTTTCCATTATGAATTAGGTCAAACTAATCAATTGTAACCTATGCCAATAAGCTAGCTCATCTGAGAGTGGCCCTAGGTCTATACAAAAGAAGGTCGCTAATGTGACAGACGTGGTGCCACGCATAAGGATACCCCATTTCCAAGTGGGATTCATTCAGCCCATTGCTGTAATGAGGATCACCCCACAATTTTTGAGACACTAAGAGTTCTAGGGATTCAAGCTCCTTTCCCTTCTTTTATTGCTTTGGATTTTGGGATTTTGATTTTTGAGTTTGCTCATTTTTGTGATGGAGCAACATGCATTTTTATTTTTGGATACTTGCTTTTTTTGAGGAAGAGCAAGGGGAACTTATTGCTTTGAAATGATTTTTGGGATACTTGCTCGCTTTGAGGAAGAGCAAGGGATTTTATTATTATTATTTTTGGGGAGATGAAGGGGGAGCTTGTCCTTTTGTCAACTTTGTAGCATTCTAGACCATGCGCATAATTGGATGAATAAGGGAAACCTTTCACTTATGGCAATAGCAACTTTTGACTTCATTATTCCCAAGGTTCACAATGTTTTAAATGTGTTTTGTTGTGTGTGGTCCAAGAGGAAACTTGATTGACCAGGAACAACTTATTGCATCTAAATATTGTTTATACTTTGAATTGAGTTTGCTCAAAACACTAGGAGTGGTTGAGTGATTGAAAATATTTGGAATTTGCTTATGGTTGATGTGATTTGTGATTTTTGCGATACTTTTGATGTAATATTTTGAAAATTAAAAGATGCACACAAAATAGTCAGTGGTCGCATAATTATTATTGCTAACAATTATACGATATCTATCCTACTTTATGTGAGTCCCTTAATTAGAAAAATATTATAAGGAAAGTTGCATATTATTGTGATTGATGGATTGTTGAGTGATGTTGATGTAGGATGCCCCTGATTAAGGCAACTAGACATAGTGGACTAGCGATCATCCAAATTAACCAAATTATCTCCAATGTAATGAATGGTATGAACAAAATGCCTAAAATGCATGTATGGAATGCATGGATGGATGTATGAGATGCAAATGAAATGTTTTTGGTATTTTTTTTTATTTTTTTAGCCATGTATATGTACATATATATAAGTTGCACTATGCATAAAATACCTTTAGATGTATTATGTTCAATGACTCAGGTTCCAATGTTCCTTCTAAGTTGGCAAGTCTATACATTCCTAGACCCAACTTTTGCTTGACAATGTATGGACCTAACCAATTAGCCATGAATTTATCTCTCAAATGCGGAAATGCATTGGTGTTCTATTGATTCTATTTAAGAATGAGATCTCCCACTTGGAATTCATGAGGATGGAATTTTGCATTGTAGGCACGCTTGATGCGATCTTGATATACTCATAGATGTTCTAAGGCATTGATGCACCTTTCATCAAGGAGTGTTAATTGGTCAAGATGTGCTTGTCTAGCTGTGTCGTCATCCATGAATTCTTGCAATGTAACTCATAAAGAAGGGATCTCGAGCTCAAGAGGTATGATTGCTTTAGTGCCATAGACCAATGAAAAAGGTGTTGCTCCAATTGGTGTTATGATGCTTGTTCGATAAGCCCATAGTGCCAAGGGGAGTTGAGTGTGCCAATCTCTATGATTTTCTTTGACAAGTTTCTTGAGAATGGCTATCACAGTCTTGTTGGTCACTTTGGCTTATCCATTTTCTTATGGGTAATAAGGAGTCAAGAAACTATGTTGGATATTGTACTTGTTGCATAAGGCTCAAAAATCCTTGTTCTTAAAAGACTTACCATTATCCAAAATGATCTTGGAAGGAATCCCAAAATGATAGATAATATGCTGAAGTATAAACTTCGCTATTCGAGGTCCAGTCATTGTGGTCATTGGAATTGCTTCAACCCATTTGGTGAAGTATTTCATGGTAGTTATGATGAATTTATGTTGTCTCAAAGAGGTAGGTGAAATTTTACCAATCAAATCTAGGCCCCATTGTGAAAAGGGCCAAAGTCTTTGAATGGGCTGTAAAGCTTGTGATGGTACATGAGTCAAATTGGCGTGATGTTGATATTTTTGACATTTCTTGATGTATTGACAACAATCACTTTCCATGGTGGGCCAATAATAACCCATGTGCACAAAATGTACTTTGCAATGGCCATTCCACTAAAGTGGCCACCACAAGTACCATCATGGGCTTTAGTTATAGCTCATTGTGCCTCTACGGGATCTAGACATCGAAGTAGGACTCCATCATAGCCACATCTATACAACACGTCCCCCAAGAGAGTAAAATGAGCTGCTTTTTGTTTGAACATTCTTTTTTTAGTTCACATAATTTCTAATGGGAGGGTCCCAAACTTGAGAAAGTCTCTTATCTCATCAAGGTAAGAATTGTATGGCTCCGCATGGACCAAACAAACACTCTTCTCACCTTTAGATTCTGCTCGTTTGATTGCTGACTTGGACACTATTGTTATGATAAGTGGTTGGACTTCTCCATGTTCATTCTTAGGAATCAAGGATCCCAAAGAAGCCATTGCATCCATAAATTTGTTAGTCGAATGAGGCAAGTTGCTAATCTCATACCAGTCAAATTTCTCTAGAAACTTCATTGCTACTTCATGATACTGTTTCAAGATTGGTTCTTTGCATTGGTACTCTCCTTTCACTTGACAAATGACAAGTTGAGAATCACCAAAGATGCTTATTCATTTAATGCCCATATCTATAGTTGATTGAAGCCCCAATATTAGGGCTTCATACTCTACATTGTTATTTGTGCATGGGAAGTCAAGTTTGAATGATAAAGGAATTGGAATTCCTTTGAGTGTGTAAAACATGACTCCAACACCTTGTCCCTTTTTGCACTTTGATCCATCAAAGAAGAGTGTCATGTCAACATCATCCTCAGGAGGGACTAGTTATTCTTGTTCAGTGATGGAAAAGACCGAATCATCTAGAAGCTCGATAAGTATTGGTTGATCATTTGGTAATGGAGCTTCTACGAGTTGATCGACTATCACCTGACCTTTGATGGATTTTTGGCTAATGAATTCGAGATCAAATTTTGTTAAAAGCATTATCCATTTTGTGGTATGGGTGTTGTTGTATGTGTGAGTCATCATGTAACGTAGAGGATTCTCTCTAGCTATGACATAGGTAGTGTTACTTAGCATGTAATTTCTGAGTTTCTTAGTGGTGAAAACCACTACTAAGCACAACTTTTCAATGTAAGCATATCTTGTCTCATAACTTACCAATGTTTGATTAATGTAATAAATTACTTGCTCCTTGTGATTTTAATTTTTCTGAGCAAGCATTGTCCCTAGTGCAAAATCTATTGCAGAGATATAAAGGTGAAAAGGGACTCCTGGACGAGGTGACGTAAGAATTGGTGGTGAAGTAGATACTTTTTTATGTCATCAAAAGCCTCTTTATATTCAGTTATCAAAGAAAATGTCACCCCTTCTGTAGCAAGTGATTGAAAGGCCTGCATTTATCTGAGAGTTGTGCAATGAATCATCGGATAGATTGAATCTTTCCTTGTAAACTATGCAACTCTCTCATATTTGTTGGAGGTGGCATCTCGATGATGGCCTTGAACTTATCAGGGTCCACTTCAATGCCTCACTTGGAGACAATGAATCCTAGAATTTTTCTTGATGTGATGCCAAATACACACTTCTTAGGATTCAACCTTACCTTATGTTCAAGCAATCGATCAAAAACTTTCTCTAGAACCTCAATATGCTCAAGACGTGTTTTAGATTTGGCAATCAGATCATCCACATAATCCTCAATGATTTTATGCATATAGTCATGGAATATGTACGTCATGGCACGTTGATAAGTAGCTCCTACATTCTTAAGGCCAAAAGGCATCACCCTATAGCAAAAAGTCCCCCAAGGTGTGGTAAATGTCATTTTGTGTTGGTCCTCAAGATTAATTCAAATATGATTGTATTCTAAGAAAGCCACTCTAGATAATCAATTGGGACCATGTTAGAAAGCCACTCTAGATAATCAATTGGGACTATGAAAATTATGTCCAATAGTTTTTGTAGCTCTTCCTTGATAATTAACACTATGGTTGGATGAAGTTTCCTTAGTTTTTTCTTGAAAGGCTTAGCATCTAGTGCTAAGGTAAGGTTGTGGACCACCAAATTGGGGTCAAGTTCAGGCATGTCCTTGCATGACCATGTGAATATGTCCTTCTTACTTGTTAAGATGTCGATCATACATTCTTTCTCCTCTACAAATAAATATTTTATAATTTTCATTATTTGTGGATTAAATGCATCTTGTCTAAGTTTCACATACAACACCAAGCATATAACATAAATTGAAAACTTGCAATAATAAAAGAATGATTTCTTTTGTATTAAACAAGGGAGCCTGAATCTTCCAATATTACAATGATCTCTTTTGAATTACCCCAAGTGTATAGGGTGAAATATTACAATGTAAAAGTGCCCAAATGGAAGAATGTGGTCTCCTAAACAATCAATTAGTGCCCTTCATCATTTTTTCTACAACTTCAAAGGGGTGAGTGGGATTCAAGTATCCAATGCAGGGACCACTTCATCTTTGTCAGCTTCTCCAAAATACCTGTTTCCTATACACATGAAAATCAGGTGAGGGTTAGTAGCATCTACAAATACAAATAAAGAATACTACTATAAAACCCTAAATAAAGAAAACATGTAAGCCTAAAATAGAGAAAATAAATTAATTGCCTTGCTATAAACATAATTTTTTTATTGATATGCTTGTCATGTGCTCTCAGATCTAAGAAATTGTAAGCGTGTGGTTGTGACTAGAAAACTATGCACGGGCAGTGGGAAAACCATGCGGATGTAGTTTTTATTGTGAAATCGTAGACATGCGATGAAGACTAAACACGAGATTGCTTCAGAAATGGACCTCCAGGATCTAGATACTAGTTCTCCTTAGGGTGCGTACAAAGCTCTAGTCCTATTTTGATAGCCTGACGGTACTAATGTTCAACCTCCTTTGATGGAGGGGGTAAAGTTGCCTATATAGGCCCCTTAGGATTTTGGAGTGAAATGAGAGGTGGTAAGCTAGTACTACCAAGTGAAAATCCTAGGCTATAAAATGGAGGGGGTAGTTATAGTGAGTCACCTAGGGTGTCTCACTTAACTGGGGTGATGTAGCTACAAGTGGAGTGCTATGTGGAGGGTTTCCCCATGTGAAGGGATAAATAGGATAAGGGTGTATGGAATGTGGCAAGGGATGTTGGTGAGGTGGCTAGGACACATGTCTAGTGGGTAGGTAGGGTATCCTAGGCTGATTTTCTAGATTTAATAAATTTGGAAAATAGGATAATGTGTAGTATTTTATATACCTAAGTCTAAAATTAGGCATATAATTTTATTGTGCAGGATTTGATGTGGGGTTTCAAATGTAATATTGTGGATGACCAATTTTTAGTGTCTACAGAAGGATATGATTATTAAGTCTATTTACTTAATTCAAGCATGGAATAATATCTAAAAAAACATCAAAGAAAGTACTTAAATAAGATACCATTATCCATCTAAGCAATAACACAATATGATAGTTTATGTAAACATCGACCCTCCATAAAAAAATAGGAGATATATCCTTCAATCAAATTTGTGATCATTATAGTAATCCAAGTATGGTAAAAAAATACTTCCATACTTTTAAAAAGAATAAAGCATTACAATATCTTCCAAATAGGAGATTACTCATCTATAATCTATTTCATAATATGTTTCCATAACCACAAATTTTAGGTTAATGTTTTGGATCTAAGTGTCCTCCTTAGTTCTTCTTGCTTCCATCGCTCAATTGATGGTGGTAAGGGATTAGGACAACTCATAGGTCTTATGAAGCATGCAACTATACAAACTACTCAATTCATTTGTTCATAAATCATTTACTCAACATTAGAAAGAAAGTCATTTATCAATATGGTAATTTGACATACCACCCTTTAATCCATCAAAGATTCATGATTTAAGATATAAAAGTCATTTATTGGATCAATTAAGGTCCCATACCCCTAATCAATTAATTATTTATTCAAAATACTTTTCTTAAATCAGCTAATGTCTCATACCCTTAATCAGTTAAAAATTTATTCAAACACTTTTATTTTATAAAATAATGTCCCATACCCTTAATAAATTAGATACTTATTTCAAACACTTTTATTTAATCAACTAAGGTCTCATACCCTTAAAAAATTAAATAATTATTCAATAATCATATCTGATTTAAATAAAACAAAGTCTTTTATTTACTTTAAATAAACAACCCATAATCATTTCTGATTTAAATAAACTAGTATTTTATTTAATTTAAATAAACAACTCATTATTTCAACAAAGTCACCACTTCTAATTAAAAAATCCATCACTTTAATCAAATTTAATCCTAATCAAGCAAGAGAACATCCTTCTAAAATTTATTTAATTAACTATCAACTAAACAAAAAAAGGAATTTAGTTCATACAAACAACCCATTCACACAGTCGACCAACATTGAGATACATAAGTTAATGGCGGGTCAACCAATGCAGTCCTCAATCCACTACCCAGATAAATCATTCCCAATAATCGATACACCAGAGCCCATCTTTCAAGCGGTGGCCCCACCCAACCACCACTTGATGATCATAGACACAAGGGAGTCCTCTCATTTTTATGGTGTGAATCAGTCCCCCAATAGGGCATGTGGGACTAAAACCTCACCCACAGCAAAAGAGTTTTACATCACCCTCTCAACTAGCATAAAATAAACAAACTTCTCTAGACACATGGTAGGAAATAGTGATGAATAGGCAGTGAATTAACTAATCCAAACTAGGCATGCGATAATGGGAAAATAACAACCAAGAAACAATGGGTCCATATAGGTCCGAGGTGTAGACCAATTGGTTCCCCCAAACCCCATAAGGGGGTAAAGGTCCAAGGTTCAAATCTCGAGGCCTCGCTAGACTGAATGCTTGTCCCTTTCCTGGTTTCTTTCAGCGGTGTAAATATTTAAAATGATTGTGGCATGATGGTTATAGGAGCAGACTGCACGAAGATCTGTGTGGCAGATTCTACGGTATACAACATAGAATACTGTGGTGACCATACAAATTTGGATAGCCTACCCAGATTCATGGTGGCTACCGATTCCACCATGTTAAAAAAAAAAACAATGGGCGCACATGGCGAGAAAAGTGTTGCAACTGGCATTGGGTGACTCTACAAGGATCCACCCTGACCATGAATTATGGTTAAGGTAAAAAGGTATTGCAACTCCCTTTAGGGCACACTTGGGTACTCATACATCCCATGTGTAATATTGCACAAAGTGGCCTGAGTGGTCCAAACCTTACCAACACTACCCAAGTGTGAAGGATCCTTGTCAAGACGATGTGTTTATGTGGAGAGACTATCAAACAAAAAAATTAAATAATTTTTCCTAAGTATAACCATAGGAAGGTTTGACCAACAATGGTGGAAATTAGTTATCTCCATCCCCATTGTGACCATAGTCAACAACGAATAGATAAATATTCCAGGTCGAGTTTCTAAGAGCAGAATAGAAAAAAGAGTCTAGGGGGGTGTTTTAGTTAAACTCAACCAAATGGTTCCTTCATGCCTAGATGCCTAGAGGAATGCATGATAGCCATTGGCTATAACCAACCATGCAACATATTTAAAAACTTTTGTACAAGGGATTAACAAGCTTCAAAAATATTTGTAGAGGGTGTCCAAACAAGGATGTTGATAATAGATTGAAGTACTAATAGAGCTAAAAAAAGAATCTAATTACAGAGTTTTTTAAGAGGATTTTTAGTGAGCATAAAGGGATCCTTTCAATGCTTTTAAAGAGATAATTTCTAACCAATCCATTGAACACTCTAAAATAAGCAATAGTAAACTACCCAACTTGTTACTCCTGGTGTAGGATTCCTCTTGAAATCTTCCCTCTCTCCTCAAATTCTTGCTCTTGATTCAGTGTTTGCGTCCTCTCCAAGAAGAAGAATGACCCCCCCTCCTTTTCTTTTCTTGACCTTTTTGACAAGGAAGGCCCATCTACCCCTTCCTCAAAGTCCCCATTTTGACATAAATGCCATCAAACAATAGTTATATTAAGCTTACACAAGCGGCCAAAAAAAGAGGTATTTTTATTTTTAAAAATATTCTTCTCCTTTCTCAAATATATTGCTTTAAAACAAAAACCCATTTCTTTATTTCATTTTAAAGAGTTATTCATTTCTTTATTTAATTTATAAAAGATACAAGAGAGATTATATATATATATATATATATATATATATATATATATATATATATATATATATATATATATATAAATATATTTATAATATTAAATTCAATCTAATTCAAACCATAAAATCATTAATTATTCCTTATTCAAATATAATACCTATACTAATATTAAACATTAGTATGGTATTTAAGCGAACTAAAATAGAACCTCTATATCCACTAGTTCTTTATGAATATTTTCTTTATCCAATCATTTCTACACATAACACACATGCAAACAAAAGCGAGTAGTGCATGCATCTATATGAGGGTAGCCATTCATGTTACCCTGAGCTATCATAGTCATCATTTTCCTTTTCAAGTACCCTATTCTTGGTGGTCGATTCTACCTCTTCCACCCATGGATGTACCTGGTCTTGCACATTGATAATACATTAGTAGTACCATATTATTTAAATATAAATCAACATAATCATTGCATAACCATATAAATGCATTAAATTTAGGCATCAAGTAGTCATTCATTAATACATAGTCTATTATGCAAAAATACCAGCTAAGGCGGGTCATGACATACTACCCCCATTGGAATAAACATAGTCTCGTGTGTTTTCTAGTTATAGATAAAATGTTATTACAATACAATTTCAAATAATAAGGGGAAGTGTTTCTTCATATCCCCACTTTCTCTCAAGTGGCATTTTGCTTATAAAAATGGTCCCATTGGACCTTACATTGTTCTAGAGTCTGTGATCACATTGACTTGGAATGAAACTCTAGAACATTTATTGACATCACTTCAATAGCCTCGGATTTTACCATTTGCAATTAAGAAACATCCCACACATTATTAGGGTTAGCAACATACTTTCTAAGTAGGGATATGTAGAAGGTGTCATGGATCTTTAATAGGTTAGACAATAAGGTAAGTCTGTACACAACTAGGTTGATCTTCTCAGTGATATCAAAGGGTCCAAAAAATCAAGGATCTAACTTCATGGATTTTATGGCACTTTTCATTGGCTTAACCCTTAAGAACACTCTATCTCCCATAGAGTATTCCCTTGGTGATCTCTTCAGATCAGCATAGCTTTTTTGATGATCGATGACTTCTTGAAGCCTTTACTTGATTATCTTAAGTTGACCTTCCATTTCTTTGACCATGTTGGTTTTTATCATGATATGATCCTCTAAATTATCAAATGACACTGGTGTTCTACACCTCTTACCATACAAGACATGGAATAGGTCCATCCCCAAAGAATAATGATACTCGTTATTGTATAAAAATTCTACAAGGTGTAGATAGTCTTTCCATCAAGACTTCTGATCCATGCAATACATGTGAAACATGTCTTCTAGTACTTAGTTTACCCTCTTGGTTTGGCCATAAATATTAGGGTGATATGTTAAGATTATATTCAATTTCATTCCTACTGCATGATGTAGGGCTTTCCAAAATTCAAAAGTGAATCTAGAATCCTGATCTAAAATGATCATTTCAAGAAACCCATGTAACCTAAATATCTCTTTAGCAAATTTGTTAGCCAAAACCAAAGCATTGTATTTGATATTTCTTGGTATAAAATGTGCAACCTTAGTCAATCTATCGACTATTATAAGGATTGCATCATGTTGATACCTATTCTTGGGTAAACCTACTATGAAGTCCATATATATAACCTATCATTTTTGCATAGGTATGTCATGTGGGTAAAATTTCCTGCAGGATGTTTATATTCAACCTTTACCTTTTGGTATTCCAAACACCAAGTGACAAAATCGATGATATCCTTATTTATTCCTTTCCAAAAGAGGATCCTTTTCATATTCTCCCTCATGTTGGCCCCTCCAAGATGAGTAGAGTAAGGATATCTATGCACCTCTTGCATGATTAGTCTCCTTAAATCGCCTATCTTAGGTGTGACGATCCTATATTTATAGCACAAAAGATCATATTTCATGTGAAAATTCTTATTTTCCCTAGGATTTTTTCCCATTTTTCCAAGAATTCCTTTGCAATACTCATCTTGAGATTGTATGTCATTGACTTGGTCTAATAAATATACACGGCTCCAGGTCAAAGATGCTATGTGCCTTCTTTTACTTAAGGTGTTAGCCACCTTATATTATTTTCCTTTGATATATTCAATATCTAAGTCATACTCAACTAAAAAATCAACCCATCTTCTCTATATCTCATTGAGCATAGGTTTGGTAAATATATACCTCAAGCTTTGATGGTCGATTCTTAGCTTAAAGGGTCTCCCTACCAAATAATGATACCAGATCTTTAGAGCATGCACAACTATTGCCAAATCTAGATCATGCATGGCATAGTTAACTTCATGCTTCTTAAGTTTCCTTGATGCATATGCTATTATTGAATCATCTTGGGAGAGCACTCTTCCTAGTCCTTTTAGTGATGCATTAGTGCATGTTGAGAAGTTTCCTTAAGGATCTAGAATCTTGAGTATTGGTGTTGTGGTGAGTTTCTACTTAAGCAACACAAAAACAACCTCAAACTTATTTTTCCACTTAAATTATTTTTCTTTCTTTTTGAGATTGATTATAGTAGTGGCTATTTTGGAGTAATCCTACATATATTATCTATAATATCCCATCATACCCATGAAGCTTCACACTTCTATCATATTGGTAGGCGGTGGCCAATTTAGAATTGCCTCAATATTTTTTGGATCCACTGCAATTCCCTAAATAGATATTATATATCCCAAATATTGTAGTTTAGAGACACAGAAATCACTTTATAATAGATTCCAAAAGAGTTGATTCTTCCTTAACAACTCCAACATGATTTTGATGTGTCTATCATGTTCTTTCCTATCCTAAGAATACATTAGAATATCATCTAAAAACACAAGGATAAATTGATCCAAATACCTCCTAAATACATTGTTCATTAGGTTCATGAATGTGGATGGGGCATTAGTCAGCCCAAAGGGCAAGAATGTAAATTCATAATGCTTGTATCTAGTTTTAAATGTTGTTTTTTGAGTGTCCTCCTCACATAGTCTCAATTAATGATACCCTGATTTCAAATCAATCTTTGTAAATATTGTAGCATCCTTCAACTTATCGAACAAATCTTCAATCCTAGATAAAGGATACCTATTCTTGATGGTTGCTTTGTTGAGCATTATTTAATCTATGCATGTCCATAAAGAACCATATTTCCTTTTAACAAAGAATACTGGTGCACCCCATGGTGACACACTAGGCTTTATCAGTCCATTTTCCAACAACCCTTGTAGTTGTACCTTTAGCTCTTGCATCTCTATAGGGTTCATCCTATAAGGATCTTTGTGGATAGGTTTTTCTCTTGCCATTAACTCAATGGTAAAATTGAATTCATGCACAAGAGGAATTCTGGGTAGGTTGTTGGCAATTTGAGTTATTTTGTGTTGTCATTGATGTCACATGGATCACATTGAGTTTTGGTGGCAAAAGCACTTCATAAATAATCATTTATGATATTTTGGAGAGCAAGGATATATACAGGGTTTTGTGGCACAAGAGGCATATAATATTTAATTTTTTAAATATTATATTAATGGTTTTTATTAAAACCAATGGTAAAGGTTTTTATTAAAACCAACGGCAAGGGTTTTTATTAAAATCGACGAAAAGGTTTTTTATTAAAACCAATGGAAAGGGTTTTCATTAAAACCATTGGAAAGGGTTTTTCATTAAAACCACTATGCTAAGACTTCTCCAAATTATGATGGATGAAAAGGTTTTCCAATAAAACCTAGGTGCAAAAAGTTTCATGGCAAAATTCAAAAGAATGAAGGAGATATCCCAATTCAAAGTTAAGAGGTGAATTATTAAATTTTTATTTAATAATTCTAAGGTCTAAGGTTGTATTACATTATCCATCGACGTGCAAAGGTTGGGGAGATTAATAAATATTCACCGACGTCATTCGAAGGATGGAGGTGCATATAAATAAAAGGTAAAAACCTTTGATTATTGAAGACTTGACATAGCGCATGAGAGAGAGTCGTCGAAAGGGGAGCAGCGAAGAAAGAAGGATAAATAACTTTCGATTTGAGAGCAAGGTCAAGTAAACAACATGGGAAAGTGACATCACGCAGGAGCCTATAGCGCAGTTGGTAGCGCACGAACTTTGCACAAGGTAGGTTCGCTATTCGAATCCCGCCAAGGGCAAAGTGTTTTGCTAAGAAAGTAAAATCGAGTTTCAGATTTGAGCACAGGTTAAAGTTGGGTGTTTGGGATTAAAATCCCAACATGGGCTGACGCATCCACGTGGTAAGCACCTCACAGCGCTAGGTGAGAGGAACAGAGTTTGACTCCCATCAAGGTGTGAAGGCGCATTAATTTTGGCAAGGCTATTGACATAGGGGCTTTTGGCAAAGGAATGATTTTGAAGGTTGTGAAGGCAGCGAATTTTATATAAAGGTATTTATCTCCAAGTGCATGGTAATATTTGTTATTACCAAAGTTTTGGTGCATTAAAATTATTTCTGTGATAACTAGGGAGTCATAAGGAGTTTAGGGAAATAAATGCTTGTTGTATGTGTTAATGTGCTTAGGGAGTTATAAGGTGTAGAATTAAATATTTGTTATTGTTGTGTGTGATTAGGGAGATATAAGGTGTGGAAATAAATATTTGTGATTGTTGTATGTGGAGTTATAAGGTGTGGAATTAAAAATAAAAGTATAGGTGCTTGTTGTATGTGTTAATGAAATTAGGGAGTCATAAGGTTGAAAAGTGTTGAACTTGTTATATGTCCTAGTGCATGATTTAATTATGAAATTAAACTAGGAACTTGAGACCTAGTTAATTGCTACCTTGAGTTAGAAGACATGCACATGAGTTAGGGTTTGAAGTTGAAGACAAATTGCTTGATTATGTGCCTTGGCTATTGAGAGGAAGTGGATGGATTAGAAAATCAATTTTATGGATAAAATTGATGCTTGAGTTCCATGATTGCTTTAGTGGAGTTCATTGAGAGTATTGCCATTATTGAGGAGGTTTTTGCTATTGCTTTGAGGAGATTATTGTTGGTTACTTGTTGAGTACATTGCCACTATTTGAGACCATTGAGGAGATCATTTGCTAGTCACTTGTGGATACATTTGCCTTTCATTTGAGGAGATCATTGTTGGCTATTTGAGAGCTCTTTGCTTGAGGGAGTTGTGCTTATTTCTTGAGAGCTTATTGACATTGCATGAGGAAGATATTATTGAGAACCTATTGCTATCACTTGTGGAGATTGTCCTTGGTTGGTTGAAGTCCTCATTGTTATTTCTTGGAGAGGTTTCCATTTGAGAGATCATTTGTCATCCATTTGAGAGTACATTGTTGAGCATTGTTGTCATCCATTTGAGAGATCATTTGTCATACATTGTTGAGATCATTGTGGATCATTGTTGTCATCCATTGAAGAGTACATTGCCATTCATTGTTGAGCACATTGTTGAGTATTGTCATCATTCATTTGTTATCCATTATTGAGTTCATCATTGAGCCTTGCCTTCATTGATTTGTGGTTGAGATTTGAGTGCTACTTGAGAGTCATTGGTTGAGCCTTTGGGAAGGATTTTGGGACAAAATTTCTGGACAGATTTGAGACAACTTTTGTGCATGATTGGTTGAGCCTTTGGGAAGGCTTTTGGGATAGAATTTCTAGATAGATTTGAGACAACTTTTGTGCATGATTGGTTGAGCCTTTTATGAAGGCTTTGAGGATAGATTTGGGACAGTATTTTAGCAATATTGGTTGAGCCTTTTGTGAAGGCTTTGAGGATATATTTGGGATAATATTTGAGCAGGATTATTTGAGCCTTTTATGAAGGCTTTGAGGATAGATTTGGGATAGCATTTGAGCAGGATTGTTTGAGCCTTTTGTGAAGGCTTTGAGAATAGATTTGGGATAGCATTTGAGTAGGATTGTTTGAGCCTTGTGAGAAGGCATTGAGGTATATTTGTGAGCAATGAAAGAGATAGGATAGAAATAGAAAACACATCAACACCAATTACCTAGCTGAGAAGATCAATGGATAGCCTAGCTGAGCAGATCAGTGGATAGCCTAGCTGAGCAGATCAATGGATAGCCTAGATAAGTAGATCAGTGGATAGCCTAGATAAGCATATCATTGGATAGCCTAGCTAAGTAGATTAGTGGAGAGCCTAGCTGAGTAGATCAGTGGATAGCCTAGATGAGAAGATCAATGGATAGCCTAGATGAGCAGATTAGTGGATAGCCTAGTTGAGAAAATTAATGGATAGCCTAGCTAAGAATCAGTGGATAAACTAGCTAAGTAGATCAATGGATAGCCTAGCTAAGAAGATCAATGGATAGCCTAGCTAAGCAGATCAATGGAGAGCCTAGTTGAGAAGATTAGTGGAGCCCACATGAGAAGATCAGGATAGCCTAGCTTTGAGTAGATCAAAGTAATCATTTGTATTGGGATAAGGATCCCTATTTCTTTGTGAAATATTATAAGGAGATTATCTTGTGGACTACCCCACATTGGGGAACCATATTAAATCTTGTGTCTCAATTGTGTGTGGTGATTTGTGCACTTGCTTACTATTGCTATCTATGTTATTAATGCACACTACTATATTTGGTTATTGCAATTGAGGACACTAATTGATATTGGTTTGGAAAGAAAGTAAAAAGTGGGTGCTATACTATTCACCCCCCTCTCAATATAAGCTTGTGTTCTTCAATTGGTATCAGAGGGTTCCTTCGAAAAGGCTAACAACTTGAGGGTAGATTCTACAAGAACATAGATGGCTTCATAGAATGGATCATCTACAAGTAAGGCTCCACTATTTTATGATAACAATTATGCTTTTTGGAGCATGAGAATGAAGAACTACTTGATATCATAGGGATATGAGGTATGGCAGATGGTTGCAAAAGAGTATAAGGTTGAAGGTGATCCCGAGATAGATAAGACTATCAAGAAATTGGTTGAGATCAATGCAAAGGCAATGAATTGTATTCTGAGTGGGCTACATGAGATAGATTTTGCAAAGGTCATGGTATGTAATTTAGCTAATGAAATGTGGACCAAGTTGTGGAATACCTATGAAGGAGATTCCAAGGTAAAGTTGGCAAAACTACAAACTCATAGAAGAATATTCGAGGAATTGAAAATGGAAGATTCTGAAGATATTGCAAAGTTCTTACTTCGAGTTGATGAGATTGCTAACACCATGAGAGGTCTAGGATTTGAGATGAAAGAATCAGATGTTACTCAAAAGGTTTTGAGATCACTTCCCATGAAGTATGATGCAAAGGTTTCAGTGATAGAAGAAACAATGAATATCGACAAGCTAACAATGGAAGAACTACAAGGAACTCTCACAACTTATGAGATGAGGATAGATAAGCATCAAGCTCCAAAGAAAGAAATTGCATTCAAAGCTTTAGATAAAAATAAAGGGAAATATCCAGAGATAGATAGAGATTCAGATAATGATGAGGAAGCTAACTTCATCAAAAGGAAAAAGGACTCAAGGAATTACAAGGATATGAAGAAAGTCAAATGCTACAAGTGTGGTGATTATGGTCACTATGCAAACAAGTGTCCACATGAAGAAAATAGTGATGATGAAAAATAGGGTCACAGAAGAAAAGAAGAAGGAAAGCATAAGCATGACAAAGAGGATAGGTACAAGCAAAGCAAGCATGAGAAGAAGAAAAGTTTTTGTAAGACAAAGAAAACTTTCTACATTGAAGAAGCAAATGATGGCTCAGATCACAATGATAGAGACAAGTCAGATGATGAAAAGGAAGAACATCTATTCTTAGGAATAGAAGGTGAAAGAGAACAATGCTTTGTGTGTGGTCAAAGAGATCACAGATCAGGATATTGCAATGGCTTCAGTGATAGTGAAGATGAAATGACACATCAAGGAAACAGGCATGGTCAAAGAATTCATGAGAGTTTGTTTGCTATAGAAGAAGATAATGATCTCAGTGATAGTGAAGATGAAGAAGATTGTACATTCTTTGGAATAAGTGAAGAAATACAAGAATACCTACTCCTAGGTATTGAAGTTAAAGAAGAGGACATATCTATCGAAGAACGACATGAAGAGCTTGCTATAGCCATTGAGCAAGCAAACAGGTACAAGAAGGGTCTAAGAATACTAAAATGCTTCATATGCAGAGACTTTGGGCATTTAGATGATGATTGCACGTACTACAACAATTGCAACAAGAAAATTTTATTTGTGGAAAAAGAAAGCAACAGTTCCAGTAATAGTTCTAGCAATAGTTCTAGTGAAAATTCTAGCAGTAGTGATGATGAAGAAGAGGAATCCACAAAACAAGAAAATAAAATCAAGAGATTGAAAAGGAAAATCAAAAGGCTTGAAAATAAGGTTCATGAAAATGAAAAGGTCAAAGTAATGCTTAATCGACACATTCAAGGTTTGGAAAAAGAGCTTCAAGAAACAAAAGAGCTTGGCATCACTATTTTTGAGCAATTGAAGAAGAAGAAAGAAAGATGTAATCAGTTAGAAGAAGAAGATCAGAAATGTTTGGGGACCTACATAAATAAGTTAGCATGATTTCAAAGGAATTCAAAAAATTTGGATAACTTTTTGGATTTACAGCGAGATCCATCTATAAAGACAGGGCTTGGTTATGAAGAAGGGAAATAAAAAATAAACACACAAGGACCTCTATTTGTATCAGGAGGTTTTGTTTTAGAAATCTATAAGGAAGAACCGGTTCCCAAAGAAAAGGAAGCAACAGAAATGGATACTTGCATTTCAGAGGCTATAGAGATGTGTGCCAATTTGCTATTTGACACAAATGAAGAGAAAGAAGAGGAAGGTTCCAAAGCACCAAAGGTCTCATATTTTAGGTTTGGGGAGTCACACTCAAAAGGAAAGGAAGTTCTAAAATATGAAAGCAAGGAAGCACCTAAGATTCATGAAGAAAGTTCCAAAGCTCCTATGGCTCCAAATATCCAGTTTGGATCTTGTTTTGAGATAGGTGAATCAAGTTCAAGAGGCAAAGAAATTCTTGAAGAAGAAAGCAAGGAAGAAGTTAAGGAAGAATATTTGGATACCACAAAGAAGGATCAAGGATACAATGCACAAGTCAAAGATGATCACAAGGATAAAGGTCAAGAAAGGTATGAGGAACCAAGGCATGAACAAAGGGCTTTTCAAGGATATTGTTTTTCTTGTAATGGATTTGGACACAGGGCTATACATTGCAGGGTCTATGGATCAAAGAAAAAGTTTGATTTCACTAGAAGGATCTTCAAAGGAAGAAGATATGGTTTTCAGGGACATTGCTTCTTATGCAACAAGATTGGTCATAGAGCTTCTCAGTGCAAAGAAAATGAGCAACATGGTTTTGGTTTTAGAGCTACACAATTCAGAGGTCATGGTCATAATGATTATGGAAATAGAGCTTCACAATACAGGGTTCAGGAAAGGAATGGATATGGAAATGATTTCAAGAAAGAATTCAGGATATGGGCACCATCCAAAGGCTACAATATCAAGTGTTTTAATTGCAATAACTTTGGACATATTGCAAGATGGTGTAGGACTCAATTCCAAATAGGTTCAAGGCAAGAAGGTCAAACAGGTTCAAGGCAAGAAGGTCAAACAGGTTCAAGACAAGAAGATCAAGTAACTTATCAAGAAAAGGAGACCAGAAATATGTGGAAGGAAGTTGAAAAAGGAAAGGAACAATGTAATATGGGAGTAAATGTACTCCCACCCCAAAATTAATCACCTCAAGAGAGAAGGTGGTAGGGGGGCTAAGCTTAAGAGTCATATATTTTAGCCCCATAGGTGTCCCTTTTGCCATTGATGTCAAAGGGGGAGAGTTTTGAGTAAGGGGGAGAGCATTGAGTTAGGGGGAGCAGCCTCCAAAGAGAGCATTGAGATAGGGGAGAAGCCTCCAAAGAGAACATTGAGATAGGGGGAGCAGCCTCCATAGAGAGTATTGAGTCAAGGGGAGCAGCTTTGATTTTCAGAAATGGCTTTTGTAGTGATTGTGGTGATTTGCATTAGAGGTGTTGCCATCAATGACAAAGGGGGAGATTGTTGGCAATTTGAGTTATTTTGTGTTGTCATTGATGTCACATGGATCACATTGAGTTTTGGTGGCAAAAGCACTTCATAAATAATCATTTATGATATTTTGGAGAGCAAGGATATATACAGGGTTTTGTGGCACAAGAGGCATATAATATTTAATTTTTTAAATATTATATTAATGGTTTTTATTAAAACCAATGGTAAAGGTTTTTATTAAAACCAACGGCAAGGGTTTTTATTAAAACCGATGAAAAGGTTTTTTATTAAAACCAATGGAAAGGGTTTTCATTAAAACCATTGGAAAGGGTTTTTCATTAAAACCACTATGCTAAGACTTCTCCAAATTATGATGGATGAAAAGGTTTTCCAATAAAACCTAGGTGCAAAAAGTTTCATGGCAAAATTCAAAAGAATGAAGGAGATATCCCAATTCAAAGTTAAGAGGTGAATTATTAAATTTTTATTTAATAATTCTAAGGTCTAAAGTTGAATTACATTATCCGTCGACGTGCAAAGGTTGGGGAGATTAATAAAGATTCACCGATGTCATTCGAAGGCATGGAGGTGCATATAAATAAAAGGTAAAAACCTTTGATTATTGAAGACTTGACATAGCGCATGAGAGAGAGTCATCGAAAGGGGAGCAACGAAGAAAGAAGGATAAATAACTTTTGATTTGAGAGCAAGGTCAAGTAAACAACATGGGAAAGTGACGTCATGGAGGAGCCTATAACGCAGTTGGTAGCGCACGAACTTTGCACAAGGTAGGTTCGTTGTTCGAATCCCGCCAAGGGCAAAGTGTTTTGCTAAGAAAGTAAAATCGAGTTTCAGATTTGAGTGCAGGTTAAAGTTGGGTGTTTGGGATTAAAATCCCAACATGGGCTAGTGCCCACATGGTAAGCGCTTCACAACGCTAAGCGAGAGGAACGGAGTTTGACTCCCGTGAAGGTGTGAAGGCGCATTAATTTTGGCAAGGCATTTTGGCAAAGACGATTTCAAAGGTTACGAAGGCAGCAAATTTCATATAAAGGTATTTATCTCTAGTGCATGGTAATATTTGTTATTACCAAATTTTTGGTGCATTAAAATTATTTATGTGATAACTAGGGAGTCATAAGGAGTTTAGGGAAATAAATGCTTGTTGTATGTGTTAATGTGCTTAGGGAGTTATAAGGTGTAGAATTAAATATTTGTTATTGTTGTGTGTGATTAGGGAGATATAAGGTGTGGAAATAAATATTTGTGATTGTTGTATGTGGAGTTATAAGGTGTGGAATTAAAAATAAAAGCATAGGTGCTTGTTGTATATGTTAATGAAATTAGGGAGTCATAAGGTTGAAAAGTGTTGAACTTGTTATATGTCCTAGTGCATGATTTAATTATGAAATTAAACTAGGAACTTGAGACCTAGTTAATTGCTACCTTGAGTTAGAAGACATGCACATGAGTTAGGGTTTGAAGTTGAAGACAAATTGCTTGATTATGTGCCTTGGCTATTGAGAGGAAGTGGATGGATTAGAAAATCAATTTTATGGATAAAATTGATACTTGAGTTCCATGATTGCTTTAGTGGAGTTCATTGAGAGTATTGCCATTATTGAGGAGGTTTTTGCTATTGCTTTGAGGATATTATTGTTGGTTACTTGTTGAGTACATTGCCACTATTTGAGACCATTGAGGAGATCATTTGCTAGTCACTTGTGGATACATTTGTCTTTCATTTGAGGAGATCATTGTTGGCTATTTGAGAGCTCTTTGCTTGAGGGAGTTGTGCTTGTTTCTTGAGAGCTTATTGACATTGCATGAGGAAGATATTATTGAGAACCTATTGCTATCACTTGTGGAGATTGTCCTTGGTTGGTTGAAGTCCTCATTGTTATTTCTTGGAGAGGTTTCCATTTGAGAGTACATTGTTGAGCATTGTTGTCATCCATTTGAGAGATCATTTGTCATACATTGTTGAGATCATTGTGGATCATTGTTGTCATCCATTGAAGAGTACATTGCCATTCATTGTTGAGCACATTGTTGAGTATTGTCATCATTCATTTGTTATCCATTGTTGAGTTCATCATTGAGCCTTGCCTTCATTGATTTGTGGTTGAGATTTGAGTGCTACTTGAGAGTCATTGGTTGAGCCTTTGGGAAGGCTTTTGGGACAGAATTTATGGACAGATTTGAGATAACTTTTGTGCATGATTGGTTGAGCCTTTGGGAAGGCTTTTGGGATAGAATTTTTGGACAGATTTGAGACAGATTTTGTGCATGATTGGTTGAGCCTTTTGGGAAGGCTTTGGGGACAGAATTTGGGATGGTATTTGAGCAGGATTATTTGATTCTTTTGTGAAGGCTTTGAGGATAGATTTGGGATGGTATTTGAGCAGGATTGTTTGAGCCTTTTGTGAAGGCTTTGAGGATAGATTTGGGATAATATTTGAGCAGGATTGTTTGAGCCTTTTGTGAAGGCTTTGAGGATATATTTGGGATAGTATTTGAGTAGGATTGTTTGAGCCTTGTGAGAAGGCATTGAGGTAGATTTGTGAGCAGTGAAAGAGATAGGATAGAAATAGAAAACACATCAACACTAGTTGCCTAGCTGAGCAGATCAGTGGATAGCCTAGCTGAGTAGATCAATGGATAGCCTAGCTGAGCAGATCAGTGGAGAGCCTAGCTGAGCAGATCAGTGGATAGCCTAGATGAGCATATCAGTGGATAGCCTAGCTAAGAAGATCAGTGGATAGCCTAGTTGAGCAGATCAGTGGAGAGCCTAGTTGAGCAGATCAGTGGATAGCCTAGCTAAGTAGATCAATGGATAGCCTAGCTGAGCAGATCAGTGGATAGCCTAGTTGAGTAGATCAGTGGAGAGCCTAGCTGAGTAGATCAGTGGATAGCCTAGATGAGAAGATCAATGGATAGCCTAGCTGAGCAGATCAGTGGATAGCCTAGATGAGCAGATCAGTGGAGATCCTAGCTAAGCAGATCAGTGGAGCCCACCTGAGCAGATCAGGATAGCCTAGCTTTGAGTAGATCAAAGTAATCATTTGTATTGGGATAAGGATCCCTATTTCTTTATGAAATATTATAAGGATATTATCTTGTGGACTACCCCACATTGGGGGAACCACGTTAAATCTTGTGTCTCAATTGTGTGTGGTGATTTGTGCACTTGCTTACTATTGCTATCTATGTTATTAATGCACACTGCTATATTTGGTTATTGCAATTGAGGACACTAATTGATATTGGTTTGGAAAGAAAGTAAAAAGTGGGTGCTATACTATTCACCCCCCTCTCAGTATAAGCTTGTGTTCTTCATAGGTCTTTAGGAAATATGTCCTTAAATTCTTGTACGATTGTGTGTTTCTCAAACACCTCTTTCTTTTGATTCTTCCCAACTTCATTAAGTTTCAAAACATAAACCATCCCTCCCTTCTTGATGGTTTTATTAAGTTGCATAGCAAATAGTAATTGGGGTTGGAATGATCCTTGCTCACTATTTATCTTTGACCTTTGTTTACCCTTATATAAATACTCTATCCACATATCCTAGAAATTGATTAAGTATTTATGTCTAAATGTAGTGTATGTGAAGTGTCGTTGATCATTGCACAG
Organism: Wollemia nobilis; assembly: GCA_028583015.1. Classification (NCBI taxonomy): domain Eukaryota; kingdom Viridiplantae; phylum Streptophyta; class Pinopsida; order Araucariales; family Araucariaceae; genus Wollemia; species Wollemia nobilis. The sequence goes on from JAQPPZ010000521.1 coordinate 23,896,802, forward strand.
TTATTGTGGTAGTTGAAATTTGAGTTTCTTTTCTTGAAAACTAATTTTTCATTACTTTGGATCATGTAAATATCTTCACATGTTAGTTTATTTTTCTTAGCTATCATAACCTCCAACTAATAATTAAATCACATTGCAAAATTAAATACGGTTAGTGTTAGTCTCAACTAATTGACTTCGTGAATTCAAAATTATTATAGCCTATTTTATTATATCATTTTCTATGTACATATAATACATAGAGTTGATGGTACTTTACTTGTGCTTTAGGTGGTGGTTTTTCCCCAATATCAACAAAAATTGACTGCTTTTATTTGATAGCTCATATGCATTGAACTTCCCTTTAGAAATGATTTGATATGGTCTCGACCAAAACAAATTAAATTTATGATGATTTCTTAGTTTGAATTTGTCTTCCTCCCATTTGAGGATAAGATCATCAATTTTATATTCTCAAGGTATCACCTTTTTGTCAAACCATCACATGGTTATCGCTGAGTGGCTTTGGAAATTTGTAACAACCTCGATCTAACACACATGGTTGCACATTTTGGTTTAGCACACTGGAATCACAAACTAAAAAATTTATATGGATTCAGGTTTAGGCAAGACGTAAGGTAAAATTTTTGTGTAAATAGTTTGATTATTACCCAACATTTTATTAGTACAAGATATAAAAATTTAAATTTTGGGAATATGAACCACTGCAGGCGGTCTCCCAAGTGGACGAGATTGACCAAATCCCATTGAAAAGTACCTTTTTGTAAACCTATATTCCTAAAATTGGAGTGCAAGTTCATGATTGGGGTTATCCTCTAGGTCCCATAACACCTAGAGGGTGGAGGCATAATTCCCCATCCCTTAGCATGAAGGAATTAGATTTATCTTGACCTGATTTCTATCCTATAATTGAATATATTCAAGGGTTTAGCGTATTATACCTTGTGACTAGTTGAGAGTCCTACTTCACTAGAGTTAACTAGGGCCTGCCATTATACTGGATTAGGATGTGGTATCTCTTATCGTGGCATGATAAATAATGAGTCATCCCATGCCAACTCATCATTGAGTATACTAGCACTAATATTTTGATGGCTATCTCCTAGCACCAGTATATTACTAGTTATCTCCTAACCATACAATGAGCAAGGGACCCATAATCGTACTACTCATTCAATGATCTAGAGATAATGTCCCATATCTCCCCTTGTTACCTTCACATATTGACCTTACTCATTAAGAGTACAACTGCTCATGAATCACAGTGATTACCAAACTTGTAATCATTGGTGTTGGGTGGTTGTTCATCCTTCATGATGAAACAACAAAATAGTTTAATACTTCATCCTCCTTGATGAATCCTAAGGTAGTGGTCTTTATAATTCATCCATCTTGATGAATTCAAAATATTTAAATGGATTTTCAAATAACTCATTCAATATACTCATTCCACATATATAAAAAATAAATTATTCAATAAAGTCAAAACATCTCATCTCAGTTTAACTTCAAGGACAATGATATAAGAATTTATATTAAACATCTATTAATAAAGTAATTAAAAAATCAATGTTACCACTTAAAAGAACATTTGAAGACTAATGAAGTGCTAAATAAGAGACTTGATAAAAATATTTAATGAGCATACGGGTGGTAAACTATATTATAAAAGAATTGAAAGTAAACATAATTCATTCTAAGGTATTGAAAAAATTAATAAAAAACCTATACTAATATTCATAAACCCTGCTAGAGAAGGAAAGATAATTTAATTCATAAGTTTGACTTTTAATTTTAAACAATCTATTTCAATATTATCATGCTAATACAATTTGGCTATCAAACACCTCTAATTTTATTTTCAACATGAAACTAAATATTGCCTTATTATAATAATTGAACTATGATTCCATTCTATTATTTGGTAGTCTCTTTCATGTTCGTAAAACATCATTGTTTTCTGGTAATTATTAACATGATTCAAGACTCAATAAACTAGTATTAAACTAAACTCCTAATAAGTTATGGACTATGTTTTATTTAGAGAACACTACATTGCCAATAACTATTCAGTTTGATTATTAACATAACAATAAAAGTTATTTCTTCTAAAAATTTATTATTGTGTTATAATATGCAAGGGTTCTAAATAATAACACCCAAATATGCAACACAAGTTTATTTTTCAAAACCAATGAATTCAATAAATCAAAACAAAGTGCTATAGTTCTCCATAAATGCTTAACACTCAACCGATGACCAACATATCAAGAGTACATAAAGGGTTTAAACTATTCTATGGACATACTTCTTTGATTAACAAAGTACCCAAAGAAGGTTTTTCAATAAACATATGAACCTAAAGTTAATATTTTGGTTATAATTAGTCCAAATACACAGTCTTATTATTTAAAAACACTAAAATAAATACATCAGTGGTTGAGGAGTTGAAAGCAAATGTTTTAATTACTGATTGATGATGAATTCATAGCATATACTTTCATTAACACGATATTTCCTAAAAGGGCATTTTAACATTAGTTATTTGCCTTTAGCTTAAGTCAAATGAAAAACTCTTAAAAGATCAATAAAACCTTCAGTTTCAAATAATCCACACAAAGTATATATGAATTTAAAAGTGCATATTAGAATAGCAAATTTAATGAGAGCATCATACCTATTGCCACTTTTTTATTAAATAATAAGACTTAATAACATATACACACATAGTGAATACTCCATGCATAATAGAGATAATCATCATTTTCACTCCATAGTATCAATGACCAATAAAAGAAAGTTAAATTACATCAATTATATCATTTCCTATTATTAGCACCCACAACCGAAGGATATAATAAGGTATGGGATTTAAAATTTAATAAGCTTTCATATTTCACTCACTCAATAGCATAGTGTAATGCAATAGAGTGGCTACATCTAGGCCTTTTTTTCTACATTATTTTGCACCCTTTCCTCTTAAAGAAAAATAATCATTTATTTCATCATTAAAAAGCAAAATAATTTTAGAATTAAACCTTGATCATTGCATGTGTATGTTGCATTAAGATTCAATTAGGGTTAAATTTAGTCAAAGAAGTATCGTAGGAGAAACATAAGTGTTCTTCAACTAATCCATAAAATACTAAGCTCTAAGCTCACAAATTATCCTTATATTCAAAGTGACATAGAGGAGAGGGAAGCATCACAAAAGGTCCTTTGTGATCCCATTCTTTTTTCCCATGTGAAATTTTGGTCAACCTGACGTGAACACCACCACAAGTCCCAAGATCTTTGTCCAAGCTAAACCTTAATCAAGTTAAAATTTATTAAAATTTAATCAAGACCACTTAATCTTGTTTGTTTAGATTAGATCACATTAAATCTAGATAATAAGAACATAACCAATTGCTAGTCCTACTAAGGGTCTTCACAATCCTTTGAGTAACTATCATATGATCTACTAGGCTATATTGGATATATAGTAAGCCTAGGTAGTTAGCCTCCCACATAGGGTCTCATGCATACTTATGCCTAGTAAAGAGTGTATTATAGTGGGCTAGTGGGGATCATAAAATGGTATACTATTACCCCTCATGTACCATCTCAACCATGTATCCAAGTGATCAATTCCATGTATCATTTGAAACCAATGTATTAGCTTTCTCTTATGTATCAATGGTATATAGAGAGGAGTCAAATATATAAGGACCTTCAATATATAGGGAGACCCTTGAGGTATATAGGTCAAATTCAATATACAAGGGAATGGAAAATAATGTTGATAAAACATATTCTATTTATTATTTAATAAACTCAATAAAATTCTAAAACTTAATTAGTCCCACCTCCTACAAACACATTGCCAAGAGATGCTACCTAACCCATAGTTTTGTTCATTAGTTGGCCATCAACCCTAACACTCCAATGGAAGGTCATGATGATGAACTCACCTTTGAGGAATCAACCTTAGAGTAGAAGGATATTTTTCTACTCCTTCAGGTTTTGTAAGACCTATCCATGGTGAGCAAGGAAGAGTGATTTTACAATTTATAACTCACATGGCTTACTTTTAACAAAAGAATAGGGATATTTTTAGAAATATAGAATATATTTATGAACTAAAACCAATATTTACATTGATGTGATAGGAGTATCTTATGTGTGAAATCAAGAAGGTACAAGATTTGGAGTTTCAAATACTTTCCAACTTTCTATAACCTTTGTACCCACAAGGTGAATACATAATATTCATAACCTTTTCCTCTTATTACATCAATGCTCAATCAAAATACATACAAGAAAATTTCTAAAATTTTAAAACTTTACACATATAAGAGATCGTTAAAATGTCTGCACATTGCTTCTCTATGGGATAAAATTAGAGTTGTATATTGTGTTCTTGAACATGTTTGCATATGAAATGGTACTAAATATCAATTTATTTTATGCACTTATGAAAAATTGGATTACAAACAAGCTTTAGAACTCCTCAATTGTCACAACTCAGGATTATTGGTTATTTTTGTGGGATGCCCCTTCTTGACAAGATGTGACATAACCATGTCATATCATAGATATCTCTTCTTATGGCATGATATTCAGCCTCAATGGAAGAACTGACAACATGTTTTTAATATCCCAAGAATTTAAAATAGATTCTAGAAAGAATACATATCGAGAAGTGGATCTCCTATCATCAATGGATCCTACATAGTCCACATTTATACAATCTATAAAAAAGAATTGATCATTATTATTGTACTCTAGACCATATTCAATCATACCATGGATATATCTAAGTACTCACTTTGCTACTTTCCAATGACACACCTTTGGTTCTTGCATGAACCATGAAAGATAGCTCATAGCATAGTTGATATCAAGTTTGGTGTATGTTAGATAAATGAGACTCCCAATCAACTAGTGATAAATATTTCTAGTTGATGAGCACCAAAAATGTTTATTTTTTGTATACTTTAATAACATAAATGTGTGGTATATTATACTAGAAATGCATCTTTTATGAGATTTTTGTATATATTTAATATAAAATGATGTATTATGCCCAATGTGTGCTTTGAGTGAAAATTGTGTATATATATATATATTTACACCTTTTTAGTCAAGGTCCCATGTGGACCTGGCATTTGATATTTTCATGATACGATTAAGGAAGGATTGGTGAGTGAACGATGATAGTAGCAAAGGAGTAAGACACTCAGAAATATGCTAAGGTATAGTGGCTATCTCTCGATCATAAGCAAGAAGGTGCCTATCTACCAACAAAAAGGAAGCGCCTATCTCCTAGTATACAAGATGACACCTATCTCCTAACAACAGGTTGGAAGGTGCCTATCTCCTAGTACACATGACAACACTTATCTCCCAACTACAAGATGGATGACACCCATCTCACAACGGTAGAATAAAGTGTACACTGTTTGATACCTAAAAACCAGTGATTATCTTTAGTGAATAGAAGCAGGTTAAATACGGTGCTTGTATCCTGATGATAGGTCAAAAAGGTGTTAGTCTTACAGTGGAACTGAGAGGGGGGGGTGAATCAGTGTAGCTATTTAAATTTTAAATCTACAACTCTTAAAGCTGAAGCAAGGAGAACTTAAAACAGATAAAGCAAATATAATAAGAGAGCATTCCACAACACATGATTTAACGAGGTTCACCAGTTTTGGATACTCCTCAAAAATAGACTACTTGGACTTCCATCCAAATCTAGCCTTTGCAAAGCATCAACTTCACAAATAGTTTACCAGCACCCACTGGAAGGAGCACCAACCCCTAATTTATCTGCACCAACAGAAAGGAGCACCAACCCCTGATTCCAAGCACTAACTTGGATTTTTATTTTGATTCTTAGATTGACATAAATATGCCTTCACTTTTACAAGACCCTTACTAGTTTGTAGCTCATCCAACCTCTCTTTCAATTTAGGAAACACATATTCCTACTATGCACTTTCAGCCACACTCTCTCAGTCACACTCTATTAGCTGTGCTCTTTCTCCATCGCTCTTGTCTCAGTAGTGCTCTCTCTTTGCTCAATTTCTCTCTTCATCTTCACTAATCTATCTCTACCCACATAGAGCTCAACCTAACAGATCACTCTTACCACTCTGCTTACTACACTTTGATAGCCTTCTCTATGCTCTGACAGCCTTCTCTACGCTCTGACAGCCTTCTCTACGCTCTGACAGCCTTCTCTACTCGCTTACAGCTCTGACAGCCTTATCTACTCATTTACGGCTCTCTGACAGCCTTCTCTGCTCATTTCGGTGCTCTGACATCCTTGTATGCTCTCTTACATAGTTCAAAGCTCAACCCTAATTCTTAACTTATATGCACATTCTTACAGCTCTCTTCAACAACCTTTTCTCAGCACATATTTTATTTTATCAGCGACACCTTCCCTCTTTATGGCTGCACATTTTTTTTTTCAATTCTGAGCGGCTCTTTTTTCTTCTACACGCAACTACCATTTTAAAACAATATTTTTCATTTTGAAACCCCAAGTCTTCTGTGACTTCCATAATCCCGCATGTAGCCTATTAATAGCCACTCCTGTAAGTAACTCCTTTCTAACACAATATTCTTACATGCAACCTATTAATAGATTTCTCTCTTTAATTGGGATTCTCAGTATGGCCATCGCTCGATGAATTTACTCCGTAATGGACCCTGTAACTGCCACTTTGACTTCACTGCCACTCCTGTAAGTAACTCCTTTCTTACATAATATTCTTACATGCAACCTATTAATAGATTTGTCTCTTTAATTGGGATTCTCAGTATAGCCACCGCTCGACGAATTTACTCTGTAACAGCCCCTATAACTGTAGTAATGACTTTCGTTTACTATCCCTGTAACTGCCCCTGTAACTGCTGTTCTGAATTCAGTTTACTATTCTTATTCTAGCTGCATGATTTTCTTCTGCATCGGCCCCTGTAACTACCGTATGACTTCAGTTAACTCTTCTTATTTTAGCTGCATGTTTTTCCTTTGTAACTGCCTCTGTAACTGTCGTTCTACTTCAGTTAACTCTTCTTATTTTACCTGCCTGATTTTCCTTTGCAACTGCCTCTATAACTATCGTTCTACTTTAGTTAACTTTACTTCGGATTTTGGTCACGAAACAACAACATGTCATGATATAGCGATATTTCTAACCCTTTGAATTTTTATTGGCGTTTGACCGCAAAAACATAACATGTCACGATATCACGACACTTTTCGCCTCCTTGTCCTCTTCTTAGCTTGCACCCACGAAAACACAACATGTCATGATATTGCAACACTTTTTGCTTCCGTACACTCTTCTCGACTTGTACCAGCGAAAACATGACATGTCACAAAATCGTGACACTTTTTGCTTCCTTGCACTCTTCTTGGCTTGTACCAACGAAAACATGACATGTCGTGAAATCATGACACTTTCGCTGCCTTGTGCTCTTCTCTGTCTTTCGCCCATGAAAACACATGTCACGAAATCATGACACTTTCACTTCTATACTCTCCTTATTTCCTTTTGTCGTGATATCACGACACTTTTTCTCCTTGGCGCTTTTCTTCTCATCGGGTCACAAAAACCCGACATGTCACGATATCGCAACACTTTTTCATCCATACACTCGCTCTTGCAAATTGTCGCAAAATCGTGACACTTTTCTTTGCGAGCTCTTTCTTTCAAACCTGTCATGAAATCGTGACACTTTTTATTTCGTACAATCCTTCTTGCAGACTATCGCGAAATCGCGACACTTTTCCTTGCAAGCTCTTTCTCTCGAACCTGTCATGAAATCGTGACACTTTTCCTTGCAAGCTCTTTCTCTCGAACATGTCACGAAATCGTGACAGTTTTCTTTGCACTTTTTCTCTCTTTAAACATGTCATGATATTGTGATAATTTTTCCAGCTTCTCATCATGTCGCGATATCACGATAGTTTTTCTACTTGGCTTCTTTTCCTCCGTTTTGTCGCGATATCGCGACAGTTTTCTTACTTGCCTTTTTCTTTGATATTTTGAAACTAGGCCACTTCTGAATTCTTGGAAATTCACTGTACATGCTCTGACTGACCTCTGAACTCCTATCCATTGCATCATCAATTGATCTATTGTCCACTGCATCAACCGATCTCCCTGACTGTGTTGACAACAATGAAAATACTTTTGCTGCACCTTGCTCATCAATGAACTCCTATCCATTGCATCAACCGATCCTCTGTCTGTGTTGACAACAATGACAATACTTTGGATGCACCTTGCTCATAAAAATACACCTTTTTTCTAGCAACATGTCAAACAACACGTGCATTGGATAAAATAAAAACATGCGCGTTGATCGTGAAGATTGAAGACCATGTATAAAATTAGATGTATTTTGTTAAACATAGGAAACGCTATGATTATTCTATGAGGGTTAATTTTAGCATGATTTCTCTATTTTTAGACGTCTAATAAATTTATGCACGCCCACCATAGCAAATCATGTAGCATCTAAAATTGTAAATAGGGGACGACCGCATTCTGTATAAAAATGCAGGCCACCCCTAAAGAAAGGATCCGAACTTGCTTTGTAAAAATTAGTACTGCATAATAAAAATCTCGAAGTGTTTTGATCAATTTCTTGAGTTCGAAGAGTGATTGCGTAAATTAACTAGGTGGATGTCTACAGGAGCCTGGGCCCACTCCAAGCAGTATTCCTCCCCTATTTCCTTCTACTTTCATTTATTAAATTATGTTATTTTATTTCCTGCAAGTGTGTTTTAATTCTGCATTTTCCCTACTTTATTTAAATTTTGCAAGTGTGTTTTGCTTTCCTGCACTTTATTTTCTGCACATTTCCTTTCAGTCATGTGTTTGACAGTTTAATTTAGTTTTCCTGCAATTTCTATAGAATTTACTTTCCTACAATTTAATTCTACCGGTTTGGCTGAACTCCAACTACACCAACAACCACCCCCAAACCAAAGTGACACATAGGACTCATCTCTAGTTTACTGTAGGCATATACTTTGCACTGGTACTCACAAGTCTACGAACTACCGGATTGATAATTAATGGATAGGAAATGACTATTTTCAGAACATAATTTCTGCTCACCATTTTGGCGTCATTGTTGGGGAGTGCCAACTATAGTATTCAAATCTATAGGACAACCAACCCTGAACTTACAGTTCAGATTAGTTTACCCATAGATTTTCTACCTGATATTGTATGAGTCCACCAAGATTAAGAGGATCGGATGGCCATTTTTTGAAAAGCAAAGATTTTACTTCACAAGTACCTAAAAAACCTTCTAAAATTCCTTTTGAAACATCTAAAACAAATCCTAAAACTGAACTACCATCTCCTCCAGTAGTACATTGGCGTAGTCATCCAATATTTGAACAAAGCTCTTCTCAATAATTAAGGCAAACATATTTTGATGAAGGACTAGTTTCAAACTTTGGTTTAGGACATCTATTTGAGAGAACCCAATCTGAGGAAGATTTATTGAATATTCAATGGTGGAAAGCAGTTGAAGAAGGAACCATTTCAAACGTTGACTTAGGAATACTTTTAGAAGATAAACAAAATGAGTGTGAAGCCTTGAAAGTTGCCCTAGAAGTAGCAGGTGTAGAACCTACATTACCTAAAAATATGGCTGAAATTGAAGAAGCTTCAACCAACTTTGACTTCCCAATTGAGGAAGCAAGGGGAGAAACAAAGATGAAACACATATCTCCCGCTCATATTCCTATCTTTAGGGGACTTCCAACTGAAGACCCTAACCTATTCCTTTTTAAATTCGATGTATTATGCAGGTCAGTGGATTACAAATCAGATGCCCAAAAGCTAAAATTATTTCCCTCCACTTTAGATGATTCAACGCTACGTTGGTTCATCAGTCTGGGAAATAAACACATTGCAACCTAGGAAGATATGAAAAGGATCTTCCTAGACCAATACCAAAACTTTGGGAGGGCACGAGATGTCAGGGAAGAAGTCTTGGATATGACTCAAAAAGAGGAAGAATCATTGGAAGACTATTGGGACAGATTTAGCTTTAATTTGCAAAGATCACCCCATGCAAGGTTGGGTGAGAAGTCCTTAAGAAGTATTTTCTTGAGGGGTCTCACAAACGAGTCTCTAGAAGCTTTGAATTTGATATCGAGAGGGGATGTTTACCAACATCATATGATAGACATCCGATAATTATGTCAGAATTATTCTCATAGAAAAGGTAAACCAACCACCCGAGTCACAAAAACTATAGCCTCAATAACTAAGGCTAAAATAGGCAACATGCTGGATGATATGAAGAGTGAGATGCTCTCATCTCTTGCACTTCAACTGGATACACTCTTGCTTCAGAAAAAGAAGCAAGAAACTAAAGCAGCATTAGCCTACTTTTACCCAAAATGTAGGAGAAAACATCCTAAAAATGAGTGTTCGGAGAACAAAGTTAGAGTGTGTACGATCTATCAAAGGGATCATAAAACTAGGTTGTGTCCACGAATAGAGAATGTCAAAGAGGAACCTGAAGTAGCAAAAACCTATTTCATGGGTAATAGGAGAAACTGGCAATAGTTTCCTATAGGAAATAGTATGCCAGGAGGAGTGCCACCTTATGGGGGAAACAACTATATGAACCAAGGTTAGACTCAACCACCCAACATGGGATGGTGGGGTCAACCTCCTTGGATGAATGCCACCCAAGGGTCTACTCCTTACAACCCGTATCCATGGATGCCTTATCAACAAACTAGACCATAGTGGAGGAACCACAATGTGTGGACTTCACCTCCACAAAATACAACTCAAACTCCACCGTAGACCAACTTGCTTGCACCTCCTACTTCAAGACCAATTCAACTACCTACACAACCAACTCCAAATCTGAATAATAGGTCAAATCAGCCCACCTATTAGGTAGACACAAAGATGTTTCTAATGTATCATATTAGAGTAGATTGTAGCCCTGTACAACTTAGGTTAGGAAGACAATTAGGAGTAGAACCAACTCCTCCTGTAGTGGAGGAAGAGGATGTAGAGTTAGAAGTAGAAGAGCCACCTTTGGTAGAAGAGGTGGTAGAAAAATAAACTGCTAAGAAAAATAGAAATGAAGGGGTTCCACCTTTTTCGAAAATATTACAAGAACCCAAGAAGCCAACACAACTAGAATTTGACATTATGGAAGGCTTAAAAAACTTGACAGTCACAATTCCCCTCTTTCAGGCCATTAGAGATGTTCCCATTTATACGAAGGCCATAAGAGAATTATGTTTGAAAAAATTAGGAAGAAAACCATCAAAAGTAGTAAGTGTGGTAGGACAATTGGTTGATCTCATGTTAGGCAATACCTACCATCCTAAATACTCTGATCCAGGAAGCCCAGTGCTAACTGTTAAAATTGTAGGCTTCCCATTACCCAACACATTAGTAGATCTAGGGGCTACCATAAACGTCATGCCCCAAGAAACCATGCAGAAACTACAACTCACGAAGATGAGGCCAACTAAAATTATCCTTCAATTAGCTGATCGATCCATAGTTCTCCCAGAAGGAATACTGGAAGATGTTGTTGTCACAGTAGATGCATGGGAGTATCCGATATATTTTCTAGTGTTGCAATCTAGATCTGGATTGGGTGGCTATCCACTTATATTAGGTAGACCTTGGCTGGCCACAACTGATGCTTATATAAGTTGTAGGATAGGATAGATGATGATCTTAGATGGATAAAATACCAAAAACTTGATCATTTATCCACCTGCACATACCACTGATTTGTTGGGAGAACCAAACTATGAAGCCTTAAATGATGATGCCTTGTCAATGCTTCAACCTATAATGGCTCTAGATGAGATTGAGGATGACACTGATGAAGAACAGGTCATAACACACTTTTTCCAAGGGGAATCTTCTCATCCTCCTCTAGAATCCTCACTTGTAGGTAGCAAAGATAACCATGTCAAACAAATAGAGGTAGCACCTGATAGAGTATTGAATATTGATAATGAGTTGTCAATTATTCAAGAGGATAAATTAAAGGAAATACTTGTCAAACACCAAACTACTTTTGCATGGGATTACATAGACATGAGGGGGATTGCACCCAAAGTCTACACTCATAGGATATATTTGGAAGACGATGTGAGATCGGTAAGATAGCCCTAGAGGAGAATGAATCCAGCCATGAAAGAAATTGTCAAAGCTGAACTACAAAAACTCTTGTCAGCTAGGTTTATTTATCCAATATCGGACAGTCAATGGGTATCACCTTTAGTGGTGGTGCCTAAGAAAAATGGCAAGTGGTGCATTTGTGTTGATTACAGGATGCTCAATAAAGCCACTAGGAAAGACCATTTTCCCTTACCCTTTATTGACCAAGTCCTCGACACCTTGGCAAGAAGAAAATATTTTTCATTCCTAGATGGGTTTAGTGGATACAATCAAATTCAAATAGGGGAAGAAGACCAGGATAAAACCATGTTTACTTGTCCATGGGGGACTTTTGCTTATCGAGTCTTACCATTTGGGTTGTGTAATGCACCTACCACATTTCAAAGGGTGGTGCTTAGTATCTTTTCAAACATGGTTGGAGAAACTGTAGAAGTATACATGGATGATTTCATCATTTATGATGAAACTTTTGAGGAAGCTACAACCAATCTAGAGAAAGTACTCCAATGGTGTCAAGAGACAAACCTATCCCTTAGTAACGAAAAGTGTTTTATGCTAATGCAAGAAGGGATAGTGTTAGGACATCATATATCTGTGGAGGGGATTAAAGTAGATAAATGGAAAATTGAAGTAATTAAAAATCTACCTACTCCCCAAACATAGAGAGATATCCGTAGTTTTCTAGGTTCTACTGGATACTATAGGTGGTTTATCCAAGACTTTAGTAAAACTACCAAACCTCTGCATACATTATTGTCTAAAAATGTTGAGTTTATCTAGACCAGTGAGTGTGAACAAGCATTTCAGATTTTAAAAGAAAAACTGACCACAACTCCTATGTTGAGAGGTCCAAATTGGACCCTCCCCTTTCACATTTACACTGATGCATCTAACAATGTGATAGGGGCTACATTAGGACAAAAATATGGAGATGAGTTTTACACCATCTACTATGTCAGTAAACATCTTACAGGTGTTGAGTTCAACTATACTATCACGGAGAAATAATTCCTTGTAGTAGTGCATACTATTAATAAATTCTACCATTACATTACAAGTTATAAGATTTTTGTGCATACAGATCATGCAGCCATCAGGTACCTAATGAATAAACCTGTAGTGAGTGGTAGAATTATTAGGTGGCTTTTACTATTGTAAGAATTTGATGTAACCATTGTTGACAAACCCGATAGGGATAATGTTGTTGCAGATTTTCTCTCCAGGTTGATATCTCAAGACCATACAACCACTGAGGATCAATTTCCAGATGAGCATATTTTTTCTCTAGATGAACAGATTCCATGGTATGTGGATATGGCTAATTACTTAGCCACCGATAAAGTATCTCCTACACTCTCACCTCGAGAAGCTCAAACATTAATAGAAAAGAGTGCAACCTTCTCATGGATTGATGGATGCTTGTTTAAAAATGGGCTTGATCAAATCATGAGAAGGTGTGTTGCAAAAAATGAAACCACAAAAATCCTCAAGGCTTGCCATGATGAACCATGTGGTGGTCATTTTGCAGGAAAAATGACTGCATTTAAAGTTTTGTAGGCTGGATATTTTTGGCCTTCTTTATTTAAAGATGCAGTCAAACATGTTAACCAATGTGATCAATGCCAAAGAATGGGTAGACCAACTCTCCGAGATGAGATGCCACTTTAGCCCCATGTGCACATTGAACCTTTCGATAAATGGGGGATGGACTTTGTGGGTCCCATCAATCCACAATCAAGCAGAAAAAGGTATATTCTTGTTTGTACTGACTATGTGATGAAATGGGTTGAAGTGCAGGCACTATGAGATTCAAAGGAAAATACTATAGCCAATTTCCTGTATGAATCCATTTTCACCAGATTTGGGGTTCCCAGAGAAATTACCACTAATCAGGGACCTCAATTCACCTCGAAAGTGATTCAGGAGTTGATGCAATAGTATCAAATCCAGCACAACAAAACTACCCCCTATCATCCACAAGCAAATGGGCAAGTGGAAGTCACAAATCAAGGAGTTGGAAAACATTCTTACTAAGATGGTACAACAACATCAAAAATATTGGGTAATTCATTTACTGGAGGTAGTGTGGGCATATCGCACTACCTGGAAGACTACCATTGGATTTACACCATTCCAATTGGTGTACGAGAAAAATGCCATGATGCCCATTGAATTTGAAATCAAAACCCTACAGACTACTGTAGCATTAAATTTAAATTTGGATGCTGCATAAAAATACCAAATTCAATAGCTCAACCAGCTGGATGAATACCGATAGGATGCTTTGCAATGAACAAAAATCATGCAGAAGTAGAGGGCCCAGTGGCATGACCACCACATACGACCAAAATAGTTCAAAGTGGGAGAATGGGCATTATTGTACAACTCTCAGTTCTAGGAGCGAAAGGGAAAGCTTATGCAATGTTGGATGGGACCATACGAAGTGGTTGAGATTATCAAAAATGATGTTGTGCATATTCAAACCATAGATGAAAGTGACATTGTGTTGACAATCAACGACCACCAATTGTGGTCGTATCATACACCACCAATCCATGTGGTTGAGTCCAAAGTAGGCATGGGGGAGATCCCATCATAATGAAAAACTCTCTCTAGTAGTTGATGGATGCGTGTGCATCCGTAAAAAAAAACATTTTAAATTTTAGAATTTTCTAGTTTTATTTTATTTACTACTTTGCAGGAAATCGTGCCCTGAATGCAATCTGTAGGCATCCTGGGAAACCTAGGCCTATCAAGCACAGGATCCATGATTCTTATTTTATGTTTTACATGTGCATTTATTTTGTAGGAAACCATACCTTGAATGCAATCTGTAGGTATCCTGGGAAACCTAGGCCTATCAGGCACAAGATCCATGATGCCCTACATATTTTTAGCTTTCTAGGAGGATAAATGAATGAATGAAGCACCAATACCCACCAAGAAGGGGGTACTTACAGCTGGACATATATATAGAAAAAAAAAAAAAAAAAAAAAAAAAAAAAAAAAAAGGGGGGGGGGGGGGGGGGGGGGGGGGTGTCTACTTCTCTCTAAAAGAAAATACCTGTATATGGGTCAAGGCGATGGATGCTGACTTTATCACCAAGGAAAAGCACTTGTATTCGGATCGATGAAAGGCACCTGACTACGGGTCAACTCAGTGGATGTTGACTATCCAACCAAGAGAAGGTACCTATCTCCCATGTATAGAAAAATGTGCCTATATCTATAACATTTTGAAGGTTCCTGTATTCACAAAGGTGCCTATCTCCCATATATAAATTTTAAAAATATTTTTATATATATATATAAATATATGTAAAAAAAAAAAAAAAAAAAAAAAAAGTTTTGTGAGGTACCAGTATGATAAATAAGGTGCCTATATTCATAGCAACAAATGGGCACCTATATCCCAATAAATGGGCATTTGTCTTCACACTTCAACGAAAACAATCTGTCTCCCAGCAAATGAGTGCCTATCTCCGCACTTCAGTGGAAGGTGCCTGTCTCCCAAAAAATGGGTGCCTATCTTTGCACTTCAGTGGAAGGTGTTTGTCTCCCAATAAAATGGGTGCCTATCTTCGCACTTCAATGAAGGGTGCCTATCTCCCATACAAATAAAGTGCATGTATTCCAACACAATGATGACTTCTATATTTGGCATCGAAGAAAGTGGCCGGTGCCATGTTGGCACCGAAATCCATGCACAATCAAAGTCAAACTTTTCATGGATAAAAGTATGTTTTTTTGTCTTTTTATCAATGGAATCCATTTACTTCTCGATTTTTAACCAAAAAAGTTCACAATTTTTCATCGGTGACTCAATGCATGCTCCCAAGGCAAAACAAACAACTTCCAAGGAGGGGACGTGTGTCATCCCACGATAGAATAAAAATTCCATGTTTTCTTCAGTTTTTTGCACAAAACCTCAAGATTAATAAAATTGTAGTACCCAATGAAGATGCAAGTTGACGCGATTTTTGCATGGAAGAAAAACCACACTGATCATTTGTCCCAAAGACATTATTGTCACGCATCGACCAATCACATTGCATCATCAACATTTGCATATGATAAATCATGAAACACCATTCAGGTATGTACCAAAATTTCTATTATGTGTATGCATGATTTTCATAAAGAAATATTTTTGTATAATGTGTCGGCACATGTCCCATGTAACTCGTATCCAATCATACGAGCCCCAAACCTATACTACATGTGGTGCCAATAATATGGAAGGAAGTGATTGTATCGGTACCCATCTACAATCTGGCACATGATTTTAAATTTAATTATGTATATTACCCATAATTATTGTTGATTATGGGAGATAGGTGCCATGTATGCACGGATACAATCGCATGCTTTGACATGTTATAAACCATAAATAATGCCTATTTTGCAAACATAATAAAATCTAAAGAATAGAGTCGAGACCACCATGGGAAAACCTACTAACCATGCATTGAAGAAAAATGAGCCCCAGGATCTTTTAGGCATAACTGGTGATGTCAAAAACCAATTCAAGGTTGTGGGATGGATGCAATATTACCATCTGGTTAGCTAGGATCAAGACCCTATGGAAGCATGCAAATTTATAGCTTCAATGGATGATGACATCGTACAAATGTGTGGACTGGTCATACCTATCACATAAGTTTATATTGCAAAGGTGACTGGTCTTCCATGCATAGGGAACCAAACATATAAAGACGATAGTATAGCATGATGTGCACAACAATTTTTTGGAAACCATCAATGCAGACAACACACCAAGGATTGTTAAAATAGTATATGCTAGACCTTTGGAGGGAGGTGTTTGAGCAAGTAGCTCAATTTTTCACCTGCACTGGTAAGTATTCTTGGTTGAACGCCAACCATTTTAGATTTCTTAATCATCTACTGCATGGGGATAAAATAAATATTCCCTACTACCTAATGTGTGCCCTAAAGGATGAATCTAGCTAGTATAAGGCAAGAAAAGTAATGGCTTAGTACATCACGGGATGATATTAGCCCTAGTTTGACATACCAAGACACATAGAGAATGAAAGAGAAGTTGTATATGTAGCCAAGGAGCAGCAGGGAGAAGAGGAGGTGCTTGACTCCCAAAACCACCAAGCTATAGAAACAATGGGGTAGGTAGAAGCATCTCCTTCTTCCCTAATACCATCACCTACCTCCCAGCATAGCCATTCTATAGGGGATTTAATACAAGTATAATAGAGCCTATCACATGAAATATCATTGTCTGTGTCCCAAAATTCAAATTGGGAGGTAGAACAAACTATTCTAAGCCCATTTCAAGCTTCATTACCATCGACAAATAAAAGGTAAACATAGATAGAGTGTTTGGTCGATTATAGTTCATTTGAAGAGGAAAATATAGAAGATGAACTAGCTACTCAAGTTTTGCATGACATGGTCAGTGGTGTGACATTCTGCCAAAATTATCAGGAAGAAGACTTGCAGATCTAGCTACAGAACATGAAATAACAAGCCTTCAATTGGGAGAAAAAATTTAAAAAAGAGTATGCTAAATTTCATGAGTCTCGATGGGATGTTGCAGTAAGACAAAAAGAAGTGAATGATGCTCTATAGTGGTTACAAGAAAAGGTGCTATAATTACAAAACAATAGGTCATACTGACAGAATAGGCCATGGAAGTAGCATTTTTTTCCATGAACTCAGAGGAGAAAATTATTTCCACAGGGGTATTTTACTCCAATGCCAAGAGGGCATCAGACATCCAAAAGGCCAAAATAGAGGACCAATCAGAGGCCCTTGTAAAAAATACTTCCTAGGAATAGGGGATCTTTGTTGTGCAATAGCAACTCCTTGTAATAGAAATTAATGATAGTGAGGCTGAGGAGTCAACCAGAATACCTGATGGTGCTTAGTCGGATGGTCAACCATCAAATGACCAAGTAGGAATGACCAAGTTAGCTAGGGAATCTGAAGCACAACTGGGTACCACTCAAATGGCTAATGATATACAGGTTTCTAACCCTATTGTTTAGTCAGATGTCTAAGGTGGACTATACACAAGAGTCAATCGATCCCATGAAGGCTATATAGTTAGTTGGTTAGCCATTGGTTGACCAAACCATGGCTGATTAGTTTGATGGGTAGACCATGGTTAAACCAACTAGGGACACACCAGGGGACCAAGATATGCAAGACACTGAGTCCTTTGAGGTCCATGAAATACCACCCCCATAGAATGAAGAGGAGGTTGGTCCTTTAGCATCCATAGTTGAGGTAGCAGCACCTGGATCATCCAAGAAATTATGGCCCAAATGAAAATTAAAGAGAGAACCATAGAAGAAGCAACAGATAAGGGCTAGAACAACAAAAAAATGAAAGTAGAAAGCACTCCAACAAGCGTTGAATGTGTAGCCAGACCCAAATTTAGATGAGTGGGCTACGTCTATGAAAGCCTTCACTAGCTAGAAAGATCAGTTCCAAGAGCTCAAGAAGAATCTGAAGGAGGCCAAGAAAGAGTGCAAAACTCACAAATGGATGGCTAGAGAGCTAGGTATTTCTATGAAACTTGCATAGCCAAAATAATTTTGGAACCGATATGGTTCAAATGATGGCAATCCTTCAAGGATGCAAGAATATCTGGATAAAATGGGTATATTCAACAAAAAACCAATGATGTCATCATCGGTTTGAGCATTTGAGTATCTGTAACCTGAATATGTAGAGGAAAATGATACAGAGGAAACAAAACTCAATTTGAAGGTGAAAATTTTACCAAATACCCAGGTACATGATACATCCCATTATCCACCATGGGATAAGCCTAACTTTCTAGTGGATGCTCAGCTTCCCCCAAACCATCAATACTGGAAGCAAGTTGAGCCTACATTCCAAAAGGATGCCACTAAATTTACAAGATTCTACATGGAGGAAGTAGCAGGATAGAAGGGATGGAGCAGAACAAAGAAAAAAATAGGGACAGGGCCTAGTCAGCCCTTACAAGTCCCAATCAGCCAAAACAAGATGGCAAATAGAAATGCAATAAGGAAAGAGATAGAGCCTTAACCACAGAAAGAAAGCTTTGGAACAAGAAATACTGGTAGGATATTGATAAAACAAGGAACTATTAGCAACAAGTGCCATGAGGATGTAGCAACAATTAGGCATGGGGGGATGATGGGAACCAAAAATGCTCATTTTTTGTATACTTTAATTACATAAATGTGTGGCATATTATATATATATATTTTTTTTTTGAAAAAAATGAAAAACTTGTATTAATACAAAGAACAATTACAAGCGGGAGAGAACACATCCCAACCAAGAACAGCAAGCAACCCAACAAGAGAAGAGCACAAAGGCAACCCAAAGACAACACAGAGCAAAGAAATCAACTGGGCGCGAAAAACGACATGTCGCGAAATCGCGACATGTCGCGAGATCGCGACAGTCAACCCCGTCTCCCCCACTGCGGTGCCAACAGGCGCGAAAACGCAACATGTTGCGAAATCGCGACATGTCGCGATATCGCGACATGTCGCGAAATCGCGACATGTCGCAAAGTCGCGACGACAGCACCCACCTGCAACCCTTCGACAAAAATGTCGCGAAATCGCGACGAATTCACCATGTAGCAACCAGATCGCAAAAGCGTCGCGATATCGCGACGTTTTCGCCAACCCGCTGGAAAGCCAAAATTGTCGCGATTTCGCGACGGGTTTTCCTTATGACACCATACCGCCAAAAGTGTCGCGATATCGCGACGGTTTTTCCTTTCGGCTCCCAGTTCTCAAAACTGTCACGAAATCGCGACGAAATATCCTCACGGCACTCAGTTCTCAAAACTGTCGCGATATCGCGACGGATTTTCCACTTAGCACTCCATCTGCGAAAGTGTCGCGATATCGCGACAATTTTACCAGTTAGCACCAAATTGCCAAAACTGTCGCGAAATCGCGACCACTTAACCAAGCGCCTTCCCCAAGGGCCCCGATGGCGCGACATGTCGCGATGGCGCGACATGTCGCGAAATCGCGACAAAAACCCGTCCAAGGCCGAGAAGGCGCAACCTGTCGCGATATCGCGACAAAAACCCGGAAGAGGCCGAAAGGGCGCAACCTGTCGCGATATCGCGACATGTCGCGATATCGCGACAGAAACCATCCTTAGCAAAAAAACACTGCCCATCATTTCAGAAAACGTTCAAGGCCTTGTCGAATCTCTCGCATCCTCCACAGTGCATGTCACCGTGCAACCGCATCCCAACCTCCCTTTCAACACCCATCTTAGCAAGGAAATCGGCCGCCTTATTGAGATCCCGATTCACATAGACATGTATCACATCATCTAATTCCCTCCAAAGCTCTTTGATTTGGGAAACTAAGATCCGCAACCTCCAAGATTTCGAGACAAAGTTTCTCATACAATCAAGAGCACCCACCAAAATTTGGGAGTCAGACTCAATAATAATCTTCCTGTGTCCTTTTTTGGCAGCCCATAAGGAGGCAGATTTAATGGCAAAGGCCTCGGCTTCATTGTTTGTGGCACATCCTGCACTCCGTAGCCTCCCAATAGAGCAAAGACCCAGCATGATCGCGGCACACAACTCCAATTCCAACACTTCCCGGATTGCCTTTAGCCGCTCCATCAGTATTGATTTTGATCCATCCTTCAGGAGGAGGTTTCCAACTACCACTCACCTGCCTTTGTTGAAAAACAACTCCCTCGTCCAAAGGCTCGTAGCGCATCGAATTTCCCCTCGGTATGAATGGCAACCGTTTCCGCCACTTTGCTCCAAATGACTTGCCATATTCCTTCTAGAGAGGAGAAGGTTTCACGAAAAATACGGGCATTTCTCTCCAACCAAACCTGCCACCAGATAAAAAATAAACCAAGCTCCCAGCCAATTCGAAGAGCATTGGATTTAAATCTACCTTTCTTCCAGCTTTCCCAAATGTTGTTTCGGGACAAGACCCCAATAGCCTGAAGTTTAAAGTGGGAGAACCAGCGCTTCCAGATCTGTCGTGTGAAAGAACATTCAAACATTAGATGATCCGTCGTTTCCTCCTGCTTATGGCATAACACACATTGGGAGGGGCCAATGATGCCTCTGAGTCTGAGATTGTCATAGGTGAGAATTCCATTATGCAAAAACCGCCAGGCGAAGAAGTTCACTTTCGGCCACCCCGGGGATGCCATATCTTTCTCCAATCAAGAACCAAAAAAGAGGGTGGAGGGGGCTCTGGGAGGATCTCACCATATCCTTCTTTCACAGTATAAACCCCAAGGCTTCCATAGCCCCAGGCCAGTTCATCCGCCTCATCTCTCCCAGTAAGAAACCGTTCTGCCAAGATTTTTCCCAAAGTAGGTACCAACTCCTGAGGGATTGGTATTGGCCACTCATCCAACCGCTTAAACTTTATGAACTTGTAGTCCCCCAAATGACTAGTGTTAAAGTAGCTCTCAATTTGAATCCATCCCTTATCTTCTAAAGCAGATTTTATCGGTTGCAATTCAGAAAAACAACAATAATGGGAGGATTCTCGGTCCCGTGAATCACCCGTAACCGAGCCTTATCCCCTCGCCCCACTTTCCAAAAAAAAGTTGATCTTTGATGAGTTGAGCTCCAAGCTTGAGCGCCCGCCACACCGGTGATCCAAAACCTTCCAAAGGGAAAGCGGCCCACATCATTAGGATGGACAGAACCCTGTATTTGCTAGAGAGAATTCTCGTTGAAGAGGGATGTTGGCTGAGAAATCCACCTCCAGTACAGTTTGCCAGCCAAAGCCTTGTTGTTAAACTTGGAGCTTCTTAGTCCCAAACCCCCTTTTTCCTTGGGTTGGGTAACCTTGTCCCACCCAACCAAGGCCCATTTCCTCTCTCCCTTGGCACCTTCCCATAGAAATCTTCTAGCCATTTTATCCAGCCTCTTTCCAAATAGACTCGGGAGCAACCAGACGGAGAATTTATAAATTGGCATGGCCTCGAATAATTGACTCGCAAAAAGTTAGACGACCCCCATAACTTAACCATCTATTAGACCAATGGTTCATTCTATCGTTGATGCCATCCAAAAGGTCCTTCCAAACATCAATTTTCAGTTTTTTGAAATGGAGAGGGACCCCCGTATAGACTACCGGGAGAGAGGTCCGAGTGAAACCTAAAATCTCAATAACTCGGTCCTGTAACCGTTGATCAATATTGAAGAAGATCACTTTGGATTTATTGTCATTGATGACTTGATTAGAGGCCCGGAGGTAGACATTTAGAGTATCTCTCGATTCTTCTTGCTTCCCTAAGGCTGGCCACTCCCACCAATCCAAAGATCATCTACAAACCGTAAATGTGTCAAAACTTCAGCCCCGACCTTAAAACCTCGTTATCCGACCTTGAAGTCTTCTTTTCAGAAAGAGTCTGCCCAATCCTTCAGCCAAGATGAGGAAGAGATAAGGAGAGCAAGGGTCTCCTTGCCGCAATCCTCGAGAGGCACCAAAAGGAGGCGAGGGAAGTCCCTTGATAAGAACAGAGTAAGAAGGCGAAGAAATACAGCTCATGACCCAGTCTGTCCAGTCCTGAGAGAAACCAAAGGCAGCCAACATCTTTGCCAGGAAACCCCACTCCACCCCCGTCATAAGCCTTGGACATATCCAGCTTTAATGAACATTCCTTTGTTCCCTCGTTTGGTGCATTGAATGGATAGCCTCCTGAGCAAGAATCACTCCATCCAAAATTTGCCTCCCTTCAACAAAACCCCCTTGCTCCGGGGAAATTATATTATGCATAATAGGTTTTAACCTTTCAGCCATAATCTTTGTAATTATTTTATAGATCACATTGCATAAGGCAATAGGTCTAAAATGCGATAAATGAAGCCCCCTGCTCCTTTTGGAATTAAAGTAATGAATGTATGATTTAGAGCCTTGAGCATTCTTTTATTGGTTCTGGATTCCTCAAAGGATGCACTGTAACATCTTCCTCCAGGGAATCCCAAAAGGCCCGAAAGAACTCAATAGGGAAGCCATCAGACCAGAGCGATTTACCAAGCACTCATCCCAAAGACCACCTTCTTAAGTTCATCTTTATCTATAGGTTTAAGTAGAGCCTGGTTTTCTTTAGGAGAGATTAAAGAAGGAATGACAACAATAACTTCATCTTGGGCTGCCCCATCTTGCTCCATACTTTCCTTAAAGAGTTTTGAGAAATACTCCATTGAGTGGAAGTGCATACCAGGAAGAGTGTCAAAAGAGTATCCATTCTCATCTTGAAGGGAATCCATAGTATTCATTTGTCTCCTAGCACAGGCAGAGCGCTGAAAAAATTTTGTATTTCTGTCTCCTTCTAATAACCAAGTATTTCTTGCTCTCTGGTTTCCAATAAATCTCTTCTTGGTTATCAATATCCTCAACCGCTTTGCGCAAAGCATCATCCTCGGATTTAAGGTGCTCGGAAATGTTTCCTTCCCCGTAATGTTTTTGCACCTCATCCCATCTAGCCAACAAGGGGGCCCGTTGAAGCTGGAAGTCCGATTTGTTAGTTTGCCTCCACCGCTTCAATTTACACTTGACAAATTGAAGTCGTTTGTGAAATTTGAACATTGCAGTCCCAAAAGGTGGGCGGCCATCTTCCCACCACTGAGGAATTTTTCTTCGGAGATCTTCTTTTTGCAACCAAAAATTTTCAAATTTAAAAGGTTTATGGTACTGGCCCGTCCTAGCCCCCTCCCTCCGAGACAATGGGAAAGTGGTCCCGAAACCGGGCCTTCCAAAATCTGAAATTTAATATTCCATTTCACAAATGCTTCCTCCGAGACCGTAAACCGGTCTAGTTTTACCTTCCTACCGTGTGGCTCTCTTCTCTTATTAGTCCACGTAAAATAAGTACCAGGACCTTTGATATCAACAAGGTGAAAGGCCCGGACTTGAGCAATCGTAAGCTTATCCCCCGGATCCAAAACTGGGAAACCACCTTCCCCGATCACCGGCAGATAATTTGGCATTAAAATCCCCAAGGAACAATCCAATCGCAATCTTCCCGGGAGGATCTCATTGAATGAACAACATTCCATTGAAGCCGCCGGCCATCAATGCATTGAGCCCCATAGAAGTTTGTAATTAAAACCTGCTCAACCAGTAACAATATTCTTAAAGAGAGATGTGAGAACCCCCTCCAAGTCGTATGTTCTATTGCTATCCACACCAGAGGATTCCAAAAAGTAACAATTCCCCCGAAGCTCCTTGGGCCGCCACATCCATATATCCAGCGCCCTCCATATTCTACTAGCAATTTTACACATAAGATCTCGAAGACATTTTTGTTTCCCGAAGGAGCAAAAAGTCTCGTTTTGTGTTTTCCTAAAAGTCTTTGAACAACAGATTGATGGGTTCTACCGTTTAAACCCCTTACATTCCAGGATTGTATAATCATTGGAAACCTTGGGAGCAATACGAGTCAATTGTTCTCACCGATCCTCCATTGATCAGCCTTGTCCCCTTGCGCTACTATTAGATCCTTATTGGATTTTCTACCACCTCCTTGGGAATTACTATTCTTAGACCTCTTTTCCACCCGGGTGATCCCCAACGCCGGTCTTTCTCTCGTTCTTTTCTCGCACTTCCCATGTGGACATCCTTAATAACTGGTTGTGCAGGGGAATGAATTACCATAGCCCCTAGGTTCTCTGGCTGCAGAGTCTCAGGGGTTTCAATCACCTGTTCTAAGACAGGAGTAGATGATAGAGGATCATGAGAGTGGGTGTTAGTATCCCCATCATTCCCAACCACTCCTTCCATGACTTGGTCTTCTTGGTCTACAAGGGATTTGAAGATTTCATATCGATTGGTTGGCTTGGATTGGGTCTGCTCTTTGCCATTTCTCTTTTTGTTTTTCCTCCGCTTCGCTGTTCAAAGCCATCTTTCTCGGGGCATCAGAACCCTGGGGGATATTGAGGGGATCTTTGACCGAAGTGAACTTACCCTCTCTGGGGCGATTTGACGCTCCCGACGGAGCTTCCGATTTTGTGGTCAAGCTATTTGGGCAGAACCTAGCCAAATGGCCATGCTTATGGCAGACTCTGCATCTGAAAGGTAAGGCTTCATAGTCTAGCTGTTGTATCCAGGTTAGTCCTGCCAACTCCAATTCCACCTCGGCAGAAGTGGTCGAGCTAATGTCCATTTCTACACATATTCTAGCAAAGACAACAGTATTTCCTTCCATGGTATCTCTTGAAACTCCCAAAAATCTACCTAGAGAATTACCAATCAACTCAAGGATTTGCTCACCCCAAAACTCCATTGGGAGAGCATACAGCCGTATCCAGCACCGGGACAGCCGTGGGCTCAATGCGAGGGTCAAAACCCACTCTCCACGGTTGGACAAATAATCCTCGCCGGCCGTGGCTCCTCTTCTCTCGATTCAAATGCTCTGCTTCTATCTCGCTAGAGAAGAGAAACTAATAATAAAATACCCATTGCTTATAGGCCATAGAGAGTACTCACCAATGGGCTCCCGGTTCTGTCTCACCCAGGTGTGAAGGAAGTTCAGAGTGGGCCGAATACCCATAAATTTGCAGATCAGATCATGGGTAGCACGGTATATAATCGTATCCTCAACCAGTTTTTGGCTCTATGACAATCTTTGGCCTGGACGCAGATTGTGGAAGGCAGCCGTTAACTCGTTTGCGTGTAAACCCTTTCCAAAGATTCTTAAATAGCATTTGATAAGCACCGCGTTGAGCTTCATCGAAGAAGATGCAGTGGTTTTCTTTTAATTTATCTTGCATATGAGCTTTTCTGCCCATCGGAAGCTCCTGGAGGAGACCCCATTGGGCCCTCCCAAGGCAACGAGCAATCCTTCAAAGAGGTGAAGAATCAATCCTCAGAAGGATCTGGAGGAGACTTCCAACCAGAGACCCTGGAGTTTCGCCTGGTGCTTGCACAAAATGTTTCCCGCCAAAACGCCAGAGCTCTGCCCGTCGTCAAGCCTAGTCGATTTGTCTTTGTGTGGCATATTATATTAGAAATGCTTTTTTTATGATATTTTTGAATATATTTAATAGAAAATAACGTATTATGCCTAATGTGTGCTTTGAGTGAACATTGTGTGGTGCATTATGTATTTTTCACACCTTTTTAGTCAAGATCCCATGCAAACCTGGCATTTGATATTTTTATGATGCGATTAACGAAGGATTGGTGAGCGAACGTAAATAGTAGAAAAAGAGTAAGGCACTCTAAAATACGCTAAGGTATGGCACCTGTATCCCATCCATAAGCCAAAAGGTGTCTATATCCCAACAAAAAGGAAGTTCCTATCTCCTAGTACATAGGATGACACCTATATCTCGATAATAGGTTGGAAGGTACCTATCTTCCAGTACACAGGATGGTGCCTAGCTCCCGACTACATGCTAGAAAAAACCTGTCTCTCGATGACAGAATAAAAGTATGTATTTTTTTATGCCTAAAAACTAGTGATGATCTTCAACTAATAGAAGCAGGTTAAATATGGTGCTTGTATCCTGATGACAGTCTAGAAAGGCACCTATTTTCCAACAATGGGACGAATAGTGTGTGCACTGGACAGAATAAAAATATGCACATTGACCGTGAAGATTGAAGACCATGTATAAAATTAGATGTATTTTGTTAAACATAGGAAACACTATGATTAATACATAAGGGTTAATTTTAGTGTGATTTCTATATTTTTAGATATCTAATAAATTTATGCATGCCCATCGTAACAAATCATGCAACATCTAAAATTGTAAACAAGGGATGACCGCATTCTATATAAAAATATAGGTTGCCCTTGAAGAAAGGATCCAAACTTGCTCTGTAAAAATTAGTACTACATAAAAAAATCTCAAAGTGTTTTGATCAATTTCTTGAGTTCGAAGAGTGATTGCGTAATTGAACTGGACGGATGTCTGCAAGAGCCTGGGCCCACTCCAGGAAGTATTCCTCCTCTATTTCCTTTTGCTTTCATTTATTAAATTATGTTATTTTATTACCTGTAAGTATGTTTTAATTCTATATTTTCCTTGCTTTAATGAAATTCGGCAAGTGTGTTTTTATTTCCTGTGCTTTGCTTTTATGCACATTTTATTCCAATCATGTGTTTGACAGTTTAATTCAGTTTTCCTGCAATTTCTTGTAGAATTTTTTTTATTGCAATTTAATTTTATCGGTTTGGCTGAACTCCAATTACACCAAAAACCACCCCCCAAACCAAAGTGACATAGAGGACTCATCTTTAGTTTACTGCAGGTATATACTTTGCACTGGTACTCACAAGTATACAAACTAACAGATTGATAATTAATGGATAAGAAATGACTATTTTCAAAACATAATTTTTTCTCACCACCATTCACCTATGGACATGGATCATAATGTTATAATTACAACCTTGCTTCCATTGGAGTGTCTATGGGCTTACAATATATCATCCATAATTTCTCAAGCAATGTCCTAGCATACTTCATTTATGATATGAACACATGGTTCTCAATTTGCCACACCTCCAAACCCAATTCAATAGTGCATTAGCATAAGATTAGTCATGTCAAATAAATACTTTAGTTATTTCTTGGTCTCTTTAATTAGCTTCACCAAACTTCAAATGATAACCAATCCATAGACATACAACTAGGCTCAAATCATATAAACTATGATGAAATTCATGTCATAGAAGATGCTCATCGATCTTCATGTACTAGGCTCTAGGTGCCTACTTCAACCTATAAAGATATTTTATGAGGATATATACCTTGTTATCTTAACCAAGTATGATATATCCCTCTATCTATGGTATATAGACTTCATTGAGATCACCATTGAGAAATGCACTCTTTATTTCCATTTGATGCAACTTCTATCCAAATTGTGTAGCCATTGTGGAAACCATCTAAATTTTCTTGATATTTTATATTGTTGCAAAAGTTTCATCATAGTCATTTTTTTCCTTTTTTTTGCATAGCCCTGTATAATTATTTTTGCTTTGTGTTTATCTATACTCCCAATAGCTTTGTATTTGGACTTGAGTACCCACTTGCTACTAATGGTTTTTTTTCTAGGTGGAAGAAAAATAATTGATATATCTTATTCTTCATCAATGCTTGATATTCAATGTTCATGGCATCCTTACACTCCTTTTATGCAAGAGTTCATATATTGCTAAAGGTTCTTATGTCTACATAATTCTCATCAAATCTAGGTTAACCTTATTTTGAACTCTATTCTAAGTTCTTTGTCCAAAACTAGATGGAACATGATCTAAGTTTACAACATGAACTATATTGAGATACCACTTTGGTCTATGAATGGTATTCAAAGTGGATGATATATATCATTAGATACATTTGGAACATCTCCTTTAAGTTCATCAAAATCTACTCTTTCTTATAGGATTCATCATCATCATTAGACAAGAAAAAAATAGGTGCTTTGTCAACCACACATGCCTTAGAAGAATAGATACACTCATTTTTATCGTCAAATATTAAATATATATTGATATACAACTTCTTGGTGTTAGAATCCATGATATGATATCTCTTTGACATATTGCTATATCCAATAAATATACATCACTTAGATTTATCCTCCATATTCATTTGCTTTTGCTTTAGAATGTGCATGAATGTAGTGCATATTGATGAGCCTAAAAAATGCTCATATTTTGTATGGGTTTCATCGATTATTATGCGGCAATATATTAGGAACTGTGTACTTTTATGAATGATTATGTAATTATTTAATAGAATTGTGTGTGTTATCTAATTTGTGTGTTTTAGTGTGTTTTTGTGGAAATGTAGTTGGTTTTGATAGATTTGGATCAGTCGAGGTCTTTCATGGACCTGGCACTCTATTTCTTTTGGGATCAAGGCATGATAAGTAGGTGCTTCCTCTTCAAGGAAGGGAAGATAGCACCTTCCTCTTCAAGGAAGGCACCAATAGAAGGTAGGCACCTTCCTCTTCAAGGAAGGCACCAACAGAAGGTAGGCGCCTTCCGTATAAAGAAGGCACCCGACATACTTAGGCACCTTCCACATAAGGAAGGCACCCCATACAAGGCAAAGTGCCTTTCGTATAGAGAAGGCACCCACATCAGTAGGTGCCTTCCATAGGAAGAAGGTGCTCAACATCAGTATGCGCCTTTCGCATACGGAAGGTGCCTATCAAAAGCACATGAGGAAGGCACCTTCCTCATAGAGAAGGCGCCTCCATTCTTCGCTAGTTGACCAAGTAAAGTGACATGGGCAGAGTTGACCGGTGTCGTTCCAGTTCCACATCATGCAAGATAATTTTGGGAGTTGCACCAATGGACGAGAATGTCTTACCTACGCCAGGTGAAGCATGCACCAATCAACAAACGTGCAACCATTAGGAACAAAGCCTATTTTTAGCAGATGTCAATTACGTTTACCAGACTATCCCAGTTTAGTCTAGACTAAACTACTATTGTAACTTCTTTGTAATAGAAGATCTATGTGTGTGCTATATAAACACACATAGACCTCTCTGATAGATCATCCAGAATCCATATTGAGAATACATTTATCATTCTGAGGAGATAGAAGCATTGTAATAATTCTTTTGCAAATACAATAAAGTTTGAGAGTTCCTAACTACGTGTTCAACTAGAAGGGAGCTACTAGAGCCTAGGCCCACTCCAAGCCAGTATTCCTTCCCTTTTATTTATGCTTTCCTAGATTAGTTTCCTGCTTTCATAGGTTTATTTTTTGCACTATTATTTTCATTTCTGTAGTAGGTTTACTTTTATTATGCACGTATGAATATTTACATTCTCAAGATTTAATTATTCATACGTAAATTATTATGGTGTGGATGAATGATTGACAATATTTTAAACCCCCCAATAGTAGAATTAGACGGACTCATCTCAAAGTGGGTATTGTAAGTGATCTTGTATGAGACACTTCTAAAGTTTACGAAGCTCCCTAGGTTGACAATTTAAATGATCGAGCAGTGAAAAAATAGGAGCAAAATTCACCTATGTTTGGCCCACAACATTTTGGCATCATTTTCGAGGAAGTGCCTCTATTAGATTAATTGCAATACCTAAAAACCTTCTATCTGAATTTGTATGAGTTCTTCGAGAAGAAGAGGACCTGACGATCGGTTCATAAAACAAAGTCCACCAAAATCTGAGTCAACCGAACATTCTGAGTTTGAACTAGATTCACCCGACTCACCACCAGCAGTCCACTAGAGTGAGGATCCTCACTTTGTGCAAAGTGCTTCCTCATCCCATCAACTCGGGGAAGAACGAACCATTGTAAACCCATTGTTTAAGAGGACACCCTCAGAGGAAGCACTATTGTGGAAAGTTGTAGAAGATCAGATGATAACACCAACCGATTTCAGAGCCTTGACTCAGAAAGTTTTGAATGATCGTGAGGCCATAAGAACTGCATTAGAGACCACATTTCCTAAAAAAATGGCCGATGAAGAGGCTTCATATAGCTTTAGTTTCCCGATTGAGGAAGGAGTAGGAGAAACCAAAATGAAAAACATATCCCCTGCTCACCTTCCTACCTTCAGAGGATACCCGACCGAGGACCCTGACCTATTTTTATTTAAGTTTGATGTTCTATGCAGGTCTGTGGACTACAAATCTGATACGCAGAAGTTGAAGCTCTTTCCTTCCACATTAGATGATGCAGCTCTATGATGGTTCATTGGTCTAGGAGACAAACACATTGCCACATGGGATCAAATGAAGAGGCTCTTTTTAGAGCAATATCAAGACTTTGGGAGAGCAAGAGACTCCAGAGAGGAGGTCTTGAGCATGATGCAGAAAGAAGATGAGTCTCTTGAGGAGTACTGGGAGAGATTCAACTTCAATCTTCAATGATCTCCTCATGCGAAGCTAGCTGATAAGTCTCTTAAAAGCATATTTTTGAGAGGACTTAACAATGAATCATTAGAAGCTCTCAACATGATTTTTGGAGGTGATGTCTACCAGCATGCTATGGAAGATATCCGACAATTATGTCGAAACTACTCAAGAAGGAGAGGCAAGACCACTCCTAGAACCATGAAAGCGACTGCTTCGATCACAAAAATAGAAATAGGCAATATGCTAGAAGATTTGAAAAGTGAGATGCTTTCATCTCTAGCATTACAGATGGATACGCTACTATTAGAGAAAAAGAAGTAAGAAAATGAGGCAGCATTGGCTTATTTCTGCCCAAAATGTAGAGGAAAGCATGCAAAGAATGCATGCCCAAAAAACAAAGTCAGAGTATGCATGGTATGTAAGCTAAATCATAAGACCCGATTGTGCCCGCAATTGCCCAGTATCAAGGAGGATGCTGATGTTACGGAAGCCTATTTTATAGGCAATCGGAGGAGTTGGCCACAACCCCCTATGGGAAATACACCACCAATGCCATCATATGGGGGAGGACCATACATGCCACAAGGCCAGCCTCAACCACCTAACATGGGGTGGTGGGGGCCATCTCCTTGGTCCAATGCACCCCTAGGAGCAACATTTCCAAACCAGCAGCCCTGGATGCAATATCAATACCCTGGGCAATAGTGGAGAGGCCATGCTCCATGGAATCTGGCTCCATAGAATGTAGCGCCAGCTCACCCCCATCAAAACCTACCAGCCTTGCCTATAGTGAGACCTACGTAGCTACCCGCACAACCGATGGCAAATCCAAATAACAGAGTAAATCAATCGACATACAATGTAGAAGGTGAGATGTACCCGATGTATCATATTAGTTGTAATCCTATTCAGCTTAGATCAGGTAGACAACTAGGAGTAGAGACACCTCCACTGATAGAAGAGGAGGAAGATTTAGAAGAAACACCTCTTATAGAAGAGGTGGAAGAAGAAGTGGCTGAGAGAACAAAGGCTCCATTTCCTAACTGATTGCAAGAATAGAGGAAATTAATGCAGCCAGAGTTTGATATTCTTTCTAGCTTGAAAAATCTCATAGTGACAATTCCACTTTTTCAAGCTATCCGAGACATCTTGATATATTCTAAAGCGATAAAGGAGATGTGCCTAAGAAATTCAAGATGAAGAGTGACCCAGACTATCAATGTCATGGGTAAGTTGGTAGATTTAATGATGGGCAAGATGTGTCATCCTAAGTACGTAGACCCAGGTAGTCCAGTGTTGACTATAAAAATCGGGGGATATTCCTTGACCAATACGTTGGTCGATCTCGGGGCAACCATCAATGTAATGCCTTAGGAGACCATGCAGAGGCTACAACTCATAGACCTGAGACCTACCTCAATAGTTCTATAGCTGGCTGATCGATCAACCGTAGCACCGAAAGGAATGCTTGAGAGGAAGAATATGAGGATGGTGCTATCATAGAATTCCTCCAAGGAGAATCCTATAGCACCATGCCTGAGTCACCATTAGATGGCACCCAAGACCACCA
Source organism: Wollemia nobilis (assembly GCA_028583015.1). Classification (NCBI taxonomy): domain Eukaryota; kingdom Viridiplantae; phylum Streptophyta; class Pinopsida; order Araucariales; family Araucariaceae; genus Wollemia; species Wollemia nobilis. The sequence goes on from JAQPPZ010000521.1 coordinate 23,929,412, forward strand.
CATTCAGTAGATAAATGTTGGGTCGGGAAAGACGTTGAATATCAATAGTGGGTTAACCCCCACATAGCTAATGGAAGTAGAAGAACTCCTAGTTAGGCACCAATGGGAATTTGCATGGGATTACTCGGATATGAAAGGTATCAGCCCAAAAATCTGTACCCATCGAATATACCTTGAAGAGCAGGTGACTCCAAGCAGGCAGTCACAAAGAAGAATGAATCCGATAATGAAAGACATTGTCAAGGTAGAATTGCAAAAACTCTTGTCTATCGGATTCATCTATCTAATTTTTGATAGTGAGTGGGTGTCACCACTTGTGGTGGTCCCCAAGAAGAATGGGAAGTGGTAGATTTGTGTGGACTATAGGGCGTTGAACAAAGTGACCAAAAAGGATCACTTCCCACTCCCATTCATTGATCAGGTCTTGGATACACTTTCGGGGTGGAAGTACTTCTCCTTCCTAGATGGATTCAGTGGATACAACTAGATCCAGATAGGAGAAGAAGATCAAGATAAAATGATGTTCACCTACCCTTGGGGAACATTTGCTTATCGGGTATTGCCTTTCGGGTTATGCAATGCACCTGCCACCTTCCAAAGGGTGGTGCTGAGCATATTCTCAGACATGATAGGAGATGTGGTTGAAGTGTACATGGATGACTTCACCATTTATGGAGAAACCTTTGATGAAGCAATGAAGAACTTGGAAAGAGTGCTCGAAAGAAGTGAGGAAAATAATTTATCCCTTAGTAATGAAAAATGCTTTATGATGATGCAAGAGGGCATCGTATTGGGACACCATCTCTCCATGGAAGGAATAAAGGTTGACAAAAGGAAGATAGAGGTCATCAAGGACCTACCTAGCCCTAGAACCCTATGAGAGGTGAGAAGTTTCCTTGGATCTACTAGGTACTACCGATGATTTATCATCGACTTTAGTAAAATTGCGAGACCACTGCACACTTTATTGTCTAAAGATGTGGAATTCAACTGGATGGAAGACTGTGAAAGAGCATTTCAGTCACTCAAGGAAAAGCTAATATCTACACCTATTCTAAGGGGACCAAATTGGGCCATACCCTTCCATATCTATTGTGATGCATCCAACAATGCGATTGGAGCAGTCCTCGGGTAGAAGGATGGCAAGGAATTTTATGCCATCTACTACATCAGCAAAAACTTGGTAGGGGCTGAGCTCAACTATACAGTGATGGAGAAGGAGTTCCTTGCAGTTGTGCATGCCATAAATAAATTTTACCATTATATCACCGGATATCAGGTGTTTGTCCATACGGACCATGTGGCTATCAGGTATTTAATGAGCAAACCGGCTATTGGTGGAAGAGTTATAAGATGGCTTCTACTATTGTAGGAGTTTGACATAACAATAGTTGACAAACCTAGCAAAGACAATGTTGTAGCAGATTTTCTATCCAGATTGACACCAGCAGACCATGCGACAGTGGAAGACCAGTTTTTGGATGAACATTTGTTCACCATCAATGAGCAAACATCATGGTATGCAGACATAGCCAATTACTTGGCCATCGAAAGAACCTCACCTGCTCTCTCCTCATGAGAAAAGTAGGCGGTAGTAGAGAAGAGTGCCTCCTTTCTATGGGTTGATGACCTCCTATTTAAAATAGGACATGATCAGATTATAAGGAGGTGCGTAGCAGAGCAGGAGTTCTCAGAAATACTCAAAGCTTGCCATGATGAACCATGCGGAGGACACTTTATGGGGAAGTGGACTGCCTATAAAATCCTACAGGATGGGTATTTTTGGCCCACTCTATTCAAATATGTGGCCGCCTATGCCAGCAAGTGTGATGAGTGCCAAAGAATGGGTAGACCAACCCATCGGGACGAGATGCCCCTTCAACCGCAAGTGCATCTAGAGCCCTTCGATAAGTGGGGCATGGATTTTGTGGGGCCAATTAATCCACCTTCGATAGGTAGGAGATTTATTTTAGTCTGCACAGACTACATCACCAAGTGGGTGGAAGTTCAAGCATTGAGGGATTCAAAGGAAATAACAGTAGCCGATTTCTTATTTGCTCATATTTTTACATGATTTGGGGTCCCCAGAGAGATAACAATGGACCAGGGGCCTCAATTTACCTCCAAGTTGATCGAGGAGTTGATGGAACAATATAGAATTTGGCACAACAAGACTACACCCTACCACCCGTAGGAAAATGGGCAAGTGGAGGTTACAAACAGGGAGATTGAGAACATCCTAACAAAAACCATGCAGCAACATAGGAAATATTGGGCTACATGGCTTCCGAAGGTAGTATGGGCGTACAACACCACGTGGAAATCGACCATCGGCTTCACACCCTTCCATATGGTCTATGGGAAGAGTGCAATGATGCCCATCGAGTTTGAAATTAAGACATTGAGAACTACTTTAGAATTAAATTTGAGCTTAGAAGAAGCTCAAAAAGAGAGGGTTCGATAGCTGAACTAGTTGGATGAATTTTGAATGGATGCTTTACAAAGAATGGAGATCATACAAAAGCAAAGAAAAAAATGGCATGATCGACACATCAAGCTGAAGCAGTTCCAGGAGGGAGAATGGGTGTTGTTGTATGATTCCAGGTTCCAAGAATGGAAGGGAAAATTAATGCAGAGATGGATGGGACCGTATGAGGTGGTAGAGCTCATCAAGAATGGTGTTGTGCATGTCAAGACCATTGATGGCAGCAACGTTGTATTGATAGTGAATGGCCACCGACTGCGGCCCTACAACACATCCAAAAATTTATTGGTGGAGTCCAGAATAGGCATGGGGGAGACCCCATCCTTGTAAATCTGGACCAAACTCTTAGCAAGTAAAATGGTGGACATGGAGGTGTCCACCAAAATTAGTTAGTGTAGGTTTGTTTTATTTCTTACGATGTGTTTTGCAGGGATGACACCCGCATGCAAGCTACAGGCATCCTAGTAGAGGGCCTACCAGGCACGAAATGCATCTAACTACCTATAGTTTTCTTTTCTTTTTGTTTGCTTTTGTAGGTGAAGGACCTGATAGCTCAAAAAATAGGTATCTAGGAAACCAGGCCTGAACCGGCTCAACATCCCGACACCTGTGCACATAGTTTAGAAGCAACACCTATCCAAGCTCGGGCGAAGGCAACAAACTCTCCTCCGAGGGAAAATCACATGCCAGGCCTAGCAGGAGGATGCTACGATAGCATGAAGAAAGTCTGAGGAGGCTTGATCACCCTTGCCCAGATGATCACGACGTGTTGCTAAGAAAAATGCCTTGCAGAAAGCCTTCATCTTCAAAGCAGACTCTCCACAGGAGGAACGATGCCTTCCTCTTCGAAGAAGGTACCTAACGAGGGTGGACGTTCCCACCATGAAGAAGGTATCAAGTTGGAGGTAAGGCGCCTTCCTTATAAAGAAGGCACCCCATAAAAATAAGGTGCCTTCCTTATAAAGAAGGTACCCCAGAGAAAATAAGGTGCCTTCCTTATAAAGAAGCCAAACCTTCCTTATAGAGAAGCCCCAACAAAATAAGGCACCTTCCTTATAAAGAAGGCCCCAACAAATAAGGTGCCTTCCTTATAAATGAGGTGCCCGTAGAGAATTAAAAAAATTTGAGAAGGCACCTTCCGCATCATGAAGGTGCCATGAAAAAAAAAAAAAAATGAAGACGCATTAGGAAGGCACATCCATTCAAAGTGCCTTCCACAGTGGGAAGGCACCATTCTTCAAAAGTGCCTTCCATAGTGGGAAGGTGCCACTTTTCAAAAGTGCCTTCCACAGAAGGAAGGCACCATTCTTCAAAAGTGCCTTCCATAGTGGGAAGGCACCATTCTTCAAAAGCACCTTCCATAGTGGGAAGGTGCCATTCTTCAAAAGTGCCTTCCATAGTAGGAAGGCACCATTCTTCAAAAGCACCTTCCATAGGAAGGCACCATTCTTCAAAGCCTTCCATAGTAGGAAGGCACCGACATGCAGAAGCACCTTCCACCTAGGGAAGGCACCATTCATTTAAAGCACCTTCCACATCGGGAAGGCACCAAAAGTGCCTTCCACGTACAATCGATGCTTTGGTTTCACGTGCACCTCGATTCGAATGAGATCAACACACGATTGGGTAGCACCTGATTACCACTAGACCCACGTGATGAAAAATCTACCCCAATAAAAAATTATGTAGAGTTACGGGGTGAGATCCTCGCACACACCTCAAAAATGATGGACAGACGGTTTTTCAAAGACCAATCAGGAGCCTATCTTCGGCATCGAACCTCGAACAACGCAGCAATGAAGTCCAGCATAATCCGCACATGTGAAATACCCATCCTCCATGTCATAGACCGATGAATCACTACTCTCCATGATGCATGGAACATCCAATCAGGTACGCACATAATTTTAATTAAATTTTTATATAATATTTCATGAATTATGCAGTACCAAAAAATAGTGCCGCCATAAAAATCATGCACCCCCCATGACCGAAACATCATGCCAATGATATGGCTCGAGAGGCGTACCGTGCCAACCCCAAAATTGAATGCTAGGGTTAGGCGCCTTCCTTATAAGAAGGTGCCTTCCTGAGAGAGTAAGGCAGGAATAGAAGAGCGGTTAGGGAAGGCGCCATGGGAGGGTGATCAAAGAATCATGTCATCAAGAAGAATGAGCCGAGTGACACAGAGGGGATCAGGGGGCGGTGAGGACTCAGTTCGAAGCCGAGGGATGGCTCGATTACTATACCCTGGTCTATCAGAACCAGGATATGGAGGCAGCCAAAGAATTCATTACCTCCTTGAGAGGTGACGCAGCTCAAGTGCATGGAAGGGAGATCCCGGTCACCCCGAAATACATCTCCTAGGTGACCGGCTTGCCTCTCACAGGTGAGTGCACATACAAAGGTGGCATGTTGAAATAATGCATCGAATTACTACTGCCAGGAGAGAATGTGCAGGTAGAGAAGGAGGGGCTACCAAAAATCTGACTTCCCATGAACCTACGGAAGTTGTTCGAGAAAATTGCTCACTTTTTCACATGCACAGGGAAATATTCCCACCTACACGTTAATCATGTGCAGTTCTTAAATCACCTGGTGCATGGGAGGAAGATGAACATGCCCTTCTACCTAGAAAATGCCCTAAAGGAGGAAGCGACTCGATACCATAGGGGTGCACCTTCCACCTTGGCCCACCATGGGCTGATATCAATATTGGTTCGCCATGCAAAAGCACAAAGGGAAGACTCCCATGCAGAGGGAGATGGTAGCCAAGAAGGGTAGGAAGATTCTACCACCAGGGTAGAGGAAGATGAAGAAAGCCCCATAGAAGAGGTAGAAGAAATAGGGCAATTATCATTACCTAATTTTGTAGAAGGAGGGCACTCACCCCTACCCAAATTCATAGAGGAAGGGGTATGACTTGCCAGTAGTAGAGCCAAATTATGACAACTAGAGCCAGTTCCTAGGAGGAAACGCCTATGATATCTACTCCTATCATCAGAGGAAGAAGAGGATGACTTGGAGGCTAGTCTCATAGCCTAGACCCTCCAAGAATTAACAAGCCAGAGTCCACAGGATGTCGGGACTTCTACAAGCATTAATCAAGAGGTTGACACAGCCCTAGAAGAGGCCCTAGAATGGCAGACCGATTGTTGGATGGCCCAAAAAATGTTGGAGGATTTCCAGATGATGCACAAGGAAGAATTGGAGGAGCAAGCATGAAGAATAGCTCAGCTCGAGCAGCTAGTCCAGTAGCTATAGGAGGAGAATCAACAATTTTAGGCCAAGGAGACGGAGAAAAGGGATGCATCAACTCAGACCGATTGGGTGATTGAAGTCTCGATGAATTCCCCTACTTCATTAGAAAGAGTATCCTATTTGGGGGAATTTTGCTCGGATGCCTAGTAAAGCAACCCAAAAGTAGGGGAGAATTCCTCTATTTTTAAGGTTAATTGGGGAAACAATCCAAAGGAGCACCTTATTGTGGACCTGAGTGACATAGAGCCTGGTGTGGACCAACAACCACAGATAGAACTAGGGGTGAAGGAAGAATTCCCTAAACCTGAAGAAGGAAGGACCGAAGGACCTACGGGGTCAACACCAGAACAACCGAAGAAAGGAGGGACAACTCTAGGGACATCAGAGCAAGTCCCTCACAATGAAGAGACACTCATCGAGAAGGAGGAGAAACCCCCTATTCGAGCCACCACACTTTCTACCAGGGCCAAAGGAAAAGGGCCCATGATGGCTCGAAAGAAGGTGAAGGTGACCTTCACCAAATCGATCGAGGATGAATGGGACATGCAACCATTCATAGAAAGGTAGAAGTGGTTCGAACAACTACATGAAGAGATGGCAGTAGCAAAGGAGGCCAGGAAGTCAGCCTCCAAGGTCTAGGGAGACCCAGGTATTTGTGTTAACCCGATGAATGATGATCAATTCTAGGAGATTTATGGGTCATCCCATGGATGCCCCTCAAAAATACGAAGATATTTTGAGAGATGGGGGTATATGGGCCTAAATTAGAAGTCACTACCATTGCAAGAGAGAATGTAGGGCTTACCCCTGAGGTAGCCCAATTACACAAGGCCTAGGTAGTTCGACTCAGGAGGGATAATTCTGACATCCCTCTTGCAGTGGTCAGACCTCCAGATGCTGACCTATGGCAAGCTATAGAAGCTGCATTCTAGGAAGCAGGGACTACACTAGCTATACCACCTCCAGGAGCAGCCGAGGTGGGAACCTCGAATAGACAGAGCCAACGGATTGAGAAGAAGTAGATAATAGTAGTTGGCTACCCCAACACCATAGCTCCACGTAGAAAAAGAAAGACCACACCTCCTGATGTCGGTCCATAGAAGAAATAGTCATAGGTCGTAGGTACAACCAGATCCACTAGAAAATGATGATGATGAAGAAATATGAAGAGCTACCTATAATTTTGATGCCATGAGGGCATGGCATATGTTAGGCATGGGGGGATGATGAGCCTAAAAAATGCTCATATTTTGTATGGGTTTCATCGATTATTATGCGACAATATATTAGGAACTATGTACTTTTATGAATGATTATGTAATTATTTAATAGAATTATGTGTGTTATCTAATTTGTGTGTTTTAGTGTGTTTTTATGGAAATGTAGTTGGTTTTGATAGATTTGGATCAGTCGAGGTCTTTCATGGACCTAGCACTCTATTTCTTTTGGGATCTAAGGCATGATAGGTAGGTGCCTTCCTCTTCAAGGAAGGTGCCAATAGAAGGTAGGTGCCTTCCTCTTCAAGGAAGGGTAGGCACCTTTCTTAGGAAGGCACCAAAAGGTAGGCACCTTTCATATAAAGAAGGTGCCCGACATACTTAGGCGCCTTCCGCATAGGGAAGGCGCCCCATACAAGGCAAAGCGCCTTCCGTATAGAGAAGGCGCCCACATCAGTAGGCACCTTCCATAGGAAGAAGGCGCTCAACATCAGTATGCGCCTTCCGCATACGGAAGGCGCCTATCAAAAGCACATGAGGAAGGCACCTTCCTCATAGAGAAGGCGCCTCCATTCTTCGCCAGTTGACCAAGTAAAGCGACGTGGGCAGAGTTGACCGGTGTCATTCCAGTTCCACATCACGCAAGATAATTCTGGGAGTTGCACCAATGGACGAGAACGTCTTACCTACGCCAGGTGAAGCATGCACCAATCAGCAAACGTGCAACCGTTAGGAACAAAGCCTATTTTTAGCAGATGTCGATTACGTTTACCAGACTGTCCCAGTTTAGTCTGGACTAAACTACTATTGTAACTTCTTTGTAATAGAATATCTGTGTGTGTGCTATATAAACACACATAGACCTCTCTGATAGATCATCCAGAATCCATATTGAGAATACATTTGTCATTCTGAGGAGGTAGAAGCATTGTAATAATTCTTTTGCAAATACAATAAAGTTCGAGAGTTCCTAACTACGTGTTCAGCTGGAAGGGAGCTGCTGGAGCCTGGGCCCACTCCAAGCCAGTATTCCTTCCCTTTTATTTATGCTTTCCTAGATTAGTTTCCTGCTTTCATAGGTTTATTTTTTGCACTGTTATTTTCATTTCCGTAGTAGGTTTACTTTTATTATGCACGTATGAATATTTACATTCTCAGGATTTAATTATTCATACGTAAATTATTGTGGTGTGGATGAATGATTGACAATATTTTAAACCCCCCAATAGTAGAATTAGATGGACTCATCTCAAAGTGGGTATTGTAAGTGATCTTGTATGAGACACTTCTAAAGTTTATGAAGCTCCCTGGGTTGACAATTTAAATGATCGGGCAATGACAAAATAGGAGCAAAATTCACCTGTGTTTGGCCCGCAACACATATAAACACATGGATACATGTTAGAATCCATTCATTTGAAGTATGGGTGTGTAATTCAACAAGTATGTTATAGTACAAATAAACTACCCAAAATACTAGCTCCAAATTCGTATTACTCAATATACATGACACCATCTCCTAAATAGTATGATTTTACCTCTCTACAACTCTATTTTGTTAGGTGTGTAGGAATTTATCAGTTGTTATTTCATGCCATGGTGCTTCAAGAAAGCAAATATTTAATTATTGGTATACTCCCACTTAACTTGAGTAGAGTGTATGAATAGGATGACCAACAAGCTTCTCCACATGAGATTTTCACTCTTGGAAATAGTGGAAAGCTTCATTTTTTGTATTTAGATATTACACCTACATCCATAATGTATAATCAACAACAAACAATCAAAAATTATAGCCACTAAAAATAGTATCCATGGGTCTGCACAAATTAGTTTGCACTAGGTTGAATGGACTAGTCACTTTGCAATTGCTTGATACAAATGGATATTAATGTTATTTTTTGGCAAGTCTAGGAGAAATTTTTTGGCATTCTTCCCATAGGCCTAGATAGCAAAGACTACTTTATTTAGGGTAAAATTAATTGTTCAGGAAACTATTCAATCAAATTTGATGCATATATCTAGATAAGTGAGCCTCTAGATAGAAATTTGAATCACATTTGGGGTCAAAATATCACCCCAAAAAGAAAATATTTTCAATGGCTAGTTTAGCTAAACAAAATACTAATTGGATAAAACCTCTCTAAAAGGAGTATTTTGGGGCCCCACTTTTCTAGGTGCTTTAAAGACTATGAAACTCAAGCCTTTATATTTTTTAAATATGAGGAAGTTGCTATGATATGGATCTTGCTTGCTCCTATATTTGAAGTCTACATTAGAAAAAGACTAAATCTTAAGTCTTGTACTAAATGCTGGAACAAAAATTACCTCAGCTCCTTTCATGGTAAGCCTCTCATAAAAATTTCATGGTCTTCAATTCCTTATTATTGCATGTGGTATATATGTATGGAAAGGAACTATCAAATATTTGAAGGAAAATGGGTAGTTTTAATACACAAGATAAATTATGCTATCATGGAAAATATCAGAGCCTATTTTAAAGCTAAGCAATATCAAAGTGCTCTTTCTAGAGTTGAGTTACATACTAAAAAATTATATCTATTGCCAATAGTATAACTTCTCAACCGTGTTTTATTTTTCCAACTCTATTCTTTTTTTGGGCTTTGAAGTCTAACCCTAGAATAACTATTACTAGAGGAGTTTTATGGTTAGGTTCACACTTCAATATTCTTGATTTTTGCTTTAATTTAGAACGAACCACAAATAATGTAGTTGAGTTTATGGGTTGTAAATTTGATCTCACTCTAGCGATAAGAGAAAATGTCAAATCCCTTTTAGTTTATGGGGACTCTAAGTTGATCATACAGATTCTTTCTAGAAAATAAGAATTCAAGTCTATTTTGCTTTGATTGTTACTGAATCAAGTCTATAAGACTCTAAAAAAATTGAATAGGTTAGTTGACATCACATTCTTAGGAAGTGGAACCATTTGGTAGATAAAAAGGCCAATGAAGGCTTTTTTTTATATCCTTCAACTTGCATAAGAAATTTTAAAACTAAGAATTTTGAGAACTTAAGAGATAATTTTTTTTTTGTGGAAAACACCCCAAATGGGATGCCACTTTTGGGTAAGTCCCAAGGAGGCAGGGGTATCTATTCCACCAAAAATACCCAGGGCTCGCACCTGGCCTGCCCCCTTTAGCACACTCAACGAGCATGCCTAAAACAACAAAAACAATAACAAACAAACACAAAAAACAACAACATCAAAAAACAAAGACAAACAAACAAAAAAAAAAAAACAAAAAAAACCACAAAACAAACAAAAACAACATAAAAGCATAAAAACAACAAAAAACTAAAAAAACAAAATAAATAAATAAAATAAAATAAAAAAAACAAAACACAAAACACATAAGAAAACCATAAAAACAACAAAACAACACACAAACACTTAAAAAAACCAAAAACACAAAACACAAAAAAAAAACATAAAAACAACAAAAACACACAAAAAAACAAAAAAACACAAAAAACAACACAAAAACAAAACAATACAAAAAACACACACCCCTCAAAAAACTAAAAAAGAAAAAAAAAAAAAAAACACAACTACGACCTTTCTAGGCCAAAAGACTTTTAAGGCAAGATTCAATAGAGGAAACATAAGAAAGATATGTCTAAGCTAGGGAACTAAAATACCCTGACCGAACCAAAGAGAAGCAAAAACAAAGCAAAAAGGAACTAGGTACCTCTAGTACTAGAGCCATCCAAAGAAAGGATAAAAAGTAGAGCTTCCCTTATTTGTGAAGCCCACCATCTAGGAGGGTGGTCGTAGCAAGTAAGATCACCTTTGTCCAATGCCCAATTAGCTAAAGCATCAACACTCCTATTATGTTCTCTGACCACATGATTGTAATCAACTTTCAAAAAGCCCATCTGGATTAATTGAATCTTCTCAACAATTCTTTTTATTCTCCAATCAACCTTATGATTCTTAGGAGTCTTTAGAAGATTAATCATGAGTTGAGAGTCAGATTCAACCAACACCTTTTCCCATCCAACCTTAGCAGCCTCTTGAAGGCCTCTGAGGATACCATACCCCTCAACAAGGTTATTGGAAAGGATACCCAAATTCTCAGCAAAAGTGAAAACCAAGGAGCCATATGAAAGTCTACCAATTCCTCCTACACTAGCTTTTCCAAGGTTCCCCCTAGAGGCTCCATCGGTATTGAATTTTCCATAATCCTTAGGAGGAGGCTGCCAATTCCTTGTTCTTTCCATATTGCAATTACTCACATTCCCTTTAAGTCAATTGCCCTTAGAAGAGTTAATCTTCAATATTTGCATCACTTGATCCCATATTTGGTGGGAGTTTTAGGGGTGATTAAGGAGTTGTTGGACTGATTCAACTAAGTTGGCAATGGTCTTTTGCCAGATATAGTGAATATCCTTTCTTTCTTGATTGAAAATTTGGTTGTTCCTTTCATTCCAGATATTCCAAGGTAGAATGGTAGAACCCATCCAAACTAACTGCCTAATGAAATGATCAACACCCTCCTGTTTAGGCCAATCCCTCCAAAGTTGTTCAAAAGTAAAAAATTGGACCATTATAAGCCAAGTAAGATGGCCATTCTCCTCCATAGCTCAGAGGCTAAGGTACACTCAATAAAAATATGGCTAAGAGTTTCCACATTCTCTCCACACATTTTGCATCTAAAAGGGCCATGAAAACCACGTTTCATAAGTTGCTCACCAGTTAGCACCCTACGATGCAATAAAAGCCAAGTAAAGAACCTCACCTTAGGCCAGAGATTTTGAGCCCACAACTGAGAAAATATATCATAAGATTGGTTGGGATTATTATGGCATAAGGCCAAATAACCTTGAGCAACTGAATACTCACCCTTAGTAGTGTTGTTCCATCCAAAACAATCTTTATCATGGGACCAAGAGAGAGATCTCATATGCAGGATGCATTGGATGTCTTGTCTTTGAATTTCTAGAATTTGAATAGGCCAGTCCTCAATAGGGATCCAATATCTACCAACCTCTGAATTACCAGTATGGTATCGATAATAATTAGCCACCTTTATCCAATTAGCTTGGTGAAGCTCCTCCATCCAAGGCCTCCAATCAGGAAACTGAGTTATCAAAGGTTGGTGACCATCCCAAGAATCTATCCAAAAATTTACCTGTTGACCATTATGAATGATCCAAAATAACTTTTTTCTTTATAAAATCCTCAAATTTTAAAAAAAAAAAGAAAAAATTTTAGGCAATTGATAGCGAACAAGGTCTTCAGGACTTTTGTTCTCAACATATTTAGCATGAAGATTATTGGCCCAAAGAGCATTGGGGTTATGTAAAATCCTCCAATACAATTTAGCAGCTAAAGCTTTGTTGTTATTAATAGCAGATCAAAATCCTAACCCCCTTCATTCTTAGGAAGACATAAAGTGTCCCATTTCACCAAGGCCCATTTTATTTTCTCCTTAGTACCACTCTAGAGGAACCAATGATTAATTTGATCCAATTCTCAAAGAACAACCTTTGGGATATTCAACATGGTAGAAACATAAATAGGTATAGCTTGAAGGACAAATTTTACCAAGGTAATTCTACCCCCAAAAGAAAGCCACCTATTGGTCCACTTTCCAATTTTCTTCTTAACTCTGTCCAACAACCAATTCCAGTATTTATTTTTCTATCTTTGAGTATTGATAGGGATGCCTAAATAAGTGATCGGAAGGGAGGTCTTCTTATATCTTAATTTATCCAAGACCATGGATTCTTGTCTAGTAGAGCAGTGAAAGAAAATGACTTTAGACTTGTCTTCATTGATCAATTGCCCGGTAGCCTTAGAAAAATAGCTAATGATTTGCTTAATTTTAGAAGCTTCCTTAATTGTAGCTTTACCTAATAGAGTAGAGTCATCAAAAAATTGAAGATGAGAGATAGGCCTAGCTCCATGAGCAATGGTAACTCCCTCAAGGGTTTTCTTGTCTCTATTTTTGGTTATAGTCCTACCCAAGCATTCAACAAGAATGATGAATAAATAAGGGGAGAGGGGGTCACCTTGCCTAATACCTCTAGAAGTTGGGAACAGTTGTGAAGGCCTACCATTGATAAGAACTGAGTAGGATACTGAAGAGATACAACCCATAATCCAGTCCATCCAATCTTGAGAGAAACCAAATTGCCTCAAAACTTTGATAAGGAAGTGCCAATCCACTCTATCATAAGCTTTGGATAAGTCTAAACGAATGAACATAGAAGGAGATTTTTGCATTTCCATGGAATGGATGGCTTCCTGAGCAAGAACTATCTCATCCACTATTTGACGCCCTTCCACATAACCTCCTTGTTCAAGGGAAATAATCTTATGCAAAAGAGGCTTCAACCTTTCTGCCATGATCTTAGTAATGATTTTGAGAAGAACATTACATAAAGCAATAGGTCTAAAAGTTGAGATATGATAAGCCTCTTGAGATTTTGGGACAAGAGTTATATAATTTTTATTGATAACCTTCAAAATTTCTTTGGCTTTCCTAGATTCTTCCACCACCTCTAATAAATCAGCATGAAGGATATCCCAGAACTCTTGGTAGAACTCAATGGGAAAACCATCAGGACCTAGGGTTTTCCCTTTTTCATTTTAAAAACCACTTGTTGAAGCTCATTAATAGTAATAGGAGTAGTCAAAATAGAGTTCTCCTCAGAAGTGATAAGAGAAGGGATCGCTTGAAGAATATTTTGTTGAGAAGTCGAGTCAAGAGGAGTAGCAACAAAAATATTGGAAAAGTAATTCACAACAATAGAGTTCATGCCATCCCAAGTGTAGACAACATCTCCAGAATCTGAATTTAGGGAAGAAATAAAGTTGTGAGATCTTCGAGCTAGAAGATATTTGTGGAAGAAATTTGTGTTTCGATCTCCTTCTTTGAGCCATTGAATTCTAGATTTTTGCTTCCATAAGAGTTCTTCTCTTTTTCCCATTCCTCTAACTGAGTTGTGAGTCTAATTTCATCTGTACTTCTGCTCTCTGTGAGGCCATCTAAACGGATTTTCTTATTCAAATTTTCAAGTTGAGCAATAACTTCATGTTTTTTGTTGAACATCCCCAAACTCCTTCCAGTTCCAAGTCTTGATTTTGGATTTAATATATTGTAACATTTTGGTAAAATAGAACATCTTAGTCCCATATCTTGGTTTACCTTCCTTCCACCATTGTTGCACTCGAGGTCTGAAGGAACTATCTCTAAGCCACATTAACTAAAATTGAAAAGGAGAGAAACTCACATTGGTTTTCCAAATTTCCACCATGACTGGCCAGTGATCTGAACCAACATTGTTAAGAGTCTTCACTTTAGGAATGTGACCATGGATTAAGAAATGGTCAGAGAGTAGGAACCTATCCAATCTCTCCATGATACAAGCTAAGCCTTGCCTTCTGTTAGACCAAGTCATAAGGCCATTATCTGGTTGGATGTCCACAAGATGAAGGTTTGCAATATATTCATTCATGAGGTCAGTGCTCCTATCCAAATTTCTATTTCCCCCTATTTTCTCATCCAGAGAGAGGATGGTATTGAAATATCCTCCTATCAAGATCCAAGCTTCAAGAAAATGAGAGATAATATAAGTTATATCCTTCCATTATCTTCTCTTTTCCTCCAAAGAAGTTAGAGCATAAATAGTTATGCAAAGCATAATTTGGTTGGAATGTCTACTTTGAATAGCTATAGCCAAAAGACCCCAACTACCAACCATATGGTGAATAACTACCTCTTTTGGGTCCCAAAGGTAAGCAATGCCACCAGAAGTCCCCTAGGAACTGAGGGAAACAACTTTTCCAGTTGGCCAGATTTTACTAGCAATTGAATCCATTTCCTCTATTGACATCTTCATTTCTTGAAGGAAAACAAGATGTGGATGGTTTATCTGAATCATTCTTCTAATTTCATTTTGTTTTGAAAGACTCCCTTTGAGTCCTCTAATATTCCAAGTGATGATCTTCATTAATACCAGGGCTAAAATAGTTGGTAAGGGAATTAATCTTACCTTCCTCTACAAGCTTTTCACCTTCTTTTACCATATGATGTTGATTGGTCTTGCGACCTACCTTTTGATTAGAATCCATCTTCAATTTTTTTCCCTATTTCTTGACTTACTCCAATTGAATCTGGGATGTCTTCTAACCTTGAAGAATGCGTGTACAAAGCCAAAGTGTTGTTGGAAGGTTCAACAGAGTCTATCTTGGGACCTGTATTATTTGAAGTCTCAACATTTAAAAGATTGTTTTTCTTGTGTATATTTTCTCCTTTTTTTTGTTGAAAACTTTTGATTTGTTGGTTTGTCTCTGAGTTATTCCTTTCATCTCTAAATTGTGTTTCTAAGATTTTTGTTTCCATTATTTCCTCTTCCTCACCTAGGGCATCATTTGTGGAAAGAATTTCAAACATATTAGCTGATAACTTTGATTGATCCTTCATAACTAGTTTTTTTTAGTGTTCTTCTTCTTAGGCATTTGGAAACCTGTTGAATTTGTATCTTCTTTCTTTTGATCTGGAATTTTATTTGGGCAAACACTAGCCAAATGACCATATTCATGGCAAATTCTACAACGAAAAGGAATGTTCTCATAGTCCACTACTTGCTCCCAAGTGTCCTCCCCAAATTGTAATGTGATCTTTTTAGGTAGGGGTTTGTCAAAATCCATTAAAACACAAATCCGAGCATAAATAATATGTTCAAATTTTTGAGTACAATCAACAGTCATCATAAAAGTTCCCAAAGAGTTTCCAATTGAAGAAAAAATAGTCGAATTCCAGAATTCAATTGGGAGGCCAAAGAGTCTAACCCACACGGGACCTGTAGAAGGCATCTCTTCTTCGGCTTTAAATTTAGTATGCCAGGGCTTCATAAAAAGCCCTGCCCTTCCAAAGAACCAGGGACCCCCTTGAAATGTTTTCTCTCTATCTTCATTATTAGCAAATAAAACAAGAAAATAACCATTTGGATAAATAGAGATTTGTAACTCACCTTTAGTTTTCCAGATTTTTGCAGCCCAAACTTTGAAAGCAGATAGGCTCGGACGAAAACCCAAGAAATGACAAATTAGTCCTCTTTTTTCCAGATCTTCAATGCTAGTCTGAATGTCGCCCATATCAAGCTTAACAATAGGAGTTCCATCAGCTGCTCTAAGACATCCTGACTCAGTTTTCCTTGGATCAATATTAGGCATTCTTAGAGGTTTACGAGAAGCCCTAAGATTAATGTTAGCATTAGGCTGAGGTTGTCCACCATGGAGGACATCCCTAAAATTCATTTTTGGGGCCGAGTCTTGGAAATCCTTGCCCTTGAAAGGGGTTTCCATTGTGGATTTATTTTGGGGGTGCACCTTAGCACCAGATTCGCTTGAGATCTGAACCATTTTTTGATCAATTGCTTGAAACTTGTTTCGTGATCTCTTTAATCCATGCCCTAGACACCGAGGAAAGGTATGCTTTTCACTTTTGTTTTGTGCAGCAAATTGGAAGCCATTGTCAATCAAGTTCACCGCATGATCTATTGAAAGATAAATTTCTAACCCATCTTGGGTCCCCTGCAACATATCCTGCTAAAATATTGAGCAAAAACCACAAAAATGTTGGCCACTAGGGCCCGAAGGCCCCAAAAAACAACCTCTGGAGCTGCTTGCACTCAACCCAGATGAAACCCTCGCACAATCACTTGCCAAAAATCTTGTTCACACATAGGGATGCGCTAGGATCTCTGTTGCTCCAAATGATCTAAAAATTGGTGGAGACATTCTAGGGTTTGTCAGGCATCTACCCTCAAAATTTTAGCTCAATCCGAGTCCGGATGAGTGAAATATGGCCGAAACAAGTTTGATAGTTTGGGCAGTCCTCGGGATTGAGTAGAATCAACACATCACTCTTGAGAGATAATCACACAGATTAAGCATAATGGATTTATTTATTCTACAAATTATTTTGGACTAAGTACTTCTTTGGTCTAGTTATTTTGTCTTTATTGGGGAAGAGATTTTATTTTTAATCTGCATTCTTACCCTTGTGGGATTCCAAATATAGCTACATGCATCCTTGGTTTATCTATGACACTTATAGCACCTATCCAACTTGTATTTTTTGTGTTATATTAAATAATATAAACCTTTTTATTTATATATATAAAAAATTCAATGTTGTAACTTTTAAAGGAAAAATAAGAACTATAGCTTACAATTTCAACTAATTTTACAAAATTCTAAGCAAATTTTATTTTTTTAGTGAAACTTGTAGGGTTTTATAGATCTAACTCAAAACCATATGGTTTAAGTTAATTTTTGCATAAAACCCTTACAATTAGTTTGTAATTAAATTAAATTTAGCAAGAGCTTAATCCATTTCTAGTTTCAATTATTTTTTTAAGTTTAAAATTTATTAGATTATTTTAAATTAATAATGGTCTTGTAATTTAAATTTTTAGGAAAGAACATGTTCAGATGGAAATGAAAAATAATTTGAGAGGTTTTGAATAAAAATCCCATCTTGGAAAAATATAAGCTTCTATATTGGGCTATAATAGAGCATAACTATGGTTAGAGTCATTATCATATTATATATATATATATATATATATATATATTATGAAAGAGACAATAGTTGTTGGCAAGGTTTTTTATTGTGATTAAAATTTTACAGACGGTAGCAAAGCCATGATAGCTATTGGAAAGGGTTTTTATTGTGATTAAAATTTTATAAGCGATGGTAGAACCATGATAGTTGTTGGCAAGGGTTTTAATTTTGATTAAAAATTTACAAGCGACGATAGAACCATGATAGTTGTTGGCAAGGGTTTTGATTGTATTAAAATTTTACAGTTGGTGATAAAACCATGGCAGTCGTTGGCAAGGGTTTTGATTGTGATTAAAATTTTACAAGTAGTGGTAGAACCACAATAGTTTTTGGTAATGGTTTTGATTGTGATTAAAATTTTACAAGCGGTGGTAGAACCATGATAACTATTGGCAAGGGTTTTGATTTTGATTAAAATTTTACAAGCAATGGCAGAACCACAGTAGCTATTGGCAAGGGTTTTGATTGTGATTAAAATTTTATAGGTGATGGTAGAACCACAATAACTATTTGCAAAGGTTTTGATTGTGATTAAATTTTTACAAGAAATGATAGAACCATGGCAACTATTAGCAAGGGTTTTAATTATGATTAAAATTTTACAGGCAGTGATAAAACCATGGTAGTTTTTGGCAAGGGTTTTGATTGTGATTAAAATTTTACAAGCAATGGTAGAACCACGATAGTTTTTGGCAAGGATTTTGATTGTGATTAAAAATTTTACACACGATGGTAGAACCACGATAGTTGTTGGCAAGGGTTTTAGGTTTTTTATTAAAACTTTATAGGTGGTAGCAAAACCATAATAGCTATTGGTAAGGGTTTTGATTAAAATTTTATAAGTAGTACTACAATAAGAGTGATGGAAAAAATAAGTGATGGTTATGAGGGTGTTGGAACAATGACAACTTTTAGCATGTTTATCGAAGAAGGATCTTCAACTCCTATTGGTGATGAAGCAATGATGGCTCCTAACATGTCTATCGGAGATGGATCTTTAGTTTCTATTAGAGACCATGCATCGATGGCTTATGGAAGGGGTGGATCTATGGTCCCCAAGTAGTATTTTGTAGATCTTTTGAAAAATAATCCTCCATCATAATCCTCCTAAAAACCTAGAGTCTATTTTTTTCCTTTGCAAGGATGCTTCAATATTCTGTCTAAGCTCATGACATCCTTGGTAGCCCAAGACTCACATTCCTTGGTGGGAAAATTTCTTGGCTCATGTTCCAATATGGATTTCATTCACATATGGGCCCTAAAAAACTAGCACCCACAAGGATCCATGGACCTGGCTATCCCTTTGGATATTCTATCCTTCAATATCTTTCCAAATCGGATCTAATCACAATCTCCTCCTTATTGATAGCTCACCTAAAGGCTCTTCTTTCAATCCCATTTTAGATTTGAGGTGATGTGGCTTCAAGATCCTAACCTCAAGTCACTCATAGCATCTTGGTGGTCTCACAACTTTTCTAGGTCCCTTGCCTCCCAAGTGAGCAAAAAACTCTGTTTTGTTAAAGCAAATCTCAAGCAATGGAACAAGGATGTTTTTGGCAATATTTTCTCTAGGAAGAACATTCAATCCCAACTCACAAGCATTGAGCTCTCTAACCAGCAAGGATACCTTGATCCTAGTCTCTAAGAAATTGAAAAGAGCCTCCTATATGAATACCACAACATTCTAAAAAATGAGGAAGTTTTTTTGGAAGCAAAAATCTAGGGTAACTTGGCTGAAGTAGGGTGATTCCAACACTAAATTTTTCCATGCCACTACAATGAGACACATAGACTCTAATAAAATCTAGGAACTCACCAAGGCAAATGAGACTATTATTTCAGATATTTTTGACATTATATCTGAGATAATTTATTTTTTTGAAGATCTACTTGGACCAAGCCTAGATTGTAACCAACAAACTGCAAAGACTCTCCTATGCAACATTCCCAGGTTAGTCACCCAAGAGCATAATTTTTTTTTATTAAATTCTTTACTACTGACGAAATTCATTCTATGGTCTTCTACATGCAAGGTGGAAAATATTTGGGTCTTGTAGCACCCTAAAATTGGCATAGTTAGACCCTTAGTAAAAAGATAAAATTTGAATTTTAACCCCGAAATCGCCCGTTACCCGCTCTCCTCATTTTTCACGCCATTTTTAGGAGTTGTTTTGACCGTTAGACAATATCGTCGACGATCAGACGAAATCGTCCCAGATATGACGAATTCGTCTGGAATAGAACGTCCAGATGATTTTGTGCCAAAACCAAATTTTCATAATTAGCTTCTATTTCAACAGCTTCTCTAACTTGGGCAGAAAGTGTTTCTGCGCGGTTAGAGTCTCCCCCATTGGAGATCTCCCAAATTAGGGTGATCTCCAACCTCCTAACCTCTCCCTAAATCCTATATAAACTTAGGATTTTTATTGACTTCCCCTTGGCTGATTGTCCCTGCAACTTTAGTTTCTCGTGCATTAGAAAACCTTCACACCATTGTTTGTGTTGTGCATTTCAATTTTTTCTTGCAGGAATTTTATTGTTTTTCAGCTAGAGCAAGCTCGGATTGTCGCTGGCGATTCCAGATGATTTCAGATGATCCTGTCATAGATCAATGATGATATCATATGATTGGAGGTGATCTCGACTTTAGTCCATATTGGGGGCAATCAGAGCTTGAAGTTTACATTTTTTTATCTTCTCTCTTCATTTCCTCAGTTTATTCTATTTCTACATTCTGGAGTTCACCTCATTTAGCATAGATGCATGATAAAGTTAAAATAAATTATTAAATTAATGCATTTTATTTAATTGTTATCTAGATTTATAATTTAGGCAGGTTTACTATTATTTCTATCATTTCCCCTTGCTTTTGCAGTTGCATTTTTGGTCTTTGGTATCTTCTTCTGTGATTGCAGGTTTCTGATGAATTCGTTTGATGAATTCGTCAGGTCAATGACGATATCGTCTGATCTTAGATGACTGAATATGATCTAAGATGATTCTATGCAATTGTAGATGATCATGTAAGATTTGAGATGATCTAGACTTCTAAAAACCTCAAAATATTCATCAGACATCCAGAATTAGGTACATTATGTCTTATTTAGCACACTTTCTGTGTTTAGCACTTATTCATGTTTTATGTATCCATATAAATCAGCATTGGCATATAGAATAGCTTAGATTCATCTTGGAAAAACCTAGGATATGAATGATTAAAGTACAAAATGAACACATCAAACCCATTCTCAACCTAGGCGTGGAAACTACCACTCAAAGTTTCTTGGTGAACCCACCATCCGTCAAAAATTCACCCTTATACCCTCCCTCGAGAGGCGTGACCTTCAAAGGGCCTCTTAGTCCAAGGTATTGTCCCATCCTTATTGCATCCCCCTTATGGGCGTGGATCCTATAGCCTGAATGTAAGGATACGAAAAATTTGGAGCGATACATTTTGGTGAACCCAACATGAAAACTAAAAACCTTTTGAAAACAATCCAAAAAAAAAAAAATTATTGTTAAAAACATTTAGAATCATTAGACAAAAAATTAAAGTTGCATATCATATTTAGATGGTATATTATAATAAAATACGAGCTGTCACCATAAATGTTGAAAATCAATTAACAGCCATAGAGATTACTTCTATGCTTAGAGTACCTCAAACAAATAGGGTTCAACCTTTGTGGGACGAACTTGATAGGATATTGGGTATCATTGAATTTAGATCAACCGAACTTAGGAAAATTAAGAGGTTTGTCCTAGATAGAATCCTGGATCTTGATCAAGTAACCTTATATTATGAACTTCAGAGAGCTTGCCATAGGTGGTTAGCTGATAAAAGAGCACTTGTGTCTTTCGAGTTGTACACCTTTGAGGAATACCTCGACAACGCAGTTGTAGTACATAATTTCTATCTCATATAGAGGATCAAGAGGTCATTATTACAGATAGAAAGAGATGGAATATAGTTCCTAGAGCTGTGTTATATCGAGAGTCTTGTCATGAACTTTATTTCTACAAGTCAGAGTCTGAAATAGATAATATCACCATAGCACACTTTGTCAAATTCTTGAAAAACCATTTCCAATTTGAAGAGGAGCATTTCATGACTCTTGATGAACTTGATCCTATTAATGATATCCATAAACTATTTATAGAAAACTAAGCCATTCTTTTATTATTATTATTTCTTGCATTTAGTATGTTGTTTGTTGTCTTTATAATATTATTATAAAAACATAAAAAACAAAAAAAACCAAAAAAAAAAAATTAAAACGTTTTCTTTTTAGTATTATAGTAGGTATATAATTAAAATATATACCTCCCAAACTTGTCGATATATATATATATATATATATATATATATATATATATATATATATATATATATATATATATATATATATATATATTTGCTAAAATCTAAGTTTAAGCATAATGACTAGACTTAGGAATGGAAAACAGATTGAAGTAGAAGAAGATTGGTTAGGAAAACCATTAAATAACCCGGATGTCCTTCATGAAGACCCAATTCGGGAAGAAGGAACCCTAGACCAACAAGAAGAAGAGTTTGCTATAGGAAATGAACAAAAATAAACCGCTAGAGAGGAAGGATCCTCATCCCCTAAAATGTCTCTGGGAGGAGCTGTTACTTTTGAGAACATGGAACATTTCTAGAAGTTCCTCAATACTAATATTGGTGCTCTTAATAGAGCAGTCCATATGGACAAATATAAAATTAGTGACACTCAAGCAACCCTAGAAGAAATATATCACACACGCACTAATCCCTTGTCCTTCGTTGATCAAGAAAGTGATCAAGCTGGACCATCCAATTTGGATATGGCCACTATAATCCAGAAAATCCAACAACAACAGGTTACCCAACCACCTAGAGTTCCTGTTACCAAGCCTAGAGTTATTACCATACAAAAGAAACCTTCATTCACTACTCTATTTTGCCAAGCTATTGATCAACATACCTCAAATCAACAAAAGCCCAAAACAAAACCAAACACCAATTTCCAACAATCTGGGATACAACATAATGCTACTACAAATATTCTTCATAATACTCTCCCTACCAACCATTTGCATAATAGCAATATAGCATCTAATCCTTATGTCACGCCATCATATGCTCACATACCACCGAACCAATATGGTGGACAAACTAGTAATTTGGAAGCCATGGTGAAATAGTTAGTCTCCTGCATGGACCAGATAGATCCCTACCGTCCCTCATACAATTATCGAGAGATGTGTAGTCAGCCTCTATATCCTATAGTTTTAGCATAGCCATATCCTAAACACTTTCCTATACCTATCCTACCTATATACAAAGGAACCGAAGATCCCATAGAGCATCTTTGTATGTTTAGGATAACATGTCATGATATATCACATGATGACTTGCTATTACTAAAAATGTTCTCGAAAAGTTTAGGAGGAATGGCATTAGAGTGGTATTATCAATTACCCACTCATTCTTTGAGGAATTTCAAAGAAACAGCCGAGTCTTTTGTTCATCAATTTAATGCCTACATCGAAAGACATGTAACCATTAAATATTTGTACAAATTAAAACAATACAAATATGAATGTTTTGCTGATTTCCTAGCTAGGTGGAGACAGTTGATAGGAAAATTGCACTTTGTGTTACCTTATCAAGAAATTTTGGATATCTTTATCAATAATTAATAAGAAAAACTATCCTATGAGTTATCAACTGCTACCTTGACCACCTTCGATCAAGCTATAGACTTAGATCAAAGAGTGGAAGATGCTCTCATTAGGATAGGTCAACTTAAAAATAAAGACGATGATAAAACATCCAGAAATCAATATAAGAATAAACAAGTTGTGGGTGATGGAGTCACTGATAGCAAAAATATTGCTAATGTTAATGCTGCGAAAACAATGGAGAAGTTTATACTGAAACCTCCTAATAAACCACCTCAAGAATTTACTAGGTTAAATCAACCTCTATCAACCATTTTACCACAATTATTAGAATGAGGTTTGATCCAATTACCAAATATCCGGGAACCTGATCCAACTATACCCGGATACAGAGCTGATTTACACTGTGATTTCCATAGAGGACCTGGACATGCTACCAACTCTTGTAAAATATTATA
The DNA here is from genome assembly GCA_028583015.1 of Wollemia nobilis. Taxonomy (NCBI): domain Eukaryota; kingdom Viridiplantae; phylum Streptophyta; class Pinopsida; order Araucariales; family Araucariaceae; genus Wollemia; species Wollemia nobilis. Next base: position 23,953,122 of record JAQPPZ010000521.1, read on the forward strand.
ACATAAAATACAAGACTTAATTGATAACAATGATATGGAGGTGAAAGCATTTCAACCTAAACAAAATCCTCCTAATAATGCTCAAAAGAACATCCCCCAAAATTAGAATTAGAATGCCAATCAATCATTGGAAATATTTCAACATCCTTTACCAAAGCATGGTAAAGAGGTGGCTAATCAAATTGAACATCATAATGTTCCCCCTCCTACCCGATATGTAGGTACTATTAGTGGACATATACCTACTCATGATCTGCAAATATTTGACACAACTTTATCCATGGTTACGACCAGACCTCTATATAACATTCAGACACTTGATCTTAGTGATACAGAATACGAGATTAAAAGTGACATGGAAATCACATCAAATTAATCGAATAGTTTTGAAGATGAATCACATGCTATTCAACCTATCATAAATTCTATGGTTCCGAAAGAACCATTTCCAATAAGAGTCACTACTAGACCATATTCTCACCAATTACTTTCTAATGAACAAGCCATAAATGCTAGACCAAGACCCATTCATCATCCGCAAAATAATATTGTAGGTACCATTGGAGTTGTTACTAGACAATAGGCTCAAAATTCTCAACAAGATCAAACTCAGAATGATGGATCAACTCCATTCATTTTGAAAGTTCCTAATAAATGGAATCATGCACCTAATGTTCAACCTAAACCTCCTTATAATATTAATGAACAATTATCAAATACTACAGCTAGAATTTCCCTTTTGGACCTTTTAAGATCTTCTCCTACACATAGGGATGAATTAATGCTCACATTAAGCCAAATGATGGTACCACAAAATATTCTAACTGAAGCCATGGCCAATACTATCATAACTTGAGAAATCTATTGTATTGACTTTCGGGATAGAGATATACCACAACATAGTTTACATAAGGATAACCCCTTATATATTACTGCCCTAATTGGAGATGTAGTAGTTAAACGAGTCTTGATTTATAATGGTTCATCTTTAAACATTTGTACTTTTGACTTCTACCAAATATTTGGGTTTAGAAGTGACGAAATGAAAAGAACTGATATGATCATAAAAGCCTTCAATGAAGAAACACAAGAAATGTGTGGAGTTATTACTATCCCATTGCAAGTTGGTCCAAGAACCTTAGACACGACCATGTTTATTGTACATTGCCCTACATCATACAATATACTCTTAGGTCACCCTTGGATCAACGCGATGCGAGCTGTTCCCTCAAATTTACATCAGTGTGTTAAATTCAAATTTAAAAATCGATTGGTTACCATTTATGGTGATCCCGCACCCTTTGATATGTGTGCTTTGGTAGAACTCGTTGGATTTCAATTTTACCCTGCTCTGTCATCCACACATCCTAATTCTAATCATCCATCTAAACATGTGAAACACACACCCATAACATCATCTACTTTTTCTCCATCAACTCCACCTCTACATATAGTTCAACCATCTTCCGAACAAACCACATTAGGACCTCAAAAAGACCCTAATCCCACAACCAAGGCTTCTTGTTCTACTCCTATCACTTCTATCCCTATAATAGACTCATCCATCGACATATCTACAACATATACATCCACCAAAGGCATAGTTTCCACATCAGAATATGTAGGAAATGTTTCTTCTACCTCTTATGCTCTTACTGATGAGCTCTTACCCGATTTATCTAACATTCTTATATAAAAAAAAAACAAATGCTGCTATGCAAGATTCCTTTATTTTAAATAATTTGCCACCATCTCCTCATACCTTGGGTCTCCCATAGCCTATAGGAAGTATTTACCAAGTCGGGAGTTGTGCTTTTATCTATAAGGGATATGACTAAGGAAGAATACCTAGAAATATCAAGACACATTATGATGGATATGCTCGATGTTATTTTACTAATGAGTATATTAAATCTAAGCCTATAATGCTTAAATTGGGATATAAGGGGAAAGGTTTAGGACCTTTCCAGAATGGTATGAAAGAACCCTTTGAGGTAGAACCATGGCCTGCCCGATGTGGTGTGGGCCTATTTCCTAGTAAAGGTCAGCCCTTCCCATTTGAGGATGATGACCATCTCATATGTTACCAAGATTATTTGGATAAACGTGATGCCTTGTGTTTAATGAATAATCCATTTACATGTAATATGCTATCTATAGCCTACCCTGAGATGATCGTCAAATATGATGATGAGTTGGAGGGAGATATCTTCCATGATGTCTCCATTGAGGAATTATTACATCATGAATTTTATTTTGATGGATCTATACCTAGTATAACCCAGCTTGAGGCCACGACTCCTCAATATGAATTATCCAAACTAACTTCAGAATAATTACAAGAATTGGGTGTTTCACCCGCCCCACCTAATTTTGAGAGAGATCTACACATGGAAGTAGAAAACGTCATAAAAATTAACATTGGAACCGAAGATAATCCTCACATAATCAACATTGGATCAGAATTGAGTCAAGACAAACAAGATAAATACATTGTATTTCTTAAGGAATATGAAGATGTCTTTGCTTGGACATATGAAGATATGCCAGGATTAGACCCTTCTATAGTTATGCATCACCTAGTAGTCCATCCGGATGCTAAACCTGTTAAACGAAACTTAGAAAAATGCATCCTAAAGTGGCCTTACTAGTCAAAGGGGAATTAGAAAAACTCCTGAAGGTTATTTTTATACAAGCCATTGATTATGCTGAATGGATCTCGAATGTAGTTCTAGTAACTAAGAGAAGCTACCAAAGTTAGGGTTTGCATAGACTTTAGAGATATTAATGTTGCATGCCCTAAAGATGATTTTCCTCTTCCCAACATGGATTAGATCATTGATTTTACTGCTGGGAGTGGAATGATATCCTTAATGGATGGATTTTATGGTTATAATTAGATCAGGATAGCTCCTGAAGATCAGGCTAAAACAACCTTTATTACCCCTTGGGGAACCTTTTGTTGGAAAGTGATGCCATTCGGTTTGAAGAATGCAGGTGCAACATATCAACGAGTCATGACTTATATCTTTCATGATATGATGCATGATATTCTACATGATTATGTAGATGATATTATAGCTCGTTCCATCAAAGAAGATCATTTAGATGACTTGAGAAAAGTATTTGAATTAGAAGTTCCTTCTTTGGCTCTGCTACTTCAAGATACTAAAGTAGGAGATGAATATCGTGCTGGCAGATTTAGTCAGCTGGAACTCCTAGATGAGAAGCACATCAATGCTTTGGAACATATTTGTGCCTACCAAAACAAGCTCAAGCGAGCATACCTCAAGAAAGTTCATCATCGATCCTTTGAGATCGATGACCTTGTCTTGAAAGAAAATAAAAAAAATACTAATGCAACTAAAGATCTTAAAGGTAAATTCGAGCCCAACTGGCTTGGACCGTATATCATCACTTCTAAATTTGGATCGGGAGCATACCGATTAGCTACCTTAGATGGTAAATATCTTAAAGAACCTATGAATATTATGCATCTTAAACACTATTATGCATAAAATCTGCTCATTTCGTCATTGTATATATTGTTATTTTGCATATTCATTCATTTTAGTCATTCATATAAAAAATTTCAAAAAACAATCACATTGTGTATCTTCTCGATTCATCAATCAAAATAAACAATAAAAACAATAAAAATCATCAATAGATAATCATTAAAATCAGTTAAATTAATTTAATCTTCTAAAAACAATGATGATATCATCCACCATTCGATGATATCGTCCTAAATTAGGTCAAATCGTCCTTTGTAGGATGAAATCATCTCTGATTTCTCAACTTGGGGATTGCCCCTTGTTGGACGGGATCGCCCCTATTCCGTCGATTTCACCCCTAGATGAAATCGGCGATCTAGGGATGATTTTGATGAAATTGGGACGATTTCATCTCGACATCGTCGACGGCCTAAAAATGGCCGCGATGCCCCAAAACAGTCAAAATTTAAATAAAAAATTACACAAATCAAATTAAAAACATAATTCACTAGGTTTAGATCCTTACCCGTAGCCCGCGTCGAACCTCTATCGATCTATGCGTTGTTTCGACCATTTTTTTTGTAGAGCTCTAAAAACAGTGAAAATGAACAGTAAAAATGAATTAGGGTTTTACCCTATTTTTCATAATTTTATTTAAAAAACAACAACATTTTTTAAAATTTTTGCTTTTTCGTTCTTTTACCTCAAATGTTCGATTTGGGTAAAAACACGGAGGGGGCACCATAGCAAACAGTTGTACGATTCGACCTAGAATCGTTGTCTAAAAAATTGAGTAAATTTTTGCTTTCTCATAAAACAGGAAGAACTCGTCTTTAACGCATTTTCTTTGGAAAATTTGCTAAAGAGGGGGCAAAATGTAGCACCCTAAAATTGGTGCAGTTAAACCCTTAGTAAAAAGATAAAATTTGAATTTTAACCCTAAAATCGCCCGTTACTCGCTCCCCTCATTTTTTGCACCATTTTTAGGAGTTGTTTTGACCGTTGGACGATATCATCGACAATCAGATGAAATCATCCTAGATCTGACGAATTTGTCTAGAACAAAACATCCAGACGATTTTGTCCCAAAAATGAATTTTCATAATTAGCTTATGTTTCAATAGCTTCTCTAACTTGGGCAAAAAGCGTGTCTACACGGTTAGAGTCTCCCCCGTTGGAGATCTCCCAAATTAGGGTGATCTCCAACCTCCTAACCTCTCCCTAAATCCTATATAAACTTAGGATTTTTCTTGACTTCCCCCTGGCTGATTGTCCCTGCAACTTTAGTTTCTCGTACATTAGAACACCTTTACACCATTGTTTGCGTTGTGTATTTCAAATTTTTCTTACAGGAATTTTACTATTTTTTAGTTGGAGCAAGCTTGGATTGTCGCTGGCGATTCCAAATGATTTCGGACGATCCTGTCATAGATCGGCGATGATATCGTACGATTGGAGGTGATCTCGACTACATTCCATATTGGGGGTAATCAGAGCTCGAAGTTTGCATTTTTTTATCTTCTCTCTTCATTTCCTTATGCATTAACTCAATTTATTCTATTTTTGCATTCTAGAGTTCACCTCATTTAGCATAGATGCATGATAAAGTTAAAATAAATTATTAAATTAATGCATTTCCTTTAATTGTTATCTGGATTTATCATTTAGGCAGGTTTACTATTATTTCTATCATTTTCCCTTACTTTTGTAGTTGTTTTTTTGGTCTTTGGTATCTGCTTCTGTGATTGCAGGTTTCTAACGAATTCGTCAGGTCGACGATGATCTCGTCTGATATCAGATGACCGACTATGATATGAGATGATTCTATGCAATTGCAGATGATCATGTAAGATTTGAGATGATTTGGACTTCTACAAACCTCAAAATCTTCATCAAACATCCAGAATCAGGTACATTCTATCTTATTTAGCACACTTTCTATGTTTAACACTTATTCATGTTTTTTGTATCCATATAAATCAGCATTGACATATAGAATAGCTTAGATTCATCTTGGCCAAACCTAGGATATGAATGATTAAAGTAAAAAATGAACACATCAAACCCTTTCTCAACCTAGGCATGGAAACTACCACTCAAATTTTCCTAGTGAACCCACCATCCATCAAAAATTCACCCTTATACCCCTCCCCCAAGAGGCACGACCTTCAAAGGGCCTCTCAGTCTGAGGTATTGTCCCATCCTTCTCGCATCCCCCTTCTAGGTGAGGATCCTATAGCCTGAAGGTAAGGATGCGAAAAATTTGGAGCGATATAGGTCCTAATGGTTTTCCCCTTATGTTTTTTCAATGCTATTAGGACATTGTGGGACCTGATATTATTTTTACTACCCAGCAAATGCAACAAACCAAAATAATTCCCAGAGATGTTAATTCCATCTTCCTGGCCCTAATCCCCAAGACTAGTAATACCAAAACCTTTGCTGACTTTTTCCCAATCAGTATTTGTAATATCTTCTACAAAATCCTCACCAATGTGTTAGCCACCAAATTGAAGTAGGGTTATGCATAAGGGGTCAGCCCCAAAATGTATTTATAAAAATTTTGTGAATCAGTTTCAAAATCCAGGTGAATAGTGTCCATACACATGTAGAAGGTTAACTATTATTAGGGGTAATGTTGGAAATTTAAACTTAAAATGGTCAAATTATTATAAAATTGGGGTGAATTGACCCCCCAAAAAAATTGCACCCAAAAATTTTTGGCTAATGGGCCTTGGTCAAGGGTCCCAAATATTAGCCAATTCCAAATTTTTAAAATCCTAATTTTAGCCAATTGGCTATAAATAGTCGATATGCATAACCCTGGATTGAAGCCAATTCTACCACACATCATTGACCTCAACTAGGGTAGCTTTGTTCAAGGGAGACTCATCACTGATATCATCATCACCATCCATAAACTTATCCATTCAATATCCAAAAGTAACAAGGCTAGTATTTTCCTCAAATTAGACATGAATAAGGCTTTCGATAGGGTATCATGGAAGTTTTTTTCCTATCCTCTCTAGGTTTGGGTTCCATTACGAGTGGATCTACTTAATAAGATAATGCATTACTAATGCCAATTTTATATTTCTTATCAATGACTCTACTGACAGATACTTTTTGAGCTTTACAGGTCTAAGATAGGGAGACCCTTTATCTCCTTCTCTCTTCATAATTATTGCTAAAGCTTTGGGTATAACCTTAAGGTCTTATTATTCCAAAGGCAACCTCCTCTCTTAAACCCATATTCCATTAAAAATTTGTTGATAACACCATCCTTGCCACCCATGCCTCTATTCCTCAAGCTAAAGCCATCAAGTTGATCTTGCTCTCTTTTGAGTCAGCTATTGGTCAAAAGGTCAACTTCTCCAAAATTAAAATTTAATTTATCCATACCCCCATAATATGGTAAGCCCATATAGTTGACATCCTTGATTGTGTTGTTGTTGACCTTCCAACTATTTATCTTGGGTTTCCTCTCTTTGATGGACCTACAAAAAAATATTTATGGAATCCCATCATTGAAAGAATCCACAAAAAGTTGGCTAGGTGGAAAGGGAGACTCCTCAGTTAGGCTGGAAAGGCCACCTTAGTCAAAGCCACCCTCTAGAGCATCCATATTTTCTTTCTTTCCATATTTCAGATTTTGATTGAAGTGTGCAACAAAATAGAAAATATCCAACAAAAATTCCTATGGCTAGGCTCTAAACATAAGAAACAATTTCATTTAGTTGCATGGGACAAAGTTTATTCCAAGAAAGAATATGGAGGCATCAGGCTCAGGAAATTTAGAAACATGAATTCAACTCTTATAGCCAAACAAGGGTGGAGGGTCCTTCAGAATGAAAACTCTCTCTAGATTGAAATTATCAAGGCCAAGTACCTTTGGAACCAAGCAAATTTCTTGGATGATCCCTCACCTATCCCAGGTTCTGTAGTTTGGAATTCCATCATAAATTCAAGAGAGATAATTATAAAAGGCATAATATGGAAGCTTTGCAAATTTCAAAAAAATAAAATCCTAGGAGGACAAGTGGTTGGGTGATAGTCTACTCCAGAACTGTGCTGACCTAATCTACTTAAAACCTGTACCGATATGCTATTTGGTTCAAAAGTATGTAATTTCATTGACACCAACAACAAGTTTCGAAAATTATTTTCTCTTGGTGATATAAATGAGAAAAAAATAAAAGCTACTATTACATTATATGACATGTTGTGCCTTTGTGTCATACCCAACTCTCTAGTGGAAGACAAGATACTTTGGGAACCTAATATGAATGTTTTTTTTACTATTAAATCTATCTATTTCCTCACTAAGAGTCTAGGTCAATCATGGTTCCCTTCGAATATTATCTAGAATAAAACTTCATACCCAAAGTTAGTTTCTTTTTTGGCTTGTCTAAGATAAAATACTTTCCATTCCTAACCTCTAGATCCGTGGACTCCCTATTCCTAACTATTTATACCTATGCAATCAGGATTGCAAATCCATCCAACACATCTTCCTGTCTTGTAATTTTTCTCTTAACATAATTTCATCCTTATTTTACATCGTTGGGATTTCTTGGGCTCCACCCTTTCTCTTGAATAATTTGTGCTTGCAGTGGCCCAACCCCTTCACAAGCTTTTGCTTGAAAATGTTTTGGACTTTTTGTCTCCCCCATTTTTTATGGGAAGTTTGGAAAGAAGGTAACTCAAGAGCCTTTAATAACTCTACGCATGATTTTTAGTTTGTTCTCTCAAGAATACTCTAGGATACCACTGACAACCTCTCTATCACCTAAGGTTTTGGGCCCCATAAATCTCTAGATAAAGCTAGTCTGACTAGGTTCCTAAAGATTCCCTCTTGTCCTATCTCTCCCAAAACTCTATGGTGGATCATTCACTTATTAAATGGTCTCCTCCATCCCTAGGTTGGATAAAATTCAATTTTATGGAGCGACCAAGGGTAACCCTGGCCCTGCTGGTGCTGGAGTTATTTTTAGAAATCATGAAGGAAAGATCATTATGGCCTTTGCAAAAAATATTGGGGTCCAAACTAATCATTTTGATGAAGCGCAAGCTCTTTTTCAAGGTTTATCTCTTCTGCCCCTCTTACATTGTACTAACTTAGTGGTTGAAGGTAATTCAATGAAAATCATTAAAAGCATTGCAGGGACTTGGTCTATTTATTGGAACATATCCAACCTAATTTCAAAGCCAAAAGCCTCATAATATTATCAACCAATGTTACCATTCAGCATGTCTACAGAGAAGGTAACCAAGTTGTTGATAAATTAGCCAATTTGGGCATCTCTGAGACCAAACTTACCATATAGACTAAGAATTTCCCTCCTGCACTGCTCGATGAAAATTTCCTATCTATGTCTTTTAAATGATCTCTCCCCAAAGGGTTGTAGGGATGTTGTTTTACTTTTATGTGGATTAGACAACATTACCATCATCTACATATTTGCTACAACACAAAGTTTCCATGTTCCTATGGAAGGGTTTGCGATGCATATCCAACTCTTTGAGTTCACTGGTATTCAGGTATTTCTTTGATCTATATTTTTCTTATTCCTAGGTGCATGGAGAATATGTGTATCAATAAATATCTCACAAGTGTCATCCGATACCTAGTTTTGATCCACCACAATGTGGCTCTCATAGGCAATAACAATTACCCCATATGGAGGACATGTTACAATGTGAAATTCACATATATTACCCAATTATATGTATGAAATATTTGTTTCAGCATAGGCAGTATTTATTTTTCCCTAGGAGAACTTCTCTTCTCGCTCGGTGAGGCTTTCTCTCCAGCCCCTACATCTTTGTTTTAGTAGTTTATCTTTGATGGTCTATAGAGGTTCTATTGCTTTTGTTGTAGATTTGTTGGAATATATTCCCTCAATCATCATCTTCTTGTAAAAGGTTACGAAATCCTTTCAAAACCCCTATTCACCAATAAAAAAAAATCCCATCTTGTAAAAAGGCTATGTGAAAAAATTACCTAGCAAACAAGTAAGAAATTTTACAAATGATAATGAGGTTTTAATAGAACCAAAACCTACCCTTGATACTTCTCATTAATCCTTTTCTTTACCCACACATAGGTCTTCTTCCTCCACTCACCCATATTCACAACCATGTCCACAACATAGATCCAAAACTCCCATACTTAGTGTCATTGGTTCTCTTATTTTCATATAAAAGGTATGGTATTGTGGCACAAATAGTGATGCCTAGGTTTACTACTAACAGATCATTGGTATGACTTTAAAGGTATAAAAATAAGTTTAAATCATACCATTTTGTAATAAAAAGTTAGTGTGGTAGGTACTAAATATATATTTAATTTAATTTTTTAATTTATTATAATTATATTTTTTTTGGTAGATAAGATACTATAGCATTAATACTGGGTTTTACAGGTTGACCCAAAACCTTTTACAAAAATCAGCCCAGGGATGTTGATGAACATATCCTTACTAAGGATCCTATATATGTAAAATCTACATGCTGCCAAAGCCATTACATCCGGTAAGGCACATAGCCTGTTATAAAAAAGAAACTTCCCATAAAAAATTTTGGGTATACCCCGAGAAAACACACATGCATCATAATTACAAAAAAGAAACAAACACGGATCCCTTCCTTGAGACAATGGAGAAACAAAAAGCTGCAGATACACATAGCATAGTATTGAAAAAATCTCCCACAAGGTCTGTATTGACAGTTACTCTTAATAATTCTTTGGTAATTGTTTTCTTCCGTATATGACATGCTTTGGTACCACATACTATCTTGGCCAATCAGCATTGGAGAAGTGAACCTGCTGGCTAGATTTATGATGGTGGCTATATGGTGGTCCATATGGCTTTGGTTCAAAGTCTTATATTGTCATTTCTTTCCTTCCCTGTGATTATCAACCAACCTCAAATTACTAAGACAACTAGAAGCCATGTTATCTGACATGTGATTGTTCCCATTAGTCTTTGTGGTATTTCCAAGCAGCATCCATGAAGATTGACAGCTTAGATAATTTTTATTGTGAGTCCAATTCAAAAAAGAGACAGGAATACTCCTATCCTTTGAACTTACAGTGCCTTCCCTATTGGTAAATTTGACTATCATTCTTGGAATTCTTGTTGAATAAGCTCCTCTACTTCACTCGGGAAACCGTGTTCCCATTTGAAAAGTCTATCACCATCAACACCCAAATTGGCCAGCTTATCAATAATTTTGTTAGCTTCTCGAAAGACATGTTGGGATTTTCTATCCTTTCTTCCCTGGAAAAGGATCCTAGCCTCTTCAAAAATTATTTTAATCCTCCAAGGAGGTGTTTTCCAATTATTTAAGATATTTATAACATGCATAGAGTCTCCTTCTATGATCAAATTGCCTTCTAATTCTTGAGTCATTTGAAGGCCTCTCCACATAGCTCTAGATTCAGCTTCGTTGTTTGTCCTTGTTCCCAAATATTTGGAAAATGCAAGCATCATATTCCCATTATGATCTCACACAATGCCACCAGTGCCTACTCTACCAGGATTTTCCTTAGCTAATCCATCAAAATTAAGCTTAAACCAACCCGTAGGAGGTGGATACCACTTAACATTGGCTCTAGGGTTGACTACCTTAGGCAAAGACTCATCTAACAAGGTTAAGCTTAAATATTTAGCAATCATGGTCTCCTGCAGATGAGGTTTACAGCTATCAAAAGGGATAAGGTTCACATTCTCATTGGCAAAGGATAGGATCCTAGCAATGATATTTTGATGATCATGGATAGACTCATTAAAGACTCTATGGTTCCTTTCTAACCACACTTTCCAAATATAGTGATTGAGATAAATTTTCCACATGTATCTAAGTCTTTGGCTTGAAAAGGGGTAAGGCCACTGGATGAAAAAATCAAGTACAATGGCTGGTTTAACCCATGAAATATTGAAGGCCTGAAAAACCCCACTTAGGACAGTTAAGGAAAAAGGGCACTCAAGGAAAATGTGATAAATGGTCTTCCAATTAGCCCTGCATAGATAACAACGATTAGTGATAAGAATACCTTTACGCATCATATTATCAATGGTTAGAATTCTTCCTTGGATAACCAGCCATGAAAAGACTACAATTTTTGAAATTAAATTTTTTATCCAAACTAAGTCCTTTTGGAGGACAAAATCCTCGTCATCATGCAGAAGCTTGTAAGCTAATTTAACAGTGAAATGCCCGTTTTTCGTAGGAGCCCAGGTCACTTGATCTTCCTTGGGTCTCATGGGGATAAAATGTTGCTCGATAATGTTACAAAGATCATTTTATTCCACTTGAAATCCTTGAATTCTTATTTGTTTCCACTTCATTCTACCTTTGTCCTCAACCATATAATCGAAGACTTTTCTACCAATGAGTTCTTCTATGATATCTCTGATTCGAGCTAAGTTAAGATATTGCGTCAATGGTTCATCATTAGCCCACCTGCCATTCCAAAAATTTATCCTCTCACCATTGCCTAAAACCCATCTTAAAACTTTTTTGATGATTTTCTTACAATTAAGAATTGCTTTCCAAAAAGCAGAAGCTTTGCTTGGAACTGAGTCACTTAGAAATTCCATATTTTGAAGATACTTTCGTTTGATGATAGCTTTTCATTCATTTTCTTCACCAAAAATGAGACGCCACGCCTGATTAGCTAGTAAAGCTAAATTTATATGAGCAATTCTCCTTAGACCTAAGCCCCCATTTTCCCTGGGTCTGCACACTTTGGTCCATCCTACAAGGTGTATCCTTTTTTCTCCTATGATCCAGTCCATAAAAATTCTTTTTGGAGTTTCTCAATTTTATGGAAAACCTTCATAGGGGCTTTGAAAATAGAGAGGAAATAGACTAGAATGCTCTGAAGAGAGGCCTTAGTGAGGGTCAACTTTCCTGCTTGAGATAGAAGATGACCTTTCCATCCAAAAAGTTTTTTTTGAATTCTTTCAATAACCCTGTCCCACATTGACTCTCTCGGAGAACCAATGAAAAGAGGGAAACCAAGATATGAAGTGGGGAGGTTTTCTATATCACACCCTAAAATTTCTGCAATCCTTCCTTACCTCTGAATGGGGGTGTTCAAGAAATATAACTTGCTTTTACTAAAATTAACTTTATGACCAACAACGTCCTTGTAGAGTTGCAGGATGTATTTAATTATTTTAGCCTCAATCACTGATGCCTTAGTCAATATAAGGGTATCATCGATGAATTATTGGTGAGAAACATCCCTAGTGAGAGATGTTGCCTTGATTCTCGATATTAGCCTTGAACTGCAAGTATTTTTTATGGTTCTTCCTAAATATTCTACCACAATGATGAATAACATGGGACTGATAGGGTCCCCCTTGATGAGCACCAAAAATACTCATATTTTGTACACATTTTCTTGATCATTATGCGGCTGTATAATAAGGATTGCATACTTTTATAAATTATTATATAGATATTTGATGAAATTATGCGTGTTATCTAATTTGTGTGTTTTTAGTGTGTTTTGTGGAATTGCAGTTGGTTTAGTTAGATTTGGATCAGTCAAGGTCTTTTTGATGGACCTGGCACTTTGTTTCTTTGGGGATCAATGCAGAGAACATAGGCACCTTCCTCTTCCAGGAAGGCACCAAGAGAAAGTAGGTGCCTTCCTCTTCCAAGAAGGCACCAAGAGAACGTAGGCGCCTTCCTCTTCCAGGAAGGCACCAAGAGTAAGTAGGCACATTCCTCCTCTAGGAAGGCACCAAGGAAAGAAAAGCACCTTCCTCCTCCAGGAAGGCACCAAAGGGAAGGAAGCACCTTCCTCTCATAAGGAAGGAACCAATGGGAAGGCTCCATGATAGGCAAAGTGCCTTCCTACCATAAGGAAGATGCCACTAGAAGACAAGCGCCTTCCTCTCACAGAAGGCGAGCGCCTTCCTCCCATAAGGAAGCCGCCACTAGAAGGCAAGTGCCTTCCTCCCATAGGAAGGCACCAATAGAAGGTAAGCACCTTCCTCTTCTAGGAAGGTGCCATGGTAGTAAGATACCTTCCTCATAGGGAAGTCACCTCTATTCTTCGCCCTTTGACCAGGTTTGCATGATGTGGACAGCAGCGACTGGTGCAGTCCCAACTCTACGTCATGTAGAGCTAAATTGGAGATCACACCAATGTATGAAAGCATCTTACCAATGCCAGGTGAAGCACGAACCAATCAGCGAACACACAACCATTAGAACAAAATGCCAGTTTTAACTAGACATCGATTGCATTCACCAGACTGTCTTAATTTAGTTTGGGATGAATCGACTGTTGTAACTTCTTTGTAATAGAAGTTCTACGGGTGTGTTATATAAACACACGTAGACCACTCTGAGAGATATAGATTGATATAGATTTATATAGAGATACAGAGACAAATAGAAGAGATAGATATTGTAACACTTTGATAAATATATTATAGTTCTAAGAGTTCTAAGCGCATGTTCAGCTGGGAGGAAGCTGCTAGAGCCTGGGCCCACTCCAAGCCAGTATTTCTTCCCCATTTTTCTTCTATTTTCTATATTAGTTTATTGCTTTTATAGGGTCTTTTACCACATTGCTATTTCCAGTATTTGTAGTAGATTCATTTTCAGGAATGTGTGAATGTTTTATTTCTATAGATTTAATTATTTTCTTCTTACATAAATTATTGAGGAGTGCATGAATGATTGACAACCATTTTGAAAACACCCCCCAATAGTAGAATTAGCAGACTCATCTCAAGTGGTATTGTAAGCAATCTTATTCAGACCCTTTGCAAGTTTACGAAGCTCCCTGGGTTGATAATTAAATGCACGGGCATGTGACAAAAGTAGGAAAAAGTTAACCTTGTTTGGCCCACAACATTTTGGCATCGTTGTCGGGGAAGCATCTCAAATAGATTATTTACAATACCCTGAAACCTTCCATCTGACCTTGTATGAGTTCTTCGAGAAGAAGAGGACCGGACGATCGGTTTATAAGAACCAACCCATTAGAACCAGAGTCAACCGAGCATTCTAAATTTGAATTAGACTCGCCTAACCCACCAGTAATCCATTGGAGTGAGGAACCACACTTTGTGCAAAGTGCCTCCTCATCCCATAAACGTGGGGAAAAATGAATCATCATAAATCCCCTGTTTAATAGGACTCCCTTAGAGGAAGCCCTGTTGTGGAAAGTTGTAGAATATCGGACGATCTCACCAGAAAACCTTAGAGCTTTGACTCAAAAAGTCTTAAATGATCATAAGGCCATAAGCACTACATTAGAAACCACATTTCCTAAAAAAATGGTTGATAATGATGAAGTCTCATCTGGATTTAGTTTCTCGATAGAGGAAGGAGTAGGAGATTCCAAAATGAAAAACATATCCCCTGCTCACCTTTCGACCTTTAGAGGATACCCAAATGAGGACCCTGACCTATTTTTATTTAAGTTTGATGTCTTATGCAGGTCTGTGGACTACAAATCCGATACGCAGAAGCTGAAACTCTTTCCTTCTACATTAGACGATGCAGCTCTGTAGTGGTTCAATGATCTGGGAGACAAACACATTACCACATGGGACTAGATGAAGAGGCTCTTTTTAGAGCAATACCAATATTTCGGGAGAGCAAGAGACTCTAGGGAGGAGGTCCTGAGCATGACACAAAAAGAAGATGAGTCTCTCGAGGAGTATTAGGAGAGATTCAACTTTAATCTTCAATGATCTCCTCATGCGAGACTATTTGATAAGTCCCTCAAAAGCATCTTTTTGAGATGACTTACCAATGAATCACTGGAGGCTCTTAACATGATCTCCGGAGGTGATGTCTACCAACATGCTATGGAAGACATTCAACAACTATGCCAAAACTACTCAAGAAGGTGAGGCAAGGCCACCTCCAGAACCATGAAAGTGACTGCTTTAGTCACAAAGATAGAAATAGGTAACATGATGGAGGATTTAAAGAGTGAAATGCTCTCATCTCTAGCATTGCAGATGAATACGTTGTTAGAGAAAAATAAGAAAGAAAATGATTCAACATTGGCTTATTTCTATCCAAAATGTAGAGGGAGGCATGCAAAGAATGCATGCCCAAAGAACAAAGTCATAGTATGCGCAATTTGTAGGCTAAATCATAAAACTCGATTGTGCCCACAACTGCCCAGTAATCAGGAGGAGGCTGAAAGCATGGATGCCTATTTCATAGGCAATCGAAAGAGTTGGCCACAACCCCCTACGAGGAATATGCCAACCGAAATGCCGCCATATGGGGGAGGGCCATACATGCACCAAGGACCGCCTCAACCACCTAACATGGGGTGGTGGGGGCCATCACCCTGGTCTAACGCACCCCTAGCAGCATTCCCAAACCAGCAGCCATGGATGCCATATCCATATCCTGGCAACAGTGGAGAGGCCACACTACATGGAATCAGGCTCCATAGAACATAGCACCTACTCACCCCCAATAGAATTTATCGACATTTCCAGCAGTGAGACCTGCGCAACTACCCACACAATCGATGGCAAATCCGAATAACAGGGTGAACCAGCCAACATACAACGTGGAGGGTGAGATGTATCCTATGTATAATATTTAGCTTAGGTCAGGTAGGTAGGTAGGAGTAGGAAAACCTCCACTAGTAGAAGAGGAGGAAGAGGTAGAAGAAACACCTTTGTTAGAGGAGGAAGAAACACTTGAGAGAGCGAAGGCTCCATTTCCCAATCGACTGCAAGAATAGAGAAAAGTAATGCAGCCATAATTCAACATCTTGTCAAGCTTGAAGAACCTCACAGTGACAATTCCATTATTTCAAGCAATCCGAGATGTTCCAATATATACCAAGGCAATCAAAGAGATGTGTCTAAGGAAGCTGGGATGAAAAGCAACCCAAAATATCAATTTCATGGGTAAACTTGTGGATTTGATGATGGACAGAACATGCCATCTGAAGTATGCAGACCCAGGCAGCCTGGTACTGACTATAAAAATTGAGGGACATTCCCTATCCAATATGTTGGTCGATCTCGAAGCAGCCATCAATGTAATGCCTCAGGAGACCATGCAGAGGCTATAGCTCATGAACCTGAAACCCACCATGACAGTGCTATAGCTAGCCGATCGATCGATCGTAGAACCGAAAGGAATGTTGGAAGACATGATAGTAACGGTCAGTGCATGGGAATACCCAACCAACTTTTTAGTCTTGCAATCCAAAACTAGGCTAGGCGGTTACCCGCTCATCTTTGGGAGGCCATGGCTAGCAATAACTAATGCTTACATCAGCTACCAAGATGGGCTGATGACCATCTTCGATGGGTGAAACATTAAAAGGTTGACCATTTCGCCCCTAGCACAGTCTATCGACTCAGTAGGAGAACCCATGTTCACCGAGCATGGAAATCCAGAGTTGTCCATGATCCAGCCGATGATGACATTGGAGGAGTTGATAGAAGAAGACGAAGATGGTGCTATTGTGGAGTTTCTCCATGGAGAGCCCTCCATATCTGCATCTGGATCGCCATTGACTGGCACCCAAGATCACCACGTTTGGAAGATACATGTTGGGCCAAGAAGAACATTAAATGTCAGTAGTAGGTTGATGTCCACACAACTGATGAAATTAGAAGAGCTCCTGGTAAGGCACCAATAAGCATTTGCATGGGATTACTCAGATATGTAGGGCATCAACCTAGAGATCTATACCCATTGGATTTATCTAGATGATCAGGAAACTCCAAGCCGATAGTCATAGAGAAGAATGAACCCAAAAATGAAAGACATTGTCAAGGAAGAACTGCACAAAATGTTGGCTACCGGTTTCATATATCCGATTTCTGACAGTGAGTGGGTATCATCATTAGTGGTGGTCCCTAAAAAGAATGGAAAGTGGCGAATCTATATGGACTATAGAGCATTGAACAAAGCAACCAAGAAATACCACTTACCACTCCCATTCATTGGTCAGGTCTTGGACACACTCTCATGGAGGAAGTACTCCTTTTTGGATGGATTCAGTGGATACAACCAGATCTAGATAGAAGAAGAAGATTAGGATAAGACAATGTTCACCTACCCATGGGGAATGTTTGCCTATAGGGTATAGAAGCAAAGAAAGCGGTGGCATGATATCCACATTAAGCTAAAGTAGTTCCAAGAAAGGGAATGGGTACTATTGTACGATTCTTGGTTCCAGGAGAGGAAAGGCAAATTAATGCAGAGATGGATGGGGCCGTATGAGGTGGTAGAGCTCATCAAGAATGGGGTAGTGCACGTTAAGACAATTGATGATAGCAACACTATGTTTATAGTCAATGGCCACTGACTATGCCCCTATAACACATCCAAAACATTATAGGTAGAATCTAGAATAGGCATGGGGGAGACCCCATCTTGTTAGATCTAGATCGAACTCTCATAGGTGAAATGGTGGGCATGGAAGTGCTCACCCAAAATTAGTTAATGTAGTTTTTTTTTTATAGTGTGTTTTTGTAGGGATGACGCCCGCATGCAAGCTGCAGGCATCCTAACCCAGGGCCTAACAGGCATGGAATGCATCTAACTGCCTTTATTTTCATTTCTTTTTTAGTTGCTTTTTGTAGGTGGAGGACCTGACAACACGAGGAATAGGTATCTGGGAAACCAAGCCTGATTCGGCTCAACATTCTGACACCGGCTCATTGGTAGAAGCTGAGGTAGCATGAAGTAATAATGAGAAGGATTGATCACCATTTCCCAGTCAATCACAACATGATTACCGAGAATAAGGCGCCTTCCACATCTAGAATATGCCTTGCAAGAAGAAGGCACCTTTCTTATAAATAAGGCACCCAGCCAGAAGAAGGCACCTTCCTTATAAAGAAGGCACCCCAAAAGAAGAATACACCTTCCTTATAAAGAAGGGACCCATCCAGAAGAAGGCATCTTCCTTATAAAGAAGGTGCCTTGCAAGAAGAAGGTACCTTCCTTATAAAGAAGGCACCCAGCCAAAAGAAGGTGCCTTCCTTATAAAGAAGGTGCCCAATCAGAAGAAGGTGCCTTCCACATCAAGAAGGCACCCCACCATAATAAGGCACCTTCCTTATAAATAAAGCACTTAGCCCAGTCTAAAAATGAATATATATATAGGAACCTTCCGTGGCTGGAAGGCACCATAAAAAAAAAAGAAAAAAAGAAAAAGAAAAAAAGGCAAAGCGCCTTCCACATTAGGAAGGCACATCCAGCTAGAGGCGCCTTCCACATCGGGAATGCACGTGCAGACCGAGGTGATTTCCACATAAGAAAGGCACACCCAATCAGGAGCACCTTTCATAGTAGGAAGGCGCCATCATCAAGAAGGCGCCTTCCACAACCGGATGACACATCCAATCAGAGGCGCCTTCCATCACCAAAAGGCACATCCATTTAGAGAGCACTGACAACATCGAGAAGGCACCACATCAACACCTTCCACATGGGGAAGGTACCAAATAACACCTTCCACATACAGCTAGCACTCACGCCTCCTGGACACCTCAAGTAGAATGAAGCATCACATGAATGAGTGGCACCAGATGACCATACCCCTCCCCCGTGTCACAAATCGGCGAATCAACGACCTTCATGATGCCTGAAACATCGAATCAGGTATGCGCATGTTAATTCAAATTTTTATATAATTATTTATAAAATATGCAGTACCAAAAAAGATACCGCCATCATAAAGATCATATCCCCCCATAGTCGAAACCGCATGCCAATGACATGGCACCTTCCATAATTGCTAGGGTTAGGCACCTTCCCTATAAGAAGGTGCCTTCCTGAGGAAGAAAGGACCAAAAAAAATAGCAGTAGTAAGGGAAGGCACCATGGCAGGAAGGTCTAAGAATCATGCAGTGAAGAAGAATGAACCAGGTGATACGGAAAAGTGGTGAAGACACAGTTTGAGGCTGAGGGATGGCTCGAATATTGTACCCTAGTTAGTCAGGGATAGGATATGGATGCAACCAAGGAGTTTGTTTCCTCCTTGAGGTGTGATGTAGCCCAGGTGCAAGGGGTGGAAATTCCAATCACCCCCGAGTTCATCTCATAGGCGACTGGATTGCCCCTCACAGGGGAATGTGTATACAAGGGTGGACTGTTGAAGCCATACGCTGAGGTGCTGCTACCAGGGGAGAATGTGCAGATAGACAAGGAGGGGTTACCCAAAAATAGCCTCCCCATGAATCTACAGAAGATATTCGAGCAGGTTGCTTGATTCTTCACATGCACCAAGAAATATACCCATCTGCATGCTAATCATGTGTAGTTTCTCAATCACCTGGTGCATGGAAGGAAGTTGAACGTGCCCTTCTACTTGGAGAATGCTCTAAAGGACGAAGTGGCTCGGTACCAGAAGGGGGCACCATCTACCTTAGTCCACCATGGGCTAATATCGGCACTGACCTACCATGCAGAAACACAGAGGCAAAACCTCGAGGCAGAGGGAGATGGCAGTCAAGACAGGCGACACGATGCTGTTGCTGAAGTAGGGCAATATGAGAGATGCTCTATAGAGGAAATAGTGAGTATCGAGCAATTGGAATTGCCCTATTTCACAAAGGAAAGAGAGTAGTCACCAGTGCCCAAAAACATAGAGGAAAGAGGGCATTCCCTAGTGCCCAAGCATGAGGAAGAAGGAGCACTGCTTATTAGCGGCGAGGACGAGTTTCAGTCGACAGAACCAGTCCCCAGGAGGAAATGTCTACAGTGACTCCTCTCGGTAGAAGAAGAATAGAGCAACCCGAAAGTAGATGTTGCAGCCCAAACCCTTCAGGAATTGATAAATAAGAGCCCACAAGATGCAGGGACTTCCTAGAATAATGACCAAGTCGATGCGGCCTTGGAGGAGGCGTTCAAATGGAAAACCAATTGCTGGATGACCTAGCAAATTCTAGAGGACTTCTAGAATAAGCATGCAGGGGAGTTGAAGGAACAAGATAGATGGATCGCCCAGCTCAAGCAGCTGGTCTGGTAGTTGCGGGAGGAAAACCAGCTGCTTCAAGATAGGGGAATGGAAAGAAGGGATGCATTGACCCAAACTGATTGGGTGAAATAAGCCTCAAAATTCTCCCACATCTACCAAACGAGTATTCTCTTCAGGGGAAATTCGATCGGATGCTCGATAGAGCAGCCCGAAGGCAGGGGATAATTCCTCTGTTTTCGAGAGTGAAGGGGAGAAAAGTCCCACAATACCCCCTATCATCGTCTCGAGTGATACAGAGTGGGACAAAGGCCTCCAATAGCAGACAGGACTAGAGGATAAGGAGGAACTCCCCAGAACTAAAGAAGGAGAAGATCCTGAGGGGTCGAAATTGAACAGACAGGAGAATGAATGATCACCCCCAAAGATAGCAACACAGAATGAAGAGAACACTCTAGAGAAGGCCCCTATGAGCGAGGAGATGTTCGCCAGGGAGAAAGAGAAGACCCCTATTTGAGCCGTCACATTTTCCATAGAGGCCAGAGGAAAAAGGCCCAGGACGGCTCGAAAGAAGGTGAAGGTGACCTTCATTGAGCCAAAAGAGGACGAGTGGGATATGCAGCCATTCGTCGAAAGGAAAAAATAATTCGAACGGTTGCTCAAGGAGATGAAAGCAGCCAAATAGGCCAGGAAGGCAACCTCAAGGATGTAAGGAGACTCTGGCATCTATGTCAATCTGATAGAGGAAAACCAATTCTAGGATATTTATGGTTCATCCCGGGGACAACCCTCCATGATGAGGAGGTATTTGGAATGATGGGGGGTATATGGCCCCCAATTGGAGGACATTACCATTGCAAATGAGAACGTAGGGCTTACTCTTGAAGCAACCAGATTATACAAGGCCCAAGTAGTACCTTCCAGGAGGGATAATTCAGATATCCCTCTAGCAGCAGTCAGACCTCCAGACGCTGACCTCTGGAAAGTTGCCGAAGCTACATTCTAGTCAGCAGAGATGACGTTGGCTAGATCACGGCCAGTAGTGGCCAGAATGAGAAAAGGATAGTCGATAGCCACACCCTCAATCCCACATAGGAAAATGTGAGCCACACCTTCAGATTCCAGCGCACAGAAGAGACAGACTTAGGTCACAGGTGTAGCTGAATCCTCCAAGAAACGACAACGATGAAGGGTAAATAGGGCTACCTACAGTTTTGATGCCACGAGGGTGTGGCATATGTTAGGTGTGAGGGGATGATGAGCACCAAAAATGATCATATTTTATACACATTTTCTTGATCATTATGCGGCTGTATAATAAGGATTGCATACTTTTATAAATTATTATATAGATATTTGATGAAATTATGCGTGTTATCTAATTTGTGTGTTTTCAATGTGTTTTGTAGAATTGCAGTTGGTTTAGTTAGATTTGGATCAATCGAGGTCTTTTTGATGGACCTGGCACTTTGTTTCTTTGGGGATCAATGTAGAGAACATAGGCGCCTTCCTCTTCTAGGAAGGCACCAAGAGAAAGTAGGCGCCTTCCTCTTCCAGGAAGGCACCAAGAGAACGTAGGCGCCTTCCTCTTCCAGGAAGGCGCCAAGAGTAAGTAGGCACCTTCCTCCTCCAGGAAGGCACCAAGGAAATAAAAGCGCCTTCCTCCTCTAGGAAGGCACCAAAGGGAAGGAAGTGCCTTCCTCTCATAAGGAAGGTGCCACTAGAAGACAAGCGCCTTCCTCTCACAGAAGGCGAGTGCCTTCCTCCCATAAGGAATGTGCCACTAGAAGTCAAGCACCTTCCTCCCACAGGAAGGCACCAATAGAAGGTAAGTGCATTCCTCTTCCAGGAAGGCACCACGACAATAAGATACCTTCCTCATAGGGAAGGCACATCTGTTCTTCGCTCGTTGACCAGTTTTGCACGATGTGGACAACAATGGCTGGTGCAGTCCCAACTCTACGTCATGTAGAGATAAATTGGAGATCGCACCAATGTATTAAAGTGTCTTACCAATTCTAGGTGAAGCACGAACCAATCAATGAACACACCGCCGTTAGAATAAAATTATAGTTTTAAGCAGATGTCGATTACATTCACCAGACTATCTTAATTTAGTTTGGGATGAATCGACTGTTGTAACCTCTTTGTAACAGAATTTCTACGGGTGTGTTATATAAAAACACACAGACCGCTCCAAGAGATATAGAATGATATAGATTTATATAGATATACAAAGACAGATAGATATTTTAACACTTTGATAAATATATTACAGTTCTAAGAGTTCTAAGCATGTGTTCAGTTGGGAGGAAGCTACTGGAGCCTAGGCCCACTCCAAGCCAGTATTTCTTCCCCACTTTTCTTCTATTTTCTAGATTAGTTTATTGCTTTTATAGGGTCATTTACCGCATTGCTATTTCCAATATTTGCAGTAGATTCATTTTCAAGAATGTGTGAATGTTTTATTTCCATAAATTTAATTATTTTCTTCTTACGTAAATTATTGTGGAGTGCATGAATGATTGACAACCATTTTGAAAACACCCCCCAATAGTAGAATTAGCGGACTCATATCAAGTGGTATTGTAAGCAATTTTATTCAGACCCTTTGCAAGTTTATGAAGCTCCCTGGGTTGATAATTAAATGCATAGGCATGTGACAAAAGTAGGAAAAAGTTAACCTTGTTTGGCCCGTAACACCCCTATCAAATTCCTTTGCGACTTTGAAAGTAACCAGTAGTTGTTACATTAACTAGAATAGAGAACCATGCTTTAGAAATACATTATTTGATCAAATTAAACCATTGGTGGTGAAAAAAAAACTTAAGGAGGATAGCAATCAGAAAGTCCCAATTTATCTTGTGAAATGCTTTGTTCATATCAAGCTTGAGGGCAAAAATAGACCTGTTAGTCTTATGAGTAGAGTGCAGAGCTTCATGAACTATGATAACTCCATCCAAGATTGACCTGCCCTAGACAGAGCTTCCCTAGAATGGATCTATGATGCAGGGCAAAATATCTCTCCTTCTATTTGTAATGGATTTAGTTAGGATCTTGTAAGAAACATTGCATAGACTGATTGGCTTGAAGTCAGCCATAGATTTAGGGGTTTGCTTCTTAGGAATTAGAGAAATAAAAGTAGAGTTGATACCTTTTGGGATATGATTGCTTGCTTGGAATTATCTGACAGAAGAAATTACATCCTCACTTACGATGTCCCAAAAAGCTTGATATAAATGAGGGGGAAAGCCATCGAGTCCCGACGCTTTGTCTGGCTTCATGCTAAACAAGGCTTCCTTAATTTCCTCATCAGAAAATGGAGCTAGAAGCTTAAGGTTTATATCCTTATTTATTATGCTAGGAATGGATTGCAATATAATATCTTTGGCCTCCTCATTACACTGTGATTCCTGACCAATGATAGAATTGAAATAAGTTTCTGCCTCCTTTTTTATTTCTATTAAGTCTTGAGTAATAGAACAATCTACTTTTTTTAAAAAACTTATCTTGTTATTACTTCTGTTTCTAAGCATGGTGATGTGAAAAAACTTGGAATTTGAATCTCCATATTTCAACCAAAGAGCCCTTGATTTTTACCTCCAATAAATTTCCTCACAGGCCAAAATGTTATGAAACTCTGCTAGTTTTGTTCATTCCTCCTGCCTAGTAGTTTCATCAGCATCACCATGTTGGATCCTCTAATCAATTATCTTCAAACTTTCAACAACCTATTTTTTATTTTAAAAGAGGTTCCCAAAGACCTCTTTGTTCCAAGTTTAAATCTTTTCCTTAACAAACTTTAATTTGCCAGCAAGTTTAAAAGCTACACTACCCCTGACAGGTTGCTGCCACCACTGACTTAAGTTATCTCTAAAACTGGAATTTTTGATCCACATAGATTGAAATATGAAAGGTTTATTGAAGTACAGAGAGTTAGGGATCTCCAACAAAATGGTATTATGATCAGATGAAATTTTAGGAAGGGCTTGTAGGGTGGAATCACCGAACAAAGTTGTAGCCTTCTTTTATAGAAAAAACCTATCAAGCCTTTCCTGAATGATATGACACCCTATCCGCCGATTGCTCCAGGTATAATTTGCTCCTCTAAGTTTTACATCCATAAACATGTTGGAGTTCACAAAGTCATTGAACTCATCCATGCTCCTGATAGGTGGTCCATTTCCACCCATTTTGTCTAAATGGTAAAGAGGAGTGTTAAAATCCCTAGCCAGAATCTAGGGGACATTATGGAAGATTTCACTTAGATTGCCTAAGTACTCCCATAGTAGAGATCTCCCTTGAATTGAAGTCGAGGCATAAATATTTGAAAGGATCCATGACCTATTGTTGTTTATTTCCTTAAATAAAACACTAATAACCCTGTCATATTTATGAATAATGGTACCTTCTACTATCCGAGGATCCCACAAAGTCATAAGGCCTCCAGATGCTCCTCTGGCTAATTTGCAAACCATCTCCCCTTGATTCTAGTTTTTTTGATTGAATCTCATCAATTTTTGTTTCTTGCAACATGATAATAGTTGGATTCACTTGATTTATTATTGTACTGACTTCCCTGTTTTTGGGCAGGCCATTGAGGCCTCTCACGTTCCATGAGAGGAACTTCATTTATATTTTTTGGGATTTCTTCCTCTCCCCCTCCCTTGAGGGGGTTTTCCTAATTTTTTATCTTCAGAACTTGGAATAACCTGTTGAAACAAGGTTTTCTATTTTCCATTGGAAATGTCATTATCAGTTTTAATTTTTTGATGCTCAACATTTGATATTCTCCCTCTTCTTTTTTCAATGCCAAAATCTATAGGAGACTTCATAGTGCTCCTGGTTTGTTTAGGACTAAACTGAGGGGAGGTAATTTTTTGCAGAACCGGACTGCCATATTCCTCAGTCTAAATATTTTCACATATCTCCACCCCTACATCCAAATATTCTCCTTTTTTCTTGTATTCCCCTAGTCTACGGGATGGCCCCTCAGTAGGATTCATTTGGCTCCTAGTGATGATGTTAAGGAGATGAGATTTTTTATTTTCCAATGCCTCAAATTTATTCTTAAGTTCTTCAGAATTAGGGTTTGGCTTTGGGATGCCCACTGGGCTTGAAGTATTTCTAGCATTAGGGTTTAAGTATCCTAACTTGGATGTGGATTTTAGAGATTGTGCATTAGGGTTTGGATTTATGATGCCCACGGGGCTTATAGTAATTTTAGCATTAGGGTTTGAGGATCCTGACTTGGATGGGGATTCGAGAGAGTCAAAAAGGTTAGCCTGAAGGTGTTGGGATTCCATGTCTTTCGATAATCCTCCTACTCCCATATTGGATAGAATTGAAAATTTATTTGAAACTAGAGAATTGGAACTTACCTGAGTATTTTGGTTGCCAACAACCTATTGTTTTCCTTTGTCTTGCTAGGACCCTGCACCCTCTCTTTTATTTTTTTGGTAGACATAGTTTTTTTGATTGAAATCACCTCTGCCATGGAAACTCCTCAAATTTCCTCTGTCTACCATTCCCTGCTTCTGCTTTTTTCTATTCATTTCCAGGTTAGGGCACTGATTGCATAGATGTCCTTGATTTTTACATTCTGCATAGAATTTCGATCTGTTCTCGTATTCTACTAGCTATTTTCTATAGTATTATCCATACTCTAGCTCCACAAACCTTGTAAATTCATTATTCAAATTAGCATTTACGTAGATGTATGCATGAGTCATCCTTGTCCTAGCCAAGGTCGCATGGTCAATGGAGATAAGGTCCCCTATAGTTCTGGCTATGCCCTACAACTAATATTTATTGAAGAACTAGGTAGGTAGACTCAGGAGATGAACCCAAATAGGGGCAATGTTAATATTTTGCTTTTCAGGGTCAAAATCTTCACCCCATCGTCTGAGAAAAAGGCTCCTTTTGCCTAGAAACCAAGTATCTCCTGTTAAAATGTGGTTAGCATCCTCCATATTGTTAAAATGGATAATGAATAAACCTCGAGTTAGAGCTACCAACTCCAAGTTGCCTACCGGTCGCCATTTACCCGTTGCCCAAGCCTTGATAGTTTCCATGTCCGGCCTACCTCCAAAAAACTTGCCTACTAGGGAGAATTCTTCCATTAAAAGAAAAGGGCTCATGGAACTTGCAGGGGTTGAAATTTTATTATTTAATGGAACTAGGGGCGGAAGAGAGATAACCTCCTTTTTTTTTCCTCTAAGAGTCTCAGCAAAAGACAACCACTTATTGGGCCCTGCATTGTCCTTCATATCTTTTTTGTTGGGGTCTTTCTGAGGAGGTTCGGGCTCCCGTGTGATGCCCGCATCTAAATATGCTGTAGCCTGACCACCTTTCTCTGGATCCTCGCTTGATCCATGCTCAAGGTTCCCACTCTCCCCTTTTGTACCTGCTCTACCTCTATCGCCTTGGCTGAGATTCTTGCCCAAAAAATTCAAACCCTCACTCCCGCCGCACTCGCTAAACCTCAGCTCACTCATTCCTCTTGTTGTATGGTGATCTCATGAAGATTCCACACCTACCTAAAAATTATTTTGAAGAGAGATAGATGATCATCACATCTTTTTTGTTATGCTATAAATGGTTGTGCCATTAATTCTTCATCATATTTTATTATAAAAATACTTATATTATGTTTATATCAATTTGTGTGTTAACAAGGTCACTAACACAGCTTTAGAGGTATTATATATGCTAAATCATATCACTAATTGATAAAATATATATATATAGGCATTGGAATGTAGGTTCCAAGCATATATATTCCTATTTAGTTTTATTATAGTTATATATTTTTGGTTTAATTATAGTTATATATTTTTTATTTATAGATTATTAAAGGTATGTGTGAAAGCAAAAGTAAAATTTTATGTTTATAAAAATATATATAAAATATAAAATTTTATGTTTATGAAATAAAATATAAAATTTTATGTTTAGAAAAATATAAAAATCATATCATTTCCCTAGATCTATTTTCACCCTATCCAAAAATTATAAAAAGAATATTGATGTTTATTGGCCCAACATATAAACTCACTACAACTTTTTTTAAATTATATAATCCTAGAGTAAAAATGAATAATAATAAAAATATTGACAACAATACATATATCTATTTGTGTAGCAAACATTCATATGATGTTTTCTTAAAGTATCAATTTTAAATAGAATTATCCATGCATTGCACTCAATATATCATAGTAAAACTTTAAAAAATAGCGACAACCTCTACTAAAATACATATGCACACACACACACACACATATATATATATATATATATATATATATATATATATATATATATATATATATATATATATATATATATATAGAGAGAGAGAGAGAGAGAGAGAGAGAGATTTATATTCCTATTCTATACTTTATTTACAATGTTTTATCAATTTACACCTTCACTAATTCTCAACCAAAATAGTATGTATTCCTTGATGAAGTTAAAAATACTATTTTTTTAAGAAAATATTGTAAAATATGCTTAAACTATATCAAAATATCAATATTTTAATCATTTAAAACCATGGTCACAATTGCATCTATGAAATATATCTACATCATCCCCTTCTTAACAATGATGGAGATCTACTTCCAACAAGCCATCTAGACTTGGAGATTCTCAATGCATAGAATTAGATAGATCACAAAGTTAATTTAGACCTAGATATGAAGGTCCATCATAAATAGATGTGGATGATCCTTGATGCTTCTTAGAATTATTATTAAATAGATGGGATTCGCTTCCCTTCTTTCTCCTCTCCAAAGATGATGAGATATTATCTCAATGTTTCAATATTACATAGTATATTTAGACATTGTTGTCATCATGAATCATAAAATTTTAAAAATAGCAAGGAGAATTCTTGATGGATAAAAAATAATAATAATTTTTTTGAAGTTTTTTTTTAAAATTATATATTTTTACTACTCAAGCTTTTTAAAACTAATAACTACTAAAAATTTTCATTTTGACATATTTTGGGGCATAAAATTGGCCTTCAAATAAAAATATTGCAAAAACTATTATGATGTACTTCAATAATTGTTCTTACTAAAAACAAATTTTCACTAAATCAGGAGATGAAAGAGGAATTTAGAACTAGATATGATCTTAGGTATATTGGTATATTTACTTAGATACCTTTAAATGGACCAAATGCAATCTTTGGGTAAGTATTAAATTAACTATAAAATAATCTAGTTATTTATATTTTTCTTAATTTACAATCATATTTTACATATATTTATATAGTTAACATATAAAAAAATCCTAATGAATGATTAAAATAAAATAAACCTAAATTTTATGACTTTACAACTTGAAGTTGACTTTAACAAACAGTAAAAGAGCAAGCAATATCTACGTTGTCTAAGAAATGATTTATCAGGTAAGGGTGGTAAAATAGACAAAGATATGTTATTGCTTTGGGGAGGATGTGTGTGGCTATAATAATTATAACTAATATAAATATAGAAGAGGTTGTGATGATATTATCATTGATGTAATGTCATATACATACAAGAAAAAGGTATTTGTTATTAAATATATCCATCCAATTTCCAAACTAAACAATAACTATTGAGCTATTTTTAAAATTTCTCTTCTTATTATATCAAATTTCAATTTACATAAAAATAAAAAACAAGAAAATCTCAAAAAAATAAAAAATTATACATGCAAGATATTTAATGAAAATGCTTGCATAATGATCTATAATGGGACAACATTGGGTTTGTATGTTATACAATTAAACACACTCATAATTAAAATGGTACTAAACCTCAATATGTTAAGTGGGCTCATGAAATATTGGAATGTGAATAAGCTTTAGGATTCCTTGGTTATCATAATTCAAGTCATTGATTAATTCTAAGAAATACCCATCCCTATCAAAATGTGATGTAGCCATAGTACCTTGTAGACATCTCCTACTATAGTGCAATATTTTACCTTAGTATAATATAAAGTAATGACATGTTATTTATTACTTCTCCAAGATATCATGTTGGATCCCAAAACAAAACATATCCAAAAATGGATCTCCTATGATTCATGGATCATGCATAGTTTGCATCCTTGAATTCTATCAAGAAAATTTGGTTGTTATTCTTGTATTGTAGATCATATTTAGTATTACAATGGATATACCTAAGTACTAACTTTGTTTCCTTCTAGTGACACATTCTTGGATCCTATATAAACCATAAAATATAGTCGATAGCATAATAAATATTGGGCCTGGTATAAGTTAGATAAATGAGACTCCCAATCAATCATTAATAGACAGTTACAATTGTGTATGTTGAAGAATTGTTATAGGATAGCTATAGCCCTATTTCCATGGTGGTAGGCATTGGTTTGTAATCTATCATCCAATAATTCTCAAGAAATTTCATCTTATACTCATATACCTAGTAAATTTATGAGTTTATATGCCACACCTCCAAGCCAATATAATATTGCATGAACCTAATATTGTTCATGTCAACTAACTTCTTCAAGTTATTCTCAATCTCTTTAAACTACCTTTGATGATAAATTTGTTGACATACATAATTATGATCATGACTTCCCCTTCAAATTTTATGTATAAGTTTACATTATAAGGACTATGATAAAATCCATGTCATACAATATGCTTATCAATTTTATTATAAAAATATCTAGGAGGTTTCTTCAGCCTATAGAGATATTTGGTAATCCAACATACCTTCTTCTCCTACCTAGGTATGCAAATCCCTTTGGTTGTATCATATAGACTTATTCTTTGAGGTCTTCATTGAGCAAATTTCTCTTCACATACAATTGGTGTAACTTGTATCCAAATTATGCTATTATTATAAACACCATCTAAATGATCTTGATATTAGATATAGATACAATTGTATTCACGTAATCAATTCCTTCCTTATATGTATATTCCTTTATAATAATTCTTATTCTATACTTGCCAATATTATAATTTGATTTATACTTTATTTTGAAAATGCATTTATAACTAATGACTTTATAAACTTCACTTGAGACCATAGTCAACCTTTGTATTATATTTATTGTATAGTCCTTTGGGATCTTGTACATTTTGTATTGATTAATATTTTATTATTTAACATAAAGGTTGGTTCTTCAAAATTGACCTAGAGGTCCCTTAGAATTGTATATTTGTAGCCCTTTCTACCAACAATTTCATTATTAGTTGAAGTGTAATTATTTTTCTCTAATCAGAATATTTTGGTGTCAAAGGATACCCTTCACATTGTGGGTATATTTTTATGATTTATTTCTACATTTTTGGGTAATGTGTTGATTCCATTCATTTCTAGAAAGAATTATAAAATCCAACATGGTATTAAAGTGGGTATGAATCTCCATTGGTCATCTATTGGGGAAAGACACTCATTTATGTTGGTCATCTAGTTTTACACCTAATCATCAATAAATTTTGTAGTAGAAGTGACATATTGTAGAAGAATATTTATCTATATCTTGACCAATGGGTAGTCAAGTCAATCTCCAAGTGGTAACCCCTCCTCAATTTAATGACATGTGGTAACAGTGGATTTAGTAAAATAGTACATAGTAAATTATTGGCATCCCCATAGCTATCTAGTTAGTGATAGATGATGTTGTTCCATCTACTAAAGGTACTTTTTATTTTTTTAAGATTTAGTGGTATTTTATGTGATATCTAGGTCAAAAATTTGGGGCCATAAATTTTGAATATTGAAGAACTTTGATTCTTTTTTAAATCCTATGATTTTTTGAGCTCTTTCTATTAGTAGTATTGTTTTTTATCATAACTACATGTAGGAGACTATATTTATAATACTTGGAATTAGAATCCATGATTATAGTAGTATAAAATATTAGTATACATGATTTGTAGTAATTATAATTGAAATCCATGATTACAATAGTATCAAATTGTAGTATACATGATTTATAGTAGTTAGATGACTAGTCAAGTTAACTACTAATTTTCATCAGTACACCATAAAGTTATATGTTAATGTAATCCAAAAGTAAATATTTCTATGCAAGCATATCATCCATATTTTCTAATCTCTCTAAGTAGCTTTGAGAATAATTATAAATTTCATTAAAAAATAATAGTCCAAAGTGTTTGGAGAGAACACATCACGTAAACATTTTTTCACTCAAAAAAGTAGCATCCATTTAAATACCCCTATCTCAACTTCTTATGAAGTTCCAAATAAATTCAAGTTCCCTAAATTAATCCCATATGTGGTCCTTGTTATAGTGGTGATTTTGTAATCAAAATAGAATAAAATTAATTGCCTTTAATGTTAATTACTACAATATTGTAGATGTTTTGGACCTTGATACCCTAGGTTGTCAAGTATTCTATTTTCTATATAAGAATTTAGCCTTGCATGTTCTTTATGGATTATCTTAGTGTAGTAATCTCTTTTTCTTTCATTCATTATTATTTACTTTGATTAACATAGTATTATCTTATTTATTACATGTTTTCTTATTCTATCATTGCTTTGATGTCTTGGTTAAAATATTTAAGTACATCTTGTATTAGTTTATCTAATTATTTGATATAATCCACTTTTCCCATAAAAACTTTATGGACCTGGCATGAATCTACAATTTAAGGTATTCACCTTTCATTTTATAGTCCTTAGGTCTTAGTTGGTTTATTATCATACGTTTTATTAGTTGTTGCTTTTTTTTATAATATGGCTAGGTATTTACATACATTTTCTCTTTCTCTTAGAATTCTTTTAAAATCTATTTAGATTTGTTTTGAGGGTTATGGTGGTTTTCTTTCTTACTAGATTGCTTGAGGATAGATATTTTTTAAAAATCCCTAGTTACCTCTTAGTAGTTTTTTACCTTTCCTTATGGGCCCTCCTACGTCTTTGCAAGGTGTTGGAATGATTACTAAGGTCTAGAAAGAATTAAATCCAAGAAATAAAAGAGGATTTGGATCATTCCATTCCTCTAAAAACTTTGTTCAAACTTTTGATCTTGTTCATGAAAATGGTGTCCTAATAGATAAATTTATCAATAGATAAGGATATTCTAATTTTTATGATGATAGAGACCAAACTAAATATTATGATTAGCCCTATAAGTATGTCAGAGGATCCCAAAGTGCCCCAAGAGTATCTACATTTTACAATGAACATGAACATCACACTTTATCATATTTGTTGCTTAATATGGAAATCATAATAAATCAAACACAAATTCAAAGAATAAATGCAAGATAGTTCTCCCAATAGTCTCAACTCTTTTCTAAACCTCAAGATGAAAAACTAGTTGAATACTTGACTACCCTTAAGACATCACTTGCTTATCAACTAGACAATTATAGAAGAGATACTAAGAAATAAATTAAGTCCATTAGGAGAGATATAGACAAACCATTATAGGAAATTGTAAAAACATGATAAATAACCTTACA
Source organism: Wollemia nobilis (assembly GCA_028583015.1). Classification (NCBI taxonomy): domain Eukaryota; kingdom Viridiplantae; phylum Streptophyta; class Pinopsida; order Araucariales; family Araucariaceae; genus Wollemia; species Wollemia nobilis. Next base: position 23,986,042 of record JAQPPZ010000521.1, read on the forward strand.
CAGATCATGAGTGTCAATAGGGTCCTTAGAGTACAAGTTATTTTCTATCCTCTAGACCCAAACCCTAATGCTCCTCCTCCACCTTCCCCCACTAACTTGGGGTGACTATACCTATGTTTATAGGCCCTACATTGAGAAAATATCAAAGGTAATATATAGCCCCTAATGTTGAATAAGACACGTGTGGCCATGTCCCTAAATTATATTATGAGAGAAAAAATAAATCCCAAACATATATTGATAAATGTATTGCATACTATAGGGACTGGTTGCATAATGAAAAGACTTTGTTAAAATTAAGAACTAGGGTTTTGGTAGGAAATGCTCTTGACTGGTTTGCATCTTTGTCTAAACACTTTATTAACTTCCTAGATACTTGTATAAACAAATAAAAATGATAATTATTATACTCATCCTAGCCTACATTGCTACCTTGTGAACTATCCCTCGTGCTACCTTTGGAAATCTCTCCTAGCAAAAATATTATCCAAGTGCGCTACAAAAAGGTGCTATAGAAAACACTTATAGAAAGGTGTTATGAAAAGCACCTATTGAAAGGGTCTATGGAAATAAAATTGATCGAGTAAACTATTTGATGCACTGGAATTCCACGTCCAATGACAACGTAGCAACATCACATAAATTATACAGTCAACATGATTATTTAATGTGGTGGCATTAATATTTGACATATGATTTAATCCTTGTTTATAATTTATAATGTGTCATTCAAAATATGTTTTGTTAAATTTTTTAAGTTGTCGATATTTGGACGAAACCTTAATTTATATTTTCCTTGAAAATAGGACAAACAATTATCCTATCTTGTCAGCAAGTTATTCAAATTTAGGATATTTGTTATGTATACTTGTCAACTATGCCACTTGGATAATTTTGATTGTAATAAGTTTAAGGGTAGTTGTTAGCATGTCTTAATTATAGCATATCTTTGTTATGAAATATTAGAATTCAAATCTTAGAGCATTTGAACTGCAACAGGTCGTAGAAAAGAATTTTATTGTAAAATATCCAAGTGATATTATAAAATACAATATAGAGAAATGGTATTTTTATCTATAGTTTACAAGTTGCTATTATGAATACTCAAGGTTTGAAGAAGTATATCCACATAGTCTATATGCATGAAGAATTAAAGTTCATCAATAAAGCAACATTTTTCTTCCATGATTCTAGCAATGGTATTTTGTATTTTTGCATGATTTATTTATCTTTGTAAACTTTCTTTTTACTTTCCTGCATCAATGAATTAAATAGTATTAGATTAGTAGAATGAAATATTAGTTACTAAAATAAATTAGAATAGAATATAAGAGAATTACACTATCTTCTAGGAGGCAAGGCCCACTCCGAACAATCAGTCCCTTGCTCTTTATCTCCTGGAATAGAGTAGAATTAGTTAGAGAATATAATTAGTTTTAATATAAATTAAATTACATAATACAAAATTGTAAATCATTTTATGCATTATTAGATTGCATGTGGATCCACAACACATAGAATTAGACTAAGTCATAATTGCACTTTTAATTAAGCATTATTTCACTTAATTTCATTTCTTGTAATTTTCATTTCCTGCAATTGAAACTAAGAAAAACATAATCAAGTCAAAGATTAATAATTATGGAATATCTATATGGGATTTATTGTTCTTTAATTTGTTTAACCTGGATTGACAAATTAAGTGTATGATATATAGCTTGACATTTTGACACCATTACTGGGGAAAAAAATGCCATAATGTTTTATTAGAGACTACTAGGGTAAGAAGGAGACTTACCTTGGAAAGAAGTCTTCATGCAGTTTAAGGTTGGGACAATAGGGTTTCAGCAAGTGTATTCATCTCAATACTTCCAGGTTCTATTTTCTTAGGATTAATTTAACTGCTTTTCTAGTTAGCATTTGATTTTAGCATATAATATTAATTTATGGTTGTCACAGAATTAGGTCTGGGTTATTTGATCTTGTGAAAACAAGGAAGTAGGTGTGACAAAATCACACTGAAATGTTCCTTAAAATCAAGTTGTGACAACTACTTAGCTTTTATTTCAGCATTTTTATTTTCAGTAAATTTTCAAAGCATTGGGTGATTGTTGTTACTTACTTAGGTCTGGGTTCTCTGACCTTGTGAAAATAAGGAAGTAGGTGTGACAAAATCACATTGAAATTTTCCTTAAAATCAAGTAGTAACAACAATTTAACCTTTTATTTTAGCACTTTTATTTTTAGCAAATTTACTTTTTAACATGATGTGGTTGTTATTTACTTAGGTCTGGGTTCTTTGACCTTGTGAAAACAAGGAAGTAGGTGTGAAAAAATCACACTAAAATGTTCCTTAAAATCAAGTAGTAACAACAACACTTTACTTTCCCTTACTGTGCTAAAATTGGTTGTGGATTTCAGACCTGGTTTTAGTGGCAGTAAGAACTATTTTAGAATAGTAATTTTACTTTCCCTTGTTGTGTTAATACTGGTTGTGGATTTTAGACTTGGTATTAATAATAGTAAGACTGCTCTATTTAAAAATATTTATTTTTTGAAAACTACACTTTGAAAACAAAAACAAAATAAAAATTGAAAAATAGAGAGAGAGAGAGAGAGTCTCTCTCTCTCTCTCTCTCTCTCTCTCGAGAGAGAGAGAGAGAGAGAGCATTATAGCTTTATATACGTAATACAAATATTTTTTTATTCAGCACTGATTTCTTTATTTGTCAGTGCTGAATAGCCCAAACAACTAGACCCAATTAATGATATTCAAAAACTATTTAAGGAGGAATGAATAATTTTTTTTGTAGAAAATTTAAGATCTTTGCAAATTTATGAGTAGACCTAGATATTCAAGGGGAAGATTCATCAAAGTCTGTAAAGAAAACTCTAGTGAAAAGTTTGATAATTCTAGATCAAAAGAGATTGAGATTGTGGTAACTAAGGATTCACTAGAAGAACAAGTTGAGCTACCATTGACTCTACTAAATCAAAATCCTAAATCATTTTTATTACTAGAGCCCGAATTCGATAATCACATCAATCCATCAACTATTTTTTCTGAACCTATACCAAGTCTAATCCTAGAATTCATCCAATCAGTCATGGTTGATCAAGCTAGTGAACATGGGAAAGTAGATGGAAATCCAAGGAGGGATAGGCAAAGAAATGATGATCATGGAGAAATAGAAAATCAAAGAAGAGGTAGGCAAATAAAATTTTGCCTTTCCAATTTCTACTCCAATAGACAGGTTAATAAGAGAACCAAAATCAGTCTCTATTGCTATTTTGCCTACCTTCCATGGAAAACCACATGAATACCCTGATGCATTTATTTTTGAATTTGAAGTAGTGTATCAAGCCTATTTTTATACCACTGATGAACAAAAATTAAGACTGTTTCCTTCTACTCTTAAGGATGCAGCTTTAAGATGGTTTATGGATCTAGGTGAAAGTGTTTGCAATTGATGGGATGGAGATCATGGATTAAAATATATATTCCTTGAAAGATATTAGGATTACTGTAGAGTTAGGTACAAGAAAGTTGAGCTCTTTCATATGAACCAATGAGATGAAGAATCCCTTAAGGATTATCTTGAAAGATTTTAGTTTGTAGGATCTAAAGTGAATATTGATTTAGATGAAGAAATCTTAAAAGAACTTTTTCTAAAAGGATTAAAAGAAGATGTCCTTGATGTTTTAAACCTTATGGCTAAGGGGGATATTCATCTAATGGTATTTGAAGAGATTGTGAATCTTTGCAAAAATTATTCAAGGAATAAACCTCTTAGGAACAACAAATACTCATTCATAGGAGGAGTAACAAGAGCAAAAATTGGTAATATGCTGGAAAACCTTATGTTATGAAATTAAATGGAAATGAATGATTATTTTGTACTGTAGAGGTATGGGACCTTATGTTATGAAATAAAATGGAAATGAATGATTATTTTGTAATGTAGGGGTATGGGACCTTATGTTATGAAATAAAATGGAAATGAATGATTATTTTGAAATGTAGGGGTATGGGACCTTATGTTATGAAATAAAATGGAAACGAATGATTATTTTGTAATGGAGGGGTATGAGATCTTATGTTATGAAATAAAATGAAAATGAATGATTATTTTTTAATGTAGGGGTATGGGACCTTATGTTATGAAATAAAATGGAAATGAATGATTATTTTGTAATGTAGGGTTATGGGATCTTATGTTATAAAATAAAATGAAAATGAATGATTATTTTGTAATATATGGGTATGGGACCTTATGTTATGAAATAAAATGGAAATGAATGATTATTTTGTAATGTAGGGGTATGGGACCTTATGTTATGAAATAAAATGGAAATTAATGATTATTTTGTAATGTAGGGGTATGGGACCTTATGTTATGAAATGAATAATTATTTTGTAATTTAAGGGTATGGGACCTTATGTTATGAAATAAATGGTGGTTATTTTGTAATTTAAGGGTATGGGACCTTATGTTATGAAATAAATGAAATAGATGGTTATTTTGTAATTTAAGGGTATGGGAACTTATGTTATAAAATAAATGAAATTGATGGTTATTTTTTAATTTAAGACATATTCCTTGAAATATATTAGGATAACTATAGAGTTAGGGACAAGAAAGTTGATCTATTTCATATGAACCAATGAGATGAATAATACCTTAAGGATTATCTTAAAAGATTTTATTTTGTAGGATCTAAAGTGAATATTGATTTAGATGAAGAAATCTTAAAAAAAAAAATTCTAAAAGGATTAAAATAAGATGTCATTGATGTTTTAAACCTTATGGCTAAGGGAGATATTCATATAATGGTATTTGAAGATATTGTGAATATTTGCAAAAATTATTCAAGGAATAAACCTCTTAGGAACAACAAATACTCATCCGTGGGAGGAGGAGTAGCAAGAGAAAAAAATGGTAATATGCTAGAAAGCCTAAAGACTGATTTGTTAAGCACATTAACTAGATCTCTTGACCTCATGGGTATAAACTAAAAGAATGAGATATTGAGGAGATATACTATCATAGATGTAGGAAAAGGCACAACTTGAGGGAATGCCCTCTTAATATTACAAATATTTCCAATATTTTGTTAATTGTAAAATATGTGACAAGAATCATAGCACTAAAAACTATAAGTATATTTCAACTGTGAAATTTGTTATAAAAGAACCTAAAGTTGAAGAGGTAGGATATGTCTATTTTGTAGCTCAAAGAAGAAATTTCCCATTCAATGGTCGATCTAATTGGTCAAATTCCAACACAAGACCTAATTAGTGGTCAAATACATCAAACTGGGTAAATTGGAACCCATACCCAAATAACCAAGATTAGAATATACCTCCATGGGCCCAATTTATGGCCAATGCATATGGAAGTCCACCTTCATATACTTGAGGAATGATGGATCAGAGTATGCCTAGTTGTAACACGAATGGCCAATATAATCAAGGAGGACCTAGCTGGTCTCAAAATCCACCCCAAAAACAAAATTTCCAAAACCAGTTTAGGGGACAAGCCCCTCAAAATCAGCCCCAAAATAGACTTCTTCCACCTCCAAACAATATGAACAACCCTCCTAAGAAACCACCTTTACTATCTCAACCAGTTCCTAATCCTAATAATAACAATATTGTTCAACAAGTCTATGAAACAAATGAGACATGTTCAATATCTATGGTACCTTGCCAACATATCCATTTAAGGTCTGGAAAAGTGTTGGAAAATAATGTGACTCTCATAGAAGTTGAGGAACCTATCCAAGACTTGTTTGAAAAAGTAGAAAAAAATGAAAAAGAAATAGAAACTTTACCAAAAAATATTCCATCAAAACAAAAAGAGATCCAAATCCCTCAAAGGAAAGAAATGAAAATTATATTTCCTGAAATACTGGTAATACCTAAAGAACCCTCTAAACCAACTATCAAATTCCTTCAGTAACTAGAGAATGTTACCATTAAAATTCCGCTATTACAAGATATCAAGGATATTCCTATCTACTCTAAATTGATAAAGAATATGTGCACAACAAATTTAGGAAGGAAAAATAAGAATGAATCTCAAACCATCCAAGTTATTGGATAGTTATCTGAGATAATAACTGAAGGAAGGTTACTACCAAAGTATACAGATCTTGGAATACCTATACTCATAGTTCATATTGGTGATACAACCTTGCATAATGTCTTAGTATATTTTGGGGTTGCCATAAACATTATGACCAAAGAAATAGTAGAATATTTAGGAGAATACAAATTGCAATCAACCTCTATAGTTCTTCAACTTGTAGATAGATCTACTATCAAACCAGAAGGAAAATTAGAAGACATCATAGTTTCTATAATCTCATGGGAGTATCCTATAGACTTTGTGGTCTTATATCCTAAGAAAAAGATAGGGGGACGTCCCTTAATTCTAGGACGTCCATGGCTTGCAACAGTTGATGCTTACATTAGTTGTAGATCTGGTGATATGACTATTTCCAATGAAAATACACTAAATATTTAATTTTATTTCTTGAGTCAACATTAGATAACGGATTCTAAAAACAAATCTGGTATGATTTTCATAATTTTCATGACCCTACTAGATGGACTTTTGAAACATAGAAAAACAATGTATTAACAAATGTGACTAATATTCGATTTTGAGCAATAAGTAATGAAGGATATGTTACTGCTAATAAATTGCCAATGTGTAGGATCAGGTGCACTCGTGAGTGGAGGAAATTGAGTCATCCATCTGGGAGAGTACTTGAGGAAGGGGAAATGATGATAAGGCAACTCGAAGGTAACACGGATAGATACCTTCATATAGGCATGCATTCGGTTAAGGGATAATCATCAATGTCTAATCACCTTGAGCCCCAGACTGATGGCCTAGTAGCTATCATAAGTTCTAGAGGCTGAGATAGGTGATTAGATTGATGGAAAGACTCCCTCTTTGTTTGATGCACTTGCATGATTGTCTTTTACTTCAGCATTATTAACCTTGATAACTGGTGATCATGGGGTATATGGTTTGCCTTCACAAACTTCATATGTGTGTTGTTTAAATAAATAGTTTATTTATTTAAAAAGAGCAAAAGATGTTTAAATAAATAGTTTATTTATTTAAAAAGAGCAAAAGATATTGTTTAAATAAATAGTTTATTTATTTAAAAAGAGCAAAATATATTGTTTAAAATAAATAGTTTATTTATTTAAAAAGAGCAAAAGATGTTTAAATAAATAGTTTATTTATTTAAAAGGGCAAAATATATTGTTTAAAATAAATAGTTTATTTATTTAAAAAGGGGTAAAAGATGTTAAATGAATAGTTTATTTATTTAAAAGGGCAAAATATATTGTTTAAAATAAATAGTTGATTTATTTTAGAAAGGAAAAAGATAATGCTTAATTAAAAGGTTGACTATTTAAAATAAAACAAAAAGAAAACCCTAAAAAAAAGGTGTTTGCCTCGACGTATCTAGGAAGTCATCGCCCACCCATCGGTCGACCCCCTTGAGATGTTATGGTGACAAGATGACATTCAATAGAATAGGTTAAATTACCCTTTGGAGACCCAGATGGCCAGATGCGTGAAGCTCCTCTAACATGAGAGGAAAACTCTTTATGATGATCACCTTGGGAAGAGAAAGGAGAGGGGTGTTCACCCTACCTCCTATCGGAGGTGGTCAAGGAGTAATGGCAGGTAGGCGGGAGCATGGACCGAGGAGGGAAAGAAGACATGGAAGGAAAATCTCAAAGAGGTAGAGAGGCAAGGGAGGATGGATGGGGGAAGGAGCGAAGGAAGAGCAGTGAGCGACAAGTGACCACTGAGCAGTGCAAGTGACCCAATTACCATGGGTGAACCAGGTTGGTCCTCATCCAAATTTGGTTGTTATGCTATTCTCTATGTTAAATAGTGTGAATTAAAGAAGCTCTATGTTAAAGAGACAATATCTTGTAAAAAAACCATGTTAAAGAAAATTTAAAACCATAAAAACTAAACTAAATAAAAGCATTAAGCTCTATGTTAAAGAGTGAACCTAAAAAGAACTCTGTTAAAGAGCGTGAAGACTCTATGTTAAAGAGTGTGATAGCTCTATGTTAAAGAGCATGAAAGCTCTATGTTAAAGAGCATTGAAGCTTTGTGTTAAAGAGCATTGATAGCTCTATGTTAAAGAGCATGAAAGCTCTATGTTAAAGAGTGTTGAAGCTCTATGTTAAAGAGCATTAAAGCTCTATGTTAAAGAGCATGAAAGCTCTATGTTAAAGAGTAAGTCTATTAAAGATAAATTATGTTAAAGAGCGATGAAGCTCTATGTTAAAGAGCATTGAAGCTCTGTTAAAGAGTGTGAAAGCTCTATGTTAAAGAGCGTGAAAGCTCTATGTTAAAGAGCATGAAGCTCTATGTTAAAGAGCATGAAGCTCTATGTAAAAGATGAAGCTCTATTAAAGAGCATGAAGCTCTATGTTAAAGAGAAAAGCATTGAAGCTTTGTGTTAAAGAGCGTGAAAGCTCTATGTTAAAGAGCATAAAGCTCTATGTTAAAAGAAGCTGACAAAATTAAGAGCGTGAAAGCTCTATGTTAGAGACGTTGAAGCTCTATGTTAAAGAGCATTGATAGCTCTATGTTAAAGAGCATGAAAGCTCTGTGTTAAAGAGTGTGGAAGCTCTATGCTAAAGAGCATTGTAGCTCTATGTCAAAGTGAGCATCATAGCTCCATATTAGAGCATCATAACCCTATGTTAGAGGATGCATAGCATCATAGATGGTTGTGTTTTATGCTAGCCAAGAATCTAGATGCTTTACCATCCGATAGCTCATTGCAGTTGGTAGAAGCTTAGCTACTATTCATTGTCTTATTTATCAATTTTAAAATGAAATGAATGATTATTTTGTAATTTAGGGGTATGGGACCTTATGTTATGAAATAAAATGGAAATGAATGATTATTTTGTAATGTAGGGGTATGGGACCTTATGTTATGAAATAAAATGGAAATGAATTATTATTTTGTAATGTAGGGGTATGGGACCTTATGTTATGAAATAAAATGGAAATGAATGATTATTTTGTAATGTAGGGGTATGGGACCTTATGTTATGAAATAAAATGGAAATGAATGATTATTTTGTAATGTAGGGGTATGGGACCTTATGTTATGAAATAAATGAAATGAATGATTATTTTGTAATTTAAGGGTATGGGACCTTATGTTATAAAATAAATGAAATAGATGGTTATTTTGTAATTTAAGGGTATGGGACCTTATGTTATAAAATAAATGAAATAGATGGTTATTTTGTAATTTAAGGGTATGGGACCTTATGTTATGAAATAAATGAAATGAATGGTTATTTTGTAATCTAAGGGTATGGGACCTTATGTTATGAAATAAATGATTACTTAGCAATTATGGGTATGGGACTCTAATTGTTGAGGAGGGTAGTTCATTTACTACAAATAGAGCATGTGAGCTAATGCATGGTTGATTGACTCTCTCAAGTTGGGTGAGAGGGGAAGTGGAAAGGGTAGTTTCTATGATAAAGGACTATGCATTAGTAAGTTGAATTGCTTGGGTTATTTGTATAGTTGCAATTTGGCAATGAATTAAGTAAGTGCATATAGAAGCATGTCTATCTGGATCCATGAGTGTCCTGATCCCCTACTATCCTCACTTGATCGATGGAAGAGTGGGAAGGTCAAAGTCAGGAGATAGACCAATCCACAAGTTTTCTCTCTACCTTACTTCTTGATTATTTTTGTAATAGATTAGATTATGGGGAGATTTCCTCGATAAAATGGATGTAAAGTAGTGTGGAAAGGTATGGGGTGTACCATACTAGTTCATGTACTTGAATAAACTTTGTAACTGCCACATCTAGTACTTCTTTATTTAGTCTTATGCATTTAAACCTTTTAATGTATGCATAATTGGTTATTGTTTCTCTATGCCTTGACTATGCTTGCTTGATGATAATTCATTTTGTTAGATTTAGTATCTAGATCTTTTATGCTCTTGTGATGATTAAAAAGGAAAGAATATTTAGTAAGTTCTAGGTGAACTTAGAGGTACCCTAAGGGCTTGAGACCCCCTTAGGGAGGTTGGAAACTAGGTTTGGAAGATTGTACCAGAGCTAAGATAGCTTGTTAGTGGACAAGATCGATAGCTTAGCTCATAGTACATGTAGCATGCCCACACATAATGGCTTGTGTGGATATGGAGATGTGTGTACACCTTCTAACGATTGAAGGTGGTAAGTCTAGCTCATCAAGACTGATGAGAGAGATAGACTTACATGCACAACACAAGATAGGCTTACATAGATGGGACTTGCATGAAGGGAATCTTGTGTGGTATAGTTCTTAAGAAACTTAGGCTATGTCAAATAGTAGGTCGATCTAAGGTTGGTTGGGGATTTATGAATCCTCCTCCTTAGTCAAAAAAATATATATAATAATATATGTAAACTTTTCTTTTGTGTGTGTGTTTTCTTGTTTCATGTTTTTGGGGTGTTACATTTGGTATCAGAGCTCTAGGTTTGAGGGTATAGAGCTTCTTATGTGTTGTAAAAGAGATTCAGGGATCTACGATAAAGGCTTGCTTAGGAATAAGTTGAAATCTAGAGTAACCTAGAGTCTCTACTCATTTAGGATCTAAAGGAATTGATTCCTAAAAAGGGTGGATAATACGATACCTCAGTATGGGCTTTGGTATTAATGATATATCCTAACCTTGGGACCTCATCCTAGTTAGATCTCTAATGAATAGCAAAATAAGGACTTTGTATTGTGGTCAAGTTAGTAATTCAGTTAAGAGAAAGTTGTAGTCTAACTCTTTTTTTGGGTGGAAACCAGATCAAGATGCCACCCAAGGCCAGGATGGGAAGGCCTCCACCTAGAAAAACTTGACAAAGTAATGTCGAATAAGGGATCTAGAATGAGGATCCAGAGGTTCCCAATGTAGGAATAGAGGAACTTACTACTATGGTTGTCGAGTTACAGGATCAGTTAAGACAAGTGCTAGAAACTATGGCAAATCAAAATTTGCAAGCTAGAGATTCGAAAGTCAACCAAGTTGAGGGGTTGATAGTGGAACAAAAGCAAGCAAGGACCCTCTTAGAAAAAGAGATAGTAAGGGACCTAAAGAATGTTTGTATCTCCAAGTTTGATGGAGAAGGGGAGGGAGATGCAGCTGAAGCTTGGTTGAGAGAGTTGGAAGTCTTCTTCATAGTGAAGGGGTATTCTTTAGGTACCCAAATGGTTTGGGCTACTATTTACCTTGAAGGAGCTACCCTGGACTGGTGGGAGACTTACTATGAGGAAACTAAGATTGAACTGATAGACATTCCATGGAAGGAATTTATAGACATCTTCAAGAAGAGATTCCTCATGGAACACTTCTATGCTTTAAAGTTTGAAGAGTTTGCTAGTCTAAGGCAAGGAACTAACTTAGTGGAGGTATATTACAGGAAGTTGGTAAAATTGTTGAAGTATGTACCCACCTATAATGAGAAGATGTGGATTCATAAGTTTACTCATGGATTGCAGTCTAGGATAAAGCATGACGTAGAAATGTAGGAACCTAAGTCATTGCAGAAGGCTTATGATTTAGCAAAGAAAGCAGAGTCTCATTTTTGCTATAAGTATGAAAACCTGACCGACCAAGAACATCAAGAACTAAAGAAGAGGAATAGCAATGGGGTTATAAAATGGGAGGTAGAGCAAGAACGGAAGGCTAAGAACCCCCAGAATCTAGAGAAGAAATTCAATGGAGGCCAAAAGAAATTCAAGAAGAACTTCTTCAAGAAAGGCAACAAACCCAATAATGCTAAACCTCCCTCGTAGAAGCCATCAGCTCCAGTACCGATGATTAAGAGCGAGGAGTAGAAAATGAAAAAGAGACAAGGGCCCAAGGATGGATGTTACCATTGCAAAGGGATGCACTATGCTAATCAGTGCTCATATCGACTAGGGACAAGCATACCCAACAATAAAGGAAAGGAGTCGATGCATAAGATCTACGCTACAACTGGGAATCAAAAACTTGAAGGGCAAGCCACCCCATTAATCATCAAAGGTAAGATTTTTGATAAGCAAGTAGATATATTAATAGATAGTGGAGCCACCGATAGTTTCATTTCTTGTAAATTAGCCAAAGATATGCCAAAAAGGCCAGGGTATTTGGCTCATGGATGGAAGGTTGAGTATGGGTCTGGATAGACCTACTCCATAAACCAATGCTTCCCAATGATGGAAATTACTTTAGAAAGTGGAACCATGGAAGGTTACCTATACGTAACCCCACTTCACGCCTTTGATGTGATCCTAGGGATGGATTGGCTATAGGCCCATCAAGCCATAATCAATTTCCAAGATAGATGGATTGAGTATTCCAAGGGAAATAATGAGAGGCTACGAATTTATAGCAAGCAAGGGGTATTCAAGCCCTAGATGTTGTCAGCCATGCAATTGAAGAAAGCCCTCAGGAAAGGGGGGATCATTTATGTTGTAAAAATGAATGAAGTTGAGAGAGATCGAAAGGAAGAGGTGATTGAGGCACACCCAATTCTACAAGAATTTTAGGATGTATTTCCAAAATATCTGCCAGGGCTCCCTCCTATGCGAGAATTTGATTTCACTATCGATCTTATACCAGGAGTAGAACCCATCCACCGATCTCCATATAGGATGTCACCTATTGAGATGCAAGAGTTAAAGGTACAACTACAAGGGTTATTGGAAAAGGGGTTGATAAAACCAAGTGTGTCACCATGGGGTGCACCCATTTTATTTGTGAAAAAGAAGGATGGATCTCTAAGATTGTGTATTGACTATAGGATGTTGAATAAGGCCACAATCAAGAACCGGTACCCCTTGCCCAGGATCAAAGATTTATTCGACCAGCTAAGAGATGCCATGATATTTACCAAGATAGACCTAAGGTTAGGGTATCACCAGATGAGGATTCATGAGGAAGACACTCACAAAATGATATTTAAAACAAGGTATGGGTATTACGAGTTCACCATCCTACCTTTTAGGCTGACTAATGCACCTATTGCCTTCATGAATCTAATGAACAGTGTGTTCAGGAGGCACCTAGACCAGTTTGTCCTTGTATTTCTTGATGACATCCTAATATACTCATGAAATAAGGAAGAGCATGACAAACATCTCAAGATCATGTTGGAGTTGCTAAGGGAAAACCAACTCTACGAGAATCTAGCTAAGAGTGATTTCTATGTTTTAGAGGTGCGCTATTTGGGGCATATCATATCGAATGAAGGGATCATAGTGGATCCAGAGAAAATAGAAGCCATGATAAATTGGCCACCCCTACAAATTTTACTGAGGTAAGAAGCTTCATGGGGCTAATGAGCTATTACCGACATCACATAAAGGATTTCTCAAAAATCACCTCGATGATAACTAGTCTCCAAAAGAAAGGAAAGGAATTCAAATGGATGGAGAAGTGTGAGGCTGCTTTCACCATGTTGAAGCAAAAGCTCACCACTACACCAATACTAAATATTCTAGACCCGCAAGGAGATTTTACTGTATGCTCTGATGCATCATTGGAGGGTCTAGGGGGAGTGCTCATGCAAGGTGAGTCAGTAGTAGCTTATACTTCAAGGAAGCTTAAGAAGCATGAGGTTAACTATGCTACTCATGATTTAGAGCTAGCCATTGTAGTTCATACTTTGAAATTTTAGCACCATTATCTGGTAGGAAGACCCTTCAAGCTAAAATTAGATCATCAGAGTCTAAAATACATATTTACTCAACCAATACTCAATACGAGGCAGAGAAGGTGGGTCGAGTTCCTCATTGAGTATGATTTTGAAATTGAGTACATTAAAGGAAAATAAAATAAGGTTGTAGATGCCTTAAGTAGGAGGAAACACATAGCAGCCATAACTAGGAGCCACATAAAGCTCATGGACCAAGTAAGAAAGGAGCAATATCAGGATGAATATTGTCAAGAAATTTGAGCCAAGTTAAGAGAAGACCTAGAGAGCAATAAGGAGTTTAGGGTAATCGATGACCTTTTATGCTACAAAGGAAGAATCATCATACCAAAATTAGGGGATTTAAGGAAGGTAGTGATGCAAGAAGCCCATAGATCTCCTTATATGGCTCACCTCGAAGGGGTAAAAATGAGAGAAAATCTAAAAAGGACTTTTTTTGGGTAGGGATGAAGAGGGACATTACAGATTTTGTGGCCCGATGCCTTGAGTGCCAGAAGGTCAAGGTAGAATGCAAGCATCCCATAGGATATTTGTACCCCCATAATATACCTACTCAAAAATGGTAGGTCATATCAATGGATTTTGTTGTAGGCTTACCTAAGACCAGGTACCAACATGATGCAATATTTGTGGTGGTCAACAAATTGACCAAGGTCACACACTTCATACCTGGAAGCACCAAGGATGATGCTCAAGTGGTGGCTAATAGGTTTGTTAAAGAAGTGTTTAGATTGCATGGATTCTCGGAAGTAATTATATCATATAGGGATTCCAAGTTTACTTCAGAGTTTTGGAGAGCCCTACATCTGGTGATAGGCACAAAGTTGCATATGAGTTCAGCATACCACCCTAAAATAGATGGTCAGATGGAGTGAGTAAACCAAGTTCTGGAAGATATGCTCCGCATGTATTGCATGGACCACAAGTCTCGATGGGAAGACTATCTACCATTGGTAGAATTTACCTACAACAATGGATATCATTCCTCTCTAGGGATGGCACCTTTTGATGCATTATATGGGTGAAAGTGTAGAACACCACTATCATGGGACAACCCAAAGGATAGAGCAGTGATTGGACCAAAAATGGTCAAGGAAATGGAAGAGCAAATCAGGGTAATCAGGAAAAGGCTCAAAGAGGTTGTTGATAGGTAGAAGAGCTATGTCAATTTAAAAAGAACTCCTAGAGAATACTCGATGGGAGATAAAGTGTTCCTAAGGGTCAAACCAATGAAAAGTGTGATCAAGTCCACAAAACTGGATCCACGATTTGTAGGACCCTTTGAGATCACTGAGAAGATTAGTTCGGTTGCATATCGACTCACCTTACCTCCAAATTTATCAAAAATCCATGACACCTTCCACATATCTTTGCTTAGAAAATATATTGCTGACCCTGAACATGTGTGGGATGTCTCTAACTTGTAGATGGCAAACCCAGAGGCAATCGAAGTAATGCTAGTAAGGATCCTTGAATTTTACTCTAAAGCTATGCAGAATCAGACCCTTGAGTAGTGTAAGGTCCAATGGGACCATTTCTCGAAGAGAAATGCCACTTGGGAGAAGGTGGCGGACATGCAGAAATATTTTCCTTTTTTGTTTGATGAACTTTAAGCTATTGTAACAAGTTGCTTAATTTTATATGTGGTTGAAAAACTAAGAAACACTAGGGATGGTGTTAATCCTAGTGGGGGAGGATGTCATGACCCTCCCAGATGGACTTTTGAAACATAGAAAAACAATGTATTAACAAATGTGACTAATATTCGATTTTGAGCAATAAGTAATGAAGGATATGTTACTGCTAATAAATTGCCAATGTGTAGGATCAGGTGCACTCGTGAGTGGAGGAAATTGAGTCATCCACCGGAGGTGAGAGTACTTGAGGAAGGGGAAATGATGATAAGGCAACTCGAAGGTAACACGGATAGATACCTTCATATAGGCATGCATTCGGTTAAGGGATAATCATCAATGTCTAATCACCTTGAGCCCCAGACTGATGGCCTAGTAGCTATCATAAGTTCTAGAGGCTGAGATAGGTGATTAGATTGATGGAAAGACTCCCTCTTTGTTTGATGCACTTGCATGATTATCTTTTACTTCAGCATTATTAACCTTGATAACCGGTGATCATGGGGTAGATGGTTTGCCTTCACAAACTTCATATGTGTGTTGTTTAAATAAATAGTTTATTTATTTAAAAAGAGCAAAAGATATTGTTTAAATAAATAGTTTATTTATTAAAAAGAGAAAAATATTGTTTAAATAAATAGTTTATTTATTTAAAAGAGCAAAAGATGTTTAAATAAATAGTTTATTTATTTAAAAAGAGCAAAATATGTTTAAATAAATAGTTTATTTATTTAAAAGGGCAAAATATTGTTTAAAATAAATAGTTTATTTATTTAAAAAGAGCAAAATATGTTAAATAAATAGTTTATTTATTTAAAAGGGCAAAAGATATTGTTTAAAATAAATAGTTGATTTATTTTAGAAAGGCAAAAGATAATGCTTAATTAAAAGGTTGACTATTTAAAATAAAACAAAAAGAAAACCCTAAAAAAAAAGGTGTTTGCCTCGGCATATCTAGGAAGCCACCACCCACCCATCGGTCGACCCCCTTGAGACGTTATGGTGACAAGACGACATTCGATAGAATAGGCCGAATTACCCTTTGGAGACCCAGATGGCCAGATGCACGAAGCTCCTCTGACATGAGAGGAAAACTCTTTATGATGATCACCTTGGGAAGAGAAAGGAGAGGGGTGTTCACCCTACCTCCTATCAAAGGTGGTCGGGGAGTAATGGTGGGTAGGTGGGAGCATGGACCGAGGAGGGAAAGAAGACATAGAAGGAAAATCTCAAAGAGGCAGAGAGGCAAGGGAGGATGGATGAGGAAGGAGCGAAGGAAGAGCAACGAGCGACGAGTGATCGTCGAGCAGTAGATGATCCAATTACCATGGGTGAACCAGGTTGGTCCTCATTCAAAGCTAGTTGTTATGCTATTCTTTGTGTTAAACATAGTAAAGACTAAAGCTCTATGTTAAAAGAGCTGAAAGTCTTATGTTTTAAAGAGCATTGAAGCTCTATGTTAAAGAGCTATTGAAGCTCTATGTAAAGAGCATTGAAGCTCTATGTTAAAGAGCATTGAAGCTCTATGTTAAAGAGCGTGAAGCTCTATGTAAAAGAGAAAAGCTCTGATGTTAAAGAGATTAAGTCTCTATGTTAAAGAGAATTGAAGCTCTATGTTAAAGAGCATGAAGCTCTATGTTAAAGAGCATTGAAGCTCTATGTTAAAGAGCATGAAAGCTCTATGTTAAAGAGCATTGAAGCTCTATGTTAAAGAGCATTGAAGCTCTATGTTAAAAGCATTGAAGCTCTATGTTAAAAGCAGAGTAAACTAAAGACAGAAACTCTAAGTTTAAAGAGCTGCTAAGTCTCTATGTTCAAAGAGCAGTGAAGCTCTATGTTTAAAGAGCTTGATAGCTCTATGTTAAAGAGCATGAAAGCTCTATGTTAAAGAGCGTGGAAGCTCTATGCTAAAGAGCATTGTAGCTTTATGTCAAAGCGAGCATCGTAGCTCCATATTAGAGCATCGTAACCCTATGTTAGAGGATGCATAGCATCATAGATGGTTGTGTTTTATGCTAGCCAAGAATCTGGATGCTTTACCATCCGATAGCTCATTGCAGTTGGTAGAAGCTTAGCTACTGTTCATTATCTTCTTTATCGATTTTAAAATGAAATGAATGTTTATTTTGTAATGTAGGGGTATGGGACCTTATGTTATGAAATAAAATAAATGAATGATTATTTTGTAATTATATACCTTATTATAATAAAATGAAATGAATGATTATTTTGTAATGTAGGGGTATGGGACCTTATGTTATAAAATAAAATGGAAATGAATGATTATTTTGTAATGTAGGGGTATGGGACCTTATGTTATGAAATAAAATGGAAATGAATGATTATTTTGTAATGTAGGGGTATGGGACCTTATGTTATGAAATAAAATGGAAATGAATGATTATTTTGTAATGTAGGGGTATGGGACCTTATGTTATGAAATAAAATGGAAATGAATGATTATTTTGTAATTTAGGGGTATGGGACCTTATGTTATGAAATAAAATGGAAATGAATGATTATTTTGTAATTTAGGGGTATGGGACCTTATGTTATGAAATAAAATGGAAATGAATGATTATTTTGTAATTTAAGGGTATGGGACCTTATGTTATGAAATAAATGAAATGAATGGTTATTTTATAATTTAAGGGTATGGGACCTTATGTTATAAAATAAATGAAATAGATGGTTATTTTGTAATTTAAGGGTATGGGACCTTATGTTATGAAATAAATGAAATAGATGGTTATTTTGTAATTTAAGGGTATGGGACCTTATGTTATGAAATGAATGGTTATTTTGTAATCTAAGGGTATGGGACCTTATGTTATGAAATAAATGATTACTTAGCAATTATGGGTATGGGACTCTAATTGTTGAGGAGGGTAGTTCATTTACTACAAATAGAGCACGTGAGCTAATGCATGGTTGATTGACTCTCTCAAGTTGGGTGAGAGGGGAAGTGGAAAGGGTAGTTTCTATGATAAAGGACTATGCATTAGTAAGTTGAATTGCTTGGGTTATTTGTATAGTTGCAATTTGGCAATGAATTAAGTAAGTGCATATAGAAGCATGTCTATCCGGATCCATGAGTGTCCTGATCCCCTACTATCCTCACTTGATCGATGGAAGAGCGGGAAGGTCAAAGTTAGGAGATAGACCAATCCACAAGTTTGCTCTCTACCTTACTTCTTGATTATTTTTGTAATAGATTAGATTGTGGGGAGATTTCCCTGATAAAATGGATGTAAAGTAGTGTGGAAAGGTATGGGGTGTACCATACTAGTTCATGTACTTGAATAAACTTTGTAACTGCCACATCTAGTACTTATTTATTTAGTCTTCTACATTTAAACCTTTTAATGTATGCATAATTGGTTATTGTTTCTCTATGCCTTGACTATGCTTGCTTGATGATAATTCATTTTGTTAGATTTAGTATCTAGATATTTTATGCTCTTGTGATGATTAAAAAGGAAATAATATTTAGTAAGTTCTAGGTGAACTTAGAGGTACCCTAAGGGCTTGAGACCCCCTTAGGGAGGTTGGAAACTAGGTTTGGAAGATTGTACCAGAGCTAAGATAGCTTGTCAGTGGACAAGATCGATAGCTTAGCTCGTAGTACATGTAGCATGCCCACACATAACGACTTGTGTGGATATGGAGATGCATGTACACCTTCTAACGATTGAAGGTGGTAAGTCTAGCTCATCAAGACTGATGAGAGAGATAGACTTACGTGCACAACACAAGATAGGCTTACGCAGACGGGACTTGCGTGAAGGGAATCTTGTGTGGTATAGTTCTTAAGAAACTTAGGCTATGTCAAATAGTAGGTCGATCTAAGGTTGGTTGGGGATTTATGAATCCTCCTCCTTAGTCAAAAAAAAATTATATAATAATATATGTAAACTTTTCTTTTGTGTGTGTGTGTTTTCTTGTTTCATGTTTTTGGGGTGTTACACTATTTATTTGAATGCCATTCAAAATTTATGAATTAATATGTTAAGTGAATATTTATAGCAAGAAATTTAAGGACCATTAGGATCACTTTTTGATGAAGAACAAAGTACTAATTGTTCAGGTGAATTTACTATATTTAATGATGAAGCAAGTACAAGTCAATATCATCAATTAGTGCCCTATAACTATCAGTTGAATGTCCTTGAACATGAAGTAATAGGAATAGATACAAATGTTGAAAATTGTAAATAGATAGACATCACATCTAGGAAGACTTTGAATATTAATAATGAGCTTACAAGAATTTAGGAATCACAATTAATAGAAGTACTTAGAAAATATCAAACAATATTTGCATGGAACTATGAGGACATGAAAGGGATTCATCCAAATATTTGTACCCATTGAATATTCATTCAAGAAGGTTGCCACCTAGTGAGACAACCTCAAAGAAGACTAAATCCAGCTATGAAAGACATAGTTCAAGAAGAAATCATTAAGCTTCTAAATGCAGGATTTATATACCCAATTTCTGATAGCCAATGGGTGTCACCATTAGTAATAGTTCCTAAGAAGAATGGTAAATGGAGGATTTGTGTAGATTATAGGGAATTGAATAAAGTAACAAAGAAATATTATTTTCCTTTACCATTCATTGATCAAGTTCTTGATACCTTGGCTAGAAAGAAATATTTTTGCTTTTTGGATGGTTTTAGTGGGTACAATCAAGTCTCAATAGCAGAAGAAGATCAAGAAAAGACTACTTTCACATGTCCTATAGGTACCTATGCTTATAAAGTTTTACCTTTCGGATTATGCAATGCACCTGCTACTTTTCAAAGGGTTATTTTAGCTATTTTTGTTGATTTAATTAATGAATGTGTAGAAGTCTATATGGACGACTTCACAGTCTATGGTAACACTTTTGAAGAAACTCTATCAAGTTTATAGAAATTTTTGGTTAGATGCCAAGAACAAAACCTCTCTTTGAGTCATGAAAAGTGCTTCATGATGATGAGAGGAGGTATTGTTTTAGGACATTACATATCTAAGGAAGGTGTTAAAGTAGATCCTACAAAAATCCAAGTTATCCAATCTCTCCAACCTCCAAAAATACAAACAGAGGTAAGGAGCTTTTTAGGACATGTAGGATACTATCGTAGATTCATTAAATATTTTAGCAAAGTTACCTCTCCCATGCTTAAGCTCTTAACCAAATAAAGTGAATTTAATTGGACTAAAGCATGTCAGGAAGCCTTTGAAGTTATAAAGAACAAATTGACTACTACTCCAATTCTAAGGGGACCAAATTGGGAATTATCCTTTCATATACATTGTGATGCTTCAGGATATGCAATAGGGGTAGTATTACAACAAATAGAGAACAAAATACCTTATGCTATCTATTATGTGAGTAAAAATTTGCATGGGGCTGAACTTAATTACACAATTATTGAAAAGGAATTCTTAGTTGTAGTCCATGCCATTAATAAATTCAAACATTACATAATAGGGTATGAAGTATTTGTTCACACTGATCACTCTACCATTAAATACTTGATGAATAAAGCTACAATAGGAGGAAGAGTGGTTAGATGGCTTCTCTTATTGCAAGAATTTAATGTCACAATTATAGACAAAGCAGGTAAAGATAATGTCATTGCAGATCATCTATCTCGTATGCAAATATTTGATGATGATGAGTTAATTCCTGATAATTTCTCGGATGAACATTTGTTTGCTCTTTCTATTTTTACTCCTTGGTATGCTGATATTGTAAACTATTTGGTAATAGGAAAAATACCTCAAAATTTTACATCGCATGAGTGTAGAAAATTAATACATCAGAGTGTCCCTTATATGTGGACTAATGGAATCTTGTTTAAGTCTTGCCCTAACCATGTAATTAGGAGATGTGTGCAAGAAGAGGATGTATATGACATCATTAGAGCAACACATGAAGAACCTTGTGGAGGTCATTATGCAACCCAAAGAACAACTAGTAAAATACTCCAAACATGTTATTATTGGCCTACTATGAATAAGGATACCCATAAATTTATTGATAGATGTGATGCTTGTCAAAGGGCTAGTAAACCTACACCTACAATGGAGATGCCTTTGGTCCCACAAATAATGTTCGAACCATTCGAGAAATGGGGGATTGATTTTGTTGGGCCAATAGATCCTCCAAGTGCAGGCAATAAACACATACTTGTGTGCATGTATTATGTCACCAAGTGGGCTGAAGTAAAAGCCTTGCCATGAGCACAAGCTGAACCAATTGCTGATTTTCTTTACTCACAAATCATGCAATGCTTTGGAGCACCTAGAGAACTAGTTTTAGACCATGGGTCTCAATTTATCTCCAAATTAATTGAATACTTTGTCAAAATCTATCAAATAAAACATAGAAAAACTTCACCATATCACCCTCAAGCTAATGGACAAGTAGAAGTTACAAATAGGAAACTTGAAAAGATAATCACAAAAATTGTAGCTATCAATAGGGTTGATTGGGTAGAAATATTAAAAGAAGTTGTATGGGCATATAATACAACTTGGAAAACTACCATAGGATTATCACCTTATGAAATGGTTTATGGAAAGCAAGCTATTATGCCTATTGAATTTGAAATAGAAACTCTTTGCACAATGGTACAACTTGATATGAATTTGGATCAAGCACAAAAAGATAGATTGGAAAAATTAAACATTCTAGATGAAATAATATTAGAGGCATTACACAGGACTGAATTAACTCAACAACAAAGAAATAAATGACATGATAAACATATTGTACCATGAACATTTCAACCAAGATATTGGGCCTTGCTATTTGAATCCCGCTACCAAGATTTCCAAGGCAAGCTAAGGACAAGATGGCTAGGACCCTATGAGGTTGAAGAAATATTTGGGAATGGTACAGTTAAACTTAAGCCTATTGATGATTCAACAAGAATATTACTAGTTAATGGACATAGGCTTAAGCTCTATAGGAAGCCATTATCTAAAGAAGAATTTATAAACCATCTTAAGCAATAGGTTGATTTGCAGTGCATTTTTAACTGCAATCAACTACTATTAAATAAAAAATTCTCTTTTCTATCCTAAGCAACAAAAATATTATCTACTAAATAAAAAATTTGCTCTATAATCTAATATATTTAGTAAATAAGTGTAGTCATTAAAAATAATGTAGTATAATCAGTCCTCTTGTTTGGATGAGTAGACACCAGTAAATAAGATGGATGGAAAAAATATTTACACTACTTGGCCAATGAAAGGAGATTATCATGGAATAGTAATATTTCTTGAAAATAAACTAGAAGATCACTCTATGTTCTTTAAATATGCTTCCTTTGTTTCATGATGGAGTTCTAATATACAATGTTTTCATCTTATTATTCATCACTTTTTAGTCATAGTATTAGGTTTTAAGAAAGAAGTCAGATTTAGTGTGTGAAGGCATGCTCTTACCTTATAGAAAGGAGAATATATATAGTCATGATGGTATCAACAATTAATAAACACAAGGTAGTGAAAAACCTTGTTTCTTATAGCCCACAAAGATAAAAAGGAAGTAAAAAGAATAGTAAGGATAGGACTACACTTCCATCCAGATGGATATGCAGCCTGAATCCCCAAAGTTCTAATATCTTCCCTAAATTAAAAAAAGGTAGTAAGGATAGGGTAACAATTCCCATTAGGAATTTGATAGAGTGGTTGGGAATCCGACTCCCCAAAGCCTTAAGGGGATAAAGTAGTAAGGATAGGGTATAATTCCCATCAGGACTTTGATAGAGTGGTTGGGAATCCTATTCCCCAAAGCTTTGCTCCCCTACAAATTAAACAAATAAATGCATGGGCTATGAAATAATAAAATAAAAATGATACCATAATGACTATCTTATTCCTCCTCTTCCAAAATGGGTTTTGAGTGTGTCCAACCATTGATGAAGACCTATTTTGCAAACCAAAGTATTGATGATTGATATTGGGTTAAATTCATCATTATTTTCTCTCACATAGAACTCCTCAATGAAGCTAAAGGAAGTAGAACAAGAAATTGACCTCTCTAGGGTATTGGAAGGATTTGTTATTAGACCATGGAATATTTTATTAAAATTTCAGGGAAGGAATTAATGTTTTTGCATAACATCTTTGCTATTGGGAACAAGCAATTCCATTCTAAGAAGATTTATTATCCTACAAACTTATTTGATGGCTTGACATGAATAAATAATTAGTATATAAGTAAATACCCCCATATTTTTGACTAGGTAAATAAAATAATATTAAAAAAATATATATATATATATATATATATATATATATATTAATATATATTAACAAATTTCCATAAAATAAACTCTATATAATGTTTTGGCTATATAGCCAACAATACAGTTTAGGAGGAGAAGTAAAGGATTTATGCAATAAATTTCATGATACAGTTTGGGGGAGAAAATAAAAGAAAAGAAAAAGAGAGAGAGAGAGAATGGGAAGAAATCAGGTAAAGTATTCCTATGATCCTATAATTAATTTTCCATAGATATTTTCCATAGTTGTTTTTCGTAGTTATTTTTTGTAACCAATTTTTGTACTCATTTTTCATAGATAGTTTTTGTAGTCATTTTTCATAGATAGTTTTCATATACAGTTTCTCTAGATACTTTTGAAGATACTTTCAGTAGCATGTTTTCGTAGACATGACCACACAATTTTTTTCTAATTTTAAATGATTTTAGAATCATGCATGATTGAGGACATGTGTCAAGGTAGAATCAAATGATGCAAGGTAATTTTCAGTATTTCTAATTTACAAAGGCCTTACCGCAGTGAGGGAATTCACATGGATATTTCAATTTTTACCAAGGAAACCTTACCATGGATATTTAAAATCTCACCTTGTGAGCTATGATGTGGCAATAAAATAGTGACCTTGATCTTGGAAATCATGTGTAGAATATTCAACGATGGACAAGCACGGGATATCAATCTAACAAGAAATCTAACCATGCACGGAGCTAACTTGGAGATCATTGAAGGTAATCCAAAATGCTAGAAATAGCATGGACGCTCATAATTGATAGATGGACGTGTAATTTTCTTCAAAGAACTATATGAACCACCACTTGTGCATGACATGTGTGCATGGATATAGAAGGAAAGGTAAAATGACAAGGAGCGAATGTTAATGAAACAATTTACATGGACAACAATGTAGGGAATTAATTGTTGAAAGTTTGTCAACGCTCACATAAAATTGTAAAACACCTAGATACAATGGATGAAGTCTTAAAGCATCCTTTTATTTAACGTAACAATACATAGGATATATAATTTGCTATTGTATTGTTCTAATTAGCACACTTATTACAAAAATATAAAGGCCACCTTTAATGTTTACACATGATTAAAATGGGGGGCATCATCGTGTTTACAACCACTACATGAAGTTGATAATTGGATAGGACATGGAAGCAAGATATAAGGCAAGAGTGCAAAAACTATAAAACCTGCAATGGTTTTAGGCCAATCGATTTGAGGAAAATGAATTACAGTGGGAAAAAGAATACACATCAAAAATGTCGATGTTAGTAGTATATCAACAAAAATTTAAAGTGTGCATAATAAAGCAAAAGAAAAATCAAAATATAATTATAACTATTTTATCATTGTGCATCATGAAATAAACCAACCATTATTAAAATAGTCAAATATAGAGAAAATACGTTTGGAAGCCAATCAAGCCGATAATTAAAGGATGACTAAAAATCAAAATTGAAGCTCTTAACAGATGATATATCAACACTATGCATTTAGGAAAGGTGGCGGGAAGGCATACCACCAAGAAAGCAAGGTAATCCTTCCCAATATGATGTGACCACCTCATATATCAAGATGTCGATCAACGAAACTTGGCCACACAAAGCAATGGGAAGAAACCTCGCAGATCAAGGCTGCGAATCATTGATTAAAATACAATCAAAGGCCAAGAGTTATTTGACCTTATTGCATGAGAAAATTAAACAAAAAAATAATCCTAATTTTAAAACTATATTTCTATAGCATGAAAAAGAGGTTACTTGGCTTTGCAACCTCGATCGAAACTTTGTAAATGATCTGAACGACTATGTGGGAGACGAAGACGACAATGAGGGTTTTGGGTCAAACAACTAGGAAATTGCAATTGGACGTCGAAGAAATAACAACAAGGTGGATGATGGTAGAAAATTAAAAACAAGGATAGGTATTTAAAAATAAGAATGTAGGTGGTAGAATTTTTTAAAATTATAATGGGGAATGAATTAAAAAAAAAGGTGCAGAGAAACATCACAAAACTACAGAGTAACATTTCAAAATTTTCTTTAATTGTTTTTGGTAGAAAAATAATGGATATTCTGAATGCCATAGAAATATGTAATAAAATTCAATGTCATGTTTTCATTGCATGATTTGAGATGTATTTCCTTTACATAATTTCTTTTACTTTATGATAACCCATGCATGCATCTATTTGTCAATTCTTCTGCAGGTTTTGTTCTTTGGCTAAGCATCTCTACAATAGGAATTAAAAAATAAATAAAATCTAGCATTATTCCTTAAATATACCCTACCTTAATATCTTCTAAACCCTACCCAACCACCATGTCGAGATCCACATTTCACAAATACAATGAACCCTTGTCTATCAACACCCAAAATCCCAATGACTCCATCAAGAAATTGTTTCAATAAGCACACTGGTGGGAAGCCCTAACCAAGTTTTAAGGGTATGATAAATGCATGTCAAAGCAATTCATTTTGAACTATAATTCCATGAGCATGGTTACCCATGTGGGTGAGGTCAAAATCAAGATTACCCCCAATCTAATTTCTAAAGTTTTAAATCTCCCTGAGGTTGGCCAACGGTATTACAAATCCACCTATAAAGGAGTGAGCCAAATGGTTGATAGATTAGGGGAGAAATGTGTAGTTACCAAATATAGGGATGGGTGGATCAAGGGTGTAGCCACCTCTTCACTCCCTCTGAAATGGTAGGAGGTTGCCACTATTTTGATGATTTTTTTTACATTAGAAGGGAGGTTGTCTAATTGTGGGGGTTACCATTTAAAAATGATGTTGAACCTCAAATACCCCAAGCATGAATACTGCATTATCAATCTACCATACTTTCTAAATAGATCCATAAAAGCTACTGTTACTAGGGTCCAACCTAGAAAATCTAGTGATGATCCCAAACTCCATATAATTGCCCATCACGAGTTGATAAAATTAATGGTCCTACATAAAGCATCTAAAGTAGGAATTTCCTGGGACACAATGGTTGAGGAGGCCAACCTATTCATCTAATCTAAGCTGAGCAAGTTAGAATTTTCTAAGGATAGTGCATTTGAGGAAAAAATTGAATCTAAGAGTTAGGAGGAGGAGGAGTCTCTATGCGCAATAATCATACCCGTACCAAGCCATCTAAATATTCTCACCCTGCAATAAAAACTAGGTATAATAAGTATAATATGGAAGACCAAGGAAAGGGAGAGACGTCCAGTCCTAAAGAAATTCAACCTACCTCATACATTTTCATTGAAACTCTTTTCCATATTTAGACACACCAGAATTTGTTGCACATCAAATTGGATAGTCTCATAAATGAGTTTTCAAATTATGCCACCTTAGTGAAATGATCTCTCACTCTTTAGCTTGACATAATCAAACAATTTTTTGTGGATAGGGTGGTAAAAATAGTGAACCCAATAATTACCGATTAATTTCAATGCATCCGCTAATAAGAGCTTCACATCTGGAAAAAAGATAAAGAAGTCGATAAACTTTAGCAAGCATCTTGACTTGAGGCTTGATGAGGACAACTCAATCCCATTTTTCAAGTTTTTATCTCAACAACATCAAAGACATACACGTAGCCCCCAAATATTGGAACTATCTATTGAGATAGGGATACCTCAGGTAGGAAGACCTCTCAACATTGGGATGCCTTACAAAGTTGACACGGTGATTAACAACATCATCAAAACTACAAAACCATTTCCATTACCAAAAAATTAGGATGTGCTACATGAATCAAAGGATGAAGGGCTTGCGAAGGTCATGCATAGAAAGACTATGGTTTTTGAAGCACCACCTAATACTGAGAAATCCAAGGCACATGTATAGAAAGTGAAGCGTGAGAGGATGTTGGTAGCAAAACCACCAAATCCAACCTAGGCTTCATCCTAGATCAAATCTAAAAAAATATTGGATATTAACAAAATCATACCATATTTTTGATGAACTTGCACATTTATATATATATTTGCAGTACTTTATTGATTATGATGATAGTATTTGATATTTACAGTATTTTACTCGTTATATCTGTAGTGTTTTCCTTGTTAAATTTGAAATATTTTATCTATTATATTTGCAGTGTTTTATGTATACAATTTGCAGTACTTTCTCTTTAATATTTACAATGTTTTATTTATTATATTTGCAATAAATATTACTTCATTTTATATGTAATATATCTAATGTTTTATTTGTGATATTGTGATATTCAAACCTGTATGCATGAGGACATGCATCCCCTTCAGTTTGGGGGAAATGATGAGTGCTAAATTGTGTACATTTTATGCCAAGTTTAACCTATCTTTTATCTAAAAATATATGTAAATGAATGTGTTTTGATGATCATTATATCTTATTTGCATGACTTATGCATGAATTTCATTTATAAAATATTAAGTAATATATGCTTGTATTTTACACAAATCATGCAAGTTTTTTGTATGTTTTTGGAAGATAAATGTTGTAGGTGAGATGTTATAGCAAAATACAGGCCAGACATCAAAGTATAGATGAACTAGTCATGTGCAAGAGCACTAAGAAGCCACGTGGAAGTGTGCTGCAGAAAACATCTACGAAAATATATTATGGAAATCACCTACTAAAAGGATCTATGGAAAGAATGTTGATCGAGTAAACTACCTGATGTGTTGGAATTCCATGTTTGATGATAGCGCAGCAACATCACATAAAATATACAGTCAACATGATTATTTAATGCGATGGCATTAATATTTGGCATATGATTTAATCCTTGTATAATTTATAACATGTCATTAAAAATATATTTTGTTAAATTTGTTAAGTTGTTGAGATTTGGACGAAACCTTAATTTGTATTTTCCTTGAAAATAGGACAAACAATTGTCCTATCTTATCAGCAAGTTATTCAAAATTAGGACATTTTTTATGTATACTTGTCAACTATACCACTTGGATAATTCTGATTGTAATAAGTTTGAGGGTAGTTGTTAGCGTATCTTAATTATAGCATATCTTTGTTATGAAATATTAGAATTCAAATATTCGAGCATTTGAACTGTAATATATGGTAGAAGAGAATTTTATTGTAAAATATCCAAGTGACATTATAAAATACAATATAGAGACCTTTGAAAAGGTCTAATGGTCTATTTGTCTATAGTTTACAAGTTGCTATTCTAAAGGCTTGATGTTTGAAGAAGTATGTTCGCATAGTCTGTATGCATGAAGAATTAAATTTCATCAATAAAGCAACATTTTTCTTCCATGATTCCAGCAATGGTATTCTGTATTTTTGCATGATTTACTTATCTTTGTAAACTTTCTTTTTACTTTCCTACATCAATGAATTAAATAGTATTATATTAGTAGAATGAAATATTAGTTACTAAAATAAATTAGAATAGAGGAGAAGATAATTACACTATCTTCTAGGAGGTAGGGCCCACTCTAAACAGTTAGTCCCTTGCTCTCTATCTCCTGAAATAGAGTAGAATTAGTTAGAGAATATAATTAGTTTTAATATAAATTAAATTACATAATACAAAATTATAAATTATTTTAATAGTTAATGCATTATTAGATTGCACATGGATCCACAACACATAGAATTAGACTAAGTCATATAATTGCACTTTCAATTAAAGCATTATTTCACATACTTTTATTTTTTGTAATTTTCATTTCCTACAACCAAAACTAAGAAAAACATAGTCAAGTCAAAGATTAATAATTATAGAATAATCTATATGGTATTTACTGTTATTTAAATCATTTAACATGGATTGACAAATTAAGTGTATGAGATACAACTTGACATATGTGAAGCACTTGAGTGGCACAATTCCAACAAATTCTACTTTTGGAATGGGACTTATGAACATGATCCTAAACCTACTCAAAGTTGCTTAAGTTATATTATAAACAAAGGTTTGGTCCTAATTTCAACATTGAAAAAATTAACAATGATAAGATCAATGTTTTTTATTGGTTGAAATAAGGGGTTTTGAAAGGATCCTCAAAATTTTTACAAATATATTACAATAAAAGAGACCATCTCCAAAAGATCAACTTCTGGAGAAAAACAAGGATTATCAAAACTAGGGAGATAACCTCCATAGGACCATCTACAAAGGGATCAAAATTTTGAAAAAGGTTTTTCCACCTAAAATTAGGAAACCTAGAATGCAAAAAATGGAGCTCGTACCTCAGAGTTGGAATAAGAGAACACCAATCCTCAACTAAAACAAAATAGAGAGTTCAAATTTAAAACTCAATTCTCACTTGAAAGTGAATATGAATTCCTCCAAGGGAGAAGTAGCATAAATAGGGAATCCTACAAGGAGGGCCCTTTCAAATACCTAGAAGATAGTTTAGTAGTATGAGGAGATCTCCATAGGCCATGAGATCTCACTACAAAGGATATGGAGTGAACAACCATAAGGTAGGAAAACCTAAAGAAGAATTTATCCATTACAATGCCTCAATACTGGAAGGGAAAATATAACACAGGGATTGCCATAAAAAAACCATATTATGCAATAGGCAAGCATGCATAGGGTCCCCCTACCAAAGACTAGGAAAAACTATAGAAGAAGCCTATCAAAAGTCACCCATACCAAACCACCCCCCAACCCCACCAAATATCCATCCAAGAAATCCATAAACACCTTCAACTGCAGCTACATGAGAAAGCACAGGGGCTCATATCGAAGACCAGAAAGAAGCTATAGAGAAATGTTCCATTGGAAAACCTTGAAATAGAAAAAAATAGATCTTCTAAGATATATATCAGAATATATCGATCCCACTCTATAAAACCCATCCTAGAAATAGCCACAAGAGCCACACAACTATGAATGATACAAATGTGGTCCTACCTTAAAGACCAAGAAAAATATAGAAGGTAAACCCTAGGCTGCAACTACAATGAGCAAAAAGGAAAGCGAAAGCCCTATTTCGAAATTCAATATTTGGAGAGGAATGGAGGAAGTCCTCCTTGCAAAAAGCAATAAAAAATGGGGTCCTCCCAAAGACCAAAAAAATCTATCGAGAAAGGCTCTGAAGCTCCAACTCCTAATTCGGACCAATCGAAAGTTAGCCACCACCAGAGGCCACTAAGGAAAGAATATTTGGATCATTCCAACCAAAAAGCAACCACAATCATGTCAAAATGGGAAATCTCATCCTGAGAGGCCTTAGGAGGATCCTATGGAGGTCTTGGAAATGTACTAGGAAGATCCTAGGAATATTTACCCAATTGGAGATCCATAGGACTGGAACAGGGGAAAGTAAGGAATTTGAAATGGGGTCCTCCTACCCAAAGTGGATAAGATCAATTTATTTTATGAAAAGAATAATATTTTCTAAAATAAATCTAACCACTTAATCAAAGTTTAGGTACTTATAACACCCCATTCTCCATTCATGAAAAAAAATCTACCAATCATAACCAACAATAGGAAGTGAATCATAATCAAGGTCAAGGGTTCAATTAAGGGGTAATAAAAATTATCAAAATCAAATATAAAATCATGTTCAATGTAACCAAGGATATAATCAAAGAGGGGTTATAAAAGCAAAAATTAAAATGGTAGTCATCCCAAAAATAAAAAAATTTGGAACTATAAATCTCCAAAATGCTCCTCAAATGAATCAATTCATTGCCTAGCCTAGCTCAAATGGAGAATACATTTATAGTTAGTCAAATATGACTCATTATGTTAATATTTTGGAGGTGTAAAGAGAAACCATTGCATATTTAGAACAAAAAATTGTTGCTGTTAATAGAATTGCACCTCAATATAAAAATAAACAAAATTCTAAGGATGAAAAGATGAGAAGGACAAGGCTAAAGAACCTATCCATGAAATGGTTAATCCAATCATAATTGATAATGGTCCAAACCCTCATTTGGTCATCCAAGAACTTGCTAGAAATATAGAAATTTTGTTAACATAGAAAATGTTCATGGGAAGGCCTCAAAACAACATATGGATTCTATCATTCCCAAAAATATTTAAAGACCACAATTTCCTATTTAAAGTGGTTATCCTTGATCCCATAACTAAAAAATGTGAAGACCCTAGTTAACCCAAATAATTATTGCTTAAATCACTCATGAATAAAATCAAAGTGTGGAACATTGTGGAAGAGTTGTATACAACCTTTTGTAAAGTCCCATACTTGGAATTACTTAGGACATATCCTTATCAATGATAGTTATTAAAGTAATAAATAGATGATATGGAGATACCCAAATCTTTGGTAGCCAATAGGGAAGCTTAAATCAACTAGGCACTTTATCCCTGACCTAGAAGTCAAAGCTTATCCATTGGATCATAAAATAAGAAATATGAATATTTTGAATGGGGTAAAATTTGTAACAAATTTTTTCCTTTAAATTAAGAAATTTATTTTATGTTCCCCAACTCATTTCCCATTCAACCTAGATAAGTCATTTATTTTATATATGTTAGCTACTTAGGTATCCATTGGAGTAGTCCTTACCCAACAAGATGATACCAATAAAGATTATATTATGTATTACATTAGTACAATAATGTTACCTATAGAAACTAGGTAAACTTCCATGGAGAAGAAATATTTGGTATTTTTGTGCTTGTGAGAGGCTCAAATGTTACATGTATCAGAAAAATTATGTTGTTTTTAAAACTAGTCCCTTGATAAATCTGCTTTAAAAACCACCCCACCCTAGTGAAACTTGATATGGAATGTGTATCACTATGATATAAGAATTTTATCTCCATATCATCACCCAAAAAATGGTAAAAAATTAGGTGATTGTTGATTAGTTGGCATTTTCTCTTGATCCAACCTAGCAACCCTTTAAAAAGGTATTACAAGATGAGGATATAATGGCCATTTCTTACATGCTTCTCATGACTTGATCATTTTTCCATCCTTTATTGCTTCTAGCTTGATTTAAAAATCTATTCCTTATGATCTTATTGAGTAATAAAAGGCTCTCTTGGAGTCTCATGAGGCTATCAAGAGATGATATGAATCCAAGGATAAGTACAATACAAACGCACCTTTGACTACCATAGAATATAAAGAGGACCTTCATACTAATACTTTTACCCTTTACTTTTATGGTACAAAGAATGAATTATGGTAGGATTCAGTATTTTATCAATTATTTGACTAGCCTAGATGTTCCTATGGCATTTTATTTAAAAATTTTGACATTACCAACACTGTTGTAGAATATGAGGCCTTAATTTTGGGGATATGAATAATTACTATATGAATTTTAAACACATTAAATTACTATAGGATTCTTAGATTATGGTTTTTTATATATTATGAAATATGATGTCAAATCCCCACATCTAATATCTTACCATCAAGTGGCTATAAATATAATCAATGTATTTAGTCCCTTTCTATTAGGGACTCCCCAAGGGGGGAAATTGTTGAGGCTGACTCTCTAGCCACTTCAAGAGAAAATTCATACCACAAGAAAACATAATTGAAATAAATTTTATGGTAAATATCATGATGAACTTATTATTTATATTATTTTCATACAAATTTAAGTGAATATAATTGAGGTTAATGTTAATGCAATCAAGGTTAATGTTATTGATTACCAAGTTCCTTTAGCTAAACATTAGTATGGAAACATTTTACACTTCCTCAATAATAAATCATATCCACCTATGCCTAATGCTATGCAATAGGCTTGCATTTATGGGAGATATTTTTGAAATGTGATTATATATGGAGTGATGTTTTATCAAAATCTTAGTGGTGTTTTCTATGATGACTTACAAAGGACAAAATACTGAAAGCCTTTTTTTATGTTCATAGTGGTGACTTTGGGGGCACTTTAATGATTACTCCAAATATCATAAGTGTTTAAAAATGGGTTACATTTGACCTACAATAGAAGCTAATGTGAAAAATTATGTTAAATAATTTGATAAGTGTTAGTTCCATAAATATGAAATTTATGTTCCTACCCAGGTTCTTCCATTGGAGTCTCCTTGGTATTTTTCCACTTGGGTTATTGACCTTGTAGGACCTATCTCTTTTATGTCCTTTTATGATAATATTTTCATTATCACAGCTATAGAATATTTTACAAAGTGGGTGGAAGCTAGGATGCTTACTAATAAGACAACCCTCACTATATCCAAATTTATTTTCAATCAAATTGTGTCACTTTTGTGTCCCATATACTATCATTTCAGATAATGGTACTCTCTTTAAGAATAAATAAATGGAGGAATTGAATTCATAATTAAATATTTAACACTATTTTTCTATGTCTTATTATCCATAATGGAATGGTCAAGTTAGATCTAGTAATAAAATTTAGGTTAGTATTTTGAAAAATATAGTTAGAGAATCAAAGAAATATTGGCACTTAAAGTTATATCTCACATTGTGGGTATACCACACCAATATCTAGAAATCTACAATGAAACCCCTTTATCTTTAGTTTATGGCACTAAATTTATTTTCCTAGTTGAAATTGAATTTCTTTCCTTGTGTGTTTCTTTAAAGAATTTATTGAGTCACAAGGAATATTATCCAGAGTATCAAGAATATTGACTTGATGAAATCACTACTCTTTATGGGAGGCATCCATGTTCTCTTGAGCACAATAGAGTCTATAAGAGTTGTGTTTCGAATTAGTATAATAAGAATGTTTGTCATCATGATCTCAAAGTTAGGGATCTGATCCTCAAGATCAATAATGTGCATAAATAGCAAGGCAAATTTAGACAAAAATGGCTTGGTCCATATACTATCAAAAAGTTGTGTGGGTCTAAGGCAATGAAATTACAAAAAAATAATGGATTTGAATTATAGAATACATCAATTACATGCATGTCACATTATTTTATGTATATCTCCTTATGTTTTGCTTGTTTTTTCATGGTTTTCCCTTTGATTTATTTGATTATTTGCTTTATGAGTCTGTGTTTGTATCAAGCCTATATATTCTTGACTATTGGCATGTCTTTTTTCTTTTATAATTTTTTCTCTCTTGACTACAATCATTACTTTAAGTGGTAACTTATATCTCCTAGCAATTCAAGTGTGTGATGATTTCATTAATTTTTACCTTGCTTTCTACCATTTGCATAAATTATGTCATTTTTTTCTTGTTGCTTGGTGTTTATTATTCTTTTCACTAGAATTTATTATTGCTAAATTTATTTGTACTTTGTTTTCTCTCCTCTATCATATTTCCACTATTTCTAATAAAGGGGCATCATGACCTCTTTAAGGTCTTCCTTGTTGTTTTGTGTTAGTATCTTGCTTTAAGTGCCAAAGTAGATAACTTATTTCAGCCCATGCTATCTTTATACACTAAAAATATTATATACCCAATTCAATCCATTCATCCTAGTTGTATCCCATTGTAGTGGTAAGTGTGCTTGTTGACATATCATACTTTTTTGTATACTTTAGTGTGTGATCTTAGACCATCGTAATGGGGGTATTGAGTTCTCCTTTTATAGAGACTCCTTACTCTGGGCTTGATACAATTGGTATCTAGATCATTTGTTTGCTTTAATTTTTGTTCTTCCTTTATCGTGATGGGTGTTCTTATTGATGCATCACACTCATGAGATATAGTAGGGCATGATTTATATCATGAGATAGATAACCTACACATATTTTTGTTGGTGGTATTTTCTTGAATTATCCCATAGTAACTGGTATACATGTTTATTAATACATCATGTTCATTTGATACAGTTTTATGGTTACTTTTGTTTTTCAATAGCCATGAGCATACTTGTTGATACATCATGCTTGTCAAATATTATTTTATGGCTCTCTTTTGTTAATGTAGTGGTTGGAATGCTTGTTAACACGTCATGCAATTTGGGTACTATAGTGCATTGGTATCCTCTATAGTGATGAGAATGCTTATTGACACATCATGTTTATTGGATATTATAGGGTGTTTTAGTATCAATGTATAGATCACCTACATTTTTTTTTTTTGGTGTTGAAGAACACAAGCTTATACTGAGAGGGGGGGTGAACAGTATAAGACCTCTTTTTACTTTTTCCTTTATACTTCAAAATAGTAAAGCAATATACCCAAAGCAATATCAAAGCAATGCACAAAACCATCCACAAAGTGACACAACAATTTACGTGGTTCACCCAAAGTGGGCTACTCCATGGATAAAACTTTTCTCTAAAAGTTATATCACAGTTCTTTGGGAAACCTTCCCAATTACAATGTTTATGAGCCACTGCTCAAAGGAGATACCTTCCCCTAACTCTGCTCTGGCTGGTGATCCTCTAGAAGACCTCTGCCTCCGCTGCCCTTAGCAAATGGATCTCTATCCACAGAAGACACCTGTCTTCCCTGCTCTGGCTGGAGACCTCTGTCCTCAACTCTATCACCTCAAAGCTGGTCCTCGAATTTGCACCAAACACAGTCCTTCGATCTGGCACAAATGTCCTCTTCCTCTTTCTTTGATCTGCACCAAACACAGTCCTTCGATCTGGCACAAATCTGTCCTCAACTCTGCATCAATCTCTGTCCTCAACTGGTCCTCAAATCTGGTTCACAGAAATGGTTCACCAGCTTGCACTAATGCTGGCTTGATCTTCACCCAAGTCTTCAAGACTTGTTTCAGATCTGCTTTGCAAGTTCTCACTTAGAACCTCCCAAAATGCTCCCAAAGCTTCAACAAAAGCTTGCTCAATGCTTCCAACAAGCCTCTCAATGATTGTCAAAACTCAAATCCACCGAACCTGCCCAAAACCTCAGCAAGCTCACAAAGAAGACTTGCTTAGCATGAACTCACAAAGAGAATTGTTAGAGACCCAATGTGATTCATCAACCTCATAGAAGCATAAAGAGAATTGTTAGAGACTCAATATGTTCTATACTTAATTCCCAATCTCAATCTCAAATCTCAAAAGAATAAGATAGATGTAATATGCTTTTCTTAAGAATATGAAACACAAATCTATCTGCGCAAACACAGCCGCAATCACAGCCACCCTTGATCGAATTCCAACCTTTGCACTATCTTCGCAAATACAGTAGCACTTCAACACTCTGCGATCGAACTCCTCATTCTACGCATCAACTCGCCACTTTTGCGCTATCTACGCTGTTATGGCTGCATCTCGCACACTTCGCTCGAATCGATTGGACTCGGTCTCTGCACATCGTGGACTTTACTTGTGCAAGTTTGATACTCGCATTCGATACTTCAATCTCGAAATAGTCCTCCTTTTATAGCATAAATTCATGATCAAAAACTTAATCTTTAGTCGGTTGTTACCCTAAAGATCGTCGGTTGCAAAACCCTAATCTTCGTCGGCCCAGATTTAACTCTGTCGGCTCAAAGTTAACTCTGTCCTTCAACCGCCTCTGGTTCTGTAGCTATCCCTGTGAAACTACAACATGTCATGATATCGCGACACCTTTGCCTGTCGTACACCTTCTTTTCTTGCTGTCGTGAAATCATGACACTTTTTGCCTTTGTCTGCCTTGACTGCATCCTTGTCGTGAAATCGTGACACTTCTATCTTTTGTTGATGTCATCTTCACTCCTGTCGTGAAATCATGACACTTTAGTCTTCATGGTCTTCCTCTCAGCTTCTGTCATGAAATCATGACACATCTACTTATGCTGATGTCATCTTTAACTTTATCACGAAATCGTGACCCTTTTGTCTTCAAGGCCTTCCTCTCAGCTTTTGTCACGAAATCGTGACACTTCTGCTACCTTGAGCTTCTTTCTGCCTTACACCCGTGAAACTAGAACATGTCACGAAATCATGACGCTTTTGTCTTCATAGCCTTCCTCTCTGCTTCTGTCATGAAATCGTGACACTTCTCCTATAGAAGACCTGCTTCTAGTTTCTGTCGCGAAATCGTGACACTTTCTCCAACTCAATGCTGCCTTCTCAACCTGTCACGAAATCATGACATTTTTTGCTAACGCAAGCTTTCTCTTCAACTTGTCACGAAATCATGACACTTTTAGCTTTCGTTCACTTTCTCTACTGCCTATCACGAAATCGTGACACTCTCTACATCCGTACGCTTTTTCTTCAGCCTATCACGAAATCGTGACGCTTCTCAAATCAAACTCTTTCCTTTGTTGCATGTCCCGAAATCATGATAGTTCTCACTTTGAGCTTTTTAGCATGTCACGAAATCATGACAATCCTCACTTGGAACTTTGCATCATGTCACGAAATCGTGACAGTTCCTGAATAACTTTCTCTCTCTTCGATCTTGTCGCGAAATCATGACAGTTCACACTACGGACTCTCTCTTCCGCAACATGTCACGAAATCGTGACACTTTTTCGTCCGTACAACTTTCCTGGCAATGTGTCACGAAATCGTGACACTTTTCCTTCTCTGCCTTCCTACACTTTTCGAGTCGCGAAAATGCGACATGTCGCGAAATCGTGACACTTTCCATCTTGCTCTCCTTCTCTGCCAACATGTCGCGAAATCGTGACAGTTTTGCCAGCTTCTTCTCTTTCTTCCAGCATGTCACGAAATCGCGACAGTTTTGCTAGAACTTTCTCTCTCCTCAAACATGTCGCGAAATCATGACAGTTTTGCTAGCACTTTCTCTCCTCATGAAACGTGTCTTGAAATCATGATAGTTTTGCTAGCACTTTCTCTCTCCTCAAACATGTCGCGAAATCGTGACAGTTTTGCCAACACTTTCTCTCTCCTCAAACATGTCGCGAAATCGTGACAGTTTTGCCAGCACTTTCTCTCTCCTGAAACATGTCGCGAAATCGCGATAGTTTTTCCAACCGCCTGCATACTTTTTCTTACTTGTCTTTTTCTTGATCTTTTGCAATTGGGCTACTCTGATCTTCTTGGAAACTCACTGTCCAAACTGAAACCTTCATCAAAACACATTCTTTGACATCAAAACAAATTGCTTCAAGAACTCTTTGACATCAATGACAACATCTACACTTAGAGCAAAGGCAATGTACCCAAGGTACCCAAAATTGCCAACAATCTCCCCCTTTGTCATTGATGGCAAACCTTTATGGAAAACACATCTCAAGAGCCAAAACTGAAACCAACTGATCCAACAACTGAGAATCTGTCTTTGAAGTTTTTGCTCCCCCTGACTTGAAGCTCTCTTCTTCACTTTGAAGCTCTCCCCCTTACTCATATCTCTCCCCCTTTGTCATCAATGGCAAAGGGTCACCTTTGGGGCTCGGGACTAAGAATGAGCCTCTTAGCTTAGTCCCTCCCCCACCTCCTGATGAGGTGATTAAAATAGGGTTGGGAGTAAATCTCCCATTAGGCACTGATCATCATCAGTGTCTATGACTTCCTTGCCGGGCCTTCTCTTGAACTCTTTGTCCATATTCTTGTTACTATTCTTGCTCTTGTTCTCATCCCTCCTCCTTTCCCGCCTTGATCCTCGGACCTGTTCATACCACTTTTCCTATTCTTGTACCTTGGCATTTCAGCTCTACACTGTCTAGCTGTGTGACCTGCATTGTTGCATTTATAACAAATAACACTGTAATTTCTTTTAGACATATCTGTTCTTTGAATCCACCTGTTCTGACTAACGGTGTACCTGTTATTTGCTTTGCAAAAAATTGCCTTATGCCCAAACTGATTACAAGAGTAGCAATACCCATGAAAGAAATTACCACTTCTGAAACTATCATTTACCTTCTTCACTTGAGCCATGCAATGTACAGCCATGTGACCAAACCTGTGACACGCAAAACATCTGTCGTGAAATTTTCTTTTATTCGACCTCTTGG
Source organism: Wollemia nobilis (assembly GCA_028583015.1). Classification (NCBI taxonomy): domain Eukaryota; kingdom Viridiplantae; phylum Streptophyta; class Pinopsida; order Araucariales; family Araucariaceae; genus Wollemia; species Wollemia nobilis. The sequence continues at coordinate 24,025,514 of JAQPPZ010000521.1, forward strand.
GTCCCGAAAACTTCTTCTTCTCAATCTGAATTTTGTTTTCTATTTTTGCGCATCTATCACTCACGGACTCATGATCTGAAGTATTTTCTTCATCAGAACTCTCTTCCTTTTGAAATCTCTTGCTAGATTCCCCAACCTGTTCCTTGTGCGGCTCAACAAAACCGAGGCCTGTTTTATCTGTTGTCTTTCTTTGACCTTTGATGAGAGACTTAACCTTTTTGGAGCTATCTTGAAACTTGTACAGCTTATCCTTGTACTCTTTAGTTTCCACTTCCAAAGAAGCCATTTTCTGTTCCAACTCATTATACTGAAGAATCTTAGACTCTAACTCATCCTTGAGTTCTTGTGTCTTAGTCATAGAGAAGTCAAGACTTTCTGTAAGATCATCTTTGATTTTAAGATTTGTATTGGCCTCTTCTAGTTGTTTCTTCAAAGAAACAATCTCTTTTTCTTGTTTGCAACAAACAGTCTCTCTCTCATTGATTTGAGACCTGAGAGTTTCTTCACTCCTTTTGGACTCTTCTATTTGCAGCTTCAAATTGCTAACAACTTTGTTAGATTCCTTTTCATGTTTGCTGCATATATCGACTTTATTACTCATTTCTTCTGTCTGCATTCTTAAACCGTCAATTTCTTTTTCTAGCTTACTGCAATACTCTGTTTTCCTGGTTAATTGCATTTCGAGATCTTCAAAAATTTTCTTGTAATATTCTCGCTTGTCCTTTCAAACTGGTGATTATATCTTCTCGCATCCTCAACCTTTTTACTCGGAGCTGAAATTAGTTTATGTTTCCAATTTGCTTTTGCATCACTTCCTTCTTCATCACATTCCTGTTCTGAATCTGTTTCTTCACCAATTTTGAACGGATCATCTTCATCTTCATCGCTACTAAACCCATGGCACTGACGTTCATTATGACCGAGTTGACCACAAACAAAACATTCTCTTCCTTGTGAGCAATCAGCTGCAAAGTGACCGGTCTTTCCACATCTGGTGCAAAACTTTATTAATCTGGCTTGTTCTCCACTGTTTGATTCATCTCTTGAATCTATTTCCATTCTTCCTCCCAAAATAGCAACATTGAGTTCATCTTCATTTTCTTTCATGACCATGTGAGTTTTCTTCTTCTTGTGTCTTATGGTTTTGCTTTTGCCTTTCCTTGCCATTTGTGTTCTTGTAAGATCTTCCTTCAAGCTATTAAACTTTTCGAAGGCACCGGCTCTGATACCAATTGAAGAACACAAGCTTATACTGAGAGGGGGGGTGAACAGTATAAGACCTCTTTTTACTTTTTCCTTTATACTTCAAAATAGTAAAGCAATATACCCAAAGCAATATCAAAGCAATGCACAAAACCATCCACAAAGTGACACAACAATTTACGTGGTTCACCCAAAGTGGGCTACTCCACGGATAAAACTTTTCTCTAAAAGTTATATCACAGTTCTTTGGGAAACCTTCCCAATTACAATGTTTATGAGCCATTGCTCAAAGGAGATACCTTCCCCTAACTCTGCTCTGGCTGGTGATCCTCTAGAAGACCTCTGCCTCCGCTGCCCTTAGCAAATGGATCTCTATCCATAGAAGACACCTGTCTTCCCTGCTCTGGTCGGAGACCTCTGTCCTCAACTCTATCACCTCAAAGCTGGTCCTCGAATTTGCACCAAACACAGTCCTTCGGTCTGGCACAAATGTCCTCTTCCTCTTTCTTTGATCTGCACCAAACACAGTCCTTCGGTCTGGCACAAATCTGTCCTCAACTCTTCATCAATCTTTGTCCTCAACTGGTCCTCAAATCTGGTTCACAAAAATGGTTCACCAGCTTGCACTAATGCTGGTTTGATCTTCACCCAAGTCTTCAAGACTTGTTTCAGATCTGCTTTGCAAGTTCTTACTTAGAACCTGCCCAAATGCTCCACAAGCTTCAACAAAAGCTTGCTCAATGCTGTCCAACCCCTCTCAATGACTTATCCAAAACCCCACAAACCCCACCTAAACCTGCCCAAAACCTCAACAAGCTCACAAAGAAGACTTGCTTAGCATGAACTCACAAAGAGAATTGTTAGAGACCCAATGTGATTCATCAACCTCATAGAAGCATAAAGAGAATTTTTAGAGACTCAATATGTTCTATACTTAATTCCTAATCTCAATATCAAATCTCAAAAGAATAAGATAGATGTAATATGCTTTTCTTAAGAACATGAAACACAAATCTGTTCTGTGCAAACACAACCACAATCACAGCCACCCTTGATCGAATTCCAACTTTTGCACTTTCTTCGCAAATACAACAGCACTTCAACACTCTACGATCGAACTCCTCATCCTGTGCATCAACTCGCCACTTCTACGCTATCTGCGTTGTTATGGCTGCATCTCGCACACTTCGCTCGAATCGACTTGACTCGGTCTCTGCACATCGTGGACTTTACTTGTGCAAGTTCGATACTCGCATTCGATATTTGAAACTCAAAAATAGTCCTCCTTTTATAGCATAAATTCATGATCAAAAACTTAATCTTTAGTCGGTTGTTACCCTAAAGATCATCGGCTACAAAACCCTAATCTTCGTCGGCCCAGATTTAACTCTGTCGGCTCAAAGTTAACTCTGTCCTTCAACCGCCTCTGGTTCTGTAGCTATCCCTGTGAAACTACAACATGTCATGATATCGCGACACCTTTGCCTGCCGTACACCTTCTTTTGCCTATTGTCATGAAATCGTGACACTTTTTGCCTTTGTCTGCCTTGACTGCATCCTTGTCATGAAATCGTGACACTTCTATCTTTTGTCGACGTCATCTTCACTCCTATCGTGAAATCATGACACTTTAGTCTTCATGGTCTTCCTCTCAGCTTCTGTCATGAAATCATGACACATCTACTTATGCTAACGTCATCTTTAACTCTGTCGTGAAATCGTGACCCTTTTGTCTTCAAGGCCTTCATCTCAGCTTTTGTCACGAAATCGTGACACTTCTGCTACCTTGAGCTTCTTTCTGCCTTACACCCGCAAAATTGGAACATGTCACGAAATCATGATGCTTTTGTCTTCAAAGCCTTCCTCTCTACTTCTATCGTGAAATCGTGACACTTTTCCTATAGAAGACCTACTTCCAGTTTTTATCATGAAATCGTGACACTTTCTCCAACTCAATGCTGCCTTCTCAACCTATCACGAAATCGTGACATTTTCTGCTAACGCAAGCTTTCTCTTCAACTTGTCATGAAATCGTGATGCTTTCAACTTCCATTCACTTTCTCTACCTATCATGAAATCGTGACACTCTCTGCATCCGTACGCTTTTTCTTCAGCCTGTCACAAAATCGTGACGGTTCTCAAATCAAACTCTTTCCTTTGCTACATGTCATGAAATCGTGACAGTTCTCACTTTGAGATTTTTAGCATGTCACGAAATCATGATAGTCCTCACTTGGAACTTTGCATCATGTCGCGAAATCGTGACACTTGTAAATAACTTTCTCTCTCTTCGATCTTGTCACGAAATCGTGATACTTCACACTATCGGACTCTCTTTTCTGCAACATGTCGCGAAATCGTGACACCTTTTCGTCCGTACAACTTTCTTGGCAATGTGTCACGAAATCGCGACACTTTTCCTTCTCTGCCTTCCTGCACTTTTTGAGTCGCAAAAATGCGACATGTCACGAAATCGCGACACTTTCCATCTTGCTCTCCTTCTCTGCCAACATGTCGCGAAATCGTGATAGTTTTGCCAGCTTCTTCTCTTTCTTCCAGCATGTCACGAAATCGTGACACTTTTGCTAGAAATTTCTCTCTCCTCAAACATGTCACGAAATCGTGACAGTTTTGCTAGCACTTTCTCTCTCCTCAAACATGTCGCGAAATCGTGACAGTTTTGCCAACACTTTCTCTCTCCTCAAACATGTCACAAAATCGTGACAGTTTTGCCAGCACTTTCTCTCTCCTAAAACATGTCGCAAAATCATGATAGTTTTTCCAGCACTTTCTCTCTCCTAAAACATGTCACGAAATCGCGACAGTTTTTCCAACCGCCTGCATACTTTTTCTTACTTGTCTTTTTCTTGATCTTTTGCAACTGGGCTACTTCGATCTTCTTGGAAACTCACTGTCCAAACTGAAACCTTCATCAAAACACATTCTTTGACATCAAAACAAATTGCTTCAAGAACTTCTTGACATCAATGACAACATCTACACTTAGAGCAAAGGCAATGTACCCAAGGTACCCAAAATTGCCAACAGGTGTCACTTCAGTCCACCCTTGTTATAGTGGTGAGTATGCTTCTTGATACATCATGCTTAAAAAATATTGTATGTGGTTTCTCTTTCCACCTGTAATGGTGAGCATACTTGTTGATACATCATACCCATTAGTTACTCTAGTATGTTGTCTACCTATTTTAGTGGTATGTATGCTTATTGATACATCATGTGTGTTAGATATAATAGGGAGGTAGTCTAAACTGAGATACAAATTATTTACATAAATTTTTAATGGCATCATTTTGTTTCCTCCTTTATAAATTTTTATCTTTTGAGAAATGTCTAAGAGTTTTTCAAAAATTGATGGTAATGCAAGATTTTAGGTGACATGTTATATACATCTCTCATTAATGTGTCATGCAAAATCTTGCTAAAGTTTTGGTAATCTCATAATGTTACATTAAAATTAAATTCATGAATCCATCTAAATGTTAATAAAAATAAGGAAAGAAAACATGTACATGAAAAACATCATCATAAAAGGAACACATATCCTCCAAAAATGGATCTCATACACACACACATTAATAAATATGAGTATATACAAGAGGTACATATGGTACAACAATGGGCATTGAGTGTCATAATCTTAGACTACCTTATTTCCCATATAAATAACCCAAGGCCCCAAAAAATCCTAGGTATAATCTAGGGGGTTCTATGGTGGCTATAAATAATTAGATACTATACATACAATGTAGGGGTTATGGCTATAAAATCAGCCCCTATGTGACACAAACTATGTGTTGGATGCTTGTGAATTGATGCAAGAGGTGATGAGAAACATTGTCATGATAATAATACCTTGAGACCTTGAAAATATTTCTACACTTAGAGTAACTCTAGTTATCCTACATTATTTGCTTCTATAGGGCCCACTCTATCTTATTAACCTATACCTCCACTACCCCATTCCTTGCACCTTAGCCTAAATTCCTACTCTCTCTCTCTCAAATTTGATAGGTGGTATGATCTCCTCTTGGAAATTATGTCAAAATGATACCAAGGTTGTAGGCCTACTTATATAAATCCATTGGTTGCCTAGAAGGATCATCCAATGATGGTGATGTTGACAAGAGATTGTCAAAATTGAGTATATTATCTAAAATTACTCCCTATAGTCTACCTATAAAGTCTCTCCATCCATGGGTTGTCACTACAATCACATGGAAATAAAAATTTTAGATCATCATCATATATCATGTATGATTATGTAATGATTTCAATCTAAATCTAACTACCCATATAATAAAAACAAATAAGTGTTGACCTAATTCTAGGATTGATATCTAAGATAAATTTATATTGTTGGGTTGTCAAGTTTGGTCTTCCTCCTTTGAGGATATCTCAAGGTTGATGGTGTCTACTCTAACTTCATAGATATATATTTCATATATCTATGTCCTTATATCCCTCTAACTCCTACTTTAGTGTAGTCTCCTCAATATTTATGTCCTCCTCTACCACAAACTCCATCTCTTCCTTAGGGTTCTCATGCTGACTACTCTATGTGCCTCTTACCTTAGATGCCTTGCTTCTCTCCTATACAAGTGTTATGGGTGGTGAGTTAGTCTCTATAAGTGTACTACTAGTCAATAGTTGGTAACCATGAGTCATGACTATAGCCTCCACTAGAATCCTTGGTCTTTGAGTTATGGGGACCTCATTTCCCCATGTCCTCTATTTATATTGGTATTATATTGATGGTAGGTTGTTCATCCTATATGTTTCCTACTCCCTCTAATGTCTATGTCATACTACTAGTAGATGAAGTGTCCTATCTATATGAGCATCACTAAACTATCCAAGGACTTCATTGACCCTATGAGGTTTTATAACCTTTGGTTGATGATCATTGACCGCACACCTATAAATTATTATGTCCTAGTGGAATATCTACCATAGGTGGTGATAGGTAATCCAAATAATCTATCTATGAGGGATACATTTTATTGGTGGAAACTAAGTTTGTGTTGCTCCTACCACATGGGGCCATTGCTTCACTCAAATCTCACTACATGTTGTATCATATGGGAGGCACTAGGGATACTACATGGAAAATTATTGATATATCTAGGCCTAAATAAAAAATACTAGGTTTATGGTGCATGTCCTTTGCTCCCATATTCTATACAAGCTATAGTACAAGAGGACTACTAATTCCTACCCCTAGATAAATCCCCTCCCTGGTCTAATATAGCCCTCCTTCAAGCCAATTAGAGTATGTATATAAGTATGGTGTGATACTTTACATACCTTTGGGATAATACACAAAGGCAAATAGGAGTATCCCAACATATTACACGAGTACTAGTAAAGTGGTAAACTAGACCCACTTCAACAAATTGATCCTCTACTTATCTAAGCATTTATCTTTGTTCATTCACTTGGCTAGCATTAGTTAAGTCTCTTTTGTCATGGTGACCCAGAGTGTATGCCTAATTACTAGCAACCCTAGGATGAAGTAAATGTCATTCATGATCATCATAATATCTATCTCATCATCAAGTGCTAGCTGCCATAAAAATACGTTAGTTATTATGTTCCAAAAGAGCGTAAACTCATAACACAATTATCTATAAGGCCTAATGTATAGAATATCAATTACTCAATCTATTTTGGCTTACCATAGCTAGTCGTGTCTTTGTGTTGTCATGCACTATTATAGCCACCCCTATATCTAGGAGGGCTCCCTATAACTCCATAGGTGATAGTATCCTATCATACTATTACTCCTTGCCTTGAATTCCATACTAGTGTTAGCCTCAATGTTGTATTGTCCTCAACCATATCCTTAGCCCCAACCTCTGCCACATCTAATGTCTCCTTGCTAGTCATTCTTGGAGGCAGCATAGTCTAAAAAAGAGTGCATTTTTATGATAATCACAATCATCAAATTTTGACTAGGATCATTTTTTGGGATCAAGATTACCTCTATTTGAAAAAGAACATGATCACCCATTTTTACATGTGATTATGATCATCGCTTTGATCTACAATTACCAATTTTGATGGGAATAATTTTTTTCTTTTATTTTGCCATGATTTTTGGTTTTGACCATGATTTCCACTTTTGAAAAGTGGTAATCTTAGTCGACCTCAATTTATGGGTTTTTTGGAACACTTTTAGGTCATTTTTACCCATAAATAGACCCACTACCTATGTGATGTAGTGGTCCTGATAATTCTTATTGTGTTGTCCTAGCTAGCCTAACTAAGTGTTTATTTATTAACCTTGCTTTTTAATTTGTCATTTTAGTTCAAAACTACAAAAGTAGGTTAGGGGATCTACCTCTCTAGCACTACCTTATCATACATTTTCCATTGGCTATCTTCACACATCAATATGATATCATAATTAGTTATGGTGGTCACATGAATGATTAGAGGGAACATGAAAAAAAATTGAAAATAAAATTTTTAATCCCCCTTATATATATTGTTTGAATATTTAATTACAAAATTGGTTTTTTGCTTAATATTTTGTCATGTTTTGTAGGGATATTAAAGGGTAGAGTTTCTAGGATTTTTTTCTCACTTTGAATTCATCTACATACTCTATTTTTACTCATTTCACATCCAACTAGCCTTTTCTAATTCTTTGGGTATTTTTGCAAGTAAATTTCATTCAAGTTGCATGGTGCAAGTAAAAACTATTTTCATCTAGACAAAAATTTTAAGTGCACATACAAGTACCAAGTATGTTTTTCTCTATTTTTTATAGTATTTGGCTATGCTTTTGTATTTTTCTATTGTTTTGTTCCAAAAATTTATATTTTGAATAGACAATATTCAAACTAACAAAAAAATTGTTTCTACACCATAGCCTAAAATTTCCTTTTATGTTTCTCTATCTATAACATGTTGCTCTTTTTCTTTTTCCCTAAGGACTCAAGATTGACTATCCCTTATAATATCACACATGTTCCTTCAAGAGGGGCAACATGTATTTATATTAGGAGCACTAACAACTAATTTATTAATGGTGGGGAGTCACATCCTCCTAATATGGGATAGGGGTGGATGAACGTTATTAGCCCTTGGGTAGGACAATGTTGATCCATGTTGGCTGGTGGTTTTGGTTCCCTAATTTCACCCATTTTGTCATATTTCTACCAAATTTCTTGTTTTTTTTGCTTGTTAAATTTCCCAAAACTTTGAAATAAAGAAAAAAGCATGATTAAGAGATGTGTTTACCACTTTGAAGGGTAATCATGGTCATTGATCAAATTTTATTGTTTTTGATATATGGTCTAACTACTAGCATGTTTTCATACCTAGGGTTAATACATTGTATCATTTTGACCAATGATTACAATTTCATCTCTTTGACAAGAGTGTAATCTAGCCATTAACCTCGAAAAGTAAAGTTGTGTTTTATTTGCTATAAACACCCATTTCATTCACTAGTTTATTCATCAAATTTCAAACATTCAATATCAAAATCTCTTTATTAATCTTATCTTCATTCTTCTACTACCTCTACTACTATTGTTGCACATGACGTTTTTTACTTTGTCTTTCTCTATTGTTCTTGCATGTATAACCAACACCATAAATCATTGGTTTGTTGCCTTCCATGGAGAAGGATGAGATGCTCCACCAAGCTTCATAATTAAATATTGAAGTTGCTACTTGAGGACTAGTTTCCAAGGTAATTCAAGTCCCTTGCCCTAATCCCAAGTGCAATCCTTCCTTGTTATAGTGGTAACATCATAAGCAAGATAGAATAGGATTGAGTGTATTTCATATTTATTATTGTAATATTGTGGATGTTTTGATCCTTAATTCCTTATATTATCAAGTATTTTATTTTTTGCATTAGAATTTAGCCTTGCATGTGCTTTGTGGATGATCTTAGTGTAGTAAGCTCTTTTAAATTCATTCATTATTCTTAACTTTATTATTCTATTAATATTTTGTTGCCTTGGTTAAATTATTTAGGTATATCTTCTATAAATTTATGTAATTGTATCTTATATCCCCTTTTCCTACAAACACTACTATGTATCTTAGTAATACCTTCAATGTTTATATGTTCTATTAATATTGCATCTCCCTAGATGCAAGTTGCACCTATAGACTAGCATATTATATATTATTCAATGTGCACTAGTAAAAGTTTCTTTCCTCATCCATTTATGGCAATGCATAATGTTTAATCAATTTAAGCACAATGCAATTTTTGCAACAAGGCATGTATTTAATAATTAATATTCAATGTTTTATTCAATGCAATAATTTAAATAACACAATATTTCACTATTTCCCTTACAAAGACTATGTCTAAATTATCAGTCCATGCCTTCATATTTTTCCATGAATAGATAGATATTTAGAATATAATTAATACATACCATAATGCACAAAATAGGGTATATATACCAATCATCTCATTCCATTACTTACTCTTGATCTACAATCTTCCTAATGTATGAGAGCATGTCATTTGACCATAGGGCCAAGTTTGGATGGCTTAGGATATTTCCTTAGCTAACCTATGGAGAAGGCTAGTTCCTTGTCATAAGATAAAACTAAAAATATTGGGAAGATTAGAGTAATAAATAGAGGGCTAGAGATAGAAATTATGGATTATAGGTAGATAAAATTGTCATATACTATTGTATTATGCATTACAACTAAAATACATATAGAACCAACACCAATTACTAGGAAAAGTATCATTAAATATGAATTCAACCCAAGATTATGCCCTCCACTAATCCAATAGCTCTTAGAACCCTAATAAACCTTTACAAAAGAAAGTAGGAACACATAATTAGACACTAAGAATCCCTAATATTCCAGTTGCCTGGGCCTAACAAACAATCTACTAGACCTTCCAAAGAGCTTTTACAAAAATATCTAAGACCTATGTAGCATCCTCATACATAAGAATTCAACAACACAATGCTAGAAAAGGTCAAATGGAAACTTTATTCATTAAAATTGTAGATCAAAATTGCATAACATACAATAGGAAAACACTCAAATTGTTGATCCTTGTATTGAGGTATATTTATCTATATATATATATATATATTACTATACTAGTCTAGCTAATGACTATAAGGTTTTCCATAGGCCTAACAATATAGGCACAATTTTGCCTTGTTGGGAGCTCATGCTTGATTAATATGCTAGGATGGAGTGGATATCACTTTTAGATCTTATTCTACCAACTATTTTTGATTGGTACCATTCACCACATGCATCTACCACATGTCTTCGATAGATTTGTGTCACCTAAAAACATCCAACTTCTCCCATGATGCCTTTTTTTTGTGTCAACCATTAAATTTATAAGTATTTTGGCTTATTATTAGTGATGCATGGTGTTGTCATAATATCCAAGAGACTAGATATTACTTTCCTAAAATTTATTTGTCTTGGATGGCTAAAAATTATCCAAGTGTCCCCCATATTTGATGCACACGATCTCCTCTTAATGAGACCTAGTTTAAATCCTTCTTCCTTTGTTATCATATCTCAAAGGTTTTATGCTTTATTATTTGGAAAAAATTATCACAAGAATTCATAGCTCTCAATTACTATAAAACATCTAGTCACAACTTCACCCGACCACTCATGCCTCTAATCAAGACTGGCTAGGGCCACAATGCACTTTGGTAGGCTATATCTTCAAAAATATTTGGCCACCATTTAGAGTGATCAAGCCCTCTTTCCTTAGTCAATTTTTGGCCCAGAAGAATATCTTTAATGCTCTACTTAATCATTGTATGTCAATTATCAAAATTTTCTTGTATCAAAAAAATTGATAGTCTAGCAAAATGCTAGGTACTATCTGAAGAACACAAGCTTATACTAAGAGGTATGGGTGAACAGTATAAGATAAAACTTTTTACTTTTCAATCCAAATGATAACAACAATAATATCAATACAGTAATGAAACAATGCACAAATCATCGCACATATAAGAGACAGATTTAATGTTATTCACACAATATGGGCTACATCCACGAAGAAATATTGCTTATAAATTTCTCAACAAATTTTGTGGGCACCAAACCATAGGAGAAACCAATCCCCTATTACAATATTTGTGGACACAAATCCACAGGAGACACCAATATCCTCTCAATTTTGTATACACAAATCCACATGATACACCAATCCCTTCTCACATTTATGGACACCAATCCATAGGAGACACCAATCCCCTCTCAAGTTTGTGGACATTAATATATAGGAGACACCAATCCCCTCTCAATTTTGTGGACACCAATCCCCTCTCAAGTTCATGGACACCAATCCACAAGAGACACCAATCCCCTCTATTCTGGTTCATGGACACCAATCCATAGGAGGCACTGATCCCCTCTCAAATTCATGGACACTAATCTACAAGAGATACCAATCTCCTTTGCTCTAGTTCATGGACATCAATCCATAGGAGACACCAATCCCCTCTCAAGTTATTGGACATCAATCCATAGGAGATACCAATCCTCTCTGCCCTAGTTTGTGGACACCAATCCATAGGAGACACCAATCCATAAGAGACACCAATACCCTCTACTCTATTCTAAATCTTGATCATGAACCTACTCACAAACACTGCTTCAAATATTCTCCAAAACCTACTCACAAACACTGCTTCAAATATTCTCCAAAACCTACTCAAATCTGCTCCATAATTTGCTCACAAAAATAGCTCAAATATACTCCAAAACTTGCTCAAATTTGCTCCAAAACCTACTCACAAAACCTTCTCAAATATACTCCAAAACCTGCTCACAAAACCTAATCAAATCTACTCCAAAACCTACTCACAAAACCTTCTCAAATATGCTCCAAAATCTGCTCACAAACACTGCTCAAATCTACTCCAAAACTTACTCACAAACACTGCTCAAATCTGCTCCAAAACCTGGTCAAATCTGCTCCATAGCCTGATCACAAAACCTGCTCAAATTTTCTCAATAACCTGCTCACAAAACCTACTCAAATATACTCCACAACCTACTCATAAAAACTGCTCAAAACTTCTCCAAAACATGCTCACTAAACCTGCTCAAATCTGCTACAAAACTTGTATACAAACAATCCTCATCTATTTCAAATCTTGCATAATGATGTCATCAATTTCTTCACCTATTCTTCAATATGCTTTCCTCAGCTAAAGCAATTTAGAAATATTCTACCCAAAATTATTTTATATTCATGAACATATAAAGAATGATATGCACCAATCAAATTCCCAATATGTTATTCACTTTCATTAAGTATTTCGCTTCCACATGTCTCACATTTATCACATTGAAAGGTAGCTCTAGTCTAGCACTTGATAACTGACCTTGTAATTACTGATTTGCACCTTTCCTTCCCTTTTGTAGATAGCTAAAAGTGTCCTTTTCAATTTAATTATTTCACACTATCCTTACACTATGTGAAACTTTGACTTGCTTTAAAACAACCCTTCTATTTGTGTGAGACTATACTATTTTTCTTATTTCCACATTCACTTCAAAACCAATCACAATGCACAAATCTGTCCTTCTCATCCACTCCCAAAATAATTCATGACCCTTTCCCATGCAAAAACAATGCACATCTAATAATTCCTTATACCTCCCACTATATGACAACAAAAATATTTTTCTCAAACAAAACCATTTTGATAAAGGAATTAAATCACCATACCTCTAAATATGCCTCAATGATGATGATCTTCTTTTGTATGAGCTTTTCAAACCTGTATTGACTAAAATAATTTTCCTTTTATTTGTCCCTTCAAAAATCTGATTAGCAATTCTATTTTTATTTTCTTGATTAAATATCAAATCAATCACTTTAAAATCCCTTATCAAAAACATACACAATAAAGCTTAAAAATTAACTCCTTATATCTCCTTTTTTGAAACTCACAATGTAAAGCTTTATTGACAACTAAAACCCTTATATTTTCTTTTATTAATTTTCAAAAATAAAACCTTATACCAACATCACAACCCTTATATATCCCCTTTATTTAATATGCAAAAATATAATTCTACACTAGCACCATAACCCTTATTTCTCCCTTAATTAAATTTGATAAAGTAAAACTTTAAATACCTTGCACAGTCATGATGGGATTCGATCCCCTATCCTCTTGAAGTACAATGCTCTCACAAGAAATCATGACCAACTATGCTACCATAGTACATGAAACAAAAAAGGGACGCACGAATATTTATCTTTGTCTTTGCGCTCCTTCAAACATTAAAAACATAGCAAAATGGTGTGGAAGAGATTAAAGCCCTTAACCTCCTGCACAACAACACTTCCACACAAGCTAAGTGACCAACTGGGCTACCCCAATGGATGGAACCAAAGATGTAAAATTGATATATGGATCCTTCGTAATTTTACTTTCACTCTTCAGCAAAACGACATCGACCAGATTCAACCTCTTAACCTCCTACACAACAATACTCCACACAAGCAAGGTGTCCATCTGGGCTACCCTGGAAAATGGAATCAAAGGGGTAAAAATTATATTTTTTCTTGTATTTCACTACCCAATTTTTCTTTGCTCTTTTCCTCTCTCTACCACTCACACTCACCATGAGGATCGATCAATTCCTTGCTCGTAGAAAAGGTGAAATGATGCCCTATATTTATATGTTTCCTATTGTCTTCGATAAGGACATCGACTCTTATTTTTTTTGCCTTCAACTTTCTATATTCTCCAAATATGTTGGTGCATTACCTTTTTGAAACACTTTAGGTTATAATATTTAAACCTATGATTTAAATATTATAATATTCAATTTTTTAAAACTCATATATTTTAATCCTTTTATTTAAATATGTCAAACCTTTGTTCTAACTTTTGTCCTTCTTTTTATAATATTTCAAGCCTTTTTCCAAACCTTTGTCCTTATCTTTATAATATTTAAATTTTATATTTAAATATTATAATATATTTTCCTTACTTTGAAATATACTTTCCTCGCTCCTCTTGAGATATATCTTTGCCTTAGATGATTTTTCGTTGTTTTCTATTTATCAATTCGATCTTTGATATTATTGATATATTTTCCAATCTTATAAGCTTATCATCCTTGAAGAATATTTTTGCCTTGAATACCATGCACCTTTGAAATCAATTATAACTTAGTATTTCTAACAATATCCTTCTTTGTCATTGATGGTAACCCTACAAAAAATTTCTTACCACAACTGGATTCACAATATGCTCCCCCTGACAAGCTGCTCCCCTTACTAAAAACTCTCCCCCTTTGACATCAATGGCAAAGGGCTCCTTGGGGCTAAAAATAAGACACTTAACACATCCCCCTTCCTCCCTACTCTTACTTGAGACTTCAATTATGAGATGGGAGTGAAACTCCCAACTTACTTCTGAGATACTCAAAGGTCTCCTTTGGAAGTGGCTTGGTAAAGATATCATCAATATGTTCCTTTGTAGCAATGTAGTCCAACTTAACTTTCTAATCAGCCACTTGCTCTCTTAAAAATATGATATTTGATTGAAATATTCTTGGTTATTGAATGCATCACCAGATTCTTTGAAATATTTACGGCACTTGTATTATCACAAAGTATGGAGATCGGATGCTCATGCTTAATTTTGAAATCACTTAAATTTTATTTCATCCATAAAACCTATGTGCAACAAGCAACTATTGTAATATACTCTACCTTTGTAGTAGATAAGGATACTGATGCTTGTTTCTTAGCCAAGAGACCAAACAATCTCCAAGAAAAAATGCTCCT
The DNA here is from genome assembly GCA_028583015.1 of Wollemia nobilis. NCBI lineage: Eukaryota > Viridiplantae > Streptophyta > Pinopsida > Araucariales > Araucariaceae > Wollemia > Wollemia nobilis. Next base: position 24,040,530 of record JAQPPZ010000521.1, read on the forward strand.
CCACTTGTACTTTTTTTGTCATCAATACTACTTGCCAAATCTACATCTATATATGCGGTGATAGTGAAATTATTGCATCTAGTATACCATAGTCCAAAATCCATAGTTCCTTTCAAATACTTAAATATCCTTTTTACTGCCTGTACATGTGTTTCTTTTGGTGCAGCTTGAAATATTACCACCAATCTGACTGCCTACATTATATATGGCCTTGTAGTTGTGACGTACAGTAAACTTCTAATCATGGATCTATACAATGTTTGATTTGCCTCAGGATACTCATCATATTTGCTTAACTTACATCCTATAATCATGGGGTTACTCACAGGATTGCAATCCTCCATCCTAATTTTTTTCAATATTTCCTTTGCATACTTGGTCTGAGAGAAATATACCTTTATCTGATTGTGAAATTTTCCAAGAAAGAAAGATAACTCACCAAGCATTGACATCTCAAATTCATTTTGCATACACTTTGCAAATTTCTAACACATCTTGTCATTACTACCTCCAAAAATGATATCATCCACATAGACCACTACAATCAACAAGTCATTTCCTTCATTTTTGATGTACATATTGCTATCTGCTACACCTTTTCTGAAACCCTATTCTTGAAGATATTTATCCAACCTTGAGTACCAAGCCCTAGGGGATTGCTTTAGTCCATAGAGAGCCTTCTTTAATCTTTATATATAGTTCATCTTATCTGTTAGGTTGAAACCATCTGGTTGCTCAATGTAGACCTCTTCCTCTAAGTAACCATTAAGAAATGTTGATTTTACATCCATTTGGTACACTTTGAAGTTTTTTAAACTTGGTAAATACAAGAACATTCTTATGGTCTCAAGACATGCAATAGGAGAAAATGTCTCTTCAAATTCAATCCCCTCAACTTGTGCATAGCCTTTGCACACAAGTATTGCTTTGTTTCTGACAACCTGGCCATATTCATTCAACTTATTTCTGTAGACCCATTTGGTTCCAATTACATTCTTGTATTTTAGATGTGGAACAAGTTTCCAAGTCTCACTCTTTTCTATTTGGTCTAACTCTTATTTTGAAGAACACAAGCTTATACTAAGAGGGGAGGTGAACAGTATAAGAAAAAACTTTTTATTTTTCCTTCCAAAGTAGTATTATCCAATATTATCAATTGCAATAAATAATCAATGCACAGATCATCACACACATAAGAGACACAAATTTAACGTGGTTCACCCAATGTGGGCTACGTCCATAGAGAAAATATTTCTTATAAATTTTCTCAATAAATCTCTTAGGAACCAAATCCCTAATACAATGTTTATGGGCACCAACCCAAAGGAGACATCAATTCTAGTTTATGGACCTCTATCTACAAGAGACACAAATCCCCTTTTCTTTGGTTCATGGATCTCTATCCATAGGAGACACCAATCTCCTTTTCTCTGGTTCATGGACCTCTATCCATAGGAGACACCAATCCCATTTGCTCTAGTTCATGGACCTCTATCCATAGGAGAAACCAATCCCCTTTACTCTGATTCATGGACCTCTATCCATAGGAGACAACAATCCCCTTTGCTTTAATCTGCTCCAAATATTTACAAAGGCTTGCTCAAATCTGCTCCAACCCTACACATAAGGCTTTCTCAAATATTCTCCAAAACCTACTCTTAGATCTACTCAAATCTACTTCAATCCTATATACAAGGCTTGCTCAAATTTTCTCATCAAAATCTGCTCAACCTGCTCAAAGCCTACTCAAAAGGCTTACTCAAATCTACTCCAAGCCTACTCACAAGGCTTGCTCAAATATACTCACAATCATAGCTCAAATCTGCTCAATAGAACCTGCTCAAATCTACCTCAAACCTTCTCACATAACCTGCTCAACTCTACCTCAAACCTGCTCATAAAACCTGCTCAATCTAGCTCACAAAACCTACTCAAACATTCCCAATTCTTGCATAGAAACCATTGCATATATCTTTCCTAGAAGTACTTTCTTTGACTAAAGTAATTCAAACATATTCTACCCAGAATTCTTTTTCTTCATGAACATATGGAGAATGATATGCATTACAAACAATCAATATGTTCTTCTCACATTCATTAAGTCTGTCGCTTTCACATGTCTCACATTTATTTTCATTCATAAGATAGCTCTAGTCTAGCACTTGATAATTGACCTTCTTATGTACTCCCAAAACTAATCAAACGAATGCACAAGTTTGCTTTACAAAATTGGTCTATAACCCTTGCAAATTTTCTCTCAATATCAATCACAATAATGCATAAATTTGTTTCACAAAAATTGGTCTATAACCCTTGCAAATTTGCTCTCAATATCAATCACAATAATGCAAAAATGTATGGTAACTAAGGATTCTTTAGAAGAATAAGTTGAGCTACCATTAAAATGGTTGTGAACTGTGATAGTGGGACCTCTGAATTTCAAAATTTTAAAGGTGGGAAGGATCATTTTCAAATTTTTGGCAAGAAGGAAGTTTGTTCTGTTGCACTTACTATTGCCTCTCCTACTGAGATAGCTAATCCTTCTTCCTTTGAGGCTAAGGATCTAATTTTTAGTAACGTAGGTCTGGTTTCTAGTAGTGCAGGTGGTGATTCACATTTTTTTCAAGAGTTGGGAAATCCTACGACTGAAGCATCCTTTGGCCCCTTTTCGGGTAGTTCTATCCCTCATAGTGGTGTTGGAATCTCCTTTGGGTGGCAGGTATCTGTTATTTCTAAACCTTCCTCCATTTGTGGGCACCACTCTATTTCTGAAGGTGTTCCTTCCCGTTGGGCAAATGATATCCCATCCGACCCTAAACCTTCCTTTGCCAAGGTTCTAGGTAGTTCTTCCTTTTCCTCTGCTACTTCCCCCTCCTTTTGAGGTTTCAAGAAATAGAGTCAAAATTCCTTCTGATGTTGCCAAAATTTTCCTAGCTGAAGAATCCTTTTCTCTGGTCGAAAAAGTTGTGGGTGGTAATCCCAGCCTTGACATTATCAGACGATGGGCCATCCCAAGGTGGAAAGTTAAAGGGTCCCTCCAAATTGTTGGTCTTTCCAATGGTTTTTTTGGCATTCGGCTTAACAACAAAGAGGATGCTGACTTCATCCTATCTGGAGGACCTTGGTTCATTGGGACCAAAAGTATTTTTCTGATGAAATGGTCACCTGATTTTGACCCTAAAACCCAAAGTATTAATTATGCTCCTATTTGGGTCAGACTCCCTAACCTTCCTTGGCATTTGTGGAGGGAATCAATTTTCAAATCAATAGCTTCTACCATTGGAGACTTACTCCTCATTGACAAAGTCACTTTGTCGAGGACAAGGATGCAGGCTGCCCGTATCTGTATCAATGCAAATATTGCTTCTGCTCTACCTACCTTTGTTGAGTTGGAGCATGGAACTTTCCTTCAAAAATAGGCCATTGAGTATGAAAACAAGCCTCCTTTCTGCATTCACTATCAAATTCAAGGGCATCTGCATGCTCAGTGTCCTTTACTCAAAAAGTAGACATCTCCAGCTGAATAAAATCATGCTCATCCCAACTGGGACAAAGGAAAGGAGTCTCTGACTCCGTTCAAGAAGGATAAAAGGTGTCTCTTTCCTCCTAAAGGAGCAGTTTATAGACCTGTCAAAGATCAAAGGAATAATGAAGCTCCCAATATTTTCTCCTCCATCAGCTCTCCAAGCGACAAAGGGAAATAGATGGCCCACCCTACTACTGCTACCAATGAGGTCAGTCTCTTCGCTCTCCCTAACAAGTTTTAAATTCTTGGTGATTTAATTTTGGAAGATGACCCCATAGCTGATGTTGATGAAAATCTTAATCCTGATCCTAAATCTACTCCAAATATTCCATCCCATTCACTGGAAGGTCAGCTTGATTCCTTAACTTCTAACGCATCTCTCCCGGATGCCTTTAATCCTGACCAACCTCTGGTCGATGATATTTCCATTCCTACTTCTTTCCTTGAACCTTCAAGTCCTGTTGTACAAAATTTCAGTCCCAAAATCACTAGAAGCCATAAAAAATCTCCTATTGATTGTGGTATGGAGAAAAAAAGAGGAAGGCCCACCAATTTTGATCAATGGAAGCAAGGAACAAATGAAGATATTGCTAATGGGGTTCAGAAAATACTTTTTTCAATGGGCATCATCTCGAAAGAAGAACCAAAGTGCACCAAACCTCCCCAATCATCTGGAAAGGGAGGCAAAAAAGCTATAAAATATTCTAAATGAAGATCCTCTCATGGAATGTGAGAGGCCTTAATGGTTTGGCCAAACAAAGGTTAGCTAAATCATTAAGGAAAGAAATAAGACCTACAATTTTTGCAATCCAAGAAACCAAGATCAGGGAATCTCTTGATAAAAATATATGTAATCACATCTGGAAGCACTGTGAATCCTTTGCTTGCAAAGCTAATGGGGCTTCTGGAGGCCTCTTATGTCTCTGGAACCCAAACTTCATGAAAGGGAATATTATCCACTCCTCTGATGAGATGATGAGCATCCTTTTCATTGAAAAAGACAACAATCTTCCTTGGGTCCTTACCAACGTTTATGCTCCAAACTCTATCACCGGTAGGGCCCGTTTATGGAACAATCTTACTTCTATCCGGAGTACTTTCCCAAATCTTCCTTGGATTCTGGTTGGAGATTTTAATACTCCTTTGTTTCCTTTCGACAAGAAAGGGGGAGTTGGTTCCTTTTCCAAAAGTATGGAAGATTTTTAGGAGTTTATAAGTGAACAGAATCTCATGGATGTCAATCTCAAAGGAAACCAATTTACTTGGTCTAACAGAAGATGTGGATCTCAACTAATACAGGTTAAACTTGATAGAGTCCTTTTTTCTCAGGAAGCCACTGACATCTGGGGAGATGCAAATCTGCAATATTTACTCAAAATAGGTTCAGATCATAGTCCTATTCTCCTTGATACCAATAATCCAAAAAATTTCAAAACTCCTTTCAGATTTGAAGCCATGTGGATGCTTCACCCTGATTTCAGAGAAAGGATTATTCAATGGTGGCAATCCAATTTCCAAGGAACACCTTCATTTGTGTTGGCACAGAAACTCAAATATATCAAGGAAAATTTAAAAATATGGAACAGAGATGTCTTTGGTAACCTCTTTCATAATAAACAGGACATCATAAACAGGTTGGCTATAATTGAAAAAGATAGACAGGATAATGGAGTGTGCTCGATGGAAGTCAGGGATGATGAAAGGAACTTATTAGCTCAATATCATAACATCCTTCAGTGTGAAGAAATATTTTGGAGACAAAAGTCTCGTGATATTTGGCTAAAAAAAGGAGATTCCAACACTAAATTTTTCCATGTTTCAACTTTGAGACATCGCAGTTTCAACAGAATCAAAGAAATTCGAAGTCAGAATGGCAGGATGTTGTCAGATATCAAAGAAATCAGAAATGAAGGAATTACCCACTTTATGCAACTTCTTCAAGAGGAACATAGACCTAATTCCATAGTTGCAAAGGATTTCTTTCTCCAATTCATCCCTCACCTTATTACTGACAACATAAACAACAAATTAACAACAATACTCTCTGATGATGAAATAAAGGAAGCCCTATTTTCAATGAAATCTGACAAAGCTCCCGGACCTGATGGATTTCCTCCTAGATTCTTTCAGTCCTTCTAGGATGTTGTTGGTAATGATGTGTGTAAAGCTATAAGAGAAATCCAAGGTTCCAAGGTAATTCCTAGAGGCTTTAATTCCACTTTTATTGCTCTCATACCTAAGATTCCCAATGCCACCAACTTCAATGAATTCAGACCAATTAGCCTTTGTAATGTCATCTATAAAATCCTAACCAAGGCTATCACTATTCGTATGAGAGAAGTCATGCCTCTTATTATAAATCAATGTCAAGGAAGCTCTGTCAGGGGTAGATCTATTTTAGATGGCATAATTTCTGTCCATGAAGCTATTCATTCTAGCTCCCTCAACAAAAAGGCAACTTTTCTTCTCAAGCTTGATATGAATAAAGCCTATGATAGACTGAACTGGGATTTCCTATTAGCCATCCTCCACAAGTTTGGGTTTCATCTTGATTGGATTTCTCTCATCAAAGGATGTATATCCTCTGCTTGGTTCTCCATTCTCATCAACGGCTCTCCCGATGGCTATTTCCAGAGCAGTAGAGGTTTAAGACAAGGAGATCCTTTATCTCCTCTCCTTTTCATCATCACCATGGAGGCTCTTGGCAGGTCCATATCGGTAGCTAAAGAGGCAGGATTAATCTCTGGAATTCAAGTTACTTCACAATGCAATCCCATTACTCACCAACAGTTTGTTGATGACACTCTGCTATCCACCTTTGCCTCCATCAATGAAGCCAAAATTATCAAACGAATTCTTCTCCTCTATGAAGAAGCAGCTGGCCAAAAAATTAATTTCCAGAAAAGTAAATTGTATTTCCTCAATACTCCTTTGAGAAGACAGACTCTGATTGCCAACATCCTTCAATGTTCCATAAGCAGTCTACCTTCTTTATACCTTGGATTACCTCTTTTTTCTGGAAATGTCAAGGATAGTTTATGGGATAATGTCATTGAAATATTACAAAAGAAGTTGTCCACCTGGAGAGGGAATATTTTATCTCAAGCTGGAAAAATAACTTTAACAATGGCCTGTCTTCAAAGCATTCCTGTTTACTTCTTATCCTTATTCAAAGCTCCTGTCTCTATCTACAACAAAATGGAGAGAATTCAAAAAAACTTTCTTTGGACAGGATCTGAGAATAAACACAGATTCCACTTGGTGGCCTGGGACAAAGTGTGCAAACCAAAAGATCAAGGAGGCTTAGGTCTCAGACGGATTTCACATCTCAACCTTTCACTCCTCGCCAAGCAAGTTTGGAGACTTATTTCCAATGAAAAGGTTGAGTGGGTCAAAATTATCAGAAGGAAATATCTTCAGGATTCTGAATTTCTTCACGGGCAAGTTCCTTCTTGCGGATCGGCCTTTTGGAAATCCATTTGTGAAGCCCGTACCTTGGTGCAAAAAGGAACCCGTTGGCAATTAGGTGATGGCAAGTCAATTTATTTCTGGGAAGACAAGTGGTTAGGTGATACTCCTCTCAGCTAGATTCCTATGCTCCAAAGGATTATCAATATCACCAAGCAAATTTATGGTCCTTTAGTGGTTGATTTCATGACTTCCACTAATGGAATCATGAGGTGGAAAGAGATAAATATCCCAAACTTTGACAATGAAACTTTGTGTTTAAACAACCAATTGTCTTCCATTAGAATTCCTGCAATCACATCTGAGGACCAACCCATTTGGGAACCCACTGATTCAGGGGATTTTTCTGTCAAATCTACCTACTTACTTTCCCTCAACAACCTCAAAAATTCCATACCTTTCAAACTTGTGTGGACCAAATACCTAACTCCCAAAATTGCTTCCTTTTCATGGCTTTGCATTCAAGACCGCATCCTAACCACTAAAAATCTCATGAAAAGGGGTATTATGCTTCCTAATAGATGCTATCTGTGCCTTTCATATTGGGAGTCCACCTCTCACCTTTTCTTGTTTTGTCCTTTCTCAAGAATGGTGATTAACAAGCTTCTTCAAAGATTTTAGTTGGCTTGGGCCTGGCCTCCTTCCATTGTTGAACTTTTCCATCAGTGGCCCAATCCTTTTAAAAATCCTGTGCTCAAAGGACTATGTAAATTCAGTCTTCAACATTATCTGTGGCAAATTTGGTTGGAGCGCAATAGAAGAATTTTTGACAAAAAAGCTTCGTAGGCTGACCTCATAGTCAATAAAATTATCCTTTTTGCCAAAGAAAATACCCTGGCTACTCCTTTCAATCCTTATCCTTGTTCTCCCTCTGAGAAAGATATCCTCAATTCTTGCCATATTTTCCTTGACACTTCCAATACTGTAGGTCCTTCAAATCCTAGAAGCAATGTCAAATGGATTCCTCCCCCTGTGGGATGGGTCAAATTAAACTTTGATGGTGCTGCCAAAGGAAATCCTGGCATGGGGGGCTGGAGGTATTCTCCGTGATCATCTTGGGAATCCTATATTTGCTTATGTTGAGCCTCTTGGTGTCATAACCAATCACAATGCTGAAGCTAGGGCAGTCTGGAGAGGCCTCCAATTCATCAAGCATATTCCAAGAAACATCATAGTGGAAGGAGATTCTCTGAATATCATTAATTACCTGAAGACATCTAAGCCTTGCAGTTGGAGGGCTAGACCAATGGTTGAGGATTGTAAGCAAATCCTTCAGTGGCAACATAATTACATTATACAACATGCTTATAGAGAGGCCAATATCATTGCGGATAAACTTGCCAATTTTGGGGTAAGTGCCCAAGGACTTCTAACGTGGATGGATATTCTACCTTCCAAGGTGGATGATCTTCTTAAATAGGACCAAAGTCATATTGCCAATGTTGAGCCCTAATTGTTATTCCAAGGTGCATCCTCATCATCCATTGTTTCATGAGATGTCCAAGGTTCGCATTTTTATCCTTTGGATGAGTCCTATTCCTACCATATTTATTTACATTGGAAATTGGGTCCACGAAACCTTTTGCTCCATTTTCCAACCTCACACTGCCCATATTCAAATTCACAATCATTTTTGGGTAATTGATGGGTTTTATTACCCCAAGGTGAATTTTAGCATGAATTTTAATCATTTCATTTTTGTTTGCCTTGATATGTGTAATCCCTTATCCTCGAGATTCATCTTCAAACTTTTTGACAATCGCTCATTCCTGACAACCAATTTGGTGATCATCCCCATCCTTCTAGGGGCTCGTGTCAAGGTTTCTTACTGGTTAAGCTTCCTTTGTACCTCGAACGGTCATGCTGCTCTTTTGAACCTATTATGCTCGATTGGTTGGCCCATCAACCAACACCTGAATTACCATTTTGACCTTTGCCCTAGCCAATCCTTGCATGGTGAAGGTTTTATTTCCTTTTCAATGCCACTTCTCTGGATACATATCAGGAGTCCTAACGATAGTGCCACCCTGTCATTTGATTCGTTGCATGCCCTTTTCATTTTTGAGCCTTTTCCATCCTTTCTGGTCTTGCCCATTCTGATCCTTTCACCTAACCTTCATCTGTACCATCCCTTGCCAACCATAATGAAAGAAAGCAAACCTATCTACATTGAACCAACTATTTTTGAGCTCAACCCTTTGATTAGAGAGTTGTGGAAAGACAAAACCAATAGGGCCCTGATTGAGTTCTTCAAGTTATTCACTGGGGTTGATGACAACATAACAAAGGCCTTTACCGAAATGTGGAACAAGGGTTTTGTCATGATCCATGATGTTCAATTCCACATTACCTTTGAGCTACTGGTGGATCTAACAGGTCAACCCATGGATGGCAAAGTAATTCGGTGCAACAAACACAACTGGGATGCGGAGCTGACCTACTTCGAAAAGAACTCAGAAGTTTACAAAAACTACAAAAAAGGTTTGCTTCATGAACATATCTCCCCTCCTTTGCAGCAAATCCTTGTTCCTGTAATGCAATACTTAACATGTGATAATCCCGACTCACAACTGTGTTGTTTCCACCTAGCATATGTTAACCATTTCTGCGATGCCAAGGCCATGAATATCCCTGCTGTAATTTTTTGGTCTATTGATTACACCATTGTGTCTACCCAAAAAAAGGATGATGTCTTACCCTATCACCAAGGGCTTTTCAAGGTCCTTTACCATTATCTCCTCCTCAAATTCCCTAAAGGTAATATTCCCACTCCTGACTCTGAGGAGGAGAACTCTTCCTCTACTCCGAGCCCCAAACCCTCTAATCCCAAGAGGAAGTACAAAAATGATAAGCCTCAGCCTATCTCTAGGAAGAAAATTAAAATTGAAACCACCCCTGTTAGAAGCTCACAGAGACTGAAGCTCAAAGAATTAGTGGAAACCCCATCCTCCATTTCAGGAAAACCTTCTAAAGTTCAATCCTCTTCACCTGACCTGGTAGAAAAATTTCTCCACAAACAGGTTGTTCATGCCATGATGACCTCTATCATTCATCTGGAGACTGCTCATACTGCTATTGGTAAGGCTATTGCTAGCCTTAAATAACAGAGGCATAACCTCAGCCTTTTGTTCTTCTGTGACAACTTCAATGATTCCTCCATGATTTCTGCTGTTGAAGCCCCTTATGACACCAAAGGAAAAAAGAAAAAAAAATTGAAAAAAAAAAAAAAGCAAAGGAAAAAAACCAAAAAACCCAAAAAAAAAAAAGAGGAAAACAAAAAAAACACACACTTCTACTTCTTTGGGGTTTTTTGTTCATTCCTTTTTTTTGAACAGTGTTCCTCTGCTCCGTAGGACTGTTGGGTTTGTTATTGGATGAAGGTTGATAGTTTCTATTTTTGTTCCTCTTGATTCCTCTGTCCCTGAGGAAGGTTTCTCTTGGTTGTTCTGGCCTTTGGCCTTTTAGTTTTGCTTTGTTCAGTTCAAGCTAGTTCTGTAGTGTTCTTCTTGAATCCTTTGATGTAAAAGGTGTTGGGGTGCCTTTCAAATACCCTTTTTGAAATAAAATTAATTAACTTACCAAAAAAAAATAATGCACAAATTTGTTTCACAAAAACTGGTCTATAACCCTTGCAAATTTTCACTTCAATTTCACTCAAAGAAATGCATAATTATGTTCTCAACCACTTACACTTTTTATTCTCAATATCATTCAATACTCATGCACAACTTGTTCTCAAACCCTAGCTCATATATTTTCAGTTTCAATCAAAGCAATGCACAATTACTCTCAACTTCAATCAATCACTAATAACATCAAATCAATCCTTATACCTCCAACCATATTTGAACAAAAAAAATTTCTCAAACAAAACCACCTTGAAAATAATTTAAATCACCATACCTCTAAAAAATTCCTTAATGAATATGTGCCCTCAAAACCTGTCATAAAATAGTTTTCTTTTCTTTTGCCACTTCAAAAACAGGTTAGGAAATATCCTTTTCAAATCATCCACATTAAAATTCTTCTTAAAAAGATATGCACAATTGTTGGACATTTTGAGTAGATGAGTTGTCATAGATATCAAGAGTTAGTGGTCATTGATGTCAAAAGTCAGTTTCAGTGAGCAGTGCAAGGAGAAGCAGTTCCACAATCAGTGCAAAAATGAGAGTCTGCTTCCAGTTGGTCAGATTTGGTTCCAGGTAGTCAGATGTGGTCCAAAGTGCAAAGAAGAGGCCCAAGCAAATAATATTATAATATTTTATTATAATATAAAAAAGAAAATTTAAATTAATTAATATAATTTTATTATAAATTAATTTATTAATTAATTTAATTAAATTTCAAAAGTAACTTAATTAAATTATAATTTAATTTTTTATTTAATTATAAATTAATTTATATTAATTTAAATAACCCTAAATAGGTTCATAAGGTTAAAATAAAAATTGAATTTCAAATTCGATTCAAGCACCGACGTTTATGGCACAAGAGGCTTCGTGTATAAAAGGTGGTAAAAACCTTTGCCATTACTCCCCAATAATCATTGATCGAATTTCCTAAGCCCAAAGTGTAATGTGCAAGGAGGTTAAAGAGTTTCCACATTTTTTGAAAGGTCTCTAATGGTAGCGGGTTAACAAATAGGAGCAAAGCTCCTTATACCATGCACAGTGTTGTGTAGCGCAAGTGGCAATTGCGAATGTGCTAAGTCGTGTGGCAGGCAAGGTGTGCAGGGTTTGAATCCTACCAATTTCATTTTGCAAGGCAGTGAGAGGGCATTTGTTTTTTAGTAGCACCTAATGAAGGGATAAAGGGAGTCTTGTGCCTTCCCTTCCCTATGGGAGCACTTAGCCCATGTGGTGGGCTAGTGCCTTGATAAGGCGCTCGGTAGGAGTGGTCTCGTGTTCGAAACCCACTAAGGCCTTTTTGGCTTGTATAAGGTATGCACTGATGTCATTTTTTGTGGTCGCTTGATTATTTTAGATGTGCTAAGGTTGAGAAAAATAAAATGTTTTTGATGCTTATAAAGTTTAATTTTTGCTTGAATTAATTTGGATATTGAGTGTTTTGAGGGAGATAAAAGGGTAGGCAAATATTATTTTGAAAGGTTACTTTTAGAAGATTGACTAATTAAATTTGGAGATTATAAGGGGCAATTGAGTAATTATTTTTATGTGTGATTTTATGATTGCTAATTTCAAGGAGTAATAAGGTGTATTTGATTTTGATTATTTTTGTAATTGAGGAAATATTTTGAGAGTGTTAGTGTGATATTTTGTCATCTAACCATTGAAATTGGCAAGGAAGAAAAATTATGATTGAGACAGGTTTTGAAGGGCATTTCTACATCAAACAAAAATGTATGGGCACTTCTTCATAGTGATTATTGTTGGATGTTGTGAATTCTAAGTTGGAGTGAAAAGGATTTTTTGACAAGCATTTTTGAGTTTTATTGTTGAAGGTTTTTCTGAGTAAGATTTGATGATAAAAATCTTGTTTTATAAGCATTGTTGGAAATATTGAGCTATCTTAAACTAGGTTTTATTGAGCTATCTGTGCAAAGAACATGACTATCATTATTATGTGAATTTATGAAATATCATGAGTATCATTATTATGTGAGGATCACTTGATAAACATTGTTGTTGAAGTGATTGGTTGAGTGAAGAACTTGAACTAGGGTTTGTAAAGATCATGAGTATCATTGTTATAAGAGATTGTTTAATAAGAATTGTTGGAAACAATTGAGTGAGTGTTCATATGTTTGGACTAGGGTTTGTGAGTAAGGATTATTTCATTGAGTGATTGGTTGAGTAGAGTTGTGATTGATCCTAGTCAAGTGGTTGTGTTGAAGTGATAGTTCAAGTTCTATGAAATAAATTATTCCATCTTCTAAATTGATTTGAGAAACAGATTGAGTGTTTGTAAGTGTGAAATATATTGAGTCTCTAACAATTCTCTATATGTTTTTGTGATAAAAGAGAGATTGAAAGTGATTGAGCATTGTAGTTAGTGTGAAGCATATTGAGTCTCTAACAATTCTCTATATGTTTATATGATATTGGACAAGTTCTAGTGAGAACTTGTTGAACAGATTTGAAGTAAGTCTTAGAGAATACTTGTGGATAGATTGGTGTGAGCTTTTGTGGAAGCTTACAATATGGAATTGAGGATAGATATTATTGAGTATATTGGACAAGTTCTAGTGAGGACTTGTTGAGAATATTGGAAAAGTTCTAGAGAGAATTTGTGGATAGATTTGTGTGAGCTTTTGTGGAAGATTACAAGGCATATTTGAGATAATTCTTTGAGAAGACTTGAGATCATAGTTGATTGATTGATTTGTTCAAACCTTGAGTTAAGGTTTAGGGCAGATCTGGAAGAGTTGATTTATGATTAAGTCAAGCTTTGTGTTAAGGCTTTAGGACTGAGATTGAAGATAGATTTATGATAGACCAAAGGATTGTGTTTAGTGCATAACAGAGGACAGATATTGAATAAATTTGTACTGGATCGAAGGACTATGTTTAGTATAGATCAAAGGAAATATATTGAGCAGATTTGTGCTAGATAGAAGGACTGTGTTTAGAACAAATTTAAGGATAGAGTTTGGTGCATATTTGAGGACATGTTTATGCCAAACCAGAGATAGAGTTTGAGTAGATTTGTAGTAGACCGAAGGACTGTGTTTAGTGTATATTTGAGACAGATATTTGGAGGTGATAGAGTATAGAGGATGATAGTCTCTAGTATATAGAGATCCATTATCTGGGGTAGTGAGAATAGGTCTTCTAAGTGAATACAAGAGTCTTTAGTGGATAGAGACCCATTAGCCAGTGCAGTGGAGGCATAAATTCTTCTAGAATATCACAAACCAAAGTAGATGGGAAAGGAGTTATCCTATGGATAGATATCCATGAAATTGATTAGGGGATTTGAGTCTCCTTTGGATAGAGGTCCATAAACATTGTAATAGGGAAATGATTCCCAAGAGATTGGTTGAGAAAATTTTAGTGAAATATTTTCTCCGTGGAGTAGCCCACATTGGATGAACCACGTTAAAATGGTGTCTCTATTGTGTGTGGTTATTTATGAATTGATTTTATTACTATTGTTGATATTTATAATGATACATTGCATAATATTGATTGGAAAAGAAAATTAATAAGTATTCTTATATTGTTCACCCCCCCTCTTAGTATAAGCTTGTGTTCTTCAATTGGTATCAGAGCAGGTTCCTTCGAAAGAGTTTAACAACTTGAAGGAAAATATTACAAGAACACAATGGATTCTAAGAATGGATCCTCAGATAATTCAACACCAGTATTTGATGGAAGTTATTATATATTTTGGAGTATGATAATGAAGATTCACCTGATGGCACTTGGCAATGAAATATGAGAAGCAATTGAAAATGGATACACACCACCAACTACTCCACCTATAGATAAATATGGTAAGCTTCTACATCATTACAATTCAAAATCAATGAATGCAATTTTGAGAGGTTTGCATAGAACATATTTCATAAAGGTAATGCATTACAAATTAGAAAAAGGAATTTAGGATAAGTTACAAAGCATATATGAAGGAGATAAAAGTTTCAAATAGGCAAAGATACGAAATGTCAAAGGATAATTTGAATAATTAAGAATGAATGATGAGGAAAATATTAGTACTTATCTACTTTGTGTAGATGAGGTTGTTAACACCATGCAAGGACTTGGACTTGATATTGAAGAATCTGATGTTTGTGATAAGATCTTAAGATATCTCCCAAAAAGGTTTAGTGAAAATATCTCTGCTATAGAGGAATCAAAAGATGGTTATATTTTTATAAGAGATTTATTACTTGGTATTATTATAGCTTTTGATATGAAAACAAAATAGGAACCTAATATCCAAAATAAAGTAGCCTTCAAAGCTACTAAGAAGACAAAGGACAAGAAGTTAGATTAAAACAATGAGTCATACAGTGATGAAGAAGAAAATTATGATAGAAGGAATAAGGATCCAAGAAGATTTAAATATGCAAAATCTATTAGATATTTCAATTGTGGAAAGTATGGTCACTATGCAACTGATTGTCAAGAATCTAGAAATAGAAATGATGAAGAAAAATAGGATCATAAGAATAGGGAATCATAAAAATACAGGTACCAAAATAAAGGCAAGGATGGACAAGGCAAACAAGGAAATTTTTTTTTTCAAATATAGAAGAGGAGTTACTATGCATACAAGGAAAGTAAGTACTCAAGTGATAGTGAAAATAATTTCTCAGATAATGATAAATATGAAGTTCTATTTCTGACAAAATAAAAAGAAGAAGTTAAGAAAAGGTCACCAATAATTCTCAAGTGTTTTAGATGTGGTAATTTTGGACATCTTGAATACAGTTGTACAAAGAATGGTTTTAGTTTCAGTGATGATGAATATGAAGATACACTTGAAGGACCAAAAGAGAATATTCTAATGGCACTAGAATAAGAAGGAGGTGATCCTATAGAAGACAAGTTAGAAGAGAATGAAGATGTTTTCAAAGACAAAAAAATAGAGGAATAATCAGAAAAATGAGAATTTGATCTTGAGGGAGAGCTTATTTATGCTCTTAACACATTGAAGAAGGTAAGAAAGCAAAATTCCCAACTTAAGCTTCACTTTCAAGAATGTGATGAAGAGAGAGGAAAGCTTATAGAGGATTTAAATAATTCAATGGCTAAGACAAATAAGTTCAAGGATAAGTTAGAAGCAAAGGTCTTAGAATGTGAAATATTAGAACAAGAAGTAGCTCTACTAAGGGAATAAGTAGAAAATTCTAAGGATAAGCTACACAATTTTGGAAAGAGCTCAAAGATCATAGATAAGATGATAAAGGTACAAAGAATGTCAACAAATAAAATAGGTCTTGGTTTTGAACAGGTACAAAAGAAACAAGAAGAATATTCAACCTCAAGTTCTAAAGAAGAAGAAACTTTAGAAGAAGACAATGTGAGAGAAAGTGAAACTTATAAGGATGAGTTGGAAAATAGAAAGTTCAACAAGGAAAAGAACAATGCACAAAAGAGGAACATATGGAACAGGAACCAACACAGGGTAAAAGAGACTAAGAGACCAATGAGGTCAAGGCAAGGAAATTTCAATGGATAGTGTTTCTCATGTCACAAATTTGGGCACAAGGCTTCACAATGCAGGTTACATGAATGATAAGAATATGGGAAATTTAGAAATAGGTAGCTTTTTCATGGGTATTTCTACTCATGTAATCAGTTTGGTCATAAGGCAATGAATTACAGGGTCCATGATAGGGCTTCACCAGAATAAATCCCAAGATATTTGCACTTTCAAGGAATAACAATATTAACTGTTACAAGTACAATAATGATGGACATACAACAAAGTGGTGTAGAAAAAAAATTCCAGAGATAAGCAGGAACAGGAACAATCAGAGTAATCATAAGGATCATATAAGAAGGAAAGTGGACAAAGGTAAAGGTCATTGCATGTTGGGAGTAGAAATACTCCCACCCCAAAATTAACCACCTCAAAAGGAGGTGGAGGAGGGGCTAAGCTAAAAGACTCATTCTTAGCCCCGAGCCCCAAAGGTGACCCTTTGCCATTAATGTCAAAGGGGGAGATATTTGAGTAATGGGGAGATATTTTATTTAAGAAGAGAGAATTGAGTCAGGGGGAGCAGGAAAAAAAAAGGTTAAGGAAATTTGAAAAGATAATTGGGTTGCCATCAATGACAAAGGGGGATATTTTTGGACATTTTGAGTAGATGAGTTGTCATTGATGTCAATTTACTATTTCTATGATTTGCCAAAAATACAAATAGCAATGATCATAAATACACCTTATTTATCCTTTCTAAAAACATGCAAAATTACAAGTCACAATAATCACAAATACACCTTATTTCTCCTTTCTAAAAACTTGCAAAATTACAACTCACAATAATCATAAATACACCTTATTTATCCTTTCTAAAAATATTCAACAATTACAAATAATAATAATATCAAATATACCTTATAATATCTTCTCAAACCTTATTTCTTCTATTAATGATTTTTCTATAATCACAATACTTAAGATTTTCCAAAAAGACCCCTTATTCTAACACCACCATAAACATTATAACACATTTTAATAATATGCATAAATTAAATCATTTAAACCAAAACTTTATACCTTATCTCTCCTAATACACTTTATAAAAATTTAATACCTTTTTCTACCACAATTCGAACTCCTACCCTCACGTGAAGCAACGCTTTCCCAAGTGCTCTATGATTAGCTGTGCTACCATGGTTGGTAGCACCAAAAGGGGTCTTGCAAGATATAACCCTATCTCTGCCTCAAAAAACCATGAAGTAACTCAGTAAAACCATCATTGAGGGGACTCAACCCTCAAAAATCCTCTACCGTAGTGCTCACACACAAATCTAGTGATCAGCTAGGCTACACCAACAAGCGAGACTCAAAAGTGAATTCGAAATATTTATCTTAGGTTTTTGCGCATCAATGATTTTGCTACCTTCACTGTCTACCATTTGCTTTATCAAAAAATATTATTCTCAAAATAGTGCATGTGATACTTAGATCCCAAAGGTAAATAAAACATGTATTTATATGCACTCCTTGGTTTTTGACGATGTCGGTTTATGATTTCAAAAACTTCATTCGAACATTGGTGCCATTTGCTTTGATTATAATATTTAAATTTTTAATTTAAATATTATAAGGTTAACCTCTTTTTTTTGAACTTTGTAGTGATTAAAACCTTTAGTGGCAAAACCTTGACTTTATCTATATAAACCTTTGTCCTTACTTTGAAAAAACCTTTGGCCTTCCTTTTATAAAACTTTGTCCTTAAGCCTTTTAAACCTTTATTAAATATTTTTGTCACAAACCTTCAAAATTTTATAATTATTAAATCTCTTTGTCCCAATCCTTTAAACCTTGTTGTCCTTCTCTTTATAAACCTTTGTCCTCAAGCCTCTTGAACCTTTATAAACTCTCTTTATAATATTTAAATATAATATTTAAATATTATAATCCTTAAACATATTTGCCTTGCTTTCCATTGTCCAACCTTGTAAACTCATCATTATTGAAGAATATTTTTTCCTTGAATACCATGCTCTTTTGACATCAATCCTTTGACATCAATGACAACTCAATATTTCCAACATCTTCCATTGTCTTAATCCAATATTTATCTTCACTTGCTTCATTGAAATTCTTGGGCTCAAATTTAGATAGCAAAGAAAAATTTGCATGTTCACTTGTTCTTGTTATCTCCCTCCTTGTATGTCTCTCATATAGATTCCCAATAATCAGTTCTCTTGGATGGTTCTTTTACACATACCTATATGGTGTCTCAGGTGATGCCTGTCTTGAGATTGTCTCATCTTCTTTAGTTTCTTCACATTCTTCTTCTTTGAAACTTTCTCCTTCTTGATATACAATCTTTTGAGTTGGTCCTCTTGGATATATTTCTTCATTAACTCTTACATTTGCACTTTCCACAATTGTATGTGATCTTTTATTATAGCATCTATAGGCTTTTCTCTTAGTGGAGTATCCAAGGAGGATACCCTCATCAAACCTAGAATCAAACTTACCCAAAATTTTCTCTTCTCATTTAATGTAGCATTTACTTCCAAAAATTTTGAAGTACTTCACAATAGCTGGTCTTCCCTTCCAAATCTCATGCAGGGTTTTATGATTATTTACTCTTATTTGAGCTCTATTGATTTTATAAATAGTTGTATGAATTGCCTCTCTCCAAAAATCATCAAAAATCTTAGACTCGTTTAGCATATCCCTGGCCATACCCTGAACAGTTATATTTTTCCTTTCAACTACTCCATTCTGTTGTGGAGTTCTTGCTGCTGAGTATTGTCTCTTGATTCCATGTTGTTCACAAAATTCTACAAATTCACCTAAAATAAATTCACCTCCTCTATATGTTCTTGCTGCTGAGTATTGTCTCTTGATATTTTTGCCAGTTTCATTTTCTACAAGTTCCTTGAATGCCTTGAACTTTTCAAATTCTTCTAATTTTTATTTTAAGAATATTACCCAAGTCATTCTAGAGAAATAATCAATAAATAACAAGAAGTAATTTTCACCTTGTAAACTCTTTATCCTTGTAGAACCACACAGATCAGTGTGAACTAGCTCCAAAGGCTTGGATGAAGAAAACTCCTTTGATTTGAAACTTGATCTTGTTTGCTTACCATGTTGGCATTGTGCACAAATCGTGCTTGGAGGTTTTGCTATTTTGGAAAAATCTCCGACTGCCTATTTTTTGCTTATCTTCACTATGTTGTCAAAGTTTAGGTGACCCATTCTTTTATGCCATAACCATATCTCATCCTTTTGTGACAAAAAATATTTTTCTCCTTAATATTTCTCAACATGTAGAGATTGTTTGCAGTTCTACTATCGTCGACAATAAGCTTTTCTATATTGGATTTCCTAATATCACATCCATTTGGGTGAAATGTGAGTGTATGCCCTTGATCACATAGTTGAATTACACTTAGTATATTGTGCTTCAATCCTTCAACATATAATACATTTTTTGTCCTTGATATTCCATTATCCAAACTCAAAGTCCCTTTTCCAACAACTTTGGCAGAAGCATTCTCACCAAATTTCATTGTTCCTCCATTTATTTCCTTGAGAGAGAAATTTTCTTTTGTCACCTATCATATGGCTTGAAAAACCACTATCAATGTACCACTAATTTCCTTCATTTTGCACATGAAGAGCCATTTGTACTAGCATGTATTTTGCTTTTTCTTTTTCCAAAATTTTGAGGACATCTCTTTTTGAATGGTTTGACCTTCCTCATTCTTGATTGATTTAGGAAGTTCAAGAAACACTATTCTACACCATTTAGCTTTGTGTCCAAAATTATCACATTTATAAAAAATGATATTGTCATCCATGAGAGGTGAAAATGAATTGAAATTTATTTTGGTGAAACCATAATCATTCTTAGCATGGACCCTACAATTTACAACTTTATGACCAAATTTATTGCATGAAAAAAAATAACCATGGAAGAAATATTAAAACCTGTTTGATTGCCTTGGAGGATATGGTCACATGGTTCTCTCATTGCTATTTCTATGATTGACTTTGGTCCATGATGAATCTTTGTTTTCTCTGTGATGGTCCTTGTTCCTTGATGGTACATTGTTTTCTTCCTCATTGATGCTTCCACTTTTCAACATATCAGCATAGGTCTTGGGTTCTTCTTCAATTAATTTCTTTGATGCTTCTATTTATTTTGAGCTTGACTCCCCATTTTTTTTCTATTGACCTTCTTCAAAACCAATTATAGTATTCATAAATAGATATCTCTGTGCTTTGATAATATCATCCAAGTTTTTTGATCTTTTCCTAAACTAATATATCTTATCATTAAATTTTTCAAGTCCCTTCCTTAGAATGATAACTTCATGTTCTAGTCTTTCACACTCTAGTTCTTTTACCTTTAACTATTCAACCATACCTTCCTCAATTTGCCTTGCCTCTTCGATTTTAACTTTTAGGTCAATGAGCTCTTGTGTCAACTTTACCTTTGTCTTCTCATCCTATTGTACTTGAGCCTTCAATCTTGAGTTCTTATTTCTAACTCTCTTCAACTCTTCAAGAGCAACAATAATTTCCTCTTCAATGTCAACCATGGCTTCTTCTTCACTTTCTGAATCTTTCTCTTCTTCTTGGTCTTTGACAATAGGAGCATCTTCTTTCTCTTCTATGCTTATTATGGCTTCTTTTTCATTTTCTATTATTTTATCCTTTTCTTAGATTTCAAAAATAGGATTATTTTCTTTCAACTCCATGGCCATGTGTGTTCTTATAAGACCTTCCTTCAAGATTTTAGGCTTTTCATGAAGGAACCTTCTTTGATACCAATTGAAGAACACAAGCTTATACTGAGAGGGGGGTGAACAATATAAGATAAAACTTTTTACTTTTCAATCCAAATGATAACAACAATAATATCAATGCAGTAATGAAACAATGCACAAATCATCACACATATGAGAGACACAAATTTAACATGGTTCACCCAATATGGGCTACATCCACGGAGAAATATTGCTTATAAATTTCTTAACAAATTTTATGGATACCAACCCATAGGAGACACCAATCCCCTATTACAATATTTGTGGACACCAATCCATAGGAGACACCAATCTCTTCTCACGTTCATGGACAAAAATCCATAGGAGACACCAATCCTCTCTCACATTTTTGGATACCAATCCATAGGAGACACCAATCCCATATCAAGTTCATAGACACCAATCCATAGGAGACACCAATACTCTCTCAAGTTCATGGACACAAATCCACAGGAGACACAAATCCCCTCTCAAGTTTATGGACACCAATCCACGGGAGACACCAATCCCCTCTACTCTAGTTCGTGGACACCGATCCATAGGAGATACCAATCCCCTCTCAAAATTGTGGATACTAATCCATAGGAGATATCAATCCCCTCTACTCTAGTTCATGGACACCAATCCAAAAGAGATATCAATCCCCTCTTAAGTTCATGGACACCAATCCACAACAGATACCAATACCCTCTGCTTTGTTTTGTGGACACCAATCCACAGGAGACACCAATCCCCTCTACTCTAGTTTATGGACACCAATCCATAGGAGACACAAATTCCCTTTGCTCTGGTCTATCCTCAAATCTTGATCACAAACCTACTGACAAATATTAATTCAAATCTGCTCCAAAACCTGCTCAAATATACTCCATAATATGCTCATAAAAACTACTCAAATCTGCTCCAAAACCTACTCACAAAACTTGCTCAAATCTGCTCCAAAACTTGCTCACAAAACCTACTCAAATATACTCCAAAACCTGCTCATAAAACCTAATCAAATCTGATCCAAAACCTGATCACAAACACTACTCAAATCTACTCCAAAACCTACTCACAAACATTTCTCAAATCTTCTCCAAACCCTACTCACAAACACTACTCAAATCTGCTCCATAACCTGCTCATAAAACCTGCTTAAATATGCTCCATAAACTTCTCAAAAAACCTGCTCAAATATGCTCCACAACCTACTCACAAAACATGCTCAAAACTGCTCCAAAACCTGCTCACTAAACCTGCTCAAATCTGCTCCAAAACTTGTATACAAACAATCCTCATCTATTACAAATCTTGCATAATAATTTCATCAAGTTCTTCACCTATTCTTCAATGTGCTTTCCTCAACTAAATAAATTCAGACATATTCTACCCCAAATTATTTTATCTTCATGAACATATAGAGAATGATATGCTCCAATCAAATGCCCAATATGTTCTTTACATTCATTAAGTTCGTTGCTTCCACATGTCTCACATTTGTTACATTGAAAGGTTGCTCTAGTCTAGCACATGATAACTAACCTTGTAATTGCTGATTTGCACCTTTCCTTCCCTTTTGTAGATAGCTAAAAATGTCCTTTTCAATTGAATTCTTTCACACTATCCTTGCACTATGTGATACTTTGACTTGCTTTAAAACAACCCTTCTATTTGTGTGAGACTATACTATTTTGTTTATTTCCACATTCACTTCAAAACCAATCACAATGCACAAATTTGTACTTCTCATCTACTCCCAAATCAATCATGAAAAATGCACAAATTTGCTTTCAAATATGATCTATAACCCGTGCCCATTTACTTCCAATTTCATGCAAAAACAATGCACATCCAATAATTCCTTATACCTCCCACTATATGACAAAAAAAATATTTTTCTCAAAAAAAATCATTTTGAGAAAGGAATTAAATCACCATACCTCTAAATTTGCCTCAATGGTGATGATCTTATTTTGTATGAGCTTTCCAAACCTGTCTTAACAAAAATAAATTTCTTTTTGTTTTTTCCCTTCAAAAATCCGGTTAGCAATTCTCTTTTTCTTTTCTTTATTAAATATCAAATCAATCACTTTAAAATTCCTTATCAAAAACATACACAATAAAGCTCAAAAATTTACTCTTTATATCTCCCTTTTTGAAACTCACAATATAAAGCTTTATTGACAACTAAAACCCTTATATCTCCTTTTTTAATTTTCAAAAATGAAACCTTATACCAACATCACAACCCTTATATCTCTCCTTTATTTAATATGCAAAAATATAATTCTACACTAGCACCATAACCCTTATTTCTCCCTTAATTAAATTTTATAAAGTAAATCTTTAAACACCTTGCATAGCCGCGATGGAATTCGATCCCCTATCCTCTTGAAGTGTAGTGCTCTCACAAGTGCTCATGACCAGTTGTGCTACCACAACACATGAAACCTAAAAGGTATGCACAAATATTTATCCTTGTATTTGCACTCCTTCAAACATTAAAATCGCAACAAAACGACATTGAAGGGATTCGATCCCTTAACCTCCTGCATAGCAGCACTTCCACACAAGCTAGATTACCGTCTAGGCTACCCTGACGGATGGAACCAAAGGTGCAAAACTAATATATGGATCATAATTTTTCCTTCACTCTTCAAAAAATGACGTCGAGCATATTTGACCTCTTAACGACGTTAACCAGATTCATCGTCCATATGGGCTACCCCAATAGATGGAATCAAAGGGATAAAATTAATATTTATCCTTGTCTTTCATTGTCTGATTTTTTGCTGCTCTTCTCCTCTCTCTTCTGCTCACACTCACCATGAGTATTTATCGATTCCTTGCACATAGCAAAGGTGAAATGATGCCCTATATTTATACGTTTCCCATTATCTTTGATAAGGAGATTGACTCCTATTTTTTTTGCCTTCGACTTTCTATCTTATCCAAATAAGTCAGTGCATTAAATTTTTCAAACACTTTAGGTTATAATATTTAAAACTAATGATTTCAATATTATAATATTCAATTTTTTAAACTCTTATATATTTAAATCCTTTGATTTAAATATGTCAAACCTTTGTCCCAACCTTTGTCCTTCTCTTTATAATATTTAAATTTGATATTTAAATATTATAATATATTTGCCTTACTTTGAAATATACTTTCCTTGCTCCTCTTGAGATATATCTTTGCCTTGGATGGTTTTTTGTTGTTTGGTATTTATCAAGTCCGTCTCTGACATTATTGATATATTGTACAACCTTATAAGCTTATCATCCTTGAAGAATATTTCTACCTTGAATACCATGCACCTTTGACATCAATGACAACTTAGTATTTCTAACACTATCTATGTTGGAGCTTCTAAGGATCCACATTATTGGTGCCTCTCAATAATTTTTGCTTACAAAAAAGGAGAACCCAAGTAGCCTTATTCATTGGGTGAATATTCAAGCATTGCCACAATAAATAAATAAAAAGCTAAAAATTTACTAGCATACAAGTTTTATTTCTTACGAGGTTGGTGCTATTAAGCTCTTTTTAGCTTATTCTCTCATATCACTTTGCTTCCCAATAGTTGGAATATTTTCCTACCCCTTTCTAATGCATTATTTTGGATACTTTGCAAGGTATGTTGATGTTTGTGTAAGCAGGTCCATGGTGAATATTGCCTTAGAAACCTCTTTCCCTAGATCCCAATGAGAAAATGCCTAAATTCCTTCTATAAATCCATTACCAGTAGGATGTATCTCCATATTTGCATCTATTTATAGAAACAATATGTGCATTCAAAATGGATCCTAATACTAAATTTTGTTATTGATAGAGTCCTTCTAGTTGACATAAGAAAAGTTATATAACTCTTACCAATAACAAACTTTAGCTTATCTATCACCGAAAATGCTATGAGTATAGAATTTGTTTTCTTTCCAATCCAATGAATCAGCACTACCTCATGCCATGAGGATTTTTGAACTTGATATTAGATTTCTTCATAGACCTTTATTTGTATGCATCTTTAGATATTCAAAACATCAACAATTATCTAGGTTTTCATCTTGTTCAGTCTTGGGTAAGGATTTAGCTCAAAAATTTCCCATGGCCATCCTCAGGAAACCTCTAGTTGTATGGGCTAAATGTCCTAAAAGTAGTGGTCATGTCCTTTGGGCTCAGAGTCTTAATTAATGCTGGAAATTTTTTTCTTAGTGTGTAACTTTGCTTAGGATTCTATTGAGAAGGGGTTTTCCTTTTATAGGCCTCTCTTACCAAGATATCCATTAAATTTACTCATCATTTTTTTGACATGATTGTTGCTTCATTACATGGTCTAATTAATAGGGTTATACCACTTATATTATGTAGATTTTATTTACTAATTACCTACACTATCAAACTTCTACAACCCTTATTTATATGTCATTTATTCATGCAAAATATTGGTAGGTCATATCCTTTCCAATTGTTGTTCACATGTCAATTTAAAAAAATTGACAATGTCTAGACAAAACCATTCTAAACATTTTCCTTATTGGTCTTCTAGAGCATTTGACTTGCTTGTACTAGGAGTTGTATTTCAAGTTGATATGCATTTTTACAATCCAAAACTATTGTGTTCTCACCAAAACTTCCTAAAATTTCCATGAACTTTAATTATGTATATTATTATACAAATTGGCACATCCTTGTTTAGTGTAAAATATGTCATGAATAACAACACTTACAAGTATTGGTAAATTTTAACCATTGATTATTGCTAGCTCATATGCATTGCACATGTGCTTACAGGTACTTTGCTAAGGTTAGGGCCCTATGGGTCTAAACTGTTTGAGCCTTCCTAGCCTAGATTCTTCCTCATCCTAGTGTAGTGTATTTCCCTTCTTGAAGTCTTGTAACCAAATATCCTTAATAGAACAACATCTAGTAGTGTCCTATTGCTACCAAAGGCCAATAAAAGCCTTCTTTTGGGTTCCTCCTATAATAGCAGTCTAGTTGACCTGATATCATGGAATCCTTGCTATGAAGTGGTCAGTAACTGTTAACCTCCTATCCTTACATTATCATAGGATTTAGGTTCATCTTTACTTATAGCAATAAAGTCCTCCAAAGATAATGCATCCTCCATTTGCAAGTCTCTGATCACATATTTTGAGTAATTATCATCCTTCATTTTATGTTCCTTGGCCACTTCCTAAATGCATTCCTACCTTTATTCAACCAAGTTGACCTCCTCAATATAATCTAGATCATTCTCCAATAGGCTAACCATTTCTTCTTTGGTTTTCTTAATGTGGAAGGGTGATGGATTTTCCACATAGATCTTGATTTTTTTGCCTTTATACGGGATGACCATATGAGAATAATCCAAATACATATAATCTCCTAGATTAGTAGTGAACTCTTTAGATAGGCACAAACCAAAGTAGGTTAGGAGTTCAACCATGACCACTTATTAAATAAATATTACCTATAGTATCTTGTGATGCACCATCGGTATATTCTTTATCACTGTAACTATTCGATCATGGGTACCATCTAACTATAGAACTAGATGGCTTAATCAAGTATATTCCATTC
The DNA here is from genome assembly GCA_028583015.1 of Wollemia nobilis. NCBI lineage: Eukaryota > Viridiplantae > Streptophyta > Pinopsida > Araucariales > Araucariaceae > Wollemia > Wollemia nobilis. Next base: position 24,067,023 of record JAQPPZ010000521.1, read on the forward strand.
CCATTGCTTTGCATACTATATTTTGCATGACAATAGTGGTTGCTCCTAATTCAATCATGTATTTGTATACTATCCACCCCTCCATTTGTTAAGATATATATAGTGAGGGTGGATGAATCTTACCCATGTTGAGGACTGGTTGATCCTGAGCAAAATTTAGGTTTTATGGTTTCTCTTCTTTAGGATTGATACCTTTTAACATTACTCTAAGCAAATCTATCTAAATGGGGATTAATGATGCATCATATATGCTTGCCTTAGAAGGAGACTTCTTTAGTTCTTCAATAATATTGTACCTGGTCACTCCTGGTAGCTTTTGTTCCTTTTGATCAATCTCATTAAACCTTCTATTATATTTTTCAATGTGTTCTAGCCTTTACCTTTTGGTCATGGAGGGATACCTTAGCCTTCTCAATGCTTACTCCTTAGGATCCTCTAATGAGACTTTTTCTTTTGTTGGATCTAGCCTTGGTGAGTCTACCCTTGGTTGCTCTTTGTAATATTGATAAAGGACTTTGAATGGGCATGGATTTTATGGCTCTACTTACAAAGTCTTTTTTTTTTAATTTGGTCAAGACTTGAGTAGACTCTTTTTCCTTGGGTTGCTAGAAAACCATGATATTTTTGGATCTGACAAGATGTTGGTTGTTTCCTTATGTGTCTTTTTAGCCCTTTCTATTTTATTTGTTGTTTCCAATCAAGCTTGGTGCTAGTAGACAATATAGGTATTTGTATTATGAGGATCATTGTACACCAAGCACTAGTAGCTTTCACAAGGAGTGGAAGTAGATGGCATCTCCTATGGTTCATTATATGTAGTATTTTTCATCTAGAAGCATTGCTACTAGAGGCCCTTTGGTACTTGGTGATATAGGAAAACCTCCTAGGTTGATAGCCCTTGTATCTCTTCTCTATATTTTGCCTCTCTAGCATAATGATTGTTATTCAAAAATTTTAATGCTTCCTTTAGCTTTAATAATTCTATATTTTATTTAGGCTTTGGATCTGGCAAGAGAGGGAGAGATGATGTAGTAGGCTTGGGTAGAGCTCTAGATGTTAAAGCAAGGGCATATTATGGCATAGTAGTATACAAAAATTATTATGCAGGTAACTCTAGAAAGTATGACATAGTGATCTTGGGATAAAGCTTGCCAACTGAGATGAGTGCATCTTCTATAGTAATTGCAACTTGAAAGACCTAAGGAAATCTCATCTCATTGGTTAGATTTATCTAGAGGTCTATATTTGAGACAAAATCTTAGATGTAATATATATATACCTAGGGATAGGAAGGTCTTATATATTAAGGAATTTGCTTCCATATTTTGTTGAATCTTATGTTAAAATCTATGATATTTTCTTGTAGATGCCTTTGAATGGAGGTCAACTAGGTAAGAAATAAAAATGGATATCCTACCTAGTTGAATTCCAAGATGAATGTTTTACAAAGCTAAGACCATGAAGTAATATTGTTATCATCAAGGGATCTATACTAGGTGATCACTTTTTCTCTAAAGGATATGGCTAATAGCCACACCATGACATCCTCATGTTGGATATTATGAATAGTAGCAAGGGAAGCCATGTCTTGGTAATGCTTGTATACATTTTTCTTAGTTTCATCAAAAGTTAGTAAAGCTTTAAGAGCATACTAAGGGATTTCATGGAGACCTAAAGGATGGGACCATTATTATTTCACCTTGGATAGATTTTTCTTGCCATATTCTCTAGGTAGGGATTATTAGGAGATTGTCTTGGAAAGGATTGTAGTGGAATAGGACTTTGAATTTAAGGACCCTTACTAGAGAGTGGGATTTACTTGGTTTTTTATGAGCTCTATGATAAGGTGGTTCAATAAATTGCATATGTTATTTAAGCTTCTTGGTCTCTAATCTTGTTAGCGCATGATTTTGGAACTCGTTCCTTTAGTATAGTCATCAATATTAGGTTTTTTCAACAATGGAGTAGCCAGGTGAACATGTATTCTTCACTTGCAAGATCAAGACTATTCACTAGAATATTAGGTCCTCTATATGAGTGGGACAAACTACTTTGTCCCACCAGTAATATATTAGTATAAATAAACCAAAAATATTTGATCCCACTAGCATACCAAAAACTCTTGGTTTGTAATCTACCTAATGGATGGGAGTGTGTCATTTGACATAGGGCTAAGATTGGTTGGTTTAGGATCTTTCCTTAGCCAACCTCCAAAGAGGTCGATTTCTTGTTATAAAACAAAAATAAAAATATGGAGTATAAATAAAGGGTTAGGGATGGAAATTATGGATTAGAGGCAAATGAAATTTGGCTAACAACATTGCCATATACCATGTAACACACACTACAACTAAACTACATATAGGCCAATAGACTAGTTACTAGGAAAAGTATCATTGAATATGAATTGAGCCTAATATCATGCCCTCCACTACTCCAATAGCTCTTAGAACCTTAAGAAAAATTTAAAAAAGAAAGAAAAACCACACAATTGGACACTACACATCCCTAATATTCCAGTAGTCTAGGCTTAATAGAGAGTTTGCTAGACCTCCTAGAGAGAATTTATAGAAATATCTAAGGCGTACATAGCATCTACATACATAAGAATCCAACAATACAATACTAGCAAAGATCAAATGATAAGCTAGTTCATTAAAATTGTAGAGCATACGTACATAATATACAAGGAGCAAATTTTTAAATTTTTGACCCTCATATTGAGGTAAATGTCATTATATATAGATTACTATACTAACCTAGCTAATGAATATAAGGAAGGCTTGCCATAGGCCTAAAAATATAGGCATAGATTGGCCCTATTAGGAGCTCATTCTTGATCAACATGTTGAGGAGTGGATATCACTTTCAACTCTAATTCTGCCAGTCATTGTTCATCAACACCATTCACCACTTGTAGCTGCCACATGTCTTCAATAGATTTATGCCACCTAAACATGCTTAGCTTCTTTCATCATGCCTTGTTTTTACACTAGCCATAATATTTGCAAGGAGTCTAGCTTATGATTAGTGGTACATGGTGTTGTTGCAGGCTCCAGGAGACTTGTCACTTTCCTATAACCACTTTGCCTTGGATGGTTAAGAAATGTCTAGGCATCCTTTGTCTTTGATACACACAATATCTTCTAAAAGAGACCTAGCTAAAAGGCTTCTTCTTTTGTTTTCATATCCTACATGTGTTATAATTTATCACCAGGATGTCAAGAAACTGGAAAAAACTATTGCAAGGCTTCAAAGCTCCTAGTCACTAGAAAACATCTAACTACCCCTTCACCCAACCACTCATGCCTCCAATTAGGACTGGCCAAGACCACTATACACTTTGGCAAGTTGTGTCTTCAAAATTATTTGGCCACCCTTTAGAGTGGCCAAGCCCTCTTTCCTTAGTCAAATTTAGACCCATAATAATACCTTTGATGCTCTAGCTGATCATTGCATGGAAGTTATCAAAATTTCCTTGTATCAACAAAATTGATAGTCTAGAGAATGCTAGGTACTATCTATGTGGGAGCTTATAAGGACCCACACTTACAATGAAATTAACAATGCCAATATAGCATCCAATGTACTACTCTTATTCATAATAAAGTATATAACTAAGGCACTTCTTTGGTCTATAACAAAGTGTGTACAATAGTCAATATCTTTCATTGGTCCATGACATAGTATGTATAACTATCAAGTCATTTCAAAGTATGCATTCAAATCAATACCATCCACTAGTCCATGATAAATTATGTATACAATCAAGACATTTTAAAATTTGTGTACAAACTAATACATTCCATTGGCCCATAATAGAGTAGACATAGTGTTCAAGTCATTTTTATAGTTCATAATAGATTTGTATAATATTCAAGGTATTTTTATGATTCATAAAAAACATATACGATAGTCAATTTATTTTACCAGTGTATGATAGAGTATGTATAAAATAAATGTATTTCTATGGTCCATAATAGAGTATGGCATGCTATTGGTCTATAATAGAGTATGGATATAAATATTTTATCCATTATAGAGCATATATAGAAATAATGACATGCTACTAGTCCAAAATAGAGTAGATGTCCAAAGATATAAATATATTATAAAACTCAATGTATAGTTGAAGGGTATGATACACTAACTCAATTGATTAATGTTTTAGTATATAAATTCAAGTCATAGATTATTTTATAGGGCATGTCTAAAATATTCCAAGAAAATATGTTACATAGAGTATAACTTCTAGAGGTCTTATTCAAGTCATAGAATTATCTATAGGGCATGTATAATATCTTCCAAATCGATATGTTAAGTAGGGTATAAATTTTAGAGGACTTACAACTAGATTATATCCTGTATCATGTATCATGCATCATGCATTGCCATCATACTTTTTGTACTTGGCTATAAAACTCAATCAACTAACATTAATTTTGAAATAATGAAGGTTCCTTAACCCTATCGTAACTTACAAAAAGGAACAAATTCATAACTAATTTTAGTGACCAGGTCTAAGCAAAGCAAAAGGTTGCAATAAGCATAAGATATTTTATCCTTCACCTAGGTCGCACAAAAAGAGATTCATCTCCAAATCACAACTAGGTAAAGCCTTCCAAGAATGGGTTTTTCACATGCAACATCTCACCCTATATCAATAACATGAAAGCATGGATATTTATGTGAATTCAAGAACAAAAAGACCATTCTTAACATATCAAAAATTAAACTCCTCTTAAAAATTTCAAAGAAGAAGTTTCATACAATTTCAATTTTCAAACATTCTCACCCCAATAAGCTTTAGCAAAAATAAATGATGTTATAAATGTCGTACCTTGGTAATATCTTTGAAAAGAAAAATATTTTGGACGCAATAGGTAGTAGTAGAAGACCAAATAGTAGGAAAATACCCAAAATATCCAAAAAATTATGCTTTTTTGTGAAGTATTGATTCACTTGCAAAACCTGTCGATCAACTTAAAGGAGTGATTTGCCCAACAAAAATGTAAATTTGCTCAATGAGTGATTTTCTTGATTAATTTGGATAGTTTACTTGCTAACATGAATGAATTGCTTGCAAAATCAAGTGAATCGCTCAACAAGACCAAGAAAATTACTCAAGCAAGGTGTAAAAAATAAAAATTAGCATGAATTTTTAGGAAAAACCTCCCAAAAATGACTTTTTTGGAGTTTTACATTACACTGAGATTTTTAGAGCATTACAAACCCATTAGAGGTAAGTAACATTTGGAGGTGCAATTTTTTTCTAAAGTTATGACTAAATTATTACGTTTCCTTGGAGTAATTATTTTTCACTATAGATAACTCCAAGGTAAATTTTTGCTAGAAATAGGGGCATAGGGCCCTCATTTTAACTATATTTAGGCCATGAGAATTTAGAGCTACACTTTGTGAAACCATTATGTGCTTTGTAGTCATAACGTTGTAATAAATTGGCAAGTTATTATGCATCCCATTAGTGGAACTACATTCCTAGTTTTCTAAGTGAACAACAATTAGGTATGTTCCATATAGACCATCTTGTCATTTGCTTATAAATTTCATAATAAAAAAAAAAGGTTGACATTGATGTTATTTGAGTTCTTATATTTTACTTAATTGAATGATATCTTCACTACAGTGTAATAGTCATATTTGCTTTCATCTCTCCCACTCTAAACTTCATAATTTACATTTGTACTTTATGCAAATTATTTGCATATTTTACTTTCATGCATTTATTTTCCATGCATAGTTAGGGTAGATTAAAGAGAAATATGAGGATAGCAAGGAGTCAACATTGATACAAAGGTCAAAGGAAGCCATTGACAAACCCATCCAACCTTGTTAATACTCAAATTTAAGGGTGCAACACTTAAGTTAAAAGTCATGATAATTCCCCAAACCAACATAGTTTTTGGCATACCCAATGGGACAAACCCCATTTTTGTTGAATTTTATCAATTTTCATGCCTAAAAACACATTCTTTAAGGTAGATCAATTGGCTCAAAACCAAAGAAAAGTTTTACCGAGTATAATTTTTTATGCAGGAGCATCCAATGGTGTAAAAATGATCTTGCATCACCCAAAAAATATTATAATTGTTTAATTTTGTAAAAACTAGTAAAAACTAGTCAAACTAGTTTTTTTGTAGGAGATTTTTAAAGGTCTTAGAGGTCGAATTTGAGGATTTTCGGCTAGACGCAAGCCTTGGCACAAAGATGCAAGAGCCAAGGTTCACCCCGCTTAGCTCGTTTCATGTCGTTTCAAAAAATATAATGTAATACTCAATCGGGTCAACGAGCGTGAAGTTATGACCTCCGCAAGTTGCCCCAAATTTCAAATTTGAAATTTCAAGTTTTAGGTGGGAAAAAAGGGGAAAATAGGGCATAAGTGAAAATTTTTGAAATTGTAAAAGGGCTCTTCTTTTGGGATCCTCATTTTTAGCATGAAAGTAATGGAAAGCTTTGGCTCCTTTTAGCATTTCTGGTTTTCAGTGGATTGTATGTGTTTTTTAATGCAACTCTGCTTCAAGTGGTATCAGAGCGAGAGTTCTTGAGTGTGTAAATAGAGTGTCGAATGTTGTTGAGAAGCAACACACCCCCAATAAAAAATTGAAATTCCATCCTTTGAAAATATTTAATTTTCATTTTTTCCGTAGGGACCCTCTTGAGTTTTTTGGGTTTTAATTCCAAATTTTGCTTGCATCCTTTTTCAAATTTCGCTTACATCAAAGTGTCCAAGTAGGCTTGCATATGGCTTTGATTTCAATTTAAAATTTCTGAAATTTTGCATGTTAAATGTATTAATTCATATTAATCATTTCAGAGATTTTAATTTTCAATAGTTTTTCTAAGGTTTAATTATTAAAATCAAATGTTAGGGTTCTTTTAATTATTTTCTTCTTGTCGGCAAACTTACTCCAAACTTGAAATCCTCATAACTTTTGGAAGACAAATCTGTTTGAGGTGATTCAAATTTTGGGTGGAATATATTAAACTCATCTTTGTGGCCATGCCAAATTTCTGGACATTTAGACAAGATTCACTTACTAGAAATAGCAGTTTCTATTTCTAGCCAGTAAACTTCTAAATGCATTTTCTCTTAATCTGTGATGAATTTTAAAGTTCCGTTTATAGATTTGGATACCATTTGGGCTTATTTAGATTCTTGTAAAGTTTCATAAAATTATTGGTACTTTGAATTTTCATCATTTTTCTACACCATGTGAAGCTGACCATTCTCGAGCAATTTAAAATTTATTTTTCAAATGTTAAAATCATTTCTGAGTAAGGAAGATCCTTCACCAATATGTAAAAATGCAAAATACAGATGAACAAATTCATTGGAGTCAACCTACAATTTTTGGAGAATTTGCAAAGTGGAAGAAAAGCTTGAGGGAAATGTCGCGATATCGCGACATGTTCCATTTTCGGACTTGTCTCATTTTCACGAGAGCACAAGCAAGGAAAAATATCTTGAAGAACATGTCGCGATATCACGACATGTTCTATTTTCGGACTTGTCTCATTTTCACGGGGGCACAAGCTTGGAAGAAATAAATTGAAGGAAATGTCGCGATATCGCGACATGTTCCATTTTTGGACTTGTCTCATTTTCACGAGGGCACAAGCTTAGAAGAAATGAATTGAGGGAAATGTCGCGATATCGTGACATGTTCCATTTTTGGACTTGTCTCATTTTTGGACTTGTCTCATTTTTGCGAGGGCAAAAGCTTGGAAGAAATAAGAGAGGAAAATGTCGCGATATCGCGACATGTTTTAATTTCATGAGAATATGAGCTTGGAACAAGGAAATCAAACCCTAATGCTCATTACATGTTGGACTTTCACTCAAATTTAATTTTGCCCTAAAATATTTTTTTTTTTTGATAAGTAGCTATTGTATTTACAACGGGTTTTTAACTAGGATCCCAAAACTTGATTACATAAGAGTTGAAAATAACATGTCGAGAATAAGCCATTGCAACAAAATTTTGTGCCCAAGGCATCAATACCCTGAAAATGAAAAACAAACAGAAATCCTGCCCAGCGGGAACAAGTAAATTTGAACAATCCCGCCCAGCGGGAAACCACCAATTTCGAAGGAAGGTAAGTTTGAAGATCCCGCCCAGTGGGGAGCAGCTGAAAACCACCATCGTGTAAATCCCGCCCAGCAAGAAGCAGCAAAAAACCATTATAATATAAATCCCACCTAGCGGGAAGCAGTCAAAAAACCACCAAAGAGTGAATCCCGCCCAGCGAGAAGCAGCTAAAATCCATCCCAGTGTAGATCCCACCCAATGAAAAGCAGCAAAAACCTCTACTAAGTTAATTCTGCCTCCCGAGAAAACTAGCAAGAAATGAGAAAAACCCGCCTAGCGGGAAATCCAATGGTTCTGGAGAATCTCACCTTGCGGGAAACCATCCCGCCCAGCGGGAAACCAACCTGCCCAAAAAAAAGGGGGAATCCCGCCCAGAAGGAAGCAGCTAAAAACTAGCAAAGAGGAGATCCCGCCCATCGAGAAGCAGCCAGAAAGCACCACCAAGAGAATCCCACCCCCAGGACAACCAGCAGGAAAAGACAACAGGTTAAGGGACCAGGGATATAGGGACTGGGGATCCCAGGAAGGAAGAGGTAACAGCCACAAATATGGAATCCTTGGGAGCCTAGCCTGGGGGATCCAGGGTCTGCATGCATAGATTAGATCCCTCCATGATTTGAAGAATGCAGCAGAACCTAGAGAACCCCAACAACAGGGGCCAAGAATCCCATCCTTACACAGGAGAAACTTCAAGGAATTGGGACTGAGGCTGGGAATAGCCCAGGCAGAGAAAAAGCCCCCCCAAGGCCAAAAAAATGCCCAGGGTGTCCACCAAGGAGCAGAACCAACACGAAGAAGCCTCCAAGAAGGAAATAAAAGATGGACCTCCCCATAGGGACGGGACCAATAGCAGTAGGATCCTAGAGGGGATTCACTAGAAAAAGGGGGAAAGAGGCCCCCTAGACCACCCCCAAAGTAGTAAGGACCTCAAAGGAAACCCCAGGAAGCCGTAAAAAAACCCAACCACTCACCCCCACCACCCAGAGAACTACAGGGAACCATATCCACACCAAAAACCTGTAGAAAACCCCAGGGGGAATCCTGAGGGAAAAAAAAGGAAGGGATCCCAAAAACAGCAAGGAACCCTGGGAAGCACCAGGCCAAAAACTCAAACAAGGGAACCCTGACCGACTGGGAAAGGTGAAGAAAGAGGAGAAGGATCTCCCTCAAGGATATCATCTGCAATAAACAATCCCAGAGAGCGATGACCTGGGATGAGCTAGGGACTGGGCAGGAACCAGGGGAGGGGGAGCAGGGAAGGGATCGGGACCCTCCCCTCTCTACTTTTTCCCTCTTCCATTTTGCCCTAAAATATTTTAAAGTCCATTGAAGTTTTGAATTGATTGCTCATTACATGTCAAACTTTCGCTCAAATTTAATTTTGCCCTAAAATATTTTAAAATCCATTAAAGTTTTGAATTGTTACGAAGGCTAATTGCTTAATATGGCATTTTGGATTTATATTCATTTTGCAAAATTTGGCCATTCTTTAAATTGTTCATCATCCATCCAAAGGAAGTGGAAGCTTTTCAACATAGTCCAAACCCTAGAAATATTTAAATGAAAAAATTAATTAATTAAATTAATTAATTAATTAAAATGAAAAACATTAAAAAAAACCTTAGGAAAAATTAATTAATTAATTAAAATGAAAAACATTAAAAAAAAAAACCTTAGGAAATTTTTTAAAAATAATTAAATTAATAATATTAAATTTCTAATCCTTGCTTTTCTTTTGTAGAAAGTGATCCGACAATTGCATAATGGCAGAAATAATGACGAGAAATATGGACAAACCTAAATTTCGACACAAATCAAGCAAGGACCATCAGATGGAAATAGGAGATGCCGGGAATTTCTAATCCGTCCAGATTTTGCAAATCTGGCCGCAAATAAAAACTTTAAGGAATTTTCTGGTGGATGCATTTGCCGAGAAAATTTATGGCAAAAGTAATGGTGGGTAGAGAATTTCAACTCAAACCAAAAAAATGCGGTTGTGCGAGGATAGAAGGCCCGGGAATTCAGTGACTCATCTAGATTTTGTAGAGGAATTAATGAGATGCTCTGACAGCTTACCGAAATATGAAGATACATTTACATGCGGTGTCCATTTGATGAGGATGAAACCAAGTCTTATCTTCTCCATTTATGGCAAGATCCACACGAAGATTTTTAGAGTGATTAGGGCTTATCAAAAACTCTATATAAAAATACCTTATATTGTAAAGCCTCAACGGTGGGATTTTTATGATAATATTTAGATATTTGGAAGAAGATATTTTTGAAAATATCAGGGTTTATCTTGAGTCTATACATACTTCTTTTGAATGTAAATTCCAGATGCGAAAACTTATAATAAAAGACATTTTAGCAATTTCTTGCAAATCTTGTTTGAATGCTTTGTTCTGTACCTGGGGTTGGTGTGACGTTGTTTTTTGTGATAGCGTGGCCAGGAGCCTAATCTCTTTCAAATTGTGATAAGTGCATCTTCTTTTGTTTTCGTCTCACTAAGGTCTATTTATTTTAGTTGTAAATCTGTGTTATCAATATTGAATATGCTACTAGGCTTCATTTTGTTTGTTGTATGCTAGGGAAAATTAAAGATTTAAGGTTCGGGTCTATTCTAATTGCTCTATCCTCACTGCATGAGCTAGTCTACTAGTGAGAGATACCAGTTGACACTGACTTCCCTTCTATTTATAGTTTTCTTTTAAATCTGTGTCATCTTCGTCTTATGCTCTTAGTAGAAGGTGATATTATAAAGCTGGATACCTTCCTCTTTGATTGGTTTTATTGTGAAGCTAAATAGTGTAACTAAAATTGGTAGTTTTGATTTGCAACTAAGTTAGATAAGCTTCTCTTTTTTGCCCTACCCTACTCTCTCTGTTCCACCGTTAAATGATCCATTTTTATTTTCTTTCAAATTTGTCTTTTATTTAATTTGCTAAAGCATAAAGAGCTATATCAAAGAACTCATTGTAAATCTGATTGTCAAAAAAGATAACCACTGCTAAATATTATTGAACTAAGGTCGAACCCGTTGTAAGGTAACAGATAGTCTACTTGAAACTATTCCAGAAGCAAAAAATAGTGAATAGCCATTCGACCTAACTCTGTAACTCACACCTTGGATAACCAACAAGATCCTAAAGTGAGTGGGATTTATCCCGTAAAGTGTTATTGGTATTTTATGTGCATTCTTCATAGAGTGTGTATGAAATACCAACCAACATTTAAAATTGGTGCTAGAAGGAGGGCCGAATGAATTTCATTTAGTATTTGTTAAGGATTGTAAGTTGCTTGTGTAAAGCTAGATTCTACCTACAGAGTAACCAGGTCCCACTCCAGAGCTAGAGAGCTCCTTGTGCCTAATTTGGAAACCCCAAGGAGAAGCAGCCTCAGAAGGGCCAAGTATTTGTCCAACATAGTTTTATCACCACTTGTAGTTCTTCCAAATGCAACTCAAAATATCATCATTAATCAGGTAGTGATGGCAAACTGGTTGCGTTCCACCACTTTGAATATCCCTGGTGTAGCACATGATTTACCCAGAAATCCTGAGAAGTATCTTCCTACCTACAAGCATGATGGAATTAGAATAGCAGAAGAACACCTGGTGGCATTTAAAAATGCTCTAAAGTTGTTGAATGTGTAGCATGAAGATGTGGCTTGTAGGTTATTCCCATTCACTCTCCAGGAGGGAGCATACGACTGGTTTTTAAATCTTACTAATGACTCTATTACTAGTTGGAATGACCTGGAGAAAGTTTTTGTATCACAATTTGGTTAAGTAATTGACCCCAGTGTGTTATATCAACAGTTTTCCAGCATTAAGAGAGAAATCAATGAGACTGTCAGATATTTCAATGTCAAGTTTCAAAAGGCTTATGGTAGATTGACGGGTCATTATGTGCCAACTGCAAATCTAGCATTGGAAATTTTCAAGAATTCTCTAGATCTGGTGACCTCTATTTTCCTAAAGAGAGATACCAATATTACTAATCTAACAAAGTCTTATAAAGAAGCTTTGGTTCTTGAAAGACAATTGGGACCTCAACCTTTTAATGCTCCTTAAATTCCCTTTGTTACACAAAATACCCCTATTTTGAATCCCATCCCACATCAAATGATGTTGCCAGTATGCCAAACTCCACCAATAGGAAATCCATTGGTTGTAACACATACCGAACATATACAGAATACGGAGAAAGAATATGATAAAATAAGAGTTGAGGAAGTCTCAAAGATGGTCCAAAAGTTGGCAAATGACTTTTTGAGTTTCAAAAGGCAAGTGTCCATCGGGGAAAACTCAAATAGATTTTCTTATCAATAGAATAGATTCACTAGACCACCATATGAACCCACAAGGATTATAAAGGTAAGGGGCATGAAGTGAATATTTCTGACTTGGCTTTGCCCAACTGGTGCAGGGCTTTGCCCAACTGGTGCAGGATACACGAAACATCTCAACACGGGGAATTGGATTTTTTGGAGTTCTGCAATGCCTTTGAAGCTCAATCTGGTGAGTTGGATTTTCCTAAAAATCAAAGAAATATTGATGGTCCAAGTTCATCCAAACATAGTGCAGCTATGGTGTTAGATTCATTCACTTTTCTAGATGAGTCAGAGAATGTTGTGGAGATGCCTATGGATGAAGTGCAAGCTTTTAAAAAGTATAGAAGGGACAAATACAATCTCAGGAACAAAAATTCAGAGCCTAATACTACGTCTACACCTCCAAACAACTCCCATAATGTTCCTCCAGATCCATCTCCAAATAATAACCCACCTCCAACCAAGGGAGGAGATCCAATAGTAGCATATAGATTTGTTGCTCCACTCAATAAGGGATACAATATAGTGGAGGATATGAAGAAGATCAAGGCTAACATCACTCTTCATGAGTTGGCTCAAATTACTGAACAAAGGGATAATTTGATTAAGAAATACTCTGAGCCTACTGCAAAACCTCTAAAAAAGGGGAAGAAGATAGCAAATGCAAATATGGCCATGTATAAATAAAATACTGAAGTTCCGCCTTTCCTGCTAACTGTCCGTATATTTGGAAAAAAATTACACAACTATCTGGTGGATTCTGGTGCTTCAACAAATGTCATGCCTCTAGCCATCTGTCAATAGTTGGGTTTAACCCTTATGAAGTTCGAGAGAAGATTCATCCAATTGGATAAAACTAAGGTTAAGGTGGTAGGTGAACTTCAAAGTATACACATCCAGCTAGCATCTGAGCCGAGAGCACAACACAAAATTGAAATTCAGGTGGTAGATATTCCTATGGGATACGGAATGCTTCTGAGCAGAGATTGGTCAAAGTATTTGAATGGGTACTTGGCGACTGATTTTTCACATATGTGGTTGCCCTAGAAATGTGTTGCAAATCAGTTAAGAATTGAAATAGAACCTAGATATAAACACATGATCACTGAGTATAATGCCAAGAATGAGAGTGTTGATATTGCTGATGTAGATATCGAGGTTTATAATTTGACAACTGCACAAAATGAGAAACCTATTAAAGCTCATCTTGATCATGATAATGAAGTTTAGATGCTTCATGTTGATGGAGCTAAGTCTAAGCAAGGTTCTGGTATAGGGGTAGTTCTTAAAGGACCTAAAAATTAGACGCATTTTATGTCTTATCACTTGCAGTTTCCTTGCACAAATAATTTGGCAGAGTATGAAGCACTAGTGCTGGGATTGAAATTTGCTTTAGATAAAGGTGTAAAAAATATCCAGGTTTCGACAGACTTGGAGTTGGTGGCCAATCAGGTTAGAGGTAAATTTCAGTGTAAGGCATCTTACCTGAAAAGATATAAATACCGAGCGTGGGATCTCATGGAGGATTTTGATTCTTTTAATTTGATGCACATTCCTAGAGAAGAGAATTCACTTGCAGATGTTTTAGCTTCATCAACCACAAATCTGAAGCCATTGGAGGAGTTCAAATGGAAGAAAATTTCAATAGAATTAATCCCTTGCCCTTCGGTTCCAGATAACGTAGATAATTTTCAAGTCTTTTCTAATGACCAGCAAATTATAAACTTTTTACATAATACCAATGCATTTGAAAATACTATAATTGATGATGGTCAAAGGGATACTATGCTGGAAAAGTTTGATGATGAAAAGGGGATAATGAGGTTGAAAGATAATAGAATTCCAAATGGAATGGTAGAACTTAAGTGACTGTTTGATGTTGACCGAATTAAACAAAGAGTGAGTTTTGGAAATTCTATTGGTGTAGCAGGCAGTGAGACTGATAAACTGAATGTTATGATTGAAGAGGATCCCAGACACCTTAAGTTAGCTAAAGCTTGTGACCCTAAAATTAAAAAAAATATGATTGAATTCCTTCACGAGTCCAAGGATGTTATGGCCTGGTCTTATAAAGGCCTAAAGGTTTTTGATCCAAAATTTTACACCCATACAATACCCTTAAAGGAGTTCTGCAAACCCTTTCGACAAAAACAGAGGCATGTCAATGCTTTGTTGGAACCCCTCATCAAGAAGGAGTTGGAGATATTATTGAGTGCTACCATTATTTTTCTCATTAGACATTCTACTTGGGTAGCCAATTTAGTGCTGGTTAGAAAGAAGAATGGGGAAATCCGCTTGTGCGTGGATTTTAGGAACTTGAAAAAGGCTTCTAAAAAGGATAATTATCCTTTGCCTTCCATGGATGATGTGCTACAAATTGTGAATGGTTCAGAAATGATGTCTTTCTTAGATGGATTTTCAGGGTACAACCAGATACTAGTTGAAAAGTAAGACAAGATGAAAACTACCTTCACGACCAAGTGGGGAACCTTCGCTTACAATAGAATGACATTTGGATTGATAAATGTCAGAGCTACCTTTCAGCATGCAATGGATAATGCCTTCAAAGGTCTCATGGGTAAGTGCATCATTGTCTACATGGATGACTTGATAGTTTTTTCTAAATCTCGGTTTGATCATGTGAAGCACTTGGAATCTGTCTTCAACAAATGAAGAGAATTTGGCATTTATTTAAACCCAAATAAGTGTGTTTTTGGTGTAACTAAAGGAAAAATCCTTGGACACTTAATCACCAAAGATGGCATTTCCATGGATCTTGAGAGAGTTGAAGCCATATCGGGGATACCCTTTCCCAACTCTAAGAAAGAGTTAAGATCATTTTTTGGGAAAATTAATTTTGTTAGAAAATTCATCTCTGGCTTTGCGGAAATAGTCAAGCCGCTAAATGACATGCTGAAGGAAACTTCTAAGATTACCTGGACAACGGAAGCCAAAGTAGCATTCCAAAAGATCAAATCTGCCATCAAACAAGCTCCACTTCTGGTGAGCCCAAATTTTAGTGCAAATTTTTACCTATACTCTTTTGCTTCTGAATACACACTTGCAATAGTTTTAACCCAACAAAGAGAAACAGGGGAGCACCCAATTGCCTTCAAAAGTACCAACTTAAAGGGTGCTAAGCTAAAATACTCTCGCTTGGATAAGCAAGCCTATGCCTTGGTGAGAGCAGTCAAGCAATTCAGACATTACATATTAAGAAGCAAAGTCTATGCTATAGTTCTTGATCCAGCTGTCAAATATTTATTAAGCTAGGATGAATTGGGTGAGCTAAGAGGTAATTGGGCCACGATACTGTAGGAGTATGACTTAGAAATCCAACTTGTAAAATTAATCAGAGGACTTGGTTTGTCCTGACATATTGCTGAAATACCTATAGAGGGAGAAATTAATCAGCTGGATTATGAATTGGATGATTGGTATGGAGATGTCATTCATCTACTGAGGTTTGGAATTTGTCCACCTCACCTAAATAGAACTCAAAGAAGAGCACTGAAGTTGAAATCTGCTCATTTTCTACTCAAAGGAGGCAACTTGTACAGAGAAAACTATGCTAGCATATTCTTAAGATGCATTTCTCAGAATGAAGTGAATGAGGTGATGTCTAGTTTTCATGATAAGTTAGGAGCAGGGCATTCCTTAGGTTCTGCTACTGCATACAATATATTGAGAGCAGGCTATTACTGGCCTACATTGTTTAAAGATGCACATCAACATGTGAGAACTTGCCACCAGTGTCAAATTTTTGCATCCAAGCAAGCTAATCGAGCTCTACCATTACAACCTGTTATAATAGAAAAACCTTTTATGCAATGGAGACTTGAATTTGTAGGTGTGATAAACCCAAATTCATCAGCAGGGCATAAGTATGTTTTAACAACCATTGATTATTGTACAAGATGGGTTGAAGCAGCAGCCACCATGAGGAGTACAACCCATGAGGTGATCAAATTTTTAGAATCAAATATCATAACTAGGTTTGGAGTTCCTTTGAATTTGGTGTGCGACAACGGACCAACATTTTAGTCATTAGAATTTGCAGATTGGGCATACCAGAGGGGGATAGTCATCAAATTTTCATCCAACTATTATCCCCAAGGTAATGGACTAGCTGAGGCCACAAATAAGAATTTTATGAATGCCATAAAGAAGTCTGCTATAGACAAACCCAGACAATGGCACACATTATTGAAGTATGCACTTTGGGCTGACAAGATAAGACATAAAGAAGCTATTAAGACTTCTCTGTTTTCTTTGTTGTATGGTACCTAGCTCGTCGTTCCTATCTCTTTAAAATTGCCCACTTATCAATTTGCTTTAGATTATTTTGATGATCATGCAGATGCGGAAGCTCATGTGTTGGACTTAATTAATTTGTAGGATGAACAAATTCAATCCTTGGATCATTTTAGTCGACACCAAGAGACAGTCAAGCGCTAGTTTGACAAAAGAGCCAGAGTGAAGGCCTTTAGACTTGCAGACCTGGTGCTTCTATGGGACAAAGCCCATGAAAATAAAGGTAAACACACCAAGTTACAACCTCTATGGATAGGGCCATACCAGATTGTTGAAATCCTAGGTAATAATGCATTTCATCTACAGGACCTGGAAGGTAATTTTTTGAACCTTCCTGTCAATGGTCAATATCTGAAGCATTATTTCTCAGCTGTTCCATCCACTACATCATTTGAGTAATCACAAAGACTTTGTGCATATGTATATATTGTAAATAAAGTTTGAAGTAGTGTGATTTTTTTTTAAAGTTTGAAGTACTATATTTTATCTTTTGAGGTCTATGCAAATTTATCTTTAACTAGTGGCCTTTTCCCTCCTCTTTAGCTTTTAAATCTTGTTTGTTTAAGTTTTTGCCTAAACAACAAAACACAAATCAACATTTAAAATTGGCGCTAGTGTGTTTTTATTTTGTTTTATTTTAAGTTTGAAGTAGTGTGTTTTTATTTTGTTTTATTTTTGTTAAGAGATAGTCTGCTAGAGCTAAAAAGTGGAACTACTTGTTATTTAGAACAATAGTAGAAAGATAATTGGATTTTGTATCTTGCACGCCACAATTATTTTGATTATAAAGAAACTACTATACTGCTTGGCTGAAGAACTCCCAGGGAATCCAAGAAAAGTTGGTCATGAGAGGGGACTCTGATTCATAAAATTATTTTAAGTGTCCAAGTAGGCTATTGGTACCCAGGCTGAAATAGTTAGTCAATCAATTGCGATCAATGACATATTAGAAAAAAAAAATTCTAGCAAAGCATTCCAGCTATCGGTATCTTTCAAAAGAAAAAAGAGAGAGAAGGTGAAATTTGGGCAAGACAACATAAAACTGGCACTCTTTTCTGCGCATAGCCAAGGATCCCAAAAGATACATCTCAAACATGTTCACCAAGCTATATATGCCACCTCATAGTTGTGAATTAGGGTCTTGAAAATGTTGAGCAAGGTGCAGCAACAGTATTGTCATTGTTGTCAACACAGTTAGATAGATCTGTTGATGCGAAGGATGGTGAAGTTCAAAATCTATTCAGATGCAGTGGATAGGAGTTCAAAGGTTACTCAGAGTATGTACAATGATTTTTCAAGAAGACCGAAGTTGCCTATATGTAAAAGATCAAAGAAAAAGACAAGTAAGAAAAGTGTCAGGATATCGCGACATATACAGTAGGCAAGAAAAACTGTCACGATTTCGCGACATGTTGGAAGAGAAAAAGGCAAGTGGAAAAACTGTCACGATTTCGTGACATGTTGGAAGACAAAGAGAAAGCAGGAAAAAGTGTCACGATTTTGCGACAAGTTTGAAGGAAAAATAACAAGTAAGAAAAGTATCACGATTTCGTGACATGTTGGAAGAGAAAGAGAAAGCAGGAAAAAGTTTCGTGATTTCGCGACAAGTTTGAAGGAAAAAGAACAAGTAAGAAAAGTGTCATGATTTCACAACATGTTGGAAGAGAGAGAAAAATCAAGAAAAATTGTCGCAATTTTGCGACATGTTGGAAGAGAAAGAGGCAAGTGGAAAAAATGTCATGATCTCATGACATGTTGGAAGAGAAAGAAAAAGTAGGAAAAAGTGTCACGATTTCGTGACAAGTTTGAAGGAAAAAGAACAAGTAATAAAAGTGTCGTGATTTCGTGACATGTTGCATTTTCATGACTAAAACAAGAGAGAGAAAGGAAAGTTTGAAAAGTGTCGCGATTTCATGACATGTCACATTTTCGTGACTAAAATAGGAGAGAGAAAGCAGAAGGAAAAAGTGTCGCGATATCGCGACATGTAGCATTTTCGCGAGCCAAAGCTAAGAGAAAGAGCAAGGAGAAAAAGTGTCGCGATATCGCAACATGTTGTATTTTCACGACCAGAAGCAAAGAGAAAGCGCAAGGAGAAAAAGTGTCATGATATCATGACATGCTATATTTTGGGGGGCCGAAGCAAAGAGAAAGCGTAAGGAGAAAAAAGTGTCGCAATATTGCGACATGTAGCATTTTCATGGTCCGATGCAAAGAGAAAGAGAGAGAAAGAAAAAGTGTCATGATATCACGACATGTTGTATTTTCGAAGGCCAAAGCAAAGAAAAAGATAAAGAAAGAAAAAGTGTCGTGAGATCGCGACATGTTGTATTTTTGTGGTTAAGTTGAAGCCAACGAAGTCTGATGACAACCGACTAAAATTAGGGTTTACAGTTGTTATGAAAGTTGACTAATATTAGGGTTTATAGTCGACTAAGATTAGGGTTTTCATCATGAAAATATTGTTATAAAAGGAGGGATGTTTGGAGAATTGGAGTGTGTGGAATGCGTGCAGAATACGGTCATTATGCGCAGAGAGAAAGTTGTGTCAAATCATGCTAACTGCGAAGTTCATAGAGAAAGCAAAGTACGAAGAAGGGAGAAGACGGTCGTGAAGTTTGACTATAACGAAGCAGAGTATACGAAGTGATTACATAAAGAGTGTAGAGTGCATAGAGAGTGAAAGAGGTTGAAGCTCAACCAGGTGCTGTTGTGATTACGTAGAGAAAGTAGAGTGCACAGAGAATGCAAAGGTGAAAAAGACCAGTTAGGGTCTTACAAAAGCAAAGGTATCTTACTGTCAAACTTATATATTCAGAATTGAAGTTCAAGTTGATGCTTGGCATCAGGGGTTGGTGCTCCTTCCAGTAGGGTGCTGATAAATTGATTATAAAGTTGGTGCTTTGAAAAGGCTATATTTGGATGGTAGTCCAAGCAGTCAATTTTTGAGGAGTAGCCACATTGGTGAACCTTGTTAAATCTTGTGTTGTGTGATGCTCTTTTGTTATACTAGTTGTATCTAGTAATGAGTTTTAATTACTGTGGGTTTAAGAGCTATAAATTCAAGTTTAAAGAGCTACACTGATTCACCCCACCCCTCTCAGTGTCATTGTAAGACTAACAATTGGTATCAGAGCTAAGTTTCTGTACAAGCTTAACCGGCTAGGGTGATCTTGGAAGTAACACAATGGCAGGCGGAGAAGGCTTCTCATCAAACAAAGCACCATTGTTTGACGGATCTAATTACGCGTTCTAGAGAATCAAGATGCAGACATATCTTTGTGCTTTGGGATATGACATCTGGGATTCAGTAGTTAGTGGATACATAATACCCATAAATCCTTCAAAAGAGGCTGACGAAAAGAAACTATTTGAAAATAACTCAAAAGCAAAGAATGCTCTCATGTGCAGATTAGCAGACAGTGAACTGGTAAAGATCATGAGCTATAAAATGGCAAAATAAATATGGGATAAACTAAGGAGTATTCATGAAGGAGATGATAAGATCAAAGAGGCCAAGCTATAGACACATCGAGCTCAGTTCAAAGTATTAAAGATGAATGACGATGAAAACATTGAGGCATATATGCTGAGAGTTAATGGAATCATTAATGTGATCAGAGGACTCAACAAGGATATTTAAGACTCTGCCATCATGAAAAAGGTATTAAGATCTCTTTCTCAAAGGTTTGATTCTAAAGTCTCAGCGATAGAAGAAGCTAAAAATCTAAATTATTTTAGTATAGACGAGATGTATGGTTCCTTGACTGCATATGATATGAGGATAGGAAGATCTAAACCCACAGATAGATAAGTGGATTTTAAAGCCCTTAAAAATAAAAACGCAAAACAAGAGTCCCAGGAAGAAGAGACATCAGATGAAACGAAAGTAAACTTTGTTAAAAAACTAAAAACGGGAAACAAAAAATACAGAGGAAAGCTACCATTTAAATGTTTCAACTGTGGAGACATTGGGCATTTTGCGTCTAAATGTCCACTTAATAAGAAGAACAAAAATGATGAAGGATCGCACCAAGAAAGAAGTGACTAGAAGAAGAAAATGAATTTTTGAAAAAACAACTTCAAGAAGAGAAGTTTCATCTCCAGGAATTTCAGTTCATCAGAAGACAGCTCTAGTGAGGATTCTGAAGAGGAAACAGGTGAAGCTCTTTTCATGGCTTATGAAGAAGTAAAATCAGAAAAAGAAGGAGTGAAATCTGAAGTATGTGGTGAAAACCCTGAGGTTGAAGTAGATCTAGAAGGTGAGTTGATCTCTGCACTTGAAGAATTGAAAACAGAGAGGAAAAAGAATAAAAAAAATTCAAAAAGGCTTGAGGATGGAAATGAAATCATAACCAGTCTGAAAGTACAGACATAAGAATACAAAAAAATATCTGAAGATCTTGAAGTACAAATTACCATGAAAATAGATTATTGCTGCAAACTAGAAGAAGAGAATATTGGTTTACGGATGCAGATAGAAGGGATGAATCACAAAATTAGTTGCTATCACAAACACGAAGAAATTTCTATGAAGTCGGATAAGATTATAAATGACCAAAGGCCTACGGGCATCAAATTTGGTCCGGGTTTCGTCAAAGGAGAATCATCAAATGGATCAAAGGCCAGAAATGTAGAATCCATAAAGAATGAAGATAAGAAACAAAGTTGATCAAGGAAAAATGTCTCATGCAAAAGAAAGCAATAATGCCAGGCACGAAAGGAGAATTGACAATGATAGATTCACCAATGTCACATATCAAAGGAGAAGAAGACCTATGGCTCCTACGGCAACATGGAAAAGACCATCACCTAGGTTCAATTATCCCTTTTCTGGTTTCTATTTTAAATGCAATGGCTATGGACATAAAATCTCAAACTATAAATATAATGTAAAACCAAGGAATTTCACCAGTAGAAATGATTTTTCTCCTCTGATGAATTATACAGTAGAATGCTATATCTGTCATAATTTTGGGCACATTGCAAGAAACTATAGAAGTACATTTGCATCAAATCAGTTTCCGGGAAGAAAAATTTCAACCAAATAGGATGAGACAAAATATAAAACTTCTTGAAAAACATGCACAAGCTATTGATAAGGGAAAGGCAAAACAAGAGCCCAAAACTACTATCAAAATGGAGTTGAAAGAAAAAGAGTGACTTAAGGAATAAAAGGAATCCTTAATCGTACAAACAACATTTAAAACACAGAATAAATGTGTACCATGGATACTTGATAGTGGATGCTCCAGTCATATGACAGGTGACAAACAAAAATTTGAGAAGTTACAGAAATATGAAGGTGGTTCAAGAAATTTTGGAAATAATGATGGAGCTAAGATAGTTGAAAAAGGTTCAGTTAAACTTAGTAATAGAAAAATTAAGTCAGAAGAAGTCTTGTTTGTGGATGGTTTGAAACATAACTTGTTGAGCGTAAGTCAGATTTGTGATAAAGGTCATGAAGTAGTTTTTAAGAAGCAGGGTTGTGAAGTCAGAAAAACAAACAATGGAAAATTGATAGCAATTGGATCAAGGACATCTGGCAACCTATACACACTCTCAAAAACTTTAGAAGGAGCTTGTTTAATTGGACAGGAAGAAGACAATTGGTTGTGGCACAAGAGACTCGGTCATATTAGTTTTGATAATCTAGTAAAAATCATCTCAAAAAGGGCAATGAGAGATATTCCCACCATCAGCAAACCTGCAAACATCATTTGTGCTTCATGCCAAAATGGGAAGCAAACTAGAGTCACATTCAAAACAAAAGAGTACTACACAAGCAAACATTTGGAACTAATACACACTGATTTATGTGGACCCATGAGAACACAAAGCATAAATGGTGACAAATATTTTATGTTGTGCATTGATGACTATTCTAGAATGACATGGATATTTTTCTTGAAGCATAAATTAAAAGCTTTTCAAATGTTCAAGATTTTTAAAAACCAGGTTGAGAATGAAACAGGAAAAATGATCAAATGTTTAAGATCATATAGATGATGAGAATTCATTTCAGAGGAGTTTACAGAGTACTATGAAAAATATGGTATTAGGAGACAATTTTCAGCAGCCAGGACACCTCGGTAGAATGGAGTGGTAGAAAGAAATAACAGGACAGTGCAGGAAATGACACAAACTATGTTGGTTGAAAGCAGAGTAGCAGACATATTTTGAAAAGAAGCAGTCCATATTGCGGTATATATCCAAAATAGGTGCATGCTGAGAACACATGAAAGCAAAACTCCTTATGAGTTATCATTCGGTAAAAGGGCAACAACAAAATACCTCAAAATTTTTGGCAGCAAGTGCTACATCAAAAGAACTGAAGATAATCTTGGTAAGTTTGAAGATAGAGCGGATGAAGGTATTTTTGTTGGTTATTTGTCAAAAACCAAAGCTTACAAATGCTACAACAAGAGGCTAAAGAAATTTTTGGACAATGTCGATGTTAAATTTGATGAAGGTAGATAACGAGTAATTAGATATGAAATGAACTACCCAATTTATGAAGAGGTTATTGAAGGAGATGAGGAAAATAAAACGAAAAAGATACAAAAAATTGACTCAGATGATTTAAGTTGTGATTCAGAAGTGGAAGAAAATAAGAAATTCAAAACAGTAACTGGCAAAAAAATCATCCTAGAGAGCAAATAATTGGAGACCCCAATGTTGGTGTTCAAACAAGAAGAAGAGTAGTAAGTAACTACTCTCTATTATCTAGCATTGAGCCCAAAAACATTGTTGATGCAAGTAAAGATGAAAGTTGGATGAAGGCAATAAATGAAAAATTAGATTAGATCGAGAAAAACAAAACTTGGGAGTTAGTACCTAGACTTGCAAATAAAAATATAATCGGGACTAAATGGATTTTTCGAAACAAATTGAATGAAGACGGATAGGTAGTCAGAAATAAAGCAAGATTGGTATGTAAGGGTTATGAACAAGTTGAAGGTATTGAATTTGAGGAAAATTTTGCACCAATAGCTAAACTAGAGGCAATTAGAATGTTTATGGCTTTAGCAGTCTACAAGAACTTCAAAGTTTATCAAATGGATGTGAAATCAGTGTTTTTGAATGGGAAACTTGAAGAAGAGGTTTATATTGAGCAACCAGATGGTTTCAAACTTGGTGATGATCCCAACTTGGTTTGCAAGTTGAAGAAGGCATTATATGGCTTAAAACAGGCACCCCAAGCATGGTATGCAAGGCTAGAAAACTATCTCACTCAACAAGGGTTTAAGAAAGACATGGTGGATAGTAATTTGTATGTCAAAACAGAAAATGGGTAGCTTATTGTTCTTGTTGTATACATAGATGATATCATATTTGGTAGTAGCAAATATGAGTCGTGTAAAGATTTAGCAAATAAGATGTAGAAAGAATTTGAAATGTCAATGATTGGTGAACTTTCGTATTTCCTCGAGTTGCAAGTTAATAAAAATAAGAAGGGCATATTTATTTCTCAAGTTAAATATGTGAAAGAGATGTTTAAAAAGTTCACAATGGAGGATTGTAAGCTAGTTAGCACTCCCATGATGACAGGCTACAAGTTGAGCAAGGATGAAAAATCTCCACCTATTGATCAAACCATGTACAGATCTATGATTGGGAGCTTACTGTACCTAACAGCTACCAGACCAGATATTTTGCAGGCAGTATGCATGGTAGCACGATTTCAAGCTAATCCCAAGGAGACTCATGTGACAGCAGTGAAGAGGATTCTTTGATACCTCAAGGGTACTATGGAGTATGGGTTATGGTATCCAAAAGGTAAATACTTCACCCTTATTTCATATTTAGATGCAGATTGGGCAGGATGTGTAGATGATAGAAAGAGTACCAGTGGAGGTGCATTCTATCTTGGAGATAGATTGGTCACATGGCACAATAAGAAACAAGAGTCGGTTTCTCTATCGACGGTAGAGGCAGAATATATTGCAGCAACAACATGTTGTACGCAGGTATTGTGGATGAAAAAAACCTTGAAAGATCTTGGTATTAGCTTCAAGTGAGCCAATATCGCTTAAGTGTGATAACACCAATGCCATTAACATCTCCAAGAATCCGGTTATGCATTCATGCACAAAACACATTGCTATCAGGTATCACTTTTTGAAGGAGAAAGTTGCGAAAGGTGAGGTTAAGTTGGATTTTGTTCCAACTACAGAGCAAGTAGCAGATATCTTCACAAAACCATTGCCCAAGGAATTTTTTGAGTACCTTTGCAATAAATTGAGAGTGGTCACACTTTCCAAGAATTGACTAGCTACAGGGATCACATTCTTAGGGGGAGCATATAAGTATTTGATTATATTTTTGCTCATGTTCATGATTGTTGCTAAGTGTAATAAATTTTTCTTGAGAATGTTTTGCATGGACTTAGGGGGAATCTACAGTAGCCCTTTGGTATTATTGTCAAAGGGGGAGAAGAGTTACAATAAATTGCACATGTGTTTCCAACAATTCCAAAGGGGGAGATTGTTGAGCAAGGTGTAGCAACAGTATTGTCATTGTTGTCAACACGAGTCAGATAGATCTATTGATGCAGTGGATAGGAAGTTCAAAAGCTATTCAGATGCAGTGGACAGGAGTTCAAAGGTTATTCAAAGTATGTACAGTGATTTTCCAAGAAGACCAAAGTTGCCTATATGCAAAAGATCAAAGAAAAAGACAAGTAAGAAAAGTGTTGCGATATCGCGACATATATAGCAGGCAAGAAAAACTATCATGACTTTGTGACATGTTGGAAGAGAAAAAGGCAAGTGGAAAAACTATCATGATTTCGTGACATGTTGGAAGAGAAAGAGAAAGCAAGAAAAAGTGTCACGATTTCGTGACAAGTTTGAAGGAAAAAAATTAAGAAAAGTGTCGCGATTTCGCGACATGTTGGTAGAGAAAGAGAAAGCAAGAAAAAGTGTCGCGATTTCATGACAAGTTTGAAGGAAAAAGAACAAGTAAGAAAAGTTTCACGATTTCGCAACATGTTGGAAGAGAGAGAAAAAGTAAGAAAAACTGTCGTGATTTCGTGACATGTTGGAAGAGAAAGAGGCAAGTGGAAAAACTGTCGCGATTTTGCAACATGTTGGAAGAGAAAGAAAAAGCAAGAAAAAGTGTTGTGATTTCGCGACAAGTTTGAAGGAAAAAGAACAAGTAAGAAAAGTGTCACGATTTTGCGACATGTCGCATTTTCGCGACTAAAACAAGAGAGAGAAAGGAAAGTTTGAAAAGTGTCACGATTTCGTGACATGTCGCATTTTCATGACTAAAATAGGAGAGAGAAAGCAAGAAGGAAAAAGTGTCACAATATCACGACATGTAGCATTTTTGCGGGCCAAAGCTAAGAGAAAGAGCAAGGAGAAAAAGTGTCACGATATCGCAACATGTATTTTTGGGGGCCGAAGCAAAGAGAAAGCGTAAGGAGAAAAAAGTGTCGTGATATCACGACATGTAGCATTTTTGCTGTTTGATGCAAAGAGAAAGAGAGAGAAATAAAAAGTGTTGCGATATCACGACATGTATTTTTGGGTGCCAAAGCAAAGAAAAAGAGAAAGAAATAAAAAGTTTCGCGATATCGCGACATGTTGCATTTTTGCGGTTAAGTTGAAGCCAATGAAGTCCGATGACAACCTACTAAAATTAGGGTTTATAGTTGTTATGAAAGCCGACTAAGATTAGGGTTTATAGTCGACTAAGATTAGGATTTTCATCATGAAAATGTTGTTATAAAAGGAGGGTTTTTTGGAGAATTGGAGTGTGTGGAATACGTGCAAAATACAGTCGTTGTGCGCAGAGAGCAAGTTGTGTCAAATCGTGCTAAGTGCAAACTTCACAGAGAAAGTAGAGTGCAAAGAAGGGAGAAGATGGTCGTGAAGTTCGGCTGTAACGAAGTAGAGTATGCAAAGTGATTGCACAGAGAGTGCAGAGTGCATAGAGAGCGAAAGAGGTTGAAGCTCGACCAGGTGCTGCTGTGATTGCATAGAGAAAGCATAGTGCGCAGAGAACGCAAAGGTGAAAAAGACCAGTCAGGGTCTTACAAAAACAAAGGTATCTTACTGTCAAACTTATAGATTCATAATTGAAGTCCAAGTTGATGCTTGGCATCAGGGGTTGGTGCTCCTTCTAGTAGGGTGCTGGTAAATTGATTGTAAAGTTGGTGCTTTGAAAAGGCTAGATTTGGATGGTAGTCCAAGCAGTCAATTTTTGAGGAGTAGCCACATTGGTGAACCTCGTTAAATATTATGTTGTGTGATGCTCTTTTGTTATACTAGTTGTATCTAGTAATAAGTTTTAATTACTATGGGTTTAAGAGCTATAAATTCAAGTTTAAAGAGCTACACTGATTCACCCCCCCCCTCTCAGTGTCATTGTAAGACTAATAGAAAATCTAAAGAGTAACTCTGTTGGGGTTGTAAAAGGCTAAACTAGTAAACAAAGCTCTACTCGGTTTCCCCTGCACAATATAAATAGCTGATCAATCCATAATAAGCATTTGAAGCTCTGTTATGTGATAGAAAAAGAGATAGCCAAGGCTCCCCTGCACAATCTAAAAAAAAAAAAAGGAAAGAAAAAGTTATGTGATAGAAAGAGATAGCCAAGGCTCCCGAAGGATACATCTCAAACGTGTTCACCAAGCTATAGATGCCACCTCATAGTTGTGATCAGGGTCTTGAAAATCTAAAGAGTAACTCTGTCGGGGTTGTAAAAGGCTAAAATAGTAAACAGAGCTCTACTCGATTTCCCTTGCACAATCTAAATAGTTGATCAATCCATAGTGAGCATTCGAAGCCCTGGTCATCTTTGAAGGAAGGTTTATACGCTTATAATCGCACATCAGAATATTCCTTAAGTGGTTCAACCTAGTATGTCCTTGGGAAAATTTAACAACTATCAGATAGTAGTTAAATAATTTTAGAAAATATTTGTGGCAAAGCATGGTACATAGTCTAAATTGTTTTGAAACTAGAGTTCTGGATTCTAAATAGTGCTACTATTTTCCCCGTAGATATTGCCATTTGTTGAGAAGCAACACACCCCCACTAAAAAAATGAAATTCCATCCTTTGAAAATATTTAATTTTCATTTTTTCCATAGGGACCCTCTTGAGTTTTTCGGGTTTTAATTCCAAATTTTGTTTGCATCCTTTTTCAAATTTCGCCTACATCAAAGTGTCCAAGTAGGCTTGCATATGGCATTGATTTCAAAAATTTCTGAAATTTTGCATGTTAAATTTATTAATTCATATTAATCATTTCAGAGATTTTAATTTTCAATAGTTTTTCTAAGGTTTAATTGTTAAAATCAAATGTTAGGGTTCTTTTAATTATTTTCCTCTTGCCGTCAAACTTACTCCAAACTTGAAATCCTCATAACTTTTGGAAGACAAATCCATTTGAGGTAATTCAAATTTTGGATGGAAGATATTAAACTCATCTTTGTGGCCATGCCAAATTTTTGGACATTTAGACAAGATTCACTTACTAGAAATAGTAGTTTCTATTTATGGATAGCAAACTTCTAAATGCATTTTCTCTTAATCCATGATGAATTTTAAAGTTCCGTTTGCATATTTGGATACCCTTTGGGCTTATTTAGATTCTTGTAAAGTTTCATCAAATTTTGGGTACTTTGAATTTTCATCATTTTTCTACACCATGTGAAGCTGACCGTTCTCAAGAAATAAAATTCATTTTTCAAATGTTAAAATAATTTTTGAGTAAGGAATATCCTTCATCAATATGTAAAAATGCAAAATACAAATGAACAAAGTCATTGGAGTCAACCTACAATTTTTGAAGAATTTGCAAAGTGGAAGAAAAGCTTAAGGGAAATGTCGCGATATCGTGACATGTTCCATTTTCGGACTTGTCTCATTTTCGCGAGGGCACAAGCTTGGAAGAAATGAATTGAAGGAAATGTCACGATATCCTGACATGTTTTAATTTCATGAGAATATGAGCTTGGGACAAGGAAATCAAACCCTAATGTTCATTACATGTCGGACTTTCGCTCAAATTTAATTTTGCCCTAAAATCTTTTAAAGTCCATTGAAGTTTTGAATTGATTGCTCATTACATGTCGGAATTTCGCTCAAATTTAATTTTGCCCTAAAATATTTTAAAATCCATTAAAGTTTTTAATTGTTACGAAGGCTAATTGCTTAATATGGCATTTTGGATTTATATTCATTTTGCAAAATTTGACCATTCTTTAAATTTTTCATCACCCATCCAAAGGAAGTGGAAGCTTTTCAACACAGTCCAAACCCTAGAAATATTTAAATGAAAAAATTAATTAATTAAATTAATTAATTAATTAAAATGAAAAACATTAAAAAAAACCTTAGGAAAAATTAATTAATTAATTAAAATGAAAAACATTAAAAAAAAACCTTAGGAAAAATTTAAAAAATAATTAAAATAATAATATTAAAGTTCTAACCTTTGCTTTTCTTTTGCAGAAAGTGATCCGATAGTTGCATAATGGCAGAAGTAATGGCGAGAAATACGGTCAAACCTAAATTTCAACGCAAATCAAGCAAGGACCATCAGATGGAAATAGGAGATGTCGGGAATTTATGATCCGTCCAGATCTTGCAGATCTGGCCGCAAATAAAAACTTTAAGGAATTTTCCAGTGGATGCATTTGCCGAGAAAATTTATGGCAAAAGTAATGGTGGGCAGAGAATTTCAACTTGAACCAAACAAAGGCGGTTGTGCGAGGATAGAAGGCCCGGGAAGTTAGTGACTCATCCAAATTTTGTAGAGGAATTAATGAGATGCTCTGATGGCTTACCGAAATATGAAGATACATTTACACGCGGTGTCCATTTGATGAGGATGAAACCAAGTCTTATATTCTCCATTTATGGCAAGATCCACATGAAGATTTTCAGAGTGATTAGGGCTTATCAAAAACTCTATATAAAAATGCCTTATATTGTAAAGCCTCGACGGTGGGATTTTTATGATAAGATTTAGATATTTGGAAGAAGATATTTTTAAAAAGATAAGGGTCTGTCCTGAGTCTATATATACTTCTTTTGAATGTAAATTCCAGATGCGAAAACTTAGAATAAAAGATATTTTAGCAATTTCCTGCAAATCTTGTTTGAATGCTTTATTCTGTACCTGGGGTTGGTGTGACGTCATTTTCTATGATAGCGTGGCCAGGAACCTAATATCTTTTGAATTGCAATAAATGCATATTCTTTTGTTTTCGTATCGCTAAGGTCTATTTATTTTAGTTGTAAATCTGTGTTATCAAGATTGAATATGCTACTAGGCTTCATTTCGTTTGTTGTATGCTAGGGAAAATTAAATATTTAAGGTTTGGGTCTGTTCTAATTGCTCTATCCTCACTGCACGAGCTAGGCTGCTGGTGAGAGATACCAGTTGACATTGACTTCCCTTCTATTTATGGTTTTATTTTAGATCTGTGTCATCTCTATCTTATGCTCTTAGTAGAAGGTGATCTTAGAAAGCTGGACACCTTTCTCTTTGATTGGTTTTATTGTGAAGCTAAATAGCGTAACTGAAATTGATAGTTTTGGTTTGCAACTAAGTTAGATAAACTTCTCTTTTCTGACCTACCCTACTCTCTCTGTTCCACCGTTAAATGATCCATGTTTATTTTCTTTCAAATTTGTCTTTTATTTAATCTGCTAAAACATAAAGAGCTATATCAAAGAACTCATTGTAAATCCGATTGTCAACAAAGATAACTACTGCTAAACATTATTGAACTAAGGTCAGACCCGTTGTAAGGTAACAGATAGTCTACTTGAAACTATTCTAGAAGTAGAAAAGAGTGAATAGCCATTCGACCCAACTCTGTAACTCACACCTTGGATAACCAGCAAGATCCTAAAGTGAGTGGGATTTATCCCGTAAAGTGTTATTGGTATTTTATGTGCATTCTTCACAGAGTGTGTATGAAATACCAACCAAAAAACATGAGGTAGTTTACACCAGGATATATGGTTAGGATTTGTGGGAGAAGTGAGAAGAATGCCTCCACGAAGAAACCGTGGTGGTGGGAGAAATATGGTGCCAGAAGAAGATTTCAGATCTTTGCAGAGGTAAGTTCAAGCTCTGCAAGAGGAGTTGCATAGAGGGTTTGAGCCAAGGAGAGAAAAAGGGAGTGAAGATGAAGCTGAAGAAGAAGAGGCCTAGTTCGAAGAAGAAGAAGAAGAAGAGGCAGTAGATCCTACACAAGATAGATTGTATAAGGCCATATCATAGATTGGAAAGATATCGAAGTTTGATGTCTCCATGTATTCTGGAAATCTCAACCTAGAAGAGTTGATCGACTGGATCAATGACATGGAGGAATACTTTGAGTATGAGGAGGTAGAAGATCCCGAGAAGGTCAAGTTTGCTAAGACCAAGCTGAAGGGTCATGCTAGCATATGGTGGAAGTGAGTGCAGCTAGATAGAAACAAAAGAGGAAAAGAAAGGATAACAAGGTGGGAGCGGATTGGAGAAGTTGAAGAGAATTTATTCCAACTAATTATGAGTTGGATCTGCTCAAGAAAATGTAGGGTTTGAGACAATCGAGTAAGTCTATCAAAGAATATACAAAGGATTTCTATAAGATCCTGATTAGAACAGGCCATTCTAAGGCCAACAAGGAGAAGGTAGCCCATTATATTAATGGGTTAAGAGCAAGTATTCAAGAGGAGTTGAGTCTGGTCAGGATGACCACCATTGAAGATGCTTACCATTTTGCCTTGAAGGTAGAAGAGAAGTTGAACAAGAGGTTTGAAAGCAAACAAAGAGGAAGAGGTCATGGTGGAAGAACTGGTGGGAGAACAAATGGAGGATGGAATGAGGACCAAAAGAAAATTGGGGATACAAGCAACAGTCAAGACCAGAAGGGAGAAAATGCTTACCGCCCCCATGAGCAGAATAATAACTACCAAAATAATGGTTACCAGAGAGGAAGAGGAAGGTATGGATGAGGGTTTGGAAGAGGAGGATTTCGTGGAACCTATTTCCACTGTGGAGAAGAAGGACATCGAGCATACGAGTGTCCACAACACCAAGGAGGAACAAATAGGAGGCCTGAAGGTAATGCCCGAGCTGTTATTGTTGATGAAGGTGTTGAATCTGAGCACTCTAAAGAAGCAGAAAGAGGAGAAGTACTGATAACAAGGAGAGCCTTGCTAAATGAGGAGAAAGATCTAGATCAGAGGAAGAGCTTATTTCACACAAGGTGTAAATGTGCAGGTAAGGTCTGTAATGTTATCATAGATAATGGTAGCATGGATAACCTAGTTGCAGAAGGAATGGTTACCAAACTACAGTTAGAGAGGAAGAGACACCCGCATCCATATCGGATTGCGTGGTTGTAGAAGGACCATAGGGCTTTGGTCAGTGAGCAGTGCTTGGTAAAATTTAATATTGGGAATTACTGTGATGAGGTCCTGTGTGACATCCTGCCTATGGATGCTTGTCATTTGCTATTGGGAAGGTCATGGCAGTTTTATCGATGTGCAATGCATGATGGGCATGCCAACACTTACTCCCTAACAAAGAATGGAGTGTGCCATAAGCTGAAGCCCCTAAAGGAGGTGGACGAAAAGGTATGTAGTAGTGCCAAAATCTGTTTAGTTGAAGGTAGAAGGTTTTTGGATGGTTTGAAACATGAGCATATGTGTTATGCATTAATTCCTAGAGTTAGGGAAGAAGAATGCAAAGATACCCCAGTAGAAGTCTCAGGTATGTTAGAAGAATTTCTAGATATTATATCAGATAATGTACCATAGGGTTTGCCACAAGTGAGGAAGATCAGTCACCATATAGATTTGGTACCAGGATCTAGTTTACCCAATAAGGCAGCCCATAGAATGACTCTTGTAGAAAGTGAGGAGCTAAACAGACAAGTCCAAGAGTTGCTAAAAAAGGGACTGATTCGGGAGAGCTTGAGTCCATGTGTAGTACCTACAATACTAGCACCAAAGAAATATGGAGAGTGGAGAATGTGTATAGACTCTCGAGCTATTAACAAGATCACCATAAAATATAGGTTCCCATTGCCAAGGATGGATGACATTATGGACTGTTTGAGTGGAGCCAAGTACTTCACAAAGATTGACCTGAAGAGTGGGTACCATCAAATTCGTGTCAAAGAAGGGGATGAGTGGAAGAAAACCTTCAAGACCAGAGAGGGTTTGTATGAGTGGTTGGTCATGCCATTTGGGCTAACCAATGCACCAAGCACATTCATGCGGCTAATGAATGAGGTATTGAAGGAGTTTTTAGGAAAATTCATCATTGTCTATTTGGATGACATTTTAATATTTAGCAAGACCCTGGAAGAGCACCTGATGCATATCAGAAGAGTTTTTGAGAAGTTGAGGGAGGAGCAATTGCTGATTAATTTGAAGAAGTGCAGTTTTGTGAAGGAGTTAGTGTATCTGGGATTTGTCATCTCAGTTGAAGGTCTAAAAATGGACCCAGAAAATGTGAGGGCTATCATTGAATGGCCTACTCCAAGGAGCATAACTGAGGTAAGATCATTTCATGGTCTAGCAAGTTTTTACAAAAAAATTATTAGAAATTTCAGCAGTATTTGTGCACCCCTAACAGAAACAATGAGAGGGGATAAGAAAGAATTTAAGTGGACCTTAGGAGCAGATAAGAGCTTTGATATGTTGAAAAAGAAGGTCACAGAACAACCTATTTTAGCACTTCCAGATTTCAATAAGGTATTTTAGGTAGACTGTGATGCTAGTGGTAGTGCCATAGGAGCTGTGTTGAGTCAAGAAAGTAAACTTGTTGCTTATTTTAGTGAGAAACTCAATGATGCTAGGAAGAAGTATTATGTATATGATCAGGAGTTTTATGCTATAGTTTAGGCTCTAAAGAAGTGGAGGCATTATTTGTTGCCAAAAGAGTTTGTTCTATATACTGATCATCAGGCCTTACAGTATATTAATAGCCAAGGGAAGCTAAATCAGAGGCACTTAAAGTGGGTTGAGTTTCTACAGAGTTATACCTTTGTGTTGAAGCATAGGAGTGGGAAGTCAAACAGAGTTGTAGATGCCTTAAGTAGAAGGTAGTGTTTGTTGACAGAAATGAAGGTGGAAGTTGTAGGGTTTGATGAACTTAAGGGTTTGTACCCTGAAGATCCTAATTTTGCAGAGGCTTGGAGGGCTTTCTTAGCACCTATTACTTTAGACATGACTAAGTGGTTGGATTTTCTAATCCAATATGGGATGTTGTTCAGAGGAAATCAATTATGCATTCCAAGGAGTTCAATGAGGGAGAATCTGGTCAAGGAGAAGCACAGTGGAGGGTTGGCTGGAAACTTTGGTCGAGATAAGACCATTGCCCTCGTTAGTGAGAACTACTATTGGCCACAATTGTAGCAAGATGTGAAGAAGTTTGTATAGAGTTGCAGAGTATGCCAGATGGCCAAGGGTGTGAGACAGAACACTAGATTATATCAGCCGTTACCTGTACTAGATAGGCCATGGGAGGACATCAACATGGATTTTGTTCTTGGCTTACCAAGGACACAGAGGAGGAATGACTCCATATTTGTGGTGGTTGACAGGTTTTCGAAGATGGCACATTTTATTCCCTGCTAGAAAACTAATGATGCAGTTCATGTTGTAGGGTTGTTTTTCAAAGAGGTGGTACGCCTACATGGTCTACCAAAGAGTATCATTTCCGACAGGGATACCAAGTTTGTTGGGTATTTTTGGAGGACCCTATGGAAGAAATTGAAGATAGACCTAAAATTTAGTTCTGCATACCACCCACAGACTGACGGACAAAAAGAGGTGGTGAACAGAAGTTTGGGTAATCTACTGAGGTGCTTGGTAGGAGATAAGCCCAAGGGATGGGATTTGGTTTTGCCACAGGCAGAATTTGCATACAATAATTTTATCAATAGGAGTACTAATAAATCCCCATTCCATATTGTGTATGGGAGTAGCCCAAGGAATGCTTTCGAGTTGAGAAATATGGACAGAGGGGAAAAGAGCAATGTTGAGGCTGAGGACTTTGCAGAGCACCTGAAGAGCCTACATGATGAAGTGAAGCAACATATCAACAAGATGAACACTCAGTACAAGACAAGAGCAGACCAGAAGCGACGACTTAAGGAGTTCCAAGTGGGAGATCAAGTTATGGTTCACTTGAGAAAGGAAATATTTCCTACTAAAACCTACAACAAGTTAAAAATGAAGAAGTTTGGACCATGCAGGGTCATAGGGAAATGGGATTCAGGGAATGCCTATGAGGTAGAATTGCCAAGTGGGCTGAATATATCACCTGTGTTCAACATTTCAGATTTGGCAGAATATCATGAAGGTGACAATAATGGCGGACCAGTCGCATAATTGTGGAGTATTCCCACATCTACTCTAGAGATAGAAGAGATAGAAGAGGTCCTAGATACCTGTGTAGGAAAAAGCACAAGAAACAAGCAGTATGCAGAATATCTGGTTAAGTGGAAGGGCAGGCCTGTTGAAGATTCATCTTGGTTGTCGAAGGTTGAGGTTGAACGCCTTGGTTTTCTTCCAACAACAAAGAAGTGAAGGTCACTTCTCAATTTACCCTGGGTGTCTGATGTAGGAGCATCCAATGGTGTAAAAGTGATCTTGCATCACCCAAAAAAGATTGTAATTGTTTAATTTTGTAAAAACTAGTAAAACTAGTTTTTCTTGCAGAGATATTTTAAAGGTCTTAGAGGTCAAATTTGAGGATTTTTGGCTAGATGCGAGCCTTGGTGCAAAGAGCCAAGGCTCGCCCTGCTTAGCTCGTTTCATGTTGTTTTCAAAAATATGTTGTAATAGTCAATCGGGTCAACGAGCGCGAAGTTATGACCTCCGCAAGTTGCCCCAAATTTCAAATTTGAAATTTCAAGTTTTAGGTGGGAAAAAAGGGGAAAATAGGGCATAAGTGGGAATTTTCAAAATTGTAAAAGGGCTCTTCTTTTGGGATCCTCATTTTTAGCATGAAATTAATGGAAAGCTTTGGCTCCTTTTAGCATTTCTTGTTTTCAGTGGATTGTATGTGTTTTTTTAATGCAACTCTGCATAAATTTTACAAAGTGATTCACTTGATTTTAGGTAAAATTAAAAATTTTCAAGAAGTAAATGATTCGCTCAATAGAAAGTTAGCCATTTGTTTTGTATAAGAGTAATTCATCTAATTTTTCATATAAAAACCTAGTTTTACATAAAATTTGACCTTTTGTTATTTGTGCTTGAGTTTTATAAGTACTTTATGAATTGCAACTCTAACATGAATTTTAAAAAACTAAAATTATCATAAATATGAATCCAATGGCATTCAAGTAATACCATAAACTCAAATTTGACCTCATATGTGCATCTATCATGGACAAAAGCACTTAAGGCAGATTCTGACTCAATGTTTGTACAAGTCCAAGATAGAAAGTGATTTGCTTGATAAAGCAAGTGATTCACTTTAAAAAGAGAAATATATTTCCAAATTAGATCTAGCAAGCAATTCACTCAAATATTAGAAAGTAATTTTCTAGGAAAGACCATTTTTTTCTCCCTCCCTCGAGGGAAGGCAATTTGCTCTAGTATTGCAAGCGACTTGCTCCAAGTGATCTGCTTGGTCAATATTTTCTCTCTATAAAGCTTTACAAGTTTAGATAGAGTGAATTGCTCAACAAAGCAAGTGAATTTCTAAACTTTATGGGTGGACCACTCTATATTTTAGTTTTCTAAAAAGTTGCAAATAGTGAGGAAATCACCCAAAATTACAAGAAAATCACCCTAATTTTCAAAAAAATTGCTCTAATTGATAATATACTAAAAAACTTCATTCTAATACTTAATCACCTAAAATTATGAACAAATCACTCTAATTCACAAGTGAATAGCTTGAAATAAGCAAAATTGAAATTTTTAATGACTTTTTTTTATATATTTTAATCCTAGAAATTTTTTCATGTACGAATGTATTGTAGTCATATGAATATGCTATGTAAAGCCCAAAAACTGGGAAAAGAGCATCAATCAATGTACATCATCAATTTTCATTGAAGGGACACTAAAGGAAAGAAAAAAGAACAAAATAGTACATGGGTGCATTAAGAGGACTAATTTGAAGAAGAGATTCCAATATTTGGTCCCACCTCTTCGAAAGGAAAACAAGCCCCATGGCCACTCAAATTAGCCAAGGCTTCACCCTAGCAAAAAATAAGGTTATCTAAGTTAGTAAATGAGTTATTTGATATTCCTAATAAACCCTACTTGGCCTATAGTGACTCATTCCAATCCCTTGTACTAGGTAGCGATTGATGTAAATAACCTCATGAATAACCCACTCTTTTTTATAAGGATACTTTATTGTATATAACCTCTTTGTGATAAGGTTGCTTTATGGTATAGGGGATTATCAGATAATTCTATGATTAGTTGGGAATCATTAGTAGAATATTTCATGCATATATTCAAATTATGGGAATTGGGTATTCAATTTTGTTTCAATTAAATACAATACAAATATATCTTTAAGAAAACATTCATGATTTTAAAACTAGATTCTTGACAACCTTGAATTTAATTTTGTAAAATGTTAGGCCAAATGAAGAACAAACATTACCATATTATATCAAGGGTTTGTAATATGATTTACTGCTAATAGTTTGTAATATTAAACATCAAATATTATATGCAATGTTTGAAGAGGCATTAAGAGAAAAATATGTTCTCATTAGGATAAGGAAAATGCCCTTGTCCCTCCAATGACCCATGAAGCCCAAATTTCACAAAAGATACTAATGCTAAATGAATAAACCCTACTTGGCCTATTCAAGCTCATATAGTGACTCATACCAATCCTTTATACTATGTAGTGATTAACATAAATAACCTCATGAATAACCCACTATTCATTAATTAGCCTTATAACCATCCTACGACTTTTAGTACATAAAATGCACCTCCTACGAATACTCCTTTAGTATAGAACCCACCAGTATCTAGTCTAACACTTTCAACATCCCTCTATTTTAGTCCTTAGCCCCAGTAATATTATTATGCTTAAACATGAACCTTACCTAGAATATACAATCAATAGCTGGACAAATGGGATCACAGGTTTTTTAGGGAAAAACCTAAGGATTAACCCCACCTCCATTCATCCAATCATAGAAAAATGTGCATGTTCCATCCTCTCAAAACCAATGGATTGTATAGATAGGATTGAATTACACCCCTCCATAATATAACATTCAACCACCTCCTAATAAGTACTATGATTACCAAATTCCATAGAATTAGAATCCACCATACTATCCCCCATACCTATACCATCCATACCACTTGCACCCACATCCTATATATGCAATATACCATCCTCATCAATAATATGGTCAACCACATTCTCAACAAAATAATCTAGATTTAGCTACTAGATCTCAAAATCAATTCTTGATTAGACCTATCAAGGCCCCTTGAACTTATTGGTCTAGTCTCCTATTCTCCATACTACTATGAATACTTTACCTACCTTCAATGAGAATAGAAAACAAGACAACCCTAGATCACCTTAGTGAGTTATCAACACTCAAGTAAAACCACTACATTCAAGAGGATATAATGATACATTTACTTATGTGATAAGGCTACTTTATGGTATAAGGGATTGTCAGATAATTCTATGACTAGTTGGTAATCATCAGTAGAATATTTCATGCATAGATTTAGTAGTGTGGGAATTTGGTATTCAGTTTTGTTTTAATTAAATACAATACAAAGAGATCCTCAAGAAAACATTCATGATTTTAAAACTATATTCTTGAGAACCTTGAATTTAATTCTTTAAAATATTAGGCCAAATTAAGAACAAGCATTACCATATTATATCAAGGGTTTACAATATAATTTAGTTCTAATATTTTGTAATGTTAAACATCAAATATTAGACACAATATTTAAAGAGGCATCAAGAGAAAAATATTTTCTCACTAGGATATGAAATATACATTGTCCCACCAATGGCCCATGAAGCCCAAATTTCACAAAATACACCAATGCCAAATGAATTTTTCATACTTGGCCCATTCAAGCTTGTACAGTGACTCATACCAATCCCTTGTACCAAGTAGATATTGATGTAAATAGCCTCATGAATAACTCACTCTTCATTAATTAGCCTTATAACCAAACTATGGCTTTTGGTACATAAAATGCTCCTCCTATGAATACTCCTTTAGTATAGAGCCCACTTGTATCTAGTCTAACACTTTCAACATACCTATAGTTTAATCCTAATCCCCAATAGTATTATTAGGCTTAAACATAAAACTTAACTAGAAAATACAATAAATAACTGGAAAAATGGGATCACAGGTTTCTTAGGGGAACACCTGGAGATTAACACCACCTCCATTCATCTAATCATAGCACAATGTGCAAGTTCCATTCCCTCAAAACCAATGGATTGTATAGATAGGATTGAACTACACCCCTACATAATAGAACATTCAACCACCTCCTAATTAGTACCGAGATTACCAAAATCCATAGCCTTAGAATCCACCATATTATCCCCCATACCTATACCATCCATATTACTCGTACCCACCTCCTATCTATGCAATGTACCCTCCTCATCAATAATATGGTCAACCGCATCCTCAACAAAATAATTTAGATTTAGCTACTAGACCTCAAAATCAACTTCTTGATTGGACCTATCAAGGCCCCTTGAACTTATTAGTCTAGTCGCATATTATCCTTACTACTATAAATACTTTACCTACCTTCAATGAGAATGGAAACAAGAAAATCCTAGATCACCTTAGCAAGTTATGAACACTCAATTCAAACTACTGCATTCAAGAGGAGGACATAATGGTATATTTACTTATATAATTTCTTTGTGATAATGCTACTTTATGGTATTGGGAATTGTCAAATAATTCTATGACTAGTTGGGAATCATTAGTAGAACCTTTCATGCATAGATTTAGAAGTATGGGAATTGGGTATTCATTTTTATTTCAATTAAATACAATACAAAGAGATCCTCAAGAAAACATTCATGATTTTAGAACTAGATTCTTGCGAATAATGAATTTAATTCTACAAAATATTAGGTCAAATGAAGAACAAGCATTACCATATTATATCAAGGGTTTGCAATATGATGTAGTGCTAAACATTAAATATTAGATGCATTATTTAAAGAGGCATCAAGATAATAATATGTTCTCAATAGGATATGGAAAATATCCTTGTCCCACCAATGGCCCATGAAGCCCAAATTTCATAAAATACACCAATGCCAAATGAATAAACCCTACTTGTCCCATTCAAGCTCATATAATGACTCATACCAATCCCTTGTACTAGGTAGATATTGATGTAAATAATATCATGAGAAACCCACTCTTCATTAGTTAGCCTTATAACCAACCTATGGCTTTTGGTACATAAAATGCACCTCCTATGAATACTCCTTTAGTATAGAGCCCACCTGTATCTAGTCTAACACTCTCAACATCCCTCTAGTTTAGTACTTAGCCCCAATAGGATTATTAGGCTTAAATATTAACCTTGACTATAATATACAATCAATAGCTAGACAAATGGGATCGCAGGTGTCTTACGAAAACACCTAGGGATTAACAACACCTCCATTCATCCAATCATACAAAAATATGCAAGTTTCATCCTCTCAAAACCAATGGATTATATAGATAGGATTGAACTACACCCATACATAATACGACATTCAACCAGCTCCTAATTAAAACTGGGATTATCAAAATCCATAGCCTTAGAATCCACCATATTATCCCCCATACCTATACAATCCATATCACTTGTACTTGTAGATACAAAAAAATTGATCCACCCAAATGAGTAATTTTTCCTTAGGTTCCTTTGGGAGGATCTCAAACTTTCTAGGAGCAATTTTGGCCCCTTTTATTGTGTTTTTTCTTGCTTTTCTTAACCTTGATCAAATCCATGCCTAGTAAATTATAGGGTGCAAATTCGACAATTTTAGGATTTTTCTTAAAACACCTAAATTTTAAGCTGACCTTTTGGAGCATCAGCTTAAACAAGGTTAATTTTTGTTTTCCCACATTTTATCCCTCCAAACCCTCTATAAATAAACAGTTTTGGATTTCCTTTCTCTCCCATCTATCCCTAATTAATCAAGCTATCCATCTAAGAAAGTTCATGCAAAATATGATTTTTTTTGGCTTATTGTGTAATCTTCTGGTGCTCTTGGTGCTTTGGTGTTCTACTTTTGGTGTTCCTTGTGATATACAACTAGAGAAAGCCTTGATTATAACTTGTCTTCTTAAATGAGGATAGGTCTTCCACCTTTGCTCTTGCTTCTTCCACAACATCACCAGGTTGTTTCTTTGCCTTAATTAGTTCATTTATTCATTCTATTATGTATTTTGTTATGTTATAGATATTTATTTTGGTTTTTAGAATCCTCTGTGTGAATTATTTCCCTATCTGATATAGGGCATGAATTCAGTGAAAACTCTATTTTTTCCTATCGGGCAATCTAGGTTCATTTTTTCTCTATATTACCAAATCCATGCTCAGTAATTTATAGGGCACAAATTTGGTCTAGTTGGATTTTGGGATGGTTATTCATCTCCAAATCCCAGGGTTTAGATTTGTGTGCCCTTTTCATACTATTTAACCTCTATTTGTATCTTGTTATGTGTTGACATTCTATTTTGCTTATATTTCATATTGCATTAGCTTAGGAGCAATCATTTGTTTCCAAAACCTAGTTTCAAAGTTGCATTCTAGTTCAAGCATTGTGCCCATTCTATTTACATTTCATTTACTATTACATGCTATCATATTTCATTGTTTTTGTTCCA
The DNA here is from genome assembly GCA_028583015.1 of Wollemia nobilis. Classification (NCBI taxonomy): domain Eukaryota; kingdom Viridiplantae; phylum Streptophyta; class Pinopsida; order Araucariales; family Araucariaceae; genus Wollemia; species Wollemia nobilis. The sequence goes on from JAQPPZ010000521.1 coordinate 24,108,641, forward strand.
AAGGTCAAAATCTCATCTTATTTCGAATGGTTAGCTAAAAGGACCAAGGGGGCCTGACTGTTGTGCCTCCAAGATTAGTCTTATAGCAATATAAGTAGACCCCTAGATACTAACCATATTTTTAAGAGTTTACGTGAAGCTATTTTTTATATTTGAAGTTGTTGGATATCCTAGATACAATACAAGGCTTGGATAAAACATCAAATCAGATAAGTGCCCCAAGTAAGGCTTATAGGTTGCATGTTGTTTGATTTTGTTATTTCTGTTCAAAACCTAGATTATAAATAAAAAAGAAAAAACATTTGATCACTTTCTAGGCATTTAAAAAGAAAAGACATATAGTTTTTCATATAGGGTTTTAGTCTTTCTTGTGCATTCCCTTGGTACCTTTCTCAAAGAAAAATATTTCATTTCTTACAACCGAGGGTTAGATATCATTGAATCAAAGAATCATATTAGGGTTAGTCATTGCCTTCTTGCATCTTGTTTATTTTGCATTGTTCTTTCATTTTCATAGTTTAGTATAGAAATACCAAACAAAGGTGTTTGCTTAAAATCACATATTAAACACCTCCACCTAGACTTGGATCGAATCCTAAAACTATTCCTTGTGAATCCTTTCCTTGTTTTGAGTGTAAAGATATAACACATCCCTATGGTCAAATTGACTCCCAATGGATCTACCAGAGAATGATACGTGATAGTGCAGTTTTCCCCTTATACCTCTTTGGTGAACCTGATGTGAAGACACATATTAGTGGCCAAGATAGGAAGCATCTTCCTCTTTTTTTTTTGAAAAACTTTTAGCAAGACCACAAAATCTATTTTTTTAGAGTTAGAAAACATTAAAAACATCTTAAAACTATTTTGTGTGTTTTCGCTAGTTTTTAGTTTTCTTCCTTTTCTGCTCTATCCTTTATCTTTCTCCTAATGGCTCCCAACCTTAGGGGTAAGCAAAGGCTTTTAGATTCTAATGATATTCTTCAAGGAGATGATCAAATTAATAGAGAGAATCATAATCTATAGGAGGAAGATAATGAAGAAGTTGATAATGACCTTGATCCTACTAAGGGATTGTAACAACCAAAATAATTCCAACCCAACTCGAGAGAGATTTTTTTTACATTCATTAGGGATACACCTATCCTCACCTTGCATAAGCCCATCTATGCAGGTGCACTAGGCATAACGTAAATGAGCCATTTCTTTTTCTCTGTTTTCTAATCCTTCTAGTCAAACCCATGAGCATAGTCATTATGATTTACAAGGATTAAACATATAAAAACCATTCACATGCATTTCATTATGAATTTATAACCATAATCATCTTTCATAAATTAGAGCAATACATCCATAGCAAGCTATCTCTATGAACATTAGAGAACAAGATCATAAATATATAATAATCATCACACACATAAGATAAATTATATATCTTGGGAACCCTCATGGGGAATAAATGTAGCCCTCAAAAATTCCTCTATAATTTCATTAATTTAATTACCCTTTAATACAATCATGTGAAAGGAATCCCATAAATCCCTTTCAATACAATCATGGGTACATGAGAGTCCCATAGCTCTTATGTCCCTACAAATTGAATTGATCCTTTAATTCACTTTTCATAATCAATGAGGGGATCCCATAATCCCCTAAAATTAAATTTACATTCATACCTCCCCCTTGGTCCAACCACAAGGGGGCATCTCCATATCAAAAGTCCAAAGTAGTCGCATATCAATGTCTCATGCATAAATCAACTCATTAGAGAGGACCCCATAATTCCCCCAATGATCTCCAATGCAAGTGACCAAGTAGGAATAGAACCCTCCCCTACTTGCTCAAAGTACCACATAATCATTGTACATCATAGCATGGATTATGCTATCAAATCAACTTAATCACAAAGGAATATGTAATTTACTATTACATTTCTATCACATTTGATTCCAAGAGATACATTATCCACTAATGTATATCAACTCATAAAATACCCTAACCATTAACATATTCCAAAGAAGGAATCAAAATAAATACATTATCTGTTAATGTACTTTCTAATCCATGAAATATATTATCCACTAACATATTTTAGTTCATCATATTAAATGAAATACATCACCACTAAGGTGTATCTCTACCACCATGAAATATGATATCTGTTAATATAAATCAATTCATCAAAACAATTATATGCATTGTCCACTAATGTAATTCATCTTACGAATATGCTATCCACTAACATATTTTATCACATCAAATCAACAAGCACATTATCCTCTAATGTTCTATTTCCAACTTTTGAAACATGTTATCCCATTATCCATAACTTTTGAAACAAATTAGACACATTATCCACTAATGTATCTTCTAACTCATAAGATTCAAAATATAATCTTTCATTTATCCTTCCATTAAATCAAATCCATATACTAAGGTTCTAATTAAACTCCTTCATAAATTTTATTTCATCAAACACTCAGTCCCTCCATGAGATTGATCCCAAAGGTCTATCAATTTCTCCATGGAATTGATTCTAAAAGCCTATCAATTTCTCCATGAAATTGATTCCAAAGGTCTATCAATTTCTCCATGAAATTGATCCCCAAAAATCCTATCAATTTCTCCATTAAATTGATCCCAAAGGTCTATCAATTTCTCCATGAAATTGATCCCAAAGGTCTTTCAATTTCTCCATGAAATTGATCCCCAAAAATTCTATCAATTTCTCCATGAAATTTATCCCAAAGGTCTATCAATTTCTCCATGAAATTTATCCCCAAAAATTCTCTCAATTTCTCCATGAAATTGAGCTAAGGTTAACATACATTTTTTCCCTGTAGCAAAAAGGTTTATTTAGGAACATTAACCTGATGACCATTTTATCATAAAATTAAAGCATGAGTAAGATCATTGGTCCATGGTCATTTAACATATAATTAAAACATTTTCACAAAAAACATTGGCCTACATGCTCTTTAATCATATAAATAAAAGTGCCTTTAAGCATGGCTCCTAAGTCTTTTAATCATATAAAATAAAACACTATTTAAGGCAAGGCTCATAACCACTTAAAATAACATTCCTTTAAAAGCATGTTTCATAAGCCTTTAAAACCTATAATTTTTTTTTTTGTAGATTAATAAATTTATTGAAACCAGGGCATTTGAAAGGCACCCTAACACCTTGTACAATAGAGGATCATAAAAGTATCAAAAAGGATAAAAAAGGAACAGGGGAAAGACACTAAAAATTTCCAGATGAAACAAAATACAATCTCAAAATTACAGCTCAAACTAAAATGATTCAATAGCCTTGAACAAACAGGCACTAAGAGAAACATCAGATTTCAAAAAGGAATGGTCCTCGACCAAAAAGGAACCAAAAAATACATGATCCACCGTCGTAGAGGACCCAAAAAACCATAGGAAGAACCATTAGTCATCAATAGGAGTATCCAGCTACATGAGGGATGAAGCAGCCCCTTTCGGACTAGTATATTTCATAAAAATATCCTTGCTATATTTGGGAACAATGATGCAAGCCTCCTTAGCAATCTCCATTACATCTTCATCATTTACAGTATATTTGACATCGGTTTTTGTGTCGAAGGACATCTTAGCACCAGCTAAGGCAGAAACATTTTCAAAATTATCATAGAAGAACAAGAGGCTAAGTGCATGGCATTGTTCTTTGAGGGTTGAAATCGCCTTTCCAATGGCCAAGTGAGTAGTTTCAAGATGGTCAATGGTGGCAGAAGTAGCATGCATAACCAACTTGTGAAGATACCTTTCGACAAGGTCAAGAGAATTAGATTTGTCCTTTGGAGTTTTTACAGAGGTTGACAAAGGATTTTTGACAGCTTCTTTATGTTTTAGCCTCTGGGAACTGTGGACAGGGGTCTTTTCAAGTTTGGCTTTCTTTCTAGCGAAGAACTCAGAAATAGATTTTCCCCCTTTCTCTTTTCTTTTGGATTTGGAGGTTTTAGGGCTCGAGGTTGAGGATGAATTATCCTCATCAAAATTAGCGGTAGGGAGATTACCTGAAGGGAATTGCAAAAGGAGGTACTTGTAAAGGACCTTGAAAAGACCCCGGTGGCAAGGTTTGGCCTCATCCTTATTGGAACGGTTGGTGGTGATGGTATAGTCCATGGACTAGAAAAGAGCACTGGGAATGTTCATCATTTTTGAGTCCCAAAAATTATTAAAAAATGCAAGATGAAAACAATATAATTGAGACTCAGGATTGTCACAGGTAAAATATTGCATTATTGGCTTAAGGATTTCTTTCTAGGGAGTTGACAAGTCATGGCGAAACAAACCATCCTTTACCTTCTTGTGGATGGGTGAATTTTTCTCGAAGAGTGTCAACTCTGCCTCCCAGTTGTGCTTATTTCTTCTGATGATTTTTCCTTCCAAGTATTGCCATATCAGGTTCACCAGTAGCTCAAAGGAAATTTGGAACTGGACATCGTGGATGGAAACCAACCCATTATCCCAGGTTTTCATGAATGCCTTAGTAATATTATCGTCCACCCCGCTAAACAAATTGAAAAATTTGATGATCCCATGCTTATCCTTAAACATATCAGTAGAAATAGAATTCAAATCAATAGTTTCAGGCTCAATGAAAATAAATTTGCCTTCCTTCATGGTGACAAAGGAAAATAAGGATGGTAATTGGGTGAATAAAGACATAGATCGAAAGAAACAGATATGGAATGGTATGTTTTCTAGGAAGACCATAGGAGGACTAAATAAAAAGTAATGCTAGGCCAAAAAATAAACCCTTGACAAAAAGGATAATGATGGTTAGAGCATTGGGCACAACACAAAAAAGGCAATGAAAATGGGTGGGAATAAAAAGGTAAAACACCATCCTAATGAAGATGGATATTTTGGTGATACTCACATGATAGGGCTAATGGAAAAAATAGGCACAAAACCTAGAAGGTATTGGGATGTGCATTCAATAAATCCTCGGGAGAATGTGAAAGGTAAAGCATTTATATAGGGTTCTCGAAAAGGTAAAATCACAAGCATCATTCCACATGAGATTGAAATGATTTAAAATTAGGGTGGACATGGCATCGGAATTCCTCATGGAAATGATTATCAACAATGAAGGGGCATAAAAAATAGGTGGTGGAGAATTGGAAATCATCAACATGGAACCCCTTTTCAAAGGAGAATAATAAGAATGATGAAAAAAATCTCTATTTTGGAATTTTTTGGAACTTTGGAAATGGGCCCTATGAATCACGAAAAAGGGAAGATTTTTGGTAATGGAAAAATTAAGGATTTCGATATTCATCATGGCAGATGGTATTTTGATCATGATTTTCCAACTCAGCAACGTCATTGGGGAGGGCATTCATCCAAGTCATCAAACCGTGCGCGTTGACTCCAATGTTGGCTAATTTATCAGCGATAGAATTGCCCTCCCTGAAAATGTGCTAAACCACAACATTGACTTGTTGACTGATAATTTGCTTACTTTCTTCAATGAGATTCCTAATCCTCCAGCTGGTAGGTTTGGAAGTTTTTATGAAATTTATGATATTAAGATAATCTCATTCAACAATGAATTTTCCTGGAGTGTCCTTTAGAAATTGAAGGCCTCTCCACGTAGATTTAGCTTCAGCAGAATGATTTGATTGGATTCCTAATGGTTCAAAAAAGGTAAATATGGAATTTCCACTGTGATCACAGAGGATTCCTCCAGCCCCTACAACACCAGGATTACCTTTTGCAGCATCATTAAAATTAAGCTTGACCCACCCAAAGGGAGGAGGTTGCCATTTGATGTTGGTTCTAGATGAAGGCTGAGTAACAGGCCTTGGGACATCAATGCAAATATCACAAGACTCCTATAAAAATAAAGCACTCTTTAAGGCTCTCTTAAAACCTATAAAAATAAAGCACTCTTTAAGGCTCTCTTTAAAACAAGGTTCCTAAGCCTTTTAACTATACTATAAATTTATTTTCTCTTCAAATAGTTCCATGGCATTTAATCGACTATGACCATTGGCCCATTAGGCATTTAAAAATATTATCTTATTTTTACTAAAAGTGGCCCCATGGCCTTTAAACCATATAAACAAATTATTATCCCTTTTTAACAATATAAACAAATTATTACCCATTTTTTAAGTAATCCCATGGAAAACAAAATGATTCATCTACCCTCGAAAGGGTGCAACCCAACCACAGGTTGCCACATATCAACTAAAAATCAGCAAGGTGGTCTACATGCATAGGTCAATAGTTAATGGCAGGCAAGACAAGTGTCCAAAAAATGCCCCAATCAGTGTGTTAGCCTACGTGGCTAGCCTGAACACCAACTGGTGGTCAGGTCAATAGGGAATTCCCGTATTTAAGTTCCCCCACATTCTCCCATAGGGAGCATGTGGGATTGACCCATAAATAAACCACAAAGGGAAAGGCTAAACCTTTTCCACCTACACTTTCCCAAGCCCAGTGCCACTGCATGCCAGTGGCACTCGGGAGGCGGTGGTTTAATGAAACTTGTAGCCTAAGTTATTACCTTAGGTTCCATTCACAAGTTGTTAGAGAAGGAGATAGAGTCATAAATAAAACTATGAAAGGACTGGAACCCGATAATATTAAGTTTAGTGGTCAAACATCTAAGCCTTATGACAATTATTGTCCAATACATGAGAATAATATGGACTTAGATAATAAACAACTTTGTACACTTCCTTATGAATATTCAAAAAGAAGTCGCAGGGACAATAAATTCTTTAATATTTTGTAAAATGGACCGACAACCTCAAATGTATTGTATAGGGATTGTGATCCAAATATTTCTACTATTGGGGAAAGTCTTTGTGACCTATCAGGTGAATCTTCTAGGTAGGTATATATTTCAAGGGATGGTTTGGAGACATGTTCCTCTTGAAGATATTTGTTACATTCTAGGAAAATGGAATTTGAGCTAAGAACTTATGTAGTTATTAGAAGGTTAGGGTTAGGTCTAAGACCATATAAAAGAGTCTTCCACTACTTCAGAAGGTAGGAAATCATTTTTGTTTCATGCACAGGAGAAGGCTTTGAGAGAAATTTATCAAGGTAAACAAAAATCTATCAATGGGATCCTTAGAGTAGGACAAAACCCCTCTAAGATGTTTAAATAATCTTGTTATCCCTTAATATCCAAGGTCTTGGTAGATAAACTAAAAGACTTGCCTTATCCAGGCTGGTGGAAATTCATAATCTGGATGTTATCCTTCTACAAGAAACCATGGGGGCAAGTACAAAATTCATTGAATGGTTAAGTAAATTTATTAGGAACTAGGAGTTCTTGGATATAGATGCTATTGAAAATTTAGGGGGTGTTTTGACAGGTTGTAAGAACTTAGTATCCTTAATTAATTTTTCATTTATGGTTTTAGGCTTGTGGAGGGAATTATTTTTTAAATAATTGGGTTTGAGGTTATCATATATTAATTGTTATGGTCCCTATGAACATAGGCGGGTCTTTTGGGATGATTTTTTCTTCCAAAGGTGTGTTAGGGATGAAAGAGTTATCATTAGTGGGGACTTAAATTTTACTATGAATAGAAGTGAGGTCTAGGGAGAATCTGTAAGACTTGATAGACTTGCAGATTACTTCAAGCATAATATTGAATAAGTTGGTTTAATTGATTTGGAACCAATAAAATTAATGCCTACGTGGAGAAATAATAGAGTTGGGTAAGTTGGGATCTCAAAGAGGTTGGACATATTTTTTATCTCAGAGACATTATACAATGAAATAGATAGAAAATGGTCATGGGTTGAGACTAGAGATGTCTTAGATCATTCTCCCATTTTTCTTCAATTAGAAATTCAAGAGGCAAAACCTACCAGTCCTTTTAAGCTCAATCTAATCTGGTTGGAGGAAGAAGATTTTCAGAAATTGATTAAAAAATAATAGATTGGTTATGACCAACATTCCAAGTCATCAGTGAGTTTTCAATTTGTTGTTGCTCTAAAAAATTAAAAGGAGTTGTGTCATCTTGGATTGCAGTTAAAAAGGAGAGTATGGATAGAGATCTTAAGTTGGTGGAGAAGGAAATTTTAGAAATTCATAAAAATAATGAGGTTGGTTTGTTTAAAAAGGAGGAGAAAACAAGACTAATTGAACTAGAAATTAAGAAGAACAAATTCTTGGAGTGGAGGAAAGTTTAATGGAGAATGAAAAGTAGAGTTGTATGGTTAATAAAAGGGGATGCAAATACTAATTTTTCTATAATTTTGTGAATCACAGGAAGAAGGTTAACATTATTAGGGAGATGCAAAATGAAGAAGGGGTCCTCATGAGGATTTTTTCTTAGTTCGAAGATTTGGTAGTAAAATATTTTCAATCTATCTATAAAGAACCTAATAGAGTAAATATTGGGGAAATTTTAAAGTTAAATACTTTCTTCCTAAGTTTTGAGATATAGGAGGAAAATTGGTTACTTATGAAGGAGGTCACAAAGGAAGAACTAAAAGTTCTCTAGACTTCTTTCAAAAAGGATAAAAGTCCAAGGCCTGATGGATGGCCTATAGAGTTTTTTCTAGTTTTCTATGATCTAGTTGAGGAGGATCTTCTCAAAGTAACAGACGAATTTAGATTGAGTGGTCAGGTTTTGAGGGCTTTTACCTCCACTCTTTTATATTTGATTCCAAAAAAGGAGAAGCCTAAAACATTTGATGAATTTAGATCTATTTCATTGTGTAACTATATCTATAAAATTATTGCAAATATTTTGGTTGTTAGATTGAAGAATGTTTTATTTGAAGTTATTTCCCAAGAGTAGTGTTGTGGTTGATCCACAACACACCCCAAAATTGGGGACCCACCTTTTTGCAGGCTTGCAGGGAAGGATCTCAGTGACCCAGATGCCAGAATTGAAGAAAAAGAGAAAATGCACAAGTGTAGAAAGGGGTCGCGAAATCGCGACAGGTAGCGAAATCGCGATCGAAGCCGGAAAATTGTCGCGAAATCGTGACATGTCGAAAAATCGTGGTCAACGCGGTCAACGGCAACAAAGCAGGGAAGCGGTAGCGATATCGCGACGGTTTGTCGAAAGAGGGCAAGAGAATGATAATGGTCGCGATGTCGCGACGTAAAGTTGCCAAGGAGGCCCGACGGAGAAACGGTAGCGATTTCGCTACGCCTTGCGGAAAGAAGACTCAAAGTTCAAAACGGTAGCGATATCGCTACAAATTTCATAAAGGCCAGTCTCAAAGTCAGAGGGTAGCGATAGCGCTACAAGTTTAGTGAGAGAGGGCTTGAAACAAAAATGGTAGCGAATCGCTACCATGTCACAAGGAGAAGGCTTGAAACGAAAGTGGTAGCGAATCGCTACCACATTTCAAAGGGACGTTGCAAGGCCAAGGTGGTAGCGATATCGCTACCACATTTTGAAAAGGGCTCAAAGTTAGAAAGTGGTAGCGATATCGCTACCATTCGAAGAGGAGGGCTCAAAATGTTAAAAGGGTAGCGATATCGCTACGAGAAGTTGTCGGAGGTAGACAAATGAAAAACGGTCGCGACATCGCTACGGGGAGCTGATGAAGGCGTACGGAAGGAAAGCAGGTAGCGATATCGCGACATGTCACGATTTCGTGACATGTCGCCATATCGCGGCTAAGAAGGTGAACAGGCGGACTTGCAGTTTTGTCAGGTTTTTTCGTAGGAAAGCGTTACACGGGACGCAGGAAAAGCAGGACACGTGGCGCACAGGTGTCAAACTTGTAGAGGCGTTACATGCAGATATGAATTTCGAAGCGTTTTCAAATTTAAGCTTGAATCAAAGCGGGAAAAAGCAGGAATTTGAGGGGTCATGTGCGGGAAGGTGAAATGAAGCGACGAGAGAAGATCGAAGAGCCGCGTCAAACATTATAAGACCAGAATTGCAAATCGAAGAAGGGGTTGGAAATTGCCGAATACGGAGTTGCGAGAGACAAGAGCTTCGTGCTATTATGGGCCCGTACTTGGGCAATTTCCTTCTTTTTGTTCGGGAATTTCTTTTACACGGAACATTTTTGAATGTAATCGAAATATTCTTTAATACAAAATACGGAGAGTTGGCATCTTTTGGATGAGAAAGAAGGAGTTACTTCTGCATGCATGATTTAATGTCTATCTTTCCCTTCCAGATTTCTTAGGTTTCTAGGTGAAGTTTAATGCAAGATCTCTTGGTTGCTTCATGCGAATGCCGATTTCTGGAATTACAGTAGAAACCCTCGAGACCCGCACCTAGCCTATTTGGATTGTGTGAAAGTGCGGGTTCATTAGGTTAGGTTGCATGTAGAAAGCCTCGGTATCTTCGGTTTCATCAGATTAATGACAGCTTTATGACTGTAATCTATTCTTATTGTTACTTTTGTTTACTTTTGTCTTTGCTTTTCAAACCCATATTTTATTTTCAGCAGTTTAATTACTTTGTTTGAATAAATCACTGAAAATCCATCAGAATTAAAGGTTAAAACAGATTTTATTCATTTTGAGTCCATTGAAAGTTCAAAATTAAATAAACCACAGTGCCCCTTATTAACATCCACTTGCAAACCCTAAGGTGTTCTTAGCATTTCATTTTAAACAACATCCTTGATAATCAATAATTAGCATAATAAGAACCTTGGAGAAATCGTTTTTCTTTGCAAGCAGAGGATTTGGGACTCGGATCCTACAGGAGAGTGTGTTTTCACAATCGGGTTAAAACACCACTCAACAGATTGGCGCTAGAAGGAGGGCCGAATCGGTTTATCTATTTCAATTTTTATATCTGAATATTTTGTTTTTGATTTAATTCTGAAATTATTTACGGCTAAACTGCAACACTTGTTTTTGTGTTTGTTGCAGGTTTTCTTCGAACTAGCCGAGGGTTTCCTCGGGCGAAGTTTGGACCCACCACGCCGTATTGCGACCGGGTCTCAAACAACCGGAGAAACCATTTTTCACGACCTTACTTGTACTCCCAAGGGTAAAGTCAAGCAAGTCGTAAGCACTCCGATAGCAAAAGGCCTATTTTCTCCGGGGAACGTCGAGTGGACCTACGCCGGTAATATCCGTTTCCCCTAGTGTGCCTATAGTTTGTAATATTTCTTATGCTATTGTAGGTCTGTCTACATCAATTACGAGTCAAATGGCTCAAGCTCCAGTGGCTCCTTGGTATGGAGCTAACAATACTCCTTTGAATATTGCTTGGGATATCCATGAAATCCCCAAGAACATTGAAATATTTCTGCCTAAATACAAGCCGGATGGCCTAAGAACAACGAGAAGAACATATCCAAGCCTATAGAGATGTTTTAATTAGGTTGCAAGTTCAGCATGAAGATGTAGCCTGCAGACTTTTCCCCATGAGCTTGGATCCAATAGCATATGAATGGTATATATGCTTGCCAAGCTGGTTCAATCACCTCTTGGACACAAATGGAAAATGCATTTGTCAATCAATTTAGGTCGCCCTTAGATCCCGCAACTATTTACAATCAGTTTATTACATGCAAACGGGGCCAAGGGGAACCAATCCGAATGTTTAATCAGAGATTCCAAAAGAACTATAACAGAGCAATTAGACATTTTGCCATCGATCCTGCAGTAGCTTTGCAGATATATTTTGGGGCATTGGACCCCATGACAGCCATGTTTGCAAGGCGTAATCCTCAAGTCACCACGCTGGCTTTGGCCTATAATGAAGCCATGACTATTGAGCAGCAATTGACACCGCAAGGCTACGGGTTTACCCAGATGCCTATGTTGGGACAGTGTGCTCCATATGGTCAAGTTCCCCAGGAAAATCAACTCATGGCACCACAAATGCCAAGTATGAATGCCTTCCCATATCAGTAGCCGTATCCACCAGCACCCGCATATGCACCCATTCCAATCCAACCAATCACAGCCATTCCACCTGTTCCTGCATTTTTGCAGAACAGTCAATCAACTACGCAGGAAACTAGTCAAGTCAATCCTCAAGCCATAGTTCCTGTTCCGAATCCAATCCCAATTCAAGGTATCAATCCATATGGGAATCCAATTCCTCAGAACCCCACCCAAATGTGGAATCAAGACCCCATCAATTATGCAAATCCAATGGGGGTTAACAACAATGTGGTTCCACCGAAGGATGTCTTTTCGGAAGTCGAAGAGCTCAAGAAACTAGTGCATAAACTAAGTAATGACAGGGTTCAACAGTAGAAGCATGAGTCCCGTGCCCCTCACCCAAGTCAGAATTTTAACAATAGAGGGAGGCACTGGAACACTAAGCCAAACAATGGGGGAGTTCTTGCTCCCATTGCTAATCAATTAGATGCTTCTCGAGGCCCTAGCCAATCCAATTCTCTTTTGAATCTTTCAGATTTGGCATGGGAAAGAGGGTGCAGGTTACATAACACAAAAGAACACAATGAGAGGAATTGTCCTGAGATCGCTAGATACACTCATTGTCTTCAGGCACAAGTTGATGATTTGGAGCTGGTATCAAATGAGGATCCATCGTATCAGCAAGATGAAAATATTATGGTGATGGAAACTAGTATATCACCAAGAGGGTGAGAGCGAGGAGGAAGAAGACGAAGTTTTGGAACAGGAGGTGCAAGCTTTTCGAGATTTCAGAAAGGGGACTCATGGGTACCATTTGAGGAGTAAGTCTAAAGCCCCTAAAACCTCATCAACACCTCCAAACAGTTCTATTCTTCCTCCAGATACAAAGGCAAGTAACAACCCTCCCCCTCCACTCGGAAGAGAAATGTCTAATGACGTCCGGAAGACAGTCAAATTCGAAAAACCAAATTATGACGTAGTGGAGGATATGAAGAAGTCCAAATCTAGCCTTTCATTCCTGGACGCAGCTAAATTGCCTGGTCAAAAGGAGGCGTTGATAAGAGCTTTGAACTCACCTGATCCGATGTGGAAGGAAAAAAGAGCTGAATCCCATCTGATTTTGCGAAAGGAGAGAAGGGATGTCCCGCCATTCTTATTAACTATGAGAATTGCGGGTAAGAACTTGCATAAGCTGTTTGGTAGACACGGGAGCCACTAGCAACCTCATGCCTACGGAGATATGTCAAATGTTGGGTCTACAACCGGTTTCATCCAAATGCACGGTCTTGCAATTGGACCGTTCAGAGGTAAATGTAGTAGGGACCTTATATGATGTCAAGATTCAATTAAATTCTGAACCCAGGGTCCAGCAGGTTGTAGACATTTTGGTGGTTAACATCCCAAGTAGGTATGGAATGTTACTTGCGAGAGATTGGATGAAAATGCTGAATGGCTATTTTGCAACAGACTGCTCGCATATGTGGCTGCCATGGAAGGGCATTGCTAACCAAATCAGAGTGGAAAACGAACCGAGGCTTAAGGAGATTATAACGGATTTTAACAAGCCGAATGAGGTTCGGTTTTACGAGCCAGACCTAGGGGTCTATGCTCTTGATGTTGAGAAAGCTACTGATGAACTTAAAGAAGAAGTGTGTCATGGTGGTTCTTTTGAGGAGAAGGATTACACGTGGTTGCTCAAGTTTGATGGATCAAAATCTAGACAGGGAGCGGGAGTCGGAGTCGAGCTCATCTGGTCCGGGAGGTAAACCATTATTGGCTGCCTACGGACTGCAATTTCCTTGCACAAACAATGTGGCAGAATACGAAGCATTGATCTACGGTTTACGTCTAGCATTGAGCAAACATGTTAAATGCTTGAAGGTTTTGGGAGATTCTGAGTTGGTTGTCAAGCAAATCAAAGGACAGTATACATGCCGTGACAAAATACTGAGCCTTTATAGGACTAGGGTTATGGACCTCATGGAGGAGTTTGATGCATTCAACATAGCCCTTATTTCTAGGAGAGGAAATCGAATAGCAGACTCTCTTGCAGTCGTCGCGGGCATGTTAAACCCGGTGGATATAAAAAGATGTAAAAAGTTTTCCATTGAGCTGGTTCCTTGTCCATCAATACATGATAATGTGAAGAATTTCCAGGTTTTTGAGTGTGACAGGCACATCTTCAAGTTTGTCACAAACTCGGGTATTTTTGAAAATCGGGTGATCGATGAGGAACAAAGGTGGCGAGGATGAAACGAGAAGAAAGTGAAGCTGCGTATCAATCCAACAAAATTCCTAAAGACGTGGTTTCATTAGAAAAGATGTTCGACATGGAATGCAAGAACAAGAAAAGAAAAAGAGTCCCGCTCCCCAAAGATGCATGCGATTCAATTAATGCGGGAGTGCGGACAATCCAAAGGAGGTGTACATAGCAAAGGCATGTACGAGAGGAAGAAAGGAGCAATATAATACGAGCTTTGAAGCATTACATAGATTGTATTGCTTGGAACTACAATGAGTGAAGACTTACAACGAGAACATTATCACGCATACCATCCCTTTGAAGCCAGACTCCAAGCCTTTTAGGCAAAGACAGCGAGTTGTTAACCCGCTATTGGAGCCTTTGATCGAAAAGGAGGTTAAAAGATTATTGGAAGCGAAAATCATTTTTCTGTTAGGCACTCAACCTGGGTGGCCAACCTCGTTCCAATAAGAAAAAAGAGTGGAGAGATTAGGCTGTGCATAGATTTTTGAAATCTTAATAAAGCCTCTCAAAAAGATAATTATCCATTACCATCAATCGATGAAATTCTGCAAATGGTAAATGGATCTGAAATGATGTCCTTTCTCGATGGATATTTTGGGTACAACCAAGTTCTTATACATCCAGATGACAGGATGAAAACAGCCTTCACTACCAAGTGGGGGACATTTGCATATAAGAGAATGTCGTTCGGACTGTTAAACGTTGGTGCAACTTTTCAACGCGCCATGGATTACGCATTCAAAGGACTAATAGGCAAATGCATCATCGTGTATGTGGATGATATCCCAATTTTCTCGAAGAAGAGAGAGGATCATGTTAAAGATTTGAAGAAAGTGCTTCAAAGATGCGAGGGAACATGGAATTTCATTAAATCCCAAGAAATGCATTTTTGGAGTGACGGAAGGGAAGCTGCTAGGTCACATTATTTCAAAGGAGGGAATATCCATCGACCCGAGAAAGGATACAAGCTATCCAAGACCTACCTCTCCCGAGCGAGTAAAAAAGAATTGAGGTCTTTCTTTGGGCAAGTCAATTTTGTGAGGAAGTTCATTTCTAGCTTTGTTGAGATAGCTAAACCTCTAAACCAGATGCTCAAGAAAGATGTGGACGTAAGGTGGAACGAGGAAAGTAGAGTGGCTTTCCAGAATATCAAAGACGCCATTTCCAAAGCCCCGGTCTTGATAAGCCCAGACTATTCCAAGCCTTTTTACATTTATGCTTTTGCATCGGAACACTCCTTTGCGAGTGTCTTAACCCAAAAAGGTGAGGATAGTGCCGAAAAGCCCATTGCATTTTTAAGTGCCCCCCTAAAAGATGCCCAATTAAGGTATTCAATCCTTGATAAGCAAATGTATGCACTTTTTAAAACTGTGAAAAAATTTAGGCACTACATCGTGCACAGCAGAATTATCGCCATCGTGCCCGATTCTGTTGTCAAGACCATGTTTTTACAGAATGAACTAGGTGAGAAGAGAGGAAAATGGATTTCGACCATCCAAGAATTTGATCTCGAAATCCAACCAATGAAACTAGTTCGAGGACAAGGAGTGGCAAAGGCGATCGTAGAAAATGATCCGCAAATAACGGGGTCAATGCTCAAATACGGAATACATGGCTAAGGAGGATTGGTATGTTGATATTGTGCAATTTTTATTGAGCTGGTAAGTGCCCTTCTAATTTGAATTCAACACGGAGGAGAGCTTTAAGGCTTAAATCATGTTAACTATACGATAAAGTCTGGTGTGCTTTACAGGAAAAATCATGAAGGTATCTACATGAGATGCTTGAGCAAAGATGAAGCCGCCAGGGTGTTGCAAGAATTTCATGGCAAGCATGGAACTGGTCATGGTGCAGCCAATGCTACAACACATCAAATCCTGAGAGCAGGATATTACTGGCCTCATATATTCAAAGATGCACATGCTCATGTGCGATCTTGTCACATCTGTCAAGTGGCTGCAAATAGAGAAAGAAATGCAGCCATGCCGTTGCAACCTGTAGTTGAAATGAGACCGTTTGCGCAGTGGGGACTGGATTTTATTGGGGTTATTAACCCAAATTCTTCTGATTCTCACAAATTCATTTTGACGACTACGAGACTATTGTACAAGGTGGACGGAGGCGATTCCTACTAAACATGCCACCACGGATGTTGTGATTAAATTTCTTGAGGATCAAATTATAACAAGATTTGGGATGCCCGACTCTATTGTCAGTGACAATGGTAAAGCTTTCATTTCCACACAATTTGCAGAGTGGGCATATGATAACAAAGTGAGCTTAAAGTTTGCATCCAATTACTATCCTCAAGGAAATGGGTTGGCCGAGTCTTCAAATAAGAATTTGTTGAATACTATTAAGAAGTTCTTTGGAAAAGAACCCTCGGGATCGGCACGAGTCAACTAAAGTTTGCCCTTTGGGCGAGATAGGACCGAGTGAAAGAATCCATAGGGAATACTCCCTATCATTTGGTCTATGGGCAAGACCCGATATTTCCAGCAAATTTGAAGTTGCGGACCTTACATTTCATACAAGAGTACTTGGGGACGGATGATCAAGTTGAAGCCAGGTTGAGCCAGTTGTTGCACCTTGATGAAAAGAGAGAAGAGGCCATGAATCACATTAATAAACACCGGGAAGTAATCAAGAGATGGTTTGACAGAAGGGCCAAAGTTAAATCATTCAGAATTTCAGATTTAGTATTACTATGGGACAAAAGACATGAGGAAAAAGGAAACCATCAAAAGTTTGATTGTCTTTGGTTAGGCCCATATCAGATTTCAGAGATTCTTGGGAAGAATACCTTCGGGCTAAAAACCTTAGAAGGGAAATATTTCACGCTGCCGGTTAATGGGCAGATTTTAAAACATTATTTTAGCCCTTAGGTTGTGGGACTTTCATATCATTCTTTGATTTTGGTGGGATTTTCAGATCTTGTTTCATTGTTTAGGATTTTCAGATTTTGTTTGATTTAGGATTGTTAGCTTAGCTAGGATTTTGGTTGTGGATTTGATTTCAATTGACATGTTGTTAATTTTGAAAAAAAAAATAAAAAAACAAAAAGAAATAAATTGAGATGCCAACTTATGCTTAAGGTTAGGAGAATATGAAATATTGGAATTATCTTGTAAAGGCTCCACCAAGTAACACAAGCATATTAAGTTATATTGTTTGATTTTGTGATACATGAAAAAATCAGTTTTGCATGACATATCATTTCATTTGCAAAGATAAGGCATTCATATTCCATCTCACCTCACATACATTTCATTTTAGTTACATATGCATCTTATGTACAAGCCATGAAAGTACGTCAAATTCTCTTAGGGTTATGTTATAACATAAATGTAAGTAGCTCCTAAGGTTGGAAGCTGAGTCTTGAGATATCTAGAACCAAGCACGTCTCATGCATTAAAAAGGATCTTGAGCAAAATGATCAAAACCTAACTTGGAGGAAAAGGTTGGGCGAAAGAAGTTATTCATGTCTATCCTATTATGCAACATGATCCTTAAAGCAGTGGTTTTAACCACTTCCATTAAGCCTAAAGCCTAAAATCGAGTAGTAAGGATAGGGTTAAATCCTCATCGAACTTAGGTTGAGGATCCAATTCCCCAAAGCTTTGATTTGACCCGCATGGAGTAGTAAGGATAGGGTATAAATTCTCATCTCGGTTGGTTGAGAGATTCCCCAAAGCTCTTATGTCTCATTTCATAATCAGTCTTGGATTGTAAGGATCGTACTATTTGTCCTCTGCAAGGGATGGATAGTCATCCCCAAGGTCTAAGTAACAAAATTAATGATTTATATCTAAGGTTTGGATTGTAAGGATCGTACTACTTGTCCCTAACCAGGATGGGTAGTCATCCCCAAGGTCCAAGAAATAAATAAATAAATAAATTTTTCCCATCTCATCTTTATTTTGGATTGTAAGGATCGTACTACTTGTCCTCTGCAAGGGATGGGTAGTCATCCCCAAGGTCCAAAGAAATGGAGATAAGTTTTGGATTGTGGGGTTAGATATGCCCATGCATGGCATCATGTCTTGCCTAAAAAACAAGACCAGCGATTGTCTAGAGGGTTAGACTAGCATGACCATTTCTTCCATAAGCTGGTTTAATTATTTTGCTTAAAGTGAGGTAATGAACTCTAAATCAGAATAGTAAGGATAAGGTTAAACTCTCATCTCGGTTGGTTGGGAGTCCGATTCCCCAAAGTTCTGATTTCACATTCACTTGCACATGGGTTCTAGATAGTAGGGACTCATAACCAACTTTGGGATACAATAAGATAATGAACTAGTGGATCCTAAGAGGGTTTGGCAATCTTGAATGCTTGTACATAGTATTAGAAGAAGTACCATGCCCTTTATGGAAGCAAATCTCCTTGCACATTCATTAGGGTACACAAATCATTCACCATCCCATATATGCATTCATGCAAAGCTGATAATGGAATGTTGATCAATTTCAAACGATAGGGAATGAAAACACATTGCACACATTGAGCTAATACTTGATGATTCTGATGATTCATGTACTTCGGATCTTTGGGCATTTGTTATTTTGCTTATGTGCTAACATGTATTTGCGAGTTTGTGATATGTTTCGGGTTGGGTTCTTACTAAAATGCTCAAGAGCATTTGACATCAAAGTCGCCATTTGTTGTGGTTGATCCACAACACACCCCAAAATTGGGGACCCACCTTTTTGCAGGCTTGCAGGGAAGGATCTCAGTGACCCAGATGCCAGAATTGAAGAAAAAGAGAAAATGCACAAGTGTAGAAAGGGGTCGCGAAATCGCGACAGGTAGCGAAATCGCGACATGTCGCGAAATCGCGACCGAAGCCGAAAAATTGTCGCGAAATCGTGACATGTCGAAAAATCACGGTCAACGCGGTCAACGGCAACAAAGCAGGGAAGCGGTAGCGATATCGCGACGGTTTGTCGAAAGAGGGCAAGAGAATGATAATGGTCGCGATGTCGCGACGTAAAGTTGCCAAGGAGGCCCGACGGAGAAACGGTAGCGATTTCGCTACGCCTTGCGGAAAGAAGACTCAAAGTTCAAAACGGTAGCGATATCGCTACAAATTTCATAAAGGCCAGTCTCAAAGTCAGAGGGTAGCGATAGCGCTACAAGTTTAGTGAGAGAGGGCTTGAAACAAAAATGGTAGCGAATCGCTACCATGTCACAAGGAGAAGGCTTGAAACGAAAGTGGTAGCGAATCGCTACCACATTTCAAAGGGACGCTGCAAGGCCAAGGTGGTAGCGATATCGCTACCACATTTTGAAAAGGGCTCAAAGTTAGAAAGTGGTAGCGATATCGCTACCATTCGAAGAGGAGGGCTCAAAATGTTAAAAGGGTAGCGATATCGCTACGAGAAGTTGTCGGAGGTAGACAAATGAAAAACGGTCGCGACATCGCTACGGGGAGCTGATGAAGGCGTACGGTAGGAAAGCAGGTAGCGATATCGCGACATGTCACGATTTCGCGACATGTCGCCATATCGCGGCTAAGAAGATGAACGGGCAGACTTGCGGTTTTGTCATTTTTTTTTCGTAGTAAGCGTTACACGGGACGTAGGAAAAGCAGGACACGTGGCGCACAGGTGTCAAACTTGCAGAGGCATTACATGCAGAGATGAATTTCGAAGCGTTTTCAAATTTGAGCGTGAATCAAAGCGGGAAAAAGCAGGAATTTGAGGGGTCATGTGCGGGAAGGTGAAATGAAGCGACGAGAGAAGATCGAAGAGCCGCGTCAAACATTATAAGACCAGAATTGCAAATCGAAGAAGGGGTTGGAAATTGCCGAATACGGAGTTGCGAGAGACAAGAGCTTCGTGCTATTACAGGGCCCGTACTTGGGCAATTTCCTTCTTTTTGTTCGAGAATTTTATACCTGGAACATTTTTGAATGTAATCGAAATATTCTTTAATACAAAATACAGAGAGTTGGCATCTTTTGGATGAGAAAGAAGGAGTTACTTCTGCATGCATGATTTAATGTCTATCTTTCCCTTCCAGATTTCTTAGGTTTTTAGGTGAAGTTTAATGCAAGATCTCTTGGTTGCTTCATGCGAATGCCTGAATCTGGAATTATAGTAGAAACCCTCGAGACCCGCACCTAGCCTATTTGGATTGTGTGAAAGTGCAGGTTCATTAGGTTAGGTTGTATGTAGAAAGCCTCAGTATCTTCGGTTTCATCAGATTAATGACAGATTTCTGACTGTAATCTATTCTTATTGTTACTTTTGTTTACTTTTGTCTTTGCTTTTCAAACCCATATTTTATTTTCAGCAGTTTAATTACTGTGTTTGAATAAATCACTGAAAATCCATCAGAATTAAAGGTTAAAACAAATTTTATTCATTTTGAGTCCATTGAAAGTTCAGAATTAAATAAACCACAGTGCCCCTTGTTAACATCCACTTGCAAACCCTAAGGTGTTCTTAGCATTTCATTTTAAACAACATCCTTGATAATCAATAATTAGCATAATAAGAACCTTGGAGAAATAGTTTTTCTTTGCAAGCAGAGGATTTGGGACTCGGATCCTACAGGAGAGTGTGTTTTCACAATCGGGTTAAAACACCACTCAAAAAGTAGTTTAGGTTTTTAGAAGGTAGATAGATTTTTGAAGCCATAGGAGCCACTCAAGAGGGCCTTCAATCTATTAAAACCAAAAATATTCTTGGAATGGTCCTTAAACTAGATCTATCTAAAGCTTATAATAGAACTAGCTTGTTGTATCTCTGATTGATGCTCTTACATGTGGGTTTTAGCTATCTGGTAGTAAATTAGATTATGGGATGTATTTATTCTATATCTATTGTTGTTATTATCAATGGATCAGCTTCCAAATTCTTTAGACCCTCAATAGTATTAAGATAGGGATGTCATTTATCTCTAATTTTTTTTTTGTTACTAAAGGATTGAGTAGAGTTGTTTTAGATGCAAAGAGGGCAGGATCCTTGTTTGGGATCAAAGTGGGGGTCCTTTATTTATCTCATTTATTATTTCCTAATGATGTATTGTTATTCACAAATGGAATTTTAAGGGAAGCTAGAAAGTTGAAGGAAATCTTGGATACTTATAGTATTGCTACCGGAATGGAGATAAATTTTTAAATATCCTCTATTTGCTTTAATGGTCTAAAAATGGAGACTAAATAGGATCTAATAAAAAAATTTCCTTTTAATCTCTTAGATTTCCAGGAAGGATTTAGGTATTTGGGGTTTGTATTGAATCTAAATACTTACAGGAAGAGAGATTGGGGATGGCTTTTAGAGAAGATTGAAATTTAGGATTAACCATTGGTGTAATAAATGATTGTCTATTGGTGGGATATTAACACTTGTAAATTTGGTTCTTGAGGTAATTCCTATGTTTTGACACTCTTTGGCCTTCATTCCCAAAGGATTTCTAAATAAAATAAGAAAAAAATTCTTCAAATTTCTTTAGACTGGACGCAAGGAACATGAAGGCATTCCTTTAGTTAAGTGGTAGAGTATTGTTAGACCAAAGGAGGAAGGTTTTTGAGGCCTTAAAAATATCCATATTTTTGGTTCTTCTTTGGCAGTAAAAATATTATGGAGGATTTTGACTAGAGAAGGATTATGAAAGAAGATTATTGAACAAAAGTATATTTGTCTAGGGACCTTTATGGATTGGATCAAAAGTCCACAGAAAAGAATTAAAAATATTTCCATTCATTGGAAGGCACTAGTACAGGCATTTCCTATGATTGAAAAATATTTAGCTTGGAAAGTGGGCAACAATGAACAAGTTAGAATAGGGGTTGATTCTATTTTGGGTTGTGGAGAAAAATTTTTATTGCCAGAAGCTATGTAACTTCTTTACAAGACAAGGGTTTTTACTTTCTTCATCGGGTGGGAGAATCAAATTCTTCTAGTCTTGGGACCCAAGGTTGGAAGCAGGCTCAAGTCTTGGGTTTTCCTGATGAGCAGGCTATTTTATAGAAGGCTTACACTTATACTCTTAATAAGAGTCATATCAAGTTGAGATCTAAACCAAATATTATTTCTTGGGTATACAACAAATATGGGGGTCAATATACGGCTAGACTTGGTTACAAAGCAAGTTTTGACCCTCATCCTCAAGGATCTACTTGGTGGTGGAAGCAGATTTAGAAATTATCTACTCCAAAAAAGATAATTATTTTCATGTGGTTAGCTTTGAGAATAAGGCTTTGACTTAGGAAGTTTTACAGAGGAGAAGCAAACAAGGTCCAAGTATTTGTATGTTGTGTCAGTCAAAGGAGGAAAACATCACACATTTGTTAATCAAATGCTCTTTTTCCCAATAGGTTTGGTTAGAAGCTGAATACATAACTAGAGTACAAAATATTTGGGAAGGATAAACAGTAGAGGTGTGCTTAAGATAGTGGTTTTTGAAAAAAGAGTTGAAATAATATCTTTCTTTACCTTGTTTTATATGTTGGGGTATATGGTTGGCATGAAATGCAACTATTTTTTAAGGGAAGTTAATTCCTCCATTTCAAGTCAAATTTTAGGTAAGGAATCTAGTCTTAATCAACCAAGGGCCTGAATAACATAAGAAACCTTAACAAGTAGACAATGTTTCATTGAAAAATCTCAACCATGGGGTTTTTTGATGGGGTTAGTTAGAGATAGTCATCTTTTAGTAGCATGGGAGGGATTATGTACTTTTTGGATACCCACTATATCAAATTTAAAGCAGGTATTGGGATAGGTTCCAACAATTTTGCTGAGTTTCAGGCATTGAGATTGCTAATGAAGTGTGTTGTGGAGAGAAATGTGAAAAAATTACAAATTTTTGGAGATTTTACTCTAGTCATCAATTGGATGAATAGATCTACTCAATTAAAAAATAATCTACTTAGACCAGTGGGAGATGAACTACTGGAGGTGATTTGCCGTTTTGAAAATATCTCTTTTACACATGTTTATAGGGAATTAAATCAAGAAGAAGATATATTATCAAAAGAAGGTCAACATGTTCTAGAAAGTTTCTTGCAAATGAAAGAGAACAAGGATGGAGTTTATTCTTTCACCCACATATCATATGCCTAGTTTCTATGCTAGATCTAGATTTTTTATTATGGGCCTATTTCATTTTATTAGAGCTTTATGGCAGTTTCTAACTATTTCTTTTCTATTCTGCTAGTTTCTTTTTCACTGATTTCTATTCGGGTTTTGGTCATGGAGGTCATTTGGATGATTAAGTATTGATATATAAGGATATTTATCTTTATTATCCCCATGTTATTTTGAATATGGGTTTTTTCCCTCTCTAATCTACCCGATTGTAATTATATCTTGAATCCTAGTAATTTGCTTTTATTTGGGTTTTTGTTTGTGCTAAGGCACCTGAGAAGTGTAATTTTCTTTCACTCTTGAAATAAAATTATGATTTTTTTCTTGTAAAAAAAAGGAGATTGGTTTGGAACAACTCTTTGTGAACATATTTTTTAATTCTACCATGGGGAGGGAGAATGGAAATTTTATAATGACTGCCCTCCAATGGTTTCCAAAGTCATAAACCAACTCGTCGTCAAATTGGCGTAGATTGAACAAGTCGGTTAATGTTGTTTTCTTTCTAACATTAAGAGAGAAACACTCTAAGAATTGGTCTACCAATTGTTTGAAAGTGTAGACACTATGATGTGGTAGGTGATTATACCAATCTAGGGTATATCCTCCAAATATTTGAGGAAAGGTTTGGATCATTAAAGCATCATTGTCTTGGATTCTAAAATATGCATTGAAGAACCCGCTTACGTGTTCTTGGGGGTCCTCATCCCCCTTAAACTTGTCAAAATTTGGTAATGTGAAATCTACCTGATAAGGTGGTGATGGTACCAAATAATGAATTGGGTGATTGATCAGCTACCTTAGGGTTAGTTTTTGGTATAAAATTCCAAGCATTTGCATGGGCAAGCTATCAATCTGATTCTATAAAATTTGAAATTTAGGTCCCTTCGAAGATGATTGAAAACCCTAACTATTTGTTGTTGATGGAAGTGGTTTGTGTCATTGGTTGGAATTTTATGATGATGGATGTTATGGTTGAATGGATTATGGAATAAATGTTTTTGATGGATTTTTTGATGATGAGGAGATGGGGGTATGATGGTATGTTGTGTTGATGAATTAGCATACATGTGATGAAGTGGATGATTGGGTAAAATTATGGTGGTAGTCATGACACCCATGATGGATCTTGAGTGAAGAAGGTATTTTTATGCAAGGTGGATGGATGGTTAGGATCTAGAACCTATGAATGTTGATGTGTGTTAGGATAAGTGCTTTGATTGGCCTCATCCACAAGAAGTTATTGTAAGTACAAAAAAGCTTAATGTATAGCAATTGCAGATGCAAATGATGTGGTTATATGGAGGGTAAAATATTTAACAGGATGTGTGGTAACCATGTGAGTGGATGTTAGTGGAGGGTAGATGGAAAAAGGTACCATGACTAAATTAGGAATGACGTGTTGGCTGGGATCAACAAATGATGTGGATGGGATGGATGTAGGTATCTGCGAAGTAGCATTAACTTGTGCTTCATAGAGGGGGTTAGAGTAGATGATGTTTTGATGTGATGGGATGGATATGTACTAATGATATGATGATGGATGGGTGTGGGTCATGGTTGTAGTAGTTGATTCGAAGAGCGAGTTGATGATGAATTGATGATCTTGTTGTATAAAATAGTAGATAGCTTCTTGATGCAATACGAGAATGGTGTGAGGTGGAATGGTGAGAGAAGGCAATGATGGAAAGACCAAGCCTACTAAAATAAAATAATTTCTAATGGTATTATTATCTAGATATGTGATGCACTATTCAGATGGCATGGATGGCTCACTCCTAGGAGTCTCTACAATGGTAACATGGATAGCCCTCTACATCACAGCCACTTCTAAAGTGAGGGCACGATTGGATGGCCCAACGAACAAGTCTAGATACATAGTGTGGGCCACGATAACTTGCCCTACTAATGAATTTGTGGGAGCTTGGGAAGGTTGTGCAAAGTACTCCATGGATGCAGGTGGTTGACTCTAGACTTTTTTTTTAACTTTGTCTTGACTTTGGGTCAATACCATAAGTTGGGGTGAGATGAGGTGATGAATGTGGAGGTATGTGTATGAAAGCATGATGAAAATACAAATTAAAAAAACACACACTTAATCAAACAAACAAATATTTTCTAAGTTCTCACAATTTTTGTTTTTATTTTTGATTTTTTCTCTTTTTTTTGTTTTTAAATTTTGAAGTTTTTGATTTTTTTAAATTTTTTTGGATTTTTTATTATTTTTTTAAGTTTTTGGAGTTTTTGATTATTATTTTTTTTATTTTTGGTGTGTTTTGATGTTGAAACTCCTATTCCTAGATGACTAAGGGTAAAAATAAAATAAAAAGCTACTGAATGTGGCTTAAGCACACTCTCCTATCAGGTAATGTAACCTAAGTGGAAAAATATGTCTTCCTATGGATGTGGCTCAAGGTAACCTTATGGAAATAGATAATCCCTGAAGGGGATGCACTGTCTAATGTTATGCTATCAAAAAAGTCTTACTTTCTATTAACCCACACATTTAGGGTGTAAACAATAATGATAGCCATATCCACTAATTATTTTGAAGAGCCCTGTGGTAAAGGGCCTCACTAACTAACTTACCTACTCTAGGTGCACCCAAAATTAGGGGACTCTCTAGTGATGAAGTCCATAAATCCACTTTCTTGGGGCTATTATGGTGTCTAGGGGTGATCCAATAGAAGGAGGTGAATTTCAATGTCATCGATCTCAATTGGGGTTGGTGATGAAGTCCAATGTTACCAATGTTTTACGTGATACGTGCGAATGTGTGAGGTGTTTTTGATTTTTTATGTTTTTATGCAATATAAAATGTAATTCCAATTTTGATAGCCTAAAGACAAAATATAAAACACACAAAGGCAAAAAAAATAATAGAAATGGACATGATCTTAGATCTGATGCTAAATTTTAGAAAAAACTATGCAGTGGTTCTGAAACACAAAGCCAAACACCGCTAGGTGTTTGGTACTGATAAAAAATTGTTGGCCATTTGACCAAAAATGGGTCCACATTTAAAATAGGTAAAAAATAGGTCCACATTTTTGACTATGTTAGAAATAATTTTGACCAATTTTGAAATTCTAAAATGTCCTAAAATGCACCTACTGATGCAGATCTAACCCTAGATATAAATTTTAGACTTTTATGTGATATAGAAATTGAAAATGAATTCTAAAGTTAAATCCAAATTTAATTTATTTCCCTTTAAGTTCCTACCAAATGCATTTAACCTATAATTTTGAATACAAACAAAATGCACAAAATAGCAAAAACAAAAACCTTTTTTTTATGAACTAGAAAATAGCAAAAACAAAAAAACTAGAGGGTTTGATTATTACAAACCTGTGGTCCTTTCATTTCTCCTCCATTCTTATCAAATGCTGATTTGTGATTGCTCAAGGTCCCAAATGCACACTAGCATTTGCGTAGATGTCTAAACGTGTTCGAGCAATTGATCAAGTCTTCAAATACATGTTGGCATTTGTAAAGGACTATAATTGTGCATGGGTGTTTAATTAGATAACCAAGTGTTGTCCCACATTTGTATAGGCACAAAAATAGGTTAAATAGGTTCTAGAACTCCTAGATCTGATTTTCAAATTTTGCATGACAAAACACCAAAAACCTGCAACAAATAGATAAACCAATGTTAGTAAACAAGACCAGCAAGGAATCAACAAATAGAACCCTTTGGGGTACCATCATGATCACCATTTTATAATCTAAAAGAAGATACACCATGCAAATAACAAGAAACAGACAAGTTACACCCCCACAATAGCTACAAAATCAAGCTCAACCTATAGACAATCATCAGCACTGATCCACTCGAAAACCCTGCAACTACACCCCATTACCTGAACCATATTCATCCCTCTTCTAAAATTTGTATGATGCATGAGAAATTACTTTTCCAAAGTTGAAACTAGAAGATCTAAATAAACCGCGTGGTAAGAGAAATAATGAGCACTTGTACTGCACCTTTCATCAACAGAAATATCATGACATAAATAATTGTTATGCATTCAAAGATACAGTGCAAGATCTACTTGAAAGAGGACATATCAAAATTGATAACCCTTTGGCCCAACAAAATCAAAACCTTGGTATCTATCAGACACTGCTACCTCATTGTGAGGTAACTTAACAAGAAACAAGGGCATCAACTTCTACAGTTCCCCTAACCAATTCAATAATGTATCTCAAATATACCAAGGTTTTTTAAGTGCTATTAATATAGTCACTCAAGGGTAGAGAAGCATGAATCATACACAACAATCCAATGAAACAACAGAAGTAGTATGGCAAAATTAATTAAAAAAATTTAAATATTAATATTAATTTTAAACTTTTGTTATTTTTTACTTTGCTTTCTAGGGTTATTAAAAAATTAAACGGATGTAGGATTTTAATGTTGACCAAGCAAGTGCAAGTGTACTGGGCAACAAACATGGTGAAGTTAACATTCAACCTAGACTTGGAAAAGTATTGGAGATTTAATGAGGCATGGTCATTCCTAAGACCCTAAGCACTGTGCTAATGGATATTTTATAAGATATGGTCAAAGTAGTGGAGATTTAATGAGGCATGGCTATAATATGGTTGAAATAAATCCCAAGGAGCATGAATTTGAGAGTAATTTACTGTAAAATGTAACACCATGTGAAGGTCAAAATTGGTATTAATAGTGGCTCACTAGACTATTACAAAGGTCAAAAGACCATTAATTTGTTGGCTCCTTAGATTTCTTATTTCTTTATATATATTTTTTTATAGTCTATATGGAATTTCTAAACTAGGCTTGAACTATTCTAAGCTCAACTCTTGTAATCCACCAAAGTGAGAAAAACTAAAAAAATGTACTTAATGTCTATATTTTTAATACAAGGCTTCTAAAATTTGTGTGTTCAATCTGTGCATGTTTTTGATGGTTACACTTAGTATATTTCATAGTTTTTCTCCTTTGAATATTGCATCATGCTAGATCTTAGGTTATGTGAATGTTGATCATGTCAAGGTTGGTTTTAAATCAAATTTATCACTTTATTAGATTTGAGTTAAATTTTAGGGCAGTATTGACTTGTTTTATTTTATTTTATCACTCCCTAAATATTTGATATTTCTTTGGAGTTCATTTATATTAGGAGTAGATTAAATTTAGTATAAAGCTTTGAAGCTTGTTTTTTATTGTACCAGTTTCAAATTTTGTTTATGTTGCAATCTAATCAATCTAAAATGCAATTAATGATAATTTCTAGTTTGCAACCATTTAAATTTTGCTTATTTTATATGCATTATAATATTAGTGTAGAGGAATTGTTTTTAGGTAGTTAAGCATTTTAATTTTAAAGCATTGTATCCAAGAAACTTATCTTTTAGAGTCATAACCATCAAAAGCCCCTTAAAGGAATAACTATCAACAACCTCTAAATTTATCTGCACTGGCCAAGACTTGGCATACCTAAACCTTGTGGGAAAAATATTTTCCTTTCAAGAGGGAACAAATTTATATTCCAAGTATGTTGGTTTACCCTTGACAATGTGTTATTTGTATGCTCAACAAAACTGGTTCTAGGAGGGTTGAATTGTTGATTCACTAAGTCTATGTTGATAAAGGTAGATCCAATACTTAGACTGCCAATAGTGCTCCTAGAGCTATTATCCGTTTTGTTGATACTTTTACCATCCCCAAAAGTCCACCAAAGATAGGTCTTACTCCATGGTAAGTAGGAAGCATCCCCTTGAACATACTAGAGCCTACACATGATATACCTAACAATGCTGAAAGATATCTCCCTAGGTATAGGCATGATGGAATGAGGTTAGCTAAAGAGCATATTTAGGCATATAAAAATGTTTTAGTTTGTTTACAAATTGAGTATGAGGATGTTGCCTATAAAATATTTTCACACACATTAGATGAGTTTGCATATGATTGGTATATCAACTTACCTTGATGCTTTATCACTTCTTGGGCTCAGCTAGAAGTAGCATTTATTAGCCATTTTGGATTACCTATAGACCTAGTTGTGGTATATCATCAATTTACCTCTACCTATAGAGAACCTAATAAACCCCTTAGACTTTTAAACACTAGGTTTTATAAGTTATACACTAGGTTTGTGACACCATACATCCTCATACAGGAAGCAATAATCCAAATGTATTTTAGAGATTTGGACCCATTAACTTCCATGTTTGTGAGGAGAGCTCCTCAAGTCACATCCTTGCCCATGGCATATAATGAGAATATCATAATTAAATAATAATTAGTACCTCAAGGTTTTGCTTTGCATTAGTTACCTTCACTTGGACAACCAAGAGCTTATAATCAAATACAATTAATAAACCAAGCCTTTCCACAACACCTTCCCATGCTAAATCCATTACTAGGAGTTATGTATCCCAACCAGTACCAACCTTTTGTTAGATTTTGAAGCTAGATACTTAATGAGAAATCAACCACAAGATATAAAACGAGCATATGTAATATTGAATCTATGATAATGGAAATATACTAAGCATGTAAAACTCATAAGAAAATTCTAAAATAACTCATAAAACTACCATTAATGAAATCTCACAAAAATAGGATCTTCATACAAAATTTGGAGATCTCAAGGACTCCATGCTTCATACAAGTTCTACATTGTCTCAAACTTGTATTCTACTCTACTCTAATTTTTATTAAAATATTGTTCCTACTTGCTCACATCAAGGCCAATATATAGTGGTATGTGACTCTTGGTCTTCCATATTCCTATGACTCTTCACATTCCTATTCTATGGACTCATGTGCACATGGACTATGATGCACATTTACATTATTGAATACTTTGCACATTCTAATATTACTTGTGCATTTATTACATTCCATAAAGTAAATACTCAAACCCTAATCTAAGATAAAATCCTAATCCAAATATGTACCCATGGTGGTACATTGGCATGTACCAAATGATGTAATATATTCCAACACCCCCTTGTATTACATTATTTGGTTATTGAAGACTTTAGTATTCAGTATGGATTTTCATCTTTCAGATGTTCTTCAACTTTATCTAGTTCTTGTCCTTCTACTAGTTCAGTTTTTATTTTATTCTTGGATCTCATGTTGTATTTTCTAATCTTCTTCATTTCATTGCTTCTCTATATTTCAAAGTGGTTGATAAGATCTTCATTCTTGAATTTATTCAAGTATCTTTGATGAACAAGATATCTCATTATCTTGCAAGTCCTAAGTGGATCAAAATTGATCCATTTTCTTTCCTTTTTCAATTTGGATGACCTTTCTTCTTGTTCTTCAAAAACTTCAAACTTGAACTCATTATTAGTAGATGCTTCAAAAATAAAAACTTAAAAAATATAATCTAATTTGAATATCAATATCTCTTCAAATCTTTTATAGTACTTATCTTTATAGTAACAAAAAAATATGAGTGAGATTTTCCTCCACAATATTTACATGGATGGAGAGTCCAACCATTTATTTTTTTATTACCAATTTTGTTGCAATAAGTACATTATGAATATATCTCTACTCCTTTGTTTCTTGTATTTAGAAATTCAAGTTCATCCATTTCCTTGATAAAATAGTAAAACCATTTGTGTACAATTGAAGCTATTCTATCTTTACTTCTTTCATAAATATGCAGGACATATTTCTGATCAATATTCTTTTCTACCATTTGAATATGGTTTTTGATTTTATTTCCAATATTTCCATCAATATAGTTGACATCAATTGCTTTCATCATGTCATTGGAAGATGTCTCTATAGAATCTACTTTTGTCATACTATCAACTTGTGAATTCTCAAAAGTCTTTCTAAGCCATATTGGATCTTCTCTTCTAACCATATTTTTCCTATTATCATCTCTAGTATCAAGTATATCTTTAAACCATTTTGATTCCTTGAATACTGTATACTTAATAAGATTTTCCATAGTTCCTTTTACAGTAGTCTTTCTTGTAACTATTTGGTTTAAAAAGAACAAATTTTGGTAGAATTTAAAAAAATCTTTAAACCTTTGAGGTTGACTACCTTATGACTCCCTATTTTAGAGTATGTGATCAGGTTTGATAAGATAATTTCAATTTTTAGGTCTTGTAAGATACATTGTGTCTACCAAATGTTTTGAATATGGCTTTGACAATATGCTTAGCTTTCTAAGTTTTCCTTTGAGTTGAATCTATTTTACCTCCCTAATGTTCAACATCTATTCTTCATATTATTTCTCCATATTTGTGAATATAAATCTAAATATAGTTTTGATGCAATTTTCAATTTGATAAAATTCTCTATCTTTAAGAACTTTAATTTGGATTCCTTATGTCTCATTAATTTGAGTAAGAAACTAATTCCAATGCTTTTTTTCAACTTTTCAATAGCTCTATGCTTTTTTTCTTGTATCTTTCAATTCTCAATAATATAGTTTCTAAATTTCAAGATCTATGTTGGTTTTGAACTCCTTATAACTCCCTAATTAGAAATTTAGAAAATATGGATATTTGAAAATTTAATGTTTCAATTTCTATGTAGAATTCCTTATTCCTCCAAATTAAGTTATTTGCAAATATTTATTATGCTTGAATAAAGTTGTTCCAAATGCTTTTAAATTAAATATTTCTTGCTTCAAAAAGGCTTTCAAATATTTCAATAAAGCATCTAAGGTTATAGTATATCAATGTAATTCCTTATACCTCCATTTATTTAATTAATCTCAAGCAACTAAGTTTCACCTTAGCATTAATATTCCTTATTTCTCCTTTACCTTTATAAAAAATATAATTTTTCCTTTAATTTAAATGTTTTTAGTACCTTATTGATGATGGCATGCTATGTATGCGGTCTACTTTTCCTTGACTTCTCTATTTTGCAACTTGCACTCTAATTACAATGTTGTCCTCTTTATTGAATTCAATGCAATATGATATCTTTCTTACAGTATTTAATGCTCCTCATTTTAGTGCCTTCTAAGACGTTGACTATACTTCTAATGTTGGTTGGTTTCACTGAATTACATATATGCTATGCTCCCTTCACCTATATTACACTCTTATCTTAAGAGTGAACTTGTATGACTTGTCTTACATGCAACAAAGACATTTCACTTCCCTTGGAGTTACCTTCTGCACTATGCCACTTGGCAATGAAACTCTTCACTCTTATGACTTTATTTAGTTCTTATAATTGGTAACACTCCTATTCCAAGTAATATCTACTATATTTCTTCGTATCGCTTCCTATAATATTCTTTGCCCAATAACACTCTAGTCCACCTTTATGTAGCATGATTTATTTCCTTTGTAAAACTCCTTTAGTTTGATAATATGTTGCTTCTCTTCTACACCTAGCAGTAACCTGATTCTTCTTCTCAAACATCTCTGCTTGATTCTTCTACACCTTTGTAACAACAAATAGTGTTATATTTTCTTTCAATACATTATGGATTTAGGTATTCTCCACTTCTTGGAAATAGTGCTCGTTCTTGGCTTTGGTGGCTCCTTATTCAAGGTGATGGTACTTTGACTTCTTGGTGATGTTATGGTGGTGCTAATGGTGCTTAAGTTTCTCTATTTGTGGTGTTATCTTGAGACACCTCTAATGATGTTATCCTGTGGATATATTATTGGTGCTTCGTTGGTTGCTATCTCTTGATACCTCGGTGGTGCTTCGATGGTTGGCTTGTCTGAATCAGCTCTTCACTTGGCTTGATACCACAAAGAAGTATGCATTGCATTCTTCAATAATATATACTCTAAATACCTAGACTTGGCTTCTTCTTTTGAGTAGCAAAAAATTATGTTGTTTTCCTTATAATTTTTACCTTGTATTCAAGTATTATTTGGCCTAATATTGTAATACTTTGATATTTATAAAATCAAGGCAATATACTTTTTTCTTTGGATGATATTTCTCTTTGTAAAATCACCTCTTACTAGTCTTCAAAAAACTGGACTTCATTGACTTTATAGAATGCTTTGAAACTAATCCTTTATTCCCTTATAACTCCTTTCATGCAATATATAATTTGCTTTATGTTGTTAAAATATGCAGGTTTGAAGATAACCAAGATGCCTCCTTTCTCACCTTGGAGACACTAAAATTTAGAGCTCTATTTTTCTAACTTTAATGGCTCTAATATGGTGCTCTTTTAACCTTAAAGTATACTAGTTTAAATGCTTAAATTATAACCCTTATAGCACAAATGTGACATGCATTTTGTAGATAATTCTTCTCTAATATTTAAAAATATAATCTTGAGACCTTTACTTTTGCTACTCAAATATGGTGTTTTCAAAAAACTTAAATAATACTTGGATATAAAACTTTAATAACACCAATTTCCAAACCTTATTTTTGAGAAAATAGACTCATTAGATTAATAATCATAAGAACTTACAATGCTTTTATAGCACTCCAATCGGTTTGAAATCTCTACTATTATGGAGATCTTACTTGCTCCTACTATGTTTAGAAACACTCTAAACAATTCCCTATATGCTCTCACAACAAAACTGATTTCCTCTCAAATAGTAAAGCTGGTGCAACTATATTTAAATGAATGCTAAATATTTAGAACCTAGATACTTTAGGGAAGATACTCTAAAGTATGCTCTAGAGTCCAACATTCTCCCCCTTAAAGTTGAGAGGACTGACTAGACAGTCTCTCAGCTTTATATACTGAGCTTTCGCAACTCCTTTGGTGAAGATGTCCGCTATGTTGTCCAAAGTGTTGCAATGTCGTAGCTCAATCACCTGTTTCTCCACCATGTCTCGAATGAAGTGATACTTCATGTCAAAGTGCTTTGACCTACTGTGGTGGATAGGATTATGTGCCAATTGTATGGCACTCATATTGTCACAATACAATATAGTAGGACCACATTGTCTCTCACCTATTTCTTCTAGTACTTTTCTCAACCATAAGGCTTGGGCACTAGCATGTGTGATTGCTATGTACTCAGCCTCAGTAGATGATAGTGCTACAACAGTTTGCTTTTTGGAACTCCATGTAATTAGCCCTGACCCAAGACTAAAACAATTCCCTGAAGTAGATTTCCTATCATCTATATTGCTGCCCCAATCACTATCACTAAAGCCAACTAATTTTATAGCATTACATTTGTGGTAATGGATCCCATAATCCAATGTACCCTTTACATATCTCAAAATTCTTTTAGTTGCTTGTAGATGAAGTTCAGATGGATCAGCCATATACCTTGATACTAGAGAAACAACATATTGAATATCCGGTCTTGTGTTGGTGAGGAACATTAGACTCCCAACCATGCTCCTGTAAGTGGTCATGTCAACTTTTGGTGCTCCATCTTCTTTGCATAATTGTATCCCATGACCTGTTGGAGTTGCAACAGACTTGCATTGCTCCATAGCAAATTTCTTTATCATATCATGAGCATATTTATGTTGACATATGAAGATCTCATTTCCTGTTTGATGTACCTCCATTCCTAGAAAGTAATGCATCAAACCTAGATCTTTCATTTCAAATTCTTTCATCATGGAGTGTTTGAACTCCTTATTCATTTTATCACTGCTACCCATGAATATTAGATCATCCACATATAAGCATACAATGAGAATGTCTTTACCTTGTTTCATGTAGTAGAGAGTAGGTTCACTTTTGCTCCTAGTGAATCCATACTTTTGAAAGTAGCCATCAATGCGTGAGTACCATGCTCTTGGTGCTTGCTTTAGGCCATACAATGCTTTCTTCAATTTGTAGACAAGGTTCTCCTTACCTTGTTCTTCAAAGCCTTGAGGTTGTTGCACAAAAACCTCTTCATTCAAGTACCCATTGAGAAAGGCACTTTTAACATCCATGTGTTGAATTTTCCACCCTTTGTGGGCAGCCAAAGAAAGTACTAATCTGATGGTCTCTTGTCTAGCAACAGGAGCAAAGGTCTCCTCATAGTCAATTCCATACTTTTGAGTAAACCCTTTTGCTACTAGCCTTGCCTTGTGTCTTTCAATGCTCCCATCAACATTGAACTTGGTCTTGTAGACCCATTTACATCCAACACATTTCTTGCCTTTAGGAAGCTCCACTAGCTCCCAAGTATCATTCTTTTTTATAGAGGTCATTTCCTCTTTCATGGCTTGTTGCCATACATCATGAGTACATGCTTTTTCATAACTAGATGGCTCTAGCTCTACACTAGTCATTAAAGCATAGTTTACAACATCTCCCTTAGGCTCTTGGGAGTCATCATCACCATACATGTGCAAATTTTCAAGTCTTTTCAAAACTGCATTCATCTCACTAGCTTGGCTTCTAGTGTACCTTTTTTGGAAATTCTTATCCAACATTTGAAAAGAAGGATGGTGCTGAAGTGTTCTCTTACCTCTTGATGGTGAATCTACATCCATTGGAGAAGAACTTGCTGATCTTTGTGGAGAAGGACTTGGAGTAGCATCTGTTGTACTTGAAGTAGTACTCATGCTTGGGCTTGGAGGAGGACTTCCTTTGCTGTTTTTGGGCTGCACTTGCTGCACTTGAGAGGAACTTGCATCTTGAGATCCATCATCAACAAAAAGTTTTTGATGACCCCATTCTCCCCCTTCATCAAAAATTACATCTTTGGAGATTATAATTTTGTGTGTTTTTGGATTGTAGAGCCTATATGCCTTTGAAGTTTCACAATACCCAATGAAAATACATGCTTGACTTTTGGGATCAAGTTTCTTTCTTATCTCATCAGGAATGTGAGCATATGCAAGACAACCAAAAACTTTGAAGTGTTTTACATTTGGCTTTTTGCCATACCATCCTTCATATGGAGTTATTCCATCTAAACTAGATGTAGGACTCCTATTCAAAATGTAAACACTTGTTCTAACAACATCAGCCCAATACATGTTACTGAGCTTCTTTGTTTGAAGCATTGATCTTGCCATTTCTACAATAGTGTGGTTCTTTCTTTCAGCCACACCATTTTGTTGTGGGGTGTAGGCAGTAGTGAATTGCCTTTTGATCCCACAATCTTTACAATATTTTAGAAATGCATTTGAACAAAACTCCCCTCCTCTATCAGTCCTTAATCTCTTTACAACATACTCACTTTGATTCTCTACATTATTTTTGAAATCCTTGAAACATTCAAAAGCTTCATCCTTAGTTTTCAAAAAATAAATCCAACACATTCTAGAGAAATCATCAATGAAAGTGAGAAAGTAAGAATTGTTACCCAAACTTTTGGTATGCATTGGACCACAAATGTCCGAATGTACCAGTTGTAGTGGATGGCTTGCTCTCCATGCTTGACCTCTTGGAAACTTTGTTCTTGAGTGCTTTCCCAAAACACATCCTTCACACACCTCCTTGTTCTCTTCAACTTTTGGCAATCCACATACCATAGCTTGTGAAGTCAACAACTTCAAGCTTGCAAAGTTAAGATGACCATATCTCAAGTGCCAAAGCACACTTGGATTTTCAATGGCTACACTAGCAAGTTGAGCACCTCCTTGTTCCCCAAACTTAAGAGGAAACAACCTATTCTTTGTCATAGGTACTTGTGTAACAACTCTATTACAATTGTTTTTGTCAAAAATTACACATTTTCCATCTTCAAAAACAAGCCTATAGTTCTTTTCCATGATTTGTCCAACACTAAGCAAATTATGTTGGAGTTTGGGGGTGTAATAGATGTTGTTTACCTTCTTTGTGCCTTCTTTGGTTGGAACCTCCATGGCTCCCATGCCTTCAACTTGTAGTGCCTTGTCATCTCCTAATTTGATCTTTGATTTGTAGGTGGAATCCATTGTAGCAAATAACTCTTCTTTGCCACTCATATGATTTGAGCAACCAGTATCCAAAATCCAAGTTTCATTAAGATTTTGATCTGATTTTCCATATGTGAGGAACAAATTTGAAGAAGTTCCTTCCTCTTCTCCATAGTTTCCATAGTTATTACCTTGCCCTTCTTGAGAAGGCTTGGACCAACAATCTCTAGCAAAGTGACCAACCTTGCCACAATTGTAACAAGATTTCTTTGATTTGTCACCTCCTCTTCCTCTTCCTTGGTTGCCACCTCTTGATCTACCTCTGCCTCTTGCTCTTCCTCTTCCTTGTCCTCTTCCTTGGCCTCTTCCTTGTCCTCTACCTTGTCCTCTTCCATAAGCCTCACCTTCCTTGGATGAGAATGCTTTGTCATCACCTCCAAAGCTTGATGAAGTAGAACCCTGTAATCTCTCTTCATGAGACATCAAAGAACCAATTAGAGCATCAAAAGTTAGAGTAGACAAATCTTTAGACTCTTCAATAATGATAGCAATATGGTTCCATTTATGAAGGAGTGTTCTCAACACTTTCTTCACAACTACTTCAGTTTTTATGTCTTCACCAAGTGTCTCCATTTTGTTTACAATTGCTTTCACTCTCACACAATAATCTCCCACTCTTTCATCATCTTGCATCTTGAGATTCTCAAAATATCTCTTCAAGGTTTGAAGCCTCACTTGCTTCACTTGATTTCTCCCTTGATAGCTATCTCTCAAGGTTGTCCATGCTTCTAGGGCTGTTGAACAAGAAGCAATCCTTGGAAAGATGCTTTTCTCCAAAGCTGCTTGGAGATGGTAGAGAGCAAATGAGTTTTTCTTTTGGGCATCCTTTTTATTGGTTCTATCAGCTGCACTCAAGGTGGTCCAATCTGCAGGTTCATTGTAGCCTTCTT
Source organism: Wollemia nobilis (assembly GCA_028583015.1). Classification (NCBI taxonomy): domain Eukaryota; kingdom Viridiplantae; phylum Streptophyta; class Pinopsida; order Araucariales; family Araucariaceae; genus Wollemia; species Wollemia nobilis. The sequence goes on from JAQPPZ010000521.1 coordinate 24,146,529, forward strand.
CTACAATATCCCATAACCCCTTGCCTATGAGTAAGGTCTTCATCTTGATAGACCAATACTCATAATCTAACCCATTAAATTCAGGAATGGGAAGATTGTTATTGGCAGCCATTGATGCTAATCAACAAAACTTTGGAATAATGTAGATAGCTTCTAATACAATATTTTTGCAATAAATAGCAGAAGCAGATCTTATTTTACTCAATTGACTCAACCTGTTAAGTCAATCTCTCAGAATTAACCTCTGATTGCAAAAATACATGCTTCTTTTTTATTTACCAAAATCTCAAGCACCAAATTTATCATAAATCGGCCAATACTGATTGAAACAAACTGAAATTTTTACTGTAGACTTATGATATATGTATCTGAAAATCCACTAAATTTCAGAAGCAAATTCACACAAATGAGAAATATGTGATCAATTTACTTTTGCCCTTTCTAGATCTTAGAGTGTTTTTTGAGACAACCTCAATGTTTTTCACATAAATCAATCCATACAACTCCAAAATTTTTGAAAATTAAACTCTGTATTCCTGAGACAATAATATGAAAACCCTCTAAATTTTAGAAGAAAATTCGCAAAGGTGAAAAATATGTGATCATTTACTTTTTCCCTTTTTATCACAATTCTGGATCTAGGATTTTTTGAAGAAAAAATCAATATTCACACAAATCGATCAATACAGATCCAAACGACCTGAAATTTTGTCTGAATGATGATTTTATCTAAATAATATTTCTCCCAAAATTTTAGAAGCAAATACCCTGTCTTCCACCTTATACAACCATTTTATTGCAAAACTCAAAATGCTAATAAAATCAGCAAATGAGCTCCAAATTACCTGAAATTTTGACTGCATCCTCTTGATGCAATTATCTAAAAACCCTCAAAATTTCATCAGAAAATACCTCAGGATGCATGAGATATGAATGATTTACTCGAGATCTTCCTTGCAACTCTGTTGAGTGCTGGCCACTTGAGTTTCTCTGACAAAGTGCGTGCTTCAGATCTCTTCACGCCACTCTCCACAGGTTTTGATCCGTCTGAGAAAACCTGGCTCTGATACCAAAATGAGAAAATAGACTCATTAGATTAATAATCATAAGAACTTACAATGCTTTTATAGCACTCCAATCGGTTTGAAATCTCTACTATTATGGAGATCTTACTTGCTCCTACTATGTTTAGAAACACTCTAAACAATTCCCTATATGCTCTCACAACAAAACTGATTTCCTCTCAAATAGTAAAGCTGGTGCAACTATATTTAAATGAATGCTAAATATTTAGAACCTAGATACTTTAGGGAAGATACTCTAAAGTATGCTCTAGAGTCCAAAAATGTTGGCCTCCTTTGTAGAAAAATTTCTTGGTAATTTGGTTCACCTATTTGCTACCCCAGATTTGTAAATTTTGTAGCTCTTCTTTTTACTTTATTGTTGCCTCAAACTTGTCAATTTTGCAGCTCTAATTGCTGCCCAATTTTTTTGCTTTTTAGCCTTTAATTTGTTATCCAAAAATATGATTTTTGTGGCTCCAATTATCCTCTAGCTTTCTTCTCTTGGACTCTAAAATTTTAAGCTATTAGTGCTGCTTAAAATGCTACCTTCTTTTACTATGAACTCCTCCAATTTATTTTTTGATGACTCTTCAAATTCTGCTGTGAAAATCAGCAATCTTCTCCTTCACAAATCAGCCTTCAAGCCTTTAATGGCAATCTTCAATTTTATCAAATTGGCGGCCTCTTCTACCTTATTTATCCTCCTTAGCTCTTATCAAATTCTGAATTCAAACTTGGCCTATTTAGTTGGCCACTTTCTCAAGAATCTGAATATCTTGAGATCTTTGAAAAACCTTTCCAAAATTTAGTAAACTTCTTGCCAAATCCTTATTCCTCTTGGGCTTGTTTTTAGATGGCGATAATTATCCCAAATTCTTCTTTTCAGGAGCTACTCCTTCTTGCAATATTCTCCCTTGAGCTTTCTTTAAATATTCTTCAATGGCCACTTCTTCAATTTATTCAATAGGGCTTCTCTAGCCTTATTCTTCTTTGTCCTTCCAACTTTGCTTGAGACCTCTTTTATTTTTGGGGGTCTTCAAATTCTACAGCTTCTCAAATATTCAATAGGAATTTTCCTAGTCCTCCTCTATCTTCAATCTTCAATATTATATCTTAAAAATTTGGAAATTCTTCAATGGGACCTTTCTCTTGGATCTCCTCTTTCTCAATTTCCAGTCTTCAATCTTCTATGAAGACCTCCTTCTTGGATATTCTCAATATTCTATCTCCAATATCCAATGAGGACCTTTTCCTTGAGTCTCCTCTTTCTTCAATATTTAATAGGACTCCTTTGTCCTCTTTCTCTCTTATCAATCTTCAATATTCAATGAGGAATTCTTCTCTTGAGTATCTTCTTTCTTAAATGTCTACTTTTTTTCAACAAAGAACTAATCCCTACAAGAGGAAAGCACATAGAATTTTAGGAAATCGAAGATGAAATTATTCTCTATTCATTGTAGGAAACTTCTCAACTTCTGAGAACTATTTTTCTACAATAGAAAAACTTTATAAATTACCAAGAAAATCCATGCAAATATCTAGATCTCTATAAGTCAATAAACATAACTAGTTATCCTTCAATCTAGTGGAAAATAGATTCTATATTGAGTTCTAGTCTTCACGAGTTTTTGTGCAACCCTGTGAAAATACTCTAGCCAAAAAGTAATTCCTAAAATTCTGAAAATGAGATCTCCCTATCTCCTCTCAATATATCTTCTATCTCTCCCTATCTTCTATCAATCTACCTTGTGCTCTGATACCACTGTTAGTTTTTTATTCTAGATACTTAATTAGAAATCAACCACAAGATATAAAATGAGAATGCAATATTGAATCTATGATGATGGAAATATACTTAAGCATGTAAAACTCATAAGAAACTTTTGAAATAAGTCATAAAACTACCATTAATGAAATATCATAAAAATAGAAACTTCATACAAAATTTGGAGATCTCAAGGACTCCATGCTTCATACAAGTTCTACATTATCTCAAACTTGTATTCTACTCTACTCTACTTGATATGGAAATATTGTTCCTACTTGATCACACCAAGGCTAATATATAGTGGGATGTGACTCTTGGCCTTCCATCTTCCTATGACTCTTCACCTTCATATTCTATGGACTCATGTGCACATGGACTATGATGCATATTTACATTATTGAATACTTTGTACATTCTAAAATTACTTGTGCATTTATTACATTGTATAAAGTATATACTCAAACCCTAATCTAAAATAAACTCCTAATCTAAATATGTACCCATGGTGGTACATTGGCATGTACCAAATAATGTAATATAATCCAACACCTTTCAATATGGTACCCTCAAATCAAATGATTCCTAATGTGATAAATTAGTAGACCATACCAACATATTTGGATAATAAAGAAACCATAAACAACATTATCAATCATATACCTCCAACAAACCATTAATAGGCCTTACCCATATTTTTTAATATATCTACATCCACAAATAGTGTAATATCTCAACCAAAACCAAATCAACTTAATAACTTGAATCCTAAGTTATATAACATACAAAGGATGATTAAAAAAATGAGCAATGATATACTTCAACTGCATAGGCAAGTTCCTCAAAATCCACCTACAAATAATACTCAAAATAGGAACCTCAACTTTTAAAGGACTAAATTGCCAATAAGATAATCACCCAAACAACGAATGAGTCTCAAATACTTCTAGCAACCAAAATAAATATAATGATAGCCTAGAAACTTCCATAAATTTGGTTGACCTTGTTTTTCCTAAGTGGTGTAGGGCCCATTCCACTACTCAACATGGTAAAACAAATTGTCCAAAATTTAAAACTACTTTGGATACTATCCAAAAAGAGATAGAAATTTTGGAGTAAGTACCCACCAATGAGGATTGTAGAAACCAAGCTATTGAGAATGCATGGATTACCTTAGTTTTAGAAATATATGAGCACTTAGGAGTGGATGAAGAGGAACCTAAAGAATTCCTAGAAGAAGAGGTGCAAGCTCACCAGAAATTTCAAAGAGATAACAATTATATTCTTCAAAGTAAAGGGTGAAATGCTCAAAAACCAGTGCACAATAACTTAAAAATGTATGATTGCAAAAATACGAGATATATAACCATAACATCATGATAAAACAAGAAAATATATGGGGTGAATACATTTAATTAATGATAGATTATTTTCTCAAAATATGGTTACAAGGGGTGATATAAAACTCTTGTGTTCCTCATTCCTTGCACAAAACTTGTAATTTGCACACAATAAACACAAAAATGGTTAATAGCAAGTGCAGATAAAATGATAAGTAAAAGTGATAGATGATTGAAACATGATGAGTAAATATGTAAAACAAAATGCAACTATGCTAAGAAAATGAAGATTACAAATAGGTCGAGGGTCCATGGTTGAATTCCAACAGCACTTCATATCTTGAAAACTCTAAAACTTTATCCCCTTTTGAATGAAGGCAGATTCCAATTTATAGATCCCTTGAAAGGAACCTATTATTGGAAAAACCCTTTGCATGGAAGAGGCAGCTTGTATGCTCTTCTCAAAAATCCCTCTAAAATCTTATGCAACATCATTTGGCTAACTTGGCCAACGCAATGCTATTTTGGGCTCAAGCTTGTGTGCTAATTTGGGCTTGAGTGTGAGCACTAATCTAGGCTTGAGTGTGCATGCTAATCTGGGCTTGAGTGTGTGTGCTAATTTTGGCTTGAGTGTGCATGGAATCTAGGCTTGAGTCCACACGTGGATTCTCTTTTTTTTTCTACTCAAGGTGGGTCATATGGTCTTCAAGGAGTCCATATAGGCAGTTTCCTCATTATGATATGTTTTAGGTGTCTACAGATGCCCTTTTTTGGGATGCATTGTGTGAAAACACAATGCAGAGTAAAGATAAATGACCCAGAGTCAAATTGAGGGTTGATTATATTCATTAATTTGATCAATGTTAGATGCCCCATTCGTGAAAAGAACATGCATTTTTGAACCATTTCTTCTAACAAATTAAATAACTTAGTTTTATTAAACCTTTCAAACAAGGGTGGACATTTATCTAGTACACAAGGCAATGATCTTAGGCATACCAGATAGGCAGTTGAAGAATTATCCTTTATGTGTATAGTTTAAATTTTTGTTTGTTTTCTACCCTAAGCAAGAGGGGCCTGATTATCTTTGGCAATGATTCTTGAATGAATAAAATTTGCAATATTGAGTGTTTAGTTATTGATTTGATTTTGAATTGTGTGATGTATGACTACCCCCTCAAGTGATGAGTCAATGAGGAAATGGAAAAATGATGAAAGTGACAAGTCGCTTGACCAAGATAATTTAATCTGGGTTTCCTAGGACCATTATGAAAGTTATAAGGCTCATGTCCTTATTATAACCATGATGTTGACCCTTTATTATTAATTTTTTGTGAGTGGCCTTATGGTAATTGACTCATCCTATCGAATTGCATGGATAACCAATCATTGAAACCACTAGGTGATTAGAGTAAATCACTAGATACAAGGTTCACTCAAGATTTCTAGGTTTTATGTGACTAAAGGGATTTAGGTGCCTTTGGAGCCTTTTGATTGTGACCAAAGGAAATTGGGAACCTTTGGAGCTTTTAACTTTTGATCAAAGGATGAGAATGCCTTTGGAGAATTTTGTGAGGATTTGACCAAAGGGTGTAAATGCCTTTGGATCTTTTTGATGTGACCAAAGGACTTAAGTTCCTTTGGAGCCTTTTTGTGATGATGTGACCAAAGGTCTTAAGTACCTTTTGGAATTTTTTTTGTAATGATGTGACCAAAGGGCTTAAGTGCCTTTGGGTATTTTAATGATGACTTTGATTTTTTTTTAATCAAGTTGTTATGTATGCATTGATATAGGTATGTGTTTTGTGATGTACTAAGCACATGCAATGATGGATGCTAGATGTCTACCTAGAAATTGTAATATGTACACATAGATATATGTACTGGTGCAAAATTTGATTTTTATGTTTATATGTTAAAACATAATGAATGAATCTAAGATGTAAAACAACTTAAATAATGTATAAAAATCATGAATCAAAATGTTAACCTTTTTGTAAAAGTCATACATTTGAAATCCAACCATATGTAAGATGATAAAAATGTATATGATGGATGGATGACTAGTAAGAGGCTATAGGGAAACAACATGGTGTTCATGAGACTCAAACACACTAATTGAACAGTCAAAATATGTATATTGACTACACATGACTCTGAAATATACAAGTCTTCTAGGAAGCCCTGTGTGTATATGTGATGTTCATTAATGATGCATCATACTACCCCATTTCTAGGCAGATTTTATTCAACCCCTTACTATAATAAAGATCACCTCATTGTCATAATTATCCTAGTTTTGGACATAGTTGGATTTGACTACTAGGTAATACAAGGCATCAAAAGCTATAAAATCCACAAGATGACATTTGTATATACAAAATAAGGTCACTAATGTGACGTAAATATCGCCATGTGTAAGGCTCCTCCATTTCTAGGTGGGTTTTATTCAACCTATTAATATAATGGAGATTGCCTCATAACTTTTGAATAACTGAGGATTACATGGATTCGAGCTCATTACACCTTTCTTTTTTTTGAATTATTATTATTTTTTCTTGGGATACTTTCTCATTTTTTTATGAGGGATACTTGCGTGTGTTTGATTAGGATCAAGGAATTTATTTTATTAGTGGTGAGAACCACTTTATTTATTTTTTTATTTTTTTGGGGATACTTTCTCTATTCTAGGGAGCAAGGGATTTTATTGCTTTGGGTAGGGGGAGATTTTCCTTTTGTCAATTCTTAGCATCCTAGACCATGTACATAATAGGATGAGAAAGGGAAAACTTTCACTTAAGGGAGCAAGGGAAACCTTTCGCTTAAGGGAGCAAGGGCTACTTTGTAGTTTCATCCTTGTTCAATCTTGGATTTTAATGTGTAAAATCTTATTTGGAATTTTGAGATATGCAAGGTGGTATCTAAGCAAGACCCTACCTTCAAAAATCAAGATATATTTCTACAAAATCTAAAGGAAAACTAGGAGTGGTTGAATAACCGAAAACACTAGTGAACACCCTATAGTAACTTAATGATTGTGTTGAAAAAATATAGTTACTCACAAAAGAGAATGTGGATGATGTGATAAGTGAAATGTGAGGGTTTTCTCTATGGTCTTTTGAAAACTAAAAAATGTGTAGGTAAAATAGTCAGTGGCCATATAAACATCATTTTTGATGTTCATCCAGTATCTACCCTATCTTACGAGGACCCCTTAATGAGCAAAAGCTCATAATAAATATCACAAATAATGATGATGGATAAGGTTAATTAAGAAGGATGACAAATATACAGGCGTGATTCTCAATCCTAGCAAATGCAATGAAATAACATTTCTAATTCAAGTGATTCAAGGTAGCGATATGAAATACATGATGGAATACAAAATGAAAATGTAATATTTTTGTGTTTTTATGATTTTCTTATGTTTTTGTTGCTTTGGGTTGAATTCAGATTTTTTTTTATTTGACCAAAGGGCTTAGGTGCCTTTGGGGCTTTTTGTAAGTTGACCAAGGACTTAAATTCCTTTGGAACTTTTTGTGAATTAACCAAAGGGCTTAAATTAACTTTAAAGGTTTTTGTGGGTTGGTATTTATGCATGAAATGCCCTTAGATGGAGGATGTTGAGAGGTTTAGGCTCCTCAACACCCTCAAGATATGCTAACCTATACATCCCATGCCCTATCTTCTATGTGATGATAAATGGGCCTAACTAGTTTACCACAAATTTGTCTCACAAGTGTAGTGGTAAGTTGGAGTTTTGCTAATTTTCTTTAAGCACAAGGTCTCCAACTTTAAATTCCCTAAGATGGACTTTCATATCATAAGCTCTCTTAAGGTAATCTTGATAAATGTGGAGGTGCTTGAGAGCATTAACACATCATTCATCAAGAAGGGTCAACTGATCAAGGTGAGCTTGTTGCATAGTATCATCATCAATGAACTCTTGGAGTGATATGCGCAATGAAGGAATTTCTAATTCCAAGGGCATAATGGCCTCAGTGTCATATACCAGAAAAAAGGGAGTTTACCCAATAGGCATCCTAATGCTAGTTCTATAAGCCCATAATGCAAGAGGTAGTTGAAGATGCCAATATTTATGATTATCATTGATGATTTTCTTAAGAATGGCAATAATTTTTTTGTTTGATGCCTCTGCTTTCTCTTTGGCTTTAAGATAATAGGGTGTATAAAAGCTATGCTGAATGTTATACTTTGCAGTAAAAGCTTGCACATCTTTATTCTTGAATGAAGACCCATTATCTCATATTATCTTGGATGGAATACCAAAATGACATATTATATTAAGGAGTATGAACTCTGCAATTCTTGGTCTATTCATAGTGGTAAGAGGCATTGCTTCCACCCATTTAGTAAAGTACTTTATGGCTTTTGAGATAAACATGTGATGGCCATATTATGGGGACAAGATTTTCCCAATTAAATCAAAACCCCATTGTGAAATAGGCTATACTGAATGAATCGGTTGTAAGGCCTGAGAAGGTATGTGTAAAATATTAGCATTATGCTGAAATTTCATGCACTTCTTCACATAAGCACAAAAATATTTTTTCGTAGTAGTCCAATAATATCCCATTTGAAGGATGCACTTTGTGGTAGCCATGCCACTAAAATGGCCATTGCAAGTACCATCGTGAGCTTGCAAAACTACCCAAGTAGATTTGTGTGGATCTATAAAATGAAGATAGCCTCGATGATACAAGATATCTTCTAAAAAGATATATTTTTCACTTTCTACTTGAATGTTCATTTTGTGGCATGTAACAATCCTGATGGGATATTACCAAGCTTCAAGAAATATTTGAGTTGGATGAACCAATATTGATATTGCTGGGTCTCGACTAAAAGAACTACTTGCTCCTATTGAGATTCATATCGCACAAATATTGAGTGGGATACAACCTTAATATTAATCATTATGTTGTTCTCAAAAGGATTTTTTAGGATCAAACACCCCCAGGAAGCATGTTTCAATAACTCATGTATGCGAGAGAACAATTCTTAGTATGGTTCAATCTGAATCATGTGGATAACTTTATCATCTTTTGGAGCCTCACAAGAAATTTTTGATTGCAAAAGCATCTTGACATGGATGGTTGTAATGTCATCTGAAGGGTTTTACAAAAATAAGGATTCCAAAGAAGCCATAGTATCCTCAAAACAATTAGATGAGTGAGGGACTACCTCGATGTTATACCAATCCAATTTAGCTAAAATCTTATCCATAAGGGCTTTGTAAGATTGGAATATTGGACACCTACATTGATAGATCTATTTGATTTGGTTGAAAATGAGCAAGGAATCACCAAAGATATTTAGCTTCTTGATTTTCATTGTGATGGCTACTTTAAGGCCCAAAATAAGGGCCTCGTATTTAGCATTATTATTGGTACACAAGAAATCAATTTTAAATGATAAGGGTAGAGGAGCCCCTTGCGATGTAAAAAACATGATTCTCATGCCACCCACTTTCTCACACTTGGAACCATCAAAGAACAACATCATATCAACTTTATTTTTAGGTTCTTTGGGTTCAGGCGAGTTGGATAATGCAAAAATTACATCATCAGGCAACTCAATGGTAAGAGGTTGATTGTCCTAAAGAGGAGTCTTAGTTAATTGATCAACAATTACTTGATCTTTGATAGATTTCTAGCTTATGAAATTGAGGTCAAATTCTATCAAAAAAATGATCCACTTCACGATATGACTATTATGATACGTCCAACTTATCATGTACCGCAAAGAGTTTTCCTTAGATATGAGATATGTTGTTTGATTAAGCATGTAATGCCATAGCTTCTTAGTTGCAAATACCACTACAAGGCAAAGCTTCTCAATGTATGCATACTTAAGCTTGTAGCTCACCAAGGTGTGACTGATGTAATAAACAACTTGCTCCTTATTTTCTTCATTCTTTTGGGCCAACATGGTCCCTAAAGCAAAGTCGATAGCTAAAATGTATAGTAAAAATGGCACACCTAGTCGAGGTGAAGCTAAAATTGGTAGGGACACCAGGTATTGCTTGATATCATTAAAGCCTTTTAACACTCATTATCCTAATTGAATGGGACCTCTTTGTGTAGTAGTCAATTCATGGGTTGATATTTATTTGATAATTGTGCTATAAATTGTTTGATGGATGCTACCTTTCCTTGTAAGCTATGAAGCTCCTTAAGGTTGGTGGGAGGAAGTATTTCAAGTATTACCTTGACTTTGGTAGGATCGACTTTGATGCCTTGATTGGAGGCTATAAAACCCAATATTTTTCTAGATGTAACTCCAAAGACACACTTCTTGGGGTTAATTCTAACATTATGCTTGATGATGCGATCAAATATCTTCCTAAGAACATCTACGTGCTCGTGATGCAACAAATATTTAGTGAGTAAATCATATATGTAATCCTCCAATATTTTGTGCATGTACTCATGAAATATGTATGTCATGACCTATTGGTATGTGGCACTAGCATTTTAAGACCAAATGATATGAATTTATAATAGAATATCCCCCATGATGTGGTAAAGGCTATTTTGGGTTGATCTTCAGGATTGACCCGAATCTGATTGTAGCCTAAAAAACCATCCATGAGGGATAACATTTCATGTCCTATAGTTGCATCGACTAGAGCATTGATGTTAGGAAGTGGGAATTCATCCTTAGGAGTCACTTTTTTTAGGTCACAAAAAGTTGTGCATATGCGAATCCTCCCATCGGGTTTTCTAATGGGTACCATATTGGAAACCCATGGAGGATAATCATGAAGAACACAAGCTTATACTGAGAGGGGGGGTGAACAGTATAAGACCTCTTTTTAATTTTTCCTTTATACTTCAAAATAGTAAAGCAATATACCCAAAGCAATATCAAAGCAATGCACAATATCATCCACAAAGTGACACCAATTTTAACGTGGTTCACCCAGAATGGTTGGGCTACGTCCACAAAACTTTTCTCTAAAAGTTATCTCAAATTTCTTTGGGAATCCTTCCCAATTACAATGTTTATGAGCCTCGGCCCAAAGGAGATACCTTCCCCCAATAATAATTTATGAGCCTCTGCTCAAAGGAGATACCTTCCCCTCTGCTCTGGAAATGATCCCTCAGAAGATCAATTGCCTCTACCTCTTGCCAACATGTGGAACTCCTTTCCATCGAAGACCTCCTATCCTCAATGCTTAGCCTAAGAGACCTCTGCCTTCTATGATCACATCCACAGCAGCTCAGCAACCTGTACCAAACACAGTCAGTCGGTCTAGTACAAGTCTTCCTCTGTCTATCAGATCTGTCCAACTCTTGAACAAATCAATCCTCTACATACAAGCCTTCTCAAAGACTTGCCAAATCTGTCCTCAGGTTCTTCTCATAGAACCAATGCACCTCTATCCTCAAGTTCTCTGATAGAACTATCAAACTCAGCTCACAAGTCCTCTGCTAGGACCTGTCCAAATCTTCTCACAAGTCCCCACCGAAACCTGTCCAAAACTGCTCACAAGTCCCCATCGGAACTTGTCCAAAACTGCTCACAAGTCCCCACCGAAACCCGTCCAAAACCTCAACAAGCTCACCAAGAAAAACTTTCTTAGTAGGAAATCACAAAGTGAATTGTTAGAGACCCAATGTGATTTGTCAAACTCATAGAAGCATAAAGAGAATTGTTAGAGACTCAATATGTTCTATACTCAAATCCCAATCTCAAAACTCAACTCAAATCAACTCAGCTCAATCTCAATCTCAAATCTAAAAACTCAACTCAATATCTGAAATGGATAGGATAGAATGTTTTCTTTCAAGAACATGAAACCCCAACAATTGCCAACTATGCAAAGAATCACATAACAATGATACTCATGTTCTTTTCACCATCAATTAGGGTTTCAACAATAATGCTCATCAAACAAGGTTTAGTCAACCAACACCATTCAACTCAACATCAACCTTGAAGCATTCAACCAATCATCACAAGAAAAAGGAAACAAGTAGAAATCCTTTTCCCTCCAAAGATATTTGAACAAAACAGCCACCAATACAATATCACCAAATGCAAAGAATAACTTTCTCAAATCAACTCAATGGAGTAAGCCCAATATCATGAATCAAGTAAAGCAATAACTTGATCAAACAACCTCTATGGAAGCAACTCAACCATCAAACTCAAAATAGCCAACCAAGGGTTCCACCAACTCAATGCAAGTAGCTAGACTCACAAATATAAACCCTAGTGCACAAAGCTTCCACTATCTCAAACCAAAAATTATGCATTCACCAAAAACTCTCCTTAAGGATAACAATGCATAAGTAGTCTTCAACAAACCAGAAAATAGGATTTACACCCAACCAAAGGAAACCTAGTTGAAAACCTTTTCACTCCAACCTTATTTCAGAAAAACATACACCAATCATACTCATAAGAAAAATGTGCCCATACCCTTTTTGAAGATGAATAAGCCCTTGAAAATCTACCACAATTAATAATTTTTATCTTCCCTAAAAATTATTAACCCAACATTGGCATGTCAAAATAACTCAACCACCATGGCAATTATTTCCCCTTTAATTTTCAATCCGACTATAGCAAAAATATTAAGCTTGCATTCCTTATACCTCCCAAAGCTAACTTTATAAAACCTTAGCAAGAAAAATATTAAAATTTAATTGCCACTCTTTCTGCAAAAATTGGAGCGCATACCTTTGGTAAATATCCCGTGAATTTCGGAGTGCATACACTACCCTCAAAAGGGTCTTCGGTGATTCGAACCACCGATCACCATGCTACTAAGTCCTTTGGCCATGCCGCATGGGATATGAGAGCCCACGTGAGGGAGAAGGGAATTCTCCATTCTTATCATCACATGTGCCTCCTCCTTGGCACCAAGACCAACCCGTCACACCTTTGACCACGCAACGCTTGTCTTCCTCCTTCACTGGTGCAGGGGCTTCGATGTCGAAATTGAAATGCTCAGGGATTAATGTCGAACTCTTCACCAAACATAAATGAATTCATTTGCCTCATTTTATATGCACTTTGATGCATTTCCAAACACGTCGATAGAATTCGAAAAGTAATTTCGAATTTAATCGAAATTGCTTTCTAAAGGGTTTAAAAACCCTTAAGATAAATTAAAAATAATTTCTCCCTTAATTAATTAAATAATTAAATAATTAAAACCTTGAAGGGTTTTAAATAATAATTAAATAAATAATAAAGAGAACCTCCATTGGTTTTAATAAAAACCATTTAACTTGGTTTTAATGAAAAAACCTTGCCAATGGAATCTCTCCGGATTCTCTTGGAATCTTCCACCTTTGAAGCCAACACATCCTCTTAACATTAATGCCATTTCCTTTTGACATCAATGACAACTCATAGACAAGAAGCTAGGATCTCAAACCCAAAATTGCCAACAATCTCCCCCTTTGTCATTGATGGCAAACCATGCTTCTCAACAACATAGAAACTCAACATAAACAGCTCCCCTGTCTTGAGGCTTTCCTCTTCACTTGAAGCTCTCCCCCTTACTCATATCTCTCCCCCTTTGTCATCAATGGCAAAGGGCCACCTTTGGGGCTCGGACTAAGAATTAGCCTCTTAGCTTAGTCCCTCCCCCACCTCCTGATGAGGTGATTAATTTTGGGGTGGGAGTAAAACTCCCATTAGGCACTGATCATCATCAGCATCTATAACTTCCTTGCCGGGCCTTCTCTTGTACTCTTTGTCCATATTCTTGTTCCTGTTCCTGTCACTGTTCTTGTTCTTAACCATGCCTTGATCCTTGGACCTGTTCATACCACTATTTTTGTTCCTGTACCTTGGAAGTTCAGCTCTACATTGTCTAGCTATGTGACCTTCATTGTTGCACTTATAACAAGTAACAATGTTATTTCTTTGAGGCATACCTGTTCTTTGAATCCACCTATTCTGACTAACCCTGTTCTGGCCAAACTTGTTCTGGCCAAACCTGTTCTGACCAAACCTGTTCCTGTTATTTGCCTTGCAATGAACTGCCTTGTGCCCAAACTATTGACAAGAGTAGCAATACCCTTGAAAGTAACTAGCACTTCTGAAACTGTCATTTACCTCCTTCACTTGAGCCATGCAATGTGAAGCCATGTGACCAAACCTGTGACAAGCAAAACATCTGCCTTGAAACTTTCCTTTAATTGACCTCTTAGGTTCTGAAAACTTCTTCTTCTCATTCTGAATTCTATTTTCTGTTCTTCTGCATCTATCATTCAAGAACTCATGATCTGAAATACTTTCCTCATCAGAACTCTCTTCCTTTTGGAGTCTCTTACTAGACTCTCCAACTTGTTCCTTGTGTGGCTTAACAAAACCAAGGCCTATTTTATCTGTTGTCTTTCTTTGACCTTTGATGAGAGACTTAACCTTTTTGGAGCTATCTTGAAATCTGTAAAGCTTATCCTTGTACTCTTTAGTTTCCTCTTTCAAAGAAGCCATTTTCTATTCTAACTCACTATACTCAAGAACCTTAGACTCTAACTCATCCTTGAGTTCTTGTGTCTTAGCTATAGAGAAGTCAAGACTTTCTATAAGATCATCTCTCTCCATACAACATTCATCTAACTTATCCTTGAGTCTAGCATTCTTCTTTCTTTCCTTTTTCAAAGCACTAAGAGCACTAATAAGTTCACTTTCAAGATCCTTTATTTGATTTCCTTTTGAATCATCAAAGCCTTTTTCAGATTTCTTATCACTAGAGGTGCTACCCTTTTCAAAAACCATACATGCATCTTCCTTATAGTTTTCTGAAGCATCCTCATACATACTAGAAACCAAATCATTATTTGTGCAATCATCCTCAAGGTGACCAAAATTTCCACATCTAAGACATTTCATGATAATGAATCTATGTTTCGGTTCTTCCTCTTTTTTTGATATGAACAACATCTCATTTTCATCATCACTTGAAGAACTTTCACTATCACTACTAGAACACTTACTTGCTTTGTCTAGGTAGAAACTCTTCTTGTGCTTGTGAGAATACCTCTTTCCTTGATTGTTGTGCTCATCTTTGTTCTTCCTGTGATGCTTGTGCTTTTGAAAATCCTTGCTCTTAGAATCCTGTTTATCTTCATCACTTTCATTCTTGGAAACAGATACGATCAGTAGCATAATGACCAAACTTTCCACAATTGAAACATCTTATATTTTTCATACTTTTGTGCTTTCTAGAGAACTTGCCTTTCTTGCTGTAATATGCCTCTTCATCACTAGAAGACTCATCACTATCTTGAATTTGTTTACCCTTGGATTCCTTGGTAGCCTTGAAAGTTGCCTCTTTCTTGACATCAACCTTCACTTGAGTTCTCAACTCAAATGCTACAAGTATACTATGGAGCTCATCCTTTTTCAACTTATCCAAATCTTTAGCTTCCTCAATAGCAAAAATATTTTCACTAAATCTATTAGGAAGAGATCTTAAAATCTTATCACAAACATCATTTTCAGCAAGCTCAAGACCTAAGTCTTTCATGGAGTTAACAACCTCATCCATACGAAGCATGTAGTCACTAATATTTTCATCATCATTCATCTTGAGTTGTTCAAACATACCTTTGAAGTGTCTCAACTTGGCCTTTCGACATTTGTATCACTTGTATGAACCACCTGCAACTGTTTCCACATTTCACTAGCTGTCTTGCAGTGAATCACTTTGGTGAGATCTTCTTTCTATAAGCCTTTCAGGATTGCATTCATTGCTTTTGAATTGCTGTGATGTAGGAGCCTTTCTTCTTTAGTATATGGACCATGTACAAGAATAGTGTACTCATCTTCAATTACTTCCCATACCTCATTACCAAGTGCCATTAGATGAACCTTCATCCTTGCACTCCAAAGACCAAAATCTGACCCATCAAGAATAGGTGTTGCATTGCCACTTGAATAATCCATTGTGTTCTTTACTAGCTTTTCCTTCAAGTTGTTAAACTTTTCGAAGGCACCGACTCTGATACCAATTGAAGAACACAAGCTTATACTGAGAGGGGGGGTGAACAGTATAAGACCTCTTTTTACTTTTTCCTTTATACTTCAAAATAGTAAAGCAATATACCCAAAGCAATATCAAAGCAATGCACAATATCATCCACAAAGTGACACCAATTTTAACGTGGTTCAACCAAAAATGCTAGGCTACGTCCACAAAACTTTTCTCTAAAAGTTATCTCAAAGTTCTTTGGGAATCCTTCCCAATTACAATTTTTATGAGCCTCGGCCCAAAGGAGATACCTTCCCCCAATCATAATTTATGAGCCTCTGCTCAAAGGAGATACCTTCCCCTCTACTCTGGAAATGATCCCTCAGAAGATCAATTGCCTCTACCTCTTTCCAGCACGTGGAACTCCTTTCCATCGAAGACCTCCTATCCTCAATGCTTAGCCTAAGAGACCTCTGCCTTCTATGATCACGTCCATAGCAGCTCAGCAACCTGTACCAAACACAGTCAGTCGGTCTAGTACAAGTCTTCCTCTGTCTGTCAGATCTGTCCAACTCTTGAACAAATCAATCCTCTACATACAAGCCTTCTCAAAGACTTGCCAAATCTATCCTTAGGTTCTTCTCATAGAACCAATGCACCTCTGTCCTCAAGTTCTCTGATAGAACTATCAAACTCAGCTCACAAGTCCTCTGCTAGGACCTGTCCAAATCTGCTCACAAGTCCCCACCGAAACCTGTCCAAAATTGCTCACAAGTCCCCATCGGAACCTGTCCAAAACTGCTCACAAGTCCCCACTGGAACCTGTCCAAAAACTCAGCAAGCTCACCAAGAAAAACTTTCTTAGTAGGAAATCACAAAGTGAATTGTTAGAGACCCAATGTGATTTGTCAAACTCATAGAAGCATAAAGAGAATTGTTAGAGACTCAATATGTTCTATACTCAAATCCCAATCTCAAAACTCAACTCAAATCAACTCAGCTCAATCTAAATCTCAAATCTAAAAACTCAACTCAATATCTGAAATGGATAGGATAGAATGTTTTCTTTCAAGAACATGAAACCCCAACAATTGCCAACTATGCAAAGAATCACATAACAATGATACTCATGTTCTTTTCACCATCAATTAGGGTTTCAACAACAATGCTCATCAAACAAGGTTTAGTCAACCAACACCATTCAACTCAACATCAACCTTGAAGCATTCAACCAATCATCACAAGAAAAAGGAAACAAGTAGAAATCCTTTTCCCTCCAAAGATATTTGAACAAAATAGCCACCAATACAATATCACCAAATGCAAAGAATAACTTGCTCAAATCAACTCAATGGAGTAAGCCCAATATCATGAATCAAGTAAAGCAATAACTTGATCAAACAACCTCTATGGAAGCAACTCAACCATCAAACTCAAAACAGCCAACCAAGGGTTCCACCAACTCAATGCAAGTAGCTAGACTCACAAATATAAACCCTAGTGCACAAAGCTTCCACTATCTCAAACCAGAAATTATGCATTCACCAAAACTCTCCTTAAGGATAACAATGCATAAGTAGTCTTCAACAAACCAGAAAATAGGATTTACACCCAACCAAAGGAAACCTAGTTGAAAACCTTTTCACTCCAACCTTATTTCAAAAAAACATACACCAATCATACTCATAAGAAAAATGTGCCCATACCCTTTTTGAAGATGAATAAGCCCTTGAAAATCTACCACAATTAATAATTTTGATCTTCCCTAAAAATTATTAACCCAACATTGGCATGTCAAAATAACTCAACCACCATGGCAATTATTTCCCCTTTAATTTTCAATCCGACTATAGAAAAAATATTAAGCTTGCATTCCTTATACCTCCTAAAGCTAACTTTATAAAACCTTAGCAAGCAAAATATTAAAATTTAATTGCCACTCTTTCTGCAAAAATTGGAGCGCATACCTTTGGTAAATATCCCGCAAATTTTGGAGTGCATACACTACCCTCAAAAGGGTCTTCGGTGATTCGAACCGCCGATCACCATGCTACTAAGTCCTTTGGCCATGTCGCATGGGCTAGGAGAGCCCACGTGAGGGAGAAGGGAATTCTCCGTTCTTATCACCGCGTGCGCCTCCTCCTTGGCGCCAAGACCAACCCGTCACACCTTTGACCATGCAATGCTTGTCTTCCTCCTTCGCTGGCGCAGGGGCTTCGATGTCGAAATCGAAATGCTCAGGGATTAATGTCGAACTCTTCGCCAAACATAAATGAATTCATTTGCCTCATTTTATATGCACTTTGATGCATTTCCAAACACGTCGGTTGAATTCGAAAAGTAATTTCGAATTTAATCGAAATTGCTTTCTAAAGGGTTTAAAAACCCTTAAGATAAATTAAAAATAATTTCTCCCTTAATTAATTAAATAATTAAAACCTTGAAGGGTTTTAAATAATAATTAAATAAATAATAAAGAGAACCTCCATTGGTTTTAATAAAAACCATTTAACTTGGTTTTAATGAAAAACCCTTGCCAATGGAATCTCTTCGGATTCTCTTGGAATCTTCCACCTTTGAAGCCAACACATCCTCTTAACATTAATGCCATTTCCTTTTGACATCAATGACAACTCATAGACAAGAAGCTAGGATCTCAAACCCAAAATTGCCAACAAATCGATGGGTTGGATGAATCCGACATCGAAATTTTTTTGAAGTTCATATTTAACCATTAATACAATTTTTAGATGCATATTTCTAAGCTTTGGCTTGAAGTTAATTTTTGGATCAAGCATTAGATTGTGCATGACCAAACTTGGGTCAAGACCCAACATATCCTTATACAACCAAGCAAATATTTCTCTTTTCTTTTAGGAGAGCTATCATAATGGATTGTTCCTCTAGGGATATATTGAGTCTCAACTTAACATTTTTAGGAATTGTGGGATCAATTATGATATCTACGTCAACTATTTCCTCTATTGACATATGGAATCCCACCTCAAGTTGATGAGGCATAGGGATTAAATGGATGTCATTAGTTGGATTTGGAGAATCTATCTCTTCATCAGGCTTGATCTCAACTTGACACACATCTTCGAATAGGCCTTGGGAGAAATAAAATGCCTATAACATCTCTTCACAAGGGAATACCTCTATGAGTTATGGTGGAATTATGGCACGATTAAAATCAATGGCCTCATGGTTGAGATGCAATGGTTTTGAAGGGTCACTAGGATTATGAAGTGGCATGGTTAGGTCAATGGAAATCATATTTATGGATGGTGGATAATTTCCATTCGTAGGTGGAGGGAGCTTATTAATAATGGGTGGCCTCAAACACATTGGAGGTGGTAGACGTGGAGGTGGAATGATTGGATGAGTCATAGGTGGTTCTAAAATTACTAGATCATCTAGCGATAACAACTGCTACAAAATGGGCATCCTCCTAGGGAACAGATGAAGGTAGAATTCATCAAGATCATTAAGGGGCTTAATAATAGCTATTGTATCCTCTGAGCTATCTGAAGCAATGGATATTGCATCAGACTTATGGTAAGAGGAATTTAGGGACATGTCATCATGATCTTGAGTGGACTTGCTACCTTCTTCAATTCAATCATTCTCAAGGTCATTGGTTGGGCCAGATTCTTCTTGCTCATTGATATTTTCCTTTGTAGGAGAGATCCAACTACTTATGTGTTCTCGATTAGAGTATTAATGAGAGTTAGTACGATCTTGATAACTAATCCATCACATGTGGGTAGGACCTAGGTATGCTAGTTCTATCTCATTCTCATACTCTTATGATGCCTCACTAGAAGAGTCAAAAGGCTCCACCAAAACTATTGTAATGGGAAGATGATCTCCTAATAGATGATCTCCTAATAGATGAAAATAGCCTAGATTAGTGTAATTATTCTCATCAATTTCTTTCTCAAAGCCTATGATAAGGCATTAGAGGGAGTCTATAAGGAGTTCATCTGGTCTATGCCCATAATACCCTAAGCCACTTTTGTCTATGGGGAATTGATATTATGGTTGGTAAGGTGTTAAAATATCCTATTCATACTTACCAAGACCATTCTCATGCCAATGGTAGAAGTGAAAGTACTATAGGACAAAATATAGGTTTGACAGATAGCTAAAATTATCATAAAATGGCTCATCATCATCTACCACCATGGGTGACAAACTTGTGGAATCATCAAGACCCCCATAAATAAAGTTTTTTGATTCAGGGGCACCCCCAAGGGCACAATGGTACCATTAGGTAATGATGTAAAGTGAGACCTATCCATGTCCTGCATGGACTCAATAAGTGGAGTGAATATGAAATTTTGCACTAGATACTCAACGAGTCCATGATTGGCCAAATGAGTCCATCCAAATGAGTGGGATGGATGGGGATGATGGGGGTATGGCTTAACCTGACTCATCCATGTTAGCAAATAATTCTTCCACATCAATAAGATTTGGAGCATATTCTACTAATATGGTGGAAATGGAGGGATGAATCTCCTTTATTGGTCCCTTCAACTTTTGCTTACTCGAAGGATCTGAGAATGACGAGGAGATGTTGGGAGAAATCAATGGTGGTGGATATGGAGATGGTTCAATGGCTGACTATGGTTCTAGATCTAGAATTTTTATGGGATCATTTGTTCTAATTTCTAGATGTGTTTATGGAAAGGAGGATTCTTGTGGGTGATGCATCGTATTACAATACTTGAAGGGTTTTATATTTGCATGAACCACATGAACTTGCCCTTCATGTATATACTTGAGGCATTGATGCAAAATGGATGGGACACATTTCATATCCCTCATCCAAGGTCTTCTAAGAAATATATTATACTACATTACACCCTCCAAGACTTGGCACAATGTAGGAATAGTCTTTAACCCAAACTAAATAGGAATGACTATTGTGCTGATGATGGAGTATAAAGAATAATTAAATGCTTGAAGGGTGAATTTAGATGCAACTATGTACTGGGTTGGGAGACTAATGTGCTTTAGTGAATTGGTTTTTATGATATTTATTGAGTAACCTATGTCGATCAACACCCACTTTTAGGGAATCCAATTCACACTAGCAATGATGTGTAGTGGGGGATTAGATCCCGTAGTAGGATTTGCCTTGATCTCATGATCATGAAATATAATGATAGACTCTCTACAACGTTGAATATGCCCCACAAAATTAACAAATGACTTGGGATCCTGGGTTTGCAATTCAAATGATATCATAATCTCCATTAGAGCTTCTTCGTGTGGTTTTGATTGTTGTATTAGCTCATATATGGAGTTTTTTGCCAATGTCATCCATAGACTTTGAGTAAGTCTACTACTAATTATCACCATCGAGCAATATGGAGGAACTTGGATAGGGTTTATTATTGGTAAATGTTGTGACGTGGTAGGAATATTTATTGGAGCCGTAGGTGATGTAGCCTAACTTGGATACCTCCTATTTCATGTCACAATATTAATCATCCCTACAAATACTTTATTAGGTGGGACTATATGGATTTCATTCACCTATGGGATTTGATCTAACGATACCTCATGTGTACATAGTGGATCCTTAAATATGCCTATATGTTGGTTGTTGGATGAGAAAGGATTATTGACTTGAAGTTCATTCTTGTCAAGCATATCCTCTACTTTGTTTTTATATTTGTAGCATGACTAAATTTCATGACCATTTTGTCGATTAAAAGGACAATACAGGTCCTCTCGATACCACTTGGGCTTTGGATTATTGGGATCCAAGGGGTAAATCTCTGGGAGACTAATAGCCTTAGCCTCACAAATTTGACTAAAAAGTGACACCAAGGACTTAGGAAATGGCGTATAATTATGAGGCGGATGACATTTTTTTTTCCCCTAATTTTGTTGATATTGATTTTGATACTCTACAGGAGGGGGTTGGGCCTGATAATTGGCTTGTTATGGTGGATCTTGCTTTGTATACCCTAGAAAATTCAAGACAACTTTATTAATTATTGATGGCTTTTATTGAGTGTGGTTGCCCTTTGGATTTTCATTCTATTCCTTCTTTTAAAGTTTTATTTTCCCTTCCTGAACCATAATCTCCTCTATAACCTTGGCATGAGCTAGGGCTTCCTTGAATGTTTGATACTATTGGAGTTGTAACAACAAAGAAATTTGTTTTGAACAACTCCTTGTGAATAGACAAGTTAGCTCTATCACAGGTAAGGTAAAGGACAACTTTGAAATGATTGTTCACCACTTATTACAAAAGTCCAAGACTAGTTCATCATGAAATTAGTGAAGATTGTATAAATCAGTCAAGGTTTCTTTCCTCTTTACGCTAAATAAAAAGCATTCCAGGAATGCATTTGCTATTTATTCAAAGCTATGAATGTTGTGTCTTGGCAAATGATTGAACCACTCGAGGGTTGGTCCTGAGAGTATTATCAAGAATGTTCTCAACAACAAGGCATCATTATCCTAAATTTGAAAGCATAGGATCATAAAACTAGTGACATGCTCCTGTGCATCGTCATCCCCTTTAAACTTGCCCAACTTGGGCATTTCAAAATGCTCTAGATATGGGGGATATGAGATAGAAGGATGTAGTGGTTTGTTGTAAAGTTGACTTAATGTGGGTTTCTTGTAACCCATTCCTAAATCTTGTTTTTCCAATTATTGAATGCGCTCAATGAGCACCTTTTAATATTTGAAATAAATAACCTCATCTTCTCACCTTTGCCCTCGAGGAGGAGGAGGTGGAATATGCCTAGTAGGGTGAGGTGGTTTCTCATGGTTATCAACCATGTCCTTATAATGTGATGGGGGGTACACCTTATCTTGATACTCTAACCCTAAGTCCTCATAGGATTCATGCTCCTATTGAGCATTGTTTGGTTGATGTTGTTGGGGCCTATGGTTTTGAATGGGTACATGAGGATGATGGTTCTAATTTGGTCTAAGTAGTAGGTTTTGGTGGTGCACAGGGTACCTCTGATGGATCTGTTACCTACGGGTACTAGGTGTAGGAAATACCTCATGCGAGGCTTTCTATAACCTCTCTTGGTATAGCCTTTCTTGGTACACCCTATTTTCTTGCAATCTCTACTGACTCAACTAATATTGCTCATCTAAGAATTTTTTATCCAATCATAACTATTTGAACAATACCTATTTATCAGTTTTTATTCTAAAGGTCTGATCTGGCTGGTCAGTAATGTGGGGTCAATTGACCTTCATATTAATATGAAGGTACTTGGTATGCTTTGTAGCCCTAGAATCTATCTACTTCCCATGATCGATGGAAGCCATGTTGACATGGTATTCAGGTTTATATGTAAGCTTGATGCACTCAGGGGGCATAGAGGCACAATGTGCTTGTATAGAATACTCTTCGTGAGGAATATGAGGATTGTCAAAATTCCCTCTTCCTCATTAGTAAAGACTATATGAGCTGACCTGGCTGTCTGAGAAGGATGACAAGTACTGTACATATCTAAAAAGGAATATTGCCAACTCATCCATGGATGGTCATGTGGAGTGGCTTGATCATCTAACCTCATCCATGGGGTGTACTCTTGATCATGTTCAGGATGGTGTATAGGGTGAGTTGGGATGTGAACTCATGGCACCACCCTACTAGGACCATCTCCATTCTGAAGGGTGTGTCTCTATGAAGTATGGAAAATATTTTGACCATGGAGGTCATTATCACAATCATACTAAAAATTGGTATATGCATCCTAAATGGGGATCTCCCCCAAGTTAGACTCTCTATAACTAGGATGCCATTCAAGAATGGTTAAATCCTTAAGACTGAAGCGGAGGTGTTCCATACCTCCTTAAATTATTCTACGACATTAGCCCTTGATTGATATTGGACACACCTAATTACCATGGTCTTGATTACCCAAAAAAACAACAAAGAAAAACATAATCAAGCAATGTGATTATCTCATTTTAGTTTTATATGTGAGTCCCTAAACTGTTTGATGTGTTTTGATGTTTGTTGCTCTTTTTCTCTTTTGCATTTTTGCTTCTTTTTTTCGTTGATGAAATTGACTTAGTTTAAGGTTTTCATCTATATGCTCTCACACATTGACTTGGTGATGAATTCCAAGTTGTGGAACCCACCGCAGATTGGTGATGAAATCCAATCCTGATGAGGAGGCCCAGGTCCTACCAGTCCTTACCTATGACATTTCTTGGACTGACCTTGGTCAAAAATGGGATACGAAGTAACAACATACAAGTCAATGAAGTGGAGATGAATCCCACCATCACTAGTCTTGATTGATATTTGGTGATGAAATCCAACTCGTCGATGTTAAAATGGGTCATGGTGTGTGGGGTTCATTTTATGCAAGGAAAATAAAATCAAAGAGCAATCAATGACTTTTCACTAATGCATAAATAATGTTTTATATTCAGATTCCTAAGTAAAATGACATTTAAATTTCATAAATCTAAAGTATGCGTAACCCTACATGAGTAGTCTGTAAATAGGCAGCAACAAGAAAGCCAAGGAAGCAACAAACAAAGATTGTAATATTTTTTGTAATGGAAAACTTTCTTTACTTTTTTTATGATAATATGAAAAGAAGAATAGATGCACTTAATTTGATAGCCTACATTTGTTTGTGTGTTGATTTCCAATGTTCTTAAGCATATAGGTGAATGGTGGTGCGAGGTGGGGTCTTGAGATCTTCTTCCCTCGGCCATTTTTTATTTTATTTTATTTTATTTTTATTTATTTATTTATTTTAGAAATTTGAATTTCTAAAAAAAATTGTGGGTGTTATATATATGAAAATAATCAGTGCAACGAACTGATCACAATGGGCTAGGACTCAAAAAAAAAATTGGGATCAAATTTTATATTTGTGGAATATTTGGCCAAAAAGGGCTATTGGAAAAATGACAAATTTGAGGCATTTCGAGAAAATAAGGAGTTAGAACTTAAAAATTATATGAAAGGTGTAGGGGCTAACTAATATAGCAAACAAGTTTGAATATTTTTGAAGTTGTCTAGAGCTTTTTATGACTTTTTTAGTGCTATTTTCCCCTATTTTTTGTTTAAAAATTACTCAAAATAGAGTAACGATAAAACCACTACAACTTCTTTGTTATAGCTCCGATTTGCATGATTTTTTTTTTGGAGAAATGAAAAGCTTGCTAACCTCTTGGTCAGGTTAAAATACCTTGTCTAGGTAAATATGGTTGAACCTACAATAATAATCATAAAAATAAACAAGTGATTACACAATAACTTAAAAATATATGATTACAAAACTATAATATATATAACCATAACATCATGATAAAACAAGAAAATATATGGGGTGGATCCATTTTATTAATGATAGTTGGTTTTCTCAAAATATGGTTACAACTTCATCCCTTCAAGGGATTTCATCATTTTGATACAATCGATACAACAAATAACTAAGAATATTTTATTCTCTTCTTAGAACATATTTGGTGCACTTTTGGGGTTCTCTCGCATCCACAAACCATCCTAAAAAGAGTTTCTTCGTGACTGCTACAAGTGGTGATATAAAACTCTTGCATTTATCCTTGCACAAAAACATGTAATATGCACACAAGGAACACAAAAAATGTTAATAGCATGTGAGGATGAAATGATAAGTAAAAGTGATAGATTATTGAAACACGATGAGTAAATATGTAAAACAAAATTCAACTATGCTAAGATGATGAAGAATGCAAACAGCTCGAGGGTTCGTGGTTGAATTCCAGCAGCACTTCGTTTCTTGAAAACTCTAAAACTCGGTCCCCTTTCGAATGAAGGTAGATTTAAATTTATAGATCCCTCAAAAGGAACCTATTATTGGCAAAATCCTTTGCATGGGAGAGGTGGATTGCATGCTCTTTTCCAAAATCCCATGCAACACCATTTGGCTAACTTAGCCTATGCAATACTATTCTGGGCTCAAGCGTGTGTGCTAATATGGGCTTGAGTGTGCACACTATTATGGGCTTGAGTATACATGCTAATTTGGGATTGAGTGTGCATGCTAATCTAGGCTTGAGTGTGTGTAGAATCTCAACTTGAGCCCATATGTGGATTCTCTCTTTTTTTTTCTGCTCAAGATGGGTCATATGGTTATCAGGGAGTCCATATAGGTAGTTTTCTCAATATGACATGTTTTAGGTGTCTACAAAGGGAAATAACCATTTAATTCTTCCACATATCCCATCAAAACTTCTATCCCACTTTATGATCAGGCCAACAACAGCCCTGTAATGTCTATACAACCAAAATTTAATACTCCATTACCACAAATAGAAAATCTTGAAATTGAACAAATATGAATATTATATTATTAAAGACCTTAAAAAACCAAGACATATTTCTTTGTTTAAGGAAGCTCAATGAATAGACCAAAATATTTTTTTGCTTAAAACTCTCTTTTCCCAAAAGGCTACTGATGCTCAGATGGATCCATACAAAGAAAAAATATAATCTCCACCTTTTCTACTGACTATTAGAATTATTGGTGAGAATTTACATAACTGCCTTGTGGATTCAAATGATTTTGGCAATGTGATTCCATGTGTTATTAGCAAAAATTTGGGTTTAACCCCTACTCACTCAAACAAAAAAGGTTATTTAGTTATATAAGACAAAATTAAATGTGGTTGGGGTGTTGAATCAGGTTCATGTACAATTGGTTTTTGAACCTAGGATACAACAATACATTGATATCTAGGTTAAGGATATCCCATATGCATATGGGATGCTAGTCAAATGTGATTGGTCAAGAACCCTAAATGGCTATATGGCAATTGATTTATCATAAATATGGCTTCCTTGGTATGACATAGCCAATAAAAATTTGATATAAAGAGAGCCAGGGCTAAAATATCTCATCACTAATGGGATTCTATACACTAAACCAAAAGTGGAAGAGTACATTATGGCAGTGGAAAACAAAACTGAAGAGAATTATCCAAGATTATAGACCCCACAAAATAAACAAAAAACAATTGAACCCTCAGGTTTAATGGATCAAAATCTAAGCATAGTAGTGGTGTTGGGATTAAATTGAGTTGGTAGGGTGAGAGAGGTAAAATAAAGGTATTTAGGATTTTAGATCTTGTGTTAATGTGGAATGAGGCCCATAAAAATTTGTATGCTTGTCATCATAGGCATTTCCTAAATTACCATAATTGTGTTTGGGACCCTAGAAAATTTAACCATGGAAATATTGACTCCTTTGACTAATACCTTTTCAAATATTAAATATTATAGTCTTGCCTTGTAAATAAGCCCTATACATAATTTTATGTTTTGAGTTTTGGTGTGTTGTTCTTATTTCTTCCACTTATTTTTTTCTTTTATTTTTAATTTTTCTTTGTCCTATGCTTTTTTTTGTTTAGCCCAGAATAGTCAAGTGCAATCACTTATTGGGTACTCTAATAAGGGAGTGTTTTTGCACAGTTTGGATATAGAAGGTCTTACTTGAATTCAATGAAGCTAAGAATGGCTTAATATTTCATTTGGTGTATGTCCATTATCTTGGGATAAAATAAATTAATCTATAAACTAATGCAAAAGGATGTTGTAGCTTCACAATGAACATACCTTAAGGAGATTCTAGATAAAGAGGAATAAAACCATTATAGTTTGGTTCTCAAGTGAAATTTATTTTAGATGCTCACCCTCTTGTTTGCCAAAGTGATCCCCAACCCAAAAAAACATCCTAGTAATTGCAATTTGAGAAAAATGAATTTGTTCTCAAAATAAATAAATAGAAGAAACAAGCTTAAGTGCTTGGATGATTCAAACAATCTCTACCTAGCCTATGAATTCCTAGTTGGTAGTAGATAAAGGTCTAGAGTGAAATCAAATATAACTCTATTAGGGCTATAAATGCCTAGTTGGTAGCAAAGCAATATCCAATCATTGATGACCGATCTACCTATGTGGCAAAACTTATCATTAGTAGACTAATATTTGCTCAAGGATGAACTAGCCTAGTTTTTGAACTATGGCAGAAAATTTTAATTGATTCTAGGTAAGAATGAATTCACATGTACACACTTTTGGTAAAATAGAATAGAGTATTACTTTTAGGTTAATTGCTTAACCCTAGCCTTGGATATATGTCAATTTTTTTATTCTATTTAGTCTTATAGTTTCATTTTTTCCAAGTGGGTTTGTTCTATTCCAAAAAATTTCAACAACATTTTCCAACAAAGTCACCATTTGATGTTATGTTGATGCAACACACCCTAGTCTGCACAGACTAGGGACCCACTTTTTTAAAATTTTGGTGATTTTTCTCTTGTTTGCTTGGGCTTCTGCATGATATTCAATCATCTAAAAATTTAGGTTTTTAGCTAAAAGCTTTTAATCATAGGTGCCCAATTTTTGCTTACCATGAGTTTGTTGTAATATTTTTTGCCATTGTCATGTATGGTAAATAACTTTTCCTATTAGATAATTCTTGGAATAAGGTTTCCAACAAGTACCCACATGCATATGTTCACATAGCCTTAGCACCTTGAAACTACTTAAAATTAGGAATTACAGACTTGATTTTCCTCTTGACAACATAAATGGTTTCACTTTTGGGTCCTATATATCCTCCAAAATTCAATGAAATTTGGTGAGACTACTTCCATTAGATGCCCCTAAAAAAAAAAAAATTAAAAAGTATAAATTTGCCTATGTTTCAAGGAGATTTGAGGCCCAAAATGTTTTGCAGATTGTCTAAGCTATCATGACCAAGGTCACAATTAGGGACATATAAAAAAGTAGTTATAAGCCCAAAAAAGCTAATTGAAAGAAACATGCAAGAAGCTATATTTTTATGTCAATGACATCAAAAATGAATTTTTAAAACTTTGACACCCATGTGGAAATTTCCCCAAAAATATAATTGAAAGAAATATGCTCAAAGTTGAAGGGAAATAAAGAATCAATCCTGGAAAAGCCAATTTTGAAAAGGCAAAAGCCCAAATCCAGGGTTTTTTTCAACATGACGTAAGCATAAGAGTTAAAAATATTGGAATTATCAATATTAAAAATCCAAGGGGGAAACAAAGAATTCAATTAAGCTAAATCTTGAAGTCATGAAGCAAAAATCCCAAATTTGGCGTTTTTCCAAAATGACATAAGCATAAGAGTATAAAAATACCAAAAGGGAAAATAAAATTACCAATCTCAAAAATCCGATGGGGAAATAAAATTACCAATCTCAAAAATCCAATGGGAAAATAAAATTGCCAATGTCGGAATCCCGGAGCCAAAAGCAAAAAGCCCAAATCTGCGTTTTTCCAAGATGATATAAGCATGAGTTTGATAATCCTAGAATTGTTAATATTAGAAACCAAAAGGGGAAATAAATGATCCAATCAATCCAGTGCCTGGTAAGCATAAGAAAGGTGTCAGAAGACCTGGACACTTACAAGGAACCTGGCAATGCGTTAGTTGGAAATTTAAATCCCAACAATGGGAAATTACTCCAACAATTGGAATCTAGCACCTGGCAATTGTAAATTATGCATCAGCCTAACCATTAGAAATTTTATCCCACCATTGGAAATTTTACTAGGTAATAAAAAGTTTTAACCCAACAATTGAAAATTACCCTGACCAAATCCCTATAAATGGATGATGCTATTATAAGGTATCCTTGTCCTATGCTCTCCGATCTTTTTTTTCAATGAGTTTACATAGGTTTTTATGAGGAGTCCTAGTCCCCTCATACCAAGTGGGTTTTGAACCTTGGACCTCTCAAAGAAAGGCCAAAAATCTTACCACTATAGTAAGCTTGCAGCTCTTATGCTCTTCGATATTTTAAATCATGTTAAAATTTGAGAAAATGTAAAATTCAGCCTGAAATCCTGAAGAAGTATAAAATGTAAACCTGGAAAAATATTTAAGTAAATCAGCAAGCCTGTAATATATAAAAGCAATGTCAAAACCCCAAACACTTGTAGACAAGAGTTCCAACAATTAGCATAAGGGTAAAAATTATAAAAAATTGAAAGAAATCTCCAGAAAGAGGTAAAATATAGCCAAATATTACCAAAAATGATAAGGATTCTTGAAAAATGCAAGATTATAGAAAAGAATAAAAATGTAACTAAAAATATTTAAAATTTTATCAAGAAAATAATTTTTTTTTAGAAAAGAACAAGTTTTTTAAAAACAAAAAAAAAAAAACTCATGAGAAAGAAAGAAATAAAGCAAACAATAAGAAATAAATAAAGTAAAACAAGTATTCTTAATTAAGGATTTTAGATGAGGAATGTCAAAGTTCTACAACATTATAATAGCATTTTGAATTATTGGAGCACAAGTAACAGGAGGAATGTTGGAGGTCTGAGGAATCAAACTAGGGTTTCAGAGGCTAGGGCAGATTCTTGGAGAATATTTTTGTGCAAAAAACACCATCAAATAGGATCAATACTTTTGGAGGATCTTTCAATAGTAATGATCATAGCCAAGAATGGGGCACATAGGTACTTTGGTACCAGTTCCTCCAAATCAAGGAATCTCCTACTAGGATAAGCTATGTGGAACCTAGGATAACTTCAATGACTGTCAAACACAAGAAAGGATAATCATAACCACCATGGGAAAGTGAAAAAAGGAGGATTCTTTGATTGGAAGGGTGAATGGATGTTTACCGCAAGAAAAATAAATACCAATATTAGAAATAGCAAAGGACTGAATAGCTAAGGATATACTTTATAAGACAAGACACAACCTGATAGGTAAATTTGTAGGTTTCGGACCATCTGTGCACTTCCTCCACACATGGATAAGGAAACAATGGCATCTAGAAGGAGAATACAAAATTCTAACTCTCCCAAATGGGTATTTTTTGTAGAGTTCACATCAATGGAACACCCACAAAAAGTATTTGAGGGAGGGTTGTACTATCATGGGCTAGCAGGACTATTCCTACAACCATGGAAGATGGGATACGATCTGAGGGTGGAAATGATTGTAGTACCAGTATGGGTAATATTATTTGCCCTTTCCTTTTAATTTTAGAAATATGAGGTACTCGAGACAATAGGTAACTTACTTAGGTATTATCAAGATAGATCAAGAGAAATAGTTTTAGGATGATCGACTATGTTTGTTAGGGCTTGCGTAGAAAAGGATCTCAATAAACCTCTTTAAATAGAGATAGACCTAAAAATAGGGGATTTTTTTTGGCACCAAAAATTGGATCATAAGGCTATTCTATTTAGATGTTAGGTTTGCCACGCTCATGGACATCTGGCTAGAATGTGCCCAATAGTTAAATATCATCAATTTCAACAAGAGGGGACAATAGCAAATATTAACATGGCAGTCCAATAGCTTTAGCAAAAATTAAATTATAAGGAATATAAAGGACCCAATAGACTTTGAGGGCTCCCAAAAAGCGATCAGAAGGTCAAAAAAAATAAATTAGCACAGTAACCAGAGATAAGGAGAAAAAGTGGGAAGAACAAATAATAGATATGATATATTCAAACAACTAGGAAGCTTGGAAATAGAAGGGGATTTTCAAATGGAAGGATTAGAGGAGGATACTTAGCAAGTCACACTGGTATATCAAGAATAATATTCCAATCTAGTGTCAGGAAACAATCAAGGAGCAGAACCCAACACAACATCTCTCATGGAAGAGGATATTCAACCTACGAGGGATACCATAGGAGGGGAATTAGAGTAGGGGATAGTATTAACTCAAGAAATAGAGATGAAATAAGGAAATAAGAACAAATATAACCCTACTTTAGGGATTCATCAAGTGGATAAAAAATAAAAACCAAACCAATTTATAGGGAGGAAGTCAAACAAGAAGAAGATGGAGGAATAAGAAAGAAATTTGAGTCAAAATGAACAAGTAAAATTGATGGTTGATTTTTTCTCTCTCCATTCTCAATGATTTTAATTAATTGAAATGTGAGGGGTTTAGACAACCACCCCAGATAAAATGTAGTCAAAACAATTATCATGTATATGATTCCAAATATAATTTTGTTATGGGAAACTAAAATGCAAGGAGAAGACTTACAAAAAATAAATAGGAGGATATGGAAAAAAGGAGAGATCCTTAGTCAGCATAGGGAAAATCAGGTGGATTGGCCACTATGTGGAATCCCCAACTTTTATATTCAAAAATAAAGAAAAAATTTGTAGCAGTACCTTAGCATAACATAAATAAAATAGCAAAGAGTAAGTAGAAGTATAAGTGATCAATGTAAAAAGGGCACTTCATGACATAAGAACAAGAGAGACTAAAATGAAAGGGAAAATTTTGAAAATGTGTTTCACACCTTAAGTGCTAATTAGTTTGGTTGATGATCAAACATTACAATCCATCTTGTTTATATAGATTTCTCAAGCTAGTGGGTGCACTAGTCGACATGCCATGTGGCGAGAATCAAGAAAAATAGACTATTACATTGGGATATGCCAAAAAAAATAGTTATTACCAAGGATAATGGTTTAAAGTGCCTGAAACATTAAATAACACTCCTTGAGATGTGCACCCATGAATACGGGGTATTTATTTCCAAAAATATATGTTACAAAAATATTCTAAACTTTAAAACTCATTTTTGAGGGGTCTAGAGGCTCCGAAAAGGGTCCATTCCAACACTTTTCAATGCTTCAAACGGTTCGAGAATCAGAGCCCTGTAGCAAAAGTTATGGCCGATTGAAGTTGGGCTAGGTTCTCACGACCCATTTGTGGCATAAAAATTTCTTCATATTTTTGTTGTTTCTCCAACAGATGATGTCACGACCAAAATGGGAGAGTTGAGGGTCTTTGCTCCATTTTTCGTAG
The DNA here is from genome assembly GCA_028583015.1 of Wollemia nobilis. NCBI lineage: Eukaryota > Viridiplantae > Streptophyta > Pinopsida > Araucariales > Araucariaceae > Wollemia > Wollemia nobilis. Next base: position 24,179,489 of record JAQPPZ010000521.1, read on the forward strand.
AGAGGTCGAAGCACATTTTTTTTAAACGAAGATCATGGAAAAACTGGCAGTTGTACAACTTCATCAGAACTAGGGGATATTTCTTAAGACCTGGCTATCTTAAAGAGATCTTCTAGAATATTTTATGGAGCAGTGTAGGTTGGTTTTGAAACTCTACCTAGGCAAAGAGTGGAAATAAGAAATGGGACGGGTAGCCCCGGGCTCTCAACCTATGAAAAAACTAATGCTTCATCTTTCTGAATCCTTCATTATCTACCTCTCTGACCAGAAAATTATTGAGTTCACTGACTATGAAGGCTTTTTTTTGGTGGGGTAGATGGAATAAACAAAAATGGATATATTGATACACATTCATTGGTTTCTAGTACACTTTAGTACCTAGATGACCTGGAGTAGTCATGGAGGGTGGTTTGACCACCATAATATCTATGATGTTAACTTCAGAAGTGGAAATGGCAGTAGTGATGTTGATGTTGGGATAAACAAAACCATAAGAATCAAGGAGAGCTTGAAGACTCTCATTAGTACCATTCCAAACTCCAAAATAATCATCAATATATCGTTTATACAAGGAAACATTTTTTGAAATAGATGGAAAAAGACTGAAAACTTGCAATTCCAAGTAACAAAGAAACAAACAAGCATAAATAACTTTAAAATTTCTCCCCATTGTTGTACCTCTTTTCTTCCTATATATCTTACCATCAAATTCGAGATAATGTCTATTCAGGACCAGTTCTGCAAGTTCGAGGATCAAATGGACCAAACCTGGCTTTAACCTTCCCAAAATAAAGTGTTGAAGAGCGACCAATCCTACTGTTGTATGAATGCTTGGTTACAGGATCTCAACATCAAAGGTGAACAGAACACAACTTGGAGGAAAATCTCTTTCATGAAGGATTTTCATTAGTCTCATAGTATCTTGTAGATGATTTGGCTAGTCTAGGATAATGGGAAGAATTTGGTGGTGAAGCCATTTGGAAATAGGCTCCAACATATAATCATAGTAGGATAAAATGAGTCTATCCTTCATAGGTTGTTTGTAAACCTTTGGAATGAGATAGAAAGTACAGACTCGAGCAATGATGGGGTTATTTTGCAGAAGATAATCCATTATTTTTTGATCGAGGAGAAGACTTCTTTGTGCATTTTTAACAATGGACTCCAAGCTAGAAAAAAGAGAGTTCTAGGGAATAGAAATAACCTCTTGGTAAAATTCTAGATTTGAAATTTTTTTGATCCCTTCTTCCAGGTACCATGCCTTACTGAGAATAATGAGGTTGATATTTTTGTCAACGGGACTGATGATAATGGAATCATCATATTTGAGAGAGTGCAAGGCTCTTGCTATATTCATGGGCAAGGAAGGTTGGAAGATACTCTCTATGGAAGCAAGTTATTGTTAAACTCAATGCTTTTTCATTAAGAATATCTAGCAGGGGCTGGTATTTCACATCAGGTTACCATGCAGAATTTGAAATACAAAAGGGAGAGTAGGTAGGTTCTTCCTAGTTGGTGATGTTACTTCCTTTTGGACTAAAAAACCACCAAAGCTTGAGAAGCCTAGAAAATAGAACATACTCCGCACGAACATCATCATGGGCCATGGGAGGTGGGATAGGGATATATTTCAATCCTAGCCCAAGAAGCTCTTTTTTTGTCATTGTGAGAGGTCTAACAGAGAAATTATGAACAAAGGCATTTGTGATCATGCCATCAATAGCACCTACCATGCTCTTGCTAAAGAAAAGTAAGCATCTATTGGTAGGGCTGAATATGGCACTCCAACGATTTAGTAGTGGTTTACACTACTATCATGAGGATGGCCTTGGGTCTACTACAATTCTAGACCTAACTACCTGGGAATGGATATCGTAAATCATTCAAGAACTAGATCCTCAAAAAAAAAATCTAGAGCCCCATCATGACTGATGTTGCATAGCAGGTATAAATTCTTTTTCTGGTTTTTGCTAGCGAACTCTGCTCTGGGATTAGTCTCACAACCCATTTTTTGACTGAGATTATTGGTTCTATCTGTTGGGGTGATTCTGCTACTATTGCTATCGGCCTGACTATTGAGGTTGTTATTTTTTTTTTTTTTGTCCACTACGGTCTCGACTCCAACTTCTATTCCTTCTCCTTCAATTTTGAGATGAGTGATTACGAGAGTTGGGTTAGGAGGAAATGATAAGATCTATGACAAGTTTTATAAGCTCTTGTATCTCAAAAAAGAGTGGAACACACTCCTTTTTGATGAGGAAGGCCACCAAGGTGTTGGCTTCATCCATGAAAGTATCTTGTTGTTGTTTCTTAGTAGCTTTTTGGGTGTCGGTTGCACCTTATTGGACCTAACGATCCACACATAGTTCCATTTTGAGAGCGTTGGCCTTCACAATGAAGTCTTGCTTGATTTACGATTTCCAATAGGATGCAATCTCCAAATCTAAAATGCAAGTCATTTTACTAAATATTTTCTCCATTTATGCATCAAACTGTGTGACAACGACATCCTTTTGAACCTTCAAGCTCTCAAGTAATTTTTTTTCTATCAAAAGATATACTTCTGAACATGCTTTCTGGAAATTCAAGGTGAGCTCAAAAAAATTCTTGTCCATATCTTCTTGAAGAGCAATATCTAGAATCTGAAGGTTTTGAGGTTTCATGCATAAAATTTTTGGCATGGTGCCCTTGTCGATGCCTTTCTAGATTTTCATGATGAAGGTCTCAGTTTTGTGTACCTTGATGAACGTAGATCTAAAGGTTTCTTATAATTTTGAGATGAGATCTTTAAGATTTTATAAATAGATCTGGAATGCACATCAAGGGTTTCATAACTTCATGAACAGAAGAGCAGGCTACATTTGAGTGTATTCTATGCACAAAGGGGATGCTTCAATCTCTAAAAGTATCATCCTAGGTCTATTTTGAGAAGATCTGGTGGATTCCAAAATAGGATAGCCTTCAAAAAAGCAATAGGGATCCTCTTTTAGATTTTGGATAGCTAGGGCAGCATGTGATATCAGATTGAAAAGTTAACTTTTATATTCAAAAATAAAGAAAAACTTTGCATCAGTACCTTAGCGTAATAGAAATAAAATAGCGAAGAGGAAGTAGAAGCACAAGTAATCAATCCAAAAAGGGCACTTCATGACATAAGAACAAGAGAGACTGAAATGAAAGGGAAAACTCTAAAAATGCATTTCGCACCTTATCAAGTCACACTTGTGTATCAAGAACAATACTCCAATCTAGTGTCAGGAAATAAGCAAGGAGCAGAACCCAACACAACCTCTCTCATGGAAGAGGAGATTCAACCTACGAGAGAGACCTTAGGAGGGGAATTAGAGCAGGGGATAGTCTTAACTCAATAAATAGAGATGAAATAAGGAAATAAGAATAAAGACAACCCTTATTTAGGGATTCATCAAGTAGAGAAGAAAAAAAAACAAACCAATCTATAGGAAGTCAAACAAGAAGAAGATGGAGGAATAAGGAAGAAATTTGAGCTAGAATGGACAAGTAAAATCAATGGCTGATTTTTTCTCTCTCCATTATCAATGATTTTAATTACTTGGAATGTGAGGGGTTTATACAACCACCCCAGATAAAAGACAGTCAAAAAAATTATCATGGATATGATTCCAGATATAATTTTGTTATTGGAAACCAAAATGCAAGGAGAAGACTTACAAAAAATAAATAGACGGATATAGAAAAAATGAGAGATCCTTACTCAATCAGCATAGGGAAAATCAGGTGGATTGACCACTATGTGGAATCCCCAACTATTCCTAGAAATAGGGGGGCCTCCACAAGAAGGGTGTTGATGGTTCGGTAACAAAATAGGGAAAATGGGAAAAACTAAAATATAGTTAATTTCTATGGAGCACAAATAGTCAAATTACAAAGGTATCAATGAGAAGCCATCCAAAATTTTAGAGGCACTACCCGAAGGACCAATGTATTGTGGGAGGAGACTTCAATGCAAAGGCTAGAATAGAGGAACAACAAGGAGGTAGATCCATGTTGGAGGAAAGGGATAGATTTTTTTTAGAAATAACATGTCAAATAAATCTAATAGATATCCCAATTGTGGATAGCTCTATGACTTGGAAAAATAGAATAAAGGAAGGGGAGACAGTCAAATATTGCTTAGATAGTTTCTTCATGGGAGAGAAATTATTATTGCATGTCAAGCATCAAGCAAGGGTCATGGATAGGCTTTCTTTAGATCATTTTTCAGTAAGCCTTACCATAGAATAAGATAATATTAAAGTTGTAGGAACTTTTAAATTTAAGCTATGGTGGCTGAAATATGAGGAGTTGGAGGACCATATAAATAAATGGTGGGAATTAAGGAGACCAAGATTTGGGACAACCCAATTCAAACTCCACAAACAACTAAAATATGTGAGGACCCAACTAAAGGAGTGGAGTAAACATAAGAAGGAACTCACTAGAATCCAAAAGAATGAAATCAAAGATCAGAAGGAGAAGATTGCTCAGGAGATAAGACAAGGAACTATTACAGAAGATCTATTGCAATGTGAGGTAGAAATTATTAGGAGAGAGAAATATTTGGAGGAACAAGAAGAGATATATTGGAGGTAAAGAGCCAAAGTAACAAGGTTAAAGTAGGGAGATCAAAACACAAATTTATTTCATAAGATAGCAATAGCTAGAATACAACATAATATAATTACAGGGCTTATAGATATGATGGGTTAGGTAAAAACTAGTGGAAGGGAAAAATGAATCAATACTTCCATACTCTTTTTAGTAGCAAAACAAATTGAATACAACATGGCAGGAGAAGATACTAGAGGCAATTCCATAATTAGTCAAACCCGAACACAAAAAATTATTAATGGAGGAAATTTATTTGGAATAAACATCGTAGATCATACAAAAAAAGCAAACAGGAAATACCCTAGGACCATATGGATTCCCCATTTAATTTTATCAATTTTTTGGGAAATTGTGGGCCAAGTAGTGGTGGAGGCACTAGAGGAAATTAGACAGAGTAAGCAAATGTTAAAATACTTGAATCATAATTTTATCATTTTAATTCCTAAGGTCCCACCTAGTGAGATAATTGAGAACTATAGGTCTATTTCACTATGTAATGTAGTAAACAAGATATTAACAAAGCTTATGGAAGAGAGTTTAAAATCGTTTTTACCAAATCTGGTTTCAAGTGAGCAAGGTGGTTTTTTTGAAGGCAGATAAATTCTAGATGGAATAGTAGTGGCCCAGGAGGTGATACACACAATATCCAAGCAAAAGGACCCAAGTATGTTTATTAAATTAGATCTTTTTAAAGCTTATGATAGAGTAGATTGGTCCTTTATGCAAAGGATTTTATAAAAAATGTGCTTTGCAAAGGAGTGGAGAGAATGCATAAAAGCCTATACACAGAATACATCTTTCTTAGTTCTAGTAAATGGTAGTCCATATCCCATGTTCATAGTAGGAAGGGGGTTGAGGCAAGGGGACCCTCTTTCCCCTTACCTTTTTATCCTTTATGCATAGGGTCTAGGGATACTATTAAAAAAAAGAGACAAGAGGGGACGTAAGGGGTCTAAAAATAATTTCTCATATTGAGATAAATCACCTCCAATTTATGGATGATACTACTCTTATTAGTCAAGCCAATCCCCTAGTAGCAAGAAACATAAAATATTTTTTAGATAGGTATACTCAAGCTACTAGGAAAAAATTTAATGAATAAAGTCTCAAATAGTTTTTTCAATACAATGAAGAGGGTGAGAGATAAAATTATATAATTGTTGAACTTCATGGAAACTCCTTTACCCATACAGTATTTAAGAGTACATTTATCTACAAAGAAAACAAAAATCAAGGAGTGGAAAGGGTTGATTGATAGACTTCAAGCTAAGTTGAGCAACTGGAAACACACATGGCTAAGCTTGGGAGTAAGGCTTACAATGATTAAATTTGTGCTATAAGCTCTCCCAGTTTATAAATTTTCCATAATTCAGGTTCCAAAGAAAACTCTAAAAGATATTGAAAAATACACAAGAAATTTTGTGTGGTCAGGTGCAAGGGAAGAACAAGGAGAAGATATGCCAACCAAAAAAATAAGGAGAATTGGGGATAAGATCAACATCCCAAAGTAGTAAGGTACTAGCAAGGAAGCTATATTGGATATGTATTACAGCTATTGGAGGCTTATGGAGCATACTATTACAAGCTAAATATTACCTAGGAGAGGCTGAGAAATACATCCCAAGACTCAGAGTGTAAGGAGAGGTATCTATAGTATGGAAAACAATGGAAGAAGGCTAGGATTTAATAAAGTAATACCTTTATTTGCAATTGGGGGATGGAAAGGATGTTCTTTTTTGGGAGGATTCATGGAATCAATCTCAACAAATTATTGAAACATTCCCAGAGATGGAAATTTGGAAAGCAAAGCTCTAAAATGTAGGTGGTGGAAAGCCTCTTACTTTATGAAATTATGGAATAAACATGTGCAAGACTGACTACAATGGAAACATTCCAAAGAATAGCCAGTGAGGGGGATAGAGGAACTAACCAAAAAACTACGAAGACATCTCCAAAGACATCCAATTCAGGATGGTTCTAAGAGGGATATACTTGGATGGGGAGGAAGTAATTTGGGAATCTATAAGGCAAAGGAGGGATACAAGGTATTATGTGGATATAATATTACCCAACACCACTTCCATGGATATTTGTTTGGCAAAAGGAAGGATGGTCAAAAATTAACATTTTATCATGGCTAATTAACCATCAAAAGTGCTTGACATTTGATAAATTGAGAAAAATATATTTCTACGAGCCTTCCAAATGTGTTATGTGTGTAAAGGCAGAGGAGACCTTGAATCACCTCTTTTTTGGGTGTTCTTTTGCCAAAGATATATGGATCAGTTGGTGGAGGTATATGAGATAGAATTGGGAAATTTTTGAGAGCTAGGAAAGCTTAAATGAGAAATGGAAATAGTGCAAATTTAAGACTAGAACAATGAAAAATGTATGGAATCTAATACCTAGATTCATATGGTGGCATTTATGGCTAGAAAAAAATGCACGTATATTTATATCAGAGCACAAAATAAGGGAACAAGTTTAGGAGAGGATTATGAGTAAGTTAATGGAAACACTATCCATTAGATTATAGGAGGAAACAAACATAGAAAGGGAGGAAGTGACTATTCTAAGGAGCTTTGGGATAACTATAAAAAAAAACAATAATGGTTGGTTGCACATGTGAGATCTCCTTGAATAACATAGAGTGGATACCGCCTCCCAGAGAGTGGGTGAAGGTAAACATAGATGGGGCTTCTACCACAAATCCTACAAAAGCTGGTTTTGGTATTATAATACAAAATTAGAAATGAGAATAGGTGTACTGGAGAGTAGAAGGTATGGGGGGATAACAAATAATGAAGCATAAAGATAGGTGATCTTGTCAATATCAATGATAGCTAAAAATCTATATTTACATAAGCTATGGATAGAGACAGACTCTCAAGTATGGGCTAGATTCTTGGATCCAATAAGACCCTTTCAAGTGTTGGGAATTGGAGAGAGAAGGGAGGTGGAAGTAGTTCAAAATATTTGGAAGGTTTTTCAAGATGTTTTTATTACTCATATCAAGCGAGATGGAAATAGGTTGGTAGATTATTTAGAAAAAAAGGGAAAAGAACTGAAGTAAGGGCAATATGTGGAGTCTTAGATAGAAATTCATATAAGTTGGTGCCAAATAATCCAAGGGATGCAAGAGGTGGTACATGTATATAGCAGACATGTTCAAGATGCCAATAATGACTTCAAAAAATCATGAAGATAGATGGATGGTCTACAAAATTCAGATGACTAAGAAAAATTGAAATTCAACTATGGTAATGTTGATGTGTATGGATAACTATATTATTGTGGTCTCATGTTATATTTTCAACAAACACACCTATATATTGTTTTTATGGCTAATTTTTGAGCCAAGAGGGATTGGAGGAGTATTTTCTTCTTCCCTTGTCCAGCTTATTTTACTTTGTAATACAACTTCTATAAATATAATATATTTTTCATTTTTTTCAAAAAGCAAACAATAATATATATAATTAAATAATTAATTTTTTTTAAATAAAAAGTATTAATATAAATTTCTAACTTCTATTATTTTTTGACTTCACTTTGTAGGGTTGTTTAGAAATTAAAGGCATCAAAAATCAGATTTAAATGTTAACTGGACAAGTGCAAGCATATTGGGCAACGAACATGGTGAAGTTAACGATCAACCTCAACTTGGCAAAGTATTAGATATTTAATGAGGCATGGTAATTCCCAAGAACCCAAGCACCGTGCTAATGAATATTTAATGAGGCATGGACAAAGTAGTGGATATTTAATGAGGCATGGCCATAGTATGGCTTAAAGAAATCCTAAGGAACATGAAGTTGAGAGTAATTTATTTTAAAATGTAATGTTATGTGAAGGCCAAAAACTATATTAATAGTGGTTCATAGCCTATTACAAAGGTCAAAAAATCATCTATTAGTTGGCCCTTGAGCTTTCTTTTTTATTTGTATTTTATGTTTGTAGTCCGAATGGAATTTTTAAACCATGCTTGATAGTATTATAAGCTCTACTCTTGTAATCCACCAAAGTGAGTAAAATTGAAACAAATGTATTTAATGACTATCTTTTTAATACAAGGCTTCTAAAATTTATATTTTCAATTTATGTATGTTGATGGTTGTTGCACTTTATATATTTCATAGTTTTTCCTCCTTTGAAGATTGCATTGTCCCGAATCTTAGGCTATGTGAATGTTGGTCATGTTAGGGCTGGTTTTAAATCATATTTATCACTTTATTGAATTTGAGTTGAAGTTCAGGGTAATATTGGCTTGTTTTCTTTTATTTTTTCTTGCATCCTAAACCTTTGATCTTTTTTTGGACCTCATTTAGATTATGAGTAGATTAAATTTTGTATAAATATTTGAAGATGGTTTTTGTTGTGCTAGTTTCAATTTTTTTTAAGTTGTAACCTAATCAATCTAAAATGCAATGAATGACTAGTTTACAACCATTCAAATTCCTCTCAACTTGTATGCATTATAATATCTATGCAATAAAATTATTTTGTAGATAGTTAAGCATTTTAATTTTAAAGCATTGTGTCCAAGAAACTTATATTTTAGAGTCATAACTAGTAAAGTTATATTTTAGAGTCATAACTAGTAAAGGCCCCTTGAAGGAAAAACTATCAATGACCTATGAGTCTATCCACATCAGCCAAGACCTAGTATACTTGAACCTTAGAAAAAAAATTATCTTTCAAGAGGGAACATATTTATATTCCATGTATGTTGGCTTGCCCTTAACAATGTATTATTTGCACACTCACAGGTTCTAGATTGTAGGGAGAGGAGTTTGCATGCATTGGAGACCATTCAAGGACTTCTAGGCTTCAAATACTATGCATTTCTAATGGTAGTAGGGATTTACCATATGGCCCTAATATTGAACATATATTTTTAACAAGGCTTGATACAGTTCTAATCTCTGCTCTTGCAATTCCTTCTAGTTTTCAATGAGGGAGTGACCCTAGAGGATGTTTGGAGAATATTGAATACTAATTAGAGGGGTAGAGATTTAAATGAACCAAGAATAGTAGCAAAGCTTACAATTGGGGACATAAACATCTCTATGGTATTGTCAAGCATTGATATCAATGTCATGTATGTTAGGGGCCACCTCGATAGGTCAACTACTCTACTATATTCCCTAGTGTTAGGGGTCCTAATGGGTGATACTAGTCATAAAGTGATCCACTAGGATTATATAGAGGTCAGGGTAGATATGTGCAATGATCAAATGATATTTTCTTGGGGACCTATCATACTATCATACCTCTACAAGTCTATCAATAGGGTGGTGTATATAGGTGGCAAGTTTATATTGCTCTAGGTATGGGCCTACCATCTATCTCATATCAAAAAAATTAAATGGTTAGTGAGACCAAAATAGAAATGGGAGCTCCATCATCTTAATAGAGTGGTCTACTAGTATGGAACAAGGTAGGGAATACTAGCAAGGCCGATATGGTACAAGCAATTCACTAGGGAGAGCAAGTTTAGGGGACCTCTAGACCTAGACTTCTATGTTTAGAAATACCAGGATAATCTTGTGATTCCTATCCAAACAAGTGATTATCTTAGCACAACCATTAGCTATGTATGGTGGTACCAGGACTTCCAATTGAGAAGGGTGATTATCATTGAGGTACAACTAACAAAGCAAATGATGGTATTAAGTAGGGTATAGCATGCAATGTCAACACTAGTGAGGTGGTACAAGGAGTACCATAGGTAGAGGGAGTCCTAGGATCATGTAATAGTGACAAGGATGATAGTAAAAATTTCATGATATCTACTACTATATTTTCCTATGAGCACAGTCAGCAAGGCAAGAACAAGCTAGTCACCTCAATCGGCCATCAAGATAGAATGGAATACCTTAGTGAGGTAGATGGAGAGCATGAAGGCTACACTGGTAGAAACATAGGTAGAGGCAGCCACACAAGTAGCAAATATGGGCAATCCAATAGGGTATATTTTTGAGATGCAATAGACCATATAGGGTCTTACTACCAAGTGATATGCAATAGTAACACAAGCCACAACAATAGTAGAGGCAACCAGAGGGGGCTAGTGGTGTTGAGGAATATTACATTATATGGTACATGCTAATGTATCCTCATCATACCATCATGGTACAATTGTAAAAGTGTAATAGATTAGAGTTGAGTCTTTAGTTTAGATATGTGATTTATATTTCCCCCTTCATGTAATTGTTAATATACAAGAAATGCACAAGTGTCATATAAGTTAGAGTACAAGTGTCACATAAGTTATATTGCAAGTGTAGATTGAGATAATGTGCACAAGTGTCATGTATATAATGTGCAAATATTATAAGTTTTCTTCATGTATATTTCATGAATAACTTAGGCCATTTACATTTATATTTTATTATATAAGTGAATGTCATTTTATTTTTTTTATATTGTCCTTGATATACATATTAATTTGCTCATATATTATTCTACTCTTATATTATTATTTTGACCTTCGATATTGTGGATGTTATATTGGGAGCTATGATATTTTGTGGTAGTAAGGCTTAAAATGCTAAAAAGTTGTGTAGACATTAGTGGACCAACTAGTGTAAACACAAGGATATCTACAAGTGATACAATAGGAGCTATAGGGTAAGATTAAGCAGGAAACACACTGACATATGACCTATAAAGTAGAAATTTCTATCAATCGAAACCTATCATAATTGAAGAGAATACCATCATGAACACACATCCAATCCATGACTTACCACTCATAGTGGTCTATGAGGATACCACCACTTATAATAGGATGGGGAGTGCTAGATATGGGTTTCCAAAGCTATCTAAAGTTAGACAAAGGCTGACTATCCTAATTTTGATATTTTTAGTGATGCTAATTTTTAGCCATGTACCCCATTATGATGATTTTGATGATACATTGTATATGACATTGAGATTAATATGCATCTATTTGATTTTATAGGTTTGGTATTTAAAGTTAATTATGTGATGATGTTTGTGATTTAATTGTTTTAAGGTTTTATTTAATTGTCTAGTATCGTTTAATATTTCATGGTAATTAATGATTAATTATTGAGTAATGTTGCATGATCAGATTGATAATTAAATGTGAATAGATATGTTTAGACTAATTGATTTATATTTTAACTAGATTTGTATATTAGGTAATAATGGTTTGACTTAAGATCTAAGTTGCATAGATTAAGACTAGACATGTAGTTAATGATGATTAAGGATTATTTTAATTAAATATGAAAGATGAATTGATTAAGTGAAGAAAATTGCATGATGAGAGATAAGAGTTTCAAGATGTGCATAAGAAGGCATAGCTATAGTGCAAAAATATTTACAAATAAATTGACAAATATATACATAGATATTTTTCCAATGGGACTTTAGTTAGCTTTTCCAAGAGGACTTGGTTAGCTGACATGATACAAAGATATTTAAAAACATGAAAAGAAAAGTATTTACCTTTAAAAAAATGTCAAAAGGAATTTTGCTTTTTTTGTAGGACCTTTTGATTTATCCTTGCCCATAGGAATTTTTTTTTAGCCTTACCCATAGGACTTTTGATTTAAGATTTACATTTAATAAAATGCCTAAAGGATTCCTACTTTACCTCTAATAAAATGCTTAAATAAATTATACTTAGACTAATTTTTCTCATAAATAAATGTCATAGAGAACTTAGGAATTATTGGTGTAGCAACAATTAATACCCCTAGTTCGGATGACAAGTTCATTTTTGACTAGTTACCCCATGCATGGTGGTATGTGAAAGATAACAAATGAATTTTGATAGGGCTATTAGCACATATGAATTTCATAGTACTCATCATCTAATGACTAATGAGATAGAATAATTTTATTTAATTTTGTCATTAGCACTTGCAAACCTCATAGTATTCATCATGCAATAGGAGATTTGATAGTTTGAAATACATGATAGATATAATCTAAGGTAAACTAGATTGATGATATATAAAGATAGAAATTGATATAGATATAAGGTTGTATGAACCTTTATTTGGTTCATAGATATGGGACTAGGATGATTTATTCACATCAATCACCTAGTTTAATAAAAATTAAACTATCTTGACTAGGATTATAATTTGTATATCATCGTGGATCCCTGGCTCAATATACAACAAGTAGTCTAGACATAGACAACCACATGCATGTAGGTAGACATGAAATCAATATACAAGTAAGCAATGATATGCAACTAAAATAAATAGGCAACCAATATAAACTAAAATGTATTGCTTTTAAGATGCATTATGTTCATTGGTTATTTAAGTTACTTGTCATCAAGTGTAGCAAGGTGGTAAGCACATGATCCAAACTTAGTAGTTATGATGAATGGACCTAGCCAATTGGTATCAAATTTACCTTTGATATTAATTGTGGCATTAGTGTTATTTTGATTCTCGTTAAGAATGAGATCACCAAATTTGAAAAAACAAGATCATACCTTCTTGTTGTAGACATGCTTAAGCCTTTTTCGGTAGAACTACAGGTTCTATAGGGTAGGGATACATTTTTTGTCAAGCATTTCCAACTATCTTAGATAGGCACGATGATATTCATATCTAATAGATGAGTCTTGCAAAAAATTATGCAAGGAAGGAACCTCTAGCTTAAAAGGAAATATGACTTCAGTTTCGTAAACCAAAGAATAGGGAGTCACATCAATAGGAGTTTGAACACTAGTGTGATAGGCCCATAAGGTAGGATAGATCTAAATATGCCAATCTCGACTGGTTTTATTGATGAGCTTCTTGAGTATCTTGACAAGAGTCTTGTTAGAAACTTTAGCTTGGCCATTTCCATAAGGAGATTAAGGTGTCACTTTTTAGACACCTAAAATACATCATATTAAGGAGACTCCCAAAAGGTCTCATTTCTACCCCTCCATAGTCCACCTTGGTTAGCTTTAGGGCTAATTTTGTGGTTTTTACCATCATGAGGCACTTTCCCCCATGGGAAGCCTAATCATCTCAACCTGAGACTATCTCAATATCGTGATCATCTCAACCTGAGATGGTCGTGAAAAATCAAAATTAAAAATAATAAAAACATAATTGGCAACCAAAAATACTAGTTAACTACATGCATGAGTTCGCACCAGTGCCAAAATCCCTACATGAGCTAATTTTATAAAATTAGTTATTTTGGGGTATGCATATGCTTTTTCAATGTAGACCAACCATCCACTTTTTCATGTAGAGTACTTTTGCCACATTTAGCTTCTGACTAAGAGGTCTATAAAATGGCACTCACCCCTTAGTTTTGAGGATCCCAAAATTTTGAATCTATGCAATAAAGTGCTATCAAATTTGATGTGTAATATCTGAATTCATGCAATGAAGTTGATGAGTATTGATGTTTGATCACTCATATGACCCCTCTTTATTTCCTAGCTAGGTTTGCATAGTTTACTTCTTGTAAATTAATATTTTAAGTGAGTCTCAATCTCACATACACTTCTTGTGCACAAGAAGTGTATGTGAGAATGAGACTCACTTATAATATTAATTTATAAGAAATAAACTATGCAAACCTAGCTAGAAAATAAAGAGGGGTCATATGAGTGATCAAACATCAATCCTCATTAGAAGTGCTACCAAATTCAATCCACCAGGTTTTTCTACTACCAAGACTATGTTTTTGGACTGCCACAAAGGATTGAACATTACGCTTCCCTACCTTGCATAACTCATACCCTCTTTTTGGTGATTATTTGAGCCTTCTTACTTGCCTCTCCACTGTGATAATCTATAATTAATACTTACTAGGTTGTATCAAATTCCACTCAAACTTGGTTACATAAAAAATTAGGCCCGTAAAAATAACCATATCACTTCAAGATGATCCGTAGATGAAACCATCTCGACCCAAGATGATCTCAAACTGGCCACTAGTTTTTGTTGTTTTCTTTTCAGATTATCTTATATTTCCTTATTAAACTAGTTTGCATCAATTTAGATCTTATTTTTACATACATGCATCTACTTTTCCTTCATCTTATACTTTCAAATTGAACACGGGTCCAACTTCGATGGGCCCTACACATACTATTGATTTGCTATTATTCCTTTGTGTGCAGGTTACAATTTCAAGAACATCAAAAGACTCAATATCTAACTCATGCATGGCAGCCCCAAAAAACCTGCTCCCCTACAAACTATGCTAGCATGAATATTTTGATATTTCACCAGGACACTTCTTTTGAGAAGAACACTTATTGTAATCTTTGTATCATTCTTAAAATATCCCTGTGAAGGATACTATTGTAACACTTTGAAAAATACAAGATCAATACAAGGATTTGATTTATTATGCTTTAAAATACATATGTGTTTATTATTACTTTATTTGGTACAAATTTCCATATTTCAGATGGCGATCATAGTGGGACCCAGTCCTTATATGTTTAATGCAGGTTTTCTAACTAATTGATTATCTATTTCTATGATTTGTAGGTACTCAAACATAACCATATCATATCGATATGATCCCTGTGTTGCAACTATCTCAATTCAAGATGATCTCTGATCAGAGGCTAAACAATAGCTGATCTACAAAACTCCATCAAACTTAGGCTTTTAAGGTTAGCTTTCTATAATTTTCTTTCATGTTCTTGAAAAGAAAGATAGAAAGTATTTATTTGGAGCATATTTGTGAAGTTTTTAGCTTTAAGTCAGTGAGATTGTGACCATCTCAAGTCGAGACAATCTTTATCTATGACCATCTTAGGTCAATATGGTATTTATCTATGATTATTCTAGTAAGAGACAATCTCTTTATTCTCTATTATTTGCATATTTATACCTATTTGGGGAATATTATCATCTAGGGAAAGAAAATGCATTAAAAATTTCAAATTTTTATTACGTTTTACATAATTTAAAGTCATTGAGTGTTGTTTGCTTTCATTTTTTGCAAGAATAATAAGAACCTACACACACTCACAAGGCATCTAAAACATCGATTGGTTGAATTTCATCACCAATTATTGATAGTAATCACACGATGTGGATATTCATCTCCCACTGTGGATTGACTCCCTACACATCTTAGTAGCCCTTGCGAGTGGCTTTTTGGACTTCATCATCGTAAATTCCCCTACTTTTGGGTGCATATTGAAGTAAGATAGGTTTAGATGCCCTTTTACCATGTGATTTAATAATTTTGTGGAATGCAACTGTCATTATTGTCCAAGCACACCTAAGTGTGAAGCCAAATTCTACTTAAGCAAGTAGCATGACTCAGATAGCACAACCCCTTCCAGGGAAATTTTTCCATAAGGTTACCATAAACCATATCCATTTAGGAAGCAATTTTCAGCCATTATTCTATAACTTCTCATAAGAGAGGTGGACATCGACCTGCTCGATTAGTTTACATTCCATCATCCCATCTACAGTTCTAGGATTAGGTTCATCAAACACAAAATTGAAAATAAAATAAAATAAAAAAACAAAAACATTGAAACCAAAATAAAAATAAAAATAAAAAAAGAAATAAAAAACAAAAGAAGAATATTGCACAAAAAAATAACCTCAAAAACTAAAAAAATCATTTGTTTGTTTTGTTTGCTTTGTTTGTATAGTTAGAATGTATACACAATTTTCTAAGCTTATGGTGGAGACATGCAATCAAGCTCAATCATGAGTGAATACTACTAAATCAACACAAGAAAACATGGATCACTTTTGAGTTAATCTATAAGACCTTATTATACCTGAGTGGCAACGTGATCCCTAGGAATCAAACATCGCTAATCATCCTACTAACCCTGACATGTTGAATGTTGCTGCTCAAAATTGACTTGCAGGTCCTAACTACAACCAGGATATAGATTATTTGGATCAAGAAACCCTTCGTGTTATGTATAGGGACAACTACCTCCAAGTTGAAATATGTAGGAAGTCTCTACCATGTATTCATATCTTGGCTTGGCCCATATGTCCCCTAGTTTAGGATCAGGCGTACATTACCCAATAATATAGGGACATTCAAACCACCCGAGTCGATCATTGATGGATGAACTATAAGTATGATTATTTTAACATGTAAACCACTCAAGGTCATAATAAACTACCATGTCAACTCATGTGTTCATCATGTCAACTTGTGGGTTTGGGAATGGTGATTTTAATTCTCCCCTTACTCCTTATAATAGATAGTATGGTCAAGGATGGTGTGCTTCAACACCTCCTAATTACATGAAACCTACCTTACAACATCCATATCAAGTTAATGTTACCTCCCATGACCATGGTAAGTAGGTCATTGATCTTATCAAGGTTAAAGTGCAAGCTACACCTAGCCACATCACCAATATGCATGCTCATATAATGGATCAGGGGAATAGATCTTATCAAGTACCTAGACCAAACCTTGAGTACCAAAAATGGATGTAGAGGATGATGCACCAAATATTACCAATGCCTACACATCAAAGGCAACAAATTCAACATCATATAGAATGCTAAGCTCAACATCATAATATTCTGTAGTGACTAAACTAGAACCTTCTCCCTCATTTGTGCCCAAATCCATCTCACACCCAACATCAAAGGCTACCACCCGTCTATCATCGAGAACCTCCTACACCTCAATAATACCAATATAAATAGGAGGAAGACCTCTATGAAGAACTCCAACAAGGATATTAGGAACAAGTAGATACCTATCTTGAATCAAACTATGGTGAGGTGCTTATTGATCACACTTATCACCTACCACCTCAACATTAGAACCTAACACCTCCACCTAATTAAGGACGAAGGTGGGTAGATCACATCATATCATCGAAGGCATACAAATTGTTGATTGATCAAATAAATTTATTATAAAAATAAGCTCAAATTCGAGGTTACCAAAAACCCACACTAAGGTAGCTTAGCAATCAGCCTCTCCATCCAATAGTACCATCACCACCATACCCACCACATTTCAAGATGCCTAAACTCAAAAATTTTAAGGGTGATGAAGATGTGCAAGAGCACATGAGTAGCTTCATGAATATGTGCTTTCATCTTCAATACAATGACCCCTTAATGTTAAGGATGTTTCTTATAACATTGGTTGGGGGTGCTTTGGAGTGGTACAATCATCTACCATGCCATAGCATATACACCTTTGAGCAATTAGTAGATGCATTTTTGGAATGCTTCATCTTAAGCGTAAAAAAAATGCAACCTTGACTAACTTATACAACCTTCATCAATTTGAATATGAGCCAATCATGGAATATGGTAATAGGTGGAGGTCATTTATTACAAAATTTCCCTTCACTCTACCCACCATAGAGCTAACTCACTTGTTTTCTAGAAGTTTCTCAAAATGGATATGACTCTTATTGCAACTTTAACAATATAGGACTTTCGAGGAAGCCCTAGCCTAGCCAAAGTAATTGAGGACATCAAGGTCTAAGAAGGAAATATTAAAATCCAAAATAAAGAATGGCTTGGTAAAAATACTAAGAGTAATTAAACACAAAAACAAGCACCTCCAATAAATCAAGTTGTTTTAAGTATCCTTGGGCCCTCAAATCGGGCCTTGACTTAACCACAAAATCATCAGGTCCAACTACCTCAACTACTATACTACCAGGTCCAAATACCACCCACACAATATCATCCTCCACAACTACAAAACCAACCACCGATGCAACAATGATGCCCACCTCACCAATACACCCTATTATTAAAACCCTTGGTGACAATATCTTTTTGGTTGTGTGAGGCACAAGCTATTACACTCTCTGAGATTCACCCCTTGGACCCAAATTGACCAAAACCTAGGGGATACTAGGAGGATATTTATTGTGTCTATCACAAATAAAAGGGGTATGATATCTAGTCATGCTACAATTTCAAAAACCTAGTGCAAAACATGATAGAATGATAGGAAATCCAAATTGATAATCCTCTTACCACCTCCAACCAAAACATTAGCATATTCCAATATCCATTACCTACACATGGGGCCCTTCTAGCATTGACCATCCCAACTGAACAACCCGATATAGTTAATTAGGTGCACATGGATCCACCCAACCAAAATTTTATTGGATGGTCAACATTGTGACAAGGAACTGGAGGTATCTTAATCAATCAACACAACCTGTACCTTCATCTAGTGTCCCTTCTATGTCACAAGAACCTCTACAACCAACATTGATCTTACCTCCTTTGCCTCACCCGATGCTTACATTAAGAAGTAGACTTACTCAAAGTATTAATATGACATCGATGAAACTCTCCATATATGAGCTTATAAAACAATCAACCCCACATCGAGAAGCCCTCATTGAGATTCTAAAATTGATTGAACAACAACCCCAAGATCCTAATTCTTTCAACTTTATGGGGCATGTTCAAACTTGCAAAGAACCTACCATAATATTCCATGATCATAAAATCAATACTATGCCCACCAAAATAGTTGATCCACCACTACATATCATTGCTAGTGTGGATAATATCCCTTATAAATGTATCTTGATAGATACAAGCTCCTCAATTAACATCATCAGCATCGTAACTCTTTAATATCTCAATATATTGCCATCACACATTGCATCTTCCACTTTCATCCTTCATACCTTAAACAATGCATTGGGCTCTACCATTGGCATAGTTGTCCTCCCTATTCATATTGGACTAAATACTATTCATAAATTGTGTCATATCTTAGAAGGTACTATGCAGTATAAATTATTACTTGGTAAGTCATAGATTCAAGACATGAAATGCATACCTTCCATATTGCACTAGTACATTAAATATATAGATGATGGTCAAGTTCACTATGTTCCTGTAGACTCAGATCCCTTTAAGTTTTGCAATGTGGTTCAACATTGACAGGGGTACACCTTTCCTTCTACCTATTTAGACATTCGACCCAATGATCCCATCCAACCTCCAAATTATCCACCACAATGATCCAAAACTTAATCACCACCACCTCCATTCCAACCTATGTCATATATTTCCTTTAAATTTCCTTCTCAACCCATTGAATCAGAACCTCCAACTCATAATCCATTTAAGGCACCTATGATGTCACCTCCAGATACAAACCCACCATCGATCGCATCAACATCGTAATCACCCAAGCCACCTCCTACACCTTCAATCTCAAAAATCACTACCACATCCATAAATACCTTCCCTATAGGAGAAGAACCACCATTCATCACAAATCCTCCATCACAACCTACATTTCCATCATCATCATCCACCCCTACACAAGTCATTATCCACATGACCAACCTAGGACTCAATGAGTATCTAGTATAAAATATCATATTTACCCCTCTTATTGAGTTAGTTAGAGACTTGGGTTGACCTCACAGCACATTGCTACCTATTGGCACCATCATTCCCCTTGGGATTCTCCCAAACCAATCGAATTTTATTTTTGGAGGTATTGATGTTTCCACAAATACACCTCTCCTATTGGAAGAAGAGGATGAACTATTTTAGGTTAATATTGACTATATTTCAAACTCATCCTTTGCTTTACGATACTTTGGTCATTATCATTGGTGCGGAAATGGTCTATGTCAGTGTGTACAAGGTCTTTGGATCCCTTTAGAGCCATGATATTAGCTATTGTTAGGATACTTAGGAATAGATATATGGGGATATATTATTGTATTGTATAAGAGTTGGCATGGACCACACATAACCCAAGGTTGATTGTATTATAATATTATTAATATTATAATACAATCAACTTTAGGTTATGTATGGCCCATGCCATCCCTTATACAAGGACCACACATAACCCAATTTTGATTGTATTATAATATTATTAATATTATAATACAATCAAAATTGGGTTATGTGTGGCCCATGCTAACCCTTATACAATATAATAATATATCCCCAAATATCTATTCCTAGGTACCATAACAACTACCTACAGATAATTTTGGATTAGGATACTTTGTACATATGTTGGATGAGCTACTTACAGACTCTCTCCAATACCTTACACTAGGATTTAGAAGGGATATCAAATTTAATGAGTACACTGATCCCGGCTATGCTCATTTGCATAGTGACCATTTTTAGATCGCTATGCTATCGATGGATCATTATGATTTGTCATATGATGATTATAAAAATGATTTTGTTTTATCATATTATGAGTATGAAGATGATTTCATTGCTTCATAATATGAGAAGGATGACAATGATCTCATTTATGCTCTATCCATCACTTTGAATAGTTTGAAGGAGGACTCCTCCCCCGTCGTTTTTGTCATGAGAGTAGATGAGTTTTATCTTTGTATTTTCCCTATGCATCAACCTATTTGGCCATAATTGCTTTTGTTAGAGGATCATGTGTCTCTACTCTACCTCATTCTCATATGATCATCCCAATTCCACCCCAACCACCTCTTGTGAATTTATGCCTACCAACCATCTATCATTTGCTACCTCCTGAGCATGGACTTCATACACCATCGATCAACATAATATTCATTTACCTCACCACACCACTCCATTATCTAGGCAACCCTTCACAATATTTGCCCCTCAACCTTGAGTCCATTGATTTTTATCACGCTACATTTCCACCATCATCATCTGAGTTCCTACCCTATGAGGACATGCTACAATCATTTCATTTCTTCTCATGTTTGTTCGATGATGTTTTTAAAGTTGAGGTAGAGCATAATGATACATTTAATTCTCCCAATCTATTTGATGATATTTACTTGATCTCTACTCCTCACCAATTTAGGAGGGATCCCATATGTCAATTGAAGAAACAATTGATGTTGATATCAAGCACAAATCATAAAAATCCTCAGGTTTTCAAATTGGGACAAATCCTCTCAACTATGAAATGTGTTTATTTCACCACTTTTATAACATAATATAAGAGTGCTTTTGCTTGGTGATACAAATACATATGAGTCTTGACCCATATTTAATTGTCCATAACTTAACACTCAATCCAACAGTTAAGTCGGTCAAACAAAAGCTTCAAAAGATGCATCCAATAATAGCACTAATGATTAAAGATGAACTACAAAAATTGTTGGATGTAAAATTCATCCAACCCATTGATTATCTTGAATGGATTTCCAACATAATACCTATCTAGAAACTGAATGGGGAGATTTGCATATGCATCGATTTTCAAGATCTTAACAAAGTGAGTCCTAAGGATGAATTTTTTCTCTCAAACATCAATACACTTATAGATGCTATAGCAAGTTATGAAATGCTTTCCCTCATGGATGGATTCTTGGGCTATAATCAAATTTGTGTCAATCCTGAATATTAACCCAAAATAGCCTTTACCACACCATGGGGGATATTTTGTTACAAATTCATACCCTTTGGCCTAAAGAATTTCGGTACTACTTATCAGTGGGCTATGACATATATCTTTCATGAATACATGCACAATAATCTTGAATACTATGTCAATTATTTTTTGGCTAAATATCTATTGTGTTTGAGCATCTTGATGTGTTACATAAGGTCTTCAATCGCCTATTAGAGCACAATGTTCTATTAAATCCTAAGAAGTGTATTTTTGGAGTAGTATCTAGAAAACTTTTAGGCCTTATCATTTCTAAACAAGGCATTGAAGTAGATCCAAACAATTTCAAAGTAATCGTGGGCATGCCTCCCCAAATCAACCTGAAGTAACTCTTAATCTTATAAGGGAATATTCAGGCCATCTGATGCTTCATAGCACAACTCTTAGATAAATTTCAACCACTAAATCATCTCCTACAAAAGGGGGTCACCTTTGATTGGAATCAAGAATGTCAAAAAGCATTTGAGGGCATAAAGCAATACTTGGAATCTCCACCCATATTAGCTCCTCCTCTACCAGGTGTTAAATTTTTATTGTATATTTTAGCTACTAACTATGTATTAGGGACCATTTTGGATCAAAATAATGAGGTAAATAAGAATCAGGTCGTCTATTACATTGGTCACACCTTGGTTAGCTATAAAATCAAATAGGCTTATATAGAGAAGCTCTTCTTAATAATGGTCTTTGCCACCAAGAAATTATGTCATTACATGATCAATCATACCATGTATGTCATCTATAAAGAAAACATCTTACGGTATATGATGATTCACACATATCATAATAGTCATACCACAAAGTGGATTATGCTTCTGATAGAGTTTGACTTGGAATTCATAAGTTGAAAGTCTATCAAATATTAGGTCATTGTAAACCAATTAGAAGAGGAACCTCTTCTTGATGATAAGCCTCTTACCATTGAGTTACCTGATGATGCAGTCTTTGTATTATCAGACTCGGGGGAACCAGATGAACCAAAAAATAAATTTGATCTAATGTTGTTCTTCGATGGTTCTAAGTATGAGCAAGGGGGTGATGATGGAATCATGTTTTTCATGCTGCAAAGGGCTCCTATCCCCCTTTCATTCAAATCCAATTTTCCATGCACCAACAACAATGTTGAATATGAAGCCCTCATTTTGGGTCTTCAAATGGCCCTCACCATGAATATCAAGAAGCTTAACATCTTTGGTGATTCCTTGCTCATTGTTAACCAAGTCAAGAACATATATCATGCAAGTGCCTAGTCTTGAAATTTGACAAGGCCCTTGTGGATAAACTACTTGCTAAATTTGAATGGTATTGTAACGATCCAAAACACAAGAACAAAAATAAACACACAGAAAGAGAAAAAAAAATT
This sequence comes from Wollemia nobilis, assembly GCA_028583015.1. Classification (NCBI taxonomy): domain Eukaryota; kingdom Viridiplantae; phylum Streptophyta; class Pinopsida; order Araucariales; family Araucariaceae; genus Wollemia; species Wollemia nobilis. Next base: position 24,202,854 of record JAQPPZ010000521.1, read on the forward strand.
ATCTAAGGAGAGGGATTCATAAAACCCTAACCAATCTTAGATTAACTTAATGTTTTAACAAATACCCTAAGTTTCTCAAGAGCTATACCTCATAATATTTCCGTCATGCAATTTTATTTTGCATAAGCATATCTTATGTCATGCACATAAGTCCATCCATCTCATCAATCCTCAATGAGCTAGACTTATCACCTTCAATCATTAGAAGTTGTACATGCATATCCATATTCCATGCAAGCCATTATGTGTAGATATGCTATGTGTACTATGAATTAAGCTATCAATCCCATCTTATGAAAAGCTATCTTAACTCAGGTATGATCTTTCATAAACCTAGTTACCATTTTCCCTAAGGAATCATAATCCCTTAGGTCCACTATGTTTATTATAGGTGCATTTTCCACATTTATCATTTATTACATAAGCATATATTGTAAAACCTCCATACTCTTAAACAATACATTACATCAATTTCATCGGGGAAATCTCCCCACAAATCTAGTCTATTTACATAAGTAAACAAGATGTAAAGTAGAGAGCAAACTTGTGCATTGGTCCATTTGTAACTTTGGTCCTCCCTCTCTTTCATTGATCAAGTGAGGATAGTACGAGATCAGGACACTCATAGTTAAATATGGGCATGCCTCTAAATGAATTTACTCATTTCATTTCCAAATTGCAACTATATAATTAAATCAAGCAATCTACTATCTAATGCATAGTTGATATCATAGAAATTACTCTTTCTATTTTTCCTCTCATCCTCCTATGAGAGTCTTTCAACAGTGCATCTAGATCACAGGCTTTACTTGCAATAAATGACCCAACCCTTATTCAACAATTAAAGTCCCATACCCTTAATTTCCAAACAATCTAGGTTCCTTAAATTAAGAAATAACCATTTCTATTTTTTCTATAAGTCTCATACCCTTAATTCACAAACAAACTAGTCTCTTATTTATTTAATAAATCAAAATCAACTACTTTAATCCATAAATAAACCCTTTCCATAATTTACAAAACAAACCAATTTTATATTTATTTATTAAATTAAAGTCAACTACTTTAATCCATAAATAAACCCTTTCCTTTCATTTCATAAATTAAAGTCCCATAACCTTAATTTATAAAACAAACCAATTTCATATTTATTTATTAAATTAAAGTCAACTACTTTAATCCATAAATAAACCCTTTAATTTCATTTCATAAATTAAAGTCCCATACCCTTAATTAAAAAATAAACCAATTTCATATTTATTTATTAAATTAAAGTCAACTACTTTAATTCATAAATAAACCCTTTCCTTTCATTTCATAAATTAAAGTCCCATACCCTTAATTTACAAAATAAACCAATTTCATATTTATTTATTAAATTAAAGTCAACTACTTCAATTCATAAATAAACCCTTTCCTTTAATTCCATAAATTAAAGTCTCATACCCTTAATTTACAAAACAAATGACTTTCATTATAAATAAAGTTCTCTAACTCTACTTAATAAACAATTCACAAGATTTAAGCTAGTCTTCAATAACCAAAAATAGCAGAGAGCGGGATCGCAAGCAGGAACGCAAGCGAGAGGCAGTCTAGGAGCCCTCCGGGATCCACCTCCCTAGACTCTGTATCCAGTGGTCCAAAGCCTGATCCACCCGAGGAAGGGGAAATTCCCCCCGTGAGAAACCCCCTGATCCTTCTTCACCTCCCCAGGGATCGTATGCACATGCGGTCTCTAAAGGGACCCCTAACCCTCTCCCCTCTCAAACCCTGATTCCCATCGGCTCTAACTTGGTGATCCCAGGGGCGTTGCTGGACAACTTTGCTAATCAGGACAAATTTATCCTCATTGGCAAGTTCATCGAAGGTAGACCAGATATGGAAACAATTCAAAAATGGACGAGCAGCAAATGGCACACAAGTGGGAGCTTGTAGCTAATAGCCCTCTCCCGAGGGTTTTTTGTGATCAGATTAAATAATGCAAAATATTCCTACAATATCCTTGCTGGGGGGCCCTGGTTCCTGGGAAGGCGAAGCCTATTCCTCCGTAAGTGGGGAGAGGATTTCAACCCAGACACACAGAACATCAATGTGGTGCCTATTTGGGTTCGGCTTCCAAACCTACCCTTCCACTGCTAGCACGAAGAAATCCTGAAAGGAATCGCCCACACTATTGGAGAGCTCGTTGCTGTAGATTTGTCTACTAAGGTACGCTCTCGCATGATCCACGCTCGCCTGTGTATTAATGCCAATTTGGAAACCGAACTTCCTTCCTTTGTCAATCTATTCAAGGATTCCATCCTCATCAAAAAGCAGCCCATTGAATATGAAAATAAATCAACTTTCTGCTCTGCATGCAATACTCAAGGGCATCTGATCCACCAATGCCCCCAAGCTCGAGTATCAAAGCCCACTTCACAGGGCCCTCATGGAAAAGGTGAGAAATTCAATGCTTCTAGACGTGAAAGGGAAGTCCCAGTCCCGAGGGGGGATCCCCCCATCATTCCATCAGAATCCCAAGAAGAAGTGGGCCAGGAGGGGCTTCATAATTGCAAATCCCAAGAAACTACTTCAAACCTTGGCGCCAATCTCGAACCATCCCCAGAGCCCCTCAGAGTATCTGCCATCAATACAGAAACTTTAAACCCCATCCTTTAGGAGATAGAGAACTTCCAACCCTATCAATCTTCGTCTAGGAAGTTTAGTCCAATAAACACCAGAAGTAAAGGGCAAGCCATGGACTATGGATCCGAGAGGAAAAGAGGACGCCCTTCTATAGCTGAACAACGCATCAGGTCAACTAAGGATGACATAGCAAACGGCTCCCAATGGACCCTTTTCCTAAACATTGACGAATCCCTCAACGATGATCCTAAAGTACCTAAACCCCCCTTCTAGCAGGTGAAGGGAGGCAAGAAACCTCTCAGATCTTCTAGATGAAAATCCTCTCCTGGAATGCGAGAGGGCTCAATAGTGCAGCCAATCTCAGACTTGCTGCTAATATACGACAGGATATCAGACCCTCCATCTTCATCATGCAAGAAACCAAATGTGATGAGAAGACCTCCAAGAAAGCTGCCAGGACCATCTGGCATCAAGGCGAAGCTCTGCACAGCCCCGCTCAAGGATCCTACGGAGGACTAATTTTCCTCTGGGACCCATCCCAAGTGGAAGGTAGGCTCCTATCATCCTCTAGCAGAGTCATCAATATTCTCTTTCATTGCATCTCTAGTAATCAGTCTTGGATCATGTCCAACCTGTACACTCCAAATTCCCCTATTGAGAGAACTGAATTATGGAAAACCATCTCCTGGATGAGGGACTCCTTCAGCACTATCCCTTGGGTGGTTGCAGGGTATTTCAATAGCCCTCTGTATCCAAAGAAGAAAAATGGAGGGTTGGCTGCCATCCACCATACCACTGAGGATCTAAGGGACTTTGTGGATACAAATGAGCTCATTGACATTCCTCTCAAAGGGACTCTCTATACTTGGAGCAACAAGAGAATTGGAGGTAATCTGATACAGGTCAAATTGGATAGGTTCCTGATCTCCCAGGAAGCTATTCCTCTCTTTGGTGATGCATCCCTTTTGGCTCTCCCCAAGATTGGATCGGACCATAATCCCATCATCCTCCAGGTGGGCAAGTCTCCCACTTTTCGAACCCCCTTTCGGTTTGAGGCTATGTGGCTCAAACACAAGGACTTCCGTGATAAGATGAGTCAGTGGTGGAACCAGCATGTCCATGGATCTCCCATCTTCAGGATAACTCAGAATCTCAAGTTCACCAAGGATAACATGCGAATGTGGAACAGAGAGGTGTTTTGCAACATTTTCATCCAAAAGAAGTTAATTTCATATCAACTCCAATCCATTGAGATAAGGGTCGAAGAAGGGGAATTCAGGGCTGTAGTGAGGAAGGAGGAAGGGAAACTGCTTGCTAAATTCCACACCATTCTTGCCAGGGAGGAAACCTTCTAGAGGCAAAAATCTAGAGAACTATGGATCAAAGCAGGAGACTCCAATACCAGATTCTTCCATGCTACAACCATGAGACACAGAGGCTCCAATAAGATTAGCAAAATTCAATGCAGCGATGGTTCCAGCACTGAAGATATCCACGAGATCAGAACTAAGGTTGTTTCTTTCTTTCAAAACCTCTTAGGAACCTCCCCAGAAAGCTCTGCCCATGCCAAGGCTGCCCTTTTGGAGAACATCCCCAGTCTGGTTTTTGGTGACTCCAATTCCTCCCTCCTCGAGCCTTTCTCTGACTTGAAAATCAAGGAGGTGGTCTTCTCCATGCAACCTGATAAATCCCCCAGGTCAGACGAATTCCCTCCCCAGTTCTACCAATACTTTTGGGACCTGGTAGGACCGGACGTCTGTGCTGCCATTCGTGACCTCCAATCCCATCCCATTCCCTGGGTTGTTAACTCCACCTTCATTGTTTTGATCCCCAAGTCCCCTAATTACTGAACTATGGCTGAATTTCGCCCCATAAGTATCTGCAACGTCCTCTTCAAGATCCTCACAAAATCCATGGCATCCAGAATGAATCCCATCCTCCCCACCATTATTTACCCCTGCCAAGGAAGCTCGGTCAAAGGCAGAAACATTCTAGACGGTGTCATTTCCATTCATGAAACCCTTCATTCTGCGTTCTGGAGCAAAAAAGCAATTCTCTTCCTCAAACTTGATATGACCAAAGCTTTTGATCGAGTTAATTGGGAGTTCCTCCGGGATGTCCTTCTGAAGTTTGGTTTCCACCCCAGATGGGTTCAGCTAATCCATAACTGCTTTTCCTCTACTTGGTTCTCGATGCTGGTCAATGGTTCCCCCACTGGCTTTTTTCCCAGCGTCAGAGGACTCCGTCAAGGAGACCCTCTATCCCCTCTTTTTTTCATCATCCTAGCGGAATCCCTTGGCAGAACCCTTTCAGCAGCCAGAGTGGCATGGAAGATCTCTGGCATCCCAGTGGCGTCCAACTCCACTCCCACTACTCACTAGCAATTTGTTGATGACACAATCCTTTCAACACAGGCGTCTGTCATTCAGGCTAGAAACATCAAGCATATCCTTTCCCTCTATGATAAAGCAGCTAGGCAGCAGGTTAACTTCTCCAAAATTAAGCTTTTTTTTGTGCACACCCCCCCAGACCATCAGGACAGGATTGGGCGGATCCTTGGGTGCTCTGCAGGATCTCTCCCATCCTCCTATCTGGGACTCCCCTTATTCTAGGGAAGACCAAAAGAGAGTATGTGGAACAATGTTTTGGAAAGATTCCAACGGAAGCTGGCAGCCTGGAAAGGTAAACTTCTATCCCAAGCGATGAAAGCAACCCTATCAAGTTCAACCCTCCAGAGCATCCCCATTTACTTCATGTTAGTTTTCTCTCTTCCCAAGTCAGTGTGCAAGCTTATTGAATGCATCCAAAAAATATTTCTATGGTCAGGGTTCGAGGACAAAGCTAAGATTCCCCTAGTGGCTTGGGACATTGTCTGCAAAAGTAAGCAGCAGGGAGGACTGGGATTCAGAAAACTGTCAGACATGAACACAGCCTTGCTAGGCAAGAAGGCTTGGAGGATTATCTCGAAAGACCCTACGGAGTGGACCATGCTGGTGTCTAAGAAATACATGGGAAACCACTCTTTCCTTGATTCTGGCAACCATCCCAATGGCTCTGCCTTCTGGAAGGTTGTGACTCATTCCAAAGTGCTCATCCAGAAAGGTCTCATATGGGTTCTGGGGGATGGGCAAAGCATTGATTTCTAGAGCGACATATGGTTATTGGATGAAACCCTAAGCGGTAGAGCGAACCTCGCCATGCTTCAAACGGTTCCTAACTCTCATTTGGGAATGAAGGTTTTTGACTTCATAGTCTGGGAGGATGGTCAACCCCGATGGAGGATCCTCGCGGGAAACTCACCTGAGGCTGCAGCCCTCAACATTATGCTCCAAGAAACTACCATTCCCACTGAGCAAAAATATGACAAACCTACCTGGGCTGGATCCAACAAAGGGTTGTACACTGTTAAATCTACCTTCTCCCTCCTAACGGATCACCCCGTCTCCCCCTCCCATATTGTTTGGAAGAAGAACCTCATTTCGAATGTGGCCTTCTTCTCTTGGATTGCCTTCCAAAACAAATCCCTCACCACTGAGAACCTCATCAAAAGAGGCATTCCCCTTCCTGATAGATGTTACCTGTGCCTGTCCAATTGGGAATCCATTGATCACCTGTTCCTCCACTGTGAGTTCACCTCGACTGTGTTTGGGTTCACCCTGTCTACCGTTCAGATCCAATGGGTTCCTCCCAAGTCTTTGTGTGATGCCTTCACCCAATGGCCCCAACCCTTTGCTAATCTTAAGCTCTACTTCCTCTGGGACATCTGCCTTCACCACCTGATTTGGAAAGTCTGGCTTGAGAGAAACTATAGGATCTTTGGAACCTCTACCCGAGATCCTCCCTCGATGGCCATCAGGGCTATGGCTTTCGCTTTCAAAAATGCCAATCTCATTCAATGCCCCAGCCCCTATCCTCTAACCCGGGAAGGGCGTATCCTCACTTCTCTCAATATTTTTGACTGTCCCCCCTGGGGAATCCTCTACCTCACCCCCGTACCCTTGCTAAGTGGAGTCCTCCCCCTCTGGGATGGATTAAGCTTAACTTTTATGGGGCTTCCAAAGGGAACCCAGGAGCAGTGGGGGCTAGTGGTGCTATCAGGGACCATCGTGGTATGGTTATCCTGGCCTTCTCTGAAGGCCTTGGGGTTCAAACCAACCATGTCACAGAAGCCAGAGCCCTTTGGAGAGGTTTAGCCCTCATTTTGGAGGATCCCAGAGATATCATTATTGAAGGTGACATGAATATCATAAACTACTTAAACAAGTATGAGACCCCTGCCTGGAGGGTCCACAACACCATCGGATAAATTCAATGGATTCTCTGCAGTAGGACCCACAGATGCCAGCACATATTCAGGGAAGGAAACTCTTTAGCTGATCTCCTAGCCAACAGAGGATCCTCCTTCGACAAACTCACTATCTGGGATCATGAAATCCCTCAAGATGTTGCTGACGTGGCTGTGTCAGAGTTCAAAAAAACTCAATGATTCTCTGGGATCCTAGAGAATCCTACAAACAAATAAGGATGTTGGCGTTCCCTGGCCAGTTGGGTTTTTGGGCTTCCTGGGGGCTTGTTTATCCTTTTTCTTCAATGCTATGGATAGCTTCAGTTTCTTTTTGTTCAGGTCTGAGGCTCGCTTTGAGACCTCAATCTCGCGGCTGTAATGGGTTCATCCCATTTTTGTAATAAGGTTTTTGGGATCCTCTAGAAAAACCCAACTATGTATATAAATGTTACCTATCAAAAAAAAAAAAAAACAATTCACAAATAATTATTTTATAAATAAATGTCTCTAACTCTACTTATTAAACAATTCCTAAATCATTCTTTTATAAATAAAGTTCTCTAACTCTACTTAATAAAAAATTCATAATCATTATTTTATATTTAAAATTCCCTAACTCTACTTAATAAATGATTCATAAATCATTCTTTTATAAATAAAGTTCCCTAACTCTACTTAATAAAAAATTCATAAATCATTATTTTATAAATAAATTTCTCTAACTCTACTTAATAACAATTCATAAATCATTATTTTAAGTAGCCAAACTTTGGAACATTAGAGATGGCTCTATTTTAATTAAGGCTCCCAAAGAGTTAGGAATACATTGGCATCTCGGTGTCAACAAGACGCGCTCATAGTCACACACTTCATCACAAATATGAGCGACTGCACTGGTTCACAATAACCATGACTTTGCGGTCCAAGATATAGCAGGGAAAGGGCATTAACATTGCTACAAACATCACACCCTCTGCTAAGAGTGATAGTGACTTCCAATTCATAGGTCTAAAGGAATGGTGGACAGTGGGGAAGGAAAATGTTTTTTGAGCTTACAAGCTCTCTCTCTAATGGATATCAGACCACAAAATAAACAACACTCCGTAAAGCTCTTAGGTGGCTTGGATGATAGACCTGGCTTTCAACAAAAAATGCTAGAATGATGTGGTTTACTAACTGGTAAAACTTGGCTCCCACTCTTCGTTGGAAGTCCTCCAGCATCAACAACAATGAGGAGCTCTTATGAAAGGACACTACCATGACAACTAAAGCCAAGCTAGTATGGTGACGTTGCAATAGAAGCACAATCAACTACAAAGGAGAGTTCTAAGGGATTGGAAACTTATCTTCCCATAACCAAAGGACATGCAGTGATAGCCTAATGGAAACCACATAAAATGAAGAACCAGTAATTGACACAAAGGTGATAATAATAATACCAACCTAGTTATTGTTGCCTCGTTTGAGATAGTCTGGGTAGTGTTGCCTTAGCGTGCATTTTCGGAGCTCTCCTCTCCTCTATCACCATTCTCTGCCTAAATTTGGTTTCACTTCCCAAATGTCATCTCTCCCCCTTGCATTTTCTCCTCTTGATCCTTATCCTCTCTTTTCCAATGTCCATCCCTTTACTACCATCTCTATCTCATCATCACAACACCTACCTTATCCTCCTCGACTATTGCATTCATCGTCTACCATCACTTCCTATCCATTCTCGTTGGTAGCATATCGTCTGCCCCATCCTCTTGCTCAAGACATCATAAATGGAGCTCCCTTTTGTCCAAGTTGGTAGGCGTTCCCATACCCGAACACATATTTTCCAACGTCTGAACTTATGGCAGATCCTCTCCATCTAATATTTTAAATATTTAATTGTCTTAAGGGGAGGTTTCGATATGGGAGTCCATATTTACCATTTATTTTTTTTAAATGGTAAAGCCATTGAATTTCATTAATATAATTCAATTATTATCTTGAAATGAAATTCTACTTTATTAATTTAAAATAAGATATTTACTAACTTTTAAATGAAACCTTTCATCATTTAAAATGAAACATTTGTGAATTTTAAATAAATTATTTATGAATTTTAAATAAAACCCACTATCATTTAAAATAAAATATTTATAAATTTTAAATGAAACCTACTATCATTTAAAATAAAACATTTATAAATTTTAAATGAAACCTACTATCATTTAAAATAAAGTATTTACTTTATCACTCTATTTGCCTAAACACACAAGGAGTTATGAAGACAACCTATCCATTTATACTTCTCAAATTATTGAGGCAAATAGTGATGAAGTAAAAGACAATCAAACATGTGCAACAAACAAAGAGGGGAATCTTTCCATCAATTTGGTCACCTATCTCAACCTCTAGAACTTACGATAGCTACTAGGCTATCAATCTGGGGCTCAAGGTGGCTAGCTATTGATGATTATCCCTAATCGAATGCATGCCTATATGAAGGTATCCATCAATGTTACCTTCGAGTTGCCTTATCATCATTTCCCCCAACCTCAAGTACCCTCACCTTTGGTGGATGACTCAACTTCTTCCACCCACGAGCATACATGATCCTACACATTGGTAATTTGTTAGTAGTATCATGCTCTTCAATATCTACTAATATCGCATAGCTACTTAATTGCACAAAATCGAGTATTAAATCACCATCAATTAATACATTATTTTCCATGTCACAAGGTCCATCAGGGAGGGTCATGACATCCTCCCCCACTAGGACTAAACACCGTCCCGATGTTTCCTAGGTTATACAATCAAAACACAATCAAAAGTAAATTATTACATTTTAGAGATCTTTAAACAAAAAAGAAAAATGTTTTTGCATATTTGCCACTTTCTCCCAAGTGGCATTCCTTTTAGAGAAATGGTCCCACTAGACCTTACATTGCTCAAGAGTGCAATTTTGCATGGTCTTAGAGTGAAACTCAAGAATATTTACTAGCATTACTTCAATTGCCTCTGGATTTGCCATCTGCAAATTAGAAACATCCCACACATGTTCAGGGTTAGAAATATATTTTCTAAGCAAAGATATGTGGAAAGTGTCATGGATTTTTGATATATTAGGAGGTAAAGCAAGTCGGTATGCAACCAGACTAATATTTTCAGTGATCTCAAAGGGTCCTACAAACCGTGGATCCAATTTTGTGGACTTGATCACACTTTTCATTGGTTTGACCCTTAGGAACACTTTGTCTCCCATCGAGTACTCCCTTGGAGTTCTCTTTAAATCAACATAACTCTTCTACCTATCAGTAGCTTCCTTGAGTCTTTGCTTGATTACCTTCAATTGCTCTTCCATTTCTCTGACCATTTTTGGTCCAATCACAACTCTATCCTCTAGGTTATCCCATGACAGTGGTGTTCTACACTTTCATCCATACAAGGCATCGAAAGGTGCCATTCCCAGAGATGAGTGATACCCATTATTGTAGGTGAACTCTACCAAAGGTAGATAGTCTTCCCAGTGAGACTTGTGATCCATGCAGTACATGTGGAGCATATCTTCTAGTACTTGGTTTACCCACTCTATTTGACCATCTATCTCAGGGTGGTATGCTGAACTCATGTTCAACTTTGTACCTATTGCCTGATGAAGGGCTTTCCAAAACTTATAAGTGAACTTGGAATCCCTATCTGAGATGATTACCTCAGGAAATCCATGCAATCGGAACACTTCCTTGGCAAATCTATTAGCCACCACCTAAGCATCGTCCTTGGTGCTCCCAAGTATAAAATATGCAACCTTAGTCAATTTTTCAACTACTACTAGGATTGCATCATGTTGGTACCTGGTTTTAGGTAAACCTACTATAAAATCCATAGATATGACCTACCATTTCTATGTAGGTATACTATGTGGATACAACTATCCTATGGGATGCTTGTATTTTGCCTTAACCTTCTGACATTTGAGGCATCGAGCGATAAAATTGGTAATATCCTTCTTCATTCCTACCCAAAAGAAGGTTCTTTTCATGTTTTCCCTCATCTTAGCCCCTCTAGGGTGAGCTGAATAAGGAGATCTATGGGCTTCTTGCATTATTAGCTTTCTTAAATCACTCAATTTTGGTATGATAATTCTACCTTTGTAGCACAAAAGGTTATCTATCATTCCAAACTCCTTATTGCCCTTAGGGTATTTGTCTATTCTAGGTCAAATTTCCTGGCAATATTCATCCTAATATTGCTCTTGTCTTACTTGATCCATGAGATTTATGTGACTCCTGGTTATGGTTGCTATGTGTCTCCTTCTTCTCAAGGCATCAATAACCTTATTCTCTTTTCTCTTTATGTACTCAATTTCAAAGTCATACTCAGTGAGAAAATTGATCCACCTTCTCTATCTCGCATTAAGTATTGGTTGGATAAATATGTACCTTAGACTTTGATGGTCAGATTTTAACTCGAAAGGTCTCCCCACCAGATAGTGGTGCCAAACCTTTAGAGCGTGCACCACAACGGCTAGCTCTAAATCATGAGTAGCATAATTGACTTCATGCTTTTTAAGCTTCCTTGAAGTATAAGCTACTACTAACTCTTCTTGCATGAGTACTCCTCCTAACCCTTCCAGCGATGCATCAGTGCATACCAAAAAATCTCCTTGAGGGTTTGGAATCTTCAATATTGGTGCGGTAGTGAGCTTCTACTTCAACAATGCAAAGGTAGTTTCACACTTTTTCGTCCATTTGAATTCCTTCCCTTTCTTTTGAAGGTTAGTTATTGCTGAAGCAATCTTTGAGAAATTCTTTATATAACATCTATAATAGCCTGTTAACCCCATAAAGCTTCTTACTTTGATAATATTAGTAGGGGGTGGCCAATTTAATATGGCTTTGATCTTCTCTGGATCCACAACAATTCCTTCTACTGATATGATATGCCCTAAATATCATACCTCTAAAACATAGAAATTGCTCTTGGCTAGATTTTCGTAGAGTTGATTTTCCCTTAGTAACTCTAACACGATCTTGAGATGTTTATCATGTTCTTCCTTGTTTCGAGAGTATATTAGGATATCATCTAGAAATACAAGGACAAACTGGTCTAGGTGCCTTCTAAACACACTGTTCATTAAATTCATGAAGGTGACTGGGGTGTTAGTCAGTCCAAAGGGTAGGACTATAAACTCATAATGTCCATACCTAGTCTTAAATGTCATCTTGTGAGTATCCTCCTCATGTATTCTTAACTGGTGATACCCTAACCTCAGATCTATCTTAGTAAACATCATGGCATCTCTTAGTTGATCAAATAAATATTTAATTCTAGGTAGGGGATACCGATTCTTGATTGTATATTTATTCAACATCCTATAATCAATACATAATCTTAAAGAGCCATCTTTATTTTTCATAAATAAAACAGGTGCACCCCAAGGTGACACACTTGGTTTTATCAACCCTTTTTCTAACAATCCTTGCAATTGTACCTTTAATTCTTGCATCTTGATAGGTGTCATCCTATACGGAGATCTGTGAATTGGTTCCACTCCTGGCATAAGATCAATAGTGAAATCAAATTCCCGCACAGGAGGGAGCCTAGGTAAATCCTCAGGAAATACATCCTTGAAATCCTATAAAATTGGGTGTGTCTCCAACACCTCTTTCTTTCGATATTCTCCAACTTTATTTAGCTTAATTACATAGACTATACCTCATTTCCTGAGGGATTTCTTCAACTGCATAGCTGACAACATCTGGGGTTTGAATACCCCCTGCTTGCTATGAATTCATAGTCTTTCCTTACCTCCTTTAAAATATTTGATCCATCTATCCTAGAAATTGATTATGGCTTTATGGGCATGTAACCAATCCATCCCTAGGATCACATCGAAGGCATGAAGTGGAGATACATATAAGCAACCTTCCATGGTTCCACTAGCTAAAGCAATTTCTATCATAGGAAAACACTAGTTTACAGAGTAGGTCTATCCAAAACCATACTCGACCTTCCATCCATGAGCCAAATATCCTGGCATTTCTAACATATCTTTTGCTAACTTACAAGAAATGAAGCTATCAGTGGCCCCACTATAAATTAAAATATTCACTTGCTTATCAAAAATCTTACCTTTTATAATCAATGGGGTGGTTTGTCCCTCAAGTTTCTGACTCCCAGTTGCAGCGTAGATCTGGTGTGTAGTTTATTTTTCTATAATATTGGACGTGCTTGGCCCTAGTTGGTATAGGAACTGATTAGCAAAATGTGGGCCTCTACAATAGTAACATCCATCCTTGGGCCCTTACCCCTTTTTTGATTTTTGATCCTCTCCTTTGGTTATTGGAACTAAAGCTTGTGGTTTTTGTGGTTGAGGCTTAGCGTTATTGGGGTTGTTGCCTTATAAAAGTTCTTATTGAACTTCTTCTTAGATTGCAACCCATGAGTAAAACTATGAACCCACATTTGATCATTATAGGAAGGTACATACCTAAGTAATTTTACTATATTTTTGTAGTATTACTCCACCAAGTTGATTCCTTTCATTAAACTAGCAAAGTCCACAAACTTTAGACCATACAAATGTTCTGTGAGGAACCTCTTTTTGAAGATAACTATAAATTCCTTCCATGGAATTTCTAATGGTTCAATCTTAGTTTCCTCATAATAAGTTTCCCACCAATCTAGAGCATCTCCTTCAAGGTAAATAGTAGCCCAAAAATTTTGGGTTTCTGGGTAATACCCCTTTACCATAAAGTAAACCTCTAATTACCTTAACCAAGCCTTAGCAGTGTCTCCATATCCTTCTCCATAAAACTTGGAGATACAGATATTATTTAGATCTCTTATCATTTCCTTTTCCAGGAGGGTTCTAGATTGTAACTGCTCTATAGTCAGCCCCTCAACTTGGTTAACTTTTGAACCTCTAGCTTGTAAATTTTGGTTCACAATGGTTTCTAACACCTATCTTAACTGATCTTGCATGGCAAAAACTATTGTAGTGAGATGTTCCATTCCTCTATTGGAATTTTTTGGATCCTCATTTTGGATCTCTTCTCCAATATTACTTTGTTGAGTCTACCTAGGTGTAGGCCTCTCTCTTCTAGCCTTAGGTGGCATCTTGACCTGGTTTCAACCAAGAAAATAATTAGGTTACAACTTCATCTTAAACTAAATCACTAATTCAAACCACATTACAAAGTTCTCCTTGCTAAAATATTAGTAATCTAACTAGGATAATATTCCAATATTATGATGTATCATTAATACCAAAGCCCATATTGAGGTATCATAACATTCATCCACCCTTGGGATCAACTCCCATTAGATTCTAATAAGTAGAGACTCTAGGTCATCCTAGCTTTAGCTTAAACTTAAGCAAGCCTTCATTGGAGACATCCAAATCTCTTTTAGCACATAAGAATCTCTATACCCTCATACCTAGAGCTCTGATACCAAATGTAATGACCCAAAATCAAGAAAAAAAAAAACACATAGAAAGAGAAAGAATTTTTTTTGACTAAGGAGAGGGATTCATAAACCCCTAACCAACCTTAGATTAACTTAATGTTTTAACAAATCCCCTAAGTTTCTCAAGAACTATACCACACAATATTCCCCTCATGCAAGTCCCTTCTACGTAGGTATATCTCATGTTATGCACATAATTCCATCCATCTCATCAATCCTCGATGAGCTAGACTTATCACCTTCAATCATTAGAAGGTGTACATGCATATCCATATTCTACGTAAGCCATTATGTGTAGGTATGCTACGTGTACTATGAGTTAAGCTATCAATATTGTCCTCTGACAAGCTATCTTAACTCAGGTATGATCTTCTATAAATCTAGTTACCATTCTCCCTAAGGGGGTCTCAAGCCCTTAGGTTATCCTCTAAGTTCACCCTAGAACTTACTACTAAATTCTATAAAAGTTATTCAATCAAGAAAATAAAATATAGATCTAGATACTAAATCTAACAAAACATGATTCATTAAACATGCAAAAGATAACTAGAAACATAGAGCAATATTTAAAGAAGAGATATGAACTAGAAAATATTTAGATACATTCACAAACAATTAAATAGAATACAAAGGTGCATTTACCACATTGATCATTTATTACATAAGTATGTATGGTAAAACCTCCATACCTTTAAACAATATATTACATCAATTTCATCAGGGAAATCTCCCCATAAATCTAGTCTATTTGCATAAGTAAACAAGATGTAAAGTAGAGAGAAAACTTGTGCATTGGCCCATCTATAACTTTGGTCCTCCCACTCTTCCATCGATCAAGTGAGGATAGTAGGGGATCTAAACACTCATAGTTCAATATGGGCATGCCTCTAAATGCATTTACTCATTTCATTACCAAATTGCAACTATACAAATAAATCAAGCAATCTACTATCTAATGCATAGTTGATATCATAGAAACTACTCTTTCTATTTTTCCTCTCATCCTCCTATGAGAGTCTTTCAACAATGCATCTAGATCATAGGCTTTACTTGCAATAAATGACCCAACCCTTATTCAACAATTAAATTCCCATACCCTTAATTGCCAAACAATCTATTTTCCTTCAATAAATACATAACCATTTATCTTTGTTCTATAAATTAAGTCTCATACCCTTAAATCACAAATAAACTAGCCTCTTATTTATTTATTAAATCAAAGTCAACTACTTTAATCCATAAATAAACCCTTTCCTTTCATTTCATAAATTAAAGTCCCATACCCTTAATTTACAAAACAAACCAATTTCATATTTATTTATTAAATTAAAGTCAACTACTTTAATCCATAAATAAACCCTTTCCTTTCATTTCATAAATTAAAGTCACATACCCTTAAGTTACAAAACAAACCAATTTCATATTTATTTATTAAATTAAAGTCAACTACTTTAATCCATAAATAAACCCTTTTCCTTTCATTTCATAAATTAAAGTCCCATACCCTTAATTTACAAAACAAACCAATTTCATATTTATTTATTAAATTAAAGTCAACTACTTTAATCCATAAATAAACCCTTTCCTTTCATTTCATAAATTAAAGTCCCATGCCCTTAATTTACAAAACAAACCAATTTCATATTTATTTATTAAATTAAATTCAACTACTTTAATCCATAAATAAACCCTTTCCTTTCATTTCATAAATTAAAGTCGCATACCCTTAATTTACAAAACAAACGACTTTCATTATAAATAAAGTTCTCTAACTCTACTTAATAAACAATTCACAAATCATTTCTTTTATAAATAAAGTTCTCTAACTCTACTTAATAAAATAATTCACAAATCATTCTTTTAAAATAAAGTTCTCTAACTCTACTTAATAAACAATTCATAAATCATTCTTTTATAAATAAAGTTCTCTAACTCTACTTAATAAACAATTCATAAATCATTCTTTTTATAAATAAAGTTCTCTAACTCTACTTAATAACAATTCATAAATCATTCTTTTATAAATAAAGTTCCCTAACTCTACTTAATAACAATTCATAAATAATTCTTTTATAAATAAAGTTTCCTAACTCTACTTAATAACAATTCATAAATCATTCTTTTAAGTAGCCAAACTTTGGAACATTAGAGATGGCTCTATTTTAATTAAGGCTCCCAAAGACTCGGGGATACACTAGCATCTTGACATCAACAAGACATACTCATAGTTGCACAGTTTATCATAGAGATGAGCAACTGCACTAGTCTATGGAAACCATGACTTTGTGGCCCAAGATATAGTAGGGAAAGGGCATTAACACTACTATGAACATCGGGCCCTCTACCAAGAGTGATGACAACTTCCGGTTCATAGGTCTAAAGGAATGGTGGACAGTGGGAAAGTAAAATAGCCTTCAATCTAACACAATCTCTCTCTCTAATGGATATCCAACCACAAAAGCAACAAAATTCCACCAAGCTCTTAGGCATATTGGGTGACAGACCCGACTTTCAATGATTAAAGGCTAGCATGGTATGGTTTACCAACTGGTAAAACTTGGTTCCCACTCTTCATTGGGAATCCTCCATAGTCAACAATTGTGAGGACCTATTATGAAAGAAGGACACTACCATGACAACTAAAGCTAATCCAGGGTAGTGGTGTTATAAGAGAAGCACAGGCAGCTACAAAGGAGAGTTCTAAGGGATTGGAAATGTTTCTTCCCATAACTAGAGGATAGGCAATGATAGCCAAACAAAAACCACATAAAATGAAGAACCAATTATTGACACAATGGTGACAGTATTAAACCCAACCTGGTTACTGTTGCCTCCTTTGAGATAGTCTAGGTAGCATTTTCTTAGCATGCATTTTTAGAGCTCTCCTCTCCTCTATCGTTGTTCTCTACCTTTACCTAGTTTTACTTCCCAAATGCCATCTCTCCTTGTTTTTTCTCTCAATACTTATTTTCCAATGTCCCTCCCTTTAACGCCATCTCTTTCTCATCGTCATGACATCTACCTTATCCTCCTCAACTATCGCACTCACCGTTTGCTATCACTTCCTATCCATTATCATCGACATCAGGTCACCCACCCCATCCTCTTGTTGAGGACGTCATAAATGGAGCTCCCCTTTGTCCAAGTTGGTAGGTACTCCCATACCCGAAGTCATATTTCCCAACATCCAAACTTATGGAAGATCCTCTCCATCTTATATTTTAAATATTTAATTATCTTAAGGGGAGATTTCGAGATGGGAGTCCATATTTACTATTCCTTTTCTTTTTATTTTTATTTTTTAATGGTTAAGCCATTGAATTTCATTAATATAATTCAATTATTATCTTGAAATGAAATTCTACTTTATTAATTTAAAATAAGATATTTACTAACTTTTAAATGAAACCTTTCATCATTTAAAATGAAATATCTATGAATTTTAAATAAATCATTCATGAATTTTAAATAAAACCCACTATTACTTAAAATAAAATATTTATAAATTTTAAATGAAACCTACTATCATTTAAAATAAAGCATTTATAAATTTTAAATGAAACCTACTATCATTTAAAATAAAGTATTTACTTTATCACTCTATTTTCCTAAACACACAAGGAGTTATGAAGACAACCTATCCATTTATACTTCTAAAATTATTGAGACAAATAGTGATGAAGTAAAATACAATCAAACATGTGCAACATATAAAGAGGGGAATATTTCCATCAATTTGATAACCTATCTCAGCCTCTAGAACTTATGATAGCTACTAGGCTATCAATCTGGGCCTCAAGGTGGCTAGCTATTGATGATTATTCCAAATTAAATGCATGTCTACATGAAGGTATCCATCAATGTTACCTTCAATTTTCCTTATCATCATTTCCCTAACCTTAAGTGCCCTCGCCTTTTGTGGATGACTCAACTTCTTCCACCCATGAGCATACATGATCCTACACATTGGAAATTTGTTAGTAGTATCATGTTATTCAATATCTACTAACATTGCATAACTGCTTAATTGCACAAAATCGAGTATTAAAGCACCATCAATTAATACATTATTTTCCATGTCATAAGGTCCATCAGGGAGGGTCATGATAGGTATGACATTGAGGTTGTCCCTTGTTCCTCCAATAATTTTGTGGATACAATAGTTTCCCTAATATCCTTAATTTAGAAGAACCCATTAGATAATATCACCAACATTTATGTCAAAATACTCTCTTAATCTGTAATTTCATAGAACACTTCCAAAGAAAAGCAAAGCATCCACATGGTACAGATTGAACCATACAAAAATTGGTTCTCTCAAACTCAAAACTTCTTGAAAATTGCTTCTTGGGGGTCCCTAGTCATGCAAATACCTTTTGATAATGACACAACCATTTATCTTAAGGTTCTCTCTCAATCCATATTTGTGTGAGATATAAGTTGTTCTAGTCTAAACTGAGCCATATCAATATTGGTTCTTACATCTTAAATATTTCTTAAAGCTTGGTAATCTTCTATCTTGATTATCGCATGTTGCATAATGCACATTTAAGAAAAAAGTAACTAAATATGTATTCCTATTATACATACTTTACTTTCGAAGCTATGATGGTCTTCTTCTTTGTTGCTTAGAGCCCCAAGAATCTACTTGGGTCATTTCTCAAGCTCATGATGGTACTTGTGGTGGCCATTTCAGTGGTATGGCTATCATAAAGTGCATCCTTCGAATGGGTCATTATTGGACCACAATGGAGAGACTATTGTGCTTATATAAAAAGGCGCATTAACTGTTAGCATCATGCTAACCTATCATACGTACCTTCACAAGATTTACAACTGATATATTTATTGTGGCCTTTTTTGCAATGGGGTTTGGATCTAATTGGTAATATTTTACTTCCATATTTGGTTTGTCACACATTTATTTTAATGACCATAAAATATTTTAAAAAATGAGTGGAAGCTATTCCACTTACCACTATATCATGGAGTTCATGCTCCATAATATCATATGTCATTTTGGTATTCCATCCAAGATAATCTCGGATAATGGGATACCATTTAAAAATAAGGATGATAGAGTTTTGTGCAATAAATATCATATACAACATATTTATTCAACATCCTATTATTCATAGGGTAATATGTAGGATGAGGCATCAAACAAAATAGTCATTACCGTTCTTAATAAAATAGCAAACAAAAATCACAAGGATTGGCACCTTCAATTACCTCTAGCACTTTGGGCTTATAGGATGAGCATTCGAACATCAAAAACTACAACTTTATTTTTGCTAGTATATAGTATTGAGGCCATCATGCCCTTGGGGATTGAAATTCCTTCATTGTGCATCTCCTTACAAGAGTTCACCAATGATGACACTAAGCGATAGGTTTTCCTAGATCAACTTACCCTTCTTCATGAACGATGCATTAATGCTCTTGAGCATCTTCATGTTTATCAAGATCATATTAAGTGAGCCTATGATATAAGGGTTCGTCCTAGGGAGTTTCAAGTTGGTGATCTTGTGTTAAATAAAACCAACAAAATTCTAACCTATCACCCCATTTTTATGATAAATTTATGATAAAATAGTTAGACCCATTCATCATAACACAGAAGTTGTGTCTAGGAACTTATCGTTTAGCTTCACTTGAGGGTGTTGAGAAACATAAACCCATTAATATTCTCCACCTATTGGTATTTCATGCATAAAAATAATAATAATAATAAGATAAAAATAATAATTTTGCAATTTACATTACCATTGCATTGCATATCATCATGCATAACACTTAGAATTTGATCATCTTAGGCTTAGTCATGGTTTTGACTAGTTGTATGTTTTGTTACATTGCATTAGGCATTCTATTCACCATAGTTTCATTAAGAATTCCATATAGCATTACATTTATATGAGGATCACTTTTCTTCATGTAATATATCTTATCTTGGGAATACACCCCCATGCATTGATCATACACATTTGCATATCCATGATTTCTATCCACCCCTTGCTTAAATCTTAGTATTGGTTACAAGGTGTCTAATAGGATATTTCGGTCATTCAACCATCCCTAGTTTGTATTTTAGATGTCATTGCAAACCATATTGATGTTTTACAATAGGATATTGCTTTGTTTATACTTTGTTTATTTTAAAATCCCAAACACATTCTCACAATATTAAATATGATTTTGAATAAGGAAGGATAAAACTACAAAGTAAGCCTTGCCTCAAAAGTGAACAGTTTCCCTTGCTCATTTATTTTTTGCATGGCCTAAAAATCTAAGAAATGATAAAAGGACAATATCATCCCCCCCAAAAAAAATCCCCTTGCTCCTCTATAAAATAAGCAAGTACCCCCCAAAAAAAAATCTCTTACTCTTCCACAAAATGAGCAAGTATCCCTAAAAGCAAAATTCCCAAAAATATAAATAAAAGAGCTTGAATCCTTGGAATTCTTAGTTTTTGACAACCATGGGGTGATCTCCATCACCAGCAATGGGCTATAGATGTCATATTGGTAGTGGAGTAGCCTTACGCATGGTGATACGTCTGTCGAATTAGCAAGCTTCTTTTGTACAAACCAATGTCAGCTTGTGGTTGAGCTAGCTTTTGATGGCTTGCATTCAGAATAGTTGAGTCCAACCAAGTCTAAATTTGAGGTAATGAACTTCATTATGCACACACAAGGATATTGAATATCTTAGTCTTCCTAGTAGGTTTTTATCTTTTAGACACTTGCATGGTCAGTATACGACTTTTGATTGGTCAACTAGGGTGTTTGAGTCTCATGAAAAACCTTATTGTTCCCTTATGACCTCTCATTATTCTTAATCCATCATCATCATGATCCTTCATTGCATATCATTTCTCATTGGATTCCTATTCAGGTGTATGCACTTAATGAGATTGTTTACATCTTTATTTGTGACTCTTATACATTCTATAGTGCATATATTTAGTTTGTTATTGCATCAATAGAATCATCCATTATGTTTTATTAGTTAAAATATACATTCACAAATCACATTAATACATCATAGGTATATATAGTTCAATGCATACAAAAAGCTCTATCATATCAAAAACATTCATTCATATAACACTAATACATAATCATATTTACAAATCTAGACATACATCTATAAGCATTTACCATGACATCCATGCATCCATAAATTATACATAAATTTCGATAAATACACAACACAATAAACATCAATAACATAATCATCTCATATATATATCAAAAGTAATGATGTACATAAAAATACTCATATGCTACAATAAAGTGGGTCCTGAAACCTCACACCCAAAAATAAGAAGCTAATACACAGTGAACCAACTCAGGCTGGCCCTACTCCATATCTCCCCACTACCCTCTACCTTTTCTATACAAGGCTACCTAGACCCATTGGCCCTTGACCTTTGGGATGCACCTGATACTAAAAATAATGGAATAGGTGGTGCTATTGATGGCTCACCTAATGTTCCATTCCACTAGCCCTGTGATGACTAGGAAGTAGATGGTCATGTTGGTCTATCAATGTCATTCAGCAACAAAGTGTTATCCAACAACTGTACATAGTCCTTATCTCAATCAAACTAGATCATCAAAGCAGATGACCCTTAACTACCTATCAATATTTGAGACCCAAAAACTCATAGAGAATAACATTCAATCTATAGAGCATATCACTCTACTATGAAGCTAGCCACCTCATCCTATAGGCTCTATACCTAAGCTCATAGGGTATCTCGCTCCTCTGACCAACCCTACCATCTCTTCCTATCAGTATCACATTGGCTCTATGTTGTAGCATGGGTGATGTCCCTATTGGTCATTTGACCCTAGCTAATATGGACCTACTCTCTAAGACCAATTATCTAATCCTTTAGATCATCATCATCTACACCATCACCCTCGTCACTCCTCATAGGTGTCTTTGAACCACCACTGACTCCTTGTGATGATGAGATCCCCACATCTCTATCCATGTGATGACGCACTCATCACTAAGGGGAACCCACATCAGCTCCTCCAACACCTACCTCTCTAGTCATTTTCATTCCCTAAAAAAGTTAGGCTACAAGTTGGGCATCATACTCGATAGTGATACTTGGATCCTCCATATCAGCATCTAGAAAAGGCACATCTAAATCATCACCCATAGGGTCAATTCGAGGCCATGTTAGTTCTGTCTTGCTATTCCTTCACCTATACACAACAAGGTCATTAGGAACATCCTATCTCACTTTGAGCTAGTGGGTCACCCATGAGTACTAGAAGCACTCATGCTCTGTATCGTGATGGCCAGTCAACCATCTATCGCATCACACCCATCTCAAGTACTCCCCCTTCTTATCCTAGGTTGGATCTCCCCTCCAAGGCCTCCATGTCACCTACCCTAGTTGTATTCTATCCCATGACTCTACATAGTGCTCAATAATACCCTAAAAGAGGTAGCTCTTACCCTTATCATGCTCATGTAGCCATTGCATAGCATACAAAATCTCTCAGTCAACCATATCTCGATGTGCGGCCCACAGTAAGCCCAATTGGTCTGTCAACACTGAATTACTCCCATACCCATACCTATAGGAGGAAGTTGCATCCCAAGCCTAATCAACCTCTCTACCATATATTATAAATATCCCAATATATTTGTCCCAAAAATGTAGTACCCCATGCCATAATTCTTGACTACTCTACTAAATCTTAAATAAAACCCATTAGGTTCCAAGAAAACCTCAAGCTAAAAGAATCGAGTAATATGAAGTAATATATCAGTGATATCAGCACTGTATGTCTCACAATCATAAACCTAGTGGCATATCCAATTTTTACTCTCACCTTGTCACTATCTAGGTCGTAGTCCACACATCTCCACTACTCTCTGTACACTCATTGTAGAACTATCTCTTTGAGTAGTCACGGCAGCAATGATGGGCTCTCCCTCAATCAAAACTTGCAAGATCTGGTAGATATATTCTAGTATCATGGTGATATCCTTAGTTGACATATCAAATGTGTTCATCTATGGGTCCCATATATCTAATAGGGTCGTTAGATAGGCTTGATCAACATGGACAGACTCCAGACGAACTGTGTGCAGAAGGCCCAAGTTCTTCAACCACATCTAGTCATCATCATCATTTAGCAACATAGTACAAGCTTCCTTAAAGGTGTTCATGAAGAGATGTCAAGCTCTAATAAGCTACTACAAGGTTCAAAATTTAATAAATAAAAAAGTATAAAATAGTCCTAAGCATGACCTCCTTGATCCAAGATGGTCCCCCACTACAACCGTCTCTCTCTGATATGGTCACAACATGTGACCATCTTGAGTTGATATGGTCCCCAAATATGGCCATATTGGGTGAGATAGTCACAAATGGAACCGTCTCAACTTGAGAAAATCACAAAAACACATTAAAAAAAAGAGCAAGCAAAACATCACAAGCAAACCAGTAGAGAGAGAGAGAGAGGAGAACAAAAAAGTAATCATTACTATCTACCTATCCACTACCCCATTTTTCCATTTGCCTAAGCTACCCATCCCACCCATTCATTATTGTTAATCTTAATTTGGAGTTCATCTTATTTATAATGAAAATTTAGGATTTTTGTCCTTACTCTCCTAGCATCATCTTCTCCACTAGTCAAGGTACTTGATGGGTCTGTCATATCGATCGTTTGGATTTTAGGCAATGCTTCACTTCACAGAATCACTCTCCTCCTCCCTGTCTTGCTCATTTCTTGTATCAAACGATGAAAATAACCCTAAAATCATGAAATTTACTATTTATAGCCCTATACAGCTATGACCATCCGAGACAATCACGTGATACAATACGGCCTTTAGGGATGGCTGCAATTTTGCAAAAACAAAAAAATAAAAAAATACTTTAAACTGCAACAATCTTGGGTCGATACGGTCTCAAAATTCCACATTTTTTTTAGGTGCCCAAGTTAATCATGACATTATTATCAAGAGACTCTTCATTGTCATCAATTTATATCTCCTCCATTGACTCATTGCTTGAGGGGGTAGTCAATAAATGCAAAATTCATGTTTCAAAATCAAGTCAATAATCAAACACTCAAAAGTGCAAATCACATTCATCCAAGAATCATTGCAAAAAATGATCATACACCCTCCTTGTTGGGGTAAAAGCAAAAACCTTAATCAAAAAACCCTTGGTATACCTAAAGCCTAGCCTCGTAGACTCCTAATGTCTACTTATGGCTGAAAGGGTACCAATATTAGATCAATGGTGTACCTAAAGCCTAGCCTCATAGACTAATAATGTCTATCGATGGCTAAAAAAGTCACCAAGATCAAACCTAAGTCCATAAATGTGTTGGAAGCAATGACTCAAATATGTGCACCCTTTCCATGATTGGGGTATTTCATGTTGACTTGTTCAATAAACATCATTTGTAATCAATACAACCATTTTAGATTATCTATTTTTTCTTCGCATTGTGCTTACGCATAAAACATCCCAAAAAGAGATATTTGTAGATGCCTAAAATGCATCATATTAATAATACTCTCAAAAGGCCTCATTTATACTCGCCCATAGTCCACCCTGGGCAGCCTCAGGGCTAATTTTATTGTTTTTACCATCAATAGGCACTTTTGCCCATGGGAAGCCTAACAGTCTTGACCTAAGATGATCTCGAGGTCGTGACCATCTCAACCCAATATGATCACAAAAAATCAAAATTAAAAATAATAAAACATAACCAGTAGCCAAAACTACTAGTTAACTCCACACATGAGTTTGCATCGGTGCCAAAAGCCCTGCATGAGCAAATTTTATCAAATTAGTTATTTTAGAGTATGCATCTAATTTTTCAAAGCAGACTGTCCCTTCACTTTTTCATGTAGAGTGCCTTTTCCACATTTAGCTTCTGGCCAAGAGGTCTATAAAATGGCACTCACCCCTTAGTTTTGAGGATCCTAAAATTTTAAATTTGTGCAACGAAGTGATATCAAATTCGATCTACAATCTTTAAATTTGTGTAATGAAGTGCTATGAAATCAATCCACCAGGTTTTCCCACTATCGAGACTATGCTATCGAACTACCACAAAGGATTTAATGTTGCACTTCCCTACCTCGCCTAACTCATACCCTCTTTTCAATGACTATTTGAGTCTACTTACCGCCTCTTTGTCACAAGAATCCATTAAAAATACTTCTCAAGTTGTATCAAACACCACCCAAATATGGTTACATAGAAAAACAATCTTGCAATAGTGTTTATCTTGCTCTGAGATAGTTCACAGATGAAACCATCTCGACCCGATATGGTCTTAGATAGGCCACTAGTTTTTGTTGTTTTCTTTTTAGATTAGCTTATATTTGATTATTTAACTACTTTGCATCAATGTAGACCTCATTTTTGCATACATGCATCTGCATTTCCTTTATTTTGTACTTTTATATTGAACACGAGTCTAACTTTGGTGGGCCCTATACATGCTATTGATTTTTTGTTATTTCTTTATGTGTAGGTTACGGGTTCAAGAACAGTGAAAGACTTGATATCTAACTCACATGCAGTGGTCCCAAAAAACCTTCTCCCTATAAACTACGCTAGCACAAATATTTTGGTACTACACTAGGACATTTCTTTTGTGAAGAATACTTATTGTAATCTTTGTATCATTCTTAAAATATCTTTGCGAGGGATACTATTGTAACTCTATGAAAAATACAAGATCAATACAAGGATTCAATTTATTATGCTTTAAAATACATTTGTGTTTATTATTATTTTATTTGGTGCAAATTTCTGGCTTTAACACTCATTTGTGTTAAAGCTTGTATTTAGCACAAATTATCTAGACATCCTTGTTCTCGAAGGGTGTTCCATTATTAGAGATTAACACATAAGATATGAATTAATGGCTAAGAATTTGATCAAGGATAAACATGGAGACTTGGAATCTAGTGGTTGATGTTAAAGGCTTGGCTTTAGCTAATTTAGTTAAGTACCCACTAGCCATGATGATGAACTTATGCCCATGAAATGATACCGAGTTAATATTTCCAATGACGTCTAAGCCCCAAAACGAAAAAGGCCAAGGAGAATTCAAGGGTTTAAGAGCGTAGAATGGATCATGGATAATGTTTTCATGCTTCTGAAACATATCACAAATCTTGACATAGTTCCAATATTTTTTCCATGAAGGGCCAATAATAACACATCAATAGGAGTTTCTTGGTGATGGAGACACCACTAAAGTGACCATTGCATGATCCATCATGGGTCTTTTTTATGACCACTTAAAATTCTATTGAGGTTAGACATCTAAGGAGAATATAATAAAATTAATGGTGATAAATGGCCAATGATGGAATTCCTATAGATGTGTTTCTTAAGGTTATTGCACTCATTATAGTTCAAACCATCAAGCAACATGCCATTCCTAAGGAAGGCAAAGATATCCTTATACCAAGGATTAGGAGAAGCATATTCTTCTAGAAAAATACTTTTAGAGGAAGCTATATAGACTCTAATGTAGAAGGCTCCCTAATTTATTGAATGATAATTATGGCTTTTTTATCATCCAACCCTAAGGGGATAAGGGATGCAACTACATAGCATTAACATGGCAATTGCTAGACCTTGAGATAGCTGCAATGATGATTCTATCAAAATCATCCATGAGTTTATTTATGATGCCTTTTTATGGCTTAATATTTTTGTTTTTAATTTGATAAACACCATCGACTTGGTTGAATACAAGTTGGAAATCTTAAAAAATAAAGAGGGTTCTAACCTACAAATTTAATGCTACAAAAATCCCTAGGATAAGAGCTTTGTACTTAGTAGTATTTTTGGTATAGAAAAATATAAGCTTCAAGGACAAAGGGATAAGTTACTATTGAGGAGTTACCAATATTACTCCTATCCTTGCTCCTTTAACACATTAAGTGCTATCAAAGTATAAGGTCTAAGAATCAGGTTGATCAAGTTCTAGTCTAAATATTAACACATTTGGGAAGTATATGGCTAAGGGGAAGATCACTTCTAAGGGCACAACTTCTAGCTGGTCAGTGATGACTTGATCTTTCATAAACTTTTTTCTAACAAACTCAAGATTGAATTCACTAAGTCTAATTACCCATTTAGCAATTCATATAGAGAGGTAAGTCTTAGGCATGAGATATTGTAATAAATTAACGCCCATAATGACAATTATATTATGTCTGAGCAAGTAGTGCCTAATATTCTATGAATCAAACACTATGGGAAGAAAAATCTTCTCTAAATGGTATAGTGAACCTAATAATTGAACAAAGTTATGCTAATGTAGCAAATGACTTGCTCTTTATACTTATCATATTGCATCAACATATCACCTAAGGTATGGTCTATTATTTTTATGTATAGTAGAAAGGATCAAGAAGGATTATGAGGTACAAGGATGAAGGGAGACAAGAGGTATGACTTTAGAGAATAAAACGCCACTTGTACAATTATCATCTCAATTGAATATTATATCCTTCCTCAAAAGCTTACTGAAAAGTTGATACTTGTTAGCAAGTGGAATATGAATCTCTTAATTGATTGGATTTTACCCTAGATACTCTAAAGTTGGGTTAAATTTCAAGGGGGTGGCATATTGATAGTAGCCCCTATCTTATCAAGATCAACTTTGATGCCACATCGGGATGTGATGAATCCCAACAAATTTTTTGATGTAACCCAAAGATGTATTTCTAAGTATTTAGGCATATATTATACTCCTACAACCACTCAAAGATATATATTAGATATCAAAAACATGATCTTATTGGTTTAAAGGTTGACCAAAAATATCATCGACATGTTCTTCTACAATGTCATGCATTGTGTCATGAAATATGTATATCATGGTTCTTTGATAGGTATACCTTACATTTTCAATCCAAAAGGCATGACCTAATAGTAGAAGATTCCCCTTATGGTAGTGAAATTTATTTTAGATTGGTCCTCAGGAGTGATATTTATGTGATTTTAGCGTAATAATATGTCCATTAAAGATAACATTCCCCATCTTGTAGTGAAATCAACAATGATGTCAACATTGGGAAAAGGGAATTCATCCTTAGGACATGCTTTATTGATGTCCAAAAAGTTTGTGCAAAATCTAATGCTATATATTTTCTTAGAAACAATGATAACATTAGAGAATTTAGTTAAAATATTCGATGGCTTTAATGAATTCAACACCAAGAAGTTTTTGGATCTCCCTTTTACCAATAAAGTGATTTTTTATGCATTTTTTTAATTTTTTCTTTACAGGCTATGTATTAGGAGTGACGACTAGGTGGTGGACATATAGGAAAGGATGAAGACTTGGAATATTAGCATAGGACCAAGAAAATATATCACTAAAATATATCAAAATCTTAATGTATTCCTCATGCTTAGTTAGGATCAATACTTTTCCTAGCTTAAGGATCTTGGGATTTTTAGGAGTCCCAATATCAACATCCATAGTTTTCTCAATTATAATATTAGACTCATTTTATAATTAAGGAGAAGTAGGAAAAACTCATAGGCTCTCAATATCTATAGGATAGAGGGATGGATAATTACAAGCAAATATCTATGAGAGATATGGGAGGATCATTCAAGATGTCCTCCATCACATAGTTATCTTCATCAGCAACCAACTCAGGATATGCTAAGATGAAGATATTTACACTTTTGAATGGTGTAAATTGAGAGAAACTAGGATCTATGAGGAGAAATGATCCATTTTCATCCTCCTTGTCCCAATCTAATCCATTTAATAAAATGGGATTATCATGGTACTTCCTATCAGGAAATTTGACTTCATATTTTCTATTAGATGAAGAAGAAGAGGGAAGAGGATGACTACAATTGATGATATAACCTATCCCACAATGTTCTAACTAGATTTTTCCATGTAGGGGCTCTTTGATGCCTTGTTCATACAATCCTAGTCCTTAACCTTGATATCCCATGTTAGAAATCATCTATTTTGGAATGAAATATGAGTTCAACTAGAAGCATCATGCATACTATCATTTATTCAATAAAGGGTTACTACCATGGATTTCCTCATCATTAGTAGTATCAGCATAGATAAAGGAGAAACTTCTAATTTGCACAATTTTACCCTTGCTACTGGAAGGCAAGCCTAAGGTTTAAGAAGATAGAGGAAGCTTGGCTAGGTCTAAAAAGTTGATTATCAATGTTAAGGTTTCTTAGATTATATATTTGACCTTAAGATTCATTCTTATGTGGGTTACTTAAGGTGAGAGACCTTAATGCATCAGCAATTGAAAGCTAAGAAGAAGAAGATAGATCAAGAGATAAATTGAGTTAAATATAAAGATGAGTTTTAGGGTTCTCAACCTTGATCTCCTAGTGGTATCCAAAGGACTCAGGGTTGGTGGGAATATAATAAGTCTTGTCCATGTATTCATATTTAATGCATTGATGGAGAGTTGAAGGAATAACCCATATCTTGTGGGTCCATGGTCTCCCAAGAAATATATTATAGGTTAGGTCACAATACTGTTAGCTTTTTATGGAAGGTAGTACAACCACAATATGTAAGATAACTATTCTGATATAACTATAAACTAATGGCATAATAATATGCAGGAAAATAATGAGATGAAAATCTGCAAATAACTCAAAAATATGCCATTAATGAGAGTGACAAAAATAGTACAATGCTACATAATGGAGGACATGAACACTCCATGAAAGAATATGAAAGGACTACATTGTACCATACCACACACTCTCTATACTTACTACTACACACCTATATTAACTACTATACTCTCTATATTTACTACTGCTCTTGAAAACACTCACTATGAGGTCTTTATATAGGAATATAGATTCCTTGGCCCTTACTCTACCTAAGACTCATGTACATGTGGACTACATGCACATTTACACTTGCACATTGAAGTTTGTGCATTTATTACAATACTTGATGTAACTAATTAACTTTACTCTAAAGTAAACTCCTACCCTAGTGATGTACCAAAGGTGGTACATTTACATAACCCAAATGATGGAATATACTCTAACACCTCCCTGTATTACATTTTTTTGGGTATTGAAGACTTTAGTATTCAATATGGATCTTTATATTGGTCCTATAAATTGAGCTCTTCTCTCCAGTCTCCTTTGTTGTCTTCTTTGTCTTAATTTTGATGAGTTTATTTATCTCATTTAGGTTCTTCTTCTTTTTTTGCTTCTATCCTTATGTTGTTTCTTCTTGCTATTCTCATTCTACTTTCTTGTGTTGTTTTTTAATATAAGTATTTCTTATTGTAGTCTTAATCTTGGTATCTTTGATGAACTAATGATCTCATAATCTGGCAAGTCACAAGTGGATTAGATCTACTTCCTCTTTTGTTATTTAGTTTCCTATATGACCTATTTTGTTGATCTTCAAAGAATTCAAGCTTGAGCTCATTGTTAGTGGATGTTTATGAAATAAGAACTTGGAAGAAATAGTCTAATTTGGATATTAGTTTCTCAAATTTTTTATAGTACTTATATTTGTTGTAACAGTAGTAGGGTGGATGATATTTTCTTCCACAATATTTACATGGATGAAAACTCTAACAATTAACCTTCTCATGACCACATTTATCGTAGTAGGTGCATAGTAAATATGTCTCAATGTCTTTGTTATCTATTCTAGAAATATCATGTTTATCTATTTCCTTGATGAAATAGTTAAACCATGTGTGTACAATTGATGACATTCTATATTTGCTTTTCTCATAGATCTGTATGAGATTTTTTTTATCAATGTCCTTTTCTACTTTTTGAATATGATCTTCGATATCTTCATTAGTATAGTTATCATTGATTCCCTTTACTATCTCACTAGAAGATATTCCTAAAGAATCTACTTTCACCAAACTATTAGTTTGTGAGTTTCTAGAAATCCCTTTAAATTCTTTTGATTCTTCTCTGCCATTTGTATCTTCCTTATTATCCATTGAATTTTTTGAATCATCAACCATGCTCTTAAGCCATATTGGTATTTTCCTTACTCCTTTTTTAATTGCATTATTTAATGTGTTCCTTGGAGTAGACATTCTTATAGCTCCCTAATTTAGTTTTGTAGGACTCCTTATGTCTCCCTAGTGGTTTAGAATATGCTATAAGTTTAATAAAGTGCTTAATAAGTAATAGTTCACCTTTTGGGTTGATTTTGTAATGTTTTTTAGATAACAATAATCAACTCCTATTTCACCTTATCTCTCCTAATGAACTATGCACTTATAATTTGAAGTTCTCTATGGTTGGATTTATTTTATCCCTTTAGGATGAGTATGAGACAAGTGTAAGTAAATAATTACAAATCCTTTAAGTAAATAATAAACTTCCTTTTATAGCCCTTGATATCCAATAGATTAATATTTCTAAATTCCAATAATCTATGTTTGATGTAGTATACCTTATAACTCCCTAATTTGGAATGTTAGAAAATAATAATAGTATTTACAAATTAATATTCCAATTTACCAAGGTTGAAAACCTTATATCTCCTACTTGGTTATTTGCAAATATCTTAATGTTTAAATATAAGTAATTTTATAATGTCTTCTAAAATTGCTTCCTTGCTTCTTAAGGTTGTTGTTTTAATGAAATAATAATCAACCTTATACTTAACACCTTATAACTCCTTATTGGAGGAAAGTAAATATTAAATGATATAGAACTTTTACCTCCCTTCAATGTATGATGAGTGAGCTTCTAAATTGATGCTGGTCTTCTCCTCTAGAATGGTGGTGGTCTTCCCTTCTCAACCTAAGCAATCAATACTCTATTTTTTTGCTGATCTTCACTCCTCAAATGGTGTTGGTTTCTTCTTGAGCATTAAATTCTCTATTTCATCGCTAGTTTTCACTCCTTGAACAACACTGATGACAATCTTACTATACCTTGACCTTGACTATGATGCTTTACTTCACTTAGTGCTTTTACTTCACAATGTATGTTTTCCTCACTGTGTATTCTTCCAATGGTGGCTATTAATAAGCTTACAATCTTGGAATAGGTACCAAGTGGTCTCCAATGTTGCTCAATGCCTTATATCCTTCGCTTAGGTAACATTGTCAATGACTCTAAAAGCCATTACTCCATGTGGTGATTAGTCTTGAATTTTGGTTGAGCATTAAATATACTCTCTTCTTGAGTGTTGATGCAATGATGATAAGTGTTACTCCTTTGAGAGCTCATTGAAGACTCTTGCAAGCATTAGTGAACGTCGTTGTCTTTACCTTCTTCTGTACCAAGTGGCACATGATACTTGATGTCATTAGGATATGTGGAAGAACTCCTTTACATGCACTCACACTATCAAATGCTTCACCTATTATCTTGATGCCTTTGCAAGTTGTATCTAGGCTTTTCCAGTGTGCATCCAACTTGTTTTCGGTGTAATCTGTCTCCCTATAGTGATGGCTCTTCCTCGGTGGTAATGGCACTTGTTGTGTTGGATGGTTGCTTACTTCTTCCAATATTTTCCTACGTAGGCTTGGGTAAATTCCAATGGTAATATTCCTCCTTGCACTTCAATTTTCCACATATGCAAGGTAACCTTAGTGTTGTCCTTTCTTCTTGTTGTCACTCATTGTAACTTCATTGTCTTACATAGTTGATTTGAATCAATAAAGGTTTGTTATTGTGCACTTTTTTAGATGTTGAGTCAATTGGATTGACACTATGACAGGTGTCTTTGGATACCTTTGATGGAAGGGTATAGAGCCTTATAATGGCTCTATTATTTGTTGTCAAATCTCCTTTACTGGACTATGTAGACTACCCACTATGATGGTAAAAACATGGGCAATGTAGTCTCCTTTATAGTGCATCTTTTCCTTGATGGTGTAGCCCCTTGTAGATTGTAATAGGCTCATTGTAATAGTGTCCTTAGACACTCTGGTTCATGCACTTGATTGCTACATAGAGTAGGGTGCAATGATGTAGATAAGTCACCTTGAAATGCATCAAATTTTGAGACTTCTATGGTATTTTTTGTAAAATATCCTCTCGCTTTTATGATGAGCAGATTTTCTTCTTCAATATATGGATATGCCATTGCTATTTTGGTGGCTTCACCTTGCCATAAAATATTTTTGGTTTAGTGAGCTTAATGGTGTCTCTAGACACTAAACTCTTACCCTATTTTGTGCACTAAATTCTCCTTCTTTGATAAACTCTTAATGCACATTAAGGAACTTAAAGGGTAAATAATATAAAGTATAGATAATAACCCCAATTTTAATCTACTCAAGAATAGTTAGAATAGTGCAATAATATCACCTTATCACTCCTTAAATCATGCACTATTAATATTTGTAGCTTAATGTAGTCTTCTTTGTTTTAACTAAACAATAGAAATATATCTATAGGCAGAAAATCCACCTCCTAGAAGAAGTGACAAGAGGATTTGCCTAGTTTTGACAATTTTGACAAGTTTTGGTAAACCATACAAGTAGGAGCAAACCATACAAGCAGGAGGTAAACCATACAAACTAGAGGGCAAACCATACAATGTGCAATGAAATGCAATGAAATGCAAAGGAAATGCAATTTGAGTTGTAATTGCGCATGAATTTGATAAATGATGTGTTTAGACTTAGTAAAAGGTATAATTATGCATTCTGTTATGCATGGGCAGTTGTGAATAATGAATTGCCTTAGGAACCACTTTGGAACAGCTTGGGCAATATTATATAAGACCCCTTTTCAATTTTGATAGTCTGGTTAATGCTTGTGAGTTTTGGCTATGTTTTGGTCTGAATAGTATGAAGTATTGATGCATACCTATGATTGTTGAGTACCTTTTAGTGATTGTATGGCATTGTTGACAAGTAATGAAGAAGAATCTCAATTCATAGTTTTCTCTCATGTACTGTATGATCCTAGAATGATGGAATAATATTTTGTAGTTTATCTTTGTTGCATGTACTTCTTTATGGTTGTTGTTGATACTTAATGCATTGCTATGGAAGAATTGGATTAAACTAACATTGGTGTGAACCTTATGAATGATATATGATGAGTATGATATCAAGAAAGATATATTGAAGGCTATTGTATAATTTTTGGATATTGCCATTGGAGAGAACTCTCTCAAACCCTGATGATAGAACTTGCATGTTGGTAGAAATGGATTAATTGCCATTTTAGAACTTTACAAAACTTAGCTGAGAGAGATTGGCATAGAAGAGTATCCAATTTGGCACCTTGTTGCACTTTCATTTCGTACAAATCGTACACCAGAGCTCTTACAAATCGTACAAAAGAAACTTACCCGATTTGGTAGTTTATGCGATTGAGGAAAACTTACCCGATTTGGTAGTATTGGGAAATCGAACAATTTAGTTACAAAACTATGTATGGTAGCTTGCAAAACTGAATATGAAGGATTGGATGAGTGTAAAATCATACAAGACCTATCACTGTATGATTTGGGATCGTACAGTGGTACGATTTGGGATCCGTACAAGTTGTTTTGTTGTCGCATATTGATAGTTGTGAAGACTATACGATTGTACGATTTGGTCCATCGATTGGGAATAGTAAATTGATCATTCTAAGCCCTTGAAAACCACATCCCCACTAGGAATACTACATCCCTATGCTACATTTGGCATCATTGCCTTATCAAACTTGGCATTTTTGTTAAAATGGGTCAAATTGACAAGTAAGAATATTACAAAATTGGAGGTGAATGATAGACACCAGTGTGCAAAGGTATAGGAGATGGGAAGTATGAGAGAAAATTCCAGTAAGAAGGAGCATGAGAATTTCTCAAAGAGAGAATGCAAGTAATTCAGACCATAGTACACATGAACCAGAAATAGAGCAAGTTTGGGCATCTGAAGAAGGAGATTTTGAGGTGCTATTGATAGAGATAGAAGAGGAGGTACCAGAACCACCTAACATAGAGGAGCAAGTTGATAGAGAAGTAGTGCATGAGGAAGGAGAGTGGATGGTGACACCTGAGAAAGTGATGGAAGGGTTGCAAGGGAGTGCAGAGGATGGGAGTCAGGCACCAGGGCAACAGAGCATGGGGTCTCAAGAAGAAGGACCAAGACCATCTCCCTCACATCAGTGAAGGAAGTCACGGAGTGAAGATGCACATGAGTTTGGTCAATGATTGGTGGGATAGAATAAGATACCTCGGATAGAAACTTTTGATGATGAGTGTAGTAAAACACCCCCAAGGAGGAATCAGATAGAGATTCCATGGGATACCTCAAGTGATGAGGATGATTCTCCAAAGATGGCTAACAAGGTAGCCAAGAAGAGATGTCCACCCTTTACAGGTGAGGGTAAGGAAGACCCCACAAGACATATCAGAACCTGTATAACCATTTGGAGGGAAAATGGTATAGACCATCCAGATGACTGGGTGACTTTATTTCCTGCTACCTTGAGAGGATTGGTGATGGATTGGTATCTAAAAAGGGAAAATACAATAGATTTTTGGACTTGGAATCAAGTGAAGGAGAAATTCATTGAAGAATTTTACCCTTTGAAGGATGATGGAGACATTATCACTGAACTTTGTATGATGAAGCAAAAACTTGATGAAGATGTAAAATCATACAACCATAGACTAAAGTAGTTAGTAGATAAGATGCAGATGCCTTTGGTAGATGTATTGGTGAAGTGGTGGTTTGTAGATGGATTGCTACCAAAATATAAGAAAAATATGAAGGTAGTACCATCAAAAATGTATGATGAAGCTTTGAAGCATGCAAAGAATTTTGAAAGTGAATCGAAGTAGACGTACATAAGAATATTATCTCATCCCAAGTCCAATGATTCAGATAGTGGAGAAGATGATACTATACAAAGGATAGTAGCATCATTTCATCAAGAATTCGACAAGATCATGAAAGAACAAAGAAGCAAGCCTGACAGGAATGATATTTGGTGCATAGAATGTAAAACTGAAGGTCATACAAATGTAAAGTATCCATAAAATGATTACTATCATATATACAATGTGATGGGACACGAGGTGATGCTATATTCATATAATGCAAGAGTACATCCATAGGTCCTGACAATCCAGGAGCAGGAAGAGAAACCAAAGACCCTAGGAAGTGGGCAACAAGCAACAAGTGGTGGTTATAGAAATAGTCGATGAGGTGGAAGGTAGAACCAGGGCAATCGACAAGGAGGACAGAGTCATTTGTAGTATGATTCGAAAGGGAGGTCGATCATACAATGTCATAATTGCCAAGAGTGGGGGCATTTCATGAAAAATTATCCTTCACCTCAGAGACAAGAAACATAGCAAGTGAACACTACACACATGTGTAGGTGGTGTGGTCTGGGTAACCACAAGGAAGCAAATTGCCCCAAGTAGGCGAGTTCAAGTAACCCATAAAATGTAAATTATTTAGATATTGAGGTTCCTCAAGTTAAAGAGGAAACCCAAGAAGTTTTAGCCATGACAAGGAATCAAGCTAAAAAGGATAAGTATCCTGAGCTAGCAAAAGAAAAGCAAGCATTGGCAAGTAGCAAAGAAAGTACTACAAGATGAAGCACAAAAAGCTAAACAAGTGAAGTTAGCAGAAGAGAAGGAACTAAAAAACCATCAGAAGAGAAGGCAATTGTGCAGAGTCTAGCAACATAGGTTTTGGACACCACAATAGAGATCAAAGTGGCTAACCTATTGGAAGCTATCCCATCATTACAAAAAGTGATGGTGGAAGAGATACAACCTCATAAGGTGATGGAAGTGCAGAGTCAACCGATTCAGGAAAAGAAACAAAAATACCAATTCATGGACCCTACCATATTAATGATTGATGTGGGAAAGAAACCTGCATTAGTTCATATGGAGATCCTAGGGCACAAATTGATACAAGTTATTATGGATGGAGGATCCAACATCAATGTGCTACCTGAAAGGACTTGGCTAGAACTGGGTGCTCCATCTCTATGGGCATCGAGCTTCTGATTATATGGTGCTGACCAGTATGGTATCGAGACAAAGGGAGTCTTGATAGCACAACAAGTGGTGATAGCTGACCAAGAGTTCATCTTGGATTTCATTGTGATTACTATGTAGAAGCCTACATACGATGCTCTATTGGGAAGAGGATGGCTACGTGTAGCCAAAGTTAATCACAAATGGGGAAAGAATCAGATCACTTTCAAGAAGGGACAACATAAATATATGATTAATCTGACTAATCAAAAGGTCAGTGAGGATGTAGCCATGATCGATGAATCAAAAAATTCCTCAAGAGATGAAGGATATGAACCAGATGGAGAAGGAATGTTGTACCTAGATGAATGTAGTGAAGATGAAGCTAGATCTGATAGCGGACTTCTTCATTGGAAAATGGAGGAGTACAAAATTTTTCAGCCCAACTACCTCTGTATTGACTCAGAGGAGATCAAGGAAAAACAAGATGAAACCAAAGTCAACCAGGAACCTAAGAAGGAGGTGGAAGAGAAATGGACATTTCCAAAAAATTTTGTAGAATATACAGTAGGAGATGCGGAAATTGATGCAAGACCGACACACCCAAAGAATGTGGAGAAAGCAGCAAGTGAGCCGAAGAATATCAAATATGAAGGACCTCAGATAGTGGACATCAATCTAGGGATGGAGGATGAACCTAGGATGATTCACTATGGTGATGATTGGAACCCTGTATTGAAAGCGATAACTTTTAAGATATTCTTGGAATATAAGGATGTCTTTGCATGGACATACAAGGACTTGAAGGGAGTACCACCTGAGTTATGTGTCCATAAGATTACACTAATGCCTAGAGCACAACCAGTAAGGAGGAGACCATATAGGATGAACCCAAAATATGTTGCATTAGTGAACGTAGAGATAGAGAAGATGTTGGAGGTAGGAATCATCTTCAGGGTTACGACCAGTGAATGGGTATCACCTATAGTGGTCACCTTGAAGAAGGAAGTGGAAAAAATCAGAATATGTGTGGACTTTAGGAGTCTAAATGCAGTAACCATTAAGGACCCCTTCCCTATTCCCTTCACAGATTCCATCCTGGAGGAAGTCGTAGGACATGAGATCTATTCATTTTTGGATGGATTTTTGGGTTACAATCAAATAAGTATAGCCGAGGAGGATAAGCTGAAGACCACATTTATTATGGAGAATGGCATCTATGCATACAATCAAATGCCATTCAGGCTCTGTAATGCCCCAACTACATTTCAATGCATCATACTGTATATATTTGATCAGTTGGCAATAGGGAACTTCAAAGCATTTTTGGATGATTGGTCCATTTATGGGAAGATCAAGGAGCATCTTCCTACCCTCAGTGAATGTATGAGTAGGTGCAAAAATGCACAGATCTCATTAAACCCTAGAAAGTGTTACCTGATGGTACCATATGGAAAGTTGTTAGGACACATAGTGTGCAGTGAGGGATTAAAAATAGATCTTGATAAGATCCATGTGATATTGCACATGGAAGAACCATATGATGTGAGTTCACTTAAAACCTTCCTTGGATCGATGGGGTATTATCGAAGGTTTATCAAGAATTATGCACATGTATCCTATCCATTGGATTCATTGACAAAGAAGAATGTTCCTTTCAGATGGATAGAGGAGCACCAAGGAGCCTTTGAGGAGTTGAAGGCCAAGCTTGTTAGTAGCCCGATTTTGGTGTTCCCAAATTGGGATAAGGAATTCCATGTCCATATTGATGCTTCAAATTTTGCAATCGGATGTGCTTTGGCACAAGAAGGACAGTTCAGGATGGATCAACCTATTTTCTTTGCTAGTCACCTATTGTCAAGGGTGGAGAGAAACTATAGTACAATAGAAAGAGAAGCCTTGGGAATGGTATATGCAGTCCAAAAGTTTAGGCATTACCTACTGGTGAATCCCTTTGCTTTTTATGTAGATCACCAAGCTCTGTTGTACTTGATAAACAAACCGGTGATACAAGGATGGGTCAGCAGGTGGCTCATCACCCTACAGGAGTTCGTATTCCGAGTAGTAGTAAGACCTGGTAAGAAGCATGTAATTGTAGACCAGCTATCTCGGATACGATCAGGAGAGCCTACAAGAATAGGGATTCTAGATGAATTCCTTGATGCACAATTATTTGCCATCAATGTTGTTCCATCATGGTACAAGTTGATTGGCCAATATCTATCCACAAGAGAGTTACCACAAGAAATGATGGCAACCAAGAAAAATAAAGTGATTATGAAGTCAGCACCTTTCCAATTGATAGCAGGATTATTGTATAATATGGGAAGTGATGGTATCTTACGAAGATGTGTGATGGAGGAAGAAGTCAAAGTGGCATTGAAAGAAGCTCATGAAGGCTTAGCAGGAGGGCACATGGGACCAGATGCAACCGCTAGGAAAATATTACTAGTAGGATTATGGTGGCCCACACTATATAATGATGCAAAAGAATATGTAAAAGCATGTGATACTTGTCAAAGGATAGGGAAGCCAGTAAAGAGGGACTTTATGCCATTGCATCCATCACAACCCCAAGAACTATTTGAAATATGGGGATTGGACTTCGTTGGACCATTGAAAACATCTCGAAGAAGGAAGTGTAGGTACATTGTGGTAGCAATAGAGTACTTGACAAAGTGGGTCGAAGCGAGAGCATTACCTGATAACTCAGCTAAAAGTACAACAAGATTCTTGTATGAGTAGGTAATTACAAGATTTGGCATTCCACTACAGATAACAAGTGATCGAGGAGGACACTTTGTAAATGAGATCATCAAGATGCTGACAACAAAATTCAGGATTTTGCATTCATTGTCTAGTCCGTACTATCCCAGAGCGAATGGGTAGGTGGAAGCAACAAATAAAGTCCTGGTATCTACTTTGTATAAAACCTGTGGAATAGAAGGAGCATATTGGGAGGAAAGGTTACCATCTATTTTGTGGGTATACAGAACAACTTTTAAACCAACAACAGAGCATACACCTTTCCAGTTGATGTATGGACAAGAGGTAGTGGTGCCAGTTGAATTCTTGATACCAAGTTTGAGAGTCATAGTGGAGCATCACTTGGGTGATCAAGAAAGTTTGGAAGAGTGACTGACAACACTGATTAAGTTGGATGAAAGAAGAGTCATGGCACAATGGGCAATTGAGGTAGCCCAAAAAGAAGGAAGTTGTGGCATGACAAACACTTGAGGAAGCTAGAACTTAGTCCGGGTGACTTGGTTCTAAAGTTTAATGGAAAGTGGGAAATCAAGCCTGGTAAGTTGAAGACTTTATGGCTTGGTCCCTACAAAGTGGTAGAAGTAATGAATAATGGAGTAGTCAAGTTGCAAAAATTGAATGGGACTGAGGTACCCAACACTGTAAATGGCTCAAATTTGAAGCCTTACAAAGTACAATGCTTATTCATTTCTTCGGAAGAGATTGAATGAAGAAGATGAGCAGAAGCTCAATAGAGAACTCAAGGTGAGCAAGGTCCATCACAGGAAGAGCCTGACATGGGACTCACACACTTATTTGTAGAAGGGGAGGAGACAAGACCAACTATAGAACAGCAAGAGTTGGTACCTCGACCCAGAGAAAGAAGAATATTGTGGGTGCATGTCAGATTTGTAGATGGGACCGAACGAGTAATAGAGGAAGATGAAGAGTGGATTCCTCCAAATGAAAGAGGATATCAGGAGATAGTACTATTACCTAGAAATAGGGGAAGGCAAGAAGAAGCACCCCAAGTAAATAAGAACATGATGTATCCCTGGGTGGAGCATAGAGAACTACCCCAACAAGTAGAAGGATGAAGAAGGATACGGTTAACAATATGATATGAAGATAGAGTGGACACTTTTGAAATGGAAGTTCCAGAAGAGAATAGGAATGAGACCATTGATGAAGAATTGGTTGGACTTACTCCATTAGCTCAGATAGGGCTATTACAATAGAGAATGTGACTATAGACCCAACAACTATAGGAGGAATATCAGACATTGTGAGGTCATAATGCAAGGTTGAGGGAACAAACCATCCAAGAATTGGATAGTACAATACGAAGGTTGGATGAACAAAGAATAGCTAGGCTACAGGAACTAGAAGGGGAAGCTAAGGATAATGAGGGGATAACTCCAAGGAGTGGTATAAGAAATGATGGTGCAAGCACAAGTTCACAAGTACCACCAAGTGATCCACCAATGACAAATGAAGATGCAGAGATGCTTTGGTGAGACATTGAGGAAGCAACCACATCACCTGAATCACAAGGTAATGCACGGGTGGATTTGAGTGACTCCAGTGATGAAGGAATGCCTTGGCTAGTAAGGGAACCTAGCATAGAAAGTAGTGATGATGACGATTGCCTAGGAGACCCTAGAATCCTTAGGATAACCATGATCCCCCAACATATACAACAACACATCGACAACTAGGGAGATCACAGGAGCATCAAACCAACCTTGATCCACAAGCATATACAATAGCCTATCGACAATTAAGAAGACAAAGGAGAGAAGTAAGGATATTGGAGATATTGATGAATTTACCAGTGGATTGGTCAGAACAAAGAGAAGATAATCAAAATGACTCAAGTTCTGAGATAGATTTTTTTGATGCATATAGAGAGATCCTAGCAACCTCATCTCCACAAATATGCTTCGAGGAAAGAATATGGAGACATCACTTAGTACATGTAGATCATAGAATCAGAGCACTATGACAATTATCACCAAGTGTAAGATGAAGTAGAAGTCCACTAGCCAACATTGAGTTGGTAGAGATAACTCCTGATAACCAAGCAACGAGAGGAAGGAATCGACAAGGACCCCTAAGGCTTCAACCAGGAAGGGGAGGAGGTATTCGACCATGGAATGAAAGAAGTCAAGGTGATGTTACAGCTAGAGGAGGAAGAGGATGAGGAAGGTTTTGACCCCCTACTCCTAGATGGTCGGGAGATACACCTTTGGCATGTTTGAACTGGACAAGGAATCTACAAGGTATACCAAGGATAAGAGGAATCTTACCAAATCCCACAAGGTAGTATCCATTGGGATGACCACCACTAATCCGAAGAGGACCTCGAAGAGTGGTAGGAGGTAGAGGATTACTCCAAGGAAGGGAGGAATCACCACTGGCATAGAGAAGCCTGATGTCAAGAGGAATAGGATGGGGAAGGCACTTGCGAGGTAGAGGCCTTGCTAGTAGAGGAAGAGTGCATTTTGTAGATGAAAGAAACTAAGGACAACAAAGGATCTGATCACCAAGTCTGGAGCAAGAATTGATCCAAGGAGATAGGTGGAGAAGTCACTCAAATGATAGTAGAATAGTTAGAGCACCGCTACCAAGGGATCAATCACCTATACGACAAGAGGAAGAGACACCAGGTGAAGATACTCCAACTTGCAATTGTACAATTCCAAATTGTACACATGGTAGTGGAAGGCCAGGGAACTCAATAACATCACAAGTGGAGATGAATCACCCTAGAGAGCAAGTGGTGCTAGATGACACAATCACTTATAATGTCATGGTCAAACCTCCAAGAGAAGAATCAGATGGGATCATACAAGTGAATGTCACTATGTAATTCCCACATGGTAAGTGTAAATAGTATTAGGAAAAAAAAAAAAAATAAAGAAAAAAAAAAAATCCTTAGTTGTGAAAATCCCTTGGGATGCAATTAAGAAGGAAGTTGGTTGAAAACCAGAAATGACCTCTTCAAGAGAGAGAAAATAGAAAAATTTCTCTAAGTAATAGATCATACAAACCAATTTTAAAGGTGAAAAAGCATAAGTGGGAGATCATACAAGCAAAAATGGAAAAAGTATAGGTAGAATCATACAAGGAAGCATATTGTACAATTTAGATCATACAATGTATGATTTTAGGTGCAGTTGTATGATTTTCAACCATCGCATTTAATGTTCACATGAGTGGAATGATGAGTGTTGTGGGCCAAACAAGGTTAACTTCTTTCCTACTTTTGTCACATGCCCGTGCATTTAATTTATCAACCCAGGGAGCTTCGTAAACTTGCGAAGGGTCTTGAACAAGATTGCTTACAATACCACTTGAGATGAGTCCGCTAGTTCTACTATTGGGGGTGTTTCAAATGGTTGTCAATCATTCATACACTCCTCAATAATTTACATAAAAACAATTAAATCTACAGAAAGGAAATATTCACACATTCCTAGAAATAAACCTATTGCAATACTAGAAATAACAATGCGATAAACAATCTTATAAAAGTGGTAAACTAATCTAGAAAACATAGGAAAAATATAGGGGAAGAAATACTAGCTTGGAGTGGGCCCAGGCTCCAGCAGCTTCCTCCCAACTGAACACGCACTTAGAAACTCTTAGAACTGTATTATAATTATCAAAGTATTACAATGCTTCTTTTGTATATCTCTCTATAATTACTATCAAAATATTCTATATCTTTCAGAGAGGTCTACGTGTGTTTATATAGCACACCCATAGATCTTCTATTACAAAGAAGTTATAACAGTCGATTCATTCCAGACTAAACTAAGACAGTCTGGTAAATGTGATCGACGTCTACTAAAATTGGCATTCATTTCTAATGGTGGCATGTTCACTGATTGGTTTGTGCTTCACCTAGCATTGGTAGGATGTTCTCATACATCGATGTGATCCCCAATTTAACTCTACATGACGTAGAGTTGGAACTGCACCAATCGTTGTTGTCCACGTCATGCTTGTCTGGTCAACGGGCGAAGAACAGGGGCACCTTCCCTATGAGGAAGGTGCCTAAGTATGTCGGGTGCCTTCTCTATGCGGAAGGTGCCTTACTACCATTGGCGCCTTCCTGGAAGAGGAAGGCGCTTATCTTCTATTGGTGCCTTCCTATGAGAGGAAGGCGCTTGCCTTCTAGTGGCACCTTCCTATCGATGCCTTCCTTATGAGAGGAAGGCGCTTGCCTTCTAGTGGCACCTTCCCATCGATACCTTCCTTATGAGAGGAAGGCGCTTATTTTCCTTTGGCGCCTTCCTAGAAGAGGAAGGCGTTGGCCTTCTATTGGTGCCTTCTTAGGAGAGGAAGGCGCTTGTCTTTCCTTGGTGCCTTCCTGGAAGAGGAAGGCACCTACTTACGCTTGGTGCCTTCCTGGAAGAGGAAGGTGCCTACCTTCTCTGCATTGATTCTGAAAGAAACAAAGTGCCAGGTCCATGAAAAGACCTCGACTGATCCAAATCTAACTAAATCAACTACAATTCCACAAAAACACACTGAAAACACATGAATTAGATAACATGCATAATTTCATCAAATAATTATATAATCATTCATAAACATATGCAATCCTTATTATACAACCGCATAATAATCAAGAAAATGTATACAAAATATGAGCATTTTTGATGCTCATCATCCCCCCATGCCTAACATATGCCACGCCCTCGTGGCATCAAAACTGTAGGTAGCCCTGTTGACCCCTCATCATTGTCATTTCTTGGTGGATCCAACTATACCTACGACCCATGTCTACCTCTTCTGCATGCTAGCATCTGGAGGTGTGGCTCT
This sequence comes from Wollemia nobilis, assembly GCA_028583015.1. Classification (NCBI taxonomy): domain Eukaryota; kingdom Viridiplantae; phylum Streptophyta; class Pinopsida; order Araucariales; family Araucariaceae; genus Wollemia; species Wollemia nobilis. Next base: position 24,247,764 of record JAQPPZ010000521.1, read on the forward strand.
TCTTTTTCTACATGGAGCTAAGGGTGCTACTATCGACTATGCTTTCCTCATCCTAGCCGCTATCGAAGGTGATCTAACCAGCGTCATCTCTACTACCTAAAATGTAGCTTCTATAGCTTGCCATAGGTCAGCATCCGAAGGTCTGACCACTGCAAGAGGGATATCTAAATTATCCCTCCTGAGATGAACTACTTGGGCTTTGTACAATCGGGTTACTTCAGGAGTAAGCCCTACATTCTCCTTTGCAATGGCAGCGGCCTCCAATTCGGGGCCATATACCCCCCATCATTCAAAATACCTTCTTATCATGGAGGGTCATCCCCGGGATGACCCATAAATCTCCCAGAACTGGTTGTCCTCTATCGGATTGACGTAGATACCAGAGTCCCCCTGCATCCTCGAGGTTGCCTTCCTAGTCTCCTTAGCTGTTGTCATCTCTTTGAGCAGTCATTCGAACTATTTTTGCCTCTCTACGAATGGCTGCATATCCCACTCATCTTCTTCTAGCTCGATGAAGGTCACCTTCACCTTCTTTCGAGCCATCCTGGGCCCTTTTCCTTTGGCCTCTACAGAAAATGTGGTGGCTCGAATAGGGGTTTTCCCTTTCTCCCTGCGTCTTCTCGCTCCAAGGGGCCTGCTCTGCGGTCCCTGGAGCATTCTCTTCACTCTGTGCTACCATCCCTAGGGGTGCTTCTTCACCCCCCTATCTATCTTGTGTTGACCCCTCAGGTTCTTCTCTTCCTTCCTCTAGGTTTGGGGAGTTCTTCCTTATCCCTCAGTCCTATCTACTATTGTTGGCCCTCGTCCTACTCTGTATCACTCAGGACGATGATAGGGGGTGTTGTGGGACTTCTTTCCCCTTCACTCCCAAAAATAGAGGAATTCTCCCCTACCTCTGGGCTGCTCTATCGGGCGTCCGATCAAAATTCTCTCGAAGAGAATACTCATTCTGTAGATGTGGGAGAATTCATTGAGACCTCTTTTTCCTAGTCAGTTTGGGTTGATGCATCCCTTCTTTCTATTCCCCTATCCTGGAGTAGTTGGTTCTCCTCCCGCAACTATTGGACCAGCTGCTCGAGTTGGGTGATTCATCTTTCTCATTCTTTCAATTCCCCTCTATGCTTGTTCTAGTAGTCCTCCAAAATTTTTGGGCCATCCAGCAATTGGTTTGCCACTCCAGCGCTTCCTCCAAGGCTACGTCGACCTGATCATTGCTCCTGAAAGTCCCTGCATCTTGTGGGCTCTAGTTTGTCAATTCCTAGAGGGTTTGGGCTGCAACGTCGACTTTCGGGTCACTCTATTCTTCTTCTATCAAGAGGAGGAGTCACCATAGGCATTTCCTCCTAGGGACTAGTTCTAGTGGTCGAAACTCGGCCTCGTTGCTAATAAGCGGTGCTCCTTCCTCTTCATACTCGGGCACTAGGGAATGCCCTCTTTCCTCTGTGCATTCGAGCACTGGTGAATGCCCTCTTTCTTTCATGAAATAGGGCAATGCCAATTGCTCGATACTTGCCATATCCTCTATAGGGCTTCCCTCTTCTTGCCCTATTTTGGCAATAGCATCCTATTGCCTTTCTTGGCTGCCATCTCCCTCTACATTGGGGTTCTGCCTCTGTACTTCTGCATGGCGGACCAGTGTTGATATCAGCCCATGGTGGGCCAAGGTGAGATGGTGCTCCCTTATAGTACCTAGCCACTTCTTCCTTTAGAGCATTTTCTAGGTAGAAGGGCACGTTCAACTTCCTTCCATGCACCAGGTGATTCAGAAACTGCACATGGTTAGCGTGCAGATGGGTATACTTCTCGGTGCATGTAAAGAATCGAGCAACCTGCTCGAATATCTTTCGTAGATTCATGGGAAGGCTACTTTTGGGTAGCCCTTCCTTATCTATCTACACATTTTCTCTTGGTAGTAGCACTTTGGCGTATGGCTTCAGTAGTCCGCCTTTGTATATGCATTCCCCTGTGAGGGGCAATCCAGTCGCCTACGAGATGTATTCGGGGGTGACTAGAATTTCTACCCCTCACGAGCTACGTCGCCCCTCAAGGAGGCAGTGAATTCCTTGGCTGCCTCCATATCCTAGCCCTGACTGACCAGGGTACAGTATTCGAACCATCCCTCGGCCTCGAACTATGTTTTTACCACCCCCTGATTCCTTCCGTATCACTCGGCTCATTCTTCTTCACCGCATGATTCTTCGACCTTCCTCCCATGGCGCCTTCCCTTACTACTACATTTTTTCTTTGTCCTTACTTCTTCAGGAAGGTGCCTTCTTATAGGGAAGGTTCCTAACCTTAGCATTTAATTCTAGGGTACACCTTTCGAGCCATATCATTGGCACGTGGTTTCGGCTATGGGGGGATATGATTTTTATGACGACAATATTTTTTTTGGTACTGCATAATTTATAAATAATTATATAAAAATTTGAGTTAGTATGCGCGTACCTTATTTGGTGTTTCATGCATCATGAAGAGCGTTGATTCACTGATTTGTGACATGGGGGAGGGGTATGGTCATCTGATGTCGCTCGTTCGTGTGGTGATTTCATTCCGATCGAGGCATCTGGGAGACTTAAGTGTTGGTTGTACGTGGAAGGTGCTCTTTGGTACCTTCCCAATGTGGAAGGTGCTTATGTGGCACCTTCTCGATGTGGAAGGCGCTTATATGGTGCCTTCCCAATGTTGTTGATGCTCTCTGATTGGATGCGCCTTCCGATGGTGGAAGGCGCATCTCTGATTGGATGCGCCTTTCGATGGTGGAAGGCACCTTTTTGATGATGGCGCCTTCCTACTATGAAAGGTGCTTCTGAATGGGTGCGCCTTCCTGATGTGGAAGGCACCTCGATCTATATGCGCCTTCCTGATGTGGAAGGCGCCTCGATCTGTATGTGCCTTCCCTATGTGGAAGGCACCTATTTATATTTTATATATATTATTTTTATTTTTTTTTGTGCGCCTTCTTCTGGTTGGGTGCCTTCTTTATAAGGAAGGCACCTTCTTCGCTTCTATAAGAAAGGTGCCTTATTCTTGGCAATCATGTTGTGATTGACTAGGAAAGGGTGATCAAGCCTTCTCAGTCTCGCTTCACGTTGCCTCAGCTTCTACCTATGAGTGTCGATGTTGGAATGCTGAGCCGAATCAGGCCTAGTTTCCTAGATACCTATTCCTCATGTTATCAGGTCTTCCACCTACAAAAAGCAAATGAAAAGAAAGAAAAATAAAGGTAGTTAGATGCATTCCATGCCTATTAGGCCCTGGATTAGGATGCCTACAGCTTGCATGCGGGCGTCATCCCTACAAAACACACCGTAAGAAAAAAACTAAATTAACTAATTTTGGTGAGCACCTCCATGCCCACCATTTTTCCTATTAAGAGTTTGGTCCGGATCTAACAAGATGGGGTCTCCCCCACGTCTATTCTGGATTCCACCTATAAGGTTTTGGATGTGTTATAGGGGTGCAGTCGGTGGCCATTGACCGTTAACATGGTGTTGTTATCATCAATTGTTCTAACGTGCACTACCCCATTCTTGATGAGCTCTACCACCTCATACGGTCCCATCCATATTTGCATTAATTTACCTTTTCTTTCCTGGAACCGAGAATCATACAACAACACCCATTCTCCTTCTTGGAACTGCTTCAGTTTAATGTGGTGATCATGCCACCACTTTCTTTGCTTTTGTATGATTTTCGTTCTCTGCAAAGCGTCCATTCAGATTTCGTCCAGCTGATCTAGCTACCGAATCCTTTCTTCTTGAGCGTCATCCAAGCTCAAGTTCAATTCTAAAGCCGTCCTCAATGTCTTGATTTCAAATTCAATGGGCATCATCGCACTCTTCCCATAGACCAGTTGGAAGGGTGTGAAGCCTATGGTGGATTTCCACATGGTATTATATGCCCAGACTACCTTCGACAACCGTGTAGCCCAATATTTTTTATGTTGTTGCATGGTCTTCATCAGGATGTTCTCTATTTCTCTGTTCGTCACTTCCACTTGCCCATTTGCCTATGGATGGTAGGGTGTAGTTTTATTGTGCCAAACTCTGTATTGCTCCATCAGCTCCTTGATCAACTTGGAGGTAAATTGAGGCCCTTGGTCTATTGTTATCTCTCTAGGGACCCCAAATCATGTAAAAATGTGGGCAAATAAGAAATCGATGATTGTTCTTTCTTTTGAATCTCTCAACGCTTGAACTTCAACCCATTTGGTGACGTAATCTGTATAGACCAAAATAAACCTCCTCCCTATTGAAGGTGGATTAATTGGTCCCATGAAGTCCATGCCCCACTTATCGAAGGGTTCCAGGTGTACTTGAGGTTGGAGGGGCATTTCATCTTGATGGGTTGGTCTACCCATTCTTTGGCATTCATCGCACTTACTGGCGTACGCAGCCGCATCCTTGAACAGAGTGGGCCAAAAGTACCCAACCTATAGGATTTTGTAGGCAGTTCATTTCCCTACAAAGTGTCCTCCGCATGGTTCATCGTGACATGCTTTGAGTACTTCTGAGAACTCCTGTTCTGCTACGCATCTCCTTATAATCTGGTCATGTCCTATTTTGAACAGGAGGCCATCAATCCATAGGAATGATGCACTTTTCTCTATGACCGCCTGCTTTTCTCAGAAAGAGAGAGCAGGTGAGGTTCTTTCGGTGGCCAAGTAATTGGCTATATCTATGTACCATGGGATTTTCTCACTAATGGTGAACAAATGTTCATCCAAAAACTGGTCTTCCACTATTGTATGGTCTATCGATATCAATCTGGATAGAAAATCTGCTACGACATTGTCCTTGCCTAGTTTGTCAACTATTGTGATGTCAAATTCCTATAGTAACAAGAGCCACCTGATAATTCTTCCACCAATGGCTGGCTTGCTCATCAAGTATCTGATAGCCGCATGGTCCATGTGGAAAAATACCTTATACCCAATGATATAATGGCAGAATTTGTTTATGGCATGCACAACTGCAAGGAACTCCTTCTCCATCACCGTGTAGTTGAGCTCGGCTCCTACCAAGTTTTTGTTGACATAGTAGATGGCATAAAATTCTTTGCCATCCTTCTATCCGAGGACTGCTCCAATCGCATTGTTGGATGCATCACAGTAGATATGGAATGGTATGGCCCAATTTGGTCCTCTTAAAACTGGTGTGGATATCAGTTTCTCTTTAAGCAACTGAAATGCTTCTTCGCAGTCTTCCATCCAATTGAACTCCACATCTTTAGATAATAGAGTGTGTAGTGGTTTTGCAATTTTGTTGAATTCGATGATAAATCATCGGTAGTACCCAGTTGATCCAAGAAAACTCCTCACCTCTCTCTACATTCTAGGGCTGGGTAGGTCTCTGATGACCTCAATTTTTCTTTTATCAACCTTTATTCCTTCTACGGAGAGGTGGTGTCCCAGTACGATGCCTTCTTGCATCATCATAAAGCATTTCTCGTTGCTCAGGGACAAATTGTTTTCCTTGCTTCTTTCGAGCACTCTTTCCAAGTTCGTCATTGCTTCATCAAAGGTTTCTCCATAGACGGTGAAGTCATCCATGTATACTTCGACCGCGTCTCCCATCATGTCTAAAAATATGCTAAGCACCACCCTTTGAAAGGTGGCAGGTGCGTTGCACAATCCGAAAGGTAATACCCGATAGGCAAACGTTCCCCATGGGTAGGTGAACATTGTCTTATCCTGATCCTCTTCTCCTATCTGGATCTGGTTGTATCCACTGAATCCATCCAGGAAGGAGAAATACTTCCTCCTTGAGAGTGTATCCAAGACTTGATCAATGAACGGGAGCGGGAAGTGGTCCTTCTTGGTCGCTTTGTTTAATGCTCTGTAGTCCACATAGATTCGCCATTTCCCATTATTTTTAGGGACTACCACTAACGGTGATACCCACTCACTATCAAAAATTGGATAGATGAATCCGGTAGTCAAGAGTTTTTGCAGTTCTTCCTTGACAATGTCTTTCATTATCGGATTCATTCTTCTCTGTGGTTGCCTGCTTGGAGTTGCTTGATCATCGAGGTATATACGATGGGTACAGATCTCTAGGCTGATACCCTTCATATCTGAGTAATCCCATGCAAATGCCTATTGGTGTCTAACCAGGAGCTCTTCTACTTTCATCAATTGTGTGGGAGTCAACCCACTACTGACATTCAACGTTCTTCCTGGCCCGACGTGTATCTGCTGAATGTGGTGATCTTGGGTGCCGACCAATGGTGATCCAGGTGAGGAGATGGAGGACTCCCCATGGAGGAACTCCACAATAGCACCATCTTCATCTTCTTCTACCAACTCATCCAACGTCATCATCGGTTGGATCATGGATAGCTCAGGATTTTCATGCTCGATCAACATGGGTTCTCCTACTGAGTCGATGGACTATGTTGGGGTGAAATAGTCAACCTTTTAACATTTCATCCATCGGAGATGGTCATCAGCCCATCTCGATAGCTGATGTAAGCATCAACTATTGCCAGCCATGGCCTTCCCAAGATGAGCGGGTAACCGCCTAGCCTAGTTTTAGATTGCAAGACTAAAAAGTTGGTTGGGTATTCCCATGCATTGACTATCACTATTATGTCTTCCAACATTCCTTTCGATGCCATGGTCGATCGATCGACCAGCTGTAGCACTGTCATAGTGGGTTTCAGGTTCATGAGTTGTAGCCTCTGCATGGTCTCCTGAGGCATTACATTGATGGCTGCTCTGAGATCGACCAACGTATTGGACAGGGAATGTCCCTCAATTTTTATAGTCAGCATCGGGCTGCCCGAGTTTGCATACTTAGGATGGCACATTTTTCCCATCATCAAATCTGCTAGTTTACCCATGACATTGATAGTCTGGGTTGCTCTTCATCCTGGCTTCCTTAGACACATCTCTCTTATCACCTTGGTATATATCGAAACATCTCGGATGGCTTGAAATAATGGAATTGTCATGGTGAGGTTCTTCAAGCTAGACAAGATATCAAACTCCGACTGCGTTACTTTCCTCTATTCTTGCAGTCGATTGGGAAATGGAGCCTTTGCTCTCTCAGGCATTTCTTCTATCACCTCTTCTACAAGAGGTGTTTCTCCTACCTCTTCCTCCTCTTCTACCAGTGGAGGCGTTCCTACTCCTAGCTGTCTACCAGACCTAAGCTGAATATGGTACATCGGATACATCTCACCCTCCATGTTGTATGTTGGTTGGTTCACCCTATTATTCAGATTTGTCATCGGTTGTGTGGGTAGCTGCGCAGGTCTCACTATTGGCAACGTCGATAAATTCTGTTGGGGGTGAGCTGGTGCTACATTCTATGGAGCCTGATTCCACGTAGTGTGGCCTCTCCATTGCTACCCAGGATATGGATATGGCATCCATGGTTGCTGGTTCGAGAATGCTGTTGGGGGTGCGTTGGACCAGGGTGATGGCCCCCACCACCCCATGTTAGGTGGTTGAGGTGGGCCTTGGTGCATGTATGGTCCTCCCCCATATGATGACATTTTGGTTGGCATATTCCCCGTAGGGGGTTGTGGCCAACTCTTTCGATTGCCTATGAAATAGGCATCCATGCTTTCAGCATCCTCCTGATTACTGGCAGTTGTGGGCACAATCGAGTTTTATGGTTCAGCCTACAAACTATGCATACTCTGACTTTGTTCTCCGGGCATGCATTCTTTGCATGCTTCCCTCTACATTTTGGATAGAAATAAGCCAATGTTGCTTCATTTTCTTGCTTCTTTTTCTCTAACAGCAACGTATCCATCTGCAATGCTAGAGATGAGAGCATTTCGCTCTTTAAATCTTCCAACATGTTACCTATTTTTATCTTCGTGATTGAAGCAGTCACTTTCATGGTTCTAGAAGTGGTCTTGCCTCTCCTTCTTGAGTAGTTTCGGCATAGTTGTCGGATGTCTTCCATAGCGTGCTGGTAGACATCACCTCCAGAAATCATGTTAAGAGCCTCCAGTGATTCATTGGTAAGTCCTCTCAAAAAGATGCTTTTGAGGGACTTATCAGATAGTTTCGTGTGAGGAGATCATTGAAGATTGAAGTTGAATCTCTCCCAGTATTCCTTGAGAGACTCATATTCTTTCTGTGTCATGCTCAGGACCTCTTCTCTGGAGTCTCTTGCTCTCCCAAAATCTTGGTATTGCTCTAAAAAGAGCTTCTTCATTTGATCCCAAGTGGCAATGTGTTTGTCTCCCAGACCGATGAACCATCATAGAGCTGCATCGTCCAATATGGAAGGAAAGAGTTTCAGCTTCTGCGTATCAGATTTGTAGTCCACAGACCTGCATAAGACATCAAACTTAAATAAAAATAGGTCAGGGTCCTCAGTTGGGTATCCTCTGAAGGTCGAAAGGTGAGTAGGGGATATGTTTTTCATTTTGGTATCTCCTACTCCTTCATCAATCGGGAAACTAAATCCAGATGAGACTTCTTCGTTGTCAGCCATTTTTTTAGGAAATGTGGTCTCTAATGCAGTATTTATGGCCTTACGGTCATTTAAGACTTTCTGAGTCAAGGCTCTAAGGTTGTCTGGTGTTATCGTCCGATCTTCTACAGCTTTCCACAATAGGGCTTCCTCTAAGGGTGTCCTATTAAACAGGGGATTTATGATGATTCATTCTTCCCCACATTGATGGGATGAGGAGGCACTTTGCACAAAGTGTGGCTCCTCACTCCAATGGATTGTTGGAGGTGGGTCGGGCGAGTCTAATTCAAATTTAGAATGTTCGGCTGACTCAGGTTCTAATGGATTGGTTTTTATAAACCGATCGTCAGGTCCTCTTCTTCTCGAAGAACTCATACAAGGTCAGATGGAAGGTTTCTAGGTATTGTAAATAATCTAGTTGAGATGCTTCCCTAAAAATGGTGCCAAAATGTTGTGGGCCAAACAAGGTTAACTTCTTTCCTACTTTTGTCACATGCCCGTGCATTTAATTTATCAACCCAGGGAGCTTCGTAAACTTGCGAAGGGTCTTGAACAAGATTGCTTACAATACCACTTGAGATGAGTCCGCTAGTTCTACTATTGGGGGGTGTTTCAAATGGTTGTCAATCATTCATACACTCCTCAATAATTTACGTAAAAATAATTAAATCTACAGAAAGGAAATATTCACGCATTCCTAGAAATAAACCTACTGCAATACTAGAAATAACAATGCGATAAACAATCTTATAAAAGTGGTAAACTAATCTAGAAAACATAGGAAAAATAGGGGAAGAAATACTGGCTTGGAGTGGGCCCAGGCTCCAGCAGCTTCCTCCCAGTTGAACACGCACTTAGAAACTCTTAGAACTGTATTATAATTATCAAAGTATTACAATGCTTCTTCTGTATATCTCTCTATAATTACTATCAAAATATTCTCTATATCTTCAGAGAGGTCTGCATGTGTTTATATAGCACACCCATAGATCTTCTATTACAAAGAAGTTATAACAGTCGATTCATTCCAGACTAAACTAAGACAGTCTAGTAAATGTGATCGACGTCTACTAAAACTGGCATTCATTTCTAATGGTGGCATGTTCACTGATTGGTTTGTGCTTCACCTGGCATTGGTAGGACATTCTCATACATCGATGTGATCCCCAATTTAACTCTACATGACGTAGAGTTGGAACTGCACCAGTCGCTGTTGTCCATGTCATGCTTGTCTGGTCAATGGGTGAAGAACAGGGGCGCCTTCCCTATGAGGAAGGTGCCTAAGTATGTCGGGTGCCTTCTCTATGCGGAAGGTGCCTTACTATCGTTGGCACCTTCCTAGAAGAGGAAGGCGCTTATCTTCTATTGGTGCCTTCCTATGAGAGGAAGGCGCTTGCCTTCTAGTGGTGCCTTCCTATCGGTGCCTTCCTTATGAGAGGAAGGTGCTTGCCTTCTAGTGGTGCCTTCCTATCGATGCCTTCCTTATGAGAGGAAGGCGCTTCTTTTCCTTTGGCGCCTTCCTGGAAGAGGAAGGTGTTGGCCTTCTATTGGTGCCTTCCTAGGAGAGGAAGGCGCTTGTCTTTCCTTGGTGCCTTCCTGGAAGAGGAAGGTGCCTACTTACGCTTGGTGCCTTCCTAGAAGAGGAAGGCGCCTACCTTCTCTGCGTTGATTCCGAAAGAAACAAAGTGCCAGGTCCATGAAAAGACCTCGACTGATCCAAATCTGACTAAATCAACTGCAATTCCACAAAAACACATTGAAAACACATGAATTAGATAACACGCATAATTTCATCAAATAATTATATAATCATTCATAAACATATGCAATCCTTATTATACAGCCGCATAATAATCAAGAAAATGTATACAAAATATGAGCATTTCTGATGCTCATCAATGAGTTATCGAAAAAGTGTGGGAAAATGATAAAATCATATGAGAAAAGTGATGAGTTGTCAAAGGAAGACAAAAATACATGCAAGAGGGAAAAGTGGCATGATTTTAAAATTTGAGCGGTTAGGGTTTGATAGCAATTTAAATAAAGGGCTAATTTTAGTAATTTTGCAAATCATACAAGGAGGAATTCAAAATTTTTAGGAGAATGAAGGTGAAAATCATACAACTAAATGAAATCTACTAAATGAGCATTAAAATTCATTAGTGAACTACAATATTGCATGACCCATTTCTAAATTTACACTAGGGAGACTTTTTGCATTCGTAAAAATTGAATCAGAAGAGAAAAGCAAGGGTTTTGACTCCATTAAAAATAGATTTTGAATTTAGCTGAAGAAAAATGAGGGTTTGTAGTAGAAGGCATCCAAACAAGAACCAGATTGTGGAAAAATATACACCAGGGTTTGAAGAAATTGCGAATTGGAGCTGAAGTAAATAAGTTGCAAGGAGAAGGAGATTATAAGCCCTAATCAAATAAATCAGCCAAAAATGAACTGGAGAAGGTAGAGGAAACAAATGAGAAGACCGTACAGCCCCATATTATAGCCAAAAAAAATTATTTTGCAGGGTAAATCGTGCCAAGTGATGAAATAATTGTTGATTTGATCCATAATTGCATTGAAAGGATAGATCAGGATATTTTGGCAATTGGGTCAATGAGAAATCATGGAGGAGAAGTGAAAACATTATTTTTAGGTTAACAAAAGTTTTAAAGGATGTGTTGTATGATTTGAAGGGTAGATTATATGCTCTCAAGAAAAAATTGTGTGATTTTAGGAAAATTTGAGGCTGATTTAAGCTTTTTGAGTAAATCGTATGAAATCATACAAAAATGTATGGATTTGGTAAAGGGGAGTAGGTAGACAAGGTAATTTTATGTATTGGTATGGGCCTTGTATGTTTTGGTGTAGCAGATGTACTATTTGTAGAAGATTGAATGATTTGAAGTAGTTGAAAAGATTGTATGATCTGGAGGTGGTTTTTGAACTGGAAACTATAAATGAACAAGCTGGAGGGTTTACTGTACGATTTATAGTAGACTGTACAATTTTTAGGGAACTTCTATTTGCATAAGAGGTGATGTCCAAATAGAAATCTAACCGAAGGAATGGTAGGAAAATAATTTTAGCCAAAAAATTTGAATACTGGTTAAGATGAATTGTAGCCAATAGAGTGGAATGGTCATTAGGACCCCTACACAAGAGAGACTCACATTCATCGCAATACCAAGGGTGATAGTTTCAGTCCCACGGTTGGTGTGGTACTCATCCTTGAAGGAGAGGAGGATACAGGCTGTAGAGAGGGTAGAGGTATTAGAGGGCTAATTGGAGAAGGACACCACCAAGGTTTTGAGAGGAGGAAATGGCACAGGCAAGAATATCGAGGAGGGAGTTGTATAGTGAATTCCATTACCCATATCTAGAGGAGGATCTGAGTAGTGAAACTAAGGAGAGCTAGGTTCAAATAAAAAATATATTATTCATATAGCATGGTTGAGATACATGCAGGAGGTGGTGGAGCAATGAAGAAAATAAGAACCACCCATGGAGGAAATAATTTGAGAAGGTTGGTGTAGCTATAATAGCACAAGTGCCACCACACCAGAAGACCTATAATTATCTATTGTAGATGGTTCAGGCGTATAATCCTGCAACCAGACTTACCTGTCAATGTGGGCAAGTATTAGGTGAAGATAGAATTTACAGTAGAGGTAGCAAAACATTTGGGTTACCAGAATATGGCACGGAGGTATTTAAGAAGCTGCTTGATCTGATTGAAACACATCACATCATCACTTCAATTACCAATGTGAAATCACCGATCAAAGTGAATATCTTAGGTGCAATAACTCAAGGAATTAAACAAAGCCATTTGATAGGGAAATATTGACCATGTGCCATGAATATTGTGATGGCTTGACTGTCAAGGGAAACATGAGCCATGAATATGCCAATATAGATGGCTTGGTATGTGGAAGGTATCACTTAAGGAATCCAGTATGATTGGGGTACCTATCTAGAGAAAAGATGCATGATGTGCTGACAAAGAGGCCTAAGAATTTTGGGATGACATTCCATGTTATTGGATTGTTATTGAATGCTATTACAGAGATGGGAATCCACTTTCTAAGTTTGACAGAACCTAGGAACATTTATGCGAGGAAGCCAACCATTATGTGATGGGCAAAGTTAGTGTAGACACCTAAAATGCATCATGTCGAGGGTGACTACTCATATGGACATGCTACAAGACCATATGGAACATCTTGGATAGATTTCAAGATAGAGCAATGGTTCTAACCACTCAATTTGGGCTCCTTGGTCTAATTAGTCTAAACCATAGCCCATACCTATGGTTTATAGGTTGAACCATGGCTAAGGCCTACGATTTATAGTCTAGACCGTAGTTGTGACCTGCAATTTTAACTGAAGTTCAGTTGGCCTTCAATCTGAGCCAAATCAATTTAAACAGCCATTTGTTCTAGAAGAAGGTGGTTAGAGGGTGTAATCTTCCAATCCAATTTTCCTAACCACCCCTTCTTGATCTTGGATTCTCCATGAAGCCACCCCTAGCCCTTGGGTAGTCCTATAAGTACCCCTCATAATTAGGGCAAATAATAAGGGAGAGCATTGGATATTTGAGTAGCGAAGCCCTATCAAATTATACACTCAACCGAGTATACTAGGAGAGATCTATTGCACTTATTCCCTACCTACTTACCAAGATTCATAATGAATTACATTATGGATGCCCTAGGAGTCTAGGAGAGCCAATAAATGCATATCCAGACAAACGAAGGCCCTTCAAAGTGAATCAACCACCAAATAAGTCTAATGACACCAAAGGTGAACATTGAACATCAATTTGGATAAGGAGGTTAAGTTCACTACCCTTGGAATTGAGGGTAAACCTATCAGAGTGTTAACCATAGCTGTCAGCCACAATTTATAGTGCAAACCGCTCACCAGAGTTGTATTTTGCAGCAAAGGTATCACCACCTTCCCCTTTTCATTTATGTCTGGTTAATTAGCTTAGATTAGCTATTTTCATGGTTTAATTGTATTTTAGTAGACTTCTGACCATAGAATTAGGTTAGATTAATTTCTTTATGTTAATCATCAATTAGGACTTAAATGGATTCTTTATGCATGTTTATGCTTCATTTTACACATTTGATCCATGCATAGTGTAGTTGCTATCTTTATTTACACTATTATATGAATATTTATGTAATTAAAATAATTTAGAAGAAATTTTCATGTTTTATTGATTATGCGCATTTAATGGTGTCTTTATGCAATTTACCTAAAAGGGCCTCATCATGAGAGGTTGCCTATATTTTTGACACTTCTATGTTGTTTCTTGACCACAAGGAATAGTTTCAAAGGAGAATCAATCATCAAGTTCCTTCCCCAATGTGAAGAAGAGGGCACCTCCAACCTAGAGCAACTTGTGACCAAGTGAAAAGAATTATTAGTGTGCCTACCCTGTTGAGGGCTTTGGCATTGTATTAATCGTATCGTCATTTGGGTGACCCTAAGAGGGGCATAATTGTAACCAATATTCTTTATAAATATTAATACAAGGAAATCAATTTTGTTGAATCTATGCAATTATGTCATTTTATGATTTGAATGAATGAATACGACATAGTACAGTGGATGGGTGCACGCTTTTTGGTTTGGTCAGAAGGTGATCATGGTGGGACTCTGTAATTCTAGAATCTGACAGTCATTTGTGGTTTTTTTGAATTGTAGGTACAAACCACAACTACCAACTACAGGCCAACAATTGAACCGTAGGTTCAACCTGTGGGCCATAGTCATAACTGTAGCCTAGACCTACAATTTCCAACAGACATAGCATATAGCATAGGGATAAAGCTAAATCATATGAGGATTTGAGGTAGGACCTACTTCTCACTCTCTGTCATTATTTCTATCTCTGTATTTTTATAGAAAGCTAAATTTCAAATGCAATTAGGAAACTAAGAAAGGAAAATAAAATGAATTAGGTCTTAGTTGCATTCATATTTCGATCATTAGAAAGGCATTGCTAGGAATAGCGGATCTCTTATTGTAATCCACCCTAGAATCCAGCGTGCTTGATAGAATTTGTGTGAATGTTTTGCATGTGTGAGGCCCAATTAGTGGTCAATTAGCATCGTAATATGCATAGTCTTAAAGATCATCTAGAATAGCTTGCATTTTTTAATCTAAAACGTTCGTCCATTTTACACAAGCATTTAGAAAATGAGCATGTACGCTATATGATGCATTTCTTTTATGTACATTAAAAGGAACCACACACACCACTTGGAACTTAAACGCTAGTGAGTTAGGCTTGACATCCAACCACTAGTAGGGTTCAATGACGATGGGCATAACTTCCATCCGTTGGCCCAAATCTCGTGAACCTTTTGGATACTAGACCAATACCAGATTTGAGAATCTTTTGTACCCTAGAAAATTTGCATGTATTCTCTTCGGAGGGTATAACGTTGACTAGGGGAAAATGGGTGAGGATCTGGGAGGACCTGTGCTCCCTGACCGTGTGTGGGCTTCATTACCACACATTATAGGTTGGATTATGTGACTTGGAGTTTATAGCAAAGTTTTCGAGTTGCGAGCATACAGGTGAAATCCATTAAACTAAGAATAAAATACAATAAGTTTTACAAAACACGATAAGAGTTTCTACATTGATACAACAAATCTTGAAAACACATCAAACAATTTAGGACTCACTTTCAAAATTTAAAATGAGATAATCATTATTGTATACCTTGTTTGCTTAATAATAATACATCTAGACGCTAGGTACACAATGGTGGATACAAGAGGTGGTCGAAAAAGGTCCAAAGCCAATGTCGGTGACCAACCCCTAACCAATTCACAACAACACGTGTCAATTCCTCAACCACATGAGCAAACCGAATGTCATTCTGCTAGCATTAGACGAGATAACTCATCATGATAGAGGAGCTTTCGTACACTCCTCTAGGCATAATATATAACATGAAACCTTCCAGCATGAGGGTGTTCCACTTGAGAGCCATTATCGAGACCGCAATGCACATGCGTCCACGGATCAACATAAGAGTTTGTTGTGTAGGGGACTAGGTTGGTGCCCCTACATACTAAGTCCACTAGAGGATTTATGGCTCCACCTTTTAAATATAGAAGGATTAGAGACCCGCCCATTCAGGGGCAGATAGACAGGCTCGCTACTGAGCATAGGTACAATGATACTCCCATGCGTGGTCCACCATGTAATATCACCATTGGTATATCAAAGGTGAGAGATAATGACACACCGTCATATGAGCGATGGTAGTCTAGGCATATATATGATCTAGGTAGTGTTTTAGAGTAGCTAGGCTACAAGCCTTCTGCTCCACCCACTCGAGCCCTGAGTGATCATAGTGTGACTACCATCTGCACTACTAGAGAACATGGGGAGGCTTCTAAGCACCCTCATGTCATACACCCACTATCTGCGCATGGTGGTTCACAGTATAGGACATAGCAAGAGGCCAATGTCATCTTCATAGATAGAGGCAAAGGAATAGCACATCAGTTCGATGGTGTAGTGAACCCAATAGAGAAAGATTGATTATAATGCTAGAATAATAAAAAGGAATCACTTTTATTAAGGAATCACTGTTGTATTGTATGGGGAACCCAATAATTAATTAATAATTATATTCTTCGATGCCTCAACTATACCAAATGAAATACCTATTTCTACGAGTGTGAAGGTGTGATCAAAGGGCACAACCTTTGTGACAGAGAGAGTGATTAAATAATTAACTAATAATGGGATTAGTATGGTGGTTAGGAGTAGAATCCTAACATGCCACCTTCCTTAAAAAGATCTTTGTCCTCAAAGCTTAAAGTAAGGAGCTTCATTGTTTGTTTTCCTAGTTGAATTTGTGCAAGTTTTTGTACTATTTAATGTCACTTTTTTGAAGGCAAGGATATATTGAAGGTCGAAGCATTAGCGGGGGGTTGCTAGAAAGAATAGTAGAATCTTCCTTAGGAGAATTGTGATGATGGTAGGATTTCACTTTAGCCGATTCTTCCTATGTAGAATGAAGGGAAAATAAAGGTGCACTCACTCTTTTGCCTCCTTTCGAATCAGGCTGCCTATACGATGAGAACTCACTATTGGCGATGAACTTATGTGTAGTTCTTTGAGAGTGTATGTCTTGCCTTCATTGTTTACTGCATAGATGTCTACCTCATATTTTTGTGGTGCATCAAGCACTTCTTGCACATCGACCTCATTTCCTTCATTGTTATGATCAGGTGCTTTGGTCATGTCGTGCACATCTTCCTCACCTTCATCCTCTATGGAGTGACAGGGATCAACTATATTCAATAAATACAATGTTTGTGTAGCACAACAATGAAGGGGCCCAAATTGCTCATCACAAGTATAGTAGAGGTCGTTTGCTCGTCGGCGTTTCCTCCATTTCTTGTAGGCTAAGGTACTTAACCGGCAAGGGTTTGTGTTTTGGAATAGTGTGCATGAATGTCGATGTATCAATAGGTTGCTCCCCATGTTGACATTGAACATTGAATGTATCATCGGCTAATAAGGCTAATCCAATGGCTTCCTGTAGGGTGCGAGTGTACATCATGATCTTCACTCTAATTTTTTCTTTCAATCCATTGATGAACCCACTTATGAGGACTGATTCGTCCAACCCTATGATGTGATTGGCAATATCCTGGAACTAAATTTTATATACACTCACTAATGTGATTTGACGTGGGTGGGCAAGATTAAGTAGCAAAAGTAGGTTAGTGTCATGAGATATTCTTCCATCGGCCATTTGCATAGTCGTTTGGCGAAAAGGTGTCGCAAAAAGTGTTGAAAGTCGTCAAAAAATTTCTTCAAAAATTTTCGTAAAAAAATTGCATAAAAGTCATCCTTCGGCCATTGCGGTTAGGTTTTGGAGATTTTATAACTTGTGGGTTTTTTTTTCGTCCTCGCCTCGTATCGGTGGTACAGCGCTACATCGGATATGAAGAGCCTTATTTGGAAGTCGCTTTGGGTTGCTCCTGGACGTGTTTCGCTTCTGATTTTGATATTTGTTGTAATCGTTTGGCAACATCCCCAGGCTTGTATTTGAAGAACAAGAAAAATGAAAAAAAAAATCCTTTCAAACTTGGCTCTGATACCATGTAGTGAACCCAATAGAGAAATATTGATTATAATGCTAGAATAATAAAAAGGAATCACTTTTATTAAGGAATCGTTGTTGTATTGTATGGGGAACCCAACAATTAATTAATAATTATATTCTTCCCCCCCTTCCCTCTTTGATGCCTCAACTATCCCAAATGAAATGCCTATTTCTCCGGGGTGAGGGGGGGTTCCCACCATGAAACCTTAGGGAGAGAGATAATGAGTGATTGAATAATGTGATTAGTATGGTGGTTAGGAGTAGAATCCTAATAGATGGTTACAAAACCCACAAGGTCGCTCGTACAGAGCAGGGATACCAGAGGCCTCCCACGGCCGATCAGATCGATAGGTCACATCGACTGGTATCAGAGCAAAAATGCCAACTCCTCCAAGATCAATTGGAGGATGCTCACCTAGAGAGGCAGCACATTGAAGATGAAAATATTCAAGCGTAGAGGCTCATTAGATAGAGGCTATATGAGCAGCGCATGCATGAAGAGCGTATCCTTGCCCAGAAGGAACGCGTGGAGTAGGAGGATAGGTTAGCTAGGGCTGGCCTATATCCTCAAGATGAGCATAGAGAGCATGTATATAGGAAGGCTTTATCTCAAGCCGATATGCATCAAGAGCAAAGAGATGCTCATACTCATGCTAGTGCCGAACAGAGGGAGCGACCACCACTGCTCGATAATCAAAGGCAGAGGCAGCATGAAGAAGCAAGGGAGATGGATATGAGCAAGAATATCCTGAGAGCTCCCGAGCTGAGGAGGAGGAAGAGCAATGCCCTCCATCTCGTACGAGGAAGATAGTACCTCCTAAGCCACCTCCACGTCAACTTAGGGAGGAGGACTTTCTATCTTCAGAGGCCTATAAGGCCTTAGCCGAGAAGATCAAAGCCATCGAGAGACAAGGTGTGGCTATTCAAAAGCCGACATTAAGGAAAATCCATAATGAGCCTTTGGATCCTTTGGTGCCTACTCCAGCTTACCCTAAGCATTTTGATATGCCTAGGTTGGACAAGTTTAAGGGTGATGAAGATGCATAGGAACATGTCATGAGCTTCCTGGATGCTTGTTTTTAGATAGCAAGCAATGATGCATTATTGTTGCATACGTTCATCATGACACTTTCAGGTCTGGCTTGAGAGTGGTTCAATCAGCTAAAGAAACATAGCATAACTAGTTTTGAGCAATTAGTTGATGCCTTTCTTGAATGCTATTCCTTTGGCATCAAGAAATAGGCCAATATTTCTGATCTGGCTATGCTAGCTCAGCAT
This sequence comes from Wollemia nobilis, assembly GCA_028583015.1. Lineage (NCBI taxonomy): Eukaryota > Viridiplantae > Streptophyta > Pinopsida > Araucariales > Araucariaceae > Wollemia > Wollemia nobilis. The sequence goes on from JAQPPZ010000521.1 coordinate 24,266,633, forward strand.
GATGATGAGCCAATAGAGCAATATGGAAAGAGATGGAGGAGACTAATGGTGAAGTTGCCATTCCCTATTCCTACCATAGAGTTAACCCGAATGTTTATGAAGAGTTGTGCCAAGAACATCTCGTTACTACTATAGCTACAATAGTATCCTACATTCGAAGAGGCTTTGGTGCAAGCCAAAGTGATTGAGGACATCAAGTTGCAGGAAGGCAACTTGAAGCTCAAGAATAGGAGAGAGGGACAAAAGAAGAGTGCCACAAAACAATAGGGCAAGCAGGCCCATGTGAATCAAGTGGTGTTGAATCTCCAAAGGGAGGACAAGGGGCAACAAAAATAGAATTATCAAGCCCAACCTCCTCCTGTGCAATATGACAAGTGCAACAACAATTATAAGGGCAAGAACAAAGATCAACGCCCACCTCGCCAGTTCACACCATTGACGGAATCACTGACATCGATTTTCCATCAGCTATGCGAGGCCAAGGCGATTAGATTACCCGAAGTCAAGATGATAGACCCCAATCAACCCAAACAAAAGGGGTACCAAGAGGATCTATTTTGCATTTTTCATCGAACGAAAGGCCATGACATCGAGGTGTGCTAGTATTTCAAACACATGGTGCAAAATATGATTGAAAAAGGTGAGCTTGTAGTGCCACACAACCCATAGGCGCCCGATAATCAGAATATGGGGATTTACAAAAACCCCTTGCCAAATCATGAGGCACCTCGAAACAACGTTGGCCAAGTCAACCAGGTGCGAGTCGAACCACCTACCCAGGGGTTCATAGGCATGGTGAACATTGTCACTAGGCATGGGAGATATGAACAACAGAATCAACCTCATGCTCCCATTCAAATACAAGCCACACCGAATCAGCGATCGACGCAAAATATTCTAGGCCCACCAACAAGACCGGTGGTGACCATAAGGAGCAGGTTGGTCCAAAACCTGTAGATAACTCCTACGAAGTTGTCAATATATGAGTTAATACAATAGTCCTCGAGGCACAAGGAGACTCTTATGGACATTTTGAGGTCCATTGAAGTACAATCCCAGGATGCACAAGCATTTACTAATTTTGTGGGACATGTACAATAGTGTCAGGAACCGATGATCCAATTTTATGATCATGAGATAAGGACGGTTTCTACAACTATGGCCGACCCACCATTGCACATAATTGCATGTGTTAATCACATGCCATTTAAAAGGGTCTTGATCGATACTGGCTCATCGATCAACATAATAATGACCAAGGCGCTGAGTCATTTGAAGCTACCTAAATCACACATTGTGCCAACTACATTTACATTGAGAGCATTTAACGATGCACTATGTTCGACTATCGGCACAATTATCCTACCCATGTAGGTAGGTTTGAAGACCATTTTAATAATGTGTCATGTGATAGAAGGGGCCATGTAGTACAACATATTACTCGATAGGCCTTGGATTCATGAAATGCATTGTGTCCCCTCGATATTGCATCAGTGCATGAAATATATTCATGAGGGATAGGTTCACGTAGTGGCATCGGATGAAGAGCCATTTAAGTTCATGAACCTAGCAGATTTTCCTAGGGGTTTCATACTCCCATCAATGCACCTGGATGTTCGGTCATCATCACCAATAAAGAAACCAGGAGGTAAACCAATAGTGCATGCTCAACCAATGCCATCTGTGTCACATAGATCGGAGCACACCACTACCACTTCCTTAAAACCATCGACATCAGTCATGCATCGAGATGACAAGAAGTTGAAGGTGAAAATGGGTGAGAAAGAGAAAGAGCGTGAGCCCGAGCCAATCATCGAGGAGGTTCCCATTCCCATGGAAGTTGAGGAACCCCAAGACAAAGCCGAGGAGGCACCTCAACCTACCTCACCTACATCTTCAGTAGGGTCATCCGCACCATGGGTGATGGTACATCTCGCTAACACTAGATTAGGTGAGTACCTTGTGTAGAATGTGACCTTCGGACCGATTCTGAAGACTGCACAAGAGATGGGTCGACCATCCGCTCATCGTTACCCGGTTGGATCGGTGGTTCCATTGGGAGAGCCGCCTAACCAGACTAACTTCATCTATGTGGGGCTAGACCAACTTCCAACGTGAGAGCCCATGGATGAAGATGACGAGGAACCTTTCATGGTAAATGTTCATTATCTATCCAATCCGGAGTATGCCATGCATATTTTTGAGCTATATCATTGGCATGGATACGACCTTGGTCTCTTTGAACAAGGAAGGAGGACTCCATTGGAACCTCATTATCAGTTAGTCACTGATAGGTTCGGCTTAGGGTTACAGATACGAGGGTAGGATGATTTGCTCGTAGCATCCCTAGATCATCTGTACCTTAGTATGGTGGACGATGTGGATTTTAATCCATATCATCCGGATCCTTCCAAATTTTGGAGGAATCACCCTATGATATCTGTCATCACCGTTGAGCCACTCGAAGATCATCGTGAAGGGCTCCTTGAGCAGATCGAGATAGAAATGAACCCCAGAGATCACCTGGGACACCAAACCCATGATGCAGTCGATGACACAGACGTGTAGGGGTGTAACCCCATTACTATAAGTGATCTCGAGCTAGGAGATCTTTGTAATGAAGATGGAGTGGAGTCCACCTCCGATATGAGTGGACCAGGTTATGACGTAGATGAAGAATCCTCAAACGATGATGAATCTGGGGATGAAGTCGAAGGTGCCTATGAGAGGCCCTGGCATGCACATCATCTATTGCCTATTGAGTCGGTACAGGTTACCGAAGAGATCCTTCCCAACATTGATCATTCAAGGGAAGAGATCGAGCTAGTTTTCTTGGTAGCATCGTACATGAGGTATAATTATCCAATTTTTCTAGATAGCGATGACAACATACAAGAAGTAAGATTCATGGGGCCTCATTTGGAGGAGCACCCTCCAGGAGTGGGGGTGAATGAAGGATTCTATTATGATAGTGATGAAGAAGATGAGCTAGAGAGGGCCTACCTTGGTCCTCCTTATTTGTGTTACCATCATCAACCCATCGACATTGATGAGGTCTATCGGTAGCTACATGTTGGTCCGCGTCTGAGAGCAAGATGGTTAAACTTGGATCAAATTCATCGATTGGTTAATCCCCTTCCACCGACCTACATGGAGCTCCATGAGCCAAATGATCCTATTTTGCATTCAGTGCATAGGGAGGATCCGATTATTCATAGTCCTCATAGGGAAGACCCCTTTGTGCCTGTGCCATTAGAGCCAGATCGTGGGTATGAGGACTATGCAGATTTTGTAGAGGTTAGTCCATGTGGTCCTGGAGATCAATTCCATTCCATAAACATGGTCTCCATTGATTTGACCACTCCACTCCGTAATCCAATAGATCCATCTAAACCATTGTATCTTAACAAAGATGCTATCGACTGGGATCACGTTGATTCACCCGTTGAGCCTGAGGATTTCTTCCCCAATGAAGAAATGTTGCAACCTTTCCATTTTGCACCAGGCTATGCATATGATGTTTATCATGCCAAAAATGCTTCCAACATGGAACCAATCAACCCGACTGATGACATCCATCTGATTCCTACGCCTCACCAGCTTGAGGAGGGATCGCATATGTCGGTAGAGGAAACCTTTGAGGTGGATATCAGTAATGATCCCACCAATGCAAAGAAGGTTAAATTTGGAGAGAGTCTCACTCCAGATGAGTGGGCCACCCTCATCCCTCTACTGAAAGAGAGACCAAATTTGTTTGCTTGGACGTACAAGGATATGCCAGGTCTAGACCCAAAATTGGTTACGCATAACCTTTCGCTAGATCCGACGAAGAAGTCGATCAAGCAAAAGCTTAGAAAAATGCACCCAACAGTAGCCTTAATGGTGAAATATGAGCTACAAAAGTTGTTGGATGTGGAATTTGTGATCTCCATCGATTATCCAGAATGGGTGTCCAATATGGTACCCATGGGAAAACTCGATGGAAGAATCCATATTTGCATGGATTTTAGAGACCTAAATAAGGCAACACCCAAAGATTCATTTTTATTGCCCAATATTGATGCTCTCGTAGATGCAACTGTAGGTCATGAAATGCTCTCCTTAATGGATGGTTTTTTTGGTTACAATCAAATTTAGATTAAACCCGAAGACCAGCATAAAACCACATTTATAATGCCATGGGGAATGTTTTGCTATAAAGTTATGCCATTTGGCCTCAAAAATGTTGGTGCCACATATCAATGGGCCATGACATACATTTTTCATGACTATATGCACAAAATTCTTGAATATTATATCGATGACTTGTTAGCCAAGTCATTGCTATGAGAAGAGCATGCAGAGGTCTTAAGGAAAGTCTTCGATCGCCTGATAGAGCACAATGTCAGGTTGAATCCTAAGAAGTGCGTATTTGGCGTAACTTCTAGAAAATTACTAGGGTTCATCATCTCTAAGAGAGGCATCGAAGTAGACCCAGCGAAGGTCAAGGCCATTTTGGAAATGCGTCCTCCCACCAATATTAAGGAATTAAGGAGCCTTCAGGGCAAGGTAGCCTCGATAAAGTGATTTATCACCCAACTATCGGATAAATGTCGACCCATGAATCGACTGCTACATAAGGGGGTCCCATTCAACTGGGATGAGGACTGCAAGGTAGCCTTCACTGAGATAAAGCAATACCTAGTGACACCGCTAGTGCTAGCTCCACCAAGGCCAGAGGTGCCTTTTCTACTATATATATCGACAACTGACTTTGCACTGGGAACCATGTTAGCCCAAAAGAACGTGCAAGGCAAAGAACAAGCCATATATTATATTAGTCGAACCTTGGTGAGCTATGAGCTCGGGTATGCATATGTGGAAAAATTGTGTTTAGCAGTAGTGTTCGCTACAAAGAAATTGTGACATTATATGTTAAGTCATACGACGTATGTTATATCCAAACAGAATCCTTTGTAGTACATGATGAGTAAGACTTATCACAATACACGTACTACGAAGTGGATCATGCTATTGATAGAATTTGATCTAGAATTCATAAGCCAGAAGTCCATTAAGGGATAGGTCATAGCAGATCAATTAGCTGAGGCACCACTATCAAATAGTAGGCCTCTAACAATCGAGCTTCCAGATGATGCAGTCTTCATCATATCTGAAGCTCCCAAACCCGAAGAACCAGAGAACAATGTTGATATGACTCTGTTCTTTGATGGTTCGAAGTGCGAACAAGGAGGTGGTGCCGGAATAGTGTTCTTCACGCCGCAAGGAGCTCCAATGCCCTTGTCATTCAAGTTGGATTTTCCGTGCACCAACAACAATGCTGAGTATGAAGCCCTACTATTGGGCCTCCACATAGTCATCGCCATGAATATTAAGAGATTGAACATCTTTGGTGACTCCTTGCTCATAGTAAATCAAGTCAAGGGGCTTTTTTAGTGTCGATGTCCCATACTGAAAGCCTATAAAGATCTAGTTGACACATATTTGGCCAAATTTGAATGGTATGACATTGAGGCAATCCCTCGATCATCAAATAGGTTTGTAGATACCATGGCATCTTTGGGATCTTTAATCCCTTAGAATCCATCTACTGATTTCACTACCATCCATGTCAAGATGCTCTCGCATCCAATAGTAGAGCGTGCAGCCTATGATAACAAAGAATCGATCAACATGATCAGTGTAGAACCAAAAGTTGAATGGTTCTGCAAAGCGGAAGACTTTCTTAAGAAGGCACCCTAGGGGTCATTAACCTCTCAGAGTCCTATGGGGAGTGGTACTACCATTCACCATAGGGTTGTTTTTGAGTCTGCATTTGCAAAGGTAAATACGTAGGGGGAGCAAGTCATCTTAGCAATCGAAGCTGAGATTTATCAAAATTGGATGTCACAAATTAAAGACTTCCTAAAGCTTAGTATAATCCCAGAGGGATTACCGTATGCTATGAAGCACACATTTAAATAGAAAGTAACCAAATATGTCTTAATAGGAGACATCTTGTACCGATGAAGCTACGATGGAGTTCTCCTTCATTGCTTAGAGCCCCAAGAGGCATCATGGGTGATTTCACAAGCCCATGATGGTACATGTGGTGGCCATTTTAGTGGCATGGCCATCATCAAGTGCATCCTTCGAATGGGCTACTATTGGCCCACTATGGAGAAGGAGTGCAATGTGTATGTCAAGAAATGCATTAAATGCCAGCATCATGCTAATCTTACGCACTTGCCATCATAGGCCTTACAGCCCATTCAAGCGGCTTGGCCATTTGCTCAATGGGGACTAGATCTTATAGGCAAGATCTCTCCTCCATCATCAGGCTGACATACATTCATAATCATGGCTACTGAGTATTTTACAAAGTGGGTGGAAGCAATACCCTTAACAATGACAACTGGAGCTCGTATAGCAGAGTTTATACTAGAGCATATCATAAGTCATTTTGGGATTCCATCCAAAATAATATCGGATAATGGAACATCTTTCAAGAACAAAACTATGAGAGCTTTGACATCTAAATATAGAATCAAACATAGTTTTGTGACTCCATACTATCCGCAAGCAAACGGGTAGGCTGAGGCTTCAAATAAGACAATGGTGGCCATATTGAAAAATATGGTACAAGAAAACCACAAAGACTGGCATATCCAACTGCCCCTTGCATTATGGGCTTATAGGACTAGTATTCGGATGCCCACTAGGGCAACACCGTTCTCACTAGTATATGGCACTGAGGCCATTATGCCCTTGGAATTAGAAATTCCAATACTGCGCGTCGCATTGAAAGAGTTCATCGATGATGACACTGCATGACAAGCTCGACTGGATCAACTGATGCTACTTGATGAACATCGCGTGAATGCCCTGGAGCATCTCCATGTTTATCAAGAGTGACTAAAATGAGCTTACAATATCAAAGTCCACTAGAGAGACTTTGAAGTTGGGGATCTTGTCTTGAAAGAGAACCAACAGAACTCTAATTTACCGCCAGATATGCGAGACAAATTTATGGCTAATTGGCTAGGACCCTACATCATATCTAAAAATATTGGTTTGGGTACCTATCACCTAACATCGCTAGGGGGTGTTGAAGAGCCTGAACCTCTCAACATCATCCATATTAAGGTATTTTATGCTTGAAGAGCATAGTAAAAGGCTCCGAGAGTTGCTTGTAACTGCTCGGTCATCCTAAAAGCTCCAAACACTCCCATAAGTAGTTTGGTATCATAAAAAGCTCCAAAGGCATTTGTAAGCCCTTTGGTCAACCTCAAAAGCTCCAAGGGTTTGGTCAAAACTGCTTGATCATCCCAAAAGGCTCCAAGGGTTCCTAAAACTTTAAAGATGTTCTTATAATCCTCGATCATCCTAAAAGGCTCCAAAGGCATCTGTAAGCCCTTTGGTCAAACCCAAAAGGCACCAAGAGTTTCTAAAAACTGCTTGGTCAACCCAAAGGCTCCAAGGATTCTCAAAATCGCTTGGTCATCCCAAAATGCCCCAAAGGTACCCATAATCCCTTTGGTCAATCCTAAAAGCTCCAAGGATTCTTAAAAATTGCTTGGTCAATCTAAAGGCTCCAGAGGCATGTACTCATCGTTTGGTCAATTATGAGGCTCAAAACCCATAAAAATTATAAAATCAATAAAATCCAAAAAAAATGGTAAAGCATATAATCCAAAAACATTTGCATTTTGCATTTGAATTTTGCATTGTCATTTTACATTCACACATGCATTCACTGCATTACTGCATTGCATATAGGCATTCATCATCCATTGCATTCCATAATAGGAGGGATTATGTTTGTCAATCTTACAAATGACACCACGTTTGTGTTTAAATCATGCATCTCTGCATTTATCATGATCCATCATTCATGTGAGTAATTGTGTTTTTCAACACAACCTATAATGTTGCTATGGAGATATACTAGGGTTTTTCGGTCATTCAACCATACCTAGTGGTCTTATCAAGAGTTGGTAGAAAGCTTGCTTTGCTTTTGTAGCTAAGGTTCAGTTAGTATAGCCCTTAGCATATCATAAGCCTATCACTAATCAACAAATTTAAACAATCCTAATAAGGACTAGGGGAAGATGAAAGTCGTGAAGCAGGACTAGGTATCCTGAAGTGAAAAGAGTTATTCTTGCTTATCCCTCTATGCGGATGGTATGGGAAATGTTGGTAGTTGGCAAAAGGATAGGTTAGTTCCCTATTCAAAATCCCTTGCTTATGATAAAATGAGCAATATCCCAAAGTGATATCCCACATCAATCCTCATGATTGATACCCTAGATCGATATCATAGATCGACTCCCTAGAGTGATATCCCATATTGATATCATAAGATCGATATTCTCAATCGATATACCAGAAATAGTTTTCCCAAGTAAATCCCCCAAAGGAAAGTTTCTGAAGAAAATTATCAAATGTAAATGCCGAAAAGTGAAGATCGAGTGAAGATCAAAAATAGGCTTAAATCAAAGTTCAAAGTGAAGATCAAATGAAGATCATAAATCAAAGTTCGAGCGGAGATCAAATGAAGATCCAAAATCTAGTTCAAAGAGAGATCAAATGAAGATCCAAAGATAGTTCAAAATGAAGATGGAATCGACTCCCTTGCTTCACTACATATGAGCAAGTATCCCAAAAATTGAAGGATAGAAAGGAATGAGCCTGAATCCCTAGAATTGTCGGCACTACTGTACCTTACGCATGATGATATGTCTGATGCATTAGCACCTCGCTTATGAACAAGACCAATGTTTGAATGTGGAAGAGCTAGCTTCAGGTGTCCTGCATTGCCTAGTGGCTTAGTCCAACTAAAATCTAAACTTGGGATTGGATAAGACATTTGTGGAACCCCTATCTTAGCAATGGGCTGAAATAATCCCGCCTGACATCGGGGAACGCTCGTGTCTTATCTTAAAATAATCATGTGCACACACAGGGATAATGAACAGTTAGGGCCTATCCTAGCAAAAGCCTTTTATCTCAAAAGTCTAGTGTGGTTAGTATGCAACTTTTGATAAGTCTATTAGGGTGTTTGAGTCTCATGGAAAACCTCAAAAATTTCTCCCATAGCAACAAAATGTCAAATATCGCAACCATATAAATCATCAAATTGCAAAGTATCGAATCCATGATACATCATTATATAAAGCACAATCAACATATAGGATAGATACCGGATGGATATTAGAAATAATATTTAGATGACCACTGACTATATCGTGCATATTTTTCAAATTTTGCAAAAGAAAATCGAATGACACATTATATCATTCGCATCATAACATCGCATACCATTGCATTTCATATATGGGTGATTAATTGATTAAATTCTTATCTTAAGGATTTTCAATTACATTCATGATTTTTATACATTCTGTGGTGTCATCCATTAGATTGATAAACATATTTGCATTTATTCCTTATGTTTTAAGTGATTAAAGCATACAGGTTCATTTACATTAGATTAGCATCATGTAAATAAATCATTACATACATTAATGCATACAATAAAGCAATATCAAATATGCGTTAAGAAAAACATTGCATCCATATGCATCCATCATAAAAAGCACATCTAAGCATCTAGATCACTGCATACCATCATCATAAATTAAATAGTTGTCTAGTGCATGACATCATACATCACATCATATAGCATCAACATAACATAAGCATTGCATCCATGTGCATCACATAAACATAAAATCAAAAATAAATGAGTACACAATAATGAGCCATAAAATGATCAGTCATATCATATATAAATATGTGTCTTAGAGTACATCGGGAGTACAAAAATACCCATAGGCTACAACTGTGTAGGTCCTCGACCTTACACTCAAAAATGGTACAATACATATATCAAAAAATGTGTACTAAGGAGGGCCTACACCCCCAGCCTATGAATCACCACCTGTCATCCCTATGGCTCCTATGAGAGTTGGCTCTGTGTGTGCTAGAAGATCGATGAGTCCGCTCGGTCCTATGAGTCTAGTGGCTGGAACTCACTGAGGACTACCCTGTAGTCCTGGTCCTGGTCCTCTATGACCCCATAGCCTACCTATCCTCTAGAACCTATAAACCCCTCAGCTCGATGAAGCCCTCTAGCTGAGAGATGTGAGCTACCCTCACATCCAATCGATCATTTCTCTCCTCTACGAGAGAAGTGAGCCACCTGATCTCTACCATAGGATCCACACCTATGACTAGTGGAGCGGCTGGAGGTCCCATGACAACCTGAGAGGATGGAGGGTCTCCCTCTATAGCCTAAGAAGGTCCCTCTCTACAACTACCTCACCCCACTATGCCACTGCTACATCATGGGCACTAGTGAGCTCCTGGACTCGAGCCTCTATTGTTGTAGCTCACTCTGTGAGACTAGTGATCTCCTCCTATGCCTTAGCTAGCTGCCTATCTTGGTCAGCTAGCTTCACCTCTAGAGTGGTGATAGTAGTGTCTCGCTCACACTACTGAGTCTGATATCTACCAAGCTGACTCTACAAGTCAACAACCTAAGCTAAGAGTAGCCCCTCTACACTATCAGGAGGAACCTCACCCTCCTCTAGAGCCTCATCATCTAGGTCATCCCTGGGAGCCTCCTCGATGGTGGCCTCTATGCCCCATCCACCCTCTATCCATTGGTGCACCCTACACCCATCAGGATCCACCACTACCTCTACCTGATCATCAACTCTGCCTAGAGGCCCTGATCCATGCCACCATAGCATCGACCACCATCCATCGTATGCTAGAGTGGTAACAGCCTTGTCAACTCTAGTCTCCTAGAAATCATCTAGCTCATCCCCTAGAGCCGGAGGCTAGATCCATGGTAGATGTGTCTCTAAATCCAAGCGCCTATAGACAAAGGGGATCTCTAGAATATCCTACACTAGGCCAAACTACCATAGGACATGAGAATAAAATTGGTACTCTCTAATATCGGCCTTTCGACCGAGTAGCCATCTATCCTAGTGAGCCTATCGAAGCCACTCATCGACCTCAGTCCAGTTAGGGCACTCCATGTAAGGCCACCACTCGATATCATCTAGGCCGAGTCCTACAAACTATGTAATATAATGTTGGATGTCACCAGCATGGGTCCTACTCCTGAACCCCTCCTCTCGAGGCCAGTAGGTGGTATAACACTAGTGGGCATCATCGACCTCTATAATATGCAGTGGTAGCTCCCTAGGATGCTCTATCCTGATGTGCTACCAGCCCCAAATCTAAAGAAGTAAGCTACAAATGATACCCTAATGGCTTCGATCTATAATCTAGTATAGCTCTCTATACAACTAGCAGAGTAGGGTGCTCCCCCAGGCTAGTCACAATGGTCAATTGATGGAGCTCTGAACAACTCTCTGGATAGTGGCTAGGAGGTTCCAAGGAATCCTCACACCCGAGGAGTCTAGAAGGACAACTTGCACCACTAGGTGCATAAATATGGCCTCACGTATGGAGAAGACATTCTTCCCCTACCAATAGTCGATATGGACCCCTCCATGATCAATACCAGTTGAGCCTCCTCGCTCCGAGCATCGAAGATAGCATCAAAAATGGACTCCTTAGCCCTAGAAGTAGAAGAGATGATGGCCTCACCATCAATGGGGATCCTAAAGATCCTGTAGACATCCTCTAGGGTCACCATCATTTCACCTATAGGTAGGTGAAATGTGTTGGTCCACGCATTCCAACGTTGGGCCAACGTAGTCAAGTAGGCTTGATCTACCCTGATAGTGGGCAGATCTAGTACATAGCCAAAGTCGATAGCTCCAAACCATTCCCACTCCCCAGGAGTGAGCTCTCCATGAAGAGTCTTAAGGATGTCAGGCTCTCGAGCTCTAGAGGTCAACCTCTAAAATAAAAAGCATAATATAAGGAAAATCTAACTAAAAACAAGCAAAAACATTTAAAAATGACCTAAAAATCATCAAAAACATCTAAAAACTGATAAAATTGCAAAAACATGTCATCATGCAGGCCTAAAAATAAAAAATGTCACTCAGACAGGTCAAAAATGCATTAAAAGACATTAATTGCCTATTAAAACTTAGAAAAATTAAAAATTTGATAAATTTTTTCTAAAGTTTGTGAACCACGGGTCAACCCTACGGTCCGCATGCGGTCAAAAATTGACCATTGGGATTTTAAATGCTGACCGCAGCTGGTAGCTACGGTCCCCAATTGATCAATTGGGAACCATAGGTCCTTAAAAAAAAAAAAATAAAAAAAAAATCCTAAGCTAACCTAGCCTAAGGTGTGGTTCATTGCCAACAATTTAGTGTGATTGATTAACCAATTACTTAATTTGGTTCATTTTATTGGTAATGGATGTGAGGTCTTGGTTTCGAATTACCTTGCCCTCGCCTCGTCCTCGTGGCTAGAAGAAGCTTGCCCGCGCTCTGCCATCGTGTGGTGAGTAGGTGTGCATGTAAAGTTTGGTAGGGTGTAGGTCAGTTTCTTAGTTGTCACTATCAGAGCTCCAGATTGCAAGTCGTTGTCAGGGAATAATGAGAGAAATTTGAAAATTAGACTTTTTATAAGCTTTTCATATTTTGCGCGGACCGTAGGCCCTAGCCGTGGTTCCCAAAATTGCAAATGGGAACCGCAGACCCTAGCCACGGTTTGCAACTGGCAAGCAATTTAATAAAATCCCACCATGGGAAGGTTTAAAAAGATAAATTAATAACTCCCATTGGATCAAATTTCAATAAAATCAATCAATTTGGAAATTTGGTGATAATAAAGCATCGAGATCCGATTAAAAATCAAATATCTAGCTGAGATTATAAAGTACATTCAACCGAGGTCATCACTATGACAATCCTTTCATGGAGCGATGCACCTCCCAGCCAAATAAATAAACTCAATTCATAATTCAAAACATTCAAAAAAATCAAATAATTAAAAACACCAAATGCACCTCGTATTCAGTAATTTACCCTATACACTTGGCGGTTGCAGCGACTTGCGATCCATGCAATCCGACAAGATGAGTAAATTACCATAAGGACATTTGGGGTAAAATTGTCATCATTGATCTGATATGCTTCTTTTCAATCCCTAAGAAGGCCTTCGAGGCTGGACTGCTCCATGGGAACGAGGTGTTTCATGTCATGTCTTCTATGACATCTTTCAGCAAATCATCGATAATTTGATTCAACACAAATCTGATTGGATTTGTATCAATTCGATTCCCTAAGATGGCTATTGTAGCCCGACTGCTCCATGGGATAGAAATGTGCAAATACTATTAACAGTTGGAATCAAAAGCTGAACTAGGCCTAGCCAAGGCATTAATTTGCTCAAATCTAAATTTGTTCAGATCATCCATGGTGGTCAAGCGACATCATCGCTTTAATCATTGTCATTACCCTCATCGACTCATCGCTTGAGGGGGTAGTCATAATATCAAATCATAATCAAAATCAATAGAAGATCCCTGAAATCGTAGATCCCTTGATCTTGTCAAAATTGCGTTCGTCCTTGCGAATCATTGTCAACAACTATCATAAGCTTACCCCTTTGCTTGGGGAAAATAGCAAATATGATAATTTGTTTGTATCTCTTCTCCTTTTAGTTATATAGGCCTAAATCCCTATTGATGCATCAAAGCTACCCGAATGAGATGAGGAGTGCAAGCTTTTCAAATTTAAGCCTCCAAAGAGTTGGAAGCAATGATTCCAGGATGCGCATCCTTTTGCAGGACCCGGGGCATCTAATGTTGATCCGACTAATGATCATCATAGAACCTTCGACATCATTTTAGGAGGTCTATTTTTGCTCAGCGTTGTTTCGATCTCACAATGCATCTCAAAAGGGGCATCTGTAGACACCTAAAATGCGTCATGTCGAGGGTGACTACTCATATGGACATGCTACAAGACCATATGGAGGATCTTGGATAGACTCCAAGATAGAGCAATGGTTCTAACCACTCAATTTGGGCTCCTTGGCCTAATCAGTCTGAACCGCAGCCCAGACCTATGGTTTATAGGCTGAACCATGGCTGAGACCTACGGTTTACAGTCTAGACCATAGTTGTGACCTACGGTCTTAACTGAAGTTCAGTTGGCCTTCAATCCGAGCCAAATCAGTTGGAATGACCATTTGATCTAGAAGAAGGTGGTTAGAGGATGGAAGCTTCCAATCCAACTATCCTAACCACCCCTTCTTGATCTTGGCTTCTCCATGAAGCCACCCCTAGCCCTTGGGTAGTCCTATAAGTACCCCTCAAATTTAGGGAAATAATCAGAGAGAGCATTGGATATTTGAGCAGCGAAGCCCTATCGAATTGTACACTCAACCGAGTATACTAAGAGAGAGCTATTGCACTTATCCCCTACCTACTTGCCAAGATTCATGATGAATTGCATTATGGATGCCCTAGGAGCCTAGGAGAGCCAAGAAATGCATATTCGGGCAAACGAAGGCCCTTCATAGTGAATCAACCACCAAATCAGTCTAAGGACACCAAAGGCGACCATTGAACATCAATTTGGACAAGGAGGTCAAGCCCACTACCCTTGGAATTGAGGGTAAACCTATCATATTGCTAACCATGGCTTTCAGCCATGGTTTATAGTGCAGACCGCTCACCAGAGCTACGGTTTGCAGTAGAGGTATCACCACCTTACCCTTTTCATTTATGTCCGGTTAATTAGCTTAGATTAGCTATTTTCATGGTTTAATTGTAGTTTAGCAGACTTTTGACCGATAGAATTAGGTTAGATTAGTTTCTTTATGTTAAGCATAGAATAGGACATAAATGGATTCTTTATGCATTTTCATGCATTTTACATAATTGATCCATGCATAGTGTAGTTGTTATTTTCCTTCATGCAAATATATGAATCTTGATGCAATTAACATAGTTTAGAAGCACTTTTCATGTTTTCTTGATTATACATGTTTAATGGTGTCTTTATGCAATTTTCCTAAAAGGGCCTCATCATGAGAGGTTGCCTATATTTTTGACACTCCTATGTTGTTTCTTGACCACAGGGAACAGATTCAAAGGAGACCCAACCATCAACTTCCTTCCCCAACGCGAAGAAGAGGGCAACTCCACCCTAGAGCAGTTTGTGACCAATTGAAAAGCACTATTAGTGCGCCTACCCTGTTGAGGGCTTTGGCATTGTATTAATCGTATCATCATTTGGGTGACCCTAAGAGGGGCATGATTGTAACCGAGATTCTTTGCAATTATTAATACAAGAAAGTCTATTTTGTTGAATCTATGCAATCTTGTCAATTTTATGCTTTGAATGAATGAATACGACATAGTACAGTAGATGGGTGCACGCTTTTTGGTTGGTTTAGTTAGTATCAATTTATAAGTAGACTCCAGACAAGTCTTGAACAAAGAAAGCACAATAGGCTTCTGGAGCACATGAGGATACTTCTTCAAAGGAGGAGGTACACCATCGAAGTAAAATGCCTAGGCAGTTAGAACCTAAATTGGAACAACAAGCACTTTAGCAATGGTAGTAGGAGCAGTCGTCAGTTCAATAAAAGGAGGAAATTGTGGGAAGGCAATCCAACCTAGTACAAGTAAGAACAAGAAAACAATGAAAAATAATGGCAAGTAATCCTGTTCTAGAAAAACAAGTTGAGCTTGTACTGAAGAATCAACAAGAAAAAGAATAGTCAGACTTGGAGAAGCTGGATTTGTAAGATTAGAATTGGGCAGAAACAAAGGAGATGGTAGAATCTCCACAGATTTTCTAGCATGATGATTTTAAAATTTTGGACTCTTCAAAATTTTTGGATGATACAGAAGTGAGGCAAATAATACAAGTAGTATCCACTACTCAGGAGGAAAAAGAGAAAGCCAAGGTGATAGTGGAAGCCTCAAAAGAAGAGTCAAGAGAGAAGAAGAAGCCTCACTTCAAATTTGTAATGGGAGGAGATACAAATCAAAATGATCAAAGTTGTGCACAAGAAGATACGAAGGCATCACAAGAACAAGAAGATCCTATTATTGAAAAAATCATAGCAATATAAATCTAATAGAATCAGGAAGAAGAGCGGGTGATAGAAGAATAATAGGTGGGCTTAACTGAACAAAAATCAGCCTAGGAATCTATAGGATAGTAGCAATATCATCAAGATATTGTGAATGTGGAAGAATATGTGTATGTGGAGAAGACTTTGGGACAGACTCCACCACAGGAAAAGATAAACATAGAGAGAGCACTGATGGAGCTTGGGGGAAGCTCTGGTCACCACTTGGAAGAAGAGGAAGAACAAACTACTACATAGAAAGAACTATGGAAGATACAAACAAGTTACATCTTGGAGGTACCGTAGTTATCAAATATTGAAATGGAAGAGGATGCAAAAAGGGTAGAATACCAAGTGGAACATTTCTTCTCTTAGATAGATAGTGTAATGGCTAGCACCAAACTACAGTTTTGTATTGGACACGTGGGAGAGTTGAAGCTATGGGAAGAACAAGTTTTTATCGATTTGGAAAAGATAACAAAATGGGTGAGTAGTGAGGAGCATACAAGGAAAATTGTAGATATTCATGTACAACACCCATGGAAGTTACCCAAGGAAGAGGTAACAACGATGTTAGGAAGATACGACTTTCCAAATGGAGTGAGAACCAATTACAGGTAGCATTCAAGGTTGTACCTAGATAGATCCAATAATCTGACTTGTCCCATGAATATAGTGGATTTGGAACATAAGAGGGTCACTTCAGGCTTAGCAGTCACTCAGAGGAAGTTAAACTTCCTAACACATTGGATAGAGTGGTTGAGCATAGGATTGGAGTAGATCTATTAGCTCAAGGAAGCTCAGAAAGAAGAGATAGTGGCCACTCAAAAGGAAATGGTTGCAATGGAGAAAGAATTGCAGAAGATTAAGGTTGTGGTAGAAGAGAAACTAAAGAAATTTGAAGAAGAAATTCTAAGTAACAAGGCTGATTTTGAGGCTAGAATTAGTTCACTAGAAAAGGAGAAGCGATAGGTCTCACAAACGGTAGAATACATAATCAAGGAGGAATCTCAACTAAGAGCAAAGGATAAATAGTTAATAACATAGTTGGTTGCAAAAGATGAATAATTGGCAATGCATAATAAGAAGATAGAAGAGCGCACACAGGACAATAAATGATATAATGATATGTTCTTAATTAAGCAAGTGTAATAGAATGCCAAGGGAGAGATTGTTCATGCTTTGGAGGCTGATATTAATCACCATCTGAAGACCATTATAGAGAAGAATTAGTATTTGGAAGTAGTAACTCATACATAAGTACATTTGTAGGAGAAGCTGAAGAAGAGTGCTACTGAGTGCAAACAACAATTGAGGGAACTCCTAAAGACTACCGAAGAGATAGCCAATTAGCATGGTATGAAAGCAATAGCAATGGATAACTACACAACCAAGTTGTAGAATCAACACGTAATTCTTCATACCCAGGTGGAAGACCTAGAAGCTGTAGTCAAATATTATGAGGCTCAACTGAAATAGAAAGATGATTCAGTGAGGACACCGACCAATGTAAGGGAAGGGTAGATGTAGGTAGTAAATCCACCTCCCAGAAGAAGAAGAAGTGACAAGAGGATTTGCCCAGTTTTAAAAATTTTGACAAGTTTTGATAAACCGTACAAGTAGGAGCATACTATACAAGCAGGAGGAAAAACATACAAATTGGAGGCCAAATTGTACAATGTGCAATGAGATGCAATGAAATGCAATTTGAGTTGTAATTGCACATGAATTTGATAAATGATGTGTTTAGACTTAGTAAAAGGTATAATTATGCATTTCATTATGCATGGGCAGTTGTGAATAATGAATTGCCTTAGGAACCACTTAGAAACAGCCTGGGCAACACTATATAATATTTCCTTTTCAATTTTGATAGTCTGGTTATTCTGGTTAATGCTTGTGAGTTTTGGCTATGTTCTGGTCTTCTATTTTATGAAGTATTGATGCATATCTATGATTTTTGATTACATTTTAGTGATTGTATGGCATTGTTGAAAAGTAATGAAGAAGAATCTCAATTCATATTTTTCTCTCGTGTATTGTATGATCCTATAATTATGGAATAGTATTTTGCAGTTTATCTTTGTTGCATGTGCTTCTTTATGGTTGTTGTTGATAATGCATTGCTATGGAAGAATTGGATTAAACCAGCACTGGTGTGACCCTGATGAATGATATATGATGAGGATTATATCAAGAAATATGTATTTAAGGCTGTTGTACAATTTTTGGATATTGCCATTGGAGAGAACTCTCTCAAACCCTGATGATGGAGCTTACATGTTGGTAGAAATGTATTAATTACCATTTTAGACCTTTACAAAAATTAGCTGAGAGATATTGTAATATAATAGTATCCAATTTGGCATCCTTTTGCACTTTCGTTTTGTTCAAATCATACACCAAACCTCTTACAAATCATACAAAATAAAATTACCCTATTTGGCAGTTTATGCAATTGAGGAAAACTTACCCTATTTGGCAGTATTGGGAAATCGAACAATTTAGTTACAAAACTGTGTACGACAGCTTGAAAAACCAAATCTAAAGGATTGGTTGAGTGTAAAATCATACAATCCCTATCATTGTACAATTTGGGATCATACAGTGGTACAATTTGGGATCCGTACAAGTTGTTTTGTTGTTGCAAATTGATAGTTGTGAAGACTGTACGATTGTACAATTTGGTCCATCGATTGGGAATAGTAAATTGATCATTCTAAGCCCTTGAAAACAACATAACCACTGGGAATACTACACCCCTATGCTACAATATCTAACTCCTATTTTAATGTGCAGGTAATAACCTTAAAATAAACTCCCTTCTGTAATCTCTTGAAGACATTAAAATGAATCCACTTCTTGCAACTTTTAAACTAATATGGTGCAATTTAATAAACCAAAAAAAAATTAAACTAATGAAAAATTTACACCCAATTTTCTTACCTTTAATATCTCTAAATATGGTGGATATCTTGGTGATTAAATTCACCAAATTTTTGCCCTTAACTGGATTAACTTGCAACTATTTTTGGTTGTCCTAAACAACTCTTTAACTCAGCTTTTTGCAGCTCCAAAAATTCTCTAACTTGTTGCCCTTTTATTATAGTAGGTGAATTTGATTAATATTTAGGATGGACTATATAACTTCTAAAGTTTTATAGCTAGTAATGTTGTTCTAATTGTTGTCCTTTCATAGTCAAATTCTGTACTAAAATGTTGTTCTTGAAACTCAAAAATTTGGTAGGGAATTCTCCCAAATCACAACTGAGTTTTTCTTCAAGAACCCTTCAAAAAAAATTTGTAGATTTAGCAAACCTCTATCTTCATATGATCTCAAGACTTGAAAGTCTTGAGATCTTCATCAATCTCCTCTAAAATTTGGCAAGCTTCTTGCCAAATACTTCTCCCTTGGTCTTGTTTTTGGATGGCAATAATTGTCTCAAGGAGAAACAGGGAGAAGGCTTTTAGAGCCTTATTTCATAATTTGAAGAAGATCATTAAAGGAGTTCCTAGGAGGACTCATTGGAGAAATTTTCCACCAAAGGAAGTGTTGGTAATGAGATCTTCTTCTCAGATTTCTTAAAATTGCTACTGCTGGAATCTGGAACAGGACCTTTACTAGTCTTTCTTTACTTTTGCAATCTATAGGATTTAATGGAGATCAACAACCTCCAATATTCCAGAACTAGGAGTTTTGTAACTGGATCTTCTAAGGGTCTCTTCAGCTTCTTCAGTCTTATTTCTTCAATATATTATTTGTATCCTATAATGGAGATCACCAAACTCCAAAATTCTTTTGGACTCTTCATAGGAGTCTCTTGAATCAGTAGTAAAGCTACTATGGCCTTTTCTTCTTTTGCACTCTGCAGGTTTGCAATCTCTAGTAATGGGACCTTTTCTTTTGGCCTCCAAATCTTCGTTCTTTTATCTATTGATTCTGGTGCTGGATTGATTCCAAGAAATATATTCTTCCTAGCTCAGTGTAGGAGGCTTCCCAACTTACTTCGAATCTCCTTTCCCTATAATAAAATATTAGGACTATAATGGAATATCTTCTTAAATCTAGAGATGATGAATCTTCACTAGTTGATTTGTCAATCTAGTGGAATTTATGTTGAGTCCTAGTCTTCATGAGTTTTTCTACAACCCTATGGAAAGACTCTAGCCAAATGTAATCTCATAAATTCTGTAAATGAAATTTTTGGACTTCTCTTAGTCTCACTTGTGGCTCTCTCTATTTCCTATTTGATATACCATGTGCTCTGATACCACTATTAGATTTTAATGGAAGGTAGTACAACCACAAGATGTAAGATAACTAATCTGAGATAACTATAAACTAATGGCACAATAATATGTAGTAAAATAATGAGATGAACATCTACAAATAACTCAAAAATATGCCATTAATGAGAGTGATGAAAATAGTACAATGCTCCATAATGGAGGACAAGAACACAAATAATATAAAAGAACTACATTATACCATACCACACACTCTCTATACTTACTACTATACACCTATATTAACTACTATACTCTCTATATTTACTACTACTCTTGAACACTCACTATGAGGCCTTTATATAGGAATATGTATTCCTTGGACCTTACTCTACCTAAGACTCATGTACATGTGAACTAAATGCACATTTACAACTTGCACATTGACATTTGTGCATTTATTACAATACTTGAAATAACTAACTAACTTTACTCTAACAAAGGTGGTACATTTATTAACTTGTGCATTTATTACAACTTGCACTCCTATGATGTACCAAAGGTGGTACATTTACATAACCCATATGATGTAATATAGTCTAACAAAGACATGACATAAAAAAGTGTGTTGAAAATATAGGGTCCAACTTTGAGGGGTAATACTATAGTATCACTAGCCTCATGTTCCCTATTTTTGAATGCCCTAATAACAATATTATATTTCTCTAAATCTTCTTTAGTTAGCTCAAAATGACTAACGAATCTTAGGCTATAAACATTGAGATTGGGGCCATTATCAACTAGGATTCATTTGATGAACATGTCATTGATATGGCTTGTGATGTACAATGGGAGATATTTGACCATAGAGAATTGGGGGATAACATCCTCATGAAATGATATAGCCACATGGTTAATCGAAGTGGATCCCACTATGGAAGTGAGTTCATTCAAGTTGAGGTCTTGAGTAAGATGTCCCTATGGGTTGGAGAGGTATTGAGAATCTCAAGAAGGGAGATTTTGGTTGAGGTATTTTCAAGTTGATGCAGTAAATCAAAAATGCCCTTAGCCTTAACTCCTGATTACATTATTAGTGGAGGTTCTTTAGGGGGAGAAGTTATTTTTATGTGAAGAACCAAAGGAGGTCTATAAATCTAATTAGAATATGATGGATCTATGTGTTATTTAGTTACAATACAAATGTAATTGGAAGAATAGATTATCCTAACAATTATTTGGTCTGGAGATGGGATGTTTCTGTAGTGAATGTTGTTTGTTGCATTTTGATTTTGATTATGATTAGGTAGAATAATTTAAAAATTCCAAGGTCTTGATTAGAAGAAGGTTGCACTACACCAAAAAGGTTTTTAACAATGCTTATAAACCACCCTTAAAGACCTTTAAAGGTAGTTATTCAATTATCATCTATGAGGGTATTGTAAAAATTTTGCAATATACGATGGTGGCTAAAATTTACCTCAAACAACCGACCTCTTAGGGTCTGAGAGGGTGATTAAAAACCATCCTCTTATTACTACAAGAATGGTTGTGAACCACCATATTAGGACTAAGAGGGCGGTTATTAATTGCCCTCTTAGGGTTAAGACTCTTAGGCCAAAGAGGGTAGTTTATAGCTACCCTCTTAGAGACTAAGACGGTGATTTTAAACCGTCCTCTTAGCCCTAATACGGTGGTTTATAACTCTTAGGTCACCCTAAGATAGTGGATTATAATCATCATATTAGGGTGACCTAAGAGGATGGTTATAAATTTCCCTCTTACGACTAAGAGGGCATTTTAAAATCACCCTCTTATGGTCCCACCCTAAGACAAAATATAAAGGAGACGATCCATGTTGGAGGGACTAGAAGTTAGGCCAAAAAGTTAGGCTCTTGAACAAATTGTAGTGATAATGGGAATTTTAATTGTCCTTACCTATAGCCTGGGTGTTGAAATTACCATTGATGTTCATTGTTGTGTACTTACTTAGACAATAGAAAAGTTATAGGTACTAAAATAAATATATGGGAAAGTCAATATGGAAAGGCACTGACTTAACATTTATGCATTTAAGTTATAGTGTTATCATATAAGTTATGCCATTGATTATAAAGAGCCTATGACTCTTCATTCAACACTGTCTCAACAGAAACAATTCTTCCAGTGTATGTTTTAACTCCATGATCAAGGCCCAAGAGTTTAAAAACTTTACAAAGCTACTTGATAATAAACAAGATCTCACACATACTACCAGTTCTTTGAGAATCAATCAATTTATACTCAACAACAAAAAAATAATTCTCTTTATGGTCTCAACTTGTAAAACACCACCCATGGTGTCTATGACATCAATGTATTGATATGAACTCATCCTCCTAATCAAAGCTCAGAAGCTGCCAAGAAGACATTGTAACATGATTATCAATGAGATCTTGCATGTACTATCAGCAACTTGTCTTCCTTATCTAATGATATTTTACTATCACAATCAATCAACTAATATGGACTGAGAGTAAATCATAATGAAAATGATGAATGTTGTTCTTTATATTAAACCAAAAGGAGGTGTTTAAGGCGACTCATCCATTTTGCTCAGTTTTTTTATCACTATCAAAGAGAAAATACTTGTGGTTTCAAGTTACAAATACCACCCATACAATGTAAGGATATATTTTCTACAAATGTTTATCAACTTTTTAAATTAAATGTCACTCCTTTTATCTTTTTTAAAAAAATGTATATTGATAAAATTCAAACTTTATAGATCCTATGCCCTAAAGAACACCCCTATGAGTTAGTATTTTTTTATCCACATATCATTAGAACCACTTTCCATTCATTTCTATGTTAATCATCTCAATCATGTATCCTAAGATTTTAAGTATATATATATTTTCCTAGCAGTACAAAATAGCTTATTGCTCATGTTTCCCCAACTTCAAGAAATTTTCATAGAATAGCTCTTAGGATTATTGAATTGAGGTCCATCATGATGTGGTTTTGGAGTAATGTGAGACGCTTACCATAATAATCGCCCAGGTTAAAAACATGACAAGCATCACGTTCAACTGGTTGTCAAACTAATATAAAATAACTATGGCTTCTTTCTCAAAAATTGAAATTTATGATGTTTTAAAGGTTCTAGTTAAAGAATATTTTTGATAACATAACCAACTATAAAATTATTCATGCATGGCCTTTGTAAATTGTAGGAAGCAAATAAAATTGATTTCCAACTGTTGCGGTCTTTGTCTTATAATGTTACAATAAGAGAGGTCATATACAATGGATAGCTTAAATAATATACACTACCAACAAAAAAGCATATTGTATTGCTCTTGTGTAGGGATTGAAAGAAACAAAATATATTGTTATTGTTTAAATTTGTGTATATAGCACCCTTCTTATTTATCATTAAACAAATAGAACATAGAAAATTGGTGCTTACCACCTGAAACAATGGACAAAATAGTATAAGCACTTGCTAATTACTTAGTCCTGTGTCATTGACCATAGTATACTAGGAGACTATAATCCCAAATCTTAATTATATGCAGGGATTTCTTGTATGGAGACAATAAGTAGGTGATTTCTATTTACACTTAAGCCACAAAGAAGAATGTGTGTTTTTTTGCCCTACAATAATTAGTTTATTTCTGAGTTTGTTTTGTAAATAAACAAGATTTCATATTGCAATGTCATGAACAAGATGAAATCAAACATAAAAATGGTGGCTTAGTTGTGCATATTATTGGTGTCCTCAAGTTTTGAAAATATGTCTTTGTTATACATGGTTTCTTAATGGTATAATTCTAAGCTAAAAGAATTGTTATCTCTAAAATTTCTTAAGGTCATCTTATCCCATTTAGTAAAATTCTAAAGGCCCTCATGCATAAACACAACATTAGGGTTTAAATTTTAATCTAGGATTTAAATTTTACAAATCTCATGCATAAACACAACATTACAAACTAAAACATTCCAAACCCTAATTGCAAAAATACCTAAAATAATGTAAATTTTATTGGACCTAACTAACCCCATCTATTCCAATATTAAATTTATCTTCATGCCCCATTTTATACCCTCAGCTTCAGCCCTCATATCTCACCATTTCAAGAAAATTAGCATAATTTTCAAATAAATTTTAGGGTAAACCCCAGCCAAAAAATGAATAGCATGAATCGAAGCCTGGGAGCCCTAGAAGTTACAAAGAAATTTCAGGGCAAATCCCAGCCAAAAAATGAACACAAATTGAAGCCCAAGAGCCCTAGGTTGTGTGTGTAGTGTGGAGGTTGTAGTAGCTAAGGCACTATATGGAGGTTGTGCACATGGTGTGGAGGTTGCAGTTAGGGTAAACCCCAACCAAAAAATGAATAGCATGAATCAAACCCAGGAGCCCTAGGATGTGCATGCAGTATGGAGGTTGTAGTAGCTAAGGCACGGTGTGGAGGTTGTACATATGATGTGGATGTTTTGCATGTAGTTTAGAAGTTGCATTCAAGGCAAACCCCAATCAAAAAATGAACAACGTGAATTGAAGCCCGAGAGCCCTAGGTTGTGCATGCAGTGTGGAGGTTATAGTAGCCAAGGTGCGTTGTGGAGGTTGTGCGCATGAAGTGGAGGTTGTAGTAGCTAAGGTGCAGCATGGAGGTTGCAGTAGCTAAGGCAAATGGACTATCTATTCATGAAGCTTTGAAGAAACAATGATGTCATTGCACGGGGGTTTAAGCCTACCTATTAAAAAAACCTAAACCACCTCTAAGAAGGCGGTTTATAACCGCCCTCATAGGGGCACCCAAAAAAATTGGGTTCTCCTAAGAGGGCAGTTATAAACCACCCTCTTATCCCTAAGAGGGTAGTTATAAACTACCCTCTTAGATCACCCTAATATGGTAGTTTATAATCACATATTAGTTTAACCCCTAAGACGATGGTTTATAACCATTGTCTTAGTTCTATGAGGGTGGTTTATATCAGCCCTCTTAGGGTGACCCTAAGAGGGTAGTTATCCTAAGAGGGTGGTTATAAATTACCCTCTTAATATATATTAGGACGGTTCTTTATCATCATAAAAAAATACCTTATTTTAGCCATTGTTAAAGCCCTTTTTTGGTGTAGTGTTGAGAGTCAGAGCTACTAAGAATAACTTGATCTTTATTGATTAGGTCTTGGTGTAATTTGCTATGGCTCATGAATTTATCGATTACATGATATTTAATGTGATGGAAGGCACATTGCTCATTGGGGTGAAACCAATAATTTTTTTCCGTATATGACCTAAAGACATGGCAAGTGGAAGCTCCACCATTTTTTGCTTTCAAGAGTTGATCTAGGATGGCTAAAGGAGTTTCATCTAGTTGGGAATAATTCCTCTTAGGTTTTGGTTGTTGTGGTTTCTCTAAGACAATATTTTGAAGGTTTGTCATAGCATTAACATTTTTGGTTGGGCACGAGTTTGTAAATATATTACCTATAAATGATTGTTCTTGTATTACCTCTTTGGGTTGGAGGAAAACTTGTATTCCTCCTTATGGAATTTGGGTTTTAATTGTTCTCTCTTGAGGAGGGTAGTGTCTAGTCCCTTGTCCATGTCAATGGCATCTTCAAAATAAGATACATTGGCTATCTCTAATAGAAGGCCAATTTCTCATTTAGGTTGCCTATAAAGTTATCTAGGTCTCTTGGTAAATGGATATATTAGAGTTTTCCCATTAGGCCTCACAACATTACTAAGAAGTTAAAAATTTTCTCATTTTTAGACTACTAGAGCTAATATAGGTCACAAATTATAATATTTTTCTCAATGTAGACAAATAATTGTTTGAAAAACATCTCGACAAGAATCCTAAAGCTCTTAAGGAAATGTCTTAGGATTAGGTAGTACCATTCTAAGTCAGGGACACTAAGGCTCTTAAAAAATATTTTGAGTAGCAATATTTTATCATAATAAATATCACTATAAGTTTTTCTAAATAATCTAAGGTGGTTGATGATATTTTCCTTCCCTTTATACATTTGAAAATTGGGATTTTTAAATTTGGGAGGAAAAGGGTGACTAGCTACAAAAGGATCTAAAGTTGGTTGTACAAGTCACCATAAGAGCACTTGTGACTAGATAAAGACTCTTGGATTATAGTCATGGGTTGCTAATGATATGTATAAGTAACCACTTGGATACATGGCTAATATGGTATGTGAGATATAGTAGTTTACCTCCTTATGACTCCTACTACCCCACTACAATATATTCCTTACTAAGTGTAAGTATGCATGAGACACTATTTGGGCATCTGATAGTCTAGGCTTATTATTTACCCAATATAGCCTGTTAGCTCATATGATAACTACTAAAAGTATCATAAAGACCCTTAGTAGGACTAGAAATTGGTTATGTTCTTGTTATCTATATTTAATGTGACCTAATATAAATAAACAATATTAAGTGATATTGATTAAAGTTTGGTAAATTTTAGTTTTATTAAGGCTTAGCTTGGACAAAGACTGATCATGAGACCCATGATCAAGCTCATGTTGGGTTTACCAAAATATCTCAAGGAAAAAGAGGAAAGAGATCATGAAGGACCTCTCTAGGACACTTTTTCTCTTTCCTCTATGCCACTTCGAGACTAGGGGAATTTTATGTCATTAAAGTCTAATTTTGTTGGATTAGTTGAAGAACACCTATTTTTCTCCTAAGATACTTCTTTGTCTAAGTTTAATCCTAATATAGCCCTAATGTACATACAAATGCAATAATTAAGGCCTAAATATAAAATGCTCTTGATTTTGATGAGAAAGGAAATAATAATTTTTCTTTAAGAGGCAAGATGTAACAAACAAAGTCTAATATGCAACAATATGCAATTTTAGTTAAATACTAAAGCTTAATGATTAATTTGGTCCCCTATATGATTAAGACTAACTATTTCCTTCTTTTTTATTTTATCTATTTTACCAATAAAGAGAAAATAGGACCTACTTCACATAGACAAAAAATAAAACTTTACTCCTAAATGTTTAAATGACTAATAGTTGAGGTAGAAGAACCTATTTTTTACATAGCATCAAAATCATTGCCAGTCCACAAAAGCATCGTTGGTGTTATCGCTTGATATACAAGACATACAAAGAAAGATAGGGTCATTGATAGAGGGATGTGTTTAAGCTGACAAATAAGGTTAGATTCTTTTAAGTAGCAATCAAACCCCTATTTAGATAGACATAAATATCAAAAATGATAAAAACATTAGATAAAATTTCAATGGTAAAAGCACCATTGGGTCACAATTTCACCATAAACACTTTCACTCAATGCTAGCACTTTTACTCTGTGTAAAACAAATAGCAATAGCACCACTGACCTAATTCTAGCAGTGCTTTCACTTTTGAGAGCATAAAAACAGGACTAAATGGGAGATGAGCTAATATTATGATGGCTATGATAAAGGGCCTTGAATTAGGAGTACAAAGGATCTATTAAACAATAGGAGAACAAAGATTTATTTTCTTGAGATGAAGATTAAATAACAAAAATGAAATACTAGTTATATGCAAATGCAAATGCAATATTAGTTCTAAGTGAAGCAAAATGAAGCTTAAAACTACAAGCATAAAGAAAATATAAAAGAAAATTAGGAAAAATATCACAACCCAAGATACAATGTTGTTTGCCCTTGATAGAAGCTTGATGAAAGCTTGCTAGTTACTTTTTGATGGATCTTGAATGCTTGAACTTGTGGTTTGGATGTTTAATGCTTGATGATTGATTGAGAGCTTGTAGACCTAATTGAAGACTTGCTTGGATGCTTTTAAGAACATGAGATTAAGTGCTTACAAGGATGGCCTTCACAAGAATGTGGTAATATTGTGGCAAGATTTTGGCATAATCTTGTCATACACAATGCTTGCTTCTTATGATTCTAGAGGGATTTGACAGAATTTTGTTGCTTTTAAAATATTATGGATGAAATTTTGGCAAAGCTTTGCTACCCAAAAATGGTCATGCATCAGGATTTTCCAAGTGTTGGATTTATAGGAAGCCATGGTTGTTTGGGAGAAGAATTACACTGAATATGACAATATTTGAGAAGGTAATATTTTAAAAATGGATCAAGAAGCCATTAGTGGAAGAACATGAGAATGACAATTCTTAAATTTTAGATTTCTTGTAGAAATTGAAAATAAAATTTTTAGGGATTTGGTTCATTAATGATGGGTGGCTTGAGATGAATAGAAAGTTAAATTTATTTATTTTGGTGTATGATAGTAAAAAGCAATGGCAACACTTTCATGATGGTGATTTTACATCATGACCATTGGACGTCAAATTTGGGTGAAAAAATATCAAAAGGTCAAACTTGGCAAAATCATTGGTGGGGTCATAAGAGCAACTTGACACTATTGCACATGCCCTAGCATTTATTCTCTTGGAGCAATAAATTCTCTAAATTTGGGCAAAAATAAGGTTGATTCAATTTGGTGGATTTAAAGTCTAATTGATGAAGGGATTGGCAAGCTTAATGATTAGCCCTACATGAAAGATTGGGTGTCTACAATATGATTATGTTGACACTTACATGTTTAATTTAATAAGGTGCCTTAAGTGATATAATAATATAAGTTGGTTAAAATAAAGCAAGGGGCATGTCCATCTATCATGGAATGCATTATTCTCAAGGACATATGCCAATTTTTATGTTTTTTTGTGATAGGGAATTATATTTAATACCAATATAATAACTTTCTTTAGTAAAATAGTACAAAAATTTATGCGTAACCTATAGTAGGTAGCCTAACATTTTGATGTATGATAAAATAGTGCTATAGAGTTGTGTTGGCTTTTTGTGCGAGTTTCTATATTTTTTTATGGATTAATTTTTTGTCTTATTAAAGGTGATGAAGCTTTTCTAAATATTTTAAAAATAAAACCAAAGAAATTCTCTTCTAGTGGCATATACATACAAAAGCATTCAATGTTCACATCCAATATTTAATGCAAAATTCCTTATTTTAGTCATTACAACACAAAATAGAACCCAATTTGCCCAAAATATTAAGAAATTAGTAATTAAAAAATAATGCAATTTCATAACCATAAACGTTGGTATCAATGGTTAATAATGTCTTTCCTGGGTGCATAACTCCTTCTAGGTACTAATAAAATTGATTTTATAAAGGAAAACCTAGATCATTTAACATTTTAATATTTTTAAGATGTTAAATTATAGGAAAACATCAAAAAAAATGTTTCATATTTATAAAGAAACATTTTCTATAATTCTAGTTATCAAAAAGCAAAATAAAACTCATGTTCATTGAAAATGTTGGAAAATCAAAAATGAAAAAATACCAAATTTATTAGCCATAAACATTGATGCCAAATTTTGATAATGCCTTCCTTAGTTATGTAAGTTTTTGAAGGGACTAATAAAATATGCTTTCTAAATAAACATTAAAAATTTTAAGGTGTCAAACTCGACAAAAACATTTAAAAGAAATGTTGAATATTTGGGAAAAAAACATTGATATAGTAAATTATAATATTTATTTATTATTTTTTCAAATTTAATAATGTTTGAATAAATAATTAGACACCCATTGTAGAATGTATTGATTATTACCATTTTAATTGATGCATTCTAAATTTGTATAGATAATAGAATTAAATTAACTTACTACTAAATATCACTGCCATGTCATCTTGTTACTAGAGACATATCTCCAATACAAGTCTATTCCTAGACATCATCACATGTCATCCTATTAATGAAGACATAATTACTTAAATTTTATAATTTACAATCTCACAATATTTTTAAAAAAAGGTAAATCATTTTTTATTTCCAAAAGGGTAAGAAAAATCCATTTGATATTTCATTATATTTTAAGAGTGATAAATGTTATTGGATCTTATCATCCTCCTTATGGGATTTGGATTTTAATTATCCTTTCTTGGAGGGGGGAAGTCTATACTCTCTTGGCCATGTCAATGGCATATTCAAAAGAAGACACATTGGTTGTCTCTAAATAGAAGGCCAATTGCTCATTTAGGTTACCTGTAAAGATATTTAGAAGAAATATTGGAAAAGGGGCATATTAGATTCTCCCAACTAGGTCTTAGCTTCTTGCTAATAAGTTAACAAAGTTCTCATATTTAGATTACTTGAGCCGATATAGGTCATTAATCATAACATTTTCCTCAATGCAGATAAAGAATTTTTTGACAAACATCTAGACAAGATCCCTAAAGCTCTTAAGGTAATGTCTTGGGATTTGGTAGTACCATTCCAAGGTAGGGCCACTAATATTTTGAGTAACAATTTTTTATCATAAGAAATATCACTACAAGTTATTCTAAACAACCTAAGGTGGTTGACGAGATCTTATTTCCCTTTATATATTTGAAACTTGGGAGTTTCAAATTTGGGAGGAAAAGGGTGGTTAGCTACAAAAGGATCTAAAGGATGGTTTTCAAGTTGTCATAACAATATTTGTGACTAGAGAAAGACCCTTGGATTATGGCCATTTGTTGTTTCAACAACTCTAGTTGAGAGGTCAAAGCTTAAAATTTGGAAGAAATCAAATTTGATTGCATGAAAGGAATATGTTGAGAGACAAACAAAATTTTATAATTGTGTAGACACCAAAACTAATCATAATAATTACTAATTAATTAGTCATAATTAATTAGTATATTTAATATTAGTTAAAATTAATTAATATTAAATTAATATGCATTTGCCCAAAGTATTAATTAATAAATTTATCTATTAAATAATTGATTAATTATTACCTAAGCTATGCAACCACTCATCCCTCAATGGGACTATTCACCCTTCCATCTCCCATAGCCACATCATCCGCAGTTTGCTCCAATTCCACCTCCCATATCGCGTGACTGGTCATGCGCAAGAAAGAATCACCCTTTTTTCACAAATTGAACTCCAGTAACTCATAGTTGCACTTCTATCTACACATGGGATATTTCAATATGCACAGTTAGTTCAACAGGATCACTTAACTCAATATGCACATCCACTTCATCATGCACAACCAATTTAATATGCACAAAAATCTAGAGATAATCACGAGGAGAGCTTATCCTCTTTTTGCAAGCATGCATCTTCAGTGATAAAATCAATGCAAAAGTGAAACATCAGTTAATCCCACTTAACTGATTGAGCTCTAACCTCATCATTTCCCTCTATAAATTCTATAAATACACCCTGTGTGCCCTCGTTATGATGAGAATGGTATATGCGTTGAAGCATTGTTGAAATATTGAGCAAAATTATCACCCAAACATCCAAAGTAAATCTCATGCAACCATCCCCGTCCCATTCCAGACCCTAATTATAACACCCTATAGGCCTTGATCTAACTTTCATCAGTAAAATAATGCTATAGCCTGCAACCATCCGTCATCTAGACCCAAATGGTCATCATCCAACCCATGCATAGACCTCTAGATGTAGCATGGCACAACCCGACCCATCACGATGCAACTCAACGTAGCATAACAATAGTAATATATATGATAACGATAATAAAATAAGGCTAAAAACAATTTATGGTCTATATTGTATGGTCATTTTATAGATTTCTATTTTATTTTGCATCTCTGGTGTTTAATCTTATTTGAAAATCAAACCTCACCTCGGGAGACCTGATAGGTACTACTAACAAGTTCCATCTCGCTTGTGTGAAGGTATACAAGTTTAAAGTGAGCAGCTATAAATGCAGCATCAAACTCCAATACCTGGCAGTCTAACCTAAGATGGTCAAATATCGCAACCATCTGGATCCTAGATAGTCAGAGCACATGATCATTAGCCCCCTTGACGATCGACATCCAAACACAAATCTGAGAGATATATAATAGATACAATGGATGCAAACACAAAAACAAACCCATATTTTGATATCCATATCTAGTGAAAGTGACGGTCACGACAAACCTGCCCTCTAGTGTTGTAGCGATGAAAGGACAAAGGTACCATCATTGATTGTAAAAGAGAATCAACCCCCTAAACATTTTTATAACCCCTATGAGGTTCAATATTGTAATCAGATAAAACAAAAGAATACACATATAATATATATACTTTATTTCTTTCATTTACATTGCTACATGGTGCATATTTTTATCATTTACAAGATGGTGATCACAGTGTGACCATTCCCTTAACTTTTGCTATTTGCATATTTTAAATTATTCACTATTTTTATGATTAATACAGATGTTATTATTGCATTCTAAATATTTCTAACATTTTTGTGTTTTAGATTTTTTACAAGTCGCAGATAGTACGCACATATGAAACCGTCTGACTTAGGACATCTTCATCCTACAACCGTTTGACCAAGGATGATCTCAAACAGAAATCGTCTAACCTTGAATGGTTATAGAACTCAGGCACTATTAACCTTCGATCTTCAACACAACATAGTATCACAGGTAGGGGGGATATTATTCCTTTTTGTTCTAATTTTTTAGTTAGCAATAGTCTTAGATAAAAAAATTTAGAGTTATTTTCTTTGTGTTTTATTTTGTGTGGTAAGAAATAAAGAGTTGTTTTTTCTTAGGATAGAATAGTTAGTGATTTTTCCTTTTGTGCAAGGTTTAAAATTTACATCACACACTACATATTTTGCATAAACATCAATGAGTTGGATTTCATCACCAATCGTCAATCAAGACCAACAATTTTGGAATTCACCTCCTTTCATTGGCTCAGCCCATAAATACCATAGTAGCCCCCATAAGTGGTTTTCTAGATTTCATCACTGGGAAATCCCCCAATCTTGAGTATATCTTAGGGTGGGTTAGGCTATATATCCCCTTATTCATAAGGATTAATAATCAATGGACCCATAGCTATCATTATTGTTTGAGACCACTTGAGGTTGAAGCAAAATCCTAGCTAGGCAAGTAGCAGGACCTAGAATTAATGACCTCTTTCAAGAGGGTTATTTTTCCCCCTTAGGTTACCATAAACCATAACCATAGTAGGAATTCATTTCAGTCATTCGTGTATCACTTCTCATTAGATATGTGGGCATCAACACACCTGGTTAGATTGCATTCCACCACTTTCATTCATAGTATTTAGGTTTAAGAGTCATTAAATACACATAATAAAAAATAAAAAACAAATCAAAACAAAACTTCAAAAAGCAAAAACAACTCCAAACAAATCTCACAAACACATCAACCCAAACATTAGCATACTAAAACAAATAAAATTAAAACTATTGTTTGTTTGATTATTTTTTTGTGTAGATAGAGAAATCCACCATCATCATTACACCGCCAAACCCACATTTCATCCATTACCTGCTTAGCTTATGGTCTTGACTCAAAGTCAATTCCAAGCCCAAGCTTGATCTCAAGTCATCACCCAAGTTGCAATCAACCAATCTGATCAGACCTCCCATCCATCCACCACTCCTCCAACTCAGTAGGAGATAACCTCGCAACCATCCCAAGGTATCTTGTCCAGCTACACCCATTAGACCACCACCAACCCACCTAAGACACATAGCTCGAGCATTACTTACCACCACATCCTTACCAACATCTTTGAATCCACTAGTCTAGAAACACTTGTGTCCCCAGGCCACATCACCCTCATCTACATTGAAACAACGTGAGCTCTCTAGGGTGGCCTTTTTCCTCTACCAAATTAGCCACACCCATACCTACAATCATTGACCATTCCACCCCATTCGGTCTCTCCCACACCCCAAGAGTAGGTGTATACTCATGCAACTTGCCCTATTGAGCCACATCTTGAGTATGGCATGCCTACTGAATACTTCCCACTTGGGTTTTCTAACCCCCAATCCAATACATGCCATATATCTACATCTGTGGATCTAAACCAATACCATTAGGCCTATGTTAATGCACCATCTCACTTGCTTGTGTCTACTTCACCCACCTTATCCCATCTGCCATAATCGCCACCCTAAGTTCTAAACCATCCAACTTCCATAGTCACCCATGAATTATTCTTTGCATAATCTCCATCATGAGCCTCTAAACCACCTACCATATAGGATTTAACACCTTTGCAACAATACCAACAACAATCAACTCAACCACCAGAGTCCAAATCCTATGGCTAGCCTTTGTTCCAATAGTACCAACAGCTTCTATCATAATAATACTACCAACAACAACCTCCACCCATGCAATAGTACCAACAACTACCACCACAATAGCACTACCAACAACAACCGCTACCCATGAAGCAGTACCAATAGCTACCACCGCAATAGTACTACCAAAAACAACATCCATCCATGTAATAGTACTAGTAGATACCATCACAATAGTACTACCAACTATAGACACCAAAATTCAGCATCCACAAAGCCACATTTTCCACCCCACCACAAAATTCTGCATAATAAAATTATATTCCTAAGTCCCAACTTAGGGATATAAAATCCTGCACATCATCCTAATTTCCAAATTTATTAAATCTAGAAAATCCCTCTAGGATACTCTACCTACCCACTAGACATGTGTCCTTGACACTTCACCCAGCATCCTTGCCACATCTCATCCACCTTGTCTCCCTTGTTCCTTCACATAGGATAGGATCCCATATCCCACTCCACTAGCAACCACATCACCCCAGTTAAGTGAGGCACACTGAGTGACTCATTGTAACTGTTCCCTCTATTTGGTAGCCTAGAATTATCACTTGGTAATCTAGGCTTACCATCTCCCACTTCCCTCCAAAACCCTAAGGGGCCTATAAAGGCACCCTTACCCCAAAAAACTAAGGGAGCTAAATTAATACACCACCAAGATGCTGAAATCAACCACGACCCCCGAATAGATTACCAATGAAGTTTGTACTAGATACCAAAGGTCCATTTTCTCAGGCAACATATGCTTCACTAAACTGCCCATCTATGATTTCATAGTTGAAACCACTCATCCACAGTTCTGTGACCATGTGTCCATGGTTTCCTATCAGCTACCGCATGCCTGTGACTTTACAGACCCGATAGCATAACATAGTAATATTAGTAGATTTGCTTTTGGTAAGGCTTTTTTTATGTTATTTGATTTTGTCATTTACTTTAAAATATTACTAGTTTAGGTTTTGATGTGTAGCATTGGTTATTGTACATTCATTTGTAGGTACTACTGACTCCCTTTGTTGGATTGAATATGTGCAGGTGACAGGTACTTTGGAGAAGTTTCTAAAGTTGGAGTGGCCCCTTGCTGGATACCAACGCCCACTCACCTTGGACTGTAGCAGAAAGAATGAAGATACAAGTTCCTGTGAAGATTTGGAAGACCCTTGTTCCATCAAAATATTCATTTGTATCAATATAGAGAGAGAGAATTGTAACATTACCTCCAAACACATTTGGGGCAATTCAAAAATTCATTTGTAACGATTGTATCAAAATATCAATAAAGAAAAGCAATTTTTGACAATTCATACTTCTTTGTGTTATATTTATTTTTTGCTCAGTTATTTTGGTTACACCAATAACAACCTCCACCCATACCACAACATCAAAAACAACCACCCATCCATTACTAACAACAACAACTACAATAGCAACCTTTTCCCACATCACAACATCAACAACAACCACCCATCCAATACCAACAACAATAGCTACAACAACAACCTTTGCCCATCCCACAACATCAACAGCAACCACCCATCCAATACCAACAACAACAATAACTGCAACAACAACCTCCACCCATATGATAACATCAGTAGCAACCACCCATATAGCACTAACAACCATCATTGTAGCATTAGCCTATAATCACCCAACATCAATACCAACAATAACCCATTCAACATCAACAAGTAATCCAACATCAATACCAACGGCCACCTATTCAACATTAACAACACCAAAAACCACCCCCCACACATCACCAATATTTCAACTAGTAGTCATCAAGTCACCCCACATATGCCCATCACCAATATGTTCAATACCTCTAATATCCATCTTTAGTTTTCCAAGCTAACGTGTCTCACACAACCCTTCCAATCACTCCAAACAAATTTTAGCTATTGATCGACAAGATTGATAGTTTGGAATTACAAGTTTTGGGCACTGGATATTAGAAATCGATGCTCGGTCAATTATATAACTACCTAATTCACCCTTTGATACCATCATCATAATATCCTCCCCTATTCATAATATCGATATTTGAGAAATTCAAATGGAAGGAGGACCTCCAAGATCATGTAAGCTTATTTATCAATGCATGTTACCTCATCAATAAGATTGATCTCATCATCCTTCACACATAGCCTCCTCCACCTTCACTTTATGGGTCTTCAATGATGCATTATGCTCAACACTTGGGATGGTTGTTCTACTTATTAAAGTAGGTGGAAATACCATTCATATTGTGTGTCACATCCTTGAAGGAGAAATGTAATGTAATGTACTGCTTGGAAGGCCATGGATTCGGGATATGCGATGTGTCCCCTCAACATTACATATTTATCTCAAATATGTTCATGAGGACCACATGCATTGCATCCCCACTAACAAGGAACCTTTCAAGTATTGTAACTTGATCTCCAATCTATACAAGTCACCCCTATCATCCACACACTTGTACCTTACCTCAGCCTTGCTTGAACTAGCCCTTCGACCAATGTCATCACACGTTGACCCAAATTTTCCACCACTAATTACCTATCCGCCTACCAATACCACACCATCCAATTCACATTTACCCCCCATATCACCACACCCAACTCACTACATCACCCTAGTTACTCCGTACTGTTCATAGCCTCCACCACCATCTTACCATCCACTTGCCTCCACTTCCACCCAACCCCATACCATTGGGCAAATCCAACCCCATCCTAGCTAGCATTTATCTTCACAAAGTACCCCCTTTCATCTGCACATCCATCCCACACCTTCCATAAATACTTGAATAGTTTTAAACAACCCACCTTCACCTACGATGTCGTATCCCCCATTACGCTTATTCATCAATCCATTTGTCCACCAACCCTAACAAATCGTAAACACTCATTCATCACCTTCATCCACTGAAATCCAAAACATGCCTCCCACCATGCAACCCAAGCTACCTCTACCTCCACCTCTAAAAATCCCTAGTCCATCACAACACCTCAAGCCACTTTCTTTTCCATACAGCCTGAACCACCACCACTACCAAATTCATCCATCGTAGATCCATCCATTCCAAACATCACCCTAGTTTCATCCATAGTATTACCCCATCTGAGAGAGGATGTTAGACTAACCCCTTACCAAACTACATAGGTCATAGTCCACATAACAAGTCCAAGAATAGGCAAGTATTTGGTATGCAATGTCACATTTATGCCTCCCACCATCAGATCAATTAGGTATTTTGAACACCCATGGATAGGCGCTATTATTCCCATGGGTCCTACATATAATTCTACAAATTTTATGTACGTAAAATTTGATACCTCCTCCAATGTCCTTCATGATGAAAGACTCCAATCACCATTTTCTGGTGATATCAACTTCTTGTCAAATTCCTATTTTGCTTTATGATATTTTCAACACTCCCGTTCGAGAGGATTCGGCCTTGGTCACTACGAGTAAGTAGCTCGCCATATCATTAAACCACATTGCCATCTCCTTGAAGAAAATTTTAGATTAGGGTATGACAACCACTCACCATATGACCATCTCGAGGAACATTTTTAGCATATTACCATCGATCTTGAAGAGAATAGAGATGAAAAGTACATTGATCATGAGCGTATTTATTATTCGCTAGAGGGATTTTTCCAAGTTTCCACCATTCACACCATCCCATAGGATACCTCGAAAGATGAATTAGATGAACTACTAAAGGCACTTTCAATTGCTTCTGATAGATCCAAAGAAGAATCTTCCCCCATAGTTTCCCTAATGGAGTTCCTAGATGATAATTATATTTATCAATGAATTTTCCCCATTCCACTCCTCATTTTCACCATGCTCCTTCCTTTAGAGTATCCAAATGCACACATGCATTCTCCATCTCCACTACCAAGCCAATTGAATCCATGTCCACCCATGTTGGACCAACTCCTACCCCGTGAGCACGCCCTTGGTAACATTCCCTCTAATCTACCAAATTCCATCACCCCACAAGTCAACATGGTCTCCATTAACCTGTTCACTCCTCTTCATAATCCAAGCAATATATCGAGTCCCATCCACATCGATCCAAGTCTTATTAACTTTGATAATATTTCTACCTCACCACCCCCCATTGATTTCCTTCCATCCAACCAATTGATCCATCAAACCAATACCTATATCTTGCCTACCTTGTTGCCTTATCAATCTATTGTTCATCATATCAACATAAGTGATTTTGAGTCACCCATTTTTGAAAATGTAGTGGATGAAATCCACCTCATTCCCACTCACCAATTAGAGGAAGGTTTTCACATGCTCATCGAGGACACCATCGACATAGACCTCAGCACCAATCTAAAACACTTTCAAATCATCAAACTTAGATTAAACCTCTCTTTCCAAGAGTGGTAACAATTCATTGCTCTGCTTACCAAATATAAACAAGTGTTTGCATGGTTATACAAAGATATTTTGGGTCTCAACCCTAATTTAGTGATCCACAATCTCATTTTGAGCTTGGATGCAAAATTGATAAAGCAAAAACTACGAAAGCTTCATCCTACCATAGCCCTAATGGTTAAATAAGAGTTACAAAAATTTCTAGATGTGGGTTTCATTCAACCCATTGACTACCCAGAATGGGTTTCTAATATGGTACCCATTAGCAAGCCTAATAGGGGGATGCATTTGCATAAATTTTTACGACCTCAAAAAAACATACCCTAAGGATAACTTTCCACTTTCAAACATGGATATGCTTGTGGATTCTATCGTTGGCCATGAAACGCTCTCCCTAATGTATGGTTAGATATAACCAAATCTGAGTTAATCCCGATGACCAATATAAAACAAATTTCACAACACCCTAGGGGACATTTTGCTACAAAGTCATGCAATTCAGCCTAAAAAATGCAGGCATAACATATCAATGTGCATGACTTATATCTTCCATGATTACATTCATAAGATATTGGAATATTATGTAGATGGTCTATTGGCCAAATTGAAAACACATTACGAGCACATAAGTGTTTTGCGCAATATTTTGATCGGTTAATCGAACACAAGGTGAGACTCAACCTCAAAAAGTGAATTTTTATGGTCACATCTAAAAAACTCTTAAGTTTTATAGTCTCCAAACAAGGCATCAAATTTAACCCAAACAAAGTCAAAGTAATCACTGAGATGCCACCGCAATGAATCTTAAAGAGTTATGTAGTTTAAAAGGAAAATTCCAAATGATCTATCACTTTATTGCTCAATTGTCAAATAAATGTAAGTCTTTCAACCATCTATTGAAAGAGGGGGTCACATTTACATGGATTAAAGAGTGTTAAAATATTTTTTATGCCATCAGATAATATTTGGCATCCCCACCTATGTTGACACCACCTTGCCCAGGTGTCCCATTTCATTTGTATATATTTTCCACTGACTTTGCCCTTGGAACAATGCTAGCACAAAAGAAAAAATCAAATAGAGAGCAATCCATCTATTACATTAGTCAAACTTTGGTTATTTATGAGACTAAGTACACATATATCAAAAATGTATTAGTAGTAGTTTTCTTTGCAACAAATAAAATTCAACATTACATGATTGACCATACCACATTTATCATAGCCAAAGATAATCCTCTACGCTATATGATGAGCCACACCTATACAAATAGTAGAACTTCCAAATGGATAATGTTTTTAATAGAATTCAATCTTGAATTCATTAGTCAAAAATCCATCAAATGCCAGGTAATCGTAGATAAACTCATTGAAGCTCCTTTACTATATGAGCACCAACTTATTATCAAGTTGCCTAATTAAAACATATTCAACATCACAGAGAAATAGGAGAATGTCAAACCTAAGGAGGAGGGTGATGTTGTCCTTTTCTTCAATGGTTCCAAATGTGAATGAGGGAGAGGTGTTGGAGTTATCTTCTTTACACCTCAAGGAGCATCTATACCCCTGTCATTAAAACTCAAATTCCCTTGCACCAATAACAATGCAGAATACGAAGCCTTGATCTTAGGCCTAGAGATTGCTATTGCCTTAGGCATCAAATGGATCATTATCTTTGATGATTCTGAACTTATTGTCTATCAAGTTAAGGAGATTTACCAATTTAAATACTCGACATTGAATCAATACAAGTATATCATTTATAAGTTGCTTAAGAACTTTGATTAGCATGAAATCGATAACACACCTAGGTTGAACTATCATTTTGTAGACACTATGGCCTCTCTTGGATTGCTCATACCATAGAATATCATTGATTTATGAGAAACTGAAACTCAAAAACACACTAATAATATTATTCATAGGAGGGACTTTAAATAATACATTAAACAACCATAATCTCCCAAAATAGGAGAATCTATGACTAAGCACTCAAACTCAAGTTGCTAACTATCACTTAAGCTAACAAATCTAATCCAAGACTATGTCATCCAAAGATTACAAAAATTTACAATTTGGAATTAGATCTTATTGAATTATTCCTAGACTTAGAACTTAATACTTAATTAAATAAGTAAAGCTAACACCTAGTCTAGAACTCACACATTCTAACTTATACTTAGGACTTTAGGCTTAAGTAAATGATAAAATAAACTAAGCCTAATAAATATTAGCCTAGATCTAAATATGTCCACATCATCCCTCTCCACCATAGAAGCATTGGACTCCAATGCTTTTACAATAGGGGTGAAGGGGTGAGATACAACACGCTGAAAACAAAGTTGACTAAGATGTTGAACAAGATCATGTGGGCCACGAGTCACAGTCAATGCTGGAGCTAAAGATCGTGGTACATCTCGGTCACCAATACATGTAGTATCTCGATGAGGCAATGAAAAAACACCAATAATCTACTACAAAGTTGGTGAAGTCTATATAAAAATAGGAACTTATGAAGATGGCAATGATGGCCATTCTAAAATAGGTGGAAGAAGAGCTAGAGCATAAGGAGGAGGTGTTGATGAAGAACTTTCCTTTGTAGGAGGAGGAAATGCAGTGGAATATGATGATGATGCCACCTTGGAAGGAGGTGATGCAGCAAAAACAAGTGTTTCATGAGACCTATTGAAGACAAGGGCTATCTTCTCTGGTAGATAACAATTAGGCATAAGTGTGGTTTGGGGCTGAGAATGAAGACAATATTGCCTATGTTTATGATGCAAAGTGTAGGTCTGATGGTATGCATCATAAATAGCCCTCTTATCAAACTGATAGGGCTGCCCAAGAATAAGACCATAATAGTCCATGGGAGTCACATCATAGGTGACTCAATCCACATAATGAGGCCCAAAAGCAAATGACACAGTGCAAGTCTTTGTGATGTAGGATTTGGAATCTGTATCCTTCCATCCCAATGGATAAGGATGAGGATGTGGTTCCATAGGCAATTTGAGCCTATAGACAATAGATTATGCAATCATATTGGTTTGGGATCCATTTTTGATAATACAATCCACAAAGAAGTCATGTGTGAGGTGGGCTTTGGTGACAAACAAACGGTCACGTCCACCTTTTTGATGCAGTAGTGTAACATTGTTTAGTTTTCCTCTCAATTCATCATATGCTCTCCCTTCTCCCATAACCACAATGGGGGCCTTTGGGGGCTCCTCCACTATAGGTTGTACAAGTAAGTTCTTCTATTTCCTAAAACACTCAGATTCTAAGTGTCCATGTCTCTTACAATGATTACAATATTTCTTTGCATTATAAGACTTTGGAGAAGAAGAAGAAGAAGAACTAGGAGAAGGAGAATGAGAAGAATTGGAAGGCATCTTTACCTTCAAATACTGCTACTTATTTTAAGAGCGAGAAGTTTCTTGTGCTCGAGTGGTGAACTTATCTTCGACCAATTGTGCATGATTGAAGGTAGCATCAATGGTTTCCAAGGGAGTATATTTGATCTCCCTATACAAGTGCTCTTGAAGGCCACTTGTAAATTTTACAATCAACTCTGTTGCAGGATATTTTACACTCAACAAAATGTGTAACCTATTGAAAGAAGAGATATAATCCTGCACAAACATATTGTAACCTTGGTGCAATCTAAACCATTTTACTTTCAATTCTTGTGCATAATTAGAAGGATAAAAAGAATCCTTCAAATATTGAACCAATTCATCCCAAAAAGTAATGGGATTCTATTCATCTTGCTGATCCAAGATGACTAGTTTTGCTAACCCACTCAATTTGAGTTTAGCAAAAGGAACTTTATCATTTAATGGAACTTTTGTATAAGCAAACCAGGTTTCCATGTCCATGATCCAGTTATTGAGCACATCAGGATTTCGAGAACCATCATATATCTTGACATCACATTTGAGATGAGATTTACTATCTCTAGGGGCTTTTTCTTCAGGAGCATACTGAACTAAAATCTCATCTACTTTGTTGGCCAAATTGCCAATAATTTATGCTAAAGAAAACATTTGGTCAGCCAAGTCTGACGCCATTTGTGATCTAGTGTAATCCAGATCAATTACAAAGAATAACCTCTCCTAGGCTATAACAAAAATTTGACCTTCTACAAGAGGGGTTACAAAGTTTGCCAAGTACAATGAAAAACCATCCTCTTTTGCAAATAATGTGCCTTATTCCCAAGAAAAAAGAAATTTGCTTTTACAAATTGGTGGGAAATAAAAAACATTTTGGCTTAAAAAGTAATTAATTTAAAAAAATTAATTAACTAATCAAAAAGTTTAACCAAAATAAAATTATAAACCAAAAAATTGGTTTTGGTTTTTGCTGATCTATCAACAGGTAGTAGACTGCCAAGGTGGCAAGTCAATGCGGTTATGGCATGTAGGCACAATCAGTCGACAAGGAATCATCCAATATATCTAGTCCCCAAGAAAGCACGTCGATAGGGCGTGCAACCAAACAACCTAGCCAGCCCCCATGGGCTGGTTGTTATAACCTATGCACTCTGTCCTTTTTAAACTGTGGATGAATTCCCACATATTGAGTGTGGGATTTATATCCTGCAAAATAAAATAAAAAAAAATATATACCTTAATCATCCCAAGGGAACAAGAAATCCACGTGTATGGTTCCAAACAAGGTAAAGTGCGTCAAACCCTACCAACGGAGCACTAACCGCTCGATGTTCAAGGGAGCACACTGCTCACAACTTAGCCAACCCTTGTGGTTGGATGACTAATATTTGGCATCTAGCACCTTTTAAATAATAAATTGTCCCCCACACAACAGATGTAGGACAATTCACCAGATGATGAAAATAATAACCTACAATACTAAGGACATCAAAAACTAAGAATGCGCAACCGTAAAAAGGTTTTCACATAGCAATCAGTGGTGAGGAGCATCGACTGTTTATCAGGAGATCACCGTCGAGAGTCAAGGGATGATGCCAAAAATTGTAGAGGACATCACTATGAAAAATCATATTACATCCGTCATAGGATCTGTGCAGGAGAAAATTCACGTTGAAGCATTGAGATTCTGTGTTAGGGAGCTGAGAAATGTAGTATGCACTGGGAATTTCATCTGAGAAACTCGTAATTCGGGAAGCTTATCCATCGAAAATGCCTGTCAAAAATCATAGAGGACAGTTAGAAAATTTTTGTCGATAAAACTATGAAACCATCAAAAATTATAGTTCATCATTGGACAAGTGGTATAGTTAATATTTGTAGTGGTGTTGATATCGTTCGTTGTTCTACACTGAGAGTCATTGGAAAGCTATCACGATCGTCGAAATAGTAC
This sequence comes from Wollemia nobilis, assembly GCA_028583015.1. Classification (NCBI taxonomy): domain Eukaryota; kingdom Viridiplantae; phylum Streptophyta; class Pinopsida; order Araucariales; family Araucariaceae; genus Wollemia; species Wollemia nobilis. Next base: position 24,310,771 of record JAQPPZ010000521.1, read on the forward strand.
TTGCATTAGGAGAGTGCCAGAGCTATCATCTTCATGGATCTTGCATTGGGATGAGCTGATCTGGCCGTCGAGGCCAGTGTTACATCAGGAAGTGACATCTATTGTACACCAGGAGGAGACATCATCATTGAGCTAGATCAGATATCTTAGCCACTGAGAGTTAGGAGGTGATGGTAATTTCCCAAAAATTGCAATGTCAAAATAATGAAATCCATAGACATCACCATTAGGGTGGAACGCTGAGGTGGTGGTCATCGGTGATAAGATCCATGATCTTTCGTCATGGTGGTCACCTTTGGTAAACCATCGATAAATAATCTAATCATCATAGAGATGGCTAGAACTCGATGGTTTGTGCCAGAGGTCACCATCGTGATGCTAAGTCACTATCGTGTAGCGTCAGCAAACAAGTTGGGATGGATGCCATCGGGGCACTGGCCGTCAAAAGGTCCGAGCTAGCCATCGAGGGTGACATCGACCGTTGTCAAAAAGAATTCAGTATCGGTCGGTAGTTGTAATTTATCGATAGGTGGTCAAAAAAATCAATTGCCAATGGTGACCAACAGGTGGTCGGCAACCAGATGGTCGGTAGGGGTGTAGAATTGGTTGGCATAACTTGGTCGTCCGTCAGTTGATCGGGTGGTGCGCACCCAAAAATCACAATCAAATTGACCTTATCAAATTTAAATAATAATATTAATATTATTTATTTAAATAATCCTTAATATAACCTTTGGGAGGCTTATAATAGGAAGATAACTTATCCAATTTTCACCACTTTTGATGCATGGGGACACATTGACTGAACTCAACCATCAGAGGGTCTATTTGGGAACTAAAATTATAAATTTTGGAGGAAAGTGTGCAAGAGGATTATGAATCTAATCCTATGCAACTAGTGGCTTCCTAACTGAACTAAGAGCCTAACTAGCGCAAGCCTGATCATAGGCTCTGATACCAGTGACGAGGAACTGAAACTCAAAAACACACTAATTGATATTATTCACAGGAGGGACTTTAAATAATACATTAAACAACCATAATCTCCCAAAATAGGAGAATCTATGACTAAGCACTCAAACTCAAGTTTCTAACTATCACTTAAGCTAACTAATATAATCCAAGACTATGCCATCCAAAGTTGCCGATATTTATAATTTGGAATTAGATATTATTGAATTATTCCTAGACTTAGGACTTAATACTTAATTAAATAAGTAAAGCTAACACCTAGTCTAGAACTCACACATTCTAACTTAGACTTAGGACTTTAGGCTTAAGTAAATAATAAAATAAACTAAGCCTAGATAAACATTAGTATAGATCTAAATATGTCCACATAATTGATAGCACTACATGCATCGAGATCAAAACCCTATCTCAATCAGCTATTGAATAAGAATCTTCTCAGACTAAAGAGAAAGTGAACTTCATTCAAACTGAGCCATACAATGATGGCTTCTCATAAATAAAGGAATTTATAAAAACATGTACTCTACCTGTAGATTTGTCCTCAACCACTAAATGCACATTCAAATAAAAAGTGTTTTTTTACTCTCTCTTGGGTGATATCCTTTATCATTGTAGCTTTGATGGTGTCCTCTTATGTTTTCTAGAACTGCAAGAGGTATATTAGATAATTTCTCAATCACATGATGGAACATGTGGTGGTCATTTTAGTGGAATGGTCATCGCAAAGTGTATTTTATGCATGGGTTACTATTGGCCCACTATGGAACGTGATTGTTGTACATATGTCAAGAAATATCCAAAATATCAACATCATACCAATTTAACCCATGTACCATTGCAAGAATTACAACCAATTCAAGATCTTTGGCCTTTTTCACAATAAGGTCTCGATCTCATAGGAAATATATATCATCCTTATTCGAGGCACCATACATTCATCATCACAGTTACTGAGTACTTCACCAAATTGTTTGAGGTAATTCCTCTTACCAGTACTATAGGATCTCGAATCGTAAAGTTCATACTCTATCACATCATTTGTCATTTTGGTATACCATCCAAAATCATTTTTTATAATGACACTTCATTCAAAAATAAGGATGTTCAAGCACTTTGCACTAAATATAACATTCAACACAACTTCTTGACTCCTTACTATCCACAGAGTAATGGGCAAGTTGATGCCACCAACAAGACTATCATTACCATTCTAAAGAAAATAGTCAAATATTATCATAAAAATTAGCATCTTAAACTCCCTGTGGCATTATGGTCTTATCAAACAAGTATATGCATGCCAACTAGGGTAACACCATTCTCACTAGTCTGTGGGGTGGAGGCCATCATGCCCCTTGAGCTCAAAATTCCATCGTTATGTGTATCTTTACAAGAATTCATAGATGATGATACTGCTCAACAAGCGCATATTGATCAATTGAACCTGCTTGATGAATGACGGATCAATGTGCTTGAGAACCTTTGTATTTAATAGGATAGGTTCAAATGTGCTTACAATAACAAATTGCATCCCTGAGAATTTCAAGTAGGGGATTTAGTTCTCAACAAAAATTAGCTAAATTTGAACCTTCCACCACACTTGCATGATAAGTTTACGGCCAACTAGCTTGGTCCATTCATCGTCACACAAACATATGGAACCTAAGCATACAAACTTGCCACTCTTGAAGGAATTGAGGAACATGAACCCATCAATATCCTTCATTTATGTGCCTTTTAAGCTTAGTTCTTAAATAGCATTGTATGAAAACCATCAAAATACAAAAACATAAAAAATATAAAAAAATATAAAAACCATAAACCATACAAATATAAAAACATAAAAAAAATCAAAATACAAAAAAAAACATCCAAAAAACATCAAAATACAAAAACATAAAAAAATATCAAAATACAAAAACATCCGAAAAACACCAAAATGCAAAAAACATCGCATTAATAAAAAAAATAAGCAATAAATTTTCATACCACTACAAAGTGTGTCGCATTCACATATATCACATTTTTCACCATCACCAATAATACTTTGGTTATCATTCGATTCATGCTTTCATTTATTTTTTAGAATTGATCGTATCACATTAATCAAGGGTGTCTTCCTTATCGTATTTGTCTTGCATTATATACATTTGTGCTACATCCACCACACACTGCCCCTCATTCACCCATTCATAATACATAGATGACATCTTGTCTTTTTCAAGTCTTTGGTTTGGAAAATCTTTAGGTTATTTTGGTCATTCAACCATACCTAGTGTCTCATTCAGCATCCATTGAACATCATTAGTTCTTGAAACGCTATAGGTCTCCCTTGTGACATTAAGTTTTCTCTAAGACCATGCACAAATCACACATTGACAAAATTTTGGTGCCTAGGAAAGACGAACTCATGTGTCACTATCACCATAAAGTGAATGGTTTTCCCTAATCATCCTATCATGCACATGAGCTATCCCTGAGAATTGGCAAAAGGATAAGTGCAAAGCTAGAAAAAAGTTTTCAAAAAAAAGCTAATAAAAGCTTGAATCCCTAGAATTCTTAGGTCCTTAGATCATGGGGTTAACCTCCATTGGGGATATAAATTCTAGACTGGCAGTGGAGTACACCTTGCATGGCAACATGTCTATCACATTAGCGACCTTCCTTTGTATAGACCTATGTACGCTCACGGATGAACTAGCTTCTTGGCATAAGTCACAAATGATTAGTCCCTCACCCAAAAATTGAAAATGAACAATCATTGCACACACATTGGTCTTTGAGTACTTAAATATCTTGTTTGGTCTTAGTATCTTCAAGAGCCTATATGATTTGTAGATGAGTTTGATTGATGTCACTAGGATATTTGAGCATCATGAAATCACTTCAAAATTTGTATCTCTAAGACATGTAAAAGTACAAATCATATCATAGTTTGTCCTCATAGTAGCACATATTTTACAAACCATCACATAACACCCCACTACAACCATTCTATATGAAATCTAGTACCCTTAGGTTGATGCCCTTGATTAATTTATTAATTTCATGAATAATGATACACATCTAAGCATTTTTTGAAAGATAATCAAATATATATGCATACATTTATTGCATCCATTACCATTCAATCATACAATAAAACATTACATCAAATCATAAACAAATAAAATTACACACAGAATAAGCAACACAACACATAAATAAAATGTACATCATATATATATATATATATTATCAAAAAGGTACATATACAGTCTTGCCCGTAGGCTACATATGTTGAAGCTATCAAATCTCATTAAAAACATCAAAAGATATACAAGGTACAAATATAAAAAGTCATACAAAGCTTGACATCCATATGTCACTCCCTGCTACCCTTGCCTGATCTCCTTAGGCTTACCCACTACTGTTACCATGTTGTTGGCTCTCATTGCGAGATGTCCCTACCCCTAAGGCCTGAGAGGTCGACACCCCTACAAATCAAGGTACAAGCAAGACAACTAAAGGACCACCTAAAGCTCTACTCCTCTGACTTTGAGATGAAGTAGAGGATGATGATAGTGATGGTACTACTATACAATTTAGCAATAAAGTATTCTCCAAAATCCTCACCCTATCCCTCTATCACTCCATCCTATCCCTCTCTTACTCTAGCTAGGCTAGCATGACCCTTATTGCTTGGCTCCCTCTAAGCCCCTGCACCTGTCCCTCTCATAGAGCATCTCGCTCTATCCTCAATGCATCCTCATCATCCTGTAGAGTGTCATTCTCTACCCTTAGCACATCCTACTCTATCCATAGAGCATCTTGCTCTAGCACACAACTCGCCCTATCTATCAAGGACTAGTCATGCTCCTTGAATAGCCTCTCCTACTCTCACTGCAAGCTCTGCACCTAAGCTTGCAGTGTATCCCACTCCACCTCCCAACCCCACCATCTCTAGAACTCCCTATCCCACTGAATTTGCTCCTATATAATGGTAGTCTCAAACTCTACATTGTATTAATCTAGCACCCACACTTAGTAGTTGCTTTAGTATGCCACCAACCATATATCACAAGGGTTGAAGGAACACCTTGGGGAAACCTAAAATACCGCAACATACTACCATACTAAAAAAACTCATACTCGGTCCCATGGTGACCCACCACCCATATCCTCTATTGAACCCATCCCAAATATAATCCATCCTTTGGCTAGCTCAGACCCTCCCTCCAAGATCTCCACACCACATCCCTTGGATACAATCGCAAAAAATAAATCATCATAGTACATCCATACACCTGTAAAAGGGCAGATCTTACCCTCCTCCTGATATTTACTCCATCGCATGGCTTAAGAAGTATCATCATCCATACCGTGTACCTCTAACCAAGGTAACCCCTTGGGTCACCCAATCATAAAGTTCTCCCATACCCAAATCTGTAGTAACAAACTACAGCCCAAACCAGATTTGCTCTGATGTCATATATCGTATAACTCTCTCTAAGTCTATGCTAGCAACACTTGAGACCATGCCATCACCTTGGGTTCCTTTACCAAATCTTGTACCAGTCTAATAAGGTTCTGTATGATCCTAAAAAGCATACACCTAATCTATTTACAGCATAATATCAAGTGTAAAACCATGAAAACATGAAAGACAATGAATTAATCAAAACATAAGATCTCTTTTCATTAATTCATGTTGAAATCTGGTTACAAATAGGTCCCTCTTAGGGATACCAAACACTTGATACAATGATTACAAATGTGAAGGCCCCTAAACAGGGATGGTGTAATCAGTAAACTTCTTAGATTCGACATGAATTTGCTCAAGGGCTTACGGATGCCTTATTCTCACTTGCTTGGAGGGATCTTATGCCAAGGATGCTTTGAATTAGTCCAGGAACCTATGATATGCACTTAAGAAACAACATAGAAATATTAGTAGCATATGTGGCCTCTCATGATGAGGCTCTTTTTGAAGATCTGCATGAAATGACATAGAAGCATGATACAAGCATAAAGGTGCAAAGATAAGCATAAATGCATGAATAACTATGAAATTACCATACAAATGAAATGGAAAGACATATCTATACTAATCTAAGTTGATAAAGTGGAAGAAATAATAAATCTATGTTAAAAACTCTGGAAATTATGACTCAAACCATAGGTTTTGCTTGTAGTCCGATGTCGAGGACAGTGGCCATGAACTAAAACTTTTTGCCTCACGAACCAAGGGTTGTGACATTCAATACTTCATCTGAATTGATGTTCAAGGGTCACCTTCATGTCCAGAGATGGATTGGTGGTGAAACTTGTATTGAACTAAATGCTTAAATGGTGCATTGTCATGGCTCAATCGAACAAAATTTTTTTATTCCTTAAGGGATGTGAAATTTCTCTCCAATTCTCTAGGGCTTCACTGCATAAAAAATCAGATCCATTTTTATTCCTAGGAGGATGCATATGTAGACCTCCCAGATTCTATATCTTGGCTTCTTGGAGAAGCCAAGATCCAGATCTGCATGAAACTGGTCGTCAGGGGGGAAGGCCCAGTTCCATATTTGCATAGAAGTGGCGGTGAGGAGGAACTATGGGAGATCCATACCAAAAATAGCTCGAATCCAATGCAAGTGTAGTCATCCTACATGATTCAGGCCTGCATTCATGTCCAATTTGTGTTTCAGTGCTAGCCGCTATCCAGAGTAGTGGGTAGCCATGGCCACTCTTAGCTTCAATGGCCTGCATTTGCGGCTGCTCTGGTCGATAGCGGATGCACTTGAAACTAAAACTACCCCTTGTAAGTGGTTAGGACCACTTCTAGCTCCTAGGAAGGCCCAAGATCAGTCATATGGTCTTTGAATGTGCCCATATGAGTAGTCTTCTAAACATGATGTGTTTTAGGTGTCTATAGATGTCCCTTTTTATGATGCATTGTGGGAAAAGACAATGTTGAGCAAAAATAGACCACCTAGGGCCATATTGTAGGGTGTGTGATGATCATTGATATGATAAATATTAGATGTTGCAATCATGATAAATTCATGCATCTTAGAATAATTGCTTCCAACAGGATGGAAGGCTTAGTTTACATAAGACTTTGAAGTCCACCAGAGTCTCGGGTTGCATTTCTTAGTATTTTCAAAGGACCAAAAACCAGATCATCAAAGGTTTAAATCAGTATATTTGCTTTTTCCCCAAGAAATAGGGTAAGCTTATGATAGTTGTTAGCAATGATTCATAAGACGAACGCAATATGACATGATCGAGTGATCCTTTGTTGATTTTGATTATGATTATTGATTATTATGACTACCCCCTCAAGCAACGAGTCGATGAGGAAAGGACAAGTGATTAAAGTGATGAGTCGCTTGACCAAGATGAATAATTTGGACAATTTAAGATGTTTGCATTGTTGTTATATGGCATGTCCTATTACATGTGTGAATTCAACCATTAATAGTAATTGTACATCTCTATCCCATGGAGCGGTCCAGCCGTAATGGCCTTCTTAGGGAATCAAGATGATAGCAATTTCAATTAAGCTTATGTTGAATCACTATGTTCGATGATCTACTGAAATGTCATAGAGGAAAGGAAATGAATACCTCATTCTCGTGGAGCAGTCCAGCCGCAATGGCCTTCTTGGGGAGTGAAGTGAAGATATTTCAATTCAACGATGAATAATTTACCCCAAATGGCCTTATGGTAATTTACTCATCTTGCCGGATTGCATGGAGTGCAAGTCGCTGCAACCACCAAGTGTATAGGGTAAATAACTGGATATGAGGTGCATTTGAGATTTTATTGTTATTTGATTTTTTTGTTATTTTGAAATTTATTTTGTTTTTGAATTTTTATTTTATGATTTTTTTGGTATTTATGCAATTTTTGATTATGGACCGGTAGATATGCTTTGATGTCCAATATGAAACTCCTTATGGTGAGAAAATGTGTGTATTTATGGGATTGACCAAAGAACCAGGGCATCTTTGGAGCCTTTTTGGGATTGAATATAGCGAGTCAAAGGGTGCAACCTTTTGGAAACCTAGAAATTGATTATTAATTGATGATGGGATTGCATTATATTGTTGATTAGGAAGGTGTGCTACCTTTATTTACCCCATGTTGCTTGACTGTTTGATCATTGATTATGGGGACGTATGAAACGGATCATGCCCCAGTTAATGCTTGCAATTGTTTTTGTTTTGATTTTATGTTATGGATGCAATGATGAATGCAATGCCTAGATAATGATTTGAGTATGCTCTATGTATGCAATGTATTGATGACATGCACTAGCTAGATGATGGATGTATGATTAGATGTTGCGATCTAAATGTGTAGATGCACTATCATGTATGCATATATGGATGCCATGCTTTTTGTTAAATGCATGTTTAATTTGGTTCAATTGTTTATGCATTTAATTTATGTGATATGATATGATGTATGATGTGGAATGTAATGCATTAATTATATGAGGAATGAACTAATGTAAATGAACATGTATGCTTTAATCACTTTAAAACATAAGGAATGAATTTAATATGTGTTTACAAACTAATGGATGACACCACAAAATGTATAAAAATTATGAATGTAAATGATAACTCTCATCATAAGAAATAATCATTTAAGCATCCATATGTGAGATGAGATGATATGATATGTATGTGCTTTCTTTATAAGCTTTTGTAAATTAAAATATATGTATAAAATAGTCAGTGGTCGTCTAAATATCATTGTTGATATTTATCCGGTATCTATCCTATTTCATGAACACCCTTTAATGAATGAAACCTCATAAAGAAAGTTGATTTGATTGATGACATGATTTGTTTCTATAAGGGGATTTTTGAGGTTTTCCATGAGACTCAAACACCCTAGTTGATTAATCAAAAGTTGTATAATGACCATACTAGACTCTTGAAAGATAAAGTTTTTGTTATGAAGACCAAGATATTCATTATCCCTGTGTGTGCAAATGAATATATTAGATGAAACATAAGCCTACCCCAATGCCATGCGGGATTCATTCAACCCATTGTTATATTGGGGATCATCAAATGCTCATCATGATCCTAAGTTGGACTTAGTTGGATTAGACCATTAGGCAATACAGGACACCTAAAGCTAGCTCTTTTTGTAAATTGCTTAGAACTACCCCAATGCCAGGTGGGATTCATTCAGCCCATTGTTGTATTGGGGATCACTCTATGGTTTTCAAGTAGTGACCATTCCAGGGATTCAAGCTCTTCACCCCCTTCTTTTATTTTGATTTATTGGGATACTTGCTCATGCTTAGTGATGATAATCACTATTTATTTTGAATTTTGTTTTATTTTGAGCAAGGGACTTGTGTAGTGATGATAATCACTATTTATTTTACCTTTTATTTTGGGATTTTGCTCATTTTGATGTAAGCAAGGGATTTCTTTGGGTAGGGGGGAGCTTGTCCTTTTGCCAATGATCAACACTTTAGGCCATGCGCATCACAAAATGAGCAAGTAAAAACCTTTCACTTAGGATGCCTAGTACCACTTTGTAGTGTTCATATTTCCCTTGTTCCAACTAGGATTTTAGTGTTTTGATTAGTGATGGGATTTTGATATATGCTAGGTGCTATCAAAACTATACCTCATCTACAAAAGTAGAGATAGCTTTCTACAAAATTTGAGAAGATCACTAGGTATGGTTGAATGACCGAAAAACCCTAGTGTATTCCTTATAGCAACAGGAAGGGGTTGTGTTGAGAAACACAATTACTCACAAGGGTGAATGGATGAAATAGGATTTGAAGATGCATGATTGGCATACAAACGTGGCGTCATTTGCAAGATTGAAAACATAGTCTATCCTAATGTGAATGCAATGGATGCAACATGCCTAATGCAATGCAATTACATGAATGCAAATACAAAATGTAAGATGCAAATGTTTTTGTATTTTAATGTTTTCAATTGTTTTTATGTTTTTATGTTTTATTTTTTACCAAAGGGCTTAAATACCTTTGGAGCATTTTGTGAGTTGACCAAAGGGCTTATGATACCTTTGGTTTGTGATTTGACCAAAGGGCTTATGATGCCTTTGGGGATTTTATGAGTTGACCAAAGGGCTTATGATACCTTTGGGGCTTTTGTGAGTTGACCAAAGGGCTTATGATGCCTTTGGAGCCTTTGTAGTGACCAAAGGGTTAACCAAAGGGAGATGCCTTTGGAGCTTTTTGTGAGTTGACCAAAGGGCTTATGATGCCTTTGGGGCATTTTGTGAGTTGACCAAAGGGCTTATGATGCCTTTGGAGCCTTTTGTGAGTTGACCAAAGGGCTTATGATGCCTTTGGGGCATTTTGTGAGTTGACCAAAGGGCTTATGATGTCTTTGGGGCTTTTGTGAGTTGACCAAAGGGCTTATGATGCCTTTGGAGCCTTTTGTGAGTTGACCAAAGGGCTTATGATGCCTTTGGGGCATTTTGTGAGTTGACAAAAGGGCTTATGATGCCTTTGGAGCCTTTTGTGAGTTGACCAAAGGGCTTATGATGCCTTTGGGGCTTTTTGTGAGTTGACCAAAGGGATTAAGATACCTTTGGGGCTTTTTTATTTTGATTTTTTCTGATTTGTTTGGAATTTTATGATTTTTTTAATTATTTTTGAAATTTTATGATTTTTCAATTGTTTTTGAAATTTTATTTTTTTTATGATTTTTGTTTGTTTTTATGTTTTTAAAGGGGAAGGTATGCTACCTTAAGTACCCCCAATGTGTGTGCCACTCAATGAAAGTGAGGAAGGTGTGATACCTTTAGAAGTCTCACTTTGTTTCATTGATCATGATGTGGATTATGGGGAAGGTGTGACACCTTGAAGACCCCCAATGTGCATTGTGTTTGATGCATTGTGATTGGCTTGGCTAGGAGTAGTAGAAACTGACCCCCCTACTATGATGTGTAATTTTATGCAATGCCAATATCCTGATGAGATGAGACGTGCGAAGGTGAGACGTTGGATGAAGCTACAAGTTGTACAGATTGATTTAGACATCCCTACTTCTCTACTACAACACTGATCATTCCCATAAATTCTTGGGGAGGTTGATTAATGTGCACCTGATTAGGTTGCTCAAATTGATTGGCAAGTATTGTGTTTGCTTCATGTGTGGGCAAGGGGTCATGTAAGACTCCTATCTGAAGTTCTTACCTCTCGATCATATCATGTACTAAATATCTAAAGGGATAACATGTCTGGATGTCATGACCCCTTTATCGATGGTAAACACAATATAGATTTTCCCTTGTGCACCTTTGATCTACGCTTATTAGGTTTCAATGGATGGATCTCTAAAAGATTGATTTTTCATGCTTCACATAATCGATCAAATATCGATGCTAATGTCTCTAGAAAATCAGTATATTGTCATTGTGGCCAACATTGTTGGCCTTGTCCTTGATTCTGTTGCATATTATTTTGGGCCAGAGGAAGCTGAGCTTGGTAATTATGTTGCACTGGTAGAGGTGGTGTGACCTGGTTTGAGGATTTGTGGATACTCAAAACAACTTGATTGATTGGGGCCGCCTTTTGTTGTATGTTGCCACCTATAATATTCTTGTTTGGCCATTCCTTTTTGTGGAGTTGAATATCACCCTCCTGAAACTTGATGTCCTCAATGACCTTAGCCTGTGCTAAGGCCTCCTCGAATGTTTGATACTATTGTAATTGCAAGAGAAGGAGATTTATTTTGAATAGCTTCTCGTAAACATCTGAATGAGCTCTATTATGGGTAAAGTGAAAGGTAATTTTGACATCACCTTCCTCCATTTATTGCCATACTCAATGACTGGCTCATCATCAAGTTGATGAAGGCTAACCAAGTCAGTCAAGTTTATCATTTCCTTAGCACTAGAGGCAAAACGTTGCAGGAATAGCTTAGCCAATTGCTCAAAGGTGTTTATGCTATGATGTGGTAGATGATTATACCATTCCAAAGCATCCCCAACTAATGTTGTAAGAAATATTCTTAACATCAAGGGGTCATTTTCTTGAAAATGGAAGCACATATTGATGAATTTTATCACGTGCTCTTGTGTGTCTTCGTCATATTTGAACTTTTCAAGTGTAGGCATCTTGAAATTTGGTGGGTATGTCGATGATGACACTGATGGATGCAAAGGCTGATTTTTGAGTTGCTTTAGCATAGGTTTTTGATAAACCAATCTTTGATTTTGTTTTTTGAATGAATTTATCCGATCAACTAGTGCTTTAAATGGCCCTGACAAAATTATATGATCTTCCTCTCGTTGCCCTTGGTTAGGTAGAGGATATCACTTTTGATGTTGACATGGATGATAAGTATAATCATTAGGTACCTCATCATAACTGGATTCAGGGTAAGCATCTACTTCTTCCTGATGTTCCCATTGGGACTCTGCATATGATTCCTCATCGTATTGATCTTGGTACTATTGAGGAGTATGAGGTTCTTGATGATAACTAGATAATGACCTTTGATGTTGAACATGATTTTGGCATGGTCGAGGGGAAATATTTCAAGATTTCACTGGGCACCTTATGTGTTGCATCCTTTGGGTGCTAGGCATAAGCACCACTTTATGTAATGCATTTTGTACTTGCTCTTGTTGTATCTTTTGTTGTTCTTGCATCTTTCATTGATACAATCTTTGTAGGTGTACCTGCTATGGGTGCACCCATTATTGATTTAATTGTTGTTGATCCAACTGGATTTGATCCGTATGTTGTTGTTGGTTAAGTTGTGGCCTTAGTGCCTAATGTGTATGATCTCGTTGTTCAGTTGTATGGGGGCTATGTACCCTCGTATTGGAAATACGAATGGGTTTGTCATGTCTTTTCCCCTAGTAGGATCTATTACTTGTTTTCCACACTCCTTAAAGGTTGCATTGACCTGATATTTTGAGTTATAAGTGGGCTCTATATAGTTTGAAAATATAGAGCCACAATGTGGGTGCCCCAAGTACTCTTCACGAGGAGTAGGAAGATGACTTGGGTCCTCTTCCTCATCTATGAGGAATGATACATATTCAATCTTAGATGTAAGCTCTGTATATTCAAACTACACAGAATGCTCTTTATGAGGATTAGGGGGTGACTTGCTCGACCATATGGGGTGGTTTGCTCACCCAAGCTAGGCCATGGTGTATGCTCATGTTCATTTTTTGATTGATGTATAGAGCAAGCTGGGATGTGAACCTATGACATTGACCTACTAGGCCCCTCAATGGGTGGATTGTTCCTTATATAGAATTCTATCAAGGTGTTCCAGTCAGGAAGGTTTCCTAGAGGACCTATGGGTGCCTCCCTAATAGGGCTATCTCGAAGGTTTGACCCCCTATGGATGGTATTGATGTTATGATAAAACCTGGGATGCCATTCAGGGATGGCCATGTCCTCTAGACTTATTTGGATATGTTCAGTGGTTATGGAGCTTGATTCCCTCTCTAGAATGGAGGTCTTGCTCACCATGGAAGATCCCCCAGCAATATGAGAAAAAAAATTGGACTTTCAAAAAAAATTGTAGGTGTTATATACCAAAATGATCAGTGTGACGAGCTGATCACAATGGGCTAGAGCTCCAAAATTTGACTTCTAGGTCAAAAATTTGTATTTTTGAAATAATTGGCCAACCGAGGCTCGTGGGGAAATGCCCACTTTTTAGAAATTTTGGGAAATTTTGAAGCATGAAGAGTTAGGACTCAAAATTTCTGTGAGAGGTGCACAAGGGGCTAACTAAGACAACAAAATAAATTTGGCAATTTTTGGAGTTGTCTAGACCATTCTATGACCATTTTAGTGCAGTTTTTCCCTATTTTCGGCTTCAAAAATAGAGTAATCATAAAACCAACATAAATTTTTTGTTATAGCTCCAATTTGCACGATTCTCGATCCCTTGGATGCAAAAAAAATTAGGGTTAGGGTTTGGTCCCTCGATCAAGGATCTTATGTTGATTACCCAAACAATAAAGAAACACATAAAGTAGATAATATGATTATCTCTTTTAAGGATTCTTGGTGTTCCTAAAACTGGTCTTATGTGTTTCAGATTTGTTGAAAATTTTAACTATTTCTCATCGTTTTTGAAAATTTATTGATGAAATACTTGTATAGTTTAATGGTTTTCACTTGTATGCTCGCAACTCGACAACCGACAATGAAAGTCATGATCACATAAACCCACCAAAGTGTGGAGATGAAGCCCACACCCGGTCAGGGAGCACAGGTCCTACTAGATCCTCACCCAGTCTCACCTGGTCAGCATCATACCCTCCAAAGAGAAGTACATGCAAATTTTCTAGGCTACGTCAGTTCTTGGATCCGGTATTGGCCAAATAAAATGGGTTCATGGGATTTGAGCCAATAGGTGGAGATGAATGCCATTGTCATTGTACTCTACTAGTGGTTGGGTGTGAATTCCAACTCACTAACATTTATATGAAGCGTGGTGTGTGATTGTTATTTTTAAATTTTTGCATAAAGAAAAATAATGCATCATGAAGCACTCATGCTCTTTCCTATATGCCTAAAAAGAAATGTTTCATTTTTAGAAAGGTGCACATCTAAATGATTAAATGATTTTTAGAGAATGCATTGTTACTTTATGAAACAATGACCTCTAGTTGGGCCCCATGCAAGCAATATATACAAGAAAACCTAGACCACTGGATACTAGGGCAGATTTGAAATTAGAAGTTTGTTGTTCCTAGCAGCAGCTAGCAGAAAACTTAAGAAAACTATTCATTTTTTCCTTTAATTTTCTCTATGTTTTCTAATTAAAATCATTTTTCCTACTGCATTCTAGAAATTAAACATAGATAGAGAAGTGAAAAATTATAGAGAATCCCACTGTATCGCCCAAATTTTTTGCACCCTTACCTTCAGGCTAAAGGATTCGTGCTCGAAAGGGGGATGCGAGAAGGATGGGACAATACCTCGGATGGAGAGGCCCTTTGAAGGTCGTGCCTCTCGGGGGAGGAGTATAAGGGTGAATTTTCAACGGATGGTGGGGTTCACCAGGAAACTTTGAGTAGTAGTTTCCACGCCTAGGTCGAGAATGGGTTTGATGTGTTCATTTTATGTTCAATCATTCAGATTCCTAGGTTGGCCAAAATGAATCTAAGTTATTCTATATGAAATTTTTGGTTTATATGAAAACAACAAACATAAATGAATCCTAAATACATAAAATATCTAAAATGGAGAAGAGTGCACCTGATTTCTGATGTCTGATGAAGATTTTGAAGCTTGTAGGAGTCCAAATCATCCCGGATATGACAGGATCGTTTGTAATTGTACAGAATCATCTAGATCACAGGAGATCATCTAAGATCAGCCAAGATCATCAACGACCTGACGAATTCGTCAGACAAATTCATCAAAAACCTACAATCATGAAAACAGACACCAAAAACAAAAAATATAATTGCAAAAATGATACAAAATGATAGAAATAAGAATATACATGTTTAAATGATAAATCCTGATATCAAATCAAATGGGATGCATTGTTTTAATAATTTATTTTGGATTTTATCATGCAAATATGCTAAATGAGGTGAACTCCAAGATGTAGAATAGAAGTGAATCAATCTAATGCACAATTAAATAAGAAAAAGAGATAGAGAATGCAAACTCAGGGCTCTGATTGCCCCCAATCTGAACTGCAGTCAAAATCATCTACAATCGTACAAGATCATCGTCGATATCGATAGGATCATCCAAAATTGTGGTTGAATCACCTGCGACAATCTGAGCTTCCTCCGGATGAAACACAGTGAGATCCTGCAATAAAACATGAAAACACAAATGCAAATGATGGGGGATAGGATGTTCTAACACAGTAAAAACTAAAGTTGCAGGGAAATGATCAGCCAGGGGGATAAACTAGGAAAATCCAAGTTCATATAGGATTATAAGTAGGTTAGGAGATTAGGGATCATCATAATTTGGGAGATCTCCAACGTAGGAATCTCCAATCGCACAGACACACTTCTGCCCGAGTTGGAGAAGTTGTTGAAATAGAAGCTAATTATGAAAATTTGGTTTTGGGATGAAATCGTCTAGACGTTCTATTCCAGAAGAATTCTTCCGATTTGGGACGATATCTTCAGATCGACGACGATATCATCCAACGATCAAACAACTTCTAAAAATGGCGTAAAAAATGAGGTGAGTGGTTAACAGGTAGTTTCGGGGTTAAAATTCAAATTTTTTATCTTTTACTGAGGGTTTAACTGCACCAATTTTAGGGTGCTACATTTTGCCCCCTCTTTAGCAAATTTTCCAAAAAAAATGCGTTAAAGACGAGTTCTTCACGCTTTACGAGAAAACAAAAATTTATTCCATTTTTTAGACGACGATTCTAGGTCGAATCGTACAACTGTTTGCTATGGTGCCCCCTTCAAGTTTTTACCCAAATAAAACGTTTGAGGTAAAAGCATGGAAAAGCAAAAATTAAAAAATGTTGTTTTTAAATAAAAATAGGAAAAATAGGGTAAAACCCTAATTCATTTTTACTGTTCACTTTCGCTATTTTAGAGATCTACAGGAGAAATGGTGGAAACGGCACACAGATCGACAGAAGTCTGGCACGAGTTATGGGTAAGGATCTAAACCTAGTATACTCTATTTTTAGCTTGATTTGTTTAATTTTTTACTTGAATTTTTAATTCTTTTTGGGCATCGCGATCGTTTTTAGGCCGTCGACGACGTCAGGACGAAATTGTCCCAATTTCATCTAAATTGTCCCTAAATCACCGATTTCGTCCCCAAATTGAAGAATTAGAGGCGATTTCATCCTATTAAGGATGATTTTGCTAAATTTAGTATGATATTGTTCAATAATGGGCGATATCATTTTTTTTAATAAGATGAAACTAATTTTAATTGATTTTAATGATTATGTACTAATGGTTTTTGTTGTTTTATTGTTTATTTTGTAGAGGGGATTGCTAAAGAGTCAAGAGTGGAAATACGAGGGTCTTAGGGATGACTTAGCTATGCTCAATCAGGCCGAGCGAGACAGACTAGCAGAGGCCAAACTACAGCATGTGGTAGAGATGCCACAAATTCCTATAGACATGGGGCTACTGACCGCCCTAGTAGAGAGATGGTATCTGGAGTCGCCTTGCTTTCAGCTACCGACAAGGGAGATGAATCCCACTCTAGAGGATGTATGGAGGATCTTGAGGATTCCCATACATGGGTGGTTCATGACTCCTGCAAATCAGGGCCATGCCATGATAATATTGTGTAGTGACCCAAGCTTCACCGTAGAGAAGGGCAAAGTGAACATTGAGGCTTTGAGGAAGATTCCTGGGGCGTCTCGATTGACCCAAGTTTTGGAAGGGGTGGTGGGTGGCCTTCTTCTATGCCACCAGAGCAGATGCAGGTTATCGTGGCTCCTCTTAGATGTGGTTTGCAATATGAGAGACCATAAATATAGGTTTTCTTAGGGTAGTTTTGTACTATGCTGCTTGTATAGGATCCTTTACGAGGTCGTATACAAGGGAGGTCAATGTCTGGTGCTGACATCGCTACTACAGGTTTGGTTCTGGGAGCACATTGTGGTGCAAAGGTCGATAGGGCTTCCACTAACAAGAGTTGATCGAGAGAGACCCCAAGTTTTCTATTGGTGGCTCTAGAGAGGGTCATAGTGGTGGATATATCTGCCAATGTCTTGGAGGTTTCTAGATGACCTCACCCTAGATTAGATCACCTGGAGATCATGGAGAGAGCATCCAGGGTGGGTGGAGGACAGACAAGAGTTGGCTCACATCAGGCGAGTCATCTGGTTGAGGATAGAGCGGGGAGAGGTAGAGCTCCATCGCTATGACCAAGTTTTGAGGTAGTTCGGTCTACAATAGGGGATCCCTTATCTTAGGGATTACGAGTATTCTCGAACTATGCGGGATACTACCACATTGAGCAGGGCTCTAGAAATGCAATGATTCTAGAGTCAGGATGCTGATGATGCCCCCATTCAGCCAATGGATGGGGATGATGCAAGGGTAGCATATGGGTATGATGCCTGGTATGCAAGCATCTGCCCTCCTTGGATGATGAGAGCATAGGATTTGATGCATGTTATAGTGCAATAGATGGAGAAGCAGTGCCAGGCTACCATGGGTGCAGCGAGGGGTCATGGAGGGAGGGATCAGCGATAGCCTCCTTAGGAGAGATGTCGAAGAGTACCACAAGCTTCGAAGAGACAGTAATAGCTAGAGAGGAGGGAGAGACTCCCTTCTCAGCAGAGAGATATGCCACCATCGCCCAATAAGATCAAGGGTGTCAATGTGGTGGAGAGCAACAAGATGGCGGCTCTTTGGGCAGAGAATGCCCACCTACGAGCTCAGGTGTAGACTCTCCAGGATGAGGTTACACAGATTAGGGCTTGGAGAAGAGGAGCGAGCATTTTGAAGCTGATGCAAGCTGTTGTGTAGACTGCGTTCTACCAGGGGTTGTACTATCATGTGGTTCCAGAGGGGTAGAGGATACTGCTACCATCTAGTATTGTGAAGTCAATTAGGATGGGGTTGTTGAGGACATCATCACGATCGACGTCGAGGACCCATGATATAGAACAAACCTCGATGGGACCACCTCCTCTACCTCAGGGTGGGAGAGGAGATGAGGCTAAGAGCTCGAGGTCTTCTCGAGACTAGCTACTCATTGTATATAGACCATATATTTTTGAGAGGATTGAGTATGTCAGGGTATAGATTATGGCATACCAATCTATTTTGATATGATGTATAGACTTCTTTATATATATATATATATATATTCTTTTGTGATATGACTCGTGCATATGTTTTATGATGCTTTAATATTTTAATGGTTGATTGATTATTCATGTAATTATGTCGTTGAAAATATTATAATTTTATGTCATGCTATAAAATTAAATGAAATAATTTGATGTAAACAAATTGGTTGTTGTGGTGTGATTTAATGAAAAATAAAGTGACTTCTAACAATAATTTCAAAGGACATTGTCGTTGTTACATGACCATTTCATGGAGTCGCTGCTCGCTAGGTCATCAAGCTAATCTCGGTATGAGAGAAATATTGCTAAATGTAAAAGGGTGCTTAAGAGACTTTGTGTTGTGATGATGAAAAATAATGATGGTGATGATTTGTTTTTAGATTTCCATAAAAATATTATGCATGAAATATTAAAAATATGATTTTTTCTAGGCATAAAATTCCTAAGTGTGATAGAATTTTGAACAATTGCCTAGGAATTATACCATCGTCACAAAACTGAATGTTTGACATAATGAAATGAAATAGAAAAGTTTTCATTCTTTTTAAAGTATAATTGTGTAACATAATTATTTAAGCCATATGCTTTTATGGATTAAATAAATGGGAGATAAAATTATAACGATGGTTTGCGCTAGGCATAGAATTTTAGGTATAGACTTATACCATCATCGCGAAATCCAAAAGAAGAAATTGATGTAATGGTTTTATTGCATAGTTGATTTTTGATTTTGAGATAAAAAATAAAAAATGAGGACTTGCACTAGGCATAGATTCCAATTTAGGTTTAGGAACTATACCATCGTTGCGAAAGTCAAAAATATAAATGTGACTTTATTGCTAGATTTTTGAACATGCTTTGAAGGAAATTTTGGATTTTTGAAAAAAATGTATTTAATTGTTTGTACGCTAAGCCAATATTCTCAAGTAAGAAAATCAAATTATTCCAAAAGATTTGCATACATATTTTAAATTATCTCAAAGACAAAATTTATATTTATAAGGAACCCCATGTGCATATGTGAATTCATTGCCGATCTTGATCTATCATAATGATACAAACTCTCTCAAACACAAATGTGTGTGCAATTGTATTGTTCATTTACCAATTTTGAGCAAGATAATTTGATACAAGTAATTTGAATTAACCAAATGAGTGTTCATTGACCATGATTTATAGGCATGTAACCGTACCAGACTACTATGTAAGTCTGGTCATCAAGAGCTAGCTGATCCATGAGCAGACATAGGTCTGTACAAAATAAGGTCGCTAATGTGATAGACATATCACCACGCTAGGAGTTACCCAAGACCAAGCAGGTTGGGCACAAGCCACCTATTATGGGGCTTACCTCACAATTTTTGAATAATTGAGAATTCCAAGGATTCAATCTCATTCACCCTTCTTCTCTTTCAAATGGTAGGGGAAAGGATTTATTGCTTTTTGCTTTTTCTTTTCTTTTCTTGAAACTGAGATAATGTTGAAATATTGCTGAGATGATACAAAATGATAATGCTTCTGAATAATTTCTCTTTTTCTCATGATTTTTCTTGCTTTTCTTTTTCTCTTTGTTTTTTCCTTCCTAGACTACGGATACTTGCTCGGATTGGATGTAGAGCAAGGGATTTTTATTCTTGGCAGGGGTGAGATTGTCATTTTGTCAATTCTCAAAGATTCTAGACCATGTGCATGATAGGCTAGTAGGGGAGACTTTTCACTCAAGATACCACTTCTATTGTGTAGCATCACTTTGAATTTGCAATGAAATCATTTTAATGTGAAAAGGAGTACTTGGTTCAAGTAAATAACAAGATCAGTTCTCTATGCTCAAAACTTTAGTTAATTCAACTGTGGACTTTGATATAAGAGAGATTAATAATCATACCAAATAAGATCAAGATATTTATTCTTGTGAGTGTGAAAGTGAGGGATTCCAAATAAGTGCTAATTTATCCAAAATAACTGAAAATATAACTGCAATACTTCAAGAATTGACAGGTGCAAAAATAGAAGATGTTTTTGAGGATTTTTATGATTTTGATTTTTTTTATATATTTTAATTTTAATTGATGAATTAAGATAATACATAATATTAGTTTTTGTGAAATTTTTATATGAATTACTAAAATAAGACAATATGTATAATATAGACAGTGATGAAATTACCATATTTATGCATAATAGCGCTTAAGATGCATAATGTTCATATGTTCTTTAAGATATTTACCATATAAGGTAGCTAATATGTATGCTCCCGATCCAAATTTAGCAATGATAATATATGGCCCAAGCCATTCAGGCTCAAATTTTCCTTTAAGATCTTTAGTTGCATTAGTATTTTTTTTTTCTTTTAAGACGAGGTCGTCGATATCAAAGGATCGGTGATGAACTTTCTTGAGATATGCTCGTTTGAGCTTGTTTTGATAGGCACGAAGATTCTCCAAAGCATTAATGCACTTCTCATCTAGGAGTTCCAGCTATCTAAATCTTCCAACACGGTATTCATCTCCTACTTCAGTATCTTGAAGTAGCAGAGCCAAAGAAGGAACTTCTATTTCAAAGGGAAAAATAGCTTTAGCGCCATAAACCAAAACAAAATGTGAAGTTCCCATGGGAGTACGAATGCTAGTTTGATAAGCCCACAAAGCAGGATATAATTGAATGTGCCATTCATGACCAGATTTATTGACCAATCTTTTGAGGATTTTAATTAATGTTTTATTAGATGCTTCTGCTTGGCCATTACCCTGAGGATAATAGGGAGTGGACCAACGATGTTGAATTTTATATTTTTGACATAGTTTCTTTACATATTTATTTTTAAAACAAGTTCCATTATCTGAGATGATATTTGTAGGGATTCCGAACCTACAAATAATTTGATTAAAAATAAATTTGGAAACTTGAGTTCCAGTGAAAGAAGCTAAGGGCATAGCTTCGACCCACTTCATAAAATACTTGGTGGTGGTTATGATGAATTTGTGTCCATCAGATGACATGGGATTGATTTTTCCAATGATTTCTAAGCCCCATTTGGAAAAGGGCCAAGGAGATGAAATAGCCTACAGTTCTTGTGTAGGCGCATGGACAAGGTTATCATGTTTCTGGAACTTTTCACAATGGTGCACGTAATCATGTGCATCATTCTCCATGGTAGGCCAAAAATATCCTATCCTAAGGAGCTTCTTAGCAATGGCGCTACCACTAAAGTGTCCCCCACAAGATCCATCGTGGGCTTCACTCAAAGATGATCTAGACTCTTCTAGATTCAAACATCTTAGTAGGATACCTTCAAAAGATCTCCTATATAAGGTATTGCCAATTATGATGAAGCGACTTGCTCGTCTACGTAATAACCGGTGCTAGTTTCTATTAAAACCTTCAGGGAAGGTCCCATTTTGAATAAAATTGAGGATATCAGTGTACCAAAGTTTAGGAGTAGTTTCATTGATTAGGAACACATCCAAAGGTTCCAAGCATGATTTAATTGAAGCGAGTTCCTGGAGTCGATGAATAATGATGGTAGCATATTCGTCATCTAACTCCAAGGGTAAAAGAGATGTAGTTGTGGCCATGGCGTCAACCACACGATTGCTAGTTCTAAGAATAGCTTCCAAGGTAATTTTATCAAATAAAGATATTAATTGTAATACATATGCTTTATATGGGTGCAATTTATCATCTCTAGTCTGATAAACATCATTAATTTGATTTATAACAAGTTGAGAATCACCAAAAACTAATATATTTTTAATTTTTAGTGCCATGGCTACTCGTAATCCAAGGATGAGAGCCTCATATTCAGCAGTGTTATTAGTACAGGCAAACATTAATTTAAAGGATAGAGGTATGAGATGTTTCTGTGGAGATATTAAAATAATACCTACACCAGCCCCACTCATACATCGAGCTCCATCAAAGTATAAGGACCATTTCTTTGAATGATCTACCTCCAGTTTAAGGCATTCGTTAGGAAACTCAATTATGAGGGGATGGGTGGATTCTAAGGGTGCAGCAGCTAATTGATCTACTATGATTTGACCCTTAACAAACTTATGTCCTATAAATGTGAGTTCAAACTCGCTTAGTGCAAGAACCCACTTTGTTGTGCGACCAAATAAATAAGGTCGACTCATGAGATACCACAAGGGATCAGATTTAGCAATAACGTATGTTTTCTGACTGAGCATATAATGGCGTAGTTTCTATGTAGAAAATATGACTGCTAGACATAACTTCTCTAATGTTGTGTAGCGGGTTTCATAACTAATTAATGTTCTGCTAATGTAATAATTAGCACACTCTCTTTTCTCATCATCAAGTTGAGCTAACATAGCTCCTAAAGCAAAATCTAAAGCATAAATATACAAGATAAATGGGCGATTAGGTTTAGGTGGTGAAAGTATAGGTGGATTAAGAAGATATTGTTTGAGGAGTTCAAATTTTGCCTAACATTCATTGTCCCAATGGAAAGAGACATCCTTATTAAGAAGCTTAAGAAAGGGTCCAGTTTTATCCACCAGCTTATCGATGAAGCGACGGATAGCTTGAAGCTTACCTTGTAGACTTTGTAATTTAGATATATTTGTAGGTGCGGGCATATCAGTGATAGCCATAATCTTGAGAGGGTCAATTTCGATGCCACGTAAAGAAACTATAACCCCTAATAATTTACCTGACTTAACTCCGAATATACATTTGGCTGGATTCAATCGGATAAGATATTCCCTTAACCGATCAAATATTTTTCTCAAGTCATCTAAATGGTCTTCTTTAGTAGAACGAGCTATAATGTCATCTACATAATCGTGTAGTATATCATGCATCATATCATGAAAGATATAAGTCATGGCTCGTTGATAGGTTGCACCTACATTCTTCAACCCGAATGGCATCACTTTCCAACAGAAAGTCCCCCGAGGGGTAATAAAGGTTGTTTTAGCCTGATCTTCAGAAGCTATCCTGATCTAATTATAACTATAAAATCCATCCATTAAGGATATCATTCCACTCCCAACAGTAAAATCAATGATCTGATCCATATTGGGAAGGGGAAAATTGTCTTTAGGGCATGCAGTATTAATATCTCTAAAGTTTGTACAAACCCTATCCTTAGTAGTTTCTTTCTTAGCTACTGGAACTACATTCGAGATCCATTCAGTATAATCAATGGCTTGTATAAAAATAACATTCAGGAGTTTTTCTAACTCCCCTTTGACTAGTAAGGCCACTTTAGGATGCATTTTCCTAAGTTTTTGTTTAATAGGTTTAGCATCCGGGTGCACTACTAGGTGATGCATAACTACAGAAGGGTCTAAACCTGGCATATCTTCATATGTCCAAGCAAATACATCTTCATATTCTTTAATAAATGCAATGTATTTATCCTATTTTTCTTGACTCAATTCTGATCCAATGTTGATTATGTGAGGGTTATCCTCGGTTCCAATGTTAATTTTTATGACATTTTCTACTTCCATATGTAGATCTCTCTCAAAATTAGGTGGGGTGGGTGAAACACCCAATTCTTATAATTCTTCCAAGGTTAGCTTGGATAATTCATCTTGAGGAGTCATGGCCTCAAGTTGTGCTATACTAGGTATAGAGCCATCAAAATAAAATCCATTATGTAATAATTCCTCAACGAATACATCATGAAAGATATCTCCCTCCAACTCATCGTCGGATTCAGTGATCATATTAGGATAAGCTATAGATAGCATATTACATGTGAATGTCTTATTTATTAAATGCAAGGCATCGTGCGCATATAAATAATTTTGGTAACATATAAGTTGGTCATCATCCTCAAATGGGAATGGCTGACCCTTACTAGGAAATAGGCCCACACCACATCGGGTGGGCCACGCTTCTACCTCAAAAGGTTCTTTCATACCATTCTGGAAAGGTCTCAAACCTTTCCCTTTATATCCCAATTTAAGCATTATAGGTTTGGCTTTAATATATTCATTAGTAAAATAACATCGAGCATATCCATCATAATGAGTTTTGATGTTTCTGGGTATTCTAACCCAGTCATATCCCTTATAAATAAAGGCACAGCTCCTAACTTGGTAAATATTTCCCATAGGCTGTGGGAGGCCCAAGGTACGAGGAGATAGTAGCAAATTATTTAAAATAAGGGAATCTTGCATAGAAGTATTCATTTCTTCTGATATAAGGATTTTAGATAGATCGGGTAAGAGCTCGTCAGTAATAGCATAAGAGGTAGAAGTAACATTCCCTACGTCTTCTGATGCTGAAAATATGACTTTGGTGGATGTAGACGGTGTAGAGGTGTCGATAGATGGATATATTAAAGGTATGGAAGTTATAGGAGTAGAACAAAAGATATTGGTTGTGATTTTAGATCTTTCTTAGGTCCTAATGCGGTTTGTTTAGAATATGGTTGAGCTATATGTGAAGGTACAACTTATGGAGAAGTAGATGACTTTGTGGGTGTGAGTTTTGCACGCTTAGATGGACAATGAGAATTAGGATGTGTGGATGATAGAGCAGGGCAAAATTGAACTCCAATAGGTTCTACCAAAGCACACATATCAAAGGGTCTTAGATCACCATGAATGGTAATCAACTGATTCTTAAATTCAAACTTAACACATTGATGTAAGGTTGAGGGAACATCTCACATCGCGTTGATCCAGGGACAACCCAAGAGTATATTGTACGATGCAGGGAAATGTACAATAAACACAGTCGTATCCAAGGTTCTCAGACCAACCTGCAATGGAATGGTAATAACGCCACATGTTTCTTGTGTTTTGTCATTGAAATATTTTATGATCATATCAGTTCTTTTTATTTCCTCACTTCTGAACCTAAATATTTGGTAGAAGTCGAAAGAGCAGATATTTAAAGATGAACCATTATCAATCAAAACTCGTTTGACTGCTACATCTCCAATTAAAGCAGTAATATACAAGGGGTTGTCTTTATGTAAAATATGTTGTGATATGTCTCTATCTCGGAAGTCAATACAATCAACTTCACGAGTTATTATAGTATTGGCCATGGCTTCGAGTTGAATGTCTTGTGGTACCATCATCTAGCTTAATGTGAGCATTAATTCATCTCTATGTGTAGGAGAAGATCTTAAAAGGTCCAAGAGGGAAATTCTAGCTGTAACATTTGATAATTGTTCATTAATATTATAAAGAGGTTTAGGTTGAACATTAGGTGCATGATTCCCTTTATTAGGAACCTTCAAAACAAATGGAGTTGATACATCATTCTGAATTTGATCTTGATAATTTTGAGCTTATTTTCTAGTAACAGATCTGATGGTACCCACAATATTATTTTGTGGATGATGAATGGGTCTTCGTCTAGCGTTTATAGCTAGCTCATTAGAAAGTAATCGATGAGACGATGGTCTAGTAGTGACTCTTCTTGGAAATGGCTCTTTTGGAACCATATAACTTGTGATAGGGTGAATAGTATATGATTCATCTTCAAAACTATTCGATTGATTTGATGTGATTTCCATATCATTCTCAGTCTCATATTCTGTATCACTAAGATCAGGTATCTGAATATTATATAGAGGCCTGGTTGTAACCACAGATAAAGTCATGTCGAAGATTTCCAGATCATGAGCAAGTAAATGCCCGCTAATAGTTCCTACATATCGGGCAGGAGGAGGGACATTATTATGTTCAATTTGATTAGCCACCTCCTTACCATGTTTTGGTAAGGGATGTTGAAATATGTCCAATGACTGATTGGCGTTCTGATTCGGGTTTTGTGAGGTGTTCTTTTGAATGTTATTAGGAGGATTTTTCTTAGGTTGAAAGGCTTGCACCTCCATCTCATTGTTATCAATCAAGTCCTATATTTTATATTTTAATATTTTACAAGAGTTGGTAGTGTGTCCAGGTCCTCTATGGAAGTCACAATGTAAATCTACTCTGTATCCGGGTATAGTTGGATCAGGTTCCCAAATATTTGGTAATTGAATCAAACCTCATTCTAATAATTATGGTAGAATAGTTGATAAAGGTTGATTTAACCTAGTAAATTCTTGAGGAGGTTTATCAAGAGGTTTCAGTACAAACTTCTCTGCTGTCTTTGCAGCATTAACATTAGCAATATTTTGGCTATCGGTGACTCCATCACCCATAACTTGTTTATTCTTGTATTGATTTTTGGATGTTTTCTCATCGTCTTTCTTTTTAAGCTGGCCTCCCCTAATGAGAGCATCTTCCACTCTTCGGGCTAAGTCTATAGCCTTATCGAAGGTGGTCAAGGTAGCTGTTGATAATTTGTAAGATAGTTGCTCTTGCAAATTATTAATAAAGATGTCCAACATCTCCCTATAAGGTAACACAAAGTGCAATTTTCTTATCAACTGTCTCCACCTAGATAGGAAATCAGCAAAGCATTTATCTTTGTCCTGTTTTAAGTTATACAAATCTTTAATGGTCACATGTCTTTCGATGTAGGCACTAAATTGATGAACAAAAGGCTCGAAAGTTTCTTCGAAATTCCTCAAAGAATTAGTGAGTAATTGATAATACCACTCTAATGCCATTCCTCCCAAGCTTTTCGGGAACATTTTTAGTAATAACAAGTCATCATGTGATATATCATGACATGCTATCCTAAACATACGAAGATGCTCTATGGGATCTTCGGTTCCTTTATATATGGGAAGAACAGGCATAGGAAAATGTTTAGGATATGGTTGTGCTACGACTATAGGATCTAAAGGCTGACTACACATCTCTCGATAGTTGTATGAGGGATGGTAGGGATCTATCTGGTCCATACGGGAAACTAGTTGTTTCACCATGGTTTCAAGATTACTAGTTTGTCTGCCATATTGGTTCGGTGGGACATAGGTATGGGATATATGAGTGTATGATGGTGTAGCATAAGGATTAGATGCTATATTACTATTATGCAAAGTTTTGGTAGGAAGAGTATTATGAAGAGGATTTGTAATAGTATTATGTTGTACCCCAGATTGTTGGTAATTGGTGTTTGGTTTTATTTTGGGTTTTTGTTGATTTGAGGTATGTTGATCAAGAACTTGGCAAAATAGAGCAGTAAATGATGGTTTCTTTTGTGCGGGAATGTCCCTAGGCCTGTTAACAGGCACTTTAGATTTTTGAGTAGCCTGCTATTGTTGCATGTTCTTGATCACAGCTGCCATATCCAAATTGGATGGTCTAGCCCGATCACTCTCTTGATCAATAAAGGACAAGGGATTAGTGCATGTTTGAAATATGTCTTCTAGAGTTGCTTGAGTGTCACTAATTCGATCCTTGTCTATATGGACTGCTCTATTAAAAACATCAATATTAGTGTTAATGAACTTCCAAAAATTTTCCATGTTTTCAAAAGTGATAGCTCCTCCCGGAGACATTTTAGGGGATGAGGATTCTTCATCTCTATTAGTTTCTTCTTGTTCATTTCCTACAGCAAGCTCTTCTTCTTGCTATTCTAGGATTTCTTCTTCCCGAACTTGGTCCTCAGGAGGGACATTTTGGTCAGTTAATGGTCTTCCTAACCAATCTTCATCTTCTTCGGTTTGTTTTCCATTCCTAAGTCTAGGCATTGTGCTAAACGTATGTTTTAGCAAATATATATACTTATATATATATATATATATATATATATATATATATATATATATATATATATATATATATATATATATATATATATATAAGTTTGGGTTGAGAGGTATATATTTTAACTATATACCTACTATAATACTTTAAAAGGGAAATGTTTTGTTTTTATTTTGCTTGTTTTTTTGTTTGATTATATTATTATTTTGCGAGAATAAAAATAACAAACAGCATGCTAGTTGCAATAAATAACAATACTAAAAAGAATGACTTAGTTTTCTATGAATATTTTATGGATATCATTGATAGGGTCAAGTTCATTAGGAGTCATGAAATGCTCCTCTTCAAATTGGAAGTGGTTTTTCAAGAATTTGACAAAGTGTGCTATGGTAATATGATCTACTTCAGACTCTGACTTGTAAAAATAAATTTCATGGCAATACTCTCGATACAACACAGCTCTAGGAATTCTATTCCATATTTTTCTATCCGTAATAATGACTTCTTGATCCTCTATACGAGATAGAAATTTATGTACTACAACTACGTTCTCAAGGTACTCCTCAAAGGTGTATAATCTAAAGACACAAGTGCTATTTTATTTGCTAACCACCTATGGCAAGCTCTCTGAATTTCATGATACAAAGTCACCTGATCAGGATCCAAGATTCTATCTAGGAAAAACCTCTAAATTTGCCTAAGTTCTACAAATCTGGATTCAATAATACCTAATATCCTATCAAGTTTGTCCCACAAAGATTAGGCTCTATTTGTTTGAGGTACTCTAAGCACAGAAGTAATCTCTATGGCCGTTAATTGATTTTCAACATTTATGGTGACAGCTCGTCTTCTATTATAATATACCATCTAAATATGATATGAAAATTTAACTATTTTCTAATGATTCTAGGTGTTATTAATAATGTTTTTTTTTTTCGGATTGTTTTCAAAAGGTGTTTTAGTTTCACGTCGGGTTCACCAAAATGTATCACCCAAATTTTTCACACCCTTACCTTCAAGCTAAAGGATCCATGCCCGGAAGGGGGATGCAAGAAGGATGGGACAATACCTCGAACGGAGAGGCCCTTTGAAGGTTGTGCCTCTCGGGGGAGGAGTATAAGGGTGAATT
Source organism: Wollemia nobilis (assembly GCA_028583015.1). Classification (NCBI taxonomy): domain Eukaryota; kingdom Viridiplantae; phylum Streptophyta; class Pinopsida; order Araucariales; family Araucariaceae; genus Wollemia; species Wollemia nobilis. The sequence goes on from JAQPPZ010000521.1 coordinate 24,340,245, forward strand.
TTCAACGGATGGTGGGGTTCACTAGGAAAATTTGAGTGGCAGTTTCCATGCCTAGGTCGATAATGGGTTTGATGTGTTCATTTTATGTTCAATCATTCAGATTCCTAGGTTTGCCAAAATGAATCTAAGCTATTCTATATGAAATTTTTGGTTTATATGAAAACAACAAACATAAATGAATCTTAAATACATAAAATATCTAAAATGGAGAAGAGTGCACCTGATTTCTTATGTCTGATGAAGATTCTGAAGCTTGTAGGAGTCCAAATCATCCCGAATATGACAGGATCATCTGTAATTGTACAGAATTGTCCAGATCACAGGAGATCGTCTAAAATCAGCCAAGATCGTCAGCCACCTGACGAATTTATCAGAAACCTGCAATCATGAAAATAGAAACCAAAATCCAAAAATACAATTGCAAGAATGATACAAAATGATAGAAATAAAAATATAAATGCTTAAATGATAAATCTTGATATCAAATCAAATGGGATGTAATGTTTTAATAATTTATTTTGAATTTTAACATGCAAATATGCTAAATTAGGTGAACTCCAAGATGCATAACAAAAGTGAATCAATCTAATGCATAATTAAATAAGAAAAAGAGATAGAGAATGCAAACTCAGGGCTCTGATTGCCCCCAATCTAAACTACAGTCAAAATCATCTGCAATCGTACGAGATCATCGTCGATCTCGACAGGATCGTCCAAAATTATGGTTGAATTGCCTGCGACGATCCGAGCTTCCTCCGACTGAAACACAGTGAGATCCTACAATAAAACTTGAAAACACAAATGCAAATGATGGGGGATAGGATGTTCTAACACAACAAAAACTAAAGTTGCAAGGAAATGATCAGCTGGGGGATAAACTGGGAAAATCCCAAGTTTATATATGATTAGAAGGAGGTTAGGAGGTTGGGGATCATCCTAATTTGGGAGATCTCCAAAGTAGGAATCTCCAACCGCGCAGACACGCTTCTGCCCGAGTTGGAGAAGTTGTTGAAACAGAAGCTAATTATGAAAATTTAGTTTTGGGATGAAATCGTCTGGACGTTCTATTCCAGACGAATTCGTCCAATTTGGGATGATATCATCATATCGGCGATGATATCGTCCAACGGTCAAACAACTTCTAAAAATGGCACAAAAAATGAGGTGAGCAGTTAACGAGCGGTTTCAAGGTTAAAATTCAATTTTTTTATCTTTTACTAAGGGTTTAACTGCACCAATTTTAGGGTGCTACACCCACCAACCTAAAATCCAAGTTTTTTGTTGCTTAGGTTGTCTATTATTGCATGTTTTCTATTGGTCGATGTTGCTTAGAGAGGTCGTGATTGATCGCTATCATCAAAAGCGGCTAAGCTCTACTGGATGCTATCAACTAGAGCAGTTGTGACTAGCCATTGTCTTCAAAAGTGGCTAAGCTCTGCTATCTATTGTTAACCATAATGGCCATTCTTGTATACAAAAAATATAATATGGCTCATCAAAAATCATTTTTCAAGTGGTCCCACCATGATCGCCATCTGTATGATCCTAAAAAGTATACATGTAATCTATTTACAACATAATATCAAGTGTAAAACCACGAAAATATAAATACAATGAATTAATCAAAACATAAGATATTTTTTATTACTTCATGTTGAAATCCGATTACAAATAGGTCCCTCTTAGGGATACCAAACACTTGATACAATGATTACAAAATGTGAAGGCCCCTGAACAGGGATAGTGTACTTCGTAGGATTCTTAGATTTGACACGAATTTGCTCAAGGGCTTATGGATATCTTCTTCTCACTTTCTTGGATGGATTTGATGCCAAGGATGCTCTAAATTAGTCTAGGAACCTATGATCTGTACTCAAGAAACAACATAGAAATATTAGTAGCATATGTAGCCTCTCATGATGAGGCTCTTTCTGAAGATCTACATGAAATGACATAGAAGCATGATACAAGCATAAAGGTGCAAAGATAAGCAAAAATGCATGAATAACTAAGAAATTACCATAGAAATGCAATTGAAAAGATAGATCTATGCTAATCTAAGTTGATAAAGTATAAGCAATAAGAAATCTATGCTAAAAAATCAAGAAATTATGACTCAAACCGTAGGCTGTGCCTACAGGCCGCTGTCGAGGATAGCGGTCATAAACTAAAACTTTCTACCTCATGAACTAGGGGCTACGACACTCAATCCTTCATTTGAATTGATTTTCAAGGGTCACCTTCATGTCCAGAGACATATTTGCAATGAAACTCGTATTGAATTGAATGCTTGAATGGTGCATTATCATGGCTCAATCGGATAACACTTCGTTATTCCTCAAGGGGATGTGAAATTGCTCTTCAATTCACTAGGGATTCACTGCATAAAAACTTAGATCCATTCTTGTTCCTGTGAGGATGCATATGTAGACCTCCCAGATTCTACATCTTGGCTTCTTGGAGAAGCCAAGATCCAGATCTACATGAAACTAATCGTTAGGGGAGAAGGCCCAGTTCTAGATTTGCATGGAAGTGGTAGTGAGGAGGAACTCTAGGAGATCCACACAAAAAAAAACTCAAATCCAATGCAAGTGTAGTCATACTACATGATTCGGACCCGAATTCATGTCTAGTTTATGTTTCAATGCTAGTCATTGTCCAGAGCAATGGCTAGTCATGGCCGCTCTTAGCTTCAGCGGCCTACGTTGGCTACTACTTTGGTCGATAGTAGCCATGCCTGAATGGGCCAAAACTACCCTTTGAGTGGTTAGGACCACTTCTAGCTCATGGGAAGACCTAATATTAGTCATATGGTCTTTGGATGTGCCCATATGATTAGTCTCCTAAACATGACATGTTTTAGGTGTCTACAGGTTCCATAGGAATTGGGCACCTGATTAATCTGGTAGTATGACATTGGATATCAATATCATTAGAATTAAGTACCTCATTGTCAACCATTATAGTTAATAATGACTATCATCATCCATAACCTCACTGTACACTAGATATAATAGGGCATCCCTCTGATGCATCGAGGTTATCTCGATCTGATCACCCTCCATCGATATGTAAAAAAATTGATACACATCCTCTAGTGTGATTGTGATCTCTCTTGTGGGCATGTAAAAAGTGCATGAATCAATATCCCACTTGTCTGACTGTAGACAGGGGTGATTAATTTTCCAAGATGAGGGAATGACAAGAATTTAGGAAGGATTGGTTGTCTTTGATATAAAATCTAGCATGTTTTTTAACCCTAGATGGGTAAGTTTTAGTATATATTTGGGCTAGACAGGTAATAGAGCATACGTGTAATGACTCCTAGATGTGTGAGACTTTAGATGTCTATATGATAAGGCTTAGATGTGTATAATCAAGGTACAAGAGGGATAACTAAAGGACCACCCTGAGCTCTACTCCTATGACTTTGAGATGAAGTAGAGGATGATAATAGTGATGGTGCTACTATATCATTCAATAATAGGGTGTTCTCCAGAAGCCTCATTATATCCCTCTACTGCTCCACCCTATCCCTATCTCACTCTAGATAGGCTAGCATGATATTTATTGCCTGGATCCCTCAAAGCCCCTGCACCTATCCTGATCATAGAGAAACTCACTCTATCCCCAATGCATCATGATCAGCTTGTAGAGTGTCATGCTCTACCCTAACACATTTTGCTCTGTTCATAGAGCATCCTACTCAGCCACACTCATAGCGCTATCTTTCAAGGACTAGTCACGCTCCTTGACTAGCCTCTCTTGCTCTTCCTACAAGCTCTACAACTGAGCTCATAGTATATCATACTCCACCTCCCAATTGTACCATATCTAGCACTCCCCATACCACTGACTTCATTCCTAGACAATGGTAGTCTTCAAATCTACCTTTTTTCAATCCAACACCTGCACCTGATCCAACATAATAGTGTACTCTACTACAGAGTCACTACTATCACTATGCTTCTTCCTACTAGAGCTCTCCTCTATGATTTCCTTCCTTGCATCTCACAATGATCCTACCCTAGGATCCATCCATCATCATACCCAACATCCTACTGGCTCCTTAGATCCTGCCTCCTCATCGCCTGCGACACACCCCCTACCTTTGTTTGGATCACCTATACACCAACCTGTTGAGTAATATTTTATCCAATCATAAGAATATACTCACAGTCAAGATTTTTCCCGGATATCCTCTCTTGCAAGGAAAACATTTGTGATTTCCCCAAGGTTGTATTTAATGTATTAAGGTGCTTGCAATGCTTAGTAAAAAATGTGAAATGATAAAAGCTAATTGGATACCTTAGTGTTGCATATACCTGTTAACAAGGGGCCTATTTTAGATTGATTTGATTTGCAATGATTTTGTTGTTCATGGAATTTATGAAAATGTGAAATTATTGATCAACTAAAAACCTTTGAAACTTGATAAATATTTGAGTTTTTCAACCTTTGAAAATTTGATTTTAATTGATTTTATCTCAAATTGTTAATCAAATTTTATCTTTGTTTGTTAATCAAATTTTATCTTCGTTTTTTAACCAAATCTTATCTTCGATTGTTAATCAAATTTTATCTTCGATTTTTTAATCAAGTTTTATCTTCGTTTGTTAATTAAATTTTATCTTTGATTGTTAACCAAATTTTATCTTTGATTGTAAAGATTTGCATGAAAATTAAAATGAAATGATTCAATCTAACTTTGCCATGTAAAAAATTTAGAGTGTCATACTAATTATTCACTTTAATGAAAATTTGGAATTTATTGAAATTTCAATTTTTATAAAATGAAACTAATTGATTATTTGGAAAAAATGTGCAAAGTTTAAAACCTCAAATTTTCATAAAAAAAATGTGAACTTATGTAAATGAAAATTTTAATTTTAATTCTTGAAATTGTCGTATTTCTTTTTTAAAGGGTTTTGATTTTTTTTTTTTATTATTGGTGAAATTAAAAAATGTAAAAGGCTAGGGTTAGAGAAAATAAAAGAAAACAAGTCGTTGTAACTTCTAAAATTTCATCTTGAATCTGCATAAACAAGTATTCTGAAACTAAATCAACATTAAACCGGTCAGTCTTCACACAACCCAGAATTAATGTGATGCAATATTCTAAGGGAAAAGGCACAATATATTAAGAATAAATAAATAAGTCTACCATCCGCATGCATAAAACTTATTGAAATTTCCAATATATTGCCAACATGAAATATTTTTAATGAATACACTTGCAGAATACCTTGTTCCAATGGCTTACAATGGTGAAATTTATGTAGTCCAGCAACCAAGGAGGAGATACTCTTCAAGAAAATCCAATCTCCAACATGCACTTGCTCTGAAAATTCTTTGACCTTTTTTCCGTCAGTTTGAATGGATATTTAAAATTTTAAGAAGAAAACCCCTCGTTTTATTTTTCACTTCATATTTTCAAACGATTCCAATTCACCTTCTTACTTTTACTTGATTTGTAACCCACATGCTTTATTATTTCCATTTATTTAAACCTCTCTTTCATTAACACTTCTACCATCATATAGCTTCGTAGAATAATAATAATACCCTTGTTCACTAAACAAACACCATGAATTTAAAATTTTATATTAAATTAATTTTAATACCCTGTAAATTCAAATGTTGACATTGCTTTCTGTGACAGACCGCTTCTTATGTTGCCTTACTTAATTCTGGGTGCATCCAACTTCTTCTTAATAAAACTAATTTCTAAGATGCCCATAACTCTTATTCATTTTCTTGGAGGTACCATAACTTTCTCTTTGTATCAAGTGTGTCATATATCTAATGCAGAAGGTGAGATTTGATGATAACCTCGAAAGGTATCGGTTATGACATCGTTGAAGCAATACCTTCAATCACATCCACCTTTAGATCATCTAGAACGACCCAACCAAACATGGCAAAAACAACCTGTGGTCATCCCCTCCGCATAAGTTTCTAAAACTCCTTTGGAATTAACATTCATTCCTATGCTATCTTGCCAAATCTACAAATCGTGGACACGCTAGCTTAGCACCATTTACACAAAAGATAATAGAATAATGACAAGGAAATTAATAGGGAGGTTCCATATTTTGGGTGACCAATGCATGTTTACAGCGGATATAGATACATATTTATACGGTGATGCCCTTTCAAACAGAGTTCCAAAATATAGAATCTCCCTCCATTGATGTTGGGAAGTGCTTCATTTAACGTCGGCAATCTATGATGTTCGCATGCCCCTAGACATCGCTTACTTTCATGAGCTTCACATTTGCCACCATTTTTTTGTGTATCATGTATTTCTCCATCGATAAGTCACCCAGTCCTTGAAGAAGGACATAAATTTATTTATTTTTTCTCAGATATAGCATTATTAACACCACTTGTATATCTAATCCTTGGTGAAGTTTAGTTAGCCATTTATATAGATGTTCTATTAACCATGCTAGAATCATGGGAAATAATAAATCCTTCCAAATAGAGCTGGTAGATTAAATTCATGGAGTAATTTCCACCTAAGACAAGCTTCTACTCTGAGAAATACTCATTCAACCCTATATGCGCATCATGGTCATTTACGTCAATCTCCCTGCTGACGAGCTCGCATGATCTAAAGACACATGAGGAAGCTTTATTTTTTTTTTGCAATAATGTACACTTTGTTGAAAACAAACATGGTCGAAAGCAGAAATTGAAGGCTAACCTTTTCATAGTGTCCAATACTGAAAACATGCATTTGAATAGTGGTTTCACTTGGTCTAACAGTTGATGCACCCTTTGGCTAAAGTATTTTTTCTATGTCTATAATTTTGGTCACTGCACACAAGATTGGAAGAAACAGGAATCACCAGCTCCTTGTTCAAAAAACTATGAAGCCATCTTGATATCTGTGCTTGTATTAACAAACTTGTAATTTTTAATCCCACATATTTTGGGAGACATCATGAGGGATGATTTATCAACACAAATGCTTCAAATAGCTTATGAATCAGCTATGCCCTTGAGAGGCTCCTTGGTTTTCATGCTTCCATGTTAACCGTACTCCTTTCGAGCTTCGTGCCTTCGCATTGATCCCACTCCGATGCTACATCTATTGGCTGGTCGGGTCGAGGGTTTACCTTAAAAATTGTGCCACCTGTGTTGACCATGCTCCTCGAAAATCATGCCACCTGTGTTGATCGTGCTTCAGTGCTGCTTTTGCAGGTTGATATGGTCTCGAAAATCAAGCCAATATTTTTTAGAAACCTGCCAACATAAACAAAACAAAAAAAAGTTAATTAATTAATATATATTTTTTCCTGCCAACATAAACATTAAACAAAATTAATTAAAAAAAAACAAAATGTTTTATTTAAATTCATAAAGTAAATGTGGAGTGCCTTCTCCTAAATATGCTACATAAATCCATAATATCAAAATGGAGTGTGCTCTCCTAAGCTTAACTTTGTTTTATTTATTTTATTTTTAGAATACAATTGACTTTTATTTATTTATTTACTTTTTTATTTTATTTATTTTTATTATATTTGTTTAAATTACAACATTTTGTGTGATTCACAATGTAAATGGAAAATGAATAATTATAAGGATGTATGGTTCCCACCATGCTTTTATTTGGACATGGGACACTCCTATGACAAGCTTTTGAAAATCCAAATGGACAAAACATGACAAGAATTTATCTCTCAAGAACCTTTCCAAGGAGACCATGACAATGATAAACCCTCAAACTTTATTAACCTTTTATGACACCATGAACTAAAAAAAACAATGCAAACCAAAAACTACATGAACATCAAAATTTTCAAGTGGGTCCCCAAATTGGGGTACGTTGTGCAATGGCAACAACAAATGACGACTTTGCTAAAAAATGCTCTTGAGCATTTTGGATAAAGAACCTAGTCTAAAATCAAGAAAACCAAATATCATAAATATAAATCATCTAGTAGTATCCAAGAAGTATGGGGTTAGATAATTTCAATTGAAAATAACTACTCCATTTGCTTCAGCTTAGTGTGTATTCTATGAATTCATTCTTTATTTCTGAATCCATCAAAATTCAATCACCTGTTTTGCAATTAAGCTATGAAAGAATTTTCTCATAAAATTTTGCCTCTGCATTGCTCCACTACTAGTCAAGCATCCATAGCTCTGATGGAGATGACCTTGATCTCTTCTAGACCTTGCTCTACTGCCATCCAGGCATCTATAGCCCTGGTAGAGATTATTTGAACCACCTAGGAATTTGATTTATTTGCATTTTTTTATTTTTTTATATAAGCATTTGATTGCTTTGTAAATATCATAGGTGCATTTTAGGTTAGAGATCATATAAGGCTTAATATGGAGTCTATAAAATTTTTTACCTAATCAACAAACCAGAATGATTTCATCCTTCAAGAGTCAAAAATATCCTTTAAATGTGATTTTACATGTGAAGCTTCAATAAAATATCACATTACTTCAATATCCACTATTTTAATCCACAATTCAAGAATAACCACTAAACAATCCAATTTCCTTAGCTTCAACTTCACCTAATTTCAAACAAGTTATTCATCTTCCATGACTAAGAAACACTTCCAAAAAAGTGACAAATTTTTATCGTAACTACACAACTATAACAGAATATGGAAATCAAAACCAAAACAAGTTGTGAAAAATGAAGAAGCAAAAAAAAATGAACACAAACCAAATCACAAAACTATGTACAAGCGAAAACCAAAACAAAACACCAAAATTCCATACAAGCAAAACTTGCAAACCAACAACTATGCATAAGAGATGAATATATACAAGTGATGACTGCTCTTTCTGTCTAAGGGATGAAAATAATTCTTTAATAACTGCCCATTGATAGGCAAAGGAATGTTCTCTCCACTTAAATTTTACAATATAAAAGCATTTTCCCCAAGAATCTCAAAAATTTGGTAGGGGCCTAACCAAAGTTTGTCAAATTTATCATGATCACCCTTCTTTTCATGTGCCTTATCCCATAATAAAACCAAATCAAAAATCCTAAAGGCTTTGACCTTAGATCTCTTATCAAACCACATTTTAACAACCCCCTGATGCTTACTAAAATATTGTAGGGCATCTTCCCTCTTTTCATCTAGACTCATTAATGAGTAAATCTTACCTCGGTTTTATCATTAGTTTCAAGATAATTTTTCATAAACTGAAGAGTCTTAAATTTTAGGCTAGCAGGAAAAATGGGATCTTGACCATAAACTAAATGATAAGGAGAAGTGCCTATGGACCCTTTTGATCTAGTTCTATCTTCCCACAAAGCATATTTCAACTTATTATGCCAGTCTCTAGGATTCATTTCCAACAATTTCTTAATGATGGATAATAAGTTTTATTAGTAGATTATGCTAAACCATTACCTTGTGGATAATAATTTGAAGAAAACTTAATGCTTACCTTATTGTCGTAGGCCCATTTTGCAAACTGAAGTGAAGTGAAAGCATAACCATTGTCACAAACAATAGAATATGGTATACCAAATCTAGTAACAATGTGTCCTAAAAATTGAATAACTACTTCAAAAGTACAATTCTTAGTGGGAATGGCTTCAGTCCATCTAGTACAATAATCTATGGTGCTTAAAATATATTTGTGGTCAGGTGAAGAGTTTGGGTTTATAACTCCTACAAAATCTAAACCCCATTGTGCAAATGGTCTAGCCTCAAACACGGACTGTAAAGACATTGAGGCATTTCGTTCTTTATTGGTGGTAACTTGACATGTATGGCAATAATGAACATGGGCATGGACATCTTTGAAAATGTGAGGTCAATAGTAACTAGATCTTAAATATGGTGCACTGTGGCATTAGCTGATCCATGCCGAGTCCCATACTTACCATGAAAATCCTTGATAATTTGCATAGACTCATCCTTACTTAAACATCTAAGGAAAATTTCTTCGTGATTTCTTCTATATAACATGCCATATTTAATCATAAAATTAGAGCTTTTTAATTGAATTGCTCTTATTTGTGTAGTATTAAAGTGATTCAATTACTTACCCTTAAAAATAAAATACACAATGTCATTATACCATTCATCTGTGGTGATGTTGTCCGTAGTGTATTGATGACACGTGATTTCAGGATCGATTTTAGCTAGGGACTTTGTCACACCTTGTCCTCTAACAAGCTTCATCGTATGGATCTCTAAATAAAACTCCTATAAAGTAACCAGCCATTTGTCTCTCCTTTATCCTAGTTTGTTCTACATCATCATTGTTTTGACAGCTGGGTCAGGTACTATTGCAAAAATTCTACTGTGCAAAATATAATGTCTAATCTTCTTCATAGTTTTAAAAATAGCATATATCTATTTATCTAGAATAGTGTATTTCAACTGGGCATATTTTAGTGGTGAACTCAAGAAAGCAATAGATTTTTTGAATTATCTTTATTTTTTAGATTTAATACACTAGCAAAAGAATGCTCAGAAGCAAATGAATAAATATAGAAAGTTTTCTTGTAATTAGGACTCACAAGCACAAGCACATAAGATATTACATTTTTAACATCCTGAAAAGCTACTTTAGCTTCACCAGTCCAATTAATGTTAGCATCCTTTTTCAAAATATCATTTAATGGTTTGACTATTTCAGCAAATCCTAAAATGTATTTCTTGACAAAGTTGTTTTTCCCAAAAAATGATCGTAATTATTTTTTGCTACCAGGAAGAGATATTTTTTGGATGGCTTTGATTCTTTCAGGATCTATGGAGATTCCATATTTTGAGATGACATGGCCTAAAATTTTACCTTCAATTACTCCAAAAATGCACTTTTTGGAATTTAGGGAAATGCCATGTTTTCTACATCTTTGAAGGATTTTTCTCAAATCATTAACATGGTCGGATCTATTCTTTGAGAAAATAGGAATATCATCAATATAAATGACTATGCATTTACCTATCAAATCTCTAAATGCATAATCCATAGATCTCTAAAATGTGGTACCTACGTTAAGCAGTCCAAAAGGTATTTGATGAGGCAGGAGATTGCCTCATTTAAAGACTTCTTTTATAAACTTTTAAGACTCATATGGAACTATTTGTGATGTGATTTTATGTTAATTATAGGATATTATGCATTGTGTGATGATATTTGCATGTTAAGATAGGGAAAGTGCATATGCTCTATTTTTACTGATTTATCCATATTTTCTTCAGTGTTTTGGCTATTTATTCCTGTAATTCTGCATTAATTTAAGTGTTATCATATGTAAGAAATCTATGTATAAGGTTTACCATCCATCCACAAATATATGCCACCGTTTGCTCACTTTTAAATTAACTTTTAGGCGCCAAAAAGTTGTCAAGTTGTTGACTGTGCAGGAAAACTGGACTTTGTCATACAAATTCCAGCCAGCTGTACATCTACAGCATGGCATGGAATTTGTCCATCCCAGCCCAAGTCAAGGATGGAACTAGTCCTCTGGATGCCTAAGGAGACCATACCTACCACCACAACCGATTGCATAAACTTCTGCTGATGAAATAGCAGTCTTCCTGTTCTGTTGCCTGATATTCCGGAGCAATTCTAGAATGAGCGCAGATAGTTTGGAACTGCTTAAAGGTATTTTTGAAAAGGAGTAAATGGTGACTAAAGTCATCTCAGAAGACACCTTATCCAAACTCACACTTGTTCCTCACTTTGGATGCCAACACTTAGAGTGGATAGGGACAGAAGAGTCAAAACTCTGCATTTGTGGAAGACCTGGACTGAAATTGCTGTAACAGTCCCAGATAATAGCAGTAAACCTTATCTGTAATGCATTCTATTTTGTATAAATAAAATGCTCCCATATGGTTGAGCATATAGGAGAATAGGTAGCTGAAGATAGTTATAGCATGTATTAGGTGTTCTGAATCTGTATTTACTACAACAATACAATATTCTACAGGTCTCTTCCTACATTGTTGTGATGTTGCTAATATGAAATAAAAGGGTGCAATATTATGATTCATGTTTCATTTTGAATTAAGTGTGAGAACTTCTTAGTTTAGAGCAAGCTCACTCACCTCCTTTGGTTCAGGAAGCAAGGGCCACTTCCAGGCCCAGAGGAGGGTTTTTCCCTGACAGAATTCTGCTTATTCTGGTTGTAGCAGGGCAGCAGAAGACTGACAGTTTTTGTAGAGTTTTTGGTTGATGCATAGGTCAATACTTCTTGATTAGTAGTTGCAAGTTAGTGGTTAATTTTAGTTTCACATTTCCAAAATTTAGCATAGTATTTTCAGCTTTCTATTTTTTGCACTATTTCCAAAATTTGTATTAGAATAAAGTTGTTACAGATTTTGCACATTCAGTTGTCAGTTTTTGATATTTCAATTTTTGTCATTTTCTGCAAAGTATGGTGTGATGTTTTCCTTTTAGAAGTTTCATTTTCTACAACAGTTCATTATCAGTTTGCTGCAACTTATTTCTTGTCAATTGAATTCTGCAACAGTTTTACTTTTCTGAATAGTGTGGATTTGATTCATGCAATTTCTAGTTTTCAATAGTTTAGTTTCATTTTCTTTGTCAAAGGAAGTATTTTAGCATTTCTAGGATGTTAGAAGGAGTACCAAACACCCCAAGACACTAACTACCTCACCAATAAAGCCCTGAGTTAAATGAACTAAACCTACAATCTGCTACACCCTGCTCTCGTATATAGCCTTGGACACCGCCCTGGACTGACATATATTGATTAAATGGTGAAGGATAAATGACACTCATCATTTTTGGCACCATTTTTGAGGAACCTTAGGTGTTGTTAGGAGAGGTCTAGCAGTCCAAAAACTATCCTGTCTCAGGAAATAGTTTTTGGAGACCTGAGGTTTAGTTCATTTTAGTAAATAGGCATGAATGCATAGGCCAAGAGATGAGAGAGGGAGGTTTATTAGAACCGGTTCCTTCCCAGAAAGGCGTTCTTCCCGTACAGGAGAAGATCTGCCTATTTATGATTATCCTGATAGAGTAAAAAGAGAATCATCTTCTTCATCAGTTGAACCATCTGCAGAACCTTTTGAGGAAGAACTTCTTGAAGCACTTGCTACTAGACATTCTTCTATTCCTGATCCATTATTAGAACAAAAAGAAAAAGTTGAATCAGTTAAATCAGAGGAGGAAAACATGGCACAACCACCACCTCCTGCTAGAACTTTTGAGTACCCTATACAATTAACTGTTGGACAACAAGCTCCTATGAAAACCATTTCTCCCTCAGTGTTGCCAATATTTAGGGGAACAGTGTCTGAAGATCCTGACCAGTTTTTGTTTGAGTTTAAGATCTTGTGTCAAACATATGATTATGTGACTGATAATCAAAAGCTGAAATTATTCCCTTCCACACTTAAAGATGCAACTTTACGTTGGTTCATGAGTCTTGACTCAGATTCCATTCATACCTAGGATGAAATGGAAACTGCATTTTTAGACAAATATCAGGAGTATTGTAGGGTACGTAATAGAAAGGATGAGTTATTTCGAATTAAACAAGAAGAAGATGAAAATTTGGAAGATTATGTTGATAGATTTGCTTTTATCCAGAAAAGAGTTGGTCCTGTAGAAGGAGAATTGTTAAAATCTATCTTTCTAAGGGGATTACAAGATGAATCCAAGGAAGTACTAGATATAATGGGAAAAGGAGATGTACACCAACTTGAGATTGCTGACATTATAGAGTTGTGCACAAATTATTCTAGAACTAGGGACAGAAGGAAGAAGAAAAGTCCTAATAATGTAGACATCAAAGAATTGATGGAAGAAATGGCTAATATGAAAACTGATATACTTGTTCAACTAAACACTGCTTTAGGAGAAAGGAATACAAGAGCCAATTCTTCACCACCCCTGTCTATCTATTGTCCTAGGTGTAGAAATAAGCATGCTCTGCAAGATTATCCTTTGGACAAGACCTCAATCTCAACAATCTGTGGCATTTGCTCAAAGGAGCATAAAACTGATAAATGTCACCTTTTGCCCCATCTTAGGAGTGCTATAGAAAACCAAGTTGAAGAACTTCATGCTATTGGGCAAAGGCCAGGAGGCAACTTCATACAAAACCAAAATGCCCCTCGCTTTTCTTCAAATTGGGGACAGAATCCTTGGAATATGCCATGGGGATACACAGAACCTCCTCCTCAACCTTGGAATCAAACTTGGGCAGCTCCTCAAGATTGGTCACATTCTGGTTGGAATCAGCCATGGCATCCAGTTAATCCATCTTGGGTACCAAATCAGTCAGGGCAAATATGGGGGCAACAATACCCATCCTATCAAGGGCAGCAGAGGTATCAACCACCAAACCAACACTTGCTGCCAGCCCCTAATCAAAATTTTTAGGGAAGAGTTCAACCACAACAAACACAGCCAGTTAAGCAACCTCCACTTCCAGCTCAGCCTATGGCTAACCCCAATAACAATAGACAAGCAACTCCTATTTATGGAGCTGAGTCTGAAGAGACTATTGCAGTCCATGTCCTTGACTGTAGTAACATCCAGTTGCATTCAGGGAAGGTTTTACCTGACCCTGCACCACCCACTATTGAAGAACTTGATGGACAACAAGAACTACCAAGTCCAAAAAAACCACAAACAGGGCAAAAAGAAGGAAAAACAGAAAATGTACAAGGGAAAACTGAACCTGTCATAACAGACCTGCCCTATCCTGAAAGGTTTGACCACACTATAACAACCCCTAAATCAGAATTAATCATAGAATTGAGGAAAATGTCTATCTCACTTCCTCTATTGCAAGCAATAAAGGAAGTACCTCTGATTAGGAAAACTATTCAGGATCTGTGCATTAGAAAGCCTGGTAGGAAGAAGAAAGCCTTTCCAAAAACTATGCAGGTAGAAGGTAAGTTGGCTGACCTACTCTCGGGAAAACTAGTACCTCCTAAGTATAGTGATCCAGGGAGTCCAGTAGTGACAATTACTATTGGGTTGGTTCAAATTCCAAATGTGCTTATTGATTTAGGTGCTGCAATCAATGTAATGACTAAAGAAACCATGAACAAATTGCAGCTCCATAATCTTAGTCCCACTACCACAGTTTTGGAGATGGCAGATAGGTCAGTTGCTAAACCAGAGGGAATTCTGGAGGATGTTGCCATTGAAGTCTCTTCTTGGGAATATCCTATAGATTTCTTAGTACTGCAGCCTAGAAATTCAGCTAATGGCTATCCTATTATTCTAGGATGACCTTGGCTTGCCACTGTAGCTGCATTTATAGACTGCAGGTCAGGTGAGATGACCATTTCAAATGGTGTAGACCTAAAAAATATTTCCTTGTATCCACCAACCCAACCTTCAACCAAATTTTTTGGACAAATATGGTACCCTGAGTCTGATGAAGAACAGGAAGCCATTGTCACCTTGGCCACAGTCATAGTAAAGGAACATATTGAAGAACTTAATGCACCGAAAAGAGAAATCTTTGAACATGAAATAGTTTTGGTGAAAACATTGCACGAAGAAGGCCTTAGGGATGATCAAATTCTTGTCCATCATTTGTTATGGAAATATGAAGAACAAATTGTTGAACATTTGTCATCTATTCCACTACAAGAAAGCTCCTTCACACTGCCACATGGTTGGCATCATCATCTTCTAACTTCTTTCACCTGTCCTATGCAAATGATCCCATCAGGTATCACATTTACACCAGAATCAAGAGTATTTCATACTCTGCAACCACATCATTGTCCCTTAAATGCTTTAATCAAAAAATATGAGGCTATCAATTCTATTTATCCAGGGATTAAGCAGATTGAAATACAACCAGGGAAACTTGTGAACATTAATAGTTGGCTGACTAATGAGCAAGAAGCCAAATTATTTGTTGTTTTGCAGAGACATGTTCAGGATTTTGCTTGGAGTTATAAGGACATGACTGGTATTCACCCTGATGTGTGTACACATAGGATATACACAGAAGATGTCAAACCAGTAAGACAACCACAAAGGCGTCTGAATCCCGCTCTGAAGGATATTGTTAAGGAAGAAATCAAAAAACTATTGGATGTAGGATTCATTTATCCAATTTCAGATAGTAGGTGGGTTTCACCATTGGTTATTGTTCCAAAGAAAAATGGAAATATGAGAGTATGTGTGGACTACAGGGAATTGAATAAGGCCACACATAAAGATCACTTTCCATTACCATTTATAGACCAAGTATTGGACACCCTTGCTGGTAAGAAATTTTTCTGTTTCCTAGATGGTTTTAGTGGTTATAATCAGATTCAAGTCGCACCAGAGGACCAGGAAAAGACAACTTTCACATGTCCTTGGGGCACATTTGCTTACAGAGTATTACCCTTCGGTTTGTGTAATGCACCAACAACATTTCAGAGAGTTGTTTTGGCTATTTTTTCTGATCTAACGAATGAAAGTGTAGAGATTTATATGGATGACTTCACAGTGTTCGGAGATACATTCGAATATACTTTAGAACAACTTGAAAAAGTTTTAATACATTGTGAAACATATCATTTGTCTCTAAATCCTGAGAAATGTTTCTTGATGATGGAGGAAGGAATTGTTCTTGGACATCATATTTTTGCTTGTGGAATTAAAGTTGATCCTAAGAAGGTAGAGGTTATCAAAACCCTTCCTCCCCCAAAAACTCAAACTGATGTGCGTAGTTTCTTAGGACATATTGGCTTTTATCGTAGATTTATTGCCAATTTTAGTACTATTGCTAATCCAATGTTTGCATTGTTAACAAAGGATTCTGAATTTGTTTGGTCTGTTGGGTGTCAACAGTCCTTTGAAGCTTTAAAGGAAAAATTAACAACTCCACCTGTATTGAGAGGTCCTAATTGGGAGTTACCCTTCCACATTCAAACTGATGCTTCCAATACTGCTATTGGAGCTGCATTAGGACAGATTGAAGATGGACAACATTATGCCATATACTACATTAGTAAAAATTTGACTGGAGCTGAAAAGAATTATACCACAACCGAAAAGGAATTTTTAGTTGTGGTGTATGCTATTAACAAATTTTGACACTATATCACAGGATATCCTGTATTCATCCACACAGACCATGCTGCTATAAAGTATTTGATGAATAAACCTTTGGTTAGTGCACGAATTATTCGTTGGTTAATACTACTGCAGGAATTTGATATTACTATAGTTAATAAACCAGGGAAGTCTAATGTAGTGGCAGATTTTTTGTCAAGATTGCCAAATGTAGATACGGAGGAATTGGTTGAGGATGTGTTTCCTGATGAGAAATTGTTTGTTGTTTCTATACAATCTCCATGGTTTGCAGATATAGCTAATTATTTAGCTACAGGGAAGATTCCTCTTCACTTTACTCCTAAACAAAAGAAACAGTTGATCAAGCAAAGTTCTTCTTTTGAATGGATAGGAGGTTTATTGTTTAAATGCAGTCATGACCATGTTTTGCGTAGGTGTATTCACAAGGATGAGGTATATGACATCCTACGAGCATGTCATGATGAACCATCAAGAGGGCATTATTCAGTGAAGAATACCATTCGAAAGATTTTGGGTACTGGTTACTACTGGCCATCCTTGCACAAAGATGTCAAAAGGTATGTCAAAAATTGTGATGCATGCCAAAGGATGGGTAAGCCTACTTTTACTAGTGAAATGCCTTTACAACCTCAATTAGGTACAGAACCATTTGAGAGGTGGGGGCTAGATTTTGTAGGACCCATTGATCCACCTTCCCAAGGGAAAGTGCATATCTTGGTATGTACTGATTATGTAACCAAGTGGGTAGAAGCCCGTGCTTTTAAGCATGCCCGAGAGGAAAAAGTTGTTGATTTCCTGTATTCACAAATATTTCTATGATTTGGAGCCCCACAATCTATCACCACTGATCAGGGACCTCAGTTTACCTCAAAATTTGTTGAAGCCTTCACCAAGCTGTATGAAATCAAACACCAAAAATCCTCACCTTACCATCCACAAGCCAATGGACAAGTGGAAGTGACAAATAGGGAGTTAGAGAGGATCTTGACCAAAACCATATCAGCCCATAGAAGGAATTGGGTGGAGAAGTTACCTGAAGCAATTTGGGCCTATAACACCACCTAGAAGTCCACTACTGGATTTACCCCTTACGAATTGGTTTATGGAAAAAACCCCTTTTACCTATTGAATTTGAATTGCTAACTCTTCGGACTACTTTGGAAGTTGGTATTGATTTATCACAGGCTCAAACGAACCGGATCCTGTAGCTCAATGCATTGGATGAGCTACGGAGAGATGCATTGCACCAGACTGAGGTGATCCAGGCACAACGCAAACTGTGGCATGATAGTCATGTTCAACAATGGAAATTTCAACAAGGTGATTGGGCTTTGTTGTTTGACTCCCGATATGAAGACTTTCCTGGCAAGTTGCAGACCCGGTGGCTCGGACCTTATGAGATTGAGGAGGTGTTTGCCAATGGAGTTGTGCATCTTTCACCAATTGATGATTCAAGAAGAAAGTTGGTGGTTAACGGTCATCGTCTCCATGTATATCATAAGTCGTTAACCAAGGAGGAGTTTCTCAACCAAGTGGGAAACATGGATGTAATGGTGTTGGAAGCAACCATTGCTTCCAAGACCGACTCAATCAAGTAATGTCACCAAAGAAAAAATGAAAAAAATGAATGAAAAAAATAAAAATAAATAAATAATAATAAAATTCAGATTGTAAAAACCTCTGCGAGGCACATCTGAATTTGGCTTACATGAAAACCGGTTTGCCCGACATGTTTGTCTCATTTCCATCATCATCTTATCCATTCTCCGTCATCATTTCATCATCATTCCATTCACTATTCCTCATTCCATCGGGTCGAACTCACCTCTGGTTCATTCAGATCATTCCATCACATCTATTTCACTTATGTTTTTCCTTTTGTCTTGTTGCACCTTGTAAAAGTTAATGCAAAAACAACTGGAATCAACATTTGTACAAAATATGGATAGAAAATTTTTTTTAGGTATGTGTCTTTTTCCATTTTAATATTGTAAATATGTATTATATGATGCATAAAATCTTTAATTAGCATAAACACATGCATTTAGTTCCAGAGAAGTTGTCAAAAGAATAAATGAAGCCTGCTCTGGAAACAGAGCTGGTTAATCATTCTGCTCAGAACGAAGGCCCTGCACAAGAATGTTCTTTAAAGATAGCTCTAGAAACTATTCTGCTCTGGAATGGAATAGAGATAAGAGTTAAGAATGAATTAACAAATGGTTAATTCATTTTAACTCCGGATCCACGTGGCATAGGCTTGAAATCAACGTAATCTCCGTGCACACATGGAAATCATGCTAATCAAATTTGGAAGTTGTGCCACTCTACAAATTTTTAATAGGCATGGACCTTCTAAATTAATTCATTGCGTGTGATTGGTTGACACACGTTTCAAGTAAGAAAAGTAATTTTAACGAGGCAATTTTCATAAATTCCAGGAGCCACGTCACCGCAAACTTCGTAACATTAAACTGCATGCGAGGAAAAAGGGCTCCAGATTAATTGAATGCTGCCACCTCTCAAGTCTACATGCATATTCATCATTTCGGTACTGTGCATGTGTTTACTATCCCTAAAAAACTTTGTTCTTTCCATTCCAGAATGAGTAAACATGACATTGGCAGCAAATTCTCACAGAACTAAGAACAGAACAGAGTCGGTGGAAAAACAAACCTGAGGAACTCGAATTGAACCATGGGAGGACAGAAAAATAGAATTGAACCGAAGAATATTGAGTATTTGCAAAGGGATTCAGAGTGTCTACGGATTTTCACCGAAGGCGGTTTCCTACCTTTCCTATGAAAGTTCGAAGGGCATTCAGAAGGGCTAGCAGCGGAATTTGCATGAACTTTTCGAGGGAACAAGGTGCAGATTAGTGGAATGACCATCCAAGTAAGTCCACAAATCCTCAATGAAATTATAGAATTACCTTTACAAGGAATTCATATAGGGAAGTCTGGAAAGAACACCTTAAAAGAGTTGGTTAATCAATTTAGGGGCGAAAATGATAGACCAATTGAGTATATAATGAGTAATAATATTTGTAAGGGTGTTAAGCGGACTAGTTTACAGACACCATGGGATGAAGTCGTTGTGTGGGTAATTAGGTTTCTTACCTGCGATGGTCAATTCCCTGTTCTCTCTGGCCACCATATGAGAATTTTGACTCACCTTCGTTATGGCCATGAAAACCCTGAACTAAGAGTTAATGTACCCTTGTACTTGCACCAAGACTTGGCCAACATGTCCAAAAAGTACCAAGCAGGAAAAGGTTATCCTAAGCATCATGGATTAATTAAGGTTATTTGTAGACATCATTTCAGGGGCAATTCCAAGAATTTTGCCCATTTCTTCCAAACATGGGATGAATTTACTGAGGAAATTAACCCTAATCCTACACCTACACTTAGGACTTCTGCTGGAGCAGCTCCTTCATTTCCTGAAGGGCCTCCTTCATCAAAAATGAGAACACAACAACATGTTGGTTCTGAGCGAAAATGAAAAGTTACCTTTGCAGCAGAACCACAACCACCTCACATTTTTGAGACAGGGGAACCATCTACCCTGCCAATTGGAATATTTGAGGCTAGAACTAAAAGGTGCAGAGGGCCATCTATTTTAGAACTAAGGAGGTCTTCAAGACTGAAGAGGGCTGCTGATGAAGGGAATGTGCAAACAGAGGAAAGAATGGAACAAAATGTTGATATTGGTGGACAAGATGAAGAGGTTGAAGGAGTTGAAAATGTTACCAATGAGGAAGTCAATGTTGATGTTCATCATGAAGATGTTTTAACGGAATCAGTACCTTCCTTTTCTTTTAATTATTCCTCTGATTCTGAGGAGCGGACTGAAACAAGAGAAGCACAAAAGGATACAATTGCTACCAGTCAGTCGGAGTCCCTTGTTGATTATCCTGACTCTGATGAAGCAGGAACAGAAGAAACAGATAATTCAAGTTCAGGGGAGGAGGAAGAAATTGATGTTGAAACTCAACTCCATGCAGCCAAAAGTGTAATTAAAACCCAGACCAGTTGGATTGAAAAGAATGAAACCACTTTAAAGGAAAAAGATGACATTATTGCCAAACTGTGGCAAGAGATCGAAACTATGAAAAATAGGCTTACACTTTTGGAGCAGCAACCCTCTCACACAGATTCAGGAGATGAATTAGCAAATTTGCTAATAAATTTAGTAGGGAATACAGAGAGAGGTTCTATTGACAGAGCTGCACCAGAAGAAGCAGAGATACCACAACAGAAACAATAGGATTCAGAGGATGGACAGGCAGGGGCACTCATGCAAGTGTCTAAGGAACCTCAGCAAGAAACTGATGCAACAGCTCCACCAGCAGAGGCAAGCATGGTACTTCTAGAATAGGTAATTGTTCAATCACCCCCACATATTGTCATTCCTAAAATTGAAGTGATTGAGGCTGAAGTGCAAACAAAAAATTTTGTAGTAGAGACAGTAGATGTTGGTGTCCAGGTGGAAATAATTCCTCAAATGCAGCCTATTATTAGACCACCTGATACAGTTTCACTTGTGAAATATAATGAGGATGTAACCTTTTGGGTAGCTAGATGCCAACAGTTGGAAGAGAAGGTTTCATCACAACAGAACTTAAAGGAGGAGATAAAAAGGAAAGATTCTAAAATTAAAGACTTAAAGGAGAAAATTCAAAATGTATGTCAAATTTTTGAGTGTATGGTTCAATGCAGGAGGCCTGCTAGGTTTTATAGCCTAATTCTGAAGGAAAAATACCTCCGATGGTAGACCATGAGGATTGCCTCTAGTTTTACCCATACTTTTGAGACACCAGGGGAATTTTTAGAGGCTTTCTGGCAGAGCTCTATGGAAGATCAAAATCTGTTGTGTGAATTATTCCTTCATAACTTCTTTTTACCAACTGAAGTTCTATTTCTTCCTCACATATTTACTGGTGACATTCAGCTCAGAGCCTTTCAGTCAGTGCTGCAGAACCAGCTCTATTGGGAACAACAAAAGAGAACTAGTAAGTCTTTAGAGACTCAAGTTGTTTTACTGATCAGGCCTGTGCACCTGAATCACAGGACCTCTACAAATCAACATTATGCTCTCATCAGGAATGAAAAAGTAAGGAGAATGTACCTAGGAAATCTTCAAGTATGTATAGATGGGTT
The DNA here is from genome assembly GCA_028583015.1 of Wollemia nobilis. Lineage (NCBI taxonomy): Eukaryota > Viridiplantae > Streptophyta > Pinopsida > Araucariales > Araucariaceae > Wollemia > Wollemia nobilis. The sequence goes on from JAQPPZ010000521.1 coordinate 24,362,435, forward strand.
CCAAACATTTTGTGCAGCCTCCTTTGCTGATGCATTGTCAGCCTGTAGAAACAGATGGGGTGAACTGCCCATATCATTACAGAAAAGAGAACCTATCTCGCCTAATAACTTGATCTGGTCTCGGGGAAGGGCTATGGGTGTAATTCAAACTATACTTGAGGCCAAAGAATGATGGATTGGACTCAGGTACAGGATGCCTACTATCATAACTCCTGTTCCACACTTCTTTGACAATGATGCTCAGCCAGAAGACCAATTCTAGGAGTGGCTCAAAGAAATTCAGATGCATAAGGGATATTACCAGATTGGAAGTAGACTATGGAAGTATGATGAATGATATCTGGAGCTGGACCTTTGTGCCATTGTTGCAGAGCAGAATGCATGAGGACATGCATTAGAATAGGTTGGGGGAGAATGATGAGGCAGGAGATTGCCTCATTTAAAGACTTCTTTTATAAACTTTTAAGACTCATATGGAACTATTTGTGATGTGATTTTATGTTAATTATAGGATATTATGCATTGTGTGATGATATTTGCATGTTAAGATAGGGAAAGTGCATATGCTCTATTTTTACTGATTTATCCATATTTTCTTCAGTGTTTTGGCTATTTATTCCTGTAATTCTGCATTAATTTAAGTGTTATCATATGTAAGAAATCTATGTATAAGGTTTACCATCCATCCACAAATATATGCCACCATTTTCTCACTTTTAAATTAACTTTTAGGCGCCAAAAAGTTGTCAAGTTGTTGATTGTGCAGGAAAACTGGACTTTGTCATACAAATTCCAGCCAGTTGTACATCTACAACATGGCATGGAATTTGTCCATCCCAGCCCAAGTCAAGGATGGAACTAGTCCTCTGGATGCCTAAGGAGACCATACCTACCACCACAACCGATTGCATAAACTTCTGCTGATGAAATAGTAGTCTTCCTGTTCTACTGCCTGATATTTCGGAGCAATTCTGGAATGAGCGCAGATAGTTTGGAACTGCTTAAAGGTATTTTTGAAAAGGAGTAAACGGTGACTAAAGTCATCTCAGAAGACACCTTATCCAAACTCACACTTGTTCCTCACTTTGGATGCCAACACTTAGAGTGGATAGGGACAGAAGAGTCAAAACTCTGCATTTGTGGAAGACCTGGACTGAAACTGTTGTAACAGTCCCAGATAATAGCAGTAAACCTTATCTGTAATGCATTCTATTTTGTATAAATAAAATGCTCCCATATGGTTGAGCATATAGGAGAATAGGTAGCTGAAGATAGTTATAGCATGTATTAGGTGTTCTGAATCTGTATTTACTACAACAATACAATATTCTGTAGGTCTCTTCCTACATTGTTGTGATGTTGCTAATATGAAATAAAAGGGTGCAATATTATGATTCATGTTTCATTTTGAATTAAGTGTGAGAACTTCTTAGTTTAGAGCAAGCTCACTCACCTCCTTTGGTTCAGGAAGCAAGGGCCACTTCCAGGCCCAGAGGAGGGTTTTTCCCTTGACAGAATTTTGCTTATTCTGGCTGCAGCAGGGCAGCAGAAGACTGACAATTTTTGTAGAGTTTTTGGTTGATGCATAGGTCAATACTTCTTGATTAGTAGTTGCAAGTTAGTGGTTAATTTTAGTTTCACATTTCCAAAATTTAGCACAGTATTTTCAGCTTTCTATTTTCTGCACTATTTCCAGAATTTGTATTAGAATAAAGTTGTTACAGATTTTGCACATTCAGTTGTCAGTTTTTGATATTTCAATTTTTGTCATTTTTTGCAAAGTATGGTGTGATGTTTTCCTTTTAGAAGTTTCATTTTCTGCAACAGTTCATTATCAGTTTGCTGCAACTTATTTCTTGTCAATTGAATTCTGCAACAGTTTTACTTTTCTGAATAGTGTGGATTTGATTCATGCAATTTCCAGTTTTCAATAGTTTAGTTTCATTTTCTTTGTCAAAGGAAGTATTTTAGCATTTCTAGGATGTTAGAAGGAGTACCAAACACCCCAAGACACTAACTGCCTCACCAATAAAGCCCTGAGTTAAATGAACTAAACCTACAATCTGCTACACCCTGCTCTCGTATATAGCCTTGGACACCGCCCTGGACTGACATATATTGATTAAATGGTGAAGGATAAATGACACTCATCAGTATTCTTCTGTAGGCAAAGGTACCCAACTTTGTGGTAAAAGTCATTTTCATTCTATCTTTTTGATCAATAAAAATTTGGTTATATCCAGAATAACCATTAAGAAAATACATCATCTCAGAACCATTCACCATTTGCAAAATATGATCAATGGAAGGCAAAGGGTAGTTATTTTTTTGTGAATCCTTATTGAGATTCCTATAATCGATACATAAATTGATTTTACCTATTTTCTTTCTAACTAGTACAATGTTTGCTACCCATGTAGAGTCTCTGATTGGAAAGATAATCTTAGCATCCAACAATTTCTTAACCTCCTTCTATATAAGAGGCTCTAGAAATGGGTTAACTGGTATTTGTTTTTTTCTAAATGGTTTGGAATATGGCTTTAAAGGAATAGTATGTGTTATGATGTTTTCATTATAAGTCTTTAAATTCTCATAACTCCATGCTATTACATCAACGTAATATTTCAAAGCCTGAATTATTCCTTCTTGTTCCTAATGAGTGCAATATTTTCCTATGAGAACCTTATGTGGGTCTTTACTAATCCCAAGATTAATGGAATTCTAAGCATCCTACGGGGGTGAGGTTTTACATTTTTTGCTTTTGTAATCAATATCAAAAATCTTTTTGAGATAAACTATACCTTTAGGAATCGCATTGATTTTCTTTGTTACCTCATGATCTTCATTTTCATCTTCTTGCAATCTCTCATCTTCATCTTCTTACAATCTCCCATCTTCATCGATCACCTAATTTTCAAAAATACCTGAATTAGTTACAAAATTAAAAATGTGTCTATCACTTTGAAATACCTATAAATTTTCCACATTGTTAGGTATAGAAGGACAGGGTGTCAATTCAATTGAAAAATTCTTTAGCCTCCTATTATCGATAGGATTAAGAGTACCTGTTGTAACAGCTAAAGAATCAACAATTCGATTTTTCTTCCTATATATCAATGAAATATTGCAAGCATGGAATTCATGAATCAAATCTGTAACTCTATTTTTGTAATGAATAAGTCTTTTATAATGACATGTGTATTGGTCTTTCACCTGTTTGAAAACCAATTCTAAATCTCCTAGCACTTTCAAACATTTAATACAAACTGAATATTAAGGCCTCATATTATGTAGTGTTACAAGTGCAAGGAAATTATAACCTAATGGGAGACGATTTACCTTTAGGACTAATCAATTCCACACCAGCTCCACTACCTTGTTTGGATTTAGATCCATAAAATTTAAGCATCCAATAAATAATTTCATCCTTAATCAGATCAATAGATGGTATTTCACTTTCAGACTCACCTACATCCAATTTTGTTTCCACAATGTAAACACCTAACTCAGATTCATTGTAAAGAATTTCATTAGTCTTGTTATATTCAATATTTAAATCCTTGAGTCTAGGTTCTCTTTCAATTCTAATTTGAATAGCAACACCCTTCCATGATAGCCACATTTGTGAAAAATCATTAGCCATATATCCGTTTAAGTTCTTGGGCCAATCTCTGATTAACTACATTCCATACTTATCAGGTATATCTACAACATGTGCAGCATCAACAAACTATTGTATCATAGGTTTTGAGGCTAGATGTATGTGAACATTCTTAAGCATTCTAACCACATGGACTTCATATTTATCCAATTGAACAACTATCCTATTAGAAGGGACGAGTTTCAAACCTAAATTTTGACAAATGATGTGAGGCATGACATTGTCAGACGTTCCTAAATAAACAAGATAATTGTGCAGATTTCTACCCGTAATTCTTATGGTCAAAAGAAAGGGAGGAGCTTCTCCTTTGTTCCTTCATGAGGTAAATTGTGCATCCATGACTTTCTGGGATTCATTTTTGCTTTGATTTCCAAAAGCCTGCATCAAAAATTCTTGTTGATTAGTCAACTTAGCAACATCAAATAAAGATATATTCGCTTTTGTTTTCTTTAAATCCTCCACAATATTATATGTAATTTTATCATGTGGTGGTTGAGGCAGATCAACCTTAGATGGAGGCATGGGATTGTTACTAGCATGTGTGTTAGGAGGAATGATGATGTCATTTGGGGGAGGAAGAAGTAAAAGGATCTTTAGTCTTACTCCTAAGCCTATAATTAAGATTCCCCTTTTTAAATTGTCTAAAAGCTTAAAATTCCTCTTCTATAGACCCATCATACCCTTCTTCATATTCTTCAATTGATTCAAATGTTTCAACTACTAGTACTGATTATTTCCCTTTGCTAGACTAGCCTATTGGAAAGGATCTTCATCTAAAATAATTTCCATGTTATCCATATCTTTTTGTAGAATATCTAGCGTTGTTTTGAATTCAAGGCACTCATTCTCACTATGTTGAGTCCTAGAATGTACCCTACACCAATTATTTAAAGCCAACTTTTAAATATTGACAATGTTGCTGGTTTTATTGGAACTAGTGGTAGCATTTTTCTTATTAACAATGCGATTAGGTACTCCTCCATTGTTTGGATGAGTATTCCATTATTTTCTCTAAAAACTAAAATTTCTATTTTTATGAGAATTTTGAGGCAATTGTTTTTGCATTTGAACCATATCACTACTGAGATTTTGGACAACCCTCTGTAGGTTGTTTACCTAAGAATTAGGTTCATTATTTTATCCTACAGTAGAATGATTGATTGTGTTACTTGTAGTGGCAATGGGATTTTAAAAATTTGGTAAAATTTGATTGTGGACAACCTATGGAAATGTTATATTGTTTTGATGAAATGTTGAATCATTTGGAGCGGGTGTTGTATTAAATAATGAAGGTATGATTTGAGCATTTGTTTCAGCCATTTTATGAGTGGTGAATTGATTTTCTAAATATAGCAGAGTGGTAGGATAAGTGGGCATGATAGGTGGATTGTATGGCAAATTGAAATTATTGAATGGCATGGCATTCAACATAGCCATTTTTTATGACAAAGCTTGATTGATCATAACCACTTGATTATAAGCACCCGACTATCCTATGGAAGGAAACTGTCCTATCCCAAAACCTTGTGGTATCAACTAATGTTCTATAGTCAAATATGCCATGGGAAGTGTACTGATATGAGGAATTATCCTTATAAACATAGATGTTAAAGGGTCCAATACCCTAAAGTACATCTATATGGCAGCATCTACCTGAAGAGTATAAGGAGCAACTAACCTGCTATACAAATTATGGATATGAGTATTGAACAATATCAAAGGTTCATTAGTCTCTCTCTTGGCTAACACAAACTAATGATAGATTACAACAAGATCTATGGGTAGCCTAAATTGATTCAAAAAAGTTGTTTACAACTAGGCCCAAGACGTAATAGAATTGTTAAGCAAACTAATGTACCAATCATATGTCATTTCTTTGAGAGTAACTAAAAATATTTTGCAAGCAACATCCTAATGTTAGACTTACAATCTAATCAAGGCATCCTTGTAAGCTTAAATATGTTCTTCAGCAATTCTAATTCCATCATGTTTATATTTAGGTAAATACCTTTTATGTGTTTTTGGGAATGTCATGGGCTGCTCCAGCAATGTTTAAAGGACTGCTATGAACACCTAACCAAGTTGCAATTCCTGTAACTCCTGTTGATGAGACCTATAGGTCAAAACACATTTGGATTTTTGATGTTGTATTACTTCTTTCTATCAAAATAAAATTTAATCTCATTTTTGGGCAAAACATTGGTTAATCTACGATTCAATTTCTTACCTCCATTTAATTTGTCAACCCGGGACAGCTCATAAACTTGTGAGTCTCATGCACAGTATATGCCTACAATGTGGGAAATTAATCCTTTGTACCTATTGGTTTGGTGGGGGGTGTTGTTCATGTATTTTCATTTCAGCCAAACCAAATTAAGCTAAGTGCAAAAAATTAAATAAATAAATAAATTACAAACTAAAATTAAAGTGTTGAAAATAAAATGCGAAAAATAAAACACACAACTAAATTAAAATAAAGTTGAAAATAAAGCAAGAAACTAATCTATTGAAAATAAATAAAAAAAATAAAATGGGGAGGACTACTGTAGGGAGTGGGCCCAGGCTCCCGTAGGTAGTCTGCCCGGTTAATTACATAAAGATTGCTTTATGAAATTAAGAGTATTTGCAACTTTATAAATTATGCAAAATATAATAGTTTTATTGACTGTGTCAAATGATCCTTTGATTCTTCGATCCAACCTTTGTATTGGTTTGACTTATGTTCTTATATAGAACGCAGTCAGATCCTGTTACAATAATAAAATGGTCTTCTTTAATCACGTAATATGATTTGTTATAATACGTTTGTACACAGATATTATTCTCCCTATTTACAAGCATGTTCGTTCACCAAAGGAATAAATATAATAATCCTTAGGTGTACATAAATACTAATCCTAGAATAATAGATATTATTCTCCTATTTACAAGCATGTTTGTTCACCAAAGGAATCAATATTAATCCTTAGGTGTACGTAACAACTAATCCTAGAATAATGCATCCTAAAATAATGCCTTTAAAAAGCTTACATGGTCAAAATAGAATAAAAGTGTTTTATTCTATTTTAATCAAAAAAATCTAATATGCATAGAAATACGAATATTTCTCCTTTATCTTTTGTGCAACAACCTCCTTCAAAAGTGCATGGTCAATTGGTCAACCGATCAATGTTGACTTGGTCATCAATCAACATTGACTTGGTCAATCAGTCAACTCATCAATGGGAGTCGGGTGTCAAAAAAATAGGTCGGGAAGTAGGTGCCAGAAATAGTCGAGAAGCAGACACAAAAAATAGTTGAAAAGTAGGCACCATAAATAGTCAGGAAGCAGGTGCCACCAACATTCAAGAAGCAAGCACCACCAATAATCGAGAAGCAGGTGCCGCCAATAGTCAGGAATCAAGCACCACCAATAGTCAGGAATCAGGCTTCGCCAACAATCATGAGTCAAGCACCTACCTTCACCATTTACCACTATTCTTTTCAAGATGTCTTCATGAATTGCCAAGCCCAAATGGGATGTAGACTCAAAACACCATATTCGTAGCAAAAACTTGCATTTACACACACTTTCCACTAAAAACACTAGTCAAGCATAATACTTCATTTTCTATCAATTATATGCAAAAACTATATAAAAATACATTTCAAATGCTAATTAAACCAATAATGATGCCCTTAAAAGTGTATATAAAATGAGCATTTTTTGTGCTCATAATTCCCCCATACAAAAAGAATTGACACGTCCTCATGTCACAGCCCCGGTATAGATTTTGTTTTTATGGAAAGCAAGCACCTGTATATGGGAAGCAGGCACCTCCCTGTATATGGGAAGTAGGCACCTATATATATGGGATTCATTCACCAGTATATGGGAAGCAGACGCCTATATATGGGAAGCAGACGCCTGTATATGAGAAGGCACATGTATATGGGAAGCAGGCGCCTATATATATGGGATTCAAGCACCTGTATATGGGAAGTAGGCGCCTATATATATGGGATTCAGGCACCTGTATATGGAAAGCATGTGCCTGTATATGGAAGTCAGGCGCCTGTATATGGGAATCAGACACCTTTATATGGGATTCAGGTGCTTGTATATGGGAATCAGGTGCTTGTATATGGGATTCAAGCGCCTCCCCATACTTTTTTTTTTAATATTCTTGGGGCAATGAAATTCTTCTCCTGTTTGAGGTATGCCATGTGGCTAAATTTTGATGGAATAATTAATAAATAGAAAGATAGGGGCATCTACTGGTATTAACATAGAAATAATTTTTAAAATAACTATGCATGTAATTAATAAAAAAACTCAATACATACCTGGGTGAATTTTGTAGATCATGATATGTACAATGTCGAATGGTGCAAAACATCTACTTGCAGCCTAAAATTGTGATGTCCCAAAAAATGCAGTTGTTGTGATATTATTGTGTCTTGAAGATAATATATATATACGCATCTCTTCTTCCTGGTGGAAGATTGACACCTTTTATTGGTGCCTTCCTCCTAGTGGGAAGAAGGCACTTCTGCATTGGTTTGATTGTAGGCACTATCTCCCTAGTGGAAAATAAGTGTCTTTTTTTCACATTACTGCACTCCTAGCAGGGCACGAGCTGCTTGTATCTGTCAGACCTAATTTAAGTCAACCGGCTACCTACAAATTGTATTCAAGGCCATGTCTTGCAAAACTAACCACACACAAGCAGAAAAATAGGAATCGTGGAACCTGTGCCTGATAGGCCTAGGTTTCCCAAGCTGCCTACAAATTGCATTCAGGGCACGATTTCTTGCAAAGAAAAAAGAAAAACAATGTTAAGCAGAATAATTTCCATGCTGATTTTTGTTTTTCAGATTCTGAATTTTTCCAAAAAAATTTAGATTTGGAATTTTTTTTTTGACAAATGTATGAACATTCATCAAAACTATTGGTATGGTATGGGGTCTCCCCCATGCCAATGTTTGATCCAATCTCATAAATGTGAGCCGATTGGAAATGAAGCCCATTGATTGTTACTCGAACATCATCTTGGCACTCTACTCCGCTCTTGGTGTAGCATATCTAACTTTTTGTCCACCATCTTCTCAAGCTATACCAGTCGTGCACTTTGTAGTAAAAGTTTTCCCAAGTTTCACAAACACCTTAGGTTGGAAATCTTTCACTTGATCAGGTTTACTTAGGCTGCCTTTGGGTGCTTGTGTTGTTAAGGCAAACTCTGCTTGCTTCACCTGTTTGGATTGGATGCTACATGATCAAAGTACACAAAATGGTTCGTATAGTGCTCTTACAAACTCTACGTATGAATCTCACTTTTCAAAATATTCATAGATATCTTCTTATTCATCTACACCGCACTTCATGTTGTCCTACAAAACATAAAAAATCTAAATTAAAGTAAAATTCTAAACTAATAACATTAAAATAAAATTTTAAACTAATTTTTTTTATTTTTTATTTTCTATTTATTTATTTTTTTAGTGTTGTTTGTGGCCATAATGAAGTTGGGGTCTCCCCCATGCCTACAATTGAACTAGTCTCTAAAAATTGAGGACTATGATAAAAAAATTTAGTCTGTTAAAAATTTGATACGACTAAATTTTCATTTATTCTTATCCTCTACTTCATCAACTAGCATGATATTTTATAGCATGAGAAAAACATTTTCCTCCATGGTCTCAAAATCAAATTCTTCCAACTCATTGGTAAATTTGTGTAGGTGGATAAATGACTACTTTTTTTTTAAATGAAATAAATAAAAAAATAGCAATATTCTAAAAAACACATATTCTAGTTTCTGATTCACCAGATCACCTTAAGTGCAAGTGAAGAGCATAATCCTGGCAAGATGTTATTTTTAAATTCTTCTTCTTTTATTTATTTATTTATTTATTTATTTATTTTAATGTCATTATCCTGCTACTAATGTCATCATTAAAATTTGCTAATATGTTGAGAAATGTTAAGCCTGTAATTTTTTTCATCGTTAAAACTAGGCTTCTTGAGGCATAATTCCCTAATGGTTATGTGTAAATAAACACTCCCTAATAGTTTGATAGTAAAAATTTGTAATTTTTTTATAAAATCAAACACAAGTTGTGTCATCTCTCTCTAATTTCATGAAACCATTGAAAATACAGTGGAAATCCTTCATTGCCTAATTTTTTTATTTTTTTAACAACACAATTTATTCCTACTTCTACACTTAATATGGTACATCGGGTTCATTCCCATACACTACAGTTTATACATTCCCCGGCAATGGCACCAAAATGTTGGGCAAAACATTGGTTAATCTACGGTTCAATTTCTTACCTCCATTTAATTTGTCAATCCAAGACAACTTGTAAACTTGTGAGTATCATGAACAGTATATGCCTGCAGTGTGGGGAATTAATCCTTTGTACCTATTGGTTTGGTGGGGGATGTTGTTCATGTATTTTCATTTTAGCCAAACCAAATTAAACTAAGTGCAGAAAAATAAATAAATAAATTACAAACTAAAATTAAAGTGCTAAAAATAAAATGCAAAAAATAAAACACACAACTGAATTAAAATAAAGTAGGAAAGAAAGCAGGAAACTAATCTATTAAAAATAAATAACAAAAATAAAATGGGGAGGACTACTGTAGGGAGTGGGCCCAGGCTCCCGCAGGTAGTCCGCCTGGTTAATTACATAAAGATTGTTTTATGAAATTAAGAGTATTTGCAACTTTATAAATTATGGAAAATAGAATAGTTTTATTGACTGTGTAAAATGATCCTTTGATTCTTCGATCCAACCTTTGTATTGGTCTGACTTATGTTCTTATATAGAACGCAGTCAGATCCTGTTACAATAATAAAATGGTCTTCTTTAATCACGTAATATGATTTTTTATAATACGTTTGTACACGGATATTATTCTTCCTATTTACAATCATGTTTGTTCACCAAAGGAATAAATATAATAATCCTTAGGTGTACATAAATACTAATCCTAGAATAATAGATATTATTCTCCTATTTACAAGCATGTTTGCTCACCAAATGAATCAATATTAATCCTTAGGTGTACGTCACAACTAATCCTAGAATAATGCATCTTAAAATAATGCCTTTAAAAAGCTTACATGGTCAAAATAAAATAAAAGTGCTTTGTTCTATTTTAATCACAAAAATATAATATGCATAGAAATACGAATATTTCTCCTTTATCTTTTGTGCAACAACCTCCTTCAAAAGTGCATGGTCAATTGGTCAACCGATCAATGTTGACTTGGTCATTGATCAACATTAACTTGGTCAATCAGTCAACTCATCAATGGGAGTCGAGCGCCAAAAAATAGGTCGGGAAGCAGGTGCTAGAAATAGTCGGGAAGCAGACACCAAAAATAGTTGAAAAGCAGGCACCATAAATAGTCAGGAAGTAGGTGCCACCAACATTTAGGAAGCAGGCGCCACCAATAGTCGGGAAGTAGGTGTCACCAACAGTTAGGAATCAGGCACCGCCAATAGTTAGGAATCAGGTTCCACCAACAGTCACGAGTCAAGCACTTGCCTTCACCATTTGTCATTGTTCTTTTTAATATGTCTTCGTCAATTGCCAAGCCCAAATGGGATGTAGATTCAAAACACCATATTAGTAGCAAAAACCTGCATTTACACACACTTTCCACTAAAAACACTAGTCAAGCATAATACTTCATTTTATATCAATTATATGCAAAAGCTATATAAAATACATTTCAAATGTTAATTAAACCAATAATGATGCCCTTAAAAGTGTATATAAAATGAGCATTTCTAGTGCTCATCTCTCATGTCTTTTGTTCCTTTCCTAACTCATGTTTTTTTATAAAGTTTAATATTTTCCTTCTATTTTTTGCCACGCTTTTGTTGTTGGTATTATGCTCTTCACTTGTCGTGTAATGTGATCTGGTGAATCAGAATGCCTCCAACACTAGTAGTATGCTCTTCACTTGCATGTAAGCGATCTAGTGAATCAAAAACTAGTTTGTATTTTTTTTAGTACTGCTATGCCATGTTTTATTTTGTATCAATGGATTTACCTTTAGGACTAATCAATTCCACATCGGCTCCACTACCTTGTTTAGATTTAGATCCATAAAATTTAATCATCCAATAAATACTTTCATCTTTAATTGAATCAATAGATGGTATTTCACTTTCAGAGTCACCTACATCCAATTTTATTTCCACATTGTAAATACCTAACTCAGTTTTATTGTAAAGAATTTCATTGGTCTTGTTATATTCAGTAATCAAATCCTTGAGTCTAAGTTCTCTTTCAATTCTGATTTGATTAGCAACACCCTTCCATGATAGCCACATATGTGAAAAATTAGTAGTCATATATCCGTTTAAGTTCCTATACCAATCTCTACTCAACTACATTCCATACTTATCAAATATATCTACAACATGTATATCAATATACTATTGTATCCTAGGTTCTAAGGCTAGCTGTATGTGAATATTCTTAAGCATTCCAACCACATGGACTTCATATTTATCCAATTGAACAACTATCCTGTTAGAAGGGATGAGTTTCTAACCCAAATTTTGACAAATGATATGAGGTATGACATTATCGGATGTTCCTAAATCAACAAGATAATTGTGAGGATTTCTACCCGTAATTCTTATGGTTAAAATAAAGGGAGGAGCTTCTCCTTTGTCCCTTCATGAGGCAAATTGCGCATCCATGAATTTCTAGGATTCGTTATTGCTTTGATTCCCAAAAGCCTGCATCAAAAATTATTGTTGATTAGTCAACTTAGCAATATCAAATAAATATATATTAGTTTTTGTTTTCTTTAAATCCTCCACTTTATTATATGCAAATTTGTCATGTGGTGGTTGAGGCAGATTAACCTTATATGGAGGCATGGGATTGTTACTATTAAGTGTTTCAGGAGGAATGATGATGTCATTTTGGGGTGTAGAAGAAGTAAAAGGAGCTTTGGTCTTACTCCTAAGCCTATAATTATGATTCCCCTTTTTAAATTGTCTGAAAGCTTGAACTTTCTCTTCTATAGACCCATCATACCCTTCTTCATCTTCTTCAATTGATTCAAATATTTCAACTACTAGTGCTAATTCTTTCCCTTTTCTAGTACTAGCCTATTGGGAAGGATCTTTATGTGAAACAATTTATATGTTATCCATCTCTTTTTGTAGAATATCTAGCGATGTTTTGAATTCAAGACACTCATTCTCACTATGTTGGGTCGTAGAATGTACCCTACACCAATTTTTTAAATCCAACTCTGAAATATTAACAATGGTGTTGTTTGGTTGGAACTAGTGGTAGCATTGTTCTAATTAACAATGGGATTAAGTACTCCTCCATTGTATGGATGAGTATTCCATTATTTTCTCAAAAAACTAAAATTTCTATTTTGATGAGAATTTTGAGGCAATTGTTTCTGCATTTGAACCATGTCACTACTGAGTTTTTGGACAATCCTTTGTAGGTCGTTTACCTAAGAATTAGGTTCATTATTTTATCCTACATTAGGTTGATTTATTGTGTTACTTGTAGTGGCAGTTGGATTTTGAAAATTTGGCAAACTTTAATTTTGGACAACCTATGGAAATATTGTGTTGTTTTGATAAAATGTTGAAGCATTTGGAGAGGGTGCTGTATTAAAAAATGAAAGCATGATTTGAGCATTTGTTTCAGCCATTTTATGAGTGGTGAATTGATTTTCTAAATATAGCAGAGTGGTAGGATAAGTGGGTGTGATAGGTGGATTGTATGGAAAATTGAAATTATTGAATGGAATGGCATTCAACATAGGCATTTGTTGTGACAAAGCTTGATTGATCATAGGCACTTGATTATAAGAACCTAGTTGTCCTATGGAATTTAATTGTCCTATCCCAAAACCTTGTGGCATTAACTTATGTTCTATAGTCAAAGCCTCACTATATGTCATGGGTAGTGTAGTGATTTGAGGAGTTATCCTTACAAACATATATGTTAAAGGGTCCAATGCCCTAAAGTACATTTGTATTGTAGCATCTACCTCAATAGTATAAGGAGCAACTAACTTGCTATACAACTTATGGATACGAGTATTGAACAATCTCAAAGGTTCATTAGGCTCTCTCTTGGATGATGCAAACTAATGATAGATTACAACAGGATCTATAGGTAGCCTAAATTGATTCACAAAAGTTGTTTCCAATTGGGCCCAAGACGTAATGGAATTGGTAGGTAAACTGATGTACCAATCATATGTCATTTCATCAAGAGTAAGTGGAAATATTCTGCAAGCAACATCCTCATGTTGGACTTGCAATCTAATCAAGGCATCCTTGTAAGCTTGAATATGTTCTTCAACAATTCTAATTCCATCATGTTTATATTTAGGTAAATATATTTTTGTATTTTTGGGAATGTTATGGGCTACTCCAACAATGTTTAAAGGACTGCTATGAGCACCTAACCAAGTTGCAACTCCTACAAATCTTGCCATTGGAGTTAATATTGGAGGAACAAATGGGATGAATGGTAGCAATGAACTACTACTAGGTGGAATAATGATCGACTAACTCTTGGACCTTTTGATCCTCCTTGTAGAAGAAATGCTATGGAAAATAGTATCTTCATAAGCCTTAGATCTTGTGATTATGATTTTCGGTTCTAGCTCTGATAATGAATAAGTGTTTAATGCTATTGAAATGAAACAACTTCCAACTTTTAAATGTTTAACTCATAAATCATCATGTTCATAAAAAATGCATCAATTAAACCATAATAGTAAGGAATATTCTCAATTTGTAAAATATTAGAATCAATACATCATGAATTAGAGAATTTCCAACAATAAATGTGAACCACTTAAAAAGAACTTCGTAAATCGAACCAATTACCTTCAAGTGGCCCTCCTTCTAGCACCAATTATGTTGAGTGATATTTTGTCCAATCACAAGAATATACTCACAATCAGGATTCTACCCGGATATCCTCTCTTGCAAGGAAACATTTGTGATTTCCCCAAGTTTCTATTTAATGTATTAAGTTGCTTGCAATGCTTAGTAAAAAACGTGAAATTATAAAAGCTAATTGGATACCTCAGTGTTGCATATACCTGTTAACAAGGGGCCTATTTTGGGTTGGTTTTATTTGCAATGATTTTGTTGTTCGTGGAATTTATTAAAATGTGAAATTATTGATCGATTAACAACCTTCGAAACTTGATAAATATTTAATTTTTTAACCTTTGAAATTTTGATTTTAATTGATTTTATCTTAAATTGTTAATCAAATTATTTTTTATTGTTAATCAAATTTTATCTTCATTTGTTAACCAAATTTTATCTTCGATTTTTAATCAAATTTTATCTTCGATTTGTTAATCAAATTTTATCTTCGTTTGTTAACCAGATTTTATCTTTGATTGTTAGCCAAATTTTATCTTTGATTTTTAAGATTTGAATGAAAATGAAAATGAAATAATTCAATCTAACTTCACCATGTAAAAAAATTGGAATGTCATACTAATTATTCACTTTAATGAAAAATCAAAATTTATTGAAATTTCAATTTTTCAAATGAAACTATTTGATTATTTGGAAAAAATTGTGCAAATTTTAAAGCCTCAAATTTTCATTAAAAAAATGTGAACTTACGTAAAATGAAAAATTGAATTTTAATTATTGAAATTGTCGTATTTCTTATTTTAAGGGTTTTGATTTTATTTTTTATTTTTTTGTATTTGATGAAATTAAAAAAATGTAAAAGGCTAGGGTTAGAGAAAATAAAAGAAAATAACAAGTTGTAACTTCTAAAATTTCATCCCGAATCTGCATAAACAAGTATTCTGAAACCAAATCAACATTAAATCGGCCAGTCTTCACACAACCCATAATTAATGTGATGCAATCTTCTAAGGGAAAAAGGGCATAATATATTGAGAAAAAATAAATAATTCTACCATTCGAATGCATAAAACTTATTGAGATTTCCAATATATTGCCAACATGAAAGATTTTTAATGAATACACTTGTTGAATACCTTGTTCCAATGGATTTCAATGGTGAAATTTTTGCAATCCAACAACCAGGGAGGAGATACTCTTCAAGAAACTCCAATCTCCAACATGCACTTGCTCTAAAATTCTCTGACTTTTTTTTCCGTCAGTTTGAATGGATATTTAAAATTTTAAGAGGAAAACCCCTTATTTTCTTTTTCGCTTCATATTTTCAAACGATTCCACTTCGCCTTCTTTCTTTTCCTCGATTTATAATCGACATGCTTAATTATTTTCAATTATTTAAACCTCTCTTTCATTAACGCTTCTACCATCATATAGCTTTGCAGAATAATAATAATACCCTTGTTCATTAAACAAACACCACAAATTTAAAATTTTATATTAAATTAATTTTAATACCTTGTAAATTGACATGTTGACATTGCTTACTGTGATAGACCTCTTCTTGTGTTGTCCTACCTAATTTTGGGTGCATCCACATTCTTCTCAATAATACTAATGTCTAAGACGCCCACAACTCCTGTTCCTTTTTCTGGAGACACCATAACTTTCTCTCTATACTGAGCATGTCGTATAGCTTATGTAGAAGACCAGATTTGATGATAGCCTCAAAAGGCACTAGTCATGGCATCATCGAAGCAATACCTTCAATCACATCCACCTTCAAATCATCTAGAACGACCCAACCAAACATGGCAAAAACAACCTCTGGTCATCCTATCCACATAATTTTCTAAAACTCCTATGGAATTAACATTCGTTCATGTGCTCTCGCTAAATCTGCAAATCGTGGACATGCTAGCTTAGCTTTATTTACACAAAATATAATAGAATAATAACGAGGCAATTAATAGGGAGGTTACATATTTTGAGTGACTAATGCATGTTTACAGCGGATACAGATACATATTTATACATCGATGCCCTTTCAAATAGAGTTCCTAAGGATTTTCTATAGAATCTCCCTCCATTAATGTTGGGAAGTGCTTCATTTAGACACCAGCAATCTGTGTTTGCATGCCCCTAGACATCCCTTACTTTCATGAGCTTTGCATTTTCTACCACTTTTCTGTGTATCATATATTTCTCCACCGATAATTCACCCAATCCTTGATGAAGGACATAAATTTATTTGTTTTTGCTCAGAGATAGCAGTATTAACACCACTTGTATAGCTAATCCTCGATGAAGTTTGGTTATCCATTCATACTGTTAACCATGCTAGCATCATGGGAAATAATAAATCCTTCCAAATAGAGTTGGTAGATTCAATTCATGGTGTAATTACTGCCTACAACAAGATTTCACTCCGAGAAATACTCATTCGGCCCTATATGTGCATCATGGTTGTTTACGTTAATCTCCCCGCTGATGAGCTCACACGATCTGAAACATGTGGGGAAGCTTTATTTTTTTTGCTAAAATGTACACTCTGTTGAAAATAAACATGGTCAAAAGCATAAATTGAAGGCTAACCTTTTCACAGTGTCCAAGATTGAAAACATGCGCCCGAATAGTGGTTTCGCTCAATCTAACATTTGATGTGCCCTTTAGCTAAAATATTATTTATGTAGCTATAATTTTGGCCGCTGCATACAAGATTCAAAGAAACAGGAATCTCTGGCTCCTTGTTCGAAAAACTACGAAGCCATCTTGATATTCGTGCTTGTATTAACGAACGTGTTATAATTTCTAATATCACATGTGTCAAGAGACGTCATGAGGGATGATTTATCAACATAAATACTCCAAATAGCTTATGATTCAACTATGCCCTTGATAGGCTCCTTGGTGTTCATGCTTCCATGTTGATTGTGCTCCTCTCGGACTTCGTGCCTCCATGTTGACTACGCTCCAGTGCTACATCCATTGGTTTGTCGGGTCGGGGGTTTACCTCAAAAATTGTGCTACATGTATTGATCACGCTCCTAAAAAATCATGCCACCTGTGTTGATCGCACTTCGACACTACGTCCGCAGGTTGACATGGTCTCAAAAATTGAGCCAATATTTTTTAGACACCTACCAACATAAACATTAAAAAATTAATTAATTAATATATTTTTTTTAGAAACCTGCCAACATAAACATTAAACAAAATTAATTAAAAAAAAATGCTTTATTTAAATTCATAAAGTAAATGTGGAGTACCTTCTCCTAAATGTGCCACATAAATCCATAATATCAAAATGGAGTGTGCTCTCCTAAGCTTCATTTTGTTTTATTTATTTTATTTTCTCATATATAATTAACTTTTATTTATTTATTTACTTCTTATTTTATTTTTTTTATTATATTTGTTTAAATTACAAACTTTTGTGTGATTCACAATGTAAATGGAAAATGAATAATTATAAGGATGTATGGTTCCCACCATGCTTTGATTTGGACATGGGACACTCCTATGACAAGCTTTTGAAAATCCAAATGGACAAAAAATGACAAGAATTTATCTCTAAAGAACCTTTCCAAGGAGACCATGACAATGATAAACCCTCAGACTTTACTAACCTTTTATGACACCATGAACTAAAACAAACAATGCAAACCAAAAACTACATGAACATAAAAATTTTCAAGTGGGTCCCCAAATTGGGGTACGTTGTGCAAATGCAACAACACAACCCACACATCATACTCTGGAATCATCTTAGCATCATCAACATCCACCATAATTGGTACCTCATCCACATTCGTCCCTACGGGCTCATACTCTGTATCGACAATTGCCTCAGTACACCATAATTTGTATACCACAGGGGTCGGATGAACATCCTAGGGTAACCCAAACTACCACAACACACGATCATACTAAAAATATTCATACTCGATCCCATGGCAACCCACCACCCATCTCCTCTACTGAACCCATCCCAAATGCAATCCATCCTTTATCTAGTTTTGACCCTCCCTCCAAGGCCTCCACATGACATCCCTTGTATGCAATCACAAGAATAAATTATCATAGTACATCCATACACCTACAAATGGGTTGCTCCTACCCTCCTCCCGATCCTTACTCCATCATATGGCATAAGGATTATCAGCATCCATAACTTGTACCTCTAACCAGGGTAACCCCTTGGGTCGTCCAACCACAATGTGCTCCCATGCCCAAATATATAGTAGCAAACTATAACCCAAACCAGATCTGCCCGACATCGTATCTCGTATAACTTTTGATAAGTCTATGCCAACAACATTGGAGCCCATACCATCACCTTGGGCTTCTCTAGCAAATCTTGTACCAATACAAGAAGGCTCCATAAGAACCAGGCACCTGATGAATCTGGTAGTATGACATTGGAGATCAATGTCATCAAAATCGTGTGCCTCATTGTCATCCAACATAGTCAATAATTATTATCAATATCCATACCCCAAATATACATAGTAATCATCGACCAATGGTTCTTGTACACCCACTATAATATGGCCTCCCTCTGATGCATCAAGATTATCTTGATCCAATCACCCTCCACCAATATTTTAAAAACTTGATACATATCCTCAAGTGTGATCGTGATCTCCCTTATGGACATGTAAAAGGTGCATGTGTTGAGATCCCACTTGTCCAAAAACATAGTCAAATATGCATGATCCGCATGCACATTCTCTAACATGGCTATATATCGTAGCCCAATCACACCTAGCCACTTCCAATTCACATTTGACATTCATCGTTGAGATTAGTAAAACACGTCCTTGAAATGATGTCTCAATCTCAATAATCTTCATTGCATAATACAAACCATCTCATAACACCCCACTACAACCATTCCACATGAAATTTCGTACCCTCAGGTTAATACCTTTGATTAATTGATTAATTTCATGAATAATGATACATGTCTAAGCATTTTTTGAAATATAACCAAATGTATATGCATACATTCATTGCATCCATTACCATTCAATCATTCAATAAAATATTACATCAAATCATAAACAAATAAAATTACACACAAAATAAGTAGCACATCACATCAATAAAATACACATCATATATATTTATTATATATATATATATATATATATATATATATATATATATCATCATCATCATCATCAAAAAGATACATATAAAGTCTCATTTGAAGGCTACATATGTCAGATTTGTCAAAGCTCATAAAAAACCATCAAAAGAGATCTAAGGTACAAATATAAAAAGTCATACAAAGCTTGGTGCCCACATGTCACTCCTCGGTGCCCTCAACCTGATATCCTCAGGACGACCCATTGTTGTTGCTATGTCACTGACTCTCATCGTGAGATGTCCTCGCCCTTAAGGCCTGGGAGGTCGAGGCCCCTGCAAATCGAGGTACAAGCAGGACAACTGAAGGAACACCCAAAGCTTCACTCCTTCGACTCTAATATGAAGTAGAGGATGATGATAACAATGGTACTATGATACCCTTCAGCAATAAGGCATTCTCCAAAAGCCTCACATTATCCCTCTATCACTCCACCCTATCCCTCTCTTACTCTAGCTAGGCTAGCATGACCCTCGTTGCCTAGCTCCCTCCAGGACCCTATGCTTGTCCCGCTCATAGAGCATCTTGCTCTATCCTCAATATATCCCAATCAGCCTATAGAGCATCACGCTCTACCCTCAACACATCTCGGTCTACTCGTAGACCATCCTCCTCTACCACACTCCTCACCCTATCTATCAAGGATTGGTCACACTCCTTAAGTAGCCTCTCCTACTCCTCCTATAGGCTCTACACTTGAGCTCATAATGTATCTCACTCCACCTTCTAATACCACTATATTTGGCACTCCCCATCCCACTAACTTTGCTCCTAAACAATGGTAGTCTCTAGATCTACCTTTTATCGCTCTAGCACTTACGCCTGATCCAACATAATAGCGTATTCTACTACAAAGTCACTACTGTCATTGTGCCCCTCCCTGCTAGAGCTCTCCTCTTTGACTCCCTTCTCGACATCTCATGATGATCCTACCCTAGGATCCATCCATCACCATACCCATCATCCTACAGGCTCCTCAGGTCCTACCTCCTCGCCGCCTACAACACCATCCCTTGTATTTGGCTGGATCACCTATACACCAACCCACACATCATACTCTAGCATCATTTTAGCATCATCAACATCTGCCACAACTAGTACATCATCTGCATCCGCCCCTACAAGCTCATACTCTAGGTTGATAGCTACCTTAGTACACCACCTTCTGTATACCACAAGGGCCGAAGGAACATCCTGGGGAAACTCAAACTACCGTAACACGTAAGCATACTAAAAAACTCATACTCGATGATGAGCACCAAAAATGCTCATATTTTTGCATTGATTTCTAACATATTATACAACATTATTATTATAGAATGTATATTTTATGAAAGTTTTATATCTATTTAATAGTAAATTACGTATATTATATAAAATTTGTTTTTAAGTTAATTATGTGCAGATTTAGTGGTTTTTACGATATTTTAGCATGTTTACGTCAAGGTCCCATTTGGACCTGCCACTTTCCATTTTATGGTGAAAAAAGCAAAGGTAAAACATCTATAACAAAACAGTGAAAAGCACTAAGTCTAGCGCCCAACTCTCATTTTAGCATCCGGTTCCCATTAGGCATTTGATTCCCATTAGGCACTTGATTCCCATTTCGGTGTCTGATTTCCATCTTCTACAAAAATGGCACCTAATTCCTGTTGACGCAGAATTACAGCCCGACTCCCATTGACGTAAAATAACAATGCAACCCCTGTTATCGACATAACAGAACAAGGATTTCAATGATGGATGCAGATGATATTTCAGCAATTGATGTGGATGAAGAACAAAGTCAAAGACCTTATGTTATCTATTTTTCAGCAATCACGTAAAATATCAATGTAATCGGGTAGAGAAAAATATCAGACGTATTTTGTTCTGATAAAACGGAATACGCTGAAATAGTTTGAAAATTAATGTTTTGCTTTATTCCCTTTATTCTTGTGTGTTTTTGTAACCAAAAAATCAAAAATTGATTTGCTCTCAAATGTAACAGGGTATGGTTGCATATCTTATAAATATGTAGGTCACCCCTGATAAAGAGAATGTTGGATGTCAAAATTATTCTATAATTTTCTAAAACTACAATATATTCATTTGAGTGTTTTTATTAATCTCAAACTAGCATCCGATGAATGAATTGATCGGGTGGAAGACTATTGGAGCTTGGGCCCACTCTAAATAGTATTCCTCCCCCTTTTACCTTGCTTTTTGTAATTAATTTATCTACTTTATTTTTGTCTTTTCTATAGATTATTTAATTTCTATAAATTTCCTTGTTTTCTATAATTTTCCAACAAGTGTGTGTTTTACTTTTCATAGGTTTATTTTCAGTCATGTTTATTTTTAATTCATTATTTATTTTTTTGCACTTAATTCTATTGAGTTTGGATGAATTGAAAATACACAAAGAACACCCCCACCAAACCAATAGGCACAGAGGGACTCATTCCCTGCACTACAGGCATATACTGTGTTTGACACTCACAAGTTTATGAGCTATCTTGGGTTGACAATTAAATGGAGGCAATTAATTGAACTATAGAAAACTAACCAATGTTTTCCCAAAATTTTGGCATCATTGTCAGGGAGTGTCACAACTATAGTGTATGATCCATAGATCAGTTATTTTTAAAATTAAATTTAGATTTCCTTGTCTGTAGATCCTCTATCTATGAAGCATGAGTCCACCAAGAGCCTAAAAAAAATCCAACAGATTATTTATTGAAAAAAAATAGAAAACACCTCAAGCTTAGAATATTTTGAAAATATTTATTAAAGAGAAAATTCCATCCATTTGAGTCATCACAAAAACTCATTAAATAATTTATTGACCAGGACAGGGAAAATTCAACAATTATTCCAAAAGTATTCCAGCAAAGAGGAAAAACTGACAATACGAGGAATAGCCTCCATAATTAAAAAAAAAATAGGAATAGTATTTAATGGTGTGAAGAGTGAAATTTTATCTCTTGCTTTATAGTCAAACATATTCTCGAAGAAGAAGCAAGAATATGAAGCAATATCTTTCTTTTTTTGTTCAAGGTGTAGAGAAAATCACGAAAAAAATAAATGTCTGAAGAATACAGTAGAAGTTTATGAAAACTATCACTTGGATCATCAGACCAGGTTGTGTCCAAAAATAATAAAATAAAATCTAGAAGTAGAAACTTACTTCATGGATCTACCTCCACAAACATAATTATCATAAAATCCCAGTTTACCAGTTTCACCTTCTACCAGGCCAAATCAGTTACCGGCTCAACCAGAGCTAAATCCCAACAACTATTTAAATTCACTAGCTTATCATGGAATTATGGGAATAAACCCAATGTGCCATAATAGTGTAGAAAAAATCGTGTTGATAAACAATCAAGTAATGAAGGAATTCCACTGTATCCCGAAAGGTTATGGAAAACCTGAGGAATGACACAACCTAAGTTTGATATTATGGAACAATTAAGAAATCTTACTGATATCATTCCTCAAACTATCAAGGATGTGCCTATTTGCACATAATCCATTAGGTATTTTTGCCTCAAGAGATCAATATGGGAACCACAGTAAAAAACAATGAAGGTGATAGGTCAACATGTTGATCTAATATTAGACAAAACCTGTCTCAAAAGCCTAGCTTTAATGATAAAAATTTTAGGCTTAACATTTCCCAACACTTTGGTAAATTTTAATGTTGATATTAGTTACAAAGTAAGAAAAATGATATTCAATGAAAAAATATTAAAAAACATAGTCATTTCCTTACTTGCGCAATCTACCAATGAGTAGGAGAAGTCTAATTTTGAGGTCATCGAGGTTGATTCTCTTCATATGTTGCAATGTATCATAGAACTGAATAAAGAAGGGGATGGGACAAATGAAGTCTTAATTGTATCAAATTTTAGACACAAATTAAGATCTTATCACAAGCCCCAAATTCCATAGGCTTGCTCGATTACAGGCATGGGGGAGACCCCACCTTCAATGTTATCACCCACAGCACGATGAACGCTATTACAATATTCAATTAAAAAAATAATAATTAGAGTTTTCTTTAACATAATTAGTTTAGGTTTTTCTTTTTATTTTTGTTATGTTTTGCAGACAGCAAGAGGCTCAATATAGATCGTAGGCATCCAAGGCAATCCGACCTACCAGCATGTGTAGCACCCTAAAATTGGTGCAGTAAAACTTAGCAAATAATTAAAATTACCTTAGTAATAATTCAAATTCAAATCTCAACCCCAAAACCGCTCCAAAATCGCCTGTAACCCGTTTCCTCGTTTTCCATGCCATTTTTAGAGTTTGTTTTGTCCATTGGACGATATCGTCGCCGATCAGACGATATCACCTCAGATCGGACGAATTCGTCTGGAGAAGAACGTCCAGACGATTTCGTCCCAAAACTGATTTTTCATAATTAGCCTCTGTTTCAACGGCGTCTCTAATCTGGGCAGAAGCGTGTCTGCGCCGTTAGAGACCCTCCCCGTTGGAGATCTCCCAAATTGGGATGATCCCCAACCTCCTAACCTCCCTCCTAAGCCTATTTAAACCTTAGGACCCCCTTGACATTCCCCTGGCTGAATTTTCCTGTAATTTGATCTTTGCGTGCATTATAATACCCTGGATTATCATCTCGCATTTGTGCTTTTCAAATTTTCTTGCAGGAACTTTGTCATTTTTCAGCCGGAGCAAGCTCAGATCGTCGCAGACGATCTTGTACAATTCGAGATGATTTCGCACTCTACAGACGATTTCGACTGTAGTCAACATTGGGGGCAATCAATGCCCAGAGTTTGCACTTTTTCTATACCTTTCTGCTATTTTATTTTGCATCTAGTTAGTTTTATTATTATTTCCTGTTATCCTGCATCTTGGAGTTCACCCATATAGCTTAAGTACATAATAACATCATGATTAGCTATTAAAGCATGATAATTTACTTGCATTTCTATTTGGGATTATCTTATTAACATCATTATTATCATTTCATATCATCTTCCTTTATCAACATAGCTGCATTTTCTGTAGTCTGTGTCCATTTCTCTGATTGCAGGTCTCTGACGACGAATTCGTCAGATCTCAGACGATCCTGTCAGATCGAAGATGATCCTGTCAAATTCTAGGCGATCTTGACTGCTCAAAAATTAGAACCTCCATCAGACATCCGAAATCAGGTATGGTTTTTCTCATCTAGCTTGTTCTCTATATTTTTTGTTTAAATCTATTTTCTGTATTCATTTAAATCTGCATTTCATATAGAACAGTTTAGATTCATTTGGCCAAACCTAGGACTTGAATGATTAAAGATAAAATTGAACACATCAAACACATTCCCAACCTAGGCATGGAGACTGCCACTAAACGTTTCCTGGTGAACCCCACCATCCATCAAAAAATCACCTTAATACCCCTCCCCCGAGAGGCGGGACCTTCAAAGGGCCTCTCAGTTCGAGGTACCGTTCCATCCTTCTCGCATCCCCCTTTCGGGCGTGGATCCTTTAGCCTGAAGGTAAGGGTGCAAAAAATTTGGAGCGATACATTTTGGTGAACCCGACGTGAAACTAAAACCTTTTGAAAACAAAAACAAAAAAAACATAGATGCATTTAAAATCATTGGAAAACTACTAAGTTGCATATCATGTTTAGATGGTAGCTCCTAAGAAAAGACTAGCAGTTACTATAAATGTTGAAAACCAATTAGCAGCCATAGAAATTAATTATGTGCTTAGTGTGCCTGAAACAGATAGAAACCAACTTTTGTGGGACGAACTTAATAGGAGACTAGATCTCATTTCATCTAGGTCAACTGAACTTAGGCAAATCAAGAGGTTTGTCCTAGATAGAATCCTGGATCCCGATCAACTCATTTTTTATCATGAACTTCAGAGAGCTTGCCATAGGTGGTTAGCAGATAGAAGAGCCCTTGTGTCTTCTGAGTTGTATACCTTTGAGGAATTCCTCGAGAATGCAGCCATAGTGCACCAATTCCTAGGTCGTATAGAGGACCAAGAAGCTGATCTTGCAGATAGGAAAAGGTGGAATAGAGTTCCTAGAGCTGTGTTATATCGAGAATATTGCCACGAACTTTATTTCTACCAACCAGAATCTGAGACAGATAATATCACTATAGCACACTTTATTAAGTTCCTGAAAAACAATTTCCAATTTGAAGAGGAGCACTTTATGACTCCTGAAGAACTTGAGCCCGTTAATGATATTTATAAATTGTTTATAGAAAACTAGATCATTGCTTTCATTATTATTATTTCTTGCATTTAGTGTGTTGTTTGTTACCTTTATAATATTGTTATAAAAACAAGAAAAACCAAAAACATAACAAAACCAAAACATTTTATTTTAAATCCTATAGTAGGTATATAATTAAAATATATACCTCTTAAGCTTGTTGCATATATATATATATATATATATATATATATATATATATAAATTTTGCTGAAATCTAAGTTTAAGCACAATGACTAGACTTAGGAATGGTAAACAAACCGAAGAAGAAGAAGAAGAAGATTGGTTAGGAAAGAAAACAAAAAAATCAAATGCCCTTCCTGAGGATCCAATTCCAAAAGGAGAAATTCTAGAACAGCCAGAAGATGAGCTTGTTGTAGATGAACAAGAAGAAAATGTTAGAGAGGAAGGATCCTCATCCCCTAGAATGGCTCCAGACGGAACTATTGCTTTTGATAACTTAGATCATTTCTGGAAATTTTTCAATAATAATATTGGTGCTCTTAATATGGCAGTTCGTATTGATAGAGGCCAAATTAGTGACACTCAAGCAGCCATGGAAGATATGTTTAATATACACACCAATCCCTTGTCCTTTGTTGATCAAGAAAGTGATAAAGCTGGACCATCCAATAGAGATATGGTCACTATGATTCAGAACATGCAACAGCAACAGGTTACCCAACCCCCTAAGGAACCTGTTATTGAACCTAAAATCATTCCCACACAAAAGAGACCTTCATTCACTGCTTTATTTCGCCAAACTATTGATCAATATGCTTCAAATCGACAAAAACCCAAAATGAAGCCAAACACCAATTTTCAACAATCTGGAATACAACATAATACAACTTCAAAACTTCTTCATAACACCCTTCCTACCAACAATTTACACAATAGCAATATAGCATCTAATCTTCATGTCCCTCCATCATATGCTCACAAATCCCATATTAATGCCCTACCGAACCAATATGGTGGGCAAACCAATAATCTGGAAGCCATGGTGAAACAGTTAGCTTCTCGCATGGACCAGATAGATCCCTACCATCCCTCGTACAATTATCGAGAGATATGTAGTCAACCTTTGGATCCCATAGTTGTAGCACAACCATACCCTAAACACTTTCCCATGCCCGTCCTGCCTATATATAAAGGAACTGAAGATCCCATAGAGCATCTTCGTATGTTTAGGATAGCATGTCATGATATATCACATGATGACTTGCTATTACTAAAAATGTTCCCAAAAAGTTTAGGAGGAATGGCATTAGAGTGGTATTATCAACTACCCACTCATTCTTTGAGAAATTTTGAAGAAACAAACTGAATCTTTTGTCCATCAATTTAGTGCCTACATCGAGAGGCACGTGACCATTAAAGATTTATACAACCTAAAACAAGACAAAGATGAATGTTTTGCTGATTTCTTAGCTAGATGGAGGCAGTTGATAGGAAAACTGCACTTTGTGCTACCTTATAGGGAAATGTTGGATATTTTTATTAATAATTTGCAAGAACAACTATCCTATGAATTATCAACTGCTACCTTGACCACCTTCGATCAAGCTATAGACTTAGCTCGAAGGGTGGAAGATGCTCTCATTAGAAGAGGTCAACTTAAAAAGAAAGATGATGAGAAAACATCTAGAAATCAGTACAAAAATAAACAAGTTGTGGGTGACGGAGTCACTGATAGTAGAAACATTGCTAATGTTAATACTACGAAAACAACGGAGAAGTTTATATTAAAACCTCCTGATAAACCACCCCGAGAATTTACTAGATTGAATCAACCTTTATCAACCATTCTTCCTCAATTACTAGCACGAGGCTTGATTCAATTACCAACTATCCGGGAACCTGATCCAACTATACCCGGATACATAGCTGATTTACATTGTGATTTCCATAGAGGACCTGGACACTCTACCAACTCTTGTAAAATATTAAAACATAAAATACAAGATCTGATTGATAATAATGAAATGGAGGTGCAAGCCTTTCAACCTAAACAAAATGCTCCTAATAATGCTCAAAAGAACATTCTCCAAAATCAGAATCAAAATGCTAATCAATCATTGGATATATTTCAACATCCTTTACCGCAGCATGGCAAAGAGGTGGCTAATCAAATCGAACATCATAATGTTCCCCCTCCTACCCGATATGTAGGGACTATTAGCGGACAATTACCTGTTCAGGATCCTCAAATATTTGGCACAACTTTCTCCATGGTCACGACCAGACCCCTGTATAATACTCAAACACCGGATCCTAGTGATGTAGAATCGGATACTGAAAGTGAAATAGACATCACCTCAAACCAATCGAATAGTTCTAAAAATGAATCAGATCCGATTCAACCTATCACAGATGCTATGGTTCCGAAAGAACCATTTCCTAGAAGAGTTACTACTCGACCCTCTTCTAATCAGTTCCTTCCTAATGAACAAGCCATAAACGCTCAACCGAGACCAGTTCAACGTCTTCAATATAACATTGTAGGTACCATCGGAGTTGTTACCGCACAACAGGCTCAAAACTCTCAACAGGATCAAACTCATAATGATGGATCAGCTCCATTTGTTTTGAAAAATCCCAATAAAGGGAATCATATGTCTAATGTTCAACCTAAGCCTCCTTACAATATTAATGAACAATTATCCAATACTACAACCATAATTTCCCTTTTGGACTTGTTAAGATCTTCTCCTACCCATAGAGATGAGTTAATGCTTACATTAAGCCAAATGATGGTACCTCAAAATATTCAACCTGAAGCCATGTCCAATACTATCATCACTCGAGAAGTCGATTGTATTGACTTTCGAGATAGAGATATCCCACAACATAGTTTACATAAGGATAACCCCTTATATATTACTGCCCTAATTGGAGATGTAGTTGTTAAACGAGTCTTGATTGATAATGGGTCATCTTTAAACATATGCACTTTTGACTTCTACCAAATATTTGGGTTTAGAAGTGATGAAATGAAAAGAACGGATATGATTATCAAAGCCTTCAATGACGAGACACAAGAAACGTGTGGAGTCATTACTATACCCTTGCAAGTTGGTCCTAGAACCCTAGATACAACCGTGTTTATTGTACATTGCCCTGCATCGTACAATATACTTCTGGGTCGCCCTTGGATCAATGCGATGCGAGCGGTTCCCTCCACTTTACATCAGTGTGTTAAATTTGAATTTAAAAACCAGTTGGTTACCATTCATGGTGATCCTAGACCCTTTGATATGTGTGCTTTGGTAGAACCCGTTGGAGTGCAATTTTGCCTCGCCCTGTCATCCACACATCCTAGTTCTTATCATCCGTCCAAACGTGTGAAACACACACCCATAACATCATCTACCCCATCAACTACACCTATACATTTAACTCAACCATCTTCCGAACAAACCACACTAGAACCTCAAAAAGATCTTAAATCCACAACCAATCCTTCATGTTCCATCCCTATAATTTCAAAACCTATAGACCCATTTATTAACACCTCCACATTATCTACATCTATCATATCTTCCACATCTAAAGATATCGGGAATGATCCTTCTACATCTTATGCTCTTTCTGATGAACTCTTACCTGATTTATCTAAAATTCTTATATCAGAAAAAACAAATGCTTCTATGCAAGATTCCATTATCTTAAGTAATTTGCCGCCATCTCCTCGTACTTTGGGCCTCCCACAACCTATGGGAAGTACTTACCAAGTCGGGAGTTGTGCTTTTATTTATAAAGGATATGATTGGGGCAGAATACCCCGAAACATCAAGACACATTATGATGGATATGCTAGATGCTATTTTGCTAATGAATATATCAAAGCTAAACCCATAATGCTTAAAATGGGATATAAAGGGAAAGGCTTGGGACCTTTCCAAAATGGTATGAAAGAACCTTTCGAGGTAGAACCATGGCCCGCCCGATGTGGTGTGGGCCTATTTCCTCGTAAGGGTCAACCCTTCCCTTTTGAAGATAATGATCAACTCATATGTTATCAAGATTATTTAGATGGGCGTGATGATTTGCCTCTAAAAAATCAGCCATTTACATGTAATATGCTATCCATAGCTTATCCTGAAATGATTGTTGAATCCGACGATGAGTTGGAAGGAGATATTTTCCACGATGTCTCCGTTGAAGAGTTGTTACACAATGGTTTTTATTTTGATGGTTCTATACCTACTATAGCCCAGCTTGAGGCCACGACTCCTCAAGATGAATTATCCAAGTTAACCTTAAAGGAATTACAAGAATTGGGCGTTTCATCCGCCCCACCTAATTTTGAAAGAGATCTACACATGGAAGTAGAAAACGTCATTAAGGTTAACATTGGAACTGAGGATAATCCTCACATAATCAGTATTGGATCAGAATTAAGTCAAGAAAAACAAGAGCAATACATTGCATTCCTTAAAGAATATGAAGA
Source organism: Wollemia nobilis (assembly GCA_028583015.1). Lineage (NCBI taxonomy): Eukaryota > Viridiplantae > Streptophyta > Pinopsida > Araucariales > Araucariaceae > Wollemia > Wollemia nobilis. The sequence goes on from JAQPPZ010000521.1 coordinate 24,392,837, forward strand.
TGTCTTCGCTTGGACATATGAAGATATGCCAGGTTTAGACCCTTCTCGTAGTCATGCATCACCTAGTAGTCCATCCGGATGCTAAACCCGTTAAACAAAAACTTAGAAAAATGCATCCCAAAGTGGCCCTCCTAGTCAAAGGGGAGTTAGAAAAACTCCTGAATGTTGTTTTTATACAGGCTATTGATTATGCTGAATGGATCTCGAATGTAGTTCCAATCACCAAGAAAGAAGCTACCAAAGTTAGGGTTTGCACAGACTTTAGAGATATTAACGCTGCATGCCCTAAAGATGATTTTCCTCTTCCAAACATGGATCAAATCATTGACTTTACCGCTGGGAGTGGAATGATGTCCCTAATGGATGGATTTTCTGGTTATAATCAGATCAGGATAGCTCCTGAAGATCAAGCTAAAATAGCCTTTATTACCCCTTGGGGTACCTTTTGTTGGAAAGTGATGCCATTTGGTTTAAAGAATGCAAGCGCAACATATCAACGAGCCATGACTTATATCTTTCATGATATGATGCATGATATCCTACATGATTATGTAGATGATATTATAGCTCGCTCCATTAATGAAGATGATCATTTAGATGATTTAAGGAAAGTATTTAATCGGTTAAGAGAATATCTTATTCGATTAAATCCAGCCAAATGTATATTCGGAGTCAAGTCCGATAAACTATTAGGGGTTTTAGTTTCTTTGCGTGGTATCGAAATCGACCCTCTCAAGATTGCGGCCATCACTGATATGCCCGCACCCACCAATATATCTGAGTTACGAAGTTTACAAGGTAAGCTTCAAGCCATCCGTCGCTTCATCGATAAGTTGGCGGACAAAACCAGTCCCTTTCTTAAGCTCCTTAAGAAGGATGTCCCTTTTAATTGGGATGACGAATGTAAGGAAGCTTTTGAACTTCTCAAACAATACCTCCTTAACCCACCTGTGCTTTCACCGCCTAGACCTGATCGCCCATTTCTCCTATATATTTCAGCTTCAGATTTTGCTTTAGGAGCTATGTTAGCTCAGCTTTTGAAGAGAGGCATTAAAAAATTAGTAACCCTCATCGGTTATGAAACCCGCTACACAACATTAGAAAAACTATGTCTAGCAGTCATATTTTCTATGCAAAAATTATGCCATTATATGCTCAGTCAAAAACATATGTCATTGCTAAATATGATCCCTTGTGGTATCTCATGAGTCGACCTTATTTATCGAGTCGCACAGCAAAGTGGGTTCTTGCTCTAAGCGAGTTTGAACTCACGTTCATAGGACAAAAGTCTGTTAAGGGTCAAATCATAGCAGATCAATTAGTTGCTGCACCCTTAGAGTCTACCCATCCCCTCATCATTGAGTTTCCTGATGAATGTCTTCAATTAGAGGCAGACCATGTTGAACAATGGTCCTTATACTTTGATGGAGCCCGATGCATGAGTGGGGCAAGTGAGTATTATTTTAATATCTCCACAAAAACACATTATACCTTTGTCCTTTAAATTAACATTTGCTTGCACCAATAATACCATTGAATATGAAGCTCTAATCCTTGGATTACGAGCTGCCTTGGCACTAAAAATTAAACACTCGCTTATTTTTGGTGATTCTCAACTTGTTATAAACCAAATTAATGAAGTTTATCAAACCAGAGATGATAAATTATGCCCATATAAAGCATATGTTTTGCAATTGTTGTCCTTGTTTGATAAAGTTACCTTGGAAGCTATTCCTCGAACTAGCAACCGTGCGGCTGACGCTATGGCCACAACTACATCTCTTCTACCCTTGGAGTTAGATGACGAATATGCCACCATCATTATTCATCGACTCCAGGAACCCGCTTCAAATAAGTCATGCTTAGAACCTTTGGATGTGTTTCTAATCAATGAAACTACTCTTGAACCTTGGTATACAGATATATTTGATTTTCTTCACAATGGGACTTTCCCTGCCAGTTCTAATAGGAACCAACATCAGTTATTACGTAGACGAGCAAGTCGATTTGTAATAATTGGCAATACTTTATATAGGAGATCTTTTGAAGGTATCCTCTTGAGATGTTTGAATCTAGAAGAATCCAAATCAGCTTTGAGTGAAGCTCACGATGGATCTTGTGGAGGACACTTCAGTGGTAGTGTCATTGCTAAAAAGCTCCTTAGGATAGGCTAATTTTGGCCTACCATGGAGAATGATGCACATGATTATGTGTGCCATTGCGACAAGTGCCAAAAACATGCTGACCTTGTCCATGCCCCTGCACAAGAACTGCAAGCTATTTCATCTCCTTGGCCCTTTTCAAAATGGGGCTTAGACATTATTGGCAAAATTAATCCTGTGTCATCTGATGGACACAAATTCATCATAACCGCCACTCAGTATTTCACGAAGTGGGTTGAAGCTATGCCTTTAGCTTCCTGCACTGGAACACAAGTCTCTAAATTTATTTTTAATCAAATCATTTGTAGGTTCGGAATTCCTGCAAATCTCATCTCAGACAATGGAACTTGTTTCAAAAATAAAGATGTTAAGAAATTATGCCAAAAATATAAGATTCAACATCGATGGTCCACTCCCTATTATCCTCAGGGTAATGGCCAAGCAGAAGCATCCAACAAAACCTTAATCAAAATTCTCAAAATATTGGTCAATAAATTTGGCCGCGACTAGCACATTCAATTATATCCAGCTTTGTGGGCATATCGCACTAGTGTTCGAACTCCCACTGGAACTTCACCTTTTGTCTTGGTTTATGGCGCTAAAGTCGTTTTTCCCTTTGAATTAGAAGTTCCTTCTTTGGCTCTACTACTTCAAGATACCGAAGTAGGGGATGAATATCGAGTTGGCAGACTCAGTCAACTGGAACTCCTAGATGAAAAGTGCATCAATGCTTTGGAGCATCTTCGTGCCTACCAAAACAAGCTTAAAAGATCATATGCTAAGAAAGTTCGTCATCGATCCTTTGAGGCTCGACGACCTTGTTTTAAAAGAAAATAAAAAAATACTAATGCAACTAAAGACCTTAAAGGTAAATTTGAGCCCAACTGGCTTGGACCATACATTATCACCGCTAAATTTGAATCGGGAGCATACAAATTAGCTACCTTAGATGGTAAAGATTTAAAAGAACCTATGAATATTATGCATCTTAAGCGATATTACGCATAAAATTTGGTCATTTCACCATTTGTATATATTTTGCATGTTGTCTCATTTTAAAAATATATATATAACTGTTTAAACAAAAACAAACAAAAATAAAAGTAAAAACAACAATATTATAGACTCTTTCGAAACCAAAAAAAAATAGAGAAGAAAGAGAGAGTCAAAATTATCAAACTCCTCAAAAGTATTTGTTGTATATATTTCTTCTTGAAGTATTGCAGTTATATTTTCAAATTATTTTGGATAAATTAGCATTTATTTGGAATCCCTCACTTTCACAAACACAAAAATAAATATCTTGATTTTATCTGGCATGATTACTAATCTCTCTTATATCAAAGTCCACAAAATTCAATTAAATAAAGTTTGAGCACGGAGAATTGATCTTGTCATTTACTTAAACCAAGCATATCCTTTCACAATAAAATGATTATATTTGTAATGTCCACGCTATGCTACATAGTAGAAGTGGTTTCTTGAGCGAAAAGTTTCCCCCGCTATCCTATCATGCACATGGTCTAGAATCTTTGAGAATTGACAAAAGGACAAGCTCACCCCTACCCGGAATAAAAATCCCTTGCTCTACAGCTAATCCGAGCAAGTATCCCTAGCATAGGAAGAAAAGAAAAGTTCAAGAAAAAGAGAAAAAGAAAAAGGTTATTTCAGCATTATCTCAAATATCAAGCCAAAATACAAAAGTACAAAAAAAAAAAAAAAAAAAGAGCAAAGAAAGCAAAAGCAAATGCAATAAAATCCCTTTCCCTACCCATTGAAAAGAAAAGAAGGGTTGATGAGCTTGAATCCCTGGAATTCTCAAATTATTCAAAAATTGTGAGGTAAGCCCCATAACAGGTGGTTTGTGCCCAACCCGCTTGGCCTTGGGTAACTCCTAGCGTGGTGATATGTCTGTCACATTAGCGACCTTCTTTTGTACAGACCTATGTCTGCTTATGGATTAGCTAGCTCTTGATAACCCGACCTACATAGTAGTCTGGTACGGTTATATGCATCTAAATCATGGTTAATGAACACTTATTTGGTTAATTCAAATCACTTGTATCAAATTATCTTGCTCAAAACTGGTAAATGAACAATGCAATTGCACACACATTTGTATTTGAGAGATTTTGTGTATCATTATGATAAATCAAGATCGGAAATGAACTCACATACGCACATGGGATTCCTTATAAATCTAACTTTTGTCTTTAAGATACTTTGAAATATTTTTTTTGCAAATTGTTTGGAATAATTTCATTTTCTCATCTGAGAACAGTTGTTTAGTATAAAGACAACTACATGCATTATCAAAAAAATCAAAATCATTTTCAAAAACATGCAATAAAATTACATTTATATATAACTTTTTGACTTTCGCGACGATGGTATAGTTCCAAAACCAAAATTGGAATTTTATGCCTAGCGCAAGTCCTCATCTTTATATTTTTTGTTTATTTTCAAAAAATTAAAAATCAACCATGCAATAAAACTATTATATCAATTTCTTCTTTGGATTTCGCGATGATGGTATAAGTCTATACCTATAATTCTATGCCTAGCGCAAACCATCGTTCTAATTTTCTTTTCCATATATTTTAAAAACAAAATTCATCAAAACATGTGACTTGCATCATTATGTTACACAAATATGCTTTACAAACAAACAAACACTTATTCGATTTCATTACATTATGTTCAAATTCAGTTTTTGCAACCATGGTATAAATTCTAAGGAATTGTTCAAAATTTTATCATACTTAGGAATTTATGCCTAGCAAAATCATATTTCTTTTCGTATTTCATGCATACTATTTTTATGAAAATCTGAAAACAAATCATCAAACCATCATTATCTCCATCATTACAACACCAAGTCTTAAGACAGTCTCTTAAGCACTCTTTCACTTTTAACAATATTTCTATACCAGGATTAGCTTGACGACCGAGTGAGCGGCGACTCCATGAAATGGTCTATAATAGCGACAATGTCCTTTGAAATTATTGTTAAAAGTCCCTTTTATTTTCATCAAATTATCCCACAAACAACCAATTTGTTTACATCAGATTATTTCATTTAAAATCTTACAGCATGATATCAAATTATAATATTTCAAAACAACATAATTACATGAATCATCAAATCAATCACATCAAAACATTAAAGCATCATACAAACATAAGACAAGTCATATGATCAAAAATATCTCATCATATATATACATATCTCAAAAAAATATATGTACATCATATCAAAACTGGATTGGTATGCCACAATCTACATATTGGCATACTCAATCCTCTCAAACCATATATATACAGTGTAGTAGCCTAGCCTCGAGAACCCCTCGAGCTCTCACCTCATCTCCTCCCCCGCCCCCGAGGTGGACGAGGTGGCCCCATCGTAGTATGTGTGGTACTGTGAGTCCTAGTCATCGATCGAGATGAAGTCCTCGATGACCCAACCCTGATCGGATCCGCAATACCGACTGGTAGTTGTACCCTCTGACCCTCTGGCACCAACTAGAAGTATATACCCTGGTAGAAGGTGGTCTGAGCAACCGACCGTGCCAGCTCCCGAGTGCTCGCTCCTTCGCTCCGTGCTCTGAGGCGTGCGACCTCATCTCTGAGCTATGTGGCCTCAGCTCGGTGTCGTGCAACCTCATCCTGTAAAGTCTGCACCTGAGCCTTGGAGACGAACAGTCTTCACCCGGAGAGTAGCCATCTCGCTACTCTCTCCTACCTCGACACCCTTGCCCTTATCGGGCGATGGTGGCCTCTCTCTCCATGGAGAAGGGGGTCTCTCCTCCCTCCTCTCCCGCTGTCATGGCCTCTGCTGAGCCTGTGGCCTCCTCTGCTCTCTCCCACCGTGACCCTGTGCCACCTCAATGGCCGCCTGGCACCGCCTCCCCATCCGACGCACAACTGCATGAATCGGACCCTGAGCCCTCATCATCCGAGGAGGGCGGATGCCTACGTACCAGGCATCATAGCCGTCAGCAACCCCTGCATCATCCCCATCCACTGGCTGAATGGGGGCATCGTCCGCATCCTCACTCCAGAAGCACTGCATATCTGGAGCCCCGTTGACTGTAGTGTTATCCCGGACGGTCCGAGAAAACTCGTAGTCTCTGAGAGATGGGATCCCTCGTTGTAGACCGAACTGCCTCAAAACTCGGTCATAACGATGGAGCTCCACCTCTCTCCTCTCCATCCTCAGCCAACAGGTTCGCCTAACGTGAGCCAGCTCCTGTCCATCCTCGGCCCACCCTGGATGATCTCTCCAAGGCCTCCAGGTGATCTGGTCGGAGACAAGGTCATCAAGTAGTCTCCGGGACATTGGCAGATCTATCCGCCGTTGTGACCCTCTTCGAAGCCACCAGTAGAAAGCTCGGGGCCTCTCCCCATCAATCCCTATTAGTGGGAGCCCTACCAGCCTCCGCACCATGATGTGCTCCTAGCACCAAACCTGTAGTAGTGATGTCATGACCAGACATCGGCCGCCCTTGTATACGACCCCATGCAGGATCCTATACAATCGGCATAGTACAAAGCTCCCCCAAGCAAACCTGTACCCATGGTCTCTCATGTCGTAGACCACATCTGTCAGTAGCCATGGTACTCTGCATCCACTCTGATGGCATAGCAGCAGACCACCTACCACCCCAACCAAAACCTGTGTCAGTCTAGATGCCCTAGGCATCTGGCGTAGCGACTCGATGTTCACTCCGCCCTTCTCCAGGGTGAAGCTCGGATCTCCGCACAGTCGCATCATCGCGTGGCCCTGATTGGCCATGGGAGTTATTAGTCGTCCTTGTATGGGGATCCTCAAAATCCTCCATACATCCTCCAATGTGGGAGTCATCTCCCCGTCGGTAACCGAAAACAAGAAGAACCCGGATACCACCTCTCTGCTAGGGCTGTCAATAGCCCCATATCCCGTAGAAACCCGTGGCATATCCGCCACATGCCGCAAGCCGACTTGAGCCAACCGATCTCGCTCTGCCCGAGATAGAGCGGCCAAGTCATCCCTCAGCCCATCGTATTTCCATTCTCTGCTCTTTAGTAATCCTCTCTCGCAACATAAACAACAAAACAATAAAATCATTAATAAAACAGTGATTAAAAATGCAAGTAAAACAAAGTTCAATTTCATACAAATGATGATATCGTCCACTATTGGACGATATCGTCCAAAATTTGAGCAAATTCGTCTCCGATTTCGTAAGAGGGAATCGTCCCTTATTGGACGAAATCGTCTCCATATCGCTGATTTCGCCCTTGGACGAAATCGGCGATATCGAGACGATTTCGACGAAATTGAGACGATTTCGTCCCGACGACGTCGACGGCCCAAAAATGGCCGCGATGCTCAAAAATCATTCAAAATCAATCTAAAAAGCATGAAATTCAAAATTAAAGCATTCTAAATTAAGTTTGGACCCTTACCCGTAGCCCGCGCTGGACCTCTGTCGATCTGTGCGCTGTCTCGACCATTCTTGTCTGCAGAGCTCTAGAAACCAGGAAAATGAACAATAACAATGAATTAGGGTTTTTCCCTATTTTTCTTAATTTTATTCAAAACACTTAACAACATTTTTAAAATTTTTGCTTTTTCGCGTTTTTACCTCAAACGTTCGATTTGGGTAAAAACACGGAGGGGGCACCATAGTAAGTTGTCATACGATTCGACCTAGAATCGTCGCCTAAAAATGGGAATAAATTTTTGCTTTCTCGTAAATCGAGAAGAACTCGTCTTTAACGCATTTTCTTCAAAAAATTCGCTAAAGAGGGGGCAAAATGTAGCACCCTAAAATTGGCGCAGTAAAACTTAGCAAATAATTAAAATTACCTTAGTAATAATTCAAATTCAAATCTCAACCCCAAAACCGCTCCAAAACCGCCTGCAACCCGTTTCCTCGTTTTTCGTGCCATTTTTAGAGTTTGTTTTGTCCGTTGGACGATATCATCGCCGATCAGACGATATCGCCTCAGATCGGACGAATTCGTCTGGAGAAGAACGTCCAGACGATTTTGTCCCAAAACTGATTTTTCATAATTAGCCTCTGTTTCAACGGCATCTCTAATCTGGGCAGAAGCGTGTCTGCGCCGTTAGAGACCCTCCCCATTGGAGATCTCCCAAATTGGGATGATCCCCAACCTCCTAACCTCCCTCCTAAGCCTATTTAAACCTTAGGACCCCCCTTGACATTCCCCTGGCTGAATTTCCTTGTAATTTGATCTTTGCGTGCATTATAATACCCTGGATTATCATCTACATTTGTGCTTTTCAAATTTTCTTGCAGGAACTTTGTCATTTTTTAGTCGGAGCAAGCTCAGATCGTCGCAGACGATCTTGTACAATTCGAGACGATTTCGCACTCTACAGACGATTTCGACTGCAGTCAACATTGGGGGCAATCAATGCCCAGAGTTTGCGCTTTTTCTATACCTTTCTACTATTTTATTCTGCATCTAGTTAGTTTTATTATTATTTCCTGTTATCCTCGCATCTTGGAGTTCACCCATATAGCTTAAGTACATAATAACATCACGATTAGCTATTAAAGCATGATAATTTACTTGCATTTCTATTTGGGATTATCTTATTAACATCATTATTATCATTTCATATCATCTTCCTTTATCAAGATAGCTGCATTTTCTTGTAGTCTCGTGTCCATTTCTCCCGATTGCGTGTCTCCGACGAATTCGCCGATGAATTCATCGGATCTCGGACGATCCTGTCGGATCGGAGATGATCCCTGTCAAATTCTAGGCGATCTTGACTGCTCAAAAATCAGAACCTCCATCAGACATCCGAAATCAGGTATGGTTTTTCTCATCTAGCTTGTTCTCTATATTTTCTGTTTAAATCTATTTTCTGTATTCATTTAAATCTGCATTTCATATAGAACAGTTTAGATTCATTTGGCCAAACCTAGGACTTGAATGATTAAAGATAAAATTGAACACATCAAACACATTCCCAACCTAGGCGTGGAGACTGCCACTAAACGTTTCCCCGGTGAACCCCACCATCCATCAAAAAATCACCTTAATACCCCTCCCCCGAGAGGCGGGACCTTCAAAGGGCCTCTCAGTCCGAGGTACCGTTCCATCCTTCTCGCATCCCCCTTCCGGGCGTGGATCCTTTAGCCTGAAGGTAAGGGTGCAAAAAATTTGGAGCGATACAGACATGTACCTCTCCATTCTATTTTCCAAAGAAAAAAAAAAGGGCGCAGTCCTTGTGACTCCCCAGTTGGTCACCCATCTCAGTTCTACTCCATGCCATAATTCTTAACTTTAGATTTTTATGGGATCTGCTACCAAGCACTCAATAAAACACACTTGTTGCATACTTTTTGGCACCACGGGTAGATGTGCAACACTCGACCATGGTAGCACCAGTTGTGACCGACAAAATATGAGCAGCACATATTCTGTTGAGCAGCACATATTCGCTCATATACATAGAAAAAAAAATTGGCTTTGAATATTTCATAAAGTGAGGGGTTTTTACGAGGAGTTCGTAACAACACACAATGAAACAATACGAGTAACAGCAATGGGCTTCATTTATAGCCTTACCATGAACCTCACATTCGCGAGATTGAATCAAATGCAAGCATGGGGGAGAATCCATATCTTTAAATCCATACCAACCATTTGGTGAATGTTCATGTATTCGTCATAAAAAAAAAAAAAAAGACGACATAGAACCTATTTTGCTTAACATAGATTTTTTTAATTTGTGTTTATTTTGCAAGTATCATATTCTGAATGCAATTTGTCGATAGCCTGGGAAACCTAAGCCTATTAGGCATAGACTCCACAAGTCTATGTTTTACTGCTTTAAAGTTTTATTTTGTAGGGATGATGCCCTGAGGACAATCGTTAGGTAGCTTGGGAAACCTAGGCCTAATGAGCACAAGATCTATGAACCTGCACATTTCCAGCTTTCTAGGAGTAGGAGTAGCTCATCCCCACTCAAAGGGGGATACTATACCTGAATACATAAATGGGTATTTTTTTTTGTCTTCATGAAGAAAAACACCTCAATGTTGGTTCAGGTAGCGGATGCTGATTCTGTCCCTATTTTTCTAACAAGAATGCTGAAGGCTTAATCAACTGTAGACATACACTAGTGGACACATCAACAGACGTTGAAATAAAGGAGTGTTTACCTTCTATTTTCTATAGAAGAAGGCACTCGATTCTCGTTTTTCTAGAGGAGAAGGTACCTGATTCTCGTTTTTATAGTGGAAGGCACCTGACTCCTATATTTCAAGAAAATGGTGCCTAAATCTTGTTTATATGGTGGAAGGTACCCGATTCCTATTTTCTGGAGAAGAAGGCACCTAATTCCCATTTACATGGTGGAAGGCACCCGATTTCCATATTGTAGGGAAAAGATGCCCAACTCCTGTTCACCGGTAGACCGATGCTTGATTCCAGTTTTTACCAAGGAAATGAAGCCCACTTCCATTTTTTGGAAGGACGACACCTAAGTTCCTTGGATAAAAAAATGTTTGTATAAAGTTTATTTTAAAGCATGACGTTCGATTGCTAGCAAAATGCACATGCTTCCTGTTTTAACAAGCGCTTGTGTTTCGTGAATTAAAAGAAGGCACCCGATTGAAGGTGCCTGCTTTCTATTATAATGGGTATTTGTGCCTCGTATAAATAATCTTTAGCATTGAGAAGTGGCCCGCGCCACATTAGTAGTTCATCCACGTGCATAAAGTCAATACCTCTCATTGATAAAATTATCTTAATTTCCTTGTTAGAGATTTATGCATGTTCCAAGGTGATCAATGAACAACTTTCAAAGAAGTGATGTGTGTCATCCCACAAAGACGTTTTTTCTAATATTTTATTAGTTTTTTGCAAAAAACCCCAAATGAATAAATTGCAGTAATCAATATGGAGAAAAAAATTTGAATGAGAAATGTGCCATCATTCCTTGTTTCGGTACACATGGTCATCATAAAACAACCAATACAAGTGCACCACAAACGTCTACGCATTATACACGTACAAAACATAATATATGTGCATACTTAATTTTTTGTTTTGTATATATATATAGTTTTCATAGAAATATATTTCTATAAAATAGTATCGGCATGATCCTTATTAAATTGTCCATCCAACCATTTTGCCCCATTTGGCATTTTTCCATGTGTAAATATTATGTTGGGAGAACACTCATGGTCGTCATCCACTTAAAAAAAAAAATAGAAAGTGGAAAAAACAAAGAGATTTACTATGGGAGAAATCCACAAATCATTTGCTGAAAAAGAAATAAAATAAAATAGAGCCTATTGGACAACCGTTGCTAAAAATAGAAATTTGAAGCATCGGGTGTCACAAGGGTGTGCCACTCTTTAAGCATGGGGGATGTCACGAGGATGTGCTACTCTTTTAAACACATGGGGGAATGATGAGCACCAAAAATACTTATATTTTTGCATTATTTCTAACATATTATATGGCATTATTATTATAGAATATATATTTTATGAAATTTTTATATATATTTAATAGTAAATTACATATATTATCTAATATTTGTTTTAAGTGAATTGTGTGCAGATTTAGTGGTTTTTACGGTATTTTAGCATGTTTACGTCAAGGTCCCATTTGGACCTGGCACTTTCCATTTTATGGTGAAAAAAACAAAGGTAAAACATCTGCAACAAAATAGTGAAAAGCGCTAAGTTCGACGCCCAACTCCCATTTTGGCACCTGATTCCCATCTACAAAAATGGCGTCTAATTCCCGTTGATGCAGAATTACATCCCGACTCCCATTGACATAAAATTACAGTGCGACCCCTTTTATCGACAGAACAAAACAAGGATTTCAACGATGGATGTGGATGATATTTCAGCAATGGATGTGGATAAAGAACAAAGTCAAAGACCTTATGTTATCTATTTTTTACCAATCATGTAAAATATTAATGTAATCGGGTAGAGCAAAATATCAGATGTATTATGTTCTGATAATACAGAATATGCTGAAATAGTCTAAAAATTAATGTTTTGCTTTATTCCCTTTATTCTTACATGTTGTTGTAACCAGAAAATCAAAAATTGATTTGCTCTCAAATGTAACAGGGCATGGCTACATATATTATAAATATTTAGGCCATCCTTGATAAAGAGAATGTTGGATGTCATAATTATTCTATAATTTTCTAAAACTACAATATATTCATTTGAGTGTTTTTATTAATCTCAAACTAGCATCCGATGAATGAATTGATCGAGGCAGAAGACTACTAGAGCTTGGGCCCACTCTAAACAGTATTCCTCCCCCTTTTAACTTGCTTTCTATAATAAATTTATTTACTATTTTTTTATCTTTTCCTTAGATTATTTAATTTTTGTAAATTTCTCTGTTTTCTGTAATTTTCTAGCAAGTGTGTGTTTTACTTTTCATAGGTTTATTTTTAGTCATGTTTATTTTTAATTCATTATTTATTTTTTTGCACTTAATTCTATTGAGTTTGGATGAATTGAAAATACACGAAGAACATCCCCACCAAACCAATAGGCATAGAGGGACTCATTCCCCGCACTACAGGAATATATTGTGTTTGACACTCACAAGTTTATGAGCTATCTCGAATTAACAATTAAATAGAGGTAATTAATTAAACTGTAGAAAACTAACCAATATTTTTCCCAACACTTGATCTTGTGGTGACCCACCACCCATCTCCCTTGTTAAACCCATCCCAAATTCAATTTGTCCTTTGGCTAGCTTAGACCCTCCCTCCAAGGCCTCCACACCACATCCCCTGGATGCAATCACAAAAATAAATCATCGTAGTACGTCCATACACCTACAAATAGGTGGTTCTTGCCCTCCTCCCGATCCTTACTCCATTACATGGTGTAAGGAGTATCAGCATCCATATATTGTACCTCTAACTAGGGTAACCCCTTGGGTCGTCCAATCACAAAGTGCTCCCATGCCCAAATTTGTAGTAAAAAACTACAGCCCAAACTAGATCTACCTCGATGTTGTATATCGTATAACTCTTAATAAGTCTACGCTAGCAACACTCTAGCCCATACCATCACCTTAGGCTCCTTTACCAAATATTATACCAGTCCAAGAAGATTCCATGGGAACCAAGCACTTGATGAATATGGTAGTATGAAATTGGAGATCAATATCATCATAATCATGTGCCTCAGTGTCAGCCACCATAGTTGATAATGACTATCGACATCCATACCCTTGCTATCCACAGTAATCATCGACTAATGGTTCCTATACACCCACTATAACAAGGCCTTCCTCTTATGTGTCGAGGTTATCTTGATTTGATCACCCTCAATCGATATTCAAAAAAATCGATACACATCCTCTAGTGTGATTGTGATCTCCCCTGTGGGTATGTGAAAAGTGCATGTGTTAGGATCCCACCTATCTAACTGTAGACAAGGGTGAGTACTTTCTTGGGATAAGGGAATTATAAGAATTCAAGAAGGATTGGTTGTCTTTGCTATAAAACCTGGCATGTTGCTCAGCCCTAGATAGGTAAGTTTCAGTAGATGTCTAGGCTAGACGGATAATAGAGCAGACATGTAATAACTCCTAGACGTGTAAGACTTTGAACGTCTAGATGATATGGCTTAGATGTGTAGTCAACTAAACATGTAGTTGGCTAGACGTGTAGTCGATTAGATGGGTAGTCGACTGGTACAAATGTCACAAGCGTGTAGACATCTAGGAAAATAGACATCTAAGCAGTGCATACAAGTAGCTATCTCAAACAGTAGACGTCTAGAATGGGTAGTGTAAACCTGTAGATATCTCAAGCAGTAGATATCTAGGATGGGTTCATCAACAAGTCTAGATGGATAGCCCTAAACATCTAACAGTTAAGCTTATATGGGTAGGCCTAGACGTCAACTATTCGCACATTCATGCTTCAACCTAAAACTAACTTCTCCTTGTTGTTCCCTGCAACTACACAATACAAGAACAACACAACCTAGAATACTCTATCTCATACCAAGTATTGATCGATACCTACAACACAACAATATGTTCATGATCACACATGAACCCTGCTTTCCAGAATAACTCTTTCTAAACAATAGATTTACATTTATGGACATGTTGGTCACAAATCCAGCCTAACAAGAAGGTAGGGTTGGAAAGCTCGCACGTCCATGGACCTGCGTCAACATTGAACGACCATTATGTTTGGGAAAGCAGGGCGATCGGTCTTCGAAGAAGACTGGTTCCTTGGTCCTATCTACTCATGCTGCAAATCAGGGAAAAGAGAGACGAAAAGATATGGGAAATAGGTCATAGCCAAAACTCACAAGGAGGGGTTATAGTTGCATCAAGACACGTGCAGGGCAAGCAAACTCTTGCTAATAACACAAGCCTACACCTAATATATCAGCCAACTTTACCCTTGGCTACCCTTTATCACACTAGCTATGAGCAAATTCCAAAACTTATGAATGAAATGTAAGAAGTCCAGATAGTAGAATTAATTGCACATCCATTCAACAAGCTTTAATAAAAATAAACCCACAACATTTATGCATACATTCGAGAGCTAATTTGGAGACCAAACAATAATAGACTTAAATTATCATAATGGAAAATGCCTTACATATGAATTGTAATAGCTAAAGAGCCACCCTCTAGAATGGCTAACATTCTAGTATTTATAGAAAATTCTACAATAAATTTAAAAACAAGCATTAATGGCATTAGGTGGAAAAACATTGCTCAAATGGATGGGTGCTCAATTGGTACTCTACTTCTCGGGAAAAATAAAGTTGTTTGAAAGGGTTTAGGTACATCTACATATATATGAGCCCTTAATCATTCTAAAATTCCTTTTGGACCATCAATATTCATCTACTTTACCCCTTCATTCAAATGATGGACCAAAATTGATTGTCTCTGGAATTGTATATTTTGAATTACCACTTTCACACACATTATCTCTCCGTACCTTGGCAATTGTGATCATTAATATTTTTCCTAAGGACTCCTGATGTTCTCCTTTAATAGGTGGTAATCCTGGTATGGGATGGATGATCGAGCTTGTTCTCTTTCTTGTCAACATCCCAAATTTCTACCCGATTTGATATTGTCAAAAGGGTGGGCAATCGGGATTAATTCTCAGTTGTTGCCTTCCCAAAACTTTGCCCGGCTTGGAACCCTAAGAAGGGTAAGTATTTGGGCACAAACCATCCCATGCTAACTCCTATAACTTTCACCCTAGCTAGGGTAGGCCTTTGAACTATGTCGAAGTCCCTTCTATCTGCTTGGGTGTGATCTAAGGAAAGCCATTGGCTCTTTGTCTGGGTGGGAATTTGAGAGCAAGAACTAATGTACAATCATCCTATTCTTTCATCCATCTTATTGGGTGAAGGTTTGGGTTTTCCACCCAACCATTGGGGCGAGGATTTGGGATCTGCCTTGAATACTTTGTCTGCCCAATTGTCCGCCCGACATTAGACTTAGCTAGTTTTGGTGTGTCGAGGTTGTTGATCATGCTTCCATCCTTTATGACCTTGTAAAATGGTAGACTTTTGAGATTGCTTTTCCTTTAGTGTCAACCCGTTCATCTATCCATTCAACATTTGATTTCATCCTATTGCAATTATCATGAACATCACCCGTCAGGCCCATCTCAACCATTAATATAAGAGCTCGTCTGCCAGGATTAAAAACTTGGTTGTTGTATGGATCATCATCTATCATGCAAAAATAAAAAAGTGGGTGAAGGATGCAAAATTTCACCCACACTCTTGGTGACTTACAAGGGCTTTCCACCTATGGGAAAGAGAACCCAACAAGCCATCACTTGGCAAAAAGCACTCATAAATAGGGAAGAGGAGGGGACAAAGAGGGCACAAACAAAGACAACCAACAAAGGTTGCAAGGCAAATGAGGAATGTAGTCAAATATAAATGGAAAACAAGACAAAATAGAGTGGAAGGGAAGAAAAGAAGGGGGACTAGGAGTGGAAAGAAAACAAGCAAAACCAAGGAAAGAGAACAAGAGGGTATGCGGGGGAGGAGGGAGACATAAGAAGCAGTAAAGACAAGGACACAATTATTACTAACTGAGAGAGTTAGTATCAACCAACGCACAAGAGTAAGAGAAGAAGGAAAGGATGCAAAAAAGTAATAAGAACAAAAGGGAAGGCAATTCATGGGACACCCCCATAGATCATGCTCTTATAAACAAACCCCACTAAATACCAATTCTCATTCAAGATCAGATAAAATTCCATATACATTTATCAGTTTTGATGCAACACCTCTTTCTGATGTAGTCCATTAGGAATAGAGTTTTCTCATTGTTTTCTCCTTCGAGAAGACTTGACTACAGCAACACTTTTGCATACACTATGTCTGAGGGGTTGTTGTAGCTATGTGCAAGGCTTTATTTATAGAGAAATTATCTTCCATCTCAAGGGATGGTGCTATTTTCAAAGAGCAAGGTCATGCTAATCTTTCTTTGTATGATAATATTTTTTTGGGGGTTTGCGCAAAAGCTCTTTGTGCTTATTGCCTTCATCCAATGGGCTATGGGTTCACAACACACATAGAAAAAGAAAAAGAGGGAACAACACTAGACATAAGAAAAGTGCTTCAAAACCAAAATACTTTCTAAAACCCCTGGTTACCAAGCCACCTTGGTACAAGATGATGCACGACCACATTCCCTCTACACCTTTATTTATTTATCGGCTATTTACACAAAATTAAGACATGATTAGCACGTCGAAACTAGTGGTTTAGTCTGGAATTATCCTGTAAACCTACAATGATCAAACCAAATTGCATTGTATTTGAGGTGTTTTTCGTAGTCAAGTTGGCACCGCCCCCAAACATTCCAAGTTGCAATAAAACCACAACTTGATGGGTTATTTGGCCTGAGCATGCCTATACTCAGGCCAAGAATAACTAGTATGACAACTGAACTCACCATGTGGAATTTGTCTCCTAGTATTGGTTGATATGGCAATAGATCCCAAAGTTGCTATTTTTTAGGATCTACCTAATATGTGATCTTTGCAACATGTTCCTCCAACATCCCCACTTTTTTGTTGAAATTGATACCTCTTTGATCCATATAAGTCAAATAAGCAGACATCAAATTGATGGGAGATATCCATGTGAAAGAATCATAGCAGGTTTTCATATGGGGTGGTTCTGCTAACATCTCTTTAGAGTGTACCTTTTGGTTGATCATTCTTTCTAGGACACAACTTGGATCTTGCTTGGTGCATTCCTAGATACAAAAAGGGTGCAATTCAATACCCTTTCTGTTAGTGGGAACCACCATCTAGTTACTCTATTGATCCATGCCTTCATGATTTTTTTGGAAGGTGCATGCAACTAGATTATTCATTGTAAGGGTCAAGCAAGCATTTTCCTTGTATGAATATGAAGGTTGACCCCCTTTCCATTCTCAAGCCTCTTCTGGCTATGGTCCTTACCTTAGCACAACTTCAGGTGGTCGCCGTTATGGGCATTATGTAAGTGATTTTCATCCTACAACCTCTCCAACTATCCCGTAATATTTCATGGTCAGTTCATGCTAGGCGAGTGTTTGGGAATCGTTGAAAGAACCACCCCATGTCATTATATATGGGGCAACCACCAATGGTGGAATGGTTGCAGAAAGGAGAAATGGATTAGCATAACCTCTAGAAGGAATCTTTCTTTCTTGGAATAGGATTTGCTTGGCCTGTAAAGCCTCCTAAAAGATCTGAGGGAATATCTTTTCCCTAGAATAATTAAGGATGAGGCTTATATCCGAGCTGAAATCTCAGATATAATAGAGGTGTGCTTGGGTAGGAGATGACTGGTACTCAAGGGGAATTCTCTTCCAGCTCCTCTTGAATTAGATATTGAAGTCCATGATATTCTCAAGAGGAAACCTTTTGATGAACAAGAATTGCATAATCAACTGGAAGGGGTCCCTTGAGTCATCAAAAGTGTCAACAAGATTTATCGCCAAGTCAACCATGAGCAAATGTTTTTTTGCTACAAATATCTATACCATATTGATGCCCTTCCTTAGAGAGATAGGACCAATAATCTAATCAGGATGTCTTCATGAGTGATGTCATGGAGAGATGACATAGTCGTAACATATTCAAGGTGCTCTAGAGTAGATCCTTCTATGTCGTCATACTTTGGTAGGGTCTTTAGAGCACTCTTAGGAATATCATATCGGTATTGGAGATTAAGCAGGCCAAGATCATCCCATTGAGGTTAACACTGCTAAGTCATTGAAGTGTTGGTCTTCAAAGATTTTGGATCCTTACTTGGATTTGGAGTCGTTAGATGAGCATACTTTCTTCACTAGTGAGGTCAGGGCTACTCATCAAACCCTTATTCCTCTGAGATATTTAGATATTTCAAAGCATTGAAGACATAACTGATCAAAAAATCAAAATATTTGTGTCCAATAGATTCACTAGGTAATTTAACCAGATTTAGACAAACCGAAGTATCACCAAACTCTAATTTCCTTGAATAATGGAGACCTTTTGGGTCCCATCGGGCATGCCAAAAATTATTGGTCACAAATCCGATCTAACAGGAAGGCAGGATTGGAAAGCTCGCACTCCTGCAGACCTACGCCAACATTGAATGGCCATCGCATCCAAGAAGGTAGGACGGTCGATCTCTAGATAAGGTCGGTTCCTTGGTCCTAGCTACTCATATCTTAAATGAGGGAAAAGGGAGATAAAAAGAGATGGGAAATAGGTCATAACCAGAACTCACAAGTATGGGTTATAGTCGCATCAATACATGTGCATGGCAAATAGATGCCCTTACTGAAAATACAAGCCTACACCTAACAAATCAACTAACTTTACCGTTAGCTACCCTTTATCACACTAGCTGCGAGCGAATTCCAGAACTTATGAATAAAATATAGGAAATCCAAATAGCAGAATTAATTGCACATTCATTCAACAAGCTTTAATAGAAATAAACCCACAACAGTTATGCATACATTCAAGAGCTAATTTGGAGACCAAATAGTAATAGACTTAAATTATCATAATGGCAAATACCTTACACATGAATTGTAATAGCTAAAGAGCCACCCTCTGGAATGGCTAACATTCTAGTATTTATAGAAAATTCTACAATAAAATTAAAAACAAGCATTAATGACATGAGGCGAGAAAACATTGCTAAACTAGATGGGTGCTTAGTTGGTACTCTGCTCCTCGAGAGAAAGTCGGTTATCTAAAAGGGTTTAGGTACGTTTGCATAAATTTAAGCCCTTGATCATTCTAACATTCCTATGGAGCCATAAATCTTCATTTACTTTGTCCCTTCATTCATATGGTGGGCCAAAACTAATTATCTCTGGAATTGTGTATTCTAAATTACCACCTTCGTGCCCATTATCTCTTCATACCTTAGTAGCTATGATTATTAATGCTTTTCCTAGGGACTCATGATGTTCTCCTTTGAGGAGCGGTAATCCTAGTATGGGATGGATGATTGGGCTCATTCTCTTTCTTGTCAACCTCCCAAATTTTTGCTCGATGTGACATTATCAACATGGTAGGCAATCGAGATTGATTCTTAGTTGCCCCCTTCCCAAAATTTTGCCTAGCCTACCACCCTAAGCAGGGTGGGTATTTGGGCACAGACCATGCCATGCTAACTCCCAAAAATTTTGCCCTAGCTAGGGAATGCCTTTAAACTATGCTGGAGTCCCTTCTATCTACCTGAGTGCGATCTAAGGAAGGTCATTGGCTCTTTGCCTAGGCAAGAATTTGGGAGCAATAACTACTATACTATCATCCCATTATTTCACCCATCTTGTTTGGTAAAGGTTTGGGTTTTTCACCCAACCATTGGGGTGGGGATTTGGAATCCACCTTGAATACTTTGCCTGTCCAATTATCCGAACGTACTCAAACTTAGCCAATTTTGATGTGTCGGGGTTGTTGATCATGCTTTCATCCTTTATGGCCTTGTCAAAGGGTGGGTTTTTATGATTGCTTTTCCATTAGCGATCACCCGTTCATCCATCCATTAAACATTTGTTTTCGTCCTATTGTAATTATCATGAATGTCATTCGCCAGGCCCATCTCAACCATTAATATAAGAGCTTGTTTGTCAGGCTTCAAAACTTGTCTGCTTTATGGATCATCATCTCTCATGCAAAAAGAAAAGAGTGGGTGAAGGGTGCAAAATTTCACCCACAAGAAAAGTATAGATATTTTACAAAAACGAATAGGGGGTTATTTACAGGCAAGTCTAAGTGGTTACTGCAACCAATTTGGCTCAACCATCCCAACTTCCCTATGTTAACACTTAACAACTGTTGTTTAAAGCGTAACAACTAGTCTTAGATGTCTAACTCAACCTGTCTAGATGTCTAACTAATCCTAGACATCTAAACTAATCCAAACATCTTAACTATCGACAACTAGTTTTGTCATTTTATGCATTTTTATTAATCATTCCATAAAAACATTATGATGGTTGATTTTACATTGCAAAATACATTATCAAAATTGTTGTACATAGTCAAAATTGTAATTCCTTAGTAGACATTCCGTCAAATAGTTTGGTATTTTATTTCTTCTTTGAACTATTGTCTACATCGACAACATGGTCAAATATGCATGATTTGCATGTACATTCTCTAACTTGGCTACATCCTATAGCCCAATCACACCTAGCCACTCCTAGTCCACATCTGACATCTATCATTTAGCTTTGTAAAACATGCCCTTGAATCGATGCCTCTCAATAATCTATGTTGCATCACATAAAAAATCATATCAAATCATCAACATCATGCTATAAAAAAATCCAAAAACACACTGACCGTTCGAACAATAGACGTCCTTGATCCATTACCATCAAAACAATGGATAGTCACAACCAGATAAAAATACTTGAATAAAAAAAAATGCACTCGACCATCCAATGGATGGCCTTAGGCCACCACCATCCAGACAATGAACAATCACAACATAAACTTGGCTACACATCAAAAAAATCAATAAAAAATAAACTGATCATCCAATAAACAGATGACCTTTGGCCATCATCGTCCAGACAACGGATGGTTACAACAACAAAAAATAAATAAATAAAACACATCGATCATCTGATAGGCGGACGACCATTGGCCATAATTGTTCGACACCAAATGGTCATAAAAACAATAATCCATCATATGCAATGAAAAAAATTTCAAAAACACATTGACCATCCATGATACGAACGACTTCCACCACTAACCGTTCAAATCCCAGACAACCACCACACATGGTTACTAAAAAAATCACAGAACACAAAACACATTTCAAAGATTACAAAAAATCACAAACAAGTAATAAAAAAATGCAGTTGCAAACAAACAAACATAAAATGGGTTCATTTTTACCCAACATAAAATTGAGAACATGTCATTTATATTACTTATCGATCCTACACTCCCTCCAACACCAACCACTCTACCCCCGAAGCCATATGATCACCTCCACTAAAAAATTGGCAAGACCTTCGTGTCATATTTTTCTCACATGCCTCACTCTCCCCTCATTCCTCGTCTACAATGATGAAAATGACCAATTGCATGCCCAAAAATAAATTTATACCCTTCAAGGCATGACCATTCGAGATGATCGCGTCGCAACCATCCCAGACGGTCTAGTAATTTTATCATCATGGACGGTCGTCTTTCTTTACCAAAAAAAAAACAATACATCCCAACCACATTACATCCAACCAACCCATGCCCAATCTCGTTGAGGTCAATCGCCTTATTACTATCATCCATTTTTTCCTTCATCGACTCATCACTTGAGGGGGTAGACAATACCAACAAAATCACTCCAAACAAGTTCAATAATCAAACACCCATGTTGGACTTGATGTTTGTTTGAGAACCTTATCCGAGACTATCATGCATATAATATCATTTCAATTTTCACATAGTGACTCTAGGTCACATTAGCACATCTTCTAGCACAAAGACTTCAGGTCTCAATAGTTTAGTTATTAGTTAGCATTTTTATGCACTCATCGATTTGTCAATGATAAGGTTTAAATATATCTGTCGCCTCCATTACTAGGGCATCTTACATTGCTCTTGATCTGTGGATACCAAATGTCAACCCCTGAAGCACAAGCTATCGTTCATCCACACAGTAATAGGTGTCATTTATTTTTGCATTACATTGTGTTTTCACACAACACGATACAAAAAGAGGTATTTGTAGACACAAAAACTAAGCATAATAAATACTAATTAATTAGTATATTTAATATTAATTAATATTAAATTTAACCCAGTGTTGTAGGTGAGTTGGAGAGGAGAGGGCAATCCTCCAAGGGAGGTCCCAGGTTCGAATCTCCACCCTACCAAAAAGCTGAATTGGGTACCCAAAATCCAATTGATAATGTTGGTGCGGGCAGGGTCGGGTGCGACCCCCGGTGACTTTGACGGTGTAGAACCCCCTGTTCGTGGTCTCTTAGACCAAGGCGGCCCCGCAAGGGGTTTTTCTCTTAAAAAAATATATATTAAATTTATATGCATTTGCCCAAAGTATTAATTAATTAATTAATCTATTAAATAATTGATTAATTATTACCTAAGCTACGCAACCACTCACCCCTCCTCAACGAGACTGTTCACCCTTCCATCCCCCATGGCCACATCATTCATAGTTTGCTCCAGTTCCACATCCCATATCACGTGACCAGTCACACGCAAAAAATAATCACCCTTTTCCACAAATTGAACTCTAGTAACTTGTAGTTGCACCTCTATCTACACATGGGATATTTCAATATGCACAATTAGTTCAACAAGATTACTTAACTCAATATGCACATCCAATTCATCATGCATAGCTAGTTTAATGTGCACGCAAATCTGGTGATAATCACAAGGAGAGATTATTCTCTTTTTGCAAGCATGCATCTACAATAACAAAATTAATGTGGAAGGGAAACATCAGTTAATCCCACTTAATTGATTGAGCTCCCACCTCATCCATTCCCCCTAGGAATTCTATAAATGGATCTCCAGTGCCCTCATTACGATGAGGATGGTATATGCATCGAAGCACTACTAAAATCCTAAGCACACTTTACATCCAAATGACCAAAGTAAACCCCGTGCAACCATTTCTATCCCATGCCAGACCCCAATCATAACACCCTGCAAGTCCAAATTCGACTTTCGTTAGCGAAAGGATGCTATAGTCTACGATTTTTTACCCTAGACAATCTTAGTTTACGATTGTCTAGACCTAAATGGTCATCATCCAACCCGCACGTAGACCTCCAGACGCAACATGGTGCAACCTGAACCATCATAACGTAATCCAACGTAGCATAATGATAGCAATAGAGATAACAATGATAACAAAAGAAAGGTAAAATAAATTTATGCTCTATACAATATTGTCATTTTTTATATTTTTATTTCATTATGCATCTCTGGTGTTTAATCTTATTTGAAAACTAGGCCTCACCTCAAGAGGCCCGATAGGTACTACTGACCAGTTCCATCTCACTTGTGTACAAGTATACAAGTTTGGAGTAAGCATATATAGACGCAACATCAAACCATAATACAACAACAGACTCTAGTACCCATTTTTTTGATCTTAGACAGTCAAATATTACAATTGTCCAACTTCCATATGATCAAAGCACACGATCGTCGGCCCCCCTGACGATCGATATCCATACATGGATCTAGGTGATCCACAATAGATACAACAGATGTTGACATAAACACAAACCCATACACCAATATCCAGATCCAGCAAAAGTGATAATCACGATAAACTCGCCCTCTAGTGTTGTAGCGACGAAAGGATTGAGGCACCATCATTGATTGTAAAAGAGAATCAATCCCCTAAATGCTTGTATAACCCCTACGAGGGTCAATATTATAATCAGATAGAACAAAAGCATACACACATAATACATACACTTTATTGCTTTCATTTACATTGCTACATGATTCATTTTTATCATCTACAAATTGACATAGGGAGATGATTAATATACTTAGGGTTACAATGTTGAGATTAGCATTGTATGATTTATTCCTAAGGTATTTGAAGTGAAAGGGTTAGAAGATGGAGGATGAGAGATTACAATATTAGGGTTTTTAGGAAAACTTGTGCTCATGCTTGTGATATTATAATGAAGGTTATGAGGATTAGAAACTAGGATACTTGATGGTACATATAGGTTAGGAATGTAACTTGTACCCACTTAGTGAGATACATGGCAACTTAGATTTTTCCTACAATAATTTTTCAAGAGAAGCAAATATGAATGATATCTTGAGGAAGATGGGATATTTTGCATCCCAACATCCACATAAGTGGTGATGATAGGGTATTTGAATCAATGAAATTAGAAGTTGATGTTATAAGAATTGCATTTAAAGATCCAAAGTATGGATCCACTTGATTTAAAGACAGAGTATTGGAGCTAGGTTATTGGGGATTTTCCAAGAGTGAAATTTCCACTATAGAGACATGTAGGTTTCCATGAGCTTCCTTAATATAGGATTCCACAACATCCCTATGATTATAAAAAAAGAAATCCACGTGATCAATGTTTAAAAACCACTCTCTTTTGATCATCATGCATAGGGATTAGATAACCTAGAGGTGTAGCAACCTCCTCTTCTTCCTAAAATTTAGGGTTCTCAAAGGTAGGTTGGTCCTTAAGACCTTCCACCAGGGGGTTAGGTTTGATGGTTAATTAATGAGCAACACTACAATTTAGGTAACACCTCTTATATATGGGTTAGAAGGAGAGAAGGGTTCAATTAATTAAATTTTGAATTTTATTGTGTTGATTATAGAAGAAAGAGAAGATATTTTAACGACCTTATATCCCCTTCTCTCGATATATTGAATCCAACCTATATACCTCAAGGGCTTCCTTATATACCGAAGGTCCATATATACATGAATTCTCTTTATAAACCCATCGATACATGAGAGTAATTTGTTACATGGTTTGCCAATTATACCAGGAAGTGACTACTTGGATATGTGGCCAAGATGGTATATGAAGAGTAATAGTATGCCTTCTTATGACTCCCTCTAGCCTAATATAGTGTACTAATTACTAGGTGTAAGTATGGGGTGAGATCCTATATGGGAACCTGACAACCTGAGCTCACTATATACCCAATATAGCCTAGTAGCTCATAGTTCAACTACTCAAAGGATCATAGATACTATTAGCAGGACTAGAAATTGGTTATGTTCTTGTTATCTAGATTTAATGTGACCTCATATAAACAAACAATATTAAGTGATCTTGAGGTCCGAGGTGTAGACCAATTGGTTCGACCAAACCCCATAAGGGGGGCGGAGGTCCAAGGTTCAAATCTTGGGCCTCGTCGAACTAAATGCTTGTCCCTTTCTTGGTGCTTTCAACGGTGTAAAAGGTTTAAAATTATTGTGGTATGGTGGTTATAGGGGTAAACTATGCAAAAAATTATGTGGTGGCTTCTGGGGCGGATAACGTAAAATACTGTGACGGCCATAAAGCTGGACAACCTACCCGAATTCATGGCAACTACCGATTCCACCATGTAAATTCAAAAAAAATATTAAGTGATCTTGATTAAATTTTGGTAAATTTTAGTTTGATTAAGGCTTAGCTTGGGAAAATAAGGATATTAGGACCTACGATGGTATTCACATTGGATTCACCAAAATATGTCAAGGGAAAATGGGAAAGGGATTGTGAAGGACCTTTTCACAACACTTTTCCTCTTTCCTTTATGTCACTTCGAGACTAAGGGAAGTTAATGAGTTTAAAGTATAGTTTTGTTGGATTAGTTTAATAACACCTACATTTATCCTATGACACTTCTTTGTCTAATATTAACCCTAATTTAGCCCTAATACACATACAAATACAAAAATCAAGACCTAAAGCTAAAAGGCTCTTGATTTTGATGAGAAAGGAAATAACAATTTTTCTTTAAGAAGCAATGGTGCAAGAAGATGTATCAAACAAAGTCTAAGATGTAACTATATGCAATTTTTATTAAATACTAAATAGTAATGATTAATTTGGTCCCTTATATGATTAAGACTAACTATTTTTTTGTGTGTCTATTTTACCAATAAATAAAAAATAGAACCTATTTTATATAGACAACAAACATGACTTTACTTCTAAATACTTAAATGGTAGAGATTGGGGGTAGAGGAACCTATTTTTTCCATAGTGGAAAAAACATTGCTAGCCCATAAAAGTGACATCAATGCTATTTCTTGATCTACAAGATAGATAGAGAAAGATACAATCAATGATAGAGGGACTTGTCTAAGTTGGCAAAGAAAGTCAAATTCCCTTGATTAGCAATCAGGCCCCTATTCAAATAGTCAAAAATGCTAAAAATGAAAAGTGCATAAGATAAAATTTTAGTAGCAAAAGCACCATTGGGTCACGATAGCACCATTGATACTTTTTACTAACTGTTGCTCTGTGTGAACTAGAGAGTGATAGTTCTATCAACTTGTAGTCTAGTGGTGCTTTCACTTTTAAGAGTAGAACAACAAGATTAAATGTGAGATGAGCTAATATTATGATGACTATGATGAAGGGTATTACCTTAGGAGTACAAATAACTTGTTAAATAGCAATATGATAGAGATTTATTTATTTAATATGAATATTAAATGATAAAAATGAAAGACTAGATATATGCAAATGCAAATGCAAGATTAGTTCTAAGTGCAACAAAAATAAGCTTCAAACTAAAAGCATAAATAAAAGCCAAAATCAAATAAGGGGAAAGAGCACAACCCAAGATACAAGGTTGTTTTTCCCTTGTTGGAAGCTTAATGAAAGCTTGCTAGATTATTTGTTGATGACACTTGAATGCTTGAACTTGTGGGCTTGGATGCTTGATGCTTGATGATTGCTTGAGAGATTGAGAATTGCTTGAGAGCTTATAGACCTAATTAGAGACTTGATTAGATGCTTGGATTCTTGTAAGAACAAGATCTTAAGTTCTTATAAGGATGGCCTTCATAAAATTATGGTAGGATTTTAGCATAATTTTGTCATGTACAATGCTTGCTTCTCATGATTCTAGAGAGATTTTGGTAAAATTTTGTTGCTTTCAAAATACCATGGATGGAATGTTGGTATAGCTTTGCTACCCCAAAATTGTAATGCATTGGGATCTCCTAAGTATTAGCTTTATAGGAACCCATGGCTCTTTGGGAGAAGAATTACATTGAAGATGACAAGATTTGAGATGGTAAGAATTTGATCAAGAAGCCATTAATGAAATAACATGAGAATCATAATTCTTGAATTTAATATTTCTTGTAGGAGCTGCAAATCATATATTTGAGGACTTTATTCATTAATGGTAGGTGGCTTTAGAGGGATAGAAAGTCAAGTTTCTTGATTTTAGCTCATGATGTCAAAAGTGTTGGTAGCACTTTCACAATGGTGCTTTTACATCATGACCATTAAAGGTCAAATTTGGGAAAGAAAAGGTCAAAAGGTCAAACTTGGTAAAAGAGATGGTGGAGTCATAAAAACATCATTGATGTTATTGCTCATTTCCTGGCATTTCACTCTTGGAGCAATAAATGCTCCAAATTTAACCAAAAGGAAGGTTGATTCAGTTTGGTTGATTGATGGAGAGATTGGGTGACTTGATGATTAACCCTATGTACAAAATTGGATGTATACAATATGATAATTTTGACACTTACATCTTAAATTTGATAAGGAGCCTTAAGTGATACAATAATATATGTTGGTTAAAATAAATAAAGGGGTATATCCATATTTCATGGTATGCATTATTTTCTAAAGGACTAATGACAATTTTTATGTCTGTCTATGATAGAGAATTACCTTTAATACCAATAGACTAACTTTTTAATACAATAGTACAAAAATTGATGCATAACTTGTAGTAGGTAGCCTAACAGTTTGAAATATAATAAAATTGTACCATAGAGTTTGTTAGAAATATTGAGAAGCAATATTGAGGCCAAGAAACTAGCTATGCAAAGTATCACTGGAAATATCAAGAACTGATTGATTATTCCATGGGATCAACTTTGTATAAATAGAAAAGTTGATCAATGTGAGCCATTGGATTACAACAACTCAACACATCTGAACTAGTCTAGACAAAGAGTTCACCTGACTCATGGAAGAGTGGTAACTCAAGTTAGACTATCCTAGTAGAACTTAAGAGAACAAATATTTATTCTAACACCCCCCTTAAGTGATACTAGGGGTGAATGTAACAATAGGATATGAGTCCCGACAACAAGGCCTGATGAGGTACTCATGTACAATTTTGGTGCTACCCAAAAAAAATGAGTCCCGATAATATGGCCTTATTAGGTACTCATGTACAATGAACTTACTTAGAGGAGAGATGGTGAAAAAACCACATGGGAAAAAACCATCTTCCTAGAAGAAAAAAAGAAGAAGAAGAAGAAGAAGAGAGGTGAATGAGGCATGTCCTCGGATGGCGAGGATTGTCCTCTTCTGAATTGAGCCTCTCAAAGATCTTTAACTGAATGAGCACCCTTCTAATTTAACTGCCTAACCCCAAGTTTCTCATGCAACTGAATGTAACGCGGAGAAGGAAAGGATTTGGTGAAGATGTCTGCAATTTGATTTTCTATGGGAATGTACTCCAAGTTTAGATCCCCTTGTTGAATATGCTGCCGAATGAAGTGCATGTGAATCTCAATGTGCTTGGTGCGTTGATGCTCAACTGGATTGCGGGAAATATGAATTGTGCTCTGATTGTCACACCAAAGGGTAATAGGTTGGTCATGAAAAAAACCAAATTCCTTCATTATCTGACGAAGCCAAAGAGCTTCTTGAGTGGAAAAAACTGCTGCCCTGTATTTTGCCTCTGTAGATGATAGTGCTATTGCTTGTTGTTTTTTGCATGACCAAGCAATAGGTGAAGAACCAAGACAAAAAACATAGCCAGAGGTGGAACATTTATCTTCAACTGAACCTGCCCAATCAGAGTCTGTGTAACCAATGATATCCATGGATCCGCCCTCATATAAAAGCCCAAAGTGAGTAGTTCCCTGTAAGTAGTGGAGGATTCTCTTTGTTGCTTGCCAATGGCTGAAATGAGGTTGATGTGAGAATCTGGATATTAAGCCAACAACATATGAAATATCTGGGCGAGTATGAGTGAGGTATAATAGACTTCCTACAAGCTGTCTATAGAGAGTAGCATCACATTGAGGGGTCTTGCAGGAAGTAGTTAGAGTGACTCTAGACTGAAAGGGTGTGGAAGAAGGCTTACAATCAGTCATCTTAAACCGTTGAAGAAGATCTAGAGTATATTTCTGTTGACATAATGAAATTCCTGCATCTGTTTGAGTTATTTGAAACCCAAGGAAGTAATGAGCTAAACCCAGATCAGCCATTTCAAATTTCTCAGAAAGAGAGTCTTTGATAGTTTGGATGTGAGAAATGGCACTACCAGTTAGTAGTAGATCATCAACATAGAGAACAAGTATGGTGATGTTTTCTTCATTTCTCCAAATGTAGATTGTTGCATCAAAATCACAATGAGAAAATCCTAAGGAAAGAAGGAAGGAGTCCATTTTTTCATACCAAGCTCTAGGAGCTTGTTTGAGACCATAGAGAGACTTCCTTAGTCTACAAACAAGTGAGGAATCTTGAGTAAATCCTATAGGTTGTTCCATGAATATTTCCTCTTTTAAGTCACCATGTAAGAAAGCACTTTTAACATCCATCTGAAAAACTGGCCACTTTTGGGAAGCAGCAAGTGCAAGTACCAGCCTAACAGAATCCATTTTTGCAACTGGTGCAAAGGTTTCAGAGTAATCAATGCCTTCAACTTGTGAAAAACCTTTAGCTACCAATCGAGCTTTGTGTTTGTCAATTTTTCCATCAGGTCCATATTTTGTCCTGTAAATCCATTTACAACGAACTAATTTTCTTCCTTTAGGTAGAGGGACTAGATCCCAAGTGTTTTTTTTTATTAAGGAAGAAAATTCATTCTCCATGGCATCATCCCACTCTTTTATACCAGTTGCTTCTTTGAAGGATTGAGGATCTATGGAAATGGATTGACAGACAAGACCAGAACCCAAGGTGTTGCTTAATCTGGATGATGGAAGGTTTTGGATGTAAGGAGTGGCCTCTTGAACTATGGTGCGGGCCCATTTTGGCATTGTGGAAGGAGTAATGGGTGTGGCAGGACTTTGAGTTGGAGTTTGAAGTATAGGTTCCTCATTTTGGTCATCTAACTCAAGGATGGGATCTTCATTATATTGTGGCTCAAATATTGGAGATGGCTCAAGAGAATTAATGTTGGGAGAAGATGATTGAGGATCTTTATGAGGGAATGTTTCATCAAATTGAACATTTCTATGAAAAAATACCTCATGAGTTGTGGGATCAAGGAGCCTGTAGGCTTTCATTTCCTCACAATAACCAACAAAAATAAGTTGCTTGCTCTTTTTGTCTAGAGCCTTCCTCTTTTTCTTTGGTATGTGTGCCCAAGCAGTACACCCAAAAATTTTGAAAAAAGAGACATCAGGTTTTGAGCCAGTCCATGCTTCTTCTGGAGTCAAGTGGCCAAGAGCTTTATGAGGTGTGCGGTTTTGAATATAGTTTGCACAATTAATTGCCTCAACCCAAAAAACTGTTGGAAGATCTCTTGAGTGGAGCATACAGTTTGCCATTTCTTTTAAGGTTATGTTTTTCCTTTCTGCAATGCCATTTTGTTGTGGATTATGGGAGACTGAATGTTGATGAATTATGCCATGAGTTGATAGAAATATGGAGAATTCATTACTGAAGTATTCCCCCCCATTATCTGTATGAATTTGCTTGATTTTGCAAGTGGCTTGATTTTCAACTAAGGCCTTGAAGATTTTGAAGTGGGATAGAACATCACTTTTATATTTTAGAAAGTAGACCCAAGTTCTTCTTGAAAAATCATCAATGAAGGTTAAGGCATATTTTGCTCCTTTGAAAGAAGGCTTTGGGAAGACCATCAAGTCACTATGGATTAACTCTAGAGGGGATGAGGCTCTTTGAGAACCACTTGGATGAAAAGGATCTTGATGTTGTTTTCCAAGAGCACATCCAGGACATACTCCATCAATAGAAGAGACTTTTGGCAATCCTGTTACCATTTCATGAGTATTCAATTCTTTTAGATAGCTATAACTGAGATGTCCAAACCTTTCATGCCAAATTTTGCTTTCAATATCCCCATGTGCAACAAAATAGGAGGCCCCATATGAATTTTGGAATCCCTTGAAGTGAAAAAGGTGAGTGTTATGATCAATATCTCCTTTTGCTACGAGAGAGTGTGGTTCTTGAAGGTCTCTTATCTCAACTCCTATTGGTGAAAATAGAACTGTTTTGCCCTTTGCAAAAGTACAAATCTGATAGATGGAGAGGAGATTTGTAGCTATATTTGGGACATAGAGAACATTATTGATATAACCACCATCAATGGATATGTCACCTTTTCCTTTGACTGGGATAAAGGATGAGTCACCAACTTCTATGCTAGAAGTTGAGCTTGAGGAGATTGAAGTGAATGACTCATGTGAAGAAGTCATATGATGAGTTGCCCCTGAATCTAGAACCCAGTATTTTGATGGAGTTTTTATAGGTTTACCTTGAACATTTAAGGCTTTTCCTATCTGCTTCTTAATGTCTATTTTGTGATCCTTTATTGTTGCCTCTAGTTGTTGCAGTCTTTTCCAACATTTGTTCACAGAATGACCATCCTTTTTGCAATGTGTACAAGTTATAGGGCCTCTTTCTTTCTTTTTGAATTTTTCTTTAGTGGAGGTGGATGCTACTAATGCTTTTGAGGAAGAGGGAGAGATATCTCATATTTTGCAAGTTTTGTTTCCTCTCTAGTTAGCCTATCACAAAACTCCTCTAAAGAGGGCATTTTAAAGCTTATACCAAGTGCATCTTTTGTAGACAAAAAGGTGGTTGCAAAAATTTGAAATACTCCATTTAACTTAGAAAGAATAAGATAGATGCATTCTTCTTCTATTTTTTTCTTGCCACTACCTTTTAATTGTGTGAGGACTTCTTTAAATTTGGTGAGGAAGTCAACAATATTGTTGAAGTCTTCAGGAGATAATGTTGTTAACTCTGCTTCTAGCTGCATTGACCTTATTTGATCCACTTTACCAAACAAGTTCTTTAGTTTCTGCCAACTCTCAAATGGAGTTTTACATTCTGAAATGTGAAACCATAAGCTTTCATTTACATTTGTGCTTATAATACCCATTGTTTCATACATCTTCCCTTTATGAACAAATATTTCATATTCCTTTTCAAATTCAGGCTGCTTCTCTTCTAGCAAGTGTGTGAGCCCTTTTTGAGAAATGAGATTTAATATTTTTGGTTTCCATGTGTGATAGTTGTGAGGGGTGAGTGGGTCAATTGTATTCATTTTTCCAAAAAAATTGCAGTGAACCAATATTCCCCCCTTAACTGCAAGTAGCTTGAAGATGATTCAACAAGAAGCAACACCACCAGAAAACCTTTTAAAGCAAGGTAGCAAAAGCCAGACCTTTATACCGAACTCTTCAAAATACCCACCCTTATGTGAGGGAAACTATAAGTAAATGAAGAGTTGGATACGTGGAACATAGGCGTTTTGAAACCAGAATAATATGCCAGACCTTTATACCAATCTTCTCAATGGCCCGCCCTTACGTGAGGGAGACTATAGGCAAATGAGGAGATTGATACATGGAACATAGGCCATTATATGAAGGAAAGACTACTTTGATTTGAGAAAAAATACCAAATTTTGATGTGCTTTATGAGAATGTGCCTTCTTGTATTTAGAAACACCAATTTTATGCAATGGCCATTATAATGTGTAGAAGA
Source organism: Wollemia nobilis (assembly GCA_028583015.1). Taxonomy (NCBI): domain Eukaryota; kingdom Viridiplantae; phylum Streptophyta; class Pinopsida; order Araucariales; family Araucariaceae; genus Wollemia; species Wollemia nobilis. The sequence goes on from JAQPPZ010000521.1 coordinate 24,425,965, forward strand.
AGCTCAAATAAGAAGAGTGAAGCAACAACCATGAAGTAGTGAAGTTAGTGCCACATAAAATGACTCCACCAGTATAGCAATATGGACACAAGATAAAGCCTCCCCTCTATGTGAATCCAACAAAAAATAGGTGCAAGAATGAGCACCAAACCCCCCCTCCCTCTCCAAAAAAAAACAATTTTTGTATTTATGAATATTACAATGGGACTCTTCACTTTTATAGCCTCTTTTGAATAGGCTAAATAGAGGAGTAAAAAAAAACTTCAAGTTTCAGAAGAATTAATTTTGGAAGAGGAAGAGCTGACAGAAAAAGGAGAATGACTTTTTGTTGTTAGAACAATTAGAAAATCACTAAGAAGCAAGATTGCTTTTGATGGATTTACAAAAATTGAGCAATAGTAGTCATGAGAGTCCCTCTGATATGCGCAGATCTTAGATGCTAATGAGATGGCTTTCTTCACTTCGTGTCCTTCTTGCCAAGCTTGGACGCAAGAGCAGCGTATACTGCGGGTTATTTTGCTTTAGAATGGTGCCTCCACGTCTTAGTAAGAACCAAATAAAACAAATAACTTTTGCTCCACGTCAAAATAAAGACAGAGTCGTACGTTAGAGGTTTCTTCCACGTCAAATCAAAGAGGAGACTTGCATATGAAGACAGAGAAGGCGCATAAGCGAAATGTAAAGGCTGGTGCAAAAAATAATAGCTATCAGGAGGAGCATTAAAAAAATACGATTGCTTGCATATCGTGCTCTCTGTGAGCTATGTGTCCTCTGCTTTGAATGTCAAAAACTCAGACGACACCAAGTTCCTAGTGCAAATCAGCATCTTCGATAGACAAATTGCAGTGAAAATGTTTTGCAGATGATGAAAAACTAAGAGAGTTTGGTGAGCTAAATAGAAGAGTGGTTGAAGGATAGTCATTGTTGAATGTTCTGTTTACGCATGGAAGCAAACGACATGGCTCTTCATGGCTCATTTTCCTTAGAATGATCTGCATATTTGGCAACGGGTGTTTCATCCTTGGCAGCGCATAACAACAGATGATGGGCTTCCAACTCAGCCGTCTTCTTTTCTCCCAATGAATAGGACGTGGCAATCAATGCCAATTTGAACGTTTGCCTCAAAAACCACCAAGGTTCGACATCAAATTTGGGAGATCTCTCAGATATATCTATGCTCTCTGTTGTTAGGTGTAGTGTGAACTACGAATGGCGTGAGATCCAAGATTGGTTGTTAGGCCAATGGGAAGGAGTGCATCAGTGTTGTTGGTGCTTGTCTTCAATATTGGTAGAGCCCACACTTTGAATGGCCAAAAAAATTAAAGCCAATCTTGGCTTTATGGTGGAGCACGAACACAACACGAACCAACAACTGCTTGACATATAACACGAATCACAAGATGAACTACAAGGTTTAGGGCTAGGTGCACCATGCACAATATTTAGAGCTAAGTAGCTACGTTCACTATGGATACGCCAACGCAGTTGAATACGCTCTGCGTGAGAAGGGTAGGTGTGGCCACTTTGCTTTAGATACACTAAGGCAAATATTCCTTTAAAGTGATGTACAATACTGTGAAGGAAGCCTTCACATCCAAAAGAGGACACTAGGTATATAAAAAAATACCCTTTTTTTATAAGGGACTGCACAAATTTGTTAGAGGGTAGTGAGATGCAATAATATTAGATAACACCATACATAAAAAGAGAGGTAGCAAAAATAGTAGTTGCCTATCTTCTAATTTTCATCAGAGAAATAATAACACCCTGCTTCTTATCCCTCATAACAATAATAATAATGATGATCTTATATGAAACATTAGTGATTTGACACTATATGAGAGTATAGATCAAAAGAAATATATGATTATCTAACAACTTCCAAATAAGCTAAAATAGTCAGAGAAGACTTATCCAAAATAGAGGACAAGTTGAACCAGATCTATGAAAAGTTGAATGCTTGCAAAACTAGCCCTACTCTGGTACCATGTTAGAAATATTGAGAAGCAATATTGAGGCCAAGAAACTAGCTATGCAAAGTATCACTGAAAATATCAAGAACTGATTGATTATTCCATGGGATCAACTTTGTATAAATAGCAAAGTTGATCAATGTGAGTCATTGGATTACAACAACTCAACACATCTGAACTAGTCTAGACTAAGAGTTCACCTGACTCATGGAAGAGTGGTAACTCAAGTTAGACTATCCTAGTAGAACTTAAGAGAACAAATATTTATTCTAACAAATTTGTGTTGGCTTTTTGTGAGAATTTCAATCTTTTTTATATGGAATAAATTTTGGTCTTATTAAAGGTGATGAAATTAATATTTTCTAAATCTTTTGAAAAGGAAATCAAAGAAATTCCCTTCTGGTGACACATACAAAAGAGAATCATTCTTTTGAATTAGCATCCATCTCACCTTACTTAAAAGAGATCTATTAAGACTCTTCATCTTTCTTCACCCCAAATTTTCTTCTTTCTTGGAAGTATAGACTTTATCCAAGACAACTAAGAGCATTCTCTAATTCACTTCTACTCTTGTCCATAGAAATCTATGTTGAATATGTTCTATTATTTATGCAACTTTAGCAAGGATTTTGAAAATAGATAAAAAATAGATCGACAAACTTTGTAAAGTAGATTTAACCAGCTAAAGCTTACCTGCTTGGCTCAACAAAACTCCTTTCCACCTTGCTAGTTTCTTTTGAAATATATCTAGGATCGAATTCCACAAATCCTATTTAATATTTCCTTTAAAGAGTAGAATACCAAGATAGGTGGTTGGAAAGTTATCAATGCTACAACTAAAAATCCTTGAATTTTTTTGTTGCCTTTCAATAGGAGCATTGATATAAAAATTATACTCTTTGTATAATTTATTGGTTTGAAGCCTTCTCATAAGATTCCAAGATATTCTTAATATATTTTTCTTCCTTGAAGACTGACCCACTATGACAATGTCATCAATAAACAATTGATGAGTAATAACATCTACTGTATTTGATGATTATTATATTTAATGCTCTTCCTAGTGCTTCTACCATAAGATAAATAGATAAGGGGATATGGGGTCCCCTTGTCTTATCCCTCTTTCACTTGAAAAAAATTGCAATTAAGCCATTAATAATAATTGAAAACATAGGAGAAGAAATACATAATTGGATCCAAGATCTTTGTTGAAGGAGGAAACCAGATTTTTTTGAAGCTATAGCCCAAATAGACCATAAAACTCTATCATAGGCCTTATTCATATCTATATTGAGAAAAATCCTTGCGAAACCACTTTTTCAATTGAGTGGATAGATTCATGGATTGAGATAATGACATCTATATTATGTTTACCTTGCACAAAGCTCCCTTGCTGATTGGAAATAATTATAAGAATATTTTTTTAGTCTATTGGCTAGAAGTTTAATTAAAAATTTATAAATAATATTGCATAGACTAACAGGTCGAAAGTCTTTAAAATAATTTGCACCTTGCTTTTTTTGGAATGAGAACCAAAAAGGTGGAATTCCAAATTTTAAAAGGTTATTAGCAACTTGAAATTCTCTAGTTATTTTCAGAATGTCACCATGAAGTTCTCTAATTGTTGCCACAATGTCACCATGAAATATATACCAAAAAGGCTAGAAGAAACCAGTTGGGAAACCATCTAGACTAGGGGTATCTTTTTGCATATTGAAAACAACCTCTTCGACTTCATCCTTTGAGAAGGATTTCATTAGAGCTTTAATCATATCATCTGATAATAAGTTTGGGATGTTACTTAGCATGTAATTTATTGCCTCTTTTTCTATATCATTATTATTTGAAAATAATTCTTTAAAGAAACTCACTGCTAAGAAAATCCCTACTAAAGTTGCAAAAAGAATAGAAAATATTCAATGCATATTTTTATGGACATGAGTAGAAGTGAAACACAAAATACCCTTAGTTTCTTGGGATAAAGTCTTTACTTTCAATAAAGAGAGAGGTTTGGGGTTAAGAAAGATGAATAATCTCAATAGAGCTCTTTTAGGGAAAGTGGAATGGAGGCTAATTCAAGACAATGACTCTCTTTGGGCAAAAATTATTGAGGCTGAATACTTGTACTATAATAATTTGCGTGTGAGATGTGAAAATCCCTCAATAGACTCTACCTCTTAGAATAGCATAATAAAAATTAGGCCTATGTTATGGAATGACCTTAGATGGAGAGTGGAAAATGGAGATCAAATTGAGTTTTGGGAAGATACTTGGTTAGTGGACAAACCTCTTATCTATTTTGATGACTTGGTTGTCATTAAAGAACCCTTGGTAAGGTTGTATGGAAGAAAATTTAAGGACTACATTGAGATGAATAACAACTTTAAGAGATGGAAAATTCTTTCTTTACAATTAAATGAGTAGATTACTTAGCAAGCTATGATGAAACTCAATTATCTTTTACAATTTTATCATTTAAGTCAATCCTTCCACCATGATGTCCTTGTTTGGGATTTTAACTCTTCTAGAAGTTACTCAGTTAAATTAGGATATGAAAATTTATCTTCTCCTTCTGGTATGATTTTCCAGCCTCTAGAATTTTGTTGAAGCATTTGACTCCTAAAATCTCCTCTTTCTCTTGGTTAGTTGTGCAAAACAAGAATTAACTATTGATAATTTGAGGAAAAAAGATTTCCATTTTCCTAATATGTATGTGTTATGTAAGCCTAATGAAGAATCAGCGGATCACATCTTTGTGCACTATCCTTTATCTTCTAAAGCTTTCCAATTATTTTTAAGGACTTTATCTTTTATGTTGGGTTACTCCAAACAATTTTGTTGAGTTCTTTGATCAATGGCATTCCCTCTTTCTTAGTATCAGGTTGACAATTTTATGGAAGATGTTATTACCTCATTTTATTAAGGTATTTGGTTTGAGAGATAAATAGAATATTTAAGGAAGTTTTCAGGAATGATATGGTTACTTTCCATAGGATAATATTAGTTGTTAAGATAGCTTTTTCATTATAGAATATCTTGAAGATTAGAATAATGTTTAGGAGGCTAGTTTTGGGGGCCAAAAATGACCCTTGTGCCCCGGGTGCCACAACCCCCCATAGTTATGGCTCGCTCTTTGTCACTCCAAGCAGGTGCATCTGATGCCTTGCACCTCATGCAGGGCGCTATTTTTGGGAAGTCCAAGGAAGCGTGGGACGCGACTCCTTTGGACAACCTCCAAGATTTTTTACCAAGGTTGATTCCTTATTGGATGCAGTATTTTGGCACTCATTCCTCTTTTGCTAGACTATTTCTATAGAGTTCCTCTAGGAAAAAAGGAAAGGAAGAAAATGAGAAATTACTTGAAATGTGAATTGTAGAAAATAAAGTTTATCTATCCTATCTAAGGGTGGTGATGCACCAAGTGGGATGAATGAACACATGAACTAAGCAAGACAATAAAATTGAGTGTAAATTTGATCATACAAACATGCAACTCTAATGACTTTCTATAGAGGCTAGGACTGAAATACTGGAGCAGTCATAGTCCCCTACATGAAGTATATGAATGATTAGAACAAGATAGGAATACTGAAGAAGTCACAGTCCCTTGTCTTAATATTAAAAAACATGTATTACGTATATGTATAACCAAAAAAGGCTTGATGACCTATGCATGTAGTTGGCCCAAGGCTCAAGTCCAAATTGAAAAAATAAAAATAAAAAGAGAGAAAAAATACCACAGGTTAGATACTTGACACAATAGCAAATCCAAACTCTCATTCTTTATCTTGGGAATAGACTATTTATAATGTTTATACAAGATTCAAAATTCACTCTTAAGTAGTGGAGGGAAAATAAAATACTTAGTACATCAATTAATAAGATCAATGGAGGGACAACTCTACAAAATACAAAGGTAGGCTAGGTTGACTAGTTGCAGATTTTTGTATTGACAAGAATTACCTCCAAAAAATGTATCTCGATGGTCCTACATGTTTCCCTTTTGGTCTTATGATGGTTTCCTCTGATGATTGGGTTTTAGTGCTACATCATACTTGGTGTCCCTCTTGGGAGGTCCAGTTAGCTCGGTGAAGATTTGTTTTGATATGGATTCTTTCGTCAAAATTTGGGCATTGCTACAAAAAAAAATTATAGTAAAATATTTACTAGATGTTAGGATAGCCTATTTGTGGGATCTTAAACCTCTTCATAATCAAGAAATAGATCCAAAAATTATTACTAGACAAATTACCTTTTGGTGTTCCCCTAGATTTGGTTGACTTAAACTTAATTTTGACAGTGCCACAAAAGGAAACCCAGGATGGGAAGGAGGAGGTGGAATTATAAGGGACCACTTGGGATTGGTTGTTGTTTCCTATGTGAAACCTTATGGAATATAGACTAACTACTTTATGGAAACCAAAGCTTTGTATACATGCATCAAATTAATAAAATAATTGAATACTAAGAAAATCATTGTTAAGGGTGTTTCTATGAACATTCTAAATTGCCTACAAAACAATAATACATCTAATAGGAATATTAGGGAAATCATTGAGGATGTTAACATTAGTCTATAATCTCTTAAGGGAGTGGAAATTAATCATATTTATAGGGAAGGCAATGGGACAACTATCTGGTTAGCAAATAAGGGAGTTGAGAGTCCTCGTTTGATTCTTTGGAGGAAAGATCTTCTTGATGCCTTGAAATTTATTAGTAATAAGGAGAAATATCATGTTATTGTTAATTGTGAAAAAGAGTAATAATTAGTAAAACTAATAATGAGAAGAATAGTATTATATCCCATAATGGTTTCATAATTATTAACTAGTCGATGTTTGACCTTTGTTGTTATAGGTCTTCTTTTTATGGTTTTGTTAGTTTTGGGAGAGAATTAGAATATTTATTTAGCTTCTTAAGATCCTTTATTTCATCTGGAGGTTTATAGTTTTCTAGGTGTCAATGGAGATTCAGTTTCGTTACTATGGATGAAGGATATCTAGCAAATATTGGAATGCAAAAACTATTCATTTTTTTAGCTATGCAGTTGTTTAATCATCTATATATCCTTGTGTTTTTCCGTGTTTCTATCAAATTCATACCAAAGAGTTAGTCTATGAAGAAAAAATAGTCAATTAAATATGATCAACCCATTGAGAAGTAGGGGAAAGCCGAGGTGGAAATAATTGTTCTGCATAAGGAAAATTTTTAGATGTTAGAGGTGAAGAGTGCTAAGCCAATAGGGGAATCAACTGACTTCAACTTCATTTCAAAGTTGTAAGAAATTGAAATTGAGATTATTCATACAGAGAGGATGATGTAGAACTCAAATGTGAAGCTAATTATTCATTAGGAATAGTAGAATATATAAGCTTACAAATAATCTCACATAGGTTAAGTGGTTGCAACAATTTGCCAAACATGGTCAACCACTTAACTAACAGATAACAATATACTAATCTAGGATGACAACTAACTGCTAGAAGACAAATGACCACTCTAACAACTAACTAAACATCCAATAACTTAACAACCTATTTCCAACATGGGCATACTATGCCTCACATGAATACAAAGTGCAAGAAATAGGAAATAATAAAATAATAACTTAGGCTTATAATTAAGCCTAAGGTACAACAATCATATCTTAACACTCCTCCCAACCATAGAATCATTGAATCCCAATGCTCTCAAAAAATGTGTAAATTCATGGGCCATCTCATGGTAAGGAATCCAGTGAGCCATGTGTGGAAAGTGACCGCGATAGAGGATAAGGTAAGAACTGGAAGAACCATGTCGAGTGTGATGAGCCTTCATCTCGAAAACTCTATCTAAAATGAGCGAAAATTGATGATCAGGTGCCATTGTTGTTGTAGGGTTGATGATAGGATCAGGTACCAAAATAGAATCCTAAAATGGTGTCTTTGGAAAGCATTGCTTATCCAAAGGAAGCCAAAATCTATCTCCAACCTAAGATGAGTGAGGACTATGATGCTTGCGCACCATGCTCTACTCCTCCTACGGAGTCTCCTACAAGTCCTATGTTATCTTGCCCTGAAGGCTCTGCTGGTGCTAAATGAAGTAACCTTAGATTTCTCCTCCATGTGTGCAATGGTCGAAGAGGGCAAAGCCAAAGGCAACTTCTGTGGAGCAAGTGGTTGTGTGTCCATAGGTGTACCCAAAATGATGCCAATAGAATGGTTGGTATCTTTCTTATGAGTGAGAGTGATGGGTTCCTTAACCACTTGCTCTTGTGATTGTTCATTTTGTGGAAGTAAAACTTCTTCTTTATCATGTGCCTTTGATGGTGCTTGTTCTTCAACATGTGTGGAACTTATGCAAGTAGGAACCAAAATAAGTGCTTGACTTAATGGCTTACGAAATTTCCTACAACTTAACATAAAATTTGATGTAGGTGTAGTGCTTTGTATAAAGTATGTTTTATCATGCAAATCCAAAGTGTATGTGTTCTTTTTAGCATGATACACTATATTCCTATCATATTGATAGCGTTTACCTAGCAATAGTCCATCTTAGTGACATCACATCTTAATTTGTCCACAAACTTATCACTAAAATAAAAATTCAAGGTGCAAGTGTGTGTGATTCTAATAGTTAGATGTGGAGTCTACATACTTCCACCCAAGTACATAGGGTTGGTGATGTGGCTTTATGGGAAGCTTCAACTTCTCTACAACAAAATTTGCAATGAGGTTCTTTTGCGATCCGTTATCTATGATACAATCCATATAAAAATCATGCTTAAGGTGGGGTCTAGTGATAAACAAATGGTCACGACCCCCTTGAGCAAAAATATTTGACATAAGGGTAACTTTGTTTAGTTGACCCTTTAAAGTAGGATATTCCTCTTTTGTTCTTATACTCATAATGGAACCATCATGTGGTTCCTCATTTGTAGGTTGTGCGATTAGGAACTTCTTCTTCTTAACTCTTTCAAAAGTAAAGCATTTAGCCTTTGTATGACCTTGATTTTTACAAAAATCATAATACATTATTGAAGAAGAAGAATATTTAGAATGAGAAGAAGAATGTGCTTTAGGAGAAGTGGGAGGAGAAGAAGAATGAGAAGTGTTCTTCACCTTTTGTTGATGTTGATTCGCTCCTTTGAAACTACTGTCTGATCGATATCTTTAAGAAGCACCAACTTTCTCCTCTACAAGAATGACATGCTTGAATACCACATCCAAAGTGAGGAAATCAATGAACTTGATTTCCCTAAAAATTTGATCTTACAATCCACACGTGAACTTGTTAATCAAATCCTGTTTTGAATCTTTCACACCAAGAAGCACCCTTAGCCTATTGAATTGGAAAATGTAGTCAAAAACTGACATACTATAGGCTTGCCTCAATCTATACCACTTGGTTGTGAGGTCATTTTGGTAATTTTGTGGAAAAAATGTGTTTTTCAGAATTTGGATCAATTCTTTCCAAGTCATGGAAGCATTATGGCTTTGTATTTCTACAATTAAAACTTTTGCTAAGCCTGTGAGTTTGACTGTAGCAAAGGCAACTTGTTCATCTTCAAGAATTTCAGCATAATTGAACCAAGTTTGCATATCTAAAATCCATGTAGACAAGACATCATGATCCCTTGATCCGTCATACAATTTTACCTCACATTTTGCTTTTTTGGAATGATTGTGATGAATTTTAATATCACCAGAATTCAATTGCACAACAATATCTTTAACCTTATCTACCAAAATGTCTACTACAACAGTAAGGATTTCCATGTTTGTTTTGATATCTTGAGCCATGTGATTTCATGTATATGCCAGACTAGGAGGATTACAAAATGGTTTTGCAAGACTATCTAGGCTCTTAGGAACAAATTTGATGGTTTCCTAATGCAGAATTTTACCTAGATTTTACAAAAAATTGCCTTCCAAATTTACAAAAATGGGCTAATTTAAGTGCTTTTACAAAAATTGCATCAATTTGTAATTACAAAAATAACACTAAATTTTAGAAAATAAGCCCTTGAATTTACAAATTTTCAACTTGTGTTGGCAAACCTTTAATCAATTTTACAAAAATTGCTGAAAAATTGCAAAAATTGGAAAAACAAAATTGATTAAAATCACCTTCTTTTGTAGTTTTGGGCACCAAAATTCGAATTCCAGCCACTCCAACGATAAATTTTTTTTCAAAAAGTCCAAAAATTAAAATTTTCCTTTTTTTGAGATAAAATTTTGGTTTAATTTATGCACAGTCAACTACGCGCTCCGCTGGTCAACTACAGAGTCAACTGGTCACTCGAAAGTCAACGATCAATTTTTTTGCAACTAATCTTATGCCAAGTGTCATCAAACGGTTTGTGCACCCTTTAGTGCACCTCCACAACTGAGGCGGTGGACAAATGTACACTTCCTGCACCACCAACCGACGCTCTGGCCTGTGTACAAGTGCGACCAGTGGTGACCACCATAAGGTGGTCACTAAGGTATAGGCACCTTTGTGCATTTAAACCCCACTCGGGCCTTAACACGCCCGATGTGGGACTAATGTTCCACAAAAATTTCAAAAAAATTTCATTTCTCCCTTTGCGACGCATCGAAAATCGCCTGCTACTGCCCATAAACCATGAGAACTCTATCGAAAACCAATAGGACAATGCTGAAAATCACGCTAAGGTGTGTCTTAACATGTCGAAAACAAATTACAATGGATGAAATCTTGCCAGACTAAATTGTTATCGTAAAATCAAAAATAAATCACCAAACGACCTAGGCCTTGCCAAAAATTGTATTTTGCTTGTCGAAAAATGGTTGTGATTGGACACTCGCATCGAAACGGGACAGCCTTGCCAGAGGACATGAAAATAAAATTGCCAAAATTAGGCAACATCATAGAATTAAAATATGTCTGAACCCGATCACACCCTTAGTGCCACGTGTCACACGTTGATTAGAGGAGGCATTTAGGGTTTAAATTGTACGTTTTGATTGGCTTGTTTGTGACCTTATGGTAATTTTAATTTCTTTCACTGTCTATGATTATCGAACCTTCATCTACGTAGGTTTTTGACATCTACGATCTGCTGCTACACCACTCGTGAGCAGAATTATGTTGAAATAATATTTTTGCACTCACTACATTTGCTCTCCCAAGAGGTGATCAATCCATGGCCTGCTACCACAAGGGTCTGCGAGCTATTTTCAAGCGATCATCGATTGGAAAGCCACATATTTTGCTACATTAATAGGCCATCATGGGGTGTTTGGACAATGGTAATGATTGAATACATCTATTGCAAGGTCGAAAAGGTGCTCCCTATGTTGCGATGTCGAGGGCAGCCCATGGACGCCCAATCGTGGACTAGTTGTGGGCCTATGTGGCGGTTGATCCACGATCGATATGCGATTTTCAGAAGGAACTGCACACAGTAATAAGGGGATTTTTATGGAGGGATAAGGGGGGAGGGAAGGTAGGAGCTGAAGGGAAAATTATGGGGAAGGGGGGTAGGGAGTGGGCAAAGGTGCCCAATTCTTTCGATCGATAGATAGTCGATCGATGGGATGGCCTGGTCGGTCAAAACGAATCACCAACCAACCCAAATAAGATATGGGAATAAAAAATTAAATAAATAAAAATTGAGATAATAATATTTCAAGATCACTTGATCAACCCTCTAGAGCTTCCTAGTACTTCAACCCTTCAAACATTTTGTGCACCCTTCCGCAAGAATACCAAAACCTCATTTTTGGCCACAAATGACCTCAATATTGTGGAATTTCTCCTCAAATAGAGTCTGATCTCTGGTCTTCAAGTAGATAGATTTTTCCAATAGGAAATTTTTTTCTTCAACCAGGAAAATTTTTCTTGCCCTCATAAGGCAAGTAGATTTACCCTCTGGTTTCTACCAGGGGAATTCAGTGTAGGGGTAATTTTTGCCCTCTGCCACCTCCTAAGCTTCACAAACTAATGTTGTGGTTGGCCTCAAGCTAATTTCACACAAGCATCTACCTAGGATCTTGATGAACTAGTTGTAAAACTCAACTAGACACCTAGCAAAGAAGTGGTAAACTTGCCCTCCTTGAAAAAAATTATCCTCGACTCTGATTACCACTAATGTAGAACTCAAACGTGAAGTTGTTTATTCATTAGGAATAGTAGAATATATAAGCATACAAAGAATCTCACGTAGGTTAAGTGGTTGCAACAATTTACCAAACATGACCAACCACTTAACTAACAGATAACAATATGCTAATCTAGGATGACAACTAGTTGCTAGAAGATAAATGACCACTCTAACAGCTAACTAAACATCCAACAACTTAACAACTTATTTCCAACATGGGCATACTATGCCTCACGTGAATACAAAGTGCAAGAAATAGGAAATAATAAAATAATAACTTAGGCTTATAATTAAGCCTAAGGACCTGCTTGTTGTGGTGCAGTGGTAAATGCCCTAAGTGCTGGTAGAGGCTGACCCAGGTTACATTCCCCTTGTATCCATCCTACAGATATATGGTATAGTTAGGAATGTCCTATGTGCTGGTAGAGGCCGACAAGGCTCCATTCCTCCTATGCCCAAACTGTTGAAAGTGGCACCTCAAAAGGGGTATTTTCCACTATAAATTAGTTTTTTTAACCCAGGTGTTGTAGGTGATTTGGAGAGGAGAGGGCAATCTTCCAAGAGAGGTCCCAGGTTCAAATCTCCACCCTACCAAAAAGCTGAATTGGGTATCCAAAATCCAATTGATAATGTTGGTGCGAGCAGGGTCGGGTGCGACTCCTAGGTGACTTTGACGATGTAGAACCCCCTGTTCATGGTCTCTCAGACCAAGGTGGCCCCGCAAGAGGTTTTTCGCTTAAAAAAAAAAAATTAAGCCTAAGGTACAACAATCATATCCTCAATAGAGGACTTGAGTAATATTGTGGATAATATGAAAGATCATTTGGATGTTCTTTGCTAAGATTTGGATGTTGTAGATGTGTTGCTTTGGCCTAGATGAACATGGAGGAGGGCTAATTTTTTGGCTTTGTTTTGGGTGCTTTCTTTTCTAAGTTTATTATAGATGCTTTTATATAGCTTTTTTGTCTAGGTCGTTAATTGAAGTAGTTTAAGCAGAGTTAAATGAAGCAATGTTATAGTTTCTAGATGCAACATTTTGGCTATTTTTGTTTTTGTTAGAAAATGGATCCAAAAATATCACAAGATAAATTCCATAGGATCACAATAATTTTCACATAATAATGAACACATAAAACACTTGAAATATTATTGATATAAATCTAAAATAGCATGCAAGAATCAATGCTAGTTTGATGATTGTTGCAATGCTTTGTCATCAACATATAAATACATAAGACTCTTCATATGCTTGTATATTTAACTTCTCTTCTCTCATAATGATAAAGTCTTTCATAATTACATAACTCTCACACATGACACTTCATATAACTCTTCACCTACTCACATGATACCTTACACTTCATAACTCAAGCTTTCTTACTTGATACCTCACACACTTCACACTTTGACATATACTATAGAACTAAACATTAAATACACCCTCAAATATTAAATACTCCCTAAACTAATACATGACCAAATAATATAATATCACCAACCTCCCTCATATTACATTATTTGGTAAATTTTTCTTTTGAATAATAAAAAATCTTAATTCAAATTGGACTTTAGTAAAGTCTAATTCTACGTTGACATTTATCCCTTCCAAACACACCACAACAGGGACCTTTAGTAAAATATGTTTTGCTACATTTACTATTTCATAATCCCTCCAAAGAATGTTAATAAGAATTGCCTTGACCTTTGCATCAAATATCAAAATTTTAAATGCCTTCTTCAAACTTATCTTTTAGACAACCACTAAATCATTATCTTCATGCGTAAAAAAATCACGTGGCTTCTCATCAATAATAAAATTTTCTTAGTTACATAGTATTGGAGAATTACATAGCGTTGGAGAATTAGTTGAACTGCACCTTTCCATTAATATTTCTTCGCTCATGTGTTAGATGAAGCATCCATTCTTCTCTGCTTCAAACCAATCAAAAACATCGTTCAAACGATAATTGAAGTCTCCTAGCCAAATGAATTGTGGTGCCATCCCTCATGTGCATACTATCAGACTGTACACACTCATAGTCCAATTTTTTTTCTAGCATCTTTATTGTTTTGCTTTATCTCCCAAATTTGTCTAATTTAATAATATCCCTTATTCCTCATATCTCTCGCAAAGTTAAATTTTTTTTATCTCTAATTTATTCCTAAATTCTCTCCACGTACTTTGCTAATAACGTCCAAATAATAATGCTATATGAAACATTAAAAAATGAATATATCTCTAATATTTTTATATATTTGAGGCATTATTCATATGCTCACAATCTACTTTTGTTCAACTCACATGCTACTCTTGTTCTACTCTTCTACTTGACTCAGGTATTCTTCCATTGCTCTCCAAATTACTGCATGTCCAACTCACACAATCTTACTCAGTTCTTCTCTGCATGTCAAACTCAATGCTCTTCCTCTACTTCCCTTTTTTGTATCCTTCAACTTGTCCACTACTCAATATCTCCTTTAGTCCACTGATCTTCCTTTCTTCCAACTCATGTTCTTCTCTCAACAATATCTTCTTCGTTCATCCTCTCAACAATCTCACTAGCAAACATTCCTTCAAAAAATCTTTAGCCAACCATGTTATATTAGGTTCCTTCTTTAATATCAATCTCCTTTTTCAATATCTTTCTCGTCTTCTCTCCTTTTAATTCACACCAGATTTTGGTGCTAGCTATTCTCCAATCTCCCTTCAATTTCTTGCTTCCCAATAGAATATTTTCCTTCAATTATGGATGTAAGAAAAATGCCTGGTAACCACCAAGTCTCTTCTTCTTTGTTCACAAAACAATGACTCTAATATAACTGTTAGCAAATTTGAAGGATAATCTCATAGTTTTCACTTCTAATCTCTAAAATCTCTCTATCACCATAGCTTTTCCAATCTAATAATTAATAATCACTCTCATAATCTAACAAACAATGATCTCTTCATCATAGCTCTAATACCATATTAGAAAATGGACCCAAAAATATCATAGGATCACAATAATTCTCACACAATAATGAACACATAAAACACTTGAAATATTATTGATAAAAATCTATAATAGCATGCATGAAGCAATGCTAGTTCGATACTTGTTACAATGCTTTATCATCAATATATAATTACATGAGACTCTTCACATGCTTATCTTTTTACCTTTCCTCTTCTCTCATAATGACAAAGTCTCTCATAATTACATAACTCTCACACATGACACTTCACACAACTCTTCACCTACTCACATGACACCTTACACTCATAACTCACACTTGCCTACTTGACACCTCACACACTTCACACCTTGACACATACTATAGACCTAAATATTAAACACACACTCAAATATTAAATACTTCCTAAACTAATACATGACCAAATAATGTAATATCGCCAATAAGTTTATCTCATGATGCAATTATGTGTTCATCTTTGTCCAAGAGAATTCGGTTGTAAAAAAGGCTTGGGACCCTTTAAAAAACCCCTTCTTTTCATCCTTCAATAAAAAAGAAGCATTCAATGTTCACATCCAATATTTAGTGCAAAATGCCTTATTATTTATTTTTTAATACATAGGAAGGGTGAGTGAGTAGCCGAGTTGGTGTAAGGCTACCAATTGAGGTCTATGATCCATACCGCGGGTCCATTCAACTCCGGTTCAAATCATACTAGTCACCATAAGCTCTTTTACCCCAAGGACTAGGTGGATTGGTAAGTGCTAGTTTGGATGGACACTTACCAAGAAGAAACCTAGGTGCAAACCTTAGGGGAAACCTATTGCAAAGGTAGTAGTCCAATTCAAATCCTCTAAGTGCACGCTAGACTGATGACAATGGTACAAATCATGAGCATTCGATGGTCCATTTCATGTCAGGCTATAAAACAACGAGGTGAAATAGATTTGGTGGATGCAACCCCTATGGTTTGAACCCTACGCTTGCTAGCTACTAAAAATAGTGTGGTTGTAACCAACTCTCCTATCAAGCAAAACAAAAAATATATATATAGGAGAATCATTAACACCATTGGATTCTACCACTATAAATCCTAGCCTATTGGGTTAGACGAAGTCCTTGACCCTGTAAGGCATTGAATTGGGGAAGCCAATAGATAAACACTCGATCGCTACCATCCAACCTATCCCATTTTGCGTATGTCATGGTTTGAACCTTGAACCTCTCAAAAGAGAGACCAAAGCCTTATTTTAGTCATTACAACACAAAATAAAACTCATATCTACTCAAAATATTGAAAATTTGAGGTCCAAGGTTCAAACCGTGATGTGGACGAGTGTGTGTGGATGGTTGTGTGTTTAGCCCCTATTGATAAGCTTAGCTCTCACCCTTATCAAAGGTAATGGTTAGGATGAGGATGCCCAACCTTGAAAGTTGGTCGTAGGGGTTTCTCACACTAACCTCAATAAAAAAATATTGAAAAGTTGGAAATTAAGAAATAATACAAATTCATAGTCATAAACATTGGTATTAATGATTAATAATATCTTGCTTGGGTGCATACTCCTTGTAGATTTTAACAAGATATATTTTCTAAAGGAAAACCTAGATCATTTAATATTTTAATATTTTTAGGATGTTAAATTATTGGAATACATAAAAATAAGATTGCATATCTATGAAGAAACATTTTCTATAAATTTTAGTCGTCAAACATAAGATAATTGAACATGTTGTAAAATAAAAAATGAAAAAATACCAAATTTATTACCCATAGAGGCTGATGCCAACTATTGATAATTCCTTGCTTAGTTATGTAAGTCTTTGAAGGGACTAATAGAATATGCTTTTTAAATAAACATTAAGATTTTTGAGATGTTAAACTCCATAAAAAAAACGTTGAAATTAAAAAAAAAGAAAAAAAGACATTGATACAATAAAGTTTAATAGATATTTATTATTTTTTCAACTTTAATGATGATTAAATAAAGAATTAAACATTTGTTATGAAATGTATTGATAATTACCATTTTAATTAATGCATTTTAAATTTATATAGATAATAGAACAAAATTAAATTATTACTAAATATCAAGGCCATGCCATCTTGTTACTAGACACATATCTCCAAAAACAAACCTATTCCTAAACATCACAACATGCCATCCTATTAATAGAGATATCGTTTCTATTTCATAAAGATATTATCTCCGTATCAAAGTGAAACATACACCTTAAAATTGTGGTATTGAATGCATGCATTAAATTATTTTGTAATGCATTTAATGTTTTGAAAAACAACACACAAAAGACTCCAATTTTTTATCTTATATTTGTGCAATTTGCATAAGAAAATGTTTGGTATCTATGATGCCTCTAGCCCACACTTATAAATAATGTTACCATTTAAAGCCTAACATAGTTGTAACAATGACATTTGGGATCTATTCCTATAAACAATTAGAAAGAAATAAAAAAGCCAATAATATTTTTCACTCTATAATTACCCTTATTTACTTCTATAACTAAATTTAAATCCTAAAATTAAATTCCTCCAAATATTTTAAAGAAGTTATACATGTTACTTAAACTTATAATTTAAAAATTTTCTTATAAAGTAAAAAATTCATTTAACTTTTACTTAAATATTATTAAGTATTAAACCATTTTTCTTTCGCATTAAACTCACAACCTCTCATTCAAACTACTACTATAAAATAAAAATCAAGAGTATCATTTATATAAAAACAAAAGATAATATATAACCAGGACTACTCCATAACAAAAGATAATAAATAACCAGGACTTTTCCAATAATGCACATGTAGAGTCTATGATTACTTCCTTACTTAAAGGCTTTTGTACACATGTTTTTTTTTTTTGGTTGTTTCATCTATTATATTTATCCTATTCTCAGAACTTTCCCATTAACTTAGCAATAATGCACATGTAGAGTCTGTGATTACTTCGTTGCTTATAGGCTTTTGTAGACATGTTTTTTTTTGGTTGTTTCATCTATTATTTTTATCCAATGTGTTCATAATATTAATGTTGTTTATGGGATGGATGCTAAATTATTTGGCACCCTGTTATGCTAGCTGTTTGAAACATAGCTATGAAAGTGTCCTCTTTCTCTTTAGAAAAAAAAATTAATATTTGTTTAAGATAGGCCACCATATGGAACACCCGTCCAAGTCCATAATTCCATGCCAGGCTTGTTAAAGGGTGCACAAGTCTTATTTAATGTATTATTCTATTAAAGAAGATACTTGTAATTGGAAAAGAAGAGTTGGGTGGATAAAATACCGTTGAAGAAGAATCCAGCCCAGTCATTGTCAACTTGCTGAGTTAGATAACACCTTTCCTTTCCTTTCCTTTATGTCATCCTCATGCCCTTCGTCCTCCAGTATTAGTTGTAGCGGTTCCCATTCATTCATGTGTCACACAAATTTATTATCAACTTAAATTGTATTTTATTTTTGTTTTTTAAAATATTTTTTATAAACCAAAAATTATTTAAAAAAAACTTTAATAATGTGATTGAAAACGAATACTTTCAACAAATATTAAATATAAATAAACATTAAAAACAACATAATAGGTATGCCACTCTATTATTTCTTATCTTTGATTTAAGAATTAGTTTGTTGTTTAATAATTGAAGCGCAAGAAGAATTGTAGTTGCATTCAACTTTTACGGATTCTCACCCTCTGGTTACAAGTAGATAAAGAAAGAAGAAGCTAAAAGAAGACTTTTTAACGTGGAGGGTTTTACTTTTTTCGCACACCCTCGTAATGTTGCGTGAGCCGTTGGGTTTTGATTTAAATGGAAAGCGGACTTTCGTAAACGAGGCACGTAATTTAGGAGCGTGTGTCTTCCTCTATCGCGCATCGTCTTCAATACACGAGAAATGCTCCTGCCCACTTTACAAAGCTTTTCCACTATGGAAAGCTCATTTAAATAAATTAAAATTTCCCCCAAGCCCGTATGTATTAAAAAGCAAAAACGGTCCATCCATATGATTAGGTATATGATAAGATGGAACGAGTCTTAAAAGAAGATCAACCTCAAGCTAAGGTTAAGGTTGGGCAGAGAATTTGAAATGCACAAATTGAGACAGAAAGTTGAACTTAGTTAGTAAACAGGCGGGTAAACAGGCTTTCCCCCTTGGAAATGCAATGTACATTAATTAATAAAAGGATAAACTATAGGTTGAAGGGGTATTAATAATTAGGGTGCATAAAATGTAGGTTTAGATTATTGATGAGAAGGGGGGTAAAGCAAAGGATAAGTACTAATTTAAGAGAGACGAACAACTTTATGGGTAGGGACGGCCGAAAAAACGTGCACTACAAGACAAGACGAGAAATATTTAAGAATTGGGGGTCAGTTAGGTCTCAAAATCCAAGGCTGGTGGGAGGCGGCTCTTCGCTTATCGGGAACCGCACGCTAAAACCTTGGGAAGTTTGGCCTGGATTGAAGTTTCAATATATATATATATATTAATTATTAATATACATTTTGATTTTTGGCAGAGTTAATGTTTGACACAATGACATGGGAGGACATGCAAAGCTGACGGGAATAGAAAAAACTGTGAGCTCAGCCTGCCCGCCTTGGATGACAGGGATTATATACAAAGATTAAAGAGAGAAATAGATCGACGCATCCATATTCACGTTTGCATTTGCGTTTTTTCACATCAGAGATCAAAACTCTTTGGATTTGTATGAAGGATTGAGCTGAATTTACCAATGCAGATAAATGCGAGCATGAAATTCATGGCATTTTAGTTTTCTGATGGACCCGGATTTCGTTCAAGATACATTGAGTTCCGAGGCTTTCTGCACATGCGAGGTGAATTGTAGGTCCAGAGTGTTTTAATCGACCGGGTTTCTGGATTTCTGATCTTGGTGATGGACGTGGCGGTTAATGGTGGCCCTGAGGCTGAGGTTTCTTCCCTCAAGGCAGGATTTCCCGTGATACATAACCACCAAAACGATACTGGCAATGACTTGGGGCCTTCTGAAAAATTGGGGAAATTTGATGATCTGCCGAAGAAATCCGAGAATTTGAGCAATGGCGGGGTCTCCCAGCAAAATGGTCATGGTCATGCCCTGACTCATCATAATTTGAGGGACCATGATTCCAGCAAGGACGATGAGGAGGAGGAGGGGGATTCTCTGCCTAATGGAAAAGAAAATAATGATGATGATGCCCAGGAAAACGGGCATCATAATAGTAATGATAACCATAACGATGATAGCAGGGATATGAACGAATTGGCGGATCTTCTGTCCAAATTAAATCCAATGGCGAAGGAATTTGTTCCGCATTCGGTCTCGAACAGCGCGTCCAATACGCCAAGGAGGAATGGCGGCAATAATAATGGCAATGCACGGGTAAGAGCTGCTGTTTTCGTTTTTTTTGCTTTCAAATTAGGCAATCTCAGAGAAGTAAAAGGACTATTCTCTGGTCAGAATGCTTGGACTTGGATGACATGAAAGACCAATTTATAAAATGTCTTCAAATTTGATTGTAATTTCGTGCATGCTCAGAAATTTGGACATTTATAAAGTAAATAAGGGAGTAAATTTACTTTCAACATCTTTGGAACTGGAATTATAGGAAAGATCACTCAATAAATACCTTTTAAGTATAATTGAAATTTGAACATTATATCAATCTCGAGCATTATATCATTCAATTCTCCAGCATTGTCTCGTATACGGCCATTGTATCAATCTGCAAATATTTCATTTCAGTGGCTTACTATTATTTTTTAGGGACTTTGTACAGGACACACAATTGAACACCTTGGGTTACTTTGCTGATCGGACCATGTGATTGTAGGATTTTTTGATCAGGATCTCAAAGACGGATCATAAGGCCTGTGACAATTCCATGGCATCTGAGCCTTGTAAGGGTGCACTCTTGCAAACTTGACCATTCGAAGCACTTGAAGCTTTGAGATAGAGCGCTGAAACTCCCCTTTATAAACAATCAAATAAAATGTTGAAGAGATCTGAAACTTTTTACAAAGTCAAATGAAATAGCAGATCCTCATGTTTGCGGGCCAAACTTTGGAGACACAGGAAATAAGCTCTTTGCTAATGGTTCATTTCACACCATTTAGGACTACCGTAGACATAAGTAGAAGAAAATGATATAATGTGATCACACCTTTTGAGACAAATAGCTGGAGATTTCTTATCATTGAACCTGGCTCTTTATTACTTTCTCTTGATATAGCAATTTGTGAATATGGTTGAAGTAGGACTTTGCAAGTCGTTGGACTGTGTGATTGAAGTACCCTTGCAACAAGTCAATTGTGATCCTATTTTTTGCAGAAGATGCCTCGTACTAACACTTCAAAGTAGAATGGAAATCACTACCCATGCTAAATGGGTCTATGACAAGCCAGATAAAGGATTTGTTCACTTAAATATAGTTTTTGAATACGTTATTATTTTTTTTCTTCAATTATGAAACTGACTTTTTAGTTTCTCTGGCTATGTCACAGAGGAGGAATGGCTACAATCAGGCCAGAAGGCGTACAAACTCCAGAATAAGCAGAGCACAACGCGAAGAGAGTATAAGGAAAACAATCTTTGTTTCAGATATTGATCAGCTGGTTAGTTCATTATTTCTGTACAACATAGATTTGAATAATTCAACTAATATTTCATGAACTGACCTTTAAACAATATCATAATAAAATATTTCATTCTCTTATGCTTTTGGACCGGAGAGAGTGAGAAATTAATCTGAATCTGTACTACAAAAGATGTGTATTTCAGAACATTGGAACAAATCACAAATTGTATATGATGAGAGGGTGCAGAAAAAGTCTAATTCTAACACTTCTGTGAAAATAAAAAACTGAATGGTCAATAAACTATTTCAATGATGCAACCAACCTCACATTTTTGGTTTAATTTTGATGGCCTGTTAAAGGTGACTGAAGAGCAACTTGCGGCTTTGTTCATAAACTGTGGACAGGTGATTTTTCCATCTTAACTGTATATGTTTTCTGATTTGTCATCTCAGTTTTTAATCCAATAAAAAATGGGTCTAAAATTGTGTTCTTTTTACTTGCAGGTTATTGATTGCCGTGTTTGTGGTGATCCAAATTCGGTTCTTCGTTTTGCTTTTGTAGAATTCACTGATGAGGGTATGCCACAAATTGCTGGAATTATTGTGAGTCAACTTTGGTAGTGGAATGCACTATGATTCTTTTTTCTTATTCTGACCATATATTCTTTTGGTGATGGGAATGTGCAGCAAGTGCTAGAAGAGCTCTTAGCCTTTCTGGAACTATGCTTGGGTATTATCCAGTTCGGGTCCTTCCCTCAAAAACTGCTATACTTCCTGTCAATCCAACATTTCTTCCTGCTGTAAGTCGTGCAGCATGCCCTTGTTCATTAAGTGAGGCTGGTATCTCTTCGTTGATTGAGGCTGGTGTCAGTAGTTGTCATGTATGTTCCATATGATAAGAATTTCTATGCAAGAAAACTATTAATGAAAATTTGTATGTTTCAAACTTCTCATTGCAGTCTGAAGATGAACGAGAGTTATGTGCGCGGACAATCTATTGTACAAATATAGACAAGAAGGTAAAAAAAATTCAATATTAGGTTTTAAAATGGTAACAGCTTGTAAATTTGTACAGCAGCTATGAGTTTTCAGACAACATGTACTGCTATATCCCATTAAGATGTTAGTTTGAGCATTTGTATTCATATGTCAAACTATTTGGCAGGTCTCCCAAGCAGATGTTAAACTATTCTTTGAGTCATTTTGTGGAAAGGTGGGGCATTTTCATTGTGTTCGTTTAAATTGAAGAATCTCATTTATTTATTTCATATATGTTTTTTACAAGAGATTCATGCCAACATGATGCAATCTTTTGTCCTTAATCAGGTTTCTCGGCTACGACTGCTTGGAGATTATCAGCATTTAACTCGGATTGCCTTTGTTGAATTTGTTTATGTAAGCAATCAATTCCTAGTAGTTGTGAAATTTTTGTTCATTTATGTCAAACGCATGTGTATATAGTTTGTAAGTCAATCTGTATCTTAATTTGCCTATTTAGTTTGTTGCTAAGATAGGAATAGTTAATTTGTTCTTAAACTGCAACATTTCAACAAACATGTTTTGCATCAAAAGTGTTCAGCCTAAGTAATTACTAGTAATTTTAATTTTGTGGTTGGCCTAGGAATAAAACTTCTGCCTTCAGAAAATTTTAAACAGTAGCTGTGCATGCTGGCATAAAACAATTGCCCTTTTCAAAACTGTAAACATGTTTATTCATACTTCCAGTATATTTGTGACTTCAAAGAAGACATTTTAATCTTTCATGGTTGACCTTAAAGTGGCAGAGAGAAGGGGTGGGAGGTTTGCTTATACGATGGACTTTAGTCACTTGGGAATATGTGGAGTCTCAACAATAATAACTTTCCCACCTTAAAATGCCCTTCTCTTGCATTGGTTATGATTCAAGAATGATCCATTAACTCCATTCATTTGGGAGCTACATCTAAGTTAGAGGTGTGCTCACTGCACATAAGATGTAAGTTGTACGTGATAAATGCCATTGATCAACATTTGGATGAAAGTTAAGACTCGACATTTGGATGAAAGTCAAGACGGCGTTTCTATGAAAGCTAAAAATATATGTGTAATATTCCAGCTCGGAAGCATCAGAAACAGTCTGAAAAGGGCTGAGAAAGACAATATGTACCAAAATAATGGTAAGACAGTGATCATCAGTGGAGTGTGGCAGATCTTATTTATGGTCATTATATTACAGACTATTGTTCAACTTATTTTGATTAGAATTTCCATCATCATGTTGATCACGTATACCAAAATGTCTATAAACTCAGAACCTGCAAATATGGTGTTGAACCTTATCTGATCTTAATTGTTACAAATGTTTATGTTTGAAAAGAAAGATACCTGTGTTAGGTGGAATTATTTTAATTCCCCACATATTTGTAAAGAGAGACTTTTAACTCAAATTTTTATGCATATGGAAGAATCCATTAAAATGATTTATGGATGGTCAGCAGGTGTCATAGTTACTAATATGAAATCTCACTCGATCATTTCACTGAAATAATGAGAGCGTTCTACATTGGGTGAGAGTAAACCCTTAACTCACTAGTTACCTATTTCACGTAATATGAATGATGAGACTGTTCCATATATTATCTCTAATTTATTAACATTGGGGCAAGTTAACATAGTAGAGAAACTTGGACTTGGCACGGACTCGGCAAGGCCAATTTTTGACTTGGACTCGGACTTGGACTTGGCAAAAAAAACTCGGGAAAAAAAAATGAAGAAAATGCAAATTTTCATTGGAAAAAAGCTTTTTTTTCATGCATATCACAATTAATTAACATTATACAAATCCAAAATTAATACTATAAGCAATACAACCTTGAACTACACATGAAAGTGACAAAACACACATCAATGTAACTGCTGGGTGGCTGTTAGATTCAGTTTTGGAGCATCTGCAAGTCTGTTTGTTGTCATTTAACATGCTGTTTATTTGTAATTATTTCCCCCTGGTGAATATGTAGTGTTTGCTGATATTTCATATTGAGTCAGAGTCCAGAGAGTGTACATAAGGCTGGTACATATCCCTTCTAATTTTCATGGTTCTCAGATTGTGGCTGTACTAGGGGAAGCCTCCCATAGACGAATGGTTATATACGGGTTAGTGGCTACTGTTGGAAAATCCTTCAAGTCATGTTATCGCCCATTCTGGTGTTTTGGCCATACACAAGTGCAATGCTCAATCCAACACTGAATATGGTTGATGCTACTCTTTGGCAGAGTATGGATGGTATATTATCCTTCAAAGGGTATAACTACATATCACAACTATTAGTCAATCTGTCTTTTTTAGAAAGAAACCTCAAGGACATTTTGTGCTTCTTCAAATGGCCTCTTGCTATTTTATGTGCGTCTCATAAATCTGACTGGGATCGTGAGAGAGCCCAAGGACTGTACTGTTCCAATCTTTCATGTCTAATTCTTGATGCCTTTGAGTTGCCTCAAACATGGAGAATGTTTCCTGCGTTGGTTAGAATTTTGGAAGCATTTGTTTGTTCCTAGGCCAAGTGGTTAGATGAATGTTCAAGAGAATGTATATTACAGGGAAGTGCAAAGAAATTTTGCTTTTGATTATTGAAGGTGTTACACTTTGCATGGGGTGGGACATATTGCAATGGAACTCCATACAAGATTGGTTTAGAATCCTTAATTTTGTCTACCCTTTTGGTCTCAACTTCCATTGTTGATCTTTTTTGACCTTATCCCTGTACTCTGCTGACTAATTTTTCTTTTCCTTTCGTCTTTGGTCCTTTGTAATCAGGTGGGCCTTGTGGCATTAGCCTTCTTTTTGGTTCTTGTTTTTTTACCTCAAATGTAATTGCTGGGTGGCTGTTAGATTCTTGAAAACTAGGAAAAATTTGGGTTTAGGATGCAAATGAGTATTTGTTGGGTCTGATTTCATATTCTCTCTGCTCTCTTTGCAAGTGGAGATAGCAAAACTGAGGTCAGTTTAGAAAAAAAAAATTGATATCATTTTTCTGTGTTTTTGCTGCTGCAGCCGTGTTTGTTTCTCGGACTGCTTGCGAGTAAAAAAAAACTCGGCTGAGTCAAAAAAACCTAGTTGTGGCGGATATGTATAAGAAGTATTTACTAAATAAAAAAAAAAAACCTAGTTGGGCCGACTTAGGTATGGACTCGGTGAGTTTTTGAAAAACTCGTCCAGTTTTGTAACTATAACCTATTCAACCTAATATAACCCTAGGATTTGCATGCCACATCTGAGCTACTTCAGAACCCCAATATATATTGTATTACCAAATGGAAATGTTTCATGAAAAGCTTGGTGGGTTCCAAAGGAAGAAAGGTTTCCACAAGATTACAGTTGGGAAAAAAACATTTACTTAATCACAATAATAAATTGTATGCAACAAAACAGTTTCAAAATATTAAAAAGATATTTTAACAGCATTTAAAGCAATTCAAAATTTGACACAATGTTCAGAGTGGTGCTAACCTTTAGTCTAATCTGTGAAACAAAAAAATGTAAGAAGCCTGGTAAAAATCGACTGACTGTATATTTATTATTTTCATCATGTTCTTTAAACCGTGGTTTCTCAGTAGGAGAGTTGTGAGCCTTATTTGCAAGAGAGCATGCAAGAAATCGTATATGATTGTGGACAAAGACAAGATCAAGGAGCTTTCCAGCTGCCAATGGATTCCTCTTGTTAATACAGCTTAATTAATCCGTATTTCAATATCTCATGTTGAAGAACTCAGGACAAGTCTCTGTGAATGGGAGCAAAAGTATCAAAGTTCTGCCACCCTCTAATTGCATGTATCCAAGTCCTGTTTGTTTTTGGCTCCTTATTTATGTTGATTTCTTCACCAGGTTCCGATATACTTATTACCTAATATGCTTGAATTTTTACATCAGGATCTGATGAGATTTGTAATGGTCTCCTCCATCGTTGTAATCATCTCCTTCCTCATAATTATATCCACATTGAAAATTCCATCTTGTAAATAGTAAACTAGAGAGTCGTAGTTTGCATACCCAATTCATCTCAGTTAGAAACTAGAGTCCTAGTTTGCATACCCACTTCATCTCAGTTGGACTGAATAAGATATGCATGTGCCTGTACAGTTTGCTAACTGTAAGCTAGTTGAGGTATCTATGCATGCCCTGTTCAAGAGCAGTTTGAAACCTTTTAACCTGGTGTTTGTGTATCTATTTGTACCTCGCTAATGAAGAGTGTACACCATCGGTTCTAGTGGCTGTCTTATCTCATTTGCCTATTAGCTTGTATTTTTTGTTTTTTCTTCATTTTTCATGGAGGGTCATATCATTTGGCATGAAAGCCTTATTCAGGTCTCCAAAATACCTTCTTGCTTACTCAAGATCCATTCTTGCGGGGTACCATTTTGCTTAGCCTCAAGTTGAGCCTGGTTGTAGCACCTTGCCCTATGCTGTGATGTTGGTCTATTATGCAGTTTGCTGTTTCCGTGCTTGTTGCTCCTTAGTGTAGCAGAAATTTCCTTGTGCATCAGTGTTCATTTTTAACTGGTCTTCTTTGCGGAAAAAAATTGCTGCACACATTTTGATTCAGTCAGAGAGGGTAGCACGTGATGTATATTTGATGAAACAGCACATTGAAGATTTTCCAGGCAGAGACTTGATATGCAGAGCATGCATGGTGTCAGCATGCTGTGGGACCTGTTAGACTTGTGTCAAACACTTGCTCTGATGAGGTTGCCATCCTCTGCAACGCAATTGGTGATGTCATCACAACAAAAACACTGCCTGTCAGGAAGCAGCAATATCTTCTATAACAGGATAGAATGTAGTCAGGAGTAAGAGTCTATGGTGATTATTGGCTTTCCATTAACCTTCAGCTTGCAATAATTCCAGTGAAGTTTCAATTGTGGGGCCAAATAGGGTTGGTAAAACCCTTGAACTTCCACTTGAGAGGGATCTGAGATTTGGACAGAGAAGAGCAGAGCAAACAAAGGAATGGCCTGTAGCAGCCCAAAGGAGAGGTTTTACAGGGCTTTGGGGTTCAAAGGAGCCAAATTCCATTGACAATCTTATCATCTTGCTTGGTTGGTTGAGGAGATATATTGAATTACTTCATTTCTTATGGAGTGCTTTGCCAGATTGTGTGATGGATGTTTTCTGTTATTTCTCTGCTTTAATTTCAATTTAATATATCTGAATTATTTTTGCTTGCCTTTTGAGCAATAATATTATTGGTGAATTAAAGATAGAACAAAGTTGCAAAACTTTGGGACTATACTAGGTTTTAGATTTCATTGAGCTGATGACATTAGTGCAAAAATAGAATCTTCATGTACCATTTGAAATTTTTTTCTTCCTAACAATATAGCTATGTACAAAAATTATCAACAGGACTGAAGCACTTCAATCATATTACATACTTATATACAAAAAAATGATTCTCTATACAATGCTGGGCTTTCAGACAAATGCCACCTATCTTAGAGTGCAAACATTAGAAATAAAAGTTTACACTTACGTCAAAGAGGAACCATTCAAAGAACTATGTACTAAACTATGGAGCGAACCAAGAAGATGCAGGATGTCCAAGACATGACCAAGGTGGATACATTGGTAAGTTTTCACATTGGTCTTTGATGCTGGGTTCTTTATCATCCTTTGTTAGGTTCTTTCAAGTTGAAGAAAAGTTTGGCAAGGCATGCCACCAACTGGCATGGGCCTTTTTTCACATCCATCCACTAATTTTTTTTTGCACTATTCAGTAATTAGTTCATCATCTCTAGCACCATCCTTGTGGTTTTGTTTGATAAATTGTTCTACCTGCCTTACAAGAAGAATTGGCCACTTTACTCTTCATCAATACTTCCGTCTTCATGAAATTGTTAGCTAATCAATCTAGTCATGGCTGGATCATGTCACTATCTCCACAAGGTTACTGTGTCATCAATTTGATCATTTCTCAACCATCCTTTATCTGGGTTTTAATCAAACTTAACAATAATAACCCTCATTCACTATGTAGTCAACACCAAAATACAATGGTTTAGTATTTAATAATGCATGCTCAACTAGTTAGTCCAGGAAGTGGATGTACCTCAAAAAGTCATCTGAAAAAAAAATGTCAAATAAAATTTTGTCCATTGTGTCCAATCCACTATTGAAAGTGAACACTATTACAGGAAAGAGAACTTTGTAAAACACGATTAACACTCCTTTAGAAGTTAATGTAGCAACAAAGCATCATTTTGACTTGTTTAGTGTAGCAAGATGGTATCTATGGCTGTCAAATACCTAAAAGTCAAGATTCTCATTAATGTCAATATGGGTGTAGAATTGGTCAATGAGAGGGTTGACATAAATGAATAGGTAAAGTTTGTTCTTTTGGAATCTTTTTGTCCACCTCTAATCAGCAAAATTAGATGAGTGCAAGCCAATGGAATGATGGTCCATATGGGTCATGATCTGACCTGTATATATAAATGCAATAAAGTTTAAATTGATGTCGTGCAAAGACCATCAAATTTTAGCTCTTCCTTTGGAATGCCTTGGCTAAATGCTTGAGCAGAGGTAGGCGACGACCCTAACCCAATCTGATTGATCCTTCATTTGTACCCCATTGATAGTTTGCTCTCTATGCTTTTGTACCATGCTAATCCCTCCCTACTCATGTAATTCCATTCTCTCATATCTCACTCGAGTAAGTATTACAATTTACAACCTAAGTTGCATGGCAACAGATACGCAATCAGATATGGAGATGGTATTGGATATGGATATGACAACTTTTAAAGACCCCCTGATATGGATACAGCTGGATATGGCATTATAAATAGCACATATTTTATATATTAAAAGAAAAAACATATAATACATAAATGTTTACACAAATATAAGTTTTATATAGGATATTTTCATTAATTAAGAAGACAATTTTCATTGTCTTTGAAATGTAAAATTTATGTTTTTAAAATCATGTAATATTCTTTTAATCTCACGTCATGGATACAAATCAGATGTGCCTAGGCTATTTTCACATGTATTAGATATGGATGAAATAGGGACATGTATTCGAATATGTCTGGATATGGTATCCACATATCTGGATAAGTCTGGATATGGTATCCAAGAAAGTATTGTATCGATATCCATATCTGGTATGCAGATATGGGTATCCAAGCAGGAGGACTGCTGGATACGGTAACTCTACAAGTTACAACCATATATCACAAATGCTCACTTGATACCAGATATGCTGTTAATACATATATAATTGTCATCATAAACTCAATTTGGTTCAGTAAGCAAACATTTGGTTCGGCCAGGAGAAAGTTCAATGGCTACTGTATCAGAATGCCTATAGTTTTGAAATATTGCATGGCATGTCTGTTGTATTGGAATGTTGCATGGCATTCCTATAAACAATGTTTGGTTCAGTCGACAGGTTAAATGCTTATTGCATTGGAATGGCAGTGTTGGAATGTTGTTTGCTGTGACTATTGTGTCCAGAATGCTGCATTTCATATCTATTTTGTCAAAATGCTGGATGGGCAGTACATAATCATAAAAAAATCGAATAATAAGAAACTTAAGTTGGTCATCCAGAAGAGTTAAGCAGGTTGGTCAAAAGAGAAAACAGAGGTTTTGGCCTAGTTTGACCACATTTTGACTTGATGTAATTTGAGTTGATCACTATAAACTTTAAGTGTAAATCTGATGTCATCATTGGGGAGGTAATGTTATCCTGATGTTGTATTCTTCCTCTGTGTTGACTTTACATATTCATCTTGGTCTCTCTTAAGGTTGTCCATTGTTATGTTAAAAATGTTAATGGTTTTACTGTGAAGTGAAAGCCTAGTCTAGACCATAGCACAATACATTGAATTATTAAGAGAGAAACCTTTGAACTGAAAAATATTTGATCAACGATATCAACAAGAACTTTTCCCTATTTATGTATACTAGTATGCTATACTGTAAAAAATTGACAAGTTTACTTCTACTTCTTCCTATGGTCCTCATGCTTATGCTGCATGTGCATAGCAAATTGTAGGATGAAAGAATGGGCCACCTTAATTACAAAATTCTCCAACTGATGGCCAACTTGGGCATGTAGTCATGGTATATCTGAAGGTTGCATTCTTAGCAAACACAATAGAAAGAAGTTTGATAGTGGAAAAGTTCGGAAGTAATGGAAGCTTTTGTATAATGAACTTCTGGGACTGATGAACGAATCATTTCCTGTAAGTTCAGAATATATGCTCACTTTTATCAGTAATTTTTAATACGCATATCCTAAAGTCTTAAGATCAAGTCCTTCAGAATTGAAATAATTTAAAGCTTTTGTTGAAATGTAAAGTTGCAATTTCATCGAATTCTTTGAATTGATAATGTAATGGTATATGCTAGAAACTCCTTCAAGACCTTTTACAGACAAGTTGCTATCAAATTTGAGCATATGCTTCCAAATATGCAATAAAGAGAGCAGTTGAGAGAGAGAAGTGTATTACAGTTGAGATGGATAGACCTACTGTTCCATTCCAAAATTTTGGACTACAAATTTGGGGTGTAGGCAGTGAGTTCAGTTTTCATTTGATTTGGATTCTTCCCATAGAAGTTAAGAGGCTTTACTTCCAAAAATGTTTGGACTGTGTTAGGAACCTTTGCTTCTCATCAATATAAAGGCATCCACAATATGCTAAATATTAAATAAATCAACCACAGTAATTAATCCACACAAGATAATATGTGATAATACCCTTTAGGTAGGGCAACACCAATGTTATTACTCAAGGAAGGAATCACTCCACAATATCTCCCAAAATGAGATCTGCTCCACGAGCCAAGACTGTTACAAGAGAATACTCGATATGATTGATTGATTATTACAATGACAATATCCCTTCTTTATATACCCATTCTCTAATGCTACTTTGGGGAGCCAACTCCTAAACCCTTATCCCACTCATTATTATAATATAATATTATGATATAATCAACCTTGGGTTATGTGTGGCCCATGCCAACTATCCATAATACCCATACACAATATAATATCATATTCCCATATTCCTATCCCTAGATAACATAACATTCCATCCTCACAAATGTTTCGTCCTCGAAACATGAGAAAAAGCCAGATAATATGATTTGCTAAGCAGTGTTGACAACTAGTACCAATCTTGAACATCTCTCCATCCAAGTGAAATCTTGATTGATGGTGGTCTGCGATGATGCCAAGCTGCCATTGTGCCACTTGAATATTTATAACTGCTTTGTTGGCTACATGCTTCTACTGCTCTACTTTGATATTCTGAATGATTGGTCCTATTGTTCCATGATGTTGCTGCACCACTCTGAAATCTAGAATTACTATGCTTTTTCTGCCAAACACTGCCATACTTGATGCCTTTCTGACTCCATGTAGATCCATAATAATATTGATGCTCTAAGCCTTGCCTCCAAGATTGTTGCCGCTCATGGTGGTGTGGGTGGCGATATGCTGTAACCTTAACCTAACATTCTATTTCCTTTGATTCTTCAGCATTTTGTTTTACTGTTTTAAATTCTTCCTCAAGCTCTTCTCTCATGTGCCCTTATTTTGGTGCATCTATGTGCTCTTCTAACAGAGCTTCCTTGGATTTTGTTGTTGCTTCTTCCTGGGACTTTGCTACTACCTCTGTTGTAGACTTAGCTTTTGATTCCTTTACTGGTTCCTTAACTTGTTCCCCTGCCATAACTGCTTCTTGTTTCTCCTTGGATTTCTGCTTAAGTTGAGAAATATTCTGCAGTGTTATCTTCTTTTTCTTGTACCATAACTGCATGAAATTTTTTTGCACATTAATGTTAATAGTACCCAAAGAATCTAACCAAGGATAACCCAGGATAATATCCACATCATCCATCTCAATAGCATGAAAATCTGAATGTAAAACATATTTATCCATGTTGATTTTCAAATTTTCAAAAATATGAACATTCACACCCTCAATTTTTGTTGCTTGAACCTACAACCTCTTAGCCAAAGCAATATTAATGAAATTATACTTGCTGCTAGGATTTATAGAAATAATAACCTTTTCCTTCTAAATGCAGCCATGAACCTGCAAAATAGAATTTTTAGATTCAAACAAATCCTTTTGATCACTGTTTGGCCTATTTGACACCAAAGCTATGGTTCCCTCAGCCTGCACACTATCATCCTTATCTTTTCCTTCTACCAATTTCTTGAAAATTTTCAACTTTCTTTTTAATTCCTTTTGTTCATCCTAGAGCCTAGCTATATTTTTATATGGGTTCCATTGACTCAAGAATGTTTGCTCTGTTTCTTCCCAAGTCAGTTCATAATTATAGGCCATAAGAAAACTATGAAACCAAGAGAGAGCTTCTTCTCCAAAATAAAAATTAAGCCTAATGTTCCAACAATAATCAGTAGAATACAAGGATTTAAATTGTTTCCACCATTCTCTAACATCAATATCATCTTCCCCAGATATCTTTTCTAGCTTCATAAGTTCATTTTCCAACAAAAAGACAATGCAAACGAGGGTTTTATGAAGTAGGATTTCATAAACATATATATTTCCCTACTGATTTGAAGCTAAACTTCCAAAAAAAAAATATCCTTTAAACACAACAACAATTGATTTACTTAACTCAACTGAAAGATACATCAAATTTCGTTTTTTGGGAAAAACAATGTGATTTGAAAAATTGTCACTGCCCTATTCCAGATGGTTGACTTCATAGGGTTGTATCTCCTTCAATACTGCTTGGATTCCTTCATATAACCATTTGATATGGAGGTCTTCAAAATTTGAACAAAATGGTGCAAGAATCGTCTGAATCAGATAACTTTATACAAAGATATGGCTTTCAAAAAATGAGATGTTTTCTAGAAAAAAATTGCCAAAAATCTGTAATCCACAAAACAATTCCCACTTTGCCAGAATTGTTGCTCTAATACCACTTGTTATGAACCTTTGCTTCTCATAGATATAAAGGCATCCACAATATGCTAAATATTAAATAAATCAACCACGTTTATTAAACCACAAAAGACAAGATGTGATAATACCCTTCAGGTGGGGCAACACCGTTGTTATTCATTAAGGAAGGATTCACTCCATAATATCTCCCAAAATGATATCCGCTGCATGAGCAAAGATTGTTACAAGAGAATACTTGATATGATTGATTGATTATTACAATGACAATATCCCTTCTTTATATACCCATTCTCTAATGCTACTTTGGGGAGCCGACTCCTAAACCCTTATCCCACTCATTATTATAATATAATCAACCTTGGGTTATGTGTGGCCCATGCCAACTATCCCATACTGAATATAATATCATATCCCCATATTCCTATCCCAAAGTACCATAACAGATTGTAGCAAAGTCTCTAGTTGCCATTTTTAGGATTCTTGGTTATGATGCATGGGCTTATTTTTTGGACAGGCAGTGAACAAAGTTAGGTCCAAGAGTCTTGAATACATAGAGGGTATAGTATGGTTTCAAAGGTAGATCAATTGAAAGATCTAGAGTCTTGACAATTTACTACTTTGAACTTTGAAGGATGAGTTTTTTTTTTTGATTGATTGGAAGAAGGGGTTTTGAAAGGATCTCCAAACCTTTTACAACAAAGGACCATAAAAAAAGACAGTCACCCAAAGAAGAGCAGAAGGAGATAGTCTCCAAAGAAGCAGAAGAAACAGCAAGAATACAACTCGAAACAGAAACCAGCGCGAAAATTCCCACCTTGAACTTCAAATTTGAAACAAAAAATCCAGCTCTAGGGATTCACATTTGGATCCATAAACATAGATTTTAAACTTGATAACATAAATTCCCGCCTAAGAAATTCAAAACTGGAACTATAAACAAAGACGAGTTTAGATCGTAGAGAACAAATCACTTTCAACAGCCTTTTCAACCTATATCCACTGAAATATCCTTTAGTGTTCTTGTTGTATTAGTTGGTGATTTGGTTTTTAAATCACATTCATCTGATCAAGAGATTGAGCCTGATTGTAATACACTTGCTACATCGTCACCTAGTAGTCATGCTAGAGGTAAAGCTTATTTACTAATGTTCACCTATTATGGGTGTGCAATGCCATTCAAGATTCATCTGTCTTGACAATGGGATGACAGGAGGAAGAAATGAGCACAAAAGTGTGCAAGTCATTGATGAATGATACAAGTTGTTGACCGTTGCAATTCCTAAACTTATGAGAAGGTTTGTTGTTCATAGCCATTCTGGCACAAATTATTGTATTCAACTTAATGGTGATCATACTTTGAGTGTGGTTATGTATGTTGATGATATGATCACTACTGAAAGCCATACTGGTTTCATTTGTGCTGCAAAACAGAGTTTAAAGAATTCTGATATGATAGAGTTAGTATTCTGTGTTACTTTCTTGGATTTCAGATTTTTCAATTGGCAGTTTCTTTTCTCCTTAGCTCAAGTATTCTTTCAACCTATGCAAAAGGTTCACAGTTTTGATGATTGAGCTCCTTCATTGTTTTAGTTAGGGGTTCAATTGACTGCTTATTACAATGATCATGGACTTAATGCCAATTCATATTAACAATTGGTTGGTAGTCTAGCATAGCTCACTAGTACTTGAGCCATTATTGCTTATGCTGTCAGTTTGGTCTCCCTGCTTATGTAGGCTCCTAGGGTTCCTCAATAGAAGTTATCTGAGTGTATTTTAAAGTATATTAAAGATATCCCATTCTCTTGACATTGAATATTACAACATATAGTCAATATATTTTGATTGGGTGCATTTGTTGAGATTGGCCAGGTGATTTGGATATAGGAAGTCTATTTTTGGATTTGTTTGTCACCTTGAATCTTGTCAGAATTAGAGGCAAGCTTTGATTCTGCTTTGAATTGTGGAGACTGAGTACAAATGTATTGTTACTGATGGACAAGAATCTATAGGTCCTAGATCAGGTAGATTTGTGATGTTAGCAACCTACAATCGTAACAAGTAATAATTAGACCATTATCTAGTTGGCTAAAAATTCCCCATTACAGGCCTGCACAAAGCATGTTGAGCTCTATTATCTCGAGTGTCAACTGTTGCATGGACCAAATTGTTAATTTTGTAATGGAAGGCAAGATATTGTTAGTGTATCTCAAGTCTTTTGTTTTTTCAGCAAGAAGATATTATAATGTGTGTTTGTCGTAATATTTGCTTAGGTAGCATAAATAGCCATAATGTGGCTTAATATATGACATCTTTTTATTTTTGTAGTTGATTTTCCTTTTCCTCCCCTTTACATCAAGTTAGTGGCCAGTACTTAATTTGGCCAAGTTTATGATAGTGCCAATTTTGGATTTCCTCAGTTGTGCCAGAACCTTCCCTAAAGCTTGATTTCAGTTTTGGTGCAACTCATACCTCTAGCAAGTTTTGGGTCCACATTGGTGGTCATTCATTTGTCGGTCACTTTCCTCTTGCCATGTTGTGGTTACATTGCATGCACATCCTTGTGCTAATGCCAACCCAATGACAAGGTCAGCCCTGTGCCAAGGTCAAGAATACCAAGCGCCAACCTGATGACGAGGTCCGTCCTGTGCCATCATCAACAGCACCAAATCCTCCTCCTTATACTTGGTATTAGCAATTAATTATAAATTTAGTTAACAATTTAGATTCAACAGTTGACCACTTGGCCACTACAACTTTGCAGCTTTGAGGCCTCGCTAGCATAGACTTGAGACCACTAACATGTACTACCAATGGAGCAGAATTTACTTAGAAGTTTCTAATAGTTGAAAGTTGAACTGCTTTAACTTCTCGATATATAACTTTTTTAAATTTTAGTTCTTGTAGCATTTGTTTAGAACTCAGTTACATCTCTTCTCAAAGACCTCTTGTATGAAGCTTTCCATCACTTAATGAAGTACAATTTTTAAATCTTTTTTTGTGTTTTGTCTCGTACATTCACACACTGTTTTTTTTCTCTTTTATTAATGTTTACATTGCCTTATTGATTATCATAAAAAAAGAACTGTTTGCATGCTTTACACCATTATATTTATGCACGATTTTGACTCTGCAGTTGATATGCTGCCCCTTTAGATATATTCTAGGATCTGGGTCATTGGTATCAGAGCACTGACTACTATTGAATGTTTTTGAGATCAATATGCAAAGCATGGGATTTTTGTTGATGATTTCTCTACCCTACAACAAGGTCTATACAACCCCAAATGGCTTCACTAAATGAGGGTAAGCTCAATCCTATACATGAGATGATAAAGATCACATTACAAAATCAAAACCAACACTTGCATGATCACTATGTTAAGACCTTGTAAGGAATCATGTCTTGTTTAAATGGTTACAACTGAAGCAAGCTATTGTTTGGTGGTCACAGTCCTTTCAAGGTTTAGGCTAACCTCATTCACTAGTTTTAGAGCAAGAAAGACGCAGATGCTTTATACATGGGTATAGAAACTTGAGTCATAGTAGTTGTTCAATCTTTTAAGGAATATAAGGAATACTGAGAAGATCGAATTTGAAGAGCTTAAATTTTTGCCAGCCACCATGTATTTAGTTGGATAAAGTTTGTGAGGACAAAAACTAACCAATTAGAACATGGAATTGGTCTGTGGGTGTACTTTCCTCAAAATTCTATCCTGTCAATTACCTGGATAATCAACAAGTTAAATGATACGAACTTTGTCAATTACTGGGACAATCAGTATGTTACATGATATCAAATTTGCCAACAATAGGACCAGTTTGTGAAAATTTATTTGAATTGAGTTCCATTGCATGGCTTTCTAGGTACTGCAATGGCTGCAAGTCATGCCGTTTGGTTGAGTTGGACGAGTTTACTATCAAAAGTTTTGAAGATGCCTAAAAATTTTCCACAATGCTTGACAAATTTTCTAATGCATGTGTTTAACAAAGATGTGAAGCAGAGTTTTTTGTAAAACAGTTACAAGGATCCAACAGCTTTAGTATCAACTTTGACTTGGAGAACTCTTTATCTCTAGAATAACAAATCTTGACAACATTGATAGTATAACTCATTGATGCCAAATAAGAAACAGGTTTTCATGAGAGCACATTGCCAACTGCTAAAATTGTATGACTTGTAAATTTGCTTAACATTCATGATGAATGTTGTGCTTGAAAAGTCTGTTATCATTGGTGCAATCCCCATCATCATCTAGATCATTCAGAAAGATAAAAGTATATCTTGGTCGCTGCCAAACCTATGTCTGTAGTTCTTACTGCTCATGCCAAATCCTCTAAGCCTATCCCTTAATAGTTGTGCCTCCCCTATTTACAAATGTCGGTGAGGGTTTCTCCTTGCACTTCATTGTAGACAATGATAGACATTTGAACCTCATGTCTGCAAAACACGATTAGGTGGATTGGCCCCACCTGAATGCCACACCCACTTTCATACAACATTGGCTGGCTCCAACAAGGTAAAGGACTGTATGTCACTCAATAGTGCAAGCTCTTCTACTCTGTCCACCCATTTGCTGATGCTGTCACCTATGATGGGGATCCTCTTAGTATCTACAATGTTTTTCTCAATCACAATACCTCTAGGAGAGACATGGTGTGTATTAATGTCTCATACTTTCCATTGGGATGTGATATTTTAGAAGTCATTTCAAAGACCAATGTTTCCTTGGTTAGTGGCAAACCCTGCTGAAAGTTAACCACTGCAAGAAATTCAGCTTGATCATGATCAGACTTTAGAATAGGTACAAGATTGCTCCAGCAACACTTATATCTTCCGTTTTGCAACCCATTTATTAGAGAAAGCTTGACTCATTCATGGAGAATAATGTTGATGTATTCAAGTCACTCTTTTTGCCTATCGAAGCATTTAACTGACCTCATACATGGATCACCTCTTCCAAGTGGTCCACTTCAGTAGAGGCGAGTCTTCATAGTGGTGGGGTCAAGCTCCAAAATTGGGCATTTCTTCATAAGGGTCATATCAAACCTATAACATCACCATATGGAAGTCCATTGTTTGTGAGTTGTATCTTGTATTGTTGTATGAACTCCAGAATTGTGTTGTATCTTACGTAGAACTCGATAAAATCAAACCTAGAAATATATGTAGAAATGAAATACAACATCAAACCTATAAACTCGATAAAATATACGTAGAAATGAAATACAACATACAACAACACAATTTCATTACCACTTAAATGAACAAAATATACAATGTGAATAACTTACAATTACAATGCATACGATGCGCACACAACATATATCAGACTGCCCGACACAATATTTCAGACGATCTAACATAGCGTTCAGACGATCTGACACAACATTCAAACGACCTGATATAGCAGTTCAGACAGCCTGACACAACATCTCATACTGCCAACAACAACATTCAGAAGGTCTGCAACAACATTTAAACAACTTGATACAACATTTCAATACCATGCCAACCTTGATACCCATGTACCATACCAACCTTTCCTTCCATGCCAACAACATGAATGAATGAGGGAAGGGTCTTATTTATACAACTGAGGTAGTTGCATCCTCCAACTTACTAACTACCCGACACCTCATCATTTTCTTAAATTACATTTGACATGCATTGACTTACATTTACATTTCATTTCATGACTCACTTTATGACTAATGACTTATCCATACATAACTAATACTTCACTTAACATTACACATTGTCACATACAATATTACATCACGACTTTATAACATCAAATATATCAAAATTCTTAATGTACGCATACTTGACTTCCAATGCACTTATTTAATTTGCCTGCCTACATCTATCCCCTCCTCTAAACCTGTTGGCATCCTCGACGACACATGAGCTAAACGCTAGGGATAGAAGCGTTGAACAACATGATGGAATCTTGTCACACTCCTTCAATTTTCTCCTGTTCCAAACATTTTCAACAACTGACTTCACTTTAAACTACTGCTTGCAACAC
The DNA here is from genome assembly GCA_028583015.1 of Wollemia nobilis. Classification (NCBI taxonomy): domain Eukaryota; kingdom Viridiplantae; phylum Streptophyta; class Pinopsida; order Araucariales; family Araucariaceae; genus Wollemia; species Wollemia nobilis. The sequence continues at coordinate 24,465,562 of JAQPPZ010000521.1, forward strand.
ATTGTTCTCCGATTGCTCACTGCAGTTTCTACAATCAGCCGCATGATCAACGTGACCAACATGACCAACATGACGGGCAACGCATGTCACCACCTTTGTTGGGGGTCAAGGGGCAGCATCCTCGTAGAGTTTGGGGCAGTGCCTTGAAACCTCAATGGCGAAACCATTGATACCCTCACTGTCTGAACTAAACTTTTCTCTTAGTTTCAATTTTGGTAGCCTTCACTCAACCCACTTAAACAACGTCCCCTTAGCTCCGAATGACTTCTCTCTTGCTCCTGAAAACTTCTTCGTGGCTTTTGATGACCCTACTTTAGCCTTTGACAAACATCCCTTAGTCTCAGATGGCTCACTTCCTGGCCTGCACAGCTCACCTCCTGAGTTAGACAACCCTCGGACAAACGACCTAATTTCTGTGTTAGACGGTTCGACTCCTGATGGCTTGCTTCTGAACGGTCCTACCTTAGCCTCTAATGGAAATTCCTTAGTCTCAGATGACTCACTTTCTAGAATGGATGACCCACCTCCTAAGTCAAACGACCTTGGGCTAGATGACCCCCTTTCTGCGTCAGATGGTCCAACTTCGGACAGTCTGCTTTCGAACAGTCCTGCCTTAGCCTCTGATGGACATCCCTCAGTCTCAGATGGCTCACTTCCTACCTTGGATGGCCCACCTCATGAGTGAGATGGCCTTGGGCCAAATGGCCCACTTTTTGCATCAGATAGTCCAACTCTGGATGGCCTACTTCCGAACAGTCCTTCCTCAAACAGCCCAACTCTATACGACCTACTTCTGGATGACCTTACCTTAGACGACCTGACTTCGTATGCCCTACTCTTGCTCAGATGGCTTGTACGGACTTCCTTACAATCTTCTTCTTCTGCCAGATGATCCTCCAGATAGTCAACACCACGCATTCTTCCAATTAGACGAACTCCTTGCCTTGAACTTTGTGCCGCTTCATTCTCTTCCTCGGATGACTTTGCATGATCTCTAGACAGCTCGACATCATCTTCCCCCCAAAATTGGGCTGCATATGGCCCTACATGACTACCGGATGGTCGTGATCTATCTTCGGATTGCTCAGAGTGTTTGTCTAACGGCTTAGGGGCAGTCTGAGGGTTAGACGACTTCCTTAGATGGCCTAGGGAGGGTCCAGAGTCCAGATGGTCCTCTTCTGGGACAAACGGCCCAAGGGTCTCCTCGGGACCTGTTGTCCCCGCCAGATGACTAGGGGCCCAACTTAGACGGCCTAGGCTTAGACAACCTAAGCTTTGATAATCAAGGCTTGGGTCTAGACGGTCAAAGTCTAGATGGCTAAGATGACCCTAGCATACCGCCAAATGTCGAACAATCTCTCTCTTCGTCTGTATCATTCACTCTGTTTGCATCACACTTTGCCGTCTACATCAACCACTTGTGCAGCTTCAAGAATTTTCTCTATCTCAGCCTCTTTGATTGTAATTAAGTTCACCTCCTCAATTGCAATCAGGTTTATTAAGTTCTCTTCCTCTACTTCTCGGCTAGGGTTGTGACTTTTTTCCAACGCTTCAAACTCTCTACACATCAATGGTTCATCTCAACTCGCAGCACTTCGACATTTGCATGCAAAGTGCCCCCACAAATGTCATCGTTGACATTGTACAAGTGGTCTGCCCATACTCAATTCTGCGTCTTCTAGTTCTTTGGCGCTTGTCACAGACTGCATCACCAATGGTATCCCCCCTTGGTACAATCTCCCTTTGTGCTGCATATTATTGTAGCAATGATCTTGTGCTCTTTGAGTCACACTCATCTTTAGAGTCATTGTTCTTTTCTTCAAAGTCACTTCCTTCACTGACTTCTCAACCCCAACACTTGGACAATGAACTACTCTTATTCTCAAAATCATCACTCTCATTGTCAGAGTCACTCTCAACATTTGAGTCACTTTTCTCTTCAAAGTCACTCTCGTCAGCAATAATATGATCCCAAAACTTTAATGATGTCTTTGCATCACTTTCTAAGTTCAAGGCTTGCTCTAAGACCTCTTGATATGATGTCGGAGGGAACACCTTGATATTCTTCCGGTACGTAGGAAGAAGTCCCTCTACGAACCACCTCTTTTTCAATGCATTTGATGGATCTTCCTCCAGATGGGTAAACAATCCACTCAACCTCCGGTTGTATGAATGAACAGGCTCTTTCTCACCTTGTTCCATTCTATCAACACTGAACTCATCGTCATTGCGGAACAATCGAAATTCCTTCACGAATGCTTCTTACAATATATACCATATTCACACATTGAAACACTTAATAAATAAATCCATAGATTGGAATACGTAAGAGTCTAAGAATTATTATAAACAGGTCATCATGTTTGTGGAGGTAGGGTTATGACCTTATTGAAGCTTTTCATAACTAATCTAAATATATGACAAAGACTATGCAAACATTTTGCTAATTTGGAGAGTCTTTCTTTGCCATGAAACAAATATTTTATGTTGGCTACATCGTTGACAAGAGCATTTTGAAGTTCTTTTGGAGATGATACCCATATTTTGCAATTAGCCACTCTTCAATTCCTCGTGGGGCTTTGCATTTTCCTTTGGATTTCGAACTTCTATCACTACTTCATCATTAGTTTCTCTCAAATTTCTTGGCACTTGCGCTATAAATAGATGCAGGAAAAAAATACCTTTTTGACCAGATCAAATGTGAGTCTAGTTTGTGTTAAGTTTTTGCTTGGTATTGATTCTTCATTAAAATTTTCAGATGAAAACAAATGCCTTCAATTATATATTAGTTTGTGCTAAGTTTTGCATTTTATTGGACCTTAATTAAACTTCAGATGAAAATGAATGCCTTCAATTATAGACCTAGAGTAGCCTCGACATAGAACAAATATTTGGTGGCTTATCATTCTTATAGCTTTCATGATGGAATTTGGAGAGTGAATGATTGAGAACTAGGTATTAATTTGTTCAGGCATCAAATTAAGTGCAGAGCATATTCCAATTCAAATGGGTGTCTTATTTGTATCAATCTTATGTCGTTATCAAGTAGGAACGACACAATACCAATCCTGTCGAACATCGCCTAAGATGTCCATCAATTGCTTGTTTGTAAATATTCCAAACGCTCAGTCATTGGTCAACTGCTTCCTTACTGTTATAAACACTTGTGGTCATGGCATTTATTCTTGGCGGCGACTGTAAAAGGCAGATATTTAATTCATGCCAATTTATCCTATCCTTTGTGAATGCAAGAATGTCACCTAACATTACCTCCATGTTGATCTCATTTACCAACTTGGAGACATATGTGCCTTATGGGTGAACATCATTAAAACTGATTTGGAAGCACGCCTCAACAAATTAGTAGGTCACTTTGTATGAGCAAGATGCTTGCCATGTTGGACAAACACTGCTGGTTTGATAACCAGTGATATGTTTTCTATAATAACCACGGTTGTGTACTCGCGGTGACGCATCCCCTAGGGGATGGGGATGGGAATGACCTCTAGCCAGCCCCACCATGTCCCATAGAAAGAAAAAAATACAAATGGATGGATGCCTGTGCAACTGAAATATGGAGAGTTGTTTGCGTAATGTAGAGTGTTGTCAGATTCGATAAATAGCTTAAATATGGAAACTTAATTCCCCCATATTCCAAAACTTAAAAGACTTTTTAATGATACAAGAGTGCAAATGTATGGGTGCCTGCATAGCTTTTGTTGAAATTTACAACACAACTCATGAAGTTTTGCAATCCATTCATGGACATACAATGCATGCATGACATTGCCACATAATATTTTTGGATGTTTTTGGGTAGGTACAGATAATCGAAAAAAGAGTCATCAGAGAATGCGATGTTGAACATGATACTTTGAAGAGCATCCTTGGTAGTCCAGTGGCCCAATCACGTTGAACCAGTCATTATACTGTCCAAATAATGCATCATTGTATTTCCATTGTCTATGATTGCTGATCAGTAATGAGAAAAAAAATGTTTTTTTTTTGTTGCATAGGGAAACCTCTATAATCCATAGTCCATTGGGTAAAGACGAAGTGAATGGGGTCCCGACCATCCAGGGAATCCAACCAGGGCAGCCCACCGACAAGCATTCAGCCGCTACCGACTAGCTTACCCCTTTCAGACGAGAAAACAAATGATTAACTCAAATTTGTGCTTCCAGTTGGCGTTTCGACGACACCACTCTTCTTGTCTGCACCATCCCTCCTACCATTGCATATAGCTCTAGTAATGTGCCTAGTAAACTGGATACTTGCACTTCAATACTTGTATTTAGTACTTGTGCAACCAACTGGTTCATTACTATGTCCTCTTCTTCAATCTTGATGGGTTCCTTCAATTTCTTTTCTTGGAGCAATCTCTCTTGATTGGTCTTTTTTGTCTCTTCTTCAATTTGAACATGTGCTTCTTGCCATATCTCCTCTTTAGCAGGGTTTGGATATTGCTCTTCCTTCTTCACCTATGCCCGTGTTACTGCTAGCACACATTTCTCCTACTGCTGGTCCTGTGGAGGTTCCTCAATGTCAATAAAATTGACATTCTGTGAGTTACTTGTACTTGCTTTCTTTGGGCAATTTACCTCCTTATGATTGCCTCGGTCCACACCATCGACACATCATTGCATTATTATTTCCTCCGCCCCTCCTGCTGGGCCATTCTTATAGTTGCGTGCAAAGTGTCCCCACTCTTGACATCTTCGACACTGGATGATTGGCCTCCTATCTGAATCATACTGCAACTGACCACCTTCTCCTGTGGATCAATTTCCTTGTGATTGCCTCCTTCCTTGGTAGTTATTTTGGTATCCGCCACTTGTTGCTCCTTGTCCGCTCTTTGAAGTGCTTGGTTTATCTTCCTTACTCTCTTTCTGCACCGTCAACGTCTAGTGTCTGACGCTTTTGAGATTAAATAGACAATAGTCAACAACATGCCCCATGACTTCACAAATATTGCATAATGCTTTCTTCAAACAGTTGACATTGTTGTGCCCTTTTGATTTGCAATCAGAACACCATATGTCTATCTTCTCCTTTTTGTTTTCAGCCTTCACATCATTAATCATACACTTTAGGTCCTTCCTCATGGCTTGGATTGTCGTGCTAAAGTCATCTCGATCACTATCTGAGTCGTCTCAATCATGGTTTTCACTTCCTCCACCTGCTATGGTTATCTTCATCTTACTTTCTAAATTCAGCGCTCTATCAAATGCTTCTTGATAGGTAGTTGGTGGAACTACCTTCATCTTCTTCTTGTACTACGACAACAATCCATCCAGGAACCATCGTTTTTGCAACTCATCTGTTGGTTTCGCTTCCATCTTTTCCATAAGTTTAGTCAAATGATGATTAAATGACTTGATATTCTCGTCCATATTTTGCTTCATTGAGTAGATTTCTTCAATAATTTCTGTAGTTTCATGAAGCAATATGAAGTCTTTACTGAATGCAATCTTTAATTCATCCCAAGTTGTGAAGGGTTCTCGTTTTAGGTGCCAATCCATTGCTATTCCATGCAATGTTGTTGGAAACAATCAAAGCCATGAACCTTCATCATCTATGCCATTGGCTCTCCATATCGTTTCACATGTTTCGATATGGCATTTTGGGTCTTCCTTCCCATCACCCATGAACTTCGGGCACTTTTGGTTGCCCGTAGCTGTAGCAATATTAGCCATTGGTGGCTATTCGTCTTCACTCGACGAACCTTTGTTCAAAGACCGCTCTTCCACAAACAACCTTCAAAAGCTACTTTGTGCTCCCACACTTCGCGATCTCCTCTGCAAATACATGAGCATCGGATCTGGTCTCTCGTGCACACTTTCTCGTGGTTGTCTTTGTGCTTGACACCCGTCCTCTGCACCTTTAGGCCCTCTCCCCCATACTTGTGTTGGCATCACCAGTTGCTCTGCCTCGTCTTGCTCACGCTCCACGTTGGTGCCTTCTTCACTACTTGCGCAAACGTTCTCTGCTCGAACCTCGTTTGCTCTCCGCGCCTTCACTTGTGCTTCGTCTTCCTTTGTCAAAAACAACTTTGCCACCTCCTTTGTTCTTTGTCCAAACTTTCGTCCACTCGAGGATTCCAAACCCTTTCAACTTTTGGCCTTGTATCTCTCCACTAGCAAGTTCTATCAGTATTCTTCCTTCATGCAATTCTTTGTCAGCAACATTCAAGTCGTCCTTGTGCTCAACATGTTGACGTTCTTCTCGTTCTTGTTGTTGTGCAAACTGCAATCCTTATGCTCCTATGTGTTGGTTGATCTCTTGCTCTTCTGCAGCCACGTCTCCCACGTCCTCGCAGTAAATTATCTGTCATTTGTCTCTCCAAGCTTCACGTGATGCTGGTTTCAACTTAAACGGCAAAAACGCCAAATGTAGCACGGTGGTGGTATTCCACCCTTGGAGGAACAATTTGGATTGACAGATAATTGTTCACAACTTGCAAAGATGCGGCTGTATGGCCTGCATCATCTCCTTGTCTCTGACGGCCTTGTTCACTACTCCACACGGCCCAATCTAAGAATGGAATGGCCTGCACTTTTCTCAGGTGGCTGGCACTAGCTAGACGTCTTGGCATTTGCCTCGAAGGCTTGCCTTCAGTATTGATGGCCTGGCAACTGCAACGGACAGCTTGGTAATTGACCAGACGGCCTTGTACAAACAATATTGGGGAAAAATACAAGATAACAGGGTTTGAAGCTAAATCTACTGCAACAATCAATCAATAGCAATACATGTAGATCTCACACAATAAACAATAGCAAATGATGAACAAGTATGAATAGATATTGCATTAATGATAGCTGGTACGGTTAACTGTATACGACATCTTACATACACATTATCTGATTCTGTGCAGAATATCTCCTTTTGGCATACACAATGCAGTGCTTGTGCGAATGTATCTACTCTCCATGTCTACAATGTACTCTGGCATGTACAAAGTCTACCCATTGTATGTGTGTACCTGCTTAATTGAATGAGAGGGTCTATTTAAACCATGGGGATGGTAGTTACAAGCAACTACCACCCCGACACCCCACCTCCTAACTACAAGACAAACTGGGTGATAATTACCTTTGCATGACTGTGTTCGCACATAACTGTACTTAACTCATTATTACATCATACAACTTTATTCAAATTACAAAACTTTGGTATATGCGTACTTGACATCCATGCATATATTGTTTTCAACTAGTCTATTTTCTCTACTAAGGTGGCACGTCATAGCTAGCGCCTACAATGGTGGGATAGAGTAGTTTTATAGCAGATCATCTCTTCTCATAGAGTGCGAGAATTGTACATAGCTCTCTCATATCAATTAAGATAATCTTTTCATTTCAATTTTGTTATTTTATGTGTGCATGAATTGCTCTTTGTCCCATTTTTTCTCTGCACTCTTTACTTTGTTATAGCTCTTTAGCTTTGGCTGTTTAGTTATTGTCCATCTGTTCCCTTCTGAAATCTAGAATAAGGCTTGTCTACTTTACATGAGGTTGGGAATTAATTCTTGGTGGCGTTAAGGAGAAATCCTTTTTTGAAACTCAAGTAGCTATTTGTTGGTCATAAAACTGACAGCTTGAAACTCAAGGAGAAATCCTTTTGCTTTTTGAGTTGATGAGTTTTTTTGGGTTTTTATTATTTTCTGCTCATTTTAAGAAGTGAAATGATTTAGAAAGTGTTTGTGTTCTTATTTTCTCATTTTCAATGTTTAACCTTTTTTGCTATTTTTAATGATTTGTATTTTATAGGAGGGTAGATAGCCTTTTGTCTGCTTGTAGAGACATGGGGGAACACCAAGCCCTGTAATATACAGGAAGGAAGACAAATATATGTGTATGCAAGTGATATGTAATTGTTCAACTCTTAGCTCTTTGAGTCTTGTACACTAAGAAAAACACTTGCCTTACCTTCTCAATAGTTCTCAGATTCTTGCAAAAGCCCCCTTTTATGAATTGGGGCATGTATTTATAAAGTTGGAGTATCTTGAGTGTCAGCTTTTGAGTTCTTCATGTTTTACCTTCGCTTGGGATCCTTCATGTCTCTGAAGTGTGACCCTTTGTGATCTGGAGCTTCACTTTATGTCCTTGGAGGTTGCCTCTTTGTGACTCTCTCCCTATGTGATTTTCTCAGTTTATCAAGGATTCATACAGTTCATGAAGGATTCATTGCTAGTTAAGCAGGGTGGCCTTACAGGTTTTTCAGGTTTGACCCATTCCACTCTTGGTTGTTGTAAGGGGGGTTACCAATTTATCTTGTTTCATCCAAAGTGTTCTTGCCAAGGCATTGATCCCATTACACCCTGTGACTTTGGTGGGGTGTATTTATTTCACATTTAATTCCTTTTCCTCAAAACGGGTGTCTCAATGGGACTTGAACTTTGGAAGCCTCTTTTGTCCTTTCTCTTGGTGGTCACCATGTAGACTTTGATGCTTATATTTGAATCTCTACAAATCAGACCACTTAATGATAAATTTTGATCTTCTAAAAGCTCAATAGGAAGTATGATGAGGAAATAGTTTCTCCTCCTGTCTTTAACATCCCTCTTTGCTCTGCTGGGAAACTGTCCTTTGTGAGATTTTATTTAAGAAAAGTTTTTCTTGTTCATATTTTTTTTGTCATCCAACATGGAGGGTTCATAGAGCTTACAAGTCGCCACATTTACCATTGAGTACACCTTCTTGTATAATAGAAGATACAACTTTAAAGGGATTCTATCTTGTCAAACTATCTCAAATAGTCCATATTTTATGAGTTTGAGCTTCTTGTTCTTTGCCTTGGAGCCTCTTCTTTTTTGAGTACATCCATATCAGGCCTCCAATTTAGAACTTCTAATCTTGCCTGTGTTGACAATGTCTAGATTTGTGCTTGGATTGAGACACCTTAAGTTTTGTTCCCTTTGATAAACCAAGATAATATATTTCCAGAAACTTGCTTGCATTGTTTGCTTTTTTATTGATTTCTTCATCATGCTTCCTAGGCAGACAATTTGACATGTTTAAATGAGTGTGTAAATGCATGCGCACAAATTGATAATATGTGTAAATAAGTGTTTGTAAAATGTGCACGTGGCAAAGTGTTTGTAATAATGTAATGTAATGGGGTCTTTTAATGTTTTATGTAAACAGGTAGTTCAAAGGTAGTCGCGTAGTTGCCAACTGCCTATCGGGCTCGTTATATCTATAAGTATGCATCTATGTGAGAGTGCTTGTTGTTGTTGGACAGGAGTTACTTGTTGGTAGATTGTTCTTTGAAGTATGATGTATTGCAAATAGTTGCTGTGCAGGATACATGCTGTGTACAGTGTATCCATTTGTATCTGTGAGTTATTTCCATTGTTTATGTTTGTTTTATAAGTTGGTATGGAATTATATTGCAGTGTGTTGTATTCCATTTCTACATGCTTCCCTGGAATCTTATGTATCATGTCAAACAGAATTGAGGAAGATACTGGTAGCATGCTTCAAATGGTTACATTGGTAGAAGTGGGACCAACCATGTTATAAGCATGTTGCATGTATGCCAAGTGTTTGCCCCAAGTCTTTGAATTCCGTATATTGTAAAACCTCAACATGAACCAATGTGTCATTTACCACCAATGCTTGGCCATTTGTTTGTGGATGGAAAGTAGTAGATCTTCTATCCTTAATTGAGTACACCATCATTTGTCCATCTATTTACAGATGGGATGGAAAGTAGTAGATCTTCTATCCTTAATTGAGTACTCCATCATTTGTCCATCTATTTACGGATGCGAAGCAGTAGGTCTCCTCCGTTGAATTTAGTACCCACATTTCCGTACGAAGTTGTCAAAAAATTGCTCAATAATCCTTTATTGTTATGGAGGAAAATAACTTTGACAACTCAAAGTGCACCTAACCATATTGGTGAAAGAACTTTTGAGCTACTTGATCTGAAATAGAATTTTAATGTTAAAATGCCAATCTTACTAAAATGAAGATGTAGCTATGTCCTTGCCTTGTTGTAGGTAGTCCCTTCTAGAAATCCACAAGTATTCTACCTTGACCTTGATGGAGCTGGTAGTTAAATTTATAATCCCAATTTCCTGTTGTATTGTATGCTGAGTGGCATGGAAAATACATTTATAAGTAGATATCCTCTTGCATCTTTGGCCAATGCACATGCCTTTGCAAATTTGTTTTTTGCCACAAAACCTTGAGACATCCTCTTGCATCTTGGCCCAATACACATATCTTTGCAATAGCTAGTCTTTCCCACTCCAAAGTGAACAGCTGTTTTGGCAGTGTAGACCTAACCCATCAAGTCAATCTTACTTGCTACTTGTAGGGAACACAAAAGTTTGCCCAACTTGTAGAGAAGACCATTTTTGAGGTTGTAATAAACCCACTTCTTGTCTTGTCTAGTGGACCCACTTCTTGTCTTGCCTGTTGGACTAAATTAGGTGTTGCCATAGTTCTTTAGAGCCCTCCTTTCTTCCATTTTGCTCTTGAAACACTTCATGGCCAAAGGGTTTAAGCCTTCTGCTGTTGTGAACACTGAAAGCTTTGACGATGGCCTAGATAACTTCACTAAACTTATTTGCCACTCTTTTCTTCTACTTGATCAGAAGATGGGAATTCTTGAGAAAATCCTATCCATTTAAGATGCCTTACTTGTTGAAGCTTGTTTTGAGAATCCATTATTGCAGCAAATGATCAATACAGATGATAGTCTCTTTGGACAACAAATAGTGTTTTAATTTCCTGACCACTTGCACCAATGTAAATATCTCTTCTGCATGTAGGATAATTTAAAAATTACCCAATTAAACAATCAAGGATGTTAATTTACATATCAGTTTTTCTTCTTAGATGAGTATGGCTCCCATGTTATACCCCAGTGCATCCATTTGAATTTTATATTTCAGCTTCAAACTAGGCAAGGCTAATATCAATGCGTGCCTGTTTTTGTCCTCAAAACTCCTGAAAGGCATTTTGATGAACCTTGATTTAAGTGAAAAAGGCTTATCCTTCATGATCAAGCCAGTAAAAGAGCATCTATCTTGGAGAAGAACGGAATGAACTTTTAAAGATTTTGGGAAGACTCTAAAAATCTTATCTTTCTCACATTGGTAGGCTTTGGCCATCTTAGGTTTGCTTCTATCTTTGTTGGGTCAACTTTCAATTCACTTCAACCAACCATAGGTCCTAGACAAAGCAATGTTTCGTTTGCATTGCACACTTGCATTTCTTCAAAATGAGTTTAAGCTAAAGATATGAGACTTTTATTAGACATATTTACAAAACGCAAAACAATTTTGGAACACAGTGTAGATGTTTTTTGGACGACATTTGGGCTCTAGCTTCAAGAGATAAGATTGTTGTAGAGAAAGAAATAGAGAAAGCAAACTAACCCCATTGTCTCTGCATTTCTTCAAAAATGTAAGATCCATTTTAATCCTAAGCTTTTCAAAAAGCCTGAGTTTCTCATAAATATTCCTTCTATGAAGGGAAAAATAGCCTGAGTTTGAGCTAATTTCGTTTCAATGGTTTTTGGCTCTCCTTCAGGCGACGAAGACAATCCTCCTATGTGTCAATATATGTTAGAATATATTTCAAATACATGGTAACCAAGGAATCAATGGATGGGCAAAATGTATCCTTTTTTACTCATGAATTTCACAGGTGCATTGCATAGTCCAATGGGTCACATTAGCCACTCATACAGGTGTTGCTTCGTCTTGAATATATTCTACCACGAGTCGTCCACATAAATTTGATGGTATGGAAGTCTTAGGTCGAGTTGGGGAAGTCATTGGAACTTTACAATTGGTTAAATAGGTCATCAATCCTTGGGAAAGGGTACCTATTCTTTTAAGGGGATTTTGTTGAGTCTCTTATAATTCACACACGTTCTGCACGTCTTTGTAACCAACACAATGAGTCAGTTACAAGGAGAGTACCTGGGACAGATTACCTGTTTTGCAAGCAGATATTGTATTTGTCTCTTCAACTCTTTATTCTCCATTAGGGAGTGCCTATACAAACCTGGTGGGCAATGGTGAATCTAGCTCTAACTAAATTTTGTGTTCAACCTTCCTTTTTGGAGGTAAATCACTTTGTTCATGTGAAAGTTCTTTGAAGTAGTTCCTCCATTTGCCTTTTTTGTTCTCTTGTACAACTAGCTTGTGAAGACTCTACCCCTACCTTTTCTCCCTTTTTCTTGGCCTTCAAGAAAAATAACACAAATATTTACTTGCATCAATCAAACATGTAGCTTTGCTTACCTTGTACGCATTAGGCAATACTTGTGCTCCCTTCTGAGGAATATCATATGCTTATCCCACATATACAGACTGCGTAGGACCAGTTCACACACATTTAGTGGTGCACATTACATTCTGCATTATCAGTGAAACTTGAAGCTGTGGCAAACATGAATGTGCATTGCATTGTGACCTGCATTGTGGTGTCTCTGTGCAACCAGCCCAATGAGCATGTTGTGGATGGTTGCTAGTCTTTAGACCAAGCTTTTGTACTGTAACTTCTAAAATCATATTTTTTTTGTACTCATGAATCTATAAGAGCATTTACCTTAGCATTCATTCTTAACTTGGTTTTCAGAATATGCAACTTCTCTCTTAATTTGGTCTCCTCCTTGGAGTCCGTTGAGTTTCTTTTAGGCTACATTTTACACAGAAGTATACACCAATTTCTCATCTATGTTGGAATCAAACAATTGTCCATAAATTTTGGTGGATGTTTCTTTCTTGTACCCACCGGTGTGTTTGGGGTGCAACTTCCAACAAGAGGCTTTGGTGTGTCTGTCATGTCAAAATGGTTACAATATATTTTTTTCCATCCTTGTTCCTGGAAATTTGGACAGCTGTTGCTGTCTTTTATTCTTGATTTTGGGTTTTTGGCTTGGCTTGAAAGGTCCACCTTGATTTCCATCTTGGCCTCCACTTTAAAGGGACGAGTTATCCTAGAAGTCTCCTCTAACATTGGTTTGCCCCTTGCCATCTTTCCTTCAGTCCTCCCTTTCTTCATACTCCAATGAATTGAATCTTCCCATCTGAAGTGTTGCTGCTATGTTTTGCACAATTACCATGAAGTTTGTTTGAGAAGAGACCAGATTTGCTTGCAATGCCAACAAGTTCTCAATGTTAGACTCCAACTTTGCAAACCTCTCCCCAGTTGGGTTTGATCCTCCTCTTGCCATTGTTCTCAAGTGAACTTTCCAGCCCCTAAGGGTCTTTTCTCTGCCACCTGTTTCTTTTCTTGGTACTTTGTTTGGCAGGTTAATGATATACCACTGTTTCATGATAACATGTCCATAGCGAGGGCCTCATCTCTCTGTACTCAACATTTCAGGCACTCCAGGACAGGTATGAGTTATTTCCATGTGTCTTGCCCTTTTAAGCCCCCAATGTCTTGAGGGCCCTGGGGGTTGTTTCATCTGTGAAACACCATTCATTGGGGATGCTATACCTAGGAAATCCAGGCTTCCTTAGGATGTCAAGGGGACTTTAAGATACCCTTTGATCATACAAGGAGATTGAGGTGTCTTGAATGATGCCTAAGATGCTTATGTGCTTTCGGCTGTATAATTCCACCCTACAGAAAAACATATGCACCATTGTTCCCCAAAACCCTGCTAAAACTCCAATTGTTGCAGCAATTTGTTTCAAAAACTTAATGGAACTTAGTGGTACATTCTTGGAACCTTCACAGCTTAGGAACAACTGCCATAATACAGAAAGGAGCTGCTTTTCCTTATAAATCTCGGTCTTCTTACATACATGCCAAAAGTCCCTCTCTTTATGTTGGGGCATGTGTATAAGGAGTCCCATTGTATTTTGAGTCCCTCACACTTCACCTTTGTAATCATCCTGATCTCAAAGTGAGACCCTACAGTATGTCCCATAGCATCTGTTTCCATGTTGCACTCTACATTCATCAGCAGTTCCCTTCCAGTTTAGCAGAGTGGCCATGCCATTTTATCAGGGGGATCTTGCCAGTTGGATGCCAAGGGTGGTTTGGCCTCATTTCACCCTCGTTGATCCCTGCAGAGTGTCACCAATAGATCTAATTTCATCCAGGTGATGCCAGTGGGTTGTCTCGATTGCACCCAAGGGACCTCTAACAAGGCATAGTGCCTTTGTGGTCCTTGAATTCTGATCGCCTCTTTTATTCTATCTTTGGGTGGTTGCTATGTGGACTTTGATACTTATCTTTGGATCCTTGCAGATTAGCAGTCTCTTTGATGATTATGTAGAGGAGATTGATTGGATGTTTTCCAAGCCCTCTAGGCAAGGAGTAGAGTATGGCTATCACCAAAGCCCATTTGGTGTTTAAAGTATACGATTCCTTTGAAAGCACAAATTCATGGCAGCAAGTTTGCAACTAACTTTGTCATGTCCACCTAGTCCAATTTCAGTAAAGAGGCCCAATAGAGTCAGATTTGTTTGAACACAAACTGCCCCTTTTATATCATGAGTATCTACTTTCAGGTGTATGAAGTGTCCTCAAGGGCATAATAATTAGGCTCACAGGAAAGCAACTTGTTTCTTAAGACTAAAATATTTAGGTTCATGGAAACACATATCTGTCTGACACTAGAGCACCAAGAACAAGCAATCTCACATTATGAGAACCTTTCCATGGGAACATAATCGATCCCTCTTGCACTTTAGTGGCAAGATTATAATTAGATTTATTACTTTCCCACAATCATCTCACGTATTCATCTTCAGGTCTTGTATTCATTTGGAAAATTCTGTATCAAATTATGGTAATCATTTGAAGAGAATCATAATTAGAATAGTCCAAGCATTTCTTTGTTCCTTGTGTTGTTTCTTATCGTCTCTAAGTAGCATTTTGGATTTATTTTTATGAGTTTGTTATTTCTATAGTGAATATTTTGATCTGAATTCTTAAAATGCAGAAGTTTTGGAAAATAAAGTTCAGCAGGTAGGGTAAATAAACAGAGAACAAGAAAAAATAAATAGAATTCACTTTACTGAACAACGTGCAATAACTTCTTTATTATCCCCCATTAACCAGTAAATAGTATTTTGTGTTCTGTTATTGGACTTATTTCTATGGTCAATAAAGTGCAGAATTTTTGGACAAAAGTTCAGCAGGCAGGGTGAATAAACACAGAACAAGAAGAAAGACATTGAGTTAACTTTACTAAACAACCTCCATTAACTTGCCTATGCCTTTCATTTGATGTTGTAAAGGTATTTTCCAAACTGAGCACTAAATTCTGGAGAGTTGATTCAAGTGAATCATTCTAATACATAGCCAATTATCTAAATATATGAAAAGTTGAGGTATACCTACAAGTTCCACATGGGTAAGTACTAAGGACCATCATAATCATGGAAATGTGAGTATATTTCCAAATTCCTGTCATACTAACAGGATGCTATGTTTACTTGCTGTTTAACAATACAGACCATTTCTAATTGATTACACTCCACACTTTTGTCTACCCACCATAATACTCCTTTTACAACGTGCACATAGCATATTTTTGCATTCATGCACTTAGTATATTTTGTATTCATGCATGTTTGAGTTAGCGCCTTAATACTGTTATGTCAACCTTTGTGTGGTGTATTTTGGGTTAGCATAAACAAATATTAGGAAAGATACATGATGTAAGGAAACAGGCATTATGAATGTTATAAAAAGGAAAATGAACTTACCTTAAGTTGGTTTAACTTGTTTGTACCTTTTTGGCTGCTACAGCGCATTGTAACAGATTATTTCCAGCAAGTCCAGTTGGTGTATATTGGTCATCCATGGACATTAATAGAATTACCTTATCTTATTATCTATATTTTGAAGGCGTTTTTAAAGCAAGCGGTTTTGGAAATGATAAAATATGCACTGTAAATGCCTTAAAGTTTTTATTCCCCACCCCCCCCCCCCCAATAAAAAAGAAGGTTACGAATTATATTCTTTTATAACATGACATGATCGATTGAACTGTCGTAGGCAATTATAGTTTTCATAAGTTTTGCTAATCTATCTTTTAAAGAGTTTCCTATGGTTGTTTTCTTTACAACTGGGTTTTAAAGTTTTATTTAAATTCCTTGTTATACACCTATAGTCAGATTTACATGTTGCTATTAACCATTGAGATACAGATGAATATTGGTGCATCGCAATCTTTGAATCCTGAAAACTATTTAGTGTTGCTTGCAAACATGATACTGGGTTTCTATGCTCTGAAAATGGCTGGAGACTTGTTTAGACTATGCAGAAATGGCTGAAAATATTTTTGGTAATTATGGAATTACTCCCCACGTGTTTCTCAATTTGCCAGAAATGTTCTGATTGTTTCTAGCCATATTAGATGACTTTTCTGCAGTTTACATTGTGGCGGAGTTCTATCCTGGTTGTTAAGGAATTAAATCTGGTGTTCATTTTAAGTTCACTTTGTATTATGTGCACACATGAAATTGCCTTTACCGTAGGACAAGTTGCAACTTGCTTTTTAAGGCCAATACTTCAACATTTGCCCACTTTGGAGAGTGTTGGCTGATTACTTAAGGGTGGCAACAAAGCTGAGAGGGAAGAGTCTCTTATCACCCAGCATGCATAAACTTTTCAAATTTCTGCATAATCTCTTTTCATATAAACTGACCTACTACAGGGATATATTTCTTTTATTTTCATTTGCTCCTGTAAGTAGTGTGAACATTTGATCGTTGATGCTGATACAGCTTATTTTTTTTATTGTATTTTGACTGAAGTTACGTGTTGGTTTTAGTCAATGTTGAAAAAACTTAAAAAAATCGTATCACATATATAACATTTTTTTCCAGCTTCATGATTTATTCACGAGTAGTCGATATTTTAGGTAAATTGTCAATATTATTCCAAAAAAGAAAAGAAAAGATCACGATTTTTGCTGATTTTTCCCGATTTATTGCTGATCCAATTTTTTTCAGGTCTTGTTGATAAATTGCTGATCATGATGTTTTCAACTTTGGTTTTAATAGCAGATTTATGCCTGTGTTATTCACCTCCTTTCTCTTTTTTACTTATTTATTGCAATGTGCGTAATTTGCTAGAACTATGGATTTTAGGATGGCTGAAATTTGTTTGGTTTGTGTAACTACTTATTTCTTTTTTAATAAATTGGTTACAAACTTACATGTGATTGAAACTGGCCCCACTTGTGTTACATCACGACTTTGTTACCAGGTATTGCAGCAAACCACATAGTGGTATTTGGCACTTATGCATATATCAATATCGCCACCAGTATTACATCATGACTCTGTTACCACAGTATTTCAACAAATCACGTGGTGATATTGGGCACTTATGCATATATTGCCTGGAAAGATTTGAACTTGAGTCTGCCTTGAAAGTCCACATTTTTAACCACTTCGATTCATGCCATTTGATCAAATGTTAAGGTTCATCCATGGGTTGTAACCTTGATTTATGGAGTAAAACTCTACACTCCCTACCAATTGCCCCAAACCTCATGGGGTAAAATGTTAAGGTTCACCTATGGGATTTGAACCTTGGTTTATGGTGTGAAACTCTTCATTTCCCACTATTTGATCCAAATCCATATGCAGTTAATGGGTAACTTTACGCGCAGTTATAATTTGGTTTACTTACTTTTTTGTTGTTTTGGCATTAGTGATTGCGATGCCCCTCTTTGTATGTTTGAATACTATTTCTATTAATTTGCTTCCTTCTACTATTTCCTTAAGCAGCAATTCATAAAGTTTACAAGCATTATGCAAGTTGGATGTCAAAAGTGAAGACTAAAAAACAGCTTTTGCTTTAGAAGACCATCAAAGTAAGTCTTATGAGATTGTACAACCTCATTTATATCCTTAATAATTCGATCGCTTAGTAAAATTTAAAAAATTGACAATTACACTATTTGATAATAATGAAATGCTCTTAAATCATACTCTGTTAGTGTTAATGCTGTGACTATCATATATACGGCTATTTTTCCACTTGTACAACTCTATTTCAGTGCTTCCAATTCCTGCCACACAAAATTGGTTTTTTTATGTCTGTCGAAGACCCAATGTTCACTTGTCATAGATGTTTTCTTTTCAATTGTTACGTTTGTTGGAGTACAGCATGACAACTATAACAAACTGAGAGACTATTTTTTTTTTATGTAATTAAAGGGATGTAGGAAATATAATAAACATATATTTTAGAGACTTTTTGTTATAAGTAAATACCTTTTCTGATTGGAGTTGTATAAGGCATATCAACGGGCAATAAATGTTTGAGTACCTATTTTCAGACTTCGACATCTATATTATTTCTTGTGAACAGAATACTTTGTCAAAGCTAATGAATTCAGAGACGTGTGTAATTAAGTAATCTTCAAAACATTGCCAAGTACTCTCAGCAGGACTCTTCTATGCACTGCAAAACTTGCATTTGCTGTAGGCTTTAGATTTCTAATTATTATGTTTCATGCTGCTACAGGCACACTCTGCCATGGCTGCCTTAAACTGCAGCGGTGCAATTTTGGGGTCTTTGCCCATAAGGTAAGTCTAAATCAAACTTAAAAACAGGCTATTTTGTTCTATGCAATTTTGAATTTACAGACACTTCTTTTGAATGTTTTAGGGTAAGCCCCTCCAAGACACCAGTGAGGCCTCGGAACCCTCGTCCACAGATGCATTAATTGAGAGCTGCTTCAGGCTGATTGAAGAATTTTTGTGAGCCAGGTCATCAAACATGACCTATCCTCAGCTGGAATGTTGTAGCTAAGCTAACTATTTATTTGAGTTCATTGATGTAAACTGTCAAGATAGATATACTCAAGGGGCTAGTCATTGACAATCTTCTGCAAACATGATGCACCTTATGGCAGGATATTCATCTGTTTATAGAATTCTTTGGTTTGTGGATTTGTTCGCTAGGTAGAGAAAAATGTGTTCCTCTTAGAGAGGAGGATGGCCGTATGTGTGAGTGGAGTTGCAATGATACTTATTTGGAAGACCTTTGTGAAGTGCACTTAAATCTCATTTTTCATTTAGAAGTCCCGCAGCTGTACTGGTCATTAATTATTGACATGAAAAGGTCTACTTTTTACTTCTACTACTTAATTGAAGTCACTTCACTAATGCGAAATTCCTATTCTTAATGGCATTGGATAAATAATCAATTTTGTTTTCACTGGAAATAAAAAATGATTGAATGAGGGTTCCAGGGAATGTGGCCAAGACACTTCCATTCCAATCTCCAAGCATTGTTTGATTTCCTCACTATTGATTGTTGTCTCCAGGAAATCTGTGGTTTCAATTAGCTGATCCTTAAATATTTATGTTTTTTATCAGTCTTTTTGGTTCTTGTCTGTATGGAGAGCAACATCTGACTGGGAAAAGTGTTAGGATGCAGTTTTGTTAGTAGTATTTATGTTGCTAATGGAAAATGTTTTAAGAAGGAGATTACTTAAATTCTAAACAAAATGCTGTATGTATATGATAGCTGCTTATTGCTCCTGTGTCAACATCAGGATATACTAATTAGTTGCTTCTACATATTTATGTTTGAAATGACCTTCACATATTTATGTTATGTTGGACAGTGTTTTACTTTGATTTGTCATTTATAGGATGCATGATTGTTATTGCCAAATCAAATTGTTTGATTTGTTTGTGGTGTAATTTCATATTTTATCACCTTAAAGTCATTTGAATATTTCATTATTGTGTCATAGAGAGTTATCTATATGGTGTTTGAGATTGATTTAGCTAAATACAATGTGAACTGTGCAGGAATGTATTGTGTCAGCAAGAGTTATTTAGATGATGTTTGAGTTTGATTTAGCTAAATACAATGTGAGTTATGTGTGGAACTATGTAGGTGCATACTTGGCCCCCTGTAAGAAGAGGGAAAAAGGACTATATAACTATACCTATCTGCTAGAAGAATTGTGACCTATTTTAATCAGGGAAAAAAAAACCATGTAACTAATAGCTATCAACTACCCATGAGTAATTAAAGCATGCTGCATGGGAGTGGGATAATGCTCGTGTTTATGAGCAGCATTGGAAACTTCCTCAGAGATTTCAATTTTCTTTCAAAAAATTCTACAGATTACTCCAGTACCTTGTGGATAAAGTGTCTAGATTCAAGCAGCATGGCAGGCATGATAATCCATTGATTCACCAGAATGTAGTGAATTTTATTCACTACCTTCTTTTTTGGTATTGAAACTATTTAGTGGTTAAGGCATCTAGATTCAAGCAGCATAGTAAGCATGATAACCCATACAGTCGCCAGAATGTACTGAATTTTATTCACTGACTTCATTTGTGGTATTGAAACAGTTGTGGTTCTCATTCATCAACTATCTTGCATAGGGTGGTGCGTAACCGGATGGATGGAATGATCAATCACATACTATTATCATAGAGAGGTGGATTTTTAACACCATCTAAAACTACATGGATTTGGGCTATGTAATTTGTGAGGATTTATGTTGACTATCCATGAAGCTCCACATGGATTGCAAAAGACATTTTTGTATAGATTGGGAGAGAATCTGATGAAAGAAGAAATTGCTTATTCTTATGCATAGACATAGGACAGACCCCTAAGTGGGGCATTTCAGTTGACTTGCAATCATGCCAGTTGTGGCATTCTGTTTTACAGATGAAAACAAAATATTCTATGCCGAGTGGAGAAAAAGGTGGGGCCATAGTTTGTTGTATCTTATGAATATAATTCTTTGGTAAAGTTCTTGAAGGAATAGCATCCTGCCTATTGTTGAGTTGGACATGCAAACCATGTTTTGGTGAAGAACGGGTCAAAACAGTTGGAGTTAAATTTGGTGATATTGAACTTCCGCCTGATCACTCACTTCTCTCAAGAGAAGGTAACAAGCCTTGTAGGATAATGAGAAGGAAGTTTCTGTCACCAGTAATATGGCTAACTTAGATGAGGCACTTGCTGGATTTTAAAGGTGAACTAAAGAAAACAAATGCAGAAGAATGCACAAAGTTGTTGTGACCAGAAAGGACAATAATTGGGTAACTGTCAGAAATAGGAATACTTGTATCCATCACAATCTTCCCATTTGGCTGGTTGAATCTATGGTCAACCGATAAATGCAATCCATCCCATTTGGTTGGTTGAATCTAGGGTCAACCAATGCCAACTTGGGTTGTTATTGGTTGAGATCTCCTCTGTTTGTGGGATATGGCTTTTGTCCTGTTCATTCTGGAATGTTATCCATGGACATAATCTTGTTTTTTTAACAGTGTTTGTATACGAGGTAATTCTTCCTAATAGGTTGGTTGAGCCATAGCTAACAAATGCAAACTTGGGCTTGTGATTAGTTGAGGGTGTATCTTATTTACAGTTGTAGGATATGGTTTACCTCACGCTTATTTTAGATTGCTATTGCTAGACATGGCCTTATTTTCTTTACCAACACATTTTGGGATTTCAAAGAGCTATAACTTATGATTGAATATTGATGTTTAGATTGTTTGCTTGGTATTATTGTTTGTTCTATGGTTCTAGATTATATTCAGTTTTACTTAGTCTAGAAATGACTTTTTGGTAGATATGGGTGGCTATTTGCAATTTACTTCATTTTGTTGTACTTATGATAGGGATCTTTTACAAAAGAAATACAAAAGATGCTTTTAGATTTCATAAGGTGTTAATAATGAATTTTGTTTACAAAAATTGGATGTTAAAGATTATGGCTTAGCATCTATTAAACTACTACTTACTAATAATTATTAGTTGCTAATAATGTTTCTTGATATAAGAACTTATAGTGACATGCATATTTCAATGGAATTTTTTGTAACAAAATATAGGTGCCTTCTTACAAGCTCCAAAGCAATATAATTGATTATGCTTTGGTTCATTAATTCCTCACCCAACCATCTAAAGTTGAGGTTATATATAAATAAATAAATTTAGATTATTTATTCTTGATCATGCATATTTTCAATTGTTATCTTAATCCTCTTCTTTTTGACCTCTTGGCTCTTCCACTTATATGGCATTTCTTTGAATATTCATGCAATGCCTTATTTTATAATACTTTATTCTTATTAATGTACACATAGCTCATAGTTAATTATTTTAATAAAAGAGGGTATGATAATGAGTAAGGACGATGCACTAACATTTAAAGTCTTCACCATTCACCCAAATGGTATTCTTGTTCACAAGACTAGCTACTTGTGTTTTTTTGTTTGCAGGACTACAAATCCTTTTAGACACAAGAAACAAAATTTTAAATCTAAAAACGACCTTTATAACTTTCTTAGTTGCCCTACTATCGGGTCTGGCTTTGTTGTCCCCCAGGTATTGGGGACAAGGGAACATGGATGAAACATCCCTGAGACATCACCATTCTTGGGGACTTGGGGGTGGTCGTCCCTAAAATGTTTGAGGGCATTGTGAGTTTTCTAAAAAACGGGGCCTTGTTCTAGGATGAAGTCTCCGGGATGTTTGAGACATCCTCATGACATCTGTAGGATGTCTAGATGTCTTCAAGATGCTTTGACATGCCTGGGACGTCTCATAATTGTCCTTGGGATGATTCAACATCCTCGATGACATCCACCCCATTTGTAAATTGTCGTCGTCCTTTATTTTGGGGCCAAAGCACCTATTGTATTGCACCATCCCTTTTTTGGGACACTCTATGGAACATAAGTCGAGTCATGTTTTGTATTCTTAAAGCCAACGTGTTTTTTTTTTTTTTTTAATTTCTGATGAAAGCCAATGTTGATGGATATGAAATTTATAATAGATTTCTCCATAATGGAGTGAAATTGAGTGAATTTCTTTTGATGGCATTTCTTATCCTTTAAATGTAATTTGTTCTAGTATGTTTGCATGGTTTAATTTTGTAATTAGGGTAAATTCCAAACAAATATAATTTTGATGTACCTTTTTCTAAGCTTATTGTTATGTCCTTTCACATGTATTTAATTTTTTAAAGAATTCCAGGACAAAGCTAACCTATAGGAAGGTGTGTCAAATTAGTGAATCGCTATTTTACACTTTTCTTACTAGCGAGGAAGCTAGGTAGAGATAGTTTGATGTTTTGGGCTTTTGGAGTTTTTAACTCGTGTAATTTTATGAAGAGCATTTTTATACATATATTTTTAAACTTATAACAGTAGCTATATTGAGAACAAGTAGCAATGCCCTCTTTGTTACATTATTTTTTGCCTTCTATTATTGAGTTTAAGTTGTTTCATAACAATAAATCTCAACTGTTTATGATAGGTTTCAAATTTTTAATGTATTTTTAATCTTTATGGTAGTATTTTTTTTTTGTCTACATTAGACGGGCTTTAAAGGTGTTCTAGCTTTGTAGAGTGGCACTTGATTGTAAGCCTTTTTAAAATAGGACATATTTTTAATGCCAATGATGGCTTATGGATCTTATACATTAACTTGTATACTTGTCTAAGAGGACAATTTGTTGTTTTTTAACTTTCGAAAACATGCCTCAATATTTTAAGTAATAGTAGGAAACAATGTTTTTGATCTTGTTATATAATAATATTCTATTCAGATAAAATGTTTGATGCTATCATTAAGACTATAATTTTCCAATTGAAAACTCAAGGTTTTTTTTGAAATTGATCAATTTGAATGGCACTATTGAAGTAGGTATAGTTTGTTCTGCTTTAGCATCATAAATCTTACAATTATATTTTTGTCTTAAATATTCTGTATTTGGAATGGGCACTCTTGAAGTAGGTATAGTTTGTTATGCTTTAGCATCATAAATCTTGCAAGTATATATTTGTCTTAAATATTGTACATTCTTTGAAGTATGGGAGCCAATGCCTATCTTAATTGCGTCTTTAACCTTGTTAAGGGAAATTTATTTTTGGGGATGACAAGATGTACATATTTTGCTTGGAGCTTGTACTTTCACTCATATGAGGAAGCCTATGTTATCATAAGGCCTTATTGCCTCTATAATGAGTTTTTATTTTTCCCTTGAAAATACTCATGATTTTTTCACCTTCTTTCTATGACATTTGAAACTAGTGATGTCATAAGAAATGATATTTCATAATAATTAACGTATAGATGTGACAACCTCTAGGGTTTATGTGTATTGGGTGCAAGATTAGAGTTAGTAGTGTGGGCCACTGCCATGGTGCTTCTAGCCATGGTAGTGGCCATGGTTCTCTAAATATTTTAGCTCATGGTGATGACAAAGGGAAGAGTGGTGGATCAATTTTTTTTGTTTTCTTTTATTGGCGGTATTTTTGTTTGGTAGAGTTTTGGCCCATGTGGTAGATGGCTTGTGTTGACATCTAGGGGGTGGATCTCCTTAGTGTGGCCTAGGGATTTTTTTAGCTCTTCAGCCAACGTTACGTGTGATTTTTTGTGCTCTTCAGCCGATTTTTTCTGGTTTCTTGAGCGATGGTTGCAAAGAGGCTTGGGGCTCTTGACGAGGCCTAAGCGATGGCCTATAGGGTGCACTAGTGTAGGTGTTTTTCACAATTATTGTGGCCCTATTTTGATTGGGCCATGGTTTGTTTAGCCTTGCTCTCAGCCTCACTATTGTTAGGGCTAATCTGCTTTGGCAGAATTCTGATCTAGGTGGCAGACAACTTGTGTCGACACCTTGGGAACATATCTCCTTTGGTAATGGATGTGGTCTGAGGACTTTTTTGTACTCTATAGCCAATATTGCATGTGATGGCCACTTGGCATGGTGCCGCAGTGATCTAGTGATGCATGGGTTTCTCTATAAGCTCTCGAGTCTAGTGGATGGAGTTCCATTGATGGGTTGCTGCCATTGTTGTTGCATGGCAGCCGACTTCCATTCTGGTTTCCTGAGCAATGGTTGCACGATGGCCTATGGGGGTCATGATTGTGGATATTTTTCGTAATTGTTTTGATTGTGTCATGATTTGTTTAGCCTTGCTCTTTGTCCCACTATTGCTAGGGCCTATCTACTTTTTTTTGCCAATATGCTCTTCCATCTACAATGGTTGTGGGAGTTGTGCACAATCTGCTCCCTTTTGATATTTGTTTCCTTTTGATAGAAGTTGTGGTTTAGGATATTTTTTGTGTTCTTTTGACATAGTAATGGGGCTGTTTAGTAAGGCCTATATGAGGGTAAAATACCCATCTCACTGTAATTTTTTTTCAAATTTTAAAATGAAAGTTACTGATTTTTCGACCAAAAAAAAAGACGTGACAACCTCAGCCTCAACTTGGTCACTTATGCAACACACATGTTATATCTCATATACTGTAACAGTGCAACCTATATAAGTAATATGTTTGAAGTAATGATCTAGGCATGTGAAATTTTTGCAGCATGACTTTACACTAAAAAATGATACATATATGTATCTATATTATCCTAATTGCCTTGTTAAGGGCATAACTTTGTGCTTAGGACTCCGTTTTGATCCATTCAAGAAGCATTGGAAAGATTAGAGAGACAACAACAATTTTTAGGGTAAATTTGTCATAGGCATAGTTGGTGAAAACATTGTGGGAAAAACGCTCTAGAGGTCCTAAAAGATGCAAAACAAAATACTTACTTATATATATATATATATATATATATATATATATATATATATTTGATTTATGTAGCCAAAATACATCTCTAGCTATATTGACACATCATTAGAAGATAAAACACAAAAGGACAAATAATATGTATGTAATTTTTATTTAATTACCACTTTGTAACTCATGGAAGGCGAATCACCACATTTCGATATGGGTGACCTTCTAACTTATGAAAGGTGAACCAACACATTTTCATATGGGTGACCTTCCAAATTCAATACTGTGGATTTCCAACACACCAATTCTTGTATAAAAAGAGATGCATCCTTGACTATAAAAAGCATGAGTAATGGATGTAATGTTATAGCCTCACATCTCTTCTCAAAGATTGTTTGCATTGTACTCTATTTTTTTAGCAATAAAATCATTATGTTATTTTGCTTATATATATTTGTGTTATGATTTGTTATACTTTGTTATTTTTGAATTGCATTCTTTCATGATCTTCCTTAACTCAAATTCCTAATTTAAGATCAAGTAAGAATCCAAATATTATACGTAGAATATCTTTAGGATAAGACATTTTGCATAGCTAGATTATTTGTAGATGTTTCAAAAAGTATTATTAATTTGAAAACATACTCGTTACATTAAAGAGTAAATTTACATGCCTTATATGTGTTGCCACTTAAACCATTAAATCCTATTGATCTTTTAAAAGTTTTAATCTAAATTGGAGTTGCTTAGAAGCCATTCACCAATTCTAGTATTATGACATGACAAGGATGAAAAATAACTAGGTTGAGTTGATGATTATAGGATATATTGTTCCAGATTTGAATAGAATCAAACTTTTTCTTTTAGTTGAGCAAAAAAAGAAAACCTTTAACATTACCAAAAGCCATCTAAATGATCATTTTGAATATGAGCTTTAACTCTAATTCTCTAGATCATAGTTTATAGGTAATAAATTTAAAGCTTATTTATATCTTTTTATCTTAGTCTTATACATGAACTTGGGAGATATCATGACAAAACCACTAAAGTTAGGTTTTACGAAGTGAATTTTCATCTTTTATATTTTAAATAGATTGGCATGTAGTGGAATGTATGCGCAAGAAAGTGGTACACTTCAAATTTTATTGGCATGCATGTGTTGGACTAACTGCCACACCTTGGGGATTTGACGTAGTGGACTAACCGCCACACCTTGGGGATTTGACTTAGTGGACTAACCACCACACCTTGGGGATTTAACTTAGTGGACTAACCACCCTGTGAGGTGTTCAAATATAGAGATTGTATCAGCCACTAACGCCTCGAGGATTTGGTGTAACAACTCTACAGTGGTATCAGAGCCTCACCCTAGGATAAACTCCCCCCAAGTCACATTGAATTTATTATCAGTATTTATATTGTATATATATTAAATCTTTTTGAATCAAAGTTAAAATAGGATGGCCAAACAAAATTATAATATACCTATCTTGAGGTAAATTAAGTTATAAATATCATGTTGTGTATGTCAGAGGCCAAAAGTTAAGGTATTACTTTACATGTCTTTCATGAATTTTTTTATTTATGTTGTAGGTATTACTTTACATGTCTTTCATGAATTTTTTTATTTATGTTGTATGCTATAACATTGATTTAAATTCCAATTAATGATTTAAATGATGTATGCTTGCATTACTATATTATTTTGGAAGATACAATTTATTTATTGAAATCTGAATTATTTGTCAAAATTGTTTTTAATTAGTCAATTCTGCAGCCTTTAGATTTGATCCCTTATCTTTTTGTTTTATTTTAATTTTGCATCTTAATAATATTTTAACTTTGTTATGAACACATATTAACATATTTTGCATATAAGATTATTCCATGAACAAGAAGGTAGTGATTTATAAGAGCCTATATTGAAAAACATTAAAGCATGATAAATAATGTAAAAAAAATATCAAGTGGCATTAGCTCAACTGGTTAAATTTATCAACTTTCAAGGAGATTAGATTCCTCAACTTTTAAGGAGGAGACCAAGGTTCCAATATTACCAAGCGATACATGCATAATTTTCAAGCTTGTTGTAATAACACCATGTGGCCATGATATAATACAAATGTGACCTATTTCAATCCCATATAACCAATTCAAAAGCCTGTTTCAATCACATATAAAAAAAATCATACAAAAAATGAAAGAAACCTTCTTAGTGATACGAAAGTCCAAATAGATCAATGGATGTAGAAACAAATTCCTACTTACAAACTCATAAAGAAATATAAAACTAAAAAGTTAACCTAAAAGAACATGCAATTGCAACAAAGTAAATATGGACTAATCCTCATAAACAATAAAATGAATTATGATCCTTAACTATTCTATAAGAAAGAAACTATGGAATATAATGTTACTTGTAGTAGTGTATCTATGGTCATCATTTAAGGAGGGAACTAAATTAGTAGAATTTGGTGTAGTTTAAGGAAGTGTTAGAATTGCTTAATATTAACAATTACACATCTATTAAAGGAAGTAAATCTGATATATGCTTCTAAAGCATTCATATTCTCAATATAATGCAATACAAGGAAAGATAAAGAGACACATATAAATAGACATGCAAAGAATGTAAGAATGTATGAGTCTTTATTCATGTCAATTATTAAATTAAACACTATCACAATAGGTGGAACCCAAGTGAGTGCTTCACTATGCAATGTCATTTGAGATACATATAATAATGTATGGATGGGTTAGTAAAGGCAATGATTGTACTTGCTCTAAGACCTCATGTGAACAAAACAAAAAATACCCCACAATCCACATTGTTAATCACAAGTACATCATGTCATTTATTCAATCCTTTGTTCTTAATATAAAACAACAATCAATAATAGCAAGGACCCATTCATGGTCTACATATACCCTCTTCTTTGGGCTCATCCATGTCTTTGTCAATGGATCAATTAGACCACTACTTGGAGCAAAAATTATTATAGTTGACGTAGATGTAGAAGTTATGACAATTGATGTAGAGGTAGAAGACACAATTGTTGAGAAGCCTTCATTTCCAAGATATCTAAATCAATAACATACATGAACATACCTCCCATTGAGGTCTTTAGATGCTCTGTAACACATCTATAATATTTGGGTGCATTAGTTCCACCACTTACGTCAACTCAGTTGATTTGATCTTGACTTCTCTTCATTTGATGAGATAAAGGCATGCATTCATCCTCTTTTTTCCTAAATATATATTTTGGATTAGGTAAAATATGTTCTTCCTCACTCTTAAGGGAGTTCTCCCCTAAATATTATGGGGAAAGTATCGTACTTTTTTTTTTTAAAGGAAAGGATAAGTATATTTTTTCTCCTTCCTTTGACAATGTGTGCTTTGGAGGTGAATTACTTACAACTATCACTTCATATTATCGTTGTCTTCTCACTCCTTTATTAGTTCATCCTCCCAAATATCCTTATACGTTGTTATCTATGTTCTTATCATCGTCCATCCCTCTAAGCAAGTTAATCAATTGGATCCTTATTCATTATTTTTTAGTTTCATAACCAATTTTAATAGGTATTAACGCAAAACATTATAGCATGCATAAAGTATAGTCACTGTAATAATGCATGAGTCTTTATTCATATCAAGTCATAAATTAGATAGAATTATTATAAAAGGTTTATGTGGAACCATACAAAAGGAGATATAAAATTAGAGCTAAAGTATGGTAGAGGAAATGTCTATGCTTGCTTTTCAACCTCTTGAAAAAAATATTTTTCACTTTGTTGCTAAACAAATTTTGATGTCCCATTCTTGGACCAATTTTATTCTACTTATCCAAATGATTGTATCCACTACCAATAGGTATCATCCTTCCAAGAATAACATTTTATTTCAATCCTTTCAACCAATAAATATGACTTCACAGTGTTTCTTTAGCTAAGACCCAAGCATTTTGTTGAAAACTTGCTTCTAATAGAACACTTTGAGTATTTAGATATGCCTTTATTATTCTCAATAAGATGATTTGATAGATGGTTGCATCTTCTAGAGCATGATACATTACTAGTCACAAGTATGTTAATGCCATTTATTCCTTCTTCTATTTCAAGTAGAAAGCATACAAAACATCATAATGAGGACTCATTCACAACATATACATTGAATTACAATATATGAGAATTGATAAATGAAGCAACAAGTGCTTGACATTGGATTTTAAATCCAATATATGGTATAATGTGAGAACAATATTTATTAGAAAATTTATGCTATTTCATATCACATTTGTAATAATCAGCAGTAACTTGTCATAATAAACTAAAGTGGAATAAGAAATGTAATTAGTCTCATGAAGTGTCATGCCCTAGATTTTTTTCTTTTTGGACACTTTACTCTTAGTTTTAAGTTATGCATAGTGAAGGTAATGGATGAACCTTCCCTAATTTTAGTTTATTTACTAAATATGTGTCACTTACTATGGTAATTGCTATTTTTAATTAGTTATATGGAATTAGAACAGCCCTACCTATATTACATCTTGACTATGTTACCATGATATTTCAACACATTACATACTAAAGTGAATACATTAATACTTTTCCAATTAGATGTATATTGCCTAGCAAGATTTGAACTTATGTTTCCACCTTGGAAGTCCATTTTTAAGAACTTGCATTTATCCCATTTGAAGCTTGTTATGGTAATTATTACTATATGGAGCAACTATAATTAAAGTGATAAACTTAAAAAATAATTCATAATTGTATCATTTTTGGTTTATGTTATCTCCAAATGCCATGGTCAAATACTATGGTGGTTGGATGCACCTGACACTCCTACTTCGTGTGGAGTACAACTATCCAAAAGTCTCTAGAATGCAAGATGCTACTGAGAGGATAAGCTCCAAGGATTTTTACAAGGCTAGATCCTTGTTAAGACGAGATATTGAAGCAAACCTTCCTAAATTAGCCTAATCTACTTGTACTTCATAGGAAAAAGGGGAAAGATAGTAACAAATGGAAATCAAATAACAGAAAAGTAAAAACCTATGCTATGGGAGGTGATGCACAAAGATCCTAAGGCTCTTCTACACAACAATGGGATTAGTGAATATGTGTATAATTCATCAACAATGCTAAATGACCATGGCATCATCCAACATGAAGATTAACGAACAATGGATACACAAAAAACATGACATAATGTTGAATATCCACAACTTCTCATGTATGTATCACGGTCTGCTTATAGTCATGCTAGAGAAAAAGGATAAAAAAAAATTGACAGAATGACTCAAGGCTTGAGCTAGACTATTACACAAAAAAGCAGTGAAAGAAAGATTACATATACTAGGCACAAATAAATAAATTTTGTTAATTTAAAATGAAGTAAAGACTACTACTTATAGACAAAATTAAAAAAATTTTCCCTCCTAAAATTCAAAATCTCCTTTTCAAAATTCTACTCAGGATCCATTGCATTAATTATAAACAATCTTGAGGTATATGGATCCAAAACCATTAATGCTACAAGGTATTGGTTCTTTTAGAAGTGAAGCTTTCTATGATTCACACCATCTGCCATACCAAAAATATTTAAAGATTAGACATGGGAATATCCTACAATTAATTTTGTTAGGCTCGAGGTCACTTCTTGGTAGCCACCATGTTGATGTCTTCAATAGACCAACCACCTTCTTGGGAGACCATGCCTGGGTGATGACGGTAGCCTACCTGAGATTTTTGTTATCACTCTTTTGCATGCAATCCTTCTTCAAACTTTAGTCAGAGTTTCAATTTTTGCTCTTTTTCACATTCCATGGTTAAGTTGGTGCTTCTTTGCAATTGGCTTCATCTTGTTCCCTCCTCATAGTTTTAGTTAAATGTTAACAAATTGCAATTGTTGAACACTTCAAAATTATGGGTATATCTAGCATCCTTACCTTTCAGTCTTAGCTATTTTATGCTTGAGCTTCCTTGCATTTTATAAAAATTTTCTAAGGGTAATTGCTTTCACATGTAGTGAGAATTTGCTACAACTTTGGCAACTCATAGAGATATCTAGCCTATTAGAGATCAAGAACACATAAAATAACCACCTAAATAATTAGGTGTGAAGTAAAAAAGTCAAATATAAAAATGGTGAAGGGGCTACTAGAGTTCACTCATCAACACTAATATTTCCTCCCATTTGTCATTTGAAGGTAGCCTTAATTTCTTGAGTAAAAGAAAATTTATTTCAAGCTCCCATCGGTCATCATGTAGGATGTGGGTGGCCTTACCTAAATCCCATTGAATGTGCACCTTGAGCTTAACCATTGACTTATTTGCATGACCATTTTTCCATGGTGGAAGAGTCTGGTGACACATCAATATCTTTCCTTTGCTTTATTAATTGTTGGAACTTTTATTTTAGCAAGAGATCACCTTCTAGAGTCAAGGGATAAGGGAGGCCATTTTTAATTGAGGTAACGTGCCTCTTCTATTTTACCACTAACAATGTTAGAGCATCAATTCAAGTTCTACATTAACATGCAACCTGATCTGCTTTAAGGATTTCCATAATCGAATTAATTTA
Source organism: Wollemia nobilis (assembly GCA_028583015.1). Taxonomy (NCBI): domain Eukaryota; kingdom Viridiplantae; phylum Streptophyta; class Pinopsida; order Araucariales; family Araucariaceae; genus Wollemia; species Wollemia nobilis. Next base: position 24,497,677 of record JAQPPZ010000521.1, read on the forward strand.
TTCTTACTGACAAACGATGCCCATAGCCACCCTTTGTTGATTATCCAAACTGGTTATCCAAAACTTATACTTCCATGCCTCAATGAGCTTAGGACCAGTCTCTATCAAAACTTGCTCCATGGTTTTGTCAATTTTGGTACTTCATGATGCAAGATCCTAGATGAATTCTAGTACTAGAATCAAATCGTTTGCTACTTTGGTAACCTTATCCCAAAATGCTTACTTTATTTTAGATATTTTATCTATGACATCGATCTTTTGCTTTAGCTTGAATATCTCTCTTCTCTACTCTTCCAACTCCTGCTTTAAAGCTTCTATTTTTTTCAATTGAGGCATGAGATTGTCCATTTAGGATTACAATACCTGGACATTATCCGTAGAAGCTCTGAGGGTGTGTTTGAGATTCTTAATCTCTTTCTCCTTTATTTATAGCCTCCTCGCATGAATTAGGTGCTCATGGCTTACCATTCTACTAACTTGCTTTGCAAATTTAATTTTATTTTTTTCCTGGGCATCCTTAAGGCTTAGCTCTATGGTAGCCACTTGGTAGTCTTGAATTTACATCTCTCCCTCTACCTTAGAGATGAAAGGTTCTAGGTGGGCTAAAAATAGAGTAGAATTATCGGTATTGTAATTAGTCCTCATCCAAGTTGTAGTAGGTTGCTTTTCCTCTATCCTGCCTCCTAATATTTACACTATTGTGCTTGATCTTGGATCTATTAGAATTGAGGTAACAATTCCTCTATGGACATGATCATTTGAGTGTAACACAATTGCTACTAGTCATATGCGGTGATTTCCAAAAGTCTCAAAAGGGTAAGACAACTAGTTGATCTACATTGGTGAGAGTGAAGAAAGAAGGTTCAACAAAGGTTTGTGATGTAGTAAGGATTATGGGTGGTATTTTTTGGATGGTGATGAGTGGTTGCAGAGTGGCGAAAGTGATAGAGATGGTGATGATAATGGAGATGACATATAAGGATGATACGACTAGGGAGGAAGCGATAGATGGTGTTGCAATTATTTTTAGCTAATAAAACTACTTTATCTTGTATTGGGATTATATATTCAACTATTACTAGAGATTATGGAGGGGTACCTTGAGGTGGATCCTTGTTCTTCTCTCCCACTTTTTATGAGTTTGGTTTGAGAACCAACCTTTGTTTTACTAGAAGGGTTTATTCTATTATTAACCACTTTCATTTTGCTTCATCATTTGAAGGCCTTGACTATGCTTATGTGGATGTGTCGTATAGTATCAAAACTGATATCGTAGCTAGAATCTCCTTTATTTGAGTTGATTGGTGTGATTGCATGCTCATGTTTTCTTCATCATTTATCTCCACATTATAAGACATTATTTTAGGTACTCCATGTTATAGCAATTACTAAATATCTCATCCTCATTCGGGTCCAAACCTCTAAAAGGCTTCTTGGTATCATTTATTTCCTAGCAAAATTTCCACCAGGCTCAAATTTTGTTATCACTCCACCCTAGATTATGTAGAATCTTCTTGTTAATTGGGTTGATTCGAGACTTATGATTAACATCAATCACCTTTGTATATAAGCTTTCATAAAATTTCATTTGGGGTTATGATGGCAAGAATTATTCCCTCTAAAGTGGTAGCTAAAATCCTTCCTACATACTTTGATGCACCTCAGTTTCGGGTTTGGGTTCATGGATGAATTTCTTGGAGATAATTGTACTTGTTAGCTATGTAGAAAATTTCTTATCTAGATCATAATTCCAGGCATCATTCAAAGTTTCTAATCCCAACTCCTTTAGCTTGGTTTCTAATTTAGGGGTTGTCTCTCTTTTTGGTATAGATATACTTCCCAAATGCACCGAGGCTTTGTAAAATATTGTTTTGCTATGCTCACTCTCATAGGTGGTATCAAATGAGTTCACCCGTCTTAATATTTCTAGAGAGACCACCCTTTCTATCATGTACCTTGGAAACAAATATACAAGTTTTTGAACCTAAAAAGGAATATAATGGTGGCATCCTCTAAGAAATACTAGTCTCCTTTGGTCTAAAATCGTAGGTCCCTAGTACTCACTTATAGGATACAACAAAGTCTTCCTCCTTTAATTATGCTCAATGTTGGTTCCAAGAACTCGTTCAAAAAAGGGTAATAGGAGTTCCATGAGAGGACCTCTATCTAGAAGGGGACAAGATACCCTTAGACATCTTCATATTCCATCTTTAGTATCAAATTTCCAAAAAACCAAATATTTTGAAATAGTACTAAATGGGCCAAGAATGAGCCATACTTGAAGGTGTGAGTATCATTGAATATATATAGCCCTTCATGAATATGATGGGATACAAAATTGTTGTAGTCTAGGATTAGGGCTCTATTTTTGGAATATCCCTCAACATGTGGATGATTTCCAACTCTTCCGGTGATACTTCATCATCATCGATGCCAAGAATGAATGTTTTCATGCTTAAATCATCCTTGAAATATTTATGGAATATCTATCAGCTTAAGGGGAATATTGACATAAATTTATCTAACTCCAAGATTTTTAGGTTCAAGAATTTTAGCTTATATTTTATTTTTACATAGTACCCTCTTGCAACTTCTAGGTTCAATATGAGTCCTCTAGTAAAAAAAACATTTACCACATAGTCTCTCTTGAAATGACCAGTTCAAAGCAGTTGTCACAGGTCTTGACTATCCTATGCTGAGTGTTGTAATGAAATACACACACTTCCACCAATTAATAACAACAATGTATCTATGGAACCAGGTACTTAGATGAACAAATATTTCAAATCATTGTAATGAAAGATTCATTTTCATTTTTGAGGTACCTTTGATAAGCATATTCCCTCAAATTTCTTGTATATTTTGATAATTTTGGGTCCACTAATGTTGCATCTTTAATGCATATTAGAGGCTCCATCCATGAATCTTGAACGTAAGTTTATCCTTTTGAATTTGAGTGAGGAGTTAAGACAATTTTTAGGTATGGGGTAATGGTATTATTATTTCTTCTAGATTCCATGGACATTACAAGTTGTTCGATCCCCCAAAGCTTTGCTAACTTTTGCTTTTACCTTAGTCCTTTAGAGATTATAGAGACTCTAAATAGTATGAGGAGTACTTGGGAGGAAAAAGGTATTAATAGGCGTATCAATCCATCTCCTATCATCAATGTGCATGTAAAGCTTTGGCCGTTGTTTGGTTGTAAAGAGTGGTTGAGATCATGCCTTGGCTAGTAGGACTGATTGGTTCATGCCACTCCTTGTGAATGAGCAATTCCAAAATTATCATCTAAATATTACCCAAATTTATTACCATGTTGTTGAATATTTTCATATTGTCCATCTGAGTTTGATTGGATGGTTTAAGTTTTGCCTACTTTGGAAAAATGAGCCTGATGCTAAGTGTCACACATGTCATCTTGAAGGATACTCTTTGGAGGTTTTAGTGGGGATAGGAGGGTTGGATAATTTAATGGCCCTCATGCTTACTTCATTTATTAATGTTTCATTTGATATGACCTTCTAGTTATTTAAAATTTACCCCCTACTCACATCCCCATTGTCACATGAGCGTATAACACCAACTAACATATTGGTCTCATGGATTTGATCAATAAATATTGGACCACAAAGTTGATGTAGTGCATATTTGTCATGGATTTGATTGAGACATTCAAATATTATAAGAGATATTTTGTATGTATTATGTTGAGTTTAAACCTCTTTGGAAACTCACCAAAATGTGTGAAAACTTCCTAACCTTTCTATAAAAGAGGTGGCTTGGTTTGAAGATATTTATCGCTAAGCTTCTTTTTTCTTGAGGTTTCACCTTGGGGGCAGGTGGGGTAGCTACAAATATTTATATAGGGGTTGGTAATGACACAGTCCATTCATGGACTCACAAGCTTAGAAAAATTCCTAATAGCATTAGAGTATAATTTCACAGGTCAAGCTTTGTTTGTGGCTTCCCTTACCTACATGATCATTGCACATTTTTCATCTATATATAAATGGGGTGTATGATTTTTCATTTGAGGTAACTATTATCCTCTCTTATTTCCATGGTAGGGATAATTATACCTTAAGAAGAGTGACACAATAGGGCGTCAACTGAAAGCATGGGGTTTGGCTCAATCTGGGGTCTCTAGGTGTTTTTAAAATACTGAATCCTTATTGAGATGTAATATTTAGTACACTTGAACTAAGGAGGAAAATATATGAAAGATGTAAAATAAAAATAGCTAAAAATAATAAAAATCTAAGCTATCGAAGGGGCGATGCTCCAAAAGATAAAATAAGATCTCCTTGCACCATAGGCTTGAACACTATGTTCCAGCAGTGAACACTTCCTCTCCTCGACATAGATAAGCCCAAATAAAAGTTACAAACATACATACATATAAAGATACGGGTAAAATCATGAGAATCACATATGGATACCCAAAACAAATAGACACGTAGGCCTCCCATACACACACATATACAAGTAAAACCTAAAAACTAGGTAAAGATTACAAACACATACACACATACATAGATGGATTGGAGCATGATAACCTCAAATGACTACCCAAAAAATTAGATTTATAGGCCTCCAATATATATATGTGCACACAACATTACAAATATTATGCTAGAAGTGGGGGTTTGATTTGCCCACAAGCCACTTAGGAGCTAAATGCTATACATAAATAAATGAAAGGAAATCTTACAAAAATTACAAATGCAAACTTACCAATGATTTAAAATGCTAAAACTACTACTATTTATAGCTTACAAAGATGATATTTTCCCTCCAAAATAGTGTAGATATTTCAAGTATGTATGCTTCTTCTGCATACCAGGTCATGTATTCATTAAAATTGTTGTCCCTTTAAGTCCTCTAGATATGAAATCACTAATACTGGGAATTTTGAATCCTTGGATGCTCAATTGCCTTAGTTATTGCCATATACCATTTCTTAGGATTCCCAAATTTTGAGAATGGGAAATCAATGTCACTTGGACCGAGACTTTCTTAATATGGCTTCTATAACTTCTGCCTTTAATGCTCATATATTTCCTTGGATTGCCATGTCTTCTTTGTAGGAAAAGGAGTATTTATCTTGAAAGACAATACACCTTAGCAAAATTTGATTTCCTAAAATTTTAGAGCATAGGTGGTCTCAACCTTCAGAATTTTATCATCTGATTTAGATATTTTTATCTATTTGACCTTGAAATTAATTGCATCAAAACTTTTGTTTTGCATCCTTTGTCAAGAGTTACATAACTTCTAACTTTTGGACACTGCTTGTGTTTTTCAAAATCTTTTATGCTTCAATTATTGGATCTTGTTGATTGGAAATTTTACTTACACTCTTGTTTGCTTCCCCTCTAAGAATCCACTATAGGAACCTCAATCAAAACCTGGCACATGAAGTCTCCTATTCCATGCACACAAAGTCCCTCTCTCTCTCTCTATTTTATACACAGGTCCAAATAGGGTCAAAAATCACCACCTAATTGGATTCTAACCCATGCCTATGAGTTCAAAATTTCTATTGGGATCATAATCCCAAAATTTAGTATCCCATTTCTCTTTTTTGTCATTAGAAATGAAACAGTGTGCCCCATCCACAGATGTATCTAACTCAGGTTGCTCCTCAATTGTGAAAGTATTATCATTATTCGACAAGATATAGGTAAGTATTCAATGTGATGCCTATGGAGCAATTCAAATTGAATTTTGATCCTAGTTCCATCTCTAGTCCTCATGACCATGACTGTCCAGTCCATGTACAAATAGCCTCCTAGTTTAGTGATGAAATATCTAGATAGATAAATATTAAATGAAGATGGAAGGTCAATAACAACTACATATTATGGTATTGTGAGGCTAGGATAAGTGTATACTGTGATCAAAAGATATTTTATTAACCCAAGAATCTAGACTAAGCTCCCATATAGTCACATTACCATTTTTTTTATTGGTTTATAAGTCAATAATAATGTATTTGCCATTGCTCTTGGCATAACTAAAGTGCTTGCCCTAGAGTCAATCATGTAGTTATGTATTAGCTTGTCACCATAGACTAGGGTCAAGTAGAAGGGCATGGTCCTAACTTGGACTATTACTAGATGTAAAAATTGTAAGATTGTTAGTTTATTCTTATATTTAAGTTATTTTCCTTCCTCCAAGGCTTCCTTCAGGATCTCCTTATGATCAGGAATGGACAATACCTTCCATAGGCACAACCACTATGGATCTTGGATCTCTTCAAATGATCAATCACACTGAATGACCCAAGTGGATTGTTATTCTAAGGGGTGCTTAGAGAAAATTGAGGTTTGGGCTTTTATGTAACTGATTGAAATTTTTTTATAGGTTTTGATAGAAGTGCATGCTACTTTTGAATTTCTAGGATGTTTACTTAAGGACCGCCAAAAGTCTTAGTGTGTTCTATTTTGGTGAGGATGTAGTGGAAACATCCCTTTTTGGATTTATCAGTCTACTTTAAATATCCAAGGCCATTTGGTTACTCTCCTTGTGCTTTTTGGTTGCCATTATTTTGGTCCACATTGTATAGTTTAATTAGACTTGTGTCTTGCTAAGCATTGAAGTACTCACTCTATAAAATATAACACACACTTCCTCTTCATATCGTGTGGTTAGGATCTTCTCTAGAGGAGCAAAATTCAAATCATAGAGGTATAAATCAAGGGAAGGTTGGATTTGTGCTTGTATTTACACCCCTAAATAATAGATGCCTGTACGGGAACCACCTCATTCAACACTGTTATAGATTGCTAAAATTTTCCTCCAAAATATACATTTGGAGGGTAAGCATTTGGGTATGGTAAGTACCATATTGTAGATTCCTCCTTGTAACTATTTTGCATAGGCGCTATGTCTCTAATGGGGTTGGGAGAAATTTGCTACAATGGGATTGGGAAAGATACTATCTATTGATTATGGCTATAGGTATGGCACATTTTATTATTGACCTAGAACTAGTATCACTGGTACCTACTAGGAGGAATTATATAGCCCTAATTGTTCTGCTAGAATGGAGGTCTTATATTATTCTAATATTGAAACTTGTGGGTATTTTGTTGTCTCCCTAGATTCAACACATATTTTAAGAGTGTTTTGATCATTTTTTTTTTATTTTGTCTAGCTTAGTTGAGGATTGGGAGTTTGAAGCTAAATGATTTGAATCAGTTAGAGGATTTATGACTAAAACTAGGTTCATAACTAGAGTGGGCTCAAATATGGTGGGCTACACAACTAGAGGAGACTGATAGGAGGTTAAGTGTTTGGAAATAGATAAATGGAGGGCTTAAGATCTATCCTTCCTATATGAATGATGTCATTATCAAATTGAATGAATATCCAATAGTCCATCAATAAGGAGTTTCATCCCTTATACTTGATCATCATGGCAATATCTAAATTGAAAGATTTCAGATCATATATGAATGCCATACCTAGGGAAAGTTGGATTTCATCTAGAATTCTAGGCCAAGTTTTATGAAACTGGGTATTGAATTCATTCAACATCTCCATGGGTACCCTTTTGATAGTTATCAATTGCTCCAAGAGAGACACTCCATTAGCCTTATCCTTGAATCTATTCACTAGTTGATCATTCGATTGATACCTACTTTGGATTGAATCAATATGATAATTATATAACACACCCTTATTTTTCCTCTAAAAGATGTTGCCATTAGGTGTGTAGGTATATTAGAAACTTGCTAGATATCAAATGATTCTATCACTCATCCTTATTAGGTATAAGGATGAATCAGTTTGTCAAATTTTAAAAATGATGAAGTGTGATAAATGTCATATCATGACTTGAGATTTTTGATAGATTCATATACTAAAGAAGGGTTTTTGACATAATTATCTCATGTTGTTGGGTGTGTAGGATGTATTAGACACTTTTCATGCATCAAATAATTCTACCATACATCCTTCTTAGGTATAAGGATGAATCAAATTGAAAAGATATATGTACCAAATTGTGAAAATAGTGGAGTATGATGTGTGTCTTGGGTGTCCTAAAAACAATTAGGAGATGTGCCACATTATTATCCAGTGGATGTCTCTAAATATTTACACAATCATTGAAGACGAGTGTGGCCATATCATAAATTTTTGCAAGATAAGTAGGAAGATTGACTAAGTAAGAAGTGGCTAGTGACTTTTGAAAGGGATCTTCCTAGCTCAAATATTTAATTATAATGTATAGACTTGGTTTTCAATAGTGTGATCATCATGAGGTGTTAGCAAGCTGCTATAAGGAGTGATGTAAGTATGGTAATTTCAACAACTTGTATATTGTTTTACTATGTAATAATGGTGAGTTAATGATTGAATTATAGATTCATCATGAATGAAGAATCTTAAGAGAGATATGCAACCTTAGCTACCTAGCTAAAATGCAATCTATCATGTCTAGGATTATTATGGGTCTTGAAGAATCTCTTGAATATTTATGTAGTAGCAAACCAATCAATAATAAGTACATGAATGCAAGCAAGTGAATCATAATTTAGTCATGCAATAGGTAGTTAATGCAAATAGGCACACGAGCAGGCTATCCAATTTAAACATACTATTTCTTGAGATGCATCATGTTCATGGGTTTTTAGAGTTCATATCCATTAGTGTCTAGACAATAAACACCTAAGCTATACTTAGTGGTTATGATGAATGGTCCTAGCCAATTAGATTTAAATTCATCCTTAAGTTTGCTTTGGGCATTGGTGTTTTTCTAATTTTTTTTAAGGACTAGATTCTCGAATTTGAATGACTGAGGTTTGATTCTTTTCTTATAGGCTCATTTGAATCTTTAATGATAGTCTTCAAGGTTTTCCAAGTCATGAATCTACTTTTTGTTAAGCAATTCTAATTGACATAGGTGAGCATGTCTCTTACTACCACATCTTTTAGCAAATTCCAAAGAGATGGGATTTCTAGTTCAAAAGGGAAGAAAATGTTGGTCCCATAGACCAAGACATAGGGCATCATACCAGGTGGATTTTGAACACTCGTTCGATAGACCCGTAATGTAGGATATAGCTAAAGCTATCAATTCCATCCATTTTTGTTTATAAGTTTCTTAAATATTTGGATATGAGTTTTATGTGAGGCTTCAAGTTGGCCATTACCTTGAGGATAGTAAGGTGTGGACCACTTATGTTGAATTTTCTACTAAGCACAAGTTTAGAAACATCCTTATTTTTGAAAGCAGTGTCATTGTCTAAGATTATGACCAAAGGGATTCCATAATATGATAATATTTGATTGAGGATAAATTTAGAAACTTGTATGCTAGTATAAGAGTTCAATTATTGTAGCTCCTCTATGGGGCATGGATAATATTATTGTATTTTTGACATTTATCACTCTTATGAATGTAATATTAAGAATACTTTTCTATAGAAGACCAATAATATCCTACCTATAGTGAAATTTCACTACACTAGAAAAATCTTGTTGAAGATAGGATGTTTGAACTAAATTGCCACCCAATGTTGAACAAGATGAGAGGACCTAGAGCTCCAAAAATATTTTAAGCAATCAATGCTACAAATATAATAGATATGGTTATAAAGAAAGGCCTTAAAAGAATCTACTAGAAAATTTGAAACTCCCTATGCCATGAGGCTCTGCTGAACCATAAGACCATAAAGATAATAAATTAAAACCTTTCTGGTGTTATCTAGATCAAACCTCACCATAAGTAGGAACATCAAAGCATTTTCTATGGTAACTAAAAGGGCTCTACTTTTGGCAAAGTTTGTATATGTAAAAATATAAACTCATCTATTGACTAGATTAATAAGATCACATACCAAATTATCTTCCTCACTTGACCAAGTTTACAATATGCCATAAGTACGAACCCAAAATATTTTTCTATGGTAACTAAAAGGGCTCCACTATTAGAAAATTTTGTATATGTACAACTATAAACTCATCTATTGACTAGATTAATAAGATCACATACCAAATTGTCTTCCTCACTTGATCGAGTTTACAATATGCCTTGGTGTAGTTATAAAATAACATCAAAAAACTTTAGGGAATAAAAAATTAGTAACAAATGAGGAAGAAAAGAATGGGGGACAAGGTACTCATGTGTGAGGTCGATAAGCTTGTCTAAGCTTACTAGGCCACATAAAAGTCACCCTGAAATTCATGGTAAATACAAAATCAACAAACAAAGAGAAAATCAACAACAAACAAAGAGAAAATCAACAACAAAAGGAATTCATATTCAAAGCTTGAAGGATTTTTCTAGATATATAATTCTCTTGAATATATTTTTTTGGAAGCTAGAGTAAGAAATTTTAGTCTAAAAAATGTTGAAGGCTAGCTTAATATTGCAATCCAAAAGCTTGTAGTCAGACTAGCTTGTTCCTAGACCTAAAAAGAAAGGTAGCAAGACAAAATATTTTTGTGTTGAATTCAATATAACTTTTATTTTTTTTGGAAAAGTATAAATTCAAATGTGGGAAGCAGTTAATAACATTAAGCTTCTATAAGTCTAGAAGCCAAGCTAACAAAGAGAATTATGCTAGAGTTTTTTTATTGTTGATAGCAATCCAAATATTTAGCAAAGTGTAGCACTCATAAAGAAGATGGTACTAAGCTCAAAATATGGTGAGCCAAAGCATTTAAATGAATGATGCCATCTAAGCTTCCAAGATTTCCTACATAATACAAGTGGCACATAAGGGATTTTGGAAGACAAAGCAAAGCAAAGCGACATCATAGGATACTCAGGTTAGCTTCTAAATTGTCTAACATACTAACATTGGGTAATAAGGGATCTCAAAAGGTAAGATACATAACAACACCTTGGATGCAAAAAAGATACTTGGTGCTCTGAAAATGAGCAATTACACCATGCAAACTCTGTTAGAGATAGAAAGTGAGAACCACCTCCATGAATTATAGTAAAACATGCCAAGAATCATAACCATATGAAAAGGGACATGTAGAGCAAGCTAAAGACGTTGAATGGTGCTAGCTCAGCCCAAGATCATGTCTGATCATTTTTTCTAATAACTATATGTAATAGTTAATTTTATTTTAGCCTAGTGAAATTTATAAAAGGGGTAGCACTCCTCATTTGTAAGAGTTAGATATTTTAGTATTTTCTTATCTTAGGTTGTATGTTTTAAGCTAATCCAATGCAATAAAAAGTTGTTTGAATTACTCTAATTAATATTTGCAGATCTCTTATGAATATTTACACTTTTAGCATTTCTTGTTTGCTTGGATTGAAGTCTTTCTATTAGGTTCAACAATGTTTGGTATTCCTCTGGTCTATATGTTAGGATTAAACTATTTGGAATTATTTAATTGAAGCACTTACAATGCTAAGTATTTCAACATCTAAGATGAATGTATTTTATGCATAACATTAATTGTATAGTTTGTTAGGCTTTTCTTGTAAGATATGACCGCTACTCATGTAGTTGAAAGCAATGATGTTAGTTGAGTTCTGACTACACTTAAAAATCTCTATCAATCCTATCCCTTCTCTTTTCTTGGTATTTTAACAAAATTATTTAATTATTTAAGGAGCCAACATTCTTTGAAGGTCAAATTAGGAGCAATTTTAAGTCATCTAATCTTGAATTCATTCTAGGGTGCACTTTCATACCTAGGGAAATCAAAGGATCAAGAGTTTTTAGCATACTCGATGGGATGAATTTCATTGGTTTATCCCATGCATAAGAAGAATCCATGAAGACATCTAAGAGAAGCACCCACCATGTTCACTCAAGATTTTTTGGCATGTGTAGGAAGACTAAACCAATTTGGTTTGTCTCACAAAGAATCATCGATGGAAAGGAAGAAAAATGATCATCTGATCTAAACTCAGAGCCATTGTGTGTATAAGAGAATTTGACATACCTAATTTTTTGGATGATCAAGATTTTGATGAATATATTGTTCTCATAAAGAAAAAATTCATTCACCTGGTGACTCTACTATTGAAAGAACCTAAGATTGGTGACCTTGCTGGAAGAATATGGCTCTAGAATTGTATGATCACTAGATTGAAAGCCAAGAAGCTAAAATAAATAATATATTTTATTGAGATACAACTATCGAGACACACAAGAAAGGTAAGTCACTTTCAACTATCTATGTTTTCTTAGTTCAAAGCCCCACTCCTTTATAGGCCATATCTTTACAATCAACTATAAGATCCCCACCTAGAGCTATGGTTGGATGCATATTCCTTAGCTAGAACAATGCCAAACCCCTTAATCTTTCCAAACTTTATGACATTCGTCAATCTACATAAAAAGCTTTTCCTTCTTGTGATGGTAGTGAAAAGATAACCTATGAACATTGCTAAGATATAGCTATTTTAGCTACTATTCATAATATTTTCAATGAAGATGTAATAGTGAGGTTGCTTGCTTTATCTTTTAGAGGTAAAATATTAGCCTAGTATTTTTCATTAGAGGAAGATAATTAGTAGATGTGATGAACTTTTTAAACCTTTCGTTCTAGAATTTAATGATGTAGGGGACCCTTTTTCTTTGTTCACTCAATTTATCTCCATTCAAAGGCATCCCCAAGAAAAAATTATGGACTTCAATATAGATTAGCAAGACTTGGAGGAGAGTACCTCATGACACAAGTCCATCACATGCCCAAGGCTATATCTATTACCTCTATGCCTTTGTTATAGAATTAAGTATTTTGATTCAACAATCCAATGAAATGAGACTCCCTTAGATTTTCCAATTTGCCATTGTAGCTAAAAATACACTCATGTTAGTTGGAAAGCTTCCCCCTAGAACCATAATGCCATATTTTCTAGAAATCCATCAACCAAGCCAACAAGATTCACTTTTAGCACAATATTCCCCTTCATTAGACACCTTTTCAGCATCCAAATACTATCCTCAACAGACCATTCTAACAAGTTCTATGACAATCCTATCCACCACAAAGTTGAAAGAATCAACAAATATGGAGGAGCTAAAAGTTGTGGTCAAAAATCTAATAGATAAGATCATAGTAACGAAAAGACAAAATTCTAAGAAGAAATATGAAGACTATCAACCAAGAATATTCCTTTATATCTCAAAATATTAGGGAGCTTCTACTAGCAATGTTGTCAAAAAGTAGATTGCTACTATTGAAATTCAAGAGGAAGGAACAACTACTGCCTTGGAGGACTATTGGTTTTTAGCATGCAATAATCAAAACAATGTTGACACCTACATGGTCTATCAACACAAATGCTAGCTGGTTACATCCTAGAAAGTAGAAGTAAAATCAAAAGGGATTGTAGGCATATTGATTGACCTAGAACAAAATTTAGTCTTTGAAGAACCTTCAACTTTTGATCTAGTCTACTTATTGAATAGATCCAAAAAATACCTTTGTTGTCAAATATCCAAAATATAGAGGGTCCAATTCTTGCCCCACAACTTCAAAAGGAGTAGAAGAAGAAATAATCCAAGGAATAGGCTAAGCTAGAAGCACCAAAGGCTAACCAAAAGCCAGAAGCACCAAGAGGAAAACAAGAATAATTAAGGGAGCAAGTTTTGAGGAAGTTGTGGTATACATTGGTTACCATAAAATAAAGATAAGTTATACAACAATATCAAAGAGGTTCAAGCAACTAGTCCAAAAGGAGGAGCAGCTACTAAAAAACATCCGAATTTAGCATTGTTGAAAAATTGAAGAAGACTTCCTCAAGAGTTAGTATGTATGATGTTTTGTTAATTTTTGGACAAGTTGATCGGTTGAAAGCAACCCTAAAAATCCTAGCATCAGATATACTTACCCCCTAAACTTTAATCTGGTATAAAATCAACCAATGCTTTGCATGGGTGAGATTAAAACTCCTCCTTTCTACATGTCTTTATGCATGGAAGGTTGGATAGTACATAATTGCATGGTGAATTTTGAAGCTAACTCAATAATCATGCCTAAGGCTATTTGTGATGAGATGGAAATGGAATATACTTAGACTAATTTCAGAGTACTACAACTAGATGAACCCTAGTCTAGATAGTGGGAGCAATAAAGGATATTCCAATGTTACTACATAAAGTTTTGGATATCTCAGGTGATAGTGGTGGATCTTCCACCACTATTTGGATTATGCTTAACAAGGGAATTCAAAGCAAAGCTTAGGGGGTATTTATCCTTGGACTACACTCACATGGTGATTCTCTACAAGGATCAATGAACTACACTCACTTGGACTACACTAGTTCTAGAGTGCTACAACAAGATGGGACCTTGGTCTAGACAATGGGAGCAATAAAGGATATTCTAATATTATTGTGTATAGTTTTGGATATCTGAATGACCCAAAATGTGATAGTGGTGGATCTTCCATCACTATTTAGATTATGCTTAAAAAGGAAATTCAAAGAAAACCTTGGGGGGTATTTATCCTTGGACTATACTCACATGGTAATTATCTGCAAGGGAAGGAAGGTCTAGATCCATGCAGAGAAGCCCATCCCATACCACATAGAAAGGTATTAAGAGCAAAGTGTTAATATGTCTGAAGACACTTAAGAATACACTCAGGTGGAGACAGAAGAAGAACAACCAAAAGATCCAAATAAGCTCACAAAAGGGTCACTGATTGAAGATGAGTTTTCATGCTTGATCTCAATGTAATAATACATATGAGACTAGGAACTCATGAAGATCAAGGAATCAATATAGCATAATATTTAGAATACTTGGAGGAGCTAGTAGAGGAGTCATGAGTTAAAGATGAGTTTTCCTTGATGAGTTTTAATGTTATAGTCCACATATGCCTTAGAACTCATTATTTATCAAAGCCAAACTGGCAACAAATCTTGGATAAAACAAATCATATGTTCCAAAAAATGAACAGGTGAGAGTAAAATAAGTTTGAGTCATTTTGATTTGTACATTGTCATTTCCAATGAAATGGAAACATGTGAAACGACTGATAGGGGAAAAATTGTCAAATTTTGTGTAAATATGTTACATGTAAATAAAGCTAATGAAAGCTATGTGTTGTATAGCTATTGGCTAGATCAGACAACAACATAGAACTCACATAAAATAAAAATTTGGAAAAGTGCACTAGGTGGTTCATATGCATAGATGGAAGGATGGATGCACTGATAAGGAGGTCCAAGAATAGACATAATAGCTAAGGAATGGTAGATAATAACAACTTTGCTTATTTAACTACACTAAAAAGTCACTTCCCATGATATTTCTAGAGAAGACTATAAGAAAAGAAGGGCTGATTAGATGCGAAACTTAAATGACTATCTCAATTAGAGAAGTATATATAAGGAGAAGTCCTCTTCTTGACATTTCATGAGTTTTGAGCAATGCTATATTTCGTGCAAGAAATCCTTCTCCCATTTCCTTAGCTCTCAAATTTCTAGGATTTGCTTCTATAGAATCCAAACCTAATAGATATGGTTTCTATTTTTGGGTTCTTTGCCTTTTGTAAGCAAAAGTCCCTTGTGAGTCACCAAATTATAGTGAAATTTCAATACACTAGGAAAATATTGTTAGAGATAGAAAGTTTGAGCTAAATCACCACCCAATGCTAAATAAGATGAGAAGACCTAGAGCTCCATCAACATTTCAAGTAGCTAATGTTGTGAAGATATCACAAATGCTTACAAGGGAAGGCCTTAAAAGAAATATTCTAGAAAATTTGAAACTCTCTATGCCATGAGGCTTTGTTAAACCACCAGATCAAAATGATAATGACTTACAACCTTTTTAATGGTATCTAGGCCAACCTTACCATAAGAAGGAACCCCAAATCCTTTCTAGTGGTAACTAAAAGGGCTTTACTATTGGGAAAGTTTGTATATATACAATGACTATGAACTCATCTATTGACTAGATTAATGAGATCCAGATTGTCTTCCTCACTTGACTAGGTTTATAGTATGCCTTAGTGTAGTTACAAAACAACATCAACAAGCTCTAGGGAAAAAAAACTTAGGAACAATAGAGGAAGAAAAGAAGAGGGACAAGTACTTGTGCAAGATGTTAGTAAGCTTGTATAAGCTTGCTAGGCCACATAAAGGTCACCCCAAAATTTGTGGCAAATGTAAAGGCATCAAAAGGGGATAAAGAGTAGATTAGCAGCAAAAGGTATTCACATTCAAAGCTTGAAGGACTTGTTAGGAGATATAATTATTTCAAATATATTATTTTGAAATCTAGAGTAAGAAATTTTAGGATCAAAATTGTTGAAGGCTAGCTTAATATTGCAAGCGGAAAGCTTGTAGGTAGACTAGCTTCTTCCTAGACCTGAAAAGGAAGATAGCAAGCTAGAACATTTTTGTGTTGACTTTAGCATAAATTTTTTAAAAGTTTTGGAATAGTGTAAATTCAAAGGTGGAAAGAAGTCGATAGAATTCTACCTCTATAAGTTAAAAATCTAAGCTAACAAAGAGGACCATGCCAATTTTTTTATCGCTAATAGTGCTTCAAATATTTTGCAAAGTGTAGTGCTCATAAAGTAGATGGTGTTAAGCTCAAAATATAGAAAACTAGAACGATTTAATGAATGATGCCATATAAGATTCCAAGAGTTTCAACATAATGCAAGAAGCATACAAGGGAGTCCAAAAGGTAAAGAAAAATAAAGTGAAAACCAAATCCACTTAGGTTAACTTCTAAAATATTTGACATACTAGCATTGTGCAAGAAGGGAGATCGAAAGGAAAGAGACGTAACAATAACATCCTAGATACAAAAAGTAAACCTAAAACTCTAGAAATGAATAGTTACACTACATAACATCTATCAAAGATGGAAAATGACAACCACCTCCATGAAGAATAACAAAACATCCCAATAATTTCAAATGTTTGATAGGCGATGTGTAGAGCAAGCTAAAGAGATTGAGTGGTGCCAACTCATCCTAGGATTGTGTCTAATCATTTTGACAAATAGTTATATGTAATAGTTAATTTCATTTTAGCTTAGTGAAACCTATAAAAGGGGTAATACTCCTCATTTGTAAGGTAAAATATTTTAGATTTTACCTCTCATACATTGTATGTTTCAAGCTACTCCAATGTAATCAAAATTTGTTTGACATACCCCAATTAATATTTAAAAATCTCTTACAAATATTTACACTGTCAATATTTCTCATTTGTTTTTATTGAATTATTTCTTTTAGGTTTAATGTTGTTTGGTATTACTCTAGTCTATTTGTTAGGCTTAAAATATTTAGAATTATATAATTGAAGTGCTTGTGATGATAAGTATTGAAACATCTAAGCTGAATTTTATTTTCTACATAGCATTAATTATATAGTCTATTAGGCTTTGCTTGTAAGAGATGTCCCTTGCTCATGTAGATGAAAGCAATGTTGTTAGCTAAATTTTGGTTGCTTTTAAATCTCTCTCAACCTTACCCCTTATATTTTCTTAGTCTATTAACAATATTTTTTAATTCTTTAAGGAACCAACTTTATCCAAAGATTGATTCAGGAGCAATTTTGAGTCATCCAATCTTGACTTTGGTCTAGGGTGTACATTTCATACCTAGGAAAATCAAAGGATTAGGACTACCCTTAGGAGATTTTTGGTCATGGGATTTCCATTGTAATGACAACAACACATTCCATCATGGACTTATCAAATTACATGCTTAGCCTCTTCTACATGAAGGCAACGAAGGAGGATACCATTGGGACAACATGATTTCTAAGGTGTGCATAGTTGCAATGATCTACAATAGCAAGGGTTTGATGGGTTTTGGTGGAATAAGGTGGAGATAGAAGGTCAATTTTGATGGTATTAAAATACTTTTGACACTCATCATCCCATTTTAAATTCGAGATCATTTTTTAATGGTTTACCGAAAGGTTGAAATTTATTGGCAAGTTGAGAGATAAATTGCATAACATCTTCCAACTTGCCTTGAAGACTATGTAATTTTTTTATTGTCTTAGGTGGAGGTATGTTTGCAATAACATACATATTTGATGGGTCATATCCGATTTCTTAATAGGAAAGGATGAAACCTAGCAATTTTCTAGACATGAATCCAAAGACACATTTGGAGGGTTTTAGGTAAACTTTATATTGCCTTAGGCCTTCAAAGTTTATATTAAATTTTGAACATGATCTTATCATATTAGGTAGTGGTCAAGGAGATCATTGATGTAAGATTCTATAGTATCATATATTATGTCATGAAATATATACATCATAGCATGTTGGTAAGTTGCCTCAATATTTTTCAAGCCAAAAGGCATGACTTGCCAACAAAAGGTCCCCCATGAGGTGGTAAAAGCTATCTTGGGTTGATCTTATGGTGCTATCTTAATTTGGTTATATCTAGAAAATCCAACCATAAGCAACAACATCCTAACTTTAATTTACATTCATGTCAATATTGGACATAGAAAAATAATCTTTGGGATATGCTTTATTAATGTCTCTAAAGTTAGTGTAGACATGAACTATGCCTTCCTTCTTAGTTACAGGGACTATATTAGATATCCAATAAAAATAGTCAATGGATTTGATAAATTTGACTTCGAGGAGCTTTTGAAGTTCCTCTTTAATGAGTAGGGCTACCTTAGGGTGTATTTTTCTTAGATTTTACTTTATTGGCTTGACATATGGCTAAAAATCCAAGTGAAGTACAACAAGAGAAGGATCTAATTTTGAAATGTCAGTATAAGACCATGCAAAGATGTCACAAAAATTAGTTAGGAGATTTGTATATGCTTCACATTATTCAAGAGATAGGAATTTGGTTAATTTAAGGATTCTAGGATTATCTTGAGTTCTAATATTTATATCTATTGTTTCTTCAATGAGGAGATGAGACATCCTTAAAATGTGGGGGTGTAGGAAGCACCCCTAAGCTTTCAAAATCTACTGGTTGTAAGTAATATTGATCAATATCGAATGGTTGTGAGGTATTGGCAATGTCATGAGACTCTCTATTATAAGAGTCATCAAAGGTAAGATAATTGGTAGAAGAGCTATGCGTTAAGGTATCTACCTCATAATTATCGATGGTTGTTACTAATAGATAAATATTACCTATTTAGGTCATGGTGTCTACCAGTTTAAAAGAGTTACATGGTTCATTATGAACTATATCTATGGTATTTACATTAATCATATGGATGGGAAGAAGAGAAATTTCATGGTCCTTGTCATGGTTTAATTTTGACTTGTTTGTTATTGTGATGTCTTCATAAGGTTCGAGAAAGTCATTTTTATTGTCACTATTAGAGGATGATGAACAAGGTTGACACTTATTACAATGGGGTCTATACCCTAACGCCCATTGAATTATCCATGATTCCAGTTCTAAAGGTTCTTTGAAATCCTATT
This sequence comes from Wollemia nobilis, assembly GCA_028583015.1. Lineage (NCBI taxonomy): Eukaryota > Viridiplantae > Streptophyta > Pinopsida > Araucariales > Araucariaceae > Wollemia > Wollemia nobilis. The sequence goes on from JAQPPZ010000521.1 coordinate 24,517,045, forward strand.
TGAACCTTCCTAGATCCATACTATGATACCCAAGGTTGCATAGGATCTATTTAGGTATCTAATAAATATTTGATATATAACAATAAGCATATCATTGTTCAATTGGAAGGTGGTTGCTTCCATGAATAATTTCTTCTTTACCTATTCTAGCACAAAGATAAAACTTTCTATTTGCACTGCCTTTCCCTTTTGAGAAGGTAGTCCTAAATTTCAGGGTGAGGGAGGCAACTTGGCTAGGTTTAATGTTAATAATTCACTTCGTGGATCAACATGGTCAATGTTTTGAATTTCTTGAGTTTGTTCTTGCTCCTCAGATTGACCACTAGTGTTTACTTCATGGTCATTGTTACATAACTCTAAGGGAAAAGGTTTTAAGGTCTTTTTAATGATGAGGCAAGATGTATTTAAGGAAAGGATTAGATTTATATTCAGGCTTTCCTTTTGGATGGACTGACAATAAGTAAATGGATCTAAATATGTAGGAATAATGTGAAGTTGGCTTTGGTTATCAAACTTTAAGCACTAATGATAGGTGGATGGGACTTCCTACATAACATGGATCTAGGGTCATCCCAATTGAATATTATAGTTTAAATCACAAGATAAAACATGGACTTGGGTGTTGAGTATGTGAGACCCTACATTTATAGGAAGGACCAATGTTCCCACAACTCCCAATTCTTCATTATCGTATGCTTTGATAATGACATTGGAGTTTTTCAAGTCTTGCTTATTTAATCCAATCCTAATGACGAATTTGAGATTACACATATTAATGGAAGATCCATTTTCAATAAATACTCTTTTGATGAAACTATCACTAATTTCATAGGTAGTATGAAGTGGGCATTCCCCAAGCATAGATGGAGGTGGGACATATTTCTTGAAAAAGGTGATGGTCACATAATTGACAATAAGGGTACGTACCACATGAGTTAAATTAGTTGGACTTGTATCTTGGGGAACTGACTGCTCATTCAAAAGTTTGAAAATAATTTCTCTATGAAAGAGAGAAGTTTCCAATAAATCAAGTAAAGAAATCTTTGTGGGTATGTATTTGAGTTGTTGTTGGAGGTCAAGGGTTCCTTTTCATTTATCTCGAGATTTTAGGATTACGGTTGGTTTTTTAGGAGGGTGATTTTGTTTGGATTGTATAATTAGAGGAAGGTTAGTAGGTGGATTTGATGATTGAGCTTTTTATTGTTGTCTTGTCACTACTTGAAACATTCCAACTATATATTGGTAATGTGGTGAAACATTGTTGTATTGAATATTGTTAGTTGTCTTTTGATCATGATTTGGGAGAGGATTTTGGAAAATACCCAAATCTTGATTTGAATATGTGGAGGGTTGGAGTCACTAAAGACTACTATTCCTTCATCAATGAGGTCTTGGATGAGTGTCCTAAGATTTTTACATCTGTTAGAGGAATACCCATTGATGCAATGGTAAGCACATTGTTCTAAGATATTGAACACTGGTTGCTTTTCTCTTTCAATATTTGGAGGTCTTATGGGTAGGATTTTGATCATATTTACTTCTAGAAGCTATTCTAGAGTAATAGAGAGAGGTAGGTTTGACCTGTTTTTCCTAGATTTAGTGACTCCATCTCCTACATGTTTATTCCTATACTAACCTTTTTAATTTCTAGGATATATTATCCTCCTCCTTGGGTTTTAATTACCCATTTCTAATGAGGTCATATTCCACTTGCTTGACCAATTAAATGTCATGTTCAAATGAAGGTATTATGGACATTTCCAAGGGATAGGATAGATGCTCATTAAGGTTCTTTTTAAAGATAATGAGGAGATCCTTTAGAGGGGGTTTATACTCTAAATTTTACACTAATGACCACATTTTTAAGAAAATTGATAAACTTTCCTCCTTCCCTTGATTTAGTTTGTATAAATCGATGAGGATAGCTATTTCTTCTATGTCAACAATGAATTGTTGAATGAGTGTCTCAACTAGTTCTCTAAAACTCCTAAGAGAATGATGAGGCAACTAATAATACCATTATAGTACTGACCCAAAAAGACTTTATGGTAATAAGCAATCATAAAGAGTTTTATATGACTCATAGGATCACATGACCCATCATACTTGTGATAAGGTTAGCTTAAGGCTTTTATTATTAAAATAATTATCCTAGGCATAAATGTGAGCATGCACCTTAGCTCATGTTAGTTTCTAGAAACCTATGTTAGTTTTAGGTTGTTAGCTTAAGTTAGTGAGTTGTTAGCTCAAGTTAGCTAACTCATCTACTTGCTCTTCCCAACAACACACTTCACCCTTGATTTGGGAGATTGCAAAATATTACATATTTTGTATTTTTGGCATTTCAAATACCTATAAAAACATTGTAAATTAATAAAGTTACCCACTAGGTTTAAATACCTTTCTTTGGTATCAAAGCAACATGATTTTTTTTTTGTTACATAGGTGAGTTGGTTACAACCACTATTTTTAGTAACTGGTAAGTGCAAGGTTCAAACCACAGGGACTGCTCCCAACAAGCCTAATCATCTCGTTGTTGTTGACCGAGCGTGAGATGGAGACCACCGGTCGCTTAGGGTTCGTGCTTAGGGTTCGTATCGGCGCGCACTCAAAGGATTCAGATCAGACTACTTCCTTTGCTAAATGGCACCCCAAGGTTTGAACCTAGGTCTCTTCTTGGTAAGTGCCCAGCCACACTAGCACTTGCCAATCCACCTAGTCCTTCGGGGTAAATCAGCATGATCTTGCTCCTTCACTGTTGTTTTGAGGTTCATGCATAACAATGAAAGCTCCAGTTTAGTTGTTGTTTTAGACGTCCTTAGTGCAGACATTGAATCTGAGAGGGCACTGTATAATTGAACGATGGTGAGCTTAAGACAACTCTCTGCTCATGATGGAGGCCGAAGATAATCGTTTCTCATTCCACGTCTGTGGAAGATCTTACTCGGTCTAAATGATCATGTGAGATGAATGTGAGTTTTGACGTAGGAGCAATAACACACTAGGGGATCAAACGAATGAAATTCATTTTGGCTGGGAAATAATTTTGTCACATTGTTTTTATAGTGTAGGGCACGATGACATTACATAACATACGTGGTGTATAGAGCTATGCTCATTGTCATGTCTGGCTATATTTTAAAAATAGGTCAACATTCAGATCTAGGAGAGCTCATCCATAGGAGCCAACTCACAGAACCGCATGATCTCATCCTTCCAAAAGGCCACCACCTTCAGGTTAAATTTTTTTATGAACTGGACTGCACCCAACCACGTCGAATTCCTCATCGACAATTATGAGAGCATAACACCCACAAAAACACGTTGTCCGCTTGGCACGATCGAGAAAAATTAGGTCTCCCATCCTCCAATGAGAATGCAATCAAGCTTCAAAAGGTTCTGAAAGGCTGTACCCTCCATAAGAAACTCTAGATTGGTCATTGATGCCCTTGATGCTTTCACTAACATTGTGGATTGCAGGTGAATATGAGGAGAAATGACTGCTTCTGTGGCAGGGACCACGTCGCCCTAGCCCTACCCCCAGCTGCACCAGTCCAACGCAGGGAATGGTGCATAGAAATACTACACATATTTTGGCTCCTCCAACAATATTTTGGGAGTTGGCCTATTTGACCTGTGGCGACCAAGGGAACCTTGCGCTAAGGTATAACCTTTAGCGAAATTTGATTAATCAATAAAATGCATCTCAATAGATTAATTAGTTTAATTAATATTAAATCCAATACTTAATTAATTTATTAAGTATATTATGCGCTTTTTTATTTATTTAGTTATCTTAATTAATTTTTGAAAGATTTGTATTAGGTACATACTACAAGTTTTATAAGTATTTATATTCACTTGTCTTTGGATTTTGTAATACGATCCATTGGATCGTTTGAGAATTTGAGGATTGAATTGTCTTTTTCATGCTTCAATTTCGAGTTTTTCTATCCTTATGGATTTATAAAATAGAGTGCAAGTTGGGTGGTATCTGACACTCCATCCAATTTTTTGAGTCCACTTATATGTTATTTGGGCGTTTTTTTTACTCCTTCAGTAAGAGTTGAAGTCATCATTGTAACTGTTTGAAGACATCACTCCAATCCATGGCTTCTTGCACCTTGCACCTTGCACATTGACATATTTATCTTGTCTTCCTACGATTACTTCAACCTCGACTTCGAGTACTTCAGCCATGGTGGGTGTCTTGACCAAACATTCTTACTTAGTAACATCCTTCATCTAATCTTTCTACAATTACTTGACTTTGGCCTCAAATATATCAACCTTAGTGGGTACCATGATGAGACGATCATTCCTAGTCACAAGGAAATTTGCCATGTATTTTATCGTAAGGATTTATGCCTTTTTCCACCCTTTGTTGCAAATTTTTCATCATAGTGAATCGACTATATTTTTGAGGTGCCTACGAGGTAGGAATGTGATATGACTATTAGTTTGAGGTACATTCTTCTAGTTTTGAAGCATGAATGATGTGAGGTGCAAACAACATTTTGTGAATATGATTGAAGATATTTTCTACCATGGTCCTTTTAGCCTTGTTTGCTTATGGGTACTCCCTTTGTAGGTGTAATATTACCTTCTCAATTACATTGAGGTGATTGTATGCTCTCCAACATAGTCTCTGGTGAATGTATGCTCTTTGTGATCGAGCAGAGCTTCGAGACGATTGTATGCTTTCTATTTTTGAGCAGAGCTTTCCATAGGGGTCTCTCTTCTTCATCAAGTTTGAGGATTGCATTTTGGGCACTTGCACTTGTTCTCTCCCACTTTCTTGTAAAAGCATTGAAGTCCAATGCTTCTATGGTGGGAAGGAATGATAAGGTCCGCTTATGAATTTTATGATTAAAATAACGATCCTAGGCATAAATGTGAGCATGCACTTTAGCTCACATTAGTTTCTATAAACCTATGTTAGTTTTAGGTTGTTAGCTTAAGTTAGTGAGTTGTTAGTTCAAGTTAGATAACTCATCTACTTTCTCTTCCCAACAACGCACTTCGCGCTTGAATTGGGAGATTGCAAAATATTGCATATTTTGTATTGTTGGTATTACAAATGCCTATAAAAACTTTGTAAATAAATAAAGTTACCAACTTGGTTTGAATCCCTTTCAACTTGGATAACTTAGGGACTTCAAAATAATATGGAAAAGGATGGTTAAATACAAGTGACTTTAATGGTTGACTGCACATATCATAAAATGTAAATATTTGCTTAAAAAATCCTTGGAATGAAGACATTTGTCGAGTCAATTGTTGTACTTGGGACATAAGGGCTTGGAATTCAAGAGGGTTAAATTATTGGAATTTATGATGAAGGAAGAGTATTTGATATATTAATCAAAGGGTATGTTAGAGCATTTTGGTTAAAAGGGGGATTTTATTGAGAAGTAAAGGGATTCAAGGAATTTTGAAAGGGATTAGTTGGTGGACTTGTAATATCAAGCATGAGTGCTATATTGAAACTACTAAGGTTAAATATGTTAAAATAAGTGGTGTTAGAGGTAGAGAGGACTGAATTATAGGAATCTCATCCTCCTGGGTTCAAAAAGATATGGTTTTTTAGGAAAGACCAATTGAGACATTGGTTTGCTAAGGGGAATTTCTAACTGATTTGCTATTGTAGTTGGAGTAGAATGACTAGGAGCTACTTTCAATAATTCCTCCATAGAGGGTAAAGGGGGTTGTTTTCCCACATAAATAGTTGGGTTAAGAGTTCCTCCTTCTATAGTGACATTAGGAGGTATAGACTCTAAAGCATTATTGTCTATGTGTAAGGTCCCATGGGAAATAGTTTTTGGATCGAATGTAGAAGGAATCAACTTAGGTTGTTGAATATGTTCTAAACGGGAAATCTCACTAGTAGGGTGAGATAAATTGTCTAAATGTTCTAAATTTTTTGGGTTCATGATCATTAGCATAGTTTATTTTTGTGAGAAATAGTAGTAAGCTGATCCATAGATCCAAAGATAATTTCTCCCCTTTCATTATGTATTTGGAGAGATTTCTAGAGGGGGAAGTTGTTCTTCCTCTTCTTTGCATATAACATTTTTGAACACTGTTGAATTCTTAGGAAGGGGAGATAAAGGTTCCATGTTGTGGTCCATTTGACGAGCCTTGCTTCTGGTTATGTATGGAGGTTGTGTTCAGACATAATTTGGAAAGAGGAGTTAATTTTATTATTTTTTTGTTTACAAAGTTGACTAGAGAAGAATGAGAATATGTTTCAAAAAATCCTTATATCACCTTTGTGATACAACTATCCCTTCTTATGACACCCATTAGCTCATCATTTTATACTCACCAAGAGAGATAACCCTCAAGGTTTGTACAATGATTTACATAATGGGTCATTAAATTTCCCCTAGTACGACTAACTTTTTTTATGTTCTTATCATTGTTTAATATGATTTAATCTAATCAAATACTTTAGGTGGTATTTTATTAAAGTGTAGTAAAATTTTAAGTTTTATTAAGGTAAAATATTTAGATCAAAAGGTTTTAAAACCCATGTGGTGTTCACATCAATTTCACCAAAGATGTAAACTTGGATTTGGGGATGCTGGACTCCAAACCTAGAGGTTCACACTCAGACAATTATTACTACCTAAATCCCATCGTTATTTAAGTCCTTTGGTGGGGATCAAGGGTCCACCAAGAGTATTTTATGAATTCACTCTAAATCCTGTGTTGATGTTTTCAATTGAGTAAACACCTACATTTCAAAAACTAGAAAATTAATGAACTATAGATTTCAAAAGAAATATTTGAAATGCAATGCAAGGAAGTCGAATAATGCAATCAAACAAAATATATGACCTATATGCACTTCAATTTTTTCAACTATGAAACTTAGAACAAAAGTTACAAGAAATGAACAAGAACTAGCTTTTATCTTTTCTAACAAGGGTATAAGAGAGAATGCACAAATTTTTTTTTTGCACATGTAAAAGCTATATTCTATTTGATTCAATGCCTAATGAGTATGCTTAAGAGAAATTAAACTTAATGAATTAATAGGTCTTGATACTAGTTCCTTGGTTTTGTGCTACTTTAAATGAATTACTTCAACTAGATAGAGGGCAAACAATAACTTTAAATTAATTTTGAAATGAAATTTAAAAATGAGACTACCCAAAATCTTGTTGAAGATAAGTCACCACCTAGACAACTTTGCTGCATGAAAATGAATTCACCACCTATGATAGGTTCATTACTTATTGACCTAAAAATCTATAGAAAATATAAAAAGAAAAAAACAATAGAGGTGTTAGTTTTTAGGGGCCCTACTTAATGCTTGGAAAGATGCTAAGCTTCCTTGTTTGTAGTCAAGCCCTCTGTTTCTTTTCACAAAAATGATTTTAAACCTTTGGAAGAAGATAAATCACATGAAAGATAATGTAACTACTATAAACCATATTTCTATATTGGAGAAGATGATAGGATATCCCTAGGTTTTGGTAGATAACTATTTTTATGCTAAAATTGACTAATTAGTTGAATAAGATAGGTGCGCAACCTACAGGGCAAATTTAGAACCTAAAATAGGTTCACTGCTTGTAGAGTCTATAACCTACAATTTTGTTTTTGAGGCTAAAAACAAAGGGATTAAAATGTAAAAAAAGATAAATTATTTAAAATAATTTTAGGGAACTAGGAAATGATTAAAGACTCAGACAAAGAATTATCTAGGAAAATTCACAACTTGCTATTCTTGTTGGCTTTGATTTTATATTATGTAGCTATAGAGGTAAAATCAAGGATGAATATGCTAGGTATTGGTACAAGAAGGTTATAAAAATATATTGAATGGTGTTTTCATGTACTAGAAGGGATCTAAACAAAAAACTTAACAATAAAAAAAAAAATGTTAGCACCATAAAAATAAAGGAATTGATTATGCAAACAAATTGAGTGAAAAATAAAAATTTGATTAATGCAATTAAAAAAGAAAGAAAAATATTGGGAGCAATCAAAGACAAAAGTAAGAATCACTCCTCTCTTCCTATATATGAAGCACATGTAAAAATTTAAGGCACACATACAAGGCTTTAGGATGGAGGTAAAAAAACACTTTTGAAGGAGACCCAAGGATTCAAAAACTACAAAATGCTAGAGTTTTGCTACAAAATCACTTGCTAGTAAGATCATTTGTGTCAAATGTTCTTATATCATGTATGCTATGTCAATTCATATATTAAAAAAAATGTGTCCAATACGGGAGTGATGCCTACTTTATAGTTTTTTGGGGCTTATTGAGGAGAGGGGGAGGAAAGATTGTGAAATATGTGTGCAATTTAGAAAAAGTGAGTTCCAACTAGGCAAAAAGGGGAGTTGAGTTAAATTAGAAATATTTTGGAGGCCAATAATCCAATCTAGGTTGGTAAACTATTGGAATGGATAGACACAAGCGCGAGATTAGAAAACTTTCCATTTTAAAGGTGGAAAGACAAGTTTTCCACCTAGACAAGTTTGTGGCTGTAAACTTGTCTAGGAAAAAAATTTATCCATTTGACCGTTGTAGGGGTAAATATTTCAAATTTTGATTCTAGATAAGGTTTTTAGCCAAGGAGACAAGTTCATAGCCTACAAAATTCTTTGTGAGTAGAAAAAATGTTTTGAGAACCCCATTTTCAAGATGAAGGCTAGAGGATGACTTAGATAAGTTACCAAAATTTATTAGAACCCTAAAATATAATAGGTTATCCAAATTGATTATCTACAGGTTATTCAATCTATTTGAGGTACTCTCTTTAATTGAGTATGCCAACCAATATAAGACTCTTGTTGGAGAAAATTTTTGCACCCTTGGAGATTTGTCATGCTGTAGATTTTTTTGAATCCAATAAGCATTATGGACTCTGGTGGGTCCACCTATTTAACATGGGAAAGAATTATCTCAAGGACTTTAGACAAACTGAGTAAGGTAAGAATACCCTAAATGTGAGCTTATAATACAACATACATGCTCATGCTCATAAATATTGTAATAGGATGAAATTAATACTTGATTTTGATCAAGATTCACAAAAACATCTAATTATACCCTATCAGTAGACTCGTGCCTTGTCCATTGGGTATTTATCGTAAATATTTAAACATTTAATGAGAAATAATGAAAGAGAGAAGTAATTGGGTCAGTTATGTTCATTCAAATGATGTAATGAGCATAATTAAAATTTACAAATGAAAGAAAGCATTGTTCACACATTCAAATGATGTAACATGTAAATGGGATAACAAGCACATAATTGGACATCGAAATGCATAAAAGAGGAAGATGGATTTGTATTAATATCAAATAACATTTACAATTAGAGTTTGATAAATATTCTAGAGCTTGTTAAGGAAATGCAAAAAAATTCTCCATTCAAATAATTTAACAAAGAATTTTCACTCTTCATTTTAAAAGTAGTAACAAAGAGTCTCCAAGCTCCCGATATAGATGCTGAAAATAATCTTAGCTAACTAGATTATTTCTTAGAAAAACTTGCACAATGATTGAGAAGAACAAGGGGTGACTATGGGAAGAGACACATAGAGGAAATACAACCGACAAGGACACTAAACTATACCTTTGGCAAAATTTGGCTATGCAAAAATTGATATTTTTATTGGCTATCACTACTCTTTTTATAGTTTGAGGGTACCCTGTTTTGTTATAACTACCTTTGTATGGTCCCTCCATCTAGTTGTATCTTTACGATTAATATTTAGGATGGGCTACAACTGGATCATGGTTGTATTGAGCTTTTTAAACATGATTATGAAACTTGGATGCTTTGTGGACCTTAGATATTTATCATGTAGTACAACTATATTGGATATGAGCTCCACAATTGGCCTATTTTTAGTCCATTATCCTATTCTCTGAATGCTTTATCTTTTACTACAATGGGCCCCATTTTGGCTTTGTCTTGTTTGATTTCTCTTGTTTTATCTTTATATCTTTGTTCTGGTTGACTCATCCCTACAATGTTGGCCATTTTATCCCATACTTCATTATCTAAGAAAGCAACAAATATAATCATATCCATCATCTACAAGGCTTTGTTTTTTTGACTTCCTATTGAATGATTTTTTCTTAGAAAATGTAGTCATTGACTTAGTCATTTCAAACAAGTCATTAAGTTGTTGGGCCAATTTATCTTCATATTCTACATCACATTCAAAATCCTGTATTATTTTATTTATTATACTTTCAAAATCCTTTGCAACTAAGTAGTCATGTGGTAGAAATCTTGCTTCCTTTCTTTTGTTATCTATCTCTTTCTCCCAAGCCTCCAATTATTTGAGGGAAGTTTCCCAAATATTCCTTTGCTAAAGATACAGGGCTACTTTATTGATTTCCAATTTAAATTCATATGTTGTACCTTATTAGATGGCCACCTGTTGATTAGGAATTTGTGCATATTGCTCTTGGAATTCATTAAAGACGTGTTGTACTATCACCACTTTATATTATACATATTTTAATAGCATTTTGATGTTGTGCATTGTAATAATAACATCAAGTAGGTTTTGGATCACTTTTTTAATTGTCTCTATCTCAACTTTGATCTTAGAATATGCCTTTTCTTTGAATCCTTGGATAAATGCAACACTGTTAAAATGTTTAACTTCCTCTATTCCTTGAGCATAAATTAATTGTGGGATAGTCATCACTTGAGCAACTTCTAGCTCCCTTATTCTAGCTTGTTATATTTCTATTTTTGCATGTAGCTCTTGATTCTCCTTCTACAAACTTCTTGATGCCTATACTTAAAGGAGATGACATGATTCCATCATAGCCATTAGATCACCTATGATTAACACCTCCCCTATTTCTTGGCTGAGTTTAACTGATCTAATCTCTTTGGGTATAGGAATAGATATAGTTGTGGATGATCTTGGCTAAGCTTGAGTACTTGGCCTTTCAATTGTATATTGAATGTGTTGAGGATCCCTTCCTTGATCGATAGCTATGAGCTGCTCTTCATCCCTGATATTAAAAGATATCACCTCATTTTTCTCCACTAGAGTGATAGTATTTAAGTCTTCTAAATAATAAGTGGTCCCCAATTTGGGCCTCTTATGTATCAAATATTTGGGAATCTTGGAAACTTTATTTTATGGTCTATGAGCAAGTTAGACAATCTCCTTGCTTCCTAAATTTTCTTCTATGTGAAGGATGATATCTTTGTCTCCTTATTATCAATTAACATAGCTTTAGGTACTAACCTAGGCACATGCAAAGCTAATTGTAACTAACTTTCACTTGGAATTGGATGAGAGGCCAAGTCTTCCTGTTGATCCTATTTACCCCTCCTTACTGAGATGATTTATTTCCTCCTGTTTGGTTTAGTGATGTGACTTGGTATAGGTATACTTAATTGAGAAGCTTCAGGTCTGGTTTTTTCTATAATTACTTGCTTGGCTACAAATTCTATTTGGGTAGGTTCTTGATCAATAATATTTAGAAAGGGATCTCATAGGTCTTTGTATGGCATTTTTGGAATGAGGGGAGCTATTGCTTCAATCAAAGTTCTCTTGAGCATCACTAAATATCTTGGGTAATTCCCAACCTATTCTATTTGAGTGCTTGCTCTATCATCCTTTGAATATTTGTTCCATATATCCTCAAGAGATATACCCTTTCTTATAGAATTTGGAGTTCATATTCAAAAGAGTCTCTTCTATGGATTACCTATGCATACAATATTTTTACTATTGAAGTGTGGTAAAACCCATGGGGATCATATGACCTCCATGAAAATTTTGCAAAAACCAAACTTGTCCATCCTCCCCATCGCTTTGAGTAAACTAGGATATCATTTATAAATGTAATGCCCCATTCTACAGGGGACTTCAAGCCAAGAAATTTTCCTACCATCATTTTAGCTTCTTTAGTTGTTTGTCTCATAATTTCCATAGCTACTATTGATATAGGGCAAAATTTAGGAAGGGTCTTGGGTGGTATATTTGCTCCATAGAGTCTTATGTAGGAAAATTTCTCAGTAAGAAAATAATCCCCTAATTGTTTCTCATGTAGAAATGCTACTATCATAAGGCCTATTCTAACTAAGTGATGTCCAAAAATATGCAAATGCATTAAGGGAAAAAATGTTCAAAGAATTGTGAATAACTAGACTCACCTTCATGAATTTGTGGGAGCCAGTCCTGAACGTCCTCAATTAGTTCTCCTCGCCAAGCTTTAAGCTCATGTGGCCCAAGATTCCCTATTAAGAAGTAGAAAAGGATGGAGTAGTAAGAAAATAAAGGCATTTTATCCCATTCTTCTTTGATTGCTTGTTGTAGTTCCTAAAGCTCTTCATGCATCCTGTCACAAATATGTTGTTCCCATCTATACATTAGAGGTTGGTCTATCCTATTATACTGAATAATAAATACAACCTCCTTGGAAGCCCATGCTATATTTTAAATTATGATTCAGATATTGGTCATATATACAAATTTCATCACCTAGATTTGTAACATGAACTTGTTCAGTAGGAAGTCATAAGAAATAGGTTGCTCATGCCAAAATATTTTTACATAGGAGTTCATGGTTATGACACTATCCACCTATGTAGTTATCAACCTCTTCTCAAAGCTTAATGTGGAAGGTCTTAATTTAGAACTATTCCTAAAATTTGTATTGTGAGCTTGAAGATAACTTGTCTATTGGCATCCCTCCATACTTTGTTGGCTAAGTCGTAAGCTATTTGCAACCCATGAAAGCAAGTATGATGAAAAGTAGACCTTAGGGCATATTATTTTTCCTAGGTTATTATTCCACCTATTACAGTAAGAACTTCCTCTATTTTAGACCCTTTGTGCTTTCTTGAATGATCCTTTAAGTAAACCTGGATGTCATTGTTGGTTCTCTTCAATTTGCTTATACTAGAAGATTGTAGTGTTATCTGACTCCCACTATTGTGCAGGGTAATCTTCATGTTAGCCATCGATTTCTTCACAAACTCAACCATATCCTTTATGAGGGATTTCTTAGGAATGTATTTATATGGCTTATAGTTAGTTAATTTTGTAATGTTAGCTACACCATCTGAAGTAATAGTGGATGGAGTGCTTGAAGAAGCCATTTTTACCACTAAACTGCTCTATAGACACCCTAAAAATTCTTCTAAAACTCCTTAGCTTTCAAATGTTGTGAATGCTTGGCTTCTGTAATTACTTAGTGTGAGTATGATCCATAAATTCAAGGAGATTTATAGTGTTTTAGTAGTTATTTTTCTTGCTATGCTTTAATCATTACCATCTGCACCTTGTTCTCCCGCCACCTCATGACTACTAATTTACCTTCCATAATGATATTTTCAAGATTTGCTAATAATTTTTAACCATTGATATGGGTAGTAATCCTAATATGGGATATCGATTTATCCTGAGCTACATTAGATCTTGTGTTAGAGTCTTAATGACATCCTATTTGTCTTGGTTTAAATTTTAGCCATTGATTTTTGTCGATTAAATTTGAACTATTGAAGACGATTGGGGAGATTCATTAAGGCATGTGCCTTTGATCTGATCCATTGGTTTATTTTGGTAGATTGAGCATGAACCCTTCATATATTTATAACTTTTATTAGACCTCATTAATATATCTCAGTCATCATTTATTATTTTATCCATGTGGCTTCTTTTGAATGGTTAGATTATGCTAGAAGTCATGAAATATGTTAGTTAAAGAACTAAATTAATTAACATAAAATTACAAATAAGACCACTTATTAGTGCTTTCCATGTTTCTTCTGTACAATTGTTTGTCCTAAAAGCTTCAATTTTTTTTTATTTATTCATTCCTTAGGCATCGAGTTACGTGAACTACATATTAAGGAGTATTTACTTTTATTTACAGTGAATGCTCATCATTTCTCTATTGACATTAAAATCATGTAAGCCATCCATTTTTTGACAAGTCTCACATGAAGCTATGTGGACCGTAAACTTTTCATGGCAAGTCTTGTCTTCCATCAAGGTATAAGTCTTTCATCTGCTTATTTTGCATAATGCAGACTGTTGATCTTAGAAATGATGAACATGGACCATTGAATTTAACCAAAGTTTTGGGCATCATTCATGTTTTATTATTAATCACCAAAATCCAAGCCACTGGTATTTTTTTGATGTTTGATCTGAGCCATATATTTCCTAACACAACAAGAGTGAACCATTCATTTTATGATGGATTTGGCAATTTTGATAGTGAATAATTTAATCTGTACCTGATCTTAGTCAATGAAATATGTCTTCATTTGTCGATGCATGTGGGCCATTCATATATTTGTATGGATGGATGTAGACTATCCATTTACCTGAAGGAACTTTACTTTTCTCTTCCCTAATAAGTAGATTAGTAGCTCAGATTTACTGGTAACATAAGGGTTAATCGAGGCCATGGATTCACCTAGAGGAGACATTAGTGATTGTAGACCACACATTACCATTTAAGACTTTGACTTACCGATTGACCTAGATCGTTAGTTCTTTTTAAAAACACTTGTGTAGTTCATTTGATGACCAATCATATTAGAGCATTGTTTAAGCCATTAATTTGTTCCTTCTGGGTGAACACGATCTATAGATTTTAGTGCTTGGAAGGTCATGGACCATTGAATTTAGCATGCTTACACACAAGACCATTTTTTAAAGGGATACATAAGGCCCCTTCATGAATTGTGTTGAATTTCAACTATGAATGTAGGCCACTCATCAGATTTCAATAGATCGAATGTGGGTCATCCATTTTGAAGCTATGTAAACCTTAGGAATGTATTAATGGCTTGGATTAATCAGTGACTTGTGGGTAAATGTAGGCCATAGATTATCTAGGCATTTTGATTGGTCAAAAGGGAATCAATACTTTGGATTATTCGTAGACCGTAGGAATGATTTTCAAATGGTTAATGAATTAATATTTACATGAAAAGGACCTTAGAAAAATTAGGGAAATAAGATGACCATGATGAGAGGGGACATTAGGGGAGCATATTTTGGATGATCCAAATGGTTTCTAATAGGGCAAATTAATGTGGATTGTAGAAAGAAGGGAAGATGCAATACTTTTAACAGGAAGGGGGTCACCACATGGGATCACACAGACCTTGAATCAAAGACTACATAAAAATAATTAGGCTTATGATATCTTTATTAATCATGAAAAATTAAAGTAAAGGACCTTAGACAAATGAGTATATTAAATGCAAAAAGAATTTTCAGGTGCATATCATACTTATACCTTTAAACAACTAAGAATCAAACATGGATTATTAAAAAAAATGAGTCCCAACAATATTTGGAAGAAGATGAGGAGCGAGTAAAATTCCAAAATGGGTTTAAGAGATATTCTCTGAAGGTGCCCTAAAATAGAGTTACATTGGTGATAATACAATATTTTATGCTGGATGCAAACCAGGACATCCTCAGGAGTTTTTATTTTATGTTCCTGAACCATCTATGTCACAAGAGGGTCATGAATATCCATTCATTCTTGTTTTAGTCTATGGTGAAGTCAATGAGCAAGGTTAAAAAATGAGCTATGTCAGACCCAATCCAATAGGGGTTGGAAAGGCTAATTTTTGACCACGTATTTAAGGAAATAGGTCTATTAGGGGAGGAGATCTTGAATTCTCTTGCTAGGGTGGCACCTTCGATTGTTGACTATCCAGATTCCTCTCACTCTAAGTAGAGTGATTCTTTGAGTTGGGAGGTCATCAACACAACCCTTGCTTCAACTTTTAGGGCCAAGGTGGAAGAGTACCCCTGAAAGGTATTGGAGGTGGTGAGAAAAGAACTAGGTATTCCAAGCACCTAGTGGTAAAGTTAGCTAACATTGGTAAATCTCATCTATGCATGGACAAATATGATTTTGATGAATTTTCTAAGCTTCTATTCAGGTTGACCAACATGAAAAAAGAGATTATTTCTCGACCTTAGGATACCCTTAGCATACCCAAATTCTTCAAAAGGATGATTTTGAAGTTTCAAAAGTCCCTTATCGATTCCATGCAAGTGACCATCTCTTGCATAGAAGAAAATATGGTGATAATGGATTGGGAACAATGGGATGTGAACGAGTAGGATGCTAATAAGAAAGAAGTTGGGCCTAGTAGCCTAAATAATTGAGGTGTGGGATCCTTGGATATGTTTTACCTTCTTGGTGCTAGAATTTCTCATCGCCTGGTTTCTACCCTATGTGGGAGGTTGGTCTTTTTATTTTAGTCACTGATTTTATTTTTTGGTTTGTTGTTTTTGGACCATTTGTAGGATCTGCTTGGTTCTCTGGTGGTATATTTAATGGTTTGTACTATTTTGTTTCTAACTTCTATGGGTCTCCTAGGAGGGTAGTTCGGTTCATTTTATAAAATTTTTGAGGATCTTTTCAAAACCTCTTCTTCCACCTAAAAAAAAACTAATCTATGGACTATTATAATATTTGAAAATAAAATGTCATTTTATTTTTTAAAGACCAAAGATTTAGACTTAACCCATAACATGAAATGAACTTATGAATCCATAGGATATATTAAATTTTTAAAATTTAGGGGCATACCTAAGGTTTTATTATTAAGGATCTAACATTGGTTTTGATTGGGATAGGTGGTGAAAATGTATACTTGAGGCACATGATAATTCTAGAATCTTTGATTGATCGAATTGACCTATAACATCCTACCTAATCATCTAAACCTAAAAATATACTAAAGAATAAAATATAGAAACACACATTTGTTTTTTGTTTTTTTAGGCCCTTGGTGCAAAATGATATATTTTCAGGTGCTGGCCATTGATAGAAATTGAAAATTCCCTACCATTTAAAGTCTACAACTTGTAAGTATGTTGACCAAAACTCTGAATAATACAATATGGGCCAAGTCATTTGGGTTCTAACTTCCCTTTTTCACCATGTTTATCATTTTTGGGGTCTCAATTTAGCACTGTATCTCCTTAAAAAGGCTTACCCTTGGATTTCTTATTGAAGATGTATGTTTTTCTATGAGCCTGCTTTGTTATTTTCAAAAATGCATTCTTTCTATCCTCTTGTAACACAATTTTATCTAACCTCCTCTGTAAAGCATCTGGGTTTTTATTATCATTAAGAAGTAGAGATAAAGCATGGCTTTCCACCTAAGGAGGTAATCAAGCTTCTTGTACATATACTAGCTCATAAGAGGATTTCCCTATACTCCTTTTAATAGATATTCTATCATCCCATAGAGAAAACTTTAACTCACTATCCCAACATTTTTTGTTTTTGCCTAATACTCTTTTGATTCTAGTGATCAATTTTTTGTTTGAAGATTCTACTAGATCATTCCCTTGAGGATAATAATTGTTAGAGTGAGAAAGATCTATACCATATTTAACATAAAATTCAACCATATCTAAAGAAGTAAAATAGTTACCATTATCTATAACTATCTTCTTGGGAACCCCAAATTTGGTCAAGATATTTTCTTCTAAAAATTTAATAACTACCTTTGTGGTTGATTTCTTGAGGGGTGTCGCCTCTACCCATTTGGTAAAATAATTTGTTGCAGTTATTATCCATCTCGCGACCCCCAAAATAATATATATTAATTTCATCGATCAAATCTATTTCCCACTGAGTGAAAGGAGCATCCACCACTACTGGCTTCAGAGGCATAGCAAATAAATTTTTCTTCCTTGCAAAAATCTAATAGTTATGATAGTTTCTAACAAATTGATACACATCTTTAAACAAGGAAGGCCAATAATAATCAATTCTCATAATTTTATTTTTTTTAGCCTTAGGTACAAAGTGGCCTCCATAGAATCTAGAATGATATTCTTTCAACACTTGAGGAGCATATTTTTCAAACAAACAAAGTAACAATACACCATCTGGGTGTTTCCAATACAATCTGCCTTCCTAAACATAATATCTTTGAGCTAATTCTTTGATAGATCTCCTTTTATTTTGGGACATGTTACTTGGGAATGATAAGTTTTGAAGATAGAACACAATATCATTATACCATTTGCACTCAGAATTATCAACCATTCTAACTTCATGCTACTCGTCTAGTATAATAGTATTATTCATGACTTCTCTTTCTTTATAGGCCATATAATTTTCTAATCCTTATCCTCTAATAATATGAAATGCTTTGAATTCTACATCATACTATAACAACTTTACCATCCACCTTGTAGAACTCCCTAAAGATTTAGATCGTGTGAAAACATCTTTTATGACAATATACCCAAGTCCTAGGATTCAAAGCTATACCAAATTATTTACATCTATTCAAAGATATACCAAATTCATATTATGTGAAAATATCTTTTATATCCAAATATGCACTTCTTAGGATTCAAATATATACCAAATTATTTACATATATCAAACACTTGGATCAAATGCATAAAATGATCTTCAATTTTTTTTTAAAACACTGTGATGTCATCCAGGTACACTACTACTATCTCAAACATTAGACCTTTGAAGGTAAAGTCCATAGCTCTATGAAATGTTGCATTGGTATTCATAAACCTAAATGACATCCTTAGATATTAAAATGTTCACCATGGTGTGGTAAAGACTATTTTATATCAGTCTTTTGGGTTTACCAATATTTGGTTATATCTTGAGAAACCATCTAGTAAAGACATCCTAGCTGACCCTACCACTACTTATAACAACTGATCCATGTTGGGGAGTGGGTAATTATATTTCAATGAAATTTTATTTAAATTATTGAAATCAACACATAGTCTTATATCTCCATTTTTCTTCCTAACTGGTACTAAGTTTGCGATCCAAGAAGAAAATATGATGTTTCTAATTATCTTTGTATTCAACAAATTTTGAACTTCTTTCTGCATTATTGGGTGAAAAGTGGGATTGGAATTCCTCTATTTTTTCCTAAAAGGTTTGGTGTCTTCTTGAAGAGGTATTATATGGGTCATAACTTTTGTATTAAATGTCCTCAAATCTTCATAACTCTAGGCAAAAACATCTTTGTTCTTTTTTAAGAATCTAACATACTATTGTTTCTCTTTTTTGATAAAGCTTTATTGATCTTAATAAATTTGGGCTCTTCTTCTGTCCCTATGTTAACATCATCTACTTCAAACTCATGGAACAAAGATTTATATGCTCTATAAAAATCATCAAATAGACTCTCTAAAGATACGAAACCTCTAGGGATTCTATTGGTTTTTAACTGAATGACTTCTATTGGCTCTCCAATAACATGTTTTAGTTTCTCCTCATATTATTAATCATATATGATATCAACAAATTCATTTTGGAGAGTCATAAAGTAATTAACATGTACGTCATCCTGAAATACTTGTAAGTTAACAATATTATCTAGTACAAAGGGCTTTTAGATAGACATTGTTCTATACATATATTATGTATCTATCTTAGTATTATCTATACTAGATGTATTTACAACTAGTAGATTTACTACATGATTTTTCTCTCTAGGAATATAAAGCAAATTAAAATCCAAAAAATTATCAATTTCATCAATGATAGCTTGTTTATACTGTTTCAGTCTTGGGTGCTTAGCTTGATATTTTATTTTACCTATTGAATTATAAGCTCTGCATCTCATTTGAAAATCAAGTAGTTGATGCCTAATTCCTTAGCCTTCTTGAGTCCTAGCAATAAGTGTTGGAATATATTACATTATTTGGTACCTTACTAATGTACCATCATGGGTACACATTTATATTAGGATTTTATTAGGACTAAAGTACTTTATTAAAGCAATGTAATAAATGCAAAAGTGTTATAATGTGTAATGATGTAAATGTGCATGAAGTCCACATGTACATAAGTCCTTAGAATAGAGTAGTGAGGTGTCATAGGAATATTGAAGGCAAAGTGTTTCTTATCATTATAAATAGGTCTTCATAGAGTAGAAGAGAGAGAGAGGATTTTGTTGTGCATAGGTTGAGTAGTAGTAGATACAATGTATATCCATTTTTGTAAAATGAAGAGATAGTGACCTCCATTGACGAGCATTGTATATTTTTGTGAGCTTTCATATATGAGCATTGTATCAAGTTTTCTATCATATTTTCATGCATATTAGTTAGCCATTATCATAGTTATAATATTGCATGCTTATTTCCATACTTGTGGTTGCATTTTCTTTAAGTTTAAAGCTTCAAAAGCTAAAAATGGTATTAGAGCACACAGTAGATCAATGGGAAATAGCGATAACCACAAGAGAGATTGAGAGGAGATTATAAATCTCATTTTTAGATTTCTAAAATTATCTTTGGCTAGATTTTTTCCACAAAGTTGCATAAAATCCTGTGAAGACTAGAACTCAACATTGAATCCACTAGATTGGCAACCCAACTATTGAAGATTATTTTCTATATATTTAGAAAAAATTCTATTTCTAATATTTTATTACAGAAGGTCCGAGGTGTAGACCAATTGGTTCATCCAAACCCCATAAGGGGGGCGGAGGTCCAAGGTTCAAATCTTGGGCCTCACCGAATTGAACGCTTGTCCATTTCCTGGTGCTTTCAGCGGTGTAAAAGGTTTAAAATGATTGTGGCATGGTGGTTATAGGGGCGGACCGTGCGAAGATCTGTGTGGCGGCTTCTGGGGCGGACAATGTAGAATACTGTGGTGGCCATAAAAATCTAGACAATCTGCCTGGATTCGTGGCGGCTACCGATTCCACTATGTAAATTCAAAAAAAAAAAAATTATTGCAGAAAATTTACTCCTAGAAATTGAGAAAATTCCTACAAAATTTAGAGAAGGATTTCACCTTCATTGCCTAAAAGTCCATATGCTTTCTTCATGTAGGGATTAGTTATTTTTTGCAAAAAAATAGAGATTTAAGATTTGAAGGCCTAAGGAGAAAGGTACCATTAAAATATTTGTAGATTGAAGACTCTAAGTTGGAGTTTGAGAAGAGATCTGGTGGTCAAGGAAGCCACATTGGAGACTACAAATCAATAAGGAGGTCCTAGAAAGAAGAACCCATTGAAGGAAGAAGAGACTCAAGGATAAGAGTCCTAGTGAAGATTGGATATTGGTGATTCCATTGAAGATTTAAAACTTCACATTGAATAAGAGACCCATAGAAGGTCCTATTGAAGAACTTTCATGTTTGGAATATTGAGGATAGAGAAGTACTAACACAAGTACTATTGTAGATTTTAGTAGCAACGTATTTAGGAGATCCAAGGAGGAGATCTCATTGCAAAACTTCCATAGTTGAATATTGAAGAGATCAAGGAAGGTCTCATAGAAGTTTTGAGAAAATGCAAGATTGAAGGCTCTAGAATAGATCTCAAGGAAAACAAGGGAAGGCTTAGAGAGCCTCATTAGAAGATTTCCTAGAATAAGTAATTGGAGAAATTTACTACTTGTTGGTGCAAAATCTACCTTTGGTTACATTTGCACCAAGACTTTGCCAACATTGAAATACCGGGTTAAAATAGAGCTTACCCGGTTTAATCTCCAGAGGAGGTTGGTTCCTTGCTTCTTTTAGAAAAAAGGAGAGAGAGAAAAATGCATAAAGGGAGGGAAATATAGCTATTTATAGAATCATTTGAACGATACAGATTAGATAACAATAAAGCAACTATAAAAACCTTTTATAGAGAAGCATATATTTAAACCGTCAAAACAGATAAACTAAACTGTTGGTGTAAATATATTTAATACATAAGATTAATGGTAAAGTTAATTTTAGAGTTAGTAGAACTTTATTGCATAAATTTAGAGTAATAATTAAAGCAAGTTACATTCAACCTAACTTTATTTAGCAATTAACAATCCATACATACTTGATAAAGAACACCAATGAGCTAGAAACCAGAATGGATGATCTTTTATTAACTTTCAGAAGTATGTATACATCGCATTGTAAACACCTAAGATCCGATCATTTTTTTAGGTTTCTCATCCTATATATAATAGTTTTACATAACAAAAAAACTAAAAGCTATTACAACATTATACCCGTAGGTTCATTCTGGTAAAGAGACCGTTCGGAGAGCATGGAGTCTTCAACTAGAAGTGGTTAAGATATTCTTGTTACAACAATTTTTTTTATCTCCTTAGAGGCATCGTGGTCTAGCTATCTCAAAAAATCACGTCATCATGAATTTTTGTCCTCATATCCGCCTTAGGATTCAAAATGTTGCGCTATCATGACTATTTTCCCTTAGCTTGTTTTGGCCTTCAAAATGTTGTGCCATTGCATATTTTGGTCCTCATCTTTGCCTAGGTCTTCAAAATGTTGTGTTGTCATGACTATTTTCCTTAGCTTGATTTGATATTCAAAATGTCACGCCATCATGAGTTTTGGTACTCATCTCCACCTTGGTCTTCAAAATCTCACGCTATCTTGATTATTTTACCTTAGTTTGCTTTGATCTTCAAAATATTGTGCCATCATGACTTTTGGTCCTCATATCTACCTTGGTATTCAAAATGTCATGCTATCATGAATATTTTCCCTTAGATTGTTTTGGCCTTCAAAATGTTGTGCCATCATGACTTTTGATCCTAATATCTGCCTAGGTCTTCAAAATATCACACTGTTGTGACTATTTTCCCTTAGTTTGCTTTGATCTTCAAAATATCGTGCCATTGCGAATTTTGGTACTCATATTTGTCCAGGTATTCAAAATGTCATGTTGTCACGACTATTTTCCCTTAGTTTGCTTTGATCTTCAAAATGTCACACCATCGTGACTTTTGGTCCTCATCTCTGCCTTGGTCTTCAAAATGTCATGCTATCATGACTATTTTATCTTAGTTTGCTTTGATATTCAAAATGTTGTGCCATCACGACTTTT
Organism: Wollemia nobilis; assembly: GCA_028583015.1. Classification (NCBI taxonomy): domain Eukaryota; kingdom Viridiplantae; phylum Streptophyta; class Pinopsida; order Araucariales; family Araucariaceae; genus Wollemia; species Wollemia nobilis. The sequence continues at coordinate 24,539,880 of JAQPPZ010000521.1, forward strand.
GATCCTCATCTCCACCTTGGTCTTCAAAATATCATGCTATCATGACTATTTTTCCTTAGCTTGCTTTGATATTCAAAATGTCACACCATCATGACTTTTGATCCTCATATCCGCCTTGGTATTCAAAATGTTGCTCTATCATGACTATTTTCTATACTTAGTGAAATCTTGAGAAGACTACTCCTTATTTCCCTAGATGTGGTCATTTTGACCAATATTATTGGTGCCTCCTGGGGTAATTCTTCCAGTGGAATGTTAGAATATAGAGCCTTTATCCATTGGGGAACGGAGTAAAAAGAACAACTAAGAAAAAGAAGGGAAAAAAAGAAAAATGATACCAAGCACAAAAATTCTTCTTGCTCTGAGAGATCATTCTTCTGGAGCATCTTATTCAGTGGATTTCTCTGTTTCATCCTGACCAAGAGCTGCTGTTCTACTTGATGAGGCTTTATTAGCCTTTTATTGCTTGTCTTTTACTTGGATGACTTCGTTATAGGTAGTGCATACTTTTATGTAGGTCTCTTCATATGTATCTGAATTCTCCTTGAAGGTTATGTATAGATATTCCAATTCCTCAACCTTGTCATATGATAGGGTTTTTGACTTCATGTACAACTCATGTAAGCAAGAGTTTATCTGGGCAATATCTTGAGCCATGCTAAATATTTGCTCTTTTTGGACCGACTCTTCCCATCTATCAATTTTTGACTCGTCTTCCACAAAATTTTTCCAGGTGGCCTTTAATTCATCTTCTGCTAGGAAATTGGAATCATTGTCCCAGAATCTAGGCATTCCATAGTTTTCTGCTATGCTCACATGCTTCAAAATTGCCTTAGCTTCTAATTTGAGCTCTTGCATGTGCTTATCACTTTTAGTTACTAGCTTGTGCCTTTTAAAGAATTTCCTGGTGGCTAGCTTGGCTTAGAACCATTTCTTTTCCTGTGCTCTATACCCAAGTATTGCTTGCATGCTTTCTACCAAGACTTGGATATTTATAGCCATTGATAATATTATTTTTAGGAGGTTTATGGATGTGTCAATCATCCTCCACTTGGCCTAGCTATTCTTTAATTTTGAATAGGTATGATAGGGTGGGCTTTGTCTTCATAATCATCTTTTGGATGCTTTCAATTATTTCCTTCCTGACCGTCCTTACCTTTTATTTAGACAACCCAATGGTATTATCAGTGCTATCTGAAAGCTGCTTCTTGAGGTCCTTAACCTTCTAGTTCAATAGTTGGACCTGTTCTTCAACTTTCTCAGTTTTATCCTTATAGGGGGTTGCTTCATTGAACATGAAATCCCACTTTTTTACCTCATTCCTCAAAGCCATTTTGATTGTTTTTTGTTGGTTTAAGGCTTCCTCTAAACGATTTCTCAATTGTTCAACCCTAAGATACATTTACTTGTAATATTCAACGTTCAGGTATATTGTTCCCATTTGAGCCTGGAAATTTCCCCACTCATACTCCATTTGCAACTGAGTTATATAGTCTATAGTTATCTCAGTTTGGTAGTCTTATAGGGTCATATCTCCCTTTGGATTTTGGATGAGTGGTGTCATTTTTATTGTGGAGCACTACATGCTTATGGGGTCTAGTGCTACCCCTTCCTTGGCATGGGCTATATCCTTAGAACTCTGAGTGCTTCATGATTTCAGCTAGGTAGCAGTGTTCAAGGTTACCATTTTTAACTTTTTCAATTTGGCAATGATAGGGTTGTTCTCAGAAGAAGAATCATGAATGGCTTGAAATTTTGGAAGGTTGGTGGAGTAAGGAAAGGGAATGGTGGCTAGAGAAGCATCCACATTTTATTGTTCAATGGGGAAATATATGGGGATAGAGGAGGATGCTTTCAGATCATTCTGGGATGATGGTGGTGATATTGAAGGCTAGTGAGTGGAGGTAGGAGAGGCATTGCCTTGCAATTGAGAATGAGAGGGGTAATTTCTCCTAGGGTGTGAAGAAGAAGAATTTAAGTTGATAGGGGACATACCTGGGTATTTTGGGAGATCAATGTCTCTAGTTTATTGTGCCTTCTTAGGAGCTTCTGTGTAAGTTTCTGCTATCTATTTCAAGCTTGAATTATTGACACCAGTTGTATCTTTCACTAGGACCTATTATTTGCTAGGGGACTATTCTATAGGAGAAGGTTTTTCGATCATGTTGACCAATTCTTGTTCATTGATCTTTTGGTGTTCAAAAATTTACTCAAATCTTTCTCCTATTCTCTCCTGGTCCCTTGTTTCTTCATGTTCTTTTGTTTCATCAGAGGGTGTCTCTTCTTGCTTTCTTTTCTTTCGTTCTCCTCATTTTTTGATTCTGCCTTCCACTTCTTATGGAGGAGAAGAGTATCACTATCAGACTCTGTGTCTGATTTGGAAGGGGGAAAATTTTTTTAGGATGCATTTTTAGGAGCTTTTGTTTGCTTAGTGGTAATATATTTTCCTTTGCCTGTATCCACTTGTTTTGCAATGGGCTTTATGGGAATTCCATTGATGCCTAGAGGGAATTTGTCTATAAGAGTGTCAGACCATGCATCGTGGTGAGTGTCATACCTTTCAAAAAACTCCTTGTTGATATTTTTACCATACCTGGTGTACGTTTGTATATGACATCTCATATACCACCATGCTAAAATTTTTGTGTGATCCCAAACTTCCCCTTTTTTCTTCATCCTCTCAATGATCTCATCCAGCTTGTGGGTTGGGTTCACGTCGAGTATCCAGTCTACTAGGTGCTCATAGAAATAATTCCATGGAGGTAATGGCTACATCTGTTCAACATACCATTCCAATGGTTGATCCTCTTCATTGTTCCTGTCCTGTTTATCGATTTGCCTATCTGATGCATGCAATTTATTGAAGGGGGCTCGATTAAGAGTTGTCTACTTTTGAGAAAATTTATCTGCAGGATCATACTTCCAATTTTGTGGTAACTCAACTAATTTCAAATTTCTTAAATTTTAAGTGATTTGCTTGTGGTCCCCTTTCTTTGATACTAATACACCCCTAAACTGGAAGGGCATGAGGCATGTGCCTGTCTTACCAGTGTCTGTGCTAAATTTGTAATTGATATATTCAATCTGCCTTATGTATTATAGAGTGAACAATCACTCAATGACATAATAAGGCAACAAAAAATGCTTTCCTATGAAGCCATATAGCCTAAAGACCACTCGTTGGGTTAAAATAAACCTGTCCCCTTCCTTTGCGTGGATGAGCTGCAAAGTATCCCACATATTTTGGGGAATCCTTGGCATGGTGTAATAGATGATTTTTAACATGGGGCCCAAGAATTCCATGTTAAAATGATAATACAATTCTGCATTTGAAAGGTGCGACATCCACTCATACATAGGCATGCTGTTTTCATTCTGGTCCTTTTTTGTGGTAGAGATAAAACTTTAATTCTTTGCTTGAAAGAAAAAGAAAAGCCATGCCAGGTAAGAAGAAAACTTGAAGGTGTCAGGTTGATCTCTCTAGAGCTTGAAGAGGCCTACATGTAGCTACTAGGCCAAGTATGTTGGCCAGTCGAAGAAGAGTGGCACTGTATTTAGATCTATGTATGAAGCATCATAAAATTTGGGGTTCGATATGCATTGCGCTACTGCAACCTACCATCTATAGACCTATGTGTATGTTTCTAATCCTACCACCATGGCAAGCATGGAAAAAAGCTCTTTGTCCTTGAATTTAGATAGGGTAATTAGGGATTTTTTCAAGGTTCCATCATGAATAGGGTCTGACATATGCTCTTGTTGAAACAATTTAATGTTCTTGGTTTTGGTATAAAAATTCACCAAATTGATAGGGTCGAAAGGGATAGGGGTTACTCTTGGATTTCTGTCATAACTAAAAGTGACCCTAATTGCATCTGCATCAAGAGAAAAAAATGACCCCTCCCCTAGAATCTCTCATAATTCTATGCTTAACATCATAGAATTCTGCCATAGCTCTAATTAACTCAGGGTAAGGATGCACCTAGGTGCATACATACCAAGAGAGTAGGGCGTGGTATGAGAATGTGCTTGGGAATGATGGTGTGATGTTTTTAGCGACCTTGGATGCTACATCCTTCTAAATTCACTCTAGGTGTTTCCATGTAACCCTGTTGTCAGTGATGTGAATATTTGAGTCCTTGAAACTGCTCTCACTTTTAATCAACTTGTGTTTCCATTTTGTAGCTGGTGGAGAAGCCGTCATGGTTGCATTCTACGATTTGGACATAGAATAAGCCTAGAACATGCCTAGCAGAGCCTTGCAATATTTTTTGAGAAAGAAAGAAGCATAGTGAGTAGAAGGGGAAGAATGTAGAGGATAAAATGGCAATAAATAAGGTTCTATGATATAAGTGGACATGCATGCACATGCCAAGATGACATGCAATAACTATGGTTGGTGGCACACACCCCACTACTAATTTTTAATATTACTAGATACTTTGGTTCATGTGCCACCTTCAAGAAACCAACTGCCATGCATTACCATTTCACTATGACCAATGGAATCACTTTGCTACTGTCCTAGGCCAATAAATTGGCATCACCTCTACTCTAGGGAAATAAGCTGGTATGGTGATACCTTAAAAAGCAAGATTTTTAAAATTTTGAGAAAACTATTTTCTCACCAAAATGTGTGGTCATTTTGAGGTGGCCTTTGGGCACCAAAATATCGCACCATCGCGACAAATTTTCTTGAGGTGACCTTTGGGTACCGAAATGTTGTGCCATGTGATAAATTTCCTTGGAGTGGCCATTGATCACAAAAATATCATGCCATCATGACAATTTACATTGAGGTGGCCTTTGGGCACCAAAATGTCATGCCATCATGATAAATTTATTTGGAGTGGACATCGGTCACCGAAATATCTCGAAATTGCAACAATTTGTATTGAGGTGGCCTTTGGATGCTAAACTATCACACCATTGTCACAAATTTCCTTGGAGTGGCCATCGGTCACAAAAATATTATGGCATCATTACAATTTGTATTGAGGTGGCCTTTGGGTACTGAAATGTCATGCCATCATGACAAATTTCCTTGGAGTGGCCATCGATCACCGAAATATCATGAAATCATGACAATTTGCATTGAGGTGGACTTTGGGTACCAAAATT